>CM070622.1:15650750-25650750 GCA_036346255.1 Ampelocalamus luodianensis | reverse complement strand
CTACAATAGGGTAGATACCAAATCTATCTACAAAAGCTGCAAAAATATTCATAATAGCACAAAAAAAGAACTAGGCTATCTATTAACTTTTAATGTATTGAAAAACTAGCATTTATTCTCATGTTTGTTATCTATATATGTGTTGCAGGTTATTCCAAGCAAGCAGGCAGGCATCCAAGCAACTTAAAATGTAGCATATTCCTCTATTCATTGATTTAGGTGGATGAAAGTACTCTTAACAATCAAGTAGATATTGATCACATATGCTTAATTTGTGAAGTACATCACATATGTAGAAAACAAGAAACGGCAACATCATGAAATGTGTTAGCACTAAGTAACACAATCAACAAGCTGCAAACTTTTGTACACAGGTGCCCAGCAAGGCAGCAACATATTAACATATCAACAGATTTCTCTGTCACCTTCCTTTCTTAGCTTCTTTTTATTTACTTTTCCCACTCCGATGGTAGATATTATAGAATAAAATAAATGAGAACTAACAATACTATGACATAGACCCTCATTTATTAGTATTACCAATGTGATGCTTCTAAAAACCAAAATGCAATATGAGCGATGCAGAATCAACTAATTGCAAAAATGCAGCAAATATATTTGCTAGCTCCGACGTATCATTCAGTAATGCTTTCTTTGGAGGTAGAAACTAGCATCTTTCTGCATAGCACACCCACAGGCAGAATCCTATGGGGAACCTGATTTGTGGAACCGAGCCACCGACCCCCAACCTTCTTCCTAACATCGAAGAACATGACTTTGATCAATAGTTTGTAGCCTCATAATTCCACATCAAATGGGCAGTTTTTTTTTAGTGTTTACTATACAATATGTGGCGCTGTAGTCAAATAAGGAAACCCATTTTGGTACGCATGTGCCATTAACTCACAGGATGGCAACCACAGCTTAAGCCCGACAAGATCTTCGTCGCTGGACTAAACCCTAGGGGGCAGGCAACTGTTTCCAGGGGGAGGAGGACAATTACAACCATCACAGTACCCAATAATTCTCCTGTGACGCTTCCCGGTTAATCCTACCCCACCAAGCGCCTACTGTACCACCATCACAATTCGCAAGCATGTGTACTACCACCGCTGCCCACCAAACTCACCTAGAAGGCTAGAGCCCTAGAGCCCATCCAGCATCCCTCAGACAAGTCACGATCAAAACCGTAAGGAAAACCCCCCTCTCTCTCCCCCCCGCCCGCTCGCGCGCGCTCCTCCACTCCTGTTCATCGACTCCGACGATTCCAATCGGGATCACCTCAGCGAGACCGATCGCGCCGATGCGAGCTAGGAAGCAACGCGCGATCGAGACGGCGCGGCTTGGATTGGATGGGAAGAGAGAAGATACGAAGGGGTTGATGGATCGGGGGGAGAGAGCGCGTGCGTACCTGGGTGGGGAGGCCGCGCGATCGACGCGACGCGGTGCGGCCTTGTGGGAGGGGAGGAGGGGGAGGGGGTAAAAAAATCAGGTTGGGCGATCGCCTTTCTGGTGTTGCGATGGGGAGGGGAGAGAGGCTGCGTTAAGAGAGAGAGAGACCTGGTGCTCACAAGAGGACGACGACGGCCACCAGTTGCCGGGGGAGGCGCACCGCGCACCCCACCATGGGAGGGTGGCCTTTTGTGGCCAACTTGGGCGGCTGGGATGGTCGGGGTCCACGGGAGGGTGGTGATTAGTATGGCAACTGCCCCGTGGGGGACGGACGGTGGGGGGCATCTCGCCCCGAGATGCCTACCGAGGCAGAGGAGGGGGCGTTGGCGCGTTGCCCCCTAGTGATTTACTTAATAGATAGCAGAGACTAAACAGTTCTTTCTTAAAAAAAGAAAAAGAAAAAGTACAACTCTCGGCTAGGGGTGCAAGTGGGGCGGGCTGCGGACAGCCCGCGCTAGCTGCTGAGAATATGCGGGTTGCTTCCAGCCCGCAATGCACTACTGCTTTCATTCGGTGGAATTTTGCGGCAACCCGCATGGCCTCCTTGTTGACTCGTAATGCACTTGTCCAAAGGTGCAGACGTGCAGTATGGAATATGGATGTATTACCACTATTAGTAAGGTGCAATATGGATGTATTATCGGATGATTAGTAATTACTCTAATCCTCTAAATCTATGCATAATTTGTTAGATGTATAATCCTTTAGCAGCAATAAAAAAATCCCAAAATAATACCAAAAAATCTGCCAAAAGAACTAAGAGCTGTTACATCTCATTTGTACCTCTGTCTTACAGAAATTAAGAATTACACAATTTGCCAAGAGAACTAAGAGCTGAACTTCAAAATTTGCCATCAAATATTTGGGTCTGAGCTTCTAAACTTGGCATCAAAGAGTTGGGAGTTGAACTTCATCTGGAAAACAATGAACTCTTACCAATATTGTCTGCAAAGCAAAAAGAACATTAAAGATGATTTAATGAAAATTAGATTTCAACTTGTAAGTATGGTTACAGATCATAAACTTGTACGTATGTTTTATAAACTGCAGAAAGAAGGTCAATGCATGCTTGTATTTGGTCTAAAAAACTCAACATCCAGGAAACACATTTTTTAACTCTATGTAATGTTCATAGATGAGAACGAGTAGTCTACCAAATGAGAATGCCCATGCATCCTCACTGACACATGCTAGGATGATCCTGAGCCTGATGCCCAAAACTGGAGCTGCTTTGAAATGCATCAATCAAACATCAGTTAATTGATGTGCATGCATAGTTATGACTTATGAGCATGGCAACATCTAGCATGGACCACAATCATGAAAGATGTGATGCACTTTTACGGACAGGTAACAACAAGCATGAAACCATCCAAGTACCCACAAATTAAAGAAGTGATTTCAACTATTAAAGCGCATCCTATCATCTTGATACCATCAATATCTAAACAGATCTCGGGATGTACAAGTGTCCATCTCTTGTTCTAATGGTATTGCTTGCAATCTCGAGAATTTAATATGAAACACCTACATGCATGTATGATATACCGGACTCGTAAAGTGTTCGGTAACTCATTATCATAGCCGCTTGCAATGCAGATCTTGAGATATACGAGGGAACCTGTAATGATGTCAAGAGAGGACAACATTCTGATTAATGATATAATATGATTAGAGTAGGGAAGGCTACATACATAGTCAACATAAGATTGCTTCGCTTTGTGTCTGTAGTGTGTAGTAGCATGGCTGCATGGGTTGCCTCATGTCAATAAATATGTCTTTAGCCCCCCAAACAGAAGTGATTGGGACATTGAGACAAGGGAGAGTCATTTTCTGATCCCAGAATTGGCAGCATCTTAGATATCCTAGAATAATTGTTCATTGAGAAAAATCTTTCCAAACATTCCAAACAGACCCTAACAAGGTATGAGTACTTTTCATGACTTGGTCCTGGTCCATCCATCTCCAGGATCTAGCAGACTAGCAGGAGCACACTACAACAAATTGCCAACTGTAATCACACTAACACCTTCCAACAACATTGTGCATTGGACAAAATTCAAGACACTGCCAGCAAATTTGTAGGCTGGTTTGGTACTGGTTGCCCTCACTACCTCTAATAAAAACAACACCAACCAAATAACCACACAAATGCAAGAATGTCTTCTGAGGTCAATGCAAAGAGTTGTAAACCTCTCTGGAGTCCGGACCATAACAATCACCACAAGATTCACAACAACAACACTAAGAACGCTCTACATGTAGACATTTCTTAGTCTCCCAATCTTTTGCTAGTAAGTTGATTCTTTTTCGGTATCCCAGATCTAAGCAAAAAATGGTAAAAATTAGGGTAAAAAAGAGGATAAGATCACCTCGTCAGCAATGATGGCGATGAACGCGGATTTGTTCGTCTGGATGTTGGCCCTCCCTGCCATTACTGCTTCGTGCCAACAACGAACGAGCTGCAAGAAATCGAACAAATAAACCAAGACAAAGAAGAATTGATGAGGAAGGAAATCCCTAAAGAAGAGGAGACGCGGAGATCTTGCAACAAGCAAACCTTACAACAGAGAAGCAACCGGAGATCTTGAAGCAAGCGAGACGCGAATGGAATTTCTGATTTCTTGTGTCTCCCGTCCTTGCTCGCTCTTGTGCCCGACTCAGAGGCATAATAATGGAGGAGGGAGGCGACGGTCTAGAGTCGGCCGTCGAGCGACGGCGGAGGCAAGCGCGGCGCTGGCTGGCGAGGCGGCGAAGGCAGCTAGGGTTCAGAGAGACACTGGTGTGGGGGGCGATGGGCGACCGGGCGAGTCGGGGAATCACAACGATGCGCTTATGCGGCGGCCTGCAGCGTACGCTGGCTCGCCCGCTACACACCGCCCTGCTTATGCGGTTTTTTGCGGGCGGGAGAGTGGGCTTGTTTTGCGGGGTGGGCCGGCGGCTTAGCGGGCTGGCCCACCCCACTTGCACCCCTACTCTCGGCTTTGCACCAACTAAGCACTCAAATTCGTCTCAAAGAGGACTTAAACCTGGGTGGTGGATGTGTACATCCACACCTTTCCACCAACTGAGCTAGGCTCAGTTCCTTAAAAAATGGTAGTACAACTCCCGGCCTCTGCACCAACTAAGGATGCACACAGCCATAATAGGCACTCAAATTCGCCTCGAAGAAGACTTGAACCTAGGTGGTGGGGGTGTACACCCACACCTTTCCACCAACTGAGCTAGGCTCAGCTCCTAACTAAACAGTTCTTCCTGGTTTACACGAATAGTATAATACTACGGAAGAAAAAATATTGTATTACATTATGTGCTCTGGACCTCCAGTTGATTACATGCTCCAATTAATTTGTTGTTAAATTCTTGTGAATAAGGTACAGCTCACGTTCTGAGATGATATAAATCATATGTTCGAAACACGATGATTGAACAAAAATAAGTCGAGTACAATACGATAGGTACAAAAGAAAACATTCAATCAGGTTAGTAAAGAAGTCAGAAGTGTACATATAAGCATAATGCAAGCGTTTGGCCAACAAGAGGAGGCAATAGATCGAATAATCAAGAATACAAGGTCTAACAACAAATCTATCGCATGATCTTGGAATCCATTTCACACTGAATCACACACGCACACTTATGCGGAAGATGAAATGGTCGTGTAAGTGACTCAGTGTATACGATGACGTCGACAAGGGCATCACTTCTGTGATATCCTCTCTCGGTCAATGCCCTTCTGCTCACGTTGTCGGCCCGCCCGCCCGCACACCTGAGTAGGCTCACCTCCGCTCACTCGCCTAGTGCGTGGCTACAGGGCCAGCTCGTGGACGGCGGTGTGTTGATGCTTGCAGTTTATGTATTGGTAGTATTTCAATGACTTGAGTATGTGGCATACTGCAATTTCTTATTCTTTTTTGCTTCTATCATGGTTGCACTCAGATTTTATAGCACCTAAATGTTGCATGCTAAGTTACACAAAAGCTTTGCGAAGCACATCCATCATCCCAACTACACAATGATCACAAAGCACTCTACACAGACCATTACAAGACCTTAGAATTGATCACGTAAGCAGAGATAGAGTGAGAATTAAAGCAGTAAGCCTACTTGCAACGAGGACAACACCATCACCAAAGCAACAACAGTGCCACCAGCACGGTTGTCAGCCAAACAGTGACGAACACGAAACCTGTAGAGCTCCTGACTCACGACAGGAGAAACACTAACGACGCAGGGACATGCGGCCATGGCTACCAGAGCACAAATGTGCAAGCATGGTCGGCCATGGCAATGGGATGCTCCGTCGAAGGCATGCCTAACCCGCTGCATTGTCGTGCTCCACCCTAGTTGTGCCCGTGCGTAGGTCGCACCCACGTCACTGCCCTCGTTGCTTCAACTCACGTGCTCGTGCACCCGCCGCCATGGACACTCTAGAGCCTCCTTGGCTTCTCCTCTCATCACACAGATGCAACAAAAGAAGATCATTATATTGTATTTAGTTATAGATAAGAGATAAGCATAATTAAGCCCCATGGAAATAGCATGAGATGTTGAGAGGATACAAGGGAGTGAGGGAAGGGATAACAGGAGACCCCAGGGCCCACCTGTATGCGCCAAAAGTTCATGAGGAGGGAGAAAACAAGAACATATCACTCACTACAGCTACATTCTTTTGAGGTAGTAAAGATACAAGGCTAGGACATAGCCATATAATGGTACCTAACTTTGTTGCGGAAAAAAGGACATATCACAGTTAACGGGAAAGCTAAAAAAAATGATATAGTGTTCCAATGCAAAACAATGAAATATTATTCCATCGTTGAATATAGTTGCTACATATGTGCATCCTAAAAACAATGGTCCTTGTTGCTCCCCTTATATGCTATCATGCCTCTCTCTTAGCCACTCAATCCATCTTCAATCCCTCCACCCCCTCCCCCCTCACTCCCTCCCTCCCTCTCTCTCAGCCTCTCGATCCAAAGCGACAATGGCAGTCGTGTGCCCATGTGGATGCTGCGAGTGGCAACATCCAATGCCACACGATTCGCCGGGGACAATGGTAGATCTTGCCATGGGGACAACCCAGATTTGGCAAGCTGTGACAACAATGGCTCGGGCATGCAAGCTTGAAATGCAGTGGGACGGCATGCAAGCTCCACGGCAACGGCGGACAGATGATCATAGGCAGTGCGTAGGCTCCATGGCGATGACGACTTTGGGCTAATGGAACCACGGGCCCATCAACATCGACAATGGTGGTGATCTTGCGTGCTCAATGCCAGTAATAGTGACGAACGAGCGGGAGCGCGTGCCCAACAATGGCAACGATGGAGGTAGGCATGCAGGCCCGGCCACTCGTGTGAGGTTTCAACAGGTTTCATGTAAGTTTGATCAAGTATCAAGTTCCACAAAGGGAGGAGGTCGTCGCGTGCTCCGACACGTGCGGCGGTCAGTGGTGGCAACATTTTGTGTGCTCCTACCGCTTGATGTCAGAGGCAGCATGGAGAAGCCCGAAAGGAAGTCGATGACATCATCTCTCAAATGGGATTGTCACATGGGGGGCTACGCTCACCGTGGATGCTTGAATCTGATGGCTGGAACCTACACCACTACATGCGATCTTGAGGGCATTATCGCGCGTGTGGTCGCATCCTACCATTAAATCTTTGCGTTAATAAATATGTTGGACTTCTCCACCTTCCTTACTAGTGTGAGACCCCGGTTTATTAAGCTTGTAATACTTAACCTTCCATTGGCCCTAGCATCACAAACAAAATAACACGTGCCTCGATGGACATGTGCTTCCCAGAAATGCAGCACATATACATCTTTATAAAAGCATGCATTAATTCCATACATCATAATATAATAAGTCTACCAAAAGACATATATAATATAAAGTTATTACAAGACAGCCGACCGGCCAAATGACATAACTATTAAGTAACAGCGGAAGCAAAAGGTGCCATAAGATGTCTTAAACTAAAATACTACCGGTTAGCCACATAACCACAGGGCAACCGACCGGACCGCCAAGCTAGTCGTCCCACATACTGCCACAGCACATTTCACAGAAGTGAGGCCCTTGGGGCTCACCCTCTTCCTCTGCACACAACAAGCAATGCAGATGAGTACAATAAATGTACTCGCAAGACTTACGAGTAACAAGCCTATACATAGCTACATGAAAGCTGTATCAAAGGAAGTTGGTTATATGGTTATTTGGACGCGTAAAGTAATTTTCATTTGCAATAATATAATAGATTGAAGGCAATTAAACAAATCAGTTTTTAAGCATTGAAATAACAACAGTAACAATAAGTAACAAGTAACCACCTAGAGGTGACTAACCCAATAACCACCACAACATAGCACGAATCCCTGATTCGTACCACCATCAAGTTTTAATTAAAATGTTGTAGCCTAGTTCTTACGGGGCGTATCCGAGCGTGTCCATAACCTAGGACGAGGCTATTCAAATAGTTCAAAACTCTGCAGGGGTGTACCAATGTACCCACACTTCAGACCGCCTTTTTGCCAAGCTATTAAGCACACTTCTTTTGGTATGCCGGCACGGCTAAGTCCTACGAGACATTTCCAATGGATTAAGCTAATCAAGAGCCGCACGTATGGGGGTTAACCCTTAGTGATCTGCCGACGAAATATGGATCACAAGGACCCATACGTGGAGTAGGATACACTGGCCTAGGCAGGTGCTCCTCCCCACAAACATGTCCATGTTGCATATAGTTAAATATGCAACCCACCACGCGACCCATTAATTAACACCCCCCAGAGTACTTAGTCAAGAGAGGTCTCATTTCCCTCTAGTGTGGTTAGCACGCAAGATGCTCAGTACGGTGGCGCAAGTAACTCGGTCCTTATTGACTCGGGCACCATTCCAGTCACTCCCAAAATCACACCATCTTACCATTGTGCCCAAGTCCAAATTATTTTGTTTTTATTTTTAGTTTTCACAATTTAAACATAGCACAAAGGCTGAAATATAAAGTTATAATGAGCATTTGTGTGATCAAGGTTATCGACAAGTCGATAACCGTCCATTTCTACCGATAGCTAAGCATGACTAAGCAACAGACTCGAAAACTACTAAGTGATAAGGGTCCATCCATCGAACCCAAAATCACAGCAAATAACCCTAGGCTCAGTAGTAGAGGATGAACATTTGCCTACTGATGATGCATCTAATGAGTTAACTATCGACAATAGTTAAAATAACATAACAATGCATATGTAGAATTTGCAAACAATATATTAGAATTTGAAATTAATAGGATCAACATGATCAAATGATGCTACATCTGCTTGCCTTGCTGGAGTGCAGAGTCTGGCTGCTGTGGATCAGATTCAAGACCAATAATCGCTTCGGAACCTAACGCAAAAATTCGATAAACCAATAAGAACGTAAAACACCAAACAAAACCCAACAGCAAAAGATATCCAAAACTTATGAAATTTATACAACAACAAGGGTATAATTTTAGATAATTTTAGGAACAAGAATCAGGTCATTTGGGCAAAGTATGAAAAAGTTATAGCTAAAACCATTTCTATCAGCCTATTAATTCAACTAATATAATTACTGGTACTGTTCATGGCACAAATTTCTGGAATGATCTAAAGTCTAAATTTTTTATGGTAGGCAGGTTATGACATCCTAAGGTCAGCAAAGTTGAGTTTACTAAATTTGGAGTTATAATGAATTACTTATGATTTTTCTAAGTTGTAAACCTAGCACATGTTACTTTACAGAAATGAAATCATGATCAAAACATATTTCACATTAAAGTTTGCTAACAGAGGATTTTAACAAAATTGAGTTTGCACAATTTGGAGTTATACAGAAAAATATATGCATTTTACAAAGTTTACTTCAATTTCTTGAATATTCTAAAATGGCTGAAATCAAGTTAATATTATTTACAAAATTTTCTGGCACAGAACAATGTCTAAATACATTTTTATATAAAACTTTAGTTAAACATGAATTTATTACAGTTGGAACCATCTAAAAAGGATTTAAAATGAATTAGTTATGAGTTTTCAA
This sequence comes from Ampelocalamus luodianensis, assembly GCA_036346255.1. Classification (NCBI taxonomy): domain Eukaryota; kingdom Viridiplantae; phylum Streptophyta; class Magnoliopsida; order Poales; family Poaceae; genus Ampelocalamus; species Ampelocalamus luodianensis. The sequence continues at coordinate 25,641,230 of CM070622.1, read as the reverse complement.
AGTTTAATATAATTTTCAGTTGATAAATAAAGGCTTACCGAAATATGATCAAACTTATCGTAAATAAAGTGATGTGGACGAACGTGGGCGCACGGAGAACAGCGCACGCGCGCGAACCCTAAGAGAGTCACTGTTGGATCTAGATCCAACGGTCCACGTGGATTGGGATGTTCGGTGACCCGAACAGTCCAATCAATCTCGACCGCGGATCAACAGATGGACGGCTCTGAGCGCTGCGCGCTCCGGGCGACCTGAACAGCCCAATTGATCTCAGCTGCAGATCTAGAGATGGGCGGTCGCGCGATTCGGGAGCTGGGTGACCCGATCAACACATTTAATCTCAGCCGCAAATCTAGAGATGGGCGGCCCAGATCCATGTGCGCTTCGGGTGACCTAAACGGCCCAATCGATCTCGACCGTTGATCGCGAGATCAACGATCGCTAGTGATTTAGATGTTCGGGGACCCGAAAGTCCCAGGAGATCTGGGCCGTTGATCTTGAGATCGACGGTCCACGATGCACGCATATAACACATGTGGATTTTAAGTGCAGGGGAGGTTTAAGTGCATGGGCCCATATGTCAGTGAGACAGAGGGTGATTTAGGATATCTATTAAATATTAAACCAATGATTAACAATGATTAAATCATGATTAGCATTAATGGCATCCTAATGACAACGACACAGAGGAGGTTCTCGTGCGGCAAAACCCGAGCGAGAAAGGAGACTCGCCGCCGGTGGCTTCAGCCACGGCAGCGCGACCTAAAGGTTAAAATGGGTTGCAAATACTGTTGCGCACCCAGTGGAGGTGACCTCGACGGCGGTGACGGCCTAGAACGCCGGCTAGCCGGAAAAGAAGGCACGGTGACAACTAAGGCCGAAAACAAAAATGCACAAAAAGCTCTGCATTGTCCAAAGAAGCGGGTGCCACAACATCTAAGGACTAATAAAAGCTACCTTAAGCAAGATGAGCTTCAAAGATGGCCGAAGAAGCTTTGACCACGTGGAGCTTGCCGGAGCTGAAGAAGATGAAGTGAAAATAGAAACCTGTGCCAAATTGAACACCACTGGTGGTCAAAATAGCTTCATTATAGCTCATAGAATCTTCATGAGCAAGTAATTGAGAAATGAAGCACTCACCGGAGCTGAGGAAGAAAAGGGATGGTTTCGGCCAAATTTGAACAAACCCTAAATTTGTCAAATCCTGTGAATGAAACCCAAAATTGAGTGAGGGGAAATGAATATGGAGCTAAAAGGCTCAAAAGGGTACAAGGAGGATTGAAGATGAACCACTGGAGCACCAAGATCCACAGTGGAGCTTCACGGGTCAACAATGGCGATTTGCTATTTTTCGGTGTTTTGAGTTCCACAAGCTAAGAGGAGCTAAGTGGTGCTGCAAGGGAGCTCAAGGAGGGTTTTAGGGAGCTTCAAATAGATGGGGGAGCTGTGGTTTGGCAAAAAGAAGCTCTCAGGTGAACGTGGCTCATGTCATAACCATGGACCGAAAAGAAACGATGGGGGACAAAGACAAGATCATGATCATGGCTGAAAGCAACCGCACGCACCACTGTCCCGACCAGAGAGAGTTGTCGAGGGAGCACGAAAGGACACGGCCATCCTCCTCTCTCTGTTCACGCACAGCGCGAGGAAGAAGACGACTGGAAAACACTAGGGTGATCGTGAGCCGTTGGATTGAGAATGAACGACTTAGATCACACCGAATCTCCAGCGTTCAAAAGAGTATGGGAGATTGTGAGCCCTTGGATCAGAAATGAACGGTTGAGATTTCCCGAGGCTCCGGAGGTTTAAAACATCAGAGGAGATCGAGAGCGGTTAGATTGAAAATGGACGACCACGATTGAATGTGACCACCGGGTGGCCCGAACAGCACACTCAATCTGGACAGTTGGATCTAGATCTAACGGCCCAAACGAGTTGGCGCGTTCGCGAGGTCGAACGTTCACGCGAACGAGGGTCGTGTGATTTAAATCCAATGGCTGAAAAGAGGCACGCGATTGAACTGGCACGAGGGTGCGGTTAGTTGGTTCGATCGAGTCCATTGGCTTGAGCCCGAGTCTGACCCGAACCCAATGAACAATGAAACCAGGTTTTGGGTTTTTAATTTGAGGTGAGACTTTGAGGAATTTTTAGAGATAGAAATTTAACTCCCAAAATTCTGAAATTTTTACAGGAGCTTGCTAACTTAGATATTAACCTTGTATAAAATTTTCAGAGGTTTTTATATAGTGCATTTTTCTCCAAAAATTCTGCAAGGTACTGGTTTAGGGTTTTGACTGAAAGTCAAACATGTTTGACTGTCCTCTAAAAATATTCAAACAATTTCTAAAAATTATGAAATTTTTCAGAGGGGTCACATACCATCCCTAGAACTTAGGAAAAACATTTTCAGGTGATGATCAAAAGATTTGACAAGATTGTTTTTGGAAGACAAGGGTTTGGATCAAAAGACTTGTGACTTTGTATTTCCATAATTCTTGTACAGGAATTGTTTAGAACATACAGGAAATACATGATGTAAGAAAAAGTTTTAATTTCTACTCATTTTCTTACATTTGAAACACAAGTCTAAAATTGGGATGTTACAACTAGTGACTTGTATCTACCACGAGAAGTAGATTGTAAGGATCACCACGGCTGCGTGGATGTGTAGGACATGAGTCTTAGTAGCGGTGATGTTTGTCACAAGATAAATAAAGGAGACTCATTTGTACTCAGCTTATCCATATGTTATTTGTACTTAGGGCATCTTCAATAGTGGTAACCTTAGTCATCTCTTACCTGCCATGTTACTCAAAAATCTAGTTGGAAGAGAGAGGATATGAAGAGAGAGAATATACCATCTCTTATATAAGAAACAAGCTGGACACAAACTATCGTAAATGGTGAGTGTGTAATGAGAGAAGTTATGTTGAAAATGAATGCTTTTGTAGATAAATTGTTGGAGATGTTGTCTCTAAGGTTGTATGTAGATAAGTTTAAGCCTTTAGAGATAATCTTAAGAGACAAACTGTTGTACACGCCCTTAGCTCAGCCATGTGGCGATCTCCAATGAAGGCATCATTTGTTATCCAAGTGAGTGGAACTGATAGAAGACGGGATGCCAAAACTCACCAATAATTAAAGGAAAACTAAGAAGAGACTCACCGATGATAGATGTAACAGCATTGATTTTCGGGACCGTTAAACCTTTCACAATCGTCCAAGATTTGCGGTTGCGAAATAGTAGCATTTCAAGTAAGCTTCGATTACAATAAAAATCAGATTTTTATTATAAAAGATTAAGGCTTATCAACCTGTTTTAACCTGACACAAGCATTCGAGCCCAAAGTTAATATAATACATAACAAAAGACCTTCAAAACCACAGGCACGCTTGAGCACGGTCGAGACCTAATAACAGTAATCGCTGCCCTCTAGGGGTCCACCAAAATCCTGCTCGTTGAGATCAACATTTTTCCAAGTTTCCTCTGTAGATGATTTGCAGATATTGCAAGAATGAGTACTACTACTGTACTCAACAAGACACATAGAAATTCTAATGAATTAAATGCTAGGATTATCAAAGAAATAGTACAGTTTTACCATAACAGGCATATGTGGATGCATTTTGTATTTAAAGCAGTTTATCTTTAAAACAGTAAAACAATAATAATAAATAATAACATCAGGGGTTTCTCAACAATTACACAATCCAACTTAACATATCAAAATCTCTACTTTATGCCTCATGTACTGGAATCACCCACGAACACAGCTTCATTAACCAGAAGCACGGTGTATTCGAATACCTTTGATTATACACTCTGCAGAGTTGCCCAACTTTACCCACAAGATACCTCAAGCTCGTACGGTCAGAACATATACACGCAACATGTTAGCGTGCGACTGAGCTTAGCGTGCGACTGAGCTGAGATAACAAAGCTTTTTCACTACTCAATCTTTTTAGTCTCTACTCGGTAGGTCTTAATCCATACAGCCCTCACGAGACCACCGGCTAACAGTGGAATGTGTACTATGAGGCTAACAGGTCCATACTATTGTGTAGACCAGCGAGTATCTCTATAGGCCCACTCCTGTCCCACCCCAATTCCTTCTGCTCTATCACACAAGAGCAGTTGATATCTTGTAGATATTCAATTAGAAGAGCAGTGTACTGAGCTAAGGAGTAATGACCACACCTGTGGTTGGGCGATTTCTGTGTCTGTTACTTTTGCACAAAGTTCTTATCCTTACTTGTCTCTAGTGAGAAAATAGACCAATGCCAACTCGTGGCTATCCACCAGCTTGATCTCACCTTTGACCCACTTTTACCAAGTCTATTGGGTTATCCAACTTCCTGGTCTCAACCCACAACTCTTCTCCAAAACCATTGGCGAATAACCAATACTTCTTTTCATGATTTATAAATACATCGTGTGACAAAGCTATTTATATAGAGATCATTTTATGTGAACTTGTCAATGTGAATATGGCCTATAAGAGCTACGTGGGTTTGTCTATAGGGTAACAGGATTTATCCAGTTATCATGGTATTCAAAAGTATTATTTCAATATTTAAAGTAATTGGCACAAATACAATAATGAAAATAATAATATAAATATATGAATTATAGGCTCAAAATGATCAAGGAATGCGACTTGCCTCCTTGCACAGAATCTTCTATATACTAGCCTTGTCTGGTGTCTTCTAGAGTTTGGTCGTCGAAGTCGTGACCTAACGCGAAAAAAATAAAATAATCTAGATAAAATCTGGCTCGACAAGAAATGAATTGGGAACAACATGCAAGTAAATAAAATCAGGAAAAAAAACATAAAGGAAAGTGATGCGGTGGATAGGAATTTATTTGGTGTTTAATTTGGCTGCACAGAGTCAAGAAATGGATTCACAGGCTCGAAACGGTTGAAACATATATAAAGTGTCAAATTAGAGTTTTGGGGTGAATAGTGTCAGATAATGAATAGTATTGATTTTACTATTCAAACATGAAAATGGGTTGTGAACCATAACAGTAATTACTATTTTCGGATAATGAATAATACTGTTTTCTGAAAATGAACAGTGGTCGATTTTACTGTGTTGTAAACAGTGTTTTAGTGTGAACAGTAAAAGGTTGAAATAGGGTCGGGCTTTGGAATAGTATTGGACCAAGCCCAATACTTAAATGGGCTAGAGACCAAAGTGGCTAGGCCACAACGGCCCAGCTCCCAGGCGGCTTGAGCCGCGCGGCCAAAGGCCCGTGCGCTCAGCTTGCCCGCGTAGATGAGGTGGGAGGCCGGCGGCGCTCCGGCAGCTCTGGCGGCCGACGGGGAAAAGGTTGACGTGGTGAGCACCAACGGATGATGGGGATCACAGGGGTGGTTTGGGTGGAGCGGGGAAGGTGCTGTTGTGGCTTAGTGGCGGCGGCCGAAGGAGGTGCGGTGGGGAGGAGCGGTGCCGACGAGCTCCGACAGAAATTGGGATGGGGGAGGATGAGGAAAAGGTGGGCGGCGGTAAGGTGATGCTAGAACCGGAAGGTGGAGGGAAGGGGAGGCAGGGGGCAGTGAATTTCACCTTGGATCGTCGGAGAAGAAGCACGAGATGATGACGTTTCTTCAAAATTCGGCCGACTCCAGAGGGGATGGTTGATGGGGAGGTGGTACGGTGAGAGATGGAGATGAGGGCATGCTTGGGGTGGCCTTTTATAGGCTCGGAGAGGCGGTGGTACTAGTAGGGCGGTAGCAACAGGGAGGTGGCGACGTGGAACGGGCGGCCGTGGAAGGCGATGGACGGGGCAAGGTGGCGGCGAGGTGGCGATGGAGATGTGCGCTGGCATTTAAGGCAATGTGGGAGGTGGCGCGGCGAACTGGCGGGTGACGACAACGGGGAAGGAAGCGGTGGCGTGGGGGAGGTGACGCACGGGTGTATGATCAAGGATAACCGACTAGAGGGGTGAATAGGAGGGTTTTTAAAACTTTTCAACTAATTAACAAATATGATCAATGTCTAAACTAGATACAATTCTAGCTAAACAATTCTACATGAATAAATTGCTAAAAATGTAAATGCGAAAGTAGTAAAGACAAGAATAAACCACAATGAAGATAATGAAGTTTTTCCTGTGGTATCAAATACTTGTCGGTCTTCACTAATCCACATTGAGGAAATTTGAACTAATCAAGCCGGCTCTACAAATTAAGCCTTCACCATCGATTACTATTGTTGCTTTTCCTCCGCTCCAGAGATGGTGAGCACGCAACGACTTCACAATCCTTTGTCGGGCCTCTTCACAATCTTCTTTGAAGAGCTCACCGCGCAAACTTTCTCCAAGGCTGGCTAGGTGTCGGTAAGCACCAAGAGTAATAAACCAAGTGTTTGCTTGAGGAAAACTAAGTGCAACAAGATCAACTAATGATGCTATACACCTGAATACTCTTAACTACCTCAAAATGGGAATTCAATATAAATGAGTAGTAGAGAGTGTTTGTGAGCTCAAGAGACTTATAACCCTCACCAACAAAACTAGCCGTTTGAGTCGAAATCCTGATGAAATTAACATTTGCAGTAATACTGCCGTTCAAGCCCGGTGTTACCATAGTTGACTATCAACGGCCGTTTGAGTCGAAATCCTGATGAAATCAACATTTGCGGCAATACTGTCGTTCAAGCCCGGTGTTATCGCAGTTGACTATCAACGGTCGACTGTTGTTCATTAAATGCGCCTGTTATAGCCGTTACGGAAAAGTTGCGGTGCAACTGCCAACTAGAATTCGGTATTACCATACAACAGTAATACCGCTCGACTATATCGCTATTACTGATTTTCAGAGCTCAAGAAATCTCAAGAAAACACACTCTCTAGAAAAAAAAAACATACCGCCATATAAATTCGGCATTACCGACTTGAGGTAATACCGCAGTTAAAATGCAGTCATATCGATTCACGGAGAGAGTCACAAACACTTGAAGACGTTTAGACCAACACGTGTTCAACTCAGATCAGTTTGAATGTTTGGACCGTTTACGTGGTCTGCTCAGATCATTTTGAACATTCGGACCACTCGTTCGGACGATCCGAACAGATCACCTAACTTGCGGTAATACCGCTATTCACATGCGGTCTTACCGATTTCAAGTTTTAAGAAAAACCCCTAAAACAAGTTCTCTGTTAAAAACATACCGCCACTTATATCGGTATTGCCGACTTGCGATAATACCATTTATACACTGCAGCCATACTGATTTTGGGATTTCAAGAAAAACATCCAAAACGTGTTCTCTAGAAAATTCATACCACCATATAAACCTGGTATTACCGACCTGCTGTAATACTGCTCAATACTTGCGGTTTAACCGATTTTTCTAAACAATTTTGCTAGAAGCAAAAAACAAATGCAATGCATGACTCCTAGTTGATCAAAATGGCACAAAAAATAGATCCTTAAGCTACTAACTATGACTCCTCTTTATAGTACAATATTTAGCCTACAAATCCAACCTTTCCTCCATACACCAAGATCGGTAAAATACTATAAAAGGATTCTTAGATCATGTGATACCTTTGCTTGAGCCAAGTCGATATTTTTCACCTTTGCATTGCTATTTCCATATTATCATTCATCCTTTGGGACTAATCCTAAAAATATATTAGCACAAATGTTAGTCCCTAAAACATTATTGATATTAATTACCAAAATCATAATTGGGGGCCTAGATACTTTCAACAGAGAGGACGAAGGGGTAGCGCCCAGGAGAAGAAGGTGCTTCCGAGTGAAGAAAGCGGAAAGGAGAAAAGGGAAAGCAAGTTTTGGGCTGGAGTTTCCGAAAAGGGAAATAAATCCAAATTCAAGCAAATGGTTTCAAAAACTTTTGAATTTTCAAATTTTAGGTTGTTTCAATAGAATAAAAGGGCCAAAGTACATCTAAACATCAATAGGTCCACACACATTCAATGCCGGTGAGAGCGCCGAAAAAAAAGGAGAGTGGAGCTGACGACGGACGTGAAAAGCGAAAATCGTAGTTCCATGGCGTTGGACAACGAGATGTTGAGCTTAGAATATGGCTATAAGTTTTGCTAGTTGTGTTAAGCTTTTGTTGGCCTAATAAAAAAGCTTGGGTTTATTCAACTCGTCTGAGTTTAGGCTTTATCTGGGCTAAGTCAATTTTGAAACAGAATAGATTTTTGTTGTGTTAGTCCAACGAACAAGCTTAGCCCGCTAGAGTTGCCATGCCAACAATTCGTAAGTAGACCTAGATGTGAACTTATTTTGCTTAGGTCTAGTTTCTAAAGGGATACTATTGTTTTTAAATGGACTACATATATGTTATAGAGTTTCTTAGACATGATGTGGTTTCTTTTCATCTAGCGATTAAGTGACACATATTAAGCACCGACACAATTTTTTTTACTTGCAGTTCAACTATCAAATACAATTTTAGCAATCTTGCTTAAGGTTGTCAATTAAATTCCATGACAGATATCACAAAAATCACTATCCACGATCAATTTTTATTTTCTTCCCTTACGAAGCAATCAAGTAGTAGATTACATCAAGAGTATCTTAGCATTTACTTTACAATTCCTAGCATCACAAAAAAAGCTTAAGGTTTTCTAAACATAGAAATATAGGAATTTAAGGTCCTTTAGAAGCGCAAAATTTCTTCATAAACCTGTTCTTTCAAAAAAAAAATCTTTACTACTTAAAAAGAATGTAGTGGTGGTGAGTAGTGCGTTATTTGTTCTCTCTCTCATCCCCTCGATCGTTCCACTACTCGCTCTAATTGCCAACATGTGGGCCTCCGCTACTTGATCGATTCCGCCTCTTTTCCATCGATCCCCATTGGCTTCTAGCTACAAAAATGCTTTTGTATCAATAAGCCATCCGGCTCTCATCTCCGCGTAAATCCCTCCGATCTCAACAAACAAATCATAACAAAATTTGTAGGAGGCATGCCAAGTACGGTAGTGATTAGGCTGAGATCAAGAAGGCACGAGCGTTGTGTAACCACGATGCATGGCTACGACCTCGGTAGCTTGACGCTTGAGGTTGGGTTGCCGAAGATGAAACAGAGAAGCACAAGGGAATAGATGATCACCTCAACACCTCGACGCTGGGTGCATGCTTCACATCGGCATCGCCCAATTGGCGCTACCCGGCCGTGGTCCCTTGCGTGCTCTAGAGGACGCACATGTTGTCAGGCTATCCATGTTGATGCTCACTGGTGTGCATGTGCACACGCATACACGTGTCCTTCCATCTGCTTGTTGCGCCCTTGCCAGGCTGCCACTCGGTGGTGGAGTGCTTTGAAAGTGTTATTTGTATGTTGATTGCAGATGCTATGTTTCTATTGTGCATACATGTTTCATCACATATACATTTGATTGCATCACGACGACATACGATCATGTGGCTAGACTATTATCATCATGTTTTCATTGTCCATTGAAAGGGCGAGGCTAGTGATTTGGACATCGGCGGCACAGCTAGGGAAGCATTAGCCATGTCATTGGGCTGCATGTTTGATGTGTTCACTACAGTGCAGTGAAGCCGGCGTAACACATGATGACAGAGTCGAAGGTGCAGTGCAAGCACAGCGACGGAGGTGCTACGCGGGCTACATCAGAGTTTAATCGTATGTACCAAACATGGTAGTGGAGGCGCGAAGCAGGCCAGGGCAAACCTTACCGTGACAGCCGATGAGAGTAGATGAACTAGCGTAGACTAAGCCCAACGATGGATAATAGCAGCTTAATATGCTGGGATAATATGTTTTTTTTCCCGTAGCAATGCACGAACACCTAGCTAATCTTTTTCAAAAGGGTTTTATAAAAGGGAAAATTATCAAAATGCCACGCTTTACTTGTCTTCTGTAAAATGCTATTATATTTGATGTAATAGCTAACATGCCACATCTTATATTAGCATTTTGTTATTTTGCCATTTTTGAGTATTTTATTCTTATTCCCGGATTAATGGCCCTAGCCCACCTGCGAAATGTCAGTTCTGCCCCTCCTTGTATGTATGCATCCGAGTCCACACGGGCATAGGCTACTCCCGAGTTTGCGCAGGAAATGGAGGAGCCAAGGGCGCTGCCACTGCGGCGTGGCGTCACGCTCATTGAGCAGCTCACCGCCTCCTCCAACCTTCGCGACCTCCTCAAGCTTCACGACGACGCCGACGATGACGGGAGACAGCTCGTGTAACATCCCAAGTTTTAGACTTGTGTTTCAAATGTAAGAAAATGAGGGGAAATTAAAAACTTTTCTTACATCTTGTATTTCCTGTATGCCTGGGCATTTGCTGTAAAGAAGTTATGGGAATACAAAGGTCACAAGTTGTTTTGGCCACATCTTATTCTTCTTAGACATTCTTGTTCCATCTTGTGACAATCTCTTGGAAATAATTTTCCTAAATTCTTGGGTTGATGTGTAGCCTCTCTGAAAAATTTCACAATTTTTAGAAATTGTTTGAATATTTTTGGAGGTCAGTCAAACCCAATTTAAATCTTGGTCAAACCTTGGTCCAGCACATTGTAGAATTTTTGGAGGAAAATGTACAACACCAAAACCTCTGAAAATTTTACACAAGGCTAATATCCCAGGTAGCAAGCTCCTGTAAAAAGTTGAGAATTTTCGGAGTTGTTTTGCTACCTCAAGCAAATCCTCAAAGTCCAGCTCAATTCAAACTTCCAAAATTAAAAGCTGGTCTGAGTTGGGCTCGGGCTCGAGGTCGAGCCAGACCACTTAAGCCGCACGCAGACTCGGGTTTCGGGCGCGCCTGTTTTGGCCGTTAGATTCCTATCTAACGTCCACGACCTCCCCTGCTGCCCTTGAACCGCTGGAGCTCTCGGGTGCTCGTGGCCGTTCATCTCTAATCCTAGGGCTCACGACCACCCCCACTTCCCCGTCCTCCTCTGACCTTCTTCTACCTCGCGCCGTGCGCTTCAGCGATAGGAGGATGGTGCGTCGCCGTGCGCCCGTTAACGTTCCGCTGGTAGGGACAGTAGCGGCGTGGCAGCACTTTCGGCCAAAAGCCATGCTCCACACTGCTCTGCTCCCCTAGCTCCCAGTTTAGCTGCGTTTGAGCTCGCCGTAGCTCATTCCGGGCCCCCCATGCGCTTCTGTGCCGTGCTTGATGGTTTATTAAGCTCTAAGGCCCTCTTCTAGTCTTCCTTTCCTCTCGCTAACACATTGACTCACTCTCGGCGCCAAACTCAAATCTCGGTGAGTTTTGCTTCTCGCCATTGTTGCCGTGGGAGTTCCACGGCGATCGGGTGTTCGATGGTCCTTGGACCCTTTTCTTTGTCGCTTGGACCTCCTGATCATCTGAAACCCAATGATTAACTTGATTTTGGGTTGTTTCCCAGGAACAATCCGAAATTCAAATTCTAGGTCTTCGCGGCTGAAATTGGGGATTTCGTCGTCTCCAACTCCGGTGAGTGTTTCCGTCCAATCCTCTGTTCCTGGATCACCCCCGGGGTATCGCAAGCTTATTGCGATCTTTCTGTTTACCTCTGTGTGCCCAGAGCCCCTGGTCGTCGTTGTCTTCCTCAGCGCCGGCGTCGGTCTCCGCCGTTGGGTCTTCTCCGACCTCCCCTGGACCTCTCCTGTACCCTGGTGAGTCCCTTTTAGCTCTGTAGGGCTTAATCACTAGCTAGGTTAGCTCGTAGCGCCCTCTTTTCGCGTTTTTGGATTTTGCCGAAACACTCCTCCGCCCCTCTCGGCTCGCCGGCGTTCTGAGCTGCTCATGCCGAGAGTGAGTGCTTCAGGTTTGCAATAGTATTAGCATCATTTTGGTACCTTTGGTAGGCGCCGCCGTGGCCTTGGTCGTCGGCGATGTCTTGGCGGCGAGCCGTGGTGGTGCTGCACTTTGTCAGATTTTCGACAAGTCCTCAGACCTCCTCGGCGTAATCTTGGGCCGTTGAGAACCTCCCCAGAATAGATCAGAGCCTTAGGTCCTTTCCCGTAAAGTTCTAGTCTCAGGACCTCCCCATCGTTTGATCTCAACCGTTGAGAGCACCCCGTGATTAGATCTGTGCAGTAGAACCTTTCCCGCGAAAACCTTAAGTCTCAGGACCTCCTAGAGTTGATCTTGACCGTAAAAGACCGCTCTGGATAAGCTCTTAGCCATTAGATCCTCCCTCTGTAGAGTCTTTAGCCGCAGGACCTCCCCTAGCTTAATCCTAGCCGTTGAAGACCTCTCTAGGCCAAATCTCAGCCGTTAAGACCACCCCAGGATCTCCACCGAGGTCCTCTTTGCAAAAAGACCTCCCTTGGTCATTTTGCAAAGACCACCCTCGGGGTTCTCTTTGTAAAAAGCCACCCCTGGTCTTTTACAAAGACAACCCCCGCTCAGGACCTCTTAGGCTCAATCCTAACCGTTCATGACCTCCCCGGATTTAGATCTGAGCGTTAGATCTCCTTTGTAAAATCCTTAGCCTTCGGACCTCCCTCCGCGTCGATCTGGACCGTTCAGGACCTCCCTAGGCCTAATCTGAGCCGTCCAGATCTCCTCTCGTTAAAACCCTGTCGCATAGGACCTCCCCGAGTAGATCTTGGCCATCCAAGACCTCCTCGTGTAAATCCCAGCTGTTCAGGACCTCCCTCGCTTGATCTTAACCGCCCAGGACCTCCCTCGCTTGATCGTGACCGTTAAAGACCTCCCTCTGGAGATCTAGACCGTTGAAGACCTTCTCCGTGAGATCTTAGCCGTCGGACCTCCTCTCGTAGGTTTAGCCTTAGGACCTCCCTAGTGCTCGGGACCGCGGATCTTGATCGACGGCCACGACCTCCGTTAGTGCGAAGACCTCCTTTGCGTCTTATTGTGCATGCACCGGTCGTGGCCGTTGGATCCAATCTCAACGGTCCGGACCTCCCAGTCGCGGGAGGAGGTCTTTTGGCGCTGAGTTTCGAGTGCAGTGGCCTGCGATGCAAGATCAACGGCCCACGACCTCTCCTTTGTCTTTCAGTTCATTTGGACCTCCCGAGAGCTCAAATTTTCTAAGTCTTTTAATGTTTCAAATTTCAAAAGTGCATAACTTTGTCATTTTAGCTCCTTTTTGAATGATTCCAGTTGTTGTAGCTCTGTTATAGAATGAACTTTAATCTGAGAATGAATTTAGGCACTGTTATGTAGCAGAAAGTGATATAAACTGCAAGAACTTGTTTAATATGACATGGTTGTTTAGAAATGATCTCAAATTTGTAAAATACATAACTTTTTCTCTGTAAATCCAAACTGAGCAAACTCATCTTGGTAAAATTTGTCTGTAGACATGCTTTAATATGAATTAGGCCTTGTCTTTATTCATGTTCCTGAAAAGTGATATATGCTAGTTTTAGAACTTAGAAAAACCATAACTAATCCATTATAACTCCAAATGATATGAACTCAACTTTGTTGTTCTTAGGATGACCTTAGCTACCTACCATAAAAATTTCAGATTCCAGATCATTCTAGAAATTGTTGCCATGAACAGTAACCGAAATTAATTTAATTAGGATTTTTCAGGCTGAGAGAACTTAATTTAGCCATAACTTTTTCATGCTAAGTCCAAATGAAGTGATTCTTGTTTCTAAAATTGTATAAAATCAACCTCTAGCTGCTGTAGAAATTTCATGGGATTTGGATGTTCTTTGCTGTTGAGTTCCTTTTGGTGTTCTTCGTTCTTATTGGTTTTATCGCCTTTTCACGTTAGGTTCGAAGAATTTATTGAACCTGAGCACTCTCCTCTGCAGCAAAACACATCCCCGCAAGGCAAGCAGTTTGATCATGTTAATCCCAATGTTTTAAGTATTTATGTTGATTACAAATTCTATGTATGCATTACTACTTTGTGTTAAACTATTGTCGTTAGTTGACCTAGTAGATGCATTTCCTTAGCAAATGATTATTCTCTACTACCGTGAGCCTAGGTTATTGCTGTGATTTAGAGCTCGTGGATGAGTTCTTGTCACTTAGTAGTTTGCGAATTAATTTCTTAGCCATGCTTAGCTTCCGGTAGAAATGGGCGGTTATCGACTTGTCGATAACCTTGATCACATAAAAACTTATTATGATTTATGATTTCAGCCTTGTGCCATGTCTACTTATGAAAACTAACACTGAAAATAAAATAATTTAGACTTGGGCACAATGGTATGTTGGTGTGCTTCTGGGTGTGACTGGAATGGTGCCCGGGTCATTAAGGACAGAGTTACTTGCGCTACCGTACTGAGCATTTTGCGTGCTAACCACACTAGAGGGTATGAGACCTCTCTTGACTTAGTACTTTGGCGTGTATTGACTTCGGGTTGCAGGAGGGATGGTGCTGGGAGCATTGTAGTGTCCGAAAGGCTTCCCCCGTGATGGTTGGTTGTCTTTCGGTTTGCAATGTAAGCGTATGGATTCCGATCCATACGAGCGGCTCGTAGTCAATGCACAATATTGGAAAGCGTCTCGTAGGACTTAGCCGTGCCGGCATACCTTCGGAAGTGTGCTTTGTGGCTTAAAGGCGGTCTGAAGTGTGGGTACATTGGTACACCCCTGCAGGGTTAAAACTATTCGAATAACCTCGTCCTAGGTTATGGACGCACTCGGATACGCCCCGTGAGAACTAGACTACAACCTTTTAATTAAAACTTGATGGGTGGTACGAATCGGGGATTCGTGCTATGTTGTGGTGACTATTGGGATAGTCACTTCCAGGTGGTTACTTGTATGTATCTTTATTTCACCGTTATATTGTCAACAAAACAGATTTGCAAACTTGCTCTTAAATGTATTACATTATTTACAAATAAAGTTGGCTTTGTGCAAAATGAGACATACAACCTCCACCTAAATAAGCTTATATGTAGTTTATGAATAGGTCTGCTATTCCACACGTCAGTCTTGCGAGTACCGTTGTGTACTAAGTTATCTTACTTAAATGTGTTTGTTGCAGAGGAAGAAGGTGAGCTCGATGGGCCTCACTTTTGTGAGCTGTGTTGTGGTAGCTTGCGGGGCGACTAGCTTGGCGGCCCGGTCGGTTGCCTTGTGGGTTATGTGGCTAACCGGTCGACTTTTATTCTTAGCCATCTTATAGCGCTTTTGCTTCCGCTGTCGTTCTTGTATATTGTGTTATTTGGCCGATCGGCTCTTTTGTAATAACTTACTTTATCTATGTCATTTACTAGACTTGTTACTGTATGTTGTATGGAAATGATGTGTAATTTTGTGATGATGTGCATGTCTTTGCAGTGCAGGAAGCATATGCCCATCGAGGCTTAGAATGTTTAATTAGTAATGCTAGAACCATTTGGAGGTTAAGTGTTACTAGTTAAATATTCCGGGTCCTCACAGCTCGCCACGGTGGGGAGGTGCCACACGCTCCTCGATGTCATCTGCGACGTCGACGACCGCCCGTCTCCCCACTCCTCCTCCAGCACCACGCGCCGCGATGTGTCTTTGACGGCGCCCGTGGCAAGCGGTGCGATGACCACCACATCGGCGTCGGCCGCTCCTCTATGGCGGCTGTGTAGGGGGAGAGGAGGGTGTCGTTGATGGCGCTGCTGGAGCAGGCGAAGCGGTAGTGGATGATCGACAGCGGTGAGTGGAAGCACGTGGAGGAGGACGCCTTCATCCCCTACGGCCACACCGATGAGCGGTGGTGTTTGGGGGGCAGGGTGATGCAGTGGGCAATGGATGCCGCGTGGCTCGACGTGACCACGGCTGGGAGCGACAAGGCGAAGAACATAAAGGAGGAG
Organism: Ampelocalamus luodianensis; assembly: GCA_036346255.1. Taxonomy (NCBI): domain Eukaryota; kingdom Viridiplantae; phylum Streptophyta; class Magnoliopsida; order Poales; family Poaceae; genus Ampelocalamus; species Ampelocalamus luodianensis. The sequence continues at coordinate 25,625,506 of CM070622.1, read as the reverse complement.
AAAGATGAAGCTGGGCATGACGTAGACCGAAGGGGCCGAGGCGGCGTAGGGGCACGGTGGGCCGGTAGCACAGGGGCGTGGGCGCACGGGCCGAGCAGGGGAGCGGCGAGGGAGAATGAGCCGGGCGGCGCGGAGCGGGACCTAGGCTGGGTTGAGCCAGAGGAGGTGCGTGGGCGGCGGTAGAGAGGAGGATCGGGCCGGGAGGCAAGGGAGGAGCTGAGTGGACTAGGGTGAGTGTGAACTGGGGGAGGGGACACTAGCGGCCGAGCACAGCACCGGCCGAGCCGGGGCCGAGCAGGGTAGAAGCGGTGCCAAGAGAGCAAAGAAGTGGAGAGAGAGGAGAAAATGCGGAGGATGAAGTTGGAGGGCTTTCGGCCAAGAGAAATAGAGAGAGAGAGAGGGGGTGGGGAGGGGGCAAAAGCGTATTTTCACATGTGGGTCAGTGTTATTAACCCAAAAATATGAATTAAATACTTCAAAAGGGCATATTAATAAAGTGCGAAAATAATATATGATATTTTGACTATTACATCGAATATAATGACATTTCATCTGACAAAAGATTCTCACTCTACGAAAAAGACCATACGGTTTGATGGCTTGTACGGAGAAACCACCCCCCAAGACCAAGCCTAAGCAATTAAACAACTCCGAGATCCACCGGAAGCAAAGCCGCCGATGGCGAAGCCGAAGAAACCCCGGACCCCGGCCCCAGATCCACCCACTGCCGCTCGCCTTCCATGGCAGCCCCCGGCGCCGCCCCTCGCCACCGCCCTCCTCATCTCCCTCGCCGCCCTCCTCGTCCGCGCGCTCGTCTCCATCGGCCCCTACTCCGGCCAGGGCGCGGTGCCCAAGTTCGGCGACTACGAGGCGCAGCGGCACTGGATGGAGCTCACCCTCCACCTCCCCCCCTCCAACTGGTACCGCAACACCTCCGACAACGACCTCGCTTACTGGGGCCTCGACTACCCGCCCCTCTCCGCCTACCAGAGCCGCCTCCACGCCCTCCTCCTCAACGCTTCCCTCCCCGATGCCGTCGCCCTCCGCTCCTCCCGCGGCTTCGAGTCCCCGGAATCGTACGCACCTTACTGCCTTTTTCGGCTCGTAGTGTGTAGAATTGTGTGTGTTGATGTGTTGTTAAGTCTTTGCGCTTTGTTTCCTGTAGGAAGTTGCTGATGCGGTGGACGGTGCTGTCGTCCGATCTGCTGGTGTTCTTTCCGGCGGCTCTGGGGTTCGTGTGGGCGTACATGAAGGATGGGGCTGGCGGTATTGGGGAGGAGAGGCGAGAGGGGTGGATGTGGCTGCTCGCCATGGTTCTGATCAATCCCTGTTTAGTACTAATCGATCATGGACATTTTCAGGTGGGGATTGTACTAACTATGTGTGTGCATTGGAGTATAGCAATAGTACATACTGGTGTGTTCCCCTAGGCGCTAGTCGGGCGGCAGACCAGTGCCTAATCGCCGTCTAGGTGGGCCTAGGCTGGGCCAGGCGGCCGCCTAGGCGCAATAAATCGGCTAGGCGGGAGGGCTGCGCGTAGCGCCTAGGTGGGCGCCTAGGGGAACACTTATTACTGCATTATCCATTGTGTTACATTTCTTCTATTGGCTGGTAAGTAGTTGTTTTGTTTCAGTATAACTGCATCAGCCTTGGACTGACGCTTGGAGCAATTGCTGGTGTTTTGTCGAGGAATGAGCTTTTTGCCTGTGCTCTCTTCACTCTTGCAATTAACCACAAGCAGGTTCCCCTCTTGTCTTACCCTATTCATAAGCTTTATCACCAAACATGTAAATGCACTTTCTAGAGAGTGCTTTGCCTTTGCAAACCCACACCAACCCAACAATGTAAAGGAGGCTTAGGAGGGGACTTCGTGCGGTGGATACTAACTTAGCCCAATAGACTGTCACTGTAAGTCTGTAAATGACAAAGTCAGTGCTCATGATCCATCTGGAAATTGAATCAACAACAAACAAATCTGTTAATTTTTCATCTGTTGCCTTGGGATGCTTGGATCCCAGTGGTTGGATATCTGAGAGTTACACAATGCTGGACTAGGTTTTGTCATGTATCTCCCAAAATAAATACTATAGGGAAATAGGCTATCATTTGGCTAACTAATTTGTTCAATAGCATTTTTAGATCGAACAAGATGCCTAACGAGTGGCGGAGGAGTACATTAGTACCGATTTTCAAAAATAAGGGAGACATTCAAAGTTGTACTAATTATAGAGGAATTAAGCTCATGAGCCATACAATGAAGCTATGGGAGCGTGTGATCGAGCACCGTTTAAGAAGAGTGACTAGCGTGACGACAAACCAATTTGGTTTTATGCCTGGGAGGTCGACCATAGAAGCGATCTTCTTGACACGGCAGTTGATGGAGAGGTATAGGGAGCAAAAGAAGGATCTTCACATGGTGTTTATCGACTTGGGGAAAGCTTATGACAAAGTGCCAAGAAAGGAAAAAAGTCCCAACAAAGTATGTCATCCTAATTAAGGATATGTACTAAGATGTTGTGAATAACGTCAGAACATGTGGTGGTGATACAAGTGATTTCTCTATTAAGATAGGACTACATCAAGGGTCAGCGTTGAGCCCATACATTTTTGCCCTTGTGATGGACGAGGTCACGCGGGACATACAAAGAGATATCCCTTGGTGTATGCTTTTCGCTGATGATGTAGTGTTAGTTGATGAGAGTAGGATAGGTGTCGATATGAAGCTGGAAATGTGGAGGAAGACCCTAGAATCGAAGGGTTTTAGACTGAGTAGGACTAAAACTGAGTATATGAAGTGTGATTTCAGCGGTGCCGGGGCAGATGATGGAGATGTTAGGCTGGATGGACAAGTAGTGCCTAGAAAGGACACGTTTCGATATTTGGGATCGATGCTACAGCGAGACGGAGAGATTGATGAAGACGTGAGCCACAGGATTAGAGCGTGATGGGTAAAATGGCGCCAAGCTTCGGGTGTCCTTTGTGACAAAAGAGTTCCTCAAAAGTTAAAGGGTAAGTTCTATAGGACGGCGATCAGACCTGCTATGCTATATGGAGCAAAATGTTGGGCGACTAAAAGACAACATATACAGAAGATGAGTGTAGCGGAGATGAGGATGTTGCAGTGGATATGTGGTCACACAAGGCGAGATCGAATCCGCAATGAAGATATACGTGATAGGGTGGGTGTAGCACCAATTGAGGAGAAATTTGTCCAACATCGCTTGAGATGGTTTGGACATCTCCAACGGAGACCTTATGACGCACCGGTACGTAGTGGAATTTTAAGACGTACTGAAAACGTAAGAAGAGGCAGGGGTCGACCAAAACTAACGTGGGAGAAAGCAGTTAAAAGAGATTTAAGGGATTGGAATGTAGCTAAAGAATTAGCTTTGGATAGGAGCGCATAGAAGTTAGCGATCCACGTACCGGAACCTTAAGAAGGTTTGGGGCCTGTGTTTTAGGCTTTCGGCTCGGATGGCGGGATGTACAACTTAGGGTTTTAGCTTTGTAGGTTTTATTATTATTTTTTTATTTTTATTTTATTTACAAGGCTCTCGTCTCTTTGACTTAGGTTTCATTCCTAACCTACCTCAACTTGTTTGGGATCAAAGGCTTTGTTGTTGTTGTTGTTGTAGGGAAATAGGCTATCATATTAATGAGGCACGCATGTAGGGTTCGTGCAATATTAGTCCTCCACTTTTTATGCGTACTGACTCAATTACCAATTAGCTCAAGTTGGAAGTATGATGGATATCTAGAGAAATGAGTGTGTGAGATAGAGCATGCTTACATTCTGCCACTTATTTTGATGGAAAATAGATTAAGTCGTGATGTGCCAACTGTTGGTCTAATACAGAAATACGTGAACTTCAATCTACTAAGTTCTTTGTGATACTTCCACATAGCTAATCTGGGAAAATTCCTCCCCATTCATATACATCTTTTTCAAACATAGAGTTGCATCCTAAATATCCCACTTTTCCCTATATGTCTCATATATGTGTGATGTGTTGCAGATGAGCCTGTACTTTGCACCAGCTTTTTTCGGCCATCTTTTGGGGAAATGCCTCAAGCGAAATTATCCAATTTTTGAGGTCATGAAACTCGGTTTTGTTGTACTGGGAACGTTTGCTCTTGTTTGGTGGCCATATTTGCATTCTTATGAGGCTGCCAAACAGGTAATCCTCCTATTTACTCTTTCTCCAAGTGAACCACAATCTATAGCTGAATAAAATCTAGTACGATCCGTAGCAATTTTTTTTCGTTGAGCTGGTGCTAGTCCTCATCATGAAACTCGTTTTATGTATAATTTACTTAGTTCCCTATTTCCCTGCTTGTCAAGGAACATTAAACTTGTTATGTCTGTTTTATCAGGTGATATCTCGACTAGCTCCATTTGAGAGAGGTATATATGAGGATTATGTTGCAAATTTCTGGTGCAGCACTTCAGTTCTTATCAAGTGGAAGAGATTGTTGGCAATAAAACCGCTGAAACTTATAAGTCTATCTGCTACCATCCTGGCTTTCTTGCCTTCATTTGTTCAGCAAGTCAAGTCACCAAGTAATCTTGGCTTCCTCTATGCTTTGTTGAACAGCTCGTTCTCTTTCTATCTATTCTCTTACCAAGGTATTTTCAATCGCTAAGTTGATAGGTTCTCTGTTTTGTCTGAGATATATGCTGTTTCATTAACTCATGCTTTCTATTTCTTCAATGTGCAGTGCACGAGAAATCAATTTTGCTTCCTCTTTTACCTGCAAGCCTTTTAGCGCTACAAGAGCCTCAGCTTTATAGATGGTTCACGTACTATGCCCTTTTTTCAATGTACCCGCTTGTCTGCCGTGATCAGCTTCTTCTACAATATGTAGCCGTTGTTGGCCTCTTCTTTCTTGTCTACTACTCACCTGGTGGAAGCTATGGAAAGGGTGTGAACATTCCATCTGGAATAAAGGCAGTTCTGAGTCTGCCATTGTTCTGCTCGCTCTTACTTCACATTGTATACCTGCAAATAGAGCCTCCCAAGAGGTATCCCTTCCTCTTTGACGCACTGATAATGTTCATTTGCTTCTCACAGTTTGTTATTCTGACCCTGTACACCAATTATAAGCAATGGATGTTGGACTTCCACTCTAGATCAGTTGGTACGAAGAAAGATCTATGATTGAAAATTTTGACAGCTGATTTTACAGAATAGTCGCAATACCATTGTAACCTTGAGTGTGTTCCTTTGTGAAATTGATTCATTTTTAAAGAAATGGATGGATTGTTTCCAAGTTGAGCAGATACAGATAAATTTCTATATGATAACACTGAGCAAATACAGATAAATTTCTGTAAGATCAGAAATTTATGTGTAGGAATGATCGTCTGTATGATCACTGCCTCACTGGAAACCAGAATGCAAGCAATATGGACTAAGAAATAGCTTTTGCACTACAACAGAAAGTATGGGCCGTCAGGAAATGCACCTTAAAGGAAATATGTCATGTTATCTGTCGAGTTGATGAGTCCTTGAAATTCTTTTTTTTTTTTTAATGAGTGGGGACAGTAGCTACTGTAGTCATCTTAGTATTCACAACACAGTGAAAAAAACACGAAATCCACATAAATAAAACCCACCCAACATTGAACTAGAGAGACAAATGACACTCTGTTGGGCTATACAATGGTTAGCGAGTCCTTGAAATTGCCTATACTTTGCTGGCACGCTTGTTTTGATTTTTATACCGACTTGGTATGTAAATTGTCAGTGGAAATACTGAGAACTGTTTGTTTGGTGGCCTCCAGTGATACAGCTATTCCATAAATGACAATCAGTAGCACTCTAGAGGCAGATAGGTTTGTTCTTGATGTTTCTAAGTTCTAACCATACATTAGAACGTCACCATACAAAACCACTCCAAGAGAGTGCCAAATGTACCAAGCACATAAAATAAAAATTATTCACATCTCTACGTATTCGCCAAGCCACTTGCTGAGGAGGAAGAAAAGGTCGACCAAAGGAGAATCTCAATCCACAAATCAGCTACTTTGGTTCGATCTTGGATTGGAAGGAATATCCTCCGCTGTAGTCGAATGAATCGGTGCTGATGTCCTTGCCCTTCTTTGGGAGAGGATCGTCGTAAGGATGGCGAGGTGCACCCTTTGTGACGTCGAAATCCGTCGTGGACGTGGAGGCGGACGTGGAGGCGCTGCTCAGCCCCTCGCTCTGCAGCAGCATCTCGATCTCCTTGACGACGTCGCTCATCGGCGGCCGGAGCCCGACCGCCTCCTCCACGCATCTGAGGGCCAGCTGGACGAACTTGCTGAACGCCGCGAGATGGTTGGTGTTCATGATCCTGGTGTCTATCATGTCCTTGAGCCCGCAGAACTCGGTGTCGCTGACGTCGAACGCCCTCTTGGCCTCGCGGACGATGTACTTACCCTTCTCTATCGGCTGCTTCGCGATGATCAACTCGAGCATGACCACGCCGAAGCTGTACACGTCGCTCTTCTCGGTCAGTTGATGAGACATGTAATACTCAGGATCCAGATAACCCTGCCGGTAAAAAAAAAAAACACTGAGTCACATCACCGGAAGAATCATCGGCAGCGATTGGGTGCAATACTGCACATCACTCATAGTATGAGCAGTCGTCGCTGATGTGCCATTTGCGTACCAGTGTTCCTTTCACTTGGGTACTGACGTGCCCCCTCTCGCTGTCCGACACTAATTTGGAGAGGCCGAAGTCGGCGACCTTGGCCTTGAGGTGCTCGTCCATGAGGATGTTGCTGGACTTGACGTCCCTGTGGATGATCGGCGGGTCGGCGTGCTCGTGGAGGTACGCCAGCCCGCGCGCCGCGTCGAGCGCCACCCGGAGCCGCTTCTTCCAGTCGAGGTGCAGCCCGCTCTTCCCTGCAATACGTTTCGATCGTCCCCATTCAGCTTCAGCGACGGCAAAAAGCAACCGTACGGTGCGTGTTCCGATGTCTCAGAACGTTCGGTTCTTACCGGAGAGGTTGTCGCGCAGCGTGCCGCCGGACATGAACTCGTAGACGAGCATCTGCTCGCCCTGCTCGAAGCAGAAGCCGACGAGGCCGACGAGGTTCTTGTGGTGCACCCGCGAGAGCAGCTCGATCTCGGTCTTGAACTCCTGCCCGCCCTGCGTGGACCCCTGCTGTGCCCTCTTGATGGCGATGAACTGCCCGTTTGGCAGCGTGCCTCTGTACACCTTGCCGTACCCTCCATAGCCGAGCTCGTTTGCTTCCGCGAAGTTGTTGGTGCTCCTCTTGAGCTCCTCGTAGGAGAACCACCTTGCTCCTTTCAGCCGCGGCGTGCCGCCCCTCTCCTCGCTTCGAGCCCACGACGCTGCAGCAGTTGACAATGACACAGCAGGTCTCATTGTCAGATGAACACGGCGGCAAGATCGGTTTTGTCAGAGAGGTTACGCACCGAAAGGCCCGCCGAGCTCCTCCCTCGCCTTCTGCGCCCGCCGCCTCTGCACGAGCGCGTAGACGGCCGCTCCAACGAGGGCAATGACCAGCACGCCAGAGCCGACCGCTATCCCGATGATCGCGCCCTTGCTCTTCGACGACGATCCGTTTTCTGCAACCATCCATCTCAGTACCTCACCACATACTGAAACCACTGACGCGCACAGACACACGGTGGAAAGCACGCATTTCACTATTTCAGTAGTTTTCTGAACCTGGGAATGGGTATGGGGAGGCGATAAAGTAGTAGGTGCCGAACTCCTTGGGCGGCTTGAAGGTCTGGTTGCTGAGGTCGAAGCTGATGCGCATGACCTCGGAGCGGTTGAAGTAGGGCTCGCCGGAGGGGAAGAGCTTGACCTGGACCTGCATGTAGGAGTCGCTGTTGAAGAAGGGGTCCTGCAGGTAGACGGAGCCCGGGGTGAGGTCCAGGTTGGTCCACAGTTTGCTCTCCAGCTCCTGGAACACCGTGCCGTTGGTTAAGTCCCGGAAGAAGGGCGCGTGGAAGTACATCACGCCCTTGTACGGGTACGAGCACACGCAGCTCTGCGGGCTCATGCTCTGCTCCGACGGGCACGTCCCGGAGAAGCACTTCACCAGGCTCGTCGAGTACGGCGGCGTCGGCGCGTGCTGCGTCACGTTGCAGTACGGCGTGTTCGGCGGGTGGTCGCACACCGGGTTCCCGGCCAGCCTGAATGAACGAACACCGAGACGACGCAGCAGGATCAAAAGGAGTTTGTAAGATCACACACAATTCAGTAGCACTGCCGTTGTTTGAGAACCGGAAGTGGTAGCTCACGCGAGGGTGCCGTTGTAGCTGGAGGCCGTGACGGAGGCGAACTTGTTGTTCTTGAAGCTCACGATGCTCAGCTCGCTGCTGATGCTCTTGCCCATGTCGAGGGTGCCATTGAACGCGTTGTCGTCGAGGATCCTGCCAAGATCGTTGGAATTAAGACATCGTCAGTTTTGTTACTGCATTGTAACGATCATCAATTTCATCGGATTTTGGTTCGATCAGAAGGTTGACGTGTGAGCTTACACTTGCTGCAACTGTGGGTTGCTGAATAGCCTTACTGGCACCGGGCCGTAAAGATTTCCGGATTGTATGATCCTTGATGGGCATCACTAGAACATGTCAGGTTTGGCTACACGAGCATATGATGTGAAGTTGAAAAGGTTTGAGAAAAACTTACAAAACTGAGAGCTGTGGCAACTTCCAAAACCATTGTGGGCTTGGGGAAGGATCAAATGTGTTGTTGCTCAGATCACTGTGGTGTAATTAGACCAGAAGAATTTTCAGATCAAGCTTGTATTGTGGTGGTTCAAATTAGCAGCAGAAATCTTGTGCAGTGCTAATTGCTTACACAAAATTGAGACGAGTTATCCCAGATAGATCGGGCATTGGTCCAGTAAGCTGGTTGTTGGCTAAGTTGCTGAAACGTGCCAGTAATGTGTTTAATATGACTATAGCTTCTCATATAGACAAGTGCTCTGTACTAGTACATGCATGGTATTCAGCACTTCTTGAACAACTTACAGCTCGTTTACTTTAGTGAGGTTATTCAGATTTGTGGGAACTGGGCCAGAGAGGGAATTTCTCTCCAGCCGGCTGTCCAAACAAAACACAGAAAGAGACAATCAGAAAAATGATTCATATTTGGTAACCCATCCAACAAAACAAGAATTGTGCATAGTTTCATCTGAAAGGACACTTACACAACTACAAGTGTAGTAACCAACCCAAGAGAGTCTGGGATATACCCGGTGAATTTATTTCCATTGAAGAGCCTGCACCGAATATCTTAAGGTGTCAGTACATGTTGCCAAACCGAAAAAATTCTAGAAACAGGACTTCAGGAACTCACAGATGAATCAGTGTCATCTCAGGGCTGAAGAGAGCATCTGGGATTGAACCAGACAATTGATTCTTATTGAAGTGGCTGCAGAGAACCAGAACATTATGGTTAGTGATACATTCAATTTTTTATTTCTGCTTTTCGAATATCAATGAACAAATTTCTTAGGACCTACAAGTGTTTGGCTTTGATAAGCTTGTCTAGACCCATTCCACCATTTGTTGAGATCGGTAAGGGACCACTCAATTGATTGTCGGCGATGTCAAACCAATAGAGGTTGGAAAGATTGCCCATAGAAGCTGGTATATTTCCAGAGAACTGATTTGAGTTCAAAGCCCTGAAAGGGAGTTTGGTGTCATTCGTTATCTGCAAACACTAAAGTACAGAAGCACAAATGCACAGTATCATCCGAGCTGACTCCTAAGTCCTACACCAATGAGTAATCCTTACATGTAGGACAATTTTGGCAGACTTCCTAGCTCATCCGGGATGTTGCCATGAAAGTTGCAACCGGCCAGAATCCTAGAAAGTAAGCAGTACATGAGCATAGTAACATCTCTTAAGGGCGAAGGCAGAAATCTAAAAGAAAGAAAAGAACACAGAACACAATCAGAACTTACAAGGTCGTAAGCTGCTTCAAGTTTCCAATGGTCGGAGTGAGCACGCCGCTAAGGTCCTTATTGAATGAGAGATCCCTGTATACACACAATTTCCATTCAGTGTTGCAAGTTGCAAGGACAGAAAGTTCAAGAAAATATCTAGCTTGACGGTGTCGGTGTGCTTCTACGTACAGGGATTGCAGCTCACTTAGTTGCCCTATGTCAGCAGCTAGAACTCCTTTGATGCCCATGGTAGACAGCTTACTGAAACAGTTGCATAATAGTAAGTGAATTTAGCAGAGTGTGAAACGGATTTTTCTCTGAGTTGTAGGGAACTTACATGGTGATCACTTTGTTGTTCCTGCATGTCACTCCATCCCATGGCGAATCACCGCAGGGATCATCGGACTGCCCCCAGGTTGACGGCGCGTTCTGCCACTGATCCGCTAACGCTCGGAGAGCAGAAGCTGCAATCAACCCCATGGTTCATTTCTTTCTTCAGGTAAAGCTACCACATAAGAGAATTATTACCGTTGCCTATTTCTTGTTAAAGAAATAGCACAAAGCAGCCCAAACTTCACAAACAATATTCTTTCACTCCCTCAGGATAACATAATCATGGAGATATATTTCCTCTCATGCATCATCGAAAAAGAGCAAGCTCGCTATGCATGCTTAACTTTTCCTTTCTGAAAACTAAGAAAAATATCTTAAAGCAAGTGAATATACGGCTGTCATGGTACTCACTGTCCTGGCTATCTGTCACGCCATGGCTTGCTTGGACACACACCGAGAGCACCAACACCACGCCGAGAGCCACCCCTCTCATCCTCTCCATGCACGAACCGCGCCGAGCTCGCAGGCCGAGGTGCGGTTTTAGGTCGCCCAGCCACTTAGCAAAAGCTCGGGAGAGCAAGACAACCACTGGCACCACAACCGCATACCAATTCCCATGACGCGCCTCATGATGGGATGTGCATTCAAGAAGCCAAAATGATAGAATGGAGCTCAAAAAGAAACTACTAGGGTTGTGCTCCTTTGAGAGAACTATTGCTCGCCAAAGGTCGCGTATCAGGTGGTTGCGAGAGGGGGACGCAAACTCTCATTTCTTCCACATATATGCCAATCACCGTAGGCGTGTAAACTTCGTAGGAAGTCTAAAGGTCGCAGAGGATTGGGTGCACACTCAGGAAGGTTTGGAAGAGGCCTTCCACGAGTATTTCGTCAACCTCATTGGAAAACCGGTCACCAGAACCCATTCTTTGGATTTCAGTTTCCTAGATCTTCCAATTCACGATCTCTAGGAGCTAGACGCAGATTTCTCTGAAAAGGAGGTTTGGGAAGCAATCAGGTCTATGCCATCCGAAAAGGCGCCAGGACCTGATGGGTACACTGGTTTTTTCTATCAGCACTGCTGGGATATCATCAAACAAGACATTATGGCTGTTTTTCATGCCCTAGGTCGGTCAGCAGGAAGGGATTTCCATCTGCTCAACCAAGCGTTCTTAACTCTTGTGCCCAAGAAACTTGCAGCTCAGGAACCAAGAGACTTCCGGCCCATCAGCTTGGTCCACAGTTTTTCCAAAATCTTCTCGAAAGTCTTAGCTCGAAGGCTAGCACCGAAGTTGATGAAGGTAGTAGCACCAAACCAATCCACTTTCACAAAAGGTCGCTCCATTCAAGACAATTTCTTCTTGGTCAGGCAATCCGCCCGCTCTCTCCACCACAAAAAACATTCGGCTATCCTCCTCAAGCTGGACATAGCCCAAGCTTTTGACTCCTTATCATGGACCTTCCTGTTGGAAATACTGAGGCACAAAGGTTTTGGCCCGAGGTGGTGTGCTTGGCTGTGTTCCCTCCTCAGCTTGTTGTCAACCAGGGTGCTTGTCAATGGTCAACTAGGACATCCAGTTTGGCATGGTCGTGGACTGCAACAAGGAGATCCCCTATCCCCTTTGTTGTTCATAATCGCCATGGATGTCCTCAACAACCTGTTCAGTGCTACGGAAAATGCGGATTTGCTGCTTCCGATTGGCGGCAGACAAGTGTTACCGCATCGGCTTTCCTTATATGCGGGTGGTGCGATCGTGTTTGCTTCTCCGGCCAGGACAGACATTCTCACCATCAACGAAATTCTTAATCTCTTCGGCGAAGCTTCGGGCTTGAAAACCAATTTGGCCAAGAGTTCTTTCGTCCCAATTCGGTGTAATGATCAACAAATCCAGCTCACCACCGAGTTTCTACACTGCAATGTTGCTGCTTTCCCCTGCAAATACCTTGGCTTGCCTCTCACCTTGAGAAAACCTTCTAGGGCTGACTTCCAACCTCTTTTGGATATGGTCGCTAAACGTCTTCAAGCGTGGTAGGCCAAAATGCTATCGCAAGGGGGACGGCTTATTCTGGTCCAAGCAGTGTTATCGGCGATGCCGGTGTACACTTTCATGGCTCTTGACCCCTCCTCTCGGTAATTAAAGAAATCGACAAGAGGCGGCGCGCGTTTCTTTGGAAAAGGTCGCAAAATGTCACGGGCGGGCAATGCTTAGTGGCTTGGTCTACTGTCTGTCGCCCTCGCCATCTTGGGGGGTTAGGCCTTCCAAACTTGGTCTTGCTTGGTCGGGCGCTTCGCATCCGCTGGCTCTGGCTACAACGGTCTTGGTCGGCGAGGCCTTGAGGGAGACTTCATACCCAGCTAAGCCGTGTGGAGGAAAACATGTTCCGGGCTTCAACAGTGGTCGTACTTGGGAACGGGGAGAACTCCCTCTTCTGGGAGGATTGCTGGTTGGACGGCAGATCTATCCAAGGCTTGGCGCCTTCCATTGTCAGCATGGTCAAACCATCGACTTGCAAGCAAAGAACGGTAGCTTCTTCCCTTACAAGAAATGGTTGGATCTCCGACATTTCAGGCCAGCCTGAAGACGTCAACATCTCGGAATTTCTGCAACTTTGGGATGCTTTGCAGCCAATACAGCTTGCACCAGGAGTGGTCGACAATGTTCTTTGGAGATGGGAACCTTCGGGATGTTACTCCTCTAAGTCCACTTATGCAGCTTTCTTTAGTGGCTCGCTTAGGTTCCCTTACGTTGAGGCCATTTGGAAGTCGCGAGCTCCGCTTAAATGCAAAATCTTCATCTGGCTCGCTATCTGCCGTCGTTGCTGGATGGCCGACCGCTTACAGCGTCGGGGGTTGCAAAAACCAAGGAGTTTGTGTCTTCTGCGGGCAAGGGCTTGAAACCATCGACCATCTCCTAGTGGGGTGTGCGGTGACAGCACAGATTTGGGGGCACTTCTTATCTAAGGTTGGCCTTCTCTACGCCATACCCGTCGGCCAGGCCACCCTTCAAGACCATTGGATTGCCGCCAGGAGCTCCCAACCCAATCATCGGAGGAAGGATATTGATTCTAGCATAATTCTACTCTCTTGGATGATTTGGAAGGAGCACAACCAGAGGATTTTCAATAATGTCGCTTCTACCTTTGATCAGCTCCTTCTATGTATTATTGACGAGAACCATCATTGGCGCATGGCAGACTCGTCTTTGGTGGAGGCTCCTAGTTGACCAGTTCTAGTCGTTCGTCCTCGGGCCATCGCTTTCTCCGTCTTATGTTTCTCTAGGTCGTGGTTTGTAGCAGTGCCCAGCATGCCTTGTGGTCTGTCTCTTGTGGGTATTCTGGCTTGTTTTCTCTAGCTTGTTTTTGTACAAATTTTTTCTACCCTCTTAATGATAAGTTGTGCAAAGCTTTTGTACTTCCTTGAAAAAAATAAGATTGTGTGGATATTATGGCATATGTTCATTGTGTTGATATTATGGGATATGTTCATGATTTTAGGATGATGATACAATTGGCAATGGTGTTGAAGGTTTGTCGAATCACTCGTTTCCTACAAGTTCAGTAAAATCGGTATGACCGCTTTTGAGGAGCGGTATTACCACACGTGGTCGTTGCTGATCGTAGTCGTAGAAGGCTTCGACTGCACGTGGTCGTAACAATTCGTACCTAGTTGTCAGTAGCCATAAGTACTGTTCACTTCGAGTATTGTAGCTCCAAGTGTCGTGTGCTGTTTTTGCGAGTACTGTTCATTCAGAGCGCTGTTCATCGAGTCATGTTCATAGTTTCGACCAGCTAGTCGTAGACAGTGGTCGTGGACAGAGGTCCTGAACACTGGCCGTGGACAGTGGTCCTGGATGCATGTATTGCTGATATGTGTTTTGACTAACGTGGGTCAAGTTACGAAGAAGTTGTTCCCAGAATCGATTTCTTGGTCTATTCTTGTGTAGGTCGCTTGGTGGTCAACTATGGTCAACAGTGAGAAGGATCAGAACTTGGTTAGGAGAACCAAGGTCCAAAACGATTGTAGATGTCGGGTAAAATGGTTGGACTCAAACATGGTGCAAAATTGACAAGGATGACCAAACGGGCAGTTCGGTGCGACGAATTGCTTTTGGCTAAACCGCGGCGCAAGACAGTGCAAGAAAAAGTGGTTTATGTCAAAAGTAGTTGAAGACAACGCTTTGATATGCGTGCGTAAGTGAAACCTGTTTGTGTGAGGGCTTAACGGGTGCCCGTTTAGATGTCTTCCTCTAGAAGCTAGCCGCCACTATAAATAGGGGAGGGTGCTGGCTGTGCACCTCTGAACTCTGGCATTTGTGAAACCCTAATTTGTACTTTAGGGAGAGGAAAGTGGAGAGGTTAGGGTTCTAAAGAGTTGGATTGATTGTGTACTCAAGTGTTGAGCTTTTGTCCTCCAGGATGGAGTGACTGTAAACTAACATCATTCTGATATCAATCTAAGCAAGATTCCTCAAGACGAGTCTCTTCTTGTTCTTGCTATCTCTTCTGTGATTTTAGAGCTTTATTTGAATCGTTAGTTTTCCTTTGATTTCTAGTTTGGATCTTGCTTGCTGTGACATGTGAGAATGTATCTAGGATCATATTGATCATCTTTTATGTCGGAACCGGATTTCCTAATCCAGAATCCTCTGTGAAATACTGTGCTATTCCCTGGATCAGTAGCTAGCACTCACAGATACATCACTGAATCAATTCATACATGGCGTAAAACCATACCATACCATTCATTAATTAACACAACAGAGTTTACATAGACCGCGTCGGGTCGAGTTTTACAATAGGGCCGAACAGGCCAAATTGATTACATTACAAAAGCGGAAGCGACAACGGGAGCAAAAGGGGGTGAGAGCTCATCTCTCCACAGGCAAGCGACTGGGGAACCCGTGTGCGCCCGATATTAACCAAGGCTTGGATAATATTGGATGCACGCAAGTTCCGACGGAGTCAACTGGAGCGGGGCAAGACTAGAACACCTAAAAACTACACTACGCTTCATCATCTCCTGGTCCTCCGACTTCTGGATCCTCGTAGTAGTTATAATCTCCAGAATTTCCTGCTTTTGAGGGTTTTGGGGGAAAGAGCGAGAATAAGCACAACTTCCGTGCTCGCGAGCCAACACACAATGCAATACTATACATGCAAGGCTAAACAAGGATGGCGCAGGTTCTTTTATTTGCTAAAGCGATGTTTTCAATTATCATAATTACAAAGTCCTATCACTTAGCATTTTTAACCAAATTGTATTTTAGTAAAGAGAGTAATTGTGCAATATTTAATAACAGCAGAGGTTCCCTCCACCTTATGCTTAATTTGATTGGGGCTACCCCCACATATTAACATCACTGAGTCTGAAAACTCAGGGAAAATCCAACCCAGGGCTAGGTGAGCCCACCACATATTTCATTCCACCCACAATAGTTTTTGAAATAGAACTAACTCAAGTTAAGTTCCTATGTCCGCCTTTGACCGTAGGCACGGCTGTTTAAATAGTTTATAACTCTGCAGAGATTGTACACTTTACCCACAAGAGATAATCGTCTTGATATGTACACACGTTTCCATAGACAAGTGAATCAAGGGGAGATCATCACAAGGCCTTTACAATGCATCCAGCAGTATTAGTTACACCTGCTAAGGTTTCGTCTTCGAAGGGTTACGTCCGTTTAGATCCGTTAACCCTTACCTAGACCCCCTCTTGCGCCCTCTTAACGACTTACGTCGTGCGCCCCGACACCCTTCGCCACAGAGGCTTACGGCGTCGCAGGACATCTACCTGGTGCAACTCGTACTGAGGGATACAAATTATTCAACCGGGTTTGTACTTTACAGACTTGTGGCTGTACTTGATTTACACGGGAGGTCATGACAAGATTAAGTTCTTAGGGTTATCCAGGCGGTTCATTACACATACCAACCACAACACAACAGTCATTGGGCTACGTTAGCACCCACTATTGTACCATCCATCACACCAGCCGCCCAGACAGGGTAATAGCAATTTAGGGTTTTGAGGAGTAAAACCAAATCACCACATTTATCTCAGTCATGGACCACCAATGACTGCCCAAACCATTTTCATGTTTGAATAGATGATGATTGGAACATTTTAATGTCCCGGTACTTAAGCAATACTAGCATGTCGCTTAAGTACGACCTATAACTAGTATTACCACATAGTTACTAGGGTGACAAGGATTATTGGATTCAAATTGTCAATGATGGCATAATAATTAATTAATCATCAAATGGGTATTTAACTATCTTAAGCTTTAACACATATTTGATTTAGAGAATTAAAGCATGCAATTTGCTATTTTAAAAGAATATAATTTGCATAAAATGTAGGCTCAATATGATCAAAGTATTGACTCGCCTGGGATATAGGCTAGAGGATCTTGATAATCTTGTGCTCGATCAACTTGGGGATCTCCGGCGTCTTCAAATCCTAGTCGGACGAACGTACCGGAAAAAGGCACAGACAAGCAAAAAGAGCAATTAAATACAATTGAACAACAAATAAACTCCAAATTGAACAAGATCTATGCCATTAGCAAGATCTTGA
The DNA here is from genome assembly GCA_036346255.1 of Ampelocalamus luodianensis. Classification (NCBI taxonomy): domain Eukaryota; kingdom Viridiplantae; phylum Streptophyta; class Magnoliopsida; order Poales; family Poaceae; genus Ampelocalamus; species Ampelocalamus luodianensis. The sequence goes on along the minus strand of CM070622.1, from coordinate 25,608,670 downwards.
ATTAAGAAATTTTTAGAAATTTACTTTATAATTTTTGGAGCTAAAATGAGGGAGATACTAATTTTTAAAGCCTCACTTTTGAATTAAAATAGAAAAAGGAAAAGAAATCAAACAAATAAAAGAAAAGCGCTGGCGGCCCAAAACCACGAAAGCGGCCCGGCCCACGGCCAAAACCGTGCTGGGAGACGCAGCCTGACCAGGCGGGCGGCCACTGAGGCGGCTAAAAGAGGGAAGGGGGCTCACGCCGAGGGGAGGGGACAGGCGGCGGCGCGTGAGTGGGGGGAGGCGAGGGGGCTCGTGGAGTGGCGGCGGCGCACAGAGGAGGAGACGAGGGGCTCGGCGACGGCGACGACGCACGGTGGGGAGCGGCGGCAGGGCTCACCAACGGCGGCGAAGAGGGCGACCGCGACGGAGGTAAGTCTCGACCTTCCTCTTCTTCTTCCTTTCTTGCTCTCCTTCCTTCTCGGTTCTCTTCTTGCTTGGGGGGAGGGGAGAAGGAGAATGGCAGGGGGAGGAGGGGAAGGGAGGGGAGGGCGCCGGGCTTTAAAGCCGAAGAGGGGAGGAGCGGGGAGGCTCGGGAGGAGGGGGTCCGGGCGAGCGTGCGCACGAGGGTGATGATGGCGGCAGGGGGTAGCGTGCGCGTGGAGGTGACAAGTCGAGGGCGCCGGGGAGGTGGCGTGTGCGCGGTGATGAAGCAGAGCACACGATGGGGAGGGGGTCCGCGAGGTTGACCCGGGAAGGGGAAAGGGCGTTACATTTTACCCACGAGCAAGTTTTTAATCATATTTTGGTTTTGACTATATTTTGAAACAATCTTCACTCAATCAGAAAAAGGTCAGAACTTTGGCAATAATCTTCATGATCCTTGATTGAAATAGGTTTCTAACATCCTAGAGAAGATTTGTTTTAAGTTTCGTGAAGTTTGGAGCTGTGGATCGAAAGATAAATCAATTTGTGATTTTGCTTTCGGACTGTTTTTACTGTTTATCGTGCTAGGCCAAAGGTCAAGCTGTTGGAAATATGCCTTAGAGGCAATCATAGAGATGATTATATTTCATTATGTTCATAACATTTGATAATATGTTATCTTGTTCCTTGAATTAATCATCAGTTATATAGATCAATGAGTATGTGACTTATTGGTGAAACTCTTTATCTTATATGATGTCGTTCTAAAGGCACCCACAGTCGAATGTCACCGGTGAACACGGTGACTCTACATTTCAATACATGTATTGATTGATGACTATGTTTCACCGGTCATGGATATAGAGATATCAAATCAATAATGTGGACACATGTTAGAGAACATAGTGTTGGATAAGACCCACCTTGAGACACTATTGAGATTGTTATGATTCTATGTGTCGTTAGTTGGTCTCAAGCAATGATGATGTATAATCCTTAGACCTGGGATCAGCATGGTTTCCTACATGTGTAATAGCACTCTTAGGGGTTGCCAAACGCTACTCCGTAACTGGATAGTTATAAAGGTAGCTTTCGGGTATGCTATGAAACATGCGGAGGAACGTGACTGGTCGGATATGGGATTTGCCCCTCCTAACATAACGGGAGAGATATCTCTAGGCCCCTCGTTGTGGTCGAATAAAGAAAGTGCATGGCTATACCACTAGTGGTCGAAGTGTTGACCACATGAAGTTATTCGACACTTGATCGAGAAAGTATTGAACAATCCATGGATGACATATTATCTCACCTGGAGTTCAACCAGATGTCGTGAGGCAAAGGGAGAATACACAAGCAGGTCGTTCAGTTGCCGAGGTCGTAGACTGGTCGAAGTCGTATGGAGATGCGAGCTAGTCGAAGACTACTCGGACATAATCACCAACTGGTCGTAAGGAGTTGCAAACTGGTCGTTGTTAGATACTAACTGGTCGTAAGAAGTTCTGAATGGTTGTAATCGATTATGAATAGTCGTGACTAAGTACCGGTGGTCGTAAGTGATAAGGACCGGTCGTAGATCATATTGCATTAAGGTTCGTTCGATATATTACGTGTGTGTTCGGAATCGTTATGTCTTTGCTAGGTACGGCTGACGACTCGTGATCGGGAAAGAGTTTCCGAGTCACAACCGATTACACACGAACCTATAGGGTCACACACTTAAAGGGATAGGATGTGATTTGGATGGTGATCCGAATTCTTATAGGCCACGAGTTCCTAATGGGCCTCACTAGGACGATCCGCAATTCGCGATGTTCATCGGAGTAGGAGGAGAAGGCGCGCGGCAAGTACGACTACGACTGCTTCAACTCGCTACATCAGCTCTACTTCCGCTAGGAGTCGGCGTGTCTGGTGGTAATCTCATGATCTATTACTTGCGGTGGTTTCTTGGTTGCGCGGTAAAATTTTTGTTTGTGCTATCGTAGCCTTCCCGCGATCCTTCACAAGCTACCCGTTCGAGAGGTCTGACCGCCCTTTTCTTTTAGTTTTGAGCTTTTGGTGATTTTGGTCTATTATCTTTGGGGTTTTGATTGGATTCAATATAAGTCTTTCACAATGCTTGTATATTAATCTTCATAGCTCTCGTAGCTATTGGAGTGAAAATAGTGTTGAATTCAATCAAGGTGAAAAAGAAATAGTGCTCCTATTCACCCCCTCTAGTCGCTATTACGGTCCTACAAGTGGTATCAGAACCCGGTTAGCTCTTATTATAGATCTTAACCGATCTTAGGAGCCATGGCATTAGACAAGTATTCTACCGAACCACCTGTGTTCGATGGAGTCGATTTTTCTTACTGGAAGGCTCGCATGCATGCCTATATCGAGGCTCAAGGGCACTCAATTTGGCTTAAGGTCAAGAATCCTTATGTAGTGCCGGCCAATGACGATGTGATCTCACCCGATGTGGAGGCAAATAACAAGGCTCGAAACTTCTTGATTCAAGGGCTTAGTCGATCTGAGTTTGAGCATGTTGCTCACTTGAAGTCTGCTCATGAGATCTGGAAAACTCTTGCTGACTACCATGAGGGCTCTACCGCGATCAAGGAAGTGAGACAGAACCAACTTAAGAAAGAGTACTCAAAGATCAAGCAAAGGCTCGGTGAATCTTTGGATGAGTTGTAGGGAAGGTTTTCCAAGATCATTCATGACTTACGTGCTGTGGACCTTGTGTTTACTGAGTCTGAGAATGCACGCCAGCTCTTGGGTGTACTTGATGTGAGAGTTTGGGGGGATGAAGATCACTTCCATCAATGACAACACTGTCATGAGTGAGTTTACCATGGATAAGCTCTACTCATGGTTGAAGATGCACGAGATTAACTTCATCTCGTGTCTCCCCAAGACAGAGTCGATGGCTCTAGTAGTTGACCCATCTAAGAGTAGCTCTTCTGATTCCTTGAACTTTGACTCATATGGATTTTCCTTATCTGCCTTGCACTCCTTGAGCGATGATCAGCTAGAGAGGCTATCTGAGGATGACTTAGCCCTTTTATCCATAAAATTCGCGAAAGCCTACAATAAAGTGAGGAACAAGAGTGGAAGTGGCCCTGTTACTTGCTTTGAGTGTGGTGAGTCAAACCACATTCGGGCTAAGTGCCCCAAGCTGAAGGGCAAGGAGGAAAAGGACCTTCGGAGGCGTCCTCAAGCTCGAGACACGAAGGCCAAGAAGCCCAACTACCGGAAGTTCGTCAACCGGGTCCTTGCCGCTCTTGAGAACGTTGATATGAGCGATGTGGACTCAGGGACGGAGGACTATGAATATGATTCTTAAGGCAAGAAGAAAGCTCAGGACTTCACCGGCATGTGCTTCATGTCCAAGGACATCCACGACGTCGAATCCTCTGACGACGATGAGCCCTACAGCGATCCCAACGAGGTATGCCCCTCACCTAATGAGATGAAATGTGCTTTGCTTCTGAACGAAATCTAAAAAAGCAAGCTAAAATGATTAGGAGACAGGATATTATGATTGACAACTTGAACCTAGAAGTGGTTAGACTCAAATCAATTAATCCTGCTGATGATTGTGATCCTTGCTCTTGTTTGCATGATGAATTGGCAAATATGAAATCTACTCATTCCTCTATTGTAAATCAACTTAAAGATGCTCTAGATGAACTAGAATCTCTCAAATCTAGTCATAGTCATGTTTGTTTGGATGCTATTGCTTTAGATGCAACTCCTGTAGATGCTATTCCACCACCTTGCTTAAATTGTGCTTTGCTCGAAGTGAAATTGGATAGTGCTACTAAGAAATTGCTGAAATTTAATTCTAGTCACATTTACTCTCATTGTGAGGATAGTAAGATTAAAATGAAGGAAATGACTTAAATGGTTCTTTATTCTAAGACTACTTTGTGTGAAAACTATTATAAACTCACTATTGAGAATGATGCTCTTAACAAAACTCTAGAGGAGAAATCTAAAATTGAAAACTCTATGTCCATGACTACATCCAAGAAAGTAATTGATTCTAATTCTTGTGCCTTTTGTGCTGAAATTAGGACTAATTTAGATGAGATACAATAGGAGTTTAGAGTCAAGTTCAAAGAGCAGTTGAGTCGGATTAGGAATTCCTCTTGTGTGTCTTGTGAGGCCTTAAAGGTTGAGGTAGCTATTCATAAAGAAAGATATGCTAGTGCAATCAAGTCGAATAAGTGTGCCACATGTAAGGACCTAGCCAAAGAAAATGACTATCTCAAAAAGACACTTGAGATATTCTCTAGTGAAAGAAAAACCTCAATATGATCCTCGATCAATCTAAGGTGAGTGTGAAGAAGAGTGGCCTAGGATTTAATTCCCTAGAGTATTCCAAGAACCACCTACCTAAGGTTGTGAGTGTTGTTGAGAGTGGCAAGTTTGAGGTAGAACCCCCTGAGCCATCTAAGTCAGTCTTTAGATTTGCAGGTTTGGCCCAAACCCCTTCTAGCAAGTCAAATGCTTCTATTTCAGCAGATCAAACCTCTCAAAAGGTCAAGTATCATTGCATCTTCTGCAAGAAAGATGGCCACATAGTTGAGTTCTACTTCCGTAGAGCCAAGAGTGAGAGGAAGGAGAGAGTACGTGCCTTGAGGTCCATTAGAGGAGTTCCTTCACCTACGACTGTCTCTAGAGCCAAGTAGTCTGTCTTTCCGACTAGACAGAGGTTTAGGTTTGTAGATGAATTCTTTGACTCTTTTGGTGGCTCTAGATAGAATTTTGGGTTATAATATCATGAGGATAGACCACGGGTAGCATCTAGACAAGGGGAGTACCGACCTTTTGGTAGGTCGATTCGGAGAGGTCTAGGTGTTTCACATTTGCATTCTTATGATTATCCCTCTAACCATTTTATTGCTGCTTCTACTGTTGTTCCTAGGCATTGTGTGGCTCAGTACTGGATTCCCAAATCTTTTATAACTAACCCTAGTACTGAGGCACATATCTTCCCTGCTTACACCCTATAGGTTCGACATGCGAGGAAGGAGGACACATGGCTTGTTGACTCTGGTTATTCTCGACACATGACTGGAGATTCTAGATGGTTCTCTTCCCTCACACGTGCATCTGGCAACGAGTTGATCACGTTTGGGGATGCTTCTACCGGGACCGTGACAGCCAAGGGCACAGTGCGCGTTAATAACAACTTCGTGCTAAAGGACGTCGCTTTGGTGAGTAAGTTGAGGTATAATTTGCTATCTGTCTCTCAGCTTCTTGATGAGGGTCTAGAACTGAGGTTCAAGAGTGGTGAGTGTAGAGTTCTAGCTCTTTGGATGAGCATGTCTTTGGGATCTCTAGGTTTGAGAGGATCTTTAGTGCTGATTTCAGTATCTCTTCTACCTCCAGCCCTAGGTGTCTTATGGCTTTTGACTCTCATGACTTTTTGTTGTGGCATCGTAGGCTTGGACACATAGGCTTTGACCATTTGACCAGAGTTAGTAGCAAAAACTTGATTAGAGGTCTGCCTAGGCTTAAGATTGTTAGAGACCTTGTGTGCATACCCTGTAGACATGGTAAGATGGTCTCTACTTCTCATCCATCTCTTACTTTAGTAATGACTGATGGGCCTGGTCAGCTCTTGCACTTAGACACGGTTGGCCCTTTTAGAGTCCAGTCTGCAGGAGGGAAGTCGTATGTGCTTGTTATTGTGGATGACTTCTCTAGGTATTCTTAGGTATACTTTTTGGTTTCTAAGGATGAGGCTTTTGGCTGTTTTAGAAAGTTGGTCCTTAGACTTGCAGTTGACCTTCCAGGAGCTTTGAAAATCATTAGGAGTGACAATGACACAGAATTCAAGAACTCATCTTTTGCCACTTTCTGCATTGAGAGAGGACTAGAGCACCAGTTCTCCTCACCTAGAGTTCCCTAGCAGAATGGGTTGTAGAAAGGAAGAACAGAACCCTTGTAGAGGCCATGCTAGATGAGAATAGCACACCTAGGAGGTTTTGGGCTGAGGCGATCTCTACTGCTTGCTATGTATCCAATAGGGTGTTCTTGAGATCTGTCATAGGCAAGACTTCTTTTGAGCCTAGATTTGGTCATAGGCCTAGAGTCTCACATTTCAAGATTTTTCGTTGCAAGTGTTTCATTCTTAAACGTGGCAATTTGGATAAATTTGAATCTAGATGTTATGATGGTATTTTTCTTGGATATCCTGCTCATTCTCATGGCTATCGTGTATTTAATTTGGATACTAACAAAATTGTTAAAACTTGTGAAGTCACTTTTGATGAGGCCAGTCCTGATACTAGACTCGACGGTGTAGGTACACAGGTTCCTTGAGATCGAGAGAGTATCTTCATCGACGACGACTCTGAGGATGAGGACCAAATCCATCCTCCAGTCACTCCTGAGGTGGCTGGAGAGCTTGCTTCTACTTCTCCAGCTACATTAGAGCAGCCTCTTCCCACCTTAACCGGCGCTTCGAGTGGTTCTGCTCCTACCTCTATAGTCCATGAGGTAGAGGCCACATCTGCACCAGGACCTCCTCTTCAAATTCAGCGACGACACCCTCTTGAGCAGATGATTGGGGATCTCTATGAGCTAGTTACTCGCCCCAGGTTTATCTCTCTAGATTCTCATGTGCATTCAGCTTTTGTTGTGTCTTTTGAACCTCGAGATGTCACCCATTGATACGGGGTGGTCCAATCTTCTCGAGTAGAACCGTGGATAAATAGTGCTTGACGACGAACAACACTCAGCTGTACACCACGCGCTAGTGCACGGACTTGCAGCTCTATGGATATTCACCAACACGCACCGGGATAATCGCCGCTAGACCACGAGTGGAGATCGCCAAACCCTCAACTCCCAGCGGAAAAGCAAACTTGACCTTGATTTGCAGAACGAACAATGAATCGCCTAATTCCCTCTCAGAAATCCTCGCATGAATTTCTTGTATGAAAGAACAAGCAATAACTTGTGTTCAATTTTATTCTCAAAGTTGGTCTCGCTTTACATGGCCGAAGCCTTAGGCCTATGTATGGCCGAACCCCCACACGCACGCAACAATTTTCTAAGAAAGGAAACAGACTAAGAAAAGGAAATACATAAATATGTTTTGGAAATAATATGAACATAAAAAGAAATCCATATTGGAATTGATTCCACCCGTATTGATGTTGTAGACGTGCATGACTTTGGTTCTGATTCTTCCGGCTTGTAGACGTTTCTTTCTTGCATTACTCGGCTGATTGACAAGGTGCGCTGGCCATCTCCAAAGCATTCACGTGTGCTGTTTGGATGCATGCATGGCACTAATCTGAAATGTACCAATAGCAATAGAACACGTAACATGGAGTTGATCAAGAATATATGTGTATGTTAGGCCTTGACGCTTGGCTAGAACATATAACGGCCGACTGACTTCCTTTTGATGATCTCAACGCGTAGACTCGGGTAGTACCGAGCCCGTCCCCCGCCTTCTTGTACTCGTGCTGGAATCACTAATAAGTACAGTGGTGCTGACTCCTGTACCACATGTGATAGCTCGTCTTCTCCTTCTTCAAACCTGAGAACAAGTAAAGTACAAGCGTTGGGTAGTATAAAATTCTCGTTAAAATTAATGACATGTTCATTAAGGAGCAAGTTCACCTGATCTTGTAGTTTCTTGGTACGTGCTCTTGTAATTGGTCCAGTCGACATCTTGATGTGTATATCTTGAGCATTAGGTGGAAGATAAGAAAGCGTCGTGGGGATGCCCTCATCATCCTCCCCCTCTTGAAAAGGCGTCGTCCTCGACGCTAGATCATCAACACCAAAGAACGACGATAAATCAACAACATTGAAAGTCGAGCTCACGCTATAGTCATCTCCCAGAAGCTCGATTTTGTATGCATTATCATTAATCCGCTCAAGCACTCTGAAAGGTCCATCTCCTCGTGGCAGCAACTTCGATTTGCGTCGATCCGGAAAGCGATCCTTGCGGTAGTGTAACCAAACTAAATCGCCCGGCTGAAAAATCATCTTCTTTCTTTTCTTATTCGCCTTGTCAGCATAGTACTTCACCTTGCGCTCAATTTCTTCTTTCACCTTGATGTGCAATTTCTTCGCATATTCAGCTCGCTTTGACGCCTCCATATTTGTTCGTTGTTGACTGGGAAGCGGCAGCAAATCAAGTGGCGTAATAGGCTTGTAACCATACACCACCTCAAACGGGTACATCTGTGTAGTAGAGTGGACGGCTCTGTTGTAGGCGAACTCCACATGCGGCAAACAGTCCTCCCACTCTTTAATATTTTTCTTGATCATGGTCCTCAACAGCATCGAAAGTGTGCGGTTCACCACCTTCGTTTGACCATCAGTTTGGGGATGACAAGTTGTGCTGAATAACAACCTTGTCCCTAGTTTCCCCCAAAGCGTCTTCCAGAAATAACTCATGAATTTGACATCGCGATCCGACACAATGGTCCTGGGCACGCCATGCGACCTCACGACCTCCTTGAAAAACAAGTTAGCAACATGCGAGGCATCGTTGCTCTTATGGCACGGAATAAAATGTGCCATCTTCGAAAATCGATCCACAACAACAAAAACAGAATCTCTCCCCCTCTTAGTCCTAGACAGTCCTAAAACAAAGTCCATATTAATATCTTCCCATGGTGCATTAGGAACTAGAAGAGGAGTATACAAACCATGTGGATGCAACTTCGATTTCTTCGTCGACGACGACTCTGAGGATGAGGACCAAATCTATCCTCCAGTCACTCCTAAGGTGGCTGGAGAGCCTACTTCTACTTCTCCAACTACATCAGAGCAGCCTCTTCCCACCTTCACCGGCGCTTCGAGTGGCTCTGCTCCTACCTCTATAGTCCATGAGGTAGAGGCCACATCTGCACCAGGACCTCCTCTTCAAATTCAGCGACGACACCCTCTTGAGCAGATGATTGGGGATCTCTATGAGCTAGTTACTCGCCCCAGGTTTATCTCTCTAGATTCTCATGTGCATTCAGCTTTTGTTGTGTCTTTTGAACTCCGAGATGTCACCCATGCTTTATTTGATTCATCTTGGGTTAATGCTATGCATAAAAAACTTGAAAATTTTGAAAGAGACCAAGTCTGGACCTTAGTTGAACCTTCACCTAATCACAAAGTAATTGAAATAAAATGGATTTTCAAGAATAAGCAAGAGGATGGGCTGGTAGTTCGCAACAAGGCTAGGCTTGTAGCTCAAGGTTATTCCTAGGTAGAGGGCTTGGACTTTAAAGAGACCTTTGCTCCTGTAGCTAGATTAGAAGCTATTCGTATATTGCTAACTTTCGCGGCGTCTAAGGGCTTTAAGCTTTTTCAAATGGATGTCAAGATTGCTTTTCTTAATGGTTTCAAAGAAAAAGAGGTCTTTGTCAAACAACCCCCTGGTTTTGAAAATCAGAAGTTCTCAAACCATGTGTTTAAGCTCTCCAAAGCCTTGTATGGATTGAAGTAAGCCCCTAGAGCATGATATGATAGGCTCAAGAGTTTCTTACTTAAGAATGAGTTCAAAATAGGAATGGTAGATAAAACCTTGTTCACTCTCAGACATGGCAGTGATTTTTTACTGGTTTAGATTTATGTGGATGACATCATATTCAGTGGTTCTTCTCATGCAGGGAATTCGTAATGAGTATGATGGGCGAGCTAACCTTCTTCCTTGGTCTTCAAGTCAAACAACTCAAAGAAGGTACCTTCATTCATCAAAGCAAGTACACAAAGGACCTTCTTCGACGCTTCAACATTGGAGGCAGCAAGCCATTGTCTACTCCCATTGCCACTTCTACCATGCTGGATCCTGATGAGGATGGAGAGCCCGTGGACTAGAAGGAGTACCATAGCATGATCGACTCCCTCCTCTACCTCACGGCGTCGAGGTCGGACATACAGTTTGTTGTGTGTCTGTGCGCTCGATTTCAGGCTTCCCCTCGTGCCTCACATCGTCAAGCAGTACGTCGCATCTTCAGGTACCTTCAGGACACTCTTGACTTTGGACTCTGGTATTCTTCTGATTTTGCTCTCTCCATTCGGGCTTTTTCTGATGTTTATTTTGTGGGGGTGTAGAGTGGATAGGAAGAGTACTTTTGGCACTTGTCACTTTGTAGGCACATCTCTTATCTCTTGGTCTTCTAGGAAGTAGTCCTTTGTTGCACAGTCCACTGCTAAAGCAGTGTATGTAGCTGCAGCCAGTAGTTGCTCTCAGGTTCTCTGGATCTTGTCTACTCTGCGGGACTATGGGTTGTCCTTAGATAGTGTTCCTCTTTTTTGTGATAATACTAGTGACATAAACATTGCCAAAAATCCAGTGCAACACTCTAGGACGAAGCATATTGATATTATATATCATTTCCTTAGAGACCATGTAGAGAAGGGTGATGTTGTGTTTTAGTTTGTAGAGTCCGAGCAGCAGGATGCGGATATTTTCACTAAGGCTCTTGTTTCTTCTCGTTTTGCTTCTTTGTAGGGAGAGTTGGGGGTTATCAGTCCTCTTGGCTTGTTTTGAGGGGGAGTTTGATCTGTTGCTTCCATTGTACTATATTGCATTTTAAAATTAGCAATTTGCATTGTAATATAAGTACTTGGAGCTATGACTATTATCCTTGTGTGACAGGATATCTTGCTTTACATCTTGCCATGTCTTGTGCTAGTTTGTTGGATTTATCATGTCCTTTTATGTGTAGCTTAGCTTTTGCCATGCGAGCTCTATTAACTGTGAGAAACTTGAATTAAATCATGTCTTGTTGAATCTTGTGACTAGTTTTGCTCTAGTGATCCTCTTATGATTCATGTCATGTCAAATAGGCTAAGTTGAGTCTTGAACCTAAACTAAGCTTTAGATTGAGCTATGCTAGTTCCTTATTGAAGCATGAATTAGTCTTTATTTTTTGTTCTTGAACTAAGTCAAGTAAATGAAAAATGATTTCTTGTTCCCAGAATCGATTTCTTAGTCTATTCTTATGCAGGTCATTTAGTGGTCAACTATAGTCAACTGTGAGGAGGATCGGGACTTGGTTAGGAGAACCAAGGTCCGGAACAATCGTGGATGCCGGGTGAGATGATTGGACTCAAGCATGGCACAAAATGGACAAGGATGACCAAACGGGCAGTTCGGTTTGACGGATTGCTTTTGGCTTAACCGCGGCGCAAGATGGTGCAAGGAGAAGTGGCTTAGGTCAAGAGTAGTTGAAGACGACGCTTTGATATGCGTGCGTAAGTGAAATCCGTTTGTGTGAGGGCTTAACTGGTGCCCGTTTAGATGTCTTCCTCTAGAAGCTAGCCACCACTATAAATAGGGGAGAGTGCTAGCTGTGCACCTCTGAACTCTGGCATTTGTGAAACCGTAGTTTCTACTTTAAGGAGAGGAAAGTGGAGATGTTAGGGTTCTAAAGAGTTGGATTGATTGTGTGATCAAGTGTTGAGCTTTTTCCCTCCAAGATGGAGTGGCTATAAACCAACATCATTCTAATATCAATCTAAGCAAGATTCCTCAAGACGAGTCTCTTGTTCTTGCTATCTCTTCTACGATTTTGGGGCTTTCTTTGAATCATTGGTTTTCCTTTGATTTCTAGTTTGGATCGATTTCTGGTTTGGATCTTACTTGCTGTAACATGTGGGAATGCATCTAGGATTATCTTGATCATCTTTTACCCACAAGCAAGTTTTTTTATCATATTTTTGTTTTAACTCTGTTTTGAAATAATCTTTACTCAATCAGAAAAATATCAGAACTTTGGCAATGATCTTCACGATCCTTTATTGAAATAGGTTCCCGACATCCTAGAGAAGATTTTTTTTTCAAATTTTGTGAAGTTTGGAGTTGTGAATCGAAAGATAGACCAATTTGTAATTTTATTTTTGGGTTGTTTTTACTGTTCATCGCGCTAGGCCAAAGGTCAGATTACCCATTCGAGAGGTCTGACCGCCTTTCTCTTTTAGTTTTGAGCTTTTGGTGATTTTGGTCTATTATCTTTGGGGTTTTGATTGGATTCAATACAAGTCTTCCGCAATACTTGTATATTGATCTTCATAGCTCTTGTAGCTATTGGACTGAAAATACTATTGAATTCGATCATGATGAAAAAGAGACAATGCACATATTCACCCCCTCTAGTCGCTATTACGGTCCTACATATTGGAAGTTAGAGAGACAGAGGGAAAGATACAGAGGGAGGGGCCAAGGAAAGGAGGTGGCAACGACGATTTGACTTGAAAGCAAGCCAAAGCTCCCAGCAAGCACTAGCTAGCTAAGCACGCCGCGGGAGACACCACGCGAGTGGTCAATGTAAGATGATTATTGCTGCAGGGAGCCCAAAGGGATCCGTGTGTTTTATATATAGTCAGCAAGGTGTACATCTGAAGATTACAACCAAGCAAAATAGAAAAGGATTTGCATGCAGGAAACAAGGAAAGAATACCGTGCCGGACGGGCTACAATAACAACCGGCAAAATAAGAGATTACATTCCATAATACCAGATCTTGTATAGATTTTGCTAACACCCAGCCACAGTTGGAGTGTCACTGGGACGGATGCTCAAACTGGACCATAACTCAGTGAACATCATCATGGGAAGTCCCTTCGTCATCACGTCGGCGAATTGTGCGCTAGATGGAACATGCAGAACGTGTAGCTCACCAAGCGCAATCTTTTCATGAACGAAATGAATGTCCAACTCGATGTGCTTCGTACGCCGATGTTGCACAGGATTAGAAGACATGTAGACGGCGGAGATGTTGTCACAGTAAACAATGATGGCCTTCTCAAGAGGACAATATAACTTGGCGACCGCGTTAGCAACGGCACGGTACTCGGCTTCAACACTTGAGTGGGAGGCGGTGGGATGTCTCTTGGAGGGCCAAGAGATTAAAGTTGTCACCAAGGAAGACACAGTAACTTGACATCGAATGACAAGTGTCGGGGCAACCGGCCCAGTCGACATCAGAGTAGGCAATCAATGCAGTGGATGGTGCGGCGTGGAGTTGCAAGCCATGACCAATGGAACCTTGATGTAGAGTAGAATATGCTTGACAAGAGTCAATCTTGGGGACCATGCATGTGAAGACAAACTTACTGAACCGCATAGTCTATATCGGGTCGTGTCAATGTCACGTACTGGAGGGCACCTACGAGACTCCAATAAATAGAATCGTCGGGCAGCGGCGTACCACTGGCAGCGGAGACCTTGGGACGAGTGTCAATGGTGGTAGAGGTCGACTTGCAAGAAGTCATGCCATCACAGTTGAGAAGCTCCTCAACATATTTCTGCTTAGAAAGGAAGAAGCCCATAGGAAAGTGAGCAACAGAAATACCGAGAAAGAAATAGAGAGGACCCAGATCCTTCATGGAGAACTCACCATGGAGGAGAGAGATGGTTTGCTGGAGAAGAGAGGTAGAAGGCACGGTGAGGACGATGTTGTCGACGTAAAGTAGAAGATACGTGAGATCATGTCCCCACCGCAGAACGAATAGGGAAGAAATGGAAGCCATTGGAAGGAAGCCATGGACTGAATGTAGGTGGAAAAATGGGTGTACCATGCGCGAGGGCCTGCTTGAGGCCATAGAGGGATTTATTCAGAAGACAAACGTGATCCAGCTTGGAAGAGTCAATGAAGCCGATCGGCTACTGGCAATAAACTGTTTAGTTGACAACGTCATGAAGGAAGACATTCTTAACATCCAGTTGATGAACATGCCATTGATGAGAAGTGGCAAGGCTAATAACAGTACGAATTGTGGCAAATTTTACCACCGGACAGAAAGCCTCATCAAAGTTCACCCCGAGCTATTGAGAAAAGCCATGAACAACCTAGCGGGCCTTGTAGCGATCAAGTGTGCCATCGAGGCGAAGTTTATGGCGGAAGACCTACTTGCCCGAGACAATGTTGACACCACGATTATGGGGAACAAGAACCCAAGTTTCATTGCCGACCAAGGCACAATATTCTCCATGCATGGCGGCACGCCAATGTGGATCCTTAAGAGTCATGTGAATAGTCTTAGGAACAGGAGAAATATCAAAGGTGGTGGAAGTATTAGCATACTTGGGGTTAGGGCTATGAATGCCAGCCTTGCCACGAGTAACCATGTGGTGTACTAGCAAGACAGAGGGGGCTGGGGCCAAGGCAATCGTGGATGGTGGCAGCTCTCCGCAGCTGGTGGTAGGTCTACCGATGCAGCAGGGGAGGGCGCTGTCGCAGCATGAGAATGTATTATCGTGGTAAGCGATTGAGCTGCCACGGAGGAGTAAACAAAGGGGAACACAGGAGAGTCGTCATCATTGAGAAAGGAGAGAGATGGCGGTGAAGGTGCGTCTTTGTGGAATGGAAAGACAGACTCATCGAAAACAACATGTCGAGAAATGATGATGCGCCTTGTTGTAGGGTCATAGCAACCATAGCCTTTGTGGTTAGTGGGGTAGCCAAGGAAAACACAGGTGGTGGAGGGGGAGAAAGCTTGTGAGGTGCCATCGCCGACTCGCTATCATGTTTGGGTAACAAAGGCATCCAAACACGCGGAAGTGACTACAGTCAGGTGGAACACCAAAAAGACATTCGTATGAAGAAGCAAGTTGAAGGGGTTTACAAGGACGCCTATTAAGAAGATAGGTGGCCATGGAGAGTGCCTCTACCCAGAAAGATGGTGACAGTGCAAATCGTTGACAGTGCAAATCATCCGTTCTGCTTTGCCATTTTGTTGCGAAGTGTATGGGCAACAGAGGCGAAGGGTGATGCCATGAACAGTGAAGAAGGAACGAGAAGCGTGATTATCAAATTCGCAGCTGTTGTCAGCTTGCATCGACTGGAGTGGGAGCTAAAATTTGGTGCAGACATGAGCGTGAAAGTATTCAAGCATAGGAAAAACATCAGATTTTCGGCGCAACTGGAAAGTCCACAAAACATGAGAGAAATCATCAAGGACAATAAGATAATATTGAAACCCCGAAGTGCTAGAAGCATAAGACGTCCATACATCGCAATGAACAAGTTGAAAAGGAACAAAAGTTGTTGAAGTTGACGAATAAAATGGTAGCCTAACATGCTTCCCTAACTGACAAAGGCCGGTTTGTTGCAGCAGAATTTAAAAGACCAAAGGGCACTGGACAGAGCTTCATGACCAGGGTGTCTGAGTCACTGATGCCATAAATCAATGGAGGCATTGGCGGCCAGGAAAGCCTAAAGTGGTGTTGTCGCGTTATTGGAATACAACGGGTAGAGATCACCATTGTTGTCACAACGAAGAACCTTTGCCTTCGTGCGCAGCTCCTTGACAGAGAAACCAAAGGGATCAAATTCAACAAAAATGAAATTAGCTCGAGTAAAAGAGCAAATTGATTTTTCCCACCGAGCACTGTTCCCGCCGAGCACGGCTTCGTTCGAGTACTACCTTCGGCTGAGCACTGTTCAAGACCTGGCCGTGGACCTGGTTATAGCCCTAGTCGTAACCCTGGTCGTGGACCTGGTGAAAAACCTGGTCGTAAACCTTCCGGAACTGGTCGTAGAATTTGGCAAACTAGTCGTAAATCTTCCAGAACTGGTCGTACATCTTCGAAAACTGGCCATAGAGCTTAAGACCTGGTCGTGGAGCTGGCAGACTTGGTCGTAAGGCTGGCAGACCTGGTCGTAGAGCTGGTAGACCTGGTCGTAGGGTTGATAGACCTGGTTGTACAGCCTGGACGAGACAACACAAGGTGACTTCCTTTGATCTTCCCAAGTCCTCCATTGCTTTGTATCTGAAGTTTTCACAATGTTCGAATATGAGAATGCACAAAGTATTTCCGTGAGGTAGTAGCCAATTCTCAGTATAATCAATAGGAGACTCATTAAGAAACAAAAGCACCTCTTGGTTTAGAAGCTTGGTTCGAGCTCTGGTCAATCGACCAGTTGGTGCTTCATGTACAGTCTCATGCACACTTGGACTAGTGGTCGTAGGGATGTCCTCATCATCATCCCCCTCTTGAAAAGGAGTCGTCCTCGACTCTATGTCGTCTTACCCAAAAATGGAGACAAATTAGCAACATTGAAAGTAGCACTGACCGCATAGTCGTCGCTTGGAAGCTCAATCTTGTATGCATTATCGTTGATCTTAGCAAGCACTTTAAAAGGACCATCGCCACGTGGCATCAACTTAGATTTACGCTTCTCCGAAAAGCGTTCTTTACAAAGATGAACCCAAACTAAATCTCTTGGTTCAAACAGTAGTTGCTTCCTAGTCTTGTTAGCCCTAGAAACATAAGAACAGACCTTTTCTTCAATGACCTCTTTAGTCTTTTCATGGAGTTTCTTGACAAAATCAGCACACTTAGAAGTCTCCATATTAGCTCGTTCTTGCAATGGAAGTGGTAGCAAATCAAGTGGTATGATCGGTTTGAAGCCATACACCACCTCAAATGGACATAATTGAGTAGTAGAATGCACCGCCCGATTATAAGCAAATTCAACAAGGGGTAAAAAATCTTCCCACTCTTTTAAGTTCTTTTTATCATTGTCCGTAGTAGCATTGAGAGTGTATGGTTCACCACCTCCGTTTGTCCATCGGTTTGTGGGTGACAAGTTGTCGAAAAGAGCAACTTTGTTCCAAGATTTGCCCACAAAGTCTTCCAGAAGTAGCTCATGAACTTCACATCACGATCTGAAACAATGGTGCGAGGTACACCATGCAATCTCACTATTTCTCTGAAAAACAAGTCTGCTACATGCGACGTATCGTCGCTCTTATGACAAGGAATAAAGTGTGCCATCTTAGAAAACCTATCCACAACCACAAAAACAGAATCCCTCTCTCTCTTAGTCCTAGGCAATCCTAATATAAAGTTCATACAAGTATCTTCCGAAGGAGCACTAGGAACTAGAAGTGGAGTATATAAACCATGTGGATTTAGTTTAGACTTAGCTTTATTGCATGTCACACAGCGTTGAACAAACCTCTCAACATCTCATCGCATCTTAGGCCAATAGAAGTGATCGGCCAACATCAGGAAGGTCTTCTCTCACCCAAAATGTCCCATCAAGCCCCCTGCATGAGACTCCTGCAACAAGAGCAAACACACGGACGATTTTGGAACACAGAGCTTGTTAGTCCAAAATAGAAAGCCATTATGGATGTGATACTTGTCCCATCCTTTCCCATCGTTACATTTGGAATATGGCGCTGAAAAGTCACGATCAGAAGCTTATAATTCTTTCAAACTCTCTAATCCGGGAACCTTTATTTCCAATTGAGTTAGCAGCATATTCTTTCTAGACAATGTATCAGCTACCACATTCTCTTTACCTTTCTTGTACTTAACAATGTATGGAAAAGTTTCAATGAATTCAACCCACTTAGCATGTCTTTGGTTCAACTTAGTTTGTCCTTTCAAATGTTTGAGAGCCTCATGATCAAAATGTATGACAAATTCTCCAGGCCATAGATAATGTTGTCACGTCTCTAAAACACGCACAAGAGCATACAATTCTTTGTCATAAATAGAATAATTCAATTGAGCATCGCTAAGTTTCTCACTAAAGTATGCTACGGGTTTGCGGTCTTGCATCAAAACACCACTGTGAGGACCCCAGTTTATTTGGTTTGTAATGCTTAACCAACCACCTGGCCCTAGCATCACAAATCAAATAAACTGATACTCGAGATATGTATACTTCCCAGAAAGCAGTATACACACCCCGGTACCAAATTAGACATCAATTCCATTCCACACATAGAGTCCAAACACAACACTACCAAACGGAAGATAAACAAAAAGTATAGGTTATTACAGACACGTACGACCGCCCAAAAGATACTCAAATAACAACGAAAGACAAATGAAGCAAAAGTGCCATAAGATGGCTATAAACAAAGCCAATCGGTGTGCCTTCAACCACAAGGCATCGGACCAGGACCGCCAAGTCTAGTCGCCCAAGAAGCGGCAACACGACTCACGTAGTGAGGACCACGAGGCTCACCTTCTTCTCTGCAACAAAAACATTAAGCAAAGCACCTGAGTACAAAGATTGTCTTTGTACCCGCAAGACTGACGTGTAAACTAGCAGACCTGTTCATATGCTACATGCAGGCTTATTTGGTGGAAGTCATATGTTTCATTTGCATAAAGCCAACTTTATTTGCAATAATGTAATGTAATTTAAAGGCAAGTTTGCAATTCATTTTTACTGTTGAAATAACTGCGAAATAAAGATAGGTACAAGCAACCACCTAGAAGTGACTATCCCAATAGTCACCACAACATAGCACGAATCCCCAGATTCGTACCACCCATCAAGTTTTAATTTAAATGTTGTAGTCTAACTCTCGATAAGCTTACCCAAGCGTGTCCATCACCTAGGACGAGGCTATTCGAATAGTTTTTAACCCTGCAGGGGTGTACCACTGTACCCACACCTCAGACCGCCTTTAAGCCAAGCACACTTCGAAGGTATGCCAGCCTGACTAAGTCCTCTGGTATTTCCAATATTGTGTATCAAGCCCGAGCCGCTCGTATGGGTAGAAACGACATACGCTTACATGGTAAAGCGGAAAAGACAACTACCCACTCGAGGATAAAGCTTTTGGACAACTACCATGCTCCCACCTCCATCCCTCCTGCGACCTCCTGCGACCGGGACCAATACACTCCAAAGTACTAGGTCAAGAGGTCCCATACCCTCTAGTGTGGTTAGCACTTGCCGAAATGCTGGATAACAGAAACTCACAAGATGTTCGGTCCTTAATTGACCGGGCACCTTTCAGTCACACCCAACAGATCACACCAATCTTACCATTGTGCGCGTCTAAATCATTTTTGTTTTTGGTTTTAGTTTTGCAAGTAAGCATAGCAAAATCTTTGAAACATAAAGTTGTAGTAAATTTTGTGTGATCAAGGTTACCGACTAAAGTCGATAACCGCCTTGATTCTACCGATAGCTAAGCATGTCTAAGCAAGTTGAAATCGTATCTACTAAGTGACAAGAGATCATCCGGCGACCTCTAATCACAGCAAATAACCTAGGCTCGGGTAGTAGAGATCAATATTTTGGCTCACGAGGATATGCGACTCTGGATTTAACTAATCAATTTAACACAAATTAAGCAATGCATACATACAATTGAAACAAAATATTAATCTTTAAAATACTTGGGATTAAACATGATCAAGCGCTTGTTTGGCCATGTTGCTCAATATGTTGCGGAGGATCGTCCTCGTGGTTGCCGCAAATATCGAAGCTAACGATCGAACATAACGACAAATAAGAACGAATAACACCGACAAAACTCAAACATTCAACAACATCAAACAAGCCAAAACTCACACAGCAGTCTAAGCATGAAATAACAAAATTTTAAAAACAGGAACAAATCATTTTAAGTTATTAGCAATTTTCTATGAATTTTCTAAGCTAAAAACACAACAAGTTACTAGTTAATCACTTAACAAATTTTCATGAACAGAACCGATTGTATAAAACCTATCCTAATAGTTAGTATACTGAAAATGAAATTTCTGAGTGGGTTCATTTAATTTGGACATTTATTGGAAGAGATATGCATTTTCTAATTTAGAGGATACATAAGACATCATTTTATTAGCTAACAGATTTTTGCTAGAGAGACATGGGTGAAGTTAATTTTAGTAAATAATACATTTAAAATAAAAATTAACAAAGATGGTTTCATGCAATTTGGACAAAAATTGAATTAGATATACATTTTACAAGTTTGATTGAATTAATGACTCAACGAAAACATAAACCAGAAATACTAAAGCAATAAATACTTTTTCTACCGCTTGATCCAAGAAGCCCGACCATCGACAATGGGCGCGCGAACGCTTGACGGAGACAGCGCACCCGCCTAAAGTGACGTCGAAGGCGTATTCAAAGAATACGTCTTCGGCTTACTAAGGTGCAAACCTAAAACACTCTCACAGAGAAGTACGTTTCCCATCAGAGAAAACGCATAACCAGAACTACACAAACTTAACTGACAACATGGACCCACATGGCAGTGACTCAGAGAATAAATAACGGGCTGGATTAAAGGATTTCTAAACGCGATTAACCTAAGAGGGCCCACAAATCAGTGACTCAAAGAAGACATGATTAAAGTTAAACTAATCTTCACCGGCGGTTCACTGGCGAGCATGGGCACGGTGGCGCGGCCGCGCAGGTGATCTAGCAAACCAATGAGTTTCAAGACGAGTGAGTGGTACCTTAAGGTTCGCAAAGATCTCACGAACCCGGTGACGGTGACGCGGAGCCCGATGGTCGACGGAGATGAGCTCACGGCGGCGGAGGCGAGAAGAAAGTCGCGGTCCACGCGGAGAAGGCGTCTGGGCTTCTAGAAGACTCGGAAGGTGTGCTTAAGCCGCCTCAACACCGGAGCAAGAAGCACACGATAACGCCGACGAAGAAAGCCCGAGGTGACCGGAATTTCACGCGCGAAACCGAACTTGAGAAGAATTGGTCGCACGCCCGCAACGATGCACAAAAGGCAGAAACAAGCCCACCGTTAGACTCAGTGCATCAATGCGATCCTAAGGGACTAGGTGGCGGAGCTGGAAACTCACCAGGTCGCAAACGAGCTCACGGGATCGAGATCGCCGGAGGCGGAGACGACGAAGTGGCTCCGGATGATTCACTGGGTGCTACGAGCTCGGAACGGGCAAAATGGATGCGGCGAGGAGAGTGGATCACAGCGGTGCGGTCGCGGGCTCGAGGGCGGCGCTAACACGGCGGCATTGCTCTCGGGTTCTTCTCCGGCGACGGAAAGGAAATTTGGGCGGAGAAAACACAAGAATGGACGCGAAGGGTAGTGGATGGGCTCAGTGGGTAGATGAGATCCCGGCGATGCTTCCGCGGCGACACGAGGACAAAAAGGTGGCGGCGGCGAGGACGTGGCAAGCATGCGCGCGCCGCCGTGAGCTCCGGTGAGTGCGGAGAAGCGAGGTTGATGCTTGACAGTGGGACCCACATGTCAGCGACAGGAGCAAAGCGGTGCGAACCGGAGGTTTGATTTGATCAGGATCGCACCGACCGTTGGATCTGAAATGGACGGCTGAGATTGGTGTATGCATTCGGACAGGTCGGTTGCGCACGCGACGTGGATCGTTCGATTTGCATCGGACGGTCACGATCGATTGGTCTCGCGCGCGGTGCAGCTAGTTGACGCGACCGAGTCAAGTGGCGCGGCCGGGTTTGAGTCGGGCTCGGGTTCGAGCCCGACAAACAGTGTTTTCTGATTTGAAGTTTTAAAAGGCTGAGAGAGTTTGGAGAATTTTTAGAGGTAGATCCCGAGCTCCAAAAATTCCGAAATTTTTATGGTAGATACTTGAGACAGAGATCAACATTGCATAAATTTTCCAGAACTTTTTATGCACTGAAAAATTCTGCAGAAAATTCACAAGCACGCTGACCAAGGGTTTGACCAGGTTTCCAACTAGTTTGACTTGGCCATTTGAAATAGCAAATAAAATCTAAAAATTGTGAAATAATTCAGGGAGGTAGATAGGATGATCAAGATGATATGAAAAATAATTTCAGAGGATGATCACAAGTTTGAAGGCTAAGAATTTGCTGACAACAATTTCCATTCACAAGAATTTAATTCTAGAAAATGGAAATTGCTAGGGAAAAATGTAGGAACTTTCAAATGATTTGAAGAGACAACAAAAGTTTTTATTCCTCCTCAAAATTTTACATTTGAAATACAAACCCTAAGTTAGGGCTGTTACAAATCTCCCCCCTTACAGGGAATCTCACCAGAGATTCGATCACCTGGGAGAAGAAGGATGGGTAATCTGCTCAAGACGGTCTTCCGTTCCCAAGTGGCTTCATCCTCGGAGTGGTTCGACCATCGAACTTTAAGGAACTTGATCGCACGGTTCCTTGTTGCGCGTTCACTTCTTCGAGGATACTGACGGGCGCTCACGATAAGATAGATCTTCCGCACATCGATATTTTCCAATGGCGTTTCCTCCACAGAACACGAAGGCACTTCTTCAATTGTGACACATGGAAAACATCGTGCACCCTCAGTGTAGCCGGCAACTCCAACTTGTATGCAACAGCTCCCACTCTCTTGATGATGCGATATGGCGGACATATCGAGGCGATTGCTTGCCTTGACACCAAAGCGACGATGTCCCTTGAGGCGAGACTTTGAGATACACAAAGTCATTGGTGCGAAACTCACCACGGCGACGGCCCGACCGCATAGCTCTTCGCACGGGTGAGCTACGCGCAAGTGCTCACGAATCAAGCGCACTTGACTTTCGGCCTCATTGATCGAATCCGCCAAAGAACCGCCTTTCACGGCCGACGAGTTCAACGGGGTTACCCGCATCGCCTCCCATACAATGCCTCGAGCGGTGCCATGCCGAGACTAGCACGGAAGCTGTTGTTGTAAGAGAACTTCGGCAAGCGGCAAACTCTTCTCCCAATTCTTCCCATAGGAAAGAACAGAGCACGAGCATATCTTCAAGGACTTGGTTGACTTCGCTTCCGTCGACCGTCGATCCGAGGATGATAGTTGGTGAAAGTAAGACGGGTACCATGGCCTCCGTGAGATCAGTGTGCCAAAGTCGGAAGTGAAAAGAGAACCACGATCGACACCATCGTTAAGTGGCACACCATGCAAACTCACAATGCGGGATATGTAGAGGTTCGCCAATTTCTCGACGCCGAGGCGGTACATACCGCGTAAAATGTGCTACTTTCGTCAATCATCAATAACCACCTGGATAGCATCCTTCCCTGAAGAAGTGCAGGGCGGACCGGTGATGAAGTCCATACCAACGAATCCCACTTCCACTCTCGTATAGGCAAGGGTGAAGAAGACTCTTTGGACGCCGATGCTCGGCCTTGACGCGACAACATATGTCACATCTGGCAACGAACCTGGCAATCTCGCGTTTCATGCGAGTCCACCAGAATCTCTGACGCAGATCTTGGTACATTTTAGTGGCCCCGGGATGGATGGACAAAGGTGAATCATGGGCCTCCTGAAGAATCAAATCCCGCAACTCTGGGACCTTTGGGACCACAAGACGCTGCCCAAACCACACAACACCGTGCTCATCTTCTATGAAACACTTGGCTGATCCATCCTTGATATTGCGCTGATTTTACCCACACCATCATCGATTGGCGTGGTGACTTGATTTGATCCACCAAGGTTGGTTGCACAATCAAGGCGAAAGAAGGAACCATGCTCAACCAAACCCAAGTTGAGGCTGAAATTCGCAAGAAGTGCGGTTCTTCGCTCTTGGATCATCGAGTATTACAATACACCTTTCGGCTAAGCGCGTCGGCAACCACGCTGGCCTTGCCGGATGGTATCGAATACTCATGTCATAATCTTTGATCAATTCCAACCATCTCCTCGCTCGAGGTTGGATCTGGCCGAGTGAACAAGTATTTCAAACTCTTGTGGTGGAATACACCTCACAATGATTACCGATCGATAATGCCGCCAAATCTTGAGTGCATGAACCACAGCAAGCTCTAAATCATGGGTGGGATAGTTGAGCTCATGAGGTCTCAATCGCTGGATGCATAGGCGATGCCTTGCCTTCTGCATAAGAACACATCCAAGTCCACGACGAGAGGCATCGCAATAAATATCAAGCTCTTGTGGACATCGGGAAGAGTGAGGCGGGTTGAAGTCAACCGCTGTTTGAGCTCCTGAAAACTCTCATCGCAAGCAGAGGACCACACAAACTTCTTATCCTTCTTGAGCAATTCAGTCATCGGCTTTGCGATCTTGGAGAAGTTCTCGATAAAGCGGCGATAGTAGCCCGCTAAACCAAGAAAACTCCGCACATCGCTGGATCGACTTGGCTGGCCCCAAGATAGAACATCGCCGACCTTCTTTGGGATCCACACTATGCCTCATTTGAAAGAACATGGCCCAAGAATGCCACTTCCTTCAACGTAACTCACATTTCTTGAACTTCATATATATGGTGTTCCGCAATTTGCCCAAAACAATCTTGGATGCTCAAGCATGCTCGCTTGATCTTGGAATAGATAAGAATATCGTCAATGAAGACCACCACAAATTTATCCAAAAACTCCATGAATACTGAATTCATAAGGTTCATGAACAACGCTGGAGCATTGGTTAAACCGAAAGACATGGCGGTGTACTCATGCATGCACCATAACGAGTAGTGAAAGCCGTCTTCGAATATCCTCGACCACGATCCGGACTTGATGATAGCCCGATCTCAGATCAATCTTGGAGAACACACGAGCTCCAAACAAGCGGTCAAAAGATCATCAATGCGGGGCAGCGGATATTTGTTCTTCACCGTCACCTCATTGAGAGGACGGTAATCCACGCGACATGCGCAAAGTCTTGTCCTTCTTCTTCACAAAGATCACCGGACAACCCCAAGGAGATGAACTAGGACGGATGAAACCCTTCGCTTGGAGCTCACCTGCCGCTTCTTCAATTCTTCTAGCTCATTGGGAGGCATTCGACACGGCGCCTTCGAAATCGGGCGAGTGCGGCAGCAACTCGATGACAAACTCTGTGTCTCGAACCGAGGCATCCGAGCAAATCTTCGGAAAGACATCCTCAAAGTCGATACTATGGGGACATCCCGACCGCAAGGTCAAGCCGCTTCTAATGCACAAAGATGCGGACTCGGCCGCGCGTAAAACCCGACTCGCTGCTTTGAAGAAATGGTAAGGTAGACAATCTTCCTGGCACAATCGATTTGCCCCAAGTGTTGGGACAACCAATCCATGCCAAGAATCACATCCAGACTTGCTGAACTGAGCAGAATAAGGTCTGCCAAAAATCCCACTCCTTTGACTATGATAGGAACATCCCGACACTGAATCAGCCCTCATTTCCGACCCCGGAGAGCGGATGAGCAAAGGAACTCCCAAAGGAACACAGTAAAGACCACTAGCAGCAGCAAATGATCTTGAAATAAAAGAATGCGATGCTCCAGAATCAAATAATACTGCAGCAGGACGAATTAACGAAGTGTACCAATCACAACATCTGGCGCCTCCGAGCCTCCTCGGTGAAAGGTGGTTGACTCGACGCCCGCACTCGGTCTTCAATAATCTTCGTCGTGGGTGACCACTCCGCCTGCGTCCTCCATTAGGACGAGGGGTCGCAACACTCGAGGCGTGCATTCGCATAATGGCCCTTGTTGTGGCAAATAAACAAATCACCTCGGCCGCCGGATTGCGGAGGCGCTCTGTCTTGGATCGCGGCGCACGTGGCTCAAACACACTGCGGTGGGCGAGAGTCGTGCGAATGGTCTCGCGCGGTGGAGCAAAAGAACGGGCCAGTCAGTGCCGCCCACCGAGACGAACGAGGTGGTGTGAGCGAGCGATCGCCTCCCACTTGCGCTGCGGGACTCACCTGGCGCCGCCTTATGCTCGGCAACAATGGCCTTATCTACCAAGGCCCGAAAGTCCGAGAAGTCCACAATAGATAGCTTGTCCTGCGGCTCCTCGACAAGCCATCCATAAACTTCTCTGCTTAGCCTCATCCGAGGCCACCTCTCTGGAGCATAACGAGCGGATGATTAAACTCGTACAAGTACTCCGTTCAGATTTGCGCCCCTTGCTTGAGCGCGAGGAATTCTCTCTTCTTGGCTTCATCGGCCATCCGGGATGTGGGCCCGACGAAAGGTCGACTGAACTCCTCCCACGCGACCACATGGCCGCGGGCTGCATGGCGAGATAGTTCTCCCACCATGAGAGTGCCGCGCCCTCAAGGCGGTGGGACGCGAAAAGTGCCTTGTCTGCGCGGCATCGAGCTATGTTGAGCTTCCGCTCAACCATGCGCGACCAATCATCCGCATCGAGAGGTCCTCGAGGCGGGAGAAAGTCGGCGGCGTGTGCGGAGGAACTCGCAAGTCCCCGCGAGTCCGTGGCCGCCACCACGGCGAGAGTGGAGGTATTCCTAGCAATAACCTCCGGGATGCGCTGTCGTCCATGCGGTTCGCCGATCGAGCGAGCACCTCGACCATGGTCGGAGGAGGGGAAGCTCCTCATCATGACCACCTCTTGGCCCGCCACGCGTTCTCCGGCCATCCTGTTTTACTAAGACAAGTTAGCAACAAATTTAAGAGCAAGAAAGCCCAAAATTCATGAAAGCAAACAGAAACAAACACAAGGCGTGATAAAGTTCGACCCGACAAAAATCGGACACATAACTACTCCTTTACATCTTACCCTATTATCCCCACAAGTTTTAGTTGGATTAAACTTCATGGTTCTCCCAAACTAATTCCACCGGTAGTAACTATCTTTTGAAAGGTGAAAGAGAAACCAAGTTTCAAAACTTAAATTAGAGTAAGATGAGAGTAGAAAGCTAAGATAGGTAAGGAATAAAATGAGAATCGCCTAGGTTTTCATAAACCTTTTATGATTTGAAAATAAGACTTTCAAAATATCCTAAGGACGACTATGCTTGGTTACTACGGTCGAATGGCTCGATACCAACTTTGTGAGGACCCAGTTTATTTGGTTTGTAATGCTTAACCAACCACGGCCCTAGCATCACAAATCAAATAAAGCGATCCTCGAGATATGTATACTTCCCAGCAAGATACACACCGGTACCAAATTAGACATCAATTCCATTCACACATAGAGTCCAAACACAACACTACCAAACGGAAGATAAACAAAAGTATAGGTTATTACAGACACAGTGACCGCCCAAAAGATACTCAAATAACAAATGAAAGACAATGAAGCAAAGTGCCATAAGATGGCTATAAACAAAGCCAATCAGTGTGCCTTCAACCCACAAGGCATCTGACCGGACCGCCAAGTCTAGTCGTCCAAGAAGCGGCAACACAGCTCACAGAAGTGAGGACCCTGAGGCTCACCTTCTTCCTCTGCAACAAAAACATTAAGCAAAGCACACGAGTACAAAGATTGTCTTTGTACCCGCAAGACTGACGTGTAAACTAGCAGACCTGTTCATATGCTACATGCAGGCTTATTTGGTGGAAGTCATATGTTTCATTTGCATAAAGCCAACTTTATTTGCAATAATGTAATGTAATTTAAAGGCAAGTTTGCAATTCATTTTTTGTTGAAATAATCACAAATAAAGATAGGTACAAGCAACCACCTAGAAGTGACTATCCCAATAGTCACCACAACATAACACTAATCCCAGTTCGTACCACCCATCAAGTTTTAATTTAAATGTTGTAGTCTAACTCTCGATAAGCTTACCCAAGCGTGTCCATCACCTAGGACGAGGCTATTCGAATAGTTTTTAACCCTGCGGGTGTACCACTGCACCCACACCTCGGATCGCCTTTAAGCCAAACACAACCCGAAGGTATGCTCAAGCACAGACTAAGTCCTACGAGACTGTTTCCAATATTGTGTATCAACCCGAGCCGCTCGTATGGGTAGAAACACCATACGCTTACATGGTAAAGCGAAAAGACAACTACCCACTCGGGATAAAGCTTTTGGACAACTACCATGCTCCCACCTCCATCCTCCCTGCGACCTCCTGCGACCGGGACCAATACACTCCAAAGTACTAGGTCAAGAGAGGTCCCATATCCTCTAGTGTGGTTAGCACGCGAAATGCCGGATAATGAAACTCACAAGATGTTCGGTCCTTAATTGACCGGGCACCTTTCCACCACACCCAACAGATCACACCAATCTTACCATTGTGCGCGTCTAAATCATTTTTGTTTTTGGTTTTAGTTTTGCAAGTAAGCATAGCAAAATCTTTGAAACATAAAGTTGTAGTAAATTTTGTGTGATCAAGGTTACCGACTAAAGTCGATAAACCCGATTCTACCGATAGCTAAGCATGTCTAAGCAAGTTGAAATCGTATCTACTAAGTGACAAGAGATCATCCAGTGACCTCTAATCACGACAAATAACCTAGGCTCGAGTAGTAGAGATCAATATTTTGGCTCACAGGATATGCATTCTGATTTAACTAATCAATTTAACACAAATTAAGCAATGCATACATACAATTTGAAACAAAATATTAATCTTTAAAATCTGGGATTAAACATGATCAAACCGCTTGCACTTGCTGTTGCTCAATATGTTGCGGAGGATCGTCCTCGGGGTTGCGCAAATATCGAAGCCTAACGATCGAACATAACGACAAATAAGAACGAATAACACCGACAAAACTCAAACATTCAACAACATCAAACAAGCCAAAACTCACACAAAGAGCCTAAGCATGAAATAACAAAATTTTAAAAACAGGAACAAATCATTTAAGTTATTAGCAATTTTCTATGAATTTTCTAAGCTAAAAACACAACAAGTTACTAGTTAATCACTTAACAAATTTTCATGAACAGAACCAGTGTATAAAACCTATCCTAATAGTTAGTATCTTTGAAAATGAAATTTTACTGAATTGGGTTCATTTAATTTGGACATTTATTGGAAGAGATATGCATTTTCTAATTTAGAGGATACATAAGACATCATTTTATTAGCTAACAGATTTTTGCTATGAGAGACATGGGTGAAGTTAATTTTAGTAAATAATACATTTAAAATGAAAATTAATAAAGACTGGTTTCATGCAATTTGGACAAAATTGAATTAGATATACATTTTACAAGTTTGATTGAATTAATGACTCAACGAAAACATAAACCGAAATACTAAAGCAATAAATACTTTTTCTACCGCCGATCAAGAAGCTCCGACCAGCGGCAATGGGCTCATGTAACGCTGACCGAGGACATCGCACCGCCTAAAGTGGCGTCGAAGGCGTATTCAAAGAATCGTCTTGACTTACTAAGGTGCAAACCTAAAACACTCTCACAGAAGCACGTTTCCCATCGAGAAAGCATAACGAACTACACAAACTTAGCGACAACATGGACCCACATGGCGGTGACTCGGAGAATAAATAACGGGCTGGATTAAAGGATTTCTAAACGCGATTAACCTAAGAGGGCCCACAAATCGGTGACTCAAAGAAGACATGATTAAAGTTAAACTAATCTTCACCGGCGGTTCCATCGCGAGCATGGCAGCGCGGTGGCGCGATCGCGCGGTGATCTAGCAAACCAATGAGTTTCAAGGCAGTGAGTGGTACCTTAAGGTTCGCAAAGATCTCACGAACCCGGTGGCGGTGACGCGAGCCCGATGGTCGACGGAGATGAGCTCACGACGGCGGAGGCGGAGAAGAAAGTGCGGTCCACGTGGAGAAAGCGTCACGGGCTTCTAGAAGACTCGGAAGGTGTGCTTAAGCCGCCTCAACACCGGGAGCAAGAAGCACACGATAACGCCGACGAAGAAAGCCGAGGTGGCCGGAATTTCCCGGCGAAAAACCGAACTTGGAGAAGAATTGGTCGCACGCGCAACGATGCACAAAAGGTAGAAACAAGCCCACCGTTAGACTCGGTGCATCAATGCGATCCTAAGGGACTAGGTGGCGGAGCCGAAACTCACCAGTCGCAAGCGAGCTCACGGGATCGAGATCGCCGAGGCGGAGGCGCACGGTGGCTCGGATGATTCACGGGTGCTACGAGCTCGGAGCGGGCAAAATGGATGCGGCGAGAGAGTGGATCACGGTGCGATCGCGGGCTCGAGGCGGCGCTAACACGGCGGCATTGCTCGGGTTCTTCTCCGTGGAAAGGAAATTTGGGCGGAGAAAACACAAGAATGGGCGCGAAGGGTAGTGGATGGGCTCGGTGGGTAGATGAGATCCGCGATGCTTCACGCGGTGACACGAGGACAAAAGGTGGCGGCGGCGAGGGCGTGGCAAGCATGCGCGCGGCCGTGAGCTCCGGTGAGTGCGGAGAAGGCGAGGTTGATGCCGACAGGTGGGACCCACATGTCGGCCGAGAGCAAAGCGGTGCGAACCGGAGGTTTGATTTGATCAGATCGCACCGACCGTTGGATCTGAAATGGGCGGTGAGATTGGTGTATGCATTCGGACGGTCGGTTGCGCCGCGCGACGTGGATCGTTCGATTTGCATCGGACGGTCACGATCGATTGGTCTCGCGCGGTGCAGCTAGTTGGCGCGACCGAGTCAAGTGGCGCGGCCGGGTTTGAGTCGGGCTCGGGTTGAGCAGACAAAGCGATGTTTTTCGATTTGAAGTTTTAAAAGGCTGAGAGAGTTTGGAGAATTTTAGAGGTAGATCCCGAGCTCCAAAATTCCGAAATTTTTATGGTAGCTACTTGAGACAGAGATCAACATTGCATAAATTTTCCAGAACTTTTATGCACTGAAAAATTCTGCAGAAAATTCACAAGCACATGACCAAGGGTTTGACCAGGTTTCCAACTAGTTTGACTTGGCCATTTGAAATAGCAAATAAAATCTAAAATTGTGAAATAATTCAGGAGGTAGATAGGATGATCAAGATGATAGGAAAAATAATTTCAGAGGATGATCACAAGTTTGAAGGCTAAGAATTTGTTGACAACAATTTCCATTCACAAGAATTTAATTCTAGAAAATGGAAATTGCTAGGGAAAAATGTAGGAACTTTCAAATGATTTGAAGAGACAACAAAAGTTTTTATTCCTCCTCAAAATTTTACATTTGAAATACAAACCCTAAGTTAGGGCTGTTACAACCACCAATACCAATTCCACTAGCATCGCATTCCACTTCAAAAGTTCTAGTGAAATTTAGTAAAATAAGAAATGGTGCTTCGGTTAATCATTTCTTTAATTCAACAAAAGATTTTTCTTGTGACTCACCCCACTCAAAAGGAACTCCCTTTTTAGTTAACTCATTCAAAGGAGTAGCAATGGTACTGAAATCTTTTACAAAACGGCGATAAAATCCAGCAAGCCCATGGAAGCTACGAATTTGGCTAACGTTAACGGGAGTCGGCCAATCACGTATAGCTTCTATCTTAGATTCATCTACCTCAATTCCATGAGCCGAAACAACATAGCCTAAGAACACCACCTTAGTAGTGCAAAAAGTACACTTCTCAAGATTAGCGAATAACTTTTCAGTTCTAAGCACTTCTAGCACTTGTCTAATGTGGTCAACAAGATCTTCCAAGGTGCGACTATATATCAAAATGTAATCAAAATAGACTACCACAAAATTTCCAATAAAAGTTCTCAAAACATGGTTCATTAAGCGCATGAAAGTACTAGGAGCATTAGATAAGCCAAAAGGTATCACTAATCATTCATACAATCCAAATTTTGTTTTGAAAGATGTTTTTCACTCATCACTATATTTCATTCTAATTTGATGATATCCCTACGTAAGTCAATCTTAGAGAAAATAGTAGAGCCACTCAATTCATCAAGCATATCGTCTAACCTAGAAATAGGATGACGATAACGAATGGTAATATTGTTGATAACTCTACAATCTATGTACATCCTCCATGTACCATCTTTCTTAGGAACAATAACAACAGGAACGGCATAAGGACTAAGACTTTCGCGTACGTACCCTTTTTCTAGAAGTGCCTGCACTTGCCGCTGGATCTCTTTTGTTTCCTTCGGATTTGTACGATACGGCGGTCGATTGGGTAGAGGAGCACCTGAAACCAAATCAATTTGGTGTTCGATACCTCTAGTGGGCGGTAGACCAGCGGGCACCTTTGCCGGAAAGACATCCTCGTAAGCCAGCAAGACATGGGAGACCACACTTGGAACCGATGTCAAGTCATTAGTAGAAATCAGCGCATCTTTGTACAGTAATACAAAGTGCGTCAAAGTGGGATCATCTCTCATCTCTCTCAAATCAGCATTGGTGGCTTCCATGACTAACTTTTGCTCTCCCTCAGTCTTTCTTTTTCCACTCGGTTTTGGCTTGGGGCTCTCACTCACTTTTCATAGAATAACACTCTTTTTCTTTCTCCCTCTCTCACTCTCAACTTGGGTCTCTACCTTTTGCATAGTATCGTTTATAATTTGAGAAGGAGTCAGTGCTCGAAGCACTACTTCATGGTTGTTCCACATGAACTTGTATTGATTTGTTCGACCATTATGGATCACAACACGATCATATTGCCATGGCCTTCTGAGCAGCAAGTGACATACATTCATGGAAACCACATCGTATTCCATGGTGTCGCGATAAGTACCAATCTCAAACTCAACATCCACGGTGTATCCAACACTCATGGATCCATGCTCATGCAACCATTGGATCTGATATGGGTGTGGATGCTTCTTGTATCTCAATCTAAGTTTGGTACAAAGCTCTTTGCTAGCCAAATTGTGACAACTATCTCCATCAATGATTACCTTGCAAAATTTGCCATCCTTGCTAACTTGAGCTCTGGTTTGGAAAAGATTGCAGCGCTGTTCATGGTTGTATTTCGGTTATACACTCAACACGGATGGAGTACATACAAGCATAGGACCAACGCTCGGGTCATAATATACTACTTCATTTTCCTCCTCCTCTTTGGCCTCGCAATGAGCATCCACATATCCCACCGGGTTAGCAAGATGTTCACCTTCGTCCTCACTGGTCGATTCATATTCTCCATTATCCATCATCAACATTGTCTTGTTATTTGGACAATCCCGTTGCATATGACCACGTCCAAGACATTTGAAGCATTGTATAGCACTACTCTTCGCAGTCGAACCTATTGATGAAGTGCCGCTAGCTATCAGGTATGAAGTCTTCTTCGCATTGAAAGTGGCTTCCACTTTCTTGCTAGATGATGACCGAAAACTAGAACCTCCACTCGAAGTTGTGCTTTTGCTAGCTGGTGATTTGGATACAAACTTACTGCCATTGGTTGGAGTACGGGTAGCAAAAGAAGATGATCTTGTAAACTTGGCATCCTCTTGTATTTGTCGTTCTGCCTTTGTAGCTTGATGCAACAACTCATAGAGATTGGTATAAGGCTGAAAATTGACAATCTATTTCACATTGTGGTTCAAACCTGAGAGGAAACACACCATGGTTTGCTCTTCTTGTTCTTGAACCTTGGCTCGGATCATTGCTAATTCCATCTCCTTGTAGTATTCCTCCACGGAGTGTGCCCCTTGCTTCATATTCTGCAATTTATCAAAAAGATCATGTTTATAATGACGAGCCACAAAGCGTGCTCGCATCTCACGCTCCATCTCTTGCTAGGAAGTGACAGGGGCTTCGCCATTCTCAACTCATTGATTGATGACTTGTTCCCACTAATCCAAAACATATCCTTCAAACTCAAGAGAGGCCAATTGTATTTTTCTTTCATCCGAATAGGTATGCATTCGGAAAATCTTATCAATCTTCAATTCCCAAGTGAGATACTCCTCGGGATCAGTACTACCTGCAAATTTGGGCATGGAGAACTTGAGCTTGCCCAAACCATCATTGTCATTACATGGTCGACGATAGTTGTCATTGCGACGCATCGCAAATTCGTCGTACCAGTCTTGCCCAAGTGCAGCGCCTCCTCGGCCCCCTCCTGGGCCACGACCATGGCCTCCATGTCTCCCAAGAGCTCCTCCACATCCCCCGGGTGGTGGTGGTCGCATGGCATTAGTCGCTACTCGAGGTTGCAGGTCAAGAGGTGCGTGGGCAGTAGCTTCACCTCCTTGAACGCTTGCTTCTT
The DNA here is from genome assembly GCA_036346255.1 of Ampelocalamus luodianensis. Lineage (NCBI taxonomy): Eukaryota > Viridiplantae > Streptophyta > Magnoliopsida > Poales > Poaceae > Ampelocalamus > Ampelocalamus luodianensis. The sequence goes on along the minus strand of CM070622.1, from coordinate 25,574,743 downwards.
CAACTCCATCGCGGGCTTGGATAAGCCTAGTGAGTGCTTCAATGTCATCCCGCAACTGGTGTGCATTTTGATCAGCCTGTAACTCCAAGTTTTGTACCTCTTGTGCGATATGATCAGCAAAAGCGTCATGCTTCTCATGGAGTTGATCAAGACCATTGTGTAACTCGCGGTGAAAGTGCTCATGAAGTGCACCAAACTGATATTGCTTGATGACCGCTTGTGGGTCAGTCACCTCAACGCTTTCATCATATTGTTCTCCTCCACCTGACATGGTTAGTTATGAAAAGGGGACAAAAGTAGCAGCTATGTATATGGATGTTGTGTGGAAAATTCACTCAATCTCGCTCTTTCCTCTCCAAGCAAAGTCCTTACCTTTTTGAAGTGAATTGAGGCCAAAACTTTCACTTGGTAGTAGTTACAATAGCAAAGTGATGATCAAGCGAATTTAAGGTGTTTCACACCAGCACAACAACGGTTATTTAGTGGAGCTTGGTATGGACGTGTATAACCTACGCAATCTGGAATTCAAGTTATTGTAAAATCAAGTAATAATCCAAGCTAGAATACTTTGCCTAGGTGCTGATCCAAAGGATTTAAGTGAAGAGTATGAACGCACACGCAAAGATAAATATGACTTAATGCAAACAATGGAATGAGCTAGCAGTAAACTGAATTTGAGATGAATACTAGCTCGTTTGGCACTAAGTACTAGGAGAGACGGTAGCCAATTGCAAGATATCAGTGTAAGGGCACAAGATTGTTCAAAGATATCAAATACACAATCTGAAATTATGGGCTAGGGTAGTCTTCCCAAAATTCGACCACTATTTTCTTTTCTTTTCTCTTTTTCTCTCTTTTGAAACTCAGCTGCAAGAACTTGCAAACTTACTCCTCCCTGGTTTGTAAGATCACTGATCAAGGAGCAAGAGGTACTGGTGTTGCGGTTCTGATTTCTCTCTTTTCTTTTATACTTTTCTTTTCAAGCCGTGGCTTTTTCTGGTATATGGCCGCCTTTTCTTCCTTTCTATTGAGGTGGTCGAATTAGGGTTTGCTTACCTCCTGATTGCACAAGCCTCACAATTCAGCAAGTGTAAATAAGTCTTAGAATAGCCCTAATAGAATTATCAAAAGCTAGTCTCAAAGATGAAAAGATATAAGTGAAGTTACCGCCACCAAACCAAATCGAATGTCCTGGTGCGGGTCGACGTAGAGCTACGACCACGTCCACGACTACGATCACGACAAAAGATTCAAAGGTGCAGCCGTTAGGCTACGATCGCGATCGCGCGGTACTGTCGCATGTTTTCTCAGATCGATGATTTGTAAGCGCTATTTTTTGTGCTGGCCTTGAGGAATTCAAGACCAACAAATTTTAGGGATTTTGATTGGATACAAAGATTAAGCAACGCAGAAGGAAACACTTAGATCAGCACTAAACAAAAAATCTAATGGATGAAAACTTAACAAAACTCATAAGAAATAACAGATTGAAAACTAGGGTTTGGAAATTTTTATGTTGCAATTTTCGGTTTATGGCCTCTAGGAAAAGAACAGCAAAGAACAGAAACCAATCTAATACTAAGGGTAAATAATTCTACTGCGTCAATGGAGCTCTGATACCAAGATGATACAGGGTCGCCCGATCTTCTCGACGTAGGATCGAATACTCACGTGTCTCTCTCGAATCATCGTGATCTTATGTTGCCTGTGTAAGGATTAGTACTCTATAATTCACAAGAACACACGCGCCGACTTCACCGACCACCAAGCGAAGTCACCATGTTCCCAATTCCCAGCGGAAAGGTTGAACGATCTTGATTGAACTCCCAATTCCCCTTCAAGTTGGTTCGGCCAACAAAGAAGAACAAGAGCAAAAACTTTGCAATCTATTATTTCTGATAATAATGGTCTCTCCATACATGAGGACCCTCGGGGGTATTTATAGTGCAGGCCCTAAGTCACACAACAAATTTAGGGCCGGCGCAACCAACCGATTCGACTAAGGATTCCAAAAATAGACTCCGATTCGAAAAGATACTGTTCACATCGAGTACTGTTTACATCGAGCACTGTTCACACCGAATACGGGTCGTGCCGATTACTGTTCCCACCGAGCACTGTTCCCGCCTAGCACGGCTTCCGTCGAGTACTGCCTCCAGCCAAGCACTATTCAAGACCTAGTCGTGGACCTGATCATAGCCCTGGTCGTAACCCTGATCATAGACCTGGTCAAAAACCTAGTCGTAAACCTTCCGGAACTGGTCGTAGAATTTGGCAAACTGGTCGTAAATCTTCCAGAACTGGTCGTACATCTTCAAAAACTGGTCGTAGAGCTTGAGACCTGGTCGTAGAGTTGGCAGACCTGATCGTAGGGCTGGCAGACCTCGTCGTAGGGCTGGTAGACCTGGTTGTACAGCTTGGACGAGATAGCACAAGGTGACTTCCTTTGATCTTCCCAAGTCCTCCATTGCTTTGCATCTGAAGTTTTCACAATGTTCGAACCTGAGAATGCACAAAGTATTTGTAGGTAGTAGCCAATTCTCAGTATAATCAATAGGAGACTCATTAAGAAATAAAAACACATGTTGGTTTAGAAGCTTGGTTCGAGCTCTGGTCAATGGACCGGTTGGTGCTTCATGTACAGTCTCATGCACACAGAGTAGTGGTCGTAGGGATGTCCTCATCATGATGAGGGTAGGAGCAATGAGAACATTGTGCAAGAGAAGAGTAGAGGAAGAGGTGGGAATAAAGGCGGAGTCGGAATGAGTGATCGGCAATTTAGAACCATTGCTGACAATAATATGGGGAGGGAACTGAGGGAGAGGTGGAGCAAAGGTTATCAAAACCAGATGACATGTGGGCGCTGGAGCCCATGTCCATGAACCACTCCTCACTGCTAGAGGGCTACTGCTGCACCGATATGTTGTTCAATGAGGCGATCAGTATGAACTGATCCCATGTCGGTTGGGAGTGTTGGAGCAACACCATCATGAACTGTGGAGAAGCACAGGGGAATACAAATGAAGTGTGGAAGAGGTTGGTTGGAGTACTAGGAAAGGTAGTGAAGGCCTAGGGTGGATTTGCACCAGGGTGCGACCCGAGAACGCCAGGGACCCCTAGCGCACGTGAACTATTCCAGGTGGCTGGCCATGCCTGTACGACACCTGTCCAATGGTTGAAACAAGGCATCCAGGGTTGGGTCGGCATGGAATGCTTGGGCGATGTGATGAGGAGTTGTCATCGTTCTTTTCTTACGGTTCTTGTGATCAGATCGCTCACCGGAGTCACTACGATCACCGCAGCCGTTGTTTCTAGACAAGGAGGACTAGGAGTAGAGCATCATGGTCGCTGCGAACTTTGTCGTCTGCTCAAACTGGTTTTCCTCAAGGAGGAGATATGATCTCGCTCAGAGGAAGTCCAGGAAGGAAACCTGCATCGTAAGGATGGACACTGCATTGTGGTACTTGGGGTTGAGGCCATGAGCGTGATAAGGACCAGTGCCTAGTCTGTCACCGGTTGATCGATGTTGCAAAGGCTGTCCGCAAGTGTCTTCATGCGATGGCAGTAGGCAGTGATAGACATGTCACCCTAGAAGAGATTAGGGAATTCCGCCTCGATGTAGGTGGCCCGGGTAAGCTTGCTATCGCGGAAGATAGACTCAATGCTTGCCCAGACAGAGCGAACGTTGTCATTCAACTGCATGAAAATACCAAGAATCTCCAAGGAGATGGTGGTGTACAACCAGGAGACGGCACTGAAGTCGTCTTGCATCCAGGTGACATTGTCCGATTTAGGGTCAAAGCCATCAACGTGATGGGTGAGACAGAACTTGTCAAGCACCATGTCGAAGAAGCGGCGCCATTGGGGGTAGTTGGATTCCTTCAGATCCAAAACAATCGGAACATTGGTTTAGATGTTGACGGCTGGGATGGCTGAAGAGTGGAACATAGCCACGTTCACAGATGAGAGCGGTGCGGATGAGGAGGAGATGGAGGTGGAGGAACGAGAGGGGGAGCTGGACTCCATGCTCATGGCGACGGAGGAGGAAGGAGATGGCGAGCCGAGGCAAGGAAATCGTCTGGTGCTCTGATACCATGTAAGATGATTATTGCCGCGGGGAGCCCAAATTGATTTGTGTGTTTTATATATAGTCAGCAAGGTGTATATATGAGGATTACAACCCAGCACAACAGAAAAGGAAGGGCATGTGGGAAAGAAGGAAAGAATCCTGTGCCGGACGGGCTACAATAACAACCGGCAATATAAAAGATTGCATTCCATAATACGAGATCCTGTACAGATTTTGATAACAGTCAAAAGGGAGGATACGACCTCATGAACCCTTGTTCTACGGTAACTCCTTGCACAGACACAATGCAGTAGTGCTAGTTCCTGTCATGGACTCATGGTGCTTAAAACTTTGTTTTATGAGGGCTGAAAAGGTGATGATGGGGAGCTTAGTGATGATGAGGGGTGTGATTCAAGGTACGTAAAGGGAGGCAATTAGGTGGTGGGTTAAACAAATACTTCCCATGATTTTCTTTTTGCATGAACTTTTGCACTGGAAAAATATGGCCCTGTTTGTTTAGGTTTAGTCTTTTTAGCTTACGGCTTAAAGCCAGTTTTTTTTTGCCTTAATCAGTTTATAAGCCTCTTAGCTTTTAAGTCAAACTAAGTTGTTTGGTAGTCTGGCTTTTTATGGGTTGTTGGCTTCTTGAGTTGTGTGTGAAGGATAAGAAGTCTAAATTGCCCTGAAGGATTTAGAGGACATGTTTATACATGTATTTAAACTTATTTTTGCATAGAAATTGAAAATATGACGATACATACAAGTGTACATAAAAAACAAAATAGATATCGCTCGTACATACATGCATGTGCGCACCAAGGTCTAACCAAATAAATTGCAAATTTTAACGTGCATGCATGTATAAATTTTGGACATTGTGTAATGAAAGAAATTAATATAGAAAAGCAAATATTAGCCGACCAAACAAATACCAAAGAGACAAAATATTATTTGATCATATATGATGAAATCCTTGTCACTGCAACGTGTACATTTGTCATGTAAAAGAATTGAATTACATTAAATAATTTGTTATATTGTTCGTGGACACGTATCGTGACGAACACAACTTTGCTCTAGCACAAAATTTCTGGATTTTATTGTCACGGTTTGCTGAACTACAATCTTCTGAAGGGAAACAAAACTATCCCAACACGCGTGCACAAACTTAGTTCACTTTATTGCTGTCATGAACATACTTCATGGAGCCTTGTCAAATGGTCGAATGTCATTGTAGCATATATCCGAGAGACTCAATTGCATCATTTTTTTAGCTGTCTCCGAGCAGAAGGGGTTGTTCTTGAAATACATTAGAGCTCGTCTTTTGACACATTCCTTCATAAATGCAGAAAATGTCACAACAGACCCAAAAAAATGATTGAAGTTAGCAACATTTTTTAACTGGGAAAGCACACTCATTAGCTACAAGTATTAAGAGAACCACTGGAAGCTCAAAACAAATCTCAATAGCAAAGAACCAAAGCCATATCAGGGGAAACATTGAAGAAAAGAATATATCAAAGCCATATCAGGGAAAACATTGAAGAAAAGAATATATCATGTGTGACAATTGCACTGGCTTAGCTACTAAGATACTATTGAGAAAACAAAAGGAGGATGCTCTCAAGGTCAACCAAGAATTTGGCTGATGTCTTTCTAGTAAAGAAAAACAATACATTACACAACAATGTTATGCAACCCAAATACTGAAGTTTTAGTGACCCAATGGGTTGAATCGGGTCATTTCAAATCCTTATCCATCAAGTGTAAATTTGGAAGGTAGATATCATCAGGCTGGCAATGTCACACAATTAATGCTAGTTGCATCGTCATATGCAGCTAGCTAGAACCAGCTACATGCAAGCCCAATCTAGCTAGGTTGGTCGATAGATCGATCGATCTACGTTTGTGCTTGAGCTTGCATGATATGCAGTTATGCATGTATAAACAAGCTAGCCAGCAACAACATGCACCAATTAACGATCAATTAGTTTATATGTGTGATGAAAGGAGCAGTGAAACTAACCAACATCTTGATCGATGCATCTCTCAAATTATTGTACATAAGGTTTAGGATCATTTCAAAAACAAAACTCAATTACTACAACTATAAATTGCACTGTGATAATTCATGATATTACAATTGCTTCATACAATTAGCACAAACACATCATACAATTAGAACAATGATTAAAGGATCATTTCAAAAACAAAACTCAATTGGAGTCACCTTGAACTAGGAGGGGAGGTGGCGTCGGTGCCAGGAAAGGCGGTGCATGGGAGGCGGCGGCGTTGGGGGAGGAGAGGGGAGGCAGCGGCGTCAGGGCAGGGGAGGCGGCAGCGTTGGGGATGGGGAGGTGAGAGGAGGCGGCGACGTTGGGGATAGGGAGGGGAGGGGAGGCGGCGGCGTTGGGGGAGGAGAGGGGAGGCGGCGGCGTTGGGGGGAGGAGAGGGGTGGTGGCGGCGCTGGGGATGAGGAGGGGAGGCAGCGGGTGTGGGAGCTGAACGGGAGGGGAGGCGTCTGGTGTGGAGCCGAACGGGAGGGAATGATATTTTGAGGGTAATTTCAACGAAGTTCAATGGCAAAGTGATATTTTATTCCGCAAAAGCCAAAAAAAGCACATCACTCATGACTTATGACTTTTAAACTTAAAATGGCTTAAGCTTTTTATAAGCTAGATTAAAAGTCACAGTTTATGTAGGCTTAGGCTTTTCTTGCATTTAAGTGAGACAAAAAAACATAAACAAACAAGGCCTATGTATAAACAGAAAGAATGCCGTTTGGGTTTTCTAGGTTAAATCTAAGAAAGAAAAGATTGTTCTGGGCAATCTAAGAAGCTGTGTTAAGTTTGGAGTATGTAGCAAAATCATGGCTTGTTTCAGAAGCAAGATTAATGAAAAGGCCAGCTGCAATGCTGCAGTTCATATGTAAAAGTCGTTGGACTGTGACTGGCTGATGTTAGCGTGTGCAACGACAGTGAAAGTGAAATTCTGCTGCAAGGTGTAATAATGCAAGATAGAAGGGCAGCCAATTAAAGATAAACAGAGGTCGATCTGACATGTTTTTCCATGATCTTTCTTGTATGGAAAAGAGCTAATTAACTCTGGTTACTCTGTTCATACTTCTGAAAATATACTTCTCACTTACGCTGGGTGCAGTGAAAATTGAAAAGCTAAGTGAAGTGACATGATAGTAGTATAATTGGTCCGAAACGGACCAAATTCCATGAAATTTTTTTAGAGGCCCGTGATTTTTTTTTTTCATTCGGATTGGTTTAAAGAAGGAGCATCCTACTCTGAGACGTTCACGAGAGCAGCTCGAACCGTGACAAACCCCAAAGCCACTGTGCTCCAGCACAGACCGCACAATCCCCGCTTTTTCTCACTGCGCCCTAGCGCAGCCACATGCGAGACCCGGAGTCGAACTCCTGACCGATCCCTCGCACAGCAGCGAGCAGACCACGTGAGCAATACTCACTTCGCAAATTCCATGACATGATTGGGACTTTTTTTTTTCCCGTAATATTTAGATCGTTATTTTGGGGAAAAAATCAAGTAGCCGGGTTCAAACTCTTTTGGAAAATACTCCATGTAGTTACCTGCCTGTGGAGAGTGTGTGGAAGAACCAAAACACCATCACGAGGTCTTGGCACAGTACAACTCGTGTCTTTGATGGCGACGATCAGTGGTGGAGCTCGGCCACAAATCAAGTAAGATTAACTCTAAAAAGTTTATGGATTTCGTAAGAAAGATGTGGTCGTTTTTATGCTCTATCATTTTGCCATTCTTGATATCTATTATCTTCTCTAAAAACTTGCAAAATTGAGAGGCCACGGCCCATGCTAGTCTTTATTAAGCTCCGCCCCTGAAGATGATGCTGGTGTTGAAAACAAAGTAAAAGTCGTAGAATTAGCTAGAAAACTAAACAAACCTAGGTCACAGTCGCGAGTGCATTGCCCTTCCTAGGAACTTTTTACGCCAAAAGGGAGAAGGAAACACAATGAGCAAGATATGCAACAGGCTCCATGAAAGAAACCTCGACATAAGGAGCTGAAGAAAAAGAATATAAGTTTGATTTGCACATAAACGGCACCTTATCATATCTTACACAACACTTCAACCCTTTCCAAAAGTTTGCCAAGCATGCTGGTAAAAATTTCGAGTTGTATGACATGGCAAATTCTGAAAGATGTCATTTGAGAGGAAACATAAATGCAGCTGTGGTGGATGCATTAGCCATTCGTACGCTATTTCTTCTCTTGGTGCTGAATAAACAACTATTAGCACCTAGCATAACATAATCTCAACTCCTCAAGTGGAGGATAAAGCTCCATGTCTGGAGCCATAGGGGAAGTGGACTGGTCGACTAGTACTATTTTACACTGACACAACAACCTGTACTATATTGCTATTATACGATCAATGTTTGCAAAACTAACATAAAAGTGTCTTAAAACAGCAAGAGGGTCTGGAAACACGGAGGGGATGACATCTTTAGGGTTCATTTTTTTCTGAAGGTATTTAGGGTTCACCTTCTGCGCACTGTGAAAGTGTGGCTTACGAGCAGAGGGGCCGTTGAATTGTTCACTGAGCAGGTCCTGTCATTATAAATTCCTTGCTCCATGGTTTGTGGATGTGGTCGACGGTTCCATCCAACTCGATGTTCGTTTTCTCTTCCCATTGAAGCCGAATTCAATGTTGATTGGGATGGTCTCTTCCCATTGAAGCCGAATTCAATGTTGATTGGGATATATATATATATATATATATATATATATATATATATATATATATATATATATATATATATGAAGCCTTTTTTCTACTCCCGGGAGTAGTTACTCCCTATTTCGTATCTCACATATCTCACAACGTAGGGAGTATCTTGCGCAACCGAGAGTATATATGTGTAGTATACGAGTATATAAGACCACATATGTGGTATGTACACCTTTTCAGGGATAGTATGTATAATTTTTTAGATATACTCCTTAGTTCTTTTACTCTTTTATATACCTCTTGTAAACCACACGAAGAGAGTTGATGCTTCATTGTAATTCTCTTGCGTTTTGTAAACACTTCTCATACAGTGATCATCGTCGATTGACGTTCGTGGTTCTCTTGCGTTTTGTAAACACTTCTCATACAGTGATCATCGTCGATTGACGTTCGTGGTTTTTTCTCACAAAGGTTTTTCACGTAAAATTCGTGTCGCTCGTCTCTTTTAATCTGTGTATTATTTATAATAAGTGATATCAGAGCATAAAAGATTAAGATTTGAGAACCAAGCCTTGCTTGGGTGACTAGTGAAGGTAGTTGTACCCCCAACCCACCAGGGTTTAAACCCCAGGTTTGGCCTTGTGTGTCTCATTAAGGGGGATTTTCTTTCAATGGGAGGCGACGTACCCGTCGCAAGTGAGACGCTGGTGGTGACTTCGTCATTTCTTTGTTAAGCTCCGCTCGTTCGGTCTTCAGTAGACGTCGTGTGTGTGAGTGAGTGCGTACATGTGATGATGTGTGTGGTGACGTCTATGTGTTGTATTAGGTGATTGAAAAAAAAGCATAGAAGATTAGCGTTTAGAGTGATACGAAAAAAAATTAGATCGCATCTGGTGCCGCCGCCTCGCTCGGCGTAGTCGCTCCGTCTCGCGTCGCCTCGGTAAGCCACGCAAGCATCGTCCTTTCCTCGCCTCGATCCGCAAGCCGACGCCTTCGGTCCGAACGTCTTCGGTGTCGCCAGCAGCCACGCGCAGCAAATCTGCTCGGTCCGTGCCAACTGCCAAGTCTTCGTCTACGTGGAAATTCACCAGCGCGTGCGTGCGAATTCGTGAGTTCATCAATCCGGTCATCTTTTGTTACGTGCACACGAGAACCTTACCAGGAGTTTCGAATGTCTTTGATTTGCGTACAGAGGGTGGTTATAATTTTGCTAGGTCTACACAGATCAGTACCAGCAATTTTAAGATTTATTCCTTATGATAACTTTGAAATATGATCTTCCACTCCTGGGTCGAGACACAAGATTTTCGCTGTGGCAAGTCAAGATAAGAGCTGTGCTAGCACAGATGAATTTGGATGATTCATTGGAAGGATTTGCGAAATAATCTACCACATGGAGCGCAGATGAGAAGCGCAAAGACCGTAAGGCTTTATCTCAAATTCGCATTCATCTATTAAATAATATTTTGTAGGTGGTTTTGAAGGAGAAGACATCTGCTGCGTTATGGCTGAAGCTAAAACAAATTTGCATGACAAAGGATCTCACCAGCAAAATGCATCTCAAACAGAAGTTGTACTCTCACAAATTGCAAGAAAGATAATCCATGCTTGATCATCTTTCAATGTTTAAGGAGATCGTTGCCGACCTAGAGTCGATGGAGGTAAAATATGAAGATGAAAATTTAGGTCTTATTCTTTTGTGTTCTTTTTTAAATATCAGAAATACCATATTATATAGTAGAAATACTCTCACTCTTAATAAAGTTTATGAAGCTTTGCATGCTAAGAAGAAGATAAAACAGATGGTACCTTCTGAAAATTCAAGTACAAAGGAGAAGACTTATTTGTTCGTGGCAGACAAAAGAAAAAAAAACTCAAGCAATGGATCTCGAGGCAAAAATTTGAACGGCTATAAGAACCGATCGAAATCTAGAGGCAAGTACAAGTGTGCAAATATTGCAAGAAAAGTGGGCACGACATCTCTGAATACTGAAAGCTGCAGAATAAAGAAAAGAGAACTGTCTATTATAAGCCAAAAGGTAAACCAGATAATGAAGGTAAAGCCTCCCTTACTGCTGATGATAGTTCTCATAGAGAAGTTATTGTTGCCTTTGTTGGATGTGCTAAGACCAATGATGAATGTATTCTTGATTCCGCCTGTACCTTTCATATGTGCCCTAATATGAATTGATTTGCCACCAATGAACATATTGAAGGTGGTACTATGTTGATGGGTGATAACTCATCTTGTAAGGTTGTAGGAATTGGTTCAATTTAGATCAAGATGTTTGATGGTATTGTCAGAACTTTAACAGATGTGAGGCACATTCCAGATTCGAAAAGGAGTCACATCTCTTTGGGTACTCTTGATGTTAAAGGGCACAAGTATTTCTGGTGAAGGTGGAGTTTTGAAGGCATCAAAAGGCTCTCTTATTGTGATGAAAGATGATATTAAATCTGCAAATCTATACAACCTGCGAGGTACTACAATATCAGGTAATGTTGTTGTAATTTCAAGTTCATTATCTGATTTTGATGCTACTAATCTTTGGCATATGCGTCTTGGGCATATGAGTGAAATTGGTTTGGCAAAATTGAACAAGAGTGGACTTCTTGATGGATATAGTATCGACAAGCTGAAATTTTATGCGCATTGTGTGTTTGGCATTCACAAGAGAGTGAGATTCAATACTTTAGTTCATACTACAGAAGGTATTTTAGATTACATGCATTCTGATTTATGAGGACCATCTCGCCAGACATCGCTAGGAGGTGCTCATTATATATTAACAATTATTGATGATTACTCTAGAAGAGCGCAGCCTTATTTCTTGAAGCATGAGTCAGAAGCATTTTCAGCATTTAAAGAGTGGAAGACTATGGTTGAAAGGCAAACTGAAAAGATGGTAAAGAAACTTCGCACTGATAATGGGATAGAATTCTATTTTAATGAATTTGAATCATATTGCAAGACTGAAGGCATTGTTAGGCATTACACCATTCCCGATACTCAACAAAATGGTGTAGTTGAGCGTATGAACAAGACCATTATTTCTAAGGTCTGTTGCATGTTGTCAAATGCAGATTTGCATAGGTGTTTTTGCGCTGAAATCGCTTGCACTACTTGTTATCTTATTAATCGGTCACCCTCTATTGCAATTGAAAAAATATTCCAATTGAGGTATAGTCTGGTTCCCCAGCAAATTATTCAGAATTGAGAGTTTTTTGTTGTACCACTTATGCTTATGTTGATAATAGAAAATTAAAGCCTAGAGCTGTTAAGTGCATCTTTCTTAGTTATAAATCTAGTGTTAAAAGATATAAGTTGTGGAATCCTGAAACAAAGAAGGTTGTGATTAGCAGAAATGTTGTTTTTAATGAATCTGCTATGCTTCATGATAAACTACCTACTAATGTTCCTGTTGAGAGTGAGCAGAATTCAAATGCTCAGGTGGATTATTTTGTTGGTTCGGATGACATATCAGATAAGGAAAATATTGTTGTTTAAGATGCACCTATTGTTGAGTAGCCACCACAATGGTCCATTGCAGTTGTCGGGGCTAGGAGGGAGATTAATCCAATCAAGAGATTAATTGAAGGAGCTAATATTGTTGCTTATGCTTTGAGTGTGGCAGAAGAAATTGAAGGTACAGAACCTTCATCGTACTCTAAGGCTATTAGCTCCACTGATTGTAATAAGTGGATAATTGTTATGCATGATGAGATAAAGTCACTTGAAAAGAATGGCACTTAGGAATTAGTGAAATTGCCAAATTAGAAGAAGCTAGTTCATTACAAGTGGATTTTCAAAAGAAAGGAAGGTATTTCTCCTACTAAACCAACAAGGTATAAAGTAAGGTTGGTTGCTAAAGGTTATAGTCAGATTCCAGGTATTGATTTTAATGGTGTCTTTTTTCCAGTTGTGAAGTATAGTTCTATTCGCACTTTACTCAGTATTGTTACTATGCATGATTATCAACTTGAGCAATTAGATGTTAAAACTGTGTTCTTACATGATAAGTTGGAAGAAGACATTTATATGGATCAACCTGAGGGTTTTGTTATTCTTGAAAAAGAACATCTTGTTTGTAGATTAAAAAAAATCTCTTTATGGTTTGAAGCAATCACCTAGGCAATGGTACAAGAGATTTGACTCCTTTATGCTCTTTCATGATTTTAAGCGGTCTGAATATGATGGTTGTGTTTATTTAAAGACTATTAATGGTTCAACTATTTATTTGCTTCTCTATGTTAATGATATGTTGATTGCTGCAAAAGATAAATCAGAAATAGTAAAACTGAAAGCACAATTGAGTAATGAATTTGAGATGAAAGATCTAGGCACAGCAAAGAAAATTCTTGGTATAGAGATTATTAGAGAGAAGAAATTTGACAAGTTATACCTTAGTTAACAAGATTATATTGAGAAGGTCCTTCATCGTTTTAATATGCATGATACAAATGCAGTGAGTACTCCATTAGCTTCACATTTCAAATTATCTTCAGCATTATGTCCTGAGTCAGATTATGATATTGAGTACATATCTAGAGTTTCATATTCCAGTGCAGTTAATTCACTTATGTATACCATGGTTTGTTCTCGTCTTGATTTATCTCATGCACTGAGTGTTGTTAGTAGATACATGGCTAATCCAGGAAAAGAGCATTGGAAAGCAGTTTAGTGGATTTTCAGATATTTGCGTGGCACTTCTAATGCTTGTTTGCAGTTTGAGAATTCTAGAGATGAACTTGTTGGTTATGTTGACTTTGATTATGCTGGTGACTTGGACAAGAGGAGGTTTCTGACAGGTTATGTTTTCACCATTGGTGGTTGTGTTGTTAGTTGGAAGGTAAGTTTGCAAGCTACTGTTGTCTTATCTACCACTGAATCAGAATATATGGCTATTTCTGAAGCTTGTAAAGAAGCTATTTGGTTAAGAGGTTTGTACACTGAGCTTTGTGGAGTAATTCTTGCACTACTATATTTTGTGATAATCAGAGTACTATATGCCGTACAAAAGATCATATGTTCTATGAGAGAACAAAGCACATTGATGTGAGATATAACTTTATTCGAGGTGTTATTGCTCAAGGTGATGTCAAGGTGTGCAAGATAAGTACTCATGATAATTCAGCTGATATGATGACAAAGCTAGTTTCTGTTACTAAATTTGAACTTTGCTCAAGTATAGTTGGTATTACAATTTAGTCCTAGAGACTAGTTGGCGTGCGGTGATTTGGTTGGATTAATTAGACGGGTTGGAGGTTTACAGCCACTCCATCATGGAGGATAAAAACTCACTCATGAGCACCTAATCTCACAATCTATCTCTCTTAAACTCTAGCTTCCTCTATTTTCTCCACTTTCTCAAATATAAAATTAAGGTTTTCAAAGCTTAGTTGTGCAAATTCTGCATCAATACTTATATAGTGAAGGCTAGGTCTAGAGAGAAAACATTATCGGGCACCCGTTAAGCCCACACACAAACAGATATATACTCACACACACTTCTCAAAGCGGATAACGATCCGGGTCTCCTGAATCTGTCTCTTCGTGATCTTCTCCTTCTCTTGACTAAATCGTATTTCCTTTGCGCCATCTTGCACTGTGGTTTCTCTAATGTCACCAACCCGATATTTTGCGAAGATACCAAAATACTCTTTTTTGACCTTTCCCCATGACCTAGTCCAATCACCGTGAAGCAATCATATGCTTCGCCATGTGTAGGTTCATCAAAATCTTTCCATATGTCGGCAAGTTTCTCCCATCCGGCTCCCACCAGAACCACTATGACACTTGCACCAGCCCCAAGCCACTTGATGAAGCCTATTACACCGAACTTTCCGTTTTGATAAAACTCTATCTAGTTTTGCGTAGTCTCTAATTTCAATGGCACCTGGTGCAATCACACCCCGAAACAATCGCATACAAGTGTTTGGTGCTCATTCCCCAAATGCTCACACCGCTGGTCCGACCGTCACCAGCTCTCAACAAATTCAACAATCTGCTAAACCGAGAATTTGATCCCCACACATTCTCGACACCGATGCCAATTGTTCTAGATCTAATTAGACTTTTTTATTTTTTTTCTGAATTATTTGGTTTTTCCACTATGGGATATAGAGCGGACTAGTTCTTTAGTTACATGGAGGCGAACATATATGGGCTGCGCAAAGAGATGGTAGGGCCAAGGCCTTTGCTGACTAAAGCTCCTCGTCTGATTGGGCTGGGCTAGGTTGAAGTTTGGGCCGCTCAACTTATGCCCTCTGTTCTCTCCGCCGGTGGATTGCCCATAATTTTTTCCCCTCTAAAAATTCGGTTACCCATCAAGTTTCTTCTAGTTTGGCATGTCCTCGTTGTTCTTGTCTCATTGTAGTATTGTACTTACCTTGGATCTTTTCTTTTTCTATCCACACAACCTAGTTTATCCTTCATTCACTGGCTGCGAATTACGTCAACTAACATTGTGGGGGAGGGCTGATGGAACAAGAAGAAAGAGGAGAAAATAGTTCTTTCTTTCTCTATCCTTTTTTTTAGATATAGGATTATAGGGGAGAGATCCCCTTCCGATTTCCATTATTAGAAACCATCAGGTTCCACACTGTTCCAAAAGCTAGAAAGAAAAGGAAAAAAGAAGCAAGGGATTATAGGTTAATGCTTGTGGAAACAGAGTTCACCAAGCAAACCAGAGACCCTCAGTAGGGGACAGACCACTTGTCCCTATTACAAAAGAGAAATAACATGTTTGCTCCAAGATAGGGGATGCCGGGAGAGCGAAGACACTGCTGGAAATGGTCAAAACGTCTCCCTTGCAGTGACCCAAAACCATGTTCACTTCAGACCAAATCAAAAGCTCCTCCGTCAAGACGTGCTACTGTTGGCATCCATCCTCTTCGCCCGCTGAAGATTTCATGCACAGTTTGCTCTAACAGCCTGGCTCCGTGGCAAAGTTCCCTCTGCATCAACGCCCATTGCTTTAACCAACGAGCAATCGAAAATATCAAAGAAGTAGGGTCAATGGGAAAGCGATTTTCAAAACAGGCCGCGTTGCACGCTTTCCAAACTGTTACCATTGGTCTCTTTGAGCTCGGGGAATTCGCCCTGGCAGAGCTTCCATCGTGCTGTGCTGCCTTCCTAGCGTAGTTAACGCTAGTGGGATCATCTAACTCCCCAAATTTTTAGGCAGGCTTCAGAGGCTTTTATGTGGGATCAAATCAACCAACGATAATGCTGTATCGCTGTACCTGTTTTAGTCAGCCAACAGGACGGCAGCAGTCCATCAATCCACGGAGCATTGCGGTGGCCAATAGCGGGAGATAGGAGATTCATATGAGAAAACATAAGTAAACGGGCTTCCGCCTGAGCTTCCAAGGATAAAGGTAGATGAACAGCCATTTGATCCCCATCAAAGTCCGCATTGAAACCCTTACACACTAATGGGTGTAAACAAATAGTACGCCTCTCCACTAAAGTAGGTTGGAAGGTCTGTATGCCTAATCTATGCAGGGTAGATGCTCTATTCAACAGTACAGGATGTCCCCGCATAACTTCTTAAAGTATTTCCCATACAATGGGTTCCTTTTCCCAAATTTTCCTTTTAGCAATCCTGACATTAGAAGTAGCGTGTTTCGTGATTAAATCGCGAATTACAAATAGCTGAAAAAGCTCACACAGAATCCTATCCGAAGACGCGAGTAAACACAGGCCGGCAACCTTTGAGGGCAGTTCGTAAAGACATGCATAAATCCCCGACGCGCTTGAAGATCAGTCCGACCTCGTGAGTCCAAAACAAAACGCCGAGTTGAACCTTGTCGTGATGCCGTTCCTGCCTGCCCCTGGCTCACGCTCACTTCAGTTCTCCCTCCCATCCTGCATGGCTGCATCCTGCTGTATACACTTCTTCACCAGCATACGTCCACGCGACACACGAGAGCCATCCTCCCCAAAAAAAAAAAACCGGCTCAATTAGTGTGTTCCCGTCGAGACAGCGCACCTAGGGGTGGGCGTGGTTCGGTCCGGTCTGACCCGGCTCTGCCCCATGAGATCGATGGCTTAAGAAAGAATTAAGGGTCAGCCCTTTTGATTGGATCATTAGGGTCGATCCTCACATAGCAGTAGTCAAACATGTTCTCATGCCATGTACCATCGTGCTGGGAAAGTTGCTCCATTACAGTCCAAACAAGAACTCCTTGTACTGTCAACAGCATGAATTAAATGCCCAAGAATTGATACAGAAAAACAGGAAGAAATCAAAAGCCAAGTACTTTATTCGGTTATTCTACATGTCCTACCAAGTACCAACGAGAAATCCACAAGAAGGGGCCGTGAGCTCCAGATCACATCATAAGCAACCGTATGCAGGTCACCAACTGTTGGACCATTAGCGGGCATCAAGTCAGCAATCGAACAAATAACAAGACAGGAAAGATAAAAAATGTTTCCATCTTCCATCTATACTCACAGCTTGGCGTTGTGAGCTTGAGGGTGCGGAAGCAGATGTCGTAGAGGGTCTCGTTGTCGAGAACCATGCACTCGTTGGCGTTCTCGACAAGCTGGTGGATCAGAGAGGGTGGCGTTGTAGGGCTCGACGACGGTGTAGGAGACCTTGGGCGACGGGAAGACGGAGAAGGTGAGTATCATGCGGTCCGGGTACTCCTCGCAGATCTTGGAGATGAGCAGCGTCCCCATGCCTGACCCCATGCTGCCACCCAGTGAGTGGCAAACCTGGAACCTGCGCTCGCCATCACAGTAGACAAACAGATCTGTGAGCTATTATCTCTCTGATTCGTGTTTCAGATCCAGATCTAGCGCATTTGGTCTGGTATGGGAAGAAGAAGGAAGCAAGGAGTAGTGACCTTGGAGGCAGTCATAGTTCTCGGCCTCCTTATGAACGACATTGAGGAAGGAGTCGATGAGCTCGGCGCCCTCGGTGTAGTGTCCCTTGGCCCAGTTGTTGCCGGCGCCGGACTGGCTAAAGACAAAGTTGTCAGGGCGGAAGATGTGGTCGTAGGGGCCGGAGTGCACCGAGTCCATGGTGCCGGGCTCGAGGTCCATGAGGCGGCGCGGGGGGACGGCGCGCGGAGGCCTCGTTGTAGTAGACGTTGACGCTTCGAGGTTGAGGTTGGGCGCATTGTAGTGGCCCGGTGGCATCGGCGCCGTGCTCGCGCAGAACCGCCGAGCAACACGGTGTAGCGATGGATGCAGTGGCGCGTTAGGTGGGGGATTGAGGAGGAGAGCGGCGGCGGCGGCGGGTTGGATCGAGGCGTCACCGCCTTAGGGACGCGAGGTTGAGGTGGATTGCAGCGCTGTGACTCGGGGTGTGGATGGGAGTGGACGTGTGGTTCAACCGATTGAACGGTTAGGGGTCGATCCACTTGATCCAATGGAGCAAACGAATTTTGGACCTCTTGCTCCTATTCTCTTTTGGATCACACAATTGGGGCTTATTTGGTTGGTGATCTAGATTCCATGCCTGGGAAAAAGTGGTGCCTAGAGGTAGCCTGAAAAGTAGATATTTTTTGCCTGGCTAGGTAAATCTAAAGATGAGTTGTTTGGTTGAAAACCTGTGCCTAGAATTGGTGAATGAAAAATAGATTGTTGGATCAAAGCAATGAACAGTGGAGAGGAGAGCTGCCTCCCAGGCACCACTCCCACGCGCCAGATTTGGACGCTTGGGCTACTAACTCTACCTGGCCTGGGAGCCGACGCCGGTATCGAAGCAAACAGCGAGAAGGCAGCCCCCAGGAGCTCTTCCGGCCAGGCAAGAAGCCACCAGGGAGCGATCCAAACAGCCCCTTGGCCCATGTTGCTCCTATAGTCTTTTGGGTTCGGTGACCTGTTGGGCCGACCTGAACCACGCCCACCCCTAAGCGCACCCCCCCCTAAGTTATGAATATGTAGCCATTGAGGTCGGTATTTTTTTTTTGAGGAAACTACAAGAGTGTCGTTATTGCATCAAATATTGGAGTAAGTTACAAACTAAACCCAAACAGGGAAAAAAAGAAAGGGAAGGGAAAAGGGAGAGGAAAAACTATTTACACGACTACCTTGGTCAGGCTGATTCGGCTACATGAGTATACTCCCCGTCTTGCGGATAGGTCTGCAGCTTGATCGCACCGCTCTGTGTCCAAGCCCGGCCTCTTCCTTGATAATTGCCTTTAACCCCGTCGGAGTCTGTCTCAGGTGCTGAAAAATCCATCTATTTCTTTCTTTCCAGATATACCAAAGGGTGAGGACTATTAGCCAGGCTTGGCCTTTCCTGCAAAGTCCATTTCCGGAATGGAAGACATCGGACCACCAGTCAACCATTTTTAGGCGGGATGCCCAGTTTATAGGGTTTAGATTCGAACGTTGCACCCAAGTGTCCACTAAAGACCAGGTATGTCGGGCGTAGGTGCACTCCACAAACAGGTGCATAGCTGATTCCGAATTGTTTGTGCATAATGGACACTAATGGTCATTTTGCATATGACGACGGGCAAGGATGTCCACTGTCGGCAATCGATGCTGAATGAGAAGCCAAGCAAAAATCTTGTATTTCTGAGGTGCCTAGACATTCCAAATAAAATTTTGGAATGGGGCTTCAACTGCCCCCGGGAATTGCGCATAATAAGCCGACTTGGCTGAGTATATGCCTAAGACTGTCCATTTCCAAGAAACGTCATCCGTATTTTGAGATAGCGTGACCTGGCGAACCAAGGTAAAGATTTTGACAAAATCCTGTATTAGATGCACGGTAATTCTTTTTCTGAGGTCGGCTATCCATTTTCCTCCACGTATTGCATCCTGCACCGTTTGCCAAAGTTTACATATTGAGAATGTTTTTTGTTCACGTAATCCTAATATACCCTTCCAGGCACAACTCCACCACCATCGGTAATCGCCATCTACAGCCTCCCGCCGTCTCATGACATAATGATGCCATCCATCGTAGTGGTGGAGCTAGAAATTAGTTGACAAGGGTGCACACTTCACACTCACAATTCTATAGTTTGTACAATAGTTTCATAACATCATAAATGATTAATCTCAAAGAAATATAAATCGAGAACCTGCACCTTCTGGGCCCTGGCTTATGCAGTTTTGCACTTTTGCTAATCTACTCGATCCTCGACTGTCAACTGCAGACTACTCCCGGGCTTCACAGGTCACAACATTATGTTGTGCAGCTCTACAAGTTCAATGACACAACATCATGACAACGCAAACTGATCAAATCACAAAGTCACAAACAGGATCAGCTTAAAGCAACTCACAGGCTCACAGCTCGCTTGGCTGAAATTTTTATACTCGATGTGCTTCTTCACATTGGCATATTGGCCTTCGTGGCTTCAGGCTTTGTGCTTTGTCGTTGGTTTGTCCTAGCATGAGTAGTGTCCTACTTCACTAGCAGTCTACAGTCCAGCAGACCAACACTATTGCGCTGTCGCCCTCCCACCGTCCCGCGTCGCACCGTCGGTGAGCCAGTCAGTCGCCTACTCTGGTGTTCCCGCGCCGCGCCGCTGGCCGCATGCTCCCACACCACGCCGCGTCGCGTGGGATGCCCTCTGGCATCTGCTTCGCTCGACCATGCCAAGGCGCCAAGCTGACGCCTGCTTCCCTGGTCGGCTAATCGCCTGGTCCTCCGTACTCACGTTGGGGAATCGGGGATGGGGATTGGGGAGGAGAGATTAGGGTTGGGGAGGTCGGGAGGAGAGGATTGGAGTGTTGTGGTGAGCCATGAGATATTCACCTATTCAGCTGTGCCGCTGCCTGTTGTGGGTTGGACTTGGAATCTTGACCAACTGGTAAGGTAGGTCGTAGCCCGTAGGTGCAAAGTCGCGAATGGACCTTCGTCCTTCGGTCGTGGGCTGGGTCGCTGGGCTTTCATGAATCTTGAGATTGAGAAAGTACTGGCCACTGAAGAACTGATCGATATCCTGAGGTTTTTTTTATTTTTGGGGGTACGCACCCCTACTGGTTCTGCCCCTAATCCATCGTCATCCTTCACACCGCTGCCGGCTACTACTTTGGTAAAAATTATGATTAGGCGGCGTAGTAAGCTCTGAAGCTTAACTTGTCAGATCACAAACCTTGGCACAATAGCAAAATCAAAACTTGGTGGGAAATTAGTCGCTTGATCATTTGCAATTCCGTTTTATGCAATTGTTTTTCTTTTAGTCTGGAGTAGTTCACACACAAAGTTGAAATACTGAAACCCGATTTGGTTATGGCTGGGAGCCACAAGCTCTAGGTGAGGTTTGGGCATATTCTCTTTCTGAAAGCGGAAGGGATCGGGGGCCTTGGGAGCGTCCACGTCAACTCTTTTGCGAAAAAGACCATGTGGTTTCTGGAATCGTGTCGAGGTCTCCGGTTCGGTGACCGACAGCCATCGGATCGCAATCGTACGACCGAAATTGAGCGTGTGCACAGCCATTGGATTGCAACTTTGGAACAAATGGCCCGGATCTGTCTGTCTCAGTTCGCATTCATAACCCTAGCCCCTAGGGTTGCCCCTCCCGACCCCCAGAGGTCGCCGCCTCCTCCCCTCACCTCTCCCTTGCCCTCGTGCATGCCCCCCACCCCCACGCACTGCCCTCGCCTCGCCTCCTCCCCATCTCCACCCACCCCCACGCACTGCTCTCACCCTCGCCCTCACTGTCATCGTCTCCGCCCCCGCCCCCGCCCCCGCCCCCGCCCCCAGCGCCACGCGCCACCCTCGCCTCGCTTCCTCCCTATCTCCTCTTCCACAGTGCGGTGGCGCCTCTGGCTCCCCCGTACCCCACCCCCATGGGCCTCCCTGGCCTCGCCTCCTCCCTATATCCTCCCACGCTGCGCGTCCACTCCCACCAAAATCTCTCCAGTCGCGCATCGCCCTCGCCTCCTCCTATCTCCCTCGGTGACTTCCCCTCATTCCCGCCTCCTTCCCTTCCTCCCCGTCGTCCTCCCTGATGGTTCGACGACCTCCACCGGCCAAAGCCCCTAAAACCCTAGCCTGAGGAGCAAGAGAAAAGAGGCACGTGCATGGCGCCTGTGGCGGTGAACCTAGCGGGTAAGCAGGGTGCACGGGTCGTCCTCATCAGCGACTCGAGAACCGGCAGGTCTACCCTCATCGTCGCCCTCGCCACCAAGAAGTTCCCTGAGGACGTCCACCGCTTCATGCCCCCCCCACACACACACCTCACCACTGGCTACTTCCCCAACTGCGTCCCCATCACCATCATTGACACCTCCTCTACATCCTCTCGAGAGCCTTCGCCTATACCATCAACTTCCCCACTAGCAAGTTCCTCCAAGTGCAGAGAAAGGTCGTCGTGCTCGCTTGGATCAACGTCGCCGGCCTCCTCTTCCACGTCCTCATCACCTACCTCCTCATCTTCATCCTCGGCTGGGGCTTCCCCACCGCTGAAGCCGTATAAGACCTCTCGCTGTGGGCCATTGCGCTGGGGCAGGCGGCGTACATCATCGGGTGGTGCAAGGACGAGTGGAGGGGGTGGTCCATGGTGACGTTCAACAAGATATGGGCCCTTGTCAAGCTCTCTCTCGAGTCTTCCATCATGCTCTACCTCGAGATATGGTACCTCGGCATGATCACTGTCCTCACCGGCAACCTCCAGGATGCGCAGATTGCCGTTGACTCTGTTGGCATCTGGTAGATATCTCCAATTAATTTTGCTTCCATATGCGTTACTTATTTTGTGAATTACATACAACCTGAGAACATTCTCAACACTGTTTAATGACCTCGTGCTCTGTGAAGTTTCGGAATGAAGATACAATGCTTTTCTAAATTATTATATAGGTTTCAGAACACTTTTTTTTGTTTACTTTAGAACAAAAATTGTGCTTTTGTGAAATCCTTTTCAGCATGAACATAAATGGATGGGACGGTATGATCTTCACTGGTCTCAATTATTGTTTCAGGTTACTTAAAACTGCATAAACTATTGTTTGTTGTTTTGTTCAGGGAGGAAATGAGGTTAAAGTGTCTGATCGTGCTTTTGTGAACTCCTTTTCAGCATGAACATAAATGGATGGGAGGGTATTATCTTCATTGGGCTCAATTCTGCTATCAGGTTACTTAAAACTGTGTAAATTGTTGTTTGTAGTTTTGTTTAGGGAGGAAATAAAGTTAAAGCGTCTCAAAGACTGAGAACAACCTATTGCATAATGTTAATTGCCAATTAGGTCTAATGTGCTGATACAGTGAACTTGTTTAAAGGGCTACGGACTAGGACATTAACGTAGATTGACTAATGCTCTCATTTGTTTTTTGCATAAATGATAGAAAATCATTATTCTTTGATAGTACATATCACACACTAATGTCAAATTTTACTGCAATAGCTTTTTCCCCTTACCTGATTTGATTACTTGGTGTGCTGTCTGTGTGCTGTTGTTAGTTTTCAGTGTCCGAGTCTCCAACGAGCTGAGTTCTAGCCGTCCCAGGGTAGCAATGCGGGCGGTGATCGTCATCATCGTCGAGTTGCAGTTGATCAGCTTGTTTTGCATGGTCCCTTGTGTTGATTTTCAGAGATCACTTCTCTGAGATATACACTAATGATGTGAAGTTGCACCATGCCATCTCCAAGATTGCGGGAGTGCTTGGTTTAACCATGGTGCTCAACAGTGTGCAGCCTGTGATTTCTGGTATGCCTCTTTTTTCTTTGACAACATGTTTTTGTTTATGTATCCCCTTTCTTCTCCCCCATTAGTAAAAATAGTACACATGTATAGTCTTATTTCTAGTACTAATCTACACATGTATTTTCAGTCTCTTTTAGATAATAGTTGATAAAGTAATTGTTGCCATTATCGATTATTGCCGCACGCATCTTACTTGATATCATGTATTTGTTGCTTATTTAGGGGTTGCTATTGGGGGTGGATGCCAATGCCTTGTTGCATATATCAATCTAGCCCGCTACTATGTTTTTGGATTGCCCTTAGGCTACCTTCTGGCTACCAGTTCCACTACGGAGTCAGGGTAATAGCTACTACATGATGCAATCAAGAAACGCAAATAAAGTGTGTCATATATATATTTCTGACATTGTTTATGATTTAAGGGGATTTAGGCTGCCATGCTTTGTGGGATTACACTTTAGACACTGATTTTACTCTTTGTAGTATGGAGAACAGATTGGAAAGCATACCACCCCGCCACGCTGGAGTGGCTCAGTTCGTTCTAGCTCCCTGAGCTCCAGTGCCTCTTGGTAAATCCTTCACTTTATGGATTGGTTCATAGTTGTTGTAGCTTTGGATCGATCATGATTGGTGATTTAGTGGGCTGCCCATGGTGATTTTTGGTGTTTAATGTTGTTGTGGTGCAATTGAGGTCACCGGTGATTGTGGTGGGGTGTAAGCTGGAGTTGCGAGACAACCAGCAGGTCAGCCTTGAGTAGGTGATGGCACCCATCATGCAGACATTCTGTGAGATTAAGACCTGCATTGAGTGGTCTGCACTTCACCAGATCCAGGTTACTCCTCATCTCACTATTTGAGGGAATGTTTGTAGTTTGAATTTTGTATTGATTAATGATTACTACTTATGTTGATTTGCCATAATGAAATGGGATTGCTTTAGAAAAAATTGCATCGTAGGTCCCCGAACTTGCGAGATTGTGCCACTTAACTCTCTAAACTTGCAAGGTTGTGCCACTAACTCCCTCAACTTGCGTTGAAGCGAAGTTCGTCGAATGCAATGCTGGGGACTTCGTCCCCTCCAAGTTCGGTGGACTCATCGCCGCCCCATTCCGGCCGTGTTCATCGTCCCCGTCACCTCATGCCGACAAAAATGGATTCTTCAGGCCTGGGAACACACCGTGCTCTTGTCTTCACTGGAGCTCCACCATCGTAGCTTGTTGCCGCCCTCACCCTTGCCTCCTCTGAGTCGGTCATGGGAGAGAGAAGTACATTCCCAGTGATAGAGCAGGGGCACAATACTTCTGTCTCTCACGGTGATTCGCTAGCTCAGCCTTTTCTGTTAGCAAACGGCCAAATGGAATTCGTGCAGGGTGAGTAGCTCCTGCTCTGGCATTAAGAATGTACTTTTCTCTTTCACGACCAACTTAGAGGAGGCAAGGGCAAGGACGGCGGCAAGTTGCAACAATAGAGCTCCAGCGAAGATGCAAGCATAGTGCATTCCTAGGCCTGAAGAATCCGTTGTTATCGGCGTGAGGTGATGGGGATGATGAACACAGCTGGAACAGGGCAGCGACAAGTCCACCGGACGAAGGGGACGAAGTCGCTAGCATCGCATCCAACGAACTTCGCTTCAACGCAAGTTCAGGGATCTAAGTGCACAACCTCGCAAGTTCAGGGGTTTGAGAAAGTAAACTGTAAGTTCAGAGAGCTAAGCGGCACAACCTCGCAAGTTCAAGGGGCTGAGAAAGTAAAATGCAAGTTCATAGAGCTAAGTGACACAACCTTACAAGTTCAGGGGGTTGAGAAAGTAAAATACAAGTTCAGGGAGCTAAGTAGCACAACCTTGCAAGTTCAGGGATCTACAGTGTAATTTTCTCATTGCTTTAAGTGATGATATGTGCAGTTGCTCATGCATCTATGGTTGGATACATCATAGTTAAACCCTAATGTAGTATTCAGGGCATGCATTTATTATAGTTTTATTGTGCACTAACTCTACTATGTAGTTGAGATTTTTATTGGTGTGTCAATAATATCTAGATTCTTCGGTCTATGGTACATTCTTCGTATCTTCCTTTATAGTGCCTATATGTAGTGGTTGGTTTATTTACATCATCCCATTCATATTTACTTTACATAAATCCCCCTGAACATTTATTCTGCAATTTGTGCCAGCATAATTTGATATAAATTAAAGTAATACAACTAGAAACAAATATCTGTTGTTGCTTCTATGTGATTCATATTATCGCTGCTACTTAGCGATCTAGTGCTAGAAAAAGATATCTATTTTGTTGTATTTTTATATGAGGTTGCTATGTCTGATTGAACAAGCCCAAGGCTTCCCTGCATTCGAAAGTTGACTCCATCCATTACTTAGCATTGCCAGTGAAATTGCCTTAGGTGCCTCATGAATAGTTTGTCATGGGTTTCTCTTACCACATCGGCATTTCATGGTTTGCTTGAGCAAAACCGGGAGAGTAGATTAATGGGTATACCATATTGTGCTCATAACTACATGGTGGCTTCCATAGAGCAAGTTGAGGTAACTATATTCTTCGTATCTTCTTTTACATTCTCTTTATGTGCTGGTTTATTGATCTACGCATCATGGTTCCTTCTTTGTACAATTTGGTTTTCATCGAATAATTTGCCTTTGGATAAGGCTAATGCATCATAATTTCTGCATTTATCGCCCAGTCATATTTTATTTGAATAAAGTTCCTCTTATTTTAACTAATTAGTTGTTTTGAAAAAAAAAAAAAGGCTAGAGAGTTCATTAGGTTTTTATTGCCATCAGGTTAGATATTGCTGAGATAAGCCCACATATTTTGATCTAGCATTGGGCTAATTTCTAGATGTCATTCAGAGAGGCGTTCTACGTAAATTTTTTAGTATCACTCTCATGCTAAAGATTCTTAGTTCTTAGCAAATATTGAATGCACATCTCTACTAGAGGTGAGTAGGTTATAAAATGTGTTGGAATCTATAGGTTTTTAGGTCAATGCTTATGTCTTGCAAACTAAAAATGTCTGAACAAATATTGTTATTGATTTGTTAGCCTTGAAGCACATAATTCTCTGAAATTATACATGTGCATCAAACCTGTAGATGCTAGGAAGATTATGGTTCTAGCTCGCATTGCACATCCCCGATCCCTACGTGTGACCACGTCGAGCTGGCCCTTATCCTCCAGGGCTTGCACTTCCACCATCCCCAGTGCCTGTCTCCTCCTCCCAGCGTTGTATACCCACCACGCTGCGACCTTTCCCACTCTGCGGCAGCCAATCATTTATCCAATGTGGCATATCTTCCCTTTTTTAGAAGTACTCATCAATTTTGCCCTCCCATTTTCTTTACATCGTTTCCATGCCTTATGACTGGACATAAACAACATTTCACACTCTTCAAATAGTTCATGTAAGCCTTTTAGATTATGTGTTTATCCATATTAATTAGGACTCTATTTATTCTCCTACCATTGTACAAACTGTTATAGCAATTACTCACTGATTAATTTGTACATGTCCTGATTTAAAGTACTTTATTTGGAACAATTCGTTGCCCTATTTACCTATGTACCCGCTTGCAATCCTAGTCGTGGTGATCACCAATTTCTTTCTGTTTGTTAATGGTTCTCAACAATATGACTTTCAATAACACAAACAAATACCGACTAGACTACTTGCTCTAATAGAAAACTCCATGAATAATGTTTGCGTAAAACGTGAGATTTCCCGAATATTTCATTTCATGCTTATACTTAGAATATATGCTCATCAAATCTATTTTTTTGGTGATTGTATGTTCTTAGTTTCTAGGTGCATGGTCAACTATACACCATATCCAAAATTTTCCAGCTTCTTGATATAGAGGTGAGCGATGCTTGATTAATCGATAATAATGATCAAGTTCTAATCATAATTGATCGTCACCTATGTTAAAAACAAGAAGTTGTTGGCGGCTTTGATAATGTTATCTAATCATGTCTGTTTTGTCGTATCCTTCAAATCTTATGGTTGAGCATATGAGAAGAACGAATCGCCCTTTGTGTTTCCTTTTCAAAAATTAGTTTATGTTGTTTCAGACCACCTATACACATTGTTACCTTTCGAATGATAATGTGATGTTTCCCTTGCGACACTGTTGTATCTTAATGATTTCCTGAAAAATATAGTTAAAATGAGAATAATTGTAGTGCACTCCTCCACCCATGGCCGCCGCCCCCCTCCTCCCTCTGTGAGACCCCGGTTTATTTAGCTTGTAATGCTTAGTCTTCCATTGGCACTAGCATCACAAACAAAATACACCGTGTCTCGATGGACATGTGCTTCCCAGAATTGTAGCATACATACATCTTTACAAAATCATGCATCATTTCCATACATCACATAATACCAAGTTTAGCAAAAGATATACAATATATAGAGTTATTACAAAAGGAACCGACCGGCCAAATAACATCAAAGTAATAATTAACAGCGGAAGCAAAAGCGCCATAAGATGGCTATAAACAAAAGACGACCGGTTAGCCACATAACCACAATTCAACCGACCGGGCCGCTAAGCTAGTCGCACCTGCCGCAGCACAACTCACAGAAGTAGACCCCTTGGGGATCCACTTCCTCCTCTGCACACAACAAGTAATGCAGGTGAGTACAATAATGTACTCGCAAGACTTACAAGTAACAAGCCTATACATAGCTACATGAAAACTGTAACAAAGGAGATGGTTATATGGTTAATTGGACGCATAAAGCAATTTTCATTTGCAATAATGTAATAGATTGAAAGTAATTTGTCAAATCTGTTTTTAAGCATTGAAATAACAGCGAGGTAACAATAAGTAACAACCTAGAAGTGACTAACCCAATAGCCACCACAACATAGCACGAATCCCCGATTTGTACCACCCATCAAGTTTTAATTTAAAAGGTTGTAGTCTAACTCTTGAAAGACCTTGTCATGCGTGTCCATAACCTAGGACGCGGCTATTCGAATAGATCAAAACCCTGCAGGGGTGTACCAATGTACCCACATTTCAGACCGCCTTTTAGCCACAAGATTAGCACACTTCCAACGGTATGCCGACACAACTAAGTCCTACGAGATATTTCCAATATTGTGTATCAACTACGAGCCGCTCGTATGGATAGAAACACATACGCTTACATTGTAAAGACGAAAGACAACTACCCACCCGAGGTAAAGCTTTCGGACAACTACAATGCTCCCAACATCTTCCCTCGTACAACCTCCTACGACTCGGAGCTAACACACGCCAAAATACTAAATCAAGAGAGGTCTTATACCCTCTAGTGTGGTTAGCACGCAAGAATGCTTGGTTTAGTGTAACAAGATGTTCGATCCTTGTTGACTCGAGCACCATTCCAATAACACCCAAAAGCACACCAACATACCATTGTGCTCAAGTCCAAATCATTTTGTTTTCATTTTTAGTTTTCACAATTAAACATAACACAAAGGATGAATCATAAAGTCATAATAAGTTTGTGTGATCAAGGTTATCGACTAAGTCGACAACCGCCCAATTCTACCGGTAACTAAGCATGACTAAGCAACATTAACTCGTAACTACTAAGTGACAAGGGCTCATCCAACGAACCCAAAATCACAGCAAGATAATCCTAGGCTCGGTAGTAGAGGATGAACATTTGCCTACTGATTATACATCTAATGGGTCAACTAATTGACAATAGTTTAACACAAGATAGCAATGCATACGTAGAATTTGCAAACAACATATTAGACTTTGAAAATAATAGGAGCAATATGATCAAATGATGATACATCTACTTGCCTTGCTGGAAGTCCTCTTGCTACAGAGGGTCACTCTCGGGCTCAACAAACTCTTCGGAACCTAACGCAAAATGCGAAAATTCCAATAAGAACGAAGAACACCGAAAGAAACCCAAAAGCCAAATTCATCCAAATCCCATAAAATTTATACAGCAGTAAGGGCATGATTTTAAATGAATTTAGCAACAAGAATTATTTCATTTGGACTAGGCATGAAAACATTATAGTCTAAACAATTTCTTTCAGCCTGAAAAATCCAATTAAATTAATTTCGGTTACTGTTCATGGCACAATTTTCCAGAAAGATCTAGAACTTCAAATTTTTATGGTAGGTAGAATATGGTATTCTAAGAACAGCAAAACTGGGTTTACTTCATTTGGAGTTAAATTGAGTTACTTATGATTTTTCTAAGTTGTAAAATTAGCACTAAGTTAATTTCAGAAGTAAAGACCTACATGAAACACATTCTATGCTAACACATATTAACAGAGGAAACTAACACATTTTAGTTTTCCTAGTTTGAAAACACAGAGAATTACTTGTGCATTTTTCAAGTTTTAATGAATTTCTAGACATCATTTTATGTTGAAACAAATTAATACAGTTTATACCATTTTCTACTATAGAACAGCACCTAAACATATTTTTGGATTAAAGTTTAGGTAAACAGGAATTTATCCTAACAGGAATCATCTAAAAAGGAGCTAAAATGAAATAGTTATGCATTTTTGAAGTTTAACACAATTAACAGTTTGAAAATAAAAACTCTCGGACTGCTCCAAAAGACCAAGTCAAATGGAGAGGTCGTGACCGTCGAGATTGAATCCAACGGCCCCGACGAGTGAACGCACAGCGCACGCGAAGACCCGCGCGAAGGATCTCCACTCGCACTGAGGAGGTTGTGACCGTCAGATCCAGATCTGACGGTCCCGATCTACAAGGGGAGGTCCTAAGGGATAGCTCTAAAGGAGGAGGTCAGGGACGCCCAAGATCTACCAGAGGAGATCCTGGACGACGTAGATCTAGAATGGGGAGGTCCTGACAGCCGAGATCTTCACGGCGGAAGATGTCAACGGTCAAGATGACAACAGAAGGAGGTCCTGACGGCTAAGATTTCACAGGGAGGTCCTACGGGACAAAATCTAACGGAGGGAGATCCCAACAGCTAAGATCTCACAGGGGAGGTCTTAACGGTCAAGATCTACGTGAGGGAGGTCCGCAAAGATAAAGTCTTAACAGAGGGAGGTCTTAACGGCTCAGATCTCCACTAAGAGGTCCTGAACGGTCAAGATCTACCCGGGGTGGTCCGAAGGGTTTAGATCTCTGCGAGGAGGGAGGTCCTAGGGTTTTCTTTACAAAAGACCAAGGGATGGTCTTTTGCAAAGAGGACCCCAAGGGTGGTCCCGAAGGTGGTTTTCACAAAAACGACCCCGGAGGTGGTCTGGCACACTGAGGTGATCCTAACGGTGAAGATTAAAACCTGGGAGGTCTTAAACCGCTAGGATCTAACCAGGAGGGAGGTCTT
Organism: Ampelocalamus luodianensis; assembly: GCA_036346255.1. NCBI lineage: Eukaryota > Viridiplantae > Streptophyta > Magnoliopsida > Poales > Poaceae > Ampelocalamus > Ampelocalamus luodianensis. Next base: position 25,543,983 of record CM070622.1, on the reverse strand, counting down.
AGCACTAAAGTTTTACCAAGAAAGATCCTACAGCTAAGAACTATCCTTCCGAGATCATTGACGGCTAAGATTAACTCAAGAGGTCCGAGGACTTGTCTAAAACACGACAACAGTACAGAGCACCGCACTTTGCCCGTCGGCGACTCCGGCCACGACGGTGCAAGCCAATGGTGCCAAAACGTGCAAATACTATTGCGAACCAAAAGAGGGTACTCTCGACGACGGAGCTGGCATAAAACGCCGGCGAGCCGGAGAGGGGCGGAGGAGTAACTACGGAAAAATACGAAAACGCAAAAAAACTCCTCTACGATCTAATCCAACAGGCGCTCGAGCACTAGGGGGTTATAGCGAACACACCTGGACGCAGGGGAGGTCCGAAGGAGCTCGGAGAAGTCCTGGCGGCGAAGACCGACGCCGGAGTTGAAGACGACAACGAGGACCAGAAGCTCTACGCAAAGAGAAGGTACAAGGATGATCCCGATAGCTTTGTGATGGTCCAGAGGGGGTCCAAGAGCAGTTAATTGACCAAGGGCACTCACCGGAGTTGGGGAAGAAGAAGACCGCCTACGGTCGAAATCCGCGTAACTCCAATCCAAGCTGCTCCTATGAAAGCAACCCAAAATGGAGTTAGGGACAAGATTTGCGACCCCACCAGAGGTCCAACGGGAAACGAAAAGCCAGGCAAGAGGAGCACTGGAGCCCTGTCGCCCACGACGAGCTTGGAAGGTCGAAAATGGCGGAAATGAGTGCTCTCGGCGATTGCGCTCAAACACACACGAGAGAGGGGCAAGGGTGACAAGAAATGCTGAATGGGAACCCCAGGAAGGCTCAAAGGTCCTAAAATAGCCTCAAGGTCAATCGCGGTGCAAAAACGGGCGCGCGGGGACGAAACCAAAAAGGCGACAAGACCTAAAGCTTCCACCAGCGCCGAAATGTCAACAGGGCAGGTACTGGACAAGGCTAGTCACTGACACAGGACGGGAACGGGGCTCAGAGCCATTGAGGAGGGCCCCGCGAGGTGACCAGTGCCTACCCGCACCTGCCATGGCACGCACGCGCGTACGGGCGCGCCGAGGAAGAAGAAGAAGAACAGAGGAGGTCGGGGAGGTCGACGATCGTTAGATCATGAATGGGCGGCGAGGATTGCTCCAGATCTCCGGAGGTCCGAAGCGGTAAGGGAGGTCTGAGGCGTTGGATCGAAATTCAACGGCCCACACATGCGCCCAACCGACCGCGCCCGAGTGTGGCTCTGGTGACTGGGTTCGACTGAGCCAATTGACTTGGGCTCGGGTCTGACTCGAGCCCGAGTCTGACTCAGTCCTAGAAGTTGAATTAAAAATAGAGAACTTTAGGGGATTATTTGAGGTAGCAAACTAACTTCAAAAATTCTGAAATTTTTACAGGAGCTTGCTAACTTAGACATTGGCCTTATATAAAATTTCCAGAGGTTTTGATGCAGTACACTTTCCTCCAAAAATTCTGCAAAGTGCTGAGCTAGGGTTTGACTCAGTGTCAAACTGGTTTGACTGACCTCTTAAAACATTCAAACAATTTCTAAAACTTGTGAAATTTTTCAGAGGGGTCACACATCATCCCAAGAACTCAGGAAAAATATTTCCAAGGAATGATCACAAGGTTTGACAAAGATTTGAAGATGGAGTGCCAAGACATGGTTCAAATGGCTTGTGCTTTTGAATTTCCACAATTCCTTTACATGGATTTTCAGAAATCCTTACAATAGCATGATGTAAGAAAAAGTTTTAATTTCTACACCTTTTCTTACATTTGAAACACAAGCCTAAACTTGGGATGTTACACCCTTTTCCCACGGCCTCCGCCCTCCTCCTCCCTCCTCCCCGGCTACCTCCTCCGCAGCGCGCCTCCTCCTCAACACATCTCTTATGGTAACATCTACTCATCTATCTGTAAATTTTTCACATGTGTCTGCAGTACAGGTGGATTAGACCACCAGCCCTCCACCGTTCAGGAACCAAGAGTAGGAAGAATTTCCATGCTCCCGCACATGCTTCAATTCTTCAGGTTGCAAAGCTAGCTTTGTGTATTGCATCACATAACTTCGCTTAAAGGCTCTCTCTCATCTGCATAACAAAACAAATTTCTTTTTATGAACAAGTCTCAAATTGTGATTGATTTGGTTGATACTAGCACGGGGAGGTATTTGTAACAGCCCTAACTTAGGGTTTGTATTTCAAATGTAAAATTTTGAGGAGAAATAAAAACTTTTGTTGTCTCTTCAAATCATTTGAAAGTTTTCCAAATTTTCCCTAGCAATTTCCATTTTCTAGAATTTAATTCTTGTGATTGGAAATTGTTGTTATCAGATTCTTAGCTTTCAAACTTGTGATCATCCTCTGAAATTATTTTTCCTATCATCTTGATCATCCTATCTACCTCCCTGAATTATTTCACAATTTTTAGATTTTATTTGGTATTTCAAATGGCCAAGTCAAACTAGTTGAAAATCTGGTCAAATCCTTGTACAGCAGCTTGTGAATTTTCTCTAGAACAATGCAGTGCATAAAAGTTCTGGAAAAATTATACAAGGTTGTCCTCTGTCTCTAGTAGCTACCATAAAATTTCGAAATTTTTAGAGCTCAGAGCTACCTCTAAAATTCCCAAAACCTTCTCTGTCTTTTAAATCAAAATCCAAAGTCTGTTCCTCGGGCCCGAACTCAACTCGAGGCTCGAGTCCGACTCGCACCACTTGGCTCGATCGCGTCAACTAAACGCATCGCCGAGTCCAATCAATCGTGACCGTCCGATGAAGATCGAGCGATCCACGTCGCGTCGCGCAACCGACTGTCCGAATGCATACACCAATCCCACCGTCCATTTGGATCCAACGGTCGGTGCGCGTCGATCAAATCAAACCACCGGTTCGCACCACTTCGATCGTCGTCGACATATGGGTCCCACTGTCGGGTTCTTCCTCGCCGACTCACGCGCCTCCGGAGCTCGTGGCGATCGCGCATGCGTGCCACGCACTCTCGTCGCCGCCACGGGGCGCGTGTTTGCCTCGCAGGATCGCTGAAGTCCATCTACCTCATAGGGTCGTCCATTCCTTCGCGGCCATTCTTGCGCCCTCCGCCCATTTCTTAGCAGTAGGAGAAAACTCGGCGTAGCGCCGCCGTTCGAGCGCGCCTTGAGCGGCCGGCCGCACCATCGTGTTCCTCTTGCCTCGCGCCTCCATTTTGCCTATTCGTGTCCTTGGCGTCGGTGGATCACCAAGAGCGGTATTGTCGTCTCCGCCTCGGCGATCTCGATCCGTGAGCTCGTTTGCGACTGGTGAGTTTCCACTCCGTCACTTAGTCCCTTAGGATCGCATTGATGCACCGAGTCTAACGGTGGGCTTGTTTACGCCTTTTGTGCATCGTTGCGGGCGTCGACCAATTCTTCTCAAGCTCGGTTTCGCGCCGTGGAAATTCCGGTCACCTCGGGCTTTCTTCGTCGGCGTTATCGTGTGCTTCTTGCTCACGGTGTTGAGGCGCTTAAGCACACCTTCCGGAGTCTTCTAGAAGTCCGTATCGCCTTCTCGCGTGGCGTGCTTTCTTCTCGCCTCCGGTCGTCGTGAGCTCAACTCCGGTGACCATCGGACCGCGTCGCCACCACTGGGTTCGCCGAGTCTCTGTGAACCCGAAGGTATCACTCGCCGCTTTGAAACCCACTAGTTCGCGAGATCCGCTGCGCCGCGCGCCGCGTCCGTCTTGTGCCGCGAGCAGCGGTGGCGTTCGATTAACACTAATATTTGTTTAGTTATGTCAGCGATTTGTGGGCCTCTCGGTAATCGTGTTTAGTAAACTCTAATCCAACCGTTATATTTCCCTCGAGTCAACGCCATGTGGGCCATGATGTCGATTAGTGGGTGTGTAACCCTTGGCGATATGTTTTCTCTGTTTGGCGTATTTCTCGTGAGTATGTGTTAGAAGTACACTTTGATATGTCAAAGACGTATTCTTAGAATACGCCGGCGTCACTTTCGTGGCGGTACATTGCAGTCAGCACTTCGCGGCCCGCCGATCGATGTCCGAGGTTAGTTGGCGTGGGTAGAAAAAGGATTAAATGCTTTAGTAAATCTGTAATGCTTTTACATTTGTAATTGTTAATTCAATTAAACTTGTAAAATGCATAACTAATTCAATTTTTATCCAAATTGTATGAAACCAGTCTTGTTAATTTTCATTTTAAGTGTACTATTTGATAAAATTAACTTCACCCATGTCTCTGTAGCAAAAATCTGTTAGCTAATAAAATGATGTCTTATGTATCTTCTAAATTAGAAAATGCATATCTCTTCCAATAATTGTCCAAATTAAATGAACCCAATTCAGTAAAATTTCATTTTCAGTATACTAACTATTAGGATAGATTTTATACACTGGTTCTGTTCATGAAAATTTGTTAAGTAATTAACTAGTGACTTGTGGTGTTTTTAGCTTAGAAAATTCATAGAAAATTGCTAATAACTTAAAATGATTGGTTCTCTGTTTCTAAAATTCATTATTTCATACTTAGGCTGCTGTGTGAGTTTTGGCTTGTTTGATGTTGTTGAATGTTTGAGTTTTGTCGGTGTTATTCGTTCTTATTTCTTTGTTATGTTCGATCGTTAAGCTTGATATTTGCGGCAACCACGAGGACGATCCTCCGTACCATATTGAGCAACGGCCGAACAAGCGGTTTGATCATGATAATCCCAGTACTTTAAATTCTAATATTTTGTTTAATTGTATGTATGCATTGCTTAATTTGTGTTAAAATGGATTAGTTAAATCTGTATTTGCATATCACTGTAGACAAATATTGATCTCTACTACGAGCCTAGGTTATTTCTTGTGATTAGAGATCATTGGATGATTTCTTGTCACTTAGTAGATCTGAATTCATTTGCTTAGACATGCTTAGTATCGGTAGAATCAGGCGGTTATCGACTTTAGTCGGTAACCTTGATCACACAAAATTTACTACAACTTTATGTTTGACATTTACGCTATGTTTAATTGCAAAACTAAAAATGAAAACAAAAATGATTTGGGCGCGGGCACAATGGTAAGATTGGTGTGATCTTTTGGGTGTATCGAAAGGTGCCCGGTCAATTAAGGACCGAACATCTTGTGAGTGAATTTTTATCCGGGCATTTGGCGTGCTAACCACACTAGAGTATATGGGACCTCTCTTGACCTAGTACTTTGGCGTGTATTGGCTCCGGTCGCAGGAGGTCGCGGGAGGATGGAGGTGGGAGCATGGTAGTTGTCCAAAAGCTTTATCTGAGTGGGTAGTTGTCTTTTGGCTTTACCATGTAAGCGTATGGGTTTCTATCCATACGAGCGGCTCGTAGTTAATACATAATATTGGAAAAAGTCTCGTAGGACTTAGCTGTGCAAGCATACCTTGGAGTGTGCTTTGGCTTAAAGGCGATGCAAGTGTGGGTGCAGTGGTACACCTGCAGGTTAAAAACTATTCGAATAGCCTCGTCTAGGTGATGGACACGCTTGGGTAAGCTTTTCAAGAGTTAGACTACAACATTTAAATTAAAACTTGATGGGTGGTGCGAATGGGATTCGTGCTATTGTTAATGGTGACTATTGGGATAGTCACTTCTAGGTTGTTTATCTTTCGCTTTTGTTATTAGTATCTTTCTTGTTATTTCAATCTTAAAAATGAATTGCAAACTTGCCTTTAAAAGCTGTATTACCTTATTGCAAATGAAAATTGGCTTTATGCAAATGAAACATATGACCTCCACCAAATAAGCTTTGCATGTAGCATATGAGCAGTGCGCTAGTTCACACGTCGAGTCTTGCGGGTACAAAGACAATCTTTGTACTCGGGTGCTTTGCTTGATGTTTTTGGTTGCAGAGGAGGAAGGTGAGCCTCGGGGCCTCACTTACGTGAGTGTCTTTGTCGCCGTGGGTGACGACTAGTCTTGGCGGTCGGTCGGATGCCTTGTGGGTGAAGGCACTTGATTGGCTTTGTTTATAGCCATCTTATGGCACTTTTGCTTCGCTGTCTCTCTTTTGTTATTTGTGTATCTTGTGGCGATCGGTCATTATCCGTAATAACTATACTATTTGTTTATCTTCCGTTTGTAGTGTAATGTTTGGACTCTATGTTTTGAATGGAGTTGATGTCTAATTTTGTAACGAGGTGCGTATCTTTGCTCAGGAAGTATACATATCTGAGGATCGATTTATTTGATTTGTGATGCTAGGACCGGTGGTTGGTTAAGCATTACAAGCCAAATAAACTGGGGTCCTCACGGTATTGCTTAGTGATGTTGTGGACTCGGGTTAATACTTGATGATGTATTGATGTCAAATTGAGGTTGAATACGACAATGGAGTATAATCTGGTCTTAAGCTAAAAGATTACTTGTTGTTTTTAATTGAGTCATGCAATTCATGCTTGTTCTGTACATGTGATGCATTCAATCTTTAGTAGCTGTCCACTGTGATTCACTGTGTTTCATTCGATTGCTTCATTTGACTCATTCTGATTCACTGTGATTCATTTAGCTACTATCTTCAGTTCACTGTGATGATTTTTTGGTCACTGTAATATCCTCTTGTCAATTGTTACAATTGTCCGTTATTAGTAGACTTTAAATTGATGATTTGCATGAAGTGAATGATTAGACAAGCAAGGTTTTATTTTTAGCTCAAGGCCTAATTTACCTCAATTGATTGTCATATTTAATTTGTGATTTAAAATTTTGACACAAGTGTCGTGAGGGCTAAGATTGTATTTCCGTGCAACTTGACATCTGAGAGCAATAAACAAGCATTCTAAATTTGAGCAATATGCTGATTTTGTATGTTTTCATGTTCCATCTATTTAGCATATTAAGATACTTAGGTCAAATTGCTTTACTAATTTATATCCTTTTTTGTATATCTTTGCTTCTTAATGGTTGCTCTTGTTTAATTTTAGAGAGCTCTTCTAAATTCTCATCGAGTGTTAGTCATATTGTTATTTACCTGCTGGCAAATTCAATTACTTGTAATTATATGGCATCTGCATTTTGTATGTGTGATTTCTTTTCCTCATCTTGACATACAAGATGTTCTCCTGATGGTTGCATTAGTTGTTTAGTTTCCTCTATTTGACATACACAATTGTAGCTTATTTTCCTCTGTTAGTTGTATTTGCATCAGCAGTTTATGGTTCCCTCTGTTTGATATACAAGATAGTAGTGCTTCATTTTCCTGCCATGGTTGTATTTTCATTTATGTAGTGATGACTAATTTCGACTGTAGTTTCTTTGTTTTTTTTTCTTCTTTTCTCTTTGTTACTTCTTTATTTTTAGAGATACGTGTGAGTATGGGGGTGCCTAACGCTGCCGATGCCGGTCCCAAATCCGAAAAAAATGGAGGGAGTTTGAATTATTCAAAGAATGTAATAATTTTTGTTAATTGCGGGTTATTGCATTATTTGCGGTGTATTGCGTTAATTCTAGTCAATTTCGTTAGTCATTTCGGTTGTAAATTTTATGTTTTGTAATAATTATTTTATTTTATTAATTATTTGTTGAATTAATTATTCACTATAATAATTGTTTGTAATAATTATTTATGTAATAATTGTTTATCTTAATAATAATTTATTATAATATTTATTCATTGTAATAAATTTTTAATAATTATTTGTTGTCATAAATATTTATTGTAATAAATGTCGTTAAATACACTAATTGTGGTTTATTGCGTTGTTTGCGGTATATTGTCATTAATCGCGGTATTTTGTGTTGTTTGCGGTACATTGTCGTTAATCGTGGTTGAATGTGATCAATTGCAGTAGTCGTCGTTCATTGCAGTCAATTATGCTAATCGTCGTTCATTGCAGTTAATTATCATCAATTGCGGTAATTCTCGTAAATTACAGCCGTTGTTGTTATTAATCGTCAATTATCGTCAGTTGTCATTAAATGTTGTTAATTGCGTTAAACGGTGTCAAACAAACTATTACTGTCATCGGGGACATTTTAGACATTTTTATCTCGGAAGCTACAACCAACCTACCTAAAAATTAGATAGTCAAACATCAAATCTCTTCAGCCCCGTAACTAACCGAAAGTCGCTTTACAAAAAAAAGCCAAAGCTGTGATAAACCAGCCCTAAACAGAGACAAACCAGCTGAGCTTGCTTTGGTCTGTGACACTGACTGTGAGTACCAAACAGCCCACGACAAAATTAGAACTGTTCATTTTATTAGACATTTAGACCGAGACGACCCAGATCAAACAAACAAACTGTTGAGGAACCGTCGCTGGCGAGTCCAGTCCGAACGATTACCTCGTATATAAAATCAGAATCGTAAGAACGATGCAAGAACACAAGAACACAACAATAGATGAAAACACAGGTATGAGAGGGGACTGCAGGCTTCTCTTTATTGCTCTTCCAATAATCAATTGTGTACATGATTGGGGGGGTCCCATCTCCTATTTATAGTCTATAGTAGATGAGGTGCCCACCCGGACCCGGACTCCTGGCCGGGCCCGGTTTCCTAATACTCCCCCTTGGGCTCTCATCCTTCATGTCCATGCCTCGCTAAAACTCCACAAAAACCCAGTGGGAAAAATTTGGAGAAAGAGTACATGTATCATGTTACGCTCTGTCATACAATTGCCTCATTAAAAACCTTAGCAGAAACTTGGGAAAAACTCGTCATGGGAAAAAGAGTACAATTCACTCAATTTATTTAATCTCCAGGATTTACTCTTTGGGTACTCGATCTTCGTAATCAAGCTTTAGTAATGAGTTTGTGAAGGTTCTCCCACAGATCTGTACTTCTCTAAGTCTTATCATTCCAATTCCACGTCGCACCTTTCAAAGCTAGATCTTTGGAAGTGACTTAGTGAACAAATGCAAGATTTTCACATGACTTAGTATGCGATACCTTAATTTCGTCCATCTTTTGCATTTCATGAGCATAGAAGAACTTGGGGTTGATATGCTTTGTGAGAGGACTCTTCACATAACCCATCCGCACTTGTGCAACACAAGTGCATTATCTTCATAGATAATAGTGGGGTTTGTGCGGTATTCAATCCACATGATTGCTGGATGTGGTGAATCATCCGCCGAAGCCAAGAGCATTCCGTGCGGCCTAAATGCGGTGCTATAATTTACGAATGGTTCGTCGAAGTTGATACCAAACTCTGCTTAGATGATTTCCATGAAATTGCGGTTCCACCACACGAAATACATAGCACTTTGTTTGCGACTTAGTGTATGCGGTCCGGCAGTGCCGGCATCTGCATAGCCGATCATTGTAAGGTCTTGGTTCTTTACGTAGAACAGGCCAAGATCTTTACTTCCTTGGAGGTATCGGAAGGCGTCCTTTATTCACGCCAATGCCTTTTGGTAGGTTCGCACTATACCTTGCTAAAAGATTCGCTGCGGAAGCAATGTCAGGTCTAGTGCGGTTTGCTAAATACATGAGTGCTCCAAGCTGCGCTCAAGTATGGGAATTCAGTCCCGAGGACTTCCTCCCCTCTTCTTTAGGTGCGAGCGGGTCCTTGTCTTGCTGCAAGGATCTTAGATCATTGGCACTTTTGAAGGATATGCCTTTTCAAAGCGAACCTTTCCAATACCTTACGAGTGTAGGTTGGTGATGTACTAAAATTCCTTGGGGTATGCTCAAGTGCAAGCCTAAGCAATATTTGGTTTTACCCAAATCTTTCATTTGAACTCCGACTCAAGTAAGAGCTTGTTTTTCAATATCTTCCAAAGTCAGATGATATTGGATCATCTACATATCTTGAGATTATCTGAGAATCCATCACGGATCGCCGTATAAAAACACGGGGACAATCCTCACTGTTCGTGTAGCCTTTCTTGCGAGAGAAAGTCGCTTAGGCGATTATACCACATCTGCTGATTGCTTGATCCATACGGTGACTTTACGAGTTGCTGCTGTATAGATTTCTGTTTGCTCTATCTTGGTTGATGCAGAGGATACCTTGGTACCTTCATATAAATTTCGAATCAAGTTCCCATAAAGGTATGCACTTACCACATCCATCAATTTCATTTCCAAATTCAGATTCATCTGCCATTGAGATTAAATATCTAAAGGTAGTTCCGCCCATAATAGGGAATAGGTTTCTTCATAATCGACTCTGGTCTTTGAGTGAAACCTTGTGCAACAAGCCTTGCTTTATATCTTACAACTTCATTTCTTTCATTTCTCTTTCGAACAAATACCCATTTATGCCCTACAGGTGCACATGAGGAGGTGTGCGACTTACAGCCCAAATACCTCTCTTTTATTCGAGAGATATTAATTCGCTTCTATTGCCTTTTCCAATCTTTCCAATCGATCTTTTCTTGCATTCGTGACGATGCGAGCTCGGATCAAGATCAATGATTGTGGCAATTTTCTTTGCAAAATAGATGTCGACATTGGGTGTTGCTCTATTCATAGATTCTCCGTAGTCACATAATTTATAGCTATTTCTTCATGGGGCGGTTCGCTAATGCTTCTACTTGCTTACTGCTGCTTTCAATTGCGAGGCAAGTCCTTTAGTTTTCGACTCCGATGTGTGCGCACACATCCATGCGATATCTCCCTCCATGGGAATATTCAAATCTGGTATGCCTTTTCTTTGAAGGTTCCATACCGGTGCAGTCTCAAGCGGCCCCTTACATTTGTGGGGAACTTGGTGATCGTGACAAGTCCTTCTTATCCTTTTCGCGGCGTCCCGGTTACCAGGATTGAGGGCGGAGTTCTCGTCCTTTATTACGAGGCCTTTGGGCGGGATTAGGGATACCTTCTATTTTCTTTGGTATTTCAACCATCTCGGTGCATTGCGTGCGAGCACATGCGACTTAGTCACGCTCTTCAAATCACTAAAGTGGTCGAGCGGTTGATTCGCTAATGCTTGCAAATCAATTATCTTACGGACTTCTCTATACGCTTCACTAGTGCGTGGGTCATGTGCATTAATTCCGTGGTTTGCCACGTTATTTCCGACATTTTTCATCAAGAGGTTGATTTCCTCCCCTAATGACGGAAACTATCCTCATCAAATATGCTATCGGTAAGCGAGTGTATGCAAATCTCCAGTCATTGGGTCCAGATACCTGATTATGGATGCAATCTCATAACCAACGTATATCCCAGATTTTCGGAGAGGGCCCATTGCAGTTCGCTGCGGTGGTGGTATAGGTACATAAACCTTGCAACCAAACCTTCGAAGATGAGAGATTTTCGGTGGTGACCCTTGTGCTAGTTGCATAGGTGAATGGATGTTGTATGCTGACGGTCTAAAATTGATGAGAGTTGCTACATGTAGGACTGCGTGTCCCCAACACGTAGTTGGTAAGTTACAATTCTGTAAAAGCGGTCGGGCAATGAATTTAATTCTTTTAATCAATGCTTACGCTAGTCCATTACGAGTGTGGACATGTGGTGCACCGAGTGCTCAACGGTAATTCCCATTGCCATGCAATAATCATCAAATGCCTTTGAAGTAAATTCTCGGCGTTGTCCATTACGATGGACTTCACATGATGATCGGAAATTATTCTTTATTTTAGTTATCTGCGAGATCGACTTTGCAAAAGCATGATTTCTTGTGAATATGAGCATACATGCGACCATTTCGAGGAAGCATCGATGAGCACCATAAAGTACCTAAATGGCCGGCAGGCTGAATAGGACCGCAAATATCTCCTGGATTCGGTCCGGGAATGCAGGATTTCATCCTTCACTTTGGAGGAGAAGGTCTAGTAATTAATTTCCGTTGGCACATGCGGCACACGAAATCTTACGGATTGGAAATTCTTTACATTGATATTATGTCCACGAGAATTGTTAATTATATTTCTCATCATTCTAAGACCAGGGTGGCCTAATCTATCATGCGAGAGAGAAAAGTTCTGAGCTTCTAAAAGATGTTTCGGGACGGTATAAGGTGCGGTGCCTAATATGAGTGTAGTATAGCCCGATTCATATGAAGGAAGTCGTTCTAATACCCTTTTCCCATTCTCTTCACGCTTTGTAATGGCGGTATTCCTTACCATACTCTTCTTGATCTCTACATGGAGACCGTTAGCGCGAATATCTTTAAAACTTAAGAGAGTTCTAGTCGATTAAGGGTACAACAAGGCTTCTTCAATAACCAATGTCGTGCCCATTGGAAGTATAATTGTGGCTCTTCACGAGCCTATTATACAAATATCATTGCCGGCGATTGTCGTAAGACTACCGGCATTCTTCTTTGATCATTGGAAAAATTTCGTCTCTCTTAGTATGGTATTCGTTGTGCCGCTATCCGCTAGACACACTTCCTCCATAGGCGCCACACGCGTTACGATATATAAAGTATTTATCAATATGGAGTAAAGCGATCCACACATAAAACATACTTCAAAGCAGAACAAAACTTGCTTTATTAATACGAGAAAAGTCTTCTGGACATATCATAAGAATTTATTGCAAATGCTCTTCTAGAGCTTACAACCTTTATTCAATAATTCTAACATAAGCGCAAGCATTTGTAAAACTAAGTTCCATGCATGCACTAAATCGAATCGTAGTAAATTAACTTCGCTGAATCTCATCTACTTCTATATTTTCTTCAAAGAACAACTACGGTGCAATTGCTGCAATGTCCAATGAAGGAGTGATAGGAGCTCTTTGTAGGCATGTCCACATCCATAGGTGCGACCAATGAGTGTGGATCTTCTATGCTGCAATGGCGAGTGCGCCTCATGATGTCCTTTGCCCTTCTTCTTTGCCTTGAAAGCATCAATCACGTCTTTGCGGTTCACGGCGGACACGTGACCAATGTCCCCAAGTGCCACATTTGTAGCGACTTTGGTCCTGCGACCATAGGGCTTCTCATCGCGCTTCTTTTGGTCGCCTTTCTTGACTTGAGCATTTTGCTTAGTTTTGTGGCTCATGACCTTACCCTTCTGCCTCTCGCTTGAGTGAGGCTTTCTCACTGTAGCTGCTAGCATTGACTTCATGGCCAACTTTGCTACTAGGTGGGCTGCGAGATGTAGTTCTTTACGAGAACCTCATCTTGAGCTTCCGCAACTTGCATAATATCAATCAGTTCGGCATATTCCTTGAAGCCATCCTGACGATAGTTGCGTGCGGATTGCACCGCATTTGGGTGAAAGGTAGATAGGGTTTTCTCAATCCTCTCTGCATCTGTGATTACTTTACCACAAAGCTGAAGATTTGTACAAATTCTGTGCAAAGCAGAGTTGTACTCCCCCACGGTCTTATAGTCAGCAAAACGTAGTCGAGTCCATTCCTGCTCTGCCCGGGGCAGGATGGTGTACTTCAGTTTCTCGAACCGCTTCTTCAGGGCGGTCCATAAAGCGATGCGCTTTTCTACGCCATATACTCATTCTTGAGAGTTAGACAAAGATGATGTCGAGGAAATGAAGTGCGATCATTTTCCTCGGCGGTTGGAGCGACATCACGCAAGGCGCCGAGTCGATAGCGAGACGAGCTTCTTGGCTCCAAATGCGATCTCAACATCGATGCCCAAGTCAAATAATTACGGCCATCTTTGGGCGGCTCCTCGAACTCGGTTCGTGATTCGATCATCTGCATATTCATGCAAGGAATGCATAAGATTCTGCTGGTAATGTACATAAAAGGTTGCAAAAATTCCCATAATATTCCGTATTTTTCTCGCATTTTTCAAGATTTATTGCTATATTCGTGATTAAAAGCAATATAAATAATTACAAATAATCAAAGCATAAATCTGATAATAAATTGCATAGAAATATCAATAACAATGATAAATATGCTTCAAAATTCAAAAATATGCAAAAATTTGGGTTCCTGAGGCCCTTTTCTACTGGAAAAGTAATTTTTAGTAGCGCAAGTTCGGGGTTAAAGCGAAATCTCAGTTACGAGAAAATTTGCGTAAATTTTCGATAATTCGAGGGTTTTCGTAAAATTCCTTATTCGCATAAGGGTCTCGTAATTTTCGAGAATCCCAAAGACCTTTTGCAAATTTGGGATCCCCTTTTTCATTAGTAGAACCTCCCTTCCCTTTTTTCCAGGTTAAGAATGGGCGATCCTTGGCCCATGCTCCCAAGGCCCATGAGGCCCAACCGTGCCTTATCAAGACAAGTGCTAGGGTTTCCCTAGCACTATGCTTGTCGCGGCGGCGCCATTCATGGCGGTTCTTGCGGGAGCCAACGGGAGGCGGGCGTCAGCGGTGGCGGCGGCGGCGGCCGCGCGGCGCGGCGGCGCGCCGCGCCGTGGAGTGCGCCGCGCCGCGCCGGCGGCGTGGTGGCGCCTACGGCGCGCGTCGCGGCGCGGCGCGGCGGCGGCGGCGGCGCCGGCGGCGCTTTCCGGCGGCGCGGCGACTCGGTGCGGTAAGCGGCGGCTCCACGAAAGAAGCGGCGGCGGCGCGCACAAAAATGCCCGTCGCGAGGCGCGGCGGTGCCGGGGCGGCGGAGTGGCGGTGCCGGGCGCTCCATGCGGCCGGGCGCGGGAGGCGGCGTCACGCGGCGGCGGCGGCGCAGCGGCAGCGAGGCGGCGCGGCGGCGGGACGCAGCTGGCCGGGCGGCGCGGCGGCGGCGCGGCGGCGAGCGCGCGCGATGGCGGGATGTCGGTCTGGCCGGCGGCGTGCCGGCGATGGCGAGTGGCGCGCGGAGGCGGCGTCGCGGCTTCAAGTGCGCGTGTTTGCTCGAGCAGGTTCGCATGGCGGCGCATCTGGCGCTTCGTGCTTAGCGCGGCAATGGCGTCGGCTGCGCACTCCATGGCCGTGGCGATGGGGTTTTGGGAAGGGTATGCGTGCGAAGCGCCGACAGTGTTCGGGCCGTCAAATTTCTTTGTTCATGTATGCTATGTATGCGATGCGATATTATGTAAAAACACGCAATCGACATCGGTTCTTTCATGCAACCTCCGATCGGATTTGCAATTTCAATCTACGGTACAATCGACATCCACTCTTTCATGCAATCATCGATCGGCATTGTCTGGCGACTTCAAATCGGCTCGCGACAGATTAGAGCAAATTTGCCGTGAAAACAAATCTAGAAAGCCAAATTTGCGAATTGAAAGCAATCTAGAAAGCGATTCAATATCGAGTGTCGTTCATCGGCGGTTACCTTTTCGATGCGAGGAGAGTCGATCGTCGCGATAACGTGTTGAGGAACCGTCATTGGCGAGTCGGTCGACGATTACCTCGTATATAAAATCAGAATCGTAAGAACGATGCAAGAACACAAGAACACAACAATAGATGAAAACACAGGTATGAGAGGGGACTGCAGGCTTCTCTTTATTGCTCTTCCAATAATCAATTGTGTACATGATTTGTGGGGTCCCCTCTCCTATTTATAATCTACAGTAGATGAGGTGTCCACCCGGACCCGGACTCCTGACCGGGCCCGGTTTCCTAATACAAACAAGCTTATCTCGTAAGCATCCATCGCTATCTGCGACCCAACACCACCCTACAACAGCAGCAGTAGTACTCCACCCTGTTACCAAACAAGCAAACAGCCAAAGTACCAATCTCCATCACTATCCCTAATATCCCACTCCCCAACAAGGCCACCGTGGCACCGCCACACTAACAAATCCCACTTCCGCTGCTTGCCTCCCCGGCTCCTCCCAGTGCCCCACACCGCCGCGCACGCCAAAAGCCTCATCCTCCCTCCTTCCCTTCCATCCCAATAACCATCGTCGGTGCTCCTGTGCCATCGCAAGAATCGCTAGGGATTTGTGAGAGGGGGGAGTGGTGGGATCACGAGGTGGGCGGTGGCGGCGAGGGGCGAGGGGCGAGATGAGCATGTACGGGAGGGACCCATGGGGCGGGTCGCTGGAGATATGCAACGACTCGGCGACGGACGACGACCGGAGCCGGAACCTAGACCTGGACCGGGCGGCGCTGTCGCGGACGCTCGACGAGACGCAGCAGAGCTGGCTGCTGGCAGGGCCCGGGGACCAGGGCCGCAAGAAGGAGGAGTACGTAGACCTCGGGTGCCTCGTCGTCAGCCACAAGCTTTTCGTCTGGACGGTCGCGGTGCTCGTCGCCGCCGCGGTGCTCGCGGGGCTCGTCGCCGGGATCGCCAAGGCCATCCCCAGGCACCACCGCCCGCCGACGCCCCCCGACAAATTCACCGTCGCGCTGCGAAAGGCGCTCATGTTCTTCAATGCCCAGAGATGTGAGTGACTCGCTGTTTTGGGGCTCCCCCCTCCCTCTGTTTGTGGTTTTGGATGCGGCTGTGTCGGAACGATTAGATTTTGATTTGTTCGCGGTGGTGCTGGGTTAGAAATGGTGGATTTTGAGGCGATTTTGGATGTTCCTTATTGGGAAGTTTAGAATTTTGTTTGGGGGTTATTGTGCGCTTGAGCTGTGCCAAACTCCGAAGATTCGATTTTTGACAGGCTGCTTTTCTTGGTATAATCGGAAAGATCGGATTTTTGGTGGTGTTTCTGGCGGTTCTGTGGATGCAAAGTTTCAGCATTTGGGGTTTCTTCGGATGGCTTGGAACGCCAGGTCCAAAGATGGGATTTTTTTTATGCGTTATTAGCTAGGTTTTCTGTGTTCCATACCTGAAATGGGAGAGGCCAATTCCCGTCAAACCCTTCTATCCTTCAGATCTATCCGTAAAGATGGCAATATTGCATTTTGAGGAGTGGCCTCTCATGTTAAGACCACATTTTGATGATCTCTTCATTGTGCAAATTTGCTGCAGCCGGAAAGCTTCCGAAGCACAACAATGTACCATGGCGTGGTAACTCGTGCATGAAGGACGGACTGTCTGACCCAGCAGTCCGGCGAAGCCTCGTCGGAGGGTACTATGACGCCGGCGACGCTATCAAGTTCAACTTCCCATCTGCCTTCTCCATGACCCTCCTCAGCTGGAGCATCATCGAGTACAGCGCTAAGTACGAGGCTGCTGGGGAACTTGGCCATGTACGTGACACCATCAAGTGGGGGGCCGACTACTTCTTGAAGACCTTCAACTCCACGGCTGACACCATTGACCGTGTGGTTGCACAGGTAAAAGAACTATGCATACATGGATGCAAAGGGGGTACTGTTCTTGTCAAGGGTGCCATTGTTAATGTGAATTTTGTGGAGGGCGCAGGTGGGTATTGGTGCAACGGCGCACGGTTCTACACAGCCGAATGATAATTATTGTTGGATGAGGCCGGAGGACATGGACTACCCACGTCCAGTGGTCGAATGCCACGCTTGTTCAAATCTTGCTGCTGAGATGGCTGCAGCATTGGCCGCAGCATCCATTGTATTCAAGGACAATAAGGCTTACTCGCAGAAGCTGGTACATGGTGCTACCACCCTCTTCAAGTTTGCAAGGGATAATCGTGGGAGTTATAGTGGAGGCGGTTCAGATGCTGCAAAGTTCTACAATTCAACCAGCTACTGGGATGAGTTTGTGTGGGGTGGTTCGTGGATGTACCTTGCAACAGGCAATTCATCATACCTGCAGCTGGCAACAGACCCGAAGCTTGCAAAGCATGCTGGTGCTTTCTGGGGTGGTCCGGACTATGGCGTGTTCAGCTGGGACAATAAGCTCACTGGTGCACAGGTAAGTGTTTTAGTTTTGCTTTGTTTAATTAAATGTTAAAGAGACATTCCCCCATGTTGACCCATTGGCATTTAGTTTGGTTGATGCTTGCCAAGTAGATTCTGTATCAAACGGTAACATGCTGACCGTTAGAATATAGGACTATCTGTGGAATCACCAATTTTCTATATATAATACATCAACCTGCTTAGCTGCAGTAGTAAATTAGTGTGGAGTCAAATTGCTCTGCTGTATGTTAGAGTATTAATTATTTGAACTATAGGGCATTGACGATTATAGAGGCAAGAGGTTCACTGCTTGGTTGATATACTAAGGGTCCTGATGGTACACTGTCAGTGCTGTCCTATTTTGTATCTTAGGAAGACCTTAAAACAGGATTGTCGTAATAAGAACAGTCTTCAGCATGGAACCTGCATTTTGGATCAACTGGTTGGGAAACTTACTTTGTTTTTGTCAGATAGATGCATACGTCCGCCACTTACAAAAATACTATTATTTACTGTCCAGCTGTCTGACATGAATTAGTTTTTTTTTTCCAATCTGTTTGTTTGAGGCTTTGAGCCATGTGACAGTCGAAGCAAACTCTGCATTAGCAATACAGTAGGATTCCATTAAAAAAAAGCTATACAATAGGTTTCAAACTATGTGTCATACAACATGGTAGCATTTTTGTGTAGAAGGACAATTCCTAACCTCCAAGGGCTAAATGATGCAGCAGTATTCATTAAAAAAAATGATGCATCGTTAAAAGCCAACCAAAATGTGTTCTTTGCAGCATAGGAGTTGTTGATAAAAAAAATTGAATAATTAAATGGATTTAACATGTCTATCTTTCTCTACTTATTGTGTATTGTTCTTGCATTCCAGGTTCTTCTGAGCCGGTTAAGGCTCTTCTTGAGTCCTGGGTATCCGTATGAAGAGATCTTGAGGACATTCCACAATCAAACAAGCATTGTCATGTGCTCTTACCTTCCGATTTTTAAATCTTTCAACAGAACAAAAGGTTTGAGCTTCAAACCACTAAATCTTTCAACAGAATGGTTTACTGAATATTCTTGCATTACAGGTGGTTTGATACAGTTAAATCAGGGGAAGCCACAACATCTCCAGTATGTGGTCAACGCTGCATTCCTTGCTTCTGTGTTCAGTGACTACCTTGAGGCTGCAGATACCCCTGGGTGGTATTGCGGCCCCCATTTCTACTCGATTGAGGTTCTTCGCAGTTTTGCTAGGACTCAGGTAGGTTTCCAGTGTTCAAATATCAGAATGTTGTGTTTCCAGCAGTTGTAAGTTGTAAATCCTGGTACTAATTTACTTTTGTCAGATTGAGTACATCTTAGGCAAAAATCCTTTGAAGATGAGCTATGTGGTTGGGTTTGGTAGCCACTACCCTAAGCGTGTTCATCACCGTGGTGCCTCAATCCCCAAGAACGGTGTTCACTACGGTTGCAAAGGAGGGTGGAAGTGGAGGGACACCAAGAAGCCAAACCCTAACATCATCGTCGGAGCTATGGTCGCTGGCCCTGATCGTCTTGACGGCTTTAAAGATGTCCGCAAGAACTACAACTACACGGAAGCAACCCTAGCGGGCAATGCTGGTCTAGTCGCAGCATTGGTAGCTTTGTCGGGTGAAGGCCATGGGGTGGACAAGAACACTATGTTCTCCGCTGTGCCGCCTATGTTCCCCTCAACCCCACCGCCTCCAGCACTATGGAAACCATAGGGTGGAAACCATAGGGTGTGTTTGGTTGCTTGGATGTCTCTAGCTTGGTCTGTATGGGTTATTTAGGTTGAATCTAGCTAGGCTAAGTAGATGCAATGGTGGATTGTTTAGTTGTCTGTTTCTGTTAGGTTAGGTTGTGCTGAGATGTTTAGTTGTCTGCATTAGGAGAGTGTATGTCTGTCTAGATGTAATGTTAAGTTGCTTAGTTGCCTGCATCTGCTGCATGTGGTAGAGTGTATTCACATCTAGTGGATGATGGTAACACCCTCTTGGTACGATTTTTGAGTTGGAAGGGAAAATAGCTAATGATATGACTTCACTCTCAAACTATTGAGTAATCGATAGAGTTAAAGCTAAGGATTGACAATCAAACCGTAGTTTATAGATCACGAATGCACAGAGAAATCGTTTTGACTTTGACTGCTTGGGTATGACTTTGACTGCTTGGGTCACGTAGATTAGGTTAATCAATGTCAATCTACAACTACGAGAAATGGGGCAGACAAAGATCAGATTCAAACCACAATGGTCACGTGGTAGCAGTAGCAACATCAGTATTGCACGCTGATGCATCTGCTACTCGTACATGTTGAGGAACCGTCGCTGGCGAGTCCAGTCCGAGCGATTACCTTGTAGAGAAGCATAGAATTGTAAGAACAATGCATGAACAATAAGAACATAATAAGAGATTGAACACAGAGATATAGGGGGACGTTTTGCTTCTCTTTATTCCTTCATCCATCAATCAAATCTTTTACAATGAATAGCATCCCTTATTTATAGGCTACGACCTTGCTAGCGTTAAGGATGGGGCGCCCACTAATGGGCCGACTGCAGGGTCAGGCCCATGGTTTCCCAACACCCCCCCTTGGGCACCCATCCTTCATGTTCATGTCTCGTCAAAACTCTATAAAAACTCAGTAGGAAAAATTTGGAGAAAGAGTACATGATACACGTTCTGCTGTGATGCACGAATTGCCTCATTAAAAACCTTAGCCGAGAAACTTCAGGAAAACTCATCAAGGGAAAAAGAGTACAATCCACCCAATTTCATTTAATCTCCTAGATTTATTCTTTGGGTACTCAATCTTCATAATCAAGCTTTAATAACGAGTTCGTGAAAGTTCTCCCCCTGAATTCTGCACTTCTCTAAGTCTCATCATTCCAATTCATATATGCATCTTTCGAAGTTAGACGCTGGAAGTGACTTAGTGAATAAATCTACAAGATTCTCAGATGACTTAGTATGCAGTACTTTAAATACGTTCATCTTTTGCAATTCATGAGCATAGAAGAACTTAGAGTTGATATGCTTTGTGAGAGAATTTTTCACATAATCCATCTGTACTTGTGCAACACAAGCTGCATTTATCTTCATAGATAATAGTGGGGGTTAGTGCGGCATTCAATCCACATATTCTTTGGATGTGGTGAATCATCCGCCGAAGCCAAGCACATTCTCGTGAGGCCTCGTGTAGTGCTATTGTTTCCGAGTGGTTCGTCGAAATCGGTACAAGACTATGCTTAGACGATTTTTATGGAATTACGGTTCCACCACATAGGAATACATAGCTTTGTTTGCTATTTGGTGTATCATGGGTCCTACAAGTACCGTTATCCGCATTGCCATTCATAGTTAAGTCTTTGTTCTTTACGTAGAACAGGACTAAGTTCTTTGCTTCCTTAGAGGTATCGGAAGATATCCTTTATTCCTGCCAATCCCTTTGGTAGGTTACGCACTATACCTTGCTAGTAGGTTCCGGCAAATACAATGTCCGTTCTAGTGCAGGTTTGCTAAATACATTGGTGCTTCTATTGCACTTAAGTGTGGGAATTCGGTCCCGGGACTTCCTCCCCTCTTCTTTAGGTGCATGCGAGTCTTTGTCTTCTGCAAAGATCTCCGACTATTGGCACTTTCAAAGGGTATGCCTTTGCAAAGTCGAACCTTTCTAACACCTTACGAGTGTAGGTGACTAATGCACTAATATCTCTTGAGGGCATGCCTAAAGCTGCGAGCCTAGGCAATATTTGGTTTTCACCCAAATCTTTCATTTGAACTCCGACTCGGTAAGAGCTTGCTTTCTTAATATCCTTGAGGTTAGATGATATTCAGATCAACTTCATACACTGAGATTATACAAAATTCATTCTGGGGTCGTCATATAAAAACACAGAGATTATTCTCATTGTTCGTGTAGCATTTCTTGCATAGAAAGTCGCTTCAAGCGATTATACCACATTTTGCCTGATTGCTTAAGTTCGTACAATGACTTTCTCGAAGTTTCTGCTGTACATATTTCTATTTGCTCTGTTTTGGTTTGGGACAGGGATACATTCAGGTATCTTCATATAAATGTCTGAATCCAACATTTCATAAAGGTATGCTGGTATCTCATCCATCAATTTCACTTCTAACTTCAAGTTCACTGCCATTGAGATAAAAGTCTAAAAGGGAGTTTCGCCCATGACCGGGGAATAAGTTTCTTCATAATCATCTCTTGGACGTTCAGTGAAACCTTGTGCAACGAGTCTTGCTTCCTTTTATTTCTCTTTTGAACAAATACCCACTTATGCCCTACGGGGTGCACAAGGGGAGGCATGCGGCTTACAGGCCCAAACGCCCTTCTTTTATTCGGAGAGAATAATTCAGTTTCTATTGCCTTCTTCCAATCTGATCTTTTCTTTCATTCAGCGAGCGATGCAGGCTCTGGATCAAGATTGATGGTTGTGGCAAGTTTCTTTGTAAAGTAAATGTCGACATTGGCTGTTGTCATATTCAAATATTCTTCCGAGGTAATAAAGTTTTATAACTATTTCTTCAAGGGGCGATTCTTCTAATGCTTCTACTTGCTCACCGCTGCTTCCAATTGCGGGGCAATTCCCTTTAGTTTTTCAACTTCGATGTGTGCGCACACATCCATACTGATGTCTCCCTTCATGGGGATGTTCAATTCTGGTATGCCTTTTCTGAAGGTTCCATAACGATGTTAGGTCTCAACTAGCTCCCCTTCTAGTTCTGGGGCACTTCGGTAACCGGCTGTGTCAAGTCCTTCTTATCCTTTTTCACCAGGCGTCCCGGTTACTTCGGATTCGAGGGACCGGAGTTCTCGTCCTTTTATTACGAGGCCTGCGGGCGGGATTAGGGATACCTTCAATGGTATTTCAACCCTCTCCGGTGCATTGCTTGCAGGCAAATGCTACTTATTCACGCTCTTCAAATCACTAAAGTAGTCTGACAGTTGATTCGCTAATACTTGCAAATCAATTATCTTCTGGACTTCAATTGTCATCTAGACTTCAATTTAATTATCTTCTGGACTTCTCTATTTGCTTCACTAGTGCTCGGGTCATATGCATAGATTTCAATTATCTTATGGACTTCAAATGTCTTCTAGACTTCAATTATTTCCCGACATTATTATCAAGGGTTGATTTCCTCCCCTAATGACGGGAAACTAACCTCATCTATTGTACTATCAGCGAATCGGGCATTATGCAAATCTCCAATCATAGGGTCCAAATACTTGATTATGGATGATGTTTCATAACCAAAGTATATCCCAGACTTTCGGAGAAGACCCAATGCAAGTCGCTGCGGTGGTGGTATAGGTATATACCCTTGCAACCAAACCTGCGAAGATGAGAAGTTTTCAGTGTTGACCCTTACGCTAGTTGTATAGGTGGATGGATGTTATAGGCCGACGGTCTAAAATTGATGAGAGCTACTGCGGGTAGGACTGCGTGTCCCCAACATGTAGTTGGTAAATTACAATTCTTCAAAGTTCTGCTAGTCCATTCTGGATGTGGATATGCGGTACAGAATGCTCAACTTTTAATTCTCATTTTCATACAATAATCATCAAATGCTTTCAAAGTAAATTCTCCGGCGTTGTCCATTCAGGTGGACTTCATATGATGATCAGGGAAAATATTTCTAATTTAATTATCTGCGAGATTGGCTTTGCAAAAGCATGGTTTCTCGTAGACAATAAACATACGTGCGACCATTCCGAGGAAGCATCGATGAGCACTATAAAATACCTAAATGACCCATACAGGGGTTGTATAGGACCGCAAATGTCTTCCTGGATACGGTCCAGGAATGCAGGGACTTCATCCTTCACTTTCAGAGGAGAAGGTCTAGTAATTAGTTTCCCAGTGGCACATGCAGGACACACAAAATCTTTCTGATTCGGAAAATTCTTTACATTCGTATTATATCCCTATGAATTGTTAATTATATCTCTCGTTAGCCTAAGACCTAGGCAGCATAATCTATCATGCCAAAGATAGAAAAGTTCAGAGCTTCTAAAATCGTTTTTCAAGGCAGTATAGGCTGCAGGTGCCTTAATATTAGTGTAGTATAGCCCAGTTTCATATGAAGGAAGACATTCTAATGCTCCAAGAGCAGCAGCCTACCCTCATTTCAGAATTTCAGCGTCTCAATTTGGGTTTGATAGAGCACGGTTCTCTTGCTACCTTGGTTGTGCAACCAACCTTGGTAGACCAAATCATGGCTGCACAACAGACAGATGTTGGTGTGAGCCAAATCAAGTAGAACATCAAGGATGGGATGGCCAAGTGCTTTTCAGAGGATGAGCACGGAGTTGTATGGTTTGGGCAGCGTCTTGTGGTTCCGAAGGTCATGGAATTGCGGGATTTGATTCTCCGCGAAGCCCATGACTCTCCCTTGTCCATTCATCCCGGGGCTACCAAGATGTATCAGGACCTTCGTCAGAGATTCTGGTGGACCCGAATGAAGCGCGAGATTGCCAAGTTCGTTGCCGAGTGCGACGTGTGTTGTCGTGTGAAGGCCGAGCATCAGCGTCCAGCAGACCTTCTTCAGCCTTTGCCTGTGCCAGAGTGGAAGTGGGATTTTGTTGGTATGGACTTTATCACCGGTTTGCCCCGCTCGTCCAAGGGAAACGATGCCATTTGGGTGGTCATTGATAGGTTAACTAAAGTGGCACATTTCTTTCCTGTCAAGACACAGCTTCGCGTGGGATCTCTAGCTGAACTCTATGTATCGAGGATTGTGAGCTTGCATGGTGTGCCCAAGATGATTGTGTCTGATCGGGGAGCGCTGTTTACCTCTCGATTTTGGCATAGTCTGCAAGAGACCATGGGGACTCGTCTTACCTTCAGCACGGCCTTTCATCCCCAGACGGATGGTCAGACGGAGAGATTCAACCAAGTGTTGGAAGATATGCTCCGTGCTTGTGTTCTTTCCTATGGGAAGAATTGGAAGAAATGCTTGCCGTTTGCTGAGTTCTCCTACAACAACAGTTTTCAGGCTAGTCTTGGCATGGCACCATTTGAGGCCTTGTATGGGAGAAGGTGCAGAACCCCATTGAATTGGTGGCGGTGAGAGCAGTTCTTGGCCCGAGTCGATTAATGAGGCCGAAAGTCAGGTCCAGTTGATTCGCGAGCATTTGCGCGTGGCCCAGTCCAAGCAGAAGAGCTATGCGGATCGTCGCCACCGAGAGTTGAGTTTTGAGCCCAATGACTTTGTGTATCTCAAAGTCTCACCTTTGAAGGGTCATCAGCGTTTTGGTATCAAGGGCAAGTTGGCTCCTAGGTATGTTGGACCTTATCGCATCATCGAGAGAGTTGGAGCTGTTGCATCTGATTGGGCGCCGGCTACACTTGAGGTGTGCATGATGTGTTTCATGTATCCCACCTTAAGAAGTGCCTCCGTGTTCCAACTGAGGAAACTCCGTTGGAGGTTCTCGATGTGCAAGAAGATTTGACCTATCGCGAGCATCCTGTTCGCATTCTTGAGGAATCTGAACGGAGAACAAGGAACCGTGTCATCAAGTTCCTTAAGGTTCAGTGGTCAAACCATTCTGAAGATGAGGCAACTTGGGAGCGAGAAGATCGCCTTCGTGCAGATTATCCATCTTTCTTCTCCGAGTGAACGGAATCTCGGGTCGAGATTCTTGTATGGGGGGAGAGTTGTAACATCCCAAGTTTCAGACTTGTGTTTCAAATGTAAGAAAATGAGTAGAAATTAAAAACTTTTCTTACATCTTGTATTTCCTGTATGACCTGGACATTTGTTGTAAAGGAATCATGGGAATACAAAAATCACAAGTCATTTTAGCCCACATCTTATTCTTCTTAGACACTCTTGTTCCATCTTGTGATAATCTCCTGGAAATAAGTTTCCTAAATTCTTGGGTTGATGTGTAGCCCCTCTGAAAAATTTCACAATTTTTAGAAATTGTTTGAATATTTTTGGAGGTCAGTCAAACCTATTTAAATTCTGGTCAATCATTGGTCCAGCACCTTGTTAAATTTTTGGAGGAAAATCTACAGCACCAAAGCCTCTGAAAATTTTATGCAAGGTCAATACTTTAGTTGGCAAACTCCTGTAAAAATTTCAAAATTTTTGAAGTTGTTTTGCTAGCTCAAACAATTCTCCAAAGTGCAGCTCTTCCAAAAACCAAAAATTAAAACTCTGGTTCGAGTCAGACTCGGGCTCGTGCCCGAGCCCAACTCAGTTGACTTAGTTGGACCAAGTCTTCAGGCCGCACCCGAGCTCGATCCGGAGCAATCGTGTGTGAGCCGTTGGATTTAAAATCCAACGCTCACGACCTCCCCGGGTTTCCCCTTCTGTTCTTCTTCTTCGTCCTCCCCGCGTGCGCGTGCGTAGGTGAGCAGTGCAGGCTCCAGTCACCTCGTGGGGCCCTGCAACGGCTCGGAGCCCCCCTTATTGTCAACTGTGTCAGCTTTGCCCTGACTTTACCTGCCTCCTCGCCTCGTTTTCTTGCGCGAACCCCTTTGTCCGTCGCCATTAAACCATCGTCCTCGTGCTCAGTTGGCCTCCGGGCTACATGAGCGCTCCTCCGAGGTCCTCCTTGAACCCCCCCCCTTCCGCTCTCAGCCCCTCCCAGCTCACCTCCAGTGTGTGGAGCTCAAAAACTCCTGAGGTTCCCAAATCCACCATTGTTGCCGGGAAGCTCCCGGTGGCCTTGGAGCTCGGTGGTTTTAATTGCAACTTGGAATGCCAACTTGTTCAATTAACCACCGGAGCCTTTTCCCTAACTCATTTTGGTTGATTTCACGAGAGGAAGTCCACGGGAGAAGCGTTCTTGAGGCTTCTTCGTCTTCTTCCTCGACTCGTGAATCGCTCCACCGTGGGTCTCTCCGAGTTCCTCGTGGTCTTCCTACACTCGGGTGAGTTCATTTTAGTCCCTTAGAGCTTAAGGTCTAGCTAGTTTAGCTCGTGGCGCTTGTTTTCGCCGTTTTCGATTTTTGTGAAAACTTATCCTCCGCCCTTCTCGGCTCATGGCGTTCTAGGCTCGCTCGCCGTCGAGAATGCTCCTATTAGGTTCGCAATAGTATTGCGAACATATTAACAGTTGGTTAGCGCCGCCATGGCTTTGGTCGTCGGCGACGGTCGGGCGAGCTCAACGTCGAGCTCTGTACCTTGTCGCGATTTTGTCAAGTCACGGACCTCCTCGGGTTAATCGTGGCGTCCACGACCTCCCGAGTTTAGATCGGCGTTAGATGTTCGTTGAAAAGTCCTTAAGTCTTGGACCACCCTCGCCAAATCACACGGTAGTCCGGGACCTCTTGAGATTAGATCGGACCGTAGAGCCCTTGTCGATGAAACGCTAAGTCACAGGACCTCCTTGGATCCATCTCGGCCGACAAAGGCCTCCTGGGTTAGCTCTAGGCCGTTAGATCCTGGTCTGCGAAAACTATAAGTGCCAGGACCTCCCCCTTGAGTCGATCCCAACCGTCTAGGACCACCCTGGTTAAATCCTAGCCGTTTAGATCTTCCCCGTGCGCAAAAGGCCTCCCTTTGGTCATTTTGCAAAGACCACCCTCGGGGTTCTCTTTGTAAAAAGCCACCCCTGGTCTTTTTATAAAGAAAACCTCAGGACCTCCCTCCGCTTTAATCTGGACCGTTCAGGACCTCCTCCGTGAAGATCTTAGCCGTCCAGATCTCGTCTGTTTAAACTCTGTCCTTAAAGACCTCCCCGCGTAGATCTTGACCATCCACGACCTCCCTCGGTGAGATCCTAACCGTTCAGGACCTCCCCCGCGAGATCTTGACCGCCCAAGACCTCCCTCGTGTAAATCCCAACCGTTCAGGACCTCCTTCGCTTGATCGTGACCATTAAGACCTCCCTTGCGAGATCTTAGCCGTTCAGGACCTCCTCCTGGAGATCTTGACCGTCTAGGACCTCATCCTTTAGATCCGCAGCTTTAGGACCTCCTCCTCAGGTCTAAACCGTTAGATTTAGATCTAACGGGCTAGACCTCCTCCGTAGATTTAGCCTTAGGACCTCCCTCGGAGGTCAGGGCTGTCAGATCTTGATTTAACGGTCCCGACCACCTCTAGGCGCGAGGACCTCCTCTGTGTGCGCTGCGCGTGCACTGGTCATGGCCGTTGGATCTAATCTCAACGGTCCAGACCTCCCCAATGCGGAAGAGGTCTCTCGGTGCGCTGTACTTCGAGGTCCGTAGCCGTGCGATGGAGGATCGACGGCCACGACCTCCCCGTTTTCGTTAAGTCTGTTAGACCTCCCGAGAGCTCAAATTTTCAAAGTATTTGGATTGTTCGAATTTCAAAAGTGCATAACTTTGTCATTTCAGCTCCTTTTTGAATGATTCCAGTTGTTTTAGCTCTGTTATAGAATGAACTCTAACCTGAGAATAAATTTAGGCACTGTTATGTAGCGGAAAAGGATATAAACTGCATGATCTTGTTTAGTGAAAAAGGTTGTCTAAAAATTCATTGAAAATTTGTAAAATGCATAACTTATTCTCTGTAATTCCAAACTGAGCAAACTAAATTTTGTTAAAACCCACTAGGAATGTATTGTAGTGTAGAATAGGTCTTAATATGATCCTTGCCACTGAAGTTAATGATCTACTAGTTTAAGAACTTAGAAAAATCATAAGTAATTCATTTCAACTTCAAATGAAGTAAACTCAACCTTGCTGTTCTTAGGATGACCTTATCTACCCGCCATAAAAATTTCAGGTTCCAGATCATTCTAGAAATTTTTGTCATGAACAGTAGCCGTAATTAATTTAATTAGAATTTTTCAGGCTGAGAGAAATTATTTAGGGCATAACTTTTTCATGCTAAGTCCAAATGAAGTAATTCTTGTTCCTAAAATTGTCTAAAAACAACCTCTAGCTGCTGTGTAAATTTCATGGGATTTGGATGTCTTTTGCTGTTGAGTTTTAGTTGGTGTTCTTCGTTCTTATTGGTTTTATCGTATTTTCGCGTTAGGTTAGAAGATTATATTGAATCTGAGAACTCTCCTCTGCAGCAAGAACCAGTCCAGCAAGGCAATCAGTTTGATCATGTTAATCCCTGTATTTTCAAGTATTTATGTTGTTTACAAATTCTATGTATGCATTGCTAGTTTGTGTTAAACTATTGTCGTTAGTGGACCTAGTAGATGCATTTCCATAGGCAAATGATTATCCTTTACTACCATGAGCCTAAGTTATTGTTGTGATTTAGAGGTCGTGGATGAGCTCTTGTCACTTAGTAGTTTTGCGGATTAATTGTTTAGCCATGCTTAGCTTCCGGTAGAAATGAGCGGTTATCGACTTGTCGATAACCTTGATCACACAGATGCTTACTATGTATCTATATTTCGGCTTGATGCTATGTTCAATTTGCAAAAACCCAAAAACTAAAAGTAAAAAGATTTGGACTTGGGCACAATAGTAAGATTGTGTGATTTTGGGTATGACTGGAATGGTGCCCGGGTCAACAAGGACCGAACATCTTGTTACACTAAACCAAGCATTTTAGCGTGCTAACCACACTAGGGGGTATGAGACCTCTCTTGACTTAGTACTTTGGCGTGTATTGGCTTCGGTCGCAGGAGTCGCGGGAGGATGGTCTTGGGAGCATTGCGTTGTGTCAAAGGCTTCCCCTGTGATGGCTGGTTGTCTTTCGGCTTGCAATGTAAGCGTATGGATTCCGATCCATACAAGCGGCTCGTGGTTAATACACAATATTGGAAAGCGTCTCGTAGGACTTAGCCGTGCCGGCATACCTTCGGAAGTGTGCTTTGTGGCTTAAAGGCGGTCTGAAGTGTGGGTACATTGGTACACCTGCGAGGTTAAAACTATTCGAATAGCCTCGTCCTAGGTTATGGACACGCTTGGCAAGGTCTTTCAAGATTTAGACTACAACATTTTAATTAAAACTTGATGGGTGGTACGAATCGGGGATTCGTGCTATGTTGTGGTGGCTATTGGGATAGTCACTTCCAGGTAGTTACTTGTATTTATTATTAATTCGCTGTTATATTCAACATCAAAACAGATTTGCAAACTTACTTTCAAATGTATTACATTATTGCAAATAAAGTTGGCTTTTTGCAAAATGAGACATATAACCTCCACTTAAATAAGCCTGCATGTAGCTTATGAATAGGTCTGCTATTCCACACGTCAGTCTTGCGAGTACCTTAGTGTACTCAGTTGTCTTGCTTAAATGTATTTGTTGCAGAGGAAGAAGGTGAACTCGAAGGGCCTCACTTTTGTGAGCTTTGTTGTGGTAGCTTGCGGGGCGACTAGCTTGGCGGCCCGGTCGGTTGCCTTGTGGGTTATGTTGGCTAACCGGTCGACTTTTGTTCTTAGCCATCTTATGGCGCTTTTGCTTCCGCTGTCATTCTTGTATATTGTGTTATTTGGCTGGTCGGCTCTTTTGTAATAACTTTACTTTATGTATGTCGTTGTTGAACTTAGTGTTAAATGTTGTATGGAAATGATGTATAATTTTGTGATGATGAGCATGTGCTGCAATTCTGGGAAGCACATGTCCATCGAGGCTTAGGATATTTAATTAGTAATGCTAGAACCATATGGAGGTTAAGTGTTACTAGTTAAATACCCTGGGTCCTCACAGTATCGCTGCCTGCGATTGTCGTAAGACTACCAGCATTCTTGCTGATTGACTGGAAAATTTTCCATTTCTCTCAGGATGGTATTCGTTGTGCCGCTACCTGCTAAGCACACTTCCTCCATAGGGCGTCACACTCGTTCTAATATAATGTACTTTATTAATATGTAGCAGGAAGCAAGCAACACATAAATAAAATACTTCAAATATCAGAACATAACTTGCTATTATAAAGACGGGAAAATAAGCTTGCAACCATTATTCAATAATTCAAAATTCTGCTTCAATTACAAACTGCAGGTTACTATAAAAGATTCGAGTGCAATGCGTGCACTAGATCTAATAGACGAAGTATTCAGGAACCTCTGCCTCAATCGGCTCCATGCGCGATCTTCTCCTTTTGGGCAGCTACGGCTGTGGCCGCTGCGATGTCTAAAGGAGGGATGATGGGGGCTGCTACTGGGCTGTCCACATTCATAAGTACAAATAATGGATGTGAATCCTCTGTGCCTGCAATGGCGAGGTGTGCCTCATGCTATCATTTGCTCTTTTTCTTAGACAGGAAAGCATCAATAACGTGCGACGCACTACCTTACCCTTCTTGCTCCTCTCATTCGTGAGAGGCTTCATCACCTTGTAGCTGCTAGTAGTGGCTTCATGGCCAACATTGCTATTAGGTGGCTGCGAGATGTAGTTCTTTCTTAGAACATCATCCTGAGTTTTCGCAACTTGCATGATATCAATTAATTTGACATACTACATGTAGCCATCTTGACAGTAGTTGCGTGCGGATTGCACCGTATTCGGGTGAAATGTAGAAAGTATTCTCTATTTTCTGCTCATCCGTGATTACATTACCACAGAAATGAAGACTGATACAAATTTTATACAAAATCTGACCATGCTGGGCCAGTTCTTCGAATTCCTGATTTGTGATGCCAGTCATCTTCATATTCATACCAAAATTCATAAGATTACTGCTGGTAATTTGCGTAAAATGGTTGCAAAATTCTCATAATGCTCTTCGAACTCCTGGTTCATGATCCCGTATTTTCTATGCATTATTCATGATTTACTGCTATTTTCAATGATTAAAAGCAATATAAAGAATCACAGATAATCAAAACAGTAAATACAATAAATAAATTGCATATAAATAACAATAACAAAGATAAACATGCTTCATATGCAAAAACTGATTCAAAAATTGAATTCCCAAGGTCCCTTTCTACTGGAAAATAAGTTTTCGGCGAATTCTGCAATTTTCACGGGTTAAAACACGAAATCTCAGTTCTGAGAGAAAATTCACGTAATTATCAAATTTCTGAGGGGTTATTCTGCAAGAATATACATAATCCCGTAAATTTCCCAATTCCGGGGGGGGTTCACAAAATTTCATTAGCAGCAAAACTTCCTCGTAATTTTTAGAATCACGAGGGTTCTTTTTGCAAAAATTCCACACCCGCGTAATTTTCTTCGCAATTTTCATATTTTCCTAGGGGTTTTTCGCAAAATTCAGAACTTTTCCACCGTGCCCCCTTTCTTTTCTTTTTCCATCGGCTGCCCCCTTCTTTTTTTTCTTTTCACCGGCCGGCCCAATTATTTCCGACCCAAAAGGTCGGCCCATTCGGCCACTTCAAAGGGACATGGGGGTAGGGTTTCCCTACCTGTTCACCGATGGCGGCGCGTTAGGCGGGCGGCGCGTTAGGCGGCGGCGGCAACGCTGGGCGCACGGGCGGCGGCAGGTGGTGCGCGCGGCGGGCTCGGTGGCGATGCCGGCGACGCAGATGAGTGGCGCGGGGGGCAGCGGCGGCGGCGGAGAAGCGCGGCAAGGCGTGGCGATGCGGTGCGGCGCCTCACCGCCGGAGCGGCGGCGACACGGCGGAGGGCGCGCGCGGCGGCGATGCGTGAGCGAGGCGGAGGCGGCGGCGGCTTCAAGCCGGGCGGCGGCGCTTTTGCGCACAGGCGATCGGTCGGTTCTTTGACCGACGGCGGCTCCAGGCCGGTAGCGCTCCCCACCCCCATCCTCCTTTTTTTTCTTCTTTGTGCAATCTATGGCCGGCGGTCGAGGCGGCGCAAACGGCGGTGCTGGGTCGGCGCGAGGAGGGAGGCCGGTGTCGGGTGGTGTGGTACTCGAGCGACGGCGGCACTTCAAGTCGGCGCCGTGCGGGGCGACCGGAGGCGGTGCCGTGCGCGTGCGTCGGCGGTAAAGCGGCTCCAGGCCGGCGTGGGAGGGGAAGCCGCATGCGGCCTGCGGCCGACGGTTCGGCCGTGCGGGGCTGGGACCGGTGATGGCGTTCAGCGCCGGTGGCTCTTCCTCCTCTCTCCCCCCTCTTTTCTTTTGTGCATGCGGACGGTGCCGGCGCCGGAGGCGGGCATCGCTTCAAGGCGGCGGCATGTTCGGGTGGCCATGCGAGGCGGTCGGCCGGTGGAGATGCGGCTCCAGGCCATACGGGACCGCCGCCAAAAAAATTTCGCGAATACTGTTCATACGCGGCACTGTTCATACGAAACACTGTTCATATATGATTACTGTTCATATGCGATACTGTTCATAGATGTATTACTGTTCATTCACTGCAATTATCGTTCCTGCGATTACCATCGGCTTAGCCGGCGACTTCAAGTCGGCTCGCGGTAGATTAGAACGAACTTGCAATTTTCAATCTACGGTACAATCGACATCCACTCTTTCATGCAATCCACCGATCGACATTGTGCTGGCGACTTCAAGTCTGCTCGCGGTAGATTAGAGCGAATTTGCACCGTAGAAAATCAATCTAGAAAGCCAAATTTGCAGAATTGAAAGCAATCTAGAAAAACGATTCAATCTACGAGTGTCGTTCATCGACGGTTACCTTTTCGATGCGAGGAGAGTCGATCGTGCTGATAACGTGTTGAGGAACCGTCGCTGGCGAGTCCAGTCCGAGCGATTACCTCGTAGACAAGCATAGAATCGTAAGAACAATGCATAAACAATAAGAACATAATAAGAGATTGAACACAGAGATATAGGGGGACGTCTTGCGTCTCTTTATTCCTTCATCCATCAATCAAATCTTTTACAATGAATAGCACCCTCTATTTATTGGCTACAACCCTGCTAGGGTTAAGGATGGGGCACCCACTAATAGACCGACTGAAGAGTCAGGTCTATAGTTTCCCATCAGTACACAAACCACTCCACTACAAACAGAAATAGACCCGTGGCGAATTGGACTAATTCACCGCTGGCTTCAAATTTCCCCAACTACCCTAGCACTAGTAGCTTGCCACAAGCGAACTGGAACACTCACTATTGATATGAACCTCACTGAAGCTAACGAACAACATACTGATCTCTGCAGGGAACTAAGCTAAAACCTCAGGCGCAAGCGCATCAACAAGTAGAGCGCAGAAACCATTTGCAGCCGCAGATGAGCGATTGATTGGGGAGTAAATCGTTGGCAGATAGATAGATGGATACCTTGGAAGCGCGGGTGAGGCGATTACTGCTTCTACACCTTGATCTCCCGCATCGGATTCGACTGCTTCTTCTCCGACGCCTGCGAGCACCAAAACCAAAACCAACCACACCGTCAAAACCGCATACACGCACAGCACCCAAACGGACGGACGAATCATTGGACAAAAAAGCAGCGCGAAATGGAACGAGTTTGTGGGCGCGGAGCTCACCATGGGGGGGAACTGGGAGGCGGCGACGACCACCACTTCTTGGATTGTTTCCAGCTTGGACACCCACCGCCGTGCCTTGCCGTACCCGACCAGCTCCACGTACTCCTCCTCCCTACTCTCGTCCCTGTATCTGATTATAGATTAGTGTTTTTTTTTTCTCATACTGCTGTGGAGATCTAACAATGTACCATATTTTCGAAAAAATAAAATAAAATCTGTGTTGTATAATCCCCGTGATATGTAAGGACTATGCCATTGTTGTATGAAACATTGTGTTCCAAGTTAGTAATAGCTCCGCTCGTGGATTTGTGGGAACTTTCGAGATCTGACTGCATTTTCTTGATATAGTGACAGAATTCATCTGCCGCAGATATGAACGTTTATTTTCCTCCTTGATTTGTACTTAGCTGACATCCATCTTTTCCCTCGCCCCCCAAAAAAGAACTTGGATATCTTTTGCCAATTGAGGGAATGTTTGGAACGAAGAATTTATGATTTCACATGAAAGAATTCAATTCCCACATAAATCAAGAAAAAAAACTCCCAAGTAAATCAAGAAACAAAATACGCGTTCCAACCGGGGAGTTGTTAAGGTTGGTTCTCCATTTCTCCAGCATTGTAGACAGTAGGAAACAACCAAAAACTCATAAAGAAAAATAAATAAGCGAGACAAGGAGCATCAAGACTTGGGGTCGTAAGGTGTTTTGGGCTGATGAATTAGTACTGGGCCAAGATGTGAGAAATATCTGGAGTTGCCCAATCGTCGACCAGATCCGGGCGACTAATTTTATCCAGCCAGTCCAATAATCTTACGAGCCCACATTTTACTGCTCTAGTGCTGGAAAAAAAAAAAGCTCGTTAGTAGGGGCTCTTGGCTTTGTTCAAAATTGTTTTAATTAAATTTGATATTTGGTTAAATATTGAAATGAGTCAATTTCGAATAAAATTGAATTTCACCTTAGCTCAGCTCGGCTCATTAGCTCGATTCTAAAAAAACTTTCAAAATATAATAATATTAAATCAAACTGTACCAATTTCAAGAAAAACTAAGTAAGACGACTAACTGGCTTGATATCCACCGAGCCCAGTTATATTGCACTTGCATACCATGAACGTTCCCAAGACTTTTTCTATTTTTTGGGACTATCAACTATCAAAACGATAGTGAACTGGACTAGGAAGGGTGTGTTTGGTTGGCGACTTGGCGTCCCAGCTCTTTGCCTAGGCATCCTCGCTAGGCATAGGCACATAGAATCGAGTGTCTAGTGCCCCAGCGTCGTCTTCTCTGCTAATTCTCCCACTGCCGCTTCCTTCTCGCTCGGTTCTGTCGCCGCTGCTCGGCCCTGCCTCCTTCTCGCCCTCCACAACTGCCACCTCTCCCGGCTCTGTCGCCCACCACATCGCCCGGATCTTGCTGCCGCCGCGGTTGCTAGCCCGGTTCCGTCGCCTCGTGCGCCTTCGCTACCTTCTGTCGCCGCCGCCGCGCTCGGCTCCCACCGTCGAATTGGGTTGAGGAGGAAGGATTTGGGAGGAGAAGAAGAATTGAGTTGAGGAGGAATGGTTATGGGGATTAAAACAGTACCAGAGAAGCGTATTTGGTGGTTTTGTGGTTTCTCATTCTTAAAACGTGATTTTTTTTATAAAAAATATATGCTTTCTTCCGGCTTAGGTAACCAACTAAACAACATAGCTCCAAGTTGTATCAAAATTATAGACTATTTATAAGCACCGTTTTTTCTAAGATACGAAGCTTAGGACGCCAGTCAAACTAGCCCAAACTCTCTCCCTCTCACGGTGTCAATAAAGAGAAAGAACACTCTCTCGCTCTCTCAAAAAGAAAAATGAAGTATGAATACCTGTGCACACTGGTTTCCAACTTTCCATTTCACAGATGCCGGCAGGAGACGAGAGTCGAGACGCGCGCATCGATTTTGCATCGTGGGACACGAAAATGTACGTGGGGCGTGGTCATTGCGACGGGCCTACGCAACGCAGCCCAAGCGTCGGCCGGAGGCATCGATGCGCGGAGGATGGAGGACGACAAATATTGCAGTCGTACGAGCACAGCGCTGCTACGAGTAGCATACACACTACACCGGAGACCACGCCAAAATGGCAAGGGCACTGGCGCACGAAAGTGATGAAACCCCAGCCCCGAGGAAAGGAAAACAAAACGATGCTACTACTCGTAGTACTCCGCTCCGCTGCCGCTAGGAACCGGCGAAAGAACAACCACCGTGCCGCGAAAGGAATCCGTCAACCCGTCCGCCCGTGCCCGTCGTGATCGCAGCGGCGCAGGCGCAGAAACAGACACGCGCCGCACGGTCTCCCACGCCCCTGTTTTGAGTCCTGCCCCGAAACCAGCGACCTGCCTGCAACGCGGAACAAACAAACAAGCCAGCGTGGGATGGGAGGTTGGGTGGTGGATGGGTGCGCTCTGCAGTCATGCAGTATCTCGATCCACTACAGAAAGGATCTACATTGCAGTGGCGCTACAAGCGATCTTTACCAGAAAGAAAAGTTTAGATCGTTTTCATACATGTTACAGTACAGATTGCACTATTGCTATAGTTTTACTACAGACATTACACTGTTTATTTTCTTACGGAATACTGTTAATGCAGAGATGCGGATCTGTTTACTACCACGTGTGCCTTTTGGGTTCGGTTTGTTTTATTGACGAACCGACCCGGGCGAGTGAGTGAGTGAGTAGCCCCGTAATTAATGGTCTCCCGCGGGTCTAATTAACCTGGTTCACTGCTACTTTCAGATAACCATTCGAATTTGGTCGGCGCCATGGGGACCTCCTGCCCGTACGTCCTGTAAAACATTTTTTATTCCATTTTTCTTTCTGTGCTGCTACGTGTACCAAGGAAACCGTTCAGACGAATGATGATGGACAGGGTAGGACCACCATCTTAACAAAATTCGGAACACACGAGTGAAATACTGTTGCAGGCTGGTGCGTATCGCTCGTTGGATCGGCCACGCGTCACGCACGGAGCGCGACCGCATGGAAGCAATGCTGAGCTTAACCTCAAATTAAGATTTTCGTATATAGAATATATCCGCACAAACAGTCGAATCCAATTCATATTGAACGACAACCGTTGGATACGTGTGTCCGCTACTTAAGAAAATTTTGTATATAGAATATGCCCGCACAAACAGTCTAATCTGTTTCATATTGAACAACAACCGTTGGATACATGTGTCCGCTACTTAAGAAAACTTTGTCGTGTACTCTTGCACGTTTGGGGCTTCGTGCATCACTGAGAGGCATTAGAAGGGAGAAGGGGAACACGACATGACTCTACCTTCTCCCCTAATGTTGACACATGCGTGGTAGTGGCGAAGTTTTTCGGCAGACCTTATACTTTACCGTTGTCGTCCACGCGCTAGTGGCGTGACCTTCATCTCGATGCCACACGACCCCTTAACTGATCTAGTATAATGGGTGCTGAGCTACTGATGTGCTCCACCGTCGATAAGGGTTGCCCACCAGTGATGAGGTGAGCAAACCCGTACCGGAGCCATGTGCAGCAGGATTTGCATCCTCTAACATTCTTATTGGAATGCCACGGATGAACAGTGCTGTGACATTCGATAGATCTAAGCCGTTGGATCGTCCAGATCAAGAGCTACTGATGTTACAAAGATTTATAAGCGGTGCTTATAGCACGCACCTTTGCTACTGATGTTTTCAAACGATTCATTGTCCAATCGACCTCTCGTTTTCAATCCAATGATCCGTACGTAATGTTATAGCACTGTTCATCCATAACATTGCTATGTGATGGTAGAGGATGCGTTTCTTGTGCAGCATGAGCTGTTGCACAGGGCCCCAAAAAAATTAGGGTCCATTTTTTCTATCCATTCTTTAATGACTCCTTGCTAATTTTTGTTCAAGTAATAGTAAGAACTGATAAACGAGCCGCTCTTTTATTCACTTATTACTAAAAACTACCACTGGTTCACATCCATTTTCCCCTGCCTCCTCTCCTCTTTGTGTTTCTTTTGCTAAATATCTACTCTAAAAGTTCATTCGTAAGATGGCTAAATTATTTTTGTAATGCAACTGTTGCATATAGATTTTTTTTTTGACTATTTCAACGAATATTGCATCCGTAAAAAATAGCTTTATAAATTGAAGTTGTTAAAGTTCTACTTGCATTCTATAATGACCGAGGAAAAACTAAACCATGGCACTTGCAATTGATGTTTAATTTGGCGAAGACTAGTTACGAAGATAATTGAAGATTTTGTTTCGAGGAATACATGAAGAATGATGCTTTTCAAGTAAAAATATTGGTACTAGTTTAGAGATTTGTTTCTTAGCTAGACATAACCCTTTGTACCATAAGAAAAAATGTATTACAATTGTAATATCAAATAAAGAATATATTTTAGTTTTGGCAATTGACTTTTAGTAAGTATATGACCTAATTTTAAATTAGCATATGGCCCCCAAAATGTATAGCCCTAGAGGTGAGACAGATTCCACTCGTGTCGATCGTAAGTGAAAGCTCTTAGAATCAAGAGTTCGACTTTCCAGTTAAAAGTTTAAGAGTTTTGGCTGAAAGTCCCAATTTTTCTAATTGAAAAATCAAATTGCGGCAGTTATGGGTGAAGTGACCCTATTTTTCAAACAGGGTATACCCGGTTTGCGCAATCGCCTATGATTTTGATTGCAAATTGGAATGGCACCAAACCTGCTTACGAACATTTAAAAATATTAATTTGATTGAATTATGGCCTAACGGCTATTTTACAGCTACAAAATGGGCATCTTAGGCCCAAAGCTTTAACGTACATTTAAAAGAATCAAATAGCCTCCACAAGAAAGCTTGTGTGTGATCGCAACCCTAACACGATCTCCAAAGTGTCCTTCAATCTTCTGATGGAAATTTAGCAAGATTGAGTACACAACATACTTAGCAAGCCACATTGAAAAGCTATTTAACGACATGCCAGGAATTCAATTGATTATTGATGTTTTACCATGTGAGGTATATGTGGATACAACATTTGTGTTAAAGCAGTTTATCTTTAAAACATTAAAATCATACTAATATAACATCAGGGGTTTACTCAATAATTGTAATTACCATCTCAACATATCAAAAACTCTACTTATACCTCATATATTGGAATCACCAATGAACACAACTTCATTAACCGGAAGCATAGTGTATCCAAATACCATTAATTATACTCTACAGTTGCCTAGCTTTAGCTACAAGATACCTCAAACTCATACTGTCATGCAGTATACATGCAACACGATAGCGTGTGACTGAGTTGAGATAACAAGGCATTTTCACCGTTCAATCTTTCTAGTCTCTACTCGGTAGGTTTAATGTCAATACAGCTATCGAGAAACCACTGTCAATGGTGGAGTGCGCGGTTCGATGCTGACTGGTCCATACCATTGTGTAGTTCAGCGAGTGACACTACTACAAAAAGGCTAATACTAGACGTCTCATCACAGACGGCTAACCAAAACCGTCTGTATTAAACAAAATCACATATGGTTTTAGTTTAGCGACCGTCTGTATCTAGTTGCGCTAAAACCGTCTGTGAAGAAGTAATAGCATAGATAATTCATGTTGAAAACCGTCTGTGAAATATCACAGATGGTTCTGAATAAGAACTATCTGTGATATTACTAAATATCACAGGCGGTTTTCAACACGAACTTTCTGTGACTTTGCGTCCTCATCACAGATGGTTTGTATTAAAACCCGTATGTGATAAGTATTTTTATTTTACCATGACTTAAAATTTCAAGCCATGGTAAAATCAGAGTGTTAGTGATTTCAAGCCATGGTAAAAAATTGCAAGCCATGGTGAAATCGAGAGTAAGAAAAATTCTAAGCTATGGTAAAATCACAGATGGTTTTTATATGAAACCATCTGTGAATCACAAACGGTTTTCGTATGAAACCATCTGTGATTCGCAACACGAGAGGGTGAAAAAATTGAACCGCGTGCGTGGGAGGCAAAATGTTTTGGCGATGTCCTTATATATTATAGCCACCCTAGCCTTATCTTCCATCAGTCTCTCCCTCTCCCCTCCCCATGCTGAGCTCTGGTGACCACCCTCGATTCCCGTCGCGGATCAGCGAGGATACACAGCCGATGATGAGGAGGAGCTCCTTGTCTGCCGTAGGAGGTAGCTAGACTGCCGGAAGATACGTGTACATCCCCAAAACATACACAATTTATTGGTTGTTTGTTGTAAAAAAAATGATCTTAGTTTTGTGTTACCTAAGGTCGGAGCACCGCTGGAGGTTTTCGGTCGTCTCTCCTAGCCGATGAGCTTGAGTCGAACTTGGATGACATGTAAGAACAGCTTGTGATATGCTGGTGAGGTACAGAGAGAAGCTCAGAAGGCCGATCCAAGAAGCCGATGAGCTCTTCATGACCTTGGAGGCACATATGATTTCTAGCTAGTTTAGCTTTGTAACTTTATTCTTTTTCCCATTCGAAAGGGACGTTGTGAAACCTTTCGATTTCCCTTTCCCATAATGTGTTTGCCATCAGAATTTTAATTGGATTTTAGTTGTCTTCCTAAATATTGCATATGAAAACTACTATCCAGCAATTGATTGGTTTGGCTCAAAATCTAATTTTTTTACAATAGAAAAAACTATCACAGACGGTTCCTGTTCAGAACTGTCTGTGATAGCTTTTTTCATAGACAGTTTAAAAATCATCTGTGATGACCTCATGTCATTTCTGATCTATAAACTAAGACAGCTCATGAAACCGTCTATGATGACGTTTTTAAACCATCTGTAAAGACTTTTTCTGTAGTAGTGTGCCCTGACTGGCCCACTCTTGATTCATCCCCAATTTGCGGCTACTCTATACAACAAGAGTAATTGACATCCTGTAGATATTCAATCGGAAGAGAAGTGTACTAAGCCAAGTTGGATATACAAACCCGTGGTTGAGCGATTTATATGTCTATTATTTGGCACAATGTTCTTGTCCATACCTGTCTCTAGTGAGGAAATGGACCAACACCAACTCGTGGTTGTCCACCTGCTTGGTCTCATCTTCGACTCACTTTTGTCAAGCATCTTGGGTTGTCCATCCTCTTGGTCTCAACACTCAACTCTCCACTAAAACCATTGGCGGATAGCCAATACTTTTTTTTCAGGATTTATAAACACATTGTATGATAATGCTGAACATTTATTAATATTTTATGTAACTTAACCTTATCAAGGTGTATATGGCCTACAAAGGAATAGGTGGGTGTGTATGCGGGATGATGGGATTTATCTACTCATCATGGCATTCAAAATATAAATTTAATAGTAAAGTAATTGGCATAAATACTGTAATGAAATTAATAATAAAAGTACATAAAAATATAGGCTCAAAATGATCAAATGAATGCGTCTTGCCTCCATATCCGTAGTCCTTGACTAGATTTATCAACAAATTTGGGTTCTAACATGGAAGAGAAACAAATAAATAAGTCTGGACTCAACATGAGGCGAGCTGAGAACAACATGAATTAAATAAATTCGGAAAGAATTGAAAAGAAGGGTGGTATGAGTGGTTAGGATTTATTGGGTGCTTGAGTTGGTTAAACGAAGTTGAAAATGAGATTCAGAGCTTGAAATGGTCAAAATGGGCATATAATGTCTTATCGGGTCTGAGATGAATAGTGAATAGTGTGGGCCATATAGTATCACATAGTGTTGGGCTAGCTTGGCAAATGGGCCTACATGGTGTTCCACTTAGGCACTTGGCCCAATTCGATTTTCAACCGAAGGGAGCCTAGCTCCCTCTTTTCTTTTCTTTTCTTTTTTGCTGGCTTCCTCTCTTTCCTTCCCCCCTCTAGTTGACGGCGGCGGTGGTAAGGGAATGTGCAGGGAGCAACTATGAATCATGGGGTTTCTATTTTTGGGCTTAGGTACGGCTAGAAGTGGCGCAGGGTGGGCTCACGGTGGCGTTGGCGCACGACCAAAGTAGGGGAATGGCATGGTGACGCTCCAGCCAAGATCCGACCAAGGTGGTCAGTGCTTGAGCACCAACAGGCCAAAGAGAGTCTGGCGGTAGCGGTGGCGGGTCTTGGGGTGGCGTGGAGGTATGAACCGTGGGCAGCAGAGCTATGGTGCACGTTGGTGGCGAGGATGGTGAGCGTGGAGCTCGGGGATGGGTTTGGTAGGTTTAGGCGAAGCTCGCGGAGGGGTTAATTAGATGGGGGCGTGGACAGTGGCGGCGAATTGAAGGGGGCTTTTTAAGCGTTTTCGGGTGTGGCGGCGATTGGCGGCGGTGGCCGATGTTGGGGTAAAGGAGTGGTGGCGGGGTTGTGGGGAGGTTGGGGATGGAGATGGCGTCGCGGGTTCGGGCTTTTATAGTCGACGATGGCGGTGGCAGCAGTAGCAGAGCGGAGGTAGGTGCGGCACGTGGAGGGAGGCGTGTGCGACTGCGCGCAATCGACGCCGGGGAAGGGGGAAAGCATGCGGTGGGGTGGTGGGTACGAGCGCGGAAGAAGGTGTGGAAGAGGCTGAAGGTGGTGTGGTATGAGCGAAGAGTGAGGTGACACGAGGAAGGAAAAAGAACAAGGGAAAGTGCATGGAAGAAAGACGTCTTCGGGCTAGAGGAAGCGGAAAACCAAGAAAAGAAAGCGGGAAACAAGTGAAACTTTCTAAATTTGGCAAGAAATCCGAATTCAAACCATACTTCAAAAGAGTTTAGAAAATGTTGAAATTTTGGGTCTTTTCAATGGGCGGCGAGCTCGGACGACCGCAGAAATAGATGCCCTCAATTTTCAGTACACGAGTTATGATTTATCCCATAGGAGTACTAGTACGAGTGTCAGCTTGCCACTAACAAGCTAGATCAGCGAGCGACACTCGTGTAGTTGTGTACACGCACACATGGACATACATGAGATCGGAGAACTTTCAAACTAGGTGTTGATAGTTTTCATTTGAACGACCACCTCACCGAAAACCACTGTACGAGTACGACACGGAGACGTGCGCGTCACTTCAAGCACAGCTATGGACGGAGACACGGACGGACGGACCAATCCGTGGTCTTCATGAATAATGAAACTTTTTATATATTTTTTAATCCACTTATATAGCAAAATATTTTTACTTAATATCTTTCGCTATTTAGTTCTCGTCGTATAGCTGTCTGAGTAAAAATTTTCTTGCTCCCTGATCACAGCTACGCATGCTTGGTGCTCAGTGGCGGAGCCACGTTTAAGCTGTA
This sequence comes from Ampelocalamus luodianensis, assembly GCA_036346255.1. NCBI lineage: Eukaryota > Viridiplantae > Streptophyta > Magnoliopsida > Poales > Poaceae > Ampelocalamus > Ampelocalamus luodianensis. The sequence goes on along the minus strand of CM070622.1, from coordinate 25,500,890 downwards.
GGGTCAATTGACTCCACAGTTTTTTTGAAAACTATTTAATATAAAAAATTATTTTTGTAAAATTTTAGAAAATAATGAAAAATTTATAAAAATTAGTTTTATATAGCTAGATAATCATATATTTAACCCCACATAGTTACAATCCTGACTACACCACTGTTGGTGCTCGTACCATCTTACTCCGTGACGCCCGCACTCCGATCTGTTTGGTCGTTTAATTGGGTGCGACGCGGCTGTTTCGTTGCTCCGCCGGCCACTGTGCTCTGCTCACACGAGAACCCTCGAGCTGTCGCGGCATGCGTGCGTATACTTCCGGAACCGTATCTCTGCAATACTGCAAATGACAACTGCGCAAACAGCCAGTTGTATGGACGGCGATGTGCAGTAGCAATATAGTATTTACTGTAGCACATCCATGTATAAAATACTATGGCAAAACACTGTTTAACTTGTGTTGCAGCGATCCATCTCGTCCGCCTATATTCCATCTAGCGGTTGAAAACTGCGGTTGCAAGTTGCAGCTGCAGAGATCCCGATCCGCATGCCGCCCGCGCGTGCGAGGAGGCTGTACACAACAACGCGCGGCGCGGCAGGCTGGGCATGCACGCGGAAGATTCGCTGCAGTGAACTGATCGCTGATTACGTTTTAAGTAACTGAAAAAGCTCAGGCGATCGATGGTTGATCCTCATCTAATCCTAATCCACATGCAAGTATTACAAAAGTGTGCAGTGATCCGCTGCCGCGGGGACGCGGATCCTCTGCCTCACCCGGGTCACCCGATCGGCTGTTTTAGATCAACAGCCTGCAGTACCGCACGTACAGTTTTAAACAGTAAAGTCAGCATAGTTTCTACGGTATGTTTTTCACTGTGTTACTGCAGAGCACGATAACAACAAACTCACAATATTGTTGCTCCAGTACTCTACATAGTAGAGTATAAGATCCGAATCCCTGCCGCGGGGCAATCTGGGGAGCAATTACAAATGGGAGATGGGCACGGCACGGTGGCACCGCCACAGCCACGGCAACTGACCAGTCCTCACCATGCTTATCTTACCCTACCATGCATGCACACTTGCATAGTTGGCCAGTCGGGTGCATTTGTTAGTTGCATGGTCTCGCTGCATGCCCGGGAAAACAAAACAAAACTCTACAGTGCCGGCCTTGTTTAGCGACATGACGGGAAACACTGTGTGGGGACGGATATGGGGAGGGCGACACGTGGGCCCGTGGCGAGGCATGGCCCCCGGTGTCCGTGGGAGCCTGCTTGTCCTGAACAGGAGCACGCATTCGCGTTGGATAGGTTATTATTGCTAGCAGGAATAAGTCTATTCTACCCGTTCAAGTATTGACATGCGGACAAGTGACTCTGTATGAACTTCTTCCTTGCTAGCAGCAGGCAGTGCCATTGTGCAAGACAGGAAATAAATTTCGTGAGGCCTCTTCCTTATAGTTGTTCGATGTCCTCCTCACACACATGTACTACAATAATATCTCACAAGATCCGACGGTGATGAGGAATGAGCCTCACGGAGACCTTCCTCCAGAAAATTTATTTCCTACCGGACATAGCTACAAGTTAGTGAGGGGCTGTTTGGTTTCGATCTGCAGTCAAGTTGACTGGCCGGGCCAATCCCTGGGCGTTGCCGGTTCATTGCTTGGTATCATTCCTGCATCAAGATGCCAGGCCAACGGGTTGCCAAGGCCAGGCGGAGAAAAGCAACGCCTGGGAGCAGCTGCTGGGAGGCAGCTCTTCATCTACCGTTCATTACTTTGATCCAACGGTCTATTTTTCATTCACCGATTCCATCATATGTTTTCAATCAAACAACTCATCTTTAGATTTGCCTGATCAGGCAAAAATCATCTACTTTCCAGACTACCTTTAGGCACCACTTTTTTCCAGACATAGAATCCAGGTCACCAACTAAACAAGCCCCGAGAATGTGAGATGCTAGTAGTAGTACTACTACTATTACACTATAGATTAGCAGTAAGCTGTGGCTACTAGTAGACCTATCAGTGATGGAAAAAAATTCATAATTTTTTAAATTTATTTTTATATCTAATTATTGTTTACCCTTCGTAAGTAGGTTGACTTACAAATACCCTATATCGTTTGTTTAGTTTTATTTCTCAAAGTTTTCGTTTTGCTATGCGGGGACTGCACGTGTTGAAACACAGCTGATCTTGGAGTCGGCCATTCCAGAGCGGGTACGGGAAGCACAACAGGAAGATCCATTGTTGCAAAGGGTTGGCGGTGGATTTGGGCAAGGACGGAGATTTCGTTTGGATGAGTGTGGTGCGTTGCGGTTTAAGGGCGCTTTGCGTACTACAAAAGCGAAGGTCAAGGATGATATTCAAAGAGGCACATCGCACCCGTATAATGTTCATCCGGGTGAAACGAAGATGTATCGTGATCTAAAGCGTAACTTCGGTGGAAAAGGATGAAGGTGGACATAGCTAATTATGTGGCCTCATGTGGTGTTTGTCAACAGTGAAGGCGGAACACAAACGCGTCTGCGGGTTGTTGCAACCTTTAGAGATTCCGCAATGGCCGTGGGACGATATTTCTATGGATTTTGTAGTTGCGTTACCCGGTCACCAAGGGTAAGGATGCGAGCAGGGTGGTAGTGGATCGTCTCAAGAATCGCACACTTTATACCAATTCGCACTACTAACTCGGCAAGTGATTTAACTCGACAAGTGACTATCATTTCCGGCAGAGATGCCAAGTTTGTCTCCAAGTTTTGGGAAAGTTTACAGAGTGCCTTGGGCACCAGCTCCGTCTGAGTACGACATTCCATCCACGCACACGGATGGGCGGGACGGAACGTACCATCCGGACCTCGGAGGACATGTTGCGGACTTGTGTTTTGTCTTGGAAGGGTAGCTGGGAGGATCAATTGCCTTTAGCGAATTTGCTTATAACAATAAGCTATCATTCAAGCATAAAAGCCGCTCCGTTCGAGGTTTTGTATGGGCGTAAGTGCAGTCACCACTTTTTGGGAAGCCGTGGGTGAGAAGGCAGTTTTGGGTCCGGATTGGGTACAAAAGACTGTAGAGCGAGTGGCTCTGGTGAGACAGAACCTATTAGCAGCTCAGAGCAGACAGAAAAGTTATGCAGACGTGAGAAGAAGAGACTTGGAATTTGAAGTGGGGGATCAGGTGCTCTTGAAAGTGTCCCCCACTAAAGGTGTGGTGAGGTTTGGTACCAGAGGGAAGCTTAGCCCAAGGTACATAGGACCATTCACGATCTTGGCTCGAATCGGAAAGTTGGCTTATCGTTTAGACCTGCCAGAGTCTATGCGTGGAGTGCACAATGTTTTTCATGTGTCCATGTTGAGGAAATACTTGAGGGACCCGGAACATCTTATTGCATTAGAACCCCTAACAATTGAGCAGACCTGTCCTTTGAGTCCAAACAGTCATGATGCGGAAAGATCGAGAGAAAGAGTTGAGGAACAAAACCACAAGTATGTCAAAGTGCTTTGGTCGCAGCATGAGAGAGGAGGCCACTTGGGAACTGGAGTCTCGTATGCGTGAGCTATATCCAGACTTATTCTCTTAAGGTACATACCCTTTGTTGTTAAGTTACTAGTCTCGGTTACCCTTTTGAGGATTGGTGTTTAGATTCGGGGTCGAATCCTGCTAAGGGGGGAAGACTGTAATACCCTGAATTTGTATCGAACAAGAAATCGGGAGAGGTTAAATTTTCAGAGGGAATGCAATGGATGTTTGGGAGGGACCAACAGGAGATTTCTTAATTTAATTGTTAAAGAGGGGGTGTTCGTTGTTGTAGCACAACTGGGCTTGGGCCGCCCATGTGGCCTAGGGGTGGCCGGCCAAAGGGGGCGAGACTCTCCCAACCCTAGCCGCAACCTCCCCTCCTCTCCCACTTCCCACCTCTCCAACCCCGCCGCCACCTCTCCTTCCCTCCCCACGCCTCTCTTGCCCCTGGTTGCCCCCTTCCTTGCGCCCCAACCTCCTCCAAGAGCCCTCCATTGCCGGCCTAGTGGAGAAGAAGACCACCTTGCACCGCCATAGAGGAAGAAAGGAGGGAAGAAAGGAGGAGAAGAGAAGGAGAAGAGGAAAAGGGAGGATCGCCATCCGGGTTCGCATTCGCAGCGTCGTCAAGGGTAACATGCTGTTCTTGAAGGATAATTAGTCTTGGAAGAGATTTTGGTTAGTCTTTGTTTAGATGGCGATCGGCCTGCTGTAATGCAATTTTCGTCCAGTGGATTGCGGGGTAAATTTCATGTGGTTAGAGGATGAATCTGGAGTTTTGGTCTCCTAGAGAGTTGTAGGTTATTGTCTTAGCTTTCAGTGGCCGCCAAGTTCACTCAAATCCGATTAACGGTTAGAGAGTTATGATTTTTCTAAGTCTGCTGTTCCACTGCTCTGTCAGTATTTAGACAGATTGTAGAAAACCAATTAAAAGTGATGGTTAAAGTGGAAATCTGAGAACCCCAGTATAACGAAAGTTGTAGATAATCCTTCTAGATTTCAGGAAAACTAAAGATCATGAAATTCGGACGAACGTAGAGAAAGTTATGATAATTTCATTGTTGCTGTCCAGAGACCCGACGCGAGAATTGATACTCTGTTGTTTAGATTGGTAGGGCTAGTAAATGGCCGAATCAAAGAACCTCACCAACTAGGTTTAGAAGGGGAATTCAATAACCTTTTCATATTGTCCAAGATCACTCCATTTGGATTTATGTACATTTAGTTATGATTTTTCGAAGGGGGCTGTTCTCTGGATATTAAATCTGGCAGCCAGCAATAGGGTTGGAGATTGCGTTTAGTGGACTATGTTCTCCTTGTGTGTTTACGGTTTTGTTATTAGACCTTTATGGTAGCCTTAGCTTGTCTCAATTGAATGTCCAGGTGTGGGTTTGGCTCCGGGAGCAGTACCTTATCCTCGACATCCACCTTCGCACGGTTGAGGCAAGTGCATTGTTGATAAATGGGTGTGATTGATTGGCTATGTTGTGTGTTATTTGGAATATATGGTTGCATGGTAGGATGGCTTACTTATTGAATGTTTAAGTTTAGTGATTGCTCAAATGATGCTCATGTTTTACTATGATTCATTGTTGTTGTCTTTTGGTAAATTTGATAATGGATGAGATATGAGCATTTGCATATTGAGAGCACATTGAGGCTTGGTCATGCAAATGACTAAGCATGTTTCTTTAGAGAACCCCGTCATGAATGTGACGGGCCCGAGATCCTCACCGTGGAGTGTGGGCTTAGGTCCCCGTTACTTGCGGAGTAACGGGCAATTGGTCCTCGTGCGTGCGCGCAGCGAGCATGGGTATGCGGCATGTCGCATACTCACGTGACAGTGTAATGCACATGAAAAGTTAAAGATAAAAGTCCTGAGCATTGCATTTGCATACAAGATGTTCTAATGTTAGTCTCCTTTATATGTGTGTTATTGCTATGGTTTCTTAATGTACTTGCTGAGTCTATGGACTCACTCTTGCTTTTATTGTTGTTTAGGTACCCGAGCCAAGAATGACATGCATGGGGGAAAGTAGCGCTAGTCACACACATACCACATGAACTAAATAAAGATGAATGATCTTGAGAGTGATTGATCTTAGAATATTATGATTTGTTTTATGCTATGGATTAAATGTAATAATGAGGAGTAGTGGAATTTTATACCTCTCTAGTTATGATGGATTCTTAGCATGTTTCGATTATCCTTTGATGACTTGGAATGGAAATTTAATTAATATTTGATTATTCAGGTGTGTTGGAACCTTCATGTAATTAACTTTACAAGAGAGGTTCTATTAAATTTATTAGAATTGTCTTCTTTAGAGTTATCAGAGTTGTTTAGTAACATTCCAGGCTCATGACGGACTGGGGTGTTACATCTTTGTAACTTGTTTTAGTGACATCAATACTTGTTTAATTATGTTAATACTTATTTTAATTATTTAGGTGATTTTGGTGATTGTAATATACTATTTCATTGCTAATATTTCAATACTCAAATTGTATATTACAAATAACAAAATTATTTAAACAAGTATTGAAATTATTTAAGTAAATACTAAATTATTAAAGCAGGTGACAAAGATAATTAAAACACGATAAAATAGTACGAACATAGACCAAGTTAGTGCTGGCCAAATGGGCGGTCCGGCATAAGGACGATCGGGCACGGCCCATTCCGGCCTGTATAAGAATCGTCTTGGGTGGGTCGATCCACGTGCCTGAGTGGTGGCCCAAGCATGACCCGAGGGGCAGTCGTGCCGTGTCGTGCCGGTACAATCCCATTTGGCTTGTCGGGCCGTGTACGACCCACTTAGTCTAAAAAACAGAAAAAAATCAGAAAAGTGTGTAGAATTCATAAATACATATGAAAGTTGTAAAAAATGAGATAAGCATATTGAAAATGTAATAAAGTACTTATGTTGAAATGGTTGTCTCGTTAAAATATTTGCTAAGTAAAAACTTAACATGAGAAAACCTTCGGCAAAGGAAAACGAGTATAGCCTATAGCTCTACATACATCTTTGTTTTAAGTGTCATTGTCGAGGTAGAGATTTTCGCACACGTCTGACAACTCTGTATTTTGCACAGAGTATTGTATTCGTGAATCAGATTGTTCCCAGTTCTTCATGGTTAGAAGTATCTGCACCATTTCACTCATAAGACGTGTTCTTTTCTCCTCCAATATTCTTTCAGAAAGACTAAAAGCAGACTAGGAGGAATCCGTAGAGGTACAAATAGTTAAGACATCACATGCAAGTATGGATAGCACGGGATATGTTAACTTATGGGCATACCACCATTGCAAAATTTTGAAGTCTTCTGAGTTAAAATCCACAGTATCGCTGTCCAGATAGGTGGATATATAGTTCCCCCTCCTTATGGTTGTTCTTGGCTGAGTAGGTTGCGCTATAGAAGAGGAATACCCAGACCTGGAGGAAGAGCCACCGAAGATCTTACCCTACATATTTGTCTTACTACTTGCGGGGGCTACTGGAGGTCTTTGCAAGCGGACTCTTTGGAACTTATTTTCATACTTTTGGTAAACCTTGTGTAATCGATAACGAACTTCTGCAAAATAATTAGTATAGTCTAGCCATGTAGCATCACTAAAAAGATCAAGTACATTAGCAAATCCTCTAATTTTAGCTTTAGGATCTAAAATGAATACAAATGCATATAGGAAAGAGATTTATCTCTAAATGCAGATTTCCCCGGTGCCTGCCGTCACGGCCCAACGTGCCGCTGTGTCCCACTTGGCCTCCTCTTTTTCTCCCCCACCGCCGCTGTGTTGCACTACCGCATGCGCCCCTGCCAGGGTTGCGGCCCAAGCACGATATAGACTTTCGTGTTAGATCAACACAACACATAAATAGTATGAATCATGTCATATTTGGACAAGACCAACACTGCCGTGTCTCGTATCAGCCCGATTAGTACGGCCCATCTAGCCACCACTGGACCCAGTGGTTTGACTGCATTGCATGCAGGTGGTGATCGAGCAAATTGCATCGAGCCGCTCGTGTTTTGGCGTGAGCCCGTGAGGTTCCCTTGCTTGTTTATTCGGAGGCGGTAGGGAGGAGCGTTTGTTTATTCTCTAGCTTATTGGTGTTTGAGCCCTGCTTTTACTTGTCGTGACCCACCATTTGTTCATCGGCTAACAATTGCCTGTGCATGCGTTCGGACTTCAGGCAACTTTACAGGCTTTAGTTTATGAGCCTTGGCAGTCTACAGTGTAAAGCTTTGGCACTTGGCAGGAAAGTTTTGGACCGAGCCTTCACTTTTCAAAAGTTCTCTTTGCGGAAATTTTGGCCGCTTCAGCTGGCAAACGGGTGCCTGAACACTGCTTACTGCTTCGTAAAGGAATTCTCAGTAGTACAACTGTACAAGTGACAAATGTACAGTACAGTACAGTAATCAATCACACTAACAAATGTGAAGAACTGCGCATGGATGATGGCATGCATTGTGCTTACGCCGCTCTCCCGGATTTAACGTGGCAACATCAAACAGATAACACAACCTAAAAGTTGCGTACTTTGATTTCAAAAGGCCAAGAAAAAGGGAAAAGTAAAGGTCGAAAAAAAAACTGTACTACCAGGCACTAGCAAGTCGTCTACTCGTAGTACCACAACAGCTTACAATGCCATGCTGCGTGTGTGCAGGTGCAGCATGCACATGCTGGCCTGCGAAAAATGGGGTACGAGTGGGGGTGGGGGCAAGCTCGGGGGCAAAGGGGGGCAACCAGGCACGTACCGTCGCTGTTAGATTTGATAAAGGCTGGGGCACACTGGCACAGGCCACATGGACATGGGCGTGACTTAAGCCTGACAGGTGGGTCCCCTCCCAAGGGCCCACCCTCATGCCAACTTTTTCCCCAAGTGTACCCGGGGCCAGTCAGACGACTCAGACCATGCTTGATCTATCGTACATACGTAGCGGTAGTAAAGCTTGACTGCGTCAAACATACGGACAGGCATGAAAAGATACTGCACGGTCAACTCCAGTGCGTGTACGTGTCTGTCTTCCTGCCGTTGATACGGGCAATGATTTACGGAAAGCGTGTTGGTACTAATTTCCGGTGTCGGTTGCTACTAGTGAGTGTTTACTATTTCACTTCTCTGAGCCGGTCCTAGATCAACTCCCTCATGGAACGGTTTAGTACTTCCTGTACTGATCAGGTACCAATGTGCACGCTTAAAGAATCGATCCGGTGTTACTCAACAGGCAAAGATAAGACAAATGTAGCGATAATCACTCTTTTATCTTGTCCTAAGGTGCATCCCTAGTATGATTCATGTCAGCTTGCTTTCGAGATTTGCGGCGCATGGACCATGCAACAAGTTGGCATCAAGGCGCACCAGTTGGAAAGAGCACCTCACACAATGCTTAATTAAAACTACTCCCATGGTCGATCACTTCCGTTGTGCAAAGATTCAGAAATGCCATGTAACTTGCCTCTACAACTAAAGTGAACACAGGAGAAAGCTGGAAGGTGTTTGCATCCATGGAGGCAGAGTAACAGAGGGGCAAATTACCTGGATAATTTTCTTTCAGTTTGTTTCTATAGAGCTGTGGACTAACACTACTAAAGTAGATTCATTCAACAAGATGAAAATTAAAGGAGAACAAGAAAAGACATCCTTTGTACTGGTGACCTGCATCTGCTGAGGGGGCGAAGTCGAACCACAGACTGAGGTGAGATCTCACTATTCCCTTGATAGAAAACAAGATGGCCAAGCAGGAGCATGCGATCTTGCACTAGTAAAATACTTCAGAGATCACTGCCATGGCCATGTGCTCTTCTCCAGCCTCTGGGCTGCCCTTGTCCATTGCAATATATGCAGCTCGCAGGTTGTACTAGTGTAACATGTGATCTGTGGCTGGTACTAGCCTTCTGGATTAAACTCACATTTAGTAAACCTAGAGCTGGTGGTTGCAGTAGTACATGAAAGAACTTGGTAACATCAGCTGTGTTGATGGTAGTAGTAGTAACTGCTAAGTACTATCTAATATAATAATTAGAGGTAATACTGGATTACTTGTATATTTATATATCTCACAACACTGCATCTAATGTTGCTGCTTTTCTTAGTCAAGGCTAATGGCATCTTCTTCTCTTGTGGTTTAATAGAGCTATCCACTAGAAAGGGGGAACAAAGAAAACAGAAAAGAAACGGTGCTAACACTATGCTGACACATTTCACTCCTTTTTTCCTGTCACAACAACAAATAGCAAAAAGAGGAGAAAGAAAGCAAAAAAAGAAAGAAAGAAAGGACAGCATAATTAGATAGGTGAAAGGCTTATTATTTGTGAGGCATAGTGGGAATAAAGGAAGGTCTAAGTGCTTACTATGATTAGGCTGGGGGTATCACTCACTTCCATCGCGGAGTACTTTACATCCCGATCGCTCCGTGATCGGAGGACAGCCTGCTCATTGCATTCACCGAATCATTTCACTCATAGATCACAAAATGTCCAATATAATCAGCCAGCATATCATCAATGATTCATCATACCTGGGCATGGGGAAGAAGTAGGGTCTCGGAGAAGGGATGTCCAATGCAGAGGGCATGACATGGTTAGTGCCACCACCTGCATTGGTGCCGGTGTTGACACCAACATGGGATGCATTGCAGCCACTCCCGGCGATCTCCGTCTCGGTAGCGGTGAAACCATCGTGAGAGAATGCCACCGACTTTGCTGGGGAAGCAAACGGGCTGTCCGGCAAATTGTGCTCCGCACTGCACAATATGCATGGCAGAAACAATGATCAAGCTTTGAGCCACTGAAACAGTTGCAACCTTTCAGCTTGATACGAGTATCAGATCATGAAAGCTAAGTATGAGAATAATAAGCAAGCAAAATGATGATGATGGTGTGTTTAGTGCAGTTAAATCCACCTTTGGTCGCTATCGCCGTTCGGGCTCGCCTCGCCAGCAGATTCCTCCTTATCGCCTCCTCCGTTGACCGCCTTACTCTCCGAAGCGAAGCAGTTGCTCCCCTTCAGTTGCTCACCTGTTAACGCCCAAGATACTGCGATCAGTAACAATTGCAAGAACTAGTTTGACTGACAGGTAGACGGACAGTTCGATCACCGTAATGCATACCAGACTCGGGCGGCGACTCGACCATGGTGGTAGCGACCGGCTGGCCAGTGGTGAAGGCATTGGCGATGGGCGTTGGCAGCGTCATTGCTGTTGTGGCTGCGGCTGCGGCGCGAGACTTGAGGTCCAGCAGCTGGAGGCCCATGAGGCGTCGGCTCTGGAGCTCCACGGCCTGCTGCAGCTCGGCCGCCTGCTGCTCCTCCTCCAGCTTCCGCCGCAGCAGAAGCTCGTTCGTGCTGTTGGAGTGCTGCAGCATCCTCGCACCTGACAAGCACCACACAAAGCGTCATCGATCAGACCTAGTTCTAACACACCACGTTAAAGATCAAGCAAACATCATAGTACAGAGACTTTGAGGCAGGTAAAGATCGATTTTTTTTTACCGAGTTGGTGCAGATCGAATGGGTCTCTGGCATCTAACCCGGTGGGCGTCGTGCAGCCGGAGAAGTCACCTTGCTGCAGCTTCCTGTCAAGTGACGAGCAACAAATTAAGCAACCAGGTTAACTCTGTGCACGGATGCTGTAAGCGGAAGGATTAATTCGATCTAAGTGCTTAATATGATCGCGCCGGTGGCGCATGCATGCGTGCCTGTACTTGTCGGGGACCTTGCCCTTCTCCTTGTAGGGCTTGACAAGCACGCGGGCGTCGCAGATGAAGTGTGGATTGCCCTTGGCCAGGATCAGCTTCACCGTCTCCGGGTACACGAAGGTGACGAACCCGAACATGCGCTTCTGCTGGTACGGGATGCGCACGTCGTGCACCGGCCCGTAGATGCTGCAGCGCATCGCCAAGAACAGCAAGCGTCCATCATATCGTGTTCCAGCGATTCCGCCATGAAAGAAGCATCATGGTAGCATGTCTGTACACATACCTGAAGTAGTTGGAGACGTCCTCCTCGCGGAACGTGCTGTCGGCCGGGAAGGTGAGGTAAATCTGGCGCGACCCCGGGTTCATCATGCTGGCGAAGTCGGCGCGGTCCAGGCGCGGCCGGCCCATGAACTTATGCGCCTTGTCGCCGCCACCCAGCATCAGGGCAGCCGCGGCCGCAGCGGCCGCAGCTCTGCACGCGCGCAAGTGAAAAAAAAGGTTGGAACTTTGGAGTGTATGCTTCAAGCTTGTTGGAGTTGGGAGGTTGTAAAGGCGGTAGTACCTTTGGTTGTCGTTGTGCTGTTGCTGCAGCAGGAAGCTAAGGCACTTGCTGGCGGCGGAGGGCGAGCCGGGAAGGGAGCCGCTGGGGGAGTAGGGAAAGGCGGCGGGGCCGAGGCGCTGGCTCTTGGAGCGGAGGAGGAAGTCCTGGCACTGCTGCTGCTCAGCGGCGGTGGCGTCCATCTTGGCAGCGGCGAGCGCGGCAGCATCGTCGGGGAGGCCGCCGTGGACAAACCTGCAGCTGCTGCCGTTCTTGCAGAACCCGCGCGCGTAGTAGAGGCATGGCTTCCACCCGAAGACGTCGCCGCCGCCAACGCCGAGGCAGAGCTCGTTCACCGACGCGCTCCGGCGGTGCCCGGGGCCGCCGTTGGCCCAGCCGAGGCCGTACGCGAACATCCCGCCGCCGTCGCCTGGACCGGGGCTCCGGCACTCCCCGCCGTCAAACGCCGGGAGCTGGTGCGCCGGGTTCATGCCCCCGTCGTTGAGGAACGCGAGCTGGTCCTGCAGCAGGAAGTCGTCCAGGAGCGCGTCCCCGGCCTGGGGAAAGAAGGGCGCCGCGCCGTTCACCGGGCTAATCAGCTCGTCCCCAGCACCCACCATCTCCTCCGATGCGACGCCATTGCTCATGCTGTTGCTCCTCGAGAACACCGGCGCCTGGGCCCACGACGACGGTGAGGACACCGACAGCGGCGACGGCGACGGCGCGGCGCCACGGCCGGAGTTCTGCCGCGAGAGCATGAACGGCGGGTGCCCGGCGGGCACGGCAGTGGGCGTCCCGGGGCCGGACGCCGGGGGCACGCCGAGCTCCTTGCGCGCCTTGGCCATGACACTCTGGAGCAGCGCCTCGGGGCCGAAGGCGAGGCGTATCATCTCCTTCTCGCCGTGGTCCTGGATGAGCAGGAGCCCCATGATCCTGGCGGCGTGGTCCGGGTCCAGCGCCTGGATCCGGGAGAACACCACCTTGGTCGCCTCGTAGGCGTCCATGGCCGCACCAAAGAAACGCCCAAACTCTCTCCCCCCCTCCCACCGTAGCAGCAGCAGCTCACGGGCTTCTCGCCTTCACCTCACACCTTTACCCACTTATGGCCGGCCTTAAGTATACAGGAGCTAGCTAGCCCGATGCCTCGATGCTACTACTAGTACAGAGCGCTAGTGCTAGCAGCTAGACGAGTAAGGAGAGCTGACTAGTGCTTGGCTTGGTCCGGTTGCTCGGTGGCCGCCGCTTCCCGGAGATGCGCGACTGATCCACTGAGCAGCAGCAGCTCCATTTCCCAAAGGGTTGGAGCTTAGTCGCGGCCTATCACCACGCTGCACGCCTCACGCTCCCTCTATTAAGGACACTGTCCTTCTCTCCTTGGGGTGGGGTTCTTGGGCTCGGGACTTCGTAGCGTTGCGAGTGGCTCAGTGGGGCGGTGTGTAAATATTTTTCTCTTTTGCTCGTTTCCATGGTTTGATTTTTTTTTAAAAAAAAATCAATCACCTACAATTGTACAATATTAAATTTAAAATTGTATTATAAAATAATATACAATTTTAGCATAATTTTATTGTAACTTTTAGTTCTATTTATTTTTGTATTCGTAGGGTTCAACTAGATTTACTTTTGTTTAGTTTAGATTTTTTTTGTATTTGTAAGGTTCACCTAGATTTACTTTTGTCTAATTTAGAATTTTTTATTTTGTTTTTTATTTGTAAGGTTCACCTCGATTTAATTTTGTCTAGTTTAGACTTTTTCAACATAAAAAATAGAAACCATTGGATAGTGATCTAACGTACCGAAGAAAGTGACTAGATTTTAAAAAACTTCCAAGCGACTGTAGCTTAGTCGGCCCCATATTTTTTTCAAGGTTCTTGTTTCCATCGTTAAATGTGAGGAGTCCCCAAGAGGACATGATTGTTCAAAGATGGAGTTTTTGGCCTAAATGGCACTATTTGAACGAGTTTTTGGCCTAAATGGCACTATTTGAACTGACATTAGCAAAAACGACGCTCTTGTAGTCATAATTACAAAATAGAGCTTTCCACCGTTCCTGGGTGGCACAGATGGCTCCTGTGCTTCCATGTCATCCTTGTCCGTACCACCATGAGACGACCAAGCCACGTGGCTCGCGTTCGTCCCGTCGTGCTTCGGACGAGGCCACATGACACGCATTCGTTCCTCCGTAGCCCGGACAACGCGGCTCCATCCAACGCTCGTCGGACACATCGAAATCAACATCTCGTCCATCACTTTTTGTCTATCTCTCCCATCTCGTCCATCACTTTCTGTCTCCTTCAAGCGCATGCATGCTACCCGTGCGCAATTCCCTCCCGTCGCTCGCTCTCTCATCCTCGCTATAAATGCGGAGCTACGAGCAAGACTCTTCGCTCGCACTCATCCTCACTCGCCCTCTCGTTGTTTTGGTTACGTTTTTGCAGTGGATTAGGTGTTGTTTAGAGCTGTCATTAGTGGTCATACTAACAGGTAATTTTTATCTCGTACGTATTGTTTTTATTAACTGTGTAGTTAGTTAATTAGTTGTAGATAATTAGTCATAATTAATTAGTTGTGGTTAGTTAGGCGTAATTAATTGAGTCCTTATCATTTAGGCGTTATTAAATTTGAGTTATTTGATTAGTTGCAATAAATTAGGTTGTAATTAATTAGTCATTGTTAAATTAATCTTACGTATTTATTTGTGGTCTAGTTAATTCATTATGAATTAAATAATCAATTAGCCCTAATTAATTAGTTGTAATTAATCGGTTGCATTTAGTTAGTTAGACTTAATTAGCCATAATTAATTTAATCGTAGTTAGTCAGTTGTAATTAATTCGGTGGCTTTATGTAGTGATATTTATTTATTTGTAATTAATCTGTGGTAACTAATTACTCATAATTAATTTACTGGTATTTAATTTATTATTAAGTCATAATTATCTTTTTCTAATTCATTTGTGGCAATTAATTAGTCCAAATTAATTAAGAGATTTTTAAATACTCGTATTAATTTGGTCACAACTAGTTTAGTCGTACTTAGTTAGTCGTAATTAATTTGGTCGTGGTTAATTAGTGCATATTATTTTGTTGTCTGTGTTTAGTTGTATTTTTAATTTCTAGTAATTCATCATCATTATTAATTTATTAGCTACTAACCTCCTCTTCTATGACGAGCATCACCGGTGCCAGTTGTGGATCACCGGGGCGTGGATGGCCCTCCACCTGGCGCTTCGGTCCAAGAAGCATTACTGGAAGCTCGATGATTGCTACGTCTCAATCTTTCGGGACACGGGCTTGTTGCTCTTTATGAGGCTGCTCTCGATCGAACGCTACTTTACCCTGGACGGCAGTGTGATATCGGTACTTATCGACAGGTGGAGACCTGAGACCCACACCTTCCACTTTCGATGGGGAGAGGTGACAATAACTCTCCATGATGTCTCATTCTTGACCGGTCTCCCGATTAGGGGTGAGTCACTTGTTCCTGCCCGTCCACCAGCGGACTGGAAGGTCCGATTGGAGCATCGGTTTGGCATACATGTCCTGTACAACGCCCATGGTATCCATCGGACCTGGCTGAGGAATTTCAGTCAATGCTCGCCGGATGCACCTGACGAGGTTGTTAGGACGCACCCCATTGCTTTCCTTCTCCATCTCTTTGGTTGGGCTCTATTTTCTACCACACAGGATGATTCGGTGTACCCCAGCTTTGTCTGCATCGCCGAGTCATTGGCTGACGTGGAGGTTGGGGCCATGCCTAAGTACAGTTGGGGTTCAGCCATCCTTTGCACCACATACAGGGGGGTTGTGTGGCGCTTCGTGGTGCGACACTGGTGTGAAACCGAGCCTTGCTATCTGCTACGTGCTCCTGTAGCTCTGGAGTTGGGAGCACTTCCCTGTTGGGCTACCCTCCTTTGAGAGAGCAGTGCACCCGTACCCCGAGTTGCACGACCCGACTGACAGGCCCACTATGGGCTACCGGTGGACTGGTGCCCAGTTACGCTGGGCAAAGGATGACCGGCGAAGTGCTACTAATTGTTCCACTATGAGTTTAAGTCGTTGCATGACAACTACGTCATATGGGTTTTGTGGACCCCAGAGTTCGTGAACATGATAGCGCTGCACGGACTATCCGTGCCATGCATGCATGACGTCGGATTATGGGCGACGACCTGCCACCTGGTGTTCACCAATGAGGAGACGCCCATACCAGCTATTGCCAGGGAGCAGTACACGGCGCCAAGGTTTGGACCGTGGCACCCAGGGCACCCACCCATGTCGTATGTTGGCCAGCACGGAGTACCATACGAAGGGCAGAGCTCCTCCGGGGTCACTGCCACTTCGCACAATCAAGGCTAGAGCTCCTCCGCACGACCGGACTTGCAGACAGCGTACCTTGGGGGCAGACGATCCATGAGTGGATTTCTCGAGTCCTTCATTACTAACATGATCGTAGGTGGTAACCAGTTTGGCAGACTCAGTTGCATGACATTGATGTTGGACAGACTCAACTGACCCATAGTCAGCTTACTGGAACACCTCTGCCCACTCAACGATCTCTGTATCCCCCTCTGAATCGACGCACGCTCTCTAGACTGGCTAACGTATCCCACGGGGCATACTCTATGCAAAACCAGGACAAGCACGCAGACACAGACACAGTGAGCAGAGAGTGGCTTGGATAAGTGAGCCATATTGTATCCGTGTGTAATATTATGCGAGTTTGTTACGCTATATTTGTATGCATATTTTGTATGTTATGTGCGTATTGTCGGAGTTGATCGGTTGTGGATTGACATGAAACATAGAACTAGGAGTGTCGACCTTTCTACGTGTATGCATATCCTTGTTGTAGCGCACAAAACAAGGGCAAGTCAGTCCTCAACACAAAACATGACCATTAATGACAACTCTAAACAACACTCAATCCACTGCGAAAACGAAACCGAAACTGCGAGAGCGAGCGAGGATGAGTGCGAGTGACGAGTCTTGCTCGCAGCTCCGCATTTATAGCGAGGATGAGAGAGCGAGCGACGGGAGGGAATTGCGCGCAGGCAGCATGCATGCGCTTGGCGGAGACAAAAAGTGATGGATGAGATGGGAGAGATAGACAGAATGAGATGTTGCTTTCGGCGTGTCCGACCGAGTGTGGGATGGAGTCGCATTGTCTGGGCTACGGTGGGACGGAAGCGTGCCATGTGGCCTTGTCCAAAGCAGGGCGGGACGAACGTGTCGAATCTGAGCTACGAAGGGACGGTGGCGTGCCACGTGGCTTGTCCGTCCCATGGTGGTGCGGACGAGGGGAATCCGTCCCATGGTGGTGCGGACATAGCTTGTCCATCCCATGGTGGTGCGGACAAGGGTGATATAGCAGCACAGTCGCGAGTGCTATTTTTGTAATTACAGTTGCGAGGGCGCCGTTTTTGCTAATGCTCATCAAATAGTGCCATTTAGGCAAAAAAAAATTCTTTAAAGATGTGCCTTGATGATGCTCATCTTGATCTCCATTTGTTTGCTGACTCCGGTCTATTTCCGTTTCGAAATACACATCATTTTAGATTTCAAATTTTGTTATGAAATACATATCATTCTACAATTTTGAGGCAACTTTTTATATTTTTTTTTTCATACACCTCTCTTTCATTATTCCTAAGGTTATTTACTACTCTATCCAAGAGCAATAAGTGAGTTAAATAAGAAAGATAATATGGTCTTTTGTATTTGATTGTAGTCCAAAATATTATAATTACATCTACCGAGGAACATATAGAGAAGTAAAAATTTATTGGAATGCAGGAATTTCGCGAAATTTTGATATAAAACAATTCAATTCCTACATGATTCGGGGAAAAAAATTCAACCTATGATACACCCTGAATTTGTATAGAAATCAATAGATCATATGATTGAATGTTGATCTAATAGATAAAAAAGACGTGACCTTGGTCAAGGTCACCTACAACTCCTTTAGCATGCTAAGAGTTAGGACTTGCAAAATATAGCAAGCAAACACCTGCTTTTCATTAGGTTGAGTGAGTTCGACCAGGAAGAATGGTCTATACGAACTTCAAAAATAGCAAATTGGCAGAAAGGTGGAAAGCAGCTAGATGTGTTGAGGGATCGAGTCACATTTCTAAGGAGAAGATATCTTGATTGTCATGGGATAAACTAAAATAGTAATACAAACGAAACAAGATACTGGTTTCTTCGTCATATTCAATCATTGATGATGCTTGATACCAATTATTTTTGAAACAATGTCTGATGGTACCAATTATAAGCCGATGAAAAACCTCAGCCGATGCATGCTGGAACTAGTAGCAGCAGCGGCGCCACAATGTTATACCCAAATACTTCATTTGGCCTTGTTTTCTCACGGATAAAAAAAAAAGAAACGGAAACCATACTATTTTATTGTCTTTCAAACTGTCTCTAAGTACTTTAGTCTATTATAGATACCTCAATTCTGATGATTAGTTAGCATTTCGACCATGCAATTTGTCAGGGGTAAACCGGTAACTGGAGGTGCTTTTGACATGAAAGAACCATGTTGTTGCTCATTTAGTCATTTTGCTGTTCCATTGGTTTTACCTTGGGCGAGGGCGGATCTAGGAGCTCCCGTGGCCTAGGATTAAAAGT
This sequence comes from Ampelocalamus luodianensis, assembly GCA_036346255.1. Taxonomy (NCBI): domain Eukaryota; kingdom Viridiplantae; phylum Streptophyta; class Magnoliopsida; order Poales; family Poaceae; genus Ampelocalamus; species Ampelocalamus luodianensis. The sequence goes on along the minus strand of CM070622.1, from coordinate 25,482,503 downwards.
CAATAAGAGCCTTTTAAAAATTGGTAAAAAAATCAAAGTAATAGAAGACTTAGACCAGGAAGAGTCAGTCTAACCCGGGGCATAGCCTAGCGCTAGCTCCACCCCTTACCTTGGGGGAAATGTGACTGTTCTCAACTCTCAAACACGTGGTACACAGGAATTTATTTTGCGAGGGATACACCAGAATGAATGTTCTATACAATTTCGAAAGGAAATATTGAAGTAGAGTGGAGGCAACACAAGACGAGAGGTTCTATGCTTATAAGTTTGAATTTTGTCCCTGCTTTTGCTTCAATCTTCGACGCATGAGCCACTTAAAAAGCATTTGCGGCATGCTTTGTCAATGAGAGTGGAAGGAAAACACATACCTACTCCAATATGACAGGAATTATGCCCAACAGTACAAAAAGGGAATACTAAATAATCTCAACTTGAGCATTGACCATCAGTGTGTTGAGATCATCGCAGCGCTTGTATGCCCAAGTATAGCCTCAGACCTCTAATCTATGTATTCACCATTTGAGCCTTGTCGAATTCTTTTTGGAAAGCAAGAATTTCGTACGATTTCACAAACTTTGTAATTCTCTTATTCAAAACGGGACCTAATAATTCTCTAGTATTTTTGTCTAGTACCAGAAACTATGCTCAACAGCTGGTGTTAGATTTGCATGGCGTAGACAGAACGCATTAGCCCCATGCGGCTGCAAGGGTAGAAATGTTGTCTGAAACAAGGGAGAAGGGTGTAAACGTGAATACGGAATATGAGTGCCATCAACTGGCTTATCTGATCCGTCCAAATCTGATGCGATGACCAGGATCAAAGTTTCTTATCACCATGCACCTTCAACTTACCGATGGTTCTCGTTCAGACACGACCTCTTGGCAGTATGCGAGGTTCTGTGAAAATTCATGTGCTCTCCCTGCATCTCACCACTGACTTTGGATGTACATCCGTCACATATACTCCGGTACATTGGACGGCAGAGACAGAGAGAGGGGTAACCCATGCACAGTCGCGCACACATGGGGTGCTTGCCTTCGCGGCCTTTTGGACCGAGCTTGTTTGTTTCCTCTTGGACTTTTCCCTTTTTCTTTTACCCTACTGTTTTTTCTACTGTCAGTTGGTTGTCTGGCACGACGCACGACACACGCGTGAGACCAATCTTGCAATCTTTTCCCATCACAAAAATTGCAGATGTACCAGCTTTATGATCACAGGCTTAAAGACATATATCCGCACGATAAGAGGGCTTGTTTAGAACACAAGAGATTAATAAAAAGCTACGGAGAAAGCGTATCAATTTCGTAAAGTTCCTACGGAAATCCTTCATTTCAAATGGTCTTTCAGGTATATAGATATACATATATGAAAGTGAATTTTGCAAAAACCTACCCATAAGTCGGGGAGTTTGTCAAAAACCAACCCACTTCTCAAATTTTGTCAGTTATATTCTCGCGATTTTTATGTGATTTCAAATCCCCACTCAAGGCCAGTTGACCAGTTGAATCGCCCGACGTGATGCTTGCGAGACATTCTAGCGCGAGCCCCTTTATAACAACACACCCTAGTGGTTCATCTCCCACTCCCAAACCTGAAGTGCATGGTCACCATCATATTGAACCCTAACTAAGTCGCCCACGAGTCGTTGAGTCGAGCAGGAAATGGTGCTTCGGATTTGGGTGGGGAAGATGACCCATTATATTAGGGGGTGCTGTTATAAAAGGGTCCAGACTAGAATACCATGCAGGCACCACATCGGACGATCAAACAATTAACTGTCTCTGGGTGTGGATTTGCAACTACATAAAACTTGTAGGTGTGATCGACGAAATTCGAGATGTGGGTGGGGTTTTGACAAACTCCCTGATTTGTAGGTGGGTTTTTTCAAAAAAAAAAAAATCCCTACATGAAATGTATCCAATGTTGGAAACCCACAACGCGATTGTTATTGTACTTCTTGAATAGGGGTGGCAACGGGCTGGGACCTGACCGAGGGCGCCCCCGCCCGGCTTTGCGGGGAGAAAGTGCTGAGAAGTGTGGGGATCCCCGTGGGGTGGAAATTATGATTTAAATATTAAATTCTACTTGTTAATATGACTTTGGCTATTGATTTAGAAATACTTATGTATATTTTTTTTGTAATATATAGTTTCAAAATCTATATCTTAATATATAAATTCAAGTTTTAGTCCAAATAAAAAATACACATCTCATACTAAAAATCTATAATATATAAACAAAATATTTTTTTGTAACTTTTTACCGAGCCCCCAACCCCACCCCTGTCCCTCATGGGGATTATCCCCGCAGGGCCCACCCCACGGAGGAAATTGCCATCCTATTCTTGAACAGTTGGTTATGTTTCCTTTTCACATAGTAAATACTCGTGGGTAGCCATCTAAATTCATACTAGCTTGTACTAGTTGCTAATGAGTAGTAATGGCAAACATATAAGCTCCATAAGTATATCAAAAAGGTGTATGTCCTACATCGCACGTGTGAGAGGGTTGTGAGACTTTAGGTGAGAGTTGGGATGGTTGGAGTGAAGGAACAAGGGAGCAAATGCAAGTAATGCCTCCTTCCTTCCCTCCAATGGGCTCTTCGTCCCCAAGCTAATGAGCAATGAAAGCAATTGCGCCCAGTGTGTAGGCGTGCAAGCACTGGAAGGTACTCAGCCTTTTGCCATGAAAATACCTTGACGACTTTAGGCGCCATCAAGGAGTGTCTACCCTGTTCTGCGATAGAGCACACAGGACGCTGGCATGCAGTTATGGCATTCTTCAGTGGTACGTTGCAGTTGTTTTCAGTTGACTTGCCCTGGCAATGGAAAGATCATCCATTCATGAAGCAAGCAAGTGCCATGGAAAACAGCGGTCTTGACCACTGCCCAGGCGAATTCTTCCATCGCCTGGCCGTTGTAGCCAACCGCTCGCGAGCTGCAGAAATTCGCAAACGCTTTTTAAGGGTGTGTTGGGTTCATGGATGTGGGTGATTGGGATGATCCCATAAAGATTTTGGGTGGATAGGACCATTCAGATTACTTGTTTGGTTAGGTCGATGGGATAATATGAGTTGGTGTTTGGTTGGTGGGATAGAGTGAATGAGATGATCCGAGTTTATGTTTGGTTGAAGGGATTAGGGTGGATGAGATGGGTTACGATAACCTCTACTCTGAAGGTGGTGAGAGAACCTCCTGTCAAGCAGTCAAGCTACATGCCCTCAAATACTGGTAACTGTAGGTTGTAATAACCTCCACTCGTACAGAAATATAAAGGAACAACACATAATTTACTCATACAAAATAAAACAACAATGCTCTAGCTTGTCTGAAACTGAACTCTGAACAAGACTTCAACTGTGATGCTAAAATGCAAATGTTTCTGCTGCATCTATAAGCAAGAGCACTTCAGCATAGTCATGTGCCGGTCATTACATCTGAAATTGCACACGCTACAAAATTAAGAACAAACAGTCAACTTATCCAAAAGAGAACACGCTCAGAACGAAGTGAAGAGTGCTTGCATGGCCATACAACATACACAGAACTGTTTTTTGGTGTACCATTATGTAAGCACCCGGGGTTAACACCCTAAGTCTTCTGTGCATTTTCGAACTAGTCCCATAATCAGTGGTTAGCTCACACAGTAAACAAATATGGTATCATAACTATAATCGCAAAACTCTATTAATAAACAATAGAGTTGATTACAAGATAGGCTTACGAGCCAGCAGAACAGAACACAGCGGAAGACGAAACAAGAAGCAGTAGAGCCTAGCTAATCTGCCACAGACAATCGACTGAGGTAGCAGCGTAGTCGTCAAGATCTTCAGCAGCTGCATAGTTCTTTTCCTCCGAACAACAATTTATTAAGCAAGAGTGAGCACAAACAACCGTGCCCCGTAAGTTACACCTGGTAACCGAATTATAATGCATGCAGGGATATAACAAAGGAAGGCTTATAGAGTTGATTTTGCATAAAGCAATGCTTCTTTCCAAATACTTATACTAAATTCCAAAGCAGATATTCTATAACTAAAATTTATTTTCTAAAACTCAAGTTTTATAGTCAGATAACATTCATCAACGAGTGGTGAAGGATATCCTCCTATCACAAGGCTGCCCACCCAATTCTCATTTGGATAGAAATCCAAAACCATTGATAAAGTCTTTTAAAAACAAAATCAAAATATAACTTGGAGTGGCTTTGCTAGCATGTCCATGACCGTGGACACAACTATTCGAATAGTTTTACACTCTGCAGAGGTGCACAACTTTACCCACATGACACGATTTCTCTAGTTTGCTTGGCATCCGCTAATATCACTGCTCACTATCTCAGGTGAGCAGTCTAGAGCACATGACAAGGTCTTTACAATGCGTCATTCCACCGCAGTTGTAACAGTCCAATTTTCAAATTTCAGTAAAATTTAAAATTTATATATCTTTGTGGAATTTTTTGGAATTTTTAAAAGCTTTTATAATTATTTTAAAGTCAAAATAAATTTATTTGTAAAATTTAAAGCCAACATAAAGTTGTAAATAATTTTATTAAGTCCAAAATAAGTAAGAAAATTTCTGTGAATTTTTCCATAATTTTTGGAATTATTTTGCTATTTTTTCTAAAGCCTAAATGAATTATCAAAATTTAAACAAATAGAAAAGCAAAAGAAAATCCAAAAATAGCTTTGGGCCGAAACCCAACGGCCTCGGCCCAAACCTCCTCCCGTGCGCGGCCCACACCGCCGCACCCCCTCCTCTTTATCCACCGTTGGATCGAAATCCAACGCACGCGCCGCACACATGCGCCCCCACCCTATCTCCACCGCTGGATCTTGAACCAACGGTCAAGATCTGTTGTAACCTCCGCATAGTCCGAATATCTTAATAAATGTGAGCCGCGCGATCTAAATCTAACGGCCAGAATCACCCACCTTCTTCCACGTCGCCCTAATGATCGTGACCGTTGGATTAAAATCCAACGGCCCGTGTTCTTTCTTCCTCCTCCCCTTCTTCTCCGCGTCGTCTCGCGCAACCGCTGCCATGACCGAGTCAATGGAGCTCCGAGTTCCCCGCGTCCTGCTCATCCACTCGTCACGAAGTCGCGCGCAACGGCATCGCCACCTCACACCGCTCCCACTCCTCCCTCGTTCCCCTCTTCTCGTGCACGTTCTAGCTGAAACCGCCGCCACGCCTGCAACCGCCGCCGCACGTCCCCCATGTCGCCGCCGCTCCAGGCCTCCCCTTGCCCTATAAAAGGGAGTACCGGGTAGCCCTTCTCCTCCTCCACCTTTCCCCCTCACTCACTCTTCCTCGCACGCCCCAGCGTCGCCGGAATCCGAGTTCTCGTCGCCGCCAAGCCGTGAGACCTCGCCGCCGATTGCGCCGCCACCAGAGCTGCTCCGACCACCGCAACCACGCCATCGCCATCGCCTCATTACCGCTAAGCTGGTGCGTCCACTCCCATCGCCGGAGGACCCCTGGAGAGCCGTTATCGTCATAGCCCGTACCTCGCCGCCGGCCGTCTCCGTCACCTACTCGTCGCATGGGTGAGCGCAGTAACATCGCCGCACCTCCCTCTCTCTTCTAGTACCTTCGCCGCCTGCCGCCGCGCATCGTAGCACCAGCGACCTTCGGTCCCCGCGCTGGCGCCGCCTTCGCCGACGTGGCTTAGCCACCTCATCGCCACCTCACCCACCTTGCACGCGTGTCCTTCGACGTGGCGCCGTGTCAGCGCCCACGCACACGCCCGCGTGGCACGGTCCACCGCAACCAAATCCCAGAGCTCGGTGGGCTTGGTCCACCGTGAGCTGTGTCTATGACACTTGGGGCCCACTTGTCAGAATTTGTTTTAATTCTTTTAAATTCCGAAATTCTGTTGCTGGCGTCAGCATTGCGCAATAAATAGATTTTTCAGTAGAAAAATAATTCGGGAAATTCAACTAAATTTCAGAATTAGGTTTAAAACTTCTAAAATTCATAACTTTTGCATATGAACTCCAAATTAGGTGATTCAAATTGCAAAATTTATATAAAATTATAATCTAGCTAACTAAACCAAAATAATTCAATTTGGAGTTATTTTGATCTATGTTTTTGAATTTATTTGAATTTGAATTTGAATTTGTCGTATTTTCACGTTTAGAATTCGACGACTCCGAAGAGTTCGACCAATCTGAAGATTTAGAATTCCAAGATATCAACGAAGGCAAGTTACACCATTGACCATATTGCCCCCAGTATTTGAAGTTATTTTCAGTTTTTAAATTCTTTATTGCATACATATGTTTGTATAAATACTTTAATGTCCTGTTTTATGTATAGTTACCCCCATGTTTTATTGTATGACCAATTTGAATATTGTATCTGACTACGTTGACACCATAGGCAAAATATTATCAAAATTAAACATATGCTTAGCCAAGCTTAGTTCACACTTACAGAATTTGGGAGGGTTTTCACCAAATTTCTTACAAATTTGTTTTAAACTTGATATTGTGGTATTGTCTTACCACATGGATTTATAAATAGAGTTTTATTCAAAATAAAATCAAAAATGGGTTTGGACTTGGGCGAAATGGTCGAATAGTGGGTGCGAGTTTATGCAGGATTGATCCGTTAAGATTAAGGCTCATGGTTTGTAGGAATGACGCCCAAGTCAATTGAGAACCGGTCTTTGAGCCGCTTATTGCTATGCCTTATCGTACTACCACATGTCCTGTATGGGCAGGATTTGGCTAATTAATTTGTGATGTTCTAGTGTATTTATGTCATGTGATTATGTGGGTGTCGGTTAGACGTTTTATTCCCACTTGCCGCAAGAGGGGGCTTTCGGAGGACGGTTAGTCCAAAGGGGCGAAACCTTAGCGGGCATGAGTACACTAGGGCAGAACATTGTAAAGGCCTCATGGTAATTGCTCAGTCACACGCCTGCGGAAGCGTGAATTGGCCGACATAATGAGCATGTCACCTTGTGTGGGTAAAGTTGTACCAACTCTGCAGAGTAAAAACTATTTGAATAGCCGCATCCGCGGTCATGGACATGCTAGCAGGGCCACTTAAAGTTAGAATTATTTTTGGTTTTTAAATGCTTTATTAAATGCTGAGGATGGTTAATCCTTATGAAAAATTGGGCGGGAAGCCAAGTGTTAGGAGGGGATCCTTCACTAAATCATTGGAGGTCCAAGTGTTAGGAGGGGATCCTTCACTAAATCATTGGAGGTTATCCACATTGTAATATTGTCATTTTAAAATATGATTTTAGTCTTAGTATAAAACTGCCTTAGAAATTACTATAATTATTTACACTGAAAATGCTGTTTATGCAAAACAACCCCTGCCGTACTCACTTGTTACCTTATGCATGCATTTTAATTCAATATTGGGTGTAACTTGCGAGCACGGAAGTTGTGCTCATCCTTGCTGAATAAATCTTATTCAGGAGAAGACTTCTTCCCCGACGGTGAGGATCCGGACGAGTAGGCCTTTTGACCCAGACGATTGCCTGTGGCGCATCGTGTGGCTCACCTCTATTATATGTTTCCGCTGTGTTTATCATTTGTTATTTGATATTGTTGTTCAGACTCATTTGTATTAAACAATTATTTACTTAATGTCATTTACGATTTCGTGATATGAATGTGATATCCATTTTGTGAGACTGTGTACACTGGAAATCATGGACCGGTGTTTGAACACAGAGAATTCGGGATCCTTCGCTCCCGGGTTTGACAAAAGTGGTATCAGAGCCATATCGACTGTAGGTCATGAGCCCACGGTAAAAATAGTAAAACCATTAGGGACTATTTTCAAAAACTTAAAATTATTTACTTGTCTTCTAGAGTCTTACTCTTCCTTTCTCTGTTAAAAGATTTCTAAACTCTTGTCTCTTCTAAAATTGTAGATGGCCGAGAGACCGACCCGCATCTCCCATGGAATCTTTGCTGGAGAGTGGGCAGATATACTGTGGAAGATGATGCAGCATCTAAGTTTCAAGAAGAGGCCCACATACCAAGGATACAAGTATATCGTGGGACAGCAGGAGCGCTGGAGAGTGGAGGTTATCCTCTACTCTAACTTGGTTCCTGATACGATATTCCACATCTTCGACGCCCCAATGCGTCAGGAGACTTTCACCGCGGCATCGGGGCGCGCGAGGGAAGCCGTTCACGACCGCTATACTTATGACGCCCACCTCGGATATCGCATTCCAGTACTACCCCATGCACATCCCCACCCGGCTGGCGGTGCCTTCATTTCGATCGAAAATGAGGATTTACCGGAGATCACCCATCAGGTGGAATTAGCCAAGGCGATGGATTACGCCTATGGCAACACCCTGGACGAGCTGTATTTAGTTCAGGGGAGATTAGAAGCTGCAGAGGAGAAGCTGAGGGCAACCGAAGCAGAATTAGCTCTCTACAAGGCAGGCCAAGGCAGTACATGCAACTCCCCCGACTACACCCCATCCACCCCATAGATGTTTGCTTTTCCCTTTAGTTTCGTTTGTTAGCTACGAATTATGAGCTACTAACCTTCTGTGGTAGCTATAATCAAAGGAATAAAATAAAGAACTACTTTGAAAAAGGAAAATTTGATTCTTTGTCTTGTACTTGTGTGCTTTTTGGGCGAATATAAACTTGTTTCCCCTTAGAACTATCCTTTCTTCTCTTTCCTAAATCTATTGGAAAATTTAGCAGATGGTGGTCACCCGCACTGGAAGTGGCAGCGCCCAAGGCCAGGGCAACGAGAACGCCGACAACCAAGAGCGACTGTCGTGACCTCCTCCACCATTGTGGCAGGACCGGACTAGCAACAGATGATGGCCAACCAGACCCACCTCATCGACTTGCTGGCTCAGTCGTTCAGCAACTCTCAGAACATCCAAGTTGCAGCAGCAGCCACCGCCGCAACTCAGGCACCAGCACACCCTCCTCAGCGGGTGACCATGTCGGAGTTCATGCGTATGTGTAACGTCCCAAAATTTGGTTTTTCAAAAATCTTTTGAGTAGTTTAGGTCCCTGGAAAATTTCACCAATTTTATTTGAATTAATAAAGCTTAATCTGGAATTTTTCTAAATTAAAAATATTTAATTTGACTAATATAAACATTAATTAAAGAAAAACCTGTGTTATTTGGCTTCCTTGTCTTTCAAGGAATTTTTGGGTATTTTCTGAGATTTTTCCGGATTTGTTTGCTATTTTATTTGATCTCCTTGATTTTCGGGATTTCTTTTAATTCCGAAAATCAGTTTTTCTCTCTCCTGCCCACGTGCTACATTCATCTTCCAGCTCCCGATCGCAACAGAGAAGACCAGAATGTGCACGACTCCAACTGAAAAATTCAAACTTCCATATCTTCCTCCACGGTGCATATAAAAGCGAGCGGTTTGCGCTCACGCGTCCGTGTTGATCCCCTCTTCCAATCCCCTGAATTGGTTTCCTCCAAACCGATCTATTTTCGCCGCAATCTCTAGAAAACCGAGCTCCAACCGAGGTTCTTCTCCGGCGAACTGCGGCTTCATCCGACGTCCCCCGGTCGAACCGTCTGCGGCGTTGGCTTCGCATCGTCGCGTTCTACGTCATGGTTCCTTCCTCTTCGCCTAAAGATCACCGGAGCACCGTCGGCCATGTCAAGCCCTAAAGCCGAAACGTGTTCATCACGTTCCTCGCTACCTCGGTGAGTTTTTCCTAAATCCGACCGCGTCATCTTGTGCCCCTCATCAATACCTATTTTTCCCCTCTTGTAGATTCAAGTTTCATCCACCGTGCGCCGAGAATTTGACGTTCTCTCGCCTCTTGTTCGTCGTCCTTCTCCGGTCAATTACTCGCATAACCGTTGATCCCGGCCTTCAACTCCACCACCGTTGAGTTCGCGTCGCGCGTTCTACGCCGTGCTCACCTCCTTTTGCGAGCATCGCCGCAAGTGTTACTGCGCGTGAGGCCGCCGTCGTCGGTGTTCTTCGCGTCGCCGCCATCGCGCGAGCAAAATCTTGATGTCCGGACGCGTCATCATCTCGGCTCGTCGTTTCCTTTCCGTTTTGCCCTTCGCCAATCTTTGGTTCGCCTCCGTTCATCGGCAACTCCATGAGCAAGAATCACTAGGTTGCTTCGCATAATCGTTCATGTTCATAATTGACGACGTTACGTTGTATTGTCCATTGCTTTCTCTCTGTTACCCTTTTCCTCTTCCTGATGAGTAATTTCCTTGTGGGTCCCACTTGTCATTCAATAATCAAGCCATATATCTATCTCTCACTTCCATGTGGACCCTTTGCCATATATATATATATATATATATATATATATATATAGACCCTACATGTCATCCTCCCAATTAAAATACTAATTATTTCTCTCACTTACATGCGGGTCCCGTATGTCAGTCAAACCTTGGTCAACCCTATTCATGAGCTTGGTCCACCGTGGTCTAGTATATCTCCGTGGACCTGGTCCATAGACCAGTGGCCCACATGTCAATCCCTAATCCTATTTTCGGGAATTAATTTAATTCTTGAAAATCCTTTTATCTTATTGGTCCTACTTGTCACTCTCTCTACCTTATTTCTGGAATTATTTTAATTCTAGAAATCCATAAACACCAGTCGGTCCCACCTATCATACACTTATTCTTTATCTAATATTTTCGGAATAGAATATTCTGAGAATATTCCGTAGAGCTTTTTCATCATTTCATGTGAATTCCAATCTTCCAAAAGCCATATCTTCTTCATCCGAATTCCGATTGAACCCATTCAAGTTTCTAAATTCATCTAAATTCAATATCTACCTTCCAGTACCATTCAATTTCAATTTGGAGTTTATTTGATTTGTCTTTTTGAATTTAGTTTGTTTTGCGCTTTCTTTCTCGTTAGACGCCGAAGTCCCGGAATCGTCCGAAGGAGCTGAAGATCAAGCAAGTAGAAGATTGAAGATAAATTAAGATCACCATTGCTATAGCAAGGCAAGTTATACCTTTGATCATATTGAATCCCAGTTTTTAAAAATTACTTTGATTTAAATTATTGCATTTACTTTAAGTAATTATTTAAATACTTTTGGGTTTAGCTATTAATCCAATTTGTTATATCCACTTTGTCTATTGTATGTCATAATCTTTTGTCACCCTAGATTGGTTCATATTTAGTTGGTGCTATGGTATTACCAACGTGGGTTGGTTAGTACGAGTAGATTGCTTAGCCATGCAACGAGTCATCATCATCACCTGAGTTGCAATTATAAATTTGACTAAGTGACTATAGAACTTTGTGTAAAACTGTGTGCTATGTGTTATTACTTCGTGATGGCATGTGTTGCACTAAAACCAACTGGGTGGTAAAGGATTTGGACTGAGGCAAGTGGTGGAGACTGTGTGACATGGTGGACTATGTGATGGGAATGATAATCTTTGTGACTTAGTTAAGAAAATGGAAGTCTTGCCTTGGTCAATTAAGGACTTAACTTTGTGCGCCATTGAACTGGGCCTTACAGTACGACCACATGCCTGGTATGGGACGGGCCTAACTTAGTAAGTTATGGATTCTCGGCATTGATGTTCAGGTGGTAGGTTAGGCTATGTGATAGGGTGGAGGTGTGACTACTTGGTGGTTGCATCGCGGGACGATTCGTCGCTTCCCTGTCCAACGGTGTGTGTTATGCATGGACTATGTGATATGTATAGCGGTTTGTAAGTACATCAGGAGTGTCAATGTTTGAGATGAAGTTTCTGAACTGTTTTGTTATGATCAGTGCGGCCACACTGGTTATATCATGTGGGTAAAGTGTACAACCTCTGCAGAGTGTTAAACAATCTATTCGAATAGCCGCGTCCGCGGTCATGGACATGCTCGGGGATTTCACACGAGGGGTAGATTTTCATAAAACCTTTGGGAAGGGACAGCTGTGTGATTTAAGTCATATGGCTGTGTGAAAGAATTTGATTAGGCTATGTGTCTTTGTGAAAACAACTGTTAAATTAATATTGTCTATTTGTTTTGAATTATGCTTTCAATCTATTATTTGTATTCAATTGCAAATGTTGCATTTACGCAAAATAACCACGAAGCCATTTCCTTTGGAATAAGCCTGCATCTATACATTGCATTCTGTGGTATGACTTGCGAGTACGGTTGTGTACTCACGCTTGTTGTAAAACTTGCGCCCAAACCTACAGAAATGGAGGAATCGTTGGTCAACAAGGACTACTTCAAGGATCGAGAAGAACTAGGTCGCGCACCCCAGCCGATTGTCTGTGGGCATATGGATGGGCTTCACTGAAGTTATTCCGTTACGTTCCGCTGCAGCTTCGTTGAGCTATTCGCCTTCTGAGGCGTTAATTGTAAGCTTTGACCTTAAGGTCTTTACTCTGATATTTATTGTTATTTGCCTATTTATTAGTCATCTTTGTATATGGAAATGATATTTCATCGATGTTACCACTGTGTGCACTAGCGTGATCCTGGACTAGTGCAGTATACACAGAGGGTCCAGAATTGCATTTTTGGGTCCCGACAGTATGCGCCCTCCAACCTTCTCCAGCAGCACCGAGCCGATGGATGCTAACGATTTGCTTCGTGCTATCGGGAAGAAGCTGGACATCGCGCAATGCACCGACCGCGAGAGGGTCCTGTTCTCCTCTCACCAGCTCAACGGACCAGCTTCGGAGTGGTGGGACAACTTTTGCATCACCCACGCCAATGCCCAGGCCATCTCGTGGGACGAGTTCGTAAGAGCTTTCCGTCATGCCCACATCCCTGCCGGCATGATGACATTGAAGAAAAAGGAGTTCCATGCACTTCGCCAAGGCAATCGTTCGGTGAGCGAGTATCTTCACCGATTCAACCAACTGGCGTGCTACGCACAAGCCGACGTAGCCCGGGACGAGGACCGACAGGAGAGGTTCATGGAGGGACTTAATGATGACATCTCCGTCCAACTGATCTCCCAGAACTTCACTGGCTTCCAACAGTTGGTGGACAAGACGATCCGCCAGGAGGCCAAGCATCAGGAGATGGAGTACCATAAGCGGAGGATGGCCGCTCAGAGGTTTAATGCAGGAGGCCTTCCCAAGCCTTGATTCATTCAGCCGCAACCACCGCAGCGTGGGAAGTTTCAGACTTCCACATCCCGAGTCCCAGTGCAGAACCATCGCCCCAACACCTCCAACTTCCGCAACACATCAACTGGAGGGCAATTTCAGCAGAAGTGCTCCGCTCCCTCAGCTGCAGGAGTGACCTGTTTCCACTGCAATGAAACAGGGCACTACGCCAACAGATGCCCCAAGAAGCAGCAGGCAGCGGTACCTTCCAAGTCAGCACCAGGAGCCACAGCCACTCACGACTACGGTTAGATCCCACGACTGGATCTACGACCAGGTCTCACGACTACGACCAGATCCCACGACTGGATCTACGACCAGGTCTCACGACTATGGCCAGATCCCACAACTGAATCTATGACCAGGTCTCACGACTATGGCTAAATCCCACGACTGAATCTACGACCAGGTCTCACGACTACGACTAGATCCTAAGACTAGGTCTCATGACTACGACCAGATCACACGACTAGATCTACGACCAGGTCTCACGACTACCTATCATCCAATCTTTCCACAATTAATTTTTCTAATAATCCAACAATAGTATAATTCTATAATCCAACAATGCTATATCCAACATCAACCTCTTTCCAGAACCCAACCCCAACAATCCAAAATTCAACAATAACTTAATTCTATGATTCAACCTCCAATGATCCTCCAATCCCATAATCCAATCAATAAACAATTGTATAATTCTAAAATCAAAATCCAAGAATCATGCATTCCTACCATCCAATCTTTCAACAATCGTATATTGCTATAATCTAACAATAAGGTATTCTTATAATCAAACGTCCCACAGGAATGTATTCTTACAGTCCAATCCTTTCAATCCCTAACCTCTGACTAGAACACATTCGGTACGATTCTCCATACTATCGATCTTGACAATACATGGCTATACAATGGAATTGGGAATAACTGTAAAGCTGAGAACAGGACATTAAATTACTTGAGTTGAAATAAGCATGCAATAATAATTTAAAACATAATTTAGATAGTTTAAAATACTGGGATTCAAATATAATCAAAGGTGTAACTTACCTTGCTTAGTTAGCTATTGTTCTTAAATGGCGTCGAAAAGCAGGGACGTGTCGAAATCCGGTTCTCCGAAGTTGTCGAAAACTACAAGTGAAAATGAGCCAAAGTCAGATAAAATGCAAATAAAATCAAAGAGAAAAATACCAAACTAGAACCAAAAGAAAGGTACTGGGTTTAGATGAAGGTAGAAATTTGAATCACTTGAGTTGGAGTTCGAACGAAGGAGAACGAGCTCTTGGAAGTCTTGAAATCACAAGGTCAGAAGGAGGTTTCGACTACAGGTGGTCGGAAGGGGGTTCGACTGGTACGAAAGATAGAGAAGGATTCGACTGCTCGACGCGGTTGAAGGAAGAAAGAAGGTGTCGACTGCTCAACGCGGTCGAAAGAAGCAAGGATTCGACTGCTCAACGTGGTCGAAAGAAGCAAGGATTCAACTACTCAACGTGGTCGAAAGAAGGATAGCAAGAGGGATTACGACTACTCGACGTGATCGTAAGAGAGAAAGGATTTGACTGCCTGGTCGAGAGAAGGTTTCAACCCACTGGTTGAAAGGATGTCGAAAGAAAGCTTCGACTACCAGGTCCAAAGAAGGATATGACTACTCAACAGTGGTCGAAGGAAAAGAGGAGTTCGACTAATCAACAGTGGTCGAAGAAAAAGAGGGGTTCGACTACTCAACAGTGGTCGAAGGAAAAGAGGGGTTCGACTACTTAACAATGGTTGAAAGGAGGACTGAAACCGAGAGGGTGGTCTCAACTGGGAGGGAGGTCCAAACTGAGAGAGAGGACAGAGCACGAGAAACTCACCAGGGCAGAGAGAGAGGCTGGGGGAGGGAGGTTGACGAACGGCGGCGGGGCAGCTCGCAGTCAAAGGCTAAGGAGGATGGCGGTGGGGCTCAGCGGAGTGGTCAAAGACGGCGCAGGCGCTCTGAGAGAGGAGGAGCTTCTGCAGCGCACGGGGCTCCAGCGGGTCTCCAGAGAGAAGAAAACAAGCACCGTGTAGAACACAACCTTGCGAAGTCGATGGCAACGAGCACGCCGCCGGAGAGGCTTCCACGGTGGCGGAGAAGCTTTAACAACGGTGTGAGAGGTGGTGGCGCGAGCTCCAGCCGGCGGCGGCGAAACTCGAAGCGCGGTGACCCGCGGAGAGAGAGAGAGAGAGAGAGAGAGAGAGAGAGAGAGAGAGAGAGAGAAGGAAAAATGGGGAAAAAGGAAGGGGAAGGCGAGAGGCTCCGGGGCTTCTATTTATAGCAGCCGAGGAGGAGGAGGGAGAGAGATCAACGGGCGGGGAGCTCAAGCGGGGCTCTAGCCGACGCAGAGCGACGGGATGGGAGCAGGTAGGCGAGGGCGACGGGATAGGGCAGAGACATTCAATGCGCCTGCGACTTGGAGGGGAGGAGGCGAGGGAGAGAATCACGCCAGGGGCGACGACCTTGCAGCGGAGGTGACGGCATGGGTGCCTAGGCGAGGATAAGACGGGAGTAGGTGGGGAGGAGACAAGAGGGGGGACATGGCATTACCGCGCACGCTGCTATGGAAAAAGAGGGAGGTGACGGGGAGTTAAGGTTGAGCCAGGGCACGCGTGCATCGGGTGAGCTGGCGAGGGCGCTGCCGTGTGGATGCGAAAGGGTGCCAGCAGGCCCGGTCGAGGAGAAAGAGAGAGGACTTTTACTTTTGCAAATAAATTATTTTTAATTTTTTGGGAAAAGGAAAAGCCCCTTTTAGAATCCAGAAAATCCAAGAAAATACTTAGTTTTTTTTAACTTTAAACCCAATAAAACCCAATAAACTCAATAAATGTTCTTTTTTGGATTTTTAAAACTTAAGGGACTTAAGAAAAGCAATAAAACTCTTTTAGATTTTTAGAAAATCAAGGAAACTCTTTTACAACTTAGAAAAAGTGATAAAATAATAACTTTATTAATTTTGAAATAGTAACAGAACTTTGAGATGTTACACATTCTCATTTTCGGTTTTATCATCCTTAGCTTCAGTCACTCCCTTTGTATTATATATTTAAATCTTGTGGGCTACTACTTTCACCAGCTGACAAATCCAACCGATCATCTCCTATTCCATTGGAGCGATACATCGCACTTCCTTATAAAGATCTGAATCAACATGAGAGATCCGAGAACTGTCATCTCTGCTGGTGCTTGGGGGCATTCTAATCGATGGAGGGCTTCTGACTGAACCCTTTCCTGAGACAGTCAGTCGGTGATGCACAAAAACAATGGTTTCTGTGAATTGTAATGTATGAACTGTGAACCAAGTGCAGAGAGGTAAACAAAAGGGTCAGAAGTAGGATTTACCTTTCTGACCTGGTTGTCTTTTTCCTTCACTAATGTTTCGAGACTGGAATTGGAATTTGAAACTGGATGCTGCAACTCACTCTCCAATCTAGCAACTTCCTTTTGCAAATGCTTAACTTGTGCTTTATCCGACATGAACAGATTAACCTGAGCATTTGTAACTACTTCCTTTGGACAACTCCCAAATAAAAGAGTATTTCTCAATGTGTCAGACGAAATGACCATAGCTACATTAGGCACAACAAAATGGAACTGGAAAATATATCTCAAGATTGCTCAGTCATCCCAGAAGATTTTGTGGTGCTTTGTTGACACAACCAACATGATCTAGAATTACAGGTGCAGAGCATAGAAAAAAAAAGAGAAGCTGAGTTATCTAAATCTCCCACCAAGGAGAAAAAAGAACACTTGTCCTGTAATACGAAAGCACAAGAAATAAATCTTCATATCCACAATTACAGGTGCAGAGCATAGAAAAAAATAGATCAGTCACCTAGATCAATCACTAATTATATCTAGATATGTTCAAAAGCCGGACCGGGCTTGAAAAGCCCAGTCTAAAACAGGCAGGCCCGGCCCGCCCCAACCCAAAAGTTGAGTTTTTCATTTAAAAATATTATTTTAATCATTTTTTAGAATTAAAAAAATAATATTTAATTCATTTCCAGAAATAAAAAATAGTTTTCAATTGTTTTTTTGGGCCTTCGGGCTTTCGGGCCGGAAACGCAGTCCCAAGCTCGGCCTGGACTGCCTCGGGCTTGGGCTGCCCATGAACACCTCTAATTATATCATACATTGCACAATGCCATCGGAGTACATCATAACTAGTTATATCATCCATTACCATAACCTTAAGAGTCCAAGCCTTACCATCGTAAAGGCACTATCATACTAGTCCAAACACATGAATAAGTCATGCTTTAACCACATAAATAGGTTTACAACCACATAGATAGGTTTACTCCTCAATAGGTTTTTGGTTGGTAGCAAAATATGTCTCACTACAATCTAACAATGGTAGTTCAGTGATCAAGTGAAATTGGTACCAACTAGCTTATTTCTTAGGTTGTGGCCAATTGTGTTTAAGAACATGGCAACTTGCTCCTCAACACATACATGTATAGTGTCACGAAGTAAAGATCGCTCTCTCAAGACTTCACACAACCGAAAGAATGGAGTTCACTTAAGCCTAATTGTGTTGGTACAAGTTTTTTCATTCTTCCAAATTTTATTATTCAGATAATCAATTATAATTCTATCCCTTTCCTCGATAGGGCCATAGGTAATACGACCTCTCCTATTACTTAGTATAGACCGTACAAACAAAATGATCATGCAAGCATCCACATATGTAGCAGCGCCAATAAACAATATCTTTCTCCTTTTAAGCCTCCTCTTGTCCATCTACAGATCATAACAGTCTTGACTATGCAAGCATACATTCACAAAAAATGAAAGCATAGTATGTACTACTCAATGAAGTCTCCAGGATATCCAACACATATGTATGAAGCATGTACTACTCAAATCCAAAGTACTATAACAAACTACTCAACGAAGTCTCCAGTATATCCAGCATATATGTATCAAGTATGTACTACTCATGCATCATACACACACAAAACACCTGAGCTACATGTTTGATAAAATTGGAGCATAGTCATACCCAACATCTTTGACAGTGAGCAATCTTTCTAAATTTCAGATAACTTGCACAATAACTCACCACAATAAGCATGAACATTGCTAAATTTCACTACACATGTAGATGTAGAAGCAATTTTACATGTGGAAGCATTTTTTCCTCTAGACTCAAATCCTCTGGACATGTACAAGCAATTTTTTCTATAACAGATAGCCCAACAACAGCAAGGAAAATATCACAAATGGAAGCAACAATAGCAAGCTTCATATTTCTTGGACATGCCGAAGCACAGGATAACGGGGATCTAACAATTTTCCCCATAAGAACATTTGTACCAGCTAGATCTACCCAAAAAAATCACCAATAGGATGAAAAGATGATTTCGGGCCATACCTTTGGTTCCCGCGACAACTTCATACCAAGTTGAGGTAGGTAAGGAAGACCGGGATGGGAAGAAGAAGGAGATGCCAAATCAGAAGACCGACATCACCGACGTGCAACAAGACCACTAGCCACCACCGTCGGGCCGCTGTAGACGTCGCCCGTTCGACATGAGAGTGGGGTAAAATCGGATCAATGTGGAGAGGAGGCAAGCAGAGACGGAAGAGGGAAGGAAAGGCGACACCTTGCGGGTCTCCAAGCGGGTGGCGGAGAGAGGAGAGGCAACACCTTGTGGGTTTCCAAGCGAGTGGCGAAGGGGGGAGTCCAGCGCACGCAGTGTAGGTGGACGAGGAGGTTTTGAACCGCATGATTTAGTGGTTTTCGTCGAATGAAATGGTGCGGTATTTCCCTCAGATATTCCCTTTCGTCGAACGAGTTGGTACGGGACGAATTGATTCCATTCAGCGAACCAAACGCACGAATATCACCGTTTCCCGAACCATCTGGTAATGAACCCTTTATTCACTCGTCGAAACACAACCTAAGTAAATGCTGGATCGGCGGACGTGCGTACATCGGAGCAAGCAAACTTCGCCATGCGATGGCCTCGGTCGGCTACGTACGGTAGCGCGCATGGTCTTGTGGGTTTCTCCTCCTCGCACTCTTGTCATATGTATGGCCGGTGATGGCGAAAGAAGCTTAGTGAGGTGACACTTCGTTGTTACCCATCCGTAGTGCTCCTAGTTTGGTTGCACCGATCCTTGCTGACGGAGATATCGCCCTTCATTTTCATGCAGGGATCGGTGGGGCTGGAAATTCGCAGCAGAGGGAGAGACTTCTCTTTCAAGGAACATGTTGGCAATTGACACAACACCACCGCCGAGGAGAGTAGACGTTGATGAAAGGGAGGGGCCGTAGCCCCGACCCCTGTGCCTGCTGCCTCCTCCTCCTACCCTTGCACATATATTGGGATGTAGAATGGTTTTCATCTTTTCCTTAAAAAACTGATTTCTAATCCACGGGATCCGAATGATCGACGACATGGCATAAGAGAAGCATTTATTTAGAGCACGACTAAAGCAAGTAAAAAAGGGCTAAAATGGCTTGTCATATAAAATGAAGGCCGCAATATGTACAGATTAATAGATCTAGAGATCATGAACTCTTGATAGAATACCACCATTGGATCATAGATCAAAGCTCTCCCTCTCTTAAAAGAAAGGGACATACTAAGGGACGTACGTACTCACATCAACTGTGTCGACCAATACTAAATCATCATGCACCCTGCTCCCCGTCATTCGTCCATATCATACGGTACTTTGATTCGAAAAATCTTCAGATACAAAAATTAGCGTCGCCTTCTGCCACTAGTACCACGACTATTCGTAGAGAGGGGATGGATCAAACAAATCTCTTTGATAGAAGAATCACTCCCGGCCTCTCCCTCTCCTGGGAGTTGGAATAGGATAAGCAACAGTGCAGATGGTCGCAAGTCCAAAATAAACCAAACTGTCGCTGTTTTTAGCGCGAGTGCGACATCTCGCCATGCAATGTGGTGATAATAATTAGCGTTCTACTTCAATCATAAGCTTCGTCAATTTTCTCCGGTCTATTTGCACTGTTATTAAATAGGGTGTTGTGTACATGTCCCTATAAAAGGCGCCAGGCGTACGGGGGATTTAATTTAGTCGGTTTGATTGTTTTGAGAGGCACATAAGACAAGAACTAGAGTAAGAGATGTCAGGACCTGGGTACGCCTACTCACTAAATATATCGCAAGTTGATATCAGCAGATGGTGACTTGGCTTGGCTCGGCACATGCATGAATGCTGCAATTTTGGTGATTTATTAGAAGGATGGATTAGTGGTCTTGATTCCTTTCTAGTCAGAGCATGTACAATATACAGATGTTTAGAGAGGTACTAATTAGCAAAGAAAAACTGATTAATCTTGTCACGTAGGATAGATAAGATGCTTATTTTGTAGCATCGATGTTTGATTAGACACCGGTGTTTAAGAAGTGTTTATGTATAAAATTATCTATAATCAATAGATAATACAATCATCTAAGCACCTACAAAAGACATGCTTGCATTGAAAGAAATAACTTTTACATAGATGCTTGATGACGTGACTATATTCTCTTTCTTTAAACACTCATATATAAGCATCTCGTATTGTACATGTCCTTAGTGTCACTTCGCGGTTGCTGTGATGGACAGTTTTGCACCATGAAATCTATTTAGTTAGAAAAATCTTTATTAATTCTAGTAAGTTTTTTTTTGTTAATGAGTTCTAATAAGGATATACTTCACCTGTTCAGAAATATACGACGTTTTAGAAAGCGTGCAATCAAACTTCTCTAACATTGACTAATAATATATTAAAAACTATTTAGATTGATCACGAGAGAATAATACAATTAGATTTGTAATGGATAAATATTTTCATAATATAATAATTTTGTAATTTTTAAATAGCATAATCAATGAAAAGTAATGGTCAAAGTTGCATATTAGAGACTATGTAGATGTCTAAATCGTCATATATTCTTGAACAAAATAGATAACTTTTAATTAATTGTTACATCAACAATTAATATATAAGAGCGTTTTTAATAAGCAAATGCAATGCTAAACGGAGTCTCGGACTGAAAGTTCAGAACAACAGAGAACTGCTAGCTCAGGCATGCCCTATCGTGAGCCCCCCTACTACTCATGACCATCTAGTAGTTTTGTAGATAATATATAGGTGCATGAGCAACAAACAACACGGTGCATATGTTACTGAAAATAGGGTGAGACTATCCTAAGGGCATCCGCGAGAAGAGCAACTCACATGCGCCCCTCCCCAGTGCATATCGAAAAACTTTTCAATGATTCATATAAACTTTCGGTTCGAAAACTTTCAAATGATCCGAAAAACTATTGAATTGGAAAAACTTTCAAATAATCTGAATTTTTCAACTCAAAACTTTTCCCTTTTAACTAGAGATTGAGCTTTGCATGTGGTCCCCCACGGGGAGGAGAAATCACTAGTGGCAACCTCGCCTGCGTCTTCGGTGATGGTGGGCGGTGAGCAGCGGTTGCCCAGGGGGGATTAGTTATGTTTTTTGCGGCAGCGTGCGTGTCCACGGAAGGGGAAACGACACAACGACATACACCACAGTGTGTGCCGGCGTTGGGAACAGGTAATGGCGGCCGCGTACGGGGCACGAACGCCAGTGGTGGAAGTGGGTCGGCGGCAGTGGAGCCCAGGAAGTTCTTGGACGCTTTGCTGCTCGTTGGCATTTTTGGAAGAAAAAGCCCGGAAATCAACCATAAACTATAAAATTTGAACACGCGTCAACCTTTAACTCTCAAAATCGTTCAGTTTACCATCTTCAACCCAAACTAGGGTAGTTTTATCTGACGTGGCGCTGACGTGGCCCAATCCAAAATAGTTTGGCTGACGTGGATGCCACATTTCCTTCTTTCTTTTTCTTCCCCATTTCCTTCCCCCACCGCTGCCTACGCACGCTGTCCTACCGTCGCCTCCGTCTTCTGCTTGAGCGGCGTTGCTATACACACAAAGATCCTTGGACAACACTTACACGAAGACCATATGACTCCTTCCATCCCATTGTTTACTGCTCCCGAGGTCCATCTTCTCTCTCTCTCTCGCGCGCGCGCGCGCCGAAGACAAGATCGGTGGATGGAGGAAGAAGGCGGCCATGGAGGTTGTAGAGGGCCGCAGTGCGCTCTCCTAGCAAGGCCTTCCTCGCCTTGTAAGTTCGACGGAAAGCCAGCGGCGTCACCGACGTAGAGCCACGCTACCGCCCCATTCTTTGCTCCCGACGATCTGTCATCTCCATCATGTCCTACCCGAGACAACCGCATCACGAGGTGCGTCTCGTCACGCTGGAGCTAACCCCCACCTCCTTCGACCTCCTCGTCCACTATGGACCACCACCATCGAGCGCTACCGAGCCGCCATGGTCGTCGCTGTCTAAAGCTCTCTAGCGTCGCCCCCATTTCTCTCGACCACCAAAATGGATTCTCCACCCTTGGGAACATGCGATGTGCCCGTTAAGTTCGCCTCCAACCCACCGGAGCCTGCCAGAGCCTTGCCCATCTTCTCCGTGCCTGGCAGCCTTGTTGCCGTGCTGTTCCAGCCGCTCGGAGGAGCATGACGACTTCGGGAGCGACAAAGCGATGGGAGGGAGGGAATCCCCCAAATCCCGGTAGAGGGGGTGGCACAGCTCGTAGCTGGGGGAGGCGGCGGCGCAGTTCCCAGACAGAGATGGTGGAGGCTCGCTGCCGGTACTCGAGAGGAGGAAGGAGGTGCTCGAGGAGGAAGAAGAAAAGAAAAGAGAAAAGAGAAGGAAAAGAAAGAGGAGAAGAGGGAGAGGAGATGCACGGGGAGGGGACAACGTGGGGAGTCCGAGAGGAGGCGGGGGTGGCGGGAAGGAGGCATAGGTGGAGGAGGGTGGGAGGAGGGAGAGAGAGAAGATAGGAAAAAGATAAGGAGGAGAAGGAAGGGGGTGATTGACTGATGAGGTGGCAAAATACAGTGACATGGGTGCTAACGTACATGCCACATAAGCAAAACCGGGATGGTTTTGGTCTCAGGGGGTAAACTTAGTGGTTTTGAGAGTTGGAGGTTGGCATGTGTCTGGTTTTGTAGTTTAAGGTTAATTTTCAGACTTTTTAAAAAGTTCATATTGTAAAATGGACTTTTTCCTTTTTCGAATCAGGAACTAGGGACAAGGCGAAAGTTGAAGTCACGAACAACCAGGTAGTGGTGTGGATTTCGATCCGATGGCCCAGGTGTTGTCTAGCCTTGATCCGATGGCCTGAAAGGTAGTCCGTGATTTGAGGAGCTCATGAGTGTCCGTGATTTAGCAAATATACATCCGTGGGTTTACTAGTGATACTCAGCTCATGCATGAGCCGGCCGTTCAATGAGCTTACAGGCAAAACCATGTTCGTTGGATTGCGATTGAAGGTGACGAGGATCTGATAATCCTCATTTTATTTTTTTCTTAATCATGTTATATGACGTCACATGGTATACCCCTTACTGTTGTAAGAAAGAAGTAAGTCAGGTAGTCGTAAGTTCTTCTACGACCACCCCTATAGTCGTAAGTATTTCTACGACTACCATATAATCTTAAGTTCTCCTACGATTACCTTCGGTCGTAAGTCTTTCTACGATCAGTATCCAGTCGTAAGCTTTTCTACGACTATCCCCTAGTCGTAAGTCTTGCTACGACCAGTCCTGCCACGACTTCTCCATGGATAACTAGGTCCACTCGCCAGTAGGCCCTATTAACTATGGAATCTGAGTAGTTAAGATATGCAGCTATACCTAGAATAACTACGTGTAACTCACCATTATCTCTGATTGATGACCGCCAGGCAACGTGGGGAGGTTACTACTCCAGTAATTACTCTCATTATTACGGAGTAATGAGCGCCTCCTGATTTGGAACGACTACCGTCTTCACAGCATACTATAAATATGTATCTTTTAGAGGTAAGGGGGAGAGGCTTAGAGGCTTTTTGGGGGACAATCAGTAGCAGTATTAGCGCAAATCTTTCCGCTGATTGTAATCAGGATACCCAATACAATACACACAGGAGTAGGGTTGTTATTCTCACTGGAGAAGGTCCGAACCTGTATAAAAATCCCCGTGTCTCTTCTGTCTGCGTGATCAATTGTGGAGACCCTCCGAATCAAATAATCTTTACGTAAGATCGGTTCTAAAACACCGACAGTTGGCGTCGACCGTGGGGATCTTCTGGTAATTCCTTCTCAATAGTTCTTTCTTTTCTCTTTGATGCTACCATGGCAGGAGAATGGAACGAGGAGAATTGGTTCGACTTGGCCGATTACGCAGACATCGACATGGATACCGGCTTCGATTACGAGCCGAGTATCGAATCATCTGACGGTATTGCCGCCTCTGGAGATCTTCTATTAGATCTCAGAGACTGCATCACCGCCGGAGTTCAGGAGGAATCCTCATCCCCCACAATAGTACGCCTAGCTGAGGAACCAGCTTCCTTAGGGGGCAAGGGTCAACACGACCACAAACGGGGCTACCCCAGGACAGATTCGCAATACGACGAGAGTCTTTCCTCCAAGTGTTCGAGTCCCCCTAAGGCAGTACGACTTGGCGAGACAAGTTCTGGAAGCCATCATTCCGGAGCTCCATTGACACCTGATGGTCCTCTTTCTCCGGATAATTCCACAGAGAAGAGGATCAAGCACGCTGTTCCTCCAAGTCCAACCATCCCATCGCAGGACACACCTGCAGACAGAGACGGCTATAACCTGGAGTTCCCCTACCTAGAGGGGTTTACTCCAAGTCACCAAATGGTGTCGCTCGACTACTCCTCAAGCGAGGAGGCCTCGAGCGCAAGTGGAGGTCGTCTACGGGAGGTCTTCATCATTCCCCCTGATAAGAATCATTCTCCCAAAGGTAGGATTGATGATGCTCCCCGACGGGCACACTCTACATCCCCTCGTGGCAATGGCAGGGACACCACCGCTGGCGAACGAGACGAACACTTTAATGAACGTGCGAGACATCCTCAACATTCTCGCACTCCATTAAAACCAACTCAGGGGTCTGATGTAGGCTATTCTGAGACAACCCGACGGAGAAAAATAGCAGCTCAGAAAAATCTCCCTGAGTGCGCTTATTTCCAGTCGAAGGAAGCTCAAGAGCTCCAGCACATCAACGACTTGCTGGAAAATCCGACCCAAGAGCTCGCTCGAGCACCGGGGTACGATCTCTTTGCAGAAGAGATCGCACAAAGGCTTCGTAACACGATGGCAAAACTCGAGCGTCCTCGTCAACTGCAACCAGGAAGTCGTAGCAGTACGACTCCATCTTCTGCCAGCTGTTCGGATAACTCGTCGCATGGAAGACGACATGACCCTCGCTCACGTCGTTCTCCCGACCTGAGGAAGGCTCGTTGGACATTTGGAGACCGACAAGCCCCCAGGAGAGGTGATCTTTCACCACTTAAAGGACGGAATGTGCGGCGGCAAGCGGAATACGAGGAGTATTTCCCTCGTAAAGCTGAGGCTTGTCATAGGTCCAGCCCACCCGTGACTAAGTATCATCGAGTACGATCACCCGGTGATGTTAACTCTTCTTTTCTACAAAGAAGGAGGCAAGAAGTTATCTCGGGATATCGGGCGTTTTCACCCGATCTTCGAGCAGTTCGCTAGCCGCCTCATTTTCGACCAACGAACATGGAGAAATTTGATGGAACCCAAAATCCCATCGAATTCCTCCAGATCTACACTACAGTTATCCGAGTAGCAGGAGGAGAGCACGTAATGGCAAATTACCTTCCGAATGTGCTCGAAGGATCGGCTCGATCATGGCTTTTAAACCAGCCATTCGAATCGATCTACTCGTGGCAAAGACCAGCTGCGACCTTTGTCTTTGGCGAACTTCAGGCACCTACAACCAGGATCAAAACCCGACGGGCCAAATCCGGTCAGGTCGAACGATAATCGTGATTCTGGAAAAACGAAATTTTTATTTGAAATTCGCTTGAATTTGATTAAAACCATTCAAAATTCAAAACAGAATTTGAATTTTAAAACCTAAGAAAACCGCCGGGATTTCATTTCCGGTACCACCGAAATCCGTTCTGCGCGAAGCCGCCAGCATTCGCGGTTTTGTTTCCATGCCTACAACCGCCCTAGAAAGGAGGACAACCTGCACCGGATAAGACAGAATGATCATGAAACTCTACGCCAATTCATCAGGCGCTTAAGTCAGGTTCAAAATTTTATTCCGGAAGTTTCTGACTCATCCGTGATCAGGGCTTTCAAGCAGGGAGTCCATAGCAGAAGAATAAGAGAGGACATCGCTTTAAATCCTCCCGCCACCGTCGCCGAACTTTTCGAGATGGCCGATAGATACGCGACTGCTGCTGAAGCAGTCGAGTGGAACAACACTATCGATCGCGAAGAAAATATCCCTCAGGAGGTAGGGGAAAGTGGTAAGAAAAAGGATAAAAGGCTAAGAAATCCAAGAACAAGGCAAAGAGACACAAATCTCCTGCTGCCGGTTCTAAGGAGGTCTTGGCCGTAAGCGACAAAGAGCCGCGCAACCCCAAGCAGAATCCTGATCAAGGTAAAGGTAAGCGCCAAGATCGGAGGAACGACAAACCCAGGTGGTGTCCTTTTCACAAAAAAGAAGGGCATGACCTTCGTAACTGCCGAGTTTTTCTACGAAAACTCAAAGACTATTACTCTGGTAAGGGGCCACTTCCTACTCTTGAACAGGTAGGCCAAACAAGTGGACGGAAGGAGTCGGATGACGAGGAGGAGATGCCGTTCCAGGATCCGCAACACACCATCGATCACATCTATGGGGGATCATCGACATATGAGTCACGGCGACAACTAAAAGTTGTCGAGCGCGAGGTAAACACAATCGACTCACCTCTCGTCAATAAATTACCGAAGTGGTCGGAAGTCACTATTACTTTCGAGAAAGGTGATTGCCCGATCCCTTCGACTAGACTAGGTCGGTTCCTGATCGTGGTCGAACCCACCATCAACAATTCGAGTAAATCGAGTTTTAGTTGATGGTGGAAGCTCGTTAAACATACTATTTACGAGTACCCTGGATGAGATGCAGGTGCCCAGGACAAAGGTAAGGCCGGTACGATATTCTTTCCATGGAATCGTACCGGGGTCTTCGGCCAAACCAATTGACCAAGTTTCTCTTCCTTTAACGTTGGCTCACCAAGCAAGTTTAGGACAGAGAAGATCTCCTTTGACGTGGTCGATTTCGATACGACCTATAATGCCATACTCGGACGACCCACTTTGGCAAAATTCTTAATAGCTACTCATTATGGGTATCAATGTCTTAAAATGCCAGGTCGCAAAGGAGTAATCACAATATATTGTGACAAGAAGATGGCGCACTCCTGCGACCGTCATTCCCTCGAGATGGTTGGACAACTACCAACTCGAGACGAAAGTCAGCCTTCGACTAGCAAGTCGAAGCCTAAAACTGCACCAAAGCCGAACGACCAGGTCAAAGAGGTTCCTCTGGACGCGGAGGAGCCCTCGAAGACTGTTCGCATTGGGGATTCTTCCGATCCCAAATAGGAAGACGCCCTCATCACTTTCCTCTAAGCAAACGCAGATGTCTTTGCGTGGCAAGCATCCGATATGCCTGGAGTCCCCAGGGAAGTGATCGAGCACAGGCTAGCCTTACGGCCTGATAAACTACCCGTAAAACAGAAGTTACAGAGATTTGCCCCTGATCGACGAGATGTATTAGGTCAGAATTGGACAAGTTGCTTAAAGCAGGCTTCATAAGAGAAGTCAACCACTCAGAGTGGTTGGCCAACCCTGTAATGGTTAGAAAGTCGAACGGCAAATGACGTATGTGCGTAGACTTTACTGATCTTAATAAAGCTTGTCCAAAAGATGATTTCCCTTTACCTCGCATCGATCAGTTGGTTGACTCTACTGCAGGATGTGAAATGTTGAGTTTTCTGGATGCATACTCTGGTTACCACCAGATCAATATGTGTCGAGAAGATGAAGAGAAGACCGCATTCATTACACCATTTGGAATATTTTGCTATGTCAAAATGCCATTCGGTTTAAAAAATGCTGGGGCTTCTTTTCAGCGTTTGATGCAAACAACTTTTGCTCCTCAACTAGGCCGAAACCTGGAGACCTACGTTGATGATCTAGTCGTAAAAAGCAGCAAACAGCTCAATCACATCACAGACTTGCAGGAGACATTCAACAACCTTAGAAAATACCACTTGAAGCTTAATCCCGAGAAGTGTGTGTTCGGGGTCTCTTCAGGAAAATTGCTTGGATTCTTGGTCTCTGCACGAGGAATCGAAGCAAATCATGAAAAGATAAAAGCCATCACCCAGATGCGCTCCCCGACCACGAAAAAAGAGGTCCAGAAACTCACAGGATGCATGGCGGCATTAAGTCGTTTCATCGCACGTTCGGGAGAGAAAGGACTACCTTTCTTCAAACTTCTAAGGAAACATGAGGGCTTCGAGTGGTCGGAAGAGGCTAACATAGCCTTTGAGGAGGTCAAGAGGTATCTTACGAGTTCTCCTGTTCTGGTTTCCCCGAAACCAGGAGAGACGCTCTTAATTTATCTAGCTGCCACGCCACAGATAGTAATCGTAGTACTGGTCGTAGAACGTGAGAACGTACAACGACCAGTTTACTACGTTAGTGAAGTTTTACACGGACCTAAGGAGAGTTACCCTCAGGTTCAAAAACTTTTATATGCCCTCCTCATATCTTCGAGGAAATTGCGGCATTATTTTTAGGCGCACAAACTAGCTGTGCCGTCTGAGTTTCCCTTGGGAGCGATCCTCCAAAATAGGAAAACAGCGGGACGCATGGCAAAATGGTCAGTCGAACTTGGGGAGTTCGACATCCATTTTGTGTCCCGAATGACTATTAAATCCCAAATCTTGGCAGACTTTGTCGCGGAATGGACAAATTCTGAACCTGTTCAGGATCCCCAGTACAATTCCCACGACCAGTGGACGATGTACTTTGACGGGTTACTTACGATAAGTGGCTCGGGGGCTGGGGTGGTCCTGGAATCTCCTACCGGAGAGACCTTAAAGTATGCCATACAATTAAACTTTCAGGCCACTAATAACGTGGCATAATACGAAGGTTTGCTAGCTAGCATACGAGCCGCAAAAGTGCTCTCGATTCGCCGACTACTCGTGAGAGGAGACTCTCAGCTAGTCGTGAATCAAGTCGGAAAAGAGTACCAGTGCTCTAAACCAACTATGTCTCGGTACTTATCGAAAGTTTGAAAGTTAGAAAAGCATTTTTGGGCTTTGAGGTACAATTTATCCCTCAAAAGGATAATTTTCTCGCAGACCAACTGGCTCGTCTAGCTTCCTCCCGATCCTCAGTACCAAAAGGGTTTTTTCTGAAGCAACTTTAGAAGCCGTCTCTAGTTGAAGAACTAGAGACGCCTCCTATAGAAACAACCTCTCTAGAGTACGAAGATACCTGGATGACTCCCATCTATAAGTATCTTCAAACGGGTTCCGTACCCAACGACGATCTCGAAGCAGATCGACTATCCCGAAAGGTCAAAATGTATACTTTGGTCGAAGGTGTCCTTTATAAAAGAGGAACTCAAGGGGTGCTCATGCGATGTATGCTGTAGAGCGAAGGATTAAAACTCCTTCACGACATACACGGAGGCATCTGTGGGACTCATGTTTCTCACAACACTGGTCGGTAAAGCCTTTCGGCAAGGTTTTTTATTGGCCAACAGCCCTCTACGATGCCAGGGAGCTGGTTAAGAAATGTGTTCAATGTTAGTTTCATAGCAGGCAAATACACCAACCAGCTCAGGCGTTACAAATAATTCCTCTATCTTGGCCTTTTGCGACCTGGGGTCTCGATATCCTAGGATCGTTACCCAGAGCTCCGGGTGGATTCGAATTCCTTTTTGTGGCTATTGATACATTCACAAAATGGATAGAAGCCGAACCTGTGACTGTGATAATAATGGAAGCAGCGAAAAGGTTCATGATGAGATGCGTGATAACTCGATTTGGTGTACCAAGTCGAATCATCACAGATAATGGCAAACAATTTTCGAGCGCAAAATTTCAGAAATTTTGCGACGAGTTGGGAACTCGACTGTGTTACGCTTCTGTTGCCCACCCTCAAAGCAACGGGGTGGTCGAAAGAGCGAATGGCCAGATAATGAAGGGAATTAAGACCCGAGTCTTCGATCAGCTTGTCAAACGCTCGGGGGCTTGGGTACAAGAATTACCTTCAGTATTATGGGCAATTCGTACGACCGCTAGTCGGGCTACAGGAGAAATACCTTTCTTTCTAGTTTTTGGTGTCGAAGCCATGCTCCCGCCAGAACTATAGATCAGGTCCACGAGAGTCGAAAATTTCAACGATTCCACCCAAGCACAGCTTCGAGTGGATGACATCAACCTGCTCGAAGAAAAGAGGAACCATGCTCTAATCTGTTCAGCTGTCTACCAACAAGCCCTGCGCAGATACTACGATCGTAAGGTCCGACCTCACAGCCTTGTTGTAGGTGACTTGGTATTGAGGCTTATCCAATCCCAGTCTAATCGGAATAAACTTTCCCCCAAGTGGGAAGGTCCTTACACCGTGGTCGAAGTTACGCGTCCAGGATCGGTACGACTTGCAATGGAGGATGGCCGCGTTCTCTCAAACTCCTGGAACATTGACCAGTTATGCAAGTTTTACGTGTAACAAACCTCTACGACCATAAAGTATCATGTTCTTTCTATCTTTATTGTCTTTCTTTGAATTTTTCTTTTATTTTTTTTGACCATTCTTCATAAGCTGATTTCCCCTTTACGCTGGTCGGAGAAAGGACATAACATCTAGTCGAAGTCTCTCCTCTCTGCATGTGGTTCTGCTCGCTAGAAGGAGCTTCCTAGTGTCACCTTGTTCCTAACTTTTGCTATCAATACAAAGTTTTTGAGCTCAGAAACATGGTCGAAAAATCTTTTAAGCGAATTCATGTCACCTTAGTTTATTTATTCATTTTGAAAAATATTATAAGAAGAGCACACTTTTGAGATTTGTTCGACCACTTCTGGTAAACTTGGTCGGTTTTAACTGGTCGGAGGAAGAAACACACCTAGTCGAAGCTTCTCCTTTCTGCACGTGGTCCTGCCCACTAGAAGGAACTTTCTAGCGTCGTCCCGTTTCCTACTCTTGCTATCAGGACAAACTTATCAAGTACATCGAAAAAAGTCGAATGAATTTTTAAGGTACTCGAGATGTTTGTTTTACTCACGTTGTCATTATTGATTTGATTAATCTAGTCGGAGATGGTAACATCACCTAGTCGAAGCCTTTTCTTTCTGCACGTGGTCCTGCCCACTAGAGGAAACTTCCTAGCATCGATCCGTTTTCCACTCTTTCGACTAGTGCAAGATAATCGATACTCGAGAACAATAAGTCGAACAAACCTCTCTGTTTTCAGAAACCCTTTCTTTACTATTTCCTTAGTTTATTCTAATAAACTAAGTAAATAGTCGGGGGCTAGGATAAAGTTATAAACATGACTTCATTTCTTAGTCTTAGTTTTTTTCGAGTTATCATCTTATGAGTTACTAACTACTCTACAAGATGATTCGCAGGGAAAAGGAAGGAGGAAGGAGGAATTATACATATCTGGTCTGATTATTTCTTCTCCTTTTCATTATCTTACAACTTACTAACTACTCTACGAGATAATTTGCAGGAAGGAAGAAAGGATCATATATTTATACATCACCAAAAGGGTTTGTCTTTATAGATCCCTATTACAAACTACTCTGACAAAGGAGATTCTATTTGCATCTCCTCTGTGACTTTCTCGCCGACCGACTGCATCTCCTCGATTATCCGTTCTGCTTCAGATTCGGTACAATCGAAGTCGGTTTCAACAGAATGAGGGTTAAGGTTGGGGTCACGAGCTTTAAGCTTTGCTAAAACAAAGCTTATAGCTCCTTTAACCACTTCCCTTATCGAGTCATCCTGGTTGGTCTTCAGAGTAGACACCAACTCCTGCAAGGTACCGACTTGCTCCCCAATGGCACTCGTATGAGCAGCCATCGTGCCATCGCGAGGAGCGACCTTTCCGGCACGAAGCCCATCGAGTACATTGTTCAGAAGCGAAATATTGTCTTGAAGATTGATCTTCATCGACTTCATCTCCTCCTGGGTACAAGTCGAAGCCTCGTAGAGTGCTTTATTTCAACTAATCGCTCTGAAAGGAGTAAGGAGTGGTTAGATGAAACGATTCTACGAGAAAAGAAAACGATTTAATAGCAGGTAAAGTTTTACTTACCCGCTAATTGAGAACTTAACTTCTCAATTTTTTGATCTTTCTCCTTCGCGATGCAGGAGATCTCGCGAACGGACGAGGACTTTTCTTGGACTTCGATCCGAAGAGTCCCCACCTCAGCCTGAAGGGCATTGTTTTCGACTTCTTTTTCTGTAAAAGAATGAGAGGTTAGGAAGGTGAAGATCAAGATTAAAAGCAGTCGTGACTCCACGCATCGCTTATTTTTCCGCAATTCTCGAGTTGCGAGTTAGCCTCCTGAAGCTTCTTCAGAAGGTTGGTGACCTTATCCCTTAGCTTTTTCGTCTCGGCTTTTTCGAAGTCAAGCGAATCAGTTAGGGTCTTTTCGTCACTCTTAAACCTGAAAAAGTTAAGGGTAGACATGAATACGTAGACGAACAGTTGTAAGTATTTCTACGACTGACGCGTGATCGTGAGTTTTTCTACGATTACTCCTGGTCGTAAGCTTTTTCTACGATCAGTACTAAGTCGTAAGATTTTCTACGACAACCCCCACCGAGTGCCCAACAAGTAGTCGAATGATAAAACGATTACGAGCATCGGTCACTCACCACCTCTCTGCTTGCTCGCAGAGTACTGCTTTCTCTTGTCGTAGTTTGACAAGTTGCCGATTGTACTTGCAAATCGTAGCAACTTGCTCCATGGCTCTCTGCAGGGGAGAAAAACGATAAGAGACGGGAATAAAACCATACATACATAAGTATCGATGAATACTTACATTCACGTTTGACCAAGCAAACATAGAGAATATCCGTGACGGATGTTTCAGCCCATCCATCTCTTCGACTCGTTTCCACCAAACCCCTTCGAGACGTTCATTATCGAAGACATCCCCGCAATTGGGAATGCTACTGGGGTGAGGAACTCGGTCGCGAGACTGGTAGACAGAAGATCCTACGATAGTAGTAGGGCCAAAGAAATCAGAGAAGAAATTAAAGTATTCTTCTTCCTCTGATTCTGTGATGGAAGCACCGCCAGGACCGGAAGGAACATCCTTGACAACCTCCTTACCGGCACAGTGATCGGAACTCTCACCACCACCGACTCCCGGTGTCTCCCTCGTGGCCTCCCTCGTCTCCACTTCCATCCCTACGAGTACCTCGGTGGTCGTAGCAACTTCAGCAGCGACGACTTCCTCCACTACGGGAATAGTAGCTGGAGCCTCAGCTACTACCGCAGTCACACCTTCGCAGGCTGAAGAGGTGGTGGCGGGCTTCTCAATAGAAACATCCCTGGGGGCTGAAGGAGTTGGGCTAAGATCGCAAAACAAAAAGTAAGTCAACTTGTGAAAAACAAAGGGTAAATGCTGTTCTTACACTTCTGTTTTTCTAATACCTCTACGCGCTGGATCTAACCCGGAACTTGGGAGAAACCTTCCCAATGGAAGGTTTCTTCGACTTCTTCTCAACTATTGTGGGTCGAGATTCGATCGAAGGAACGGGAGTCTCCTCTTCCCGACTCCCCGAGTGGCCGAGATCTGTCTCGACCACCTTAAGAACACTGCTCCCCTCGACCTCAGGTTCTACTGGAGCAGTAGTTTCCTTCACAAAATACATGAAGTTCTTCCAGTTCTCCTTTTCTAGCTGCCTTATAAAGCCACGAGAAGCAGAAACTGCGAAAGACTTGTTGTCGTAATAGAAGGGTTCCTTGACCTTGGGGGCATTGCGCTTGAGGGCAAAGGCAGCTTCCTCTGCTTTCTTCCTCACAAGTCATAAGTTCTTCTACGACCAGCTCGCAAGTCGTAAGTTTTTCTACGACAAATCCTGTAGTCGTAAATCGTTTTACGACAATAGGTGCCTAAAGATGAAGTCATTTTTCGATTACTTATAGGCGCTCCACTTTTTCTTCTGCGGTCAAAACCGCAAGAATTTGGGGAGCTGCTACACTAGACGGACTCTTCTCGCCGATGAGCCTGACGCGAGCGTCAATCTCCGCCTGTGGAAGATCTGTATGCACAAATAGCACGATCATCAGACCAGACCAAGATTAGCCAAGGTTAAAGTCAAAAAGTGAGTTTTCCACTTACCATCCTTGTAATCCCTGGTCGGGTCTTCTTTCCCCGAGTACCTCCACATAGGAGGGACTCGTTTCTTCAAGGGGCTAATGCGGCGCGTGATGAAGTCCTTCATCACGTGCCATCCGGTAAGCCCCCCCGTCTTCAAGTCTTTGATGGCTTGAATGTAGGGGGCGATCTGGTCAAGATTACTGGGAATTGAATCCCAGGAAGGGGACCTCTCGGTAGCTTTCCCGACAAATGAGAGGCTATCTTCCTTGGTAACTTCTCAGTAAAACCGCTTCTTCTTCCATCCCGGTCACGATGACCAAGTGAACATCTGAATATACTCCTTCGACTTACCGTCATGGAGCTTCAGACCACAACTCCCAGCAATTCTGGCCTATCGAGCCATTCCGTAGTAGTACTGGAAAAGCTCGAGGTCCGCCAGAATCCCCAGGTAAGCCTCACACAGATACACGAATACACTCAGCATTGTGATGGAATTAGGACCAAGGTTCACTAATTCCACCCCAAAGTGCTCGAGCGCGAGTGTGAGGAAAGGGTGGGCAGGTAATCGGAGGCCACACTCACAATACGCCTGGAAGATGGGGATTTGATCTTCCTCCCCCGACGACCAGTGTTCTCCATTCGCCGCAATCCACATCACGAGTAGCCCCTCGGGAATTTTCTCGGCGGCAACCAAAGCGTTCATCTTTGCGTTATCCATTTTCGATTCAACCCACTCGAAGACGGTCCTAGCCATCTTTTCTAAAGGGGAAAACAGTTGGATTTGGGGAATGTGGGGACCCCGGAGTTATCTCCTTAAGACCGAGACTAATCAAGGTCTTAGGGACATAACTCTAGATCTCCAGTAAATGGATTCCAACTTAACTCAGTCTAAATGAGAGGCTTAACTAACATTTAGAGCCCCGACGATCATGCACGCCGCTCCTCTGCGAGCATTACATGATTGTCGGTTCCCCAACCAGTTAAGCACTACACTTAGCGAGTTAAATAGGAAGCCATGAACAGCGAGCATGACCTATATTGGCTCCCAAGATCAGCGACCAATATAATCATACCCTCATTACAACGTTGATCACATCCATACAACTATCATACATAAATAGTGCAAAAGTTACAACACAGTTCCAAGTATACAAATACATAAGTGGCCGACCGGCCAAATTTAACAAGTTCATAGCGGAAGCGAGTAAATAAACCAAAATGCCAGCAGTGGTATGCCCACAAGCCATCGAGAATCGATCGGGAGTTAGAAGATAGCATACTACTCGTCGGTGTCACCTAAATCGACACCAACGAACTCATCAGTCTCGATATCGTCCTCACCTGTAAAAAGCCAGCAAACATCTGGTTGAGTACCAAAGAGTACTCGCAAGTCTTACACAAATAAAAATAGTTATGCATAAGGTCATTCAAAGGAAGGGCTCATATTGGCTTAGTTTTGCGAAAGAGACGCAACAATGTACAACCTACACATACTAGTTTTTCAAGTGCCATTTCAAAATCAGATTTGAAGTAGAAGTAAAGCATGTGAATAAGTAATGAACTGAGTAACAAATAAAGCGTACAAATAGCAAAGTGGCTGCCCACTTTGATACAACAACAAGCATGAACATCCCATTCATGATAATTACCGAGTTCACCCACAATTTTAATTCCAAGTCTAACAATAGTAACTCCCGAACTCAAGCAGTTGTCCATAACCGTGGACATGGCTATTCGAACAGATTGTACCCTGCAGGGGTGTACTACTTTACCCACACGACTCGACTAGCCCGTAAGCCTCCGGATAATGGCACACTTCCTTTGGTATCTTGGCGGGAGAATCGAGATCTGATCGCCAAAGAAGAAAACCCTATTGCGCTAAGTCCCCCATGTGAGATGTTTCCGGTCTTAGTACAAGTAGCATATAGCACTTGCTAAGGGGCTCACATGTTATATTGGAAATACCGATGTAATGAAAAGGTAATTGGTGCTCCCTTGCACACTATAGAACATTGACATCGATTCCTAAGGACAAATGATCAAACACAAATGCCCCTACACCACCATGAGACTTAACACAATAGAACCTTCCCCTTACTTGACCGTACAGCACCCATATACTGCGTATGGTAGCACGAATGTACTTGAATCAACGACGTTACCAAAGTTCGGTCCTTAATTGTCCAGACAAGTCAACCACTTACCCAAAGCTCGTGCACGAAGCACCATCACTAACCAACACTTGTCCAGACCAAAAGATCATTTAAAATGATAAAATTTTAACTCATAAAACCGATACGAAGATCTGAACCAAAAGTAAATAAAGAGAGTTGTGTTTATCCCATAATTGTCGGGTTAATCCCGACAATCAAACTACCGGTTCTAGACTTGCATGGCTAAGCAAACTCGGACAATATAAATTCACACATCCTATCTTAAGCATTTCAGTATTGGAATAATTCATGGATAGCCACAATGACAATGTAATAGGAGGTGTCTAACTATTCATCACAAAAATAGCGACATTATCAAAATAACATGCAAGCAATTATCATTGCATCTATCCTAACAAAAATGGGATCAAATATGATGCAAAAAGAAGGTTCAAAGGATGCTTGCCTTGCTGGGAGTTCACTTGCTCACTCTCGGTTACTTACTCTCATACTTCCGGCAACCCGGAATCTAAAGAAAGACGATATCGAATAAACACCGAGAAATAGCCAAAAACTCAAATTGCTCTAAAATGCATGAAATTTATACAATAGCTATATTATGATTTTAAATGAATTTAGGTACAAAAATTATTCCATTTGGAGTTTATATGAGAGAGTTATAGTAGTTTGAAAATCAGATTTTTGGAAAATGTTGAAAATCAATGTTATATCGCTCATCCAATTTAATTGTTTTGTGAAAATTTGTAGAATAGTGGTAGGGATAAGCTTTACATGGTATGAAAGTTAATTAAAATTTAAGATCAATAAAAATTGAATCACCCCATTTGGAGTTCATATGAATTAGTTATGAATTATTGAAGTTAAAAGACTTTTTCGTGTAAAAATAATTCTTTTCTGATTTTGCTACTGCATTAAATAATTTTTATAGGTAGGATGACCTAGCCTCTACCATGACAAGTGGGGTCTATGTATTTTCTTTTCTTTTCTATCATTTCCTAAGGAAAATATCTACCACAAATCTAACCTTCTCATACTCATATACTTAACCGATTCTCCTGTTGAATCCAATCACATGAATAACACTCTCCAATCATATTCTCATATTTTGATCTAAATCCGCACTAACCTCAACTAAGACATTATCAAGGTAGTTAATCCATCGAGTGATGCCCGAACTCACGATCTTCCAAATAAACAACCCATCCGATAATTACACGAAATCCACCGACTCATGGGCATATGACCATGATTAAATCCATCAATCGTTCTTCGATATACTATTTAAGCTAATACTAAC
Organism: Ampelocalamus luodianensis; assembly: GCA_036346255.1. Lineage (NCBI taxonomy): Eukaryota > Viridiplantae > Streptophyta > Magnoliopsida > Poales > Poaceae > Ampelocalamus > Ampelocalamus luodianensis. Next base: position 25,444,660 of record CM070622.1, on the reverse strand, counting down.
TATCTAGCTCTACTAGTCTCGCCTCGGCAAGTCACAATCGCATACACTCAATTTTTCACCGATCAAGGTTTAATTGACAAACTGATACCTAATGACCTTTACAATTTAAGAACACATCCAACATATAATTGCTTACTAATCGATAAACTTATATCCATACCACCGAACTTAGTTGTGAACGACATCTACCAAACCAATCACATATGCGTCTCTACGATCGGCTAATAATCATTTAGCTGCTAATCCGAAAGAGAGTACAATTGCATCGACTCGGCACATAGGATTTATCTACTAATTACATGGCAATCCAATTAGTTATCTAAAATCAAATAATCCATTCCTACCATCTTCAAATTCTAGCACAAATGATCCACACACTAATGCTAAAATCATCCGATCCATTTGATCGTGATTAAATAAATCCCCGATTCAATCTCTATATCTCAATGCATATCATCACAAAACCTATCCATCAAGTAATAGATCGTAAAATCCTCATGTGTCCTAACTCCAAACATTACTAATCCAATGCAAGAATAAACCTCCAATTAATTTATCCTCCAAGGATTACCACAATTTTGCATACGACTCCAAAATATCATCCGGTCAAACAATCCAATGTATATTTAATCTAACATCCACCGATCAACAATACACACATCTTGCCCCAATAATCTAATTATTCACATTCACCAATATATATCCTCTCATAATCACGCCTACGCACAAATAAGACATAACCGGAGAGTTATACCGGTCTTAAGCTACCAAATCATTTTTACAAATAAACATGCATAAATAGATGTCATGCACATGACTAATATGTAACATGCACAACTAATATCATAGCGCGGTAACAAAAATAATACTAAAGATTTTACCACAACGCTAGACGTACGAATCGCCACCGGATGACGTCTTCTCGGCTCCGTGTCCACCAAACCTCGCGCCCTTGGCTCGGCCACCTCCGCCTTGGCGTCGCTGCGTGCCGTGCCGCATGAAGGCGCCGACGCGCCTTGGCCTTGCGCCCATGGCGCTTGACGCCGCTATTTGTTTCTTGCCATTCCTTTACTCCTTTCTAGTCCTTCGGCTTGGGCATTTCAATAAAAGTTTAGTTAATTTGGGGTGCATGATTTAGTAACCAAAATGGACTTGAGAGGAGGCAACTTATAAAGGCGTGGAAAAGGTTGGTGTTGTGTAGGCGTAGAATGGGCTTGGCGAACGTTTTTGCGTGCGATCAGACACGCCTGCCGCCATGTCCCTTGGTGCGCTGGCGCCGACGTCTTCTTGTGCTCGCCGAGCCGCCTCGCCGCCGCCTGGCGTTAGTGGTCGTGCTCGGTGCACTCGTCGCCGCCGCACCGCCGCCGCCGCAGCACTCGCCTTGTTGCCGCCGAGCCCTTAGCGCGCCGGCCGTCATCGAGCCCACCATGTGCATGAAGGGCTCCAAAGACGCTCGGCTCGGCCCGAGCCGTGTCACCGAATCGTCATCGGCGCGCAAGGCTGCCGCGCCACGAGCCTCGCCTCGTCGCCGGAGCTTACATCGCGCCATGCATGCCGGCCGACCACCGACAGCGCCATGCGCTGCCCTGCGCCGCCTTGCCTCTCGATCTTGCCTCGGATTGGCCATCGCCATATCGCGACGGAGTCGCCATGCTTCCTTCCTTCTTGTCTCCTCTGGTCGCATCAAGCCCCTTGCCGCCAACCTTGGCTCCTTGCCTCGCCTTCTCCTTGCTCGGCCGAGCGGATCCGCCATCATCGAGTGAGCCTCGCCGAGTGCGTCGCGGCCGCAAAGACCAAACCGTCTCCACCTTGCTGCGGCATCTCGCGGCGCCCGCCACCTCTCGCTCCTCCGCGTCTCGAGCCGTGCCGTCTCTGTGGCCGCTCGTTAGTGGGACGCTCCCACGCCGCGCCGCCTTGGCATCACCGAAGCTGCTGCTGCTGCCAGCCGCTTTGCATTGCCTCGCATGACTCGCGCCCGACCACCGCCGCGCCACCTCCTCTCGGCTGCAACAAGCCCTCCACCAAAAGCTCCTCCTCCTCTTCTCCAAAAGCTCAAACAATCGTGCATGTGCAAACGACTTGGATGGATGGACTGCTTGGGTGATGGGGAAGGCAATGGTATGACATGCATTGCATGATTTCGGTTTTGATTGGGATTGGAAGGAGAGAAGTGTGCTTTTGAGCTCATGTGTGAGAAGAAATGGAGGTGTTGTGTTGGGAAGAACAAGTGACGAGGAGGAAAAGGAATGGGGTGCAAAGTGAGTGGTCGTGCTTGGTTGGTTGAACCAAAGAAATGGGCGAGGGCTTATTGTTCATTGGGGTTAGAGAATGGCAATGAATGAGTGGTTGTGAAAGGAGGAGAAAAAGAGTTGGTGTGTAAAGAAATGGGAAGAGAAATGGCAGTGGAGAGATGCTCTTGGTGTGCAAAAAGAATGGACAGTGATGTTTCTCTCTTTGGGTAAGAAATGGCAGTGAGGAACAACAATAAACAAAGAAAGGTGGCAGAGGTTTTTCGGTTTTGGGGAGAAGAAAAGGCTGTGCATAGCTTTGATTGTTGGGAGAGAGTGGCAATGTGAGTGCTTGAGAGAATGAGTGGCTTGGTGGTTCTCATTGGGACAAGGAAATGAGCATGCGGTGGGGAGATGTGAAAAGACAGTGTGCAATAGGATGGGAGAGGAAAAAAAATGACAGCTAAATAAATCGTAGTGCATTTCTTCCTCCTTCTTGCATGCCACGCAAAAGAGCTCGCACTCGAAAACCGATTGGAGAAATAGAACGCCCTCGAGACGACGATCGCAACGCTATAACATGCGTCGCATGATTTTTGGTTTTCGGTTGTGTTTGCGAGGAGGGAAGTTAGGGAAAAGAAATGGATACACAGACGTCTCGCCTGCGGTCGGTCAGACTGAAAAAAGAGCGGCGGTCTAATGTATGCACCAAGGTATGATTTTTGAAATGCATGTGAAAGCAAGAGACCAAAATAATTTTCTTTCATTTGTAGTCTCTCGACCAATTCAATTTAATATTGTTTGCTATTATTATTATTATCTTTATACAACTTTTAGACGATTCGATTTTAAAGGCAACATTTGAATTAAACATGGGAATTTTTTTTTAAATATTGCCAAATTTTTATTAGATCGCCTACTTAAATATTAATATCCTGATCCTGAAAATCGGGATGTTACAGGGAAGCTTCAAGAAAGCGCACAGTGTCGCTGGCGGCGGAAGAGAGGAGAAAACGACGAACAGTTAGGGTGAATTAGAGAAAAGGTAAGAACCCTAAGTTCACTCCCGCAGTCCGTTTTATAACCATACGTTTGGAACGAAACACCGTGGGAAGTCAATGGTTTCCACTGCTTCGGGAATTGCTCTAGCGGACAGATCTTTAATCTGCCTGTTCATGAAGTACCGAGGCTCTTTTCACACCTCAAGTGAAATTACCTTCTTGACCAAGTATACTTCTGATCAAAAGAAATACCAATCGGAAAGGTTTTGCTTCCGATCATAGGGCCACGATTACCCCAAAGTCGTAAGATTTTCTATGACTATCTTGTAATCATGAGATTTCCAACAAATTGCCTTGACCAAGCATATTTCTGGTCGAGAGAAACACATGTTGAAGAGTTTTTCCTTCAACGTTTTTCCTACGGCCTCCTAGTGGACATAGGATCATCTACGACTCCTCGACCAAGTAAGTTATTTTCACATGAAGCCGGGGGGCTAGATGACGAGGATCTGATAATCCTTATTTTATTATTCCTTAATCATGTAATATGACGTCACATGGTTGTCGGTTCTCCCTCGATTCGAAGCACTACCCTTGGTGAGTCAAATGGGAATTCATCAACAACAAGTATGATATATATTGGCTCCCAAGATCAACGACCAATATACTCATGCTTTCATCCAACGTTGATTACATCCATACAATGCATACATCAAAGATAAAAGACATACTCCACGATAGTTAAGGTCTACAGCTTATTACAAACGGCCGACCGGCCAAATTTAAAGTAGAGTATCAAGTAGCAGCGGAATTAAGTAGATAAAGCAAAAGACCAACAGTGGTATGCCCATCACCCATCGGCAACCGACTGGGAGTTAAATGGTAGCACACTACTCATTAGTGTCGCCCAAGTCAACACTAGCGAGATCATCATAATCATAACCTTCCTCACCTGAAAAGGCCAGCAAGCATCTGGCTGAGTACAAGTGTACTCGCAAGTCTTACACAAATAAAATAGGTATGCATAAGGGTCATTCAAAGGATGGCTCATATTGGTTTAGTTTTGCGAAAAAGACGCAACCATTAACATCCTACACATACTAGTTTTCATGTGCCCATTTAAAATCAGATTTGAAGTAGAAGTAAAACATGTAGTAAAGCATTTGATAATAAACAATTGAATCATACAAAGACCAAGGTGGCAGCCCACCTTGATGTACTAAACACATGAACATCCCGTTCATGACGAATACCAAGTTCAACCACAATTTTAATTAAAAGTCTAACAATAGTAACTCCCGAACTCAAGCGGTTGTCCATAACCGTGGAAACGGCTATTCGAATAGATTTATACCCTGCAGGTGTACTACTTACCCACACGACTTGATTAGCCCGTAAGCCTCCAGAGGCCCCCGAAATAGCACACTTCCGATGGTATGCGGTGGGTAAATCAAGATATAGTCATTTTCAAGAAGAAAGCCCTATTGAGCTAAGTCCCCTTGTGAGATGGTTCCTTGCCTAGTACAAGCGTCTGATAGCACTTGCTAGGGGGCTCACAAGTTATATTGAAAATACCGACGCAATCAAAACAAAAGATTTGGTGCTCCCTTGCACACTATAAAGGATTACATCGGCTCCTCAAAGAACATAGGATTTCACGGTCGCTATGCCCCTTACACCACCAAGGACTTAACACAATAAAACCCTCCCCCTACTTAACCATACGGCACCCATACACCGCGTGTGGCAGCACGAGTGTACTTGAATTAACGACGTTACCAAAGTTCGGTCCTCAATTGTCCAGACAAGTCATTCCACATACCTAATTCTCGTGCACAAAGACACCATCACTAACCAACACTTGTCCGGACCAAATCTCATTTAAAAATGACAAGGTTTTACTCATAAAACAGCTACAAAGATCTGAAGAAAAAAAACATAAGGTAAGGGTTGTGTGTATCCCAAAACCGCCGGGTTATTCCCGACGATCGAACTACCGTATCTAGACTTGCATGGCTAAGCAATTCTATACTCCACAATTCACACATCCTATCTTAAGCATATAGGGGTTGGCATAATTCAAGATTAACCTCAAGCATAGGACATAACTAAACTACACATCACAAAGATATTGACATAATCAAAATAGCATGCAAGCAATTATCATTGCACTATCTTAACCAAAACTGGGATCAAATATGATGCAAAAGAAAGTTCAAATGATGCTTGCCTTGCTGGTACAGTAGCTGCTCGCTCTCAGTAGCGTAAGTGTCGATGTCAATATGCTCGGATCTATATAATTATAACATCAAATAAATACCGAGAAAACAACTCAAAACCAAAATGCTCAAAAATGCATGGTTTTTCTACAGTAGTTAGGTCATGATTTTAAAGGATTTTAGGTGAAAGAATTATTTCATTTTGATTTAGCATGTGAAAGTTATAATGGTTTGAACTTGATTTCAATAAGCCGTCATTTATGTAATTTAATTATGAGGTGAAATTTTGTAGAACAGTGGTGGGGTAAAGGATTACATAGGTAAATAGGTAATATTAATACAAGTTCAGAATAGTTGAGTTTGTCCCATTTGGAGTTCTTATGATTTAGTTATTGATTTTCCAAGTTATCAGCCTTTTATAGTATACAAATAATGGAGTTAAGGAGTATATTCTCCCAAAAATAGTTTCTGTGATAGAGGTAATGTGGAGACCATTTTTAGAATTAAGTTTACTGAAAATGAAAATTACCAAAAGTGGTCTCACTGTTTTGGAGCTTCAATAATTACTTATGCATTTTGAAGTTATCAGTCATTTTTCTATTGTACAAATAATAGTTTTAATGGATCAATCTCCAATTAATACTCTCTGTTACAGAGACAAGTTTGAAACTAATTTTAATATAAAGTCTACTAAAAGTGAAATTTTCCAGAAGTGGTTTAATGTGATTTGGAGTTATTAAGAAATAGTTATGCATTTTAGAAGTTAAAACAATTTCTCAGTGTGTAAATTAACCGATTTCGGATTTCATAAAGCGTTTTATACTTTTCTCACCGAGTGCAGCACTAGCCGATCATCGGACCAGCGGGCCGCTCGTCGCCCACCTGGCGAGGCGATCACGCACCACTCAGAGCTAGGATCGCGAGCCGTTGGATCAAGATCCAACGGTCCACAGTCGAAGTGCAATAGGACGGTCCGAATGTCTCAACGAATCTAGATCGTAGATTCCGGATCTGACGGCCCATGATCGTAGCGTAATCGGAAGTTCCGAAAAGCCACCAATCTGGACCGTCGATATCGCATCGGACGGTCCACAACGATCCAAGTGCAAGGAAGAGCGCCAATACATCGCACGTGTTTAAATTTTTGGGCCCACACGTCAGTGGCTCCAACGTTTACCAACGTGTTGTTTTCTGTGGGTGGGGCCCGCATGTAAGCGACTGAGTAAGGAGGTTTAAGACAACGTTTAATTACTAATGATTGCCATTAACTCGTAATCATTTGCTACGATTCTGATCGGCGACGACAACGGATTTCATCGCGCTTCACCGCGGCTTGTTGGCGATCCACCACGGCGGCGTGAACCAAGAGCATGGACAGATGGAGAATAGCAAGGCGCTCCTAATGGGAGTAGTCCCGACGACTGAGCCGGCCCAGAACGGCGGCTAGCCGACGGCGAGCGGCGCTACTAAATACTGCAAAAGGAGCTACGCCGATTTGAACGCGTTCTGAGCAAATGTACACATGCTTATGCTCCTAGGGGGCATGAGGAAACTACGAGCTAGAGAGGGCTTGAGGAAGTCGGAAGTGGTGGAGGCTTGTCGGTCTTGGAGAAGGCGAAAGCGACGACACGACTTCACGTGGAGAGGATGCACGAAGCCAAAGGAGGTAACTTAGAGCTAGGTATAGCTCAAAGATCCTGAGAGGATACTCTAGGAGCAAGGAATCGAAGAGGAGCTTACGGAACAAGGTAGGAGATGAAGGGTTCGTGCTATGGCGAAAAGATCAAATCTTCAAATTGCACTAAGCCTGTCGTGCATTCTTTGAAACAAGGTGAGGGTTTTAATCGGTGAGCTAAAGCATACAAGGTGACGCGGTGGTTGGAGGATAATACCTCTGGAAGTGAGAAATGGCACGAGGATGTCTTGAGAGCGCGCTGCTGGAGCAGTGAGGCACGAAGGTGAACCCGAGGCTACAAGAAAGAACAAGAGCGGAGCTTAGCAAAAATGGAGAGGGGTCGAACATGGAGTCGAGGATACCATGTGGTGGAAGCTTACAGAGTGTGGAGCTCGACTAGCTTCCCTTCCTCACCACCGAGAGGAAGAGTGAGTGCATTCTAGGGTTGGAGAGGTCTTATGCATGGGGAGATAACGGAGCGAGGCGGTGTTAGGCGAGAACACACTGGAGTGGTGTATGGAGGCGGTGGATTCACGAGTAAGAATCTCCCAACGGCCGCGTGAAAAGCCCACCGCGTGGAGCACGGCTCTGCGCGAGGTTGAAGAGAGGTCTGACAAGGCGGGCCCACCATGTCAGCGACTCAGGAGTGACGGGGGTGCGGTGTGACTCGGGCCTTTTGATTGAAAACGGACGGCCAGGATCTAAAGGGAACGCTAGTTGATTTAGCCGAGTCCGCTCGCCCCGGGTCGGACTCGAGTCTGAGTCGAGTGCAGTTGGTCGGTTGAGCAAGTACTAGGGTTTGGTGATTGAATTTCTTTTGATTCTAGTTTGACCGGTGCTTTATAAATAGAAATAAATTTCATAAAATCATGAAATAATTTGTGGGGGTTCCTGGGAGTATATAGTTCCCATAAAAATTATAAAACCCTACTGTTCATAATATAGTTTGTGATATTAAAATTCAAACATGTTGTATGTCTGTAAATGTTGTTTGAATTTTAATTAGGTTCAAACTAGTCCCAAAAATTTGGGAAAAATTATATTAATTCGTGATAATTAATTTAGTTTTTAAATAAATTGATTCCAGATGATGATCACAACTTTTTATCACTGATTTGAATTAAAGTTCAAATTTGAAGGGTAGGTTCATGTTTTTAACAGATTTTCCAAGTGCAATAAATTATGGAAAGATTTGAATTTAATAATGCATGCTAATGAAATACATAATAATCCATTTTAATTGTTGGGGCTGTGACACAAGCAGTCGTCCCTTTTGAGCTCTAGCGCCATCGCATTTTGGTTTTTAGGGTTTCTCACCGCTGGTCGTTTTCTTCAGATTGCGCCACCGCCAGTGACGCCCTGCCCCCGTGGAGTGCACCGCCGAGTCCGCCGTCACGAGAGCTACCTCCAACGACCACCCACGCCACCTAGACCTCACCGAGCTCCCGTCCGACAAACCCCGAAAGTCTCCGCCGCTTCGACCTTGCCGCCGGCCACCACCGTCATCTTCTCGCGCCGACAAGCACACCAATAGGTTCGCATTAGTCCCCTCTACACGTTGGTACCACCCACCCTCGTCGGCGAGCCGCCGTTCGCCGTTGTCGTTGGTTCCCGAGCGCCGCCGCCGCCGATCTGATGTGGCGTTGCCGTGTCGGCCGCCACCTCACCTCCGTGCGTGCGTGTCGTCCTGAGTGGTGCCACGTCAGTGCCCTCGTGTGCGCCACGTGTGTGTACGCGTGGCAGTCCACCCCGCCCCAGATCCCGAGGCTCGGTAGACCCAGTCTACCGTGAGCCGTGAGACTGACATGTGGGTCCCACATGTCAGTTAATTCTGTTAATTCCCAAAAATCATTTACTGATGTCATGCTTACGCAATAATTCGATTTTTCTGTTAAGAAATAATTCGAAAATTCTGATAAATCCAAATTAGGTTATTTTCTTTAGATTCAAATTTCCAAAGCTCATATCTTTCGCATCCGAACTCCGATTGAGCCCATTCAAATTCCTAAATTCATCTAAATTCAAGATATATTTATTTGAGATTTATTTAATTTTTGGAGTTTGTTTTGCCTCTGTTATTTATTTGTTTTTTTTTGTTTGCATCGTTTGCGAGTAGACGTCGATACTTCGGGGAACTTCGAGGAAGAAGGACTTCACCAAGACCAAGATCAATACCTAGACCTTTTTCAAGGCAAGTTATACCTTTGAACATATTGAATCCCAGTTTTCAAAAGTTATGTTGACTCAAAGTATTTAAATGCTTTTGGGTGTAGTTATTATCCCAATCTGTTATATCCATTTTGTCTTTTGTAATGTCATAATCTTTGTCACCCTAACTTGGTTTATTAATTAGTTGGTATTATTGTAGCACCAACGTGGGTTGGTTAGATACGAGTAGTAATGTTTAGCCATGCTACGAGTCACACATATCATTTGAGTTGCAAATATTAAATTTGACTAAGTGACTATGGAACTTTGTGTAAAACTGCGTGCTATGCGTTATTACTTTGTGATAGCATGTGTTGCACTAAAACCAACTGGGTGGTAAAAGATTTAGACTGAGGCAAGTGGTGGATACTAAGTGATATGGTGGACTATGTGAATGGGAAAGATGATCTTTGTAGCATAGTTAGAAAATGAAAGTCTTACTTTGGTCAATTAAGGACTTAACTTTGTGCGCCATTGAACCGAGCCTGACTGTACGACCACATGCCTGATGGGACGGGCCTAACTTAGTAGGTTATGGAGTCTCGACATTGATGTTCAGGTTGATAGGTTAGGCTTCGTGACAGGATGGAGGTGTGGACTACCACGTAGTACACATTTATGAGCGGTTCGCCGTCTTCAGGTCCAACGGTGTGTGTCGGACTAGCTTTCTTTGTGGGTTGGTCTGGCGGTAAAGCACACTGGGAATGTCAATGTTTGAGACGAAATTTCTGAACTGTTTTGTTATGATTAATGCTTGCAACACTAGTTGTATAGTGTGGGTAAAGTGTACAAACTCTACAGAGTGTAAAATCAATCTATTCGAATAGCCGCGTCCGCGGTCATGGACATGCTCGGGGATTTCACACGAGGGGTAGTTTCATAAAATGTTTGGGAAGGGAGCTGTGTGATCTAAGTCATATGGCTATGTGAATTAATTTGATTAGCTTTGTGTCTTTGTGAAAGTAACTGTTAAATTATTATCGTCTTTTTATTTTGAATTACATTTCAATCTATTATTTTATTCAATTGCAAATATTGTATTTTTGCAAAATAACCATAGAAGTCATTCCTTTGGAATAAGCCATCATCTATATATTGTATTCTATGGTATGACTTGCGAGTACGGTTGTGTACTCACTCTTATTGTAAAACTTGCGCCCAAACCTACAGAAGTGGAGGAGTCTTCGCCTGCCTTCGAGGTGGAGTTCGTTGAAGGTGCCGATCGTTAAGGTCTGGATCCCAGTTGGTTGCCTGTGGTGATTGATGGGATTTCCGCTGGAGTTATTTCTGTTCCGCTGCTTTTATTCTCTGTTAGCCCTGCGTGGCTCATTAAGTTGTAAACTCGACCATAAGCTCAAAGCCCTTATTTGTTATTCAAATTAATCGTTTACTTATTTAATCGCTTGTGTGGATCGATATTCATCTATGTTGTAACTGTGTGCACTAGCGTGATCCTGGACTAGTGCATTATACACAGAGGGTTCAGAATCGTAATTTTGGGTCCCGACATAGTTCATACTAATGTACCAACTAGCTTTTACTAGGGTATTAAGGGTGGTCTAACCGACATTCAAGTTTAGATGTACAAAGGAATTATGAATAACTATCAAGTTAAAACAGGGATTTAAAGTACTTGAATTGAAATACGCATGCAATACTAATTTAAAATGAAATCTAAATAATTTGAAATACTGGTATTCAAGATGATCAAAGGTATGACTTGCCTTGCTCGAATGCTTGAGGATCTACTTTTTCAAGATACTTGGGTTCTCCGGAGTCGTTGAAATCTACACGTGAGAATGCATCCAACTCAAATAAAGTCCAAATAACATCCAAATGAACTCTAGAAATTACCAAACTAGAACCATAGAAAGGTACAAACTTTAGAAGAAGATAGAAGTTTGAACCACTCGAGTTGGAGCTCGAACGAGCGAGGTCGAGCCCTCGGAAGGGGGGGGGGGTCATAAGAAGGCTTCGACTACCAGGTCCAAAGAAGGGTACGATTACTCGACTTAGTCGTAGGAAAGAATACGACTACTCAACGTGGTCGTAGAAAAGGATACGACTATTCAATGTGGTCATAGGAAAGGATACGGCTACTCAACGTGGTCGTAGGAAAAGATACGACTACACAACGTGGTCGTAGGAAAGGATAGTCTAAACCAAGAGGGAGGTCTAAACTGAGAGGGAACAGAGCACGGGAAACTCACCAGGGCCGAGAGAGAGGCCGAAGGGGGAGGTCGGAGGCGAGGGAGAATGGCGGTGGCAAGATGTGGCTTGCGACGACGCTTCGGCGGTGAGGATGTGTGCATTATGAAGAGCGCGGTGAGGTGATGCCGGAGGTGGAAGTGTCGACGGCGGAGGACCTTCGACAGCGGCGCACTCCCTGGCGGCGCGAGCTTCGGCCGAACCAGTTGGAGCTGGAAAACTCGACAAACGAAGGAGAGCAAGGGAGAAAGAGAAAGTTGAGGGAAAGCAAAAGGAGTGGAAGAGGGAAAATGTCTCCCTAATGCACCATTTATAGCGGAAGGAGGGGGACGGGGCAACAGGATGGAGCGGTGGGATTTGCAGCGACGCGGCAGGGCCGCACGAGTGGAGCTCCGACCGACGCAGAGTGACGGGATGGGAATAGGTGAGTTGAGGTGACGGGATGGAGCAGTGGCATGGCGCAGAGCGACGGGACAGTCGCATTTAATGCGCATGACAGGAGCAGGCGAGGCCGTGCTAAACGCGCGCACCGCATTGACCCGAGCGGAGGTAGAAGATGACCAGGGCGGGGCTGGTCAAAATAGAGAGGCTGGTTGAAACCGAAAGGGTGGTCGTAACCACAAGGGTGGTCATGACCAAAAGAGGGTGGTCGAGGGGAGAACGGAGCGAACAGAGAAAGGGGATTTTAAACACTAGAGAACTCTAGCAAACTCCAAACTAAAATTTTGAATTAGTTGATGTTAGATTTAGTCATTTAAATTATTTTTCATTTCTAAAATCTCAAGTTAAGCTTTAGAACTTCAACAAAGCCAAACGGTTTTTTTTTTATTTTGAAATTTTTTAAAAATCTCAGAAAAACGGGGCATTACAACCAAGGTGAGCACTGAGTTCGCCGCGTTCCCCTCTTCATTTCGCTGCAAACCTCACCCGCTAACTCCTCTCCATTTGCCCGGAACGACGACGTCAATCCGAAGGTCATCTCCGTCGCGTTCCGTCGCCATCCGACGTCCCTTGGCCGAACCGTCTGCAGTGTTGAGTTTGCCTCGCCACGTTCTACGTTGTGCTTCCATCACCATTGCTCGAAGACCACCGAATCATCACCAGTCATATCGAGCCATGACACTGAAACGCGTACGCCACGCTCCCTGCTTCCTTGGTGAGTTTCCAAAATCCGCTCACGTCATCATCTCTACCTCGTCGCCGGAGTTCCATTTTGCTCGTTCGCCGGCTGTCTCTCCTTTTTCCTCACTGGCACCAATCTAGCTCCATGCGTCTGCTTTGTGTGTCATTATAGCAGCTTGTGTAGTGTTCTGTTCTTAGCAATGGAGTCATTTACACATGGAGCCCACATGACATACACTTCTTTCAATCCTTTCATTCCTTCTCTGTTGATTCACTAGCAAATGGGTCCACATGTCATTCATACCATTCTTTACTCTAAAAAACATCCGAAACAGAATAGCTATTTCCAGTGAACAGTGATTTTCGGAATTCTATTATTCCATGTGAAATCCAAATTTCCAGAAATTCGTTCTCCCTCATACGAACTCCGATTCCATCGATTCAAATTCCTAAATTCATGTAAAGTCGATATCTTCCTTGCAGTATTTATTTTATAATCTTTATATTTTATTTGAATTCTGCTCGTCTTCCCGTATAGATTTCGACAACTTTGGACAACCGGATTTCGACGCCGTTTGAGAACAACGATTAATCAAGCAAGGCAAGTTACATCCTTTGATCATATTTGATTCTATTATTTCAAATTATTTAAATTTTATTTTAAATTATTATTGCATGCTTATTTCTATTCAATGTAATTTAAATACCTGTTTTAAATTATAGTTATGCCTAAATCCTTTGTACTGCCAATCTTGGCATTGAAATAAACCTACCTTGACACCTTAGATAAAAATATAGTTTATGCATTAGTATGAACTAGAACATTTTGAGAAAAATTATGCTTAACCATGCTTAGACCTGAAATATTTGATTTGGGAATTTTCTGCTAAAAAAAATGTTGTTTAAATTATATCCACGACATTGGTGTGTCATGGAAGTTTACAAATGCTTTGAAAAATAAAATAAAATCAAAAAATGGTTTGGACTTGGGCGAAATGGATAGTTGGTGGGTGTAGGTTTATGCACGGGCTCAATTCGGAAAAGATTGAGGCCCAGGGGTTATTTGGAAGTCGCCTAAGTTAATCAAGGACCAATCTTTAAGCGTATTTTGCTACGCCCAATCGTACTACCACAAGTCCAGAGTGGGGAGGACTAGGCTAAATAATTTGCAACGTTCCACTGTTAGTTATGCCATTTTGATGTGTGTGTGTGTCGGTTAGAAAGTATTCCCACTTGGCACAAGAGGGGGCTTCCAGCGGGTGGTTAGCCTAATAGAAGTGAAACCTTAGCGGTGCAAGAGGGGCTTCTGGAAGATGGTTAGTCCAAAGGAAGTGAAACCTTAACGAGGCACAACTACGTTGGGATGGCGCATTGCAAAGGCCTTGTGATAATCTCTTAGTCGCACACCTCGGAAGTGTGTGTGCGGACAGTATAAGTGATTATCAAAGGTGGGTAAAGTTGTACAACCTTTGCATAGTGTAAAACTATTCGAATAGCCGTGTCCACGGTCATGGACATGCTAGCAAAGCCACTCAAAGTTAGACTTTGGTTTTGATTTCAAAATGATTTGACACAAATGATTTTGGATAGTTTATCCAAATGGGAAATTGGGAAAAACTTGTGTGAATGTTATCTGACTATAAAACTTGAGAATTTATAAAATGAATTTTAGTTATAGAATAACTGCCTTGGAACTTAGAACAAATATTTAAAGAAAACACTGCTTTATGCAAAATCAACCAATAAGCCTTCATTTCATAAATCTTTGCATGCATTATAATTTGTTATTGGGTGTAATTTGCGAGCACAGAAGTTGTGCTCTTCCTTACTTAATGCAAATAAATTTCAGAGGAGAAGGACTTCGCTATCGGTGTGGATCTCGACGACTAGGTCGCTACCCCAGTCGATTGTCTATGGCAGATCAGCTGGACTCTACTACTTCTTCGTCTTCCACTGTGTTTGTTTATTATTAGCTTATAAGCCTTTCTTGTAATAAACTCTGATTATTAATAAAGTTGTGCGAATTATGGATGTTACTATATCTGTTTACTATGTGAACTAGCTATTGATCATGGGACTAGTTCAAAAATACACAGAGGATTTAGGGGTGTTACTCTCGGATCCGACATTGAGCATTTTCAGAAAGACACACAGTACCCAATGACGATATTGTGGCTTATCATTTGTCGTGTAAGGCCAAAATGTATACTTTGGTCGAAAGAGTCCTCTACAAACGTGGTACTCAAGGTGTTCTCATCCGATGCATATCGAAGAAAGAAAGATTAAATCTCCTTCAAGAAATACACGGAAGCATCTGTGAAACTCACGCTTCCTATAATCCCCCATACCATTGGTTTGTACCGCCTTCAAGCTCCATCTGCTTCTTGGTACCGCGTGGTTGGCCACACCATTTTTTTTCCTTCTTCGAAAAACTCGCGCCTTCACCTCTGTGATTGCTAGAGTTTGCAACTATCTTTGCAGTTTCGCATATAAGTACATATGAGATCTAAGTACCTACCATTGACAAGACGGTTTCCTTCTCTTGGACATGATTTTTATCAGAGCTCCCATATATTGCCCTTTCTTTAGGTTTACTTATCATCCGATATCTTCCATTGCTCCATATACTTTTCATAATTACCTGTCATTTGCATGTAACTCAAATGACACCACCTCGATGTGATACCTCACAACCTTTAAGTTCAAGTGACCTCACATATATTAGATTCTTTTTTAAGTCGAGAATATACCGAACTCCCATCAGTGTGTGATGTACTCCATCATATATTTCTATTGTAATTGTTCCTACCTCAGTGACTGCATACTCTTTGCAATCTGCTAAGTAAACAGTTCTAGCAGTCGGGCATAGAGATCCTTCGTCAAATATCTCCCTCGCCAAACATATGTGGAAGCAACAACCTGAATCTAATATCCATTCATGAGAAGTACCTGATTGACTGACAACTAGTACGTCTGAATCATATTTTGCTCCCATCACTGAGCATGTACCCTTCATTTTCCTCAAACTTGGACGGTCTTTTATCATATGACTTTCCTCGTCAAATAGGTAGCATACATGTGTGCCTTTTCTCTTGCCCTTCTTCTTTCTGTGACTTTTGTTTTTGTGGGCAACACCTATGGCAACCAATGCTTGATCACCTTAGGATGAAGATTTCGATGGCTTCTTCTAGGACTCTACCTTCGGTAGATATGCAACTGCCTCATTGAAGTTGAGAGTGCTTTTCCCGACGATAATATTCATCACTAACTGTGACGAGGATCTAATAATCATCAATTAATTAAATTATTTATCTGTAATTGTTATTATAGATAGCAACATCTTCATGTTATTCGTAAGAATATCCCTTATCATTAATAAGGGAGAAACTTAGCCGAGTGGTCGTAAACCATTTTATGACCATCCTATTGTAATTGTTATTATAGATAGTGATGTCTTCAAGTTATTTGTAAGGATACCCCTTATCATTAATAAAGGAGAAACTTAGCCGAGTGGTCGTAAACTATTTTACGATCATCCTATGTGGCCGTTAGTTATTCTAAGACTACCTAGTGGTCGTAAGTTACTCCATAATTTTTTTCGGTGAATTTTCTTTGATCGCCAAGTACTTTACCTCATCAGACAGACATAAACTAATTGTACTGACATCCATCGATTCCATCACCTTTCAGTTTTTATTATATCTTTTTTGATTTGTCCTCTTCAAAGGCATCGATTAACCTTTGGTGGACAATGACATCCTTCACCACACATTGCCACACACTAAAATTTCTTCTGACGTCAAATTTCTCTACTTGATTCCACATCGTCGACATTAATATTGATTTTATGCCACCAGACACTTTGCCAGCCTTCTCACAAAATAGATTAATCCGGTCTTGGATCCGATACCCCTTCTTATGCGTAGTAGCCCTGGGATCATATAAGAGTTTGTGAGGTACGACACGTGCGTAGATAAGAGTTTGTGAGGTACGACACGTGCGTGCATGATATTAAGAACGAAGTAAATCAATCTCGTAGAGAGAACCGAAATAACGGTGATGAAGCAACCACGACGAGAGAGAAAGATTTGACAAAGCCGACCACAAATTTCTTAAGCACGGTAGTATAAGAGATTGTCGCTCTCACAACTCTCTTGAATCTTTTCAGACCATCTGATCCTTACTCTATACAAGAATCTAGTGCTAAAGAAGTAGGAATAGTCTCTAATCCTCTCTTGTGTCCTTTACTTTGGATGAGTACTTTGCATGGTTTCTTCTTATTTGGTTGGGTCTCTGGCCACGCCTCATAGTTTTATATAGCTCTCCTTCAAAATGAAGTAGGAATCCTACTTTAAAGAGAAGTAGAAGTTCTAATTCTATTAAGATTTATCTAGCTTTCTTTGTAGCACCTCTTCCGTAAATTCACCTAGTGGATTTCAATCCCAATCTCCAATTCTAAATTTGATGTCTTGGAGATGTCATGCAAGTATTTTTGAACGGTGAACTTCCAAAGATGTACCGGGAATGATCCCAAAAGCGGCAGCTGCCTGCCCGGCGTCTCGCCGAGCTCGACGACGGCTCCAGAGGAGTAGCAGCATTTCACCGTTGTTTTCGCCTTTACACGACGTCAAACAGATGAAGGCACGCGGGCGTGGTGGGGCGCGTGTGCGTACGCCGAGTACATGCTGCGCCTTTTAATGGAGAGTGAGTTTTGGTTTAAGGAATTCAGGTTAGGCCGAGAGGAGGCCCCCGCGCCGGTCCGCTCCTCTGCCAATCGCCTGCCTCAACATGGCCGCCTCTCGTCGTCAGTCACGATTCACGAACTAATTCAGCACCATGTGCTCGTGCCAGTTAGTGCCTGTCCTCGCACATCTACTAGATGGCATTCATAAAAGTGAAATGCTACTACCAGTGCAGCCAGTGCTCTGCCCTCACGGGGCAACGATTTTTACATATGCATCCATCCGACTTTTGGGTGCTTTGGTTGGGGCAGAAAGCATGTCATGTGCATGCACGAAAAGATTCAGTATCCAAGGAGGGAGAACAGGGGATGATGCGTTTGCTGCATTGGGCTGAGCTGCTGCAGCTGCTGCTCACGTGTTGAAATGAGCGTGAGCTAGAGATTTGCTCCGTTGTTCGCATGTTCTGTAACGAAGTGTAAAGATTGAGTTGCTGCTTGTTGCGTTACTGGGTTCGAATTCATCTTTTATCAATTTTTTTAATAATATATTTTAAAATAGAATGACAGAAATAAATGGCTGTTTAATAAATTTACAAAAATGAGTTTTTGTTGTCATTTCAAATGGCGAAATTGTCATGTCATCATTAAACGGACATGCGAAATGTGTGGTAGAGATTGAAGTTGCCAATTCATGTCATCATTAAACGGACATGCGAAATGTCTGGCAGAGATTGTAGTCGCTAATTGAATTGGCGACAAGATCCTGTCGCTAATTCAGGAGAAGATATTTTTTTTTTCAAAAGAAAACTAAAAGTAACGACAAACCTAAGACAAAATTAGGTGGTCACATTGTTCATAGTAAGAAACAGGAACAGAAAGCAATAAGAAACAATATTAGTGGTAGTAAATAGGTTACACATAATAACTCGACGCACGACATAAAATCAGTGCACCTGATAACACAACTAAATAGGACAAACGTCATCATATAGTTGTTTGACAAATCACAATAATAGTAAGCAAAACATTCAACACAACATGTTTCAATAAGACAAACCATCCCCATGGTCACCACCTCAATGTCCGCCATGTCGAGTGGAGCGGTCGAATGAGGTCCCCGTGGCGCCGTCTGGACTACCAACCCCTCCTTCATGCTGTTCATTTCTCGCATGACAATTCTGGTAGGTATGCTCGGACTCCCCGCAAACAGAGCACTTCTTCGTACGACGCCCAGCTTCTACTTTGTCCATGTCGTTCCTGATACATCATCTTTGCTGCCGACTAACCTTTCTCTTCAGCTTATCAATATCCACAGTCCATATCAGTTACTCCTAGGTAGGATGGCCGATGACATAACCAACCACTCCGTAACCATACAACTCTGCACTCCAGGTTAACGTCACATATTCTGTGGGGACCCCGGTAATTATCTCCATAAGACCGAGATTGGACAAGGTCTTAGGGACATAACCACGGGTCTCCGGTAAATGAATTCTAATTTAACTCTATCCAAGTGAGAGGCTTAGCCGAATACTAGAGCCTCAACGATCATGCGCGCTGCTCCTTTGCGAGCGCGACATGATTGTCGATTCTCTTTCGATCCGAAGCACTACACTTAGTGAGTTAAATGGGAATCCATTAACAATGAGGATGACATATATTGGCTCCCAAGATCAACGACCAATATACTCATACCCTCATCCAACGTTGGTTACATCCATACAACGCATACAACAAGAGATAAAAAGACATACTGCATAATAGTCAAAGTCTACAGCTTATTATATACGGCCGACCGGCCAAATTCAAAGTAAAGTATCAAGTAGCAGCGGAAGCAAATAAATAAAGCAAAAGACCAGTAGTTGTATGCCCATCACCCATCGGCAACCGACTTGGGGTTAAATGATAGCACACTACTCGTTAGTGTCACCCAAGTCCATACTAACAAGATCGTCGGACTCATAATCTTCCTCACTGAAAAGGCCACAAACATCCGGTGAGTACAAGTGTACTGCAAGTCTTACACAAATAAAAATAGTTATGCATAAGGGTCATTCAAAGGATGGCTCATATTGGTTTAGTTTTGCGAAAGAGACGCAACAATTAACATCCTACACATACTAGTTTTTCATGTGCCCATTTAAAAATCAGATTTGAAGTAGAAGTAAAGCATATGGTAAAGCATTTCAGTAATAAACAATTTAATCATACAATGACCAAAGTGGCAGCCCACTTTGATGAACTAACACATGAACATCCCGTTCATGACGAATGCCAAGTTCAACCACATTTTTAATTAAAAGTCTAACAATAAGCAGCCACAAATTTCAAGCGGTCGTCCATAACCGTGGACACGGCTATTCGAATAGATTTATACCCTGCAGGGGTGTACTACTTTACCCACACGACTTGATTAGCCCGTAAGCCTCCAGATGCCTCCGAATATAGCATACTTCCTATGGTATGCCGGCCGGGTAAATCGAGATACGGTCGTTTTTAGCAAGAAGATCCCATTGAGCTAAGTCCCTCAACCCATGGCTCCTAGGAAACACAAGACGTTAACGCCTCCATCCTATATATCCTAGGAAACACAAGACGTTAACGCCCCCATCCTATCGGCCCAAAAGGAACACGGGATTTCACGGTCCCATGCCCTTACAATTTCACCACCGTGGGACTCAACACAATAAAACCTTCCCCCTACTTAACCATACGACACCCATATACCGCGTGTGATAGTACGAGTTTTGCTTGAATCGCAACAACCCAAAGTTCGGTCCTTAATTGTCCAGACAAGCCAAGCCACATACCCAAATCTCGTGCACGAAGGCACCATCACTAACCAACACTTGTCCAGACCAAAAGCTCATTTAAAAAAAATGACAAAATTTCACTTATAAAACAGATACGAAGATCTGAAACAAAAGTATATCAAGAGAGTTGTGTTTGTCCCGTAATTGTCGGGTTATTCCCGACAATCAAACTACCGGTTCTAGACTTGCACGACTAAGCAAACTCGAACAACATTACATCACTCATCCTACCATAGCATTTCAGTAATGGAATAATTCATGGATAGCCTCAATGACAAGATAATAGGATGTGTCTAACCATTCATAACAAAAATAGCGACAATATAAGACTATCATGCAAGCAATTATCATTGCATCTACCCTAGCAAAATTAGGATCAAATATGATGCAAAAGAAAGTTCAAAGGATGCTTGTCTTGCTGGTAGTTCACTTGCTCACTCTCGGTTACGTACTCTCTTACTTCCGGCAACTCAGAATCTAAAGAAAGACGATATCGAATAAACATCGAGAAAAGTCGAAAAAATCAAATTGCTCAAAAATGCATGAATTTTCTACAGTAGCTAGATGATGATTTTATATGAATTTAGGTGAAAGAATTATTCCATTTGGACTTAGTATGCGAGAGTTATGAAGGTTTGAAAATTCAGTTTTTGAGAAATTCCAATTTAATTCAATTCGGTTGCTGTTCACTTAATTTAATTATTTAGCCAAAATTTGCAGAGCAGTGGTGAGGATGAGGATTATATGGATGGATATAGAATAATAATATAAGACCAAAATAACTTAGTTCATATCATTTGGAGTTTTTATGAAATACTTATGCATTTTCAAAGTTAGAAGCATTTCTAGTGTAAAAATAATAATACGTCTATGAACTTCCTATTGCACTTAATACTTTTTGCACTCAACTTAACTTAGTCTCTGCCATGACAAGTGGGGTCTATGTATTTTCTTTTCTTTTCTATTTATTTCCTAAGGAAAACATCTACCGATAAATCTAACCTCCTCATACTCATACTTAACCGATTCTCGAGTGTTGAATCCAATCATATGTATAACACTATCCAATCATATTCTCATATCTTGATCTAAATCCCATACTAACCTCCACTAAGACATTATCAAGGTAGTCAATCCATCGAGTGATGCCCGAACTCACGATCTTCCAAATAAACAACCTATCCGATAATTACACGAAATCCACCGACTCATGGGCACATGACCTTGATTAAATCCATCAATCATTCTCTAATATACTATTTAAACTAATACTAACTATCTAGCTCTACTAGTCTCGCCTCGGCAAATCACCCTCGCATATACCAAAATTTCCACCGATTGAGGTTTATTTGACTAACCGACACCTAGCGAGCTTTTACAATTTACAAGCATGTCTATCATTTAACAACTCACTAACCAATCAACTTATATCCATTTCACCGGATTAGTCGCGTATGACATCTAACAATCCAATCACACATGTCTCTCTATGATCGACTAATAATCATTTAGCTACTAATCCAAAAGAGAGTAACATTGCATCGACTCGGCACATGGGACTTACCTACTAATTTCATGGCAATCCAAATATTTACCCGCAATCAAATAATCCATTCCTACCATCTCCAAATTCTAGCACAAATGACTCACATAGATATTACTTAAGGCATCCGACCAATTTGCTCATGATTAAATAAATCGTCCGATTCTACATCCATATTTCCTTAAATATCATCTCATGAGCTATACATCAAGTAATAATGTATAAAATCCTTATGCATCCTATCTCCTAAAATTACTAATCCAATGTGAGAAGAAATCTCCAATTAATTTATCCTCCAAAGATCACCACAATCTTTCATGCGACTCTAAATTAACATCATCCGATCCACAACTCCAATAATACTTAATCTAGCATCCACCAACCAACAATATACATAATCCGCAATGACGATAAAATTATTCGTAATCTACCGACATACATAACAAAAACATGCCTATGCATAAATAAGACATAACCAGAGAATTTTACCGGTCTAAAGCTACCAATTCATTTTTATAATTAAACATGCATAAATAGATGCTATGCTAATATGCAACATGCACAAGTAAAAATCGTAAACGCGATTTGACACTAAAGATTTTTACCGCGGCACTAGGCATGCGAAATATCGCCGAGCATCGTCTTCTCGGCATTCGTTTGCATCCGCCGTAGTCGTCGCCGATATCGTGTGCGTCCGCGTCCGGCTCCTCGTCCATGTCCCGCTCCGCATCGGCGTCGTCGCCTTCGGTCGCCGTCGAGCCCGGCCGCGTGCATGCATGGCTCCGGCTGCATGCACCACCGCTCGGCCTCGTCGGCTCCACCATCTCGGTGCCATGCCACAACGAGCCAAGCCGTTGCCGCTGGACAGCACCACTCCGCGCCACGTCGCGCTCTCGGTCGACTCCTCCACACCGTCATCTTCGCGTCGCTGGCCATGCTGCCAAGCCTCGCGTCCTCGGCTCCTCCCTCGACGCCATGGCCGCCGCTCCGCAAACGCGCTGGCGGCGCCTCGGTGCTCTCATCATCGCGTCGGGCTGCCGCTGCTTCACCAACGTATGTATGCTGATTTGGAGCTAGATTTTTCTACAGGCCGGTCAAGAGCCTCTGGATCCATGCATGCATGAGACCCAGCATTGGGCTGCTTCATGGTGACCGACGCCCTGGCAGGCAGCCGCGCATCACGGCCACCGCTTGCACAGGCTCGGCCAAGCTCCGGTGTGTCGCCCGCGGCGCTCGCCATCAACGAAGCCGCCTCACCTCGGCCGTGCACGCGCCGCCTTGGGTCGGCCACGCTGCTGCTGCTCCTGTCCGCCTTGCGCTCACTGCCTCCGCTAATGCCGCACGCTGGGCGCCGACCACCTCGCCTCGGCTTGGGCCACCTTGCCGCTGCTGCAGCGCTGCTGCATGTAGGCACGCTGCACACGCGCTGCTGCTAGCTTAGCCGCCGCAAAGATGCCTCCATGCGCACGGGCCACAGCATGTGCCCACAGCACGCGCCCTCACCGTCGACCAGTGCTCCAAGTGCCTCCATGGCCACAAGCTCACTGTCTCCCCCTTCCCTTCTCCAAAACTTGCCCAAATAGCCATGCATGCGAGAGCTAAATAGGTGAAAAGGAGGCTCCGGTGATGAGGATCACAATGGTCTAGCATGCAAGGGCTGATTCTCAGTTTTTGCTTGGGATTTAGAGGAGAGAAGGGAAGAACTTTGCTTTTGGTGTTCCTGAGGAGGAGAATGGCCTCGGCACTGTGCAGCTCGGTTTTTTTGGGGGGGGGGGTGAACCGAATGGAAGGGGAGAGGCTTTGGTAGTTGTGGAAAGAAGTGGCAGTGGGAAAGAGGTGGTTCGGTTTGGGGTAAAGAAATGGCAGGGTGGTGCTCTGTTGTGTTGGGGAAAAGATGGCAGGAGAGGAGATTGCTCTCTTAGGTAAAGAAATGGCAGTGAGGAACAACAATATACAAAGAAAGGTGTCCTGGTGATGGCAGTGGGTTGCTTTACATGTTAGATAGAAAAGTCAGTGAGGTGAACACACAAGTAAAAGAAAGATTGCATGGATTGAAGGGTGGCTCGGCTGGGTTACAGAAAATGGCAGGGAGTGGTGAAGCTTTTCATGATGGAGGAATAAACAAATAGAGGTGAGTAGGGGTAGAGGGATGGTTGAGTAGTTATGTGCTGGAATAAAAATATGGAAAAGGTGGCAATTAGGGATGGCATTGAGAAATGGTAGTGGGTGCTCCCTTGAGAAAAGAAGACTGTGGTGGCTTTGGTCTGGTGGCACAAGGGTGAGCAGAAATAAAACTAACGATGAAATAAATAGCAGCAATTCTTCCTCCTTCTTGCATGCCACGCAAAGAGCTCGCACTCGAAAACCGATTGAGAAACAAAACGCCTCGAGACGACGATCGCAACGCTATAACATGCGTCGCATGATTTTTGGTTTTCGGTTGTGTTTGCGAGGAGGAAGTTAGGAAAAGAAATGGATACACGCACGCCTCGCTCTGCGGTCTCATCGGATGAAAAAGAGCGCGGTCTAATGTATGCACCACGGTATGATTTTTGAAATGCATGTGAAAGCAAGAGACCAAAATAATTTTCTTTCATTTGTAGTCTCTCGACCAATTCAATTTAATATTGTTTACTATTATTATTATTATCTTTATACAACTTTTAGACAACTCGATTCGATTTTAAAGGCAACATTTGAATTAAACATGGGAATTTTTTTAAAATATTACCAAATTTTTATTAGATCGCCTACTTAAATATTAATATCCTGATCCTGAAAATCGGGATGTTACATATTCTTTGTTGAAATATTGAGAAAGGTATTGACCGGGATGCTGCGCTAACATCGAATATGCGGCTATCACATGTCAGCATAGCCTATGCAGAAAAAGTGGCTTGTTACAAGTGCATATACAACGAGTGTGGCCAAGCATGCACTCGAAGATGATCACCTAGTGGTTCGTCCCGCGGCGTCCTTTCTCCTTACAGAGTACCTCGAAGTGAAGCTCCCTTGTGCCTATCTTAAATGCCCTATGCATCTCTCCCTTCTTGCCCTTCACCTCCATGTACTTGGTGATCATGGCGGAGTACAGTACTCTGTCAGTTGTCATAGCAAGCGACGCGATATTACTTCGGTCAATAAAGTACTATGTGGTACCATGCAAAATTATCTCCATAATACCAACCAAAGGGAGGCAACTCGCGCCGCGTATGATCCAATTGTACACCTCAGCTAGATTCGTTGTCATGACACCGTACTGAGCACCATCCTTGTCATGTAGTAACTACCACTTCACCTTAGGCTTGTGCTCAATCCAGTACGACAAGCATTTCACCTCCCCCCTCCTAATTTCTCGTCACACTATGCCTCGCGGAAATTGTCAGCGCTTGTAGCGGGCTTTTTTGTTGTCTCCTTTCTGTGTGTCCATGTCCGCTCATCCAGAGTTTTTTAGAGTGCATCGAACTTTCTCTGGTGGTTCTGGTTGTGTAGCCGCTTGAAAATGTTCATTAAATCCGTATTGTGAAATTGCTTATAAAAGTTTGCACCCAAGTGCCTCATGCACCACCTACTCTGTAGATCCACCCTTGGAAGTGGCTCGTTTTTCCCTTGTTGTAGCTGAGTTACTGCACTCAACATGCCCGCATGTCAATCATGTATGACAAATACGTTTGGATAGCCCTGTACAACAGAAACCTTCACGCTCCTCAGAAACTACAACCAACTGTACGCATTCTCGCTTTCAACGAATGTGAAGGCCATGACAAGAACCTAATTGTTCCCGTCCGTCGCAATTGCAGTAAGTATCTGCCCCTTGTACTTCCCAGTCAGGAACGTGTTATTCACACACAAGATTAGATGATAATGCCCGAATGCATTGATGCATGCACCAAAAGCAAAGAATGCTCACTTTAGTACCCTCTTCTCCGCCCACTGCAGATGTGTGTCATCTTGAAGCTCAACATGAGTACCAGGATTCCTATCCTATATGACTCCGAGTTCACCAGGCATGTTGTGGTAGGAGTAATCGAATGTACCAAACCTTGCTTCCAATACCTTCTGCTTTGCCTCCTATGCCTTAGCATAGTTGATTATGTACTGGAACCTTGACTTTATTATCCAAATGATGGATCATGGCTCAAAATACAAGTTATTTACGCTCTCATCGTACATGATGTTTGCGGTGAAGACTGATGACAAGTTATTATAAGATTGCATTGATTCAGAGACGACATATGTGCGAGGGATTACTATAGAGCGTTTCCAGTACATGTCCCACTTAGGCAGGAATGCGTGTACTCTCCAAGGGCATCCCGCTATCTCACATTTCACGTCGTAGCACCTTGGGTTAGACTTATCTACTGGGAATGTACGCCGCAGCGACAAGGCCCAGAGTTTGACAGTTTCCTACATGACCTCCTTTCATTTGTACATGGCTCCTTGCCTAACCTCACTATGGTGGTACTCCCACGGTACACAGGATCCGTAGTCCACAACAAGGTTGTCGAATTGGTATGTGTTCCACTCGGATGGAACCACCTGATATTCCCCACCATCCTTGTCATCCGAACCTTCATCTTCCGACAATGTCTCGTAGTCTTGGTCTTCGAGCGTAATCCTTTGAACTAAAGCTTTGATCTCCTCACCTTCGTCAGCAATCCCACTAGCTTCCCGAACCAAAGGATCCTCTTCGACGTCTTCATCGGTGACATCATCAACTCACCGACCTTCAGCCATTGTGTGCGTCGCGCTATGGCTGGACTCCCCAACTTCTTCGGCATCACCACCAACTACCCCTTGTTCTGCCGCAGATGCAGGAATGGTCTTTGAATATGTCTAGACTAGATGGATCAAATCCCACCCTTGCTCCCTTGCCCTGCGTACGTAGGATTGCCATGACCTTGTTCCCTTCAACTGCACTAACTCCCAATATGTGCCCCATGGTACTCGGTTGGCAAGGCAGCTCAATGTTAGATCGTACACAACATGGTCCAACTTGAATGTGTAGAACAACCACGACATCACAGCACCCCATGATCGTTGCTCTAGTCTTGTTAGACTTACGGTCGCCAATTGGAACTAACGCAAATCAACCCCCTTGGGACCCTGCAGAACAATCCCTTGATCGTAGTAAATATTGAAATTGATTGCGTCTGACATATCTACGTACTGCACCATAAACAAGATTTACACGATTAACCATATATTGAAAACTAAACCACACATACCAAAAAGGATGTACTACAACATACTACACTACATAATCATACATCTAAAACTATGTACGTTTAGTTAAAAAAAATAACTACAAGGTGGACGACTAGATGGGCAGTGCTTCGCTAGCTCCTCCCCTCCCCTCTACTCCTCTTTGCTCCTCTCCGTTCCCTCCCTCTTTCTCTTTTTTTTTTTCTGAATAAAAGTGAATATTGCCTGAATTTTGGGGGTCTTTTATAAGGGAGATTGTGTCGCTATTTGGAATGACGATAGGAACTTGCGGGGTCCCTATCGCCTTTTTCAAGGGCAATTTGCCCAAATTCTAATATTAAAAAGATTACCTACATGGTGGCATGCCGAACCTCACCTCTACAAAAGCCCATCGAACCAACTAAACTATATCCCCTTCTCTTCTCATCTACTTACACTTGTCTCATAACTCTACTCGCTGCCATGTCTCAGTTGTCTAGTTCGATGAGCCGAAGAGCGGTGGCACCGGCGAATGCAAAGCACGTGAACTGCCCGAACTGCGGGATCCAAGCAAATGTCATGTACTCCAACACCGAAAAGAACAGGGGGTGTGTGTTTTACAAGTGTCTATATTTCTCAGCGAGTTTGCTGGTATTTGCATTTTGGATTTGTTTGTCACTTCTTTTTCATTATTTAGTGTTGTTTTTAGGCCGAAGAATGCCAGTACTTTCAGTGGGGGACTCTGTTGGTGCCGTGGTGGAAAGAGCTATTGAACATCCACCTATTGTTCCATGTGGTCCAATGGTGAACATGCGACTTGCAGACGAGCGCCTAGACAAGATTTTTGACCACCTGAAGTGGCTCAAGAAACTTATGTGTGTGTGTGTATCCTACTGGTAGTATGTTCAATATATATGAAGTAGTAGTCGATGTCTGCATAAGGGATTCATGTATACATGATGTTGTATGCTTATTTATGAATTGCAAGATGTCTTTAACTTTTGTCTACTAGATCCATATGAACGTACGTAACATGACAAGGGACAATTGCATTAGAAAATGACACATCAATACTGCAATGAAATTAAACTGTGTAACTAGGTTCATCTCAGACTAAAAAGACCACACACTACCACCACCTTTTCATACCAAAATAACCACACTTTGTCACGCTACCTTTTCAGACCGAAAAGAGTGCACCGTGTCATGCCATACACTGCCACCTTCTCAGACTGAAATGAGTCAAATGACAACACACTGCGACATCACCTTTTTAGACTGAAATAACCACACTCTGCCATGCTACACACTGCCAGCTTTTTAGACAGAAATAACAACACACTGTCACACTATCTTTTAGACCGAAATGACCACACACTGCCACTATACCTTTTCATACCAAAATGAAAACACCCTACCACTACACCTTTTTAGACCAAAATGATCACACCCTGCCACTACACCTTTTAAGACCAAAATGACCACACGCACCAGTCTTTTGCAGTAGACACCACTCACCAGCAATCCCACACTGCCATTCATCATAATTTTTACCCTCAGCACTACACCCTATCTACTTATAAAAGCAGGGAGAAGAGAGTTGGAGGAGAACACTATACCACCACGGCCAACACTTTACTCCAACTTGTTTCACACAACAGAGAGGAAGGAAGGAGAAGAGAACGAGCTAGAGCAAAACATTAGGTCGGCCTTGGAGATGTCGGACTACTATACGAAGATGTTACGAAAGTGCAAGTGGCTTACCGAGAAGTCTAAAACCTACCCGGATTGTTCTATGAAAGATGCGTTGGTACCGTCGGAATTTCCATGCCCGCAGTGTGTGTGCGAAGAACTGGTTTGGATCATTCAGTGGGGGTAATATCCTCGTAAGAGAATCTTACACACACATCAATTTTTCACATCTTACGTTGCATTCCATATATCGCTAACTTCATCCGCACATAATGGCAGCCGGAGAAGCGTTGCAACTTCTTCCAATGGATTGACAACCCGAACATGTACGATAGGGTGTTCATCAAGCAGAAGTACATGTTCAACTATGCGAAGCAACCCGAGGTTTTCTAGTGCTGGAAACCTTACGTACTTGACTCTACTGAAAAGGCACCGATGGAGCCTAGGAAAGCAGGGTGGTAGTGGAGAACCCCCAAATAAGAAGCTAAGTACGACCGGGCCGAGTGCGCGGAGGACAAGGGGAAGGCTCCTTCTAGTGAGACTGTCGTCTGTCCTAGCGCCCACTATCGTCTGAGCGCAGTCCGGATCGAAGATGTAAGTTATATTTAATTTGCATCCTGGTTATTGATTTGACCTTATGTTCTGCTAACATCATTCAATCTTCTAGCCTGTCTTGCAGAATAGGGCTGCCTTCCAGACTGGACGTGGCTGTGGGCAGTCAGGAGACAAGGGGAAGGGACCGCTGGGCTGCCAAGACTAATTAACTTCATTCCAATTCACCTTTTTTCTGATTCAAAAAAGGCGCACATTTATCCTAGGTGTTTTTTAGTTTGTTGATTCGTGCATGCTATCATTTCTAATGCACGTGACCAAACCATATGCGCCATGTAATTCACAGCTGCATTATTATCATATCTACACTTTTTCGCACGTAATCAAATTTTATTTCTAAATATTTCATCTATTTCAAATTTCATACACTTTTTTGAAAGATATTGGTTGATGTATTATCATATCTATAAAAAAAAATATGTTGTCACATGAAATCGGTTGATGATGCGTGCGTGCTATTGTTTGTAATGCACATAACCAAACCCTCCGCGCCAAGAAATTCATAAGTACATTCCAAAGTCTTATTACCGCAATTGAAATCTCGTCTTCAAAAGTTAACTCCTAAATTGTTCTCTACTTTCATATTTCGTTATCTTTTCAAAAATGACCGGTTGTGCGGACACTTAAAGATATTACCAAAAAACTTAGTGAATCTAGTAAAATTTGAAGCTGAATTCTCTACAAATATAAATATAATTTTATTTCAACTTCCAGCTTCAATTGCCAATTCAATTGGTGACAGAATCCTGTCGCCAATTCAAATAGCAAATTAATTATCTGCCACCATTTGGAATGACGACAACACTGTTTGCATGGCGACAGGGATCCCGTTGCCATTCCAAATGGTGACAAAGCCGTTTCGCCATTTGGAATGATGATATAAGTCCATTTTTGTATATATATTAAACATGCATTTATTTTTGTAATTCTATTTAAAAATATATTTTTTAAAAAAATCCATCTTTCACCATCGTTGTTTACTTCCTGTCTCATACCTTGTCTGCAAACGAAGGACATCACTTGGTACCACCATACAGTAACATGCTGAGAGTGAGAGGTGCTTTTGTGTTGGGTGAAATTTGAGTAGTTGCTGGTTGAATATGATGATACCATGCTAATTCAACTTCTCACCCGGAGCATTCATGATGGTGCATTATTGTGCTTCACTTCCCACTTGATTCGAACCATGTATCACACCTACAACATTGTACTAGCTGTAAATCCAAGCTGGTAATACCACATTCATTTCGAGTAATGTTGTCCTTGGAACCTTCTTCCTATTCATGTAAGATTTCATACTAGTTAGATCACTGATGATGTCCATCCAAAATTTAACTAGCAACTCAGTAGCAAACCTTGACAATATTCTGATGCAACCTAATTGTGCATTTGTCTTGAAAAAGTAGCAAAATCTGGACAGTGCCGGGCTAAGCTCAGGTTTACAGGGTGCATTGCACCGTAAAGGGTGCAAATAGTAGCATGCTATCACATGTCCATGATCTCTTGATGCGGATCGAATATCAAGATGAGATTAAATCACGTAGTTTGTCCGATCTTTCCTAATGGAATAGCGACAAAAGTGCAGTAATACTCATGCGGTTGTGTAGAAACACAATATCTTTCGTGCAGTGACATTCCGCCGGTGGTGCAGTAACACGATGTCTTTCGTGCAGTAACACTTCGACGGTGGTGTAGTAACACCACGTCTTTCGTGTTTTAACACAACTTTCGTAGCATAGTAATAGCATGATTGAGTCGCACTAGATCCCCAAACAACGCATAGACTTGGCTATATAGCCATAGAACTTGCATGGCCTAAACTGACCTGACCAATTGTTTAATTAATCTAGGACTCGTAGTAGATAACTATGCTAGTAACAATAACCCATGCGGACACTAGCTAATAAAATATGCCAAAACAAACTTGGCCATTTATATCTCGGCCTTGCCTAACTAAAACATGCTAATTCACTAAACTAATTTGAGGTCCTCTGAAAGTATGCACCATGATGGGTCCATCAGATACAAAGCTTCAGGTTGATTTCCATGTAGATATGCACCGTAGTTAACTTCAGAAAAATCTCCATGGAAAACAACAAAATAATATCCGTATCCATCTTTGTTTGGTACGTAAACATGTTCAAGTTTGCTAGGAAAAATACAAGTCGATTCCTTTCCTTGTTGCTACAGAATTCCATATTTGCACTGAACCAACTTGATTTCCTGGCCTGCACACGACCAACTTGCCCCCTCCTGGCCCAATACCATGCACGCTGCACCCATGCACACATTAGCCCCAGGCATTCGTCCTGTTTCCTCCACGCACGGTTGCCACTCCCCACACACACTAGTCTGATCGTGCACATCTTTCTCTATTTCTTCTTGTAAGTCAGATTCAATACCAAGTGTAGCACTACCTGTCTAGGTAAATCGATTGATGCAGTACCAGGGTTTTCGCCCGCATAATCTCTTCTCCCAGTTCACCTCAATTTTAGATAGGAAAATGTCCGTTTGACCCTCTGAAGTATCGCGCTCCGGACACTTACCTCCTTGAACTAAAAAACCGGCCACCTTGCAAAACTAGTGCACTTAAACCCCTAGGGCGGTATTGCTCGGTGGTTTTGCTTACGTGGCAGTGGGTTCAACCGGTTTCGCCACATGGGCGGCTTAGCTGGTGACATGGCAATGACACGGCGATTACAGTTGGAGTTTATGGGCTTGGCCCATAAAATATTATACATAAATCATAGAAAAATCTAAAAGACTCACTCATGCATGGTGGAAGGTAGAAAGTTTAGTACCATATTGATAGTCTAGGTGAGAGGAGACCAACTTATAAAGTAGAGTTGGTCTCACGTAGTTGAAGTAAGCAAAATAAGAACACACACCTGCGCGCTCGCTCGCTCGCCACGCCACGCCATGCCATCACCCACGCATGAATGGTCCGTCGATTTCATGTTCAGTTGGGTGTGGGGCTACTGCTTCTTTTTATATCTCAAAACCATGCAATACATGTATACAAATTGGAAACTAAATGTTTAAATTACACTAATTCATTGGGGGCTTTTATGGCATGCATTAATCGCATTTAATATGGTTTCCAAAACGTTTCTGTGATATAAGGCAATTTCTTTCTTGTGGTTGATTCTATATAAAGGAGAGAAGTCTCCTCTCAGAAAAGAACACGCACACACAAAGAGAGAGAGAGAGAGAGAGAGTAGTACCGGATTGTTGCCCTGTTCCTCTATGCTGCACAACCTCGGTTACTCCATCCCTTCTTCGGCCTGCACCGACGTGGGGAGAGCAGTGTCTCCAATGCTGGCGTCCCTCATGATCTTGCACGGGTTGGGGCGAATCAGGTTTTTGGGAAGCGTTCGCGCGACTACTCACGTCTTCCTTCATCATCCGCTTCGCTTTGCCTTCTTCAGATCAGACTCTACCTCGACCTTTGCCGGAGCAATTCACTGTAAGTCGCTGATATGGCTAGGTCTTGCGCCCTAGAAAATAGTGATGTGATGACGACGGATCCTACTTCTAATAGTAGTGTTTTTTTTTCTAGGATTTGCCATGTTAGCGCATATATATGAGATAGATATATTTGAGTTGAGGATCATGCTACTGTTCATAGTTCCAAATATGCCTAGTATATATGTTGTCGTTGATTTCATTATTGTTTTAGGAATTATAATAATCACAAAAGTGTGCTTATACCTAACAATCCAAAAACCTGATAGGCAATTTGTGATGGCTGGTTTTGCCGAGGCTATGAAACCGGAGAAGTTCACCGGTGTGAACTTCAAGATATGGTAGACAAGGGTCCAGTTGTGGCTCTCAACTATGGATGTATTTTGGGTCATGATACCAGGTCCTGCATGACCTCATACTGCTGCACAACAAATAGAGTATGACACGACTATGATAAATATTTGTCGGATGCATTCTAAGCATGCTGTCCGACTAGCTTTGTGATGTGTATCTGCACACAAAG
Source organism: Ampelocalamus luodianensis (assembly GCA_036346255.1). Taxonomy (NCBI): domain Eukaryota; kingdom Viridiplantae; phylum Streptophyta; class Magnoliopsida; order Poales; family Poaceae; genus Ampelocalamus; species Ampelocalamus luodianensis. The sequence continues at coordinate 25,411,486 of CM070622.1, read as the reverse complement.
AACGCTGCGGATTTGTGGCATGCAATCGAACATAAGTTTGCTGCCTCAGATGTTGGATATGAATTGTATGTCATGGAGCGATATCATGATTACAAAATGGTTGATAACCGTTCTGTAGTTGAGCAGGCTCATGAACTACAATTCATTGTGAGGGAACTCACCCACCTTGGTTGTCAATTGTCCGACAAGTTTATGGCGGGGGAATTATTGCCAAATTGCCTCCAACTTGGAGGAATTTCGCCACATCTTTGAAACACAAGATGCAAAACATTTTCGTCGAGGATCTGGTTGCTAGTCTTGATGTTGAAGAGAAGGCTTCGGGCAAAAGACGTGACACCAATGGTGCAAGAGGGACAGCCTAGAGTGAACATCATGCATCATATTGATAAAGGAAAATACAAGGTTGTTTCGACCACTAACTTTAAAAGGATCAACAACAGTAAGAAGAAAGTGAACATGAAGGATATTACTTGCTTTGTTTGTTGCGAAACTGGTCATTGGGCCAAGAAATGCCACAAATGGATGGGAAAGAAAAATCATCCTGTCAGTGTTTTAGGACCGATCTTACGTAAGATTGTTTGATTCGGGGGTCTCCACAATTGATCACGCAGACAGAAAAGACAAGGGGATTTTTATACAGGTTCGGGTCTTCTCTAGAGAAAATAACAACCCTACTCCTGTGTGTATTGTATTGGGTATCCTGGTTACAATCAGTGGAAAGACTTGCACTAGTACTGCTACTCATTGTCTCTAAAAAAATCCCCCCATTTCTCTCTGAAAGAAGTCTATTTATAGTACGCGGAGAGGTTGTCGTTCCAGGTCAGGAGGCGCCTCATTATTCCGTAATAATGGTAGTAATCACCGGAGTAGTAACCTCCCAACGTTGCCTGACGGTTATCAATCAGAGATAATGGTGAGTTATCTATAGTTATTCCGGAGAATAACTACGTATATTGACTGCTTAGATCTCACAGTTAATAGGGTCTATAAGCGAGTGGACCCAGTTATCTGTGGAGAAGTCGTGGCAGGACTGGTCGTAGAAAGACTTACGACCAAAGGTAATCGTAGGAGAACTTACGATTACGTGGTAGTCGTAGAAGGACTTACGACCTGACTGACTTCTCCCTTACTATTGTAAGGGGTATATTCAATAGCTGTGTGACGTCATATTTACCTATAATACTCAACTACAGATAAACAGTAAAATGAGGATGATTATATCCTCGTCACATCCAGTGCAGAAGAAGTCTGCTAATGTGATTATTGGTGAGGCCGAAGCATCTGGGGTATGGTAATTTACCTAGTGTCTTTTCGGCATATCAATCTACTGATTGGTGGATTGACAACAGGGCTAATATTTTATGTATGCGCTTATGCATCTATGTTTTCTTCTTACCAGGTCTCACAGGGTTCTTCCATCCTAATGGGGAGTGAGTCACAAGCTTCTGTTCTTGGTGTTGGCACGGTAGATCTAAAGTTTACTTCGGGAAAGATCGTGCGCTTGAAGAACATGCAATATGCCCCTACAATAAATAAGAATCTCGTCAGCGGTTCTCTTCTATGTCGAGATGGGTTCATGTTGTTCTTCTTGTCGAATAAAGTAGTAGTGTCAAATTTTGGACTCTTTATTGGAAAAGGCTATGAGTGCTGAGGCTTGTTCCATTTTTCCCTTTCGGATTTTTTAAATAAGGTTGTGAACCATATTTATGACTCTACGAATGGTGGTGAGGCCAATGTGTGGCACTCACGTTTGTCATATAAATTTTGGTCGTATGTCTTGGCTTTCTAATTTAAATTTAATTTCAAACTTTTCCATAGTCAAAGGTTCCAAATGTCATATTTGTGTACAAGCGAAGCAACCTCGAAAGCCTCACAAAGCTGTGGAGGAAAGAAATTCGACAAAATTGAAACTCATACATTCAGACTTGTGTGAGATGAATGATATATTAGCAAAAGGAGGAAAAGATATTTTATGACTTTAATTGATGATGCCACTAGATACTGCTATGCGTATTGGTTGAAAATAAAGGATGAGACATTAGACTACTTTAAAACATATAAAGCTGAGGTTGAGAATCAATTAGACAGAAAGATTAAAAGAATTAGGTCCGATCGTGGTGAAGAGTATTTTTATAATGAGTTCAATTAGTTTTGTGCAGAACATGGTATTATCCATGAAAACACACCTTCCTATTCGCCCCAATCTAATGGGGTTGCTAAAAGAAAGAACCGCACCTTGACTGACTTAGTGAATACCATGTTAGATATTGCGGGTACGTCGAAGACATGGTGGGGGAGATTGTGTTGACCGCGTGTCATGTCCAAAATAGTTCTCACTAAAAATAGTGAGGTAACTTCGTACGAAGGTTGGAAAGAGAGAAAACCATCACTCTCATATTTGCGTACTTAGGGGTGCTTGGCGAAAGTTAATGTTCCAATAACTAAAAAGCGCAAACATGGACCTAAAACGGTGGACTGTGTCTGTCTAGGATAGACTCATCATAGTACAAGCTATAGGTTTCTAGTAGTTCAATCCAGGATATCTGGCATGCCAATCAATATGATAATGGAATCTCGAAATGCTATCTTCTTTAAAAATATATTTCTTATGGAGAATTCGCATAGCTCTTCTAGTCAAGCAAAGCAAATGATTTAACTCCTGAACCTAACGCTCCAATTGAGTATATTGAACACACACATGAACACATACAAGAGGAGGATGGCAGTGTTGTAGCTCCTCAAAGGAGCAAGAAACAAAGGATTACAAAATCTTTTGGTGATGACTTCACTGTGCACCTTGTGGATGATGTTCCAAATCTATTTCAGAGGCATATGTATCTCCTAATGTAGAGTACTAGAAGGATGCAGTTCGTAGTGAAATGGATTCCATTACCGCTAACAAAACTTGAGAAGTCACCAATCGTCCATTTGGTTGCAAGATAGTTGGATACAAGTGGGTCTTCAAGAAGCTTAAGCCTGATGGTACAATCGAAAAGTACAAGGTTCGGCTTGTAGCTAAAGGTTATACTCAAAAAGAAGGCGATGATTTTTTTTTATAATTACTCACATATTGCCAGATTAACCACTATTCGAGTATTACTATCTTTGGCTGCCTCATATGGTCTTATTGTCCATCAAGTAGGTGTAAAGACAACTTTCCTCAATGGAGAGTTGGATGAGAAAATTTACATGGATCAATCTGATGGATTTGTAGTACCTGGATAAGAGAGCAAGGTCTGTAAGTTATTGAAATCTTTATACAGCCTCAATCAGGCACCTAAGCAATGCCATGAGAAGTTTGATAGAGCTTTGACATCTACGAGGTTTGCGGTAAATGAAGCAGATAAATGTGTATACTACTGCTATGGTGGGGTAAAGGAGTAATATTATGTTTGTATGTTGATAGCATACTTATCTTTGGGATAAACATTGATATAATTAACGAGGTTAAGTCATTTTTATCCTAAATTTTTTGCATGAAAGATCTGAGAGAGGCTGATGTTTTTTTAAACATTAAGTTAATCAAGGGTAAGAATGGGATTGCCACGCTACAATCTCATTATGTGGAAAAAGTCTTGAGCCGTTTTGGCTATATGGAAAGCAAGCCCTCTCCAACACTCTACGATCCTAGTCTACTACTTCGAAAGAACCGAAGACTAGGAAAGGATCAATTGAGGTACTCTCAGATTATTGATTCACTCATGTACTTGGCTAGTGCTACCTGTCTTGACATCTCTTTTGTTGTAAGCAAATTGAGCTGGTCTACCGCTAATCCGGGAGATATCATTGGCGCTCACTTGAGCGGGTTATGCACTATTTGAAAGGTACAATGAGTTAGGAAATTCACTATACTAGGTATCCTAGTGTACTTGAGGGATATAGTAATTCCAATTGGATTTAAGATACTGATGAGGTAAAGGTTACGAGTGGATATGTATTCACTCTAGGCGGTGCTGCCATCTCATGGATGTCTCGCAAACAAACCATACTGACAAGTTCAACCATAGAGGCAGAACTCACAACATTAGACAACCACTATTGGGACATAATAATTGTGAGAACTCTTGATGGATTTACCAGTGGTTGAAAACCAATTCCAACTATCCTTATGTATTGTGATAACCAAACAGTTAACATAAAGGTGACAAGTGTAAAGGATAATATGAAATCCTCAAGACATTTGAAAAGGCAGTTGAAGTCTGTCAGAAAATTGAGAAACTCTGGAGTGATAGCTGTGGATTATATCCAAAAACCTAAAAATCTGGCTAATCCCTTACAAAGGGACTATCAAAAAATGTGATTGAAAGTGCATCGAAGGAGATGAGAATGAGACCCACGTGAGTTACACACAGTGGTAAACCAAACCTATGTGATCGGAGATCTCGTGAAATAGGCCTTGGAAAAAATAAACTGTTTGGGTAAAAATAAACTATTTGGGTAACAGGAAAATACATTCTTACTTTATATCTCACTCTGTTGGAGATGCAGTACTCTAATTACTGTAAGGCAGGATGGTTTTCTCTTAATGTGTTCTGAGGTTTACTAGCAAAATACCGTCCTATAGGGTATTCTGGTAAGAATACACCTATATGAGCCCAACTATTAGTCGCAGTCTACGAGATGTGGGTGGTCTCTAAGAAACTCATCAAAAGATACAGGAGTATGACCTAAATGCTCCACCCGAGGAGTAGCCTATCGGCAGCCAAGTATCAGAAAAGCCTTGGGTGAAACTTATTCGCACAAAACTGCCAATTCAAGGCTTACTCTATTGAGTAGTTGTGGGCGAGTGTACCTTGAGCTTCTCAGTGGATGTTCAACCTTAATCGATCTCCAATGAAAAACTGGTATATCAAATAACACTTTGGAATTATGGCAAATCTGTGGTGCTTTTGGGATATGGTGGGGGCTTGTTGGAGTTTATGAGCTTGGCCCATATAATATTCTAAATAAATCCAGGAAAATCTCAAAGGCTCACTCATGCATGGTGGAAGGTAGGAAGTTTGGTACCATATTGCTAGTCTAAGTGGGAGGAGACCAACTTATAAGGTGGGGTTGGTCTCACCTTGTTGAAGCAAGCAAAAGGAGAACACGCGCGCACGCTCGCTCGCCACGCCACGCCATCTCATGCTTATGCGTGACATGTGCGTGAATGGTCCAACGATTTCGTGTCCGGTTGGGTGCGGGGTTGCTGCTACTTTTTGCATCTCAAAAACCTTCAATACACGTATACGAATTGGAAACTAAATGTTTAAATTACACTAATTCATTGGGACTTTTATGGCATGCATTAACTGCATTTAATACGGTTTCCAAAACGTTTCTATGATATAATTGCGGTAGTTTCTTTCTTGTGGCTGATTCTATATGAAGGAGAGACGTCTACTCTCAGAAAATAACAGAGAGAGATCAATACCAGATTGTTATCATGTTCCTCTATGTTGTACAACCTCGGTTACTCCACCCCTTCTTCGGCATGCACCGACGTGGGAGAGCAGTGTCTCCGAAGCTCGGGTCCCTCGTGATCCTGCACGGGTTGGGGCGAATCAATTTTTTGGAAAGTGTTTGGGCGACTGCTCACAACTTCGTTTGTCATTCGCTTCGCTTCGTCTTCTTCGGATAAAACTCTACCATGACCTTCGCCGGAGCGATTCACTGTAAGTCGCTGATATGGCTAGGTCTCACTACTACAGAAAAGGTCTTCACATACGGTTCAAAAACTTTATCACAGGCGGTTTTGTGAGCCGTCTGAATTTATAGGTCAGTAATGACACGAGGTCATCACAGACGGTTATTAACTCAGAACCGTTTATGATAGTTTCCTATAACAGACGGTTTGTATCTTAAACTGTCTGTGATAGCTTATGTATCACAGACGGTTTATAGTTGAAACCATCTGTGATATATGATGTATCACAGACGGTTTGTAGCTGAAACCGTCTGTGATGATTTTTCTCTATAAGTATCCAAGCAGTGGATGCTTGTGCCTTTAAAACTACTTCATATATATATATATATATATATATATATATATATATATATATATATATATATATATATATATAATTGTAGTCCCACAACCACTTCCGGGGGGTCGTATAAGCAGCATAAGGAGGATTGGATAGCAACCAGGCAACTTCATCGAGCCCCTGCAAGTTCAAGAAGCATGGCGGTTAGGAGAGCATGTGGACATCCAATTACCTGGATGTCATCAATAGGTAATTGGACGTCGCTATGTTCAAAAAGTGACGTGGATGCGTAGGTACTCCGACTGGGAAGTGGCTTCATGTATCAGTAACCAACCATTTCTTGATCTAAGTTATACGGTGACTTGACATCAAGGAACGGTTGGTTACTAATACATGATGCCACTTCCCAGTCAGAGTACCTACGTGTCCACGTCACTTTCTGAACATAGTGACGTCCAATTACCTATCGACGACATCTAGGTAATTGGATGTCCACACGCTCTCCTAGCCGCCATGCTTCTTAAACTTGCAGGGGCTCGATGAAGTTGCCTGTGGTTGCTGTCCAATCGTCCTCATGCTGCTTGGACAACCCCCCGAAAGTGGTTGAGGAACTACGAACAATATTATATATATATATATATATATATATATATATATATATATATATATATATATATATATATATATATATATATATATATATATATATATATATGAGGAAGATGCCAATTTGCTTGGACACTTATAGAGAAGAGATTAGAAATGGAATGGTAGGACGTAACTAGGACACAAGGGAGGAGAACTTGACTCGCATGAACACGGTTACACAGACAAAGGTGAAAGGAATGGAATAGCAATTTTAAAAGATATAATTGACATATAAACATGTGAATCCTTCAGGTCATTTAAAAAACACACAATCTGTACACAATATAGATCACATCCAATTGCATTTGTGACATCAGTTAGCAATTAAATTGTATATAAGAATGTATAAATTTGTATGTGTACAGACTGATAAACTGAAGATCAAAGTGATAGTAGTTAGAAATTCATTAGAGCTCAAATATGAACTAATTATCAATTCAATTTTAGCATAAGACTATTAACATCATTGAGCCATTCAGCAGAGCATACAAATTTGCAATACCTCCCAGTGCTAGGCACAGACAAATCACATAGAGCATACAAAAATCAGTGATTGTGCCAGATTAACACATTAAGCAACATAATAGAATGTATCCACAACTAGCAGCACCAGCAGTCACACCGCGAACCCCATTCCCCACCTCCAGATCCATCCATCCAGCAAGGCAACAATCACAGAGGGCAAGACAGCAAGGCCAAGGGGGTGTCCGCATTGCAGCTCGGTTCACATGAATACCAACAGCCCAAACCAATAGGTGATAGATCTGTCTTACCTCGACGTCGTCGGTGCCGGTGGTGAAGTAGTCGAGGCTGAGGTCGGTGGAGAGGGAGGACGAGCTTGCGCAGCCAGATGGGGGATTAGGAACGATAAGGTCGCGTGCACTGGGGAGAAGACGACGACACCGACAGTGACAGGAAGAAGGGCGACATCGACGATGGGGTCAGGGAGAAGGTGCGACTTGGGGGCGACCGTCGGGGAGGAGGCTTCGGGCGGCGGCGTCAAGGTGGGGAGGGAAACGGGCGAGAGTAATGGCGCTGGGGAGTGACGAGTTAGGGAGCAAACCCTAGCGGGCTTCTACTAATAAAGAGATATCACTGACGGTTCTATTATGGAACCGTCTGTGATATGGGTCCATATCAAAGATGGTTCCATAATAGACCGTCTGTGATATGAGACCATATCACTGACGATTCTATTATGGAACCGTCTGTGATAATGTTGTTCAAAGTTCTATGTTTTGAGCATATATATTGTCATGTATACATTTACACATAATGGTGTTGATTCAATTATTCTATGTTCCATAATGGTGTTGATTCAATTATTGTTTTAGAAATTATAATAATCACAAAAGTACGCATATACATAACAATTACTCAACAAATAAAAGTGATTATCTTTCTTCCTCCTCTATTCTTCCCCTCCCCTCTCTTCAATCTCAAAAGCGGCACGGTCCAAGGCGGCGTGAGGTGGAGCTTGTCCCCCGCCGTTGCCGTCCCACCCCACCTTCTTCCTATCCTCTGAAGCCGTCTCTCTCTCGCCAACAACGGTGAAAGAGAGAGAAACAGAGGGAGAGGGAAGAGGGGTGGCGGTGAACATTAGTGGCTGAGCGGCAACAATCGCGAGCGCAAGCGGTGTTCTAGGACGTGACGAACCCATTTTTGGTGGCGTTCGTGGACGAGGAGGGCTACATTGGCCAGAACAGAGCAGAGAAGGACGACGACCGTAGGGAAGATGGACTTGCTGGTGGTGAAACGTGCAGTCTTTCGACCATCTAGGGGAGCACGAGCACGACGTGGATGTAGGGAAGCTCTAGGTGGCAATTACTTGGTCTAGGGAGGCGCGAGCAGGGCTGGCAGTGAGGATGGTAACAGTGTTACACGGTGAAGGGAAAGTAAGGCGAAGGTGGGGGTTAGCTTCAAATCGATGACACATGCCAAATTGATGACGCGCACCTCGTGACGTGGTCGGCGTGGTGAGTGGATGATGGAGGCAGCGGATCGTCCGAGATGACGGCCAGCACGCCGAGCTACGCCGCGACGTGCACCACTTGTTCGGGAATGAGGCACGCCGCGATACCCATGGCGACGTGCGTGTAGGAGTAGATCAGGCATGGCCATGGTGCACACAAGTGGCGTGGGAGGAGGCGGCGGCTGAGGAGCGCGTTGCTGCCTCTGCCCCGTGGCGAAAAGCGCCAGGTGTGCGGGCAGGAGGTGGATGAGGAGGACGGGGAGATGTGCGAGGAGGAGGCAGAGCCGGCTCCTGCATGGCGACGAGGAGGGGAAGAGGACGCGAGGAGAGTCTCTTGCTAGAGCTCGACACAACCACGACGCTGGTTGCCCGCATGCGTTGGAGATTGTTGGGTTGGGCTGGACTAGTTTTGAGCATTCCGAGCAGGCAAGTGAAGGCGTCGGCCGTGAGCGACTGAGTGAGGAAGAAGAAGGGGGTAGAAGGCGGCATCGGGGAGAGAGATTGAGGAAGAAGAAGGGTGTAGAAGCTGACATGTGGCCTCATAATATTATAACTTTGATTTGCTGATTCATTGCCACGTCGCATCCACGTAGTCATCACGGCGGTGAAACCGAACTGACTGAGTGCCACGTAAGCAAAACTGCCAAGCAAAACAGCCCCAGGGGGTTAAGTCTTTGATGGCTTCGTCCACCACGTAGCCGTGAGGCCGTCCTCGATGGTCGTCACCACCGGATCCGACTACGTGGAGCACAAGAAGGATGACATCAGCTCCAGATCCTCACTGACGACTATTAGCTCTAGATCTTGGTCGCGCCACGCGGAGATCGGGGTAGCCGCATGGAGGTTGAGGAAGCCATGAAATCCAAGGTGAGGGGATGGGAAAGAGGACAACTACGGCGGATGAGGAGTGGGGAGCGGGAGGTGCGGCGGAAGGAGAGTGAGGAGTAGGAGGATGGTGATAGCAAGGTGGAGACTGGAAGGGGCGACGGTGGCGATGTGAATCGGGAGGGGTGTGGCCGCGCGGGGCGGAGAAGGGGGGCCAAAGCGAGGAGTAGAGAGGGAGAGTTGAGGGAAATTGTGTTTTTTAATATGACGTGGGCTACCTTAATACCCAAATAGTCCACATACATTATAAAAAAATGAAACAAGCCATGGCATCCTCCTCGAGACCAACTCTAGAAACAAACATTGAAGATGCCCTAAGAACTCATGGCATTATAGTTCCAACAACAACAACACTAAGCACGTGGAGGGGAAGTAGTACTGGATTTAATAGCATGGATGACCAATTAGGCACCTGAAGGGAGCAAGATTGAAAGACCAACATGGTGAGTGACTCCCCTGAGCATGCACCACCCACCCACCGACCCGGTGACCCCCGGCTTGGCACCTTCCTATTTGCTAGTCAACGCTGCATTCCAGGTGTCGCGAGTGAACCCAACAGAGATAGGGGAAAGGCCGAACACGAGACGATTGCCCCAAGCACGGGATGGGAGAGACGGTGCAAATCATACCTTGATGTGTTTGTGTGGCTCTTGAGGAGGGATAATGCAACGCGGTAGTATATACTTCCAAAAAAGCAATCTTTTATCCTCGCCTGTGGGTCACTAGGCAGGAAATGGAGTAAAATTGGCAACCAGCCCTTCCCGTCCCATATGGCTTCCAGTTGGATTCTTCTTCATCACAGCCGAAATTTTCGGGCAGAGATCGCTCATGGTCTCTTTTAGAGGTGGTCAGATGGGTCGTGTCGGCCGAGCCAGCCCGAGGCACGGTACTGTTGATCTAGCCTAGGCATGACATGGTCCACACTATTCATAGGCTAGGCTGGGCCAGCACGAAGGTCTGTGCCATGCTTGGGCTGCCCCCTGGCACGATGGGCCGGCCCGGTCGAGCACGAACGGTATCGGGATGTGCCAAGCACGGCACGAAGCCGGCACAACCCGTGTGAAAAGAGGCCGAGGAAGGGAGCTGGGAGGAGGAAGCTAGGTAGCTAGCTGGCATCGAGGGGAGGAGGAGGAAGCTAGTTGGCGGCGAGCCGACCAGGGAGAGAGGAGGAGATGAGGAGGGTGGGGTGGCGCTGCACGGAGGAAGGAGAAGGGGCAGTGAAAGGCGCACGAGTGGCGAAGGGGCGCATGGGCGCGATGATGACAAGGAGAGGAGGAGGGCGGGGCAGTGTCAGTGGCCAACGTGGAGGGAGGAGAAGGTTGCGGGACGCACGGGCGGAGGAAGGAGAAGGCGGTGGGAGGCGAAGGGTGCACGGGCGTGATGATGAGGAGGAAGAGGAGGGCGGGATGATGTTAGCGGCCGACGCAGAGGGAGGAGAAGGCGGCGAGGTGCACGGGCGGAGGGAGGAGAAAGAGGCACGAGGCGAAGGGCACAAGGGTGCGGTGACTAGGAGCAACAGGAGAGGAGGAGGGCGAGGCGACGCCGGCGATCGCATGGAGGGAGGAGGAAGCGACGGGGCGCACAAGCGACAGGCTTGGGACAGGAGGGAGTTAGGAGGAGAAAGGGGCAGGGTGGGGGTGGGGATAGGGGAGAGGAAGGGGCACGATGGGCTAGTCGCCTAGTCGGGTGGGCCGCGCGGCACAGTGGGCCATGCCTGGCACAACACAGCCTGAGCGAATATAGCCGTTACAAACTAATTTGGCCTGGTGAGCCGTGCCTAGCACGACACGACCCATTTGGCCATTTAGCCCATAACGTTCGGATTTTCAAAAAAATTGATCTTTTTTTTACTATTTGGTGCTTTAAAAATAGCAAAATAATTAAAATAATCCTGAAATTTTTTCTACATATAGCCACCATAGTCCCCCTCATTCAGCACACATCTATTTCTCAATCTCTCTTTCAAATTCTGTTTTGTAAATTCAAATTCGTTGTGAGATAATTTGGCAATATTCAAAAAATGTGTCAGATTTTGAAAAATTCAATTTTTGACAGCAAGTCAGCAAAAGAGGTACAATAGTATATTTTGCATAATTTTACTGTTATTATTTGTTATTCTAAGATAAAAGTAATAATAGTGTTAGTTTCAATTTTGCAGTTTTCGTTATGGAAAATTACGATAGCTGTGCTCTTGGTGATTATGGACTTTCACGAGATGAAGTTGCATCCATGGAGGTTGCGGGTGCCTCAAACCAACCGCAGTTGTTACCGAAAGGGCAACATGGAGTTCCGTCATCAGGCTCGAGTCCGTCTACATCAGGAGTATGAGAGAATTTCGATAGGATAACCAAGCCAGACGCACAGGAAAATGAGGTACTATATGCTATTAGCAAAATTTGTCGCAATTAATTGTTTGCAAGGTCTACAGGTGGAACAGAGCACTTTCTTAGAAATGTTACAAGATGTAAGACCAAGCAATGATTAGTGATGAGGCAGACGCACCTGCAGTACAACCCTGACGGTATGGTTCGTAGCTGGGACTACGATCCTAAGGTGGTCCGTCAATTTCTTTGACGTTTAATTGCTTCTGATGATTTACCGTTAGTCTTTGGGGAGTCTACTGCTTTCCAAACTTACATTAGGACTGCGCATAATCCTATATTTTCTACTGTTTCTAGACAAACAACTAGAGATCTAGTAAAATACTATAATAAACGCTATAATAAAATAAATGAACTATTTAGTACGTGCATATTTTCGGTGGCCCTAACCTCGGACATATGGAGTGATCAGGCTAGGGAGGATTATCTTAGTGTAGTTGCTCATTATGTTAATAACGACTGGGTAATAGAGAAAAAAATTATAGGTTTTAAATTAATTGATGTAGCACACACAGGTGAGAATATTGCATATTGTATTATCGAAGTCGTTAAAGACTTTGGTCTTATAGACATAATATTCTTAACTACTTTAGACAATACCGCTTCAAACTCTAGGGCTATGGATATTCTTACTCCAATGTTGAGTACATATGTCGATTGCTTCTTACTAGATCAACGATGCGTTTGTCATATTATTGATCTTATAGTCAAATGTGGTTTGAAGAGGTTGAATTCGTATATTAAAGCTTTTTGCGATGCGATATCTTACTTGAATAATTCTAACATAAGAATAGCAACATATAAGAACTTCTGCATGGTGGTGGGTGTACGTCCAAGAAAATTCGGTTTGGACATGCCGGTGAGATGGAACTCTACTTACCTGATGCTTAAGAGTTTTTTTACCATATAGAGTATTTTTTCTGTTTTTATTCAAATGCACTATTAGAGCACTGACAGTAGTATACTATTGACTGAGAAACATTGGTTCGTTGCTGAGAAGATACTTCAGTTTTTAGAAAAAATTAATGAGGCCACCGTTGATTTGTTCGTTGTCTATTATCCTACATCTTCTATTATTATGCATAGTATTTTACAGATTGCTAGTCATTTAAAAAACTATAAAAATAACATAGTTTTAAGAGAGACTGTTTTTACTATGAAAACTAAATACCTTAAATATTGGAAAGAAATCTCTTTCCTATAAGCATTTGCATTTATTTTAGATTCTAGAGCTAAAATTGACGGATTTGTTAATGTGCTTGATCTTCTTAGTGATGTTACAAGGCTAGACTATTTTAACTATTTTGCAGATGTTCGCTCTCAATTACATGAGGTTTTTCAAAGATACGAAAATAAGTTCTGAGGAGTCCGCTTGCAACGATCTCCAGTAGCACCCACCTCAAGTAACAAGATAAATCTGTTGGGCAAGATCTGGGGTGTAGGATCTTCCTCTAAGTCTAGGTCTTCTTCTTCTACAGCGACACCTTCTCAACAAAGTCTAAGACCAACCTCTCACCTAAGGAATGGGGAACTATCCGCCTATCTGGATAGCGATACGATGGATTTCAACTCAGAAAACTTCAAAATTTTGCGCTAGTGGCATGACCATAAATTAGCACATCCTGTGCTATCCATACTTGTATGTGATGTGTTAACTGTTCCTATCTTGACGGTTTCCTCCGAGTCTGCTTTCAATCTTTTTGGAAGAATATTGAAGGAGAGAAGAACACATCTCACAAGTGAGATGGTGGAGATACTTCTAACTGTGAAGAACTGGGAACAAGCTGATTCACGAACACAACACTCTGTGGAAAATCCAGAGTTGTCCGAGATATTAGAAAATTTGTACCTAGATGTGGGGACCCCGGAGTTATCTCCGTAAGACCGCGACTAATCAAGGTCTTAGGGACATAAATCTAGATCTCCAGTAAATGAATTCCAACTTAACTCAGTCCAAATGAGAGGCTTAACTAAAATCTAGAGCCCCGACGATCATGCACGCCGCTCCCCTGCAAGCGCTACGTGATTGTCGGTTCTCCAATCAGTCAAGCACTACACTTAGCGAGTTAAATAGGAAGCCATGAACAGCGAGCATGACCTATATTGGCTCCCAAGATCAGCGACCAATAAAGTCATACTCTCATACAACGTTGCTCACATCCATACAACATCCATACATAGATAGTTTAAAAGACATACAACATAGTTCCAAGTTTACAACTAATACAAGTGGCCGACCGGCCAAATTTAAAAGAGAGTATTAAGTAGCAGCGGAAACTCATAAATAAACCAAACGACCAGCAATGGTATGCCCCATAACCCATCGGCAACCAACTGGGAGTTAGATGATAGCAAACTACTCATCGGTGTCGCCTAAATCGACACACCACAAGCTCGTCGGTCTCTAAATCCTCCTCACCGTAAAAGCCAAGCAAACATCCGGCTGAGTACAACGAGTACTCGCAAGTCTTACACAAATAAAAATATTTATGCATAAGGTCATTCAAAGGAAGGGCTCATATTGGCTTAATTTTGCGAAAGAGACGCAATACTGAACAACCTACACATACTAGTTTTTCAAGTGCCATTTCAAAATCAGATTTGAAGTAGAAGTAAAACATGTGAATAAGTAATGAATTCAATAACAAATGAATCATAACAAAATGGCAGTCCACTTTGATACAACAACAAGCATGAACATCCCATTCATGTCGATACCAAGTTATAACCACAATTTTTAATTCCAAGTCTAACAATAGTAACTCCCGAACTCAAGCGGTTGTCCATAACCGTGGACACGGCTATTCGAATAGATTTATACCCTGCAGGGGTGTACTACTTTACCCACACGACTTGATTAGCCCGTAAGCCTCCAGATGCCCCCGAATATAGCATACTTCCTATGGTATGCCGGCCGGGTAAATCAAGATACGGTCGTTTTTAGCAAGAAGACCCCATTGAGCTAAGTCCCTCAACCCAGGGCTTCTAGGAAACACAAGACATTAACGCCCCCATCCTATATATCCTAGGAAACACAAGACGTTAACGCCCCCATCCTATCGGCCCAAAAGGAACACGGGATTTCACGGTCCCATGCCCTTACAATGTCACCACCGTGGGACTCAACACAATAAAACCTTCCCCCTACTTAACCATACGGCTCCCAACCCGCGTGTGGTAGCACGAATGTACTTGAATCAACGACGTTACCAAAGTTCGGTCCTTAATTGTCCAGACAAGTCAAACCACATACCCAATCTCGTGCACGAAGGCACCATCACTAACCAACACTTGTCCAGACCAAAAGCTCATTTAAAAATGACAAAATTTCATTTCTTAAACAGATACGAAGATCTGAAACAAAAGTATATAATGAGAGTCATGTTTGTCCCATAATTGTGGGCTATTCCGTCAATCAAACTACCGTTCTAGACTTGCACTACTAAGCAAACTCGGATAACATTACTTCACTCATCCTACCATAGCATTTCAATAATGGAATAATTCATGGATAGCCTCAATGACAAGATAATAGGATGTGTCTAACTATTCATAACAAAAATAGCGACAATATAAGACTATCATGCAAGCAATTATCATTGCATCTACCCTAGCAAAATTGTGATCAAATATGATGCAAAAGAAAGTTCAAAGGATGCTTGCCTTGCTGGAAAAGTAGTTGCTCACTCTCATGAAGGCGTCAATATCAAAAGGCTCGGAATCTAGATAGATATAATATCGAATAAACACAGAAATATCTCAAAATTCAAAATGCTAAAAATGCATGATTTTTCTACAGTAGCTAAGTCATGATTTTAGATGATTTATGGTGAAAGATTTATTCCATTTTGATTTAAGGTGTGAAAGTTATAAGTGTTTGAATTTGATTTTGAGATGTCTTCTTTGAGTAATTTAATTATAAGGTGAAAATTTGTAGAGCAGTGGTGAGTACATGGATTACAAGGATAAATAGGCAATATTATTACAAGCTCAACAGAGTTGATTTTGCCTCATTTGGAGTTTTCATGATTTAGTTACTAATTTCTAAAGTTACCAACATTTTCTTTTGTAAAATTAATAGTGTTAATAGCTCATTTTCCAAATTAATGCCCTCTGTTACAGAGACATGTTTGAAACCAATTTTAATACAAAGTTCATTAAAAATAAAATTTATCGAAGTGGTTTCACTTATTTTGGAGTAAAATGAATTAGTTATGTATTTTAGAAGTTAATACAATTTTTCGTGTGCACAATAATAGATTTCGAATTTCTTAATGTATTTCATACTTTTCTCACCGAAGCGCTAGCCTAGTCGCGATCACCGACCAGCGGGCCGGTGAATAGGTGTTTTCTATTCTAACTCGATTCAAAACGTGTTCTGACTAGTGGGTCCCGCTGTCAGTGACACGGTCCACGGGACTAGGTCCACCGGCGCACGCGCACGGCACTTAAAGCCTAGGGCCCACATGACAGCCACCCTATGTTACGGTTTAACCCCGTCGTTTTCCGTGCACGGGACCCACGTGTAAGCGACTGTTTTAACTCGTTAAGACAGCATTTAACGCTAATGATTACCTCTTAACCCCTAATCATTTTGCTACAGTTACCGCTTGGCGCACGACAACGGATTTTGATCGCGCGTTTCACCGGCGCTCGCCGCGCAAAGGCGCCACGGCGGCGCGGGCCAAGGCCATGTCCAGGTGCGCAATAGTATTGTACACCCGTTAAGGGCACTCATGGCACCTGAGCCGGCTTAGAATGGCAGCTAACCGGCGTTGAGCGGTGGCGCTCAAAACGGCAAAATGAAAACAACACAGCGAAAGCTCCGCAGCGACATTCAAGCGTGTGCCAAGATTCTAGGGACTATGAGAAGGCTACCTGAGCGAAGAGGGTGCTCGGGGAGGCTCGGAGCTAGCTGGGGCTGGGTCGGTGCCAGAGAAGAAGGCGGCAACAACACGGTTCAATGAAGAGATGAAGATCTGAGTAAAAATGAAGCAAGGTGAATGCTTGGGTTAGCTCAAGGAGCTCAAGAGCAAGCCATAGGAGCAAGGAATTGGACAATGGCTTACCGGATCAAGGTGGGAGGTGAAAAGTTGCTTCACGATCGGAAATGGTGCACACTTCAATTCAACAAGATCCTGCCGTGCATTACCAAAATTAGCTTAGGGGTTTCTCTCAGTGGACTAAAGCATGAGAGGTGACGCGCAAAGTTGAGGTTAATACCTCCGGGACACGAAGATGGCACGACGGTGTCCGCGAGAGCACGCTCTGGAAGTCGCCGAGAGCACGACGATGAATAGCGAGCTACAAGCAAAATATAGGAGCTCGCATAAGCAAAAATGGACACGGGAATGAACCTAGAACAGGGAGGGATCATGAGGAGGAAGCTTACCCGTGAAGAGAGCGAGAACAAACTTCCCTCTCCTCGGTCAAACAGAGGAGAAGTGAGGAATTTGCTAGGGTTCGGGTGCTAGTTAAAGATGGCCAACGGACGGAACGGAGGCGGCGTGACATGCCGAGGCTCCTGATAGGTCAAGCGGGCGGCGCGCGGTCACGGCGTTGACGGGCGTCAGCAGAGCCTTTGGCGCGTGGCGCTGAGCTCGCCGCGCGCCCAAGGTTGAAGACGCCCCTGACATGCGGGACCCACCGCGTCAGTGACTCACAGCGTCGCGCGCGAATGCGAGTTGAACGATTAGATCAGAACCGTTGAATCACGAATGGACGGATGGGATCGGGTGTGCAATCGGACCGGCCGAAGGGTAGGCGATCAGAGCCGTTGATCTGAGATCCATGGGTTGCATGCCGCGGTGCAGTTAGGCGGTTGGGCTGAGTCCATTCACCGAGTCGGCTCGAGCCCGAGGAACAGTGCGCCAGTCCGGTTTGGGTCCAAGTTTGACTGAGATTTTAATTGTTTTCCCTACTTTGACCAGGGACTTAAAAATAGAAATAAAATTCCTAAAATCATGAAATAAATCATGGGGGTTCCTGGAATAACCTAGTGTCCATAAAAATTATTGAACCCTACTGTTCATGATATAATTTGTGATATATAATTTCAAACTTAAACTAGATCTATTATTAGTGTTTGAATTTTCTTAGGGTTGAAAACAGTCCCAAAAATTTGGGAAAAATTATATTAATTCATGATAATTAATATAGTATTTGAATAAATTATTTCCAGAGATACTTCAGTAGCATTTATTTTAGTTTTCTGATTGGAGTTCAATTTAAAGTGGATGTTTCATAAGCATTTTGAGATTTTCCAAGTGAAATATTAAAATAAAAAGTTTCAAAACATGATGCATGATAATGAAATGCATAATAAACCTCTTTATTAATTTGGGGATGTGACAAACCTCCCCCCTTACAAAAGATCTCGACCCCGAGATCGATAGGGTGGAAGTAGGATAAACAGTTCTAAAAGAAAACAAAACATCTGTTGTCTTGATTCCTTCAAAGATAGTGCCAAGATATCTTTGTAGGGTTACAAGGAATGGCTAAAACATTTTTTTTCCTTCCCATTGCTTTGTTTAAACTTTCCTTTCTTGATTCAAAGACAATTTAAGAAGAAGGAAAAAGATCTGGATAGCTAGCTCGTAGTTGATCTTCACGCTCCCAAGTTGCTTCATCTTCAGTGTGGTTACTCCACTGAACCTTGATGAATTTGATTGCGCGATTTCGTGTCTTGCGCTCATTCTCTTCAAGAATGCGAATCGGGTGCTCCCGATAGGAAAGATCGGGTTGCAAGTCAAGTTTTTCCAGTTCAGTGGCTTCGGTAGGGATGCGAAGACACTTCCTTAGTTGTGAAACATGGAAAACATCGTGCACATCCGCAAGTGAGGGTGGCAATTCTATTTGATAAGCCACCGGTCCCATCTTTGCTAGAACTCGGAAAGGTCCGATATAGCGAGGTGCCAGTTTGCCTTTGACTTGGAAACGATGTGTTCCTTTCATCGGAGAAACCTTAAGATAGACATGATCATCCACTTGAAAACTCAAGTCGCGACGACGACGGTCGGCATAGGACTTCTGACGAGATTGAGCAGCCCGAAGTCGCTCGCGGATGACACGAACTTGCTCTTCAGCATCCTCTACCAAGGTTGGACCATAGAATGGCCTTTCCCCGGCTTCGGACCAGTTCAAAGGTGTCCTACAAGCTCTTCCATACAAAGCCTCGAACGGTGACATTTGAATGCTTGATTGGAAGCTATTGTTGTAGGAGAACTCCGCAAATGGTAAACATTTCTCCCAGTTCTTGCTATAGGACAGCACACATGCTCGGAGAAGATCTTCCAAGATTTGATTCACCCTTTCAGTTTGTCCATCTGTTTGCGGGTGGTATGCGGAGCTGAAAGATAAATTGGTCCCCATTGCTTGGTGCAGGCACTTCCAGAAGTGAGAGGTAAATTGGGGACCCCTATCAGAAATGATCACTTTTGGTACACCATGGAGACAAACAATCCTGGAAATGTACAACTCCGCTAGCTTGACCCCAGTGTAAGTGGTCTTGACAGGAATGAAATGGGCAACCTGTTGGAGATATGCCCTAGAGGCAATCATATTGATGATGATATTTCATTGTATCCATGATTTAATAAATGTTCCTTGAATATTGCCTTTGTGTTGATTAACAAGTATGTGACTTGTTTGTGAAACTCTTTACTTGTATGGTTATTCTAAAGTTGTCCCTAGTCGGAGTTCATGTGAGGACACACGTGAATGATGGATTAGCACATGTATCGGTTGATGACCATGTTTCACAGGTCATAGACATGGAGATGTCAAACCAATAATGTGGACACATGTTTAGAACATGGGGTTGGACCGACCCAACATGAGACATAGTAATTATTCTTATGGTTCTCTCTACACAATGTGTACGCTTTGTCCTTAGACCTGAGATTGTCGCATGTACTTGAGATGTGAATCGACCTACTTAGGGGCTATCAAACGCTACTCCGTAACTGGGTAGTTATAAAGGTAGCTTTCGGGTTTGTCATGAAGCATGCTGCGAGGCATGGTCAGTCGAGATGGGATTTACCCCTCTCTACCTGAGAGAGATATCTCTGGGCCCCTCGAGTGATCGGATCCAGAAATGCATGGCCATGCTACTTAAGGTTAAGAGTTAACCTAGTAAGGGATTCCGGATCACAGGATCGAGAAAGAGTGGTCAGCTTGGAGCTCGACCGAATATCGTGAGGCAAAGGGATTGGCATGTACATAACGTTGTGATGGTTCGTCCGATATGATCTTTACGTATGTTTAGGAGTTGGCACGTCTTGCTAGAGGCCGCTACCAACTATTGACCAAGTATGTGTACTCGCGTCATGTCTAAACATATGTGAACCATAGGTCACACACTTATAGGTGAAGCCTAATTCGGATTGGATCCGAATTAGATCGGGCATTGAGTCCTAATGGGCCTCTATTCGTAGAAGCCCATTATAAGGACGCCTATAAAAGGAGGGCAGGGCGCCTGGTTGAGGGTTGAGTTTTTCGTGACATCCTCAAACCCCGCCGCCACCCTCCCACGCCCTAGTCGCCGCGCGGATCTAGTAGTCCGGCCGCGTCGCTTCCTCCCGCACGTGTGGATACCTTTGAGGCGCCGATCGTGGCGTTGGGACGAACCGCAAGAAAGGAGTCAGACGTGGGACGCCGCGACGAGCACAAGGAAGTAGTACGACTACTCGCCCGACGCATCGCATCAACTTGGTACGACTACATCGCCCCGACGCACAGCATCAACTTCCGCACTGCGGCGCCTAGTGGTAAGACCGTGATCTATAACTACAGTGATCTTGGTTTACGGTAGAATTTTTTTAATTTGCGCTAGTGTAGCCTACCCGCTTCCCTACGATGGTATCGAGCGGTTCTTTGTCATGTTATAGGTTCGGTGATTTGCATATGGCGATATGTAATCGGTATGATCGATGTGATCGATTGTATAGTTCTCGTAATGGATTGATCCGTTTCGTGATCATGCCGCTAAGGTCGTGAAACAACATACCCCTACCGGTCGGATTCGCTATCGGGCAGAAAAGGTGACACGAAACCGCCATGAATGCGAAGATCAATATGATTGATCGAATCGGAACCTAGATTAATAATCGATGTACCGTGATCATGCCGCTAAGGTCGTGAAACAACATACCCTCACGGTCGGATTCGCCATCGGGGCAGACAGTGACACGTAAAACCGGTTGCGGCATGCGAAGATCGATACAAATTGGTCGAATCGAGCGATGAGTCGATTTGTGGTAAATATGATTTGCCGATCAAAATCCTATGTAAAATTGCATAGATTGGATCTCTTTTTTTAGGGCGCCGCCTTCGAACCCTGATGGGGAAACCCTCGACCCCTATCCCCAGAGATTGCGATTCTATGCATAACTTGTTTTTGCAGGATGTATGTGACCAGTATGGCCTAATGTGTATGTGATGCATGTTTGTAATATTTGCATGACCTGCGTGTCGTGGGTACGGCAACACGGCTGGAGCCATTGTGTTGTCAAAGTATTGTATTAACGGCCTGCGTGCCGACTTGTGATGATTCCTAGTATCCATGTATTTTATTACTCGGAGGACACATCACTTGGAGGGATGGCACACATGAACCATGGAGATGGAGATCATCATGGTGGACAGATTCTATGGCGATGGAGATCACCATGAGAAAATGGGCCATACTGAGTCACAATTGTGTGAATGCTATTCCTGTTGTTTTACTCCTATGCATGTTTGAATGGTAGAAGTATAGCGATCCCTCACAAAATGTTAAGTTAAACATATGCCCTCCCAATTAAACTTTGCACCATCCCATGTCTTGTAAATTGATGGTGGGTCTATAAAATTAGGGCACCATCAACTTTCCTTGACTAGATGGGTTTTGTATCGGATACTTACATGCATAAGGATTGGTGAACTTAACAAGGTTATCATAAAGGTTATGGGCCTTGGGGCATAAAGGTTGGGCGCGGGGCATAGAGATGTCACCCAACAACAAGAGTCATATAGAGATATGATTAGCAAGGTGTTGCTTCGAATTACCTTGTCTCTAGCGGTGATGCAAAAGCTCACTAGTAGACTCGTTAATGCGGATCTTGAATCGCTAAGAATCAACAGAGGGATGTTGATTTTAGTGGGAGTACATTCTATTAAATTTGTTTAATACAATTTACTCTATCATGGTTTTATTTGTCTTAGTATTTTGCATTTCCTATTGTAGATCAATGGCATCTAGCAACCACGCACACCCTTTTGCTTTGCGATCGATTCTTGAGAAAGAGAAATTAAATGGAACAAACTATTTGGATGGTCCGTAACTCCGAGAATTGTTCTCGTGGCGGATAAAAGGAAAACGTTCGACACCCCAATCCCGTAAGAACTCGCTAACAATGCGTCTGCTGTGTTAAAAATGCCTACAAGAAAGCATGTGATGACTCTCTTGAGATTAGTCTGTCTTATGCTTGCATGCATGGAACCCGACCTTCAAAAGCGCTTGAGGATCGTGAAGCGTATGATATGATCATAGCGCTTTAAGGACATGTTCGCATACGTGCCAGGGTGAACGGTTCAATGTCTCTAAGGCTTTTCGGAATGCAAGTTAACGAAGGTGCACCCGTAGGCCCACATGTGATCAAAATGGTTGGTTACAATGACTTTGGATAAACTTGGTTTTCCAATTGGCCAAGAGTTGGCAATCGATTTCATTTTAGCGTCTCTTCCACCTAGCTATGGGCATTTCATTTGAACTACCATATGCATGGGGCGGATAAGGGCCTTAATGAGCTTTGTGGGATGCTCAAAAGCAGAGAGTGACATTAAGAAGTGTGGTGGCCTAGCCATGTGATGGCCGTGCAGAACAAGTCTAGCTTCAAGAAAAGGGTAAGAAGGCATGGCCAAAGAATAAGGGCAAGGTTAAGGATATGATCTCAAGCCAACGCCTAAGCCTAATTTGGACTCGAGGCGAGACAAGATGCTTCTATTGTAAAGAAACCGCCACTGGAAGAGAAACGCAAGAAGTACATGGATTCCGATGAATGAAGAAGAAGGTCGAAGTAAGACTTCCACCCATGGTACACTTGTCATAAATGTTTTAGACATTTTTCTCGCAGATTCTCCTATTAACTCTTGGGTATTTGATACGGATCGCTTGCTCACATTTGCAACTCGATCACGCAGGGCTAATAAGAAGTAGAGGAGTCGCAAGAGGTGAAGTTGATTTTCGCGTCGGGAATAAAGCAAGGGTTCTTTGCGTTGACCGTCGGCACCATGCAACTTCAGCTTCCTTCAAGATTTATTATGGAATTGAATAATTGTTATTATGTTCCTAGTATGAGTCGAAACATTTTATCCCCTCATGTTTGATGAGAGATGGTTATTCATTTGCAAGTAAAGACAATGGTTGTTTGATCTCTAAAAATGGAATGTTTATGGCTTTTTGCCCATTGTGAATGGGTTATTTATTTTAAATCTTGATGATGCGCCTATCTTTAACATAAATGCTAAAAGACTTCGACCTAATGATTTGAATCCCACCTATGTTTGGCATTGTTGTTTGGGTCACATAAGTGAAAAGCGCATGAAGAAGCTCCATGTCGATGGTCTTCTAACTCGCTTGATTTTGAATCATACGAGACATGTGAAGCTTGTTTGCTTGGTAAGATGACCAAATCACCTTTCAAAGGTTCTTTTGAGAGGCGCGGACTTGTTGGAAATCATACATACCGATGTATGTGGACCAATGAGCACGATCGCTAGAGGTGGATTTCATTACTTCATAACCTTCATCGATGATTTTAGTAGATATGGCTATGTCTACTTAATGAAGCATAAGTCCGAAACATTTGAAAAGTTCAAAGAGTTCCGAATGAGGTTGAAAATCAACGTGCCAAGAAAATCAAGGCTCGCGATCCGATCGTGGTGGCGAGTATTTGAGTCATGAATTTAGCAATCATCCAAGAGTTGCGGAATTGTTCCACACTAACACCGCCCGAACGCCTCAAAGAAACGGGTATCCGAGCGCGTGATCGGACCTTGTTGGACATGGTTCGATCGATGATGAGCGATCAGTTACCATTATCCTTTGGGGTTACGCCTAGAAACGGCAGCTTTCACACTTAATAGGTACCGTCTAAATCCGTAGTTAAGACACCATATGAGATATGGTAGGAAGAGTCACGGCTTGTCTTTTCTAAAGATTTGGGGATGTGAGGCGTTTGTCAGCGACTCTGATCGGACAAGCTCACACCCAAGTCGGATAAATGCATTTTCGTGGGATATCAGAAGAAACCTTTGATATTACTTCTACAACCGACTAGAGGGCAAAGTGTTTGTCGCTCAAGTGGTGTTTTCCTAGAGAAAGAGTTTCTCAACAGGAGACAAGTGGAAGAACGGTGCGGCTTGAAGAAGTTCAAGATGAACCAATCGGGAAGACTCGACGAATGATGCCCATGTGGCGAGAACAAGTTGAGGAACCCATGGCAAAGGAAGCACCACCACCACGAAGGTCGGAAAGGCTCCGCAATGAGCGAGATATATTATTGTTAGACAATGATGAGCCTACGACCTATGCGGAAGCAATGATGGACCAGACTACGAGAAATGGCATAGTGCCATGAGATCCGAGATAGCATCCATGGGAGACAATCAAGTTTGGAATTTGGTTGACCCGCCTGATGGTGTTAAAACCATAGAGTGCAAATGGATCTACAAAAGGAAGATTGATATGGATGGAAATGTTCATATCCATAAAGCTCGACTTGTCGCAAAAGGTTTTCGGCAAGTTCAAGGAGTTGACTACGATGAGACTTTCTCACCTGTAGCGATGCTTAAATCAATACGGATCATTCTAGCTATTCTTTGCATATTTCGACTATGAGATATGGCGATGGATGTCAAAACGGCTTTCCTTAATGGAAATTTAACCGAGGACGTGTATATGATACGGCCGAGGGTTTTGTCGATCCAAACAATGCTAGAAAAGTATGCAAACTTCAAAAATCCATTTATGGATTGAAGCAAGCATCTCGGAGTTGGAACATTCGTTTTGATGAAGTGGTCAAAGGGTTTGACTTCATCAAAAGCGAAGAAGAATCTTGTGTTTACAAGAAGACAAGTGGGAGCTCACTCGTATTTCTAATCTTATATGTAGATGACATATTACTGATTGGAAATGATATTCCTATGCTCGAGTCCGTTAAGACCTCTTTGAAAAATAGTTTCTCAATGAAGGACTTAGGGGAGCGGCATATATTTTGGGTATTAAGATCTATAGAGATAGATCAAAAGGCTAATAGGATTAAGCGCAGTACTTACATTGACAAAGTGTTGAAACGGTTCAACATGGAGGAGGCAAAGAAAGGGTTCTTGCCCATGTCTCATGGCATAAATCTTGGCAAGACTCGGTGTCCTTCGACAAGCGATGAGCGAGATCGCATGAGTAAGATTCCATATGCTTCGCCATTGGATCTATCATGTATGCTATGATGTGTACTCGCCAGATGTTTCCTATGCTCTAAGTGTTACGAGCAGATACAGGTGATCGGTGAGAGTCACTGGACAGCAGTTAAAAACATCCTCAAATATTTGAGAAGAACTAAGGATGTGTTCCTAGTCTACGGAGGTGAGGAAGAGCTCGTTGTAAATGGTTACACCGATGCAAGCTTCCAAACCGACAAAGATGATTACAAATCGCAATCGGGTTTTGTGTTCCTTTTGAGCGGTGGTGCGGTAAGTTGGAAGAGTTCCAAGCAGAGATCGTTGTCGACTCTACAACGGAGGCCGAGTACATTGCGCTTCAAGCAAGAAAGGAAGGTGTTTGGATAAGGAAGTTCATAATCGAACTAGGTGTGGTTCCTAGTGCGTGCGATCCTATGGATCTTTCTTGTGATAACAAGTGGGGCCATTGCGCAAGCCAAGGAGCCGAGGAATCACCAAAAGAACAAACACATATCTGCGGCGGTTTCATCTCATTCGAGAGATCCTTAATCGAGGAGATTTAAAGATATGCAAAATACACACGGATTTGAATATTTGAGATCCTTTGTGAAGCCTCTCCCACAGCCTAAGCATGAGGCGCACACAAGAGCTATGGGTATTAGATATCTTCTAGATTGACTCTAGTGCAAGTGGGAGATGTTGGAGATATGCCCTAGAGGCAATCATATTGATGATGATATTTCATTGTATCCATGATTTAATAAATGTTCCTTGAATATTGCCTTTGTGTTGATTAACAAGTATGTGACTTGTTTGTGAAACTCTTTACTTGTATGGTTATTCTAAAGTTGTCCCTAGTCGGAGTTCATGTGAGGACACACGTGAATGATGGATTAGCACATGTATCGGTTGATGACCATGTTTCATGTGTCATAGACATGGAGATGTCAAACCAATAATGTGGACACATGTTTAGAACATGGGGTTGGACCGACCCAACATGAGACATAGTAATTATTCTTATGGTTCTCTCTACACAATGTGTACGCTTTGTCCTTAGACACGAGATTGTCGCATGTACTTGAGATGTGAATCGACCTACTTAGGGGCTATCAAACGCTACTCCGTGAATCGGGTAGTTATAAAGGTAGCTTTCGGGTTTGTCATGAAGCATGTGCGAGGCATGGTCGGTCGAGATGGGATTTACCCTCTCTACGAGAGAGATATCTCTGGGCCTCGAGTGATCGGATCCGTAAATGCATGGCCATGCTACTTAAGGTTAAGAGTTAACCTAGTAAGGGATTAGGATCACGGGATCGAGAAAGAGTGGTCAGCTTGGAGCTCAACCGAATATCGTGAGGCAAAGGGATTGGCATGTACATAACGTTGTGATGGTTCGTCCGATATGATCTTTACGTATGTTTAGGAGTTGGCACGCCTTGCTAGAGGTCGCTACCAACTATTGACCAAGTATGTGTACTCGCGTCATGTCTAAACATATGTGAACCATAGGTCACACACTTAAGAAGTGAAGCCTATTCGGATTGGATCCGAATTAGATCGGGCATTGAGTCCTAATGGGCCTCTATTCGTAGAAGCCCATTATAAGGACGCCTATAAAAGGAGGGCAGGCGCCGGTTGAGGGTTGAGTTTTTCGTGACATCCTCAAACCCCGCCGCCACCCTCCCACGCCCTAGTCGCCGCGCGGATCTAGTAGTCCGCGCGTGCGCCGCTTCCTCCCGCGTGTGGATACCTTTGGAGGCGCTGCATCTGTGGCGTTGGGACGAACCGCAAGAAAGGAGCTGTACGTGGGACGCCGCGACGAGCACAAGGAAGTAGTACGACTACTCTGCCCCGACGTACTGCATCAACTTGGTACGACTACATCGCCCGACGCCGCATCAACTTCCGCACCTGCGCGTCTAGTGGTAAGACCGTGATCTATAACTACAGTGATCTTGGTTTACGGGTAGAATTTTTTTTAATTTGCGCTAGTGTAGCCTACCCGTTTCCCTACACAACCTTCGTTAGACGATCGACAATCACCCATATAGAATCAGACCCCGCTTGAGTTTTTGGAAGGCCGGTGATAAAATCCATGCCAACTTCTTCCCATTTCCACTTGGGAATGGGCAGGGGTTGTAGAGTACCTGCCGGCTTCAAATGCTCAGCTTTGACTCTTTGGCATACATCACACCCGGCCACAAATTGAGCGATATGCCGCTTCATTCGGCTCCACCATAGCCGCTTCTTAAGATCTTGGTACATCTTGGTGCTACCTGGGTGGATAGAGAACTTGGAATCATGAGCCTCTTTGAGAATTAATTCTCTCAAAGCGCGGTCGAAAGGCACTACCAATCGCTTTCCGAACAAAAGAGTGTCATGTGAATCTTCTTTGAAACCTTTAGCCTTGCCTTTCTTCAATGCTTCGCGGATTTGAGCTACTTCCAAGTCAGTCTTCTGGGCTTCTCTAATCTGATCCTCAAGTGTAAAATTCACACTAAGGGCAGCAAGAGAACCCTCTTCGATTATCTCCAGGCGCAGACGTTGCATCGCAGCACACAAGCCTACCGAAAAGGGAGTTACCGATAAACAGTTGCACTAAGATTTTCTGCTTAGGGCATCTGCCACCACATTCGCTTTTCCTGGATGATAATGGAGACCAAAATCATAATCTTTGATCAACTCAAGCCACCTTCTTTGCCTCAAGTTCAGATCGGCTTGAGTGAAGATATATTTAAGACTCTTGTGGTCAGTGTAGATTTCGCAACGATTACCGATGAGGTAATGTCGCCAAATCTTTAGAGCATGAACAACCGCGGCGAGCTCCAAATCGTGAGTGGGATAATTCGACTCATGAGGTCTCAGTTGCCTGGATGCATAAGCTACCACTCGGCCCTCTTGCATAAGAACACAACCGAGCCCATGGCGAGACGCATCGCAGTAAATGTCATAGCCCTTGTGAATGTCGGGCAAGATAAGTACTGGAGCTTTGGTCAAGCATTCCTTTAGGATCTGAAAGCTCTCCTCACATTCAGGCGACCATTCGAACTTCTTTTCTTTCTTCAGAAGTTGAGTCATTGGCCTTGCAATTTTGGAGAAGTTCTGGATGAATCTGCGGTAGTAACCCGCAAGTCCAAGAAAACTGCGAATGTCAGTAATATTTCTGGGTTGTCTCCAATCAAGGACATCTTGCACTTTGCTAGGATCAACAGCAATACCGCCCTTGGATAGGACATGTCCCAAGAAACTAACTTCATGAAGCCAGAACTCGCATTTGCTAAATTTGGCATAAAGTCGATGTTTGAAGCTTCTCCAACACAAGCCTCGTGTGTTGCTCGTGTTCTTCATCGGACCTTGAGTAGATAAGGATGTCATCAATGAATACAACAACAAACTTATCCAAATACTCCATGAACACTGAATTCATAAGATTCATGAAGTATGCGGTGCATTCGTCGCACCAAAAGACATGACAAAGTGTACTCGTACAACCCGTAACGAGTAGAGAATGCCGTCTTGAATGTCTTCGTTCGAACTTTAATTTGATGATAGCCCAGCGCAAATCAACCTTGGAGAATACTTGGGCTCCACTTAATTGATCAAATAAATCATCAATCCGAGGAAGCGGATATTTGTTCTTGATAGTGACTTCATTTAACGGACGGTAGTCAACACACATCAGCAAACTCTTGTCCTTCTTTTTGACAAAGATAGCCGGGCATCCCCAAGGTGAGGAGCTTGGCCTAATAAACCCCTTGTCTTGAAGTTCTTGGAGTTGCTTCTTCAATTCTTCCAATTCATTAGGAGGCATCCGGTATGGCGTTTGAGATCGTAGCGAAGCAGGGTAGAAGCTCGATGACGAACTCGACTTCTCGATCGGGAGGCATGCCGGGAGTTCTTCGGGGAATACATCTGGATATTCACACACCACAGGCACTTTCTCAAGTTCAAGAGAGGTACTAGCTTCCAAGGCATAGAGATGAGGACTGCCCACAGAAGGTGCAAAACGACTTGATCGCCATCTTCACTAGTGACGAAATAGACCACGAGCACAATCGATCTTTCCTGGTTTTGGACAGCCAATCCATCCCCAAGATTACATCAATACCCGCTGATTTTATCACAATTAAGTTTGCCAAGAAGTTGACATTTTGAATTTCCACCTTTACGCCCCGGCAGACTTGATCGGTTTGGAAAACCGATCCCGGCGACTGGATTTGATATGGTGGCTGAAGTATATGTATTTCAAATTGATTAAGTGCAGCATATTCTTCTTTGATGAATGAATGAGATGCTCCGGAATCAAATAAAACTGATGCTGGACAAGAATTAACAAGAAGTGTACCCAAACGACGCTCGAGCGTCGCCGCCTCCTCAGCGGTGACGTGGTTCACTCGGCCACGTGCAGGGACCTGAGGAGGGGTAGATGCTGCCCTGGGAGGTGGTGTAGGTCTTGCCACAGCCGGTGGTGTAGGAGCACGATAAACCTGCGGCATTCCCCGCTGCTTGGCGAGGCAAGAGGAAGCATAGTGGCCCTGGCGACCACAATGAAAGCAGGTGACATTAGGCTTGAAAGTACCACTACTTTGGGAGTTCTTACTCCCATTGTACCGCTGCCCTGTAGGTGGAGAAGGTCGTGCAGGCGCCACAGGAAACCTCGATGGCACTGGAGCCTGAGGACGAGGTGCCTGAGGTGGTCCGACGCCATTTGCCGAGGAAACCGCCACTAGCCAGAACCGAGCGGCCTTCTTCCTCTTCTGGACTCCTCCACGCCACACTCTTGTGCTCCACTACAATGGCCTTGTTCACCATGTCTTTGGAAGTTCGGAAGTCATGTCTGACTAAAGCCAGTGCATCTCTCGATCAAGCCGCCCATGAACCGTGGCGGCGGCGAGCATCTGTGGAGACGTCATCAGGGCATAGCGGGCCAAGGAGTTGAACTCTGAAGATACTCGATGTGATCTTCCTTCCTTGCTTCAAAGCAAGAAACTGCTGCTGCTTGATGGACATGACCCCATCAGGAATATAGGCCTCCCTGAAAGCCGCACAAAACTCGTTCCATGATGGAACGTCTCCGTCAGGTTGCATGGCGGAAAAATTATCTCACCACGCACTAGCAGCGCCTTCTAACTGATAGCTGGCAAAAAGAACTTTCTCAATGCCCGTGCACTGAGCAATGGCTAGTTTCTTCTCCACATCCCTTAGCCAATCTTCAGCCTCCATAGGGTCTCCAGTACCCGCAAAGGTGGGAGGATTTGTTCGCTGAAACTCAGCGAGACCCCCACGCTGCCTCTGATGTCCCCCTCCCCCTGCTGCCGTAGGAGCAGGAGAAGTGTTGCAAGCTATAGCCTCCAGGATCCTGGTCTGATCCATCCTATTCCTCTCGATCTGAGCCAAAACTTCCGCCATAGTGGGTGGCGGAGGAAGCACTTCCTCAGAGGAACTGTCCCGCGGACGGTGCTGCTGAGAGGGCTCACCCTCTCTCTCGCGGCGTAAAGTTCGCTCTGCAGCAGAACGAGTGCCCCGGGTGGAGATCCCCATCGCACCGAGCTCTAGCACGAGTGTTAGGGCCTGACATCCTGGAGTGACAAGGAATGTTAAAAAGAGGCCAAGATTGCTAGAAAAGTACGAATAATAAAACTTTGGACAGCAAGCACAAAGTTCTTAATTAAGCATGCATAATGATATAAAATGCACAAAAATATAACACCAAATGGGCGTACAAAGGCGCCAATGCCAGTACAAGATCCATAAATTCAAATCATAGTTTTTCCAAAGCAATTACATTCATAGGGCCGTGGGTAAAAGCAACTCTGGAAATATAGTTCTTGCAAGAGAAACATTAATAGTTTAATCGTTACTAGCCTATTACAGGAAATCAAAGATACATGCTCGCCCATGAGCTTACGCCTACCACATCCTAAATGTTGTTCCGGTCAAAGTTTACCGGAAACTCGTCCAGAAGATGTGCCTCAGGGGATCCCGTATCATCGGGTCTCCAAAATTAGAAAGACGCAAAGGGAGCCTTGCTCTATCACATGGCCTCCGGCGGGTTCCATCCTACGATGCGAGCAAATCCAACTGACATGCGGACCTGGCGTCTCGTCCCATAGTTGGGTACATGCCCTGGTACTTCTGGAAGACGGTACGTCGGTGGCGCTGAAGCATAAGGGGAAATCTCATTCGTGCCATAAACCACATGGCGGTCAATGATTCCCATACCACACATGAGTTGTAGGTGCTCTAGGGCCACCACGAGGCGACGAGTCTCGCATAACTCATATCAAAGACACCGATGGATTTGGTCCATGATATGAACCAATCTTGCCAACTGCCTAACCTGGGGATCTTCCCCAAACTGAATCCGGGCAAAGGTGCC
This sequence comes from Ampelocalamus luodianensis, assembly GCA_036346255.1. Taxonomy (NCBI): domain Eukaryota; kingdom Viridiplantae; phylum Streptophyta; class Magnoliopsida; order Poales; family Poaceae; genus Ampelocalamus; species Ampelocalamus luodianensis. Next base: position 25,379,812 of record CM070622.1, on the reverse strand, counting down.
CACCTCCGTGCCACGCTCGCACATAGGAAAATGGTAGTAAGGCGGCTGAGACAACTCCGTCAGATCATAACGGAGATGGCTCATAGCCACACGAGCCACTTCCTGAAGAGCCATGGCCTCAGAGGTACCACGTGCCTGGAAACAATACGGGATACTCCCCGTGACTCGTCTGGCGATAATGTTGATCACGGCCAGGTATTCCTCCATGCCTGGCCCCCTGTCGCGGCGATAGATGGCGTAAGATGGCTGATAGGTGAAGTTCGCCCTCCACATCATTTCCCGGAGAAGCGCCGGGTATCCATCCACGTTCTCAGCTTGAGTTTCTTTGACCAGGTATTGGCGACTCATCTAAAAGCAAGAACAATAAGGTAAGATTTCTTTTAAAAAAACAAAAATAGGGTAAGAAAAGATACTAGGATGGATGAGGAATAAAAGATATTCCTAACTTAAACTTTCTGAAATTAATTTGATGTTTTCAAAGATATTTGGACTCAAGAAGGCTTACTAATTCTAACGCCAGTGCTATCTCTAACCTACAGTCAGTATGGCTCTGATACCAACGCTGTGGGGACCCCGGAGTTATCTCCGTAAGACCGCGACTAATCAAGGTCTTAGGGACATAACTCTAGATCTCCAGTAAATGAATTCCAACTTAACTCAGTCCAAATGAGAGGCTTAACTAAAATCTAGAGCCCCGACGATCATGCACGCCGCTCCCCTGCAAGCGCTACGTGATTGTCGGTTCTCCAATCAGTCAAGCACTACACTTAGCGAGTTAAATAGGAAGCCATGAACAGCGAGCATGACCTATATTGGCTCCCAAGATCAGCGACCAATAAAGTCATACTCTCATACAACGTTGCTCACATCCATACAACATCCATACATAGATAGTTTAAAAGACATACAACATAGTTCCAAGTTTACAACTAATACAAGTGGCCGACCGGCCAAATTTAAAAGAGAGTATTAAGTAGCAGCGGAAACTCATAAATAAACCAAACGACCAGCAATGGTATGCCCCATAACCCATCGGCAACCAACTGGGAGTTAGATGATAGCAAACTACTCATCGGTGTCGCCTAAATCGACACCGACAAGCTCGTCGGTCTCTAAATCCTCCTCACCGTAAAAGCCAACAAACATCGGCCGAGTACAAAGAGTACTCGCAAGTCTTACACAAATAAAAATATTTATGCATAAGGTCATTCAAAGGAAGGGCTCATATTGGCTTAATTTTGCGAAAGAGACGCAATACTGAACAACCTACACATACTAGTTTTTCAAGTGCCATTTCAAAATCAGATTTGAAGTAGAAGTAAAACATGTGAATAAGTAATGAATTCAATAACAAATGAATCATAACAAAATGGCAGTCCACTTTGATACAACAACAAGCATGAACATCCCATTCATGTCGATACCAAGTTATAACCACAATTTTAATTCCAAGTCTAACAATAGTAACTCCCGAACTCAAGCGGTTGTCCATAACCGTGGACACGGCTATTCGAATAGATTTATACCCTGCAGGGGTGTACTACTTTACCCACACGACTTGATTAGCCCGTAAGCCTCCAGATGCCCCCGAATATAGCATACTTCCTATGGTATGCCGGCGGGTAAATCAAGATCTGATCGTTTTAGCAAGAAGACCCCATTGAGCTAAGTCCCTCAACCCGGGGCTTCTAGGAAACACAAGACATTAACGCCCCATCCTATATATCCTAGGAAACACAAGGCGTTAACGCCCCATCCTATCGGCCCAAAAGGAACACGGATTTCACGGTCCCATGCCCTTACAATGTCACCACCGTGGGACTCAACACAATAAAACCTTCCCCTACTTAACCATACGGCTCCCAACCCGCGTGTGGTAGCACGAATGTACTTGAATCAACGACGTTACCAAAGTTCGGTCCTTAATTGTCGGACAAGTCAAACCACATACCCAATCTCGCACGAAGGCACCATCACTAACCAACACTTGTCCGGACCAAAAGCTCATTTAAAAATGACAAAATTTCATTTCTTAAACAGATACGAAGATCTGAAACAAAAGTATATAATGAGAGTCATGTTTGTCCCATAATTGTGGGCTATTCCCGTCAATCAAACTACCGGTTCTAGACTTGCACTACTAAGCAAACTCGGATAACATTACTTCACTCATCCTACCATAGCATTTCAATAATGGAATAATTCATGGATAGCCTCAATGACAAGATAATAGGATGTGTCTAACTATTCATAACAAAAATAGCGACAATATAAGACTATCATGCAAGCAATTATCATTGCATCTACCCTAGCAAAATTGGGATCAAATATGATGCAAAAGAAAGTTCAAAGGATGCTTGCCTTGCTGGAAAAGTAGTTGCTCACTCTCGGTGGCGTAGGCGTCAATATCAAAAGGCTCGAATCTAGATAGATATAATATCGAATAAACAGAAATATCTCAAAATTCAAAATGCTAAAAATGCATGATTTTTCTACAGTAGCTAAGTCATGATTTTAGATGATTTATGGTGAAAGATTTATTCCATTTTGATTTAAGGTGTGAAAGTTATAAGTGTTTGAATTTCAGTTTTCGAGATGTCTTCTTTGAGTAATTTAATTATAAGGTGAAAATTTGTAGAGCAGTGGTGAGTACATGGATTACAAGGATAAATAGGCAATATTATTACAAGCTCAACAGAGTTGATTTTGCCTCATTTGGAGTTTTCATGATTTAGTTACGAATTTCTAAAGTTACCAACATTTTCTTTTGTAAAATTAATAGTGTTAATAGCTCATTTTCCAAATTAATGCCCTCTGTTACAGAGACATGTTTGAAACCAATTTTAATACAAAGTTCATTAAAAATAAAATTTATCAGAAGTGGTTTCACTTATTTTGGAGTAAAAATGAATTAGTTATGTATTTTAGAAGTTAATACAATTTTTCAGTGTGCACAATAATAGATTTCGAATTTCTTAATGTATTTCATACTTTTCTCACGGCGCTAGCCTAGTCGCGATCAGCGACCAGCGGGCCCGGTGAATAGGGTGTTTTCTATTCTAACTCGATTCAAAGCGTGTTACGACTAGTGGGTCCCATTGCCGGTGACACGCCCACGGACTAGGTCCGCCGCGCACGCGCGCCACGGCACTTAAAGCCTAGGGCCCACATGACAGCCACCCTATGTTACGGTTTAACCCGTCGTTTTCGTGCAGGACCCACGTGCGCATCGCTTTAACTCGTTAAGGCGACATTTAACGCTAATGATTACCTCTTAACCCCTAATCATTTTGCTACAGCGCCTGTCGGCGTACGGCAACGGGATTTTGATCCCGCGCGTTTCACCGGCGGCTCGCCGGCGCAGTGCGCCACGGCGGCGCGGGCCAAGGCCATGTCCAGTGCGCAATAGTATTGTACACCGTTAAGGGCACTCATGGCTTTGGAGGCTTAGAATGGCAACTAACCGGCGTTGAGCGGTGGCGCTCAAAACGGCAAAATGAAAACAACACAGCGAAAGCTCCGCAGCGACATTCAAGCGTGTGCCAAGATTCTAGGGACTATGAGAAGGCTACCTGAGCGAAGAGGGTGCTCGGGGAGGCTCGGAGCTAGCTGGGGCTGGGTCGGTGCCAGAGAAGAAGGCGGCAACAACACGGTTCAATGAAGAGATGAAGATCTGAGTAAAAATGAAGCAAGGTGAATGCTTGGGTTAGCTCAAGGAGCTCAAGAGCAAGCCATAGGAGCAAGGAATTGGACAATGGCTTACCGGATCAAGGTGGGAGGTGAAAAGTTGCTTCACGATCGGAAATGGTGCACACTTCAATTCAACAAGATCCTGCCGTGCATTACCAAAATTAGCTTAGGGGTTTCTCTCAGTGGACTAAAGCATGAGAGGTGACGCGCAAAGTTGAGGTTAATACCTCCGGGACACGAAGATGGCACGACGGTGTCCGCGAGAGCACGCTCTGGAAGTCGCCGAGAGCACGACGATGAATAGCGAGCTACAAGCAAAATATAGGAGCTCGCATAAGCAAAAATGGACACGGGAATGAACCTAGAACAGGGAGGGATCATGAGGAGGAAGCTTACCCGTGAAGAGAGCGAGAACAAACTTCCCTCTCCTCGGTCAAACAGAGGAGAAGTGAGGAATTTGCTAGGGTTCGGGTGCTAGTTAAAGATGGCCAACGGACGGAACGGAGGCGGCGTGACATGCCGAGGCTCCCGGATAGGTCAAACTGGGCGGTGCGGTCACGGCGTTGACGGGGCAGCGCAGAGCTCCTTCGGCGCGTGGCGCTTGAGCTCTGCTCGCGCCTGCCCGAGGTTGAAGACGCCCCTGACATGCGGGACCCACCGCGTCAGTGACTCACAGCGGCGCACGCGAATGCGAGTTGAACGATTAGATCAGAACCGTTGGATCATGAATGGACGGATGGGATCAGTGTGTGCAATCGGACCGGTCGAAGGGGTAGGCGATCAGAGCCGTTGATCTGAGATCCATGGGTTGCATGCCGCGGTGCAGTTAGGCGGTTGGGCTGAGTCCATTCACCGAGTCGGCTCGAGCCCGAGGAACGATCATGCCATCCGCTTTGGGTCCAAGTTTGGTGAGATTTTAATTGTTTTCCCTACTTTGACCAGGGACTTAAAAATAGAAATAAAATTCCTAAAATCATGAAATAAATCATGGGGGTTCCTGGAATAACCTAGTGTCCATAAAAATTATTGAACCCTACTGTTCATGATATAATTTGTGATATATAATTTCAAACTTAAACTAGATCTATTATTAGTGTTTGAATTTTCTTAGGGTTGAAAACAGTCCCAAAAATTTGGGAAAAATTATATTAATTCATGATAATTAATATAGTATTTGAATAAATTATTTCCAGAGATACTTCAGTAGCATTTATTTTAGTTTTATGATTGGAGTTCAATTGAAAGTGGATGTTTCATAAGCATTTTGAGATTTTCCAAGTGAAATATTAAAATAAAAAGTTTCAAAACATGATGCATGATAATGAAATGCATAATAAACCTCTTTATTAATTTGGGGATGTGACACTAGACAAGGCAAATGTTTTAACAAGGCAATCGTTTGAACATTAATAAAGATCATTATTATATTTTTAATATGATTGTCTCATTTTTTTTACAATTTTTATATCTATTTCTGAATTCTACACATTTTTCTGATTTTTATGGGATTTTGTTTTATTTTTCTGTTTTTGTTTTTGAATTTTCGGGCCTAACGGTCTAAGTGGGTTGTAATCGGCCCATCGGGCTAACACGGCACAGCACGACAGGTCTTCAGGCCATGCTTGGGCCGCCACCCAGGTATGTGGGCTGGCACAGTACGACCTGTTTCATTCGCAGGCCGGAACGGGCTATACCGAGATGGGTCGTGCCCAATGTGTCCGTGCCGAGCAGTGCCACCCATTTGGCCACCACTGGTCTCTTTTAGCTCCATATCTCCTGCACAGTGCACCAAGGACGCTCATTAGAAGCAGGCAAGAATTCCACAAATTGTTGTGAAATAAACTATTTCGGGCGGTTGTATTTACGGGCAGCTAACTAACCAAACAAAGTGGAAGCAAGTTGAGCGAAGGCTCAAGTGTCCCTGAAAAAATAGAATGTAATTGACTGGATCAAGTAGTTTGTTTATGAAATGATCATTGTTTTTCTTTTATCTTTTATCTTTTTTTTGCACGCGGCTGCCTGATGCCGTAGCTGCACTGTATTGTCACAAGCAAGCATCTTTCACATTTCATGAATCATGAGAAGCTGCAATGCGTCGTGTTTTTACTTTTCCGTTTCAATCTTTAAGAAAGCCCTTTTCGAAGGCAGACAAGTCCTTGCATCACGGCCTATGGAGACTTTTAGGTAGATGTGACCATGCCTCGTTGCATTTGTCTCCCATTAGTGTATTATTTTCGCCTCCTGTCCATTCAAATGATCCTAATGGTTTTGTCTGTATAATCCGCACCCATCTCTGCGTTTTCCATTTTTAATAATTGAACTAATTAATTAGTGTATCGGTGGGAGTCATCAGATCATATGGGCCTACATGTTTCACAATAATGCCCATCGTCTTTGTCTTCGTACGACAGCTTTAAAATAAAGGAAAGGCCCTAAGATGGCAAATGGCAAACTCGTACCATAAGGATTTGTTTGGATAAATTCTTTTGGATTGGAAAAGATTTTAGCTTAAATTCTGGGTTAATTTGAAGGGATTAAGTCAAATCATAATATATTCAAACAAACTCTAAGATAGAAGTAACGGATTACACGTGGCATTGTATTCACCTGGCCTTAGTTTAGTTCATGTTATTGCGTGGGTACGGGTTTTGTGGCCCTTTACCAAGGTCCAAGTTCCTTTATGAGATGCCATTGCAAGTGGATATGCACAACGAAAGTTTATATTTCTTTCTAGAAAAAAAAAGGAACTCAGTCACACCTGCATGCAGCTATGATGCGCTGAACAACCAACCGAGTGTCTTGAACTTGATACACCTAAGTTTGTCGATCAATTGTCTTTTGGTTGCACTACTTAAAAGTCAGCAGAATAGTACCCGATGTGTACTTAAGTACCTTTAAGTATAACACTTTAACCGGTGGATGGTAAATGCCAAGCTTTTTCTTCTTACCAAGAATTATAATGCGAATGCAGTAACAAGTGACTACTACACGTCTACATATAATCAACAAAACACCCTAAGGGTAAAAGGTGAAAGCTAACACGGCAGGGTAACATTGGATGATCTTATATAATGGATCATGACTTCAATAAAGAAAGGACATCAATCATAAATCCACCCCAAATGAGTGGATCACCCATTCTAGTAATCTAGTCCCACACACTCATACGGTCGTACCATGGCAAAAGAAAAACACTGTCCAAGCGTACCATTTTTTTATAATAAATTTTACTTTGGATCATATAATTTTATCATAATTTTATTTTGCACCGTCCTTAATAAATTTTTTCACTTTGCACATTCTCTTCTTACTTTTTGTTTTACTTTTCACCAGGTGAATGTTCTGTCCGCAAGAGGGAAACATGAAAGGCGTACAGGAAGCTTGCCGACAGCGAGGCACGGTCGATAAGGTGGCAGCAACTCGAAAAATAGAGAGCGAACAGTTTTGTCGTCACCGCCGTTGCTATGATCACCGTCGGCGATGCTTCGACTATTTCTCTTCACTTTTGACCCATTTCCAAGCTCTTTCTACCTTCTCTCTCTATCCCGTGCCTCGCCGACACCTTCCACATCGTCATTCATCGTCGGCGAGCACCGAAGAAGGCGGCTAAATCCTTATCCTGGTGCAAAGTGCAACATATGGTAAGAAGAGATGGCGCAAAGTGAAAAGATTTGCTAAGGATGGTGCAAAATGAAATCATGATAAAATTAGATGGCCTAAAGTGAAATTTACTCTTTTTTTAAACCGTCCGAGTGTAACACTTTACGATATTGCTGGCAGGGCAATAAGTGTTCTACTCTCCTCCCCGCAGGAGCAAGATGAGCCTTGTAGTACCCCTTTACACTAGCTGGGAATGTGGGTGAAAAAGGGAAGGAATTATAAGAAAAATAAAGCTGAAAAAGATATTCTTGTAGCAAACGCTATAGTGGGTTTGATAGTTCGATTGATCACCATCCACCGAAAAAGGCAAACTAAAATGTGCGCAAAACTGGGTTTTGTGGATTAGTCAGTGACCACCTTTGGTGTTATCAAGTAAAAAAAATTAAGATTGTATTTTGTGCAGTGTTACTTGGACATGAACACCTGTGTCGGAATTCAAGTCGGATTTAGGTGTCCGATTCTGGAAAAAAAAAAAAGAGACAAAGGCAGTGTTACTCAGACATGTACACGGGTGTTGGAATCCGTCGATCTGACTCGGATTTGAGTGCTGATTCGGCAAAACAATTTTGGACACAGGTGTCAAAAGGTAACTGAGAAGAGGGAAGCATACCTTAGGTGGCTTCTGCCAATTTAAAGGCTGGTTGAAACACCTAGTGAAAACTAGTTCATTTTGCAACTCTATTGGAACTTGAAAGTTGGCTCCCATGACAACAGAATCACCTCCGTCTGTCTATCAGTGAAATGATACAGCAAACTTATTTCAGACATGTTTTTTGAGTATTGAGATGTGGTTGCTTGAAAGCAATAGTTTTGTCGATGAAAGTGAAACTTACAGTGAGCTCCCGCAAGCAGACCTAGAGTTACTGCTTGTTTTTTGGACCTTACTCTCTTCGGTTTCCAATCAAAGGCCCGATCAGAAGCTCCCATTGGGCCAGGATAACAAGCCCAGGAAGATGCGGCATTATTGTGATCTTTTGAGGAACAGTAACCCATAGACATAAGATAGAGAGCAAATTATAAACTTACCTAGCATCAGATTGTGTTCTGAGCAGAAAAATCTGATAGTTTCAAGCTTTCCTTCCATTCTAGAATGAGCTTTTGGGTAAGTTCGACAACCTGAAACAGGATGATCCTGGGACTTTCTGCATGAGTTTGTCTTCGAATGCAGTAAGACGAAACTGTTCATTAGATATTCAATATGTCTTTGATATGATATGTTGGATAGGGTGGGTTCACATCTTGTTTTGGGTTAAGAGTGTTGTACATTCTCTACATTCTCTCTTTTGGCCCATGTAGTCTATGAGGCCCCATGTAACAATGTTTATATATATCTCTCAATTAATGAATAAACTGCACAATTGTGAATAGCAAAATTCCTCTTTCTAAGTTTTCTCTTCCACCAAAACCCTAACCCTAATTCCTTAACCCGGCGTCGTGCTTACTCCACTCTGCTCGGGCCGGTGGGCCTGAGCCATTCCTCTGCTCCGCAGGCCTCTTCTCCTTCATAAGACACCGCTCGTCACTGCCTCTCAAGATCCATCCTCTCCGCCGTCGGCTTCTTCTCCTTCACTCGACACGAATCAGTCGCCGCCTCGCAGGATCCGTCCTCTGCTCTGCCGGCTTCTTCTCCTTCACCCGACACCGCTCGTCGCCGCCTCCTCTGATCGACGAGCGCAAGTGAAGGATCCGTCATCGCCTCGCAAGATCCGTCGTCGCCTCCTCTCTGTCGCCGCCTCACCCGGATCTGCGACCAAGCAACGCGCCGCCTCATTTGGATCCTCGAGCGCAAGCACGAGATTCGTCGCCGCCTCATCCGGATCTGCGACCAACCCGGATCTGCGCCTCATCTTCGTCGCCCGGCTCATCAAGATCTGCTTGCTCACTCCGCTATGACTGATACACGCAATGTTGCCACACCCATGGAGCTCCACCTATAGCTTCGACCTACAGACAGTGTACCACTGACAAATCCTTCTCACTATCGTCAGTTTGTATGGAGCCTTGTTTATCTCAATGTCACTAGGCCAAACATTGCTCATGATGTTTGACGAGGATTAATCTCTAAATATTACCTTATTTAATTAAAGATCGCATGACCTCCATGGTCGTAACCCCCAAGGCTAACGACCTCTGTGGTCACAAGGATTTCAGAGGTTACATTATGGGTACCCTGGTCGGATGAGGTCATGTACCTAGTCCCCGACCAGATTGTCGGGACCCAGAATTTCGATTCTGGAACCCTCTGTGTATACTGCACTAGTCCAGGATCACGCTAGTGCACACAGGGTTAACATAGGTAGATATCGATCCACACAAGCGATAAATAAAGTAAACGATTAGTTTGAATAACAAATAAGGGTTTTGACCTTAAGGTCGAGTTTACACTTATTAAGCCACGCAGGGCTAACAGAGAAATAAACAAAGAATGAACGAAATAACTCTAGCGTAGATCCCACCAATTCACCACAGGCAACCGACTGGGATCCAGACCTTAGCGATCAACAACCTTCGGCAAACTCCTCCTCGAAAGCAGGCGTAGACTCCTCCTCTTCTGTAGGTTTGGGCGTAAGTTTTACAACAAGCGTGAGTACACAACCGTACTCGCAAATCATACCACAGAATGCAATGTATAGATGCAGGCTTATTCCAAAAGAAAAGGCTTCTGTGGTTCTTTTGCATAAAAGCAACATTTGCAATTGAATACGAATAATAGATTGAAAGCATAATTCAAAACAAATAGGCAATATTAATTTAACAATTGTTTCCACAAAGACACACAGCTAAACAGATTATTTCACATAGCCATATGATTGATGTCACACAGCTCCCATCCCAACATTTTATGAAAACTACCCCTCGTGTGAAATCCCCGAGCATGTCCATGACCGCGGACGCGGCTATTCGAATAGATTGTTTTAACACTATGCAGAGGTTGTACACTTTACCCACAAGATACAACTAGTGTAGCAAGCACTAATCATAACAAAACGGTTCAGAAACTTCATCTCAAACATTGACATTCCCAGTGTGCTTACAAACCGCTATGCCAACCCAAACGGAGCGCTTTGGCATAACACACACCGCTGGACAGGGAAGCGACGAATCGTCCCGCAATGCAACCACTAAGTAGTCACACCTCCACCCTGTCACAAAGCCTAACCTATCCACCTGAACCTCAATGCTGAGAATCCATAACTTACTAAGTTAGGCCCGTCCCATACCAGGCATGTGGTCGTACAGTAAGGCTCAGTTCAATGGCGCACAAAGTTAAGTCCTTAATTGACCAAGGCAAGACTTCCATGTTCTAACTAAGTCACAAAGATTATCATTCCCATCACAAAGTCCACCATATCACACAGCATCCACCACTTGCCTCAGTCTAAATCCTTTACCACCCAGTTAGTTTTATTGCAACACATGCCATCATGAAGTAATAACACATAGCACACAGTTTTACACAAAGTTCCATAGTCACTTAGTCACATTTAAATAATTGCAACTTACATGTGATGTGAGACTCGTAGCATGGCTAAGCAATTGTACTCGCATCTAACCAACCCACGTTGGTGCTACAATATTACCAACTAATAAACCAATTTAGGGTGACAAGGAAATATGGCATACAATGTCAAGGGGTGATAACAAATTTGGATACTAACTATACCCAAAGCATTTAAATACATAATTAAAATAGGATGCAGTACTTTGAAGTAAAGTAATTTGAAAACTGGGTTCAAGATGATCAAAGGTATGACTTGCCTTGTAAAAGGTCTATGTACTGGTCTTGATCTTGGGGTGCTCCTTCTTCCACAAAATTCCCCGACGAATCGACGTCTACTCGCAAACGAGACAAATAAATAAAACAAATAAATAACAGAGGCAAAACAAACTCCAAAAATTAAATAAAAAACTTAGATAAATAGAGCTTGAATTTAGATAAATTTAGAAATTTGAATGGGCTCAATCGGAGTTAGTATGCAAAAGTTATGACCTCTGGAAGTTTAAATCTAAAAGAAAAACCCTAAATTGGATTTTCTGGAATTTCCGAATTATTTCTCTAAAGAAAAATCGGATTATTGCGCAATGCTGACGTCAGTGAAGGAATTTTGCAATTAAAAGAAATCATAAAAGATTCTAACATGTGGGACCCACATGTTAGCCTCACGGTCCACGGTAGACTAAGTCTACCGAACCGGTTTTGATTGAATCGACCGCCGCCGTGTGATGTGGAGGTCGGCGACACCTGGCTGCCACGCTTGCACGGTGCCGACGTTGGCGCCGACGTGGATGCCACATCAACGTGGACACCGGTGACGACCTCTGTACCGGCCGACAACGGCGATTCCGGCCGCGGTGGCGACAACGGAGGGTAGCACTGGATTCCTCGCACCCTCGCGAACCTGGTGACACGGTTGGATGCTCCCGGCGGTGACCAAAACTGCGGCGGCGCTCACGGTTGGCGGCAGAGCGGCACGGTGAAAACGACAACGGGGCTACGGGGGTTGGCTGACGAAACGGGGGCGCGCACCGTGGAGCCCAGGCGGCGGCGATATCACCGCACCGGTCAGAGGCGACGAAGCGTTGACGACGGCGGCAGAATTGACGAAGAACAGATCGGCGGCGAAAACCCTAAACTCGAAATTGTGGCGGCGCCGAAGCTTTAGAGGTGGAGAGCGTTGGGGTTCTGAGTTGCGGAGGATCGGGCGATCCTCGGGTGCTATTTATAGGGGCTAGGGTGCCCGGGATAGGAAATCCCTAAATTGAGTCCGTTTCGGTCACGAACGAATCCGGAGATTAGATAAGATACGGGCTCCGATTTTGTGAGATTTGAATGCGGGAAGATAGGAGATAGAGTTTGGCACGATTTCTCGAAGGGCTTCCAACAGAAAAAATGCGTTGTCGGACGGAGGTCCGAGGGGTTTCAATGGCGGCCGAAGCCGACTCGGGCGCGGAGACGAAGGCGCGACGAAGACGACGACCTCGGCGGGCCCACCAGTCAAAGGGAGAGGGAAACGGCCCACACGTCAGCGGGGCAAGGAGAGCGGGGCCAGCGTGTCAGCGTGTGCGGCCGACGCTGCGGCGAGGCGAGGTCAATGGCACTGAAATGGGCCGGAGGCGGAGGGAAATGGGCTGGAGGAGGGAAATTCGGCCCGAGGCTATTTCTGATATTTTAAATAGCTTTTCTAATTTAGAAAATACCAGAAATTCAAATAAGCAATAGAAAATAGCAAATGAACTCAGAAAAATTCTGGAAAAATCTAGAAAATATATCTGAGCACATAGAACCCAAATAATATAGTTTTGGCTATTGTTCATGTTGGGATTATTCACATTAAATGTTTTTTCTTATAAAGTCCAATATTAAGCTTTTGAATTAAAATCAAATAAAATTCAAATGGAGAATTTTCTCCCTACTAACTATTAAAAGATTTTTAAGCTCTGAAAATTGGGATGTTACAAACCTCCCCCCTTAAAGGAATCTCGACCCCGAGATTCAGGCTAGCTAGAGAAAAGGCTAGGAAACTCGGCTTTCAGCTCTTCTTCACGTTCCCACGTTGCTTCTCCTTCTGAGTGGTTGCTCCACTGAACCTTGCAAAAATGAACAGTCTTGCTTCTGGTGAGGCGCTCTGCGACATCCAAAATTTTGACTGGCTGCTCCTTGTAGGTAAGATCCTCTTTCAAGTCAATTGATTCTAGCGGGGTTTGCTCTTCTGGCACACGAAGGCACTTCTTCAATTGCGAGACATGAAAGACATCATGTACTCCCGCTAACGACTGCGGTAGCTCCAACTGGTAAGGAACTTCTCCACGGCGTTCCAAAATCTTGAACGGACCAACATACCTAGGGGCAAGCTTCCCTTTGGCATGAAACCTTTTGACACCTCTGAGCGGGGTAACTCGAAGATAAACGAAATCCTCGGGTTCAAAGCTGAGATCACGACAACGATTATCAGCATAGCTCTTCTGCCTGGACTGAGCTATCTTCAATCTTTCCCTGATCATGGCCACTTGCTCTTTGCTTCTTGAATAATGTCTGGACCGAATACAGAACGTTCAGCTGTTTCTGACCAATTCAACGGGGTTCTACAGGCACGGCCATACAAGGCTTCAAAGGGTGACATTTGTAGGCTGGCTTGATAACTGTTGTTGTACGAGAATTCTGCATACGATAAACTTTTATCCCAACGGGTAGCATTAGCTAGAGCACAAGCTCTCAGCATATCCTCCAATATCTGATTAACTCTTTGCATCGTCCATCATGCGTGGATGATACGCGATCTTGAAATTCAGATGAGTACCCAATGCTTCATGCAAACTTTGCCAAAAACGAGAGGTGAACTGAGATCCTCGATCTGACACTATCTTCTTGGGCACACCGTGCAAACTGACAATTCTTGCCATGTACAACTCCGCAAGGCGATCTCCTGAGTACGTGGTTTTGACAGGCAGGAAATGGGCGACCTTGGTCAAACGATCGACTATTACCCAGATCGAATCGTAACCCGATTGGGTTTTGGGTAAACCGGTGATAAAATCCATTCCGATTTCTTCCCACTTCCATTCTGGAATCCTCAGCGACTGCAACAATCCCGCTGGTCTCTGGTGTTCTGCCTTTACCTTCTGACAGATGTCGCACAAGGCAACAAACTCTGCGACTTCTCGCTTCAAATTTGGCCACCAAAATTTAGTCCTAATATCCTGGTACATCTTGGTACTTCCAGGGTGAATCGAATACTTTGAGTCATGGGCTTCTTTTAAGATTAACTGTCTTAGACCATCGATATCTCGTACACAGATACGACCATTAATCCAGAGTATGTCTTGATCATCCTTGGTGAAATCTTTGAATTTTCCTTCTGTTATTTTGAACTTGATGGCTGACAACACAGAATCCTTTGGTTGCGCTTCACGAATCTGCTTCTCCAGGGTAGACTGTACCTCCAAATTGGCTACAAATCCTTCGGACACAACTTCTAGCCTTAGTTTCTGAAATTCTTCATAAAGTTCTGGGCAACTTTCCTTTACTTCCAAAGCATTGCAGTAACTCTTACGACTCAAGGCATCTGCAACTACATTGGCTTTTCCGGGATGGTAGTGGATTCCGAGATTATAATCCTTGATCAATTCTAGTCATCTTCTCTGTCTCATGTTCAGATGTGACTGGGTGAAGATGTACTTTAGGCTCTTATGATCTGTGTAGACTTCATAGCGATTACCGATGAGGTAGTGACGCCAAATCTTTAAAGAATGCACTACGGCAGCTAATTCCAGATCATGAGTAGGGTAATTCTTTTCGTAAGGTCTCAACTGCCTTGATGCATAAGCGACAGCTCTTCCTTCTTGCATCAGGACGCATCCTAATCCTTGGCGCGAAGCATCACAATAGATATCGAAATCCATGCGAATATCTGGCAAAATCAGCACTGGGGCTGAAGTCAATCGCTTCTAAAATTCTTGAAAACTTTCTTCGCAGGCTGGAGTCCAAGTAAACTTTTTCTCATTCTTCAACAATTGCGTAAGAGGCTTAGCAATTGATGAGAATCCTTCGATGAAACGGCGGTAATAACCTGCCATTCCCAAGAAATCGAGAACTGGTTTTACGGGCTGCTCCCAATGTAACACTGCTTTGACTTTAACGGGGTCAACTGCTACCCCCTCGACTGTCATAACATGACCAAGGAAATCAACTTCTTTCTTCCAAAAATCACACTTACTAAACTTGGCATACAACTGATGCTCTCTGAGTTTTTCCAATATTATCTTTAGATGTTCGGCGTGTTCTTCCTCCGACTTGGAGTACACTAGAATATCATCAATGAACACAACTACAAATTTGTCCAAATATTTCATGAATACTTTATTCATCATGTTCATGAAGTATGCAGGGGCATTAGTCAGACCAAAAGACATGACTAAGAACTCATAATGTCCATATCGCGTTGAGAAAGCGGTCTTCGGTATATCCTTAGGACAAATCTTTAGCTGGTGGTAACCTGATCGCAGGTCGATCTTCGAGAACACTCCGGCTCCTTTCATCTGATCAAATAGATCATCTATCCGGGGTAGTGGGTACTTGTTCTTGATAGTAACCTCGTTGAGGGAACGGTAATCAATACACATTCTCATACTTCCATCTTTCTTCTTGACAAATAACACTGGCGCTCCCCACGGCGACGAACTAGGTCTCACGAAACCTTTCTCAAGAAGTTCTTCTATCTGCTTTTTCATCTCTACCAACTCATCGGCTGGCATTCGATAAGGTCTCTTTGAAATTGGTGCTGTCCCTGGCACTAGGTCGATGACAAACTCGATGTCACGATCTGGTGGCATTCCGGGTAATTCTTCCGGAAACACATCTGGGTATTCACTGACCACTGGTACTTCTTCCAAAGAAAGGGTCTTCAAGCTGTTTACTAGCAAATGTCCATCACGAACTGAGGTGGCTAAAAACTCTACCTTGTTTCCTTTGGCATCCTCGATTGTCACGGCTCTTCGGCCACAATCTAGCACGGCTTTGTGCTTGGATAACCAATCCATGCCAAGAATGACATCTAAGGTCTGGGTGTCTAGAACAATTAGGTTGGCTAGAAACTCAACTCCAGCTATGAGTAACTTAGCTCCTAAACATCCCACTCTAGTCCTTAGCTCTGCTCCAGGCGACTGGACTAACAGAGTATGCTTAAGTTGCATAACATCCAAATTATTCTTGGTTGCAAACATTCCAGAAACAAACGAATGCGAAGCTCTAGAATCAAACAAAACTGATGCAGGTACTGAGTTAACCAGAAACTTACCTAGTACGACGTCCGGTGATTCCTGGGATCCTTCCAGAGTGACGTGGTTGACACGGCCTCTGATCACGGACTGTGATGCTCCTCCGGCTTGACCGGCGACTTGTGAAGCTCCTTGGTTGATGCCTGGTGTTGGCATCTTGGATGGCGTAGCTCCAAGGTTGAAGCGTACTGGAGTGATTGTACCCTTCTGCGGACATTGGTTGGAATAGTGTCCTGGCTGAAGACAGGTATAACATACCCGTGGTACGTTCTGTTGATTGCTCCCCGGGTTGGGGTTGGCAGTGCGAGGTTGCGGAAGTTACGGCGGTGGACGAAGTCTTGAAGTTGGTGCAGTGCTCTGAGCGAAGTGCAGGGTGAAATCGATTGAGCTGTCGGCCGCACCGTTCTTGCCTCTCTTTGTGATTGCTGATTTCCTTGTTGAGCCATCCGGCGTTTACGGTTATCCTCCAGTTCCTTGCGTTTGTCCTCTAGTACAAAGGCTTTGTTGACCAGCTCTTGGAAGTCGGAAAAGTATGGGCAATTAGACCGACTTGCGATCCGATGTTTAGCCCTTGACGACTCGACGAGCCTTGTCCGTGGCTACATCTTCTGCTGCGTAGCGAGCTAGTGGAGAAAACTTGTTGAGATAGTCAGACACTGACATAGCTCCTTGCTTGAGAGCGCGGAACTCATCCTTTTTCAGATCGATAATACCTTCTGGTACATGATCGCGGTGGCGCAGAAAATTCCTCCGGTGATATCTGTGGCGTCTCATGGGCGGCAGAGGTTCTCCACCATTCGGCGGTGCCTTCCATCGGTGAGTGGCATACGTAACCTTTTCACGATTGTCGCTTTGGGTGATCGCGTTTCCTTCGATAACTCGAGCCAATCATCCGCTTCCACGGAGACACGTGTCGTAAAATGTTGGTGGGCGGGTTCTCATAAACTCTGCAAGCTTGGATGGTCCATGGTGACCATGAGCAGCTGGAGCTCCATACTGTTGATTGTTGTTGTTGACCTGGTGGTTCATAGCTTGCATCTGATTCATCATGGTATTCATCACCGAGTCTGTCTTTGCCATGAAAGCTCCAAAGTTTTGCAAGTCAATCTGGGTGCTTGTGGCGGATCGCGCTCCTGCGGTGGTTGCTCATTGCCTCTCGTATTTGGGTGCCGGAACCACTAGCAGCAGTCTGACGAGTTTGAACCATCTGGCGAAGATCCATGGGTTAGATAAGGTAGCAAGCACAAGATAAGTTAAGAACTAAGCAGGGGGTAGGTTAAACCCAACAAAATACAGCTCAAGAAACTCACATGAAATACCTTTATTATTTAGGGTCTTAGCATGGCTGCAACAAATGCCTAAGGGCCTTTGCAGCTCATACTCGCACACAAAAAGAAACAACGACCTAAGCACACAAAACTACCGACTAAAGGGCGACTTACTAAATTGAAACTGGCTAAGCCTGAAAAACTGGAACTAAGACCAACTACTCGAGAAAGCCTCCACAACCGCGGCGGCGCTCCTGACGGCTGTAGACTCGGAAGTGAGCCGGCATCTTGGCAAACTGGTCTTGATGCCCTAGAACTGGCGCAACAGGAACACGCGTTCCCGGTGCAACTAGCTCAGCTGGCTCCTCGGGCTCTGCATCATCCTCTGGCTCAACTAGGCCTTCCTCTGGATCTTCTTCAGAATCCTCCTCGGGGTCTTCCTCTTCTTCGGGGACTTGGTAGTAGAGGATCTCTTGCAGAGTGGCGACCTTCTCCTCAGCTCTTTGCAAGGCTTCATATACATGATCCAACTCCGTGATGGTCCTCTCCAAAGCTTCCTCCTGGGCAGCCACGAACTGGGCGAGGTGCACGACGGTAGCATTGCTCTCTCCTTCTGTGGACGGGTAGCGTGCTGGCAAGTCCACGGCTGCAGCTCTGGGGTGGTAACGGAAGACGGTGTCCTGAAGCTCCCGTGCGTAGATGTTGCAGATACGTAGTATGGCCAAGCGCGACGACTCCTGGATACCTTCCAGCCAAGTGATCTTCCTCACAGAGACGTGCGAAGGTTGGCTCGCCTTGTCGTTCCTCCTGGCGTAGATCGTCAGGCGACAAATCACTCCACGGCTTTGTCCATTCACTGTCCAGTTGTTGCCGACGTACAGTGGACGATCAAAACCTCCAAGAACCTGAAGCAACTTCCAAAGCTCGGCGGCATATCCTCTAGTGCGCTCACCATAGCTCTGAAGACGAGGCATCTGTCAAGACAGACGAACAGGGTAAGAGCAACTTTAAAACAGCGGGGAGAGAAAAGATTATAGCAAAAGTTGAGGCGAGAGAGATATCAGGAGAGTTAAGCAATTAATTAACCTTGCAAGTTAATTTTTTTTTTCTTTAGAAAATAGTTTGGACACTCTAAAGACGGCCAATCTAACTAAGGTCAAGACCTACAGTCAGTATGGCTCTGATACCACCTCTGTCGGGACCCAGAATTTCGATTCTGGAACCCTCTGTGTATACTGCACTAGTCCAGGATCACGCTAGTGCACACAGGGTTAACATAGGTAGATATCGATCCACACAAGCGATAAATAAAGTAAACGATTAGTTTGAATAACAAATAAGGGTTTTGACCTTATGGTCGAGTTTACACTTATTAAGCCACGCAGGGCTAACAGAGAAATAAACAAAGAATGAGCGGAAATAACTCCAGCGTAGATCCCACCAATTCACCACAGGCAACCGACTGGGATCCAGACCTTAGCGATCAACAACCTTCGGCAAACTCCTCCTCGAAAGCAGGCGTAGACTCCTCCTCTTCTGTAGGTTTGGGCGCAAGTTTTACAACAAGCGTGAGTACACAACCGTACTCGCAAATCATACCACAGAATGCAATGTATAGATGCAGGTTTATTCCAAAAGAAAAGGCTTCTGTGGGTCTTTTGCATAAAAGCAACATTTGCAATTGAATACGAATAATAGATTGAAAGCATAATTCAAAACAAATAGACAATATTAATTTAACAATTGTTTCCACAAAGACACACAGCTAAATGATTATTTCACATAGCCATATGATTGATGTCACACAGCTCCCATCCCAACATTTTATGAAAACTACCTCGTGTGAAATCCCGAGCATGTCCATGATCATGACGCGCTATTCGAATAGATTGTTTTAACACTATGCGAGAGGTTGTACACTTTACCCACAAGATACAACTAGTGTAGCAAGCACTAATCATAACAAAACGGTTCAGAAACTTCATCTCAAACATTGACATTCCCAGTGTGCTTACAAACCGCTATGCCAACCCAAACGGAGCGCTTTGGCATAACACACACCGCTGGACAGGGAAGCGACGAATCGTCCCGAAATGCAACCACTAAGTAGTCACACCTCCACCCTGTCACAAAGCCTAACCTATCCACCTGAACCTCAATGCTGAGAATCCATAACTTACTAAGTTAGGCCCGTCCCATACCAGGCATGTGGTCGTACAGTAAGGCTCAGTTCAATGGTGCACAAAGTTAAGTCCTTAATTGACCAAGGCAAGACTTCCATGTTCTAACTAAGTCACAAAGATTATCATTCCCATCACAAAGTCCACCATATCACACAACATCCACCACTTGCCTCAGTCTAAATCCTTTACCACCCAGTTGGTTTTAGTGCAACACATGCCATCACGAAGTAATAACACATAGCACACAGTTTTACACAAAGTTCCATAGTCACTTAGTCACATTTAAATAATTGCAACTTACATGTGATGTGAGACTCGTAGCATGGCTAAGCAATTGTACTCACATCTAACCAACCCACATTGGTGCTACAATATTACCAACTAATAAACCAATCTAGGGTGACAAGGAAATATGGCATACAATGTCAAGGGGTGATAACAAATTTGGATACTAACTATACCCAAAGCATTTAAATACATAATTAAAATAGGATGCAATACTTTGAAGTAAAGTAATTTGAAAACTGGGTTCAAGATGATCAAAGGTATGACTTGCCTTGTAAAAGGTCTATGTACTGGTCTTGATCTTGGGGTGCTCCTTCTTCCACAAAATTCCCCGACGAATCGACGTCTACTCGCAAACGAGATAAATAAACAAAACAAATAAATAACAGAGGCAAAACAAACTCCAAAAATTAAATAAAAAAACTCAGATAAATAGAGCTTGAATTTAGATAAATTTAGAAATTTGAATGAGCTCAATCGGAGTTAGGATGCAAAAGTTATGACCTCTGGAAGTTTAAATCTAAAAGAAAAACCCTAAATTGGATTTTCTGGAATTTCTGAATTATTTCTCTAAAGAAAAATCGGATTATTGCGCAATGCTGACGTCAGCGAAGGAATTTCAGAATTAAAAGAAATCAGAAAAAGATTCTGACATGTGGGACCCACATGTCAGCCTCACGGTCCACGGTAGATTAAGTCTACCGAACCGGGGTTTTGGATTGAATCTGATCTGCCGCGTCAGCGCTGATGTGGAGGCTGACTGGGCGACACCTGGCTGCCACGCTTGCACGGTGCCGACGTTGGCACCGACGTGGATGCCACATCAACGTGGACACCGGCGACGACCTCTGTACCGGCCAACAACGGCGATTCCGGCCGCGGCGGCGACAACGGAGGGTAGCACTGGATTCCTCACACCCTCGCGAACCTGGTGACACGGTTGGATGCTCCCGGCGGTGACCAAAACTGCGGCGGCGCTCACGGTTGGCGGCAGAGCGGCACGGTGAAAACGACAACGGGGCTACGGGGGTTGGTCGACGAACGGGGCGCACCGTGGAGCCAGTGGCGGCGATGGCGAGCACCGGCCGAGGCGACGGAGCGTTGACGACGGCGAGGTGACGAAAACGGTCGCGCGAAACCCTAAACTCGAAATTGTGGCGGCGCCGAAGCTTTAGAGGTGGAGAGCGTTGGGGTTCTGAGTTGCGGAGGATCGGGCGATCCTCGGGTGCTATTTATAGGGGCTAGGGTGCCCGGGATAGGAAATCCCCAAATTGAGTCCGTTTCGGTCACGAACGAATCCGGAGATTAGATAAGATACGGGCTCCGATTTTGTTAGATTTGAATGCGGGAAGATAGGAGATAGAGTTTGGGACGATTTCTAGAAGGGCTTCCAACAGAAAAAATGCGTTGTCGGACGGAGGTCCGAGGGGTTTCAATGGCGGCCGAAGCCGACTCGGGCACGGAGACGAAGGCGCGACGAAGACGACGAGCTCGGCGGGCCCACCAGTCAGAGGGAGAGGGAAACGGCCCACACGTCAGCGGGGCAAGGAGAGCGGGGCCCGCGTGTCAGCGTGTGCGGCCGAACGCCTGCGCGGGCGAGGCTGGGCTGGCGCTGAAATGGGCCGGAGGCGGAGGGAAATGGGCCGGAGGAGGGAAATTCGGCCCGAGGCTATTTCTGATATTTTAAATAGCTTTTCTAATTTAGAAAATACCAGAAATTCAAATAAGCAATAGAAAATAGCAAATGAACTCAGAAAAAATTCTAGAAAAATCTTGAAAATATATCTGAGCACATAGAACCCAAATAAAATAGTTTTGGCTATTGTTCATGTTGGGATTATTCACATTAAATGTTTTTTCTTATAAATTCCAATATTAAGCTTTTGAATTAAAATCAAATAAAATTCAAATGGTGAATTTTCCCCCTACTAACTATTAAAAGATTTTTAAGCTCTGAAAATTGGGATGTTACACAGATGACCGCTCGTAAAAGCAATGAACTGGCACTTGGACCTGGTCCAAATATATTCCTTCCGTGTGATGAATGGAACATATGCCTAATTTATTTCAATCCACACGATGTTTCACAGCTCTAAGTCACTAACAATAATTACCATATGGTTATGTCTTCCACTGACATCAACTGCTCGACAGTTGGTATTTCACCAACTGCCGCCGATTCTCCAACCAGACGTGAAACTTCCAAAGGGATCTACTTCAATGAGTAACTGCCACCACTTCATCAGTTATTTAAAGTAAGATCAAGGGAGGAGATAAGGACCGCAATCCAATTGAGGACAAGACAATTGGATTTCATCTGGAGCTTTAGCATAGCAAGCAATACATTATGTATACTTAGGGCTAGTCCACTGCCTTGTTGAGGGCACCCTTGTAATAGCCAGTTCATAGTAATAAAGAGCAATCCCATTCTCCTTCCAAGAATTCTTTGTCATTTTCTTTTATTTTATTTCGTAAGATCGGCAACTCAATCGTCGACAGCTGGCGCCATCCGTGGGGAAGATAAGTATTTGAGTTCTCGAAGACTTCTCTGCTCAGCAATCCCAAAACTCCCTTCTTTTTGTTATCGCTCATGCGATCATGGCAAGAACTTGGGACGAGGAGAGCTGGTTCGACTTGGCGGACTACTCTGACATGGACATGGACACATGCATTCGCGTCATGGAACATGACTCAATGTCATCATCATCCTCTTCCGCTGCCGGCTGACCGCTCGCTGAGACCGGCGACATCGACCGTATGGAGGAAGCACGCCATTAGTGGCGCAACCAGAGGAAGCAATCATTCCAATCAGTTCGGAATGTCCGAATGCCTCTGCAAGCTCGGTCCCTCAGACCGGCAAAAACAGCGACAAAAGCCCAACGTAGCAACCCGAGGGTCAATGTACTCTCGATACGGTCATGGGTGACTAGTATTCACCAACGACTCTTAGCTATTCCAGGGGCCAACCGACATCTAGTAACGGTGTCGATGAAGCTACCATCGGTTGTAGGCCAAGTGGGAATGATAAAACTCAGCATACGATCGGCGATCCATCGGATCAGGATGAGTCCACCATAAAGCCTACCAGAGGTGCTAATATCCAACCGCTCCCCATCGTGGAGGCTTCTTGTCAAAGCACTGGAAGGCTATCATTTAGATACGATGGGAGCTCGTCGGAAGACCGCTGTTGGAGGCACAAGGTTAACGCAATCGGAGATACCGATCAATATTCCTTGCACGATCCTCCACGACTTAACCCACCACCACTTGCTGATGGAAATGGTGCGGGCGCTCAAGCACCAAATGGCGGAGGTGGTCGAACTGATGGACATCGATCAATTAATTCGTCTGTTTCTACCCCACAGCACATGACGGGTCGAACGGAACAAACCAGAAGGTCGGGGGGAAGCTCGAGCCATCGAACACCTTATGCTAGCAGTAATCCTCCAAGACCTTTAGTAACGATTCAAAACCTACAACGAGTTCATGACATTTTAAATAACCCTGACCCTGCTCTGGCAGAGACTCCAGGATATGCTCAAATTGCAGGACCGGTGTCGGCTATCCTCCAGTAGACCATGCAGCGTACAGAAATGTACCGGGAATGACGGAACTCACAAAGTCAAACCTTGACTTCATCCCAATGTTCCTCCCTTAGCCGAGGTCAACATGGTCAGACTGGAGACCGATCGACACCAAGACCTCCTTCAAGATTCTGACAAGGGAGTCACGAGGGAAGATGGCTCTTTCTTGAAGCCACTCCCCCTCATCATGAGGAGGAATTAATTATTCTAGGTGATCTTCAATATTGCCTGAATCAGGTGACCGGTCGAATGCGTCACTCCAATGTCCACAACCAGATCGAGACACCGGAGGCCCAGTATGCCAACCTGAGAAACTGGTCCCCGACCGATTACAATCCAGCCCCTTTTCAAAGAATGCACCACGACTCGATTATAGGTTGTCGAGCCTTCTTAGTAGGGCTCTAAGCTGTACGTTGGCCGGTCAGGTTCCGACCAGCCAACATAGAGAAGTTCAATGGGACTCAAAACCCATTAGAATTTCTCTAAATCTATATTACCGCTATCAAGGCTGTTGGTGGTAATGACAACGTGATGGCAAACTACTTGCCCACGATCCTTGAAGGATCCGCTTAGTCTTGGTTGCTCAACCTACCGATCGGGTCAATTTACACTTGGGAGCAACACTGCGATCTTCTGATCGCCAACTTTCAAGAGTAAGAAGAATCGCAAGCCCGACAATAAGGAGGTTCTTGCAATTCTCAAGAAGTTTGCCAAGGGCAAAAAAGATTTTTCCGGTCAGAACAAGGCAAAAGCCTCAACTGATGAATACAAGAAGAACAAGAAGTGGTGTCCACTTCACCAGGCCGTAGGGCATGACCTGCGTACCTGCAGAGCTTGGAAGAAAAGGCTGGAAGATTATTATGCAGGTAAAGGTCCCTTCTCGTCCATATAAGAGCTCAGAGAGCCAAGCTTCAAGAAGGATAAAGATGGCGACGAAGAAATGAAGTACCAGGAGCCTCAACATACCGTCGACGTGATCTTCGGCGGATCATCCTTGTACGAATCTAGGCGCCATCTGAAGGCTGTGGAGAGGGAAGTCAACCTCGCCGAATCTCCAATCACTATCAAGCCATCCAGGTGGTCGGAGACTGTAATCTCCTTCAGCAAAGAAGACTGCTCCATCCCGTCAACTCGACCAGGTAGGTTCACTATTGTTGTTGAGCCTACTATTAATAATTGTAAAGTTAATTGAGTTTTGATTAGATAGAGGTAGTTCTTTAAATATGATGTTTACGGGAGCATTGTAAGAAAAGCAAATTCCCATATCAAAGGTAAAGCCTATCAAATATGCCTTCCATGGCAAAATTTTAGGATCTACTGCAAAACCGATAGGGCAACTCTCCCTACCAGTTAGACCAAAAAACTTCAGATAGAAAATATTCCATTTGATATAGTAGATTTTGAAACTGCATACAATGGAATCCTTGGTCGTCCGGCATTGGCAAAATTCCTGATAGCCACGCATTACGACTATTAGAATTTAAAGATGCTAGGACCAAAAGGGGTTATTACAGTTCGAGTGGATAGAAAGATGGCATATGCATACGATCGGAAATCCTTAGAACTAGTCAACGACCTTCCGACCAAGGATTCTAATCCATCTTACATGCAGGTCAAGCACTCAAGACCAAAGATGACCCCAAAATCATCCGACCAAACCAAGGAGGTCCTGCTCGACAAGGGCGCTTCTTCGGACAGTGCCAGAATGTTGTCTAGACCCATAAATGCTAACACAAGCGAACAAAAGGTATTGGTCGGGGCAGAGCTCGACCCTAAATAGGAAGAGTCGCTCATCTCCTTCCTCCAAACAAACTTGGATGTATTCGTCTAGCATGCATCCAACATGCCCGGAGTCCCTAGGGAGGTGATCGAGCATAGGCTAGCTCTCTAGCCTGACAAGAAAATGGTCAAGCAAAAGCTAAGGCACTTTGAACCAGATCGGAAGGAGGCAATCCAGTCGGAGATTGACAAGCTTCTCAAGGCTGGATTCATTAGTGAGGTCGACCACCCAGAGTGGCTCGCCAATCCTATAATGGTTAGAAAAAGTGATAGGAAGTGGCGAATGTGTATTGACTTCACAGATCTTAATGAAGCTTGTCCGAAGGATGACTTTCCCTTTTCACGCATTGATCAACTTGTAGACTCCACTTCCAGGTGTGAGTTGTTGATTTTTTATATGCGTACTCAGGGTACCACCAGACTAACATGAGTAAAACTGATGAAGAGAAAACTTTCTTCATCACACCATATAGCACTTACTGTTACATCATGATGTCATTTGGTCTCAAAAACGTTGGTGCAACTTTCCAAATGTTAATGCAAAAAAAATCTTTAGTCCGCAAATAGGTCAAAATTTGGAAGTCTACGTTGATGATCTAGTCGTAAAGAGCATCAATGCAGGCGATCATATTTCCGATCTACACGAAACTTTCAATAACTTAAGAAGGCATAACCTTCAGTTAAATCCAAAAAAGTGTGTGTTCGGAGTTTCCTCTGGAAAGCTTCTTGGGTTTCTAGACTCAGCTAGAGGAATTGAAGCAAATCTAGTAAAAATATCAGCCATCGACCAGATGTGTCATCCGACCATAAAGAAAGAAGTCGAAAAACTAACCAGCTATATAGCAGCATTAAGTCGTTTCATATCACAGTTAGGAGAAAAAGGACTCCCTTTCTTTAAACTTCTTCGAAAATATGAAAGTTTTGAATGGACTAAAGAAGCAAACGATGCCTTTGAGGAGCTTAAAAGGTACATTACGAGTACCCCGATCTTAGTATCTCCAAGGTTAGGGGAAACACTGCTGGTATACCTGGCAACAACGCTACTAGCAGTCGGTGCTGTATTGGTCGTTGAGCGTGACAACATCCAACGACTAGTATATTACGCAAGTGAAGTCTTACATGGACCAAAGGAACGATACCCATAGGTACAAAAATTGTTATACGGTCTCCTTATGGTCTCATGGAAACTAAGGCATTACCTTCAGGTCTACAGAGTGGTCGTACCCACTAGATATCCTCTTGGTCAAGTTCTCAGGAATAGGAAATCATCAAGACGAATAGCAAAATGGGTGGTCAAGCTTGGAGCGTTCGACCTCCATTTCATCTCACAAACAGCAATCAAGTCCCAGGCTTTAGCAGAATTCATTCCCCGCTGCCCCCGTCCTCCCGGCCAACCGCTGCCCCCGCCCTCCTCCCTGCCAACCGCCAAACGCTGGTCGCCTCCTCCCGCCCAGCCTCCTCCTCAATGCCAGATCCGTCCGTCCTCCTCCCGAATGCCGGTCGCCTCCTCCGGTCCTCCCGCCTAGCCTCCTCCTCAATGCCTGTTGCCTCCTCCCGCCCGTCCTCCTCTCGAACGTCGATCACTTCCTCCCACCCGGGGCAAGCTGGTTTGTCCATTTCTTCTCAGTTCTCAGTTACTTATACAATGTTTTCCATCTTTGAGACCTGGCAGTGATGTAAGCTTGCAGTCCCTGTTTCTTCTGCATAGCCTTGAACTCCCCAAGAATTCCAGATCTGGCCAGCTGCCCAAGAGCTCCAGATCCGGCTAGCCGCCGAAGAACTCCTCATATTTGTGATTTGTCCCGTCGACTTGGAGGTAAGTAGGGTCATAAATTTTCTTGTATACTGCAATTTCTTTCTGTGGGCTGCCTGCCTCCTGCTGGACCATCCGGATCTCCCTGGCGTGGACGGCTTCATCAACGTCGAGCTCCTCTCCACCGTCATCGCCCTCGAGAATGCAATGGAGCTGGTGGAGGAGAGCGCCGACGTCTTGTGTTCTTACTTGTTCATGTGTTTTTGCATGCATCACTCATCTGATCGATGAGTACTGAAATTATGATTGAACTCTTGGTTGCTGCTGTTACATAGATTCTATGAATGACGCAGTAGTTTTTGTTGGATTCATGCCTTTATAATGATGTTTTTGAGATTGCAGTGAGTAGCAGTGAAGATTCAAAATAATCAACATGGATTGATCGGTTTCTCTTTTATCTATTCTTTGTGCATAATTTTTATGAAATCAACATGGCAGTTTAGTATATGTACCTTCCTCTATGAAATCAACATGAAGATTCAGAATAATCAGCATGGATTTGTTACTGCTACATGAGCGCTACTGTTAGTACAGGTGATTTGTTCTACAGACTAGTCGTGAACTTCTGGATTTCTGTAACTCATTTGAAGTTCAAGAATAGCTGTAATGCATCTTGAACTTCTGGATCTTGAACAAACCTTTAAAAAAAATCAGAATTTCTGGATCTTGGACTCAGCTTTTAAAAAATCAGAATTTCTGGATCTTGAACTCATCTGATTTTGTTCTGTAGCTTAAAAAAATCACGAATAAGTCTATACTAGAGTCTCTGTACAAATACTACAATTTGTCAATGCATTTTGGATTCAATATGTCAATGCTACAGTCTGGAGTCCAATACTATAGTCTGGATTCAATATGTCAATGTGATTATTCAGGTTTTGTTTGGACAAATACTACAATCTGTCAATGCATTCTGGATTCCTTTGTTGTTCTTGTAACTGAGTTTATAGTCTTTGACATCTTGTTATTCTGTGGATTTATCATGACGACTTTTCTGCATTCTGCTGCAGGGCTAGAATTAAGCAAGGGGGTGATGGTACAAGAGAAGAAGCACGGGTGAGATACAAAAAAATTCCACACCCTGTAACTGATGACTGCTAAAATGTGCATTATCATGCAATTCATCATCATTTTCTAATGGTACTTCTCAATCATTATTTGTATTGTTCTTGGCTCCAGGCATGGTCTACAACTACAAGACTACAACCTCAAATCAGTTTGGCATGGTCTACAACTACAAGACTACAACCTCAAATCAGTTTTGGATGATTTCTCCAGGCATGCTCTCCACTTCTCCAGGAGTCCAGTTGCTGTTTTGGATGATGTTTTCTGTAATCTATCAATGCATTTTGGATTCCTTTGCTGTTGTTTTGGATGATTATGAAAATTTGTAATCTTAATTGTGTTTGGATGCTTTTTCCTGTAAACCTGCTATCTCGAAACCTGTTTATGTGTAACAAGCATGCCCGTGGGCGATAGGTACCCACAAGCAACGATGCATTGTTCGCAGGTAAACGGGCATGCCCGCGGGCGACTGGCATGGGCAAGGTTCTTCGCCCGTCGTCCTTCGTGGGCATGCCCGTGGGGGATAATCGGGGTCGCGGGCATGGGTATGAGTGAGCACTACCCGTACCCATCACGTCCGATTGCCATCCCTATACTTGAGGGGGACTACATCCAGACGTCTGTTCTATGCCAATTCAAGTCAGCTCTAACTCTACACTTACTCTAACTCTACTTGGGCGAGTGATCCTGCTTATCACCGATCTATCACTGACCACTGTACCTCTCTTGGTGCTTCGCTCATTGCCTGGAAGTCTAAAAAGCAGACTGCGGTTTTACGCTCTAGTGTAGAGGCTAAACTTCGAGCTCTTACTGCTATCACCTCAAAGATCGTTTGGTTTCGATGGCTCTTAATTGATCTCAGTGTCCATTGTGACAATCCTACACCTCCCTTTTGTGACAATACAAGTGTCATTCAGATTGCTAGTGATTCAGTCAAGCATGAACTGACAAAGCACATTGGTGTTGATGTATCATTCACACGATTTCATTGTCAGCAGCCAACCATCGCCCTCAAGTATGTTCCCTCAAAGCTTCAAATCGTAGATTTTTTCACTAAAGCTCATACTCGAGAAAAAACATCGGCTCCATCTACTCAAACTCAATGCATCGAATCCTCCTGATCTACCTTGAGTTTGAAGGGGGTGTTAAGAGTGTTATACATTCCCTACTTTCTCTCTCTCTCTCTATAGGCTCATGTGGCCCATGTAGCGCATGTACAATGTCTATATATACCTCTCAATTAATGAATAAGGTGTACGGTTGTGAATAGCAAAATTCTTCTTCCAAGTTTTCTAATATCTTCCAGCACATCTAAGGAGGAGAAACAACCAAGGAAACCTTAAATAATCAATTTACCTTATTTATCATTTTAGCAGACTTGTAAGTTGACTCAACTATTAGACAACTAATTACATATTAGACCAAGTAAATGGTGGAATAATTACAATATAATTATATTAGTGATATGTGTACAGCACCGAAAGAGAGTGAGTTGAGCTCATCCAATTCCAGGCCTGATATATAGCAAGTCTCACAAAAGCAAACACATGTAATTTCGCTAAGGAATGAAGTAAACATTTAATCGGTAGGAATGAAGCAAACACATGCACAAATCCCGAATATATCATCCATTGTGTCGCTGACATGTAGGCCTAGACAATGGCTGGCATATTTGAGACCCTAAAAATTTGCAGTGGTAAATAAGGAATTGCATCATAAAACTTAGCATTCGGTAGATAATCTCTTAATCATACATAAATGTTTATTTAATTTTTTGCTGAGTAAACATACATCCAATATTGTAGGTACAAGTAATCTCAAGTAACATTACTACATTACAACAATGTGGACTATACGCTGTATGCTCCCCAAAGGGCCAGAAGGAGCCATTCATATTGTAGGAATCATCACCCTGCAAGTTATATGTGGTAAACGATTTTATCGCGCAAAGTTAGACAATGTACCAGATGCTGAGAACAATATAGGTTTGATCTTATTAACCAGGAAAACCAGGAAAGCACCCAAAAGTTTCCAAGAAGCATGACATACAACAAATGGGAGCGAGCAAATGCACATACAATGGTTCAACAATAAAGTTGCACACAAGGATCCAAAAGCCATTTCCGGTGGACATCCCGGTCGGCAGCCGGGAAAAAAAACCGGTCAGTTACTGGATTTTCCGGAAAAATTTCGGTTGAATTTGCTTAAAAACCAGCCGAAATTCGAAATTTGAACTTGCAAAACCCAGAAAAACCAACCGGTTTTTCCTTTCCCGGTTACCACCGGTAAATCCGGTTACCGGCGGTAACCGACCGGTTTTTTCTTCCCTGATTGCACACATTACATTACACCGTGTCAATACAAAGCCAAGCAAAACTTTCGCAAAACACATCAGATGATCAGACACTATAACCTGTCACCTACTCACCTCACACACAAATAAGGCTAATAGAATGTCACATAAAATATATTCTTCACTAATATATTTCAAGCAAAAATGCAAAGCCAAGTTGAACACCGTCATTAGGTAGAATTCAGAAAACTTAAGTGCATTAGTATATACAAACATGCTCATGTTCTAAAGAATAAGCAAATAAGCAATTTTAGTGTAGTCCTACATTTGAAAAAAAAATTGTCCATGCTAAATTACAATATTTGGTAACAGAGAAGGAAAAGCAATCTTCAGTGGCATCCCCAAAAAATCACAGCAATAAATTTAAAAGGCACAAAAGTACAAAGTTTTTTATATCAAAACATCACCAAAAGATCAAGCTTGACTACAAGTCTACGCTGGCAACAAAAATGAAAGCAAATGGATTCGGACGTATATGAAAGAAACATGTAGTTAAAGAAAAGATCATACAAATAATTGAAGAGTACGCCCTGATCTGCATTTTTATTATGATATGAACTGTCAATGTTAGCTGGCATGCTTGTTCTTACCGGTTTAGTAATTTGAGAGACATCTTCCATTGGCATGTTCCAATGGCTTAAATTATGCCAATCTTGCTGAAAGGATACAAGTTCATCACCATGGGCGTGCTCAAAAGTTCCTACTTCTCGGGGATAGTAGGGAGAAACAAACTGGCTTCCGATGTCTATGTAATCACCAGATACTAGAGAATGCTGCAGCAAAAAATAAACAATGAATGAACTACCTATCAGAAAAGTGAACTTCAGGAGAACAGTTATTAGTCCCATCTAATTGAAGTGTTCAAGATGTTCAGTCAAAGACATTCCAGATTCTAAATCCAATCTCGAAGATTTACCATTTCAGATATGATAAAGTGGTTTTTCTTGTCAGACTTGATCTGAACATATTCGAGAATAAAGTTGATTTATTGACTTTGTCCTGTGAGGCTCCATGCAATGCTCCACAGAGGTTCCACCAAATATTGAACCAGAGATTTTGACAACTTCCATGCAATCAGGAACTGATCCATCAGATCAGATCTCAAGCCTTCCAAAAGGGTTCTCACTCTAGCTGTCATGTATGACGGTCACAAATCACAACTAGCTCATATAAATTAGTTGTAAAACTATCCCAGGTGAGTACAGGCACCAAGGTAAAACTAACCA
The DNA here is from genome assembly GCA_036346255.1 of Ampelocalamus luodianensis. Lineage (NCBI taxonomy): Eukaryota > Viridiplantae > Streptophyta > Magnoliopsida > Poales > Poaceae > Ampelocalamus > Ampelocalamus luodianensis. The sequence continues at coordinate 25,348,131 of CM070622.1, read as the reverse complement.
AGCTTCATTAACAATGTGCCTTTCCATTCATAGTTTCTATTCTCCCTTAACCCTTTTGCCATCGGAGATGTGCAATCTAATTAAGCAAGATCCAGGCCATGATCTAAACCAAGATGGCAAGACCTGAGAAATGTTAGATGAAGAGGGAGAGTGCAAATGTGAATGGTTGGTTGTATTGCAATAGCCTAAGGGGCAATATATAGTAAAAGGACACACACAAGAGTAAACTCTAGACTAGAGTGGAATATTATAAATACCCTTAACACCCCCCCTCTCTCTCAAATGCAAGACATATGCAATAGCATTGCATTTAAAAGGGTTGACGTTGACACTACAATAGGGAAAATCCGAAGTCCGAGTCTTGATAATGTCGTCGTAGCGTGCAGCTTTTGGAAAATATATCGAGTATCAAAAGATCTCCCATTCGGGGTCGTGCGACAGCCCATAAATCACAAGGTGCAGGGGCTGAGAAAGTAGATACAAGTGGGAGCAAAGTCGACCACGACAACACGGCGAAGAAGATGATAAAACCAACAGGAATAGAGAGATCTGTCAAATCAAGACGAAGGGGAATTGATAGAAGCATGGCGACACAGATCGAAGCACGATACGGCGGCAGCGCAGTGCACAAGAAGCGCATCGGAGGCGCAATGCGGAAGAAGCGTGGTGGCCTTAGAAACTTGGGTGGCGGCTCAAAGAGAAGCGATGGCATCATAACGACTTCTAGAATCTGCAACGGCTCAAAGAGAAGAGCGGCGGCTGCGGCTATGCGAAAAGGAGACGAAGAGGGCCACACTCGATCCAAGAGGACGGACCGTAGCTAGCAAAGCAATCAGTTGATTGACAAGAAAATTTGTGGACTCGCACGGCTTAGACGAACTCAATGATAGAGTGTTACAGACTTGGATGGACTCAAAAAGGAAAAAGGACTCAAAGGGGCAGTAGATACTAGCAGCAATACTCTTTAAGAGCGGAAGTAGCTGCAAGAAGCCAGAACCAGACAAGTCGAAGCCAGCTGTTCCTAAAGGAGAAGCTGAAGACAGAGCCGAAGAAGCCGAAGCTGGAGTCGGTAGAGAATCCAGAGCCGGTGAAGCCGAAGCGGCTCCGGCCAGATCTCGTTATAAACCAGATCATCCACTCTTCCTCTCTTCTCCCCTTCAAGCATACTTCCCTCATCCCCTCTTCTCCCTCTGGCCGGCTCGACGACGCGGGCGACGGCTCGGGCGCTGCGGGGATGACGGGATCCGGCGCGGGCGGCGTAGGGACGGTGAGATCCGAACCGGTGGTGGGGACGCGAGATCCAGCGTAAGAAGGCTCGACGATGCGCGCGCTAAGAAAAAGCAGAGGAGGCGGAAGAAGAAAACGAAAAAAACAAAGCAGCAAAAGGTATGTTCGGGCATGGGGGAAAACGGCGGCGACGGCTGCCAGCGATGGCCGGCGGCGGCGGTCTGGTGGTCAAGGGGCTATGGTTTCCATGGCTCTAATACCATGTTAGATGAAGAGAGAGAGTGCAAATGTGAATGGTTGGTTGAATTGCAATAGCCTAAGGGGCAATATATAGTACAAAAACACACACAAGAGTAAATCCTAGACTAGAGTGGAATACGACAAATACCCTTAACAAGAAAAACCAAGGCCAGGACAGGCTAGCAAAGCTGCAAAAGGCCGACAAGCATCTGGCCAATCAGGTTAGGTATAGGCCCAGCCTAACAGCCTACCTCGAACTGACCCAGGCTGGCCTGATGTTTTTGGACACTGAAATACAACTAGACCACAATCGAGCAAGAATTGACTGGAGTGCCAGGCCATAAATTTCAAGCATGACACTGCCCTAAACCCTAGTGTGCCACTTTAACTTCAGATTTCCTCAAAAGTAGTCTGTACATTGGGATAAATCCAAGTTTGACACATCATACAACAGGGGGGAAAGCATTTCAGCTTTCTCATCCTATATTACAGGTTTCTCATGAAAAAATGAAGATTACTCCAAAATACTTATGTTACAAAGATTAAAGAAATGGTCTAAATGACAAAAATTTTACCAAGAAAATGCTCAGCAAAACAAAGCAACCAGACCAATGAGATGTATACTTAATGTATCATTGTCATGAACCTTAGTTCATAATGAGGTAAACATCCGTCGAAGGGAGGTCGGACGGCGACGACTTGAGGTAGAACAGCGCTGGACGAAGAGGGCACCGATTGGGGGAGAGATGGATGTAGAATAGCTGGCCTAGGGAAGAGACCAGAGCTAGACTTAGGGACTTGGGAAATACTTCTTCATTGTTGATTGCTTGCTTAAAGAAAATACAATATCATCTCTTTTATAGAGATAACTTGACTTGACCCATAAGAAAGAATCTCTAAATTATAGAAACAAACTAACTAAAGATAAACTTCCAAACTAACCAAATCAATCTAATCCCTAGCAAAGGAAACTATTTGCGGGCAAACAATAAATGCGTGAACAATGCATGTGTGAACAGTAACCACACCCATGACATTACACCCCACTCGGTGAAACAGCTCGTCCTCGAGCTGCAACATAGGGCGACAAACTCCTCCGATGGAGTGGGCGAAATTTGTTGGAGCATCATCTTCAACGTCGTCTTGATCGCCGCCAGGTTGTCTAGTAGTGATAGCTCGGCAGCAGAAGCCATGGTGTTGGCTCTGATACCAAGTTGTCATGATCCTTAGATCATAAGGTAAACATCACCGGGAGGATAGCCGAGTGGCGTCGGCTGCTAGGGGAGAGAGAAGACTATAGATTGGGGCTTTAGACTATTATATTATTATTGCTTGCTTATGAATGGTACGGTTCTTCTCTTTATATAGATGAGGTTAGCCCCTCACAATATGGAAACTATCATATCTAATGTAACCAATCAACTAAGGATAAGATAATATCCATACTTTCTAAATATAAAGATATGCATCTAACTATTCCTAATATAAAGATAATCTCAATCAATAATCTCTGGAAGATAACTTGCTAACAAAGAAAACAACTAATCTAATCTGTTTGGCGCACTGTTCGCGTGCATGAACAGTGCAAGTGAATAGTACTTATAATAGCCTCCTTTCATGGCCGTAGCTCCCCTAGGCCCACGCCCATGACACTTTATCCCTCTCGGACGAGCAGCTCGTCCTCGAGCTCCAGGGCAGCGGCCATGGCTACAACTCAAGGTATCCCCATGTCAACGAGAGGTCGTGGCGCTGGCGGAACATTGCATGGAAGATGGTCCGCAACGCTCCAATAGACAACAACGAGGACTGCGGTCCCTTGGCGTGTCTTAACGTTGCAGGAGGCATCTGTGGCACGGATAAGCTGCGCGGAGTAGCAGCGACACTCTTCCCACCATAGGATGCTTCAGTGGTGGGAAAAACTCAGCGTCGTTGTGGTCCTGACACCTGCCAGCCCCGCACCTACGAAGGTGCGACATCAACCAGGCGCATGGAGAAGACAGTCGCTGGGCCGGCCTTCTTCCTCGGCGAGGGCACCGTTGGTGCAACCACAGGCAGCAAAGTCGACGATGCGGAAGTCACCGGTGAAATCAGAGACCCTCCGGTGGCGCAGAACACGCAATAGCTGCTGCCCATTCATTCTTCTCCTTTTCCATCAGCTTGACCACCATAGCCGTCATGTCTGCCAAGATGGCTTTCATGTCTACACTGGCACTCATCTCGTTGAGGGTGGCCCTCATGACCTTGAAATTCTTGGCAGCAGAAGCCATGGTGTTGGCTTTGAGACCAAATTGTCATGAACATTAGTTCGTAACGGGGTAAACATCCGTTAGAGGGAGGTCGGACGGCGACGACTTGAGGTAGAACAACGCTAGACAAAGAGGGCACCGATTGGGGGAGAAATGGATATAGAATAACTGACCTGGGGGAGAGACCAGAGCTAGACTTAGGGACTTGAGAAATACTTTTTCATTATTGATTGCTTGCTTAAAGAAGATACAATGTCATCTCTTTTATAGAGATAACTTGACTTAACCCCTAAGAAAGAATCTCTAAATTATAGAAACAAACTAACTGAAGATAAACTTCCAAACTAACCAAATCAATATAATCCCTAACAAAGGAAACTATTTACAGACAAACCGTAAACGCATGAGCAGTGCACACGTGAACAGTAACCACACCCCATGGCAATTATATTCAGGAGCACCTCCTTGGGTATAGGCATGATATTGATAATAGCTCAAATTCTGAGACTGATGGCTTAAAAGGTTCAAGTGGGGCATCCGAGATCTGCGTGTAGGCCTGAATCTCGCCTGGATGAGCTGGAGTTTCCGAAATGTGGATTCCACTTTGGTCATAATTGTTGGAAAGTTACAATGGGCTTCATCCATTCCAAGGGGCCAATGGGCCACAATATATACAGATACAAAGAAGTAGCCAATATGCAGAAAGCACTCTGAACTAGGGAAGAATAACACATGCTATAAATATATATCTAACACCCCCCTCAAACTCATAGTGGATCAACAACACTGAGTTTAGAGAGGAAAAAGCGGTGTTGAGCTCGTATGTGGGCCTTCATGAAGAAGTCGGCTAGCTAAAGCTCCGAAGGCACATACTGAAGAGCCACAACCTGGTCTTGCACCTGCGATCTCATATAGGAAGCATCAACGCCAATGTGCTTGGTGAGTTCATGCTTCATTGGATCTCGTGCAATGCTGATCGCATCCGTGCTGTCAGACAAAAGAGGTCAATGAGGTAACAAAGACACCAAAATCCTGAAGGAGCCACCGTAACCAAGTAACCTCAGCTGTCAATGACGCCATAGCCCTCAGCTCAGCCTCAGCACTTGAGCGGAAAACTGTTGTCTGCTTTTTGGACTTCCAGGCAATCAAAGAGGATCCAAGGAAAACACAGCAAGCAAAAAGAGATCGACGATTGGAGTGATCACTAGCCCAGGTCGCATCAGAGTACACCTTGAGCTGCAAGGAGCTGGAGCGAGGAAAGAAAAGGCAACGAGAAATGGTGCCATGAAAATATCGAAGGACACACAGAAGGTGACTGTAGTGAAGCTAAGTGGAAGTCGAAATGAATTGGCTCAGAATGTGAACAGAGTGAGAGATATCGGGTCGAGTGATCCCAAGATAGACAAGACTACCAAGAAGGTGACGGTAGCGAGTGGGATCCTCAAGGGGCTTGCCATCAGTGAGCTGAAGGTGAACTCCAAGCTCCATAGGAGTGTCCACTGTGCGCTGATTAGTGAGACAAGCGCGACCAAGAAGGTCTTGAATGTACTTCTCCTGAGAGAGGTAGTAACCCTCAGGTGTAGAAGTGACCTCAATCCTAAGAAAGTAGAGAAGTGGACCCAGGTCATACATCAAGAACTTGTCACTGAAACGCTTCTTCACAAATGCGATGTACTGAGGATCATCATCCAGTGATGATCATATCATCAACATACAGAAGAAGAAGAGTCCGACCACGAGGAGAGGTGTGAACAAAGAGAGCAAGATCATGGTCACTAGCGGTGAAATCGGCCGCAGTGACAACAGAGGAGAAGCGCTCAAACCTGGCTCGAGGAGCTTGCTTGAGCCCGTAAAGAGCGACAAAGATGACACACCATACCATCAGGGACAGAATACCCAGGGGGCGGCTGCATGTAGACCTTCTCACACAGCTCGCCATTGAGGAAGGCATTCTTGACGTCCAGTTGAGAAATGGACCACTAGCGAACAGAAACAACTGCCAGAAGGGTCCGAACAGTGGTCATATGAGCAACAGGCGCAAAAGTATCGTCATAGTCACGGCCATGCTCCTGTTGAAAACCACAGGCCACAAGACGAGCCTTATAGCGCTCAAGAGAGCCATCGGAGCAAGTCTTAATCTTGTATATCCACTTGCACTTGATCGGAGTAACACGAGCAGGTAGGGGAACAAGATCTCAAGTCCCGGTGCGCTCCAGAGCAGCAATCTCTTCAGCCATCGCCTGCTGCCACTCCTGATGGGCAACAACCTCATGGTAAGTCGTAGGCTCAACAAGGGCAGCGGCCGCAAAGCTATAACGCTCAGGGAGGCCTGACAATCTGACGACCACAAAGATCATACCTGGGAGGAGGCTGGAGCGGGACCGAGCAAGGACGAGGTAGTGAAGGGAGTAGAAGGCTCAACTGGAGAAGACCGTGGACGGTGAGAGTAGTGCAGCGGAAAAGGGGAGATCTCAACAGAAGAGCTGGTAGGAACCTCCGGAGGAGGTGAGGAAACTGGAGGAGATGGGAGAGATGGTGGAGACTGAGATGAAGATGAGGGTGGTAAGACACGAACTGGAGGAGACGATGTGTCAGGAAAAGTCAAACATGAAAGCGACTCAGAGGAAAGAGAGCTGGTGGCAGAGGAACAAGGATAGTAAGGACGAGATTCATCAAAAGTGACGTCTCAAGAGATCCTCATTCGTCGAGCAACAGGATCATAGTAACGATAACCCTTATGCTCAGAGCTATAGCCAAGAAAAACACACTCGACTGACTGAGCAGTCAGCTTGGTGCACTCATGAGGGGGAAGAAGCACGTAGCAGACACAACCGAGACAACGAAGGTGACTGTACTGGGGTGGCGAACCAGTGAGACGCTCAAAAGGAGTGCATCCCTTGAGAGCAGAAGAGGGCTGCCGATTGATAAGAAAGGCAGCGATAGATAGAACTTCAGCCCAAAAATGAGGGAGGATATGAGAAGTAAGAATGAGAGCACGAACTGTCTCAAGAAGATGACGGTGCTTACGCTCAGCGACACCATTCAAAGCATAACCACCTGGACAAGAATACTGAGGGAGAGTGCCCTGCTCAGCAAGAACACGACGAAGTGAAGTGGAGAGATATTCACCAGCAGAATCTGCATGGAAAATACGAATGGTCGACTCAAACTGAGTGCAAATCATGATGGTAAATTGCTGGTAGATGGAAATAACCTGACTGCGAGAAGACATAGTATAGAGCCAAGTGTATCTCGAATAATCATCAATAAAGATCACATAATAGGTATGACCCCCTTTCGAAGTGAAGGAAGCCGGTCCCCAAACATCAGAGTGAATCAAATCAAAAGGACGCTGAGACTCAAAATCACTAGAGGGATCAGGGAGTTGCAGCTGCTTGCCAAGCTTGCAACCCGTACAATGTAAAGTAGTGTCACCAGAAACAGAACCTAGAACACCACTCCCTACTAGTGACGAAAGACGAGAACCACCAAGGTGACCTAACCGATAGTGCCACTAGACAAAAGTTGATGAGGACATCCCGACTGAACCGATTACACGAGCACGAGTTAAATTAATTAATCAGCAGGTGAACTTGCTCCAAATTAAATTTAATCTCGATTCTAATGAATATACGTTACTGTCTAATAGTCTCATATTGTGTGTGTGTGTGTGCAGTTTTATACGTATAGAAGCATGGGAGACCGTATCAGGCCGAAGGAGAGAAGATGCTGCTGCCAATGTAGACCTATGTTTGATGGCGTGCATAAATATCACCTACGAAGCCATGAGCTGCAATCCGTCTCACAAATGCAAGCCAAGTGCTACAATACAAGCCTCGGTTGGTTTCTTGATCAACATGGAGAGAAGACCAATATTATTCCATCCTTCCTTTATTAAGGATGCATGCGTGGAGCCCACATGGTGCAATTATGATGTCGACCAAGCATAATAAATTGGGTTGATCAACTATTGATGATACTGACCAAACCCAAGGGTTCCATAATGTCTCCGTGCATGACAATAGAGGAGCGATTATGCGATCGGTGTCCCAATTCCAGTTCCTTAGTGGGCCGCACAAGGCGTCACGCACGTGAGTTGGATGATCTTTGTTTTGGTGTGCGAATCGGCCGAAGAGTAACTAGCAATATTTTCGGTTGATTTGTTTATGTTTGCCTTACGTCGGTTGCAATAGAGTCATTTATAAATAGTCATGTATTCCCATGTTGAAAAGGGGACCACGAATATGAATCTATTATTTCAGAAAGAGAGCTATACGCTTGTTCTTCCTTGGGTTTGACATACAGTGCAACCTAGAGAGGAATTGGGCGTTCTCAACCCCGTTGTTCTTGTGAATCCTTGTGTTTTGCAGGAGCGATGACACGTCTACTTTGTGTGGTCAGGTAGACGGGATCATGAGCGTGTGGTTGGGCGAATTCTTTTGTCGCAGATTACTGTTTTGACAGTGGTTGGCGCCATCGGTTCGTCAGGTTGCACGGATCCAAAGTTATCATCGATCCTACGTCGTGAAGATCGGGCATCCCCCGCATCAAAAGTAGTGGTGGAAGAAGCAACTGAAGCTAAGACAGTGGTACTGGCTGACTGGCTGGTGGAGGCAGCGGAAGGAAGATGCAGCCAGTCGAGCTCCCAAAGACGCTGAGAATCATGGCGCCTAGGACCAGTCCCAACCAGAATCCCCATACGACGATCCTGAATACAACAAGAGTCAGAATCAAGAATGATGCGACAACCATGATCAGTGATCTGACCAGCTGACATAAGCTGCATAGTAAGACCAGGAAGCATGAGAGCACGAGCTGTCTCAAGAAGATAACGGTGCTTACGCTCAGCGACACTATTCTAAGCATGAGCACCTGGGCAAGAATACTGAGGGAGCGTGCCCTGCTCAGCAAGAACACGACGAAGTGAAGTGGAGAGATATTCACCAGCAGAATCTGCACAGAAAATACGAATGATCGACTCAAACTGAGTGCGAATCATGATGGTAAATAGCTGGTAGATGGAAATAACCTGACTGCGAGAAGACATAGGATAGAGCCAAGTGTATCTCGAATAATCATCAATAAAGATCACATAATAGGTATGACCCACTTTCGAAGTGAAGGGAGCTGGTCCCCAAACATCAGAGTGAATCAAATCAAAAGGATGCTAAGACTCAAAATCACTAGAGGGATAAGGGAGTTGCAGCTGCTTGCCAAGCTTGCAACCCGTACAATGTAAAGTAGTGTCACCAGAAACAAAACCTAGAACACCACTCCCTACTAGTGACGAAAGACGAGAACCACCAATGTGACCTAACCGATAGTGCCACTAGAGAAAAGTGGTGGTGGAAGAAGCAGCTGAAGCCAAGGCGGTGGTACTGGCTGAAGCCAAGTGGAGGCAGCGGAAGGAAGATGCAGCCAGTCGAGCTCCCAAAGATGCTAAGAATCATGGCGCCTAGGACCAGTCCCAACCAGAATCCCCATACGACGATCCTGAACACCACAAGAGTCAGAATCAAGAATGATGCGACAACCATGATCAGTGATCTGACCAGCTGATATAAGCTGCATAGTAAGATCAGGAATATGAGATACAGTAGAAACACGAAAAGACGAAAAGACGAAGTAGAAAAAGTGCCTCTTCCTGCAACAGGAAGAGATGTCCCATTCGCAGTCTGAACTGTGAGAGGAAGATCAGGTGATCTCACGGAAGTAAGATGAGTGGAGTCCGGTGTCATGTGGAAAGAGGCACCGAAATCCAGAATCCAAGGAGATGATATACCTGAAGGAGGAGGTGATGGTGCACGACCAGAAGACCTAGCAGTAGAACCTAGTGCTGGGGCAGAAGCAACAAGGCGTCGAAGCAGTGTGAGCATCTCCTGGTGCGTCTGCTCCAAGGAACTCTGGCGTGAACCCAACTAGGAGGATCCAGCTCCCCCCTCGAAGTGCGGCCACTGCGGCGAGCCTTCTGCTTCTGGCGACAGTACTGGACAGTGTGCCCAGAACGGTCACAATAGTCGCAGTGAAGGCCATTGGGAACAGCAGCGGCGACCACAGGGGCAGAGACAGGCATAGGCACCGGTGCTAGGGTGTGAACAGCCAAGACTAAAGAGGGCTTGCTGTAGAATCCTAGTCGTGCGAAGACGAGCCTCCTCAGCCCGAATAGCAGCGAGAGCCTCCAATATGGAGGGAAGAGGCTGTCTCATCAGCAACTGAGAGCGAGCCACCTCATACTTCGGATGAAGGCAGGTGAGGAACTCACGGAGGCGACGAGTCTCCAAGTTAGCCTGCTGACGGACACAGCAGGTGCAAGACCGGCAGACATCCGGCCCCAGAGAGTCAAGCTGACACCAAACCGTAGCCAACTGCTGGTAGAAGGCGTCCACGGTGGCGTCCTACTACTCAAGACTGCTCCTCCCGAAGAGCGGAAAGATACAAGGCCTCGCTCTTCGTCTCATAGTGGGCACGAAGACGATCCCACATCTCCTTGGCCGTAGACAACCCAAGCACATCGGATGTGTGTTGGGGCTCAATGCTGGCCACCACGATGGCGGAGGCCTTAGCATCCCCATCGTTCCACTCCCCGTAGGCGTGGAGCTGCGTCTGGTACTCCACAAGCGCATCCTCAAAGGCAACAACCGCAGCCCGCTGAACATCCTCAGTAGCATCAGCAGGGAAAACAGGCTCGATTGGCGGGACGGGGCGGGGTGGGCAAGGCCTTCGCCGATGGTAGACCCCAAGCGCGCCCACGCGGTGAATCCTCATGTGCTGGACGAACTCGCGGTAGTTGACGCCGTTGAAGGTGACCAGCGGCTTCGGAACCGAGACGTACCCGTGCTCGAGGTTCCGGAGGGTGCCATCTTGTGTGATGGTCGGTACACGCCGGAGTGAAGCGACTAACTGCTGTCCAGAACATGAGGACGAAGCCGAGAATGTGCTGCTCAGCAGAGGCTTCCTCTATTCTCCCGCAAAGGCAGCAGGCGGCGGTGGTCTCACAAGAGATGCCGCAGCAACTCCAGGAGCAGAGGAAGGCTCTGGTCGTCGGGACTCGGGGAGGCGTCGCCGGTCGGCTGGCTCGAGGCACCTAAGCTTTGGCGAGAGCGAGAAGGTGCAGCCAGAGCGGGATGGCGAGCCCGAGCTATAGCGGCAACGGCAGCGGCATCTCGAGGGAAGAGGAAGCGCTCCTCAACTCGAGCAGCTCGACGGAAGGGCGGAGAGAGAACTCGTATTGGGGCCTGCGGTGGCGGCGGGTCAGCTGCGGTGGAGCTCCCATCCTCCTTGGCCGGCGGCGGCGCAGCGCGTGCCTTGGCGCTCTCCTCGGCAAGCACGTCATAGAAGGAGCGGTGGACCGGTGCGGCTGGTATCCACGCATGCACAAGCGCCGAGAGCAGAGGCAGAGCTCCAGACGGCTCTCTTGCTGGGCTTCGGTAGCGGGCATGCGGCCGGATGAGAGAGAATGGGGCGGCTCAGGGCTCGAACGGCGCCATGAGCAAGGTAGCCGGGCTGGAGAGAGCTCGAGGCAGCTCTGGCAGCGCCGGGAGCAAGGGATCCGGGCTGGATCCAGGTGAAAAGAAGATGCTCCTCACGGAAGAGAGGATGAGAGGGAGAGGCGGTGGTGGATCAAGAGTTGAGAGTGGCGGTGGTGGATCTAGAGGTGGGTAGGAGGGAAGATAGGAGAAAACCTAATCTTAACCCTAACTTGCTTGATACCATGTTCGAAAGTTAGAATGGGCTTCATCCATTCCAAGGGGCCAATGGGCCACAATATATACAGATATAAAGAAGTAGCTAATATGCAAAAAGCACCCTAAACTAGGGAAGAATAACACAGGCTATATATATATCTAACAATAATATGTTAAAAAAATTGCTCCATGAGGGCCAAATATAGCCTAGTTAATAAATATAGCAATAATGAGAAACAAATCAAGCATATTATTTCAGCATCATGATTTAACTAAATCTGAAACAAGCGAATATGTAAGGCATCGAATTACCAATGCAAATTGAAGGTAGACTACCATGCTCAATAATAACAAAGTTCGATACTAAATGCTTGAGTTAACAAATCTCATAGTACTCCAACTTTTGAGAAGAAACTGCTTCCGTGGGCTCAACCTGGACATTTAGTGCTTGTTCATAGCAGTGCTAGTGATAACAATGAATAGGTTGACCAAAGATCTTGCTCTCAACATCATATGATAAGGATGTCTACATAAAAAAAATTTGTTAGATATGAAATAGATTTATTTAAGCTTGAACCAATAAAAAAAAAGAATAGTACTGATCTGTGAAAAAAAACTGTCTGATCTCTTACCAAGCATCACTATTTAGATACAATGTCGGGACCCAAAATTACAATTCTGGACCCTCTGTGTATACTGCACTAGTCCAGGATCACGCTAGTGCACACAGTGGCAACATTGATGAAATATCATTTCCATATACAAAGATGACTAATAAATAGGCAAATAACAATAAATATCAGAGTAAAGACCTTAAGGTCAAAGCTTACAATTAATGCCTCAGAAGGCGAACAACTCAACGAAGTGCGTGAGCGTAACGGAATAACTTCAGTGAAGCCCATCCATATGCCCACAGGCAATCGGCTGGGGTGCGCGACCTAGTTCTTCTCAATCCTTGAAGTAGACCTTGTTGACCGACGATTCCTTCACTCTATAGGTTTGGGCGCAAGTTTTACAACAAGCGTGAGTACACAACCGTACTCGCAAATTATACCACAGAATGCAATATATAGATGCAGGCTTATTCCAAAGGAATGGCTTCTGTGGTTATTTTGCAGAAATGCAACATTTGCAATTTAATTCAAATAATAGATTGAAAGCACAAGTTAAAACAAATAAGCAATAATAATTTATGATTGTTTCCACAAAGACACAGCTAAAGCGATTTATTCACACTGACCATATGATTGAGATCACACACTCCCAATCCCACATTTTATGAACACTACCCTTATGTGAAATCCCGGCGTTGTCCATGGCCGAGGACGCGGCTATTCGAATAGATTGATTAACACTCTGCAGAGGTTTGTACACTTTACCCACACGATATAACGGTGTGGCGCGCGATCATAACAAAACAGTTCGGCAACCGTCTCAACATTGGCGTTCTTATTCACGATCTCATATCACAAAGCTTAACCTATCCACGAACCCCAATGTTGAAACTCAGTAACCTACTAAGTTAGGCACATTTACGGACATGCGGTCGACAAGAAAGCTTCATTCAATGGCGCACAAAGTTAAGTCCTTAATTGACCAAGGCAAGACTTCCAGTTTTTCTAACTAAACCACACAGATAAATCCCAATCACAAAGCCACCGGTTCACACAATATCCACCACTTGCCTCAGTCTAAATCTTTTACCACCCAGTTGGTTTAGTGCAACACATGCCATCACGAGTAATAGCACACAGCACACACAGTTTTATCACACAGTTCCATAGTCACTTAGTCAATTTCATAATTGCACTCACATGAGATGATGACTCGTAGCATGGCTAAGCAATTCTACTCGTACTAACCAACCCACGTTGGTAATACCATAGCACCAACTAAATATGAACCAATCTAGGGTGACAAAAGATTATGACATACAATGGACAATGTGGATATAAAAAATTGGATTATTAGCTAAACCCAAAAGCATTTAAATAATTACTTAAAGTAAATGCAATAATTTAAATCAAAGTAATTTGGGAAAACTGGGATTCAATATGATCAAAGGTATGACTTGCCTTGCTATAGCAATGATGATCTTATTTTATCTTCAATCTTCTACTTGCTTGATCTTCAGCTCCTTCGGACGATTCGGGACTTCGGCGTCTAACGAGAAAGAAAGCGCAAAACAAACTAAATTCAAAAAGACAAATCAAATAAACTCCAAATTGAAATTGAATGGTACTGGAAGGTAGATATTGAATTTAGATGAATTTAGAAACTTGAATGAGTTCAATCGGTATTCGGATGAAGAAGATATGGCTTTTGGAAGATTGGAATTCACATGAAATGATGAAAAACTCTCTGAATATTCCCAGAATATTCTATTCCGAAAATATTAGAAAAAGAATAAGTGTATGATAGGTGGGACCGACTGATATTTATGAATTTCTAGAATTAAAATAATTCCAGAAATAAGGTAGAGAGAGTGACAAGCGGGACCAATAAGATAAAAGGATTTTCAAGAATTAAATAAATTCCCGAAAATAGAATTAGGGATTGACATGTGGGCCACTGGTCTATGGACCAGGTCCACGGAGATATGCTAGTCCACGGTGGACCAAGCTCATGAATAGGGTTTGACCAAGATTGACTGACATACGGGACCCGCATGTAAGAGAGATAAATAATCTAGCATGTTTAATTAGGACGATGACATGTGGGGTCTACATGTAATAGAGAGATATATATATGGTTGTGATTAATTGGATGGAAAAGGAAGACGGAAAGAAAAGATGAGCAGAGAGGAAGCTAAAGCTGAGTTGGAAGGTTTCTACACACATTGTCCATGAAGAGACATAGATGAGAGGCTTCACCATCTAGTTCATGGCACAAGTTTGTGAGAAGGTGGCAAGGATTTGGCATTGTGGTGGCAAAGCCAAAGAGAGAACAGAGATCACATATGTTGAAACAAAGATAGATTAGAGACAAGCATGGTGCATTCTAGATGCATGGAATTAGCGAGGAGACAACAAGGATTTTAGTGATGAGAAGGTAAAACAAAGAATAAAGAAATATGTTTGATGTGTATGTTTGGTTCACACATGAGAGAAGGAGACTAGAGAAGAAACAACATGGCTAGCGACCACGAATAGGAGCTCCAGTCGGTTCATGTCGGCATGATGGTGCGATATTTCGCAAGAATTAGCACAAGATGATGAGCGATGAATAAAGAATAGAGAATTAATACAAGGAAATTTATATGATGCTTGGCCTATTCATTAGAGAAGAACCGATCAAGGAGATACAAAGAGCAACAATAGGAACCGAACCAAAAACTCACGTCGAAGAACAGAGTTCATGAAACGCTTCTGATGCACATACATGAGCGATGCGCGCTGGAGTGGCCGCGGCCGAGCGGCGAGCAGCGGCGAAGGGCAAAAGCGGAAGAAACGACGAGGCGGACGCGATGGCGCGGTCGGATTTTGGAAAAACTCACCGAGAAGCGGCGAACGCGAAGAACACGGTTGGGCTCTAATGGCGGCGGTGCTCGGCGATCTTGGGCGAAGTGGATGGAACCATGGCGTAGAGGCGGCGGCGAAGCCAACGCCGCTGACGGTTCGACCAGCGGACGTCGGACGAAGGCGCATTCGCGGAGAAGACTTTTGGTTAGAGCTCGGTTTTCGGAGATTGCGGCGAAAATAGGTGGTTTGGAGAAACCAATTCGGGGATTGGAAGAGGATCAACACGACGCGTGGCGCAAGCGGCTCGCTTTTATATGCACCGTAGAGGAAGATATGGAAGTTTGAATATTTCAGCCCAAAACGTGCACGTACTGGACTCTTCGTTCGGCTCTGCCAGAGGAACATGATGTACAGTGTTTCGTGTGACTGTAGCATCGGCAGGAGAGAGAAAATCTAGATTTTTGGGATTAAAAGAAATCCCAAAAATCAAGGAGATCAAATAAAATAGCAAACAAATCCGAAAAAATCTCAGAAAATACCCAAAAATTCCTTGAAACACAAGGAAGCCAAATAACACAGGTTTTTTATTTAATTAACGTTTATATTAGTCAAATTAAATATTTTTAATTTAGGAAAATTCCAATTAAGCTTTATTAATTCAAATAAAATTGGTGAAATTTTCCAGGGACCTAAACTACTCAAAAGATTTTGAAAAGCCAAATTTTGGGACGTTACAAACCTCCCCCTTAAAGGAATCTCGCCCCGAGATTCAGTTGCTATAGAATAGGATAAGGAACTCACCTTGGGTTCACTTCACCTTTCAAATTGCTTTGACTTTGTGAATCGCTCTTGACCACTTACATAACAACGCCTTGCTTCTTGCTAAACTTCTTGCTTCAAAACTTGTGAGCGGCTTTTGGTGGAAGGCATCTTGAAAGTCGATTGCTTCTAACAGGGCTGCTTGATCGGTGCTTGAAGGCACTTCTGAAGTGGAGGAAATCTTGCTGCTGACTGACAACTCAGGTTGGCAAACTATCTCTTCTTCCGCGCTTCAGAATCTGAACTAACTAACACATTTTTGTCAACTCTGTCATACAATTCTTTAGCACAGAACTCCAACAGGCATTCTGAAGATAGACATGGCTGCGAAGGTGAAAATCTGTATAGTCTGTGTAGCTTTCCTTTTTGAACACTGCTACTTAAATTCCATTTAGGATTAAGGACCCTTGGTCTTCTGCTTCATGATTAATGCAACATCCACATACTTTGTAATTTGATCTGCTCCTAGCTGAGCGATGACTTACACGATCAACCACTCTGAACTTCAGAGGGTGACAACTACGACTGGCTGACATCTAGGTTGTAGAGAAACTCTACACATAACACTTACTTGCTCGACTTGGTACTCTGAGTTAAGGCACAACTCATTAATCTTTTCAATCGTCTATTGATTCGGGCGATTCACATCGAATCGAAATGATCACCCAAGCATCATGCGCACTGCCGCTAACACAAGATAGTGGGATCCTTGGTGCGATACTAACTTCTCGACATGTCGTGCAAATTGACCATCTCTGTAGATCTAATACTGCACCCACGTTGACGAATACTATCTCTGTCGTATACAACCTCTGTCGTATACCCCTCTGCTAGACGGTCTCCAGGCTAGATGATCTGGACAGGCAGGAAGCGGCAAACTTCTGTTAAATGATCAACGATCACCTTTCAAGAAATTATATCCCGATTGGATCTTGGGAGATTCCATATCTGAATTCTCAGTGATAGGAGTACCCTGACTAGCCTCTGACATGTTGGCTAACTTTCTGACATACCTAAGGGTAACCCATTCGGCGATGTTTCGCTTTATTTTGGATCATCACGATTCAACTTCGAGATCTTTGTACGCCTTGGTACTTTCAAGGAAACTGGAATACTTGCACTCAATGTTGGTTTGAGCATCACTACTTGAATTTCTTCTCATTAGATATGCAGATATGCTCAATGATTTGTGCATCATTTCTGTTCGCCTTCAGCGGGTTCTCACGCTTTCCTTGGCCTTACGTGAGGACGAATTTTCTTCACAAAACTGTCATCTCACTTTCTGGTCAGCACTGATTTCTAGCATCAGTTCAAATTCTGGGTTTCAACAGATATCCTTGCAACTGACTCAAGACTCAACTTCCGACTTTCACAGGTAACCTTGGCTGACTAATCAACAGATTCTTGCGGTAGCTCTTCTGTTTCAAAGTATCTGCCGCTGTACTGGTCTGGCTAGAGGGAACGGATTTCGACTTCACGGTTCTCAATCCAATAACCGTCTTTGCTGCCCTATGGTAGCAACTTCGAATTATGACTAGGATAATTTACTGCTTGACACTTCAGTTATTAAGAACTGCTGACGAAACTTCTTAGCACACAAATTCTTGGATGTTCCGTGATAAAAGCTATCAAGGTTCTTTCTGGTATCTGACAATACGAACATTGGAGTTGTGATTAATCTCTTCTGAAATTCTTACAAACACGGTTCACTTCTAGCGGCCTGGGCGAACTTCTCTTCTTGCAACCGGTGAGGGGACTTGGCTAACTTGAAACGACTGTCTCATTTATCTTCAACTAACAACGTCTCAAACGCATCGCTTCACGGTATTCAACCGACACTTCTAAGTCGATGTGTTTGATTTGCCACGCCTTTATCGATAAAGTCATCGATCTACTCTATCATTTTTGGCAAACTCGTTGGCAACTTTTGTCATAATTCATCGTGGCGTGATTCCTTCCGAATTGGTGATCCTAGGTACCAAGTCGAGACGAACTTGACTTTGAATATGGTTGCATCTTGCATAGACCACTTGCAATGAAGGCGCATATTCTCTTGCGGATACGGACATTATCCATTGATTAGATTCTTCAATCATTTACTATTGTCTCACTGCTATGCAAAATGATGAGTTGAAATTCAACATCACATTCCATAGTTACGGCTCTGACCTTCAATCATCATGACTTAACGCTTGATTACTCAACTTGCAAAGCGGACTCTTGGAAAGGTATCCAATGATTTAATATCAATAATTTCTTTTTCTCCGTAACTTGCATGCAAAGATGTCCACATTTTTGCTTTCTAACAAAGGAAAGGTTACAATGATTCCCGATTTTATCGCTACTAACAGAGGCATGACATCGCATGATCCGTATCACCAATCTAGACTTTCTTGGTAACATCATCATTCAAACGTCTCTTCTTTGACTACTTCATTGGGCAAGCGGATCACAGTGCGTTACCAAGCGCTCTAGGAGTTAAAATCTTAAGCGGTGACTTACGTATTCTTGCATCCGGAGTGAGTGATTGGTTCCACCGAGGACACTAGTGATGTAGTGACCTTTTCCATGATTGTTGTAGCATAGACATGTCGAACCTTGTGACTTTTCTCAAGAGGTCAAGGCGAACGATTATTTTGGTGTTCTTCAACCTTCAAGAAGGATAGTCGCTTTGTAGGACATCTCTTGGTATAGTGGCCTTGCTTACCACATTTGAAACAACCTCCGGCGATCTTGGCTTGTTTCTCTTTTGAGGTGGGTCTTGAGGTCAATATTTCGCTTTTGTAATTCTTTAGTGACATATCTTGTGCGACAATGGTTTGCCTTCTCTTGCTAATGTTACGACGATGGCTCGAAGTTTTCACGGCGTTGCATTGCAAAAGTCAACACGAATACATAGGGCGCCGCTCGGACAATGATCATCGCTTTCACACAAGAAACATGTGATCTTACTCATAGGACATTTTCCAACGGAATGGTTTTCTTCGCGAATCTGGAACAATTGATATTGTGCTCATCGGCACTATAGCCTATTTCTCATGATGGGTACATGCACAATCTTCGACTTATCCGGTTGGCGCACTTCAACCGACAACGGCTAGATTTGGTGTAGGATATCGAAATAGCGAGTTTTTCTTGATCACTTATGCTTGATATCGCATGTTGTTGGTACGTAACGATGGTGAACTCGCCCAAGTGATGGTGTGCTCGTCTGATGGGCGTGAAATTTTCCCACCAATCTAATGCAACTCCTTCTAAATGATGAGTAGCATAGAAAACTTTTTCATTATCATTGCATTGCACAACAGCTAGCTTTTCTTCTATTGTGCGAATCCAAGATTCTACATCCTTGAGTGCGGTTGAACCTTCAAAGATAGGCGGCTTGGTCCTTAAGAACTTTGCAAACTTGAACTGAAGGTGTGTCTTTGGGATGGCAACGAGTTGTGCACCATTGCAAACATTACTAATGTCCGACGATCGCATTGTTGCTGGCATGAGTTGATTAGGTGGCAGAAGCGGCTCGGTCCGACGTGTCACTCGCGCATGGAGATTGTTGTTGGTCATCGTGCGCTCTGCATGCGACATCGCGACGATGCGATGACTTGCTTGATTATTCTGATTCATCAAATTGACTAAGGTAGCGGTGGTCTGATTCCGCTGGGTCATCCTGTTGTTCATGTTCTGCATCATCGCGTTCATGGATTGAGTCTGAGCGACCAAGAATTGTTCCATGACTAGATCTGCTACTCCTGGTACTGACAACTATCCACTGGGATTGACAGGGTCTGAGCTGGTACAGACTGTCTCAAGATTACTGACAAGGTTGGCTCCACTGGGGCTCTTTATCTGCTGGCTGACCAGGGCTTATAGATGAGAGGGAAAAGCACAAGGTAAGGGAAGACAATCTACTAAGGGAAGCAGGTTTAACCCAAAGAACACCAAGGAACACACAAATAGCCGAAAAGCTATTAAGAAGCATAAAACTCACAGCCAAACTACACTGAAGAAGGAAAACAAAGATCTAATCGTCTAGTCGATTAAACTCTAACTTAACAGGGCGACTTGGCTCAACACACGGGAGGAACCTACACTGATTTATCCTATATGGTTGGTCTGAAGAAAACTCGAACTGGTCACCGTCTTCATCAAACGTTGACTGCTTGCGATCCTTGGAGGCGAAGCTTGAAGAAAGATGGAGGCGACGTACAACTTCTTCTTAGTCTTGAATTTTTGCGACGCACTTGTCTTGAACACTTGGGAGATGTTGACACATTGTTGTTTGTTGCATGGTCTTCAAACAGTTGCTCAAAACAGCTCTTGGACATCCACCAAGACATTTGACATGGATAACGATGACTATAGAAGTTATGAGAGGAGAGAGTCCAATTTAATACTCAAAATGGTGAGGACGAATATAGATGAGAAAGGAATAGAATGGAAGAGTATAGAAGCTAGACAAGATGAGAATAGCACATCATTAAGATTTTCCATTTGTAAAATAAGTTTTGAACTTTTCCTTACAACGACAATTCTAACTAAGGTCACGACCTACAGTCGATATGGCTCTGATACCACCTCTGTCGGGACCCAAAATTACAATTTTGGACCCTCTGTGTATACTGCACTAGTCCAGGATCACGCTAGTGCACACAGTGCCAACATTGATGAAATATCATTTCCATATACAAAGATGACTAATAAATAGGCAAATAACAATAAATATCAGAGTAAAGACCTTAAGGTCAAAGCTTACAATTAATGCTTCAGAAGGCGAACAACTCAACGAAGCTGCAGCGGAACGTAACAGAATAACTTCAGTGAAGCCCATCCATATGCCCACAGGCAATCGGCTGGGGTGCGCGACCTAGTTCTTCTCGATCCTTGAAGTAGACCTTGTTGACCGACGATTCCTTCACTCTGTAGGTTTGGGCGCAAGTTTTACAACAAGCGTGAGTACACAACCGTACTCGCAAATCATACCACAGAATGCAATATATAGATGCAGGCTTATTCCAAAGGAATGGCTTTTGTGGTTATTTTGCAGAAATGCAACATTTGCAATTTAATTCAAATAATAGATTGAAAGCACAAGTTAAAACAAATAAGCAATAATAATTTAACAGTTGTTTCCACAAAGACACACAGCTAAACTGATTTATTCACACAGCCATATGATTGAGATCACACAGCTCCCAATCCCACATTTTATGAACACTACCCCTTATGTGAAATCCCCGAGCGTTGTCCATGACAGAGGACGCGGCTATTCGAATAGATTGATTAACACTCTGCAGAGGTTTGTACACTTTACCCACACGATATAACCAGTGTGGCCGCACTGATCATAACAAAACAGTTCGGCAACTTCGTCTCAACATTGACGTTCTTATTCACACGATCCCATATCACAAAGCTTAACCTATCCACGAACCCCAATGTTGAAACTCCGTAACCTACTAAGTTAGGCTGTTACGGACATGCGGTCGACAAGAAAGCTCAGTTCAATGGCGCACAAAGTTAAGTCCTTAATTGACCAAGGCAAGACTTCCGCTTTTCTAACTAAACCACACAGATAAATCCCAATCACAAAGCCACCGGTTCACACAAGATCCACCACTTGCCTCGGTCTAAATCTTTTACCACCCGGTTGGTTTAATGCAACACATGCCATCACGAGTAATAGCACACAAAGACACACGGTTTTATCACACGCCCATAGTCACTTAGTCAATTTCATAATTGCACTCACATGAGATGATGACTCGTAGCATGGCTAAGCAATTCTACTCGTACTAACCAACCCACGTTGGTAATACCATAGCACCAACTAAATATGAACCAATCTAGGGTGACAAAAGATTATGATATACAATGGACAATGTGGATATAACAAATTGGATTATTAGCTAAACCAAAAGCATTTAAATAATTACTTAAAGTAAATGCAATAATTTAAATCAAAGTAATTTGGGAAGCGGGATTCAATATGATCAAAGGTATGACTTGCCTTGCTATAGCAATGATGATCTTATTTTATCTTCAATCTTCTACTTGCTTGATCTTCTCCTTGGACGATTTGGGACTTCTGCCTAACGAAAGAAAGCGCAAAACAAACTAAATTCAAAAAGACAAATCAAATAAACTCCAAATTGAAATTGAATGGTACTGGAAGGTAGATATTGAATTTAGATGAATTTAGAAACTTGAATGAGTTCAATCGGTATTAGGATGAAGAAGATATGGCTTTTGGAAGATTGGAATTCACATGAAATGATGAAAAAACTCTACAGAATATTCCCAGAATATTCTATTCCGAAAATATTAGAAAAAGAATAAGTGTATGATAGGTGGGACTGACTGATATTTATGAATTTCTAGAATTAAAATAATTCCAGAAATAAGGTAGAGAGAGTGACAAGCAGGACCAATAAGATAAAGGGATTTTCAAGAATTAAATAAATTCCCGAAAATAGAATTAGGGATTGACATGTGGGCCACTGGTCTATGGACCAGGTCCACGGAGATATGCTAGTCCACGGTGGACCAAGCTCATGAATAGGGTTTGACCAAGATTGACTGACATACGGGACCCGCATGTAAGAGAGATAAATAATCTAGCATGTTTAATTAGGACGATGACATGTGGGGTCTACATGTAATAGAGAGATATATATATGGTTGTGATTAATTGGATGGAAAAGGAAGACGGAAAGAAAAGATGAACAGAGAGGAAGCTAAAGCCTGAGTTGGAAGGTTTCTACACACATTGTCCACTGAAGAGACATAGATGAGAGGCTTCACCATCTAGTTCATGGCACAAGTTTGATGAAGGTGGCAAGGATTTGGCATTGTGGTGGCAAAGCCAAAGAGAGAACAGAGATCACATATGTTGAAACAAAGATAGATTAGAGACAAGCATGGTCTGTTCTAGATGCATGGAATTAGCAGGAGACAACAAGGATTTTAGTGATGAGAAGGTAAAACAAAGAATAAAGAAATATGTTTGATGTGTATGTTTGGTTCACACATGAGAGAAGGAGACTAGAGAAGAAACAACATGGCTAGCGACCACGAATAGGAGCTCCAGTCGGTTCATGTCGGCATGATGGTGCGATATTTCGCAAGAATTAGCACCGATGATGTGAGCGATGAATAAAGAATAGAGAATTAATACAAGGGAAATTTATATGATGCTTGGCCTATTCATTAGAGAAGAACCATCAAGGAGATACAAAGAGCAACAATAGGAATCGAACCAAAAACTCACGTCACGAAGAACAGAGTTCATGAAACGCTACTGATGCACATACATGAACAATGCGCGGAGTGGCCGGCCGAAGCGGCGTAGCGCGCGAAGGGCAAAACAGAAAGAAACGACGAGCCGGACGCGATGGCGCGGTCGGATTTTGGAAAAACTCACCGAGGAAGCGACGAACGCGAAGAACACGGTTGGGCTCTAATGGCCGACGGTGCTCGGCGATCTTTGGCGAAGTGGATGGAACCATGACGTAGAGGGCGACGGCGAAGCCAACGCCGCAGACGGTTCGCCAACGGACGTCGGACGAAGCGCAGATTCGCGAGAAGACTTTTGGTTGGAGCTCGGTTTTCTGGAGATTGCGACGAAAATAGATTGGTTTGGAGGAAACCAATTCAGGGGATTGGAAGAGGGGATCAACACGGACGCGTGAGCGCAAACGGCTCGCTTTTATATACACCGTAGAGGAAGATATGGAAGTTTGAATATTTCAGCCCAAAACGTGCACGTACTGGACTCTTCCTTCGGCTCTGCCAGAGGAACATGATGTACAGTGTTTCGTGTGACTGTAGCATCGGCAGGAGAGAGAAAATCTAGATTTTTGGGATTAAAAGAAATCCCAAAAATCAAGGAGATCAAATAAAATAGCAAACAAATCCGAAAAAATCTCAGAAAATACCCAAAAATTCCTTGAAACACAAGGAAGCCAAATAACATAGGTTTTTATTTAATTAACGTTTATATTAGTCAAATTAAATATTTTTAATTTAGGAAAATTCCAATTAAGCTTTATTAATTCAAATAAAATTGGTGAAATTTTCCAGGGACCTAAACTACTCAAAAGATTTTTGAAAAGCCAAATTTTGGGACGTTACATACAAGCACACCCCAGCAATATGCATCTAAGTATCAGAAATATTCTCTGTCAACTAACTTTTAGAATTCCGAAGTTTCTAAATCAATACAGCTAGAAGTACTATCAGGTATCAGCACACTACTTCAAGCTGATTTACTGATTTTTTTTTCAGGGGAAAGAAAACGTTTTTGTTCTTTACATACACAAAATACTGAATAATTCCCTATTTCCCATCAAGTCTATAAATGACACACACTTTATTGATATTTTGCCACTTGTATGATTGCAAATCACAACTAAGATGCACTTCCATCCACATGATACGTGAGGCTGGTACAGCAAAATCGAACTAGCGTATGAACAATGAACAACAGCCATGCATTCAGAAAACAGTTACCCACATTGCTCTGAACCAGCACTGAACCAACGTCGTGCGGCTCCACCCCACCAACCGCCGGCGGCGCCACCTCCACCTCCACGGCCAAGGCCTCCTCCCCACCTCCCTTCCTGCTCGCGTAAACCGGAACCCCGTACCTGTCCACCCCAATCCGCGGCTCCCGTACTCATCTGTCAGGATTTGCTTCGCGGTTCAGTTTCAAACTTTGTTGTTCAGTGCAGAATTTCAGCAATGCTAAGTCAGAGGGGAATTGAGTTCAGATTTAAAGTCGGCAAGGAAGACAGCTATCGGTCGAGTTCACTTGAAGGCATCGGATGGTTCGGATGTGATGAAAACACACCCGTTATGGGCAATCCAAGGGAAGCCATTGAGTGGAGTAACTTCCAGTTTTAACTGTTCATTGTAACTTGCTTTCTTTACTGAACTTGTAAGTTTTAACGCACTGAATTTGTCTTTGCTTGGTGGGGTTTAAGACCCGTCGAGGAAAGAAAGGGACAACGAAAGCATATTCCTAGTGTTCTTTAGCTCTAGAGTAAAGTAGGCAAGAACCTAGCCGCAATATTTTCGTTCTTCTCGCTATCCACGAAATCTTGTTCTCAAATCACAGATCCATTTCGTGTCCCGACAAAGGTATCAGTCGTTGTTCCTTGGAAGCAAAGGTGGATTTGGTGGAGTTTTCGAGTTGGGTTGGCGGAGCTCAGTAAAATCCCGTGCTCGATCGGTAGAAGTGGTGGTGGCGAATCGAAGCAAAGCGATCGACTCTTCATGGCGCGCGTCATAGCAGATCAAGAAATACTATGGTGGTCACAACGAGATCGAAATCCCAGGAGGCCTTGGAGGAGATGGCTGAGGTAAGATCCGATATCACAAGTATGAAAACTGATATTGTGGCTCTTAAAGATCTGAGATCTGAAGTAACTGAAATTAAAGATATGATGAGGCAAATGTGGGGAAAGATGATGGGAGGAGGAGAAGCACCTCAGGAACCACTTCTGGAAAAGGGGAAATTAGCGGCAGAAATGAAAGCTAACTTTAATGATGATCTGGGAGTTTCAAACAGTTTGGGAACTGAAATTCCAGTTCGAAGAAATCCGTCTATACGTTTTGAGATAGAACCCATAGCAGGGAGGTCAGAGTTCCAACCTGTCTTCACTCCGTCAATCAGAACCACCATCCCTACTGTCACACCTCATCTGAATACTGGAGCCATGGGGTTTGGATCGGAGTTAGCTCATCAGCAGTACATGAGAGAGAACCCAGGAGGATTAAATATGAGGTTCACTGCTGGAATAGGGGTGAGTCAAGGAGGTGGACATTATCATCCCGGAGTAATGCTAATGGATGAGCAAAGGAATCAGTATATGGGTGTGTCTAACCACAACACCCATTATGCAGAGGCAATCATCAAAGGCCCAAGGTTGGAGATACCATTATTTTCTGGAGATGATGCATTGAATTGGTTGAAGCAATGTGAGAAATTTTATGAGATTTCGGGTACTCCTCAAAACCAATGGGTGAATTTGGCTACTGCTCATTTTCAAGGGCGAGCTGCTACCTGGTTGAAGAACATGGGAATCCCATGGCAGATACTCACTTGGCCACAATTATGCTCAATGATCAGCGATAGGTTCTCTACTGCAAATGCGCATGAGGCAGTGGAACAACTTCAAAACATCAAGCAATATGCAACGACAGTTCCAAATTATATTGACCGGTTTGAAGAATGTGTGGAGCTAGTAAAAAGGGATCATCCCTACTTGCAAGAATCATTTTTGCTGAGTTGTTTCATAGGTGGTCTAAGAGGGGATATCAAATATGATGTCAGCAGTCAAAAACCGCAAGGAATGATTGAGGCTTATTGGCTTGCCAAGACCTATGAGAAAGCTGCTGTTGCGAAAAGAAACTCTAATGCAGGGAGTTTTAACAGGAGCAAGTTCAGCAACAAAAGCACAGAGTACAATAGAGGAAGCACTCAAAAGGGGCCAGTGCAGAAAACTGACAATGATAAAAACATCCCACAAGTGGTGGAAAGACGAGATCAAAAATGTTGGTATTGCAAGGAGCCTTGGAGTAGGCAACATAGATGCAAGATTGGAAGAACCATTCATATATTGCAAGAAGTAGAAGATGAGGACAAAGAAACTGAGGGACAAGAAAAGGATGAATCTCAGGAATCCGGCTACAAAACAGCTCCTGACAGTCCTGAACATGAGGAGCTCCAGGGACAACTCATGCAAATTTCAGAATATGGAGTGGGAGGAACAACAGGACCAGCTACATTCTCCTTGATAACTTATATAGAAGGAAGAAGAGCAGTAGCATTGGTGGATAGTGGAAGTACTCATACTTTCATGGACTATAATTTTGCTTTGAGAGGCAACTATGTATTGATGACAATGGGGTGCAAGAGAGTTAAGATAGCAGGAGGGGGAGAATTAACCTCGGATACTATGGTCTAGAATCTGAATTATAGCATTCAAGACAGTAAGTTTTGTAGTTCCTTCAAATTACTGAAATTAAACAGTTATGATATTGTGTTAGGGGCTGATTGGATTTATGAGTATAGTCCTATTGGATTGGATTTGAAGAAAAGAACATTGTCGATCACACAAAAAGGCGAAACAGTAGTGTTCCAGGATCACACAATTCCAGGAAGACATTGCATTATCAAGGCCCAGAAATTTAGGAAGATGGTTAAGAAGGGTGTCATGGGGTGCTTAATCCAAATACAGGAAGCTGATCTGGAAGAGCCTAAAGCCGAAATTGTATATCCAAGAGAGATAGAGATTCTGCTGAGAGACTTCAAGGACATTTTTCAAGAACCTGATGGGCTACCTCCTAGAAGGGGATGTGATCATGCAATACACTTGAAGCAAGGAGCTGAGCCACCCAACTTGAGACCTTATAGAGTCCCACATCATCAGAAATCAACAATGGAAGATATTATCAACAAGATGCTGAAGACCGAGGAGATAAAGCACAGTATGAGCCCATATGCTTCTCCTGCAGTGATGGTCAGAAAGAAGGATGGAAATTGGAGATTATGTGTGGATTATAGACAGTTGAACAGTATCACTGTCAAGAACAAATTCCCTATGCCAGTTATTGAAGATCTTTTGGATGAATTGAATGGGGCAAATGTTCTTTCTAAACTGGATTTAAGATCGGGATACCACCAAATTCGAATGGTGGAAGAAGATGTACATAAAACTGCCTTTAAGACACACATGGGTCATTATGAGTATTATGTGATGCCCTTCGGCCTTACGAATGAACCTGCAACCTTTCAAGCACTTATGAATGAGATCTTTGATAAACAGATCAGGAAATCAGTTCTTGTTTTCTTTGATGATATTCTAGTTTATAGCAAGACATTCGAGGAACACCTAGAGCATTTGCGTGAGGTGTTAGAGACACTCAGAAAGCACAAGCTATTTGCCAAGTTAACCAAGTGTACTTTTGCCACAGATAAGGTGGAGTATTTGGGACACATTGTGTCAGGATCAGGGGTAGCCACAGACCCAAAGAAGATTGAAGATGTATTGAATTGGCCTATCCCTAGCAACATCACTAAACTCAGAGGGTTTTTGGGGTTAACCGGCTACTATAGGAGATTTGTGAAGAATTATGGCAAGATTTGCAGACCTTTGCATGATGCATTAAGAAAGGGGAGTTTTCAACGGGGAAGAGAACAACAGTTGGCATTTGATTCTCTTAAAACAACAATGACTTCTTGTCCGGTGCTAGCATTACCTGATTTTAATCAACCATTTATCTTAGAGATGGATGCTTGTGGAGTAGGAATTGGAGCTGTTCTTATGCAGCAGGGTAGACCACTAGCTTATTATAGCAAGGCTCTAGGAGTGAAAGCTAGAGCTCAATCAATCTATGAGAAGGAGGCCATGGCTATACTTGAAGCTTTAAAAAAATGGAGGCATTATTTCTTGGGAAGTCAGCTAGTAATTAGGACTGATCAGAAGAGACTTAAATTTATGACTTCGCAAAGATTGGTGGAAGGGATACAACATAAACTGCTGCTCAAACTTTTGGAATTAAATTACACTATTGAGTACAAAAAGGGGAAAGAGAATAAGGTGGCCGATGCTCTCTCTAGAAGGGATGTTATGGATAGTGGTGAAGAGACTTGTATGGCAATGACTACTGTAATACCTGAGTGGATGGAAGACATTAAAGAAAGTTATGTGAATGATAATTTAGTTGGGCAGCTGATGCAAGAACTACAAAACAATTCCAGTCCTAACGGCAGCTACACTCTTGTTGGGGGTATTATCAGATACAAAGGGAAGCTATATGTGGGAGAATCAACAAATGTAAGAAGGACCATCTTAGAAGCTTGTCACTCATCAGCAGTGGGAGGTCATTCAGGGGTAAGAGCCACTTATCATCGACTTAAACTATCTTTTTATTGGCCACGAATGAAGAAAGATGTTGAAACAATGGTAGCTGAATGTCCCATATGTCAAGTAACAAAGGCTGAGCATATTCATATTCCAGGATTGCTAGATCCTTTAGAAATTCCAGACATGGCATGGTCCCATATAAGTATGGATTTTATTGAAGCTTTGCCTAAATCAAAAGGGAAGGAGGTCATTCTAGTGGTGGTGAATAGACTAACCAAGTATGCACATTTCATACCCTTAAGCCACCCATACACTGTCCCAGATGTTGTCCAAGTATTTATGGATTACATATATAAACTGCATGGAATGCCAATGGTAATTGTCAGCGATAGGGACAGCGTGTTCACTAGCAGATTCTTCCAAGAAATTTTTAAAACCATGCAAGTATCTTTGAGATTTAGTACGGCCTATCACCCCCAATCCGATGGACAAACAGAGCGAGTCAACCAATGTTTGGAGTCTTATCTAAGAAGCATGACCTTCCAAGAACCTAGACATTGGATGAACTGGTTACCTCAGGCAGAGTGGTGGTATAACACATCATACCACACATCATTTAAGATGACGCCATTTCAAGCATTATATGGGTATCCACCACCCCAATTCGGTAAAATCACACTCCCTAAGGATGTTTTGCCTATAACTCAATGGACTGTGGAAGAAAGGGCAAAATTATCACAAGAACTCAAACAGAATTTAATGAAGGCCCAAAATAGAATGAAGCAATTTGCTGACAGAATAAGATCAGAAAGACAATTCAATGAGGGAGATATGGTATATCTCAAAATGCAACCATATAGGCGAGAATGCTTTGGGTTAAGGGCTCACTCAAACTCGGTCAGTACTATGGGCCTTTCTGGTTACGAAGAGGGTGGGCAAAGTGGCATATCATTGAATTTGCGGATGAAGCTGCTATCCACCCCGTGTTTCATGTGAGCCAACTCAAGAAACACCTGGGATCCACAGTTGTACCATCTCCTAATTTGCCCCTGGTTGGTCCAGATGGGAAGATCAAGACAGAACCATTACAAATTCTAGAGCGCCGGATTGTGCAGCGAAGAGGAGATGTGGTGGCACAATGGTTGATTCATTGGCAAAACTTATCTGTGGAGGAAGCTACTTGGGAGGATGTATCGTTCATAAAAAAGGTCTTTCCAAATTTTCAAACTTGAGGACAAGTTTGATTTTTAAGGAGGGGGAATTGTCAAGATTTGCTTCACGGTTCAGTTTCAAACTTTGTTGTTCAGTGCAGAATTTCAGCAATGCTAAGTCAGAGGGGAATTGAGTTCAGATTTAAAGTCGGCAAGGAAGACAGCTATCGGTCGAGTTCACTTGAAGGCATCGGATGGTTCGGATGTGATGAAAACACACCCGTTATGGGCAATCCAAGGGAAGCCATTGAGTGGAGTAACTTCCAGTTTTAACTGTTCATTGTAACTTGCTTTCTTTACTGAACTTGTAAGTTTTAACGCACTGAATTTGTCTTTGCTTGGCTGGGGTTTAAGACCCGTTCGGAGGAAAGAAAAGGGACAACGAAAAGCATATTCCTAGTGTTCTTTAGCTCTAGAGTAAAGTAGGCAAGAACCCTAGCCGCAATATTTTCGTTCTTCTCTGCTATCCACGAAATCTTGTTCTCAAATCTGTCAGGATCCATTTCGTGTCCTGACATCATCGGAGTATCCGAACAGGTAATCCAACCCCCTCGTGCAATTCCTCCGGAGGCCGCGCCCGCACCACCCGCCCCTCCGCACCTTCTCTTCCACCCCCGCCCCGTACAGCTGCCCCTGGAACACCTCGGACGACTCATACACAGGATCCCTCGGCACCACCTCCCCGTTGCCATAGGGATCCTCCGCCTCTGGTGAAGGCGAAGGCGAAGGCGGGAGGTCAGTGGAGGCGGCGGCGGTGGGGGGTGGAGACAGGGTAGCAAATGGAGGCGGAGGGCGGGAGAGGGGAGCCGTAGGTGGCGGCGAGATCGTAGCCGCTGCGGTAGGGGTGGGGGTTGAACTCCGCGAATTAAGTCGTCGTCGTCTAGGACGTAGTCTCCGGCGTCGGCGGTAGGGTTCGGGTCTGTTGTTTTGGGTGCGTGCGAGGCGGGGAAGCGGGAGGGGTGTCAGATCCCGAGTTGAATCTGACAGGTTTTGGGTGAGGTCGACAAGAAAACGAGAGGAACACGCAAGAACCTAAAAGCTAAGAAAAACTAGATATGACATAATACTTTGCATGCATTTTCTATTCTATTTTCCCGGTTATATCTCTAGCGATTACATTGTTCTGACATAAAGCATTCAGGGAATCAAGTCACCGGCGAATGTACTGTTTATTGAAGATAAAACAGCTAAAAACAAAAACGACAATTCTGTAATTATCCGGTTCAAGCTGAAACGTTGATCAATAACTGAATCGGTATCAAACAATCTCAGCCCTCCATTCTTCTTTACCCTCCTTCTTCAGTTTCCCTACTGCTGACTTCTTCAGAGTTCTTCAGATCAGCAGTCATGACAGTTCTTCCCCCTCAAATTCCCACTTGTCCTCAAGTGTGAGTATCTGGGAACCACGATTTAATGGTCTGCGAGTAGAATTCAGGGAAAGTGCCCTTGATGAAGTCTGCATCCTCCCATGATGCGTTCTCAGGTGGTAAGTTACCCCACTGCACTAGTCATTGAGTCACCAACAAATTAACTCTGGTGTCAACGATCAAGACGTCGATCTTACGAAAAGAAAAGGAGAAAATGACGTAGGAAATCTAGGGTGATAATGGGACTGCTCTTTTATTAGTATGAACAGGAGTTTACAGGGGATGTCTCCTGACTAGATGGTGAACTACTCCTGTTTACACTGAGAGCACTACTTGTTATCTTACAAAGTCAAACTTAAAACACGAATCTAAGGTCTATGCTTCAGTCTGATGCCTGTCTCCTTGCTCCGTCCATGCTCCATCTTTAAATAGCCCTTGAAGAGGTGGCGATTATACGAGAAGGCGTCGATGTGAACGTCGCGGTCGTCGGAGTTAAATGACGGTTGATGGAGAGTCAACCGTTCGGCGGTTGTATGTTTGTGAGACACACAACCGCATGGTGGTTGTTCATCAGTGTTTCAGGATAAAAAAACGTCGTGTGGTATGGAATATGCACGTGTTCCATTCATCACACGGTAAAGAATATACCTGGAATTAGTTCCAAATATTAGTTCATACCTTTTACGAGCAGTTCTCACGGTCGGAGCTTGGCAGACGCCGTCACCACAGGTACCCATTGTGTAACATCGGAATCTCTACGACCGGTGGTCGTGCACCTCGTGGGTTCTGAAATACATAACGAGACCATACGTCTTCGTGGTCGTAACCTCGAGTGCACGACCTCGCGGTCGTAGAGATTCCGAGGTTACACAATGGGTACCATGGTCGGACGAAGGCTGTGCAAGCTCCCACCGTGAGAATCGCCGTAAAAGGTATGAAGCGATATTTGGGCGATTCGAGTATATTCTCTACCGTGTGATGAATGGGACACGTGCATATTCCATACCACACGATGTTTCTTATCTGAACAGCGATGAACAACCACCATGCGTTGTGTCTCTCACAAACATACAACCGCCGAACGGTTGACTCTCCATCAACCGTCATTTAACTCCGACGGTCATGACGCTCACATCGGACGCCTTCTCCGTATAATCGCCACCTCTTCAAGGGCTATTTAAAGATGGAGCATGGACGGAGCAAAAGATACAACCATCAGACTGAAGCATAGACCTTAGATTCGTGTTTTAAGTCTGGCATTGTAAGATAACAAGTAGTGCTCTCAGTGTAAACAGGAGTAGTTCATCATCTAGTCAGGAGGCATCCCCTGTAATCCCCAGTTCATACTAATAAAGGAGCAGTCTCATTATTACTCTAGATTTCCCACGTCATTTTCTCATTTTCTTTCTGTAAGATCGACGTCTTGATCGTCGACAGTTTTAATCCTCGTCGGCTAGCCCCCAAACTTTAAATGAATAGGTCGTGTGAACATCTTTCTTCCGATGAAGTCGTATCGAGCTGACGCTTATTAAATATAATGACATTCGAAGCGGTTTATATTCACTTTAAAGTTGAGAACTTGCTTTGGGAATCGAGAGTTTTGTGTCCGTTGAACAGAAGATTTTTGTCCGTTGGACTTTTTAGGCAACTCTCGATTGCAGTTAGAAATTCTGAAGCTTATAAAAACCCCTTTGTAGACTTAGGGTTTTTTCACTTCCTGCTTTCCCTCTTCATCTCCCGAGTAAAAAAAATTGCCTCTGACCTCCTTTTCTTTCCTCATCCAAGAGAAAACTTGACCATGTCGGATCAAATCACTAATTGGTCGGTTTCCGATTTGAGCGAGAAGAAGTTGGAGAGCTTGGAGAAGATTGGGATGCTCCCCAGCAAGAGTCTGATTTCTTGGAGATCAGCGGCTGGAGAACATTCCCCGAGCAATGAAGATGGAGAAATTCCGGTTTTCCTTGTATATATTGAATGCGGATTTAGATTACCAATCCACCCCTTCTTTCCCAAAGTTTTGGAGAATTATGAAGTCGAATTGGTAAATCTTGCTCCCAATGCTATCGCCAATCTCAACATTTTCATCTATCTCTGCGAAGCGTACTTGGGGATTCCTGCAGATCTGGATCTATTCATGTACTACTATAGGATGAGAAAGTCTGGGAAGACGATAGGAATGCCTGGAGAGTGTACCTTGCGCCTCCATGATGGAAAAGCCGATGAGTACATATTTATATACTCAAAATATTCGTGGTTGTCGTGGAAGAAGAGCTGGTTTTATATAACGGTCACGAAGAAAGACAGCTTTTATTATTCTGGTAGGAAGGCGGTCGAGAATCCGAGGTTCCATGCGGCGGATTAGTCCTTTGTAAGCCCGAGCATACCCGATGCTCTAGTATATTGGTCGTGATGATACGACCAAAGATTCCAAAGAGGGTAAGCCATGAGTGATTCCGACTAGTTTGCCTATATTAGTTGATTATTTCTATATCCTTAAGTTTTTTATTTTACCTTTACAGCTTTATCTTCTAACGAGATTAGAAGCCGGATAAAAATGATCTGCGCCGGAGAGCCTGGCGACAAAGCTAGTTTCCCCCAGATCTTAGCGGCTGTTTCCACCAAAGAGAGGATCGAGAGACTTAAGGTAAGACTATCAACTGTGCTTTTTTTTCTTTGTTGTACATATTATTTCTGATCCATATACCATAAATCCTCTTTGATGTGTAGTCGGTCGGGTTGAGGATCAATAAGGCCACTGAAAGATGTGAGCTGATTGATGATCCGACCACCCCTACGACCATACAGGATGTCAGCCTTCTAGAGGTAGGTGAACGGACATAAATAATATTTGGACAAATGATTTTCATCGCCTAATTATCTTTGATGATGTATTTAGGCGGTTTTCGTATCCTCCAGCAAGGTCGTTGAGGACCCACCAGTGGCTGCTGAGGCTACTGTTTTGAAGGTCGACGAATCTACACCTACTGATCCGGCGATCAGGGACCTTATCCTTGACCAACGGGTCGTGGATATTGCTTCTGATTTTCAATCAGTAGATGTGCAAGATCTAGTCAACCCTGCCGGTTCAGAACCAGTGAAATCGGTTGAGAAGAAAAGGAAAGCTAGCGCAGCGGATTTTACTCCGATGCGTTACAAGGCCAAACTCAAAAAATCGACCAGGTATATTTAAATAAAGAAATCATGTTCATAGATACCTTAGATATTTTGATATGTTGGAGCCTTGATCTTTCTTATTTTCTTCTTTCGTAGATCTTCTGGTGTTCCAGTCGTGTCCGACCAGAACACCCTTCAGGAAAAGGTTCCTGGGGAAGAGGTGGTTGTGGAGGTTCCTAATCAGGACACTCCTTAGGCTAAGACTGCAGAGGATGAAGTGGTTAAAAAAGCCCCCGAGCAGGTTTTTGTTCCGACATCTGGTCAGGATCCTCTAGTAATCCTTACTTCATCTCCGGAGGTAGTCATCTCCAGAGATCCTCAATAGGTTCCACCTCCTCTTGGAAATACTCCTCAGGTTAACAAGTTTCCTTTTTCCCCCCGATTTATCGAGGATAAGGAACCTGACGAAGCCTGGGGAAAGATAACGGACCGTCAAGTTGAGATAGGTCCAGATATGATTTTTGCCGAATATAATGACATGGCAATTTGGGTAAGTGTTCTACGACCATCTTTATAACTCTTTCTTTTGAAGTTTCTTTTAAAAACTTACCAAAGAAAGGGATTTATTTTTGTAGCATATGGTCGAGAAATATGCTGTGGTCGGAGGACTGACCCAGCGAATAAAAACTCTGGAGAAGAAACATTCCGAATTGAGAAGTAAGAACTTTTCTCTTTTAGCTTACCTTCCTAAATTTTATCATTCTGCTCTTCTTTTATAACTTAATCTTCTCTTTCTATCATATTTGATAGATTTAGAGAAAATTAAAGAAGAGGTCGTGGCTAAGGAAGCCATAATAACAAAACTTAGGAAAGAAAATCAAAGTAAAGACCGGTCGATCGAGCATGCGATGACCAGGCAAAAGGAGGTTTTCGACTCTTGTGAGAAGAAAATCAAAGGTAACTGGTCGTAGACTTAACCAGCATTCCATTACTCTAATTTTAAAATGTGTGTTGACTTTCTTTTTTTATCCACTCGTGCAAAAAAAAAAAACTGAAGCACTTGAACGAGCGGAAAATACCCTCAAGTTTGAGCATGGCCAAGGGGCTAAACTCGATCGGAGTCTTGAAGACAAAGTCAAGGCTCTGAACAAGATACTCTTAGACTTGGGGTCGGGAACGCAACTGCCCATTCTAAGAGATCCTGCGGAGAGAATCAATTTTCTCAGCCATCAACTCGAAGATCTCAAGAAAGTGATAACACTCTTTCGAGAGAACCATGCCAAGACGATGAAGGAAGCTATTGCGAATGAAGTTAGTGTTGCCTTAGCAAAACTGAAGGCTTCCGACCCCTCTGTCCGTCATGGAGCTATTGAAGAAGACTTCGACTGCTCCGAAGATGAAGCAACAAAACTTCTCGAGGAAGTAAGACCTCTCGGAGGGAAAGTTGCTAAGGAAATGGAAGTCGGATCTCCATCACGCAGCGACCAGTCTGGTGATTCTAACAAGTAGATGGATGTAAAATTTAAACTTTGTAAATAAAACTTACCTTTTATCATCAATAAAGTTCTTGTTTTGTCTTATCAATGTTATTAAGTACTCATATATCTCCTAGCCCCCGACTTCTTATATTAGTAGATGAACTTTACTAAAGAAGCAGTAGACCAAGAAACTGAGTAATAACGACGACCATGGTAGAAGTGCTGATAATGTTTGTAACAATGATCTAGTGAACACTAGGAAATCATGTGGTCGGAACCGGCTTATGATTTCGACTAGTCTAGATCTTGTCCATTATCGAATCACTGTGAGATACCACATATAGTCTGAAGATATAACAAAACTAGCAATGATGATAAGAAGATATGCAAGAATATGTATGCAAAAAAGGAAAAAATGATAAGTACTTTTGTTTATATAAATTATTCGAAACTGGTCGTAATGAATCCCGAGAATTGAAGATTTATAAAATATTTTCGCGAAACGTGCTCATGCTCAAGTTCGACTGGCAACGAGGATCGTAGGAAAAAGACTGTCACTAGGAAGCTCCTTCCAGTGTGCAGGACCACGTGCAGAGAGGAGAGACTTCGACTAGGAGGCTTTCCGTGTCCCGACCAGTAGCCAAACTCGAGTAGAACAGAATGTTGAAATAAAATAGTAATATTAGAATTCGAGAAATAACAAAACCATATAAATTGTCTGAGTGGTACTCCTTATACTCGTGTGTTTCTTTGAGAAAAGAGTGTGTGGTCGTGCGTGGGTATCATTGAAGCAATGATCACGACAAAGATCGGTGTGGTATTTTGACAATTAAGTCAGCATCCATGAGTAATGGAGATCCCTTCCAATTGTTTGTAAAGTTATATTGGAGAGAATGAGTGTCTTCTCCGACCAATCATCAACAATAATGGTATATAACCATGAGCAACGAATAATAATTATAAACAATCATACTTATCTTTGAAAAGGAAATGCATCTTTATTAAAATATGAAATGAAATAAATACAGGAAATTATACAAAGAACTTACGCAATTGATCAATATTCCAAGAATTCGACAAGATTTGCCCATCCGACATAGCTAATCGTACCGATCCTAGTCGGGTGACTTCAACCACAGTGTATAGACCTTTCCACTTGGGTGAAAGTTTGTTGCGATTCGCTTGGTTCTGAATTTTTCTAAGAACTAGATCACCTACAGCTAGGCTGTGAGGTTGCACCTTACAACTGTGGTACCTACGCATGGCTTGTTGGTAGACTGCTGATAGTATTAAAGCTTGATTTCGTCGTTCTTTAAGGAAATTGATGTAATCAAGTCGTCGTTCACACTGATAGCTTTCGGAAAAAGCAATCAGTCTGAGCAGAACCAATTTTTAGTTCTGAAGGAAGCATGGCTTCAGCCCCGTAATGCAAAAAGAATGGCGTTTCACCGGTCGCACAACTAGTTGTGGTACGAACGGCCCATAACACAGAAGGAAGTTCTTGAACCTAAGCCCTTGACCGTGTAATTAACTGGTCGAAAACTCGTCGTTTGATTCCTTGCATTATGATACCATTGGCTCGCTCAGCTACTCCATTGCTCTGCGGATGAGCAACAAAAGCGTAATGTATCTTGATACCTAGGTCGTCACATAATTCCTGAAAATTACTGCTTGAGAACTGAGTATCGTTATCCGTGATTATACGACTGGGTACACCAAATCGTGTGATCACGTTTTTTGTGAGAAACCTCTTGGCAGCATCAGTTGTAATTTTCACAACTAGCTCAGCTTCGATCCATTTAGTGAACGTGTCGATCATGATGAAAAGGAACTCAAAGCCCCCGGGTGCTTTTGGGAAAGGTCCCAAAATGTCTAGTCCCCATGTTGCAAAAGGCCAAGAAAGAGGGATTGTTTATAAAGCTTGGGACGGCTGATGTACTTGTCGGCTATAAAACTGACATTGTACGCACTTCGTCACGAGCTCTTTTGCATCATGAAGGGCAGTTGGCCAGTAGTATCCTTGCCTAAAGGCTTTACCAACAAACGTTCTGTAGGAATGATGGGCTCCACAGACTCCTCCATGAATTTCGGTTAGCAATTTAATGCCATCCGGTTGAGATATGCATCTCATCAACACTCCGTGAGATCCTCGCTTGTACAAGGTACGTTCAATTAGAGTGTATGATTTGGTTTTTCGTGCTATACGATCGGCTTCTACATCATCTTCTGGAATTAGGTCATGCTGAAGATAATGTAGATCGATGTCATCCAATCTTTACCGTGATCGTGATGGCGCCAACCATCATCGACCTGTGGAGCATCCATGTTTGCATAATCAAGGTGTGCAACCTTGTCGGGACCCAGAATTACGATTCTGGAACCCTCTGTGTATACTGCACTAGTCCAGGATCACGCTAGTGCACACAGGGTTAACATAGGTAAATATCGATCCACACAAGCAATAAATAAAGTAAACGATTAGTTTGAATAACAAATAAGGGTTTTGACCTTATGGTCGAGTTTACACTTATTAAGCCACGCAGGCTAACAGAAATAAATAAGAATGAGCGGAAATAACTCAGCGTAGATCCCACCAATTCACCACAGCAACCGCGGGATCCGGACTTAACGAACGATCGGCCTTGTGAACTCCTCCTCGAAAGCGGCGCGACTCCTCCTCTTACGTAGGTTTGGGCGCAAGTTTTACAACAAGCGTGAGTACACAACCGCACTCGCAAATCATACCACGAATGCAATGTATAGATGCAGCTTATTCCAAAGAAAAATGCTTATGTGGTTATTTTGCGAAATGCAACATTTGCAATTGAATACAAGTAATAGATTGAAAGCATAATTCAAAACAAATAGACAATATTAATTTATGATTGTTTTCACAAAGACACGTAGCCTAATCAAATTCTTTCACACACCATATGACTTAAATCACACAAATTGTCCCTTCCCAAAGGTTTTATGAAAATCTACCCTCGTGTGAAATCCCGAGCATGTCCATGACCATGACGCGCTATTCAAATAGATTGTTTAACACTCTGCGAAGTTGTACACTTTACCCACAAGATACAACTAGTGTAGCAAGCACCAATCGTAATAAAACAGTTAAAACTTCATCTCAAACATTGACATTCCCCGGTGTGCTTACAAACCGCTATACCGACTCACATAGAATTGGTATAACACACACCTTGGACGGGGAAGGCGATCGTCCCGCGATGCAACCACCAAGTAGTCACACCTCCACCTGTCACACTGACCTAACCTATCACACCGAACATCAATGCCGAGAATCCATAACTTACTAAGTTAGGCCCATCCCATACCGGGCATGTGGTCGCATGATGAAGGCTCGATTCAATGGCGCACAAAGTTAAGTCCTTAATTGACCAAGGCAAGACTTCCATGTTCTAACTAAGTCACAAAGATTATCATTCCCATCACAAAGTCCACCATATCACACAGCTTCCACCACTTGCCTCAGTCTAAATCCTTTACCACCCAGTTGGTTTTAGTGCAACACATGCCATCACGAAGTAATAACACATAGCACACAGTTTTACACAAAGTTCCATAATCACTTAGTCAGATTTAATGTTTGCGACTCACATGAGATGATGACTCGTGGCATGGCTAAGCAATTATACTCGTATCTAACCAACCTACGTTGGTGTTATAATAATACCAACTAATAACCAATCTAGGGTGACAAGGATATATGACATACAAGGCCAAGGTGTGATAACAAATTGGATAATAACTATACCCAAAGCATTTAAATAAATAATTAAAATAGAATGCAGTACTTTGAAGTAAAGTAATTTGAAAACTGGGTTGAAGATGTTCAAAGGTATGACTTGCCTTGGAAAAGGTCTATGTACTGATCTTGATCTTGGGGTGCTCCTTCTTCAACGAAAATCCCCGACGAATCGACGTCTACTCACAAACGAGACAAACAAACAAAACAAATAAATAATAGAGGCAAAACTAACTCCAAAAATTAAATAAAAATATCAGATAAATATGGCTTGAATTTAGACAAATTTAGAAATTTGAATGGGCTCAATCGGAGTTAGGATGCAAAAGTTATGAGCTCTGGAAGTTTAAATCCAAAAAGAAACCCTAATTTGGATTTTCCAGAATTTCCTGAATTATTTCTCTGAAGAAAAATCGGATTATTGCGCAACGCTGACGTCATCGGAGGACGTTCGGACGGGATGAAAATTGGTCTGACAGGTGGGACCCACATGTTAGTGGCTCGGTGCACCGTGGACCAAGTCCACGCGCATCGAATCGGGGTTGGTGGATCGTACACGCGCGGCGTCTGCGTGCTGGCGACACGGCGATGACTCGGCGACACGCGGCGAAAAGATATGACACGACGCCAACGTGGCATCCGACGTGGACGGACACGTCGACCAGTGACGTCACCTTTCCGGTGAACCTACTGGTTCCGGCGACACCGGCGCACGGCGGCGTCTCATCGGCGGCGGGTGTGCGCAACAGCTAGAGCGTTTTATTGCGAATCTCTTGGTACCGGGCTTGGCTCAGGAGGACGTCTGAGGTGGCCGTAGTTGACGACGGTGCGGAGAACGAAGGTCGGTTTTGTCGGACGGAGCCTCCGGCGACGACTTGTGGCAAGGGATGGGCGCCCGAGGTAGCCTGGGCGACGGTGAAGCTTCTGGTGTGGTCAACGTCTCCAAGGTACTCCCGGCGGTGACGGAATTGAAGCTTTAGGGTTTCGACTCCGAAAACCCAATATAGCAATTGCGGCCGCTCTAGGGTTCCTAAGGCGCAAGGGGGTGGAGTTTCGAGATGAGTAATCGATCGCGCACCTAGGGAGCTATTTATACCCAGAGGGCGGGCTCAGATTAGGAAACCCCCAAATCAAGATTTCTTCGGGTTCGTTTAATCTACGGGATAGAGTTCGACTCGTCCCCTATTGACTGCAGATATGGATGCGGAAAGCTAGGAGATTGAGTTTGGCATCAAAATCCGAGAGGTTTTAGATATGGAATGCGTTTGTCGGATCGAGCTTCTAGAAGAAACATGGCGGACGCGGGCTCGGGCGCTAGGTTGAAGATGACACGGAAACGAAGACGCGCACAGTCCACACAGGAGACGCTGAGACGCTGGCCGACACGCCACACGACGAAGTGTACGTGACGACGTCTGTGAGCGCAAGTGGCTCGGGATGGGCGAACAAATAAGAGATGGGCCAGAGGAAATGAATTCGGCCTGATGCTTTTTCTGAGATTTATAATAGGTTTTCTATTTTAGAAATTACCAGAAATTCAAATGGGGAAAAGAAAATAGCAAATGAACTCAGAAAAATTCTAGAAAAATCTAGAAAATATATTTGAGCACATAGAACCCAAATAAAATAGTTTTGGCTATTGTTCCACTTGGGATTATTCACATTAAAGGTTTTTTATTATAAAGTCCAATATTAAGCTTTTGAATTAAATTCAAATAAAATCCAAATAGTGAATTTTCTCCTACTAACTATTTAAAAGATTTTGAAGCTCAGAAAATTGGGATGTTACAAACCTCCCCCCCTTAAAGGAATCTCGACCCTGAGATTCAGGCTAGCTGGAGAAAAGGCTAGGAAACTCGGCTTTCAGTTCTTCTTCTCGTTCCCACGTGGCTTCTCCTTCTGAGTGGTTGCTCCACTGGACCTTGCAAAAATGAACAGTCTTGCTTCAGGTGAGGCGCTCTGCGATATCCAAAATCTTGACTGGCTGCTCCTTGTAGGTGAGATCCTCCTTCAAGACAATTGACTCCAGAGGGGCTTGCTCTTCTGGCACACGAAGGCACTTCTTCAATTGCGAGATATGAAAGAGATCATGCACTCCTGCTAACGACTGCGGTAGCTCCAACTGATAAGCAACTTCTCCACGGCGTTCCAAAATCTTGAACGGACCAACATACCTAGGGGCAAGCTTCCCCTTGGCATGGAACCTTTTGACACCTCTGAGCGGGGTAACTCGAAGATAAACGAAATCCTCGGGTTCAAAGCTGAGATCACGCCGACGATTATCAACATAGCTCTTACGCTCGGGTCGAGCTATCTTGATCTTTCTCGATCATGGCCACTTGCTCTTACGCTTCTTGAATAATGTCGGACCGAACATCGATCGTTCAAATTGTTTTCGACCAATTCAGCGGGGTTCGGCAGGCACGGCCATACAAAGCTTCAAATGGTGACATTTGCGGACTAGCTCGATAAGCGTTGTTGTATGAGAATTGCATATGGTAAACTCTTATCCCATCGGCAAGATTAGCTAGAGCACAAGCTCAAAGCATATCCTCCAATATCGATTAACTCTTTCGATCTGTCCATCTGCTGCGGGTGATATGCGATTGAAGTTCGGATGGTACCCAATGCTTCATGCAAACTTTGCCAAAAGCGAGAGGTGGCGGGATCCTCTATCGACACTATCTTCTTGGGTACTCCATGCAAGCGGCAATTCTAGCCATGTACAATTCCGCAAGGCGATCTCACGAGTATGTGGTCTTGGTAGCAGAAATGGGTGACCTTGGTTAGACGATCGACTATTACCCAGATCGAATCGTAACCCGATTGGGTCTTGGGTAAACCGGTGATGAAATCCATCCTGATTTCTTCCCACTTCCATTCTGGAATCTTTAGCGGTTGCAACAATCCTGCTGGTCTCTGGTGTTTTGCCTTTACTTTCTGACAGATGTCGCATAAGGCAACGAACTCTGCGACTTCTCGCTTCAAATTTGGCCACCAAAATTTAGTCTTAACATCCTGGTACATCTTGATACTTCCAGGGTGAATCGAATACTTTGAGTCATGGGCCTCCTTTAAGATTAACTATCTTAGACCATCGATATCTGGTACACAGATACGACCATTAATCCAGAGTATGTCTTGATCATCCTTGGCGAAATCTTTGAATTTCTCTTCTGCCATTTTGATCTTGATTTCTGACAACACGGGATCCTTTGGTTGTGCTTCACGAATCTGCTTCTCCAGGGTCGACTGTACCTCCAAATTGGCTACAATTCCTTCGGGCACAACTTCTAGCCTTAGCTTCTGAAATTCTTCATAAAGTTCTGGACAACTTTCCTTTACTTCCAAAGCATTGCAGTAAATCTTACGACTTAGAGCGTCTGCAACTACGTTGGCTTTTCCGGGATGGTAGTGGATCCCAAGATTATAATCCTTGATCAATTCTAACCATATTCTCTGTCTCATGTTCAAATCTGACTAGGTGAAGATGTACTTTAAACTCTTATGATCTGTGTAGACTTCACAGCGATTACCGATAAGGTAGTGACGCCAAATCTTTAAAGCATGCACTACGGCAGCTAATTCCAGATCATGAGTAGGGTAATTCTCCTCGTGAGGTCTCAATTGCCTTGATGCATAGGCGACAGCTCTTCCCTCTTGCATCAGGACGCATCCTAATCCTTGACGCGAAGCATCACAGTAGATATCGAAATCCTTGCGAATATCTGGTAAAATCAGCACTGGGGCTGAAGTCAAACACTTCAACTCTTGAAAACTTTCCTCACAGGCTGGGGTCCAAGTGAACTTTTTCTCCTTCTTCAACAGTTGCGTAAGAGGCTTAGCAATCGATGAGAATCCTTCGATGAAAGCAGCGGTAATAACTGTCATTCCCAAGCTGCGAATCGAGTCACGGTCTTGGGCTGCTCCCAATGTAGCATCGCTTTAACTTTAGGGGTCAATTGCTACTCCTCATTTGTCATCACATGACCCAGAAATCCACTTCCTTCTTCCAAAAATCACACTTACGAACTTGGCATACAAGCGATGCTCTCGGAGTTTTTCCAATATTATCCTTAAATGCTCGGCGTGTTCTTCCTCCGACTTGGAGTACACTAGAATATCATCAATGAACACGACTACGAACTTGTCCAAATATTCCATGAATACTTTATTCATCATGTTCATGAAGTATGCAGGGGCATTAGTCAGACCAAAGGACATGACTAAGAACTCATAATGCCCATACCGCGTTGAGAAAGCGGTCTTTAGTATATCCTTAGGACAAATCTTTAGCTGGTGGTAACCTGATCGCAGGTCGATCTTCGAGAACACTCCGGCTCCTTTCATTTGATCAAACAGATCATCTATCCGGGGTAGTGGGTACTTGTTCTTGATGGTAACTTCATTGAGGGAACGGTAATCAATACACATCCTCGTACTTCCATCTTTCTTCTTGACAAACAATACTGGCGCTCCCCATGGCGACGAACTAGGTCTCACGAAACCTTTCTCAAGAAGTTCTTCTATCTACTTCTTCATCTCTACCAATTCATCGGCTGACATCCGATAAGGTCTCTTTGAAATTGGTGCTGTCCCTGGCACTAGGTCGATGACAAACTCAATGTCACGATCCGGTGGTATTCCTGGTAACTCCTCTAGGAACACATCTGGGTATTCGCTGACTACTGGTACTGTTGGACCGAAAAGGCGACTAGACGGGGGGTGAATAGGAGCACGATCTATTTTTCTCCCAAATCGAATTCAATACGAATCTCACTCCAATAACTATGAAAGCTATGAAGATCAATCAATCATGCACAGCGGAAGACTTGTATTTTATCCAATCAAAACCCCAAAGCAAAATCAACACAAAACCAAAACACCAATTCTCGGGCGGTCTGACCTCTCACGGGGGCGGTCTGACCGGTTGGCCTAGCGGTCAGACCGATCCAAGCGGTCGGACCTCTCCTTCGGGCGGTCAGACCTCTAGTTCAATGAACAGTAAAATCAGCCCGAAAAACCAAAACGCAAATTGATTTAACTTTTGATTCGTGCGTCCAAACTTCGTGAAACTTGACACACACACCTTCCCAAGGATGTCAGGAACCTATTCCAAGCAACGATCGTGAAGATCCTTGCCAAAGTTCAGACCTTTTCCCGTTTGAGTGAAGGTGGGTCAAAAACCGAGTCAAAACGCAAATATGATCTTGAGACTTGCTCGTGGGTGATTGATGATCTTGAAGATCCTAGATGTATTCCCACATGTCACAGCAAGCTAGATCACGGCCAGAAACCAAGCAAAAACTCGCGGATCAAAGAAAGACTCAAAATCACCAAATAGAGAGGAAGAAAGCAAATAGACTCATCTTTGATGAAACTTTCTTTGGATTGATTTGATGTGGTATTGGTTTCTGACCACTCCATCAATGGAGGACAAAGACTCAATACATGAG
Source organism: Ampelocalamus luodianensis (assembly GCA_036346255.1). NCBI lineage: Eukaryota > Viridiplantae > Streptophyta > Magnoliopsida > Poales > Poaceae > Ampelocalamus > Ampelocalamus luodianensis. The sequence continues at coordinate 25,303,189 of CM070622.1, read as the reverse complement.
CACGAAATCAAATCCAACTCTCTAGAACCCTAACCTCCAACTATCAACTCCCTAAGCACCAAAGCAAACCTAGGGTTTACAAGTAATGAAAGGGTTGAGGGGGTGCAGCCACCTCCCTCCTCTATTTATAGTGGAGGCATAGACCTTCTAGAAGAGTTTCCCTAATGGGCTCCCGTTAAGGCCCAAAACAAACGGGTCACACACGCACGCATTTTAAAGCGCCGTCTTCATCTCCTCTTGACCTAATCCGCTTCTCCAACGCACCGTCTTGCGCCGCGGGTTGACAAAAGGTAACCAAGGCGGTATTTGGTAAAATTACCAAAATACCCCTTCTCGGTCCTTCTCAAGACCGAGTCCAGGTTGTCGCGGCACTCGCTGTTCGCCACGTGTAGGTTGATCCAACGGCTCTCATCATGTCGGCAAGTCTCTCCCATCCGGCCCCACCGAAACCACCATGGCACTTGCACCGACCCCGCACCGCTTGATCCAACCGTCGACCGAATCGCCTGCGTTCGGTCACCTTTGTCCATCTTGCACCATGCTTGAGTCCAATGACTTCACCCGGCATCGTCGATCGTTCTAAACCTCAGCTCTCCAAGCCTAGTCCCGATCATTCTCGCCGTTGATCGTCGTTGACCACCAAGCAACTCGCACAACAATAGACAAGCAAATCAAACCGGAACAAGTTCTTCACAACTTGACCCACGTTAGTCAAAATATGCATCATGCAACACATATGCAATGAAACCCATGAACTTGACCTAACAAGCAACCATCGCCGCCACACGGGCCGACAAGTTAAGTGAAAACCGGTCAGACCGCCACCCTTGGCGATCGACCGCCATCGCTAGTCCGATCGCCAACGTAAGGCGGTCGACCGCCACCGGGGACTTAGCCAAAATTTCAGTACTGAAATCCGCAACCTCTTTGGAAATTTCAAACGAATAGAACTTTTGCCTGGAGGCTCCAAAAATTATGGGACCAAGAGTAGTAGAACCTCCTCTCTTTCCTACACCCTCTATTTTTGGCCGAGCCTCAAACTCCAAAAAAACTTTCAAGGCGGTCGGCCGCTGCCAGATGGCCGGCCGACCGCCACACCGCCGGTCGACCGCCGCTGGCGGTCGGACCGCCAGCATGTTCACCCAATAAACCACTTGAGTCACGGCCGGTCTGACCGCCACCAAGGCCGGTCTGACCGCCTGAGGCCTGACAGAACCTGATCTTTGCCGAAAACGCGTGTTTCCTCAAACCTTCAATGTCATTGCCAATTGTCACATCATCCTAAGATCATGAGCATATCCCCATGATATCCACAGGTACTTCTTCCAGGGAAAGGGTCTTCAGACTGTTCACTGTCAGATGTCCATCACGAACTGAGGTGGCTAGAAATTCTACCTTGTTTCCTTTGGCGTCCTCGACTGTTACGGCTCTTCGGCCACAATCTAGCACGGCTTTGTGCTTGGATAACCAATCCATGCCAAGAATGACATCTAGGGTTTGGGTATCTAGGACAATTAGGTTGGCTAGAAACTCAACTCCAGCTATGAGTAACTTAGCTCCTAAACATCTCACTCTAGTACTTAGCTCTGCTCTAGGCGACTGGACTAACAGAGTATGCTTAAGTTGCATAACTTCCAATTTATTCTTGGTTGCAAACATTCCAGAAACAAATGAATGCGAAGCTCCAGAATCAAACAAAACTGATGCAGTCTCGAGTTAACGAAACTTACCCGAGACGACATCCGGTGATTCCTGGGCTCCTTCCAGAGTGACGTGGTTGACACGGCCTCTGATCACGGACTGTGGTGCTCCTCCGGCTTGACCGGCAACTTGTGAAGCTCCCTGGTTGATGCTTGGTGCTGGCGTCTTGGATGGAGTAGCTCCAAGGTTGAAGCGTACTGGAGTGATTGTTTCCCTTTGCGGACACTCGTTGGCAAAATGTCCCGGTTGATGACAGCGTAATGGACCTTTGTGCGTTCTGCTGGTTGCTTCTGGATTGGGGTTGACGGAGTGCGGGGTTGCGGAAGTTACGAGCGGTGGGCGAAGTCTTGAAGTTGGTGCGAGTACTCGAGCGAAGTGCAGGGTGGAAACCAGTTGAACTGTGGTGGCACTGTTCTTGCCCTCTGCTGTGATTGCTGATTTCCTTGTTGAGCCATCCGGCGTTTGCGGCTATCTTCCAGCTCCTTGCGTTTGTCCTCTAGAACAAAGGCTTTGTTGACCAGCTCTTGGAAATCAGGAAAAGTATGGCGATCAAACCGACTTGCGATCCAGTGTTTAGTCCCTTCAAAAAGCGACTCTGGCGAGCCTTGTCCGTGGCTACATCTTCTGCTGCATAGCGAGCTAGTTGAGAAAACTTGTTGAGGTAGTCAGACACTGACATAGCTCCTTTCTTGAGAGCGCGGAACTCATCCTTCTTCAGATCGATAATGCCTTCTGGTACATGATACTGGCGGAATGCCGCAGAAAATTCCTCCCAGGTGATATCCTGTGGCGTCTCATGGGCGGCACAGAAGTTCTCCCACCATTCAGCAGTGGTGCCCTCCATCTGGTGAGTGGCATACAGAACCTTTTCACGGTCGCTGCACTGGGTGATCAGCAGCTTTCTTTCAATAACCATGAGCCAATCATCTGCTTCCACTAGAGAGACATGTCCAGAAAATATTGGAGGACGAGTCCTCATAAATTCTGCCAGTTTGGAGGGTCCATGGTGACCATGAGCAGTTGGGGCTCCATACTGTTGATTGTTGTTTTTGTTGTTGGCCTGGTTGTTCATAGCTTGCATCTGAGTCATCATAGTATTCATCACGGTGAGTGTGTCTTTGCCATGAAAGCTCCAAAGTTACGCAAGTCAATTGGGGGTGCTTGTGGCGGAGCGCTCCTCGCGGTGGTTGCTCATTGCTCCTCACACTGGGTGCCGGAACCACTAGCGATGGTCGACGAGTTTGAACCATCCGCTAAGCTCCATGGGTTAGATAAGGTAGCAAGCACAAGATAAGTTGAGAACTAAGCAGGGGGCAGGTTAAACCCAACAAAGCACAGCTCAAGAAACTCAAATGAAATACATTTATTAATTAGGGTCTTAGCATGGCTGCAACAAATGCCTAAGGGCCTTTGCAGCTCATACTCGCACACAAAAAGAAACAACGACCTAAGCACACAAAACTACCGACTAAAGGGCGACTCACTAAACTGAAATTGGCTAAGCTTGAAAGACCGAGACTAAGACAACTACTCGAGAAAGCCTCCACAACCGCGGCGGCGCTCCTGACGGTTGTAGACTTGGAAGTGAGCCGGCATCTTGGCAAGCGATCTCGATGCCTTGGGCCAGTGCAGCGAGGCAGGCGTTCTCGGTGCAACTGGCTCAGCTGGCTCCTCTGGCTCTGCATCCTCTTCTGGCTCGACTAGGCCTTCCTCTGGATCTTCTTCAGAGTCCTCCTCGGGGTCTTCCTCTTCTTTAGGAACTTGGTCGTAGAGGATCTCTTGCAGAGTGGCGACCTTCTCTTCAGCTCTCTGCAAGGCTTCATAGACATGATCCAACTCCGTGATAGTCCTCTCCAAGGCTTCCTCCTGGGCGGCCACGAACTGGGCGAGGTGCACGACGGTAGCGTTGCTCTCATACGTGGACGGGTAGCGTCTTTGGCAAGTTCACGGCTGCGCACTGCAGGGTGGTAGCGGAAGACGGTGTCCTGAAGCTCCCGTGCGTAGATGTTGCAGATACGCAGCATGGCCAAGCGCGATGACTCCTGGATACCTTCCAGCCAAGTGATCTTCCTCACAGAGACGTGCGAAGGTTGGCTCGCCTTGTCGTTCCTCCTGGCGTAGATCGTCAGGTGACAAATAACTCCACGGTTTTGTCCATTCACAATCCAATTGTTGCCGACGTACAGTGGATGATCAAAACCTCCAAGAACCTGGAGCAACTTCCAAAGCTCGCAAAGATACCCTCCGGTCGCTCACCATAGCTCGAAGGCGAGGCATCTGTCAAGACAGACGAGCAGGTAAGAGCATCTTTAAAACAATGGGAGAGAAAGGATTATAGCAAAAGTTGAGGCGAGAGAGATATGAGGAGAGTTAAGCAATTAATTAACCTTGCAAGTTAATTTTCCTTTAGAAAATAATTTGGACACTCTAAAGACGGCCAATCTAACTAAGGTCAAGACCTACGATCGGTATGGCTCGATACCACCTCTGTCGGGACCCGATCACGATTACGGAACCCTGCGTATACTTGCACTAGTCGGGATCACGCTAGTGCACACAGGGTTAACATAGGTAAATATCGATCCACACAAGCGATAAATAAAGTAAGCGATTAGTTTGAATAACAAATAAGGGTTTTGACCTTATGGTCGAGTTTACACTTATTAAGCCACGCAGGCTAACAGAAATAAGCAAAGCAATGAGCGGAAATAACTCGGCGTAGATCCCACCAATTCACCACAGCAACCGATGGGATCCGGACCTTAACGAGCGATCGGCCTTTGAACTCCTCCTCGAAAGCAGGCGTAGACTCCTCCTCTTCTGTAGGTTTGGGCGCAAGTTTTACAACAAGCGTGAGTACACAACCGTACTCGCAAATCATACCACAGAATGCAATGTATAGATGCAGGCTTATTCCAAAGAAAAAGGCTTATGTGGTTATTTTGCATAAATGCAACATTTGCAATTGAATACAAGTAATAGATTGAAAGCATAATTCAAAACAAATAGACAATATTAATTTAACAGTTGTTTTCACAAAGACACGTAGCCTAATCAAATTCTTTCACACAGCCATATGACTTAAATCACACAGCTGTCCCTTCCCAAAGGTTTTATGAAAATCTACCCCTCGTGTGAAATCCCCGAGCATGTCCATGACCGCGGACGCGGCTATTCGAATAGATTGTTTAACACTCTGCAGAGGTTGTACACTTTACCCACAAGATACAACTAGTGTAACAAGCACCAATCGTAACAAAACAGTTCGGAAACTTCATCTCAAACATTGATATTCCCAGTGTGCTTACAAACCGCTATACTAGCTCACATAGAATTGGTATAACACACATTGGGACGGGGAAGGCAGATCGCCCCGCGATGCAACCACCAAGTAGTCACACCTCCACCTGTCACACTGACCTAACCTATCCACACGAACATCAATGCCGAGAATCCATAACTTACTAAGTTAGGCCCGTCCCATACGGGCATGTGGTCGTCTGATGAAGGCTCAGTTCAATGGCGCACAAAGTTAAGTCCTTAATTGACCAAGGCAAGACTTCTTTGTTCTAACTAAGTCACAAAGATTATCATTCCCATCACAAAGTCCACCATATCACACAGCTTCCACCACTTGCCTCAGTCTAAATCCTTTACCACCCAGTTGGTTTTAGTGCAACACATGCCATCACGAAGTAATAACACATAGCACACAGTTTTACACAAAGTTCCATAATCACTTAGTCAGATTTAATGTTTGCGACTCACATGAGATGATGACTCGTGGCTTGGCTTAGCAATTATACTCGTATCTAACCAACCGACGTTGGTGTTATAATAATACCAACTAATAACCAATCTAGGGTGACAAGGATATATGACATACAAGGCCAAGGTGTGATAACAAATTGGATATTAACTATACCCAAAGCATTTAAATAAATAATTAAAATAGAATGCAGTACTTTGAAGTAAAGTAATTTGAAAACTAGGTTCAAGATGTTCAAAGGTATGACTTGCCTTGGAAAAGGTCTATGTACTGATCTTGATCTTGGGGTGCTCCTTCTTCAACGAAAATCCCCGACGAATCGACGTCTACTGCGCAAACGAGACAAACAAACAAAACAAATAAATAACAGAGGCAAAACTAACTCCAAAAATTAAATAAAAATCTCAGATAAATAGGGCTTGAATTTAGACAAATTTAGAAATTTGAAAGGGCTCAATCGGAGTTAGGATGCAAAGTTATGAGCTCTGGAAGTTTAAATCTAAAAAGAAACCCTAATTTGGATTTTCCAGAATTTCCCGAATTATTTCTCTGAAGAAAAATTGGATTATTGCGCAACACTGACGTCATCGGAGGATGTTCGGACGGGATAAAAATTGGTCTGACAGGTGGGACCCACATGTCAGTGGCTCGGTGCACCGTGGACCAAGTCCACGCGAGATCAGATCTGGGGTTCGGTGGATCGTGCCACGCGAGCGTACACGTGCCTGCTGACACGGCAATGACTCAGCGACACGCGGCGAAAAGAGATGACACGACGCCAAGGTGGCATCCGACGTGGACGGACACGTCGACCGGTGACGTCACCTTTCCGGTGAACCTATTGGTTCCGGCGACAACGGCGCACGGCGGTGTCTCATCGGCGGCGGGTGTGCGCAACAGCTAGAGCGTTTTATTGCGAACCTCTTGGTACCGGGCTTGGCTCAGGAGGACGTCTGAGGTGGCGTAGTTGGCGACGGTGCGGAGAAGCGAAGGTCGGTTTTGTCGGACGAGCCTCGGCGGCGACTTGTGGCAAGGGATGGGCGCCCGAGGTAGCCTGGGTGACGGTGAATCTTCTGGTGTGGTCAACGTCTCCAAGGTACTCCCGGCAGTGATGGAATTGAAGCTTTAGGGTTTCGGCTCTGAAAACCCAATCTAGCAATCGCGGCCGCTCTAGGGTTCCTAAGGCGCAAGGGTGGAGTTTGAGATGAGTGTCGATCGCGCACCTAGGAGCTATTTATACCCAGAGGCGGGCTCAGATTAGAAACCCCAAATCGGGATTTCTTGGGTTCGTTTAATCTACGGGATAGAGTTCGACTCGTCCCAGATTATCGCAGAATATGGATGCGGAAAGCTAGGAGATTGAGTTTGGCATCAAAATCCGAGAGGTTTTAGATATGGAATGCGTTTGCCGGATCGAGCTTCTAGAAGAAACATGGCGGACGCGGGCTCGGGCGCTAGGTTGAAGATGACACGGAAACGAAGCGCGCCACAGTCCACTGGCGGCGGCGAGCAGACGCGCCCTGCGTCGGCGGACATAGCGAACATCTGCGCGCAAGCGGTGGCTCGGGATGGGCCGGAACAGCGAAGAGATGGGCCGGAGGAAATGAATTCGACCCGATGCTTTTTCTGAGATTTATAATAGGTTTTCTATTTTAGAAATTACCAGAAATTCAAATGGGCAAAAGAAAATAGCAAATGAACTCAGAAAAATTCTAGAAAAATCTAGAAAATATATCTTAGCACATAGAACCCAAATAAAATAGTTTTGGCTATTGTTCCACTTGGGATTATTCACATTAAAGGTTTTTGATTATAAAGTACAATATTAAGCTTTTGAATTAAATTCAAATAAAATCCAAATAGTGAATTTTCTCCTACTAACTATTTAAAAGATTTTTAAGCTCAGAAAATTGGGATGTTACAAACCTCCTTACAAACATCTATGTCCTCGGAAGGCTCGACTACCGAGGGTGAATCGAGTTTCTCGAGAAAAACTCCGGGCGGGACGGATGTCCTTGTAGAAGCCATCTGTGCCAACTCGTCTGCTAGAAAGTTTTCCTTTCTAGGAATGTGTTGGATCCGAAAACCGAAGAAATATTTTTCAAGTTTTTGTACTTCCGCCAGATATGATGACATCTTGGTACTAGAGCACTGATACTCTTTCCCCACTTGATTCGCTACTAGTTGAGAATCGCCTTTCACTAGCAATCTGCGAATCCCGAGCGAACGAGCTGCTCGAAGTCCTACCAGCAAACCTTCGTATTCTGCCACATTGTTAGTAGCAGGAAAGTTTAACTGAGTGACGTACTTTATTTGGTCACTAGTAGGGGAAATCAAGACGACCCCAGCCCCCGAGCCGTTGAGCATCAAGGAACCGTCAAAGTACATTGTCCACTCATCGTGGTGTTCGTACTCGGGCCCTTGGGTGGGTTCAGAGTTTGTCCATTCGGTAATGAATTCTGCTATTGCCTAGGACTTGATTGCTGTTCGTGGGATGAAATGGAGGTCGAACGCCCTAAGCCCAACCGCCCATTTTGCTATTCATCCTGATGACTCCCTGTTTCCTAGGACTTAACCAAGGGGATATCCAGTTGGTACAACCACTTTATGGGCCTGAAAATAATGCCTTAGTTTCCTTGAAGCCATAAAGAGACCATAGAGAAACTTTTGTACCTGCGGATATCTTTCTTTTGGTCTGTGTAAGACTTCACTTACGTAATATATTAGTCGTTGGACATGGTCACGTTCTACGACCAGCACACCACTGACCGTTTGTGGCGTTGCAGCCACGTAAATCAGCAATGTCTCTCCCAATCTTGGAGAAACTAAGATTGGGGGACTCGTAAGGTACCGTTTAAGTTCTTCGAAGGCGTTGCTTGCCTCTTTAGTCCATTCGAAACTTCCATGTTTCCGGAGAAGCTTAAAGAAAGGTAGTCCTTTTTCACCTAACCGTGCTATGAAACGACTTAGCGCTGCCATACAGCCGGTTAGCTTCTGAACTTCCTTCTTTGTGGTCGGGGAGCGCATCTGATCGATAGCGGCGATTTTCACTAGGTTTGCTTCAATGCCCCTAGCCGAAACTAGGAATCTGAGAAGCTTTCCAGATTAAAATCCGAATGCACATTTCTCTGGATTTAAATTAAGGTTATGACGTCTTAAGTTATTGAAAGTCTCTTGTAAATCTGGAATGTGATCACCGGCGTTGATGCTTTTTACGACCAAATCATCAACGTAGGCTTCAAGATTCCGACCTATCTGCGGACTAAAGGTTTTTTGCATCAACCTTTGGAATGTTGCACCAGCATTTTTTAGACCAAATGGCATCTTTACATAACAGTCAGTACCATATGGAGTGATGAAAGAAGTTTTCTCTTCATCTTCTGTACTCATATTAATCTGGTGGTACCCTGAGTAAGCATCTAAAAAACTTAACAACTCACACCCGGAAGTAGAGTCTACAAGTTGATCAATGCGAGGAAGGGGAAAGTCATCCTTTGGACAAGCTTTATAAAGGTCTGTAAAGTCGATACACATTCGCCATTTTTCATTGGCTTTTCTAACCATTACAGGATTGGTGAGCCACTCTGGGTGGTCGACCTCACGAATGAACCCAGCTTTGAGAAGCTTGTCAATCTCCGACTGGATTGCTTCCTTCCGATCAGATGCGAAACACCTTAGCTTCTACTTGACCGGTTTTTTGTTAGGCTGCAGAGCTAGCCTATGCTCGATCACCTCCCTGGGGACTCCGGGCATATCGGACGCCTGCCAGGCGAATACGTCCTGGTTTTCGGAGGAAGGAGACGAGCGACTCTTCCTATTTAGGGTTGAGTCCTGCCCCGATCAGTATCTTGGCACCCTCATGAGAAGCGCTTTCGTCGAGATGTACCTCCTTTATCTGGTCGGAAGGCTTTGGTGTCATCTTTGGTCTCGAGTGTTTGACCTGCATGGTAATGGTGTTAGTTCCCTTGGTCGGAAGTTCACCAACCAGTTCTAAACATTTCCGATCGCATGCGTAGGCTAATTTCTGATCGCATCGAACTGTGATGACACCCTTTGGTCCCGGCATTTTCAAACTCTAATAACCGTAATGCTTGGCTATCTGGAATTTTGCTAAAGCTGGACGACCAAGGATTGCATTATATGCGGTTTCAAAATTTACCACATCAAATGAAATTTTTTCTGTCCGGAAGTTGTCGGGTCTTCCGAACGTAACCAGTAGGGATAAGTGCCCTATTGGCTTGGCGGTAGATCCAGTAACTATGCCATGAAAGGCATATTTCACAGGTTTTACCTTGGATTTGGGAATCTGCGTGTCTTCCAATGCGCTTGCAAATAAAATATTTAAAGAACTACCCCCATCTATCAAGACCCAATTAACCTTACAGTTATTAATAGTAGGCTCAACGACAATAGGGAACCTACCTGGTCGAGTCGAAGGAATAGGGCAATCTTCTTTGCTGAAGGAGATTATTGTCTCCGACCACCTTGAAGGTTTAACGGCGATCGAAGGTTCGGTAAGGTTGACTTCTCGCTCCATGGCCTTCAGGTGATGTCTGGACTCGTACGAAGAAGACCCACCGAAGATCACGTCGACAGTGTGCTGAGGTTCTTGATACTCCATTTCTTCGTCACCGTCTTTGTCCTTCTTGGAGCTTGTCTCCCCAAGCTCTTGTATCGACGGGAGTGGACCTTTACCTGCATAATAATCTTCCAGTTTCTTTTGCCAAGCACGAAAATTGCGCAAGTCGTGTCCTGCTTGCTGGTGAAGAGGACACCACTTCTTATTTTTCTTATATTCATTGGTCGGGGCCTTAGCCTTGCCATGACCAGAATAATCCTTTCTTCCCTTGGTAAATTTTTCAGGAACAATAAGAACCTCCTTATCGTTGGTTTTGCCGTGTTTCTTTTTCTTGAGAGCCTTCTTTTGCTTCTTTTCTGTCCTATCTTTTCGATCAATGACCTCATTCCACTCAACCGCTTCGCTGGCTGTCGCGTACTTTGTCAGCCATGTCGAACAGCTCGATGGTTGTTCGTGGGGGATGTATAGCTAATCCTCCGTAAACCTTCAGTTTCTCAATCCCGCTTTGAAGGCTTGGATAACAGAAGATTTTGCAACCTCTGGTATTGAGTTACGAACCTGGCTAAATCTTTTGATGTCTTCAGGAGAGTCTCGTTAGACTTTGCGGTCTGTGGAGATCATCCTCCTTTCTAGGGCGATCATACGTACCCTGAAAATTTGCAATCAGAAGGTCGCAAAGTTGCTCCCAAGTATACACGGACCCGACCGGTAGGTTGGGCAACCATGATCGGGCTGATCCTTCTAATACCGTGGGAAGATAGTTAGCCATTACATTTTCATCACCACCAGCGGCTCTAATAGCGGTGGTGTATATCTGGAGAAATTCCAAAGGATTTTGGGTCCCATTGAATTTATCCAAATTGGCCGGTCAGAACCTATTTGGCCAACGCACAGCCTGGAGCCCCGCGAAGAAGGCTCGATAGCCTGTGATAGTTTCATGACGCCTTCTTTGAAAAGGTGTCGGATTGTAATCGGTCGGAGACCGGTTTCAAAAACTAGATTGCCGGTGCTTCGGTGTCCCGACTCGGTCGCAGACGTTACTAGAACGCCTCCGACCGCTTGCCTGATTTAGATGATGTCGAAGATCACCAGGTCCAAGCGATTGCTCCTCTCGACGAAGTGAGGGTGAGGATTCCTTGAACAGTCTTCTCCCCTCATGACTTGTTGGTCGGAATCGTCGAGGTGGTCTTGGTATCAGCTGGTCTTCAACACGACCATACTGACCCCTGCTTCGGGAAGAATGCTGGGATGAAGTCATGGTCTCACTTTGCGAGTGCCTTCATTCCCGAGTAAGGGTGAGATTGTCGAACCCGGGAGCGAAGGATCCCGAATTCTCTGTGTTTATACACTAGTCAAGGATTTCTAGTGTACACAGTAAAAAAAAGTGATAGCACAATCATATCACGCATTTTATTAATAATAACTTAGAGTTTATTACAAAAGGGGCCTGAGGCCAAATAAATAAATAACACAGCGGAAAGCAAAATAGTAGTAGACCAAACGACTTGCCACAGGCAATCGTCTGGGGACGTAGCCTAGTCGTCAAGATCCTCACCGTTCTGATAGAGGTCTTCTCCTGAATAAAGATTATTCAGCAAGAGTAAGCACAACTTCCGTGCTTGCAAGTTACACCCAATATTGAAAGGTAATGCATGCATAAGGTAAACAAAGGATAATGGCAGGGTTCATTTTGCATAAACAACATTTTTAGGTTAAATATTCATATTAATTTCCAAGGCCAGTTTTTATACTATAACTAAAATCAGTGTTTAAAATGACAGTTGTATAATGGATAACCTCCAATAATTGAATGGTGAAGGATACCCTCCTAACACTTGGCTAACCGCCCAATTTTTACCATAGGATTAGCCATCCTAAAATCATCTGTTGAAATCATTTTATAACCAAAAACAAAATCTAACTTAGAGTGGCTTTGCTAGCATGTCCATTACCGCAGACGCGGCTATTCGAATAGTTTCTACTCTACAGAGTCTTACAGCTTTACCCACACAAGATAATATGCTTTTAATGTCGGCCAAAGCACGCTTTCGAAGGCGTGTGACTAAGCAATTATCATGAGGCCGTTACAATGCAATGCCTTAATGTATTTATGCCCGTTAAGATTTCGCTACCATTGGACTAACCATCCTCCGGTAGCCCCCTCTTGCGCTAGGTGGAACTAATGTCTAACCGACGCCCACACATACAACATGGCACAAATAACACTAAGACACCACAAATTATTTAGCCAAACCCTGCCCATACAAGACATGTGGTGGTACGGTAAGGCGTAGCAAAAAGCGGCTCAAAGGCCGGTCCTTAACTGACTTGGGCGACTTCCAATTAAAACCCTGGGCCTTAATCCTAACCAGATTAAGCCCGTGCATAAACCTGCACCCACCGTTCATCTATCTCGCCCAAGTCCAAACCCATTTTATTTTATTTAGAGTAAAACTCCTCTTTATAGACCTTTCGTGGTAAAACAATACCACAGAACCAAATTTAAATCAAGTTGTAAAAGATTTGGCTAAACCTTCCCAAATTTATAAATGTGATCTAAGCATGGCTAAGCATATGACAAATTTTGCCTAAGGGTGACAAGGCATTCATATTCAATAATCAAATTGACCATACAATGAAAATTGGAATAACTATATCCAAAAACAGGACATTCAAACAATTATATAAACATATGCATGCAATAGTAATTTGAAAACAGAAATTAAATACTTTAAAATACTGGAAACAATATGATCAATGGTGTAACTTACCTTCGTTGAAGTCTTGAAACTCTAAATCGTCAGAAGGATCTAACTCTCCGGAGTTGTCGAGATCTATACGCGAAAATACGACAAATTCAATTCAAATTCAAATAAATTCAAAAAGACAACTCAAATGAACTCCAAACTGAAATAGTTTGGTTTAGTTAGCTAGATTATGATTTTAGACAAATTTTGCAACTTGAATCACCCAATTTGGAGTTCAGATGCAAAAGTTATGAATTTTAGAAGTTTAAAACATAAATCTGAAATTTAATTGAATTTCCCGAATTATTTTTCCCACGTTGCGGAGGCTGTGATGCGGTGAAGCGGGGCTTGGGCAGACCTCCTGCGTTGAACCTCTGAGCGGCCATCCTCCGCTTACGGTTCTCCATTTCCAAGTGCTTGGCCTCCTGACGGATCGCCTTGTCCACCAACTGCTGGAAGTCGGTGAAATTCTGAGAGATTAATTGGATAGAGATGTCATCACTTAGTCCCTCTAGGAACCTCTCCTGCCGATCCTCGTCTCGGGCCACGTCAGCTGGGGCGTAGCGGGCAAGTTGATTGAATATGTGCAGGTATTCGTTCACCATGCGGTTGCCCTGTCGAAGTGCATGGAACTCCTTCTTCAGCGTCATCATTCCCGCCGGGATGTGTGCATGGCGGAAAGCTCGCACAAAGTCGACCCATGTGATGGATTGAGCATCGTTATGGGATATACAATAGTTATCCCACCATTCAGTTGCGGGACCGTTAAGCTGGTGAGAGGCAAACAGAACCCTCTCACGATCAGTGCACTGGGTGATGTCCAGTTTCTTCCCAATGGCCTGAAGCCAGTCATCTGCGTCCATTGGTTCCGTACTGTTGGAAAAAGTCAGCGGACGCATCCTCATGAACTCGGACATGGTCATCCTCTGGTGGTGCGGGGGTGGAGCGGGAGCTACTGCTGCTGCGATAGCGGCTTGAACATTCTGAGCATTTTGCAGTGATTGAGCGAGAAGGTCGATCAGATGAGTTTGGTCCACCGTCATCTGGCGCCAGTCGGGTCCTTCTGCCGGGGGTGGTGGAGGCTGCGGGACGTGATTATCCTGATAGTCTGCCTGATCATTTCCTTGGCCGCTGCCGCTGCTTGTCCTGCGGGTATTCACCATCTGCTGGATCCTCCAAGGATTTAGAAAAGATAGCAAGAAATTCTAAGGGGGGTAAATCTAAAATAGCCCAAGAACCAATAAACACGCAACAAAGAATCAACTTTTCAAAATAGTTCTTTTATTCATTTATTTTATTAATTGATTATGGCTATCACAAAGGTAATTGATAGCTCATAATTCGTGACTAAAGTACGTACTAAAGGAAAAATAGCTATGGGGTACTGGGGGTGTAGTCTATCTCATTAGACCTAGCCTCGCCTGCCTTGTAGCTAGCCAGCTCTGCTTCTACTGCTTTCAGCCTTGCTTCCGCATACTCCAAGCTATCCTGGGTGGTACGCAAATCCTCCAAGGTGTTCTCGTAGGCATAGTCCAATGCCTTCGTCAGGTCCACCTGATGCGTCAGCTTGGGGGAATCCTCTTCTTTGGCGCAGCGGAAGGTGCTTTCGAGTTTGGTCAGAAGATGCATCAGGTAATAATGGAACCCGGTGCCATTGAGGTAGCAGTCATAAGTGTGGCGGAGACGACAGACTGCCTCTCTTGCTGCATCCTGGATACCGTCAGCGAAGGTGTCGCGTCTGATCGGAGCGTGGAAAATGTGAAAGACTGTGTTTGGCGAGAGGTCATAGTAGATCAGCACTTCCACCCTCGAGAGACGCCGTTCTCCTACTTTGTACTTGTAGCCTTGAAAAGTTGGCCTCTTCTTGTACTCAAGATGCTGCATCATCTCCCAAAGAAGCTTGGCCCAGTGTCCAGCAAGGACTTCGTGAGAGGTAGCGTCCGGTATCTCGGCCATCTACAATTTTTGAGAAAGGGAGGAGTCAGTAACCATTTTAAAGAGAAAGGTTGAGAGAGGACTCTAGACAGACTCAAAATAGTTTTAGTGTTCAATAATAATTCCTTAGGGAAATGTGGGGCCACGACCTACAGTCGACATGGCTCTGATACCACTTTTGTCGAACCCGGGAGCGAAGGATCCCGAATTCTCTGTGTTTATACACTAGTCCAGGATTTCTAGTGTACACAGTCAAACAAAAGTGATAACACAATCATATCACATATTTTATTAATAATAACTCAAAGTTTATTACAAAAGGGGTCTGAGGCCAAATAAATAAATAACACAGCGGAAAGCAAAATAGTAGTAGACCAAACGACTAGCCATAGGTGGAAACAATATGATCAATGGTGTAACTTGCCTTCGTTGAAGTCTTGAAACTCTAAATCGTCATAAGGATCTAACTCTCCGGAGTCGTCGAGATCTATACGCGAAAATACGATAAATTCAATTAAAATTCAAATAAATTCAAAAAGACAACTCAAATGAACTCCAAACTGAAATAGTTTGGTTTAGTTAGCTAGATTATGATTTTAGACAAATTTTGCAACTTGAATCACCCAATTTGGAGTTCAGATGCAAAAGTTATGAATTTTAGAAGTTTAAAACATAAATCTGAAATTTAATTAAATTTCCCGAATTATTTTTCTACTGGAAAATCTAATTATTGCACAATGCTGACGCCAGCGAGGGAATTTCGGAATTTTAAAGGAATTAAAATAATCCCTGACATGTGGGGGCCACTGTAAGTGGCTCGGCTCACATGGTGAGTCTCTGATGGCCCAGGTCAAGGGGTGATCAGGTACCCGCGGCGTGACCAGCGTGACACGTGGCGCCGGGTGGCACCGAGGTGGCGCCACGCCCGGCCAAGAGGGCGCGGCGGCGCTGATGTCCGATGGTCACCGGCGACTAGAAACGCAGCGGTGCTTGGCGAGTACGGCGGGTAGAAGACAACGAGGAGCATTTATACCTTACGCGGCGGCGAGGTTGGCAGCGGTGGTGGCGACGACGGAAGAAGCGGAGGCGCACGGGCTCGTGTCGGCGATGGTGTTCGGCGGTGCTCGGTGGCAGAAGGTGCGCCGCGGTAGGCGTGGTCGTCGGCCGTTGGTGGGATCGGAGTGGCGGAAGGTCGGCGGCGGCGGCGCAAGCGGTGGTGGAAGGGGTTTGGCGTCGGCGAAGAAATGCAAAATCCGCGAGCTCGAGGGTAGGCGAGGTGAGTGGTGGTCTTGGGTTTAGTCTTGGGAGGCGGTCTTTGGGATGCCCTTTATAGATCGAGGCGGCGGGGTTCGTCGTGGCGCGCAAGAAGCTCCCGCCGGTGTCTGAGGCGGAATTTGGGGAGTCGGGGCCAGAGATGGAAGGGAAAAGACCGAAACGGGTGCGATTCGGTGCGGTGGTTTTAATGCACGCGAAATTTTGGTGATTCGATCAGGATTTAGCCCCGTTTCGAAGCTTCTTGAAGCGTATCCATGGCGGAGTGTGCGGGCGAGAAAAGGAAAGCGCGTCGTGGAGAAGAAAGGAAGGAGGAAGAAGGGGTGAGGCGGGCTCACCTGTCGGTGACCGCGGAGAAAGGAAAGGGGCGGGGCACCGGTGGCCGTTTGATGGCGATCCAACGGCGTGGAGCGGAGGAGGTTTAAGCGGCCGAGCGGGCTGACGCGTGAGGCAAGCGGGCTGGGCCGAAGAAGTTTCGGCCGAAACGCTGTTTGGATTTTTCTTTTGGTTTTCTAATTAATTAAATGCTGATAATTCAATTAGGCTTTTGAATATAGCACAATAAGTCCAAAAATTTTGAGAAAATTCACAGAAATTCTCTGGAGCATTTAGGACTTGAATAAAATATTTTCAACTATTATTTGGTAATATATTTTGCAAATAAATTTGTTTAGCTTCAAATTGATTAAGTACAAGTTTTTAAAAATTTCAGAAAAATCCACAAAAATACTTAAACTTCATTTTTCAATTGGAATTTGAAATTTGGGCTGTTACAAATCTACCTCCCTTAAAGGGAATCTCGAGCCCGAGATTCAGACTTGGTTAGCAAAAAGATCAGGGTAGTTGGCATTGAGTTCTTCTTCTTTCTCCCCTGTGGCTTTACTTTCTGGATGGTGACTCCACTGCACCTTGTATGATCTTATGATTTTGCTTCTGGTAACACGTTCTGTGACATCCAGAATTTTAATTGGTCGCTCCACATAGGTAAGGTCTTCTTGAAGGTCACAGCTTTCCAAGAGGGTGTGGACTTCCGGCACTCGAAGACATTTCTTTAACTGCGACACGTGGAAGACATTATGTACTGTTGACAAGGTTGCTGGCAGCTCTAATTGATAAGCCACTTCTCCACATCTTGCCAAGATTTCTCCACATCTTGCCAAGATCTTGTATGGCCCGATATATCTGGGTGCGAGTTTATCTTTCATCTGGAATCTCCTTACTCCTCTGAGTGGAGTAACTCTGAGATAGACAAAATCTCCTACCTCAAAGTTTAATTCCTTCCGACGGTTATCAGCATAACTCTTTTGTCGGGATTGGGCTACCTTCAGACGTTCCTGTATAGCCTTTACTTTACTTTCAGCTTCTTTGATTAATTCAGGTCCAAAGAGCTAATGTTCTCCCACCTGATCCCAAAGGAGCAGGGTTCGGCATTTCCTACCATACAAAGCTTCGAGTGGAGCCATCTGCAGACTGGCCTGGTAGCTATTATTGTACGAGAACTCCGCATATGGCAGATCTTTGTCCCAACCTTTTCCGAAATCTAAGGCACAGGCTCAAAGCATGTCTTCAAGAATTTGGTTGGTGCGTTCTGTCTGTCCATCTGTCTAGGGATGATATGTCGTGCTGAAATTGAGTCTGGTTCCTAAGGCTTCATGTAGACTCTTCCAAAACCTTGATGTAAATTGGGAACCTCTGTCAGACACGATCTTCTTGGGTACTCCGTGTAAACAAACGATCCTGGCCATATATAATTCTGCTAGCTGATTGCTTCTGTATGTGGTCTTGACTGGAATAAAGTGAGCAACTTTAGTTAACCGGTCAATTACCACCCAGATGGAGTCATATCCCGATTGGGTCCTAGGGAGTCCGGTGATGAAATCCATACCAACTTCTTCCCACTTCCACTCGGGAATTGGTAATGGTTGCAATAGACCAGCGGGTATTTGGTGCTCTGCCTTAACTCTTTGACAGACATCACAACGAGTGACGAAATCAGCAATTTCGCGCTTCATACTGACCCACCAATATTTTTCTTTTAGATCCTGATACATTTCGGTGCTCCCAGGATGAATGGAGTACGGCTATTTGTGAGCCTCTTTTAGAATCGACTCTTTTATCTCCTGCTGATTGGGTACACAGATGCGGTCTCCAAACCACACTGTTCCTTGCTCATCCTCGGAAAAACCTGGGGCTTTGCCTCTTCTCATATTCTTCTTGATTTCTTGGATGTCTTCGTCTTCTAACTGCTTTGTTCTGATCTGACCCTGAAGAGTCGGTTGAACTTCTAGAGCGTTCACACAACCGTGGTTGACAATCTCCAGGTTCAGGTGCTTCAGTTTTTCATACAATTCTGGCTGATTCTTCTGCACTAATATGGTGTTGCAATACGCCTTTCTACTCAGGGCATCTGCTACCACATTGGCTTTGCCTGGATCATAATGGATTTCGAGGTCGTAGTCCTTTATCAACTCCAACCATCTCCTCTGTCGGAGATTGAGTTCGGACTGCGTAAATATGTACTTCAGGCTTTTATGATCCGTGAAAATCTCACAGCGGTTACCAATGAGATAATGCCGCCAGATCTTCAGAGCATGCACAATTGCTGCTAACTCAAGATCATGAGTCAGATAATTCCCTTCGTGTAGCCTCAACTGCCAGGATGCATATGCCACAACTTTGCCTTCCTGCATCAATACACATCCGAGGCCTTGACGGGACATGTCACAGAAGATCTCAAAATCCTTGCGGATGTCCAGTAGAATTAACACCGGTGCTGAGACTAGCCTCTTTTTCAGCTCCTGGAAACTTTCTTCACAGGCGCTTGACCATTCAAACTTCTTCTCTTTCTTCAGAAGTTGAGTCATGGGTCTTGCAAGTTTAGAGAAACCTTCGATGAATCTGCGGTAATAACCCGCTAGTCCAAGGAAACTTCTCACCTCGGTGACTGATTTGGGTTGTTTCCAGTCCATTACTGCCTCAACCTTGGAGGGATCTACTGCAATTCCTCCTGCTGACACAATATGTCCAAGGAATGCCACTTGACATAGCCAAAATTCACTTTTGCTGAATTTGGCATAAAGTTGGTGCTCCCTGAGCTTGTCCAGGATCATCCTGAGGTGTTTCTCATGTTCTTCTTCATCTTTTGAGTAGATGAGAATGTCATCGATGAAGACAACCACAAACTTATCCAAGAATTCCATGAACACTTTGTTCATCATATTCATGAAATAAGCAGGGGCGTTCGTCAAATCGAAGGACATTACTGTAAACTCGTACAGTCCATATCTTGTAGTGAAAGCTGTCTTTGGGATATCTTCTGGTCTGATCTTCAGTTGGTGATAAATGGATCTCAGGTCAATCTTCGAGAAGACACTTGCTCCCTTCAGCTGATCAAACAGATCATCAATCCTGGGCAACGGGTATTTGTTCTTGATTGTTACCTCGTTGAGTGATCTGTAATCAACGCACATTCTCATACTATTGTCTTTCTTCTTGACAAATAGTACTAGGGCTCCCCAAGGTGAAGAGCTGGGTTGAATGTACCCTTTGCTTCACAATTCTTCAATTTGCTTTTTCAGCTCTGCTAACTCGTTGGCTGGCATTCTGTAGGGCCGCTTCGAGATTGGAGCTGTCCCGGGGACTAGATCAATTAGGAACATTATGTCCCGATCTGGTGGCATGCTAGGTAGATTATCTGGGAAGACATCGGGGTATTCCCACGCTACGGGTATGCCTTCAAGTTTTACTTCCTTCAAGCTGGTGAGGATAGAACTCCCTCCAGTGCGGGTGTTGGGCTTGAATTCTACTGAAATTCCCTGCTCATTGGTGAGGGTGATAGACCTATTGGCACAGTCTATTTGTCCATAGTTTTTGGCTAGCCAGTCCATTCCAAGAATTACATCCAGACCTTGGGAGTGTAAGACTATCAAGTCGGCTAGAAAAGATACTCTGGATATCTCAAGGGTAAGATTTGGGCATAGAGAACTGGTTCTCATTTCCGAGCCCGGGGAATGGATTATCATGGGAGTAGCTAAGGAGAATATAGGTAACCCATATTTTCCCATAAACTTATTTGACACAAAAGAATGTGAAGCTCCAGAATCAAATAGGACAGATCCTGGTACTGACTTAACAAGGAACATACCGAGGACCACATCTGGTGCTGCTTGGGCCACTTCTGCCGTGACATGGTTCACCCGACCCTTGGTGAACTGGCCTGCTGGCCTTGTGGTGCCGTCGGTGGCTAGAACTCCTGAGGTTGGCCTGGCTGGAGTCACACCTTGCTGCTTCTTCGGGCATTTGTTGGCATAATACCCCGTCTCATTACAGTGGAAGCAAGTAACTCCCGAAGCCGAGGAAGTGGAATGCTTCTGCTGAAACTGCCCTCCAGATGAGTTGTTGCGGAAGGTGGAGGTGTTGGAGCGCTGTGGCGGTGCTGGATTTCTGGACGTGGAAGATTGAAATTTCCCACGTTGCGGAGGCTGTGATGCGGTGAAGCGGGGCTTGGGCAGACCTCCTGCGTTGAACCTCTGAGTGGCCATGCTCCGCTTACGGTTCTCCATTTCCAAGTGCTTGGCCTCCTGACGGATCGCCTTGTCCACCAACTGCTGGAAGTCGGTGAAATTCTAAGAGATTAATTGGACAGAGATGTCATCATTTAGTCCCTCTAGGAACCTCTCCTGCCGATCCTCGTCTCGGGCCACGTCAGCTAGGGCGTAGTGGGCAAGTTGATTGAATCGGTGCAGGTATTCGTTCACCATGCGGTTGCCCTGTCGAAGTGCATGGAACTCCTTCTTCAGCGTCATCATTCCCGCCGGGATGTGTGCATGGCGGAAAGCTCGCACAAAGTCGACCCATGTGATGGATTGAGCATCGTTATGGGAGATACAATAGTTATCCCACCATTCAGCTGCGGGACCGTTAAGCTGGTGAGAGGCAAACAGAACCCTCTCACGATCAGTGCACTGGGTGATGTCCAGTTTCTTCCCAATGGCTCGAAGCCAGTCATCTGCGTCCATTGGTTCCGTACTGTTGGAAAAAGTCAGCGGACGCATCCTCATGAACTCGGACATGGTCATCCTCTGGTGGTGCGGGGTGGAGCCGGAGCTGCTGCTGCTGTGATAGCGGCTTGAACATTCTGAGCATTTTTCAGTGATTGAGCGAGAAGGTCGATCAGATGAGTTTGGTTCGCCATCATCTGGCGCCAGTCGGGTCCTTCTGCCGGGGGTGGTGGAGGCTGCGGGACGTGATTATCCTGATAGTCTGCCTGATCATTTCCTTGGCCGCTGGCGCTGTCGCTGCCTGTCCTGCGGGTATTCACCATCTGCTGGATCCTCCAAGGATTTAGAAAAGATAGTAAGAAATTTTAAGGGGGGTAAATCTAAAATAGCCCAAGAACCAATAAACACGTAACAAAGAATCAACTTTTCAAAATAGTTCTTTTATTCATTTATTTTATTAATTGATTATGGCTATCACAAAGGTAATTGATAGCTCATAATTCGTGACTAAAGTACGTACTAAAGGAAAAACAGCTATGGGGTACTGGGGGTGTAGTCTATCTCATTAGAGCTAGCCTCACTTTGCCTTGTAGCTGACTCCGCTTCTCATCGCTTTGGCCTTGCTTCCGCATACTCCAAGCTATCCTGGGTGGTACGCAAGTCCTCCATGGTGTTCCCGTAGGCATAGTCCAATGCCTTCGTCAGGTCCACCTGATGCGTCAACTCGGGGGAATCCTCTTCTTTGGTGCAGCGGAAGGTGCTGTCGAGTTTGGTCGGAAGATGCATCAGGTAATAATGGAACCCGGTGCCATTGAGGTAGCAGTCATAAGTGTGGTGGAGACGACGGACTGCCTCTCTTACTGCATCCTGGATATCGTCGGCGAAGGTGTCGCGTCTGATCGGAGCGTGGAAAATGTGGAAGACTGTGTTTGGCGAGAGGTCATAGTAGATCAGCACTTCCACCCTCGAGAGACGTCGTTCTCCTACTTTGTACTTGTAGCCTTGAAAAGTTGGCCTCTTCTTGTACTCCAGATGCTGCATCATCTCCCAAAGAAGCTTGGCCCAGTGTCTAGCAAGGACTTCGTGAGAGGTAGCGTTCGGTATGTCGACTGTGGGCTCCCCGGGTTATTGGAAATGTACTTAATTAAATTCATACAGTAACATGATTATTAATGAAGGAACAGTATTGTCCCTCAATTAAAGATCATGCTAAAGGTATAAATTCAATAAGTAACAATTCCAATAAACAGGATCCCCCGATATATATATATATCTCACAATGGTTCCCAGGATCAATGACCATTGCATATATATATCCTTTAACAACATTGCATCATACACATACAAGTCGTACATTTGCATAATTAAACATAAGTTTACAACATTCGGGTTTAGTACTACAATATAGAGTGACTTGGTCACTACAACATATTCAACAGCGGAAGCAAAATAAACTGAAAAAGTCCACCAATGGCCTCATCCACCCGCGAGCAATTGCGTGGAGGAAAGAAATAGCGTTACTCGTTAGCGTCACCCGATCGGCGCTAACTGGTGCTTCATAAAGGAAACCGTCCTCACTGCAACAATAGGTGATAGCACCTTGAGTACGGAAGGTACTCGGCAAGTCTTACACAAACTATTAAAATAAAGTGTTGATTAGAGCCTAACCAAAGGAATAGAATTGTTACATGCATAAGGTTACAATAGGAAGGTATAAAGGTTCAGATTTGCATAAAGCAGGACATCTTAACCTACAATTGCTAAATTTTGGTAAAGCAATTTAATAAATCAAATTTGGACTAAAACAGTACCTAAAGACATTAAAAGTAAACAGTACAGTGCATGATTCCCTCATGCAAACCGAAAATAAACCCAAAACAAATTTTTAAATCAAAGCTTCTATCTGGTGACATCAATTCAAGTTATCGTCCATGGCCGTGGACACGGCTATTGAACAGTTTATACCTGCGAGGTGTACATCTTTACCCACATGACTTAGCTAGCCGTTGCCTTGGATGCCTCCGAATGATGACATACTTCCTTTGGTATGCCGGCCAGGAAACTAAGATTTGGTATTTTCAACAAGCCAACACTATTGAGTTGGACCCCATGTGTGAACCGATCCGCTTAAACAACGATCGATAGCATCCGCTAAGGGCACACATGTTGCGTCGATAATGCCGATCCAAACAATTTAATGCGAATTGGGTTCCCTACCCATAGTAGAATGCTATCGGCACCATTAAGGTATCGTATATGCGACGAGGCACATATCGCCCTCACCCTCCTAAGAACATCGATCTTGACATACAAGCTCACATGGCATAAAGCGGTCCTCGGACCAAAGCATCTATGCCATACAAGGTCAATACACATATCCTTACTCTCCTGTTTCCAACTCAATAGTCTTAACATTTTACTTAACCAAGCAGCGCCCATACATTGCATGTGGAAGTGCGTGGGGACTTGGCTGAATAGTCGAGTTCGGTCCTTAATTAACCGGACAAGTCCACCACAAACCCAATCTCGTGCACAAAAGCACCATCACTAGCTTCCTCTTGTCGAGATCAATTTGAATTTCAAATACAAGACTGATTTAAAGAAAGCTGGACAAAGAGTTTAAAATAACAATAGTTGATTGTGATTTCCATGTTTGACAAGATATGCTTGTCAAACTCTAAAATCTCTAGATGCATGTCTAAGCTAAAGCTGAAAATATAGGTTATGATATACGATACTATGCTAGGGTTAAGTGTATGATGACAATTGAGGTAATCCATCATGTTTGGTCATAGCTAACTACTAACAGATCACATTTTGTATTTTGGAAAAATAGCATGCACAGATATCCTTTGGATTTGTAAAAGCTATTGTACAAAATTTGGGATCAATATGGTGCAAAGAGGATGCTTGCCTTGATAATAATAAACTTACATTGCAGGCTCTGGTTGCTCGAGAAATAGGTTCAAGGATTTGGAAGAACCAGATTCTAAAAGAGACAATAAACTCAATAAATACCAAATCGACAATAAGTCCAAAATGGAAGAAAGATGCATGATTACAGTATGCTTAAGCCATAACTACCCATATTAGTGATAATAACCCATAATATAGCTACTTGTTTTCAAAAAGCGAAACTAGAGTTTAGTGCAAAGTCGAGCTTTTGATTTTAAAAGAGTGAAAGCAGACAGATTGCAAGTTTGGAAAAGGAATATAGAACATGCAAAAATTCATAAATTAAACTTAGCATGATCTTTTAGGGTAATTAATATCCCAAACCAACCTTAGTCTAACCTAACTAGTTAGATTATATCAACTAAGAAGAAATTCATTTTGTCGGTTAAGCGACAAAAGAAACAGAGACAGATCTCAACTAGAAGTTAAAATAGATGATGACAAGAATGGAAAGATCAACTTGTCATCTTTGCTAGGGTTTAGTCAAAACCTAAATAAGATGGTAAGTTGACAGGAAGAACCTAGGTTTTGAAAATGACATGGAAAACCGAAAGGTATAATATCAACTTTTGGTTTGAAGCAAGTTGAAGCTCACGATGCTTAAAAGAATGATTCACAGGAGCATCTAAGGTCCTTAAAATGCTCAAGATATCATAACTAGGGTTTTTAGCTTACCAGGATGGAAAAAGGAGCCAAGGACTCTGAAAATCGATGATGATGGACAGAGAAATAAACTCTGGATTTAACCTACAAAAGATAACCAATCTTTATTGTAAGTAAAACCAGTGCTTAAGGTAGATAAGCAATGATCAACAGCAAGAAACTCCACTGGACAGCAATGGAGGAAAGTGAGCTTCATGGTCAACAATGGTGCGCACTCCAAAAAGCTAGGGTTTATATAAGGATGTTGAGCTACAGGGCAAGAGAGAAAGATCTAGAGTTGATGAGGTGTCCATTTAGGGCTAATTATCCCAAAAATTAGTTGCAAAAACTTTGGGATAAATCCTCTCCTCTGTTTACAGAGAAATCTGCGCGCTGAGAGAGAGGGAAGAAGATAAGAGTCAGCTGACATGTGGGCCCCATTGTCATCCTCAGCCGCGCGTGCTTCACAAAAGCTCAAAAGAATATCAGCCGTCCGATTGGAAATGGACGGCTGTGATAAATCGAGAGATTAAATGATTTGAATCGGTACTAGTTAATATGGACCGCACGATCTAGATCGACCGATCGGGATTAAAACGGAGCTCAAAGGAATCTCGAGATCCACTTTCAAATCTGGACGTTGGATTGAAATCCAACGCTCAGCTAAAAGAATACACGTCGCCCCTTTTAGATGCGATGGCACAGCACCGTTGGATTTGATTTCTACGGTCAGGATGGAAAATTGAACCGGATGGTCCGATTGCATACACTCATATGGACCTTACGATTAAAATCCAACGATCCACCGATTTTGGGCTTTAAAGGCCCACGGTCAAAAAGGAGTGCCGTAGGATTGAAATCCAAAGGCCCATATAAACACACGCCTTTGATTTCAAAATGAAATGAGCGGCGGTTAGATAAAAATGGACGGTGAGATCGTGAGGATCGGAGTCGTCAGAATGCATACACTAATCTGGACCACACGATGAAGATCCAGCGGGCGGAGGGCGTGGGCTTAATAACACGCGGTAAAAGGAAAAGCGTAGGATTTGAATCTAACGGCTTAGATAAAAGCGCGCTTTAAGTTTAAAACAAAAGGGATGCGTTGTTGGATTGGAAATGAGCGGTGGAGATTGAAAAGGGATCGGAGTTGTCCGATTGCACACTGCGATCTCGATCGTTAGATCAAGATCCAACGGCGGAGATTAAAACGCACTGCGTGGGCGGCTCGCGGGCGTTATAGACTCGCGGTTCGATTGAAGATCGACGGCTCATAACAGCGTGGATTTTGGGCTCGCGCCGAACGTGATGGGGCGGACCAATTTGATTCGGTTGGACCAAGACCCATGGTCCGAGTCGCTCTGATACTAGGTTTGGGTTTGGGCCGGTTTAGTTGACGAACCTTATTCAAATATTCCAAGGTTTGGTGGGCTTTTAAAAATAGCAAATAAATTTATAAAATCATGAAATTTTTATGGAAGCTACTGGGATAATATATTTCCCAGATAAATTTTATAAACCACATTATCACTTTGTAAAATACATAAATATTTATTTCAGGCGAAAATATTTATTTAAAGACAATAAATTTTTCTTTAAGCCCAAATAATTTCTAAAAATGCAACAAAAATATTTTTAGTCAAGATAATTTATCTAGGCTTTAATAAAAATACTTCCCAGTCATAATACAAGTTTTATCTTGTATTCCTTTAAGACTTCAAATGGTTCTTTAGGGTTTTGGCTAAAAAGGAAGGTTTTTAATTTGTAACATGCTGCCCAAAGTGTAGAAATGAACAGTAATGCTATGAACAGCACCTCATTACTGTTCATAAAGCATTTTATTACTGTTTATAAACTTGGGGCTGTTACATCGACCATCTACAATTTTTGAGAAAGGGAGGAGTCAGTAACCATTTTAAAGAGAAAGGTTGATAGAGGACTCTGGACAGACTCAAAATGGTTTTAGTGTTCAAAAATAATTCCTTAGGGAAATGTGGGGCCACGACCTACAGTTGACATGGCTCTGATACCACTTTTGTCGAACCCGGGAGCGAAGGATCCCGAATTCTCTGTGTTTATACACTAGTCTAGGATTTCTAGTGTACACAGTCAAACAAAAGTGATAACACAATCATATCACACATTTTATTAATAATAACTCAGAGTTTATTACAAAAGGGGCCTGAGGCCAAATAAATAAATAACACAGCGGAAAGCAAAATAGTAGTAGACGAAACGACTTGCCACAGGTGGAAACAATATGATCAATGGTGTAACTTGCCTTCGTTGAAGTCTTGAAACTCTAAATCGTCAGAAGGATCTAACTCTCCGGAGTCGTCGAGATCTATACGCGAAAATACGACAAATTCAATTCAAATTCAAATAAATTCAAAAAGACAACTCAAATGAACTCCAAACTGAAATATTTTGGTTTAGTTAGCTAGATTATGATTTTAGACAAATTTTGCAACTTGAATCACCCAATTTGGAGTCCAGATGCAAAAGTTATGAATTTTAGAAGTTTAAACCATAAATCTGAAATTTAATTGAATTTCCCGAATTATTTTTCTACTGGAAAAATCTAATTATTGCACAATGCTGACGCCAGCAAGGGAATTTCGGAATTTTAAAGGAATTAAAATAATCCCTGACATGTGGGGGCCACTGTAAGTGGCTCAGCTCACATGGACTGGGTCTACAGTGACTGGGTCCAAAGGGGGGTGATCCGTGCCACGCGGGCGCTGACCCGACGTGACACATGGCGCCGGGTGGCACCGAGGTGGCTGCCACTGTAATATCCCGACTTTCTTTTGAGCGTACAATTCAAATTGAGAGAGAATTAATGTAATTCTCCGATAGTGCTAGAAATAATTTTCAGAAGAAAATACTTAATCGGTAGAAGGTTTCTTTTGGAAAAACGCTTAATCAGGAGATTAGAGGGGGTTTTCTGCGTTTTCTGGCAACTGGGCACAGGCCTTGGCCCATGAGGCTGGCCGGCCATTGGGGAGGTGCCACCTCCCCAAAACCCTAGCCGCCCCTTTTCCCCCTCTCCTCCCCACCTTGGCCGCCACCTCCCTCCTCTCCCCTTCCCCCTCCATCTTGCGCCTCCCCCTGCTGGTTGCAGCCCCTTCTCCACCTCCATTGCTGCCGCCCCAAGCCCCAAGTGCAGCACCCCACCTCCCGAGCCGTCCCTTGGTGCCGATCTCCCGTTCTTGGCTTCTCGCGAAGGTAGGAGCGGTGTTTCGTGGAATTGGCTGATCAAGAAGGAGGGGAACATCTTCGTGGATCAACCATCGGCTCCCTGGTTGATGCAAGGGTAACGAATGCCGATCCTCGTCGTTTGATTAGTGGTAGATGCGATTTGGTTCATTTTTTATTAGATCGTATTGCTGCGAGTAGAAAGTCGATTCTGTCCAGAATGTTGCGGGGTCTGTTTCGTGATGTTATATGCCGAATTTGAGTTGTCCATCTCCTAGAGATATTTAGGTTTTGTTCTTAGCTTTCGGTGGCCGCCAAGAACACTGAATTCCGATGTACGGATAAAAAGTTATGTTAGTTTTCGTCTCTGTTGTCCGGAATCCTGACGAGAATAAATTGTCAAGTTGTCTTTTAAAATATGAGTGTGTTAATGGAACATTCAGGGCTTTCACCCAACTAGGTTATTATAGGCCTTGGTCTTAGCTTTTGATATTGTTAAAGAACTCTCAATTCGGAGTTGTAGATTAAAAGTTATGATCGTTTTCTTACTGCTGTCTTATTTGTGTAGACAGATTCTGTTCTGCTGTTTCAGTTATCTGTCAGTAAATTAAATTGGCCGAATTGGGTTACCTTGTCAACTAGAGTATTGTATTTATGTCAGTTAAGAATCCATAGAAATTGGTCTCACCTCATTCCGAGTTCCAGACCAATAGATATGATTTTTACCGTTCTGCTGTCCAGTTTCGGGTTGTGCCTGAGTAGTCTGTTTTCAGATTAGAGCTAACTAGTTAATTGTGGGTTATCGGGAAGGAGTTGTAGAACGTTATTGGAAGCGCTCTGTTGTATGTTGTATTTATTTCGAGTACTTACTTGTGTAGGCAGAGAGGCTTCGGGTTTAGGGACATCTTCTTTGCCTACTACCGCAGCGCTTCGCTGAAGGCAAGTATATTGACTTTTGTGTGATTTGTAAATAATGGATGCTCGATGTTTAATATTGTGTTTTGTTCGATATGAGAGAAGCTTTAATATTCATGTTCCGTCCATGGGAATGGAATATCCACGGGAGTGGAGGTTAAAGAATACAAGAGGTTCCAAGGATTATGTTCCTTGCGTATGTTCTTTCATATGTGTGCAGATGATGTTAGTCATAATAGTTATGTTCATTAATGCATCCATGTTCATGTTCCGTCCACGGGAGTGGAGTCTAAAGTCCCATCAATTCCAGTATGGGCATGTGAAGTCCCACCATTCCAATGTGGGCGTTTTGGACACCGTATGAAACGTTCTTCATACGGTATTTTGGATCCCGTATTTCGATAAATACGGGCTTAAGTGCACACCGGCGGGTGTGTCACTAGCTATCTGGTATAAGCATGTGTGCAGTCCATTCTTTTCATTAAATCCATTCATTCTATTCATTCATGCACTCATTCGGGGTATGTTCGCATTCTTTAATGATGAGGTCTTGTTCGTATTTGTGGTATGTTCATTTATTCACTGTACTTGCTGAGTCATGGACTCATTCTTGCTTTGTTTGTTTATTTTAGGTGATCATTGATGCTGGCTCTATCGGGAGGGAGTAGACACGCACTAATCTTGCAATTCACCATAATCAAGTTCAACAATATGATTTAGTTTCTATCTTTCATTCGTTAAGGGATGAACTGTAATAAATAAATTTAAATGGTGAAGGAAGGATACCTTCTCCATGTTGTGATTGATTATGTATTGCTTGTGATCTTCGATCATCCTTCGTTACACTTGCTTGAATTCAGACTATTGTCATGCCATGATTCTATTAAGTAGTGATTTCTTTATATCATTAGTTGATATTATTCAAATTCTTTTGATTATGGTTGTATGTTAGATCCTTTAGGTAACATTTTGGCTTCGGATAGCTGTAGGTGTTCTGACCACGCCAAAGACGGGGGCGGCGGCGCCACGATGTCCGATGGTCACCGGCGACTAGAGGCACGGCGGTGCTTGGCGAGGGTACCAGCGGGTAGAGAAGACAACGGGGAGCATTTATACCTTACGCGGGAGGCCAGGGGTTGATAGCGGTGACCGGCGACGGGGAAGAAGCGGAGGTGCGCACGGGCTCGTGTCGGCGATGGTGTTCCGGCGGTGCTCCGGTGGCAAGAAGGTGCGCACGAGGTAGAGCGTGGTCGTGCGAAGCCGTTGGTGGGATCGAAGTGGTCGGAAGATCGACGACGGCGGTGCAAACGGTGGTGGAAGGGGGTTTGGCCGTCGGCGCAGAAATGCAAAATCCGGCGAGCTCGAGGGGGTAGGGGCGAGGTGAGTGGTGGTGCTGGGTTTAGTGCCGGGTGACGGTGCTGGGGCGCCCTTTTATAGATCGAGGGCGACGGGGGTTCGTCGTGGCGCGCAAGAAGCTCCCGCCGGTGTCCGAGGCGGAATTAGGGGAGTCGGGGCCAGAGATGGAAGGGAAAAGACCGAAACAGGTGCGATTCGGTGCGGTGGTTTTAATGCACGCGAAATTTTGGTGATTCGATCAGGATTTAGCCGCGTTTCGAAGCTTCTTGAAGCGTATCCATGGCGGAGTGTGCGGGCAAGAAAAGGAAAGTGCGCCGCGGAGAAGAAAGGAAGGAGGAAGAAGGGGTGAGGCGGGCCCACCTGTCGGTGACTGCGGAGAAAGGAAAGGGGCGGGGCACCGGTGGCCGTTTGGTGGCAATCCAACGGCGTGGAGCGGAGGAGGTTTAAGCGGCCGAGCGGGCTGACGCGCGAGGCAAGCGGGCTGGGCCGAAGAAGTTTCGGCCCAAACGCTGTTTGGATTTTTCTTTTGGTTTTCTAAATAATAAAATGCTGATAATGCAATTAGGCTTTTGAATATAGCACAATAAGTCCAAAATTTTTGAGAAAATTCACAGAAATTCTCTGGGCATTTAGGACTTGAATAAAATATTTGCAACTATTATTTGGTAATATATTTTGCAAATAAATTTGTTTAGTTTCAAATTGATTAAGTAAAAGCTTTTAAAAAATTCAGAAAAATCCACAAAAATACTTAAACTTTATTTTTCATTTGGAATTTGAAATTTGGGCTGTTACATAGATAAAGCAACAAAATGGGCATATTTAGTGAATCTGTCCACTAATACAAAAATAACATCCTTTCCCTTGGAATTGGGCAATCCTTCTACGAAATCCATTATGATATGAGTCCAAGCCATATCGGAAATGGGTAATGGCTCCAATAGCCCTGGATAGTGACAATGCTCCGATTTAGAACGTTGACAAACAACACATTCTTGTACATAGGCATGGATTTCTTTCTTCATCCCTGGCCAAAAGAAAAACCCTTTTATTCTTTGGTAAGTGGCCACTCTTCCCGAATGTCCCTCAACAGCAGAGGTGTGTAATGTGCTGATCAAGTTCTGTCTCAATTCTGCATCATCTCCTACATATATCCTCCCTTTGTATTTGAGAATCCCAAAATGAAAACTGTACCCAGATTTGGGATTTGGAGCTACAGACAGTTGTTCCAGTAGTTCCTTACAACGAGCATCATTAAGGTAACTATCTTCTATTGTCTCCATCCAAGTGGGAATTGCCATAGATATTGCCATCACCTGAGTCCCTTTTCTGGATAATGCATCAGCTACTTTGTTTTCCTTTCCCTTTTTATATTCTATAACATAATTGAATTCCAACAATCTTAACATTAGCTTGTGCTGAATTCCCTCTGAGATTCTTTGCCCGGTCATAAATTTCAAACTTTGTTGATCTGTTTTAATCACCAATTGTGTTCCCAAGAAATAGTGCCTCCACCTCTTGAGTGCTTCAATTATAGCCATGTCCTCTCTATCATAAGTTGATAGTGATGTTGATCTGACACCTAGTGTCTTGCTGAGATAAGCAATTGGTCTACCCCTTTGCATTAAAACTCCTCCAATTCCTGTTCCGCTAGCATCAGTTTCCAATGTGAATTCTGCTGTGAAATCAAGTAATGTCATGACTGGAGCAGTGATCAAACTTTGCTTCAGCTTCTCAAATGCTTGGTCTTGTGGCTCTTTCCAATCAAAACCTCCCTTTCTCAACATATCATGAAGAGGCCTACATATGATCCCGTAATTTTGAACAAATCTTCTGTAATATCTAGCCATTCCTAGAAAACTCCTTAATTGAGTCACATCTCAAGGTTTAGGCCAATCTTTAATGGCACTGATTTTATTAGGGTCAGTCGCCACTCCTTGACTTGAAATAACATGCCCAAGGTATTCCACTTGTGGTGCAGCAATTACACATTTGCTAAACTTTGCAAAAAGCTTGTGCTACCTCAAAATATCCAGCACGGTGATTAAGTGTTTGTAATGCTCATGATTATCCTTGCTGTAGATGAGTATGTCATCAAAGAATACCAAAATGAATTTCCTCAAGTACTTGCCAAATAGATTGTTCATTAATGACTGAAAAGTAGCTGGGGCGTTAGTGAGGCCAAAAGGCATGACAAGGTACTCATAATGCCCTAGATAAGTGCTAAATGCAGTCTTGTTGATATCTTCTTTGCTCATTCTAATTTGGTGGTACCCTGATCTCAAATCAAGTTTGCTGAAAATAGAAGCCCCATGTAGCTCATCCAATAAGTCCTCTATGACTGGTATGGGATATTTGTTTTTAATGGTCTGAGCATTGAGCTTCCTATAGTCAATACATAGTCTCCAAGACCTGTTTGTTTTCTTAACAAGAATGGCAGGTGACGCATACGGGCTGGCACTGGGCCTGATAATTGAAGCTTCTAATAACTGTTGTATTTGCTGCTCCATCTCCTCCTTTTGTTGATGAGGAACCCTATAGGGTCTAATATTTGGTGGTTCAGCCCCTTCCTTGATTGGGATGTTATGGTCACAACCTCTCTCAGGTGGTAGCTCTTGAGGTTCTTGAAAGACATCTTGATAGGAGAGGATGAGAGATTGATAATGTGGGTTCACTGTTTTGATGTCATCCTCGCACTTCACTGCTTGCAGTTCAATAACATAACCTGAGACTCCCTTCTTTGTCAGTTTGTTCAACTCTTGAGAGTTCATAAGTCTCAAAGAATCAATATGTGATTGGTCTTCCAGTATCATCTCCACACTCCCTTCCTTCTTAATGGTCAACTTTCTTGTTTTCATATCCAAGTTAATGGGGCTATGACGATACAGCCAATCACACCCCAGCACAATATCATAGCCTTTGAGTTTAATTTGAAGGAATTACAAAAGGTTTCCCCATTGATGTAGTAACTCACATTTGAAATATTGGATCCAGTCAGGATAGTTCCTCCACCATCCACTGTTACTCTTTGCAAAGGATTACCTTGTATCTTGCAGGAGGTTTTTGTAGCAAAATTCAGATCAATGAAAGTGTGTGTGCTTCCACTATCCAGTAGCGCTACTCCCCTCTTTCCTCCCATATGAATTGCTAATGTGAAGGTGGAGATTTGGGCTAGTCCCTGTATAGCCAGAATTGAAATATGCATGAGTTGCCCTTCCTGTTCAGGCTCAGGAGGAGAAGGATCTTCGACTTCAGGTGGTGATTCTTCTTCCTCGGAGTTATGTATTGGGAAATCATCAGATTCAGAAACCATCAAATTGACACTGATATTGCTTGCACCTATGACCCATAAACCACTTTCCTCCACAATATTTGCATATTCCAAGAGTGAAGGGAATGTTTGGATTGGTCACAACTTCCTTCTTCGGCATATTCCGACTTGTTTGAGGTGGTTGTCCCTTAATCAGGTTAGAAGGATTTCCCCCTTTGTTCTGCCCCAAGTTGGTACCCTGAAAATTCCTTTTTGCGATAGCTACAGTCCCTTTTTCCATGTCCTTAGCCATCCAGTAAGCTTCACACAGAGTTTGTGGTTTTAAAGGCTTCAGGTAATGCTTGATTTCATGCCTTAACCCATTCACAAAACACTTGACAAAAAAGTGTTCATTCTGCAAAGGAGTCTCAGTTTTGTACACAGCCATCAATTCCTCAAATTTGTCAATATACTCCGAAATGCTCAAGTTGTATTGTTTAACTGAATGGAAGTTCTCCACTACCTCATACCCATTGTACTAAGCAAAACAGTCACAGATCAGTCGGCAAAAGGTTTGCCATGGAGGAGGGTTCCACAATAGCCCTGTACTCCTGAGCCAATTATCAGCCCTACCCACCACATACATCCGAGTTAAGTCCAATTTTGCTTCATCAGGTACATTGGCCATAGCAAAATAAGTTTCCCCTTGCCTAATCCACTCCAAGGGATTAGTCCCATCAAATCTAGGAAAATCTATCTTGAGTCCTTTTGCAATCGACTTATAGAAATTGTTAACTCTCTCATTACTAGGATTAGTGTTCCAATGCCTAGCATAATATGTATCTCTGTCCTGATTCAAGTTGTTCAAGGTAGGAGAAACTGGTGTAACAGGTGAAGAAATATTCTGGCCCCATGTAGGTGCTACTGAGTGTCCTGTAGGAGGGTGATAATAATTTCCCTCTAGATTACCACTAAAGTTGACCCCTTGGGGACTATTTACTTGAACTAGTTTCAATCCACTGAGTCTTCTTTGTACTTCCAATTCTATTTCAATGTTCGGCTGTGGATCTGCACGCCTTCTCGCTGGGTCTTCAGGCCTCATTGGTGGCACACCTACCCTTGTGAGAGTCTCGGTAGTACGATTCTGTGTCCCAGAAATTCCCTGCAACATTGACTCTATTCGATTCATCTGAAGTTGTATACTACTGACCTGTGTTTGCAGATCCTCCACTTGTTGCTGGACCAACTCGACCTTATTCTTGGCCTCAGCTGCCTCATGTCTCACAGCCACGATATCCGCATTTTCACCCTCAGATCGAAAGCCGTCTTGGTCATCTTCAATCACTCGTAATTTCTGAACAGCATCGGGGATTTTACTCAGGATCTAGTCCTTAACCCTCTCCTCTTTCCTTTTTCTCTTCCGCCGCCTAGATCGAAGCCAACCAAGGATTTTACCGCGATAACCAGATCACGACCCAGCCAGCATCAGATCTAATCTCTTCCGAGGATTGATGAAGCTCTGATACCAATTTGTCAGATCCCGAGTTGAATCTGACAGATTTTGGGTGGAGGTCGACAAGAAAATGAGAGGAACACGCAAGAACCCTAAAAGCTAAGAGAAACTAGATATGGCATAATACTTTGGATGCCTTTTCTATTCCATTTTCCCGGTTATATCTCTAGCGATTACATTGTTCTGACATAAAGCATCCAGTGAATCAAGTCACCGGCGAATGTATTGTTTACTAAAGATAAAATAGCTAAAAACAAAAACGACAATTCTATAACTATCCGGTTCAAGCTGAAACGTTGATCTCTAACTGAATCGGTATCAAACAATCTCAGCCCTCCATTCTTCTTTACGTTCCTTCTTCAGTTTCCCTGCTGCTGACTTCTTCAGAGTTCTTTAGATCAGCAGTCATGACAAGGGGAGTGGCGGAGGAGGAGGGGCACGTGGAGTTGAGGAGGGTGGCATGCCAGTTTCCGGTGATGGCGGTGCAGTTGGGAGTCTGCGAATGGTGACGACGTCGGGTGGAGAGGAGAGGAGACGAGCAGTATTCGCCGGCACGGGGTGGCAAGTAGGCTGTGGTTTTCGTCTAGCCACGGTTCAAATTTGCGGGCTGGGCTACAGCCTACGGGTCGTCATGGTTCAAACCAGGTGTAAGATCTAGGTATAAGAGCATCTATAATAGTTTGTTTCTTAGTTTGTTATTAAAACAAAAAAAAGAGTATTCAATTTAATAAAAAGAAACAAGTCTTTCAATGGATTGTTTCTTGATCTTGTATCTAAGATTTTAATTGCTAAGTATGCATGATTCTTGATGATCAATAATGAAGTACAACTTTGTGGCCTATATGTTTTAGCTCATTTATCATATCAATAATAAAGTTGGACTGCACAAATGATCATGTGGATATTTTGCTTTAAGACAATAGGACCCACAAAACACGTTTTTAGGTAACAAGTAAGTCTCCAATGGAGTATTTGGTTGTTTCTTGTGTCTTGGTATCAACAATTTGATAGTTTTTTTTTAATCTAGAAACAACCTCACATTCTTTCCTCTACATCACCTAAATGCTGATGTGGCAACCCCTTAGTAACAGCTGACGTGGACTGTTGTAGATGCTCTAATTCTCGTAGGAATTATCAAATTGAATTATTTCTGTAAAATTCTTGTGTTTCTATGTAAGATCTGGTTATAATTCTCGTAGGAATTATCAAATTGAGTTGTTTCTGTTAAATTCTTGTGTTTCGAATACACTATAAACCTGGTTAAGACCTTTGTTTTTCATATCTAAGATTTCCATGATGTATAGATTTGTGACAAACTGTGTAATTTGGTTAATCACAAATCTTGAGTTGCATGTTCTATTTCAA
The DNA here is from genome assembly GCA_036346255.1 of Ampelocalamus luodianensis. Taxonomy (NCBI): domain Eukaryota; kingdom Viridiplantae; phylum Streptophyta; class Magnoliopsida; order Poales; family Poaceae; genus Ampelocalamus; species Ampelocalamus luodianensis. Next base: position 25,266,992 of record CM070622.1, on the reverse strand, counting down.
TACATATCATGTAAGGCATGTTCTATTTCAATACATATCATGTAAGGCATGTTCTATTTCAATACATATCATATAAGTCGTCTTAAGACCAGTGGCGGAGCTAGGCCTCAGGCCTTCGGGGCAATAGCCCAAGGTCCAAACTCAAACTCTCGTGTGAAGTCAATGAATGAGACCAAAATTTTCTATGTGAGAGGGACAATGAGCTGGGCCACAGCTAGGCCGGCCCGAGGCCTAGCCATGGGCTGACTACGCCCTGGTTAAGACCATATTCCTTACAAGCCTCTGACTGATCCTTGCTAACAACACTCAAAGCATTCCCGTAATGCTATAGTATTGAGGAACCATCGCTGGTGAGTCCAGTCCGAGCGATTACCTCGTAGACAAACTCAGAATCGTAAGAACAATGCAAGAACGCAAAGACAGAACAATAGATGAACACAGAAATATGAGGGGACTTCAGACTTCTCTTTATTGCTCTTCTCAATGATTATGTACAATGGTTGGGGTCCCCCTCCTATATATAGGCTACTGGGTGGATAAGGTGTCCACCTGGGCCAGGACTCCTGGTTCTGGGCCCGATTTCTTAACACTCCCCCTTGGGCACTCATCCTTCATGTCCATGTCTCGTCAAAACTCTATAAAAATTCAGTGGGAAAAAAATTAGAGAAAGTGTACATAATACACGTTCTACTGAGCTACACGAATTGCTTTGTTAAAAACCTTAGCCGAGAAACTCCAGGGAAAACTCGTCAAGGGAAAAAGAGTACAATTCACCTAATTTCATTTAATCTCTAGGATTTACTCTTTAGGTACTCGATCTTCATGATCAAGCTTTAATAATGAGTTCGTGAAGATTCTCCCCCTGAATTATGTACTTCTCTAAGTCTCATCATTCCAATTCCATGTATGCACCTTTCAAAGCTAGATGCTGGAAGTGACTTAGTGAATAAATCTGTGAGATTTCCACATGACTTAGTATGCAGTACTTTAATTTCGTCTATCTTTTGTAATTCATGAGCATAGAAGATACTTGGGGTTGATACGCTTTGTGAGAGGACTCTTCACATAACCCATCTGCACTTGTGCAGCACAAGCTGCATTATCTTCATAGATAATATAGTGGGGGTTTGCGTGGTATTCAATCCACACAACTGCTGGATGTGGTGAATCATCCGTCGAAACCAAGCACATTCTCGTGATGCCTCATACAGTGCTATTGTTTCTGAGTGGTTCGTCGAAGTCGATACAAGACTCTGCTTAGACGATTTTCATGGAATTGCAGTTCCACCACATAGGAGTTCATAGTCTGTTTGCGACTTGGCTATATGCGAGTCCGATAGGTACCCGACATCTGCATAGCCAGTCATATTCAGGTCTTGGTTCAAACCAAGTTCTTTGTTTCCTTGGAGGTATTGGAAGATGTTCTTCATTAGCTGCCAATGCCTTTGGTAGGTTCTGTACTATACCTTACTAATAGGTTCACAGCAAATGCAATACCTGGTTTAGTACAATTTGCTAACTACATGAGTGCTCCAATTGTGCTCAAGTATGGAAATTCCGGTCCTAGGACTTCCCCCCCCCCTCTTCTTTAGGTCTGTACGGGTCCTTATCTTGCTGCAAGGATCTCCCGACCATTGATACTTTCAAAGGGTATGCCTTTTCAAAATCGAACCTTTCTGACACCTTCTGAGTATAGGTCGACTGATGTACTAAAATCCCTTCAGGGGCATGCTCAAGTTGCAAGCCTAGTCAATATTTCGTTTTACCTAAATGTTTCATTTCGAACTCTGACTCCAGGTAAGAGCCTACTTTCTTAATTTCTTCTAAGGTTCCGATGATATTCAAATCATCTTCATACTATGATATTATACAGAATCCATCCTGGAATCATCGTATAATTACACATGGATTATTCTCATTGCTTGTGTAGTCTTTCTTGCATAGAAAGTCGCTTCAAGCAATTATACCACATCCTGCCTGATTGCTTAACTTCATACAGTGACTTTCTGAGTTGCACACTGTACAAATTTCTATTTGCTCTGTCTTGGTTCAAGATAGGGATACATTCAGGTATCTTCATATAAATGTCTAAATCTTAATTTCCATAAAGGTATGCCGGTACCCCATCCATCAATTTCACTTCTAACTTCAAGTTTACTGCCATTGAGATTAAATATCTAAGGGAGTTCTACCCATGACCGGGGAATAGGTTTCTTCATAATTATCTCCTGGATGTTGAGTAAAACCTTGTGTAACAAGCCTTGCTTCTTTTCATTTCTCTTTCGAACAAATGGCCACTTATGCCCTACGAGAGTGCACATGGGGGAGGCGTGCGGCTTACAAGTCCAAACACCTCACTTTTATTCAGAGAGAATAATTCAGTTTTTATTGCTTTCTTCCAATATTCTCAATCTGATCTTTTATTCAGCGAGCGATGCAGGCTCTGGATCAAGATCGATGATTGTGGTAATTTTCTTTGCAAAGTGAATATCGACATTGGCTGTTGTCTTATTCATAGATTCTCTCGGGGTCACAAAGTTTATATTTATTTCTTCAAGGGATGATTCTTTTAATACTTCTACTTGCTCACCGCTGCTTCCAATTTCGGGGCAAGTCCCTTTAGTTTTTCAGCTCCGATGTGTGCGCACACATCCATGCCGATATCTCCCTTCACGGGGATTTTCAATTCTGGTATGCCTTTTCTAAAAGTTCCATACCAGTGCCAGGTCTCAACTGGCTCCCCTTTTGGTTTTGGGGAATTTCGGTGATCGACTGTGTCAAGTCCTTCTTATCCTTTTTCACTAGGCGTCCCTGGTTACTTTGGATTTGAGGGGCCGGAGTTCTTGTCCTTTCAAAGGCCTTAGGACGGGATTAGGGATACCTTCATCGGTATTTTAACCCTCTCCGGTGCATTGCGTGCAGGCACATGCGACATGGTCACACTCTTCAAATTACTAAAGTGATTAGGCAGTTGATTCGCTAATGCTTGCAAATCAATTATCTTCTGGGTTTCAATTGTCTTCTGGACTTCATTCAATTATCTTCTGGACTGCAATTATCTTCTGGACTTCTCTATTTGCTTCACTAGTGCGCGGGTCATATACATAGATTCTAATTATCTTCTGGACTTTAATTGTCTTCTAGACTTTAATTGTCTTTTGGACTTCCCGTGGCTTACCACGTTATTTTCTGACATTTTCATCAGGGTTGATTTCCTCCCCCTAATGACAGGAAACTAACCTCATCCAATATACTATCAGCGAATTAGGCATTATGCAAATCTCCGGTCATAGGGTCCAAATACCTGATTATGGATACTGCCTCATAATCAACGTATATCCCATACTTTCAGAGAAGGCCTATTGTAGTTCGCTGCGGTTGTGGTATAGGTACATAAACCTTGCAATAAAACCTACGAAGATGAGAAGTTTTCAGTGCTAACCCTTGCGCTAGTTGCATAGATGAATGGATGTTATATGCCAACGGTCTAAAATTGATGAGAGTTGCTGCATGCAGGATTGCGTGTCCCCCCAACATGTAGTTGGTAAATTACAATTCTTCAAAAATCTGCTAGTCCATTCTGGGTGTGGACATGCAGTACAGAATGCTCAACTTTTAATTTCCATTTTCATGCAATAATCATCAAATGCATTTGAAGTAAATTCTCCAGCGTTGTTTATTCTGATGGACTTCACATGATGATCTGGGAAATTATTTTTCAATTTCAATTATCTGCGAGATTAGCTTTGCAAAAGCGTGGTTTCTCATAGACAATACATACATGCGACCTTTCCGAGGAAGCATCGATGAGCACTATAAAATACCTAAATGGCCCTTACAAGGGCTGTATAGGACCGCAAAAAGTCTCTCTGGATACGGTCCAGGAATGCAGGGACTTCATCCTTCGCTTTCAAAGCAAAATATCTAGTAATTAATTTCCCAGTGGCACATGCGGGGCACACAAAATCTTCCTGATTCGAAAAATTCTTTACATTCATATTATGTCCCTGTGAATTCTTAATTATATTTCTCATCATACTAAGACCTAGGTGGCATAATCTATCATGCTAGAGATAGAAAAGTTCTATGCTTCTAAATACGGTTTTTAGGGCAGTACAGGCTGCAGGTTCCTTAATATTAGTGTAGTATAGCCTAGTTTCATATGAAGGAAGGCATTCTAATGCCATTGTTCCACTTTCTTCACACTTTGTAATGAGCAGGTATTTCTTACCACACTTTTCTTCAATTTCTACGCGGAAACTATTAGCACGAATATCCTTGAGAGTTCTAATTGATTCTAGGTACAACAAGTCTTCTTCAATGACTAAAGTTGTGCCCATTGGGATTATAATTGTGGTCCTTATTGAGCCTATTATACAAGTATCGCTGCCTGCGATTGTCGTAAGACTACCAGTATTCTTGCTGATTGACTGAAAAATTTCATTTCTCTCAGGATGGTATTCGTTGTGCCTCTACCTGCTAAGCACACTTCCTCTATAGGGTGCCACACACGTTCTAATATAATGTACTTTATTAATATGTAGAAGAAAGCAAGCGACACATAAATAAAATACTTCAGATATCAAAACATAACTTGCTATTATAAATACAGGAAAATAAGCCTTGCAGGACTCATCATAAGAATTTAATGATTTACTCTCCTAGAGCTTGCAACTATTATTCAATAATTCAAAGTTCTATTTCAGTTACAAACTGCAAGTTACTATCAAAAAATCAAGTGCAATACGTGCACTAGATCGAATCAGCGAAGTATTCAGAAACTTCTGTCTCAATCTGCTTCATAGCAATCTTTTCCTCTTGAGCAACTACGGCTGTGGCCTCTGCGATGTCCAAAGGAGGGGTGATGGGGCCTGCTACTGGGTTGTCTACATCCATTAATGCAACTAATGGATGTGGATCCTCTGTGCCTGCAATGGCGAGGTGTGCCTCATGCTATCATTTGCCTTTCTTTTTAGACTGGAAAGCATCAATAACGTGCGACCCACGACCTTACCCTTCTTGCCTCTCTCATTCATGAGAGGCTTCATCACTTTGTAGCTGCTAGCAGTGGCTTCATGGGCAACATTTCTACTAGGTGGCTATGAGATGTAGTTCTTTCTTAGAACATCATCTTGAGCTTCCGTAACTTGTATGAAGTCAATTAATGCAGCATACTTCTTGTAGCCTTATTGACGATAGTTGTGTGCGGATTGCACCACATTCGGGTGAAAGGTGGAGAGAGTATTCCCAATCTTCTGCTCATCCGTGATTACATTACCACAGAATTGAAGACTGATACAAATTCTATACAAATTCTGGCCACACTGGGTCAGTTCTTCGAATTCCTGATTCGTGATGCCAGTCATCTTTATATTCATACAAACAGTTCATAACATTACTGTTGGTAATTTACAAAAAATGGTTGTAAAATTCTCATAATGCTCTTCGAACTTCCGGTTCGAGATCCTGTATTTTTCTATGCAGTTATCATGATTTACTACTATTTTCAGTGATTAAAAGCAATATAAACAATCACAGATAATCAAAACAGTAAATACAGTACGTAAATTGCATAGAAATAATAATAACAAAGTTAAACATACTTCAAAAGTTCAAGATATGAAAAAATTTGGATTCCTGAGGCCTTTTTTTGCTGGAAAAAAGACTTTTCGGTGAATTCTAATACTTCCAGGGGTTAACACGTAAAATTTCAGTACAAAGAAAAAATTGTGCGTAATTTTCAGAATTTTCGAGGGATTTTTCGCAAAGTTTCATTATTCGCAAAACTTTATCGTAATTTTCAGAATCACGAGGGTCCCTTTTGAAAAATTTCCTCACCCGCATCTAATCCTTGTCATTTTCAGAATGCTGAGCGCTTTTTTTTTGTTGCAAATTCCCCTTTTTTTCTGGCTAGCCCCCTTTTTTCGGTTGACTAGGCCGATTCCAACAGGCCCATAGTGTTGGCCCAATCGCCCTTCTCCCACCCAAAAGGGGCCATGCGACCAGCTTCAAGAAGGGACTCACGGGGTAGGGTTTCCCTACCCCGGTCCTTACAGGCTGCGGTGGCTCCCTCCATGGGAGCCATGTTGGTCGGCGGTGTAGAACGGCCATCCGGTGGCGACGCGCGACCGGCCCGGCGTGGCGGCGCTCCGGCGTGGGTGGCGGTGTGCGGGAGGCGGTGCCGGCCGTGTGCGGCGGCGCCGGTCCTCGTGCAGCGAGGTCGGTGGCGGCCGGAGGCGGGAAGGGCGGCTTTGTGTGGGTGGTGGTGTCGGCCGCGTGCGGGGGTGCCAGTCCTCGTGTGGCGAGGTCGACGGTGTTGCCTTGCGGAGGCGGCGGCCGGAGGCGGCACCACCCATCCTCCTCCTCTTCCTTTCCTCTTTTTTCTTTCTTTCGGGCGGGGGGTGATGCCGGTGCTGGCCGTGCGGGGCCGGAGGAGTCTGCCGTGCGGCGACGTGAGGAGGGGGGAGGGGCTATGCGGGTGAAGAATCTAGACCCGCCATTATGCGTTAATGGGGTTTTGGTTATTAATGACAAATCATTTATGAGACTAACACTCTTTTTGATACATCTATTGTTTAGTCTCAATTGGATTTAAAGATCAAAGAGGTATGTATTCGACAACTTGTTGTTATATCTTGTTGCATTCCTCGGATCCAATATATAGGTTGAACTTCACCAAAAAGGAAAACGTGTATATGTGCATATGTTTTCATTACACATTTGTGTATGCACACATTTAGGGGGAGTTCAATCTATATCTTGTGGTTTCATTAGTATTGATCCATATTCCTATGTCCACATATATTAAGGATCTTTACCTTGAAGTATATCCGTGAATATATTTAACTTGTGTAGTTAATATATTCATAAGAGTATATACAACTTGTGTAGTTTGTATACACTCATTTTGGTATATATAACTTGTGTAGTTTATATATACTCATGACCTTGTTGTTTCATTAGTATTGATCTTTGTGATCTACTTTGAAACATAACTCTTGAGTATATATATAACTTATGTAGTTTATATATACTCATACCAATTACATTCAATTACTTGCTATTAAAGTGGTTATCATCAATTACCAAAGAGGGAAAGATTGTGGTATCTTGTCCCAACCATTAAGAGTTAATGGTATGATGTGGTAATGTATGATAATCATATTGTGGAACTAACGTTTCTCCTTGAGATGGATGAATAGGTTATGTTCCATGTGATTGAAGACTTTGGATGACATCATGAGTTGATCGTCATCAAGTCAAGATTATGAAGAAAAAGAATATCGTCATGGGTTGATGATATTAAAGTAAAGAGCTTGGAGTAAAGGTGATGATCATGAGTTGATCATCAAGACAAGAATCCATCGTGTGTTGATGGATGTCAAGTGAAGAGTGCATCATGAGTTGATGTATATCATGACTTGAAGTAAGGATATGCATCATCAAGCTTCAAGTGGTTGTGCAAGGAAAAGGTATGACTAGCTAGGGCTAAGGATTTGTTCCTAGTCTTTTACCGGTCTCGGTGTTTGGTTGGAGACCGGATTGCTAGTATAAGTTGTCGTACTATTAAGAGGGGTCTTAATTAGTAACTTGAGTTAGTCATGTGTTGATAGCTCATTGTGTTTGCTCTAGCTCAACTTAACATGTTGTCAATATTTGCGAATGCGTTTTGCAAATGGTTGTGGCTCATGGTTATTCTTTGTAGCATGTGACTTTAGTTTGCGAATGCGTTTTGCAAACGGTGTAAGTCCATGTACCTTATTCCTTGTGGCGTTGATTCTAAAAAGTTGGCAAATGTGTTTTGCAACTTGTTGAGAATCTAGCCTTTATCTCTTGTGTACATGTTGCATCAATTTGGCAAATATGTTTTGCAAATTGAGTTGAGGCAAATGTACAAAGTCTGTTTTCAGTCTTGCTGACTGCTGGCGGTCTGACCGGTCCCTCTGGCGGTCTGACCGCCATGGGTTGAGCGGTCTGACCGATAGTTCTTGTGTACCGGCTGTAAGAAGCGGTACTACCGGGGTGCAGTAGTACCGGGCTTTTGAAGCGGTACTACCGGAGTACGGTAGTACCGAAAGTTACGGCGGTACGTATTTTCCAGAAGAGTTGTTTCGGTTTTGCTCGGTCTTGCTCGTCGGCGGTCCGACCGCCCTCCGCGATCGGCCGGTGCGCGTGATCCGACCGCCATTGGTTGGCGGTCAGACCGATTCTGAAGTCCAACGGCTAGTTTTATAGTCGTTGGCGCTTGGGCGGTCTGACCGGCCATTGGTTGGCGGTCTGACCGATTTCGTCCAGATTCTCTGGAATATTTCCCCAATGGCTAGTTTTTGTGTGTGGGCTATAAATACCCACTTTGGCCGTGTGAGGAAAGCTTTGCTAAGGTTGCTGGTGCCCTATTGAGTTCCCTTGAGCTAAGAGCAAGCCTCTCATACTCTTGTGTGCATGTGTTGCACTTAGTGAGTGATTGAGAGCAAACCCTAAGTGCATGTGTTGCATTAGGTTGTGGATTGTGTATCCATAGAGCTTTGGCACTTGATTGGTTCAAGTGAAAGTTGAGTCTTGTTACTCTTGGTGTTTGCCGACACCTAGACGGCGTGGAGACGTGGTGCGTCGGTGATCTTCTCAAGTGAAGCTTGTGAGAAGACCCGGGCAAATTTGTGAGTGGCTTGGTGCTCGCCATCTCCGGAGCGGAGTAAGAGCAACCCCTAGTGGATCGAGGTGATAAGTTCAAGTTGGAGTCGGTTCAAGCGGTTGATCTCACTTAGAGGTGTTGGTTCGATTGGAACCGGTCCAAGTTGGTTGGACTTACCTCGGAGGTGTTGCCTCGCGTTTGGAGCCGATCCTAAAGGTTGAACTTACCTCAACGTGGATTAGGGGAGACCGGCAAGTCTTCGATCACCACGGGAAAAATATCGCCGTGTCATTTGTGGTTTGCATTCTAGCTTTACTACATAGCAATTTATATTCCTAGAATTAAATTGCTTACTTGTGTGAATGCTATCTTGTACTTAATTGTTTATATCATTAGTTGATTGATTACAAGTCGTTGCTTAATTGTTATCTTTCAATAGACTTGTTGTTGGTGCACTTAGTTGTTTAAGCGTTAATTGTGCTAAACCGAATTGATATTTAGCTTCCGCATTAGAAATCGGTTTTAGCGTATAAAAGTTTTAAACTGACTATTCACCCCCCTCTAGTCGGCCTACTCGATCTTACAGCGGGGTAGAGCCGGCCAGCGGAGATACGGCTCCAAGGCGGCGGTGCTACCCACCCCCTCCCCCTTTTTTCGTCTTCGGGTGGTGCTGGTGCGTCCATGCGAGGGCACGACCAGGACCGACGGTGGAGCCTTGTGGGCATGCGAGGGTGGCGTCGACTTCAGGCGGTGCGGAGGGGTAAAACCCGTGTGGGGGTGGTGCCAACGGCACCGGTGGCGGCGCCAGGCCATCGACGGTGCAGCTCCAAGCTGGGTGAGACACCATGGTCGGCGATGCCCCGGCTTCAAGCCAGCGGCAGTAGGGAAGGGGTAAGCCCGTGCGGGGGCGCCGACAGGCTGTATGGGGCCGTCGGTTTTTTTTGTTACTGTTCATGCGATGCGACGTACTGTTCATGCGAGGCGATGCAATGCAATGTAGTTCAATCAACATCCGTTCTTTCATGCAATTTACTGATCGACATTGTATCGGCGACTTCAAGTCTGCTCGCGGTAGACTAGAACGAATTTGCAACTTTCAATCTACGATACAATCAACATCCACTCTTTCATGCAATCTACTGATCGACATTGTGTCGGCGACTTTAAGTCTCCTTGTGATAGATTAAAGCGAATTTGCACCGTAGAAAACCAATCTAGAAAACAAATTTGCAGAATTTAAAGTGATCTACAAAGTATGATTCAATCTACGAGTGTCGTTCATCGACGGTTACCTTTTCGATGCAAGGAGAGTCGATCGTGCTGATAATGTGGTTAAGAACCGTCGCTGGCGAGTCCAGTCCGAGCGATTACCTTGTAGACAAACTCAGAATCGTAAGAACAGTACAAGAACACAAAGACAGAACAATAGATGAATACAGAGATATGAGGGGACTTCAGACTTCTCTTTATTGCTCTTCTCAATAATTGTGTAAATGGTTTGGGTCCCCTCTCCTATATATAGGCTACTGGGTGGATGAGGTACCCACCTGAGTCAGGACTCCTGGTTCTGAGCCCGGTTTCTTAACAGCTAGTACTTTTTTTTTCTATATATTGGCTAATAAAGACCCCAATGCATTCAATATTACAAATACTATCACATTGGGCCCTCTAGCGTAAAATGCTATCAGGAGCCCTTTTTTAGATGGATACAGAAGCATATTTTAATCTGAGTAATCTCTTCAATTGTCAAGGAAAACTTAAGATATAATACTTGCAGCCTTCCCATTGCTAAATACAGTCTTTCAAACGTTGAATGATGTATAATAGATGTACAAATCATTTTCAAAAATTCATTCCGCACGTTGCTTATACTAGAGCTGCTATAACATCAGCTAGAAACCTAAACCTTTATAAACATTGTAGTCATATCAGCTGTCGCGTATAGTATCGTAGATACTATCAAAATAAATTTACATCAACGCCAAATTGGAACTACGTCGAATAAAGGCTATTTCGTTCTAGATTGCACAAGCACAAAATTACATGTGTGGGTAAAGGTGGCTAAATAGGCGGTCCGACTCAACACGGTACGAACCTAATTAGACACAGTATACTCGGTCCAGCAAACTAAACGGGTCGGGTCATGCTGGTCATTGGATCAGGGTGCTAACATAAGCACGACACGCTGACCTCACGAGCCGATCTTAGCATGATAAACCCAACAGGCCAAGTATGCCCAGTCACGTGGCTCGACTGTCCTCATGCCGTGTAGTATATGTACATATCATACCGGTCTGACCTGTTAACAGTTTTGTATTTTAGATCGGACCGACTGACACAACTCATTTGAGCACCTCTCACGTGACGCACCACCTAGCGCGCAAGAAAACCCATCGGAGAGAAGGCTGCAGCCAAGTGGCGGAGGCCCGGACCCATGCGCAGCGGCAGTGCTCCACGCGCCGTGAGCCCAGCATTTTCCGTCACCGGAAACACAGACCAACCAGCACGCCAACTCGTCCCGAAGCGAATCACCACAGTTCCCAGTTTCCCACCCTCTCCTCCCCCCACCCCCCACCCCACTCCGCTCCCCCTGCTCGGTTACCCCGGTGGCCCCTCCCCTCCCCTTGCTCGCGCCCGGCGAGTCGAGTCCACCAGACCACCACCCCTTCTTCCCAAATCGAACCAATTCGCCACTCACTCCACCAGCCCGGGACTCCGATCGCAATGCTGCCCGGGGGTCAAACCCAACGGTCGCCGTGAGCCGCAACGGAGAGATCTCGCACGCCGAGCCCGTGCAATTGCACGCCAATTGCGTCGCCCAACCCCCCCACCCCCACCACGCCACGCGCCCGATAAGGCCGCGCGCGGCCGCCCCCACCCCGACGCCCTGGAGCCGGCGCAGCAGGAGGCGGTGAAGCCGTCCCCGACCAACGGCCGCATCCGCTACCGCACGCCCTCGGCGGCCGATCTGCTCCCGGCCGACGACCTCGCCGCCGTCCCCTCCGCCGCGGACGCCGCCGCGGCCACGGCGGCGGCCGCCAGGATGCGGCGCTACTCGGCCGCCGGCGCGCGGCAGCAGCAGGGGGAGGCCGTGGCCGACCGCGTCCACCGCTACCGCGGGGTGCTCATGGTGGTGCTCGCGCCGGTGCTTCTCATCTCGTTCGTGCTCCTCCTCATGCCGCGGGCGCCCGCCTCCGCCACCGTAGGGGGCTCTGGTGGTGGGCTTCTCGCTGCTGGCGGCCGGAGGTGGGGCCCCCGGGCCGTCGGCGGAGTTGGGGACGGATCGAACAAATATGCGGTGATATTTGACGCCGGGAGCTCCGGTAGCCGCGTGCACGTGTACTGCTTCGACGGGAACCTAGATCTCGTGCCTATAGGGAAGGAGATCGAGCTGTTCAAACAGGTGAATTGGTTGGGCTTCATTTTTTGTCTATATATCTTTAATTGTAAAATGTGGGGGCGATGTCGGGTAGATCTGTTCATGCTAAGATCTTATGCTAGGGTGCTCGTAGGGATGGTTGATCCTGGATTGGCATTTAAAATGGGATTATTTCATATGCACAAAATATGTACAGGCGAGGCAAACTGAAATACTGTATCGTACCATCGTAAATAGAATAACTAGTGCATAGCATGGACCGGTGAATTGCGGCATTTGATGTGGATATCGTTATTTGGTAACACTTGAGTAAATCATTGGAACCATGAACCTACTATCTATGGACTTCCACAAGTAGTGGCATGTTGAATGATGGAATTTTGCGTTATGTATGTGCGCTATGTGGATTGTACGTTGGTGTTTTTTTAGGATGTTTATGATAAATAATGCCTTTGGTGCTAGCTGCAGGAATGCATTTGCCCTGCTAAGGTAGCACAAATCAGTTCATGAAAAGTTGACAACCGTTCATTTGCTTTCCCCTGTTTTGCTCTTGTCGTGTAACTAGTAAATGACTCTTGAAGTATCACTTTATCCCTATGATTTATGATTCGGTCAAGCTTGTTGGGAGCAGGGCTGTAAAACCAGCACATACTGGCCCTCTATTGTTGATATCTAGCCAATTAAGCCATTAAATAAGGACCTGGTCCTAATAAATTGAGGCTCATCTAAACCAATAAGTTTTTACCTAGCTATATCAACTTTATGGATAATCACAGCTATTTAAGTTTAGTTTATAATTCTTCCTGCAACCAGGCACATTGTTGAAGTGTGGAATGTTTTCATATATGTGACTGGCGAACTAGCTGGTCTTTTCAAAAAGATTAAAAATGAAGGTTGTACCTGCCTTTTGTCCGAATGCTGTTCTAGAAACAACCTATTTGAATTTTAGAACTATTCAGTGCCGAACCAAATCACATTGCACAAACTAGCCAGGAACTGCTATGAACTGCCAGCAGAAACTGGCCATTTTCTCAGTTATAGAACCCGGGTTGGGAAGTCAATCTAAGCTGTTTGATGCTGTAAAAGTTGCTATTTTTTTGCCCCCACCCACACCCACACACATTGAAATATAGTGTTATGAATGCTGGAAAAGCCTACTTAAAACTTAAAAGTTGTGCATCGCTAGCTTGCTATCCTGGTGAGACTTGTCCTAACTTCTCGAAAGAATGTATGCATAAATTTTTTGAATAGTTCCAAGGATCTTGCAGCTGAAAGATGACGAACTATAAATACTGCTGTCGCCCTGTCATATATTTGAAAATAAACGAACAATTTCCATGGAGAGAAGAGAGGGAAAATACAATTTATCTTATTTTCACCCTATTTTCCTTTCAGAAAAAACCAGGCTTGAGTGCTTATGCCAATGATCCACAGGAGGCTGCTGAGTCACTTGTTTCTCTTCTAGAGGAAGCTGAAAAAGTAGTTCCTGTAGAATTGCGTGAGCAAACGCCTGTGAGGGTTGGGGTGAGTGGTGGTTTCCTGTATTGCATTCTACAGAAATGGAAGCTGAGGCAGTTCGAGTTTTCACAATAGTGTTTTCTGGTGAATTTTGATCTTCGAACCCTTATGCAGGCCACTGCAGGTCTAAGAGCATTAGGAACTGAAAGGTCTGAAGAAATTTTGCAAGCGGTAAATGTTCTCTTTGTGATAATCCAGCAGTAGCATGTCTTGTCCCTGTCAAGATTGGGTCATGCCGTTTTTTTCATTGTAGTCTCATTTTGATATTTTTATTAGATATGCCTCTTACTACCTTTTAATTTGCATTACCTGATTATGGCATTCTTTTGGTTATTATTGAATACGAATTCTGCAGGTTAGGGATCTTCTTCGTGACAAGAGTTCTTTCAAATCCCAACCGGATTGGGTCACTGTTCTAGATGGATCTCAGGAAGGTGCATTCCAGTGGGTATGATTTTGTCCTAATTTACACATATGCTAATGCTCCATAGCTTTATTTTGTTTCTTTGTTTTTTTAAAAATTCTCAACAAGGTTCATTTGTTTCTGTATAAGTTTTGACTTGGTAATGTTCATAATCACAACCTATCCTTTTTAATTTGGAAGAGCTGTCCATATGCTGCTCTTTTGTAACCTTCATACCAATAAGAAGTAGCATGAATGCTTCTTCTTTGTTTTTGTAGGTTACCATCAATTATCTGTTGGGAAAATTGGGTAAGCCTTACTCACACACAGTTGGAGTGGTTGATCTAGGTGGTGGTTCTGTCCAAATGGCTTATGCTATATCAGAGAAGGATGCGGCAAAGGCCCCTCAAGTGTCAGATGGTGAAGATTCATATGTAAAGAAGCTGCTACTTAAGGGAACAACATATTATCTTTATGTTCACAGGTCTGCATTAAATGGATCATTGCAGTCCAACTGACCAAGATTATTGACCTTTTTGTGATGTTATGTTTCCTGCCAAGATACTATAGCAATTATGACTAAAACCTATGATTAGTGTAGCGATATTGGTAGAACAGATCCTTAGGCAGTCTTCACAACTTAGTTATGCTCCTTATAGTAGGAATGACCTACAATTACAAATATCTTGTATTTGGATTTTGGATTCCTAGGCCATAAAAAACTATAAAAAGAAGAAGCCTACCGTTATTTTGGAAGTTGCTGCCAGATGTTGACCATTCCAGAGATAGTATAAAGGCAAAAAAAAAGAGGTTAAGACCTTGCCATGCTACTTTAAAATGGTTTACTTACAATTTAGAATAGGCTAATCGTATTATCATATCTATTATGTTCTACTTATCATTACTATTATAAAAGGACTTGGTGGTAATAGTGAGTCTGTCATCTACTTCTCCGCCTTATGAGTTGATGGGATTTTTTATAAATAGATATATGTATACATGCATATGTTACTATAAGGATCTTCTTTAGACAATTAGATCATATGCACATTTTGTTTATGATAAGACTTTTTGTGGCTTGTTGATCGGATGTGAATTTTGTATGTAACTTTTAGATGTAAGGATAATTACCTTATGCATATTGATTTTTCAAATTTAGAACATATATGTGTTTATTTGAGATCCGTTGCAACGCACAGGCACTCGGCTAGTGGTCTAGAATAGTCTAATCGTATTATCATATCTATTATGTTCTAAGTGAACTGTCGGGGAGGTCACTGCATACGTCCTTCAACCCATTCTGTCACCTCTCTCTCTCTCTACTTTTAACTCTGACATGGAACAATATTATTTACCACATTGTCATGAACCACTGTTGGAACTGACATCACAAGATTGCTTCTGTAAATAAGATGAGTAAAGACCATACATATAACTGCAAATATTGTTTTCCACAGTTATTTGCATTATGGTTTGCTGGCGGCTAGAGCAGAGATCTTAAAAGCCGGTGAAGGCAATGATTACAGCAACTGTATGTTGGAGGGACATCATGGTATGGTTGCTTGCTTGCTTCTGCTTACTCTTCTAAGCCCAACATTTAAAACTGATATATCTTTTCCTTGTTGCCTGTCTAGAATTTTAAATGAACTTCCTGTGAATTTAGTGAGATTATGTCAGCATTGAAAGGGCAAACACTCATTTTAAAACAAAGCTAAGCTTACACAAAGATGCTTTTCCTGAACTTTGTTCTATCCTATGCGGGGTTAATACCCTGTTCCAAAATAAGCAACATCTTATTGGCTTTCCTGGAGAATTTTGCATGCCATCAAGTACTACATAGAGTATTTGCAGTGTTATGTACAATGGAGATCTTGATAAAGGCATGACTGCTCTATTGGCAGATTATACTTGCAATGTGAAATTTTTATGTCTATATGCATGCTCCAGTTTTCCCATGGATGAAAATTTTCGTTGAATCTATTGTGCCAATTGCTTCTCTTTTGATTACCTACCATAGTATCATATTTTAATTGTCCTTGGATTGCAGGGAAATACAAATATGGTGATGATACATTTGAAGCATCAGGTTTGTCGTCTGGTGCTAGTTATTCCAAGTGCAGGGCTGTTGCAGTGAGAGCTCTTAAAGTTGATGAACCAGCATGCACTCACATGAAATGCACATTTGGTGGTGTGTGGAACGGTGGTGGTGGAGATGGACTGAAGAATCTTTTTGTAGCATCATTTTTCTTTGACAGGGCTGCTGAGGTAAGTCCTTTTGACAACTAAACTTTCTGATCCATTTGAAGCTGGTTGGTGTTGGCTTGCTAGCCCTTGTCACGATATACATCTTATTGTCTCTCATTATCTGCTCAGGCTGGGTTTGTAAACCCGAAGGCAACAGTTGCCAAGGTTAAACCATCGGACTTCGAAGAAGCTGCACAGCGTGTTTGTAAATTGAATGTGAAGGATGCACAGACCACCTACCCTGATGTCTCGGAGGAGAACATTCCATACCTTTGCATGGATCTTGTCTACCAGTACACATTACTTGTGGATGGATTTGGTATGGCTTAATGCAAAGGATAAAGATTCACAATACCTTTATAAGCTTCCTGCATATTTCTTATTCTTCTTGTTTGCATTCTTTCAGGTGTGGATCCCTATCAAGATATTACGTTGGTAAAGAAGGTGCCTTACAGCAATTCCTTTGTCGAAGCAGCATGGCCCCTTGGTAGTGCCATTGAGGTTGCATCTTCATCATAGGAAGAAACAGCTTGGCAGTAACTTATCTAAAATAGACCCCTCAGCATATAGTTTTGGCTTAGTTTACCAATCTCGAGTAATGAGTTTAGTCCCTAAGTTTGATGTTAGGATTTTGCCTTGATTCACCATTTGTTATCCATCGTCCATTCTATTTGTTTAGCTTTACATACATTAACGTATACATGAGGAATATAGCTTGGAGTTGTTCCGTGCCGGCCATTCTAAGGTCTATTCATTTTGTACTAATGATAGCCAGATCAGAGCTTTTGTAGTTTGTAATTCTTTTGGACTTCGGGCTGATTCATAAATCTACAGATTAATTCTGCTTTGTGCGTTGTTTAATTCCATGTCATCTTTTGTTCCCTTTTGCGAACTCGGTTAGCTTACTGAGAAGAAAGCACGCCCGTTGCCTTTTTGTTTGGCTGGTGTGCAAGAATTCCACTCCCATTGAGGCCCTGATATCCTTTTTGGAACACAACATAGTAATTTCACAGGAGACATTAATTTCCCCAAACGGAGCCTGAATAAGTACAAGCATATTAATTTCGGCGTTCTAAACGGGCCCGAATAAGTCCCAAGACCCGGCCGAAACTGGTTGGTTCCTAGCAGCTTGCGGTTTCCCGGTCAGTGCCGGGATGTATAGTAACTAGTAACAACCAGGTGAACCGGCAAAGCCGTGAAGGGAACACAAACGTGCTTAGTTCACTGCAGGCATGGTACACAAAAAATGCTCTTTATCACAGTTCACAACTAACAGCTTCACAATAGCTTTCCTGTAAACTATACTGAAACATGGGCATCCACGTTCTGGGAGCACATTGCTCAACATAACAACCAATAAACCGGTGCCGATTTACATACACCGTCATTCTTTCTGAAAGAATTAATGAACAATGGTATAACAATCAGCAAGGCAGTATCTCCTCATTCTCTTCTACGTTCTAAAGTATATGTCTTTTTCTGAAAGAAAGACTTCAAATGCCACAGCTGCAAGCCTGCAACTCCGGCGCAAACCACCAGAGACAACAAGGGTAAACGAGAGCATTCTTATGGTTGTCTCTTCGTTATCTTCTGTATCTCGCCCTCGCTGGCAGAAGTGTATGAAATCGATGAGCATGCAAATACAATTAGAAGATCTCAGATTGGAGAGAAAATGACTTGAATAGCCCTCGGGAGTCTTACCTCCTACAGAGAGAAATCATCTCGTCATGTATGAGTTGAGCAGAATCCTCCAAATCCTTCAACTCTCCAACGATGGACTAGGAAAGACATTTCAAAACGAAAAATCTTACGAGACTGCTTTTCAACTGCTAGGAAGATTCCACTAAAATGATGTGAACTGCTAAGGTGCTAAGAAGCTAATTTTTTTTACCTCTTTAGCATAGACTAGTTCTTTCTTGAATTTGACACAAAAAGCAAGCACATTTCCAATCACTAAATTTAGTTTTTCAACAAAATTATACATGGGTCCATCAATCACCCAATTTTGAATTCCAATTTGCCGAAGTTTGTATCAATATCCGCATTATCACCGACCAATCAAGCAAAACATTGAAATTCTCCATGCCCACTCATCATAATGTGTGGATATCATGAGAGTATGCTCATGATCTTAGAATGATGATACAATTGGTGATAACGTTGAAGGTTTGTTGAAACATTCGTTTTCAGCAAAGTTCAGGAATTTCGGTAGTATCGCATTGTGAGAAGTGGTATTACTGCAGAGCGGTGTGACCGCAAGTGAAGTAGCGGTATTACCGCAGCGCGGTATGGCCCCACTATTCACCGAGTGGTCGAAAGCCCCGAGTACTGTAGCTCCGAGTACTAGGTGGTCGAAAGCCCCGAGTACTGTAGCTCCGAGTACCAGGTGGTCGTGGCCCTTTTCGACCAGGCGTGGTCGTAGCTTTTTCGACCAGGTGTGGTCGTAGCCCTTTCGACCAGGTGGTCGTAACTCCTTCGACCAGGCAAAATCGGTATGATCGCAAGTTGTTGGCGGTACTACCGCAGTACGGTAATTCCGGAGGTTACTTGGTGGTATGTTTTTTTCAGAGTGCATGTGTTTTGGATTTTCTTCTCTCTTGGTAATCGGTATGACCGTAGTTTGGGAGCGATACTACCGCAGTGCGGTAGTACCGATGGTTTCATGGCGGTATGACCGTTTTTGTTCTGTTCGTTGGCCAACATGGTGGCTATGGCTATAAGTTAGGTCATTTTCATGGGTTTCAGTGCATATGTGTTGCATGATGCATGTTTTGACTAACGTGGGTCAAGTTGCGAAGAACTTGTTCCCGAAATCAATTTCTTGGTTTATTGTTGTGCAGGAAGCTTAGAGGTCAATGACGGTCAACAGCGAGGATGATTGGGACTAGGCTTGGAGAGCTGAGGTTCAGAAAAATCGAGGATGCTGGGTGAAGTCAATAGACTCAAGCATGGCGTAAAATGGACAAGGATGACCGAACGGGAAGTTCGGTACGACGGGTTGCATCAAGTGGCGCGGGGTCGGTGCAAGTGCCATGATGGTTTCGGTGGAAGCCGGATGGGAGAGACTTGCCGACATGAAGAGGTTTATTGTTGATCAACCTACATGTGGTGAAGCATGGGATTGCTTCATGAAGATTGGACTCGGTTTTTAGAGAAGGATCGAGAAGGATTATTTTGGTAAATTAATCTAAATACCGCCTTGATGGCTTTTGGCTAAACCGCAGTGCAAGATGGCGCAAGGAGAAGTGGTTTAGGTCAAGGGAAGATGAAGACGATGCTTTAAAATACGTGCGTGAGTGAAACCTGGTTGTGTGTGTTTAACGGGTGCCTATTAGGGGTGTCCTTCTAGAAGCTAGCCTCCACTATAAATAGGGGAGAGTGCTGGTTGTGCATCCCCAACCCTTGCAATTGAGAAACCCTAGTTTGTGTTTAGGGAGAAGAGAGGAGAGTGGAGAGGTTAGGGTTCTAGAAAGTTGGATTGATTATGTACTCAAGTGTTGAGCTTTTGTCCTCCATGATGGAGTGGGTGTAAACCAACTTCAATCTCCAATCAATCTAAGATAGATTCTTCAAGATGACTCTCTTCTTATTCTTGCTCTCTCTTTGGTGATTTTGGGTTTTTGATGATTCCTTGGTTTTTCTTTAGGTTCTTGTGGTGATCTTGCTTGCTGTGATATGTGGGAGTGAATCTAAGATCGTCTTGATCATCCTTTACCCACGAGCAAGTTTTTGAATCATATTTTGGTTTTGACTCGGTTTTGAAGCAACATTCACTCAAACAAAAAAGTCAGAACTTTGACAATAATCTTCACGATCCTTGATAGGAATAGATTCCTGATATCCTAGAGAAGGTATGTTTCAAGTTTCGTGAAATTTGGAGTTGTGGATCAAAAGTTGTGCCAATTTTGGATTTCGTTTTCAGGCGGTTTTTCCTATTCATCATCTGATTTTACTGTTCATCCGGTAGTCCGCTACTGTTCATCCTGTAGTACCGGTGCTATTCACCGGTACAACCGGTACTATTCTTTAGTATTCACATCTTTGCGCTTTTGGTTGTTTTGCTTGGGGGTTTGGAGTGGATTCAATACAAGTCTTCCGCTATGCTTGTATATTGATCTTCATAGCTCTCATAGCTATTGGAGTGAAAATCATGTTGAATCTTGTTAAAGTGAAAAAGAGATAGTGCTCATATTCACCCCCCCTCTAGTCGCCTTTTCGGTCCAACATAATCACCAACAGATGCACCATGCTCACCAATTGCTTCCATAGTAATATTCCATCTAAAATGAGCTGTGGAGTTTTAAACAAGAAATTCTCTTATCTCTGAAGGTCTCTTTTGGCTTAAAAACTCAACTTAATGGATGAAACTTTGAACGACCTAGATGAAACTGGAAGTTTGAATCGAACTAATCCAATCAAGAAATGGAATGGCTAAGTCTACAGTCCAAAAATTACTTATAGCTGGTCAAACATTAACAAAAATTGTAACTTTTTTTTTATTGGAATGGTGAAACTATAGGTTTTAATCTGGATTCTGAGACATCTAGCCTAGTAGCCCTGCACTGTTTCTGTCAATATTAGTGCGATTCTTGTCACCAATATACAGTACCAAATTTGTATAATAACTACAACATTTAATTAATTTAAAGACAAATGGTCATGCAGATACTCCTACCAAACAAGCACACGGTCATTTCGCGCACGAGATCTAGCTACTGCTCGCGGTTTTCCTCAGTGTACAAAATGAAGATTGATTTGTGATTTTACCGTACAGTCGTACACAAACAAGGATTTTTTTATTTAATATTATTTTAAACTTAACCCTTGTTACCTTTATTTCCAATTCTGACCCCTTTGATCACGCCACCCCCGTAGCGTGGGCAACCCATGCTGTCACGTCACCTATCGCGGCGTAGCCAAAGCTTCCACGTAAGCCCTCGTCCACGCGTCGTGCCAGCGTGGAGGGCTTGCGTGGCATCTGTCACGCTCGAACTCATAGCGTGACAAGCCTGCCTTATCACGCCTTGAGAGTTGGCGTGACAAGGTCGAACATTGTTCGCTTTTGCCTGGGTAATTGAATTTGGATTTATAAATTACGAATTTAGCTCATTGTTGAATTTAATTTGGATTTGAATTATGGAATTATGAAATTTTGATTCTTGATTCATCCTTCCGATCCAAATTAATTTCCTTTGATTGTGACTCATGTTTTGCTTGTAAAGAGACAAGCTTTGAAATTGAATTTTATCAGATCATGAAAACCTACTTTTCGAAGATATCTTCCTTCTCTTGGAGATCGAGCATCAATTGCAACGATTTGATAGATAGCTTATTGGGAT
This sequence comes from Ampelocalamus luodianensis, assembly GCA_036346255.1. NCBI lineage: Eukaryota > Viridiplantae > Streptophyta > Magnoliopsida > Poales > Poaceae > Ampelocalamus > Ampelocalamus luodianensis. The sequence goes on along the minus strand of CM070622.1, from coordinate 25,245,477 downwards.
ATATGTAGCTTAACAATGCCCCCTTAGAAACATTGAGGTGGTTTTCCCCTCGTACGGCTCGAGAAAACTATTTGAATGTATGTACACTTGTAGAACGCATTTTGTAGAACTGATACATATTGCATCGTGGAAAATTTGACAAATATGAGGCACAAGGATGGACATATGGTAGACACCGCTGATGAAAGATGCGTAGACATCCTATTGCAATGATAGGTGGTGCTCGTCGTCACTTTGGGGTCATGGACCATTTCATGCCTACTTCCAGAACACACATTTTTTTATGTTGTTAGGCTGCCTTGCTACATGAAGAATTGAATATGAAAAGACGATGAGATTTGCAGTTGTGAATTGAAATATATTTTATAATAAAGCTGAAAATTACACGGGGCACAGGGTTTGGTTACGTGCATAAAAAACAACATCATGCACGATGCAACAAACTGAAGTACTCCTACGATACATATGAGCCTTTTTGGAATGGAAATAAATTTGATTGGAACAAAGATCATTAGTTTGGGTGGCCCATCGGTCCCTTCCCCTTATTTCCTTACTGCCCGAGGCGGCGGCAGCCAATCTCGAAGTCATCCATATCCCGCGAGACGGGTCACATGGCATGATGGTTTGACTAATTGCTTTAGTCATCCTCGCTACTATTATGGTACACTGCGACACAAGCATCTGGACTATGTAAGTATACATGTCTTCAAGAGATTGGATTAACATGGCGGGTAGAATTGGGGACTATTACGGAATGGCCCGACCGGGGCCATTTGCCCTTCCTTGCGAGCTCGGTGTTGTACTCTTCACAGGCCACCTTGGCCTTGGCCGCCATTTCCCTCTTGGTCTCGTGCTCCCTCTCCTGAGCCTCGTGCTATGTGCGCTTACATGCCATGAGATGAGCATGCGTCTCCCGCCGGATATGCTCACTATGCTTTTCGTTGCGACGCTCCTCCTCCCTCTTCTCGCGGTCCCTCTTGTCATCCCACACCTTGCAGTTGAGACGCCACTGGTCGTGTGGGTGGATCCCTTGGTCGATCCACTTACGGTAGCCACATAGCAGATCCGGGGACTACGGGTAGACGGGAGAGGTTGTTAGTACGTACTTTGAAAGAGAAATGTAATACCCTAAGTTTATTTAAGTAAGAAAAATTAATTTAGGGAGAAGGGCCAATTAGAAAAATAGTTTTAATAGGAGATTAGAGGAGGGTTTATGCATAATTTGGACAACTTGGGCTGTGGGCTTCCGGCCCCACAGCATTTAGGCCCATGAGGGGCCGGCTACCAATAAAAGGAGGGGGGAAACCCTAGGGGTGGTAATGTAGCACGACATGCTACAGTAGCCACCACTTCTATAGCACCCCCATGAATACTACCACCCCGCCTCCTTGCTGCTGGCCAATTGGAGGAAGAAGGCGATCGCTCTTGTGGAGGCCGGCCAAGAAGAAGGAGGAAGGAAGAAGAAGGAAGAAGAAAGAAGGGGAGAAGGGAAGGAGAGAGATCGTGTGGTGTTCATCGCGTTCGACAGCGGGTTCTTCAAGGGTAATCTCGTTCCTCATTCGTTTGGTGGTGTATTTGATTAATTAGACGACGTCGGTAATAGATTTGTTTAGGACTATCTGTAATGGTCGACGTTTTTGAGGAAGTTAAGTGCGGATTTTGGTCTGGCCTCCTCCTAGAGAATTGTAGGCAACATCCATACCTTTCTGTAGAGTAAAATATCACGTCGTTTGGATGAGCGGTTCAAAAGGTATGAAATTCATAGCGCTGCTGTTCCATAAATCTGCTACAATTATGACAATTTTTAGTAATCAGACATAAGTGGATAGCTAAAGGAATTTCTGAGAGGTCTCACTATAACGAAAGATGTATATAATTGTCTTAGCTTTCAAGAAAGCTAAATAACACTAAATTTGGATAAATGTACTGAAAGTTATGATAGTTTTAATATCTATGTCCAGAAACCCGATGTGAATTAGCTGTTCTGTTCATTAGCTTGGTAGGGGTAGTAAATGGCCGAATCTGGAAGGCTCACCAACTATGTTTAGATGGAGGATTTGATAAGCTTTCCATAGAGTCCAAGAACACCCCATTTGGATCTCTGTACTAAAATATACGAATTTTGTATTACGACTGTCTGTCGAGGGGACATACTGTTGTTTAGGAATTTGGAGTTGGAGTTGCGCGAGAGAGTATAGTTTTTTTTGTAAGTGCTTAAAGCTTTGTTTTGGTCCAATATTGTTATCTTAGAGTGATTGTTAATTTAATTCAGGTGGGGGATTGGTTCCCGGGGCAACGCCCTCTTCGCGTCCTTCGCTCTCGTACGGTTGAGGCAAGTACATTGATTGATAGATTTATTGTGAATGCTTGATCATGTTTGTGTGTATTTGATTCATGATAGCGATGCATGGTGCTTGGCATGACATGTGTATTAATAATAGTGTATGCTCAAAGAACGAGTAAGTTCTATTCATGTATGATGTTATTGCTGTTGCCTCTTGATGATGAATAGAGTAACTGTGCATGTGCATATTGAGATCATGTTGAGGCTTGGTCACGTGGTGACCAAGCATACATATGTTTGAGGTCCCCGTCATGTATATGATGGGCTTGAGGTCCCCACACTTGTGGAGTGTGGGCTTGAGGTCCCCTTTACTTGCGGAGTATTGGGCTCTTGGTCCTTGCGCTTGCGAGCACAGGCATGGTTATGCAGCGACGGTGCATAACTTGCATCACCGGTAAAATATAGAAAGAGTTAAAGAGAAAGGATCCTTTGAGCATTCCATATGCATGTGGTATGGTTTAATGAAAAGTTTCTGGAAGTGGATGCTAATGTTATAATTTGCATTGTAATGTCTTTTATATGTACTTGCTGAGTCTGTGGACTCACTCTTGCTGTTTTTGTTGTTTTTTTAGGTACCCAATACAAGAACGACATGCATGGGAGGGAGTAGCCATATGTCGCACGCACATTGCCATGAACCTTTTATAGTTGATTAAATTTTCAGATCATGCCTTAATAATTGATCAAACTGCTTAAAGGATTCATTATGATATACTTTAGTCGTTTAGCACATCTTGAATCCCTATTGTTTATTATGATAGTTGGATTCTTTAATTTTGATACTTGTACCTATTGAAACCCCTAGTATAGTTAGCTAAACAAAGTAGGTTCTATCGGAATTGAGTAAAGTGTCATGATTTTAACTTCTTGTATTGTTAGTTTAGTAGCATTCCAGGCTCATGCTAGGTTGGGGTGTTACAGTTGGTATCAGAGCGGGCTGTAGGTCCGTGGTATTTGAAATATTAATCTTGACACATTATGCACAGTAGGTGGGATTAGGTTATTTCATTGCATTTACATTTTCATTATATCATATTGATGATTGCTAATATGAATTTAGTATGATTGCTAATTAATTAATTATTTTGGTTATGTGTGAGCATAATCGATGTGGAGAGGTTGAGGTCGTGGTTGTGGCCCTGAGCTTTACCAGTTTACACCACCGTTCGTGGTAAGAGAATAGTGAAGTGGTTGCCTCAGATATCTTAGTACATGCGTTGATAGTGAGTATTTTTAGGAAAGTTGTTCTCTTCCCTAAATTTGAATCGGGTCAACTCTTGTCCAGTTGCGGTTGATGGGTTGCTTTGAGAAAGGTTGATGTGTTCCTTGAGTTTACATTTGGTTATTCTGATTACTCGCTGTTGGTTGATGAATTTTCTTGGGTTAGTGGTTACATGCAGTTGATGTGTTTTCATTGATTTAATTTGACCCTTAAAAGCAATCATTGTTTTCCCAATCGTTGAGTTATTCTTGCGGCTGATGAAATTGGTTAATTGTCAAGATTGACCTTTGTATTGGAGTTTTATCTTTCTCGTTGGAAAACATGACCCATTTATGCGTTTGATGTTTTTGGATAATGAAAGTTTTCGTTTGCAAGTCCTTTAGTATGTGGAAGCTTTGACTCAATGTATCTCTTTTGGGTATTTTGAGTGTTGCAGTTGAATGCTTCTCTTTTATGAAAGAAAATATTAAAACATTTAGCGATGTCTTATCGTGGTTAAATGAGAGGATATAATCAAGGAAATTAATGGATGTGATATGGGTTATCAAGTTGGGTCTGTAGTGTGGTGCATATTCGATCTTAACTAAGATCCTTGGGAGGGAAGTTGATTAATTTGATGGTGTCTTGTAGTAGTTTTTGATGAACTGTGCTTAAGGGTATGGCTATACCTAATTGAAGTTAAAGGAGTTGTTAATAAGTGTGAGATATTGATGAAATGGTTGATCATTAGAATTGATTAGTTTGCGGTCTCAATGGATTAATCTAACTGTATAGGAAGAGAAGTATAAGGGTGCATTCGACTGTTGTCTTAGTGGATAATAATATAGAATTTTCTTAATTGGCTATTTGATGATCTTATTTATGCTCGTGGGAATACAAATAGAGAAAGGACTATCAATTTGCCCGTGATTGAATAATCATCAATGATTTATGATGGCCTTTAGATTGGAATTAGTGTGTATCAAATTAGTGTGAGTATTCCGAATAAAAGAAGGGTTGGAATTTGAAAGTGATTAATTCACGTGTGTTTTATGAGGGTGTATTGTGGCTGCATGCCCTTGTTAAAAGAGGTTGCTCCGATAGTGCAGTTGGTATATTAGATATACTCTAGAACAGGTTGGCTGTTGCAATCTTTGAGATAACAAAAATGTTATGAAATACTATACTGTGTTTCTTTTGAAAAATTTTATGATGGGATTTAATAGGTGACTGTGTTTGCATGATGGTGAAATTGTCGGATAACAGTATGCCTTGATGAAAGGGTTTTGGTATAACCTTTTAAATTGTGTAGTAGATTCCCTCTAAAATAGAGTGGTTGTTGTAGTGAGGGTGTAAGAATTTGGTATACACTTAATTGAGGATGAGATGATAAAGGGGTATGTAACATTTTGGTAAGCCTTTGGAGACTTTATAAATGAAGAGTTGACGTTAACGAACATTGTTAAGGGTGAATTATTCTTGATGTTAGTAATATGGTCTACAAGAGATTGTAACGTGTGGGAGTGGTGATGATTCTTCTAGAGAGAAAGTAAGTTGATTGCTTTTCGTAATATTGGATAAATGAAATGTTTAGAGTTTTGCATTCGTGATCCTTTGGGAGTTCATGATTTATGTAGTAGATGAAATTAGTTTGAGCGATGTGGCGCATTGGAAGGTTCTAATTGGTTCATAAGTGCTTAATGTGATTTGGTTTTAAAGACTTTTCTTGTTTGGGTTGACAAGTAATGTTGTAATCAAAGAAAATTATTTTCTTTGTTAATGGAAAATGTGTACCATAAGTATTTGAGGTTGGAGCTAAGAACTGTAATATGCAACTTTTCTGTCATTGCAGCTAAGAGTTTCTTGGGTTCCACAGCAATGTTTTACTATGATTTATGGAGGTTTGAAAATTCCTTCTTATGGGACATGTGCCCTCAACCGTGGACTCATATTTTGTTTTTTGATATCATTACTATTTGACTGTTTCTTTTGGTCTCGTGCTCACTTCGACGAGCAAAGTTTTCTGGTGTGTTGAAACTTGTATTTGTTTGTTTCTTCCTTTTGAGAAAGGAATTAACCAACTTGTGTTGCCAAGTCTTATAAGGTGTAATATGGCGACTGGTTGGAGGTAGACAAGTATTTGGTAGTGTTGAGATTTTGGGAATCAATCTATTTGAAGAGCAGTAGAAAATGAATTGGTTTTGACCTATAACACCTGGAGAGAATTATATTTAAATTGAATGTTTGTCGTTGGAATACAATTGATTAGTGTTACAACTAATAGAACCCATGGCAAATTATAATCTGAGAACCTTTGTCCATGTTAGAATGATGGGATTATCGAAAGTATGGAATCTTAATAAAGTTATTAGAGTATCGCGATTGGATAATTAACTTTACGAGGTTGTGTAGGTGATTTATGATGGTGTGGTTTAATGTGTGGGTATTAGCAGAGTAATCTAATCATTATGGCAATTAAAGAGACAACGGGGATTGTGGAGTTGTTGTCAAGTATGACTTGGCTTTAGTGAGTAATCCTTTGGGAGTTAGAATCTCTCTAAAGATAATTTGGTCGACGATATGTTTACATGTCGGTGCTAATGATTGAGTGTGTGTGGATTGTGTGAATTTTAGTCTTTAGATTTGAGTGTTTCGTATCAGTTACACCAAATTATATTTATAGGAACCTTGGGGATTGAATTTGGGTTTGGTGATCTATACTAGACCCTTAGTGGCTCAATGAATACGTAGAAGTAGTAGAATAAAAATGGATTCCAATAGTGTGATGATCTTTGATAGAACCCTTTTGATGTAATAAATGAGGGTGTGCGCTGAGAAGTTCCAGTTGATTATCCGTAACAGAATGAGGTGATATGGTTGTGGGAGGAGAATCTTTATTGAGGTGTTGGAAACTATTTGTCAAAATAATTCCTTGGGTATAGGAGTGGTCTAGAGAATCTTTTTGTGGATCAGAAGAGTGTCTCTAAATAAGTATGGTTGTAATATCCCAGAAATCATTAAGAGAGGCAGTTGTGCGGGAGAGGAAAATTAATATAATTTCAGGAATTTCAAAGGAATTTGGAGAACCTGGTCCTTTGGCCCACGATGTCTTGGCCCAATTGAGTCGGCCGTCCTTAATAGGAAGGGGGAGAGACCACCCAAACCCTAGCTCCAACTACTGTAGCACACCGCGGTTACTGTAGTGCCATCACTGTAGCACCTCCCCTCCCAAAGCGCTGCTACCTCCTTGCTCGACTAGTAGAAGAAAAAGGTGAAAGAGAAAGAAAGGAGGGAAGGAGAGGGTGGGGAGAAGGAGGATCATCTTCTTCGAGGCTTGTTCATTGTCGTCCTACACGTCATCAAGGGTAACGACGGGTTCTATGTGATTTTTGAAAGTCATTAGATGCGATTGCGATTAGATTGATTGGATCGGATTAATTTTGTTCAACGTTCAATTCTGTTTAGAATATTGTGTGGCCAGTTTCGGGTTCTTAGAGGCAGAATTAGGGATTTTTCTCTCCTAGAGTTATTTATATAATGTTCTTAGCTTTCGGTGGCCGTCAAGAACAGATGATTCCGTCGTACGGATCAAAAGTTATGATCGTTTTAGTTTCTACTGTCCAGAATTATGACGAGATTTACCTTTCAAGTTGTCTTCTAAAATATGTCTATGATAATAGACGATTCAGAGTTTTCACTCAACTAGGTTATTGTATAGAATTTTATAACCTTTTCAGATTGGTAAAGAACGCTCTAATCGGAGTTATAGAACAAAAGTTATGGTCTGTTCTTTGCAGCTATTTTTCTGGGTTAGGCAGAATCTGTTCTGTATTTTCATTTGCTTGTTACCAAATTAAATTGGCCGAATTGGATTATCCTGTCAACTAGAGAATTGTAGATTTGTTAGTTAAGAATTTACAGAAACTGGGCTCACCTCTTTTCGGGTTCCAGATCATGAGATATGTTAATTACTGTGCTGCTATCCAAAGGCGGTTTTTTGGTTGAATGCGTTGGTTTTCAGTTTAGGGATTCTAGTTAAATCTTGACTCACCGGGTAAGCGTTGTAGAACGCAAATCAGTAGTGTCGTGTTCGTCATATCCTTATTTCAGTTATTTATTTGTTTAGGCGGTGAAGCTTCGGGTTTAGGAGTACCACCTTTGCCTGCTGACGCGTCGCATCGCGGAAGGCAAGTACATTGATTATCTTATTGACTGTGATTGATGAATGCTTATATGTTCATACTGTGATTTCTTATGATTCAAGAGAAGTTGGAAAGTCTATGATCTTTCTTATGTGTTGAATCCATGATTGGAGATGTTGATATTATTTATTCAGTAGTTCATGTCATGCATTCATTGTTATTTACCATCCACGGGAGTGGATGAGGGTGGCCCATCAATTCCAGGATTGGTATGTAAGTCCCATTAATTCCAGGATGGGCAGTGTTGGACACCCGTATGAAACGTTCTTCATACGGGAAGTGGATCCCGACATTTTTGTTAAGATGCGGGCTTGAGTGAACACCGACGGGTGTGTCACTGGCTATACCGGTATATGCATGTGTGCAGTCCAATCCTTTGATTTTGAACATTCATCTCATATCCTCATAAGTATTCATTTGCTGTATGTTCAGAAGTTGTGAAGAGATTGTCTTGTTCATGTTGGTTATCTGTTCTTATTCATTGTACTTGCTGAGTCTTGAACTCACTCTTGCTTTATTTATTTATTTTAGGTGATCAATGAAGATGTTCCTCTTGGGCGGGAGTAGACACGCACCACTCATTCACTTAACCTTGCACCGGCTCCAATAAAAGAATTAGATTATGTTCTTCTTTTATTAAGTGATGGACTGTATTAAATAGACTTAGATGTGGATGGCATTTCTTTTTCTTCATGCTAAGGTTGTTTAAATAACTGCTTATGTTCCCTAATCATTCGTTCGACATGTTTATCTTAATGGATGCAGTAGACTTAATTATTCAGAATTTGTGAACTGTTGTTGGATACAGTGTTAATACCTGTTTAGGCTCTAAAAGATGTTGATCTTTTTATATTAGTTGATGAGTTTTGTTGAGATCCTTCTGCAGAATTGTTGTAGGTTAGGCTTTTAGGTAACATTTTGGCTTCCGAATAGCCAGGGTGTTACAATGGTTGTTCTTTCGGTTCGAGGATCGTTCTATGGTTGATGGTTAAGAGGAAGGAGTTAGTGTGATGATTTGGAAACTCAAGATTTAGAAAAAGGGTTTATTTCTTAAAAGAACATCTGGAAAAAAAATGTTCTCTCGAGTAGAGAAGTGCTCTATTGGTTATTGTTTGAGTTGGATTTTTATGATGGAGATTATTTACCATTTGAGTTGCCTCTATGTTGGCAAGGTGGTTCTTTCCAGTTTAGGAAAATAAATGAAGTATTTGATTTGAGCATTCGAGTGATTTCCTTTTTGGCTTATGTGGAGTATATTTGCAAACTGCCGAGTTGGAAGGATGGAAGGTTTTCGTGAAGAATCTTTGATTTTGGATTTGAGCATTTTGGAGGAAAGTTGGAATTGCATTGTGAATTCTTTGTTTTCAGTTGAATCTGATTATTAAAGTTTGATGAAAATAAGTCGTGTTGCACGTCTCTGCTTAACGGATGTTCTCCTGGTAATGATGAAGAGATCGACTGAGAGATGGAACAAGAGTTCCATAGGTTTATGTGCAAGTTATGTGGTTTGGTCCTGAAGATAAAGATAGCCCAAAGTATATTTGGTTGTTCTGAAAGTTGCAGGGATTTCGGATGATAGCAATTCGCTAGAACCATTTCGAGTCCTGAAGGAAGGTATCTAACGATTTATATGACCCGGTGTTGAGAGAATGCTTGAGGTATTTGGAGTGTGAGGTTTCGTAAGAGCTGTTGTCCAGCGAGTATTACCGCATCTTCGAGTCCTATCCGTTGAGTGGTTCTGGTTAGGTTGGTATGAGTGATGAGGCGTAATACATCAGTTGCATCAAGGTGCGGTAGTCCCATAAGTCCGAGGGGAAAGCGACTTGGGAATTGGAGTCTCACGTGCGCAAGCAATATCTGAAATTGTTCACAGCAGGTGCGTGGTATTGTCGGTAAATTTTACCTGTAGTTGTTCTTTGGCGTTAAATGTGGTAAGAATTCGGGGTCGAATTCTGTTTAAGGGGGGTAGAATGTAATACCCCAAGTTTATTTAAGTAAGAAGAATTAATTTACAGAGAATGATTAATTAGAAAAATAGTTTTAACAGGAGATTAGAGGGGGGGTTTATGCATAATTTAGACAACTTGGACTGTAGACTTCTGGCCCACAGCATTTAGGCCCATGAGGGGCCAACTACCAATAAAAGGATGGGGAAACCCTAGGGTTGGTACTGTAGAACGGTGTGCTACAGTACCCTATGAACAGTAACCTCCCCGCCTCCTTGCTGCTGCCCAATTGGAGGAAGAAGGCGATCGCTCTTGTGGAGGTCAGCCAAGAAGGAGGAGGAGGAGGGAAGAAGAAGGAAGAAGAAGAAAGAAGGGGAGAAGGGAAGGAGAGAGATCGTGTGCTGTTCATCGCGTTCGATAGCGGGTTCTTCAAGGGTAATCCCATTCCTCATTCGTTTGGTGGTGTATTTGATTAATTAGGCGACGTCGGGAATAGATTTCTTTAGGACAGTTTGTAATAGCCGACGTTTTTGAGGAAGTTAAGTGTGGATTCTGGTCTGGCCGCCTCTTAGAGAATTGTAGGAGACGTCGATACCTTTGTGTAGAGTATAAGATGACGTTGTTTGGAGGAGCAGTTCAAAAGTTATGAATTTCGTAACGCTGCTGTTCTGTAAATCTGCTACAATTCTGACATTTTTTAGTAATCAGACATAAACAGATAGATAAAGGAATTTGTGGGAGGTCTCACTATAACGAAAGATATAGATAATTGTCTTAGCTTTTGCGAAAGCTAAAGAACACAAAATTTGAATAAATGTACTGGAAGTTATGATAGTTTTAATATATCTGTCCAGAAACCTGACGTGAATTAGTTGTTCTGTTCATCAGCTTGGTAGGGGTAGTAAATGGCCGAATCTCGAAGGCTCACCAACTAGGTTTGGATGGAGGATTTGATCAGCTTTCAATACCAAGAACACCCCATTTGGATCTCTGTACTAAAGATATGATTTTTTTTTATTACGATTGTCTGTCGAGGGGACAGATTGCTGTTTAGGAATTTGGAGTTGGGGTTGCACGAGAGAGTATAGTTTTTTTGTAAGTGCTTCTAGCTTTGTTTTGGTCCAGTTTGTTATCTTATAGTGCTTGTTAATTTAATTCAGGTGGGAGATTGGTTCCGGGGCAGCACACTCTTCGCGTCCTTTGCTCTCGCACGGTTGAGGCAAGTAAATTAATTGATAGATTTATTGTGAATGCTTGACCATGTTTGTGTGTATTTGATACATGATAGCGATGCATGGTGCTTGGCATGACATGTGTATTAATAATAGTGTATGCTCAAAGAACGAGTAAGTTCTATTCATGTATGATGTTATTGCTGTTGTCTGTTGATGATGAATAGAGTAACTGTGCATGTGCATATTGAGATCATGTTGAGGCTTGGTCACGTGGTGACCAAGCATACATATGTTTGTGGTCCCCATCATGTATATGATGGGCTTGAGGTCCCCACACTTGTGGAGTGTGGGCTTGAGGTCCCCTTTACTTGCGGAGTATTGAGCTCTTGGTCCTTGCGCTTGCGAGCACAAGCATGGGTATGCAGCGACGGTTGCATAGCTTGCATCACCGGTAAAATATAGAAAGAGTTAAAGAGAAAGGATCCTTTGAGTATTGCATATGCATGTGGTATGGTTTAATGAAAAGTTTCTGGAAGTGGATGCTAATGTTATAATTTGCATTGTAATGTCTTTTATATGTATTTGCTGAGTCTGTGGACTCACTCTTGCTGTTTTTGTTGTTTTTTTAGGTACCCAATACAAGAACGACATGCATGGGAGGGAGTAGCCATATGTTGCACGCACACTGCCATGAAACTTTTATAGTTGATTAAATTTTCAGATCATGCCTTAATAATTGATCAAACTGCTTAAAGGATTTATTATGATTATACTTTAGTCGTTTAGCACATCTTGAATCCCTATTGTTTATTATGATAGTTGGATTCTTTAATTTTGATACTTGTACCTATTGAAACCCCTAGTATAGTTAGCTAAACAAAGTAGGTTCTATCGGAATTTAGTAAAGTGTCATGATTTTAACTTGTTGTATTGTTAGTTTAGTAGCATTCCAGGCTCATGCTGGGCTGGGGTGTTACAAGAAATAGTAGAGGAACATACTAACCGGTTCTTACCGGCTGTCGATAGTGGCCCGAGTCCCAGCAGCGGTCGAGATAGTCCAAGGAGTAGTTCGTGCAACCCCAGTAATGCATGCCCTGGCTTAGCCGCTCCTTGGACTTGAAGAAGTTGCATATATCCCTGCACCAACAAAGGGGTAACATCTCCCCCTCGGGCGGGTGTTGCGGCGAATGCTCGGTTGGAATGCTTGCCAAGGGGAGCTTCTGTTCTGTTCACAGAGAAGAAGAATGGGAGTTAGAGCATGTGTGTTGATTACCGTGCGCTTAACTCAGTCACATTTAAGAATAAATATTCGTTGCCCCGCACTGAGGACTTGTTTGATCAGTTGAGTCGAGCACAGGTGTTCTCCAAAATTGATCTTCAGTCGGCTACAATCAAATGTGTGTGCATGAGCAGGATGTTGAGAGAACCGCTTTCTCCACCAGGTATGGGCATTATGAGTATAAAGTTATGTCTTTTAGACTAACTAATGCACCCGCCATTTTTATGGAGACCAAGAATAGTATGTTGCACGAGTACCTGGAGGACTTCGTGGTGGCGTTCATTGATGACATTTTCATATACTCCATGACCCATGAGGATCATAAGTGTTGCCTGAGGCTGGTATTAGAAACTTTGAGAGAGCACAAGTTCTATGCCAAGCTAAATAAATGTGAATTCTGAATTTCAGAAGTAGATTTTCTGGGTCATGTGATCAATCCTCATGGCATTGCTGTTGATCCTAGCAAGGTCTATAAAGTGGTGGACTGGAAGAGGCCGACCAATGTTAAGGAGATGAGAAGTTTCTTGAGTTTGGCTGGCTACTATCGCCGTTTTGTATAAGATTTCTCTATCAACGCCAAGCCAATGTCCCAGCTCACACAAAAAGGCGTGGGATTTCGGTGGACTGATGAATGTGAGCACAGTTTCAACACTTTGAAGGAGAGGTTGGTGACTTTTCCTATTCTCACTCTTCCCAAGCCAGGGAAGCGCTTCACAGGGTCTTAGCTGCGTGCTTATGCAAGATGGTAAGGTGATCGCTTATGCATTGAGGTAGTTAAAGAAGCACGAACATAATTATCCCACTCGTGATTTGGAATTGGTTGTGGTTGTCTTTGCTCTCAAAATTTGGAGGCATTATTTGTACAGGAAGTCTTGTGATATTTTCACAGATCACAAGAGTCTCAAGTATTTTAACTCAAAAGGATCTGAATTTGAGAGAAAGGAGATGGTTAGAATCGATTAAAGATTATGATCTTACTATTCAGTATCATCCATGCAAGACCAATATAGTTGCTGATGCTCTAAGTCGCAAGGCGACTCCCGCTACTTTAGATTGCGTTATTGCTGATTTTGATCGCATGAGATTTCTTATTGCTATGCAGGTATGGCACATGCTGAGATGCAGTCAATCCTTGAGTCAGCTATTCCAGACTGTGTGCGGGAATCGCACCGGAGTGACCGGTTGTTGCAGGAGGTCAGAACGCGTCTGGATGAGGGCAAAAAGGGGATTTCAGCATAGATGAGTCTAGTTCTTTGCGGTTTAAAAGCCGCCTTTGTGTGCCACAAAAGGCGGAGGTCAAGGATGACATCTTGAGGGAGGCTCATCACACTCCGTAGACTATCTGTCCTGGTGAGAACAAGATATACCATGATTTGAAACATAATTTCTGGTGAAAAAAAAATGAAGGTGGACATTGCTAATTATGTGGATTCTTACGGTGTTTGTCAACAAGTGAAAGTCGAACATAAGCGTCCTACATATTTTTTACAGCCTTTGGATGTCCCCTGGTGGCCTTGGGACAATATCTCTATGGACATTGTGGTTGCATTACCTCGTTTGCCATGAGGGAAGGATGCAATTTTCATAGACATGCTGATGATTTTGAATTTATTGGTGGTGGACACGATACACTTTTTGCATTTTTTGTGTTCCCATCACCACGCCCTCCTCGAGGTGTAGCTAGATTGTAATCATTCAAAACCTACGACAATAAGGACAAGTCACTTTTTTATGCCTTCGAAATACCCAACCTATTATAATATTCTGATTCCTAGCTTGCTATTATTCGATATGATTGTTGTTTTCCTTTGGAATCAAATTTCTCCCTCACCTCTTTGTCTGTTGCTCTGTCAACCATCCTCAAATCATCAACTCTATACCTGATACATTGGCTCTCTTTCTCCCTCTCTTCATTGGTTCTTCTATCTGTCAGTTTTGTATTTTTCTCATTATGTAAGCCATGCTTGTAATTTAGATAGTATAAAAAAGATAGCAAAAAAAGACACAAGCAAATGAAAAGGTACCTTTAACTATGCAGGAGTTGATGTTAGCGAAGTACAAGGATCTGGGATTGTGTTGCCCATCATAAACATGTTGTTCTGTAACAAGGTAACTTTTCATAAGAACTTGTCAACTTTTTGTTTTTTTTTTCAAAAAATAATGATACTTGTAGTTTTGATCATGTTTCCACTATTTTTTGTACCTCGTAGTTTGTAGGGAAACTTGTTTTTGAACAACCAACTTGATGGGAATTCTGTATTTTTGTAAATAGTTAACAAGAAGTTGCCACTTTTTTTTAGGAAAAAACATTTTAAAGTAAGAATTCAAACACTTTTTTACATTGCATTTTTGCACGTAAAAAATGCTAGTATCATGTATAATATTTTATATATAAATATCACATGTAAATTTCGTATGTGTTTTACCTGCACGGATCTTGGACTATTGTACTAACCCAGAAACCTGCTACAAAAGACATGTGAATGAACCGATTCCATGTAAGTTGTCATTCAAATTACTACCTTCACCCTCCTCAGTAGTGGATTTTTTTTTTGAAATAATGTTTTTTTTTATAAAAAATACAAAACTACGTCATCACCCCAAAAAAATACAAAATAGGTCCTGTCGCCAGATGAACTGGCGACAGGAACCCTGAATAGTATGGGCAGGTTCCTGTCGCCTGTTCAATTGGCAACAAGAATCTAGGAATTTTTAAATATAGTAACTAAACCAAAAAAATTACGAACATTTTTGTGAAGCCTCCTGATGCAGTGTTCTTGCTTGTATAATTTTTTAATAATTTTATCCATTCTGAATTTGTCCCCCAAAATTCATTTAATTATAATATTTGTAAGAATTTGTAAATATATCAAATGAGTTCCAAACATTATGAATTTTTTTGTGAACACTCTTTACATAATTTAATTGTTTTGTAATTTTTGTAGAATTTTATATTTTATGAAATTTTCTAAAAAATTCTTAATTTAGGTTTCCGATACAGTGTACTTGATTGTGTAAACCCTTAATTTTAGAGACAATTTAGGAATATATAAATTCTAGAAAAATTACACAAACAATAACTCTATGTAAGGAGAGTTCACAAAAATTTTCATAATGTTTGGACCTCATTTGGTATATTTACAAATTCCTATATATAGTATACTTAAATGAATTTGGGAGACAAATTTAGAACGAATAAAATTATGAAAAATGACACAAGAAAGAATGCTGCATCAGGAGACTCCATGAAAATTTTCGTAATTTTTTAATTTATTTACTATATTTAAAAATTTCTAGATTCCTCTCGCCAGTTGAACTGGCGACAGAACCTGCCTAGTTCCTGTCGCTAATTCAACTGGTGATAGGAGCCTGTCGCCAAATGAACTGGCGGTAGAGACCTATTTTTGTAATTTGTTGGGCGTGACAACCTAGTTTTGTAAAAAAAAATTCAAAAAAAATATTATTTCAAAAAAAATCCTCAGTAGTGAGCATGTTCTATTGTTGAATGTTTAGTATGATTTCTTTTTTAATATTTTTAAAATTTTATGTTTCTGCTAAAAAAAACCATATACCTGATAATATCCTTGCTTATTTTGTGGGTGCCATCATCCTGAAGCCACCTGGATACCATGTTGTCCATATTACCAAGTCAAGTCATTTTTTTACCCCAACTACTGGTAATTTGTACATACATAATTATATATAAATTATGTAATTTCAATTCATAAAAAATACTTGCGTATGAAAGGGTGGGGTCGCATGCACATCTTGTTAGTCATATGAAGCACTAATGAAGCCTAGGCAGCCTGCGCATGGTAATGACATGAATTATGTCATTTTTATAACGTAAATATGCACCACAGGAGACATGAAATCTACCACCCCTATATGCATTCTAGTCTCTTTTTTAATAAATGTTTTAGTGGAGAAAGTGGGAATAATGAAGGATGGGTAGGGGGAAGCTTACACTATAAGGGGATGCATTATACATAGATATCTTGTCAGCAAAGAATGGTGTTAAATTTGATTTCTTTTCTGTATCTCTTGGAGCAACCTGCATGCTTTGATTTTGTTAGCACAAAAATGCAACATGTGTTCTAGGTGATTTTTTTACTGCCGACATTTTAACAGGGAACTAACAGATCTACACTGATTGAAAAATAGCGACAAGCACATAATCTCTTTTTGCTCGTGTTTTAGTTTTATGCATCTTTTTTGTGCTTTTAATTTTTGCCAAGGTAATGGTAAGCTACCTCTTTACTGATTGATTGTTGCTTAACTTAAAAAATAATAATTGTAAAGCAACAAGAATGCATGTAAGATATATTTTTTGCATTCACCTCCTTGTATTACGAAAAGGGCACAAGCACCCATGTAAGTAAAACTAGGACAAAGTTTGTTTTCTGGATAACATGACAACACATTGTGTTTTCTAGACATTTTTTCTGCAGCTGCATGCAGGATATACCGGATTTTTTTATTTAAAAAAAGCTTTTTTAAGTACAACAGCACAATGAAGTGCTATCTCGGTACCATTTTCACTTTTTTCGCAATATATACTAAAGATTACTAGCATGAACTCGAGGAACTATTCAAATTTGATAACACACATAAGTTCTCTGTTCTAAATGGGCTTTTATGTTGCCGTTTGAAACATTTCTTCAAGGGACACAATATTACTTTAATGACACTGGATACGCACACGCACACGTGAAGACCCACAACAATACATTGTGTGCAGCTATTTTTTATCGGCATATCTTGTCCAAATGAGAAACTGTTGTTATACAGGGTTTTCCACATTTTGGGTGTCTTTTGTTTTATGAGTACGTGCGGCCCAACTTAATGTTTTTGTTGGTCTTACGCCTCAACATTGTGGTTTAGCACAAAAGGACTTTTTTTCTTCTTTTTTTCCGGCCCAAACAAAAAAGACGAAAAATGGACCTTTTCCTTTCTTTTTTGGGCCTGAGCGATTGTGGCTTAGGCATCAACATCTTGGGTCCGTCTTAGCGCCCGTTTGTTTCAGCTTCAGTTTTCGTCCGAAAAAGCCAGAAACTGTCCCAAATGGTCGGCTTTTCGTAGCCGCTTTGTGTCTAAACGTGTGGAAGCCTGAAGTCGCCCGCGGGGCGCTTCCACGGCTTCACGCAGTCTCTATTTCCCAATTACCCCTGAAGTTCAGGGGTAATTACCCGTCGATTGCCATCGAATAAACCCCCCAAACCCTACCCTGCCTCCTCCCACGCCCCCGTAGCCCCACATGCTCCTCTCCTCCCCCTCATCCGCTCCTCCCTTCTCCGGTGCTGGTGTCATCCTCCTCCCTCCTCCTCTTCCTCCCCCGCCATCGGCTCCCTCCTCCCCGGCCAGATCTGGATGTGGCTCCCTCCTCCCCGCCGGCCCGCGTCTCCTCCCCACGCATCTCTACCCCTTCTCCTCCTCCCCGCTGGCCCCCACCTCCTCCCTAAAGCGGCGCTGCCACGCCCCTCTTCTTCTCCTTCTCCCCCGACCAGCGTCGCCCCGCTCCCCTTCTCCTCTTCCTCCTCCCCGGCGGCCACCTCCTCCTCCCCTGGCTCCCTCCTCCCCGGTGTCCTCCTCCCCGACCACCTTCTCCTTCCCCCACACTGCCCCTAACCCTAGCATTGGGGTCACCAGCCGAATTAGGTGCCATCGTTGGGGCGTCACCTCCTGGTTGGTGCTCCGTCACTCCTGGGGTTGTGCCCAATGTCGAGCTAGCTCGGTTTGCCACCGTGACCTCCCCTGGTCTTAACCTCTCCTGCCTCTCGTGCTCTCCTGCTCCACCTCGGTTCTACCAACACTGCCAGTCATGAGATGGAGTGGTGCTCAGCACCGCAATAACTCCGGCCGACTCCTCGCATTCCAGGATTGGCCTTCTTCTACCTCTAGCTCCTAGCTCCTATTTGGCCGATTTGGGTATGATGTGCAGATGAATGGATGGATGAGTGGTTGCATGTTTGGTGCTGCCAGGGTACTCATTGATGATCTAGGTATGAACTTTAAGCATGATTCTTGCATGAATCATGCATTGAGATCATGATCTAACTGAGCAACATTCTATTGTTAAGTTTCTTTCTGTCAATGATTATTCTTGACGAAATAGAATCACTAATAGAGTAAATAACAACATGCAGTGATGAATATGTATTCTGAGCATTGATGCATATTTCTTATGACTCTAGCATGGTCTGGTCCTCACATGCTAGAGCTATTCATGATGCATAGTCGCAAGAATTGAATAAGTCCTATCCATGCTAGTTTTTTTTCCAGATTGCTAGACACATGGGCAAAAACTGATCAAAGCATGATACTACTCAAGATCTATAGCAATAGCTCAATTATGAAACTAAATATGAGAGCAACCATTATACACTATCTACTCAAAACATTTCAGAACACATGCATGTATGTTCTCTGTAGTTAATCCACTACTTATACAAGAATTGATATTTGAGCCTACCTTGATTTCAATAAGAAATGAGATGCTAGGATGTTGATTGATGCTTGAGACGAATTGAGATTTCAAGCAGTGTATGTTTTACTTCTTTGAATTTCTGTTAAATTGGCTATGCTAGAAATGTATAATTCACCTATATATGAAGGATGAAAGCCAATGGATTGTGCAACTTTGTGGTAATCTGATGACATTCTGGCATTGTCTTGTGTGCATAGACCAAAATTACATCACCCGAGCATATCATCTTTGCATGTGTTGTTTCGAAATTTTTGCCCCACAAAGTTATGATGTCCTGATTCTTGGTGGGCTGCATGAGTGAATTGTGATCTCTACTGCTGTGAGTTGTGATCTCTAATAACATATAGGTGAGCAAGGCATGTTTTTAACATTGCAGTAACAAGGACTTTATATTGCAATTTACTAATTTGTATTCTTTTTGGTATATATTAAGATGCTTAGGTCAAATTGCTTTAGTAATTTGTATCCTTTTTGGTATATCTTTGCTTCTTAATGGTTGCTCTTTTCCTTCTTTTTTCTTTGTTACTTCTTTATTTTTGGGGTACGTGTGAGGGTAGGGGTGTCTAACACTGTCGATGCTGGTCCCAAGCCCGAAAAAAGTGGGAGAGCATGAATTATTCAAAGTTTGTAATCAACAAATAACATATCGTTGTTAAATAATTATTTGTTGCAATAATTATTATTGTATTTATTTATGTAATAATTGGTTGTATTAATTATTCACTGTAATAATTATTTATTTGATTATTTATTTGTTGTATTAATTATGCACTGCTATAATTGTTTATTGTGATTATTTATTACAATTATTTCTGTAATAATTATTTATCGTTAATTACATCAATTGCAATCAATTTGTCGTTAGTTGTCGTCAAATATCGTTAACTACCGTTAGTTGTCGTCAAATGTCGTTAGTTATCATCACTTGTCATCAAATTCATTATAATAATTTTTTTAATAAATATTTATTGCAATAAATGTTTATTAGTCATCGTTAATAATCGTCAATTGTCGTTATTTGTCGTTAAACATTGTTAATTTTGTTAAACGACATCAAACAAGCTATTACTGTCCTTAGAGGTATTTCATATGTTTTTCATCTCGAAAGCTGCACCCAGCCTACCTAAGAGCCGAACACCAAATCTCTTCAGCCCAGCCGTTCAGCCTGAAGCCATTTAGCCCTACAGTACAGCCGAAAACCGCTTTTCAGAAAAGCCACAGCCATTCCAAACAGGCCCATAGGCCCCAACATTGTGGCTTAACACAAACGGGTTATTTTTCATACATTTTTTTGTGCCGTGTGATTTGAACAAACACAAATGGACCAAAGTATTTAAAAAATTAACTGGACAAATAACAGTCATTCGTAACAGGTCGGACAAATGCTGACAGAAAAAGCCAACAAAACTATGTTAGGTACATACTCAACCCATTAATTATGGGGGCAGGCTGGGCGCAATGGGTGTGCATGCCTGTTACGGGAGGGGGAACTATCAGGTTGAAATCGAATGGACAAAAAATCTAGGTACTCCGATAGGAACAAAATACTCAATTGCTGCTTAGACACCCCATCCCCAAATCAGTTCTTCTTGAGTTTTTGGCTTAAATGGCATTGTTTACACACGAAATAGCAAATCTAGTCCCCTCTAGTGATCAAAGCCCAAAATGGTACCGCGGACTCGTCGGCAGGCGACATGTGTCCTTGTCCACACCATGGGTGCTCGGAACCCCTCGTCCCCCTCGAGGAGAGGGGACTAACGACATGTGTCCTCGTTTGCTCTTCAGGAGAGGGGACTTCCAACATGTGTCCTCATCCGCGCCACGGTTGCTCAAACCCCCTTATCCCCTCTTCTGGATAGGGGACTTCCCTCGTCCGCGCACCAGGCGCGGGGACTTCCCTCATACTACTAATTAATTACAATAAAATTGATTATGGCTAAATAATTCGGACAAACTAACTACAACTAAGTAATTACGACTAACTAATTACAAATAACTAACTGCGACTAATTAATTATGAATAATTAGTTATGACTAAATTAATTATGGCTAATTAACCACGACTAAATTGATTAGAACTAGTTAATTACAACTAAATTAATTTTTACTAATTAATTATAACTAATTAATTATGGTCAATTAATTATAACTAATTAATTAACCCCACTGTGTAATTATTTAGTCATAATTAATTAGTCAAAATTATTTAGTTGTAATTAATTAACCCATGTAATTAATTACACTGTGGGTTAATTAATTAAACCCATATAATTAATTAATTAGTAGTACAAGGGAATTCCCCACCGTGGCACGGGCGAGTATTGATTAACCCGTGGCGTGGATGGGCGAGGATTAAGTAATTAAACTCGTGTAATTAATTACACGGTGGGGTTAATTACATGACTAAATAATTACACGGTGGGCGTTAATTATTTATGACTAAATAATTACATGGTGGGGGTTAACTAATTAAGTTGTGTAATTAATTAGTCGTAATTAGTTAGTCATAATTGATTAGTTATAATCAATTGGTCGTAATTAATTAGTCATAATCAATTAGTCCTAATCAATTTAGTCATGGTTGATTAGCCATAATTAATTTAGTCATAACTAATTATTCATAATTAATTAGTCATATTTAGTTAGTCGTTATTAATTAATAATAGTTAATTAGTCATAGTTAGTTAGTCATTATTAATTAGTCCTAATTATTTTATTATAATCAATTTAATCATAATTAATTAGCGGTATGAGGGAAGTCCCCTCTCCAATAGAGGGGATGAGAGGGTTCAAGCACCCGTGGCGCGGACGAGGACAAATGTCGGAAGTCCCCTCTCCTGGAGAGCGGACGAGTGGTTCCAAGTATCCGTGGTGCGGACGAGGACACATATCGTCTGCCGGCGAGTCCGCGGTGTCATTTTGAGCTTTGATCTTCAAAGAGAGCTAGATTGGCTATTTCGCATTTAAACAGTATCATTTAAGCCAAAAAAAACTCCTTCATCCTCGGATCCACTCTACCCCCCTCTCTCTCTCCAAATGAAAATGGTCGCCACACTACATCTGCTCTCTATCCTCATCTCTGTGGTAGCCTCGCCGGGCTCGGGCGCACCGGCCACGCAAGCAACGCTACCGATTGCAACCAACCATCGTTGTAGAACTTGAACCAAGTAGGCAAGATCAGAAATTCTTCAACATATTTTCAAAAAGAAAAAAGAAATTCTTCAACAGATCACCATCTAGAACTTGACCCAATGTTCGCGAGAGAAAATCAAATGCACACATAACCGTCCTCACTTGACTAAACTAATCAAACCTAGAGCAAATCAAACGCACACAAACTGAGATTGGATACTTCCACATCGCACCTCTTGCTCCTACTTACCTACCCCTTCGATCTGGTGGTAACTTCGAGCCCAAATTGGAGGTGATTCAAGTTTTTGCCCAAAATGGCAAATTTTGAGGTGTGATTAGTAAAAATGGCACCCTTGCAGCCACAATTGCAAAATTAGTGCTCTCGTCCGCACGGTCGCCGTGCGATTTTAGCTAGGGGCCGACACGTGGCGGCCTGTGGCTAAAACCGCACTGTGACCATGCGGTGTTCTGCCACGTGTCAGCCCGTGGCTAAAACCTCATGGTGACTGTGCGGACGAGAGTGCTATTTTTGCAATTGCACCTACGAGGGTGTTATTTTTGCTAATCACGCTTCAAAATTTGCCATTTTGGCCAAAGTCTCCGAGTCTTTGGCCGAAATGGCAAAATTTGAAGCGTGATTAGCAAAAATGGCACCCTCGCAGCCAAATTGGAGGCTCTAATCATTTTTGCTCCCAAATTGGAGGTGATTTGCTGCGCTGACCCAATAATTAGAGCCTATGACTGCAAGGACAACTCAAGGTGGAGGCAACTCTGGTAATCTGGTGGAGTAGAGAGGTCGGCTCTACAGAATTAATGGAAGCAAGGAGTTGGAGTCAGCGAATTAGAGAGAGAGAGAGAGAGAGCACAATAGTAGCAACGTACATGGAAACCCCATGGGAAAAGCAGAAAGAGATAGGGTGGTGGAGGGGGACAGTGGCGGTGAGCGGCGAAGCTGGCGAGGTCAACATGTCCTAACGTCTTTGCTTGAGTATATAGAAGGATGGGGAGAGAGAGAGGTGAGGAGGAAGAAGGGTCCACTGACACTTAATTAGTCACGTCAAAACTTGTCAGTGTTTTAGAACCGATCTTACGTAAAGATTGTTTGATTCGGGGGGTCTCCACAATTGATCACGCAGACGAGAGAGACACGTGAATTTTTATACAGGTTCGGGCCTTCTCAGGTGAGAATAATAGCCCTACTCCTGTGTATCTTGTATTGGGTATATGGATTACAATCAGCAAAGGGTCTTACTAACTGTCTTTCCAAAAAACCTCCCCTCACTATCTCTAAAAGATACCTATTTATACTATACTGTTGGGGCAGTTGTCGTTCCAAGCTAATTAGGCTCATTATTGCGTAATAATGAGAGTAATTACCGGAGTAGTAACCCCCCACGCTGTTCAACGGTTATCAATCAGAGATAGTGGGAAATTATCTGTAGTTATTTCGGGTATAACTACGTAATTTGACTGCTCAGGCACTCACTAGTTAATGGGCCTTCTGACGGGTGGACCCAGCTAATTGTGAGGATGTCGCAGCAAGGCTAATCGTAGCAGAACTTACGATTAGGGGA
Organism: Ampelocalamus luodianensis; assembly: GCA_036346255.1. Classification (NCBI taxonomy): domain Eukaryota; kingdom Viridiplantae; phylum Streptophyta; class Magnoliopsida; order Poales; family Poaceae; genus Ampelocalamus; species Ampelocalamus luodianensis. The sequence goes on along the minus strand of CM070622.1, from coordinate 25,222,137 downwards.
TAGTCGTAGAAAGAGCTTACGACTTGGTACTGGTCGTAGAAAGGCTTACGACCGGACGTAATCGTAGCAGGACTTATGATTACACTATAGTCGTAGAAATACTTACGACTAGGGGGGTGGTCGTAGAAGAGCTTACGACCACCTAACTTACTCCTCCCTTATAACATTAAGGGGTATACCATGTAACATTAAGGGGTATACCATGTGCCGTCATATTACATGATCATGGAATAATAAAATGAGGATTGTCATATCCTCATCATCTAGCCCCCCAGCTTTAAGTGAAAATAACTTACTTGGTTGAGGGGTCTGAAATGATTTTACGACCTCTAGCGGGTTATAGAAAAGACGCTGGAGGAAAATCTCTCCAACATGTGTTTCTTTCGACCAGTAATATGCTTGGTCGAGGCAATTTGTTGGAAATTTCACGACTACAAAGTAGTCGTAGAAAATCTTACGACTTTGGAGTAATCGTGACCTTATGATCGGAAGCAAAACCTTTTCGATCGGTATTTCTTTTGACCCGAAGGCCAAGAAGGTAATTTCACTTGAGGTGTGAAAAGAGTCTCGGTACTTTCGAACGGGCAGACCTGTCCGTTGGAGTAATTCCCGAAGCGGTGGGAACCGTTGGGCTTCCACGGCGTTTCATTTCAAACACACAGTTATAAAATGGACGGTGGGGACGGACTTAGGGTTTTTACCTTTCCTCCAGTTCACCCGACTGTTCATTGCTTTCTTGCTTCTTCCGCGCTGATGGTGCGTGTGTTTTCTTGGAGCTTTCCCAAACCCGATTCTTCCCACCTGAGAGAAAACATGGCTAGGGTTGTCTCTGAGTGGTGAGTCGGAAATGGACGACGCGAAGATTGAGGCCACAGTTGTCGCCGAAAATCACGAGGACTACTCGTGAAGTGGATTGCGGCAAATGAGCAGCACTGGCCGTCAGGTGAAGAGGGTCAAATTCTGATTTTCCAGGCGTATTGTGAGTGCGGCCTCCGATTGCCTGCTCATCCCTTCCTCACACTCGTGCTCGAACACTTTGAGGTGGAATTAGTGAACCTTGGTCCTAATTCCATCACAATGTTGAGCGTGTTTGTGTACTTGTGTGAGGCTTACCTGGGGATTTCGGCGGATCTCGAGCTTTTCCAGTACTACTACGAGATGGCTCGACAAGCCGGGATTGCCGGTAGCTGTGGTCTGAAGCTCCACGATGGTATGTCGAAGGAGTATATTCAGATGTTCACCCGGTCATCGTGGCCGGGGTGGAAGAAGAAGTGGTTTTACTGGGAGGTTACCAAGGAAGACAGCCACTCCTTCGTCGAGAAGGCCGCCGAGAGGTCCTCTTCCTGGGATTCGACCCCCAGTAATCTCGACCGGATAGCCCCCTACATTCAAGCCATCAAAGACTTAAAGTCGGAGGGGCTTACCGGCTGGCACGTGGTGAGGGGCTTCATCACGCGTCGTATCAGCCCTCTGAAGGCACGAGTTCCTCCTATGTGGAGGTACTCGGGAAAAGAATACCCAACCAGGGATTATAAGGACGGTGAGTAGAAAAACTTACTGCTTTGTCCTTGGTTGATCCCGATTTAGTCTTCTAATCGTGTCGTTTATGTGTACAGATCTTCCGCAGGTGGAGGTTGACGCGCATGTCAGGCTCATCTGCGAGAAGCATCCGGCCAACATTGTGGCTCCTCAAATCCTTGCGGTTTTGACCGCAGAAGAGAAAGAGGAGCGCCTAAAGGTAATCAAATGATTTTGTCTTTAGGCGTTTTGTTGTCGTAAAATGATGTACGACTAATGGGTTTGCCGTAGAAAAACTTACGACTGGATACTGATCGTAGAAAAACTTACAACCGGACGTAATCGTAAGAGGACTTACGATTAGATAATGTCATAGAAATACTTATGACTTTTGAGCTGGTCGTACTAACGACCGGCTAGTGATCGTAGAAGATCTTACGACCACTTTCTTTTTTTCAACAGAAAGTTGGCATGGAGAACCGCCAAGACGACGAGGAAGTCGATTTGGTGGTCATCGGGGCGACTACGCAGGCGGAGTCAACGAAGTCCCCTCCAACCAAGAAACGTCGACTGGTAAAAGTCGGCGATAAGGGTGGTTCGAGTTTGGCCCCTTCTACCCCTTTTGCTAAATTTGCTACAGACTTGGCTGCGGCAAAGAAGAAAGTAGAAGAAGAGGCCCTTGCCCTTAAACGCAAGGTCCCCAAGGTTAAGGTACCCTTTCTATTACGACAACAAGTCATTCACAGTTTCAGCTTCTCGTGGCTTCATAAGACAACTAGAAAAGGAGAACTGGAAGAACTTCATATCTTTTGTGAAGGAAACCGCTGCTCCAGTGGGATCTGAGGCCGAGGGGAGCAGCGCTCTTAGGGTGGTCGAGACTGATCTCGACCACCCGGGAAGTCGGGAGGAGGCGACTCCTGTTGTCCCGAGTGCATCTCGACCACTAGTGGTTGAGAAGAAGTCGAAGAAATCTTCCGTCGAGAAGGTTGCTCCCAAGTTTTGAGTTAGGTCCAGCGCACAGAGGTATGTAAAAAACATAAGTGTAAGAACTGCATTTACTCTTTTTTTATGAGTTGACTTACTTCTGCGTTTTGTGATCTTAGCCCGTCGTCTTGGCCCCGAGGATACTCCTATGGAGGAGCCGCGCCACTTCTTCAGTGGCGAGGTGTGGCGGCAGATGGTGAAGGTCCGGCTACTATTCTGCGCGAAGAAGTCGTGGCTCTTTGAAGTTGCTCGACCACCGAGGTCATCGAAGTCGCCACGACCACCGAGGGTGTCGTAGAGACGAGGTGGACCCGACAGAGGCCGTGAGGGAAACACCGGAGGTTGGTGGTGGTGAGAGTTCTGACCGCCGCACCAGTAAGGAAGTTATCGAGGATCTTCCTTCCGGCCCTCCAGGTAGAGCTCCCGTGATCGAGTCAGAGGAAGAAGAATATTTTAACTTTTACTCTGATTTCTTTGGCCCCGATTCTATCGTAGGATCTTCGGCCTACCGATCTCGCGATCGAGTTCCTCACCCGAGCAGCATTCCCAATTATGGGGATATCTTTGACAATGAACGTCTCGAAAGGGTCTGGTGGAAACGAGTCGAGGAGATGGATGGGCTGAAAGATCCGTCGCGAATAATGTCCATGTTTGCTTGGTCAAACATGAATGTAAGTATTCCTTAATACTCACGTAGGGTTTTATCTTTGTCTCTTATCGTTTTTCTCCCTTGTAGAGAGCCGTAGAGCAAGTCGCTACGATTTGCGAATACAATCGGCAACTTGTCAAATTATGATAAGAGAAGGAAGTGCTCTACGAGCAAGTAGAGAGGTGGTGAGTAACTGATTCTCATAATCGTATCGTAAATCGATTACTTACTCAATACTCGTAGACGATTGTCGTAGAAAAACTTACGACTCAATACTGGTAGTAGAAAGACTTACGACCGGATATAATCGTAGAAAAACTTACGATCATTCGTCTATGTATTCATGTCTTCCCTTAACCTTTCAGGTTTAAGAGTGACGAAAAGACCTTAGCTGATTCACTTGACTTCGAGAAAGCCGAGTCGAAAAAACTAAGGGATAAAACCGCAGACCTCCTGAAGAAGCTTCAGGAGGCTAACTCTGCAACTCAGCGGTTGCAGGAAAAACTAAACAGTACATGTGGCTACGACTGCTTTTGATCTTGATCTCCATCTTCTTAACTTCCCATTCTTTTGCAGAAAAAGAAGTCGAAAATAAGGCCCTTCAGGCCGAGGTGGGGTCTCTCCAGGTTGAGGTCCAGGAGAAGTCCTTAGTTGTCCGCGAGACCTCCCGCATTGCGAAGGAGAAAGATCAAGAAATTGAGAAATTAGGTTCTCAATTGACGGGTAAGTAGAACTTTCCCTGCTACTAAATTATTTTATCTTCCCGTAGAGTCGTTTCATTTAATTAACCCTTACTCCTTCGAGAGCGATTGATTGAAATAAAACGACTCCACGAGTCTTCGACTTGTACCCAGGAGGAGATGAAGTCGATGAAGATAAATCTTCAAGACAACATTTCACTTCTGAACATTGTACTCAATGGGCTCCGTGCCGGGAGGGTCGCCCCTCGCGATGGAGCGATGACCGCTCATACGAATGCCATTGGGGAACAAGTCGGTACCTTGCAAGAGTTGGTGTCTACTCTGAAGACCAACCAGAATGATTCAATAAGGGAGGCGGTCAAAGGGGCTGTGAGCTTTGTTTTAGCAAAGCTCAAAGCTCGTGACCCTAACCTTGACCCTCATTCTGACGAAGCTAACTTTGACTGCGCCGAATCTGAAGCAGAACGGCTGATCGAGGAGATGCAGTCGATCGGCGAGAAGGTCGCAGAGGAGATGCAGATAGAGTCTCCTTCATCAGAGTAGTTTGTAATATGAACTCGCAAATACAAGTCCTTTTTTGGTGATGTATAGATAACTGATCCTTTCTTCTTTCTGCAAATTATCTCATAGAGTAGTTAGTAACTCGTAAGACAATAATAACAAAGGAAGAAATAAGCGGACCAGATATGAGCGATTCCTCCTTTCTCCTTCCTTTTCCCTGCGAATCATCTCGTAGAGTAGTTAGTAACTCGTAAGATGATAACTTAGAAAAAGTAAGACTAAGAAACGAAGCCATGTTTATAACTTTATCTTAGCCCCCAACTATTTACTTAGTTTATTGAGAATAAACTAAGGAAATAGTAAAGAAAGGGTTTATGAAAACATAGAGGTTTGTTTGACTTATAGTTCTCGAGTATCGACTATCTTGCTCTAGTCGAAAGAGTGGAAACAGATCGACGCTAGGAAGTTCCCTCTAGTGGGCAGGACCACGTGCAGAGAAAAAAGGTTTCGATTTGGTGATGTTATCATCTCCGGCTAGATTAATCAAATCAACAACGACCACTGAAGTAAAACATACATCTAGAGAACCTTAAAAATTCATCCGACTATTTTCGTTGTATCTGATAAAGTTGCCCTGGCAGCAAAAGTAGGAAACAGGACGACGCTAGGAAGTTCCTTCTAGTGGGCAGGACCACGTGCAGAGAGGAGAAGCTTCGACTAGGTGTGGTTTTTCCTCTGGCCAGTTTAAAACCAGTCAAGTTAACCGGAAAGCAGTCGAGCGAATTTAAAAAGTGCACTCTTCTTAGATTATTTTTCAAAATAAATAAACTAAGGTGACATGAATTTGCCTTATAATTTTTGACCATGTTTGTGAGCCCAAAAAGCTTTGTACTGGTAGCATTTATTAAGAACAAAGCGACACCAGGAAGCTCCTTCTAGCGGGCAGGACCACATGTAGAGAGGAGAGACTTCGACTAGATGTGATGTTCTTTCTTTGACCAGTGTAAAGGGGGAACGAGCATATAAAAAATGGTCAAAAATAAAAGCGAAACTCAAAAAAAAAAGAGACAAAAAAGATAGGGAGAACCTGATACTTTATTGTCGTAGAGGCTTGTTACACATAAAATTTGCGTAACTGGTCAATGTTCCAAGAATTTGAGAGAACATTGCCATCTTCCATTGCAAGTCGTACCGATCCTAGACGCGTAACTTCGACCATAGTGTAAGGACCTTCCCACTTGGGGGAAAGTTTGTTCCGATTAGACTGGGATTAGATAAGCCTCAATACCAAGTCACCTACAGCGAGGCTACGAGGTTGGACCTTACGATCGTAGTATCTGCGCAGGGCTTGTTGGTAGATTGCGGAACGGATTAAAGCCTGGTCCCTTTTTTCTTCGAGTAGGTTGATGTCGCTTGCTCTAAGTTGTTCTTGAATGGAGTCGTTAAACTTTTCGACTCGTGCTGACCGGATCTTTAGTTCTGATGGAAGCACGACTTCGGCTCCAAAAACTAGAAAGAAAGGTGTTTCTCCTGTAGCTTGGCTAGTCGTCGCATTTAATTGCCCATAATCATCGAAGGTAATTCTTGTACCGAAGCCCCCGAGCGCTTGACAAGCTGATCGAAGACTTGGGTCTTGATTCCCTTTATTATCTGGCCATTCGCTCTTTCGACCACCCCGTTGCTGTGAGGGTGGGCAACAGAAGCGTAACACAAACGAGTTCCCAACTCGTCGCAAAATTCCTGAAATTTTGCACTCGTAAATTGTTTGCCATTGTCTGTGATAATTCGACTTGGTACTCCAAATCGAGTGATAACGCATCTCATCATGAACCGTTTTGCCGCTTCCGTTGTTATCCTAGTCACAGGCTCAGCTTCTATCCATTTTGTGAACGTATCGATGGCCACAAAAAGGAACTCGAAACCTCCTGGAGCTCTGGGTAACGGTCCTAGGATATCAAGACCCCAGGTTGCAAAAGGCCAAGACAGAGGAATTGTTTACAACGCCTAAGCCGATTGGTGTATTTGTCGGTTATGAAACTAGCACTGTACACACTTTTTAACCAGCTCCCTGGCATCGTAGAGGGCTGTTGGCCAATAAAAACCTTGTTGAAAGGCTTTACCGACCAGTGTTCTGTAGGAAGCATGAGTTCCACAGATCCCTCCATGTATGTCGTGAAGGAGTTTTAATCCTTCGCTCTGCGGAATACATCGCATGAGCACCCCCTGGGTTCCTCTTTTATAAAAGACACCTTCGACCAAAGTATACATTTTGGCCTTTCGGGATAGTCGATCTGCTTCTAGATCGTCGTCGGGTACGGAACCCATTTGAAGGTACTTGTAGATGGGTGTCATCCATGTATCTTTGTACTCTAGAGAGGCTGTTTCTATAGGAGGCGTCTCTAGTTCGTCAACTACAGACGGCTTTTGAAGCTGCTCCAGAAACACCCCTTTCGGTACCAGGGATCGAGAGGAAGCTAGACGTGCCAGTTGGTCTACGAGGAAATTATCCTTTCGAGGGATAAATTGTACCTCAAAGCCCAAAAAGTGCTTTTCTAACTTTCGAACTTCCGATAAGTACCAGGACATGGTCAGATTAGAGCACTGGTACTCTTTTCCGACTTGATTTACGATTAGTTGAGAGTCTCCTCTCACGAGTAGTCATCGAATCAAGAGCGCTTTTGCGGCTCGTATACCAGCTAGCAAACCTTCGTACTCTGCCACGTTATTAGTGGCTTGAAAGTTTAATTATATGGCATACTTTAATGTTTCTCTGGTAGGAGATTCCAGGACCACCCCAGCCCCCGAACCACTTATCGTAAGCGACCCATCAAAGTACATCGTCCACAGATCGTGGGAATCGTACTGGGGATCCTGAACAGGTTCAGGATTTGTCCATTCAGCGACAAAGTCTGCCAAGATCTGGAATTTAGTGGCCATTCGGGACATGAAATGGATGTCGAACGCCCCAAGTTCGACTGACCATTTTGCCATGCGTCCCGCTGTTTCCCTATTCTGGAGGATTACTCCCAAGGGAAACTCAGACGACACAGCTAGTTTGTGCGCCTGAAAATAATGCCGCAGTTTCCTCGAAGACATGAGGAGGGAATATAGAAGTTTTTGAACCTGATGGTAGCGCTCCTTAGGTCCGTGCAAAACCTCACTAACGTAGTAGACTGGTCGTTGTATGTTCTCAAACTCTACGACCAGCACTGCGCTCACTGCCTGTGGCGTGGAAGCTGGGTAAATTAAGAGCGTCTCTCCTGGTTTCGGGGAAACCAGAACAGGAGCAATTGTAAGATACCTCATGACTTCCTCGAAGGCTAGGTTAGCCTCTTCTGACCACTCAAAGCCCTCATGTTTCCTTAGAAGTTTGAAGAAAGGCAATCCTTTTTTCCCCAAACGTGCTATGAAACGACTTAACGCCGCCATGCATCCTGTGAGTTTCTGGACTTCTTTCTTCGTGGTCGGGGGGGCGCATCTGAGTGATGGCTTTTATCTTTTCGGGATTTGCTTCGATTCCTCGTGCAGAGACCAGGAATCCAAGTAATTTTTCTGAAGAGACCCCAAACACACACTTCTCGGGATTAAGTTTCAAGTGGTGTTTTCTGAGATTGTCGAAAGTCTCCTGTAAGTCTGTGATATGGCTGAGCCGTTTGCTGCTTTTTACGACTAGATCATCAACGTAGGCTTCTAAGTTTTGGCCTAATTGAGGAGCAAAAGTCGTTTGCATCAAACGCTGAAAAGAAGCTCTAGCATTTTTTAAGCCGAATGGCATTTTAACATAGCAAAATATCCCAAACGGTGTAATAAATGCGGTCTTCTCCTCATCTTCTCGACAGATACTAATCTGGTGGTAACCAGAGTATGCATCTAGAAAACTCAACATCTCACATCCTGCAGTAGAGTCAACCAACTGATCGATACGAGGTAAAGGGAAATCATCTTTTGGACAAGCTTTATTAAGATCAGTAAAGTCTACGCACATACGCCATTTGCCGTTAGACTTTCTAACCATTACAGGGTTGGCCAACCACTCTGGGTGGTTGACTTCTCTTATGAAGCCTGCTTTAAGCAACTTGTCCACTCGACCTAATAGCATCTCGTCGATCAGGGGCAAATCTCTGTAACTTTTGTTTTACGGGTAGTTTATCAGGCCCTAAAGCTAGCCTGTGCTCGATCACTTCCCTGGGGACTCCGGGCATGTCGGATGCTTGCCACACAAAGACATCAGCGTTTGCCTAGAGGAAAGTGATGAGGACGTCTTCCTATTTGGGGTCGGAAGAATCCCCAATGCGAACAGTCTTCGAGGGCTCCCCCGCGTCCAAAGGAACCTCTTTGACCTGGTTGTTTGGCTTAGGTACAGCTTTAGGCTTCGACTTGCTAGTCGAAGGCTGACTTTCATCTCGAGTTGGTAGTTGTCCAACCATCTCGAGGGAGCGACGGTCGCAGAAGTACGCCATCTTCTTGTCACAATATATCGTGATTACTCCTTTGGGACCTGGCATCTTAAGACATTGATACCCATAATGAGTAGCTATTAAGAATCTTGCCAAAGTAGGTCGTTCGAGTATGGCATTATATGCCGTATCGAAGTCGACCACAACAAAGGAGACCTTCTCTGTCCTGAAATTGTTTGGTGATCCAAACGTTAAAGGAAGAGAAACTTGGCCAATTGGTTTGGCCGAAAACCCCGGTACGATTCCATGAAATGAATATCGTACCGGTCTTGCCTTTGTCCTGGGTACCTGCATCTCATCCAGGGTACTCGTAAATAGTATGTTTAGCGAGCTTCTACCATCAACTAAAACTCGATTGACTCAACAATTGTTGATGGTGGGTTCGACCACTATCGGAAATCGACCTGGTCTAGTCGAAGGGATCGGACAATCACCTTTCTCGAAAGTAATGGTGATTTCCGACAACTTCGGTAATTTATTGACGAGAGGGGAGTCGATTGTGTTTACCTCACGCTCGTGACTTTGGTGCCTCCGCGATTCATATCGAAGATCCCCATAGATGTGATCAATGGTGTGTTGTGGATCTGGAGCGGCATCTCCTCATCATCGACTCATACCGCCCACTTGTTTGGCCTACTGTTCAAGAGTAGGAAGTGGCCCCTGCGAGTAATAGTCTTCGAGTTTCCGTAAGAAAACTCGGCAATTACGAAGATCATGCCCTTCTTTTTTATGAAAAGGACACCACCTGGGTTTGTCGTTTCTCCGATCTTGGCGCTTACCTTTGCCTCGATTGGGGTTCTGCTTGGGGTTGCGCGGCTCCTTATCGCTTACGACCAGGACTTCCTTAGAACCAGCAGCTGGAGATTTGTGTCTCTTTGCCTTGTTCTTGGACTTCTTAGCCTTTTTATCTTTTTTCTTACCACTTTTGCCTGCCTCCTGGGGGTTGTTATCTTCTTGATCGATAGTATTGTTCCATTCGATTGCTTCAGCAGCAGTCGCATATCTATCGACCATCTCAAAGAGTTCGGCGACGGTGGCAGGTGGATGTAAAGCGATGTCCTTTGTTATCCTACGCTCTCGACTCATCGCTTGAAAGCCACGATCACGGATGAGTCGAAACTTCCGAATAAATTTGAACTGATCAAGCGCTGATGAATTGTCGCAGCGTTTCATGATCATTCTGTCTTATCCGGTGCAGGTCATCTTCCTTTCCAGGGCGGTTGTAAGTGCCCTGAAAATTTACCAGCAAAAGATCACAGAGGTGTTGCCATGAGTAGATCGATTCGAATGGCTGGTTTAAAAGCCATGATCGTGCTGATCCTTCTAGCACAGTCGGAAGGTAATTCGCCATGACATGCTCTCCTCCTCCTGCAGCTCGGATAGCTGTAGTGTAAATCTGGAGGAACTCGATGGGATTCTGGGTTCCATCGAACTTCTCCATATCGCCGGTCGAAAGCAGGCGGCGGCGAACTTCTCAAGATCGGGTGGCCGACACCCGAGATAACTTCTTGCCTCCTTCTTTGCAAGAAAGAAGGGTTAATGTCACCGGGTGATCGTAATCGTCGATACCCAGCCGCAGGAGGGCTGGACCTATGATAGGTCTCAGCTTTACGAGGGAAATACTCCTCGTATTCCACTTGTCGTCGTGTTTCCCGTCGCCGAAGTGGTGAAAGATCACCTCTCCTGGGGGCTTGTTGCGTCTTCCTTACATCGGGAGAACGACGTGAATGAAGTTCATGTCGCCTTCCATGCGACGAGTTATCTGAACGACTGGCAGAAGACGGAGTCGTACTGTTACGACTTCCTGGTTGTGGTCGACGAAGACGCTCGAGTTTGGCCATCGTGTCGCGAAGCCTTTGTGTGATCTCTTCTGCAAAGAGATCATACCCTAGCGCTCGAGCGAGTTCTTGGGTCAGATTTTCCAGCAAGTCCTTTGATGCGCTGGAGTTCTTGAGCCTCCTCTGACTGGAAATAAGCGCGCTTAGGAAGGTTTTTCTGAGCCGCTATTTTCCTCCGTCGATTTGTCTCAGAATTGCCTATTTCAGACCCCTGAGTTGGTTTTAATGGAGTGCGAGAATGTTGAGGATGTCCCGCACGTTCATTAAAGTGTTTGTTTCGTTCGTCAGGGGTGGCGCCCCTGCCGTTGCCACGAGGGGGTGTAGAGTATGCTCGTCGAGGAGCATCATCAATCCTTCCTCTGGGAGAATGATTCTTATCAGAGGGAAGGACGAAGACCTCCCGTGGATGACCTCCACTTGTGCTCGAGGCCTCCTCGCTTGAGGAGTAGTCGTGCGACACCATCTGGCAACTTGGAGTAAACCCCTCCAGGTAGGGGAACTCCAGGTTATAACCGTCTCCGTCTGCAGGTGGACCCTGCGTCGGGACGGTTGGACTTGGAGGAACAGCGTGCTCGATCCTCTTCCCTGCGGAAATACTCGGAGAGAGAGGACCATCAGATGTCGATGGAGCTCTGAAATGATGGCTTTCAGAACCTGTCTTGCCAAGTCGTACTGCCTTGGGGGGACTCGAACGCTTGGAGGAAAAACTCTCGCCATGTTGCGAATTTGCCCCAATGCAGTCCTGCTTGTTGGTCGTGATGACCCTTGCCCCGAGGAAATGGGTTCCTCGGTGGGCGTCTTGTTGTGGGGATAAGGATCCTCTGTCCTCGATGGCGATGCGATCTCGAGATCGATAGAAGATCTCGAGGCGCAACACCGTCGAAGATTCGATACTCGGTTCGTAGTCAAACCGGCATCCATGTCGACGTCTGCGTGTCGGCCAAGTCGAACCAATTCTCCTCGTTCCATTCTCCCGCCATGGTAGCATCAAAGAGAAAAGAAAGAAGCTGGCGACAAGGAATTACGAGAAAATCCCCACGATCGGCGCCAAGCGCCGGTGTTTTAGAACCGATCTTACGTAAAGATTGTTTGATTCGGGGTCTCCACAATTGATCACTGGCAGAGAGAGACACGGGATTTTTATACGAGTTCGGGCCTTCTCGGTGAGAATAATAACTCTACTCCTGTGTATCTTGTATTGGGTATATGGATTACAATCGTGAGAGGGTCTTACTAACTGTCTTTCCAGAAAACCTCCCCTCACTATCTCTAAAAGATACCTATTTATACTATACTGTTGGGGCAGTTGTCGTTCCAGGCTAATTAGGCTCATTATTACGTAATAATGAGAGTAATTACCGGAGTAGTAACCCCCCCACGCTGTTCAACGGTTATCAATCAGAGATAGTGGGAAATTATCTGTAGTTATTTCGGGTATAACTACATAATTTGACTGTTCAGGCACTCACTAGTTAATGGGCCTTCTGACGGGTGGACCCAGCTAATTGTGAGGATGTCGCAGAAGGCTAATCGTAGCAGAACTTATGATTAGGGGATAGTCGTAGAAAGAGCTTACGACTTGGTACTGGTCGTAGAAAAGCTTACGACCGGACGTAATCGTAGCAGGACTTACGATTACACTATAGTCGTAGAAATACTTACGATTAGGGGGGTGGTCGTAGAAGAGCTTACGACCACCTAACTTACTCCTCCCTTATAACATTAAGGGGTATACCATGTGCCGTCATATTACATGATCATAGAATAATAAAATGAGGATTGTCATATCCTCGTCAAAACTATTATGGAATTTTCGAGTCCATGAACTGGTATCTTAAGTCTAGGGTTATGTTTGGGACGGTTTTTAAGTTAGTGGTTGAAAATCGGATCGAGGCCGTAATTAAAGGTTGAAAAATGGATTGTTTTTTTTGTTTGAGCAGTTGTCTGTTTATTTACAACAGTTGCCCAATATTCACAAGTGTACATTTCATGCCTTTTGAATTGAAAGACAGGTAATGTGTCATATTTGGTTGGAGGTAGGAAGTCCCTAACTTTTTAGCCACCATTCCATTCATTAATGTTGATCATAATTGATGGCAAATCACAAAAGAAAAATTGATCATATGCGACTACTAAGTTAGGTCATCTACGATTTGCCACAAGACCCCTCGTATTGATTATTTGCCATGAAATGGGTTTATTTCTCTAGGATTTGCAACTATGGACAATTTTGCCCCTCTCCCTTCTTCCTCCGTTTCCTTTCCTTGTCACTAACCGGTCGTGGCCATTGCTCCACCTCATCTTCGGGCTCGACTCAACTCTACTCGTTCCAAAACCACTTTGTTTCCACTCCTCCGTCCCTCGATCAAGCTCATTCACTCCATTACTCATTCCATCCAATTACTGATCCAATGGGCAAGAAAGGCATCCTCACCTCCATCTTCTCCAGGTTCGCCCCACTTCCTACCGCCGTCGTGGCTGTGATCATCATGCCAGAACCCATTAACCATCTCCTTCCCTGAGGACGACAAGCCTTACACGATGGCTGTTGGTGGCGCCATATGCAGTTGCCCTGTCACCAAGATGCTCTGCCGACAAGTCTAAGTCCTACTTCGACAAGGAGGAGGTGTTGGATGACAGCTTCTTGACGAAGACCACGTCTGAGGAGTGGTCAGAGGCCCACAACTTTGCCTGGACGTCCACCGACCGCTTCTTCTTCAACCTAGGGCCGACGACCAACTCCATCCAGGCCAGGGGCAGAACTAAACAAAAATGACCCGGGTTCACCACTTTACTATATATATAACTATATGTATAATTTTTTAGAAATATTGTCATAAATAGTAATATGTCTAGCAATTTTTAACATCAATAATTCAACATAATCGATGACAATATACAATGATAAAGAAGTAGCGATCAAAGTGCTTACCAAAATGAAGAAACCCACTAAAAAACACATCATCTGACCTCAATAGCCTACCAAAAAAACAAAATGACTTCAAATTTTCAACTAAAAATAGTAGAACGATCAAATAAAAGTAAATAAATTACCTTTCAAAATTTGTTTCTACGTTCTCTTAAGTTCTGGAAGCAACGTGTAACAACATCATTGGCGACTTTCATCACAATCACTTGCAATTTGACTCACGATTTGCAACCAACTAGGCCGATATTCCAAAAATCCAATTTAAACCCTAAATTCTAACCCTACAATTTGATAAGAATCAACAACAGTCATCATATTGAAACCCTAACTCACAAATTTAGCCCATTGTTGAAAGAAATTAGAAGAATTGGGAGAAAATTAACAGTACCCTATGCTAATTCATGACTTGATCCTTGCTCGGCGAGACGACCGCGACAGGCAACGAAGACTAAGAGAAGCAGTGGTCGACGGGCTGTAGCAAGAGACGGACGAGAACAAGCGAGCTAGCAAGGGTAGGACAGCAGGAGGGAACACACATGAGAGGCAAGACACAACTGGGATGAGGCGATGCGGCTGCAATGTGCGTGTAGCTGTTGTGCGCTAGCTTCGTCCCTTTGTGGGTGTAGCTTGGCTGGCCGAGCGCTTGGACCGCGCTCACATAGAATGGGCTGCCCATTCTAAGCCAAACTAGGCATCATCCTGGGCCCAACTGTGAGACTAAGAGCAACGGGACAGTGAGAGGATAGAAGCTTACGTTTTGGGCCGAGCGGGTGTCCTTTGTTTTGGGTTGGGGTGTTCACACCTAGATTTACATGGGTTATACTAGTGCAAAAATAAAATTGGACCCGATGTCCTATACAACCCCATAAGCTTGTTTCGTTCCGCCCTTGATCCTGGCAACGACAAGGACACGTGTCTGACAACGAGAAGCTTTTGGATCCATATTCTAGCAAGTCGGCCTTCTCCGCGGTGTATCCATTTCCTAAACTTCATTCCCTTGCACCCTCACGAGGAAGAGCACCACGAACCCTTGGATCGCGCGGCTTGGCAGCTGCCATGGTTGGTGAGGGAGAAGAGGAGTTTTGAGGACGAAGAAGGAAAGGGGTAAAATGGACCATTCAAATCCAAAAGTGTCAAATCATAGAGAAATAGATAGATTCTATGGCAACTGATCCATTACAACGGGAGTAGTGACAAATCGTAGGCGGCCAAAGTGAGTAGTGTCATATGATCATTTTTTTTCCAATCACAAATGGTATTGATGGACCACTAGTGTGTGATGAAATCATAACACGCAGACTAGAGATGGTCAGATGGGTCGTGCTTCCTGGGTCGGTCCAAAGCACGAGACTGTTGGCCTGACCCAGGCACGACACGACCGACACTATAGTTGGGCTCAACCGACGAGTCGTACTGTGCTTGGCTCACCACCCCGGCTCATCGGGCCGGGCAGACATGACACAACCCATTAGGCCTGCTCATTTTTTAATATATATATATATATATATATATATATGATTCTATTTCTATTTCTTATATTTATATGATTCTATTTTCATTTTTAATATTTATACGGTTCTATTTTGTAGTTTTTAAATTTTATATAGTTCATTTTATAAGTATATATAAATTTATTTATTTATTATAAATTATATATATATATATATATATTCTAGAATATTTTTTTACATTTTTGTTAAAAAAATCATCTCATATGGGCTAAACGGGCCACCCGGCTTGTCAGGCCATACGTCCCTAGGCCGACTCGGCATGGCCCGAGAGGCCGGCATGCCATGCCTGGGTCGGCACCCCGACCCACAGGCTGGAACAAAACGACCCGATTAGTGCCCAGGCCTAATCGTGTCGGGCCGGCATGGGCCCATGCTATGCTTTGTCGAGTTGCCCATTTGGCCATCGCTAACAGAGCTAACAGGCAGAGAAGCAAAATACAGTATATATTGATGATAATGAGTTGTTACTACTCCTTAATCCATGATGATGATTATTATTATTATATAGAGAGAGAGGAAAATGGTATAGTACTCCTAGGAGTACGTACTCTCACTTCTCATATATCATTTAAATCGTATGATGATATATATTTATCTATTTAAACATATTTGTAATAATGATTATAAGATACCATAAAGTGAGTTCTATGAAAATTTTCGTTAAAGTTCATTTTTTATAGCAAAATTTGTGTATATAGTTCTTTTATATATAAAAGGGTATATAGCAAAAATAAATGGCTTCAATGAATTTTTTTCAATTTAGTTGTATTGGAGTATCTTATAATTGGTACTTAAGTATACTAAAATGATAATATATATAATATGTATATTATAAGTGTGAGTACTCCAAGGAGTAACACCAAGCTTGCAGTTAATCACCCTGGAAGGCTAGAACTGACCAAAATCCCTAGGAACCCCACGACATCGCTGAATAACGAACGCCCCTGCGTTCGTCCACGGCCACTAGCGGTGGCGAACCCTGTAAAGCGTAGTAGCAGGAAGCCACCATGGCCAAGCAGAGGGCCTCGATGCCGGCGATCCGCCGCCGCATAGGTGGCATCGGGCTGCTCCCGTGGGCTGTGCGGGTCGCGTCGAGCATCCTTCTCTGGACATTGCTCCTCCACTGCTCCACCTTCCTCGGCCTCCCCCGCTCGCCGCTCCCCACCGCCCGGCCCTCCTGCCTAGGAAGCCGCAACAACTCCACCGCCGCCTCTGCCGCAGCCGCCATTGTCGCCGGAGATGCCGGGCGCCTTGCGCCCCCAGCTCTACCACCCAGGAGTGAGTGGTTCTTGTCTTCTTGATCTCGCCGTTGAGCGATTCTTGGTTATTGGGTTGGGTTCTTGGAATCTGGTTCTGCTTGCTCTGGTCTTGGTTGGGTGAGGCGCTTCTCACTATCTTGGTTGCGGCAGTCGAAATGTGGTAGCTCTAGAGCATTCATGCGTTGGATCGAATTGTTTACCGGGAAGCGAGCGAATGAACCCAGTTAAATTGAGTCATTCTTGGTGTATATCGTTAATCTGGTGCCTTTGGGCTGTTCGGAAATTTGGGGATTGCCGGATTGGTGAGTTCGTTGGTGCTTGATTTCTATTAAATGGTGTCTGTCTTGGTTTCTTAGTTCTCGATTCTTGGTTTTTGGGATTCTTGCTTTGCCTCTTAGTTTGTAATGCCGATTTTAGTTGATTTTGTCAAAAATGGACTTCGATGGGTTGCTGTGATCGAGACTGACTGGAGAATGGTTGATTGCTTTCTTCTGCTATATTCAGTGATTTATGAGTTGGGGTCGAGTTGGTTCTGTGAAGCGAGTGGTTATACCAAAAAGTGAGGTCTTAATTTGTGATTTGGCTCGTTGATAAGGTGCATTTGTGTTGTTGAAAGGACTCTGTTTGTTGTTAAATTGGGCAGTCTCCTAATGCTGGAAGTACCATTGAAAGCCGTAACCGATTAGCAACTCGGGATTTGCATCATTTTATTTGCACTTAGTAATGGTAGGTAGATTTTGCTGTCTTCAACGCTTCCTGAAGTATAATTCAACAGATATCTAGTCAAATCGCGTGCCACAGGGAGCTTTTGTCCTTTGTAGAGAAATGCTAGGTCTAATAATCTACGAATAATTAAGGGCCTGTTTAGTAGAGCTTCAGATTCTGATTTTTCAGCTTCAGCTCCTGATTTCTTCAAGAATCCATTCCTCTGAGAATCTGGAGCAGTCCGATGAAAGTGTTTGGATAGAAGGTTGGCTCCGGATTCATTAGCTCCTGATTTCTTCAAGAATCCATTCCTCTGAGAATCTGGAGCAGTCCGATGAAAGTGTTTGGATAGAAGGTTGGCTCCGGATTCAAGAATGAGATGATTGTATTCAAAATGTCTATACTACCCAGGGTTCCAAAAACCGTTACTGGGATGTTTCATTGGTGGCGGGAGCGATAGCAATGATTCTGGAAATCTCGTTTTTTTTCAGCTGAAATTCGATCAAATTCGCTTAAAATTCGTCCAAAATTCGAAATTTGAATTTTAAAGTTGCTAAACCGGATGTTGTAGTTCCAGTTTTGCTCTTCCCAGAGGAGGTCTGGTAGCCGGTAATCGGCGGTTACCGGCCGGGAATTTTATCCCTGATACTACCCATGGTTTTAGCACATGTATGTTGTTTTGTACATGTTACTAGCTTATTTTTGTGGTTCCTTTGTATGTTGTTATTTTAGATATTATTTATTTTTTAAAAAAACATTTTTGGCCAAAAGTCTTTACAAATTTAGACATAAACTCGGCAAATGTCCATATTATCATTCATCATGAATGTGAACTCGGCTATCCTGCGGTATCCTGTAGCAAGGCAGCTCTAGAATAATGCCAATGTTACAACCATCGGTCAGCATTAAGAACATGGAATCAATGTTACTACCATCTCATTTCTAGCTGCATAAAAACTCATATCTCGATAATTAACACCACTTCTGACCGGTTCAACTAGAGTAATTACCAATATATACATCACTAATGTTAAAATGAACCAAACATCACTGCTACATCAAGCTAGCATGAAAGCTACTACCAATGTATACATTACTACTGCTACATCAAGCTAGCATGAAAGCTAGAACCGCTGCAGCCTCAAGAACCATAGCCATCTTGATTCTTCTCTTTAGTTTCACGTTCAGAACCTCGCCGGCCTGATGCACCTCAACCTCTCATACAACGCCTTTTCCGGAAGAAGGAATAAATTGTTCTGTGATGATGAGACACGTGAACTAGCCATGAACAATCTTTTGTCTTTAAGAGACTGAGGCCAGCATAACTGAGCAACGATGCCAACAAAAAGAATAATACAGCTACCAGCCAAGAAAGCAAAAAGGTTGTTTAAATAACCCTGCACCCAAAAAAAATGTTACGAACAGAAATCAATAAATATCTAATGTGAGTAAGCTTTGACTAAGATAAAGTACCAGCATACATTTTTGTTTTTAATCTTTGATGGATCTGAATTCCAGTGAGAATGGAAAGTGGGCTAAGAGAACTTCCCACCTATTATTTGCTAACTCATGACGGCCTTCGAGCTTTGTATTCTTGAATGCTTTGGCATTAATTTGCAGTTTATAAGTAGGAACAAACTCATTAGCCCAAAGAATGAAATCAGGACCCCCGACCTTCCCCAACCTTTCATATTTTGAGCGGGCCACCATCCATTATTTGCTTTGCCCGCTTCATGAGAAGACTTTACAAGATTAAAACTCTCCAAGCATCTCCTAGCATTGTTCACTACTTCTGCCTTGGAAATTCTGTGTATACAAACAGAGGAATCAAATGAGCAGTTTGGTTTCAGCTTCTGAAACAAACCGCCTGTGCCCCCGAGGTAATTCTTTCCAGCATCCTAGTTTTTCATCTGATGAACTGATACTAAAATCCACAGGCACCTGGTATGCAACCACAAATTAGTGTGTATATATATATATATATGACGCCCGTTACGTACTCTTAGGAGTATGTACTCTCACTTCCAATATATCATTTAAACAAATATATTATACTTTTTTATCACTTTCAGTATACTTAAATACCAATTATAAGATACTCCAATGTGATTTGATTGAAAATTTTCCATTTAAGCACTTTATTTTTGTTATATACTTTTTTATATATATAAAAGAAGTATATATACAAATTTTGCTATAAAAAGTAGACTGTAATGAAAATTTTCATGTAACTCATTTTAGGATATCTTATAATCATTATTGAAGTATGTTCAAGTAGATAAAAAGGTATCATCATACGATTTAAGTGGTATATGAGAAGTGGGAGTACGTACTCCTAGGAGTACCATACCATTTTCCTATATATATATCTTATCAAGTCCCAAACTTTACCGATGTACACCTTTCGGGATTTGCTCAAATCTTGGAAGTCTGTCTCTGGGTCTTGGCAGAAGCATGGATTAAAATCGTGAGTAATCGCGATTCTGCGCGATTCTGCTGGGAGGCGGGATACGGGATCGGTGGTAATCCGGACTTTTCAAATTCAAATTCAAATTCGAATGATTTTTAATCAAATTTGAACAATTTCATCCGAAAAAACCGGTTTGGCCGAATCGGACCGATGCCGGATTCACGATCTGCCGTGGTGGCGGGATCCATCCGGGACCGGTTTCAATCCTTAGGCGAAGACGTCGGTAGAAAGTTTGAGAGTTGTTCCATTACAACTTGCTTAAAGGCCATTGCCAAAATACTATCTCGAATCGAGTTCATTTTGGAGAAAAATCGGTGCAAAAACTTCCTCATGAACTGATGATGATAGAAAATCGAACCAAAATTCAAGAATCTTGCCATGTTTCACCGGCGTGGGGGTTCGACGCGGTGGGAAGTGCGGGAGAGATCGGCGCGGGCGCGGGGCGGCAGCAGTCGCTTCCCACGAGAATCTACGGAAAGGTCGCTTCTCTTTGCCAGTTCATTTTCAAGACAACTCCTCGAGAGAAGCAGAATCAGGTCGTTTTGGGAAGTTGGGTGTTTTGTGCAACTCCACAAGATCCGAACGAGAAGCTAGGAGTAGGAGTTGTACCAAACAGGGCATAATAGTTGTAGGTGTGGAGATATTTGATATTTTGCAAGGAAAACTTTATGTTTTGGTTATTTCTACATGAATGTGAACTACTTAAACTAGGGGTTGGTTCCCAACTTCTCATTACGTAGTAAGATCTAATCATCATGTAGGTGATAAGCATTGAAAAGAAACAGCTTCTAGCTTCCTTTACGGTAAATTTGAGTGCTCAAGAAACCGAAGGATGAAACTGAAGTTCTTGTTTACCGAGTCTACTGTGTAGCATGATCTTGACATATGTGCAGCATCACTCTGGTAGACTGGTAGTGATGTTGATCAGGGATCCAAAACCTGTTCCCGGGGGAAATCCCGGTCGCCGGTCAGAAAAAAACCGGCCGGTAACCGGATTTCCCGGAAAATAATTCGGACGGAATTCGATTGAATTTGCTTAAAAACCATCCAAAATTCTAAATTTGGAATTTGACTTCGCAAAATCCGGAAAAACCGGCCGGTTTAGGGTTTCCCCGGTTTTTTGAACCCTGATGTTGATTATAGTGACAACTGTCAGTTTATGTTGGCAGAATGATAAGTTCAGTCCGAGTAAAACTTTCTCTCTCTCGTGTAGGATTTTACAAGAGTAATGGCTATCTTCTTATTTCATGCAATGGTGGTCTGAACCAAATGCGAGCAGCAGTTAGTATACTCTATCTTAACACTTCTTGCCTTTTACTGAAATGATAGCTTCAATGTACAGCAACAGCCTCCAACTATGCTTTACTAATACTTCATAAAAGCTTCTTTTGTGCAGATATGTGACATGGTAACTGTAGCACGCTATTTGAATCTGACTATGGTGGTACCTGAACTCGATAAGCAATCCTTCTGGGCTGATCCTAGGTGTGTAGCTTTCCCACTTCCTTTTCATGGTTGATTGTAGAGTTAGAACGAGCAATTACTGACTCAATTTAGCTATACTTTTCAGTGATTTTGGAGATATTTTTGATGTAAATCATTTCATTGATTCCTTGAGAGATGAAGTAAAGATTATTAGAGAACTCCCCCATAAGTTCAGTGGGAAAGTTCCATTCTCAATGCAACCAATCAGCTGGTCTAGTGAGAAATACTATTTGAGACAGGTTAGATAGTAATCTTCCACCAAAAATTAGATTTGCATTTCTATTTTTGTCCTCTGCTTGGTTGTTACTTTCAGAGTGGTCTTGCTTTCAGATCTTGCCTCTGGTACGAAAGCACAAGGTGGTACGTTTTAGCCGGACAGATTCTCGCCTCGCAAACAATGGCCTTCCTCTGAAGCTCCAAAAGCTTCGCTGCCGTGTTAACTACAACGCGTTAAGATTTACACCATCCATTGAAGCTCTAGGCAACAAGATGATATCAATTCTTAGGAAAACTGGATCTTTTGTTGTGCTTCATCTGAGATATGAGATGGATATGCTTGCCTTCTCTGGTTGTACACATGGATGTTCTGATGAAGAAACAGCAGAGCTCACGAGAATGAGGTTTCTTTGATATTACAACTTCATAATTAACTGTACTTTCTCCTCCAACCCTTTATCTTCAATCTTCGTTGTTGTCTGCTCTTTGGACCTCAGGTATGCATATCCCTGGTGGAAAGAAAAGGAAATAGATTCTGAGAAGAAAAGGCTCGAGGGATTGTGCCCCCTTACACCTGGAGAAACAACATTAGTACTCAAAGCTCTTGGTTTCCCCAGGGACACTCGAATATATATTGCCTCGGGTGAAATCTATGGTGGTGAAAAAAGATTAGCTGCATTGAAGACAGAATTCCCTGACATTGTAAGCACATCATAATTTCACCTCCATGAAATTCATGCTAATCCTGGAATGATGCTTATTTTCTATTGTAAACTGTAGGTGCGGAAGGAGATGCTTTTATCTGATGATGAGTTACAGCCCTTCCAGAAACGCTCAACTCAAATGGCAGCCCTGGACTATCTTGTTTCTGTTGCAAGCAATGTTTTTATCCCCAGTAATGATGGAAACATGGCTAAAGTTGTAGAAGGACACCGCAGGTCTGCTTACTTCTGACCTTCCTAGTATCTATATTCTTTGATTTGCCACCGTGTGTATGTATTATTGCAAACTAGTCATCAACCCGTGTGTCTGCACGGTCTAGTAATTATTTGATACATATTGTCTACCTGTCAAGTTTGGATAAAATTTTGATCTTATATTATTTTGGGTGGTTCAATCTTTATCCTTTTGGAATTACAACACTATAATAAATCTACAAACTTCAAATTAAAAGTTTTATAATAGTGAATTTAAAAATATTAAATCAATTTTGTAATGTTATGTTTGATCGAATTTTCAAAAGTTTGGGCAGTAATGTTTTAGTTTACAATTTTTTATTACAAATTTCAAACTTATTGTGTTGTCTACATAGTAGACTTGAGTTACATTTTGTACAAATAACTCCAAACTTATATGATTTGGGTAGCAATGTTCAGTTTTGGAATTTTAGTATTTTCTGAATATACTTTTTTTAATCTATTTGACCTTATTTTACAGTTGTGCTTGAAACATACCAGTTGACTCTAGGTTACAATTTTTATCGAAGTAGTGGGTTAGATCTAAGCTTAAATTAACTCCATATATAGTTCCATGTTAATTTTATTATAAGCTTAAATTATTTTATTTCCATTTTATAACTAATTCCAAAATTGATTTTATTTCTTAGATTAACTCAAAAACCAAATTTCTACGTATATATTTATAATTTCATTTTTCAAATTTATTATTTGGAGTTTGGTATCAATTTTGAATTCAATATACTCTATTCTATGGTTTGCTTTTATTCTGAACAACACACTGGAATAATGCATGGTGCATGCATCCTGGCATGTACACCTTGCAATTATCCATGCATGCAATTATATCATTGTCCAGATGCATGCATGCGATGCTTGTTTGTTGGCTGAGTCCGACTGTGTTCATGCCAGTTTTTAGTTTGATTCTAAGCCGGACTTGGGCAGCCATAGGGTATTGTTGCCGTGCTTTGTAATAGCAATCAAACTCTTTCTTTCCATGGCACGAGAGTAGATAAATCTTGTCTGTAGATTAAATCAGCTAGGGAAATTGGATGATGGAGATTTTTTTTTCTTTTTCCACGATTAATGTGGGAATTTATAGCTTTTTCCGATTAATGTGGGAATTTCTGGTTTTTTCCACCTAGGATTTACGTCATGGCTCCTTTAGGAGCCTCCAATTAGTATAGATACAGATAGATAGATTGGTTAGCTGAGTAGGAAGTGAAAAAATGTTTATTCATGTGCCCGCATTTGTTTTGAAGAATCATGACAATAGCGAGCAAGAATGAATCCAGCAAAATAAAAGCCTCTAGGTTAACTGAGAAGTGCTCATGTTGGAAATGCAGGTTTATGGGCTTCCACAGAACCATACAGCTGGATAGGAAGAAGCTTGTTGAACTTATAGATCTTCTTGAAGATCAGGAGCTGTCCTGGGACGAGTTCTCTACTGCTGTCAAGGAGCTACATGAGGGCCGAATGAGCCAACCCACCAGAAGAAAAGTTATTATCGGGCAGCCAAAGGAAGAGGACTACTTCTATGCAAATCCTCATGAATGCCTTGGGCCTGCAAGAAAGCGAAGGGAAAAGCTAAAACATACTGAGATATGAACACTACACTTTTAGTGCCTGGCAGGCTGGTACATAGAAGGCTAAAGTGAAGAGAGGTAAAGCAGTTTCATTTAAATGTCATTCTAATAATCTGATTAGCTGGCTGCAGCAATGGCAAAACAACCTTCAGCTTCCTCATGTAGCTGACCTGTGCTCATATTTTTGAGGAGCCTCACCCTCATGAAGTGCAGTTGTGTGAATAAGTTGTAACACTACTCTGCCTGTGGAAGCTGATCACTCTGCCGTGAATCAAAGCATATTCTTCTGGATTTGATGATCCACATGGGAGGTGGAGAAGCTTACGTCATCCATAAACTTGATTGGCACCATTGGTTATTCAGAGTTTGCTGATTCTGTATTCATTTACCCCTGTCCTTGAGGTTTGCTGATGGCATAGTCTGAATGAACTGGGAAGCGATACATATTAACTGTAGATGTAGTGTTCTACTGAATTTTCATTAAGTCGGTGGCAGATGCTATGTTGTATTAGGTTGTTGCATTTGTTGTTAATGTACATAAACCCTGCTTCGAACTCCTAGAATGGAAAATGGAATGTAAATGAAGTAATGAAGGTCATTATTTGGACCTTTTGATGCAACAGACATCGAGCTGATAGTCTGGTATTATGGCATGCATGCCTCATTGTTGTACACACATACATGAGAGCCGAGCTATGACTGATACCTTTGAGAGTTTTTTGCCGTATCACCTGGCAACCCGTATTTCCTGAAAGCAATAACATTCATGTCGCAGTGTAGAATAAGATGATAAATTGACCACATTAGGCAGAACATCTTGAGTATAGCATCCCGCTTGTCCGAGGCATGGACCGTCTCAAGTCTAAACCATGTAGGCCGAGTTATAGTGAGACACTAGTAAACACTTCACAAAATACATTAATCCAAGTTATGTAACTAAAAAACATTTATCCAAATGAACAATTTCAATAGCTCATTTATTTGTCTAAACAAAGATCATGTTATTTAATTGTACCATCTTATAATAAGTCCTAAAGAAACAAGTGCTCGTCAGTGGCTAATTTGCAAAAGAAAAAAAAAACATAACCAATGGGCACTATATATCCCTCTTCTTATTGCACTTAGAAATGGAGGCCTCCCCCCGTTTCATGGGGATTTTCTCCCACTCGCACGGGGACAGCTAGCCTCCGGTTTTCTTTCACGCAGTGCCTCGACGCGTTAGCGCTGCAGCGGTCACTGCCTCCTCCCCTTCCTTTCTCGCTCTTTCCTTCATCCTCGCCATCTCCGCCCCCATCCCCACGCACTGCCCTCGCCTCGCCTCCTCCCCATCTCCTCCCACGCCGCGCCTCCAGCACCGCCAAAATCCCTCCAGGGCACCTCTTCCCCAGCGCGTCCGCCTCCTCCGCGCCCCTTCCCATCTCCTCCCACGCCAGGCCCCTACCAAAATCCCTCCAGCCGCGCGCCGCCTTCGCCTCCTCCCGTCTTTCCCGACCAGTTCCCCTTGCCCCCACCTCCTTCACTTCCCCCCTGACGGTTCAACAGCCTCTGTTGCCCAGATTTGATTTGGGGAAGGATTGGGGAGGATTCGGGGCAGATTGTGTGGCGAGCTCCGCTGCCATGCCATCCGTGGGCCACAAAAACGATGGTGACGAGGGAAGCCAGCGCTCCGCCCCTCCTCCCTCTTCCCTCCTCCTGTACTTTCATTCTCCCTCCTTGCCCTGTGCCCTCGCCCTTCTGCACCGCCACCACACCAGCCCCTCGGATACGACGGTCGATCATGGAGGGGAAGGGGATGTGGCGACTAGGATTTCGGCATCGGGCTCCACTAGATCCTATCCCGTGGCGGCGAGGTCGCGGAGGCCATAGGTGTCATAGCCCCATTTTTGTTAAACTGAATTATTATGCATCTCATGAGCATGCATTTGAATTCTGGAGCATATGCACAAAATATTGCATTTGAAAATTTTGAATCAAAGTAAAACATATAACTCAAACCGAAGCTCTCAACAAAAACAACAATAAATGATTATGAAATTCTCTAGAAAATAATTTATTTAAACCTTATAATATTTATCATAAATAAATATAAATTTTCCCAAATTTTTAGAACCTAATTCAACCTTGAGAAAAATTCAAACACAATCCAAAGACCTCTGCTGTAAAGGAATTAAAAATAAGCAAATAAAACATGAACAGTGAGTTTAGAAAATTTTCCTGTGTACTAGGTCATCCCAGGAACCTCTCTGCAAAAAATTTCTAAATTTATTTGCTATTTTAAATCATCAGAACTGTAATACCTCGTTTTCGTTTAGAAAGTTTTTCGTTCGAATTCGAATTTAAAATTTGCAATTTCGACGATTTGTCGATTCTTCTGGTTTTGGGCCTGGGCCTCTGGCCAACAGGCCCAAGAGGAGGCCGTATGGGCCAAGGTGGGCTGCCTTGGAGCCCAAAAAGGGGGGCAGCCGTGGGGGGGCCCAAGCCCACCTAGTGGCCGGCCAAAGGGGGGCCTTTTAGGGGGGCGGCCAAAACCCTAGGCCCCCACACTTCCACCCCTCCTCCCCCTCCTAGCCGCCACCACCTCCCACCTCCTCCCCTTCCTCCTTGCGCCACCACCTCCCCTCCATTGGTGCAGCCCAAGCTCCCAAAGCCGTGGCCTCCCCTTGCTGTCCCTCCTAGACGTTGGCGCTCACCCCCTGCTGCCGGTTCTTGGTGAAAGAAGGCGAGGTTCTTCGCAAGGTTGCCAATCAAGAAGAAGAGGAAGGAGAAGGGCTGGGAGAGGATCATCTTCGAGGCTTGATCGTCGTCTTCCTAGTGCTCCAAGGGTAACGATTCTCGGTTGTCCTTGTTGGATTAGTCGTAGGGGAGAAACCAAATAGATTTGATTGGTTTAAAGTCAGTCTGCTGTAGATATCAATCTGTCCAGAATGTTGCGTGGTCGATTTCGCATTCTTAGAGGCCGAATCAGTAGTTGTGATCTCCTAGAGATATTTATATAATGTTCTTAGCTTTCGGTGGCCGCCAAGAACACCTGATTCCGACGTACGGATCAAAAGTTACGATCATTTTAGTTTCTGCTGTCCAGAATTCTGACGAGAATTAGCAGTCACTGTAATTGTTAACTTATGACTTAGATAGAAGATGATTCAGAAGTCTTGCCCATAATGACTTTTGTACGTGATCTCATTAGCTTTCAGTATTGATAACGAACACCCCATTTGGATTTGTAGAACAAAAGTTATGCACATTTTAAGTTGACTGTCCAGAATCCTGACGAGAATGAACTGTCAATTTGCCTTTGAATATATGATCAAGTTAATGGCCAATTCAGGGCTTTCACCCAACTAGGTTATTGTAGGCCTTGGTTTTAGCTTTTGATATTGATAAAGAACTCTAAGTTTGGTTTAGCCAATTAGAAGTTATGCCTTTAATCGTGCTGCTGTCCAGAAAGTTGTCGGTAGTTCTGACAGAATATGTTCGTCGGTCCTTTGGGGTTAGATACGTAAAGCATTTGGGTTATCCACCAACTAAGTTGTTGTAGATAAATTCGTTACCTTTCAAACAAGCCTGAGTTCACCTCTTTATGAGTTTCAGAGCAAACGTTATGTTACTTTTACTGCTGATGTCCGATAAGGTTTCCTGCGAGAATGCAGTTGAATATGAGCAACGTGTACAATTAATTATTGGGGTATGAGTTAAGAGTAATGCGAGGAGTGTCATGATGTCTTGATTCTTATTGAGTAACTTTGGTGTAGGGTGTGAGGCGCCGAGGTTAGCGGCATCATCGTTGCCTCCCAACGCATCGCAACGCTAAAGGCAAGTACACTGACGTTTGTATGAATCGTCTATGTTGGATGCTTGATGTTAAATCTTGTGTCTTCATTTGATATGTGAGAAGTTCTGATGATCAATGTTCATGTTCCGTCCACGGGAGTGGAGAATAAAGTGTTCAAGGGGTTCCGATGAGTATGTTCCTTGCATATGTTCTTTTATATGTGTGGAGATGATGTTAGTCCTAATATATAAGTTCATTCATGCATCCATGTTCATGTTCCGTCCACGGAGTGGAGCTCCACGGAGTGGAGTCTAAAGTCCCATCAATTCCGGTATGGGCATGTGAAGTCCCACCATTCCAATGTGGGCGTTTTGGACACCGTATGAAACGTTCTTCATACGGGATTTGGATCCCCGCATTTTTGTTAAGATGCGGGCTTAAGTGAACACCGACGGGTGTGTCACTAGCTATACCGGTATAAGCACGTGTGCAGTCCATCCTTTGATTAATTTCATTCATATCATGCATTCTTAAATGTTCATTCGTGGTATGTTCAAAAACTGTGAATAGGTTGTCTTGTCCATATTGGTTGTCTGTTAATTTATTCAATGTACTTGCTGAGTCTTGGACTCACTCTTGCTTTGTTTATTTATTTTAGGTGACCATTGGTGATGAAACTCTTGGGAGGGAGTAGACATGCACAACCCACTCAGTTCACTTTACCCTTGTTTCGACAAAAGAATTGTTACTGTCTTTCATTCGTTAATTGTTGAATTGTAATAAATAAACTTAGATTGGAGGATACCTTACTTAACGTTGAATTTGTTTAAATAACAGTTTATGTTCATTGATTCTTCGTTGTTAAGATATCGTAGCGGATCCAATATTACATTCATGTTTATGTTCCAATTGTTGATGATCTGTTTAGCTTAGTTGACGAGTGTTGTTAAAATTTATTTCGTTGTATGGTTATTTGTTAGGTCTTTAGGTAGCATTTTGGCTTCCAAATAGCCAGGGTGTTACAAGAACAAGTGGAGGAGTTTGAATTTTTAAAACAGTCGGACTGGTCGGGTTGACTTGATCCGACCTAACCGCCCGACCAGACCAGGCTCCGATCGCACCAGACCTATGCCGCTAACGACTCGGCCCCACCCGTTAGCTCCTTCTCCCACCTCTTGCTGGCGCGCGCAGAGCTCCAACGCCACGCGGTCGAGCGCCTCTGTCCAACCCCATCAACGTCGTGAATCCACCGCCTTCTCCACCCAACCCGACGAGTCGCCCGTTCACGCCGTTGCCTTCCCGTCCATTGCCCGCGCTTAAACCCCCCTCGCTGCCCTCTCCATTCCTCACTTCTCTCGTGCTCTATTCTCGGGTAAGCTTCCTTCCGCCGCGTTGTAGGATCAAGGATAACCGATTAGAGGGGGGTGAATAGAATGTTTCTAAATTTAATCGACCAAATAAAATTTAGAAAGATAATTCTAACAAGGTTGTCTAGCAACAGGAGGATAGAGCAATTTAAGCTACTCAAGACAATAAAGAACTAATGTCAATACTAGATACAATTCTAGCTAAGCAAAACAAGCACACTAGAGTTGCTGGAATTGTAAATGCGGAGAGTAAAGATAAGAAATAACCATAGTGAAGACAATGAAGTTTTTCCCGTGGTATCGAAAACCGAAATCTACACTAGTCCACGTTGAGGAAGCTTGAACCAATCAAGCCGGCTTCACGAATTAAGCCTTCCCTCGATTTCACTAGTGGTTGTTCTTCCTCTGCTCCGGAGATGGTGAACATCGAACCAATCACAAATGGCACCGGGTCTCTTCACAAACTTCTTAAAGAGATCACCGTGCAAACTTCTGCCAAGCCGTCTAGGTGTTAGCAACCAAGAGTAATGAATCACGATATTTGCTTGACGGTACTCAAGTGCAATGGATAAAACTAGAATGAATGCACTTGAATTCTTGCTCAACAACCTCACAATGAATGCAATAGAGAGTATGAGGTGTGGAGTGAATGCTCTTGGCTTAAGGATGTAAATGTGTAAGCACTAACTCTGTCCAAGAGCAGGTAGAAGGGTATTTACAGCCCTGCATAATAAATACGATTGTTGGGACCAGATTACAGAAAAATCAGCACAATCGGTAGTACCGCCATTGAATGGCTGGTATTACTGCACCATCCCAAAACAGTCAATAACGGCTAGCGCAGACGCGCATTAACTGCTCTGACATAACCATTGAAAATTCAGCGTGGTACTACCACCAACTATCATGCGGTAGTTCCGTTTTATCGAAGGTTCCGATTAAGAGCCGGTACTCCGGTTCATCTTTGAAGTCCAAAAACATCAGTACTGGAAATAGCGTACCGCTACTTATATTTGGATGTACCGGGGTTGCGGTAGTTCCGCGAGTTGCACTCCGGTACTACCGCTCCACAAAAGATCAAACCAACTCCGAAAAACACATGTTCTGTAAAAAAACGTACTGCTAAATATTTCGGAAGAACCGGGGTGCGGTAGTTCCTCTAAAAAGCACTGTGGTACTACCGCTCTTCGAGAGAGAGCAAACATCCTATGAAAAACATGTGTTTTGGAAAAAACGTACTGCGTTTTAAGCGGTGCTACCGCAAAGAGGTAGTTCCGTAGAAACAACGTCGGTACTACCGTTAGCACAAGAACGATCAAAACAGCTCACTTAAAGACGAGTGTCCACATGAACTCCCAAAATCATTTGAACTTTTCGGAACAGGGGTTTTGACCACACGATCTTGAACACTGTCGGACAGTCTAAGTTTCACGGTAGTTCCGCCAAAGGAACATCGGTACTACCATTGAGCGGTAGTTCCGTCAAGTACATTACGGTACTACCGTTTCTGCTGAGAAAAACTGATTGGCATACAACACAAACTCCAAATGTATGCATGATCCTAGATTGATCCAATATGCACAAGAACATGCTATCAAGCTACTAGTCGTGATCCCTCTTAATAGTACGGTATTTAACCTATAATTCGGCCTTCCAACCAATTCTCCTAAGACCGGTAAACCGAAAAAGGATCATAAACTACTTGTATCTTGTCTTTGATCCATGTTGATCTTCATGACGACCTTTAGCATGCATCTCCATGTTATTGTATTCATCACCGGGACTAAACCTTTTTAAACACTCAATAATCATGTTAGTCCCATATAACACATTGTCATTAATTACCAAAACACCTTTTAGGGGCCTAGATGCTTTCAATCTCCCCCTTTTTGGTAATTTGATGACAACCCAATCAATATGTGAGAAGAATAAGGTTTTGAATATACCACATGTTGTGAACCAGTTGTATATTCTAGTTGTGACTTAACAAAGAATAATTCTTGTAGTAAGCTTAAAAGGAGTAAGAGAACTATTTGCTTGTTAAAGTCATATCAAAGAAAGCTCCCCCTAAGCATGTGTATATAAATGAAGAAGTTTTGTAAGCACATGAAGATATTGAATAAAATTTTGGCGGAGTTTCTTTTGCATGTTGAAACTTGAAGGAATGACAGTTATTATAGATGACCAAAGATATAGATTGCAAGGCATAATACTGTCATAGCAAAATAATAACAAGTTCAACAGTGGCATAATCAACAAAGTACCATACATAAGTCCAAAAGCATAAGTAATAATAATATAACCATTACAAGGCACAGAGACACATAATAAAAGAGGTATAATTCTAGTCTTCTATTCTTCTCCCTTTCTTGTCCTTTCAGACTTCTCCCCCTTTGGCATCAAAAGAAACCAAAAAGATTATGCAGCTGGGAGTCGAAAGCTTGGTCTGAATGAGGTTGAGAGTCAGACTGATCTTGAGGAGAAGGTTGATCTTGAACAAGGACAGGAGCTGGCTCTTGAGGAGAAGGTGGATCTTGAACAACGACAGGAGCTGGAACTTGATCAATGACAGGAGTGTGATTTTGAGGAGAAAGTGGAGAAGGAACTCGAGAGGTCGAGGCTACAACAGGATCTCGAAGAGGTGTGCGAGGAAGACGGCGTCGTGTAAAGTGCTAAGGAGTAGTCAAGATGCTCTCAATAGAAGTCACACGCTCTGACAAAGCAGCCAATCTATTGTTGGTTTCAGACTGAAAATCTTGCTGAGAATTTCTCATTTCTTGCTGAACACTTCTAAATTCTTGCTGATTAGTGAGAATATCCTGCTGAGAATTCTTCACCTCCATGATAGCTTAGTAAAGCTGAGCAAAAGTTACTTGATTTTCTTCTTCTTGAGCTGCTGCCCCTGGAGCATCTGCCATTTGTCCCCTTTGCTGAAGCTAAGCACGAATATAAGCGGTTATTGGAGGACCTTCTCTTGGCTTATATGGCTTGTGAGCGGTACCCAAACCACCACGATATCCAGTCTTCTTGATGATCAAAGCCATGATGTATAGAGCATAATAAATTCTCTTTACTCGATCATTCTTTGAAGAAGCAATTCCCCTGATGATGACATTCACCACATCAAATTTTCTTTCATTCATAATATTATCAATAATATTCTATGCATGTCCTCTCACAGCATCAAAATTTCCACTCTTAGGAAGAATAGTATGAATAATAATTCTATTAATCAAGCTAGGAATAGGTTTGAGTCCATTGATCTTCCCTGGAGTGTACCTGACAGTAGAATCATATAAGTTTGTCCAGGCTGGAACCAAAAGAGCAGGCCTTGCATAGATTTTCTCATACTTGCTTGACTCTGTATGCAAAGCAAGCTCAAACTCATGCTTTGTACATTCCAAGTACCTGATTCCTGTCATCCATGATATTTGACTGAAGTCAAGTGAGACATATGAAGTAGCGTAGAATTGCCTAATGATCTCCTCATTATAGTCATTCCTGAGTGCTACTAGATCACGAATACCGGCTCTTTGAAAAAGCCGATATGTGCCTTCATATTTGCCTAAGGAGTTCAGAAAAGGCCAGTCTATCCACTTATGATCAGCAAACTTCTTGTTTGGTCCATAAATTTGCTCATAGACTTGTTCCTGAAACTTGGTGTGGAACTTTGGATTTATGGAGTTTGCAAGGTATATGAACTGATTACTTTGACGCATAACTGCGTAAGCATCAGCAGAGACAGTCCTCGAGTTAATCTCCTGTTTCTCAGCATCTCCCATTTCCTCATCACTAGCTTGTGCCTCAGAATCTTCCTCAGATTCAGTTCCTTCTTGAGATGAGTTCTCTTCATCTTCTGAATCACTAGCAGCACTTTCCCTCTATCTTCTGTCCTCCTTTGTCGTACTTCTGTATTTTCTTCAGAGACTGCAGGCTGTTGAGAAGAGGATTGACCTCTTGAAGCACCAACTGACTTGCGAGTCACAATTCTTGATCTTGGCATCTTCAGATTGAAGAGATAGAAAAGGATCAAGATAAGAATCAAAGTCGGTTTAGAATTGAAAAGGAATGAACTCGCTGTTTTTGTAACTGAAAAACGGTAGTACCACAATTCAAGCGACGGTAGTACTGCTTTCACAGACTGCGTTCTAGGGCATGAGATTTCTTGGATTTTATAGTGTTTTTAATGGATTGAGCCCATGGAATGGGTGAGTGATCACCACATGACACTACATACTCATTTTTGCCCAAAAGAACCACAACAAAACATCCACATTTCAATATTAAACCGAAATGACCTAAAGTTTCAAGAACAAGGCAAATAGAGGATTTTGAGGGGAGTTTACCTTGTGAATTGAAGGAGTAGAACCCTAAGCTGCAAGGAATTAGTGAGGTTTGAAGAAAAGCCCGAAGAGATTTTAGGGTTCGTGGAGAGGTTTTGAGTGGAGTTCTTCGGGAAAGAGAGAGGAACTGAGAAAAGCCAGAACTACCGAGAGAGAAGAAGAGACGAAGGGTTAAGGACCAGAGCGAGCGGGGGCAATTGTTTCCTTTCACAACAGAAGCGGTAGTTCCGAGGTTTAGCCGTCGGTAGTTCCGAAAATATCGGAGCTTTAGGGATTTGAGTTCAGATCATATTGACATGCAAATAATCCTTAGTTTTACAACTAGCCAAGTATCATTTAGGATTATTATGCATTGCAGAGACTAATGTCTATCTAAGAACATACTTTTTATGAACATAGAGATTTTTAAGAAAGAAATTGAAAAAAAAAATCATAAATACCTCAAATAATACCAAATGAGAACTTACTGCATGAGTCATGAGGTCAAGTAATATTTGAATAGTCTATGACATTTAATTCATTCCTCAATTTGCAAAAGCGGCCTTCATCTAATAGCTTGGTGAAAATGTCTGTTAATTGATCTTCAGTTCAAATGTGGGTAATAACAATATCTCCTTTGCCAACATGATCTCTTAAGAAATGATGTCTTATATCTATATGTTTGGTTCTTGAATGTTGGACATGATTATTAGCTATTTTCACAGCACTATCATTGTCACACAAAAGAGGCATTTTATCAAATTTGATTACATACTCCATCAAAGTTTGCCTCATCCATAGCAATTGAGCAGCACAACAACTACCCGTTGAAATATATTTAGCTTCGGCAGTGGATAGGGCTACGGAATTTTATTTTTTGGATGACCATGATACTAAGGATCTTCATAAGAATTGACAACTACCCGATGTGCTCTTTCTATCCCCTTGCAACACGCATAATCGGAATCCAAATTTCAATTAAATCAAATTTAGCACCTTTGGGGAACCATAGGCCAATGTTAAAAGAATGCTTTAAATATCTTAGTATTCTTTTTACAGCCATCAAATGACATTCTTTTGGTGTTGCTTGAAAATGTGCACACATGCAAACACTAAACATTATATTGGGCCTAGATGCGGTAAGATAAAGCAAACTATCAATCATAGATCTATAAAGTTTTAAATCTACCGGTTTACCTCCCTCATTAAGGTCGAGATGACCGTTGGTTGACATGGGAGTCTTGATGGGTTTTGCATCTTCCATCCCAAACTTCTTGATCAAATCTTTTGCATACTTTGTTTAGCTCACAAAGGTTCTATCTTTGAGTTGCTTGATTTGAAGTCCAAGAAAATAGCTAAGTTCTCCGATCATGGATATTTCAAATTCCCTAGACATCATATCACCAAACTCTTTACAAAAATCTTGATTAGTAGACCCAAATATGATATCATCAACATAAAGTTGACAAACAAAGAAATCATCATCTAAAACTTTAGTAAACAAAGTTGAATCAATTTTTCTGATTTTGAATACTTTTGAGACTAGAAAATCTCTAAGGCGTTCATACCATGCTCTAGGAGCTTGTTTAAGATCATAGAGCATCTTGGAGAGTTTATAGATATGATTTGGATTCTTTGAATCTTCAAAACCAAGAGGTTGTTCAACAAAGATAAATCGGATATTTTACCATTTAGAAAAGCACTTTTAACATCCATTTGAAATAATTTAATATCAAAGCATGATGCAAAAGCAAGTAATATCCGAATTGATTCAAACCTAGCTACGGGAGCAAAGGTTTCACCAAAATCCAAACCTTCAACTTGCGAAAACCTTGAGCTACCAATCTTGCTTTGTTTCTCACAACCAATCCATTCTCATCTTGCTTGTTCCTAAATACCCATTTTGTACCAATTACATTGTGCTCCTTAGGTCTTTCCACCAAAGTCTAAACTTTATTTTGGGTAAACTTGTTGAGTTCTTCGTGCATTGCGTTCATCCAATCCGGATCATCGAGTATTTCATCTATATGCTTTGGCTCAAGAGAAGAGATAAAAGAGTAATATTCACAAAAAGAAGCGACACGAGATCAAGTTTGAACACCCTTACTTACATCATCCAATATTTGATCTATTGGATGATCTTTTACAATTGCATTGTGAATTCTTGGTGGTAGGTTGGATGGTTGATCATATTCCTTATTATCATCTTCATCAATTTGAATTTGACTTGTTGTGGAAGAGGTAGGAGGTTAAACTTGAGTGGAAGATAATGGATCATCTTTAGGCTTGATGTCGCCTATTTGCATGTTTTTCATTGCTTTTCTTAAGGCTTCATCACCTACATCATCTAAATTCTCATGCTCTTCTTGAGAGCTATTAGTTTTATCAAATTGGAGATCGTGTCTTTCTTCAACTAAATTGGAGTTTTGATTGAAGACATGATAAGCTTTGCTATTTGAAGAATATCCAAGTAGGAAACCAACATCGCATCGACTTGCAAATTTTTGAAAGACGAACACCCTTTCTCAAAATATAACATTTGCAACCAAAGACACAAAAATAAGAGATGTTCGATTTTCTTCCAACAAGTTCATAAGAAGTCTTTTTCAAAAGGCGATACAAATAAAGACAATTTATGGCATGACAAACGGTGTTAATTGCTTTCGCCCAAAAGCAATCGGAAGTATTATATTCATCAAGCATTATCCTAGCCATTTCAATTAATGTTTATTTTTTTTTTCTACAACTCCATTTTGCTCCGAAGAGTAGGTTGTGGAAAGTTCGTGTTTTATTCCAAGTTCATCACAAAAGTCTTCAACTTAAGTATTCTTGAACTCGGAACCATTGTCACTACGGATTTTCTTAATTTTGAAATAAAATTCATTTTGAGCCCTTTTGCAAAACTTTTGAAAATTCTAGAGGTTTCGCTTTTGCCATCTAGGAAGAATACCCATATATATATAGAGTAATCATCCACGATAACTAAACAATAACTATTTTTCCTGATACTCTTATAGGTTGTTGGCCCAAACAAATCCATATGTAAGAGTTCCAATAGTCTAAATGTTGACATGATATTTTTGGAAAGGTGATAATTAGCGACTTGTTTACTGACTTCACAAGCACTACAAAGTCTATTTTTCTCAAACTTCACATCCTTCAAGCCAACAACTAAATCATGTTTGAAAAACATTTTAAGTTGAATCATCCCAACGTAAGCTAGCATTCTATACCAAAGCCAACCCAGTGAAGTTTTTGCAATTAAACAAGTTTTCAAGCATGAACCATTTGAGGAAAAATTAACCAAATACAGATTTCTCATTCTAAATCGTTTGAAAACTAAAGTGTTGTCTTTCTCATTTAAAATGGAAATACCATCTTGAGAGAATACACAAGTTAGACCAAG
The DNA here is from genome assembly GCA_036346255.1 of Ampelocalamus luodianensis. Lineage (NCBI taxonomy): Eukaryota > Viridiplantae > Streptophyta > Magnoliopsida > Poales > Poaceae > Ampelocalamus > Ampelocalamus luodianensis. The sequence goes on along the minus strand of CM070622.1, from coordinate 25,185,505 downwards.
ATCACATATTTGAGAAACAAATAGCAACTTAAAATTTAGTGATTCAACTAAAGACGCACTAGAAATGGAAAGGTCATTTGAGATAGCGATTTTACCCAATTCAATTACCTTTTCTTTGCTATTATCACCAAATATGATCTTATCACTTCCTTTTCTATTCTCGAATGTGGTGAATATTTTTCTATCACCGATCATATGTTGGGTGCACCCGCTATCAAGCACCCAATATTTTTTACCGGTCTTGTAGCTCACCTACAAAACAAAAGGCAAGTTCTTTTATGTACCCAAATTTATTTGGGTCCTTGGAGGTTAGTCATCAAGGCTTTATGCATCCAAATAGCATTCTTTTTAGAATTAAAACGCCAACAAATCTTGCAATAACGTTACCATCCTTAGTTTTCTTAAGCATATAACATGAATCATACAAGCCTACGGATGGAGTCTTATCAACAGGATAAGTTTGCTGCACATGTCCTATTTCCCAGCACTTATAGCAATACTTGTCATTTTGCTTAACAAACCTTGTGGGCTTGTTTACCAGTTTTTTTACCGTTCTTGGGCACATATCCAAGTCATTCTTTGTTGAATGAGCACCTTTGCTCACTCAAAAGCTTGTCAAGGGTGGCCTTACCCTTGAAGCATCTTTCTAAGCTCATACTTAGCTTGGTGACTTGCTCTTTCAATTCATAATTTTTAACAATAAGCAATGGATCACAAATATTATCCACACTAGCAAGAGAATCCTTGTTAGAGCAACATGGCATGAATAACAAATCATCACAAGATGTAGAAATGCTAGAAATGGATATAGCGTTTGTAGCAGTTTCTACTCTAGGCATTTCATTTATTAAATTGCAAATAATTCTAACATGTGAATGGGATTTATCAATATCTTTTAGGAGACGAGAATCATAAGCTTTCTTTAGCTCCTTATAAGAATCTGTTAGAGATATATATTCTTTCTTCAAGATCTTAAATTTTGATTTCTCTTTTCCAAGATATTCATTTAAATTTCAAGTCTTCACATTAAATCATCATATGAAGGTTCATTATCATCAATGAATTTTACCTTATCTCTTTTTGCTATGAAGAAAGTAGGAGTGGAGAAAAGTGATGGAGCCTCCTTGATGGCAATACCGACAAGTCCTATTTTCTTGAAGGATTCTTCATCATTTGAATCAGAGTCGGAATTCGAATATTCTTCATCGGAATCCCATTCTCCAATATGAGCTTCACTTTTGCCATCCTTGTGAAGCTTCTTGAAGAGTTTCTTCTTGCCATTGAATTCCTTTTTCTTTGATGATTTGCCCTTATCATCCTTCTTGTTGGGGCAATTAGAGATAATGTACTCATTCTCATCACAACCATAGCAACATATACTGCTATAGCGCTTGTTGTCACTTGAGGATTGTTCTTTCTTGTACTTGTTGAAGTTGAAGCTTCTATATGGGCGTCTTCTCATGAATTTCTTCACTCTTCTTACAAGGAGAGCAAACTCTTCATTAGAATCTTCTGCTTCATCCTCATCATCACTTGATTCTGTTTTTGCCTTGAAAGCGGCAATCTTCTTCTTTGACGAAGATGACTTAAATGCTCTTCCTTGTCCTTCTTGTAAACGTCATTCTTGGCAACTCGGCAGAGTTGAGAAACAATATCACCAAAGTCTCATACTTATTCGGTAGGGCCATAAGGATCTTGCGCATAATATCAACACCAAGAAGGTTAATACCAAAACCTTTGAGTTCATTCACAATGTTGTTGAGTCTTGAATACATCTTGGTGATGTTTTCATGAGGTAATATTGTGAATGTCTCATATTTAATCCGAAGCCTATGCAATTTTACCTCTTTGATCGTGGATGTTCCCTCATGAATCTTCGAGAGGGTAGTCCAAATAGCATGAGTAGTTTCCAAATTGCTCACTCTATTGAACTTATCTGCGTTCAAAGCACCAAAGAGAGAATTCATAGCTTGAGCATCTAAATGAGTATTACGTTCCTCAAGAACCGTAGGGTTTAGTGGATCAAGAGGCATAACGTAACCCTCATTTACTATTTTTCATATGTTCAGACTCATGGCCTTTAAGAAAATGGACATTCTAATTTTCCAATAAAAATAATTTGAACCATCAAACAAAGGAGCCTTGCCTTTAAACATTCTCTCACTAGCCATCCTTTCTCTCCTAGACGGTTAAGTCTAATAATAGAGAGACCAAGCTCTGATACCACTTGTAGGATCAAGGATAACCGACTAGAGGGGGTGAATAGGAGGTTTCTAAATTTAATCGACCAAATAAAATTTAGAAAGATAATTCTAACAAGGTTGTCTAGTAACAAGAGGATAAAGCAATTTAAGCTACTCAAGACAATAAAGAACTAATGTAAATACTAGACACAATTCGAGCTAAGCAAAAACAAGCACACTAAAGTTGCTGGAATTGTAAATGCGGAAAGTAAAGACAAGAAATAACCACAGTGAAGACCATGAAGTTTTTCCTGTGGTATCAAAAACCGAAGTCTACACTAGTCCACGTTGAGGAAGCTTGAACCAAATCAAGCCGGCTCCACGAATTAAGTCTTCCCTCGATTTCACTAGTAGTTGTTCTTCCTCCGCTCCGAAAATGGTGAACACCGAACCAATCACAAATGGCACCGGGCCTCTTCACAAATTTCTTGAAGAGATCATCGTGCAAACTCCCGCCAAGCCGTCTAAGTGTTAGCAACACCAAGAGTAATGAATCACGATCTTCGCTCGACGGTACTCAAGTGCAATGAATGAAACTAGAATGAATGCACTTGAATTCTTGCTCAACAACCTCACAATGAATGCAATAGAGAGTATGAAGTGTGGAGTGAATGCACTTGGCTCAAGGATGTAAATGTGTAAGCACTAACTCTGTCCAAGAGCAGGTAGAGGGGTATTTATAGCCCCCCACAACAAATACGACCGTTCGGACCAGATTACAGAAAAATCAGCACAATCGGTAGTACCACCATTGAATGACCGATATTACCGCACCATCCCAAAATAGTCAATAACGGCTAGCGCAGATGCGCATTAACTGCTCTGACATAACCGTTGAAAATTCGACGCGGTACTACCGCCAACTATCATGCGGTAGTTTCATTTTATCGGAGGTTCCGATTAAGAGCCGGTACTCCAGTTCAGCTTTGAAATCCAAAAACATCAATACTGGAAATAACGGTACTACCATTAAGCGGTAGTTCCGTCAAGTACATTACGGTACTACCGTTTCTGCTGAGAAAAACAGATTGACAGACAACACAAACTCCAAATGTATGCATGATCCTAGATTAATCCAATATGCACAAGAACATGCTATCAAGCTACTAGTCGTGATCCCTCTTAATAGTACGACATTTAACCTATAATCCGACCTTCCAACCAATTCTCCTGAGACCAGTAAACTGAAAAAGGATCCTAAACTACTTGTACCTTGTCTTTGAGCCATATTGATCTTCATGACGACCTTTAGCATGCATCTCCATGTTGTTGTCTTCATCACCGGAACTAAACCTTTTTAAACACTCAATAAGCATGTTAGTCCCATATACCATATTGTCATTAATTACCAAAACACCTTTTAGGGGGCTAGATGCTTTCACGCGTCCCTCTCCGTCTCCGTTCATCGTTGTATCCATTTCTGCTAATTTGATCTCTTGTCTTCACTTGTAGCTCTCGGAACGCTATTGTGAGGACCCCTGGAATATTGGAAATGTGTCTAATTAAAATTACACTATAGCATAATTCTTAATTAAGGAACAGTTCTGACCCTTTATTAAAGATCATGCTAGAAGTATAAATTTAACAAGTAACAAATCCAATATGCAGGATTCCCGGATATATGTATTACAATAGTTCCCAGGATCAGTGACCATTGCACATATATCCTTAAACAACATTGCATCATACACATACAAGGCATATATTTACATAATTAAACATAAGGTTACAATTCGGTTTAGTACTACAATATAAGTGACTTGGTCACTACAAAGGAATAACAGCGAAAGCAAAATAAAACAACTAAAGCCACCAATGGCCCCACACCCGCAGGCTATTGCGTGGAGATTAGAAATAGCTTCATTCATTAGCGTCGCCCTGTTCGGCGCCAACGGGTACCTCATACAAATACCCATCCTCACCTGCAACAAGAGGTTATAGCACCTTGAGTACGGAAGGTACTCAGTAAGGCTTACACAAACTAATAAAAAAAATATGTGAAAGAACCTATACAATGGAATAGAATTTGTACATGCATAAGGTTACAACAGGAAGGCATAATGGTTCAATTTTGCATAAAGCAATACATCTTAACCTACACATGCTAGATTTTAATCAAAGCGATTTTAGAAACTGATTTGAATTAAAAATAGTAAGTAATATAACATGTAATTATAAACCATAACAATAATAGGCTTTCCACCACAACAAAGAAATTGCATGAATTCCCTTCATGCCGAGCCAAAACCCAAACCATAGGTTTAAAATCAAAGTTCTATACAGGTGACATCAACTCAAGTTATCGTCCATGAGTCCAAAAAAAATTCTAGAAAACATTCACAAAAAAACCTTGAGTTATTTTGAACTTAATAAAAATAATTCCAACTTAAAGTTGGCCTTTATCTTTGAATAGTAATTATTTTTGTTTTAAAATAAATGGTAAAAAGCTTTTAAAATTCCAGAAATTACCAAACATCCATTATGCCCAAGTCCAAACCCGTTTTCATTTTATTTTTTGAATAAAAGCATTTTATAAACCTACTATGGTAAAACAATACCATATACCCAATTTAAATCAAATTTGGAAGATTCGGCTAAACTTTCCCAAATACAAGATTTGATCTAAGCATTGGCTAAGCATATGGTTAATTTTAATATCATTTACTCTAATGGTGACAAAGTATTCATGTTCAACATTCAAATTGGCCATACAAAGGAAATTGGAATAACTAGGCAATTTAAAACAGGGAATTAAAAATAATTGTATAAACATATGCGTGCAGTAATAATTTAAAACATAATATAAATAATTTGAAATAATGGGATCAATATGATCAAGGGTATAACTTGCCTTGCTTGATTGAACGCTGCTTTCAAACGGCGCCGAAATCCGGTTGTCCGAAGTCGTCGAAATCTATACGTGTAAACGAGCTAAATTCAAATAATACTCAAATAAAATCCAAATAAAATCCAAAAATTATAAAATAAATACGGGGAGGAAGGTATCGACTTTATATGAATTTACGAATTTGAATCGACAGAATCGGAGTTCGTATGAGGGAGAACGAAATTCTGGAAGGTTGAAAATCACATGAAATGATAGAATTTCTGAAAATACTATTCACTAGAAATTGTTTTTCGGATTGACTGGGAACAAGAAAAGAGTTTTATGGACATGGCGAGGAAGTACAACGTAGAACATGTTGAGGTGAACCCAACGCTGCAGACGGTTCGGCCGGGAGACATCGGATGGTGGCGGAACGTGACGGAGACGACCTTCGGGTTGACATCGCCGTTCCGGGCAAACGGATAGAAGTTAATGGGTGAGGTTTGTGGCGATTTGAAGGGGGAACAGCGGGGAACGCAACGCTCACCATGGTGTGGGTGGAACGCGCAAGGCTGGCCGGTGGCGAGGAGAAAGGCGATGACGCGGATAATGGACCGAATAAATAACAGAAAATAAATAAAATCTAAAAATTATGAAATAAATACTGTGAATAGTAGATAAATTTAGATGAGTTTAGGAGGAAGAATCAACGGATTTGGAGTTTGCATGTGAAAGAACGAATTTTAGAAAGAATAAACATGTTATGTACAAAAGTACAAAGCATGACTAGATAATTTTGGCTCTGGCTCCTGTGCTCCATTCATGTCGATGCCCAACAGAGAGCTGAGCGCATGGAAGGAAAGGGCGGCGCCGGCCAGAGAAAGGAATGGCGACGGCCAAAAATGGGCAAAATGGGTCGCTTACCTCGAGACGAAGCCGTAGGAGGTGACGGCGCAGCGGACGGTGACCGGTGGCGGCGACGACCGGCGACGCACTGACGGTGGCGGCGGCGCTCCGGCGAGGTTCCAGCGAAGGGGGAGGGAGCACCGTGTAGAACGTCGCGAGGCGAAGCCAGGGGTGTGGTCGATGGTGATGGGGCTCCACCGTAGGCGGCGCAATCGTCATCGGAGTGCCGTTCGGCCGGCGACGGAAAAACTTCGATTGTGGAGATGATAAAGGGAGGGAGGAGCTAAGATTTTCGGGGATGGATGAGGGAGATGAGAGGCACACAGTGCTCTCTTATATAGGGGTGGAGGTGGACCGTGGAGGGAGATCAATGCACGTATGTCACGGCCGGACATGGCGCATTCCCGTTGATTTGGCGCATTAATGAGAGGAGGAATGGCCGGGAATGGAGGTGGAGTGATGAGGGGGATTGATTGCCATGAATTTCGTGAAGAAATGGGGAGTAAATCATGGGTTTTTGAAAGCTCTTGTGGCCTCTAATGGCGTCTGTTGCGTGCTGCTCTCTGTAAGACAAGAAGGAAACGTCTCGCTGGGAAGGAAGACAAGAAGGCAAAGAATAAAGGGAATAAAGGAAGAATATAAAGTGAAAGAAAGAAGGAAGGGAAGGTGGTAGTGTATGGATTGTTAAGTGAGCTAGTGCAAGAGAAGTTTTGGATGGGTGACCACGTGGGCACGCTTGAAAAAAAACATATATTTTATTATTTTAAATTCAAATTACTGTTCACGATTTACGGCTGGTCCTTCCGCCCAGATTTATTATTACTATTATTTTATTTTCGAAATAAGGATTAAAAAAATCAAATATTTTTAGAACATAGCAAACAGATTATTTTATTTTCGAAATAAGGATAAAAATCAAATATTTTTAGAACATAGCAAACAGAGTCCAAAAAAAATCTAGAAAAAATTCACAAAAAAACCTTGAGTTATTTTGAACTTAATAAAAATAATTCCAACTTAAAGTTGGCATTTATCTTTGAACAGTAATTATTTTTGTTTTAAAATAAATGGTAAAAAGCTTTTAAAATTCCAGAAAATTTCAAAAATTACTTAAAATTTTATTCTTCACTTTAAATACAATAAAAACTCATAAAACTCAATAAATTTTATTTTCTTACTTTTAAAATCTTAGAAATTCAAGAAAACCAAGAAGACACTATTGAAACTCAGAAAATCCAATAAAACCATAACTTTATTTATTTATTTTGGTAACAACACTTTGGGATGTTACATATACCCCCTACACCAACAGGGCACACATGTTACGCCGGAACATCCGATCCAATAAAGAAATAACAGTTGTGCTCACCCGCACATATAGTATTGAAATCGGAGCCTTATGAACCTGGATACCTTCCAAAGTCCTCGCCCTTAAGAACATATGCTATGACATGGTATAAAACCAAACACATATGACATATGTTACTGATAAGCAAGCACATATGTTATATGCAATCAATACATATCTCCTTATCAACCTGCATCCCAACTCAATAACACCAACCCCTTACTTAACTAAACAGCGCCCATACACCGCGTGTGGAAGTACGTTGGGGCTTGAATTGAATAGTCAGAGTTCAGTCCTTAATTGATCCAGACAAGACCACCACATTTTCCAATCTCGTGCACTAAGGCACCATCACTAGCAACCACTTGTCCAGATCTTATTTGAGTTTGCCAAATAAGGTTTTGATTCAAACCTGAATTAAATAGACTGAAAAAAGAACTGAAGTGCTGAAATTAATTTGTTGTTTCCCCTGTTTGACAAGATAAGCTTGCCAAACACTAACGTTTTATGGACTGCATTGTAACACCCCAGCCCGACATGAGCCTGGAATGCTACTGAACAAACCCTAATAATTCTAACCAAGGCAATTTTAGTAAATTTCGGCAGAACCTCCCTTGTAAAGTTAATTACACAGAGGTTCCAACATACAGATAATTCATCATTAACTAAACTATCATCCAGAGTCATCAATAGATAATCAAAAACATGCTAGTAACTAGCAACCTCAATGAAGTATAAAGTTCCACTACTCATCATTATTACACTTAAACCACTGCATGAGACAAGACATAATAAACCTTTGAGCAACTCGCCCAATTATTAAAAATACGGTCTGTAGTTCATTCAACTTTATTTGGTTCATGGGGGGGTGTGTGTGTGACTATCAGACTACTTCCCCCCATGCATGTCGTTCTTGGATCGGGTACCTAAAACAACAATAAAAGCAAGAGTGAGTCCACAGACTCAGCAAGTACAAAACAAAAGTTATAACATCAGCATCCATAGATAGAAACGCATCAATAAAACATCTCACATGCAAATGCAATGCTCAAGGATCCTTTCACTTTATCTCTTTTTTTATTTTACCGGTAATGCAAAGTATGCAACCGTCGCTGCATACCCATGCCTGTGCTCGCAAGCACAGGGACCAATTACCCATTACTCCGCAAGTAATGGGGACCTCAAGCCCTCACTCCACGAGTGTGGGGATCTCAGCCCGTCACATTCATGACGGGATCTCAAGAAAGCATGCTTGGTCACCACGGACCAAGCCTCAACATGATTTCAATATGCATATGCTCATCTTTTATTCATCATCAATTTACCAAAAGACAACAACATCATGCAATAATAGAGCATAGCCATACTTGGCATAACCTCCAATCTTGGAACAATCATCATGCTAGCATTCTTGCTACACTATCATATAACGAAATCACACAAACATGGCCAATCAATCACAACCAAGTAACAACCAATGCACTTGCCTCAACCGCGTGAGAACAGAGGACGTGAAGACGGTGCTGCCTCTGGTACCAGTCCCCCACCTAAATCATTAAGAACATAAACTAAGACTATAGTAATGAACCACATAAATTATAAAAGCAAACACAACCTAGCGGTAGCTTGCAACGCGATTCCGACTCCAACTCCCTAAATGCTGATTTGTGCCTTCTGTAAACAGTCATGTTCAAATATTCATATCTTTTCGTACAGGAGTCCAAATTAGGTGTTCTTGGGCTTAATTGAAAGGTTATCAAATTCCCCAACTAAACCTAGTTGGTGAGCCTCCCTTATTCTGCTATCTAAAATCCTTTTTAAGCTGATTAACAAAGCATCAATTTTACGTCAGACTTTCTGGACAGAGCACTAAAACTATCATAACTTTCAGCTCATCTATCCAAATTTTGCGTTCTTGCTCTTCTCTGAAAGCTACGATAAATATCTACAACTTTCGTTATACTGAGATCCTCTAATTCTCCGTTTAAGCGATCGCACAAGTTAGATTAGTAAAACCTGTCAAAATACTGACAGATTCGCGGAACAGTCTCACCATTAAATTCATAACTTTTGCTACAGAGGTCCAAAAAATACGATCTAGCACTTTATGGAAAGATATTGATGTCCTCTACAACTTCCTAGGAGACTCCCGAGACTGAATCCGCACTTAACTATATCAAAACGTTCCTCTAATGCGATCTTCCCTGAGACGACAGAATTACCGACATAGAACAAATAAGCGCTAAAACATCTAAACGAGGGGAAACCGAGGTTACCCTTGACGAAACGATTGTCGGGCACGACGAGCACCCACCAGCGAGCTCTCCCCGCGAAGATGGTCTCCTTCCCTCACCTTCCTCTTCCTCCAACAGCCAGCCACCTCCACGCGACTTCCTTCTTCCTCCTAGTCGGCAGGCGTGGAGAACGAACGTTCTTCGCCGACAGCAAGGGAGACGTGGTGGGGAGGGTGCAAGGACCAGGAGGGGTGGCCTAGGGATGCGCACAAGGGGGAGGAGGAGGGTGGCGGCTGCCTAGGGGAGAGGGAGAGGCGCAAGGGAGAGGGGAGGGGGTATGGGCGGCTAGGGTTTGGGGGGGCAAAAGGGTGCCTTTCCCCCCTTGGCCGGCCACCATGTGGCCTTATGGGCCACAGCCCAGGCCCAGGTTGCCAAGAATTCGCCGCTAACCCCTTCGCTATTTGCTTAATTGTTTATTTTCTATTAGGTCCTTCTCCCGATTCGATTTCCAGCTACTCGTACCCTTTAAATCTTTAGGCTTTCTCCCGAATCCTATTATGGGGTATTACACTCTACCCCCCATAAACTGAATTCGTCCCCGAATTCTTTCAATCGCTCTACCCGAAGAACAATCACAACTAGGATTCATAAACAAAACCACACACCTGCTGTGAACAATTCTGAATATTGCTCGCGCAAGCAAGACTCTCATTCCCAAGTCATTTCACTCTTGGACCTATGGGATCACACCACCTAGATGGATACCAACGTCTTTCACCTCAACACTAGTCTCGACCTTTACAAGTACACTCAACACACGGGACTCAAAGGTAAGGTCTTACTTCTTGGCCAATAGCTCTAACAAAATCTCAAGCTCCAGACCTCTCATGTGCTCCCTCAGCACCGAAAAACACAAGACATTACGTACACCGCACAAGTACTCGAGATGGTCCTAGTGATACGCCAATCTACAAATTCCCGTGACAGGGAATCTATCCAACACACCTTTGGTTAAACTTTCTTTCAGTACCGAAGTACACCGTCTACACAAAACACATAGAACTCTTGTTCCAACTCTCAGTCGATCACTTTACCTATGCAAGCAGCATCTCCTTTACCAAGGGATGCACAAAGAACTCGCCTACCAACTCACTTATCCGAATAACTCAACTGAGAACAAAGGAGTCAAAATGCATCTAACTCAAAGCCATCTTCCCTTAGAAGAGTCCAATCTAAAATCAATGGATTTACCACGAAATTTTTTTTTCCACTTTTCAAATAGGTAGTTTAGAAATAAATGCCACACAAGCCAGAAACGAAACACTCGAAAGAAAGAAAAAGAAAAACCAGATTAACCATTTCTTTTTTTTCTTAACTGGAAAGAATCACACATATCGTCAAGAACCAACTCAATCTGTAATTGACATCCGTCATAACCACATAGTTCAAGTAAGAACTAAGAGAATATTTTACTATCCAAGATCACACACTTTTTCCACAATCTTTCTTTTAGGAATTTAACTTCCTCTAAACTATGGGATTCCAAATCATTGTATCACACGCTAACTCATTACTCTTGAGTTGACAACCTCAAGCTATGCTCAAACCGCAAACATTGTCCATACCTTTGTAGAGAGACTCTACTGACTCTACAATAACATACTCTAGCTAATTCTCTTATTGATAGACTTACATTGATAGATAATTTCCAATGCTCCTCAACAAAGATTTCACCCAAAATCGCATCGCTCCAACTTGTAAGGAATAATCAACTTGAAATCCACAGCACACACTCTCATTTACTTCATCAAAAGAGTTCTATTAATGATCGTCATACTATTCGAAATCCATTCTTATTCTTCTAGCTCTATACATAATCATTGAGCAACTAAGGATCTAGCATAGAACACCAAACCCAATTTCCACCTCCAAGACTCCTATAAGTGTATTTTGGTGTAACTGTTACAAACAAAATCCTCAGATCCGGTGACTGAAATTCCCACAATCCAAACATACTCAACCATTACTTCAACATGTAAACATATTCTTGACCAAATTATCTTTGTAAAGATTCTAACTCCTAGAGGATTACTCGCTAACGCCAAGACATTCCTGACAATAGCTCAACAATCCCTGCTATCTCATTAATTGCCATAACAATTGGATTACTTTGCTAGTCCCCACTCCATTAAACTACATCGCCATAGATCACCTACACAACCTCACAAAATTACCCAATCACGATACTCTAACACATGATCAAGTTTTCCATACTTTCGATAATCCCAACATTCTAGCATGAATGAAGGTTCTTGGATTATAATTCGCTATGGGTTCCGCTAGTTGTAACACTAATCAGTTTTATTTCAACGACTATCATTCCATTTAAATCAAATTCTCCAGGAATTATAGGTCAAAACCAATTCACTTTCTGCTGTTCTTCAAATAGCTTGGTCTCGAAAATTCTTACCGCTATCGTTTACTTGACCACCACCAACCAATCACCATACAACTCTTTATAACACTTGACATCACAACTTGGTTAATTCCTTACTCAAAAGGAAGAATTAAGCAGATACAAGGTTCGACGCACAAGAAATCGTGGCTCCTCGAAGTGAGCACGAGACCAAGAGAAACGGTTAAATAGAAATGATCTCAGAAAACAAAATAGGAGTCCACAGTCGAGGGCACAAGTCCCACAAGAAGAAATTTTTTCCACCTCCATAAATCATAATAAAATATTGCTATGCAAACCCAAGAAACTCTTAAGCTGTGACAACAGGAAAGTTGCAGATTATAATTTTTTTTTTAGCTCCAACCTCAACTACTTATGGTAAACATTTTCCGTTAACACAACGAAAGCAACCTCTTTGATTACAACATTACTTGCCAAACCAAACAAGAAATGCCTTTAATACCAAATCACATTCATCACTTCGGAACCAAACGGAACCTTTCCATATGTCACATCGCTCAACTAATTTCATCTACTACATAATTCATGAACCCCCAAAAGATCACGATTGCAAAACTCCATACATTTCATTTATCAGATATTACGAAAATCAATCAACTTACTTTCTCTCTAGAATAATCATCACCGCTCCAACGTGTCACAATCTCTTGTAGACCATGTTACTAGCATCAAGAATATTTCACTCTTAACAATGTTCGTCATCGTCAACCCTTCCCTAAAAAACAAAGTCCCCAAAAGCTTACCGAACTGTTACATACTAGATTATCATCTCATCCTCAATTGAGGGTATACCAAATTCTTACAACCTCACTACAATAACAACTTTATTTTAGAGGGAACCGACTACACAATTTAAAAGGTTATTCCAAAACCCTTTCATCAAAGACATATTATTATCTGATAGTTCTACCATCACGTAAACATTGTCCATCCATTAAATCTCATCAGTTTATCTCTTAGTGATGCTCAACACCAAACTTTAATAGACAATAATTGCACCTAGCAATTACATATAATCACCAAGTATCCACCAAAGGTTACTCCAGATTAATATCCGCTAGGACAATAATCTAACTCTTTTTAAACTTCACCATCCCAACAGTTAAATTAATCTATTGAGATCCATTAATCCAATTTACCAAATGTATCACTCTTAATGATCAACTCAATTCATCAATGTTCCACACTTATTATTAACTCTGTTGATTACAATTAGGTATAGCCGTACTCTTAATCACAGCTCATTAAGAATTACTACAAGACACATTCAAATTTATCAATTTTTTTTAAGGATCTTAGTTATGATCGATCATGCACACACTACTGACCTGACCTGATAACCCATATCATATCCACTAATTTCTCCGATTATAACCTCTCACTTAACCACGGGATGACATCACTAAAGGGTTTAGCATTTTCTTTCATAAAAGAACCTTTCAACTTCAACACTCAAAATGCCCAAAAGAGATACATGGAATCAAAACTTCCACATACTAAAGGACTTGCGAAAGGAAACTTTCATTATCCAAATCATCAAGCGAAATAAATGGGTCAATATTGACAACTAACCAAGTCCACCAGCCACAAGAATAACTAAACAATTGGAAAAAAAAATAATTGCTTTAAGGGACAAGTTAAGCCAATGAAAACACATCAATCCTTCTCAAAGAAACCCACCAACTGCAATGAACTACTGAACCAAAAGAAACTCATCAACCACTACTAGACAAGAGTTGACCAAATTCGAACTCAAGGAAGAGAACAAATTTCTAAAGATACTCACTATCGACGCCCGTACTAAGACATCTGAGATAATCACTTCCCTGTTCTCATACCACGAAAGATGGTGTGACCTGGTAAAGCTCAGGGCCACAACCACGACCTCAACCTCTCAACAAGCGCTACCAACACTCATACTAATCATAAAATCACATTATAGGTATATAAGGTCAACTCATAATAGGAATCATCAATACAATATAATAGAAGCGTAAATGCAATGCTTGACTCATCCCATCCTACTGTGCACCAGTGTGTCAGGTTTTTAAGTTTATTAACCATTACAAAATTTTAGCAATTTAAGTTGCCCAAGTTGTAAATCTAATCACCACGGACCTACTGCCCGCTCTGATACCAACTATAACACCCCAGCCCGACATGAGCCTAGAATGCTACTGAACAAACCCTAATAATTCTAACCAAGGCAATTTTAGTAAATTTCGGCAGAACCTCCCTTGTAAAGTTAATTACACAGAGATTCCAACATACAGATAATTCATCATTAACTAAACTATCATCCAGAGACATCAATAGATAATCAAAAACTTGCTAGTAACTAGCAACCTCAATGAAGTATAAAGTTCCACTACTCATCATTATTACACTTAAACCACTGCATGAAACAAGACATAATAAACCTTTGAGCAACTCGCCCAATTATTAAAAATACGGTCTGTAGTTCATTCAACTTTATTTGATTCATGGTGGTGTGTGTGTGACTATCAGACTACTTCCCCCCATGCATGTCGTTCTTGGATCGGGTACCTAAAACAACAATAAAAGCAAGAGTGAGTCCACATTCTCAGCAAGTACAAAACAAAAGTTATAACATCAGCATCCATAGATAGAAACGCATCAATAAAACATCTCACATGCAAATGCAATGCTCAAGGATCCTTTCTCTTTATCTCTTTTTTCATTTTACCGGTAATGCAAAGTATGCAACCGTCGCTGCATACTCATGCCTGTGCTCGCAAGCACAGGGACCAATTGCCCATTACTCCGCAAGTAATGGGGACCTCAAGCCCTCACTCCACGAGTGTGGGGATCTCAGGCCCGTCACATTCATGACGGGGATCTCAAAGGAAAGCATGCTTGGTCACCACGGGACCAAGCCTCAACATGATTTCAATATGCATATGCTCATCTTTTATTCATCATCAATTTACCAAAAGACAACAACATCATGCAATAATAGAGCATAGCCATACTTGGCATAACCTCCAATCTTGGAACAATCATCATGCTAGCATTCTTGCTACACTATCATATAACGAAATCACACAAACATGGCCAATCAATCACAACCAAGTAACAACCAATGCACTTGCCTCAACCGCGTGAGAACAGAGGACGTGAAGACGGTGCTGCCTCTGGTACCAGTCCCCCACCTAAATCATTAAGAACATAAACTAAGACTATAGTAATGAACCACATAAATTATAAAAGCAAACACAACCTAGCGGTAGCTTGCAACGCGATTCCGACTCCAACTCCCTAAATGCTGATTTGTGCCTTCTGTAAACAGTCATGTTCAAATATTCATATCTTTTCGTACAGGAGTCCAAATTAGGTGTTCTTGGGCTTAATTGAAAGGTTATCAAATTCCCCAACTAAACCTAGTTGGTGAGCCTCCCTTATTCGGCCATCTAAAATCCTTTTTAAGCTGATTAACAAAGCATCGATTTCACGTCAGACTTTCTGGACAGAGCACTAAAACTATCATAACTTTCAGCTCGTCTATCCAAATTTTGCGTTCTTGCTCTTCTCTGAAAGCTACGATAAATATCTACAACTTTAGTTATACTGAGATCCTCTAATTCTCCGTTTAAGCGATCGCACAAGTTATATTAGTAAAACCTGTCAAAATACTGACAGATTCGCGGAACAGTCTCACCATTAAATTCATAACTTTTGCTACAGAGGTCCAAAAAATACGATATAGCACTTTATTGAAAGATATTGATGTCCTCTACAACTTCCTAGGAGACTCCCGAGACTGAATCCGTACTTAACTATATCAAAACGTCCCTCTAATGCGATCTTCCCTGAGGCGACAGAATTACCGACATAGAACAAATAAGCGCTAAAACATCTAAACGAGGGGAAACCGAGGTTACCCTTGACGAAACGATTGTCGGGCACGACGAGCACCCACCAGCGAGCTCTCCCCGCGAAGATGGTCTCCTTCCCTCACCTTCCTCTTCCTCCAACAGCCAGCCACCTCCACGCGACTTCCTTCTTCCTCCTAGTCGGCAGGCGTGGAGAACGAACGTTCTTCGCCGACAGCAAGGGAGACGTGGTGGGAGGGTGCAAGGACCAGGAGGGGTGGCCTAGGGATGCGCACAAGGGGAGGAGGAGGGTGGCGGTGCCTAGGGAGAGGGAGGCGCAAGGAGAGGGGAGGGGTATGGGCGGCTAGGGTTTGGGGGGGCAAAAGGGTGCCTTTCCCCCCTTGGCCGGCCACCATGTGGCCTTATGGGCCACAGCCCAGGCCCAGGTTGCCAAGAATTCGCCGCTAACCCCTTCGCTATTTGCTTAATTGGTTATTTTCTATTAGGTCCTTCTCCCGATTCGATTTTCAGCTACTCGTGCCCTTCAAATCTTTAGGTTTTCTCCCCAATCCTATTATGGGGTATTAAATGCATGGCTAAGCAAGATTACAGAGTAAAATAATAGGACAAAGACACTATCTTAAGTCCTAAGTGTATGAATTCAATTCATGGTGATCCACAAGTGTTGGTATATATAACTAACTACTCACAGATCACAAATACTTTAGAAAATAGCATGTACAGTATCACTGTAAATTTGAAAATCTAAAGTATTGAAATCTGGGTTCAATATGATGCAAGAGGATGCTTACCTTGGTAATAATACACCTCTTGTGCAGGTTCTTGTGGCTCAGAAATGGATTCAAACACTTCAGAAGAACCAGATTCTAAAAGAAACAATAAAATCCAATAAATACAAGAACTAACAGCAAGTAAAAGATAAAAGAAGAATGTATGATCAATATGGTAATACATGATTAACAACATGCTTAAGTTATATCTACCCCAATAAAGATAATAACCCATATTATCACCTACTGCCTTTAATTGACAGAAATTAGGGTTTATGTTAAAGTTACAGTTTTCAGATTTTGGAAAGAACTGGAAACAGGGCAGATTACAGATTTTGGTTTAAGTGAAAGTGTACTAAGTACAAGATTCTAAATTGAAGCTTAATTTGACCTTTAGAGTAGATAATACCCTAGACTAACCCTAATCGGTCAGATTACAGAAGAATATCAAGATTACAGAGGTTGTCGGTTTGGCCGACAACAGATGACAGTGGATGAACTTTGCTGTAACGCTAAGTAGAAGGCATTAAGAATCAAAAAAACAACTGCTTATGCTACTAGGGTTCAGCTAAGAACTAACTAAGCTGAAAAGATAACATGGGAAACCCTAGAGCTTGAAAATGATATGAAAGACCGAAAAGTTATAAAAGAAACTTTTCAGTTATAGCAAGATTGGAGCTGCTCATGCACAAGTGAATGGTTTATGTGAGATACTGAGGTCCTTAGTGTACTTAAGATGACAAGGAATAAGGTCTAAGCTTATCAACTGGAGCCGGAGAAGATGAAGTTGGGTTTTCGGCCGAAAATAGGGAAGTTGCAAAGTTCCCTTCTCCGGTCTGACCAAAACAAAAACAAGAGAATACTTAAGCTCTAGAGACCACAATACATTTCTTTTCAGGAAAGAATGGAGTCTAACTCACTGGAGCAAGACTTTACCGAAGTGGTGCTCCAACAGACTTAAGTCGACAGAGAGCAAACCTTCGTTCAACCTACAAAAGATGCCCAAAACTCATATTACTAAGTGAGTTAGGCATGATTATAGATGAACAAGGAGTGCAAGCAAGAAAGCTTCACTGAGAACGAAGAAAGAAGGTGAAGAGAGCTCTTTCGGTCAACAATGGCAGTGAGCTCAAAAAGCTAGGGTTTATATAGGGTTTGAACCAATGGAACAAACAGGAACTCTCTAGAGCTGATGCGGTGGCATTTCAGTGCCAGATGTGACGGTATTATTTGCCAAAACTGCGGCGCGACACTCCTCTCCGGCAACAAAGTCGGCGGCGATGCACAGGCGCGAGGAGGAAGAGAGAGGAGTCGCTGACAGCGGGCCCCGCTGTCAGTCGTAGCAAGCACACGCCCGTGAAAGCTCAAAAGAATATCAACCGTCCGATTAAAAATGGGCGGTTGCAATAGAGACGGGCGTTAGGAGAATCCAATCGATATCGTTTTATATGGACCGTGCGATCTTAAACGAACGGTGGAGATTTAATGGAGCCTTAGGGAAGCCCGAAGGTTACATTCAAAGAGGAGCGTTGGATTTGAATCCAACGATCGGCCTAAAAAGATACACGCCACTTTAAATGGAATGATGTGGCACCGTTAGATTCATTTTCACGGTCGAGATAGATGGGAGGTTCGGCGGCCCGAAGGTCCCATCTTTATAGACCCTACGATCAACATCCAACAGTCCTATGAAGATTGGGCCCTAGACGCACGCGATCGAAAGGGTACCGTAGGATTTAAATCCGACGGTCACGATTAATTGCGCGCGTCTGAGTTTCAAACCCAAAAAGGATGGCGCGGTTGGATCTAAAATCAACAGCGGAGATTGAAGAGGAGTCCGGTGACATGAACGGCCCAATGGGTGTGGTTCGTCCGATTTAGATCCAACGGCGAAGGTTGAGTGGTGCGTTTGGGCAACCCGAACGGCCCACTAGATCTAGCCTGCTCAAAGAGAATCCTACGGCTCCCGTTTATTTTGACCTTTACCATAAGAAAATGGCCTAGCCCAAAAAGTGAGCGCCGCATGATCAAGATCCTACGGCCAGGATTGAATGAGCTCTACGGGATGGCCCGAACAGCCCAAGGAATCCGGCACGTTCATTAAGATCTAATGGCGTAGGATTGGAGGCGTGTTAGAGTTTTGAATTAAGATGGGATGGCTGTTGGATGAAGATCCAACGGTGGAAAGTGCTTCGCGCACATGGAGAGTCCACGCGGCTTAGCTAATCTCGGCCGCTCACGAGTAAATCAACGGCTCACAATCGCCGGAGGTTTGGGCACGCGCCCGAACGTGTTGGGTGCGGCCCGGTTGCACAGTTTAGACCCAAAGCACTTGAGCTCGGTCACTACAGTGCAAATGGCTTGGGTTAGACCGGGAGTGTTGACTATCTCAATTTAAAGCTCCAAAAGTTTGACTGGGCTTTAAAAATAGTAAATAAATTTATAAAATTCTGAAATTTTGCAAGGATGCTTCTGGGATCATATATGTCCCAAATAAATTTTGAAAATCACTGTTTCACCTTTTAAAATACATACTTAATTCACTTAAACTGAGTAGGTTTATTTAAAATCAAATATTTTTATCAAGATCAAAATTAATTTCTACAATTTCAACAAAAACTATTTTTGGCTCAGATAATTTATCTGAGCTTTAGTAAAAATACCTCCCAGTCATAATACAAGCACTAACTTGTATTTCCTTTGAAACTTCAAATAGGTTTTTGGATTTTGGCTAGAAAAGGAAGGTTTTTAATTTGTAACATAATGCCCAATTTGTAAAAATGAACAGTGATGCTATGAACAGCATCTCATTACTGTTATGAACAGTACCTTATTACTGTTCATAAAGCATTTTATTACTGTTCATAAAAATGGGGCTGTTACAGCTATCGTGCCATTGTTGTCGCCAAAGCGCGCCCGCGGCTGCACTACTTCGTCATTTGCGCCCGATGAGCTTTCTACCCCTCCTATGTGCGTCACCATGTGTCCTATAGCGTGAGGAGTATTTCCCCTCAAGTCATTTCCCTAATCTTTCATAGGAGCTCCTGAATTTTGTTTTTCCTCCATTTTCAGCCGCAAGCCCTATCTTCTTCCCCATCTCCATTCTGGTAAGGCATTCTTCGATTCCTTGCTGTGACACCATCTCGTGGTCCCTCTTGAGCTTTCCCGACCACCATTTTTCCTTCTCCATCTCCAGGCCGTCTCCCCCCACGTGAACCGCATCGCCGTCTTCGCCATTAACGTCGCCAGCCCTCCATTGTATCTCTTCGGACCCCTTCTTGGTTCCGGTAGGTACTCTATGCCTCGTAGAAGCTCATGCATGCATTCATTTGCTCAATGCATCACCGAGTCTCTTTAGCCACATGAGCCATAGCTCCATCACCGCCTCTCGCCGTCACGCCGCCGCTACGGCCCACCTCCGACCATGCTCCGGCAACCCATGGGACCAGTAGGCCACAAGGAGTCCATTTCTAGTCATGGTCCGCGCTGCCGAGGTCCACATCGCAGACGAGGCGTCGGGCAAAGTCACGGCAGAGAACCCTCTGTTCTGACTGCGACTGTAGCACATGATTAGGGTAAATCTTGGTTGTTAGGACTTAATCAATGATTACTGTTGGCAAAACATTTATTAGCTGCTTAGTTTAATTGCATTAAGTCTATGGCATGCGGGCCCCATGAATAGAAATTTAGGGGAGATTAAACCCGGTTTTGCTTTGGAGTCAGTGACATACGGGTCCGGTCCATTAAGTGCACAGTGCACTGAACCATGGACCGGTGGACCATGCCCTGTGCATGGACATGTTGACCTTTGGTCCATGCACTATGCTATGGATCGAACCTATGATGAGGGGGTCCCACATGTTAGTAAGGGTTTTTCGTTGGAAATAAATGAAAAAGAAAATGCATGGGTCTCACCTGTCATGAAAGAGGCTAGGTTAGCCTGAGTATGAAAAGTATTAAATGCAATAGAAAATTTAGAAAAGAATTATTTTTACACTAAAAAATCATTTAACTTCAAAAATTCATAGAAAATTTATCTGAACTCCAAATGAGATGAATCCAATTTTGTTGTTCATAAAATTTTATTCTCTATCTAACCATGTAGTTTTTGTCTCCACTACTGTTCTAGAAATTTTTGTGAAATAATTACATTTGGGTGAATAGTAACAGGACCTTGATTTTTCCAGCATTTTCTCCTAACTGATTTTCCAAAGACTATAACTCTGACGTACGAACTCCAAATGAACTAATTCTTTCCCCTAAATTCATATAAAATCATAATATCACCACTGTATAAATTTCATGCATTTTTTAGTATTTTGAATTTTTTTGGGTTTTCTCGGTATTTATTCGATGTCGTTCTTTTTATAGATTCCGAATTGCCCGAAGTGAACTAATACGTACCGAGCGTGAATCAGTGGACTATCAATAAGGCAAGCATCATCTTGCATCATATTGATCCCAGTTTTTTGTTAATTTAGTATTTTTGAATTTCAATGATACTTGCTTGCGTGCTATTTTGATATATCAGTATTTTGTGAGTTAGTTATGTCCTACTCTTGCAGGTTATCCTCGATATTTCCATTACCAATATAATTAAGTTAGATTCTTGTGATGATGTATCTATTATGTATGTTGAATGCTTAGCCATACAAGTCTAGTAAATGCGTTAGATCGGTTGACGGGGTTAGCCCGTCAATTGTGGAAAACATCAAATATTTTTTTTATTCTTATGCTTTTGTCCAGATCTTCGAATCTAGTTGTTGAGTTTAAAATTGTCTATGTAAAATGATTTTGGTCTGGACAAGTGGCTAGTAGTGTGTGTACCTTCGTGCACAAGACTCGGGTATGTAGTAGACTTGTCTGGACCGCTAAGGACCGAACTTTGGGCTTTTCAATTCTAAGTAACACTCGTACTTCCACATGCCGAGTTAGGAGCTGGCTTGGTCAAGTAAGGGAATAGTCTTATTGGGTTGAGTCGCAGGTGGTGTGAGGACATAATGTGTTTGATCATATGTTCGTAGGATCCGATGTAATTTTCTATAATGTGCATGGGAGCGTTATTTTTCTTTCTTTACATTGCATCGGTATCTCCAACACAACTTGCGTGCCCGCTTAGCAAGCTCTATCAGTAGCTTGTACTTAGTTTGGGGTTCATCTCGCAAGGGGGATTCAACTCAATAGGGTCTTATTGCTGAAAAGCACTGAATCTCGATTTCCCCGGCCGGCATACCTTAGGAAATGTGTCATTATCCGGATGCTTACAGGCTAATCGAGTCGTGTGGGTAAAGTTGTACTCCCCTGTAGGGATTATTCTATTCGAATAGCCGTGTCCACGGTTACGGACAACCGCTTGGTTTTGGGTGACATCATCGTTAGACTCTTAATTAAAATTGACCGAGCAACTACTTTGGTATCGGCATGAATGGTTATTCATGCATTTTAGTTCATCAAAGTGGGCTGACACTTTGGTATTGTTGTATCTATGTAAAAATTACTGTCACTTATATCTCTTTTACTAAACGTTTGTTTACAAAATGGCAAATTCAAACTAGATTGTGTAGGGCCAAAAATTGGTTCGTTCTATGCAAAACTTAAGCCACTAATGCCTCTCTTTTGGTTAGCCTCTAGCGTATATAATTTTCATTTTGTGTAAGACTTGTGAGTACATTTTGTACTTAACCGGATTGTCCACTTGTTTATGTGAGGAAGACTACTCGCTCGATCAATTCGTTAGCGCCGATTTTGGCGACTTTAACGAAGGACATTGTTTCTAACTCTCAGTCGGTTGCCTTTGGGTTTGGGCACACCTAGCTAGAATTTTGGTTTATGTTACTTTTTTTCGCTGCATGCTTAATGAAACTTTTGTATTTGGCTGGTCGGCCACGTTTGTAAAAGATATGGACATAAGTCCGATGTTGTACAACACTCTGTATTATTACTATATGCTTTGTGTATGACTGTGATTGACGTTGATAAGGATATGTGCGTGTTAGCCGCTGATCTTGGGAGCTAACACGAGACACATATCCGATGTTTTGAATTCCTTTTTTATTCATTTAAGTGTAGGTTGGGCTGTTGGGGAAACGGTTACCATGTAGCATGCGCAAATGTGCAATATGCATGGCAATCATGGCTCTAGCTCCTCACTTAAATCGAATCAAATTTGGTTTCAGTCCTCTGAGGCCTAAAGTTAGTTTCGTACGTCTTACGAATCTAACCCGAGGGTCCTCACAATAGGTTCCATGGGTGATTGGGCCCTACGGTAGCTGGGATGAGGTGGAGGCCTGCAAAAATATGACTAGCATGGATGGCGGTGGCGCAACGCAGGGCTGTGACGAAGTGGGCGATGGGCCACATGCGGAGGCCAAAATATTCATGCCCCATAGGCATCCTGGTAGCCGTCTCATCGGTGCCATCACGCCATGTAGCGCCACCACGACCTTCTAGAATGTTGGGTTGTCCACCCCCTACACCAGTGAGCTATCTCTTTCCTGCTCTTCCTCTTGGTTACCCTCTCTCTAGACTCTTTAGGCTCAGTTATCTCACTCTGTTTCTAGGGCTAATCAGTTCTCCTTTGATCCTATTGTCCAGTTGCATCAAGTGTGATCCATGAGGTTTGCAGTTCGCAGTAGGTTGTATGATCTTTGGGTTTTTTGGGGCCCACTTGATCTGCATATTTGGGGCCTTTTGGTTCCAGATTTTCATCAATGTTTGTGCTACAAGGAGAGATAAAGGCCCAGGTGAGCGCCTCTTGCTGCATTTCGGTGTTTTCGACTGCAATTCGATGTTTTCGTTTTTGTGTGCTGCTTCTTCCAAAGTTTATCAATATGCTAGACACCTTAATAGTATTCTGTTGAAGGCTCCGTTAAATACAATCCAAATAATAAAATTTATTGGTATCCATGCCGCCACCATTAAATCATAATACTATTCGGATGATGAATTGTTTGAACGAAGCCAACTCAAGTGAAACCCCTGCTGCTAGGATAATGTTTTTGCGCCTGAACGCATTGTCCAGTGTGCTTCAATACTAGCTTATATCATGAGGTGTAGTTCCACGCGTTTGATTCATCAAATGGACCCAACTCAAGTGATTTTGAAGATTTCACAAAGACACAAAGCCCAGTTAGAGCATGGAATATTACATTGTACAGTTCTTTACTGTTTGGTAGACCAGGACCTAGAGTATAAATAAATTTCCGTTACTACATAGCTCAAGGAATTCAATACAAATTGTCATGATCAAAATTTACTGGTTTTTTACATGCCATGGAGTTCAGTTTTGCTTAATTTCTTGCATACCAGCTTGTTTATATGTTTTATCAGAGTTTTCGTTAGAAGCTACATTTTATGATCAGTTTACAAGGGTTAAATCAATTCGCACATACTGCTAATTGGTCAATTCAACATCCAAAGAGTATTATGTTGAAGGCTACATTAAATCCAATCCAAATAATGAAATATGTGGAGGCCTATGTGTTGGTTCGGCAAAAGAAGGTTTCATAACAAAATGTATAACAAATAGCACAGCTCTGAATATCTCAAAAGTTTTGTTTCTGACAATGTTGCTATGTAAGCATAATACTGAGATAGGTGAAGTGAAAAACCTTGAAATGGTGATTGCAGAGAATCGATCCTTTTAATAAAGTCAGGATTTCTAGCTGTACACCAATCCCATGATAGCAATCCATATGATTCATCGTAAGCTAGAATACCCTCTCTGATATAGTAACTCCCTTGCAGAGCCCAAATAGCCCAGTCCTGATCCATTTCAGCTGCCACGCTTAAGAAGCAGGTAAGATAACTATTATCAGCAATATGTGTGCCAGACGTGTCAAACCCAAACTTAGAGAGAAAAAACCGGCCAGCCTTGTTGAAGTGGGAATAATCCTTTATTACTTATGGAATCGACAACCATTCCACAAACATCATTTTGGCTCTCATGTTCCCAACTGCCACCATCTAAGAAACCATACCAATACTGTTCGAAGACTACCTTTCCAGTAAATGACAATTTGACTTGCTTTTAGAACAAGAAGCTGAGACTGTTGTAAAAATCCAAGGCCCGACAAAAGAACAAGGACATTAGGGTTTGTTGCATGTACCTAAGATGGGAATATATTGTAAATACAAGTTTAGAATGTCATGAGTTACATAAAAAAAACCTTTTCAATACCGTGAGTCATAAAAAGAAAGCCTTTGTTGTCACAATCAAGGATCAAAAACCGATACTGGTGCAAATCTTGGCCGACCGGCGGTATCGGTAACTGGCCGATTACCGAAAATCCTAGAAAAAAAAACGGACAAAGTTTAAAATCTAAAATTTGAATTGTGGAGTTTGAAAACCGGTAACCGGCTGGTTACCGGAAAAACCGGTCGGAAAAACCAGCCGGAATTTTGAATTGATAAATTTTGAATTAGAAAATATTTAATGAAGTGCATATTTAGCTCATACAATACGTAATCTAACATATTTAACTCATACAATACGTAATATAACATATTTGGCTCATATAAAATGCCAACCGGCCAGAAATAATAATTCAAGCATATTTAACTTATACAATACATAATCTAGCACAAAATAGGCATAAACCAACCTAAGAAGTGCATTATGTATTCAAAAATTCAAATTTGAAATTAAAAATTTTCGATCGGTTACTGTTCACCCGGTCCCCACTGGAAAATCCGGTTACCGCCGGTAACCGGACGGGTTTTTTCCGTGGTCACAATAACATACCTTAACCAAAAACTGACACCTAAGATGGGAATATATTTTAAATACAAGTTTAGAATGTCATTAGGTACATTAAACAAACTTTTTCAATACCATGAGTCATAAAAAGGAAGACTTTGTTGTCACAATAACATACCTGTACCACAAACTGACATTTTGATAGGGGCCTCGGAGCTCATTCCGCAAGCTCATGCCCACGACATTTGTTGTGTTCTTAAACATTGTTGCCATTGCGCTGAGGCCCTTCAACCATTCTTTAGGGTACCACAAATTGACATTTTGATAGGGACCTCGGAGCTCATTCCGCAAGCTCATGCCCACGACATTTGCTGTGTTCTTAAACACCGTTGCCATTGCACTGAGGCCCTTCAACCATTCTTCAGGGTCATAGTACTTGTCTCCAAAGAAGCCGTTACCATCGGTTCTGCTACAGCACCATCCTGGAGTGTTCATTTGGTTATCAAGTATGACCATAATTCTGTTGCTGACCAAAGCTGACACCACTTCCTATGGTTATTAGATTTAACCCATGTCAGAAGGATAAGAATGTTGATTTATGGGATATATTGTGATCCGAATTTCTAATATGAAAGTATCCGGATTAGTTACCATATTAGCGGATTAGTTTCATACTTGGACTCTAAGTCATTTTGTCCTTTTATATACCTCTTGTAAGCCGCACGGGAAGGGTTGACGCCTGACGTCGCATTGTAATCCTCTGTATTTTGTAATCGCTCTTCATATAGTAATCATCGTCGATTGACGTCCGTGGTTTTTTCCCATAAGGGTTTTCCACGTAAAATTTGTGTCTCTTATCCCTATTAATTCGTGCATTATTTCTAACAAGTGGTATCAGAACACAGGAGATTAGAGTTGAAGAGATACGTGAAAAAAAAATAGCAGATTGCATCTGCTGCGCCGCCGTCTCGCGAGCACGCGGAGAAACCTGCGATCTGCGTCACCCGTCCTCGCCTCGGTTCTTCGTCCAGCGCGCGTCTTCATCGAGTTCGTGCGCAAAATCGAGCAGCAGCCATCACGCAGCGCATCCTCGTCCTGTGTTTCCTCGGCTCGTCGATCCGAAGCAAGGCTGAAGCGAAATCAACGTGTTGCGTCCGCCCGTCCTCTGCAGCGGCGCTCGTCCCCAGGCATCCGCGCGTCCTCCGTCGGTTTCGGTCCACGCGCAAGCAAATTGCTCAGCCGATCAGAGAAATTCCAAACGCACAGGTCCCAAGAAAGCTTCCCCTTTTCTTTAATCTTTCACCTAGCAAGTTTTTCTTGTTAGCACAGGTTCACGTGGAATCAAGCGAGGGAAAGAAAAAGTGGCACAAAGCCCGAGAAGGAGAAGTGCTCCTGCCGGTTTGATTTTTTTTTTTTTTTTGAGATCTTTGCAACGTCCAGACGAAAAGCGTACCAAGAGATTTGAAGTCTTTGTTTCGCGTACATATAAGGTGTACCATACAAGTCGTGATTTTTGCTAGGTTTACATATATCAGTACCAGCAATTTTCAGGTTCTATTCCTCATGGCGACTTTAAAGTATGATCTTCCACTTCTGGATCGAGACACAAGATTTTCGGAGAGTAGAGTTGCTCCACAGCACAACCAGGCGCTGCTGCGTACGCAGGGACAAATACACGCATCTCGACCAATTAAAGCCGAGGTGACACGATGCCGAATGCTGGGCTTCCTCTTCTGGATCGAGCTCGTCGTCGCACGGTTTTCGGCCTCTCGCCGGAGCCGGGCAGGCGGACTTCCTCGGCCCATCTAGGGCAGTCTACTTCGGCCCAAGCGGGGTGCTGTAGCGTTGGTTTTTTGCTCCACCGTTCATCTCAGTTTGGGGAACACGCGTCACGGCGGAGGAATGGCGTGGAGGATGAATCAACCGAAGCTTCTCGTCGAAGCTTGCCTGGAGAGGGGATCCTCCGTCCATTGATCCAGGGTGAGCACGTGTCAACTCGGGAGGAAGATGACTCTCGCCCCGAGGTAGGGTTTGCTGTTTCGTCTCACAGATTTGGTACTTCGCTTGTCGATTTGTTCGCACACTCCTGGAGGAAAATCCCGAACTCAGAGTGGCGGTGGCTTCCCAAGAGAGCGGGTGTGGGCGATCTAGGTTTTGCTGCGAGAGAGAGCGAAGTTCGCCGGTGGGGAGCGGGAGCTAGATCTGCGCAGCGGATCCCTGATCCTCCGCCTCTCACTAGGTCTTTTGCGGAAGTTGTTAGGGGTGAGGAGATGGATCGGGGTCGGGGAAGGCTCCTTCGGGGTTTCGGTGGGGGTGGTCGTAGCCAGACCGGAGGAAAGCGTCGAGCGTCTGATGCTTGGATGGAAGAGGATGATCTTTTGGTGGAACCAGATCTCCGTTCAAAACTTCTTCGGGAGAAAGATCAAAAACGGTGGAATCAGGATCGTCCTCAGGGGGGTGATCTGAGATCTGGTATGTTTTCTGATGTTCATGATTCTGATCGGACTCGTTTTGATTCGAATGTCCATGGGGGTGATTTTAGAGAAAAAATTTTCTAAGGATAAGGGGTGGATTCATGAAACTCGTCGGGAACATTTGATGCGTGAAGGGGGTTCTCAGAGAGGGAGCCATAGGGGCGGATTTGGAGGTCGGGGAGGTAACTTCAGAGATGATAATAGTAGATCTCAAGCTAATTGGGATTTACCTCCAGTGGCTGATAAAGGTGATGATTGGAAAAAAAAAACTGGGGTGACATTGGTCCGAACACTGGGGTTCTTAGATCTGAGGATCGAGGGACTTGCTTTCGTTGTTTGCAGTCAGGACATCATCAAGCTCGTTGTACTAATCCTCCGGTGTGTTACAAGTGTAAAAAGAAGGGACATATGACTTCGCTGCCTCGATGAAAAGAAAGATTTTGGTTTGAAGCTATGTGGTTTTGGTATACCAGGTCAAGGTTTCTATAGTCTTCATGTGGAAGGTTTGCAATTGTCAGATCAGTTAGCTGCTTCTGGCATTGTACATATTAAGGAAGGGGTGGCTTCAGTGAGCAAACTTGAGGCTGAATTGAAACACTCGATTAAACCTGATTGGGATTGGAAAGTTCGGAAGCTCTCTGAAAAAGAATATGCAGTAGTCTTTTCTTCTAAGGAAATGCTTGATACCTGGTCTAAAGCACGGGGGGTGGAACTGGATCTTCACTCAATTAAAGCCAAGATTGATAAGTCTAATTTAGACTCTGAAGTTTCTTCAGTTTTGACTGCAGCTTGGATCTTGGTTACTGGAATTCCAGGTCCAGCGAAATCTGCTGATATAGTTAAGGAAATAGCTCGTACGGTGGGAGAACCTATAGAAGTTGATGAAATAAGCTTACTGAGAGCGGATCCTGTCAGAGTCAAGGTTCTGAGTAGAGATCCTACTAGTATAAATTGCTTTGTTGAAATTTTCATCAATTCTATGGGGTATGAAATTAAATTTGAAGTTGAAGGGGGTGTAACAGGGGGAAAAAAGGACACATTTATGATCATTTTCACAAAAACATGCGCACAAAAAGTTTGAAGATGAGGAAGATGATGATCTTTGAGTCAAGTGAAAGTAATAGAAGAACAGAATGGGAAAAGATGGCTGAGAAGTTTGGGGGTGAAAAACATCAATCATCTGAACATAAGAGTGGTGATGGGAGCAACAAACACACTGGTAAACAACAGCAGATTTATGAACAGGAAGACAAGTGTGTTGAATTGGTTAGTTCCCATTCTTCTGATCTTGGGGAGAAGAAGTTAATTGTTGCTGATTTGCTTGAGTCTTGTGAAGGAGAGGTAGACTGTTTGGCT
This sequence comes from Ampelocalamus luodianensis, assembly GCA_036346255.1. Lineage (NCBI taxonomy): Eukaryota > Viridiplantae > Streptophyta > Magnoliopsida > Poales > Poaceae > Ampelocalamus > Ampelocalamus luodianensis. Next base: position 25,156,319 of record CM070622.1, on the reverse strand, counting down.
GCTAATTTGAGAGAGGTACAGGATGAGGAGCCTAATGTTCTTCAGATTGTGCCTTTAGATTACAGATATCCTAGTGATACAGGAAGGGTGATAGGACCACAAAATGAGGAGGCTGGTAAGGAATCTTTGAATTTATTAGGGGATTGTGATCTTCCAGCTGAACAGATGGGATTGCTCAATCCAAGTGAATCTATTACTTCGAAGGTTTCTCCAGGAGATATAATTGTTCATACTGAAGGTGGTCCTGAAGTGTTATCTGCATCTCTTTGGCCCTGTTTAAGGACACCTACAGATACAAGAACTGTGGAGAGGTTTTCAGGGGTTCCAGTAATGTCTTCACTGATTCCGGGGGACTTGGTTGATGTGGATAAGTCTATGGTTCATAAGGCAGCTGTTGGTAGTGGTCCGATTCCTTTGGGAGAGGATTTTGATTTATCGGGCAATCCTGTTAATGAAGGGGTGGATGAAGTGTGGAGGACACCTAAAAAGAAGGGCAGGAAACACAAAGTCCTGGAACCTCAACAAGCAGTTCGAAAGAGTTCCAGAATTCAAGATAAAGGGATCCCCATGGCGAAGAAGGCTTCAAATCTGAAATCTATTCATAACTTGGAATCCCAAGGTAAATTTGTCACTCTTGTAATGTACTTAATCATGCTTCTATTGATTACTTAGAGAATGTTGCTACTTCCTGTGGTATTGTTTTGGGTAACTCTCAGAATAGTGACAAAGTGATCTCAGCGATGCAAGCTCAGGAGCTTGTGAGGGCTGCGATAGCTAAAGCTGAGAAAGAAAAGTTATACAAGAAGGAGCAGGAAATTCAAGCTGTTGAGGTGAATGTCTCTGAGGGGGTGAAATTTTATGCAAAAATGATGTTGATACAAGGGGTGTTTTAGATACTACTGAGAAGAAGAAGTTGAGTGATAACCTGAAAAGAAGTGGTACCAGTTCAAAAAGATCAATAATATGAAATTTTTATTTTGGAACATCAGAGGTTTAGGGAAGTTGGCTAGAAAAAGGCAGCTTAAAGAATTGGTCCTTCAAGAAAATCTGGATGTTGTTGGGGTGCAAGAAACTTTGAAGCAGAATTTTTCTGTAACAGAGCTTCTGAATCTGGTGGGCAATCTTACTTTTAAATGGCATTGGATCCCTTCAGCAGGACATTCTGGAGGCATTTTGTTGGGGGTTAAAGAAGAGTTCCTGGAAGCAGAAAGCTGTGATGCTGGACAGTTTTTTGTTAGTATGGTGATTAGATGCAGGTTGAGTAATTTTAGATGGGAGCTGGTGGTAGTTTATGGGCCTGCTCATCATGATTTGTCTCAAAAGTTTTTAGATGAACTGAATAACAAATGCAAAAGGACTATTTTACCTATGGTTTTGGGGGGTGATTTCAATTTGATTAGAGAGGTTGGAGACAAGAACTCCACCAATTTTAATTTCCACCTTATGAGATTGTTTAATGATTTCATTTTTGATAATCAGTTACTTGAGATAAAAAAAAAGGGGGTGCAAAATATACTTGGACAAATAAGCAAAGTTGTCCCATCATGGTTAACTTAGACAGGATTTTGGTTTCCACTGACTGGGAAGCTCATTTTCCTTTATGTCATGTTCAGAGTCTTGTTAGGGTTGGTTCTGATCATAATCCCATTCTTCTCAGCACTGGAGAGGATGCGATGATTAAGACTAGCAGATTCTATTTTGAAAGAAAATGGATGGGACATGAAGCTTTCAGGGATCTTTTACATCAAAAGTGGCTGGAGTTTGTCAGAAAAGCTAATGATAATGTATATTCCCTTGACAAATGGAATAGTTGTATTGCCATGTTGAGGAGTTTTCTGAGGGGTTGGGGTGCTAATCCGAATGGGGATTACAAGAGAAAAAAAATAATTCTTCTTGATCAACTTAGGGAGTTAGATTCTTTGGCAGATTTACATGGGTTAAAACCTGAGGAATGGTCACATAGATATTCTATTGAGGCTGATCTGGAACAGGTTTATGCTATGGAAGAAAACTATTGGCTTCAAAGAAGTGGTCAAGATTGGATTACTAAAGGAGATGCTAATACTGGTTACTTTCACGGTTGTGCTAATGGGAGGAAAAGGAAGAACTATATTTTCAGTCTTGACCATGAAGGGGTGTTGATTCATAATAAAGATGACATCAGAAATCACATTTATGATTTCTATAGAAATCTTTTTGGTTCTGGACCTGTTCAGGAAGTGGGTTTGAATAGTGGGTTTTGGAGCAGTAGGCTGAGAGTTTCTGAAGAGGATAATCTTATGTTGGTTAATGACTTTACTGATAGTGAGATTTTACAAGTGATTGAGGATCTTCCAGTCAATTCTGCTCCTGGTCCTGATGGCTTTCCAACCTTTTTCTTTAAAGAGTTTTGGGCATTGATTAAACATCAGTTTTCAGATCTGGTTAGAGATTTTGCTAGAGGTACTTTGGATATGAAGAGACTCAATTATGGGGTGATTTCTTTGATTCCTAAAATTAAAGAGGCAAATAGTATTAAACATTTCAGGCCAATATGCCTTTTAAATGTCAGTTTTAAGATTCTGACTAAACTGCTTGCTAATAGATTGGGTCAGATTGCTGATAAGTTGATTAATGACTGTCAATCGGCTTTTATAAAAGGCAGACACATTCTGGATGGGGTGGTTGCTTTGCATGAGATAATTCATGAGACCAGAAGAGAGAGGAGGAAAGGAGTGATTTTGAAATTAGACTTTGAAAAAGCTTATGACAAAATTCAATGGAGTTTTTTGGAGGAAGTTATGAGGAGGAAAGGCTTTTCCAACAGCTGGATTGATCAGGTCATGGGAACTGTTAGAGATGGCAAAGTCAGTATCAATATTAATGGAGAAATTGGTCCTTATTTCAAGACTTATAGAGGTTTGAGACAAGGAGATCCATTATCTCCCCTCCTGTTTAATCTGGCTGCTGATGCATTAGCAGAAATTATTAAAACAGCTCAAGACAATAATCTGTTAAATGGGCTGATATCCCATTTGGTGCACAGTGGAGTTCCTATTTTGCAATATGCACGGATGATACGATGCTTATGCTAGAGTTTGATGAGACAGCCTTTCTGAACTTGAAATTCCTTCTTTACTGTTTTGAATGGATGTCAGGTTTGAAAATTAACTATCATAAGAGTGAGATTTTTGTAATGGGAGGATCTGAAGAGGACTCTGCTAGAGCAGCAGATATTTTTTATTGCAAGCTGGGTTCTTTACCTATGACCTATCTTGGAATTCTGATTGGAGATCGACAGATTGGGGTGAGGGCGGCAGATTTGGTGATTAACAAGTTGACTAAAAAAACTGGACAAGCTGGAAAAACAAGCTTTTATCGTGCGGAGGCGAGCTAATTTTGGTGAATAGCGTTTGAGTAGTTTGCCTACTTATTCAATGGGGTTTTATAGGTTTGGGGAGGAGGTTCATAAGCAAATGGACACTATTAGATCCAGATTTTTCTGGAGGGGGTCGAATAACTGCTTTAAATATCATATGGTGAAATGGGAGGCTGTGTGTAGACCTAAAGACTTTGGAGGGTTAGGGGTAATCAATACAAGAGTTATGAATGATTGTTTGCTTGCTAAATGGATCTGGCGTATGAACTATGCTGGTGCTGAGCTCTGGTTTAGGATTCTCAAAGCTAAATATTTCCCTAGAAGCAGTTTCAGAAATAGTTTTAATACTCACAGAGGTTCTCAGTTCTGGAAGCAGTTGTCTAAAGCAAAAATCTGGTTTGACAGAGGTGTTAAATACAAACTTGGGAGTGGAGTTAACATTTCTTTTTGGGGTGATGTCTGGAATGGTGATTGTCCTTTCAAGATCACTTTTAATAACCTTTACAATATTAGTTGCTCCTCTGAAATGAGTGTGGCGAGGCAGTGCGATCAATAATCGATGGACTATTCCCTTCAAAAGATGTCCGGGAGTGAGGACATTACTCAATGGGAAAGTTTGAAGGCTATCTTGGATGATTTAGATCTTTCTGATGCTTCAGACAAAGTCTGGTGTTTGGAGAAATCTGGGATGTTTTCTATTAAATCCTTATATAGACAAATCCTTTTTGGGGGTGTTGTTTCTAGGAAAATGCAAAAACTTTGGAAATGCAAAATACCTTTGAAGGTTAAAATTTTTGTGTGGAAGTGTTATCTTAATAAAGTTCGGACTTTGGATCAAATTGGTAAACGGGGGTGGAAAGGGATTTTGTTTGTAAGCTGTGTGGTGTTGTCGAGAGTATTGGTCATATCTTGTTCAATTGTGTCATTGCTAAATTTTTTTGGATTGGCATCAAAGAAGCTCTTAATTGGAAGCATATTCCAGTTTCTGTTGATAATTTTCAATTACATTGGTTAGATAGGAGAGGGGCTAATGATTACAATGTAATTTTGTTTAGTTTTGACTTCCGCTTGGACTCTCTGGAATGTTAGAAACAGGTGGCTTTTAAGGGGTTTATCTTGGCAACCTTTGGATGTGATATACAAATTTCTATCTTGTTTGCGTGATGGCGAATCCTTCTTACCGAGGTTGACCGTTCTAAGTGGACGACTTCATAAGGAACATTGAGGAGTGGGCTAAAGTTTTTGGTAATTCAGCAAGAGCGCATCTAGGAACTTGTAATCGACTTTCTAGTCGATGGCGATGTTTGCTCTGTTTGTTAATTTCCTTTGTGTGTCGGGTCTTTTGGAAGTAGGTTGTGGTAGGTTTCTTTGTAAGGTTTCAGTTTGAACTGCTGCGAAAATCTGGCTTACCCAGATGTTACTTTCTTTTGTAAACTGGTATATGCTTTATAAAAGCTGGGATTTTCTCCCTTTTCAAAAAAAAACACAAGATTTTCTCTGTGGTAAGTCAAGATGAGGGCTGTGTTGGTACAGATGGATTTGGATGATGTATTGGAAGGATTTGCGAAACAACCTACTGCATGGACCGCAGATGACAAGCGTAAAGACCGTAAGGCCTTATCTAAGATTCACCTTCATCTATCAAATAATATTTTGCAGGATGTTTTGAAGGAGAAGACAGCTGTTGTATTATGGCTGAAGCTAGAAAAAATTTGCATGACAACGGATCACACTAGCAGGATGCATCTCAAGCAGAAGTTGTACTCTCATAAATTGCAAGAAGGAGAATCCGTGTTTGATCATCTTTCGGCGTTTAAGGAGACTGTTGCCGACCTAGAGTCGATGGAGGTAAAATATGAGGATGAGGATTTTAGTCTTATTCTTTTGTGTTCCCTAGTTCATTTTCAAATTTCAGAGATACCATACTATATATTAGAGATACTCTCACTCTTAATGAAGTTTATGAAGCTCTACATGCTAAGGAGAAGATGAAACAGATGGTACCATCTGAAAATTCAAGCTCGAAAGGAGAAGGCTTATTTGTTCGTGGCAGGCAAAAGGAGAAGAACTCAAATAATGGACCTCGAGGCCAAAGTTCGAACGGCTACAAGAACCGGTCGAAATATAGAGGCAAGTACAAGTCATGCAAATATTGTAAGAAAAGTGGGCACGACATCTCTGAATGCTGGAAGCTGCAGAATAAAGAAAAGAGAACTGACCATTATAAGCCAGAAGGTAAACCAGATGATGAAGGTAAAGCTTCTCTTGCTGCTGATGATAGTCCTAATGGAGAAAACCTTGTTGCCTTTGCTGGATATGCTAAGACCAATGATGAATGGATTCTTGATTCTGCCTGTACCTTTCATATGTGTCATAATAAGGATTGGTTTGCCACCTATGAACCTGTTGAAGGTGGTACTGTGTTGATGGGTGATAACTCATCTTGTAAAGTTGTAGGAATTGGTTCAATTCAGATCAAGATGTTTGATGGTATTGTCAGAACTTTGGCAGATGTGAGGCACATTCCAGATTTGAAAAGGAATCTCATCTCTTTGAGTACTCTTGATGGTAAAGGGTACAAGTATTCTGGTGAAAGTGGAGTTTTAAAGGTATCAAAAGGCTCTCTTATTGTGATGAAAGCTGATATTAAAACTGCCAATTTGTACCATCTGCGAGGTACTACAATATCAGGTAATGTTGTTGTAATTTCAAGTTCATTATCTGATTCTGATGCTACTAATCTTTGGCATATGCGTCTTGGGCATATGAGTGAACTTGGTTTGGTAGAACTGAGTAAGAGAGGACTTCTTAATGGACATAGCATCGGCAAGCTAAAATTTTGTGAGCATTTAGTGTTTGGCAAACACAAAAGGGTGAGGTTTAATACTTCAGTTCATACCACAGAATGTATTTTGGATTATGTGCATTCTGATTTATGGGGGTCATCTCGCAAGACATCTCTAGGAGGTGCTCGTTATATGTTAACAATTATTAATGATTATTCTAGAAGAGTGTGGCCTTATTTCTTGAAGCATAAGTCAGAAGCATTTTCAGCATTTAAAGAGTGGAAGACTATGATTGAAAGGCAAACTGAAAAGAAGGTAAAGAAACTTCGCACTGATAATGGGATGGAATTCTGTTCTGATGAATTTGAATCATATTGCAAGACTGAAGGCATTGTTAGGCATTACACCATTCCTGGTACTCCTCAACAAAATGGTGTAGCTAAGCGTATGAACAGAACCATCATTTCCAAGGCCCGTTGCATGTTGTCTAATGCAGGTTTGCATAGGCGTTTTTGGGCTGAAGCCGTTTCCACTGCTTGCTATCTTATTAATCGGTCACCCAATATTGCAATTGAAAAGAAGACTCCAATTGAGGTATGGTCTGGTTCCCTAGCAAATTATTCAGAATTGAGAGTTTTTTGTTGTACTGCTTATGCTCATGTTGATAATGAAAAATTAGAGCCTAGAGCTGTTAAGTGCATCTTTCTTGGTTATAAATCTGGTGTTAAAGGATATAAGTTGTGGAATCCTGAAACAAGGAAGGTTGTGATTAGCAGAAATGTTGTCTTTAATGAATCTGCTATGCTTCCTAATAAATTGCCCACTAATGTTCCTGTTGAGAGTGGGAAGAATTCAGGTGTTCAGGTGGAGCACTCTGTTGGTTCAGGTGACACATCAGATAAAGAAAATATTGTTGTTCATGATGCACCTATTGTTAAGGATACTCCCATTGTTGAGCAGCCACCACAATGGTCTATTGCAGTTGATAGGCCTATGAGGGAGATTAATCCACCTAGGAGGTTGATTGAAGAAGTTAATATTGTTGCTTATGCTTTGAGTGTGGCAGAAGAAATTGAAGGTAATTCAGAACCTTCATCATACTCTGAGGCTATTAGCTCTACTGATTGTAATAAGTGGATAACTGCTATGCATGATAAGATGGAGTCACTTGAAAAGAATGACACTTGGGAATTAGTGAAATTGCCAAAGGAGAAGAAGCATGTTCGTTGTAAGTGGATTTTCAAAAGAAAGGAAGGTATTTCTTCTACTGAACCAGCAAGGTATAAAGCAAGGTTGGTTGCTAAAGGCTATAGTCAAATTCCAGGTATTGATTTTAATGATGTCTTTTCCCCAGTTGTGAAGCATAGTTCTATTCGTACTTTACTCAGTATTGTTGCTATGCATGATTATGAACTTGAGCAGTTAGATGTTAAAACTGCATTCTTACATGGGGAGTTGGAAGAAGACATTTATATGGACCAACCTGAAGGTTTTGTTATTCCTGAAAAAGAACACCTTGTTTGTAGATTAAAGAAATCTCTTTATGGTTTGAAGCAATCTCCTAGGCAATGGTACAAGAGATTTGACTCCTTTATGCTCTCTCATAATTTTAAGCGGTCTTATTATGATAGATGTGTCTATTTAAAGACTGTTAATGGTTCAGTCATTTATTTGCTTCTCTATGTTGATGATATGTTGATTGCTGCAAAAGATAAGTCAGAAATAGCAAAACTGAAAGCACAATTGAGTAATGAATTTGAGATGAAGGACCTAGGTGCAGCAAAGAAAATTCTCGGTATGGAGATTATTAGAGAGAAAATCGCAAGTTATACCTTAGTCAAAAGGTTATATTGAGAAAGTCCTTCGTCGCTTTAATATGCATGATGCAAAACCGTGAGTACTCCATTAGCTTCGCATTTGATTATCTTGACTTTATGTCCTAAGTCGATTATGATATTGAGTACATGTCTAGAGTTCCATATTCCGGTCAGATTGGTTCTCTTATGTATGCCATGATTTGTTCTCGTCCGATTTATCTCATGCACCGAGTGTTGTCGGTAGATACATGGCTAATCCCGAAAAGAGCATTGAAAGCGATTGGTGGATTTTGAGATATTTGCGTGGCACTTCTAATGCTTGTTTGCGCTTGGGAATTCTAGAGATGGACTTGTTGGTTATGTTGATTCGATTATGCTGGTGATTTGGACAAGAGGAGGTCCCTCACAGTTATGTTTTCACCATTGGTGGTTGTCTTTGTTAGTTGGAAAGCAAGTTTGCAATCATCATGTTGCCTTATCTACCATCAAGCAGAATATATGGCTATTTCTGAAGCTTGTAAAGAAGCTATTTGGTTGAGAGGTTTGTACACTGAGCTTTGTGGAGATAATTCTTGCACTACTATATTTTGTGATATTCAGAGTGTTATATGCCTTACAAAGGATCAGATGTTCCATAAGAGAACAAAGCACATTGATGTGAGATATCACTTTATTCGAGGTGTTATTGCTCAAAGTGATGTCAAAGTGTGCAAGATAAGTACTCATGATAATCCAGCTGACATGATGACAAAGCCAGTCCCTGCTGCTAAGTTTGAGCTTTGCTCAAGCTTAGTTGGTGTTACAGTCTAGTCCTAGAGACTAGTTGGCGCACAGTGATTTTTTATCTTATTGTGGAGATATTTAATGATTGATGATTCTTCATTATGCTGCAAGAGGAAATTCGTCTCAATGTGGAGATTGTTGATTTATGAGATATATTGTGATCCGAATTTCTAATATGAAAGTATCCGGATTAGTTACCATATTAGCGGATTAGTTTCATACTTGGACTCTAAGTCCTTTTGTCCCTTTATATACCTCTTGTAAGCCGCACGGGGAGGGTTGACGCCTGACGGCTCATTGTAATCCCCTGCATTTTGTAATCGCTCCTCATATAGTGATCATCGCTGGTTGACGCCCGTGGTTTTTTTCCGCAAAGGTTTTCCACGTAAATTTCGTGTCTCTTGTCCCTATTGATCCGTGCATTATTTTTAACAAAGAATAATCATTATTTATCTATCCCTTGATAACAAAATGTCTTTTAGTTTCCAGTGTGATAGAGGTAAATAGTAACACACGTCAGAAGGATAAGAATAATCATCATTCATCTATCCCTTGATAGCAAAATATCTTTTAGTTTTCAGTGTGAGAGGTAAATGGTTTCTTTGTCTTTCATTTTCCCAGCTTTTTTTATATTGTATGCTTTACTTACTAAGGCCCTCTTTGTTTAGGCTTTTTATCTGGCTTAAAAGCAAAAAAGCCTAAGCCTAAACAAAGGGGGTGCTTTTTTGTTCGGCTTAAAATAAGTTTAAGCTAATTTAAGCCTAAAAGCCATAAGCCATGAGTGTGATGCTTTTTTGGCTTTTGTGGAATAGAATATCTCGTTGCCACCGAACTTCGTTAAAATTACCCTCAAATTGCCACTGGTATATATTTCCAAACCGTTCTAATTTTTTTCCCTTCCCAACTGACGCTGCCGATTCCCCCAACCCACCGCCTCCTGCTCCCTTACCCTACACGACGCCTCCTGCTCTCGATCCCCTCCCGAACCCCGCCGCCTCCCGCCTCCCCCTCCCGACGGCACCCCCTTTGTTGATGCGGGGTCTGCGAGTGCGAGGGGGAGCCCTGCCGCCACCCCGTCGCCGGCTCCCCTCACCCCGGACGGCAGCATCACCTGGGGCGCCACCTTCGCCCGCCCTCCGGCGCCGCGCGCCACCACAGCTTCCGCTCGCTGCCGCCACCGCCGTCCTCGCCCAACCCGTCGGAGCGGGCACGCAACAGCGCCGGCCAGCGCCGGCAAAGAGCTCCCACCTCACGCGCCGACGCGCGGCGGCGACCACCTCGTCCGTGGACGAGGTCTCCATCGCAACGCCGCCGAGCCTGAGGTCACCGAGTGGGGCATACAGGGGCGAGCCCGGGTCTACATCACCGTCGGGAGCTCGCCGACGGCACCAGGGAGCTCCGCGCGTCCGCTCAGCCATCGTGTCGCTCAATCAACAAACCACATTACATTATTGTTCTCCGCCGACCATCGATAATGCTTGTTTTGCAACGCGAGAGGTTTGCAGAGTGAATGCGGCGTGGTGGGAGGAGAACAAGGAGTGGATCTGTGCCGATGCACTGTAGAGTTTGCAACTTTGCATTGGTAAATCTGGGACTCGAGTTCAAGTTGGTGCACCTTGTGCAAGGAGGAAAACACATTTATTTTACAAGAGTATATAGAGTTCATTTGTGTTCCAAGTTGGAGTGGGAAAGAAAGAATGGGGTGAGGAGGAGTTCAGAAAAGAAATGTTTAGGCACCGCCGCCCATGTAATTTGTGATCGCAGATGTACCATGTTAAAGCTCACACATCACATCCTTGAGTATGTTTAATCCTCATTTTGTAGCATCTTATCTTATGTCGGAGGAGGAAAGTGACTAGTTTCCCTTTGTTTATCACCTGTAGGTGCAGATAGAGCTAATGAAGTCGATCGCCACTAGTAATCATACAACAAACAAAGCAATCTACTAGCATTGCCATGTGGCATGTTGGTTCAACAATTACCAATGTACATAGATCAAGAATTATAAACTAACAAGATTAATACATTTCGGTGCATCCAAGACATGTGCTAGCTAGATACAGATTCGAATCCACCATAACGATAAGCATCCACTGCACAACTACTAACCAAATGTAGGGCCACCGGTAATAAGAGAACCGATATGTCAAGCCAATGTGCGCTTCATGCAAGCCCTGTCCTTATAATTCTTAATGACGTCCCGATAAATGTGAAGTGAAGTGATCTAGAACATGATCAAATTCTATGTCAAAACTTGATACCCAGAGGAATTGGTGATATTTTTCTAGAAGGTTAGTTAAAACAGACACTGTAGACTGTAAACCAATCTTTCTATCTGTTTCTCCTTTGATCAAAATTCGATGTAAAATTTGGCAGTCTTAGATCACTTCTCTTCATATTTGTTAAAGCTCGCAAAGAATACCAATTATGACCAAGGGGCTCCATGACTTCACATGTCGAACTTGCACACGGTATTTTACCTGATGAAAGGTGTATCAATGTCGCACACGGTGATGATGCATCACTATAATAGTCGTGAGAGAGACGAAGGCCACCATTCCATAACAAAGGTGCTCATCGAACAGCAGAGGCATAGGGAGACAGAAAGTACTCCCTCATGCGGGATGCCCCATCCCTTGCCAACATGCCCTCAAGGTCTCCAAGTATTCTTGCCAACCAAATTATAATTGCATGTATGGCGCTACACAACTTCATCAGAGATAGTGCTTTACGTGATGAACTTTTTGAGAGATGTAATCTTGACGAAGATTATGATCCAAATGATACACAAAGTATATCATTTGGAGGGCACAATGTCAATGGATCAGCAATCGATGATGGAGATATGGGTGTCTTTTGTGACAGTATTGCTATTTCTTTAATGGCCGCAAGAGGGTAAATATATTACATTAGTATGATATATACATGTTGCGATGACAAGATAATCGCATCATATATGATTAAATATTATTTTGTTACCGTGTTATTTTATTTGATTGACTGATATTGGCCTTTCTATAAGCATTTCTTCCATTGCGCAATGTCCAAAATAAATACACGCATGCATTACGAGCGATATCTATTTTGTTTCATATGTACAAATGCATGTATAATCATATTTTCAGATCCCATGAAAAAATCAGTCTACATACATGCTTAACAAGGTCCTTCAAACCATTAAGGTTATTTCAGACCTTTCATCCTTCACACGCAACTCAATAAGCCAACATCCTCCAAAAAGTCTGACTATCAAACAACAAAGTTTGGCTTAAAAGCTTAGAGGTTTATAAGCTGATTAAGCCAAAAAGCTGGCTTTAAGCTATAAGCCAAAAAACCTAAGCCTAAACAAAGAGGGCCTAAGTAACATTGCTGCAATTAGTTTTTGAAATTGATTAAAATTGTTATTTCATAAGCTACAATGCTGCTTTTGCAAACTACAGCACCTTGAACTCTCGGACATAAAAGTTTGTATACAATTCAATCACAGAATGAGTACAAGGAGCTCAGATCTTTTAGCCGTTAGAGAAATTTATTTTGGTTCTTACCATAACAATGTCTTCAAAGAAAATGCTTCTAATCCATCTAACAGGAAAAAAAAAACATTCAATCTCTTGCTGTCTCATGCAGCGCATGACATATTACATTACGCCACAGCAAGCAAACACCGTACAAACAACTGCCAAATATCATATATTCAACGGCCGAGCATGGTGTAGCGTGCTATACCATCTAGTATCACTCCAGAATGAAACAAAACGTCTGCTCTAGGGGTTACTACTTGCTAGCTTGCTAGTACTACCAGCAAACTGCAAACAAATAACACGGTGATACAGATACATCACACTAAAGATTACACATACTTTACACTCCAAAATCGTGAGTTCGTGACACGGTATCGCAAACAGAACAGAATTGCAACACTAGTTAGTTTTCCACAAACTATATGAACAAGGTAATGTACATATGGACATTTGGAGGGGAGCCCCAACTGTAAAGAATGAACAACCATTCACATGCTACCTAATTGCCAGCTTGCTACAGTACAGTCATAGCTCAGAAAGTATAGCAGGAATATAGTGAGAGAGCTCAGCGGTAAGTGATTGAAACCCATTGACAAGTTGCGTGTGGAATTCCTGGTCTTCTTCGCCTATCAATCTAAAATGAACACGGATTGCGCGCTTGCAGACAGCCATGAATTCAAGCAATGCAGCTATGAGCTGCTGCAGTTCCTGCGATCGGAGCCTGGTTGCAGGCTCACCGGATAAGAATGCAGTGCACACACTTAATACACCACTGTTGACCTGCATCACAACATTTTAAAAAAATTAGCAAAACAAAGAAAATAGAGGAGCAAGCAGTACTTAAAAATGTTTCATATTCTGCAGGCAAGTTACAGGCATACAGACTTACCTGAACAGCCACACTCCCTTGGAGTATCCTTTGCAGGCTTTGAAGTCTTGGTAGTTGATCACCTTCAGAACTCCGTGGTTCTTCTAGTTCATTTCTCAATGCAGCTGTCCTTGTTTCAATCATTCCAATCGCATTCTCGACAGGAGAAAACTCCAGAGATTCAGATTTGATCACTAGCAGGCGATTTACCAAAGCAGGAAAGGAACCCTCTGTCTGGAGCACTGTGCGTCTCTTCCACTGGTCTTCTAGGCCACCTTGTGTTTTTCCATTCTTTGTGAACGGCGTATCAAAAAGAAAACGGTCAAACACACGTGCACGAACAGTACCAGTAGATAAAGATAATATCCTTTCCCTCCTACTCCCCAAGTCCTCATCTTCCATTACAGGATCAGCAGCAGTTATCTGTAGATAGCAGACACCAGGTTGCAGCTCATCAGCATTGACTTGTCTGGAGTCTGGAATGATGTGTAAGGTGTGATTCGCATCCATCTTAGCCTCATAGATATGACTAAGCTTCTCCATAATGTCACCGAGACGAACATCCCGTGGCTCTCTAAACACATACTCCTTTTTATTAAGTTTGCCAAACCGCTCCCCATAAAATCCGACTCTGTAGTAGGTAGCATCAATAAATGGTATAGGACTAGCCTCCTGTTCAAGAATTGACTCATAGATGTTCGTGAGTGAAGTATGACATTTAGCCAGCTGCCCATAAGCCCTTCTGCTTTTGTACACAGGAATGATGAGTTCCTGAATGCTAGCACAAAAGTGGTAGAGTTCAGCTTGTGCAAAGAGTTTGTTCGCAAGTTGAAGATACTTGACAGCTGAATCCACGGTAAGCTTGGATGCACCATATCCCTCAACTTCTGCTGCAGATGCTTCTGCGCTCACATCACTGCTCACAATAGGGCAAATCTTACGCAGAGAAGCAACATGCTCCCTGCTCCACACAGCATCGTTCCTTCCAACAAGTGCCTATAAGAAAGGTTCAAAGGTCAGAAGACTCCATACAGGAATTGCAGGATTGCTGGGATAAAAGGAAGAACTGGAGCAAAAATTACAACCTGCATGATCACACCAGCTACAGCAACTGCACATTGCGCAGCTTCAGCCCATGATTGCATCTCCTGGTGTGCATCACATAGATGCAGTAACCACATAATGTGAAGATCTGGAACAGGCGCATAGGCCATTGCTAGTTTATAGAAACCCTCAGCAGCTGCACACCTGTCCAGAGTCATTACAGAACCCTAAAAATAGCATTGGAATTTACAGGATCAGTACTTAGTGCTTTTTCAAGATAATTCAAATGGAGAACAGTAGCACATCTAAAATGTAGAACCGTATGTAATGACACTTTCACATATGGATAGCACAGTAGGATTCATTCGCAAAACTTGCTTACCAAGAGGGCGTGTTCAACACCAGCATCAAGGGCCTGGACTAGACATTTAGACAGATGTTTAACCTCTACCCAGGACCACCTATTATCCGTGGAACCTTCAGGAGCCGCCTCCAGTGCAGTAACAGGGAGGCCACAGTCTTTCAACAGATCCTTACTCTGTACATCAGCCATTTCCTCTAGTGATTTCCTAAGACGCCGAGCTTCACCACTTTCTTCAAGAGAACCATCGGATTTCATCTGAGTTACTTGCACATCAGACATCAATTCTGACAAAGTAATAGTCAGCATGACCCTCAACCTTGTGGTGTTCTTGAAATAGTTGAATGAGTTCTAGAAGCAAAAGAATATCTGTATCAGGAATTCAGGATTGTTCAATTCATGATCGTATAAAACTGAAATTCAGCAAGCAGCTTACCCTAACAAGAATCTGCAACCCGACAACAGCCCTTTTTCTAATAGAATCATTTCGGAATACAGCAAGCCGCAGAAGATGAAAAGCAATTTGCTTTAAGAAGCGATCATTCTCCCTTGCCATCAGTGTTGCACCATGGAGATTAAATATATTATAGACCACAGGAAGGAAAGCTTTCCAAAATGCTAAGGGTTGGCTCCTAGATAGAAGACCCATTAAGATGGATGTCACACAATCTAGCTTAGAGTAATCAGTAGTGATGCTACGAGAAGCTGCAGCAACCGAAAACTTCTCAATTATTCCCAACACTTCGAGGCTTACAGCAGTACTAAGATTTTCTTCCCAAAGTTCCTGTAGGAATTTTCTGTCAGATTGAGGAGTATAAAGACTTAAAAATACACAATGGACAGTTATACTTACCAACTTTTGTCTTAGTACTGGATGTAGAGACTCTCTCAATGCCCTGGCTGTTGATCCAATTCTTGAAGATTGCGCTTGAGCAAGTGCTTCCCTCAATGAATAGGGTTGGTTAGGGGAGCTTAGTTGAGGACTAACCCTGTTCCACATGTATCCATTTTCTGGTGTTCCCTGAGGCTGCATTAAATAGCAGTGATCATTAGAAAATAAATAAATAACAAATTGGTCATAATCAAGGAGATTTTTTTGTCACATCACCTACAAAGTATGTGCACATATAATAAGTACAGAAAAACACTTTCTAGCATGACACGGGCTAAGTTCCACTGTGGCAGGCTCACTAGATATTAGTGAATGTCAATCCCTATTTTGAGAGCCTCAAAGTAAACACCTTCCCTTAGAACTGTTCCTTAAATAATCTACTCAAGCATCAATTTTGTGCACTTTGGACCATAGACAATGTTTGCAAGCAAGATTCAGAGAACTAGTGCCCAACCAATTACCAGTGTTAACAGCTGAAATGTTCCTCTGAAAACAGGGGTTTTCAGTGACTAGGCAAGGATGGTTGGCTATCTAGCTTTAATGGCATTAGATGGAATATTTGTCATATTCCTTTGATGCATGGTGGGCAAGCACAAATTCTGATATTGATGTTCAGATTAAAAAAGGTCTCAACTCCATCATTATTCTAGGAGCTTGGTCTATTTGGAATCACCGTAATCGCTGTGTGTTTGATGGGATTCAACCGAACCTTAATAGTGTTTTGGTTTCAGTAAAAGATGAGCTCCTCCTGTGGAGTTTGGCCGGAGCTCGAGGAATATCCAATCTCCTCGCTCTAGAGCCAGTCAATGCATGAGTCCTCTCCCTAGTAGGTCTTGGGTCAAGTTTGTAAACTGTGAGAGAGATACATCATTGATGTAAAAGGGTGTGTGTCTGTGTGTGGTTGTACGGGGTTTCTAAACCCACTTCTTTTTTTCTTCTTAATATAATGATGCGCAGCTCTCCTGCGTGTTCGAAAAAAAAAAAAAAAAAAAAAATATTTGTCATATTGGAAGGGGAATGCAAGTCATTTCCACTTGATCAAAAACCTTGTCCGTGGACATTTTCTGAATTATTTTGTGATTCCAATTTCCAATGGCATGAAATCAACAAGCCATAAAACATTGGCAAAAGTTGAAAGTGTGTGGCACCTGTATTGTGAAAAAAGGCCAACTCGGCTGATTAATCCGCTGGCTTTTCAGTGTCGCCGGCCATACCGTCACGATTACTATAATCTGAGGGCTGATGACGTCATTGAACAATTAATTGGCCGTTTTCCCATTTAATAAAAACAGTTTTTACTCGTTAATTACAATTAGTTTATAATGTTGTGTAATGGTGTACATAGTGTGTACCATATACATGAAGTATATTTAATGTATTCTTCAGAATAAAATGGGCAAATCAGAAAATGCATAATCCTGAACTCCTGGGGATTCACCATAGACCAGCCAAATCTAATCAGTCAATAGCATCTTAACTGGTACTAGATTGTTTGCCACCAATAACCACTAAGAAACAATGCTGGCAAGCTATTGGTACCTGGTCCAGCACATGTCTTATAAACCCTACTCAAGACGTACCCAACCTACCCTAAACCGGGATACTCCAAGAAAGCCAACATGATTCAAGTTCCATCGAGGCCAAGTATCTCACTTGGGAGCTTATCTAACATGCAAACTGCTCTAGCTGTGAAAATAACAAGTACAGGTAAAAATTCTAGTGCTGGAGGATTATGCTCAGATAAATAATGTGTCAACATACCCTTATTTCATGGCGTGAAGCCTCAGACAAATACACATTAACAGATGGGGATAATCGATCAGAGTACTTTGGGGACACAGGGTGCTCAGCATCAGGGCTCCGAGAACTAGAGCCTAGCAGCAAGGTGTCTCCTGTTTTGTTGTGCTGTAGAAAGCATTCAAGAGACTTAACTTTGAATAAACTATAAGAATCAACACGGTTCAATGGTAACAAAACAGATTCATTACCAACAATAAATCAATGCGCAGATTCCATTTTACCAAATTTATAAGGTTAGATGGATTGGATATCGTTATCATGTAATACTGCCAATTAAAAGATGGATGTGCTTGTGTAATTTGAAATAAGTGTGTACTTTTCAGTTGAAATGTCCAAACATAAAAATACAACAGGAACACAATGAAGAAAAGGTTGGATTCGGATATACTCAACTCAAATCAGTAACCTGGAAGAGTTATTTGCACATCAAACAATTGCAACACGACAGACTAGAATGATCAGAGATTAGCACTAGAGGCGAAGTCCATCAAATAACAAATGTGCGGATAGGAGAAGTGCTATAGCCTAATGTATAAAATCATTGGACACACCCCTTTACCCATTTGAATGTCAGGGTGCATTCAAATGGGACCCCCACAGCAGTGGAATAACAGGGAGTATCAGAAATCCTTTGCGCGCAGAGCTTTATTTTATTGGTGGGGATGATAATGTCAGAAAGTGTCGTACATTGCACTCACAGATGTTGGCAATATTGAAAAATACTTCAACATTCTAAACTATCAACAAGATCATTGTACAAACCTCAAAATGGGTTATACATTCTTCAAGAAGCTTGAAGAATAATCTGGTTCTAGCAATGCTCTGTTGCCATGCTTTTATAAGAGTTGTGTCGTCCAAGTTCCTTATGATTTGCAAAATGACTACTAGCACTTCACGCTTTTCAACAGCATTTAGGTTATAGAACACAGGCATCTCATCTAGAATCTGCAACAAGGAGTGTTTTCACATGCAAAAAAAAAAAAATTGTAATCACAACCTTGTGTACAGTACACTAAATCTTGCAGAGAAACAAATCCTTGAGTATTGATATTCATTACAAGGTAGTTAGCTGTGAAGTGAATGTGCATGTACCTGTCCTATAAGAGGAAAATACAGCTGAGCAATGTACAGCTTGTCTTCACTTTTTTTATAGCGTGCATCAAATTCATGCTTGCATATAAGGACAACCAAAATACGAGCTGCCTACAATAATTGCAACACAGTATATTTCCACATAATCAAGTAAGAATAATTTGCCATCACAAGTGAGAGGTTGAAATAGTTGGGGAGAATGCATTGAGAGGTAACCCAAAGCATTTTTCTTGCAATTGAGATGCTTACTTTCGATCGCTGAGATAAATCATCATGGTCAAGGGTGAGGAAGATCTCTTGAATAAGAACCGACGAGAGATAATTTCTGTAAACAAGGAGATATTTAACTCAAAAACGCACTCACCCAAAAACATAAGGCTAAAAATGATTAGCAGCATGTTAGCACATGATATGTTCACTGGTTTGTTGATTGGGTAATGCATAAGTAACAATAAGCATAATCATTATAAGGAATTAAGGATTAAAATATATAGAATCCTTATGCCAAGACATTTACGGACAACAGAAAACATAATGCCTTTTTATTGAGCAGTAAAGAGAACATGAGCAGGAAGACTAAAGGCTCTGAATAACATTGCTGGCCAATTAAAACATGTTTGGAAAACTGGAGTTTTAATACTTTGCTAGCTTGAGAACTCACAAATGTTGATCTACAAGAACATTTGAAAAACAGATAAACATTGTCAACATCCTTTGAAAAAGCAAAAATTCAATAAAGAGGAACAAAAGGGGCAACCTACCTATCAGAGGGATCCCGACCAGGCATCTCAACAAAAAGATCGTGATCGCATATTATCTGTAGGAATGTCAATTTGCAATCATGAAGAACTGACTGACAAACTCCTACAAACTTGTCCATATACAATGAAACCTGAAGAACAGAGATGTATTTATTTAGCAGCATATAAAAGATATTCATGCACAGACACTTGGAACGAAGCTCCTCACTAGCTTTACTCCAGTATATTGGCAACTTTATAAGAATCAACTGAAGTAATATTCAAATCAACAGGAAAAGAGTAGGCATGTTAAGAGGAACACCAACAAGAGATCAAATGGTAGCACTCGAAAGTATAGTTACCGGATTCGCTATAAAACCCCACGAATCGCGAATCGGATTCGTCGAACCCGAACCAGTTTAAGATACGGGGTTCGTATTCACAGTGGAAATTGAAAGAAAAAGTGGCAAACTACGAACCCGAATCCCGTACCGCGACTCAGACGAACCGCGTTTCTAGTAACTATACTTGAAACGGAGCACTTCAACGTTGAGGCAAAGCAGGACTTCTTTTGTTGGCAAACACCCAGAATTCAAAAGCTTAGTAACAATGAACCAGGGGGAGAAGGACAAACTTAAATGTGGCCTCCAACATTACCAGCTCAAAAACTTGGCGTGGCTCAATGATAGATAAAAGATCATAACAAAAGAAAGCAAGTGTGCTGTTCAAGCGCTTTGCCAAGCTTAAACCCTTTTTACAGCGTTCATGAACCTCAGTTAGAAGGCAATCAAACAGCTGCATGATACATCTAAAAACACCTTCTTTCAACTGTAGTGGTGGGACATCTTCACCTAGAGCATGACAGCAAACAATCAGAACCATACTTTGTTGTATAATTAAATATTCATGTACTGATACTACTATATCAATAACTCCAAGTATAAATGCTTGGTGCTACCTAGTGGAAGATTGTGGTAGAAGAGACAACTTTGTTCCAATCCCATTGATTTTACAATAAGCTCCAGAAAAAACCAAGCCATTGCCAATACATCATCATAGACGGGACCAACTCTATAACCTTTAGCCTAAAAAGCCAAAAGAGTATACGGTGAAGCAGAGCAGAAGAAACATGTATATCTGTTAAAAACAAGCTGATTGAATGAAACAGTCGCCTCTGCAGGATTCAAGTAAACCGAAAAAATATAACAAAAATAATCTTGAACACAGGATATATTGGATGCAAGAATAGCATTAGTAACAAGATAAAAAACCAAAACGGGTTGTGTTAACAAGCCCTTGGTGCAAATGCTTATTATTAGTGCAAGTGGTATGCAACATCAACAATTTAACGCTCATACCAATAGAATCTGGCTTGCATCTCTTTTGGACAATCAAACTAATGCTAGTTTATGGGTGTTTGCATGATATCAAGTTTTTGACACCTGTGGGCACTGGGGCATTAAACATTGCTAGGGGCAACAAGGGCATCATTCAGGAATTAAGATATTTCAGCAGTAATGACAGTTGGCAATGTCCTCTTTGAGGCAATATGATTCATACACTATAACTCATGAATAAAATAAACATGACGAGCGATCAAGTAGAACAAACTGAATAATAGATTGCTCAAAACAGACAGAAGAAATCCACACTAACCTTACTCCGAGCTAGGCTACCCCAAACAGTGGCTAAACCAGGATATACAGGTGTTTGCCGATCACCAAAGTCATCAAAAGCATAATCAACATAATTAACAAGAAACCTATTTCTCTCAGCCCCATCAGATGATTCCTGCTGCACCCTGCGAGAGAAATGCATCATCTGTAACTCAATTTGAGGTACATATATGGTCCTGAGTGCTGAACTGTTCTAAACCAAATCAAAATTCAACAGTTTTCCTAGTGCAGAATGGATATTGGAGAAACGAAGACCATTGGCATGGTAAAAGAAGGCATTAACGCTGGATAATTCTATTGGGAAAAAAAAAACATAAAACGTATTGTTAAATAATTAAAGCCAAAGATTCAGATCTTGCTAAAAATGAGAGGACACTGATAAGATCTTCTTGTGGTATAGGGCCTCTAAAGTCTAAAGACAAATTCCCACATCTGTGTTTGTTGTGCTGTAACATGCAAGTGGAATAATAATCAAGTGCTCACATACATCTGTGTTTGTTGTGCTGTAACATGCAAGTTGAATAATCAAGTGCTCACATAAGGTATCACTCAACAGTTTATATTATCACTCAACAGTTTATATTTACTCAGAATGTGTTGACTCTTTTTTGGGGGAAATATTATACGAGAAGGGATCGCAACTGGCCGGGGTAGGGTACGACCGGTAGGGAGGGGTGGGGGGGTGCGGCCGGTAGGGAGATTGGGTTGGTTAGGGTTGGTTGGGGTTGGGGCGGCGGTGGGGAGGATGGTGCGGCGGTGGTAGGGAGGGGAGGCTAGGTGCGGCCGGGAGTCGCCGGAAGGGAGCCAGAGGCGGGTGGTGGCGCCGGATGGTGGTCGCCGGGTGGTTGTGGAGTGGGGCGGGAGGAGAGGCGGCTGGAGAAGAGAGGCGCCGGGAGGCCGGGTGGTGGCGCAGCGCCGGAGGAGAGGCCGGCCGGGAGAGGCGCCGGACCGGGTGGTGGCGCGGGAGGAGGTGGTCGCGGGACCGGGTGGTGGCGCCGGGTGGTGGTGGAGGAGGCCGGCCGGGGGAGGCGCCGGGAGAAGAGAGGCCGGGAGGTGGCGCCGGTAGAGAGAGAGGCGGCGCGAGAGGAGAGGTGGGGTGGCGGCTGTGGGGAGTTTGGCTAGGGGGGGTTGGGCGGCTGGGGTGGTGTGCTAGGGTTTGGCCCAGAATTGCTCTGATACCATGTAGAAATTGATTGGGGGAATCACCGCACTCAGGTATGAGGGGTGTCTTTCGTATATATAGTCATGTACAGGTACAGGGGTACAAAGGTAATAATCCTAATAGTGACAAGCAGCAGTGCTGGAGCGGCAACAGCACAGGCGCAGGAGGAATAATTGGAAATTGTAGTTTAGTGGGAAGGCGTTATTTGCTAAGAGATAAGAATTAGAGATTGAGTTTGTTATTAGTAAGAGTCCTAGTGGGTTTTGTTAGGCAGGATTGTTAGTGTTGAAGTATAAGTGAATTGTCCGCCTTTTCTCATCAGCTTAAGGTTTTGCGTGAACTAGTTGATACATGCAACTCAATATGGTATCAAAGCCAAAGGGTCTTGAGTTCAAGACTCGGTAGACGCAATTAAAGAAAAAAATAATTGCAGCTCACTTCTATTCCATATCTTAGGCTTGAGGGGGCCCTATACGTGAGGAGAAGTGTTGAAGTATAAGTGCATTACCCGTCTTTCCTCATCAGCTTAAGTTTTTGGGCGAACTTGGCCGGTAGAGGTAATGGGTAAATGAGACCCGTTACCAACAATGACATTGGAAGGAGTAAAAGAGGATGGAGAGTGAGAAAAATAAAGGTTACCAGCCTCCGACATCATGTATTTGGTCGCCCCGGAGTCCATAAACCAAGCAATGATGGCATGGGGTGTTAGGGTCATGGTGTTAGATGCGTTGACGAGTGACTGCTGATCCCATAAAGGAGTGGTGGACGGTGGCGACGACAGGGCTTGTCGTAGGGTCCATGACGACTGGGCCGAGGGCGACGGAGCAACAGTGGAGTATGGTATTGGTGGGGCAGCATACGTGAACGCCTATTGAGGGGCGTTCGGTGGGCGTGAATCGAGCAGGCCAGCAAAGGAGCAGGGCTATGCCTGGCCTGGCCACACCTGGAACGTCCCGATCCATGGTTGAAATACGATGGCCACGACGTGTTGCCATGGCCATTGTTTGTGCTACTGTTGTTGCTGTTATTGCCGCCACCCGAATGATTGCCACGTTGACGATTGTTGCGGTTGGAGTTGCCGTAGCTGTTGCCACCGTTACCTCCGTCGTTGGTAGGGTAGGTGCTGTTATGAATAGCGCTTGTGTTCATCATGAGGCCAATATATATACAAATACAGGTATAGCATATATGCAGGTAACTTCTTATACAACAGGGAAAATACACAGGTAGTAATGCACATCTACACACCCCCCCCCCCTCAAACTTATGGTGGATCAACAACATGAAGTTTGGAGAGATAGAAGCCGTGCTGGGCTCTGGTCTATGCCTTTGTGAAGAAGTCTGCCAATTGAAGCTCTGAAGGCACATACTGAAGAGCAACAACCTGATCCTGCACCTGTGTCCGCATGTAGAAAGCATCAACACCAATACGCTTTGTAAGTTCATGCTTCACTGGATCGTTAGCAATGCTAATAACTCCTGTACTGTCAGACAAAAGAGGAGTTGGTGCAGAAACAGAAACTCAAAGGGCCACGAGGACGAAGTGGTGGAAACTCAAAGGGGACGCCTTGCAGGAGTTTAAGGAGAGGATGATCACAGAAGGGAAGTGGAGCGTGGGAGAAGCGAATAGTATGTGGACAGAGATGGCATCTCGCATTAGGACGGTGGCTACGGAGGTGCTTGGAGTGACCCGAGTGACAAGATGCGAACCTAAAGACACGTGGTGGTGGAACGAGGAAGTGCAAAAGTCTATTGACGAGAAAAAAACATGCTACAAGCATATGCATCATGATAGGAGTGACGACAACGTTCAGAAATACAAAGCAGCAAAAAAGAAGGAAAAGAAAGCGGTGAGTGAGGCACAAGGTAAGGCCTATGAGGAAATTTACCAGAAGTTAAGTACAAAAGAGGGCGAGAAGGATGTCTACAAGATGGCTAAACTTCGGGAAAGGAAGACGAGAGATTTCAACCAAGTTAAATACATCAAAGACGGCACTAATAGACTTTTGGTGAAAGACGATAAGAGTAAGGATAGGTGGAGAGATTACTTTGATGAGTTGTTCAATCATGACAACGACGATAGTATGGTCGAACTGGATGATGCTTTTGATGACACTGATAGACTATTTGTTCGAAGAATTCAGAAGTCAGGACTAAAAGAGGCCTTAAAAAGGATGAAAGTGGGTAAGGCGTTAGGGCCTTATAACATTCCAATCGAGATGTGGAAATGCCTGGGAGAAGGGCGATCGCTTGGCTAACTAATTTGTTCAATAGCATTTTTAAGTCGAACAAGATGCCTAACGAGTAGCGGAGGAGCACATTAGTACCAATTTTCAAAAATAAAGGAGACATTCAAAGTTGTACTAATTATAGAGGAATTAAGCTCATGAGCCACACAATGAAGCTTTGGGAGCGTGTGATCGAGCACCGTTTAAGAAGAGTGACTAGCGTGACGACAAACCAATTTGGTTTTATGCCTGGGAGGTCGACCACGGAAGCGATTTTCTTGACACGGCAGTTGATGGAGAGGTATAGGGAGCAAAAGAAGGATCCTCACATGGTGTTTATCGACTTGGAGAAGGCTTATGACAAAGTGCCAAGAAGAGTCATGTGGTGGGCGCTTCAAAGGAAAAAAGTCCCACCAAAGTATGTTACCCTAATTAAGGATATGTACCAAGATGTTGTGACTAATGTCAGAACATGTGGTTGTGATACTAGTGATTACCCTATTAAGATAAGACTACACCAAGGGTCAGCGTTGAGCCCATACATTTTTGCCCTAGTGTTGAACAAGGTCACGCGGGACTTGGTGTATGCTTTTCGCTGATGATGTAGTGTTAGTTGATGAGAGTAGGATAGGTGTCGATAGGAAACTGGAGATATGGAGGAAGACCCTAGAATCGAAGGGCTTTAGACTTAGTAGGACTAAAACTGAGTATATAAAATGTGATTTCAGCGGTGCCGGGGCAGATGATGGAGATGTTAGGTTGGATGGACAAGTAGTGCCTAGGAAGGACATGTTTCGATATTTGGGATCAATGCTACAGCGAGGCAAAGAGATTGATGAAGACGTGAGCCATAGGATTAGAGCGGAGTGGGTGAAATGGCGCCAAGCTTCGGGTGTCCTGTGTGACAAAAAAGTTCCTCAAAAGTTAAAGGGTAAGTTCTATAGGACGGCGATCAGACCTGCGATGCTATATGGAGCAGAATGTTGGGCGACTAAAAGACAACATATACAGAAGATGAGTGTAGCGGAGATGAGGATGCTGCGATGGATTTGTGGTCACACAAGGCGAGATCGAATCCGCAATGAGGATATATGTGATAGGGTGGGGGTAGCACCAATTGAGGAGAAGCTTGTCCAACATCGCTTGAGATGGTTTTGACATCTCCAACGGAGGTCTTCTGAGGCACCGGTACGTAGTGGAATTTTAAGACGTACTGAAAACGTAAGAAGAGGCAGAGGTCGACCAAGACTGACGTGGGAGGAAGCAGTTAAAAGAGATTTGAGGGATTGGAATGTAGCTCAAGAATTAGCTTTGGATAGGAGCGCATAGAAGTTAGCGATCCACGTACCGGAACCATAAGAAAGTTTAGGGGATGTGTTTTAGGCTTTCGGTTTGGATGGCAGGATGTACAGTTTAGGATTTTAGCCTTGTAGGTTTTATTATTATTATTATTATTTTATTTTATTTTATTTGCAAGGCTCTCATCTCTTTGACTTTGAGGAGGTTTCATTCTTAGCCTACCCCAACTTGTTTGGGATCAAAGGCTTTGTTGTTGTTGGTGGTAGTGGGGCAGAAACAGAAACACCAAAATCTTCAAGTAACCATCGTAGCCAAGTAACCTCCGCTGTCAATAAAGTCATAACTCACAACTCAGCCTCAGCACTCAAACGAGAAACTGTTGTCTGCTTCTTAGTCTTCCAAGCAATGAGAGAACCACCAAGAAAAACACAATAGATAGAGAGACTGGTGATCAGCGTGATCACTAGCCCATGTTGCATCAGAATATGCCTGGAGCTGTAAAGAGCTGGAGCGAGGGAAAAAGAGAGGACGACTGATGGTGCCACGAAGATATCGTAGAACACAAAGAAGATGACTATAGTGGAGCTTGAGTGGGAGCAGAAACAAACTGACTAAAGATATGCACAAGGTACGAAATGTCAGGACGAGTGACACCCAGTTAAACAAGACTCCCAATAAGGTGACGATAGCGAGTAGGATCAGTAAGAGGCTCACCATCCGTGGGCCGAAGATGAACATTAAGCTCCATGGGAGTCTCAGCTGTGCTCTGATCAGTAAGGGAAGCACAATCAAGAAGATTTTGGATATACTTTTCTTGGGACAGATAGAAGCCCTCAGGCGTAGAAATAACCTCAAACCCAAGAAAGTAGCGAAGAGGACCCAGGTCAGACATGAGAAACTGCTCACTAAGACGCTCCTTGACAAAAGTGATGTACTGAGAATCATCTCCAGTAATAATCATATCATCAACATATAACAGAAGAAGCGTCTGACCGCGAGGCGAAGTGTGAATAAAAAAAGCAGGATCATGAGCACTAGCAGAAAAACCAGCCGCAGTGACAACAGAAGAGAAACAATCAAACCAAGCATGAGGAGCTTGCTTGAGGCCATAAAGAGATCGGCGAAAGCGACAAACCATACCCTCAGGAACAGAATACCCCAGTGGTGGCTGCATATAAACCTCTTCACGTAGCTCATTATTGAGAAAAGCATTCTTGACATCAAGCTAAGAGATGGACCATGCCCGAACAGACGCCACAGCAAGAAAAGTGCGAACAGTGGTCATGTGAGCCACTGGAGCAAAAGTCTCATCATAATCACAACCATGCTCCTGCTGAAAACCACGTGCCACGAGACGAGCCTTGTAGCGCTCAAGAGAACAATCAGAGCAGGTCTTAATCTTATAGACTCACTTGCACGTTATAGGAGTAACACGCGCGAGAAGAGGGACAAGATCCCACGTGCCAATACGCTCAAGGGTAGCAATCTCCTCTGCCATCGCATGCTGCCACTCCTGATGAACCGCAGCATCACGATAAGAGGTCGGTTCGGCAAGAGCAGTAGCAGCAACAAAACCAAAACGCGCAAGAGGCCGAATAGACTGGCGATAATGAAGAGCACATCGAGGAGGGGAGGCCGAAGAAGATGACCCGTCAGAAGATGGCGCATCAGAAGAATCCTCAACTCGCAGACGACGAGTATAGTAGAGAGGATAAGAAAGAACAAGACCAGGAGGGACCTCTGGAGAGGGTATCGGTGGCGAAGGAAGCGCCGGCAGTGAAGGAGATGCCAACGGTTAAGGAGGCACAGGAAAGGCCAAAAGCTGTAGTGGAGGTGTGGTGACTATGGGGGTGGCAGGAAAAGTCAAGGAAGAAAGTGGCTCAACGAGAGATGCTGGATTGGTGGAAGGAGAAGGACGAGAGTAGAAAGGACGAGATTCATCAAAATTGACGTCTCGAGAAATCCTCATTCGTCAACCAATGGAATCCCAACAGCGATATCCTTATGCCCATGGCTATAGCCCAGAAAAACACACTCGATGGACTGAACAGTCAGCTTGATGCGCTCACAAGGAGTAAAAAGAACATAGCACACACACCCAAAGAGACGAAGACCATAATAATCAGGAGTCTTGCCATAGAGACACTCAACTGGGATCCCTCCCTGAAAAGCAGAAGAAGGCTGAATATTGATCAGGAAAATGGCAGTAGAAACAGCCTTAGCCTAGAAGTGTGGTGGAACAGCAGAAGCAAGCATAAAAGCATGGGTTGTCTCAAGAACATGACGATGCTTTCGTTCAGCTACACCGTTCTGGGCATGAGCACCAGGGCAAGAAAACTGAGAGTGCCCTACTCAGCAAAAAAACTACGAAGAACTCCCGACTAGTATTCCCCAACAGAATCAGCACGAAGAACACGAATAGGAGAGTCAAACTGAGTACGGATCATGGTGGCAAAAGTCTTGTAGATAGATAGAATCACACTACGCGATGACATAAAGTATATCCAAATGTGTCGAGAAAAATCATCAATAAAAATTATATAATATTGATAACCTTTCGAAACGAAAGGAGCCGAACCCCATACATCATAATGAACAAGATCAAAAGGACGTTGTGACACTGACTCACTAGAAGGATAGGGGAGTTGAAGCTGTTTACCAAGCTTACAACCCTGACAATTTAGAGAAGCATCACCAGACACAGACCCTAAAAGACCACGATGAACTAAAGAAGATAGACGCGACCCGCAAAGATGTCCCAAACGATGATGCCACTAAGCAAAAGACGTAGTGGAGGATGCAACAGAAGCGGAGGCGGTAGTGGAGGCGACAAGACTGACAGGGGCAACGGAAAGAAGATGAAGCCAGTTAAGCTCCCAGTGACGCTGTGAGTCACGGCGGCGAGGGCCGGTACCAACCAGAGTCCCCGTGCGGCGATCCTGAACGCAACAAGAATCAAAATCAAGAATAACACGACAACTACGATCAGTGAGCTGACCGGCAGATATGAGCTGCATGGTTAGTTTAGGAACATGAGAAACAACAGAAACATGAAAAGAGGAATTCGAAAGAGTACCTCGTCCTGCGACAGAAAAAGAGGTACCATTTGTTGTTTGAACAGTGATAGGAGCAGCTAAAGTACTAATGGAAGTGAGACTGGTGGAATCAGATGTCATATGAAAGGAAGCACCAAAATCAAGAATCCAAGGTGATATACCTGAGAAAAAAGAAGTACAAGGTGGTCTCTCACTAGAAGTCTGTGCAGCAGAACCAACAGAACCGAGCGGTGCAAAAGCAGGCATGCGACGCAGCAATGTGAGAAGCTCCTAAGTATCAGAAGCACGAGAGCTCCTGTGAGAGGACGAACCGCCAGTGCCCTTTAAAGGACGGCCACCACGACGTAAATCCTTCTTCCTATATCATAACTGCTCCATACGTCCATCCTTGTTGCAATAGGCGCAGTGGAGTCCCCTACCAACAACAGTTGTCACTGGTGAAGGCACCACTAGTGAAGGAGTAGCTGGAGACATAGCGGGTGTAGAAGCTGGAGGAGCTGTCAGAACCGAAGGATACGACTAGGACGGCAACAAACTCGCACCACGAAAGCGAATCTCCTTAGAACGAAAGGCTGCAAGGGCCTCCAACAGTCACACGAGGATGGCGCGCCAGCAATTGAGCACGAGTCTGCTAATACTTAGCCCAAAGAAATGTCAAGAAGTCGTAGATGCGACGAAGCTCAAGGTGAGACTGCTGACGCTAACAGCACTGACAAGTGTGGCAAACATCCGGTCCCAAAAAGTCAATCTGACGCCATACTGCAAACAACTGGGAATAGAACTCATCCACAGTGGCATCTCCATGCTGCAACGACTGCTCCTGAAACACAACAGCAAGATACAAGGAATCACCAGACAACTCGTAGCGATTGCGCAGATGCGCCTACATCAACTGTGCTGAAGCCAAGCCAACCATATCACCAGTGAGATGCACTTCCATGCTAGCAACCAGAATAGCAGAGGCACAGGCATCCTCATCAATCCATGTCTTGTAGGCAGCATATTGAGTCTGAAAAGTCTCCATGGCATCCTCAAAAGCATCAGATACCTCTTTACAAGTGTCTTTAGAAGCATCCTTCGGGAGCACGAGCTCGACAGGTGGAACAGGTTAAGGCGGACAAGGCAACTTGTTGGTGAGAAAATCCCAAAGACGCTGACCACGCATGTGGAGGCACATGTGCTGAAACCAGTCCCGATAATTGAGACCATCGAAAATCATCGGGCAACGAGGAACAGAAGCAGTGCCCGGAGAGGACGACATTTTTTTCTCTTTTTTTTTCTTTCTAGCCAGGCCAGCTCACACTAAAAGAAAACGACCTGCAAAGGAGCTTGCGACGGAAAACCGAAGGTGCGTGCGGGGGAACTAGGGTTCCCCCTAGCGACGGTGGCAGCGGCCCGGGCGACGGTGGCGGCAACAGCTCGTGCGGAGGAGGCTTGGCTCGAGGCGAAGGCGGAAGGATCCGAGCAGCGACGACCTCGCATGAAGAGATTCATGCGTCGATCAGCATTGGGTCAGGCTGCTCTTGTTGCTGCTGATCTTGGTGTTGCTTGTCCAGATCTGCGCCGTCACCGACGCAAGGCAGCGAAGCGGTAGACGAGGAGATGCCAGGTGAAGAGAGGCGCAAGGCGCAACGAATCCGGGCAGCCCTTGACGGCAGCAACCCAGATGGAAGATGGCAACGCCGGCAAGCGGCGACGCGGGAGACGAACCCACGGGCGACCACGAGAAGAGCAAGCGACGGGTGGAAGGCAGAGCCAGGCGACGGCTGGAAAAAGAACCAGCGGCGGCTTGACGAAAACAAACCCTAGGTTTGCTCTGATACCATGTTATGAATAGCGCTTGTGTTCATCATGAGGCCAATGGGCCAATATATATACAAGTACAGGTATGGCATATATGCAGGTAATCCCTTATACAACAGTGAAAATACACAGGTAGTAATACATATCTAACAGGTGCGACGTATTGGTTGGCATTGAAGGTAGGGTTGTCGTTGGTGCCGTCGGGACTAGTCTTATGGCCGATGCTGACGAGAAGAACAGTGAACTGGGCAATGTTGGCGTGCTGAGCTTGCTTGACCTCCTCGAGGAGAAGATGAGATCGAGTCTCAATGAAGGTCGGAAAGGGCTTCTGCAAGGGAAACAAGGTCGACATGAAGGAAAATTTGTCGTTCAAACCACGAAGTGTGGTGAGAATGAGAGTTTTGTCATTGACGGGTTGATCAACATCGGCCAGAGCGCCAGCAAGATTCTTGATCTTGCGGCAGTAGTCCAACACCGTCATGTCTCCTTGGACGAGGTTGCTGAACTCGGCGTCCAAGTAGATGGCACGACTCTCCTTGTTGCGGAAAAGACTCTCCAGGCTGGTCCAAACCACATGAGCAATGGTGTCGGTGGCCATGACTATCTCTAAGAGCTCATGAGATATGGACCCGTAGATCCAAGAGAGGACAACACAATCCATCTGCTGCCAATCAGTGTCAGTGGATGCGTCGGCGCTGGTGATGTGGTTTGTGAGGCAATACTTGCCAAGAGTCACCTTGAACAAGTTGCGCCACTTGGTGTAGTTGGACGCATGCACATCAAGGGTAAGGGGAACATGGGTCTTCATACTTGCAACAGCAGTAGCTTGTGCATGGAGGGCTGCTGTGGAAGCGGTCGCAACAGCAAGAGCTTGAGCGTCGGCGGTATCACCCATGGCAGAAGCTAGGGGGTGTTGTGGGAGGTAGACGAAGGGAGGGAGGTGGGCGGAGGCGCTCTATGTTCGGCCTCACTCTGATACCATGAAGGTGTGGAAGAATTGATGAAATCATCCACACGGTTTTGCATTGATCTTTTGAGTATATAAAGATACAAGAGATAATGCTAACTAGGGAAACAAAGATTACATGCCGAAAGCTAAAAGATCCTAGCTGTCAACGGCTGGAAAGTAATCCCTAGATTCAAGGAGACTGATCTCCAGATGTAGACGAGATAGACTCATGACGTGCATGAGCCATGCACATATACGATTTAACAGTTAGTCAAGTCCTTATATAAGGGACTGTATCATGTACTTTGGAAATTAAGCAATAATAATTAAAGATGTTGTCTAAATCCCCGAGTTTAGAGCCTTGCCATGGCTGGGAACGATTCCCAGTGCACGAACGAGGGCGACCTCGGTCTACCTCCGTATCCCCTTCGCTCACGTCCTGCTACCCATATTCATCTTCGCGCCCCCGTCGCTTCCCCGCAAAAGATACACCATAACAGAATGCTTCACCTCTTTAGTGAGCAGAAGCAATGAGAAGATCATAAGAGAATCAGGCTTTTTGACACACGTGAGTGAAATGGAATCCAAAGCATTGATTTTTTTTTCTCCAGCAAATATTTGGCCTTCTAAAGGTTAGAATGTTAGGATTTTGAGAAGTTGGATGAACATGGAATGCTACAGCTATAGAAAGAAACTAGCACAAACAAATATGAGAGTAATGCACATAAACCAAACAAGAAAGCAGAAAATTACCGGGTTAGAATATTAACCATGGCTCGAAATGCAGCAACCTGCAAAAAACATTATATCTGTAGCATTAAATGTAGTGTGAAAAATAATCTTTCAGCAAGAAATATAGTTTGGTAAAAAAGGTAAATGTGATGTACTGCTGGTTAGAGAAGGAAAGTAATTCTGAACAACAGAACCATAAACAAACCTGAAGGGTTTCACCACCATCACCAATAAGATGAAGCAGCATATTAAGTATTGGTTGAAGAAATTGTAACAACACGGTAGATTCAACATTCTTCAAACTATTTATGGCCTGCACAAAAAAAGTATCCCAAGGTCAATGATATATACCATTGGCATCTAGTGCAACGTACCTTCACGATGTAAAATTCTGCAAAATACCACAAAGGAAAATTGAAATAAATAGTGAACATAATGTTTGATATGTTCTAGAACTTGGCCATATTCCATTTCTAACACTTGCCAGAATCCAAAATGAGATAAATAAAAAAAACGACAAAATCAGTAGAAAATAGGGGGAAATATAGAAACTAAATATTTTGCTGAGCTTGTCGTTTTTGTTTTTCCCATCCTAATGTCACGGGTGGTACTGTTCACATGTGTGAACAGTACACATGGTACTATAGCGCCACGCCCTGTTCACGTAGGCCCGCGGGTGCGTTAGTAGTTGGAAATAGAGAAAAGAATTGTTAGTTTCCTTGTTAGTTGGGTTTACTTTCTTAGAGATATATTCCATCTATTAGAGATAAGTTTCTTTAGACATAGAGATTGTTTCTTAGGTGTCAAGTCGGGTCATCCCTATAAAAGGGATAGCATGTATCCATTATCAAGGAAGTAAGAAAGATGAATTAATATAGTTTCCCTCTCAAGGTTCTATCAACTCAGTCTATAGTCTAATCTCTCATCCCCCAAGCCGACGTCGTCCGGCCTTCTTCTTGGCGGTGTTTACCCCGTTATGAACTAAGGTTCATTACATTTTGGTATCAGAGCAGTCGATCCCTTCCCACGACTTCTGCTACCATGGTTATAGCGACAGATCAAACCATCAGACCTGTCGCCGAGTCGTTGGCTATGATAAAGGCTAACGCCAACAAGATGGCCATAAGTACCAACGACAACGACAAGAAGATGGCGGTCATCTTCCTCGACATGCATGCTACTTTAGAGAAGATGATCGCGGATCAAAAGAAAAAGAAGGCGCAACAAGAAGCAGCGTTGTTTCCAGCAGCCACAGCGACGCCGTTCGAACTGTTCGCGTGTTGTCCCATCCGCCATGGTGTCGCTGCTTCGCCGCGCCCCCGCCGAAACGTCGTGGCCACCGTGGCGCTTATCGGGGTTCTTTGTCATGCTGCCGCAAAGCCGGTGAGTTTGCCGCAACCGCACGTGGAGGCAATGATCTTTAAGGACTTATGTCATCATCGCAACATTTCGTCAACATGGGGTCTCCTAGGAGGGGAGTAATGATCTTTAAGGACTTATGAACTAAGGTTCATTACACCTAAAAAACACAATATTTGGTCAAGTTGTAGAACACGTCAAATATTATCCTAGTTATTTTTTCCATTTTTTTTATATTTTTCACTAGATGTCATCCAGGCATGACAACTACCGAGATGTTAGAACGAACATTTATTATGAAATAACAACACAAAGGAGAAATAGATGTAGATCACTAGCATGCAACAACAGAAATTGAAACAAACTGCTAGATAACTCACTGAGTAGGAAATGGTTCAGTAGGATAAACAGTCAGAACCTAATGTGCAAGCAGTTCTAGAATTTGGGTCTGCATGACCCGCCTGTGCTACTTTTGCTTCTTGTACAGCATCATGTAAATAACAGGTCAAACAGACTACCATATGCTGGCCACCAAAAAAAAGCAGGATATCTAGTGTGTGTTTATCACAAAAGCAAAAACATCGGCAGGGCAAGGATCATGAAGAAAATTACAAAAGCAAAAACATCGGCAGGGCAAGGATCATGAAGAAAATTAACAGCATAAACTCCAACCTAAGTCATACAATAGCAAAAGAGATACCTCAAGAAGCTCAGAACCCCAAGGTGGACTTGTATGTAGTGTGTGGCGGTCATACTCGACGAAAAAGTCTCTTATCCTTTCATTAACTGGAAATAACGAAGAGCAGAGTCTTAACCGCAGCCTGAAAATAGCTTTCCCATCCTCTAGGTAGTCCATTCTCTCCTGTATAAGAATTGAAAATTTAAAGTAAAATGTACTTCTGCAAATGTGTTTGAAGATAAATTCTGCAACAAACGGCCCAAAAAGAAGACAAGTAGCAAACCTTCCCACTTTCCTGCAGGTACTGTGGAACAAGCTCTCTTAAAATTGGCAAAGATATGTCCGAAAGTAACCTATTACATCCAGAAAATTGCTGTGTGTCAAATTCAACTTCATTCTCATTAGTACACAACTTATTACATTACAAGCACTTCGGAGTTCTTCATCAATTTTGTGGCAGCAATTGAGACGGTATGTGATCTAATTTTCTAGACGGTCCTTGGATGTTGCATGGAAAAGGAAAGGCATTTATCCAAAATTCTGTGTACACACTATCATAACAACCACTCGGCTACTAGCCTTTAATTATAAGTATGGTAAGCACTAAGCAGTATGCATTCCTGCTAGTAAACGAGTACCACAGTGCTTCTTAGTTACACAAAAAAGTGACAAAAGTACTGATCTAAAATGTAGTAAGATTTATTTATTTGCTGTATTCAAACTATGAAGCAAATATAGCTCGAATAACAATATAAAATTGTTCCCAAGTTTTAGCGCTCAACCTTAGTTCTTCATATATTAGCTTTGGATGACATAATGATAATAAAGTATTGACTTGGATGTGATCCCACATATGAAGCAATTGACCAAGACTAGTTCAATATAAGCATTTCAAGTAAAAAAAATGAGAAAATAATGCGCACTGAATGTGTGTCGACAGTGGAAGTACAGCATATCCCACAACCACCTGAATGAGTAAGAACATGTTAGACACCAGCAAAATGAACATGAACCAAGCATAAAAGTGTGCCCCTATTGATAAGGAACAGAAGGCATACTGGTTTGGGGGCTTCAAGTTTCATTTGGAGATCTACATGGAAAAATGTGAACAGAAGCTGGTGTTGGGGTGTCAAAAGAGAAGGCAGACTGATCTTAACTTCATCATGGTAGCATGCCATTCTCGTGCCAACAGCAATCTGGGTATGAACCCACTTCTGTAGTGTTGTATTCCGATCCCTGGGATGAACAGCCTGAAATCGCATATATCTAGTGGCTAAGAATATTGATCAGACAGCAACAACAAAATAAGAGTAAATAACCGTGTAAACAAACCTCTAGTGGAGGTTTACGAATGTCAGAATCATCCTTTCTCAATTCCACTCTTACAAATAGATTTCTTTTGCGGCTCAAGCTAACAGTCAATGGGTACACATAGAGGCAATGGAAAAGTTGAGAAAATGGTTCGCTTCGGGTCATCATCCGAAAGTCGAAAGCATGAAACTGCAACAAGAAAGAATGTGTCTCATATAAACAGAAAAGCAAGTGCTATCATAAGGCACAAGTTTCAAAATTGAGGACTCCAACACAAAAGGAGACAGATGAGGAACTGCTAATTACATTGTCACCATTCTCTGTATTAGAAATTTGACCATTTTGATGTGCATCTTTCTGGACAATGGCACTAGAATTCACAGAACTGTGGATCCCATCAAAGCTATTCCTGTTGTATCTGCCATTATTGAGCTCACCAGCATCATTCAAATCATTGACCATGCTCCCACCTTCAGAAATGTTATCCGCGTCATTATGGCCATTATGAAGTTTTTCTACCTCTAACCTCAGTACACCTTTCACTGGTTTGTGTGAAAGTTTCGGATCCTACAAGTGACAAAAGAATTAACATAATTATTTAGTTAATTATCATTTATCAACAATGCTAACTTATTGTGCTCGGTTGCTCATTCTTACTTGGAGGGAGTCCTCTATATAGCTTTCCTTCACTTTGTTTAAGTTTGATATTTCTACAATAACTGAGCTTCCACTTGAATAATGGTTGAGTTTTCCATCTAAAGTGAGCTTGGAAATAGGCTCCACGATGCTATCTTGAGAACTTGAGCCTGACATACTTGGTGCTAAAGGGCTGCTAGGAGAGGCAGCATCACCAGCACCACCAGCATGGTTCTCAAACAGCGGAATCATAGCCCATGCAAATGACTCTCTATATGCCATGATTCGAGACCAAACTTGCAGCTTCTGCTTCTCTTTCTCAGTCAAGTGCACCTATCACAAAAATGAGCATAAGAGTAATGACAACAGACACGATTCACCCAAGGAGAGTTTTTTTTTCTTACAGGTTCTTTACGAGAGTAAACGGAAGGTGTTACACCCCCTTCTTCGGTAGCAGCCTTCTCTAGCTGAATCAGAAGGCAGACTGATGGCGAAAGGGCATCCAACGAAAAAACACCCCGACGGTCCAAAGAAACCCGAGCCTAATTAAATACGAAAGAAATGAAAATGGTCATTAAGAATACAAATTAGATCATTGTGGAATTTCAGCATAACTAACGAGCTAAAACTGTTTCTATTTGTAAATATCAATATTCAATAGTAAAAATCTAGAGGATTGAAATGAGGCCCAGAAGGAAGTAATTTCCATTGCTCCTTACATCTTGCATTTCTGATGGAAGTATGTGAAAATAGAAGTCTTCCGACAGTTTTTCTCTTCTATCTTTGTTGTACAAGCAGATTGTACCGCTAAAAGGCTCTGCACATGATACATGGGCAAAAGGCAGGTTAGTATTACACTATTACGCTGTGAAGTATAAATGAAGATATAGCACAGCTTAACAGTGTTGAAACAAACGAGATAAACTGCTTATTTTTGCTCACCAACTAATCCAGCTTGGAATGACAAAGATAATACCTTCACAGTTATCTTCAATCCACTGTAATCAGTAGAGAATAAGTTATAACATGGGACTAGTAACAAACATTGTTCAGAGCAAGAAGAAGGGAAAAGAAAGCAAAGACATATGTATTGCTTGAGTTGCAGCTTGAAGCAACCTGCTGTGGATTGCAGGGAGACTTTCTGGCACCCGTAGGCCAAATATCAAAGATCTTTCATTCTCCCAATCAAATGCAGGTTCATACGCCGGTAAAGGTGACAGATTACAGTGCTGGAAAAACAATCGAATAACATGTCGTTGATGCAATACATCAAGATGGCAATTGCTAGTGCATATGCTAATGTCAAACATATGGCAGATTGGTAAAATATAGACATTACAAATAAGAGACTGAGAGACAAAAGGAGAACAAGAAATTCAAGGAAAGGCGACTATGTGAATTGTGAGCATTAATCAAAGAAAATTCACAGTTTGGTGGTTCAAAAGCTTAGACTGCTGCTGCTACAAATGTCCATGTCACCAATAATATTGCATCCAATGTAACTTGTTTGCACAGGAAGTAATAAATCAGAAAACACCGGAAAAGTACTAGTTGATTGAACGCATAAAAGGATTCAGACAAGTAAATCAAATGAACAATAAGTTCAACAATAGTAGATGAAACAAAGGACCAGCAGATAAATAAACTGCATAAGGAATTAAGCATGAAATAGTTTTTTTATCCAATATGAGGACCCTCCTGTGTAGGCACTTGGATTAATTGCAGAGGAGGTAGCTTAGCGAGTAGTATGCCATTAAAAGTACACACTGCACAGTAAGCAGGCAAAGCACATGGTAAACATCCACCTAAAATAGAAATCTGGTGAGCATGCACTTACTTTTTTTGAAGATGAAGCAGACGGTTCAGTTTCATATATTTGCCTCCCTGAGGTGCTTGGCATATCATCTTCAGCAGTTTCCTCAAGCTTGGAATGCCTAGCGTTGCAAAGCTGCAACTCTATGACAAAGCAAGGAAATAAAGTTATTTTGTACACAAATATGTATGTGAAACTAATTCAGCCACAAGGATGGTGGATTACCTGTTTCTATGTCAGTATCAGATCCCTCGAAAATTTGATTTTGAAAGGCTGGTGGTGCAACACTCTCATATCGTCCATATTTGCAGTCATCTTTCACAAAATAAGCCTTATAGCACTGTACCAGCTCATTTAGATGTGGCCACTGATCTAAATTTTCGTTAAGCTGAAAACCAAAAAAAAGGCACTTAGCTCTTTTGACCCTTAACTCTTAAAATCATGCAGCCCTAAATTGTATTTCTGGTATTTCTGGTGATAGTAACCAAAAGGAGCAAAATGAATTATTAGCAACTAAGTATGTGTGACACTAATACACAGGGAATAATTCTATCATGGAATGTCATACACGTGAGAAAGATGGAAAATATTTAGCCATAGACCATGATAGTCTAGTTCCATTCTTAATGGTCTATATTAGTACAATGAACCACTCAATAAATTCATTGCCAAATAGTGGCAAATCCAAAACGAACAATTCAATGAACTAATTCCCTAAATAGCGGCGAACCCAAAAACCAATACAGCATTGCAAGGCCAACCATAAGTCCATAAAGGCTGCTATTTGTTTAAACACGGAAAACCCATCCACATTCTAGCGATAAGGACAGTAAACAACTGCATCCGACAATGGTTCACCTCAAAAGCACAAAGCTAGCAGCACTTCACCACTAGATACCACCACCATCAGTTTACACTAAGCTCGCAGCGCACGCATGAGTGCATTAAGAAAGTCCAAAACTCTAAGCAACGGAAGCACGCCAGAGACATTGAGATCTCGAGCATCCCTTTCACTACATTGCAAACTTCTCGGGCTCCCCATGCACCACATTGTCTGCACTACCACACCGCCCCTAAAAGCTCAATAAACACAACAGCCTCATTCGCAAAACCAAATCAACAATCACCGCCACAAGCACGAGTAGCGAGTGATACATACCAGTGGATCCAGCTCCAGGTTCCCCGCACACGACTGCCGCGGAATCCGCTTGAACCGCTGTCCTTCCCCCGCCCCGGCCCCCGCCACCGCCACCGCGGGATCCATCGCCGCCACCTGAGCCGCCATTCCACCAACCAAACCAATTAAGCACAAATCCGCGCAGCGCAGCGTAAAGCAGCACTAACCAACAACAACCATCACCAACCGACCCAAAAAAAATCTGACCAAACGCCGTACCGGAGCGAGGGAGCTCGCGAATCTGAGCTCAGGATCTCGCGACTGCGACCCAGATCCGGGCGAGGGAGGCGTGCCCGAGAAGTGACGCAGCGCGAAGGAATCCCCCTCCCACCCACTGCAACCAACCCGAGGCACTAGCTAGAGGGCAGAAGCGGGGGAAGAAAAGGCGATGCTACCGCCACTCATTGGCCATTGCTTGCGCTCGCCATCTGCTGCTCTGCTCTGCTCTGCTCCGCTCTCCCCGAGCCCAGGGTTTGGTGAAGTGGAGAGGAAGCGAAGGAGGCAGCAGGTGGAGTTGGGAGTGGGAGGTCGAGTGTTTTTTAGTGGAAAGGGAGGGGGAAAGCGAGTTGTCAAAAAACAAAGATTTGGTTTGTCTTCTTCTACCTGTGCATTTTTTTAGTTTTAAAATCTTTTGAAATGCTTGTGCAGCGGCTGCTCTCGCACTCGCACAAATGAATGCTTCGCTGTCAAGAGGTTGAGACAACAGCAGACTGCTGTGTGTGTCTGCGATGGGGCACACCGGTGGTTGTACACGTAAGGGCCTTGTTTCGTTTTTTGTTGATAAAATGTAGTTGAAATGGTTTGATAATTGTGACTTCTTTCTGCAACGCATTTGCTAATTTACGGTGTCTCCGGTTGCGAAAACACGACGAAAATTAAGGAGTGCTAAGGTTGAAGCTAACGTGAGATAAACATACATCAAATTGTCTTGTTCAATCTAAACCCATACACAACTTGAAAAAAATGCAAATTACAGTGAAGATAGTACCTCGCTATTGGATTGTATGTCCCAAATGCCCATAAATATACACGAGTAGCGATTGATAGTCCATAAATCAAAATAATCAGAATTAGTGATACAACAGTAAATTGTTAATAATTATAAATACTGGAAATAAAACAAAACATACCACTAATAAGCCAGTAACTTTGAGTGAGCAGTAAATTCATTATACAAGATTTCATGTCTTGAAAGTGTCTTATGATTCTATTATCATCAATGCTCCTAAATATCTCTCGCTCATTGCACCATCAAGTTATTGAGTCGTTCATCTGCTACCTTGTTGCACAAATATGTCTTGATAATATTCATTGCCGAGAAGATTTTCTTAATTGATGTCGTTGTCACTGGAATGATCAATATCAGTTCGATGAGGCGATAAACCAATGTGAAAGTTCTATCTTTTCCATTTTCAACCATCTTTTGAGCGGCCTTTGCAAGATCACGGCATCCATGAAATTCCATACTTTTTCTAATATTGAAAATAAAGGTTTGAAGCTGATTTTTTTTAACAACAAACGATCAGCTATGGTGAAGTTATCAACATAAATCACAGCTAGTCGAATAAGCTTATCCACATCAAACTCAGAGAATGAGTTTTTATGATCAAGACAAGACATGCATACCAATAACTATGAAGAAACTTCATTGAAGTAATGATCTATCTCTGTCATAATGGCATCAAGAGCAGCATTGAAAATGTTAAGTTTGTAATAATGAAGGTGAGTCACCTTCCGCTTTCAACCTGCATATTTACCCCTAACACCAATGTGATTGTCCAGATCTGGCACATCAAATCTCAGTTGCCTCACAAAAGCTTCTGACTTGATTAAACATTGGCTCGCACTCATTGTCCCTCAAGTCTTGCAAGCGCACTTTCATATCCACGATCAAACCCATGGCTTCAACAATGCATTTATCCTTCTTTTGCAAAGAAAGTGAGAGCGCATTTGTTATGCCCAATAGGTCTATCAAGAAATACATGACGAATACATATTCAAAGTTTTTCATCTTTTGTAGCAAACCTGATGCTCCACCATGGCCCGATGGAAATTACCCATCTTCACATACAACCTCTAGCGCTCCAACACTACCTCCCACATTTGGTACATACGAAATAATGTTTTAATATATGAGCCCCATCTAGTATCTCCAGGTCTAGCTATGCTAGTTTGTTGATGTTGCCCTATCCCAGTCAAAGCACACTATTCTACAACTTCTCTAACAAGACATTTTGATGCTTTTGCAAGCAATGCATCCTTTCTCTGGCAAGATGCATACACAGTGGTCACTATCAAGGGAATATAGTTGAAGAAATTAGCAATAGATCTGCCATAACCTACGACAATGACAATCACTAAATGTAGCTGGTGGGCGAAGTAATGGACATAGAAAGCAAACAAATTCTCATCTCGAATCAATCTCTGCAAGCCACTAAATCCACCTCTCATATTTGAAGCTCCATCGTAACCATATCCACGTAGCCTAGAAATAGTCAAACCATGATTACCAAACAAACCAAACAAAGCTTCCTTCGATGCAACATAAGTACACCTTGTGACATGCTCAATGCGAAGAAATATTTCTATGATCTTTCCTTGCTTGTTCACAAACCTACATGCCATGAATTACGCACAATTAGAACAATACAATGCATAAATGGTACGAATAATAAACAACTAACCTCACAATGTCGAACATTTGCTCATTTATTGATGAATCATGTGCCTCATCAATAAGCACCACGAAATTCCTATCTCCAATCCCACCCTTTTATCACCTCTACGACCTCTTGTGCACAAGCTTTCGCAATGTCCTTTTACATATCTGGAGAAATCATCAAACAAAATGTAAGAGCTTTATCAAATGTCTTATATTTATACCAGTCCACCAACTCTCTAAATTTACTCTTGTTGATGGAGGTAAAAGATTCATCATGTCCATGAAAAGTTTCACCTTACATTATGAGATATCTTGTACAATCTACAGAAGCAGTCCAACGAATTTGGTATAGGGCTTCTGCCTCCTGAGTGTAATTATTAAATTTGTTTCACACACTTGATCTTTGATTTTTGAAATCACCACAGCGTTGCCTTGCAATGTTGTGGATACTATTAGGTCCACCTACATGTTGATTTAAAAATTTTGTAGCCTTCCTCCAATTAACTAACCCAGATTTTGTGAAGATGTCACTCCCAAAATAATTAGGATATGTCGGACTCTTCAAGAGAAAAAAGTAGAAACAAAAATTGACATCCTTGGACACACTATATTTCAACCAATCAAATTTTTGGTACCACGATGCTTGAAAAGATCTTTCTTCATCACCCATCATTTTCTTTGGAAAATTAAGACCTTTTGGTTGAGTAGGACCCTTCAGCAAATACGTTTTTCTCACTTGATCTATAATTTCATTGGGATATTGTTCAATTGGTATGCAACATGCTGGATCAGCAATAACTCCATACGCATTAAAATCAAGATGATGATTCTTTAGTTCAGTTGCACTCTCATCTGTATGGGGGTACTTGTACTTGGATTGGTTGAGAAAATACGATTCAAAGTGTCAAAGTGTGTTTCTTCTTCTCCATCTTTTACAAATCTAGAAAGATACATGATGAATAAGAATTCATAAAAACTTCTATATTCAGTCTTCTAATCTTTTGCATCCAGAAACCACAAGTTAATGACTTAGGACCGAGGAAAGAGAGAGTTAATAACCTGCTATTTAGAGCTCCAGCTTAGCAGCCACAAGCCTCGTCTATTCTCAGTGTCGCTGTCGTGCCAGCACCCTGGGCCACCATGCGCACACGGCACACCCGCACAGTGCACCATCGCCGTGTCTCGCCCTCCCCTACCTCACCGCGAGCTCGCCCTCCCATGCGACTTGATTGAAAAACAAACATATTATACACCTTTATCA
The DNA here is from genome assembly GCA_036346255.1 of Ampelocalamus luodianensis. Taxonomy (NCBI): domain Eukaryota; kingdom Viridiplantae; phylum Streptophyta; class Magnoliopsida; order Poales; family Poaceae; genus Ampelocalamus; species Ampelocalamus luodianensis. Next base: position 25,113,454 of record CM070622.1, on the reverse strand, counting down.
CTTTTATTATACTTAAATATCAATTATAAGATACTCCAATGCGACTTGATTAAAAAAAAATGAGATAATAGCATTGTAGCTCCGCTCCCTAAACTTGTGAGGTTGTACCACTTTACTCTCTGAACTTACATTTTACTTTCTCAGCCCCCTAAACTTGTCCTCGTTTTCACTATGGGTCCTTTCTTCCGTTAGTTGACAGAATAGGTTGATAATTGCACTGTAGCTCCCTAAACTTGTGAGGTTGTACCAGTTTACTCCTTGAACTTGTATTTTACTTTGTTGACCCCCTAAACTTGTTCCCATTTGCACCATAGGTCATATTCTTAGTTGATGGAATATGCTAACTTGGTGTCCTTTGTAGCTGACACCTTCCGTTCCCCCCATTCTGACGGGTCTCTACCAAGATTGACTGCGTCACACCGTGTTCCCGGACCTCGCCTGCGTTCTTCCATGTTCAATCGAAGTCGAACCGCAATCATCGTGGAGATCGTGTGTGTGTTCCTCCACAGCGACCACAAGTCTTCATCATCCAAATTCATTGTCACTGGTGAGCCTCTCCCCTCTTTATCCACCTCTCTAGGTTCGTGTCGTCGCGTTCTACTTCGTGCTCCCATCAACTAACTGAGAATATGACCTATGGTGCAAACGAGGACAAGTTTAGAGGACCAAGAAGGTAAAATACAAGTTCAAGGAGTAAAGTGATACAACCTCACAAGTTTAAGGAGCTACCTTGCAATTATCGGCCTATTCCGTCAACTAACGGAGAAAAGGACATGTGGTGCAAATAGGGGCAAGTTTACGAGTGCGAGAAAGTAAAATGAAAGTTCAGGGAGTAAACTTTCACGAGTTTAGAGAGCTACAGTGCAATTATCTCAAAAAAAACATTGGAGCCCTTTATTTTTTTTATATACCCTTTTTATATATAAAAGAAGTATTCACATAAATTTTACTATAAAAAGTGGACTTCGATGAAATTTTTCATGGAACTTACTTTGGAGTATCTTATAATCATTATTCGAGTATGTTCAAATAGATAAATATGTACATAATACAATTTAAGTGGTATGTGAGAAGTGGGAGTACGTACTTTCAGAAGTACCATACCATTTTCATATATATCAGTAGCGCTATTCAGTAAAATAGTTTTGGCTAATGTTCATATTGGGATTATTCACATTAAATATTTTTTTATTGGAAAGTCCAATATTAAGCTTTTGAATTTAAATTCAAATAAATCCAAATGGTGAATTTTCTCCCTACTAACTATTAAAATATTTTTAAGCTCAGAAAATTGGGATGTTACAAACCTCCCCCCCTTAAAGGAATTTCGACCCCGAGATTCAGGCTAGCTAGAGAAAAGGCTAAGAAACTCGGCTTTCAGCTCTTCTTCACGTTCCCACGTTGCTTCTCCTTCCGAGTGGTTGCTCCACTAGACCTTGCAAAAACGAACAGTCTTGCTTCTGGTGAGGCGCTCTGCGACATCCAAAATTTTGACTGGCTGCTCCTTGTAGGTAAGATCCTCCTTCAAGTCAATCGATTCTAGCGGGGCTTGCTCTTCTGGCACACGGAGACACTTCTTCAACTGCGAGACATGAAAGACATCATGCACTCCTGCTAACGACTGCGGTAGCTCCAACTGATAAGCAACTTCTCCACGGCGTTCCAAAATCTTGAACGGACCAACATACATCGGGGCAAGCTTCCCTTTGGTATGAAACCTTTTGACACCTCTGAGCGGAGTGACTCGAAGATAAACGAAATCCTCGGGTTCAAAGCTGAGATCTCGACGACGATTATCAGCGTAGCTCTTCTGCCTGGACTGAGCTATCTTCAATCTTTCTCTGGTCATGGTCACTTGCTCTTCTGCTTCTTGGATGATGTCTGGACCGAATACTGAACGTTCAGCTGTTTCTGACCAATTCAACGGGGTTCGGCAGGCACGGCCATACAAAGCTTTAAATGGTGACATTTGCATACTAGCTTGATAACTGTTGTTGTACGAGAATTCTGCATACGGTAAACTTTTATCCCAACGGGTTGCGTTAGCTAGAGCACAAGCTCTCAGCATATCCTCCAATATCTGATTAACCCTTTCAGTCTGTCCATCTGTCTGTGGATGATATGCGGTACTGAAATTTAGATGGGTACCCAATGCTTCATGCAAACTTCGACAAAAACGAGAGGTGAACTGAGATCCTCGATCTGACACTATCTTCTTGGGCACACCGTGCAAACTGACAGTTCTTGCCATGTACAATTCCGCAAGGCGATCTCCTGAGTACGTGGTTTTGACTGGCAGGAAATGGGCGACCTTGGTCAAACGATCGACTATTACCCAGATCGAATCGTAACCCGATTGGGTCTTGGGTAAACCGGTGATGAAATCCATTCCGATCTCTTCCCACTTCCATTCTGGAATCTTCAGCAGTTGCAACAAACCTGCTGGTCTCTGGTGTTCTGCCTTTACCTTCTGGCAGACGTCGCACAAGGCAACGAACTCTGCGACTTCTCGCTTCAAATTTGGCCACCAAAATTTATTCTTAACATCCTGGTACATCTTGGTACTTCCAGGGTGAATCGAATACTTTGAGTCATGGGCTTCTTTTAAGATTAATCGTCTTAGACCATCGATATCGGTACGAGATCGACCATTAATCCAGTATGTCTTGATCATCCTTGGTGAAATCTTTGAATTTTCCTTACGCCATTTTGAGCTTAATGTCCGACAACACGAATCCTTTGGTTGCGCTTCACGAACCGCTTCTCCGGGTGGTTGTACCTCCAAATTGGCTACAAATCCTTCGGACACAACTTCTAGCCTTAGCTTCAAATTCTTCATAAAGTTAGGCAACTTTCCTTTACTTCCAAAGCATTGCGGTAACTCTTACGACTTAGGCGTGCGCAACTCGTTGGCTTTTAGGGATAGTAGTGGATCCCAAGATTATAATCCTTGATCAATTCTAACCATCTTCTCGCCTCATGTTCAAATCGATCGGGTGAAGATGTACTTTAGACTCTTATGATGCGTGTAGACTTCACGCGATTCATCGATAAGGTAGTGACGCTAAATCTTTAAAGTATGCACTACGGCAGCTAATTCCAGATCATGAGTAGGGTAATTCTCCTCGTGAGGTCTCAACTGCCTTGACGCATAAGCGACAGCTCTTCCTTCTTGCATCAGGACGCATCCTAATCCTTGGCGCGAAGCATCACAATAGATATCAAAATCCTTGCGAATATCTGGCAAAATCAGCACTAGGGCTGAAGTTAAGCGCTTCTTCAACTCTTGAAAACTTTCCTCACAGTCTGGAGTCCAAGTGAACTTCTTCTCTTTCTTCAACAATTGCGTAAGAGGCTTAGCAATTGATGATAATCTTTCGATGAAACGACGGTAATAACCTGCCATTCCCAAGAAGCTGCGAATCTGAGTTACAATTTTGGGCTGCTCCCAATGTAACACTGCTTTGACTTTACTGGGGTCAACCGCTACTCCCTCGGCTATCATCACATGACCAAGGAAATCAACTTCTTTCTTCCAAAAATCACACTTGCTAAACTTGGCATACAACTGATGCTCTCTGAGTTTTTCCAATATTATCCTTAGATGTTCGGCGTGTTCTTCCTCCGACTTGGAGTACACTAGAATGTCATCAATGAACACAACTACAAATTTGTCCAAATATTCCATGAATACTTTATTCATCATGTTCATGAAATAGGCAGGGGCATTAGTCAGACCAAAGGACATGACTAAGAACTCATAATGTCCATACCGCGTTGAGAAAGTGGTCTTTGGTATATCCTTATGACAAATCTTCAGCTGGTGGTAACCTGATCGCAGGTCGATCTTCGAGAATACTCCGTCTCCTTTCATCTGATCAAATAGATCATCTATCTGGGGTAGTGGGTACTTGTTCTTGATGGTAACTTCATTGAGGGAACGATAATCAATACACATCCTCATACTTCTATCTTTCTTTTTGACAAACAACAATGGCGCTCCCCACGGCGACGAACTAGTTCTCACGAATCCTTTCTCAAGAAGTTCTTCTATCTGCTTCTTCATCTCTACCAACTCATCGGCTGGCATCCGATAAGGTCTCTTTGAAATTGGTGCTGTCTCTGGCACTAGGTCGATGACAAACTCGATGTCACGATCCGGTGGCATTCCTGGTAACTCTTCTGGAAACACATCTGGATATTCACTGACGACTGGTACTTCTTCCAAGGAAAGTGTCTTGGTGTTCACTATGAGATGTCCATCACGAATCGAGGTGGCTAGAAACTCTACCTTGTTTCCTTTGGCATCCTCATTATTCTGACTCTCAGACCACAATCTAGCACGGCCTTGTGCTTGGATAACCAATCCATGCCAAGAATGACATCTAGGGTTTGGGTATCTAGGACAATTAGGTTGGCTAGAAACTCAACTCCACTATGAGTAACTTAGCTCCTAAACATCCCACTCTAGTACTTAGCTCGCTCAGCGATGGACTAACAGAGTATGCTTAAGTTGCATAACTTCCAATTCATTCTTGGTTGCAAACATTCCAGAAACAAACGAATGCGAAGCTCTAGAATCAAACAAAACTGATGCAGGTACTGAGTTAACCAGAAACTTACCCAGTACGACGTCCGGTGATTCCTAGGCTCCTTCCAGAGTGACGTGGTTGACACGGCCTCTGATCACGGACTGTGGTGCTCCTCCGGCTTGACCGGCAACTTGTGAAGCTCCTTGGTTGATGCCTGGTGCTGGCGTCTTGGATGGCGTAGCTCCAAGGTTGAAGCGTACTGGAGTGATTGTACCCTTCTGCGAACATTGGTTAGAATAGTGTCCTGGCTGACGACAGATGTAACATACCCGTAGCACGTTCTGTTGGTTGCTCCCTGGGTTGGGGTTGACAGGTGCAAGGCTACGGAAGTTCTGGGCAGCTGGACGGGGTGCTGAAGTTGGTGCAAGTGTTCTGAACGAAGTCTGGGGTGGAAACCGATTGAACTGTGGTGGCACTGTTCTTGTCCTTTGTTGTGATTGCTGATTTCCTTGTTGAGCCATCCGGCGTTTGCGGTTATCTTCTAGCTCCTTGCGTTTGTCCTCTAGCACAAAGGCTTTGTTGACCAACTCCTGAAAATCAGGGAAAGTATAGCGATCGGTCGACTTGTAGTCCGATGTTTAGCCCTTCGAGCGACTTTGGCGAGCCTTGTCTGTGGCTACATCTTCCGCTGCATAGCGAGCTAGCTGAGAAAACTTGTTTAGGTAGTCAGACACTGACATAGCTCTTTGCTTGAGAGCGCGGAACTCATCCTTCTTCAGATCGATAATACCTTCAGCACGTGATAACGCGGAATCTTGCGCAGAAAATTCCTCCCGGTGATATCTCGTGGCGTCTCATGGGCGCGCGAAGTTCTCCACCATTCGCCAGGCGATGCCTTCCATCCGTGAGTGGCATACGAGAACCTTTTCACGGTCACGACCGGGTAATCAGCAGCTTCCTTTCGATGACCCGAAGCCAATCATCTGCCTCTACTGGGGATACGTGTCCAAAAAATGTTGGTGGACGAGTCCTCATAAATTTTGCAAGTTTGGATGGTCCATGGTGACCATGAGCAGCTGGGGCTCCATACTGTTGATTGTTGTTGTTGTTGGCCTGGTTGTTCATAGCTTGCATCTGAGTCATCATGGTATTCATCAGCTGAGTCTGTGCTGCCATGAAAGCTCCAAAGTTTTGCAAGTCAATTGGGGGTGCTTGTGGTGGAACTGCTCCTGCGGCTGGTTGCTCATTGCTTCTCGTACTGGGTGCCGGAACCACTAGCGCGATCGACGAGTTTGAACCAGCTGGCGAAGCTCCATGGGTTAGATAAGATAGCAAGCACAAGATAAGTTGAGAACTAAGCAGGGGGCAGGTTAAACCCAACGAAACACGGCTCAAGAAACTCAAATGAAATATTTTTATTACTTAGGGTCTTAGCATGGCTGCAACAAATGCCTAAGGGCCTTTGCAGCTCATACTCGCACACAAAAGAAACAACGACCTAAGCACACAAAACTACCGCCTAAAGGGCGACTCACTAAACTGAAACTGGCTAAGCCTGGAAAACTGAAACTAAGACACTACTCGAGAAAGCCTCCACAACCGCGGCGACGCTCCCGGTGCAACTGGTTCAGCTGGCTCCTCTGGCTCTGCATCATCCTCTGGTTCCACTGGGCCTTCCTCCGGATCTTCCTCAGGATCCTCCTCGGGGTCTTCCTCTTCTTCGGGAACTTGGTCGTAGAGGATCTCTTGCAGATTGGCGACCTTCTCCTCAGCTCTCTGCAAGGCTTCATAGACATGATCCAACTCCGTGATGGTCCTCTCCAAGGCTTCCTCCTGGGCGGCCACGAACTGGGCAAGGTGCACGACTGTAGCGTTGCTCTCTTCCTGCGTGGACGGGTAGCGAGCTGGCAAATCCACGGCGGCGGCTTTGGGGTGGTAACGGAAGACGGTGTCTTGAAGCTCCCGTGCGTAGATGTTGCAGATATGCAGCATGGCCAAGCGCGACGACTCCTGGATACCTTCCAGCCAAGTGATCTTCCTTACAGAGACGTGCGAAGGTTGGCTCTCCTTGTCGTTCCTCCTGGCGTAGATCGTCAGGCGACAAATCACTCCACGATTTTGTCCATTTACCATCCAGTTGTTGCCGACGTACAGCGGACGATCAAAACCTCCAAGAACTAGGAGCAACTTCCAAAGCTCGGTGGCATACCCTCCAGTGCGCTCACCATAGCTCTGAAGACGAGGCATCTGTTAAGACAGACGAACAGGGTAAGAGCAACTTTAAAACAACGGAAAGAGAGAAGATTATAGCAATAGTTGAGTCGAGAGAGATACGAGGAGAGTTAAGCATTTAATTAACCTTGCAAGTTAGTTTTTCTTTTAGAAAATAGTTTGGACACTCTAAAGACGGCCAATCTAACTAAGGTCAAGACCTACAGTCAATATGGCTCTGATACCACCTCTGTCGGGACCCAAAATTACGATTTTGGAACCCTCTGTGTATACTGCACTAGTCCAGGATCACGCTAGTGCACACAGGGTCAACATAGGTAAATATCGATCCACACAAACGATAAATAAAGTAAACGATTAGTTTGAATAACAAATAAGGGTTTTGACCTTATGGTCGAGTTTACACTTATTAAGCCACGCAGCGCTAACAGAAGATAAAGCAGCAGCGGAATGGAAATAACTCCAGCGTAGATCCCACCAATTCACCACAGGCAACCAACTGGGATCCAGATCTTAACGATTAGCAACCTTCGGCGAATTCCTCCTCGAAAGCAGGTGTAGACTCCTCCTCTTCTATAGGTTTGGGCGCAAGTTTTACAACAAGCATGAGTACACAACCGTACTCACAAATCATACCACAGAATGCAATTTATTGATGCAGGTTTATTCCAAAGTAAAGGCTTCTGTGGTTCTTTTGTATAAAAGCAACATTTGCAATTGAATACGAGTAATAGATTGAAAGCATAATTCAAACCAAATAGACAATATTAATTTAACAATTGTTTCCATAAAGACACAAAGCTAAACAGATTATTTCACATAGCCATATGATTGAGGTCACATAGCTCCCATCCCAATATTTTATGAAAACTACCCCTCGTGTGAAATCCCTGAGCATGTCCATGACCGCAGACGCGGCTATTCGAATAGATTGATTTAACACTCTGCAGAGGTTGTACACTTTACCTACAAGATATAACTAGTGTAGCAAGCACTAATCATAACAAAACGGTTCAGAAACTTCATCTCAACATTGACACTCCCGATGTGCTTACAAACCGCTATGCCAACCCAAACGAAGCGCTTTGGCATAACACACACCGGCCGATGGGAAGCGGCGAACCGTCCCGCGATGCAACCACTAAGTAGTCGCACCTCCACCCTGTCACACAGCCTAACCTATCCACCTGAACATCAATGCCGAGAATCCATAACTTACTAAGTTAGGCCCGTCCCATACCAGGCATGTGGTCGTACAATAAGGCTCAGTTCAATGGCGCACAAAGTTAAGTCATTAATTGACCAAGGCAAGACTTCCATGTTCTAACTAAATCACAAAGATTATCATTCCCATCACAAAGCCCACCATATCACACAGTATCCACCACTTGCCTCAGTCTAAATCCTTTACCACCCAGTTGGTTTTAGTGCAACACATGCCATCACGAAGTAATAACACATATCACATAGTTTCACACGAAGTTCCATAGTCACTTAGTCACATTTAAATAATTGCAACTTACATGAGATGTGAGACTCGTAGCATGGCTAAGCAATTGTACTCGCATCTAACCAACCCACGTTAGTGCTACAATATTACCAACTAATAAACCAATCTAGGGTGACAAGGAAATATGACATACAAGGCCAAGGTGTGATAACAAATTGGATAATAACTATGCCCAAAGCATTTAAATAAATAATTAAAGTAGGATGCAATAATTTAACACAAAGTAATTTGAAAACTGAGTTCAAGATAATCAAAGGTATGACTTGCCTTGGAAAAGGTCTATGTACTGGTCTTGATCTTGGGGTTCTCCTTCCACAAAATTCCCCGACGAATCGACGTCTACTCGCAAACGAGACACAACAAACAAAATAAATAAATAATAGAGGCCAAACAAGCTCAAAAAATTAAATAAAAATCTCAGATAAATAGAGCTTGAATTTAGATAAATTGAGAAATTTGAATGGGCTCAATCGGAGTTAGGATGCAAAAGTTATGAGCTCTAGAAGTTTTAAATCTAAAAGAAACCCTAATTTGGATTTTCTGGATTTTCCTAATTATTTCTCTAAAGAAAAATCGGATTATTGCGCAATGCTGACGTCAGCGAAGAATTTCAGGAATTAAAAGAAATAAAAAGAATATACTGACATGTGGGACCCATATGTTAGTGAGATGGCTCACGGTGGACTAGGTCTACCGAGCCAATGGATCTGAAGTCCGGTGGACTGTGCCACGCGGGCGTACGCGTGCCTGCTGACACGGCGCCATGCATGCGACACGTCAGCACAAGAGGTGAGGTGGCAGGTGAGGTGGTGTCCACGTCGGACCCGACGGCGAGGGCGGCACTGGACCCTATGGTCGCCGGCGAACGGCGGCTCCTCGTCGGCGGCGAACGGCACCGGGAGGTAGAGAAGACCAGGGCGATCTCGATGGGATGCTCACGGGCGCTCCGGGACCACTGTGGCGGCCGGCGGCGAAGTCGAAGCGGAGGTGGGGTTGGGCTCGGCGATGGCGGCGTTGGGAGGTCCTCCGGTGAAGATGAAGGCGGTCTTGGGATGCGCGACGCGACGATCCCCGATGATGGCTTCGGGAGCGGCGAGGACAAGCGAACGGCGGCGGTGGCGATGGAGTTCTTCGGCCGGTCGAAGGCGATGGCGGCTAGGGCTCGAGCGACGAACCGAGGCGGCGGCTAGGGTTGCGGCGCGTCACACGGGTGCGAGGCACGAGGTCTCGGGGCCTTAAATAGCCCCGGAGGCGAGTCCGCGAAGGACACGGCGGCGCGCGAAAGAAAGAGGAGTCGAGTCGGGACGATGAGCGATAACCAAGGTGGGTCCCGCACGCCGCGACGGCGGCTCGAGCGCGGCAGCGCGAACGCGCGCCGCCGAAACAAACTCAATCGGCCGTTCATCCTAGATCGCGCGATCCAAAATCGATGGAACATCCGGACAGCCCGAATCGATCGTGCGCATCCAACCGTCCATCCTCGATCGAACGGTGGAGAACGAGCGGGGCGTGCGGAAGGAAAGAGAAGAGGCGGAGAGGCTGCCATGCGGGGCCCGCATGTCAGCTGGAGGTGGCGCGCGCGCGGGAGCTGGGCTGGCGGCGGGAAAAATGGGCCGGGGTTTAGGAATAGAAATGGGTTTAGGCCCAAGGAATTATCTGAGATTAATAATAGCTTTTCCATTTTAGAAAATACCAGAAATTCAAATAAGCAATAGAAAATAGCAAATGAACTCAGAAAAATTCTAGAAAAATCTAGAAAATATATCTGAGCACATAGAACCCAAATAAAATAGTTTTGGCTAATGTTCATGTTGGGATTATTCACATTAAATATTTTTTTATTGGAAAGTCCAATATTAGGCTTTTGAATTTAAATTCAAATAAATCCAAATGGTGAATTTTCTCCCTACTAACTATTAAAAGATTTTTAAGCTCAGAAAATTGGGTTGTTACATTATGCCTTTACTGGTTTCATCCAAGCTTCATCCTGGTCATGGATAGATCACCCAGGTTCAGGTCCATAAGCAGTGATAATCGCCCTATGAAGACTCGCTTTCGCTACAGCTTCGGTGGGTTCCGTTCCCTTAACCAAGCCACTGCCTATGAGTCGCCGGCTCATTCTTCAACAGGCACGCGGTCAAAGTTCACTTTCCCCTCCCACTGTCTTTATCGAAGATTTACTGTCACACTGAGCGCATAGGGGCGGGTGAAGAGAGAGCAGTGTGGGTTGATTGCAAACTTTGAACGACATATATCTCCTATACTATTTATCCTATTTACAATGAAAGTATTGATAATTTACCATTATGAATAGGTGCATTTGAGGATTTATCCCTCGATGTCTCACTGACATATGGGTCCTAGGGCCACATCTCAGTGAGACATCAAGGAGTAAATCCTCAAATGCATTATCTCATAATGGTAAATCATCAAATCCCCCATTTACAATCTGTTTGAATCATTTTGCTGGAAAAAGTATGCTTAGCAAAAAGAGATTGATAATAAATATATTTTAACACAGTAAAAAACGATTACTGCACCGAAAGTCTAGATAAAATGTACCTGAGCCAGTCAATTACTACATCGTCTGAGCACGAAAAAGCCTTTATCGCACATTTACTACAACATCATAATGTTTATTGCATCACTAAAAGGGATTTACTGCAACATCCTTATGCGTTACTGTACCGCTACAGGATGTCTATTGTGATCTCATTTTGATTTTACTGCAACACTACAAAGAGATTTATTGCAACTTTCTTGTGCTTTAACTACAACACTACAATAGATATACTGCTATCTTTTTTTAGAAAGTTAATGTGATCTTCTTGTTCATTTACTGCACCTTTACATGATAAACAAAATCACACTCTGTATTTCTGCACTCCTTATGTCTTTACCGCGTCTTTATCGGAGATTTACTATCAGTTTTAACAGTGTAAAAAAACAATTACCGCACTGAAAGTTTAGATTTACTCTACCTAGGCTAGTCAATTATTGTATTGTCTGAGGATGGAAAAGGTGGGTAGAGAGACACAAAGGAGTTGACAGAGGTGTAAGGTGATGGATTTTCTTTGACCAGCCTTTGACCAAGGTGGGATGTGGGTTTTGACCCACGAAAGGTGGTGGGGTGTAGAATCTCATGTACAGAATAGTGTGTCTGTGTGTGTATAAATACAACAAATACAAAAAAAATATAGAAATTAATTATTTCTTGTGAGGAAATGGGCGAATAATGCATGAATCAAACAACAAATTATGTTGCCCTTTTTGCTCTTTTTCCATCAACAAGAACGAAAAAATAGCATGTAAACATATGTAACAAGGGTCCAGTTAGTTACCCATTGCCCAAGGAAAATATTGTATTTTTGTACAACATCCATTAGAAAGAACGAAGAAAGCAGAGGCTGGACTCTAGAAAGAAATGGAGCAGAGCAGAGCTAGGGAGAAGAGTGGACGGAGCGCCTAGATCTGACGAGAGGATGATGAGCTGGAGGGATCGCTCTCTTCCCGTCCCCACGCTGCTCCCTACCTCCCTATTCGTTGCATCGCTGCTCACTCATCCGCACGACTTCTCTCCTCACCTGCGCTGTCGCACGTTCTCCCTGTGCCCCGTGTCGCCTCATGCCTGCTTGTCATCGCATCGTGACACTGCGCCTACTGACCGTCGCTCGCCTCCACAGCTCGCACCTTCACCTGTTCGTCGCTCGGAGGACGGAGTCGTCCCCCATAGAGACAGTCGTAGGATCAGAGAGAGAGAGAGAGAGAGAGAGAGAGAGAGAGAGAGAGAGAGAATAGAGATTAGGATATGGGCCGCGCGCGAGGTGTGGGAAGCGCGGGCTGAATTCATTTACGAGCACAAACACAACATATGCACTTAATATACCTATTATATACCATGTATTTTGCAAAAAAAAGGGTGTTAAGCTGAATACCACGACCTACCGCCCCCTGCCGTAGACGACACTGAAACAGCCGAACATGGTCTATATATTGAAGAAAAGGATGGAGGTTGAGTTCGACATGACACCGGTGCTGACCTGGAGCAGCTCTCAAGTTTCTATGGATGGCCGACGACTGTCTTGCTGCTCCTCTTCGACAGGCATCAATATGTGATTCTATGTCGGCGATAGAACAGTGAAAGAAATAAATGTCCTTCCCTTTGTTGGTTGAGGATGACGATGTCGTGGGGCCTGTCATAGAAGGTGAAAACCAACCATTGGGTGCCACGTCTACGGGAGCACGGATGGGAGCACAAGCGCGGAGTAGGCAAGCCGCGTCCAGTATGAAGCAACTAGGTTGGGCCGAATCAATGATTTTAATATGGAAAGTCCCATATATCAACTTTGATGTTAGGTCCAACTTGAACTTGACTTTGAAAGGTCTCGCTTCACATCTACTCCCTCTGGTCACAAAAGAAAGTTATTTATGATATCAACATAGTCCCCAAAATATAACTTTGATCATTCATTTCTATTATAATATATTTATAAAACCTACTAAAATTATAATATTATGAAAGTACCCTTCGAGACAAATAAATAAATAAATAAATAAATAAATAAATAAATAAATATATATATATATATATATATATCACTTTCATATGTTTAATCTAAATATTCAAGGGACCTTGCTTCAATACACCTCTTTTAGAAAAGTTTACGAATCTTAAAGCGAAATAGTTAATATTAGGTGGAGGCAAATCTGTATCAGCACAAAACATAAATCAAATTGAAGATTAGATATCCATATAGATTTGAATATTAAGTGGGGGAAATCTTTGATTTGGTTTATTGTTTAGGTTAATGCATATTTGATCCCACCTAATATTAACTACTTTGCCTTAGGATCCGTAAACTTTCCTTAAAGAGGTGTACCGAAGTACAACTCATATTCAAAAATATATTAATACCAAAAGTTTATAAAGTTTGACAGCACGTTACGCAAAACGAATTTCTTTTGTGACTAGAGGAGTACAACTTTACTCATATTCAAAATAAGCATTAATCTTTCAAGAAAGAAAGAAAAAACAACCAATCATGCCCCTTCGCTCACTTACATGTAAATCCGACTCACCTTTGTTTGTGGTTAAGACTTAAGAGGCATGAGCAGGTTTTAACAATTCCAGCAGAAATGCCACGGCCTTCTCCTACGTTCTTAACATGTTTTTTTTCGATGCCGTTCTTTTTTATTTTTTTTGAAACCAGCAGGAGAGCTACCTTTTCGATTAATAGAGAAGGTCAAAGAAACAAAAAAACTAGGGCCTAGACCCTAGTGAACGATATAAAAATTTAATTACAAAGGTATTAATTGCTCCTAATATTTCCCTCTGTCATGGTCCAAGCTCTTTCTTCTTCCTTGATCTTAGAGACCAGCTCCAAAGACGAGAGAAATCGACGTTTGAAGATTCTGACATTACGCTTTATCCAGATCTCCCATGTTTTGTCTACGATGCTGGTGTTGCATGCATCTGACCTCATTTCTCATCAGCAATGATAGTAGTGTCATATGTGTGTGGACCGACGAATTTCATAGAATAGCATCATCCAGTGGCGTGGCGCTGTGCTCGGTGTGGAGACTTGCCTGGACCGGACTGCACAGGTACAACCAACATGGTTAGAAATCTACACATACGTGAAACCAAAGGAACTTGTGCTGTGAGCCTGTGAGAGAGAAAGATGATAGCCTTTTCTATTGATGTGTGGGCGACGTCGTCGTCGTCTTTCTACTCAGCTCGTGTGCCCCCACGCCGCTCCATTCCACTGCACTCCACTCCCCCCGTGATCCCTTCAAGACCACGCAAAAACCATCGTGCATCTCTTACTCTCTCTCTCCATCTCTACCCAACTTCAGCCTCTAGTTGTGTATGGCAGCATCCAAGAAGTTCCAAATCCACTTAATTAGGAACAGGGATCAGCCGAGAAACGACCTAGTTTGGGATTAAGAAGACAAGAACCTTAAGAGAATCAAAAGGTGGGAGAACGGATTGCGCACGGAGGCCGCGTCGTTGACGGGGGCAACGGTGGAGCAGAAGACGGCGGATGAGGAGGAGAGGAACAAGGGAATCACAGGTGGGCTGGTGTAGGTCTCGAACACGAATCCGGTGGGCACGACGACCAGTACTCCCGGCCGACCAACCCTTGCCCAGTGCTCCTTGAAACATCAGTCTGGAGGCGGCGCGATGAGTCACATGCTTGTGGGGCCAGTGGTCGTGCTGACGACGGGGCGACAACGGAGGAGGCCGCTAGGGTTTGACAAGTGGAGTGACCTACGACCGGACGAGGTGACACAGGTGGTGCGGTGCGACCCAACGGGCAACGCGGGTCGCCCGCTTTAAAATGCTACTGGCTTGGTGGGCTATTGCGGATAGTTTATCGAGTTGTTTTTGTGGGGTGAGCTAGCAGCTTAGCGGACAGACCCGTCCCATTTGCATCCCTACTTTTATATGTTCTTGCTTCTTTTATTCTAACATTTATTATAGCCTCCTTTGAAAGATTACTTTGTGAACTGTGGCTGGTGCGGAAAATTGCAACTAGCCCAGCGTCTGAATTGTATTTTCAGTTCTCTCTGTAAGTTGCCAACTGCCAAATCATATCGGGCGTTGACACTTGCCTGGTATGGATGGCAGAGTTGCACCAAGTCAAGCTCGCAAATTTGTATTGTTTGCCATTAGTTATGGTGGTCTAGCTAGATTTGGTTGGTTGCCAGATTATTCTCCAGCTATCAACCTTGAAAGGTCTACAAGTCCGGAGCAGTTTCTTTACAAAACGCTCCTGTTAAAGATGCATAACTTCACGTCCAAACACCGGCTGCAGGAGCGGATCTACAGTATATGGGTCGGGGTCATGTAACACCTATGCTCTCCAACTCAACCCAGGCAATCCCTGTAGTATATAAGCATATAACTCTCTTATTACAAGTTAAAAGGTTACTGTTACCAGTTCGTAACGACCGGACAATATTTTTCATGGATTCACCCTGACTGGCTGTATCATCATGCGAGTCCTGCATGCCTCTCCCTGGCCGAGCGCGCTAATCCTTCCGAGTATCATCATTAATTAGAACGGCGCTGTATCGGCCAAATTTCTTCAGATAATTAGGTCGGCGTTGCGACGAGGAACTCGTACACACGGATTGCCATCTGGCCGTCGCGTCGTATATGTTCGTCTCTCTCGCGGTTAAATGCGATGTAAATATAGATCGTTTTCCGGGACAGAAGAGGTAGATGCAGAGGGAGAAATGAGATGTCTAGGCTCTACATGGACAACAAACGCCTTTGTCCGGTATTGGATGTCATACTCTACCTATACCATACTGCATGCGTGGAGGCGTGGGGCCAATGAGGTTTGGTGCTTTTTTATTGGAAGGACATGGCAAGTGATGATTATTTGATACGGTGTTGCTATGCATACAACGATTATCACCCTCACCACTATATTCCTAACCTAATCTCACTTTCCACCTTCTCTCCCTCTCTCTCACCAATCAAAGAGCACATTAGTTATAAGATGTATAGTAGTTCTCTTAATATATTGTGCTCGTATGATGACTCTCATCTCACGTGAGTTTAGGAGTGCCGCACTTCTTCTTGAGCGAGCCATCATCCTTCAACACCAACATCAGACACCACCCAGATGCACCTCGTCCATCCAAATCTAGAGCCGCATGATGGCGTCCGAGCAGGCGTGGCCGCACATCAACAAGTGCACCATCGGGGTGTACTCCTCTGCCGTCCCTGCGCTAGCCGGGTTGCTCCACCGTGGCAGCACGCAGGAGCGCTGCGAGCGGTGCTGCGTGGCGGCCACTATACGCTCTACCAAAGAAACGGCAAGGCTGCCAGAGACATGGCGGCACACCGGCGAGGCTCATGCGCCCACCGAGCTTGGCGCTGCCGAGTCTGCTCGCGCCGATGAGGTGCTCGGCCTCCTTCCAACGCGACCGCGCGCGCTAGACAACCGGCGGTTGTGCAGTGCACAAGCATGCATTCATTTAGCCATGGAAAGAAGAAGGGAGGTGCTTGGTGTGTGAGGAAGAAAAGGAGCTGTGGAACCCAATGACTTGGCTCAGATCACGTGAGTTAAGAGTCGTCGTACGAGCATCGTATTGGAAAGATCGTGTGTGTAGCATTTTCCTATTCGACACTCCACGTGGAAACTTGTCCCTAGGAAAGGGTGTTCTCTGTCTGCTCCACTGCCCTTGCTCACTGATGAACGAGCAGTCGAGCACAGCATCGTATTAACGCCGCTGAGGCGCTCACAGTCCTTTGCCAGAAACATACAAACTCTGTAAGCTTTAAACAGATGAAAGCTTAACATTTAGGTCAGTTTTCCAGCGTGTAACTTCAGCAAATCTTTTTTTTTTTTTTTTACCGACACTTCAGCAAATCTTGTGCTATCGATTTGCTACTACTAGAATTGTCACCAAACAGCCATCACATGAGACATAATTAGAACTTTACTTTCGGATAGTTTTATTAGTATCATGATAACATCCAGTTTGGCAACCCAGAGAGACAGGGTCCTACTAACGTCCTCATGGCTCCAGGCTGTTGGGGTGTGCCAAGAACCTTGTGGACGCGTTTGCCTTTTCTCCTTTATCACATCAGAACAAGATCTGACCCAAAACATAAACTGGGCGGAATCAATTATGGTCCTAGAACATCACTGGGATGGATAAAGAACCAACATCTCGACGGTTCACTGGGAGCTGACCGAGCTGTCCAAATCTGCCTCGAAAGTCGAAATCGAAACAGATGGCATTTGTGAGTTCTTTCAAGCCATAGAAGGCTGGATAATACTGATGGTTTTCCAAAGAAAAGTACGCACTAGCACTAGCAGAAGCACCTGCGAGTGACAGGTGAGGGCGCGGCCGCGCGGGAGGGACTTGGCAGAGCAGGAGCAGCGGGGTTCCCCGAAGATGGCGTGGCCGTTCGACGACGCGGAAAGCGAAGATGCGGCCTCGGCCGTCACGCGAGCGCAACGGCCACGGCAGAGGCGCAGTTCCACCGCCGTCCCGTCGCCGCTACTTGAGCCTTGAAACGGCCAGGCCTATCATTCTGGTGAAGTAGTGAATTCAGCCCATCAAAATACGCAGTGGACTGCGTCATTTTAGGCTGAAGAGTTGCGACTTCAAACAATGGATTTGGCCCATGGAAAGTGCACGGAGTCGTTACTCGGTAAAGCTATAGCGAGGAATTCCTCTAAAAAAAGCTAGAGTGAAGAAGAGAAATACTAGAAAATGCTATAGCGTTTTCCAGCCAACCAACAGTATAGCTTTTACCCGTCCGATCTGAGCTATCCAACGCACCTGATCTACCCCTGCCTCCACATTATCTCTTTGTTTTCCCTTCCTTTCATTCCACTCGTCTCAATCCAGATCCCTTCACCTTATCCCTTCAGAGCAATGAGGACACTACGAGCGAGGGGAGCACGGAAGGGGGAGTGGTGGCGGCGTCTGGAGTCGCCGTGACCACGGCCGCAACGGAGACGAAAAGGGAAGAGATGGTCGTTGTGGCGACGGGGGAGGCGGAGCCAATGGAGTCGGCGGAGACAGAGGAGCACGTAGAACGCATCCTCTTGGCCATCGAGAGCTTCACTCGCCAGTTCCACCTCCTCACCTTCTCCTCTCCTTTCTCAGTCTTGCTTAACCTGTGACTATGATGGTGAGCAAACGAAGTGAAGTGACATGTACTGATGGTGATAATGCATGTGAGCAGGTGTCGAGGATGCTGGAGGCCGGGTGCGCACTGATCAAGGCCCTCGTTGCTGACTTCGAGGACCGCCTGTGCTCGTAAGAAGCTTCACACACCATGATGCAGAATCGGCATTCCATTGCCCATGTCCTTGTGGTGGAGAACGGTTGTTTATTACATGTTGTTGTGTGTGTGTATGTCTAGGATCCACAAGGAGAGGGTGGAGAGGTGGCAGGAGGAGATCCGGAGTTACGTGCCCGCGACACCACCGACGAGCAGGCCCGCACCCTCCTCCACGACGCCCAGCTCCACCTCCTCCACACAATCCGCGACTAGACCACCAGGTCGGCTCTGACTTTGACTTCTCTCACTTGCTTCACTTGTTCCATTCCATCTTCAGGCAAACCAATGTTTCAGTGAACTGTGTCGGGATTTTTTTTGCTCTTGTTTGATTTTTGACGAAACTTCTCGAAATATGTTGAAACTTGAAACTTTTTTTGTATGAAACTTGTTGAAACTCGAGTTCCAAAATCTGAAATTTGTTGAAACTTGAGTTCCTGTAACAGCCAAAAAATACCTAAATGCAAAAATATGGGATTTTAAAAAACTTTTTGGTATGATATCTATTATCGTACCATTTGCCTACATCTTTGAGAGTTACTTATGGGCATTGTCTTTCTGCTTTCATGGTTTTATCTATTTTTGCATAGGAATTCCTTAAAGCGAATATCAGAATTGTAGCAAACCTAAAATTCTGTTGTTCCGTCTTCTTCCCAAATTCTTCCGAGCCTTTTCTTGTTACCTGTTTTCCCTTGGGCTTAGTCCTGGCTAGCCTGGTTCTGATCTAACTCGACCAGCCCCCGTGCATTCCATTTTCTCTATTTACCCAGCCAAGCCAGTGTCGTGTCATCGCCCCTTCTCCACTGTTCCTTTCTGTTAATAGATATGCCTTTATGCATGCATACTCACATGCAATGCACCCCCTCAGGCTACCCAGTCCTACAGGCGCGCACATCTGCAAGCGCTAACGCCTCCCAGTCGACTTGGTCAAACCTCCACCACTCTCGCTCACCTCTCACTCTCGTTCTATTGTATGCACGTTGTGCTATGGTATGTCTATACAGACACTGAGCAATATAAGGTCGAGCACCAGTTGTACTTTTACTCTCATTCTCTATTTCACACTTCCAACCAGCTCCTGGCCGAACTTGTTTCAGTCCGGACAACTCCTTCGGTCATAGGACTAGTGGAACCTCCTTCTTTCCCTCTCTTAGTGTGCTAGCCAATTTCAGTGAAGTAGTCATCAATAGCCATCACCCAAGCTGTCATTCAGCTGCCCTATGCTGCCCATACCGTCAACAGCCCCAACTACTACCCCTCGTCAATTGTGCCAACGTACATGTAAATAGCAGCCCCGAACCCCTTATTGCTCTTCTTCTCCATTTCAGTGCTAGCCTCACGACCTCCCTTCCTCCTGTGGATTAGAGCTCTGGTTCGGCCCAAGCGTTCGCTTCGACTGAGTACCGCCACCCCGCCGCCTGCGCCGCGGCCGCCATCGGTAAGGCTCATCCCTCATGATGTGCGTCTGCTCCCACTTCGTGGCGCAAAAGGCATTTTCTCTCATTTGATTCCACTTTTCATTCACAAGATTTGCTATAGATAACACTCTTCCTCCCCTCCAACTGGAACACCCCAAGACATCCTCTTCGGACCACCTATATGCTTCCAGGGAGTAACCTTGAAGACCAAAGACCACCTTCCTTCCTCAGGCTACTTGCAGCGTGGAGCTTCTCTCATAATCGGGGTCCACGTTGCCAGCTCAACTCCGGGAAGCTCATCTCCCCAGCCCTATACCGGTGAGTTCTTAGTGGCCAAATACTTTCCCTAGTTCGAGCTATTTTTGTTTTAATCTCTAGTGTTTCGCTGGTTCCCCCCTCTGACCCTTTCATTGGTCCATTTGAATTTGTCAATATAGTCGAACTTGTGTCTCTTTCAACCGCTGTTGTGTAGTCGATTACTTCTCTCATTCGACTACACGCGGTTAACACTCCCACGACCTCCCTCCTTGCACAGACCTCCCTTTTTACAAGGACCACCCTCTTGGCAAAGACCCCCCATATGGTCAAGACCTCCTATTTTACAAAGACCACCCTCTTATTTGCGACCTCCCATTTTACAAAGACCACCTTCTGGATCATGACCTCCCATTTTACAAAGACCACCCTCTTGGTCGTGACCTTCCGCTTTACAAAGACTACCCTCTGGGTCATGACCTCCTATTTTGCAAAGATCACCCTCTCGGTCGTAACACTCTCACGACCTCCTCAGGTCATAGCACTCTCACGACCTCCATCAGTCGTAACACTCTCACGACCTCTCCATTTCATAACACTCGCAAAGATCTCCTCAAGTCGTAGCACTCTCACGAGCTCCACCGGTCATAACGCTCTCATGACCTCTCCAGGTCTTAGTACCTCCACGACCTCCCCGAGTCACAGTACTTCCAAAGACCTCCCCTGGCTACAGTGATTCCAGGACCTCCCCTGGTTACAGTGTTTTCCGTACCTCTCCAGGTCAACAATACTTCCATGACCTCCCCAGGTCAACAGTACCTCCACAACCTCCCTGGGTCAACAGTGCTCTCACGACCTCCCCTGGTCATAGTGTTTCCACAGCCTCCCCTGGTCACAATACTTCCACGACCTTTCGGTTGTATCCTTCTGTAACACCCCAACTCAGAACGAGCCTGGAATGCTACCAAAACTAAAATACAACTAGAGCGAATTTACAAATTTTCGACAGAGTTTCCCTTGTATAATCTATGAGAATCAATTTTCTAACAAGTGAACATAACATTTAACAGTAATTTCATAAACCAATTCACTCATGCATAAGGGATAATCATATGAAGGTAATCAAATAACACCATTCTCACATCCATAACTTATTTCGTCATTCATAATCATAAAATAACTATGGATATTTCTCAGCAGTCTATTATTCTTATGTGATGCTAAAATAACAATTGCATTATTATTGTGAAGTGGTGCGTGCTTTCCAATCATCTACTCCCGCCCATGCATGACGTCTTTGCCAGAAGTACCTAAATCAAAACAAAGCAAGGATGAGCCATAGGACTCAGCAAGTATCAACAAGATTACAGGATCATAAAGACATAACCGTTTGAACAACTTTAATCGACATTACTCATGACATTTCAAATATTAAAAATATGTTGACAATGCTATGCACTCTTTGTTCTTTAACTCTTTACGCATTTTACCGGTAATACGGGGTATTCATCAGTCAATGGATACCCATGCATGTGCCATCTGGCACAGGGACCAAGAGCCTATACAACAACTTGTATAGGGACCTTTGCCCGTCATCAAAATGTCGGAGACCTCAGATATATTGCCCACATTTCATAAATGTGGGACCTCAAGCTTGTCATTGGTCGACGGGGACCTCAACTGAATCACTTGGTCACCTCGTGACCAAGTTTCAAGATGCTCAGGATATGCATGAATATAACATCTATTTCTTCTCATTCAATAGAATTCATCATATACCTTAGTCATGAAAACAGTAGCATTATGAAATAACTGCAGTCATAAAATGCAAACATCAACACCACTAGGGCCATCTCAACATCACTTTCACATGACAACAATGAACATTACACAACTCAATCATGACATGCAACAAGAATTTCCATTTTAACCCGAATACTTGCCTCAACCGTGCGAGAACGGCGGATGCGAAGTAGGTGCTGCCCTTGGGACCTCGCTGCCACCTGGACAAAAATAAAACCCCAAACTAAGACTAGCTTACTGGACCAAAACCATACTTAACATCACATTCGAAATCGCTAACTTTTTTAACGTTTTCAACTTTTCTAATTTCTAGCGATAGGTCACTGCAAACAGCATACTTCAAAAATTCATAACTTTCTGCTCAGGGGTCCAAATGAGATGATCTTGGACTTTCTGAAAAGATAATTAAGTTGCCTAAATAAACCTAGTTGGGGTGACCCTCTGATTCGGCCATCTTCTACCCGTACCAATCCCTTTAGTCAGAGCAGCTCAACAGCATTCAGTTTATGGACAGAAATAAAGAAAATAGCATAACTTTCTCTACGTTCATCCAAATTCAGTGATCTTTAGTTTTCCTGAAATCTAAGAGAATTAGCTTCATTTTTCGTTATGGTGAGACCCTCTGGAAACTCCTCTAACAGCAAGTTTAAATCAGGTTAAACCGACACTGTCAAATCTGTTACCCACAGAAACATCATAGCACTAAAAAAATCATAACTTTGGCTACCGAAGTCCGAATGACCTGATTCTTGTCGGCAATGAAAGATAACTACGATACCCACAACTTTATAGGAGATTCCCAGACCCAAAACTGCCTTTACCTTAACCAAAAACGACAATATATGCTACTGCAGAACACCGATCTACTGTCATCCGAAAATTGGACAACAAGAAAACGACCCAAAACAAAGAACCACGGGTTACCCTTGCCAAACGACGAAGGTGCGCTGCGCGGATGAAGATCACCACGAGTTCCCGGTTGCGGATCCTTCTTCCCTTCTCCCTTTCTTCTCTTCCTTCTCCTTTCTCTCCTTTTCTTCCCTTCTTTTCTCTTCCTCTTGGCCGCCACCCAAGGCTTTTCTTTCTTGCTCTTGGGCAGCAACAATGGGGAATTAAGGAGGAGCAAGGAGGTGGGGAGGTGGGGCTGCTGCAAGGGAGGGAAGGGAAGGGTCGGTGCAAGGGAGGAGAGGAGGGGGCGGTGCTAGGGAGGAGAGGAGGGGTTGGTCGGCTAGGGTTTGGGGAGGAGCCCCCTGGCCGGCCACCCCTCGGGCCTTGGCCCAGCCCAAGTTGCCGTGAAGTTTCGTTTTTTTTCCCTCAAAAACCTGGTTTTAGCGAAAAAACTAAAGGTCACTTTCATGATTATCAACCTGCTCTCAACAAAACTGACAAAAACTTTCCGGGATATTACACCTTCGGCAACATTACAGCCTCTACGACCACTGCTACAACCACTGCGGTTTCTCCTCGACCATTTCCTGGTCGTAAGACTCCTCACGACCAGTCTCTAGTCATAAGTTTCTCCACGGCTATCTCCTATAGTATAAAACCTCCCACGATCAGTTTGTGGCCATAAGCTCTACTACCACCATCTCCTGGTCGCAAGATCTTCAACGAACAGTCTCTGGTCGATGGGGCTTACAGACGTGTGGGTCTGATCGACCAGAGGGCCTCCCGCGCCGTATTTAAAGACATGGTATGGTCGCCCTGTCGAGTTGCCCTTAGATATGTTGCTCTCATTCGGAGTGTTCTATTGATTGAATGTATTTGGACTTATTGGATTTTATTTGGTTGTTTTCAGTCGTTCTGGAGTTCAATCGTATTATGCGTAATTAGCATCTGGAGGTATAATAGAACAGTAACCCCAACCAAGACAAGATTGCCAGAACATTGAGCGGGATGACTATCAGCCTATGGAGCGAGATTATTACCAGGATATTGAGAAGGATGAATATCAGGATATAGAACTTTATCAGAACAGTGGCCAAGGCGAGTCAACACTTTGATCATATTGAACCTACTTTTTGCAAATTATGTTGCTTTAAATTATGAAATTACATTGCTATGTTTTATTCAACTATATTGGTCTAGCTCATAGTTAATACCTTAACAGTAATTGTGTATGAATTGCCAACCCTTGAACTTAGACACTATTCTTTGTCACCCTAGACTTAATGGATTATATACTAGTTAATAAGTCTATATCTAAGTGTCATGCTTAGCCTTGCTTAGATACAATGTCATGAGGGCATTAAATTGCCCTACCACAATCATTAAAAAACTTTGGAAAATGATTTGGGGCAGCTAAGGCTATGAGCCTAGCTGGTATGTTTGGACTAAAGGATATTTTCAAAACAAATAAAGCCCAAAAAACAGTTTTCGGCTTGGGCGGCTGGAAAGAGTGGCTGGTGCTGGGTGCACGAGAGAGTGTTGGTATGTGGACGTACCGCCCAAGTCACTTAAGGACCGAATCCAGTGATGTCCTCTCATGTAAAAACAATACAACCATAAGTCTATAATGGGTACGACCTGGCTAACTAATTTGCCTGCCTCGGCGTAGCTTCGCCATCGGGAGAATGTGGCGTGGATAAAGGGGAAAGAAGCTACAGTGAAACCACACGGCGCAAGAGGGGGCCTCCTGGAAGTGCATGGCACCGGGCGGTGAAAACCTTAGTGGGTAAAGCTGCGTCAAGGTTGAGCATTGTAAAAGTCTTGTGGTGATCTCCCCTTGATTCACATGTCTAAGGAAACATGTGTATATGTCAAGGCGACTATCTCTTGTGGGTAAAGTGTGTGAACTCTGTAGAGTAAGAAAATTATCTAGATAGCCATGCTTATGGTCAAGAGCGGTGCTGAGAACTTGCTTCATATAGCTTTCCTCTTGTATAAAACCATTTGTGGGTGGAATGGGAAGGCTGGGGGTGGGACCTCAGGTTTTTTAGAAAGCCTGGTCGGGAACCAGTGGTTATTACGGGATAGCACGAGTATTGAGTGGTTGGAGCCACTCAATGGTATAGGAGATTGGACCTCCACTAGTACTTTACAAATGAAAACTTATTTCTGAAACCAACTTGTAAAAATGCTAAATCTCATGATTTTCTACTAAATCTAGTTCAAAGTTGGCTTTATGCAAAGAAAAGAACCTCAACCTCCCTTCGACTAGCCCTGCATCTATAAAATTGCATTGTGTATTAGCTCGCGAGTACGGTTGTGTACTCAAGCTCTGCCATTATAATATTTTCAGACCCAAGTGATCAAGACCCCTACCAGTACTTCCTAGAGGTTGAACCGGATGGTGTTGAAGATGATGACGCTTAGGTTGGGACTCCAGTCGCTTGCCTATGGGCAGAGTGAATGGATCCACCACGACTTATTTTGCCTCTGCACTTCTCTTCGTTTTGGTACTCTGGCTTTTGTAAGATCCTTGCTTGCTTGGCTCTTTTGTAAAACACTTGTCCGCATAGCCTGGCATATATAAAGATGTTATGTTGTGGGTTGCACTATTCACATAGGGTACTATTCATAAGAAACAAGGTTCAGGATCAGTTGGTTTACTACCACTAAATAGTTGTCTTACGACTACCTCAGTTAGTCTACAATCACTTCTAGGTGTCACAGGACCTCCGTAGGATCTCCCAAGACCTCCGTAGGATCCCCGAAGACCACCTCTTGGACCTCTCCAAGACCTCCTCTAAGACCTCTCCAGGACCTCTTTGGGACCTCCATTGAATTCCTCTGACTCTCCAAGACCACTCCTCAGGTCTTCCTCTAGGACCTCCTCCCGAACTTCTCTCGGACCTCCTCTAGGATCTCATACAGGTCGTCTCTAGAACCTCCCCTTGGACCTCCTCAGAGACTACTCCAGGACTATCTCTTGGATCTCCTCTGAGACATCTTCAGGACCTCCCATTGGACCCTCCAAGACCTCCTCTTGAACCTCCTCAACCTCTTCAGGAACACCCATGTGGACTTATCTGAACCGTTCAGGACCTCCCTGATACTATCTGAACCGTACCAGACCTCCCTTGGTTCATCTGGACCGTCCAGGATCTCCCCTGAGTTCATCTGGATCGTCCTTGATCTCTCTCAGGACCTCCTCAGAATCTCCCTTGACTCCTTTGAACCTCTTCCCAAGACCTCCCTTGACCTCTTCAGAACCACTCCAGGATCTCCATGAAACCACCATAGGACTTTCACAAGACCTCTTCAAGATTTCCCTAGGATCACCTCGGGACTTCTTCAGGACTTATCCAGGGCCTTCAGGACCACCCTCAGACCTCCCTAGAACCTCTCCTGGACCACCCCAGGACCTCTTCTATAACCAGGTGTGGCCATAGACTTTAACCAGCGATTCCTGCACTACACGACCACAACCATCAGCCCTTACCTAGTTGTAGGCCCGCCTTGGGCTGACTTTGGGAACTGATCAAGACTGAGGAACAAGTAGGCACCGTGGATAGTTATGAGTGTTGATCAAGACTGAAGATCCAAAAGGCCAAGAACTAGGTTGCAAACCCACAGTCGACCGCCGGTGGGTACATCATGCGGGATTTCCACGAGTTATTCTGCACTTCTATTAGCCGCTGCTGATCTCTGAAAGATAATTGGCCTAGTCAGCCCATCTGCAAGTCAAAAGCTGTAAGGTATACTTATGCTTTGTTTAAATATTATGTAATATCTTTACATTTTCGTAAAATATAGTTGAACCAACAATGTAACTGTGTGTGTCAACTACTGATCCAGGGAATGGCAGAACTCTACACAGTGGGTCCCAAGTTCCAAATTTGGGGTATGGCAGTTCCAAAATCCGAAATTTGTTGAAACTTTTTGAAACTCTTTTGTGTGAAACTTGAGTTCCAAAATCTGAAACTTGTTAAAACTTGGGTTTGAAACTTTCTTGGAATCTTTTGAAAACCTCTAGAAACACGCGAAACCCAGAACTTTTAAAATGTTTTCACGAAACTTCTTGAAACTTTTTGAAACTCTTTTGCCTGAAACTTGTTGAAACTCTTTTGCCTGAAACTTGTTGAAACTTGAGTTCCAAAATCTGAAACTTGTTGAAACTCAGGCTTGAAATTTTCTTGGAATCTTCTAGAAACTTCAAGAATCTGAAACGCGTTGAAACCTAGTCGAAACTTCAAACTTGAAATCTAGAATTTTTAAGCAACTGAAACTTCACAAAACTACATGAAGCTACTATACTATTGGAAATGTATTCCAATGGTATAACGTGGGTAGCAGCTCCTAGTGAAGAATTACAAACTGGTAGACGGAGAGGGTTATCGTGAGAACATATCGTATGGTCGGTTTGTTTCGTGCTACTCATGTTACCGCTTCCCACTACTAAGAAATGGTTCAAATGGTCATAAAAAATTCTAAAAAAAAAGAGCATCCAACAAAATTTCAATTGGAAACATGTTGTACATCAAGAGGGAAAAAAGACAAATTTTTAGCAAATAGTAGATTTATCTTTCCCCTTTTTATTTTGAATTTCCTTTACAATGGAATTTGTATTTTTTGTTTGTCAGTATATAGATCGAATTTAGCTTTCAAATATTGTGGCACGATAGATTGGTTTGTGCCAATGTTGACAATTTTTTTTTGGATTTTATCACAATAATTTGAATCATTTTATAAGTAGTGGGAGCATGGGTAGCACAAAACAAGTTGGGAGCACAAAAAATATGTTCTCGAGCTACCACGTGAACCTCCAACTCTAGCGGCTCCATCGTCGCCCCATCCAACCGACTAGGCCTCCCCTTGTTGCACCACCTCCTCTCTCCAGCCATCACCGCATCGTCCAACTCAACAACTAACTCACTTCTCTCATCGTCATCGCCTCGAACTTATTGCTCCCGTAGTGTTGTAGCTATATATGCATTAGCATTGTGCTTTTACAAAATAGTCCTATATATTCTATAATTTACATACACATTTACAGGGAACAACCCTACTAAAATGAAGCAGTGATAGTTGAGCCCACGTGACAGGTTTTCTAGACCCGCTACTATCTCCCCGCTGAAACCACACCTCAACACCCACTCACCTACCAAACTCTACAGTCACTGTCCCGATAAATTCAAAACTTAACCCCATGATATCCTAACTTGGCCACCACGTCGACGGACAAGAAGCTCACGTGGAGGTAGAGGTGGTAATGGATAGATATCCAAATCCAAATAGCATAAGTCCAACTCAAATCCAAATAGCACGAGTCCAACTTAAACCCAAATAGAATTGACGCCATTCAAATTCAATAAGGTGATATCCATGTCGATCTAAATCCAAATACGCATGGTCCATGGATATCCAAGTCCAAATGGATCTATATAAATATTATGTTGAGATAAGGACGTGGGCCCAGCAATTTGCTTGAAGTAGCTCCTCTACACGCTAAGTCATCTCCAATAAATTTCAGTCAATTTCGTGAAACTAGGTGTGAACACGAGTTAGAAATTCCAAATACCGAACTTTTACAAGACTCCTATAAAGCCCGTGGGCCCACCTGTGCGTCTGGGCTCACTAATTTGAACAAAGTAGCTCCTCGACACACCAAGTCGTGTCTAGTAAATTTCAGCCTATTTTGTGAAAAAATTTCGGTGTGAACACAAGTTAGAATTTCCAAATAGCGAAATTTTACAAAAGCCTCCTATAAAAGTCCATGGGACCCACCTGTGTGCATGTGACCACCAATTTGCACAAAACAGCTCTCCTACACGTTGAATCATCTTTAATAAATTTTAGTAAATTTTGTGAAACTTTTATGGTGTGAATACGAGTTACAAAATCTAAATACCAAACTTTTACCAAAGCTTGATTTGGGGGTTATGTCCATTGAATAGCCCATAATCCATCCTATTAATATCAAGTATCCAAAACTTATGTTGGGCCTAACTTTGGATATATCCAATTTCAATAAGATGCAATCCATTGAGGTCCAATATTAAACAAGTCCAATAGGTCATGGACTCCTGAAGTCCAATTCCATCTCTAGGCAGAGGTGGTAGCACATTTAGACAAACATGTTACCACTGGCACTGAATCATTTTCTAACTCCTAATTGTGGTGATATCAACCCAGTGACCAATCTGTCCTAATACTAAACCCGATGAGAACAGCGAGATTAGGGAAGTGTCATACATTTAGTCCAGTAGTGGTAGGCTGCCATGCATCTTGTGTGCGAAGTGTCTTGCGACAAACGCCGTAAACGGCTGCATAGATCCGGTTTGTCAATCATTGGGCCTCATGGGTCGGTCGATGCTGCATTGTGGATTCGGTGGTCGCTCGTGCTAGGCCGGTCGCTGTGGCCTACTTCAGAGGCGTTGGCCTAGCTGTGAGATCGACAATGGACAACTCAGATCAAGTTGGCTTCTACCTTCACTCCACCACAGTACTAACCTATCTCGATCCACGCGCCACACTCTCCTTCTCCCCAGTCCCCCTCTTCTCCTTTCTCGCCTGCCCTTGCCTCCTCCCCATCTCCTGCCAAGTATCGTTGCCACCGTTGGTGAACTTCCCTACTCTCCTCCTCCGATTCTTAGGCCCATCGTCGTCGGTGATCGCTCCGTCCACGATGTTGGCTTCTCCCGATGTCCCCTCCTCCATCCTCACCCTGAACCCTAGTCGTGCTGCCACTGTCTATCCACCATCCTGAAACGTTGACCTGCCCACCGGTCTCCAGAAGGGCTTTGATGCCTCTGCCTCGATGTCAACGAGAGAGCATCTCCATCCTCCTCTTTAGTCTCGATGACCACAGTGAGGCACGCACCGGATGACGTCGATCCTTCGTTCGCTTCTTCTACATTGGCGCCCCCACGATTCTTGAGGTGTCTCCATGGCAGAGACATATTGCCAATTGCTCAGAGTAGTGCCAGCTCAGATCTGACAATGACAGAGAGTGCATGCCGCATGATGTTCCTTGAAGTTCTCATCCAAAGTAGCAAGCATGGTAGGAAGCATGCCCGGTGGCTTGATAAATTAGGTCTACGTGTGTTCTAATCCTCTATTTAGTCTATTTTCATAAACAGACATGGTAGTTAGGATCTATTCTAATGACAAAACTAATATGTGTTTGATGTTTATTGAATATTCAGTTTTCAAAAACAGCTAGAGTAACTAGAATATGTTCTGTTGACAACACTATCTGGGTTCCGCTTCAGCGACTCTAGTTTTGGCTCCGTGGAGTGCCTCGGAGACTTGCTGTTTACCAATTGTGAGGCTCTCTGACTCCTGAAGTTTCTCTAACTACAACTTATATGTCATATATAAATCTATGTGAGTTTGCCTTCTAGTAAATTTAGGCTAAATTTTGATTATTTGGTATCTAGATAGAGCGATGCTCTACAACCGGTGTTGCTTATATTTTACAATTAATTGGTGAAGGCCATCCTACCCTCAAGCATTATATATTTGGTGAGTACATTCATCTTTGTAAGACAATATCTATTTCATGTGCGCATGTTGGAAGTATCATCTATAGTTTTGCAATATTCTCTTTGTTTCAGATTTTTTGTTCCCTTTGGAGGTACAATTTTGGTGAATGGTCCAGGTGGTTTATATAGCTGGAATAGCTCATGCAACGTATCATGGAAACACTCAACCTCGTGTGCTTCTGGTGCCTTTCTATCAATTTACTTCGTGTTGATGGTTTCCTATGTAATATAATGCTAACTTTTGGTGGGTGCCCATTTTGATAAGTTTATTTTATTCCTCTATATAGCTATCAATTATGTATTAGGCAAGCCAGAAATAGGAGATAATTTAGTCATATTAACCAAAATTTCCTGTGTTTCAGGTTGTTTGATGACGTCCAGAGTTACTATGATGAGGTTTTTTCTTACTCTCCTTAGGACAAGTATACTGGTTTCTCCCATAACTATTAGATGCACTTTCTTCCCGAATTGCCTTGATGCTGTCTCATCCTGTGTATATTACTTAACTTTAGAAGGATATGTGAAAAGTAAAGATTGGGTTGATATCTCCAGTTCTTTCTTGCATGAACCAACTTATGAAATAATCTTAGTTCAATTATCTTTATCACCTCACTTTCTTCTCCCAAGGTTGGTTAAACAAATATAGTTAAAGTGGTCAAGCAATTATAACTCTGGTAAAAACTTCCCCTTTGGTAGCTAAGCTAAACATCTAAAAATGATGTGGGTACACTTTTGTTGTCAATAACAATTCACAACATTGTAATTTGATAGCCAGTGTCTTGTGTTTATATTTTCAGGTATTTGCTTCATGTGTGAGAAAAAATATCCAGGACAACCAATCCGCGTCACAAAATAATTGGCAGGTAATTAAAGTAATTACTCCAGCATGGCTTCATGATAGCTATAATTCTAACTTCATTATTATGAGAGCTTAAAACTCACTGGTATTTGCAAGAATGAATAGTGTGCTCCTTATCATTTCTTTTGTTTACCTTCTTTCAACCAGATTTACAAGATACATGCAATATATACCTTACTCTTGTGAGAGTTGATGTTTTCTCATGTAGTTACTTGTGGATTTTATTGTTGCTTATAAGACTGGATTATTGCACTTGGTGGCATGTTGTCCTCTCGTTCTTTTTAGTCTTCAAGATTTAAATATTTTGTTTTGTCATTTCTGAATATATCATATGGATCTATGTCTATCTGACCAAACTTTCTGGTAGTGAGCATGCTATAATTACTACGTGTATTTTTCCCATGTCAAAGTACCAAGCAATTCTCTTTTTTCCCAACTGAACAATTGTTACATTACTTTGGTGGCAAAGCAAAAGGAATTCAACGACTAGCAAAACCTAGGTTTCTTAGTTTTTTTTAATATTTTTATTTACATAGCACCCTAGTGGTCTTGGTTGAGCAATTAGGATTAAGTAACTAGATATATCTTATTTTTTTATTATAGAAATGGAAGTATAACTCCCGGCCTCTGCACCAACTAAAGATGCACACAGCCATAATAGGCACCCAAATTCATCTCGAAGAGGACTTGAACCTGGGTGGTGGGAGTGTACATCCACACCTTCCCACCAACTGAGCTAGGCTCAGTTCCTACCATTTAGATAACTAGATATATTTCATGGTTTTCCATAATAGATTTTCTTTGTTTCCTACCATTTAGGATCTTGATTGTCAGTTGGAGATCAAGGATTTTGACTGCAGTGGACATGAGCAGCTATGTCTAACGATATTTGTTGTATGAAAAATGATACTCCCACATCTCGTATACCACTTAAATCGTACGATGATACATCTTTATTTATTTAAGTATACTCCAATAATGATATATATAGCCCATGCTTGGGTCTTAAACAACCATAAAACCTTCGAGCTCGAAGAAATAGCTTATGCTCTATAAAAAAATATGGTGCTCATTTTTTCACATCATAGTGATACTTTCTACATGGGCGTAGCTTAGTGCGCCAAGCTGCCTAATCTCTGCATATAACTGCAACAAATAGTCCCAACCGCTTGAATATGGTCAAGGACTAACCTACAATAATTTTTCTCTTGATAATTAGCTCAGCTTTGGCTCTCTACGTGCGTGTACAGTACGAAAGTCCATGACCAAATTGGCGGCAACTCTGCACAATACACTAGAGTACTAGTACCAACAGAAACGACGGCACGTGCTTATCCGAACTAAATTAAACTCTTGCCAAGACGAATACTACTGTACTTGCACCGTATAGGTCGAGCAAGTCCACGTCCGGCCCTTAATCATCAACACACACGACTACGTACGTACGCGAGTATTCCTCGTGTATACGATGCAACGTCTTCTACTAGTTAGCAAGCCTAGTCCACGCCAACGCGGATACTTGGCGCCCCCAGGACGCGAACGGCACGCGAGATATTTTACCGTCTAGGTGCCAGTCGGACTCGCGTCGCGTCTGACGACGAAGCCAAGCCAGGCCAAACCCCGCGCGCCTGACCAGAACCGCGTCGCTTTCGGGCACGAGCACACGGCACATGCATGACATGACCAAGCACAAGCCAGAAACGAAGAAATCGATCGGCCGATCGCCTCGATGTGACAATCAGCTGTGTCATGTGCAGGCGGGTCAGCCTGCCGATCGCCGGCCGCCGCCGTGGCGCCGTCTTCTTCACCCCGCGGGCCGCAACCTCGCGCGCGCGCCGCCTCGCTAGCTGCACCTGCACGTACGCAGCAGATGCTTCAACGCAACGAATTGGTCCAAGTGCAGGGCTTTTTGCTGAACACCTGGCAGACGCGGGACGTGGCAGGATGGTTCCTGCGTGGTAAGATGCATTGAGAAATCCTGATTTAAGGGTTAACGAGCATAATACCTAAATTGTCTCTGGTTAGTTTTAGTCTTTAAATAGAATTTTATTGTATTCAGAAAGAGATCAATCTATCAATAAAGAGGTTTCACATATTGTGTCTACACTGTTCATCTCTTTGTGATTGTTCATCTATTGTGTGGTGATTGGTTGTTGAATTCTCGCGATTACTACATTCTTCAATACGTTATCAGCACGAATGACTCTACACGACCAAATCGGTATGCTGCCGGAATTTCATCTTTCCATCTATTGTTTTTACTATGATTAATCTGGTAGATTAATTTGCATGTATCAGTTTAGATCGGTTAATCAGCTAATTTGCCTCGTGATTAATTAGCGTTCTAATTAGTAGATTAGTCCGGTTGGATTAGATCCGTTATTGTACTGTTTATCACATGGATTACTATTCATGCAAAAAAAAAACAGAGGAAAAAAATCGCCAGCCTGAAGCCACAGGAGCTGCCGCTGGCCCACCGTCGGCGCCCACCGCTCACAAACCCACTACACAGCCTCGCCGGCCCCGACGGCCATGTGCCATCCGCGCCGTCATCGTATTGCGTTGCACTCGCGCCGTAGCCGCACCGAGCGTCGCCGCCGGCCTACCACCAGTTGCTTGCCGCCGCCGCGACGCGCCCGGGCCACGTGCTGCTCCCCGCCGCTGGCTTACTGCTGCCGCCGTCGCGAGCATCCGACCATGTGCCCGCCACACCGTGCGTCGTTTTCGCTGCCGACCTCGTAGGGCGCCGATGCACCGCATCGCGCCTTTGGCCTGTTGCCGCCGCCATGCCACGCGCCTCCTGCACGCACCTCCGAGCCCCACTATGCGCAATGCGCCGCCGCCACGAGATGTGGCGCTAGGGGTTTTCCCCTGGCGCCCTAATGGTGCTGCCCACATGGCTTTTGTGGGACAAAAGAAAGGCACGGGCGCACGACCCAAAGAAAAAAAACCGGAAGAAAAGAAAAAAGGGGGGAAATCGGGAAAAGGAAAAAAATCTCGAAAAAATGCAAAAGGGCCGTCGAAGTTCTGAAGATTACGAGGATTTTTCGTGAATAAGGAATTTTTGCGAAACCCCTTGGAGTTTGGAAAATTTATGGTGGATTTCGGATTTTTATATATTCTTGCAGAATAACCCCTCGGGAATCTGATTTTTTTTTTTTACGATAGATTAGTATATCTCAAGGTTATTGTGTATTTTATACCCTCGGTTTATGGTTATTTGGTTTAATATTATTTATTTTTATGCAATACCCTTAAACAATCTTAAAAACATGGTTTTTAGGCATATGAGCTTCCATAATTTTGTGAAACCTTAGACTTATTTCCCTAGCTTGATTTGCTGAATTGTTTTATGTCATATTGATAATTCTAAAAATTATCCATAGACCTCATTAATTAGCATAAAATCATAATAATTGCTAGGAAAATTATGGAAATTCATCAAAAAAATCTGTTGAAAAGACGTTAAACCAATCTTTATTGATTTTGCAATATTCGTGCTTTAAATTCTATTTTACCTGTAGTAAAACTTAATAATTACATGAACCTAATGTAGGAGATGTCAGACATTGTAAAGAAAGAATTTGCTGAGCTTGGCCTGAATGGCAACAACTACCTCGCCTAGTTGATGGACGCAAAGATCAGCCTGAACTCTCGATCTCTTGGAGATGCCATCACCAAGCTAGCAACTGGCACCCCTACCATCCCTGAGGCCGCTAGATATGCGGCTCTGCACTTCTTGAGGCACCACCTCCATAAAGACCTGAGGTCTGAATATTTAATGGAGGAGGTTTTCCCCTAGCGCCCTAATGGTGCTGCTTGCATGGCCTATGTGGGACAAAAGAAAGGCACATCCCAAAGAAAAAACTAGAAGAAAAGAGGGGGGGGGGATCAGCGAAGGAAAAAATCTAAAACAATTGCAAAATGGCCCCTCGAAGTTCTGAAGATTATGAGGATTTTTTTTTGCGAATAATGAAATTTTGTAGAAAACCCCTTGGAGTTTGCAAAATTTACGGTGGATTTCAGATTTTTATATATTCTTACAGAATAACCCCTCAGGAATCCATTTTTTGCAATAGATTAGTATATCTCATGGTTATTGTGTATTTTATACCTTGGTTTATGGTTATTTGCTTTAATATTATTTATTTTTATGCAATACCCTTAAATAATCCTAGAAACATTATTTTTAGGCATATGAGCTTCCATAATTTTGTGAAACCTTAGACTTAGCACACACTGGAAGTTTCATACCATGGGTTTTATTTTCCTAGCTTTATTTGCTGAATTATTTTTTTGTCATATTGATAGTTTTGAAAATTATCCATAGACCTCATTAATTAGCATAAAATCATAATTATTGCTAGGAAAATTCTAGAATTCATAAAAATATCTGCTGAAAAGATGTTAAACCAATCTTGATTAATTTTGCAATATTCATGCTTTAAATTCTATTTTACATGTAGTAAAGCATAATAATTGCATGAACCTAATGTAGGAGATGTCAGACATTGTAAAAGAAGAATTTGCTGAGCTTGCCCTGAATGGCAACAACTACCTCACCTGGTCGATGGACGCAAAGATTAGCCTGAACTCTCGATCTCTTGGAGATGTCATCACCGAGCCAGTAGCTGGCGCCCCTACCATCCATGAGGCCGCTAGGTATGCGGCTCTGCACTTCCTGAGGCAGCACCTCCATGAAGACCTGAAGTCTGAATATTAAATGGAGGAGGATCCACTGGTGTTGTGGAATTCTGTGAAGGAATGCTACAACCAGCAGAGATATGTTCTTCTCCCAGAAGCACAAAGAGAATGGACTAACCTGCACTTTCAGAATTTCAAGATCGTGGCAGCATATAACTCTTTCATGCACAAACTTATCTCCAAAATGTGGTTCTATAACTAGGCAGTTACAGAAGCCGATATGATAGAGAAAATCTTATGCACCTTCCACCCTAATATGCGGATACTGCAGCAACAGTACCACAATGCGAAGTACTCTGAGCTGATGTACACTTTGCTGGAAATTGAGAAACGGGCAGAACTTTTGATGGAAAACCATCAGATACATTCCACTAGGACGATGACTGTGCCTAAATTACACTCAAATGCTCAGCAGGCAAGCAAAAGCCATGATCGTGAAAAAGGTCCAAAACAGAATGGGGGTAGATGGAAGAAAGTTGGGATGCAGATAGGAAGGGGTAAACCCCATGGTAGAGGAGCAGGTAAAGGGAGACCCCAGAAGCAAGAATCAGGCAACATGGCTGCTAATCCTCCCTAGACGTGCTTCAGATGTGGTTGCACCGGGCATTAGTCGCGTACTTGCCACACCCCGTAGCACTTGGTCATCCTCTACATGCAGTCCACGGGACGAGTCAAGAAGACTCAGGGGAACAAAGTTGAGGCTCATTTCACTGCTCAGCCCGCTCTTACTAGATCGTCTCCTAGCCAAGACGTCGAGAAAAATGATTACATGGTTCTTGATGATGAGGCTCAGGGAGAAGGCACCTCCATGGGGCAAGACGATCTTCTTGGATTGGATCTCCTAGACCTCCATGAGGACAGCCAGGATCCATTTGGAGACATGAAGTAGTCTCCTTATATGCTTTATTGCATATCAGTTTAGTTCTAGTTCCTGATGAACATTGGTTTATTCATGCTCATGTTGAGCACTTATCTTTCATTATTCTGCTTAGGCTGAACTCTTGGTATTGTTATTTCTCCAAATTAATTCAATTCATTATCTTATTGGTCTATGCTTGTTCTATTTAATTTTGAACTATATTTCCTATTGAATAATTCTTTGATTATTAATCATGTTTTAAATATAGAATAAACCGGTACGATCAAATGGCGAAAGAGAAAATCTATCTTGTAGACAGTTGCACCACTAATTCGATCTTTAGGGAAACTAAATATTTCCAAATATTAACTAAGAAAACTGAGAATATCATGAGCATCGCTAGAAGCGATGCTCTCATAGTCGACACTAGAAAGGCCATCATAGTTCTCCCGATAGGTACATGTATAATAGTCGAGGATGCTCTTCTGTATCCCGAATCTAAACGTACCCTCCTCAGTTTTAAAGACATTCGTCTGAATGGATTTCACGTAGAAACCGATAATGATAATGGTACAGAATACCTACTCATGACTAAGTCTAATGGATGCCAAAAGCAAATGGTAGAAAAACTCCCCTCTTTCTCATCAGGATTGTACTACACTTATAT
Source organism: Ampelocalamus luodianensis (assembly GCA_036346255.1). Classification (NCBI taxonomy): domain Eukaryota; kingdom Viridiplantae; phylum Streptophyta; class Magnoliopsida; order Poales; family Poaceae; genus Ampelocalamus; species Ampelocalamus luodianensis. The sequence continues at coordinate 25,076,372 of CM070622.1, read as the reverse complement.
CAAACCTGAAGTTTATGTTGTGATGAAAATAATTGTTGAACACCCAGTAATTTTTAAGATCTGGCATGATCGTCTAGGTTATCCTAGTTTGGGTATGATGCAAAAAGTTATCAATAATTCTGTTGGCCATAACATAAAAACTACAGATTTTTCTAGACCTAAAGATTTCATATGCCCTGCTTATGCCAAAGGAAAATGAATTACTAGACCCTCTGATTTGAAATTAAGAGATGAATCACCTAGTTTTCTGGAGAGAATTCATGGTGATATTTGTGGACCTATCCAACCCCTATTGGGCCCCTTTAGATATTTTATGGTCTTATGACATGCCTCTATTAGATGATCCCATGTTTGTCTGTTGTCTACATAACCATGCTTTCTCAAAATTAATTGCCCAAATAATTAGATTAAGAGCCAATTTTCTAGAAGAATAGATTAAGTCCATTCGGATGGACAACGCTGGCGAGTTTGCGTCAATGGCATTTAATGATTATTGTATGGTTCTGGGCATTAAAGTAGATTATTCTGTACCACATGTCCACACTCAAAATGGCCTCGCAGAGTTGTTAATTAAAAGAATAAATGTGGATATCATGGGGATATGCTCATGATTTTAGTATGATGATACAATTGGCAATGGTGTTGAGGGTTTGTCGAATCACTCGTTTTCTGCAAGTTTAGTAAAATCGGTATGACTGCATTTGAGTGGCGGTATTACCACACGTGGTGGTAGCTGGACGTGGTTGTAGCTGATCGTGGTCGTAGAAGGCTTCAACTACACGTGGTCGTAGCTATTTGTACCGAGTTGTCAAAAGTTATGAGTACTGTTTATTTCGAGTGCTGTAGCTGCAAGTACTATTTATTACGAATACTGTTCATTCAAAGCATTGTTCATCGAGTCCTGTTCATAGTTTCGACCAGCTGGACGTAGACAGTGGTCGTGGACACTGGTCGTAGACAGTGATCATGGACACTGGTCGTGGAAAGAGGTCCTGGACATTGGTCGTGGACAGAGGTCTTGGACACTGGTCGTGGATAGTGGTCCTGGATGCATGTATTGCTGATATGTGTTTTGACTAACGTGGGTCAAGTTACAAAGAATTTGTTCCCAGAATCGATCTCTTGGTCTATTCTTGTGCAGGTCGCTTGGTGGTCAACTATGGTCAATGGTGAGGAGGATCGGGACTTGGTTAGGAGAATCAAGGTCCAGAACGACCGTAGATGACAGATGAGATGGTTGGACTCAAGCATGGCTCAAAATGGATAAGGATGACCAAACGGGCAGTTCGGTGCGATGGATTGCTTTTGGCTAAACCGCGGTGCAAGACAATGCAAGGAGAAGTGGTTTAGGTCAAGAGTAGTTGAAGACGACGCTTTAATATACGTGCGTAATGAAACCCGTTTGTGTGAGGGCTTAACGGGTGCCCGTTTAGATGTCTTCCTCTAGAAGCTAGCTGCTGGGGTGCTGGCTGTGCACCTCCCAACCCTGACATTTGAGAAACCCTAGTTTGTAGTTTATGGAGAGGAAAGTGGAGAGGTTAGGGTTCTAGAGAGTTGGATTGATTGTGTGCTCAAGTGTTGAGCTTTTGTCCTCCAGGATGGAGTGGTTCTAAACCAACATCAATCTGATATCAATCTAAGCAAGATTCCTCAAGACGAGTCTCTTCTTGTTTTTGCTTTCTCTTTGGTGATTTTGGGGCTTTATTTTAATCGTTGGTTTTCCTTTGGTTTCTAGTTTGGATCTTGCTTGCTGTGATATGTGGGAATGCATCTAGGATCATGTTGATCATATTTTACCCACGAGCAAATTTTTGATCATATTTTGGTTTTGACTCAGTTTTGAAACAATCTTCACTCAATGAGAAAAAGGTCCAAACTTTGGTAATGATATTCACGATCCTTGATTGAAATAGGTTCCTGACATCCTAGAGAAGGTTTGTTTCAAGTTTCGTGAAATTTGGAGTTGTGGATCAAAAGATAGACAAATTTGTGATTTTACGTTCGGGCTGATTTTACTTTTCATCGCGCTAGGCCAAAGGTCAGACTACCATTCGAGAGGTCTGACCGCCCTTCTCTTTTAGTTTTGAGCTTCTAGTGATTTCGGTCTATTTTCTTTGGGGTTTTGATTGGATTCAATACAAGTCTTCCGCTATACTTGTATATTGATCTTCATAGCTCTCGTAGCTATTGAAGTGAAAATAGTGTTGAATTCGATCAATGTGAAAAAGAGACAGTGCTCCTATTCACCCCCCTCTAGTGGCCATTACGGTCCTACAATAAAACTTATTGCTAGGCCACTCTTAGATAATTGTAGGCTGCCCACCAGCTGTTGGGGCCACACAGTGCTGCGCGTTGCTGCATTAATCCAACTTAGACCAACTGCATAGCGTCCAATTTCCCCTGGCAATTAGTGCGTGGAAAAGAACCAAGTATTTCTCATCTGCGAAAATTCGACTGTGTTGTATACGTGCCGATTTCACCACCACAGCGTACAACCATGGGCTCTTACCAAAAGTTGGGAATCTATGTAGGTTTTGAATCTCCGTCAATTATTAAATATCTAGAGCCGATGACACGGGGATCTGCACACGGCTAGGTACGCTAATTGTATTTTTGATGAGGACAATTTCCCGACCTTAGAGGGAGATAAGTACCACTCTAAAGAATGCTGAGAAATAGATTGGAATGTCACTGGCATTTAGTCCTTAGATCCACACACCAAAGACTCAGAACAGGAAGTTCCGAGAATAATTGATATTCAACAAATAGCTAACAGTCTGCCAGATGCCTTCACTAATCTTAAGGGAGTGATAAAATCACAAATACCTACAGTAAATGCACCAAAGAGAGCAGAAGTACCCTAGAAGGATACTGAACCCACTCATGCCCCTCATGCAAAGAAGAGGGGGAGACCTTCGGGTGCACGGGAGTTAATTCCGCAGAGACGTCCGCAGAAACAAAGGACCGAATAAGACAGATCACTCCATAAGATAATTGAAGAACCTCAACCTGATGTTGAGAAAATCCCTGAAGTGATCTATTTTGAGGATAGTAACCCTAGCAAAAATTTATGCACACAATCTGACGCTGGGAGATCGGAACACCCAGACTCCATTGTGGGAAATCACGAGGAGCTGAAAGAAATGAATGAAGAAATTTTCACAAATTGTGTGGACTCGGGAGAGTCATATAAAACAAAGACTATAGTTGTTGACGTATACTTTGCCTCTAAAATTTCTAAAACTCTTGAACTAGATCCAGAACCAAAGTCTATGACAGAATGCTAGAAGCGCTCAGATTGAGTCAAATGGGAAGAAGCAGTTGAGGCAGAATTGCACTCGCTAAATAAAAGGAAAATATTCGGTCCTGTTGCTAGAACACCTCCTAAAGTGTTCCCTGTAGGATCCAAATGGGTTTTCATCCGAAAGAGAAATGAGAATAACTAGGTGGTGAGATATAAAACGAGGCTTATAGCACAAGGGTTCACACAAAGACCCGACATCGATTACGATGATACCTACTCACCTACGATGAGTGGAACCACGTTATGATACTTAATATCAATGACAACTTGTATGAATTTAAAACTGCAGTTGATGGATATAGTGACCACATATTTATATAGGTCATTGGATACGGATATCTATATGAGAGTCCCCGAAGGAATCAGAAGTCCATATCCTAATAATACTAATCGCAACATGTATAACGTTAAACTGCAGAGGTCGATGTACGGTTTGAAACAATTGGGAAGAATGTGGTACAACCGACTAAATGGCTTTCTCCTGAAGAAGGGTTACTCAAATAATAATGATTGTCCCTACGTATTTATAAAGAAGTCCTAGATTGGATTTTGTATCATCTCAGTTTACGTCGACGATCTGAATATCATCGGAACCACAAAGGACATAAATGAAGCAAGTTATTACCTTGTGACGGAGTTTGAGATGAAAGACTTGGGAAAAACCAGTTATTGCTTAAGCCTGTAGCTAGAGCAACGATGTATTCGTGGTATTGGAATGAAGCGGCTTGGAGAGTTGCAGGAATCAGGGGGAGAATCCCCTAAATCATAATTCACTTAATGTCTTGAAGTTTTACCTTAGTCCTCAAGATTAACCTAGAAGGTAAAGAGGTTGCACTCTTTTTTCCCTTAGTGAATTTTTCCTGAAGATTTCTCACATAAAAGTTTTTAACGAGACAACGATGCAATACAGCTTGCAGATGCAATGTACTCTTTTCTCCGATCCTTTTTTACCCACTAGATTTTTGGGAGGAGTTTTTAATGAGATATGTGCATGACACAGTATTCGCCCAAGAGGGGTGTTGAGAAACCCTGTTTAAGGTTTAATGGACGTAATACCTAAACTGTCCCCGGTGGGTTTTAGTCTTTAAATAGAACCTCATTGTATTCAGAAAGAGATCAATCTATTAATAAAAAAGTTCCCCATATTATGTCTACATCGTTCGTCTCTTTGTGATTGCTCATTTATTATGTGGTGATTGGTTGTTGAATTACTGTGATTACTACGTTCTTCAACGAGATGCAATGGAGTTAACACGCTATACATCGGTTGGTTCTAGTTTCAACTTTCAAGGATAAGCATCACGTTGTTGTCTAGCTTGTGTTCGGGGTCCTGTTCCTCTTATTTGGTACTCCTTTTCTTTTTCTTTTGTTCTTTTGTCATTCTTTTGTCAAGGTTAAACGTTGTTCTTTTTAGGTGTTGCGAGATATATGTCACTTTAATTTGGCGGTGGTGGTGTTGACATGGCTGCTTTTCTGTTTTTAGATCGCAGAGCATTCCAAATCCATCGTTCTATGACTTATCTGTGGGCGCGTATATCTAAATTGGAATAGATATTGTATCTTATTGTGACATGGAAGACACTTAGATACTCTGCATGTCAATTGATTATAAGATTGAATTGGATATGTTGCCTTTGCCAAAAGATACCTCCTTTGAGGATTATGTGATAGGTAGGATGAGTCGGTCGTTAAGAAGTTGGGCTCCGTTTGAAACACCAGAATTTTCTTGATTCTCACAGGAATTAAACTGTTTTGTTTTTATAAAATTCTAGCAAAAACCCGGTGAATCATATGCTTGTATTGACAGTACAACGACGTTCATGAAGTCAGATAATGAACAAGTGGAATCTTAGTAGAGATATATAAAAATACGAACACAGAACTATAGAACTATAGATGCCGGTGTAACCACAGTATGAAATCAATTAAGAGACCAAGCACATTCGAGAACAGGAGAAAATCTACCGGTGCTCAAGAATAGTGTGTCCAAGCCCATCAATTTTTATCTGAAGGAAAGAAAGCAACTGTAGGGGGGGCGGGAGCTGATGCTATCGGCATCTTTTTGCTGAGTGCAACAACACTTCGAGCCTGTGAAGCTACTACTAGTCAAAAGCAGCGGACGACCCATGCATGCTCGACACGATCCCCTCGCCAGCGCCCACACATTTCTTTCCAACATACACATCGTTCTCCCACATCACCCGTGTGTGTACACCTCACGTACGTTCTTTTCTATCTTGCTCTTGAGGAGACGTGTGGTGGTGCGTCGCAGGGATCGTCACCGTGGGATATGCCGGGCCACTTAATTTGCACGCACGTGGGGGGAATACCGGGTGCACTTTCGGATAATCGTAGGCGGACTTCTGCGCGCCTTTACCAGTTTGCACTCCAGCAAACTCTTCGAGGGCATGCAATGCACGTCTCCATCCTGAGCTTTTTGTCTTGTGCTGTAACTCTTCTACCTCCAAAGGCCCGGTCCAACCTCACTCTTTGACTCCCGACTTCTTCGTGAACACGCGTCGGAACCCGGGGAAATGCTAATCGTACAAATTTGTCTTGAAATGGTACGAGCTATGTGGAATCACCAACAGCGATACCCAAGGACTTGTTTGGTTGGTTATTAGAGCTCTTCTTTTCAACGCAGGTTGAGCGGGTTGGCAACATGCATGCATACAACATGCATGTATGCAAGCTAGTGTAGTTCCGAGGGTTGAGCGGGTTGTTCAATTTGTTTAAACTCGTTTTGTACAGCCCTATTTGCCAAAAAAATGTGGCAAGCTAGCCACACTTCTTGTGGTTAAGATTATCAAGAGCAGAAGTGCTATAAGAACTAGCTTAGTCGTCAAGGTAAGCACTCCTTGCTTTCATAGGAGAAAAATCATGGTTGATATTGGTAGTGAATATCTTTCAAGAATAAGTTTTTTTTCGAATTGAAATTAATTAACGTAAAGAGCTGACACTCAAAGACAATCAATATCGATTCAATCAAGTCTTGTCAAAATTGCAATCATTAATTTAGCAGCCTGATCATCGTTGTTTTGGAAAGAGATCGTTTTAGTACGAATAGCAGTGGGCCTGCCCAGAATATGGTCGTGAAGAAAACGAAAGTAGTCCCTCCTGAGTCCTGAGCCGCTCCCCAGGGCGGCTCATGAGGCGAAACACTAGCCCCGAGCGATCACCCCTTGGAGTTCCTCCCCTCGCCGCCGCCGTCGCCGTCGCCGCCGGTGCGGTGGCGGCGGCGGGGCCTTCCACAGCAAGTCCTTCCCCCTTCTCTTCCTCCCCACCTCTCATATCTGGTTCATTCTGAAGGCTTCCTCCCAGATCTAGTAGTCCTTGAAGGTCCCCAAGGCCCTGCCCTGCCCTGCATCGAGCTCTTCATGCTCGCGCCTGCTGGTAGTCGAACCCTTCCCAGGTGTCGGAGTCCCAGAGTGGGCGAAGAGCCCTGCTCCCGTCGACTTCGCTTCCGTGTAGCTCCGGCTTCAGCGACTGAGGCGCGTGGTCGTGCTCGTCACCGCTCTGCAGGGAGGTTACCTCCCATCCGGGTGAGGAGGTATCTCTTGCCCGCGGTCAACAGCTTGCCGGGCAGATCGCCGGTGCCGACGGTGAGGGTCGACCGTTTGCTCCCCCTCCCCCCTGCTAGTCTCTTTCCACCCTTTTCAATTTTTCAGATCTGGTTGTTACTTGCTCTGTTGACTGCTACTATCGTGCTCCGGCGTGCGACCTTGGTCGGGCACCTTTCGCTCCGTCTTCCTCTTCCTCGCTTGGTTGTCCCGTCTCCTCCAAAGAGACATCTTAGACCCCCTCCTTGGATATCCTCGTTCTCACGTGGCGACCCTCCCTCCTCTGGGGCTTCCTTCCCTCGGAGGGCGTCGGCAAAAGCGGCAACCAAAGAGCCAGGTCCGGCTGGCTTGATGCGGATGAGCGGTGCTGCGGTGTCATCCTCGGCTGCTGAACGTCAGCCGACATGTCGGTTGTGTGGTAGAGGGCCATGAACTAGTAGGCTTCGGTGCTCAACAATCGCTTGTGGAACGGAGGTCGTCGTGTCCGACAAGCACAGTGCAGGAGTGGTTCACTCGCTGGTTTAAAGCAGCCGGGTTAGCGAGACCTTAGATCCCCTCCTCCCTTGGATCTCCTCGTTCTCTTGCGGCGGCCTTCGCTCCGCTGAGGCTTCCTTCCCTTGGAGGGCATCGGCAAGAGAGGCAACCAGAGAGCCAGGTCCGGCTGGCTTGATGAAGACTGGAGGTGTCTGTCGATGATTGAGAAAATAAAATATGAGAATCGACAGAGAACTTTATTGCTCTGGACACAACAGTGTTTTTATAAGAATGCCACTAAAGGCGTCACGTGGCTTCATTGAGTCTTGAACTACTGTATCTCTTAGCCAACTGTTGTATGTTGCAAGATACGCCAATAATTGCTCTCACATAGTCACATGGGGAATTGCCATGTCCTTCGAGTAGTTTTCCTAGTTAGGGGTGGCCCAAACTATATGACTGGTCATATATTGTCCATGACCAGTCGTCTCATGAGTCAAACTAGTCTATGAACCCTGGAGGGAGTTTTTTTCGTGGCCTCGCATCGTCCTCCTCGGGGCGACTCAACCCGCCACCTAGCGCCCCACTCACTCCACCCCGCCCGACCGCCGTCGCCATCGGCGACCAGCTCCGACGGCGGCGGCCCCCTCCCCCTCTCTCTTCCCCTCCTTTCTCCCCTCCCCTCCTCCTTTCTCCTCCCCTGCTGGCTGGTTTTTCCCCGTGGAGAGGTGCTAGCCGGGCCCGCGGTGTCCTCGCCGGATCTGCTCAGGCCTGGCCGGATTGAGTCTCCTGCCGACCAGATCTGCGTCCGGGCGGCCAGCTCGCCGCGGATCTGTGCCTCTCCGGTGTTGCGGCGTGGTGGTGGCCGACGGCGCGTCGTCGGCGCCCGGATCAGCGCTCTTCTGGCCGGATCTACGCTCTAGCGGCGTCCGGCCGTCGGTCTCTTCTTCGGGTGGCGGCTGTCGTCTTTGTGCGGCGTCGGTGGTGGTTGTGGTCAGATCCGGCCATCCTCGGCCTGGTTTTGCGCCTCGTCCCTCTCGCCGCTTCTTCGTGGTCGGATCCACGCCGGTGCCCTTTGCTCGCTTCCTTCAGGCGTAGGCGCGCGACGACGCTGCGCGTCTTGCGCGTCTCGACGTCTTTCGGCCGCGACCCCTCTGTGCGTGGGCATGCCGACGTGCTCGGCCGCGGCGACTACCTCCAGTCGCGGACCTCGTCGGGGGAGTGGCCGTGGGCATGGAGCGGCACGTTGTGGATGTGCTTGTAGGGCATGGCCGGGTCGAGGCTCGTGTTCGCCGGTGTGGTGCCCTGCGTCTCTGTGTGTGCGTTCCAGGTGGCGCCATGCACGTGGATGTCCGCGCCGGCGCGATGCTGTTCCTGCTGGGCGAGGGTTGCTTGGCCTGTACCACCTTTTGTGCAGGTTTCCGGGGTGGGGAGCCGCGAGCGAAAGCTCTGCTCGGCTTGCTGGTGCCAATGTCGTTGACGCCCTCGGGCGCCATTCCCTCCCTAGAGGCGACATTATCGCGTCTCCTACACCCTAGATGCTTCTCCGGGTGAAAACCCTGTCTGGGTGTCCGGATGGGCGACGGCGGCATTGATGTCGTTACCTTCCTGAAGGCGTCGCTTCGAGAAACCCCTGCTCTCTCGCTTTGAACCGCTGGCTTCTTCTGTAGGTTTACCCCTACGTCCTCACTTCACAGTGGCTCTTCATTCTAGATTGACGCTTCATGACAGCAATTTGGTCCAATGCGTGCTCCTTCGAAGCCGACTTATGTGAGAGAGGTGCGGTGTGGGAGCAGAGCTCCGCCGACTTGAGTACCAGAGAGGTATGGCGTGGGAGCAAGGCTCCGCCAACTTGAGTGACAGAGAGGTGCGGCGTGGGAGCAGGGCTTCGCCGACCGAGTTGTGAGGGAGACAGTTGTTTTGTTGGTTAGCGCGCGAGTTGAGTTGGGTTGGACTTGCCTGTTGTCTGGTTGTGCCATTTGGTGTGGGCGTCGTTCTGTTCGAGTTGATGTTGTATTGTCGTCTCGGGGTTGGCTGCCGGTTTTCCTCTCTGAAACCGTGTATTTATTAAGGTTTTCGGGCCCGATTTCCCTTATAAACTGGGTCAATCCTCTTCTTCTTTATATATATATGCTCAGCTGGAGCTCTAGCTCGCCGTGATCTTTCAAAAAAAAATCTAGTCTACGACTAGTTTAGTCATAATAAAAGGATTATGCTTCTTTTTAATTGTGGTTATATGTATATAACTGTTATAAGGTGGGCCCTTAATATGTGGGTCTGCTTTCATAGAGACTGTAACTTTGACCAAAAAATATTGACCTGGTCAAGAATCTTCATCAGCTAGCCCCTAAGGCTTAACAAAATAAAAAAATATATCTAATTAAGGCTCTCTTTTGAGATTGAAATTGGTCTCCGTTTCGAGTAAGTTATTTAACTTGACTCTTTCTTTATTCAATTTTTTACATTCTTTACTCAGATAAATTTATGTCTTCATCTTTATCAGCCCCCCCGACCACTTCTCCTCGTCCAATCATTGGAGCTAAAGGAGAAAAAGCTAGGGAGGAGCCATTGCATGTTCCCATAGTCGAGTTGGCTCTAACCATCTTGGAAGAGGCAACAGTGCTTATGGTTGTGGCAGGTGAAGTGGTCGGGGATGCTCCAACCTCCCCAAAACAAGTGCTTGCAGGAGAGGAAATCGAGCAGGCCTCGATTGCTGTATGAAAGGTAGTCGATCAAGTCCCAACGACAGGAGAGGAGACAAGGCAAACAGATGTGGTTGTTGAGAATGCTTCGACCACTGAAGTTTTGCATGTCATATAAGAAAGGATTGAACTTGTTCCTGATCAGAATGTTAGTCAAGATTCTTTCCCTTTCAATGTGTCATGACTGAGAAATTGCTTTTTAAAAAAATTATCTTGGTTCGTAAATAGGAAAACATTCCTCCCCTAAGAATGACTTTTACGTCTGAGACTAAAGCCATGGTAGTATGGAGACCACCTTTTGAGCCAAGGCATGCTTCGACCAGTTTTGCAGAAGCGAAAGTCGAACAACCTATTATACCAGACGAACCTAGGTATAGTGACCTAGAGAACCAACTCATAGACTTGAATAATAAGGTAATAATCTCTTGACTTAAGCCTTTTTTTAATCATGATTGGATAGTGGATAATTCTAACTTCTCATTATCATGTTTATAGAATACAACTAAAATGCTTGGCAAAGTTAAAGCTTACATGAACAATTTCACCAAAATGGATACATCTAAGGATGCAGATATTGCAAGATTGACAGAGCAAGTTAAAGAAATTATTGTTTTAATTACTTGAGTAATACTTGTCTTTCTAACTTCTTGAAATCTCAAGCATCTCAAAGAGGAAAAACAATTATTTGGTCAAAGTTGGTCTATACTGGTAATATTGCCAAGGACTATAAATTCCAACTTGTCAAAAAGAATGAAAGTTAAGTGCAAAAATCTTGTGCAAGACCACACACACTTCTTCGCAAACACAAATAAGAGGCAGAAGGTAAAAGAAAAGCTTAGTCTTATACTATGTTAAGTTCAATTAACTTATGCTTATTCAATGTTTTCTGTCTTTAAATATTTAGATTTACAGAAACAATGAAAAGACCAAAAGGGCTCCATTTACAGAGTGATGTTGGAGAAAAGAGAAATAGATAGGTTTCGATATGAACTTGATGAGAAAATTTTAAAACTCGAAGAGGAAAATAAATCTCTCATGGAAGCAATTGAGAACAACAAGGAATCCAATTCTACAGCCCTAACTTTCATTTTGACACAGTTAAAAGCAATTGTTGTAAAAGTGAAGTGTCCAAAGATTTAATTTACAAAAAGTGAGCCATATGTTGAAGAACTGGTCGTCGACATCAAGTCTCAAGTGATGCATATTGTCGACCACTTCCCAAAGATGGCCCATTCTACGAAGACCTCTCTCCAGTCTGTTATAGGCAGTAAGGACTGGCTTATATGAAAAGTCTATACTAGAAGTTATCATGTCTCAAGTGAAGCATATTGTCGACCACTTCCCAAAGATGGCCCATTCTATGAAGACCTCTCTCCAGTCTGTAACCAGCAATATTGTATATGTTAGGAAACTATCGTCAGAAGTCATGTAGACCAGCCTTGATCACATAATATAAAGCAATACAGAATCACAATATATAAATAAAAGAAATATATCAAAGAATGAATGCAAATCATAAACTTTATTGATAAGATAGAATATTTTACACATAATATTTGCAAAGATGCTCTATATTCCAAGCATTGGATAAAACTCTTCTGTCTTCCATAGCAAGTCGAACAAAACCAGGTCGGGTTATAGAAACTACAGTAAAAGGACATTCCCATTTGGGAGATAATTTGTTCAAATTAGACTGATTATGATTTCGTTTGAGAATCAAGTCACTCACATTAAGTGTTCATGGTTGAACTGTTCTATTGTAGTAATGACACAACCCTTGTTAAACTCTTCAAGAAGTTTGACATTATCTTCACGTTGCTCGTCCTGATTGACTTCATAGTGGAGATTGACTCGTGTAGAAACCAAATGAATTTCATTAGGTAATACACTACTAGTCATAGTACGTAAAGCCCAAAGTACCTAGTAGAGATCATCTACTCAAGCCCCTGAGCGTACTTTAAATCTGTCAAAGACTCTTTTCTTCATGACTTGCATGATTTGACCGTTAGCACGTTCATCTGCTCCATTGCTTTATGGATGATCGACATAAGCGAAACAAATAGTCGTGTCTAGTTCATCACAACAATCTTGAAACAAACCACTAACTAACTGTGATCCATTATCAGTAATAAGTTCATTGAGTATGCCAAAATGAGTCACGACATTTTTCATAAATAACTTTTTTGTTGCTAATGCAGTAATTGTAGTTACAGGTTCGACTTCAATTCATTTAGTAAATGTATCAATAACCACAAATAGAAATTTGTACCCATTAGTTGCCCTAGGTAAAGGTCCAACTATATTGATTCCCCATGTCGAAAATAGCCATGACAATGGAATTGTTTGCAATTGATTTACTGGTTGGTTTACTTGTTGAGCTTGAAATTGACATTACTCATGAGGCTTTACAACATGCATTGTGTTATGTAGTGCAGTGGGCCAATAATAACTTTGTTGGAAAGCTTATTCGACCTGTGTATATGAAGCGTGTGCCCCCACATAAACCCCTCATGTATTTGATTAAGTAATTTTTGACATCCTCGTGGGATATACAACGCATTAGAACACCATGTGCTCCTTTTTTGTACAGGTCGTTGTGGACCAACTTATACATTCGCATATTTGGAATTAACATGTCTTTCTTATGCGCTAGATAGTTCTTTAATGGTTGGACCTAATCTGCGCCATGCTCGAGTATGGCGACATCTGAAATGGTCGATTGTACTTCTGTAGATGTAACTACATAGGGTTTAGACAAATATTCGAGGGAAACACCTATTGGAACATGTGATCGTGAGGAGCCCAATTTTGACAATTGGTCCGCTAAAGTATTATCTTTTCGCAGAATGTATTGGACTTTGACACTACTAAAGTTTTTTCCAATTTCCTCACTTCATCCAGGTAGTGAGCCATTGTCTCATCAGAACATTGATATTCCTTCCTAACCAGGTTTACGACCAATTGTGAATCATTTTTCGCTAAAAGTCAACGGACACCAAGGGATTTAGCTGCTTGAAGCCCCAATAGAAGACCTTCATATTCTACCATATTATTTGTAGCAGGAAATTGTATTTGTATTACGTATTGTAATTGGTCATCTTGTGGTGTGACCAATACTATACTACCCCTTGAGCCTTTAAGTTCTTGAGAGCCATCGAAATATAGTGTCTAGTGGTCATCTAGGCTAGACTCCATCTTTTCCCGTGGTTCAGAATTATTCCATCCGGTGATAAAATCTGCCAAAGCATGGGACTTAATTATCATTCGAGCAACAAAATGGATATCAAATGATCCAAGTTCTACTGCCCATTTAGTAATATGACCGATTGCCTCTTGGTTGTGAAGAATACTTCTCAAGGCCAAGGACGACGGTACTGTCATATTATGATATTGAATATAATGTCTGAGCTTATGAGAAACCTATAGAACGTAAAGTAAATTTTGGATTTGAGGGTGGCGCTCCTTTTGTCCTTGTAATACTTCGCTTACATAGTAAACAAGTCACTGGACCTTATCTCATTCTGCGGCTAGTAGTGCACTTACCACATTAGGTGTAACAGTCAAATATACCAACAAAGGTTCTTCTGGGTAGGGTGATACCAATATGGGTGGGCTTCTTAAATAAGTCTTAATATCCTGAAAGGATTTATTTGCCTCATCCGACCAGTGAAATCTATCATGCGTTCGAATCATCTTAAAGAAAGTCAATCCACGTTCACTTGATCGAGAAATAAAGCGACTAAGTACCGCCATTCGACCAGTTAAAACTTAAACCTCTTTCATTGTTGAAGGTGGTCATAAAGATTCGATGGCACAAATCTTTCCAGGGTTGACTTCAACACCTCGAGAACAAATAAAGAATCCAAGTAATTTGCCAGAAGAAACACCAAAAATACACTTTTATGTATTCAACTTGATCATATATTTTTTATCAAAATTATTAAAGGTTTCTGCCAAGTCAGATAGATGATTAGAGATTTTTGCGCTCTTTACAATGATATAGTCTTCATATGCTTCCAGATTACGCCCTATCTGGTCGACAAAGGTGTTTTACATAAGTCGCTAGTACATGGCTCTAGTATTTTTCAGCCCAAACGACATCTTGACGTAGCAGTAGATGCCAAAAGGGGTGATGAAGGAAGTCTTATCTTCATATTCTCTTGCCATGCTTATTTGATGGTAGCCTGAGTAAGCATCCCGCAGTTGAGTCAACCAGTTGGTCGATGCGGGGTAAAGAGAAATCATCCTTAGATCACGCATCATTTAAATTAGTAAAGTCAACGCACATGTGCCACTTACTATTGGCTTTCTAGACCATGATTGGATTCACAAGCTAATCTGGGTGGTTGACTTCACGAATGAAGCCATCATCTAAGAGCTTGTCCAACTCTTGTTGAATGGCATCTTGCCGATCGGAAGCGAATCGTCGCAGCTTCTGCTTCATTGGTCGCTTATCATGTTGTATGGCTATCCTGTGCTCGATTACCTCCATTGGGACACCAGGCATGTCGGATGGTTTCCACGAAAACACGATTTTATTTGCCCAGAGGAAGGCAATGAGCTCGATTCCCTATTTTTGTTATCATTCCCGACGTAATCCGCACTGTTTTGGACTGGTCATCGGGACTGAGTGGGACTTGCTTCACTTCTTTTTTTGGCTGGGGAACTGCTTTCAGCCGTTCTACCTTTACAGGCTTTTCAGCCTTGCTTGGCTTTTCTGCATCATTAAGATCTCTTAATGGCAATTAATCAACTATCTCTTAAGGATTTACGATCATAATCGAGTTCAGTAGAATGATTACCTTGCATGGAGATGACACCTTTTGGGCCATGAATTTTGATATTTTGGTAGACGTGATGAGTAACTTTTCGACAATCGTTATTGTTGAAGGTTAAGACCACGTCCGATCACTTTGGATAGCTGGCTTTGGTGTTGATGTTGTTGACCTCACTCCATGCGGATTTGAACTGTCTTTTGAGGGATAGGCAGCAGACCCTCCGAAGGTAACATTGACATGGTTGTCGGGCTTCTGGTACATCTTCATCTCCGTTAGCGTCTTTGGTGTTGTTGAGACTACCACTTTCAAGCAATGTAGGCATTGGCCCCTTACCCGAGTATAAGGCATCCATATGTTTATGCTAGGTACGGCAGTTATGCAAATCATGCCCAAACGCGTTATGCAGTGGGCACCAACGTCCATTCCCGCTGGTCGCGTCGAGCCCTTGGATCCAGACTGGTCGTTTGAACACCTAGTTTGCTTCCTCCATGGACCCTTGCCCATGTTGTAGGTCAGGTGGTGCCCTACGGCGGCGACCTCCCTTGACGTAGGCTTCATTTTGTTCTCTTTTTTTTTTACTTTGACTTTGCAATACTCAGATCTAGTCAGCTTCTTTGATTCCTTCTTGTCAGAGCTTCCAGACGTGGTTGTGGTGGTGTATGGCCCTTGTTGACCATACGGTTCCACTCCATTGCTTCATGAGCATAAGAGAAGTGATCAACAATGTCAAATAATTATGATACGATTCTCAACGGGTGGATGTTTAGGTCTTCTGTGAACCTCTTATATTGCATCGCCTGTTTAAATGCTCGAATAATAGAGTCGTCAGTAATGTTATGAATGGTATTGCGTACCTCCACAAACCTTTTAATAAATTGACGTAAATTTTCTCCAGAAGTTTGATAAAGACGATGTAAATCATCATCTTTTCCTGGCTTAGTATACAACTTTTAAAGTTGTTTAAAATAGCATGACATAAATTTTTCCAACAATAAATAGAACTTTTCGGTTGGTTGAATAACCATGTCCGAGCACATCCTTTTAATACAATGGGTAAGTAATTAGCCATTACCTTCTCGTCGCCGACCGCAGCCTGGACGACGGTAGTATAAATTTGGAGAAACTCTAAGGGACGACCGCAGCTTGATCTTTTCGGGCTAGGCAACTTCTCTTAGCCTGGTGAGAAAGCCTTGCACCCTATGTGTGGCCCCAAACGTGGTCGGACGTTATGACCTTCATCATACCTTGTCGAATACGCTCCGTCGGGGCAGATCGTCTTCTTGACGGCGGTTGTTGTTGTGATGGTGATGTTCAGAGGTAGAGTGGTTTGCCCTGTTGCTGGTCTGAAACCTTCAAGATTGTGAAAGACTCTGTACTTTTGCAACAGCCTCTTGCGGGTCGACGACCAATGAATGGATGATCAAAAGGTCATGTTCATTGTTTTCCCCTGTCTGGTGGTTAGCGATGGCATTTGAAAGTATGCAAACACGGTTGATTTGAGTCTCGGCCTACGAAGGTGACGATACAATATTTAAATATCTTATAGTCATCCTCGAGGCACCCTAGGGCGTAGTTGGCGGACGCTGGTCACAGCTTGCGTTGGTGATAGGCCTCCTGGACGTCCCTGGCATGCTGACGTGGTACTAGCGACGGGCCTCCTCCATTGCCTTCTGTTTGGCGGCAAGTAGTTGGTTGATGCGTTGTCATGCACCAAATGTTCGGCCTGCTCCTGGGCCTCACGTTGTTCACGTGCCGCTCGTTGCTCGTTGGTCTCGTTGATGTTGACAACTGCACATGCACGAAATTCAGAGCAAATAGAGGGTGAGAACGTCCCATCCTCATCAGAGGAGGGGTAGTTGTCGAGATCTCAGAGTAGATGTTCTGGAGATGATTCTGCCAGAACCTCATCATTGAGATTGTTAACATGATCATCATGGGTCGCCACGGCATTGGCATCGTGATAACTTGTTTCTTCAGCTAAGACAAAAGTAGGAATGTATTCGCCCTCGGAATTGCTTGGGGGTTGGCAGCGACGTCTCGATCCCAACAGGTTGGGCTAAGAGCGACAAAGACTCCCTCGAGAGCGTACTCGAGGTAGAAGTCACATTTGCACAGCTCCTCAGGGACGTAGTCCTTGTCTATGAGGCCGATGTAGTCAACGAGGTCAAAGGTGTTCTTCTCGTCCATCGGCAAGGACCCGGGCACATCACGGCGATCTCTAGCTTGACGGAGCCCTCCTTATAGTGCCAACTGTCAATGATCGAGACCCTAGGTCCCTTATCAAGCTTATAGGGAAATAAAATACGAGAACCCGATCGAAACAGAGACCTTTATTGTCGTGGACATAGTGGGAGGTTTTTTTTCCAAGAATGCGATGAGAATAAGATTGTGTTACAAGGTACACGGGTTACCCTATTTATATCCATCCAAGAGGTGGTAGTTAATGCCGCTAAAGGCGGCTTTTGTCTTCACGCACATGCCTTCATTGAATCTTGAACCGTTGCGTCTCTTAGCCAACTGTCATAAGTTGTCAGATACGTCAATAACTTATCAGTTTGCTCTCACGTTAGTCACGTGGGAAATTGCCATATCCTCCAACCAGTTTTCCTGGTTGGGGTGGCCCAAACCATATGACTAGTCGCATTGTGTCTATAACTGATCGTCTCATGACTCAAATTGGTCTACGACCAGTTTGGCCGTAATAAAATGGACTATGCTTCTTTTTAATCATGGTTGTATGTATATAACCGTTATAAAGTGGGTCTTTAATACGTGGGCCTGCTTCCATAGAGACTTTGTCTTTAATCGAAAAATATTGATCCAGTCAAGAATCCTCGCCAATATTGAATCACATACGTTCAGCGTAAATCGGCAAGCCAAGTTGCTTGGTGGTGGTGCAGACCGGTGACAGACAGCATGATTTCGACGTCGAGCCAGGCTTTATAATGCCCTTTTGAGTAATCAATTTAATTTCAGGAGGGGATCTCCCCTCCGTCGAGTCAGCAATGGCTTGCACAAAGATGATATGATCCAGAGGAAAGCTAGCGCAAGAACTCGATAGATACGCGTCGCCTTCAGGTGACTTCCAACGTGTACCTGTTCACGTTCACAATTCACGCCACATTCCTTTATGGGAAAAAGTACTTAATTGCACACAAGATCCCTAAATCAACATTTTTCGTTCCCAAACCTCTTGTTCGATCGTTACGGCCGTGTAGTGCGGGCACGTAGCCAGAGCGCTCGCGAAGCTCTCGACCGGCACGATTGCGATCTCCCCCACCCTGCGCACCGCATGCGCGCGCTTGGCCGCGGCCGCATGCCCGTCGATACCGTCGTCATCCCCAGCTCGCCAGCGCGCCTGCCCGGCCCACCCGCTCGGTCGCGGCCGGCGCTCGACACGTGCCTCGACAGCGACAAAGGCAATCGCGCGACGACAACCGCGCAAAGTTACTCGGTATGGAATTCCTTTCTCTATTCGCCGATGGCGACGGCCGCGCGTCCCCTGATCCGCACGACGTAGCTGTTGCGCGGCCGCGCATGAACGGTGCGCCACCTTCCATTTTTAGACCCCTCCCTCGTTCCTCATTGGCCAATACTAGCCGCCGTTGGATTGATATATAGAGGCGACCCAACCCGTCTTTCTGTAATAGCTAGTGGTACTGGCGATACAGATGGATTGGCTATAGCTGTAATAGCTAGTGGTACTGGCGACCGGCCTTTCTGATTATGATTAGGGTAATTACGCCCTTAAATAAAGCCAGCCACACACCTAGCTGCTACTTCTGTCCATGGAAAGCTACCAATCCTGACGTTGTCTGCAAGATAATCACGCCTTGAAGCTAGAGCTGGGAATTGGGCGCGCGTGCGGCGGCGGCGCACGGCCCACCGTGCCGGGTCGCATCGCGCGCGCCGGCTCGGCCCGATCACTTCGGCGTGCCGTGCCGTGCCGCCGCCCACCTCGCGATTCGGTCAGGCCTGTGCACGCCCAAAGCCCGTCGTGCCGTGGTCGCGGCCGCCATGCCACCAAGCCCACCCTAAGTAACTATTGACAATGAGACGGCGACGCGGCAGCGACCGTCATCTTCATTCTTCTCGTGCGGTCGTGCTCGCTCATTAAAAACCTAGTTAAAATTGAATTAATTGCGTAAAAACATGGGCACGAAAATATTTCGGGGAAAAGGTGAAATTTTCTTAATATTTTACAAATACAATGTTACTGCCTCGTTAAAAACCTTACGCCCCAGAGTGGGGTTCCCCGAGTAAGGAAAAGAGTACAGTAACAACATGTGTACATACTGACTACTCATCAATATCGAGATCGCTCATGCGCTCAAGGTCGCCAGACGCTGCGCGATCTCAAGATCCTCCAGTTGATGTTGTTGCCGCTCTTTAGCCAATTCCCAATCCTTGGCGCATGTGATTGCCTCCACCATCCTAGGCGTGAGGGATGCTCTTCTTTCTTCAATTATTCTCCCTGCCATGCTGAACGTTGCTTCTGAAGATACAGTGGACACCGGCACCAACAGAACATCCCGTGCGAAATGTGATAGTACAGGAAATATCCGCTTGTTGTTCTTCCACCACTCGAGCAAGTCTACCTTTCCACCGGAAAGGTCAGGATCGATGTTTGCAAAATCATGCTCCAGGTAGTGGTTTAGCTCTGAGACAGAATTCCAGTTGGAGGTCGCCTGAGGCTGAGAGGACGAAGAACTGGACTTGCCCTTTAGCTTCTTCCACAAGTGGGATGTCAAGCTTTTCTTTCCTTGTTGCATTTGTTGTGAGGCCTCCGATCCCGCTCATCGCGAATTTGTCATAATACATACGGAAAACACGAAAAGTTCCTCTTTGATATGTGCAAAAGCTTCCGAGTAATCAAGATCAAGACATTCACCTATTCCTCCATACCGATCCGCAAACTCGACAACTTTTTCAGAGGATCGAAAATGATAGCAAAGCAATACACATGTGAAATAGACTCAAAATATTTAGTAAATTTTGTCTCCATTAGTGCGACAAAGATGATTTAAAAGGGATCCTTCCTAGATTTGGCAATCTTGTGCGCAATAAACCAAATAAATTCTATAACTAAGCAAGAGGTAGGGTAATAAACACCGATAACATCTTTGTTGCTTTATAAAAGGTTGTAAAACTATCGAAAATGACTAGCAATCGCTAATCTGAATTGGTAACTACCAATTCATTTTTTCAGAGTTAGCATTGACAAAAACAGATATAATATGTTCGCACCCTTGTACCTTCTTTAACATGATGTAGGTCGAGTTCCACCTCACCTTCATGTCAAGACCGAATTTTCTTGGCTCCTTCCCATTGGTGCGCAAGTACTCGAACCCGGTTATCACTTGTGGGAATTTGTGAGGTAGCGAATGGCGTCGCGGACATTGTTCAAATATCCGCCAATCGCTTCCATACCGCCTTGAACAACAAGGTTCAAGATATGGCATACGATCTCGTGGAGAACATAACCACCAATATATGTGTGCAATCTTGGGGTGAGGGTGTTCATAGCGATGAGTGTTCACGATGCGTTATCAAGAGTGATAGAAACAATCTTATTATCTATCTTAAAATCATCAAGTACGTGTAGTATACACTCAGCAATAGCCTCTCCCGTGTGTGATTCGTTAATTGGCTTAAACCCTATGACTCTCTTGTTTAGTTTGTACTTATCGTCTAAATAATGGGCTACAACACTAAGGTAGGCACTTCTCTGGTGTGATGATGTCCAAATGTCTGAAGTTATAGCAAAAGAGAACTGAAATTGTAGGAATTGTTCTTTTAACTCTGCTAGTTGCTTATGATACATTCGTAAAATATTAGATGTAGTGGTTCTCCTACTAACATGTTGGTACTGTGGGCAAAAACCGCGTTGGATCATTTTTTTCGAACGCGCGGCTTTCACCCATCCTAATCGGTTGATCTTTCGCAACAATATATCTAGCGATTTCCTCACGAGCAGAAAGTGGGTTGTATACCTAAGTACTTACAGAGCCATCGGCCTCAAGTTTAGCTGCGCTTGTACTCCTCCCTCGGCTCTGCGCCGATCTTGCGCAAGCATGCCTTGTAGTGCCGGCTCATGCCATGTCCCCGCTGCTGCATTTGAGCGATAATTTAGCTTGACAATAATTACATGTTGCGATATCTACCGCTTGGCCGCCATGGATTTCCGGCTCCTGTGTCATGTGTTTCCAACAGCTTCTTCGCCCGCACTCGCCAATGTTGCCGTCAGGACGCGGGAGAACTCGAGTCCCCATTGGCTCTGAAACCGCCCTGGTACTCCTCGTAGCCCTCCGTACCGTCCATATGACGGTCATCCATGCCGTAGTCTCTCATGCTTGGCGACAACTGGTGAGCATCAACGGGAGTCGGAGCCGGAGGAGGACTAGGGAGCGACGACGAGCTTACACTAAGTCGCCTCTTTGTCCTTTTCGTGTTCGACTCTCAGAGCATACCGCTCGGGAGCTCCTTAGTACTCCGACTCCTTGGCAGCATAATGGATAGATGGTGAATAAATGTGGGAGAGTAATAAATAAATAAATAAAGAGAGTGAAGAAATTGCTGTGATGCTCGGAACAATAAATATCCCGGGAACTGTGATGCTCGGAAGAAATTGCAGAGCGGAGGGAGTGAAGAATGAAGCAATGCGATTATGCTGGGAAGATGCAGAGCGGAGGAAGTGAACTTATAAGGAAAAATACGAACGTTACTTTCCGAACGTTACTCTTCTGATCGTTATTTTCTAAACGTTTCTGATCGTTATTTTTTAAATGTTGCATGCGAACGTTAGTCTTCTGTGTAGAATCAACTTTTTTTCACATCATCTTGCTCTTTTGTCTGTCCGGCGTTACTCCTAAAGTCCTGATTTCCTAACGTTACTTGGCATCTTCTTTGTATCAAAAGGTGAGCCATCCACCTTTCTCGGCATCTCCTCGTGCCGTGACTTCAGCGACTAGACCGATCGCCATCGCCACTGTGGCCCCGTCCCCACTCCCCCATGCCTCCCCTCTCACCCACGGTCCCCCGTGCCTCCCCAGTCCCCAGTCCCCTCTTCGGCTCTCCCCCACGAGGCCACGACCCCCACCGGCCACCACTCCACCCGGCCCCCCGTGCCTCCCCGGCTCCCCCTATCCCCCAATCCCCCCATCACCTCCCGGCGGACCGGCCTCCTCTCCCCACGCGCACGGCCCCTCCCCATCGCCTCCCACACCCCACTCCCATCGCCTCCCGGCCTCCTTCTCGCTCTCCCCACCCTCAGCGGCCTGGCCCCTGCCTCCCCACTCCCATCGCCTCAGAGCCTCCCTCCCGGCGAAGGATGCGAGCGCGGAGGCGAGGAGGCGCGGCGGAGGAGGCGAGGCGGGAGGCGAGGAGGCGCGCGGATTTGGAGCCGCCTCCCTCTGGTGCTCCATGGTGGCCCGGCGCCGCCCAGATCCCCGTGCCGGCGCCGCCGCGGCCGGCCTATTGCCGCCGTGGCCCGGCCGCCGTCTTGGTCTGGGCCAGGCGGAGGCGAGGAGGCGCGCGACGAGCGCGCGCCGCCGTGGGAGGCTCTCGGCCCCGCGCCGGTGCTCGCGAGTCGCGCTCTCCGCTCTCCTCGGCGGCTCCCAAGGCGGCGTGGAGGCGTGCCGACCGCGCGGCCGCGTTCGCCGTGCTCGCCGCTGCCGTCGCGCCGCCGAGCACGCGACGATTCACCGTGCCGCGCCGCGCCGCCCGACAGCCGGCTTTCGAGCCCAGCCCGCCGCCGCTCGTCGCGTGCGGTCCGCCCGCCACGTGTCCGCCGCGTCGCGCTTGGGCCGTGTCGCTGGCCGGCTTGGGTGGCCCGAAAACCCGCCCGACTCCGGCTCTACTTGAAGCCACGGCTTGCCAGAAACGTGCGATTAGTGGGCCCCCGGTGCCCCTCTACCGCGAAGGCAAATCGACCGATTGGATGTGCAGGGTCCCCGTCATCGATCGGTCGTACGTGTTAAGATAAATATTAGCTTTTTTAATCACTTTGCTTATTAGCTTAGTATATATAATATATCCCTGGAAATGGGATTTGTTTTGTGTGCACACAGGTGTTTGGTGTTGCGATGACCTTAGCTAATCCTAGCTTCTGGTACACGTGTTTGCTTGACTTCAAAAACTCTAGGGCCTGACCCTTGTAAACTGCACTACTCCTTTCGTTCTGTTGAGGAACCGTCGCTGGCAAGTCCAGTCCGAGCGATAACCTCGTAGACAAATAGAGAATCGTAAGAACGATGCAAGAACACAAGAACGAATAATAGATGAACACAAGTATGAGAGGGGACTGCAGCTTCTCTTTATTGCTCTTCCAATAATGAATCTGTGTACAATGGTTGGGGGGCCTCCCCCCTCCTATATATAGTCTACGGTGGATGAGGTGCCCACCCGGACCCGGACTCCTGGCCGGGCCTGGTTTCCTAACACTCCCCCTTGGGCTCTCATCCTTCATGTCCATGCCTCGTCAAACTCCATAAAAACCCAAATGGGAAAAATTTTGGAGAAAGAGTACATGAATCATGTTCTGCTATGCTGCACGAATTGCCTCATTAAAAACCTTAACAGAGAAACTTCAGGAAAACTCGTCAAGGGAAAAAGAGTACAATCCACCCAATTTTATTTAATCTTCAGGATTTGCTCTTTGGGTACTCGATCTTCGTGATCAAGCTTTAGTAATGAGTTTGTGAAGGTTCTCTCACACTCTCGCACTTCTCTAAGTCTCATCATTCCAATTCCACGTACGCACCTTTCAAAGCTAGATGCTGGAAGTGATTTAGTGAACAAATCTGCAAGATTTTCACATGACTTAGTGTGCAATACCTTAATTTCGTCCATCTTTTGCATTTCATGAGCATAGAAGAACTTGGGGTTGATATACTTTGTGAGAGAATTATTCACATAACTCATCTGCACTTGTGCAACACAAGCTGCATTATCTTCATAGATAATAGTGGGGGTTTGTGCGGTATTCAATCCACATGACTACTGGATGTGGTGAATCATCCGTCGAAGCCAAACACAATCTCGTAAGGCCTCATACAGTGCTATTATTTTCGAGTGGTTCGTCGAAGTCGATACAAGACTCTGCTTAGACGTTTTTCATGGAATTGCAGTTCCACCACATAAGAGTTCATAGCCTGTTTGCAATTTGGTCAGATATGGATTCTACAAAACCGTTATCTGTATTGCCATTCATAGTTAAGTCTTTGTTCTTTCAGAGAATGTACTAAATTCTTTGCTTCTTTGGAGGTATCGGAAGATGCCCTTTATTCCCCGCCAATGCCTTTGGTAGGTTCTCGCACTATACCTTGCTAGTAGGATCACGGCAAATACAATGTTCGCTCTAGTACGCTTTGCTAAATACATTAGTGCTTCTATTGCACTTCAAAGGTGGGAATTCGGTCCCGTGACTCTCCCCTCTTCTTTAGGTCTCAGACGGGTCTTTGTCTTGCGCAAAGATCTCCACCATTGGCACTTTCAAAGGGTATGCCTTTACAAAGTCGAACCTTTCGACACCTTTCGAGTGTAGGTTGACTGATGTACTAATATTCCTTCAGGACATGCTCAAACTCCAAGCCTAGGCAATATTTGGTTTTACCCAAATCTTTCATTTCAACTCCGACTCTGTAAGAGCTTGCTTTCCTAATGTCCTTGTGGTTCCGATGATATTCGATCATCTTCATACTCGAGATTATACAAAATCCATTTCGGGATCGTCGATAAAAACACAAAGATTATTCTCATTGTTCGTAGCCTTTCTTGCATAGAAAGTCGCCTGCGATTATACCACATTCGCTCGATTGCTTAAGTTCGCATAATGACTTTCTCGAGTTTCACATCGTATATGTTTCTATTTGCTCTGCTTTTGGTTCGGGATGTTGATACATTCTGTATCTTCATATAAATGTCCAATCCAATATTTCATAAAGGTATGCTGGTACCCCATCCATCAATTTCGCTTCTAACTTCAAGTTCACCGCCATTGAGATAAATATTTAAAGGAGTTCCGCCATGACCAGGAATATGTTTCTTCATAATCATCTCCTGGATGTTCAGTGAAAACTTGTGCAACAAGCCTTGCTTCTTTTTATTTCTCTTTCGAACAAATACCCACTTATACCCTACGGGGTGCACAGGGGGAGACGTGCGGCTTACAGGACCAAACGTCTTTCTTTTATTCGGAGAGAATAATACAGTTTCTATTGCCTTCTCTCAATCTTCTCAATCTGATCTTTTCTTTCATTCAGCGAGCGATGCAGGCTCTGAATCAAGATTGATGATTGTGGCAAGTTTCTTTGCAAAGTAAATGTCGACATTGGCTGTTGTCATATTCAAAGGTTCTCCCGAGGTCATAAAGTTTATAACTATTTCTTCAAGGGGCGATTCTTTTAATGCTTCTATTTGCTCACCGCTGCTTCCAATTACGGGGCAAGTCCCTTTAGTTTTTCAGCTCCGATGTGTGCGCACACATCCATGCTGATGTCTCCCTTCTTGGGGATGTTCAATTCTGGTATGCCTTTTCAAGGTTCCATACCGATGTCGTCTCAACCGCCCCTTCGTTCGGGCACTTCGGTGATCGGCTGTGACAAGTCCTTCTTATCCTTTTTCACCAGGCGTCCCCGGTTACTTCGGATTCGAGGGACCGGAGTTCTCGTCCTTTTATTCTGAGGCCTCTGGACGGGATTAGGGATACCTTCGTTGGTATTTCAGCCCTCTCCGGTGCATTGCTGCAGGCAAATGCTACTTGGTCACGCTCTTCAAATCACTAAAGTGGTCTGGCAGTTGATTCGCTAATGCTTGCAAATCAATTATCTTCTGGACTTCAATTGTCTTCTAGACTTCAATTCAAATTATCTTCTGGACTGCAATTATCTTCTGGATTTTTCTATTTGCTTCACTAGTGTGCGGGTCATATGCATAGATTTCAATTATCTTCTGGATTTCAATTGTCTTCTAGACTTCAATTATTTCCCGACATTATCATCAAGGGTTGATTTCCTCCCCCTAATGACGGGAAACTAACCTCATCGAATGTATTATCAGCGAATCGGGCATTATTCAAATCTCCAGTCATATGGTCCAAATACTTGATTATGGATGCTGTCTCATAACCAACGATATCCCACTTTCTGAGAAGACCCATTGCGTCATTGTGGTGGTGGTATAGGTATATAACCCTTGCAACCAATCCTGCGGAGATGTTTAGTTTTCTTTGCTGACCCTTGCGCTAGTTGTATAGTTGGATGGATGTTATAAGCCGACGGTCTAAAAAAAAATGATGAGAGATGCTGCGAGCAGGACTGCGTGTCCCCAACATATAGTTGATAGATTACAATTCTTCAAAGTTCTGCTAGTCTATTCTGGGTGCGGACATGCGGTACAGAATGCTCAACTTTTAATTCCCATTTTTATGCAATAATCATTAAATGTTTTCGGAGTAAGTTCTCCAGCGTTGTCCATTCAGGTGGACTTCTCATAATGATCAGGAAAAAAATATTTCTAATTTAATTATCTGCGAGATTTAGCTATACAGAAGCATGATTTCTCGTAGACAATAAATATATATGCGACCATTCCGAGGAAGCATCGATGAGCACCATAAAATACCTAAAATGACCCTTACAGGGGCTATATAGGACCGCAAAAGTCTCCCTGGATACGGTCCAGGAATGTAGGGACTTCATCCTTCGCTTTCAGAGCAAAAGGTCTAATAATTAATTTCCCGGTGGCACATGCGGGGCACACAAAATCTTCCAGATTCGGGAAATTCTTTATATTCATATTATGTCCCTGTGAATTGTTAATTATATCTCTCATTATCCTAAGACCTAGGCGCATAATCTATCATGCCGAGATAGAAAAGTTCAGAGCTTCTAAATATTATTTTCAAGACAAGACAAAGCTGTGTGTCTTAATATTAGTGCAAGATAGCCCGTTTCATATGAAGGAAGACATTCTAATGCTATTTTTCACTTTCTTCACGCTTTGTAATGAGCAGTATTCTGCACTATACTCTTCTTCGCCTCTACACTAAACCGTTAGTGCAAATATCCTTGAGAGTTCTAGTCGATTCTGGTACAACAAGGTCTTTTCAATGACCAAAGTTGTGCCCATTGGGAGTATAATTATGGCCCTTCCTGAGCCTATTATACCAGTATCGCTGCCTGCGATTGTCGTAAGACTACCAGCATTCTTGCTGATTGACTGGAAAAATTTCCATTTCTCTCAGGATGGTATTCGTTGTGCCGCTACCTGCTAAGCACACTTCCTCCATAGGGCGCCACACGCGTTCTAATATAATGTACTTTATTAATATGTAGCAGAAAGCAAGCAACACATAAATAAAATACTTCAGATATCAGAACGTAACTTGTTATTATAAAGACGAGAAAATAAGTCTTGCAGGACTCATAATAAGAATTTAATGATTTGCTCTTCTAGAGCTTGCAACCATTATTCAATAATTCAAAGTTCTGCTTCAATTACAAACTGCAGATTTATATAAAAGATCCGATTGCAATGTGTGCACTAGATCTAATAGGCGAAGTATTCAGGAACTTCTGCCTCAATCGGCTCCATGCGCGATCTTCTCCTCTTGGCGACTACAATGCGATCATCGCGATGTCCAAAGGAGGGATGATGGGGGCTGCTACTGGGCTGTCCACATTCATAAGTGCAACTAATGGATGTGAATCCTCTGTGCCTGCAATGGCGAGGTGTGCCTCATGCTATCATTTGCCCTTTTTCTTAGACTGAAAAGCATCAATAACGTGCGATGCACTACCTTACCCTTCTTGCTCCTCTCATTCGTGAGAGGCTTCATCACCTTGTAGTTGCTAGTAGTGGCTTCATGGCCAACATTGCTATTAGGTGGCTGCGAGATGTAGTTCTTTCTTAGAACATCATCTTGAGTTTTCGCAACTTGCATGATATCAATTAATTCAACATACTGCATGTAGCCGTCTTGACAGTAGTTGCGTGCGGATTGCACCGCATTCGGGTGAAAGGTAGAGAGAGCCAATCTTCTGCTCATCCGTGGTTACATTACCACAGAATTGAAGACTGATACAAATTTTATACAAATTCTGGCCATGCTGGGTCAGTACTTTGAACTAATGGTCCATGATGCCAGTCATATTCATATTCATGCAAAAAATCATAAGATTACTGCTGGTAATTTGCTTAAGATGGTTGCAAAATTCTCATAATACTCTTCGAACTCCTGGTTCGTGATCCCATATTTTTCTATGCATTTTTCATGATTTACTGCTATTTTCAGTGATTAAAAGCAATATAAACAATCACAGATAATCAAAACAGTAAATACGA
Source organism: Ampelocalamus luodianensis (assembly GCA_036346255.1). Lineage (NCBI taxonomy): Eukaryota > Viridiplantae > Streptophyta > Magnoliopsida > Poales > Poaceae > Ampelocalamus > Ampelocalamus luodianensis. The sequence continues at coordinate 25,048,210 of CM070622.1, read as the reverse complement.
GACATAAATTGCATAGAAATAATAATAACAAAGTTAAACATGCTTCAAATGCAAAAACTGATTGAAAAATTGAATTCCCGATGCCCTTTTCTGCTAGAGAAAGTATTTTCGGCGAATTCTGCAAGTTTCAGGGGTTAAAACGCGAAATCTCAGTTCTGAGAGAATTTGCGCGCAATTTTCCAATTTTTCTAGGGTTTTTCGCAAAATTCTTTATTCGCAAAAAATTCTACGTAATTATGAACACTTCAAGGTTCTTTTTGCAAAATACCACTTTTTTCGGTTCCCCCCTTTTTTTCTTTCTTTTCTTCTAAAAAAACCATCGGCCTTATGGGCCGGCCTAGCCCAAAAACCTCAGCCGGCTTGCCCGTTTGCTTCAAAGGGAGAGCTAGGGTTTCCCTAGCTCCTCCTCTAGTGGCGGCGGCGCGCCATGGGGGAGCCGGCTCGCTCCGACGGGGGCTTGCGGCACGGCGTGGCGGCCCGGCGGCATCGCGCGAGGCGGCCGCGGGCGGTGTGGTGCGGCGCTGGCGGCTTCCTTCTTCCGGCGCGACGCGGCCATCCGGCGGCGGCGCACGCGTGGCTCGGCGGGAGCACCGCTCGCGGAGGGCCGGCGCCGAGGAGGCTTGTGGCGCGGCGCCGGGAAAACGCGCGGCGCGGCAGGCTAAGCTCGGCGCGACTTAGTGGTGCGATCGCGGCGCGCGAGGCGGCAGCTGCCCGGCCCGAGCCGAAGCCGGCGGGCCACGGCGGCGGCGGCGGCGCGCGGCGCGAGGCGGCAGCGCGCCGGCCGCGAGCCGAAGGGCGCCACGGCGGCGCGCCGGCCGCGGCGCCACTTCTCATCTCTCCCTTTTTGTTTTTTCCGGCGTTGCGGTGTCGGCCGGTCGTGTAAGGCCGGATGAAGCCGGTAGGCCGCTGCGCGGCGGCGCGCACGGCTGGGAGGCTACTTCGGCGGCGACGAAGTGGCAGCGCGCGCGCGGCGGCGCTGGTCGGGAGGCCGCCGAGCGGTAGGCATGGCGGCGCAAGCGATGCGGGGCGCGCGCGGGCGCGGCGATGGCCGCGCAGCGATCGCGGCCGACGGCGGTGGTCGAGCGCGACACCTCATGCAATGAGGCGGCGTTCGGTGGCACCGCTACAGAGCGGTGGTGGCGGTGCCGCCATATGCGCGGGTGGCGGCGATCAACCGTGACGCGCGGCGCGACGGCCACGCCGGCCGCTTTTTCTTCATTGTTCATGCAATGTAATGTAATGCGTGTAATGCGGTACAAGATTGCAACGAGGCGCAGCTTCATGCCGTCATATGCGTGCTCGCCGCGTGCTAGCGGCGTGGCACCGCTGTTGCCCGTGGCGATGACGTGATGGCGGACTATGCCGACCGTAACGATCGCGAGGTAGTGACACCGCTTGCAAAGCGGTGTCGGCACATGGTGCCTTTCATGCTACTACCTACGGTACAATCATCATCTACTCTTTCATGCAATCCACCGATCGGCTTGGCCGGCGACTTCAAGTCGGCTCGCGGTAGATTAGAGTGGATTTGCACCGTAGGAAACCAATCTAGAAAGCGAAATTTGCAGAATTGATAGCAATCTAGAAAAACGATTCAATCTACGAGCGTCGTTCATCGACGGTTACCTTTTCGATGCGAGAAGAGTCGATCGTGCTGATAACGTGTTGAGGAACCGTCGCTGGCAAGTCCAGTCCGAGCGATAACCTCGTAGACAAATAGAGAATCGTAAGAACGATGCAAGAACACAAGAACGAATAATAGATGAACACAAGTATGAGAGGGATCGCAGCTTCTCTTTATTGCTCTTCCAATAATGAATCTGTGTACAATGGTTGGGGGGCCTCCCCCCTCCTATATATAGTCTACGGTGGATGAGGTGCCCACCCGGACCCGGACTCCTGGCCGGGCCTGGTTTCCTAACACGTTCTTCTTTACACGAGAACTCGTACATCAATCTTAGTTTGACAGTCATATGTTTAAAATTATATTGATTATATAAAAAAGCTATATGGTTAGATTTATCATTGAAATTACTTTCATAATAATAATATTATAATTTTATTAGTTTATCTTAATATAAAGTTACAGAAAATAACGATCAAAGTTGTATATTAGAGACTGTAAAAATTTAAAACCACCAAGTAAAAAAGAACGAAGTAAGTAGTATGAAATGTTTCTTTTCAATTTTGTGGCGAAAAACCTAACTCCATGCATCAATGAAAAGTTGACACTTAATTCGAAGGATTTACGTAAGATGTTTGAAATATCTTTGGATCCTCTCTTAATCGTGGAGCATTGAATGTTACAACGTGACGGCTGAGGAACAACGAAGTAAACAAGATCAATCGCAGAGAGACACGAGATTTAACGTGGAAAACCCTCCCAATGCGAGAGGGAAAAACCACGGGCGTCAGCCAGCAACAATCTTCACTATATCGGGGTGAGGTTACAACGTCGGGGATTTACAACTCTGATTATCTGTCCCAAACAGAGGCTTACATGATATATATATATATCAGAGAAACCCTAATTCGACTAGGATCCATACCCCCAGGTGTCCCTGGGTGCACGGGCCTTGCACAATGGGCCGCTTCAGGACTCCGCTCCGCTCCGGCCCTAAGCCTCCGGCGACGGGCCTCCGCTACGCTCCGTCCAGAAACTGGCCTAATTGATGTATAGAATTTAGATCACAAACCACATGAAGCAGCATGCAGATGAGTTGTTCCGCGGGGATAAGGTAGCGCGCCTGGGATTTGGCCTTTCGATAGATAAAGACTTGACATGTCAGGTCACTGAACTCATCAATTCAGTCAAGGATCAAGAGTCAAATACATGATGGATTAGATCCGTCGAGTGGTTACTCGATGAAAAAATGAGAAGCTAGCAACTGTGTTCACACCTAGCTAAATTCCTAAAATTTTCTTTCTCGCATTTCACTTTTGAAAGTGTAAAAATTATTTGACGATGGCAAATTTTCAGCTTTTACCAAAATGCATCTGGGCATCAAAAATGTAATTTTTTTAAATTAAAAGAAGCTTCAAAATAGTAGTAGACTTAATGCATGAGAATATAGTGCCAAGCATAATTTACATAGTAGACAAAATTAAGACAAGTTAAGACTGCATATGCTACTACTGTTTCTAATTTGTTTTGCCAGACTAACCTACTGGTCCAATCGTCTCTATGGCCTATGCCCCTCTTTACCCAAAAAGCCCCAACAAACAGATCATGCTCTCGCAACCTTGTTTTCACACACCATCTCCTTGCGTCAAACTATATTTAAGACCATGGCCTGGCGACTAGACCCACAAATTTGTCAACATGCTGCAATACTGCATCCATTCTTGTACTTTTGGCCTTTTCGTCAATATTTATTAACCAGCTTTTCTGAAAGAACAACTTAGTTTTCCAACTATCAAGTTGCCAATATACTGCACATATTCCACATGATATGTCATGAAAGCCTAGCTTGCACCCAAGGGACTCGATTACCGGTCTTTATATGCAAGATCTAACCAACCCCTTGTCCTTCTGATAAAAAAAAACTGCGTTCTAATCGCAAAAAAGCAGCTGTGTTCTTTTCCACTTGTACAGATTAAAAAAATCCGCCCAAATAGCTCGCTCGAAGCATCGGCCGCCAACACGTGCCGGTGCCAGCGAGTTCCACCGGCCGACGTCACGCGCCCGGCCGCCCCCCTGCCCAATCCCCGGTGCCATCACGCCGGGCGAGACCGCGAGAGGAGGAATAACGAATTAACGATAACCACAAATTAAAATCCCCCATTATACCCCTGGGAATCCATCGAAACCGCAGAAAAGCCCCGACGGCCTGCGAAAGCATATAAGCAGCCCCTCCCCTCCCGTCCCTAAAAATTCCGGTCCTTCATTTCCTAGCTGCAGCCTTGCAAGCTTTAGCTAATTCATCACTTCCTCTGTTCCTCATCAAAGCGTCTCGTTCAGGAGAGCCAGCTAGGGTTTTTTTGTAGAGGTTGCTCGATCGATCGATCGAGCGAGCGCGTATAGCTGGTACGTACGCGCCAATGATGATGTCGAACCCGGCGATGCTGCCGCCCGGCTTCCGGTTCCACCCGACCGACGAGGAGCTGATCCTCCACTACCTCCGCAACCGCGCCGCCTCCTCGCCGTGCCCCGTGGACATCATCGCCGACGTCGACATCTACAAGTTCGACCCATGGGACCTCCCATGTTAGTATTCCCGTCCGCCCCTACACATGATCGAGCTCTCACGAATCACGATTATTCATGCACGCAGATCCCCACTTGTGCTCGTAGTCTACAGTATTTTGATTAGTAATCGTCTCTTCTTCTTCTCTCGTGTTGTTTTGGGTTTGCAGCCAAGGCTGCGTACGGGGACAAGGAGTGGTACTTCTTCAGCCCGAGGGAACGCAAGTACCCGAACGGGATCCGGCCGAACCGCGCGGCGGGGTCCGGCTACTGGAAGGCCACCGGCACCGACAAGCCCATCCACAGCAGCGCCACCGGCGAGAGCGTCGGCGTCAAGAAGGCCCTCGTCTTCTACAAGGGCCGCCCGCCCAAAGGCACCAAGACTAACTGGATCATGCATGAGTACCGGCTCGCCTCCGCCGACGCTAAGGCCGGCAACACCTACCGCCCCACGAAGTTCCGCAACGCCTCCATGAGGGTAAGCTACCTAGCACACAACAAACATACGAAATGGCCATGTGTAGTAAAAAAAACATGTATATGCACAAAATTAAAAGAACAAACCCTAGGTTTTACTATGCAGTAGATCTGTGTGTTTAGTGTCATGCTAGTTGCGTGCGTGCCACCGATATGCATGCTTACTTTGTTGCACCTGCTCGAGCACTGGCACCGTGATTTTTTGGGGGGTTGTTTCTGATACGGATTCGTCGGCACGTCAGTATTATCGCATCGGTTTTTGGCTTGCCAATGGACGCAAGAGCTGCTTTAATGTGTGTTGTTTTTAAAGAAATGTTCTTTACTTTAGGCAAACTTGGCATGGTTGCGCGAAGTCAATAGATCCGACAATGATAGGCATGATGCATACGTGTTAATGACTGATTCATCTGCATCTCGTTCTAGCTGTAATTTGTTTTTTTTTAATGCTCCTCGAGTTCAATTTGTGTGATCGATTGATCTGGGCGTGCAGTTGGATGACTGGGTGCTGTGCCGGATCTACAAGAAGAGCAGCCACGTGTCGCCGATGGCGGTGCCGCCGCTGTCCGACCACGAGCAGGACGAGCCGTGCGGCTTCGGAGAGAGCCAGCTGTACGGGACGTCGAGCGCTGGCATGATCGGGCAAGGCGGCGCCGACGCCTTCCCGCTGCAGGCTGCGGCCGCCACGCAGAGGATGCCGAGGATCCCGTCCATATCCGAGCTGCTCAACGACTACTCGCTGGCGCAGCTCCTCGACGACGGCGCCCCGGCCGAGATGGAACGACCCGACCAGCACGCCGCGCTCCTCGGCCACCCCGTTGAGAACCAATTTCTTGTGCACAGCAGAGGCAACAACATGTGGCAGCTCGCGCGGATGGGCTCGTCGACCGCGGGCGATGGCGCCACCGGAAAACGCAAGAGATCGGAAGACGGTGGCAATACTGGGCTAACGAGCCAGCTGGCAGCGGCAGCCAAGAAGCCGAACGGTTCTTGCTTCGGTGCAACGTTCCAAATAGGCAACGGCTTGCAGGGGTCACTACTCACTAGGCCTGGGCCATCAGATGCTCCATTCAAACATGGGGATGAACTGATAGATAGTTTCACTGCAGTGATCTGAATTATACATGGCGTTTTAAATTGGTTATGTGAACAATAGGGCTCTATATATTACACCAAATAGGTCCAAAAGAGATAAATTATTGGTTAAGATATAGGGAAAGAAATTTGTACTGTACTTGTGTCAAGTGTCGATCAACTAGCAAGGTCCATCATAGTTGATTTGGTGTGTAGTGTGTAGACATTTTTTTTCTCCTATGTAGTACTATTATGTACTTCAAGCTTAGTACCAAGCTGGATAGGGCTTGATAAGACTTTGAGATCGACGTACTGGAAGTCTGGAACAGGATAATGATGTTAAGATCGAACCGGCTTTACTTATACTCATGTAAAACAGTGAAAAATTAAGGATTTTTTAAGGAAGCCATTCATTATGTCAAGTTTATACTCGAGAGTGTTTCAGGATTACAGCACAAATAAACAACCAGGCATACATTTTTTTCTTTGCGAGGAAACCACCACACATACGTTTCACACAGAGACGAGAGAATCACCACAGCGAGCACCTGCTCCAAGAATAGAATTAGTCCATTCAGAAGAAGGAAGCTGCTGGACATTTAATAATTGGCTAAAGAAGGCAAGTTGCGGATGGCATGTAGTTTTCAGTTCAGGTGGTGGATGATTAGTGAGCCTTTTCATTCTGCTCAAGCTTTCTTCAGATTGGCGAAGAGGCTTGTCCACGCAGAATCTTGTCCGGCCACCAGGGCATCGGATTATTGCCATACACATCAACAAGTCCAGGAACATCGGTGTCACGGAACAAACAAAACCTAGTCCATTTGGCCGCTCAGAGTGGGATGGATGGATGCAGGTGCAGTGCAGTGCAGGTCCCCTGGAGCTAGATGAAGAAATTAATTAGATTTACTGTATCAGATTCTCTGTCAAGAATCAAGATAAGGAAGACGATTCCATCTAGCTTAGCATCCAAAGAATCAAATCATTGGACTTCAGAGGAGGAAAGAACGGAATCGAATCAAGCAGCCGTTGAGCGTTAGCTGGATTGAATTGGGTGTCGAAGTTGTCGACCGTTCTGTAGTTTTTTCTTACTTATTACTATTCAGCTTGGAAAATGTAAATTGAATGTTCTACTGAAGCATGTGACGGAGAAAATGGCACTAATTGACAGAATCGTTAGAGAAGTAAATCAGCAAATATGTACGTAATAAAACGAAAAATGTACCCTGAGTCATCTCTTCCTCTTGTGTGTAGATTCTCTTTTTCCTGATAGTTTCCATGGCACGATCTACAAGCGAGATGTTAAAAATTTTTGACATGAAGATGCTAATCCAGAGAGAGAATTTTCCATGCTGCACACGCAAGTACAGCTAATTAGCTACTCATTCCGTGTCTTAAACAAGATTGACAAATAACCATTTCAGCTCGTGCTTCATTTCCCATGCAGATAAGCTTTGAAAAGCAGGACATTCCTGAACGTCACTGAATCTCTCGGTAAGAAAACAAACAAAGAACTATGTAGTTTAACCATCTTCACCATAGACTCAAGAGTATATTACAAGTCGCCAGGACGGGTCCCATTGCCCAGCTATTTTCCCATTTTGGCAGCTATATGAGACAACCTTTCACGTATCCCCAAACTACTGGCACGTATCTCTAAACTACTGGCCAGTACACATTTTCTCACCGGATAAGGCTAGTTAATCAGAGATGGGCAACCTGAGAGCTCCACTGATCTCACTTCTCTGTCGTGGTGCTCCATTAATTGGGAACAGTAAACCATTCATGCAACCCCCTAGATCCCTATATTTCTCCATGTCTCACCAAACGCACATACCAATAAAACACTAAATTGATCTGGCGAGGATTCAATAATTCTCAATTAATAAAACTAATTATCGATTATTATGGATAATGGTGTTCTTAAATTGCCCTCGAAGATACCCCTGGTTATTAGTATCTACAACGATCAAGGAAGATTACGACCACTTTATGATCGTAAGGTTTGCTACGACCATCTTATGATCCTAAAGCTTTCTACGACCAGGTCCACCCGTGACCACCTTATAGTTGATAAAACCCACAAACATGTGGATCCTATCGACTGAGGACTCTATACACTACACTTATTCACACGTGATAGCCAATACACGTGTTGTTTATCTCTGACATAACCGCATGTAGTTATCTCTATCTCTAGCATAACCACATGGCTAGCGTGCAGGAGAATGTCTTTCTTACAACAACCGTAATCAACGTGTGTATTCAAGTAACCATCAAGACGCCTCCTGACACACAGTAAATGTCATCCTTTCGAAAACTATATAAATGGTAATGCCGGCAGACAAAGGAGAGGATCCAGATATTCAAGACACTCATAAGCCATTAGACTTAGTTTCAGTGGCTTGTCTCATTTTGTAAACACATTCAATACAAGAACACAGGAGTAGGATTATTATTCTATCCAGAGGAGGCCTAAACTGTCTAAAAAATGCCCTGTCTCTTCTTGTATAATCTCGAGTATTGTGTTCCTAGCATCTATATCATAAGATCGAGAGTAAAACATCGACAATACCCCTATTAAATGGCATAATACAACCACTTAACCTCTTCTAGAGCATTTAAGTTGGGTAGAGAGTTGAAAGAATGCAGTAACTAAACTCTAAATTCCTTTAATATAAAAATATATTGAAACGGATATTCTGAAGGTCATCGACAAATATAGTGAATAAGAGGGAGTAATATTTTACAATTGAAGAGCTATCGGAATGATGCAAGTATGCAACACTGCCGTGCAGTTCTACCGTCTGCTAGAATTGGTCCAACGCATTGCGATTCTAGCCCCAAAGCTAAAGTTTTTGGCCTAAATGGCACTATTTGGAGCGGCATTGGCAAAAATAGCATCCTTACAGCCGCAATTGCAATAATGGCGTTCTCCACCGTTCCTGGGTGGCACGGACGGCTCCCGTGCTGCCACGTCACCCTTGTCCGCACCACCATGGGACGAAATCCCCTCGTCTGCATCATCATGTGACGGACAAGGCGCGGGACACCACGTGGCCCCTCGTCCGCACCACCATGGGACGTACGCCTTGTCCGTCCTATGGTGGTGCGGACGAGGGGATTCCGTCCCATGGTGGTGCGAACAAGGGTGACGTGGGAGCACGAGAGCCGTCCATGCCACCCAGGAACGGTGGAGAGCGCTATTTTTGCAATTGCGGTTGCGAGAGTGTCATTTTTGCTAATACCGCTATAAATAGTACCATTTAGGGCAAAAACTCCCAAAACCAGAAGACAGGAGTCAGTGCAGGGAGCTAGGCAAGGAAACAGAGAAGCGGATCAAAAGGACAACTACTTTGACACTAGCTAGAATGTTTTATAACTCGCATGCATATGATGTTGTCTGAAGGTGTTAAACTTATCTGCTTCGTGGTTGTTTACTTGCCTTTTCAGTTAGAATGTAATCAAGATGGAAAGCTTGAGCACGCATGTATCCCATGCTGTCTCAAGAGTAGTACTGGAGATGCCTTTTGTGATTGCAAATTTATGATTTTTTTTTACAGATAGGACGTTGTGAACTTGGCTTCTTGAAAAGAAAGCGGAGACATGGTTGGCGCAAATAAACTAGTACTAGTAGCAAAACGTATGTGACAGCGTTATGTTTAGCTTTATGTACGTAATGTCATATTTTACTTAGAGAATGGAACAAGGTCGTGGATAGGATATGTTGCCTGTTTAACATATTATCTAGCTTTGGAGGATGTGGTTTAAAAACTCTTTGGGGGCATATGCGTTAGCAATTGTTTTATCGTGCATGGCCGAAACATTTGCTGGGCATGCACTTCTCAAGAAAAAAGAGAAGAAGAAAGGTCGATAGATTCAAACAAGGAAAGGTAGTTGGGCCTTATTTGTAAGTAAACTTTAGTTTCTTGATCATCTTGGGCTTGAAGAAACTTTTTTCTACCGAATTCATTTTTCACTACTAGTATCATTGGGCCTCTAGAGAAAAAGAAACTTGTATCATCGGCCTTAGAGTGACTGGAAATGCACGGTGTCTTTGGTACCTCAATGCTTGGGCGTGTGACAGGAAGCGCAGGCCGTCGTAACCGGCCCGGATAGCCAGATTATGGATCCACTTGGTTAAAATTTTGGGGAGTTCTGGCTTCCCGGTATAGGCCATGATGCAGGTACAGCCCAACCAACAACCATGACCTCTAAAGACGACGACTCAAGGAAAATGCCTAGATACCTTCGGAACTATTTCTTATAAAATTTCTGTGTTTCAAACTAAGTCTAATCAGAGAGTAATTCATTTTTGTGCATTCGTTCATCCCCAATGCACGCTAAAAGAATGTATACGAGAGTTGTAGATGAATATCTATATTTCTAAGTAAATGTAGGACATGGCTCTCGAGATCATGCATGAAGAGATAGAGTGTTTTTAGACAAATTCAGGCCTTTTTCGCGGAGAATAACAACTCTACATCTGTATTCCTGTATTGAATGAGATTGCAACGCACAATACACTAGTAAAACTAATAATGTTGTCAATGGCCTCTATTTTCTATCTCCCCCGCCCCCCTCTGTCGACACCGCCCCTTATAAAGCGTCGAAGGGGTAATAGTTGTTGATCATCAGGAGACACCTTTATGGTTGCGGGAATTCGCACGTTAATGACGGTTGTTGTCAGTGAGACATCCTCCTTGCACGATCGTCAGATGGTTATTGCCAGAGATGGAGAGAGGTATGTGCTGTTATGTCAGAAACACAAAGGTGCACGTGTTGTATTTGCTACCACGCATAGTTGAGCATGGTGTACAGGGTCCCTAGTTGATAAGGTAGTGCCCACATGTCTCTATGAGACTTATCAACCAGAGGGTGGTCATGGCAAGTATCTCCGATTAGGATATACTGGAGGACTATTAGAGTACCATTATCTATAATGAATATTATAGATAAATAGCTTTATTAATTGGGGATTACTCAATCCTCGTCCTCTAGCTCCCAGCTTCAAGTGAACATGACTTACTTGAGAAGAGGTCCTAGAATAGTAGTAGGAAGGAAATTTTTTGAGTAGTATTTCTCTTGATCATAAATTGATTTGGTAAAGGAAGATATTTTTACTTGAGTTGTAAAAATAATACCTTTATTATCGTGAGAATGAAAAGGGGTTGTGAACGGTCACCCACGATTTCCTCCGTTGAGAGCAGTTCCTGAAGGGATTCCAACTGTTGGGGTTCCACACGATTTCCACCACAAGACGGCGGGTGTAAGTAATTGCTACTTTGCTAGGGGGTAAAATTAGGGATTTTTACTTTCCCCAATCGTTTCATCTCCTTTGAGCTCTTGCCTTCTCCACCGTCATTCAAGCTTGAAATTTCTCCTCCCAAATCTTTCGAATCCAAGAAATTTCCTTTAGAATAAATGACTGTATCTGGGTCTAAGTGAGAGAAATCTGAGATGGACGTGGAGAAGATGACTGCTTTGGTTGCCGCCTAGAAGATTGCTTCAAGGTCTTTGGTGAAGTGGAATAATGCAGGCGGTGAATATTGGCCATCGAGAAGTAAGACAAGATTGATGTCTTCTAAGCTTATTGTCGGATCCTTTCCTAGCTTAAATATCCGACCACTTCGAGGTGGAATTAGCGAACTTGATTCCTAATTCCATCACGATATTGAGCGTGTTCGTGTACCTTAGTGAGGCGTACTTCGAGATCCTCGCAAATCTGGAGCTCTTCAAGTACTATTACAAGATGAGCAAGCAGACACGCTGGATCGCGGGGAGCTGTTCGATGCAACTCCATAATGGGAAGTCGAAGGAGTACATCCCCATGTTCACCATATCGTCTTGGTCTGGTTGGAGGAAGAGGTGGTTCTACATGGTCGTCACCCCAGAGGATCGTCCTTTCTTTGCGGGCAAGGCCGCAGAGAAGAAGTCATGGGACACGACCTTGAGTAGTCGAGGCTGGATCACCCCATGGATCCAGACATTAAGGATCTGAATGATGAAGGGGTGACTGGATGGGACATGGTGAGAGGTTTCATCAAACGCCGCATTAGCCCTTCGAAGATGTGAGCATACCCAATGTGGGAGTACTCGGGGGTCGGAGAGCCGACTAGGGATTACAAGAATGGTAAGCTTTTACAATCAATTTTGCTCTTCTATTTTTTATCACCGAGCATATTTTGATTGTATTCTCTCATTTGTAGACCAGGTCCAGAAAGACATTGATTGACACCCGAGTCAAGTTCATTTGCGAGAAGGGCCCTCCAATAATAGAGGGGATCCCTCAAATTTTGGTGGTCGACTCCAAGGAGGAGAGACAAAAGTGCCTAAAGGTAATTTATGTTTTTTTTATTTCGTCTTTGGCAATCGATGGTCGTGATTTCGACCACTAACCAATCTTTGTTTTTTGCATTTTGTAGAAAGTCGGTGCATCAGAGACCCTAGACGATTCTGACATCAACTTGGGCTCCACTGAAGATGACTCAGGGGACGATGAAGCCCCGCTAAGCAAGAGATTCCACATCGTAAAGACGGCGGAAAACAAGAAGGGTGAGAGTTTGAGCTCTCTTCTTCCCCCGGCCTCCCCGACAACTCGTCCGTGAGCATCTTTGACTGCAGAGGACAAAGGGAAGATGGTTGCTGATCCTAGGAGGAAGGTTCCAAAGTCCAAGGTACCATTTTACTATGATACTCGAACATTCTCAATTCACCCACACCTGCTTTTGTCAAACAAATAGAGAAGGAAAACTAGGAAAATTTTACTTCTTTTGTGAAGGCCACTATCGCTCCAGCAGATCATGTGGGCATAAGAAGTTCGAGCCCCCGGGCGATCGAAATCAGTTCTGATCACACTGAAGGGGAGATCGCTAAGGAGGGGCCTTTATAAATCCAAGAGACTCGACCGATTGAGGTCGAGCAACACATGGTGTCGGGACCTGGATTTACACATCCAAAACCCTCTGCGTATTCTGAACTAGTCTCAGATCAGTTGCTAGTTCACGCAAGAAACATCGATGAAATGCCATCCATTTATCAATTTAACTAAAAAGATCTCAAAATAACAAATAGTAATAATAACTAGACCTTATGGTCAGTGTTTACTTAACTTACCAAGCAGGGCTAAAGAAACAAATAAACTCTTGCAGCAGAACGAAAAAACTTAGAAAGACCAATCAATATGCCCACAGACAATCGAGTGGAGAACGCATCCTAACCCGCAAAGCCTTCACAAAACTCATATTCGTAGAACTCTCAAGCAGCTTGATATTCTTCAACTGAGTAACAAAGTTTAAAGCCGTGAGTTCATAAAGTACTCAACAGGTCGTAGGGAAACAATATGCATTTAATATTCATGCAATGCTTGAACAAAGTATTATATGTATGGTTCTTTTGCAGAAAGCAGTATTAACGATAAATACACTAAATATATTGAAATGCGTAATTGAGAAGAATAATAAATAAATAAATAAATTCTTTGAAACAACCAGTAAACTTCTCATTCACTTCCCACCCAAACCACCACGTGGATTTCCCATTCACCAAACACCACGTGAATTACTATTCACCAAACGAACATTATATTCATCAAATGAACTTTTCATTCACATTCTGACCCATTTTATAAAGAAACTCTACCTCTCGTGTGAAATCCTCAGACATGTCTATGACCGCGGACGCGGCGAGTTGAATAGATTAATTGACACTCTGCAGAGTTTGTACACTTTACCCACACGATATAACAAGTGTAGCCAATCATAACAAAACCTTTTGGATGTTTAATCTCAACAATTGACTCTCATGATGTGCATACTATCGATCCCAACCTCGCCGTTGATTCGACGTACATCGTTGGACCTGGAAGTGGCGAACCATCCATCGATGTGACTACAAAGTAGTCCACACCTCCACCCATACTAACCTACCTGAGTAGTCAACGTCAAAACTCCACAACTTACTAAGTTAAACCCATCCCATTAGGCATGTGATTGTATGATAAGGCCTAGTTTAATGGCGTACAAGATTAAGTCCTTGACAAGTTACTCAAGCGAGTCTACCACAAACCCACAACGTGCTAACTGCACCCCCACTTCACAACCGCTCTCCCGAGCAGAAATCATTTTGTTCAACCAAAACCAATGATATACCCTATCATGGTACACAAATTTTAACAACAATGACTACCCACCACAATTTCATATCTTATTAAGTCAAATTTAACATTATAGAACATGTGATCATGAGCCCATCGTAACTAAGCATCTATACGATACCCATGTTCATGATACAAATATGTCCAACTAAAATTAACCATGCTATGATGACAAGTGATTCAAGGCATTCAAAAGTTCAATAGAGGCATAATGACAAATAAGTGATTAACTAATCCCAAAACAGTTGATATAAAGATAGCATGCAATTGATATGAAACAATATACTTTTGAAATCATAGGTTCAATATAATCAAAGGACTATGACTTGCCTTGGCTTTGGCTTTGCTCGGTTACCATATTTGGATCTTCAAAGTTTGCTTCTGCTCCTGCTCCTTGAAACAGATCGTCTAATGAGAGAGAAACAATAGGCGAAGCATAAATAAATCCAAAAGAAATTCAAATAAAATCCAAAAACAGTAAAACTAAATCTAAAGAAAGAGCTCAATTTTAGAAGAATTTAGGAATTTGAATGGATTGAATCAGAGTTCAAACGAAGGAGAACTGACTCTCAGAAGATTTACGGGAAAAGAAAAAGAAGATAGAAAAGAATATCCAGAGAATATTCTTTCAGCTGGAAATAAAATAAAAAGAAATTGAGCTGACAAGTGGGGCCCACTTGTAAGTGAAAGAGAGAAAATCATAGATTGATTTGTGGGACCAACTTGGCAGGAGAGAGAGAATTAAAGAAGGCCTTACACGTGGGACCAACATGCAATAGAGAGAAAGAGGGAGAAGCTCTAGAGCAGAAGAATAGAGGCGCGGAGAAGCTCTGGCCGGTGGCAATGGCAGCGGTGGCAAGGGTAAATGGCGGCGAAGCACGACAACCGAGGGGGAATAGGTTACTAGGGTGACGAGGATTCCTTTGGTGGTGATGGCTTGGCGAGGGCGGTGACTAAATAGCGACAACGATGATAATGGTGGCGGGGTGGTCCATGGGTGAGGCGGCGATGCTGATTGGGTGGCACACGAAGAGAGAAAAGGTGAGCACGATGACGGCGAGAAGATGTGGATTACACCAGAACAAAAGGATTGGTCGGAGAACAACGAGAATGACGGTGAAGTGAAGATGACCAGATATAGAGGGAAAGGAGAGTGGCGGTGCTCCGGTGACAAAGAGAACAAAAGAAAAGAGGGAAATGGAAGAGGTGACCCGAGAACATGGGATGACGCACAAGGGAGGGCAAGAGCACTCACCGATGAGGAGATCGATGACGATGGGCAGTGGCCGGTTTTGGGAAGACAATTGCAAAGGCGGTTCGATGATCTTCGGTCGAAGAGGGAGAGAGCACGACGTAGAACGTTGCGAGGCGAATCCAATGGCGAAGACGGTTCAACCGGAGATGCTTCGATGATGACGCAATCCGACGAGATAGAAACTTCGGCTGTGGCGGCTTTGTCGACGAAATCCGACGAGACGAAGAAGAAATCGACGAAGGCACTTCAGGGCTTCGGGAGAGAAAGACCGGGCAAGATTTTTGACATGAGAGGTCGCCTTAAATAGTGCCAGGAAGGGAGGATTCGGGAGAAACATGGCGATGCTATCGTGCAGCTTTAGGAGACCGAAACGGGAAGGAGGAGGAAGACGAAGGCAACGCGCTGACGGATGGGGGCCTGCTCGGCAGTGAAAGAAGAAAAGGATAAAGAGAAGAAGGTGGCTGGGCTACGGGAGAAAAAGAAAGATGGTCCGGTCCGGAAAGGAAAACTGGGTTGGAGGAAAAGATTGAGCCCGAGAAGAAAATCCAAAATTAAAAAGGATTTCTGAATTTCAGAAATTGAGATAAATAAAACCGAGCTCAAATAAATAGCAAATAAATTTCCTAGAAAATTATGTGGAACTCAAGGAACCCAAATAAATCAACTTTTAATTTAATTAAAGTTTAGATTAATCACATTAATTTGTTTTGATTTCTAAAAATTCAAATTAATCTGTAACTTAAACAAGAAATCAAATTGTTACTTTTGTTTTTAAAAGCCTAAAAAAATAAACCAAAATTTGGGATGTTACAAATCTAACCTCCTTAAAAGGAATCTCATCCCCGATATTCGTGCTGACTAAAGAATAGGTGCAAAACCAAACCTTGCTCACTCTTCCAAAAGATTTCTCTTACAAGTGGAACAAAGCTGCAACTAATGTAGAGCTAACTTAAAGACTTACCTGAAACAACATTCTGAACTGATTGAACCTCTTCTGTAGTGACGTGATTCAGTCGTCCTCTTGCTGAAGTTCACAGAGTCCTGGTAGCTTGACTTGGAGTTTGAGGCATTCCTCTTCCTACTCTTGGCAAAAAAATCCTAGCTAGTGTAGATCCCAAATTGAAAGGAATTGGTGTTGGCCCTTACTTTTGTGGATACTTGTTGGCATATTGACATGTCTCATGGAAGTTAAAACATGTAACTCCTACAACTGGATTTTTTATCCTCTGAGATTGATGATTGTTGCTATTATTGACATTGTGAATTCTTGAGTTCACTGAATGAGATACTGGTGCAGGGGTTCTGAATTCGGCAGATGAATTACTAGAACAAACAGGCTGTTGAGCATTAGTTCTAGCTCTCTGTAGATGATTCTGATGAACTCCATGTTGTATCATCTTTCTTTTGCGAGATTCTTCCAACTCACGACGAGAATTTTCTATAAGTACGGCTTTATCCACCATATGATGAAAATCCACATAATCATTTCCTATAACTTGCAATTTCAGACTGGGATTAAGTCCATGCTTGAATTGTTTCTTATGTGCATTATCTGTAGCAACATCTTCTGGAGCATAGCGAGAAAATTGAGTGAACTTGTTGAGATACTTACTCAAAGACATGTTTCCTTATTGTAGATCACGAAATTCATTCTACTTCATTTCCATTATACCATTTGGAACATGCGCTTGATGAAAAGCTGCTAAAAATTCTTCCCAAGTAATAGCTTGCGAATTCTCATGAGCTGCAGTATAGTTTTTCCACCATTTTGTGGTTGTACCTTCCAACTGATGTAAAGCATAAAGAACTTTCTCACAATCATTGCATTGGGCAATGGCGAGCTTTTTCTCAACAGATCGAAGCCAATTTTCTGGTTCCAAAGGTTTTGACGAATGAGAAAACGTAGGCGAACGAGTCCTCATATACTCTGATAACTTAGAATGTTGATGAACTGGTGGCAGAACAGCCGCTGCTCAACTATTCTGATTAAACAAATTGACTATTGCAGTGGTGGTCTGATTCTGCTAAGTCATCGTACTATTCATGTCTTGCATTATTACATTCATGAGTTGAGCCTGAGCTGCTAGAAATTATCCCATGTTTGGATCTGCGGCTCCAGGTACTAGTAACTGACCACTAGCATTGACATTGGCATCATCCGACTGAGTACGACTTGATGTGATGCGAGTGTCAACCATCTGCGATGATTCTCCACAGGTTTAGTAGGTTAGATAGAGAAGCAATGTAGATGAGAGGGAATAACACAACAGACGAGATAAAACAAGATAGAAAAGATAAAGACAACTTAATTAGAAAAAATAGATTATACCTAAGGTCAAAAGACAAAGAAAACATAGCTGGAACGCTATGAAAGAACAAATAATCTCTTCAAATTAAAGCCTTAGTGCGACTGCAACATAATTCTTGATAGCAAAACTGCAGCTCCCACTTACACACAACCCAAATAAAACCTATTGCAACAACGATCTAAAAATGCTACTAAAGATTCTAATATGATGGTTCCCACTCTAGACTAGAAAACGAAGACTTTTCAAACTCTTGCTCCGAATCAAACCCACGAGTTGCGAACTGCTGGTGGAGACTCCGGACAAACAACTGGAACAAAGCGACGAAGATACTCCTAACGATTGCCGGTGATTCGATGCCTTTCTTCTGGACAGGGTGGAGTAGGTGACGGCAATGGAACTGGCGATGGAACTAAAAATTCTCCCAACTCTTCTTCTGGCTCAGGAACAACTAGCACTGACACTACTTACATCACATACTTCCGAATCAACTTAGTCAAACTGATCCGATGCAATTTGCAAATCCTTCGAATAGCTTTACGGGCAACTCTGATCACTGACAAGTCTTCAAGCTCGTTGTGACACATCATACTATGATGATGGATGTAACTTCTAATTCTCACGATGAAATACACACTTGTCTCGAATCCAATTCTGTTCCCCTTCACTTTCTCTTCCTTAGTGAAATAAGTGGCATGCCTGCTTGTTCCTAAACTCTGCAACAAGCACTAAAGAACTCCAGGCTGATCTCCTCTTTGATCACGAAACACTTGATCCATCTAAAGAAATTAACATGGCAAAACGATCAAATTAATACTACAAATCAAAGTTCAGCAAAGACAAGAGACAAGATTTCCAGAACAAGATGAGAAAAGGGATAGAAAAGGATAACAAAAGAACAGACTGAGATGAGAAAGAATAGAATAGATGAGAAAAGAACAACCACTTAAGTCAAATTAGGTTGATTTGATTTAGAAAATAAGTTTTGAAGCTTTTGGCTAAAACGACCATGCTAACTAAGGTTGCGTTCTACAGTCGATATGGCTCCGATACCACCTTTGTCGGGACTGGCATTTACTCATCTGAAAATCTCTATGTATTCTTAACTAGTCCCAGATCAGTTGCTAGTTCACACAGAAAACATCGATGGAATATCATCCATTTACCGATTCAACTAAAAAGATCTCAAAATAATAAATATTAATAATAACTAGGTGGTCAATATTTACTTAACTTGTCACGCAGGGCTAAATAAAGACATAAACTCTTGCAGTGGAACGAAAAAACTTGGAAAGGCAATCAACATGCCTACAGACAATTGAGTGGAGAACACATCCTAATCCGCAAAGCCTTCACAAAACTCCTGTTTGTAGAACGAGGCCTAGTTCGCATAGTCTTCGAAGGACTCCTCTTCATAGAACTCTGAGTTCTCTAGTTCTTTCTCGGTGACTGATCAACAATGGCAGAAAGCCATGAGTACATAAAGTACTCAACAAGTCATAGAAAATTGTATGCAAATAGTATTTATGCAAGGCTTGAACAATGATAGCTTTATGGCTATTTTGCAGAAAGCAGTATTGACAGTAAATACAGTAAATAAATTTAAAAGTGTAATCTAAAACATTAAATTCATAAGTAAATAAGTTCTTTGAATCATCTAGTGAACCACCTGTTCATTTCCCAACCAACAACTAGAACTAACTAAACCACTTTCCAACATTTTTGAGAAAATCTACCCCTCGTATGAAATCACCAGGCATTGTCTATAACCGGGGACACGGTGATTCGAATAGTTTTTAACTCTCTATAGAGGTGGTACATCTTGACCCACAAAAGATAATCGGTTTATAATATCGACCAAGACACGCTTTCGAAGGTGTGCAACTAAGTGATTATTACAAAGCTATGTTTTGACCCAATTCTGCTTGCAAAGATTTCGCCATTCAGGACCCCCTCTTGCGCCAATTCATCAAGCCAAACAGAACCAAATCAAAACATTTCTAATTAGTTGGCCAGGTCCACCCCACCCCAGACATGTGGTCGTACGGTATGGCCCATATCAATGGCGTACAAAGTTAAGTCCTTAGTGGTTGCTCAAGCAAGACTACCGCATCCCATGTGCCTCGCGCACCCTATATTGTGCCTCCCGCATTCCTCCTTTACTACCCGACCACTCGCCCAAGCATAAATCATTTTTATTCAACCCGGCCAAATAGCAACCCTTGCCATGACACAACAACTTTTAATTACAGTGGCCTCGCCATAATTTCATATATCATTAGGTCAAAATTAATCGTTTACGAACATGTGATCAAGAATCCATTGTAACTAAGCATGGCTATGCATAATACAATACACATGTTGGTACTAAAACATGCCCAACTAAAATTAACCCCAACCTTTGGTGTCCAAGGGTACATGTCATTCCCAATTATTCAAAGAGGCATAATGTCAAATAGGTATTTAACTATTCCTAAAAGCAGTTAATATAAAACTAGCAATGCATATTGATATAAAATAATATAATTTTATAAAGATGAGTTCGACATGGTCAAAGGTCTATGACTTGCCTTCGTTGAAGGTTTGAGTTGCTTCGGCCGACGGGTCCAGGAATTCTTCGAAAACGCTGGAATCTATACGTGCGAAAAAAGCCAAATAAATACAGTAATTCCAAATAAAATCCAAAAATTATAAAAATAGAACAAAAAAGAAAGGTACTAATTTAGATGAATTTATAAACAAGAATCGACAAAATCGGAGTTGGTATAAAGGAGAACGAACGTCTAGAAGTTTGAAGTCACATGAAATGATAGAATTTAGGATAAAAGAAATGCTGACTTTGAGGGCCCCTCTTGCTAGTGAGTGAGATGGAGAGAGAGGAGGAATGAGAGAATGACAATTGGGCCCCACATGGAGGTGGAACAAAAGAAAGAAAGAAGAAGATAGAGAGCATAGGCGGCAGGGGAGGAGCCAGAGCAAGGCGGCAATGCCGATGAGGTGAAGGGCAGCTGCAATGACCGACGACCAAAATGGGTTCCCAGAGGTGTGGGGAACCCATGGGTGGTAGTGGCATTGCCGAAGGAGGTCCAGCGCGGCGGCGACGGTGGCGGGGTGCGCGAGGGCTCTAGCAAACCAGCGACGGGGAGGGGAACTAGCGAGCATGATGTAGAACGCGGCGATGCGAACCCGATCGTGGTGTAGAAGGCGGCGAGGAGAGGTCAACGGCGCTGGGAACGGTGATGGAAGGGACTTTGGCCGGCGGCGGGAAACTTCAAAATTCGATGAAAAGGGCGATGCTCTCGGAACGGGGGTTTGAGAGAGGAGACTGAGGCACACCTCGTGACACGGGTGGCTTGACCAAGGCTTGGCGGGAGAGGGAGTTTGAGCGAAGGTGGCGACGGCCGAAGTGGAGGAAGAAAGAGGGGGCTGCGGTGGGGTGCTCAGGTTGGGGAGAAAGGAGGAGAGGAGGGAGAAGGGGTAAAGGAAGGGCTTGGCGAGCTTTCATAGAAGAAGAAAGGAGAGAGGCAGCGCAGCATGGGGGAGCCAACGCACGACGCGGTTGGTAGAGGGAGCCAGAGCAGGCGACGCAGAGCAGCGATGCCAGGGCGTGGGCTCGCTGGGTGCAGAGGCGGCGCACAAGGGGATGGTTCGCAGGGCAGCTGGAATCCTGGGCGTGCAACACGGCTTTGCTAGGCAGCGCACGGTGCGGCGAGAAAGACAGCACAAGGTGCGCAATGGGAAGAAGAACAGGAAGCCAAGGTAAAAGAAAAGAAGAAAAAGGAAATCCAAAAATAAATAAATTTTGGAAAATTTCAAGGAAATTCCATAAAAAAACCTTGGAACCTGAATGGATTGAATAAAATAATGTTAAATTTAATTGAAGTTTATTTTAATCATTTAGAATGTTTTTCATTTTCTAAAATTCCACTTTAAGCTTTAATTAATTCAATAAAATGCAAATGGTTTATTTTATTTTTAAAGCTTCAAAAAGGTTATAAAAAATGAGATGAGGTTTCAAATTGAGGAGAGGTAAATTCAAATAAGAATTTGAATTCAAAATTGGCCGCAAAAGAATTGATTTAGGAACAGAGATAAGAATTGAGAAAAAGGAATTTGGAATTTGATTTGGAGATGAACTGAGATTCAGGTTTTGATTTGAATAATATTTATATAAGCAAAAATTCCAAATTAAAAGCCAACATTTTGAAATAATTAATTAAATTAAATTTTACATGAAAGAAAAGATATTTTGGGAAAACAGAAAAGAAATAATTAGAAATCAAAAGAAAAAGCAAAAAGATCTTGGAAAAAGAAATCCAAGATAAAACAAGAAAATCAAACAAAACAATTTTGTAATAGATTTGAAGTTTGATTTACTCACATCAAATTATTTTTATTTCTGAAATTTCAAATTAAGCTTTAACAATTCAAAATCAAATGGTTATTTTTATTTTGAAAATTTTAAAATGTCCCAAAAATTGGGATGTTACATCTTGATAAAGTTTACCTTATATTTGACAGCCTTAAGCTGTTGTTTCAACTCATATGCCGATGAGCCCCTGTAGACGTGGTCGATCGTGTGCTCGGGGTCGTGATATGACATATCCTTGTCCTCCTCCAACTTCTTCCTGCCACTCGCCTGCCCCACCTCTTCGATGGTCGGAAGTGGGCCCTTGATGGAGTAGTAATCCTTGAACTTCTGTTGGAAGACTCGACAATTGTGGAGGTCATGCCCTTCCTTTTTATGGAAAAGGGACCACCTCGGCTTGTTTGACTTTCATTCGAAGCGTTTGCCTTTGCTCTGGTCCGAGTACTGCTCGGAGCATCGAGACTCCTTATCGCTGACATCTAGCACCTCCTTCGAGCTTTTTGCTTGTGACTTCTTGCCATTAGACTTGCTCTTGGATTCCTACTTTTCCTTCTTCTTGTATTTGTCATTCACCCCTCAAGAATCCTTGTCATAATGATTTATAGTCTAATTCCACTCGAATGCCTCAGCAGCAGTCGTGTAGCAATCAGTCATCTCAAAGAGTTCAGCGATAGTGGATAGAGGGTTCAAGGCAATATTTTCTGTGAACCCCCGGTTCCTAACTCTCTGTTTAAAGGCTCAAATAACAGATGTGTCCGATACTTTAGGAATAGTATTTTGAACCTAGCTGAAGCATCATATAAACTGACGTAGGGTCTCGTGCGACTCCTACCGCATACGATGTAGGTTATCCTCTTTCCAAGGCGATTGTAGGTGCTTTGGAAGTTCGCTAGCAACAAATCACAGAGATGTTGCCACGAGTATATTGACTTGGGTGACTGGTTGAGTAGCTAGGACCGAGCAGAACCTTCGACCACGATCGAAAGATAGTTCGCCATGATATGCTCACCTCCTCTCGCGGCTTGGACGTGTCGCCCGTCTTCACATTCACGATGTCATTTTTGACAATACGCTCCCAAGTCACCGAGGGCATTCATATACCTCACATTTACATGTTACAGGACAAAACCAACCTACTAATTATCAAAGCAAAGTCTATAAGTGAGATGTGGACAAGGAGATTTGTCCTCAAAGCATATAAAAGGCAGCGCTGTCGTCCATCCATCCATCTAGTAAAAAAAATGCTGATAAGAAATACAAAAAAAGGAGATTGAGGTAACACAAGTTTGTTCGGAGAAACGACACATAAACTTCAGCTAATTGAAACAAACCCAGAGGCTACTATAGCCTAGTACTAACCCACTCATACCGTGTCTTGTGATTTTCTCCAACGTTGGGATACGTGAGTCATGACTCGTGACATGGTTGTTTTTGTCCTCAAAAGCATATAAAAGGTAGCGCTGTCGTCCATCCATCTAGTAACAAAAATGCTGATAAGAAATACAAAAAAGGAGATTGAGGTAACACAGTTTGTTCGGAGAAATGACACATAAACTTCAGCTAAATAAAACAAACCCAGAGGCTACTATAGCCTAGTACTAACCTACTCATACCCTGTCTTGTGATTTTCTCCGACGTCCGGATTCGTGAGTCATGACTCGTGACAAGGTTTTTTTTGAAGGGGAAAAAAGGAGAGTCCAGAGTCACCGAGGGCATTCATATCTCTCACATTTACATGTTACAGGACAAAACCAACCTACCAATTATCAACTCCACTAGAAGTGTCAGTGACCACTAACTAAAACAGTATAGTACTACTAGTAGCCTGGTAGTAGTCCATCAAGACTCGTTAAGCGTGGAGGCTTGGAGTCGTGAGAAGTAGCTAGAACTTCACTCATTTCCTGCAATCCCGCCCCCAGATTAGAAGAAATCGGGAGCGCCCTCCTCCGAACGTCACTTTCCCGGATGGCACGTCCGCCGTTGGCGCCGCTGCGCCCCGCTGCGACGCGGCCGCTGGAACACCGAACACGTTACGCGTACCATGGATCCGAAGTTAATTAATCGCTGTCTAGAGCTCTCATCAGAGTCTCAGATCCAATCATGGTGTTGGCTGCTCTGCTGTCTTCGCAGATCGCAGCAGTTGGACTTTAGGTGTGCCGAACAGCGAGTACTCAGCTACGTGTGGAGAGACGGCAAAAGAAAAGGAAAAGCGAGGCATGGGTGCAGACGTGCAGTACGAATGTTCTGGGCTCCAGAGACACGCCGCGTGATGGCAGTACAACCGTGTGGGTGAGATGAGAATCTCACGATCTTATCCACTCGCCACGACTTTTTTACTCCTCCACCGTCCATCCGGTCGACAAGGGAGTTCTTTTTATTTTTTTAATCTTTGTTTAAATATTTTAAAGATAAATTTTCTTTAACTTTATTTTTAATTATGACTCTTTGGTCACGTCATAACCTGCGGTGTGACCAAACTATGCTATCACACACTACCGACTACGGCGCGATCAAACCAATCACGATAGCCCTCCGAGCCAACACATATCTGTTTTTAGGCTAAGTTCTGTCACGTAAAGAAGAGTAGAGTCATAGCACTTATTTGCCACACCGAGATCCGTGACGTATTTCTTAGACGAACTTGTAAATGAAGTTAATGATATGTTGTCTTTAAAATCTTTTTTTAAAAAAAATAAATAATAAAAAGAGTTCTCGATGAGTTATCGGTCCAGTTCGGTTGGGAAATGTGGCCACTGCAATTGCTAGAATCAAAACTTTTTCGAGGGGAAAAAAGAAAAAGAAATAGAGCAAAAACGCCTTATACGCGTATATCCAGTTTTTTTGCTACGGTAAAATTAGGCTCCAGCGGTGAATCGAATCGACGCAGTCCAGTGGGGAGAAACGTGAAACACGAGTGGGAGTGTACCGTGCATCTCGTCGTTTTGTCACTTTTACCGGGGCTACGGAGGACAGAAGCCTATCGGACGGGCCCATTCGGATCGGAATCGTGCCTTTTGCATATCGTGTGCGAATCATGCGTCTTCAGGCGCACGCATCAGGCAGAGATCACTCATCACGCATGGCACGTCTTCAGGTACAGAAACTCTGTTTAAAACAAAAGAAAATCAAAGCAAATCAGCCTTCTCCCTGATTATCTTTCTCTTTCTTTATGTATGCGAAGCGCTGGGGGCTTGGACATGTGGCGAGGAGGCCAACATGCACGCCTAAGGGGTTGCCACGTGAGGTTTTGGCATAAATGGCATTGTTCAACGTCGTATTAGTGAAAATAGATTTTCTCATGTCGTATTTGCAAAAAATGACCGTTCGGACGAGCATCACATGCCATGTGCGTAATTCCATACGGCCATGGCTCGGACGCCCCTCGTCTGCACGGCCACCGCCTGGAAAGCCATCGTCCATATGACCACCGCCCGGATTCCCCTCGTCCGCACAACCACCGCCCGGATTTCCCTTCTCCGCACGACCACAGTCCGGACGTGACGCCTCCGCACAGCCACCACCCGGACATGCACTCCACCTCACCCGGATGCATGCATGCGCCCACGCGCGCCGTCGCCTCCATCTAGGGGTGGAGTCGAGCCGAGCCAGGCTCGTTTTGGCTCGGATGAATAGTAAGCTCGGCTCAGCTCATTTCAGAAATGAGCTAGAAGGGTGGCTTGGCTCGTGTTCAGGCTCGAGCCGGCTCGTTTGAGTTCGCGAGCCTAGCTCCAGAAACTACGCTGCATCAGTTGACTCCACACCTCAGTCTGCTTCACTATGATCCCATACCACACACAAAATTATACTACTAAAAGATCAAAGTACAGAATACACTAACACCACATGCCACGAGATCAACCAAACATCAAATGCTGGAATTCATGCTTCCATAGTTCCATGTTCACAATTCACACTCAGAAGCACATATCAGTTAATCAGTGAACTAAAAAGCAAAACAAGAGTGGAGGCGAGCAGGGCAAGGACGATGCCACGCCAGCAACGGTCTTGACGGCGACGGGCGAGCGGCGACCGCAGTTGAGGCCCAGCACGGCGAACTTCCGCAGTGGCATCTTGATGAGCAGCGCCACCGCCACGGCCGCCTCCACCACGAGCAGTTGAGCACCAGCGGCGGACGGGGAGGGGAAAGGGGTCAGGATGGATCGGGAGGGGAATTAGGGATCGGGATGGGGAGGGAAGTGAGGGGGTGTGGGGCAATGGCGAGTCGGCGGCGCGGTAGGGACGTTCTCCGCCGCCGCGGGGGGTGGTGGACTGGTGGCCGTGGAGGAGTGGCGGCGGGTGGAGGTGCTGGCAAGGGCGGAGGAGGACCAGGCGGTGGAGAGGTGGGAGCACGAAATGACTGGTCCGTCACTAGTGGAGGTCGCCGGCGGAGGCGGATGGGGAGGGGAATGGATCGAGGGAGAAAGGGGATCGAGGGAGGGGAATGTATCGGGGGGAGAAAGGGGATCAAGGGAGCCAGGGAGGGGAATGGATCGGGGGAAAAAGGGGATGGGAAGGGGAATGAATCGGGGGGAGAGAAAGGGGATCGGGGACGGGGGTTTAAGGCGGCAGCATCGCGGTTGGGCCTGGGCCGAGCCAAATGTGGTTCATGAGCTGGCTTGGGCTCGATTTAGTTGCTTGGCAAGCTAGACAGGCGGCTCGGCTCGGCCCGAAAATTCACGAGCCCGAGCAGAGCCGAGTCATGACGAGCCCGAGCAGGTTTGTGAACCTTGAGCTTTTTTTCCAGCCCTACCTCCATCAAATCCATCGCCATCGCCTTTACCTTTATTCCTGTCCCGTCGCATCCTTGTTTGCCGCATATGCATGCATGCATGCAAACGTCGCGCGTGGGAGGGAATCCGATTCCCTCCCGCAGCAGCTATAAATAACAAGCGACGACGATTTCGTTTCACGGACGATTAAGCATTATTAACAGCCGTTATTAGTAGGTAATTTTTTCCTCATTCATAATTTTTTATATTAATTGTGTGGTTAGTAAATTAGTTGTAGTGAAGTGTTCGTAGTTAATTACTTGTACTTATTCAGGTGTACTTAATTCAGTCATTTTCAAATTTTCATAATAAAATTTATGTGAGTTTATTAGTCATAATTAATTAGTCGTAGTTAAATTAATCTTACATAATTAAATAGTTGTAATTATTCAGGCATAGTTAATTAGTCATAATTAATTAGTCGTAAATAATTAGTTCAGATTAAGTATTAATTAATTAGTTATCTAATTAGTCGTATTTTATCTGGCATAATTAATTAGCCGTCGTTAATTAGTCGTAATTAATTTAGTGGCCTTAGTAAGCCATATTAATTTTTTTTGTTATTAATTTGTGGTAATAAATTAGTCGCAATTATTTTAGTGCTATTTAGTTCAGTGTAATTAATTTAGTTGTGAATAATTTAGTTACAACTAATTTAGTCGCACTAAATTAGTCGTATTTAATTTGGTCATAATAAATTAGTGTACATTAGTTTGTTGTCTCTATTTAGTCATAATTTTTAATTTCTAGTAATTTATCGTCGTTATCAATCTTCTCCCTAATAATCTGTCTCTTCCATCTCTTGCAAGCCATGCCTCTATCGGAACTTCTAGAACCCTTCTAAGATGAGAATCATCGGTGCAAGTTATGGATCTCTGGGGACGCGGATGGCCCTCCTCCCCTGGTGCTTCGATACGGGAGAAATTACTGGCAGCTGGACGCTTGCTACGTCTCAATCCTTCGGGACACGAGCTTGTTACCTTTTGCGAGATTGCTCTCCGTCGGACGCCACTTCACCCTAGACGGCAGTCTACTGTTAGCACTTGTTGACAGATGGAGGTTCAAGACACACACTTTTCACTTTCGGTGGGGTGAGATGATGGTGACTCTCCAGGACGTCTTATTCTTGACCGGTCTCCCGATCTGGGTGAGCCACTTGTTACAGGCCGTCCATCGGCGGACTGGAAGGCTAGGCTGGGGCATCGGTTCGGCATACTTGTCTCGGACAGTGCCTGTGGCGTCCCTTGAATTTGGCTAAGGTATTTCAGTCAATACCTGCAGGATGCACTTAATGAGGTTGTTAGGACGCACCTTGTTGCTTACCTTCTATATCTTTTTGGTTCGATTTTGTTTCCAACCACACAGGACGATTGGGTGTATCCTAGCTTCGTCCTTATCGTTGAGTCTTTAGCTGACGCTGAGGCTGGGGCGATGCCTCAGTATAGCTAGGGATTAGCCGTCATTTGTGTCACATACAAGGGGTTGTGTGATGCTTCGCGGCGCGACACTAGTGTTAAACTGAGCCTAGCCATCTGCTACTTGCTCCTACAGTTGTGGAGTTGAAAGTACTTCCGTGCTGGGCGGCCCTCCTTCAAGAAAGTGGAGTTGTGTAGCTGTGGAGTCTAATACTGTAGCTGTGGAGTCTAATACGTGATGGCGATGGATTTGATGGAGGTCGGCACGCGTGGGTGCATACATGCATCCGGACAAGGTGGAGTGCATGTCAAGGTGGTGGTCGTGCGGAGGCGCCGCGTCTTGGTGGTGGCAGTGCAGAGAAGGGGAATCCGGGCTATGGCCGTGCGGACGAGGGGAATCCGGGCGGTGGCCGTGCGGACGAGGGGAATCCGGGCGGTGGTCGTGCGGACGAGGGGAATCCGGGCGGTGGCCGTACGGACGAGAGGAATCTGGGCGGTGGCCGTACGGACGAGGGGCGTTCGGGCGGTGGTCGTGCGGAATTATGTACGTGTCGGCGTGAGGCTCGTCCGGGCTGCCATTTTTGCAATTACATCGCGTGTTGAGGCATTTTCGCTAATACGACATGGGACAATGCCATTTAGACCAAAAGCTCAAACAGAACAAGCGAGTAATCAACAATGTTAATTGTTGGCTCCTGGGGAAAAGCTGCAGTAACAGTTGTGCATAAGAGTATCTACAACAGTCCACGTCAGCTGTTACTAAGGGGTTGCCACATCAGCATTTAGGTGATGTGGAGGAGAGAATGTGAGGTTATTTCTAGATGAAGAAACTATCAAATTGTTAATACCAAGACACAATAAACAACCAAATACTCTATTGGAGACTTACTTATTACCTAAAAACGCGTTTTGTGGGTCCCACTGTCTTAAAGCAAAATATTCATCCGATCATTTGTGTAGTCCGACTTTATTATTGATATAATAAATGAGCTAAAACATGTAGGCTACAAAGTTGTATTTCATTATTGATCATCAAGAATCATGCACACTTGTAGCAATTAAAATCTTAGACACAAGCTCAAGAAATAATCTATTGAAAGACTTGTTTCTTTTTATTAGATTGAGTATTCTCTCTTCTTAGTAACAATCTAAGAAACAAACTATTGTAGATGCTCTAAGGGGCTGTTTGGATTGCTCCCTGTGGCTTCTCGCTGCTCGGGAGAGCACTGGGTCTGCCACGCTGCTGCATGCTTGGGCACAGGTGCCAGCGCAAAAATGAGCGCTTGGGAGCCTGCCTCCCAGGCAACTTGATTAGTCCCTAATTTTTTTAATCCAATGGTCTATTTTCATTCACCAATTCTAGGTACAGGCTTTCAACCAAACAACTCATATTCAAGTTTGCCTGACCAGATAAAAATTATCTACTTTTCAGACTACCTCTAGACATAACTTTTTTTCAGACATGGAATCCAGAACATCAACTAAACAAACTATAAGACTGCCAGTTCTGTTCTACTTTTCTGAAAGGGTTAAATTCTGTTTCATACGAGTACTGATGCGTGTGAAGTGTGAACTCATATAGATTGGTTCAATGTACAGCGAACACCACTGCAAATCAATTAATCGTTAACGTCTAGGATCCAGAACGTTCCCTTATGAGGCCCCACATGTCATACAAATGAGATGTACACACCGTCCACGCCCACGCCAGTACACCAGACATTTACTCATTTACCTCGGAATCTCGGGTTCTTTTTACTAGGCTACTGTAATTGGCGATTTCCTTCTATTTATCGGGACCAAGGGGCGCAGCTTCTCCTCGCCCCGTCCAAAGCCTTCCCCTGATTTGATCACAAACCCAACACTCCCCAAACCCCCCCCCAGAGGAGAGCGCAGGATGTTCAACTTCGGGCACCACGGGCACCACGGCCAGAACCAGCCGGCCCATCCCCCGGCCGGCGCCGGCGCCGGCGGCGTCCACCAGCCCACCTTCAAGATCTTCAGCCGCGCCGAGGAGAACTACTGCCTCACCGTGCGCGACGGCAACGTCGTCCTCGCCCCCGCCAACCCGCGCGACGAGCACCAGCACTGGTACAAGGACATGCGCTTCAGCACCCAGATCAAGGACGAGGAGGGCAACCCTGCCTTCGCTCTCGTCAACAAGGCCACCGGCCTCGCCATCAAGCACTCCCTCGGCCAGGGCCACCCGGTTCGTCATCTCTCTGCTCCCTTATTCTCCCGTCTCCTTCGTTTCTGTTCGATTCGACGATTTGTCCGTGCGGTTCTTGAATCTTGATTCTTGAGTGCCTGGAGATGGAGATCAGAATGATGTGTTTGGGGGCGGCATGCAGGTGAAGCTGGTGCCGTTCAACCCGGATTACCTTGATGAGTCGGTGCTGTGGACGGAGAGCGGCGACGTCGGCAAGGGCTTCCGCTGCATCCGCATGGTGAACAACACCCGCCTCAACTTCGACGCCTTCCACGGCGACAAGGACCACGGCGGCGTGCACGACGGCACCACCGTCGTCCTCTGGGAGTGGGCCAAGGGCGACAACCAGAGCTGGAAGATCCTCCCCTGGGGCGACGAGGCCTACGCCGGCGGCAGCGCCAACACCGGGCGCGGACCCTCTGAGCCCACCGTCCGCATCTTCTGCAAGGCCGACGAGGGCTTCAGCGTCACCGTCCGCAACGGCACTGTCTGCCTCGCGCCCACCAACCCCCGCGACGAGTACCAGCACTGGATCAAGGACATGAGGCACAGCAACCGCATCAAGGACGAGGAAGGCTACCCCGCCTTCGCCTTCGTCAACAAGGTCACCGGCGAGGCCATCAAGCACTCCCAAGGCGAGGGCCACGCTGTAAGCAACCATCCATCCTGATGCCTTCTTCAATCTTTGATACATCACATGCACATCATATCAAAGGGATTGGGTATATATTTGGGTATGATCTGAGACTAACCGATCAAGAATTTTTTGTTTCGATAGGTGAAGCTGGTGCCGTACAACCCGAACTACCAGGATGAGTCGGTGCTGTGGACGGAGAGCCGCGACGTGGGGCACGGCTTCCGCTGCATCCGCATGGTGAACAACATCTACCTCAACTTCGACGCCTTGCACGGCGACAAGGACCACGGCGGCGTGCGCGACGGCACTACCGTCGTGCTCTGGAAGTGGTGCGAGGGCGACAACCAGCGCTGGAAGATCGTCCCCTGGTGTAAGTGTCACGACACAGTAGTACACATCACTCGCTATTAGTTCTAGTTGCTAGCTGCTGCTACTTTTTCTTGATGCCTGTAGAAAATTTTGCACATCTTTACCTACCTGCAGAAGAGTGGTGGTCGGTAGAAACTGATGGCTTATCTGCCATCTCTTGGATTAGGTGGTGTGTTCTATTTCGTCAGTAAAGATTAATGTGCTGTAATTGTTGATTGTGTTTGCAGAAATGTGTTGCGCTGGAGCTGCATTGTCATCACCATGATCCGGAGTTGGAGAGATCAGCCTGTGGTCTGCTGCCGTGTCGCTAGAATAAAAGTTGTGTGAGATGTGGTGATGATGTCTCCGTATGTGTGTCTAGTTTCAGTCCTGTTCTTGAGTCCTGCTTCTGTGTGAGAGGAGAGGGGCAAGTTCTGCCTTTTGGTGAGCTATGTGATGTAAGCATGTGTGCTTGTTCTTCAGAGTTCAGACCTTGAGTTGCTCTGTACTGCAGTGGCACCCTTTCTTCTATCCAAGTTGGCTTTATCATCCATGTCTATGGACTACGGTTCTTGCTCTGCATCTGTGTATTACCAGTGGCTTTGTTATTTGTGCACCTTTGTGGAATTGCAAACATGATACTTCGGATCAAATGCATGCAGTTGTCATATGGCTGGGCAATGTAGTTAGGCTTGCTATGCGAAATGCATCGTGATTTAGTGCGCTTATGGAAATCATAGTTTTTCCGAACACGAATAATACGAAATGATCATCAACTGGACTTCTATCTTCTTATTTCTTCTTCCATTAGCATAGTTGCTTCGTGTGAAACGACGGGGTTCGTTTCAGCAGAAACTTGTTATAGGGATTAGTGGTTCTCACTGCTCAAAGATACTTATAACTCGAGCAATTCAGCAGTTCACATCACGTCGTCACCGTACAAGAATCTCATGAGTCATGCCCATATCCCTTAGATCCCTTCCGGCGTCCTTCGAGCAATTTATTTAGGGGTAAAGCCTGAAGACCTTCGTTAAAAGGAAAACCATGGATGCAGAGCACGGGCGTCTATGGCAAATTGGCAATGCATGCGTGACGAGTGTACCGTCTTCCCCGTCGGATCGGAGTTTTGGCCCAAATGCAATGTTACGTTTCCGGCGTCGCGCCAAAGAATCGGAGAAATCGACAGCGAGTTGGAGTGGAGATTGAGAGGTTTGGGAAGAACACGATAGAGAATAGGTAGGGAAATATTTTTGATCTTTTTCGATGGCTCTGTTTGCCGACAACCTCAACCTTTTACTGGCAATAGTTAACTGTAGCGGATACGACAACAGTGCCAATCGATCACCCAAAACGCAAATAGGTCGACTCACTACACACAGCCTTAGTTGGCCCACAAACCGAACGCTTCTAATACCGGCATTTTTCAAAACACGTCCTTCAGATGCTACACCTCTTCGCCACTGGACTCATCCCGTATTGATAGTCGTGACATTCTCCTCCACTTGAAATCCAGCTTGTCCCCAAGCTGGTGCTGAGGGAAAGCGCTGGCGCAGATCGTACAAGTTCTCCCAACTAGACCACTGTGACGGTGACTGAGACCACTGAATCAACCCTTGGACAACAGCCTTATGTCCCACCTTACAAAGCCTAGTTGCAGCTATGGACACAGAGCAGAGCAGATCATCAGAGTAAATGAGATTAAGTGAATGATCGGGACTCACCGATTCCAATGATTTGATAGCTTTCTTCAATTGGGATACATGAATAACCGGATGAATCATGATTCCGGGAGGTAACGACAACTTGTATGCCATTTTGCCAACCTTCTAAATATTTTTGTAAGGACCGAAGTATTTGAAGCAAAGTTTCTGAGATGAACACCGAGCGACAGATAGTTGAGTATACGGTTGAAGCTTGAGGTACACCAAATCCCCCAATTGAAACTCCCGGACTGATATCTTTTTGTCTGCTTGATCCTTCATCTTCTGCTGAGCGCACAACAAATGTTGTTGAATCAACTTGGTCATGAGAGCTCAATCCTGCAGCCATTGTTCTAATTCTGGCACAGAACTGGTGTCACCACTAATGATGCTGAAACGACAGGGTGGATGACCATATAGGATCTCAAATGGTGTTCTACCCAATGCTGAATGGTAGGTAGTATTATACCAAAATTTTGCTTGGGATAACCATGGAGACCACTTGGTTGGACAGGCTTGTACCATGCATCGAAGATATGTTTCTAGACACTGATTCAACTGCTCCGTTTGGCCGTCAGTTTGGGGGTGGTAAGATGAGCTCATGTTTAACTTTGTGTCAGTTAACTTGAATAATTCTTGCCATAATGTACTTGTGAATACTTTATCTTGACCAGAAATAATTACTTGTGGTAAACCGTGCAATTTGTAGATGTTATTGATGAACAATTGCGCCACCATCCAAGCAGTGAAAGGATGTGATAAGGGTAGAAAATGGCCATATTTGGAGACTCTATCAATTACTACCAAAATGGTGTCAAAGTGCTTAGATTTTGGCAAACCTTCGATGAAGTCTAAGCTGATGACAGTCCAGGCTTGAGAAGGCACTGGCAATGTATATAATAGCCCTGGTGACTTGACATGCTCAGACTTTGCTTGTTGACAAATAGTACAAGTTGATAGAAACCTGTGAATATCCTTCTTCATACCAAGCCATACAAAAAGTGCCTTGATCTTCTGATATGTCGCAGTAATACCACTGTGTCCTCCCACTTTGCTGTCATGTAAGGCCAATAACACTGCCTGATGTGCTTCATTGTGTTTACCCAAATATATTCGACCCTTATATTTGATAATACCATCTTGCAGGAGGAAGCAATCAGCATTAGACCCAGTCAAAGCCAATTCCGACAACAACGCCTTTGTAGCATCATCTTTCTGATAACCTTCGACCACAATCTCCAACCACCTTGGTCGGCTAGTTGATATGGCTGAGCACTTAGCTATGTGGTCATTCCTGGATAGCGCATGGACTGCCTTGTTGTCTAAGCCCTTTTTGTATACTAACTTGTACCGCAGTCCAAGTAATTTCAGAAAAGCTTTGTTTTGCATGCCTTGAGTCAGACGTTGTTCTCCAAGATGTAAAAGACTCTTGTGATCAGTAGCAATAATGAATTCACCATGTTGCAAATAATATTTCCATTTGTCGACAGCCATGAGAATTGCTAAACACTCTTTTTCATAAGTAGATAGGCCCCTGGCTTTTGCTCCTAAGGCTGGTGTGCCCTTGTTGCATGAGAACAGCCCCTATGCCCACCTCACTAGATTTGTTTCCAACACAAATGGCTTGGTGAAATCCAGCAATGCTAAAACTGGTGCCTGAATCAATGCTTGCTTGA
Source organism: Ampelocalamus luodianensis (assembly GCA_036346255.1). Taxonomy (NCBI): domain Eukaryota; kingdom Viridiplantae; phylum Streptophyta; class Magnoliopsida; order Poales; family Poaceae; genus Ampelocalamus; species Ampelocalamus luodianensis. The sequence continues at coordinate 25,013,640 of CM070622.1, read as the reverse complement.
TGGCCTCAAAAGCTTCATGTTCTTTGGATGTCCAATTATAAACAATATGCTTCTTTAATAGTTCAGTTAGTGTTTTGCTCATAATACCATAATGTTTGATAAACTTCTTGTAATATCCTGACAAGCCTAGAAATCCTTTGAGTTGTTTGACATTGCGTGGAGGCAACCAATCCTTGACAGCTTGATTTTTTTAAGGATCGGTGGCCACTCCTTGAGCACTGATTATATGCCCCAAATACTCAAGCTAAGGCTGGGCAAAAGAGCATTTAGAATGTTTGATCAACAGGTGATCATCAGCTAGTATGGTGAACACTTGATGTAAGTGTTGTACATGCTCATCTGAGGTCTTGCTGTAGACAAGTATGTCATCGACAAAAACAAGAACAAATTGCCTGATCAATGAAGAAAAAATTGTATTCATGACGGCTTGAAATGTAGCAGGAGCGTTGGTAAATCCAAAGGGTATGACCCTAAATTCCCAATGGCCATTGTGTGACTTACATGCTTTCTTGTGTTCATCCTCCTCTACTAATCTTATCTGATGATACCCTGCCCTCAAGTCCAATTTAGTGAACCATTGATCACCATGGAGTTCATCTAGCAATTCATCGATGACAGGTAAGGGATACTTATTCTTTACTGTGGCTGCATTCAACAGTCAGTAATCGACACAAAGCGCCATGTTCCATCTTTTTTCTTGACCAGTAGCACTGGAGAAGCAAAGGGGCTAGAGCTGGTTGAATAACACCCTGTTGTAACATCTCTTTGATCTGCCTTTCAATTTTATCCTTTTGTTTAGGAGCATATCTATAGGGTCTAATGTTTATCGGTTTAGCTCCTAGCAGAAGTGGAATGGAGTGATCAAACGATCTGTGGGGACTGGGGAGGTAGTCCATGTGCTTCCTGAAATAAGGAAGCATGGTTATGTAACAATTTTGTAACTGCTGGTGGCATTACATCTAGTCGGCTATAACCTTCTACCGGTGTCAACTGTACCAGCTGGGCTAACCCTCCATTTCTGAACAAGCCTTGGAGCTTTTTTGCAGAGATCTTTGGACACTTATTTGTTACATCCTTCACACCACGAAGAGTGATTCTCTTACCATCATGTACAAACCTCAATGTTTTTCTTCTCCAATGTACCCACATGGGACCATGTTCCTCCAACCATTCCATGCCCAAAATCATGTCATAGCATCCTAAAAGCAATAATCTAACATTAGTTGCAAAAGTAAACCCTTGAGTCCACCATTTGAGCCCTTCAATTCACTGATCACTACATATTCGTTTTCCATCAGCTAGAGTGACTTGTACTGGATCGACTCTCTGTGTAGGATACTGCAATCTCTTCACCAATGCTTCACTAATGAAGTTCCCTAAACTGCCCGAGTCAATCAATATCAACACTTTGTGGTTACTGACAATTCCTTGCAGTCTGATGGTTCTTTTTCCATGTGTCCCAACTGCAGCATAGTGGGAAATGCTCATCAAGACTTCCTCTTCACCACTCTTACTCTCCTCATCACCCTCGTCAGTATTGTTCTCCTCTAGTTGCAAAATCTCTAACAATCCCCCAGTACATGTAATGACACTTGTTTGGGGCATTTATGTCCATCTCCCCATTTTTCACCGCACTACATACACAGTCCTTGAGCCCTACGTAGTGATCGTAAATTCTCGTACTTATCCTCAACTTTGATTTTGCTCTTAGACCTGGGCTCAACAGGAGCAGTGCCCAGAATGCCCTTGCCTCCATAGACTTGTGTCTTGAATTTAGGATAGTCTCTGTTCTCTTGACGCCCATGATATTTCTTTGCAGAGATTACCAGTTCTTCTTCCTGCAAAAGGGCAAGGGACAACACCGCATCAACCGTTCGAGGTTTATGCAAAACAAGTGCTATCCGAATTTCTCCTTTCAACCCATCAACAGATTTATTGACGAAAAATACATCATCATAGTTCCTATTGTGAGCTAACACTTTGTGCACAACATTCTGGAATTGTTCATAATACTCCTGAATTCCCCCTAATTGCCTAATGTTCAGTAAGGCCTTTATGTAGTTGTGATAAAGATCCTTCCCAAACTTAGTATCTATAGCAATGCATAATTCTACCCAATCATCCATTGTATGTTGTGCCTCGAATGTCTGCAACCATAAGGCTGCATTGCCTTGGAAATGCAGAGTGGCATAGTGAGCCCAAAACTGGATTAGGCACATGAAACATGTGAAAGTATTTCTCGCACTTATCCTTCCACACTCTAGGATGCTCTCCATTGAATTTCGGGAATTCAGCCTTAGGCATGCGAAACTCTTTTTGCTGACAATTGAAATTCCCTCGAGTGCCTCCCATTCCTCTACTACCTCCCACTCCCAAATCATAATTAGCAGGGGAATTGTGGTACGAGAACTCACCCTTGACCAGGGCTTTCCCCAGGGTGGTGAAAACCCCATGAGCCTCACCCTGGTAGTACTTTTCATTACGGTGGCCTTCAGCCCGAGGCATTGTTGGGTAGGATAGACCAGGTGGCATCCCTTCTAGACTGGAGACTCGCAATTTGAGATCATCCATCACTTGCTGCAACCCCGTCAGAGTGTAGTCAACGGTCGGCCTTCATGCTTTCGCTTGTTTCATCCGGTCAACCATCGTCGTGACCATAGCAAGTATCGCCTTGACATCGTCATCCAAGGAAGAAACCTTTTCCTCTGCCGCCTCCATTCTCATGGTCAGCGTGGGCTGCGCCCCTCTTTTCTTTGCCACGATTGCCCAAAATCGAGAGCTTTGATACCAATTTGTTACGTTCCCGACGTCACGCCAAAGAATCAAAACAATCGACAACGAGTTGGAGTGGAGATTGAGAGGTTTGGGAAGAATAGGAGAGAGAATAGGTAGGGAAATATTCTTGATCTTTTTTCAATGGCTCTGTTCGCCAACAACCTCAACCTTTTACAGGCAATAGCCATATGTAGTGAATACGACAATAGTGCCAATTGATCACCCAAAATGCAAATGGGCCGGCTCACTACACAAAGCCTTAGTTGGCCCACAAACTGAGTGCTTGTAATACCAGCGTTTTTCAAAACACGTCCTTCATATGCTATGCCTCCTCGCCATTGGACTCATTCCGTATCGATAGTGGTGACATGCAACTATTTGAAGCGGCATTAACAAAAATGGTGTGACGCACTAGTATGCACGGCCACCGTGTGGACAAGCTACAGGACAACACATGGCATAACACATCATTTGCACGGGCCTTGCATGCAATGAAGTGAGCAGTGGCTGGCCGAGAGTGGAGTCTGCATTGCCGAATTAGCACTTTTTTGAGCTACATTAGCACTAATGGCGCTCTCAGCGCCTTTTTTTGCAGAAATGTCGCGGGAGTCCATCCCCAGGCGACACGAATGGCTCTCGCACCGCCACATGGTCTTATCTGTGTCGCCAGTGGACAGAGTCGCCTCTGCTGTCCCTTCGAACCGCGGACAAGGCAGTATGTCCGTCGAAGCCACAGAAGCGTGCTGTAACATCCCAAAAATTTGGTCTGTTTTAAAGCTTTAAAAAGAAAAATAACCATTTGGGTTTTTCTGCTAAAGTTAAAAGCTTAATATGGATTTTCAGAGTTCAAAAACAATTTAATATGAATAATGTCAACATCAACTATTATCAAAATTATTTTATTTGGATTCTATGTGCTTGGATATATTTTATAGAATTTTCTAGAATTTTTCCGAGTGCATTTGCTATTTTCTAATTGCCATTTGCTTTTTCTGCTATTTTCTAAAAAAGAAAAACTAATTAAAAATCTCAGATTTCGTTTTGGGCTCAATCCTTAACCTCCCGGCCCATCTCCTTCTCCCTCCGGCCCAGCCCGCTTGGCCACTTTCTCCACCGCAGCCCAGTCGCTCGCTCGCTCTCTTCTCCCTCTGCCGCGTGGGCCCCGCCCTTGCCAGCTCAGCGTCGTCTTCAACCTGGACACCGAGTTCGTGTTCTTCACGAGACAGCGCCGTTGTGCCCTTTGTGGACTCTCCCTCCCCGATGCTATATAAAGCCTCTGCCTCGCGTCAATCTCTTCGCCTTGTTCTCCTCTCTCGAAACCCTAAGTTTCTAGCCCCAAAGCTGTTTCCGTTTTGTCGGATTTGTCGAAGAACCAAGCGCCGCTCAAGTCTCTTCTTCGCCGGAATTCTTCGTCGTCCGTTCATCTCGAGCCGAGCTTCCACCTCCGGTGGGTTCGCATTAGAGCGTTCTTCCTCGTGACGCACTGCCATCGTCCGAGATCCTCCTCCGCCGTTTCGTCTTCGTCCGACAAACCCGCCGGCGTCATCTTCATCGATCTACTAATTCCGGTGAGTTCCTTTGACCGGAAGCGCGTCATCTTGAGCCCTATGATATTCACATCTAATCTCCACCGTTGTTTGTCTTCTTCACCACCGAGTTGTCATCACCGGCCGCTTTTGTCTTCTTCGGTCAACCTCGCATTGCCGCCGCATGGTTCACCTCGGACCTCCGAACCTCCCCGTGATCCTTGTGACACCGCCGCACTGCGTTCCTCTTGTTTTTCATCGGCGCCACTCCTTCACCGGTCACCGTGAGACGAACCATCCCGCCGCCAATGTGTCGCCGCCGCCGTCTCGTCGCGGAGTTGCCGAAGTCATCGCACTGAAGCTTCGCCATAACCTCGGCATCCTGTTTGCTATCTCCCGAGCCCGTCGTTGTGGTTGGGCGTCGCCAACGAGCCCGATCGCCACCATGGCGCCCTCGCTCCCTCTTCGCTTTCTCTCCTTGCGATGTGGCAAGCCACTTCATCATCCACATCCGCGCCACATCATCCTTTGATCCATGTGGCATCCTCGTCGACTCCCGGGTGTCGGCCATGTGGCGATCCAAAATCCCACCCGAGCCAATAGTCCATGAACCCAGTCCACGGTGCACCCAGCCACTTCCAAGTGGGACCCACCTGTCAGGTTAATGTCATCCCGTCCGAACGTCGTCCGCTGACGTCAGCTGATGTCATAATTATATTTTCCTTCGGAAAAATAATTCAGTAAATCCATAAATTCTGATTTTCAGTATTTTATGAGATTTCAATCTTCCAGAGCTCATATCTTTTGCATCCGAACTCCGATTGAGTCCATTCAAATTCCTAAATTTATCTAAATTCGATATCTATTTATCTGAGATTTTTATTTAATTTTTGGAGTTTGTTTTCTCTCTGTTATTTATTTATTTAGTTTATTTGCTTATTTTGCGAATAGACGTCGATACTTCGGGAAGCTTTGAGCAAGGAGTAGCATACCAAGATCAAGATCAATCACTGGATTTATTCCAAGGCAAGTCGTGGTCCTTTGATCATATTGAACCCATGATTTCAAAAGTATATTCTTTTATATAATTGCATGCTATCTTTATATAAATTGTTCGGGGATTAGTTATTACCTGTTGTCATTATACCTCCATTGATTATTTGAATGCCATGAATCCTTTGTCACCTTAGCATGGGTAATTTTAGTTGGACATATTCATATTGCCAACATGGGTATCGTACATATGCTTAGTCTTGCTTAGTTACGATGGGTTTGTCATCACATGTGTCTTGATAATTAATTTTGACTTAATGAAATATGGAACCATGGTGGTGAGCCATTCTTGTTAAAATTTGTGTACCATGATGGGGTTAGTCATGGGTGTTGGTTAAACAAAATGGTTTTCGCTTGGGCGAGTGGTTGGTGGATAGTGGGGATGTGGATTGAACATGTTGTGGGTTTGTGGTAGTCTCGCCTGAGTAACTTGTCAAGGACTTAATCTTATGCGTCATTGAACTGGGCCTTAACCGTACAACCACATGTCTGGTATGAGACGGACCTGGTTGACTAATTAGCAATGTCTTGATTCGGTTCTGTCGTGTGAAGCGTGGTTACGGGAAACGTATTCTCACGGTGGCGCAAGAGGGGGGCCCTGTCTGGTCGGAAAGACATTCAGTGTTGAAATCTTAGCGGGCAGAACTGGGTTAAGAAGGAGCTTTGTAAAAGCCTTGTGATGATCACTTAGTTGCACACCTCGGAAGTGTGTGTTAAACGAACATTATAAGTTGATCTATCTCTTGTGGGTCAAGCTGTACAACCTCTGCAGAGTGTAAAACTATTCGAATAGCCGTGTCCGCGGTTATGGACGTGCTCGGGGATTTCACACGGGAGATAGAGTTTCTTCAAAAATGTGTCGGAGTGTGGATGGGAAGTTCACTTGATGAATATAATGTTCGTTTGGTGAATAGGTCATTCACTTGGTGGTTTGTGTCGATTGGTGAATGGGGAATTCACTTATCGTCGGTTTGGTTGGGAAGTGAATGGGAAGTTCACTAGTCGTTCAAAACAGTTGTTTATTTGTTTATTATTGTTTTCAATTACGCATTTCAATCTATTTATTGTATTTATCGTAAATGCTGTTTTATGCAAAAGAGCCATACAGCAAATCTTTGTTCAAGCCCTGCATGAATACTATATGTCTCTCATGAAATCATGAAACCCTAATTTCCGAAACCAAACACCCGAACCCTAATTTCCCTATAACCCTAACTCTAACCATAGACCTGATTCCTCATTTATCCTAATTCCAATAAACCTGCGTGTGTGTCATTTAATGCATCTAACCAAACCCCGCGTGGCATGCAATGTGAATTCCGAAATGTCGTCAATTTTATCTATCAAAAGCTACATTGCAACCCCATTTGAAATGTTGACATTCCTAGTTCTCTGTTTTCATGTGAATATAGCGCAACAATACACACATAACATACAAAATATGTACAGAAATATAGCACAACATAGCTGGGCGATAGTCCAACGGTAGCCCATAGTGGGACCGATGATCCACACCTGGCACCGGTGATGCTCGTCGTAGAAGGGTTCTAGTAGCTCCAGCAGAGGCATGACTTGTCAGAGGGGAAACACACGGATCAGTAGTGAATAAATCAATAATAACGATGAATTACTACAAATTAAAAAATACAACTAAGCAACTCTATTAGAAATGTCGACACTTCTTGTTCTCTGTTTTCATGTGGATATAGCGTAGCAGTACACACATAACATACAAAATATGCATATAAATATAGAAAAACAAAATATGCATAGAAATATACTAAAACATAATCGCATAACACGGGATACAATATGATTCACTTGTTTGAGCCACTACCACTACTCTCTGCTCGCTGCGTCTGTGTGTGCGTCTTGGTTTTGCGCCGAGCATATCCTGTGGGATACATCAGCCGATTCAGAGAGCGCGTATCGGATTGGAGGGGGTGCGGAGACAGTTGAGTGTGTGGAGGTGCACCAGTATGCTAACTCGGGCCTAACTGAGTTTGTGCAGTGTCGATGTTGTCCTGCTATAACATGCCGAACCGGGGGCCACCTGCAATCATGTCATGAACGTAGGGTTCCATAATTTCATTCTCGAATTGTCCGCCCACAAGGTACGCTATTTGCAACTCTGGTCGTACAGAGGAGCTCTGGTCTTGAACGTACAGTGTGCCAACGAACCTGAGGAGCTCGCCGCATACGCTCCAAACCCCGTATGCACCCAAACCCGTGTACACCCAAACCTCAGATCTCGCTCCCTTGCAGGAGTTGGGAGGCCTGTATCCTTGTTAGTGGATGGATGGCTGTCACCCCCACGACCAACTGAAGGCTACAAGACAAAATCATGTTAGTCAAAGGAAATACCTTGGACGTAAACTAAGAATCTCGTACCTTCCGGATCTGTAGTGCAGATGACCGAGGGGGAGAGCTTGTCTGTGTACAGGGTGCAGATGGAAGAAGTGATGCATCCCTACGGACCTGCGGCGGGAGAACGACATGATGTTAGCGAAAGTAAGGCATAACCAAAAAAGAAAATATACATTTGTACAATTTGTACGTAACTTACCTCCCTACCGATGTGCTGCGCGGACGACCGACTGGGAGCGCTAGGATGCCCGTCAGTCTGACTGGGCTGTGACGACCTAGCAGGTGAGCACGGTCTGTCCACTCCATGCGCGGCGTGCAGGACATCATCCCTCGAACGACCGTAGCTCATGTTCTTTAGTGCATTCTTCCCTTAAGTGAAGATGTACTTCAACGTGCTCAGAAGCCTTGGTACGGTGTGCAGGCAATGGATGGCGGTTTTTGATGCACTTACGATCTGCTGCAGCCACTCGTACTAAAATGAAAGAGAACACATGTTCAATAACAAACATTACAAATATCATCAGTGAAACGTGTAAAGAATGTCAGTTCTTACGGTCTCGTCACACCGTGAGGCGTTGTGATGATCAAACGAATGACGAAGCCTCTCCTGGTGCGTCACCTACTCCGAACGCTGTGGTGGAGGATGAGTCAATTTGGAGCACGATCGTGGTACGTACCACTCCATGTACTGGCGGTACGTCTGTACATCGTACGGTCTCTGTGCTGTCTCCATCCAGGCCGTAATCCACTCGTGCTGGACTACTTGCCAGTCCTCGATGTGTCGGACCGCCCTGGATTGCCTGCATTCGAGAGTGATTCGTGTCAGAACATGGAATGTAGGTATGAAATGCAAACAATTCTCAGATGGATTTGGACTCACAAGTGGATAGCTAGCTGCAGCTTCCTGTCGTCGGGAGGGGGCACCACCTGGTACAAATCAAACTAACGCATCACGCGCTACGGCGTGTAAGGCTCCATCATGTGGGCAAACACCAGGTGGCAGGCCATCATTCACAGTCCGGCATCATGCGGGCATTGCACGGATAGGGCGTGCGGAGCCCATATGATTTCGTTGTCGTGCAACGACTCGAACTCGTTGTAGAACAACGAGTAGCACCTCACCAGTCTGTCCTCAGCTAGCATAGCTGGCGCGGCAGTCCACCGGTAGCCCATAGTGGCCCATCGATCAGGTCGTGCAACCCAGGGTTGGGGTGCACTACTCCCGCGAATGTGGGTCGCCCAACAAGGAAATGATCCCAACTCCACAGCTGCAGGAGCACGTAGCACACGGCAAGGTTCGATTTCACACCGGTGTGGCACTGCGAAGCGTCACACAACCCTCTGTATGCGGCGCAGAGGACGGCTGACCACCAACTCTACTGAGGCATGGCCCCAGCCTCCGTGTCGCCCAAAGACTCAGTGATGTAGACGAAGCTGGGGCACACCTAATTTCCCTATGTTGTGGGAAACTTGGCCCAGCCGAAGAGATGGAGAAGGTAAGCGATGATGTGTGTCCTAATAACCTCGTCAGGTGAATCTAGTAGGCATTGGCTGAAGTTCCTCAGCGAGGTCTGAGAGACACCACGTGCACTGTCCGAGAGAGATATGCCAAAGGGAAGCCCCAACCGGGCCTTCCAGTCCGTCCGCGGGCGGCCAGGAGCGACTAGCTCACCACTGATCGGGAGTCCAGTCAAGAATGTGACGTCCTAGAGAGTGGGCGTCATCTTTCTCCACTGAAACTGGAATATGTGATCCTCGGGTCTCCACCTGTCGACAAGCGTCGACATCAAACTGCCGTCTAGGGTGAAGTACCGTCCGACCGTGAGCAGCCTGACAAAGGGCAACAACCCCGTGTCCCGAAGAATTAGGACGTAGCAATCATCGGGCCCCTAATAATGCTTCTCAAACCAAAGTGCCAAGGGTGGAGGGCCATCCTCGTCCCTGACGATTCACACCTAGCATCGGTGATGCTCGTCGTATGAGAGTTCCAGTAGCTCCGGCAGAGGCATAACTTGCACAAACAGATTAGTAGTAAATAAATTAATAATGACGATGAATTACTATAAATTAAAAAATACGACTAAGCACGGACGAACAACAAAATAAATATGCACTAATTAACTATGACCAAATTAATTAGGACTAATTAAGTACGACTTATTAGTAGGATTACATTAGTTGTGATCAAATTAATACAAGTATTTCTAACCTTCTAATTAATTCAGACTAATTAATTACAACAAAAGAATTAGGAAAAAAGTTACAACTTCATAATGCAACTAAATTAATTATGACCAACTAACTACGATTAAATTAATTGTGGCTACTAAAGTACGACTAATTTACTACAATCGATTAATTGCAACTAATTAATTACAAGTAATTAACTAACTGATTAAAATATGTACGATTAATATAACAACGACTAGTTCATTACGGGCTAATTTATCGCAACTAACTAAATAACACAAATTTAATAATGCCTAAACGACAAGGACTATATTAATTACACCTAGTAACTACAACTAATCAACTATACATTTAATAAAGATAATTCATACGAGAAAAAAATTTACTTGTTAAAATAGCTGCTAATGACGGCACTTAACTATCTTTAATCGTCCGCGAAAATAAAACCGACCGAGACGGCGAAAATGAAAGCGAGCAAGGAAGAGTGTGAGCGAAGAGTCTCGCTCGCTTCTTCTGAATTTATAGCACGAGCGAGACGAAATTGCGTGCCGCTAATGACGGGAGTGATTCATTTTGCGCGGCGCATGGACGCGATTGAAAGACAATGAAGCGATAGAAAGGAAATGGAATAAAGGGGGATTCTTGGTCACAACACGTGTGTCTGGTTTGCGCAGTGTTTGTCGGACGGGCGGATGGATGCGCTTTCTCTTTTGTCCAAGCGACTGGTGGACGGACCGCACGCGGGACGGACGGACGTGGCGCCATCCGTCCATCCCTCCCCTGGACGGTTTTGGACGCTAAAATTGCAAATAACGTCGTGACGATGCCATTTCCGCTAATCCTTGTCCGAACTTTGCCATTTGGGCAAAAAAAATTCGAGTGCCAAGACCACTGAGTCATTTCCTTAGTTTCTGTATTCAATCCTGCCCTGTCTGTCCGTCCCTTTTTAGACGGTTTTGGACGCTAAAATTGCAAATAACTACATGACGATGCCATTCCCGCTAATTATTGTCCAAACTTTGCCATTTGGGCAAAAAAAAAATCTAGTGCGGAGACCGCCGAGTCCTTTCCTTAGTTTCTGTATTCAGTCCTGCCATCAAACTTGTTTAACTACGTGCGCAAAGAAACTGTACTTTAACTTCTTCTTTTTTATAGCTTTTGCGCCTTGTTTCTTCGGTTTTTGCATCCCATATCGCTAAACATTTGCATTACGTTTTGTAGTTCGCCTTCCTATATTGCTCGTTGTTTGCCACTAGATTATCTCCGGTCCACTGTTAGTGGCAGGCAGGCAGGTCTGCGCAAAGCTGGTTTCTTTTCTCCAATCCATGTCTCTCACGTGCTGGCCTGTTCCTCGGTAATTGACAGAGGATCCGTCCGAATATGATTTGTTGGATTGATCTCCCTCCCAATTAGCCCAACGACTAATCGGGGCCTTGATCCGCGCCCTGATCGGGGGCGCCCAGCCCATCTATTGGCTGGTGGGCCCCTGTCACGCTGCGCATTACATAAAGGGGTGGGGGCCGGCGGCTCTAAGCACGAGGTTGGCCTGAGCCGTACACCCCACCGACACTGAAACCCTAGACCGATCTCCGGGGCGCAGTGAGCGACGGGAAGCTTCACCAGAGCCGGAGCCGCTACCTCCTCCCGCAGCTGTCATCGAACGCCGCCAGCCAGGGACACGCCGTTCCCCTTCGACGACCGTCGCTGCCTCCATGGCCGGCTCCTCCTCTACCTCCGACGGTACCCTCTCCCTCTCCTCTCTTCTACCTCTCGGATCTAAACCCCAGACAAAGGAAAAGAGGAACAACAATGGTATCAGAGCCTTACTGCCTCGACGCCGCCGGCGCCGTTTTCGTGCGGTCGCCGCCACCGGGTCGCGCCGTCTCGGGCTCGGCCGGGACCCGCGCCGCCGCCGCTCGCGCCGGGTCCGCCGCCGGCACCTCCCGTGGACGCGCCGCTCCCGGCTGCCGCCGCCGCCGCTGGCGCCGGCGCGAGGAGCCGCCGAGATCCACGCGAGCCGCTAGGGTGCCGACGGACGCCGCCGCCGCCGCTGTTGAGCGATCTCGGGCCGCCGCGCGCGCTGCCGGCCCGGCCGCCGTGCTCGCGTGGACTCGCCGCCGCCGGCTTGCGCGCTGGTCCCGCCGCGCGCTGCCGCCTCCGTGACGAGCCGCCCGATCCGCCGATGTGCGGCCGCCTCGCCGAAGCGGGCTCCACATCGCGCGAACGCGCCGCCGCTTGCTCTGCGCGAGCGCTGCCGTCGCCGTCCGCTTTTCGGAAGGAGCCGGTGGAAATGGGGGCTAGGGTTTGGGGTTGGGGTGTTATCCCCCCCCCCCCACGTTTCCGCTCGGCCGTCCGATCTGATCAGATGCGATCGGACGGCTGAGGGTCCTCCGGCCTTTTTTTCGGCCCAAGAGGGAGAAAGTGGTTATGGGCCGGCCCGTCGTGGCCGCGGCTGCGCAAATTGGGTTGAATTGGTGTTATGAACAGTAAAATCGAAAAGAGATTTAATGTTTTTCAGAAGCATTTATGAATGAATTTTGATTGAAATTTGATCCAAAATCTCTGTAAATTTTTGTACCAACGTGTTAATTTTTCAGAGATTAAATGAGTACAGTATAATGCTTCTGTATAGTGAATTATTTTAGAATAATTACAGTTTCCGCTGCAAAAGTTAATGTTGATTGATTTTTCATTATTAAATTCGAACCAACGGGAGAATTTAATTTTGGAAAAATAGATATAATCTCCAGAAATTTATGATATTGTTATTTTCTGACCAACGTTGATAATAACAATATTATAATTTTTTAATTGATGATTTTATGCATTATTTCTATTTCTGCCCAACGGTGATGTAGATTTAATGTATAGATAAAATTGTTTTAAATTGTATGTCGTATTTTTGACCAACGTTGGAAATAAGGCATATAATTTTTCTGTTACATCCTCACTTTATTTGAACATTTTTTTCAGGCGGATACAACTTGATGAGTTGTATCAGAGAGATTCCCACTCTCAAAGGAGATAATTATGGAGAGTGGAAGAAAAAGATAGACTTAGCGTTTATCTTGCCGAGGTGGACTGGTCCTCACTACAAGACGTCCCACTGAGCCTATGGCACCAGTGAGGGATCAAAATGAGGATGATACTGCTTGGCAGAAAAGACAGAGGGACTATGCTCCCTTACAGATGTCTTATGACCTTGAGCATAAGAATGGACCACGACCAACAAGAAATGTTTGGTGTGATAAAGAACACGATTGAGCACGCAATTGTGGGCTCAATCGCAGAGTGTGACATCGTCACAGAGTACCTTGAGAAAATAAAGAGTCGGTTCATCGCTCTTTAAAGACATATGCTACACGGTGATTAAGCGACTTGTGATGTAAAGGTACTCTGGTGGTGGCGGTGGCATAAGAGAGCACATACTAAGGATGAGCAACTTGGCATCCAAGCTTAAACCAATGGATTTGACTCTCAAGGATGAGTTCCTAATTCATTTGATTTTTGCTTCCTTGCCAGAAAAGTTTGACACCTTTGTTGTCAACTACAATATGCAGCCCGAGAAATGGGACTTAGAAAAGTGCATAGCTATGTGTGTGCAAGAGGAGGAAAGATTTAAATCCTCACATGGTGGTTCTATCAACTATGTGAAGGACAACAAGAAAAAGAACTTCAACAGTAACTTCTCCTCAAGGAACAAGGGAAAAGCCCATGTCCATCAGCCTCAACTGTCGAACCCGGGAACGAAGGATCCCGAATTCTCTGTGTTTATACACTAGTCCAGGATTTCCAGTGTACACAGCCATCAAAAGTGACAACAAAATCATATCACGCTCTTTATTATTATTATCTCGTAGTTTTATTACAACCGGCACGAGGCCAAATGGAAAGAAATAACACAATGGAAAAAAAAAATAGTAGTAGGCCACACGACTTGCCACAGGCAATCGTCTGGGGACGTAGCCTATTCGTCCAGGTCCTCACCGTCCTGATAGAGGTCTTCTCCTGAATAAAGATTATTCAGCAAGAGTAAGCACAACTACCGTGCTTGCAAGTTACACCCAATATTGAAGATTAATGCATGCATAGGGTAAACAAAGGATAATGGCGGTGGTTGTTTTGCATAAACAAAGATTTTCAGATTAAATACCATTAATAGTTTTCTTAAGGCCAATTTTAATAACCTACTGGAAATCAGTGATTAAGATGACAATGAATCGTGGATAACCTCCAATAAATGAATAGTGAAGGATACCCTCCTGACAATTTGGCTAACCGCCCAATTTTTACCATAGGATTATCCATTCTAAAAACATCTGTGGAAATCATTTTATAAACCAAAAACAAGTCTAACTTAGAGTGGCTTTGCTAGCATGTCCATGACCGCGACGCGCTATTCGAATAGTTTCTACTCGCAGAGTTTGTACGGCTTTACCCACACGAGATAATATGCTTTTAATGTCGCCAATGCACGCTCCGGCGTGTGACTAAGCAATTATCATGAGGCCGTTATAAAGCAGTATCTTAATGTATTTATGCCCGCTAAGGTTTCACTACCATTGACTAACCATCCTCCGTAAGCCCCTCTTGCGCCCGGTGGGACTAATGTCTAACCAACACCCACACATACAACATAGCATAAATATCACTAAGATACCACAGATTATTTAGCCAAATCTGTCCCATTCCAGACATGTGGTGGTACGGTAAGGCGTAGCAAAATACGCTCAAAGACCGGTCCTTAACTGACTTGGGCGACTTTCCATTTAAATAAACCCATGGGCCGTAATCCTAACAGATTAGGCCCTGCATGAACTCGCACCCACCATACTTCCATCACGCCCAAGTCCAAACCCATTTTATTTTGTTTAGAGTGAAAACTCATAAAAGCCTTCCGTGGTAAAACAATACCACCGAAATGATTTAAAATCAACTTGTAAAGGATTTGGCTAAACCTTCCCAAATAAAAGTGGTCTAAGCGTGGCTAAGCATATGTCAAATTTTAATATAACTTTGCCTAAGGGTGTCATGGTATTCATATTCAAAAATCAAATTGGCCATACAATGGAGATTGAGTAACTATATATAAACAGACATTTTAACCATTATATAAACATATGCATGCGATAGTAATTTAAAACAGGAATCAAATAATTTAAAATATTGGGAGCAATATGATCAATAGTGTAACTTGCCTTCGTTGAAGTCTTGAAATTCTAAATCGTCGGAAGGATTTAACTCTCCGGAGTCGTCGAGGTCTATACGTGAAATTACGACAAAATCAACTCAAATTCAAATAAATTCAAAAAGACAAATCAAATTAACTCCAAATTGAAATATTTTGGTTTAGTTAGCTAGATTATGAATTTACACAAATTTTGCAATTTGAACCACCCAATTTGGAGTTCTTATGCAAAAGTTATGAATTTTAGAAGTTTAATACAAAATCTGGAATTTAATTGAATTCTCTGAATTATTTTTCTAAAGGAAATTCTATTTATTGCGCAAGCTGACGCCAGCGATGAATTTCCGGAATTTAAAAGAATTAAAATAATTTTCTGACGAGCGGGGCCCACATGTCATAGACTCGGCTCATGGTGAACTGATCTCACCGAGCCACGTGTGGGTCGGCGCGGTGGACTAGCCACGCGGGCGCTGACCCGGCGTGACACGCGGGCGGCAGCGATGATGTGGCGCCAGGTGGCACCGAGGTGGCTGCCACGCCAACGCACGCCCGACGGTGGCGCACGGTGACCGATGGTCGCCGGCGCTACGGTGCACGGCGGCGGCCGGTGATGGGTGCAACAGAGAGAGGAGGTTCGTGCGATCTCAGGGGTTACCAAAGCGGCGGCGGAGCGTGGCCGGAAGGTCGTCGGCGACGGCTTTTGGCGGCGGCGCGCGGTCGCCGACGAGGAAGACGATCCCGAGGTTCTCCGGTGAAGTGAATGACGCGGCGGCCGCGCACGCGAGGCGATGACGCGTTGGTGCCGACGGCGGGACGGCGAGAGCCGGTGGCGCCGAACGGAAGAACGCGCAGGCTTCACCGCGAAGATCTTCGATTCGGCGCCACGGCGACGAGGAGCTATGTGGATGGCGGCGTTGAGGTGTGGGGTCAACGCGGTCCCGAGCACCTATTTATAGGGCGCGGCGTGGTCGAGTTGCCGTGGAGCTCAAGAAGGTCCCGGCGCACTACGAGCGAAACGGGATTCACGGCGAGAAGAAGGAAGGAAAGGGCCGTGTCGGGGGTGGAGAAGATCAGGGATTTTAATGCGCACGATATTACGGACTTTAGATCGGGATTGCGCCGAGTATGGAAGGTCTCCAATTCGGCATCAATGGCGGGATCGCGGCAAAGAAGGAAAGGGGAAGGAGGAAGAAAGGAAAGGAGGAAGACGACGGGGGCGCGTTTGATTTCGATTGAACGGCTGGGATTAGATCGGCGAACCGGTAAGTTGACAATGGGCGCAGTCGCTGGATTAAGATCGGACGGCTGCAGTTAGATTCGGTGAAACGGTAAGTGGGGAGGGAGTGTTGCCGTGGGATTCTGATCGGACGGCTGACGACGATGGCGTTAAGGAGCGGGCCGGCGCGCGCGTGGGAAAGGTCTGGGCCGAGCTGGGTTTCGGCCCACCGACTGTTTTGGATATTTCTTTTAGTTTCTGATTTAATTAAATGCTGATAATTCAATTAGGCTTTAGAATATAGCATCTTAAGTCCAAAAATTCTGAGAAAATTCACAGAAATTCTCTGGAGTATTTGGGACTTAAGAAAAATATTTCCAGCTATTTGTGGTAATATATTTTGCACATAAATTTGTTTAGCTTTAAATTAATTAAGGAAAGCTTTTGAAAATTCCAGAAAATCCACAAAATACATAAGTTTTAATTTCTTCAAAATTTGGGTGTTACAAACCTACCCCCTTAAAGGGAATCTCGACCGAGATTCAGCTTGGTTAGCAAAAGATCGGGGTAGTTGGCCTTGAGTTCGTCTTCATTCTCCCATGTAGCTTCACTTTACGGATGATGACTCCATTGTACCTTGTACGATCCGATGATTCTCGCTTCGTAACACGCTCGCGACATCCGTAATTTTAATTGGTCGCTCCACGAGGTGAGATCTTCCCAAGGTCGAAGCTTTCCGTAAAGGTATGGTCTTCCTGCTCGAGACATTTCTTTAATTGCGATACGTGAAAAACATTATGCATCACGACGGGGCTTCCGCAATTTAGCCGATAAGCTACCTCTCCACGCTTGCCAAAATCTTGTATGGCCCAATATACCAGGTGCGAAGTTTACCTTTCGTCTGGAACCTCCTCACACCTCTGAGTGGGGTAACTCGGAGATAGACAACATCTCCTACCTCAAAGTTCAATTCCCTCCGACGGTTATCGGCATAACTCTTTTGTCGAGATTGGGCTACTTTCAGACGCTCCCGAATGGTTTTTACTTTACTTTCAGCTTCTTTGATCAACTCAGGTCCGAGGAGTTGACGCTCTCCCACCTGATCCCAAAGGAGCGGGGTCCGGCATTTCCTGCCATACAGAGCTTCAAATGGAGCCATCTGCAAACTGGCTTGATAGCTGTTATTGTATGAGAACTCTGCGTATGGCAGATCCTTGTCCCAACCTTTTCCGAAATCCAAGGCACAGGCTCGAAGCATGTCTTCAAGAATTTGGTTGGTGCGTTCTGTCTGACCATCGGTCTGAGGATGATACGCCGTGCTGAAGTTGAGTCGGGTTCCCAAGGCTTCATGCAGACTCTTCCAGAACCGGGAAGTAAACTGAGATCCTCGGTCAGACACAATCTTTTTGGGTACTCCATGCAAGCAGACGATTCTGGCCATGTACAACTCTGCTAGCTTGCTACTCTGGTAGGTGGTCTTGACAGGAATAAAGTGAGCTACTTTAGTTAACCGGTCAATTACTACCCAGATGGAGTCATATCCCGATTGGGTCCTTGGAAGTCCAGTGATGAAATCCATACCAACCCCTTCCCACTTCCACTCGGGAATTGGTAAGGGCTGCAACAAACCAGCGGGTCTTTGGTGTTGTGCCTTGACTCTTTGGCAGACGTCACAACGAGCAACGAAATCCGCAATTTCACGCTTCATGCTGACCCACCAATATTTTTCTTTTAAGTCCTGGTACATCTTGGTGCTACCCGGATGAATGGAGTATGGCGACTCATGAGCTTCTTTCAGAATCGCCTCTTTTATTTCCGGCTGGTTGGGCACACAGATGCGGTCTCCGAACCACACTGTCCCTTGTTCATCCTCAGAGAAGCCTGGAGCCTTGCCTCTTCTCATATTCTTCTTGATTTCTTGGATGTCTTCATCTTCTGACTGTTTTGTTCTGATCTGATCCTGAAGAGTCGGTTGAACTTCTAAAGCGTTTACGCAACCATGATTGACAATCTCCGATTCAGTGCTTTAGCTCTTCATACAGCTCGCGGGCTGGTTTTGTTGTACCATGACAGTGTTGCAATATGCCTTCTGCTCAAGGCATCGCTACCACGTTGGCTTTGCTCGATGATAATGGATTCCGAGATCGTAATCCTTTATCAATTCCAACCATCTCCTCCGTCGGAGATTGAGTTCTGATTGCGTGAATATGTACTTGTGCTTTTATGGTCCGTGAAAATCTCACAATGTTACCAATTAGATAATGCCGCGATTTTGAGCGCGCACAATTGCCGCTAACTCCAAATCATGAGTCGGGTAATTCCTTCGTGCGGCCTCAATCGCCGGGATGCATAAGCCACAACTTTGCCTTCCGCATCAAGACACATCCGAGGCCTTGACGGGAAGCGTCACCGAATATCTCAAAATCCTTGCGGATGTCCGGTAATATTAACACCGGTGATGAGACTAGCCTCCTTTTTAGTTCTTGGAAACTTTCTTCACAGCGCTGACCACTCAAACTTCTTCTCTTTCTTGAAGTTGAGTCATGGGTTTGGCCGCCTCGAAACCTTCGATGAACCGGCGATAATAGCTCGCCGGTCAAGGAAACTTCTCACCTCGGTGATCGATCCGGGTTGTTTCGGTCCATTATCGCCTCAACCTTGGCGGTCTCATCGCAATACCTCTGCGGATACAATGTGTCCAAGGAATGCAACTTGACTTAGCCGTAATTCACTCTTGCCGAATTTGGCATAAAGTCGGTGCTCCTCGAGCTTGTCTAGGATCATTCGAGATGCTCTTCATGCTCTTCTTCGTCCTTCGAATAGATGAGGATATCGTCAATAAAGACGACTACAATTTATCCAGAATTCCATGAACACCTTGTTCATCATATTCATGAAGTAGGCGGGGGCATTGGTTAGTCAGAAGGACATTCATCAAATTCATACATCCATATCCGGTGGTGAAGGCGGTCTTTGGAATATCTTCCGGTCGATCTTGATTGGTGATAACCGGATCTCGATCAATCTTCGAGAAGACGCTGCTTCTTCACCGATCGAGCGGATCATCAATTCGGGCAACGGTACTTGTTCTTGATTGTTACCGTTGAGTGATCTATAATCAACGCACATTCTCATACTATTGTCTTTCTTCTTGACAAACAATACAGGGCTCCCATGGTGAGGAACGGGTCGAATGTACCCTTTCTCTCGCGATTCTTCAATTTGTTTCTTGATTACGCTAACTCGTTGGCGTGCATTCATAAGCCCTTTTCGAGATCGGAGCTGTCCCGGACTAGATCAATTAGGAACATGATGTCCCTATCCGTGGCATGCCGTAGATCATCCGAAAGACGTCGGGATACTCTCGTGCTACGGTATGTCTTCGATTTCACCTCCTTCAAGCCGGTGAGCATGGAACTTCTCGGTGCGGACCTTGGGTTTGAATTCAACAGATAGGCCTTGGTCATTTGTGAGGTTGATGGATCTATTGGCACGATCTATTTGACCGTGGTTTTGGCTAGCTGACCCATTCCAAGTATTACATCCGTGCCTTGGGAGTGTAACACTATCGATCCGCTAGAAAGGATACTCGGATATCTCAAGGGTAAGATTTGGGCAAAGGGAATTGGTTCTCATTTCCGAGCCCGGGAATGAATTATCATGGGGTAGCTAAGGAGGATACCAGAACCCATATTTTCCCACAAACTTATTTGACACGAAAGAATGTGAAGCTCGGAATCAAATAAGACAGATCGGTCTTGAATTAACGAGGAACGCATCTGAGAACTACATCGGGCGCCGCACAGGCTTCCTCGGCGGTGACATGGTTCACCCGCCCTTGGTGAATCGGCTCGCGGGTCGGTTGTTGCCGCCGTAGTTGCAACTCCCGAGGTTGGCCTTGCGGTGCCAAACCTTGTCGCTTCTTTGGGCATTTATTGGCGTAATGCCCGCCTCGTTGCGGTGGAAGCACGCACTCGAAGCCGAGGAGGTAGAATGCTTGGTGAACCGCCCCGACGGCGCCACGGAAGTTGGAGGGTTGGAGCGCCGTGGCGGTGCCGAGTACGAGACGTGGAAGATTGGAACTTCCCACGTTCTTTGTGTCGCCGTGCGATGAAGCGAGGTTTGGGCAGACCTCCGGCGTTGAACCTTTGAGCGGCCATCCTCCGTTTGCGGTTCTCCATTTCTGCGTGTTTGGCTTCCTGCCTGATAGCTTTATCCACCAACTGCTGAAAGTCGGTGAAATTCTGAGAGATAAGTTGGACAGAGATATCATCGTTTAGGCCTTCCAGGAACCTTTCCTGTCTGTCCTCATCTCTGCTCGTCGGTACCGGGCGAAGCGGGCAAGTTGATTGAAGCGGTGAAGATACTCATTCACCGTTCGGTTGCCTTGGCGCAGTGCGTGGAACTCCTTCTTCTTCAGTGTCATCATCCCCGCCGGAATGTGTGCATGACGGAAGGCTTGCACAAAGTTGGCCCATGAAATGGATTGAGCATCATCATGGGCGTGCGAGAATTGTCCCACCATTCGACGCGGGCCACCACCGTGAGAGGCAAGCAGAACCCTCTCACGATCGAGCATCGATCGATGTCCAATTTCTTTCCAATAGCCCGCCGATCGTCGGCGCCCATTGGTTCGAGATCGCCGAAGCGTCGGCGGCGCATCTCATAAACTCGACATAGTCGCCTTTGATTATGCGGAGGTGGAGTCGGGCTCGCCGCTTTGCGCTAGCGATGGCGGCCGAGCATTTCGCACATTTTGCGAGAGATGGGCGAGAAGGTCAATCGATGGGTCCGATTGGCCATCATCCGCGCCAATCGGGTCCTTCGCGCGGTGGTGGTGGTGTGGAATGTGGTTATTCGATGATCCGCTCGATCGTTTCCTTGTCCTTCGAAGACTTCGCCGCTGCTGTTGCCGTTCTGCGGTGGTCACCATCCATGGGTCCTCCAAGGATTTAGATAAGATGGTAGAGATTCTAAGGGGATAAATCTAAAATAGCCCAAGAACCAATAAACACACAACAAAGAACCAAATTTTCAAAATAATTCTTTTATTCATCTATTTTATTAATGGATTATGGCTATCACAAGGGTAATTGATAGCTCATAATTCGCAACTAACGTACGGACTAATGAAGCATCTATGGGGTACTGGGGGTATAGTCTATCTCATTGGAGCTACCCGCCACCTTGTAGCTAGCCGCTCGCTTCCAATGCCTTGATCCTGCTTCGCGTACTCCAAGCCGTCTTGAGCGACGCAGTCCTCCAGGTATTTCCGTGGCGTAGTCCGGTGCCTTGTTAAGTCCACCGTGCGCCACCGGGAATCTTCTTCCTTGGCGACGGAAGACGCCGTCGAGTCCGGCCGGCGGATGCATCGGGTAATAGTGAAATCCGGTGCCGTTGAGGTAGCGGTCGAGCGTGGCGGAGTCGACGAACCGCTTCTCTTCTTTGCATCTTGAATACCATCCGCGAAGGTGTCGCGTCGATCGGTGCGTGGAAGGTGTGGAAGACCGTGTTCGCGACGTGTCGAGTAAACCAAGATTTCCACCTCCGCAGGTGTCGTTCTCCCACCTTATACCGATAGCCCCAAACGTTGGCCTCTTCTTGTAGTCCAAGTGTTGCATCACCTCCCGCAGAAGTTCACCCAAGATCCGCAATGACTCGTGAGAGATGGCGTCAGGCACCTCGGCCATCTACAATTTTGAGGAATAGATGAGTCAGTAACCGTTTTGAAGAGAAGGGTTGAGAAATGACTCTGGATAGACTCAAAATAGTTTTAGTTTTTGAAAATAAGTCCTTAGGACATTTGTGGGGCCACGACCTACAGTCGATATGGCTCTGATACCACTTTTGTCGAACCCGGGAACGAAGGATCCCGAATTCTCTGTGTTTATACACTAGTCCAGGATTTCCAGTGTACACAGCCATCAAAAGTGACAACAAAATCATATCACGCTCTTTATTATTATTATCTCAGAGTTTTATTACAACTGGGCCTGAGGCCAAATGGAAAGAAATAACACAGCGGAAAAAAAAAATAGTAGTAGGCCACACGACTTGCCACAGGCAATCGTCTGGGGACGTAGCCTATTCGTCCAGGTCCTCACCGTCCTGATAGAGGTCTTCTCCTGAATAAAGATTATTCAGCAAGAGTAAGCACAACTACCGTGCTTGCAAGTTACACCCAATATTGAAGATTAATGCATGCATAGGGTAAACAAAGGATAATGGCGGGGTTGTTTTGCATAAACAAACATTTTGATTAAATACCATTAATAGTTTTCTTAAGGCCAATTTTAATAACCTACTGGAAATCAGTGATTAAGATGACAATGAATCGTGGATAACCTCCAATAAATGAATAGTGAAGGATACCCTCCTGACAATTTGGCTAACCGCCCAATTTTTACCATAGGATTATCCATTCTAAAAACATCCGTGGAAATCATTTTATAAACCAAAAACAAGTCTAACTTAGAGTGGCTTTGCTAGCATGTCCATGATCATGACGCGCTATTCGAATAGTTTCTACTCGCAGAGTTTGTACACTTTACCCACACGAGATAATATGCTTTTAATGTCGCCAATGCACGCTTAGAAGGCGTGTGACTAAGCAATTATCATGAGGCCGTTATAAAGCGGTATCTTAATGTATTTATGCCCGCTAAGGTTTCACTACCATTGACTAACCATCCTCGTGACCCCTCTTGCGCGGTGGGACTAATGTCTAACCAACACCCACACATACAACATAGCATAAATATCACTAAGATACCACAGATTATTTAGCCAAATCTGTCCCATTCCGCATATGTGGTGGTACGGTAAGGCGAGCAAAATACGCCAAAGACCGGTCCTTAATCGACTTGGCGACTTTCCATTTAAATAAACCCATGGGCCGTAATCCTAACAGATTAGGCGTGCATGAACTCGCACCCACCATACTTCCATCACGCCCAAGTCCAAACCCATTTTATTTTGTTTAGAGTGAAAACTCATAAAAGCCTTCCGTGGTAAAACAATACCACCGAAATGATTTAAAATCAACTTGTAAAGGATTTGGCTAAACCTTCCCAAATAAAAGTGGTCTAAGCGTGCATAAGCATATGTCAAATTTTAATATAACTTTGCCTAAGGGTGTCATGGTATTCATATTCAAAAATCAAATTGGCCATACAATGGAGATTGGAGTAACTATATATAAACAGACATTTTAACCATTATATAAACATATGCATGCGGTAGTAATTTAAAACAGGAATCAAATAATTTAAAATATTGGGAGCAATATGATCAATAGTGTAACTTGCCTTCGTTGAAGTCTTGAAATTCTAAATCGTCGGAAGGATTTAACTCTCCGGAGTCGTCGAGGTCTATACGTGAAATTACGACAAAATCAACTCAAATTCAAATAAATTCAAAAAGACAAATCAAATTAACTCCAAATTGAAATATTTTGGTTTAGTTAGCTAGATTATGAATTTACACAAATTTTGCAATTTGAACCACCCAATTTGGAGTTCTTATGCAAAAGTTATGAATTTTGAAGTTTAATACAAAATCTGGAATTTAATTGAATTCTCTGAATTATTTTTCTAAAGGAAATTCTATTTATTGCGCAAGCTGACGCCAGCGATGAATTTCCGGAATTTAAAAGAATTAAAATAATTTTCTGACGAGCGGGGCCCACATGTCATAGACTCGGCTCATGGTGAACTGATCTCACCGAGCCACGTGTGGGTCGGCGCGGTGGACTAGCCACGCGGGCGCTGACCCGGCGTGACACGCGGGCGGCAGCGATGATGTGGCGCCAGGTGGCACCGAGGTGGCTGCCACGCCAGCACGGCCCGACGGTGGCGCACGGTGACCGATGGTCGCCGGCGCTACGGTGCACGGCGACGGCCGGTGATGGGTGCAACAGAGAGAGGAGGTTCGTGCGATCTCAGGGGTTACCAAAGCGGCGGCGGAGCGTGGCCGGAAGGTCGTCGGCGACGGCTTTTGGCGGCGGCGGCGTGCGGTCGTCGACGAGGAAGACGATCCCGAGGTTCTCCGGTGAAGTGAATGACGGCGGCAGCTTCGCACGGGTGAGGCGATGACGTTGGTGCCGACGGCGGGGACGAAGGAGCTTCGGTGGCGCCGGAAACGGGGAAGAACCGCAGGGCTTCACCGGCGAAGATCTTCGGAATTCGGGCGCTACGGCGACGGAGGAGCTATGTGGATGGCGGCGTTGAGGTGTGGGGGTCAATGCGGTCCCGGAGCACCTATTTATAGGGCGCGGGCGTGGTCGAGTTGCCGTGGAGCTCAAGAAGGTCCGTGCGCGCACGCGAGCGAAACGGGATTCACGGCGAAGAAGGAAGGAAAGGGCCGTGTCGGGGTGGAGAAGATCGGGATTTTAATGCGCACGATATTACGGACTTTAGATCGGGATTGCGCCGAGTATGGAAGGTCTCCAATTCGGCATCAATGGCGGGATCGCGGCAAAGAAGGAAAGGGGAAGGAGGAAGAAAGGAAAGGAGGAAGACGACGGGGGCGCGTTTGATTTCGATTGAACGGCTGGGATTAGATCGGCGAACCGGTAAGTTGACAATGGCGCATACCGGATTAAGATCGGACGGTGCGCTTAGATTCGGTGAAACGGTAAGGGAGGAGTGTTGCCGTGGGATTACGACGGACACCGACGACGATGGCGTTAAGGAGCGGGCCGGCGCGCGCGTGGGAAAGGTCTGGGCCGAGCTGGGTTTCGGCCCACCGACTGTTTTGGATATTTCTTTTAGTTTCTGATTTAATTAAATGCTGATAATTCAATTAGGCTTTAGAATATAGCATCTTAAGTCCAAAAATTCTGAGAAAATTCACAGAAATTCTCTGGAGTATTTGGGACTTAAGAAAAATATTTCCAGCTATTTGTGGTAATATATTTTGCACATAAATTTGTTTAGCTTTAAATTAATTAAGGAAAGCTTTTGAAAATTCCAGAAAATCCACAAAATACATAAGTTTTAATTTCTTCAAAATTTGGTACATTACATCAATGTAATAAGTTTGCGAGAAAAGATCAGTGCCTTCATTGCAAGAAAAGGGACATTACAAGAAAGATTGTCCCGATTTCTTGAAAATGATTATGTCAAAGAAAGGTGAGTACATTATTACGCTCATAAATGAGTCCTGTATGTACAATATTCAAAATCTACTTGGTGGATTGATTCAGTGCAACTGCTCATGTTGCCAATAATATGAGGATTCCGCTCGACGAGGAATACGCAAAGAAAAGAAAGATGCATTAAAGTCGCAAATGGAGTCCAAGTGAAGTTGAAGCCGTTGGCGATCTTTCATTAGAGCTAGTGATGGCTTCACTCTTTTACTTAGAGATGTTCTTTATGTTCCTCTTACAGAGGAATTTGATTATTGTTTCATGTTTGGACAATGATGGTTATGATTGTCATTTTGGAAATGGCAAGTGTGAAATAATGTTTAATAAAGAATTTGTTGGTCTTGCCATCTTACAAAATGAACTTTATTTGTTATCATTATGTGATGATGTGAATGTCGTATGCGATAATGGGAACGTCGCGTGCGAGAAAGTGAATGAATCCTCGTCTACGAATGTAAACAGGAAACGAAAGAGAACTCTAGATGCGTCGTCGAAATTATGGCACTGTCGTTTAGGCCATATTTTGAGGGGGAGAATAGAAAGACTAGTTAAGAATGATATTCTTCCTCTATTAGAGTTCTCAGACTTAGAACAATGCAGAGAATGCATTAAAGGAAAATATGTAAAGTAAATCAAGAAAGACGCCAAAAGAAGCACAGGAGTTCTACAAATTGTTCACACAGACATTTGTGGTCCTTTTCCTGTGAAAAGTGTGGATGGATATGACTCGTTCATAACATTCACGGATGATTAGTCCCGTTATGGATATATTTATCCAATCAAAGAAAGAAATGAAGCCTTGGACAAATTCAAGATATTCAAGGCTGAAGTTGAAAACCAACACGATTTAAAGATTAAGATAGTCCGATCTGATCGTGGGGGGAGTACTACAGTCGACATACCCCATATGGACAAGTTCCTGAACCTTTTGCAAGGTTTTTACAGGAAAATGGTATAGTATTGAGATTCTACAGGCGAACCTCAAAGAAATGGAGTAGTCGAAAGACGCAACTGCACTCGATGGATATGGTGCGAAGCATGATGAGCTATTCCACACCGCCATTGAGTCTATGGATGGAGGCGTTGAAAACCGCCATTCATATTCTCAACAGAGTGCCTAGTAAGTCGGTGCCCAAAACAATGCGAGTTGTGGGCGGAAGAGTTCCTCACTAAACCACTTACGTGTGTGGGAGTCTGCGAGGCTAAAGTATTTAACCCAAACCTTGGGAAGCTTGATCCCAAAAATGAAGTTGCCATTTCATTGGCTACCCTGAAAAGTCAAAAGGTTTTCGTTTCTACTGTCCAGACAGATATACAAAGTTTGTAGAAACGAGACACGCTGTCTTCTTAGAGGATGAATTGATGAGGGGGAGCATGATAGCTCGAGAGATTGACCTTGAAGAGAAGCGGGTGTATGTGCCCACTCCGATGATTCAAGAGCCATTCTTCACACTACCTGTTGTCGCTGCATCGACGGTGCAAGACACTGTGGTGCCAGCACCTGTTATTGTTCGTCCTGTGGCAACAATGAATGAGAATGAGGAACCTGTTCTTCAGGATCCTATAGAACCCATTGCCACAGATGAGGGGGAGCAACAGCAGCCTCAAACGGAAGATGTACCAAATGAGGAGGCCCCGAGGAGGTCTCAAAGAATAAGAAGATCAGTTATTTCTGATGATTATCAGATTTATCATACAGAGGAATTTCAAATGGAGGATGATCCCACCTCATTTGAAGAAGCCATGAGAAGCGAAAAATCCTCAAAATGGCTTGAGGCCATGGAAGAGGAGATGAGGTCCATGAAGACTAATAAAGTCTGGGACTTGGAAATTATTCCTAAAGGAGCCAAAACAGTAGGCTGTAAATGGGTCTACAAGACAAATCTTGACTCCCAAGGGAATGTAGAAAGATACAAAGCGCGACTTGTGGCAAAAGGCTTTACGCAAAGAGAAGGGATTGATTACAATGAGACTTTTTCTCCGCCTCATGTAAAGATTCCTTCGTAATCATAATGGCATTAGTAGCACATTATGATTTAGAGTTACATCGATGGATGTAAAGACGGCATTTCTTAATGGGGATTTGGAGGAAAATGTTTACATGGCACAACCGAAAGGTTTTGTCATGGAAGGAAATGAAAGAATGGGATGCCGCCTAAAGAAATCAATTTATGGGTTAAAACAAGCTTCAAGACAGTGGTACTTGAAGTTTGACAAGATAATAAGAAAATTTGGGTTTAAAGAAAATGTAGAGGACAACTGTGTTTATGCAAAGTTTAAAGAGGACCAGTATGAGATCGATCAAATGAAAGCTGTTCCATATGCTTCAGCTGTCGGAAGCTTACAGTATGCTCAAGTATGCACACGCCCGACTTAGCATTTGTTACTGGGTTATTTAGCGATTCCGAGCAATCTCGAATAGAACATTGAAATTGATAAAGAAAGTCTTGCGTTATTTGCAAGGAACAAAAGGCCTCATGATGACATACGTAAGATCGATTCACTCCATATAGTGGGGTATACTGATTCGATTTTGCGGGAGATGATAGAAAGTCTACATCCGGATATGTGTTCACTCGCCAAGGAGCTATATCGTGGAAAAGCTCAAAGCAAACCGTCACTACATTGTCCACAATGTATGCCGAGTTTGTAGCATGTTATGAGGCTACGGGCGGTGAAACGGCTAAAGAAGTTCATACCGGCTTAAAAGTGGTTGACGACATCAATAGACCACTTAAGTTGTACTGCGATAATGAACCCGCAGTAACGTATGCCCACAACAATAAGTCAAGTGGTGCTGCCAAACACATTGACATAAAGTACTATGTTGTGAAAGATAAAGTTCGGGATCAAATTATAAGTCTTGAGCATATAAGTACCGCAAAGATGCTAGCGGATCCGCTTACTAAAGGCTTACCACCCAACGTGTTCAGAGAACATGTAGTCGGCATGGGTTTAAGGGAAAGACTATGATTTCTGGACTAAAAGATGGCCCAAAAGATTAAAGTAACTATTTCAGAACAGAGAGGTGTATTGTAACTGTTAAATCTATCGGCGATTGACCGTGACGATGAGACATGTTCTATGCACTAATCTGTGATGGAATGAGTAAAGTCAAAAGTAATTAAAAGTTAAAGTATAGAGGAGATCAAGGGGGAGAATGTTGATTGATCTCCTCCCACCAGCCCAACGACTAATCGGGGCCTTGATCCGCGCTCGATCGGGGCGCCGGCCCATCTATTGGCTGGTGGGCCCCTGTCGCGCTGCGCATTACATAAAGGGGTGGGGGCCGACGGCTCTAAGCACGAGGTTGGCCTGAGCCGTACACCCCACCGACACTGAGACCCTAGACCGATCTCCGGGGCGCAGTGAGCGACGGGAAGCTTCACCAGAGCCGGAGCCGCTACCTCCTCCCGCAGCTGTCATCGAACGCCGCCAGCCAGGGACACGCCGTTCCCCTTCGACGACCGTCGCTGCCTCCATGGCCGGCTCCTCCTCTACCTCCGACGGTACCCTCTCCCTCTCCTCTCTTCTACCTCTCGGATCTAAACCCCACACAAAGGAAAAGAGGAACAACATGATTATCGCTGCACTGAATGCGGATCAAACATCAAAGTTGCCCACTAGTAAGTTACACCACCAACCTACCGGGTTAGAGTCATGCACATCTGGGAAGTTTATATACTAGCATAGTAGTGCATTTTACTACTTGGTTACAGCTAATACACAGTCGTACACAACACGTCCATGACTAACTAAAGTCTATAGCTCCATGTAATTCTTCGAAAAAAGAAACTACATGTAGCTTACCACGTTACATTCTCGTGTGAATTGTGACTACTTTGCGTATGGTCATTTGGCCAGGACCAGGCTCAGCCTAGCTGCGAGCCTGCGAGCCACATGAAACTGAGCTTTTATGAGCCAAATCCATGCATCCTCCCCCGACCTGTTTAACATGAAAGCGTACCAATGCTATCAACTGGCCACAAGAATGGTAGAGCCCGTTCCGGCCCAGTCCACAAGCGTTTTCCAAAGAAAAATGAAAACGTTTTCCAACGCGGTGGCCGCATATGCTTCTTGGTCCCGAAAACAGATCGCTATGGCCCGGCAACGCCATGGAATACAGGCCTCCAGAACCCACCCACGCGCGATGCTTTGCACGAACACGACGGTACAGAGCTACAGGCCTCGCTACATGCCGGTGAATGGGTAGCTTGTCGCGAGCCAGACTCTCCTCCATGAATCAAGCGCCTTGCCGGCAGTGCGGCCGAGAAGAACCCATGCCCTCTTGATCCGCCGACGGCAAACACAACCGGACGAATCGGTCTGTCTGGAGCGCGCGACCCAACCGGCAAGATTTCACGGTCAAGAGCGGAAATCCAGGGTATCGGGGGTCTCTTCTGCTTCTGTCGACGGCACCCGCGTGATGTGATCCATTCGTAGTAGGCCAAATGCAACATTCGCCTACGCCATATTGGATTATCGGGATCCCGAGTCCTCCTCGTGCGGGCGATCTGGCCTCTATATCCGATTGGTTGATGCTGCCGCATTGCTGCCCGCCAGCTAAAACATGGAAGAAAACGAAATGTTGAATGGGCTGCAGCTGTGCTATACTACTACTCTGTACGAATTTCTGCAACTAGTTTTGTAACTATACTTGCTTGCTGTCCACTCCACTTCATTCAGTTGGATACAGCAACTAAAGCCACGGCATTGCACCGCATAGCTGACCAAAACAATCGAAGGGGAAAAAAGCAGGCACTGTGGTAACTAGTAAACCATACCAACAGTAACACTGTTGTCTGTAGCAGTTCACAACTTCACATGATACACTCCGAGGACTAAATACAGATACGTACGCTGAGACGACAGATACCATTGATTCCTCATTAGTCGCTCTGTTAGTAAATTGCATCCATATAATCCTGGGAGGGATTTGATCGATCCTACTGTTAGGTCGGTCACCAACTACGACTGATTTAACTAACACAGGTGTACTTAAATTGCAACCTTATAATCCTGGGAGGGATTTGATCCATCCTACTGTTAGGTCGGTAATAAAATGCTGCACCACAAAGAAAAAAAAACTTCTCTTAAATTCGACAATCAAATCAAAGGATATGAATGCACCATGCATCTACCAGCTAGTTTATTCCCTTGCGCCTTATCCTATAAATATATTTCGAATATGTAGCAGTTTAAATTAGTGCAAGCTGTGTGGATGCAGACTCAAGCCATCCGTCATGTGTTGTTTCAGCCGATTCAAAGGAAGAGAGAGGAGACATAGAATCGATTTAATACAATAGAGTAATTGATTGTAACAAAAAATAATGTGGAACCAAATTCTCCTCTTGAATTGATGCCAAAGAATAAAAAATCTCTATCGTTGCCGTTGCCGCGCACCTGGGTTGTCATCGCCACACACCGATGCTGGAGGTCGTTGTCAGGGCGCCGAACTAGGCTCTCCGCACCTCGCCACTCGCCGCAGCGGATTCTCCACATCTCGTGCTATCGTTGCATGCCGCCGTCGGGGTCTCCGTGCCGAGATCTATTAGTCTCTGCCTCAGGAGGTCGTCGCTCCCGCTGCTTGGGTTCTCGCCGCTGGCGAATCGACAAAGGGGTGGAGATGGAGGAGTGGCGGTGTGGGAAGAGGGAGGGGCGGGTGGAGCGGCAAGATGTAGGGGCGGGCGGTGTTGGACATTGGCGGCGGTGAACCGACCGCCGGTGGCGGTGGAGGGCAAGGAGGGAATTGTGTGTGAGAGAGAGGAGGAGACGGGAATCGGGAATGGAGTCACGAGAGGATGGCGTCGAGGCTATGGAGGGGATGGGTTGCGGTTGTTTTTCTTAATGGCATGGGTCCCACTAGAGGGAGGAGTCAATTTTATACACTACAAGTAAAACTGTTGATTCTTGTCATTGCTTAGGTGGCATGTTATTGAACCTCAATCGATTCAATACATTAAAGATGGCCTCCTAGGCTACAGTGTACAATTCTCAATAAAAAAATGCCCCATAGTATACCGATATTTTTCGTTCCAAGTGAATAAGAAAGGCAACAGAGTATACCTTGCAATTTTGAGAAGCGCAATATGAGTGCCACGCATAGGCGGAGCCAAATTATCCCATCCGGTGTCACAGGACACCGGGTTCAAAACAATTTTTAGTAAGGATCGGCACCTGCTCCCCGCCGAAAGTCCGTGCACCTGGACCCTTCCCTCCAGCCCAACGAAACTACCAGACAGTAGCAACCCACGAGGCGCATGAGGCCCAACAAAGCCAGCAGCAGGACACTGAGTAAGCCTATGAGCGACATGAGGGCTGAGGCATCGTTTGCCCTTGAGTCTGATCGATTTGATCGATCCCAAACCCAATTGAAGCTAATAAGTTTCTTTGTTTCGATAAGCATTTTGATCACTACTTCTTTATCATTGTATATTGTCGTCAGTTATGTCAAAATATTGATGCTAAATCTTTTTATATACACTACTATTTAGTACGGTGTTACTTGAAAATTATATATATATGCTGCTATATGCATGATGAAGTGGTGAACCTCGATCATTTTTGTTCTAGTTCCGCCTCTGGTGCCACGCGAATGCTATATACAATTTTGTAAGGAGCTTTTCTGTGACGATGTTTTTTTTGGACAGGACTGTGACGATGATTTGGATGTCTAACTTCCGATAGAACAACCAACCTAACTAAACCGACCACCATGTGTACATAAAAAGATCATTACAACAAGTTGATGCAGATATGTGCTATGTTTATTTGACCCCTCTAATTTTTTAACCCCTCGTGCCAATTTTTGACCGACAGTCAGTCATTCATGCAAGCCCACAGGAATTTATTTTTCTCCAATGTGCTAGCTGCCGGTCGCTTCCATACCTCCGCTACCAAACTAGCACAAAGAGGACATAAACTACCCACCAATTCCATGCAAAATCCATCGCGTACAATACACACAACTAACATGTGTGTGCAACCGGAATTCACTGGATGCATCCGTGTGTTTTTTCCCCCTTGTTTAGCTCCCTGTCGTTTGTTTCGTTGGGAATGTGTTGCTTTGGTGTGTTGGTGAAGCACAGATAATGCGGTAATGTCCAAATCGCTAAACTAGCCGTGTTAATTAGGCCCAGGCCAGGCATGTGGCTAGGGATCGAGGCTGGCGCGCGCGTGCTCCGCATTTGGCGTGCGGGTGCATCAACATGTACGCATGCATACGTCCTCGCACAGTGCTCGAGATGTTCGACGCACGACGACGATCTCGGCCCGAGTTTTGTGCTGATCCCCACGCAATTCGGTCTGTCTGTGTCAGTAGTACCCTGGAGCTGCCAAGACATCCGATTTTACAAAAGCGAAAACAATGAGTTTTAGCATGTAAGCATTGAGGATTTTGTTCGAGAGAAAAATGTGTCCACTGGCATTTGGCACCGTAGGATGACGATCGAGGATGCGAGGCTGTACGTAGTGGCATTTTTTCTGAAGAAAACAAATCGTACGTTGTGTTCAGTTGTGACTTCATTGACAAGGGTTCAGCTGGCAAGCTGCCCACATGTTTATAGCGCGCGCGGCGAGTGTCGTTCTGGCACCCTCCTACAGTGACTGAAGATTGAAGTGTCATCGGTGTAATAATTTTGTAAGGAGAGGCGCCTTGCGTTTCTGTTCAGAAAAGAGGACTAAACAAGAAGAGAAAGTGCGATCAAGAGGTGGCTAGCACAAGTTCCAAGTCGTACGTCCATGCATGGATGCGTAGATAGGAGTGTCGTACTCGTTCTACCGAACCATATCGTAATTGGAGCCTTGTCATATCATCTTAAGACTAACAGCATAGCTAATCAGACGCAGCTCATGATCCACTCCACCCAACCGCGCGTGTCGTTTCCGCCCATTGTTAACGCAAACAGAGAACAATGGGCCGGGCGCTCTCGAGAACGAGAAGGATGCTAAAGTGGCGGTTTAATTAAACAAATAAGAAGATGCGCATGCATGCATGGCTTTTGGTACCTACTACTCATGAGTCCTTTCCTGACCCATCATCTCCAGGACAAAAGTGAGTTAATCGTTGCACGGTTGCACGTACGTGGAGCGGATGGAGTACGTAGCATGCATGTGCCCATTTTTTTTTGTCACGGCCTAGTCACTCGTACGTACGGCAGCGGCGGCGCGCCGGGCATCGCGAGACCGCCGCCCCGGACGGCCGGTTTGGCGGGCTGGGATCTCGAGAAGTTACCGCCGCCACGCGTGCGGATTAACTATGCACGGATCCATTATTGCTACTGGTCTATTATTGGAGTTAACGTGGATGGTTAAAATACTTCGAGTTGTACTGCTCCAGCGGTCAGTATATGATTGAGTGAGGCACAGGGTGACAAGGAGATAACAAGATGTCTTCACCTTTTGGCAGGTTAGCTGCTAACCACAAAATTTGTACTACGTGTCTTTGGAAGAGGTTGTCCACCAAACATCTTTGGATGGTAGCTAGTACTGCTATCCTGGAGAATTACGGCTTGCACTTTCACTCCTCCGCTGCAATATAATTAAGCGTTACAAATTTACAATCATCATAGGATCTAGCTAATCCGCTTCGATCGTCTAGCTACTCCTTCTAGAATGCATTGGTGGTGTGGTTACGTTATGGCAACGGCGCCGATTAACCGTGCGGTATAGTAACAAACAAAACCCGAGCAATTTGTACGTCACTAAACTCTTATCCCCACCACCGAACGGATACCAACCCGGTGCAATCAAATCGTCGACCGTACTTCACCTGAACATCGCACGGCGCAGCGCGCGGTACGTACGCCCGAACGGAACTGAAACCGACTAACCCATATACGGCACACACCAGCAGAGAGCGCAGCACGGGCACGGCCGTCGCGTGGCAGTCAAGCGCAAAGCTGCGGTGACTTGACGCCGCACCGGCCGGCCGCGCTAGCTGTGCGGTTCGGGTGGGTCGGGGTGAGGTCGGTTGGGACGGACGGACGGACGGTCGGTCGGTCGGTCGGGTGGGCCGCAGGCCCGCAGCACGCGCCGCATTCCAAAAGGGGCTCGCGGCCGTTGGGCACCACCGACTGCTCGCGCCTGTAGGCTGCAGCTGTCCTAGGTTGCTTCCACTGTGGGGTGGGGTCGGCAGTTAAGCGTGACGTCGTCTCGTCACGCTTGACTTCCAAGCGCGCCGCACCGCCACTGCCAGCTTTCGTGCGCTGGAACAACGGCCTCCTTGGATCCATTTGGAACGGAACGGGAGGGACCCCACCCCCACTCAACTTGTCGCCCACTTGACCCTCTCGGCTCTCGCAGAGTCGCAGCATTCTAATACCGTCCGTCCAGCCGATGAATGGTGTCAGTGGCGGGGCCAGGAATTTAACAATTGGGATGCACATTTTAAGGATGAAAAAAAAATCTTGTACGACACATATGTAATTTTATAAGTCCAACACAATTACACAAAAGAGTTCGAAATTAGTTAATAATGCAATACAAATAGTTCAAATAAAATCTTATATGAATAAAAGAGTCCTAAATAGCTAATAGAAATCACAATACCACACGACGCGATCTCATTCCTTGGAAACACTTGATTATGTCATCATCACTAACCTTCGAGAAGATATCTCGCTCTATAAAGGTGACTAAACAATCATTCAATACTTGATCGCTTATACTATTTCTCAACTTGTTCTTCACAAGATTCATCGCCGAAAATACCCTTTCAACGCTCGTCGTTGCCACTGGTAGGAGCAATACCAATTGCATTCTTAAGTGACAAGGAAGTGGTATCAGCTACATGAATTACTCTAAGGAACCGCTCACATACCCGTCCTTCTTTATCAACATAACGCAAGCAAAGAGCAAGTTGTTCTTTGTAGGATACATCACTAGACTCATTAGCTAGAATTAAATAGTGATCATCATCGATTTCTTCAATAATATGCTTGGTAGTTTGGATGACACAACAATTAATTATGTCTATTTGTATCTCATGAACAATCATCTTACAATTCTCAGGGGCATTGCTTAAGACAACCTTAGCAACCTCCTTATTGTTGTTCGCAAGCCATTCCAAAAGTTCAAGAAAATTTCCCTTATCGCTAGAATTTGCACTTTCATCATATCCACGACATGCTAGTCCTTGACGTAAAATAAACCTCAAGCATCTAATTGAATAAGTCAACCTAGAAATGTAAAGTTGTTTATCCTCTTTAGTTTGTTTTCTAAGAGCTTGAGCAATTGATGTTTAGGTTTACCAAAGAAGTTGTATTTCTCTTGAGCTCGATTATGGACACTTCTTATACTACCCACATGCTTGTCAACTGAGTCATACCTATTCCAATTTCTAAATTCTCCTTTAACAAAAATACCGCCTCCCACAATTTTCTCCTTGAACAAATAACAGACAAAGTAAAATACAGCATCCTTCTCGACACTATATTCAATCCAATTATACTTATCAAACCAACTAACATTGAAGCGGCGTCTTTTACCTGATATTTCAATCCAAGTGCCAATTGCTCATACATATACCTAGTTTAACAAAATTTGTACTTTTTTTAGTATACCTAGTTTAAAAAAATTGCACTTTTTTTAGGTATATCTAATTTTTTAAAAATTACACTTTTTTTAGGGTCTCTGTGCATCACAAGCACCCCCGGCGCCGCCCATGCATGGTGCAATGTACGTATCATATGTACTAGCTAGCAAGTGGAGTACCATACACACAAGACAAACAGATTAAATACTACCTCCTTAAGCTCACTAAAAGGATCAACTACAAGCCTCTGCGCCGTCTTCCCTGTCAGTTCCAAAGAGCACAATCGACCAGTAAATAGTACAATCCTGGAATATGGATATAGGCCATATATATTAGCAGGGTTCAGTCAAAAGGATTTATTGGCATACTTATCTCCAAGGAACGAAGGATCGAATCTTCTCATCACCAAACGAAAACGTTGTAGTACTGCTATTATTCTGTTAGAGCTTATCAACTGACCTTATTGCGACACGTGACTCATGACGCGACACTGGGGTAGACGAGTTTGAACAGTTCATGTTAAATCACTATTCACTAGGGTACTGAATAGGGCACACACACTTATCCAATCGGACGACAGTACTGCCGGAGTGGCTCAGCTATAACTGGGTCGGAATACCGTCCACTCTGAATCAAAGCAAAACTAACACCGCAGAGTCAACGACGGGCAGCACCTCGCCTTGTGTGCGCCGCTAGCTTGGAAACGTCATGTTTATGCGCCAGGGCACAACATCGCCTCGTCTGTGAGCCAGGAGCACGGACTCGCCGTGTCCATATGCCAGGGGCAAGGACACTGCGTGTCCGTCATTTCATTTAAAATTTTATGTTTTGAATGAAATTTTGTGGGCACGGGCATGCCCCGATTTCCCTCTGCGCCGCACGCACATGGGAGGGAATCTGTGGGAGGGAATACGATTCCCTCCCGTCCCGTTG
The DNA here is from genome assembly GCA_036346255.1 of Ampelocalamus luodianensis. NCBI lineage: Eukaryota > Viridiplantae > Streptophyta > Magnoliopsida > Poales > Poaceae > Ampelocalamus > Ampelocalamus luodianensis. Next base: position 24,976,710 of record CM070622.1, on the reverse strand, counting down.
CCGGTCTCATCGATTCTTCCTGTCCCCCGCATGCGTAAAAAAACCCGGCGCGTCGCCTGTAGGAGGGAATCTGATTCCCTCCGGTCGCTTCGCGATCGGACTCCGCGCGGCTATAAAACCTGACGCGTTGCTCTCGTTCCTCCACACCAAAACCATTCCACTCTGCGTAGAGAGACAGAGAGGATCGATCGAGCGAGAGGTAGCGCGTTCGGCTGAAATTAGTGTCGATGATCAGAACACGCGGTTCTCTATCGAGCTTATCTGGGAAATGATATGAGAACGCTATCAAAACGAAGACCCTTCATTGCTATGAATACACTGAGTGTATGCATGAGAATACAATGATGATGTTACAGAATTGATGTTTTTTCCTACTATTATTTATAGAATACGTGGCATACCCCTTTTACAGTATTTGAAGAGGTGACAGTTAATACCACTAAAGGCGTCTCTAATCTTCACGCACGTTCGTCAGGAGAGTCTTGAACCGTTGCATCCTTTAATCAACTGTCGTAAGTTGCTAGATGCGTCAATAACCGCCTTCCGGCTAGTCACATGGGTAATTGTCATGTCTCCTGACCAGTTAGCTGGTCGGGGATTGTCCTAACCTATATAGTCGGTCGGACAGTGTTCATAGCGGGTCGTGTCATAACTTAAACTGGTCGTCGAGCAGTTTGGCCGTAATAAAGGAAATCAAACTTCCTGTATACACTGGTCGCAGGCTCATAACCATTATAAACTGGACCACTATTAAGTGGGCTTCCTTGGACATAAACTCTAACTTTAACCAAAAAAAAAAAAGTTAACCTGGTCAAGAATCCTCGTCAATTACAATTAGTTCTGATTTTGCTGCCGATTTGAAAGTGTTTAGCGGTCGTATTAGTAGAAAAAGTTCCACATCAAGTGAAGATCTTCTAGAGGAGCTAATTTTTGTCGTATGCATTTTGTTTATTAACTGTATAATTAGTGTTAAATTAAGAGGTAATTACTCGTATGTAAGTTGTTCGTGATTAATTACTCGTAGTTTGTTAGTTGTAATTAAAATAGTTCCAATTAATTAGCCATAATTAATTAGTCGTAATTAATTACTCATAGTTAGTTAGTCGTAATTAAAATAGTCCTGATTAATTGGTGCTAATTAATTATTCATAATTATTTAGTAATAAATAATTTACTCGTAATTAGTTAGTCCAAATTAATTAGTCATAGTAAATTAGTCATAATTAATTTAGTCATGATTAACTCACCGTGATTAATTGTTTGTGATTAATCGTAATTAACTAGCCATAGTTAATTAGTGGTAATTAATTAGTCATGGTTAGTTAGTTGTAAGCACCAAAAGAAGCTCGTAATTTGCATCGATACTGTTGGTAATTAGTCATAATTAATTTGGTAGTTTTTTTACTATGTACTCATTACCCGGAAGTCGTTATTTTGATTAGGTAGGGTTGTGTAGTTATTTTGGGGAGGTAGGAAAATTTAGACTAAACAGTGTGACATGTTTATTTGATTGTGTACAGTTAATTGGGTTATTGTGGCTTTAGGTAATGTCCAACACACAGGACATGCTTGTGTTTTATAGCGATGGTCTCGTACGGGGTGGGCCAGATGGGTTGGACCTATCGAGATGTTAGTACAAGGTGGTCCAGGCGAGAATTTTTTATTATTTAATCTTTTTATTAATATTTTAAAGTTAATCCCTTGTGAACTTTATTTCTAATTCTGACCCCTTTAGTCATGCCACCACCCTTGGCGTGGCCAAAATGTTATGTCACACTACCTACCGTGGCGTGGCCAGAGCTGCCACGCAAGCCCTCGGTAGCACGCTATGCCAGCGTGGAGGGCTCGCGTGGCATTTGTCACACTGGAACCCACGGCGTGACAACCCTGCCTGTCACACCACGATATATAGCGTGACAGGGGGTTTAATTTAGTTAAGCTTGACTTATGAAGGATAAAAAATAATTAAAGTTACGGTGATACATAACACCATGTACATGTAATATTTAACAATCTATAACTTAAAAATAGATAATCTATATGTGAACCAAATATAACACCATCCTTTTAACTGAGAGTAAATACATATATGGACCGATAATCTTTTTGTGGATTGATAACATTTGACACTTTAGTGTATATGTCCATCGTAAACACCCGCACAATATTTTAAGACCATGTCCCAGAAGTGATACATATTGTATCCTGAAAAAAATGACTAATATGTGGAATGTGTGGTATAACATGAGGCACAAGAATGGACATATGCTAGACAGTACCGCTGATGAAAGTTGCGTAGACACCCTCTTGCACTATTACAAAAAGGCTAATACTAGACGCCTCATCACAGACGGTTGACCAAAACCGTCTGTATTACATGACATCACAAACGGTTTTGGTTTAGAGATCGTTTGTGTTACTGGCTATGCTAAAAACCGTATGTGAACAGGTAATATCACAAACAGTTCATAATGAAAACCGTCTGTGAAATATCACAGACGGTTCTTAAAAATAACCGTCTGTGATATTGCTATATATCACAGACAGTTTTTTGTTGGAAACCGTATGTGATATTTCACAGATGGTTCTTAATAATAACCGTTTGTGATATTACTGCATGTCACAGACGGTTTTTGGTGAAAACCATCTGTGATAATTATCCCATCAGAGATGGTGCGCCGTTTTGCTCGCTTATATCATCCGTTGCCGTGTACTCCTTAACAGTATTCTTCTCCATCTCTGGCGCTACGGTGAGTTCATCGGCGCCACTCCGTGCCCGATTTTAGTATCGCCTCACCTCACTGAGCCCACTCGATCGTGTGGTCCATTTCAGCTATTGTCGCCCACGCCGAGCTGTCACCGCTGCCGCCATTGACGCCAACTCTTCTCCGGTGAATGCTCGACCCCACCAAAGTCGATTTGCCCACCTATATGTCCTCATAAAGCTGTGCATGTGCTTTATTTCAGTTTATTTCCACCGAGAAGACCTGTCACCGAGGAGCTTGCCGCTGTCGCCTCTGTTCACCGACGACTAGCCGCCTTGGACCTTCCCCGGTCGACTTCATTGAAACCTTCTGTGGATGTCATGAGGATATTTTGGATGTCATGTGGACATGCTCATGATCTTAGGTGATGTAATAATTGACAATTGCTTTGAGAGTTTGTTGAAATCTGGAGTTTTCAGCAAGTGTCTGGTGAAACGGTAGTACCGACGTGTATTGAGCGGTTCTACCGCAGAGCGGTATGACCGCAGGTGAGGTTGCGGTTCTACCGCAAGTCGAGTGGTCCGAGCGTTCACGTTGATCTGTGCCGTCCACGTGGCAGGGCGTTCGGTTCTAAGGCTTTTGCGCGTTTAAGTGGAGCGGTAGTACCGCAGGGCTAGTGGCGGTAGTACCATGATGCGGTGGTACCGTATTTTAGATGGCGGTTGCTTTTTTCTAGAGAAGGTATCTCTGTGGCTTAGGTTTTCTCCGGGAGCGGTAGTACCGCGTGTTGAATGGAGGTAGTACCGCATGTCGGTGTGACCGCTTGAGAGCGGTATGGAATTTCCAAAGGAGTTGTCTTTGGGAGATTTTGGGATTCTCCGAGGAGCGGTACGACCGGAGTGTTTTGAGCGGTATGACCGCGTTGTGGTAATACCGGTGGATATGTGGCGGTAGTACCGCTTATGGGATGAATTGAGCTGATTGTCAAATCTCTTGGAGATTTGTTTTGGGTTAGATGAAGTTCATGTTGATCATTGCATATGTGTAGCATGATGCATGTTTTGGCTAACGTGGGTCAAGTTGTGAAGAACTTGTTTCCGGATATGGTTTCTTGGTCTATTGTTGTGCAGGTGGCTTGCAGGTCTATGACGGTCAACGGCGAGGAGGATCGGGACTAAGCTTGGAGAGCTGAGGTCCAGAGCGATCGTGGATGCCGGGTGAGGTCAGAGGACTCAAGCGGGGCGCAGAATGGATAAAGGTGACCGAACGGGTAATTCGGTGCGACTGGTTGAATCAAGCGAAGCGGGAGTCGTTGCAAGTGCTCAGTGGTGCCGGTGGGATCCGGACGGGAGAGACTTGACGACGTGGAGCCGTTGATCAACCTACACGTGGCGAAGCAGACGATTGCTTCACCAGGATTGGACTTGGTCTTTTGGAGAAAGATCGAGACAGGGGTATTTTGGTAATTTCACCAAATACCACCTTAGTGACTTTTGGCTAAACCGCGGCGCGGGTCGGCGCATGGTGAAGCGGTTTAGGTCAATTGAAGATGAAGACTACACTTTAAAATGCGTGCGTGTGTTAACCCATTTGTGTGTTAGGGTCTAATGGATACCCTAATGGTATATTCCCTAGATGCTTAGCCTCCATATAAATAGGGGATGTTGGGCTGGTTGCTAGGGTTGCTGAAGCCAAAGGAGAGCCAGCCAATATCCCTTGTGTGCCCTATTTGGTTTAGGGTTTTGAGGAGAGAAAGGGAGAGCTAGGGTTTAGGGATTGGATTGAGTGTGTGCTCTTGGATAGAGCTTTGTCCTCCATGTTGGAGTGGCTGTAACCAATAATCATCCATCTCAAATCAATCCAAGTATCACTTCTTGAGATGAGTCTCTATTTTGTTTTTATGTTTATCCTCTCTATTTGATGATTTTTGGGTTTTCTTTGATCCGTGAGTTTTTGTTTGGTGTCTTCTCTTGATCTTACTTGCTGTGACATGTAGGAACCTATCTAGGATCATCTAGATCATCATTCAACCACGAGCAAGGTTCTAGATCACGATTTTGTTTTTACTCAGTTTTGAACTTTCCTTCGGTAAAATAGAAAAAGGTTAAAACTTTGACATGGATCTTCTCAATATTTGATTGGAATAGGTTCTCAACCTTCTAGACAAGTTGTGTTTCAAGTTTCGTAAACTTTGGCCAAGTGAATCAAAAGTTATGCCAATTTTAGTTTTGGTTTTTCAGCTGTCGAGACGAACTCCAGGATAATCGGTAGTACCTTTCATTTGCCTGCGGTAGTACCTCAGTGCGGTAGTACCTCTCAATACACTGCGGTAGTACCGATTATAGGTAGTACCTCTCATTTGCCTGCGGTAGTACCTCAGTACACTGCGGTAGTACCTATAATAGGTAGTACCACTGGTTACACTATGGTAGTACCTATTGCCCTGATTTCTTCAGCACTTTCTCGGTTTTTGTTTGCTGAGCTTGGGGGTTAGAGGTGGATTCAATACAATTCTTCCACTGTGCTTAATTATTGATCTTTATAGCTCTCATAGCTATTGGAGTGAAATTTGTGTTGAATCCAATTTAAGCGAAAACGGATCGAGCTCCTATTCACCCCCCCTCTAGTCGCCTATTCGGTCCTACACCTTCCTTGTGATCGAGGTGAGCTACTGGAGCATAAGCATCCTTTAATTTGAGTAGTTTCGGGTGTTTACGCCGAAATCGCTAGTGAAGATCATGGTCACCCTTTTATTTATTTTCAGGGTTTTCAACACGAACCGTGCGATGGATCGAAGCTGGATGTACGCTAAAAACCTTGTGAGTGAAGAGTACATTAATGGCGTGTGTACTTTTATAAAAGCTGCCGAGAGGGATATGTTAAATAATAGGGCGGAATATATGTACTGTCCATGCATTGACTGCGAGAATATGAAGATGTTTGGCAACCAAGCGCAGATCGAATCACATTTGATTCGAAGGGGTTTCAAAAAGGGGTATACACGTTAGACTAGTCACGGTGAAGAGCGGATTATACAAGAAGGTAGTAATAACGACATCGTCGATGAAGTCAATGATATGCCGCCGGATGATGTCGATTATGGTTTCGATTCGGATAGGCTGCACGATGACAATCTGGATCAGATGTTTCACGATGCAGAAGTGAACTATAGTGAGAGATAGTTTGGTAAATTCGAGGGCTTGATGAAGGACTCGGAGAAGCCTTTGTTTCTGGGCTGCAAGCCGGAATACACAAGGTTGTCATCCGTGCTTGAACTGCTGAAATTAAAGGCAAGCAACGGTTGGTCCGACAAGAGTTTCACGGCGCTGTTAGGTCTCTTAGCGGACATGCTTTCGGATAGAAACGAGTTGCCCAAAACCACCTACAGAGCCAAGAATGTTCTTTGTTCGTTGGGAATGGAAGTAGAAAAAATACATGCATGTCTGCATAGATTCATTTAGTACCAATGGGTTGAGGAGCTCCTACTATGGGATCATAGAGGAGATTTGAGAGCTCGACTACGTGCTTTTCAAGATCCCGCTGTTTCGGTACCGTTGGGTCCATCTCCCATAGGTGAAGGTCGACAGGTACGGTGTCACTACCATGGACCTCGAACGTGTCGGATACAAAGATGAACCATTCGTACTCGCTAACCAAGTTGTTAAAGTCTTCTATGTAACCAACCAGGCAAATAAGAAGCGCCACATAGTTCATCGTGGAAAAAGGAGGATTGTCGGAGTTGAGAATGTAGTGGACGAGGAAGAATACAATCAATTTGACGAGTTACCTCCTTTCGGAAACGGCATAAGGGTCGAGGAAGAACGACGTGATGAAACTAGCTACATACGCGTCAATCATCATGAAGGGCTAATTTTTAAAGGAGATAAGCAAGTGGAATGATGAATGAAATGTTTATGTGTCATATGTTCTGAATTTGCATTTTATGTATATGAGAATGTGTCATATGTGAATTTGCATTTATGTATATGAGAATGTGTCATATCTGAATTTGTTAAATGAATGTGCTTGTTTCTGAAATGAATGTGAATTGGATGTATACATGTACTTGTTATATTTCTGCTTATTTCAAAGGGCATGGCTACCATTTCTTGAGGCTAGCCAATAAACAGAAATGGATTTAGTAATACAAAAGAATATCACAGATAGTTCCTTAGGACAAACCGTGTGTGATTATATATCACAAACGGTTTTATCTAAAAACCGTCTGTGATACATCAGATATCACAGACGGTTCCATATAAAAACCGTCTGTGATACATCAGATATCATAGAAGGTTCCATATAAAAACCGTCTGTGATACATAGATATCACAGACGGTTCCATATAAAAACCGTATGTGAAATATACATATCACATACGGTTTCATCTAAACACCGTCTGTGATACATAGATATCATAGACGGTTCCATATAAACACCATCTGTGATACATAGATATCACAGATGGTTATTTATTGGAACTGTCTGGGATGTCCAACCCTATTTATACTCAGACTCCTCCCCCCACTCAAACGATTAAGCTTCTCTAACATCCCTCCTCCCCCGAACCCGTCGTCGCCGACCTCGACGCCACCTCCTCCCCGAGCATGAGCCGCTGCCTCCTCCCCGAGCACGAGCCGCCGCCTCCTCGAGCACGAGCCGCCGCCTCCTCAAGCACGAGCCGTCCCCTCCTCGAGCATGAGTCACCACCTCCTCCCCGAGTCTATCGCTGTCGATATCAACGCCGCCTCCTCCTCGAGCCCGGCGTGCCTCCTCCCCCGAGCCCGTCGCCTCCTCCCCGAGCACGAGCCGCTGCTTCCCCGAAATCGGCGCTCCTCCTCCCCCTCGACGTCGCCCTACTGCTCTGGTGCTCCCTACTCGTCCTTCCCTCGATGCCCAAAGGTAACAGATGCCAAGTTGCCAACCCCGACGCCCCTTTCCCTCACACATTGCTCAAATTGCTTAGCTTTGATTGCCATCTACTTCGTGAGTATCACAACATTTTAATTTTATTACCCCTTTGCATTTGGTTAATTGGTTGAACCTCTGAGTTCTGTGATTCAATTCATAATACATGCTATTCTGTCAGTAGATCAAGTGTTGTTGGCTGACTTAGAGGATTTACATATTTATATATCAATTATGTCTTTAATTGGTGTGTATACCCATACACATAGAGAATCTTATGATAATATATTGATGCGTGACAGAACCTCCATTTCTCGTGAAGATGTCGTCCACTCATTCTCTGTCATCGTTGCCTCATGCGTCTGATGTGCCGTCCTCTGGAAAATTCAAGCGCAAGAAAAGAGGAATATCGAAAATGCCCAAGGGCCGATTTACCATCACGAGAGTCGATGTGTCTGGGGCCCCTCTAAGTCCTCGCCGAGCAGCGTTCGCATTCCGGACAACGGCCGGAATAGTTGCACGCGAACAGGTCAAGATCATCTTTGATTCATGGAAGGAGTTGACCAAAGATGAGAATCTGAAAGCTGTGCTGATGATGGAAAATTTTAAATCGTTCCAGATACCGGAACAACACAAGGCCTTCGTGCAACGATACACGTTGCTAGCGGCATGCAAAGCGTGGAGGAACTTCAAAAGCACGCTTAGATTTAATGACCACGGCTACATAGTTGTGTAGGTTTCACTGGATTCTAATTGTAATTATACCAAAACGGAACTTGGTAAAATACCTAGATTCCCTACAAAGGGCCAAACACAATTTCATAGTTATCCGGCAATTAATCAACGGGTAAACACATTTCCTCCATAGATAACTCTATTGTACTGTTTTTCCTTCCTTTGCAATGGTTAAGGCTAAGTTTTTGGAATCATGTAGGTCGTTTAAGACGTACTTTGCAAAAGGAGGGACATACAAGGGAGGGACCCTGCGATACGATCTAAAATTCCCGGTATTTCTAGTACACATTAATCCTATATAACACTTCATAGTAATGCCTCTCGAACTAACCAATTCTATTTTTGCAATGCCACTAGCAGCCGCCGTCCTGCAACCTCTGTGGATTCTATGTTTCCACAACATCGAACTACTCGTCGATTCCGCGATAATTAATGATCCTCAGATTTGTCAATCTTGCAATAACTATTTCATACTTATCAATTTATATATGTACGAATTTAATCTTCGTAGCGACAAGTTGCAACCATCGCGGAAACTGCGTTGGAACAAAGCTAGCTCATAAAAATTCGAGGACTGCTTGCGTCATTCTTGATCCGTGAGGTCATAAATCCAGATGGAAAGTTCCATAATGTAGATTGAACTTGATTGGTATAAGATATTGAACTTAACGGTACATGTGTGTAAATGTACATGCGTGGTTAATTTTAGTTAATTAATTTGTTTATTGGATGTGCTTGTTTCTGAAATGAATGTGAATTGGATGTGCTTGTTTCTAAAATGAATGTGAATTGGATGTATACAACTTGTTGTGTTTTAGCTTGTTTCAGAATGCATTGCTAGCATTTCCCGAGGCTAGCCAATAAACGAAAATAGATTTGTCAATACAAAAGAATATCACAGACGGTTCTTTAGGACATACTGTAAGTGATGCATCATCTCTCACAGACGGTTTAATCTAAAAACTGTCTGTGATGCATCATCTCTCACAGACAGTTTAATCTACAAACCGTCTATGATGCATCATCTCTCACGGACAGTTTCATCTACAAACCGTATGTGATAGTCGACTATCACAGACGATTTCATACACAAACCGTCTGTGATAGTCGACTATCACAAACGGTTCTGAGTTAATAACCGTCTGTGATAGTGCACATCACAAATGGTTTTAAAAGCCGTCTGTGATGACTCATGTCATCACTGACCCATAGACTCAGACGACTCATGAAACTATCTGTGATGGCGTTTTTGAACCATCTATGAAGACCTTTCCTGTAGTAGTGTTGGAATGATACATGGTGCTCTTTGTCACTTTGTGATCGTAGACCATTTCGTGCCTACTTCGAGAACTCGTTTTTTTCATATTGTTGGATGTGTTGCTACGCGAAGAATTGAATGCGAAAAGTCGACGAGATTTGAAGATGTGAATTAAAATAGACTTCATAATAAAGCTGGGAATAACACGGCGCACAGGGTTTGGTTATGTGCATAAGAAACAACATCATGCATGATTCAACAAACCGAAGCACTCCTACGATACATATGAGCCTTTTTTGAATGGAAATAAATTCGACCTTCGGGGGACTAGTTGGGAATGGCCTAACCTACTACGTGGACCGGGGCCATTTTCCCTTCGTTGCGAGCTCGGCGTTGAACTCCTCATCGTCCTCTTTGGCCTTGGCCGTCACTTCCCTCTTTTTCTTGCACTCCCTCTCGCGAGCCTCGCACTCCCTGCGCCTGCACGCCTCGAGATGAGCTTTCATCTCCCGACGTATACACTCATTTTGCTCGTCGTTGAGGCGCTCTTCCTCCCGGATCTCGCGGGCCCTTTTGACATCCCACTCCTCGTAGTCGAGAGTCCACTGATCATGTGGGTTGATCTCTAGGTCGATCCACTTGCGGTAGACACATAGCGGATCTGAAGACTATAGGTAGCCAGGAGAGGTTGTTAGTACTTACTTTGAAAGAGAAATAATAGATGAACACACTATAACTGGTCCTTACCGGCTGCCGATATATTCTTATGTTTCAACTGCGGTCGGGATAGTCATAGGAGTAGTTAGCGCAACCCTAGTAACGTATGCCCAGGCTGAGTCGCTACTTGGATTTGAAGAACTTGCATGGTTCCTTGCACCAACAGAGGGGCGACGTCTCCCCCTCGGGCGAGTATTGCGGCGAACATTCGGTTGAAACGTTCAGGGCGGGGTTGCTGCTACGGTGGGTGTCATTGCGGGGAGGTGACCTCCTAACACGCTCCGCTAGTTCGTCTCGGGCCGCAGCAGCCCTTGCTTGTTCGTCGCGGGCAGCAGCAGACCTTGCTTGCTCACGGGTCTCTTCCTATTGCTTTTTCATCTTCTCCCATTGCTTCTTCTGCATTTTGTCCACCCCAACGTGGTGAAGCAAGCTCTGGTATAGTGTTGGATATGGTTGTGTAGTGTTCTCTTTTAGATCTCTTCCACCTCCTTTTATAAGCCACAAGGTTGACATTGGCATGGTGTGGTCAATTTCATGTGAGTAGCCTGTAAGGCAGAGTGTTGTTACGTCTTACATTGTAGGGAGCTGTCACATCCTGCTTTGCAGAGTCCTGTCTTTTTGGACTGAAAAGCTAAAGAGGTATAGTGTTGTCATGCCAATCTGAAAAGCTAGAGAGGCAGAGTATTGTGACCTCTTTCTTTGTAGAGTTTTGTCACTTCCTGCTTTGTAGAGTCATTTCTTTTTGGTCTGAAAAGCCGAGGAGGTTAGTGCTGTCAAGTCGATCTGAAAAGTTGGCGAGGATGAGTGTTGTCCTTTGGTCTTCTCGCTGAGAAAATCTGCCTCGATTGGTCTTGTTAGTGCGCAAAGTTCGCCCATTTTGTCTTGTCACTGCGCAAAGTTAACCCGTTTGGTCTTGTCACTGCGCAAAGCTGTCCTGTTTGGTACTGTCAGTGCGCAAAGCTATCTCCTTTGGTCTTGTTACTACACAAAGCTAACCTGTTTGGTCTTGTCACTACGCAAAGCTACCCGTCTGGTCTTATCACTGCGCAAGGCTGTCTCCTTTGATTTTATCACTGCGTAAAGCTGTCCTATTTGGTCTTATCACTGCGCAAAGCAGCCCCGTCTAATCTTGTCACTGTGCAAGGCTGTCTCCTTTGGTGTTATCACCACGCGAAGCTGCAAGCTAACACATTACCCGCTTTATGAGCCTCCCCTCGTGGGCTATAAAATGCACACCCCACGCTCCGAAAGTAGGCCACTCAACCTTCCAAACTGTAGGAAGAAGAACCTTCTCTATCGTACAGTAACATACCATGGCAGACGCCGAGGGACCAGAAGTACTATCAATCTATCATGATGGTATCCTAAATTTTGATACCATAAGACATGATTAGAATGAGCAATTAGCAACATGGGTCATGTTAACTAGCATGACAATGATGAAGAAAGATGATAATTTCAGCTTTGCAACATATTTGCCATATATTCTATCATGTCCTTGTTCTCACATTCAAGAGCTAGACATAAATTACTAAAGAAAGAAATTGAAAATAAGGACCGACACATGCTAGTTATTTTTGGATTGACAATAGGCATGTTCTTGCTAAAGAACTTGTGTTAGTTCTTGATAAGAACATGATACTACACAAAGATCTTTGCAACTAGCTCAATGAAAATAAAAAATCTGAGAGCAATATACATATACAACCTATGTATTCTAGTTTCAATGAAAATAAAAAATCTGAGAGCAACCATTCATCAATCATTTCAAGAACACATTCACCACACAAGTATTAAATACATGAATATGCATTAGAGACATCAATGGCGTCGGGGCATTCACCACACAAGTATTCAATACATGAACACATTCACCACACAAGTATTCAATACATGAAGTTGCTAGACATGCACACCTTAGGGGCGCCCGGGACTCGTGAGGAGGCGCGGAGGAGGAAGCCGGCGGGAGGCATGGAGAGCATCGGGGTCGACAGGAGGCGAGGCCGGCGTCGGGGCCGACGCGAGGGGCGGAGGGCGAGCCCGGCGCCGGGGTCGGCGCCAGGGGCGGAGGGAGAGGTAGGCGTCGGGGAGGAGCCGCCGGCACAAGGACGGCGGCCGGCGGGGGAGGGCGGTTGGCGGCGGGAGGACCTGACGTTTGGGAGGAGGGTAGACGGTGCAAGGTAGAGAGGCGATGGGATGAAGATGGGGAAAATAGGCTGCGCTGAAACTTTTAAGTGCCCATTGTCATGCCATATATCGTGGCGTGACAAGCAGGGTAGTCACGCCATGGGTTCCGGCGTGACAGATGTCACGTGAGCCCTCTACGCTGGCACAACGCGTGACCGAGGGCTTGTGTGGCAGCTCTGGCCACACCACGGTAGGTGCCGTGACAGAACGTTTTGGTCACGCCAAGGGTGGTGTCGTGACCAAAAGAGTCATAATTAGAAATAAAGTTCGCGAGGGATTAACTTTAAAATATTAATAAAAAAAGATTAAATAAAAAAAGTTCTCCAGGCGAAGGGCCTAGATGCGATGAATATTCACAAGCTTAGGAGCTGCATCTGGATTGAGTTCGACATGGAGGCGTCGACTAGGAAGCTTGTCATCAAGGCAATCACTTGCACGAATAGGGGAGGGGAGGGCGTATGGGAGCTATTCATGATGAATGGTAGCATTGCATCGGGCCATTACATGCAGATTGTTGCCAAGCCCAAGGCGGCGATATATGGGAAGCCGATGGTCTACGTGAATTTCATGCACAGGGTGCCAACAAACCTTGATGACGCTAGTGCCACAAGTAGCGGGAACCCAGGCGGTGTGTGAAGACAAGAGCACAGAATGTGTTGTTTTGGAGGAAGACTATGAGAGAAGACTTACGCAGAATTTTGTGCAAAATGAGAGGGCAAGACAATGGTGGTCGGTCCGCATTGACTATCATGAGTTTCTACCGGACCATCTGGCCGAGTTGGAGTCCGATGAGGACACCAACCTAGGCTCGGATGGTAGCGAGGAGGACGCACCCCAAGGTAAAGGCGGTGGTGGTCCGATTAGCGGAATTGTGTCATAGGAGGTGCCTTACGTGTCATTCAGATGGGATGATCTCGTAGTGCAGTTGCTCATACTATCATAGGAAGACGGGTCACAGTTGGGGTTTGATGCTGACACCCTGTTAGTTGGGCCGCACTTCCCTAGCAAGATGGCTGTGTAGCAAGCTATAACACTGTCGGGACCCCGGACCGGCGGATCCGAGCCCTTTGTTTATTCTGAACTAGTCCCATGATCAGTCAAGAAATTCAGAAAATAGGAAAATCCTCTTTAAACTCTAGAAAATTCAAGAAATTAATTTAAACTTTCTTTTTGACTTTAAATACCAGAAAACCCAAATAAACCAAATTTTGAATTAAGTGAAGTTTGGTTTATTCATATTAAATTGTTTTTATTTTTTGAAATTTCAAGTTAAGCTTTAACAATTCTAGAAAATCAAATGGTGATTTTTATATTATTTTTTAAAAAATTTCAAAAAGGCCCAAAATTTGGATGTTACAAACACGGGATGTCGTGTCCATCAACCATGTGTACCGGGTGCACCAGTCCAACATAGGCCATTACACAGTAAAGTGCATAGTTGAAGGCTGCCCTGGCAAGGTCAGCGCTCACAAGGCGAAGTTCTTTGGTATGGTCTTTACGATCAAGGCGGTGATCGACCATACTTGCGTGCTGAGTGAGCCGCGTCAGCAGCATTGGAATGTGACTTCTGCATATGTGGCAAGCCTCATCAGCTACCTAGTTGTAGAGGATCTGTCTATCTCTCCCAAGATGTTGTGTCAGAAGTTGTCTATTTGGTTGGTTATCCAGTCAGCTATAGCAAGATCTGACAAGCCAAGTAGAAGGTAATCGAGGCCATGTACGGGGCATATGAGGAGGTGTACAATCTTGTGCCAAGGATGCTTCACCTGATTGTCAAAACAAACCCCGATACGTACATAAACAAGATGGAAAGAGAAGGTCTTGATGGAAACCCTAACTGCTACATATTGGACCATATGTTCTAGGATTTCTTCCAGACCATAGAGGGCTTTAAGTACAACTAATTACCAACAGTGCCGATGCAAACGATGAGCTTCCTTCGGTGCTTACGACTAATTAATCACTGCTAATTAACTACGACTAATTAATTAATGCTAATTAACTATGACTAATTAATTATGACTACTAACTATGAATAATTAATTACGGTAAGTTAGTTACGACTAAGTTACCACAACTAACTAACTATGAATAATTAATTGGGACTAACTAATTACGACTAATTAATTATGAATAATTAGGACAAATTAATCAGGACTAATTAATTATGGCTATTTTAATTACGACTAACTAACTATGAGTAATTAATTATAACTAATTAATTTAACTAATTGTCATGGCTAATTAATTTGGGCTATTTTAATTACAACTAACTAGCTATGAGTAATTAATCACGAGCTACTTACATACAAGTAATTACCTCTTAATTTAACACTAATTACACAGTTAATAAACATAATGCATACGACAAAAATTACCTCCTCTAGAAGATCTTCACTTGATGTCGAACTTTCTCTACTAATAGGACTACTTAACGCTTTGAAATCGGCAACACAATCAGAACTAATTTCGGCCAATAGCGCTACCTCTCGCCCGCTCGATCCTCTCTATCTCTCTATGCAGAATGACATGGTTTTGGTGTGGAGGAACGAGAGCGATGGGCCAGGTTTTATAGTTACGCGAAAGCCGATCGTGAACCGACGGGAGGGAATCGGATTCCCTCCCATGGGTGACGCGCCAGGTTTTTGCGCATGCAGGGGACAACGAAAATTGATGTGACTAGCGACGGGATGGGAGGGATTCGGAATCCCTTCCATGGGCGTGCAATGTAGAGGGAATCCGGGGCGTGTACGTGCCATGGAATTTCATTCAAAACATAAAATTTCACATGACATGACGGGAACGCAGCATTGTGGAGGGGATGGGACATCTGTGCCCCTGGCGTACTTTATTGTTGTAAGGTCTACCCTAACTACCTTATAGTCGTAAGATCTGCTACGACTATCTTATGGTCATAAGGTTTGCTACGACCACGGTATGGTTGATAAAACCCACGAACATGTGACCATAATTGAATAGGGACTCAATACACTACATACATTCACGCGTGGTAGTTAATACACGTGTTGTTTGTCTCTGACATAACTGCACGTAGTTATCTTTATCTCTGGCGTAACCGCGTGACAAGCGTGCAGGAGTTGTCTCTCTGATAATAATCGCAACCAACGTGAGCAATCGGCCAACCATCAAGACGTCTCCTGACGCACGACAACTGTTCAGTTGACTGTTCAATTGATAAGACGATAAGTGATCAATTCAGAAGCCATTAGCCTTAGTTTTGGTGGATTGTTTCACTCTGTAAACACATTCAATACAAGAACACATAGGCAGGATTGTTATTTTCTCCGGAGAAAACCTGAACCTATCTAAAAAAGCCCATACCTCCTCTTGTATGATCACAAGTACTGTGCTCCTACAATTTATTTCATAAGATTGTTAGTAAAACATCGACACGTGTCATCATGCCTTCCCTTGGTATATATTTTGTGTTTTGAAAACATTACCGTCAGGTTTGATTGATTGGTGTTTGGTAGAAATCGACATCCCAATTTCATAGCAGCCTCTTATGTCTGAAAAGGATATATATATATATGAAAATTGGAACAGACAATTCAGTCTCCCGGGAGTATTCCTTTGTAAGGGTTTAAATTACCCTTTCAATGTCCATAAGTTGTTCGCGTTAGGCCAACTCCTTTGATTCTGATATCCAATGCTAAATAGGTACTAGACACTAACAAAACCAATGAAAACTTAAGATTTCTGAGACGTCATGCACTAGGAGTAGGACTGCTGCCGCTGGGACATTACTGCTGCAAGGCTGTAACATAGGGGTAAAAAAAATCACCGGTTCTTTCCGGCAGGTACTAGGCCTGAACAGAAGCACGTCATCGCCTTGACATTTCGCCTTCCTTTTAAAGCGGGATACTTGATGATAGAACGGCTAAAAACTCCGGGACCGTTCCCAGATGGCACCGTAGGCACCGAGTGTGTTCACTTCGGAAAGGGAAAACTGCTCAAAGAGTCAAATTCCGAGCGCTTTTGGTTCGGCTGCGCCCATACAAAGGTAAAGCCCACGGTATCTTTGCAGAAAATTGTCGTGGTCGTGGGCTCGACGGCTCGTCGCGCGTCCCTCCTATGGACAAGGAACAACAACTGGAAAAAAAAAACGTTTCCCAAAAGAAGAGGAATAATCAGAAGGGAACACCACAACCACAAAGCGAGATTTAACATGAACCGATCGATATTATTTTCTTTGCGAGGTTAAAAAATAGCTGCGGTGTGTTCTCAGTTTCCGATCACCGTCTCGTTGAAATTAAAAAACTGGAAGAATGGTTTCCTGCCTGCTACAGAGTGATGATGAGTTGAATTCTTCTCGCTGCACGTGGGGATAGGCCCAGCTAGCCTACTCGTTGTCAAAGTCAGAGAAATCAAATTATCAAATCAATATACATGAACTAGTAGTACTGTGGGTTTTTTAATTAAAAAAAGAAGTTTGGTAATTTAGTCCACCGCACACCGTTGCCGCATTAGCTGCGAATGAATACTCCACAGGCATAGGGCACGCCGGCCGGTGGAGAAGAATAGTGAGCAAACAGGATTACGTTTGAGGGCCATTAGGATTAGGACAAGTAATTAAAAGTTGCTTAGAGGCTACAACTGCGCGGTAAGAAGTGAAAGACGTGAACTCCCGTACGGCTCTCTCTGTGCCAGTGCCCACCGCGGCCCGCGTGGAGTCATATATAAGCCGCCCCTCGGTTCCTCCCCCCCAGTCCCTTCCCTTGTTCCTAAACCCACCTCTTTCTCTTTCACACACGCTCTCTCTCTCTCTCTCGGCATCCATTTCCTCTTCTTCTAGCTTGTGGCGGCCGGCTTGGTGCGGAAGGAAGGGAGTTTGGTCGCGGCCGGCGGAGATGTCTGAGGTGTCGGTCATAAACCAGGTGGAGGTGGAGGCGGAGGAGGCCGCGGCCGGGCTGGAGCTGGACCTGCCGCCGGGGTTCCGGTTCCACCCCGCCGACGAGGAGATCATTTCGTACTACCTCACCCCCAAGGCCCTCGACCGAAGCTTCTCCTCGGGCGTCATCGGCGAGGTCGACCTCAACATGTGCGAGCCATGGGACCTCCCAGGTTTGTACATCCACAGCCAAAGCCACTCCTTTTCTTTTTCCCTTCTTGATTTTTCCGTAAGAATCTTGGCTTAATTCCTTGCGTTGATTTGGCAGGCAAGGCGAAGATGGGAGAGAAGGAGTGGTACTTCTTCTGCCACAAGGACCGCAAGTACCCGACGGGGACGAGGACGAACCGCGCGACGGAGAGCGGCTACTGGAAGGCCACCGGCAAGGACAAGGAGATCTTCCGCGGGAGGGGCATCCTCGTCGGCATGAAGAAGACGCTCGTCTTCTACCGCGGCCGCGCCCCCCGCGGCGAGAAGACCGGATGGGTCATGAACGAGTTCCGCCTCGAGGGCAAGCTCCCCCACCCGCTCCCGCGCTCCGCCAAGGTCCGGCCGTCGCGCGTCTCTTGTCTTGCCATGCTCTCTTCTCCAAGTTTGTAATTTTTCTTCCTTTCTGGGTTGATGGGTGGAATAAATCCTGATCTTTTCTTGATGCGTTGTCGCGTGCAGGACGAGTGGGCCGTGTGCAAGGTGTTCAACAAGGATCTGACGGCGAGGAACGGCCCAATGGCGGCGGCCGGCGCGGGGCTTGAGCGCGTCAGCTCGTTCGGCTTCATCAGCGACTTCCTCGACTCCGCTGAGCTTCCGCCGCTCATGGACCCTCCCTTCGGCGCCGACGTCGAGGAGGTGATCGACTTCAAGGGGCCCGCGTCCACCTCCGGCCACGCCACGGGAGGTGCCGGTGGCCATGCTGCGCCGGGCATGAGCTACCAGCTGCAGGTCAAGATGGAGGAGCCCTTGCCGCTGCGGTACAATCATCATCAGCAACCGCACATGCTGTACTCGAGTCCCTACTTCTCGTTGCCTGCGGTGAACTCCGGCGACCTGCCGCCGGCAATCCGGAGGTACTGCAAGGCGGAGCAGGTCTCGGGGCAGACGTCGGTGCTCAGCCCGTCCCGCGAGACCGGGCTCAGCACCGACCCCAACGCCGCCGGCTGCGCGGAAATCTCGTCGGCGGTGACGTCCCAGCAGTTTCTGGACCACCTCGCCGACCCCGTCCTGGACCTCGCCGACATTTGGAAGTACTGAAGCAATCGAGCCTGAATGATCCGGAGCTGCCTACCACCTACCTTGCACCACAGGATTCGCTTCTGGCTGGTTGATTAATTACTTAATTTGATTGACTAACTTGGTGTTTCATGCTTGGGTTAAGTAGTGGCGGTTTGTTGATGCATCTTCTTTGCGAAGGCCTCTCGATCGGGTCGAATCAGGTTATTATCCGTCCAGACCTGCAGGGATTAGATAGGCCTCGATCCTTGTTAATTAATCCTAGGTTCATGTCTTGATCCCTGTGTACATAGCACTAGTACTATCTTGATTGTGTTTAGTAGCATGATGATTATACAATTAATGGATGTGGATTAGGAGGGGGGGCTGCTGGGAGATCGATTTACGAATTGATTAATTTGGGCGTTTGATGAGCCAGCTAGCGCTACCTTTATATGTACATGTACCATTGATTGCTTGAGTTAGACATCTCATTATACGTGAATTCATGATCCAGTAGTTAACTTTATGTGCTCATCTCCGTACCGCTTTCCACATGCTAATTATGGCTCAGTTACTCCTCTCTTGGTGCAACTTGACGTGACGAGAGAAGTAGTAATCCTAACTATCCGGATTCCGGATTCTCTGTGTTACTATAAGGTCTATTGTATGAACAATATTCTGTTGCACAGTTCTCCACCACGGTACATTAGTAACAATAGGAAAGTACAACAGAGATTTTACTATAGCAAAAACACCGAAATAAAAAAAAAATTGTAACTATTGATCTCAACCTTCGATTTTTTAATAAACGATAGAGATCGTTTCTGATACCTATACACTATAAATCTTTGCATTGAATTTTTCAATGCAGAGGATCCAATCCGACTACAGCTGCTCATCAACCCCTTAGGAGATCTAGCCAGGGGAGAGAACCCATGGGTGGGTCGATCGGTCACCGCACACGATGGGTTCGCTCTTGTTCGGATCCATCCAATTATTCCAGGACCAAGTCGCCATCGCGTCCAATTGGTGAACTGCTTGGACGCGTAGCTAGGCACGTATCACGTATGTACTATGCGCCCAAGTAGGCTACAAGTTTCAGTAGATTTTTTTGTGTTAAAAATACATTGTATTTGTGTATGGCATGTGTATAAAAAATTGACATGGTGTAGATCTAAAGGTCATCATTCAAATTTCAAAATTCGAATCAATGGCAAGCACACTCAATGTGAGATCATCATTCAGTATTCTACTGAAAATACATCAATTTACTCAATGCTCATACCTCCAAAAAAAATACAGATCTCAAAGCACTTTCAACGGCGTGGATTTCGATTTGAGGTCCATTGCATGGAGACGCTTTTCGCAAGCTTCAGCATTATCTGATATCTCCTTTCGGAAACCTCAGCGCGCGCTCCTCTCTCTCTCCCTCTCGTGTCTCCGAGCGAGTAAAAGCCAACGGCCGAGACGGGAAAACGAGACGAAACGGGCACATCCTAACCAACCAAGCCCGGCTCGATCGGGGAAAAACTTGTCGCTCACACACGCGCCGACCGACGGCGGCGAGCGGGACGGATCGACGTACCGTTTGGTGCACGTTGCTGCTGCTGCTGCTATTTCGGAATTCTGGACTCAATTGGCCTCTAGCGTTACATAATTTCTAAAGTAGCTCTGTTAACTCCAGAATTCCATTTTTAGCCTCCTCCTCATCGCGCTTGCCGTCGGACGGCAGAACTCACCCATCGCTACCGTGGGCGCGGTGCCGTCGGGCTCAAGAAGAAATGGTTTGCCGTAATGGAAAGCAGCAGCAAGGTGCTGCCAAACCCCACGGCAGCACCTTGCCCCCCCCCCCCCACGTCGCCACAAGAAGAGAGAGGAAGTAGGGAGAGAGAGAAGAAGATTGAAATAAAATGAAAAGACCGAAAGTAGGTAAGGTGCTGCTAAACCCCACGGCAGCACCTTGCCCCCCTGCCACGTCGTCACAAGGAGAGAGGTAGGGAGAGAGAAAAGAAGATTGAAAAAAAATATAGGAAAAAAATAGGGAAAAACCGAAAAAAACAAAAATTTGTTAAAAAAAAATTGGAACATGAAAAGATTTAATAAAAAAATTGAATTGATTAGAAGTCTGACAAATTTTTTAGTACACTACGATCACAAAATGTTATTACGAGTCTAACAAATAAAAATAAAAAATAATTTAAATGAGTAAAATAAACTTCTATTCAATTCAATTTTTTTTATTAAACCTTTTCATGTTCTAATTTTTTATAACAAATTTTCTGTTTTTTTCGGTTTTTCTCTATTTTTTCTTTATTTTTTCCTTTTTTTTCAATCTTCTTTTCTCTCTCCCTACCTCTCTCCTTGTGGCGACATGGTAGGGGGGCAAGGTGCTGCCGTGGGTTTTGGCAGCACCTTGCCTACTTTCGGTCTTTTCTCTTTTTTTCGAACTCTGGACACAATTAGCCCCCTAGAGCACCGTAATTCCTAAACTAGCCTCCCTAGCTTTAAAATTCCATTTTAGCCCCCGCCTACTCCTGCTGCCTCCCCACCGCAGCACCTAGCTGCTGCCAACGCAAGCACGGCACAGCCAAGGTGCTGCTCACCCCACAAGACACCTTCGCTCCTCCCGCCACCCAAAAAGGAGAGAGAAAATAGGAGAGAGGAGAAAATAGGAGAGAGAGAAAGAAAAGAAAAGTGAAAAAAACCTAAAAAAAATCAGAAAATTTCAAGGTGCTGTGGAGTACCACTCTCGATCACACTCGAACCTTCGTAAACTATCGAATGAACGAGAACATCGAATAAGAACGAATACACCGAAAACATCCAAAAAATCAATAGCATCCAAATTGCATAAAATTTATACAGTAGGTAGATTATGATTTTATATGAATTTAGGTGAAAAAATTATTTCATTTGGATTTAGTATGTGAGAGTTATAGCAGTTTGAAAATCAGATTTCCTGAAAATTCAATTGATTCTTGTTCATACGAAATTATCTTTTTCGCAAAAAATTGTGGAATGATGGTGGAGATAAGGATTATAAGGATGGATAGAGAATAAAATCATAAGATCAAAATAACTTGGTTCATCTCATTTGGAGTTCATAATAATTAGTTATGAACTTTCAAAGTCAAAAGCATTTTCTAGTGTAAAACAAAATTCGGTTTTGGATCAATTTTCAAAAACTATATTTTTTTGGTACAAAGACATATTTGAAAATAATTTAAAAATAAATTTCACTTAAAATAAAAATTATCAAAATTGGTTTCACATGATTTGGAGTTAAAAAGAAATGGTTATGCATTTTTGAAATTAAATGATTTTTCAAAGGCAACAAATAAATTTTATTCTCCAAATCCTGTGAAACCAATTTTAATAATTTTCATTTTAAGTGAACTTTATTTTGAAATTGGTTTCAAATATGTCCCTTACCAAAAAATATAGTTTTTAAAAATTAATCCAAAATCAAATTATTTTTACACTAGAAAATGCTTTTAACTTTGAAAGTTCATAACTAATTCTTATGAACTCCAAATGAGATAAGCCAAATTATTTTGATATTATGATATAATTATATACCCATCCCTATAATACTTATCTCCACCACTATTCTACAATTTTTTGCGAAAAAGATAATTTTGGATGAATAGTAACCAAATTGAATATTCAAGAGATCTGATTTTCAAACTGCTATAACTCTCACATACTAAATCCAAATGAAATATTTTTTTCACCTAAATTCATCTAAAATCATAATCTACATACTGTATAAATTTCATGCAATTTAGATGCTATTGAATTTTGGATGTTTTCTGTATTCGTTTATTCGATGTTCTCGCTCATTCGATAGTTCTGAAGGTTCGAGTGTGATCGAGAGTGGTACTCGTAGCACCTTAAAATTTTCTCATTTTCTCAGGTTTTTCACTTTTCTTTTCTTTCTCTCTCTTTGGGCGGAGGAGGGCGACAAGGTGCTGCAGTGGGGAGGCAGCACCTTCTTCGCTGCCATGGGGAGAGCAGCACCTTGGCTGCTGCCGTGCGCGTTGGCAGCAGCTAGGTGCTGCGGTGGGGAGGCGCAGCAGGTGAGGGCAGGGGGCTAAAAATGAAATTTTAGAGCTAGGGGGGCTAGTTTAGGAATTACGGTGCTCTAAGAGGGCCAATTATGTCCAAAATTCCTTTTTTTCAATCTTCTTCTCTCTCCCTACTTCCTCTCTCTCCTTGTGGCGACGTGGCAGAGGAAGGCAAGGTGCTGCCGTGGGGTTTGGCAGCACCTTGCTGCTGCTTTCCACTATGGCAGCAACTTCGTTGCTGCCAAGCCCGACGGCTGCTACGGCCCACGGTGGCAGTAGGTGAGTTTCTGCCGTCCCGACGGCAGCACGCGCTAGGAGGGGGCTAAAAATGGAATTCTGGAGTTAATAAGACTACTTTAGGAATTACGTAGCGTTAGGGGCCAATTGAGTCCAGAATTCGCTATTTCGTGCGTTTTTTGCTTGCGCGCACAGCGCAGGAGGCGCTCGAAATCGCTTGCTTTCCATTCGACGCAATAGGCTTGTGGCGTTCGCGCGGCGGGAGTGGGGGGAGGGCGCCGGGTTTCGCGGCGATCTATCTGCTATTTCCACGCGCTCGCTTCGTGGATCAAAACCCGGTGAGTGGCGCAAGGGAAAGGATGCAAGGATCAGCAAGATTCATTTCATTCAGGGCTTCAGGCGCATAAATAGAGCGAAATACTAGTGATATTCCCCTCACCTCAAGGCTAAGCTTTAGGAGGGGTCGTGAGTCGTGACACGAAAACTAGTCACATATCCTCTGGCCCTGGGGATTCCGATTGGATTAGCTGTCCATGTCGCGCCGTGACGTTAGAACTTTAGGCTCTCCCCGTCCAATGGTGCTTACACTGTACCTTTCCATTGTTTTATCTTCTCTTTTTTTAAAAGAACACTAGGCCTCTCGGGGATGGACAGGTTAGCGATGTTGTTTAGTACTAATAACTCCTCGTCAATGATCACAGGGAGTACTAATTGGCAGGGCACGAATTGTTCTCCCGGGGGATACATGTTGCCTTCCCATAAGCTTGTTTATTAATTTCCCTGGGGATTTGGTTAATTAATCCGATACAGATGTCCAGATGCAGGTTGCTTTCAGTTTGTTGATTAGGGTGCGGATTTTGTAGGGGATTTTATCCGGTGATTAGACAAGCCATATAGCCGGTGGCGGTTGACGTGGGGCCTATGGTTCATTAGATATTGTTTTCCCTTTCCCCCTCCACGAATAAGAATACTAGATGTTTTTACCCTCAAAGAGTAAGAATGCTAGATGCTCGTTCTCTAAGCCTTCTTTTTTTTGCATCAGGTTAGATGTCAGGGATCGTTTGGGGACATGACCACTAACTACCAAGCCATAGCTAGGCCACAAGAGCTTTCCCAAAAGCTTTGCATCCGAGGGGAATCTTCCATGCTCACCCTGATCCGCTTTCGTTTGATGTGGTTCGGACGTACGTACTAGAGGCGACAGGGATGGATGATCGGATTTGAGCAGGACAACTCCACGGCTTCGTGTATAGCTCACAAAATCGTAATCTGGCACCCAACTGCAAGCATTGGCCGAACGGAAACGTAACCGGGCGCAATAATACCATGCATGCGTTGATGAATGTACGAACTCAATGTTGCGTGGTACTTGAAAAATGCGTGATCGATCCGGGCCATATGTAGTCATTATGCGTGGGAAGAATATCAGACCGCTCAGGATAGGTATCAGCTGACCCTAGTGGATAGCAAGAAGAAAGCAATATATTGCCGGTGATAGTGTGTACACATACATACAAAAAAAAAAGCTCCGTTCGGTATGCAGCACATGCATGTGCAGTTCATACGCATCAGAAGGTGTTGGTGTCCACTGAGAAGGTGCCCGCGCGCGCTCGTGGTCGGAACTTCCGTTTTCTCTCTGTGATGTAAGAGGGCGACACGCGTGATCTTTTAGAAGTGCAGTCTGATCTGGGACCGGCGTTGCACTACATCTTCCCAGATTATTAACAGGTATGCGACATCCAATCCAGCAATCGTTTGCTCTTTTAGCAAGAGAAAGATTTACCAGATTAAATGGGATCCTTGAGTAATGGCTGATATGGACCTAGCTTCCATATACTTCTCGAATGAGGTCCAGTACCTTTTTTCCCAAGTTTGCAATCGTCCTTGACAGCCATGTTCCGCACACGCTCTATGACTACATGTACTTGACGTGCTTGTCGGGTACTTCTCGAATGAGGTCCAGTACATTTTTTTGCGAAGTTTGCAATCCTCCTTGACAATCATGTTCTGCACACGCTCTATGATTCTACATGTACTTGACGTGCTTGTCGGATGTACTAGTAATGTTACTTCTACATAGTGTCATAACAACCGTAGTAGCATAGCTCCAAAACATGCATCATAATAATTGGAGTAGCATAAATACAGATTGAGCTTCTGCTCCTGTTTCCTAAAACCTCGAAGTTTTGGTTGGTTTCTGGCGGTGGAGTCAGTCCACGTGACGATGGGCTCGTTTAACCCGCTGCCACCCACGTCGCCCTCCCACCCGCGACGCCTTAAGCGCTTCGGCGCGTGCGAGCGCAATGGCGATGCCCGTCCATGGCCCCACCGGTCTCCACCCATTGGTTGGTCCAGTCTTGCTGTCTTGGTGTCCAAGAAAAAAAAAAAAGTACCCCAAGCCAACGTTCCGGGACCCACCCACCCATCTCACTCTCCCCTGTTCTAGATGAAAATTTTCTACACCACAGACCATGCCGTTTCTGCTGCTGCAAGCATTTCTTTCCTGCCGAAGAATATGGATCACAGTTAATGCTTTAATTTCCCTCCATGACTAGCTTTGTTCATGAAAAGAAATCAACCTACTACGGACTGCGAAGCGCTTGATCTGTCTCACTGTCTCTAACAAACGCAACAAAGTTGCCTAACCTTGATGGGCAAAAGATCTTCATATACTGTATTGGAGTAGAAGAGATATAGTAGTACTAGTAATCTAGCTACTCCATGGCTTGTGTTGCCGCCGGAATATTTCCACCAAAACAGTCCAAACCGCCGCAGCTATCTTTGCTACTGTGGCACGCATCTTTCTAGCATACACAAAGCATGTTTCACATGGCATATTTGCCTCATCTAGGCTGGACGTCTATCCGACCTTGACGAGTCACCACCCCACTTGTCTACCGATCCTTAGCAGTATTTTTTTCAATTTAGCTCTTTTTTCGTAAAAAACGCACATTTATACCCCTGCTAGTCTTATTTCCAGTTTTGGACCCAGGAGGTCGGCGCCGAAAAAAAGTCTAAAACCAGAGGTCGGCGCCGTGAGTCACGGCGCCGACCTCCTGGGTCCAAAACTGAAAATAAGACTAGCAGGAGTATAAATGTGCGTTTTTTACAAAAAAAAAGTCTAAATTGAAAAAAAATCGGGATCCTTACCATTACAGTGGGTGTATCAGAAAAGAGTGGACAAAATAAACCATACCATTAGGTCTATCTAACAAGAGTGCATGTACCCCCAAGACCATCTCCGACACAGCACGCCGGCCGGCACTACCGAATACCGATGCTTAAGCTTAGCTATCACATTTACCGTTTGCGACCCCAACTTTTATTGTAGTACGACGACCGACGGGCATGAGCTCAGCTGATGGATCGACGCGAGTAGATAAGGTTTGGTACTTGGAGGCTTCTAGACCTACCATCTCTCTGTCTAGTTCTCCCCTGTTTTTCTTGTGGTTGGTACGCCCTTGTCCTTGTCAGCAGTACAAGCGAACAAAACCTAGTCAGGTGACACTTTTGCCCGTGGCTCAATGCCATAAACAAATGGATGGATTCGACTGCACACTTGGAAAAAAACTGCCCGTATCACACAGGAGTCGCAGCCCTTATGATACGTTTCGTCATCACCAG
This sequence comes from Ampelocalamus luodianensis, assembly GCA_036346255.1. Lineage (NCBI taxonomy): Eukaryota > Viridiplantae > Streptophyta > Magnoliopsida > Poales > Poaceae > Ampelocalamus > Ampelocalamus luodianensis. Next base: position 24,950,151 of record CM070622.1, on the reverse strand, counting down.
CCTCGCAGATTCTCATGGTGCGTAGTTCAACTTCGCGTATACTATGCGAGAGGTTTAGAGGCCTCAAACGCCATAAATGCGCGCGGAACCGAACAAATTAATTAAGGAGGCTACTAGTATTTTGGAGCCGTCCGAAGGTTTTGCCACTCCAGCTTCGACACCTCGATCGATCTGAAGCTAGCCCGCCATGTATTCATGTCAACGGCTGCAATTAATGCTACATATGGGAAGCGAATTCTTTGCCGTTGTGAACAAAGTTCACTGTGATACTGTGACATGCATTAGTTATTCAATCGTTGGGTCAAGAATTGGAATTCTGGACATTGTTAGCCCTCTATGCATCCAAAATTTCAAAACTAGCCTCCTTGCTCTCGAAATTTCAATTCTAGCCCCGTCGATCCACGTACTGCGCTCCCATACCGCAAAGAATCGAGGTATCTGCGTCCCGCAACGCAGCAGACTTGTTCTTGTTCGTGGAACAATGACACCAAGGTGTCGTGGCGTAAAGCAATAGGGGTAGGTGCGCGCAAAGAAGATGCAATGCCCAGCCGCAGCATGCAGGTAGGAGAGAGAAAAGAGGAGAGAGAGGAGAAAAGAAAAGAAATGGGGAAAACCCAAAATAAAAATAATTTCAAGAAAATTTCATAAAAATCATTGGAACACGAATAGATTTAATAAAATAGTTTTGAATTTAAATGAAGTTGATTTTATTCATTTAAAATGTTTTTCATTTTATAGAATTTTTGAATTAAGCTTTAATTAATCCATTAAAATAGGAATTGTTTATTATATTTTTTGAAGCTTTGAAAACACTATAAAAAATAGAAAAACTGAAAAAAAATAATAATAAAAAGAACTCAAAGGAAATAACAAGGTTTAATTTAATTTAGGCTTCAATCAAGGTATAAATAAAAAAGAGCACATGTACGTAGCATACATAGCAAATGTGGTTGTGTACGCTTTTAATAATTGTGTCATTTTTGAATTTTTGTTGGTATTGTCACTTTTGCATACCGTATATACAGAAATAGGCGTACATTTTTTTTTTGTCAAAACTAGCATCCATCCGCACGCCGCCATGCGCGTGCGCGCGCCTCACCGCCACGCGTCGCGGCCGCACGACCGCCATGCGGTGGCGCCACACCATGCGGTGAGGCTGTCGCACGGTCGCCATGCGGTGATGCTGCCGCACGGCCGCTGTGTGGTTGCGCCCCCACCCCACCACCTGTCCACTTAGGTTAGGGTTAGGGTTTAAGCCGCAATTAGGAATTAGGGTTAGGGTTTAAGCGGCGATTTTCGTTTCAATTTTAAAATATAGCAAACGACTTCAAAAAATTATAAAATTTTACGTGAAGCACATGGCGGCCATGCGGACGGGTGCTAGTTTTGACAAAAAAAATTGTACACCTATTTTTGTATATACGGTATGCAAAAGTGACAATACCGGCAAAAATTCAAAAATGACACAATCATTAAAAGCGTACACAACCACATTTGCCACTTATGCTACGTACGTGTGCTCTCTTTTTATTTATACCTCGATTGAAGCCTAAATTAAATTAAATTAAACCTTGTTATTTCCTTTGAGTTCTTTTTATTTCTTTTCAGTTTTTCATTTTTTATAGTCTTTTCAAAGCTTCAAAAAAATAATAAACAATTCCTATTTTAATGGATTAATTAAAGCTTAATTGGAAAATTCCAGAAAATGAAAAACATTTTAAATAAATAAAATAAACTTTATTTAAATTCAAAATTATTTTATTAAATCTATTCGTGTTCCAATGATTTTTATGGAATATTCTTGGATTTCTTGAATTTTTTTTATTTTGGATTTTCCCTATTTTTCTCCATTTCTTTTCTTTTCTCCTCTCTCTCTCCTCTTTTCTCTCTCCTACCTGCATGGTGCGGCTCGGGAAATGTGGACATTATTGGCCTCCTGCTTATCAGAAATTCCAAATCTAGTCTCCCTTACACAAAAATTCCAAATCTAGCCCCTTCCTTCCACTGCTTTGCGCCGGGGGAAGGCAAGACTAGGTGTTGCCCTCGGGGGGCAAAGACACCTTGCCTGCTACCCACGGGGACCGCAGCAGTGGCCATCATGTTATGTGATTTTTCTATTTCAGTATATTTTTTGGAGGAATTTATAAATATAGAAAATCAGCTCAAAAAATTATGATTTTTCTTGTGGAGCCTCCCAACACAGTTTACTTGGTTGTGTAATTGTTTCAAAATTTTATCTATTCTATTTTTTTCTCAAAAATTCATTTAAATATATTGTTTGTAGGAATTTTCTAATATAGAAAATGAGGTCCAAACATTATGAATTTTTTTCCCAGGCTCCTTACACAGTGGACTTGATTGTGTAATTTTTCTATAATTTTATATATTCTGAAATTGTCGCAACAATTTAAGGGTTTAGCTCTTGAAAATTAGGACAAAAGGTTTCAAAAATTAGGGTATCATGATTTCATGTGACTTGGAATGTGGGAAGTTTAGTACCACATTACTACTGCAAGTGTACTGCTAGGAAGTGCAGAAGAGAAAATTAACAATTGAAGGGGTAGAGTACTATGCATTAACTGTCGATTCCCGTGTCATCCGCGAGTTCAAACCAGTTCATACATTAAATTTTAAAAGTACCATCCTTAATCAATAATAGAGCACGAAAGATTTGTTGCCAACTTACCATGACCCCCACCACCTAATTCTTCATGTGTCATTTTTGGAATTTTTTTGCCGTATTGGCATCTTTTAGGACAATTATATATGTGTTCTTAAATTGTCTCCAAAATGAAGGATTTATATATCAAAAATTTAGATTTTAGGTTTCAAAAATTAGAATATCATGAGTTCCCACATAAAGTATTCATAATAGAATTAGAGTTTCAAAAATTAGGGTTTCCAATGGAGTTATAGTGTACGTGTTCATACATAAAATTGATGACATTTGAAGCGTTACAAACATTACATGATACACGCGTAGGTTTATTGTAATCGGGACACTCTTTGTTAATTTATCAGTTTATTGTGGATGATATTATTTAATATTGTATTGTACCACAAACTACATAAGCTTGTGCATAAACCAACTGAGGGAAATATTTGGCATACAGATGATATAACAATGTGCAGGCTATGAAATGTTGTTATAGGATCTACATGCTACACATTTCCCTCTATTAGTTCATATACAAGCTTATGTAGCCTGTGGTACAATACAGTATTAAAGAATATCATCTATTTTAACATTGTATTACACCACAGGATAGATAAGATTGTACATGAATCAACTGATGAAAATACGTAGCATGCAAATCATATAACAACATACCGCAACCTCCGACTCGTGTGCATTTCGAAGGCTATGGTATGTTGTTATATAATATGCATGCTACATATTTCCCTCAGTTGGTCATGTAAAAGCCTATCTAGCATGTGGTATAACACAATGTTAAAGTTGATGATATTCCAAATGTAACAATGTGAAAATGAATGATACATAACTATTTAGAAATGAATGATCCATTCCTCAATTCAAATCCAAATTAAATTCAATCCATGAGCTCAATTCATAATGATCATTCATTTCTAAGGGAGGACGTTGCTGCTGAAGAACCACTACAAATTAGAAACAACAATCCAAAAGAGAATGATCATTTGGAGTATAATGCATTTAAAAAGGAAGCTAATAAGCATAATTTGGTTAATATGAGAGAGAACAATGAAAATGGAACAGTCAATCCTGATAAACCTGAAGATGATGAATGGTCGTGTGACATTGTTGACGATAATATTGTACCAAACGGTCGCTTGGCACTTGCTCACCCTACACCCTTTGTTGTGGCCACTTGGGAATCACCAAGTATGTTGCGGTCCCCAGGGGCAGCAGGCAAGGTGCTGCTGTCCCCGAGGGCAGCACCTAGCTGCTGCCTTCCCCAGGCGCAGCAGGTGGAAGAAGGGAGCTAGATTTGGAATTTTCGTGTAAAAGAGGCTAAATTTGAAATTTCTGATAAACATGAGACCAATAGTGTCCACATTTCCAAGAATCAAAGACTATGAATATCAGTGGTACTGTACAACACTGCTAGGAGTTGTAGCATCACGCTTAGTACTGTAGATATTTTACTGTATCATCCAATCTCAGTCGTTGTCTGTTGATCCGACGGTGAAGACATGACCCTAATACTGAGAACTGTCTGCATTTGACTCTTGAACCTATAGATCCTTTCCCTATATATGAGTATGCAAATCTCCTGGCTGATTTTCTCTGTTTTTCGTTGGCTCGTCCAAGAGGCTGGCTGGGCGTGTGTTGCTGCGCAGAGTTGCCAGGTGTGCTTCGTTGAGTGTGCCACTTGGGAACTCCGATGGCTACATTTCCTAGACCCATGGCTAGGGTGAAATAGAAAAACTTGTTAGTGGGCTGGTTATCTCGTTTCAAAATTGTTCTAATTATACTTGTTAATTGGGTAAATATTGAAATTAATTTATTTCGAATGAAATTGGATTTCTCTTTGGTTCGGCTCGTTGGCTCGGTTTTAAAAATATTTTCAAACTATAAATAAAATAACACTAATCAAATTGTGTTAATTTTAGAAAAAAATACTCGGTAAGACCTTACCTTTATATTACTCACAAATAGGTTTATTTTTTCTGTTGTATTTTGGAAGCACATCCACAAAACATAAATGCTTTGACAAGCCAGAAGAGATGGGGATTGAGGAGGATATCATTTGGAAGCATACAACCCTGGCATATAGGGCCCTTGAGGTTAGTGAACATGTAGCTGTATGAAAGATTAAAATTTTCAAACCTTGTATGGCCTCTAGTGATCTCATGTACGCATCTATGTTTTTTCAGATGTGAAATCTCTACAGAAGAGAAGTTATTAGTGAGAAAGTCAACATTTGGGTAAGTGCATAACATCTGAACATGTGGTCTTTATGATGTTTGAATCTTAAGTAAACTAATGGCATAGCATGTGCTATATTCTCCTCTTTAATTATCATAGCCAGTCACATCTACTTCTCAAAAAAAAATTAGTAGCATCTGTTTTTTCATGCTAATGAGTGATGCATAACGGAGTGATTAGGTTACTTGATCACACTGCACTTAAGCTTCAATGTTTGCCTATTTATCTTGTACTGCATTCAAAGAATGACGAGGTTATTTATATAACATTTTTTAATTCACAGTTAGCAGCCCTGGGTGCCTTCTATATAGAATATGCTACTTCAAATCTGCATTTGATGGAGAGTCCAAGTTGCAGATACTTAATGACAATTATTATCGTATTCCAGAGCAGCCCAAGTAGAGTACCTCCCTCACGGGGCTGATCAAAGATATGCTAGAAGCCTCTCCAAATGCCAAACCAGATATCACGCAGCAAGAGCTTTGATTGATTGGCCATTCGTCTCCACAATACTAGGTTAGTCATAGACTTTTGCATGTAGCCTTAGGATCCAGACAAGCATAGTTTTCTTTGGCTGATGTTAGAATTTGTACATTTGGTAGGTCTGGTTTTGTGTTAATGAACTACTGCCTCTTGAGTTACAGAAAAATTTACATGATGGAGCTTCATCAGCCACTTCCATGATTTTTGCAAGATGGAGGTGAGGTGTGCTTAAAGAAATGCTATGTAGAAGTAGAATACAGTTTACGGAGCATGCAGGGTTGTCCTTGATTCACAGTAATGCTTAGAACTTCTAACCTTGGACGCCCTTGTTTCTGTTGATGATTAAAAAAATAGAAGTGCTTCACTATTCTTCTTCTTTTTTTTTAAAAAAAAAACAGGCATAAGAGCTGCCTATTAAATTAATATAGCAGAAAACAGAGTACAAAGACCCGAAGGTCTGGTATTTTTACAGCCTAATTATACGGAATTATGCTCTCCAAGCAACCCCCCGGTCCAGGCTTTTTTTTTTTCTTCCCTTATCTTTGCGAGCAACTCCGAAGTGGAGGTGAATCTTTTGTTGAAAATTCTAGCGTTACACTCCTTCTAGATCTCCCAGGTGATTAGCGTGACCACCATGGCCATCGCTCTTGGCAGTTGGCCCAGTTTACTCATTTTTGACCACCAGCTTGTGATATTTAGACTCAATTCCCAGTGTGATGGGTTGAGCGACACACAACCAAGCCAATCTGTTATGAGGCTAGCTCCACACTCGTCGGGAGTACCTACACTCTGCCAGGAGATGTAGGACTATTTCATTTGCTTGCCTACAGAGAGGGCACGTGCCCTGATTTGGCCAACCCCACGCTTGAAGTCTGTCCGACGTCCAAATCCTGTTCTGGATGGCCAACCATGCAAATTGCTTGCATTGGGGGGGGGGATGAAGATCTCCAGATTATCTTGTTGTAGTCTATGGCTGTGGAACCTAAGAATTGCATATCATAGGCTGACTTTGTTGTGTACTCCTTCGTGAGTTTAGCCTCCATGTGACCTCATTTGTGGCAGATGCGTCTAGGACGATTTGGCTTACCCTTTTCCCAGACTTGTAGAAATGGTTGGACTAGCTAAACCGTAATTACCCCCGGTAGGATGATGTCGTGTATCCGTGTATCCATCGGTTGTCCTACAGTGCCGCATGGACTATTCTGTGCTTCCGAATTGAGAGGTAGACGATCTCTAGGGTAGTCTCTTGCAGACATGGACCACCTAGCCACTTTGAGGTGCAGAACTTAGCTTTATGGCCATTTTCGATTGTGATCGAGGTGGCCGCATCGAAAAGGTGCTAGCCAGTCTCGTCGCAAGGTAATTTCATGCCCACCCATGGCTTACTATCGGTCGTCCATTGTTACCACAACCAGCGAAGTCTGAGAGCCCTTGCGAATTTGGTGAGGTTGAGTATTCGCAACCCGCTGACCTTTGTTGGTTGACACACCTTGTCCCAATTTACCTTGCATTATCCTCCTGTTACCGCTTCTGCCCCGGCCAAAGGAACTGGCGCCTCATGCGGTCCAAGACATGTAGGATTGATTTTGGGACTCTTTGGGCCGTGCGGTAGTAGGTCGGGATAGAGGTTAGCACTGATTTAACTAAGGTGGAGCGACTAGCCAATGTGAGTAGTTTGCCTTGCCATCCCGCCAACCTACCCCCGACTTTGTCTATCAGGGGCTGAAAGTCCACCCTCCTAAGTCTTTTGTAGATAAGCGGCAGACCCAAGTATTTGATGAGGATACTATACTATCTAGAATAGTTCCCTGATACATTCCATGAGTGCTTCATCAACCATTTCCTGATACACTAGGTGACAATTCTGGCTGTTTTCCTAAGATTTGTTGCAAATCAAACAATTGTTTTTTTACTTTGCACCAAAAAAAGTTGATTGTGTGATTGTTATAGTTTTGCCATTTCCCTCTCTAAAACAGTTATTAGAAGTGCGTCACCTTTTCATTGATATATGATTTACTTATAGATCATTTCAAGTATTTCATTTTGAAAACCGTGTAAAATCCCGTTGTAAAAAAAATCCTTGCAAGTTCCAATTTCCCTGCAAACTAAGCTTATCTGTACCAAAAACATTCTTGCTAAAGCTCGACTTTTGTGGTGATCATGTCCAAGTTAATTAAATTTCAAACAATTGAGTTGAGAGTAATCCCTCAAATCATAAACAAGTTTTTCTGAAGCTGCTCTACCATTGGAACAATTTTGCAGAACACTATTCCATCGGAAGATAGCAAGGATTTTTTGCGAGGCAATCAAACTTCAAATTGCCCGCTGATCCTTCAATGCATATTATCATGATTGGCCCAGGAACCGGTCTTGCGCCTTTCCGCGGCTTCTTGCAGGTTTATTGCAGTTTGATAATACCTCTTGACGAGGATTTAATAATCCTCAATTAATTAAGTTATTTATCTATAGTATTATATATGAATATGTCTCTTACACAACCTTCAAAGGTACCATTCAATATGAACAATGAGGGAGATTATACACACCTAGTGGCTGTAAGCTTTTCTACGACCACCCTATGTGGTCATAAGTTCTTCTACGACCACCTATCAATCGTAAGTCTTACTACGATCACTTTATAGTCATAAGTTCTTCTACGCCCAGGTCATTTATGACCACACTATGGTCGATAAAGTTTACAAACATGTAGGCTCAGTCGACTAGGGACATTTTGTGCGCTGTGTTTAATACACATAGTAGTTAATACGTGTCGTTATTTCTAAAGATAACTGCACTTATTATATATCTGTCTCTGACATAACCGCAAAGCGGCGTGGGGGGATATGTCTCTAACAATAACTACCCTTAAACGTGTGCATTGCATCAAACGACAAGGTGTCTCTCGACGTGGACAAATGTCACCCTTTTATACGCTATATAAGGAGTAAAGTAAGTAGACAGAAAGAGAAGGCAAGCAATGAAACAAACAGGAGTTATTAGCCTTAGTCGTCGGTGACTTCTCTATTGTAAATACAGTCAATACAAGAACACAGTATTATGGTCGTTATTATCTCAGGAGAAGGCCTGAACCTGTATAAAATTCCCGTGCCTTTTCTATGTGGTTTTGCTCCAAGAGAGTTTCCAACATTCATTCGTAAGATCGATACTAAACCATCGACAATTAGCATCGTACGTGGGGATCCCCTATTTTTTCTTTCTTTTTCGACAAATTATCTTCATTTTCAACTCTGATACTTTCATAGCAGGAGTGTGAAATGAGGAGAATTGGTTTGATTTGGCACACTACGTAGGACTCGATATGGATGCCTCCTACGAGTGCAAGCAAAGCATCATTTTGTCTGATGGCAATGCCAGTTCTAGGGATCTTTCACCAGACCCAGGGAATCATGCCACAGACAAAGTTGATGAGAGAGCCCTCTCCCCGCACAACATTACGCCTATAGGAGGAGCCAGAACCCTAAAAGGGCAGGGCCCAACTGACCAGGATTAGAATCACCCAACGGCAAGTGTTGAACATAGCGAGGGTTCGTCATCCAAACATTCAAGCCCGTCTAAGGCCGTCCGATCTAGTACAGCAAGTCCCAGAATCAATCAACACCTGATAACCGTCACCCTTTGGTTACCCTCATGAGGTGTGTCATCGAGCCCGCTTCACCTGCGGATTCAACCATACCCCTGCATAGTTTACTTTCAACCGGAGACGATTATAATTCGGAATTCCCCTTTCTAGAGGGGATTGCTCCAAGTCGCGAGACGTTGTCCTTTAACTACTCTTGAATCAAGAGAGGACTCAGTCGCTAGTTGGGATAGTAGCACCCAGGAGGTCTTTATCATCCCCTCAGATCCTAATCTCTCTTCAAGAGATAGGACTGGGGTTGCTTCCCATCATGCACTCACTTCGGGCTCTCGTGGTGATAGCAAAAACACCTCCAGTGACGACCAGGATCTTCACTTTCATGAGTGTGGCCGAAATCCTAGAAGTGGTCGCTCTCCACTGAGACACACTCCGGTTGACTCAGATATCGATGATTCCGAAACCATTCAGAGAAGAAGAATTGCTACCTAGAGGTCCTTACCTGGGTCCACCCAATATCAATCAGAGGAAGCTCAAGAACTTCAACGAATCAATGACTTGATCGAAAACCTGGCTCCAGAGCTTGGACAAGCGCTAGGCTACGACCTCTTTGCTCAAGAGATTGCATGAAGATTTGGGGACATAATGGTCAAGCTTGAGCGGAATCAACAACACCGTCCTGGAAGTCGTACCGGGAAACTCCATCGAATGGCAGTCGTTCGAACGACAGGACTATAGGTCTAGTCGAAGAAGAGTTTCGCGAATAACTGGTAATCAACAAACTCCTAGAGGAGGTGATCATTCACCACTTCTACCAAGAAATGTACACTAGGAGATAGAGCACGAGGAGTATTACCCGGGGAGGACGGCGCACCGACACAATTAGGGAGGACAGGGCACCAACGCAGTCGAGGGGAGATGCCGGGACGCGACGGACTTAGAACCGAAAAGAGCCGACGAAGATGACTCGGGCCACGGCCGCGTCGGGGGTGGTGCAATCGAGGAGAACGATGTGTTGACGCTCTCGGGGAGGAAGGACGGGGACGCGACGGCCTCGGAGGCGATCAGCGCGACGAAATCAATAAGGAGAAGGTGCCCGAGCACAACGCAAGACAAAGGAGACGATGCACCCAAGGCAATGCAGACAACGCAGCTGGGGACATGTAATCTGCGCAGGGCATGGACCGGCACTAGCTGAGCGGCAGCCCACGATGCACCCAAAGAGATGCTCCATCCACGCTTATAGGTGGGGCTGCGTTTGCACAGTATTTTGCGTACGAGCGGAATGAGAAGCCAGAAATTCTTGCGCGTTCAGATCAGAGAGAGATGTCCGTTGACTTAGGTCCTGTTTGGTACAGCTCCTATTTCTAGCTTCTCGTTTAGATCTTGTGGAGCTCTGCCAAACACCCAGATTCTCAAAACAACCGGATTCTTCTTCCTGCGAGGAGCTGCATCGAAAATGAACTAGCAACGAGGAGCAACATTTACGTGGATTCTCGTGGGAAGCTAACCTCAATAAGGAAAAATACCCGTTGAAGTTGGATGTAATTACCCGCAAATGCCACTGAGTTACCCGTGTCGTCGCCCCGTCCCTGCCCCCGTTCCCCTCGCCCGACGCCGCAATGCCCTCGCAGAAACCTCCGCCCGCCTCGTCGCCTCGCCCCTGCTCCCGATTCCCCCTCCCGATCCACGGATTAGCCGTCCCCCATCTGTGTTTTTTGATCCCGTTCGGGTTCTTGCAATCTGATTGGATTTTCTGGGATCTTTTTTTCGCTTCGTTATCTTCTTTTGTGGTGGTTGTTTGTTGTAGTGTTTGGTTTTGCTGGATTCTTGATCTGGAGATGAAGGGCGCGACGGCGACGGAGAGGACGGAGGAGAAGGAGATGGACTTGCAGTCCCCCTCGCCTGCGTCGCCTACCTCCCTCGCCTCCGTGCCCGCCCCTCGCGGCTCTTATGGGACGTCAAAAGCGAGCACACAGCACACGTACGATTCCGACTCCGACGACAACACCGAGGTCGCGCTAGCCATGTCAGCAGCGTCCGCCGGCGCCTCGTCGTCGCGGGCTCTGGAACCTCACAGCAACCCCGTCCCGGATTGTGTTGCTTCATTCAAACATTCGCTGCAGCGACAGGAGGACCAGCAACGACAGGAGGACGAGTTGCGTTGCTTCATTCAAACATTGATGCTTTCTAATTGCTCATTTGATCTCATCATTCGCTGCAGCTGATGGCATTGGAAGCAATATACGGGGATGATCTGTCTGTGTTTGAAAACAAAGGAGGGCTCCGCTATTTCCAGTTTCTTGTGTTGGCCATGAGTACTGTTTCAATTGTTATTGGATGGTGGCAATTTGGCTTTTGATGGTTTGTCTATTTTATTCCAGATTTACATACGTTACAATTTGAATGATGGCGTTGAAGTGTGCACTAAGCTTTCATCAGCTAATGGGAACCCATAAGAGGGAGGATGTTCTGATGGTGTAGAAGGACATGGTGATGAACCAGATGAATTCTCTTACACTTGCAACTTTGAGTACCTGCCTCCTTTGATATTGACATGCTTGCTTCCACCGTCCTATCCTAGCAAAGAATCCCAGTATTTTACGGTCACTGTTAAATGGATGGATGGGCCTAATGTCTCTCAACTCTGTGAGATGCTTGACACCATTTGGGTAGAGCTTCCAGGGCAGGAAGTGGTATATCAATGGGTTGAGTGGCTAAGTAATTCTTCTTGGTCATATCTCTGGTTTGATGACAGAATAACACTCGGCCCAGATATTCCAATGCACAATGTCAGTGAATGGAATTGATGAAGGAAAAAGTTGTTAAATCAAGCTACTTCATCTTCTCAGGGATCTGAGGCGAAGCGACCAGTTTAGCAACTCATGTTCACAAGCAGTGGCTATCACAGATGTGGTAGAGGATCCTCCTGACAGCTCAATTCCCAAGCAGCCAATATTGAAGTCATCTCGTTTTTTTTTTCCCGAAGAAAGCTGAACATTTTCTCAAAACCTCAGTCACTTACGCTGTTTTCTGTATAGATGGTAGCAGTTGTATTGCCAAATGAAATGCCTGATGAGATGATATTTTTCCATCCTCATGTATATCAGTAGAGTTTGATTAGCAGTTATGCATCTTGCAGATTGCAGTTGCTATGCATCTTGCTGTGTGTAAAATGTAAATGGAGTAGATATAGTTCATATTTTTTGGTAAAAGTTTGTCTTTTTGTTTTCTGTTGTTCCATGGTAGCCGGAAAGCCTGAAAAGAAGTTTTTGTTTATCTTAACAAACCAGGACACGTGGTTCATCCTTTTGTTGGAAGTATTTTTTTCTTTTTATGCCTGATATGTGGTAGTAGCTGATTTGGCCCATGGTCTTACAAGTCTATTACTGATCACTGTAATTTTGAGTGGATATTTTCGTGTTATGTTGTAGTAGTAGTTTATAAGTTCAAAGAACTCACCATTTATTTGTCATCTCGAGCGTGTCCTCAAGTGTTTTTTAAAAAAAACAAGTAATGTTGTTCAAATACATACAAACAAGTTGCCATTGGTCAGCTGGAGCTGTTCTGTTGTACTCTTAAAAAATTGGTAGCATCACCACCATATACATTCATATAGTTTTAACAAATTTGGAGCAATTTTTTTTTATAATTTGTGTACAAATACATAGAAGCAAGACACAAATACAATTGAAGTATTACAATCAAGGGTAATATAGTCTATTTGCATTTAATTCTTCCTATGGTTTTTGGAGCCAACATACTAGCAAACACTTTCTTCAGATAACTCTAGATTCTCAGAGAAGTGGATTCTCAGAGAATCAAAAGTAAAATCTAAGAAATAAAAATTTGTAGCTCTACCCAACAGGACCTTAACAGAGAAACATCGGACGGACGGACACAAAGAGCAGCTGACCATTTGTTTCTGTATGGCGAGCGTCGTTTGCTGGCCCATAAAAGAGGTTGCTTACGGGCCGAATTCTCAAACTTGGTTAGGTCAGGCAGTTTCAGACCACCCCATCTACGCAACAATCAGACTCTCCACTACGAATGCTTTTGCAGTTTAGCTCCTCGCCTTAAAGCTGCTAATGGGCCTCCGCTGTCCAGACCAAAAGTTTATATGGACTAGGTCAAATTAGGCTGGCAATTTTTGGCCATGGGCTGTGTATTTTGTACTGAGAGGTCAGAAAAGCGAGGAGTCGGTCGAGTGGTTGACCATTTGAACTTCGAAGGCTTGTGCGGTTGCGTATGCGGCGGAAGAACTGCTCGACGTCGCCGGTGTCAGTCGACGAGCGCAGTTGGTTGTTGGAGCCCGGAGGAGAGGCTCACGACGTGGACCTTGCAGAGCGCGTCTTCCCCGTAGATCTTCCCCGCGCCTACGGCGAGCGACCTGAGGAGTGAGGAGCCACCTCCTGACGCGGGTGACGGTGGGGACTGGGAAGGCGCTGCAGCGCGGCCCAGCGCAACGCCTCTAGCTCGTCCTCCGCCTCCCGCCACCGACCACGAGAACACCGCCTAGCCCAGGTCTTTCTTCGCAACTGACAACGGAGAGGTGCTCGGCCCAGGATAAGGCCTGGATCCGTGTTTCGGCCTAGATCAGGCTTGGGCGTGCGTAATTTAAGCCAGCCTGGACTAGATCCTTCTTAATTTTATTTGGATTTGGATTGGATTTGGGCCACAATTTGGCCTATTAGAAGCCCAGTCTCCTTCTCTGAGACCCTGACGCCGATTTCTCGCGACTTCGCCAGAGCGCCGTGAAGGGAAACCCTACTCCCAATTCCCAAATCCACCGTGATCACGCTGATGGCGTCGTTCCCGCCGCCGCCGCTTCCTCCGGTGCTCGCGAATCCTTCCCCCGCACCGCCGCCGCCGCTACAGCAGCAGCCTGGGTTCGCTCCGGCGGCTGCGGTGGCGACCCTCCTGGTGCGGCACCTCCCGTAGGCCATCCCGCAGGAGATGCTCTCGCGCCTCTTCTCGCACTACGGCGCCATGCCCGTTCGCCCCTGCGCTGGCTGAAAGTACTCCCCTCCTCGTTGTCACCTGCTCACTCGTGCTTTTTCTGGTGTTTCGCGTGTTAAATTATTTTTTGGTAGTTCGTGATTTAGCTAGTAGAAGTCCTTTGGTGATACTAAAATGGCGTACTTTGTTAGTGAGTGATCCGATGATTTGTCTTCTCACTACATTAGTTACTACAATGCGTGTGTAGATGGTAGTGTTTTGTGATTTACTAAAACAATTTTCACTATCATGTAACAGGTTGAAGAACTGTGCATTTGTGGATTTTAGGGACGATATGGCGGCCAACCAGGCACAATCTCTGTTGAACAGGTTCCTTTTGTCAAGTACGTGCTCTGCTCAATCAATTGTACAATTTTTGTTCCAAGTTCCAACTACTTGCGCAAAATGGTGTAGTTTCTTATAGGAAAAGGTCCATTTTACACCCTAAACTCTTCCGAAAGTCTGAAAATCAACCCTGAACTTGAAAACCGGACATCAGACACCCTCAACTATCAATACCACACAAATTACCCCCTGTAGCCAATAACCCCTGTAGCCATTCCAAGCCGGTTTCATCCAATGTGGCATCCAGTGGATCTGAGCTGGGCACTATAATATTCCTGGCCCACATGCTATACTCTGATGCCTTTCTTCTTCCTCATCTCCTCTCCCCTCCTCCCAATCCCACCTCTTCTCTAACTCCACCGACGCCACTACCACCGTCACCTTATCCTCCCCAAATCTTCTCCCTCAGTGACCTCCACGCCGCTGCAAAGGCTCACGCGGCCTCTCCTCCTACTCCTCCTCTTCTCCCTCGGCAACCTCCACGCCGCCGCATCTAATCCTTTTTCTTCTTCCCTTCACTCCTCCCCCTATCCTCCTTCCTCGCATGGACGCCACAACGCTGCTCCACTCGTCCTCCTTCAAGGAGGACTCGTACGTGGCCACGGCAATCCCGGCCTCCGACCTCCGCGATCGCCCGACCTCAGGGCACTCCTCGCCACCCACCAGGATCCCATCTCCATCTGGGGCGTAGGGCAACCTGGCCATCTCCACCGCCGCTGTTGTCTTCTTGGGGACATCCAACGGAGCGGCACTGGTGGTGCACCGACCAATGCATTTGAGCTCGGAGACCTCCAGCCATGCCACGCGGCGTGGGGACGCGATGGCGACAGACGCAGACACCCGCGTTGTGGGCTGCGCCTCGAGCGTGGACAAGATGTTGAGCCCGACCCCCAGCCTCTTGGTGGCGCCACTCTCGGGGCAACGGTGCGGCGGCCGCGCGGTCCAGCGGGCTCATTGGTGATGGAAGGCTGTCGGAAGCTCCAACCTTCCACGCCGAGCGTCCGGCCGAGGCGCTGCCGATCTTGCGTGCCATGGCCCTGGCCTTCTCCACCATGCCTCACTGTAGATTTGGAAGGCGAGGAGAGGTTCTTAAGGCGGTGGCGGCGGTCGTCAACGGCGACGACGGAGGCACCAGAGGACGCAGCTGTGGAGTGCGAAGGAGGCTCGTGCGAGGACCGCGAGAGCTCGTGGAGATGGGAGAGAGATGAGGAAGAAGAGAGAGGAGGGAGAATAGGAGATGGAGGATGACATGTGGGCCCACTTTTTTTTTATTTGTTGACTATGATGACTGGATGCCATGTCACTCAAAACAATCTCACTTGTCAATAATCACAACTATGTCAGCGCCATGTTGCTTGAAACTGGAGTGGGATGGACTCAAAGGGGTAAAAATGAACGGTTTTGATAGTTGAGGGTGTTGGATGTCCAGTTTTGTAGTTTAGGGTTGATTTTCAAACTTTTCGAAGAGTTCAGGGTTGTAAAATGGACTTTTTCCTTTCTTATATTAATTTTGTGAATTGATCTTCTGTCCTTTATTATCTTGTGTTTGCTAAGGGATGGTTTTGGCAGGCTGAGGTTCCTCGGGAAAGTATTGATAGTAGATAGAGCGAACCAGTCAAATGCAAAGAACGCCAACGAGAAGCACCAGGAGCAATCAGCACACGGGATGCCTCAGTTGCCAAGTATGAATCCCCTAAATCAGAAGAATCCTACATCTGCTGCTGAACCGATCGCTCCTAGGCTTGGCGTGGACTATCCATTTCCTCCTCACCTGGAGTATGTTATCGTTATCATCATTATTTAATGCATTATCTTCCAACATGCTCATTTTCCTGGGAACACATTCAAGCCATTCCATGGAGCTAATGAATATATTCTGTTTTGTGAGCTATATATCTACATTGTTGTCTGCAAACACTCATTTAGTAACTTAAGATGTTAGTTGCTATCTGCACTTTGAGAATTCATCAGATCTAAGTTCACCTTTGTATTAATAACATTACACTGTTTCCCTAATTGCAAAGTAGTCTCTTTTTTCCAACTATTGCAACACAATGCTTGGATTCATGAGAAATATGAGTTGGTTTATCTATGTTGGACTGTGAAGTAGTTTCATTTACTGATACCGGATTGCTTAATCTAAAGGCCAGTGAGCTGTCAATGCAAAGTATCTATGGCCCATTTCCTGATATTATCCATCTGAAGTAACCAAAACCAAGCTATTAAGTTCAAATTATTTTCTGTAAAGCTAATGCAATTCTGAGACACCATAGTTCTGCAATGTTATATAGTTTTCCAATGAGCTCAACTAATTCTTCTCTGCAGAAGCTCTTTCTGTTACTCATTGTTGGCAGTTCAAATCCACCATAGTTGCTTGAGCTTGATCTGAGTGTGCTTTATTTTTTGTAGGTATGCATATCCACCGCCAGATGGAAACATATAGTCAATGCTCTCATTGCTGTTCCCCGATTTTACACCCAGGTTTATTAGAATTTCAACCTTGCACACAACTGTTGCAAGGCATGATCTTTTGCATTCAGCATGAGCAGATGTATTTAGATTGATGTATTGTTTTTGCACAGGTGTTGCATTTGATGAACAAGATGAACCTTCCAGCTCCATTTCGGATGGCATTGCCTACTCCACCTCTACCGTCACAAGTGCCTGCTCCTCCTCCCCCTCCACCACCACAGCTTTCTACGACAGAGAAACTTCATTTGGCTGATTTGTCTAGTGATGAGTCTGAGTTGGAATCTTCTGATGTACTTGCTACTTCTACATTTTCTAGATTTCACTTTGTTATGTCTTAGCCAGATTATTTATGCACACTTTTTTTTTATTGCAGGAAGATGTTGATAAAAGGAAAATCAAGCGCACAAAGCATGAAGCTATTGTTGGTCCTGCAGTTAATAAAAGTGTTGCTCATGAAGCAGTCGGGGTGAAACCAGCTGCATTAGTTTCTAGTGAGCTTCAAGTGATAAAAAAGAAAAACCCCAATACTGCAGGTGAACCATTCTTTCTCATGACTCAAAAGCTGGGTGCCATTTCATTTTTCTAATGCAATGGTTCTGTGCAGATAAAAATTGCCCCTAAGGCTCCACATAAGGAACTTTCTGATCAAAGTACTACTGACAAGGAATTGGCATCAAGAGATGAATAACTTGAAGAAAAACATTTTTTCCCATCTCAGGAAATAGAGAGAAAAATTACCGCCAGAGGAGATTTTGTCCCTTCGTATATTCAAGGTACATGAAATTTGGCTACCGATTCTTACCATGTCAATTGCACAAACATTTCAAGGACATGTTTGTCTGCCTAGACATGTTTGTCATGTAACTTTCTAGTGATATTATCCTGTAACTTCAAGATTGATTACCAGGAATATACATCATAATCTTTTGTTGAGTTGTTTTCATCCTCTTTGTCTTGATGAGGAGAAGCTAATAATTTGAAGAATTGTGATTCTTGTGAGTAGATTTTTAAATTAGTGTCATAAGCTGGTGTTACTAGTTGTTACACAACGAGGGGTCTATTATGTGACTAACCCGCGATGACCACATTCCTTGTTTGTTCTTTTCTTGCTATTCATCACAGTA
This sequence comes from Ampelocalamus luodianensis, assembly GCA_036346255.1. Classification (NCBI taxonomy): domain Eukaryota; kingdom Viridiplantae; phylum Streptophyta; class Magnoliopsida; order Poales; family Poaceae; genus Ampelocalamus; species Ampelocalamus luodianensis. Next base: position 24,932,225 of record CM070622.1, on the reverse strand, counting down.
GACATCAAACATCAGCCAAAAAAGTTGGATTTTTTTGGCAAGTCTAACAGTTGCAAAATGCCACTTTTATTCTTTGAAATAGCAAACCATCTAAATTTGATTTGATGCCTCACCAACGTGTTTTTTTTTGGCAGAATTACACTCCAGGGAATCCTGCCACTGTATTATACATTAAGAACTTGGCAAAGGATGTCGGTCATGATGACTTCTACTATGTCTTTGGTATGACTAATGGAGACTGAATACAGTATTTGTTGAAATATTGATATAAGAATTCCTCGCTCTCTACAGGATCTCTTTTCGAAAGCATGGACATTGCGAGATCTGGTCTAAGTATCAAGTTGATGCAGGTTAGATTCGTATATCTTTCGCTTGTGCCCTGATCATTATCCAAAAAGAAACTGTTCATACAAATGTCCACATGATGTTCCTTGCTCTGCTGCATCCATTGTTTATCGATGGTGAAAATTATCACATAAGCTGCTGTTTGTTTGAGACCATATCACTTTTGAGTTTTTCTGCCGCCATGTTACTTCATTTTGCTATTGCATTATTCTGTTTTTTTGAAATGTTCTGGTCTTGTTCCAGGAGGGTCGGATGCGGGGCCAAGCCTTTGTGACATTTCCATCTGCCGAACTTGCTCAACACGCACTGGTTAGTTACTATCAATATGATCCATTAGTTGTAATGTTGCACAATAAGACACATAGCTAGTTCACCAAATTCCAGTGGCAAAGCCATCTGCATACTGGAAAATCCAAAGTTGCTCACCAGACTCACCATGGGCAAACTTTGTTTGAAGTCGCATTAGCACAGCTGAATGAGGAAAAAGGGAAATTAGTGAATGAAATTAGTTGTCTCGGAAGAACGTGCATCAGCTGTAGTTCTGAGTGTTTTGTTTGACCCTAGCTTTCTCCTTATTGAGTCCATGAGAAGCATGAGCACTAAAGAATGGTTTCATTTATGTTTTTGCAGAATCTAGTACATGGTTATGTGTTCAAAGGCAAGCCCGTGATCATACAATTTGGTAGAAACCCTGCTGCTAACAAAGCTCCCTAGGACGGGTTGCATTCTTTCAGATTCTGGTGCACCTTAAAGTCGGTAGGGATTGGCAAATGGCAACCAAGATTGTGGGTATTTGGTGCAGGTATCGCCTGCCTAAATAGACTGTAATTTATTACTGCTCACCATGAACTGGTAAAGTTTCTGGAAAGAATGCTATGATGCTTCATACATGCGTGTAGTACAGAAGGGTGAAGAGCTTCTGATTCAGATACGATGCAGATACAGGCTTTCCAGTGGTTCTGTTCTGCTGTCTGAAAAATGTTGGATTGGAAGACAACTGGACCAGCAGAAGAGACAACAGTTTATAATTTATGAACTACCTAGGTGAAACACTAGCTAGTCCTCTCTGGGTGTAAAATATATGCTCTATAGCAAACAGTTACTGCTGTTGATGGTTGATACATGATAGTCGATACTGGTAGAGGAGCCCTCCAGCTATCGAGTGTACAGCAGCTCAATTTTCTGTCGGGTACTTCACATTGCTTCAGTGAACTGATCATCCCATCCATCCTCGTCCCACAAACCAAATACTGGCTAATTGATCAGTTACTTCGCCTTGTTGCCTGGTCTTGTGAACTAAGTTATTTCTATTTGGATAGCAAGAAGATTGTGTATATCATTAATGTTCAGTGTGACAGTAGTAACAGCGGGCATGGCTGCCGAATTAGGGCTTGTTTGGGAGGTCTAATCTCGGCCGGCATGGCCAATTCCTGTGGATCGAAAGACCCATGGGAGATTTGTCCCATCCACCGGATCGGGCCATTTGGATAACACAGGGAAATAATCAGTGTGTCCGCATGGGCATTTTTTTCTCCTGTTGCGTTAGGACTCGGGACGCAACGTGTGACGCCGCACGCCTCTCCTCTTGCAACCGATGCCGTTGCACGCCTCCCATCCTCATGACTTATTGGGTACCTAGGCTTGCCTTCGGCCGACCGTTGTGTTGAGGAACCGTCGCTGGCAAGTCCAGTCCGAGCGATTACCTCGTATACAAAATCAGAATAAAAGAACGATGCAAGAACACAAGAACACAACAATAGATGAAAACACAGGTATGAGAGGGGACTGCAGGCTGCTCTTTATTGCTCTTTCAATAATGAATTGTGTACATGATTGGGGGGGTCCCCCCTCCTATATATAGTCTACGGTGGATGAGGTGCCCACCCGGACCCGGACTCCTGGCCGGGCCCGGTTTCCTAATACTCCCCCTTGGGCTCTCATCCTTCATGTTCATGCCTCGCTAAAACTCCATAAAAACCCAGTGGGAAAAATTTGGAGAAAGAGTACATGTATCATGTTCTGCTATGTCGCACGAATTGCCTCATTAAAAACCTTAACCGAGAAACTTCAGGAAAAACTCGTCAAGGGAAAAAGAGTACAATTCACCCAATTTATTTAATCTTCAAGATTTATTCTTTGGGTACTCGACCTTCGTGATCAAGCTTTAGTAATGAGTTCGTGAAGGTTCTCCCCGACTCGCACTTTCTAAGTCTTATCATTCCAATTCCACGCACGCACCTTTCAAAGCTAGATGTCGAAGTGACTTAGTGAACAAATCGCAAGATTTTCACATGACTTAGTATGCAGACCTTAATTTCGCCCATCTTTTGCATTTCATGAGCATAGAAGAATTTGGGGTTGATATGCTTTGTGAGAGGACTCTTCACATAACCCATCCGTATTTGTGCAACACAAGTCGCATTATCTTCATAGATAATAGTGGGGTTTGTGCGGTATTCAATCCACATGATCGCTGGATGTGGTGAATCATCCGCCGGCCAAGAGCATTCCGCGCTCGTAAATGCGGTGCTATAATTTCGAATGGTTCGTCGAGTTGAAACCAAACTCGCTTAGATGATTTCCATGAAATTGCAGTTCCACCACACGTAAATACATAGCCTGCTTGCGACTTAGCCGTATATGGTCCGACAGTACCCAGATCTGCATAGCTACCATTGTAAGGTCCTGGTTCTTTCTGTAGAACAGGCCAAGATCTTTACTTCCTTGGAGGTATCGGAAGACGTCCTTTATTCCCTGCCAATGCCTTTTGGTAGGTTCTGCACTATACCTTGCTAAAAGATTCACTGCGAAAGCAATGTCCGGTCTAGTGCAGTTTGCTAAATACATGAGTGCTCCAACTGCGCTCAAGTATGGGAATTCTGGTCCCAGGACTTCCTCCCCCTCTTCTTTAGGTCTGAACGGGTCCTTGTCTTGCTGCAAGGATCTTCCGATCATTGGCACTTTTGAAGGATATGCCTTTTCAAAGCCGAACCTTTCCAACACCTTCTGAGTGTAGGTTGACTGATGTACTAAAATTCCTTCAGGGGTATGCTCAAGCTGCAAGCCTAAGCAATATTTGGTTTTACCCAAATCTTTCATTTCGAACTCTGACTCCAGGTAAGAGCTTGCTTTTTCAATATCTTCCAAAGTCCCGATGATATTCAGATCATCTACATATACCGAGATTATACGAATCCATCCGGGATCGCCAGATAAAAACACAGGACAATCCTCACTGCTCGTAGCCTTTCTTGCAGAGAAAGTCGCTAGGCGATTATACCACATCCGCTGATTGCTTGATCCATACGGTGACTTTCTGAGTTGCACATCGTATAGATTGCTTGCTCTATCTTGGTTGAGACAGGATACCTTTGGTACCTTCATATAAATTTCCGAATCCAAGTTCCCATAAAGGTATGCGATTACCACATCCATCAATTTCATTTCCAAATTCAGATTTATCGCCATTGAGATTAAATATCTAAAGGTAGTTCCGCCATGACCGGGAATAGGTTTCTTCATAATCGACTCCGGTCTTTGAGTGAAACCTTGTGCAACAAGCCTTGCTTTGTATCCGACAACTTCATTTCTTTCATTTCTCTTTCGAACAAATACCCATTTATGCCCTACTGGTGCACATGGGGAGGTGTGCGGCTTATGTGCCCAAACACCTCTCTTTTATTCAGAGATATTAATTCGCTTCTATTGCCTTTTTCCAATCTTTCCAATCGATCTCTTCTTGCATTCAATGAGCGATGCAGCTCGGATCAAGATCAATAATTGTGGCAATTTTCTTTGCAAAATAAATGTCGACATTAGTGTTGCTCTATTCATAGATTCTCCGTGGTCACATAATTTATAGCTATTTCTTCATAAGGCGGTTCGCTAATGCTTCTACTTGCTCACCGCCGCTTTCAATTGCGGGCAAGTCCTTTAGTTTTTCACTCCGATGTGTGCGCACACATCCATGCCGATGTCTCCTCCGTGGGAATATTCAAATCGGTATGTCTTTTTATGAAGGTTCCATACCGCTGCAGTCTCAACGGCTCCCCTTCATTTGTGGGGAACTTGGTGATCGGCCGTGACAAGTCCTTCTTATCCTTTTTCGCCAGCGCCCCGGTTACTTGGGATTCGAGGGCGGAGTTCTCGCCCTTTATTCCGAGGCCTCGGACGGGATTAGGATACCTTCTATTTTCTTTGGTATTTCAACCTCTCCGGTGCATTGCGTGCGAGCACATGCGACTTGGTCACACTCTTCAAATCACTAAAGTGGTCAGCGGTTGATTTGCTAATGCTTGCAAATCAATTATCTTCGACTTCTATATCGCTTCACTAGTGCGTGGGTCATGTGCATTAATTCCGTGGCTTGCCACGTTATTTCCGACATTTTTCATCAAGAGGTTGATTTCTCCCCTAATGACGGAAACTATCCTCATCAAATATGCTATCGTAAACGGTCGTATGCAAATCTCCATCATTGGGTCCAGATACTGATTATGGATGCGTCTCATAACCAACGATATCCCGATTTTCGGAGAGGGCCCATTGCAGGTCGCTGCGGTGGTGGTATAGGTACATAAACCTTGCAACCAAACCTTCTAAGATGAGAGATTTTCGGTGGTGACCCTTGCGCTAGTTGCATAGGTGAATGGATGTTGTATGCTGACGGTCTAAAATTGATGAGAGTTGTTGCATGCAGGACTGCGTGTCCCCAACACGTAGTTGGTAAATTACAATTCTGTAGAAGCGGTCGGGCAATGAATTTAATTCTTTTAATCAATGCTTCTGCTAGTCCATTCTGGGTGTGGACATGTGGTACCGAGTGCTCAATGGTAATTCCCATTGCCATACAATAATCATCAAAAGCCTTTGAAGTAAATTCTCCGGCGTTGTCCATTCTGATGGACTTTACATGATGATCAGGGAAATTATTCTTTATTTTAATTATCTGCGAGATCAGCTTTGCAAAAGCATGATTTCTTGTAGATAACAGGCATACATGCGACCATTTCGAGGAAGCATCGATGAGCACCATAAAGTACCTAAATGGCCCTGACAGGGGCTGAATAGGACCGCAAATATCTCCATGGATTCGGTCCAGGAATGCAGGGATTTCATCCTTCACTTTCAGAGGAGAAGGTCTAGTAATTAATTTCCCGTTGGCACAAGCAGGCACACGAAATCTTCGATTCGGGAAATTCTTTACATTAATATTATGTCCCCGAGAATTGTTAATTATATTTCTCATCATTCTAAGACCGGGTGGCCTAATCTATCATGCCGAGACGTAAAAGTTTGAGCTTCTAAAAGATGTTTTCAGACAAGATAGGTCGCAGTGCCCTAATATGAGTGTAGTATAGCCCGATTCATATGAAGGAAGTCGTTCTAATACCCTTTTCCCATTCTCTTCACGCTTTGTAATGAGCAGTATTCCTTACCATACTCTTCTTCGCCTCTACATGGAGACCGTTAGCGCGAATATCTTTAAAACTTAAGAGAGTTCTAGTCGATTCCGGTACAACAAGGCTTCTTCAATGACCAATGTCGTGCCCATTGGAAGTATAATTGTGGCTCTTCCCGAGCCTATTATACAAGTATCATTGCGGCGATTGTCGAAGACTACAAAGATTCTTGCCGATCGATCGAAAAATTTTGTCTCTCTTAGTATGGTATTCGTTGCCGCTATCCGCTAGACACACTTCCTCCATAGGGCGCCACACGCGCTCGATATATAAAGTATTTATCAATATGGAGCAAAACAATCCACACATAAAACATACTTCAAACAGAACAAAACTTGCTTTATTAATACGGAAAAGTCTTGTGGACCCATCATAAGAATTTAATGCTAATGCTCTTCTAGAGCTTACAACCTTTATTCAATAAAATCCTAACATAAACCGCAAATGATCAGAAACTAAGTGCCTTGCATGCACTAAATCGAATCAAGTAAGAATTAACTTCGCTTGAATCTCATCTACTTCTATTTTTTTCTTCTTGGCAACTACTACGGTGCGGCGGCTGCAATGTCCAAAGAAGGAGTGGTAGGGTTTCTTTGCAGGATGTCCACATCCATAGGTGCGACCAATGACGTGGATCTTCAATGCCTGCAATGGCGAGGTGCGCTTCATGTTGTCCTTTGCCCTTCTTCTTTGCCTTGAAAGCATCGATCACGTGCTGCGGTTCACGGCAGACACGTGACCAATGTCCCCAAGTGCCACATTTGTAGCAGCTTTGGTCCTGCTGACCATAGGGCTTCTCATCGCGCTTCTTTTGGTCGCCTTTCTTGACTTGAGCATTCTGCTTAGTCTTGTGACTCGTGACCTTACCCTTCTTGCCTCTCTGCTTCGGGTGAGGCTTTCTCACCTGTAGGCGCTAGCGTTGACTTCATGGCCAACTTTGCTACTAGGTGGTCGCGAGATGTAGTTCTTTCGAGAACCTCATCTTGAGCTTCCGCAACTTGCATAATATCAATCGGTTCGGCGTACTCCTTGTAGCCGCCTCCGACGTAGTTGCGTGCGGATTGCACCGCATTTGGGTGAAAGGTAGATAGGGTTTCTCAATCCTCTCGCATCGTGATTACTTTACCACAAAGCTGGAGATTTGTACAAATTCTGTGCAAAGCAGAGTTGTACTCCCCCACGGTCTTATAGTCAGCAAAACGTAGTCGAGTCCATTCCTGCTCTGCCCGGGGCAGGATGGTGTACTTTAGTTTCTCGAACCGCTTCTTCAGGGCGGTCCATAAAGCCAGTGCGCTTTTCTCTGCCATATACTCATTCTTGAGAGTTAGACAAAGATGATGTCTGAGGAAATGAAGTGCCTGATCATTTTCCTCAGCAGTTGGAACGGCATTTTGCAAGGCGCCGAGTCCAATAGCAGCACGGAGCTTCTTGGCTCCAAGTACGATCTCAACATCTGATGCCCAAGTCGATAGTTACGCCATCTTTGGGCCACTCCTCGAACTCCCTGTCAGTAATTCCGATCATCTGCATATTCATGCAAGAGGTGCATAAGATTACTGCTGGTAATGTACATAAAAGGTTGCAAGAATTCCCATAATGTTCCCGTATTTTTCTACGCATTTTTCAAGATTTACTGCTATATTCAATGATTAAAAGCAATATAAATAATTACAGATAATCAAAACAGTAAATACAGAAATAAATTGCATAGAAATCACAATAACAAGAATAAACATGCTTCAAATGCAAAAAATATGCCAAAATTTGGATTCCCGAGGCCCTTTTCTGCTGGAAAAGTAACTTTTCGGTGAAAACTGCAAGTTTCGGGGTTTAAAATGCGAAATTTCGGTTCTCAGAGAAAATTTCGCGTAATTTTCAGATTTCTGAGGGGTTATTCTGCAAGAATATACATAATTCCGTAAATTTCCCCAAATCCAGGGGGTTTTCCGCAAAATTCCTTATCCGCGAAGAATTGTGCGTAATTTTCATATAGTCGGAGGGCCTTTTTGCAAAGTTTCCCACCGGCTGCCCCCTTTTTTTTTTTTTTTTTTTAATTACGGGGTGGGCCATACAAGCCGCCTTTATGGCCCATACCATCCTCTACCACGAGCCTTATCCGGTGGCTCAAAACATGGGTAGGGTTTCCCACCAACAACTACAACCGCGGCGGCGGCTCCAACAAGGGAAACCGAGGCGGCTACGGTGGGCGGCTACGGCGGGCGGCTCCGGAGGAGCCCGAGGCTACCGGTCGGCCCCTTCGAGGCAGCGGCACCGGCGGCTCCCAAGGGCCCCGTGGCGGCGGCCGGCGCAAAACAAATGCCCGTGCGGAGGCGGGAGAGCCGTCGGCTCCGGGGCGGCGGGCGGCGGCGGCGCGGCGGCCGCCGGGAGGCAGCGCCGGCCGCTTACGGCGGCGGCGGTGGAAAAACCGAACAGCGCCGCCGCTACGGCGGCAAGGGTGGCGGTGGCAAGCCGAACGCTCCGCCACTGAGCGGCAAAGCGGCTTCCCGGCTTGCTCGGCAACGCCATGGCGGCGGCGGGGCGGCGGCGTGGGCGGCCGCGCCGCGCGGTGGGTCGCTCGTGGCGGCGCGCGGCGCGCCGCCTTTTTCTCGGTTGCCCTCGTTGGTCCGGCGGCCGCGGCCGGGCTAGGCACGCAACGGCGTCGGCTATGTCTTGGCCGCCGGCCGCGCGGCAGATGAGCGGTCACGACGGAGCGGCGTGGCGACTCCTACTCTTCATGGCCGACAATTTTTTTTTTCGAGATTATCACATCGCTCATCTATGCATGTGTGTATGCAATGCGATGCGATGTAATAGAGTGCAATTGACATCGGTTCTTTCATGCAACCACCGACGGCTTTGCGGCGACTTGAGTCACTTGCGGTAGGTTAGAACGGATTTACAATTTTCAATCTACGGTATAATCGACATCCGCTCTTTCATGCAATCTGTCGATCGGCATTGTGCGGCGACTCCAAATCGCTCGCGACAGATTAGAGCAAATTTGCACCGAGGAAATCAATCTAGAAAGCCAAATTTGCGAATTGAAAGCAATCTAGAAAACGATTCAATCTACGAGTGTCGTTCATCGACGGTTACCTTTTCGATGCGAGGAGAGTCGATCGTGCTGATAACGTGTTGAGGAACCGTCGCTGGCAAGTCCAGTCCGAGCGATTACCTCGTATACAAAATCAGAATCGTAAGAACGATGCAAGAACACAAGAACACAACAATAGATGAAAACACGGTATGAGAGGATCGCAGCCGCTCTTTATTGCTCTTTCAATAATGAATTGTGTACATGATTGGGGGGGTCCCCCCTCCTATATATAGTCTACGGTGGATGAGGTGCCCACCCGGACCCGGACTCCTGGCCGGGCCCGGTTTCCTAATACGTTGCACCACATCTCCGTACCATAGCCGATGTCCTCTCCTACCCTAGCAAGACTGGCCGCCGAAGGTCGCCTTGCTGCTCCCTGCCTCGACAATACCGACTAGGGTTTGGCGCCTCCACTAATCACCTGTGCTCGCCTCCGGCTGGATGTTGTGCCAGTGGACCTCTGAGCCGCCGGAATCGACCTCCTCAATGCCACCGAAGCCCTGCCATGCTGAGCCCCTCCATTGGCGACGCCGTGCAGGGCACCCTGAAGCTACGAAGCCCACCTCGTCGTCCAGATCCGAGGAGGTATGAAGCGAAATGTGCCGAGTTCTTTTCTATAAATCTATCATTGATTTGTTCTAGGATGGTGTCGTTGAATCATTGATCTGTTGCTGGTGAATATCATATCCTCCAGCTGTTTGAATGGTGTCATAGCTGATACATCTTCATGGAAAAGTTGAAACAGACATTAGCAGCGAGATGAGTTTACCAAAACAAATATGTTCTGCTTTGTGGCTTAGATGTCGCTTGTGAAACACTGCGTATTGTAAGTATGAGTAGTTATGTTTTCCTTGAATTATCAAAGCGATTGATCATTTCCATGTATAGTGCCGGTTCACACTTACAAACAGAATGGGTCGAAGTATCGTAGTTATTGATTAGAATGATCAACGCTTGTCTGTCAGGCTAATTTATGAATCAATGGTCTGAATTTACATGTTGGTTGTGATGACAGCAACAAAAAAGATCATCTATTTCTCAGCCTCTTTCGTTTGCTACATATTTACAAGCACACATCCTCTATCAGTTTATCTTGTGTGATATGTCTGTTCGGATTTCAGGAGCATGGTACGTTCAATCGCCAGAAATAACTCTAAATATAATTTATATTATTTGAACCTGGATGCTTTCTTGTTTTAGTTCACGACCCTTTTGTTGTGGCTGTGTAGGTGATTTTCTTGATTGGAACTTTCAGTTGTTCGCTTCATTTCGCGACAGCTCTAATTATCCAACAACGCACTTGTTCTGAGCTACTCTTACTTATCCAACAACAGCGATGAATGCTGTACTCCCAATTTGCTGATCCTAGTTGCCGGTTGAGTTTGTTAAGAAATGATTGATTTCATAATGTCATTGTCAATTGTGTGGCACTACATTGTTCTGCAAGAATGTCATGGAACAACAGCTACAAGGGTACGTCGTTGTCTACTGTGTGGCACTACATTGTTCATACACATTGTTATGTGTATGAACAACTTTTTATTGTGAAAATGTAAACGTTGTGCTCCTAGTTTCTTCGACGATTGTACATGCTAACTTGTAGCTCACTTTCAATTACGGTCACCTACACTGTGCTGATGATGTGTTTTTTTTAGCAGATGAGTAGAAGAGAAAAGGAAGTAGTCGGATTGTTGGACTTGCAACATGGTGAATATGGCCGACTAGATGCTTAAATTCGACTTTTGCGACTCATGTAAAGTTGACTGATAAAGATGCAAAGAATTAGAAAGTTGATAGTGGTTGTTTCCCAAAGGACCTGAACTCTCATTTTAGGGTAATGCTAGAAGTATTTCTTTTTTTTTGCTTTTTTTGAAAAATGAATGCTAGGAGAAGCATGGGTCCAGTGTCATAACTGAAATAACTGTTTTGTTGTGCTTACAGTACTTGCTCAACATTTGGTTGATGCTGTTGTTACTTGCATTGTGAAGGACTGCGAAGATTGCTCTTACCTGCTTTTTTCCTTATATATATTGTTCCTGACATCCATGGTATATTAGATGAATGAAACTCAAGGAGCTATATTCATCAGTGAGCCCAATTTATTACATCTAGACATTTTGGTGGTTGGTGTTGCATAAGCTTCATGCCCTTTTCAATGGATTTTTATTTTCTTGTTACATAATTATAAGCTTTTTGAATTTTTTTTATTTGTTTTCAAATTTTCTAATCATCCCTGTGTAGTTATGAATTTTTACTGATTTTTTTTAACGTTTTTTGAATGGGTGGGATTTTTAACCCTATCCTTGCCAAAAAAATGGCCGGGATAATTTCCCCAGGAGGAGATAATTCCCTAGTGAAGGAGATCCCTTTGCCCCCATAAAATCCCTCTCCGGGGTACTCTTCTATAGGGAAATTTCCCCTAGCTCCCAAACAAGCCCTTAACGGATAGTGGTAACGGTTATCTTCGGTTGGGGTGAGGGAAGGGCGAAGTGGAAAAATTATAATGATTCTCTTTTGTTTGGTGTACACTTTCAAAAATATTGAGTGCAAATGTACAATTAGTTGCAATCATGAAATCTTGTAATAAGGATAGATGAAGATGTTTGTAGCGAGTAAGATGTTTGTAGCGAGTATTTTTTTTCTTCCAAAGTATTTATTTCACCCTTGCACTAGTGTTTTGCTGGCTTTGGTAGGCCACATTACATTGCAAACATAATTGCCAATTTTTATGTATGAGTTCGAAAATTTTCTCACGGACATGAAAATTTACTCCCTACAATCAAAGCGTTCTTGGGCCTTAAAATAGACAACTCATATAATCCATGGCCATATATATTTGCTATGAATAGATAGCTACTAGTGCGAGCGCGCTATCACTCACCACACAAACATCCTTTATCCGAATTTGGTTACTATGAATAGGAGCTACTACCACGCGCTGAAAACTCACCACATAATATCATACTAGGTAGACTCGCACATAGACAGGAACTGCTCTTCCATATGCTTCTAACAAGAATGAAAAAAAAACGTCCTGTACATGATTGATTACCATGCACAATCTGGATTGAAGAGAGAAGAGATTAGATAACGAAAAATATCAGATTAACAGAAGGAATGGAAATTGACCCAAAAAAATGGCAACAGTTTAGCTAAGAACAGTTATCTCATGGCAAAATGTTCTGTTGTAAAACTGATCCTTTGGATTGCATGTTTGATAGGCTAAACTTCTAAGTATAATATCAATGTGAATATGTGATTCAATCATATGGGACAACATGATACCAACAGATTTGTAGTATTTACTGAGCAAGTCACTTCCATGTTTGGATCTAACATTACGTCAACACCAACAGATTTGTGGTACTTCTCAATACCAGCTAGATTAGTGAAAAGCAGTGTGGTTGACTGTTTCCTTCACCCCTTGCAGAATAACAAGATCCTTTCTACCATGCTTGTTTAGAAACGATTTATATGATGATGGCAAACTGTCCTGCTTTAGAATGTATGCAGATCTGCAGAACAAATAATATAGGCAAAAAATCACTATTCTCACATGCTACTGAATAGGTACTACAAAATACATATATATATACATACTACCCACCTATTGCCCGTGCATGATGCATATCTTGTTCGATGATGTAACAAATGATTTAAGTTATTGTCATAACAAGATAACAAGGAAATTGCCCTTCATCTCAGAAAATGTAGGGGAGGCGACGGCGTCCGAGGGAAGGGAGGCGGCGGCGTTGGGGTAGGGAGGTGGTGCAATCGGAGGCGTGTCGGGCGGAGGAGGAGGAGGAGGCAGCCAGGGTAGGGGAGGCGACGGTGTCGAGGCGCGACGTTGGGGAGGGGAGGAAGCGGCGGCGTTGGAGGAGGAAGGGCGTCGGGTGTGGGAGCCGAGGGAGGGGAAAGAACAGATCGAGGAGGAAGGACGACAAAAATGAAATAATTTGCATTCATATATGAATGACATTTTATAGGTAATTTAGCGAAGTTTAGTGGTAAATGGTTATTCCATTTCAAAAGCAAAAAAAACACACATGGCTTGTAACTTATAAGCTTAAAGTGGCTTAAGTTTTCATAAATAAGTTAAAATGCTACCATTTGTTTAGGTTTTGATTTTTACTTTTAAATTAGACAAAAAGACTAAACAAACAGAGCCTATGTCATACATTTGATCACCAACAATTACATTTCTGAATCCTTTATTGCTACCAAATTACGCTTTTATTGAAAGAAATAGATACACGAATATGAACAGGAAGAACACGACGTGTGCACAAGTTTCAAAACATGCGTTGTGCGACAGGGATGCATACGATACTTGTCGGAATACTATCTTCCTATCTTATTTCCTACGACATTATTGCATCAATCACCTGACACAAAAATACAACCAGCGGTATTGTATAATACAAGCAGAAAACTCTCTATTAGATGTAAAAAAACATAATTAGAAACTATAAAAATGCAATTGAATTGCAGGTCCGTAAGACATGGCAGGCACATAAAATTTTTAGATTGGCATCCATAGAAAAGGCACAAATTCAACAGAGAAAGTAATTAAATGCTTGGTATGACATCTACAAAATATGGAAGAACCGAGATTCTAGCTTGTTCTTTCTCCTCCATGCCCTCCTTTTTTATCTTTGTTCCGTACTGGATTGATGATTCAAATACAATTCCAATCCAATCGCAGCTCGCAGGCTAGAACTGATTGGATAAGGTTCTTTTCAGGGAGCTCTTGGCTGCAGGCTGGATTAGTGCAGCCATCTCCGTCTTGAGCTGTGTGTAGTGCCCACAAAACTTATTTGTTGAGAACAAGCAGAATGAATCAAATGGATTACTGCTATTAGTACAAGTTAAGTCAGCGGAGTAGCTACTTAATCGCTACTATATGTAATATAGGAGCTAGGACTAACTATATATATTGGAGTAGCTAATTAGCTTATTCAGTAGTGTACATGTATGGAAATAATGGATCTCCAAATTATTACTACTACTTACTTGTTTGCACTGCCTATTGCGCCTGAGGTTCTCATCCACCAGGCTACGAACCTCCTTTTCCAGCTCCTGCACATACGCCTGCACGCAAGCTAGGTACTGTTAGCTAGGAGCACGAACAATTTAATTACTGATGCATGAATCACATGCAGTAAGCTAGCAGCATGGAGCATGGAGTAGTACTATTCGTAGGTAGGTCGGTACGGTACCCTCTTCCTTGCCCTTGAGCGGAGCGCCGACTCCCTGTTCTTCATCATCCGGATGTTCTTGCGCTCGTCGTCATCGCGGCCGCACGAGCAGCTCGGGACGGCCACCTGCAGATCCAGCTGGAGTAACTGACTTGAACGAAATCCACTGTGGGGTAACTGACTTGAGATAAAACCAATTCATAGAAATGGATCTAAAACCCAAAAAAGGTAGGCCTGCTGATCTGATGATAGATCTAGATGCAGCAGCTAACATGTTCATTCTCTGTTTCTCTATGACTAACGAGGCAAATAGCTGACCGACTGGCTGGTCTGCAGCGGCTCCTGCAGCAGCGCCGCGCGTGGCGGCAGCTTCTCCATCTCTCAGCAAACGGCACCACCACATCCTGCTGCTGGTCGCGTTTCTCCTCCTAGTCCGGATGCTTCCGGAAGGGGGGAGCGGATCTGGGTTTGGAGGAGGAAGGGAGGAGCGGATCTGGGTTTGGGGGAGGAAGGGAGAGAGGGTTGTTTTGCCTAAGCACAGAACAGCCGACGCTGTGGATGGAGGGGTACCCCGGCCCATGGTGCCTCGCGGAGGAAGCAGAAAAGAAGAGGGGAGAGGGGAGAGAGTTGGCACAAAAGCGGCCGGGCAACGGCAAGCGAGGAGGCGTAGAGGGCGGCGGCGAGAGCAGCTCATCGACGGCGCCAGCGAGGAGGGGGCGGAGACAGAGATGATATCGGGAGGGGAAGAAGAAAGCGACGCGCGTGCGTGGGGTCGTGGCGGCGTTAGGCTCGTTGGGGTTGCTGCACTGGCGACGGCGCAATGGCACGACTGGGAAGCTTCGGGAGAGAAGGGCCACGAAACGGCGCAAATGCAGCGACGACTGAGATCGAGCGGTGCGTCGACCGGCTCGTGCGGGTGAACAACCGGATGACCGGGAGGAGCGAGCGCGCAACGGCGTTTTCGCAGAGAACGTCGCGAACAGCGAAAGGTGGAGGCATGTGATTGGAGGACTTAATGTACGGAAGCAGCCTGAGGCCTCCATTTCCTTCCGGCTTAATAATAGGGAAGATATATCCAAATTGTTTACTATCAATAGGCTAGTGGCCTAGCTGTTAGTTCACTTCATGTAAAATTTATTTCAAAAAACAGGTGCACATTATCAGCATCCGTAAGGTCGTAAACAATACTAAACATAGAAGGCGCCGATGAAGATAAGCAGAAACTGAAAAGGTGAAATGAAACACATCCATTATTTTAGCAGCTCATGTTTTATCTATCAAAGATGATTTGTTTTTCAACCAAAACTAGCGTGAGGTATACAAAGGCTTGTTTTACTTCAAAATATAAATAGAAATTACTAGCTCCTAGAAAGAAAAGAAAAGAAAATACTAGCAGACAAACCTAAATATTTACACGACAAAAATTACAGCACAAGCTATTAGCTTATAAAAAAAAGCAAGTTAAAAATTCGCATGAGAGGTATGAGAGCATTTTTTTATTTAACCCCATTTTTAACTTATTTTTATTACTAATCCCTCACCAACTTTATTCCTAATTCTGACTCCTTTGTCCACGCCCCCGCTCGTGGCATGACCAAACAACACTGTCATGCCAATTACTATGACATGATCAAATCCTATCACTCCACCACCAACGGCATGACAATGTTGTTTGATCACACCACCACTCGTGGCGTGACAAGAAGTATCATTTAGCTAGATTTATCCTGTGCGTGGTAGTATTATCAGATTTAGAAATAAAGTTAGCGATGTGTTAGTAATAAAAACAAATTGAAAAATGGGTTAAATAATAAAAAATATTCGAGGTGGACCTATGTAGGCCTATTCGTTCGGTATTTTGAGTAAATTAATGTTAGTTCGGTAAATACGATATTTTTAAAAATACGGTTCGGTATCAGTAAATACCAATTTATTTGGTACGATATCGATAAATACCATATTTACCAAAGTTGACACGAATTGCAGCATTGAGCAAACAAATTTGGTCTCCAAGTTCTTCAAAATGACCTTTAAGGCGTTAACAGCAACAATGCACAATGTGCTGTCTAGTATGGATGAAGGCCTTGGCTAATGTGAGCCACTACTTGTTAGTAGCTTATCCTAGCTGCTGTGCTTGGTGTAGAAGTTGAACATGTTACATGTGCATGCTGCTCTCGTCTTCGGCTTTCCGTCCAGTTTTGACGACGTGTAATCTAAGCTAAATACCAAGCTTGGGCCATGGCCTGTGGGGACTAGGGGGAGGGTGGGCTAGCCAGTTGGGCTGGAGGGAGGTTGGTGGAGCGAGTAGTAGACTGTAGTGAAAATTCGGTTTTTACCAAAAAACCAAATCCTAAACTAACCAAATTTTTTAAAACCTAACCAAATATTAAATAACGATCAAACCGATTTGACCGGTTGATAGCCATGGACCAATGGGCCAACCCACAGTTCGAGAACAAAACGGGTCACCCATCTGACAGTTACCTCCACCTCGCTGTACATTGGGTCCCACACCTCATCCTTGGCCAAAAGCACATCTGCCACGAGCCCCCCGGGAGTTACACCAAGCTCTCTGTCCCACACGTGGCATGGCACCTCGCCCTCCTAACCCTATACGGGCTTGTGAGCCCCAATTTATATTCTTATCCAATACATATCCATTCCCCGGAAATATACCACCGGCAAAAGGAGAAATACGTGGCGACCATCCGGCGTCCTATACATAAATCGGACGGATTTGAGTGAGGAGAGAGAATTACAGTACCTGTAAAAGAAAAACGCGGCGATTTTTACTTCGCCTTGCTTTTATCCGTGGGCCTCCTTTTTAAAAGGCGCTACTTTTCTTCGCCGCTTCCCCAATCCCCTCTTCTCTCTCGTGCTTCTTCCTTCTCTCGTGCTGCCCCCCTGTTCTCTCCTACTCTCTCTCTTCTTCGGGCTCGTTGATCCGTGGGGGCGGCGGGCGTCCATGGCGACGGCAACGGAGACGGCGCAGTCGGTGGCGAAGGGGAGCGTGGTGTCTCCGTGCGGCAACCGGGCGGCGGGGTTCCTCGGCCGGCGGAGGGGCGCCGTGGCGGCGCGCCTGGCGTCCGGCGCGCCGGCGGCGGTGCGGATCGGTAGGAAGAGCCCGTTCCTTGGCGGGAGGCTGGCGGTTGGGCCCAGGAGATCGAGGCCCGTGCCCCGGAATCTCGTCGCATCGCCGGTGCAGGTGGATTGACTGCTCCCTAGTAATTTTTTTGTGTTGCGTGCGAATTTTTTTAATTAGTTTTTTCGGTGCTTTTCGTGCTACCTGAGTTTTTTTTTGTATTATGAGTTTTTTTGTATTATTTTGGATTTTACGGTAGCTTTATTTTTGGGTGGGTGGGGGTTAACCCCTTTTCCGCGATAAAATTGTTGAACTATTCTACTTTTCGAATCTCATATGCTTGAATTCCTATATTTAACCCTTTTTTGCGATTTTTCTAACTTGTTTTGAACTATCGATTTTGTAAATAAATAAAAAAAGTGTTTTGGGGGTGTGCTAATATGATTTGCTGGTTTGTTTGCGGCAGATGAACCTTACGATTGGGAAAGCCATGAAGTGGTGGGAGAAGGGGCTTCAGCCCAACATGCGGGAGATCGAGTCCGCCCAAGACCTCGTCGGCTCATTGACCAACGCCGGCGACAGGCTTATCGTCGTCGACTTCTTTTCCCCTGGTTGCGGCGGCTGCCGTGCGCTCCACCCCAAGGTAAACAAAAAAGAACAAGAAACTATTTTTACCAAGCAACTCTCAAGTTCACCGTTCTATGTTGAAAAAATTGCGGTGCTCTGAAAATTTATTTGCTATGCAGATTTGCCAGTTTGCGGAGAAGAACCCAGATGTGCTGTTCTTGCAAGTGAACTATGAGGAGCACAAGTCTATGTGCTACAGCCTTCATGTTCATGTTCTCCCGTTCTTCAGGTTCTATAGGGGAGCTCAGGGCCGACTCTGCAGCTTCAGCTGTACCAACGCAACTGTAAGATCCTGATCTGGTCTTGTGCTATATCTGTGCACTATTTGGAACACATAAAAGGAATGAGAAACCGACCGAATCCTCCAGCAGTATTGTTTGGACATCGTAGAATTTGACCCTTATGTGAAGCCAAACAAAGGGGTCAGAGAATTTGGTGAGTGAGATCCTGTTTAATGTCCTGTATTTGGTTTGGGTCACAAATACCGAAGATTTTTAAGTTCCTTTGAAAAGGTTCTCCCAAACTTACCAATCAAGGCCTTGGAAGTTCCTGCATCTAGCGTTTCTGCGAGCTTAGTTATACTTAAAAAAATCCAATCTTGTTACTGAATCTGGCCGAAAATAATGACGATCGCGTGGTTTACCTCTTATTGATGTATAGTTTTGTTTTCAACCGGGATTTTGTTGCCTAACTTGACACATGTATAAGCTTAGAATAAATGTGATGTACTGTGTCATTAGCTGTTACTGTTAGCATATGAGGTACTTATTACAGTGGTAACTTCTGTATGCAGATTAAGAAGTTCAAGGATGCGATTGCAAAGCACAAACCAGATAGATGTAGCATTGGCCCAACTAGGGGGCTTGAGGAGTCGGAGCTATTGGCCTTGGCTGCGAACAAGGACCTGCAGTTCACCTACACCAAGCAGCCAGAACTGGTTCCGAGCGGAGATGCCGCCGCCGAGGTCATTGCTCCTGAGAGCCCAAGGCTTCCTCCACCCGCGAAACCATTGGTCAAGCAGGAGGGGTCTGGGGAGAGGTCCTTGGTCTCATCAGGAAGATGAGATGAGATGCGATGATGGTCTATATGATCACATCTCTCGATTGTGTACAGTTTCTTAATTGTTCTTGATGTGTACAGGTTGTACCTTCTCATGGTTGTGGAGTGCAGGCTTAATTTTTGCTTGTGAAGCCTGCCCGCCTGTCCGCTAGAAGCGTAGTAGTAGTAGTGCCAGCAAGTGTTGTGGGCATGGAGCCTCTGCTAGTTAGCTGTATGAATGTATCTGTAATTCTGTATGCTATTTTGCTAGGTAACCTTTTATGAATTATCGTGGATGTGTTGCTCATTTGCTGTACCATTTTGTTTTGCCCCTCTTATTCGAGATATCTGGGTGCTAGTTTTTTTTGCAAATCTTGATTCTGGTCTTAGTATGTATGTGATGAAATTTTGTGGTGCTTAAAGATGGTTTGTTGTCCAACGTTGGTGCTATGATATTTGGATCAGGATGTTGAGCTGTGAGTTTTGTGACCCTAAAAAAAGGGATAAAGTGTCAAGAGTTTGTGGTGGGTTCCTGCCTTGGAATTTGAGGGTCAGGAACCTGGCGTGGAGGAAAACAGGTAGGTTTCTTTACTTCACAGCTGGACCTAGAAATTAGACAAACTCAAATAGTGGAAACTAAAAAAGGTTTGGAGCTTTTTACTTAACAACAAACGGATTGAGGGAGTTTTTGGCTTATCCGACACTGTTGTGCATCGAATTAGCAAATCTAGTTTTCTCCTGTCATGGACGTACGGCAGGTGACAGTTGCCTACCACGTGTCCGCTGCGCGTGTGGCCTGTTGTGCACCTAGACTCCCCTAGTGAATACTGTATTTGACACTATTTACAAATATTATTTACAATACTACTTAACACTATTTCTCTTTTAAAAATTCAGTGTTTTTCTTGAATTTTTTTCTTCGTGTTTTTTTACCTCGCACTCACAACTTCAAATTTGGGTGTTAACCGTCGCCACCACCATCCCTTGCTGGCCTCGGTGGCTTGAAGGCTATGATTACGATTTGGCCATCTGGGCAACTGGGTCTTTGGGTTAGCGACCGACCTGGAGACTTGGGCCTTTGTAAGGGGGCTTATTTTCCTCTTCTTCGGGTGGCACTCCTCCAAGAATGGCTAGGGCGGCTCCAACGGCTTGTTATGGCGACTGACTATGACAAAGTAGGCAACGCGAAGAACGTCAACAAGAACAACAAAGATAACAAGAAGAAAGGTGGCAACTTCCCCAACAACAACACAGGTGGATCAAATTCAAGCATTCCCATTTCATGCAAATTGGATCATTCTAAACAGGGCACATGCAACCATACGCTTTCCATGTATAGCTAATTTTCATGTATTATCACATGTACCAAATGTGGTTAAATCTGCATCATATTTGATATGTATTTCTTTGTACAGCTTGTACACGTTGTACTCTACTTATATGCGCAAATGTTGAAGGAAATGCATTTATGGTACAACGTGTACCATATTTGATGGGTATTTCCTTGTATAGCGTGTATTTATTTGCGCATGTAAGTAGAGTACAATGTGCACCATATTTGATGTGTATGTCCTTGTATAGCTTGTATTTATTTACGCAAGAGAGAATATGTTTCGGTTGTGAATCCACGTGATTGCTTCAGCATTTGCACATATAAATAAGATCTGATGAAAACATGATCATACGAGATCTTATATCTGGATCTGGCCGGAAGCTTGGGGTTTCTATTTCCTACACACTTATATCTGGATCTGATTGGAAGCCTGGGATTTCTTTTTCCTGCACGCTCTTGTTAGTTACAACAGGTGTGTGTCTCTGGTTTCTCGAAAGGCTCAGCTAATCTTTATAGGTAAAAGGAGGCTCACTGGGGCATAGCTAGGGTGGCTATGTCGACGCGTTTTCCTTGGCCGTCCAATGTGCGAATGTCCTTTTTCTGACCGTTCGATTGTTCCTTCCGTTGTGAACCGTCGGATGCGGATTTGTTTTGCTCGACTGTCCGATCGTTCTTGGTGTTGCGGTCGCATTCTTCTCTCCACACAGGCGCACACCGCTCCTAGTGTAGCCACTCGCTAGGGCTTTTAGTTGCTACCCCGGTGGCCACTGGCGTCGTAGCCTGGAGACTCCTCTCCCGATGGGCCTCTTCCTTCTCCGCTCTCCTCTACCACAGGCAGGCGGGCCCAGAGCCGTTGCTGCGTCTGACGGCTCTCGCGGACACTGCCTCCAGCCTCTGCTTCCTTCGCGGGATGGCGCGGCGGCCAAGCGGCGATGATCGCATTCTTCTCCCCACACAAGCTCACACCACTCCACCTCCGCTCTCCTCCGCCGCGGGTCGGCGGATCAGAGCCGCTGCTGCGCTCGACGATTCTCGCGGCCTCCACCTCCCGCCTCAGATTCCTTCGCAGGATGCACAGAAGCCGGACGGCGATGGGTACTCCCCCGCAAGGTCTTTTTTTGAGTCGGGTACGCTGCCACCGTTTAAAGGACTGCGACGCTAGCAAAGCTGGCTGCCTCTTTAAGGTGCCTCGCGATGGTGATGAAGGCCCTAGCTTGATTCCTCCCCCACTTTTGCATACCTGAATTGGCCATGTTTGATTGCTATGACATGGTGAAGGAACAAGTTTTGAGTTGCAATTTTGATGTGCCTGGTGATTGTCTGTTGTAGTGTTTCCTTGATCGGTGATTTATTGTTTTCGTTGGTTTTTTTGCATGTGGGAATTTGGGAGGAGTACCGAGGGGTGTAACGCCAGACCGAGTTGCATGGGGGGATAATGCTAGAGCTTTGAAGTGGTGTTCAGAGAGCTCGTATGAGGTCCAATAAGGTTGACGACGTCCAAGCCGCAGATCCAGTTGTGAGCTCGGTGTTGCCAGCTCCACGGGGGAGAGTTAAATGGCATGGTGGTGATGTGGCTGGCAGAGGCAACAACAAGGTAGTTGCTGAGGCAGGAGGAGTCCAACTTCCAAGCCTAGAGAGGTAGTTGCAGCCAGATCCCAGGAGGACCTTGGATTGAACAAGGCAGCTGACGGAGTTGCCAACTTAGGAATGGATGGTGAAAGTCCAGACAAGTTTGTTGTGGTTGAAGATGAAGCCACGACAACGCTAGTGCCTGAGAGGGTACGACTTCCAATTTTTCCTGTGCGCTTCTTTTATTATTTATATAGACTGTTATATTTTTACACTGATTGATCAACCAGGTATTTCTTTCCATTCCTTTGCATAGGATGTTATTTGTTATGCGATTTGCTTAGGTTGTTTACTTGTTTTTTGGTAGTTTTTCTACCATCATATTGACAATGCATTATTATAGTGGCGCCTTATGCCATTACCCCGGAGGGTAATTACACTTAGGCATACGAATTACTATTCATCTACCCGATAGGACACCGCTTCGATGAATAGTAAGCTTTTACCAAAATTAGCATAGCAGACTAATAAGATAGAAACTGTATTTTGTATTACAGCTAGCAACACAAGACTATGGTTCTTTATTACAAGTAGTGATTTACAACTACAAAATAGGACTAAGTCCCCTCGCTTGCCTACCATGCTCCCCTGTTGTTCTACTCGTCCCACGCGCTGAATAGGGTGTCCACCTCGCCTTGCTCCTCGTAGTAATCGCCATCGTCTCCTGCGGTCTCATCGGCACCTGCGTGTCCTTCGTCCCACTCGTGATAGTTCTCGGTGGACTAGGATCTAACAAAGGAGAACAATAGCAAGATTGAGTACTAGTGTACTACTCAGCAAGCATTAATAGCAAAATACACTGGATGACTCATCTCTGTCTGTTATCACAATTTTTAGATCATCTTTTCTTTATAAATTAAACAACTCGTCAAAACTTTAAGTAGCAAGTTTTATTACTAAAAAGACTACTTGTCACTCGGTAAGAACATAAACCTCCCAGTAGTCACTGTAGCCTCCAATCCAGGAGACATGCATGAATTCATGATTTTTATTTAGCACTGCGTAGGCTTTGTACCACTTTACCCATAGCACTCTAAGCTCTCTCTGAGCTGGGTCCCTTGCATTTCTTTTGATGCGGGTTCGAGTTCAGAATACAGAATGTTTTCTAGGTTACGTGATTAAGTCTCCACCCATTACTTTTCGTCGGTGTCCTGGGTCTCTCACCCAGTCCTCCATTGAGTTCCCATAACGTTGGTTGGGCTGGACTCACTCCACCCAACACTCCACCCTAGCGCTATAACGCCTTGGATCACCCACTCCCCGAATCTCATACTGGCTCTGGGTTCCTCCAGCACACTCACACATAATTACTTCCTTGATGTGGAGAGTATAGCCACGTAACAAGGTAGCATTTTCTGCCCGCTAAAACAGAAAAATGGTTGGCACTTAAATATAACCTTTTTATCTAGGTGAGAGTTTTGTTGGTCCTTATATATTAACCATATATAAATGGTCCCACCTCTTCCCACATCTCTTTCCTGCCACGAGCCCCCTTTACCAGCTATAATATTAACTCTTGCAGTACAGCTGCTCCTCTCAGCTGTACCGCCCCCTTTTTTTATTCATTGTCTCTTTTCTTTTCTCTTCATCTCATTTATTCGATTTGATGTTTTAGACATAGTGTATATATATATATATATATATATATATATATATATATATATATATATATATATATATATATATATATATATGATACAACAAGTAACGTTTATGTTTAATATAACTACATTGGTGATCAATATATAAGCTTGCCTTCGTAGTCGTAGGAAAGATCAGCGTCGACGGATAACAGATTAGATACTCCAGCCTGCGTCGATTCGTTTTTTATAATTTATACGACAGACGCGAATAATACATAAATAAATACTTAGTTGCCTTTGGGTGATATTATGCGTACATAAATTAGTGGATCTTCCTTTGTTAGTATATTTTAATTTAATAATATTTTTTGGGTCCCCGTTAGGTTACCACTCCCCTACTGTGGTTGTTCTACGGTCTACTAACTCTGGAATCGTTGGTCACCTATATCCGGGTTTTATCGCATGACAATTAACATTACTACACTTACTCGCATGCGACTTGGTTTATCTAATTTTTACGCATGCGAATATGCCTGATCGATTTCATGCCAGTTTGTACGCATTTATTTATTTCTCTAAATAGACTTGAGGTTGTTTATTTTAATTATACTAACATGCTTTAAATTATTTATAATGCAACAGATTATTTGTCTAATTTATTGGGTTCTACTTGTGATTAATTAATTTATAAAGTCTCGAATTAGATTTACGCTTTTTCCTGTTTTTATTTTTCCATCGGTCTGGCTACTATTAGTTATATGTATGGAGTTTATAAATCCCCTTTTCTGGCGATTCACCCAAAACTTATGGGTAACATGTTAAATTATTTATCTAATGCAGTGATAATTTTATTAGATTTATTTTACCTCATTTCCCCACTTTTAATTTTTCTACCGGTCGGTCTACTACTAACTATTCTAACGCTGTTTAAAAATCCATACTTATGGCGATTCGTCTGAAAATCATAGGTATGGTGTGTGCGCGTTCTGTCTACCTATTAATAATTTTTATTTTATTTTAGTTACCTTTTAATTTACCGGTCTGGTATATGACTATTTATCCGTATGCGGCTTATTTAAATTCATTTGTTCCAAAATTATATAGTACCGCTATTTACTGATACTGGCATTCATCTAAATTTATCACTACTAATTCTCACTAGATTTTATTTATTACCCTTTGCCAAATTACTAATTTCTACCAATATTTCCTATTCCTTCTTTACCTAATCCCCTTTTCTAAATCTCTTTTCTCTCTCCTTCTTATCTTCCCAGCCGAGAGAAGCCAGGGGCTTCTTTCTTCTTCTTTGCCTTCCCCTTTTTCTCCATTCCTCTTCTAGGGCACATGCTCGTCAACTAAATTATCAGGTAAATTCATTTTTAGAGCTAAGTGTGTTATTTAAGAACTCTATGATACTGCATGATGGAGATGATTTGCTTGTGCTTAGGAATCTAGGAATGGACAGTAAGGAGTTGATGTGCATCAAGGAAGGAGACAACAATAACAATGACCACAATTCTGGCGAGGCCTTTAGGATTTTAAAGCCACTCTAAAGGAGATGAAGAATTTGTAGCCTTCAACTCAAAGAGTTTCAGTCACCCCATACTTAGTGCTGCGCCACCTTTTCTTTAGCCTATAAGGCTTGTATCTGAGACTCGGCCCATATGCTGGTCGGCCACCCCAGGGGTCCGTACTGTTTATGTGAACAGTAACTCCACCATGTGAATAGTACCCCACCCTAGGGTTTCCACCTCCTGGCTGCCGCCCTTTAGTAGAACTTGGGTTTTGTTAGATTGTTTTCGGTTTAGGCTAGAAAAACTATCGTTTACTTGTACGGCTAGTGCAACCAGACGTTGTCTTTGGAACCCCAACTTATTGAATACATTATTCTTTATTCCTCAATTTCTATTCAGCAAGTTCGTTGCTTCATCTATTTTTCTTGCTTGATTCTTGATTGCATACAGGAAAAGACATTCGTGGTCAGGTCGATCTCGCCGCCGGCAAGGTCGATAACGAACGTGAAGTTGGTTCAGCGATTACGGATGCAACAGTCATCGCAATCGGGACAACAGTCGCATTAGGTGTGATGCTTGGCTTGGGCTTTGCTTGGTTATGCCATTTGGATGCCATTTGAGCTCTTACTCTTTGTTCTTGGCTTGTGTATGGCTTGGGATGGCTTGATGCTTTTGGCTGTGGAAGAAACGAGGGCTTGTGAATGTGTGCTTTTGTGATGCTGGCTGTGAAGTGAAATGGTTCTATGTGGGGTGTGTCTTATGGGAGGCATTCGGCCGAGGGCTTTCTCCTGCACTGTGCATTGCCCTATCCAATTCCTTCTCACATGGAACTATTGAGCTATGGACCTTTGGTCCAAAGGCTATTTCAGCCACTATACTCTAGATTTTCTGCGGTTCAGGTAAGTCAGTACGACGTGGGTGTCGAATTTTAATAAACGCCGGGTGATGAAACCCACTAAGGTGAGCTGGTGCCGATTAAGATAGGTTGGTCTGGGAACCTCGATGATCCTTATGGTAATCTGACAGCAACCTTCCATACTCTAACTTCCATTTATTGTTTTCGATTTGCTACTGATCTTTTGGGTTGCTGGCGGTCGATAAAAATGTGGATCGAGGAAGGGTTAGACGGATGGCGATAGATAGACGAGAGTGCAAGGAAGGCTTCGACGACATGTAATGCAGATTTTTATTTTAATCTTTTGTACTCAAAGCTTGTGATTTATATTATGGTCTGATGTAAACAATTCTTGTAATTAGTTCAGCGATTGTATTATTATTTTATTCTGCCTGTAATGAATTTTTGTAAATGAGTTTGAGGTTAATTGATGATTTATTCTTGTTGCAATAATTCACGATGTCATTTGTGTTGATTAATTCTTGACAATATAAATTGTATGAAATTGTATGGCGATGTGATCGATATAATTCTGAGCTTATACTTTGATCTTGCTTAAAAGAATTTTATTTTACTGCTAATACCACTTATCGACGATTAGATTAGTGTTAATTTCCCAGGTTCTCACATCATTAATTTTATCTTTGTTCTTCTGTTGTATCATGCACCTATTTCCTTTAGTAGTTGTATGTGTTTTTGTTGTTGTTGTGTTTGTTTAGTTTCATGTGGAATATAGCACTTAGTATTAGTTACTAGTCATTATATATTGGACACAATACATGTCTATCTCACATAAAGCGAATTGTGAAATTAAAGTTAGAAAATATTATGATGTAATAACTAATAATTAATAATGAATGATGATTCATTTGAGTGTTGAAGAGGAACATAGTCTGAATTTGTTCTGCATAAGGGATTGTGTTTATAACTTTATATTTGCACGAGAGAAGTCAAGTTTGAGTAGCTTGAATATAGTAGTTTTATTTTGTACCAGGAAGGAAACATGTAATGAGAGAGTAAAATATAGACCAGAAGGACAAAAAAAATACTTTATGTTATTTATTCCTATGTATGTGGTTTTGTTCTCTGTTATACTTGAGGGATCACTAAAATAATTCCTCACTTCTCCCTTCAACACGTAAAATCAGAGGAGGTTTGCTATTTCAGCAGCAAATCCCAATCCTGTTTTGTGCTATCTCTTTGGGGGAAAACAATGGATGTTCATCTTTCACTAGACATTGCTATATGTAGCAGAGTGAACCACATTTCTTGATTTACCAAATCGATGAGACTTTGTAGGCAAGTTCGGTGAGTGACACATTTTTAGGAATGGGGACTAAAGTTACAACCCGCTTGCTTTTTGGCATAAAGTTCTATCACCAAAATAGGTTTATCATCTTCTTTAGTTATGCTTAGTTTGCCTCTCTCATAGTGATATTATTACTGATTTACCAATAACATTTTACATGGTAGAGTTTTACTGCTATAAAAGTATGAATTGAGCTCATAAAATTCTCATTATTGTCTTACTATTGCAGGCTCAAGTAGGTAATTCCCCAAAATAGATAGTTGGCAGGAAGCTAGGTAAAGGTGGATTTGGTTAGGTCTATGTTGGCAGAAGAGTATCTGGAGGTGCTTCTCGCACGGGTCCAGATGCATGCGAGGTTTTGTTTCTTACATGCCTCAGTTGGACTCTGATGTTTTGTTTGCTGATTTATTCAAATCTTCTTTGGATTAATATCCTGTAGGTTGCACTAAAATTTGAGCATCAGAGCAGCAAAGGATGTAATTATGCCCCCATATGAATGACAGGTTTATCAGTAAGCACTTTACATCGTCATCCTTTTTTTAGTGTATGTTATTTTCTGTGGAGTATGACCTGTTGACCTTTTGTGACTAGCACTCTGAAATCTGAATGGTTATTATGGCATACCATCAGTCCACTAAGACTATTACATTCTTATCCACCAATAGGTATAGTCAGGTTGATTTTGTTGAGAAAATTCACAACTTATGTGACTAATTACTGATGCTACATCATTATTTACTATCGATTGTTTTTTCCTGTTTTTCTTTCATATTGCTTATTGTACAATGCAGTGCTCTTGTTACTATTTGCTACCTAATTATGAATCACTGTCTGGTTAAAAATCACAAATATCCGCTGACTGATCTTGACATTGTCTTAGCTTAGTTATTGAATTGTCATGGTAGAATCAAAGAGTGGTGCATCCATACTTACTGCCAATATTAGTTACACATATCTACGTGTATTCTAAACTAATATTACCATCTAACATATGTATATTATATATAATCGCAAGAAAAAGTGCATGATCCACGTAGTACTCTGTTTTTCGCAGTGCTATATGATATTTCCTTTCGGTCCTTTCAACATGCATAGGTTCAAAAATGCTTAGTTTAGTAAAAAAACCGTTGGTGCGCACAAAAAACTTACAGAAATATTCCGGGCTACAATTATATTTTTGTATTGTACTACACGATCATACTGTCTTCTTCATGTTAGTGTGTGCCTATAGTCGAAGCTTATTCAAAGTTGAACAAATGTAATACTAATTTTCTTCCCCATTATTCTTAGAGGGAATTGCACTTAGCCTCAGGTACATCGTCGTTAGTTTCATAAAATCATAGGTTTAGCCAAAACTTTCACTTAACCACAAGTTCTTTGACTCATTGGTGTGCTTTGCCCTAACCTATTGGCATGGCTCGAGTCTGAGGTTCTTGCTGATCGAGTTTACCCAGATAGGGACAAAATAGAAGAGCGCTTCGCCTCCCTTCTTCTCTCGCCATACCTGCCCTAGCACGGAGCGCTTTGCCTCCCTTATTCTCTTGCAAGCACGATTCAAACAGAGGTGTCGCCCTTCTCATCGCTCGTGGATGCAGGGTGCAATCAGCTTTGATGGCGGAACGCCAGCTAGGGCAGGGGGGTTGGGGTATCGGTAGCAATAACCAACACTATTGAGTTGAGGCAAGGGAAGGGACTGCCGCAAAGGTAGAGAACTCTCGATCCCTTTGTAATTTTTGGTATCAGAATAGGAGCATGCATCGGTAGGGGTTTTAGTTTGCAATTTTAGAGTTTGTATGTTTGGAACAGACATCGGTAAGATATATTTTCAGTATTGAAGCTCTGAATTTATGAACTCTGAATTGTAGTACTGAAACATTAGGCTATTACCTTGAATCGCACATGTTTGAGGACACAATGAACAAACTCTGTACTCTAAATTTTAGTCTTTTGAATTCTAGGCTTCTGAATTTTTAGTAACAAAATGAAACTGGTATATGCAAAAAGAAGGCTTTCTGGATAAGTATCATGAGACTTTTTATGTTCAGTTATAAATTGCATACTTGGCACTAAGTATATCATTAATGTTTGAGCACGCAGTAAGTTTGAAATTCCATCAAAATTAAACTCGTTAGAATACTTAAGGTCCTAAACATGTATGACTA
Source organism: Ampelocalamus luodianensis (assembly GCA_036346255.1). Lineage (NCBI taxonomy): Eukaryota > Viridiplantae > Streptophyta > Magnoliopsida > Poales > Poaceae > Ampelocalamus > Ampelocalamus luodianensis. Next base: position 24,902,951 of record CM070622.1, on the reverse strand, counting down.
AAATTAATCTCGATGTTGTAGGATGGTTGAAGGGATTTGGATGCTACGAGTTTTCAAACATGATCAAGGCCCCGAAACACCAGTTGTGGAGAAGAAGATGGCTAGATGCTTCCTTTGCTACTTCAGTTTGGTGGAAGTCATAGAAGCAGAGGGGTACACTGCTAGTGATGATATGTACTATGCATCTCCTGGTTCATACATGGTGGGCTCCTTGAGGAAGATAGAGCATGACATGCATATTTCTGACATGATCAAGGAGAACGACAGTGGCAAGAAGGCTCATCTATACTTGTTTTACAAAAAGGAGCTGACCACAATATTGTCTCCAGCAAATAATGCAAATGAGTTCTACAAAGGGATTCCGCTGGTGTCAATCAATGATGCAGAGGTTATAGCTCAGGGAGAACCTAGAGATGATGGCATAGGAGACATGTAGTTTTGGGATCACAGAGAGTATGACATAGAAGATGCCAAGAGGTTGGGGCAAAGTGCACCAATGAGTCAAAGAACCTGTGGTTAAGTGAAAGTTTTGGCTAAACCTGTGGTTTTATGAAACTAACGATGATGTACCTGGGGCTAAGTGCAATTTCCTCTTATTTTTATAATCACTAGTTGCCCTCTGTCAATATAGCGGCCTCTTGTTCTATTTGAAACTATGTATGTCGAACCCGAGAGCGAAGGATCCCAGATTAGCTGTGTTTCATACACTAGTCCAGGAACAGCTAGTGTACACAAACGAACAATAGTGGATAGCATAACCATACAATGCTATTCAAACAAAATAATTTGAGTTGCTACAAAAAGAGGGGTATAAAGCCAACAAGCATATTACAGCGAAAGCAAAAATAGCAAAGTAGGCCACACGATTCGCCATAGGCAATTGTCTGGAGGCGCAGCCTAGTCGTCCAAGATCTCAGTCTCCTCACAGAGCTCCTCTCCTGCTCAACAAATATTAAGCAAGGTGAGCACAACAACTATGCTCGCAAGTTACACTCGGTAACAGATTATAATGCATACAGGGATATAGCAATAGAAGGTTACAGAGCTGATTTTGCATAAAGCAATATTTCTTTTCAAGTACTTGTACTAAGTTCTAAAGTAGTCTATTCCATAGCTAAAATTTATTTTCTAAATCTCAAATTTTATAGTCAGATAAAATTCACACAAAAATGGTGAAGGATACCCTCCTATCACAAGGCTACCCGCCCAATTTTCCTATTGGAAAGAAATCCAAAACCATTTGATGAAGTCTTTTGAAAACAAAAAATCAAAATCTAACTTGGAGTGGCTTTGCCAGCATGTCTATGACCATAGACACGGCTATTCGAATAGTTCTTAACACTCTGCAGAGGTTGTACAACTTTATCCACATGACACTACTTCTCTAGTTTGTTTGGTATCCGTCGATACCATCGCTCACTACCTTAAGTGAATAGTCTAGAGTATGTGATAAGGCCTTTACAAAGTGTCATCCCACCATAGTCCCGCCTTGCTAAGGTTTCGCATCCTTTGGATAGAAACCCGCCGGATTCAAGACCCCTCTTGCGTTGGTGGGAATACATAAAAGTAGGTCGTAAAGACTCCCACGCAACTGGATGACACGACCACAGTGAAACATTACAAATTAGTTAGCCAGGTCCTGCCCACTCAGAACATATGGTAGTACGATGGGGCTTAGCAAGATGCAGCTCAAAGACCGATCCTTGATTGACTTGGACGACTTTCCAGTAAAGCCCTAGGCCTCGATCATAGAAATGAATCGATCCCGTGTATAAACATGCACTCATCCAAACATCCATTTCGCCCAAGTCCAAACCAATTTTTATTCTATTTTGCTTTTCAAAATTATTTGCAAACTTCCACGACAAACCAATGTCGGGGATAACAGTTTTAGACATCATTTGATCTTTTGGGCTGTAAATCCCTCGAATCAAGATTTTTGGTCTAAACTTTGGCTAAGCATAATTTTTCCACATGTTCTAGTCATACTAACGTATCGACTAGATTTTTAACTAAGGTGAGAAAGGAATGACTAATTTAGTAGCAAAGTTTGGCTATACAAGGGATTGCGAATAACTATAAAGCTTAAGACAGGAATTTAAATTACTTGTATTTAAATAAGTATGCAGTAATAATTTAAAACATAATTTAAATAATTTAAAATACTGGGATTCGATGTGATCAAAGGTGTAACTACTTCGTCGAGATACTCGGGTTCCTCGGAGTAGTCGAAATCTACACGTGAGAACGAAACAACTTCAGATAAAAGTCCAAATAAGACCCAAATGAGCTCCAAATTAAATAATTTTAGAAAAGAGAGCTTGATCCAGATTTTGATGAATTCGTAAATTTGAATCTCTCGAATCGAAGCTCGAACAAAGGAGAACGAGCTCTCGGAAGTTTTGAAATCATGAGGTTGAAAGGAGGTTGGACTACTTGGTCGGAAAGGGGTCGAAAGAAGGCTTCGACTGCCAGGTCCAAAGAAGGATACGACTACTCGACGTAGTCATAAGAAGAATACCATAAAGATATGACTACTCAACGTGGTCGTAAGAAGAATACAAGAAAGATACGATTACTCAACGTGGTCGTAAGAAGAATACAAGAAAGAACCAGGCATAGGAAACTCACCAAGACCGAGAGAGAGACTGGAGAAGGTCGATGGACGGCGGTCAAAGACGGCGCGAACGCTCTGGTGAAATCCCAGCGAGGACAAAGGGGAGCCTCGGGTAGCACACGGTCTTGCGAAGCTGGAGGTGAAGACAACGCTGACGGGGAGGCTTTGACGGCGGCGCTGGAGGCGGTGGCGAAACTTGTAGTTTGGCGAAACGAGGGCGTGAGAGAGAGAGAGGGAGAGTGTTGAGGAGGAAACAGAAAGGAGGGCAAAAGAGATCCATGGTGCTCTATTTATAGAGGAAAGGGGAACTGAGTGACAAGATGGAGCAGTGAAATTCGCGGCAGCGCGACAGGGCTCGGTGGAGACAACGATATTTAATGCGCACATCGCTGCGGAGATGACGACATTTAATGTGCACGTCGCTGCGGAAAAAGAGTGAGGAAAGAGAAGGTGAGCAGGGGTTGACAGGCGGAGCTAGTTGAAACCGAGCGGCTAGTCGAAACCAAAATGGTCGAAACTGAAGGATGGTTGAAACCAAAGTGGTGGTTGAAACCGGAGGGTGGTCGAAACCAAAGAGGTGGTCGACGCGCGGGGAGAGAAAAAGAGATAGGCCGAGGGGAATTCGGAATAAACAGAGGAAGGGGAAATTAAGAACCAGGGAACTCCACTAGACTCAGAATAAACCATTTTTTTTAATTAGTTGAAGTTTGATTTAATCATTAAATTATTTTTAATTTCTAAAATTTCAAGTTAATTTGTAGAGGTTCAACAAAACCAAATGATTATTTTATTTTTATTTTTATTTTAAAAAAATCCTAAAAATTGGGATGTTACAATGTATAACTCCTTACAAATTACTCATCCTTACAAATTGCAATTGTTTTACAACTCACTAGGTACATTAGCTCAACACATCCGCTTCTAATCATGCTGAAAAGAGTCGTGTATATAAGAAAAATGACAAATAGATCCAGGTATATTATGTTTACTCACATATTCAGTCATTCATGGCTATTTCTGGTTACACACAAATTAGTTGGTGGGCCCAATGCTTATCAGATCGATCCGCGAACATATTCCAATGTCCCATACTCTACATTCTCATATGTTCCTTCCCCTCTTATGTTTGCCCTGCACGCCAAGGCACGTGCAGGCCTCTTGTAACAGTGATTTTGGAGACTTTGGACAGGCTCATCGAAATATTTGCACGGCAACACAACTACGTGGCGCGCTGCTGGATTCCAATCGCAACGACGATCTTCTGATCCACTTGAATTGATGCTATTGTTGTCTTCTCTTTTTTTGCGAGGCTTGCTATTGTTATCTGTAGCTATTGGTATGTTCATACAATAGTATACTTGCATAAGAAAGAGAATATTACCCGTCCAAGGAATCAGAAACACCGATAAATTTCTATGCAAAAAGGAAAGAAACATCGATAAATTGACACGAAAAATATCTTGAATTTGTAGTTTGTGCACGGGAAACGGATCCTCCGCATTAAAGAGAAAAATCAAAGGATTTAAAAATTTCTACGCAAAAAGAAAAGAAACATCGATAAATTGACACGGAAAATATCTTGAATTTGTAGTTTGTGCATGGAAACGGATCCTCCGCATTAAAGAGAAAAATTATAGGATATGTCGTGACTAGCATTAGGATATTGTTTTCACCGTACGATCTAACATGAACGGTCTGTTGGAATTAATACGGGCTGGGCTCATTTTTAATTCTAATTAATTCCTGTAAAATCCCAAAGGCCCATGTACACGTACTAAAACTGTTTAGTCCCATATGGAGAGTTGAATGGGAGTTACACCACTTTAAAAGGTGGAACGTGGTAACCCCTTTGTGGAATTAGAGAGAGCCAATACACGCGCGCTCGCCGCTTCGCCTCGTCGGCGATGCGGGTGCGGGTGCGAATCTTGGCGTCTGCAGCGCGTGTCGGTGCGTGCGCGTTTTCTTTATCTATTCGAAAATCGAACGCGATCGACTCGCGATTAATTGCATTAACAAACGGATAGCGAAGCGGTTCGATTACGGTGAGTAATGACGACCGTTTCTGGCCTCTTCATTTTTGCCATTAAGTAGAAGAAAGCACTGTTTAAAAAACCGCTGGCAATAATCGCTGCTGCCTCTGACGATCTCCATCCTGGCGAAGCGCGTGTACGGCTACACCAGGAGAGCAGGCCTCCGGAACCCTCGTCTTCGAAGGCTTGCACGAGCGAGGACGAATAAGGTTTTTGGGGAGCGTTCGCGCGACTGCTCGCTTCTTCCTCTTCATTCGATTCTCTGCTACGTCTACATCAACTGCACGACTACTACCACTACACCATGATGAACGACAATCCAGTCAGGACTCCTACTGCTGCTACTGGATCTGGAGCTCCTACTGCTGCTACTCCTTCTACTGGATCTGGGTATGCTTATCTTGCACATATTTGTTGGTTAGTTTTCTTATCTGTTGTTAACTTGAACACTGAGATAGGTATAATAGTTTATGTTCTTCTGGATCTTAGTATGGCTATAGTGTTCTTGTTCATTTACTTTGTGAAAATGATTAGAGTAATTTCTATAATTTATCTATCATATTTCTAGATTAAAGTAATTCGAAAAATACTCATACTTTCAACACGGTCTAGATTGATCGCTGCAGTAGATATCGTTACAGTATTCTAGATAGAGTAAATATACATTATTTCTACAGTTTTTTCAATGCAGTGCACTTTTTACATAGTGTTCTCGGCTGTTGTTGCATGTAACCCGAATCCTTGTGCACGTTCGTGTCTACACTATAGCTTTCTGAGGTGAAAATATGTCAAGTTGCAAGTGGTGCTAAAAAGGAGCGTATTTCCCTTTCAAATTTTTTTTTTTATCGTCGCATGCTTCTTTTTTTTTTTGTGACCTTGGATAGTGCAGAGGTATACGTGTCAATGTCTCCTTTTCACCACCTAGTTTGGATCGTCTACCGCCCCGGCCGCGCACCAGGTCTACAATACACGGAGCGTGCACAGTTGGAATAAAAAAACGGATTTGCTTTCATTCATCAAGGTATTTAGCTAGGTTATATAAGCTGTTGATTGAATGATCAACGGCTGCCCCGCTGAAAGTGATCTCGCTCCAACAACAAAATAATAAGCAGGTGTTGGGTGGAGGGGAGGCGGCGGCGGTGTTGGGTGGAGGGGAGGAGGCGGGTGTGGGAGGCGCCGGGAGGGGAGGCGGCGGCGTTGGGGAGGAGAGGAGCCGGGAGTGGAGGCGGCGGCGTTGGGGAGGAGAGGAGCCGGGAGGGGAGGCGTCGGGTGGGAGGAGCAGGCGTCTGGTTGGAAGTATTGGATGGAAAAAAAGAAACGATTTGTATTTATATACGATGACAATTTGTGGGTAATTTTAACGAAGTTCGGTGGCAAATATATATTCTATTCCACAAAAGCCAAAAAAAGCACCTCTCCTCTGGCTTATAGCTTTTAGGCTTAAATTGACTTAAACTTATTTTAAGCCGAACAAAAAAGCACCCCCTTTGTTTAGGTTTAGGCTTTTTTGCTTTTAAGCCAGACAAAAAGTCTAAACAAAGAGGGCCATAGTTCCGCCGGTGGCCGTTGATAGGACAATCTGAACGCGTGTTGTGTAGTATTGCTGTAGCAAATAGGAAAAAATATGCTCCAGTATTCTGACGTTTGCGTTTTGCATAGAATTTTCAAGGATTGGAATAGTTTAGGATTGGACCTTTCGGCCGTGTGTCTTTGAATTCCAAACCTGCCAGTCAGGTCAAGCTCCGTAATCATTCATCCACAATAGAAGCTCTTTCGCCCCCATTTCCCTTTTGATTTTACGAGGGCATTACTTTGTAAAAATCATAATGAACGTGAACAGCAAGTCAGCTACCCAAAGCAAAAGCAAATATCGAATCAGCGTCCACTCCGACGGCCCTGTTTGGTACGGTTATAGTTTTTTTTTTAAAAGTAGATTTTGATTGGGTTGAAGAGTTGTATGGCTGCGCACCCTCCTTCCTGTCTGGCTGAACGACTGAGCTGAAGAGATTTGGTGTTTGGCTATCCGACTTTTAGGTCGGCTGGCTGAAGCATCTGAGTTAGAAAATGTCTGAAATAACCCTGAGACAAATGATAGCTTGGTTGATGCTGTTTAACGACAACTAACGATAATTAACGCACTTTACGATACCTACCACAATTAACACAATGGACAACAACTACCGTAATTAACAACAATTAATGGCAAGTAACGCAACTAATGACAATTAACGTAATTGACCATAATTAATAACAATTAACAACATAGACCATGATTAACAATAATTATTACAACAATTAGTTATTACATAAATAATTACAATAAACTATTATTATAATAAATAATTGTTACCAAAAAAAATAATTTGCAATAGAAAAAAATAAAATAAAAAATAGAGGCGCGAGGGGGGGAGCAGTGGCGGCTAGGTTTGGGGCCGAGGGCGGCGACGGGGGCAATAGGAGGGAGGAGGCGCTGACATTGGGGGAGGAGGAGGGAGGAGGCGTCAGGGGAGAAGGAGGCGAGCGGCGCTGACGCCAGGGGTGGAGGATGAGGGCGGGGCGGTGGCACGAGAGGAGGAGTGACGGCGTGGTCGGGCGAAGGCTCTAAGGGAGGAGGACGGAGGCGGCGCGGCGGCATGGGAAGAGGACATGGCGGGCAGCAACGCGGGAGGAGAAGGAGAGGAGAATGGGAGCAGGGCGCCGGGCGAGGAAAAGGATGAAGGAGGACGGGGGCGTGCGGGAGGAGGACGGGGGCAGAGTAGGAGCTAGGGTTAGGGTTTGGGGGGAGGGGGTATAGGGGTAAAGTCGGAACGGGGCTGCAGGAAGCTCCTCGCGGGTGGCTCCCGCACATCGTAACGGATAACGGCTTCAGAGAAAGTATGGGGGGTTGCGTTTGAGATGGTTTTTGGCTTTTCTGAACGAAAAGCTCAAACTGATGCAGTACCAAACAGACCCAACGCAAACCTTCAGTTCCTACTTGACATTTGCTTTTATTATGGCACTTTATTTTTTTAGAACATATCTAAATCCTAAAATGAACTAAGCATGACTGTACGACAGATGAGTGCATGATGGGCTGTGTGTTCATGAACGTACCGTTCCAGACGGGACCGCACCAGTGGTGACGGATAGACACACGAGAAAAGATAAGTAGTAGTAGCCGTTCTGCATTCGTTGTGGATAGAAAATCGGACAACGATCCACGCGCCTCAAGGCGACAGACAACTCTGAGTACTGTTTTGACACGACTAGCTTTTGTAAGCAAGATGCAAGAAGAAGCGGTAGCACGGAACAGAGCATGCATCCGAACAAGCACCGCCTAGCTAGCGCGACGCGCCGACCCGGCTACTCGCTGAGGCTCAAGGCCACGGAGGGAGAAGACCCCGGTAGACGGGCGTGGTGGTGTGCTCGCTGAATCGCCGCCGTCCCGTCACAATCAACAGCGCAACGGGCGCGCGGTCGTGCACGCCGGACCCACCCACACGTCCGTATGCAGGGGATCGCCCGAGAAGAGCAACAAAAAAACGCTAAAAAGGCGGCATTTTGTTCGGTTCCGTTCGGAGCATTGGAGCGTGCGTACGACGGCCGCGCTGGAACCGCGCCGCCCACAGCCCAGCCACTCGCCACGGGCGGGCAGGGGGGCCTGGCGCGCTTAGGGTCTGTTTCGATTGAGACCTGGGACGGTCTGCGTGGCCGGACCTATCCCTGACGATGCCTGCGTAGCGTTTCCCTTGTCTGGCCTGGAAGCCTTCTTAGACAACTCTATCCTGAACCAGACGATCAAAATTGTTCAGTCTGAACTACAGGCAGCAATAATATGCTAGCGAATTGAGATTAAAAGGGGAATGAATGGTAGGTAGGGATATACACAGTGTTGTGTAATTAAGAAAATATTAGCACATGTAAAGAAGTTACTAGTTTTTAATCTAATTAGTATTTATTTGTAAAGCATCTGTGAGCTAATATAATTTAGTTGTTAACGTAATTATAAAAAAAAAATATTGGTTAAAACAGTTTATTTAATTATAAATAGATGTGTGGTTGCAAGTTGCAACCCTTGTTACCCTTGCAATAAACGGAACACATATTCTACCTCTTCATTTTTTTTTTCACTCAAAATGTGTATCGGGAGACGGAACTGATTTTAAGGGGTGTTTGTGGAAGTGTATTTTATGTATTTTACGTTATCTCTTTTTTAAAGTGTAATTTTTTAATTTTACACATTTCTCAAATCTAGATCTTCTAAATTTGTATAACTAAATCAAAATTATCTATTTTTTAAACTACATTTAGATACGTAGAGCCCACGATCCTCATCCTCAAGAAACAAACAAACCCAGCGGCTGGGTTCGCCGGTTGGCCTCATGTTTCCATCAATTCGAATCCCTGCTGAACGTTCGAGAGCCGAAGGGTGGGTTTGTGGTCGTAGGTTGGGTAGTACAACTGAGTACCTGCGCGCCACACTTCGTGCCTGTGCTGATGAGTGAGTTTGCCATCTATAGGCGTGCATGCTTTCCGCGCAGCGGTACGGTTCATTTATTTAGAGGATTTTATTTGTATTCATTTTGGATTACATTGATTAAAAATCCGTTTTGAATGTTTCATTTGATCTTTTACCATTTCTCTATTTTTCATTTACTTTAGTCATTTATGCCCACAGGAAAAGACGATAGTACCCTTTGCATCTGTGGCTTTATTATACAAGCATACGGGGCAATAGAACTGGCTGGACTCTTCAACTTCAAACGTCACTGATGAACCGAAACAGATATCATGAGCGGCTAACATGCAGTTGCTACATTTCAGCAGCTGGCCATCTTTACCACATTTTATGCACAAATCTTGTTCTGACAAGCCCCCAAGGGAACCATTGGCGTCTTGATCCTTGGTACAGAACGGCACTTCGTCAGCCACCGACAGAAGACCAGCAGCATCAAGGCCACCGAAACTATCATCTGAGGAATGGACATGTGATGATTCCGCCACAGTATTCCCCCATAATCTTCTTGTTTGATGTTTTATTTGCTCTTTTCCCATCCCCGTCCTGAGGAGAGTTTGGAACAGATATACTGCAACTACGTTTCTGAACATCAGTTGTATTATTTCCGATATTCTTCTCGGATAAATAATTGGCTTCTGAAGTTTTATCATGTAAGGCTACATTGCAGCCACGAGGCTCTGGAGCAGTCTGCACATTCAGCCCACCATGGACTGGATTTTTTCTAAGATGTTGCCATCATCATATACAGCTTGATTATCTTTGTCGGTGCAACTGACTTCCAGATGAGACTTGTCACCATTCTGCTGTTCAAACATCCTAGTATGCTCTGTAGTATTCCTCGGTGGATGGTTGGTTTCAGATTTATCTCCTTGAATAGCGCCATTGCAGCTTACAGAAGGTAAAACGCTAGCAGCTCGCAGAGTCAGCTCCTCATGAAAATGCTTGGACTGCCACCATCCAGATCTTGATTTACTTTCTCATCACTGCCATCTTGTGGAGAACTCAGATGAGTTTTGCTGCTATGCGGTTGTGGAGTCATGGTTGTCTCCTGTGCAGTAATGAACTCAGGCAAGTGGCTTGCTTCAGATGCATTTGTTTGCAAAGCATCACTGGGCATAGTCGTCTTTTCCCATGGGCATAAATGACTAAAGTAAATAAAAATGGAGAAATGGCAAATAATAGAAGAATATTTAAAGGCGAAGCAAACAATCAAAGATCCCTTTATTTAGACCGGTGATGTTACGTGAGTAAGATTTTTGTGTGGTGGTACAGTTTTCAAGGAGGAGGTTGGATCGGAATTGGATCATCTGATGTTACATTTTCATCAAATGTTGCTACAGTGTTATGTCATGATGTTATTCTAGCCCCTTTTTATCTACTGTTCTTTTTGTCCGGCTGCAGTGCATGTATAACGTATCATAAAAATGTGATATATATTTTTTGCGTGCTCTCTAAAAATAAAATACAATGTGAGATAATTCAGTATGCATGCGCTACCAGTACTCATCCAAGCGGGAGCCGGAGTTGTTTTGTTTCGACGTGAGGTTGCTTTGCATGTGGCACCAAGAATCCTTACTGTAAGCATCGACGTCTATCTTTAATTTGTTTTTGCCTGAATCTATATTTTTATGTTGTATTGAGCAATGGACACTCTTGACAGCCGAGACTCGAGAGCTGTTATCATTAGCACTGTTGTTCTTAGTTGTATATGCTGCGTGCCCGCGTACGGGTCTACTCATGCGGTTTGCGTGCTTCGACACGCCTGCTACGGGCCCAATTTCTGTCGTCGATCTGTTTCCTCCATTTCGAAGGATTTGTGGTTCACGACTAGCAGCGTGCCACCGGCGTCAAACTTGTTGGGGCTACTTCATTCCTTCCACTTGGAAAAATGTTTTTGGTTCTTAAAGACAAAAGGGAACTTTCATTACTAACTTATAGGCTTGGCTAGATCGTGAGCCGCCCGGTCCAGTACAACAGCCGGAACTTGTTTGGGACATGATCTTGGGCAATATAACGGCATGACCAATGTGACAGCAGTTAAGTTTGCCACTAATTGGCATATCATACGGGACTAAGTTTTACTTTCTGTCCCTAATGTTTGGCCTCTCCCCCAGCTCCAGAATGTGGGTCCCACCGCAGAATAAAAAACAAAAAAAAAACTCTCTCAGCTCCCACAACCGACTGCCTCTCGCATCTTGTTCTCTCTCCCCGACATCATGTCTCTCTTTTTTAATTCATTTGGGAATTGGAATCGAGTCCTGGACTTGAACCGGGTCCAGCTTTTCTTAGTCAAGCCCCTGTGCGTGTAATGGTTTGGAACCGGGTTTGGAGGCACATGCCCTAAGACCCGGGACCGGATGAAATATCGAAGCAACTCCTTCACCACGTTGATTAACCACGCTGTTCCTTGTTCTCATGCAATGCATGATATTGGACAACGCATGAACAAGAGTCGATTTTTTTTTTGTGTGTGTTTTACTGTTCGCCTCGTTGGGAAACAATGCCGTTTTGGACATCCCTTGCCGCCCGCGCGAGTCGTCGGCGAGTGTACAACGAGGAAGCGGCCGGGATAGTTTCGGCCTTTTCGAGACCGGAGAGTAGACCAGAAGGAAGCTCCCTACAACGCAGAAAGAGATCTGCACGGATCGTGCCGGCTGTCGGGAGAGGACCAGGGCTGCCCAAGTGCGGAAGCGGAACCGACCCATGTGACGTGGGCGCGCTGAAGTCTACCGGGCTCACGGTGCGGCCCAGTGGGATTTGCAGTCCACGCGACGTCAGGCGCAGGGCCGGGTGCACATCCGCTTCAGGTAGATTCGACTGGCGCGCGCAGGCCCAACTCCACTCCCAAGCTTTATCGATGCGTTCCGAGCTCCGACGTCCGAATAGGACTCGGCTGAACTGCACGATGCCGATCGCACAGAGTACTGCAATTGCAAAGTTGGCAACACGTGCCGGCCATTGAAATGATGGGTTCGCTTGATTGATTCCCAGGAGAGTAGTGTAGTAATATCTTGAGTTAGAGCTAGCTAGAGCATAGAGGTACATGTGACTCGTTTGTTTCAGCTTAATTTCGAAACTTGCACGTTGAGCCGCTCCTCAGAGAAAGTCCGCTCTCGGAAAACAAAGGGAAACAAGGACGGACGGAGCCGTCTAGAATGACCCGTTCTCTAGAAGCCAATACCGGGGAATTAATGAACTCCTGCCTGCCGTATTATGTTGAATCATTAGCGTGACCGCGACGTCAGTTGACCCCGACGAGAATAGAACTTTTTTAAAAAACTTGGCCTGTGCTGATACCTTAATTACAAAAACAGTTCTGTTGATATTAACATTACAAATCTGACATCCTGCTGAGCACGAAAGAATCCTTCGACGCTACTAGGAGCGGCAAGCCAGCAGACGCGGGAACCAAAGGCGCAGCGTGAAAGGTGCCACGGCTTCCACACTACCGGAGCGCGGCAAAAAGCCCGGTTGCTTCCGTGCCACCCGAGTGCGGTAGGGGCAGCATCGATGGATTCACGCATGCATGCATTTAATGCGAGAAAAAAAATGCATGGCGTGCATCATGCATGTAAATGCAGGCGTCCACCAAACCGAGAAATGGCGCATGCTGCAGTGGCGTGGAAGCTGCCGGATTACCTGTCGTGCTCCGGTGGCGCAGAAACCGTCTGGGCTCGCCACCTTCCACGCCCGCCGGCTTGCCGCGCCTAGTAGTGCCTTTTCATGCCCCCCCCCCAAGCGTGGTAAGTTCCACGCGCCAGCCTCCCATTCTTCCGCGCTTAGCAGGGAGCCAGATTTGCAATTTTGATGTCAACGGAGTTATTTTGTAATTAAGGTGACAACACGGGACCAAATTAAAAAAAATAACGAGGATAACTTCCGACACGCACTACTAGTACCTCTCAAACTTATCAATCCATTCCGGTATCGGTATGTACTATTTCGCCACTTAAATCAGTATAGACCAGTTTTGTGTTTCGTATCAGTCTCGATATTGGTCAATATCGGCATACCTGTTTGATACCGATCAATACCAATTGTACCGACTTCGATACTGGTCAATACCGACTATACCGGGCAATACCGGCCATACCGGTGGATTTAATAATACCATCTATTGTGCTCATTGAACCATAAGTTATATTTAATTCTACTACTATGTATTTAGAATAATATTACAAGTAAATTTAGTGTGGATATAATTAAACATATACGTACTTATAAAAATATTATAAAATTAAACTCCGAAACGATACGCTGGTATGAGCCGTTGCTAGAATGTCCCGTCTCAAGAGCCAAGCCGCTCCGGAATGGTAGTGAAGTATGGTACTTCTAGCGTTTTGCTGACCCAAGCATCATCTGTTAGAAGCTCCTAAGGGCATCTCCAATAGTGTATTTATCGTCGTCTTTTAGCTATGCTATATCAACAAAATCCTACGTGGAGGAAAGAGTGGGGTGAGCACAGGTCGTCTCTTCCTGAAGAGACTGTCTGACGAGGATTAAAACCTCTATATATTATCTTTAATATATAAAAGACCATACGTCTTCATGGTCGTAACCTTTGAGGTGCACAACCTCACTGGTCGTAGAGATTCCAGAGGTTACATAATGGGTACCACAGTGGACGAAGGCCCAAGCCAAGCTTCCACCGGAGAGCTACTCGTAGAAGGTAAGAAGCGATTCCAAGGTATATTCTCTACCGTATGATGAATGGAACACGTGCATATTCCATACGACGTATCTTATCCAAGACACACCAGTGAACAACCTCCGTGCGGTTATATGTTTCATAGACATATAACCGCCAAACGGTTGATTCTGTATCAACCGTCACTTGACTCCGACCAGACGCAACGCTTCGAGGGCAATTTAAAGATGGAACCTGCGCGGATCAAGAGGAAAAAAAAAGGCAACAGAAGAAGGAAGACAAAAAACACAAGCCATAGATTTGTGTAATAGTTCTGAGTTAGCAAGAGGGCAAGCAGAGTCCTTAGGATATACCTTGTAAATTCCAGTTCATATTAATAAAAGAGCAGTCCCATTATTCCCTGAGATTTCCCACGTCATTTTCTCCTTTCTATTTTCGTAAGATCGACGTCTTGATTGTCGACAGCTGGCGCCGTCCGTGGGGAACGCGGCGTGGAATCTCGAAGATTTTCTCGCTCATCAAATCTTTGTCCATTCCCGTCTGTGATCGATGCGGTTATGGCGGAAGTTGGGATGAAGAAAATTGGTTCGACTTGGAGGACTACGCCGACCTCGACATGGATGCATGTATGCGCGTATGGAGGAAAGCGGAATCTCTTCATCATCCTCCTCTGCGGCTCGCCTGGCGTAAATCGGCGAACAACCGGATGGATGAAGACACACCGCTACGATCGATGGCGGTCTCGGAGAAGTGTTTATGACCAGTTCGAACACCCCAAATCTCGACAAGCGGCCCTTTGGACCGGCAAGAAAGGTGACGAAAATTCAACACCGCAACCCGAAGTTCAACATACCTTTGATGCGATCATGGTTGATAGGTACTCACGTGACGCTTCTAGTAATTCTAGGAGCCACCGACACTTAGTGACGGTGTCAATGAAACCTCCATTGGTCGTAAACCAAGTGGGGATGATAAAGCTCGAAGATTCGATCGATTCGCGAATCGGTGAGGTCCTTCCAAAACCTCGGAGGTGCGATCACCGATCGTTCTCCGTCGTGGAAGCTTCGCGAAGCTCGAGAGGCTTTCCGTTGATTACGATGGAAGCTCATCGGAGGACATTCTTTGGAAGCACGAGGTCAATACGATCGGAGATACGGATCACAATGCGTGCACGGTCCTCCACACATTGCCTCGCCACCACGTCCTAATGGAGATGGTGCGGGTGGTCAAGCACCAAATGCGGAGGTGCGAGGCGGTAGATGTTCACGGTTAATACGCTTGATCCTTCCCAAACCAATGTGAGGGACGGGCAAGATCCACGGAAGGTCGGAGGATGTAAGCCATCAAACACCTTCTTACGGCGAAATCCTCGAGACCTTGGTAACTATACAAAAACTGCAATGAGTCGGGATATTTTAAATACTTCTAACCACCGCTGGCGAGACTCGAGTTTTGCCCAACTCGCAGTCAAGTATCGGAGATTATCCAACGGACAATGCAGCGCCGAAGCTTATCGGGAGCGAAGGCACCCGCAAAGTCGAACCATGACTTCATCACGGCATTCTTCCCAAAGCGAAGCCTACATGGTCGCGTTGGGGATCAATTGACATCTGCGACCACCTCGGCGATTCCGACCAACCGATCACGAGGAGGAGATTATTTCAAGAATCATCGCCATCACCGTCGAGACGAACCATCGCTTGACTCGTGATCGCGGCATCATCCGAGCGAGCAAGCGGTCGGCGTTTTACTAACGTCCACGGCCGGATCGGGACATTGGAGCATCGACAATGTTCCTAGAAATCGATCTCCAACCGATTACAATCCGGCGCCTTTTCAAAGAAGGCGCCACGAAACTATCACGGTGTCGAGCTTTCTCGTGGGGCTCCAGTCGCACGTTGGCCAAATAGGTTCCGACGGCCAATATGGATAAATTCAATGGGACCCAAAATCTCTTAGAATTTCTCGGATATACACCACCGCTATCAGAGCTGCAGGTGGTCGCGGTGGTGATGAAAATGTAATGACGAATTATCTTCCTACTGATATTAGAAGGATCGGCCGATCTTGGTTGCTTAACCTTCCGATCGGATCCGTGTATACTTGGGAGCAACTCTGCGACCTTTTAATTGCAAATTTTCGAGTGCGTATGATCGCATACGGAAAGGAAGACGATCTCCATAGGATACGGCAAAAATCAAGCGAGACTCTCGCAAATATATTAAAAGATTTAGCCAAGTCCGTAACTCAATACCGAGTCGCAGAATCTTCCGTTATCCAAGCCTTCAAAGCGGGATTAAGAAATCGAAGGTTTACGGAGGATTTAGCTATACATCCTCCACGAACAACCATCGAGCTCTTCGACATGGTGACAAATGCGCTACGCCGATGAAGCGGTCGAGTGGAGCGGTTGTTGATCGAAGGATAAGATCCCCAACTTTGGCTTAGATAGGCGGAAAAGAAACTAAAGAAGACTCTCAAGAAAAAGAAACATGGCGGAACCAACGACAAAGAGGTTACATTGTTCTCAAAAATCTACAAAAGGAAGAAAAGATTATCTTGGTCGTGGCAAGGCCAAAGCTCAGACTAATGGTTACAAGAAAAACAAAAATGGTGTCCTCTTCATCGCCAAGCGAGGACACGATTTGCGCAATTGTCGCGCTTGGCAAAAGAAGGCTGGAAGATTATTATGCGGTAAAGGACCACTCCGTCGATTCAAGAGCTCGGAAACAAGCTCCAAGAAGGACAAAGATGGTGACGAAGAGATGGAGTACCAAGAACCTCAAAGACACCGTTGATGTGACCTTGGCGGGTCTTCTTCGTGCGAGTCGGGCGTCACCTGAAAGCCATGGAGCGAGAGGTCAACCTTACCGAACCTTCGATCGTCGTTAAACCTTCAAGGTGGTCGGAGACAATAATCTCCTTCAAAGAAAGAAGGCGCCTATTCCTTCAACTCGACGGTAGGTTTCGATTGTCGTTGAGCCTACTATTAATAAGCTGTAAGGTTAATCGGGTTTTGATAGATGGGGGTAGTTCTTTGAATATTCTATTTGCAAGTGCTTTAGAAGATATGCAGATTCCCAAATCCAAGGTAAAACCGGTGAAATATGCCTTTCACGGCATAGTGCCTGGGTCTACTGCTAAACCAATAGGGCACTTGTCCCTACTAGTTACGTTCGGAAAACCCGACAACTTCCGAACAGAAAAAGTTTCATTCGATGTGGTGAACTTGAGATCGCATACAATGCGCTTCTCGGTCGTCGGCTTTAGCAAAGTTCCTGATAGCCACGCATTACGGTTATCAGAGTTTGAAAATGCCGGGACCGAAAGGTGTAATCACGGTCCGAGGTGATCAGAAGATAGCCTACGCATGCGATCGGAAGTGTTTAGAGCTGGTCGATGAACTTCCGACCAGGGGAACTAACACCGTTAACATGCAGGTCAAAAGTTCAAGGCCGAAGATGACACCAAAACCTTCCGACCAGTTGAAAGAGGTACAACTCGATGGAAGCGCTTCTCCAGAGGGTGCCAAGATACTGGTCGGGACAGGACTCGACCCTAAATAGGAAGAGTCGCTCATCTCCTTCCTCCGAGCTAATCAGGACGTATTCGCATGGCAGGCGTCCGACATGCCCGGAGTCCCCAGGGAGGTGATCGAGCATAGGCTAGCTCTACAGCCTAACAAAAAACCGGTCAAGCATAAGCTACAGCGTTTCGCACCTGATCGAAAAGAAGCAATCCAGTCGGAGAGCAACAAGCTTCTCAAAGCTGGGTTCATTCGTGAGGTCGACCACCCAGAGTGGCTCGCCAATCCTGTAATGGTTAGAAAAGCCAACGGGAAATGGCGAATGTGTATTGACTTTCTGAGATCTTAATAAAGCTTGTCCAGAAGGATGACTTTCCCCTTCCTCGCATTGATCAACTTGTAGACTCTACTTAGGTGTGAGTTGTTAAGTTTTTGGATGCTTATTCGTGGTACCACAGATCAATATGAGTAAACAAGATGAAGAAAACTTCCTTTATCACCCCATATGGTACTTCATTGTTATGTAAAAATGCCATTTGGTCTCAAGAATCTTGGTGCAACATTCCAAAGGTTGATGCAAAGACCTTTAGCCCTCGGTGGGTCGGAATCTTGAAGCCTACGTTGATGATCCAGTCGTTAAAAGCGTCAACGCTGGGATCATATTCTAGACCGCAAGAGACTTTCAATAACTTAAGGCGTCATAACCTTAAGTTAAATCCAGAAATGTGTGTTCGAGTTTAGTCGGAAAGCTTCTTGGGTTCCTAGTTTCACTAGAGGCTTTGAAGCAAATCCAACGAAAATCGTCGCCATCGATCGATCGCGATCCAACCACAAAGAAGGAAGTCAGTTAACCGGTTGTATGGCGGCGTTAAGTCGTTTCATAGCACGGTTAGGCTAAAAAGGACTACATTTCTTTAAGCTTCTCGGAAACATGGGAGTTTGAATGGACTAAAGAAGCAAGCGGCGCCTTTGAAGAATTAAAGCGGTACCTTACGAGTCCCCAATCTTAGTTTCTCCAAGATTGGGAGAAACATTACTAATTTACGTGGCTGCAATGCCACAAGCGGTTAGTGGTGTCTTGGTCGTAGAACGAGACAATGTTCAACGACCAATATATTACGTAAGTGAAGTCTTACATGGACCAAAGAAAGGTATCCGCAGTACAAAAATTGCTCTATGGTCTCCTTATGGCTTCAAGGAAACTAAGACATTATTTTCGGCCCACAAAGTGGTCGTACCTCTTGGATATCCCGGTCAAGTCTGGGAAACAGGAGTCATCGGGACGAATATCAAAATGGGCGGTTGAGCTTGGGGCGTTCGATCTCCATTTTGTCCCACGAACAACAATCAAGTCGTGCAATAGCGAATTCATTGCGAATGGACAAACCACGAACCCACCCAAGGGCGATGTACGAGCACCACGACGAGTGGACAATGTACCGATGGTTCCTTGATGTTGCATGGTTCGGGGTGGGGTCGTCTTGATTTCCCCTCTTGGCGAACAAATAAAGTCGCCATTGGTTTAACTTTCCGCTACTAACAATGTGGCGAATATGAAGGTTTCTTGGCGGACTTCGCAGCTCGTTAGCTTCGGGATTCGCAGATTGCTAGTGAAAGGCGATTCTCAACTAGTAGCGAATCAAGTAGGGAAAGAGTATCAATGCTCTAGTACCAAGATGTCATCATATCTGGCGGAAGTACGGAAACTCGAAAAGCATTTCTTCGGTTTCCGGATCCAACACATTCCTAGAAAGGAAAACTTTCTGGCAGACAAGTTGGCCCGGATGGCTTCCACACGGACATCCGTCCCGCCCGGAGTTTTTCTCGAGAAACTCAATTCACCCTCGGTAGTCGAGCCTTCCGAGGACATAGATGTTAGCAAGGAGGTTGCACACCTCGATTATGCGAACATGGATGCTCCACAGGTGGATGATGGTTGGCGCCATCACGATCACGGTAGAGATTGGATGACATCGATCTACAATTATCTTCAGCATGACCTAATTGCAGAAGATGATGTAGAGGCTGATCGCATTGCACGAAAAGCCAAATCATACACTCTCATTGAACGTACCTTGTATAAACGAGGATCTCACGGAGTGTTGATGAGATGCATATCTCACTCGGATGGCATTAAATTGCTAGCGAAATTCATGGAGGAGTGCATGGAGCACATCATTCCTCTGAGAACTTTGGTTGGTAAAGCCTTTAGGCAAGGATACTCTTGGCCAAGCGCCCTTCATGATGCAAAAGAGCTCGTGACGAAGTGCGTACAATGTCAGTTTCATAGTCGACAAGTACATCAGTCGTCTCAAGCTTTGCAAACAATTCCTCTTTCTTGGTCTTTTGCAACCTGAGGACTGGACATTCTGGGACCTTTCCCAAGAGCACCCGGGGGCTTTGAGTTCCTGTTCGTTATGATTGACACGTTCACTAAATGGATCGAAGCCGAGCCGGTTGTAAAAACTACAACTGAAGCCGTCAAGAGGTTCCTAACAAAAGCGTGATGACACGGTTTGGTGTACCCGATCGTATAATCGCGATAACGGTGCCCGATTTTCAGCGGCAATTTCGTGAAGTGCGCGAAGAACTAGGTATCAAGATACATTTCGCCACATTGCTCATCCACGAGCAATAGAGCGATTGAGCGAGCCAATGGTATCATAATGCAAGGGATCAAGCGGCGAGTATTCAATCGATTAATTCGCGGTCGGAGCTTGGGTTCAAGAACTTCCTACGTATTATGGGCTGTTCGTACCACGGCTAGTCGTGCGGCCGGTGAAACACCATTCTTTATGGTTTACGAGCGAAGCCATGCTTCCTCGAGCTTAAAATTGGTTACGCTCGAACCGATTCCTTTTCCGAAAGTGATCGGTGTGAGCGGCGACTTGCGACATCAATTTCCTTGAAGCAGCGAAACCAAGCTTTGCTACGATCGATCTACCGGCCAAGTCATGCGTCGGTACTACTGATCGTAAGGTGCAACCTCGCTGACCTAAGCGTAGGTGATTTGGTTCTTAGAAAATTCGAGAACCAAGCGGTCGCAACAAACTTTCACCTAAGTGGGAAGGTCCATACTGCGTGGTCGAAGTTACGGCGGGATCGGTGCGATTAGCTATGACCGATGGGCAAGTTTTGTCTAATTCTTGGAATATTGATCAATTGCGTAAGTTCTATGTTTAATTTCATGTATTTCATTTACACTCTTTTTCAATAAAGATGCTTTTCCTTAAAAGCGATAAGTATGGTTGTTTATGCTTATTATTTGTCGCATCCGGTCGTATGCCATTCCGTTCTTTGGTTGGTGGAGAAGACTCTCATTCTCTCCGATATTCCTTTCGTGAGGATCTCCACTACTCATGGTTTCTTGACTTGAATGTCACCGACCACATGGTTTTAGATGTGATCATTGCTTCAATGATACACACGCGCGACAGACATTCTTTTCTTAAAGAATCATACGAGTATGAGGAATACCAACTCGACGGTTTACTTGGTTTCGTTTCTTTCTTGAATTTGAAGATTGTTATTTTATTTCAACATTCATTTCTAATCAAGTTTGGCTCTTGGTCGGGACACGAAAGCCTCTGGTGAAGTCTCTCCTCTCTGCGTGGTCCCACCTTGCTGGAAGGAGCTTCTAGTGACGGTCCTTTTCCTACGATCCTCATTGCGATCGGATTTGATCATGAGCACGTTTGCGACATATTTTAACAAATCTTTAGTTCTTGAGATTCGATCGACCAGATCCAAATATTTTCTAAACAATGGTACTTATCTCTTCTTTTCTTTTTCTTTGCATACATTCTTAATGCATATCTTCTTATCAACAAAATCCGGTCTTTGTTATGTCTTCCGACTACAAGTGGTATTTCATAGTACTTGATAATGGACAAGATCTAGACTAGTCGAAATCGTCATTGGTTCCGACCACATGATTTCCTAGTATTTCCTAGATCGTTGTCATAGATATTATCGACACTCTTACCATGGTCATCGTTATTACTCAATTTCTGGCTCATGCTTTCTTTTAGTAACGTTCATCTACTAACATAAGCGATCGGGGCTAGGAGATATATGAGTATTTAACAACATTGACAAAGCAGGATCTTCTTTGACAAAGGTAAGTTTTCATTTTACATAGTCTAATATTACATCTGTTTACATATTAGGACCTCCAGGTGAGTCGCTATGAGATGGAGATCAGACTTTCATTTCTCCGCAACTTTCTCTCGAGAGGTTTTACTTCCTCGAGAAGTTTTGTTGCTTCACTCTCGAGCGATCAAGTCCTCTTCCACGACTTTAAGGTTAACAGAGGATCGAAAGCCTTTAGTTTTGCTAAAGCAACACTAACTCGATTACAATAGCTTCCTTCATTGTCAGGTATGGTTTTCCTCATAATTTTGAGCGGACCTTTGAGATCTTCCAAAAGTTGACCAAAGTAGTCCATCTTTTCTGTTGGATCTCCTAAAGAAGGCAAGCTTGATCCTGATCCCATATCGAAGATCATCTTGTTAAGAGCCTTGATCTTCTCATCAAGGCCAAATACAAAAGCTTCCTTTTGGCCACGCTCAAAATCGAGGGTCTTCTCCGCTCGTTCAAGTGCTACAGTTTTTTCTGCACGAGTAGATAAACAAAATTAATGTACTCTTTACAATTGGAGTTATGGAATATGGTTAGGTCTCAGACCGATTACCTTTGATTTTGTTCTCACAAGAGTGAAAACCTCTTTTGCTGGTCATCGCATGCTCGATCGACCGGTCTTTACTCTGATTTTCTTCCCTCAGCTTTATTATTAGGGCTTCCTTGGCCTTGATCTCTTCTTTAATTTTCTCTAAATCTATCAAATATGATAGAAAGAGAAGGATAATCTATAAGGAGAATCAAGATAATAAACCTTAGGAGATCAAAAAGAGAAATGTACTTACTTCTCGGATCGGAGTGTTTTGCTCCAAAGTTTTTATTATTGAGTCGGTCCTCCGATCACGGCATAGTTTTCACCAAATGCTACAAAACAAAAATTCCTTTCTTTAGCAAGCTTTCAAAGAAGCGCAAAAGAAAGAGTTGTGAGATGGTCATAGAACACTTACCGAATTGCTATATCGTTATATTCGGAAAAGATGGTATCTGGACCAATCTTGGCTTGATGGTCCGATATCTTTCCCGAGCTTCATCAAGTTCCTTATCCTCGATAAATCGGGAGAAAAAGGGAATTTGTTAACTGAGAAGTATTTCTGGAGGAGGTGGAACTGTTGAGGGTCTCGGGATGACTACCTCAGGAGAAGGAGTAAGGATTACTAGAGGATCTGAGCGAGATCTTGAAACACCGCTCGGGGCTTCTTTGCTACTTCATCCTCGGTAGTTTTTCTTTAGGAGTATCACTGTCAGAGCCTCCACGACCACCTCTACCTCAGGAACTTTTTCCTGAGGGGTGCTCTGGTCGGACACGACCGGAATACCAGAAGATCTAAAACGAGAGAGAGAGAAGGTAAGGAAGATCCAAGGTATGTATAAATACGACCTCTTCATTTTATATATATACCTTGTTGTTTTTCTGAATTTACCCTTGTAGCGCATCGAAGTGAAGTTCGTTGCGCTGGCCTTCCTCTTCTTATCCAAAATATAGTTAGACGATAAACATAATTTATCCAAAATATTATTTGTGTTCGGTTACCTACCTCTGGAAGGCTTACATCCTGTGTGGTCGAAGGGGAGATCGGATCATCAGTTGGCTCACATCTTTCAGTGACCTTGTTGATTCTCAACCCAACCGACTACACATCAAAGGGGATTTATGGTATACCGATCAAAAATAATATGTACGTCAATAAGACAACAGTTGATATTTTTTACCTTAAGTCTTTCAATCCTTTCTTCAGCGGAAACAACCCCTAAGATCCGAGGGAAACTAGCCTTATCGCCAGGCTCTCCGACGCAGATCATCTTGATCCGGCTTCTAATCTCATCGAAGATAGAGTCAGAAGGTAAGATGAAAGATTTAAGGATACGGAAATAATTAACTGAGATAGGAAAACTGGTCGGAATCGTTAATGGCTTACCATTTTTAGAATCTCTGGTTGTATCATCACGACCAATGTACCAGAGCATCTTATGTGCTCGGGCCTTCAAAGGCTAACGTGCGTGGAAAAATCCTTCACCACATGCCAAGATGTTAGACCTTTGACACTAAAGCTTGATTGCTTGACCCATTTCCCTCTTTCTCTGTAGAGGAGCGCCATCTCGGATTCTCGACCGCCTTCTTACCAGAATAATAAAGGCTGTCTTTCTTCGTGATCTTCATATAGAACCAGCTCTTCTTCCACGACGACCACGAAGATTTTGAGTACATAAAAATGTACTCATCAGCTTTTCCATCATGGAGACGCAAGGTGCACTCTCCAGGCGTCCCAATCGCTTTTCCGGACTTTGTCATCCTGTAGTAGTACCTGAATAGATCCAGATCTGCTGGAATCCCCAAGTACGCTTCGCAGAGATAGATAAAAATACTGAGATTGACGATGGCATTGGGAGCCAGATTCACCAATTCAACTCCATAATACTCCAAAACTTGAGGAAGGAGTGAATTGGTAGCCGAAATTCGCATTCGATATATGCGAGAAAAACAGGAATTTCTCCATCTTCATTGCTCGGGGAATGTTCCCCACACGCGGATCTCCAAGAAATCACATCCTTGCTGGGGAGCATCCCGATCTTCTACAGATTCTCCAACTTTTTCTCACTTAGGTCGGAAACCGACCAGTTGGTGATTTGGTCCGACATGGTTAGGTTCTTTTTGGGTGAGAAAAGCAAAGGAGGTCGGAGGTAGTTTTTACTCGGAAGATGAGAAAAGAAAGGAGGAAGTGAAAAAACCCTAAGTTTACAAAGGGGTTTTATAAGCTTGAAATCTAAACCGTAATAAAGAGTTACCCAAAAGTCCAACGGACACAGAAACTCTTCAAATCCCAAGGCAAAGTTCTCAACTTTAAAGTGAATACAAACCGCTTCAAATGCCTTTGTATTTAATAAGCGTCATCCCGATACGATTTCATCGGAAGAAAGGTGTTCACACGACCTATTCATTTAAAGTTCGGGGCTAGGCTGACGAGGATTAAAACCTCTATATATTATCTTTAATATATAAAAGACCATACGTCTTCATGGTCGTAACCTTTGAGGTGCACGACCTCACTGGTCGTAGAGATTCCAGAGGTTACATAATAGGTACCCAGTGGACGAAGGCCCAAGCCAAGCTTCCACCAGAGGCTACTCGAGAAGGTAAGAAGCGATTCCAAGGTATATTCTCTACCGTATGATGAATAGAACACGTGCATATTCCATACGACGTATCTTATCCAAGACACACCCTGAACAACCTCCATGCGGTTATATGTTTCATAGACATATAACCGCCAAACGGTTGATCTGTATCAACCGTCACTTGACTCACTGCACGCAACGCCGCATCGACGCCTTCTCCGGAAGTAACTGCCACCTCTTCGAGGGCTATTTAAAGATGGAACCTGGGCGGATCAAGAGGAAAAAAAGGCAACAGAAGAAGGAAGACAAAAAGCACAAGTCACAGATTCGTGTAATAGTTCTGAGTTAGCAAGAGGGCAAGCAGAGTCCTTAGGATATACCTTGTAAATTCCAGTTCATATTAATAAAAGAGCAGTCCCATTATTCCCTGAGATTTCCCACATCATTTTCTCCTTTCTATTTTCGTAAGATCGACGTCTTGATCGTCGACACTGTCGTACACACGAAATAAGATATAATACATTAATCTACTCTAGTTGACACGTAGCCCCGTTTCAAAGAAAAATTATAAAATATAAATGTTGGAGAGTGTGCTAGAGACTATCTATTAGAGATGTTGTCTCTAAACATGATGTAGCATATATTAGAGACAATGTTATCTCCAACTATTGGAGATGCCCTAATTAGGCCCATCTCCTGTGTGCATCTAGAAGACTAGGAGCCATTCAGGCAGCCATCGCGTTATAGAAAGGGTCTATGCACCATTTGTACTTTACACGGCCATGTAACTGAAATGGCTCGGTTATAGGTTCTCTAGGGCCGTATTACTCCCTATTTTACTTGTTCACGATATCGACGATGTAACGTCCCGTTTGTCCAGAGTTTTGAAACATTTTTAAAATAAAAATAACAATTCGGTTTTGCTGAATTGTTCAAGCTTAACTTCAAGATTTTGGAAATTTAGAGATTTAACTTGAATTAATCGAACTTTAATTAACTCTATTTGGTCGATCTTGACTTGTTGGTGTTCTCTGGCTTTTAGGTCCCCTTTCCTGTTCGCCCAGTGTATCTTTCGGCCTAGCCTCTCCTCCTCTAGACCTCTCTCCTTGGTTTAGCTCTTCCTTTTGTCTGGACATCTCCTTATGTCCAGACCTTCCTCTTGTTTGGACCTCTCCCTTGTATCTTTTGTTTGGATTTCCTTTAGTCCAGACCTCCTCTTTGTTGGTTTGAATCTCTCTGTGGTTTAGTCCTCCTCTTGGTCCAAACCTTCATCTCTGTTTAAACCTCCCTTTGGTCTACACCTCCATCTCTATCTAGATCTCCGTTGGTCTAGACCTCCTTCACTGTTTGAACCTTCCTTCGGTTTTGACCTCCCCTTTGGGTTATGACCACTCCCGAGGTGCTCCAAGCTTGGGCTTATGTTTCAAACATCCCTGATCTTCGAAATTCAAGTTCAGGTTGAATTCCTCCCTTCTGGACCTCCCTCGTTCATTCGGACCTTCCTTGTGTTCGCTTGGACCTCCCCTTGTTAGATCTTGACCGTCAAGATCTCTCCTTGTTAGATCTTGTGGTCAGGACCTCCCCATTGGTTCAGACCTCCTCATCCTCCTTTGGACCTCACCGCCTGTCAACCCTTTTCTCTCGCCTCGTGTGAGCGTGCCCTGTTCGAACCATCCGATCAAGATCGGACGGCCCTGCTTTGCTGTGTGTTTCCCCTTGCCCCCAGGACCTCCTCCTGGTTGTTTTGCATGGACCACCTTCTTGGTCCTTCCTGGTCTTTTTGTAAAGACCACCCTTCTAGTCCAGATCATCCCTTGTGGTCAGGACCTCCCCTTAGGGCCACGACCTCCCCTTTTGGTGGCGACCTCCTTTTGATCCTTTTGCAAAGACCACCCTCTTGGGTTGGACCTTGTGTACAAGACCTCCCTGCTCGCAGGATCTCCTTGTCCGCAGGACCTCTTTGTCCTTCAGACCTCCCCTTGGTATTTTTGCAAAGACCACCCCCTGGGTCGTTTTGCAAAGACCACCTCCTTGGTCTTTACAAGGGCCATCCTCCTGGTCACGACCACCCTTTCATCTAGACCTCCCCTTTGACTCACGACCTTCCCTTTTTGGGTTTAGACCACCCTTCTAGTCTAGGACCACCCCTTCAGTTTAGACTTTCCCTGTGGTCACGACCTCTTCTAGGTCGCGACTTTCCTTTTTCTCAGGACCTCTTTGCCCTTAGGACCCCCTCAGGACCTCCCTGTCTTTGAGACCTCTTTGTCCTCAGGATCTCCTAGTCTTTTTGCAAATATTACCCTCTTAGTCTTTGCTGGTCTTTTTGCAAAGACCACCCTCTTGGTGGGACCTCCTCCTGACCTGTTGGATCTCCTCCCAATGAGTCGAGCCCTTTCTGAGAACCCGTTTCTTGTTATTGAATTCTAGTTTTTTGCTAGTTGTTCTGAGTTTGGTTTTATTTGGAGTTGTTTAAGCCCTGGTGTTGTCTCTTCCCTTCTTAACGTGTCCCATGTTCCCCTCGGCTCTGCCCTTTGTGATTTAGACCTCCTTTGAGGTTTAGATCTCTTTGTGGTTTAGACCTTCCTGTTGGTCTAGGCCTCCTCCTTGAGTTTAGACCTCTTTGTTGGTCTAGACCCCCTCTTTGAGTTTAGACTTTCTCTGTTGGTCTAGACCTCCTCTTTGAGTTTAGACTTTCTCTGTTGTCTTAGTCCTCCTTTGTGGTTTAGACATCCTTTGTGGTTTACACTTTCCCTTTTGGGTTTAGACCTCCCCGTTGGTCACAACCTCCTCTTGGTCACAACCTTCCCTTTTGGTCAAGACCTCCTTCTCCTTTGACCTTTTAGTCCTCAGGACCTCCCCGTGGTCTTTTGCAAAAGACCACCCCCTTGGTCTTTTTGTAGAGACCACCTTTTGGTCACAACCTCCCCTTAGACCTCCCCGTGGTCACAAGCTCCCTGATGGTCACGACCATCCCTCTGGGTCCCCTCCTCTGCAGGACCTCCTTTGACTCCCACAGAACCTCCTCCTGTTTTCAACCAGTCCCATTTGTCAGTCCTAACAGTACCTTGCTTACCTTTTTCTACCTCTTGTCACCTCATTGGTATTGTAAAAGTCTGTGCGCATTAAATGTTGTCACCTCCACCTTGACTTTCCCTTCTCTTGTCCCCTCCTTTACCTACTTTAGTCCTTTTTCGTACCTGCTAGTAGTGTACCGCTACCTTGAATCTGGTCACTCCCCTTTGGTGGTGTTCTTTTCTCCTTCTCCTTAAATAGAGCACCACAGGGCACCTACTTCCTCTTTGTTCCTCACTCAAACCTTTCCTTCAATCTCTCCCTGTTCTGGTGAGATCTCCAAGCTCCACTGGTTCGGGCCTCCTTGGGCTTAGACCTCCCTCTCGTTTGGATCTCCCTCTTAGTGGACCTCTTCTCCTTCTTCGATTCCAAGTTAAGTTCTTTCGGTTTTCTTGGAGTTGCTTATTCATTTGGTTTCTTTTCGAACGTGTAGATCCCAGTTGTTGTTGAGGAGTTCGTGGATCCAGCTACCTCGACCGAAGCACTGCCCATCAACTGAGGCAAGTCGTGGACCTTTGATCATCTTGAACCCATTTTACAAAAGTATCTTGTTTTGATATAACCTAAATGGATATTTGTATAAAATGGTTTGGGAGTAGTTACTCACCCACTTGCCAGTAAGACTCCTTGATTATTTGAGAAAAAGACATGTTGACATGTTTCCCCTTGGTCAATATAGAATGGGTAATTTTAGTTGGCATTGTTTGATATCGCCAACTTGAGATCGTTTCCATGCTTAGTCATTGCTTTAGAACCGCTAGTCTTGAGAATCATGTTTCATCCTTAATAAACTTGACTAATTGAACTATGGAATTGTGGTGTGATACCACTATTGCGCAGCTGAGGTGGGATGCCACAGTTGTGTTAATCGTGGTGCGATGCCACTGTTGTTAAAACTTGTTGTGCTAAGACTAGGGTTATCTTTGGCTGGATTGAATCCAAAATGTTTTCTCACTCGGAGCGAGTGATCGTGCAATAAAGGGGATGCTATACGCACACTGGGATGAGGATGTCTCACCTAAGTGGTCTAAGGACTTCACTTTGTATTCTGTTGATCCGGGTATTACCGTGCAACCACAAGACCATTTTATGGGGGTGGTCTGGGCCAAATAATTAGCGATGAGATGGCTCGGTTCTGTTGTGGTGGAGCGTGCTGACTTGCATGGCGCAAGAGGGGGCACGAATTTGGCAGGTGTTTGACCCGTTAGAAGCGAACAGAACTAAGCTAGATCAAAGCTTTGTAAAGGCCTTGTCACGCTCTCTAGATTGCTCACCTTCGGAAGTGTGCAAGGGTTTTTCCCGGGAACCCGCCCCGCTAGAGAGATTGTGAATTGTGGGTAAAGTTGTACACCTCTGCATAGTATAAAAATCTATTCGAATAGCCAAGTCCTTGGTTATGGACATTGCCAGGTGAAATAGTGCAAGGGGTAGACTTTCTTTCTAAAAAAAAGTGACGCCCACGAGAGGTCGTGGCTGTCTCTCGAAGAGACCTTGGCCGGCTCCCGAGAGGTCGTGACTGGCACGTGGGTGGTCGTGGGCGCTGTCTAGGACGTCCTGGTCGTTGGTGCCACCTGGTCGTGGGAGAGGTCCTGGTTGTTGGTGCGGCCTAGGCTGTTTGGGAGTGGTCTTGGAAGTGAGTTGGTGCTCACGACCTCCTTTCAAATAAATATACTTATGTATTACTCTTTTAACTTGAGTTTTGCAATCTATTTATGTTATTTACTGCCAATCACTGCTTTCTGCAAACTAACCCTACAGCTCTCAATTGGCAAGCCTTGCATGAATGTTAATTGCACACTTTTTCCCCACGGCTTGCTGAGTACATTCAAAGTACTCATGGCTTGTGCCCTCTGTTTTAAATCAGCAGAAGAGGGAGATCTAGGAAGTCTTGATGGGGACCTCTTTGAAGGCCGTGCGTGCTAGGGGATATCCTCCACTCGGTAGCCTGTGGGCTTGTCGCTTGGCTCTGCGCATGTTGGTTTTGGTTTTTATTTCCGATGCAAGTGTTCTTTTGCTGTAAGCCCGTGTGGCAAACCCCTGCAAGAAGCTTGACCGAAAAGTCCTTTGTTAATATATGTTAAGCTATCTATTGCTTCTTCTTAGCCTGTTGTATGGATTTGATCACACCAATATTGAGTCTGTGCGAGCTAACTAATTTGATCCTGGGACTAGCTCATAGTGCACAGAGGCCAGACCTTCGGGTGGTCTTGGAGGACCTCTAGGTGGACCTTCGAGTCCTCCTGGGTGGTCCTGAAGACCTCCAGTTGGCTCTGGGAGACCTCCTCAGGTGCTCTTAGAGGATCCTCCCAGACCTCCGGGTGGTCCTGTCGGACCTCCTGGGAGGCCCTGGGAGATCTCTCCAGGTGCTCCTGAGTCAGGTCCTTACAGACGAAGTTTATACACACACACACACACACACACACACCTTTTTGCTACTCCCGGGTGTAGTTACTCCTATTGTATCTACCGTCCATCTACCTCAGGATACCACTTACTTGATCGGGTTATTGGGTCGGATACCACCACTAACATACCATGTTTATCCAATAATTAGGTGCGTAATTATTTGATGTTACGTATATATGGAATACAAGGAGCGATTAGCTCTAACTACCAAAAGATAAATAATGATTACATGCCAACATAATGCAAAGCTAAACATGGTAGGTGCTAATGTTACAGGAGGCTGATTACATGCCAAGATAAGGCAAAGCTTAAACATGGTAGGTACTGATGTTACGGGAGGCTGGGAACTCGAGTGTTCGATGGATGCATGCGCCTGATCAGTACGTCGTGGGCACTGTATACGTCTAATAGGTTCAACAATGATAACTCGTCGGTGTGATATACATATCACCTGTCAAATGGAGTATGCCGGTGGGTCCATGGTGCTTTTGCTATATACTCCGTTGAATGGAGTATGTATGCTGGGCTGCTAGACTGCACATGGAGTACGTATACTCACGTGACCACTAACCGATCCATTCGTAATTTTTTTTATGGAACGACTTCCTATTTGGCTGCAGAGAATAGCTTAAGGAACGAACTAGGAGCAGAAAAAATGAGTATGCAGGTGTATGGGAGTATGTCATGTCTGCATGGGAGTATATGTATGGTTGAAGGAGTATCTAGGTGTATGGTAGTATGTAATGGTTGCACAAGAGTATACTTTATGCTAAAAGTAGTTGTATGGGAAGTATATAACGTTTGCATGATAGTGTCCCATATAATAAAAGGACTACATATGGAAAGGAGTATATAGCTGTCTGGGAAATAGGATAATGGATCGGGTCTCTCACATCCATGATATCCAGCACAGTTAGGCTCAGACGGGTGCACGTATCTCATCAAGCAAGGAATGGTGGATGGAGCGGGAGTAACTAAACCTGGGAGTAGTTAGTATTTTTCCTATATATATATATATATATATATAATCACATTTTTAATCATATAACTAGCAGGGTGGCTCGTGTATTTGCATGACTAGATTTGTTTTAAAAATTTGTGTATCAAATGATATAACTTAGATGCTTTAGAATATATTTGCATATCTTGTAGACTATTTAGATTTCTAAGACACCATAAACATTAGAAATGATAATAGAAGCTTGAAGAAAAATAAACTTGAGAAACGCAATTGAAGTATGAGCTTTGATAGAAGAAAATCATTGAGCATAAATAAGTTATTGAGATTCTTAGAAACGTAATCACTCTTCATCATGCATGGATCATGAAGCTCACTACTCCTATTCTTCCTACATTAGTTACTATTTTTCAAAAATGTATACATGCACATGTACATATATTTAATCTCAAACAATATGTTGATTATGTGTATGACAAATTATCTTATTAGTTTATATGGTATTAGAGTATCTTGCTCACATATACACCGATGCACTATGGGCAATCTACCTTGAACTTATCTTCCCTCACACACTGGCTACTCCACCGAATCGTGTGTCTTCTATCTCTTCTCACTGCCATATCTTTTCTGCTTCAACATCCAACAGCAAGCCCAATTTTTTATTGATCTCTCTTAGTTGCTATCCCTTTTAATACAATACTCTACCACATAATTATCTTCTAATTCTCTCCAATCATTGCTTAATGTTGACTGTTGCAACATCAACATGCATATATGTGCAACCAACGTCGATACCACATTGCTTAATGTTGACTGTTGCAACATCGACATGCATATATGTGCAACCAACGTCGATACCTGCCGGGGTGTAACATCCCAGTTTTTCTGAGTTTTTTTGAAAAATTTTAAAATAAAAATAACCATTTGATTTGGTTGAAGTCTTAAAGCTTAACTCGAGATTTTGGGAAATAAAATGATTTAAATGACTAAATCAAACTTTAACTAATTCAAAAATCCGGTTTGTTTTGAGTTTGCTGGAGTTCTTGGTTTTTGATGCTCCATGTCTCTGTTACCTCCTCCCCAGGACCTCCTCCCTCAGGACCCTCTTGGTCACGACCACCCCCTTGGTCGCGACCTCCCTCTTGTTTTCGACCAGCCCCACCTGTCAATCCTGCTCACCTTCTTCCTCCCACCGCATCACTGCTGCAGCGAAAGTCTTTGCGCATTAAATGCCGTTGTGTCGCATTAAATGTTGTCGCCTCTGATATGACCGTTCCATCTTAGGTCTCCTCCCTACCTACCCCAATCCCCTCCCTCACCTGCCGACAGTGCGCTCATGTCACACCGTCATGAATCTCGCCCCACCACCCTAGTCATCTTCCACCTCTGCTCGGGTCAGCGTCGTACGTGCTTTCACACTAGCTCACATGTCACCATCGCGTGCATTGAATGCGACGTCCTCCATCGCACCCGTTGTCGTCACCCACTCTCCTCTCTGGACCTCCCCACACCTATATAAGGCACCAGGGAGCCCTCTTGGCCTCCTTTGTTTTCTACTCCACTCCTCCTCTCGGTTTAGACCTCCCTCTCAGTCGAACCTCCTTCTGAAGACTCGTTCTCCTTCGTTCGAGCTCCGATCAGAGTGATCCAAATTCCTAACCTTGTTTAAATTCAGTATCTTTCTTTTAGCTCTTGTTTGGTAGGTTGTTTGGTCTTTATTTAGAGTTGTTTTAGTTACTTATTTGGCTTTGTTCGCACGTGTAGATTTTGACATTTCGAAAGACTTTGTGGATCTGACGACCTCGATAGAAGCATCCCAACTCTTCATCGAAGGCAAGTCGTGGACCTTTGATCATATTAAACCTATTTTATAAAAGTATATTATTTCATAACAATATGCATGGCTAGTTGTATAAAACTGGTTTGGGAATTAGCTAAATACCTACTCGACAATATGCCTCTTTGATAAATTGCAAACGACATGTTGACATGTACCCTTGGACGCCATAGGATGGGTAATTTTAGTTGGACATTGTTGTAATACCAACACGGGTGCGTATTATGCTTAGCCATGCTTTAGTTATCCGAGGGACTCTTAATCATACTCAAAGAATGATAAACTTGACTAAATGATATATAGAATTATGGCGAAGCCACTGCTTTTAAAAGATGTTATGCCATGGCAAAGGTTGTCATTTGGCTGGGTTGAACCCAAAATGATTTCTTACTCAAGCGAATGATCATGCAGTAAAGGGGGTACAGGAAGCACATTGGGATGTGGTTGTTTCGCCTGAGTAGCTTCTAAGAACTTAACTTTGTGGGTCATTGATCTGGGCAATACCGTGCAACCACAAGTTCATTTATGGGGTGGACTGGGCTAACTAATTAGCAATGCTTTGAGTCGGTTCTGTTTTGGTTGAGAATGGCGCAAGAGGGGGCCAGGAAGGCAAATCATTAGTGAGCAAAACCGAGTCAAAACAGAGCTTTGTAAAGGCCTTGACACGTTCTCTAGACTGCTCACCTAAGGTAGTGAGTGGTGGTATCGACGGATGCCAAACTAACAAGAGAAGTCGTGTTATGTGGGTGAAGCTGTACAACCTTTGCAGAGTGTAAAACTATTCGAATAGCCGTGTCCCCGGTTATGGACAATGCCTGGTGATATCACACGAGGGGTAGTTTTTCTCAAAAAGGTTGTCGTGGGCATTCACGAGTGGTCATGGGTGTTCACGAGTGGTCGTGGGAGTGGTCTGGGATGCGAACAGGGTGTTCACGAGCTATTTCAAAGAACTTGTTTACTTATGTATTAATCTTTCAACCTGTGCTTTTCAATCTACTTATTGTATTTCTAGTCAATACTGTTTTCTGCAAATTAACCATAAAGTTGTTCTTGTCAAGCCCTGCATTAATATTATTTGCATACAATTCCCCACGGCTTGCTGAGTACATTCAAAGTACTCATGGCTTTATGTCCTCCATTTGATCAGTAGAGGAGGGTGAACCAGGGAACTTAGAGTTCTACGAAGAGGAGTACTTTGAAGACCTTGCGAGCTAGGCCGCGTCCTCCACTCGATTGCCTGTGGGCATGTCAGATGGCTTCCACAGATGTTTTGTTCTCCGCTGCTTGTAACCTCTTGGTGTTGAGCCCTGCGTGGTAACTCTGTAACAACTCTAACCATAAGGTCTTTTGCTAATAGTAATATTAATTTGTCTGCTTCTTCTTTGGTTTGTTGTATGGATATGATTTCATCTTTGTTGAGACTATGTGAGCTAGCCACTGATCATAGGACTAGTTCGGTTTGCATAGAGGGTCTAGGGGTTGTTTACCCAGGGTCCCGACAGAGGTGGTATCAAAGCCATATCGACTGTAGGACGCAACCATAGTTAGCATGGTCGTTTAGTCAAGTGTCAAAATTTATTTTCTAAATCAAACCAAGTCAACTGATGAGTAGTTATTCTTCTCTCATCTTATTCTATTCTTTTCTCATCTCGTTCTTAGGTTCTTGCTTCTTATCTCTTCTAAAACCTTGATTTCGAACTCAAACTGACCTTCTTACCTCAGTAATCTCTATAGGATCGAGCTTTGATTTAATTCGACCATCCATCTAAATTAGATTAGAAGTGCTTTAGTAAGTTGCCTTCTTAGTTTTAGTATCGAGTTTTAGTTCCGCCTTTGGCGCATGACGGGCGCTCAGTGTTTGGTGGTGCTGCCTTTCCCTCAGTAGTCGCTTTGTATAAGGTAGCCTATCTCTCCCTCGCTTTGTTCTTTGTTTGTTTTTTCAGGTCGTTGCGTTCTTTGTAATTGCTCGCCGTGTTCTTTGTAATAGCTTGTCGAACTCTATTTTTGGTTCGTTTCCTTCTTTTGTTTCACTTGTTTCTTGGATGATCCTTTTATTCTTCTTAATAGAATAACGCGCAAATCTTTTGCGTGTTCTCAAAAAAAAAGTTTTAGTATCGTTTAGCCCGTAGGATAGGACCTTCAGCTCGAGTTTGTTGCCTCTTACTGGCCTTTTGGCTATTTATTCATTGGGTTCAACCGGCTTTCCCCGGTTAGGGTGTTCCATCTTTCTCCCTTGCTCTCACTCGTCTAAGGTGCTTTTCTCACTTACCTATTGTGCTTTCTTCTTCTCGTCTACTAAACCTGGGAAGATTTATGCAGATGGTTCAGACCCCCAACTCGGCAAGTCAAGATAAACTAGTGGATCCCTTTACACCACCACCACCACCTCCTCCGTCAGCAGCAGTAGATTAAGGTTTGGATCAGTTCATGGCAGCCCAAACACAGTTGATGAGCGCAATGATGCAGAATATGAATCAGATGATGGCTCAACAGAACCAGACTGCTGTCGCTCTACTTGCATTGGTGAACCAGAACAACCAAGCAGCAGCCACACCACTACCACCACCAGCTTTCCCTCAGTCAAGGCTGGTAGAATTCATGAGGACCCGTCCACCTACGTTCTCTAGCTCCTCTGAGCCATTGGACGTAGATGACTGGCTACGTTCAACTGAGAAGAAGCTTGCCATCACCCGGTGTGACGATTGCGAAAAAGTTATGTATGCTGCACACCAACCGGAAGGCACCACCGCAGAATGGTGGGAGGACTACTGCGCCGCCCATGAAAATCACTAGAACATCAGTTGGGCCGAGTTTTCAGAAGCCTTCCGCTACTCCCATATTCCTAATGGGAAGGTGAAAATGAAGAAGAATGAGTTTCGTGAGTTGAAATAAGGAAGCATGTCGGTGAGTGAGTATCTCAATAAGGTCACTCAACTCTCGCGATATGCCCAAGAGGACGTGGCCACAGATGATGCACGTCAGAAGCGTTTCAAGCGAGGACTCAATCCTAGCTTGAAGGTTCAAATCGTTGGCAACGACTATACAGACTTCCAGCATCTGGTGAACAAGGCTACGCTCATAGAAGAGTCCTGTTGGGAGCTTGCAGAATCTTATAAAAAGAAGATGACACAGCACGGTACTTCTCAAGGACACCCGCAAAGAGCCAAAATGATTGCACAACACCCTTCTCGTTCCGCCCCTCCTATCATCTTCAGGGCCCCTGCAGCGGCATCTCGCCCGGCTACTCCAGATTTCTGCAACCCCGTCAACAACAACAACACCAGCAACCAACCTCCAAGAAACAATAATCCTACCGCAGGAATCACCTGTTTCAACTGTCATCAACTGGGATACTACGCCAGCAATTGTCCACAGAAGCAAGGCCCAGCTCCAGTCAGATTTAACTTGGGAGCTACTCCAGCAAGAACCCCCATGCTAGGAGCCGGACGTGGAGCACCTCAGACTCCAGCCGAACCTGCCAAGACCCCTCAGCCTTTTGGGAGAGGCCATGCGAACCATATCATGGTGGAGGAAGCCCAGGCAACCCCAGATGTCGTGTTGGGTAAGTTTCTAGTAAATTCAGCATCTGTTACCGTTTTGTTTGATTCGAGAGCTTCGCATTCGTTTGTTTCTCAAATTTTTACTGCAAAGCATCAGTTGAAGGTTTCGGCTCTTAAAACCGCCTTGTTGGTTCAATCCCCCAGTTCGGAGTTAAGTACGAACCAGGGTTGCCTACAAGTTAAGATGATCATAGAAGGGGTAGAATTTCTAGCCAACCTGATCATCATCGACACCAAGTCCCTAGATGTGATTTTGGGTATGGATTAGCTTACTGATCATCAAGCAATTTTGGATTGTGGTGGTAGAAGCATCACCTTGATCAGTCCAGTTGGGACTATAGTGAAATTTGAAGCCTCCTCAGAGAAGCTTGAAGGAGCACTAGTCTGCAGTGTCAAGGTTGTATCTTTGGAAGAGGTAGTAGTGATCAGAGAGTTTCCAGATGTATTTCCTGATGAATTACCTAGAATGCCACCGAACAGGGATCTAGAGTTTGTCATCAATCTAGTTCCAGGAACTGTACCAATTTCCAAGAGACCCTATCGTTTGCTTGTTGATGACTTAGTTGAGCTGAAGAAGTAGATTGAGGAGATGCAAGATAAAGGTTTCGTTAGACCAAGTTCTTCACCTTGGGGAGCTACAATGATTTTTGTTGCCAAGAAGGATGGTACCCAGCGAATGTGTGTGGATTATCGCTCATTCAATGAAGCCACCATCAAGAACAAGTACCCTCTGTCTAGGATCGATGATTTGTTTGACCAATTAAAGGGACTCGGAGTATTCTCCAAGATAGATTTGAGGTCAGGATACCATCAGTTGAAGATTCGCTAGGAGGATATACCCAAGACAACCTTATCAACCCGTTATGGACTGTATGAGTTCATGCTCATGTCCTTTGGATTGACCAATGCTCTTACTTTATGAACTTGATGAATAAAGTATTCATGGAGTATCCGGATAAGTTCGTCATTATTTTTATTGACGATATCCTAGTTTACTCTAAGAGTGAAGAAGAGCATGAAGAACACCTTCGCCTGACCTTGATTAAGCGTAGAGATCATCAACTCTATGCTAAGTTCAACAAGTGTGAGTTTTGAATGAAGCAAGTTACCTTCCTGTGTCATGTCTTATCTGAAGGAGTCGCCGTCAACCCCAGCAAAGTCAAGGATGTACTCAACTGGGAGTCGCCCAAGTCAGTGCCTTAGATCAGAAGTTTTCTCGGTATGGTAGGATACTATCGCCGGTTTATAGATGGTTTCTCCAAGATAACAAAACCTCTCACCGAGCTGCTGAAAAAGGAAAAAATAGTATGCTTGGACGCAAGAATGTGTGCAGAATTTTCAAGAATTGAAGAAGCGCCTGACCACCACCTAGTGTTGATTTTGCCGGATGTCCGAAAGGATTTTAAGATTTTCTATGATGCCTCACGACAAGGTCTCGGTTGTGTCCTGATACAAGAAAGGAAGGTAGTAGCATATGCTTCCCGTTAGTTAAGGCCTCATGAAGCAAATTACCCAACTCATGATGTAGAGTTGGCTGTCGTATGCATGCTTTAAATATATGGCGTCATTACCTCATTGGTAATCGTTGTGAAGTTTACTCTGACCATAAGAGCTTGAAGTACATTTTCACTCAGGCTGATTTGAATATGAGGCAAAGAAGATGGTCGGAGTTGATCAAATATTACAAAATTAGAATCCATTATCATCCAGGCAAAGCTAATGTTGTAGCAGACGTTTTAAGTAGAAAAGTCTACTGCAATACTCTGATGATTAAGGAAAGTCAGCTAGCACTACATGAAGAATTTCAGAAGCTTAAGCTTGAATTGGTAGAAGAAGGTTTCATAGCTGCTTTACAAGTTCAACCTACTCTTCAAAGTCAGATCAGAAAGGCTCAGGTCGAAGATGTAGACATCAAGGAGATAAAGAGCAACATGAAGAAGGGCAAGTCCCCAAGATTTTCAGAAGATGAACAATGAACTGTTTGGTTCGATAAGCGTATTTGTGTACCAGACCAGAAAGAGCTTAAACAGTTGATACTCAAGGAAGCACATGAAACCTTGTATTCCATTCACCTCGGAAGCATTAAGATGTACCAAGATCTTAAGGAATTCTATTGGTGGCCTAGCTTAAAGCGCGAGATTATAGAGTATGTAGCGTAGTGTGATGTTTGCTAGTGAGTTAAAGCCGAGCATCAGAGACCTATTGGACTCTTGCAACCTCTGAACATACCAGATTGGAAATGGGAAGAAAATGGCATGGACTTTATCACCGGTCTGCCAAGGACAAGAGCTGGTTATGATTCTATCTGGGTAGTCGTGGATCGCCTAACAAAGGTTGCACACTTCATTCCAGTCAAGACAACATACTCAGGAGACAGACTTGCAGAATTTTCTTACAACAACAGTCATCAATCAAGTTTACAGATATCCCCGTTTGAAGCCCTTTACGGAAGAAAGTGCAGAACACCTTTGTATTGGACTGAAACAGGAGAAGGACAAGTACTCGAACTTGATATCCTGAAGGAAGTTGAAGATCAAGTTAAGTCGATCAGAGAAAAGCTGAGAACAGCTCAGACCAGGCAGAAAAGTTATGCGGATAACCGACGTCGAGATTTAGCTTTCGCACCCGGAGATCATGTGTATCTAAAAGTTTCGTCTCTCAAAGGAATGCGTCGTTTCAGAGTCAGCGGGAAGCTTGCACCCAGATACATTGAACATTTTCCAGTTCTAGTAAAAAGAGGAGAAGTTGCTTACAAACTGGAAATCCCACCTCAGCTATCAGATGTGTATGATGTCTTCCATGTGTCCTAGTTGAAGAAGTGTCTACGTGTACCAGAAGAGCGGATGCTGCTAGAAGCAGTTGACCTGCAGGA
This sequence comes from Ampelocalamus luodianensis, assembly GCA_036346255.1. Lineage (NCBI taxonomy): Eukaryota > Viridiplantae > Streptophyta > Magnoliopsida > Poales > Poaceae > Ampelocalamus > Ampelocalamus luodianensis. The sequence goes on along the minus strand of CM070622.1, from coordinate 24,863,670 downwards.
AGATCTCACTTACAAGGAGCAGCCCATCAAGATTTTGGAAGTGTCAGAGTGAGTAGCAAGAAGCAAGATCATTCGTTTATGCAAAGTTCAGTGGAGCAATCACACTGAAGAGGAAGCCACCTAGGAGCGTGAAGAGGACCTGAAGACCGAGTTCCTGCACCTATTCTCTAGTCAGCCCGAATCTTGGGGTCGAGATTCCTGTTAAGGGGGGTAGGTTTGTAACATCCCAGTTTTTCTGAGCATTTTGAAAAATTTTAAAATAAAATAGCCATTTGATTTGGTTGAAGTCTTATTAAAGCTTAACTTGAGATTTTGGGAAAATAAAATAATTTAAATGACTAAATCAAACTTCAACTAATTCAAAAAATTTGGTTTGTTTTGAGTTTGCTGGAGTTCTTGGTTTTTGAAGCTCTGTGTCTCTGTTTCCTCCTCCTCAGGACCTCATTCCTCAGGACCTCCTCCCTCAGGACCCTCTTGGTCACGATCACCCTTCGGTCACGACCACCCCTTGGTCACGACCATCCCTGGTCACGACCACCCCTTGGTCACGACCACCCCCTGGTTGCGACCTCCCTTTTGGTTTCGACTCGCCCCACCTGTCAGCCTTGCTCACCTTCTTCCTCCCGCCGTGTCACTGCTGCCGCAAAAGTCTTCGCGCATTAAATTCCATTGTGTCGCATTAAATGTTGTCGCCTCCGCTGTGACCATTCCCTCTTGGGTCTCCTCCCATACCTACCCCAATCCCCTCCCTCACCTACCGGCAGTGTGTCTGTCTCACACCGCCGCGAATCCCGCTCCACCGCCCTGGTCATCTTCCACCTTCGCTCGAGTCAGCACTGTGCGTGCTTTCACACCAGCTCACCTACCCCCGTCGCGCACATTGAATGCGGCATCCTCCATCGCACCCGTTGTCGTCACCTACTCTCCTCTCTGGACCTCCACACGCCTATATAAGGTATCAGGGAGCCCTCTTGCCCTCCTTTGTTTTCCCATCCACTCCTCTCGGTTTAGACCTCCCTCTCAGTCGAACCTCCTTCTAAAGACTCATTCTCCTTCGTTCGAGCTCCGATCAGAGTGATCCAAATTCCTAACATCGTCTAAATTTAGTACCTTTCTTTTAGCTGTATTTTGGTAGGTTCTTTGGTCTTTTTTGGAGTTGTTTTAGTTACTTATTTGGCTTTGCTCGCATGTGTATATTTCAGCATTTCAGAAGACTTCGTGGATCTGACGACCTCGATAGAAACATCCCAACTCTTCATCGAAGGCAAGTCATGGACCTTTGATCATATTGAACCTGTTTTATAAAAGTATATTATTTCATATCAACATGCATGGCTAGTTGTATAAAACTGATTTGGGAACTAGCTAAATACCTACTCGACAGTATACCTCCTTGATAAATTGCAAATGATATGTTAACATGTACCCTTGGACACCATAGGATGGGTAATTTTAGTTGGACATTGTTGTAATACCAACATGGGTGCGTATTATGCTTAGTCATGCTTTAGTTATCCGAGGGACTCTTGATCATACTCAAAGAATGATAAACTTGACTAAATGATATATGGAATTGTGGCAGAGCCACTGCTTTTAAAAGATGTTGTGCCATGGCAAGGGTTTTCATTTGGCTGGGTTGAACCCAAAATGATTTCTTACTCAGACGAATGATCGTGCAGTAAAGGGGGTGTAGGAAGCACATTGGGATGTGGTTGTTTCGTCTGAGTAGCCTATAAGGACTTAACTTTGTGGGTCATTGATCTGGGTAATACCGTGCAACCACAAGTTCATTTATGGGGTGGACTGGGCCAACTAATTAGCAATGCTTTGAGTCGGTTCTGTTTTGGTTGAGAATGGCACAAGAGGGGGCTAGGAAGGTGAATCCTTAGCGAGCAAAACCGAGTCAAAACAGAGCTTTGTAAAGGCCTTGACACGTTCTCTAGACTGCTTACCTAAGGTAGTGAGTGGTGGTATCAACGGATGCCAAACCAACTAGAGAAGTCGTGTTATGTGGGTAAAGTTGTACAACCTCTGCAGAGTGTAAAACTATTCCAATAGCCATGTCCCCGGTTATGGACAATGCTTGGTGACATCACACGAGGGGTAGTTTTCTCAAAAAGGTGGTCGTGGGCATTCACGAGTGGTCGTGGGTGTTCACGAGTGGTCGTGGAAGTGGTCTGGGAAGTGAATAGGGTGTTCACGAGCTGTTTCAAAGAACTTGTTTACTTATGTATTAATCTTTCAGCCTGTGCTTTCCAATCTACTTATTGTATTTCTAGTCAATACTGCTTTCTGCAAATTAACCATAAAGCTGTTCTTGTCAAGCTCTGCATAAATATTATTTGCATACAATTCCCCACGACTTGCTGTAACAACTCTGACTATAAGGTGTTTTGCTAATAGTAATATTAATTTGTCTGCTTTTTCTTTGGATTGTTGTATGAATATGATTTTATCTTTGTTGAGACTGTGTGAGCTAGCCACTGATCATGGGACTAGTTCATGGGACTAGTTCGGTTTGCATAGAGGGTCTCGAGGTTATTTACCTAGAGTCCCGACATGGGGACACCCGTCATGTTCTCTCTAGTGGTCTCGAGCATATTCAGTACAGCTATGCCATCTGTACTCGGAGCCCTTTGCTCATCTGCTTCTGTACATCTGTGCTTCTATTTGTAGGGATGCATGATGTTTTTGTGTTTTTGATGTCCTCTTCTCCTAGGTTTGACACTCCTCTTCCTCAACGTTGGCCAACTTAATATTGTGGTTTCATCACTAATTGTGGTGACTGTCGGGATCAGAATATGTAAATCTGAACTCTCTCTGTATACTGCACTAGTCTAGGATCATGCTAGTGCACACAGTGGAAACATTGACGAACATAAATCAATACACACGATTTAAAAGAATAAACAAGCTAAATTTGATAAGCAAATAATGATTATGACCTTATGGTGGAGTTTACACTTATTCAGCGAGGCAGGGCTTTAGAAAATAAAGAGAAACAATAGCAGCGGAATGAAAAGCAACTTCAGTGAAATCCATCACTTGCCAGAGGCAACCGACCGGGAACAAGACCTAACAATTAACCAGGTCGTAGAAATCCTCCTCTAGAGCAAAAGTTATCTCCTCCAATCCTTCCTCTGAATGATGATTATAGCAAGGGTGAGCACATGGAGTAGTCAACAAGGTGTACCACATAATGCAATCATAGATTATGGCTTATTCCAAAGGATATGACATGTATGGTTTTTTTTTTGTTTTGCAAAAAGCAACAATTGCAATTGAATATTGATAATATATTGAGAGCGTAAGTTAAAAAAGTAGTAGTAGTAAGTAACAAGATTTTCCATAAGTTCACACAACTTAAACCAATTCTTTCACACGGTTTCCCTTCCACTTTATTTTTATAAATGAGCATGTCTATGACCGAGGACATGGCTATTCAAATAGTTTGTTAACACTCTGCAGAGGTTGTATAGTTTTACCCACAAGATATAATTATTGTGGCCAATATTGGATCATAACAAAACCATTCAAAAACTTCATCTCAACAATTGCCCCTCCCGGTGTGCATACAACCGGTAACCAACCTCACAAAGCCCGTTGGCCCGACGCACACCATTGGACACAGAAACGACAAACCTTCCATAGATGCGACCCAACACAAACGAGTCCACACCTCCGCCCAATCACAAAGCCTAGCCTACCTCTTGAGTAGCCAATGCCGAGACTCCGTAACTTACTAAGCTAGGTTTATCCCATATCAGGTTTGTGGTGGTACGATATGACTCAATTCAATGACACACAAAGTTAAGTCCTTAGTGGACCAGGGCGAGACTGTCACAACTACACTAAGTCACAAAGATACACACAACACCCTCACACAGTCCACCAATTCACACAAAACTTCCTACTCACCCCAGTCTAAATCCTTTTCCATCCTGTTGATTAAGTGCAACACATGCCATCTGTAACAGTCCAATTTTTAAATTTCAGTAGAAATTAAAATTTATGTATTTTTGTGGAATTTTTAAAAGCTTTTTATAATTATTTTAAAGTCAAAACAAATTTATTTGCAAAATTAAAAGCCAACATAAAGTTGAAAATAATTTTATTAAGTCCAAAATGAGTATGGGAATTTCTGTGAATTTTTCCATAATTTTTGGAATTATTTTGCTATTTTCTAAAGCTTAAATGAATTAACAGTATTAATTCAAATAGAAAAGGAATTTAAAACTAAAAACCCTGTTTGGACCGAAACCCAAAAACCCAGCCCAAACCTCTCTCACGCACGCAGCCCGCACGGCCCGCTCCCACGCGCACCCTCTCTCCCTCACTTACACACGGGCCCCACAGGTCGGCCACACACGCTCACGCGTTAGAAAAACACCTCGGAGCTCATCAACCGTTGAATTTCAAACCAACGGTTAGATCTCGCGTAACCTTCGGAGGCCCGAACATCCCAATCATCGTAAGTCGTTGGATCTAAAATGAACGACTACGATCCTTTGAGCCTTCGGGAGGCCCGAACGTCCCAATCAACGTGAGCCCTACGGTCTAAATCCAACGGCCCACGTAACACCCTTCGTTCCATAACTAAACCCAAAAGTTTCTAAACGTTGTGGATCGTCCGATTTACATCCAACGGCCCTGATTCAGCGCATGTGCTGAAAAGCTCATCCATTGTGGACCATACGATCTTAATCTAACGGCCACAATTTAACCACACTTACATTCTTTCCTTTTCTTTTCTTTTCTTTTATTTTCTTTTCTGTCACTGCCAAGTGGACCCCGCTTGTCAGATCATCATCTTCCTCGCCTTCGTCTTCGCGCGGTGAAACCGCCATTATCGCAGAATTTGAAGCTCCATAATGGGTGCCTTCAACCGCTCCCGACCTTCTCGCGTGCGTGCGCACGACCGCGTCCACCTCCGCCGCATTTCCCCCACATTCCCCCTTCTTCTCCGCGACGGTTTCGCCCATGTCCGCCGCAACTGCCGCCATGACCCCTACCTCCTCCACGCCGCCTGAGAGCCCCTTGGCCCCTATAAAAGGACGCCCCAGGTGCGCCCTGGCCTCCTCATCTTAGCGCCCTCACTCACTCCTCAAACGCCCTCGTTCACCGGAATTTTGGAGTTGAAGCTCGGAGCCCGAAGGAGCTTCAACCGCGGAATTCGCTGCCGTCAAGCCTTCGCCGCCCCCGCCGCCCACACCTTCGTCATCGTCACGTCATCGTGAAGCCGGTGCGCCCACTCGCTTCGCCGGAGGACCTTCAGAGCGCCTACTTCAATGGAGCCGTAAAGACACCGCCGCCAAACCTTACCGCCGACGACCAAAACGCCACTCTCCGCCGCCCCAAGGTAGCGCATCAGGATCCCCGTACTCCCCTCTCGCTTTTGGTACCATTCACTCCCCTCGCCGTGGCGCGTAGCGCCGGCGAGCTAGTCACCAGAGCCCCACCTTCGTCGGGCCTACGTGGCTCGGCCAGGACGCTGCCAGGTCAGCACCACCTAGGCGTTGAGCAGATGTGGCTACCCACGTGGCGGCCACATCAGCCTCTGCGCCAATACACAACCCTGAACCAAAGCCTGTTGAACCAGTCCACGTGGGCCGTATCTATGGCATGTAGGTCCCACACATCAGAATTATTTTCATTTAATTTTAATTCCACAAATCTGTCGCCTATGTCATCATTGCGCAATAAGTTGAATTTCCTTTAGAAAAATAAATCAAGAAAATCTAACAAATCCAGAATTTAGGTTTTTAATAGATTTAAACTTCAAAAATTCATAACTTTTGCATCTGAACTCCAAATTGGGTGTTTTAAGTTGAAAAATTTATATAAAATTATAATCTAGCTAACTAAACCAAAATATTTCAATTTGGAGTTAGTTTGAACTATCTTTTTGAATTTATTTGAATTTGAATTTGTCATATTTTCGCGTATAGACTTCGACGACTCCAGAGAGTTTGACCATTCCGAAGACTTAGATTTCCAAGACGTCAACGAAGGCAAGTTACACCATTGATCATATTGCTCCCAGTAATTTAAATCTATTTTCAGTTTTAAAATTATTTAATGCATGCATATGTTTATATAAATATTTCAATGCCCTGTTTTATATATAGTTATTCCAATAATTCATTGTATGGCCAATTTGTGTATTGTACATGAACACCTTGACACCATAGACAAAATGCTATTAAAACTAGTCATATGCTTAGCCAGGCTTAGTTCACACTTATGAATTTGGGAAGGTTTAGCCAAATCTCTTACAAATTTGTTTCAAACTTGATATGGTGGTATTGTTTTACCACATGAGTTTATAAAGAGGGTTTTACTCTAAATAAAATCAAAAAATGGGTTTGGACTCGGGCGAATTGGTTGGAATGGTGGGTGCAGGTTTATGCACAGGTTTAATCTGGTTAAGATTAAGGCCTAGGGTTTGATTGAAAGTCGCCCAAGTCAATTGAGGACCGGTCTTTGAGCTGTTTATTGCTATGCCTTACCGTACTACTGTACGTCCTGTATGGGCAGGATTTGGCTAATTAACTTGTAGTGTTTTAGTGTATTTGTGCCATGATGAATGTGTGGGTGTCGGTTAGACTTTTTATTCCCACCTGGCGCAAGAGGGGGCTTCCGAAGGACGGTTAGTCCAAAGGGGTGAAATCTTAGCGGGCATAAGTACACTAGGACATCACATTGTAAAGGCCTCATGATAATTGCTCAGTCACACGCCTACGGAAGCGTGCTTTGGCCGACATAGTGAGCATGTCATCTCGTGTGGGTAAAGTTGTACAAACTCTGCAGAGTAGAAACTATTCGAATAGCCGCGTCCGCGATCATAGACATGCTAGCAAGGCCACTTGAAGTTAGATTTGTTTTTGGTTTTCAAAATGATTTAGCAAATGTTTGAGGATGGTTAATCCTTATGAAAAATTTGGGCGGTCAGCCATGTGTAGGAGTGGATCCTTCACTTATTCATTGGAGGTTATCCACGATATGACATTGACATCTTAAAATATGATTTTAGTTATAATATGAAAATGACCTTAGAAATTACTATGGATATTTAAACTGAAAATGCTGCTTTACGCAAAATAACCTATGCCTTATTCACTTGTTACCTTATGCATGCATTTCCATTCCATATTGGGTGTAGCTTGCGAGGACAGTAGTTGTGCTCACTCTTACTGAATAACTCTTATTCAGGAGAAGACTTTTTCCCCGACGGTGAAGACCAGGACGACTAGGCCTTCGACCCTAGACGATTGTCTGTGGCGCGTCGTGTGGCTCACTTATATTACTATACTTCCGCAGTGTTATTTGATATTTGTTGTTCAGACTCATTTGTATTAAACATTTAGTTACTTCATGTTATTTACGATTTCGTGATATGATTGTGATATCTATTTTGTGAGACTGTGTACACTGGAAATCCTGGACCGGTGTATGAACACAGAGAATTCGAGATCCTTCACTCCCGGGTTCGACACCATCAGCAGGTGACAACATACAACACACAACTTGTCACAAAGACATTCCATAATTGGATTATTTCAAATTTGATTCGTGCATTTTGCTACAAACGGAAACATATATCGTCATATGAAGACATTATTCCACCTCATCCAAAAAAACTAGAAAACAGTAGAGCACATGTCGTCACATGGAAGCATCATATTCTCACAATCAGCAAACTAAGAAAATTGTAGAGCATGCGTGCAGTGGCGTATGCAGGGCAAAAATAGAGGGGGTGCTCAACTGCTCATGGAAGAAAGCTAATACGATAAAATCGTACTAAACATACATAATATATTTGAATGTCTATACAATCCAAATTTATACATAAATAAACAAGAGACAAAACGAGAATGTAAAATAAACTTAAAGTAGTACCCGACTAATGAACATAACAGTCTGAATGCCTATAAATACGTGCGAGTAGCAATCTGTGAAACAAAAATAACTAAATTAATGAAACAATCTGAAAATTGTGACTAATTACAAACATTAAAATGAAATGGAAGTATCGAACATACCGCAAAACCACTAGCTATGATTAGGAGCGGGAGGCAAGTCCATTCTACGAGATTTCATCTGTTGAAAACGATCCATGATTGTTTTATCATCAATAGTTTCGAATATCTTTCGCTCGGTGTAGCATACCATCAAGTTATTGAGCAATTCATCGGAGACTTTATTACACAAGTCTGCCTTGATAATTTTAATTGCCGAAAAGATTTTTTCAACTGATACCGTTGCCGAGAAATAACTATGCAAAGTTCATTTATCCATCTTTTATAAATCTACAATAAATTGTGTATAATCTATGAGTACTAAGTACATGTAACTAGACTAGACAAGTAGATAACATCACAAGTTGACAACATTATTTCAACATTCCAATATAAATTAGTGAGCCACTGACCACCACAAGTGTCAACTTACCTAATTATTAGTAATAGTATCTAGTAATTACCTATTTACCTCTCGGTTGCTCCTTGTGTCCTTTAGTAATCAGTCTTGAGTCTTCAAAGTTCAGACCTTCACTGGTTGACTCGTCAGTGACCCAATCGCCATTCGCCAATCCCAATCGGTCAGTCCTCAAAGGCTCAAAGCCTCAATCCTCAAAGCCTCAAAGCGCCTTAGTTCCTCACGCAGCCACGCAGACGTAGTCCCCCGGCCGCGCCTCCATTGGCACTCGGCCACGCGCGCCCTAGAGCCCACGAGGCCACGCCAACGCCGCGCCCACGCCTTCGCTGGTGGCAGCTCAGCCGTAGCCCGCAGGCTCCATGGCTCGTCCCTCGCGCAGTCGCGCTCGCCCCCGGTCGGCCCCCGCTCGCCGCCCCACCCCCGTCGGTCGCGCGTGCTAACCGCCAGATAAGTTGGGGTGGGGAATGGGGAATTCGGGAATGGCCGAATGGGGATTTGGGGAGTGGGGAATTAGGGATTTGGGGAGTGCGAAAATGGGCCTATTAGCTTTCTTTATCTCTTATTTGTGGAAAGAATATGGCCTAAACGTGAAACGGCCCCAATTTCCTTTTCGGAGTTCCTTCTTCACAAAGCTCTTCGGTGCTTTGATGCTTTCTGCCTTTCTTTCCTCCTGAGTAGTGAGTTCCTTCTTCAAAGCTTCGGTGCAGTACGACAGTGCTTTCCTTCTTCGGTTCTTCCAGACGGTGCTTGTCCATGGATCAGTCTAGGAGGAGGAGATACTAGCAAGGGGGTTTCCACGGGCGCGGTGGCCAGAGCTGGTGCGCGCGCCCCTGTGCGCACCGGTGTTGCGTCCGCCACTGCATGCATGCACTTCATAGTAGCAACAAATATTTGAATTTACAGCTAGTGGAGTTCATAATTGTAACACCCCAGCTCAACATTGAGCCTGGAATGCTACTAAAATTAAATTAAACTAAGCTAAACTAAGACCAATTACAAAATCTCGACAAAGGGGGAGGGGAGGGGATAGGGAAGGGGCTAGGGTTTTGGGGAGGAGCCCCCCTGGCGGCCACCTAGATGGGCCTTGGCCCAGGCCCAAGTTGCCGCCAAAATGCTCTTTCCCCCTCTAAAACTGCAAAGATCGACAACGGTCCAAATAGTCCCTCCGTCGTTCGTTTGATTCTTCCCGAATAATCGATCTCTCCGAAATAAAATTATTCTTCCTCGATTCAAATCTTAACTCACTTTCGGGATATTACATTCTACCCCCCTTAACAGGATTCGACCCCGAATCTAAACGCCAATCTTCCCGAAAGAAAACCACGACTAGAACTTAACAACAGATACCAATGCGATCAACTCTTACTAAACTCGCTCACGTGAGACTTCAACTCTCAAGTGAACTCTCTCTCCAACAGAAGAGACCACAACCCCAGGACGTAAATCGACGTCTGTACTAACGCTCCACTCGACATTCCAGGTACACTCACCGGACAAGACTCGAGGGTAAGACCTCACTCGATGGTTAACGGCGCAATCGAAACCTCAAACTCTGGATCTCCCAGGTATTCACTCAACATCCGAACATACACGACGTTACGTACTCCGCGCACGGACTCGAGACAGTCCTGGCGATACGCCAACTAGCGAAAACAACCCAATGTATCTTGGGTTAAACCTCCCAAAGATACCGAACCACACGACATGCACATAGAACACAGAACTCGTGTTCCACCGCTCAATTATACTCCTCACTAAAGCAAAAAAATCACCTCCTTTAACCAGAAACACACAACAACAATACTCTTCCTAAACACACTCTTTTACCAAAGAAAGCTCAACTGAAAATGAAGAACTCTCAACGCAACCAAACGTTACCAACTCGGTACTAAAAGGAGTCAAATTCAAAATCGATGATTTATCACGAAAATCTTTCCACCTTCAATTAGAAAATTTGCAAATAAACACCACGATCGCTAAAAGAGAAACCACTCAATTAACCAAATCCATCATTTCTTTTATTCTTTCTGAACCGATAAGAATCATATATACCAAAATCGAGTCAAACTCAACTTACGAAAGATATTGGTCAACAACACAAAACTCAAACGAGAATCGAGGAAACAATTCACTCCTTTGAGGAAGTATCAAATTCTCAGTATCTCTTTTAAGAATAAAATCTCTCTCAACTTTGGAGTTTCAGTTCATCACAAAACACCCTAACTCATCTTTCTTAACTTTACATTCTCAATGTTACACTCATGTTGAAATACATCATCCACAATTCCGTATAAAGGCTCTATCGACGCCGCCAAACTTTATCTCAACAACTCCTCTATCTACATGATTAATTTGATGATGACTTCCAATGCATCTCAAAATAGATTACACACGCAATCACATCTCCTCAATGTTTTAGAAATAAACAACTTGGAATTCACAGCTCTCACAGTCATATACTTTCTCTAAAAGGGCTCTATCAATGATTATCTCACTGTTCGAAACCCACCCTTAATCTACCTCCTCTACACATAATCGTTGGGTGCCCCAAGTCCTAGCATAAAATTGCAAAGCCCAAATTAAACTCCAAGATTCCTACAACGAACTTCTCATATAAAAGATAGGAAATCCTCATTAAATCAGTAAAATCCCATAATTCCAACATACTCTCTCATTAACATCATCATGAAAATATTTTCTTGACCAGTTTACCTTTACAAAGATTATAACCCTCAGAAGGTTACTCATTTAAAGCCGAATCACTCTTGACGTTACTCAATATTTTCCATTATCCCATTAATTAACTTGGCGATTTGATTACTTTGTAACCCCACTCTCATTAAACCACATCATCAAGAATAACTTTCATAGCCTCGCAATACTACCAAATTGCGATACTCTAATAAATTGATCCGATTTCCATAATTGCTAATTCTAATGCTCGGTCAAAAGAACACCAAATCTTGGACTACAACTTGTTATAGGTCCTACTAGTTGCGACAACGAAATCTGTTAGCTCCAAAGACAAATATTCTTTTCAACTCAATTCCTCTCCAAGGATTATTCCAATAAATCGATTTATTACTCCAAGCCTCTCGACGACTTGACACCTAAGGGTTCATCAAACCATCTACTAGGCCACCACTATCTAGATGCCAAGACACTACCTACGAGACTTTACAATACAGATCGGTTAACCCTTTCTTAGAAGAAGAGGCAAATAGAAATAAGTTTCACTCAAAAGAAAACGTTACCACTTACAGTGAGTTACAAGATCAAGAGAAACAATCGAGATAAAGCTGTTCTCGAAAACCAAAAGATATGTCAAAGTTGAGGCGCACGCCCCACAATCGAGAATATCAAACCTCGGACGAGAATAAAACACGCTTTTAGAATTCGGAAAACTCTTATGGGCAAGAACAAAAGTTTTAGACAAACTTCAATATTCTCGCAAGTTATGAAACTTTACTTAAATCTCAAATACTTCCACTTTACTCGATTTTCGTTGGTTATAGCATCACCATGGCATTTCGACAAAGAGTAATTGAAGATCACAACACCTATTCCACTTAGGAACTAATAAAACCTCTCAACACGTCACTTTGCTCTAAACAAATTCAGCTATCACATCAACATGAGGTCCGAAAGATCACAAATGCGAACTAGAAACATATTCAATTAATTAACATCAAGCGAGAGATCCGGTCCTTTATACAAAACATTCAATATTATCATCATAATCCCTTACTGACAATCACACTAGTAATGTAACAATACACTCTTAGCGAGACTCATCATAGCCTCTTATCCCATCATAAATTTCTCCAAAGGAAACACAAGCCACAAGGTTGAAACAAACCTATTTTAACTAGTTCATACTATCAAATGATACTTTCGCAAAGCACACTATCAGAGGCCACTTACTCAATCACCCACTCAACCATTAGTGTTACTCACACCCGCTCCAACTGTCATTAACAATTGTCAATTGTATGAATCATGTATACAAATAGGGTCCTACTGCATTTGTAGTCGCGTAACCATCTGTAAACACAAAGTCAACATTTAATAATCTCATCGCTCATACAACTGTGGTTTCACAACATGCTACCTCAACGTTCGTCTAATCTAATATACATGTTTTTAATCTAGCAATTTTGTATGATCATCAAGTAACTAGTTTACGAAAATTTCCAACTGATATCCTCTAAAGCATCGTTCAAACACATTCTTAACATAACCATCACTAATGGGTAAGCTAATCCATAGAGATACATTACTCCATGCTATCCAATAAATCTACCGATTCCACAATCCTAACAATCGGACCAATTCATCAAAATACCACACCTCTTAACAACTCCATTGATTCCAACTAAATATTGTCATACTCATAGTCATAACTCATCAAGAACCACTAAAGGACAACCTCCACTTATTCAACTTTCTTTGATAAGGACCTTAGTTAAGATCGATCATGCACAAACTGCGAACTTAACTTGAAACTCATAACACAACCATTAATATTCAACGCTCAAAATACCCAAAAGAGATACGTTGAGTCAAAGCCTTCATGAACTAAAGGACTTACAAAAGAAACTTTCATTAACCAAAACATCAAGCGAATAAAATAGGTCAAGCTTTCCAATAAGAAAAACAAAACTCCCTACAAAAGTCAATCTTGACAATTAGCTAAATTCACCAATCGCGTGAATAACTCAACTACTGAAAAACGAAGAATTGATTTACTGGGCAAATTAAGCCAAAGGAAACACACCAAACATTTCAAAGAAACCCAACAATCGCAACCGGTTAAGAGTTGACCAAATTCAAATTCGGGAAGAGAGCAACTCTTCTAAAGATTCTCGCCATCGACACTGTACTAAGATATCAGGGTAGCACTTCTCTATACCCACTCCACGACGGTGGTGTAACCTGTAAAGCCCAGGTCACAACCACGACCTTAACCTCTCAACAACGACTAATCCCACTCATAATAATCATAATAATTAATTAATAAGCAGCCAAACTCAATTCATATCAGCAATAATCAAAACGATATAACGGAACGTAAATGCAAAGATTGACCCATCCCCATCCTCATCGTGCTCGGTGTGTCAAACTTTTAAGTTGATTAACATTAGCAAAAAAATTTATATCTAGTCACCACGGACCTACTGACTCGCTCGATACCAATCAGTAACACTCACTCAACATTGAGCACGGAATGCTACTAAAATTAAATTAAACTAAGCTAAACTAAGACCAATTACAAAATCTCGACAAAACCTCCTTTGTATAGTCGCCTATACCGAGGTTCCAACAATTGATCAAGGCATTTATCAATATAATCATAATCGAGTTCAATCAAGCGTGTAGAATAATATCATAAACATAACCAAAACTTTCTATTCTCATTATTACAGCTTAACTGAAACTCAAACTATCCATAGCTTCTAACAGTAAACATAACATTTAACAATAATTTCATAATCCAATTCACTCATGCATAAGAGATAATCATAGGAATGTAATCAAATTAACACTATTCTCACAACCATAATCGAATCATAAAACAACCATGGGTATTTCTCAATAGATCTATTTATTCTTATATGAAGCTAAATGACAATTGTTTTAATGTTGTGAGGTAGTGCGTGCTTTCAATTCATCTACTCCTCCCATGCATGCCGGTCTTGCGATTGTACCTAAAACACATCAAAGCAAGAGTGAGCCCAAAGACTCAACAAGTACCAACAAGGCTAAGCAAGTTAACATTCATAGCATCAATAATCCAAGATAAACAATGCACCGAGTAAAGCCTTCATGCTCATGTGAATGCAACCAATGCAATGCACCTTTTTTTATCTTTATCTCTTTCGCATTTTACGTGTAATGGGGTATACAACCGTCATTGTGTACCCTTGCGTGCCCTCAGCACAGGGACCAAAAGCCTATACACCACATGTATAGGGACCTTTGCCCATCATCCGAATGATGGGGACCTCTTTCTCATAGCCCACATTGCACCAATGTGGGACCTCAAGCCCGTCAATACATGACGGGGACCTCAACGAATGCATGCTTGGTCACCACGTGACCAAGCTTCAAGATGATCTCAATATGCACATGCACAACATCTATTCATCATCAATATACCAAGTACAATAACAATGACATAAATAGAGCATAATCATACTTGGAGCATTCACCAATCTCAATATAAACATCATGCCAGAACCTTACTTCACTATCATATATCAAAAACATGCATGTAAGACCAAGTCTCCAACACGATTGGAACATGCAATTGCTCCATGCCCACGTCTTTCATATACACGAATTTAACATGTACATAACAACATGTATGATTTAGCCACGCTCAAGGAAACATTAACCATAGCTTGCATTCATCAAGATAAAAGGAAAACTCATTACGCTAACATTCGTGCAAGGCTACAACAAGCAATCACCACAATCATATCATACAACCGAAAATACGCTATAACCGAATACTTGCCTCAACCGCATAAAAGCGGACGAAGTGGGTGCTGCCCTTGGGATCTCGCTGCCACCTGGACAAGAAGATAACCCCAAACTAAGAATAACATACTGGACCAAAATCATACATCACATTACAATCGAAATCGCTAATCTTCTTATCACGTCTAGCTTTTCTAATTTCTAGCGATCGGTCACTGCGGACAGCAGACTTCAAAAATTCATAACTTTCTGCTCAGGAGTCCAAATAGGATGATCTTGGACAATCTGAAAAGGTAATTGAAATGTCTAAATAAACTTAGTTGGGGAGACCCTCTGATTCGGCCATCTACCAGACCTACCAATCTATTTAATCAGAGCAAATATTTCACGTCGGGTTTCTGGACAGCGACAAAGAAACTATCATAACTTTCTCTAAGTTCGTCCAAATTCAGTGATCTTTAGCTTTCCTGAAAGCTAAGAGGATTAGCCTCATTTTTCGTTATGGTGAGACCCTCTGGAAACCCCTCTAACAGCATGTTTAAAACAGGTTAAGCAGACACTGTCAATTCTGCTACCCACAGAAACATCATAGCACTAAAAAAATCATAACTTTGGCTACCGAAGTCCGAATGACCTGAATCTTGTCGGCAATGAAAGATAACTACGATACCCACAACTTTCTAGGAGACACCCAGACCCAATTATGGTTCTAACCTATTCAAAACCGACAAACTTCACTGCTGCAGAATATCGACGAACTGACATCCGAAAATTAGACAACTAGAAAACGACCCCAAAACAACAAATCGCGGGTTACCCTTGCCGAAACGAAAAGAGCACGCAGCGGGGATGATGACCACCATGCTTCCGCTGCGGATCCCTTCTTCTCCCTCTTCTTCCCTTCTCTTCTTCCCCTTCTTTCTCTTCTTTTCTCCTTCTTCTTCCTCCTTGGCCGGCTGCAAGGGAGCTCCTACTCCACCTTGGACAGCAGCAATGGAGGTGATGGGGGAGATGGAGAGGGCGCAAGGGAGGGAGGAAGGGAGGTGGAGAGGTGGGGAGGGGGGAGAGGGGGCGGCCGGTTGGGAGTGGGAGGGGGAAAGGGGGAGGGGAGGGGAAGGGGCTAGGGTTTTGGGGGAGGGGAGCCCCCCCCTTGGCCGGCCACCTAGATGGGCCTTGGCCCAGGCCCAAGTTGCCGCCAAAATGCTCTTTCCCCCCTCTAAAACTGCAGCACTGACAACAGTCCAAATAGTCCCTCCCGTCGTTCCGTTTGATTCTTCCCCGAATAATCGATCTCTCCCGAAATAAAATTATTCTTCCTCGATTCAAATCTTAACTCACTTTCGGGGTATTACAATAATTGAATCAAACATCCATATAAAAAAGGTGCAGATACACCAGGAAAAGATCCTATGGATTGGCACAATTTTTTTCTCTAAATAGTTGGAATCTATCCATAAGCTTTGTCTAGGGAGAAACTAATACATTAGCTCCTCCATCTCCATTGCGTTCTCTTTGTAGTCCTCCATTATCCTGCAAAGCCGGTTGAAAATGAAATAAATATCCTGATTAGAAAAGTATAAGATAACAAGTTTATTTGATGAAATTAGAATAACTAGTTCAATGCCCGTGCATTGCTACGAAAAAACAAAACAAATTCATGGTAACCAATGAGCTGAACAAACAAAAGAGCACCGACTTAGCATACAATATATCACATTGATGGTGATTGCTACATGCCCTCGCAATTTAATTGCAAACGAAGTAGAAAATTTTGATTAGCTAACTTCCAAATATATCTCACTTCCTGATGTAGTTATCACAAATATAACTCACTTCAAACTGATTACAATTTTCCTTCGCTATAAAACTGACTCCCAACTCAATTAAAATGATTAGTTTGATTCCCGATCGATAAAACTGACTACCAAACACATAATTTCAATTTTCCTGGAAGCAAGTACTTTGATTACTTCTCAGCAAGCCATCTCCAATCATACCATCGTGAAAAGAGATGTTCTACATGGATGCCATGGGATGCCTGTTTGGAATTAGCCTTGAAAAATAACTTTGTATATCTCTGTACACAACTGTTATATGAAGCAAATAAATATAATACTTTTTAAGGTTTGAGCAATCAGATTTGGTAATATCAAGTTACTATTTTCCACAAGGTGTAATCCTACATCAACTGGAAGCAATTGATCCCTATTTCTTTATGGCCATAAAACAAAGGAGAATAATATCCCCAGGAGTTCTAAAATCATATTTCAAATTTGCTCACCGGAAGGAACAACAATTGACCTCATTTCCCCAAACTCCTAACACTATACGACATAAAATTGTTTGCTGGTCACAGCAAACACCACAAAGAACCTTTGTCCTAGACTTACTCAAGCATGTAAAGATGATCAAAGTGCCATCAAAATAGAACCTATTCGACCAGTTAGAGCCAAAAGATGCCCATATACGGGAGCTCACCATGTTCGAAAGAAATAGCTTTAGAAGGATGCAGCTTATGTTAGCATCAAAGGTAGTGGTACTTCTCATTCTGATGAAAGAGATGTTGCAATCAACCTCTGCACTAGACATTGTTAATGACCAAAGTTGGCAAGACGACCACATCTTCTCTCGATTTGATCAATCTGAAAGAACATCACACAAGAACCATCTGCATTGGAACATCATGCTAGTCCCTAAAAGTAAAAACACTAAGATCTACTCAATAAAAGGAATTGAATTCACAGAGATACTTTCCGATGAGCTTGGCCATCTTGATATCATGGCATTCCAAGTGTCAGACTTCGGATCTTTTACGCACACCAACACCTTTTCTTCTATCAAAATTGAATCGATTTAGTTCCAGCAAGATGCCACTAAAAGAGAACAAGATACAGATCAAAGCAACACATTAGGTTAGCCCCATAGCTAGCGTATAATAAGTTGTTAGTACCAAGATGTCACGCTAATCCTCCACACTATCAATGAAGCCGCAACCACAAGCAAGCTTCCAGACCATTGAATAAGGCAATGCTCTTCTAGTTCTGTACCGGTACTTAGACATCACGACAATACAAAAAAGGAAATATTATACATTTGACATGGAAGTTGGCTTAAGCTTTGAAATAACCATTAATGTGAAATGGCACAACTATAAACTTTTCAAAGGAAAGTTAAGAGCATCTAAAACCAAATGTTCCAAAACAGTAAGTTATTAGTTATTTTGTCACAGTAGCACACGACTTACAAATCACATACCAGAGTAGGTCTTAATACGTTGCAGCCAATGTATCAACCACTCATAGTAAAGCAGTCTAAATTTTGACTAAGTGTAGGGCCGGCGCATGTCCTCAAAGAGGCGGAGGGCGAGGTCGACGTCGCAGCAGCGCACGCAGGTCTCTGGCACGGCATGTGCACTAAACTCAACCATAATACATATATCAATCAATCGGATTAAATTTTGTCAGGCTAATCGGCAAGAAATGACACTAATAACTCCTAGCAGCTCTTAAAATCATCTTCAGTGTCATTGTGCAAATTATTACACAGACAAAATACTTTCCAAATTTATGAAGCTTCTATGTATCAATGAGTGGGAGCTAGTTTTACTATGTATATGCTGACATGAATAGTTCTACTAAAAGGTAACTTTTATCTTAAAATGTCTACATCCCAATGGTGTTATTAACATGTAATTGCATGAATGCATGTATGCCATCTCCATCCAAATGCTTCTCCAATCTCCAGTTAGATTGGTATACCTCTAGACCACCACCATCGTCATCATAATGCACACCAGTTGAACGAAAAACATCGGTTTCATAGTACTTGGGTGGGTAGGCTTGCTTACAAATGGTGATAACAAAATACTCTAGGTATGAATATGGATGGGACTGAGAACAAATGTAGACAGTTGTCATCGCCATCAATCAAACTAACAAGTGCTTCCCAACAATGCAAGCTCAGGAAGCACACTCCAGGGATGCTTGTAATAATTAATAGAAAAGAAATCCGTATTAACAAATGAAAGAAAGAATAGAATAGCTAAACTATTTGTGCACTTATGCAGTCTACTATACGCCTATACCACAATCAAAGTAGAGGGCTGAAGGGTAAAGGCGGGAAATTGGTGTTTGCTGTTTCAGGCACTCATTCATGGCTTCATGCACCACGCCATCATTATGTGCTCAATCCATACGATTTATCATAATTCATAACCAAAATAATCACTTACAAGGAAGACCTCCGCCACCTCTAGCTCCATCCAAAGGAGGAATGCAGCTTGAGCCTTCTCAACGGTTTTAGGTCGACCAGTGAGGCACTTTGCTACGATTGCATCGCACACACCTTGGCGTACCTGGGATAGACCAACTCCACAAATCATTCGAAAAAACAATCAAAAGCACAATAGCAAATGACGTAGCATCATGTAGACACGCACCTCGCCGCATCAGCAAATGGCCCTAACCACCACTGCAAAAAAACACCGCACTTCAGATCTAACATCAAAAGGTCCCGTGAAAATCTCGAAATGAAACTGCACGAATCAAGCATAACGCAGATCCGAGCATGAAATGGGGGCGGATCAGGAGGTCGTGGGAGCGTATCTGACCGAACTCACGGAGGCGGGCGCCCTTGGGGGTCGGTGATGGAGTCGCAGAGGGCAGCAAGGTCGATGTTGGCGTCGTTCCGTACCTTCCCGTTCTTATGCTACAGCCACTCGTCCCACCGCAGCTTCTTCACCTCCTCCGTCGACATGGTCGGCCACCACCGTCTCCACTCGACGAAATGCTACAGCCCAGCAACCTCCACTGCAACCACTGCCCCGGATCGATGTGGCAGCCTAGGGTTTCAAATTGGGGTGGTGGCATTCGTGGGGAGTTTGGGTCGGAGGGTGAGGAGAGAGAGAGGAGGGGAAGGGAAGGGGTAACAAAAAGGGAAAAAGGGTGAGGGCGAGGGCGGCTCGGTAGTGGGCGGGTGTAACAGCCCTAACTTAGGGTTTGTATTTCAAATGTAAAATTTTGAGGAGAAATAAAAACTTTTGTTGTCTCATCAAATCATTTGGTAGTTTTCCAAATTTTCCCGAGCAATCTCCATTTTCTAGAATTAAATTCTTGTGAATGGAAATTGTTGTCATCAAATTATTAGCCTTCAAACTTGTGATCATCCTCTGCAATTATTTTTCCTAGCATCTTGATCATCCTATCTACCTCCCTGAATTATCTCACAATTTTTAGATTTTATTTGCTATTTCAAATGGCCAAGTCAACCTAGTTTGAAATCTGGTCAAACTTCTGTTCAGCAGCTTGTGAATTTTAGTGGGAAAAATCTAGTGCATGAAAACTCCTGGAAAAATTTCACAAGGTTGTCATCTGTCCCTAGTAGCTACCATAAAAATTTCGGAATTTTTGGAGCTCGGGAACTATCTCTAAAAAATTCCCTAAACTCTCTCAGCTTTTAAACTCAAAACCAGAATTCACTGTTTGTCGGGCTCGAACCCGAGCCCGACTCAAATCAGACCGCACCACTTGGCTCGGTCGCGTCAACTAATCGCACCGCCCGAGTCCAATCGATCGTGACCGTCCGATGCAAATCGAACGATCCACGTCGCGTGCGCAACCGACCTGTCCGAATGCATACACCAATCTCAGCCGTCCATCTCAGATCCAACGGTCGGCGCGATAATGGTCGAGTCAAACCTCGGTTTGTGCGCGCAACAACTCGCTCGCGCCGCCCGTTTCTTCGCTGACTTGTGGGCCATCCTCGCCGAGTCATCCCGCCACGTCACCGCCGACTCAGCGCCGCCGCTCGCCGCGCGCTCTCGGCCGCCGCTGCATGCATGCTGCCACCTCGCCTCACCGGTCTTTTCACCGCCCACCGTCTCACCTCGCTGCCTCCGCCTGCTCCTACAAAACCCTCCGAAGGCTTTCCCTACGTTTTCGTTCCCATCGCCTTTCTTCTCCACCGAGCTCTGAGAGCCGTAAGCGTCGCCGCGCCACTTCGAGCTTTGGCCGCTCCGGTGGCTCGCCATCGCCGACCGCGTCGGCGTGTTCCACATCCTCGGAAGTAAACCCCTCAAGGAATTTCGGGTTTCATAAATGCGTGGAGCTGCGCGTGGACTTTCTTCTCAAGTCCACGAAACCGCCCCTTCCGCCACCGCATCCTCTCTGGTGAGCTCCAACTCGATTCCTTGCTTGGTGAGCATCACCTGGACTCCACTTTCCTTCTCCGGTCATTCACTTGTCCTCTCGGTCGCCTCAGGCTCCGGTCGTCGTTGACCACCTTGCGCCGCCGTGGGCTCTCGCCGCCGGGCCATCTCCGACAGCCTCTTGAGCTCCGCGTCATTCCGGTGAGTTCCGGGTAACTCACTGATGCCCATGCACGCGCTAATTTTCATTGTTTACCTCTCTGGTGCAGCCGCACCTTGTCACCCCCACTGCCGGCCGCCGTGCTCCGTCGCCGCGCCACCTCAGTGCATCTCCGGCTGCCCCGCGACCACCCTTAGCTTCAGCAACCTCTAGGCGCCCCATTTTGGCCGTCGCACAGCCCGCGCCGCCACTCCTTCGCCGCGGCGTTTGAGTCGAGAGGCCCGATCCTCTCGTTCTTGGTGTGCTCATCTCATTTCATGTCATTAGGCCCCACCTCCTAAAGCATTGTAGTTAGTCGCTAATCATGCTTATGATTGTTCTTTTGTTCACTCGTGCATGATCAAAATTGGTATTGGAGGTTTGAAAGTATTATAGTTCTAGTTCTCTGTATGTTTCTATGTTGTCGTTTTTCCGTTGTCGATGGCGAAAATTGGTATCATGCTTGCTATTAGGTTTTGTTAGACTTGATGTCTCCCTTTGGTTGTGGTGGTTAGCATGAAATCGTTTAGTTGGTATCTTTAAGTTTCTAAGCTCTTGTTGTCATGTTTGATCATAAGGGATAGTTAGTGATCAGTTATTGTCTCTGTACTTTTGATTTATCGTCTGAGAAGATTTGGTGTAATAGCATCTGAATTGTTTTAACCTTACAAAATGTTGGCATGTTGCTTAGGTGTGTTAGTAGCTGAATTTTATTAAAGCCCAAACTTATTTAGAACTTTGTTTGGCATCTCATAGTTGGATACTTGACTAGTTAGTGTTTTCAATAGCTTCTTTCGAGTCCATTCTCTCAATCTGTTAATGGTTGTTTTAGAGTAGCTAGCTGTTTTGATGTGTTAACTTGATGATTAAATAATAGATGTGCACACAATCACCATCAAAGTCTGTCCAATGTTTAAATCATATAAGAAGAGTGATTTTGTGGTTAGCCTGATAAATAAGTGAGTGGGTAGATCTATCACTTGAAAACATGTCTTTTTGAATCATCTCTGTAGCTGCTATTTTGTTACTCCTTTTTGTGCTGGTCTAGCCTCTGTGTATACATTGGTGTTTGTATTTGATTGTTGAGTTTTGCCGGTGTTTTTCGTTCTTATTCACTGTTATTTGTTCTATCGTTAGGATTCGATATTTGCGGCAACCACGAGAACGACCCTCCATAACAACTTGAGCAAGCGGCGAGCAAGCAGTTTGATCATGTTAATCCCAGTATCTTAAAGTCTAATATTTTGTTTCAGCTGTATGTATGCATTGCTTAATTTGTGTTAAATTGATTAGTTAAATCCGTAGCTGCATATCCTGTAGACAAAATATTGATCTCTACTACCTGAGCCTAGGTTATTTCTTTGTGATTAGAGGTCATTGGATGATCTCTTGTCACTTAGTAGATCCGAGTCAAATTGCTTAGACATGCTTAGTATCGGTAGAAATGGGCGGTTATCGACTTAGTCGGTAACCTTGATCACACAAAATTTTCTATAACTTTATATTTCAGCATTACTGCTATGTCTAATTGCAAAACTAAAAATGAAAACAAAAATGATTTAGACGCGGGCACAATGGTAAGATTGGTGTGATATTTTGGGTGTGACTGGAAAGGTGCCCGGGTCAATTAAGGACCGAACATCTTGTGAGTGAATTTTTATCCAAGCATTTCGGCGTGCTAACCACACTAGAGTATATGGGACCTCTCTTGACCTAGTACTTTGGCGTGTATTGGCTCCGGGTCGCAGGAGGTCGCAGGAGGGATGGTGTTGGGAGCATGGTAGTTGTCCAAAAGCTTTATCTCGAGTGGGTAGTTGTCTTTTCGGCTTTACCATGTAGCGTATGGATTTCTATCCATACGAGCGGCTCGTAGTTAATACACAATATTGGAAAAAGTCTCGTAGGACTTAGCTGTGCAGCATACCTTCTAAGTGTGCTTTGGCTTAAAGGCGGTGCAAGTGTGTGTGCAGTGGTACACCTGCAGGTTAAAAACTATTCGAATAGCCTCGCCCTAGGTGATGGACACGCTTGGGTAAGCTTTTCAAGAGTTAGACTACAACCTTTTAAAATTAAAACTTGTAGGGTGGTACGAATCTGGGGATTCGTGCTATATTGTGGTGACTATTGGGATAGTCACTTCTAGGTGGTTACTTGTACCTATCTTTATTTGTGATTATTTCAACAATAAAATGAATTGCAAACTTGCCTTTAAATCAGTATTACATTATTGCAAACAAATCTAGCTTTGTGCAAATGAAACATATGGCCTCCACCAAATAAGCTGCATGTAGCATATGAGCAGTGCGCTAGTTCACACGCTGGATCTTGCGGGTACAAAGACAATCTTTGTACTCGTGTGCTTTGCTTAATGTTTTGTTGCAGAGGAAGAAGGTGAGCCCCAAGGGCCTCACTACGTGATTGTGTTGCCGTTTCGTGGGACGACTAGACTTGGCGGTCGGTCCGATGCCTTGTGGGTTGGAGGCACGCCGATTGGCTTTGTTTATAGCCATCTTATGGCACTTTTGCTTCATTGTCGTTCTTGTTTATTTGTGTATCTTGTGGCACTGTCGGCCTTTGTGCATAATAACTTCTATTTGTTTATCTTCGGTTGGTAGTGTGGTGTTTGGACTCTATGTTTGGAATGGAGTTGATGTCTAATTTTGTAACGGGGTGTGTATACTGCTTTCTGGGAAGTATACATATCCCGAGGATCAATTTATTTGATTTGTGATGCTAGGACGAGGTGGTTGGTTAAGCATTACAAGCCAAATAAATTGGGGTCCTCACAAAGTTGGTATCAGAGCCATTCTAACCGTAGTAACCCAAGCATAGTCGTCCTTAGGGTATTTTGAAAAAGCTTAATTTCAAAGTATAAAAGGGTTTATGAAAACCTAAGCGATTCTCGATTTTACTCCTTACCTATCTTAGCCTTCTACTCTCATCTTACTCTAATTTGAGTTTAAAACTTGGTTTCTCTCTTTCCTTTCAAAAGATAGTTACTACTGGTAGAATCAGTCTTTGGGAGAACCATAGAGAATTAAGTCTAAGTAAAATTTGTGGGGTATAAGGGTAAGATATATGTGAGTTTGCTAAGTGTCCGATTTTTGTCAATTGGTTTTGTAACTTAAAGGTCTTGTGTTTGTTTTGTCTTTGTTAGTAAGTTATTTGCGTGAGGTTGTCGACTTCTTGTTTTCGGCTATTGTTAACTTGTCTTAGTGAAACAGGATGGCCGGAGAACGCGTGGCGATCAAGCAGGCTGGTCATGATGAGGAGCTTCCCCCTCCTCCGACCATGGCTGAGGTGCTCGCTCAGATCGAGCGAAACCGCATGGACCAGACGCGCATCTTGGGCGTTATTGCTAGGAATACCTCCACTCCTGCCGGTGGTGGCGGCCACCGACTCGCGGGGACTTGCGAGTTCCTCCGCACGCGACCACCGACTTTCTCCGCTCGAGGACCCTCTCGATGCGGATGATTGGTCTGCGCATGGTTGAGCGAAAGCTCAACATAGCTCGATGTCGAGCACAGGATAAGGCACTCTTCGCGTCCCACCGGCTTGAGCGCGCACTCTCATGGTGGGAGAACTATCTCGCCATGCAGCCGCGAGCCATGTGGTCGCGTGGGAGGAGTTCAGTCGGCTTTCGTCGGGCCCACATTCCCGATGGCCTTGATGAAGTCAAGAAGAAAGAATTCCTCGCGCTCAAGCAAGGGCGCAAATCTGTGACGAGTGCACATGCGAGTTCAATCATTTGGCTCGTTATGCTCAGGGAGGTGGCCTCGGATGAGGCTAAGCGGGAGAAGTTTATGGATGGCTTGTCGAGGAGCTGCGGGACGGTGTCTATTGTGGACTTCCCGACTTTCGGGCCTTGGTAGATAAGGCCATTGTTGCTGAGCATAAGGCAAAGCGCTGGCGAGTCCATAGCGCAAATGGGAGGCGCATCGATGCTGCTCACACCGGCCTCACTCGTCCTCGGTGGGCGGCACGATGGCCCGTTCTTTTGCTCCACCGGCGCCGAGCCATCTCGCACCAGCTCCTCGTCCACCGCAGCCGTGAGCCAGCCACGTGCGCTGCGATCCAGCAACAGGCGGCCTCGCAATCCGGCGCCGAGGTTACTTGTTTCGTTGCCACAACAAGGGCCACTACGCCAACGCTTGCCCTCGAGTGTTGCGATGCGCCTCGTCCTAATGGAGGACGCGGGCGGGAGTGGTCATCCACCGACCGAAGATGATCCGAAGACCGAGTGCGGCGCGGTCGAGTCAACCACCTTTCGGTGAGGAGGCTCGGAGGCGCGGATGTCGTGATGGGTATACTTCTTGTCAATTCTCGTCTGCCGCAGTATTATTTGATTACGAGCATCGCATTCTTTTATTTCAAGATCATTTGCTGCTACTAGTGGTCTTCTTTGTGTTCCTTTGGGAGTTCCTTTGCTCATCCGCTCTCGGGGTGGAAATGAGGGCTGATTCTGATGTCGGGATGTTCCTATCGTAGTCAAAGGAGTGGGGTTTTGGCAAACCTTATTCGCGCTCGATTCAGTGAGCACGGATGTGATTCTTGGCATGGATTGGTTGTCCCAACACTTGGGGCAAATCGATTGTGCCAGGAAGATTGTTTATCTCACCGGCCCTTCAGCGGCGGTCGGATTTTCGCGCGGCCGGGGCCACATCTATGTGTATTAGAGGCGGCCGACCTTGCGGTCGGGATGTTTCCATAGTATCGACTTTGGGGATGTCTTTCCGAAGACTTGCAGGATGCCTCCGGTTCGAGACTGGAGTTTGTCATCGAGTTGCTGCCCGCATCGCCCGATTTGAAGCGCGTGATCGAATGCCTCCCAATGAGCTAGAAGAATTGAAGAAGCGGCTTGGTGAGCTCCAAGCAAAGGGTTTCATCCGTCCCAGTTCATCTCCTTGGGGCTGTCCG
The DNA here is from genome assembly GCA_036346255.1 of Ampelocalamus luodianensis. Classification (NCBI taxonomy): domain Eukaryota; kingdom Viridiplantae; phylum Streptophyta; class Magnoliopsida; order Poales; family Poaceae; genus Ampelocalamus; species Ampelocalamus luodianensis. Next base: position 24,837,490 of record CM070622.1, on the reverse strand, counting down.
GTGATCTTTGTGAAGAAGAAGGACAAGACTTTGCGCATGTGTGTTGATTACCGTCCTCTCAATGAGGTGACGGTGAAGAACAAATATCCTTTGCCCCGCATTGATGATCTGTTTGATCGTTGGATGGAGCCAGTGTTCTCAAAGATTGATTTGAGAATGGGGTATCATCAGTCGAGGATCAGATCTGAAGATATTCAAGACGGCTTTCACTACTCGTTATGGGTTGTACGAGTACACCGTCATGTCCTTTGGCTTAACCAATGCTCCAGCTTTGTTCATGAACTTAATGAATTCAGTATTCATGGAGTTTTTGGACAAATTTGTGGTGGTTTTCATTGATGATATTCTTATTTATTCCAAGATCAAGAAGATCATCTTGAGCATCGAAGGTTGTTTTGGGCAAATTGCGGGAACACCACTATATCGCGAAGTTCAAACAAATGTGAGTTCGTTGAAGGAAATGGCATTCTTGGGCCATGTTCTTTCAGTGGAGGCGTAGTTGTGGATCCCAAAGAAAGTCGCGACGTTCTATCTTGGGGCCGGCCAAGTCGATCACCGATGTGCGGAGTTTTCTTGGTTTAGCGGGCTACTACCGCGCTTCATCGAGAACTTCTCCAAGATCGCAGCCGATGGTGAATTGCTCAAGAAGGACAAGAAGTTTGTGTGGTCCTCTGCTTGTGATGAGAGCTTTCGGGAGCTCAAACGGCGATTGACTTCACTCAGTTCTTACTCTTCCCGATATCCACAAGAGCTTCGATATTTATTGCGATGCCTCTCGTCGAGGACTCATTGTGTTCTTATGCGGGAAGGCAAGGCGATTGCCTATGCATCGAGCGATTGAGACCTCATGAGCTCAACTATCCCACCCATGATCTAGAGCTTTTCTGCGTGGTTCATGCACTCAAGATTTGGCGGCATTATCGATCGGAATCATTGTGAGGTGTATTCCGATCACAAGAGCTTGAAATACTTGTTCACTCGGCGGATCTGAACCTCAGCAGAGGAGATGGTGGAATTGATCAAAGATTATGACATAGGTATTCGTGATCACTGCAAGGCCAATGTAGTTCTTGATGCACTTAGCGAAAAGTGTATTGCAATACTACGATGATCCAAGAGCGACAACTTGCACTTCTTGCGAATTTCAGCGTCTCAACTTGGGTTTGGTTGAGCATGGTTCCTTTAGCGCCTTGGTTGTGCAACCGACCTTGGTGGATCAAGTCAAGGCAGCACAACAATCAGATGATGGTGTGGGTAAAATTAAGCAGAACATCAAGAATGGATCAGCCAAGTGTTTCACAGAAGATGAGCACGGTGTCGTATGGTTTGGGCAGCGGCTTGTGGTCCCAAAGGTCCCAGAGTTGCGGGATTTGATTCTTCAGGAGGCCCATGATTCGCCTTTGTCCATCCATCCCGGGGCCACTAAAATGTACCAAGATTTGCGTCAGAGATTCTGGTGGACTCGCATGAAGCGCGAGATTGCCAGGTTCGTGGCCAGATGTGACATATGTTGTCGCGTCAAGGCCGAGCATCGGCGTCAGCAGTCTCCTCCGGCCCTTGCCTATACGAGTGGAAGTGGGATTACAGAGGCATGGATTTTATTATTGGTCCGCCTGCACTTCTTGGGAAGGATGCTATCCGGTTGTTATCGATCGATTGACGAAGGTAGCGCGACTTCCAAGATTTACCACTCTCGATGTCGATCGATTGGCGATCTCTATATCTCCCGCATTGTGAGCTTGCATGGTGTGCCACGAACGATTGTGTCGATCGTGGCTCTCTTTTCACTTCTCGGCTATGGCACGATTTCTGAGGAAGCCATGGGGACCCGTCTTTATTTCATTTCACCTATCATCTCGATCGATGGTCAGACGGAGCGAGTCAACCAAGTTCTTGAAGATATGCTCCGTGCTTGTGTTCTTTCCTATGGGAAGAATTGGGAGAAGTGCCTACCGCTTGCCGAGTTCTCCTACAACAACAGCTTCCAGGCTAGTCTCGGTATGGCACCGTTTGAGGCCTTGTATGGGAGGCGCGAGAACCCCATTGAACCTGGTCGGCGGGAAAGAGCGGTTCTTTGGCCCGGATTCGATCAATCAGGCGGAAAGTCAAGTGCAGTTGATTCGTGAGCACTTGCGCGTAGCTCAGTCCAGGCAGAAGAGCTATGCAGATCGTCGTCGCCGTGAGTTGAGTTTCCAGCCCAACGACTTTGTGTATCTCAAAGTCTCGCCTCTGAAGGGACATCGTCGATTCGGTGTCAAGGGCAAACTGGCTCCTCGATATGTCGGGCCATATCGCATCATCAAGAGAGTGGGAGCTGTTGCATACAAGTTGGAGTTGCCAGCTACACTTGAAGGGGTGCATGATGTTTTCCATGTGTCGCAATTGAAGAAGTGCCTCCGTGTTCCGGTTGAGGAAACACCATTGGAAAATATCAATGTGCAGGAAGATCTGTCTTATCGTGAGCGTCCCGTTCGTATCCTCGAAGAAGCTGAACGAAGAACGAGGAACCGTGTGATCAAGTTCCTCAAAGTTCAGTGGTCAAACCACTCCGAGGATGAAGCCACTTGGGAGCGGGAAGATCGTCTCCGAGCAGATTACCCATCCTTCTTCTCCTAGTGATCAGAATCTCGGGGCGAGATTCCTGTAAGGGGGGAGATTTGTAACAGCCCTAACTTAGGGTTTGTATTTCAAATGTAAAATTTTGAGGAGAAATAAAAACTTTTGTTGTCTCATCAAATCATTTGGTAGTTTTCCAAATTTTCCTGAGCAATCTCCATTTTCTAGAATTAAATTCTTGTGAATGGAAATTATTGTCATCAAATTATTAGCCTTCAAACTTGTGATCATCCTCTGCAATTATTTTTCCTAGCATCTTGATCATCCTATCTACCTCCCTGAATTATCTCACAATTTTTAGATTTTATTTGCTATTTCAAATGGCCAAGTCAACCTAGTTTGAAATCTGGTCAAACTTCTGTTCAGCAGCTTGTGAATTTTAGTGGGAAAAATCTAGTGCATGAAAACTCCTGGAAAAATTTCACAAGGTTGTCATCTGTCCCTAGTAGCTACCATAAAAATTTCGGAATTTTTGGAGCTCGGGAACTATCTCTAAAAAATTCCCTAAACTCTCTCAGCTTTTAAACTCAAAACCAGAATTCACTGTTTGTCGGGCTCGAACCCGAGCCCGACTCAAATCAAACCGCACCACTTGGCTCGGTCGCGTCAACTAATCGCACCGCCCGAGTCCAATCGATCGTGACCGTCCGATGCAAATCGAACGATCCACGTCGCGTGCGCAACCGACCTGTCCGAATGCATACACCAATCTCAGCCGTCCATCTCAGATCCAACGGTCGGCGCGATAATGGTCGAGTCAAACCTCTGGTTTGTGCCGCACCCAACTCTGGCTCGCGCCGCTCCGTTTCTTTCGCTGACTTGTGGGCCATCCCTGTCAGGTCATCCCCGCCACGTCACTTCGCCAGCTCCAGCGCACCGCTCGCCCGCGCGCTCTCGCCGGCTTCGCCGCCTGCATGCATGCTGCCACCTCGCCTCACCGGTCTTTTCACCGCCCACCGTCTCACCTCGCTGCCTCCGCCTGCTCCTACAAAACCCTCCGAAGGCTTTCCTACCGTTTCGTTCCCATCGCTTTCTTCTCCACCGAAGCTCGAGCCGTAAGCGTCGCCGCGCCACTTCCGAGCGTTGGCCGCTCCGGTGGGCTCGGCCATCGCCGACCGGCACACGGCGTGTTCCACATCCTCGAAGTAAACCCTCAAGGAATTTCGGGTTTCATCGTGCGTGGAGCTGCGCGTGGACTTTCTTCTCAAGTCCGCCGAAACCGCCTTCCGCCACCGCATCCTCTCAGTGAGCTCCAACTCGATTCCTTGCTTGGTGAGCATCACTGGACTCCACTTTCCTTCTCCGGTCATTCACTTGTCCTCTCGGTCGCCTCTCAGCTCGGTCGTCGTTGACCACCTTGCGCCGCCGTGGGCTCTCGCCGCCGGGCCATCTCCGACAGCCTCTTGAGCTCCGCGTCATTCCGGTGAGTTCCGGGTAACTCACTGATGCCCATGCACGCGCTAATTTTCATTGTTTACCTCTCTGGTGCAGCCGCACCTTGTCACCCCCACTGCCGGCCGCCGTGCTCCGTCGCCGCGCCACCTCAGTGCATCTCCGGCTGCCCCGCGACCACCCTTAGCTTCAGCAACCTCTAGGCGCCCCATTTTGGCCGTCGCACAGCCCGCGCCGCCACTCCTTCGCCGGCGGCAGTTTCAGGTCCAGAGCAGCCCGATCCTCTCTGTTCTTCGGCTGTGCTCATCTCTGTTTCACTGTCATTAGGCCCCACCTCCCTAAAGCATTGTAGTTAGCTGCTAATCATGCTTATGATTGTTCTTTAGTTCACTCTCGTGCATGATCAAAATTGGTATTGGAGGTTTGAAAGTATTATAGTTCTAGTTCTCTGTATGTTTCTATGTTGTCGTTTTTCTGTTGTCAGTAAACTGAAAATTGGTATCATGCTTGCTATTAGGTTTTGTTAGACTTGATGTCTCCCTTTTGTTGTGGTGGTTAGCATGAAATCGTTTAGTTGGTATCTTTAAGTTTCTAAGCTCTTGTTGTCATGTTTGATCATAAGGGATAGTTAGCTGATCAGGTTATTGTCTCTGTACTTTTGATTTATCAGTGCAGTAAGATTTGGTGTAATAGCATGCTGAATTGTGTTAACCTTACAAAATGTTGGCATGTTGCTTAGGTGTGTTAGTAGCTGAATTTTATTAAAGCCCAAACTTATTTAGAACTTTGTTTAGCATCTCATAGTTGGATACTTGACTAGTTAGTGTTTTCAATAGCTTCTTTCGAGTCTCATTCTCTCAACTGTTAATGGTTGTTTTAGAGTAGCTAAATTTGTTTTGATGTGTTAACTTGATGATTAAATAATAGATGTGCACACAATCACCATCAAAGTCTGTCCAATGTTTAAATCATATAAGAAGAGTGATTTTGTGGTTAGCCTGATAAATAAGTGAGTGGGTAGATCTATCACTTGAAAACATGTCTTTTTGAATCATCTCTGTAGCTGCTATTTTGTTACTCCTTTTTGTGCTGGTCTAGCCTCTGTGTATACATTGGTGTTTGTATTTGATTGTTGAGTTTTGCCGGTGTTTTTCGTTCTTATTCGCTGTTATTTGTTCTATCGTTAGGATTCGATATTTGCGGCAACCCTGAGAACGACCCTCCGCAACAACTTGAGCAACAGCAGCCAGGCAAGCAGTTTGATCATGTTAATCCCAGTATCTTAAAGTCTAATATTTTGTTTCAGCTGTATGTATGCATTGCTTAATTTGTGTTAAATTGATTAGTTAAATCCGTAGCTGCATATCCTGTAGACAAAATATTGATCTCTACTACCTGAGCCTAGGTTATTTCTTTGTGATTAGAGGTCGCTGGATGATCTCTTGTCACTTAGTAGATCCGAGTCAAATTGCTTAGACATGCTTAGTATCGGTAGAAATGGGCGGTTATCGACTTAGTCGGTAACCTTGATCACACAAAATTTTCTATAACTTTATATTTCAGCATTACTGCTATGTCTAATTGCAAAACTAAAAAAATGAAAACAAAAATAATTTAGACGGGCACAATGGTAAGATTGGTGTGATCTTTTGGGTGTGATCGAAAGGTGCCCGGTCAATTAAGGACCGAACATCTTGTGAGTGAATTTTTATCCAGCATTTGGCGTGCTAACCACACTAGAGTATATGGGACCTCTCTTGACCTAGTACTTTGGCGTGTATTGGCTCCGGTCGCAGGAGGTCGCAGGAGGGATGGTGTTGGGAGCATGGTAGTTGTCCAAAAGCTTTATCTGAGTGGGTAGTTGTCTTTTCGGCTTTACCATGTAAGCGTATGGATTTCTATCCATATGAGCGGCTCGTAGTTAATACACAATATTGGAAAAAGTCTCGTAGGACTTAGTCATGTAAGCATACCTTCTAAGTGTGCTTTGGCTTAAAGCGATGCCAAGTGTGTGTGATGGTACACCCTGCAGGTTAAAAACTATTCGAATAGCCTCGTCCTAGGTGATGGACACGCTTGGGTAAGCTTTTCAAGAGTTAGACTACAACCTTTTAAAATTAAAACTTGTAGGTGGTACGAACTGGGATTCGTGCTATATTGTGGTGACTATTGGGATAGTCACTTCTAGGTGGTTACTTGTACCTATCTTTATTTATGATTATTTCAACAAGAAAATGAATTGCAAACTTGCCTTTAAAGCGTATTACATTATTGCAAACAAATCTAGCTTTGTGCAAATGAAACATATGGCCTCCACCAAATAAGCTGCATGTAGCATATGAGCAGTGCGCTAGTTCACACGTCGATCTTGCGGGTACAAAGACAATCTTTGTACTCGGTGCTTTGCTTAATGTTTTGTTGCAGAGAAAGAAGGTGAGCCCCAAGGGCCTCACTACGTGAGTCAGTGTTGCCGTTTCGTGGGCGACTAGACTTGGCGGTCCGGTCAGATGCCTTGTGGGTTGGAGGCACGCTGATTGGCTTTGTTTATAGCCATCTTATGGCACTTTTGCCTCCGCTGTCGTTCTTGTTTATTTGTGTATCTTGTGGCCTGTCGGCCTTTGTCTGTAATAACTTCTATTTGTTTATCTTCCGGTTGGTAGTGTGGTGTTTGGACTCTATGTTTGGAATGGAGTTGATGTCTAATTTTGTAACAGGGTGTGTATACTGCTTTCTGGGAAGTATACATATCCCGAGGATCAATTTATTTGATTTGTGATGCTAGGACCAGGTGGTTGGTTAAGCATTACAAGCCAAATAAATTGGGGTCCTCACAGCGGGGGCTAGGTCGTTGCGGTGTCGGGAGAGGGGAATGGGAGGTAGGGACGGGATGGCGGTTAAGGCGGGGGGTGGCGATGATTGTGGAATCGGGCGAGGGGAATGGGAGGTAGGGAGGCGAGCCGGGCAGCCGGGTCGAAGAGCAGTCGTGGCAAGGCGGAGAGCTAGGGAAGAGGAAGGTGCGGGAGCCGAAGGGGATGGGGAAGGGGAAAAGAAAACAGGGTGGGTGAGGTGGTTACCGTATTTTCGTGCGAGGAGGTGGGGTGGGACGATCGACCCGAATGTTTAGTAGTTAAGATTTTATCCTCTTAGCTGTAGAGGCATATTTTAAAACGTCTTAAGATTCGTCTCTATAACTAAAATTTTGTCCTCTTAATTCTCAGTCATATTCTCAAACGTCTCAACATTCATCTCTATATAAATATAAATGTATATGTGCCTGCCTACGATAAGAGATTCTGTGGCGTCAGATAAAACGTCTTGAGAAGCGTCTTTACATACGAGGTGTTTATCGGCGTAGAGACAGACATAAAAGCGGAAAAACAAAAGCATCTTTACATGATAGTTTTGTTGTAGTGCTAGCAGTTATCCAAACTAGGGTGACAAATGATTATGACAATAGAATTCACAAGGTAAGTATAAATCAAATATGTTGCATAACTAATCCCCAAATAGTAAAACATTTGATAATTAAATTAGCATGCAATAATTTGAATCAAAGTAATTTTGTAAAACTAGGTGCAATATGATCAAAGCATAACTTGCCTTGGAACAAGTTTTGATCTTGGCCTTGGTCTTGATCTTGAGCAAATCCTACTTCTTCGTATGCTCCCAAAGTATTAACGTCTAATGCAAAGAGAGAGAAGAAACATAAATAAATACAAAAATAGAATAAAACAAACTCTAAAAATTATAATAAAAATACTAGAAGGTAGGATTCGATTTTAGATGAATTTAGAAATGTGAATGGGCACAATCGGAGATCGTATGAAGAAGAACGAGCTGTTGGAACTTGGCTCGGCTGAGAAATTTGGGAAATAGAAAACAATGACTAATAGGTGGGACCAAGGGAATATTCTAGAATCTTTCTTTTTTGGAAAATTTGGAAAAAGACCGAGGGACTAACAGGTGGGATCGGCTTCACGAGTCTATGGTGGGCTGGGTCCGCGGAACAGGACTGACAGGTGGGGTCCACATGTCCACGGCTCGGTGCACTGTGGACTAGGTCCATGCGGTGTAGATCTAGAGTTTGGGTGCGGTGGTGGATGACATGGCGGCGGGGCTAGCGTCGCACACATGTGGTGCCCACGGTGACGACACGTCAGTGGATAACACAACGAGATCGACGACAACCAACGATGAACGACAAGCACCATCGGCATCACCGCGCCTCGAAGAACTGATTCCGTGGCTCAGATGGGACAGGATCTGCGCAAGGGGGTTGACGGCGAGGTAGGCAGCGACGCTGGCTCGAGTGGATGGCACGACGACGACCTCTTCTGGGGACTTGGAGGCATGCATCGGGGTCTCTGGGTCTGGGCAATGCGGACGGGCAATGTGTGGGGACCAATGGTCGTTGTCGGCGACCAGATGAAGGCGAAGTAGAGCGGCGGTGCGGGCTTGACACGGCGACGCGGCTATGGGGCTCCTCTAGCAAAGTTAGTGCATGCAACAGGTAGAACACGACGAGAGATGCTAGTGGGGTAGACAACATCGACGGGGGCTCACCGACGGCGGCGGAAACTGAGGAAAACGACGATGGTGGCGCAAGGGCTTGATTTCCAAATCCTACGCAACGACGACGACTTTGGGCTCCAGGTTTGGGGGAAAAGGTAGCGGGTGCAACGGGCTAGGGTTTGACACTAAAGTCGAGGCTTTAAATAGACCGAGACGTGCAACGCACGAAATGGAGTCAGCGGCGGCGCAACACGCGAGCTCGAGTCCGGCTCGGAGACAAAGAATAGTGCCCTGGGCCCACATGTTAGCGACGACGCTGGGACGCGTGGCGGACGCGGAGGTGACGCAGCACGCGGAATTGGGCTGGGCTGGCGCGCGCAATAGCGAGCGGGCCGAGAGAGAAAGAGATAGGTGGGACACGGAAAGGATTCGGCCCACCGATGTTCTAGAATTTTTAAATAGATTTCCAATTTTAGAAAATACCAGAAAATAGAAAAGGCCAACAAAAATAACACATGAACTTGGAAAGTTCCTAGAAAAATCTGGAAACCCAAGCTTAAGAAACCCAAATAAAATAGTTTTGGAATTAATTGATGTTTGGATTTTTCACATTAAATCATTTTGACTTCTTAAATTCCCAATTAAGGTTATTTAATTCAATTAAATTTGGTGAAATTTTCTAGAAGGCTAAGCTACACAAAAGAATTTTAAAAGTTCAAAAATTGGGATGTTACAATGACCTCTCATGTTCACTGATGTCAGCACGTTTGCTTTAGTCGGTGTCTAACGATATGGAGAATCTTCTCGCTATCGTCAGTGATGTCGTGCCCCTCACCAGCGATGGCACGTTCCTAGCTACTCGATGGTCACATAACTCGTCTTTAATGCAAAGCTTCATCTTCTCTCTACTAGGGTTTCTCCATCATTGAGCTTCTTTGGCCCTTGACTTCTTCAATAACGACGATGCTCACATATTATCATTGTGCCTCTTGGCTGCATCGGCTCTAGCTTTTCTCTTCAATGGCTCTGGCGAGCAACACGATATTGTACTCATCAAACAGCTAAGAGGTAAGCAACACGACATTTTCCTCGTCTTGCCCGCCACCACATCGGCTCTTCGCTTCGCCATGGATCAATGTCTTCTTGCAATTGCACTCTTTCTAGGTTTTCTTCGACATAATTCGTGCTATCCTCGTTATAACTTTCATTTTTATTCAAACATTTAGTTATTTTTATTGGAGTTTGTATGAAAATTGAATTACTAATTTATTTATTTATTATAAATTTTAGTTACTTACAGATTTTACTTTGGAATTTGTATCGAAAACAAATTGCAAATTTTCTTTTTTTATACACTCAAAATTTCAACTATTTTGTTGGAATTTGTATAATTCGTATGAGAATCAAATTAATCAAATTGCTAAGTTTATTTTATTTTTATTCCAAATTTCTGGATTGTATTGGACAGGAACTCTTTCTGGGAGTTCGTATGCAAATCAAATTGCTATTTTTTTATGAGTTTATCTATTTAGTTATTTTACTCTAGAATTCGTATAGAAATCTAATTGCAATTTTCTTGTTATATATATATATATATATATATATATATATATATATATATATATATATATATATATATATATATATTCTAAATTTCAGAAAAAGAGTTGTTAAATAGTATTGAATAATGTTTTAAATAGTATTAAATAACATCAAAAATATTGTTCACGAAATTTCAAACCGCGAAGGCATGTCTGTGCCCCTAGGGCCGGACTCGCCGACGTATCGTCCGCACGACGGTTCCAATTCTTTGGTGTATGAACAAGATGTTATTTTTCTATTTAGAGCGCCAGCCGTGACAAATGTGCCAAAAACAAACGCTGACACCTTCCGGTCCAATTCGTGCGCCCGACATCCACGTCCTCTTCGCAATCGCAGCAGCACCTGAGCGTCCCCCACTCCTCCCCGCAAGCAACACAGCGGCAGGCTTCAGCTCCTTCGAGCTCCCCGTCTGTCGCGCGCAAACGACCAAGCCATCCCTCCAAAAACTTGGCCGCTCGCCTTGTAAACTCCAGTGCAGACAAATTAAGTAATGATCCCTTCTTGTTCCCCGCCTCACTAAATCCAATCTTATATGCGCCTAAGTAGTTGCTAGGTAGTAATTACCAGTACAAAGTACGAGCGCAGAAGCATGCGACCCAAACGACCATTGCTGCCGACATCTTCATCGCCGCCACCGCCGCCGCAACAGCCACCGGAAGCGACGGGAGCAGGCATGGACGTGCCCGCCAGGCTGCCGGACCCGGTACCGTCGCCGATACTGAGGCAGTCACCGTCTTGCTCGAAGAGGTCGCGGTCGCTGCGGTCCGTGTCCGACACGTCGTCGGTCACGTTCGCGGCCGACGTCATACGGTCGGGCTCCAAGGCCGAGTCCACCGCGTCGTCGTTCGACAGCCTCCAGCCCGCCGGGTCCAGGGCCGTCGTCGCGCGGGTACTAACGAGGCGGTCCGCGTCCGAGCGTGTCGGCTCGCAGCGCGACCTCCGCGACGAGGACGCGCGGTTTGTGTACGTCAACGATGCGGAGCGCACGAACGCGCAGCCAGCCAGGTTCCCGGACAACTCCGTCCGGACGAACAAGTACTCCATACTCACCTTCATCCCGCGCAACCTCTACGAACAGTTCCACCGGGTGGCCTACGTCTACTTCCTCATCCTGGCGGCGCTGAACCAGGTGCCGCAGCTCGGCGTGTTCACGCCGGCCGCGTCCATCCTGCCGCTGGCGTTTGTGCTCGGCGTGACGGCTGTGAAGGACGCGTACGAGGACTGGAGGCGGCACCGGTCGGACAAGAACGAGAACAACCGCACGGCGTCGGTGCTGGTGGACGGCGTGTTCCGGCCGAAGCGGTGGAAGGAGATACAGGTGGGCGAGGTGGTGCGCGTGGTGGCCAACGAGACGCTGCCGTGCGACATGGTGCTGGTGTCCACGAGCGACCCCACCGGCGTGGCCTACGTCCAGACCATCAACCTCGACGGCGAATCCAACCTCAAGACGCGCTACGCCAAGCAGGAGACCATGCCCACACCGCCGGAGGCGCTCGCGGGGGTCATCAAGTGCGAGAAGCCCAACCGCAACATCTACGGCTTCCTCGCAGCCGTCGACCTCGACGGCCGCCGCACCGTCTCTCTCGGCGCCTCCAACATCATGCTTCGCGGCTGTGAGCTCAAGAACACGTCCTGGGCCATCGGCGTGGCCGTGTACACCGGCCGGGACACCAAGGTCATGCTCAACAGCTCGGGGGCGCCGTCCAAGCGGAGCCGCCTGGAGACGCACATGAACCGCGAGACCATCGTGCTCGCCGTCGCCCTTCTCCTCCTCTGCTCCGTGGTGTCACTCCTTGCCGGCATCTGGCTGGGCGACCACGGCGACGAGCTCGGCGTCATCCCGTTCTTCCGCAAGAAAGACTACTCGTCCAACGATGACAAGAACTACAATTGGTACGGGACGGGCGCGCAGGTGGCGTTCACCTTCATGATGGCGATGATACAGTTCCAGGTGATGATCCCCATCGCGCTGTTCATATCCATGGAGCTCGTCAGGGTCGGGCAGGCCTACTTCATGGTGCAGGACAAGCACATGTTCGACGGCAAGAGGCAGGCCAGGTTCCAATGCCGGGCGCTCAACATCAATGAGGATCTGGGGCAGATCAAGTACGTCTTCTCCGACAAGACCGGCACGCTCACGGAGAACCGGATGGAGTTCCGGTGCGCCAGCGTGCACGGCGGCGACTTCGGCGAGATCGACGGCGGTGAGGAGGACGGGCATGCCGTGACAGGTAAGCAAGTTTCAGATATTCATTTGGAAATTAATGTTAAGCTTGGTTGACTAGTCACCGATTGTTTTAGCATTATCTGACAGATAAAACTAGGCGTAGAGATGACACTCGTCAGTTGCATGCTAATATTGCCATCATGCCTATTTCTAGTACATGAATACATAATTCTGTAGAAATTTGAAGTTCCTCTCGACGGTGGCCCAGAAAAGGACAGACGAGTCTGCAAGATTCAAACACCGACACACTTTGACAGTACTTCCTCGGTTTCATAATACTTGAACCTATTTTTTTAATGTTAAACTTGAACTTTTAATTTTGCACCAATACATTTACAAAATATTGTAGGAGTATAATATTATGAGAGTAATTTTTATGACAAATATAACAATACCGTTTTAATACAACTAATCTAAATATTTAAAAATGTTATTAGTTAAAGATTATCAAGTTGATCAAAGTCAAAATACCATGTATTCTGAAACAGAGGGAGTAGTAGATGCTAGTGTGTCATCTTCAACCTGTGAAAAGAACAAACTTCCATGGTTAGGGTACGTACAATGCAAGATGCTTATATAAGAGTGCTTAAAGAAAGATAATATAGCCACGTCATCAAGTACCTGTATAAAAGTTATTTCTTTCAATGCAAGTATCTGTTTTGTAGGTGTTTGGATGATTGTATTATCTATTAATTATATATAGTTATATATATAAGCACCTTTTAAACACCGGTGCCTAATCAAGCATTGATGCTACAAAATAAGCACCTCATCTATCCTACGTGGTAAGAAAAATCAGTTTTTCTTTGCTAGACATCTCTCTAAACACCTGCAAGATCTGAAGCTGAACTCTGCAGCTTTAGTTGCCATTTGACTGTCCTGTTCGTACCTTACAACGTGAAGGCACCAGCATTGCGAACGACACCACCTAGGATCACTGCTTAGGCTTAACCAACAATTTACTTCGGATAAGAATAGAATCGCCAGACATCCTCAACTAATCCAACAGTTTTCATTCTTTAGGAATTTCAATGCATCGATAACGATGGATCTGTTAAGAAGATGATCTCGTGTGCATGGGCTTGCATGCCAATGTTTACATATAGGTTCAGAGATAAACCGTGTTGTTCTATAGATAGGATTCGGTAGGATTAAACCAAGTTCTGTTGAGATTATTTAGGTACAGCTGTAACCTCATATACGTATATGTCTTGCTAACTATATGTACAAGTATAGTCCACGATCAAACGTGAGGCAATCGACTCAAAACCAATCTACTGAGTCCATACTTTTTCATGGTATCAGAGCCATGATGACCTCAGCAAATACCAACTCAGCCATCGGTACCGCGGCTGCCGGCGCGATGTCGACATTCGCTGGTCTTCTGCCTCCGCCAGCCACACCTCCCTTTGCCCAATTAGTCACCATTAAGCTCAAACGGGAGAATTATCTCCTATGGAAAGCTCAAGTGCTGCCATGTCTGTTGAGCTATGGGCTCATGGGGTATGTAGATGGATCGAGGGTAGCTCCGCCACGAGCTATCACCTCCGACCTCAACAGGCTGACAACTAGTGATCGCTACCACGGCACTGAGCAAGTCCAAGTCGCCAATGGAGCAGGTTTGCCCATCTCATGCATTGGTCATACATCTTTTTCTGGTTCATCTAGTCCTTTGAAACTCAAAGACGTTCTTCATGTTCCTATTATCCGCAAGCATCTAGTTTCTGTTCGTAAACTAGCCACTGGTAATAATGCCCTTATTGAGTTTCATCCCAATTCCTTCTTTGTCAAGGATCATGTCACGAAGAGAATCCTGCACCAAGGACCGTGTAGGGGGGGGGTCTCTACCCTCTTACAAGCTTAGAATCTACATCTCTACCTAGAAGTCTCCTTTCAGCTACTAAAGTTGATCAAGAACTATGGCACCGTAGACTTGGTCATCCGTCATCTTCAGTTGTGTCATCCATCTTAGAGTCGCTTAAACTTTTTTCCTTTGAATAAAGAAACGCATGTGTGTGATGTGTGTCAACAAGCAAAAGCTCATAGGTTACCTTATAGTCCTTCCTCTCGAGTGTCTACCACTCCATTAGAACTAGTTCACTAAGATGTTTGGGGTCCTACCATATCATCTGTAAATGGTCATAAGTACTATGTTCTATTTATTGATGATTTCAGTCGCTTTACTTGGCTTTACCTTCTCAAGCATAAATCAGATGTAGAGCATGCTTTTCTTCAATTTCAGCAGCTTGCTGAGAAGTTGTTGAATGCTAAAATCAAATCTGTCCAGTCAGATGGTGATGGTGAATATATCAAACTTAGCTCCTATTTTGATTCCACCGGTATTGTGCATAGAATCTCTTGTCCTCACACTAGCCAGCAAAACGGTGTTGCCGAAAGAAAACATCGTCATCTAGTAGAAACAGGGCTTGCACTTCTTGCACAATCCTCAGTTCCTCTTCGTTTTTGGGATGAGGCCTTTTTATCTGCATGCTATCTCATCAATAGAATGCCAAGTAAAGTTATACACAATCAAGAACTTGTCGTGCGTCTCCTAAAGAAACCGGTGGACTACTCTCTACTCAAAATATTTGGTTGCGCTTGTTGGCCAAATTTGCGTCCATACAATACTCGCAAAATTGAGTTCAGATCTAATCGATGTGTTTTCCTTGGTTACAGTGGCAAGTATAAGGGTTATAAATGTCTAAATATTTCTACAGGGCGCATATACATATCACGCGACGTAGTATTTGATGAGAAGGTTTTTCCCTTTGCCACTGTACCTCAAAATACCTCGCCTGAGTTTGTCACCGAGCCACAAATTCCTATCATATTTTCTTCAGTTCCGCCTCTTGCACCATACTTGTTCGAACCGAAATAGATAATGATCATGCTATGGGTGGTAATCCTATTCTATTACCGACTGACAATGGTGCTGCAGCTTTCCCTGATTTTGTAGATCATGCTCATGACGTTCATCAGGATACAGTCCAACCGGAGGTGCCTGCAGACCAGGAATTGGTCCCACCGGTTGTTGCTTCTCCGGCTGAGTCAGACACGCCACCTGCAACGCCACCAATTCCTCGGGTTCCAACACGTCTGAGTCATGGCATCAGTAAACCCAAGGAGTACACAGATGGCACGGTGCGTTACCCACTAAACAAGCGTGCTTTTCTTGCATCTACAAGCTCTTGCCCTGCTGAGCCCATCTCACATGTAGAGGCGACCAAGTTCCATGAATGGCGAGCCGCAATGGACAGTGGATATGATGCATTGATGCGCAATAAGACGTGGCGGCTCATCCCTCGCCAAGCAGACTACAATGTTGTCGGTTGTCGATGGATCTTTAAAGTGAAACGCAAGGCGGATGGTACACTAGATCGGTACAAAGCTCGGCTAGTTGCAAAAATCTTTACACAGCGGGAGGGCATTGATTACGGTGACATGTTTAGCCCTGTGGTAAAACCCACGACAGTGCGCCTAGTACTCTCATTGGCTGTGTCTCGTGGATGGCATTTACGACAGATTGATATTCAAAATGCCTTCCTCCATGGCGATCTCTCTGAAGATGTTTTCATGCAACAACCGCCAGTCTATGAAAGCTCTCAGCATCCGGATTATGTATGCAAGCTTGACAAATCCTTGTATGGTCTCAAGCAGGCTCCTCGAGCGTGGAATGCTTAACTCAGTACGAAGCTCTTAGCACTTGGGTTCGTGGCGTCCAAGTCTGATTCCTCACTCTTCATTTTACATCGGCCCATGGTGTCCATCTATATGCTGGTGTACGTTGACGATATAATCATCGCAAGCTCCAATGAGAAGGCGTATGATCAACTCCTTCGCCAACTGTCTGGTGAGTTTGCAGTTAAGGACCTTGGCTCACTACATTATTTTCTGGGAAATGAGGCCACATATCACCGAGAATGGAGTAGTGCTCACGCAAGGCAAATATGTTCAAGACTTGCTGCACCGTACCAACATGAAACTCAGTAAACCGGCAGATACACCAATGTCAAGTGCTGAGAAGCTGTCAAGGGAACATGGCAAGGCCCTCGATGACCATGATGCGATCTTGTACAGAAGCACTGTGGGGGCACTCCAGTACTTAACTCTCACGCGACTGGACATCGCCTTCTCTGTGAACAAGGTGTGCCAATTCTTACATTGCCTGACTGATGTACATTGGGCAGCCGTCAAGCGAATACTTCGATACTTGAAAGGTACATGCTATGTTGGATTGAAGATACAACGTTCATCTTCCCAAGATCTTAGCGCCTTTTTGGACGCTGACTGGGCAGGATGCCCTGATGACCGGAGATCTACGGGAGGATTTGCAGTGTTTGTGGTCCAAACTTGGTGTCCTGGAGCTCTCGGAAGCAACCAACCATCTCTCGCTCAAGCATGGAGGCATAATATAAGACTCTGGTAAATACAACCGCAGAACTTGTTTGGTTGGAATCAATGCTGTGAGAATTAAAGGTTCCATCCCAAAAGCCCCCGAAGTTGTGGTGCGACAATCTCGGTGCAACGTACCTCACTGCGAACCCAGTATTCCATGCTCGCACTAAACACATTGAAATAGATTTTATTTTGTGCGAGAACGAGTTGCACAGCGACAACTCGAGGTACAGTTCATCTCTTCCGAAGACCAAGTTGCAGACATCTTCACTAAGCCGCTGCCGCGCCATGTATTCCTCAAATTCTACAACAATCTCAATCTGCTAGAGACAGGTTGAGATTGAGGGGGCATGTTAAGAAGATGATCTCGTGTGCATGGGCTTGCATGCCAATGTTTACATATAGGTTTAGAGATAAACCGTGTTGTTCTATAGATAGGATTCAGTAGGATTAAACCGAGTTCTGTTGAGATTGTTCAGGTACAGCTGTAACCTCATAAACGTATATGTCTTGCTAACTATATATACAAGTATAGCCCACGATCAAACGTGAGGCAATCGACTCAAAACCAATCTACCGAGTCCCTACTTTTTTAGAATCGTCACCATCCTTTTCCTGGTTTCAAAGCCTGACACGACAGAGCAATTACCCGGCGAAGTGAGTAGTACAGCAGGCTGCTTACTGTGTTAACACAATCATAAATAACTTCATAAAAAACCAGAGAACAGTGGCGTTCTCAGTCTCAGGAGCTCAGCAATGCTGTTATTAATTCAACTGTGGCTCATGTGAAAAAATTTCTGAATCAAGTTTCGTCGCACATTCTGCCTGATGCAGTGGACGGCGTGGTCCTGAGACCGAAGACGGTGGTCAAAACGGACCCGAAGCTGATGGCGCTGCTCAAGGACGGGACGGGCACCAAGGCCGCCCGCGCCCGCGACTTCTTCCTCACGCTGGCTACCTGCAACACCATCGTGCCCATCGTCGTCGACACGGCCGACCCGGCGGCGAAGCTGGTGGAGTACCAGGGCGAGTCCCCCGACGAGCAGGCGCTGGTGTACGCCGCGGCGGCGTACGGGTACACCCTTGTGGAGCGCACCTCCGGGCACATCATCATAGACCTGTTCGGCAGCAGGCAAAGGTATGTACCGATCTCCCGTACCCATCGTCTGCAAATTCCTGCTTCTGATTGCGTTGCTGCTGCTGAAATTGCTTGTGATTTGATTGCGTTGTTGCGGGTGAAATTGCTGTTTGTTTGTTGCAATCTGTGGGGGGTGCGATTCGATCGACAGTGACATTCATAGGCAGATGTCAGATAGACGGTAGTTAGATAAGGGGAAAATAACAGATCGGGATAAAGTTTTCGCTAGTGTCACCAAATCTTGGGCCCGGCGGCCGCGCTGATACGTTGCAATGAGCCTCTGGTCAGCAAAAGCAGACTGGCAAGTGCCAACCGCTCCACTTCACTACAAGGCAAATAGGCGTGGGCCGTGGCTGCTGATAATACTCGTTATTTACTCGTTAGCCTTTTCCTGGTTAGGTATGCATTCCGTCGAGCAAATGATGGCTAGTACTAGAATAGTACAACGCCCGATTGATCGTTCATGATCGGTAGTGCATATACCCTGGTTACATATGTACGGGCATCGCATTTTTCAGCCAGAATGCTGTTGTGCTGAAATTATATTTTTAGCACGGTTATGCACAGAATCAATGCTAAAATCGAAACATGTGGAGCCAATTATTATAAAATCTTTGACTTTTATATACTTATATATAAATATTGGAAAATAATACTATAGGACCTGATCCACAATTCCATCAGTGTAGACCTATTCCACCACGTGACATGCGTCTTTTCACGAATCTCAAAGCATGATATGCTAGTCTTCAGTATTTAATTCGTGAAAATTCACATCAGTGATTTATTGAGTTGTGCGTTTTGAGATTCGTGAAAAGACATGTATCACGCGGTGGAATGGGTCTATACTGATGGAATTGTAGACCAGATCCTATAGGATTATTTTTCTATAAATATTAGTACCAATTATGTTTTTTTTTCTCAAAAACCTGCGGGGAACAGGTTGGAAATATGGTTGCTGCTGGGGACAAATTAGATTTCTCATGGTTGAGTCGTCGCCATCATGAAATATAACCCATTGGGTCTAAACATTTTTTAGGGCACGATTGGCAGTCGGCTTTAGTTGTCTGGGGCATCCACAGCAGTCTGCTTCTGTCAGTGATCAGCAGTTACGTCTTATCCAAGCCCGCATGGCAAAGCAGAATATTCAAGCTCGAGACTTTTTAGCTCCCCGACCAACGAATGCTCGTCTCTAACGCCAACCATGAAAGTGATCAGAATTTTCCCAGATCATGTGTCCCAAGGTCGGGTTCATATCAAAGCTGTAGGATGACGACCAATTTACCTCGGAAGAGCAGTTGGTCTCGGATTCCCAATATCAAGTTGATTTTTCTTTCATTTGGCCTTCTGGCAAATGATCCATGGACCAAGCAATTCCGAGTCCATTGTTTCTTATCAGGAGATGATTTGGTGGTACTCCGGTACAATTCACGAGCCCTTGAAGTCTTTTGCATGTAGATGTAGTGATGTACCACACGTAGGGTCTAGGTGAGCAAAAAAATGCGATGGATTTGACAGGTCTCGCAGTAGACCAACTTAAGCAATTAATTCCGGTAGGAAACGGGAATATGAATGAATATGAAATTGTTCGACCCCATCTAGAAGTGCGTCACTGGACCTGTGCAAAGACTAACATAAGCCATCAACGTGTGCGTGTCAAGTCATGGAAGGCGTTAAGTTGAGAAGCTTCCTGGGTCCATACTGGCTTACGTGCGGGCCCAGCCAACCAAGCACACGGAATTCATGTGTCGTTCACATGTGCACCGTGTAGCCTTGCACATTCCCATATTGCTTGCGCGATTATCTCACAGCTCTTACTAAAAGTCAAAAACGGAAGGATTTCGTTTTTCTTAGGAGATCGCTGAATGGTACCAGCAAAAGTCATAACACATAACTTAATTGAGTCATAGCTCATCATGCCACAAATCATGCTCAACTTCCAGTAATACATCATGTAACCAATTTTCTAATCAGAAAAGAGAGCTCAGAAACGCTGAACAAGTCAATACAGCACGGCGACGGCCCCCCGGGCCACGGACGCCACAGCTCTGCGTAGGCTGCCCGCACATGCGCTTAGCACCAGAACGATCAGTTAAAAAAAAGGCGGCCAAGATGTACACCCGTGCGGGCTCTCAATAGTGGCCGGACGGCCGAGACCCTCCCGTGCTGCACAAGCCATGTGGGCCCGTGCCTCGCCCGAAGTCCTGAACAGACCAAACTGGACGTCACCTACGACGCTTCCAAAATTCCGAACACGTACAATAGTCCAACGTCAACTGTCTGCAAGATATATTATGTAGGATATTAGATGATGTAGATAAACCATAGAGAGCATAGAGAATTAGACCGTCTCTTATGCAGTAGTCGACTGTAACACGAGAAATAAGACATATTTTTTTTAAAAAAAAGTTGTCTACAGAGATATGTAAAAAGATAACCTATTGTAGAAATTTTTTTTATACTATTTATAAATGATATAAAGAGATACCGTAGACAATAATTATCTATATCATTATATATGCTCTGAGCTAATCTGATTATCTGAGCTCTGCTAGTAGCCAGCTAGGCCTACCTGCACCGCGCCGTTCGTGCTGTACGGCTACGCGGACGTGCAAGGCCGGACGGTGCGTCGCCGCCGGCCGGGCGCCATATGTCGTGAGCGTACGCGCGCGCGGGGGGCATTTCACCGTGCGCACGACGTGCCGAGACGGTAGACGCGACAGCATGCAGGACTTTTTTTTTACCACCGTCGTGCGTCAAAATTTCTCTCTCCACTTGTGGTGGCATGCACTAGCGTGCCGTGTAGAACGGACCGGATGGGTTTCGGTGCGTCCTTCTTTCCAGCTTACATGCCATGGTTTACCGGAAATTGGACCGGTTGCTCGTTACGACACTACAATATGAGATATTTATATACAAGTATTTTTAAAAAAAGAATATAATAACATTATCAAGTACGTATGTAAAAGTTATTTTCTCCAATATAAGTATTTCTTTTGTAGGTACTTAAATGATTGTATTATCTATTAATCATATATAATTATATACATATACATCTTTTAAGCACCAGTGTATAATCAAGTATCGATGTTACAAAATAAACACTTTATTTGTCCTACATGGTACAAAAAAAAAATCAGTTTTTCTTTACTAAGTATTTCTCTAAACACTTGTATTGTACATGCTCTTAGGCTTAATTTTTACCTGTGTCTAAGGGTGCTGGTACGCTCATGGATTTGCAAGAGAAAGAATCTTAGATTTTTAGCGGCTATAATTGTTTGATCTAGATTTGTTTCTTAAGCTATCACAATATTTGCACTGAATATTTTTAGCGGTCTCTTCATGCAAATATTCAGTGGACTAGTTACTGTGCTCGTATACCGTCGTAGTCGCAATTTTGCGGGCTTAATTTGAGACCTTGGTGTACTTTATATCCTCTTTGATTGGTCAATTTTGGACAACTAAACACGGGAAGATATTCCCTTAACCTCCTTTTGCATGAGCTTCATGGGCAAGAAATCTCATCTATACTTAACAAGAAAAAACCAAGCATCTCCAAAATATAGTCATCATAATTCGTTTGGTCCAAGACACATTAATAGCATCGATTTTCTTCATGGTCAAACTGTTATTTCGGGCCCCAGCAGTTTCTGCCCTTTTTCCTGGAAAAAGGAGAGAACATACAACTTGGTCCAATCACGCTATGCAGAAAAGGAGGGGAAAAAAAGAAAGAGTACCTTTGCCTTGTGAGTTTTTTTTTTGTTTTTTAATCTATTTTTAAAAAATATTTTAAATATAATCTCTTAACTTTGTTTTAAATTCTGACCCTTTTGATCACACTTTGATCTGTGGCGTGATCAAACTATACTGTCATGCCACCGATCGCGGCGTAGCCAAATCTACCATGATAACCCTTTGAGTCAACACGCGCCTGTTTTTTGGCTAAGTCCTGTCACGCCGAGAGAAGAGAAGTGACGTGATAGCACTCGTTTGCCACGCCGAGGTCTGTGGCGTGACAATGTGTTTTTGCCACGTCACGTGAGGTTAAAGATGTCAGAATTGGAAATAAAGTTAAGAAGGTGTTATTTTTAAAATATTTTTTTAAAAATAAATTAAATAATAAAAAATTTATTGCACTGTCCTGCTAGCTCCTACTAGTGCTCCTCCTTCCATGCAAGACAGATCAAATCCAAGCATAAAATACTCCTCTAGAGAAATGTATTTTTCTAGTCAAATCCACTGTGCGAGCGATATGGCGTGGTCAGTTCATGTGGTGGTCCATCCATATGCTGCGACGAGCTCTGAATTTCAGGACAATGCCATACAGTTCGACATCTTTTCAGGAATTCAAGTGTGCACCGTGCACATCCAATTTTTTTTATATGGTCGCGACATTTTCCTCTCCAGCCAGCTATAGTAAATAAGATGCACAGTAAAACACTCTACGTGAACCAGCGTTCGAACGTCATCGATCGCTGCCACGCTCCGATGGATGGGTACACTTCAACGTCTAAAAAATTATTTCACAATAATGTGTCATCCATTAGAATTTAGATACCAATAGGAACATGCACGTAGAGCGAAAACCAGTAGTAGTCGTCGCATAATTTAATGCGTTTGGTCATGAGATTGGACAGGGTGCTCTAATGGCGCATGCACTGTCGTCAGCTTCTAGAAGGAAACCACAGATGATTCGCCACCAAGTTTACAGCACATGACCATACGTATTTATGGAAAGTTTTTAGTTGGGGTTTAAGGGCATGTACAATGCTACAGACAGCTGCTGTCTATAGCAACTATCCATGTCACCTATAGACAGCATTAAAGACAGATCATACAATGGGTTGTGATGATACAACCAGCTATAGTATTGTAGACAACACACAATCTTTAATGTTTTTCTTGGTTTTGGTGCTACAGTCGGCTGCAGGATTATAGACAGCAATATTATCTCTCTTCATTCTCTTTCATCCACGTCAGTAAAAATCTTATGTGACAGATGCTATAGACGGCTGACATAAGCCCATTGTACATGCTCTAATATCAGCTCTGTCGAAGGGTATCTCCAATAGATATTTATTGTCGTCTTTTAGTTATGCCACCAATAAAATCCTACTTGAAGGAGAGAGGGAGATAAGAGAGAGTATATGTTGTCTCCTTCCGAAGAGACTGTCGTGTACGCGAAGCAAGACATGATACATTAATCTATTCTAGTTGACATGTAGACTCGTTTCAAAGAAAATTATAAAATATAAAAATTGGAGAATGTGCTAGAGACTATCTATTAGGAGTATTGTCTCTAAAGATGATATAACATATATTAGAGACAAGATTATCTTTAACTATTAGAGATACCATAATAAGCTTGTGCAGACGGGACCGGCGGCTTAACGAAGATTTATTGCTTCTGTACTCTAGGAGCAGAGCAGTTTCCTGCCAAGATTCTCCCTGGCTAAAATATGCGGTGCTCCATATTATATGATATTATACACCCATCCGACTTGTTTGTTTAACGTAATTGCAAAGCTCGCCTTGATTCGAATCCAAATGCTGAAAGAAGTAGTCTTAGCATAGCACAAGTCAACAAGTCAGAGATGGTTTTGTGATTGCCGTACAAGTAATGCAAATGCCTTTTTAATTTCGTGTATATTGGGCTTAAGATATTGGTTCGTCTGATATGGTTGCCAATTTTTGGCTTAACAACTTGTGCCAAAAATCGGGGCTAGCCTAGAGTCTAGGCTAAAGGCCTGTTTGGAAGACATTTTAATTGTTGCAACCGGAGCAGTTCTAACTTCAGAGCTCGCCTTCAACATAGGAGTAGATGTTTAAACAGTGGACGCAAATTAAAGCGCTCTCAAATACTAGGATGTAGTCAGAAGGAAAAAAGCTCAAGTTATCACTCTAGAAAAAGATCAAGTTATCCTAAATAGGATGCAAACCCTTTGGATCAGATAAGATTAGAAACCGGTCCAGTGCATCAGCAGTTCTTCAGCACAGATAAGCTTTGGTTTAACCGTCTTGGGACCCACACCCACACCACCTCAAATGACCACCAAAGAACCATCGTCTCCGATCCCTTTGGCCTTTTGGAAGCTTCAAGATCTCCGCCACAAAGCAAAGCCGGCCGGCTCCCCGAGTACCAAACCGCCCGAGAAAAAGAATGCTTAGTGATGACTGATGAGTAACCCTCACCGTCTCTCCACTTTGTGGGGCCCGTTTCCGTCAATTCTTGACCAGCGACATGTATGATGCATGCAATTGTACTACTCCGAGTCAATGTATGACAGCTTGATTTCTCTACTACTAATTAAAGCTGCCTAAAATTAACTAGGAAATAAAACTAAAAAACAGCTCTGTTAGAGCCTCATCCTCTTGTCCTCTCTCGTCTCCCGGGGGCTAAGAAGAAGCTTCCAGGAGGACACAGCATTTTCACATAGGTTTTGTTAAACAATATTTAACTATATTTTTTATCAAAATAATTAAATTTTCATATATTAGAATCCAATATACTTTGAGATTTACACTATTAACATCTCCTCGTAATCCAATATATAGCCTTTTTCGTGTCTCAACTAACTACTAATATACATTCCTTGCTAGACTTCACACAAAACAAAACAAACACAAGCAAAAGATAGAGTGCGTTTGTCCTCGCAAACTCCCCCTGCCAGATTTTAAGCGCCATGACCAAACCATTTCAACTCCGCAACAAGTTTGCGTATATTTTCTCCCTTTGCTTTCTTCCTCTTGTTCTCCTCCTGAAATAAAAAATTCCTCTGCGCGCAGCAGCAGCCAATCTTTAATGCACCACTCGCCGTAGTTACTCCCAGGCATCCACTTCAACCCAACCTACCCCGCGGTTCTTGGTTACAAAGATGGCAAGATCCAACTCGTCTTCTTCTCTGCTCCGCTCCTCCCCTGTTTCTTGAACCTGACGGGGCTCGCTGCGTCCGCCAATCCGCCGGTCAAAATCCGACCTTGACGCGCGCCCCGGGATCGCCATGGCCGGGAACACGGGCGGCGATTCGAGGTTCCTTGTTTGACGCGGCGGGTTTGGCCGGTCAGCGCGAGCGCGAGCGCGCCCGCCATGGCCGAGGACCACGGGTCGTCGCGGCACATGTCGGCATCGCAGAAGGAGCTGGGCGACGAGGACGCGAGGGTGGTGCGCGTGGGCGACCCGGCGCGCACCAACGAGCGGCTCGAGTTCGCGGGGAACGCCGTGCGCACGGCCAAGTACTCGCCGCTCACGTTCCTGCCGCGCAACCTGTTCGAGCAGTTCCACCGCCTCGCCTACGTCTACTTCCTCGTCATCGCCGTGCTCAACCAGCTCCCCCAGCTCGCCGTCTTTGGGCGCGGCGCCTCCGTCATGCCGCTCGCCTTCGTACTCATCGTCACCGCCGTCAAGGACGCGTACGAGGACTGGCGCCGCCACCGGTCCGATCGCACCGAGAATAATCGCCTCGCCGCCGCCCTATCTCCTGGCGCGGGCGCCCAATTCGCCCTGACCGAGTGGAAGCACGTTCGCGTCGGCGACGTCGTACGGGTCACCGCCGACGAGTCGCTCCCGGCGGACATGGTCCTCCTCGCTACCAGCGACCCCACCGGCGTGGCCTACGTGCAGACGCTGAACCTTGACGGCGAGTCCAACCTCAAGACTCGCTACGCAAAGCAGGAAACGCTCACCACGCCGCCCGAGCGGCTCACCGGCGCCGTCATCCGCTGCGAGCGCCCGAACCGCAACATCTACGGCTTCCAGGCCAACCTCGAGCTCGAGGGGGAGAGCCGCCGGATACCGCTCGGCCCGTCCAACATCGTGCTGCGCGGCTGTGAGCTCAAGAACACGTCCTGGGCCGTCGGCGTGGTGGTGTACGCGGGGCGCGAGACCAAGGCGATGCTGAACAACGCGGGCGCGCCGACCAAGCGCAGCCGCCTCGAGACGCGCATGAACCGCGAGACGCTCTTCCTCTCCGCGATCCTCATCGTGCTCTGCGCGCTCGTGGCCGCGCTCTCGGGCGTGTGGCTGCGCAC
This sequence comes from Ampelocalamus luodianensis, assembly GCA_036346255.1. Taxonomy (NCBI): domain Eukaryota; kingdom Viridiplantae; phylum Streptophyta; class Magnoliopsida; order Poales; family Poaceae; genus Ampelocalamus; species Ampelocalamus luodianensis. Next base: position 24,811,580 of record CM070622.1, on the reverse strand, counting down.
CCACAAGACCGAGCTCGAGCTCGCGCAGTTCTTCCACAAGAAAGACTACCTGAGCAACGACAAGAACAACAACTACAACTACTACGGGATAGCGGCGCAGATCGTGTTCATCTTTCTCATGGCGGTCATCGTGTTCCAGATCATGATACCCATCTCGCTCTACATCTCCATGGAGCTAGTCAGGCTCGGGCAAGCCTACTTCATGATCCGGGACACGAGGCTGTACGACGCGTCGTCCAACTCGAGGTTCCAGTGTAGGTCTCTCAACATTAACGAGGACCTAGGCCAGGTTAAGTGCGTCTTCTCCGATAAGACCGGCACGCTCACGCAGAACAAGATGAAGTTCCGGTGTGCTAGCATTGAGGGTGTTGATTACAGTGACATCACACGGCAGCAACCTGTTGGTACGACTAGTTTCTCTCTTACCCTGAATGAGTTCTTTTCATTAGGGGAGTCAGGGTTGGGAACTGATAGCTTCTGGTTCATAGCAGAGGGTGATCGGATTTGGGCGCCAAAGATGCTGGTTAACGCCGATAGAGAGCTGGTGGAGTTGCTGAGGGTTGGGGGTGATACCGAGCAAGGGAGGTACGCCCGAGAGTTCTTCCTTGCCCTGGCAACGTGCAACACCATTGTTCCTATTATCCTTGATGGCCCGGACCCAAAGAAGAAGGTGATCGACTACCAAGGCGAGTCGCCGGACGAGCAGGCGTTGGTTTCGGCCGCGGCGGCGTATGGCTTTGTGCTAGTCGAACGAACCTCCGGGCACATTGTAATTGACGTCCTTGGTGAGAAGCAGAGGTATAGATCGAGGCATCCTTCTTTGCGATTAAAAATGTAGGCACTGGTTGTCCCTTTCGGTGAAGAGGCACCGATAGATTAGCATTTGGAATATGGACAAGGAGACGTGCGGTCTTTTACTCTCATGGTAGTAGTGGTTGGAACTTTGTTGGCTTGTGGCTGTTGCTTGCATCCTCTTTTTTTGGGCTCAAAGTGCATAAAATTGATGCTATTTGTGGTAGTGGGCAACTGAAAAACTCTAGGAGCTGCCTCACTTGAATTAGCATTGGTTGAGTTTATTCCCCTACTGTTTTTGTAGATGTAGAAGACTAGTGCTTGTTAGCGCAATGCTTCGTTTTACTTCCGTGTGTTGTGCATCTTGACCTCTGTTCTGTTAAACATCCTTAATGACTTTCACAAAACATTTGCTTATTTAATTGCATTTACCGGACTTCATGTGCAGGTTTGATGTTCTTGGTCTTCATGAGTTTGACAGCGATCACAAGAGGATGTCAGTTATAATTGGCTGCCCTGACAAGACTGTCAGGTTGTTTGTAAAAGGCGCAGATAGTTCAATGTTTGGAATCATTGACAAAACACTGAATCCGGATGTTGTTCAAGCAACTGAGAAGCATCTCCATTCATATTCATCGTTAGGCCTACGAACACTTGTTATCGGTACGCGGGAACTTAGCCAGGCAGAGTTTCAGGAGTGGCAAATGGCTTATGAGAAGGCTAGCACTGCGCTACTAGGAAGAGTGAACCTACTCCGCGGTGTGTCTGCCAACATTGAACGGAACCTGTGCCTGCTGGGAGCCTCTGGTATTGAAGACAAGCTGCAAGATGGAGTACCTGAAGCAATCGAAAAACTGAGGCAAGCGGGGATTAAGGTTTGGGTACTGACAGGTGACAAGCAAGAAACCGCCATCTCCATTGGCTATTCCTGCAAGCTTTTGACAAGGGATATGACACAGATTGTAATCAATAGTCACTCAAGAGAGTCATGTAGAAAGAGTCTAGATGATGCAATCTCCATGGTTAACAAACTTCAGTCGTTATCGACAGACCCTCAAGCTAGAGTTCCCCTTGCTTTGATCATCGATGGTAACAGCCTTGTCTACATTTTTGATTCGGAACGGGAGGAGAAGGTACAATCATACTAATATCTGTATCATCTGAGCGAATTCTGTTATGAATAACTAATGGAATACCAATTTTGCAGCTTTTTGAAGTCGCAATAGCTTGTGATGTTGTTCTATGTTGTCGGGTGGCTCCCCTACAGAAGGCTGGCATTGTTGATTTAATAAAGAAGCGAACAAGTGACATGACTCTAGCTATTGGAGACGGTACAATTTTTTTATATTTAAAAAAACTAGTTCAGCACTTCAGCTATGACTTTGTAATTTCTGGATTTTTGTCAATCTGAAAAGAAGTGCCTTTTCAGGTGCAAATGATGTATCCATGATTCAAATGGCCGATGTTGGCATTGGCATCAGTGGGCAAGAGGGGAGGCAAGCTGTTATGGCCTCAGATTTTGCTATGGGGCAATTCAGATTTTTGGTTCCGCTGTTGTTGGTTCATGGCCACTGGAACTACCAGAGAATGGGCTACATGATCCTATACAACTTTTACAGAAATGCTACTTTTGTCTTTGTGCTTTTCTGGTAAGTGCACTCCCTTTGTTAAATAGTTTGTTCAATCTGCATTAAGAGTTAAACATAAACTCCTTAACCATTGCAGGTATGTACTTTACACTGGTTTCACTCTGACAACAGCAATAACTGAGTGGAGCAGTGTGTTATATTCTGTGATATATACTGCTGTCCCGACTATCGTTGTTGCCATTCTCGATAAGGATCTGAGTCGGAGGACATTGTTGAAATACCCCCAACTCTATGGCCCCGGGCAGCGCGAGGAGAATTACAACCTAAGGCTATTCATTTTTATCATGATGGACTCCGTTTGGCAGAGCCTCGCAGTTTTCTTCATCCCTTACCTCGCATACAGAAAGAGTACAATTGACGGCGCCAGCCTGGGAGACCTCTGGACACTGTCTGTTGTCATTCTTGTCAACATTCACCTTGCAATGGATGTCATCAGGTGGAATTGGATCACGCATGCAGCAATATGGGGCAGCATTGTTGCAACACTGATTTGCGTCATGGTCATAGACTCCATACCTATCTTGCCTGGTTTCTGGTACGCACTCATTCTTACCTTTTGCTCGCATACTCGTAGGAAAAAAAAACTACAGGTTCCTGATTCTGTAATTGTATGACAGGGCAATCTATATGGTGATGGGAACTGGATTGTTTTGGGCATTGCTGCTTGCAGTAATTGTCGTTGGAATGATCCCTCATTTTGCCGCGAAGGCCATCAGGGAGCATTTCATCCCCAGTGACATTCAGATCGCGAGAGAAATGGAAAAGTCACAAGATTCTCATGATGCCACTCATCCAGAAGTTCAGATGAGTACAATGGCTCGAGCTTAGGAGTAGGGGGTCACACAGTGATCTTTTGTTCATTCGGATAGGATAGCTTTACACCTTTCTTTGGTTCTTTTTGTTGTGTGCATATTAGGCAATTCTTTCTGCAATGAGCAGGCTTCTTGCTGCTGGCTGCCTTGTCAACTATCCAAAGGATAGGTTTCTTGTACCCATGCTGTGTATCCACCTGCCAAATTTTGTTGATTTATATGAAAAGGAAATCATACAGGAGTTAACTGCACAATTTCAGAAAGTGATTGTACTGATTCCGAACAAGAGCTAACCTACAACCGTATGATGGTTAACTGTACAAATGATAGGAACGATCATAAGTTAACTGTACAAATTCAGAAACCATACAGGCTTTTGTGCCGGTGTCATGAACTCATGATAGTTCCGGACTTCCATTCAGTAGGGATTGCTTTATTGTTCCACAACAAATTCAGAAACTGATCTTATTGATCCACAACAAATTCAGAAGCTGATTCTGTTGATCCACAAAAAGAGCTAACCCACATGCTGTGACGTGCTTGGGGAAGGAAACATATAGGATATGTGTGTGTCGTAGTAGGTGGTTCAGCCCTGGGCTTGCGCCCGGGAGCTATGGCGGGGAGGGAGGTGTCGCGCAGGGAGGAGGGTTCGGCAGATGGGAGGAGGAGCTAGAGAAGGAAGATCAGAGATAATTAATCCTACTTGTTTTATTCCTTGATCTTCTCCCCTTAAATAGAGAGACTTAACAAATCGAGACTTCCAAATAAAGAGATCGTAAGGATCCCAACAAATATAATCTTAAGGATCTTAATCTAACTTGCAAGCAAAGTAAAGATGGGCTAGCTGTAGGCTGCCGTTGGTTGGGCGGGACCTTGTGGCACTGGTGATACACTCGATCCCATATGACATCTCCCCCACCCCTCTCAACAAACAGCTCAATTGCCACTGAATCAAAATTTGACGGACACCCTGGTAAAGGCGAACACGAATAGGCTTTTCCGGCATAGGTAGCGCTTTCCCATGAAGCAGGACCGGAAGAGATGGCAGCTGATCAGGAGGGGTCCCATGGTACTTCTTACGGTGGCCAACATAGAAGACATCATGGATCCATGCACGAGCCGGCAGGAGGCGACATGCGACAGAGTCAATCTTGGCGATGATACGGTAGGGCCCGTAGAACTTGGGAGCAAGCTTGCCGCAACCACACCCAATCACCGATGTTGAAGGCGAGAGCACGGTGCTTTCCGTCGTAGTACAGTTTGTCATGTTGTTGAGCCTGCTGGAGCCGATGCTGGATGTCAGCAAGAAAGTCGTCGCGGGCCTGAAGGGTGGCATCCACGGCCACATTGCGATATATAACTCTTGGCCCCAACTCAATATATGAATCTTACTTATCATGATGAGGATTGAAAGCCTTGCAATATTTAGGAGATCTCAAGCGAAACTTCCTCTGAGATGCACCAAATTACACAAAAGCAAGGTAAACATAAGCGGAACTTCACAACAAGTATCGTTGTCAGCCTGTCAGATCCGGATTTACCTTCCAGAACCCTCTGTGCATATCAGCACTAGTTCCAAGAACAGTAGCTAGTGCACACAGTTATATCATTGAATATCAAGCACATATATCACAAAATCAAAGTTAATACATAATATTAGACAATACATAAATAGATCGTACATTCGTTTGACTTACACACGGGCCGATCAGGCCAAATACGTTGAAGCACAATAACGGAAGCAAAAATAATACCACAACAAGTGGAACCCTCATGATATGCCCACATGCAATCGACTGGGCATCGAGATCTAGTTCTCAGCATCTTCTTCTTCCAAATGGCACTAATGCATTTGAGCGCTCGCAAGGTCTTCTTCTTCAGTTACTGAATGATAATATTGAGCAAGTGTGAGTACACAATCGTACTCTGTGAGTCGCCACACATGATGTAATTATAATAGATGCAAGGCTATTCAAGGAAAGTCTTTATGGTTCTTTTGCTCCAAGCAAAATTTTAAATACAATTATCACAAATTTGCCAAAACTATGACCTAACATTTTAACCAAAGTATTTATTAATAAAAAAGTTGGTGTTTATTGAGTGATTATACAGGTACACTTCCACATCCCTCTGCTCGAGGGTATGGATATAATTAAATGCTATATTCACTTTTCAGGGCCTCCTCGTCCATAATATTCACTGTTCAGGCCTCACCACCCATAATATCCACTGGGTCTATCCACCGAGTCAAAAATCAAAACTCGAGTTAATCCCTGGTTGTTTTATCCTACCCACAAAAACTTTTGTAGAAATGAAGTCTGTCCAAGTAAGTTCCTGTGCATCGCCTATGACCGTGGGTATGGCTATCCAAACTATTTTCACTCTGCAGAAGTCATACATCTTTACCCACAAGAGATGTCCAGCTTATATTGTCATGCACGCTATCGTTGGCATGCGACTAAGAGAATCATCACAAGGCCTTTACAATGCACCGCTCCAATGAGATTACACCCACTAAGGTTTCCACTGTTGGTGGACCTACCTGCCCATGCCAGAAGCCCTCTCTTGTGCCATATGGACAAAGTACCCTACCTCGCCACATTGCTTGTATTCCACCGGATCGTGTAACCAATGCTGGAACGATACAAATTACTTGGCCAGGTCATTCCCATTTTGGACTTGTGGTTGCATTGTAAGTACCCGGGATGTCATCACATGATTCGGTCCTTAATTGACTTGGGTGGAATTGCCACAATACAAGTTCTAGTGCCTCCTCGCATCTGCCCATTCTTACCATCCGTCCAAGTCTAAAATTGAGTCTTAGAGTTTTGTGTCAAATTCTTTTCTAGGTTCAACATACACAAGCAAAACATATTTTTGAAATTTGAAATGATGTCAGGGCAAATTTATGCACACATGTCGATGTATCTAAGCAAGGTACTTAGATACAACCTAGTCACTAGTAAATATACCATTAAGCCTACAACTCCAAGGGATTATGTCCAATGTCAAGGAATGGAATTTAATAATGCAAATAGCATTAAAGAATTTAACTATGAGTTACGGACAATATAATTGTAATAAAAGTAAAGCGTGCACTTTAATTATTTTAAAACAACATAATTGCATTTGAAAGTAGGAGCAATATGATCAAATTGATGACTTGCCTTGCTCAATGTCTTGATAGTCTCGGTCTTGATCTTACTCTTGTCTGAACTGTTTGTCAGGACCCGAATTTGTAATTCGGAACCCTCTATATAAACTGCACTATTCCCTAGATCAGTAGATAGTACACATAGGTACATTGTTGAATCATACACATGTATCGTACAAATCATATCACTGTTAATATTACATCATATAAATATACAAGGTAGTCAAAGTCGAGATCCTAGGTTGGATTGATTTGCCTTCGATAGGATCAAGATCATAGTATTGAATCGTAGAATCGACGATTCTACGAAATTGTAAAAATACACATATTTAACATCTATACTATAAGTTTGTATGATTCTTATATGGTTTACCACTTGAATGTTCCTTAAAAGCAGCTAGACATACTCTAGGAATAAAAATATTTTATCATTATCAAGCTCAAGGTTGCTCATGCCATAATATAGATATTTGTACTAGCATTACCACATTGATAAAATATTTTGCATGCTCATTTATTTATAGTTTCATTCTCATAAATTAATATCAACAAATTTTGTTCTAAAACAAAAATATCAGCAAAGCCTGGCCTCTAAAAAAATTGTAAATTTTTTTTGCCCTAAGTCTCTACGAGTAGGATCGACGGTGCGATTTGGATCGACAGGCTGTCGTGGGTTCGTAGAATCGTAAGACTCTAAGAGTAGGATCGCGATCCTAACTACCTTGTAAATAGACCATACGGTTAACTGTTTTACAAAAATGGCCAAGCAGGCCAATCAATACACATAGTGTTTAGTACAGAAATTAGAGACGCAAGCGAAAGTAGAAAGAAAAGGTGGATCCATCCACTCTGCCCACGGGCAAGCGACTGGGGTCCCGGCCTAAGCTCCCCCAACAACGTCACCAGCTGGTCTAGACACTGTGAAGTAAATGGTTCTGAGTTTTGTTATAATAAGTGAGTGTGAGTCAACAACCGTACTCCGCATGCTAACAAACATAATGCAATTATAATAGATGCAAGGTTGTTCAAGGGTAGGCTTACGGTTCTTTTATTTGCATAAGGCTATGTTTGAATTAGACTAAGTAGTAGGTAAGTCCTGTGACCTAGCATTTTTTACTAAACTAGTTTTTGGTGAAATAGAGTTTTATTGTATAATAATACATGGAGGCTTCTACCTCCGTATATCACTAAGTGGCTTCATCCACGCAATGCTCATGTTTTTCAACAGTTGCATCCACTTGGCGATTATAAGGCTTCAACCGCTTCGCAACTCTTAGTCTACCACCACCTGACTCTGCAGGCCGCACCACCCTCGAACCCCGAACCGCATTCCTCTTGCAATCCCATGGCTGCATCCACCCACTATTCCCACTTGCTATCGCTAAGACAAATCAAAACCTCAAACTCTAACCTGGCATTTCGTCCCATCCACAATTGTTTTGTAAAATTGAGTCTACTTCAAGCAAGTTATCGGCATCACCCATAACCATGGGCACAACTATCCAGATAGTTTTACACTCTGTAGAGGTCATACAACTTTACCCACAAGAGACGATCATTTTATAATGTCAACACGCTACCATAGGCGTAAGACTAAGAAAACCCTTACAAGGCCTTTGCAATTCCCCCACCCCAACACAACCCTACCTACTGAGGTTTCATCGCCATGGGCCACGCCCTTGCGGAGGCCCCTCTTGCACCATGTAATTTTCCTGTGGCACTCTTACCCTTATCCACACCATATTCCACTTGATGGTTAAGCTAACGCTGAAGCGAAGTGGCTTAGTGAGGCCAAGTCATACCCATTATAGACTTATAGTTGCACTGTTATTACCCCAGAGGTCTTCACAAGAACCGAGTCCTTAATTGACTTGGGCGGTACTTCCCCATTACCCACTCTATCGTGCTCTTATTCACACCCGCCCGACTTACCATTCGCCTAAGTTGAAATCTGTTTTTGAGTTTTTGTTTCAAAATTCCTTTCTAGTTTCAATATACCAGCCAGGCTCCATCCATGACCGCCCAATTCCAGTTTTGAGTTTTGAATGATGTCGGGGCAAATTAATGCCCACATGTCAATGTATCTACGCAGGACTAAACATGATATCTAGATGCAGACTTAGTAATTAATCATGTATACCATTACTACTTAGGGTGACAAAGGATACTGTCCAAGTTCAAGGATTTGAAGTTTATACTCAATTATCATCAAGCTATTAACTATAAGCTAAGTCAACATAATTGTATAAAGCATGGCAATGCAATTTTATAATTTAAAAAAATATAAGTTGCATCCAAATGTAGGTGCAAAATAATCAAAGTGTTGTCTCACCTTGCTTAACATCTTAGTGGTCTTGGTCTTGCTCAATTTGCTGCTCTTCCAGAGCTTCGGTGTCTATATACACATAAAACAACAAAGTTCGAATAAATGCGAAATGAATTCAAACTGCATTCAAAATTCCAAATGAACTCCAAAATTCATGTTTTCGGTTTTTTAGGTAGGGTTTGAATTTATATAAATTTAGAAATAGGAATCGCTAAATTTAGATTTAAAACAAGAGAGAACAGGCTCTCTAAAGTTTTAAATCCAACATAATTCTTGAAATTACTAAAGGAAAGAGCACACTCACACTAACAGGTGGGGTCCACCAGATTTTATTTTCTTTTTACTTATTCTTTAATTAGAAAATTCTACTGTGACTAACAGCTAGGACCACTGATATTTAAATTTCTTTTTAATTTATTTTCTAATTAGAATTGGCAACAGTCACTGACAGGTGGGGTCAGGCCTGTAGGGACTCGGTTCATGGGAATAGTGCATGGACTGAGGGCCAACGTGTCATGTAAGCTGGTCTATAGACCGGGTCTACATTGTACTTTTAAAGGGTAGGGCCCACATGTCATAGACTCAGCACTAAACTCCTATTGTAATTACATTTTACTAATCTATTTGGGCCCACATGTCATACTACTTAACCCTTGATTAACCCATACCTAATGATGTAATTAAAAAGTAACGACCTAGCTACAGTAATCTCAGTGTTTCTCCCCCAATTTGCACCAGAACAGGGGAGGACGCCCCGAGCTAGCTCTGGCTGTGCTCGACACCAACGAGCTGGGCCTCAGGAGTGACCTGGGTTGCCCAAAATGGGACCTCGTGTCCTCACCGACCCCGACAGTGTCATCGGTGAGGGTGATGGTGGCCTGTGGTGGCGGCAGCGTTCAGACCCATGGCGGAGCTGGCTAGCTGGTGGCCAATCATGCCAAGTGGCGTGTGCATTAGCACCTACTCCCTAGGGGGTTCTAGGTGTACCAACTATGTAGCGCGGGGAGCTCCGGGCGAGCCCGTCCATGGCGACCGCCGTCGGGGACGAAGGGACTGCAGAGCAGCTGCGCCACGTTACTACACTTCCCTCATCGACTAATGTGCTAGCTACCCCTACCCCTACCCCTAGAACATGATATGATGAGGTCACTTACGTTGATGCGGCTGGAAGGAGTGAGTTGGGCGGTGGAGGAGGAAGGCGGCACGGCTTGGGTCTGTCGGTGCCGAGGAAGAAGACGGTGTCGTTCTGGGCGATTCTTTGGAAGAGAGGGGTGAAGATGGTAAGCATGCGGTAGAGGAGACTGAGGCGATGCTGGCGGACAAGGTGGCAGGGTCAGGGCTCATCCAAGAAGTCGACGTGGCGTGGAGGAGCAGAGCGGGGCAACTGGCTCGGGTGTCAGAGATGAGAAAGATGGGGTAGCGACGACGATCCTACGGAGGAAAGGATGAATGGAGGTGAGCATGAGGTAGGATAGGATGTCGCGGGCACGAAGCAATGATCCTGGGTGGAGGGGACTCACCCGGGTTGTGGAACGGGCTCGACGAACAGAGTTGGTCGCTAGAGCAGAGCTTACAGGCTCACAGTGTTATCTCGCTGTTGGTTGCTTGAAGGAGTGGAAGAAAGTGAGAGGATTGCAGTGGGGGAGAAGGCGATCTCAGTGCTACGCTTAAATAGGCGCGGGAATGAGGGGAGATGGTCAAGGCGGTCAGGTTTTGCTGGATGTATGATGGGATGGCGGTAGGAAGAGCATTAACCGACGCACGCTGCGCCAACATGGCTTGAGCGACAGGAGTTGGAAGCCAGCTTCGTGATGCTATGGCGACATGTGATGACGCACAGGCACAGCTGATGAGGACACACATATCACAAGTACATGTTCTCCATCTCAAGTTGCTAGATTAAAGTTGTGCGCACTCCTTAGTACATGTATCCTCAACCGCCACATGAAGATAAGATGAACATCTCCACATCAACATGACACCGGCTGATGTTATCACTTATATTAGTAAATATATAATATCATCACATGCCAACATCATGATGAGGACATCATCTAATTCAAGTTTCGAACCAACTATACAAGTCTCAATTGGACCAATGACAAGGGCTAAAGCAAGACAAATGCAACAAGAGGTGAAATCTCTTAGCAATTACTTTTGTCATAATGAGAATTGGTCGCTATCTAATATTTTCATTTTATGTGTCCTTAGATTCGAGGAAGATAACGCAATGGATGAAAAAAAAGCATTGGAAACTCAGGAAGCATAGCCACAAAAGATCATGCAGCCATAGAAGATAAATATAATGATGTCATCGCATATGTCATCATAGCTACAGAAGATCGTGTAACCACAGAAGATCACCATGCAGGTGATGTAAACGCATATGTCATCAAGCACTGTAGCAAACTGGTGTACTGTAGTAAGGCTACTGTAGCTCCACACTAAACATGTATAAATAGGAGGGTACCCCTCCATGCAAGAGTAGAGTTGAAATTCAGAAATAGACAAGAACTCTTGTTCCTCTTTGTGTGTGAGCCATTACCACCACCAAGTGGGATTGGGTGTTATATCTGAGTTGCTACTCCATTGTTCTCGTGATACTTTGGGATTGCTTGAACGTGTTTGCTCCACGATAGCGAGTAGACAAAAGCTGTAGCGTGTGGTTGAGTAATGTGAGTGTTGCAGGTTGCCGTATAGAGATGGTGGTTGGCCGCATCAATTGCTAGGTTACATGGGCTAGTTATCCATAATCCTACGTTGTAAAGATCGGGGCAACCCCCTCCTCGCATCAACAGCGGTGGTGACGCCAATGGCGGCGTGGCGCTAGTGTTCCGCAGGCGACGTGTCGACTTGGGGTGAGGAAGGAGAAGGGAGCAGATGGTGCACGGCTGGGCTAACGGCATGAGGGAGTGGGGTGGGCCAAGACCGGGCTGAGAAGAAGGAAAGAAGCAGGCTGCCCAGTCGGAAGGAAGAGAAAGGAAGGAAAAGATGGGCTGGGTTTCGGCCCAAATTGAAATTGGGGTTTTGTAAATACCTATTTTCAAATTCTAATTCAGATTTGAATTTTAGATTTAGAGCTTATGTAATTATTCTATACATTTAATTTTGCTTCTGGTTTATTATTATTAGCCTAATTGCATTTTGATAATTGTTTTTGGGAAATTTCCAAAGTACAAATAAATTTCAAATAACTCTTAAAAACCCAAATGGGACCAATAAGTCATCAATACACAAAAAGTTAAAAAAAAATCCCACATTTTCAACCTTGGGATTTTTTGCTATAATTTTTGGGATGTTATACTGTTGCTCCTTCGAGACTTTGGATTCTAATATTGCAAAATACGATCATATTCAAATAACACTCGCATAAATCCAAATGAGCTCGAATAAACATAAATGGATTCAAATAAATCCCCAAATTCGAAGTTTTTGGTAATGGAGGATAGAGTTTGGATTTATATGAATTTATGACAAGGATCAGACAATCAGATTTCGAACGAAGGAGAACAAGATCCCCAGAAGATTCGCCCAAATGAGAAAATACATATAAAAATTGGGAAAGCTGAATATTTCCTTTTGTTATTTAGAGGGGATGTATTAGTTTAGGGAAACGATATGGAGTGGGTGTACGATACAAACTATAGCATCAGACGCATCTGCCCCCCCTCCCACGTGGCCTGGCCACCAACCTTATCTTTAGATTCTCATCCACTCAGTCCTCATCCATCCATTTGCCCGACTCCTCCTTGTGATTGCCTCCTCCTTCCACACACTCTCTCTCGCTCCTTTCTTCCTAAGCAAAACACACTACTCAGCTGTTGCTCTCTCTTGGCTATGAATTAAATCAACTTTCTTTCCTTGCGTTTGCTAGGCTACGAGATGCAACCCCGACTTCACAATGTCTTCTCCGGGGGCGGCAGTGCGCAGGCACTCCGGCCGTGCCCTCCCTCCATGGTCGACGCCGTCGGTGTGAAGGCGGAGAAGATCAGCGCGGCGAGGCATGCCACCCCCTCCGTGTTCTGCGTCTTGGACACGGAGGTGGAGGAGGCGCACCACTTCCTAGACGAGTGCTCTCTCTACCGCAAGTTCCTCTCTGGCGACATCTTTGTGTACAGGTCGACGAAGGAGGTTCCCCCACTGCTTCTTGAATTAGTTTCTTCGTCTTCTTCACTGATGTTCTGATGTGGCGAAAATTTGTTATGATGTTGTGATCCGTTGAAAAAAATATCGCGACCCGTTGAAAAGAATGTTGCATATTATTATTTGAGATGTTGCAACCCGCACAAAAAAAATATTGCATATGTAGAAAAAAATATTGCATACTGTTCACAGCGATGTTGCAAGATTTTTCAACGTGTTTTTTTTTCCAGATGCTTTATTTTGACTTTGAGCTTGGATGATGTTCACGGTGATGTTTTTTGAGATGATGTTAACGCTCATGGTGATGTTCTTTGAAATGATGCATATGAATTTTTATTATGTTGCGCACGTTCCGAATTTTGTTGCGCTAGCAAACACGATGTTGTGCTCAGGCCGTACGACGCTAACGCTCGGACCATACACCAGAGAGCTGGTCGCGCCCATTAGTTTAGCATGCGAGACTTGGTTTACAGTAAGGTATCCAGTTCAAGTGGGAGGCCCACAGGTAGGTATTCTGGTCATGGGCCCACATGTTGATCAGACGTTAATCCTAACTTAATCCCTACTAATTCTAACCAGCCATTGCTTAATCATGGTATTAATTACTAACCTATGTGTGCCGGTGCCTATTCCTTCTATTTATTTATTTTATTTATAATAACAGTGAGTTTACCGGAAGACGTGTCTTTAACGGTAAAGAAACAGGGAGGAAGTACATAGTACAAAAAAACTAGACTGAACCATTGACAGGAAAAACCAGGACTGGAGCCTGGTACTGTTTGGTTTGTTCTTTAGATCGTTTGCCAAAAAAACCAAGCGGAATTTTTTTTTTAAAAAAAATTATTGCACTGATAGGATTCAAACTAGTAGTGGTGAAAACGAGTTAGATACGAGCGGATATTGATCTTTCTATATCCTAACCATATTTTTACTGCAGATACGGATACCTCGAGTACGGATATGAATATGGATTTTTTGGCATATGAGCATGGGACAGATGCAGATCGGATTCAGATCGGTCACGGATAACTTAACAGATAGTGTACACATAAAGAAAAGATATAACTTCACCAATGAAAATGTCAAATTATACTACCTATTAGCGAATTATTTATCCTACTTAAGAACATAAACATAATCAAATATAAATTCATATTATATATTAGTCAATGACTAGAAAACCACAGAGGATATTAGAAGAATATTGATGTTTATCAGATATCCATTTGTTGATTTATCGGATATCATATAAAAATATGGATACGGGTCGGATATTGCTCTTCCAATATCCTAACACATATTCTATGAGATTTTCTGGATACAAATACGGATAATGTCGGATGTGGACCGTGACTAAAAATGGTACCCTGTGCGGTTTTTTTTTCCGGATACGACATCAGATCGGGTGGGAATTATCCACTTCATTTTCACCCCTACAAACTAGTGACCTCTTGCTTCCCTCACAATGGAGTGAGCCACTTGGACTACATTTGATGTTGGTCTAAGTGGGTATAAACATATTTATTAGGTTACATTGTCTGATAGATAATACTAATCCATTGATTTTTTAATTGATTATGCCAGCAAATATTAAAATAGTATTAATATTGAACTGCGATTTACTGGTGAACCGTGAACCAATAATGTGAGTGGTTTACTTGCCGGTCCAGTTTTTCACACTATGAGTAGGCCTACTGCTAGGGTTTCGGCCCAAATCGAGATTCCTGATTTTTATTTCCTTTTTAGATTATATTTCATATTAGAATTTTATTTGAATCATGAGATTAAATTGGGTTTAGTTTGAATTCAATTTTATTTCCGGCCCAATTCAAGATTACTGATTAATTAAGTTTGTATTTCACTTAATTATTTTCTTGGAATTCAAAACCCGAATAAATTTCAAATAAACTCCAGAAAATTCGAGTAACACCAAAATGTAACAACAGTTTTTTAAATTAACCAAATTTCACTGTTTGAATTTGTTTTATAAAATTTGGGATGTTACACAGCCTGTCAACCCTAGCAGCTTCTGATGTCAACTCCAGCAGTTTGTACAGCAACAGAGGCAAAAAAAAAGGTTAAAAAATGTGTCTCATTGCCACAGCAAAATTGAAACTACAACGATCCACACCAAGCGCTATCATCTTAAATTTTCCATTTTGACCATGGACTGAGCGGGTGCAGATTCCCATCTAATTTTCTACAAGATGATGACACAGACCTTAAAAAGCAAAAAGGCCTTGTAAACAACTTCCATTCGATGAGACATTGACCATGCAATTTTCACAACATCACAAATACTATAGATCAAATTGCCGCAACATCTGACATGATCTGATTTTACCAATATAACTTGCAGATTGAAGCTACTCGCACGAAACAAACAATAGTCAAGGACAACTGACCATACCAAGCCTACAACTACGCGACTTCAAAGTAGAACAGAGAAGAGCAAGCACTGCAACAAACTCTTCAATAAAACGGGAGCATCTTCCACTTCTGATTGGGACCGCCGTTCCACGGGAAAACGATGATGGGGGTGCCGTCGTGCGTCCCGCCGGCTTCAGACACGCCGTTCGCCGCATCGAGGACGAGACCAACGTTGCGCACGGTCCGGAGGACATGGAATCCCTCGCCGAGGTCGTCGCTCAGCGTCCACAGCAGCGCTACTTCCACCGAGTCGGGGCTGTGGCCGACGACTTGAAGCTACGTACATACGATCAATGTAACACCCATTGTTTACTCACAGACGTCAAGAAGATCTCTTCTCTATGGAGTGAGAAACGGACATACCGACTGGTTGCCACAAGAGTGCCTTAGAGCCTTCCCAGTCACCCTGTTCACGAGAGCAAACGACCGGTGCCCCTCCTTGTCAGTCACGTGTCCAGTATTCCGAAAGCTTTGAATCCAGCACTACACAAAAACGCAACAACATGTGAATGACGCTGATTATCTCTGCAGCTAAACAAGCAGGAAGCGAACAGTGTCTGACTTGTTTCTCGTCCTTGTGGTCCGCGTGGGCGAGGACGGCGGTGCCGTCACGAACAGTGAGGCACACGTTCTGGTTGCTCTGGCAAATGATTCGGACGGGCGGCGCGTGCCCTGGTGAGGCACTGTGCGGGGCGATCCGCCAAAGCTGGTTCTCGCCGCCGTTCCACCGGAAAAGGATGAGCCGCGTGCCGTCTCGCGCGCCGCCGTACCAAGGGGTGGCATGATCCGCGTCGAAGATGTAGTCCGTGTTGTTGATCATGTGGATCCGCCGGAAACCGTCCGCCCGGTCGTCGCTCTCGGTCCACAGGACCGACTCGTCCAGATACCCCGGGTTGAACTTGATGACTCGGACCTGATCGAAGTCATGGAACGGGGGGGGGGACAGTTTTTGTCGAGTCAATTATGCAACCTGTACAGAGAAACAACAGCCGAAATCTCAAAGAAAATGGCTTACTGGGCAACTGTAACCAAAGGAGTGCTTCAGCGCATCTCCGGTGGCTTTGTTCACGAGGGCAAACGCTGGGCTGCCTACCTCGTCCTTGAGACCAGAACCGTACGTCACGTCCTTGTACCAGAGCTGCATTTCACACAGGGGCAGATGCACAAATCGTACGTGACGAGAACGCACACGGAAGGACACGACTTATGACGCATGACCGAGGCAAGGAAGAAATGGACGCGAATAAGAAGCAACGGAAGCCCTTGCCTGATGGTCGTCGCGCGGGTCGGCCTTGGTGAGGACGACATCGCCGTTGACGATTGCGAGGCTGTGGTCGTCGGACGCGCGGCAGTGGATCCTGAACGTGAAAGCCATGGCCCGTCCAGTCAAATGCGGTGGTGTGCCTACGGTTACGAACAAGTTACGCTCTGGACCCGAGTCGCGCCTTTTCATACTCAAATGGAAGCTGGAACGGTGGTTAACTGTGGCATGGTCGTTCAAACTTCTGGAATAAATTGACGTCGCAAATGCCAATGGTTCGTGCTCCCAAGGCATGCGAAACGTACCATCCTCACCCTTCAACGCCGCTACTTGAAAAATATGGTTGGAATGCGTATTTTTCGGTATTGGAATTTGGAACCTTTATGCCAAGCCCATCACGCCGAGACGAGACGAGACGGCACAGGACGAATAAAATTCCCAATTTCCAAAAAAAAAAAGAAGTTTCCAAAGGCCTTGGTCGCCTAGTGTGCTGAGGGCCCGGCCCATTAGATAGGAGTCCCACCTGGTTGTTCCGTCTCTTGTCCAATCGGGCCAACCAGCCCGTCGCCTCGTAGCTGCGCAGCAACAAACGAGAGAATTCCGCTGAGTGGAACCGCGCTGCCCGCGCGCGCACCATTGTCGACCGTGGGCCGGCGAATTGCCGCGCGTGCTGTGGTTTGGTGGCACCGGCACGATTCGCACGTGGCGAGGCCAGGGACCCATGGTGCATGCCGTGCGGGGGGAAGTGCTACTGCTACCGTGCTGCTAGTTGCTACGCCGAGGCTAGCTGCCGCATCGATTTCCCTTGCTTTTGTGCGCGCGTAACTTCTTCTGCAATGCGGTGAAATCCGCTGCGTTTATTAAGCATGCAAATTTCAAACTTGCCGCTGTAGCTCTAAAATTTATGCCCTGTTGCAATTTAGTTGGTGCATTTGTCACCTTCCCTGGCCAAAGTTTTTTTTTTTTGCACAGATGTGAAATCGACACCTACACCCACGTTCATGTCAAAGTTCAAATCATGGGCAGAAAAAGGCCCACGTGGCCTGCAGTCGAAGCCACGGCCGAAAAGGAACGCGTCCCGCGGTGTCCCGCGCCGTGGAGACACTCGCAGATCCCGATGCTACCTGGACAGCACGGGACGGGCCAGCCGGTCGACGGCATGGCCTGCCCATGTCCCACCCAGTCCCGCCGCGGGAGCCGTCTCGTCTCGCGTCGCCTCCGGCCCCTCCCAAGCCGGTGTGCATGCTGCTTTGCTCCATCGGCAACTTGGTATGCCAATGCATGCCACGAACCCGCCGCGCTGCGCGACAGGATCGATCCTTCGCTTGGTGTTTCAGCTGGATCTACGGGTGCGTGCATGTTCGTTTGGGTCCTTTTGTAGGTCGCTCGCCGAGGCAGGAAACGGCAGTGCTGGCCCGCGCGTCAAGTGCATTATTCGGTTGCATAGAGCGCACATGCTGTTTTGTGCATGCATGCTAGGTTGCACTGCTGGCTCCCAAGCCGAGATGTGATGGTTCCTTGCAAGTGTCTAGCTTGGTCCAGTGATCTCTTGAGGGATCTTGACACGCTTGCTTTGTACTGTGTGGGTACTGGTGAGCACAGGATAGAATCAGAAAACAGAGTGACCCAGGAGTGCATGGCACCTAGATTGTTAATTTGGGTCACAGCTAGCTTACCTTGACAAAGCAAATACGGGGTGCCACAAAACATTGCTGATCTCCATGAAGTAACCAACGAGTTCATGTATAAGAGCACCGACGGCTAACAAAGCACATGGGAATTAAGACAGCTATCATCTTATGCTGGGGTGAGTAGACCAGTCAAGCAGGTTGCTCAGGATCGTTGTACAGACAACGTGGGGTTCGTTTCCACATCACAGTGAGCTTGTTCAGAGTAAATGCATGTATGCTGGAACGACCAATTGCAAATGCTAATTTCGACTGGATTAAAACAAAGACAAAAGCGTGTGTTAATTAACGTGCGATGGATTACATGAGAAGCCTGAGATGGCACCAATTTGCTCCTTAGTACAACCAAACAATAAATACTAACTGTCAAAAAAATAATACCGTCATCCTTCTCCAAATTAAAAGCAATGAGGTGTAGCAGTTAGCACGCCCTTTATAGGAGTATTCTTCTTGGTTTGACCACCTTTCAAGGACATATGGATAAGTGCTCATCTTCTGGTATCATCATCTAGTACACTGCAGCCTGCAGTTGGCAAGAATTTCCACATTCCCATAACCCGGACGTTGTTACAAGCTACAAGCTAAGCTAGTATACCCTACGACCCAAAAACGAAGAGAGCCGGCGGTGCTGAACTACTCTCTTTTTTTAGGAATGGAGCTGAACTGCTGACAATAAAATAGCATCCAGTTGCAAAACCGCAGCCAAAAAGGTTCCACACAATTTGGCGAGCATGGGCGCACAGGTCAAGCAGATATTGCTGACCACACCAGCACAACCAAGCTAGCGCTAGCTACCACTGCTTAGTGCAATTTGAGTTTTGAGAGCAATGTCTGCACGTATCCTGCTTCTAGGGAACAGATCGCTGTTGAGACGTGAGAGGGACACTGACCTGACCACCAACCTCTCATGCATGGTTCTGGCTGTCTTAATCTCGACACCTTTCTCTTAGCTATGTCTGGTCGTAGTCTCGCGCTCTCTGTTTTTCCCCCTTTCTTGCACTCATCTTTTCACTCCTTGTTGCACTCATCTTTTCACTCCTTGCACTCTTTTTCCAAAAACTTCAGTTTCATCCTTCGGTTTAATTAACTAAAGACATTTGAAGTTGAAGATATCTTAAACAGTAGACATGCATACGACTAATTAACATATATGATTGTCTCTCGTGTTGAAAGATAAAGTTCCCCACTTAATTAGCTTCTTCGTGAAGTCGATGATCAGTAGTCTCCGGAAGAAATTTTAGATGATCAGTAGTCTCCGGAAGAAATTTTTAAAAAGTATAATAGTCTCCGGAAGAAACTAGTAGGTCATCAGAACGTATTCTTATTAGTACTAATTTACATGCTCTTAAACATTACACATGCAGCCGCTGGTTTGGCTTTTGGGACACAATTGAGGTATCGGTGAGCAGGGACAATGGAATTTTTGAGAGCGCGGCGCACTTTGGCCGCTTTACTTTTTTTTTTTTACTTTTTAGGGGCTTCCTTTCCTTAGCGAATCACGCTATTCATTGGTCCCCCACGCTGCAGAGAATGATTTGTCCGCGCATCGTCGTGTGTCGGACGTGACATCGATCGATCATCTCATTCTGTGTTTCTTCACTTGTTTTCTTCATGAGAAATTACCTCTTTGTTCATCACTCGTTTTCTTCATGAGAAAAATTACCTGTGTGTTCATCGCTTGTTTTTTTCGAGAATACCCTGTGTTCACTTGTTACTAGGCTTTTATTTTACCTCAATTTCCGACGTACGTGGATTCAACCCGGTACTCCGGACTATTAAGAGTAGAGTATACTACCTATATGATATGAAAGTAAAGATTTACTGCACGAATTCTACAATGACGCGAAAAATAACGGAAGGAGACAGTATGTATGTTCGTTTACGCCACACAATGATGTGTCATCGATTAGTAGAATCATTGCGTACTTTTGTACGTGCATGTTTCCAGCAGTAAAACGACGATGACTCTTGGTTGAAAAGTAAGTATTCTTTTATAGAAACACATCACTATGATTAGTGCTTAGCAAAGCTAATAGCAGATAAACACGTCAAGACCACCACGCACGTACAACTTATATATCAATGTGCTCCAGTTAACGACAAAAGAGAAAAAGAAGATAACAATCATTACCAATTTAGCAACGAGTTAATTAAACACTGCTCCATTTGACTAATTATTTGCTATGCAAGCTAACAGGTGCACGAGCCTGATGATGGTCAATAAGTGGTCTTTTCGAAAATTTCCAAACAGTTTCAACCGCATAAACAATGCTTGTAAATGTTGACATGGAGCTAGCTGCATGCACACGGGTTCTATAGGGCATTGTATAATGTATACAGGCACAATCATTAGGAATGTAAAAAAGCTAACTCCGACACGGAGCCAAAAGCTTACAATTAATGACTCATGCTCCATTGTTCTCCTTGATTTTATCTCGGTCATATGCTCGCAGAAAGTCCACGGCTAATGCACCTGTCGCGTCGACATGAAGCTCCTTTGATAAACAAAATGTTCGGTAAATTTAATCCAGTCTTTTTGGTTAGTGTATGCTCCTTTGATAATTATGGATAAAAGTTTTTTTTTATGTTAGTGGCGTTCCTTTTATCTCTCTTATTCTATTTTTAATATCAATATCTTTGCATGAAAATATATAATTTGAGTTTGAATAATTCTAGCTAGGTTTGTCTTGTACTCCCTCCCCTTTTTTTAAGCGGTTTTTTTTTTTTTTACGTTTCACGTCTACGAAACGTGGCTTTGACGGTTATTTTTTAACTTTATCTTAGTATATGCTAATAAAATTATAATATATTTATCAAATATTTTTAGTGACAAATCTAATAATATAGTTTTTATGTAGTCAATCTAAATATTTTCAAAATATATCAGTGGTTTGACTGTACGGATCCTAGGGTGTCACTTCAAAAATGAATGGAGAAAGTAGCTGTTACGGCATCTTCAATAGTGTTACTTTAACCGTCTCTAAGGTTGCCATATAAGTTTTCTAGTGATGTGGAGGAGAGTGAAAGAGGAGAGTGAGTGAGGTCGTCTTCTCACGAAGCAACGGGCGCATCACACAAACAAGACACTAGCGACAAAGTTTTTTGTTGTTGGAGCGCAGTCGTTGTTTATTCACGTGAAACAAGACATTTGATTCATGTAAAACTTAAATGCCTGTGAGGCTTTAAAGAGACAACTCAAGAGACAATGTATTGGAATAGTTATCTCTAAAATTATCTTAAAATGATATAAAAGGTGTTAAAAACAACCAAAAAGACAAACTATTAAATATGCCCTTAGCATTCGCATTGATGTAGCAGTGCCATCGAGGAAACACCTATGCACATTAGAAAAACGGCAAAGCCTTCAACGCTCTCTCAAAAGTGAAAATCATAAATGTTAAAGCAAATTGAAGGTATGATTTGGCCACGATACCTTTGTCTCGCGACTACCGGCAACTTATTAGGGTCACTTTGTCATCGAAATATGTGCCGTGGAGGTGGAAGCAACATATTCCCTCCCTTTAAAAATATAAGGCATATATATATATATATATATATATATATATATATATATATATATATATATTTAATTTTATTCAAAATATAAGACGTATGCGACGTTAATGATATTTTTTCTCTTCTGTCCTCATTTATCTTCATCTCTCTTCAACATTTATCAGTAAACATCTACCCATAGTATTCACTGTCTTATTCCCAAGACATTAACACTAGAGACACCATGATCATTTTTCTCTACCATTCTCTTTTTACAACTTTCTTAATCTATGTGCATGACCGAAATACGTCTTATAAAAAGAAACGGAGGGGATACTATAGTTAGTTATAGATAATATTTGCTCACCAGTTAAAGTAAAATATTTCGATTACGACTTAAGAAATGAGGTTGTTAACGAATGAATATGTCTAGACATTAAAATAGAGTCACTATTATGCCACACGAAGCCTAAGATACGAACATTTATCAGCCACCGGAAGGTGAATTGCTGTAGCAAGAAAATTTAAAAACAAAATTAGGAAGAAAAAACTCATATGCTACTTGTACTATTCTACCAATTGAATACCTTTACCAATGTTGACTTCGCAGTGCATCGATGATTCAAGCCCTCGTGCCCTTGTTTCTAGGGTTATGTTGGTGAATTGATCATTGCATTAGCTTAACCCTATCCAACTTTTCACGCAAGATTCCATCGGCTTTCCATCCAGTAACAACTTTAGTAACCCAGCCAGGAAGGTCAAGTGTGTTAGGCATGTTTGCATCATTGTGGTTTGGTTAAGACAGTGAGTAGTAGCAAGTAGTACACGCGATGGAATTCCTGTCCTGTCACGCGGTCGGTTTGTCCATCCGGCACTGCCGAATTTTTTGGGTTTCGGTCATGCATGTAGCGGAGAATTTTGAACGCCAAGAAATTAAAGTACATTACCAATTGACTTGTACTGCCTTACTGCAAGAGTGCAGGTCTGTTTGACAATCACGAATTTTGCACTAATCTCACGGTATTTTTTTTATAAAAGACAGTTTAATTTTCATAGGAATAAAAAATTCCTTGTTTATAGGCGTGACCTAGGTATATTTTTAGGCTTTGTTTGAAACAGTACTATTTCACCAGGATAGGGGAATAAATCCCAATTCCAGAGGGGACTTTAGTTAGTTACTCGTAGTATAGTATGGCCAGCCACGAGCCAGAATGCATGTGTGCCTAAACACCGTGAAGCAAGCTAGGAGTACGTACGTAAAGTCAAACTAAGAACGGAAAGAATATGTACGTGCCAAAACTTCTAGGAACGGATGTTCCGTTAATGCGAAAAGGTACATTGGTACAGAAACGTGCAGTATACTCTAAAAACCATCAAACTGGAAAGCGAGGGTGCAGTAGCAAAGGCACAGCTAACGATCTTGGGTACTGTCACGCTTGTATTATGACGATCTAGTAGTAAATTGTTGTCTTTCCTATCATGCAATCGAGTGAACCAGTAGTCCTCCTGTAAGGCTGTTCCTAGTGCTCCACTTTGGCTAGTATCTTAGCCTGTCATGTAGGCAAAATAATGATGTGACATCATAGTTAATGAAGAGAGATGGTTCTCTAGTATCTAATTTAGATACTAGTTCGGCTCAAAATCCAACGCAAAACAGCCTCATGCATGTAATTAAATGAAACAACTTAAGATACTACATCATAAGAAACTATACATTGGGAAGATAGTATCCTAACACTTCTCATGCACTAAGAAACTGTACTAAGATACTACCCATTGGGAGCAACCTAAGTATTGCAGCAAGGTGAATCTACTTTGTTACTGCAGACGCATGCAATTTCTGCACAAAGCAGAGGCTAGATACACGGGGACGGGGCGCATGCATGATTGGTGCATGCATCGGGATCCCCAACCACGTACATCGATCTACATGAGAATCCGGACCAACGACCCAGGCTCTCTGCAGTGAAAGGTCAAATTCTAGCGCGCGGCGGCAGTAACTTTTGATCATGCGCGCACGCATGCAAGCAGACGCCTCGCGCGGCGCATTATTGGCGCGCGCCCAATGGCGCATCCACAACCGGCCGCGGCCGGCCGGCACCTCGATCGGATTCGAAGGCGACGACGAGGGATCGACAGCGCGCGAAAAGCTCCGATCCAGCTAGAGCTAGGCAGCGCATGGCGACAGGCGTGACGCAGTGCCCCCGCGCGGTCCCCGCGTCGTCGTCGCCCGAGCGGCACAGCATTTCTGGCCTCGCTACTGTCGCTTTCCCTCCCTTGTTTACTTGTAATCCCCCCCTCTCTCTCCTTGCTGCTGCGTGCTGCGCGCAGAGCGAACACGGCCGGGCACGACCGACCCATGGGCCAACCGCATGCCGCTCCGCTTTGTCGTCTCTCTTTCCCTCCCTGTCGCCTCTTCTGCCCTTTCTCTTTTTTTTTTCCTAACTCGCGCGCGGTCGATCGCGGAGAGCGTTTCTTAACTTTACGCGCGCCGCGTGAGGGAGGGTGAGACGTGGAGAGCAGGGGAGGGAACGGATTTTTATCGAGCGATCGTTGCCTTCGTCCGGTTACGTTGCATATGCTGCTGCAACTGACCGTTCCGCCTGCTGCTTCACGCCCAGGGTCGGTCAGGGTACAGTCATGTCCACACCACGGCAGCCCTAGTCACTCTGACGATGGGGCCACAGGGGCACGGATCCTCTGTGCCAGGAGCCTGCTGCGATCCGTACGTGACTTCTCCGCGCTCAATACTCTGAGTCAATTGGTTGATATGTATTAGAATGTAGCAGCTGTATTATGTCTCTTCACTAGTACTAGCATAAAAAAAATTAGCTTCGTTTATGAAACCGCTTGACATTCGTTGTATGAACTCAACTCAAGCAACGAACACCCTTAAGTCCTTAACCGCAACTCTATTATACGGTTTCCACATAGATGCCCTTATAAAATCAGGCATCGATCGACAAATCAACAATATGCTTGCGTGCACCAGTGGTGATCGGAGCCGATGTACATACATACGTACCTACTTTCAAAATAAATTTCTATTCGAAATTTTTTCCTCTGTTTCTCGTTAATATAGTATGCACTCCAGTCAACCGCTACCACCTATTTTAATCGATGGCACACAGGAAGTATGCTATTAAGCAATGATTGTACCAGATGTCACAACGGTGGTGCTAGCTTGAGATGTGCTCAAACAAAGAATCCACCGTCTAGAATAATATCGCGTACGCGACCCACGTTCCGATGCGCCCCCCTGAGGCTTCCGGACACAATCCAATTGCTAAATCCTAAATTCTGCCCATGGCCAAGGCCAAGGCAAACGATACAGATGCAGGGCAGACGAGAGATACTCCCACCATCTACAACTGTTTTTTTTTTTTCATCTTTGTTACTAAGAGGAGTAATCAATCTAATAAAAAATAAAACTTTTAACGAATTATTTATTGAGTTTGTATATAAGACTTTTATTACTACAAGTGTGCTCGAAGACAGTAAGACCCACAAAATGAGTTTTTAGATTGTTGTTTTTTGTGTTTTGGTATTAACAATTTGCTTGTTTCTTCATTCAGTAACAAATTCACCTTCTCTCCTCACCATCTCTTTTCTATATCACATAAATACTGATGTTCATCTTTTAGTAATAAATAATATAAATTATTGTAGATACTCTCGTACCTAAAAAAGAAAAGCTTTGCAGGGGCCAGCACCACCCTCCTAATAAGGTCAAAGCAAGCCAAATTGTGGGACCTACCTGTCCCCCCTGCCTTCTAGCAGCACATGTGATCTGGACTCTCTTTGGGGGTGACTCTGGGGGAGCATCTACCCTGCCTAAAGAATGTAGAAGGGGAAGAGAGCCCCCTTTCTTTAACTTGATGTGATTTTTGGTGTGTTTGATTCACATCTAGCAGTTTGTTTGAACTATCTTAAAATATACTGATTTTTGTAGACATATACCTGCAAGTTGGGTGCATAAAAAAATCTTTTGATATTGGGAGCTACTGGTTGTTCAAGTAACGGTGCAACAGAAATTCTCATGACAAGATGACAATTGGTCCTCATGTATGTTGATGAAAATTAATCTAATTTTCAAGATTAATATAGTTTGGTAAAAGCTAGAATTTCAAACTGTTGTGGGTGACAACATTGATTAACTTCTAGAGTGCCTTAGGGTTTCCAATCAAGTTTATAGGTAAATGACAAAGATTCTTGACCAGGTAAACTTTTTTGGTCAAAGTTTGAATTCCTGTCAAAGGAGACCCACTTAATAAGAGGCTCACTTTATAACGATTATGAACTTACGACTAATATATAAAGGAAGTCTAATTCCTTTTATTACGATCAAACTAGCCAACAACCATTTTGAGTCATTAGACGACCAGCTATGGACACTGTCCGGCCAACTATACAAGTTTGGACAATCTCCGACCAACAAACTGGTCGAGTGATACGACAATTACCCATGTGACTAGTGGGAAAGCGGCTATTAGCGTATTTGAAAACTTACGACTGTTGACTAAAGGACACGACAGTTCAAGACTCTCCTAACGAACGTGCGTGAATATTAGATGCGCCTTTAGCAGCATTAACTGTCACCCTTTCAAATACTATAAAGGGGGTAGCCCACGCATTCTATAACAACAATCAAGTTAAGAATAATTGATTCTGTAATACCCTCATTGTATTCTCATACATACATTTAGTGTGTTCATAGCAGTAAAGGGTCTTCATTTTGATAGTGGTCTCATATCATTTTCTCGGATAAACTCGATAGGGAATCCCATATTCCGATCATCGACACTAAATTCTAGTATTAGATTAAACAAAACATGTGCGGTTACATACATTTAATTTAATTTCCTAGGTGTGAATTCAATGTAAAACTAGCTAAATTCTCAATATAAAAGCTAGTATGGTTGTAATAAGCAACTATACATGTACAAAGTTCAACTTCCTTTTTTTTAATTCTGGTATCGATCACTTAATCTGTTTGGGATTTAATGGCATATGGGGATTTATATGATGTACTACATGTTGGATGCATGGCATAGTTTTATACGAGAAGTCACAAGTTCAATTCCCACTAGGGAAGGGATTTGTAAAAAGAGCTGGGATAGTTCTCTAACTATATATCTTGCTGAAAATTCTAAAAAGAAAAGGATAGACAACATATGTTCACAACAGTAGTATCTTAGTTCTCAGTTACATCACAATCTAGGGCATGCATATTGCATAACGATGTCAACAGAGAAGATTAATTTTATGCCTGTCTTTGCTTTCATCAGTTTGCTAGGTTAGCACCGTACAGAGGATCCCACACCGCTTTATTAGCTATTGTGGACTTTGTACAACACAGTAAAGCTAGGTTTGGTAGAGTTATAATGCTCATAGCAGAGATGTTTGACACTTAAACAAGTGGTGGTTGGATGACTCTATTACTAGTATAGTTAATTGTGAATAATTCGTTTGCCCACAAATTAGGATAAGACAATTTAGTGATGATAGTGGGAACTGAGGTGCTTCTCTTTCCATCGTTGAACGAGAAATGCAATCAGGGATGTCTGTTCTATTTGTTTACGTATTGGATGTGTGATTCGATGGCCACGAACTGAGCCCTTTTGGTGATGTTGATCGATGCAACTCACCGTTTGATTGGAGAGGAACCTAATCTGTCATACCCATTGATCATGGACGCTAGCTATAGAACTATATGCCGTGTGTGTATAATACAAAACGAAAGAAGTATTTAAGAGGGGGGAGGCGTTGGTTAGTTGCAAGCATACACTGGTATTCTTTTCTCAAGCCTGGAAGAGCGTTAGTTATAGGACATTATACCTTAGTAATGGTTGAAGACAACACCAGTCAAAATAATCCACTTTGCCTACAGGGAACGTGACCAAGATTTTTTTTATCAGATCAACCTTACGGTTAAAGTCAAAGATACTGTCAAAATAGGCTCACATGCCATAGGCTACCTCTATAATGGTTATAATACTACAACCAACATTTAAAGGAAGTTTAATACCCTTTATTACAGCCCAACTGGTCTACGACCAGTTGGAGCCATGAGACGACTAAGTATGGATATCGTCCGACCAACTATGTGGTTTTGGATAGTTCCCGATCAGCGAACTGGTCGGAAGACATGACGGTTTCCCACATGTCTAAAAGGAAAGCAGTTATTGGCGTATCTGACAACTTCAGACCATTGGCTAAAAGATATAACAGTTCAAGAATCTACCTAAGCACGCACATGAAGATTAGATACGTCTTTATCGGCATTAACTGTCACCCCTTCAATAACTATAATGGATGGATCTTATGTACTTTATAGATAGATTCAGTTCTTACATTCTTGATCATGATCATTACGATCATTCTATAACACCCACTATATTCTTATACAAACACTTAGTGTATCCACAGCAATAAAGGATCTTCGTTCTTGATAGCGTTCTCGTATTATTTCCCATAGTAAGTTCGATAAGGAACTCTGTATTCTGATCATCGATAGTTGGTGCTAGAAGGAGTGTGCCATCAACCCGAAGATCATCATTGTTATGGTGTTCTTGCATCCACATCAATGGATGAGAACTCCTTCGATCTTGCCAACTATGCCCACCTCACGATGGAGGACTATGTCCCTGAGTAGGCATGCAAATGCGAGTTCTTCGATGAGTACATTCCTGAGAAGAAATCTTCATCGCTCTCAACCCAATACATTGGGAGTGAGGCAATGGGCACATCGATTCCACCCTCAAGCAACTCCGAGGGCGGTTACATTTCAACTCCTGTCTCAACTGGATAAGTCACCATGATGCCAGTGCCATGGCAGTTCATGATGATCTCGATGATGAAGACTATACTGAGGCAATGGAAGAATCATCTTCAGAGCATCTACTCTGAGGTTTTGACTACTACCCCTCCTCTAACGAGGATTAGACGTTCTCACCCTCTAGCTGCTACGATTTTCATGAATGTGCAGTCGTCAGCGCCAGTGAGACCGACGAACAACGGGCGGTACGTGAACAACGTGAGGCCCAGGAACAGTCCGAACATATGGCACAGGAGCAACAAAATCAACTTCTCATCACCGAGCAGAAGGCAATGGAGGAGGCCAGTCGCCAGTAGCACGACAACGCATCGGGGACATCCAGGCGACCTACTGTCAACGTGAGTGGCGAACAACGTCCGCCAACCATGCCCCGAGGATGATAGTAAGAGATCTAAATATTGTACCATCACCATCACAGGCAGAAACTCCCGTCGACAGGGTACATATACTTTCAAGTGCAACTATCAACCACAAGAAGGGATATAATGGTGAACAAGACCTTTTGGTCATTCGTTCACTGGCTACTGACCTGCAAGAGGCCGCTGCAGAAGTGCAAAGCCTTTCGCTTTCATCAAGAACTCAAAGCAGTTCTAGAGCAGACCAGCCTGATTTTAGATGTCGATGTCTCGATGGTAACTTTCGTCAAGAAGACGATCCGCCTCAACGGAACATATTTGACAGATTGGACCTAGGTGAGCGCTCTAATCGTGGTTTTAGATGACCTTGTTCCCCTAATGGTTATGATGAAGGTCATAATGTATGACCATGATTGGGGCCATACACAGGATGCAAGGCTTTCTCACCCGAGTTAAGAGATATCGACTGGCCTGAGAAGTTCAAGCCAAGGCATCTGGAGAGCTTCGACACAAAATCCCTTAGGATTGCTCCAAATTTACACTACCATTGTCCAAGCTGTGGGCAGTGACAAGAAGGCAATGGCTAACTATTTACCAACTGTATTAAAAGGATCTGGTCGGACTTGGTTATTTAACCAGCTTGAAAATTCGATATTCAGTTGAGAAAATCTTTGCCATGCTATTATTGGTGAATTTTAAAGTTGTTATACAAAACTCAGAAAAGAAGATGACATGCATCGTCTTTGACAAACTTCTCGAAAAAATTTACGTCAGTTTGTTAAAAGAGTCGTAGAAGTATGAAATACTATTCCAAATATAGCTGATGATTTTGTCATTCTAGCGTTCAAATAGGAGGTGCGGTACAAGAGATTCACAAAAGATCTCACCATCAATCCGCCAAGGACCGTGTTAGAGTTTTTCGACATGGACGATCACTACACGTATGCTAACGAAGTGGTGGAATGGAATCGTATGGTCGACAAAGGCTATACACTGCCGCAACCAGGTATGAGAGGTTCTGACAAAAAAGAATCTAAGAAACCGACCAAACCCGATGACCATAAGGGCAAGGCAAAGAAAAAGAACAAGACGAGGTCCGCACCAAGGGAGGTCCTACAATAAAGGCAAGGGTTTGTGGAGGAAACCAGTTAGTCTTCCAACCGACCAGTCATTACCCAAGGGCTCTGGTGTGACCAGCGGAAATGACTACTGGTGCCCACTTCACAATATGCCTGATCACGACTTGCATAACTATCGTAGATGGCAGACGCGTATGGATGATTTTTACTCAAGTCAAGGGCCTACTTGAAAGTTGTGTTCAAAGAAATACCAAAGATGCTGATGGAGATGAATTGATGGCTTATCAAAAGCCTGACAACCATATTATTGACATCTTTGGAGAGTTTGCTCCCTATCCATCCAAAAGGCAGTTCAAATCTACATGGAGGGAGGTCAACAACGTCGACATCCAACCAGGAAAACCAAGTTATTCGAAGTGGTCGGATGTCATCAACCTTCAACAAAGCTAATTGTCCAAATAGTATGTCTACTCGTAAAATTCTGCTAGCCGTTTCTCCTATTATTAGTAATTGTAAAATAGGAAGAGTATTAGTGGATGGGGGTAGCTTTTTAGATATGCTTTTTATAAATGCTCTAGATGAGATGTAAACACATCGTTCTAGAATAAAACTGGTTACAAATCCCTTCTTTGGGATAGTCTTGCCAATAACCTTCGGAGATTCTAATAATTTTCGAATAGAACTAATTACGTTCGAAGTTGTAGATTTTGAGTCAGCATACAATATCATTCTCAGTAGACCTTCACTAGCAAAGTTTATGGCAGCTACTCACCATGCCTACTAGAGTATAAAAATTCCTGGTCTGAAGGGCATCATTTCTGTGCAAGGTAATCATTCTACTACACTTAATTATGATCGAACATCTTTAGAGATTATAGATCAATTACCATGAAGAGATTCTAATCATATAGAGAAGCCGAACAAGGCTGAAAAACCTACAAAGGCAGATCGATTGAAGGCAATTCCTCAACCAAATAAAAAATTAAAGGAAATCTCACTTACTCCTAATGACCAGTCCAAGACAATTCGGATTGAATAGAGAATCTAACATGCCTAGAGTCCCAAGGGAGGTAATCGAGCATAAACTAGCCATACAGCCTGACAAACGACCAGTAAAGCAGAAGCTTCGACGATTTGCTCCTAATTGGTAAGAAGCCATCCAGCAAGAGTTGGATAAACTCTTGAAAGTTTGTTTCATTCGTGAAGTCAAACATCCTGATTGGCTCGCGAATTCGGTTATGGTCAAGAAAGCAAATGGTAAGTGGCGCATGTGCATCGACTTTACTAATTTGAATATTGTCTGTCCTAAGGATGACTTCCCTTTACCCCGCATTGACCAGCTGGTCGACTCAACTGCGTTGTGTGAATTGATGAGTTTTATGGATGCTTACTCAAGCTACCATCAAATCAACATGGCAAGAGAAGATGAAGAGAAAACTTTCTTCATCACCCCTTTTGGTATCTACTTCTACGTCAAGATGTCGTTTGGGCTAAAAAATGTTGGCGCCACATGCCAGCAACTGATGCAATAGACATTTGTCGACCAGATAGGGTGTAATCTGAAAGCATATATAGACGATCTCGTTGTAAAGAGCACAAAAGGC
This sequence comes from Ampelocalamus luodianensis, assembly GCA_036346255.1. Classification (NCBI taxonomy): domain Eukaryota; kingdom Viridiplantae; phylum Streptophyta; class Magnoliopsida; order Poales; family Poaceae; genus Ampelocalamus; species Ampelocalamus luodianensis. The sequence continues at coordinate 24,779,953 of CM070622.1, read as the reverse complement.
TCTGAAAGATTTGGCAAAAACCTTTGTCAATATGAATAATAAAGGAATCAAGTTGAATCCAGAAAAGTGTACTTTTGGTGTTTCTTTAATCACCATTTTAGAGGCATTAAAGTCAATCCTGAAAAATCCATGCTATTGAATCTTTTCGACCACCTTCAACTCTGAAGGAGGTTCAAGGTTTAATTGGTCGAAGGACAGCGCTTAGCTGCTTTATTTCTTGATCAGGTGAACGTTGGTTGCCTTTCTTTAAGGTAATTCGAAAACATGGTAAATTTCAATGGTCAGATGAGATTAACTGCCATGACCCAAATATGTAAATCCGGACTATCTGTGTATGTTGCACTTGTCCAAGATCATGGTAGTGCACACAGTGGCAACATTGATGAACATCATTCCATACAAGCGATTAAAAGGAATAAAAAGCTAAATTTGATAAGAAAATAAGGGTTATGACCTTTTGGTCGAGTTTACACTTAAACAACCATGCATGGCTTTAGCAAATAAAGAGAAATAGCAGCAGTGGCATGAAAAATAACTTCAGTGGAACCCATCACTTGCCATAGGCAACCGACTGAAAACAAAACCTAATGACCAACCTCGTCGAAGAACTCCTCCTCCAGTGCAAAAGTTAATTCCTCCAATCGTTCATCTAAATGATGATTATAGCAAGAGTGAGCATATGGAGTACTCAGCAAGTTGTATCACATAATGCAATTATAGATAATGGATTATTCCAAAGGAAATAACTTCTATGGTTATTTTGCGAAAAGCAACAGTTGCAATTGAATATGAATAATAGATTGAAAGAATAAGTTGAAATGGTAATAATAATAAGTATCAAGAGTTTCCACAAAGTTCGCATAGCCCAAACCGATTCTTGCACGCAGCTTCCCTTCCACTTTGTTTTATAAAATCTACCATTCAGGTAAATCACCGAGCATATCCATGATTGAGGATGCGGCTATTCAAATAGGTTGTTAACACTCTATAGAGGTTGTACAGCTTTACCTACAAGATATAACTAGTGTGGCTAACATCAATCATAACAAAATATTTCAGAAACTTTATCTTAATGATTGCCCCTCCCGATGTGCATACAGCCGGCACCAAACTGCACTCAGCTCGTTTGCCCAACACACACTGTTGGACATGGAAATGGCGAATTGTCCAAAGATGTGACCCATCACAAAGAAGTCCACAACTCCACCCTGACACAAAGCTTAACCTACTACCTGAGTAGCCAATGTCAAGACTCCGTAACTTACTAAGCTAGGCTTGTCCTATACCAGCCATGTGGTTGTACGATATGGCTCAGTTAAATGACAAACAAAGTTAAATCCTTAATTGACCAAGGTGAGAATGCCAATACTACACTAAGTCACTAATTGACCAAGGTGAGAATGCCAATACTACACTAAGTCACAAATATTCACACAGCTCCCAAGCACAAAGCCCACCATGTCACACAGACCTTTTCGCTCGCCTCAGTCTAAATATTTTCTTACCCTGTTGATTAAGTGCAACACAGGCCATCAACATGTGACAACATACAACACAACTTTTCACAAATATGTTCCATAATCACTTAGTCAAGTATGAGTTTAACATTTTAAAATGGTATCAATGACCTGTTGCACAGCTAAGCATACTAATCATGTCTAACCAACCCATATTGGTGGTAAGATAATACTAACTAGTAGTGTAACCAAGCTAGGGTGACAAATGATCAGGGTAATACAATTCACAAGGTGGGTATAAATCAAATAGGATGCATAATTAATCCCAAAATAGGCACAACATTTGATAATTGAATTAGCATGCAATAATTTGAATAAAATAGTTTTTGTAAAACTTGGTATAATATGTTCAAAGCACAACTTGCCTTGGAACAACTCTTGGTCTTGGTCTTGATCTTGAGCAAATCCTACTTCCTCGAACGCTCCCAAAGTATCGACATCTAACGCAACGAGAGAGAAGAAACATAAATAAATATCAAATAGTGCAAAAACAAACTCTAAAAATTATAATAAAAATGTTGGAAGGTATGAATAAATTTTATATGAATTAAGAAACTTGAATGGGCTCAATCGGAGTTCGTATGAAGAAGAACGAGATTTTGAAAGTAAGTCGGCTGAGAAATTTGGGAAAAATAAAAAGGGAGAGAGAAAAGTGTCAGGTGGGATCGACTGGAAAAAGGATTTTTGGGAATTAAAATAATTTCAAAAATAGGATAAGACACTGACAGGTGGGACCCATGGTCTATGGACCGAGTTCACGTGCTCGGATTCACAGGTCTACGGTGGATTAGGTCTACGAAATAGGACTGACATGTGGGGTCCACATGTCAGCGGCTCGGTGCACCATGGACTGGGTCCACGTGCGTTTGGATCTAGGGCTTGGGCACGGCGGCAACTGATGCGGTTGTCGTGCTGGCATGGCACACACATGGAGTTGAGGTGGCATCTATGTTGATGACACAACGACGATTGATGGGGCTAGATCGACGATGGTGGAGGGTTTGCAACGGGGACAACGAATGGAGGGTAACTACGGTATCTCTGTGCCTCGCTGATTCCATCCAGTGGCTCGGATAAGGCTAGATTTGCTAACAAGGGGGTCAACAGTGAGGTAGGTGGCGACAATGGCTCGGGTAGACGGCGCGACGGTGAAGAGGGCCTCCTGCAGTGGCTTGGAGGTGCGCAACAGGCTCTCGATTTAGGCGATGCAAACGGGTGGTGCACGGGGACCAATGGTCGTAGGTAGTGACCAGGTGATGGTGGCGTCGATGGAGTAGAGTGATAGCGTGGGCTCAATGGAGCGACGAATTCGGCACAACGGTGGCGACTTCGATGCAATGGCGGCGACTTCGAGCTCCAGGTCTTGGGGAAAAGGCAGTGGGGTGTGCAGCTAGGGTTTTGACGTGGACGTTGAGGGTTTTTATAGTTGGGACACGCGGCGTATGAATCAGAGTCGGCGACGGCGCAGGGACGAGTTCGTGTCAAACGCGATGACAGGGTGTGGGACCCACACGTTAGCGGTAGTGCCGAGGAGGGGACACGCGGTGGACACGAGTGGCACGAGGCGCGGGATTGGGATGTCCTAGCGTGCGGCAGGGAATGGGCCGAGAGAGGTAGAAAGAGTGGGCTGCGGGAAAGTATTCGGCCCACTGGTCTTCCAGATTTTTTTAATAGGTTTTTCTTTTTAGAACATAATAGAAAATAGAAAATACCAAGAAAAATAGCAAATAAACTTGAAAAAATTCCCAAAATATATGTAAAATATTTCCAAGCACCAGGAACCCAAATAAAATAGTTTTTGAATTAATTGATGCTTGGATTATTCACATTAAACCATTTTGACTTCTCAAATTCCCATTTAAGCTTATTAAATTCAAATAAAATTGGTAAATTTTTTCAAAGGGCTAAACTACTAAAAAACCTCTAAAATTGGGACGTTACAAAGCTCTCCCTTAAAGGAATCTCGATCCCGAGATTCAAGCTAGCTAGAGAAAAGGCTAGGAAACTCGGCTTTCAAAACTTCTTCACTTTCCCAGGTAGCTTTGCTCTCGGAGTGATTGCTCCACTGAACCTTGCAAAAGCAAACGGTCTAACTTTTGGTTAGACGTTCTGCTACTTCCAAGATCTTGATCAGTTGCACTTTGTAGGTGAGATCCTCTTGCAACTCGATATCCTCCAAGGGATTCTGCTCGATTGGCACACGAAGACACTTCTTGAGCTAAGATACATAAAAGACATCGTGCACTCCTACATAAAAGACATCATGCACTCCTACTAAAGACTGTGGCAACTTCAACTGATAAGTAACTTCTCCTTTGCGTTGCAAAATCTTGAAAGGGCCAACATACCTAGGGGCAAGCTTCACTTTGGCATGAAACCTTTTGCATCTTTAAGAGGGGTCACTTGAAGATACACAAAATCCTCTAGCTCAAAGCTCAAATATCTTCGACGATTATCTGCATAACTCTTATGTCTAGATTGAGTTACTTTTAACTTTTCTCTGATTATGGATACTTGGTCCTCTACCCCTTGAATAATATCTAGTCCGTACTTGGAATGTTATGCACTTTCTTTCCAATTCAAAGGGGTTATGCATGCACGACCATACAAAGCTTCAAATGGTGTCATCTGCAAACATGCTTGATAATTATTGTTGTAGAAAAATTATGTGTACAATAGACATTTGTCCCAACTGGTAGCATAAGCTAAAGCACAAGCTCTCAACATATCCTATAAAATTTGATTTACTCTTTCAGTCGGTCCATCTATTTGCGGGTGATAAGCTATACTAATGTTTAAATGAGTACCCAAGACTTCATGCAAACTTTGCCAAAAATATGAGGTAAACTGGGGATCCTCGATCTGACACTATTTGCTTTGGCACACCATGCAGAATGACAATTCTTGTCAGATACAATTCTGCTAGATGGTCTCGAGTATAAGTGGTCTTTAATGGTATGAAATGAGCAACCTTTGTCAGGTGATCCACTACTACCCAGATAGTATCGTATCCTGACCGAGTTCTGGGCAAACCAATAATTAAATCCATTGACAATGTCAATGTTGAGATTCTGGCATAGTCATCTCCAGAACATCTACTACGAGATCTCGACTACTACCCCTCTTATAATGAGGATGGGATGTTCTCACCCTCCATTTGCTCTAAGTTTCATGCATGTGCAATCATCAACAAGACCGACGAGCAACGACTGGCACATGAACAATATGAGGCACAAGAGCAGGCTAAACGTTTGGCATAGGAACAACGCAATAACCAACTTCTCACCGCCAAGCAGAAGGTAATGGAGGAGGCCCGTCGCCAGTACCATGACAACGTGTCGGGGACATCTAGGAGGCCTATCATCAATGCAAGTGGTGACCAACGCCCGCCAACTATACCCCAAGGATGATGGTAAGAGATTTAAATATTGTACCATTACCTTCTCAAGTAGTGACTCCCATCAACCGTGTTCACATATTTTCAAGTACTATTGCTAACCATCAGACATGAGAGAATAATGAATAGGACCTTCTAGTCATTCGTTCCTTGGTTGCTAACTTGCAAGAGGTTATTGAAAAAGTACAAAGCCTTTCACAAGTATCAAGGTCTCAGAGTAGCTCTAGGGCAGACCACTCTGCCTCTAGACATCATCGTCACGACAACAACCTTTGTCAAGAAGACGATCAGCCCTAGCGGAGCGTGTTCGACATAGTAGGCCCAAGTGAGCGCTCTAACTGCAGTCGTAGAGGACCTCATTCTCCTGATAATCGTGATGAATGTCATAACATCCAACCATGATTGGGTCCATACATAGGGTGCAAGGATTTCTCACTAGGCTAAGAGAAGTTACCTTGCCTGAAAATGCATGGCGGGTCATGGAACTTAATTATTCTGTTGTGTCATCTGGGTCACGATACTCTCAAAATGCACGTTTGAGTCATTGATGTGGTTTAAGTGAACCATTAGCGGTCATAAATGGACATGTTGGGTCCAAGAAGCTAAATCCATTGGTGTTCGTCGACTTTTAGCGAAAGGCAATTCACAATTGGTCATAAATTAGGTTAGCAAGGAATATCAATGTTCCGATGAGACAATAGCTCACTACCTAGATGAAGTGAGGAAATTGGAAAAAAAACTTCAGTAGCTTCGAAGTCCAATACATTCCACGAAAATATAATACTTTAGTAGACCAATTGTCAAAATTAGGTTCCACGCGACACTTATTCCAACATATCTTTTCCTCCAATATTTGTCTAAATCCTCTGTAATTACATCTACAGAAGTACAACCGACCACTTCAGAGGTCGCCATTCTCAAGCATGTTGCAGATTGGATTCAACCATTGAAAAGCTATCTAGCGCACGAGACAATGCCCGAGGATGCACATGAGAAATGCAGATTAATTCGAAAGACAAGAATGTATATACTGGTCAACAATAACCTATACAAAAAGGAGCGCCTGGTGTTCTCATGCATTGTATTTCTCAGGAGAATGGCAAAACATCACTTCATGAAATACATGGGGGCTTATGCAACACATGCTCCATATAGAACACTGGTCGGGAAAGCTTCACGACAAGGTTACTATTCGCTCGCTACGCTACAAGATGCAATGCATCTTGTAAAGACTTGTGAGCAATGTCAATTTCTTGCTCGACAAGTACGCCAACCTACAAATCAATTGCAAACAATTCCATTGTTATGGCCATTTTTTATATGGGGAATTGACATAGTTGGACCTTTACCTAGAGCAACTAATGGGTGCAATTATCTATTTGTGGCTATTGATACATTTACTAAATAGATTGAAGCCGAACCCATCACTACAATTACTGCTTTAGAAGCCAAAAAATTATTTATGAAAAATGTAGTGACTCGTTTTGGTGTACCCACTCGACTTATTACTGATAATGGATCACAATTTGTTAGTGGTCTATTTCAAGATTAATTTGATGAAATAGTCACAAAGATTTATTTTGCTTCTATCAATCATCCACAAAGCAATGTAAGGCATGAAAAAATAGTCTTTAATAGACTCAAAATATGCTCGAGGGCTTGGTTAGACGGCCTCTACTCAGTTCTTTGGGCTTTATGTACTACAACTAGTAGAGCTATTGGTGAAACACCATTTCAACTGGTCAACAGAGAAGAAGTAGTATTATCTAATGAAATTCATTTGGGTACTACATGAGTCAATCTCCATGATAATATCAATCAAGACGAGGAGCGTGAAGATGATGCCAACCTTCTCGAAGAAAAATGCGATTGAGCGCTTATCAAATCAACAACCTATCTATAAGGGTTGCGTCGGTATTACAATAGAAGAGTTCCACCACGAATACTTAACGTGGGTGACTTGGTTCGAAGACGAATCCAGAATTAATCTACTTTAAACAAATTATCTCCCAAATGGGAATGTCCTTTTACTATAGTCACTGTCACTCGACCTGGTTATATTCGACTTGCTATGTATGGCGACAGAGTTCTATCCAATGCTTGGAATATAGAACATCTTTGCAAGTATTATATGTATCATATTCTATCTTATCAATAAAGTTTATGATCTGCATTCATTATTTAGTATCCTTATCATCTTCTTTATCTTATGTGATTTTATGTTACTCTACGTTATGTGATCAAGGCTAGTCTACATGACTACTGACCACAGTCTCCTAACCTATACAATGTTGCTAGTAGGGTCTTTAGATAACTTCTAGTAGAGACTTTTCCTATAAGTCAATCCTTAGTGCTTGAAAACTCAATAGACTGACTTTATCTAAGACTTGTTTCCAGTTAGTACCGCGTATACTGTGAAACTTATACTGATCATCAACCTCTAATTATCACACTACTAAGTCCCTGTGATAAGTTTACCTTTTCACTGGTCAAACATATTATAGTCGGGGTCTGGTAACATACCAGAAACAACAAGAGCAAACTAAAAGAATTACAAGATAAAACATTCACCATTCAAGCATTCATCATCAGTTTTTCTTAAACTAAAATTTTACATTTTTCATATATCCAGTTACAAGAGAAGTTGTTTCCTCTCTTTTCTTCTGAATTTCTTTTGTAGAGTTTAAACGTGGATCAGGAATTAGCCTATCCGAGTGCACTACATCCTTGAAGAAGTGCTTCAACTTGACAAACAAGGTGACAACATTGACGACTATGGCTAACTGGAGAGAGGTCTTATGGCCGACCTCCTCTGGGCGCTCAGTCTCGTAGTCCCGATCCTCCTCTGAGCTCGGTCCTCCCTTGCTCTGGCAGTCCTCCTCCGAGCTCCGGCTGGTAGATGCTCCTCCGGTCCTCCCGCAGCTCCCTGGCCCTCGCTGCACCTCCAGGCTCCGGTCCTCCCTTGCTCCCGCAGTCCCCAACCTTCGACGTGGTCTTCCTCCCCAACAGTTGAGAGTCGACGCCGACACCAACGCTGACCTCCTCTAGTCCTCCTTTGACGCCGAGCTCCTCCAGTCCTCCTCTGACGTCGATGTCTCTGGCATATGAGGTTCTGTTGGTACTTTTGTATATCTATTAGATTCAGATCCAGATTTGTATGTATGAGCTTGTGGTACTTGTGTTAGATCCATATCCAGATTTCTGTTAGATTATCCTCCAGATTCTACTTCCGTTGGTACTTGTATATGATCGAGTGTATGCGCGTATCCATGAATCCATGGCTTGAGAAATTTATTGGGAGGCTTAGGAGTTGGGAATCCATGTATGTGTATCAATGAATCCATGTTTGGGAGGCTTTGGAAATGGCAGTGTATGTGTATGAGTATATCCATGAAATGGCAATATTTTTTTTGCAATAAAAAAAGCTATCATAGACGGTTCGAAACAAGAGCCGTCTGTGAAAACAGCTATGACAGACGGTTCGGAACAAGAACCGTCTGTGATAATTGATTATCACAGACGGTTCTTGTTCCGAACCGTCTGTGATAGCTGTTTTCACAAACGGCTCTTATTCCGAACCATTTGTGGTAGCTTTTATCACAGACGGCTCAAAAACCGTCTGTGATAACCGCCTGTTATCACAGACGTACTTTTACACAGACGGTTGGAAACCGTCTGTGATGACGGTTCCGAACCGTCTGTGATGAGGCTTTCTGTAGTAGTGTTCGGTCAAAGTCTTCGTGAAAGCAGACCAACGTATTAGAGACCCACTTTATAATGGTTATGAATTTACAACCAGTGTTAAAAGGAAGTCTAATTCCTTTTATTACGACCAAAATAGTCGCATATCAGTTTGAGTTATGAGACGACCAGTCATGGAGTCCTACACGACCAACTATACGATTTTGGGTCTTCCCGACAAGCAAATTGGTCACAGACATGGTAGTTTCCTAATGTGAGAGCGGTTATTGATGCATCTGGCAACTTACGACAGTGGGCTAAAAGACATGATAGTTCAAGACTCAATAGAGGAATGTGCGTGAAGATATAAGGCGCCTTTAGCGGCATTAACTGTCACCCCTTCAATTGCTATAAAGGGGGTAGCCCATATATTCTGTAATATAATAACTTTTTCATAACTCATAACTCAATCATTACGTTTTCATCATTCTCATTCTCATTGTATTCTTATATAAATACTTGTTGTGTCCACAGCAATAAAGGTCATCGTTTAGATTGTGCTCTCATATTATTTTCTCGGTATGCTCGATAGGAGACCCTAGGTCTCCATCATCGACATGGGGTACCAAGAGAGCAAGTAATGACCATGCATGAATTTGCATATCCAAAATAATTTCGAGAGGATAATCAAGTACTAGCTAGCCAGCAAGTGATGGTTAGATGCAAAGCACCAGGTCAAGATTCTTTCTGCTATTTAGTCATCCTGATAATGTTGCTATCACTAGAAACATTACACTATCACATAAAACCAGACAATATTAATCAGTGGACATCTTAATTAATTAGTCATCATGCCACCAACTCTCTCGCTTCTGGTCTTCCTAAACTACAAGTCCTAATTATATCTCACGTCACAATTACTAGTAGTAATTGTTAGCTAACTGCACAATTAGCACTTCCATCAAGCTAGCTAGGTACGTGTGACATTCTGATATATATATATATATATATATATATATATATATATATATATATATATATATATATATATATATATATATATATGCAGAAAGGCCAGTGTGGGTCCTCCACCAGTTCGTACCCCTACAGAAGTAAGAATTTTCATACCCAATCGGCAAGAAGTTACCTTCATATATACACAATGCTGATTTAATACACCATGCATCACCTCCCAGTAAATTAAAAGTTGGGTAGTAGTGATTCAAATAATCCTCAGAAATTTTAAGTAAAATATGGGAATCATCCTAACTCGATATTTTTTCAAACCAAATCTTGTAAAGATTTTAGAATTACCCATCAGACTAGTAGGGAGGCTGACTGAAACTAGCTAATCGCTTCTCCTAGCCAACATTTGGCCTGCCTTTTAATTTACAACCTGAGCCGAGCAGTAAATAATCATGCATGCGCAACACTATCCACTCCACTAGATCGGCACCGCTACTAGAACTTTCTCCAGGACATTCTTCCTCTCCCCCCCCCCCTAGCTAGTCCTCCTATAAGTACAACCCCTCAGCAAAGACATGAGTGCGCAAGTATGCTTGTCCCCTTAAATTGGTGCCTCGACTCCCCTCACGGCCTCAAGCTAGGTAGCTAGCTAGCTAGTCGATCTCCTCTCTCGATCCAAGCACAAACCTACTACCCTTCACACGTAGTGTGTGCTAGTCGTGTGCCACACACACAAACACCGCTCCAGCTTCCAAGAACCAAGATTCCAATTAACCAACGCTATTTAGTCTTTACCCTATCCAATTCGATCGATCGATGGAGGGGAGCAGCAACAGCCCGGACAGGCAGTCGTCGGGTGGCAGCCCGGAGGAGCGCGGCGGCGGCGGTGGAGGAGGAGGGCGGGGGGCGGGGGAGCCGGTACGGTCGCGGTGGACGCCCAAGCCGGAGCAGATACTGATCCTCGAATCGATCTTCAACAGCGGCATGGTCAACCCGCCCAAGGAGGAGACTGTCCGTATCCGCAAGCTGCTCGAGCGCTTCGGCGCCGTCGGCGACGCCAACGTCTTCTACTGGTTCCAGAACCGCCGCTCCCGCTCGCGCCGCCGCCAGCGTCAGATGCAGGCCGCCGCGGCCGCAGCGGCGGCGGCCGCCTCCTCCTCTGCCGCCAATAGTTCTCCAGCTGCTAGCGCCACCGTGGGCCTTCCGTCCGTCGCGGTCCATCCCATGGCCATGGGTGGGAGCGCGTGCCAGTACGAGCAGCAGGCGAGCTCGTCGTCGTCATCGGGAAGCACAGGAGGGTCGTCGCTGGGGCTGTTCGCGCACGGCGCGGGGGTGTCGGGCGCCGTCGACGGTGGGTACTTGCAGGCGTCGTGTGGCGCATCGTCGGCGCTGGCGTCGGGGCCAATGGGGGACGTGGACAGCGGCGGCAGCGACGATCTCTTCGCCATCTCGCGGCAGATGGGGTTTGTGGAGAATCCCCGCGGCTCGTCCTCCGCGGCGCCGAGCATCGCCGCGCAGCAGCAGTACTACTCGGGCCAATTACCTGCAGGTGAGTTGAGTACCGCACATCGATCTTGGTTAAGTACGTGATATATTGTTCCCTTCAATTGGTTGGTTCATCGATCTCATGCATGTCTTTCCCTAGTTCCTGAGGGCGAATAATTGTTGGGTTATTGGTTTATTTTCATCGAAAAGACTCTAATTTGTAAACTTTTGATAAGTTCTTATGCTGTTTTTGCTAGTGCATATGCATCAAACAACTGAAGGAACTTTTGACGATGTAAATGCTGATTTCACCCCTACAGTTTTGTTTGTTTGTATTGAAGTGATGCAGAATTCAAGGAGATCTAGCTTGGATCTTTTGGATGCATACTTTATTTGGTCTTCCTAACTTAATTACGTCAATTCTTGGTTTTTAGTTCTTCGTTCGGTTACACCTCTAGCTAGTCTACAGGCGCATAAGATCATAGCACATGATACATATGCCGTCCTCTCCACCATGATATGTGTCTTCGGTCTTAACTTCAGAAGAGACTTGATCAAAATCTCAAACAGTAACTAAAAATGAAAATTACATGATAAAATGAACATATTTATTAGTCATTTCTCATAGATTCTGAACATGCATGCATCTTCATCTTCTTTTGGGTGACTCGTTTGCCTATCCAATTAAGCCATCTCCATGTGGCACATGCATGGAATGGAAGTAACACATGCATGTTTAGGCATGATCCAACTATTTGATGATCATTGTGTTAAATAGCAAATTTACCAATGAAATTTGGTAACTTTAGAATTTCCCACATGCATTCACATGTACATGCATGCGCTAATTTGATTTGCCTTTCTTTAGTCCTGTATGTAGTCCTACCATCAATTAACCACCCATTAGTGAGAACTACTTCTAAATTAAGATGCATGCCATGTATTATATGCTGGGCAAGTTAATGGTGCTACAATTCATGCATATGTTTGCATGCACACAAATATATGTAATGTCCATGCATGCTAGCAGATGTACATTTGCTCCTCTGATGCGCAAAACTTGGAATCAAAATGACTAGGTATATGGAGTATGCAATATGCCCATATGATAGAGAGGCCCCAACCGTGAGTAAACGGTAGTACCGACCCAAGGACATTTATAATCTGACCAAAGAATTTTGTTTGGCTTATGCATCTGTTTGTTCATTTTGTCGTCAAATGAGCTGTTGATATATATTTTCTTTAATGGATTATATGCTGGCTGCTGATTGATTGGCTGATTGCCTGCTAATTCCAGCGACGATCACGGTGTTCATCAATGGAGTCCCAATGGAGGTCCCGAGGGGTCCAATAGACTTGCGAGCAATGTTCGGCCAGGACGTGATGCTCGTCCACTCCACCGGGGCCCTCCTCCCAGTCAACGACTATGGAATTCTAATGCAGAGCCTGCAAATGGGAGAAAGCTATTTTTTGGTAACCATCCATATCAACTCTCAAGACCTTTCTCATCATCTTGCTAATAGCTAATGAAATTTTCTTCATGAATGCACTATATCTACACATATATATGCATGCATGAATATGCTTGCATACGCGTGAAACCGTGAAATATAATCTTGTTCGATCTCTGCTTAATTTACCGGCATGCTTGCATATGATCATCTTACATTTTTTTGCTCCTGATCCACAGGTCACGAGGACAACTTAAAACTGACGTAGTAGATAGATATCTCTACTCAATAGTCTCATTGGATCAGATGCATCATGGCATAATGCATGTGCCGGCCTGTGGTGCAGTTCTTCCCCAACCATAACGGGATGCTTGCATATATGCAAATCATTTATCATATCCATTGTCCATCGAGAAGCAAGCTAGCTAGGACAAGTAATATATGTATTGCACCATCAGTCAAGTACTACGTACTTATATGCCCTTAAACTTACGAAAGCGTGGGCGGTCGAGTTTCTCATTAGATTACAGGTTGCAATGTTGTCTTTTCTCTTATCATTTCCATTACAAGAATATGCGTGTGCATACATGCATTCCCTTGAAAATCGAGCTATATATATTCTTTTCAGCTAGCTAGATGCACGTTTGTACTCCATTGGTTTATATTATCGTGAGGTAAAGGCTATATCTGTCAGCCAAACGCGCTTGGAATGTTTGCTCTTAATTTATGGCCGAGTGGAAATCTAAACTATGATATTTCTTCGTACTTCGTTTGTCGCTTCTCTGTGGTTGTCCATAAATCAGAATGAATATGTCGGTAAGGGCTTGATTTAATTTTACAGCAATTGATGATGATTAACTCCAATTGATGTCCCTGTTGGGGTACGGTTAGACTACACTAGCGCACAATTCAAAATTCTACTATATAAACCAGGAAGTCATACGAGTAAGAGATCATAGATCATTACCACTAGACACACAGTACAACGAAAGAAGAGTTGGAGTAGTCTAGTCCAACGTCGAGTATGTTGATATAGTGGTCATTGTCGATCGTCCAACGTCCTTAGCCTCCGATCGTTTCCTCTAGCAACCTCTCGTGTTCCTTGCGTAGATCACGGATCGTCCTCGATTAGTGCAGCAGCAATCGCAACAGCGCCTCTATAGTACATACACGTCTAGGAGTGGAACACCATACATCGGTGTGCTAGCACCACCTTGCACGGTAGGGCCTTCGGGGAGGTGATGGCTATGGTTTCGGTGGGTGATGTAACTCGTACCCCAGAAGTCCCCACACCTTCCCTTATATAAAGAGCTCACAACAAATCCAATCCAAACTAGCTCCAACCCGTTAAGTGTGTGCACCTATAGGTTCATGCATAATCGGTTGTGACCCGGAAATCCCTTTCCGATCACAAGTCGGTAGCGGTTCCTAGTAGGACATAGCGACTCCCGAATATACAGAAATATTATATCGAACGAATCTTATACAATATGATCTACAACTAGGTCTATATCATTCACGACTAGTTCATATCTCCTTACGACCAGTTCGTAACACCTTATGACCAGTTTATCGACCAGTTTGTTATCATGTACGATCAGCTCACGATCAGTCTGTATCCCCATACAACTAGTTCGTATCCCCATACAACTAGTTTGTATCTGGTTAGACTAAGCGATCTACTTGCGTGTTCTCCTTTTACCTCGCGATATCTGGTCAAACTCCAGGTGAGATATATGTCATTTATGGACTGTTCAATCTTTTATTGATCTAATGCTGAATAACTTCATGTGGTCGACTCCTCGACCACTTGTGTCACATCCATGCACTTCCTTTATCCGAGTACATCGAGGGACCCAGAGATATCTCTCCTGTTATGCTAGGAGGGGCAAATCCTATATCCGACTAGTCACATCCCTCCGTATGTTTCATAGCATACTCGGAAGCGACCTTTATAACTGCCCAGTTACAGAGTAACGTTTGGTAACTCCTAAGTGTACTATTACATATGTAGGAAATCATGCAGATCTCAGGTCTAAGGATTATATATATACATCATTATTACTTGAGGCCAACCGATGATACATAGAATCATAACAATCTTAATAGTGTCTCAAGGTGGGTCAATCCAACACCATGTTCTCTAATATGTGCTCACACTATTGATTCGATATCCCTATATCTATGACCGGTGAAACATAGTCATCAATCAATACATATGTTAGTCGATGAGTTATTAGTGTCCCGATCAGTGACATCCGACCGTGATTTTTTTTAAATGACATCAAATAACTATTAAAGATCTTCACCAACAAGTCACATACTTGCTAATCTTTATAAATGATAATTCATCCGATGAACATAATAACATTTATTCTATAACTCATAAACATAGATGTGATACAATTATCTCTATGATGCCTCTTAGGGCATATCACTAATAGATGCATCCTTGAATTTGAAGTGAAAACAGTAGGAAAGGATTATAATGTGTATATGCCACATCGATCCTTGAATATTAACCACCATCGTTTAAATGTTCCGGTGTAGGGTTTCTTGCATCACTGCATAATGCGTATAACCAATAAGGATGTGCCGTATTTCCTATCTTTAATATATTCTGTTACCATTATAACTTTTGATTTATGTACCATGTACATATTCTCTCGCCTATCGAAACCTACCCCTCTAATTTTATATGATGCAAGAATCTCTGTACTATTGCCAAACTTCCCACCTAAAAATTAAACATTAGGCTACCAGATGAATATGGTGTCCCATTATCATCATGTAGTTTCCATGAAGCTAGTTCATATACTATGCTCATCTAACTAATTTTTGCCCTTCAATCCTTAGTTAATCTGCTGAAGAGCATCACTTGATGTTTCCTTTTAAAATGCTCCCCCTCTAGGTGTCAAAATTGTAACACCTAGCACATGCATGTTGCACATGAACCCACATGCAAGCATGAGACAAATATGATGCTGGCAAAAAAAATATCTCACAGGTACTGAATCCATAACACTATAACAACATTGGATCGATGATGCATTGAACATTGCTGCAGATTACAAAACAAGACATAAGAAAATATTGCCAGATTAATTTCCAGACGCGAATAGATCGTGCAGAGGTTGTAGCTCTAGCTAGCTGTGCCCAAACGGACGTGTCAAGCGCGCCTCAAACTGGCCGGCTCCGACCCCGGCACCTGCCCCTGCCCACCACCGCCCCTTGTAGCCTATCGGGGAGAAATGCGCGTCGGTCTCTCGTGACCCCCCCCCCAAAGCACGTAATTTTACACGGTTGTTAGACGCTGTGTACGTTTATAGCATCTACAACAGCTCACATCAGTTGTTACTAAAAGGTTATCACATCAATATTTAGGTGATATGAAGGAAAAGAAAGTAAGGAGAGAAGGTAAGATTGTTTCTAGATAAATAAACTATAAAATTGCTAATATCAAGATACAAGAAACAATCAAATACTCTATTGGAGACTTACTTGTTAAAACATGTCTTAAAACAAAATATCCACATGATCATTTGTGTAGTCCGACTTTATTATTGATATGATAAATGAGCTAAAACATGTAGACCACAAAGTTGTACTTCATTATTAATCATCAAGAATTATGCACATTTGTAGCAATTAAAGTCTTAGACATAAGCTCAAAAAAATAATTCATTGGAAGACTTGTTTCTTTTTATTAGATTTAGTACTCTCTCTGCTCTTAGTAACAAACTATTGTAGATGCTTTTAGTACACGGTATGGAGTTTTGGATCTGGCAATTACTGTCAGCTGATCGATTGATTAACCAAATCTGCTTCGCGGTCGTACGTGGGTTAAGGTTAAAGTAATGGCCTAAATGGAATTTGGATATGCAATGTAAGTGAGAAGCCAAGGGAGATGTCGGTCGGGTGTCATGTTGCGGCGTCTCTGATCGGCCGGCGCTTTCGTTCCCTTCCTCGTCTTGCCAAATTAAGTTTGGCATCACCCTAGGCAGGGGCTGTGGAAAGGCATTTGCTCTACCAAGCAAGTCAAATTATTTAAGACTACTCGGTTGCTTTGAATAGTAAACCTTCGGGCTATTCATGCATGCATCAGCTGTCAGTTCTTCGATCTGCCTAACAATGAGGTCAATGACTCTTGAATACTTGTGCATTAAACAAATGGTGCATATGCACATATGCCCCGCATTATGAATACGGAATCCTCATGTTTTGAGTTTGGGGCAACTAGCACTCGGACGTACATTTGAGAGGCTTTCCATCGTACACTCCGGCGCAACATTATAATACAATATATGCAACAAACTATTTTAACATCTTGTCGTAGCACCGAGACTAGATAGTGGATACGAGGTACCCTTTAGTTAGGAGAGGACCGAATAGAAGAGGAGCCAAATGTGTTGGTTGTACTATGAAGTAGTAAGTGGATGAGAGAATAAGCCCCTAACCCTCTTTACATGCCCTTAGGGCCAAATTTATAGAGGGTAAGAAGGGATATTTTCTTTCTTACCCTCGCCTTACATTGAGAGAGAGAGAGAGTGTGTGTGTGTGTGGCATTTAGGTACATTTAGTAGGTACACTATGTAGGCTTAGTCCATACACCCGTAGGACTTTCCTTAGGGTGTGCTAGTATCCCTGACGACACTAGAGGGTTGGGCATCCCTTGGGGCCCTCCTCTGACAACTCCCTCATCTACAAGGGCCGAGGTCCTGAGGGGCGAGCGGACGTAATATGCTTTTGCCCCTAGCCTCTCGGGAGTCGGGATACACTAGGTCTTCTCAGTGGTGGTTCTTTCGAGGCATCCTTGTCTTGGTTCAGCCATGGAGACAAGCGGCGCATTGGGGCACGGCTCGTGGAGGCAAAGTCTTTCTCATTTCTGCATTTGTCATCTCTAGATGAGAGGAATGTGTGATTCTTTGATGACTACATTTTCAAAGGGGGAGAAGATATAACAAAAATGTTAAAAGGGGGAGCTATTTGAAGAAAAAGCGAGAAAATATTTTTTTTAAAAAATGAGTGATCATAGTGAGGGGGAGCATCTCATTTGAATTTTTGTGTTCTTATTGCCATTTCTGAACTTGTATTGCAAGTCTTGAATCCTCACAATGATCAAGGTCAAATTGAACAATTATTATTTCATATAGACATTGAGTGAGATTTTTTTACTCCTCTTTGGAAATTGAAGCTTTCGTGCACTCTATCGCCTCACCTATCTTGCTTCTACTAATCTTAAGCCAACTTGGTCAATTCTATTGCTTTCTCTTGCTTTTGGATCAAGTTGTGCATTTGTGCGAAAACGTTGAGTATTTTCGAGAACAAATCTTCAACTTGTATTTTTGGGAAATTACCAATGTGTTCATCAAAAAGAAGATTGCAGATATTATGGGGATATACTCATAATCTTAGGATGATGATACAATTGGCAATAGTGGCGTGGGTTTGTTGAAACACTCATTTTCGGCAAATTTCATAAACCGTCAGACTTTAGACGGTCTGATCGGCCATGGTGATGGTCTAACTGGCCTTGGTCAGCGATCTGACTGGCCATCTCTAGCGGTCAGACCGGCCATGTGCAGGCCAAAGGGCCGGTGGTCAAACTGGCCGTGGGCAGTGGTTTGACGGCCATGTGGGGCGGTTCGACTGGCCAAAACTTTCAATGGAATTATGGATTGGGCCAAAAATAGAGGGTGTAGGCAAGAGAGGGGATTCTTTTGCATTTGGTCTTATAATTTTTGGAGCTTCGGGCCAAAAGTTCTATTCGTTTCAAATTTCTAGAGAGATTTCGGATTTCTAGAGAGGAACTTTGGCTAAGTGCATGTGTTGGCGGTCAGACCAGCCCAGCTGGGCGGTCAGACCGGCCATGAGTGATGGTCTGACCGAGTTTATCCTGTTCGTTGGATGGTAAGGCACCGATGTTCGTAGGTTAGTTCATATTCATGGTTTTCAGTGCATATATGTTGCATAAAGCATGTTTTGACTAACGTAGAAAAAGTTGCGAAGAACCTGTTCCTAGAATCGATTTCTTGGTCTATTATTGTCACTACTACAAAAAAGATCTTCACAGACGGTTTAAAAACGTCATCACAGACGGTTTTGTGAGCCGTCTAAGTTTATGGGTCAGTAATGACATAAGGTCATCACAGACGGTTTTCGAACCGTCTGTGATACATACCGTATCACATACGGTTTGTAGATGAAACCGTCTGTGAGAGATGATGTATCACAGAAGGTATGTTCTAAGGAACCATCTGTGATATTGTTTTGTATTGCTAAATCTATTTCTGTTTATTGGCTAGCCTCAGGAAATACTAGCCATGCCCTCTGAAACAAGTTGAAACGCAACAAGTTGTATACATCCAATTTACATTCATTTCAGAAACAAGCACATCCAATTCGCATTCATTTCAGAAACAAGCACATCCAATTCACAAATCAATTAACTAAAATTAACCATTCATGTACATTTACACATATGTACCATTAAGTTCAATCGTATCCCAATCAAGTTCAATCTACATTGTAGAACTTCCTATCTAGATTTATGACCTCATAGTTCAACAATCCCACAAACTGTCATTGAATGTTTATGAGATGGCCCTGTTCCAACGCAGTTTCCGCGATGGTCGCAACCTATCGCTAGGAAGATTAAATTCGTGCATATATAAATGGATAAGTATGAAATAATTATTTCAAGATTGACAAACCTAATGATCATTGGTCATCGCGAAACTGATGAGTAGTTCCATGTTGTGGCAAACATAGTATCCACATAGGTTGCAAGACGGCGGCTGCTGGTGGCACTGCAAAAAAAAGAATTGGTTAGTTCAAGAGGCAATACTACGAAGTGTTATATAGGATTAATGTGTACTAGCGAGTACTGGGAATTTTAGATCATGTCGCAGGTTCACTCCCTTGGATTTCCCTCCCTTTGCATAGTACACGATGAACGAACTACGTGATTCCAAAAAGTTAGCCTTAGCTATTGCAAAGGATGAAAAGACTACAATATAGTTTCTATGGAGGAAATGTTTTTACCTGCAGATTAGTTTTCAGACAACTGTGAAGTCGTGTTTGGCCCTTTGTAGGGAATCTAGGTATATTACCATGTTCCATTTTGGTATAATTACAATTAGAATCCAGTGGAACCTACACAGGTATGTCACCATGGTCATTAAACCTAATTTCGTGTTGCTTATAAAGTACAAACCAACAAGTATAGCCACTAGTGCAATACTTACTCCTAGTTGTACGGCAAAAGTATGAATTCCTTATTGCGGTGAGCCAGCAATGACTCTGTCATGTAATCCTCGATGAATTTTGCATTCTCCTTGATGGTTTGCTGGGAGACCACGTGTGGGTCGAGGAAACCTATCGGTGAATTCCTTAATTTGGCTTCAGAAATCATGTATGTGTGTGTGTGTGTGTATATATATATATATATATATATATATATATATATATATAAGAAAAAAGTTATATATAGCATTTATTGGTATTACACGAACATTAACTGTGATTGTAGACTTACAGTGTCCATCATCGCATAAGTGAGACGTCGAGGGAGTCAAGGTTGAAGAGACAGAATAAGTCCTCGAAGGTCACTGTAAAGACACAGTCTTGAGCCTCATGGTTAAAATAATCCTTCTTAAACTTGACGGTGACACCCGAGCGTCGTTGTTTATCCATCTTGTTGGCCTGTTCCATGTACCATATATGCAATCTCGTGCAAGCCAATCCTAGGGTAGGGTTGTCTAACCTCTCGACCAACGGCTCGCCTAGCATGAATTTCTAGGCCAATGGAAAGATGGGGATATTAGAACAGAAGTCGACCGTCTGCAATTTGTCTTTGCTGCCTCACATTGTAGAGGTCTACTTCACGAGAGTTGACTGAGCACGAGGTGTAGATGCATCTGATGCACTGGGCCCTTGCCGCTTCGGTGCAGGTAGCTCCCGTGCATTCAGCTCCTGTGGACTTAGCACCGTTGCAGGACATTTCCGTGAAGTTGATACCGGATCAGTAGGTAGCTCCAGGCAGATGTCCCTCTTGGGCCATTGGATGAATGTTCCAATGGCTTGCTCTAGAGTCGTGACCTCGTCGTTTAGGGGAATATGCAGCGGGATGGCCGTGAAATTGGCATAAACATCGTCCACATTCAGTTTTGCGAAACCCGGCATTGGATTTACACCGTGCACCAAAACCCCGACACAGGATAGATACACCTGGCCACAAGCAGCATCTAGGGCAATAGAGGCATATTTCACTTGGAGCTTGCACTTCGTAGCCACCTACATAACGATACAAAATTAGCTACTCCAATAGGCTTATTAATGGATTGAGCATTCTAGAGATAATAATTATTACCTGAATGTCATCGACAGGAAATCTGCCATCGCCTATTAGGGTAGGGTTAGGGTTGGACGCGCAGCTACTCATAAGTTTGGGGGTTGGCTAGCATAGTAGGGGTAGGGGCTTGCAATTGATTTGGGGCTTGCAACTGAACTTCCCTAAGCCTTTCCTCAAAGCTCTCCATCCGCCATTGCGTCTCTGCTCTGACGCAATCATCGATCTCATCTCTAAGGGATTCAATGATCTCATCTCTGAGGGATTCACGAATCTCCTCTCGTTGCTTTGCATCACGCTCGGCTTTAGCTCTCTTCTTACTCTGGTATGATTCGGAATCCTCTCAAAATCCATATTTCTATGGAACATAAAGACCAACACCTCTCGTGCGACCCAGGTGCTTATTGTTTCCCAGGGTCGCGGAGAGTATATCTCTCTCCCTGTCTACCTGGAATGAGCTTTGGGAAGATTGTGCACTCAGCGTTACCTGCAATAGCTCAACATGTCATTTCACTTTCTATGAAGTTATGGAGTAATTACAAACTAGGTAGTTCGATGTCTTACCAGGTGCTGGGACACTTCCGCATCTGCGAGGTTTGGAAAGGAGATGGCCCCCGAAGATAGGGTAGATAACCTCGCCATTACCCAGTTTCGGGCGCGCTCATCAGTGATCTCGGCAAATGGTGGGCAGACATTTGAACGGTTTGCCTGCTGGTCTTGATCCCTCCATTGCGGGATTTTACCCGTATACCCAGCAGTGCTGAGTCTGTGGGGGTGCTTGTTTTTTGCTCGGAGGGCCCTGTGCGCCGTACTTTCACTCCTAAAATCATCTGTCATCTTCTTCACCAAAAAGTCTTCCCAGCACTCTTCCATGAACGGATACTTGTTGAAGGGCCTGAAATCCTTCGCCACGTAGTTCTTGACAAGCGTGCTCTTGAAGTTCTTCCACGCTTTGCACGCCTGTAGCAATACATGTCATTGCATGGAGCCCTTGTGTTGTTTTGGGATCTCGAATGATTGGAAAATATCCGTCAACAGCTCACCTTTCTGAACTTTGGTCAACTCCTTCCATGAATCGTAGGTAATGTTGACCCATTGCCATGCAACTATTCTGACCGTTCTTCCGAATGCGGACGCTACTCGGGGAGGATTGATAGGGGCCCTAGACTCACAGACCTCCGTGATGGTAAATCGGCTCCGGGCCTTTTCGATATTCCTTTTCTTCTACCACGCTTGGATATTCCAAAGGACGGCGTATCAGACACATGAGGCGACGATGATGAAGAATGAGTGGAAGATATCTTCAAAAGAAATAGAAGTTCTGACACGCATGAACATATTATCATAAGATTCGATCTCTATGTGTATGGAATAATATGCTCTCATGAACGGCGTATAATTAATATATAAACATGTAAATCCTCCAAGTCATTTAAAAGGAATAATATGCTCTACACAAACATCATGTGAATAAATGAAATCAGCATAAAGCTAAGATTTAACATTTTGATATATATTGCTCTCAGATGTAGAGTAAGTATTCCAATTAGAGCTTAAGTTCAAACCCGATTATCAGAACAATTACAGTACAAGACTATTATCATCACAGAGCATTCATCTCAAGCCCACCACACTACATTGCAATATATTCCAGTAGCAGTATCAAAACAAATACCATATGAATCACTGACTAGAACAAATACAAATTCCTAAAACAAGTACAACACCTTATACTACTCAGTGTTTGAACCAGATACCAGCGCAATTATCATGAGTCCATGAGGACCATAACAGCATGACAGATTATTGATAGAAAGAGTGAGGGAAAGGGGCGTCGGGGTCGGTAGCTCGGCATTTGTTACCTTTGGGCATCGAGGAGAAGGACGAGCAGGGAGCAGTACTGGAGCAGTAGGGCAGCGTCGAAGGGGAGGTGCGTTGGGCTCGAGGAGGAGGCAGCGTCGAGGACGGCGGTGACGGGCTCGGGGGAGGAGTCACGCCGGGCTCGAGGAGGAGGCGGCGTCGAGGACGGCGGCGACAGGCTCGGGGGAGGAGTCGCGCTGGGCTCGAGGAGGTGAAACTTAATCGTTTGAGTGGGGGCGCGGGCAAACCCTAGAGTCCGAATATAAATAGGGATGGACATCACAAACGGTTCTAAATAGAACCGTTTGTGATAAATAATATCACAGACGGTTCCAATGAATAACTATTTTGTGATATATGATGTATCACAAACGATTCCAATAAATAACCGTCTGTGATATATGATGTATCACAGACGGTTTTTACTAAGGAATCGTCTGTGATATATGATGTATCACAGATGGTTTATGCTAAGGAACCGTCAGTGATAGCTTATGTATCACAAACGGTTTGTAGATGCAACTGTCTTTGATATATAATCATAGACGGTTTGTAGTTGAAACCGTTTGTGATTTTATTTTATATTTGTTAATCTAGTTTTGTTTGTTGGCTAGCCTCAGAAAATGCTAGCCATGCCCTCTGAAATAAGCAGAAAACACAACAAGTAAATGTATACATCCAATTCACATTCATTTAAGAAACAAGCGCATCCATTTCACAGTACAAATCAATTAACTCAAATGAACTAAAATTAACCATTCAGAACATACATATATATACACACATTGTTCAATCTTTAAAAATTAGCCTTTCATGATGATCGACACGTATGTAACTTGTTTCGTCACATTGTTCTTCCTCAACCCTTATGCCGTTTCTGAAAGGAGGCAACTCGTCAAATTGATTGTATTCTTCCTCGTCCACTACATTCTCAACTCCGACAATCCTCCTTTTTCCATAAAGAACTATGTGGCGCTTCTTATTTGCCTGATCAGTTACATAGAAGACTTGAATAATTTGGTTAGCGGGTATGAATGGTTTATCTTTGTATTCGACACATTCGAGGTCCACGGCAGTGACGCCGTACTTGTCAACCTTCACCCGTGGGAGATGGACCCAACGGCACTAAAACAGGGGGATCTTAAAAAGCACGTAGTCAAGCTCCCATATCTCCTCTATGAGCCCATAGTAGGAGCTCCTCAGCCCATCGGTACTGAATGCATCTATGCGAACACCGCTGTTCTGCTTAGTGCTCTTTATATCCTGAGCCTGCGTATAGAGTGCGTACCCATTTATATCGTATCCCTGCCATGTCACAACTGTAAATGTTGGCCCTTTTGCCAACCATGTCAGCATATCACTTGACATGCTCCTACTGAGTCACTCATTCAACCATTGGTTGAACCGACTGTTGTGATGTCTCGTGATCCAAACATCCGGTCACTTTTGATTCTGTTGCCGAAGCACGTCCTTGTGCTGGTCGATATACGGGGACACTTCAGTCATGTGTTGCAAGACCGTGAAATGGGCTTGAGCATGCACTGTCATCTTTGGAGTGATTGCTTTCTTTTCGATGGTCCCGATATCCTCGAGCCTCCCCACATGGCGAGATCGAGGCACACCTATCGGCTCGACCTGAGCCATGTAATCGATGCAGAACTCAATGACCTCTTTAGTTGCATAACCTTCGACTATGCTACCCTCCGGCCGAGATCGATTCCGTACATAGGACTTGAGAATTCCCATCAACCTCTCGAACGGGTACATGCTACGTAGGAACATGGGCCCGCACGTCTTTATTTCCCTCATAATGTGAACAATGAGATGGACCATGATATCAAAAACGATGGAGGGAAATACATCTCAAGATCACATAGAGTCGTCACCACCTCATCCTGCAGAGCATCTAGTCCTTCGAGATCGATGACGTTCTGAGCAATTGTGTTAAAGAAATAACATAGCCTCATGGTTGTCTCTCGAACCTTGATTGACAAAATACTTCTATTTGCAACAGGGATCATCTGTGTCATTAGCACATGACAATCATAAGACTTCATGCCAATTAACTTCAAATCTTCCATCGAAACAAGTTTCTTCATGTTGGCGGAGTAACCGGATGGAACTTTCACACCATGCAAGCACTGGCACAGTTCAGTTCTCTTAGCCTTGGACATAGTGTAACAAGTAGGGGGAAGGTACGTTCGTCCTTTATTGGTCTTTGTCAGTGCTAACTCAGGTCTGATGCCCATATCAACCAAGTCAAGCTGTGCGTTGACACCATCCTTTGCTTTGTCACAAATGTTCAATAAGAGACCAATAAAGCTGTCACATACATTCTTCTCTATGTGCATAATATCGATGCAGTGGCGAACTTCTAGGTGCTCCCAATAAGGTAAGTCCTAAAATATTGATCTCTTCTTCCAGATGTTCTTCTCACGGGTCCTCGATTTATATCCCTTTCCGAGCATAACATCTAAATCCTTAACCATATCATACAACTCTTTTATGCTTAAATGCCTTGTAGCTGAACTATCCTCCTTCTCTCCGTCGAATTGTTTCTTCATCCTGCGATGTGGATGAGCCTTCTGAAGGAACCTATGGTGACGCATGTACATGATTTTACGCAAGTGCTTCAACCTCACACTCTCAGTATCATCTAAGCAGTGAATACAGGCTTTGGCCCCCTTTTGTACTCTGGCCCGACAGGTTAGCAAGGGTAGGATAATCATTTATGGTGCAGAACAACAAGGAGTGTAAAGTAAAGTTCTCTCATTTGTACGCATCCCATACCTGTACCCCTTCAATCCACAGTATTTTTAGATCTTCCATCAATGGTGCTAGATACACATCAATATCATTCCCAGGTTGCTTGGCCCTTGGATAAGTATCGACAGCAAAATATACTTCCGCTTAATACACAACCAAGGAGGAAGGTTGTAGATACAGAACATGACGGGCCAAGTGCTATGTCAGCTGCTCATGTTACCGAAAGGATTCATTCCCTTTGTACTCAATCCAAACCTTATATTCCTCAGTTCTGTACCGAAGTCTGCAAACCTTCTATCGATGTTTCTCCACTTGGTGAAATCAGCAGGGTATCTTAGCTTTTTGTCATTCTTACGCTTCTCCGAGTGCCAATGCAGCAATATTTTCTTCCTTTGGGTTCGCAAAAAATCACTTCAAATGGGGAATTACTGGAAGATACAACGCCACCTTAGCAGGAGGTCCTTTCTTCACCTCGATTCCCTCATCGTTATCTGATTGATTCTTACGCTTGTATCGAGATGCGTTGCACACCGGACATACATGTATGTTTGCATACTCGTTACGGTAGAGGATACAGTCATTCAGATATACATGTATTCTTTCTACTTCCATTCCCAATGGACAAAGAACCTTCTTAGCTTTGTAGGTGGTTTTAGGCAATTTGTTTCCCTCCGAAATCATGTCCGCTAAGAGACCTAACAGTATCGTGAAACTCTTGTCGGACCAACCGTTGCTTGCCTTCAATTTCAGCAATTCAAGCACAAATGACAACCTTGTGTATTCCGGCTTGCAGCCCGGGAACAAAGGTTTCTCTGAGTCCTCCATCAAGCCCCAGAATTTAACATACTCCCTCTCATCATAGTTCCATCCTGCATCGCTAAGCATCTGATCTAGGTTGTCATCGTGCAACCTATCCAAATCGAAACCATAATCAATATCATCCGGCGGCATATCATTGACTTCGTCAGCAATGTCATTATTACTACCTTCTTGTATAATCTGCTCTTCACCGTGACTGTTCCAATGTGTATAACCCTTTTTGAAACCCCTTCGAATCAAGTGTGCTTCGATTTGCGCTCGATTCTTAAACATCTTTAGATTCTCGCAGTCAATGCATGGACAATATATATATTCCGCTCCTTTATTCAACATATCCTCCTCAATAGCTTTTGTAAAAGCAGACACGCCATTAATGTACTCTTCACTCACGCAGTTCTCAGTGTATATCTAGCTTCGGTCCATCTATGCGACGCATATAACAATTTGGTGTTAAATATTGAATTAATTAATTAGTATACTATAGATGCAACTTTTGATATGTCATTTGAAATATGTATTTCTAATGAACCGAAAAAAACAACAATGCACCCTAGGGTCAGGTTGTTCATCACAAACACATTATAGATAGCCCATGCCCAACTTCAGATGGCAAGAAGACAACACTTGCAAAACAACACAAAAAGCTAGATCTAAACCATCTTCAATTCTCTCTTTACCGATCTAAAAAACCATCTTCAATTCTCTCTTTACCAAGCTAGATCTAGAATATAATGCAAGGAACAAATTATGTACATCCAAATCCGTGGTCTCCTTTCACCAAATCATCTCAAAGCCCCACCTCTAGCAGCAGCAGCGAGAACAGAGCTGTAATTTAAGACAGATCGAGAACGGAGCTAGAATTTAAGACAGATCGATCTATGAGGGTCAGGTCTACAATAAGTGAGATTATCACAAATGGTTTTTATACAAACCGTTTGTGATCAGGACAGGAAGTCACAGACGGTTCATGTTGAAAACCATCTGTGAAGTATCACAGACGGTTCTTGTTCAGAACCGTCTGTGATATACTACACAAACGGTTTTCAACATGAATTGTTTGTGATATTACCTCTTTACAGAAAGTTTTTAGTGCAGAAAGTAACACAAACGGTCACTAAACCAAAATCGTCTGTGATTGTGTTTAATACAGATGGTTTTGGTTAACCACTGTGATCATGCGTTCAGTATTAGCCTTTTTGTAGTAGTGTGTGCAGGAGGCTTGGAGGTGAACGACGAGGATGATCGAGACTAGGCTTGGAGAGATGAGGTCCAGAATGATCGACGATGCCAGGTGAAGTCAGTGAACTCAAGCATGGCGCAAAATGGATATGGATGACCAAATGGGAAGTTCGGTGCGATGGGTTGCATCAAGCGACGCGGGGTTCGATGCAAGTGCCATGGTGGTTTCGGTGGGAGCTGGATGGGAGAGACTTGCCGATATGAAGTGAGTTGTTGATCAACCTACACGTGGCGAAGTATGGGATTGCTTCACGAAGATTGGACTCGGTCTTTTGAGAAGGATCGAGAAGGGGTATTTTGGTAATTTCACCAAAATACTACCTTGGTGACCTTTCGCTAAACTGCGGTGCAAGACAGTGCAAGGAGAGGCCATTTAGGTCAAGTGAAGATAAAGATCATGAACAAACAGATTCGGATGTTTGGTTCGTTATCCGCTTTGAGAAGCGTGCGTGAGTATAGACCTATTTATGTGTAGGCTTAACGGGTGTCTATTAGGGTCTTCTCTCTCAGTCTGGCCTCCACTATAAAAGGGAATGTCCAGATGTAGAGTTTTGAAGTCCTTCCAAGAGAAAATGTCTAATTTGTGATATGGGGATTTTGGAATAGTTGAGGCTAGGGTTTGTAAGAGATTGATTGATTTTGTACTCAAGTGTTGAGTTTTTGTCCTCCATGGTGGAGTGACTATACACCAACATCTATCTTAAATCAACCCAAGCAAGATTCCTCAAGATGAGTCTCTTCTTGTTTTTACTCTCTTTTTGGTGACTTTTTTATTTATTTTGATGATCCTTCGGTTTTCCTTTGATTTCTTGTTATGATCTTGCTTGTTGTGACATGTGGAAATGCATTTAGAATCATCTTTTACCCACGAGTAAGTTTTAGGATCAAACTTTGATTTTTTTCCTAGGTTCTTGTGCCCTCCTTCCCTCATCTATGAATTCCGTGGAACTTTGGCCTTAATATTTCTGATCGTCGAGGAATAGGTTCATGACCTTTTTGATGAGATATAGTTGAAATTTGAGGAGATTTGGATCACCGGATCAAAAATAAAGTCAATTTATGATTTTAATTTTGTGCTAATTTCACTGTTCATCGTGCTGGAGGTCAAACCACACCTGGTGAGAGGTCAGACAACCCATATTGAGAGGTCGACCGCCCAACTCACTTTGATTTGAGTTTTCGGTGTTTTTGGTTATTGTGTTTCACGGTTTGGATTAGATTCAATACAAGACTTCCACTGTGTCTTCACTTCAATCTTCATAGCTTTCATAGTTATTGGAGTAAGAATTGGGTTAAATCCGATCGAAGTGAAAAAGAAGTAGTGCTCCTATTCAAACCCCTCTCCCCCTCTAGTTGTTGTTTCGGTTCAACAAGAGGATCATAGGTTCATATATGCAAGAGTACTAGAGTGTGAGGATCTTTGTCAATACTCACTTGCAAATTGTAGTGGCCTTTCTTGCTAGGTAATTAGTACTAGTTACCATTTGGCTTTTAGTAGAGCCGGGACAGCGGCGGTGGATACATCGAGCCAAGACGCAATCCATCTTCTTCTGATCTCAATTAGCTCTACAATTTGCTGGACAGATGTGATGCAGCAACCAGCCGGCCGCCAACTCTAGGCCTAGTGGGCCAGAGAGAGAAATCGGCCCATGAGGATTTTCGGTCTTTAATTATTTTTTTCTTTTTTAGAAAATACAAGAAATCCAAATAAACCAAGAAAAATAGCAAATGAACTTGGAAAAATTCCATAAAATTTACAAAAATACTTTGGAACATAAGGAACTTAAATAAAACACTTTTAAATTTAATGGATGTCTGATTTATTCATATTAAATAATTTCACTTCAGAAAATTCTATTTAAGCTTTGTTAAATTCTAGAAAATCATGAAAAATTTATAAAACCTTATTTTAAATAAAATATTTTGAAAAAAATTCAAAAATTAGGAAGCTACATACTTGCTACCAGTCAACGTTATGTTTATCCCTAACTAGTTACTGATATTGGTCTGTAGGCTTTGTATATGTTGTATCTGTCCTGTTATGTAGTTGACTAGTTACATTTTTATATCTTTTGTGCTGCTATCACTATGACTTGCTACTACTTCTTTAACTAGCCGCCATAATAGTTTGATGTAGATAAGTTTGCTTGTTGGATTACTAATGTAGTTGTATTTTTGACATATAGTATGGTTGATTGATCTTTATATGTGCGACATATATGGTTTTTGTTTTCGCATAATATCCGACTAAATATTCATGACCAAGATAATATATATTCGGTTTGGCATGTATTTGCTTCTTATTCATGATCAAGATTATCTGTATTCGTATTTGTCGACGTTTGAGACTCTCGTCACAAAACGGACAAACAAAAGTATAAAGAAAAAAAATAGAGATTGTTGTCTATTCATCAAAGGGATCAAATGGTGATATATATATTGCAAAGGGTATGCTCTGATTACAGGGAGAATGATTGTGAATAAACGTGGATTAGGGTCAGGATCATTACAAAGGCACACAGGCTGGGTCTTTTATAGTCTACAAACGTCGGCAGTTGGTTGCAGTGGTGCCTATTCACGCCAATAGTCGCGTCCCTTCAAGACAATCATTGAGTCCCTTCATGGCGATTGTTATGTCTCTGAATGTAACAACCAATGCATTCTCTGCACCTGAGTTGTTATTAATCACACGTGAGTAAACTGCCTTTGAGGACCTCTTCTGCGGGGCAGAGGTCCTAGAGTGGTCTGAAGGAACCTCCAGGGGAGGTCCAATTGGATGTCTGGAAGAGGTTCGAGGATGGTCTAAGAAAAAAGAATCTCAGGACCACCTGCTGACTGCTTGATTGATCTTGGGCCCAGCAAACTAATTTGGGCCCAGTAGAGGACCTGGGTAATTTACAAATAGAAAAATAAAGATATACCCGGATAATTTACTGGCCAACAATCCTCGTCAGCTAGCCCATCACCTTCAAGTGAAAATGACTTACTTGAAAGGGAGGTTGTAAAATGGTGGTTGGAAGTAAAGCCTCTCCAATTGATATTCTATTTGACCAGAAATAGATTTGGTCAAGAAGGTAATTTCATTTGAGTTGTAAAGACATAACTACTTTTCCTAAGAAGATAGGAAGGGGGCATCAACCGTCTTGATTTACGAAAACAATTCCCGAAGAGACGGTTAAGCTTTGGCTTCCAACGATTTATTAGGAACAAATTCTGACAAAATCTTATCTGTTAGACTTCCATCTTTGTCCATTTAATTTTGTCGCAAGTTGTTGGTCTATAAATAACCACCAAAAGGGCAACTTTAAGAAAAATTCCTTCAGAAACTTTCTATCTTTCTCATATTCACTTTTTCTTAAAGTTCTTGTCTTTAGACTTTTCTATCCTCAAAGCTTTCTTTTCTCATATTGCTTTGGTATTCTTCCATTTGGGGGTAAGAGCGTGAAATAGACAATATTCACGGAACAAATTGACTTTTTGACCATCTTGAAGTCATGATCCATGCATCTTGTTTTTCATGGTGGTCAAAAAGTCAGTTTGCTCTATAGATTAAAGTCTTCAAGAAATTGGTAGAAGAAAATCCCGATGATCAGGTGAGCACTTCTCGAAGCCTATATCGAGGTAATTTATGTTTTAAAGGTTTTCTACTTTTTTTACTCGTAATGATTATGGTATGAAGATAACTTTAGGAAAAGAGAAAAAGCTTTCAACTGTTTTGTCTTGCACATCACTGACGCACATATCAACTTCCTTGACCAAGTGTGAGTAGTCATATCACCACTAGTTGAGGTGTAGTTATAATGTCCCCGAGCTAGTGGGTTTTAAATGCACTAAAGGTATATATGGATTTTTACCCCTCCATAGGCACGATTTACTCTAGTTGTTTTCACTTTCCCCATTCAATGATAGCCCTTCATCTTTCACAAACCTTTGAAGAGAAGAATTCTCTAGTCTACCAGTGAACCAGGGTAATGGCGGCATGGAAATCATCAATGTTGTCCACAGAGGAGCTTGAAGGGTTGGAATATGTAACAACTCAATTTTCAAATTTCAGTAGAAATTAAAATTTATGTATTTTTGTGGATTTTTTTGGAATTTTAAAAACTTTTTATAATTATTTTAAAGTCAAAACAAATTTAATTGCAAAATTAAAAGCCAACTTTGAGTTGGAAATAATTTTATTAAGTCCAGAATAAATAAGGAAATTTCTGTGTATTTTTCCATACTTTTTTGGAATTATTTTGCTATTTTCTAAAGCCAATTTGAATTACCAGAGTTAAAACAATTGGAAAATCAAAAGAAAAATCAAAACCCAGTTTGGGCTGAAACCTAAAGCCTCGGCCCAAACCCTCACCTCGCGCACGGCCCAAAACAACCCAAGCCGCACGCGCCCGCGCCCCATCCCTTGCCAACCGTTGGATCAAAATCCAACGGCCCGCATCTTCCCCTTTCTCTTCGCCGAACGCGACATGGGCCGTTGGATCAAAATGCAACGGCCAGATCTTGAAATCCCTTCGGAGGTCCGAACACCCTTTTGGTATGGGCCCTCCGATCAAACTTTAACGGCCATGATCCCTTGTGCCCTTCGGAGGCCCGAACATCCCAATCAACATGAGCCCTACGATCTAAATCCAACAGCCCACGTGACACCCCTTGTTTCATAACTCAATTCCGAAAGTTCCAAGCGTTGTGGGCCGTCCGATTTACATCTAACGGTCCAGATTCAACACATGTGCTGAAAAGCTCATTCGTTGTGGACCGTACGATAATCTAACGGCCACAATCCAACCCCACTTATATTCTTTTCTCTTTCCTTTTCTGTTATTTCCTTTCACTGCCATGTGGGCCCTCTGCTACAGTGTCATCATCACCAATGTCTTCATCTCCGCGAGGTCAAGTCAGAGGCCGCGATTTTCAGAGATTCAAAAGCTTCGCAAACGGCCCGATTGCAACCTCCCCGTTCCATGTGCCAACGTGCACATGACCGCGTCTACCACCGCCGCATTTCCCCCATGTTCTCCCTCCTTCTCCGCGACGGTTTCGCACACGATAGCCGCAAACCGCCATACACGACCTCCACGAACTCGCCGCATCAGTGCACCTCAGCCCCTATAAAAGGTAGCCCCCGGTGCCCCTTCCTCACCTCATCCAAAGCCCTCAAACCATTGCTCGCAAGAATCTCTAATGCCGCCGTAATTTGAGTTTTAGGGTTGTGTCGCCGCCGTCGATTTTTCGTCGATTCCGTCGCCGTTGTCGACACTCTGCCTCTGTGGAGCCCACCTTCGGCACCCTCATCGTCGGAGCCACCTTGGGGACCCCTTCATTGCACCGGAGCATCGCCGACGCGCTCGTCCGACAACGCCTGAACCTCTCCGCCGCCTAAAGCTCTCCACCGGCCAACCCGATGACCATTCTTGCCCAAACTGGTACCAGTATGTGCGCATTATCATTCTCTACCTAACGCGACATTTCATTTTCACCGGCGAGCCTTGAATCGCCGTTGTCGTGCACAACCGAGCCTCCTCGTCGTCGACGTGACGTGGCATCCACGCGCTCGACCACCTTTGCATCCATGTCAGCGCGCGTGCGTGCGTGGCATCCTACTTGGCACCACGTCAGCTGCCACGTGTACAACTCTTTTTGAATTTATTTGAA
Organism: Ampelocalamus luodianensis; assembly: GCA_036346255.1. Taxonomy (NCBI): domain Eukaryota; kingdom Viridiplantae; phylum Streptophyta; class Magnoliopsida; order Poales; family Poaceae; genus Ampelocalamus; species Ampelocalamus luodianensis. The sequence goes on along the minus strand of CM070622.1, from coordinate 24,746,767 downwards.
TTTGAATTTGAATTTGTCGTATTTTCGCGTTTAGACTTCGACGACTCCGGAGAGTTTGACCATCCCGAGGACCTAGATTTTCAAGACATCAACGAAGGCAAGTTATACCATTGATCATATTGCTTCTAGTATTTTTAAGTTATTTTCAGTTTTTAAATTTATTTAATGCATGCATATGTTTATAGAAATATTTCAATGCCCTGTTTTATACATAGTTAATCCAATGTTCATTGTATGGCCAATTTGAGTAGTACATGAATGCCTTGTCACCATTAGACAAATGTTATTCAAACTAGTCATATGCTTAGCCATGCTTAGATCACACTTATGAATTTAGGAAGGTTTAGCCAAATCTTTTACAAATTTGTTTCAAAATTTGACATGGTGGTATTGTTTTACCACATGGATTTATAAAGAGGGTTTTACTCTAAATAAAATCAAAAATAGGTTTGGACTTAGGTGAATTGGTTGAATGGCGGGTGCAGGTTTATGCACGGGCTTAATCTGGTTAAGATTAAGGCCCGGGGTTTGATTGAAAGCCGCCCAAGTCAATTGAGGACCAGTCTTTGAGCCGCTTTTTGCTATGCCTTACCGTACCACCACATGTCCTGTATGGGCAGGATTTGGCTAATTAATTGGTAATATTTTAGTGTATTTGTTCCATGTTGATTGTGTGGATGCCGGTTAGACTTTTATTCCCACTTGGCACAAGAGGGAGCTTCCGGAGGACGGTTTGTCCAAAGGGGTGAAACCTTAGCGGGCATAAGTACACTAGGACAGAACATCGTAAAGGCCTCATGATAATTGCTCAGTCGCACGCCTTCGAAAGCGTGTATTGGCCGACATAATGAGCATGTCATCTCGTGTGGGTAAAGTTGTGCGGACTCTGCAGAGTAGAAAACTATTCGAATAGCCGCGTCTGCGGTCATGGACATGCTAGCAAGGCCACTTGAAGTTAGATTTGTTTTTGGTTTTCAAAAATGTTTTATTAAATGTTGAGGATGGCGAATCCTTATGTAAAATTTGGGCGGTTAGCCATGTGATAGGAGGGTATCTTTCACCAGTTCATTTGGAGGTTATCCATACTATAAAAATGTCAATTTCAAACCTGATTTTAGATATAGTATACATTTGCCTTGGAAATTACTATGAGTATTTAACCTGAAAATGTTGTTTATGCAAAATAACCCTTGCCTTATTCACTTGTTTACCTTATGCATGCATTCTCATTCCATATTGGGTGTAGCTTGCGAACACGGTAGTAGTGCTCACTCTTGCTGAATAACTCTTATTCAGGAGAAGACTGTTTCCCCGACGGAGAGGACCAGGACGAGTAGGCCTTCGACCCCAGATGATTGCCTGTGGCGCATCGTGTGGCTCACTTATATTATTATGCTTCCGCAGTGTTATTTATTTGATATTTGTTGATCAGACTCAGTTGTATTAAACATTTGATTACTTAATGTTATTTACATTTTTGGGATATGATTGTGATATCAATTTTGTGAGACTGTCTACACTGGAAATCATGGACCGGTGTATGAACACAGAGAATTCGGGATCCTTCGTTCCCGGGTTCGACAGAATAAGACGAGCATCTACCGGAGAAGGCCATCATTGAATGGCGTGTGCCGGATCAGGAGATTGAGCTGAGCCCCCCGGCCAACTTTACGGCACTCTTTGTGCCTTATCTCTGAGCAAGCCCTCGGCCAACTTTATGGTACTCTTCGTGCCTTATCTCTGGGTAGGCTTTTGCTTGCCCGAGAGTGATTTCCTTATTGGAGTTCTTAATCACTACGGAATAGAACTAGTTCACCTTGTACCAAAGTCAATCCTGGTACTTAGTGTTTTTGCCCACATGTTTGAGGTGTTTTTATGAATAGCACCTAGTCTGCGTCTGTTTAGGTTTTACTACCAAATCATTCGCAACAAGAAGGCTGCTGGTGCCTTGGGCTCTTTTTACTTTAAGCCTCAAGACGCCAACAAGAGGGTTTTTCCCTTCTTGACTACCAAGGATGCTAGCCAAACATGGAGCAGGGATTGGTTTTACTCCATTGTTCCAAGATAGATTAGGATCACTTATAGTCGTGATGCACACCGGAATGGTCAACAAAAAACCGAGTTGCTGACAAGGAAATCAAGCTCACTGATGATGAAAACAATGCGGTCTTAGTGATCAACGACCTGGTGAGGAGAGGTCTGACTGGACGAAAGATCATCCATAACTTCCTCAAGAATAGGATCTTTCCCCTCCAGAAGAGGGAAATAGTATCCTGTGATTATGACATCCAAGAAGATGGTAATAATTTGTTTATATTTTTACTTGCACTGAATTTTGTAGTTGAAGTAAAGTATTCTTTTATCATATTGCAGCTCGTTCGAATTATGAGATCCTGGCTAGGGCCTCAGTTCTGTTGAAGGATCGGATCCTAGAAAAGGAACCGATCGATTTAGAAGCGCAGCCCCCAAGCTTGATTGGGGTTGTCTTATCACTTAGGAAAGATCGCAAAGTGGTAAGTATTTATAAGAATAGTCAGACATAAGAATTAATTTTGCCAATGTCTAACTTGTGTATTTCTGAATAAACAACATCGAAGAAATGTCCCATCTCTGATGTCGGTGCGAGCTCTACCCCTCCTCCGACAAAGAGTACAAGGACAGGCTCCAAGCCTCCTGTTGTGCCAAAGAAGACGAAGCTCGCACCATCTTCGGCCTCAGTTCCACCAAAGCCTCCTACTTCGACCCCGACTCCGGTCTCAACTCCTTCCAGTCCTTCTACCCGCAAGGTACTGAAAACCAAAGTCAAGAATCCAATTTCTCGATATGCCTTTAATCCCCAGCCAAAGTCTACTACATCAACCCTCATGACTGGGGTGATCCAAGGTGAAGGATCATCGAAGGAGTTCAAAGAGGAGATTCCCCTTCAATTGGTTTCAAGGTCACGGACCTCCCTAGCCTTGGTTCCCTCTTTGCCAAAGCAAGCGGAATAACATACCTTTACTGTCGATGAGGACTTCATGGCGCTCTTCAATGACAGTGGATTCGAGATCGAGTAAGTTCTTCGATAATAACCTCATGATTTTGGCTTGTAATAACTAATCCTTTTTAGCCTCTCCTTGCCATCGGATCCAGAGAGGGAACAGTTGGTGGCACAAGAACAAACTTCACCACCAACTATACCAGTGGTAGAGGAGTCTCTAGCAGAAGAGATTCTGCAAATAGAGACAGCTCCTCAAACCACTAAGGAGGTGGTCCATGATGTTTTGGCAACAGCTGTCGGGACATCCAAGGAGATGTCACAAGACACGGAGGTCCAAGCAGAGAGGATCTCCAAAGAAGATCAAATGGAAGAAGCGGTCCATGTGTCCATTACAATAAGAGTGGACCGTGAGACCACATGGTCAGAGGAGGTGGTCCATGAGACCATCGAAACCCAAGACGAGGACGGCCATACCTTGGTAAACTTTTTATTTTGGTAATTTGAATTTTGAACATACCAGCATAGTTCTAACTTGTAAAATATCTTAGGAGTCGCAAGATGCTGGGGCTGATCCTACTAGAGGAGTTTTCCATTTGGTTGAATTGGATCAGTCCGAGGATGAAATTCCCCTTGAAAGTTCTCCCAGAACTGAAAAGAAGAACCTCCAGGACCTAATGACATCCGTCAAAAGGTGCTGGAAGGTTAACATTGACCTGATAGGGGAGATCAAAACTTTTGTAGAAGAGTAGGAGAAGTAAGTGTACAAAGTTATTATTCACTTGTTAGACTCTAACTGATTAATAAACTTATGCTTTTGTTCAATATAGGGAGTGCTTGCTAGCGAAAGCCGAAAAAGAAGATGCTGAAACTATGCTTCATGCCCTCAGAATGAAATTGTCTGAGGAGGAGAAAGGATTTGAGAGGAATCGGTAGTCATGGCAGAAAAAACCGAAGAAATCCGCTCTTTGACTCAAAAGAATGAAAAAATGCAAGAGATCCTGGGCAGGCAATCCGAGGAAAACCACAATCTCTTTGAGAAGAACAAGGTGCTTATTAAGGAGAAGGAAGGTAAAAAATCTTTTCTTTTTCTTTTCTCAAAACATTTAACCTTGTCACTATTTACAATGTGTGAATTCTACTCTCTTTTTTCATTCTTTCTTAGAACTAGAAAAGGCAAAAGATGATCTTCAGAAGCCTCTTCAAACAAAAATCTTCAGATTCAAGACTTGACAGAAGTGGAAGCGCGGTATCACACTGCCGTGCATCAGCTTGAGAAGAAGGTGGAAATCTTGATAAAGGCCGACAAGGAGATCACTATAGTTACGAGAAGGAACCTTTCTCAAATTTTAGCTTCATTGCGAGGGATCGCAGAGCAGCTGAAAGCTCCAATAACTTCTTTTGCAACCAACATGACCTTGGATGACATTAGGAATGATATTTATACTCAAATTACATACATTCAGAAATACATACCTGCTATGAAGAAGATTGTGTATCAATATTTAGTAAGAGCAATGGGTCAAGCTTTGACCCGAGTCTTGTTGACAATTGACCTCCTTTATGGGGACTTTGTTGATCTTCATAAGCTTGTTCCTGTGCCCAAGTTCAAGACAAAAGAAGCAGGTATTGCATCTCATGCCAAGATTACACCAGTAGTGGCGGAGATCATCAAAAGTATTGAATCTAGTGCTCCTGCCACTTCATCAAGTGCTCCCACCACAGCGAGTACTCCTGACTCAAGTGTTTCTTGATACTTCTGCTTATGTTAACAATGACAATGTGTGGAATGATGAAAGAATTTGGTGGACGATAATTGTAACTATTTTTCAAAAGTTGAATTGCTTTTGCAAATTAAATAATTTTTGCAAGTTGAATTCCTTACTTATCTTGTTATGCGTAGCCCCCCTCCCCACCTGGAACAATTTGTCCAGCAATGGGAGAAGTGTTTCAGGCCAACAAATGCTTTAGGACTAGTATATCTTTACAAAATCAATGATCTGGACCAGTGTGTATTTAGGAAGATGAAGTCAAGCTGTTGGGCTCTTATGAAATGAGAATTGGCTTATAGAAGAGGTCCTAGACAGTTGTCATTTCCCAAATGTACACTGATGGACATTGACGAGGATCTAATAATCCTCATTTTATTATTTATCTGTAATTCTTATTATGGGTAAATATGCCTTTGTATATTTCTCGAGTATACCCCTTAATGTACATAAGGGAGAAGTCAACCAGGTGGTCGTAAGTCTTTCTACGACCACCCCCATAGTCGTAAGCCCTTCTACGACTACCATCTGCTCGTAAGTTCTTCTACGATCATCTTCTGGTCATAAGTTCTTCTACGACCAGTACCTAGTCGTAAGTTCTCCTACAACTACCTCATGGTCGTAAGTTCTTCTATAACTAGGTCAGCGACAAAATTGGGGGCCTCCCGTGTTGTTCTCCTGGGCGACACCGGGGCCGACACAGCCCTAGCTCGAGCCCACCCCTCCTCTCCATACCTCCACGCCGCCGCCGCCGTCGGCTACGGTCGTGGCCGTGGTGGGACCTTCTTCGTGCTTGGAGCCAGAGAGAGCCCAGGCACTGGACCTGGGCGATGCGGCGGTAGCCCGAGCGGGGAAGAGATGCTCGGTGGTCGGGTCGAAGAACATGAAGATGAGGCGGTCTTCTTCCTCCACTCCGGTGGAGCACGGAGCTTAGGGCTGCGCAGATCCGAGTCGAGGTGAGCTCAGGAGGCCCGGGCTGCCCGGATCCTAGTGGGGACAGCGGCGACCTGATCTAGATCGGATCTGGATGGCGGCGGGAGCACGGGGGCAGAGGAGCTTCGGTCCGATGCGATTCCGAGTCGGTGCGCCGAGCAGAGGACCACGGCATGGGGACGACAATGACAACCGGCAGTAGGGGGAGCAGGAGACTCAGGCCGGGGTCGAGCGTGGGTGGAGCAGCTGGGCGTCGGTGCTCGCAAGCTTGCTTCAGAGGCGGCAGGTCTGGGCCAGATCCAGAGCAGGAGAGGAGTGGCACCTCTCGCGAGCTAGCTCCGAAGGCGGTGGCACCTCGGTCCGGACCGAAACCAGAGCAGGAGAGGGGCGGCCGGCTTGGTTTTGGAGTGAGGTCGAGCCCCCCGGAGTGGCGGCTAGGGTCTGGCGCGAGACCGAGCCCCCCCGGAGCTGAGCGGTCGCGGGTGGCTGGCTTGGATCTGGAGCGAGGTCGAGCCCCCTAGAGTGGTGGATTCAGGCGGCGCCGGGTAGGGTCTGGCGGAGTTCATGGTCGTCGGTGCAACTCGTTGGTGGCGCGCGTCGGCGTCAATCCGGCGTGGTTCTGGATCTATGGAAAAAGAAAAAAAAGGCGGTGCTCCTGCTATAGAGGTCAATGGAGGTGGCTTGAGCAGTTTGGACCTGGTGTCTCCACTGGATCCCCGGTTGGTCCCTAGGCAACGACCGGCGAGAAGGTGGCTACAGTGGTGCAATTGCGGGGCGGCTATGGCGGGCAACGGCCAGAGGTTGGGGGGCTGGTGCCTGTTCCAGGTGAAAACCTTTGATCCGGCTTTTAGCTGGATCTGACGACGGTGACGTCTTCGGCCGTCGTTTTCCTCCTTGGAGGCGTCGTCTTGGCTCTTTGGTTCCCCACCCTTCCTGAGCTCTTGTGGACTTCTCCAGGGTGAAAACCTAAGATCTGGTTCCTGCTAGATCGGTTGACGGCGATGCCTCCGGCGTCGTTTCCTCCTTGGAGGCGTCGGCTTGGAGTCTATGATCTCCCCCTCCTAGTTGTAGCTTTGGTCGGCTGCAGGTTACGACGATGCCTCCGGCATCGTTTCTTCCTTGGAGACGTCGGCTTGGAGTCTATGATCTCCCCTCCTATTTGTAGCTTTGGTCGGCTGTGCATCATTGAGTGGAATCAACGTGGTTTCGAGCTGGCGTCCTTGCTCTAGTGTGGCGGCGTGTTCTGCCTTTCTCTTTGTAGTTTTTGTCTGAGGGTCGTGTTTTTGGTCGTGCTCATAGTTTTTTTCTTTTTTCCTATCTGTATTCGGTTGTATTTTTTTCTGCTTAATGAAAAGATGTGCAAAGCTTTTGCACTTGCTCGAAAAAGGTCAGCGACAACCACCCTATAATCAATAAAGCCTACAGACGAGTGGGCCCTATTGATTAGGGAATCTAAGCAGTCAATATACGTTGTTATTCTTTGGAATAACTGCATGTAATATGCCATTATATCTGACAAATTACTGTCAGCCGATGTGGAGGGGTTACTACTCCAGTGATTACTATCATCAATACGCTAGTTATATGAAATGATGAGGCATCTCTTGACTTGGAGAAACGGCTACCTCTTCGCACACTATATAAAGGTTGCAGTCAGAAGATAACGGCAAGTCTCAACAGACTAGAGATACACAATCAGAAGGAGTACAAGCCTTAGTCTTTCCACTGATTGTAACCACAATACTCAATATAATACACACAGGAGTAGGATTATTATTCTCTCCGGAGAAGCCTCAACCTGTATAGAAATCCCTATGTCGTACTCTCTGCGTGATCAATTGTGGAGACCCCTTGAATCAAATAATCTTTACGTAAGATCGGTTCTAAAACACCGATAGTTGGTGCCGTCCATGGGGATCTTTTGGTAATTCCTTGTCAACAGATTCTCTTTTCTCTTAATGCTTCCATGGCAGGAGAGTGAAATGAGGAGAACTGGTTCGATTTGGCCGATTACGCTGATATCGACATGGATACCGATTTCGACTACGAGCCGAGCAACTCGTCCGATGGTGATGCCGCCTCCAGAGGTCTTTCACCAGATCCAAGAGACCATACCAGTGATGGAGTTGAGGAGGGATCCTTATCCCCCACAACGGTACACCCAATTGAGGGATGGGTTTCCTTAGAGGACAAGGGTCAATCCGACCACAACAAGGACTACAACCAGGCATACACACAACATGACAAGGGATCTCCCTCCAAATGTTCGAGTCCGCCTGAGGCAATCCAACTTGGCAAGGAAAGTTTTGGAAGCAATCATTCTAGAGCTTCAGCAGCATCTGGTGGTTCTCTCTCTTCGGTTAGCCCCACAAAGGAGGGGGTCAAATATGCTTTTCCTGCGAGTTCAACCATCCCTTTGTAGGGCTCACCTATGTACGGAGATGGTTATGACCCGAATTCCCCTTCTTGGAGGGGTTTACTCCAAGTCGTCAGATGGTGTCTTTCGACTACTCCTGAAGTGAGATGGCTCAAGAACAAGTGGAGATCATCAACGGGAGGTCTTCGTCCTTCCCTCAAATAATGATCTCTCTCTCCAAGAGACAGACCTGAGGATGCTCCCCGATGATCACACACTGCACCCCCTAGTGGCAATGGTAAGGACACCTCCGGTGATGCCCAGGGTCAACACTCTGATGAGCGTGAGGGAAATCCTCGACATAATCGCACTCCATTGAGGCAAACTCAAGGATTGGATGTGGGTGATCCTAAGATAACCCGATAGAGAAGAATTGCAACTCAGAGAATTCTGCCTAGGCACGTTTAGTACCAGTCGGAGGAGGCTCAGGAACTCCAACTCATCAATGATCTGCTCGAGAACCCAACTCGAGAGCTTGCTGGAGCACCAGGCTACGACCTCTTCACCGAAGAGATCGCACGAAGGCTTCGAAGCACAATGGCCAGACTCGAGTATCCTCATCGACATCATTTCGAAAGTTGTAGCGGTACAGCTCCATCAGCTACTAGTTGATCGAACAGCTCATCACATGGAAATTGGCGTAACAACAGATTATGTTATTCCTCTTAGCTTAACTCCAGTCGGAGGAGAGCTCCTCAAACGCCTAATGATCAACGAGCTCCTAGGAGAGGTGATCATTCACTGCTCTGATCCAAAGATCTGCAGCAGCAGATGGAATACGAGGAGTATTTTCCTCGTAAGGCTGAGACCTACAATAGGTCAGGTCTACCCACGACCGGGTATCATCGTGTATGATCACCTGGTGATATCAACCCTTCTTTCCTGCAAAGAAGGCATCATGAGGTCATTACCGGATGTCGGGCATTCTCACCCACCTCCGAGCAGTTAGCTGGTCACCTCGGTTTCGACCAGTGAACATGGAAAAGTTTGATGGGTCTCAAAATCCCATTGAATTCCTTTAAATCTACACAACTGCTATCTAAGCAACCGAGGGAGGATAACGTGTCATGGTGAATTACCTTCCAACTATGCTCGAAGGGTCCGCTCGATTGTGGCTGCTAAACCAACCACTCGAGTCGATCTACTCATGGCAATATCTCTGCGATCTTCTTCTAGCTAATTTTCAGGGAACCTACAATCTCTCTAGAAAGGAGGACGACCTGCATAGGATGAGACAAAACGACCATGAGACCTTACAACAATTCATTAGGCATTTCAGTCAGGTTCATAACTTGATTCCAGGTTTCTGACTCATCTGTTATCAGAGTCTTTAAGTAGGGAGTCTGCAGTAGAAGGATTACTGAGGACATTACTTTGAATCCTCCTGCTACCGTCGCCGAGCTCTTCGAGATGGCCGATCGATATGTGACTGCTGCTGAAGCAGTTGAGTGGAATAAAACCATCGATCGAGATGACAATAACTACGCGTAATACGCCATTATCTCTAACAAGTAACTGCCAGCCGATGTGGAGGGGTTACTACTCTGGTGATTACTAGCATCAATGCGCCTGTTATATGAAATGATGAGGCGCTTCTTCACCTAAAGAAATGGCTACCTCTTCGCACATTATATAAAGGCTGCAGTCAAAAGATAACATCAAGTCTCGACGGACTAGAGATACACAATCAGGAGGAGTACAAGCCTTAGTCTATCCATTGATTGTAACCACAATACTCAATACAATACACACAAGAGTAGGGTTGTTATTATCTCCGGAGAAGGCTTGAACTTGTATAAAAATCCCTGTGTCGTTCTCTCTGCGTGATCAATTGTGGAGACCCCCCGACTCAAACAATCTTTACGTAAGATCGGTTCTAAAACACCGATAGCCATTTTACAAGTAAGTCACTATGACCCATTAGTGGATTTGATCAACCATAGGCACTTGATTAAATAACACAAAGATGGTGATCATGTATGCGAGACGATACGAAAAAATTTCTGAACAAAAATTAAGATAATATTGACAGCAAAAAGACAATCTAATTGTATATTTAAACAATATTGTAAAAATATACTTATACATAATTTTTTTAAGATGTTCAATGCTCCATGTGTTAGATTGAACACGACCATCCTCCATGGCTAATTTAACTGAGCCTAGCCTAGTGACAGAGACTAAAGTATATGGACCCTCCCATCTAAAGGACAACTTATTCAAGTTGGCCTGGTTCTGGATTCACTTCAGGATCAGGTCACCCACTTGAAGTGTTCTTGGATGAACTCTTCGATTGTAGTAATGTCTCAGCCCTTGCAGATAAGCAGCCGATTTTGATAGTGCTCGATCACATCTTTCTTCCAACAGATTGACATTGTCTTTGCACAATTCTCCCTGATTTACTGGATCTTGGAGGTCTGTACGCGTTGAACCTAGCTAAATCTCACTAGGTAGCACTGCTTCTACACCGTAGACTAGTATGAATGGTGTTTCACTAGTTGCTCTACTGGCGGTAGTGCGCAATGCCCATAGGACAAAGAAGAGCTCATCCATCCAAGTTTTTGAGCACGTCTTAAGGCAATTGAAAACTCTCATTTTCATACCTTGCATAATCTGACCATTGACCCTTTCTACTGCTCCATTGCTCTGTGGATGTTCCACCGAAGCAAAGCAAATCTTGGTACCAATTTCGTCACAATAATCTTAGAACACATTACTAACAAATTGGCTCCCGTTATCTGTGATAAGATGACTAGGTACTCCAAATCTTGTGACAATATCTCGTATGAAGAATTTCTTTTCTGCCGCAACCTTTATATGAACGACTGGTCTAGCTTCTATTCACTTAGTGAATGTATCATGCAACGCACGAGAACACCATGTGCTCCCCTCATATACAATGATCCTTCGACCAGCTTGTACACGTGTGCTCTCTGAATTAACCTATCCTTCTATTGAGGATCATCAGGCAATGTACCTGATGCAAGATAAGTGGTCAATGGCTTTATCCACTCTGCATCTTGCTCGATGACTCTGACCTCTGAGGTGGTCGAGCCTGTTTCTATTGAAGGTTTTGTAAAGTATTCGACAAAGACACCTATTGGAACAGGTTTTCATGAGAAACCCAGTTTTGATAACTAGTCCGCTATGGAGTTGTCTTTGCGTAGTATATGTTGGACTTCGAAGTTTCTGAAGTATTTTTCCAACTTCCTCACTTCACCCAGGTACCGAGCCATTGTCTCGTCAGAACATTAATATTCCTTTGCTACCTGGTTTATGACTAATTACGAATCTACCTTTGCTAAAAGCCAACGGACTCCGAGGGATTTAGATCTCGAAGCCCGGCTAGAAGTCCTTCATACTCTGCCCTATTATTGGTGTCAGGGAGCATAAACTGTATGACACACTGAAGTTGATCACCTTGTAGTGTTATCAACAAAATCCTGGCCCCCGAACCTTTAAGCTCACAGGAGCCATCAAAATACAGTGTCCAATGGTCATCTGGTACTACACTAGCTTGAGATTGATCTTCAATGTTCATCCATTCAGCCACAAAATCAGCCAAGACTTGGCTTTTAATTGTTGTTCGGGAAGTGAAATGAAAATCAAATTCTCCAAGTTCTACTGCCTATTTGGCTATGCGACCCGTTACTTCTTGGTTATGAAGAATATTTTCAAGAGGAAAAGATGAAGTCATTAGAAGAGCGCAAATTAGCTTTTGAACCTCACTTACATAGTAAATGGGTCATTGAGACCCTTCACTTTCTACAATGAGTACTGCACTGACCACATTTGGTATTGCTGCCAAGTAGACCAACAAAGGTTCACCTTCTAAAGGCAAAACTAATACTGGAGGATTCAAAAGATAAGCTTTTAAGCCTTCAAAGGCTTTGTCAGCTTCGTTGGACTATTGGAACTTTTTGTTGCGCTTGTGGATCACCTTGAAGAAAGGTAAATCACATTCTCCTGATTGTGAAATGAAACGACTAAGAGCCGCCATTCGACCAGTTAAGGCTTCAACCTCCTTCACAGTGGAAGGTGGCCGTAGTTGTTCAATGGCACAAATTTCCTCTGGATTAACTTCAAACCCATGAGAACAAACAAGAAAACCAAGCAATTTGCCAGAATTAACCCAGAACATATACTTTTCTAGGTTAAGTTTTATTCCAAGTTTGTTTACATTTTTTAAGGTCTCTGTGAGATCCTTTAGATGGTCATACCTAGTACTACTTTTTACAACGAGGTCATCGACATAAGCTTCTAAATTACGCCCCAGCTGACTGCTGAAGGTCTTCTACATTAAACGCTGGTGTGTGGCTCCAGCATTTTTTAACCCGAATGACACCTTAACATAGCAGTAGATACCGAAGAGTGTGATGAAGGCAGTGTTCTCTTCATCTTCTTTCGCCATACTGATCTGATAGTATCCATAATGAGCACCATGAAAACTCATCAGTTCACAACCTGCAGTAGAATCAACTAGCTGATCGATGCGAGGCAAAGGGGAGTCATCCTTTGGGCAAGCAGTATTTAAACTGGTAAAATCGATGCATATGCGCCACTTATCGTTAGATTTCTTGACCAGGAACAGATTCGCAAGCCACTCGGGGTGATCTACCTCATGAATGAAGCCAACTTCAAGGAGCTTATTGACCTCTACTTTGATGGCCTCTTGACGATCCAAGGTGAAGCGTCTCAGTCTTTGCTTGGCTGGTTTTTTCTAGGCTGAATGGCTAGCCTATGCGTAATCACCTCCCTTAGGACCCCAAGCACGCCAGATGGCTTCCACGTGAAGACATCCGAATTGGCCCAAAGGAAGGTGAGGAGCTCATCTTCCTATTTCTCACTTAATTCCGTGCCAATCCGGACCGTCTTGGATTGGTCATCGGGGCTAAGTGATCTTTACCTGCTCATTGGGCTGAGGAGTAGCCTTGATTTTCGCAGCCTTCCCTATTTTGTCCTCTAAAGTAAGATCTTTCAGAGGTAATTGATAGACAAGTTCTAGCAACTTACAATCACATGAAAGTGTGACAGCCTGGTCACCTTGCACCACAATTACACCTTTTGGACCAGGGATCTTGATCTTCTGGTAGGCATGGTGTGTAACTACCATGAACTTCATTACAGATGGTCTACTGTAACATCCTAAAATTTGGCTTTTCAAAAATCTTTTGAGTAGTTTAGGTCTCTGAAAAATTTCACCAATTTTATTTGAATTAATAAAGCTTAATTAGAAATTTCCTAAATTTAAAATATTTAATTTCTGAATTTATTTGAGCTCAGTTGGATTTTTAGCTTTTGTTTAATTCCTAAATCAATTTCTAATTCTAAAAATCCTCTTGGGCTGAATTTGGTCCAGCCCAATTCGCCTTTTCTCTCTCCAGCCTAACTCCCATGGTCCATCCCGCCACCGCTAGCCGCTCACCCGCAGCCCACTGCCACTGAGCCGCCACTCCACAAGACGTGTTCGACCCATACTCATTTGTCACTTTTGGGTGTCCGTGCCACACGCCTCCCAAGGTGCCATAAATAGCTAGCCCATGCGCCCTTGCTCCGTCCCGACCCGCCATCCCTTGTGCCCTAGCCGCCATCGTCCGAGCACCGCCAAGCGTCGTCACCGGGTTCATCTTATTCGTGACCGACCCAACCATCACCGCCCATCCTCCGCCATTGAAGCCTCCTCGAGCCGACGTGTCCGCGTCACGGCGATCGCCTCGTCTTCCTCTTCGTGTTGCCGCCACCCACCAGAGCTTCCATGCCTCCTATCACCTGCGCCAACTCCATCTTCCTCAACTCCGGCCGCATCCTGCTTCCCCAAAACCATGTCGTCACGTTTCTCATCGACTCGATGAGACCTCGCAAATCTAAATGTGTCACCATGTGTTCCATACTTTGATATATCTTCCTACAGCTTTAATTCCAAGTTTTATTCATTGTGCGCCAAGTTCCCTCCTTCTCTTTCACTTTCGGTCGCCGCCCTTTTGCCGGCCAACAGCCCTGCCTCCGGTGACCTCCGCCACACATGGACCCCATCTTTTTCATCCTCGAGCGACATTCTAACCGGTGCTCCTCTCCTTATCCCCAGAGCTTTGCAATAGCTCATTGCCGACGAGCAACCCGCCGTCGCCGTCGCTCCTTTGCTCACCACCAGCAATCGCCGTTGTCCCTCATCACCGCATCCGTGTCACCGAGACCACCTTTGCCTCCTCGTTCTATTTTGCCCATTCCCTCGCACTGCCGTGTCCCGTAGCTCTAGCGAGCCGGTGAACCCAAGTGCCACCGTGCCTCTATGCCTGTCGCCAGTGCCACATCATCACGCTCATGTCACTGCCACCTCGCTGCCCGTCCTCGCCACCTCAGTGCTTGTGCACATGTGGCATGCTTGTCGTCGCCTACATGTCAGCCACTAACCCAACCCTAAAACCGAAACCGTGTGGACATGGTTCACATGAACAAGTCACTTACCTGTGGATCCACCTTGTCAGGCACTATTTTGTGAAATGGGTTCATCGTGAACCCGACCAAACTCTGTGGACTTGGTCCATGGACCAATGACCCCACTTGTCATTCCCTTTCTTTTAATTCTAGAAAATTCATAAATCTAGTGGGTCCCACCTGTCATACATTTAGTAATTTTCCAGAATTTCTGAAAAAAATAATTGAGGAATATTCGGTGGATCCCACTTGTTAGTTTCTCTCTCCCTTTTCCTTTTTCAGCATTTTCCTTTCTAATCAAACTTCCGAGAGCTCGTTCTTCCTCATACGAACTCCGATTGAATCCATTCAAGTTTTTGAATTCATATAAATTCAATGTATACCTTCCAGTATCATTCAATTTTAATTTGGAGTTTATTTGATTTATCTTTTTGAATTTTATTTGTTTTGCACTTTCTCTTTCGTTAGACGTTGAAGTCCCGGAATCGTCCGAAGGAGCTGAAGGTCAAGGAAGTAGAAGATCGAAAACAAAATAAGAGCATCATTACTATAGCAAGGCAAGTTGTACCTTTGAGCATGTTGAACCCGTTTTCCAAAATTACTTTGATGCAATTATTGCATTTACTTCAAGTATTTATTCAACTGCTTTGGGATTAGTTATATACCCATTTGATTATATCTGCCTTGCCTATTGTATTATCATGATATTTTGTCTCCCTAGCTTGGTTAATTATTAGTTGGTAATATCATATCACCAACGTGGATTGGCTAGATACGAATAGTTTGCTTAGCCATGCAACGAGTCATTCATATCATTCAAGTTGCAAATATAAATTTCACTAAGTGATTATGGAACTTTGTGTAAACCTGTGTGTTGTGTGCTATTACTCGTTGATGGCATATATTGCACTTAACCAACAGGGTGGGAAAACATTTAGATTGAGGTGAGTGGCGGAACTATGTGATATGGTGGCTTTGTGATTGGAAAATATGAATCTTCATGGCTTAGTTAGAAATTGGCAATCTCACCTTGATCAATTAAGAACTTAACTTTGTGCATCATTAAACTGGGCCTTATCATACAACAACATGCCTGGTATAGGACGGGCCTAACTTAGTAAGTTACGAAATCTCAACATTGACTACTCAGGTAGTAGGTTAGGAGCTCAGTGATGGGTGGAGGTGTGTACTGCTGTGTTAGGGTCACATCGATGGACGGTTTCCCGCTTCCTGGTCCAATGGCACTGTGTTTGGATTGGTACGACACTAAAAACACATCAGAAGTGTCAATTGTTGAGATGAAGTTTCGAAAAGGTTTTGTTGTGATTATCTCTGATCCAGTTGATTGCATCTTGTGCGTAAATTGTAAAACCTCTTCAGAGTGTTAAACAATCTATTCGAATAGCCGCGTTCGTGGTCATAGACATGCTCAGGGATTTCACACGAGGGGTAGATTTTTCATAAAACAATTGAGAAGGGACAGCTGCGTGATTTAACTCATATGGCTATGTGAAAGAAATTGATTAGGTATTGTGTCCTTTGTGAAAACAATTTTTAAACTATTATTGTTTATTTGTTTTGAATTACGCTTTTAATCTATTATTGGTATTCAATTGCAAATGCTGCTTTATTGCAAAATAGCCACAGAAGCCATTTCAGTTGGAATAAGCTATCATCTATAATTGTATTTTGTGGTACAACTTGTTGAGTACTTAGAGTACTCATTCTTGCTACAATCATTCAGATAAAGTGGAGAAATCGTCGATCAACAAGGTTTACTTCAAGGATCGTGGAGAACTAGGTTGCGCTACCCCAGCCGATTGCCTGTGGGCATATGGATGAGCTTCACTGGAGTTATTCTCTTACCTTTCGCTATAGATTATTTGAGATATTTGCCTTCTGAGGCATTCATTGTAAGCTTTGACCTTAAGGTCGTTACTCTGATAATTATTGTTATTTGTCTATTTATTAGTCATCATTGTATATGGAAATGATATTTCATCAATGTTGCCACTGTGTTCACTAGCGTGATCCTGGACTAGTGCAGTATACACAGAGGGTCCAGAATTGCATTTTTGGGTCCCGACATCTACCTAAAATTGCATTATAGGCAGACTCGAAATCAACCACTTCAAAAGTGTTTAATTCAGTTCGAAAGTTGGTAGCATTACCGAATGTTACTGGTAATACTATTTGCCCTATAGGTATAACAAACATACCTGGCACTATTCCATAGAAGGGACTTGTCATTGGTTTAATCTTAGAACGAGGAATTTGCATCTCATCTAAAGTATTAATAAATAATAGATCTAAAGAACTACTGATATCTATCAATATTCTCTCTACTCTACAATTGCTTATGGTAGGGGAAACTGCTAAAGGTAACTTAGGGAAGTAAACATACCTTTAGGGACGTTCTCCTTGGTGAAGGTCAGGGAGGTCTTTGACCATTTTGGGTATTCTGGACGGCCAGGTGGAGTCTCAACACTATTGACGTCTCTCCATGCCGTCTTGTACTGTCCCTTGGAGGTGTAAGCGGCAGAACCCCCGTAAATGACATTGACATGTTGATCCATCTTTTGAAATGGCATCTCCGTGTCTTTGTCATTAATTTGGACCACTAGTGGTCCGCTGTCTTCTGGCGGCACAGGCATTGGGCTCTTCCCATCGTAGTACTCCTCCATCTGCTTCTACCAAGTACAACAGTTACAGAGGTCATGGCCAGGAACTTTGTGCGATGGGCACCAGCGCTCATTGCTCTTAGATGTATTTGCAGCATGTGGAGCAGTACGGTCGTTCAAATGACCTCCTTGCCTCTTGCTCCAAGGACCTTTGCTCTTGTCATAGGGTTGTCACTGGTCGATAAAAGCGACCTCCCTAGTAGACTACTTGGACCTCTCCTTCTCCTTCTTCTTGGGTTTCCCCTTACTGCTCATAGAGCCTTCGGACCTCTTGGATTTCTTCTCTTTGATGTCCTCGAGGCCTGGATGAGTAGGGGTGGTCCCCTTGTCCACCATACGGTTCCACTCCACTGCCTCATTGGCATCGGAGTACTGATCAGCCGTGTCGAAGAGTTCTGACATGGTCCTAGGCAGGTTGATGTTGAGGTCTTCCATGAACCTTCAATATCTTACCGCCTGTTTAAATCTCGAATCACAGAGTCATTATAAACATTTGGTATAGTATTACAGACTTTTATGAAACGCTTTACAAACTGACATAAATTTTAATTGAGGGTTTGGCGGAGCCAATGCAAATCATCCTCCATCCCCGGTTTCGTATAACAACTTTTGAAGTTATTTTGCAATGCACTACAAAGCATCTCCCAGTTGTATATGGATCCCTCAGGTTTTTTGAATAACCAGGTCCTGGCAGAACCCTTAGAACTGTGGGCAAATAATTAGCCATTACCTTGTCATCGCCTCCAGCAGCCTGAATGGCGGTAGTGTAAACTTGGAGAAACTCTTACGGGTTCTGTGTCCCGTCAAAATTTTCTATACTCCCTGGTTTGAACTCTCTGGCCAGGTAACGTCTCTTAGTCTGGGAGAAAAGGCTTTACAACCTGCGTAAGGACCAACACATTGTTGTACACTGTGATGATTGTTACAATCAGCAGGAGATTTGGGACGTCTACCACATCCTGGAAAATGGACGTCGTACTCACCTTGGCCTTGGACGTAACAGCTAGGAGCACCATCACTTTGGCCTTGCTTTCGTTGTCCAAGTGAGAACCCTTCTAAATGAGAGTCTATCTGGGAAAGCACAGTATGCGATCGGGTAGAGATATTCTCTACGGCATCCTGCAGCTCTTGTGCGATAGCATGCATTACTTGCACTCCGTATTCCAGAGATAATCCTTCTGGAGGACATGCAATGGTGCTCGCTAAATAGCGAATGCGCTCCGCAGGGGAATCCTCCTGCATGGGGGTTGGCAAGGCGTTTAGATCCTTACCATCGTTGCCCACGGCAATGGCGTATGCATCGCTTGTTGTGGCGCCCTTGCTGAGGAACCAGGGGTGCATCGGTAGTAGTGGCTACGAACCTGCGAGATGTGCGCTTGTGTAACGGCACGTATCTCGGTTTGTCTGGCCTACTCCTCTTATTGGAGGCGTTCCTGCTCTTCCCGTTCCTGGTTATGCCCTGATGTCTCAGGTTTATCGCCGGCATTGGATTGATTGCCACCAAGCGCGGCGACCGGACGGACGCCGAAACAGGAAGAAGGGGTAAACATGTCGTCGTCCTCTGAAGAAGAGGATGAGGTGTATTGTAAGGTGGAGAGAAGATTTTCTCCAGGTGTCCCCTCCAGGCCCTGAACGTGGAGGCCACCAGTGAGATCATCGTAACGTGTTGCGCTCGATGAACTTTCTGAATCTCCTGTTCCAAGGGAAACAGACTCGGGATAGTACTCGTCAATGGCGGCATTTGTGGACGAAGGCATGGCCGGCGTAGAGCCAGCGGGTGCAGACTCGGCGGGCGATGGCACTTCGATAATGGCCTCGAGGGAACTGTTGGTGTTGCCAGAGATGAGGACGAAGCCTTCCTCCATGTGGTCATCGTAGTCGGAGACATTGAGGATGCTTTCCTTTCTCCACGCCAGCAAGCTTCAATTCATGTGCAAGACTGTAACACCCTGGCTATTCGGAAGCCAAGATGTCACCTATTTAATGTAACAATCTACACAATGAGGAAGAATAAGAAATAGAGTATCAATTAATGGCAGTATCAAAACATCCAGGACATGATGAAGGTATCCTTCCTTCACCATCTAGGTTATTTATTTCCGATCATCAATAATGACAGTTCGCATGCAGTAATAAATCAACATCCTTGTGGAGAAGGTATCCTTCCTTCACCAATTATAATTTAATTATTACAGCTCATCAATAACAAATGTAAGATAGAACTAAATTTAATCTTGAACATGAATAGGATGATGTGAACGAGTAGTGCGTGTCTACTCCCTCCCAAGTGAGCCAACATCAGGGGTTACCTAAAATAAACAAACAACGCAAGAGTGAGTCCGTGACTCAGCAAGTACAGTGAAAAAGACAAAACACATATACGAACAAGACATCATCATTTAAGAATGCGAACATTGGATCAAGTGAGCACTTAGGAAAAACATGAAATGGATGAATGTAATCAAGGATGGACTGCACACATGCTTATACCGGTATAGCTAGTGACACACCCGTCGGTGTTCACTTAAGCCCGCACCTTAACAAAAGTGCGGGGATCCAAGTCCTGTATGAAGAACGTTTCATACAGGTGTCCAAATCTGCCCATACTAGAATTGATGGGACTTACATGCCCATACTGGAATTGATGGGTCTTTCTATCCACTCCCGTGGACGGGACATGACAATGTCCAAAACTGCCCACATTGGAATGATGGGACTTACACTCCACTCCCGTGGATAAAACATGAATTATGATGCATGAACTGAAGTATGAATTATGAAAGACATCATATATATATATACTCATGTATATAACACATAAGAAAAGG
This sequence comes from Ampelocalamus luodianensis, assembly GCA_036346255.1. Classification (NCBI taxonomy): domain Eukaryota; kingdom Viridiplantae; phylum Streptophyta; class Magnoliopsida; order Poales; family Poaceae; genus Ampelocalamus; species Ampelocalamus luodianensis. Next base: position 24,726,728 of record CM070622.1, on the reverse strand, counting down.
ACATAAACTTTGAATATTCTCAAGGATATCAGAAAAACACAATACAGTCATCAAGCATGCATCATACTCCAAACATATGAACAACAAAGTACTTTGCCTTCCGCGTTGCGACGCGTTAGCAGGCAACGAAGGTGCTCCCAAACCCGTAGCCTCGCCGCCTAATCAATACAATAAACGAAATAAGAACCACATGGTACGCAACACGACTTAATATTCTACAATACTCTCTTGAACACCCAAGAAATAGCCGTAATCCCAAATCTGAAAAACAGACAACACCCTGGAATCGGATCTGGACAGCAGCATGGTAATGGCCATAACTATTTACCTGGGACTCGAAACGAGGTGAGCCCAGCTCCTACATAAACTTAACGATCATACCTACAACACTCTAGTTGATGAGGTAACCCAATTCGGCCAAATTTTTATACTAACAGGTAATTGAAACAGCAGTACAGAATCTGTCCGAACAGTTAAGACAGCAATATTAAAACGTCCATAACTTTTCAAATACAACTCCAAATTGAGTGTTCTTTATCAATCTGAAAAGGTTATGCAATTATCTACAATAACCTAGTTGGGATGAAACCCTGATTCGTCCATTAACATACACCTTTTTTAAAAGACAACTTAAAAGGTAATTCTCGTCAGAAATCTGGACAGCAAAAACTAAAATGATCATAACTCTTGACTCGAACGTCGGATTCTAGTGTTCTTGGAGGTCACCGAAAGCTAAGAACCAGACCTACATAACTCCAGGAGATGAACATATCAAATTCGGCTTCTAAAATAACGAAACAGACCGCGCAACATACTGGACAGATTGATACCTACAGCAGACCGACATTGATCCAAGCAATTCTATTCGTTTCCTCTTCTACGACCAAACCACCAACAACAACCGAGGAATAATTACCCTTGGAGCGCCCAGGAGCATGAAGATCGAACCGTGGTGGTGACCCCCTGCCGTCTTGATCTGAACCCTTGCGAAACTCCACCAAATTGACGCGGGAGGCCGGCAACGAGGGGATCAACACCGAGGGGACGCTCCAGGAGATGGGGGCGCGACTCCGGGACCTTGGGGCAGCACCAAAGGGGTGGAGGAGGGGCGGCACCTCTGCTGGAAGTGGTGCACAAGATGGAGGGGGGAGGTGCAAGTGGTGGCTGCCAAAGGGGGAGAGGTGGAAGGGGTGGGGACTAGGGTTTTTTTTCAGCCCCCCCCCTAAAGGCCCCTATGGCCGGCCCCTTGGTGGGCTTGGGCCCCACGGCTGCCCCCCTCCCCTTGGGCTCCAAGTCGGCCGCCCTTGTCCCACAAGGCCTCCTTTTGGGCTGATTAGCCAAAGGCCCAGGCCCAAAACCAGAAGAAACAACGAACGGCGAAACTGCGAACTTTTATACTCAAATTCGAACCGAAAACTTTCTAAACGAAAACGAGGTATTACAAAGACACTGGATGCATTACCAGAACTAAGTCAGCGAAGATGATGGCGATCCCTACGGACGGCACCAGCTGTCAACGTCTGCAACTCTCATCACAAAACGGACAAACAAAAGTATAAAGAAAAAATGGAGATTGTTGTCTATTCGGCTAAGGACTCAAATGGTGATATATATATATTGCAAAGGGTATGCTCTGATTACAGGGATAATGATTGTTAATAAACGTGGATTAGGGTCAGGATCATTATAAAGGCACATAGGCTGGGTCTTTTATAGTCTACAAACATCAGTAGTTCGTTGTAGTGGTGCCTCTTCACGCCAATAGTCGCATCCCTTCAAGACAATCATAGCGTCCCTTCATGGTGACCGTTATGTCTATGGATGTAACAACCAATGCCTTCTCTCCACATAGGTTGTTATTAATCACACATGAGTAACTGCCTTTGAGGACCTCTTCTGCGGGGCAGAGGTCCTAGAGTGGTCTGAAGAAACCTCCAAGGGAGGTCCAATAGGACGTCTGAAAGAGGTTCGAGGATGGTCTGAGAAAAGACTCTCGGGCCCACCTCCTAACTGCTTGATTGATCTTGGGCCCAGCAAACTAATTTGAGTCTAGTAGAGGACCTGGGTAATTTACAAATAGAAAAATAAAGATATACCCGGATAATTGACTGGTCAACAATCCTCGTCAGTATTCGGCACTATCCATGTCCGACTCTGATTCCGAGAAAAAATATGTAATAGGATACAGGATGAACGAGAGTTTAAGAGGGGCTTGGCTTTAGCTATGGTCGGTATCCTAAGTTTGCCCCCATCCCCAACTCTCCCTCCCTCTAGTTTCCCTTCTCCATACGATTAGTTATACATGATCCTATCGACAGTACCAAGTCTGTCATAGTCTCAGAGATCAAGACTGGCTTGTTATAGGGAATACAATACTAGTGAATTCTAGGAGGAGAGTCGAGACTTAAGAGCGTAGGGTAGATGCTGTGTTGTTGGGACTTCTTGATCTTCTGTTCCTATGCATGAGTTGTAGACTTGTAGATCCATTAGATGCAAGCAAGGTCTAGGCTGCTGGAGTTTAATCCTTCAATTGAAGTTTTCAAGTCTTAATTGAGTTGTAGAAAGTTTTTAGAACTGTCAGTTTTTGTGTCTGTTTTTTGACTCGGGTTCAAAGGTAGTGTCGGATTTCAGATGTAAACCGATTTGGTTGTTCTTCATATTCTAGTTAAATTCAGTAGTAGTATTTGTCATATTCTAGTTATATTCTAGAATATTCTAGTATAAATTGAAGAGAAAAACTCAGAAAAGGTGCGCCGACTTGCACCAAAAATTCCTCTGTTTTTGTTCTGTTGGTTCAGATACTGTACGTTGTTCGACAATTGAAATTGCGTTTTTAGTCTGAACTTCAGAAACATCATAACTCTGAAGCTTGAGACAATACGTTGAAGTCAACACGTGGTATCAGAGCCTTGTATGAAAATTGGTCCTTCAACTCTAGAAAAGAAGAAATAGATGGCTCCCAACGGATCTTCATCGACAACAAAAGAAGGCCCAAATTCATTTTCGTACCTGTCGACGATCAAGACGTCGATCTTACGAAATGAATAGGAGAGAATAACGTGGAACTTCTGGGGAGAGAATGGGACTGCTCTTTTATTAATATGAATTGGATTTTACAGGGGATGCCTTATGACTAGGTGGTGGACTAATCCTATTTACACTAAGAACAATGCCTGCTGTGCTACAATGTCAGACTTAAAACACAAATCTGATGTCTATGTTTTAGTCCGATGAGGCTTGATCTCTTGCTCCGTCCATGCTCCATCTTTAAATATCTCTTGAAGAGGTGGCAGTTACTTCTGGAGAAGACGTTTGTTGTGAAGCGTCGCGACTGGTCAGAGCGAGATGACGGTTGATGGAGTATCAACCGTTCAGTGGTTGTATGCTTGTGAGATACTTAACTGTATGGTGGTTGTTCATTAATGTCTTAGGATAAGAAACGTCGTGTGGTATGGAATATACGCACGTGTTCCATTCATCACACGGTAGAGAATATACCTAGAATCAGTTCCAAACATCAGTTCATACCTTTTACAAGTAGTTCCCTGGTCGGATGCTAGGCATAGGACCTTGTCCGACCAGGGTACCCATTGTGTAACCTCTGGAATCCCTACGACCAGTGAGGTCGTGAACCTCAGGGGTTACGACCATGAAGACGTATGGTCTTTATGTATTAAAAATAATACATAGAGGTTTTAATCCTTGTCAGCTAGCCCCCGAACTTTAAATGAATTGGTCGTATAAACACTTTTCTTCCGACGAAGTTGTATTGGGCAGATGCTTATTAAGTGTCGTGACATTTAAAGCGGTTTATATTCACTTTAAAGTTGAGAACTTGCCTTGGGAATCAAGAGTTTTATGTCCGTTGGAGAAAAGATTTTGTCCGTTGGACTTTTTTTTTATAACACCCGATTGCAGTTAAAGATTTTAAAGCTATAAAACCCCTTTGTAGTCCTTGAGTTTTTACACTTCTTGTTTTTTCTTCTTCATCTCCTGAGCGGAAAAAACTGCCTCCGACCCCTTATTCTTCAATCCTCCTCTTTCCTCATCCAGAAACCTAACCATGTCGGACCAGATTACCAACTGGTCGGCTTTTGATTTAAGCGAGAAGAAGCTTGAGAGCATGGAGAAGATCGGGATGCTTCCCGACAAGAATCTGATTTCTTGGAGGTCAGCGGCCAGAGAACATTCTCCGAGCAATGAAGATGGGGAAATTCCTATTTTCCTCGCATATATTGAATGCGGATTCAGATTGCCAATTCACCCCTTCCTTCCCACAGTTTTAGAGTATTATGGAGTTGAATTGGTAAATCTTGCTCCCAATGCTATCGCAATCTCAGCATCTTCATCTATCTCTGCGAAGCATACTTGGGGATTCCCGCAGATCTGGATCTGTTCAAGTACTATCGCAGATGACGGTCAGGAAGACGATCGGGACGCCTGGAGAGTGCACCTTGCGCCTCCATGACGGAAAAGCTGATGAGTACATCCTTATGTACTCAAAATCTTTGTGGTCATCATGGAAGAAAAGTTGGTTCTACATGACGGTCACGAAGAAAGATAACCTTTATTATTATGGTAAGAAGGAAGTCGAGAATCCGATATGGCGCTCCTCCGTGGAGAAGGAGGGAAAAATAGAAAGATGGGCCGAAGCCATCAAGCTCCTTAGTGTCAAGGGTCTAACATCCTAGCACGTAGTGAAGGATTTTTCCATGCACCGGATTAGTCCGTTGAAAGCCCGAGCTTACCCGATGCTCTGGTATATTGGTCGTGATGATGCGACCAAAGATTCCAAAGAGAGTAAGTTCTGAGTGATTCTAACCAGTTTATCTATATTAGTTGATTACTTCTGCATCCTTAAGTCTCTTGTTTACCTTTATAGCTTTATCTTCTGACGAGATTAGAAGCCGGATCAAAATGATCTGTGCCGGAGAGCCTAGCGACAAGGCTAGTTTCCCTCGGATCTTAGCGGTCGTTTTTGCCAAAGAAAGGGCTGAGAGACTTAAAGTAAGACTTATCAACTATGCTTTTTCTTTTGCTATACATACTTTTTCTGATCGGTGTACCATAAATCCTCTTTGATGTGTAGTCGGTTGGGTTGAGGATCAATGAGGCCACTAAAAGTTGTGAGCCGATTGGTGATCCGATAATCCCTACGACCACACAGGATGTCAACCTTCCAGAGGTAGGTAACCGAACATAAATGTATGTTTCTAATGAATGATTTTCACTGCCTAATTAACTTTGATGGTTTATTTAGGCGGTTGTCGTCCACTCCAGCAAGGTTGCTAAGGACCTGCCAGTCGCTACTGAAGCTACTATTTTGGAGGTCGATGAATCTACACCCACTAACTCGACGACCAAGAATCTTATCCTTGACCAACTGGTCGAGGATATTGCTTCTGATTTTCAATCAGTGGATGTGAAGGATCTAATCAACCCTGCCAATTCAGAACCGGTGAAATTGGTTGAGAAGAAGAGGAAAGCCAATGCAACGAATTTCACTCCGATGTATTACAAGGTTAAAATAAAAAAAATCGACCAGGTATATACAAACGAAGAATTCATGTAAATACATACTTTGAATATTTTTGATATATTGGAACCTTGACCTTCCTTACTTTCTTCTTTTGTAGATTTTCTGGCGTTCCAGTCGTCTCCGACCAGAACACTCCTCAGAAAAAGGTTCCTCGGGACGAGGTGGTCGTGGAGGTTCCTGACCAGGACGCTCCTCAAGGTAAGATTGCAGAGGATGAAGTGATTGAGGAAGCCCCCGAGCAGGTATCAGTACCGACATCTGCTCAGGATCCACTAGTGATTCTCACTCCGTCTCTGGAGGTTGTCATTCCCGGAGATCCCCAACAGGTTCCACCTCACCTTGGAAATACCCCTCAGGCTAACAAGTTCCCTTTTTCCCCCTGATTTATCGAGGATAAGGAACTTGACGAGGCCTGGGGAAAGATATCGGACCGTCAAGTCGAGATGGGTCCAGATATGATTTTTGTCAAATATAATGATGTGGCAATTCGGGTAAGTGTTTTACGACCATCTTCGTAACTCTTTATTTAAAGTTTCTTTAGAAACTTAGCAAAGAAAGGGACTTATTTTTGTAGCATATGGTCGAAAACTACGCTGTGGTCAGAGGCCTGACCCAACGAATAAAAACTCTGGAGCAGAAACACTCCGAATTGAGAAGTAAGAACTTTTCTCTTGCCTTCTTACATTTTATTATCATGTTCCTCTTTCGTAACTCAATCTTCTCTCTTTATCATATTTTATAGATTTAGAGAAAATTAAAGAAGAGGTCGTGGCAAAGGAAGCCATGATAATAAAACTTAAAGAAGAAAATCAAAATAAAGACCGGTCGATCGCGCATGCGATGAACAGGCAAAAGGAGGTTTTCGACTCTTGCGAGAAGAAAATCAAAGGTAACTAGTCGTAGACTTGACTAGTATTCCATGTTTCCAATTTAAAGTACATGTTAACTTCTTTTTACCCACTCGTGCAGAAAAAACTCAAGCACTTGAACGAGCGAAAAAAGCTCTTGAGTTTGAGCGTGGCCAAGGGGCTGAACTTGATCGGAGTCTTGAAGACAAAGTCAAGGCTCTGAACAAGATGCTCTTCGACCTAGGGTTGGGAACGGAACTACCCATTTTGAGAGACCCCGTAGAGAGAATCAATTTTCTTGGCCATCAACTCGAAGACCTCAAGAAAGTGATAACAATCTTTTGAGAGAACCATGTCAGGACGATGAAGGAAGCTATTGCGAATGGAGTTAGTGTTGCCTTGGCGAAACTAAAGGCTTCCAACCCCTCTGTCCGTCTTGAAGCTGTTGAAGAAGACTTCGACTGCTCCGAAGATGAAGCAACCAAATTTCTCGAGGAAGTAAAGCCTCTCGGAGAGAAAGTTGCAGAGGAAATGGAAGTCAGATCTCCATCACGCAGCGACCAGTCTGGTGGTTCTAACAAGTAGATGAATGTAATATTTAGACTTTGTAAATAAAATTTACCTTTTATCATCAACAAAGTTCTTGTTTTGTCTTATCAATGTTTTTAAATACTCATATATTTCCTAGCCCCCGACTGCTTATATTATTAGATGAACTTTACTAAAGAAGCAGTAGACCAAGAAACTGAGTAATAACTACAACCATGGTATGTGTGTTCATAATGTTTGTAAAAATGATCTAGTGAACACTAGGAAATCATCAGGTCGGAACCAGTTTATGATTTCGACTAGTCTAGATCATGTCCATTATTGGATCACTGTGAGATACCACATATAGTCTGAAGATGTAACAAGACTTTTTTTGATGATAAGAAAATTTGCAAAAAAATGTATGCAAAGAATAAAGGAAACGATAAGTATCTTTGTGTATATAAATTATCCGAAACTGGTCGCAATGAATTCCAAGAATTGAAGATTTGTAAAATATTTCGCGAAACGTGCTCATCCTCAAGTCCGACTGGCAGCGAGGATCGTAGGAAAAGGACCGTCACTAGGAAGCTCCTTCCAGTGGGCAGGACCACGTGCAGAGAGGAGAGACTTCGACTAGGAGGCTTTCCGTGTCCCGACCAGTAGCCAAACAAGAGTAGAACAGAATGTTGAAATGAAGAACGTTAATCTTCGAATTCTTGAGGAATAACAAAACCATATAAATTGTCTGTGTTGTACTTCGTTTACTCGTATGTTTCTTTGAGGAAAGAGTATGTGGTCGTGCAAGGGAATCATTGAAATGATCACAACTAAGACCGGTTTGGCGCTTGACAATTAAGTCATAACCAATGAGTAATGGAGATCCCTCTCGGTTTAAAGGGACATCGGAGAGAATGACTGTCTTCTTCAACCAACGTTAACAATAGTGATAGGTGACCATTAGTAACGAATAATAATTATAAACAATCATACTTATTTCAAAAAGAAAATGCATCTTTATTGAAATATGAAATGAAAAGAATAAAATAAATTATACAAAGAACTTACGCAATTGATCAATATTCTAAGAATTAGACAAGATTTGCCCGTCCGACATAGCTAATTGTACCGAATCTGGTCGGGTAACTTCGACCACAGTGTATGGACCTTCCCCTTAGGTGAAAGTTTGTTGCGACTTGCTTGGCTCTGAATTTTTCTGAGAAGCAGATCACCTACAGTGAGGCTACGAGGTTACACTTACGACTGTGGTACCTACGTATGGCTTGTTGGTAGATTGCTGATCGTATCAAGGCCTGATTTCGTCGCTCTTCAAGGAAATTGATGTCATCAAGTCGTCGTTCATGCTGATCGTTTTCATTAAAACAATCAGTCCGAGCAGAACCTATTTTTAGTTCTGGAGGAAGCATGGCTTCAGCCCCATAAACCAAAAAGAATGGTGTTTCACCGGTCGCACGACTATTCGTGGTACGAACGGCCCATAACACAGAAGGAAGTTCTTGAACCCAAGCCCCTGACCGTGTAATTAACTGGTCGAAAACTCGTCATTTGATTCCTTGCATTATGATACCATTGGCGCACTCAACTGCTCCATTGCTCTGCGGATGAGCAACAAAAGCGTAGTGTATCTTGATACCTAGGTCGTTACAGAATTTTTGAAAATTACTGCTTGAGAACTGAGTACCGTTATCCGTGATTATACGACTGGGCACACCAAATCGTTTTATCACGTTTTTGTTGAGAAACCTCTTGGCAGCCTCAGTTGTAGTTTTGAAAACTGGCTCGGCTTCGATCCATTTAGTGAACGTGTCAATCATGACAAAAACAAACTCAAAGCCCCGGGGTGCTCTAGGGAAAGGTCCCAGAATGTCTAGTCCCCAGGTTGCAAAAGGCCAAGAAAGAGGAATTGTTTGCAAAGCTTGGGACGGCTGATGTACTTGTCGGCTATGAAACTGACATTGTACGCACTTCGTCACGAGCTCTTTTGCATCATGAAGGGCAGTTGGCTAGTAGTATCCTTGTTTGAAGGCTTTACCGACTAGCATTCTGTAGGAATGATGTGCTCCACAAACTCCTCTATGAATTTCGGTTAGCAACTTAATGCCATCCAATTGAGATATGCATCTCATCAACACTCCGTGAGATCCTCGCTTATACAAGGTACTTTCAATAAGAGTGTATGATTTGGCTTTTCGTGCTATACGATCAGCCTCTACATCTTCTTCTGAAATGAGGTCATGCTGAAGATAATTGTAGATCGATGTCATCCAATCTCTACCGTGATCATGATGGTGACAACCACCATCGACCTGTGGAGCATCTATGTTTGCAGAATCGAGATGTGCGACCTCCTTGCGAACATCTATGTCCTCGGAAGGCTCGACTAACGAGGGTGAATCGAGTTTCTCGAGAAAAACTCCAGGCGGGACGGATGTCCTGGTAGAAGCCATCCGTGCCAACTGGTCTGCCAAAAAGTTTTCCTTTCTAGGAATATGTTGGATCTGAAAACCGAAGAAATGCTTTTCGAGTTTCCGTACTTCCGCTAGATATGATGACATCTTGGTACTAGAGCAATGATACTCTTTCCCGACTTGATTCGCTACTAGTTGAGAATCGCCTTTCACGAATAATCTGTGAATCCTGAGCAAACGAGTTGCTCGAAGTCCTGCCAGCAAACCTTCATATTATGCCACATTGTTAGTAGCAGAAAAGTTTAACTGAATGGTATATTTTATTTGTGCGCCAGTAGGGAAAATCAAGACGATCCCAGCCCCCGAGCCATGGAGCATCAAGGAACCGTCAAAGTACATTGTCCACTCATCATGGTGTTCGTACTCGGGCCCTTGGGTGGGTTCAGGGTTTGTCCATTCAGCAATGAATTCTGCTATTGCTTGGGACTTGATTGTTGTTCGTGAGATGAAATGAAGGTCAAACGCCCCAAGCTCAAACGCTCATTTCGCTATTCATCCTGATGAATCCCTATTTCCTAGGACTTGGTCAAGGGGATACCCAGTTGGTACGACCACTTTATGGATCTAAAAATAATGCCTTAGTTTCCTTGAAGCCAAAAGGAGACCATAGAGCAATTTTTGTACCAATGGATATCTTTCCTTTGGTCCATGTAAGACTTCACTCACGTAATATATCGGTCGTTGGACATTGTCACATTCTATTACCAGCACACCACTGATTGTTTGTGGCGTTGCAGCCACGTAAATCAGTAATGTCTCTCCCGATCTTGGAGAAACTAAGATTGGGGAACTCGTAAGGTACTTTTTAAGTTCTTCGAAGGTGTTGCTTGCCTTTTTAGTCCATTTGAAACTTCCATATTTCTGGAGAAGCTTAAAGAAAGGTAGTCCTTTTTCACCTAACCGCGCTATGAAACGACTTAGTGCTGTCATACAACCGATTAGCTTATGAACTTCCTTCTTTGTGGTCGGAGGGCGCATCTGATCATGGCCGTGATTTTTGCTGGGTTTACTTCAATGCCTCTAGCCGAAACCAGGAACCCAAGAAACTTCCGAGAAGAAACTCTGAACACACATTTCTCTGGATTTAACTTAAGGTTATGGCGTCTTAAGTTATTGAAAGTCTCATGTAAATCTGGAATGTGATCGCCAGCTTGATACTTTTTACGACTAGATCATCAACGTAGGCTTCTAGATTCCGACCTATCTGGAGACTAAAGGTTTTTTTGTATCAACCTTTGGAATGTTGCACCAGCATTTTTGAGACCAAATGAGATCTTTACATAACAGTAAGTGCTATATGGAGTGATGAAGGAAGTTTTCTCTTCATCTTCTTTACTCATATTAATTTGGTGGTACCCTGAGTAGGCATCTAAAAAACTTAACAACTCACACCCGGAAGTAGAGTCTACAAGTTGATCAATGCGAGGAAGGGGAAAGTCATCCTTCGGACAAGCTTTATTAAGATCTGTGAAGTCAATACACATTCGCCATTTTCCATTCGCTTTTCTAACCATTACAGGATTGGTGAGCCACTCTGGGTGGTCGACCTCACGAATGAACCCAGCCTTGAGAAGCTTGTCAATCTTTGACTGGATTGCTTCCTTCCGATCAGGTGCAAAAAGCCTCAACTTCTGCTTGACTGGTTTTTTGTCAGGCTGTAAAGTTAGCCTATGCTCGATCACCTCCCTGGGGACTCCGGGCATATCGGACGTCTGCCAAGCGAATACGTCCTGGTTTGCTCGGAGGAAGGAGATGAGTGACTCTTCCTATTTAAGGTTGAGTCCTGCTCCGACCAGTATTTTGGCGCCCTTTGGAGAAGCGCTTTTGTCGAGCTGTACCTTTTTTGTCTGGTCAGACGGTTTTGGTGCCATCTTTGGCCTCGAGTGCTTAACCTGCATGGTAGTGGTGTTAGTTCCCCTGGTTGGAAGTTCGTCGACCAGTTCCACGTATTTCTGATCACATGCGTAAGCTATTTTTTATTGCCTCGAACTGTGATGACACCCTTTAGTCCTGGCATTTTCAAACTCTGATAACCGTAATGCGTGGCTATCAGGAATTTTGCTAAAGTTGGACGACCGAGGATTGCATTATATGCGGTTTCGAAATTCACCACATCAAATGAAATCTTTTCTGTCCGGAAGTTGTCAGGCCTTCCGAACGTAACCAGTAGGGACAAGTGCCCTATTGGCTTGGCGGTAGATCCAGGAACTATGCCATGAAAGACATATTTCATAGGTTTTTACCTTGGATTTGGGAATCTGCATGTCTTCCAATGCGCTCGTAAATAGAATATTTAAAGAACTACCTCTATCTATCAAGACCCGATTAACCTTGCAGTTATTAATAGTAGGCTCAACGACAATAGGGAACCTACCTGGTCGAGTCGAAGGGATGGGGCAATCTTTTTTGCTGAAAGAGATTATCATTTCCGACCACCTTGAAGGTTTAGCGGCGATCGAAGGTTCGATAAGGTTGACTTCCCGCTCCATGGCCTTCAGATGACGTCTGGACTTGTACAAAGAAGATCCACTGAAGATCACATCGACAGTGTGCTGAGGTTCTTGGTACTCCATTTATTCGTCACCGTCTTTGTCCTTCTTGGAGCTTTTCTCTCTGAGCTCTTGTATCGAGGGGAGTAGACCTTTACCTGCATAATAATCTTCCAGCTTCTTTTGTCAGGCACGACAGTTACGCAAGTCATGTCCTGCTTGCTGGTGAAGCGGACACCACTTCTTATATTCATTGGTCGGGACTTTAGCCTTGCCACGACCGACATAATCTTTCCTTCCCTTGGTGAATTTTTCAGGAACCGCAAGAACCTCCTTATCGTCGGGTTTGTGGTGTCTCTTTTTCTTGAGAGCCTTCCTTTGCTTCTTTTCTATCTTATCTAAGCCGAATTGGGGGATTTTATCTTTTCGATCAATGGCCTCATTCCACTCAACCGCTTCGCTGGCGGTTGCGTACTTGTTGGCCATATTGAAAAGTTCGATGGTTGTTCGTGGCGGATGTATGGCTAAATCCTCCGTAAACCTTCGATTTCTTAATCCTACTTTGAAGGCTTGAATGACGGAAGATTCTGCAACCTCTGGTATTGAATTACGAACCTGGCTAAATCTTTTGATATACTGCCGGAGAGTCTCATTGGATTTTTGTCGGATTCAATGGAGATCGTCCTCCTTTCCAGGGCAGTCGTATGTACCCTGAAAATTTTGCAATCAGAAGGTCACAAAGTTGCTCCCAAGTATACACTGATCCAACCGGTAGGTTGAGTAACCACGACCGGACTGATCCTTCTAATACCGTGGGAAGATAGTTAGCCATTACATTTTTATCACCACCAGCAGCTCTGATAGCGGTGGTATATATCTGGATAAATTCTAAAGGATTTTGGGTCCCATTGAATTTATCCAAATTGGCCGGTCGGAATCTATTTGGCTAACGCACAGCCTGGAGCCCTGCGGAGAAGACTCGACAACCTGTGATAGTTTCATGGCGCCTTCTTTGGAAAGGTGTTGGATTATAATCGGTCGGAGACCGGTTTCTTAAATTGGATTGCCGGTGCTCCGGTGTCCCGATTCGGTCGTGGACATTGATAGGGCGCCTCTAGCCGCTTGCTTGATTCAGACGATGTCGAAGATCATCAGGTCCAAGCGATTGCTCCTCTCGACGAAGTGAGGGTGAGGTTTCTTAGAATAGCCTTCTCCCCTCATGACTTCTTAGTCGGAATTGTTGAGGTGGTCTTGGTATCAACTGGTCTTCAACACGACCATGCTGGCCTTTGTTGTAGGAAGAATGCTGGGATAAAGTCATGGTCTGACTTTGCAAATGCCTTCGTTCCCGATATGCTTCTGTGCGCGCATAGTCTGTTGGATAATTTCTGATACCTGACCTACAAGTTGGACAAAACCCAGAGTCTCTGCTAAAACAGGGTCAAAAGTATTTAAAATATCTCTAACTCGCTGCAGATTTTGTACCGCTATGAAGGTCTCGGAGGATTTTCGCCGAAGGTGTCGATAGCACAATTTCCCCGACCTCCTAGTTGGTCTTGCCTGGTCCCTTACATGGGCTGGGGTAGAACTAGGCGAATTAACTGATGGATGTCCATCAGTTCTGTTACCTCTGGCATTTGGTGTTTGACCGCTCGTACCATCTCCATTATTATGTGGTGGCGAGGCAACGTATGGAGGACCGTACACGGTATTTTGATCTGTATCTCCGATCGCATTGACCTCGTGCTTCCAGCAGTGATCCTCCGATGAGCTTCTGTCGTAATCAATGGGGAGCCTTTCAGAGCTTCTGTGAGAAGCTTCCATGATGGAGAGTGGTCGGTAATCAATACTTCCTGAGGTCTTCGTAATGGTCTCAACCTTATCCGGTGGATTGTCGATCGTATGCTGAGCCTTATCATCCCCACTTGGTCTATGACCAGTGGGGGTTTCATCGACACCGTCACCAAATGTCGGTTGGCTCCTGGAATTGCCAGAAGCCGTCGGTGAGTTCCTGTCAACCATGATCGCATCAAGGGTCACTACTACAAAACAGGCTATAGAAGACACCCTATCACAGACGGGTTAATTTGAATCCGTCTGTGTTGGGTCTGTTGGGCGCGGTATTTGCTTTGCCGGCCTATCACAGACGGTTCTTACTAGTAACCGTCTGTTCTATATGCTTATCACGCATGCGGTTTATATACGTAATCGTTTTGAAATATCACGCAGCGATTCTATTTATGAACCGCTCGTGATAATCCCCATATCACGCAGCGGTTTATTAATAGAGCCGTCAGGATATGTCACGATTACGCTTCGCATACATAAACCGCTCGTGATAATCCTCCGTATCACGATGGTTGATAAAGAGCACCGTCAGGAATATCACGCGACGGTTTTATTTATAAACCGCTCGTGATATATGCCTATCACGAGCAGTTCATATTTTGAACGTGCTCGTGATATCTCGCTATAAATACCTTGAGTACACCCTGCCCATTCCCATTTGAGCCGCCACCCAGATAAAAGCCCACTGCGCCGCCGACAGAGAGAGAGGGGAGGAGAAGGAGAGGAGAAAGGGAGGGAGAAGGAGAGGAGAAAGGGAAGGAGAAGAGAAACAGAGGAGAAAGGGAGGGAGAAGGAGAGGAGAAAGGGAGGGAGACAACAATCGGAATAGATCGATTTGGTATTTTCGTCGTGAGCTCCGAGGGTAACATTCTTTATAACCCAATTGAGATATGGTAGAATATGCTAAGCATCGCGTGTATAAGAGTCGAAGGGAGTGGGTCCTTCCATAGCATCGGGTTACCATACGTGAAGAGGGAATTGTGCGGATTTCATGAATCGCACCAAGGAATAATAAAAAGCACACAAAGTAGTAAGGAATTAATCCCATTATTAGGAATACAGTTATTAGCTATTTTGAACAAATCCTCAAACTCTACCCTTTAGAGCATCTGCAATTTACGTGCTTAATTAGCCGGTTCAATGGCTAGATTTGATGCTAGAACCGATTTCACAAGCGAAGTCGCCTATTCAAACAAAACTCTAGGAACCGATGCAAACTTTTGTATCCTGGATGTAAGGGAATAGAATAATTTTTTCATTTGGTAGTTGGAATAATATTAAAGTTACGTGAGGGGAAGGAAATGAGAGAGAGAGCGGTTGAGAGAGATTTGATTAATCTAATTTGACACTATATATTTTGTTACATGTGTAGCGTAGATGGACCAAATGGATGTATGGTGTGAACCGTGTGAGTCAAGAGTACATTAATGGCGTGGTTGCTTTTAGAAGAGCCGCCGAGCAGGATATGTTGAAAAAGGGGATAAAATATATGTACTGTCCATGCATTGATTGCGATAATCTAAAGATGTTTACCAACCCGGCGCAGATAGAAGCACACTTGATTCGAAGGGGTTTCAAAAAAGGGTATACATGTTGGACCAGTCACGGTGAAGAGCGACAAGAAGTTAGTAATAACGACATCGCCGAGGAAGTCAACGATATGCCGGATGTAGACTATGCTTTTGATGAGGATAGGTCACACGATGACAATCTGGATCAGATGCTATGCGATGCAGAAGAGAACTACAGTGAGAGAGAGTTTTGTAAATTCGAGCGCTTAATGGAGGACTCGGTGAGACCTTTGTTCCCTGGCTGCAAGCCGGAATATACAAGGTTGTCAACCGTGATTGAACTGCTTAAATTAAAAACAAGCAATGGTTGGTCCGATAAGAGTTTCACGGCGTTGTTAGGTCTCCTAGCGGACATTCTTCCGGAGGGAAACGTGTTGCCCAACACCACCTACCAAGCAAAGAAGGTTCTTTGTCCATTGGGAATGGAAGTAGAAAGAATACATGCATGTCCGAACGATTGTATCCTCTATCGTAAAGAGTATGCGACATGCATGTATGTCCGTGTGCAAAGCATCCCGATACAAGCGCCGTATATCGCTAGGTTGAAGCAAGGACCTCCCGCTAAGATGTTGTGGTATCTCGCTGTGATCCCACGCTTGAAGCGCTTATTTGCGAACTCAAAAGAGGCAAGATTAGTGCGTTGGCACTCAGAGGACCGTAAGAAAGATGGAAAGCTAAGACACCTCGTTGATCCTGCCGCTGGAGAAACTTTGATCGAGCTTCAAGAGTTCGGTGCAGTAACCAAGGAACATAAGGTTAGGGTTGAGTACAAATGGAATGAATCCTTTCGGTAACATGAGCAATGACATAGCACGGCCCGTGAATCTATGCATGTACAACCTTCCTCCTTGGTCGTGTATGAAGCGAAGTACATTTTGATATCACTACTTATCCAAGGGCCAAACAACACGGGAATGATATTGATGTGTACCTAGCACCATTCTTTGGAAGATCTTGTGACATCGTGGAACGAAGGGTGCAGTATGGGATGCGCATAAACGAGAACTTCACTTTACACGCCATGTTGTTCGCACCATCAATGATTTTCCCTGCCTGGTAACTCCGTCAAGCTTCAAGACAAAAGGAACCAAAGCTTGTCCGCACCGCTTAGATGCTCGAGAGTATATGGCTAAACAACTCACGCAGCGTCGTATACGCGTCACCGTAGGTTCCTTCCCGTGAGTCACCCATACCGAAGATGAAGAAACAATTCGACTTAAAATAAGGAGGACGGTTCAGCTCCAAGGGCTTTTAGAGGAAAGATGTCTATGATATAGTTAAGGATATCGATGTTGTGCTTGGGAAGGGACGTCAATTAAGAACCCGTCCGAAGAACATCCGAAGAAGCGGTCAATTTTTGGGACTTGCCTTATTGGGAGCACTTAGAAGTTCGCCATCGCATCGACGCCATGCATGTGGAGAAGAATGTATGTGATAGCTTGATTGGTCTCTTCATCAACATTAGTGGCAAAACAAAGGATGGTGTTAACGCACGGAGAGACTTGGTCGATATGAACATATGGACCGAGTTAGCACCGCAAGAGATCGATACAGACTAACGCATTCTCCCCGACTTGCTACACTCTGCCCAAGGCCGAGAGATATGAAGCGTGCGAGCTTGCATGGTGTGAAAGTCCCGTCTCGTTACTCGCTAACATTAAGAAACTTGTTTCTATGCAAGATTTGAAATTAATTGGTATGAAGTCGCATGATTGTCATGTCTTCGATGACACAAATGCTTCTGTTGCAATTAGGAGTATCTTGCCGAACAAGGTCCGAGTAGCAATCTTGAGGTCGTGTTATTTCTTCAACTCAATTGCTCGTAAGGTCATCGATCCCCAAGGACTAGATGCTCTACAGCCGAGGTGGTGACGACTCTATGTCATCTTGAGATGTATTTCCTTCCGTCATTTTTCGATATCATGGTCCATCTCATTGTTCACCTTGTGAAAGAGATAAAGATATGCGCCCTGTGTTCCTATGTTATATGTACCCGCTCGAGAGGTACATGGGAATTCTCAAGTCCTACGACGGAATCAATCTCGACCGAGGGCGATCATCGAAGGTTATGCAACGGAAGAGGTCATTGAGTTCTGCGTCGACTATATGGCTCGGTGGATCCGATAGGTGTGCCTCTATCTCGTCATAAGGGGAGACTTGATGGTATCGGGACCATCGGAAGGAAATCAATCACTCCCGATCCGATACATACGCCAAGCCCATTTCATGGTCTTGCAACACATGACCGGCGTGTCCCGTACATCGACGAGCACAAAGACATGGTACGCCAACGTAATCCAAACCGGTCGGAGGTTTGGATCACGAGAGCGCAACCGCTCGGTTCAACGGATGGTTAAAGGTGCGAATCATCGAGGTCATCAAGTGATGATACATTGCTATGGTTGGCACAAGGGCCACAATTTACAATTGTCACATGGCAAGGATATGACATAAATGGGTACACATTTTATACGATACTCGTGATAGGAAGAGCTGATCCGAACAGCGGTGTCCGTGATAGATGCATTCGATCGATGGGCCGAGGAGCTCGTATTATGGGCAAATAGAGGAGATATGGGAGCTCGACTCACGTGCTTTTCAAGATCCCCTATTTGGTGCCGTTGGGTCCATCTCCACGGTGAAGGTTGACAAACGCATCACTACCGTGGACCTTGAACGTGTCGGATACAAAGACGAACCATTCGATCTTGGCTAATCAAGTTGTTCAAGTATTCTATGTAACCGACCGGCAAATAAGAAACGCCACGTAGTTCTTCATGGAAAAGAAGGATTGTCGGAGTTGAGAATGTAGTGGACGAGGAAGAATACAATCAATTTGACGAGTTGCCTCCTTTCGAGATGGCATCGCTCGACGAAGAACCCGTGAGGAAGCTAGCTATATGCGCGCCGATCATCATGAAGGGCTATATTTTAATTAAGAATTTAATCCATTGTAATTAATTTATTCTATAACATCATGTGTTATGGACTTGTAATCTCTCATATATTTTGATATTGATGTCAATGTGGACGCTCATCGAATCGACAATTGGTTTTGAAGTAAAATGTGTTATGAGCTTGTCTTCATATATACTTGTCACGTGTTTTGTCATCTCTCATATATTTTGATATTGATGTGAATGTGGATGTTCATTGTAATTCATATATACTTGTCACTGTGTTCATTGTAATTGATAATTGTTCGATCTATCACGCACGGTTCTATAATATAACCGTCAGGATAATGAATCACGCACGCTTCTAATATAGAACCGTCGTGATATGAGATTATCTCGCGGTTCTATTTGATAACCGCTCGTGATATCCCGACAAAACCAATAGGTAATCTGTGATAAAGCTAATCACGCACGGTTTAATACACAAACCGCTCAGTGATATAGAACGTATCCGCATTTGACGGTTATTACATAGAACCGTTTATGATTACTTATCAAAGACGGTTTTAGTAAAGAACCGCTCGTGATAGCCTCTTATAAGGTGGGAACCGCTAGGTTTTCCTCACTCGCCCCTTCCTCTCCCGCACCATCGAAGTTTATCGCGCGCCTTTGCCTCCTCTAGGGCTCCCGCTCACCGCCGCTCCGACTCGACATCGCCGCCCGACCTCGCGCCCCGACCTCGGCGCCCGACTCGACATCGCCGCCCCGATCGCGCGCCGCCCCGACCTCGGCGCCCCGACCTCGGCACCCCGACCTCGACATCGCCGACCCGACCTCGGCGCGCTCCCGACCGCGCCGCTGCCCCGACTCGGCGCCATCGACCTCTGCACCCGACCTAGACACCGCCGCCCGACCTCGGTGGTTTTGAGTGCCATCGCCGTTGTGAGTATTGCGACTTAACGTGCTCTGTCTCTTTGCATATATATACACTTTGTGCTAGTTGTTTTGATCCGTGATTGAGATTGATATTTGAGACTAGCTCGTAGATATTGCAAAGAAATGAGTGATTCGGGTTTTGCTCTGTGATGTTCATAGCCATATTCGATAATTGTTTCAATAATTAATTCAGTCTTTTGAGCTCTATAATTGAGGTAGCTACCGCTGTCTATGTGTGTTTCTATGATTACTTTGGTAGTAGTCAAGAGCTTTGGATCATTTTGTTCGAGAGAGGATTGATTAGCTTCTAACTGTTATACTTGTCCGATTTTGTATCGCAAAAGGCCTCTGTTTGAACACCGAACTGTGTACGCTTTTGTTCTAGAAGCACTTCTTTGTTACGCTTCTTGATACTAGTATTGATTCGTGATCTTGCACTCTACTTAGCTTCGCTAGTCGAAAGATAGTGTAGTTTAAATACATTCGTAAAGAATTTCTATTGTCATACAATTAGTTAGCTATAATAAGAGCTCATAGTCCAATTTTAGTTAATTGATTCGATTTAGAAGTATATTAGGCTTAAGGCTGTCATGGCAAGGTTTTTGAACTTTGCATCTAGCCTTCGAGAGCACCTTTTAACATCAAGAATTTGAGCTTTCTTTGATTTATGGTGTTTTATCGATATTTATGATAAGCATATTGTCGTGTTTAGATGACATGGTAGAATTTCATGATTTCATGTTATTTTGGTCATTTAAACTCTGGTTGAATTATGCTGGGATGTCATTAATTATTGCTGGAATTAATTTGGTATATATTCGGATGCTAGAACACATAATTAAACATTTGTAGCCTCCTTTTGCATTTCACTGGCTGCCCTTGATGTAATATGTACCATGTTTGATGGTGTTTTAGTGTTGCATGTAATATGTACCTCTGCACTACTAATTAGTTTATGTTACTTTTTGCCTCCTTTGTATATGTAAACATCCAAGCTCACTCTTAAGCTATATTGAGTACTATAAGGACTTGCAATATATAGATATTGATGGCACCATATATATTTGTCGTGTTTTCACATACTTTGAGCTATAGCTGATCTCCACATCCAAAATAGATTTTTCACATACACGGTTTGTGTTTCTTCGGTGTGCTTAACCTCGCCCCGCCCGGTAGTAATATATCTCAAACTAATTATATAGATAGCAAGTAAGCGAGATGGCAGAGGCACCATCTTCCCCGCCGTCGCCGACGCCGCAGACGACAATGACACGAAAGCGAGATGGCAGAGGAGAATCGAAGATGCCTGTGGGCCGACTGGTCATCACGGAGGTTAGTGAGTTTGGGGTCCCTCTGCGTCCCAAGAGCTCAGCGGCGAGATTCCGGACCATGTGCGGGATACTTGCAAGGAAACGGGTCCCCATCACCACACCAAGGTGGAAGGATCTGACGAAAGAAGCGAGAGGCGCGTGGGACGTAACTATTACAAAAGTTCACTATCGAAGCATGCATGGCACGCGTGGAATGTACGCCATGCTCACGATCGATAAATTGTGGAGGTCGCTCAAGAGCATTCTTGTCACGGCACGTGAACACGGTCGAACCCTTCGCGGCACGGATTCTTGATGCAGAAACATGGGACGCCTTTGTTGCTATGAAGATGACGCCCAATTTAACGAGCAAAGTGTGGCACACAAAGCTCTCTGCACACGAAACACTCATCCGCATTGCACTCGGCACCGCTGGATACGTAGGAAAATATGATGAATGGGCGGCGGAGGACAACGCGTTTCTGATGTCACGCACCCGCATTCCCTAGCTCGGTTAAAAGCGAGGCAAAAGTCTCGTCTTCAGAAGCATCTCTTTCACAAACCCGCAGACGAGGAAGTGTCTCAACGTTTGGTAAGTATGTCGAACTACCTAGTTAATAACTCCATATATAACTTCATAGTGTCTATAATAACATGATGACTTCTTGCGGCGTGAATTGTCCGCCCGAACTTCCCAAGGCTCCTTCCATGTAGACAGGAGAAGGATATACTCTCACGGCCCGGGAAACAAGGAACACCTGGTCGCACGCGAGGTCTTGGGGTTACCGCACCATGGAGTCATGGATTCGCAGACGACTACCGCACGCATAAGAGTAGGAAGAGATCTAAGGCGAGCGTGAGGACCGGTTCGCATGCATGACCGAACATTTTGAAGGAAAGCGGCAGCATTGCAGATCAATTGAATCAACTCCTCACCAAAGCAGCAGCCGCAAGCGCCTCGTTAATTTGGGAGCCAGTCCCGCCGACATCGAGTAGCGCGCGCCCACGCATACTCGACATGACGATATCCATTACCGATAGACGAGATCAAGGTAATGTACATCTATGGAATGCAGCAAAGATAGACCTATAGGACACTTTAGCTAATTGCGATCGCTTTGTAGGAGCCACGGCCCGCAAGCTCGTAGTGAGGTTAGTTGGGTCCATTTCTATTGAGGTCGCGCGGGGATGGTGCATCCATACCAGAAGGGCAATGCAAAGACGGTGTCGGTGTGGCGCAGGTTACGCCAGGTGGAGGTGGACATGGTACATGAACATTTCATGGCCGCCTACCGAGATTCACCCAACGAAGAGATCACAACACTAGGGGATGCCGTACGGTTTTATCCAAAGGCCCAAGAAGGACATCGTCCCGACCCAGAGTGCCGCGATCTCAACACGACCATTCCTCTCCAACGGACCCTCCATGACTCCACCTCATATTTACTCGAAGGCCATCTTTTCGCTCCTTGGGAAGACATCGAAGGAACAAGAAAAGCGTGTCACCAGTCGGGTCCCGAGTCATCTCGCAAGAAGACGGCAATGCTTAAGACCAAATCGAATCGACGAAGGTGCCCCTCAAGTCCGGAAGTCGGCAATATCCGGAAGTACATCCTCGGAAAACCGTTGTGCTCCCACGCAGATTAGGCGCGTGCCGATATGCTTGTCGCTTTGCATGCCCGGTACTTGGATAGGACCCAAAAGGAGGGGTGCGACATCGAATCACCGCCGATACGAGCATAAGCATTTCTTCAACGGACGAACCACTTCGCCGTGGGCTTCAACGACCTATATGACCTATTCAACCTCGTTGGCCTTGACGCCGCTTCTACGATGTTGGACACCGTAAGTGCATACAATCAAGTTCTACATTCACGTAGTACCGATAAATATCACAACTCATTTCTTATGTACAGATACATGATGAAAATGTCCGGTCGAAAGAACCGTGGGTTTCTCGACCCACATGTGGTATCATTGCAAACCATCCAAATGCACTCGCCCTTCGCCGAGAAATACATAACACGGGCATTGCTTTGTCGCAGAATGAAGTACATCGTGGTGCCCTACAACCGAGGGTAAGTGTCACTACTTGCTCTACTTTATACGCAAAGACGAACTCAGTTTAATGACTATAGTGACATACATGAGTAGGTACCATCGATCCTTTTAGTCATCATACCAAAGAGGAACCATGTGATATACCTTGATTCCTAATCCGCAACAACCACGACTTCAAAGATTCTAGGAGGAATACTCGATGTGTATGCTCATTTCCTTCATACATAACTCTATTTTAGTCTTCATTAGTTTGAAATGGTCGAGGATAACTTTTTGGAATCATGTAGGTCATTCATCGACTATGTTGCCAACAAAGGAATATACGATGGAAAGAGCGCCCAACTAACACACAGGACAAAATTTCCGGTACGCGCTATAATACGATAATCCTATATCATACTTCATAATAACGATCTCGAATCGATATATGTAATTCTATTTTTGCAAGGCACAAAGAAAAAATGATGAGTTATGTGCAATCTACGTTTGCCATCATATGGAGCAAATCATTAGAGCTAGGAAGAAGGATCCTGAGGTTTGTGAATCTCCAAATAATTATTTTCTAATTATAAAATTAAATATATATGCATAACACTTTATTCTTGCTAGCGCATGTGGCTTGAATATAGAATTAGATGGACTCCTTGATAATGAGATCAAGGACATTCGAGGGAAGCTCTGCGGCTTTATCATATCAGAGATAATTAAGGACACCGGAGAATTTCACTCCGCTGCCGACCGAGCGCATCACCCTGCCGATACTTCTCAACCACCTGCAAACAATTGACTCAATTGTAATCCAATTTATTTTGTAACAATACTTGAACAAATGTGATCTTTTGTAATTTATTTTGAGTAATGATCAGATTCAGTTTGTCGACAATTGATTATTGTGATGTATCTATTTTTTTGCATGCTTGTTTTCAGAGGGCATGGCTAGCAATTCCTGAGGCTAGCCAAAAATCAGAAAAAATGTAGTTAGTTTAATGAACTATCACGAGCGGTTTTTATAAAAGCGATGCAGAAGACGCAGTATCACAGACGGTTCTAAGTAAAAACGTCGGAAGTCGAGTATCACGACGGTTTTACAAAGAACCGCTCGTGATACTCGACTTCCGACGTTCGTGTAAAGAACCGTCAGGAAGACAGTATCGCTGCAGCGGTTTTACATATAACCGCTCAGGATACTCGACTTCGCTGCACGTTTTGTTTCCGCAACCGCTCGTGATATCTGTCTTCGCTGCACGGTTGTTGATAAAAACCGTCGTGATATTCATATCACGCATTTGCCATCGACCGCCCGTGATATCCACCTGTTATCAGAGACCCATTTTTCCAGACGGTTCGAAAACCGTCTGTGATGACGGTTCCGAACCGTCTGTGATGGCTTTTTCTGTAGTAGTGGGTATATTGATCCTCGAGTTGCGGTGTTGAATTTTTGTCACCTTTTTTGCCGGTCGAAAAGTCCATGCTTGTAGAGGTTTTTGGGTGTTTCGAACTGGTCAAAAGCACTTCCTCTGAAACCGCCACTGATTGTAGCAGTGTATCCTCATCCATCCGATCGACCTCGCTGATATCTGCGATGGGCGAACCGGCGGAGGAGGAGGATGATGAAGAGACTCTGTTTTCCTGCATGGTGCGGATGCATATGTCCATGTCGAGGTTGGAGTAGTCCGCCAGGTCGAACCAGTTTTCCTCGTCCCAACTTCCTGCCATAACCGCATGAGCGATTACAAATGAGAAATGGACAAGGATTTGATGAGCAAAGAACTTCTTCCAAAATTCCGTGCCTTGCTCCCCACGGACGGCGCCAGCTGTCGACGATCAAGACATCGATCTTATGAAATGAATAGGATAGAATAACACGGAACTTCTGAGGAGAATGGGACTGCTCTTTTATTAATATGAACTGGATTTTACAGGAGATGCCTTATGACTAAGTGGTGGACTAATCCTGTTTACACTGAGAACAATGCCTGCTATGCTACAATGTCAGACTTAAAACACAAATCTGATGTCTATGCTTTAGTTCGATGAGGCTTGATCCCTTGCTCCGTCCATGCTCCATCTTTAAATAGCTCTTGAAGAGTCGGCGCTACTACGAGAAGGCGTGCAGAAGCGTCGCGACTGGTCGGAGCGAGATGAGGGTTGATGGAGTATCAACCGTTCAGCGGTTGTATGCTTGTGAGATACTTAACCGTATGGTGGTTGTTCATCAATGTCTCAGGATAAGAAATGTCGTGTGGTATGGAATATACGCACGTGTTCTATTCATCACACGGTAGAGAATATACCTGGAATCAGTTTCGAACATCAATTCATACCTTTTACGAGCAGTTCCTTGGTCGGAGGCTAGGCACAGGACCTTGTCCGACCAGGGTACCCATTGTGTAACCTCTGGAATCCCTACGACCAGTGAGGTCGTGAACCTCATGGGTTACGACCATGAAGACGTATGGTCTTTATGTAATAAAAATAATACATAGAGGTTTTAATCCTCGTCAGTGCCCAGTTCTCAATTCAGAGAACTATCCAACTTGGGTGATGACAATGCAGGTGAATATGGGTACCCAGGGGGTCTGGGACGTAGTGGCTGATCCGGTTGATCTAAAAGACAAGGTCGATCCAAAAGAAAACGCTCTGGAGGTCGACATGAAGACTGATAAAACGACGTTGGCGCTAATCTATGCTGCCATACCCGATTCAATGCTGAATCAACTTGTTGGGAAAGATACAGCACGGGAGGCCTAGATAGCTCATCGCACAATGCACGAAGGTGTGAATCGAGTAAACCAGGTGCGACTACAAACTCTCCAAGGGGAGTATGAGGCGCTGCACATGGGTGAAACTCAGTCAATAGATGAGTTTGTAGGAAAGTTATCAGCGGTGGTCAATGAAATTCGATCTCTTAGTGATAATTGGAAGAAACTTCGGTGGTTGAGAAATACTTGTGAGTCTTACCTGAGAGATTCGTGCCAGTGGTGACAACTCTCTTGTATTCGAGTGAACTTCCAGACATGAAGATAGAAGAAGTAACAGGGTCTCTCAAAGCTCATGAGGGACTCCTAAAAGGTTGCAAGGTTCGTAATGATCAAGCACTGTTGGTGAAAACTGAATTAAATGGAGAGGCCATACAGATCCAGAGAGACTGTTCGTTAAGACAAGGCGGTCGGGGTTCAGCTTGGTGCGACTGAGGAGGTTGTGGATTCGGTAGAGGCCGGGGTGGGCAAGGTGATTTTGCTGGACGTGGCAACGGTGAGATAAGTCAAAAATTAAATGCTTTGAGTGTGATAAATTTGGACATTATGATTCTGAGTTCTGAAGTCATATTAAATATTTTGAGTGTCAAAAGTTTGGTCATTATGCCTCTCACTGTCGAAATAAGTAAAACAATGTTGAAGTAAACTTGTCACAAGACGAAGGGGAGAAAGAACCAGCTCTATTACTAACCATTGGTGAAGAGAAATCATGTGGACTGGTCATGCTTGAAGAAAAGGTACAACCAGAGTTACTGCAGATTGGTGAAGAATTGATATATTCTAATCTTTGGTACCTTGACAATGGAGCTTCAAACCACATGACCGCCCAAAAGGGAAAATTCAGTGAGATCAATCTGGATTTCAGAGGAGAAGTAAAATTTGGAGATGGTTCTATTGTTTACATTGAAGGCAAAGGATCTATTCTACTCCAATGCAAAAATGGTGAACAAAGACTCCTGTCAGATGTATACTATATTCCAAGGCTTTGCAACAATATAATTAGTCTTGGTCAGTTGATTGAAGAAGGGTGTGAGATAGCACTACAAGGCTTATATCTGACTCTACATGATCAGACTGGAAGATTACTCATGAAGGTTCCTCGCACACCAAACAGGCTGTATAAAGTTCATCTGAATACAAGTAAACCCATCTGCTTAAATGCAGGTATTGAGAACCAGGCTTAGCTATGGCATGCAAGGTTGGGACATGTTAATTTTCAAGCACTAAAACACATGTCAGAAAAGTCAATGATACTTGGGTTGCCTCACATAGATCATCCAACTCAAGTTTGTCAAGGCTGTCTTTTAGCCAAACAGACAAGAAGCCCATTCCCAAGTCAGGCCACATACCAAGCTCAAAAGCCACTAGAACTGGTACATCTTGATCTATGTGGACCAATCAATCCTATGATAGATGCTAGAAATAGGTACTTCTTACTGCTTGTTGATAATTTTTCTAGAGTTATGTGGGTTTATATGCTACAAAAGAAAGGAGATGCCAAAGAAGTTTTTCAAAAATTTGTTACACTTGTTGAAACACAAAGTGATTACAAGCTAAAGGCCTTGAGATCAGGCCGTGGTGGTGAGTTCCTATCAAGTGAATTTCAGGAAATCTGTGAACAAAAGGGCATCACAAGGTTTTTCACTTCACCTTATAACTAGGGCTGGAAAAATAGATCGAGGCTCGCAAGCCTGCTCGGGCTCGTTACGGCTCGGCTCGGCTCGGCTCGAGCTCGTGAATTTTCGAGCCGAGCCGAGCCTAGGTTTCAGCTCGCGAGCCAAACGAGCCGAGCCCGAGCTGGCTCGCGAGCCCAGCCCATGAAGGCCCAGGAGGCCTGGCCAGCAGTAGCACGAGCACCCGGTCCCGGTCTCTATTAGACCTAGCTCCCAAGTTCCCAAATCCCAACCCTAAGTCCGGAAGTCCCTCAGGCCTCAGTCCCGCCGCCTCCCTTTCCCCTTTCTTCTCCCCGCCGCCGCCGCCCCAGCCCCGTGTTCCTCCACGCAGCCACACCATCGCTCGGTGTCCTCCTCTACATCGCCTCCACTCCACTCCTCGTCTCCTCCACTCGTCGCCTCCCCCTCGGCAGCTCTGCCCGCCGCCTCCCTTTCCCCTTCCCCCTCGACGAGCTCCGCCCGCCGCCTCCCCTTCACTCTCTGGCTCTCCCCGGCCTATCGCCTCCACTCCTCCACCCCCCGCCTCCCCCGCGAGCCGCGGCAACTCCGCTCGCTGCCTCTCTTTCCCCGTCCCCCTCGCCCAGCTCTGCCCGCCGCATCCCCTTCCCTGTCCGGCTCTCCCCCTCACCCGGCTCCACGCCGCCACCCACCAGCCACCTCCTCCACCAACTCCACCCGCCGGCCACCGCCTCTCCCTCGCCCGTGCTCCACGCCTCCACCTCCGCCCGTTCCCCTACTGCCGCCGGAGGCCATCGAGGCGAGGCGGCCGTCACCGCCACCCCTTCCACTACGCCACCATCCAGGCCGCCAGCGTCGGCGCCAAGAGGATGGAGGAGATCAAGAAAGAGCCTGCTTGAATGCTTGATCTTGCAATTTGTCATTTGCTTGTTTGTTCTTGCGATGAATGCTTGCTTTTGTTTTGTTTGATATGTGAATCACTGAATGGATGATAGATTGATAGATTATCTCTTGATCTGTGAATGGATTAGTTGATTGCAAATTTGCAATGCGGATGGTGATTGGTGAACCGTGTTATCGAATCCGATGTCATTCGAGCATCAGAACACCTCAGACCCACATTACCTCGAATGCTACTTAACCACTTCTGACTAGCCAATAATTTCAAGACAAATTATTTCGGCAACAACTCTAGACAAGAAGCATTAAGCGGAAGCATAAACAACTAAGGGAATAAAGATAACGGTAACAAGTTCAATAATTAAACAACCTCTAGCAGATTAATCAAAGAATGGTTCACAAGTCCATCCTTATTAAATAACATAATCATCCACAAATAGTTAAGCATTTGGCTAGAATTTCATCGACTTTATTACAACATGAGTTGATGAATCAAGTGCATTATTGTGGTGCCGCTCTACCCATCCCATGAATGCTCAACAGTCACCTGTAGGGGGGGGAAACAAGGGTGAGATAAAAAAATCTCAGCAAGCAAACTGTTTAACAGGCTATTCAAACTACAAACAAATATGCAACATCATTAAAGTATCCATATGTCCACATCCATAATGTGAATCCACATTCATTTACAAGCTAATTAAACTACAAAGATATTAAGCATCAATATCCAATTCCCATAATGATCACAATTATAGCCTCAACCATATTTACTACCAATGATAGTAAAATATTAACAATTGAATCTTGATCAACTGCTTCATATTATTCGCCACTACCACTACCAATGACAATAAAATATTAACATGTTTTACCTCATGACTTTACTATTTCTCGCATCCACAACTGCTATCAACAATTACCACAAGAGAGAAGAATCTCATGCCACAATCACAACCTCTACCATACCACAAGGGATGAACCCCATTCCACATCCACAACCACATTACTCATACCACAAGAGACTCTCATGAGTCAATTTCCGCATTGCAACTATGAAGTTGCGTTTGTTTGCAAAAATAACTTCACCACAATATCTCGCATAAGTATGCAAATGATCTTTCCACAATATAATGCATATGTATGCTATGCTCCACTGCACCTTTACCCAACAAGGTAAAAGTATGCATCGTGCTACGGCAATGCACGATGTTGTACCGGTACGGTCGCGGCTATAAGCGGCGACATCCACAATGCAAATGTCATGATATGTCATGAATGATATGATAATCATAAACCACAAGAATTTTACCACGAAGGTCAACAACATACTCATCATGAATATTTTCTCATAATCCACATGTGTCTCATTACGCACAATACCAATGTGTCATAAGACCATTACCACATAACCCACACCCGATTCACCAAGATCAAAATCAATCGATCTAAATGGAACTCTATCACATAGACCACAACATGATCATCAGGAAAATAACCACAAGGAAATTATCAATATGTCCAGCTTGAGTTTACTTTCATATTCCGCATTTGGCTCATTAAGCAAATTACCACATGACTACCAACAACTCTTCCAACGCATGGCAAAAATGAATATTAATTTGCCACCACGACCTCATCCATAAAATATGCAACCATGGCACAACTTCAAGTTATGAAAACATGTATATTGCAAGTAGTAAGAATAACGAGTTAAACCGTAGCTCAACCGCTACATTTACTTGCCTTCCACGATGCGACGCGCTAGCCGGCCAAGTTGATACTCCTAAACCTGAGGCTTCACCTCCTAAACAGGTAAAATAATTTCAATAAGGACATAATATACCCAGCGCTACTAATCGGCATTCTACATCGCTTACTTGACGACTCAAAACGAGTTTACAAAGCTGAAACTGAAAAACAACGTTTCCTGCCATATACCGTTTCTGGACAGCAGCACGGTAAATGACATAACTCGTGAACTGGAAGTCAAAAAGAGGTAAACCCAATTTCTGTAGATTCTTAACTGACTAATCTACAATACTCTAGTTGACACGATAATCCAATTCGGCAAAAATATTAGGCTAACCATTGTTTGAACTTTCAGTACAGAAACTGCCTACACAATCGAACAGCAAAACTAAAATGACCATAACTTTTAATAGGTAACTCAGAATTGATCGTTCTTTATCAATCTGAAAAGGTTATCGAATTATCTACAATAACCTAGTTGTGTGAACTTTCAGATTCTACCAATTTCCCTTTCAAATTTTAGGAAATAACCAGACAGATTATTCTCGTCAGATTTCTGGCAGCAGATACTAAAACGATCATAACTTTTGACTCAGACCTCGGAATTGAGTGATCTTCACGGCTACTGAAAGATAACGACAGATCCCACATAACTCTAGGAGATGGAATCTTAAAATTCAGCCTCTAAATATACGAAAATACCCACGCAAGGTACTGGACAGAATCGAATCTTCTGCAGCCCAACATTTATCCAACAATTCTAATCGGTTTCGCATCTACTATGGATCAAACAGCGGGAAAGGCATCTCGTTACCCTTGTAGAACCGCTAGAATTTGCTGAACCAATCCCCACACAAGATCTTCTTCTCCTTCTTCTCCTTCTTCTCCTTCTTCTCTTCCTCTCTTTCTCCTTCTTGCGCAAAGGGCAGCAGCCTGGACAGAGGGGAGGCGCGAGGGAACAGCACCCTGGGCAGAGGGGAGGCGCAAGGGAAAGGGGTGGGGTCGGCCAAGGGAAGGGGAGGGGGCGGCTGCAAGTCGGAGGAGGGAAAAGGGGGCGGCTAGGGTTTGGGAGGGTGGCACCTCCCCTTTGGCCGGCCACTACAAGGCTAGATGGGCCAAGGCCGTGCCCAAGTGGATGAGAACAAGCGGAAAAGCCCCTCTCTAATCTTGATTTGACGAATTCTGAAAATAAATTCTTCCCCGATTAAAATAATTCTCTACCGATTAAATTTAATTAACCCGATTCTTGACTTCTCACACTTCCGGAGTATTACATTCTTCCAACCTTAAAAGGATTCGCCCTCGAATCCAACTCTACAGACCACAAAGAAAAGAATCAACAAGCAAAAAGCAACCCAAACTAGGGGTACTCACCAGCCTCGAAGAGCTCGGGGTACTTCTTTCGCAAATGATCCTCCAACTCCCACGTAGCTTCTCTCTCAAACTGATTCGTCCTCCTTCACATACTTGATGGTCTTATTCCTCAAGACCCGCTCCGACGTATCCAAGATACGAACTGGCCGACTCTCCACAGTGAGATCTGCTTCCACCGTGACTGCTCTGAGTCAATCTTGTGTTCTGGATCCCGCAAGTATTTCCTCAGCATAGACACATGGGAAAACATTGTGCACACCACTCAATGAGTTTGGCAACTCCAAACGATAAGCCAAACTACCCACCCGAGCAACCACTGGAAAAGGACCGATGTACCGCGGGCTAAGCTTCCCGGTGGTACAAAAACGAACAATACCCTTGGTTGGAGACACCCGAAGGAGCACAAGGCTTCCCACCGCAAACTCCAACTCTCGGCGCCGAACATCCGCATAACTCTTTGTCGGCCCTGAGCACCAATGAGTCCCGCCATTTTGGCAAAATTTCCATAATAACTATTAAGACCACTTTCTAAAACCATCCTCTTTCTTAAAACACTTTTCTCTTATTAAATATACTGTGATAACACATTATACCCATTTTCAAGAATTTGATCACAAATTCCACTCACATCATTCTACTAGAAGCACAACGGTATCTTTTGCAAATAAAACCCAAAGAATGTAAGAGTAAAGAACTCTCAAGCATCACACTAGCAACCAGCTTTCCTTCAAAGGACCACGATCCAAATCAAAGGATTCACCACAAAATATTTCTACTCGTCAAGTAGACAATTGGAGAACCACACCACATAAGCTAAGAGTGAAAAAATCACTCGATGGACCAAAGCAATCAATTTCTTTTCCTAATCGAAAAGACTACGCCTCAACATAAGTCAACTCAATTTGCAAATGGTCTCGCCATAAACACACAAAGATAAACAAGAATCAAGAGAGCATCGCACTACTTGACATAACAATAATTTCCCAATTCATTTCGTTTAATAATTTAACTTCCTTGAACCAAGGATTTTCAAATCATTGCCCAACACACCAACTCATTTATCTCAAGTTGGCCACCTCAACAATTAGCTCAATTGAGTACATCATCTACACCATTGTAGATAGACTCTCACCGCCCCGCAAATCATACTCTAGCCAAAACCATGACCAATGACTTATTTTGACAAATAATTCCTAACGCACTTGGTCCCTTACGGATAACAACTCGGGATTCATATCACACCCACACATACTCAATTACTGCACCTCAAGGATGCTATCCCGATCATCACACTATTTGGATTCCACTCTGATCCACTATTCCAACACAGAGACACTGGGCCTCTAAAAAAAATTCTAGCATAACACAAAATTGCTATCATTCACAGTAGCCAAAAGACCAAGGGAAAAAAGAAAAAAAATAGATAGCATTGAGGTTGGAAAACTCAAGATAGATCGTCTGTACCTCAAATACTTATAGTACAACTTTTTCTTTCAATAAGAAACAATTTTTCTTTTATAACAGCATCCCGCCAATTCCAACAAAGGATGCTTGAAGACCACAACACGAGATTCAGATAAAAACCAAAAAGATCATTCAACATGTCGCTTTACTCAAAGCAACCTCGGCTATCACACAAGTCATAAGGTACAAAAAAGATTCCAACCGTAAATCTCACACCCTTCAATTCAATTAGTATTATAGAATTAACAAATTCCTTTATTTTTAAAATATTCAACACCATAATCACAACTACATGCTATCGATTGTATTCACAACAAGATAAAACATTCTTGCAAAAATCATCATATCATCCCACTCCTTCATATTTTTCCAAAAGGAACACCATAAGTCACTTCATCATGTTCTTATTATCCAAATAAGATTCCAACTACTTAATCTAGTTAAACCTAGTGCATAAGCCATCATATTAAAACAAACTCTTTAACAAGATGATATTAGAACATAACAACCTCATAAAACATGCTAGTATGAATCTCTTATTAGATTCCATACATTTATCTCGTATTGATGCTCAACTCTAGTTTAGCAGAAAGTAATTACACTCTAGCCATTGCTGTCAATAATTGATTATTAATTTTTCATCAGCATAGCATTAATGATCTTATCTCTAATTTGCAATCACAAGACAATAAAGAGCACAGATTCGATACTCCACCTTATGTTAAGATATTAAAATAAAATAACTTTAAACATCAATAATGCCAACTTTATAAGACAAGATTCCACAAGTCAATACATCAACCTTCATCCATTTCTTTATACATATTTCAACAATTTAGCATGGTAAAAGTTACATGAATTTAACAGTTGTACATGCTCATCAAGTATGTAAAGAGAGGACATATTAAAGGTTAATCTTATTAAGGCAATATTCCAACACCTCCTTACTTGACCATCCCGAATGGTCAGATTAATTACTTAAGATCAATCAATCCAATCTATCCAACAAGTTAGGAAAATTAAACAACTACAATAATCAAAACAATTGTTTTTCATATTCCTTGATAAATGCATGAGTTCTACACATGTATCGCTACATTCTTAGCCACAAATCTTCAAGAAACTACAACAGGACAACATCATATTAATCGACTTCACTTCTAAAGATGTTAGTAGAAATTAATTATGTACCACACTAACTTCTCAACTTGATAATTCACAATCTATCAATTATTTACATAATTTCCACCTACTACTTAAACACAACCAAAACATCACAAAGGGGTTTTAACACTCCCTTCTAGAGAGAAATCAAACTTCAAAACAAATGCATAGAGCCAATGCTTCCACAAGTTAATGAACTTCCCACATAAAGCTTTGATTCTCTCTCAAAATATCAAACGAAATACAAGAGTCGTGTTTTCCAAAGAAGAAAGATGGAACAACACGGAAAATACCGATCTCTCAAAAACACTCGCTCACGAGCAATCAAACAACCCATCAATCGAAAGAAACAATACTTGGGCTCAAGAACAATTGGAGGCCTATTGACACCAACAACCGCAATAAACAACTAACCCGAGAGAAAATCATTAATCGCAATAGGCTAAGAATCGCCAACATCAATTCAAGGAGGATAATACTTTTCTAAGAAACTTACCCATGACATCCGCAACTAAGTTACCCGAGGTAATCAGATCAATATCCATTACCACTAACGGGGTATAAATTGGCAATGCCCAAGGCAACGACCGCAAACCCTACCTCTTATCATTGACTATCCTCACTCATAACAGACATAGAAACAACACATAAACATACAAGATTATCTCATAGCATGAATAATCAATATAACATGTCAAAGCATGAATGCAATGTTTGACCCATCCCATCCTACTGCACCAAAGGTGTCAATTTAATATTTTTAATTACCACGCACCTAAAGCCCGCTCGATACCAACTGTAACACCCCAAGACCCACATTACCCTGGAATGCTACTTAACCACTCTACAGCTAGCCAATAATTTCAAGACAAATTATTTTGGCAACAACTCTAGACAAGAAGCATTAAGCGGAAGCATAAACAACTAAGGGAATAAAGATAACGGTAACAAGTTCAATAATTAAACAACCTCTAGCAGATTAATCAAAGAATGGTTCACAAGTCCATCCTTATTAAATAACATAATCATCCACAAATAGTTAAGCATTTGGCTAGAATTTCATCGACTTTATTACAACATGAGTTGATGAACCAAGTGCATTATTGTGGTGCCGCTCTACCCATCCCATGAATGCTCAACAGTCACCTGTAGGGGGGGGAAACAAGGGTGAGATAAAAAAAATCTCAGCAAGCAAACTGTTTAACAGGCTATTCAAACTACAAACAAATATGCAACATCATTAAAGTGTCCATATGTCCACATCCATAATGTGAATCCACATTCATTTACAAGCTAATTAAACTACAAAGATATTAAGCATCAATATCCAATTCCCATAATGATCACAATTATAGCCTCAACCATATTTACTACCAATGATAGTAAAATATTAACAATTGAATCTTGATCAACTGCTTCATATTATTCGCCACTACCACTACCAATGACAATAAAATATTAACATGTTTTACCTCATGACTTTACTATTTCTCGCATCCACAACTGCTATCAACAATTACCACAAGAGAGAAGAATCTCATGCCACAATCACAACCTCTACCATACCACAAGGGATGAACCCCATTCCACATCCACAACCACATTACTCATACCACAAGAGACTCTCATGAGTCAATTTCCGCATTGCAACTATGAAGTTGCGTTTGTTTGCAAAAATAACTTCACCACAATATCTCGCATAAGTATGCAAATGATCTTTCCACAATATAATGCATATGTATGCTATGCTCCACTGCACCTTTACCCAACAAGGTAAAAGTATGCATCGTGCTACGGCAATGCACGATGTTGTACCTGCGACGATCGCGGCTATAAGCGCGACATCCACAATGCAAATGTCATGATATGTCATGAATGATATGATAATCATAAACCACAAGAATTTTACCACGAAGGTCAACAACATACTCATCATGAATATTTTCTCATAATCCACATGTGTCTCATTACGCACAATACCAATGTGTCATAAGACCATTACCACATAACCCACACCCGATTCACCAAGATCAAAATCAATCGATCTAAATGGAACTCTATCACATAGACCACAACATGATCATCATGAAAATAACCACAAGGAAATTATCAATATGTCCACCTTGAGTTTACTTTCATATTCCGCATTTGGCTCATTAAGCAAATTACCACATGACTACCAACAACTCTTCCAACGCATGGCAAAAATGAATATTAATTTGCCACCACGACCTCATCCATAAAATATGCAACCATGGCACAACTTCAAGTTATGAAAACATGTATATTGCAAGTAGTAAGAATAACGAGTTAAACCGTAGCTCAACCGCTACATTTACTTGCCTTCCACGATGCGACGCGCTAGCCGGCCAAGTTGATACTCCTAAACCTGAGGCTTCACCTCCTAAACAGGTAAAATAATTTCAATAAGGACATAATATACCCAGCGCTACTAATCGGCATTCTACATCGCTTACTTGACGACTCAAAACGAGTTTACAAAGCTGAAACTGAAAACAACGTTTCTGCCATATACCGCTTCTGGACAGCAGCACGGTAAATGACATAACTCATGAACTGGAAGTCAAAAAGAGGTAAACCCAATTTCTGTAGATTCTTAACTGACTAATCTACAATAATCTAGTTGACACGATAATCCAATTCGGCCAAAATATTAGGCTAACCATTGTTTGAACTTTCAGTACAGAAACTGCCTACACAATCGAACAGCAAAACTAAAATGACCATAACTTTTAATAGGTAACTCAGAATTGATCGTTCTTTATCAATCTGAAAAGGTTATCGAATTATCTACAATAACCTAGTTGTGTGAAATTTCAGATTCTACCAATTTCCCTTTCAAATTTTAGGAAATAACCAGACAGATTATTCTCGTCAGATTTCTGGCAGCAGATACTAAAACGATCATAACTTTTGACTCAGACCTCGGAATTGAGTGATCTTCACGGCTACTGAAAGATAACGACAGATCCCACATAACTCTAGGAGATGGAATCTTAAAATTCAGCCTCTAAATATACGAAAATACCCACGCAAGGTACTGGACAGAATCGAATCTTCTGCAGCCCAACATTTATCCAACAATTCTAATCGGTTTCGCATCTACTATGGATCAAACAGCGGGAAAGGCATCTCGTTACCCTTGTAGAACCGCTAGAACTTGCTGAACCAATCCCCACACAAGATCTTCTTCTCCTTCTTCTCCTTCTTCTCTTCCTCTCTTTCTCCTTCTTGCGCAAAGGGCAGCAGCCTGGACAGAGGGGAGGCGCGAGGGAACAGCACCCTGGACAGAGGGGAGGCGCAAGGGAAAGGGGAGGGGTCGGCCAAGGGAAGGGGAGGGGGCGGCTGCAAGTGGGAGGAGGGAAAAGGGGGGGCGGCTAGGGTTTGGGGAGGGTGGCACCTCCCCCCCTTTGGCCGGCCACTACAAGGCTAGATGGGCCAAGGCCCAGGCCCAAGTGGATGAGAACAAGCGGAAAAGCCCCTCTCTAATCTTGTTTTGACGAATTCTGAAAATAAATTCTTCCCCGATTAAAATAATTCTCTACCGATTAAATTTAATTAACCCGATTCTTGACTTCTCACACTTCCGGAGTATTACAGCCGAAGCCGAACTGATGGCCTGACCTGATGCTGATTTTTTTTGCTCTGGCTCGCGAGCCGCTCGAGCCAGCTCGAGCTCCACTCCGAGCCCGAGCCAAGCCCCTCTCCTGGCTCGTTTCGGAAACGAGCCGAGCCGAGCTCACTGTTCATCCGAGCCGGAATGAGCCGAGCTCGAGCCGGCTCGGCTCGGCTCGTTTCCACCCCTACTTATAACCCACAACAAAATGGTGTGGTAGAGGGAAGAAATAGAACTGTGATGAACATGGCACGAAGTTTTCTAAAGTGCAAATTGATGCCATGCAAGTTGTGGGCTGAGGCAGTGAGGCATTCAGTTTACATTCTCCATAGGATTCAGACAAAAGCTCTTGATGGGATGACTCCATATGAAGCCTGGAGTGGTAGAAAACCAAATATAGAGCATTTGAGAATCTTTGGATGTTTAGCACATGCCAAGATTACAACCAAACTGAAGAAGCTTGATGATAGAAGTCAAAAGTTGGTATATTTGGGGGTTGAGGTTAGCAGTAAAGCACATCGACTTTATGATCCAAATACTAGTAAAATACATATTTCCAGAGATGTGGTGTTTCAGGAAAATGAACAGTGGCTTTGGGAAAATTGTCAAGAACCTGGTTAGGAAAGGGAAAATTAGGTTACTTTCACAGTTGAGAGAGAAGATTGTTATGAATATTGCATGTATGTATTCAGAGGTCCATGGGCAATATATATAGGGTACAAAGAGACACAAGTCTAAACCCTAATACAATGAGAAATACCACTCATACCCTTATATCCTTAACACCCTCCTCAAATGCAAGGCGTATGCAATAGCATTGCATTTGGAAAGGGTTGATACTAAAATAGGGAAAATCCAAAGTCCGAGTCTTGATAATGTCGTTATAGCATGCAGCTCTTGGAAAATATCGATAAAAGATATCCTCCCATCCATGGTCGTGCGACAGCCCATAAAGCACAAGGTGCGGAAGCAAAGTTGACCGCGGCAACATGACAAAGAAGATGATGAAAACGGCAAAAATAGAGAAAGCTGTCAAATCAAGCTGAATAGGAATAGATAGAAGCATGGCGGCACAGATCGAAGCCCAAGACAACGGCGACGCAGTGCACAAGAAGCGCAACGGATGCACAGTGTAGAAGAAGCGCAGCGCAATGCACAAGAAGCACAACAGAGACGCAGTGCAGAAGAAGCGCGACGCAATGCACAAGAAGTACACCGGAGACGCAGTGCGGAAGAAGCGCAATGGTATTAAAAGCTTGGGGCGGCAGATCTGCAGCGGCTCGAAGAAAAGAACAGCAGCTACTGCCATGCAAAAGAAATTCCTATGCTTCTATGACTAACAATAAATTTGTGGACTCGCGTGAATTAGACGAACTCAAAGATAAAGGATTACGGACTTGGATGGACGCAACGAAAGAAACAACACAAATAAAAAGGACTCAAAGGATAACTAGCAGCAGAAGAAGACATCTCCTCATCAAACCAGCAAACATCAGTGAACCAATAAAGCTTGTAGTATCACAATCAATAGCACCATCGGCAGCCCAATAAATGATGCTGTAAAAGCTGCCATTGGACTCACTCCACCGACAACAGAAGACCCACTCTTCATCTTAATACGACCCTCCCTCCTAGCACCAGCAGCACCGTGTCGGATCAAGGGGACAAGCCGCTGGCGGAGAAGCCACACAAGAAGTGGCCACGAGAGTGCCATGAGGCACAGGCGCCAGGACGGCGCCCGAGAGGGGCAGCCGAATCCAACCGGAGCAGAGGCGGTCCGGGGTGAGGGTGACGTACCGCCAGCGCCGAGCAGCTTGATGTGGTCGTCGAGGAGAGATGCGGCTCTGGCGCAAGACGATGCAGGGGCGTCCCCCGCGGTGAACTCGGGCGGCGATCCGGGAGGAGAGTCCAAAGGCGACGCCAGCGGCAGGAGAGGACGCTGGTCCGCGCGGCGAGGCTCCCAAATCCGGCGGAGACGACTCGAATCCAAGGCCGGCAGCAGCCGGATCCGTCCAAATCCAACCGGATCTGGTCGAGAAGGGCTCTGGCGACGTCGGGTCCGGTGGGGGAGCTC
Source organism: Ampelocalamus luodianensis (assembly GCA_036346255.1). NCBI lineage: Eukaryota > Viridiplantae > Streptophyta > Magnoliopsida > Poales > Poaceae > Ampelocalamus > Ampelocalamus luodianensis. Next base: position 24,687,460 of record CM070622.1, on the reverse strand, counting down.
GAGGCCGCGTAAGTTGATGCCGACGAAGCGGAGGTCAGGGTCAGCAAGGAAAGCCATCAGGGCCATGGGGATGTGGTCGGCGTGGAGGAAGATGCTGGAAGATGAGGCAGCAACGGCCGATGCAGAGCTGCAAGAGCACTAGGCTAGAAGAAAGCCACCCCCAGGAGTGAAGATCAGTCCTCCCGGGGGCAGCAGCAGCGAAGGACGAGTAGTGGCGGCGGCGGCGGTGGCTACAGTAACCCTAACATTTGCTCTGATACCATGTTATGAATATTGCGTATATGTATTCAGAGACCCAATGGGAAATATATATAGGGTAAAAAGAGACACAAGTCTAAACCCTAATACAATGGGAAATACCAATAATACCCTTATATCCTTAACAAAGATGACAATGATTCTCCTGCCACTACTGTAGCTCCATCTTTCCTAGTATCACAATCTCAAAGCCAGGATGCATCATTACCACTCAATGATTTGACAGAAGATGAAACAACAGAGAGCCAGACATAATTTACTCCTAAGAGCATGCCATCAAAATATAGAAGTCTTGGAGACATATATGAGCATACTTAACCAGTTGAAAGTATGGAAGCATTGTATGTCAATGATGATGCAGAACCTGCTAATTATCATGAAGCATCTATGGGAGAGCACTAGAAAGAGGCAATGAAACATGAGTTAGAAGCTATTGAGAAAAATGGCACCTAGGAGTTAACAACTCTTCCAAAGGGACATAAACCTATTGGCTTGAAGTGGATTTATAAACTGAAAAGAGATCCTAAAGGTAATGTTGTGCGGTACAAAGCAAGACTTGTTGCAAAGGGATATGTTCAAAATGTTGGACCGAAAAGGCGACTAGAGGGGGGGGTGAATAGGAGCACAAACTATTTTTCTCCCAAATCAAATTCAATACGAATCTCACTCCAATAGTTATGAAAGCTATGAAGATCAATCAATCAATCAAGCACAGCGGAAGATTTGTATTGAATCCAATCAAAACCCCGAAGCAAAAGCAACAAAAACTCAAGAATCAGCCTAATGAAAGCATTACGGTGGTCGGACCAGTGAGCGATGAGCGGTCGACCAGAAACAAAGAAAATCGCATGATGAATAGTAAATAGCCTGAAAAACGAAAACAAAAATTGATGTAACTTTTGATTCGTAACTCCAAACTTCACGAAACTTAGAACACACCTTTCTAAGGATATCAGGAACCTATTCCATGCGACGATCGTGAAGATCCTTGCCAAAGTTCCTATCTTTTTCAGTTTGAACGGAGTGTGCTCCAAAACCGAGCAAAAATCGAAATATGATCTAGAGACTTGCTCGTGGATGATTGATGATCAAGATGACCCTAGATGGGTTCCCACATGTTGCAGCAAGTTAGATCACAGCAAGAAACCAACCAAAAACTCGCGGATCAAAGAAAGACTCAAAATCACCAAATAGAGAGAAAGAAAGCAAATGAACTCATCTTTGAGAGAACTTTTTTTGGATTGATTTGATATGGTATTGGTTTACAGTCACTCCATCAATGGAGGACAAAGACTCAATATATGAGCACGAAATCAAATCCAACTCTCTAGAACCCTAACCTCCACTAATCCTCTCCCTAAGCAAACTAGGGTTTCAAACACATGAAAGGGTTAAGGGGGTGCAGCCACCTCCCTCCTCTATTTATAGTGGAGGCCTAGACCTTCTAGAAGAGTTTCCCTAATGGGCTCCCATTAAGGCCCAACACAAACGGGTCACATACGCACGCATTTTAAAGCGTCGTCTTCATCTCCTCTTGACCTAATCCGCTTCTCCACGCACTGTCTTGCGCCGCGGGTTGGCAAAAGGTCACCAAGGCGGTATTAGGTAAGATTACCAAAATACCCCTTCTCGGCCCTTCTTCAAAGACCGAGTCCAATCTTCGCGAAGCAGTCGCATGCTCTGCCACGTGTAGGTTGATCCAACGGCTCTCATCATGTCGGCAAGTCTCTCCCATCCGGCTCCCACCGAAAACACCATGGCACTTGCACCGACCCCCGCGCCGCTTGATCCAACCAGTCGCACCGAACTGCCCGTTTGGTCACCCTGGTCCATTCTGCACCATGTTTGAGTTCATTGACTTCACCCGGCATCGTCAATCGTTCTGAACCTCAGCTCTCCAAGCCTAGTCCCAATCATCCTCGCCGTTGACTGTCGTTGACCACCAAGCAACCTGCACAACAATAGACAAGCAAATCGAATCCGGAAACAAGTTCTTCACAATTTGACCCACGTTAGTCAAAACATGCATCATGCAACACATATGCGTTGACACCCATGAGATTGACCTAACAACCAACACATCGCTGCCAAGAAGGCCAGCAACTTAAGTCAAAACCGGTCGGACCTTGGCATGGCGGTCGGATCGCTCTCCGATCGCCCGCCAACAGATGGCCGGTCTGACCGCCACCAAGGGACTTAGCCAAAATCCCAACTCTGAAATCCGCAAACTCTTTGGAAATTTCAAACGAATAGAACTTTTGCCTGGAGACTCCAAAAATTATGGGACCAAGAGCAGTAGAACCTCCTCTCTTGCCTACACCTTCTATTTTTGGTCCAGCCTCAAACTCCAAAACTACTTTCATGGCCGGTCTGACCGCTCAACGGTAGCCGGTCAGACCGCCACACTGGCCGATCTGACCGCCGCCCTGACCGGTCGGACCGCCAGCAAGTTCACCCGATAAACCACTTGAGGCACGACCGGCCTGACCGCCTGAGGCCTGACAGAACTTGATCTTTGCCGAAAACGCGTGTTTTCGCAAACCTTCAACGTCATTGACAATTGTCACATCATCCTAAGATCATGAGCATATCCCCGTGATATCCACACAAAAGCAAGGCATTGATTATGAGGAAGTTTTTGGTCCAGTAACAAGGCTTGAAATAGTAAGAGTTCTTCTTGCACTTACAGCCTATTTTGGATGGAAGGTTCATCACATGGATGTAAAGTCTGCATTTCTAAATGAAGACCTCACAGAGGAGGTATATGTTAGTCAACCTGAGGGATTGGTGGTAAAAGGTCAAGAAGAAAAGGTTTTCAAATTGACAAAAGCTTTGTATGGACTAAAACAAGCTCCCAGAGCTTGGAATCATAAACTAGACAGTAGTTTGAAAAGGTTTGGTTTTGAAAGATGCAAGCAAGAGCAAGCCCTATATAAGAAGAGGATTGATACTGATCTGATTATAATTGGAATCTATGTTGATGATCTGATTATCACAGGTACTGATGATGACAAGATTCAGTTTTTCAAAAATCAGATGATGAAAGAATTTGAGATGAGTGATTTGGGACTTCTTAGTTTCTATCTTGGTTTGGAGGTAAAATAGGCAACACATTGTATCTCAATCAAGCAGTCAGCTTATGCAAAGAAGATTGTTGATAAAGCTGGGTTGTCAGATTGCAATTCATGCAAATATCCAATGGAACCCAAAATCAAACTGGAGAAGGATGACAGTTCAGATCCAGTTGATGCTTCAAAATACAGATGCCTAATTGGTTGTCTGCGATATTTGCTGCATACCAGGTCAGATCTCAATTACTCAGTAGGAGTTTTAAGTAGGTTTATGGAAAAACCAACTAAAACACATGAGCAAGCGCTGAAACATATACTGAGATATGTGGCTGGTACCATCAATCATGGTATTGTGTATCACAGGAGAGAAAAGATGCCTCTGCTAGTTGGATACAGTGATAGTAATCTAGCAGGAGATCATGATGACAGGAAAAGTACAACTGGAACGACGTTCTATCTGTTTGGAAACATTGTGACTTAGTGTTCTCAGAAGCAAAAAACCGTAGCTCTTTCCAGTTGTGAAGCCGAATTCATGGCAGCAACTTCAGCAGCTTGTCAAGGAATTTGGTTGAAAAGATTGCTTCATGAGTTGAGTGGAAAAGATGACGGACCATTTCTGTTGAATGTTGATAACAAGTCAGCATTGGCGTTAATGAAAAATCTAGTTTTTCATGGGAGAAGCAAACATATTGATACAAGATTTCATTTCATAAGAGAATGTATTGAAGAAGGACTTGTCAATGTTCAGCACATAGCAACCGTGGATCAGAAGGCCGATATTTTAACACAAGCATTGCCACGAGTGAATTTTCAGAAAATGTGCGATTTGATTGGTGTTCAAGTTATTACTGATACAAGTCAGGATTGGGGGGAGTATGTTGGAGTTTAATCCTTCAATTGAAGTTTTCAAGTCTTAATTGAGTTGTAGAAAGTTTTTAGAAGTGTCAGTTTTCGAGTCTTTCTGACTCGGGTTCAGAGGTAGTGTCGGATTTCAGATGTAAACCGATTCGGTTGTTCTTCGTATTCCAGTTAAATTCGGTAGTAGTATTTGTCTCTCTAGGTTGTAATATTGAGTATAAATTGAAGAGAAAAACTGAGAAAAGGTGCGCCGACTTGCACCAGAAATTCCTCTGTTTTCGTTCTGTTGGTTCTGCTACTGTTCGTTGTTCGACAATTGAAATTGCGTTTTCGGTCTGAACTTCAGAAAATCTTGAGACAATACACATCAGAACTATGAAGCTTGAGACAATACGTTGAAGTCTAACATAGGCATGACGCATTGCTGATGGGGAAAAAATAAGCAGGAGATAAGTTCCTTGGCATAGCGAATCCAATACTAATCATTAGTTGGCGTAGGGATTGCAACAAAATTCGTTGTATTTCTATGGTACAGAATCACAATAAAGCATATATAATAAAGGAGAACACCGAGTTCTCAAATACTGTCTCTGTGGCCCGCAAGAAGCATCTTACTGTCAATTCCATCGCTTATTTCAGTTACTTGCGATGGCTGACAGCGCAGATGGTCCGAGCATCACATAAGGTCTTACAATGGAAGACATGGCAATATCTTTGATCATAGGAAGAATCATACCGTTTCATTTGTTCTCGCTGCTATGGACTTGGCGCTCTTGCGTATTTTCTAGACCCAGCTGAACCCATTTAAATCAATTTTTTTGCAATGTTGAGGCCCGTCGTTTGTGTCGTTAATGTTTAGATCCAATTTTGTTGCCTGGCATGACATGCTAAAGCCGTCTCTCCTATTGCGTCTTTCTTGGTGATTTGGAGGCCTTCTGCTTAGCTTGTCGAGAAATAAATACTCGCTTCCTCTTTCGTTCACTTGCGGATCGAATGCCATGCCTCCAATCTCCTTTCCTTTTTGAGCAGAAAGGCTAATCGATAGGATATCCTGATCTTTTTGTGAGCCCTCGCATGCAGTTAAGCAGCTATCAACTGATCCATCACCAAGTTGCATGGTGTGCCCTTGTAGCATTGGTGAACCTTCAATCTCCATAAAGCCTGTAAAAGCATTGTGAAGGCACTCTGTTGACACTTTTGAGACCAATTCTGACAATTGCATCTTTGCAGTTTCTAGGCCAACCGAGCCTGCATTCTGCTTTGCGAGTGTCTCCTGCGCCTTTTCCAGCACCGATTGTAGGTACTTTCCTTGTGCTTCAATTCGGAGTTGCAAGTGTCTTTGTACCTGTTGAAAGGGATCATTAGTTCATTACGTGTAAGATATCAGGTCATCATTATTTGAACATTGCACCTTTCATTTCTTTTCTTGAGGTGAAATTACAGTAGTGGTGAACTCCTACCTGAGCTATGTATTATTTTGCATAGCAAAATCATGTACAAGCAGCACAAAGCAGCATAGGCTCCAATATTTTCACTACAGGAGATACAAAAAGAGTAACCTTAAGGATTTACACCTGATCGGATATTTTTCTATACTTTTCTTAGGTTCAATCTTTTTTACATGCGTTTTTATTACTCGTTTACTCTACATACGAATAGAAGCAAATCTTGATGTTCTTAAATATCTTACTACGAATTTAACCTCGAATTATCCGATGATGTATTTAACATTAATTTTAACTTAGGTTGGAGGTGATAATTATTACAGGTTTTGAGTAATGGCAAAACAAAGATTCACATACACTTCGAGACTGTCTCTCTCCCTAGACAATATGGTGGGAGGACTCTTAGCTTTTTGGCCTTCTTTTATCTCATGCATAGAAGTCACGCACTGACAAATAGCACATCATTTTAAGCAGTGGATAAAGTGGAGCTATCAATAAAGAAGAAATCATACAGCCATACAGGAGAAAGATGAAGTTGGTGCCTGATTTAGTTGTAATAGAATTCAAAGTAAACATGACCATAGCATAGCCATTAAGTTTACTTGTAAAATTATCTATGATGGTAAGCATAGTTTAAGTTGGTCTTGGTTCATGATACTCTATTTTTGAATTGGATGATTTGTGTGTAATTATGTATATCCATAATAATATGAACCTTCAATCAGTGAATGATACCCTTGTAGCTAATTTTCCCTCTCTAGTGTATATTCTCGGGGAAATTTATTTGACAAACATTCATTAGATAGTCAGCCATAAAATTCAACCTACTGCAGATTGGCACCCCTTGAAATGCCTTAGTCAAGAAAATATAAAATTATGTTTGTTCAAAGGGATGTAAATTGCTTGGTCTGTACCTCTAGTTGCTCATGTAACCGTCGTTGCACTTCAATTTGCATCTGAAGGGCTTCACCTATGTGCATAGATCTGATAAAATACCAAACTATGTTACCTTCTGTAAACATGCTGAAGCAAACATTTACTTCATCTCTTACTTGTTTGTCTGGGTTCCAAGGTTTAAGTGGCTGACTGGTGATCCATTTCCTTCAGATGGTTTCTCTGCCGTTATGGCGCAGTCTACCGCTGCCGAATGAAAGGAAGTTCAGTATTAAGCTTAATGGTAGGCTGATAACTTGAGAACGCTATACTTACCATTTCTTGCATTTCCGACATTGGCTTGAGCATGTAGATTTTTGCTTAGTCTATATTTCTATGGTAAAAGACAAAACAATTTAGTATCTTGCTTGAAGACATGTATAAGGAAAAACTGTGATATTTCCAAAAAAAAGAGAGAGAGGAAAGACTGTGATACTAGAAATTCCATATATACCTGGAGATGACTCTTAAGATGATATAGTGTTAGTCCTGGGACAGCCATGAACCTCATGATTGTTTTCGGGGTAGCCTCTGCAAGATTTTGAATTATTTAGATGTTAATTGTCATGTACTTGCTTCTATGACCAAAATATTTCATCGCATACTTACTATCTGGTCCGCCAAGTTGATTCACTGCCTCCACAAAACGATCATGTAGCTCAGGGGTCCATTTTAACCTAGGCTTAGCATCAGTCGAGAGTACAAGCCCCGACTCTGCTGGAATAGTTCCTCCTTGCAAAAGCAAGTGCCTCTCTGGAGGGATAGTCTGCCTCGAAGACAGGAATTGGCTGTGGCTCTGGAGCTGTTGTTGATGATGATACATCTGACATGAATATATCTCAGGTTAGGATCTATGACAAGAGATCTTCTTTTCTTTGTTTGAGCAAACCAAACTTCATGCATGACACATCTCATACCTCTTTCACTTCCTGCTATGTACCGATGTCTGCTTGTAGACTGCCCAATCCTGCCAGGAACTGTCTGTTGCAGTTTTGTCAGCCCACTATATCTGGCAATCAAGGGTTGTTCATCGTACGTTGAAGTTCTATCGTTTGGGCGTGAGATGACCTTTTATCTCTTCTAACTAACTACGACTACTCATGTCAAGATCTTATGCAGAGACTGGTCTTATAAGGCAGGCAAGTGAGGAGAGAATTTCGAATCGTTGGAACAAACACTCAAGCCTGCCTAATCTTTGCAGCAACTGAAAAGATATATTATCCTTATTCCTTTAGGTACCTGTGGACCCTATGCACACCAATCTTTTTATTTGTCAATTCCAAGAACACTCTTGCATACTGATTCTGCACTAGCAAGCTGGGAGAGGTTTTCTCTTCCCTTATCTAAAAAAAAAATATGGTTTATATTGCTTTAACTTGGCACACATGAAGGGGGGAAATTAGACACAGTCATGTTATTTATTGGTCTTACAGATAAAAGTGGGAACCTTGTTCTGTGGAGAACTTTTGGGCTGTGGTCTGTAGTACTGTCTTTATTAGATTCCTGGATTTCATCTTGCTGGTTTAGAACTAATTCCGCTCTCCACTGCACTTACATTGCGAAATGAAAGGGCAACATTTGCTGTTGGCCGGCATTGATTAGGATTCCCTATGTTCTGCAATCACATATTCTATTGCATGTTGTATATGTTCATCGAATTCAAGCATGATATAAAGTTGACTAAGGAATATTTTATCGTTTCTTATGAGAGCAAAGTTTTAAAATTCCTTTTTGACCAAATGCATCCAGAAGAAGAATTGGATAAAGGTTTGCATACAATTAAAGCAAAGAAGGAACTCATTCTATTAGTGATGCCTTTCTTGGGACTGCACAAAAGCAAAGCATGGAATAATGGAATAAGCATATGGTTCCCTTTTGTCTCCTCTGGTAAGTTTTGTACTTGTTCAGCTATCAGGCAAAAGGAAAGCGGATGGGCGAATATAATAGGCTGTGCATGTGTATGAAGCAGTCTTCTGAGTTTGATTCCTACCTGTTCTACATAAGGTGCAGAAAGTATGAGCTTAAAATTGACATAAGGTGCTCTATGTTGCTTTTCCTTTACATACGAGCTTGTACAACAGACTATTTCTCTTACAGTCCTACTTCCATCATTTGTCCCCACTCCCCCCATGCTTTGATAAAAACTGCCTGTAAGTTTAATTTTAGATAGTAATTTTAAGTTGCATAAAGTCAAAGTTATATGCAATAGTTGGTACAAACTACAAACCAATAACTTAGAGTTCTTCCTCTATGATTAGGGAGGTCCTATAACATTTAACATGTAGTCATCCCACCCATTTGATATGTTCTGCAATCCAGTTAATGTTCAGGCTATGCTGTTGAGTCACAAGTGCAGGACGCATCTCAAGTTTTCATATTTTTTTCGAGGGGAAGGAAAATTTTCGAAATCATTGGTACGGTAAATCAAATAAAACCAATTGCAATATGATACTGTAGGACCTTCTCAAAAAGAAAAGCTTGACAAGCTTGTTGTTTCAAAAGTAATTAATATGAGTGGTCCACGATAGTATCCTTGTTGTTCTTTATAGCTTGTTATTTTTATGGTTTGCTTGCTGCTATTATGTGGATAAACCAGTCCTCCAAAGTTGTTCAGGGAATCCCTGTACTTACCAATTTCAAGTGTCCTCTGTTCACTTATTAAGACAAGCTATTAGTCCTCGTGATATGATATTTTCTGTACCTTGGTTCCTGTTCAAGTGTGGCCTGCTGGTGCATATCTGTTCCTCCAAATTGCTGTCCGATTCCTCGAGCATTGGCTGGGAATTGTGAACAATGATAGCCGATCATCAGGAGCATAAACTAAAACTACTACGCATTAGAACATGGAATAAACTCTTTCTGGCCATAGCTTTATCTTTTGTGCTGAATCCAATGAAAGGGAGAGAGGGGGGAGAACTTTATCTTTGCGCAGAGATCAGATTACATTCAGTTGTTACTTGTTACGTGCTTGGAATCGTATGCTTTCTCTTTCTCTCTCCGAGCTCTTGACATTATCGTTTGCGCAGGCAGGCACGCGATCCCGCAAGAACGAATAAGGGAAAGTGATGCTGACAAAGCTGGAGGGAGGAATCGTGCGCTTTTGTTTTTTCGTAAAGATGAGGAGGAATATATCGCCTATGTCCACCTCTTGAGTCTTGTGTGGTTCTTTTGTTCCGCGACTTCCTTGTATCTCGCAGGCCTGTGCTGTGCAAGGGCGATTTTTTTTTAATCTGACGCCATGCTGATATTTTAATTCCAAAAATAGCCTTCGCACGAAATTACCAAACGTGAACATCCCGCGCGCTCGGGGGACGTGGAAAGCCGGTGGCTAGTGCAGCAAGCCAGGCGGGAGCGGAACGCCCGGAACCAAGCGGCGTGGCGCGGCAACTCACGGGAGAAATTTGCATTGCATTAGCCCAGATTTGCATTGCATTAGGCATTAATGGCAGCATTAATGGCGGGAGAATTGCATGCATGCATGCTGCGCTAGGGGGAGAGCAGAAGGCAGCTGGGCCACTTGGTTCCGCGCCCGCTGGCCTGCTGTGTTGGCCACCGACTTTCCGCGCCCCTGATGTGCTCACATGTCAGCGTCTGATGATTCTGCGCTGAGCAGGGGTCAGATTCGCAAATTTGATGTCATAGGCGTTATTTTTAGAATTAAAGTCGTAGTACGGGGCCAAATTAAAAAAAAGGGCGAGCAGCACCACCACGTGTGGACTTCTGCGTAGGTGGATTATATATCTGTAGACTGTAAGTAGGAGTCGTCCTTGCTCACTGCTTATATTAGACTCCCATCTTGGTTGCAGGAAGAAAGTGAACCTGAACACGAACAGCAGGGAAGGAGATGGATTAGTATAGACCAGCTGTGATTAGTATAGACCAGCTGTTTCTTAAATATCTAACCCCTGTGAAGATGGTTTGTTTTTGTGCATGTGAAGCTGGCGAGGCCAAGATGAGAAACGGGATTTAGATCATGCTTTGTTTTTGTGCATGTAAACTCTGAAGTTGCTGAACGAGTTGGCATGTCATAGATGAAGTCGGCATCCAGAAATGCGCTGATATTTCTGAGCGAGGAGCTTTACAGATCAGGCCATGCAATTTACGCTGGACCTGTAAGCCCAGCAGCAGCTTGTCGACTCCCCACGAAGCAGCCCGTTAAGTGAAAGCCACGCGACCCAAAACAGTAGCCCTCGTCGCCGGTGCTCCATGCCTTTTTTTTTTTTTTTTAGCGAGTTTGCATGCGAAATAGTAAATCTAACCTCCTTCAAAGATCAAAGTCAAAAATAGCACTACGAGCTCACTGGCAGGCCATATGTGTCAAGTCTATGCTCTAGAGGAGAGGACTTCTGCCGTCCACACGATTTAGTTGTAACCCTAGCCCAAAAGAACCATATTGTAATTAATTCGTCATAATTAATTAATTATAATTAATTAGTAAATCTAGCCTCCTTCAAAGATCAAAGTCAAAAATAGCACTACGAGCTCACTGGTAGGCCATATGTGTCAAGTCTATGCTCTAGAGGAGAGGACTTCTGCCGTCCACACGATTTAGTTGTAACCCTAGCCCAAACGAACCATATTGTAATTAATTCGTCATAATTATTTAATTATAATTAATTAGTCATAGATAAATATTCTTAATTTAGTCGCAATTAATTAGTCGCAATTAGTTAGTCCAAATAAATTAGTCGTATATAATTAGTAGTAGTTAATTAGTCATAAGGATTACTGGTTTTTTCTTAAATTCAGTAGTTTTTTATTTTGCACTTATTATGTTAAATTTGTACATAAGATTACCGAAGGGTAGTTTTTTTTAGAGGTAGGAAAATACAGAATAAATAGTGTGATATGTTTATTTGATTGTGTATAGTAAAGAACGGTGAATTGCTTCTACAATATGTATTGGGTTGTTGTGGCTTTAAGTAATGTCGAACATGCAAAACTTGCTTGTGTTTTTTTTTTTTTTGCGACGAGATTAGGTGGATTAGACATGTCAAGATACCTAATCGGTGCCTACTTAACAACATGCCGTAATCCTTAACAGTCTAGACTAACAAATTAACATTTCAGAAAAGCCAAAAACTCGCATTTCAAACGGGGCGCATGAAATCAGACCTTTTTTTTGTATGACTGACTTTCTATGTATTATCGCACGTACCAAAAAAATATTGTCACATGAAATCATGCGTATATTATCATATGCACCATAAATTAGTTGTGAGCTAAAATCAGAGCGCGTGAAATCAGGTTGTATTATTAATTTAATCATAATTAATTATTAATTTAGAATTAATAATTACGACTAATTTATTTGAACTAACTAACTTGACGAATTAATTACAACTAAATTAATTACGACTAAATTAACTTTGACTAATTAATTAAGAATATTTAACTGTGACTAATTAATTATTTATAAATTAATTAATTATGACTAATTAATTATGAATAAATTAATTACAACAAGCATGTCCGGGGTCAGGAGTTATAACTAAATCATGTGGACGAAGGAAGTCCCCTCCCAGAGCATGGACTTACATATCCACGGTACCATTTTTTATTTTTAATATTCAGATGATGTTAGATTTGTTATTTTGAGCGCAGATTAGCAAAACTCGGGTGGACGGGACGACGGCTTGGTGCGCCGGACGCCCACCCGCCACCTGCCGGCGACGCGGCTGCGCCGTTGTGGATGCGGGTGCCCAACTGCCCACTTCCCACTGCCCTGCGGCTCGCGTACATATCGGCCGGTCCGCCGGTGGTGATGGACAGAAACCGAACAGCGAGGGGTCGCGGGACGTGACGGATCACTCCGAATTGACTAGGGATGGCAAGTTAGCAACGGCCACCCGAGCGGTCGTGACCGGCGTGGCCATATAACGCTAACCACGTGCCGACCTGCGCAACTAGGCGTGTCAGCAACAAATGTCGTGTAGGATACAGGTTGCACTGCCCAAGTCCCGGCAGCGCCAGGATCCACATCAACAAGACAACACCTCTTTCAGCCTGCCGTGCTGCACGTCTTTCCAACGCAGCAAGCTGCCTGCAAAAGCTTGCGTTGTTGAGTGTTGACCTCTTGGATGGTGCGTCCTTCACTTCCCTCTACCTTCACGCTTCGCAATTATAAATCACAAGGGTCTCAAGCCATCAACCAACCAGCATCATCAGCTTCGAAATATTTCAGGAAACACGGGCTTAATCCCCACACAAGCAGCCATCCCGGACTCTAAAATACTCCTCCTAGTCCTTCTTTACATACGAACAAGCGGCAACAAACAAACAAAAAAGCATAGCAAGGTATAGTACATCAAAGAAAACAAATAGGAGCACTCCAAGCCTACATGTCACATGAGCACATGACAGTGCCATAATCTATCCCATTCCCACAGTGAGGCGGCAAACCCCACGTCGAACCAACCGAAGCCGTGACGGCACCCAGAAGCAGACCACAGCTAGGAATATACTACACAAAAGCTTAAGCGCAAACATTTTCTGGGGAAGCGGTAGCCTCATTCGTTCCAACCAAAATGCGTCGCGACGCGTGCTTGAGCACTCTTGTCTGGCCGGTGCCAGAGGAGAGGCAGGCTGCTCTCGCCGAATCCTTCTCCATGTTGACATGCGCGACTCGAGCATCCAGAATGGGCCGACGCACCCACAACGTCCCGAAGGAACTGAACATGTAGTACTACTGCTCTACTACCGCTAGTAGTGTTATTCCCGGGACATGGTCACATGGATGAGATCTTCCCATGCTTTGGACCGACCTTAAAGACGGCCGATTTGATGCGGAAAACTAATGGCGGTTGTCGGCTCAGCATCTTCGAACGGCTGATTGAACTTATATTCGAAAACTTAGTGTCTGAGGTGTATTTTCTCTCTCTTTCGAACGGCTGATTTTGAATCTTTTTAATGTGCTGACGGAGTTGAAAATTGAGATAATTATTGTAGAAAGTGCCCGGATTTTTTTTTCTTTGTTTCTTTACGAAGGGAACCCCGGACTTGTCCTGTTTTGGAGCTTCTGAATTAGCAAAACGAATATTTAGAAAAGTGTAGCAAAATACGCCAAACCATAAATTGATCCAATAATAACATCACTTATAATCCAATAGTACTTCCTCTCCAAGCTTAAGAAAACGAAAGAAAACCAAAACCTCTTCTACAAGAAACCCCAAAAGGGAACGTTTTAATCCTTGATGATCATCATGAGATATTGTTAGGCCATGTGCAAAAGCACCACGCCCAATCATACCTAAACTCCGTCTCACAGGTTTTATAGCTTGCAAGTTAGGTAAATACCGATTTAGCTCCACTCTGTTTCACATATTTCTATAGCTTGCACATTACTATATATCATTGAATAACTTCAGATATTCTCAATATGTCACTGGTGATTCACTAACATATAGACTCTTGGCCCACATGCCAGTCTCACAATGAGTGATATATTGTGAATCGTATAGTTATCCAGTTGCATGTTGTGAATTTTCTCTTAGTTATCAGCCTTAAGATTATTACACTAGTCAATTGTTCCCACCATCACAAAAATAATTGAGAGAACCATATTTTAATAATATAAAAAACAAATAATAGTCCTTGCACTAAAAAAATAGTGATGCACGCTATCCATATCTTATATTGTCATGTCTACGAAAACACATCACAATACATAAAAAAAAAACGTCTGCCAAATAAACATAATCTTACTTTACAATCTTACTCGAAAGCTCACCACCACGACAGTATATATTATAGGGAGTGTCTATACAACATGCGACTAATTTTTTCTTGGAAATCAGTCACTTTTTGAGCCATCAGATGGAGATCCAATGCTCCAGATATCACCCCCACCCCTATATCCCTAATCTAATATCACTTCCCACCCTCTCTCCCTCTCTCTCACCAATCATAGAGCACTAAAATTGAAAGATGTATAGCAGTTCTCTATATTATATACACCCTAACATATATTGATGCATGTATTTACAAGAATAAAAATAACTCTGACGAGTTACCCTAACCCTCGAAAGCCCACGGTCACCGCAACTTGTACGTCTACACGAATTTACAGAAGTCGAAAACCGTTCATCATCTACATCTACCCTCCGATCCAGGGGGTTCCGAATCCCACGGTCACCGACTCGTACGCGCTACGCCCGCAACCGCACCACCCTTTATATATTCGCTCGCACCACTACCGCCCCCCTTCGATCCAACCTCCTCTCATCTCGCCGCCCCTCGCCGCGATCCATCGTCCCCTCGCCCTCGGCGGCTCTTCCTCCCTCTCTCTCTCCGGGCAATGGCGGACTTGCAGTGCGGCGCCGGACCGGAGGAGACGTGGAGGCGACGGCCCAAGACCAAGATCGTCTGCACCCTCGGCCCGGCATCGCGGTCTGTGGAGATGTGCGCGCGGCTGCTGCGCGCCGGCATGTGTGTCGCGCGGTTCAACTTCTCGCACGGCTCCCACGATTACCACCAGGAGACGCTCGACAACCTCCGCCAAGCCATGGACCTCACCGGGATCCTCTGCGCCGTCATGCTCGACACCAAGGTCCATTTACTCTCTCTCCTCGGCCCCTACCTCGCCCTCGTTTGTCTCCTCCACCTTTGTTGTGATTAGGTTTTCGTTACATGGACTTGATCCGATCTATAAATTTTAGTTGTATCTCCCTACTGATTTTTTTTACTGGGAGATTCAATTATTTATCACTGCTAAACATAGGTAAATTCAGGATTTGCGATTTATATGTACATGTGGCTTCGGAATCCAGATGTCATTCACACATTCAGTGGCAAATAATTGATTATCCCTTTTTTATTCTGTTGTGTTTAGTGCGTGAATTAGTTGACATGGTAACTTCCAAAAAAAAGTAGGAGTTTGGAAGTATTGGTTTCCGTCAGATGGCATGTGTTGTGTTGTTTTTTTCTTGTGTGTGCCTTGTCCAGGTTGGTTGGGACAAGAGTCAAGATTGTGATTTTTTTTTCTTCCCCTGCTGTGGGGGTATTAACACAATTTGTTAGGGAATAAGGACCAATTTGTTAGGGAATAAGGACCAGGAATTCAATTCTTTTTAATGCAATATACTTGGCATATTCCGGGAATAATTTGTTTGGATGGGCGTAGAATAAACGCAAAACTTCGGTCTTCATTGTTTGTGGCCATCAAGGTAGTTACTATTTCGGGGGGGATGTCTGTGCAATTAGTATTAAAATTCGCTCCGCCAGTTTGCATATAATTAGTCATTATCAGTATTCGTAAGAAGTCAGAAGAAATTTGATGTGTTCCATTGAACATAGTAAACTTGTATTGTTACAATCATTCATTCACGATTCGATAGCTATGGAAGAAAGGCCCAGCAAATTAGGATTTCATGTTAAATGTTGGTATACAAGTACATACCCTTCCTCCCTTTCAAACATGGCTCCTATTGTATGGCGTACTGCATTTTTGAAGATTGTTGTCAAGGTCATTAGTAATGTTAACTAACTTCCTGATCAAATATTTTGTGCTGTAGATTTGTCGTAGTATGAGACAAATCTTTTTTCTCTAACAAAAAAAAAAACCATCCAAATCCCCGATATGGTATGGTCCACTGCCCATAGACTACTAGTTTTAAAATCTGGCATGAAGAAACATAGGGTCCATCCTAGGAAGCACCGACACTGGTACGGCGATACAACAATTCCCCAAAATCACCGATACGGTGACATATATCTGTACATATGTACATATACATATGTATATTAAAAATAACAAAACGAAAGATAGTCATAGTCTCGTAGATAATATTAACTTATTAAGACTTGATTCCAAAGAGTGACATGCTTCCAAAGAGATGCAGCTTGATTCACAGGTTCTTCCTCCTGTGGTTGTGCATTACTAGCTCCACCTCCACTTGCCATGGCTACTGGGAAGGACGAGGTTCTTCCTCCTGTGGTTGTGCATTACTAGCTCCACTTGCCATGGCTACTGGAAAGGACGACAAGAAGAGGAGGGGAAGGGAAGCATCCAGATTCAAGAACCAGATCTGTAGGGAAAGAAAGGGGAGAAAGGGAAAGGAAGGGAAGTAGTACCAGATCTGCAGGAGCACCGCCGCCCGCCACCGCCCGCCGGGTGGCCCGGGTGGGAGACCCTCGCGTCTCCTCTGCCATCTCACGCCGGGTGGGAGACCCTCGCGTCTTATCTGCCGCTGGCCCGCTGCCCCATCGGGTGAGAGACCCTCGCATCTCCTCTGCTGTCGCGTTCGTGTGAAGGAGGCATCATCTGGGCTGTTATGGACTATTGTTGTTAGGCTGGGCTGTATCGGAGAGGTATCCCACAGTATCGCAGTTATTTTCTTTTTAAAAAAATGAAAAAATAGCTTGATACGTATCGGTGCAGTATCGATATCAGATACAATATTAGATACTGGTACGCTGACTCAGATATGTATCGGTGCTTCCTAGGGTCCATCAAATGGATGAATAAATTATTCTTGTTTTATTTTATTATCTAGTGAAATTCTTGGTCTGTGCCTCTGTGGTGACATAAGCAGCAGTTTTCAGTTCACCAACCTTATCAATTAGACGGTAGATGGTTTTTCTGCCTACATTACAAGTAAGCCAGGCTGCTAGGGGCTTGAAGATGTATTTACTAATTGTTTGATTTATATCATTTGATGTGGATTTAAATTTCCAAAAGTGGGCATCTTATATTAGTCTTGTTTTATTTGGTCACAAGTAATTCGACTTGTTAGATGCTATATTATTGGCCTGTCTACCTTACTACTGATATGATTGTTAGAATATTGGGTTGGTTTTGAGGATGTGTGAATTTGTGATCTGATAGCATAAATACTGGCTTGCA
Organism: Ampelocalamus luodianensis; assembly: GCA_036346255.1. Lineage (NCBI taxonomy): Eukaryota > Viridiplantae > Streptophyta > Magnoliopsida > Poales > Poaceae > Ampelocalamus > Ampelocalamus luodianensis. The sequence continues at coordinate 24,670,052 of CM070622.1, read as the reverse complement.
TTTTTGCTACCTGATGAAATACATGATATCTTGGCTAGTATTTTTGGTACCTGATGAAATACATGACATGCCAGATGTCATTTATTTAAATCACCGTTTTTGTTGCATCAGATTTACAGGAGCGAACCAATGCCTTAATTCGCATTAGCTTTTAAGGTGTTAACTAGAGGCAGATTTATTACCTGTGCAGCTTGCAAAATTGGGATTAACTTCACTGCTACATACTGTTTGTCAAAAAATTATCTTCAATGCTAACTGGTTTCATGCTTTGAACGTCTTATAAAATTCAATGTAGCAAATGTAGAATGCATGAACTATGCAAAAATAATAATAATAATAATAACTATGCCATTCACTATCTTTGTACAGGGACCAGAGATTCGCACAGGCTTTCTGAAAGATGGCAAGCCCATAAAGCTGAAACAGAAGCAAGAGATTATCATCACCACAGATTATTCCATAAAGGGGGATGAGAACATGATTTCCATGAGCTACCAAAAGTTGGCTGTAGACCTTAACCCTGGGAGCACTATACTATGCGCTGATGGCACCATCACACTCACAGTGCTTTCTTGTGATCCTGGGCAAGGCCTAGTTCGATGCCGATGTGAGAACTCTGCTTTCCTAGGTGAGAGAAAGAATGTCAACCTTCCTGGTGTCGTTGTGGATCTCCCAACTCTTACAGAAAAGGATAAGGTGGATATCCTGCAGTGGGGCGTGCCAAACAAGATTGACATGATAGCACTCTCCTTTGTAAGGAAAGGATCAGACCTTCAGATGGTCCGAAGTGTGCTTGGTGAACATGCAAAGTCTATCCTACTTATGTCCAAGGTTTGTTTATCTCCACAAACTTGCATTTGTGTTATGTTGTGTTACTGTTTTCTTATGCTATTGGTTTGTTATATGCAGGTTGAGAATCAAGAAGGTGTCGCTAATTTTGACGAGATACTTGCAAACTCAGATGCTTTCATGGTTGCGAGAGGAGATTTGGGCATGGAGATCCCAGTTGAGAAGATATTTTATGCGCAAAAGGTGATGATCTACAAATGCAATAAACAAGGAAAGCCTGTTGTCACTGCAACCCAAATGCTGGAATCGATGATCAAATCTCCTCGCCCTACACGGGCAGAAGCAACTGATGTTGCCAATGCTGTCCTAGATGGAACTGATTGTGTGATGCTTAGTGGTGAGACTGCAGCGGGGGCATATCCAGAGTTAGCAGTGCAGACAATGTCTAATATTTGCTTACAAGCTGAGTCGTATGTGGACTATGGTGCAGTTTTCAAGTTAATTACTGCTGCAGCCCCAATTCCTATGAGCCCATTGGAGAGTTTGGCATCATCAGCTGTTCGAACAGCCAATATTTCCAAAGCATCACTCATCTTGGTCCTCACAAGGGGAGGTACAACTGCAAGGCTCGTGGCGAAGTACAGGCCATCCATGCCGGTATTGTCTGTCGTGGTCCCAGAATTGAAGATGAATAATAATTTCAATTGGACTTGCAGCGATGAGGCTCCTGCGAGGCAGAGTCTTATTGTTAGGGGCTTGATCCCGATGTTGAGTGCCGCTACAGCAAAGGCATCTGACACTGAGGCCACTGAGGAAGCCATCAATTTTGCCATGGATCATGCAAAGAAACTCGGCCTCTGCAAATCAGGAGATTCAGTTGTTGCCTTGCATCGTATTGGCGCATCATCTGTTATCAAGATCTTGGCAGTCAATTAGTCTCTATGATGTGGATGGTTATTCATGGGGGCAAATTTTGTTAGGCTGTTATTGGACCCTTACTACTATTTTGTTGGCTCATGCTATGTTGTGAGTCCTATATTACGTCTTGTGTTAAGCTACACAGGTTTGTTTTTTTTAAGGAAAGATATGATGTTGCGTTTTTTGCTCTAGGATGATTATTCCACACGGCTGCCTAGCCGATTTTGATATATTTCAGAAACTCTCATATCTAAAAATATATATGCCAATGTGGCAATGTGCTCTATGTCCAATGGTGTGTCATGTTGTTTGGTTGTGTAAACTACAATGACGCATTGTGCTGTGCTGTTGTGTTGATTTTGCCAATGGTATATTTGTATACAATCACAAGCCAGAGATGTGTGAGCTGTCTAATTCAACTCGCTCGCTCGCTCACGCTCTCTCTCTCTCTCTGGTTTTAGAGCTCGACTCCACCCAAAACAAAAGAACCAGGCTCATTCTATTTTATTTGTAAAGAAGGTGTTGTACTTTGTGGTTGTATTCTCATGTGTCTTTACTGTTGCTCACTTTCATATACATACCCAATACATGGGCCACATGGGTCGGCTTATAGCCCATATACTCAACACTCCTTCTCAAGAGGGGCGATAGATATCTATCATCCCTATCTTGTCATATTCCGACAAACACTCCTTAATTTTTAATCCCTTTGTCAGACAATCGGCTATTTGTTCTCCAGAGATTACATGACTCAACTTTAAGGTACCCTCATCAAGTCTCTCCTTGATAAAGAACCGATCTATCTCCACATGTTTCGTTCGATCATGCTGAATTGGATTATTTGCAATGTCGATTGCGGACTTATTGTCATACCAAAGCTTTAAAGGTCTATCTGTTAGTAACCTCAACTCCGATAGGAGACCTCTCACCATAGCATTTCACACAAACACAGTGTCATGGATCTATATTCTGCCTCGGCTGTTGATTGGGATACCACCGATTGCTTCTTGCTCCTCCAAGATACTATATCCCCCCCCCATAAAGACACAATACCCCGATGTTGATCTCCTATCATCCAAGCAGATAGCCCAATCAGCATCACAATAGCCATCAACGCTCAGGTGATCATTCCTTTTGAACCATAGACCTTTTCCAGGACTTCCCTTTAAATATCGTAGGATTCGATGAGCTGCTTCCAGATGTCCACTCCTAGGGTCATGCATATAGCGGCTCACAACACTCACTGCATAGGAGATATCAGGCCTTGTGTGACACAAGTAAATGAGACGACCAACAAACCTCTAGTAGCTCTCCTTATCAATTGGATCTCCTCACTGAACACACAGTTTATGGTCTTTATCAATTGGGGTCATTGCAGCTCGGCATCCAAGCATTCATGTATCACTGAAAAGATTCAAGGCATACTTTCGCTGTGAGAGAACTATCCCTTTGGGAGACCTCGCGATTTCAATGCCCTAGAAATACCTTAGCTGACCTAGATCCTTAATCTCAAACTCTTTACTCAGTCTTTGCTTCAGTTGCGACATCTCAACAGTATCATCTCCTGTAATGATGATGTCATCCACATACACCGCAAGAATTGTGGTGTGACCCTCTGAGTGACGATAAAACAAAGTGTGATCCCCATTACACTGCCTATAGCTTATACCACACATAGCACGACGAAATCGATCAAACCATGCTCTTAGAGATTGTTTAAGCCCATACAATGACTTCCTCAACCTACAGACCTTTCCCTTAGTCTAAGGTGTACCATAACCAGGTGGAATCTCCATGTAAACCTCCTCCTAAAGATCACCATGTAAGAATGTATTCTTCACATCAAGTTGATATAAGGGCCAATTACGATTTGCTGCACAGGATATCAACGTCTCACTGTACTCATTTTTGCTACCAGTGCAAAGGTCTCATCATAGTCAATCCTATATGTCTGACTATAACCCTCTGCAACAAGCCTAGCTTTGTATCTTTCAATCTCCCCATTTTGGTCTTGCTTCATAGTGTAGACCCACTTGTAATTAACCACCTTCTTCCCCATTGGGAGAAGTACAAGCTCTCAAGTCTTATTCTTCTCTAGAGCTGCCAGTTCCTCCAACATAGCATCGTGCCACTTGGGGTCTTGCTTTGCGGCTCTCCAATCAGTTGGAACTACTATAGACTGTAGTGAAGCAATAAAGGCTTTGTACTCTGGTGACAGAGATTCATATGACACATAGTTCGCTATATCATGCTCAAAGCCATACCTTAGAGGAGGTTTCCCTGCCCCAACTCGTGGTTCCTTCCTCAAGGCAATAGGCAGATCCATCGAATCATCTATAACACATGGCTCATCATTAGATCAGTCAGCACCTTCAACAGCCATTGGAACCTGCTGCTTTGTTGCTCCCCACAATCTTGTGCCTCTCCTACTCTGGAACTGTTCTTTGCTCTCCTCGAATACACCCTTAGATTTTCCTCCTCATTGACCCTTCTCCACCTATCTCCACCCATAGAATATGGAATTAAGCCAACCACAACCCTTGGTTGCTCACCTTCCTCGATCCTTGAAGTTTCAGGCTCCCCCTCTTGACTAGCATCACCCATGCTAGAAGAGTCGAGGTCAAACAGAGAACTCAACTCAGTTCTCACTCCATAGAAGGGCTCTGACTCCCTGAAAGTCACATCCATACTCACAAACGTGCGTCGTTCAGAAGGACTCCAACACTTATATCCCTTCTGTCCAGAAGAGTATCCTAGGAAGATACACTTAACAGCCTGAGGATCCAGCTTTCCAACCGAGGGTCTGTGATCTCGAACGAAGCATGTACATCCAAAATACTTTTGGAGGGACGATGAACTCATTTTCCCTTTCAACATCTCACATGGAGTCTTCATTCCAAGTATTCTTGATGGCATACGATTCATGAGATATGTTGTAGTCATAACTACTTCACTCCACAGAAATTTAGGCACATTCATAGTGACGAGGATCTAATAATCCTCATTTTATTATTTCTATAATCATGTAATATGACGTCACATGGCATACCCCCTAATATTAGAAGGGGAAAGCAAGTCAGGTAGTCGTAAGATCTCCTACGACTACCTCCTAGTCGTAAGCATCTCTACGACTATAGTGTAATTGTAAGTCCTGCTACGATTACGTCCGGTTGTAAGTCTTCCTGCGACCAGTACCCAGTCGTAAGCCTTTCTACGACAACCCCCCTGGTCGTAAGTTCTTTTATGACCAACTCTGCCACGACTTCCCCACGATTAACTGGGTCCACTCGTCAGAAGGCCCATTTAATAGTGGGAATCTAAGCAGTCAAAATACGTAGTTATGCCTGATATAACTACAGATAATGCCCTACTATCGCTGACTGATAACCGTTTGACAGCATGGGGAGGTTACTACTCCGGTAATTACTCTCATTATTGCGCAATAATGAGCGACTAATGAGCCTGGAACGACAACAGCCACCACTGCGTAGTATAAATAGGTGTCTTTTAGAGATAGAGAAGAGAGGCCTTTTTGGAAGACAATGAGTAAAACCCTCAGCTGATTGTAATCCAGATACCCAATACAAGACACACAGGAGTAGGGTTATTATTCTCACTGGAGAAGGCCCGAACCTATATAAAAATCCTCGTGTCTCTCTCGTCTGCGTGATCAATTGTGGAGACCCCCCGAATCAAACAATCTTTAGAAGGCGGCACGACTTTCACTCACGTCGTTCTCCCGACCTGAGGAAGACGCCACAAGCCTACAGGAGAGGTGATCTTTCACCACTTCGGCGACAAGACGCACGACGGCAAGCGGGGTACGAGGAGTATTTCCCTCGTAAAGCTGAGACCTATCGTAGGTCTAGCCCTCCTATGGCTAGGTATCGACGAGTTCGATCACCCGGCGACATTAACCCTTCTTTTCTGCAAAGAAGGAGGCAAGAGGTTATCTCGGGGTGTCGGGCGTTCTCACCCGACCTTCGAGCGGTTCGCTGGCCGCCTCGGTTTCGACCAGCGAATATAGAGAAATTTGATGGAACTCAAAATCCCATCGAGTTCCTCCAAATCTACACTACAGCTATCCGAGCTGCAGGAGGAGGAGAGCATGTCATGGCGAATTACCTTCCGACTGTGCTCGAAGGATCGACACGATCATGGCTTTTAAACCAGCCATTCGAATCGATCTACTCGTGGCAACACCTCTGCGATCTTTTGCTGGTAAATTTCCAGAGCACTTACAATCACCCAGGAAAGGAGGATGACCTGCACCGGATAAGGCAGAACGACCATGAAACGCTACGCCAATTCATCAGGTGCTTCAGTCAGGTTCGAAATTCTATTCCAGAAGTTTCTGACTCATCTGTGATCAGGGATTTCAAGCAGGGAGTCCGTAGCAAAAGGATAACAGAGGACATCGCTTTACATCCACCTGCCACCGTCGCCGAACTTTTTGAGATGGCCAATAACTGCTGCTGAAGCAGTCGAATGGAACAACACTATCGATCGCAAAGACGACATCCCCTAGGAAGCAGGCGAAAGTGGTAAGAAAAAGGATAAAAAGGCTAGGAAATCTAAGAACAAGGTAAAAAGACACAAATCTCCAGTTGCCGGTTCTAAGGAGGCCCTAGCCGTATGTGAGGACCCCAGTTTATTTGGCTTGTAATGCTTAACCAACCGCCTGGCCCTAGCATCACAAATCAAATAAACCAAGCCTCGAGATATGTATACTTCCCAGAACTGCAGTATACACACCTCTTCACAAAATTATGCATCAACTCCATTCTAGACATAGAATCCAAACATCACGATACCAAACAGTAGACAACAAAGTAGAGTTATTACAATAGAGGGCCGACCGGCCAAATGATAAACAGATAACACAGTAAACAGCGGAAGCAAAAGTGCCATAAGATGGCTATAAACAAAAGCCAGTCAGTGTACCTTAGCCCATAAGGCAACCAACCGGACCACCAAGCTAGTCGTCCCAAAACCCGCACATCTCACAGAAGTAAGGCCCTTGGGGCTCACCTGCCTCCTCTGCAACAAAAATATTAAGCAAAGCAAATGAGTACAAAATTGTACTTGCAAGACTGACGTGTGGACTAGCAGACCTATGCATAACTACATGCAGGCTTATTTGAGTGAAGGCTGTATGGCTCATTTTAGCACAAAACAATCTTTATTTGCAATAATGTAATACATTTAAAAGCAAGTTGGTAATTCATTTTTATTGTTGAAATAACAGCGACAGAAATAACAGTAAGTAGAAGACAATACCCTGGAAGTGACTAATCCATTAGTCACCACGACCATAGCATGAATTACCCATTCATACCACCCATGTCAAGTTTTAATTAAAAGGTTGTAGTCTAGTTCTCACGGGGCGTATCCGAGCGTGTCCATAACCTAGGACGAGGCTATTCGAATAGATCAAAACCCTGCAGGGGTGTACCAATGTACCCACACTTCAGACCGCCTTTTGCCACAAAAACACACTTCCGAAGGTATGCCGACACAGCTAAGTCCTACGATACATTTCCAATATTGTATATTAACTATGAGCCGCTCGTATGGATAGAAATCCATACGCTTACATGATAAAGCCAAAAAGACAACTACCCACAAAGGGTAAAGCCTTTCGGACAACTACCATACTCCCAACACCATCCCTCCTGCGACCCCCTGCGACTCAGAGCCAATACACGCCAAAGTACTAAGTCAAGAGAGGTCCCATACCCTCTAGTGTGGTTAGCACGCAAAATGCTCAGTAGGGTGGCGCAAGTAACTCGGTCCTTGTTGACTCGGGCACCATTCTAGTCACACCCAAAAGCACACCAACATACCGTTGTGCCCAAGTCCAAATCATTTTATTTTCAGTTTTTAGTTTTCATAATTAAACATAGCATAAATATTGAAACACAAAGTTATAATAATTTGTGTGATCAAGGTTACCGACTAAGTCGATAACCGCCCATTTCTACCGATAACTAAGCATGTCTAAGCAGTTGAATTCGTATCTACTAAGTGACAAGAGATCATCCAATGATCTCCAATCACAGCAAATAACCTAGGCTCAGGTAGTAGAGGAATATCATTTACCTGCAGATTATGCAACTAAAGGGCCCACTAACCATATTTTAACACAAAATAGCAATGCATACATACAAGTTACAAACAAAATATTAGTTTGAATATAAATGGATTAACATGATCAAACTGCTTTCCTAGTTGCTGCTGCTCAATATGTTGCTGAGGCTCACTCTCGATAATACCAGAATCGTCGCAATCTATCGATCGAGCAAAAAGAACGAATAAGAACAAATAACACCGACAATAACCAAAATTCAATTTAATCTAATGAGCACAAATTTCACACAACAGCTAGAGCATGATTTTACAAAATTTTAGAAACAGAGAACATTTTATTTGGAGTTAAAGAGAATTTTCTAGGGATTTTCCAAGTTAGAAATACATAAAAATATCATTTAATTATTTATCAAAATTTTATGAACAGAGACATATTTAAAACCTATTCTGATAAAAAATTTATTAAAAATGAAAATTAACAAAATTGGTTTCATTCGATTTGGATCAAAATTGAATTAGTTATGAATTTTCTAAGTTTAATTGAATTAATAGTGCAAAAGAAATTAAATTCGGAAATTCTAAAAACACTGAAACCTTTTTCTACCGGCACTCAGCCGTCCCACGGTCACTGACCGGTGGGGCCGAGCGAGAAACGCTGACCAGGTCAAACTTGACCCCGCCGGCGCCAACGGCGACGTCGAAGACGTATTAATAGAATACGCTTTCAAACTTACAAGACGTACTGAACCTAATCAATGCCGATAAATACGCCTGCTATTAACAGAAAACGTATTTCACTACTCTACACAAAGCCTTAACCGGCCGAGAGGGCCCACATGTCAAAGGCTCAGGGAGATATAAGCGGGGAGATTTATTTTCCTAAACGAATTTTATCCCAGCGGGGGCCACCAGTCATAGAGACATTAAAAGAATTGGTTAGCACAAATGACGGTGCTTAGCGCTAAAGACATCGGCGGCGTACCGGCGTTCACGAGGACGGCGGCGCGGCCGTGCAGCTGATCTAGCGAACTAGCGAGCCTCAGGGCGCGTGGGTTATACCTTCAGGTTCACTGAGACCTCGCGAACTCGATGACGGCGACACAGGCCCTCGGGGATGCCGGCGGCGAGCTGACGGCGAACGGAGGCGGAGAAGAAGCTACAGTTCTTGCGGAGAAGATGCTACAGGCTTCGAGAAGACTCCGGAAGGTGCGCCTAGGGATCGCCTCGGCTCCAGGAGCAATACGCCCAAGACAACGTCGCCGAAGGAGGTCCGAGGCGGCCGGAATCGACGCGGCGGCGAATCACCGCAATCGGAGAAGAAACGGCCGCACGCCCTCAACGATGCACCAAAAGCGAAAACGAACCCACCGTTAGTCTCAGAGGAGCAATGCGATCACCAGGGACCAGGTGCTAAGGTTAGAGACTCACCAGAACGCCTTAACGGCTACGGGGCCGAGCCTGCCGGAGGCGGGGATGAATCCCAACGACTCTGTGGATGAAACGAGCTCGGACCGGGAAAAATGGATGCGGCGTGGTGAGAGGAACAGAGCGGCGGAGTTGCCGGCTCGGGGGCGGCACTAACGCGGCGGCGTTACCTTCGGCGTCAACTCCGGCCGAAACAAGGAATCGGGCGGAGAAAGCACGAGAATGGGAGCGAGGAGAAATGGGTGAGCTCAATGGGTAGATGGACTCCCGGCGATCCTCCGGAGGTGGACACATGTCCACAAAGTGGCAGCGACGAGCTGCGTGGCACGCATACGCGAACGCCAGCGAGCTCCGGTAGGCAGCGGAGACGGCGAGGACGAACCTAACAAGAGGGGCCCACTCGTCAGCAACGGCGACGAAGCGGCGCGAGCCTGAACCAGGTGTGGCGCGATCAGTTGGTTTGACTCGATCAAGACGATATCGACCGCTAGATCTAAAATGGACGGTCGAGATTCGATGGCATATTAGGACAGTCCGATTAGATCAGGCGCACGTGGGCCGTGCGATCTGCATCGGACGGTCACGAACGATTGGACTCGGGCGGTGCGGCTAGGCGGTGTGGCGGAGCTGAGAGACACAGTCGGACTCGAGTTCGAGTTTGAGTCCGAGCCCGATAAATAGTGATTTCAGATTCTGATTTTTAAAAGGCTGAGGGGATTGGGGAATTTTTAGAGGTAGCTCCGAAGCTCCAAAAATTTCGAAATTTTTATGGTAACTCCTATGGATAGAGAAAAACCTTGAACAATTTTTCCAGAAATTTTTATGCAGTGCATTGCTCCCAAGAAAATTCACAAGCTGCTGCCCTAGGGATTTGACCAGAATTCAAACTGGTTTGACTTGCTCTTTTGAAATAGCAAACAAAATCTAATAATTGTGAGATTTTGCAGAGAGGTTACTAGGAAGGTAAAGAAGATAGGAAAAATACTTCCAGAGGATGATCATCAAATTAGAGTTGGAAATTTCATTGACAACAACTTCCATCAAAAGAAACATGGCTCTAAGAAAATAGAAATTGCTAAGGGAGAATTCTAGAAAATTTCCAAATGACTTCATGAGGCACCAAAAGTTTTAATTTATCCTCATAATATTACATTTGAACCATAAACCATTCTTTGGGATGTTACACCGTAAGCGACAAGGAGCCACGCAACGCGAAGCAAAATCCTGATCGAGTCAAAGGTAAGCGCCAAGATCGGAGAAATGACAAACCCAGGTGGTGTCCTTTTCATAAAAAAGAAGGGCATGATCTTCGTAACTGCCGAGTTTTCCTATGGAAACTCGAAGACTATTACTCTGGCAAGGAGTCACTTCCTACTCTTGAACAGGTAGGTCAAACCAGTGGACAGAAGGAGTCGGATGATGAGAAGATGCCGTTCCAGGATCCACAACACACCATTGATCACATCTATGGGGGATCTTCGGCATACGAATCGCGAAGATAGTTGAAAGCTGTTGAACGTGAGGTAAACACAGTCGACTCCCCTCTTGTCAATAAATTCCCGAAGTGGTTGGAAGTCACCATTACTTTTAAGAAAGGTGATTGCCCGATCCCTTCGACTTGACTAGGTCGATTTCCGATAGTGGTCGAACCCACCATCAACAATTGTCGAGTCAATCGAGTTTTAGTTGATGGTGGAAGCTCGCTAAACATACTGTTTACGAGTACCCTGGACGAGATGCAGGTACCCAGGACAAAGGTAAGACCGGTACGATATTCATTTCATGGAATCGTACCGGGGTCTTCGGTCAAACCAATTGGCCAAGTTTCTATTCCTTTAACGTTTGGATCACCAAGCAATTTCAGGACAGAGAAGGTCTCCTTTGACGTGGTCGACTTCGATACGACATATAACGCCATACTCGGACGACCAACTTTGGCAAGATTCTTAATAGCTACTAATTATGGGTATCAATGTCTTAAGATGCCAGGTCCCAAAGGAGTGATCACGATATACTGTGACAAGAAGATGGCGCACTCTTGCGACCGTCGTTCCCTCGAGATGGTTAGACAACTACCAACTCGAGACAAAAGTCAGCCTTCGACTAGCAAGTCGAAGCCTAAAGCTGCACCTAAACCGAACGACCAGGTCAAAGAGGTTCCTCTGGACGCGGAGGAGCCCTCGAAGACTGTTCGCATTGGGGATTCTTCCAACCCCAAATAGGAAGACGCCCTCATCACTTTCCTCCAAGCAAACGCTGATGTCTTCATGTGGCAAGCATCCGACATGCCCGGAGTCCCCAGGGAAGTGATCGAGCACAGGCTAGCTTTACGGCCTGATAAACTACCTGTAAAAAAAATTACGGAGATTTGCCCTGATCGACGAGATGCTATTAGATCAGAATTGGACAAGTTGCTTAAAGCAGGCTTCATAAGAGAAGTCGACCACCCTGAGTGGTTGGCCAACCCTGTAATAGTTAGAAAGTTGAACGGCAAATGGCGTATGTGCGTGGACTTTACTGACCTCAATAAAGCTTGTCCAAAAGATGATTTCCCTTTACCTCGTATCGATCAGTTGGTTGACTCTACTGCAGAGTGTGAAATATTGAGTTTTCTAGATGCATACTCTGGTTACCACCAGATTAGTATGTGTCGAGAAGATGAGGAGAAGACCGCATTTATTACACCATTTGGGATATTTTGTTATGTCAAAATGCCATTTAGCTTAAAAAATGTTGGAGCTTCTTTTCAGTGTTTGATGCAAACGACTTTTGCTCCTCAACTAGGCCGAAACCTAGAAGCCTATGTTGATGATCTAGTCGTAAAAAGCAGCAAACGATTCAATCATATCACAGACTTACAGGAAACTTTCGACAACCTCAGAAAGCACCACTTGAAACTTAATCCTGAGAAGTGTGTGTTCGGGGTCTCTTCGGGGAAATTACTTGGATTTCTGGTCTCTGCACGAGGAATCGAAGCAAATCCCGAAAAGATAAAAGCCATCACTCAGATGCGCTCCCCAACCACGAAGAAAGAAGTCCAGAAACTCACAGGATGCATGGCGGCGTTAAGTCGTTTCATAGCACGCTTGGGAGAAAAAAAGGCTCCCTTTCATCAAACTTCTAAGGAAACATGAAGGCTTCGAGTGGACGGAAGAGGCTAACTTAGCCTTCGAGGAAGTCAAGAGGTATCTTACGAGTGCTCTTGTCCTGGTTTCACCAAAACCAGGAGAGACGCTCTTAGTTTACCTAGCTGCCACGCCATAGGCAGTGAGCGCAGTGCTGGTCGTAGAGCGTGAAAACATTCAACGACCAGTCTACTACGTCAGTGAGGTTTTACACGGACCTAAGGAGCGCTACCCTCAGGTTCAAAAACTCCACCCCAAAGTGCTCGAGTACGAGTGTGAGGAAGGGGTGAGCAGGCAATCGGAGACCGCACTCACGATGCGCTGGAAAAGCGAATTTGGCCTTCCTCTCGACGGCCAATGCCGCTCATTCGCCGCAATCCACCTTACGAGAAGTCCTCGGGATCTTCTCGCGGCGACAAAGCGGTCATCTTCGCGTCATCCATCTCTGACTCAGCCCACTCAGAGACAATCCTGGCCATTTTCTCTCAAAGCGGGAAGAATTGGATTTGAGAAAGCTCCAGGAAAAGAGTACGGAGTCACCGGCGGCGGAAGAGACAAGAAAGCAACAAATTGTTGGGAGAATGGGTAAGAACCCTAAGTTTTACCTCCGCGGTCCATTTTATAACCGCACGCTTGGAACGAAACGCCGTGGAATCCCAACGGTCTCCACCGCGGGAATTGCTCGACGGACGGGCTTTTACCGCCGTTCGAAAGTCCCAAGACACTTTTCACACCTCAAGCGAAATTACTGTCCTGACCCTCAGGACAAATGCAAAGCCGATCGAAAAAGTTTTGCTTCCGATCACAAGGCCACGATCGCTCTGAAGTCGTAAGAAATTCTACGACTACCTTGCATTCGTAATATTCTTACCTCAATCAAGCATATTTCTGGTCGAGAGAAACGTTTGTTGAAGAGTTTTTCCTTCAACATCCTTCCTGCGACCTCATAATGGTCGAAAGATCATTGCCAACCCTTCGGTCAAGTACGCCATTTTTCACTTGAAGCTGGGGGGCTAGATGACGAGGATCTAATAATTCTTATTTTATTATTTCCATAATCATGTAATATGACGTCACATGGCATACCCCCTAATATTAGAAGGGGAAAGCAAGTCAGGTAGTCGTAAGATCTCCTACGACTACCCCCTAGTCGTAAGCATCTCTACGACTATAGTGTAATCGTAAGTTCTGCTACGATTATGTCCGGTCGTAAGTCTTCCCGCGACCAGTACCCAGTCGTAAGCCTTTCTACGACAACCCCCCTGGTCGTAAGTTCTTTTATGACCAGCTCTGCCACGACTTCCCCACGATTAACTAAGTCCTCTCGTCAGAAGGCCCATTTAATAGTGGGAATCTAAGCAGTCAAAATATGTAGTTATGCCTGATATAACTACAGATAATGCCCCACTATCTCGATCGATAACCGTTTGTGACATGGGAGGTTACTACTCCGGTAATTACTCTCATTATTGCGCAATAATGAGCGACTAATGAGCCTGGAACGACAACAGCCACCACTGCGTAGTATAAATAGATGTCTTTTAGAGATAGAGAAGAGAGGCCTTTTTGGAAGACAATGAGTAAAACCCTCAGCTGATTGTAATCCAGATACCCAATACAAGATACACAAGAGTAGGATTATTATTCTCACTAGAGAAGGCCCGAACCTGTATAAAAATCCTCATGTCTATCTCGTCTGCGTGATCAATTGTGGAGACCCCCAGAATCAAACAATCTTTATGTAAGATCGGTTCTAAAACACCGACACATAGTATACATGAGTGACTGGGCTACCTCCAAGAGATGGCGGTTTTTCCTTTCAGCCACTCCATTCTGAGGGGGTGTATCTGGACAAGAGGTTTGATGTAAATTTCCTTCGGCTGATAAGAAGGTATTAAACTCTTTATTCACATACTCTGTTCCATTATCTGTTTGTCGGTGTTTTAGAACTGAACTTACGTAAAGATTGTTTGATTTGGGGGGTCTCCACAATTGATCACGCAGACGAGAGTGACACGGGGATTTTTATACAGGTTCGGGCCTTCTCAGGTGAGAATAATAACCCTACTCCTGTGTATCTTGTATTGGGTATCTGGACTACAATCAGCTGAGGGTCTTACTCCCTGTCTTTTCCAAAAAACCTCTCCTCTCTATCTCTAAAAGACACTTATCTATACTACGTAGTGCTGGCCGTTGTCGTTCCAGGCTAATTAGTCGCTCATTATTGCGTAATAATGAGAGTAATTACTGGAGTAGTAACCTCCCATTTGTCAAACGATTATCGATCGAGATAGTGGAGAATTATCTGTAGTTATGTCAAGCATAACTACGTATTTTGACTGCTTAGATTCTCACTATTAAATGGGCCTTCTGACGAGTGGACCCAGTTAGTTGTGAGGAAGTCGTAGCAGAACTGGTCATATCAGAACTTATGACTAGGGGGGTAATCGTAGAAAAGCTTACGACTGGGTATTGATCGTAGGAAGACTTACGATCGGACGTAATCGTAGCAGGACTTACGATTACACTATAGTCGTAGAAATGCTTACGACTAGGGGGTAGTCGTAGAAAAACTTACGACTACTTGACTTGCTCTTCCCTTATAATATTAAGGGGCATGTCATGTGACGTCATATTACATGATTATGGAATAATAAAATAAGGATTATTAGATCCTCGTCATCTAGCCCCCCAGCGTCAAGGGAAAATAGCTTTCTTGACCGAAGGGTCGTAGATGATCTTTTGACCACTAAGAGGTCGTAGGAGGAATGTTGAAGGAAAAACTCTTCAACAAACGTTTCTCTCGACCAGAAATATACTTGATCGAGGTAATTTGTTAAGAATATTACGATCGCAAGATAGTCGTAGAATATCTTACGACTTTGGAGCAATCGTGACCTTATGATCGGAAGCAAAACGTTTTTGATCAGCTTTTCATTTGTCCCGGAGGTCAAGATGGTAATTTCACTTGAGGTGTGAAAAGTGTCTTGGGACTTTCGAACGGGCAGGTAAAAAGTCTGTCCGTCGGAGCAATTTCTGAAGCGATGGCAACTGTTGGGATCCCACGGCGTTTCGTTCTAGGCGCGTAGTTATAAAATGGACCATAGAGATAAAATTTAGGGTTCTTACCTTTTCACCCAACAGTTTGTTGCTTTCTCGTCTCTTCCGCCGCCGGTGATTCCGTACGCTTGCTTGGAGCTTTCCCAAATCCAATTCTTCCCGCCCTTGAGAGAAAATGGCTAGGACTGTCTCTGAGTGGGCTGAGTCGGAGATGGATGATGCAAAGATGACCGCCCTGGTCGCCGCCGAGAAGATCCCCGAGGGTCTTCTCGTAAAGTGGATTGCGGCGAATGAGCAGCATTGGCCGTCGGGAGAGGAAGGCCAAATTCCAGTTTTCCAGGCGTACTATGAGTGTCAACACCTCACTCCACTAGGGTTGCTCTTACTCCACTCCGGAGATGGCGAGCACCAAGCCACTCACAACCGCCGGGCCTTCTCACAAGCTTCTTGAGAAGATCACCGGACCACGACGCCTCCACGCCGTCTAGGTGTCGGCAAACACCAAGAGTAATAAGTCGAAGCCTCTCGCTTGACTCTCACCAAGTGCAACACATGCACAATTGGACGCTCAATCCAATTCTAGTTGCAACACATGCAACTAGACCCTCTCCTTTTGCTCACAAGGTGCAACACATGCACAATTGAGAAGAGAAGCTCACACAAACTCAAGAGAATGAAATAGGATGCCAAGAGTTGCCCCCCAACCAACCAAGGTGAGTATTTATAGCCCACACACAAAAACTAGCCGTTGGAAGAGAATCTATCGAAATTGTGGAAACCGGTCGTTACAGACAGTGCACGGGGCGGTAAGTCAAGACTCTGATGCAACGACTATAAAAATAGCTGTTACACATAATTCCCGGTCAGTCCGCCCTCACAGGGTTCGGTCTGACCGGAGCCCAGGTCAGTCCGGGCCTGCCGGGAGGTAGAAAACCGAAAAACATGCCCTCTGGAAAAAATTGACCGGCCTTACAAGGGCGGTCAGTCCGCAGGCATATGGGCGGTCAGTCCGCGCTTTCAACTGCGGTCAGTCTGCACTTGGATTTCAGCACAGGCGACACTTGGAAAAACGATCATAACTTTTGACTTCGATGTCGGAATTGAGTGATCTTGGACTCTATTGAAAGCTTATTCAGAGGGCTACACAACCCACCTATTTGATTTGATCTTAAACACATTTTATCAAATCAAAAAGCACAATTCCAAAGAGCCACTATCATGGTCTGAGTCCAAATAATTAGCAACAAGCAATCTTAGACCATGTCAAGGGAAAATACATGAATCCCAACAATTTGCAAAACATATTTACAAACTTAGATCATGCCACAAGGAGTAGGTACATGGACTTCAATAATTTGCAAAACACATTTGCAAAGTATAGTCAGATGCTACAAGGATTAGACGCATGAGCTTCAACTATTTGCAAAACACATTCGCAAATAATAACATCATGCCACGGTGAGCTAGAGCAAGCAAGATTGAGCTATCAACATATGATGAGACTCAAACTACTAGACAAGATCTCTCTTAATAGTACGACAACCTATACTAGCAATCCGGTCTTCCAACCAAACACCAAGACCGGTAAAAGACTAGGAACACATCCTTAGCCCTATCTAGTCATACCTTTGCCTTGAGCATCTTCTTGAAGCTTGATGACGCACATCTTCACTTCAAGTCTGGGTTCTTGACTCGATGATCATCAACATATGATGATTTCCTTTTCTTGAACCTTGACTTGATGACCATCAACTCATGATGCCATCCAAAGTCTTAATCGTCACGAAATATAACCTATTTATCCAACTCATGAAAAATGTTAGTCCCACAATGTGATTGTCATTGATTACCACAACATACCATTAAATCATAATGGTGGGTCAAGATACTTCAATCTTTCCCTCTTTGTTAATTGATAACAACCATCACAGTAGCAAATAATTGAATAAATATTTGTATGAGTATATACGAACTACACAAGTTGTACATACTCAAAAGAGTGTATATGAACTACACAAGTCTCATATACTCATATAAGTATATATGAACTACACGAGTTATATATACTCAAATATATGTTTCAAAGTAGAGATCTCAAATATGTGGAAAGGGAATATAGATCAATACTAATGAAACCACAAAACATAGAGTGAACTCCCTCTAAATGTGTGCATACACAAATGTGTGTTAAGAACATATGCACATATTCAAGTTAGACTTTTGGTGGAGTTCATCCTATATTTTGGATCCGATGAATGCAACAATATATATAAATATGAAGTAGAATGCATACCTTTTGTGTTTTTCACCTTTATATCCAAACGAGACTAAACAATAGGTAATCAATAAAAGTGTTAGTCTCACAAATAGATTTGTCATTATGAATGCATACCTGTTTGGATTTTTCCTTTTATATCCAAGCTGAGACTAAACATGGTATAATCAATAAGAGTGTTAGTCTCATAAATAGGTTTGTCATTAATCACCAAAATACTCTATTAACACATAATGCGCGGGGGTCTAGATCCTTCAATCTCCTCTTTTTTGGTGATTGATGACAAATCCATCATCAATAGCAATATTTGGATATAAATCATCATAAGATAATAATTTAAGCTTTTGAACTATATCTATGCATGTCATTAACCAATATAAGACCTATGCACATAATGAATTCTTAAGCATACAAATGAGACATGCATGAAAAGTCATCCAAAAGTAGCTCACACAAATTCTCCCACTTTTGGCATTAATCACCAAAAATCCAAAACAAATCTAAACCAAAAGAGAGTCTTTGCAAAAACATGAGCTTGACAATATAATTCATTTTATTTTGGTTATAAAGAGTATGAAAGAGATACATATGAGCAATTTTGGGTGTTTGGTTTCAATCATTTTGAAGAAAACCTTAAGAAGTCACAAACTCCTCCCTATATGGCCGAAAAGAGTAAAACAACTTGATATAATGTCATATTTTGAGTTAACTGAAGGAAATGATATTTGAAACACATTCAAATAAGCTCACTCTTGAAATCTCTTCAAAGTACTCTTTCAATTTGCAAAAAGTGCTCAAAAACCAACACTTAAAATGTGTGGAAACAAGCTCCGAAAAATATGAAATAACTCATGGAGCTAGCCCTTACAGATACACACAATTTTCATTTTGGGAGGCACAGCCAAATATCAACCATTTTGAATATATGAAAATCACAATGTTTTAGAAAACTGAAAATTTCAGGTTTTTCAGATTTTGACAATTCCATTTATCTTCCTCAAATTCAGACAGCTGAAACACTGGTTAAATGAGCTCCAATAAATCTGAGAAAATTTGGAATACAAGATAAACTATAGAGGATAAAATATTATCATTATATCTTCCTCAAATTATGAACCCATTTGGAAATACAAAAATCACAAATCAGCTCAAAACATTACAAAAGTCTGAATTTTTAACATTTGACCAAAGTGGGAAAAAGTAAAATCTTTCTCAAATAAAGTCTAAATGATTTGAAATTTTGCAGAAATAAACTTTAGGCTCCTAGGAATATATTCCAACGAGAATTTTCGAAAAAGGAGTTTTTGTTCAAAAGATATGCCAAATTGAGCTTTGTAGGCAAGATTTTTGTTCAAAGAGAAGAAAAAGGCAAAACCTTTTCAAAAGAAGTCCACATACTTTGAAAATTTCCAGAATTAAACTTTGGACTATTTCAAATGTTTTCCAAGAAGAATTTTTGAATAAGGATTTTTCTTTCAAAAGATATGGCAAAAAACGCTTTTGTAGGCAAGAAAAGAGAATGATTTTGCATTAAAGGTTCAAAATGCCAACCAATTTGAATTTCATGGATTTTTTCACTTTCTTGTCTTTGTATGAGTTATAAATACTATTTCAAGTCAAGACACTCAAAAAATCCGGCTCAAATAGCTAAACTTACTATATGCAAGAATAGGTCATTTTAGGTCAAAACTAGTTTTTCGATGAACTTCAAATTAATATAACTTTTCAATGGTTGGTCTTTTGTAAAAACTTTGAACTTGAGAAATGTTTGAAATGACCAACCCTACGAGTTTGGTATTGACAACTTTTTTAAATACTCAAAGGATTTTGATTTAGAAAAATATGTCGTTTAATTCAAAATCAAGATCATTTTGAGGCCAAATTTGATACTTTGTTTCTAAAATAGGAATTTTTACTCTAAAAGCATTGGAAAATATTTAAAATACATATTTAAGTACTCTTATATAGTTTTTCACAAATTTGAACTTTTTAAGCAAGATTTTTTACTTTTGACCAAAGAGGATCTTTAAAAAGCTAAACTTGCATATTATTAACAATGTCACTCCAAGAATACCAAATGAAGCAAATGAGAATGAAAACATGCATTCGCAAGATCCTTAAACCATTTTGGACAAAATGTAAATTAGTTTTTCCATAAAATAGAATACCCATTTTAAAGTAAAACTCAAAAAGGTTTTCATTATAGATTTTCCAAAACTTTTTAAGAAAAACTCCCCCTTACACCGAGGTTCTTCTCCTTGACATTCTTCTCTTTTTCTTTTGGCACACAAAAGCTTTCTCCATCCATTCAATATCTCCCGCTTTGTCATCTCTTTAAAATATGTCCATCCAAAACTTATGATGACTTTAATCTTCTCTCTTTTGACAAAAAGATTTTCAATCAAATTCTCCTTTTGACATTAAGCACCAAAAACATTCTTCCCCATTATCTTTATGTGGATCACACTTGAAAGATAGTCTTTGAACTTCACTTGTGGATACCACGAGTTGACGATACTACTTGTAGATAACATTTGTAAATACCATTTGTAAATCCATATGTCGACAAGATTTGAAATCTCAAGGTGCTTGTACTTCTCTTGCAATGATCTTCAAGGAAAGCATCCAAAGAGAAGAGAGAAAGAAATAATTCGTTTGAGAGAAGAGATTGTACCAAGAATAATAAATTCCATTTGTAGAGACTTGGTACCACTTGGAGAGATATCACTTGAAGAGATATCAAGTATCAGAGAGACCTTGGTTTGAAAAGAATTAATCGGCATGGTATGAAATAGATACCACTTAAAAGATATTCACATAAAGGGATAAGATGATATCTTGAATGAATACCACTTGTAAAAACAAGGATACCACTTGTAGAAACAAATATGATTCTCATGCCGAGGTCAAAAATGATCAAAAAAAGCTACCACTTCAAAGAATATCATTTGAATGATAAATATATCACAATGAGTTTAAAATGGTATATGGAGTCAATAAAGTATATTGGAGTAGCTAGCAAAGATAGCAAGGATCAATTTGACCAAAGGGAGCAAAGGGAGTGGCTGCAAAGAATGAGAAATAGACAAGTTTGGACAAAACAACAAAATTCTCCAGGTCCGGTCAGACCGGCGGCACAGAGGTGGTCAGACCAGATTCTTGCGGTAAGACCGGCTGAATAACGGTTGTCGATCGCGAAATCAGAATCGATAGTTTGATTCAAATTTTGGAGAAAAGATTGAATTATTGTACATTGCTCCAAATTTTCACACAAACATCTAAATAAATATATTTGGAGCATTTCCAACTTATCTAGCCTTTAGAAATCCAACTTTCAAATAGTTTTTATGAATTAAGTTTTTGATTTTGCAAATGAAAACATATTTTTGAGACTTTTCACAAAAGGAGCCAAATTGAGCATTTGATGAAATCTATAGCATCCAATTGCATGTATGAGTCATAAATACCATCATGGACCTATTCATGTGAATAATTTAGGTTCAAATGGCTAAACTCACTTAAGTGCTAGAAAGTGACCACTTAGGTCAAACCGGTTTTTTCGACGAGTTTCAAAATCAAATAACTTTTGATGAGTTGGTCTTTTGGAAATCATTTGAATATGAAAAATGTTTAGAATAGCCAACTCTAGTATTTTCCTTCTGGGACAAATGTCAAATTCCTTTTAGAATAGATTTTACACAAAAATCTAGTTTATGTCAAAAACAAGATTCTAGAATCTAGAATTTTGGATAGAAACTCATTTTTATTTGAAATAGCTTTTTCTTAAGCCAAAACCTTTGGAAAGCCATTGAAACGCATTGTATACATTTTGCAACTAATTTTTCAAAGGATATACCAATAATTTCAAATTTTTGACTTTTTGGCTAAATGGTTCATTTTGAAAAATATTACTAGCACTTAATTTATTTGGGCTCACTTAGCGATGTGATATACATGATTATGACTTAGCACTCCCCCTTAATTTGCCACAACCATCTTGCTCTAGATTTTAATAATTAAGATTTAGCACAAGAGCAAGAACACCTTTTTATAAGATTTTCATGAATGCAATTGTCGGTGTTTTAGAACCGATCTTACGTAAAGATTGTTTGATGGGGGGGTCTCCACAATTGATCACGCAGATGAAAGAGACAATGGGATTTTTATACAGGTTCGAGCCTTCTTAGGAGAGAATAACAACCCTACTCATGTGTATCTTATATTGGGTATCTGGATTACAATCAGCTGAGGGTCTTACTAACTGTCTCCCAAAAAGCCTCACCTTTCTATCTCCAAAAGACACCTATTTATACTATGCAGTAGTGACTGTTGTCATTCCAGGCTAATTAGTCGCTCATTATTGCGTAATAATGAGAGTAATTACTGGAGTAGTAACCTCCCCATGCTGTCAAACGGTTATCAGTCAGAGATAGTGGAGAATTATCTGTAGTTATGTCGGGCATAACTACGTATTTTGATTGTTTGGATTCTCACTATTAAATGGGTTTTCTGGCAAGTGGACCCATTTGGTCGTGAGGAAGTCGTAGCAAACCTAGTCATAGCAGAACTTTACGACTAGGGGGTAGTCGTAAAAAGGCTTACGACTGGGTACTGGTCGTAGAAAGACTTACGACCGGACGTAATCGTAGAAGAACTTACGATTACACTATAGTCGTAGAAGTGCTTACGACTAGGGGGTAGTCGTAGAAGAACTTACGACTACCTGACTTGCTCTTCCCTTATAATATTAAGGGGTATGTCATATGACGTCATATTACATGATTATGGAATAATAAAATGAGGATTATTAGATCCTCGTCATCTAGCCCCCCAGCTTCAAGTGAAAATAGCTTACTTTAACCGAAGGGTCGTAGATGATCTTTTAACCATCAAGAGGTCATAAGAAGTACATTGAAGGAAAAACTCTTCAACATATGATTCTCTCGACCAGAAATATGCTTTGAGGTAATTTGTTTAAGAATATTTACGATTGCAGGATAGTCGTAGAATATCTTACGACTTTGGAGCAATCGTGGCCTTATGACCGGAAGCAAAAACTTTTCCGATTGGCTTTTCATTTGACCCGAAGGTCAAGATGGTAATTTCACTTGAGGTGTGAAAAAGTGTCTTGGGACTTTCGAACGGGCAGGTTAAAAGCCTACCCGTCGAAGCAATTCTCGAAGCGGTGGAAACTGTTGGGATTCCACGACGTTTCGTTCCAAGTACATGGTTATAAAACGGGTCGTGGAGGTAAAACTTAGAGTTCTCACCTTTTCACCCAACAGTTTGTTGCTTTCTCGTCTCTTCCACTGTCGGTGATTCCGTACACTTGCTTGGATTTTTTTCCCAAATCCAATTCTTCTCGCCTTTAAGAGAAAATGGCTAGGATCGTCTCTGAGTGGGCTGAGTCGGAGATGGATGATGCCAAGATGACCGCTCTAGTCACCGCCGAGAAGATCCCTGAGGGACTTCTCATGAAGTGGATTGCGACAAATGAGCAGCATTGGCCGTCGGGAGAGGAAGGCCAAATTCCAGTTTTCCAGGCGTACTGCGAGTGCGGCCTCCGATTGCCTGCTCACCCCTTCCTCACACTCGTGCTCGAGCACTTCGGGGTGGAATTAGTGAACCTTGGTCCTAATTCCATCACGATGCTGAGCGTGTTCGTGTACTTGTGTGAGGCCTACCTGGGGATTCCGGCGGACCTCGAGCTTTTTCAATATTACTACGGAATGGCTCGTCAAGCCGGGATTGCCGGTAGCTACGATCTGAAGCTCCACGACGATAAGTCGAAGGAGTACATTCAGATGTTTACCCGGTCGTCATGGCCGGGGTGGAAGAAGAAGTGATTTTACTGGGAGGTTACCAAGGAAGATAGCCTCTCATTCGCCGGAAAGGCCGTCGAGCGGTCTTCTTCCTGGGACTCGACTCCCAGTAATCTCGACCGGATAGCCCCCCTATATTCAAGCTGTCAAAGACTTGAAGTCGGAGGGGCTCACCGGCTGGCACGTCATGAAGGACTTCATCACGCGCCGAATTAGCCCTTTGAATGCACGAGTTCCTCCCATGTGGAGGTACTCGGGAAAGGATGACCCGACCAGGGACTATAAGGACGGTGAGTAGAAAAACTTACTCTTTTGGCTTTATCCTTGATTAATCCCGATTTAGTCTGCTAATCGTTCTATCCATGCATTCAGATCTTCCTCAGGGGAGGTTGATGCTCGCGTCAGGCTCATCTGCGAGAAGAGCCCGGCCAACTTAACTGCTCCTCAAATCCTCGCGGTTTTAACCGCGGAAGAGAAAGAGGAGCGCCTAAAGGTAATTGAAAAAACAATCGTGCCTTTAGGCGTTTGTTGTCGTACATCGAGATATGAATAACAGGTTTGTCGTAGAAAATCTTACGACTGGTTACTGATCGTAGAAAAACTTACGACCGGACGTAATCGTAACAGGATTACGATTACACAATGTCGTAGAAACATAACGACTTTTGGGCTGGTCGTACTTACGACCAGCTAGTGACCTAGAAGAACTTACGTCCACTTTTCTTTTTCTGTTCCTTAACAGAAAGTAGGCATGGAGAACGGCCACGACGACGAGGAAGTCGATTTGGTGGTTGTTGGGGCGACTGCGCAAGCGGAGTCTGCAAAGTCCCCTCCAACCAAGAAACGTCGACTGGTAAAAGTCGGCGACAAGGGGGGTTCGAGTTCGGCTCCTCCCGCTCCTTTTGCTAAATTCGTCACGGACATGGCTGCGGCGAAGAAAAAAAGCAGAAGAAGAGGCCCTTGCCCTTAAGCGCAAGGTCCCCAAGGTTAAGGTACCCTTCTATTACGACAACAAGTCATTCCCAGTTTCAGCTTCTCGTGGCTTCATAAGACAGCTAGAAAAGGAGAACTGGAAGAACTTCATGTCTTTTGTGAAGGAAACCGCTGCTCCAGTGGGATCTGAGGCCGAGGGGAGCATCGCTCTTAGGGTGGTCGAGACTAACCTCAACCACTCGGGAAATCGGGAGGAGGCGACTCCCGTTGTCCCGAGTGCATCTCGATCAGCAGTGGTTGAGAAGAAATCGAAGAAATCTTCCGTCAGGAAGGTTGCTCCCAAGTTTTGAGTAAGGTCCAGCGCACAGAGGTATGTAAAAAACATAAGTGTAATAACTACTTACTATTTATCTTTTACGAGTTGACTCACTTCTGCGTCTTGTGACTTTAGCCTGACGTCTTCAGCCCCCAGGGACGCTCCCATGGAGAATCCCGCTGTACGAGCGCTCGGAGGATCACATGGCCGATGAGGTAGTTTCCTGACTGTCAACTTGAGGACAAGCTGTTTCAAAAGGAGGGGGGAAATGTTACGGACCAGTTCGGAAATCCTTTTTGGTTATGGTAGGTTCGGCTATTAGCTGTCCCTTCAGGACGTTGCATAGGAAAGTTATTGTATTAGGAAAGGAGAAGTAGACTCCGTATCCCTTCAGGATACTTCAGCCGTCTCTATATAAGACGATGCCCTGTAATTGTTTGAGGCAATTATGAATCAATACAAAGTAGCTTCTCCCAAGTTCTTCTTTCTTTTTGTCTAGCTCTGGCTTCTCACCCCTATCATCTGCGTTCTTCATCGAGAGGAGCTCTGGTTCCTAACACAAACCAACCAAAAAGACACAGTGGAAATCAGCATTTCGAACCATCCAAGCCAATATCAGGAGATTGTTGTGTTGGAATTAATACGGGCTGGGCCCATGTTTAATCCTAATCAATTCCTGGAAAATCCCAAAGACCCATGTGCATGTGTTAAAACTATTTAGTCCCATATGGAGAGTTGAATGGGAGTTACACCATTTTAAAAGGTGGAACGTGGTAGCCCCCTTGTGGAATTGGAGAGAGCCAATACACGCGCGCGCTCGCTCGCCTCGCCACGCCGAGCCGAGCCGTGCCGTGCGTTGCGTGTGCGTGTGCGTGTGCGTGTGCGCGCGTACGCAGGCGTGTCGGGTGCGTGCGTGTTTTTCTTTATCTATTCGAAAATCGAAACGCACTGACTCGTAGTTAATGGCATTAACAAACGGCTGGCAGTAACGGTTCAGTTACCAGTGAGTAATGGTGACCGTTTCTAGTCTCTTTGTTTTTGCCATTAAGTAGAACATGCTCTGTTTCAGAAATCGGTAGCAGTAATGGCTGCGGTTACTAGTGACTGGGTAATGGCTGCAGTTACTAGTGGGTAATGACGACCGTTTCTAGTCTCTGGGTTTTTGCCATTATATGGAACAGAGCACTTGTTCTTCTGGCGGACAAAAACTCTCCACGAAAGACAATAGTATACCACTGGTTTTATTGCTGTCTCCGGCGATCTCCATCCCGGCGAGGCGCGTGTACGGTCGCACCGGAGAGCGAGCCTCGGAACCATCGTCATCGAAGGCTTGCGGCGGCGGCGAATAAGGTTTTGGGAGCGTTCGCACGATCGCCGCTTCTTCTTCTTCATTCGTTTCTCGCACGTCTACATCAATCGCACGACTACTACCACTACGCTATGACAAACGATAAGACTCTGCCGCCGCATCTTTGGATCCGGAACTCCTCTGCCGCTACTCCTTCATCGCATCCGGTATGTCTATCTTACACATATTTGTTGGTTAGTTTTCTTATTTGTTGTTAACTTGAACACTGAGATAGGTATACTAGTTTATGTCCTTCTGGATCTTAGTATGGCTATAGTGTTCTTGTTCATTTACTTTGTGAAAATGACTAGAGTAATTCTCATGATTTATCTACTATATTTCTGGATTAAAGTAATTCGAAAAATACTCATACTTTCAACAATCCAAAACCTTATTATAGGCATTTTTAGTCAATCGGTTTCTTGCATTGCGCTAAAACCCTCATGAATTCGACGGTGCGAATTACAAGAGGTGGCGCACCAAGATGGTGCTTTGGCTAACTACCATGAACGTTTTTCATGTGGCAAGTGGCAAGCCTGAAGGAACACTTACTCCTGAACAGGAGCAAGCGTTCGAGGCTGCTGATAACCTTTTTAAAGGTACCGCGATAAGCGTTCTTGGTGAGAAGTTAGTTGATGCATACATGGTGATCAAAACTGGGAAAGAGATGTGGGATGCACTTGAGGCCAAGTTTGGGGTTTCGGATGCAGGCAGTGAATTGTATCTCATGGAGCAATACCATGACTATAGAATGGTTGACAGTCGTTCTGTAGTTGAGCAGGCTCATAAGATACAATCCATAGCCAAAGAACTAGAGCACTTCAAATGTGTGTTAGCGGACAAGTTTGTCGCGGGAGGCATTATTGCCAAGCTTCCTCCTTCTTAGAGGAATTTTGCTACTTCCCTGAAACACAAGAGACAGGAGTTTTCTGTTGAAAATCTCATTGGGTCTCTTAATGTTGAAGAGAAGGCGAGGGCAAAAGATACACACATTAGAGGTAATGAGGGACAGTCTAGTGCCAATGTGGTACATAAAAAGAATGGCCAAGCTCAAAAGTTCAAAGGCAAGAACAAGATCGCACAAACAACTAGCTTCAAGAAGAAGAAGAAGAACACAAAAGATAGCCCTTGCTTTGTGTGTGGCGAACCTGATCATTGGGCCAAGGATTGCAGTCAACGTAAGGGTGGGAAGAATCAGCAAGGGCAGAATTCTAAGTCTGCTAATGTTGTCGTTGGTACTACTGAAACGGGAACATCAGGGTATGGTAATTTACCTACTGTTCTTTCCGTATGTCAATCTACCTATTGGTGGATAGATACTGATGCTAATATACATGTGTGTGCTGATATTTCATTGTTCTCTTCTTACCAGGTCACTCGGGATTCAGCCGTTCTAATGGGGAATGGGTCACATGCCACTGTTCATGGCGTTGGCACGGTCGATCTGAAGTTTAATTCGGGGAAGATTGTGCAACTGAAGAACGTGCATCATGTGCCATCTATCAATAAGAATCTCGTGAGCGGATCTCTTTTGTGTAGAGATGACTTTAGACTGGTATTTGAGTCCAATAAATTTGTAATGTCCAAGTGTGGACAATTTGTTGGTAAAGGCTATGTGTGAGGAGGCTTGTTCCGCCTATCTCTTTCAGATTTGTGTAACAATGTTGTGAACCATGTTTTCAGTGGTAATGAGACTACTATTTGGTATTCACGACTTTGTCACATAAATTTTGGTTGCATAACGCGGTTAGCCAGTTTAGAGTTAATCCCGAAATTCATCCTTGCCAAAGGTTCTAAGTGTCAAGTTTGTGTTCAATCAAAGCAACCTCGTAAGCCTCATAAGGCCGCGGAGGTAAGAAACTTGGCACCATTAGAACTCATACATTCAGATCTGTGTGAGATGAATGTTGTGTTGACAAAAGGTGGTAATAGATATTTCATGACTTTGATTGATGACTCCACTAAGTTCTGTTATGTGTATCTTTTGAAAACTAAAGATGAAGCTCTTCACTACTTTAAAATCTATAAAGCGTGTCGAGAACCAACTTGAAAAGAAAATCAAAAGGGTTAGGTCTGATCGTGGCGGCGAGTACTTTTCTAATGAGTTCAATTTATTCTGTGAGGAACATGGAATAATCCATGAGAGGATGCCTCCCTATTCACCCCAGTCAAACGGGATTGCTAAAAGAAAGAACCGCACTCTAACAGATTTGGTTAATACCATGTTAGAAACAGCGGGTCTTTCCAAAGCATGGTGGGGGAGGCTATATTGACTTCATGTCATGTCCTAAATAGGGTTCCTACAAAGAATAAAGAGATAACCCCATATGAACAATAGGAGAAGAAAATACTATCACTTTCATACTTGCGCACTTGGGGTTGTCTGACGAAAGTCAATGTGCCAATTTCCAAAAAGCGTAAGCTTGGACCAAAAACCGTGGATTGCGTTTTTCTAGGCTATGCTCATCATAGCGTTGGATATAGATTTCTAGTGGTGAAATCTGGAGTGCCTGACGTGCATGTCGGTACAATTATGGAGTCCAAAGATGCTACATTCTTTGAGGATATTTTTTCGATGAAAGATATGCCTATTTCATCAAGTCAGGAGCCTGATACAACTCCTGAACCTGCCATTCCAATGGAATATTTCGAGCAAACTCCTGAGCAAATTTCTGAGAAGGAAGATAATGAAATTCTGAGGAAGAGTAAAAGACAAAGGACTGCAAAGTCTTTTGGTCCTGATTTCATTGTGTACCTTGTGGATGATACTCTAAGTACTATTTCTGAAGCATATGCTTCTCCAGACGCTGAATACTGGAAGGAAGCAGTCCGTAGTGAAATGGATTCCATTATCTCTCATGGAACTTGGGAGATCACTGAGCGTCCTTATGGTTGTAAACCTGTAGGATGTAAGTGGGTGTTCAAAAAGAAGTTTAGGCCTGATGGTACTATCGAGAAGTACAAGGCACGGCTTGTGGCCAAGGGTTATACCCAAAAGGAAGGCGAAGATTTCTTTGATACTTACTCACCTGTGGCTAGATTGACCACTATTCGAGTACTACTATCTCTGGCTACCTCACACAGTCTTCTCGTTCATCAGATGGACGTTAAGACGGCTTTCCTAAATGGAGAGTTGGACGAGGAAATTTACATGGAACAGCCAGATGGATTTGTAGTAGATGGTCAAGAAGAAAAGGTGTGCAAGTTGTTGAAATCTTTGTATGGTCTTAAACAAGCACCTAAGCAATGGCATGAAAAGTTCGACAGAACTTTAACATCTGCAGGCTTTGTTGTGAATGAAGCTGACAGATGTGTGTATTATCGCCATGGTGAGGGCGAGGGAGTCATTCTATGTCTGTATGTTGATGACATACTGATCTTTGGGACCAACCTTAATGTGATTAAGGAAGTCAAGGATTTCTTGTCTCAGAATTTTGAGATGAAAGATCTGGGAGTAGCTGATGTTATCTTGAACATCAAGCTGTTGAGAGGTGATGATGGTAGGATTACATTGTTGCAATCCCATTATGTGGAAAAGGTTTTGAGTCGTTTTGGTTATAGCGACTGCAAATCCTCTCCAACACCTTATGATCCTAGCATATTGCTTAGGAAGAATCGGAGAATAGTCAGAGATCAATTGAGATATTCTCAGATAATTGGTTCACTCATGTATTTAGCTAGCGGTACTAGGTCTGACATCTCGTTTGCTGTGAGCAAACTAAGCCGTTTTGTTTCCAATCCGGTAGATGATCATTGGCATGCTCTTGAGAGGGTAATGCGCTATCTAAATGGTACTATGAGCTATGGCATTCACTATACCGGGTACCCCAGGGTACTGGAGGGTTATAGCGACTCAAACTGGATATCTGATGCTGATGAGATTAAGGCCACAAGTGGATATGTCTTCACACTTGGAGGTGGCGCTGTTTCATGGAAGTCTTGCAAGCAGACCATCTTAACGAGGTCAACAATGGAAGCAGAACTCACAGCATTAGATACTGCCACTGTTGAAGCCGAATGACTTCGTAAACTCTTGATGGATTTGTCGGTGGTTGAAAAACCGGTATCGGCTATTCTGATGAACTGTGACAATCAGACTGTGATCGTCAAAGTGAACAGTTCTAAGGATAATATGAAGGCATCAAGACATGTGAAGAGAAGATCAAATCATCGAAAAATGAGAAACTCCGGAGTAATAGCTTTGGATTATATCCAAACAGCTAAAAATCTGGCAGATCCTTTCACAAAGGGTTTATCACGGAATGTGATAGACAATGCATCGAGGGAGATGGGTTTGAGACCCACGTGAGTTATACCATAGTGGTAACCCATCCTATATGATCGGAGATCCCGTGAAGTAGGATTGGCGAAACAAGCTTTTGGTTAACTGGGAGGAGAGTACTTTTATAGACCCACTCCATTGGAGATGCAATTCTCTCCTAAATCTGTATGGCAGGTTGATTATTATCTTAATGTGTTATGTGGCTTGTTTAAGCAAAGATGCTGTCCTACAGAGCAGTCTTGAAAGAACACACCTATATGAGCCCGACTGCTAGTCACAGTCTATGAGATAGGGTAATCTCTAGGAAGCTCATGAATAGGCCAGGAGTATGACTCATATGCTTCAACCCGCGGGGATGCCTGGCAGCCTGGTATCAGTTAAGGACTTAAGTAAAACTTATTCACACAAAACTGTCAATTCAAGGCTCAATCCATTGTGCAGTTGTGGATAAGTGTAGCTTCTGTTCTATGTGGATGTTCAATCTTAACCGGTCTCCATCAAAACACTGGTATATTAAAACAATACTGTGGATCAAGGCATTTGGCATGTGCCCTTGGGATCTGGTGGGGGATTGTTGGAATTAATACGGGCTAGGCCCATGTTTAATCCTAATCAATTCCTGGAAAATCCCAAAGACTCATGTGCATGTGCTAAAACTATTTAGTCCCATATGGAGAGTTGAATGGGAGTTACACCACTTTAAAAAGTGAAACGTGGTAGCCCCCTTGTGGAATTGGAGAGAGCCAATACATGCGCGCGCTCGCCTCGCCACGCCACGCCTCGCCGAGCCGTGCGTTGCGTGTGCGTGTGCGTGTGCGCGCGTACGCAGGCGTGTCGGGTGCGTGCACGTTTTTCTTTATCTATTCGAAAATCGAAACGCACTGACTCGCAGTTAATGGCATTAACAAACGGCTGGCAGTAACGGTTCAGTTACCAGTGAGTAATGATGACCGTTTCTAGTCTCTTTGTTTTTGCCATTAAGTAGAACATGCTCTGTTTTAGAAATCGGTAGCAGTAATGGCTGCGGTTACTAGTGACTGGGTAATGGCTGCGGTTACTAGTGACTGGGTAATGGCTGCAGTTACTAGTGGGTAATGACGACCGTTTCTAGTCTCTGGGTTTTTGCCATTATATGGAACAGAGCACTTGTTCTTCTGGCGGACGAAAACTCTCCACGAAAGATAATAGTATACCACTGGTTTTGTTGTTGTCTCCGGCGATCTCCATCCCGGCGACTTGTGTTGGAAACACTTCGTCGGCATCGATTATATGCTAAGTTCAGCAAGTGTGCTTTCTGGCTCAGAGAGGTTGCATTTTTGGGGGCATGTGTTATCTGAAGGAGGCATTGTTGTTGATCCAAGCAAGGTACAAGATGTGCTGAATTGGAAGCCTCCCAAAAGTGTCCCAGAGATCCGAAGTTTTCTTGGACTTGCGGGTTATTACCGCAGGTTCATTGAAAATTTCTCCAAAATTGCTAGACCTCGACTCGGCTCTTGCGAAAGAGAAGAAATTTGAATGGTCACTAAATGTGAAGAGAGTTTTGCTTCGAGAACCCTCTTGACTAAAGCTCCATTCTTACTCTTAGGATGTTCTTAAGAGCTTCGACATTTATTGCGATGCATCTCGCCATGGACTTGGTGTGTGCTTATGCAAGAAGGCCGAGTTGTGGCATATGCATCCCGCGATTGCGCCTCATGAAGTTAATTATCCTACTCATGATTTAGAATTGGCCGCCGTGGTCCATGCATTGAAGATTTGGCGGCATTACCTTCTAGGTAATCGTTGTGAGATCTATACTGATCATAAAGTTCAAGTACATATTCACTCAATCGACTTGAATATGAGACAAAGAAGATGGCTTGAACCGATCAAGGACTACGACATGGGTATTCATTATCATCTTGGTAAAGCCAATGTTGTGGCGACGCTTTAAGCGTAAAGTCACAATGCAGCTGCATATCCTCTCTACCGCCAAAAAGACTTGTGTGCTGATTTTGGTAGCTTAAGTCTTGAATTGGTGGGAGCGAGGTTTCTCATTGCATTACATGTGGAGCCGACATTAGAATCTCAGATTCGAGGCCCGTAAAACCGATGCCGAGGTAGCGAAATTAAGGAAAACATGAAAGCGTGTAAAGCCAACGAGTTTTCAAGATGATCGCGCATGATTCGATATCGCAATCGTTTGGTAGTACTCACGATCCCCATCTAAGAAGTCTAATTCTTAGAGAGGCTCATAATTCCAAGTTTTCTCTACATCCTGGGAGTACCAAGATGTATCAAGATTTAAAGAAAATATTTTGGTGGAGTCAAATGAAAAGGCAAATTGCTCAGTATGTTGCTGAATGTGATATTTGTCAAAGGGTTAAAGCTGAACATCTGAAGCCAGCTGGTACCCTTCAGCCTTTGCCTATTCCACAGTGGAAGTGGGAAGAGATCGGTATGGATTTTGTGACTGGTCTTCCCAAGACTTCCAAAGGGTCTGATGCCATTTGGGTAATCATCGACCGTTTAGCTAAAGTGGCCCATTTTATTCCTGGCCAGACCGATTTCAATGGCAAGCAACCAGCGAGCTTTATATTGCTAGAATTGTTTGTCTTCATGGTGTTCCTAAGGTCATTGTTTCTGACCGTGGTCCTCAGTTCACTTCCCATTTTTGGAATAGCCTTCATCAGGCTATGGGGACTGAACTCTCTTTCAGTACTGCTTATCATCCTCAAACTAGTGGTCAAACTGAAAGAGTGAATCAAGTAATGGAAGATCTTCTTCGAGCCTATGTGCTATCTTATAGCAAAGACTGGGAGAAATCTTTGCCATATGTGGAATTTTCCTACAATAATAGCTACCAAGCAAGTATTCAAATGTCACCTTTTGAAGCCTTGTATGGGAGAGCTTGTAGGACTCCATTGAATTGGTCCGAGTCTGGTGAAAGGTCATTCTATGGTCCAGACTTGGTAAAGGAAGCAGAAGAGCAAGTTCGTCTAATTCGAGATTGTTTGAAAACTGCACAGTCTCGTCAGAAGAGCTATGCTGATCATCGCCGTCGTGAATTGAGCTTTGAGGTGGATGACCATATCTATCTTAAAGTGTCACCTATGAAGGGTACTCATCGTTTTCAGGTAAAAGGAAAGCTCGCACCTCGTTATATCGGACCCTTCCGAATAATTGCCAAGCGAGGAGCTGTAGCTTATCAATTGGAACTACCTGAATCACTCTCAGCAGTGCATGATACTTTTCATGTGTCTCAATTGAAGAAATGCCTTCGTGTTCCTATTGAGGCAATCGCTATGAGCATCTTGATCTCCAACCTGATCTTTCCTATCAAGAACAACCAGTGCGTATCCTCGACACAATGGAACGCAGGACAAGAAATCGTACTGTCAAGTTCTTGAAAATTCAGTGGGCTAATCATTCCGAGGATGAAGCCACTTGGGAGCGCGAAGATCTGATGCAGATTGAGCACCCCCATCTTTTTGTTGTTTAGTTCTTTCCCTTGAATCAAGAAAGGAAAGTTTAAACAAAGCAATGTAAACAAAGATGTAATGATAACACTATGTTGTTATGTAAATTTCTTCTTTGTTATCATTGAAGGAAACCAAGACAACAGATGTTGAAGTTCCTCATAAATCATTTCTATTTCACTCCTTTCTAATCTTAAACTTGTTCCAAATCTCGAGGACGAGATTTTCTTAAGGGGGGTAGGTTTGTAACAGCCCCAAGTTTATAAACAGTAATAAAATGCTTTATGAACAGAATGAGTCTAATGCTCATAACATTACTGCTCATTTGTACACTTTGGGCAAAGATGTTACAAATTAAAACCTTCCTTTTAGCCAAAACCCTAAAGAACCATTTGAAGTCTTAAAGGAATACAAGATAAAACTTGTATTATGACTGGAAGTATTTTTATTAAAGCCTAGATAAATTACCTTGGCTAAAAATATTTTTGTTGCATTTTTAGAAATTATTTGGGCTTAAAGAAAATTTATTGTCTTTAAATAAATATTTTCGACTGAAATAAATATTTATGTATTTTACAAAGTGAAAATGTGGTTTATAAAATTTATCTGGGAAATATGTTATCCCAAAGAGCTTCGAAGAAAATTTCATGATTTTATAAATTTATTTGCTATTTTTAAAAGCTCAGTCAAACCTTTTAAGTATTTGAATAAGGTTTGGTCCACTAAACCGGTCTAAACCCGAACTCAGCACTGTAGCGACTCAAGCCATGTGGTTGGGTCCAACCGAATCAATTTGGTCCGGCTCCGTCACATTCGGGCGCAAGCCCAAAACTCCACGCGTGATACGAGCCGTTGATCTTCAATCGAACGGGCGAAGCTATAACACCCCGCGAGCTGTCCACGTGTGCATCTTAATCTCCGCCGTTGGATCTTGATCTAACGAGTGAGATCAGTGTGTGCAATCGGACAACTCCGGATCCCTTTTCAATCTCCACCGTTCATTCTCGATCCAACAGCGCACCCCTTTTCGTTTTAAACTTAAAGGCGCGCTTTTATCTAAGCCGTTAGATTCAAATCCTACGGCTTTTCCTTTTTACCGCGTGTTATAAAGCCCGCACTCCTCTGGGCCGTTGGATCTTCATCGTGTGGTCCAGATTGGTGTATGCATTGGACGACTCGGATCCTCACGATCGCACCATTCATTATTGATCTAACGGCGCCGCTTATTCCAATTTGAAATCGAGGCGCGTTTATGCGGCCTTTGATTTCAATCTTACGGCGCTCCTTTTTGACCGTGGGCCTTAAAGCCCAAAATCGGTGGATCGTTGGATTTCAATCGTAAGGTCCACATGAGTGTATGCAATCGACCATCCGGCTCAATTTTCCATCCGATCAGAAATCGATCCAACGGTGTTGTGCCATCGCATCTAAACGGGGACACGTGTATCCTTTTAATCGATTGTTGGATTTTAATCCAACGTCTCTCTTTGAAAGCGGAGCCCCGCAGCCCTTCGGGATTTCGATTAGATCTCGATCAACCGATCTAGATCGTGCGGTCCATATTAACTGGTACCGATTCAAATCATTTAATCTCTCTATTTCTCACAGCCGTCCATTTCCAATCGGACGGCTGATATTCTTTTGAGCTTTTGTGAAGCACGCGCGGCTGAGGATGACAATGGGGCCCACATGTCACCGACTCTTATCTTCTTCCTCTCTCTCATGCAGATTTCTCAGAACAGAGGAGGATTTATCCCAAAGTTTTTGCAACTAATTTTTGGGATAATTAGCCCTAAATGGACACCTCATCAACTCTAGATCTTTCTCTCTTGCCTCGTAGCTCAACATCCATATATAAACCCTAGCTTTTGGAGTCGCAGCCATTGTTGACCATGAAGCTCACTTTCCTCCATTGTCTGTCCGGTGGAGTTTCTTGCTCTTGATCATTGCTTATCTACCTTAAGCAATCGGTTTTACTTACAATAAAGATTGGTTATCTTTTGTAGGTTAAATCCGAGTTTATTTCTCCATCCATCATCATCGGTTTTGAGTCCTTGGCTCCTTTTTCCATCCCTGGTGAGCTAAAACCCTAGTTATGATATCTTGAGCATTTTAAGGACCTTAGATGCTCCTGTGAATCCTTCTTTAAGCATCGTAGCTTCAACTTGCTTCAACCAAAAGTTGATATTATACCTTTCGGTTTTCCATGTCATTTTCAAAACCTAGGTTCTTCTTGTCAACTTACCATCTTATTTAGGTTTTGACTAAACCTAGCAAGATGACAAGTTGATCTTTCAATTCTTGTCATCATCTATTTTGACTTCTAGTTGAGATCTGTCTCTAATTCTTTTTGTCGGGCTTAACCGACAAAATGAATTTCTTCTTAGTTGATGTAATCTAACTAGTTAGGGTTAGACTAAGGTTGGTTTGGGATATTAATTACCCTAAAAGATC
Source organism: Ampelocalamus luodianensis (assembly GCA_036346255.1). Taxonomy (NCBI): domain Eukaryota; kingdom Viridiplantae; phylum Streptophyta; class Magnoliopsida; order Poales; family Poaceae; genus Ampelocalamus; species Ampelocalamus luodianensis. The sequence goes on along the minus strand of CM070622.1, from coordinate 24,633,757 downwards.
ATGCTAAGTTTCATTTATGAACTTTTGCATGTTCTATATTCCTTTTTCCGAAACTTGCAATCTGTCCTGTTTTCAGCTCTTTTCAAATCAAATCGACTTTGCACTAAACTCTAGTTTCGTCTTTTGAAAACAAGAAGCTATATTATGGGTTATTATAACTAATATGGGTAGTTATGGCTTAAGCATCTGTAATCACGCATTTCCAAATTGATCATGCCGCTTTCCTTCATTTTGAGCTTCATCACGATTTGGCATTTATTGATTTATTTGCTTTCTATAGAATCTGGTTCATTTGAAGTTTTGAATCTACCTCGAAACGATCTCAACTCGCAATGTAGTATACTACTACCAAGGCAAGCATCCTCTTTGCACCATATTGATCCCAAATTTTGTACAATAGCTTTTACAAATCCAGTGATATCTGTGCATGCTATTTTTCTGAAAATACAAAATGTGATCTGTTAGTAGTTAGCTATGACCAAACATGATGGATTACCTCAATTGTCATCATACACTTAACCTAGCATAGTCTCGTATATCATAAGCTATATTTTTAGTTTTAGCTTAGACATGCAGTCTAGAGATTTTAGAGTTTGACAAGCATATCTTGTCAAACATGGGAATCACAACTGAACTATTGTTATTTTAAACTCTTTGTCCAGTTTCTTTAAATCAGTCTTGTATTTGAAATTCAAATTGATCTGGACAAGAGGAAGCTAGTGATGGTGCTTTTGTGCACGAGATTGGGTTTGTGGTGGACTTGTCCGGTTAATTAAGGACCGAACTCGACTATTCAGTTCAAGTCCCCACGCACTTCCACATGCAGTGTATGGGCGCTGTTTGGTTAAGTAAAATGTTGAGACTATTGAGTTGGAAACAGAGAGTAAGAATATGTGTATTGACCTTGTATGGCATAGATGCTCGTCCGAGGACCGCGTTTTATGCCATGTGAGCTTGTATGTCGATGTCGATGTTCTTAGGAGGTGAGGCGTATATGTGCCTCGTCGCATATACGATACCTTAATGGTGCCGATAGCATTCTACTATGGGTAGGGAACCGATTCGCATTAAATTGTTTGGATCGGCATTATCGACGCAACATGTGTGCCCGGTTAGCGGATGCTATCGATCGTTGTTTAAGCGGGATTAGTTCACACATGGGGTCCAACTCAATAGTGTTGGCTTGTTGAAAATACCAAATCTTAGTTTCCCGGTCGGCATACCAAAGGAAGTATGTCATCATTCGGAGGCATCCAAGGCAACGGGCTAGCTAAGTCATGTGGGTAAAGATGTACACCTCGCAGGTATAAACTGCTCGAATAGCCGTGTCCACGGTCATGGACGATAACTTGAATTGATGTCACCAGATAGAAGTTTTGATTTTCAAAAATCTGGTTTGGGTTTATTTTCGGTTTGCATGAGGGAATCATGCATCGCATCATTTACTTTTATGTCATTTACTTATCGTCTAAGCAAACTTTGATTTATTAAATTGCTTTGTCAAAAGTTAACCTTTGTAGGTTAAGATGTATCGCTTTATGCAAATTTGAACCTTTATACCTTCCTGTTGTAACCTTATGCATGTAAAAACTCTACTCCTTTGAATAGGCTCTAATAACCACTTTCTTTAATTAGTTTGTGTAAGACTTGCTGAGTACCTTCCGTACTCAAGGTGCTATCACCTATTGTTGCAGGTGAGGACGGTTTCCTTTATGAAGTACCCGTTAGCGCCGATCAGGGTGACGCTAACGAGTAACGCTACTTCTTTCCTCCACGCAATTGCCTGCGGGTGGATGAGGCCATTGGTGGATTTTTTTTAGTTTATTTTGCTTCCGCTGTTGAATATGTTGTAGTGACCAAGTCACTCTATATTGTAGTACTAAACCCGAATGTTGTAAACTTATGTTTAATTATGCAAATGTACGACTTGTATGTGTATGATGCAATGTTGTTAAAGGATATATATATGCAATGGTCATTGATCCTGGGAACCATTGTGAGATATATATATATCCGGGGATCCTGTTTATTGGAATTGTTACTTGTTGAATTTATACCTTTAGCATGATCTTTAATTAAGGGACAGTACTGTTCCTTCATTAATAATCATGTTACTGTATGAATTTAATTAAGTACATTTCCAATAACCCGGGAAGCCCACACATGGTCATCTCAATTCCTGACAGAATATAGCTGCAAACAAGGCGGATTTTAGAAATCACTAGGAAGGAAAACTTAAGCACAAATCACAGGTCTTGCTTTCATCGGTGCACTCACTGAAATGCATCACAAGTAGTTCACAAAAAAAAAGAAAAAAAAGAAAGATTCATCATTAACCTGGAGCCAAAAAGAGAAAAAAAATACAATTCAGCCAAAAAACAAATGCATCTTTAAAATAGCCGAAATGCCCAACCAATCCCAAAAGAGACAACTATGTACGCACGTCAGGAACTAGACGACGGAGGAAGCAATGACAGGAGCCTCATTGCCATCACGACGACGACGAGCTCCCGTTCGATCTGTGAGAGAACAACCCGCCAAAAGGCCATGCAAGCCAACGCCTCCTGCCATTGCTTCCTCCGTCGCCATCGCCTCTGCCGCCGCGTGCATTGCCACTGAACTCGTGGCCACGCCCCTCATCGCCATCGCCATTGCCGGTTGGCTCCGCTGACTCGTCTGTGGGCAGCTGATATCTGCACACGGGGCAGGAGCTGTGCATCTCCAGCCACGGCACGATGCACTTGTCGTGGAACCTGTGCTTGCACGGCATCTCCCTCGCCTCGTCACCGGCCTCGAATTCGTCCAGGCAAACCGGGCAGGTCGCGGCCTCGCGTATCTGGACCGTCCGCATGGCGGCCACGGCCTCCTTCTTGGCCGGCGGTGTGCCCTGCTGGCTCGGGTCTGTCTCGGCCAGGTACTCCAGTAGCAGGTCCAGCCCCGGGCCGAGGAACAACTCTCCGAGCGTCAGGCCGGAGCCCATGGCGGCGCCATTGCCGTCCCCTCGCTCTTGCACGAGCATGGCGTGCGCGTCAGTGGGGCTAACCAGCACAAGGCGCTCGAGCCCCGAGTCGGGCACATTACCGTTGGCGTCACCTTCCCGGAGCGCATTGAGCAGCTGCAAGAAGGCGAGGTGGCGGTGCTGTCTTCGCCCGAAGGCCGCGAGGTCGCCGCCGTCGTCGAGGCCGTGGCGGCGCGACGAGCCGTCGAGGAGGTCCATGAGCATAGGCGCCCACAGAGAAACTGCGCGCTCCGACGTCGCCTCCGCGGCATCGGCATCAGCGCTTCCTCTGTGGCATTGCGATCTCCCATGGCGTTGCTGCTCTGCCGGCCGTCGGCGTGGGCGTTGGCCATCTCTTCCACGAAGCCGGAGTGGCAGCGCGGGCACTTCACCTCCTCGATGCCCAGCTCTGGCCTTACAATTAGCGAGCACATGTGGCAATAGTATCTAGAAGTTGCACTAGATTCCTCCTCCATGTCTTCTTGTATAATTTATATCTCCTCTTCTTCTCCTTGATCAACAACTACACAGAAGAACATAATTTTGCACCATGACGTAAAGTTATGCAAAGATGCAAAATTTCATCGAATCATAGCTTGGTGAAATCAGCGCGGATGTTCTCGTGGCTGAAAGAAACCAATATAATTTCCTAATTTGGACCTAGATGGAGGTTCCTCCATCAAAACTACTAGAGTAGAGACTGCAACGTACGAATCAGGCATCAGAAATGACTTGGCCGCTCCTCTCTGCAGATAGCTGCAGAAACTAATGATTCGTTGCAACTTCAGACAGAAGGTACAAAAACATCGAATCATGCCACATACTAACAAAACAGAATAATAATAATTGAAATATGGATATAAAATTACCAACCAAGAGAGATGGAGCTTCTCTAAGAACAACCCCTATCCTCTGTGTAATCACCCACCAGACAAGATGTTTCTTTTCTGAGGTCAGGGCAGCAAACCAGAGCACATAACAAGAGGAGGCAAGCAAGAAGAAGAATCTAGAACCAAAAAATTAACTAGCTAGTTTATCCAAGACCAGGAGAGGCGGCCGAGGAAGAGATGGTGATGCACGCAACTCGGGCATTAAAACTTGTGGGCGCTTCAGGATAATGGGTGGCTTCTTGTTTCTGCACATCAACTGGTTTCTCTTGATAACTATGGGATGCGTTTTGTTTGTGCTGCGCTGTTTCTTAGCCAACGCTGAGTTCTACGGAGACTCTGAAGTTTGATTTTTTGTATAGCTCTGCCTCTAGTTGCTGTCATAGATGGGCCACACGGGATAGGTCATGCAATGTAACGTGACGTCGTGACCAAGCCAAAGAAGAGGACAGATAATGGAATAGGAACGAAGAAATGACAGGAATAGTTTGGACGAATTCTTCTCTTTGGCGTATCCATGACGAACTGTACGACGTTGGTGCGATGAAACGTTGATTTGATCAACTGTAAACTGCGATATTTTGCAACATCCTCCAAAGGAAAAGGCAGCGGTGCACTCGAATGATTATCCATGAGAAATGAAATTCCTTCCATTCAAAAGGCACAAAATTAGTTATGTCCTCGCACTCCATTTTTATTGCATTTCAACTTCTTTCTTCCATTATTAATCCCAGAATCTTGTTTATTTACCGGAAATTCGTAAACTAACCAACTCTCTTACGGCATGTACAACAGTTTTTCTCTTAGGATTTTCTCTAAAAACTCCAACTCATCTACAGAACAACTTTAGAGACAACATCTCCAACAATCTATTTATAAAATCATTCATTTTCAATACAACTTCTCTCATTAACTACTCATCATTTGCTATGGTTTGTGTGCTTAGCTTGTTTCTTATATAATAGATGATATATTCTTTCTCTTCACATCATCTTTCTTTCAACTAGACTTTTAAGTAACATAATAGGTAAAAGACGGTTGAGGTGATCACTATTGAAGATGACATCAACAATGCTACGATAATTGCCGTTCCAAAAAGAAAAGTTCGGTCAACACCTGGCTTATTTTAAGAGTACCACTGGAGTGAAGGATAATTAACATGTGGTGTCGCTCTTCCTTCTGTCTCTAGGGCCAATGAAGAGAAATTATCTACTAATCCCTCTTTTTCTTGGGGCAATCAAACACTATGGTAGTGTTAGTATCTAGATGACTCTTGTCAATTTATTATATTGTTTTGGTACTTTCATGTATAACCTAGGCTTAAATGAATATAGCTTATTCAATTGAACAAACTTTCTTTTTTTGGAAAAGAAAAGAGAAAATGAACAGAACAACTGGTTGTTCTGTCCAACAAGAAAAGAGCCAACTCACGCTCAGAGAGGCCCAAAAGGTATTTGTTCACGGCCTTCTTCAACTCTATATCTTAACATCTTTTTGGGCTATGCTGGAACGGGCCCAAAATAGCACGATCCAAGGAAGGGGAGAGAATGCCACGGCCGAACTGGTCACAGACAGGAGACGAAGAGGAGAGAGAGCCCGAGAGATCCGCGAGCTCCCCTTCCATCGGTCGCCGTAGAAACAGCGGCAGCCCAGTCGATGGCATCGCCGGATACCGGCCGCACGCCGGCGCAAGGCGAGGAAGGCGCCTCCGCCTCCCCGTGGCCTCTCCGCAAGCTCCAGGTCTCCATCTCTCCCGCCGTAATCCCATAGAAAGTTACAATCTTTTTACAATTCTTGGGTGGACTCGTGTTCCTGGTCGCTCTTCTTTATCTCAGATGTGATATTAGGCTGTGTTGGATCACGTATTTGACTGAATGGAACCTGTCTTTGACATTACAAGTTTGCTCGAATTAGTGCTTTTCTGTGTTTGTGATTCCATGGCAAAATTTACTAAGATGTTCCTATTTCATTTTTGGGGGAGAGGACGTATGCATTGGTGCATCGTGCATGCTTCCTCTTCCCGGAACGATTCCTAGATTTTACTGCTATTCGCGTTGTACAAGATGCTTGTGAAGCTGCATTCTTGTCGCTTACACATTTTGTTGGATTAACGGAGATGGAATTTGCATTTGCCCCTAAAGATCCTTTTTTTTTTATTCTTTTATGTTTACCCTCTTTCTGCTTGTTGCTTGCATATGTAGAGTTTTACACCAGGGCTGTGGTCACAGTACAAAGTTTATGAGGATGCGTTTGTAGAGAGTGCTAAAGGTGAGAGCCGTGTTTTCTTCTCTCCCAGGGTGCATTTCTCGCACTAAGATGGTTCCGCAATGAGTACTTGGTTTTATTTTCATTATAGGTACTATTTCGGATGCACTGGTTCTTGTGAGCGAGCATCAGGCGGAGGCAATTGGATGTGCTACTGTGGCAGGATTCATCTTGTTTAGAGGTATATTTGATATTTCTGGTGTTATTGTGGAAAGCTTATCGCTATTTATTTCTTGTGCTTGACTGCTTGTATGGGGCATGATCTGGGCAAGTCATGGTGGACGAATATCAATTATGTACTTGCATGGAAGACATGTTGCAAATTTATTTATCTGACTTCGAAACGTTATATAAAAAATGCAACAAGATTATGTCATGGGTTTGGATATGCACATGGATAAAAGCATGGGGACTGATTGATAGGAATTAGGAAGTGAACAAGAACAATATAGTTTGGAAAATCCTGAAACCAGACAGCACGATCCATCCACAGGCTGCCAGGTTTATTGTCTTAGGTTTTTTTGAACTGGTTTGGTTCCACCTATATATCCATATGTAAACAAATATATTCTTGGGAACTGATATTGACCAGAGAAAACATCAGGAGTAAATAAGGGAAATCATCTTACGTGTTAATTTTGTAGAGCTAATATTGCAAGACCTATCACCTATGAATTCGATGCATTATCCCTCATGTGGTTCCTTATGCTTATAGTCTGGAGACTCTTGATTAGTCTTAGAGAAGATTCATTTCAGTTGCAATTGCAAATGTTTTCTTCTTTGTATTAACATCTTGGAGATCGGAGAATATACTATGTTTTTTATCTTCTCTTGCAATTGCAATGTTCATGAAGATTGCTCTCTTCTTGGTAAGCTTCACAAGTTATGTTGTAGCAACTTTCGTAGAAAAAAAATCTATTGTTTCAATTATCTTCTCTTGTTGCTTGGTGATATGGCGTGGCCTCCGGTGTTGAGCGAGGGGAGGAAGAAGATGATTGTGGGATTGCGGATTAGAATGCAGGGGAATAGGAGGGGGCGAGCTATCGCCCTCCTGGTCACGACGCGCCGTGACAGGAGGCTCTGAGGGCTGAGGCTACTTAGGGTACTTTGATTAATTCTTGCTTAAGTTCAATGAGGTTAAATGGCATCCTTATATAGTGGATGCTGGACCTTATCCGATGCGAACTTTAGCACGTTCCTTTCCTAATACGAATCTACTTCCAAATTCCTAAAGAGTCCTGAAGGGAATTAACTAGTAACCTACCACATGTCCGGAAGGGATATCCTAACTTATCTCTAATAGCTAATTATGGAAATCAATCATCCTTTGGTTCGGCTGAATCAGATGTGGCCCGAAGGGCCTGATGTTTTAGCTTCGGTCTCCTCTTGTATGTCTTCCCATAGAAAGCGTCCACTTGTAACTCCTAGCAATGATTATAGCTTTGTTTATATATATATATATATATATATATATATATATATATATATATATATATATATATATATATATATATATATATATATATATATGCAATACCTTTCCATTTGAGAGGTGCTTCCATAAAACTTCATCTTTAAAGTACAAAACCTGAACTGGTCCAAGGCTCCAAGCTCAAATCAAGCCCATCCAGGTGTATCTGGTAACTATATTGTTTGCTTTTCTTAGTTTGCTAATTCCTTATCGGGATGCAAACCCAGAAATTGGTACCCAGGAGCCATTTAACTTAGTTTGGGCAAAACTTTCATGAGATTTCACTTAATTAATAGACATGGCTGGAGACCCATTTCAATCACATGGCATTGACAATCAAATTAATTAATAGATTTAGGAACATTGATTGCTAACAGACATTTTTCTTGTAACTTTTGGCAAAATTATGTGCATGAGTTGCCTGAGGGACTCCTCTATTTGGCAATGATTCACTGAAATGGTTGCTGTTCTCTTCACGGTGGCCTTGCCAGTGATCAAGGAATACCAAGAAAAACCAAAAAGGAAGAAAGGGACTGTGAATGTTATGCAGATTAACAAGTGGGCTGCAGGTCTGGGCTTAATTGCGTGGATGGTGGGTTAGCGTAATTAGGATTGTAGTGTAACATATTCATGTGAAGCACATGACAAACGTGCTTCTAAAATTTAACAAAAAGTAGCTCAGAAATGGTCCTCTCCTTTTTTTTACTGAAACATTGTTGTGCTTTTATTTTCAGGAAACAAACTAAATGCTATTTTTTTTTGTCTCAATGCTAATGAATGTTGTATCATCAGGCCCTCGGAGATTTTTATACCGCAATACCCTTGGGCGTTTCAAGACTGAGAAGGTACACCCCTTAGAAATGTGGTTATGATAATTAAAGTTTTATTTGAACATTTGTAACATCCACTAGATTTTGTATGTTCCAGTAGCTTTTTTATATCCATATATTTATGATGGTACAATCATGTCACAGTGATTTCTCCAAGTATATTCACGTGTTGTTTCAGATCAGGCTAGTAAATGCTTTTGTATGTTTATAGTTGTGACTCGTGAATGTGATTTTTCTGTAACCAAACCTTGTCCAACAAGGTCATTAATATGAGAACCAGGGCAGACAAACTTTCATTTCCTTCGTGAATATTGTCATAAATAATTTTTACAGGATTTACTGAATGATGTTGAGCAAAGTATGATGGAATACAAAACATCTATTGAAAACTTGAAAAAAGATTCCAAATACACCCTCGACAAAATAGCCATTGGTGAAAGTGATCTGCAGCGTGGACAAACTGATTTGAGGTAATCTACATGCAGTTTTAGTTGGACAATGTTTGCTTTTCTAATCCTCTTTTGCCATTTTCTTGAACAAGGTCATACTTTTTACCGATAATCGATATGTAAAATTTATGTTCATGATTTTCCAGATCTACTGGTAAGCAAATCCAATCTCTTGGAAGTTCCATTTACAAGGCAGAATCCACAGCTGCAGGTATCGAATTTTTCAAAGCAGATAGCCCATTGATTGAATTATTATTTTTATTAATTTGAAACAATATATGTATGCATCGCTTGATTGTTTACTTTATGTTTTGTAATTTGAACGCTATTATTCTTGTGGCCCTAGGTTTGATGGATCGACTACGGACTATTCCAACCAGGCAATCTCTTGAACTACGAGCAGAGGCAAGTTAAAAAGCTCTATGTATAAAACTTTGTCACCATTTAATGGAACATTGTTTTCAAACTTATTCGTGCTCTTTTAATTTTCAGGTGGCTTCCATGGCTTCTGACTTGAAAACCCGGAGGTACGCATTGGAAGAAAGGATCAACAAGATATCTGAATACGGTGTCCGTGTCTGAACTTCGCTGCCTACAGACTTCCCCTGATAGAATTAGCTTTGGTCCTTCCATGCAATAAACTGAATCACAGCAGGAGATGCTATTATTGATTGGACAAGTATCATCTCCAGATTCTAACCTTTTTGTCAGCATTTTAAATAGAAGAGAAAACAAGATCACTCATCAGAACCATGAATTTTCTTGTCAGTAGGCTCTGTCTGTGTGTTGAGCATTGCTCATTAATGAGCCCTTCTCTTTCTCTTCCTTTATATGCATACATAAGACAAGCTTTGTTTCTTGTGCTTATGTTATCTGTTGCTTGGTTCATTCTGCCTCTATTTCCTGCAAGCTCCGTGTGACGGCGTGTCATCCTGGTTCAAAAGAACCAAGTTACAAATCATGTCTAATGTAAGGCTCCGCTCCAGGAGGCTATAGGAATCTGCAGTTCCGTTCCAAGCCCTTTTCAGTTAATTCGTTCTTTCAAGATAATGAAGAGTTAAACCTGGGAGGATTTCTGACTGATTGTTCGCGGGAACGAAAGGCCTTCCGGTCCCTTGCCACGCTCGTCTTCCGTTCTGAACATCTTGTCCTATCTCCGTATCAGGTGACTGCTCACGGCATATCGTTTTCGAGTAATCCTGTCCTTGGAAATTTCTGAGTCGGCAACCGTGAGGTTTGCCGAAAGAATTTTTTTAAAAAATATTATTATTTTTAAAGATATTTACAAAAATAAATAGTTATTTAAAAAAATTACAAAAATATGTCCCTGTCGCCAGTTCAACTGGCGACACGAACCTATCGTCGTTGAATCGCGATGGAACTCGCCGCCACTCGCGGTCGGTCGGCTATTTATCGCCGCTCAACCGGCGGCAGAAGTTGGCGATTTCTGTCGCCGATTGAATGGCGATAGGTTGCTATCGCCGCTGAATCGGCGATAGGTTCTGCCGCCGCTGAATCGCGGCATGTATGCGAACTATAAAATCTCAAAAATCAATCCATAATTCATTTTAATTCCGAAAAAAACAAGAGAGAGTTGGAGGAGAGAAGAAATTGCGCGAAGCCCTCGCCGGTTTGTCGCGTGAGAGAGATTGATAAAGCATCGGTTTGATCGATCATCTCGTGTTGCGTAAATTTTTCAAATCTGTGTATGTTACGCCCAAACCTTGTAGGTTAGCAAACGACAATAGCGACATAGAATTGAGTAGGTTAGATACATGTAGTCGAACTCAGTAGTACATATTTTGAGTTGTGTAGCGACATAGAATTGCAACTATAGCGACATAGAATTGCGAGGTCACATAAATTTAGTCGAATCATGCAAGACATATTTTGAGTTGTGTAGCGACATAGAATTGCGACTATAGCGACATAGAATTGCGAGGTCACATAAATTTAGTCGAACTGCAATACATATTTTGAGTTGTGTAGCGACATAGAAATGCGACAATAGCGACATAGAATCGAATAGGTTACATAAATGTAGTCGAACTGTAGTACATATTTTGAGTTGGATATGGAATTATGCAATATCGACATAGAATTGAGTATGGCGCTGGTTGACCATTGTAGTAACATAATTAATGCACGATACATTTGTTTTAAAATAGGAGAATTGCATGATACATTTTTGAATTGTGAGAAAAACACTGAGTAGCCGTAGGTCTAAAAACAATGAGAATATTTGTGCGCGTTATTATTTTGTTAGTCTTGTTGTTATTAGTTGTATTAGTGCGCGGTCAATATCTTATTAGTGCTGAAAACACCGTTTAACTAGAAAAGTAGCATGACATATATTACATTTGTAAAGAAAATTCGTAGTTGCTACATAGGCTATGTAAAGATGCATGAAAAAATATGAACTTTCTCTCTTGCTGCATTTTCAGGTATGGCAGACGCGAGTCAGTACGAGTTGCTTGACCTAGTGATTGACGAGCGTCACCGTAGTCGCCTCAGTACCGTGCTCCCTCAGGAGGGCGAGGCGCCGATAGAGCTTGGGGCGTTTCGGCTACGCACCCCCATCAGGGCATGGAGGCTGCACCGAGACTGGATTCCGAGGTACGTGAACTTCTGACCTTGATGCACTCAATCGCGGTCTGTTTATGTGGAGTTGACTCATGTTTGTTCTGAATCGTTTCGACGCAGGTTGAGAGCGGCAGGCCTCCTTCCACTAGCGAGGATGGTGGAGGCGACGACGGAGGACGACCAGGACCACCGTGTCGGTCGTACGTCTGGGCGGTTTCCATACGACCGGCCTCCCGGCGGCGGTTGTTGACCGAGGCCGAGACCCATACGTTCCATCTCCGTGCGGGAGATGACGCCAACGCCGCAGATATGAGCTACCCGACCGGGTTGCCTCGCGCAGCGCCCGATGGTGGCGCACGACGCCCCGCCACGTGGCGCACGGACCTCTAGCCGAGTTCCGCGATATCTGCGCCCCAGCAACGCAGCACGGAGTTCGAGCACCGCACGCCCACGCTGAAGTGGATCTGCCAGTTCTACGTAAGTGTTTTCCTAACTATTTTTCTCTCGTAACAATTCGTTTGTGAACCCTGCTGACGTTTACGTGTCTTCTTGCAGCCCGAGCGTATGGCCGCGGACGCAGCGCCCGTCACTGTTACGAGGCACTTCGAGGCCTACCTGCTGTGGTTGTTCGGGTGGGTGATGTTCCTGAGCTCCCACGGCGACAGCGTGGACAAGCACTACATCCGGTACGCGCAGGAGGTGGCGGAGTCACCGATCGAGCGGATCCCGCAGTACGCGTGGGGTCCGGCCGTCTTTGCGGCGCGACGCATCGCGCGACCGCGCGCGCTGCGTGCGGCATGGCGTGACGGCCCATCCTCTCGGATGCCCGCTCCTACCGCACTGTGGTCGTTGGAGCGCTTCGGATCGGACGACCACATGTGGACTTGACAGCGTACGGGGACGGCTTGTACGTCCCGCAGGATGACCTGGACCGGCCACCATGGGCACTTTGTGGTGCCGCCGACGGGTTAGTTTCGTAATCATTTATTATTTTCATTTTACAATCATTGTTTTGTGTGCTTAGTTTGCAGTGTTGTATTGCACAAAGTCACCTTCACGCCGATCACCTCGCAGGCTCCTACCCGAGTACGCTGCGATGTTCGATCACCGACCGATGACCGCGTCATCCGACCCCGCATGAAGGACGACAAGGTGATCGCGCGCCTCAACGCTGGCCCGGTCTTGCCGCGGCACGCGAGACTACCCGCGACCGTACACGCGAGTGCCTTGGTGCACGACATCTTCGTGGAGGAGTACCGATCTGGGTCATGCGCCGATTCGGTCTACTAGAGGTCCCACCTCTTGGGAGGCGGTGCCGCGCACGTACACGCGCGAAGTTCACTGCTGACTTTATGTCCGCACAATATGTGTTACATCGCAACCAAATATTTTTCTTGCCGCCCACAGTACACTAGGAAGGGAGTTCAGGCACGATGTCCCGGTCTGACAGATGGCCCTTGGGTGGACGGTTGAGTGCCGCGCACGAGGCCCTCGTCGAGGTTGGGGACGAGGCCTACGACCCAGACGCACGAGCACTACATGGAGTGGTACTCACTCGACGAGGCCCGCTGCGCCCGGTCGTGGTCGACCCGTCGACATGTGGCGCGACGCCGGACACGCACTCCCACCCACCGACCGCTTCCACCGCAGTCGCACGTACTCAATATTACATATTTCATATTTAATTTGACATACTTACGTGTACAACTTGTTGATTACATGCGGTGGATCTTCACCGAGGTCGCCCGATGGTAGACTCGCAAAGACATGGCAATGCCGAGGGAGATCAGAGGGCTCCTGCACAGGATCAGGGAGGCAGCAGTACGCGGAGTGCGGACCGCGACTGGTCGCACGCCGACCGACCCGGTGGACCGAGCTGTCCGAGGACGAGGGGTCAGTCGAGGTGGTAAGACACAGCCTCCTGCTCCGCACGTGGCGGGCACGTCGGCGTGGCAGGGCGGGGGGACCACCTCCGGACATGTGGGAGGTGAGTTCGACACGCTGACATCGCTTCTTCATTTCATTTCGAACCTCGTAAGTTTGTAACGACGATCTTCTGTTACAGGTCCTCAGCTCCACCCGTACGCGGGCCAGGACTATACCGCGTCGTCGGAGCACATCTTTGGGCCAACAGGTAAGTTCTGTTTGCTTGCGTAACGTACTTTTAGTCATGACTATGTTTGTAACCCAATTCTTCGCAGGAACGGCTTGGGAGGACGATGCATTCTCGGCCGACGATGCACCTTATCGGCACCCATCGAGGACTTCTTCGAGGATCCGCGTGACACGCAGATTCTCTTTGGAGGCTTTCACCAGACGGCGCCGAGTTCGACCCAGCGACGCAGATCACCGACGCAGACCTGACGACGCAGATCACCGACGCAGGAGCAGCCCCTGGCTACACCACCACTGACTACTCGCGCGGGTCGGGTAGTCAGGCAGCCTGACCCTCTGACATACTCGCTGCAGCGACGGCAGAGGCCTGGGACGACACGCGGGGTGCAGCCTAAGAGGGGACGCCATTAGATTTCCCTTTATGTAATTTTTTCATTATGCCAACCGTTGTTTTGACTTTTGAATATGAGTAATATGTCTGCTTTCTTTTACGATCCAACTGTTCGCAACGACGTGACAAAACGAGCTGGGTTTCTTGGGCGATGCGAGAACACGGGCTACCTTTTTAGGGCGATGCGACAAGACGGGTCAGATTTTCAGAACGATGGCACCAGAGTAGGCAGCTTTTCAGGACGATGTGACCACACGGCCTAGCTTTTCATGACGATGGCACCAGAGTAGGCAGCTTTTCAGGACGATGTGACCACACGGCCTAGCTTTTCAGGACGATGTGACCACACGGGCTAGCTTTTCAGGACGATGTGACCATGCGGGCCAGCTTTTCAGGACGATGTGACCACACGGGCTAGCTTTTCAGGACGATGTGACCATGCGGGTCAGCTTTTCAGGACGATGTGACCACACGGGCTAGCTTTTCAGGACGATGTGACCAAGCGGGCCAGCTTTTCTGGACGACTTACCAAGACGAGCGCGCAACGGCTCCGCCCGCTCTAGCTATAATACAACGTAACTCGCCCAACTAGTCTACAAGCAGCACCACCAAGTAGAAAACATGGACAAGGAGAAGGAATGGGAGAAAATTCGCAAGCTTTTGAAGGATGGGTGTCTCCCATGATACCACCGCCGCTATCATGCCGCTAGTCGAGCCTTTTTCACACCAAACTTTTCCGAATCGTGGATCTCGAGGAAGCCGCCGTAGTACGCCCAACGATTCGGTCGGCCGCGACCGCCTCCTATGCTCGCGAACGCCCTCGGAAGGACCCCGATAGGGTGGCACCCTATCTATGGTGTAGGGACGCCGCAAGCGCGCCAAATCAACCGATGAGTGGACCATTGGGCGCCGCTATTGGTGCCGCCAAACTACGCCGTTGATCGCAACAACATGCATCCGTAATGAAACCGTATTTCATGGTACAATGCTTTTTTATTTGGACAACGGGTAACGAACTCTCTTTACCCACCGCAGCCTCCGCCACCACTATGCGACTTCCAGTGGATCGACGACAAGATCCACCCCTACGACATGTGGTCGTTGCTTAGACGGAAGAGCTGGTCAGAGCACATCGAGACCCGTGAAAGGCGCCAAAGAGTTGAAAGTCGAGCAGCCGAGCAAGGTAGGCGGGACAGCAACGCGAGGAGCGGAGCGTGAGCATGCGAGGCGACGGAGGCCGAGAGGGAGCGAAGAGGGCCATCGCGCGAGAGCCAAGGCGCAAGGCGAGGAGTACAACGCCGAGCCGGGCCGCAGGGTAAATGGCCACGCTCGACTCAAGAGTTCTACCCTATTCCTCCACATGTCTCATGTATTTCAATTTCCCTAAAGGCATGCGTGTACCGTCCTCGGTTCGTTGTCCCGAAAGCCATGTAATCCCTTGTCCGATGAAATATCGTGTGGTTATCGTTGCGTCATTTCCCCCAAAGTTGTCCAACAGAGTTGTGCAGAGATTCCCGAACGCATTGTAATATCACCTGCCTTGCTACATACGAATCATTAATCCCTCATTCGTCCTCCAAAAAATCTTCCAACAATGCACAACAACAAATAGCCGGCGCAACAAGTTGCATAAATTAATCCCTGTCACCAGTTGAACCGTTAGTTGCTGGTTCACCTATGTATCGCCAGTTCAACTGGCGACAGGAAGGTATCGCCAGTTGAACTGGCGACAGGAAGGTATCGCCGATTAAATTGGCGACAGGCCCTGACCTCTACAAAACCCTATTGCAACCGTCGAAATTCCACACAGGACTCAGTCTTACTCAACAAAAAAAGAAGGACACGACAGAGAGGACGAGGAGAAAAGCTAGCTTCGTCAAGTTTCCCACCCCTCGGGTAATTTTCTTAACAGAACGGATTACATGATTCTTGAGGTGCTGTTACGTAGTGAAGTCCGTTTTACATACTTTTTTGGTGGGATATTTAGTTGCACATATGTAGTTCATCGTGTAAATGTTCTTCACACTTCAGTACGTCAAATATGTCCGACGTCGTCAATTTCAAAATTTCCTACTACGAGGACTATTATGGAGGGTCCCGAGGAATTGATTTGAGTTATTTTCACCGCGGACGTGCCCTACCAAGACCCGAGCAACGCATAATAGGCGCTCGTGATGCGGTGGTTGTTCCACACGCCCAAGTGGACCGTGATGTCACGATCGACATTGAGTCGCACGCCCCTCGCAGCGGCACACCACGATTGGGAGTTAGTGCAACTAAAGGAACAAATTCATGGCGGTCGATGTACGCATGGCGAGGAGAGGGGATGGAAATTGGTCCTTCCGTTCAGCGTATGCTAAACCCACTCAAGATCCGCGTCGGAACAAGTAGGACTTGTCGACACCGGGAAGAACTAGGTGACTCAGCCGGGCGCACTAAATGGCGTAAGGGCAAGAGGTTGTTGATGTCGCCGATGAAGACTACGCCGAGTTACCTCATTCATTGAGACAAAGCAGTGGGCTTGCCGACGAGGGGAAGGAGCCTGGAAGACCTAGTGGAAATGATGGAGCTCAAGACCAAGACTACATGGCATTGTTCAAGATGAAGGTTCTTATGACGACGATGATGCGGACCAAAGAGCGGTTCCGTCCGAGTGGAACACATACCGCCGAGAACCTCGTCGTTAACGAAGGCTCCCATGTACCATAGGAGCGAGGTCGACTAGGAGCTACGCATAAATGCAAGGAGGTCGCAAGATGCGGTCAACCGGGCATTGTCGGTTCGACGACATTCACCGTCGTCAAGTCTACCCCAAGATGCTACGACGTGAAGTGCGGCATAGAGGATGCCCTGGCGCGTGCACGCATTTCAGCCAAGTGGGACACCCACCGAAGTGCTCCATAGTGGTCCTCACACATGCGTCGTCGCCGAAGTCGCCAGCCCCACCGAACTCGTCATCGAGCTTCATTGCCAATCTCATGTACGGTGAGATCGTGGATAACCTAGATTTTGAGCCACGATCCATCATTCGACCATTGAGGCAAGGTTCCGAAGACACTATCACTATGCCAAGGCTTGAGGGCAAAGCGAAGGCATTGGAATCAAGGTTCGACACGCTCGAGGATTCCTACCACAACCTCCCGGGCAACTCCGAGTCATACAAGACAGAATCCCGCACTCATGTCGACATTCAAGACGCCACGCATCCGGTGGCCTAATAAGAGGGTACTACAATGAGCATTCTTCGCGCTTGGTCCATGCATCAATGCATTCCAAGATCGTCGCCCAATCTTGTGTATCGATGGCACATTCTCGATTGGCGGTACAAGGGCCGACATCGACCGCAATAGCGACGACGGAAACAATCAAGTTCTTCCGTGGCATTCGCCGCTGAAAGCGAGAACACTGATAGTCGGCCGTGGTTCCTCAAGAATGTGAGGATTTTTGCAGCAGACCGCCCCAACGTATGCCTCATACATGACCAAGACGCTGGCTGCTGCGTGCAATAACACACGCTACACAGCCGAGGAGAGAACGCTCCACTTCCATGGCGGATCTACAGAGCGGTGGTGCATGAGGCACTTGGGTGCAAACTTCTATAAGCGATTCGCAACAAGGACTTGATGAACATGTTCAAGCGCTGCGCAACCGCAACAGCAGCGTAAGTTCGACACACTGGAAGATTCGGATGACCGGACCCAAACCCACGTAAGGAGGCATCGACTAGGCCGCCTAAGCGCCGACCAGGCCCCAAGCATTGCCACGGCTACCCACGACGCTCCTAGTGTCACGAGGAAGACAGGGCACATGTCAAATGCTTCTCGACCGATTGAGCACGAGCCTAAGGAGAAGTGGTCGCCGCATGACGTGGGTGGTGCTCGATATGGTATCATGACAACCAACCTAGCCGAGGTCTACAACGGGTCATGCGCGGCGCCAGTGCCTCCTTTGGTTGGTATTATCGAGGCAATTCTCCGCGGTACCACAAACTACTTTGTTAACAGATGCAAGAATGCGCCGCTCACCATGGCAAAGACGAGTACTTACTCCGCCATGATCACCGCATACATGGAGGAGAAGAGCAAGAAGGGTGAGATGCACCGGGCATTCAAGATGGGCACGAGGGAGCTTCGCTTCGAGATAATGTGCAGGGATAAAGGGTGTCGCGGGACTAACCGCGAGAGGATCACCCATGAGTGCACGCTACGCCGCGATAGTTGCGTATGCACTTGTAACAAGCCCCTTCTTCTGCATAGGCCCTGCTCCCATGTCATGCCCTTTGCTCGATAAATGGCGTAGTATCCGGCCGCACCTCTCTCACTATTTCACCAAGGAGGCGTGATGCAAACATGGAGTGGAGAGATGTATGGTTACGCCGTTGTTGGCCATTTCACTCGCTATCTATCCTCGAAGTAACTAATCTGGGCCGCGGACATTGGTAGGCTCAAGGAAAGGTTGGCACGCAGTGCACGACGACGATCGAGAACGATATGGACGAGGCGGCGGACGTCGCACGAAGAAGTGCTCCATTTGCGGAGTCCGGCACACCTTCAAGACATGCCCACGCGAAATGCTCAGACCAAGGAGACATCCGCGTTCGGACGCCACCACGGGAGCTCATCCGGTGCCCCGACTAGAGGCAGTGCACATGGGAGACGTTGACGTCGCGACCACGACAAAAATATTATTATCAATGTTGTCAATTATCATTTTAGTTAAGTGTTATGACGTTCTTCTGCAAGTTCTGTAATATCAGAGTGTATGAATTCCCGATCGAATGACAATATCACTTATCTTCCTTTTTACGAATCGTTCATACCTCAAACGTCCTCGCTAAATTCTCCAAAATTAATCGTAGTAGAACAACATACGATGATGATAAAATGTTATTACAAGTCTAATGATTTCGCATCGCTTAAAATTTATGAAAATCACAAACCGCCTAAGTGAAATAGGGAAAATAAGGGTTAGGGAATGGCAATATCACTAATCTTCCTTTTTACGAATCGTTCATACCTCAAACGTTCTCGCTAAATTCTCCGAAAATTAGCCGTAGTAGAACAACATACGATGATAATAAAATGTTATTACGAGTCTAATGATTTGCATCGTTTAAAATTTATAAAAATCACAAACCGCCTAAGTGAAATAGGAAAATAAGGGTTAGGAATGAATCGCGATTCAAGCGGCGATAGTCTGCCGCCGATTCAAGCGGCGATTCATTCTGCCGCCGCTGAAGCGACGATAAATACCTCAATCGCGGCATGTGTCGGGGCGAGTCCTGCCGCCGATTCAACCGGTGATTCGATTCAATCGGCGACAAAGATACATTTTTGTAATTTTTTTAATCGACTATTTATTTTTGTAAATATCTTTAACTTTGCCGAAACAAGCTAACCACGTGTGCGAACGACCCAAGTTTGCCCCGGAAATTGCAATTCTGGGGCCCAAATAGGACCGGCAAGAAGGCAAGAGGCAACTCAACCTGGCTGCACTTGCCCATCAGATCAGCAGCGATGCTTGTCATGAGTCAAGTCCCCACAATTGGGAGGACTATCCTGCTTTGTCGTCTGCAGAAAATATATTGAGAATCTCGCAAGGTACCAAAAAATACTCTTGCTCTAAGATTGCTGAATTACTACACCTATGAGTAACCAACTGTAGCTAATCAGTAATCAAACTACTGACCTAGAATATGCAGCTGCTGATACAAAAATTATTGTCCCTAATCTGCAATTGAGCACATTTTCGTGAGAAAATCTGTAAAAGAATGAGGTGAAGAAAAATTATGCCCTCGGATCTGTGATGATAACATGTATCAGGTGTACTTTACTCCATTAATCTCTTGCAACTGTAACATTTGCTCCCCGCCTGTGGTTCAAGCTCAGCCTTCATTATCAACACTCTCGTCTTGCAGAGGATTGAAAACCTGCTGAGAGAATGTTACTCTAAAATCAAATTGCTTGATTTTGTAGCCAGGAAGATATTGTCGGAGTCTCATTTGTTTTGTTAGTGTCAAACCGAGAAAATCTTCGTAATCTGTTGACCTTCAACCGAATCGAGGGCACCTTTCGAGCTATGGCCTTCCAGATCATCTGGACAGCATCATCATTCTGAGATGGGTACTGATATTCAAAGTGCTTTTCTACCTCCTTCAGCCTGTTCCACATGTGTGTCCACTCTTTTCGGCTTATTCCTTTGATCAGATTCATTAGAAAGCCCTTCTTGACCGCGTCTGCACCACGCACTATGACACAGAACTTGGAGTAGTCAAGGACATCTTCAAACGGGAGCTCAATCTCGTCGCTGATGATGACGGGAACACAGTGGCTGATTATGGAATCGAATAGGCGGTTGGAGGATGGTGTGTCGCCTGCAATGTTGAGGCAGAACTTGGAAGCCCGCATCCCCTGTGTCGCTTGCTCAATCCCATTGCCAGCCACACTTCCGAATGAAAAATGCACATCTTTCTCATCTTTGAGGAGATAATACAATTCCTGTCGGATGAAACCACCCTGCAACATTGCGGTGAAAAGGCCAAGAGATCATCAATCATGTGAATAATCAAGGCTCGGACAGTATCACAGTAATGTATCTTGCATCTTGATTGCTAGGCCACTTTTCACACTGTCACTGCCAATGTGTGGAGCTACATAAATTACAATCTTTAAGACTTTAACCTGTCCTGTTAGATGTAAAACTACTTAAGTATCAAGTACTGAACTTCTTAACAGCTAGCAGTCATATGAAGGAAGTGTTTGCCTACCAAACTGAGCTGGATTGATGAACACAAGGCATAACACTCCAATTTGCAAAGCCACTGACAGAGATTTGCAACAATGACATTTTCCCGTGGCAACAATTAATGAACTTCAAGTAAGTACCACGGAGGGGGATGGATGTGTTAGCTAGGTGCTACTGCATGAAAACTTAACCAGCTATGCAGTACTACTACATGGCAAACATTCCCAATTCCTTTTAGGGGAAGAACACATGGAAAACATTAATTCACTACAAAAACAGACATGGTCACATTACTTAATTAGAAGTTGACTAATCCCACTACGATTTGATATTCCAGCATTAGCGAAAATAAGAAACTTCATAGCAAGAGCAAGTGACAAGGAACACACATCTTTCCTGTAAATGGCGCCTTGGAAGTAGAGCAAGGTCGGCCGATCGTCGTATCTGGCGGAGTCATTGTTGTAGTTGGCGACGACATGCCGGTAGGGCGCGATCACGTCCTTGTCGAGGCTGGCAACGGTGGGCGGGTACCTCCCGAAGTCGCAGAGCACGAAGACGCAGGGCCAGAGCTTGTAGCGAGCGTCGAGCATCCCGTTGGGGTGGTGCGCGAGCACGACGTGGTCCCTTCCGCCGGACCTCCTCCACTCGGGCCGCGCGGCGAGGAACTTGACGAGCCTCCGCTGCAGCGCGCGGTCCTCGCTGGCCCGCGCGGGCGGCACGACCTTGGAGTGGCGGTTGAAGCTGAGCGACGCGAAGAAGGGCACGAAGACGACGTCGGCCGCGGCGGCGTCGCGCACCCGCACGGCGGTGCACGGCGTGGGCGCGCCCTGCTCGGACGCGAGCAGGTCCAGCGTGAGCCAGTACTCGATGCTGTGCTGGAGGTTGAGTCCGCCGGGGTACTCCGGCACGCCGTACCTGACGTCCGGCCACGCGCCGCCGCCGCCGCCTCTCCCGGGTTTCCAGTCGAGCAGGCCGAAGTGAAACTCGGGGGGCAGGTCGTACATGTACACCCGCAGCAGCGCGGCAGCCGGGTCGCATCTCCTGCCGGGGGAGCCGAAGCGGAGCCCCTGGCGGCGGGCGGCGAGGGCCGGCGGCGCGGCGGCGGAGTCGAGGAGGAGGTACCAGGAGGCGAAGAAGAGCGCGGCGGCGAGGGAGAAGAACCAGACGAGCGGACGCCGGCAGGAGGCGGCGGCGGCGGCCATGGGGGGCTAGCAACAGCAATGCGGGTGGGGGCGGGTGCAGGGCGCGGCCATGGCTCGGATCTGGGCACGGATCTGAGGAGGGGACGTGGGTGGTACGTCACATACTGTATGTGGGGTGGGTCACTCACTCGGCTCCGCTCGCGGCCGCGGCTGCTTGGCCGGGTAGGGCTCCCGATCGACGGGGTCGGATCTGGGGGTTGAAGGAAGGAAACGGTTGGGTTGGGTGCGTGCGCTGCGCTGTGGTGTGGGCAGAGAGGGAGGAAGGTAGAGCTGGGATTTGGGCTGTGCTTTTTTGGGCGGTTCAGCACGCAAAGACGGCAGACGGCGATCTAAGACGACACAAAGACGGCGCGTGGTGGCGGCGGCCGACACGGCACGAACTGCGGGCGGGTGGGCTCGAGAATGCGCCCGTTGGGCGCACGGCGCGCACGATCGGTTGGGCGTGTTTGGGCGCCGCACGAAATAGGCCCAATCTTCCGTTCTAGCCCAATCCTCCCTCTCGGCCTGGCTCAATCACTCCCCATCTCGGCTGGTCCAACCAATAACCCTCCTTGCCACCCTGCCTAGCCCAACCAATAACCCCTCTGCCACCCTGGCCTAGCCCAACATCCTCTGAGCTCCTCCAACCCCATCCCAACCCCTTCTCCCGAGTCTCGGCTCCCAAATTCCCAATCCCTAATCACATTCTCCGATTCCTCCTCCAGCTCCAACCACCTCCTCCCCATGCGCTGCCGTCGCGCCTCCCTCCCCGTGCCATCGGCCGCCCCTCCTCGCTCCTCTAACCACCTTCCTCTCACTCCTCTCCTTCCCACGCGCGCCTATAGTTACTTAGGGTCGGGCTTGGGCTGCACGCAAGACGACCCCAGACGACGGGCTTTGGGCGTGCTCGGGCTGGCCGAGGCGAGGTGGGTCGCGACGCGACGGCGGGGTGATCGGGCCGAGCTGGCACGGCACGATGCGGCCCGAAGCACGACGGGCCTGGGCCGGGCCGGCACGGCGCGGCCCAATGCCCAGCTCTGGAGGAAGGCAGGCGCCGCTTTCCGAATCCACGCGAGCGACGCGCGCACTTCCACGGCACTGCGGTCAGTCGCTTTGCCGACTCTCCCGTGTAGAGCGCCCACCCCACCCCACGGCCCCACCCCACCAACCAACCAACCTCCAAACCCTCACCACCCACAATGACGCTGCTGCCATCGTTATTAACAAAACCAGTCATTCACATATCGTAATATTAAAAATGACACAACGAATAGATATTCCTTTCCACATCCGGATTCTATCTGCACCGCTTCTCACGCGAGGGTGGAGATGTCCCCTGTACTACCACGTTGCCAGTGCCACGCTCCTGGCGCTTGCTTGGACGAGCTGCGTCCCTGGTGCCCAGACAATGGCGTCCACACCACTGGCGCTGGACGAGCCATGTCCGTGTGCACGGTTCCACCTCCGCCTCATAGCACGGGCGAAAGCATCTACAAGTTATTGCGCATAACGACATCAGTTTTCAGTCTATTGATTAACTCCTCACTTTAAATCAGGCAACTTATGTGTCCGTGGAAGCATCTTTTTTATGTTTGATTTGGTTAGACTGAAATTACCAAAGAAAGATAATAAAAAGCAAGGGTTAGTTGGGTAGTTTGAGACGTGTATGCAACTGAAAAGAAAACACATCGCAATGTAGATTTTCAGGTCCGTGTTACGGGGAACAGTGGAGGTGAAACAGTGGAATGGGGCCACGGACACAGCTCGTCCGGGCGCTAGTGGCACAGACACGGCTCGTCCGGACGCCAGTGGCACGGAGCAGCGACGTGGTAGCCCGGGGAGCGGTGCAGATGGAATCCAAGTGCAAGAGGAACGGGCGTGGACGTCCGTTGTGCCATTTTTATTATTACAACGTATGAACGGCTAGTTTTGTTAATAACAACTCCAACAATATCATTTAGACCAAAAACTCTTTTTTTAGTGCTTGAGTGTGAGTTAACATATGTTACCAACAAAATGTATACTGCCCTTTGTATTAATCATTTAATAAAAACTTATAGCTTATCAAAGAAATAGGTTATTAAAATCTCGATTCTAGTTCTAGAACCCGAGGATGCTGCAACCCAATCGGGGTAGAATCTCGATTCTATCCATAGTTTCACTTAGGGCACCTCTAATAGTTAGAGATAATCTTGTCTCTAACATATGCTACATCATCTTTAGAGATACCATCTCTAATAGATAGTTTCTATTACACTCTCTAACATTTATGTTTTATAATTTTTCTTTGAAACATGCCACATATCAACTAGAGTATATTAATGTATCATGTCTTGTTTCACATACATGACAGTTTTTTTCAGGAAGAGACGACATGTGCTCTCTCTCCTCCCCTCTTTTCTCTATGAAGGATTTTGTTGATGTAACATTGTTAAGAGACGATAATAAATATACTATTGAAGATTCAATGATTACGAGTAGTCCGTTTGCTATGAGTTACAAAAAAAGTTTTCTCTCTTTTTTTGTACCCATATTAATAATTAGTTAATCTGTTGGAGTTTGCAAGTGGTACTGAGTGTTTTTTTGTTTGTTTGTGAGTAGGTTTGCCTCGATGTTTTAAAAAAGGCCGCTACAACTATTTTCAATCGCCTTGTTCTTTGCCGCCTCCCCACGCCGCCTTGTTCTTTCTTTCTTTCTTTTTTCTGATGCTTCCTGCAATAAGTTGATATTGGGGTAGTGGGGTTTGTTGTGGGCATATTCGATGTTACAGCAGATATTCAAAAGCCCAGAGCTCAAAACAGGTGTCCTACAAAGTAGTCGGTACAAACTAAATAGTAACCCTCAATAAAAAAAAAATAGAGCCCACAGAATACTATCCGACCCATCAACCCAACTCATTTGTGTTCGTGAGGATGGCAACAACAGTCGGTCCAAACTAAATAGTAGCCCTCAATAAAAAATAAAAAAAACAGAGCCCACAAAACACTATCTGACTCGTCAACCCAACTTATTTTTGTTCGTGAGAAGGGGAGCAACAAAACATGTTGTTTGTTTTTGACGGAGACAAATGCAAATCCGACGGCTAAGAAAATAGTACTCGATTCCCATCTAGACACCTCCAGCAAAATTTATTTATTGTTTCAAACAGAATGGTCAAAATGAATAACCGCCGACGTCACAATTCACAGGCAAAACGTTTAGCGTTCGTATGATCGTATCTAGGACAAATACAGGAACAATTACAAGTCTCCTTGCCTTGAAAATAATCACATTCCATAGAAATCGTGCATTCAAAATGGGGCCTTACAGCGAGTGACAGTAGGAATCACCCTTTAACTACGTGCGTGCATTAATCTCAACCAAAAAAATTGCATGTGCATCGGAACTTCAGAAGACACACAAGATGCAGTAAGTGCTGCTCCTCACGAGAGCTCTTTTACGATATACTTAATTTAATATGAGTAATTTATTTTTTTATTTAATGATTCAGATTAATTAAGATTTAGTTATACTACACCTATTAGTATTAGTAGTAGAATTCCAAAAGAAGTAAAATTGTAATTGCTCATATGAAGATCATATGACACAAGAGTAATATTTGCAATCCTAGTTGGAAAAATCCATAATAACTTCACGAAAAATATTATAAATACAAATAAAAGTCTGTTATACCATTAACAAATCAATAATCCGATTTAATTTATACTACTACCATATACTATCGGTAGAATATACAGTAAAACTTCTCCCCCACAAACCATCCTACCAAGGAAGCCAACCTTCGAGCCTGATCTCCTCCACGTGCGCCTCCTCCTTCACCGGCGTTGGCCGCCGGTCTCCGATGGTGCCAACAGGCCTCGGCTTCTTGGCAGGCACTGTGCTCGCCAGCTCCATCCTCATGCATGGACTGGTCCTTACGATGACGTGCTTGGCCAGACCAGCAATGCCCCGTATCTGCTTGCATGGCGGAGGGCGGAACAATATTGGAAACGCGAAGGTGTCTAGCAAGACGAGAACCTGCACGCCGCCCTTGGCGAGGCGCGGGTCGGCGCAGGCCCCGGACACGTACGCGCATATCTCTGTACGGGCGGCGACCACGGCACCGCGGTCGAACGGGTGCCTCACGAGGGGGAGGACGTCCGCGGCGAGAGCCCGCTCCACGCTCTCGGGGCGGCGCAGCTTGCGCGACGGCTGCCTCCGCAGGGCGATATCCTCGGCCACCTTCTCCACGATCCGGTTGTCCGGGCCGACCGGGAAGTGCCTCCTGATGACGACCCTGACGTCCGCCATCATCGCCGGGGGCAATGGGGGTCCTGCCGAGCCGCGTCGGCCAGTACCGTGGCTCGATGCCGGGAAGAAGGTGGCGAGCTGAAGACGGCTGGCGAGGCGAACTGCCCGGACGGGGGGAAGATGCTTGTCCATGGCGCGCTCTTCCGTCCGATCCCTTGAACCGAGCGAGTGGACGGATCAAGCAAGGGGAATGCGAGACACCAAGCAGCGAGACGAATTGGAGAGCTAGCGCCGTGGTGCGCCTGTATATATATGGCGGGGAGGAATGGGTATTCTCACCGCCTCGTTTGCTTTCTCCGAGTCTGAATCGAAGTCAATTGGGAGTTTCGGACATCGGAGCAGCCCACGCCAATCTGGTTCTCGCCGGTGGAAGCGCATCCACGTACTTGATTTGCTTCGGACTGCAACGACGAATACGATTAGGAATCGGTCTGGTACATACTGCTCTTCCAATCGGAATCCGAGTCGGAACCGGACGGGAGAGATTAGCCATGCCCCGTGCTTAATTCGCGATAGCAGGCGAGGATCGATATACACTGCAATTCGTGTCAGTACTGGCAGACTGGCTTTCTTTGCTGTTGGGCTTGGAGATTGCAAATCTGCCGACGTACTTGTACGAAAAGAAGGTGCGAAATGCAAAAACACGTTCTATTCGGCCCATGGACCATTAGGCTTCTGGAGACTTACTGAAAACTCGATGCACGCCTATTAGGCCTATAATCTCCAGGGGCTACACGCCTACACCCAGCCCATATAAGAAACCGCCTATTTGGTTCGTTGACAGCTTCGTCGTCACTAATCCTAGTCAAATACAGCAAAGTTTTACAAAAAAAGAAAAAAAAACTATAACACATCGGCATGAAGCTAAGAAAGTATAGCAAGCCACAATTGCAGCATGCAACCAAACACATCCCAAATAAAGTATATCACGCCTACGATTGGTTGTGGCAATGTTACGTACTCAACCAAACGCCCCCGAATCGTTAGTATCACAGTGACACGGGCAGAAGCTTTGTTATGCAATTCAACCTGAAGCTTGGTAGCTGAGCTTTTATCAGCTTCTCGGCCTTTTTGGCTACAATAACCCTTGTAGACGGCCGTCTAATGCACCAGATGCCTCCCATAAGCCCTCAATTCTTCTCATGATTAGGCCGCCCCTTCTCTCTCGGACATCCGTACCCGCCTCTAGAATCCTTCAGTACGCCACTTGTCCAACTCTCTCCTTCTCTCTCTCTCATCGCACGCCGATGTATTGGAAGCAAGCGCGGATGTTTTCCCTTCTGAGGTTGCCACAGCTCGTGCTTACGCAAGACAGATGCTAGTGTCCCCGTTCGAGGCCGTAGGAAGCTTCTTTCATTTGTGTTTGCGCGAGGCCACCACCATCGTGTCTTTCATTTGATTCTGTTGGAGCTCTCATGCACGATACTGGTATATTTGACAGAGTTTTTTTTTCTAATTTATTATTGTTTGGTGTTAAAATAGTAATTCTAGCCCCTTCCAAAGACAACCGACAAAAATAACACCACAAACTTGCCGGTAAGCGGCACGTGTCCTCATCCACACACCCACCATGCGGAATCGCCGCTACAGTACTCATCCGCACATACCCACCATACGGAATTGCCGCTACAGTGCTCATCCGCACGCCCACTGTGTGGTAACCGAAAAAAATGTTGTTTTTGGCTGAGTCCGCGGCAAGGAGCGGACAAGCACTGTAGCACACTGTTTGTATACCGCATCGACACTATTTGTACATTGTAACAACACTATTTGTACACTATAGCACACTGCTCATGCGATTTTTGTCGAATCCGCACGAGGGGGAACAGATGAGTACTGTAGCACGCGTTTAGTCGAATCTCGGACTTTGAATACCCGAAGCCCTCGTGTGTGTACCATACTAGTCACATGATTAGTGACTAGCACACACATCTACAACATTGGTATACACATCCATACACAGTATACATACAACATTAAACAAATATGGTACTTAAACTTAAGCGATTACATCACAAGTACTGCGGTGTGCCCATCCATACCCATACACTACTACAGAAAACGTCATCACAGACGGTTCGGAACCGTCATCACAGACGGTTCGGAACCGTCTGTGTTTTTATACATCTGTGATAACTGGCGGTTATCACAGACGGTTAAAAAACCGTCTGTGATAAGTCACAATACAGACGGTTCTAATTAACAACCATCTGTGATATCCACATATCACAGACGGTTTTAGTTACCAACCATCTTTGATACGTCACAACACAGACGGTTCTAGTTACCAACCGTCAGTGATATCCACATATCACAGACGGTTCATAATTAGCACCGTCTGTGATATATGGATATCACAGACGGTTCCAATTATGAACCGTCTGTGATATGTGGATATCACAGACGGTTTATAATCAAATCGTCTGTGATATCCACATATCACAGACGGTGTAACAATCAAACCGTCTGTGATAGTTCTTTCAGCCTAACTATTTTTTTTTTATTTTCGGCTAGCCTCAGGAATTGCTAGTCATGCCCTCTGAAAACAAGCAGGTAGAAAATATCACAGATGAATCAATCGTTGACAACTCAAAGTGATCATTTATAACTCAAAATCAATTACAAACGAATATGTATCAAATATTGTCGCTAGAGTTACAATTGAATTACAACTATTCAAAGTGAATTACAATTAATGAATCAATTGTTTCAAGGTCGTTCAGCGGTGTTGATGGAGTAGTGAAACTCTCTGTCGGCGTCAATGATATCCGTCATGATGAAGGTGCAGAGCCTCCCTCGAACATCCGAGATCTCTCTCTGAACGAGTGAATCTAAATCTATATTCAAGCCCTGTAGCTAGCAAGAGTAAAGTAGTAAGCATATATATTTAAATTTATAATTAGAAAATAATTATTGCGAGATTGATCAACCTCGGGATCCTTCAACTTAGCACTCATGAGAATCTGCATATGATGGCAAACGTAGAATGCGCATTCTTACGCTTTTCTTTGTGACCTTTGCAAAAATAGAATTACATATATAGGTATAGTCAGTTCGAGACGCATTATTACGAAGTATGATATAGGATTATTGTGTTGTCGCACGTACCGGAAATCGTGTCCTATGATTAAGTGTGGCGTTCGTTCCCTTGTATAGCCCTCCCTTGGCAACATAAGAGATGAACGACCTACATGTTTCCAAAAAGTTAACCTCGGCCATTTCAAACGAAGGAAGACTATAATAGAGTTATGTATAGAGGAAATGCGCATACCTGTCGAGTACTCCTTGCACAAGGGTGAAGTCGTGGCTTTTTTTGACTAGGGAATCAAGGTATAGTACCTGGTTCCTCTTTGATATAATGACTAAAAGGATCTAGTGGTGCCTAATCATGTATGTCACTATAGTCATTAAATCTAAGTTCGTGTTGCGTATAAAGTACAAATAAAATTTGTATAGCAAGTAGTGAAGCACTTACTTCTGGTTGTAGGGCACCATTATATAGTCCTTGTCGTTTTGAGCAAGCAATCCTGTCGTTATGTATTTCTCGACGAGGATGCGCTCTGCCAAGATGGTTTGCTCGAGAGACCATGTGTGGGTCGAGAAACCCACCGGTTCTTTCAATCGTGGGCATTTTTAATCATGTATCTATACATAAGCAATGAGTTGTTATATTAATCGGTATTACGTGAATGTAGAACTTGATTGTACACATTTACAGTGTCCAACATCGTAGAAGTGAGGTATCAAGGGCTTTGAGGTTGAATAGGTCGAATAAGTCGTTGAAGCCCACGACGAAGGGGGCCGGCTCATGGAGGAAATACTCCTTCGTGTATTTGACGGTGATTCCATCAGCGCACCCTTTCTCTTTGGTCTTGTGCAAGTACCAGGTATGCAAACTCTGACAACTTAATCCAGCATAGGCTAATACTGTGGTGGTTGCCAACGGACTTCCGAAAGAGTATTTCTTAGGGTTAGGAAGCGGAAGCGCCTTAATCTTCTTCGATTTCGATTTGTCCTGAACGACTTGCCCGCTACGCATCTTCCTGTGAGACGACTCGGGAACCGATACGGCGGCACGTTTTTTTTTTGTTCGTTCGGTGTCTTCTCCACGGGAACCGATGAGGTGGGCTTCTGAAGCGAAGGTTGAGGTGTAGTCATGGAGGGTCCTGTTGGAGAGGCATGGTCGTGTCGAGATGGTTAGGGTGGAGTCATCAAAGGTTGAGGCAGCACTGTAGGGTCCAGGGCGATGTCCTTCTTGGGTCCTGTTGGAGAGGCATGGTCGTGTCTAGATGGTTGTGGTGGAGTCATCAAAGGTTGAGGCGGCACTGCAGGGTCCAGGGCGATGCCCTTCTTGGGCCACTGGATAAAACTGTACACGTCATCCCCTAGTGTTCTGATGCCGTCGTTCGGGCGAATCTCCAGCGGGACGGCCCTAAAATTGTCATGTACCATGTCCACCTGGACCCTGGCGTAACCCCGCGCCACCTGGGCACCGTGCTGCACTATCCCTTCCTTGCATGGATACGCCACCCCCCCCGCCCAGCCTCAATAGACATCCCAACCATCCTCACTTGGAGCGTGCAGTGCGTCGGCTCCTACAAAACGATACGCAATTAGCTAAGGCGTCCTATAGATCTATCCTTGGAGCATTCCAGAGATGTACATTACCTTGATGTCGTCAATAGGTAATTGGACGTCATCATGTTAATAATTTTTGCGGACGCGGCGCTTCTCGATGTTGAGGAGGACTGGCTCCCAAAACAACGGGGCGGCTTGCATCGGTTGAGGAGTAGGAGTTGATTCACTTGGTCCTGCAATCTTGCTATCTTTTCTTCAAATTTTACGAGAAGCATCCGTTCTCTTCCTTCAAATTTTGTAGCAAGCACATGTTCCAACACCGTGTCGTACTCGCCTTGGATCTCTTCCCGCTCCTATACGTCTGATAGTCATCCGGGAATCCATCCTCCAAGATACGTTAACCCCTTTGCCTCGCGTGCGACCGGTGCTCCTTGTTTCCCGGGTACGTAGATAGTATATCCTTCTCCACATGCGCTTGGAAGGAGCCTTCAAGCGTGCGGAACTCAATTCTTGCTGCAAGAGGTCATCATGTTATTATAGACATTATGAAGTTATGGACTTATTAACAACTAGGTAGTTCAAAGACATATTTACTACGGTTGGCCACATCCCGTCCCGGGTTTGTGAAAGAGATTTCGCCAAGACGTGGTCGATGCCTCGCTCTTAACCGGGAGAGAGCGCGCTTGTGCGTGATCTCAACAAATGGCCTTGTTTCGTTTCGTCCTCCGTCGCGATTGCGCGATTTTACCGCGTACCAGCGGTGCGAGTTTGTGGGGTGAGTGTTCGATTGTCCGGAGAGCCTTGTGCGTCGCACTTTCCTCAAGAAATTCGGCTGTCGTCTTCATTTGCACAAAGGCGTCCCATATATCCCGCGATAAGAATTTATACGCCGTGAAGGGCGTTCGACCCGTATTCACGTACTTCGTGACAAGCACGCTCTTGAAGGTCCTCCACGCCTTTCCCATCGAGAGCAACGCCTGCCGTTCCACGCGCGCCTGGTCTGCGGCTGGGAAAGTGAACGATTTTAAAACTTCGTCCTACAGCTCGCGTTTCCGATCATCCGACACAGTGTCCCAGCTCAGTGTGGTGATGGGGACCCGTTCCCTTCCAAGTATCCCGTAGATGGTCCGGAATCTCGCCACTGCTTTGGGGGGACTCACAGGGATCCCATTGGCATTGACCTCCGTGACGGTCATTAGGCCTAGAGGAATTTTCGATATTCCTCTGCCATCTCGCGTACGTACCACTTTCCTCGGAGATCCAGACGCATTCGCGACGTCGATGACGGCGCGAAGACGATCTTGGACGCCATGTCGCTTACTTGCTATCTATATATGCACGAAGCAATATGCTTAAGCTCTAATTGACCAGATTCAAGCAGATTTACTCAACTTAACCGAAAATGATGCACAAACATAATATATAAAGAAGGATTGATGATAGTTTGTGCTCTCAGAAGGAGCGTTGCAAAAGAACAAGTCTTTGCCATCTCAATCCTATTGTCTACACTCTTCATTAAATGAATATGATAGTATAAATTCAAACTATGAGCTCTAAACAATACTTTGCTTAGTCATCAAATGATCTCAATCATTCAGAAAATGATCTTAACTATCACATTCAATCTCGGTATAAGACAAAGTTCATCACAGAGCGAACGGAAGAATCGAATAACTAGCATTCAACCGAAAGTAACAAATTAACAAAGTATATCAAATTGACAAGAGCAAGTAATACAATAGAGCTCAAGAATGAACTAACTATCACATTCAATCTCAAGTTATAAGACAAAGTTCATCACAGAGCATGTCAACAAAGCCCATCGATCAATTTGCGGTATCTTTAGTACTAGATTCAGTTCACATATTATCAAAGACTATCAAAGTCAATATATCTACAGGGACAACAAAAGGCACTCTGTTACTTAAAAATGAGCGATTGCATATAATGTACTAAGTTGTAGCAACAAATATACACATGTACATATTGTACATCATGAAATAAAGAGAAAAACAATATAAGCATGATAATGAGTTGATGACTTACTTGTTTTGATCCTAACATATATTTCTTTTGCGTAGTGGGCAGTCCAAGACTTCAAGTATATCAAATTTGCCTACTAAAACTGCTATTCACAACTACTACTAATTCTACTACTGCTAGTAGTAATCCTGCTACTGCCTACTACTACTGCTGCTATCTAATACAGATACTTCTACTACTACTACTACTACTAGACTACTAGTCTACTAGTCTACTACTGCTATTACTAGTACTACACTACTACTACTACTAAAACAGAGCAAGCAGAGGGCGCGAGCGGCGCTGGCGCCGGTGCAAGCAGAGGGCGACTAGTCGACGATTAGTCGCGACTAGTCGTGCGACTTAATAACATTGCTAGCTCATACAAGGATAATCTGAAGCCAAAGTGATGCACAAACGTAATATAGGAATACTCACAGAAGTCTTATCCACAGATTGAGAATAACTATGTATCTCACAAAGATCAACTAGCTCATACAAGGAAAATCTGAACTATGGAGAACTGACAACCAAAAGGAATAAAGCTATATATTAAACCTAACAACAGAAAGACAAAGTGATGCACAAATCGTAATATAGGAATACTCATAGAGAGGATGCCGCACAACAACTCACGGTGCAAGGAGGAGGTCGGTGCAGGGGAGGAGGCTGACGCGGGGAGGAGGGAGGCGTGGGGAGGAGGCTGGTGCAGGGGAGGAGGCCGACATGGGGAGGAGGACGGCGCGGGGAGGAGGCCGGTGCAGGGGAGGAGGACGGCGCGGGGAGGAGGCCGGTGCAGGGGAGGAGGACGGCGCGGGGAGGAGGCCTGTGCAGAGGGAGGAGGCCGACACGGGGAAGAGGCCGCGCGTCGAGGCAGAGGCAGCGTCGTCGATGTCGGGGGCGGCGGCGGCGGGGCTTACGGCCAGGGAGGTGAACGGGCGAACCCTAGAGGAGGCGACAGAGCGCGCGAGAGCCTAAGGGGCGCGGGAGAGGAAGTGACGAGTAAAGAGCAAAACCCTAGCGGTGCGCCTCTTTATAAAAAGGAGACGGTTATATTAAAGAACCGTCTGTGATATTACCATATCACAGACGGTTCGTAAGTAGAACCGTCTGTGATATACTCACATCACAGACGGTTCGTAAATAGAACCGCCTATGATGAACACAGACGGTTAGTAATAAGAACCGCGTCTGTGACGTGAGTATATCACGACGGTTCTCCTTATGAGCGAAATGCGTGATATGGAGGATATCACGACGGTTCAACATGGAGCCGTCAGTATAAGTTCAACACGAGCGGTTGGTAATAGGAATAAATGCGTGATATATTCACATCACAGACGGTTGGTAATAAGAACCGTCAGTGATATACCACCCCTATAAATATCAAGACCCGACAGACTCCATGCCCTAGCGCCTCTGATCTATTCTTTGGAATAGAGGGGCTTGAGAAGCTTTGCTCTGTGTTGGCTGTAGGAGGCTTGCTTATTTTG
The DNA here is from genome assembly GCA_036346255.1 of Ampelocalamus luodianensis. Classification (NCBI taxonomy): domain Eukaryota; kingdom Viridiplantae; phylum Streptophyta; class Magnoliopsida; order Poales; family Poaceae; genus Ampelocalamus; species Ampelocalamus luodianensis. The sequence goes on along the minus strand of CM070622.1, from coordinate 24,599,460 downwards.
CTTGCCTTGTTCTTGGTTGTGGGTTGCCCTAGCAACTTATGGCTATTTGGCTTGCATGCTTGCTTTGTGAGGCTTGGCTTTGGTGGTAGCTCTCGGTTTGGGTGTTGTGAATGAGTGTTTTGTTTCGGCAGTGGGTGTTTTGTGAGAGGGATAAGCTTATGGGGGAGGTGCATTTCGACTGTGGCTCTTCTCTTGCCCTATCCACTTAAGTCTTACATTGCACTGTGGCCTGAAGGAGAAGGCCAGTGAGGAATCTCGCGGGATATTTGCAATTTTCGTCGTGAGCTCCGAGGGTAACGATATGTAACTCTTTATATTTGCTCTAGGTTTATCTTTAATCAATTTTAGTGTATTTGGTTAATAGGAGGAGTAACGTATTTGTAGTTTATTAATATAATTTAACACTACTAATTGTTACGTGTGTAGCGTAGATGGACCGAAACTGGATGTACGGTGCGAACCGTGTGAGTGAAGAGTACATTAATGGCGTGATTGCTTTTAAAAGAGCCGCGGAGCATGATATGTTGAATAAGGGGATAGAATTTATGTATTGTCCATGCATTGATTGCGGTAATTTGAAAATTTTTAACAACACGGCACAGATCGTAGGGCACTTGATTCGAAGGGGTTTCAAAAAAGGGTATACATGTTGGACCAGTCACGGTGAAGAGAAGATTATATAGGAAGTTAACAATGACGACATCGCCGAGGAAGTTAATAATGATGGCATCGCCGAGGAAGTCAATGATATGCCGGATGTGGACTGTGCTTTTGATGAGGATAGGTCGTACGATGACAATCTGGATCAGATGCTACGCGATGCAGAAGGAAACTACAGTGAGAGAGAGTTTTGTAAATTCGAGCGCTTAATGGAGGACTCGGGGAAACCTTTGTTCCCTGGCTGCAAGCCGGAATACACAAGGTTGTCAATCGTACTTGAACTGCTGAAATTGAAGACGAGCAATGGTTGGTCCGACAAGAGTTTCACGGCGTTGTTAGGTCTCCTAGAGGACATTCTTCCGGAGGGAAACGTGTTGCCCAGCACCACCTACCAAGCCAAGAAGGTTCTTTGTCCATTGGGAATGGAAGTAGAAAGAATACATGCATGTCCGAACGATTGTATCCTATATCGTAAAGAGTATGCAGACTTGCATGTATGTTCCGTGTGCAAAGCATCCCGATACAAGCGTAAGAATACTGCTAAGGTGAAGCAAGGACCTCCTGCTAAGGTGTTGTGGTATCTGCCTGTGATCCCACGTTTGAAGCGTTTATTTGCGAACCGAAAGGAGGCAAGATTGCTGCGTTGGCACTCGGAGGAGCATAAGAAAGATGGAAAGCTAAGACACCCTGCTAATTCTGCCCAGTAGAGAAACTTTGATCGGACCTTCAAAAAGTTCGGTGCAGAACCGAGGAACATAAGGTTAGGGTTGAGTACAGATGGAATGAATCCTTTGGTAACATGAGCACCGACATAGCTTTGGCCCGTGAATCTATGTATGTACAACCTTCCTCCTTGGTCGTGTATGAAGCGGAAGTATATTTTGATGTCACTACTTATCCAAGGGCCGAAGCAACCTGGGAACGATATTGATGTGTACCTAGCACTATTACTGGATGATCTTGTGACACTGTGGAACGAAGGGGTACTAGTATGGGATTCGTACAAACGAGAGAACTTCTCTTTATGCGCCATGTTGTTCTGCACTATCAATGATTTTTCTGCCCTTGGTAACCTGTCGGGCTTCAGTACGAAAGGATTCAAAGCCTGTCCGCACTGCTTAGATGCTACGGAGAGTGTATGGCTGAACAACTCGCGCAAAACTGTGTATATGCGTCACCGTAGGTTCCTTCCCAAGAGTCACCCATACCGCAAGATGAAGAAACAATTCGACAGAAATAAGGAGGATAGTTCAGCTCCAAAGGCTTTTAGAGGGAAAGAGGTCTATGATATGGTTAAGGATATCGATGTTGTGCTTGGGAAGGGACGTAAATTAAAAACCCATCAGAATAACATCTAGAAGAAGCGGTCAATTTTTTGGAACTTGCCTTATTGGGAGCACTTAGAAGTTCGTCACTGCATCGACGTCATGCACGTGGAGAAGAATGTATGTGATAGCTTGATTTGTCTCTAACTGAACATTAGTGGCAAAACAAAGGATGGTGTTAACGCACGGCGTGACTTGGTTGATATGAACATAAGGACCGAGTTAGCACCGAAAGAGACCGATAAAGGACGAACATACCTTTCACCAGCTTGCTACACTATGCTCAAGGTCGAGAGAAATGAATTATGCCAGAGCTTGCATGGTGTCAAAGTCCCGTCTGGTTACTCCGCTAACATTAAGAAACTTGTTTCTATGCAAGATTTGAAATTAATTGGTATGAAGTCTCATGATTGTCATGTGCTGATGACACAAATGCTTCCTGTTGCAATTAGGAGTATCTTGTCGAACAAGGTCCGAGTGGCAATCTTGAGGCTGTGTTATTTCTTCAACTCAATTGTTCAGAAGGTCATCGATCCCCAAGGACTAGATGCTCTACAGAGCGAGGTGGTGACGACTCTATGTCATCTTGAGATGTATTTCCCTCTGTCATTTTTCGATATCATGGTCCATCTCATTGTTCATCTTGTGAAAGAGATAAAGATATGCGGTACTGTGTTCCTACGTCATATGTACCCGTTCGAAAGGTATATGGGAATTCTCAAGTCCTACGTACGGAATCGATCTCGACCGGAGGGCAGCGTCATCGAAGGTTATGCAACCGAAGAGGTCATTGAGTTCTGCGTCGACTACATGGCTCAGGTGGAACCGATAGGTGTGCCTCTATCTCGTCATGAGGGAAGGCTGTATGGTATCGAGACCATCGGAAGGAAATCAATCACTCCCGATCTGGATACGTACGCTCAAGCCCATTTCACGGTCTTGCAACACATGACCCAAGTGTCCCCATACATCGACGAGCACAAAGACATGGTACACCAACAGAATCCAGACCGGTCGGAGGTTTGGATCACGAGAGAGCACAACCGTCGGTTCAACGAATGGTTAAAGGTGCGAATCACTGGGAGGTCATCAAGTGATGATACGCTGCCATGGTTGGCAAAAGGGCCACAATTTACAATTGTCACATGGCAAGGATACGACATAAATGGGTACACATTTTATCTGGCACTCGGGATAGGAAGAGCCTGATCCGAACAGCGTTATGCGCATAGATGCATTCGATGCATCGATGGTGAGGAGCTTGTACTATGGGCAAATAGAGGAGATATGGGAGCTTGACTACGTGCTTTTCAAGATCCCCCTATTTCGGTGCCATTGGGTCCATCTCCCACAGGTGAAGGTCGACAAGTATGGCGTCACTACCGTGGACCTCGATCGTGTCGGATACAAAGACGAACTATTCGTACTGGCTAACCAAGTTGTTCAAGTCTTCTATGTAACCGACCCGGCAAATAAGAATATGTACGTACGTTAATCGTAGGCTGCATAGGTCCTCCATGGGCTGAGGAGAGCTCGCAGCCACACGGCCGACGATGTCGATGACATCGTGAGAAAGAGCGGCGATCACCGACCTCCTCGCCTTGGTGCTGGCCGTCATGCTCTGCATGTTCACCTTGGCGATTGCTGCGCGTACGTATTCAATACCATGAGACGAAGAGCGATGGGAGGTTTAATCTTCGGTTGAGGAGTAACTGGCACGTAAGACAAAGAGACGCATGTAACGTTGGCGTGCGAGACGAAGAGACGGTTGTGCGATGGTGAGATGAAGAGACACATCGCGCGGGAGACGAAGAGATAGGAAAGAAATATTACATACGGTTCTATCATGAAACCGTCTGTGATAATACTATCACAGACGGCTCTATTAAAGAATCGTCGGTGATAGTAGTATATTACAGACGGTTCTATAATTGAACCATCTGTGAAGTATCACAAACGGTTTTATTTTCAAACCGTTTGTGATAAGGTGTCCTCATCACAGACGGTTGGTAATAAGAACCGTCTATGATTTGGCACTATCACAGACGGTTCCAAAGGGAACCGTCTGTATAAATTCAACACAGGCGGCTCCTTTGGAATCGTCTGTGATGAGACGTCCAGTATGAACTGTTTTGTAGTAGTGATAGGCAACCGACAAATACAAGACCCTAGCATGACCGGTCCCCATACCCTCCGGTACCGGGAGGAAAGAAGGCGCCTTCCAGAATCAGCCCATCCTCATACCCTAATCAACAATTTAAGCAAGATTGAGTACATTTTGTCCTCAGCAAGACTTGTAGTGTATCGCAACATAATTATATATGCAAGGCTATCAAAGGATAAGACTCTACTTTACAAGTTATTTCAGTATTAAGCAAATTTTATTTGCAATAACAATATGTAATAGTTTGCAACGGAATCTATAAAGAGCAGTTGACGGATATTGAAATAACATGTATGTAATTCAATAATAACAAAATCACAACCCTTCTCGACTGCGATCAACATTATATTCTCAGTCATAGACATGGCACTCACACGAACCAATAATTCCAATATTTTTGAACAAACCGTTTTTGCAAAAGTAAACACTATACCTGATGAGGCAGCACTAAGCACGCTCATGACCACGAGTATGGATATTTAAATAGATTTATACTCTGCAGAGGTATACAACTTTACTCACAGTATATGAGTTCTCTAGTTTGACCGATATCCGTTGATACCACCATACACAACATGATAGTATGAAGTCTAGAGTTAATAACGAAGTCTTTACATCACTTAGCCCTAACCTTGCACTAGTCTGGCGAATGACAACCCTCACTTCACCCGGGTACACCTCCGTCTCAGTGAGACACTCTCTGTTGTATCGGCAAGCTTTGTTCCCAACGCCTCGGTGAAGGGAGTCCCTTCGAGCAAGCCTACCCGGTCATGCTCGTACTACTGTGGTCTACCAATATGTAAGGCTAGTTTTTAGTGACATTATTAGCTAAGGCCGTCCTATACCAGCATATGTGATTATACGCTTAGGCTTAGATTTGATTCACTGGTGTTCGGTCCTTAATTGACCCGGACGAAGATCTCCCCCTATCTACTTGTGAGATACACCTTTCACACTTCTCAGTTTATAATATATATTGCTCATGTCACAAACTAAGTTTTTTTTCTAGAAAATAACATAGGTAAACTTCTCTGGACACATTTCAAATTATCATAAATCCATACTCATATTTCCAACAATTATTCAATTTTAGCAAAACTAGAGCCCAGCTAAGCGTCTATTCATTATTCCTAGTCGAAATACCTAATTTGACATCATTCATTGTCTAACCTAAGTCCTAAGGGCTACAACAGTAGGGATATCAACATTTCAAGGAGGGTCATGCATTCGATATGAATTTATCTACCATTATCCTTAAATATAGCAATTTTAGCCAAACATACACGCATGCATAATAAACTTTGCAAAAATAAAATACAATATTTGAAATAATGGGATCAACATAATAAAAGGAGGTGCTTGCATTTCTCTGGTATCTCTGTATATGAGGATGGATGGTCCACGAATGATTTGTTCGTGGTATCGACGTTTATTCAAAAGAGTCGGTAATAAATCACAAATAGAAGAATAATTTTAACTACAACCAAATCCAAATATTTTTGCATATTCAGATAGATCATGATTTTAAATGAATTTTGAAAAAAGATTCATTCAATTTGGAGTTCATATGCAAAAGTTATTAACATTTTGAGGTCCACTTATCAGTCTATCGATTTTAAAGCATGTCTTAAAAACGAAAACAATACGTCGGTCCCGCATGTCAGTGACTTATTTACTAATCATGTTTTAAATTAGATTTTTTTTATTATCTTTTTAGCCGGTCCCACTTCAGTGATTTAGCATACTCAACTATTGTCATTTGCATTCAAATCCTAAACACGAGTGGGACCGACTGTCAGTAAGAGAAGGAGAGAGGGAAGCAGAGCTGGGCACGGTCAAAGGCAATGGTGTGCACTTGCCGGTAGCGAGCAGCACGATGAGCGGCGACGTGGAGCAGCAGAATGGAAAGAGGGAAGCAAGGCAAAGCCATGGATGGTGGTGATGGCGACAGAGATGGCCGGAGGTGGTGACATGGCAGCGAGGAGCGGCGGAATGCCTCGGGTCTGCCATGGACTTCGCGTAGGGGGCATTCCCTAGGATAAAGGAGGGGCGCACTGGACTCAGTGAGTCCAAGCGATGGGCTAGGCGTGAGGACCTAGGGTCACCGGAGGCGAGCCGACGACATGGGTAGCTACTGGGAATACATCACAAGCTACTCGTCCTTGGCAAATTGAAGTGCGCATGGGGGTTTAGGAGCTCACCACGATCACAAAGTTGAAGATGATGAGGTCAGAGATGTACTGGAGCATAGAGGGGTCCCTCAGTGAAGGTGCTCTACATTGATGGAGATGCTACAAGAAGGGCTACATCAGCTCGCGAGCATGTTGGAGATGATAATGGATGAAGGAATCGACCGGGGACTCACCGGGTTGGCTGAGATTGATGAAAATGGCAATGGCGGACATAAATGGGGAAAAGGCGTGGGGGTTTTGATCCACTACGAGATGGATAACGTTAAGCAGGGGGGTAGCATCACTAAGAGTTGGAACATGTTGTGACGTGCTCGGGTTGAGCTCGAACTCACTAGAGCGACGGGAACGCATTGGCAGAGATTTGGTGCATGCCAGAGACAAAAAAGAAAGTAGCGCGATCGCACTACTGGGCTCCAAAAGCTGCATTGAGTAGAGAGGGAGTATGAGTGAAGCTCAAGGATCAAAGTGACACGCTTGTCGTGGGTGAGGAAGCTCACCAAAGCGGCAGAGCTGCGGAGGCGTGCTCCCGCGAAACTAAGGAGTGGTAAACTCGGTTTTGCACGAAAATGGAATGGGGGCGAGCTGAGGATGACGATGACATGGTCAATGCTTTAAGTGTAGAAGAGAATTGTGCGAGAGCGGCAGCAAGAAGTTGGCCATTGCGTGATAATCTCACGGGCGAGCTCTAGCATCTCCGCTCACGGGGGAAAAGGCAGTGACAAGCGGGTTGTTAGCATGGGCGAGGGCAAGCGGAGGCGATGGGAGCAGTTGTGATACGGGGGATGCTCGATCTTCACGACGTAGGATCGATGATAACTTGGATCCGTACAACCTGACGAACCGATGGCGCCAACCACTGTCAAACATCAACCTGCGATAAAAGAATTCGCCCAACCACACGCTCGTGATCCCGTCTACCGACCATACAGAGTAGACGTGTCGCTGCTCCTGCAAAACACAAGGATTCACAAGAACGACGGAACGACACAACAGATTGGAACTCTCTATTCTAGTAGGGGCAATATTGCTCAAACCCTAGAATCAAGAATATATTGATATCTGAAAAAATGTCATCCCGTTACAAGATGAAGGGGCTGCGGCTTTATAGGACACCACATCCTTGACGTGCGCACATATGGGCCCATGGCCGTACCTAACTCAGTTTGGCCAGAAGGACCGAATCGAATTTGGTTCGGACTCAAAACACTACCAACAAATCTCATGACCGAAGCCTCCTCATGTGCATGCATGTATGGACATGACCAAAACGTCCTTTCATGTGCATGCATGATCTCTGTTCCTTGCCCAACAACTATCATTATTGCTCTGTGGTTTTCTTTCTTGAGGTGCAGCAAAGTAGTAAATATGTGCAGATCACTTGTGGATTATTTCCATCCGACGCAATATCCTTTCTTTCCTCCGCATGCTTTCCTTCGTTGATATTGATCTCCCATGCTTTTATACGTATAAAACTGCACAAACACAACATGTGACTATTTGGCAGTAACATATATTCATTATAATCAAGATTAAAATTATTTAAGAGCGAGTTCACCTGTTGGTTAATTAATTTAGTCCGTACTTGTGTAATAGGTCCAATCGGCGGGATGTCCTCATCATCCTTCCCCTCTTGAAAAGGAATCGTCCTCGACTCTGATTCTTCTGGTCCAAAGAATGGTGATAAATCAGCAACATTGAATGTAGAACTCACAGCATAATCATCACCCGGAAGCTCTATCTTATATGCATTGTCATTGATCTTCTCAAGTACTCTGAATGGACCATCCCCTCGAGGCATCAACTTGGACTTACGCTTGTTCAGAAAGCGTTCTTTGCGTAGATGCACCCAAACCAAGTCACCTGGTTCAAATAACATCTTCTTTCTTGACTTGTTCGCCTTCTCAATATAGTAGCGCATCTTCTTTTCAATTTCTTCTTTAGTCTTGACATGAATTTGCCTCACATATTCAACACGCTTTGACGCCTCCATATTAGCATGTTCATGTAGTGGAAGTGGCAACAAATCAAGTGGTGTGATTAGTTTAAAACAATACACCACCTCGAACGGGCATAATTGAGTAGTGGAATGTACCACCCTATTGTAAGCAAATTCCACATGCGGCAAACAATCTTCCCACTCTTTTATATTCTTCTTGATCATCGTTCGTAGTAGCATTGAAAGTGTTCTATTCACCACCTCCGTTTGGCCATCCGTTTGTGAGAGACAAGTTATAGAGAACAATAACTTTGTCCCAAGCTTGGCCCACAAAGTCTTCCAAAAGTAGCTCATGAACTTGACGTCACGATCTGAAACAATCGTCCTTGGCATGCCATGCAATCTTACAATTTTCCTGAAAAACAAGTCAGCTACATGCGAGCATCGTCGCTTTTGTGACAGGGAATAAAATATGCCATTTTTTAGAACCTATCCACAACTACAAAAACTGAATCCCTCCCCCTCTTAGTCCTAGGCAATCTTAAAAAAAAGTCCATATTAATATCCTCCCAAGGTACACTAGAAACAGGAAGTGGAATATATAAACCATGTGGATTAAGTTTAGATTTCGCTTTGTGGCATGTCACAAATCGTTGTACAAACCTTTCAACATCATGCCTCATTTTAGGCCAATAAAAGTGATCGCTCAGCATCATGAAGGTCTTCTCTCTTCCAAAGTGTCTCATTAATCCACCTGCATGAGATTCCTGCAATAAAAGCAAACGCACGGACGAATCTGGAACACATAGTTTGTTAGCACGAAACAAGAACCCATCATGTACATGAAACTTGTCCCATCCTTTCCCATCTTTGCATTTAGAATATGGTTCTGAAAATTCATGATTGGAAGCATATAAATATTTCAAACTCTCTAATACGGGTACCTTTACTTCCAATTGATTTAAAAGCACATTCTTTCTAGATAAAGCATCAGCTACCACATTCCATTTTCCTTTCTTGTACTTAACAACATATGGGAAATTTTCAATGAATTATACCCATTTGGCATGTCTACGGTTCAGTTTAGCTTGGCTTTTCAAATATTTCAAAGGTTCATGATCAGAGTGAATAACAAATTCTTTAGGCCAAAGATAATGTTGCCAAGTTTCAAGCACACGTACTAAAGCATACAATTCTTTATCATACACAGAGTAGTTTAATTGAGCACCTCCTGGTTTCTCACTAAAGTATGCTACGGGTTTTCCTTCTTGCATCAAAATACCACCAATACCTATTCCACTAGCATCACATTCAATTTCAAAAGTCTTAGTGAAATCAGGCAAAATAAGCAATGGTGCTTCTATTAAACGTTTCTTTAGCTCTTGAAAAGCTTTTTTCTTATGATGCACCCCATTCAAACACAACACCTTTTTTAGTTAATTCATTTAATGGGGCAGCAATGGTACTAAAATCTTTAACAAAACGTCGATAAAAACTAGCAAGACCATGAAAACTTCGGATTTGACTAACATTCACAGGGGTAGGCCAATTCATAATTGCTTCAATTTTAGATTCATCTACCTCAATACATTGTCCAGAAACAACATAGCCTAAGAACACCACTTTATCAGTACAAAAAGTGCATTTATCAAGATTAGCATACAGTTTCTCATTCCTAAGCACTTCTAGCACTTGTCTAGTATGATCAATGTGTTCATCCACGTTTTGCTATAGATCAAAATATCATCAAAGTATACCACAACAAATTTACCAATGAATGTTCTTAAAACATGATTCATCAATCACATGAATGTACTAGGTGCATTAGATAATCCAAAAGGCATAACTAACCACTCATACAATCCAAATTTAGTCTTAAAAGCAGTCTTCCATTCATCACCAAGTTTCATCCTAATCTGATGGTATCCACTCCTCAAATCAATTTTAGAGAATATAACAACACCACTAAGTTCATCTAGCATATCATCTAACCTAGGAATAATATGGCGATATCTAACAGTGATATTGTTAATGGCACGATAATCAACACACATTCTCCATGCACTATCTTTCTTAGGAACAAGAATTACAGGAACAGCGCAAGAACTAAGAATTTCGCATACATACCCTTTCTCAAGTAGCCCTTGCACTTGGCGCTGAATTTCTTTGGTCTCCTCCGGATTGGTACGGTATGGTGGACGGTTTGGAAGTGATGCGTCGGGAACTAGATTAATTTGATGCTCTATTCTGCGCAATGGCGGAAGTCCCGCTGGTATCTCCTCCGGAAACACATCCTCAAGTGCCTGCAAAAGAGAGGAAACACCACTAGGAAGAGAGGTTAAGTCATTAGTTGAAAGCAAAACAGTTGCATCTTTGTACACAATTACAAAGTGCATCTTTGATGGGTTATTGCTCACATCTCTCAAATTTGATTTTGTGGCTAACATAACCAACCCTCCCCCACTCTTACTTTTTTTTCTCTCATATTTGGCTTGTGGCTCTCACTCACCGATGTATGGAAATCACTCTTTTCTTTCTTTTTACTCTCATTTTCAGCAAACTTCTTTTGCTGAAATTCAGCATGTATTTGACTATGAGTCATGGGATTAAGCTCCTTTGTCTTCCCCTTTCACTTAAAAGCATATCTATTGGAACGCCATCATGTTGCACACTTCTATCATATTGCTATGGTCTTCCCAACAGCAGATGGCACACAGTCATAGGCACCACATCACACTCAACGGTGTCCATATAATCACCAATCTTAAAAGTAACATGCACCACAAACTGAACATTCACATCCCCACATTCGCTAAACCATTGTACATGATATGGACGTGGATGTTTCAGCTTCTTTAAACCAAGCTTCTCACACAATTCAACACTAGCCAAGTTATGACAACTACCTCTATCAATAATGAGTTTGATTACCTTGTTGTTTACCTTGGCTTGTATTTGAAACAAGTTGAATTGCTGCGGATGTGCATCTCCTTCTTGTGCAAGTATGCTCAAATTTTTAGTGACGAAAGGATATCGCTGCTATGAAAACTAAAAAAATATTGGAAAGAAATCACATTCCTATATGCATTTGCGTTTATTTTAGATCCCAGAGTTAACTTTGAGGATTTGCTAATGTTCTACAACTTCTAAGTGATGCTATATGCATAGAATATTCTAACTATTTTTCAGATGTTCTTACTAAATTTTCCGATGTTTATCAGAAGTGCGAACTAAAGTTTCAGGAAGTTCGCTTGCAAAGACCTCAGGTACCATGTGAGGACCCCGGTTTATTCGGCTTATACTGCTTAACCATCCACTTGGTCCTAGCAGCACAAATCAAATAAACCAAGCCTCGAGATATGTATACTTCCCAGAAATGCAGTATACACACCCCGTTACAAAATCATGCATCAATTCCATTCATACACATAGAGCCGAATCAAAAGCAACAACTGAAATACATACATAATATAAAGAGAGTTATTACAAAAGAGAGGTCGACCGGCCAAATAACACATAAGTAACTAATATAAACAGCGGAAGCAAAAGGGCCATAAGATGGCAATAAACAAAAGCCAATCGGTGTGCCTTTACCCACAAGGCAACCAACCGGACCGCCAAGATAATCGCTCCAGACACCGCCACAACAAATCTCACAAAAGTGAGGCCCCTAGAGCTCTTCCTCTGCAACAAAACAATTAAGCAAAGCATCTAAGTACAAAAATTGTTTTTGTACTCGCAAGACTGACGTGTAAGATAACAGAACTATAATTTAACTACATGCAAGCTTAATTTAAGTGGAGGAGGCTCTGGACTTATTTTCAGCATAAAGCAAGTTTTCTTTGCAATAAGGTAATACATTTGAAAGCAAGTTTGCAAATAATTTCTATTGTTCAAATAAAAGAGAAACAATTATAACAATAGATAGAGAACCACAACATCCTGGAAGTGACTAACCCAATAGTCAACACAACAATAGCATGAAGTTCCCCTTCATACCACCCATGTCAAGTTTAAGTTTTTAAAAGGTTGTAGTCTAGTTCTTGCACGACCTTACCAAGCATGTCCATAACCTAGGACGAGGCTATTCGAATAGTTTTAACCCTGCAGGGGTGTACCAATGTACCCACACGATAGACCGCCTTTCCACCAGCCACGGTTAGCATACTTCCTTTGGTATGCAGGCATGGCTAATTCTAACAAGACACTTTCCAATAGACGATGCTAATTAAGAGCCGCAACCCACGGGAGAATGACACATTAGACAGCCTAACCGGCCTGCTAATGCTCCCCTCCAAACACCACACACAAAACACCCACCAACCAGCTCATAATTAACACCTCCCAAAGTACTTAGTCAAGAGAGGTCCCATATCCCCCTCGTGTGGTTAGCACGCAACAATTGTTTGGATCAATGGCACAAGTAACTCGGTCCTTAGGGACTTAGGCACCATTCCAATCACACCCAACAGATCACACCAACATACCATTGTGCCCAAGCCAAGATATAATTTTTGTTTTCAGTTTTTGGTTTGCAAATTGGTAAAACACAAGGGCTAGACATAATGGAATAATAACAGCATTAGTGTGATCAAGATCACCGACTAAGTCGATGACCACCCAATACTACCGATAACTAGGCATTGCTAAGCAATATGTATTCGTAATCTACTAAGTGACAAGAGCTCATCCAACGAACTCTAATCACAGGAAATAACCTAGGCTCAGGTAGTAAAGGATATTTATTTACCTACAGATTATGCAACTAGAGGATTACTAATCAATTTAACAACAAATTAGCAATGCATACATACAAGTTAAACAAATTATTAGACTTTAAAAGTAATGGGATGAAATGGGAAATGATCAAACTGCTTGCCTTTGCTTGCTGATAATTCACTTGCTGCAGAGGATCACTCTCGTATAATAGAATCGTCAGAACCTATCGAAAGATTCGAGAAGAAACAATAAGAACGAAAAACACCGAATAAACACCAAACTTCCAAAAGTCTCCAAAAACAAGAAATTAATTAATACAACAGATAGATTATGATTTTAGATAAATTGAAGAACCAAAATAATTGGATTTGGAGTTGATTTGCATTAGTTATTGAATTAGACATGAAGGCATAAGTTCTACTGTTGATTAGCTAACCCAATATTTAAATTTTGACTTATGATAACTTTTACTCCTTTAGACTAGATGTGAAAGGTTAGTATTTATATTTTATAAACCATTTGTAAAGGCATTAGACAAGCTTTACTTCATTGTTATTACAATTTTACATTCCAATCTTGCCTCCTACTTTAATTCTTGCCTCTTAGGATTAGTTGTTGTAAAGCTAGACACTGTGATCCTAAAGAAGTTGATAACTTTGTTTTTAAGTTCATTTGGCTATTAAGGACTGCAAAGAATTGGCAACAATTATTAAGTACTAGACTTCAACACCATGCGGTTAGAAATTTTGAAAGCCCCACTAACTAACAAGCCTACTGGCCGCTAAAACAACCTACAAACAGACCACTCTCAAAACTACACAGCTACTAGCCAAATTTAACATCTTATCGGTGGTGCGGCTATTTAGCAAGAGGACAACTCACGAGTAGAGTCTTTGCTAGCTTAAGGGTTCAATCGCCTAATTGACTCCATAATATTTCTAACTACTTGGTGAGCGAAGCTATAGCCCACTTCCAATTTTAACTCTTCTCACCTCTGTTCGGTCATCTAGCAAGGGTTTCTTGACAATTCAATCTTTTACCTAAACACTTTCTCTACTCAATACTTTATTAAAAGGGATTTCATGTTATTGTCAACTAACTTCTTCCTAATTAAAATTTTCAAATTGCTAAACACAAGTTTGAGTGGCATCAATGTCGACAAAATGGTGGGTGCAAGAGGTTCCTACTTTCTTGACATTTCAATTTGTCTCCCAATCAACTTCTCTGTTTGTTTTTACGAACCTACAAAGCCATGTTGATTTCCAGATTTTAGTCTTTGCTAAGAGCTAAATGCCAAGCGATTAATGGAGTTAATACAATTCCTAATTGGTTAAGCTTTTAGTTTCTTGACAAAACCATTTTGCATCTAATGACTTCTCGACAAAAACATCTTTCAACAGAACTAGTTGGAGATGAAATGTTGTGAACTCAAATCCTTGCAAGATCAAAGTTCAATTTTGGCACATGCACTAAGTGATTCAACAAGCGAGAGGAAGTTCTATTAGCAAAAGTATTAAGGCTCCTCTGAGTGCTTTAACCGAAAAACACAGAGAGGGGCTTGCAGAGACGATGAGCAGGGGCTCGGGGTGGTTCATCGCCGGTGAGGAGTGGCATGGAGGCGACAACAACGGCCAAAATGGGTTGCTAGGGTGCTACGAAGCTAGGGGTGGCATTGGCGCGGCCGGAGAGGCACCGTGGCGCGCGGCGAGGTCATGCGCGGCCGCCATGGAGGCGAAAAAGGCGGCGGTGCAGGTGAAGTTGGGGGCTAGATAGGGGAGCATGAGGGTGGCGGGGTGCTAGGAACTCACCCACAAGGTCGCGAAGGCGGTGGGTGGCGGAGTGTGCTAGCGGCGGAGCCGCGGCAACGCGAGGTGGGTCAACGGTGGTGACAACTGCGAAGAGGAGAGCCCGAGTGAGTGGTGGTATTAGGTAGAGGAGGTCCAAGGGTGCTTCGTGTGAAACAATTGAGGCGGGGCCATCGGAGAAGAAGGAGCGGTGGAATTGGCGGTGGTGGCCGTGGTCGGGAAGAAGAGGCGCGCGAGGTGCTCGGTGGAGATTTCCTCAAATTGACAGAGGGCTTCAACTCCTTGTGATGGATGCCGCGACGTGACGCGGTCGGGAGTGGAAGGGACCACCGGAGTGGCGGCGCTAGAAGGCGCGACCATGGCCGAAAGGCTTTTGGAGCTTGGAGCTCAATGGAGCTTGGGGAGGAAGAAAAGGGTCCGGGGTTGCAAAAAGGGGAAGGCAAGGGGAGCTCCAAGGCTTCATATAGGCAGCCAAGGGGAGGAGCCGTTGGGGGTGTGCTCCAAAGTCGCGGAGTGGGTGGCGGTGGCGAGAGCCGGAGGCGAGCGGGAGGAGCTCGGGCGGCTTGGCCGGGAAGAAGATCGGGCGGGGCCACGATCCCGGCCGTTCATTTAAAATGGGCGGTGGAGATGCTGCAGTGCGATGCGGCCGAGCCAGTTCAGCTAAGCGGTTTGATGAAGACAAGACGGCTCGGTCGGGCTTGGGTCCGTCGGAGGAATAGTGAGCAGAGGTTTGGTGGTTTTAATTCAAAGCTCCTACTTTGATCGAGCTTCAAAATATAGGAAATAAATTCATAAAAACCTGAAATTTTTCATAGAAATTCCTGGGATGACCTAGTGACCAAATAAAATTTTAAACCTTAATGTTCATGAATCATTTGCTTATTTTAAATTCAAACTTACAAAAGGTTATTGAAGCAAGTTTGAATTTTATGTGGATTGAATTTAGCTCCAAAAATTTGGGAAAAATTATAGTTATTCATTATAATTATTATAAGATTTAAATAAATTATTTCCATAGTTTTAATTGAAGTAAATTCTTTTCCAAAAATTATTTTAAGTGTATGTTCTTGATGTTTGACTATGGATTTTGAAAACGAGCTAAACATTGGAATGATTTTTAGAGATAGCAAACTAGCTCCACAAATCATGAAATTTTAACTAGAGGTTGATGACTCTATGATAAACCTTACATAAAATTTCCAGAGATTTTTATGCACTACATGTTTCTCTAAAAATTCCAGATTGTTTGAATTTAAGGTTTGACCAATTGAAAAATTGGTTTGACTTGCCTCCAAAAATATTTAATAAATTTCTAAAAATTCTAAAATTTTTCAGAGGGGTCACACAACATCCTTAGAACCTAGGAAAATTATTTCTAGAGGATTAGCACAAGATTTGGCAAGAAGGTTTTTGAAGGGTAAGGTTTTGGTCAAAACGACTTGTAACTTTGTATTTCCATAATTCTTGTACAGAAATTGTTTAGAACATACAAGAAATACATGACGTAAGAAAAATTTTTAATTTTCCCTCATTTTCTTACATTAGAAACACAGGTTGAAAATTGGGATGTTACATACCACCCACCACAGGTAAGAAGACAACTATGTGGAGCAAAATATGGGGTGCATGTTCTTTCTCTAGGAAATCAGGTTATACAACGTCAAGTTCTGAAGCAAGACACATTGCCCACCATAGCAATAGGGAATTCTCCACCTATCTGGATAGTGATATTTTAGATTATCAGGAAGAACGCTTTGAAATTTTGTAATAGTGGCATGACCATAAGGTAACATATCCAGTGCTATCTATATTAGCACAGGATATGTTAATTGTTCATATCTCTACAGTTTCTTCCGAGTCTGCTTTCAGTCTTTCTGGAAGAATATTAGAAGAGAGAAGAACAAGACTCACAAGTGAGATGGTTGAGATACTTCTAACTATGAAAGATAAAGAAAGCTGATGCATGAGATCAATGCTAGAGGTGGCCAAATGGGAGGCTTGGCCAAGCATGACACGACACGGGCTTGTTTAGGCACGGCATGGCTGGCCTGGCTAGTTAAACGGGTCGTGTCGTGCTGACTTGTGGGCTCGACCGCTGATCCAGGCACGACATGTTGTGCTCACAGCATGCTAAGCTCACGGGTCGTGCCCACGCTCCCATCCGCCGCACGCTACCATGGGAGTAGCCGCTTTCGCCACCTCCTCCTTCTCCGGCGCTACCACCCCCTCCTCTGCCTCTGCTACCTCCGTTGTCGCCACCTCCTCTGTCACGCGCCGCTGCGAGAGCTACTACCTCCTCATTGCCGATTAGGGATGGCAATGGGCCCCATTCCCCAGTCCCCGACGGGGAATTCGTCTATTAAGGGACGGGGATGGGGCTATTTCTTCCCCCACAGGGATGCTAATATGCAAATACAATTCCCCATCGGGTGAAACAGGGATGGGGATATTCCCCTACTCCCCATCCCCATTACCCGCTTGGGGCCCCGATAAGACATCTAGGCCACTAGCCCAGTACCGCACAACCCGATAAGGCGATAGCCAGATAATTTTATTTGCATTCTTTACTTTTCAGATGCTAATTAATCAAAAAACATTGTCATTTTAGTATTGCATGTGAATGTTCATACACATTTTATAACATTATGAATCTTATTTTCTCTTCTTTCGGGATCCAACTTGCGGGTATGGGTCCCCGTGGGGCCCCGATAACCCGATGGGGACGGGGACGGGGGGAGAACAGCACCTGAGGACGGAGATGGGGATGGGGACGGGGAATTTTTCGTCTCTCGGGGATG
Source organism: Ampelocalamus luodianensis (assembly GCA_036346255.1). Taxonomy (NCBI): domain Eukaryota; kingdom Viridiplantae; phylum Streptophyta; class Magnoliopsida; order Poales; family Poaceae; genus Ampelocalamus; species Ampelocalamus luodianensis. Next base: position 24,581,861 of record CM070622.1, on the reverse strand, counting down.
GGGATGTTCCACCACTCCCCGATGGGGAATGGCCCCGTTGCCATCCCTATTGCCGATCATTCCAGGCACGATACAATGTGCTGAGCCAGGCTGGTCCATTGTGTCGGGGTCACAACCTAAGCATGACACGGTGCATCGGGTCATGCCAGCCCAACCCATCTAGCTGTCGGACCGTGCCGTGCCTGGGCCAAGCCAACAGTATCTTGCCTTGGGCCAACCCGGTAGGCACAATCCATTTGGTCACCTCTAATCAACACTCAATAGAAAATCCAGAGTTGGTAGACGCGTTCAAAAATCTTACATTGACAACGACAGTTAGAACATTGATGTATGCAGAGTTATAGGTTGTACTCTTTTTTCTTTGCCAAGGTTTTCTCATGTTGAGTTTTTACTTGGTAAAGTTTTTAACGAGGCAACTATCTAAACATTAATAATACTTATTATTATATTTTCAATATATTTATCTCTTTGTGTGGGTATGGAGCCCTTTTTCAAATTTTAATTTGTATTTTTGAATTCTATACATTGTTCTGGAATTATTACAATTTGTCAAAAAATTTGGGTCGAGATAAGCTAAATGGGACAACTCGGCCTGTCAGGCTAATCGTGCCCATACCACTACGACATGGCCCGAGGGATCAGCGTGTTATGCCTGGGTCAGAGGCTGAGCCCACGGGCCGTGCCTTGCCGCCCGTTTGGACAAGTCTACTCCACTCCTCACTGCACGCAAGGTGCTCGTTCATTTGCCCGCGAGGAGCTGACTACTTTTCTTCTCTCTGACTCCCCATCGTTGTAGGATCAAGGATAACTAACTAGAGGGGGTGAATAGGAGGTTTCTAAATTTAATTGACTAAATTTAAATATTTAAGCAAGAAAGTTCTAGCAATGCTTTCTAGCACAACAAGACAATAGAACTACTATGCTACTTAACACAATAAAGAGCTAATGTTTATACTAGATATAATTCTAGCTAAGAATATCAAGCATAATAGAATTACTAGAAATGTAAATGCAGAATAGTAAAGACAAGAGTTAACCACAATGAAGACAATGAAGTTTTTCCTGTGGTATCGAAGATTTGCCGGTCTTCACTAGTCCACGTTGAGGAAGCTTGAACCAATCAAGCCGGCTTCACAAATTAAGCCTTCCCTCGATTTCACTAGTGGTTGTTTTTCCTCCACTCCGGAGATAGTGAACACCGAACCATTTACAATTTTGGCGTCAGGCCTCTTCACGATCTCCTTGAAGAGATCACCGTACAAACTCCCACCAAGCCGTCTAGGTGTCGACCAACACCAAGAGTAATGAATCACAATCTTCGTTTAATGTCAATCAAGTGCAATGGATCAAACTAGAATGAATGCACTTGAATTTTGGTTCAACAACCTCACAATGAATGCAATTTAGTGTATGAGGTGTGGAGTTAATGCTCTTAGCTCAAGGATGTAAATATGGAAGCTCTAACACTGTCTAAGAGCTGGTGGAGGGGTATTTATAGCCTCCCAAACAAAATACGACCATTGAGAGCAAAACACAGAAAGTTTCAGCACAATCGGTAGTACCGTCATTGATCGGTTGGTACTACCGCACCTCCAAAAGTGCACGGTAACTGCTAGCGTGGGAGCAATTATGTGAGGATCCGGGGTATTTAACTCGTAATATTTAACCACACCAAACGGTTCTAGTATTACCAATCAAATATCATAAGCCTCGGTGGTCATGTACTTTCCAGAAATACAGTACACATACACCATCCTCATTTTACCACAACACAACACACACACATCCTCCTGCGACTCGGAGCTAACAAATGCGAAAGTACTAAGTCAAGAGAGGTCCCATATCCCTCTCATGTGGTTAGCATGCAAAAATGCTTGGTTTAGTGTAACAAGATGTTCGGTCTTTGTTGACTCGGGCACCATCCATTCACACCCAAAACCACACCATCTTACCATTGTGCCTAAGTCTAAAATATTTTATTTTCAGTTTTAGTTTTCTCAAATTAACATAGCACAAGGTGCTGAATATAAAGTCATAATAAGTTTTGTGTGATCAAGGTTATCGACTAAGTCGATAACCTCCCAATTCTACTGTTCTAAGCATTTCTAAGCAACAACAACTCGTAGACTACAAGCTAAGTGATAAGGGCTCATCCAACGAACCCTAAATAACAGAGGACATAATCCTAGACTCATTAGTAGAGAATGAATATTTGCCTACAAATTATGCATCTAAATGATCAACTAACCAACAATTGTTTAACAGCAAAATAGCACGTGCATACATAAATTTTGCAAATAAGATATTAGACTTTGAAAATAATAGGAGCAATATGATCAAATAAATGCTACATCTTATTGCCTTGCTGGAGATCACTGTCTTGCTGCAGAGGATCACTCTCGTGCTCAAAAAAATCGTCGGAATCTTTCGGAAGAATGAGAAAATCCAATAAAAACGACGAACACCGAAAAAGACTCAAAATTCAAATTCAACCAAAATCCATAAAATTTTCACAGAAGGTAGAGCAAGATTTTAAATGAATTTAGCAACAAGAATCAATCGATTTGGACTAAGCATGCAAAAGTTATGGCCTAAACAATTTCAATCTGCTGGAAAATCCAATTTAAATAGCTTTCTGTCACTGTTCTTCGCACAAATTTCCAAAAGTTTTGTGAACATAAAAATTTTATGGTAGGTAGAGCATGGCATTTTGAGCACACCAAAAATTAGTTCACTTCATTTGGAGTTAAAATGAATTTCTTATGATTTTTCTAAGTTATGAAACTAGCGCATCATTAATTTCAGAGGAAAAGACCTAATTAAAACCTACTCTACACTAAAGCATGTTAACAGAGGAATCTAACACATTTTAGTTTCCTAAATTTGGAGTTACAGAGAATTACTTATGTATTTTTCAAGTTTTAATGAATTTCTAGAGCAATAATTAATGCTAAGCAAGATAATATAACTAACACAATTATTTCTGGTACAAAACAAGGTTCAACCACATTTTTGGATTAAAGTTCAGTTAAACATAGATTTAACAAAATTGAAACCATCTAAAAAGGAGTTAAAATGAATTACTTAAGCACTTTTGAAATTTTAAATCAATTTATAGTTCATAAATAAAAGATAACCGAGTTTTCCTATTCACCAGTGACGTGGAAACACATGGGCCATTGAGATTGAATCGGATGGCGCAACCAAGTAAGCACGTGGCCATGCGAAAGAATAAGAGACCCTACCGTAAGATCTAAATCGGACGGCTCAAAAGAAAGGAGAGGTTCGGACGGTCCGAACATTCCTCGTGATCTCAAGCGCAGATATGGAAATGGACGGCTAAGAACGAAGGCGCGTTCGGAAGGTCCGAACGTCCCACGAGATTTGGAGCGTAGATCTAAAGATGAACGGTCCACAGTGAAAGGTGGATTTCAAGGGGTCCGAACGTCTCAAAAGATGTAAGGCGTAGATCTAAAAATGGACGGTCCACAGGGACTGGAACGTTAGAACTCCGAACGTGTTGAGGAGATCTAGACAGTTAGATCAAGATCTGATGGTCCAGATCTACGAGGGGAGATTTGGACGGTTAAGATCTACAAGAGGAGGTCCTGAACGGCTAAGATCTCCACGGGGAGGTCCTAAAGGTTAAGATCTAAAAGATGGGAGATCCTGAACGGCTCAGATCTCCTAGGGGAGGTCCTGAACGACCAAGATCTACAGAGGAGGTCATAAAGGATATCTTTACGAAAGTCCACAGGGGTGGTCTTTTGCAAAGAGGACCCAGAGGGTAGTCTTCAGGGTGGTCTTTGCAAAATACAAAGGGGGTGGTCTTTTGCACAGAGGACCCCGAGGGTGGTCTTTGCAAAAACAAAAGGAGGTGGTTGTGGCTTACGACAACAGAGTTGAACTCCAAAACAAGGCTCACCGCCAGCGACTCCGGTCACAGCAGCGCAAACAAAAGATAGGAATGGGTTCGCAATAGCATTGCGCACACCCTGAGGGTACTTTCCACGGCTGAGCCAGCCTAAAACGACAGCGAGCCGGAAAGTGGCGGTGGTGCTAAGCACGGCCAAAAGCAAAAAACGACAACGAGCTCCGCAGCGTCCAAACTAGCGAGTGCCCAAGCAACTAAGGACTAACAAGGAGCTACCTGAGCACAGGAGAGGTATAAAGAAGGTCGGGGACGTTTTGGCGACGAAGACCTTCACCAGAGTTGAAGAAGACCACGTGGAGACGAAGGTTTGAGCAAAACGAAAAGAAAAGAATGGTAAGGATAGCTTCAATTGGTCTCATAGATGGCCCATGAGTAAAAAAATTGAAGAACAGAGGCCCTTACCGGAGTTGGGGACGAAGGGGAAGAACTTCGGCCGCAACAGAACAACTCAAAATTAGACAATTCCTGAGAATGCAATCCAAAATTGAGTTAGGAGAAGAGCTTAAGGTGATAAGGAAAGTAAGGTGGTGCAAAAAGAAGGGTAAAAGAACCACTAGAGCGGTGGCGCCGAAGGAGGTCCTTCACGGCCGACAATGGCGATTTTGGGTTCTCTGTGGTTCGAGCTCAAAGAACAGCGAGGAAGCTAAGAAAACCAAAGTAGTGCTGTAAAGGAACACCAGGAGGAGCTCAAAGGCCTTTTATAGCCGAAGGCCAATGGGAAACTTCAAAACAAATCCCATACAGTGAACTTGGTTCACACACTGCCATGGACGAGCTGGAGAGGTTGGGAGTAGCTGAGAAAACTCACTGACGGCATTAAATGCCAAGGACAAGGAGCCGTTGAAGGTGACGCACGTAGTTGACAAAGGCTCTCTCCCATGTCCTGTTCGGTCACAAAGGCACGGCACGAGCTTGCGAAGAAGAAGATGACCAGGACCAGCGAGGGCCCACCTGTCATCGAGTGAACCAAGGGCTTAGGTCAAAGATGAACAAAAGGGTTAGGTTAAGTTGAGTCAAAAGATCTTGACGATTGGATCAGAAATGGACGGTTCAGATTAAACGTAACTTTTGGAAGGTCCGAAAGTTCAAAGTAATCTTAGCGGTCCGATCGAAAATGAACGGCTCAGATTGAATCCCGCTCTCGGGTGGTCCGAACGTTCACTTATATCTCAGCGGTTGAAAGGAGATCCAACGGTTGAAAAGAAGCACGCCCTTGGGACCGAGCCCGAGTACGTTTAAGTGGTTGGGCTCGACCACGAGTCTGAGTCTGACTCGGACCCAAACAGTAGAGTTGAATAGGGTTTGAATTTGAAGATGAAACTTTAAGGAATTTTTAAATAGAGCTACACAACTCCAAAAATTCTAAAATTTTTACAGGAGGTTCCCAACTCGAGGATTGACCTTGTATAAAATTTTTAGAGGTTTTTATGCAAACTATCTTTCTCCAAAAAATTCTTAAGGTACTGATCTAGGGTTTGACCAAGAGCCAAACTGGTTTGACGGACCTCTTAAAATATTCAAATAATTTCTAAAAATTATGAAATTTTCAGAGGAGTCACACAACATCCCTAGAACCAAGAAAAAAATATTTCCATAGGATGATCACAAGATTATCCAGAAAAGTTTCAAAGGTTCAAGACTTAGGTCAAAAGAGGCTTGTGATTTTGAATTTTTCATAATTCCTTTACAAGAATTCTCAGAAAATTCACACAACAACCAAATGCAAGAAAAGTTTTAATTTCTACACATTTTCTTATATTTGAAACACAAGCCAAGATTTGAGATGTTACAAGTTAATGCTTCTGAAATAGCCGTTGAGAAGTCTACGCGGTACTACCACCAAGGAACATGCGGTAGTTCCGTTGTCCTGGTCATTCCGATTATATGAGCCGGTACTACCGCTTCCAATTGAGGTCAAAGATGATCCTTACTCGAAAATACGTACCGCAGATTAAAATTCGAAACTTCCGGTGTGCGGTAGTTCCGCTAAAATCACTGCGGTACTACCGCACTCCCAAAGAGAGCAAAACAAGGTCAAAAAGTGTCTCTCTGTAAAAGCGTACCACTCTATAAAAATCAGACATACCGGGTTGCGGTAGTTCCGCGATAAGCACTGCGGTACTACCGTACTTTCAAAGAAGCAAACCAACTTCAAAAAGCATTGCTCTGTAAAAAATGTACCGCGATAAGTCTGGTGCTACCGAGATACGGTAGTTCCACAATAAAAATGACGGTACTTCCGTTAAGCGGTAGTACCGCCAAGTACACAACGGTACTACCAGAATTGCTGAGAAAACCAGAAATTGCTTTCAACCAAAACTCGAAATGCACACATGATCCTAGATTGATCCAAACAGCATACTAACACATAATCAAGCTACTAGTCATGATCTCTCTTAATAGTACAGTATTTAACCTAAAATCCAGTCTTCCATCCTTTTTCTTCTAAGACCGGTAAACCAAAAAGAGTCCTAGACTACTTGTACCTTGTCTTGAACCACTTTGACTTCCATGTTGACCTCTAGCATGCATCTCCAAGTTGTTTCATTCGTCACTGGGACTAAACCTTTTTAAATACTCAGCCAAAACACGTTAGTCCCATAAACCATATTGTTATTAATTACCAAAACAATCTTTCCGGGGCCTAGATGTTTTCAATCGTTGCCAAGAACCTTCATGCACACAGCCTGTAACTGGCCACCCAATTCCAAGAACCCGCGGCTAGAGGAAGTGATCTTTAGCAACATCTCTGACTCTGCGCCGCACAAGATTTCTCCCTCTATTTCATTTCTAGCTGAAGTAAACTCTCCTTTATTGGAGCGCTGGCACCGCACCATCCATGGATCTACTGAAGAAGCTCTCTTCAGCGCTCAGCTTCCGTGAGAATATCGGCAGCACGGTCTTCAATACCTTTGTTCCATGGGCACCCACCTATGGAACGTCGAGGAGGAGGCCGACCAACTGCGGTGCACGGTTCCACATGTTTATCGTCGATGCCGAGTAGCGTCGCTTCGTCGACCATGACTCCGTCGAAGAGGTGGCGGCGGATCTAGCGACTGCCGTTGGAGACGAGGAAGGAGGCGACATGGGGGATCTCGCCAGAGAGGAGGAAGATGGGAGGCAGCGTTGGCGGGACTGGGAGGAGGGGGCGGGACGAAAGGAGCATGCTAGCGGGCATCGCTGGCGCCCAAGGAGGCGGGAGGCGGCACAGGGGTAGTTGTGTGTGGAGTTAGTGTTAGGGTGTTAAGTGAATTATATAGGTGTGAGAGGAAGAGATGTGGGTCACATGATCTTGATCTAATAGTGGGAAAAAGTGACTACGATTTTCCAAAATTTTAGGTGCTTGTGTAATAGACACCCCCTTATTTTTTAAGTTGATGTGAAAAAGTAGTTGTGAAAAATCTAGAATACTATTATTAAATAAGAATAAAGTTAGACAAATTTTGTTATCCATTGTTTTTTCTACCACGTTACCACTCATTTGTTTTTTACTTGTAATTAGATAGATATGTTTATGGGCATCTAGGCCGATTGCTCTGGCCTTGGCCAGGTTCAAGCCCGGTTCTTCTAACTTGTAGGCATACTTGTCAATAACATCCCGGATGTCATAGCAGTTTGGCTCTTAGAATAGTATATTCCGGTACCAACCTATACCGGTGTACTATTTTGGAGTTTAATATAATAATATATATTTATAAATATATATATATATATATATATATATTTGTATTTATATAGTTGTATGTACACCGATATGGGTCATTATGTACCGTTTTAGATGGTAAAATAGTACATACCGGTTGGTACCAAAGCGGTATGAATAAGTTTGCTCGTAGTCCTAGCTCGAAGCAGCTTGAAGCCCAAAACACTGATAGGCCTAGCTTGAAGCCTAAAAACCAGGTATAAACAATAAAATATAGAAACCTATTTTTTTATTTGCAAAAGGGGGTTTTGTGGGCTTCGTCTTTGTTGAGCTAGGTCAGGCCTAGAAAGGCCCGGCCCGGCCTTTGCACGAGTCTACTTCGACCCAACAACATCTCTATTTACAACTTGGTTTAGAAAAAAACTAACAAAACATTAAAATATCTGAAAGCGATTCTATGTAATTAGATTATCATAATCTACCGTAATATCACAGGGAGCCTTGGTATGTCAGGTTACGAGTCCAGGGACGTTAGTCATGGAAGTGTTCGTTACAACTTACAAGTCCAGGTCAGAGCCCAATTTTTACGGGCTCTCACGGGCCGGCCTAGGAACTAACTTTCGTGTACTACAGGAACCTCACCACTTCACCAGTATTGTGTAAACCCAACCAATCTGGCCCATGTATGAACTGAGTGTCCGAGCTCATTCTGAGAGTATTTGAATGAGTGGTGCTTTCCGAATTTCTGATAGCAACAGACAGAGCCCATAAGCGATCTGGATACATTGCACCAAGCCACAATCAATCTGTCAGCCTCTGTGGAAGTGTAGATACCACGCGTGAGATTTTCTTCCAAACAAAAATGAAAATACTACGCTTGTACGCTGTCGAGTCCGGTTTGCATCTATACTCTCCGTGTATACTTAGTTAGTACTATGATCAATAGATAACTCATATAGTCTAATTATCGACGAATATCATATCCATACATATGTATAAGTAAATTAATACTTAATATTACATAAACAAACGTAAATAGGTCTTAGGACCTAGTTTTTACAGAATAGACCGATGGGCCAATAAGTTAGCAGCAGAAGATAAATAAACCAAAAGGACCTCTATGACTTACCACGGGCAATCGACTGAGGCTACGACCTAGTTATTATCATCATCTTCGTTTACATAATAGGACATATAGAAGTATCCATACACCGGGTCTTCAACTTCATAGTCTGAATCAACATATTTGAGCAACAACAAGTACGAAGTTATTCAGCAATCCCTCACACCAAATTCGATTATATAGATGCAAGGCTTACCCAAGGAGGGATCTTACGGTTATTTTAGCACAAATAAGATTTTGCTCAAATACTATAATTATCTTCCAAACCTATGACCTAGTCATTTTAACTTTAAACCAAAGTGTTGATTATAAGCAAGTTTCATCATGAAGCAAAGTTCCATCCACCTATATCATCGCTACAACCAGTCTTTCGTTAACATGTCTCAATCCACATTTTATTAAAACTTACCAAGTGCGACTTTCTGCACAATGCCCCTAACCGGGGGTACAACTATTTGAATAGATTATACACTCTGTAGATGTTGTATAACTTTACCCACAAGATATGATCAACTTATAATATCAATTATGACATGCTTCCTTGGCGTGCAACAGAGACGATCATAACAAGGCTTTTACAATACATAGTCCCAACACTTAACCCGTTCTGCCTAGGAACCACTCTACACTGGGACAGTGATCGTTACGGGGTACCTACAGAATGCTTACGGGACACATTTTCAATGAGAGACCATCCATTGTTAGGGAGTCTACCGCTCTTCTTGATTCCAACCCTACCACTATGTGCGGAGTTTATACCGAACACTAAAAAAAGTAATTGGACAGGTCTATCCTACACTAGACTTGTGGTTGCATGGTTTTTAGTTTAGAAACATGGCACATGATTCGGTTCTTAATCGACTCAGGCGAGACAGTCCACAAACCCAACCCTAGTGCATGCCTATGCACCAATCCCATACCAACCACTCTGCCCAAGTCTCCACCATTTTATATAACATTTTTCAATTTTCAGTGGTAACCCATATTACCACACTATGATTCACAATATATCCTAAGTTCTTGTAATGGCAATGTTTGTGTCATATTTAATTCAACCACTAAGCAATGTCTAAGCACAACAAGTAGTCATTATTGATTAAGCAAGGGAAATTTACTAATGTAATAATTAACCTAGAGTGACAAGGTATGGGGAGTTATCAACAATCAAGGAGAGGGATAATAATAACAACATTTGGTATAGTTAGGTATCAACCTTTAACATAGCATTTTATAAATAATATTAAGCATGCAAGTAATACTTTGAAATAAGATAATTTGTATTTAAAAAGTAGGTTCAACATGACCAATTGTAAGTACTTGCCTTGCTCAACTATGGATATTACTAGGTCTTGGTCTTGTCCTGAAGTAGTGACGAAGTCTTCGGCGACGTTGGAATGTATTTAAGCGCAAAACGACGACTTCAAATAAATACACATAACTCAAATAAATTCAAATGAAATCCAAAATTTATGATTTTAGTGCTCATGGAAGATCTCGAATTTAGAGAGAAAAAAATCAAATTATTTGGATTTAAAATGAGGGAGAACGTGCTATCCAAAGTTTGACCTGAGAGAAATTCTGAAATTTTTGACAGGTGGGTCCGGTTGGATTTTCATTTTATTTTATTTTTCTTAAGAAAATCCGCTGTAACTGATAGGTGGGGTCCAGCCAGGTTTTTAATTTATTTTTGAATTATTTTTTTTAAGAAAAAAGCTCTGTGGCTAACAGGTGGGGTCCAACTTGATTTTTAATATTTTTCTATTTATTTTTATTAGGAAAAACCTGAGAGGATATCTAGTGGGACTGTGGCCCACATGGACTCAGTCCACCCGACGGTGCATATGGCCAAGTGGCCCACTTCAACGGCTTGGTCTATGGACTATGTCTATGCATAAAGAAAGTAAAGGTGGGGGCCACATGTCATAGGCTCAAATTTTAATATACGGTTTAATTAGTTTTCCTAATGATCAAGGCCCACATGGAATACATATATTACTTATTAATTACCATTTTAACTAATTACCTGGACCAACACGTCAGTGCTACAATCGTCGTCTTCTCCGCAACAAAGGACAGAACAAGGGCGGTCATGGCCGGCTCGGGTGCGAGCTCGGTGACAACGAAGGTGCTCCAGCAACCACATGCAACTAGCAAAATGGGCTACATGGTCCACGGCGACTCTAATAGTTATGGAGGCATGACGAGAGATGGACTAAGGTGGCGACGCTACGGCGAGGTCGGCGGCGATGCTACTGTAGTTAGGGGCAACTACCTAACACGGCTTAAAACTGGAAATAAACACTTATACTACCATCTACAGGCTATAACGATGCTACCGGTGCTAAAAATGTGGCAGCACAACTAGTTCTTCCACGGCGGCTTGCGGCGAGGTGTTATAACGCGGCTATGCTACGCCATCGATGTACTTCATTGACTAGCCTAATGGTTTTGCGAGATGATGAAGTCTATGGGAACGGAAGGGCACACCTAGAAACCAAGCGAGGAAGGAGATCGGGTGCGGCAGCGTTGCGTGCTCCGAGCCGGCGATGGGGACGAAGGGCATTTCAACAATGCTGGTGCGCGGTAAGGAAAAAGGGTGCACACATTAGAGAGAGGAGGTCGAGGCAACCAAGGTGCGTGAGACAACAGAGACGAAAGTTCATCGAACAAGGCGGAAGGAAGCGGCGACGGCGCTGCGTACTTCGGCTAGCTCCGCGGATGGTGACGACATCCTTCTTTTCTGTGAGGAAACAAGCACAAAGGAGGCGAACGTGAGGAGGATGAAGTCAAGGAGGTCACAGTGCATAAGAAGATGAGGACGAAAGCTTACTCTAGTGACCAGGAACCAACAACGAAGTCGGCGATAGGAATAGGGGAAGACGGCCGACATAGCTCAAATTCTTCTCCACCCGAGGCGAAGAAGAGGGGAAAGTTGGGAAAAATGCAGAGGAGAGGTTGGTGAGAACGGTGGTGCACTCGATCGAGGCTTAAATAGCGAGGGGAGACGGCGAGATGAACGCGGCGACTCAGGCGCGAGATCTCGTGCGCGGTGTGCGGGTGAATGAGGCACTCTCGTGAGGTGACAAGGTCACAGTGGTGTGAGAGAGAGCAAGAGGCTCGAGGCGCAGGGTCTGCTAGAGCGTACGACACAACAGACGAGAGGGCAAGGCGAGTTGACGCGTGGGGAAGAGAAACCGTGTTCTCCACGAGCGGCCTATCAGGTGGGGCTAGGGCCCACATGTCAGTTGACGCGAGTGAGGGAGTGGGCTACGGTGCGGCTGCGCACGGAGCTAGGCCGCGAGGGAGATGAGAGTGGGCGATGGTGCTGGGCCGTAAGTGTGTGCGCTAGGGGGGCTGCGATGGAGAGGGGAGGGGTTGGACCAGCAAGGAGAAAGCGGCCAGAGGGAGGGAGGGAGGAAAGATTTGATTTGATATTTTAGTTTGATTTTTCAAGATTGATTTTGAATTTGAAATTCAAATCCTGAGGAGATTTAGCACACATTTAATTGGTAGATTTCTAATACTTTCAATTTGGGTGCAAGGGAAATTGATTTGAAATTCAAATCCTGAGGAGATTTAGCACACATTTAATTGGTAGATTTCTAATACTTTCAATTTGGGTGCAAGGGAAATTGATTTATGTTTTTGAATTGCAATTCAAGCTTATGGAATTTCTCAAAATGCAACCAAAGTTTTTGAAATCCACCAAATTCTTGCAAATTTTAAATTATTAAAAAAATGGGTTGTTACATGTACTATCCACTTCCATTGTTTCCTTGTCAAGAGGCACTGGTGGATGCAAGTTGCATAAGTGATGCAGCAACTGGTCAACTTGGCACTGCCTAGTGCCTACCGCTGTGTCTACGCCATTAAAAGCGAAAAGTTAGCCTACCGATAAATGATACTACTAGTACTACTTAACACACAGCCTACTAGTAGCAACGCTATCGCAACTTGCAATTTGCAAATGGCAAGCCTTGTAAACACAAAGTCGAAAGCTTTATGGCACGTCCTGTAGATAATCCAAAGAAGCACGCATGATTTCCTGAAAGCGAGCGATGGGAAGGAAAGAAGGAACCTACACTAAAGCAGATCAGGAGCTGCTCGTCTCCATCGAACATCCATCTGCCTGTACCCAACCAAGTGAAATCCACAAGGGAACTGGAAAGAGTAACGAGTAGATATATTACGCCATGTAACAACCTGTGCTGCGCTCTTGAATATTTGATGGATTGACGCGAGAACATTCTTTCTTACCCCCCACCCACACACACAACTTTTTTTTGCTGAATTTTACGCGCATAAATGGTGAAGAAATCTGCGCATTCGAGTTGTCAGGGGAAAAGAAGAACATTTGCGGAAGCAGGACCAACAGGAAACCCATTCTCAGTAGCCAGTAGGATGCATATGCGTAGGTTTCTTAGGCTTTGGCAACTTGGTAGGCACCTGTCATGTCATCGTCAGGGGAATTCAGATGCTCTTATCATAGACACAGCGACTACGCGTCACGGAATATGCTGGCCCGCACAAGTTGATCTATCCACTGTCTGAGTTGGCCATCAACAGTACCGCGCCCACCTCGCTCGGCTTTCCTTCGCGGCTTCGGCAGTCCCAGACTTGCCCTCAAAATTCTCGGATCATCGGGCAACATGTTTCCCACTGATTAGTTGTCACCCGATAACGATGCATGCAACAGTTTATCCTAAGATCTAAGGCTTCGTCTGGAACACAGGAATTTCGTTGAAACTTGACATGAAAAAGGCTCAATTCTGTTCGTGTATTCCAAACGGGGGCCTCAGCTCAGCTAGCGTTTGTGTTGGTAAGAAATGTTATGCAGGTAGCAGGCAAGACTGCAACTCGACTTGGCATTAGGCCAACCTCGTTGCCGTCTTTCTTTCTAGTCCAGACGCGAGTGATCCAAGCAGCCCGCCCACGCACAGCAATTGTATTTGTCGGGTTGTAAAGATTGAATCGCTGCACCCATCATTTGATGAGCCCACGTTACAGAGGAGAATGGGCACAAGTGCACAACAGTGATCACAATTCATTGGTTTCAGTGCCCTGACTCACCCGACCAGCTAGCTCCTCGTGTCCTCGGGACGAACTGGACTGCGTCTCCGATAGTCTTTTACCGGCAATCAATTACCAGGCTGGACCGCAGCACGCACACGCCGACATGGACCGCGGCCGCGGCCGCAGTGCCGTGCCCCACTCTGGAGTCTGGAGTGTCTGGACACCTCCCGCCTCCTCATCTCATCTTTTGCTTTCAAGCAAGGCAGGCAGCTACACCACCCACCTCCGGGGAGACCACTTGGTGCATGCACCGAATTTCTCCAGCTTTCTCTCATCTTCCTCTCCCTCCTCGTCTCAAATGCTCCGCGAACGTACTAACAAACCCGTACCGAACGTGTCCGAATTAGACCCATCTCCACTATTGGTGTTGTGCTGGTAGTACCCTCCACCGACCTTAAATGCTATGGCTGGTTTGGATTGTGAGAATTTCATAGCAGTTTTTCAGAAATTTCACTAGAAACAGTTTAGTTCCCGCGTTCCTAACGGATCTTGATTGGACAACTATATTATATATACTACATGTCTCTACATGGCTGCTGACCAGTGATCAGTGTGATGATCAGTAATCACACATTTACTCCCTACAGTCATAAAAAGGAAGCCGTTTTAGGTACCGTGCAATCGAACTTTATAAACTTTAGCTATCAATATTTTTTAAAATATTTAGAATAAATATATGAAAGTTATATGCATAGATTTATCTCGAATAGTACTTTTATAATATTATAATTTTAGTAAATTTTATAAATATATTATAATAGAATTAAATAATTAAAATTATATTTTAAAAACCGTATCGAGATTCAGAACGACTTCCCTTGTGATAGGATGTGGGTTCAGTCAATGATGATGCTTTTGTTAGGTACACTTGTATTTCGTTCTAAATGCCGAGGACCGATGAGTAGACCGTTCTTCAGCAACGGATCATTGATTATTGTTGGTATTCGCCCACACGGCCACACGTTTTTGTTCAGCTGATACTCCCCCCGGGACAACCCCCCTCCTCTCTGGTCATTTTATTAGTGCCTCTTGAGACTAAACAATGATTAGGGGTTGCCTTCTCTTCTCTTTTTAGCTTGGAGGCCTTTTTCCCAGTCCAAACAACTGGAAGAAAATCGTGGAATAAAGAATCAATGTCTCTAAGCATATGTTTTAACTTTTAAGCACACCTTTGTTTCCAGATATTTAGTAATTAATCTCAAGTGGTTTGGTCCTTCCTCACCATCGCACATCAATGGACCAAAAGTAAATAAAAATACTATTTTTTTTTTAGGTTTTAGAGTTTAAGCTTTGGGACAATTATTGTAGGTCAAGAAACTATAGATTAGCTTGTTGCGCGTCTCAAGAATATCCAAGCGACAAATTGACCATTTCGAGTCACTCTTTGTATAAATGTTTTTTAAGGGTTTCTTAGGGGCAGATTAGGTAGATCTCAAGAAGGATTTGGAGCCGACAAGGCCCGGATTTGGTGGCCTCATAACGCTTAATTGGCTTAGAACGGACTCAACTGTTTACACTTTCCCCATAGTTTCACCTCAAATTTCCCTCAGAAAAGTGCTTCACCTCATATTATCCCAACAAGGACTTCTTCAAGAGAGAAACAGAAAAATGGTCCCAAGGAAGAAGCTCTCTTGTGTGGCAGTCGTTTTCTCATTAACTTGTACTTTAACTATTTACTGCATCACATGATTTAACAACATGCTGTAAGATCGAGGAGGCCGACTACAGGAGGGTGAATAGGCGGTTTTAAAATTTTCTTTGGCTAAAACCGAGTTTTAATGCGGAAGCTAAATCAATTCGGTTTTGCATAATTAAAGCCTAAAACAACTGGTCTTTACTAAGTGCTCCAACAGAGATAAGCTTACTAACAATGATAACAATCATACAAATGCAAGTAAGCAATTTAATTATATGAATGTAAATTGCAATAAAGCAAAGTACAAGAATGCAAACCACATAGACACGATGATATTTTACCGTGGTGTTTGGAGACTTGCCGGTCTCCCCTAATCCACGTTAAGGTAAGCCCAAACCAATTGGACCGATTCCACAAATTAAGTCAACACCTCTGAGGTAAGTCCAACCACTTGGACCGGTTCCAAAACAAATCAACACCTTGATCCACTCGGGGTTGCTCTTCCTCCACTCCGGAGATGGCGAGCACCAAACCACTCACAAACCGCCAGACCTTCTCACAAGCTTCTTTGAGAAGATCACCGGACCACGATGCTTCCACGCCGTCTAGGTATCGGCAAACACGAAGAGTAACAATCCAAAGACTCTCACTTGAACGAATCAAGTGTCGAAGCTCAATGGATACACAATCCACTACCTAATGCAACACATGCACTAGGATTTACCCCCCTCAAAGCTCACTAAGTGCAACACATGCACAAAAGAGTAGAGAGGGCTTGCTTCTTAGCTCAAAGGAATGTATATGGCACCAGCAACCTTTGCAACACATCCTACAACCGGCCAAGGTGGGTATATATAGCCCACACACAAAAACTAGCCGTTGGGGGGAAGTTCTGAGAAAAACAGCACGAGCGGTAATACCGTCGTTCATCGGTTGATTCCACCGCACCCAGCTCAACAGTCGAAACAGCAACAAAAAGACGCTCTGAACTAGCCATTGCAAAAGCAGCGCGGTACTACCGCCAAAGAACATGCGGTAGTTCCCCTCTCCAGTAGTTCCGCAAAGACCACCAGTACTACCGCACTTCCAAGAGAGCAAAAAGTGTCTCTCTGGGAAATATGTACCGCTCAAACTTCGGTGCTACCGAGGTGCGGTAGTTCCGCTCAAAGAACTTCGGTCATACCGTAGACCAGGTTTCCGACCACACAGATCTACGACCAGGATCAGGTCCACGACCACGCTGGTCTACGACCACTGTTCACGAACAGGTCTACGACCCCTGTTCTACGACTAGTGTCTATGACCACAAAAGTCTACGGTCACTGTGCACGAACAGGTCTACGACCACTGTTCTACAACCAGTGTCTACAACCACGCAGGTCTATGACCACTGTCCACGAACAGGTCTACGACCACTGTGCACGAACAGGTCTACGACCACTGTTCTACGACCACATAAGTCTACAACCACTGTGCACGAACAGATCTACGACCATTGTTCTATGACCAGTGTCTTCGACCACTGTTCAAAACACGGTCTACGACTACTGTTCACAACACGATCTATGACTACTGTTCAACAAGGTCTTCGACCATGTCTATGACTAGTTGTGGTAATGCCGCCAGCAGCCTGCGGTCATACTGCCAGAGACTGGAAAACAAGGATTTTGCATTCCGCTTCAACTCAATTTGCAAAACACATTTGTCAATTGATACGCAATGCAAACAAGGGTTAAAGGCGAGATTCTCAATAAGTTGTAAAACACATTTTCCAACTTTTAGAATCACACCGCAAGGAATAGGGTACATGGACTAAGACCATTTGCAAAACATATTCGTAAACTAAAGTCACATGCTACAAGGATTAAATATGAGCCTCAACTATTTGCAAAACACATTCGCAAATATTGGTAACATGCTAACGAGAGTTAGAGCAAGCACAACGAGCTATCAACACATGACTAACTCAAGCTACTAGTCAAGACCCCTCTTAATAGTATGGTAACCTATACTAGCAATCCGGTCTTTCAACCAAACACCGAGACCAGTAAAAGACTAGGAACACATCCTTAGCCCTAGCTAGTCATACCTTTGCCTTGAGCATCCTCTTGAAGCTTGATGATGCACATCCTCACTTCAAGTCCGAATTATTGACTTGATGATTTTCTTTACTTCGGGATCTTGACTTGATGCTCATCAACATATGATGACCTTCATCATCCTAAGTCTTGATATGCATCAACACATGATGCATCCTTCACTTTATCTCCATCAACACATGATGGATTTTCTCTTGACTTGATGATTATCTCATAATCATCTCATCTTCTCGAACATCATTAACACATGATGATTTTCTTTTATTTTAGATCTTGATGTGCATCAACACATGATGCATCCTTTATTCCAAGCTCTTGACTTGATGACGATTAACTCACGACGTCATCCAAAGTCTCCAATCTCATGGAACATAACTTATTCATCCAACTCATAGAAAATATTAGTTCTACAATATGATTGTCATCAATTACCACAACATACCACTAACTCATAATGGTAGAACAAGATACTTCAATCTTTCCCTCTTTGGTAATTGATGACAACCATCACAATTACAAATGACTGAATATAAAGAATGAGTATATATGAACCACACAAGTTTTATATACTCAAGGATATGTTTTAAAGTAGAGATCCCAAATATATGTGGATGAAGAAATACGGATCAATACAAATAAAACCACAAAACATAGAGTGAACTCCCCCTAAATGTGTGCATACACGAATGTGTAAAATAAACATATGCACGTATTCAAGTTAACCTTTTGGTAGAGTTCAACCTATATTTTGATCCGATGAATACAACAAGATATAGGAATATGATATCGAATGCATACCACTTTGATTTTCACCTTTATATCCAACTGATACTAAACAATAGGTATAACAATAGAAGTGTTAGTCTCAAATAGATTTGTTATTAATCACCAAAATATTCTATTAACTCATAATGACGGGTCTAGATTCTTCACATGCATCTCAGCCCTCAAGAGCTGATTGATTAGAAAACAAAGGATTAGAAATCAAAGACATTGGATCATAAAGAACTTTTCATAATAAGACATCGAGGGTTTCATATGCACCTCAATCTTAGCCATCCAAGACTCGATCCGATAGTTCTCAATGTGTCGAGCAAATAGCGTTAAACGGATCGGGATCCTTGAATCCCTTGCCAACATATCTAGTGTAAAAGGTTTATCGGGTGTAAAGGTGTGAAAAGCAACCAGGGGCATTGGATTTGGCTCGGATGGCCCGGATGCAGGCGGGTGGGAACCCTAATCCACTTCTGCGTTCTTACAGAAAACTCCCCACGTGCCCAAAAAATCTCGCGAAAATGTCCTTGTGTACCCGCTCTCCCCGTCGCTCCTGGTCGTTCCCCTTGTGCCTCGCTTGCTCACTAGGGTTCAATCGAAGGCGATAGCACTGCCTCACCCTCGACTCCGACCCTAGCACCGCCTCCCTCTTCCCCTCCGATGCCCAGCGTCGTTCCATATCCCCCTTCGACCTCTCGATCTGTCGCCTGCAACTGCTCCCCCTCCGATGCCCCAAGCTTGGTCTCCCCTACGGAGCCATCCCAACCTGGTTTCCCTGTGGGGCCGTTGTGACCCAACACCTTCCTCTTGATTTTTGAATTTTATTTGGGTAGCAGTGAAGCATTTTTGAATTTTGTGAAGTTGTGCAGCATATTATCGTAATTTTTAGTGATAACTCGAGGTGTTTGAGGTCGTTCAATTGGTGTAGTGGTACTCTAGCCTAGAATCTTGGCCCAAAGCACTGGAATGTAGTGGTAGCCTTGGCAAATGAAGCAGATCATTATCTTTGTGGTTTTTTTTTTGGATAAAGCAACTCATACTCCTAAGAAAGTCTTGTGTAATGAATTGAAAATGTTGAAATGTTGTATTGTCAGTGATGTTGCTGCTTCTTTCTCCCATCTGCATGTATGTGTAAAAAAAATGAGGTATATGACTTTTTTTTGAAACAGGAGTAAACCCAACTTTTATAGAAAGCTAATGACGAGTTTTACAAAATCCAAAACAAGGAACAAGGAAGCTGGGGAGACCAGCAGACCAATAACACCAATAACAACCAGGACAACAGCCGAAGAGCAACTAAAGAAACAGTCCAGACAGAAAGACTTAACTGTCAATACAACTGACAACAATCTAACAAACTAGCTAGCCTACACCCGACTTTCTCTGACTAGCACCAAAATTATTCAACTAAACTTCTGACTTCATAATCAGGTCGTCTGGCTCCCTTTGCTCAGCTTCGATGATCAGAGTCCTTCAATGCTGCAAACATGATATAAAATTGAAAATGATTTCAAATGGGTGTTTAGGAAAAGTCTACTCAATCGCTATTTTGTTTCTGACTTTCCAAAGCGTCCATGCCAGAGCTGCAAAACTGAGTAAGCAAATATAATATTTGTTAGCACCCCTACTATCTAACCAGTGATGATGAAAGTCATCTAAAGAATCTAGATAGCCTTCCCAGTCCAGAATTTCTTTGATACAAACCCATGAGAATCTAGCCAAAACACATCTAAACAAAACATAATCAGTGTCCTCAACCACATCACATAAACAACAGTTCTCACTTCCTTTCCAATTTCTGTTTTTAAGTTGAGAAGCAGTTTGAATTCTATTTTGATAAGCAAGCCAAAGAAAATTTTTCACTTTCAATGGGATTCTGCTCTTCCAAAGTTTCTGGTTTCTCTTAAGAATACCCCCCCTCCCCACACACACAAAAGGTAAATGTATATACAAAGACTTGACTGAAAATCTCACAGATTTCTCCAAGTTCCAAACCACCCTGTCTTTCTCATCCCTCATTTCCACCCCAGAAAGAGCATGCTTCAAGTCAGTCCACATGTCCTCTTCCTCCTTACTAAACTGTCTAATAAAGTGTATGCTCCACACCCCCATTCACAAAACAATCAGCCATAGTTATATCAGTATCTGCAATGATATTAAACAACATGCCAAATTTAATCTTCAAGGGGCAACTATCTATCCAAACATCTTTCCAAAGAAATATAGCTTTTCCATCTCCAATCTGCTGAAAGGCCCCCAAATTAAACAAAGGTCTGATTTTGTGTAAAGATTTCTAGAATTGAGAACCTCTATAAGGCACAATGTCTCTAAAATCACCCCTAGGAAAATATTTAGCTTTTAAAAATTCTAAACCACAACTCATCTCTGGCCAGGTTCATTCTCTAAAACCACTTGCATAATAAACAATCATTCATCAACCTAGTGTTAATCACCCCTAAACCCCCAAAATCTTTTGGCCTACAAAAAACCCCCATTTAACCATATGATATTTAAATTTGTCACTAGCCCCTCTCCAAGAAAATTTAGATCTAATTGAATATATTTTTTGTGAGTCTCCTCACCTATAAAAACACATTGTATATATAGGGAGACTACTTAAGCAACTATTAACTAAATTGTAAATTGAGTTTTTTGAATGTAAATTGAGTTGCTACTAATATGTACAATCATTTTGTACCTTTAAATGATGATGAATGGATATGTGACTTGAGTGAAGGTGTGTGAGTTCATTTCCCTAAGAACTTTGTGATGTGTGAAAGTATTGATGGATCTTTCAGCTTGTAGTTTGCTACAACATCACGTGTGCTGGTTGCAAAGATAGTTGGCAAAAAAAAAATTAAAGCACACATTTACAAATTAGTACAAATAACACTAAAATTGGCATGCCCTGTCCAAAATATTGCTCAATGTCACATAGAACAGAAAGATAGTAGTTGCTGGAAATACATAGGACATAGAACATGTGAACTGGACTCAATGTCACATATTAGAGCTTTCTTGCTGCAAATACATAGAACTTTCTTGTTGCTAGCCTCCTTGATAGCCTCCCAAATTATTGCTGGGTATCTTGACATTGAATCAATGAAGAGAGTTAGTCACATAATAGCGTGATCACTAAATTAGAGACCAATTTTTGTCATCATGACCTCAATCATTGTGTTGCCCTCCTTAGAGGGCAATTGCAGCTGTCATGGTAGACGATCTCCTTGCAAGACCTACACATGCGCGCCGCTTTTGTTTTGTTCTCTACATTCTCATCTTTCTTTACCTTCTGTCCCGGTCTTGTTCTCTTGCACCTACCCTTGGAGTTGACATCATTTGGCGGCCATATGTTCACTTGATCAGGGATAGGACAACCTACGAATGCTTCAATTTCTTCAGGTATACTTACCACATTTTTAGGGATCAATGGAGTCACTTCAACCCCAAATGTGAAGACCTCACTTCCATAGTTCTCTATTCCACAGGTAGTCTCCAGCATAGGCATTGTATATAATGTTGCATTTCAGCCTCCAACTCATTGTGACGTTGTTCTTCAACTGCATCAATAAACCTGATCCAAAACTCCACTAAAGCATTTTTTTTAATCCAATGAAATGATTGAAGAAAGAGTTTGCACTCTCCGACCCTGAAGTGATTATAAGGATTCCTACCAAGAAGATATCTTTAAAGTAAGTCGGTACCCATGATACACGAATTTGGTACCGAGTAGCAAACCACTCATTCGATTCTGAGCCGAACTCAACAATAATGGAAGACCACTCATTCTCGAATTCCTTTGGATTTTATGAGGCCCATACACATAAGTTGAAACGTTCATACAATAAAGGAGTTTCCCTCATATGTGGTGGGCGGTAGCATTGCTGGTAGTTTTTGCAAAATATGCCACATGCATAACCTATGTGTACTAATATAGGGAAGACATTGGAAATTAAAGCCTTCATGCTAGCATCTTCATTGGTTATGATGAGCCTAGGTGCAACTCCACCCTTTACTTTCAAGAATGTCATAAACAACCATATGTAGGACTCAATCTTCTCATTGGTTAACAATGCATCCCTAAATAAGACACATGCCTTGTGGTGATTAACTCCGGTGAATGGCATAAAGACCATATAGTATTGATTGGTGTTATATGTTGAATCAAATGGGAGAAGATCTCCTAAATGAGCATAATTCTTTCTACATGTAGTATCTGCCTAAAATACATGTACCAACCTACCCTTGCCGTCAACAACATAATCAAAGTAGAAACCAGGATTAGTTTCATTCTTTTTACGAAGGTTGTCAACAAACATCTAAGCATCCGATGACCTAATATAGCTTCTCAACTCTTTATGGTAATTATGCAAATATATCCCCGTGCATCCTACATTCTCAAATCCCCCTTCACTAATACGAAGATATCTATATACCCCCACTTTGTGTCGATGCTTGCTTTATGGCATGTGACTAATGCACACTTGGCTTTCTCATTTACTTTTCTATTAAACCTTATGAACTGTTGTTTGTTAGGTGACACCATTTAATGTGTATGAGATTCAACAAATGTATCTACCCTAAACTTATTGTCTTCAGTCTGCCTTACAACTAGCACTGCTTCACAGCCACACCTAGTTACCTTCCTGATATATTTCCTTTTCTTCGAATCCACCTTGTCCTTACCTTTCTCAGACTGGAAGCCTTCTCTTGAGCATAACCATCGCTTCCATCTCAAGACACCATTGATAATTGTATGTGCTCCACTACAAACTCCGAATATGGCTACATGTGCATATGCCTTGTAGAATTCCTCTACTTCGTCCGAGTCATCAACGGTAATTGATTTCAGTGATAGATTCCGCATCAGAGATTTCTTTAGGTTGCAGTGGCAATACCAAGCACATTGGGGGTGGAGGGCGGTGACGACGACGACGACACTGGCCGGAGTGGAGGGTGGAGCCGAACCCTAAACCTAGCCGATTTTGTTGGGGGCAGAGTGAGGGGATTTGGTCAGGATCGATTGGGATTGCGAACGAGATAGAGGAGAGCGATGGGAAGGAGAAGGGTTTTGCGTGAAAAGAATAGGCCGCGCAAAGGGGGTTTTCGCAAAAGCGTGTAAGTGGTTGGGGGTGCTCCGCCCACCTGCATCCGAGCCATCTGAGCCATATCCAACTTCTCTGATTTGCTTTCACACTTTTACACTCAATTCAACGTTTAACCAGAGATGTTGCCGCCATGTAAATCAGCAAGTGTTGTCGAGTAAGCTGTCCCTATCCTGATTCCTATCTCCATGATAGGGGGCGCCCCAGTAAGCATGTGAGGAGGGGCCACAACTCAACTCACAACTCACCGGTCGCAGTACCTTCACAAGCTAAGGGATAAGAAGATGCATGGATGATAGGTGCCACCAAGCAATAAAGGGACAAGGCAGAGAGGGAGAGGCCTCTTGTGATCAAAGAAAGGACCACCCAATTCGATTTCTTTCTTTTTAAGATCAAGAAAAGGTAGTTTCTGATGAGCATGCATCAAAACACTTCAAAGCTTTGGACTGCCTAACTTTTCTTAGGGTTGCCACTTTGCATTGACTCGACTTTAGGAAAAGCAAGAATAACAAATCCCAACTTCCAAGCATCTCGATGTGAAAGACACTATGATCTTTGACAAGAGATAAGAGAGGCAGCTGAACAGGATAAATGTTTACCGCGAAAGTCCTTTCCTACGATCAAGGGAATGTAAAAAATATCCGGATAAGTAACCATTTGGAATATCAACATCGCAATGAACAAAATCCAGGCAAAATTTTCTCCTAATCTAACATAAACAAAAGTATCTGTCTATTTATCATGTTGACAAAATTTCCACGCATGAAAGATACAGGATCAGGAAAACTTCGCACATGTTAGGTTGGAAAAATAATCCCAATTGACATCTAGCTATGAAAACAGCCAAAGGAACCGCAGCAACCAAACATTTATGGGCAGAATGAAAACAAAATATATAAACCTAAACGGGATAACTGAAATACTCTCGCTCTCTCTCTCTCTGTTGAAGAGAAACAGTAGGGAAGTACACAAGAACAGTGGAAATCTTCACCAGAGAGAGCTACGCAAGAGAGCACTTCATAAACTCACCACTTAAAAGGTACAAAATCACATACCCAAGCAATTAAGCAAGAGCAATTTAACAACCAACCAGCCATATGAACAGCATTTAGCTAACAAATTAAACTAGGGACCAACATTAAGTTTTCCATAAGAGGTTTACCGGCTGGACGGACATACATGTATAACCAGTTCCAGGTTTCCAGCCTTTTTGCAACTACTGCAAAGCCTATATGAGAAAGACCTATAGAATTACCCAGTTCTTAGGAGACGCTCCCCCCATGGAAGCAGCAGAGGAGTACCATGGCAAATTTAAAAGCTTATAAAGGTTTTTAAACCCTACAAGTTTATTGTTCAGTAGAACCAACTGGGGCCGTCGTTCTTCTGCGGGTAGTCGACGGCGCCTGACATGTTGAAACCAGAGCCGAACCTGAACTCCGATGCCCCGGTGATGTCGCCCATCTGGTTACCGAACGGCGTCTCGTCGCGGATGAAGAACTGCTGCTGCGCCGGAGCCTGCTGCTGCTGCTGCTGCTGCTGCATCATGTTATTGACATCATCGAACACACCACCGCCGTTGCCGCCAATTCCATTGCCCTGTCCAAAGAAGCTGTCGTCCATCTGCAACCTCGGGGTGAGCGCATTAGGCCTCTCCATGATGGTGACATTGTCGTTGCTCAGGTTCTTGTTCGCCATGAAGTTGTTGTCGTACATGTTCATCAGCTCCGCGATGGACCTCTGGCCGTCCATGGGCAGGCTGAAATCCTGGTTGTTCAGCGTCTGGTTCGGCGTGTTGTAGGGCGCCGGGAATACTGACGGCGGCGGCGGCGGTGGCGGCTTGTTCTCCGCGCTTGGCGGGAGGGGATCGTTGTACTTGCAGGTGTACTGGTGGCTGTTGCGCGCGTTCCGGTCGAGGAAGCCGTACCCGTAGTCGCTGTGCGGGCACTGGACGTTGTTGCAGGTATAGACGCGGTTGTTCAGCATCAGCTCAGGCTCGGCGGCGGCCGCCGCGCTCCTCTTCTGGATGAACTCAACGTCGGCGGTCTCTTCTTTCATCGGCGTCGGCATGAGGAACTTGTCATTCAGGATGGCCGCGCCAAGGTTGAAGGCGGATGGATCGGCCATGGCCGTGTTCTGGTTGCCGACCTCATCGCCCTTGCAGTCGTCAACGACGTCAACGTCGTACTCGCTTGAGCTGGCGTTGAACGATATGGCGCTGGCGATGCCACCGGAAGCCGCCGGGGGGCGCGCGCCGGGGTGCAGCTTCAGGTACAGCTCCTCTTCCTGCTTGACGACCGCCAGCCAGGTGGCGATCTCCTTGGCGGTCATCTTGTCCTGGAGGCACTTGGACTGCCTGACGAGACGGCGTATCTTCTCGATGTCCGGCGACATGTGCTTGATGACAGCGGTGAGCACGCTGACCTTCCAGGCCTTCTTGAGGTCATGGGGCTTCTTGTACGGCGGCGGGCCCTGGTCCTTGGGGATGCCGAGCTCCGGCCACCATTCCTCGTCGCCGCTCGGCCACCACGGCGGCGGGACGCCCTTCTCGAGCGGGAACCTCCGCTGCGGGGGGTCGCAGTGCTGCATGAGCGCGGAGAGCAGCGAGCCGAGAGTGGTGTCCTGCAGCTCCTGCAGCGAGTGCGGGCTGGCAGTGCCGGAGGCGAGTTCGCTCTCGCAGCCCGGGACGGCGTTGTCGGCCTGGTACTTGGCGATGGCGGCCGGGCCGTTGCGGTCGAAGCGGACCTTCTCCTTCCACCAGCCGCGGAGGTTGTCGGAGGCGCCGCTCACCGGCTTGCCCTTCTCCGGGATGATCCCGTACACGAACCCCTGCGCGCGGCACACCTCCATCATCTTGAGCATGTACTTGAGGATGCCGTCCTGCGCGCGCGACATCTTCTTGCGCCGCGCCTGCTCCTGCGACTGCCGCGGCTTCGAGGCGTCGCCCCCGCCGCCGGCCGCTTGGTCCTTGCCGCGGCTCTGCTGCAGCTCCTTGAGCCGCTTCAGCTTCATGCGGTCGCGCCACATGCGGCGCTCCAGCTCCTCGATGTCCTCCACGTCGTCGTCGCTGTCGTCCTCCCCCGCGTCCGGGAAGCTCTCCGGCGGGGGGTCCAAGAGGTCGCCCTCCCCCATCACGCACTGATCACCGGAGGATGTCTGCGGCACAAGCGAGCCGAAGCCGAGGTTCTTGTCACCGCCGCCGACGCCGTTCTGCTGCAGGAGATCCACGAAGTTGTGCACGCCAGGGAACACCATGCCCTGATCCATCACCAGTCCACCCCCCATCATCGCGACAAGCACAACGATCCAAGCAACTCACTCACAGATAGATAAGACCTCCTGTACTTGTAGTATTCACCTGCATACAAGCAAGCAAAGGGACCGTGTTAACTGTAGAGTTAAAACGAAGATTGCCGAGTAATTAACTGCGTCTAAACGCAATATGTGTTACCAATTTAACTGGGCAACATGTGCAACACGAGTAGTGTTAAAAGAGGTAATTATGGTAAAAAGCAAAGCTTATTGCAGGCACTCAGGGGGAGATATAGTAGTAGCAGCAGCAGCATGTTAATTCGGTAATTACACGATTACCAAATAAATACTACCGTCTTTTCCTTAAGAAACTAGCTGTGTTAACATCTTAGATCTACATAGGCACATAGCCAGGAGACAATCATCTTGCTTTTAGCCAGGAGACAATCATGTGGCATAAAAGCAAGTTTGCCTATTGAAGCACTGGAAGCTGTGCTAGTTTTGCATGTGTTTGGTGAAACAAAAAGGCCTTGATCTGATCAGACCATACATAGACACTTCTCCTATGATCCCATCACTTCAATTGATTCACCAAAGGAGGACAAGGCATGCAACTAACAGGCATCTCTACGGTAGGATTATCTTTCCTGTAGTGCCATAATCATATTGCACAGTACAAAAGGAAAGGAGTCATCATGATTCATGTATGATCATAACGTACTAATGGATGAACTAAGCAAAGAATTGAATCACGATAACATATGCCCATACAGTCATAGACAGGATTAGCAAAAGAATTACTTCCATGCCAGTTTCTAACAAGTTGGACTTAAAAGAAATTGAAGCATGTAAAGTTTCCTTTTTCTTCTTTTCCTTTTCCTTTCTACAAAGTATGTTGAAACATATGAAACAATATTTGATCAAATCACAAGGGGAAGAACTTTTTCAGAAAAGAAAATCATTTTTTATGGATTTATTTGTTTTTACCAAGCCAAACAGGTATGGACAGTTGGAAACAAGAACGTGTACCCATGTGCTTAGCAAAAGGAATCAAGTCGACAAAAAAAAAAAAGAAACGAAAACAACAGACAAAATAGATCAAAGCAGACATCAAAACGGAAAACAGATGAAAAATTCCATCTCCAAAGAGAAAGCAGAAATAACATTGTTTTTCATGATCCAGAATAAAATCCTTCCATGGCACTTAAGTACTATACATTTCCTAGAACATGCTCAACCAAAAACCTGTATCCTTTTACTAGGGATAATCACTAAGATCTAAAACAACATCAAACAAAAGAAAGAAACTCGGGTGTTTGGCCGGTACCATATCACAACATCTAAAAGCTGCAAGCTTGGGACTCTGCCATGGATTTACGCACCCCTCTGACCAAATCAATTATATACACAAGAACAGAACATCACCCCCCAAAAATGAAGAAAAAGAAAAGGAAGGACAACAACGAAGTAGGAGTACCCAAACAGGAATTGGCAACTGCAAGCAACTCTAGGATCCACAAAAAATAAATGGGTAGGAAAAGGACCTAGCTAAACAATCAAAGCATATTCTATCTCAGACCAACAGCCAATCAAGAGCACAAGCAAAACATAAAAAAAAAAAAAACCAAAGAAGAAACAGGGCCATCCTTATGAAGCATATGCACACACAAGAACACAAAAGAAAAGAGAAGGGCAGCAAGAGCTCACCTCTATGCTAACCTTCCACTTGCTATTTTTTTTCTGCTACTACTTCACCTAGGCCATGACCTGGGAGAGGAAGAGGAGAGAGAAAGAGGGGGGGGGGGGGGTGCGGCGAGAGAGAGAGGGGGAGGAGAGGGAAGGGAGGAGAAGGCACGAGTGGAGATAAGAACAGGGCCGCACCGCGCGAGCACAAAGTAATAAGGCGAGAGGCAAGTGGGTGTCCCGCCGCCGTGGCGCTTGGGCACAACAGCGACAGGGACCCTTCCCTTACATAATCCCGTCTTAAACTAGTCTCCTACCACCCACGAACTGCCGCTGTGATGCTCTGTCAATCTCGCTAATCACTCGAGTAAATCTTAATTACCGCGGTAGAAAGAGCTGACGTAAAAAAGAGAGCGCTGGGTGGGCTCTGCCTATGCCACGCGGGGCCCAGGCGGCGCGTTCCTGGCATGCGGGGTCCGAGGATCGGAGAGCGCGTATAGCTACAGAAAAAGGCGCTGGTGACAAGAGCAGGGGATTCGGGGGAGGGAAGTTACCGTTTTGCCCTCCCATGGACTCTCACCTAGGTTACCTAGTTGCGCGTTCTGTTCCCGATATGGTTCTCTCCCTGTGCCTACAGCAGGGAGACGATGATCTTCTGCGCTTAAGGTCTTCTACATGGCAGGTTTTTATCCTACCTAAAGTCCGGTTGAGTAATCGGCGCAGCAACTTTGTGTGAATGCAAGCAATATTTGGAGTAGGTGCGTCTAGGGTATACATATGTGTTGTCTATCTTGTCTTCGTATTGTTTAGTCGTGCGCTATTGTTAGATGAGAAATGATTGAGTTTATCTCTACGCGTAGCTTTTATCTCAGCAATGGCAAATGAAACAATTAAATCTGACATGGTTAGTTGGAATAGAAAGTAAGGCAGCCGCATGTTTACATTGTTATTAATGTAAAAGAAAGTGTGGTCCAATCATTATATTCGTATTGTATCCGTTTAAAGGGTCTATGAAACTATCTTTGTTTGGTAAGCTTTAGCAAATGTAAATTCAAACTAGGTATTTAAAACAAGTCTTAACTCCACCTTTGGTCGGCTGGTTACTTCTATTACCTCACTCTACTCTCTTGTCTATAGAGTATTATGCTTCTCTACACTTCATGGATACACCAAAATAGAGTTATCATTTCCCCTTAGTGGTGTTTAGCGTCGCTAGTGACTACTTTGGCGAACTTGAACAACATATGATAATATTTTATGATTTCATCTCTTTTTTATGTTTTGTATTTGAAATTTTTTACTACTAATTATGCGCACAAGTAGTTGGTCGACCATATATGTTAAGTGCTCACCTGTCGCCAAATGGTGCGATCTAACCATTGTCAACAACCTCAAGATGTGTTGTGGCTTTGACCAAGAGGTTGAAGATTATATACCTTGTGGCTTTGATTCACTTGAGAGGCAACGCAAATATTTAAACTGCAACTATGTTGTCGACAGACGACAGGAGAGATCAAACATTCAAAATGCGGGAATTTTTCTCTATTCCTACAAGTTTTAATATGTTCCCTGCAAAATTCCTACAGAATTCATGCGTTCTATGCAGGGTCTCAACTACCTATATTGTCCATCTTGTGTGAGGGAAAACCTTTGTATAGTACAGTACATTTGTTGGACATATACTTGTGTTTGATTTTTTTCCCATAGGGATAAAGGATTCTTGGAAGAGATGGCCTACTATCTAACCTTAGACAATCCCCGTAAGATCCACTGCAGAGTAGCAGTGCTGCCTGGTATGGGGGGCAAAATGGTCAGGGAGCCACTTTATCATCAAATCTAGTTAACTTTGACGGCCTTCAAATCCGTAGCCGCCGCCGCAGCAGCGATCACGAAGCACAAACACGTGCTGCCTTATGGGCAGGAGCCACGTGTCCACACCCCCAGCCCGTGCGGCTTTTCTTTTACACGCACGCCCACCTCACGCTGTCACGCAAAGGACACCACTGGCACTGGCGACTACGCGTACCGCTGTAAAAAGAAAAGGCAGATTGCCCTGCTCTTTTTACCCCATGTTGTTTACCCTATTGAAGAGTCAAAAGACCTGCTCACTTTTTCCTTGACTCAGCTTTTAATCCCGGTGCTTACGGAGACAGATTAACATTAATTAATCAATCAAGTTCATGTTATTGATTTATTTTCTTTAACTTTCTTTTGGTAGGACACTACAGTGACAGCACTAGCACGGCCGTTTCTGCAACGACACACCCTGTTCGCATACCGGTCAATTTACTCGCTGTAAATTTCCAACTTGCTTCGGTTTCGATTGGATTCTTGAAACGTACAGAAGCTTACACTCTATATAGGGTCTAGCAGCAGTGCAGTACTGCAGTATAGTTTCTTCCATGCAAATCCATTGGATTCCAAGTCCAAGAGATAAGCATAGAGTTCCCAGATTACCACAGAGGCAAAGAGATTATTCCAGTGCAGTCTGCATGTCGGTCGATCCGAATGGCACCAGAGCCACCGATTGATTTGGGCCTTGGCAGGACATTATCACTCACTGAATTAATGTCGATTGGGTTTTGTTGACATTATCACTCACCAGAGCTTACACTTGATTTGGGCACTAGATTGGGTTTCGTTGAGTTAATGTCGATTAGGCCTCAAGACAACTGTTGCACATCCGATTTCATCATGTACGAGCAGCTCATTTGCTTATCAATTTCCTCAGTTTTGATGCCCACGAAACTCAGTTCCTTAATTCAAGTCGTAGTCGTAGAGATGGAGTGTTTCTCGGAGATACTGCTACCACACACCACACACACAACCTTGAACTTCAGATATTAGTAGCAAGTCCGTGAGTCTATACTCAAAGTTGGGATCAGGTGCGCCTCAAATGGGACTCGCATATTTTTTTTCCCCCTTTGATGATGGGGATAATTGTAAACCATACAAAATTAAATTTGTATGGTTAAGGTTTGATCAAAATAGGAGGAGCAGCCCCTGTATTTTCCACATCTATCGTTTTCAGACTAGTAGTGATACGTCTTTTTTTCTCCTTTTTACCACGTGGTCTTTACACGTTGGAGTTTACTGTGCTCGTCACGGATTGCAGCGGAGCGGATGAGTTTTCCTTTGGTCGAAGGAATCATCAATCGATGGCGCCCACCTGTCGATGCGGGGGAATATACTGCTCGTGGAATGGCCGACATCGATCCAAGCCGTACACGTATCGGGAGGGTGATCTGACAGGTGCTCAGTCATATACTGCACTGCATGGGGCAAGGAGTACTAGTACCCACCACCTCTCAGCAAGACGAAGGGCTTCGAAGATCAAACAGAAGGCTCAACCTCGGCTCCCTTCCTCCCGAAACTCTGTTCCTTCCCCCTCCAACTTCTTTCTCAGATTTCCAGGTCCTAATCGCTCCTCCTTTCTGGCCTAATTGCTCTTCTCAGTCCTTACCTCCGATACTCCCGATTTATGTTCTTAAATACTTGTATCGTGTGTTGGATTGGTAATAGTACGCCTGGAATGATAATATTGCTCTTGTGCTAGTGTCGATTTGTGTTCATGCAAGTCATTAGGGACGGATCCAGAAAAACAAGTCACTATAATCATCAGGATCACTACACATTAACCTTATTTGAGTTTACAAAATAACATCTTATATACATTAACATATTACCATAGATTATAGGTAAGATCGTTCACGTCGTCACATAACCCCATTCGCTATAATTGGATCCACCCCTAGATATCGTCCTAGTCCGTCGTCTGTCACTCGTGTCCGCCACTCCGAACCACCGCACGTGCCAATCGTGCTTCCTGCCGCTCGACATGTGTGGTTGCCCTCGGTAGCACCAACTGGTCCCAACCACTAACTAATGCGAGCCAGTGTGGTCCGTGCGCGGTGAAAAGCTGCTACCCTTAGCACGAACGGCGGCAGCACATGGTAAATTGCAGGTGGCAATTGACAGCACCAGTACATGCCTACATGCCTACATGGTGCAACTGGAACTCTAAGAAAAGGATGCAATTGATGAACTACGAACTTGGAGAAATGCAGGTGAAACTGTGTTATCTTTGACAAGGAAAAGCAGCATTTTAGCATCTTTTTATAAGGAGTTTTATAATTCATGGAGTAGTACTAGTATGCTAGCTAGTTTACTTTTGATTATAAACATCTGTAGTCAACTATGGCACTTCTATGTAAAGAAATGAGAGTCAACTTGAAAAATGAACAGGCCACCGGCGACAACAGAACGTTTTAGACTTTTAGTAGACGTGCATCGCTTTCTTAGTCCGAGCAATTTTTGTTTGCACCAATTCAATGTAATAAAATATTTTCGCCAGTCAATGTTGAGTCATTTTTCCTGATGTATGCTGGAACATTAATTGTTTCAATAAACTCGATTATCCAGTCCATTTGGTGGTACACTTGTGCTACAGGCTCCATAAGAGTCAATAGATTTATGACTTGACTATTTTTCATACAAAATTAGCACAACAATAACAAATAAAAATTACAGTAACAAAGATGTCCTGAGGTGGGATACAAATAAGGATTAATTTCTTATTTTCCACTAGAAGTTGGCAACTTCCTTAAAATGCCATCACGAAATTGCTTCTACATTCATTGTCATTGGATCTTAACTTTCATCTTTTTTTGCCACTCTCGTCAGCTCCGTTAAGTCTGATTGTCG
This sequence comes from Ampelocalamus luodianensis, assembly GCA_036346255.1. Taxonomy (NCBI): domain Eukaryota; kingdom Viridiplantae; phylum Streptophyta; class Magnoliopsida; order Poales; family Poaceae; genus Ampelocalamus; species Ampelocalamus luodianensis. Next base: position 24,548,838 of record CM070622.1, on the reverse strand, counting down.
TTAACCCCTCAGAAGGTGTTATAATTTTCTCAGTATACCCAAATTACCCCTGGCCCTACATGTCATACATCACCCCTTTCACTCACACACCTTCTTCCTCATCCTCACACCGTCCCCACCACCTGCGTCACGCTGCCTCGCCACCTCCCACACCACCCATGCCACCTCCGGCCTCGCCTTTGCGCCTAACAACCGCTACCACCTACGCCTCTGCCCACACCACCCACGCCGCCTCTGAACTCGCCTCCACCCACACCACCCGTGTCGCCTCCGGCCACACCTTCGTCCCCAAACAACCACTGCCACCACCGTCACCTTCGGCATCTACCCCACCACCTGCGCCACACCACCTCTAGCCTCCGCTCATAGCATTTGCGCCACCTCCAGCCTCTGCCCACACCACAAGAGGCCGACGTTTGAGGAGCAAGAGCGCGGAGGTGAGGCAGACCCCCGTGCGCAAGACGGTGGAGCTCGACGAACATGCGAACGCCAGCTGCCGCGGCGTCAACAAAGGTGAGTGTCCATGGCAGAAGTGCTTTGACGCTAGGCGGCTGCAAATAAAGAGGGGGATGGATCCCTGGGGGATGTGAAGATGCTACAGGCAAGAGGGATCGGAAGATGGCTCACCGGGGTGGGGAGCAGTTGGCTTCGGCGCGGGCTCAGCTGGAGCCGGGATGCAGAGCAGTGAGGGGAGAGAGAGGAGGGATGAAGATGGAAGATAAGAATAGTAAATAGGTCTTTTCCCACACAATTTTTGACAATCAACTCGTGGTTGATCGATGAGAGTGGTAAAAAAAGATGGAAATTGAGATCCGATGACAATGAAGGGAAAAACAGTTTTACGGTGGTATTTCAGGGATCTGACCAACTTCACGCATGCGCACCTTGGATTACCATTGGTTAACTAATCCTATCGAAATTTCCTGCGGCCACAGAAAATGCAAATACTTAGTGAACACTGAACAGTGGGGAAAAAAATCATTATTCATTAAATATTTACCCTTTTATATCTCTCAAATGAGATTGAGTTTTCCGTTGAAATTTTGCAAGGCCATAGAACATGCTCTCCCCTATCTCTAGTAATTTGTTTTAGAATTTTTGGAAAATTCTACACATTTAGCCATGTTTCACCGGATATTTACCCGATAAAATTTGTAGAGATGTTCCGAGGCAGGGGCGGATCCGACATATTTGGATTGGGGGTGACCCCAATACCTGTTGGCTTAATCCATTAAGAAAGTAGTACTCATGATGATATTACAATATATCATTACTAATTCATACCTATAATGATATCAATGTGATCATGGTAACTCTAATGACTTCTTTTGCTGGATCAGCCCCTTTCCGAGGACGGCATGAAAAAAAAACCCACAATTTAGATAGCGCGTGCGCACTGGTTACTAAAATTGGACTGTATAACTAGTACAAGGCAATCCATACAAAGTTTCAAGTTTCTTTATTGTGTAATTTTGGACAACCGTCGGTCGGTTAAATGCCAAAATACATAACCTTCCGTCCGAGAAGTCGGCACATCCAATAGCATGTTAGGATGTCAGCCATGTCCAAAACTCCAAATAGGGCTCAATTATCGCGAAACGGTACAGGGTTGGACGGGGACTTATCGCTTGAACTGGACCCCGCTTGAACAGCACACGTATGCCCCTTGCCAATCTGTGCTACCTTTCTCTGTTTTGCTTGATTTGACTATGTATCCGAACGGTAGCGGCGGCAGCAGCTTGTTTATTTATGATTTGGCAGGTGAGAAGCAAATCATGCAGCCTTATCTCTTTGGCTATGGCCAATGGCCATGAATGTCTTGGTCGCCGGGTACCTGGTGATAAACCCCCTTAAATAGAGTAGGAGTACATCTCAACACAAAACGCTGGAACCAGCACGATTGGTTAGGTTTTTCTGAAGAAAAAAAACACGCGAATTTTGTATGATTCCTACAAGAACTATACTGTTTTCTTTTTTTTTTTGGGTTCATGAAGCTTCTGTGTTCCAAATAGGACTCGAGTAAGTAGAAAACGGAAACAATTCGATTACAAGTGAAGCAGCTAAGACGAAGACGGGTGGTAGTTTCACAGGGTCACTGTTTTCTTTTTAAGGAAAAAGTCAGATGGGATTTGAAACGTGTGCTCGGAATTCATCGCTTGCATTGCCTTGCCTCGGCTCCAAACTGTCCGTGCCACTTGACCGAAAGCAGAGGATACGAATCCAAGCTGGTGCTTTCTCCAGCCCCCCTATCAATCCGGGAAAGTCCTTCGCATTTGATCGTCCACTTGCAACTCACCTGTCCTCTTCGTTGATATGCAACAAGTGACAAGTGGATATATGTATAGCAGGCAGTATCAATGTTTCTTACTTTCTTGGCAGCTTCGACTCGATCGAGACAGAAGCTTTCCAGGATGAACTCCAAACCGATTTTTGCTCCAAAAGGCTTTAATTCAGCAACTACGATATGCCATACTGCCATTGTATCTGTGTAGCCAGAGAAATCAGTAGGTACTCGGCAGTGGCCATTGGAGGCCCGGTGCAATTTAACCTCTTCATGTTGTTACTTAGTACTACCACTATAAACTAAGACTGCTATGACTATAGGTATATGGATGTGCCGTGTGGCCCGGGTAATTTTAATTTAGTCTGGACCACTCAAGTTCACAGTTTCACCGTGTGCTCGCTTTTCATCCCCTTTCCCTATTCCAAACGTGACATGTTGTCGCGACTCGCGATCAACCTGACAAGTTGACGCAAGCCGGACAGAGGCACTCGATTTTTTTTTTCTTGCGAGGAGAGACTACGTGAGATCTTACATCTCATTTCGGCAGAATTTCTCGTGCGGCGCATCATCCGTGATTGCAATCACTGAAGGTTGGATGCTTTTCCAGCAATCGTGACGTGCCAACTTTTTACGACCCACGTTTTCTAAGTAGAACAGATAATGTATTTTTTTTACCGAGTGATTGTGATAGGGTAGAAAGCTTTGTGAGGTGCACACACCTTTGGTAGATTTTTCGGCAAAGGAAGCCGTACGCAGCTGAGAGCCTCCCCGACGGCATCTACGATCCAAAATGATTAAGAAAGAATATAGACACATCATCAAGTAATTATATTAAGATTATCTCCTCCAATGCAAACATCTCTTTTATGAGTGTTTAAATAGGTGTATTATAGGATAACTTGCTCAGTACCACTATAACGATCTCATAAATTGAAAAATAGCATCGATGTGTCAATGATATGTAGCCCCATGGCCTAGCTATTATCCTCACCTTATATGTTATTTTTCAATTTGTACATCTTTGTAATGTTATTGGCAAATTTTCCCTTGTATTTTTTTTATTATATATAGTTATATACTAAGCACATGTTAAGCACCAGTGCCTAATTAATCATCTACGCTATAAAATAAACATTTTATCTATCTTATGATAAGAAAAGTCGGTTTTTATTTGCTAAACTTGTTTGCAAGCCCTGTTTTGTACATGCTCCGAGGAGGGTTCGATAGTGCGGAAATTATGCGCGGTAAGGCGGAGGAAACGACAGAGCTTATATGTGATGGTGCGGGTGAGGTCATTACGATATCATGGGCCCCGGCCCGGCCCTAAATGTGTTGTAATTAATCGTCAAAAACTTCACCATTGCCATCACGTGGGAAATAGAGCGTTGTCGACTTTATAGTATATACTTTACAAAATGCACTGCCATCTGATCTCTCACTACTGAAAGAGTTTACTACTACCTCAGTGCATCGTGGATGGATATTTTATTCCTCTCGTTTTTTATGGCAACTTTCAGTTTGCCCTGAGCAAACACGGAGCACGCACCAATCTCTCGCCTTCGTCAATTTTTGGCACCTATATGTGTGCCCCGCACAAACGCAAATCCACCGCAAGTTGTAACTACACACTGAGGCACACGTGATATTCTTTGCCTCTTCATTTTGGGATATACCATTGAATAATTTCGGATCTTTACAATATGCAATTGATGTCTCACTGACATATGGGTTTTGAACCCCACATATCAACCTCATAATGAGTAACATATTATGAATCATGTAGTTATTCAGTGACATATCATAAATTTTCTCCTTCATTTTTTACGGATCCGACCACACTGGCTCGCTGACCAAGTCCTACACGAGAGTATTGGAAGGAATTCATGGACCAGCAGAGCTCAATTGGAATTTGGTTGCCAAGTCTCGAGAGGGAGCGAGGTCACCACCGCCCCACCACCATGTGTCCATGCACTGAGGCGTACGGACGCATCGTGGCTACTGGGCGAAGACCATTATTTGCCGTGCATGCTCCCATTCTCCCTACCCAAAACCCCGGCCCGAAGACGTACGACGAGGTCCGCGGGACACGTCGGGCTTTAGCCCCACGCGCAGGGTGGACCATGCATGAGGTTTTCCCCACGACCACCATGCGAGCTCTCAGACTTTGGTGTCGGCAGCTGATTTCTGGGTCTCTCTCCTGCGGTTTTCCTTCCCGTTTCAACCCAGATAATAGTTAGGAAAGTCTGCTTTTTGTCAATTATCCACCAAAGTTTCAGAAGGAAAAGAAACGGGGTGTCGGGGTAGAACCAGAGTTATACGTCTCTTTTTTAACACTGACGAGAGTTATACTAAAGGTGTTCAGAAGAAAAAAAAAATGCAAATCTTCAAATTGAGAGTGGGTCGAACTAGAGGAATTTGAGGCCCTTTGGACCCGCTTGCATGATCTACACTTGCAACCGGACACTCCGGGCACATTACACGTTAGTTGGCGTTGGGCATCGCTCGACCATTACGCGGCTAAATCGGTGTACTTTGCACAATTCAGGATTACCGGAATCATAGAATCAACTCCAACACACAAGTATCGGGAAAAGACTCCTCTCTTCCTCCTCGCCACCAAACAAGCCCCCCTCTTCTCCTCCCTTCCTCCTCGCCCCCGCTGTCGGCAGCCGTCGGCCGGTCAGCGACGGCGGAAGGGCTCCTTCTTCTCAGTGGTGGCGTCTGATCTGCATCGCGTTCCCGACGCCCGATGTCTGTCCGTCGATTTTCAACGGTGTGAACTTTCGTCAGGGTTGGATCTGGAGCCCTTCTCCGCTGGCTCGTCTTCAGGCGTGGCGATCTGGGGCCCTTCTTGTTAGAGTGATCTCAGGCATTTGGCCCAACGGCCAAATGCCACCTTTGACCAGCTACGATCGGGCGCCACCAATGGTGGTGGGCCCGTCGCGCGCCATATAAAGAGAGGGGGGGGCGGCACGCACGACGAGGTTCACCGTGCCGCCACAAACCCCACCGACAAAAACCCTAATCCGATCCAGAGGGGGCGCTCCAGCGACGGGAAGCTCCACCACGCCGTCACCGTCATCCGATCTGTGCCGCCGCCATGGCCGGCTCCTCCTCCACGCCATCTGACGGTACCCTCTTCCTCTCCTCTCCTCTCTCTCTCTGATCTAAACCCCAGTGCAAAGAAAAGAGAACCACACACTTCTCTGCCAGCTTCTTCGGCCGCGTGGCTTCGTCAATAGCATGACGACAGTGGTGGCACAGTGCAGGTCTAGATTTAGCACAGTTGGTAGAGATCGCGACGGCTCGGTGGCGGTGGCTTGTGCGGCGCTAGGCTCCTCCCCGGTGGATGGTTGTTAAACGGTCGACGCGTGCTGCGGTGGACTTCGCCTTCCTTGGTGCTGGTGGCGATTGGCCGTTGGGGATGTTGCAGACGTCGTCTTGGCGATCTGGTCTTCATTGGTTGGATTCAGCGACGAGGTAGTGATGTGGCGTGGTCTTGGAGCGCTGGTACCTTCAATCTGGGGTGAAAACTCTTGATCTGACCTTCATTGGTTGGATCTGGCAACGACGTCGACCTAAGCGGCGTTACCTTCTTGAAGGCGTTGCTTTGGAGCACTGGTACCTGAGCTCCGGAGTGAAAACTCCTGATCTAGCCTTCGCTGGTTGGGTCCGGCGATGACGATATGAGTCATATCTCTTCTTGGAGGCGTCACTACGGAGACTGGCCCATCATCACTTCTTTTGCTGCGCAGCTGCTATTCGTTTGTGGATGATCTCTTGGTTGGTCTCGGAGGCGGGCTAGGTGGGGTTTTTTTTATGTTAGCCTTTGGATGACAATTTGTTTGTGGCTTTTGACCATTTTTTGTATTAAACTTTTAGTTGATAGTGGTGTAATGACTGTGTGCATCCTTAGTTGGTGTAGAAGCTAGGAGTTGTACTTCCATTATCTAAAAAAAATCTAGAAAGCAACGGAGGAAAACAAATGCAAGCTCTTCGCTTAGACCTTGATCCAAATCAAAATTATAGCAGAGGATAACCTAGCAATTCGAGGGTTGCCACATCAGCCATCATGTCCCCTTTGTAGCAGCCAACAGCAATCAGGACACCACCTCTGTCTCCACTGCCGCTTCACGATGGAAGTGTGGTCTTAATGGAATGGCGGCAGCAAACATCCAAGACCGCACCAGAAGAGCAAATGAGCGAATTTAACGGCATGATCATTTACATAACTTGGAAACATTTGGAAAGAAAGAAACCAAGGGATCCTACAGTGCAAGAGATTGTTGCTCAAGTAAAGGAGGCAATCGACATCGGGAGAAAGGCTAATCGTGTTTTTAGATCCCCTTTTGGTTTCTTGAGCCGACTTCCTGCGAGTTCGGTTTGCTTGTAACATTTTAGCCACATGTGCCTACGAAGTACCTTGTTGGTCCTCCTTCCGACGGATGTGTGTTGGTCCTAAACTCTATTCTACTTTAATTGATTTAATTGATTGACAGAGCTCCTGTCTTATTTTCAAAAAAGAAAAAAAAAACAGAGAGGAAGAGTTCAGTTGAATTACTGTTTCTTTCACCATGTGCTTTCTAATGAATTAACGAAATGTGTTGGGATCGCTACTTGCAGCAGAGGCACGAGAAGTCCTATATATGCCCTCTAAAAATGAAAAGCACGAAATTTAAAGCTAATTAAGGACCTCATTTGCAACTTGCAGACAACTCCACTGCTAACATTACTGCTTTAGGACCTGAGCAATTCGATTTATGATTCTGAATTAGAATATCCAATGATGCCTACACCTAGGGGGCAAACGGATCCGGATTACCTATTTTATCCGGCATTTGTATTCAGATGATAGTGAATGCGGTAAGCCAAAATGCATTCGTATTGTAAAACGACTACAAATCCGGATGATTTCTAGACTTTTTTTTTGTTGAATACGAATACGGATATAGTATGCAAAATAGGTATTGAATTGAATATGAATATAGATAATATCCTGATTCGGCGCACGTAATAGTTGTAGCTAGTTATTACGTATCTTTTGTATTTGACCTTCAAATTGGGCATATTATATATGCATTTAGATGGTTGACAATAATTTGGCATTTGATGTTTGAAATTTTTGCACATTCCCCAATGAAGTTTTTTGCAGGCTCTTTTTAGCCAAATTCAACATGTTGATAACCGATTTATTTGCAATCTCTCTAAAATTGGTTAGATTTTGTGGCAAAATGGCACCAATGATAATGATTACATGCGAAACCAGATGAAAATGGGCGTAAATATTTACTATAAAACTAGTGTCAACTCGTCAAACTTCACAATGCAGTAAGATGTTTGGATCTAACCGAATCGAGTAGGTATTCGTTTCGTATTTATTATAATATTCGATTCATATTTGTATTCAAACATATTCAAAATTATATTAATTTAAAAATACGAATACGAGAAGACCAGGTTCGATCCGTCGACGCCTTACTACGTACACCACCGCCGGCCAAACAGTCCTATTGAAGACACTCCGGTGTTATCCCACTTTAAACTTTAGTATTACTATCATGTTCTCTTACTAAGAAATTAACTTGTTTTCTCGTTCTTTTCTCTCACATTATGGATTTATTCTACAGTTGGAAACACGTGCTTACTTATCTTCTGGATTTGATCGATCGCCTAATCATTATACAATACATGTATACAGAGAAAGTCAACACTAGAAACTTTGCAAAGTACTACGAGGGGAAATGACTATACATCCATAATGACACTAATGATTGGGACATTGTGTTCTTTTTAACTACTTCCTCCAATTAACATAAACAAATCATTTTGGATATCCACGTGATCTCTAAAATGCAACTTTAACCACTAGTTACTATTATAATATATTTATAAAACCCAATAAAATTATAATATTATGAAAGTACTTTTCAAGATAAATCTGAACATATGATTTTCATGTATCTAATCTTAATATTTAAAAAGATATCGATAGCTAAAATTTTTAAAGTTTGACTACACGTACTCCAAAACAACTTGTTTTTGTGAACCCAAGAGAGTAGTATGTTTTTATATAGTTTACGTGCTCCATCTCCAATCCTTAATCTAGCCATATCTGTCAGTTGATCTTGTTTCTCTTGCAAAGGGATATAGAGAGATAAATATAAGTATGCACATGTATAAGCGTATACATGGATGGCCATATTATGTTTTTTTCTTTTGCCTCTTGATTCACCGACAGAAGCTCCTTGGCCTTTTTGGAAATATCAACGGGTAATTAGTCTCATGTGAACCATTGGAGCGCATGAAGGGCCACACTCATACAATCTGCTGCTATGCACATGACTCAATCTTCTGCTAGTCTTCGTTTGCAACAAAGCTGCCGGAACTGCACACTAATACGTGATTTAATAATTAATGGTGGTAGTACTCCCTAGTTCTTTTTTAGGTGACACGTTATAATCCATGTCGTCATTAATATGTTCAAAAACATTTAGAATGACTATATAAAAATTTAATTTTTATTAGTTTTGTTGTTAAAAATACTGTCATAGCATTATAATTTTATCGGCATAATATAAGATAAAATTATAAAAAAAAAGTAACGAGTAAAATCACAATTAAAAAAAAAATATTTCACTAGGTGATGCTCAATTATCGGGCTGCTTAAAGCTTACCACAGCCGCTTAATTTGTAAAAAAACGTTGCATTGAATTTAGGATTAAGCGTTTCATAACCATTACACGTACTACTACTAGTCTACTACCTTTTTGCCTGGTGGGCTAAAGTCATGTACAATAGTTTGTCTCTTCGGAGTGTCTTTAAAAGCTTCAACTTATATACAGACAACATTAGAGACAATATCTTCAATAAGTTATCTATAAAATTATTTATTTTCAACATAACTTTTCCCTTTAACACTCACCGTTTACGATGGTTTGCATATCCAGCTTACCTCTTATATAAGAGATAATACATTTTCTCTCTTCACATCCTCTCCATTTCAATTAAAATTCTAAATAATATGACATGTAAGAGAAGGCAGATACGATGACTATTAAAGATGCCATAAAAGCTTGTGGTAATACCGAGGTAGCTAACGGGTTGATATTATTATGGCTTGCCATGACTTGAAGACGAGTCACACCATCAATTAAGGGGCCGACCTGAATCTGATCTTCCTTGCGCAATGCCCCAAAAGGCTCTCTTGCTATACATAGTTTGAGATAATAATAATAATAAAAAAGCACTTGCTACACATGCCGCTTGCCACCACCTTGTCCAAAGTGCCCGGCGCAAGCCGAGTGTACAGGTTCTCTGAACAACTACCAGACAGTAGCATGTTACACGGAGCGGCAAAGTGAAACCGAGTTAGCCAGCGATTGTCAATGGCAACTTGGCAGGCGTGCTCCCTACTGGTCAGGCAGGTGCTATATCTGAGGATCATTTCATGTGTAGATTCTGAGTAGATTTCAGGAGCGAGTTTCTTTTTAAAACGTCTGGGGGCTAATGCACGCGGTGTAAGCTCGGCGTTTAAGCATAGGGATTCCAAGTCCTTGTCTGAATCGTGCCTGTCTACTTGTCTAAGTTCAGTGTTCAGAATTTCAGATAACTTCGGTGGCTGTGGCGGACGATCTAATAGAGATCTCGTGCTCTCATCTCTCCATCTTTGCTGATTAAAACTTGGTTATGATCGGGTTTCTTGGGGGGATGCGAAGTTGCCTGGTTCGGAGTAAACTCTTGGTTACGATCGATCAAATGGAGCTTGGTTTACTCTTATCAGTAAGATTGTGTGGAGTAACAATTTCACTGGGTTCATGTACACACGCGAGATTTGAACATTTAACCTGAAGCGATAGATATTTCAGAAGGCGGAATAACTACAGGTCCAAGAACTCCATCCATGTTGATCTATCCGTGGTATGTAGCTGGCACTCTTCCGTAAGCTTGTATTGCGGATGCGAGATTTGATCGTGTTTTCAAAGAGAGATTTCTTTTATAGATGTTTTAAGGTGAGACGTGTGAAATCTAAACTCCAAGAAACGGCAGTCCCCTACTATGGGCCACAGAACTACCCAAGTGCTAACGGGCTTGGCCCGTGACGACGCCACGGAGCCCATGGAACGATGCCGTGCATGGCCTATTCCCCGCTGTGTTTTGCGCCGCCGCCGCACGCAAACCAACCCCGCCCGCGTCGTCGTGCGGACGCGCGGTTCGTTCGTTCGCTTGCCTCCTCCGCCCCGCCGGCCGCGCCTTTCCCGCTGATCGCCCGCGGCGGCTGGCGAGGCGGGAGCGTCCAGCCAGCGTCGTCTTCTCTCCTGCAGCGCGGACGCGGGCATACAACGTGACAAGGGAATTCCGTGTCATGCGTGGGATGATCGAAGCAATCGGCCGCAGGCTGGTTTCCAAACCAAACCAAGCAACTCTGAGCCTGACCGAAACGGATCCATGCAGCCCGTGCCGTTGGACCTAGACATGACAGCAAGTTGATTTTTTTTTTTTTTAAAAAAAAAAAGGAAGTGCAACTCTCAGTACCAACTAAAGATGCACATAACCATAATAGACACTCAAATTCGTATCGAAGAGAACTTAAACCTAGATGGTAGAGGTATACATCCACAATTTCTCACCAACTGAATGCCGTGACGTTGCTGTAGTACGAGTAAAGCAGGCTGGCTGCACAGAAATAGCCCAATGGGGCTTTATTATTGGGCTTGCAGGCTCGGCCTGCTAGGTAGGATCCGATGGGAATTTGCGCCCACTCTTTTACTCTATCGGCCTTACCATACATGAACGATTTCTCTCCCTCCCTCTCTTTTCTCGAAACAACACCAACCCATTCGTATTCTTTTTACCGTAAGGACGAAAACCAAATCTGGCCACCTCAGCTCGACAACGATGATCCACCTGCCGGCGAGCCCCACCGGCCAGGCAGGCACACAGCCAAAACCAGATCACACGACGGCGCGCCCTCCTGCCTCGTATGCGGCTGTACCTTTGGCATGACACACGGCACACCACCGCAGCGAAGTACTAACCCGTACTCCACCCAGCTAGCGGCAAGTAAGAGCAGTCACATTTGCCCCGTGCGCGCGCTGGCCCATGGTGAATGGCACCGCCGGCGCGCGACGCATCAACCACCCGCGACGCCTTTAACCCTTTCACGCGTCTCGGCCGGTGCTGCTCGGCTGCGCATTTGCAGCTGCAGCTCGGACGTTCCCATCACTCGCCACCGGACGGCTTGGCAGGGCATTATACGCGAAAGGTGGATGCAATGCAACGATGCGATCTGATGGAGGCCGGCCGTCGATCGATGGTATTGACGGACGAATGCTGAATTGAATTGATTCGATGAGCGGTAAAAGCGACGCGTGTGTACATCTACAATTGTACAGATGTGAGGCGGCTCCGGCCGGACGTGCCGCCGTGTGACCTGCAAGTTACGGCAGCAGCGTGAGGAGCGCGAGGCAGAATGGGAGGAGCACCGGATGAAGATGACGTCTTGAGTTTCGGTGCGCCGCGGGGCCGCCGTTTGCCGTCGCCGTTGCCGGTGTGGTCGCCGGTATGCCGTACCCTGCCGGCGTTGAGATTTTGTTAGTACAAACATTTCGTTGTGTGGAAAGAAAAAACATGATTTGATCACACGGTTCGCTTGCTGTACTGCTTTTGTCAGTGTCGACATTCGGCTACAAGATAAAACAGGTGGTTCGATCAAACAGTTTGATTCCTTTACTGTTTTAGCTACTGAACACAATCACACATGGATATGTGTTTTGTTCGTTAGCATACAATATACTATACTACCCTTACATGTAATGGTACAATTGTTTGCACGCTTGTTGACAGTTAATTTGACAATTGAGGACGTGGAGACAGGTATGCAAGTTATAAATTAGTACTGCTACTAATTCATATGCTACTTTGGCAAATTAATGTTGCAAGTGACATGTAATTTTGAACTCCGCATGAAAAACTCTCCTACAACTAAAAAGTATCCATACTTTTGGCATTCAGTTTCCTATGTACTGCTACACCACTAAAAAATGGGTTGTTGAATTCCATCAGGACGGCCACATTGCAAAGAAACGAAAAGAAAACGAAGCGTTTATTGCACGCGGCGAAGCATACTGGCAGTACCTGACTCCGCGGGCACGGCGGCGCCCGGCGGCTCGGCGACGGGCACGCCGAGCGCGGCGCAGAGCCTGGCCGGCGGCGCGTCGACGCGGCAGATGGTGGGCAGCGCGAGCGCGCGCACGGCGTCGACGCGGACCCCGTAGGTGGCGTACCCGCCCACGAGCCCGCAGAGGCAGGCGGCCTCGCCGTCCACGATGCCCGCGAGCGCGCCGCAGCAGCCCTTCTCCGGCCGCGTCAGCGTGCTCCCGGCCTCCACGTACGTCAGGCACGAGGTCAGGTTGAGGAGCGCGGTCGTGCAGTCCAGCGCCCCCGGCCAGGGCGCCGGGGCCAGCCAGGGCGCGGCCGATATCTGCGCCCGCACCGCCGCCCGCGGCTGCAGCGATGAGACCACGAGGAGCGCGAGGGCGACGGCCACGGGTGGCGGCATCACAGCCATGGCGTCGCTTCTTGATCCCTGGGCTGTGCGGGCTGTGCTCTGTTTGACATGGGGAGATGGGGAGCGCAGCGCGTGCTGGTTGGCGGCGTTCGTGTGCCTAGGCTGAGTAAGCGAGTGATGTGTAACTGTGTAAGTAGTAGTAGAAGCAGCTTGTGGGCACTGCTAGTTCGGGTGTTACGACTGGGGCCCGGCCATGTCGATGGCCAATGGCCTCCTTGCGTTGTGTCTCGTCCCTCATCTCATGGCAAGTAAGAACTCTAGAGACTAGGTACTGCGTGCTACTACTAGTCTAGCTGGTTTTGTCTTTACCATGGTAATGGCAAATGGTTGCAAGCAATGTACCAATGAATCCGACTGGCATCGCCGTTGCTTTTCCAGGAGTCAGATGGCAGAGTTTAGGCACATATGATACCATTTATAGCGCTAATAACAATTTTGGTCTTCTCGCAACATCAATGCTAAAAATAACACTCTCCACCATGCCCTAAGAGCCGGACTCTTTACTGTGCACCATGTGTGAAATTCGGACCTCTAAAGCACGGATCAGACCGAGACCAAGTTCGGCCCCAAGGGCATACAACAGAGGGCACTGTCGTGCCCTAAAGCCACGGAAACGCGAGTGACTGAGACCGATTTCGGCCCCTAAGGGCACAGTCGTGCCAGGGTGGCACGAGTGTCGTGCCAGGGAGGCACGGTAGTGGCGAGAGAAGTTGAAAATCGAGTAAAAAAATATTTTAGGTACTATTTAAAATCTTTAAAAAAATATTTGTTCTTTGGATTTTTTTTCTTGTTTTTTATCTCGCGCTCGTTATTTCAAATATATTATCATATGTATCAGAAAAAAAATCACAAATTTGTTCACATGAAATCACGACGTAGCACAGCTAACGCAGCTTCAAATATGGGTGTCAACTGTCGCCATCACCACCCTTTGCAACCCTCATTGGCTTTGTGAGTGGATGGACGGTACATGTGAAATACTATTTGATGACGCAGCGATGGCGACGGTTGACACTCATGTTTGAAGTTGTGTGTGTTGTGTTGCGTTGTGATTTTATGTTAAAATTTTGTGATTTTCTTTCTTCTGTTATATGTGATAATACATTTGAAGTTAAAAGCTGGGAGTGCGAGGTAAAAAAAAAACAAAAAAAATTCAAATTTTTTTTTTTAAAAAAAAGTTTTAAATAGTGTGAAATAATTTTTTACTCGATTTTCAACTTCCCTCGCCCTGCCGTGCCTTTGTGGCTCTAGGGCACAATAGTGCCCTCTATCATGCCTCTGGAGCCGAACTCGGCCTAGTCCGTACCCTAGAGGTCCGGATTTCACACGTGACACGCGATGGGGAGTCCGGCCCTACTGTACCCATTTTTGGCATTGACATTAGAAGAAGACCAAAATTGCTATTAGCGTTGTGAATAGCATAGCAAATGGCATGGCAATGCAGCACAACAACTGCAAACTAGTCCAAACAGAAGCATTTGTTAGAAATTGGCCCATATGAGTGAGGCCCATTTTCTTTAATTCCAAAGCATTTATGGGTTAGTACCATATTGCTAAGACAAGGTGGATGTGACCAACATATAAGGTGGAGTTCTTCCACTCCTTAAAACATGTGACACATGGATGAGGGTGGCATGAGAAGGGCTCTGGCTAAACACACACACGCACGCACGCACGCGCGCGTTCGCGTATTTTCGCGTGAAAAATCGCGTGACTTGTGACTTGTGACTTGTGACGCGCGACCGTGCCGTGACGTGGCGCGCCATTTGGCAAACCAAGTCCACCTTATTTTTGCTGAACCATGCATCTCTCTCTCTGTTTGAATGAGATTCAAATATTTGAATTTGAGGCTTTATTGGGTAATGATGACAGCGATTACGGTGGGTAAATAGTCGGTTAAGTGTGACGATTACGATGGGTAAATGGTCGTTAAGTGTGACGATTACGATGGGTAAATGGTTGTTTAATCTGTCAGTTACCAGTCTGCATCTATATATGTCTCGAGACGTCCAGTGCATAGCTAGTAGAAGAATAGCCTCCATTCCTTCTTCCTTCTAATCTGTCCTTGTTGTCTTGTGTGCGCCGTTGGAACCTCGCGACTCTTCTTCTCGGCGTGCACCGTGAAGAAGGGAAGCGGTATCTCAGAGCCATTCTTTGCCGTGAAGACGCACGGGGCGGCAATAAGGTTTCGGCAGCGCATCGCGCGACCGCTTGTCGCTTGTGACATCTACGTTTCGCGATCGCATCAAGTCTGCGCGCTTCTGTTCTTCATCGGACCCATCGTAAGTCTATAGTGTGATATATTGACTTGTGTACATCCTGCTTTTTCATATATTGCGAAGTACAATGAGTTGTCTGTTGTCGATCTTTGTTTTATGCATCATTAGTCTTTTGCAATATTTGTCTTTTAATAAAATCTGGAATTAAAATATTGCCCTCATTTTCAACATTCCGAAACCTTATTGTAAACTTTGTTGCAACACAACTATGGCGGAGCTTCGATGCTATGAAACACGAGAGATTTTAAGTCGAATTTAGTAGATGGCGACTAGAGCCATGTTTTGGCTCATGTCTTTAGGTCGTGGTGGGTAATCCACCCACGATATCCGTTCTGATTGACCAATATATGCGATTCGATAATGCGAACAACATTGCTCTTGGTCGCCTTTCGACCATTTTGGCGGATCGGCTCTATGATGTATACATGGACTATAAGTCCGCCACGAGTTGTGGGATGCACTAGAGCACAAATATGCAGAGGCGAGGCAGTCGTTGGCTCTACATGTGTGAGCAATTCTTGAATTTACCATGGATGAGGCTAAGTCTATAGTTGGACAAGCTCATGATCTCCGCTATTGGTTGGAGAGATTGCGCACTGGTGTATGTTGCCTCCTAAGTTTGTGGTCATGGGCATTGTCGCCAAACTTCTGTTTCTTGGCGGGATTTTGCCACTAGCTTGAAACACAAGAGGAAGAGATTTATGTTGAAGATCTCATTCTTGCCTCGATGTGGAAGAAAAGGCAAGAGCAAAAGATGCACCCAAACACTACAGTCGAACAATGCAAATTTTATAGAGAAAAAGATCATTGCAAAGAAGTACAAATTCAACAAAACGAACAAGACAACTAGCTTTAAGAAGAAAACTGAGAAGAAGGATATGAAGAACATCACCTGCTTTGTGTGTGGGAAAAACGGTCATATGGCGAAAGACTGTCATTTCCGCAAAAACAGAGATGGTGAACAGCCAAAGAAGAAGGTTGTCAACGTGATCATAGGCGAGGCCTCGACTTCAGGAGGGTATAGTAACTCTCCTGTTGTTTTTTCAGCATGTCAATCCACTGATTGGTGGGTTGATATTGGTGCTACTGTTCACGTATGTTCTGATATTTCCTTGTTTTCTTCTTACCAGAGCGTGAGGGCTTCCTCCGTCCTAATGGGAAGCGGGTCGCATGCTTACATTCTTGGTGTTGGCACTGAGAACTGAAGCTTACTTCAGGGAAGATTGTCCACTTGAAGAACGTGCAGCATGCTCCTACAATAAATAAGAACCTCGTTAGTGGTTCTATTCTATGCAGGGACGGTTATAAGCTAGTATTTGAGTCAAATAAAATTGTAATGTCTAAGTTCGAGAATTTTGTTGGTAAAGGCTATGAGAGCGGAGGCTTGTTCCGCCTAAGTACTTTAGAGTCTTGTTATAATCTGAATATTGCAACTGGTTTAAATAAATGTGAGGCAAATATTTGGTATTCTCGTTTCTGTCATATTGGTTTTGATAATATTGCTAGAATGTCCAGATTATATTTAATTCCAAAATATGAAATTGTCAAAGGATCAAAGTGCCAGTCATGTGTGCAAGCAAAGCAGCCTCGCAAACCCTTTAAGGGATTAGAGGACGAAAATAACTTGGCACCATTAGATCTTGTTTATTCAGATTTATGTGAAATGAATGGATTGTTGACAAAATGAGGCAAAAGATATTTTTTAACTTTTATTGATGATGCAACACGCTACTGCTATGTGTATTTGCTAAAAACTAAGGATGAAGCTTTAAACTACTTTAAGACTTATAAGGCCGAGGTTGAGAACCAACTAGAGAAGAAAATAAAAAGACTAAGGTCTGATCGTGGAGGAGAGTACATCTCTCATGAATTTTCTCAATTCTGTTCTGAGCATGGAATAGTCCATGAATTTACACCACCATATTCACCCCAATCAAATGGAGTAGCTAAGAGGAAAAACCGGACACTAACAGACTTGGTTAATGCCATGTTAGAGAGTGCCGGTATGCCTAAGACATGGTGGGGGGAAGCTATATTGACAGTAACTTTCGTCCTAAACAAAGTAATCATTAAAAAGAGTGATATTACTCCATATGAGGGATGGAAGGGGAGAAAACCCAATGTCAATTTTCTGCGAACTTGGGGGGTGTTTGGCCAAGGTCAATATACCATTGCAGAAAAAGATAAAGCTTGGACATAAAACAATCGATTGTATTTTTCTAGGATATGCTCATAATAACACGACCTATAGATTTTTAGTAGTTAAATCAGAAATTCCTGAGATTATTGCCAACACAATAATGAAGTCTAGAGATGCTTCATTCTTTGAGGATTATTTTCCTATGAGAACAACATGCAGTACTTCACAAACCGAGAATGTTCAAACTAAAAATATTGAAAGTGAGAATAATCAAACTTCTGAACTTCCCACCATCTCTGAACCAATATGTGATATCCCTGAGTAGGATAACAATCTAGTCACAGAAGCTCTTCGTATGAGCAAGAGACAAAGAGTTGAGAAAACCTTTGGTGATGACTTTATTGTATACCTCGTGGATGATGTGCCAAAGACCCTTTCAGATGCTTATGTATCTTCTGATGCTGAGTATTGGAAAGAAGCAGTCCGTAGCGAGATGGACTCTATCATGGCTAATGGGACTTGGGAGATCACTGATCGTCCTATCGGGTGCAAACCTGTAGGATGTAAGTGGATCTTTAAAAAGAAACTAAGGTCTGATGGTACTATTGAAAAGTACAAGGCAAGACTTGTGGCCAAGGGTTACACCCACAAAGAGGGAGAAGATTTCTTTGATACTTATTCTCCTGTCGCCAGGCTAACCACCATCAGAGTGCTCCTTGCGTTAGTATCTTCTTATGGTCTACATGTCCATCAAATGGATGTAAAGACAGCTTTTCTTAATGGAGAGTTGGAGGAAGAAATCTATATGAATCAACCTGATGGTTTTGTGATTTCTGGACAGGAAAATAAGGTATGTAGATTATTGAAATCCTTATATGGTCTAAAGCAAGCACCTAAACAATGGCACGAGAAATTTGATAAAACTTTAACATCTGCTGGCTTTGTTGTGAATGAAGCTGATAAATGTGTATATTATCGTTATGGTGGGGGTCAAGGAGTGATCTTGTACCTATATGTAGATGACATACTTATATTTGGAACAAACACTGCCGTAATTGACGATGTCAAATCTTTCTTATCTCGATGCTTTGATATGAAAGACTTAGGAGAGGCAGATGTCATTCTGAATATTAAATTAATCAAGAACGAGGATGTGATCACTTTGAGCCAATCTCATTATGCTGAGAAAATCTTAAGCCGTTTTGGCTATGATAATTGTAAAATTTCTCCAACGCCCTATGATGCAAGCATTAAGCTTCGAAAGAACCAAGGGTTAGGAAAAGATCAATTAAGATTTTCATAAATTATTGGATCACTTATGTATCTATCAGGTGCCACTAGACCTGACATATCATTTGTTGTGAGCAAATTAAGTCGATTTACCTCTAACCTAGGAGATGATCACTGGGAGGCACTTGAGAGAGTGTTGCGCTATTTGAGAGGCACAACCTCATACGGAATTCACTATACTGGGCATCCTTCTGTATTAGAAGGATATAGTGATTCAAATTGGATCTCTGATGCAGATGAGATCAAAGCTACAAGTGGTTATGTCTTTACACTAGCAGGAGCTGCAGTTTTATGGAGGTCGTGTAAACAGACTATATTAACGAGGTCAACTATGGAAGCAGAACTTGTAGCACTAGACACACTTCATGTTGAGGTGAATGGCTTAGAGAGCTTCATTGGACTTGCCACGGTTGAGAAACCAATACCGGCAATCCTAATGTCTTGTGATAATCAAGCGGTGTTGATTAAGGTTACAAGTACTAAGGATAACATGAAGTCCTCCGGACATGTGAAGCGTAGGCTTAAATCATCGAAAATTGAGGAACTCCGGAGTGATTATCGTGAATTATATACGACCGAGAAAATCGCGGACCCTTTCACAAAGGGGCTAGCACGGAAGGCGATTTTCGTTGCGTCTATGGACATGGGAATGAGGCCCATTGGAGTTACAACTCAACAGTAACCCATACCTTTTTTATCGGAGATCCCGTGACTTAGGCAATGGAAAAAACAAGTTGATGTTGTAACAAGAGAGTATATATTCATTGAATCCATGTCCTAATAGACAAATTACTCTCGACTGTATGGAAGGTTGGCATTAAGACTTAATATATTCTGTTGTCCAAATGAGGAAAAGGTATTAGCCTGCATGATACCTAGAAAGAATATACCTACTTGAGCCCAACTGTGAGGTCGCAGTTCACGAGAATAGGGCATTCTCTAGAAAGCTCATGAACAGATAAGGGAGCATGACCAAATAATGCTCCGTTTAGCGCGGTTCTTTGTGACCTAGTATCGCTTGAGATTTCAAGTGAAATCTAATCACTAAAAGTTGTGAATTCAAGGCATGGTCCATTCATCTACTGTGAGAAGATGAATCTTGTCATTCTAGGTGCAAGTTCAACCCGTACGGGACTTACACTAAAAGACTGGTATATTAACAGTACTTCAGCACAATATCTTTGATATCCTTTTTTGCTTCTTGCTTTGGAATTGGTGGGGGATTGTTAGAAATTGGCCCATATGAGTGAGACCCATTTTCTATAATTCCAAAGTATTTATGGGTTAGTACCATATTGCTAAGGCAAGATGGAGGTGACCAACATATAAGGTGGAGTTCTTACCACTCCTTAAAACATGTGACACATGGATGAGGGTGGCATGAGAAGGGCTCTGGCTAAACACACACACGCACTTACGCGCGCGCGTTCGCGTATTTTCGCGTGAAAAATCGCGTGACTTGTGACTTGCGACCATGCCGTGACATGGCGCGCCATTTGACAGACCAAGTCCACCTTATTTTTGCTGAACCATGCATCTCTCTCTCTCTGTTTGAATGAGATTCAAATGTTTGAATTTGAGGCTTTATTGGGTAATGATGACAGGCAGTTACCAGTGGGTAAATAGCTGGTTAAGTGTGACAATTACCAGTGGGTAAATGGCTGGTTAAGTGTATCAGTTACCAGTGGGTAAATGGCTGGTTAAGTGTGGCAGTTACAAGTGGGTAAATGGCTGATTAATCTGTCAGTTACCAGTCTGCATCTATATATGTCTGGAGACGTCCAGTGCATAGCTAGTAGAAGAATAGCCTCCATTCCTTCTTCCTTCTAATCTGTGCTGTTGTACTGCGCCGTCTGAACCTCGCCCACTCTTCTTCTCGGCATGCACCGTGAGGAAAGGAAGCGGTATCTCCGAGCCGTTGTTGCCGTGAAGACCTGCACGGGGGCGGCAATAAGGTTTCTGGGCAGCGCATCTGCGCGACCGCTTTGTCGCATCGCGACATCTACGCCGCGCTGCATCAAGTCTGCGCTGCTTCCTGTTCTTCATCAGACCCATTTGTAAGTCTATCGTGTGATATATTGATTTGTTTACATCCTGTTTTTCATATATTGCGAAGTACAATGAGTTGTCTGTTGTCAGTGCTGTTTTATGCATCATTAGTCTTTTATAATATTTATCTTTTAATAAAATCTGAAATTAAAATATTACCCTTATTTTCAACAGCATGAACACCAGCTCATCAAGTGTACGGTCAGTAGCTAGGTTGCTGCTACTCCGACCCTAGTTTGTTATCGGGATTGAGAACACGGGCAGGTGCACCGTGCACGGGTGGAGGCTAAACTATTAGTAGGAACATGAAGGAAATGGCAATTTGTCGTGGTGCTGGTGCATAAGTTTCTTTCTGATTTCAACAGGTAAAGAAGGGCACGAAAAAAGGAACTGCTGTGTATTCTCACTTTTACGCAATTATAGTTTCTTGGATGGTTATTTATATTCCAATATGTCCCAAACAGATTCAGATCCTTTGCATGATCGCAGAGGATACTGTGTGAATAATATTTTTGTGTTATGCCTACAGCCGTAGACTGTAGCAACAACAAAGAAAGTAATTCGTGATACCAAAGTACTGTAGCAATTGATCCTAGTCTTCACTTTTGGATCGGCCGGTGGAATCACTTCTGATGCTTGTGCAGAGAATCCCTCTCCCTAACTAGTGATGTTCTGTCTCAAAAGAAGAAAAATAGTATTGTTCCGTCGTGGTTTCTGCTTACGTCACCAAAAGATGCAAGCCTACAAGTTTTGATCGACGATAATAGACCTACATAAATAAATTATTTTCAGCATTATCCCCCCACCTTGCTTCCACAGATTCTCCGGTGGCTATTGACAGATCACGGCCCATTTGGAACAAAGGATTCTTGAGATAGTTCCAAAAATGTCACTATATTTTCTATGAAATCCATGTGTTCAAACGTCTGGAAGTTGACTTCAAAAGGTACGGGGGGGCCGCCCTGGTATCACGCTGCAATGCAAAGCATCATATCATCTCACAATTTCGCGTGCTCCTCTCTTCCTTTTTGTACTGCTTTTTTTGTTTGTTCTTGACTTCTTGTCACCTGGTGCTGCAAAAGCTTTTACCTTTATAACGTGCACTCCGAGCTACAGACCATTTTTCTGTTTTTGCCGTGATTTTGGGGCTGTACTAGGAGCTAGTGTAGAGCAACATCATTGACCATTTGCTCTTTTTCAGATTATAATTTACAATGGATGTGACCTAAACGTTAGGAGTACATTGCATAATGATGTTCAATAGGTTGATGGGCACGACCAAGCTATTCTTGGATAACGAAGTGCATAGTGAACCTACTCTGCTTTTATCTGTATAACGAAGTGCATAGTAAAACTACTCTGCTTTTATCTAGATGGATGTCGAGAACACGAAACCAATCCACATCATGAGGCAATTACCTGCCATGTTACGCACTAGCACTAATGCAAACGGGCCAGTGACAGATGTTCTTTCTCCTCTCATGAAACTATCCACATCAGGAGCAAACTTTGTTAATTTGGTCAGGTACTGAAAGAACGTAAATAGGTGCAATTAACTTGATCAGACAAACATAGTACAATCGTATGTGGCTTGCCATTTATGAACATACAAACATAGGCACATGAGAACAGGAAAGACGACACAGGAACTTTGAATGTTTCTTCTGCAGCTCGCGCAAGATTAGTCATTACACAAAAAGCCTAGTGCTGGAGACCTAGGGGTAAAATTGCCAGCAGCCGATACAACATTATTACAACGTCGTTCAACCTGTTCCATCCAAGAAGAACAAAAAATCATGGACCGCCAAATGCCCATATTATCTCAAGCAGCTGAAACAAGACAACTGCCATTACACCGGAAAAGAAACTCTGTAAAGTAGCAATAGTCTTTTCCTATATTTTTCCCAACGCATAAGGGCAAGAACCTGTTCAGTCGAAACCCGAAACCGAGACAGCATCCGTTATCCTCTCACAGCAAATGTGAGTAGATTTACTCTCCTACGGTCATTCCAAAACCAAACTTGTAGTTCTTCTTTGAATGGTCAATCTGCACCACAAAACATAAGTTCAAAAAATACTAATCCAAAAAAAAAATCAGGGCATTCATTTCTTGTTAACAAAACAAATGCAATGGCAAGGTTTGAAAAACAAATGCAATGGCAAGGTTTGAAAAACAAATGCAATGGCCAAAGGAGAACATGTCTATTGGAACTTCCATACAATTCATACCTCTGCAGAAAGAAGAAAGTTGACACCCATGTTCAATCTCTCTTCCAAGTATGCAGCAACAACACCGTTTGAGTCAATTTTGCCCCTTAGACGGCACTGCAACAGAATTCATTAATAAATTTAAAACTACCAAAAAAAATTCAGAAAATAAGGCACTACATGGGTGAGGATTTTTTTTTGAAATAATATTATTTTTACA
Source organism: Ampelocalamus luodianensis (assembly GCA_036346255.1). NCBI lineage: Eukaryota > Viridiplantae > Streptophyta > Magnoliopsida > Poales > Poaceae > Ampelocalamus > Ampelocalamus luodianensis. The sequence continues at coordinate 24,525,801 of CM070622.1, read as the reverse complement.
AAATTACAAAAATAAATAGTCAATTTTTTTTACAAAACTAGGCTACGTCGTCATTTGAAATGACGAAATTGTCAATGCGCCATTCCAAATGGTGACAGTAGCATAAAACAGTGCAGAGATATCTCTGTCTCTAGTTGAAATAGCGACATAGACCTATTGTCACTCCAACCGGCGACAAGATTTTGTCGCCATTCAACTGGCGACAGGGATCCCCTAGTTAAATTTTTTTAATATTAAAATTTAAAACAATCGTTATTTCAAATGGCGACAGAGATCCGCAAATCCCTAAAAAATTTTAATATTAAAATTTAGAAAAATCGTCCATTCAAATGACAACAGAGATCCGCAAGTCCCTAAATTTTTTTATATTAAAATATAGGAAAATCGTCATTTCAAATGGCGACAGGGATCCCACAAATCCCTGTCGTCATTCCAAATGGCAGCACAATCTACCCTATAAAAGACCCCAAAATTCTAACATAACTCACTTTTATTCAGAAAAATGAGAAATAGGGGAGGGAAAGGAGAGGAACAGAGAGGGGTAGAGGGGGAGCAGAGAAGCTAGCGAAGCTCTGCCCGTTCAGTCGTCCACCTTTCAGGTAATTTTTTTAACTGAATGGATTACATAGTTTTAAATGTACGGTTACGTAGTGTAGTATGTTGTACATAATCTTTTTCAATGGGTAGTTTAGTTTTAGATATGTGGTTAATCGTGGAAATCTTGTTTATGGTGCAGTACATCAAATACGTCGGACGCCACCAATTTTAAAATTTACTATAGTCTGAGGACTATTCTTGAGGGTCCCAAGGGAATTGATTTGTGTTATTTTCAATCGACGACCGTGACCTTAATAAGACCAGAGCAGCGTACATAGGGCGATGAGGTGCGGTAGTTGTTCCACACATTCGATTTGGACCATATTGTGTATGATCTGAGATTGAGCTATCTTGCCATCCGAGCACCACAGGGCATATATTAGGAGTTAGTACAGCTCAAGAGAACAAGATCATGTCAGTCATATGTATGCAGGGCGAGGGAGAAACGGTGGGATTTGGTTCTTCTAGCCTAGGCATATGCTAAGCCCACTCCTGCATTGGCGGCTGAACAAGGGAATGGTGATGCCGAAGAAGTCGGAGACTCCAGCCACAGCGCGGCGCACACAATGGCGAGGAAGATGGGAGCGCAGGTGAAATACTTCTCGGACTAGATTGAACACGAGCCTAAGGAGAAATGGTCGTTGCTATATGACAGGGGCGATGCTCGATATGGTGTCATAACAACCAATCTATCCGAGGTGTACAATTAGGTCATGCGCGACGCCAGGTGCCTCCCTTTTGTAGGTATTGTGGAGGCAATTCTCCGCAGTACCACAAATTACTTTGTTGACATAAGCAACAACGCGTCGCTCACCATGACAAATGACAGAATACTATACTCCGTCATGATCACCAAGTACATAGAGGAAAAGAGCAAGAAAGATGAGATACACCGGACATTCAAGATGTGAGCACAAGGGGGCTTCTTTTCAAGATACTGTGTAGGGATAAAGGACGACGTAGGACGAACCGCAAGAGGATCACCCACGAGTGCACGCTACGCCGCACTAGTTGCGTATGCACTTGCGCCTCTTCTCCTGCTCATATGTCATGGCCGCATGTTCGACGGTGGCGTAGCATCCCCGCCAATAGCTCTGATTATTTCTACGAAGTGATGCAAACCTGGAGTGTATAACTGTATGGTTACGACGTGGTTAACCATTTCATTAGCAATTCGACCTGGGAGCAATTTATCTGGACCGCGCACATTGATAGGTCGAAGGAAAAAGTTGGCCGACGATAGGTACGGCGTATCAGGAATGATATGGACAAAGCAGAAGCCAAGCATCGTACGAAGAAGTGCTCCATTTACAGAGAGTCTGGGTATACCTTCAAGAAATGCCCTACGAGAAATCCACAGGATAAAGAAGACATCGGCAGTCCGGACGGCGCTGCAGGGACCTCATTCGACCGCCCCACTCGAGGTGGTCGACATGGCGGACGTTGAGGTCGCGGCCACGGGAAATGTTCTTGTTGAAATATGTAGTGCTCAATGTTTTGTAATATCATTTTGATTTGTCGAAAAACTATGTGATGACGTTGTGTTGAATGTGTTGTAATATCAGTGTGATATGTGATTTATCGACAAAAAAATATGATGACATTGTGCTGAATATTTTGTAATATCATTATGATCTGTCCACAAAATGTGGTCGGAAATAGACAGTAAAAAAAACAGGCAGAGGTCCCTGTCAGTTGGAGTGGCGATAGCCCATGTCGCCATTTCAATCGGCGTCAGGGACCTCTTTGCCCTGTTCTAGGCTCCTGTCGTCATTCCCTAAGCTACTGTTGCTATTTGGAATGGCGATAGAACAATTTCGTCATTTTAAATGGCGACAGTAGCCTAGTTTGGTAAAAAAAAATGACTATTTATTTTTATAAATTTCTTTTAAAATAATATTATTTCAAAAAAATCCCATGGGTGGTTATAAACTCTTCGTGCATATCCATCGGCACAAAGAAGCCCATGCAGAGATACAAAACATGAGGAGCTCAATAAAGAATGCATTGCTAAGTGATACTGACCTGCCTGAGCATGTAGTCATAACCAAAGCTAGAAGTCACGTCCCTTGACATGTGGTTATACATGAAGTCAGACGCAAGGGAAACCTGCAGACAGATTAGAAGTTATAATCATGTTAACATGGAATGTGAAAGTTCTGTTGACGATATTGGTGGAGTCCAACCTTCTCGGAAACTTTCTGGACATAACTTAAGGCAACTATACCAGTGCTAGCAACCTGTAGAGTACCCACCTGCAATGATCATAAAAAGAAAAAAAGTGCCCAGAGGCTTAAAAAGTTAAGTATGTCATGAACACCTATATCATCCAAAACGAAAAGGACCACACTAGCTCCTTACCATTTTATCCGTGTTATAACGAGAAGCAAAACCAATTCCGGACTTCCTCTGGTGACCAAGCCAGAATATTTCAGTTCCCATCGATAAATTTGGCGTAACACTCTGAAACACAAAAAGGTTGATGTTTCATTGTTAAGACAAGAGTGAACAAAGAACAATTTAACTTCATAACCATACCTGTGCCAGGCAATTTATGTGCAATAAAAATTGCAAAATATTTTAATCGGCATGAGCATGTACTTGCCCACGTCACAAAGCTTACTCATATGACCAAATGCATAAATTTCACTATGGCTAAGTAATTTCTAAATTGACAATGAACTTAACGCCTCAATCTTGTTAACCATGTGATCCAAAAGTATAGCGTGTTTCTAGTCAAAATATAAAGCCAGCACATAGGTTCAATCGAACCAGTACTGCAAAATAAGCTGGCACCTAGGCATAAACACAACATCAAGACAGTAGAGTTATAAGAAAAGCGGCCAAAGAACACATGGTTAGGGATAACATAACAAAGAAGCTCAAATAGACAGCAAAGAGCAAAAGAGCAAAAGAAGTGAGTGCCAACACATGAACTGAAGTCGCTAAACTTCTGGGCAGAATTTAAACAATCAAGATTCAAGGAACAAATGGACAACTAAGTAGAATTTTAATATGATCATTTTCCTTATTCATCTCCCTAAGGTGCTCAGGTACAGTGTGATGCTGTTAAAGCAAACCAAACTGCGCCGTAAAGATCTTACCTGAATATAATTTGCACCGTAGAACGCATTGTTTCCAATTTGAAATTGTGTTCGATAGTCTGTGCCCTATAAAAACAAGTGAATTGTTAAGAGAACTAGATATCAGATGGAAGCAAGCAATAACAAAGTCGTTTGCCGATTAAGCATGCTAATAAGTATTGCTTAAAGAAGCATTGTCAGAAATACTGACCTTGTAGTCAAAGTTGAACATCCCTTGGGAGTAATGCGGCTCATGGGTAAGCTGGGAAATAGGAAACCATCAGTCAAATAACGAAAAAAATCAGTCATCAAACTAAAGAGGAACCACAGCATCAAATTCAACTACCTGTGCATTTATTTTCAGTGTAAGATTATCTGTCAGATCACATTTCACACGAGCATTCAGCCTTCCATCCGTCATCACCCTTCCAATGAGCATTAACTATAGAAAATTTCGTAGCAATTACAAATCAAGTACATACATACACCATTGTGCAAAATCGTGGTGCCATAATATCGAACATCATGAAAGCAAACCTTTGGATCTAGAAAATTGGCACCAAATTCGTAATGTGCTGTTGGAACTTTTATGGTTTCAGATGACTGAGACGGAACTTCTAAGGAACCCATAAAAACACTGTTGGAGTTGTCAGAATACAAGATACATAAGAAAGGCAAAAACACATTCACCAACACCATGCATTTGTCTTACCTGTGACTAAGTGAGAACTTCTGATTTAACCCTTTTGTGAAGTCAAACCTCAATCCTTCAAAAAGTTCAGGCTTCAAAGACACTGCAAATGGAGCATGTTAGTAGACCTCATGAAAGAAGGCTCAAGAGCCAAATCGCACATACACAGTAGCAGGTACACACCAAAAGAACAAAGCAAGCAATTACATTTCCTTACAAAGCATACTTAGTCATGTAAAAAATATTTCAAGGAAATATGAGGACCTCAATAAAGACCACATTAACCAAAAGGGCATCGAAAGCAATGTTGAAGTAAGGTGTGATTGAGGTTGGGTATAGGTAACTTATGGGATGGAATTATGTTTGCAGCTACTCTTGTTGATTATTAAGGTATACTAAGCAATGTGAAGGCAGCACTGCATGCAAATTCGGCCACAATAGCAGGTTAGCCACGCAGATATAAGAGTTTTCATTTGTTGAGGTCATTCCTCATTATGTAGGTTTGAATCTAAGTAGTTCAAAGTTCAAACTTCAAAGAGATCTTTAGACACTCACGATAGTGCAAAGAACCCATTGGTAAGAATTAAACCTCAGGGCAGTTGGAGCATGGGCTAACATATATAGGTTCCCCCCCCCCCCCTAAATTATGCTACCTATGTTCAGTTACCTAACCCTAATATCCTCTTTTCTCATTCAGTATGCCAAAAAAAACTCAGTAATTTGATTGAATACTATCATTTGAGCCACAGAAATTGGGCAGCAATGCGACACTGAATAAAAACGTGTTAGGTCATTTGGGAAATCAAGAATGGCTCAACATAAAAAATATGAAGTATAAGTTAATCACCGTAAGAGCCCTTTCTTTAAGCCTAAATCACATATGTTAACATGAGCAGGCTGCTTTACTCAGGATCCTTTTGAGACAGCAGTGGGGTACTATGGAGAATATTGCCATATGTAAGAAGATGTTACTGTTACAGGAATAGATTTTTTTTAGAACATCTGTTACATGAACAGTTAGAGTAGCGCTTGGCTGCTCTCCTAGGAAAAGTTTGCACAAACGTCACATGGTTTAATTTTGGCCACTCGCTAGCTTTAAAATGTGTGCCGAGTTTTTCTAGAATGCATTGAGGCACTTTTTGAATAGTTAACAAATGCCAAGTCCAAAATGGCAAGTGTAGTGGAGTTTGTGGAATGCACCAGCAATAACAGTGTCTCAGCAGCATACAGAATGAATGGTGAGACTTAATGCCTCCAGAAGGGAAAAATGCCATCTAGAGCGGTAGCCAACGCACTACATAGACTTAATGCCTCCAGAAGGAAAAAAAAAATGTCATCTAAAGCGGTAGCCAACGCACTACATAGTGAGCATTTTATTCATAATATCCTCTTTTTTTTTCCTTTAACGAAAGAGCGTTATATTCATACACGATATACGAATCATCAAACCATTCCTAGGAGGCTAGGACTCTCACATCAAAGCATCGCAACAACAACAATCAATGAAGCGCTGAAGCACTACACATTTCAGATCCAACAACAAACTATCAAATATATAAAGCAGCAACCTAACAATTGTCCCACGTCAAGCAACCGAATCGCGACGGAGGAACGCTAAAACTGGAGGGGCAAGGGGACAAACTGAGGGCCTCGCGCTGGATCTCCTCGAAGGGCACGGGGCAGGGGAGGTTGAGGTAGTCCACCTTCACCTCCTCTTTCTTCTCCTCGCCGTCCGGCTTCGGCGGGAGGATCCCGGCGAGACCGGGCCCATACGGCGGCGCGACAACGTGGGTCTGCGCTGGAGGAGGCGGCGGCGGCGCTGCGGCGGAGGCGACGGATCCCATGGCGGCGAAACCCTAAGGCTAGGGTTCTGGGTGGGCTTTGGGTTTGGGGGCTCTCGTCTCCCTCCTCGAGACGCGGAGGCGGCGGAATTTTTGCACCTAACCCCCTTCAATTTTCCACTCAGTTCAGTTGAGACTCCTGTTCCCTCTTTGAGTTTTTGGCGCATTTGGCCAGAGGTGGCCAGATGGGCTATGCCGGTCCGAGGCACGGCACTGTTGGCTTGGCATAAGCATAGCATGATCCCGTGGTTCATGGGTCAGGTCGGCACGGCACAAAGGTCCGTGCATGCTTAGGCTGGCCCTATGGCACGATGGGTCGACGGGGCATGGCACGAACAGTGTCGAGCTGTACCAAGCACGACACGAGCCCGGCACGGTCCATGTGGCTCGCGTGCAGAGAGGCCGAGGGAGGGAGCCGGTCAACCGGGAAAAGAGGAGGAGGGCGAGGCGGCACCGGCACAGAGGAAGAAGTGGCCGGCGTGGAGGAGGAAGGAGGAGGAGGGCGAGCGGCTGGTGCGGAGGGGGGAGAATGCGGCGGGGCGCACAGGCGGAGGGATGAGAACTGGAGAACGTAGTTGGAGGCGAATGGCGCTCGGCCGCAACGACAAGGAGGAGAGGAGGGAGAAGGAGGCGGCAGGGCACACGACCACGAGCAGAGGGAGAAGGGAGGAGAAGGCGAAGGGCGCACCGCGCACGGGCGCAGCGACGAGGGGGGGGAGAGGAAAAGGAGGGCGGGGCGGCACCGGCAGCTGGCGCGGAGGGAGGAGGCGGCGGGGCGGAGGGAGAAGGGATGAGAGGCGAGGGCACGAGGCAGCCGGCTTGGGAAGGCCAAGGGGGTAGGGGTGGGGGTAGGGAGGCAAGGGCGGGGTGGGCTGCCGGGCACGATGGGGGGTACCTGGCACGGCATGGCCCAGCCGATTTTCTGCCAGTTGGGTGCGTTTTAGCACAGTGGTTCGTGCCCAGCGCGGCATAACCCGTTTGACCCTAACGTTCGGATTTTTTTTGAAAATCCAACCGTTTTTTGGTCATTTGGGGCTTTAAAAATAGCAAAAAAAAATTCTATAAATAGCCATCATCCATTTCTCAATCTCTCTTTCAAATTATGTTGTGTAAATTCAAACCAAACGCAGTTGTTAGCGGAAGGGCAAGGTGGAATTACGTCATCAGGCTCCACGGTAGCATCTTCGTCAGTGACCACCGGATAAAAGAGGTCGAGGTAGTCTACATCGGGAGTGTGGGAGAATTTTGACAGGACAACCAAGCCAGAAGCACATAGAAATAAGGTACCATATGCTATTTGTAAAATTTATCGCAATGAATTATCTACAAGGTCTACAGGTGGAACGAGGCACTTGCACATGCTACAAGATGTAAGGGCAAGCAAAGATTAGTCATGAGGCAGACGTAGCTATAGTACAACCCCGATGGTACAGTACGTAGTTGACACTACGATCTGAGGTAGCCCATTAATCTCTCTGTCATTTAATTTCTTATGAGAATTTACCATTAAATATTGGAGAGAAATCCCTTTCCTATATGCATTTGTATTTATTTTAGATCCTAGAGGTAAAATTGAAACATTTGCTAATATTCTTGATCTTCTTAGTGATGATACAGGGCTAGACTATTATAACTATTTTGTAGAAGTTCGTTCGCGATTACACGAGATTTACTAAAGGTATAAAAATAAGTTCCAGAGAGTCCGCTTGCAATGATCTCCAGTAGCCCCCACCTTAAGTAGCAAGACAAATATGTAGAGAACGATCTTTTGTGGCTTTTTCTCCAGGCCCAGGTCTTCTTCTACAACGTCGCCTACTCAACCAAGAACAACCCCAAGGAATAGGGAACTATTCACCTCTCTGAACAGCGATACAGTGGATTTCAACTCAGAAAGCTTCGAAATTTTGCAATGGTGGCAAGCCCATAAGTTAGCATATCCTGCGCTATCCATACATGTATGTGATGTGCTAACTGTTCATATCTCGACGGTTTCCTCCAAGTCAGCTTTTAGTCTTTCTGGAAGAATATTGGAGGAGAGAAGAACGTATCTTACAAGTGAGATAGTGGAGATACTTCTAACTGTGAAGGGCTGGAAACAAGCTGATTCACTAACACAACACTCCGTGGAAAATCCAGAGTTGTCGGAGGTACTAAAAAATTTATACCTAGACAACAACACATAGAACAAGAATGTATGTAGAGCTATACGATGTACTCGTTTTTCTTTGCCAAGGTTTTCTCATGTTGAGTTTTTACTTGGCAAAAGTTTTAACGAGACAATCATTTGAACATTAATAAGCTCTTTATTACATTTTCAATATGTTTGTCTCATTTTTTTATATATTTTTCATATCTATTTCTGAATTCTACATATTTTTTTTATTTTTTTTGTGATTTTTATTTTTCCTGTTTTTTTTAAAAAATTCTAGCCTAACAGGCTAAATGGGGCGCAACCGACTCGTCGAGCCAAATGGCATCGGGACGGCATAGCACGACAGGACTTCGGGCTGTGCCTGGGTCACCTCCTCGGCACGTGGGCCAGCACAGCACGACCCATCTCTTTCGCGGGCCAGGATGGCCCGTGCTAAGATGGGCCGACCGGGCTCATGCTTGTGCTGTGGCGGGTCGTGACACCCATCTGGCCACCACTATATTTGGCACTGTTGGTGCGTGAATTAACAAAAATAGCCCACGTTCTGAATGAATTGCAAAAATGGCACCATAGACAAGCGGGGACGCGACACGTGGCTTGTCCATGCCTTTGGGGGTCAGACTTGCCTCCACCGTTCCCTGGGGGCCGGACATGCCTCCACCGTGCCCCTGGGGTATGAAAATACCCTCGTCCGACCCCCAAGGCACGGACAAGCCCTCATCCGCACACCAGGTGCGCGGATTCTCTCTCCTCCAGAAAGTATTTTTTGTAGGAATTTGTAAATATAGGAAATGAGCTCTAAATATTATGAATTTGTTTTGGAAGGCTCCTCACACAATTTTCTTGATTGTGTATTTTTTTCCATAATTTTATATGTTATGAATTTTTCTTGAAAGTTTATTTAAGGCTACTAATTGTAGGAATTTCTAGATATAGAAAATGAGCTCTAAAAATTATGATGTTTTTAAGGCTCCTCACATACTGTACTTACTTGTGTATTTTTTTTGGATTTTTTATATGTTCTGAAATTGTCTCGAAAATTAGAGTTGTGTTTCAAAAATTAGGGCTGTAGGGAAATTATGGTTTCATGATTTCGTGTGAACGGTTATCAGGTATTTTAGGATTTTATGAATTAGGGTCCAAGTGCAACAAGGGCTATGCATTTGTCAACATGATGACGGTGACGGCGGTGTGTCGGCTCCACACCTTTCTCTAGGGCCACCACTGGGAGGCTACGGGATCCAGGAAGATGTGCGATGTCGTGCATGCAAGCATTGGGGTACGTATGCCACCGCCATCTTTGCAATTCTCCTGCAGCTCAGGGTCGTAGATCTTTAAGTTAGCGTTCGCTGCTTGGAATTCGTAGGGGCTTGACGCCTTCGTAGAGCACTTCTCTGGGTCGCGGTTCCCCTATGACACCAAGGAGTTCCTACCGGTGCACTTTGAGTAGCTGCGGACAGCATCCAACAAACATAAGAGCACGTGGTCGGCTGTCTAGCCCGCTCCTACTGATTAGATTAAAATTTTGTTATCGCATACCAACCAAATGTCAATCTATCTTACATTCTATCTATTCTTGCTATGGATGAATAGAACGGGAAATAGATTTAGGTTGGTTTGATTCCCGGTCATTTGTGTGTTTTCCTTGTTCAAGCATGCGTCGTTGAAGCTTGATTTGCCCTTTATGTTGTGTAATATATGTGGGGCTGTATTAGCTGAGTTGTTGAGTAATCTAGTCTGAATCTTAGTTGTGCTTTGTACGTGTCGTAAACTTTGGCTTATAATTCTTGTGTCGCACGGTATTAAGCCTACTTAAGTTACTAATAAACTTTGTCTTGTGGTTGTGCCACTCGGTATTAAGCTTACTTGAATTATTCTTTGCATTAAATTATTCACATTATCCACAATTGCCACATGATGGAGTCACATTGTATTGTACATCCAGATCAATATATTCAGATTCTCATCCGTAAAAATACTAGTCAGTGGTTTTTTATCCTTAATTAGTCTCAGGTTGGAATTTTAGTACAAGATTTGGGGATACCCTGAGAATGATTAGGTCTTGTTTAGTACTAGTTGTTTTTAAGCATTGGGCCCTATTTAGTACCAGCTATTCTTTAAGCATAATAGAGCACTAAATTATGCTTGCAGATTGAAAAAAATATCCATGTATTAGTTTTTAGTGAAATATTGTTTCCAAATTCGATGCTTGTCAAATCCAGGAGTTACACCCACAAATCCGCTCTGTATTCTACACTAGTCCCTGGAACAGTAGCTAGTATACACATTAAACAAATTATATGGTAACATACATAAATCGCATAACTTTATTATTAAACATCAGAGTTTATTACAAGAAATGCTTACGAGCTAACAATAGAGAACACAGCGGAAGACGAAGAAGAAGTAGTAGAGCCTAGCTAATCTGCTACAGGCAATCGATCGGGGTAGCGGCCTAGTCGTCGAGATCCACACCGGTAGCGAAGTCCTCCTCTGAACAACATTTTATTAAGCAAAGGTGAGCACAAAAATATACTCTGCAAGTTACACCTATAACAGAGTTAATACATGTATGGATATTATCAAATGAAGGCTTATATGGTTATTTGTGCAAAAACAATATTTGACAATTTAAATACAATAGCTAAGTTCAAAAGCTCAAATTTTACAATATCTAAAATTGAGTTTTAAATGAGTTAATAGTGCTAGTGTAGGCACCAACCTAACACTAACTTAAACATAGGCACCAACCTGGGGCTTCAACCCACAATTTTTCTCATGGACACCCATCCATGTCATAAACTATTTTATAAAATATTTTAAAAAGAAAATCAAAGTCTAATCCACAAAAGGCTTTGCTCAGCATGTCCATAACCGTAGACACGGCTATTTGAATAGTTTAACACTCTGTAGAGGCTGCATAACTTTACCCATAAGAGATAATTAACTTATAATATCCGCTTCACACACTTTCATAGGTGTGAGACTAAGTGATTATCACGGTGCTTTTACAATGTGTCATCCCAAAGTAGTCATACCCGCTAAAGTTTTACTTCCTTTGGATTACACTATACGCCTGAAGCCCCTTCTTGTGACATGTGGGAATATATAAAATGTAGGTCATTCTGACACCCACACCTCAACATGGCACAACTAACAATAGAATGTTGCAAATTAATTAGCTTGGTCTGTCCCACTCTAGACTTGTGATAGTATGGAATGACTTAACAATCCACAGCTCGCAGACTGGTCCTTAATCGACTGGGTGACTTCCAAAATAATCCCTGGGCCTCAACCATTCACTGAATTGAGTCCGTGCATAAACCTACACCCACCAACTATCCATTTCACCCAAGTCCAAACCAGTTTTTTATTTTATTTTATTTTTTTAAAAGTCATTTATAAACTTTCATGGCACACCAATGCTATGGATATAATTTAAACCACATTTGATTTTTTGCTGAAAATTTCCAAATTAAATATTTCAGGTCTAAGTATGGCTAAGCTTAATTTTTTCCAAAATATTCTAGTTCATACTATTGTATCAACTAGATTTTATCTAAGGTAACAAGGTATGTATATTTTAATGTCAAGATTTGGCCGTACAAATGGAATTGGGAATAACTATAAATTTAAAACAGGAATTTAAATTAACTTGACTATAAATAAGCATGCAATAATAATTTAAAACAAAATTTAAATAATTTAAAATACTGGAATCAAATATGATCAATGATGTAACTTGCCTTACTCAATTAATTGTTGTTCTGAAACGGCATCGAAATCTGGCTCTCCGAAATCGTCGAAATCTATACGCGAAAATAGACCAAATTCAAACAAAATTTAAATAAAATTCAAATAAAGTATAAATAAAAAATTTAGGTATAGATAGCTATATATTGATTTTAGATAAATTTAGAAATTTGAATCACTAGAATCAGAGCTCAAATGAAGGAGAACGAGCTCTTGAAAAATTGGATTTCACATAAAATGATAGAATTAGAATTTCAGCATTTATGGAATTATTTTTCTAAAGGAAAAAACAACTACTGCATCATGATGACATCAGCTAGGGAATTATGGAATTTTGGCCTAATTTATTTTCTAAAGAAAAAGGAAATAAAACACGTGTGCGCTGACGGGGTAGCCACATCGGCAATTGGGGTGAGGTGGCGATGAGGTGGCAGCCACGTGGCCTGACGTGGCGGGTGGCACACGGGGACCAAGGACAACCGGTGAACAGCAGCAAGGCGGTCGATGGCGAGGGGCTCATTGGAGAGAGGAGGTGGGGAACTAAGTGCTCACCTCGGCGGCGGTGGGGCGCGAGGGGATCGCCGGCAGCGAGGAGCTTGGCGACGGTGCGTGTGGCGATTCCGGTGGCACTCCGGAGATTAGGAGGGGAGCACCAGTTAGAGCGCGAGGAGGTGAAGCCGGTGGTGGGGTTAATGGTGGTGGGGCATCGTCGATGGTGGTGTAATCGGCGGCGGAAGGGTTGCGGCCGTCGGCGAGAAAAGTTCAGATCCGACGAGAAGAGGAGGAGAGAGGGGGAGGGACCTTCGGGGGGTGAGATGAGGAGGGTAAGGGGCGCACGGTGCTCCCTTTTATAGGGCTAGAGGAGCACTGTGGGAGTAGATCAGGTGCGCGAGGTGTGCGGTGGCCGTTGATGATTTTGGCGGCGTTCCGGTGAAACCGTGCGTGACGAAGGGGGGATAAGGTGCAAAACGATTGCGACGGAGAGAGGGGAAGAAGATGCGCACGCTGGCGTGGATAAAGTGGAAGAAAACAAGGTGTTTGAGGAGCTTCGGTTGGGTGGTCATGGCGGCAGGTGCGGCGAAGAAGAAAGCAAGCAGGAAGAAGATGGGATGACACGGGGGGGGGTCCGGCTAGAAGCGAGAGAAAAGAGAGCGGGAGAGGAAGGCTAGGTCGCGGAAGAAAAAGGGCTGGGTTGGGAAAAGATGGTCGTGGAGAAAATGGCCTTTGTCCCAAAGAAGAAAAGGGAATTTAATTGATTTTCTGAATTTCAAAAATAGCAACAAATCGAATAGGCTTTTAGAAAAATAGCAAATAGAGTTCAAAAATTCTAGAAAAATTCACAGAAATTCCTTGAATTATTTTGAACTTAATAAAATTATTTCCAACTTAAAGATGGCCTTTAATTTTGCACATAAATTATTTTTAATTTTTGGAAAAATAGGAAAAACCATTTTAAAATTCAAAGAAATTAATTAAAATTTTCTTTTTAACTTTAGATCCAAGAAAAACCCAGAAAACTCAATAAACTTTCTTTTTGACTTTAAAAATCTAGGAAATTCAAGAAAAGCAAGAAAACTCTTTTAAAACTCAGAAAATCCAACAAAATAATAACTTTATTAATTTTATTTTTTGGTAACAGAACTTTGGGATGTTACATACTACCCGCCTTAAAAGGATTAGGGACTACTCGATCTTCAACTGGAATTGTCGTCATACGTACCCTGCTCCACATTTGACAGGGCCTGAGCTGTGACATTGTACTCAAAGCGGTGAGTGTTCATTATCTGCCGGTTACTCCAGAGGATTAGGGAAGGAGACAAAGGTTAGAAAAAAGATAAAGAAGAAGAACTAAGTGGATAGAGCAAAACAACACTCCCAAATAAAACAATCAACTCAAAAGCTTTTCAAAAAAAATTAATAGCGACTCTTGTGAGGGTCTTTTTGAATGTAGAATTTTTAGAGGAATTTTGAAGGAATAGAACCCTCTTGGATAGTTTCCTATATGGCCCAAAGGAACAAAGGAATAAACTTTCAAAATTCCTAAGAAATTCTTATGGAATGACTCAATTGATAAATCACATGAATTTTTGGAAGATTTTTTATATGAGGTTATAATAAAAAAAAAAATCTTGTCTTTCATGCCTCCCTCTCATTTAAGTTCCTACAAATTTCAGGTGGAGAATCCAAAGATATTCCAAAACCAATTTCTCTATTTTGCATTCCTATAGGACTAACTGTCATTCCTATGCAATTCCTTTGTTTTTTTTTTCATTTTCTATGTTCCAAAAGAGACCTGATTGGATGGATACATGAGCTTTTAGAGGATTTGCTATGTCGTCTACTAATTTCGCGTGAGATTTCAACAGTAAAAACACCCTCAAATTGGAATAAGCATGAATTTCCCCTTTTGTTTTATTTAACCAACGTTTTCTTGTGTTTATTTCGTTCGTTTATGTTGTTGCAAATTTCAAAATCGAAAAATGAGAACACCAAATTTCAATTTTAACAAGCTGATGGTTGGTGCGAAAGCCAAAGGCACTTTCACTTTGTTGTGTCGTTCTCTGTCTCTTTAGTTGACATGTGGGCCAGCTTTGCTGTGTCGTTCTCTGTCTGTTTAGTTGACATATGGGCCGGTGAGCTTTTTGGGTTTCATGATTTTCACATTTTATATGTTCTGAAATTGTCTCAAAAATTAGGGTTTTAGGTTTCAAAAATTAGGGCTTTATGATTTCCACATTTATTCAAATGAAGTTAGGGTTTTAGGTTTTGAAAATTAGGGTTTCATGTAATTGCATACTATTTGTATGTAAATAAAATAATCAATTTGAGGAAAATTTCAAAAACATGCTCAAAATACTTTCCACATTTATTCTCGGTATAATTATCTCAAGTTTACATTTTTTTTGAATTTTTCTAATCCCTGGGGAGCGGATTTGCCTCGTCCTAACTCTTGGGACCCCTAGGGGTGTGGTAGCCCCCACCCTTTATTTTTTTAAAAAAACTAAAATATTGCTTTCAGTGTTCCCAGATTCTCACTAAAATCTGAAAAATATTATTTGATATTATTTTATCACGTGATAATATCCCCTCCCTCGACAACGAAAGTTTGATATGGTCAATAGGGCAGGCCAAGGGGTCGACCACGTGAAATTTTTTTGTGGAATGAAATTTTTTGTACATGTGACAATATTTACTTCTTCTTTTTTTACCTCCATAAAGAAGATAAAAACCATTGTATATATGCAATGCAATCGTCATTGTACTACATGCATAGTCATATATATGCAATGCAATCGTCATTGTATTGCTTGCATGCTATCACTCTTTTCTTTAATCATTTTATGATGTCCTATTTCCAAAGCGTACCTGAGTTGCTCCAAAGTCCAAAGTAGCTAGGCATACCATTGTCGTCGTCATGTTGACAAACGTGTAGCCCTTGGACCTTAATTCATAAAACCCTAAAACACCTGATAACCGTTCACATGAAATCATGAAACCATAATTTTCGAGACCTAAAACCCTAAGTTTTTAGACAATTTGAGAACATATAAAATTCTAGAGAAAATACACAAGCAATTACACCGTGTAAGGAGCTTTAAAAAATCATGATTTTTGGAGCTCATTTTCTATATTTAGATATTCTTACAAACAATAGCCTTAAATAAATTTTCTAGAAAAATATAGAAAATATAAAATTATGAAAAAAAATACATAAGAAGTACATTGTGGCAGGAGCCTTCACAAAAAAAAATTATAATGTTTGGAGTTCGTTTTCTATATTAAAAAAATTCCTATAAATAGTACTTTTCCGGAGGAGAAAGAATCCGCACACCTCGTGTGCGGACGAGGGCTTGTCCATGCCCCTAGGGGCCGGACGAGGGTATTTCCATACCCTAGGGGCAAGGTGTAGGCATGTCCGGACCCCAGCGGCACGGTAGAGGCAAGTCCGGCCCCTAAGGGCACAGACAAGCCACGTGTCGCGTCCCCGCTTGTCCGTAGTACTATTTTTGCAATTGATTCGGAGAGTGGGCTATTTTTTGTTAATTCATACGTCAACAATGCCAAATACGCCAAAAACTCCGCTACTGCTGCTGCGGCACTGCGTTGTCTGGGTTTTGGGATGGTTTCAATTTCTCCATGCGGTTGCTCACTTGCTTGACTCATGGTTTTGGGCTCCATTGACGTGGGACTATGATGGGACTCGGGAGTGCAGTTTAAGGCTTGTCAAAGATGGTTTATGCTATATAGTAGATTTTGTTTTTTTTACCCGGAAATTAGGTGCTAGAGTGAAAATAATACAAACTTTATTAGAAGTTAAGAGGAAGCATGTAGTATTATTTATGTAATTTAGAGTAGTGAATAAACCTAACATGTACTACTAAGTTGAACTAAAAAAATACTTTAAACAAGTATTAGAATGAACCACAACGCTAAAAAGACATATTTGATACTTGTGGTTTCAAAAGCCTCTAGAGGTGCAACTTATACATTGGCATTTCTCATGCTGAGTCGCCAGTGAAGCCAAATCCTTCCAAGCCGATGAACCTAGACCCGTATTCGGCTAACTAGATGTGCCAAGCTCGGTTGCTAGATTTTGACCCCGATCGAGCCATAAGCCAAATTTTTTGGCTACCTTGATTAGCCGTAGGCATTGTGTGCCAAGCCCAGCTCGGCCCTGAACTAAGTTGAGGAAGTTGCGGAGCTATTGTTTGATCAGTCAGTCAGTCACATGCTAGCAAACGATGATGCTCAAATGCAAATTGACCTCATATGTGTCACTCTCTGCCACTATACTCAGCTGTTTGGATCATTAACCCATGGCCCAAAACTATTTGTCTTTTGCATTCCACAGCATTGTGTTGTCGTCCAAGGCTAACCCAGCCATGTAACTTGGCCTGAGTTACACCATTATCAAGGTTTAGGCGCGTAGCCGTGTAGGTGGAAACTTGGGACTCCTCCCAAAAAGAAATAAAAAGTGGGAACTCGGGACAGGTCGGCACTGGACCAGGTAAACTACGAAAACCTAAATCGATCTTGTTTTTTCTACTCTCTCTCACGACTAGGGGTGAAAACGGATTGAAAACGGACGGATAATGTCTTTGTCATATTTTTTTGGATCCGGATCCGAATACGAATACGGATAGTATCGAATACGAATTGAAACGAATACGGTCACAGATATTTTTCGGAACATGAAAATCCCTTAAATTGTATGCCAGAAATTAACGAAAACATATAACTAATTTATTTGATGTAAACATTCATGAATTGTTTATATTTTTAGCAACCACACATAACATTGGCACTAGCAAGTTACATTAACTAGTTCATCACAAATATAACACTTAGTTTACCATATTTAGCTCACAAGTCATAACTTACAAAGTCATCACGCATTCACACTTAGTTCATCATATACATAAAATTTAGTTCACACTAACATCGATTATACTGGATGGTTAATCTATATGCAAATGACTGTAACATCCCAAAGTATGTTACCAAAAATAAAATTAATACAGTTATTATTTTATTGGATTTTCTCGGAATTAAAAGAGTTTTTCTGGTTAAAAAGGAAAAAATAATAAAATAAAGTCAATTATTTAATTTCCCAGTTTTTAATGTAAAAAATAAAATCTATTGAGTTTTCTGGGATTTTATTGGATTTAAAGTGAAAAATAAAAATTTATTTAATTTATTGATTTTTCTGGATTTTAAAAAGGTTTTCCCTATTTTTAAAAATTTTAAATAATTTATATAAAAAAATAAAAACCAACTTTAAGTTGGAATTAATTTTATTAAGTTAAAAATAATTCAACGAACTTCTGTGATTTTTTCTAGGATTTTTGAACTCTATTTGCTATTTTCTAAAAGACTATTTGATTTGTTGCATTTTCTGAAATTCAGAAATCAATTAAAATCCCCTTTTCTCTTTTGGGCTGAAATCCTCTTTTGGGCCGAAATCCGGATATCCGGACTCCGTCTTATCCGTATTCGTTTCCGGCAAAAAATCCGAATTCGTTTCCGATCAGAAAATTATCCGAGAAAAATCTGATCCGAGACATTCCGAATCCGTTTTTTTTCCGGATCGGTCGGAAACTATCCGATCCGTTTTCGCCCCTAGTCACGACCGATTGACCACGTTAGTTTCTAGAAGCAATCAGAACTCAATTAGATCATCTCCAATAATGACACCTTAGCCGTCCATTAGCTTACCACATCATTCCAAATATGAGCTAGAGGTGAGAGAAGTAGGAGAGAGAAGAGAATCTCTCGCTTCCTCACATGATGATTGTGGCATGCAAGCCAACATGCGAAGAGACGACCGTGTGCTGTGTTGGAGAGGAGCCATCTGTCGCCCACGTGGTTTGTAGGGCCCATGCGGTGGCACAACCACGGCGCGGTGAAAACGATGACAGCCATGCGGTGGATCTGGCAATGACGACCGGAGAAGGTATCGGTGGCAATGAACACGAGGGCAACCGGAGATCACTTGATCTGGCTGGATCCGGTTAGATCAAGACACCGGCAAGCTGGATTTGGTCGGGTCGACGGCGACAAGCTCGTCGAGGGTCGCGGTGGCGACGGAGGAGGATGTAGGCGGTGACGGGGGTGGGGGAGAAGGCGGCGGCCAGGTCTGGAGACGACGCGCCAAGAGGAGGTTGCAGTGGTGATGGAGGAGAATTTAGGCGGCGGAGGAGGTGGGGGAGAAGGCGGAGGCCGACGACGAAGCTGGGGAGGCCGGCGTTGCGATCTAGAGACGACGCGTGAAGGGCGACGTCGTGGGATGGAGAAGGTCAGAGGTGGCAACCTCAGTGGTTGGGTTTGGACTGAGGAGGAAGAGAGGTGGGGGAGTGGGGGAGAGAGATTTTAATAGACACCGACACGTAGGTCCGGTGGTGAAAAAAAATATTGTATTTGTTGTGTGGCCTATTTCTAAGAGACAGTATGTTAGAACAGTAATCTCTAGCACCGTTGGTTGATGAGGTAGACATATAGAAGACGAGCTAAGAGACGGACCATTGTACGGGCCAATCTATCGCAGTTAAAGATAATACTACTATCATCCTTATATGCGAACGGTTTTGCTAGTTTTAAGTTGTCTGAAATTTTCTTAAGTTTAAGTCACTTGTTGCGACCATTGAATTTGTGTATAGATTTGTGTGATAATGATTGTCATATGATTGGATGTTGATCCAATAGATGTCATATGATTGGATATTGATCCAATGGTTACAATAAATGACTTAAACTTAAGAAAATTTTAGACAACTTATGAATTGACAGACTACAGTGCCTGTTTATGCGAAACGTCGTAAGCCGCTCCGTTTCTTTTCTGACACAGTACCGCTAATCGTCGTTTGCAAAATTAATCCATGTTCGTGTGATTGTTTATACTCGGTGCTCCACACATACAGAGTACTACTTTTTTCTCTATGCAACCATGCAAGGAAAAACAAAACAAAACAATACAATGGCCGGAGGCCATGCCAATTTGACGTGCAATATATGCGTTGAACTCCCGGTCCCGGATACACACGATCCCGGGTACCTGTTCGTGCGATTTGTTGGGCACGCGTGCAGTTTTTCAGTTTTCCCGAGAGCTAAGACGACGCGTCAAGATGGCATAGGGTTATTGGCTAAAATGATATTATTATAAGTTAAAATAGTAACTCTCTATAAGTGAATTGACAAAAAAAAAAATTAGCACTATAGCTATACAAGTAGACGACACGAGCACTTATTCGCACCCATATCGCACAGAATTGCATTGACAGTGCTTGTCCGCACGCCCAACGCATGGACTCGGAAAAAAAAGACGTGCTAGGTGCTTGTCTGCCCGCTCCTCACGCGGACTAGACAAAGAAAACCCATGAACTACAATGTGTCAACAGTGTTTGTCCCACACCCTCACGTGGACAGAAGGAAAGCACGTTGCACTGCATTAACAGTGATAAATAGTTTCCATCTAGTGTGGTGGACGCGGACTACCACTGTAGCATGATTACGTGCAACGGATGTGCAGGGAGGGCACGTGTCGGCTACTGTCCGCGATATCATTTTTGACATTTTCTCTTCGAAGGAGGCTAAAATTGCCAAACAGTACCAAATAAAAAAACTCTATCTTAAACTCCGCCTTGTTTTGCGAAACCGTACGCGGCTATAGAGCTCGGTAACCATGCAACTTGACGTTTTGCTTGACTTTTGGGAACTTTTTTTATATTATCTAATTCTTTTTAAATTTTATTTTAAAGTTAACCCCTCGCAAGTTTTATTTCCAATTCTGACCTCTTTGGTCACGCCATCACTCGTTGGGCTAACTGGGTCCGGGCCAGCATGACACGACACGACAAACCTTCGGGCCATGCCTGGATCGTCTCCCCGGCATGTGGGCCGGCACGGTACGACCCATCTATTAGTCGGGCCACGATAGGTCATGCTGCAATAGGCCGGACTGCATCGTGCCCGTGTCAGGCCAGACAGGCCAGGCCGCCCATCTAGCCACCACTAGTCACGAACTCCTCTGGTACTCACCTCGCATCCACTCGCCCACAATCTCAAACCCAACCGGCTGGCCGCCGCCCCTACATGGCTACGCCCAACCCGGCCGGCCGCCATCTCGTGTCCGCGGCATCTGCCAGGGCCAGAGCATGCCGGTGAGGGCAAGAGAAGACCCAAAAGAAAGTTGTACTCGTGTTCAGCGGAGGAGCCAGCGGCTCTACAGGCCTTGCGCTTCGCGGCCGGACTTAGGAGACGAGCGAGCAGCCGTGGACTTGTGGCGTGGCCATAGCCGTGGGCTTGCCTAGGCTTCGAAAGGCTTACTCAGGCTTCGGAAAAGTTCTCGCTCCGCCGCAGCTCATGTTGATGTTAGCTAGTCTGTTTGGTGTTTTACTATTTGTTGGACTGTGCTCTGTTTACGATTTGCCAATTGTGTTATGTTTCAATGTTTGTTGTACTTTGTAAATTGGTGGCTTGGCACTTCGTAATTTCGTGTTTGGATGTTTGGATCTGCTCTGTTACCTTTGTTTGAACTCCGTTTGGATGTTCGTATGGTAATTTTCTATTTTGCTTCGTATGGTACTGCTACCTGTCATCTTATGCAAGCGCATTGCTGAACTGTAATTCTATAAACTCTGGAGTTTGTTTAATCTAAACTATGCAATTCGGTAAAAACCGAATTAGCGAGCCGAAAAAATCTTTATTAGGTTCGGTGTCCCATAATTCTGTGGTTAATTCGGTGACAAGTTCTCAAAAACCGAAATTTTAAAAAACCGATCCAATTTGACCTTATGAACCGAATGCCCACCCTAGCTACAGCTGCTAAATTCATGACTACACGAACAAAAACAGGGTGTGGTGTCGGCCCCCAAACAATCTTGCCCCACAATAACTATGAACTGAGCTAGAATTCAAGAATACATGGGGTGTTTGGTTTGATGACCATCCGATCCTAGCTTCGATCATAACTCACTTGTTTGGTCTAAGAAACAGAATAAGTTCTTTCAACATTTCATCTCTCGTAAGCATATAACTAGTATAAAATGAGACATGTCGTCTATCTGCCAAATTCCATGGGACCATCTCATGATAGACCAACTCATCGCATGAGGTGATCTTCCAGACCAAACACCCCAAAAGTGTATGTGCAAAGTATACGTGAAATAAAAAGACAGCCAAGTGAATCCAGGCAACTTCAGTAAAGACCGTAAGTTGTAACGCCAATTGAATCGTAGCGGGGATGTCATAAGCATCTATACCGTAAAATCTGATTGAATTAGAAGGACGTATAATTGTAACCACAGGATACGTACGACCGATTCATCTGAAATGTATACGTTTGTCTGATACAGTACGGGTCAGACGGAGACGTACTACGACTTTACCAGTAAGCGAAGTTCTGAAACCACGTAAATACAACCCAACAAGATAAACAAGTCCGTATTTTCTGCACCTTCACTGGCCTCGATCAAGTGGATACCTACACCAGTTAGACAACCTACTAGTGCCAGGTACCCAAGATAAGCAGGATAAACTGAGTTTTTGGGGGCAAATATCACTGTTGCAAACGTTTTCGACGCAATTAGCATCTTTCGCGACAAAATAGTAGAAATGATACCTCGTCTGCACGATGACTGGCCGAACATGCCGTGTGTGCGCGACACGCGCCCTCGTCCCCCTCATCCCTCCAGTGACTGGCTGTCATTTCTGCCATTTTATCGTGGCATATGCAAATCGGTCAAAAACGCTCGTAGCAGTGATATTTGTGTGCCAAAACCTCTGATAAACTTACCCGGCAAGTTAATAATGAGGAAAGCGACCGGTCCAACCTCGTCTAGAAACTCTCGAAATTCTCGGTCGAACTGGCCACCCCTCGTGTCACGTCAGACCTCGTTTTCAAGTGGGCAAGCTCCAATCATCTAGGCAAAATGTCCCCACGATTCTTTTTTCTTCAAAAAAAGGTTCATCTAGATAGGGATAGAAAACGAAACCCAAAACCAGCGCTGCGCGCATGTGCGCGCGCGGATCTGCTACGGTCACCGATGTGGCAACTACACGGAGATCCAGTGGAAATGCCGTCGGCTGTCCGATCGATCAGCTATCGATGGTTTAAGTTGAGACTAAGGTGCTATTTGGAACACATAAATTTTCTTAGATTCTCCTAGAAAATAAAGTATTTTATGCGAATTTATGCATTCCAGATAAAAAAAGAGCGAGGCAGGCTATATAGTAAGTATATCTTATATAGTCACTCATCGTCTACGTCACTGGTCGTATAATGGCCCTGACCTGCATGTTGGCTAGATGGGAGGAATTACAGCTGTGAGCGGGCAGTAAGTCAATGAGTTAGATACTAAGATCTCCACGTAGACAAACTCTAGAAACGACGCGTCCGACGTCTGTATCCCCCTTGGGGCGGTCCTGCCCTTGATCGGACACTTTCCAAACCATATCATCATCATCTAGAAGTCGAGATCAACCAGTAGACAACAACAACTCACAGAGTGATTCAATTAAACCGGAGCACAAAAGCTGTACTAGTAGTAATTAAGTGGGCCTAGTGGCGATTAACCAGTCAGAAAGCTTCCAGATCGGACAAGGAAAGATACCGCTTCCCGTGGGCGATGACGCCTTCCGCGCTTATCCTTCCCCGTCCGTCTCTTCAAGAACACTAGAAAAGCGGAGCCCCTCGGGCCTCGGCGCTATATAAGCAGCGCCCGTGGCACCACGCTTTGCCGCCACTCCAAGCGAGAGAGCCGAAGCGAGAATGCAAACTAGCGTACACGTTACATCCATCTGTATATCCTCGCTTTCTGGTGGTTCTAGGCGGCGATCGGAGATGAGCTCGGTGTGCGCGAGGCCCGTGGGGTGCTTCGGTGGGGTGAAGTGCCAGGGGCGGAGGGAGCGGGTGAGGGTGGCCGCTGTGGCGGTGGCGGCGCCGGCGCCGGAGAGGGCGGCGACGATGTACGAGGTGCTGGCGGTGGAGGAGACGGCGGGGACGGAGGAGATCAAGGCGGCGTACAGGCGCGCCGCGCGGCGGTGGCACCCGGACGCGTGCCCGGGCGGTGCCGACCGGTTCATGAGGGCGCGCGAGGCCTACGAGGTGCTCTCCGACCCCGAGCGCAGGCGGGGCTACGACATCCAGCTCTGCTGCGGCGGGGGCTCCCACTCGGCGCGCCGCGCGGGGTTCGCAGACTGGGAGGCGCAGCTGGCCGGGCTGCAGTGGCGCGCGGCGGCGCGAGGCAGGGAGACGTGGGGGAGCAGGATGCGCCGCGCGGCCACGCACCCGTCGTCGCACTAGTAGAATCGCCGTGGTTTCTTCTTTTTCTTTTTAATCTTTTGTCCTTTTTTTTTTCCGCCTGTGAGATTGGTGGTTGGTGAGACTCTCTTTCACGCGTCTCTGCAGCGTTTATTTTCGCACCACTGTTTGAAATGTATGGGAACGGCGAGTACTGTGTACAAAAGTAATTATTTTTTTTCGAGGTTCAAAAGTAAACATCTTGATGTTTGATATGCTCACTTTTTGGAAGCAATGTTAGGGAAGGATAGAACTGGGCAAGGATAGCTGCTGTGATCTTTTGTTTATTATTTTCTTCTTTTTTGTATGCCACAATTTTATCGTTGAGATGTAACTTGTGGCTCTCAGTTTAATGAGCACAAGTTAGATAAATTTTGGCAAAGAGATGTGTCTGACAAGTGCGCTACATGTTATAAATCTATGGCACGCTGTAATTATAGTATACTAGAAGATCACCCGACCATTCGCGATGGCCGCTCGCAGCAAACGCACCTAGCGGAATCGGACGATCGCGAGGGGCGCGTGACGTGATCCAATAGCGCACGCGTTCTGAGCGACGTGGAGCTCTCCCAGCCGCACCTTCCCAGCGGGCACAACGCCTCGGATCGGGCGGCGCGGAGGTTCAGACGGCGTGATCGGACGGCTCATGTATTTCTATCGACGTAGAGGGCACAGGGGAGCTCCCTCCCTTGCCGCCTTTAAGGATAGTAATAATCAAACCGTTGTCACGAAAAGTCAAAGATGACTAAGTAAGTGTGGCATCAATCCAACACTCCATAAAACTCTACGTACTATGAACCTGGTTTTGTAATGAAACCGGGCTTAATGCTTGAGTTCTAAAAAAAAATATGTTCACTTTTTTAAGTAGAAGATGACACCTTTGGCTTTTCTGTTCTTTCCAGGTTTGGTTCCCTCTTAAGAAAACAGTGGGTAATTAACCACTTTTTTACGCATTCTCGACAACCAGAGTAAACAAACAAAAAAAAAACTGTGTACTATATCACGACTAATCGTCCCACAAGCATTTTTTTAGACAGATTCCAGTAAGCATAAAATAGACAGATTCCAGTAAGCATAAAATAAGATTACTTCTAAAAAAAGACTAATATATATGGGGTACGCGTACGAAGAAACATCTCAGCAGACATTCTAGAGCATCAGACAAAAAAACTGGGGTACAAACGTTGTTCCCATGAAGAACTTTTCAGCTGGCATTAAGTACTCTCCCTTCAAAAAATAAAAAGGCATGAAGTACTCATATTACTTTTTTTTTGTGAGTATTCGAATAGTAGGACTGAGAAAAAAAAGGATACATTTTGGGGTCAGTATCTACTAATGCTAGCACCACCACCACCACGGGAGCCTTTTTTATTTTTTAATTCTTTTTTTAAAAATATTTTAAAGATATCATCTTTCTAACTTTATTTTCAATTCTGATTCCTTTGGTCACGCTATAATCCGTAGTGTGATCAAACTGTGTTGCCACGCCACAGACCGCGGCGTGACCAAACTGTGCTATCACGCCACCGATCCCTCTGGACGCATCCGTTTTTGGGCTTAGTCCTGTCACGCCAAAAGGAGTGGCGTGACAACACTCATTTGTCACGCCGAGGTTTGTGGTATGATAACATGTTTTTGCCGCACCACGGGTCATAGCGTGACAAAAAAAGTCATAATTAGAAATAAAGTTGGGAAGAAGCTACCTTTAAAATAATTTTAAAAAAAGATTAAAAAATAAAAAAGAACTCCCACCAAGGGTCAGCATCTACTAATGCTAGCACAACGACCAGTCCACCACCACCACCACCTACCTTTGCCCTTTAGTGGAAAGGGTCCAAAAGGTGCATTGACAGCAAAAACCAACAAGATATTAGTGCAAGATTTAAAAAAAGGGGGGAGAATTTAGTACAAGCATTCATGGCAGCACTCTGATAATTTGGACTGAGGGCTGAACTTAGCTCAGTTAGAATGCTCACGCTCACCTAAATAAATAGGTACACACGTGTGTATTTAGCATGAAAGCATATGTCGGTGTCCCATGAGGTCCCGATGCCCTCGTAAAAATTTCTAAGCATGTGTAAAGGGACGCGCACACGTGGGTGTACTTGTGGTGGTGTGAGTGGGATGCACGTTAAGTGTGTGCGCGTCTGTCTTGTACCATCTCAAAAAAATGGACTAGATTTTTCTCAGATCGATCGGAAACACGAATCCAGTATATCAAGTTAGTTCATCAAGTCCATAAGATGGGAATAGGAATATACACATTTCATACACCAACACGATCTTAATAACTACTAAATATCTCTACATTGAACCCCAGCAGATAATATATTTCGCAGCTCATCATTTAATTATTGCCGTGCACGGTGCACTATAAAATACGAACGAAGAGCAGCGCCCGATCCGAGCCTCCGCAAAATGCCCTTCACGATGTTCCTGCTTGGTGCATATGAGTTCACTGAACCGAAGGAACGCGTCAATTGGTGCTACGCTGCTCTTCTGGAAAGTCCAAGCCGCGTATTAGACTACTAGTGCCGCAGAGCCATCGTTTCCAAACCGAAGACTCTCTCTATGCAAAAGGATTCCCAGTAGACACAGTGTCCAATGTAATGTTCCTGAAACAACAATGTTGATTTCAGCAAAAAAGACTGTAGGGGTTAATGCCTCCTAAGCCAAGCCAGAGCAACTTACCTCAACGGAGAGTTTGGGACCTGCTCGACGAGACATGGTAGTCCACCTGAATATGCAGAGCTTGCTATAACCAGATGGTCTCGATGTAAGCAGTAACAAAATAATCATATCCAGATGCTAGCAGTGAACTTTACCATGTGATCCGGATGGGACATAAGCGGAAGTACTATTGGAGAACCATGTTTCAGGCGAACCATCAAGGAAATAAGTTGGTAAGTCTGGATTAGGCAAAGCCGCTTGCAATACAACTGCAAAATGAAGCGTAGTTCAGAAAATTGGGTTTTAAATGGGTGGCCATGCTGGCCAGCACTGGATACAACGTACAGGCTGAGATAAAACCATGTCTTAAGACCACATTATGAATCTTTTTTTACGTTATGATGAGCCTAGGCAAATCGAACATTAGTCTCACAGAGAGATTATTTGGTTCACAGGACAGGAACACAGGTAGAAACGGTTTGAGAATCTGTACTGGCAACCAGGTCACATCTGGTCCGTAATGATCTTGTAAACCCTACTCGCATCCAAATTTGCATATGTAGCACTTAGATGTGACTAGTACAAGTAACAGTTAACTCTCTAAATCAATGGAACCTCTGCAAGGTGAATTGTTCAGAGCTTTCGAGGTCACCAGCATGTTGGACAAAGACGCTGATTGACTGAGTGATGACATTTGTACAACAGGGTATCACATATGTTCTTGGATGAACCAATAATAGGACAAATACGCTGATTGACTGAGTTATGACATTTGTACAACAGGGTATCGCATATGTTCTAGGATGAACCAATATTTCCATTAGACAAAATAATGATGTCCCCACTCACATTGGACATGGGAATGACTCCATGCATTGGCAAATGTATCAAAGCGAGTTTCACACTTTCTGGTTACAAAGATTCTTCCAGGCATAGCAGCCACAACAGTGAGTCAATGACACGCTTGACTTGACACATTTTACAATTTGCAAGGGACCAGTTAAAAGACCCAATAGCTGAGAGAACCCTATTTGTGCCGGGCAAGCTAAGTAACGAATTAAACAATTTTGTTGTCATCTCCTAGCTGTATGTCAACCATTATGTTTTATATGCATTAATTCAAGCATTACAATGAAAAAAATATACATGATTCTTTCCTTAAGAAAAGATACTCCATATGCATATATTTTTAGCAGGTGCTACTACTTCGAAAAAAATGCCGTATTTTTGCATCTATATTGGATCATACTGTTGTCGTGTTAGTCTCCATACAACCAATGTTATGTTAATCAAAACTGCACCTAGGTATCATAAGGTAAAGTCCGCAATGATTTGTTATGGCTCCTTGAAACGTACATGAGAAAACTATCAACTTCTTGAATCCCTAATACTCAATGTGTATTGCACATTTGCACATCACCGAAGTCTTAACCATACCTTTTGTAATTGGGTCTAAAGAATTGGTACTATCAGCAAATAAAGAATTGGTACTATCAGCAAATAAAGAATTGGTACTATCAGCAATTGCCCTACCCTACAAAATAATTTACGGGCTAACGTGAGTAAACAAAAAGCATTATTAACCACTTTCAAACATCGCTAGAGCATTGTCCCACATTGAAATAAAATAGATGAGACAAATAATGTTACAAGTATTAACAAAAAAAGAGAGTCTATTTTACGCTCTCAAACTATATAAAAAGGTATATTTCAACCAATAGTGCTAATCAGCATTTTCACTATTTAGGCAATGTTGCTACAGTGCCCATACATGATGCGGACTGGAACTGCGGTATAGTAAAATAAGCACTTTTGCTACGGTGCCCGTCCGATACATGATGCGAACTGAAACCGCGGCATAGTAAGATAAGGACTCAGATCGCTGCTGCTATAGTTCCAACCCGAACATGATGCGGATTGGTACCGCAACATGTCTTTCTGCCGTGCTCCCACCTTCCTTCCGCGGTGCCGGACCACAGCAAACCGCGTCTGCCGCAGTTCGAAATGCTGTATGTGACATACCTAGCCTGTCCCAGTGTTGTTTTTGCAGTTGCTTGCGAATGAAAATTACTTTTGCTATTACCAATAAAAAAACATGCCAAATAAGAAGAAGAAAAAAAAAACTCCCACCATCCCGTCCGAACCATCGAACGCTGAGAAGCGAAAGGCCTCCACTAACACATTTAGTTGGACTTCCACATCCAGAAGGGATACGGTAGCAAGCAGCAAAAGCCTCGGCGTCGCCGCTATAAGCATGGCACGTGTACGCTCGCTATGCATGCACGCCCCGCCGGCTCGTACGTGTCACTGGTCGCAGCCCACCTCCCCCAAGGTACACGTGTCCACCTCCCCGAGGCACGCGTCACGCTCTCATTCCTCGCATGGGAGTATATACTCACTTCCAGAGCGGTAGCTCACTTGTGTACTGCAACAGCCCGAAACACTGTGACACAAGCAACAAACTGAGAAGGATCCAGCTAGGGAAGGCGCGTATACAGCGGCAATGTCGTCGAGGCAAGACCAGCGAGAGGCGCGTGCCGAGGCCGACGCGCGGCGCGCGGCGGAGGAGATCGCGCGCGCGCGGGATGAGCGCGTGGTGCAAAGCGAGGCGACGCCGCTCGGCGGCGGACGAAATCTCGCGCCCGGCAGAGCGCGCGCGACCGGGCACCGCAGACCGCGAGGCCCGCAGCCGAAAGCGAACCGAGGCGGCGGCATCCGGAGAGCGTGCGAGGGCGCCAAGTCCTCGTGAGCGCCGTGGGCCGCACGCGCGGCGGCGGCAGGACACCGCCGCCGAGAAGACCTCCCAGACGGCGGACGCCAGCAGGACGAGCTCGGGAGTGCTGAGGACTACACCACCGAAGGCCGGGAGACCAACCACGGTGTCGCGCGGAGACGAACGGACGGCGGAGGCCACCGAGAACAAGCTCGGCGAGTACAAGGACAGCGCCGCCAGAAGGCGAGGAAACCAAGGATACCGTGGCGCAGGCGAAGCGAGACCTCCGAGGCCACCAAGAACAAGCTGGCGAGTACAAGGACGCGTTGTCCGTAAGCGCGGAGGCGATGGCGGAGCCAAGATTTTGTCGATGGGGTGCAAACCGTCAACCGGCGGCGACAGCGCACGGCAGTGAGCACACGAGCGGCGGCGGCCGAGGCCGAGCCGGCCGTAGGGGCCGAGCGCTTCCGCGTGGAGGCTCGCACTCGTAGGGAGGCCGGCGGTGCGGGCCGTGACCGCGTGACGCAAAGAAGGGGCGCATTGCGCCGACACATCGGCGGAGGCGGGCGAGCGGCGGCGGCAGCGCCGGCGCAGTAGGGACCGACGCCGCGGCGTCGATCTGGAGCAGCGTGAGTCGCGTGATGCGCAAAGCGCGCACCGCACCGAGCGAGGCCGAGGTGGAGCGAGCCGCGAGGCGCGGCCGCCGGCCGCCGAGGCCGAGCCGGCCGAGGCGGGCGGAGCGGCGCGCGCAGGAGGCTGCAAGGGGCGATCGGCGAGAGGCTGCAAGGGTGGGGTGAGGGCAGCGCCCGGGGCGCCGACGGGGGGCCGGAGGCGACCGACGTCGGCGGCGTCAGAGGAGTCGAGGAGAAGCAGCCGACGGCGTCCCGCGTCTGGGCGTCAGATCTGGAGAGTGGCTGAGTGAAAGAGAGAAATGGGGAATTGGAGAGAGAGATTAGAGGAGAAGCAGCCGGCAATAGCCAATGGCTAATGGGCTTGCAACTCTGGACTTAGGCCGAATAAGAAATGGGGTCATTGGGGTGGGCAGCCGAGCTGTGCTGATGTAATCATGTATATTAATATAGGTAGTATATACTTTATATATTAAGGGGGGTATATATAAGTTTTTTGTGCAAAAATTTTAGGGGTGCGACTGTACCCCATGCACCTACTGTAGCTCCACCCCTGGCGGGAGGCCAAGGACACCACCGCTCAGAAGGCGACGGAGTTCAAGGAGGGCGCGAGGGAGACGGCCCAGGAGACGAGGGACGCCACCGCCGACAAGGCGAGGCAGGCCAAGGACTCGTCCAAGCAGAAGGCCGGCGAGTACGCCGGCGCGACCAAGGAGACCGCGCAGGAGGCCAGGGATAGGTCCAGGGCGACCACGCAGACCGCCGCCGAGAAGACGAAGGAGTCGGCCGGCACCCACGACGCCGATAAGTACGTCGCTGCAACCTAGCGAGCTGCTCATCAACATATAGTATAAGCACATACACATGAATCTTTACATATTTTCTCGTGTGAATGCTTGCGTTGCGTACGCAGGGGTCAGCAAGGACACGGTCTGTTCGGGGCGCTGGGCAACGTGACGGGGGCGATTAAGGAGAAGATGACGGTGAGCCCGGGGACGCAGCAGCACGACGGTGCAGCGGGGCACGGCGTCCGTCTGGGCGGCGAGGAGGAGCGCGCGGTGAAGGATCGGGCCGCGGAGAAGGCGGCGTCGGTGTACTTGGAGGAGAAGGACCGGCTGCTGAGGGAGCGCGCGGACCTGTTCGAGGAGAAGGGGCGGCTGGCCAAGGAGCGCGCGGCGGAGCGCGTCGAGGGGTGCGCTGACTCGGCATGCGTCCACCGCCACGGCAAGATGTGATAATCGACGTGCCCGCGCGCGTTTGCTGCTACGTATGTCGTGCTCTCCTGCCATGTGGCGCGGCTCATGTACAACAACAATAAACTACTAGTGGAGCTTTGTGTTTTCGCAGTTCCTTTTGACTTTGTTTCCCAGTCTGTGTATGTGCCGTTGGTAAATGCTCTGCTTTTGCTTTAAAATCTCCTCTCTGATTTGGCGTCATTGCGTGGCAGCTGTGCGATCTCTGCGTGATGGTATTGCAGTGCGCTTGCGCACACTTAGCGTGTCAAGACGTGCGTTTTCCCTTTCGTATTTCGGAGGGAATGTGCGTCCCAACGGAGGCTAGGCTAGCTACCGTGCACGCGTACGTGGCAGTACATCTTGGATTAGTACGGTACTAGTTGACTAGTGTACTCACGTAACTCACCACCGAGGCATATCCTGCCCGGGGGGTGGTTCTCAGAGAAAACACAAGACGTCAAGCCCGGGCAGCGAGACCCCGTGCACCGGAGCTCGACGCAGGCCCCATCAAAGGTCGCCGGCGCCGTGTTTTGTCGGTCGGATGGTCTTGCCGGGCTACCTGCCGGATGTCCGGTGTACTCAAGTCAAGCATTTGTTTTGTCGGTTCGGGTTCGGCCCTTGCGTGCGGCATGCCCCGTCCCCTGCCTGCCACCACCCTCTGGTTTGCCTCTGCTCCGGCCATCCAATCTAGCAACACCCGCGCCAAGGCGCCAATGCAGCCGAGCGGGCATCCAGGATTCCAGGTATCTTCTGGCACAACACCACTAGCCACATAATAAAGCGCATATGGACATTTGTGACTTGTGACTCGGTACACTCCAGTTATCACAAGTTGGAACCTGATCCCCGGCCGTCATACCTGCCCACCTGGTGTACATACGATACATGCTCACACTTGAGCTCCTATATTTCATGCGATATACTACTGAACTGGAGCCAGTTCATCTCAGCAGATGCTATATATATCTACATACACAAACTTAAGATTTAAGTTGAACAGAAACTCCAACACATGAGGCTTGGACACACAGACAAGATGACAAATTTGTTGCTTTGTTTGCTTGTGGTGGCACGTACGTTTGAAAGCCGCACAAACTGATGCACGATATGCACATGTACAATGCCTGAAAGTTTCCTCTCGTCCATCACACCAGGAGATTAGGGTTTCTGCTCCTTGGGTGGGTCGGTAAAACCGGGCTCCTTTTTGTTGTTTCGGTTCTTACCTTGTTATCTTGCTTCTTGGTCTTGGTTTTCGCTTGGACACCTTTCCCAGCTTTAATTAAATCTCAGTAGGCATCCTGCCTACTAGAATTCAGAGAGAGAGAGAGAGAGAGAGAGAGATAGTACTCTATGCAACATGATAGCCAGATAACAAATGACCATCGTTACATTTACCATCAAGGCATTAACACATCAGGTATACCCGTGCTGACCCGTCCCGCTCCCAAGTCCCACCAGCGCAGTCAAATCTCCCGGCGCCCAAATGCCGCATCTCAAATCTCATTTGTCCAGCATAGTGTAAGAAGGCATGTCCTTCACTGCCAATGCATCCTCCAATACTAATTCACGCTCCTGCTGAGTTCTTGTCGACTTCAAGACCTCCTGGTGGAACGAAGGCAAACAAACAATAACGCAGCTGATAAAAATAACTGTAAAATGAAAAGCAGGACCAGTCTACTCAACCAACATGCCGAAAAAGCTTACATTGAACTCCACATACGAAGCACGTTTCAGAAGCCACTGAGCATCGAGCAGCCGAAAGGCCACGCAGTACAGGAGATCAAAAGCATTCTCATCTCGTCCGAGTAGTTCCAGGAAACGTATTCCTGACTTCGAAGATGGAGCGGCTGCACAAATTGACGAACACACAAAAAAAAACAGGAATTATGAACCGTACCAATATAGTGTAAAGATGATTTGGGAATTGGGATATTACATGACTGTAGATCTAACATCTGGATCAGCATGAATGAAATGTTGATACCAGCGACTGCAAAAGGGTACTCCCAATCTGCTCTCTGCCCTTGTACTTTGTTCAGAAACATCTGAAAGGAACCCTGCGCCAGAACAGATGTAATGATTAAACAGAAAGAAAATCAGAAATATGTCCTTGACAATCTATTAGATAGCTAGAAGGT
Source organism: Ampelocalamus luodianensis (assembly GCA_036346255.1). Classification (NCBI taxonomy): domain Eukaryota; kingdom Viridiplantae; phylum Streptophyta; class Magnoliopsida; order Poales; family Poaceae; genus Ampelocalamus; species Ampelocalamus luodianensis. The sequence continues at coordinate 24,492,502 of CM070622.1, read as the reverse complement.
CTTTACAGGGTAGGTACTAGCGAAAAAAAGATAAGATTATCCAACGATATGAATCCACAACCCCTGCATGGACACTATCATGAGTATTAGATGGCTTTATCAAATGCGCCAAAAAGTCAAGAAACGACTTTGGAGTTACTCTCGAAGCTTTAAGTGAAAACGAGTAGGGTGGCACACGCACTTACGTGATTAGATTTATTTTAAAATTTGTATAAATGCTTGAAACTATATTTATATATATGCATCTTGTAGGTTATTTAGATTTTTTACTCTATTAGTTACTTTTTTTTTCTAAATTGTATTCATGTACATGTACCTCTATTTAATCTCAAGCAATACGTTGATTATGTGTACAACAAATTATGTTATTAGTTTACATGGTATTAAAGTACCTTACCAACGCATACACCGATGTATTATGGACTACCTATCTTGAACTTATCTCCCCTTGCATATTGGCTACTCCCACCGAACCGTGTGTCTTCTATCTTTTTTCGTCGTAATAGCTTTTTTGCTTCAACCTCCAACGGTAAGCCTAAATCTTGATCGATCCCTCTCAGCTGCAACCCCTTCCAATATAATACTTTACTATATAGTTATCTCCTACTTCTTCCTAATTATTGCTTAATGATAACCATTACGACATCAACATGCATACACATGCAACCGTCGTCGATCCCAGCTAGAGACACGTGTCATGCTCTCTCTAGTAACCCCAAGCATATTTCCTATGACCGCACCATCTCTACTCCAAGCTTTTTGCTCCTCTGCCTCTGTACGCCCACGCTTCTATTCGTACGGATGTATGTATGTATATACGTATGCATGATGTTATACATGCTCGATGTCCTCTTCTCTCGTGTCGGTCGCTCCTCTTCTTCGATGTTGGTCAACTCAATGCTGTGGCTTCCTCACTTACCGTGACAACCTCTTATCTTCACTGATGTCAATATATCTGCTTTAGTTATTATCTAATGATATAGAGAGTCTTTTGCCATCGTCGGCAACAACGTACCTCTCACCAGTGGATTTGAAGCTTCATCACTCATGTCAGTACTACTTGCTTGTGTTTCGTTTGCATGAGACACCACAATCACAAATAAATTCACACATCTAACATCCCTACTGGAACATTTCAGCTCTTGTAGTTGTTCATCACTACTTAACCTATGCATCTGCCCACCAACACTGAACCAAAACTACTAGCTTCTGATCATTCCCCCAAGAGAAGTACACCTTTACCTCTTTCTCTAGGTTTGCCATAGACAGCATGTCTGATTCCACAAACCAATCCCATGTCTTTCCCCTGAAATACTCCTTCCTGGCGGTGCATGACGAAGAATACGACTGCACAGTTAATGAAACTCCATATGCTGTCCTAGATCGAAATCTGACACATATCAGTTAGCTCAAGTTAGACTTACACATTTTTTTATGGTAAATACTGCACCATTGGTCAGGCAAAGCTAATGTGTAGTACGATACCACAAAAATCTGCGTAGTTTTTTCATCATCTATGCTTGCTAAATCACAGCTAATTGTTCATTCTAACAACACCAACAAATGCCTACGGCACCACTGAAAAACGATGGAGAAGTGACATACCCACCTTGACTTGCATTTCCATCCATCTTTTCATGATACTGAGAGCATCGTTTGGAAGCAGATGCGTCGACGACGACTGATAGAGGAGCGCCAACGACGACGACAACTGCTCGAAGGGCAGTGGCGAAGACTGCTGCAGGGGCGGCGTGGCCGACAGCGTCCGCTAGGAGTTGGGACTGCTGCTGCAGGAATAGACATGTTTAAATACTGGGCTGGTCCGGGCTTTGGCCCGAGTCTGGAAAGACTTGGCCTTGAATGACTCAGCCCGAGCCCAGCCTGGTCCAACATAGGACAAGCCCAAGGCCCATCCCGTAGCCTGAAAAAAATCCTATTTCCCTGCTTTTCCGATTAAAAAAAATCTAAAAATTATTTCCCTGAATAAAATATTTTTTAAAATTATTTTTCTGAATACAAAATATTTGTAATCATTTATTTAATTTTATCGAGATTTTTCGGGCTTCAGGTTGGGCTTGTGGGCTAGAAATCGGGTCGGCCGGTTTGCCCATGAACAGGAGGAACTTGGGAGGCTGCAGGAGTCAAAGGGCTTGTTTGGTTGGTGCCTTGGATTCTATGTCTGGAAAAAAGTGGTGTTTGGAGATAGCCTGAAAAGTAGATGATTTATGCTTGGTCAAGCAAACCTGAAGATGAGTTGTTTGGTTAGAAGCCTGTGCCTGAAACTGATGAATGAAAATAGAACGTTAGATCGAAACTATCAACGTGATTGAAGCAACTTGGGAGGCCTGGCACCCAGGCACTTGATTTCCACACCTGCGCCTGGCACCACTCGCCTGGGGACCTGCAGCGATGCTGGCAGCATCCAAACAGCAAACCGGCAGCCCCCAGGTACGTCTCCCGGCCAGGCAAAAACTGCCAGGGCTGCAAGCAAACAGCCCCAAAACGCCTCAGACCAACGGAGTGCTACACGGGGAATGACAGAGGAGGTATTCAGACATTCAGTGCTGTTAGAGCAAAATAGTAGTCTCGAGTGGTGTTTATGAAAGCAACCAAAGGCACTGGCAGACTCGGCTGTTTGCTGTTAGGGCATTTTTAATAGTGCCAAACCAGCTGTCGGTTAGTCATTCCATGTTAGTAAAATCCTAAGTGAAAAAGAGAGAAGCATGAGAGAAGGAAAACCGTCTCTTTCTTAAATAACTATCTCTACATACAAATCAAGACAAAACAATCAGTGCATGTGAGGGAAGAGATGAAAGAGTGGAAATATTATAAGTTTAACATGAATGTTAGAGATAATTTATTAGAGATAGCTTATTGAAGGTATCATCTTTAAATCTGTTTTTTAATGACGTGAAGTTGATATAGTAAAATTAGAGACGTCTTTTGGTGCGAGCCAACCTTATTTTATACCGGATGAGCCGATGGTTGGGTACATCCATAAAGTCTTCAGAAGTCCAATAGTGTTTTTCCTCCAAAATAATTAACGAAAGAGTTGGTAGCTAGAAGCCTAATAGATTATGGGCCGAATAGAACGTTCTTTTCACTTTTGCCCCTTATTTTGGGTGTAAGTACGTCGGCCTATTTGCAATCTGTACGAGCCAACAGCAAAGGGATTTCTTGTGTGACATATCCGACGTTGCTCTCGAAACAAGGAACTAATCCGTCCGGACTCTTGGCTGGAGTGAGGAGTCCGAAACCGATTCTGAGAACGAGAATGCCCATTGCGCCATTCCTCCCGCCATATATACGGGCACCCCACGTCGCTCTCCTAGCTATTCGTCTCGCTGCTTGGTGACTCGCATCCCCTTGCTTGATCCGTCGACTCGCTCGGCTCAAGGGATCGGAACGAAGAGCGCGCGATGGACAAGCATCTTCCCGCCGTCCCGGCAGTTCGCCTCGCCAGCCGTCTTCAGCTCGCCACCTTCTTCCCGGCATCGAGCCACGGTACTGGCCGACGCGGCTCGGCAGGACCATCCCCACCTCCGGCGCTGATGGCGGACGTCAGGGTCATCATCAGGAGGCACTTCCCGGTCGGCCCGGACCACCGGATCGTCGAGAAGGTGGCCGAGAACATCGCCCTCCGGAGGCAGCCCGCGCGCAAGCTGCGCCGCCCCGAGCGCGTGGAGCGGGCTCTCGCCGCGGACGTCCTCCCCCTCGTGGAGCATCCGTTCGACCGCGGCGCCGTGGTCGCCGCAAGGAAGGAGGTATGCGCGTACGTGTCCGGAGCCTGCGGGGACCCGCGCCTCGCCAAGGGCGGCGTGCAGGTTCTCATCTTGTTGGACACCTTCGCGTGCCCAACATTGTTCCGCCCTCCGCCTTGCAAGCAGATACGGAGCACTGACCCGGCTAAACACATCGTCGTGAGGACCAATCCATGCATGGAGGTGAAGTTTGGGAGTACAGTGCCTGCGAAGAAGCCGCCGCGGCCTGTTGGGACCATCGGAGACCGGCAGTCAAAGCCGGTGAAGGAGACGAGGTTCGAAGGTTGGCTGCCGTGGTAGGATACAAGGATATCGCATGCGGAGTACCGGCTCTTGAGTGTCTTCAGATCGATGACGCAGCAGTTTTGCATTTGTTCAGAGAAGAACTCTCATCTCTCGAGGATGTATCTAGTGTGTGTTCTTGGTGTCTTAGACCCCTTGGTCCAGATTCTCGACAAGCATGCCCTCCCAGGATGCACATCATGCGCATATATAGTTAAGGGATTTTATTCCAGCTGCTAGCCTACAGTAATCGTGTGGCTGCGCACTTAGAATACCTTTATATTCTTGACAAGTGTCAAAATCCTATCCATCTATACAACAACAAAATGTCGTGTACATAGAAATTTCTCTAACGAAAATACATTTTTCTAGATATTTCACTACTTTGTCACGAAAAATTACGTAGAAACCTCTCTATAATCTTTAGTTCTAGATAATTTCACTCTTTTGCCACGAAGAATTACCTACGGTAGACTGTCTCTTTATTAGGGAAATTGGTCTCGTAGCACTCCTTCGCCACCTTGCAAACATATACCACTAAATTTTTTACATTGCTCTCATAACACACTTTAGGTTACAAACTTGCTTCCATAGCATTTTGGACTCTACCTCATCTTCTCACTCACTTCATCCCCCCTCCTCCCCTACTCTGGCTAGGTTCCTCTACGCCTCAACCTAGACGCCACCCATAGACATCCCCGCTACTATATATCACCACCACCTCCAATCCTCTGAGTCCGCCTCCACCGCCGTTGCGTCTGCCTATCCCTTTTCTCCCTTTGTCGCGATGCTTGCCCCTTCTCCCTCTCTGCCATCGACGTTGTTGCTCCTACTCCAATGCCTCTATCTCGTCACAGCCCCGATGCGGGTTCTTTGGGTGTTTGCCTTCCTTCTCCTAGTCTCCTTGGAGCCCAACAGGAACATGGTCTCCGCTTTAGAGCCTCATGGTTGTGTGGCCTCACCAATAGCACCGCCGCAGATTTGGGTTGTCATGCATTGTTGACCTTGTCTAGTTGTCCTTGGGCCCAAGTACGCACACGATGGCAGTGGAGACCTCCAGATCGGGGTGTGGGCCATGTCCACACCACACCACAACCGATGGCCGGACCAAGGGGAGAGTGAGAATGCTAGGGAGAGATCGAAGACTAGACAATTGACGATGTCAACCTCTTCTACTCCAGCCAAAGTTGATGGTGGTGGTCTTGGGTGACGGTGATAGAGATAGCGGCGGCCATGACGTGTTGTGAAGGTTAGAGCAAATCGTTGTGTCATTGTGGTTTGCTCTTTTGTGCAATTTATATTCCTAAAATTAAATTGCTTACTTGTCACCCTAGGATTGCAAACCTTGACATGGATTCAGGTTATTGGTGCACTTAGATGAGACTAGTTCATGTATGCTTTAATTGTGTAAAACCGATTTGATTTACGTTTTCACATATAAAACTCGGTTTTAGCCAAAAGAGATTTTAAGCCGTCATGTCTTTTTGATTGCTGAGTATTGTTCTCGTGCATGTTTCGTTGTGTGTTTCATTGACTCAGTGCCAACAATTGGTATCAGAGCGGCGACGATGTCTAGGAGCACGCAATTGGAGTCCCCTACCACATCGCGAGCCCCTGCAGATGGTAGCAGCCGCAGCAGCACCGGCAACGAAGGCCGGAACGTGGTGGTGCACCAGATCAGGGAGGCGTCAGTGGCGGTGCGCTACCCGACCCTCACGTGCACAAACTACATCGCGTGGGCTTTCTTGATGAGGGTCAACATGCAGGCTCAGTGAGTCTGGGAGGTGATCGAACAAGAAGATGCCGAGTACCGGGTTGACCGGGCAACGCTGGCGGCCATACCCCAAGGGGTGCCGCCGGAGATGCTAGCGACACTGGCGGTGAAGGACAGCGCCAAACAGGCCTGGGACACTGTGAAAACCATGCGCATGGGCGTGGAACGTGTCCGGGAGGTAAAGGCACAAGCCTTGCTCAAGGAGTTCGATAGAATTCGCATGAAGAGCAACGAGCCTATGGACGACTTTGCCATGTGGTTGACTGGCCTCATCAACAACATCCGCACGCTCGGTGAAACCTTGGAGGAAGACAAGGTAATCAAGAAGTTCCTCCGCGTCGTTCCTCCGATGTTCACGCAGGTGGCAATCTCCATCAAGCAGCTCATCAACCTGCAGACCCTATTCGTGGAAGAGCTGGTGGGTCAGGTTAAGTTTGCGGGGGAGAGGTTCGATGCGGATGAGGTGGTCAATGACGGTGGCCGCTAGACTAGTGGCCGTCTTCTCCTCACCGAGGAGGAGTGGCTGGCGCGCATGAAGAAACGGGAGCAGGGTGACTCCTCTTCGGGCGGCGCTAGGAACGGCAACAAGCAATGACGTGGCCACGACAAGTAAGGAGGGTAAGGTGCTGCCCGCGATGGCAAGGAGAGCACTGGGTCTGGTGGCGGCAGCGACAAGTCCAGGCTCAAGTGTTTCAATTGTGGAAACCTTGGGCACTTCTCTCAAGAAGGCGAGAGCGCAAGGAGCAGGTGCTTCTCACTCAGGCTCAGGACGACGAGCCCATGCTGTTGATGGGCCAGGTGTGCACGCTGATGGAGGTCACGCGTGGCACACCCACTGACGTTGCGCTGAACGAGGTGCATGTGCAAGTGCACCTTGGCCGAGAAGAGGATGAGCATGACGGCGCTTGGTACCTGGACACGGGTGCTTCCAATCACATGTCCAGGTGCAAGGCTGCGTTCGTCGAGCTAGACGATAGCGTAAAGGGGACTGTGAAGTTTGGCGACAACTCTGTCGTCGACATATGTGGGTGTGGAACTGTATTGTTCACGTGCCACACCAAGGAGCATCGCGCGCTCATCGGAGTGTACTACATCCCACGGCTGCGGTGCCAGACAGCTTGATGAGAACGGCTGTTAGACATTGATTGAGAACGGCACGTTGTGGCTTCATGATCAGCAGCGGCAACTGCTAGCCAAGGTAAAACGCTCCAGAAACTGTATGTATGTGCTTGATCTGGTTTTGGCGCAGCCGGTGTGTCTAGCGGCAAGCTGCGGTGAAGATGCGTGGCGCTGGCACGCGCGCTACGGCCATCTGAACTTCCAGTCCCTGCGACGTCTCGCGCACGGCGAGATGGTCCATGGGTTACCACAGATCGATCAGTTGGATCGAGTCTGTGATGCTTTCCTGGTCGGGAAACAATGGCGTGCTCTGTTCCCGCAGGAGGTGCGCTACCGTGCCCAAGATCAACTCGAGCTGGTGTACGGTGACTTGTGCGGACTAGTCACACCGATGACACCAGGAGGGAAGCGGTACCTTCTGCTCCTGGTGGATGATTTCAACCGATACATGTGGCTGATGCTCCTGACGTCGAAAGACGAGGCACCGGCAGCCATCAAGCGCTTCCAGGCCCACGCTGAACTGGAGGCCGTGCGAAAGCTGCGGGCGCTGCGCACTGATTGCGGTAGTGAGTTCATGTAGGGAAACGGGTAGGCTACACTAGCGCAAATTAAAAAATTCTACCCGTAAACCAAGATCACTGCAGTTATAGATCACGGTCTTACTACTAGACGCGCAGGTGCGGAAGTTGATGCAGCACGTCGGGGCAGTGTAGTCGTACTCGATTGATGCAAGACGTCGGGCGAGTAGTCGTACTACTTCCTCGTCCTCGTCGCGGTGTCCCACGTCTGCCTCCTTTCTTGCGGTTCGTCCCAACGCCACGCAGATGCGGCGCCTCAAAGGTATCCACACGTATGGAGGAAGCGACGCACGCCGGACTACTAGATCGCGCGGCGACTAGGGCGTGGGAGGGTGGCGGCGTGGTTTGGGGATGTCACGAAAAACTCAACCTCAACCGTAGCGCCCCGCTTCTCCTTTATAGACGTCCTTATAATGGGCTTCTACGAATAGAGGCCCATTAGGACTCAATGCCCGATCTAATTCGGATCCAATCCGAATTAGGCTTCACTTAAGTGTGTGACCTATGGTTCACATATGTTTAGACATGACGCGAGTACACATACTTGGTCAATAGTTGGTAGCGCCTCTAGCAAGGCGTGCCAACTCCTAAACATACGTAAAGATCATATCGGACGAACCATCACAACGTTATGTACATGCCAATCCCTTTGCCTCACGATATTTGGTCGAGCTCCAAGTCGACCACTCTTTCTCGATCCCGTGATCGGAATCTCTTACTAGGTTAACTCTTAACCTTAAGTAGCATGGCCATGCATTTCGGATCCGATCACTCGAGGCCCAGAGATATCTCTCGGTAGAGAGGGCAAATCCCATCTCGACCGACCATGCCTCATGAGATGCTTCATGACAAACCCAAAGCTACCTTTATAACTACCGATTCACGGAGTAGCGTTTGATAGCCCCTAAGTAGGTCGATTCACATCTCAAGTACATGCGACAATCTCGTGTCTAAGGACAAGGCGTACACATTGTGTAGAGAGAACCATAAGAATAATTACTATGTCTCATGTTGGGTCGTTCCAACCCCATGTTCTAAACATGTGTCCACATTATTGGTTTGACATCTCCATGTCTATGACCTGTGAAACATGGTCATCAACCGATACATGTGCTAATCCATCATTCACGTGTGTCCTCACATGAACTCCGACTAGGGACAACTTTAGAATAACCATACAAGTAAAGAGTTTCACAAACAAGTCACATACTTGTTAATCAACACAAAGGCAATATTCAAGGAACATTTATTAAATCATGGATACAATGAAATATCATCATCAAAATGATTGCCTCTAGGGCATATCTCCAATAGTTCATGTCCACAAAATTCGACGAGTACTGCGCGAACCTCGACGTCAAGCAGCAGCTCATGACACCGTACTCACCTCAGCAAAATGGTGTCGTGGAACGTCGAAACCAAACAGTGGTCAGCATGGCGCGCAACCTGTTGAAGGCAAAAGGCGTGCCAGGGAGGTTTTGGGGTGAGGCTGTCACAATGGCAGTCTACCTCCTCAACTGTGCACCAACGAGTAGTGTGCACAGCAAGACGCCCTACGAGGCGTGGTACAGACGGCGCCCGAACGTGCATTATTTCCGCACGTTTGGGTGTGTGGCGCATGTGAAGGTGGTGAAGCCGAACCTGAAGAAACTCGACGACAGAAGCGTGCCCATGGTCTTCTTCAGCTACGAATCGGGGTCCAAGGCATACTGGGTCTATGATCTCGTGGGCACTCGTGTTCACGTGTCGTGCGATGTGGTGTTCGACGAAGAGGAAAAGTGGGATTGGGGCACACCTGGAGCTAACGATCCACTGATCGCTCCCGATGAATTTTTTCCGTGGAACATATTTATCTTCCTGTGACAGGTGACGAAGAAGTTGATGCACCGAAGCATGGGGGTGACGCGGCAGGAACGCTGTCCACACTGGGTCGCGCGCCCATCCCAGGGTCGCCGACGCTGGCCTCACCTCCCACTGACGTGTCACAAGCGTCTGATGAAGCGCCGCGCCGGTACCGCACCATAGCGGACCTCTACGACACCACCAACGAGGTCGCAGTCGAGGACCGTAGCCTGTGTCTTCTGGCCACAAAGGAGCCCGTGAATTTTGCTGAAGCTGAGCAACACAAGTGCTGGCGCCAAGCTATGTTTGAGGAGATGAGGTCCATTGAAGAGAACGACACGTGGAAGCTGTGCGATCTGCCAGCTAGCCATCGTCCCATCGGCCTCAAATGGGTGTACAAGGTCAAGAAGGACTCGCAGGGAGCCGTGGTGAAGCACAATGTAACAGCCCCAATTTTATGAACAATAATAAAATGTTTTATGAACAGTAATGATGTACTATTCATAACAGTAATGAGGTGCTGTTCATAGCATCACTGTTCATTTTACAGATTTGGCATTATGTTGCGAATGAAAACTTTCCTTTTCTAGTCAAAATCCAAAACTCATTTGAAGTTTCAAAGGGAATACAAGACAATGCTTGTATTACGACTAGGGGGTATTTTTATCAAAGCCTAGATAATTTATTTTGCCCACAAATAAATTTTGTTGAATTTTTAGAAATTATTTTGCCTTAGGGAAAAATATTTGTCTTTAAATAAACCTAATCGGGTTAAGGTAACTCTTTATGAATTTTAAAATTGAAACCTTAGTTTTCGAAATTTATTTGGAAAATATATCATCCCAGTAGCCTTCCTGCAAAATTTTATGAATTTACAAATTTATTTACTAATTCTAAAGCCCGGTCAAACTCTTAAACATTGAATTTAGGGCTGGTCAACTCTTTTGGTATAAATCCAAACCTTAGCACTGTAGTGACTCGAACCCAATGAGGTTGGGTCCAACCGGTGCGTTTGGTCCGGCTCAGTCACGCTCGGGCGCGAGCCCAACCCTTCACGTGTCGCGAGCCGTTGATCTCCAATCGAACGGACGGGATTTACGACGCCGTGTGGGCTATCCACGTATGCGAAGCAATCCCCACCATTGGATCTCCATCCCACCGCATCCAGCTTAGGTTCGAAATCTTAGTGCACCTCAATCTCGTAACCATTGATGTCCAATTAAACGGATCAGATTCATTGGGTTGTTTGGATCGCCGAATGCCACAGTGAATCTGAGCCCTTGGATCTAGATCGGGCGATCGAGAGGGGCGATAACAATCGGACCTCCGGATCCCCTCTTGATCTCCACCGTTGATGTTAGATCCAACCGCGCCGCCCTTTTTTGTTTTGAACTTAAAGGCGCGCAGTCGTCTTTGGCCGTCGGATTCAAATCCTACGGTGCCCCTTTTTGACCGTGTGCATTTAGGGCCCAATTGTATTGGACCGTTGGATTTTAATCTTAGGATCCGTAATGAGATGACATTCGGACCTTCGGATCTTCCATCAATCTTGACCGTAGAAAACAAATCTGACAGTGCCACGTCATCTCATTTAAAGTGACGTGTATCCTTTTTAGATCGATCGTTGGATTCTAATCCAACGCTCCTTTTTGAATATAACCCCCGGACTTCCGTAGGGCTCCATTAAATCTCAATCGTCCGTTTGAGATCGCACGGTCCATATTAAACGATCTCGATTAAATTCTTTTAACACCTATTTTCATCGCAGCAGCCCATCTCTAATCGGACGGTCGATGTTCTTTTGAGTTTTAGGAGGCGCGCACGACTGCGGCTGCCAGCGGGGTCCGCATGTCAGGGAGTTGTCTCTCTTCCTCCTTGCCTTTGTGCGCCGTCGCCGGCTTCGTGACCGGAGTAGAGGCGTTATCCAAGGATCGTGCAACTATTGTCCGGATATTTAGCACTAATTGGACACCTCATCAGCTCTAAACCCTTCCCCTTTGCCCTGTAGCTCAACCTCTATATATATACCCTAGCTTTTTGCTACTGCCATTGTTGACCAAAGGAGCTCTTCATCTTCCATTGCCGTTCCAGTGGAGTTTCTTGCTCCTACATTTTGCTTATCCATCTTAAACGCTGGTTTCACCTTGTAATAAGGATTTAGCATCTTTTGTAGGTTAAACCAGAGTTTATTTCTCTATTGATCAAAGCCAGTTTTAGGAACCTTCGGTGTTTCTCATACCCTGGTAAGCTAAGGCCTTAGTTCTTGTCATCTTAAGTACACTAAGGACCTCCGTAGCTCACATGAATCATTCACTTGTACATAAGTAGCTCCAACCTTCTTTAAACTGAATAGTTGTTTTCATAACTTTTCGGTCTTTCATATCGTTTTCCAGTTCTAGGGTTTCCCTGACTATCCTTTTAGCCTAGTTAGCTCTTAGTTGAACCCTAGTAGCATAATCAGTTGTTCTTTTGATTCTTGTTGTCATCTATTTAACTTTGTAGCAAAGGTCTACCTCTGTCATCTGTTGTCGGCCCAACCGACAACTTCTGTATTTCGTTAGTTTCGGTAACTTGACCGATTAGGGTTAGATTAGGGTTAGCCTGGGGTATTATTTACCCTAAAGATCAAACTAAGCTTCAATTTAGGATCTTTTACTTAGTCTATTTTCCATTAACCCGAAATCTGTAGTCTGCCCTGTTTTCAATTCTTTTCAAAAACTGAGAACTGTGATTTTGACTGAAACTCTAGTTTCTGTCATTTAAAGGCAGTAGATGATAAAATGGGTTATTATCTTTATTAGGGTAAGCATGACTTAAGCATATTGTTAATTATGCATTACTATCTTGATCATACCTTTTCTTTTCATTTTTATGCGTTGTCAGTTTTTGTATTCATTGGATCTTATTGTTTCTTTTTAGAATCTGGTTCTTCTGAAGCATTTGATTATATTTCTGAACAACCCGAGCCTGCACAAGAAGTATATTACTATCAAGGCAAGCATCCTCTTTGCACCATGTTGATCCCAAAGTTTTATACAATAGATTTTCCAAATACAGTGACACCTATTGCATGCTAATTTTCTGAAAATACAATTGTGTTCTGTTAGTAGGTAGTTATGACCTAACATTGTGGTTTATCTTAAATATGAGTATACACTCAAAACTTAGAGTAGGGTTGTATACTACGATATTTAATTTCAAAATTTTGCTTAGCCATGCAGTCCATATAACGTTAGAGTTTGGCAAGATTCTCTTATCAAACATGGGAACAACAAATAAATTTCAGTCATTTTAACTCTTTGTCCAGTTTCTTTAAATCAGATTTGAATTTTAAATTTCAATTGATCTGGACAAGAGGAAGCTAGTGGTGGTGCCTTCGTGCACGAGATTGGGAAATGTGGTGGACTTGTCTGGACCGAATAAGGATTGAACTCTGACTATTCAATTCAAGTCCCAACGTGCTTCCACACGCGGTGTATGGTATTTGCTTGGTTAAGTAAAGGGTTAATGCTATTGAGTTGGAGACAGGGGAGTAAGGATATGTGTATTGATCTTGTATGGCATAGATGCTTAGGTCTTCGGGCTGTGTCTTATGCCATGTGAGTTTTATATCAATATCAGATGTCCTTAAAAGGGTGAGGGCGTATTTGTGTTCCATCGCATGTACGTACCTTAAAGATGCCGATTGCAATCTACTATGTGTAGCGAACACAACCTGTATTTCTTTTGTTTGGGTCGGCATTCCTGACGCAACATGTGTGCCTCGGTTAAGCAGATGCTATCAGTCGTTGTTTAAGCGAGATCAGTTGACACATGGGTATCCAACTCAATAGTGTCAACTTGTTGAAAAATACCAAATCTTAGTTTACCCGGCCGGCATACCAAAGGTTGTGTGCTAATATTGCGGAGGCTTACGGGCTAACTAAGTCGTGTGGGTAAAGTTGTACACCCCTGCAGGGTATTAAACTATTAGAATAGCCGTGTCCACGGTCATGGACGATAACTTGAGTTGATGTCACCTGTATAGAATTTTGTTTTCAACTACTGTTTGGGTTTTGATTCAGCATGAGGGAATTCATGCAATGTACTGTTTACTTTTACATTTCCTTCTTGATCGCTTTACTCAAACTTTGATTTGTTAAATTGTTTTATCAAAACCTAGCAATTGTAGGTTAAAACGTATTGCTTTATGCAAAATTTAACCATTATGCCTTCCTGTTGCAACCTTATGCATGTACAAATCTAAATCCTTTGTATAGGTTCTAACAAACACTTTCTTTTATTAGTTTGTGTAAGTCTTGCTGAGTACCTTCCGTACTCAAGGTGCTATAACCTATTGTTGCAGGTGAGGATGGTTACTTGTACGAGGTACCCGTTAGCGTCGATCAGGGTGACGCTAACGAGTGAAGCTATTTCTTTCCTCCACGCAATAGCCTGCGGGTGATGGAGCCATTGGTGGCTTTTGTTGCTTTATTTTGCTTCCGCTGTTAGCCTTTTGTAGTGACCAAGTCACTTGATATTGTATTACTACGACAAAAGTTGTAAACTTGTTTTTAATTATGTGAATGTATGACTTGTATGTGAATGATGCAATGTTGATTAAGGATATATGTGCAATGGTCACTGATCCTGGGAACCATTGTAAGACATATATCTGGGAGTCCTGAATATTGGATTTGTTACTTGTTAAATTTATACTTCTAGCATGATCTTTAATAAAGGGGCAGTACTGTTCCTTGATTAAGAATTGTGCTACAGTATAATTTTAATTAAGCACATTTCCAATATTCCGGGGTCTCCACACACAAGGCGCGCCTCGTCGCCAAAGGGTACGTGCAGCGACAAGGTGTTGACTTCGAGGAAGTCTTCGCACCTGTCGCCCAGGTGGAGTCCGTGCGCCTACTGGTTGCACTTGCGGCGCAAAAGGGCTGGCAAGTGCACCACATGGATGTCAAATCGACGTTCCTCAACGGTGATCTCGAGGAGGAGGTGTACATCGTGCAGTCGTCGGGCTTCGTCGACGACGACAACAAGCACAAGGTGCTCAAACTCCGGAAGGCCCTCTACGGTCTCTATCAGGCACCAAGGGCGTGGAACGCCAAACTCGATAGCAGCATGCAGTGAGGAGCTGCAGCTGATGGGGTACAACGATTCTGACATGGCGGGAGATGTGGATGATCACAAAAGCACTACGAGGGTGCTATTCTTATTTGGTCGAAGCCCGATCAGTTGGCGGTCGTAGAAACAGAAGGTGGTGGCCTTATCCTCGTGCGAGGCCGAGTACATCGCTGCCACCACCGCGGCGTGTCAAGGTATATGGCTTGGAGTCTCAGGGTGGATAACAAGTCGGCGATCTCACTTTGCAAGAACCCCGTCTTCCACGACCGAAGTAAGCACATTGATACCCGTTATCATTTTATTCGTGAATGTGTTGAAGAAGGGAAGATCGAGGTCGAGTACATCAGCACAGATGATCAACTCGTCGACATTCTTACAAAGCCACTGGGGCGCGTCAAGTTCCAGGAATTACGAGCCAAAATTGGTTTGGTCCAGGTCAATGAGCCATAAGATTATGGGGGTGATTTGTTGAACTAATCATGTGTGCTGGTCTAGACGTGTTTGTTCACGTGTGAATTGGGTTTGGAAACAAATCAATCACGTTGATTGATTAACTATAGGGATTGATTAGATATTTCTTTTTCTGTTACTTTCCTTTTGATGGCGTCCTAATTGTTGGCTGTGATCGGGAGTCCTGGTTGACGCGTTTCTCCCGGAGATCATGGCGTGAAGATTGGAGATGCTGCCGGCCAAAAATCTGCATGTAATTACTTCTCTCCATAGCGCTACTTCTTTCCATAGCGTTGCATGTAATCACGTTTTGACATAGCATTTAAATATGAAAGAAAACCGAAAAGCTGCTCAAGGAATTGCGGCACCAAAATTCCTCATGTCTTCCTATTGCCCAGTTTCCAAACTTGAGTTCTTTCCAAAGAAGAGTTTCACGCGTGTGTGTGTTCACGTTGGCTTTTCGTGCTCAGTGCTAAAGTGGAGGAGAAAGGAAGAAGGCAGGGGTATTTTGGTCTAGAATGGTATATATCCAAATTCACCAACTTAGGAGTGACATATTTTAAAGATTTTTTTTTTTGCTGTGGTATATTTCAAAACCCACAACTTTGTAGTAACATGTATCTAAATAACCTAATATTTTAAAGTTCTAGACCTTTTTAGGCCTATTTGCCCTGAAAAGGACCCATTTAAATACCCAAATATAGGACAAAGCTGCCGCACAGCTACTGTACATATAGGGTACTCATGCCACTCAACTAATGGTTAAAGATTTGATGACACTAATAGACGACAAAAGGCTTTTTCTGGGCTTTCCTTGCTAGTGTGTTATCGTGGGCCAAAAAAGAGAACAAATTGGTTGTGCTGGAGACCGGTGATTGAGATATTGCACTGGGTCAATCATTGGGAGTTTAATTGTTCATTTCTGAAAAATTTTAACTTCTCTTTTAGAACTGATGCATATACAGGTCCTAAACTTGCTTATGAGCCTTCTGATTTTTTTTCGCTGTCTCTGCCTGATTGGCTTTGCTCTGGAGTGGTTATGAGAGGATGTCTTGTGATGGATGGACCACAAAGTTCTGTCCAATCAGATGGGGTGGGTTCCAGCCTTTTCTTTGCATCTTCTTGCACAAAAATTCTCCTTTCCCTATGTTAAAACTCAATTTTCAAAATTCGATCAGTCAAAAAATTCCCTTTCTTCAAGAAAAAAAGGATCATAGATAGATGACCTAAGATGCTGCATTTGCTTGATCATCTATATATGATATTGTGAATGACCATCTATTTCTATCTCCTCCTGTGATCGCATACTTTCCCAATGCAATAGTCAATGCCTAATGCCTTGTTATTGGACTGACATCACTAGTTCAGTAGACTAAAGATGGGGTTCTTTAGTCTCGGCTTACTCTTAGGATGGATTAAATTAGGGCTTTGGGAAAGTTTATTACTACATTGTCTGTCAGCTCAGCTTCCTCCATTAGCATCCAGTCGCCATCATACTTGTTTAAGATGATAGCTCCTAGCTTAGGGGCTGTTTGATTTGTAGTCATGAAAAAACTTACCAAAGTTTGGTAATACCCACAAAATTTGGTTAGCATTTGGTTTGATTCCAAAATTTGGTGTTATCCTCAAAATTTTGGTAAAGCCAATTGTTTTCTTCAACATTCTTCGGCAGGGCGAGGGCGGCCAAAATGCTCGCCCGTGAATTGGTGAGGCCGCAGGCTTTGAGTTTGGTACTTGGCAAGGTTTGGTTGGATGCTAATAGTGACATTAAATCCAAAGTTAGTTTAAGTAACAGTGTTCCCCTAGGCGGACGCCTAGGCCGCCTAGGCGCTGGGCGAAGCTCACCCGCCGCGATTCACTGCTAATCGGCATCCTAGGCGGGCCGAGCGCCTAGCCGGTCGCAGGCAGTCCAAGGCGGAAGCAGGCGGCGCGAGGCGGCCAAGGTGGAGCGGAGCTGGGCGGGGTCGGGCGGGAGAAAAAGGTCACTCACCAGTACATGAGAGACTGTCGGAGGCGGCGGATCTGGCACGGCGCGTCGCCTCCTCCCCGGCTCCACGGCGCACCGCCTCCTCCCCGGTTCCACGGCGCTCAGCCTCCTCCGCGAATCCCCTCCGCGCGCCACCTCCTCCCCGACTCCACGGCGCCAGCGGCATGGGAGGCTGCCGGAGGAGGCGGATCTGGGCGGTGGCGGTCGGCTCGGAGAGGGAGAGCGAGAGAGAGTCACGAGAGAGGGAGAGCGAGAGAGGGCCGCGAGAGAGAGTTGCCAGTGAGGGAGAGAGAGATGCGAGTGAGGCTGTGAGGGAGATGACTGAGATATTTATGTTTACTGTTTAGATCAGACGGCCGATATTGCTTTAGATCGGACGACCGATATTGTTTTACATCGGACGACCGATACTGCTTTACATCTGATCGGACGGCCAGCTCTTCTTCTTCCCCGCCGCGCCTTCTTCCCCCCCTCGCCTCCTTCTCCCCCTCGCCTCCTTCTTCTCCCCCCGCGCCTCCTTCTTCTCTGCCCCCGCCTCGCGGCTGCGCTCCTCTCTCTCTCGCTTCCTCGCTCACCTCTGCTTCCTCTCGCGCTCGCCTCGCCTCGCCTCCTTTGAGTCGGCGCTTAGGCGGTGCCTAGGCGCCGGTCCACCGCCCGATTAGCGCCTAACGCCTAGGTTATCCTTGTTAAGTAATCAATTTCAAATGATCATATTTCTTAAACCGAGTATCAGATCTGCAATCCGATTGAACTGTTGTGTTCCTTGTCATTTAATCAACAAAACAATACCACTGTTAGCATATTTTGGTGCAAAAAAAAAATCATGCGGGTTCCATGTATCACTCATATTTTTGACAAATTTTGGTATAGTTACAATCCAAATACATCAATTTCGGCATTACTCGTGAATTGGTATGGCTATGATCCAAACAACATTTTTTTTGTCCTAGTTTTGGCATTGCCTAGATTTTACCATTACCAAAATTTTGGTACGACTACTTAGGGTCGTAAATCAGATAAGCCCTAATGTCAAGAAATAATACTATTTGCCCATCTGTTTCAGCTTGATGTGCAAAATGACTACTACCCATGTACTAGTAAAATCTGCACATCTATCTCGAACTGCACTTTAATTTTCTGTCGTTTTTCTACTTGTCCTGTGCTCCTTTCTATGACCATGTCATGAAATCTGAAGACAGTAATGTATAACTCTGCAAGTGGCAACCTCACCGAAAGGTGGGATTTATGTCCTACTTTGCATTTTTGGGAGTACCACCTCATTGTCTAGAAAATAGTACAAGACGATCAAATATCCAGGAACAGATAAACTTCCGTGGTATACTAAAATCCAAGAAAAGGTGTGTTTTAGAAATGAAATGCTAACCTTTTCGCAGTTGCTGCTTTCCGGTCTCGTGTCTTTCAGGAGTATGGAGCTTCACAGAAATTTGAGCCCTTTTCTTTTCTTTTCTTTTCTTTTCTTTTCTTTTCTTTTCTTTTCTTTTCTTTTCTTTTTGTAAGGTAATTGTACGAATGCTTGATCGACATGCATCACAATCTGAATTGCGTGCATGCATCAGTTGGAAACGTGGAATGTGCAAATGCTCAAGTTACGAGCTGAACAACTGTATTCTTTTTTACTTCTCAGGAAACAATGAGCTAGTAGACATTTTCCCTTTGAGATGTGCTTCACCAATGGAGATTTCTTTTCATAGTTCGATGTCCTATATGTTATGGTATGTCCATTTTATCATTTACAGTTTGCAGAACTGTTGCGGTAACTAGTTTATTTTGTGTTTGTTATAGGCATTTGAACCAGTAATGCAGTATGTGCTGCAACAGGAGCCAAAGAATCAGCTCCGGCGGATTAACTCGGCCAACTTCTGATCATGTTAATAGTAGTAGTAAACTGCCGTGGCATTAAGGTGGTTCAAGTTGTAACTACCGTGTTGAAAATACTTAGCTAGTAAGAACTCTTCCTCTCGCACTGCACTCTCCAACTTGCAGTGTTGGTATTGTTGCACAAGCATTGTACTCCTATCTTGTGGTTTGTTGCTGCAATCCAGGCTATCGAGCCTTCTTCGAACTGGTGCATTGCTTTCTGCAGCCTGTGATTGCAAGAGTGTCTCAGATTAGCTGTAATGTTTTATCATTTCACAAATGGAAAAGAAAACTGCTCGCCTAGCAGTAGTATTCCAACTCTTTATCATCCCTCAAAAGTAGACAAAGCAAACTAATTTCAGGGTATTTTCATTTTAGTGTTGACGCAAAAGATCAGAGAAATTTTATTAAAAACTGAAATATGAGCTATACATCAGTATGGTCTTATTATTAAAAAAAAACCAGGTTTACACAAC
Source organism: Ampelocalamus luodianensis (assembly GCA_036346255.1). Taxonomy (NCBI): domain Eukaryota; kingdom Viridiplantae; phylum Streptophyta; class Magnoliopsida; order Poales; family Poaceae; genus Ampelocalamus; species Ampelocalamus luodianensis. Next base: position 24,473,237 of record CM070622.1, on the reverse strand, counting down.
CTCTCACTAATAACACTTCAACTGCTGTCAGCATCTTCTTCGGGGAGTATCAATCTAAGGTCCTCGTTGTCTCTGTACACTTGTACCAAAGCTGCAGCCTTGTAAGCAAAGAAACCCAGCATCCCTGGAACAAGCTGCGTGAAGAAAGAGAGTCATTCAGGATGCTTTGAGTTCACAGGGGAACATTTTCTGACAAGGAATAGGAGTAATTTAGCTAAAGATTCAAGATAATATCGCCTTGCTATATAATTGGCACCATTAACAGGGGAAACAAATATGTGTGTATCCATAAGGGGAAGCATAAGCACTACTATCTAAATGAGATTAATAACGAAGAACTGTGCTTTTACCTCAAAATTTAAAATGCTATTTTGGAAGTGATCTGAAAAGGCTGACAATCCAAAAATCACAGCGGGAATCACAAGCCTTGGGGATGAAAGAGCTACTGCAGTACCACCCAATGTCTTCTCTATTGTATTCTTCAAATCCTCGCTTCGTATGCCAATTCTAGCATTTGAACATATGTAGGAATAATTAATGAAACAATCAGAACACGAGGGATATAAGACTTGAGTACAGATTACAGACAACAACATTTCCAAACCTACTTCTTCACTTTCTTCTTTAGAAAAATTTCTGGAACACCTTCCTTTGACAGGTTATCTGTGTGGCGATACAGAAGTTGAAGATACAAGCAACTGTTCAACATAATGTGACTGGTCAGATTTATAATACATCTTAGATAGTTGAAACACGAGTTAAAACTTTATCAGATTCCTTGAGAGATCAGCCTCAGCAGCATTGTATTAAAACAAACTACCACAAACTTTCAACTTCTTAAGTTGTACAGGAAGTTTGTGAAGCTTACCTGAAAGCAACTCCGAAAGCATAACTGATAGCAGCCTGTTCAATTAGAGCATTAAAAATTCAGTCACATCACCAAGACTATTTGATGGTCAATTATCAATATTTAGGAACAGTTAAACCATGTGTCCTTCATTGACTTATGGAATCATATCAAAGTAAAGACTAAAGATCATAGGCTCTTTAAGAAAATATATGTAAGCATTTTGTCCTAACAGAGCTAATAAGCTTGGCTACGTGGCTTGATAGGCATTTTATGCCGAGACCATCCACAATATTTTATTTAAGAAAAGGTAGCTTTGATTCTAGACAGGAAGTCCATATATCAGTGTGTATGTTTGATGTAGCCCCTTACATTGGATCAAGTCAGTGATCCAAAAGATTATGTAAGTCTGATCTCAGAGACAAGGACAAGAACATAGAAATATGATGAACTGTGTGATGCACAGTCACAAAATCAAGCTAAAACGTTTTTAGTTATCTACCAGTAGATTGGAGATACTGGTTGGTTCTGAAAGTTGTCAATTAAACAGGATATTGCTTAATTAAACTACTTAATTATTTTATGGTTGGCACAAAAGTATGTGGCTAATTTGATGTCAAGTATAAAGTTACAAAATCTGTATACCTCCAGAGAAAAGACCAGGAGACAGTATACGCTGCAAGCAGCGCCAACTCCTGTGGTCAGGAGCAATAGTTCATCCTTAAGCTGTGACAAAATGATGAGCATCATGAGATGGATGTGAGAAATTTTCTTTTGAAGGTACATGTGAGTTTTCTGAAGAAATACATCAGAAGATGAAGCTCTGAAAATCTTTAGAGAAAACGTACTGCTTCATATCTCAGAAGGTTAAGTTCCTTCCTTTTGTCGCTCTCGTTCTGCCTATCCTGTCACCATTTGCAACAAAATTGCCATTTCTCTATCAGTTTCTTCTACAACATCATGGTCACAAGCCAAAATAATGAACAGTGATCCCAAAAAACCACCATGGCAGACCTTGGAGGAAAGCCTCTTGCTCACAGGAAGGCTGCTTTCGCCAGATACCCAATCTCTAGTTGCCGCAAGTCTCAAGACTCCCTCGCTCATAGCATCATCCCCGACCTGCATTCCAATGCTCTGTCAGCTATGCTTGGCAAAACTAAATTAAATAGCCTAGACAGCATGACTGGCACAGCTTACATTTTCAGGCTGCGCATCATCTCCAGCATTTTCTTGATCCTTGGTAGCCTGTAACGCGTCAAGGTTTATGCCATTTCTCCTCCAAACCATGTCAGCGATTTTCGAGACGAAATCGCCGTGCATCTGCCTCTCCGCAAGGAACATGCGCAGGACCTCCTCCCCTAGACCGTCACCAGCTATACGCAGCAGCACAAGTCACGGGTCTCAGCACCAACCAACCGGATGGGATTCACAAGTTTGAGATGGGAGTGGTGGTGAAGGCAGGGTACCTTGGAGAGAGGAGTAACGGAGAGCCGAGGCGCGCGATGACCTGCTTGGGCGGGCAGGGCCGACAGGTGGAAGCGAGCCGCGCGCGACGAGGTCGCAGAAATGGAGGCCGGCGAGCCCGACCATGGCAGCGCCAACCTGGAGAGGGAGGGAACGAGCCGCGAGCAATCAGCAATGGAGGAGAGGGAGATAGCTAAAACTAAAGCTAAGGGCTCTCTCTTGCGTCGCCACAATCCTAATGTTTGGTTCCTCGTGAGCCGTCGCAACCTGCAGAAATATCTCCGCCTTGGGTTGGGCCTCACTTCACTCCATCTGGCCCAAGTGGGCAACCACTCCTTAGCATTTTACCTTTTTTTCCTCTCTATGTAGCTCCACCTTTTCCCCCCTCTCAAAAAAATGTAGTTCCACTTCTAATGCATCTGAGGAATCTAGTAGAATTTCGCTGCAAATGAAGTTGTTTAAATTATGGAAAGATTGTACGATATCAAATGTAAAGCCACATATATTTAGATTTGTTCAAAGCAATATATAGCATACTACTGCATGCTAAAAAGTAGTGTATTGAGCTTCGAGCTCAAAAACACGCTGAGGACTTGTTTGGAATGCATGAAGTTTACATGGAATTCGTATTTCGTAGAAACATCATAATTCCATCTGGCCGGAAGAATTCCCGCATTCCAAATGACTCCCAAAACTGGTCAAATCTACCTAACTTTATTGTGGCAGGGAAATGAAGAACTATCAACACACCCTAAAAGGCTAGGTCCCGTTTAGGTGGGAATTGAAAAACACATAACATGATAAACGCAGGAATTGAGGTGTCGTGTTCTCTAAATTCCTACAAGAACTGAAAACACAGGAAAACTTGTTTTCCTAAAATGTTGTTTGGACGTCACACAGGAAAAACACATGAATTCTAGACACACAGGGGAGAAAACATGAGGTAAGATCTCATGTTTGTTTTCCTCCAAAATTCTTATGCCATAGGAATTTCAAAGGAATTATGGAATTTCAAAGAAATTCTTAGGAGTCATTGTACGAAAATCGTAAGCGGAAACCATTTTTTAAGACCGTAAGCGGAAACCATTAGTCAGGATCGTTTTAGCACATATTTGATTCAACCCTTTCAGTTCGATATACATAACTTTGATCCTATCTTGATCCATATGAATCTCCACCAGAGTATATCTATCAATTCTAGAGTGTTTTCTCTCCTCTCTTCCTTCTTCATTTAGTGTTGATCTTGATGATAGAACAAGAACTCTTATGCGTACATGTGCATGCTACTACTACGTTGATTGCTCTATCCTCGACAAAGAGATCAAGCACTGCAATTAGGCGTCGCATATATGCTTCACTGTTCTTCACCGGAGTGTGTGTGTATGTGCGTATGCTGTCAAATTACTCTTGTGTTCTTGTCTACGAATGAACAGGAAGCGATGCCATTTATACAGCACCAAAGGGTGCTTTTGTCACTGAAGCATCACGTCATTGACTCATTTCCTATAGGCGTCTCAATGCAGCGAAGTGCCATCTTTTGGCCTTAAGAGATGCATTCACAAACTGCCTACATGAGCCGACGAGGACTTTAGTACTAAGTGACAGTTAATTCAAATAGTACACGTTAATAATCCATCTGGCCAAAATACTTGCACGTGTCTTTTACCTGGCATCTTACATAGCTATAAAACATACACTCATATAATCACTTTTAGAAGGGAGAGCAGTGCCAGTGGGTATTTAAACCCATAATTCTAAATATTTTGGTCTAGTAATTATCACACTAATCACTCATAGTTAGAATTATCTCGATAAATTGCATGATCACTCATCATTAGAATTATCTCGATAAATTATATAGGCCACATTAAATAAATAAAATATTCTTAAAGTCATTCCTTTGTTTCAAACGGCTTCATAAGAAATTTTCCTATAGAATCCAAATCCTCCAAAAATCCTATGCTTTTCCTTTGTTCCAAAAGGAGCCTAAAACTAGTCATCGCCTGACCACCAGAACCAACAATGCAGGGTTTGGGTAACCAGTTTAGATTTTTGAAACAACAAGTCAGGGTTTGGGAAACCAGTTTAGATTTTTGAACGGAGGTCACCGGTAGGACCGGTTTAACCAAAAATCAGAAAATTTCGGTCGAAATTTTTAAATTAAAATTTGAAATTTTCAAAATTAAAATGAAAAAGATAAAATTTAAGCAAAATTCAAGCATTTTTTGGACTGGTTTTGGCCGGTTTGAACTTTTACCGGTACCGATATAACCGACAGAACCGATTTTCGGCCTGTAATCAAAACTATGCCAACAACACCTGCGCACGTAAGCCATGAGCATGACCATGTCCGTCCTCGTCCTGTTCTTCGCCGGCGCACGTCGCCGCCGTCGCCGTGAGGAGCTTGCCACGGCAGAGCGGGCACGTCGCCCCTGGCCGGACCGCCAGCCATCGATCGAGGCAGCAGCGGTGGAACAGATGCCGGCACCTGAGCACTCTCACCTCGTCGCCTCCCTCGATGCCGCTCAGGCAGAACGCGCAACGCTCCTCCGCTGCTTCTTGCTCCGCTCCGTGCTGCTTACCGTACCGCGCCACGCCGCCACGGGAAGCCCTCGATCGCGTTGCTCGGTGGAGGACACCGCCTCGAGAAGACGCCCTCGCATGGACAGGCGGAACAACGCCGAAAGCGCGCGCCCCGCGAGGCGGTTGGCGGCGTCGACGGCGACGTCGACAAGCAGGGACAGGAGGTGCAGGAGCGTGCCAAGGCTTGGCATTGTGTATTGAGTGGTTTCCTCAAGTGGCTTGTATTGTGTTGTTACCTAGTACCACATGTGAGGGAAAAAAAATTCTATGGTGAGACTCTCTCTATAGACGTTGGATCTCCCTTCCCACACACATATACTATAGTAATATCTCACGTCATCCAACGGCTGTGGAAAAGGAACCTCACTGAGCCCCTCCCCCATAGAATTTTTTTTCGCGTGTGAGTGGGGGCTTTCAAGGTTTACAATGCAGGAGAAATAGAGATGATCATGTCACAGGAGGATGCTGATGGCCTCATGGCCATCTTTACTCTACCGTCAACGTCAAAAACAGCAAACATTTGCTGTCCAAGTATTGTAGACGCGGTTTCCCTTTTTGATTTTGGTACAAAATGGTAAGTTGGATACATTTTTCTCTATTTTTTATATTATTTCTTAATTGGTAACTGTTCTACATTTATATCCCTATTTTTGTACAAAGAGGTAAGCAAATAGTAGATGCATTCTATCTATGTTTTTATATTTTATTGCATATCATGTCATTCACCCCACTACTGAAAGCCACTGCCGCACCCAGCACGTTCGCCGGCTTCAGATACATTGTAGTTGTTTTTGCTCTATTTGGTATTGTTGACACCGGTATTAGTAAATCTGGCCGCTCAGGCGGTGTAAGATTATTTTTGGTACCACGAATGTCCCGACAAGCAACACTTGTCTTACACCGGTCGTCTGGCGCACAGTAGCCACCTCGTCCATGCCCCTCTGGCCCGGACGGCCCTACGCGCGCCACATGGTTGTCTGTTGTGCGTCTTGCGCCCGGTTGCCACCTCGTCACCCAGACGGCCTCGTGCACGCCACGTGGCCTCCTGCCGTGCGTCCCATGCCCGACTGCCCCGATACTGTGCCCCTGGCCCGAATAGCCCCGCGCCCGCCCCGTGACCGTCTGCCGCGCCCCGATGCCATGCTCCCCTGGCCCGGATGGCCCTGCGCCGCATGTCCCACACCCGATTGAATATAGAGAAAAGAAATACTACACAATACCTTCTAATCCTCATACACGTACCACAGTGGAAGGTATCTCCTTGTTGATGATCTTGTCAAATCTGCAGATGCAATAAATTTTAGAAACTAATTCACTTGCTCAAAGGCTTTGCTATGCATAGTTCAAATGCTCTATTTTTTCCACGTCTTCTTAGGCAATAGTTGATCAATTCAGCAAGTCAAATCTACTACTGAGAAAAAACTGACACTGATTATTGCTAGAACCATCTCTCATTGACCCAGGCCATGTTCCTTCATCAGCAAATTAATTACCACTCATGCGAACTTGGAGAGGCTACGCTTCATAGTGATGTGGAGATTACAAATGTGGCCAACCTTGGCACTACGGTTGCTAAACATATAGTAACATATACATAGATATTTGTCTATATTCTACCCAACAGTATTCAGGGCTCATTAGTTAGCAGTAGTCCATCGGCATAATACAAGAGAGCACATTTCTTACAAGCACAAAATGGGTAGGATTCACAATCCAGGCACAGCTTTAGTTCTTAGGCTCCAGAAATGTTGGCCAATGTGCCAAACATGAATTTCCTTAAATTACTTCTTATGGTAATATAGTGGCACATGATTACGAGTCAAAATTGTTACTGGGTAAACATGCACCACCTAGGTAGAGAAGTTAAGTGGGCCTTAACTGATAAAACCAAAAGTGGGTACAGCTGGGCCTGCGGATCGATAAATAAGGTATAGTGCAACAGTTCATAATTATCTGATGAGCTAGTACTACTGTGCGTCTGTGCTAGTCTCCTGTACTGTACAGTGTACGCTACCATTTGCACACTCCCACGTTAGCACACCGCATCATCTTTTAGTTGGTTATGGACTATAATTAACAAGGTGCAACTACGGCTCCGATGTTAAGGGGAAGGCTTCCCACTGGTCCGGTGCAACCCAAAGCAAAGAACTGTGCAACAATTTTTTTTTTCACGATGCAACTTCTCCGATAAAAAATTGTTGCAATATCTGGAAAAAGACCTATCACAATGGAAAATCCGATGCAACACAAGGGAAAAAAGGGTGCAAATATATTTCTCAACAATCACAACCTTTTGTTTAATGGATCGTAACATTTTTTTGAACGGATCGTAACATTTTTTTCAACCATCACAACATGTATCAAAAAAGTTCAAAAAGCAACAATCAAATGCAGCTCCAGCTTACATAGGACACTTCATCGAGAGAGAAGGTGACGGTAGCGGCAGAGGCAGCCTCGGACTCCGCACCAGCGACGGTGGCGGCGATGTGCGACGCGAGCTGCCACGCCTCGGGGTGCACGGTGGAGCGGAGGCGGGAGGCGAGGTGCAGCGTGGAGTCCGCCGAGAGTCGGAGTGCGGCGATGGTGGCCTCTGGCTCGAGCGGCGATGGTCGCGGCCGTAGACAGCGAGGTGGTCGAGCACCGCGCCGACGGTGTCGTCCCACCCCGCGTGCATTGCGATGGTCTTCGAGTCGGCGGCGCACACGACGCATAGGAGGACGCCGAGGCTGAGGCGACCATGGCCCCATCGGAGGAGGACAAGGCAGCGTCGGAGTGAGTCATCAGTGGTTGCTTGGAGGACGGGAGGGCATGATCGGGACGTCGCGGCAGCGCTTGGAGGGGGGCGGGCATGCTTAGATCGGAAGCAACAGGGTGGGGAGGAATCACGAGCTCTGAGAACGCAATTTGGGGGAGAAGTTGAGAATGAGAGAGAGGGGAAGGATGGTGGGGGGAATGTGACTGAGTGGTGTGCCGACGGGGGAATAGATAGAAAGGATAAGTGAAGGTAGGCGGAGTCCTTAAAGGCGAGGTGGGTGAGGTGAGTGTCGGATACATGAATTGTATCGGACGTAGCGTCTATAGTATTTTCTAATTAATAATGAAATAACTGACGACCAATTATAATGAACTTGCTGACGATCTCCAAGCGCCATGGAACCATTGGGCAAAGATGGGGCACAAACCAGTTCACCAATCCTGCAATTCCCATTTACAAGGACTAATTCTGCAATTCCCCAACGCACTCGATATAGGAGTGATAAATCACAACCTAACAAGTGAAACTACCCAAATCTATATTATCCCAAGTTCCCAACGCATTGATACGGGGCCAACCTAAGCTAATGATGCGCACTCCAATAGATCGAGCAGTCAACACCGGGAGAGCCACGATTGCCACATATTAGTGCGCGCGGGTTTTAAGACAGCAGGAGAGAAGAAAGAAGGCAGGGTGCTCACATGGTGGGGTTGTCGTTGGGCACGGCGGCGAGCGCCGCCTCCTTCTTCGACGCCATGGTGATTGGTGAGGAACTGATCGACCTCCCCGAGCACCAAGTGGTCGCCGACGGGAGGTAGATTCCGTGGATAAAGACCACGAGAGGCCGAAACCCTCGTTTCCTCCGCTAATTTACTGTTTTATCCTTCAGTTTTGTGTTGGGCCGCATCGCAGCAGCTACTCAGCGTGCCATGGACGTTTTCGGTCAAAGTAAATCACAACCAAACATTTCAGAGCTTGGCAGTTGGCACCTGCTTACGCCTACTGAATGTAGAAAGCGGACTGCACTGGATGTGTAACTGCAGTGGCATAACGTAACCAAGAACTTGTATAGTTTCACCACTAGCTAGTCAAATGCTTTTTTTAGAGACTACAAGACACGCACACACTCAACATGTTGTGCGTGTTTATTCGAAAAACGTGTATCTGCGTTCTGTAAGACTTTGATTGTCTCTAATAAATCCCAAGTGTGCATAAAAGACGCGTACATATGTGTGTGCGTAGGTGTGAGTCAAAATGCACATATTCAACACACGCGTGTACGTTCAGTGGAATTGTGGGAATGCACGTAGCCGTGTTCTAAAGAGTGTCTCTGATAAATTTCATGTCTGTAGGAAACACGTAGGCATGTGTGTGCGTAGGTGGTTAGTCAAAGCCTGCTTACTACGCTGCCTACCATTCTAGAAACGCCGAGTTATTTGGAGCCGGGAGAATCTTGGAATGTTCTAATTGAATATGCTTTCAGATGGATTCAAAGGTCCAAGGAGCGGAAACCGCCATGAAGTTGGCCAACAAACCATGCCTACGTCGGTTTCCGTGTGCGTTTCTTGCCTGATGGAACGGCAAAAGAAAGATTTAGAGGAAGTTTTGATAGATGTTAGTATGCAACTATGCATGTCAGTGCTATTAGTTTACTGATCGGGTTATTAGTATCTGATAGTAATCGAGCTAAGTTTCTTGTGGTGCTACTTGGATCGATGATGGCCACGTGGCCGTGCAACTGTGGAAGAGATTGTATCTGTATTCGCGATTCAAGTCGCCTTTCTTAATTAGCCATCCCTGACAAAGCATGCAGCTGGTAGACCAGTCGATGGTTAATTGCGAGTGAAAGCAAGATTGGCTTGGTCCAAAGAAACGGCAGGGTTGAGTTGAAATGGCATTTTCTTTATGTTTGATGAGTCAACAAAGCCACAGCCGACGTGCCATATGCCTCTTGCTCATTCCGCGCCCAGCTTATTAAAAGGGGGATTTCCAGCAGCTTCTCCCAGTTTTGCAGATTTCAGCTGCAGACAGCCGAAGCCTCCTCCTCTTCCTTCCACATTCGCTGTGCATCCCGGCAAACTTCAGTCTTTGAGGTACGACCAGAGCAGCCTCTCTCTCTCTCTCTCTCTCTCTCTCTCTCTGTCATGGGATGAGTACCCATTAAGTTACTCCTCAATTGTTTCTCTAGGTATAAGGAGATTAATTCTACATCATTAGTAATTCTTTCGATAATTAGCGATCGGTATGTATCGATAACCGTTTGCAGTACCCTTTTTGAACATGTTAGGAACCTGGCTACATATGCCTGCCTACAAATGCATGGCTCTAGCTAAAATGTGTACACGTGCCTTCTGAATTCTGATCAGCAGAGGCGGCGACCACCGGAGCGGCAGGCGGCGATGAACGGCGACAGCCCGGTGATGACGGACAGCGAGCGGCGCGCGTACCGGTACGGGCAGGCGGCGCCGAGGCTGCAGGGCCTGGGCCTGGGCGGCATGGTGAAGTCGTGGTCCAACGACTCGCTCTCCAGCTACGCCGGCGCGGGGCGCAGGGCCGGCGCCCACTCGTGCGTGTGCGCGCCCACCACGCACCCGGGCTCGTTCCGCTGTAAGCACCACCGCCACGTCTCCAACCTCGGCACGGCCGGCTCGTCGTCGCACGCGCACGCGCCATCCACGGCCGACGCCGACGCGAAGCACCAGGAGGCCCAGGAAATTTCGCCCACGGATCAGGAGAAGGCGTCGTGAGAGCGAGTGGGCGACCACTACTCTTCTCCGCAGGAGCAGTGTGCGTGCAATGCGCCGTGCTGGTCGGTTGCACGTTTGCGTCGTGTACTGCACTTTGAACTTCCAAGTTTCTAGACTTGGCGTGAGGGTGTTTGATTTTCGTCGACTGTGAAATAAACTGCTGTGTAAAAAAATGTTTGCTATACAATATTTCGTACAGTGCCCGACGGGTGTTTGGATGATGTCTTTAAAAATTGAGATAACTGCAATGTAGCTCTATAAACTTGTGAGGTTGTACCATTTTACTCTTTAAACTTGTATTTTATTTTCTCAACCCCAAAACATATCTCTGTTTACACCGCAGGTCTTTTCCTCCGTTAGTTGACGGAATAGGCTAACTTGTGTAGTAAATTTTACTATAGCTCTTTAAACTTGCGAAATTGTACCACTTTATTCTCTGAAGTTGTATTTTACTTTCTTGGTCCTCTAAACTTGTTCATATTTTCACTACAGGTCCTTTCCCCCGTTTGCTAACAAAAAAACGCTAAACTGGCGCATGTCATCGTAGAGGTGGCATATGTGGTTGTCCCTCCATTAAACCCCGACGTTACACGTGGCCACCGCGCCTGGCACACGTGGCCATCTGTGGAGGCGGTGTTGTTGGCGTGTGCATGGCCTACTTCCTCTCCACCCACGCCGCCTCCCCCACCGTCCCGACCCTTGTCTAGAAGTCCTTCCCCTCCAGCGCCACCTCTGGCAAGGCCGACGACTTCCTCGTCCTTCTCCACAACCCCTAGGAGAAGATGGGTAGTGGTGTCACGGGCAAAAATGCACAGCGGCGGTGTTGGGCGACAACAAGGCGGAGGCGGATGGTGGCGACGGAGTTTTGGCGAGGGCGAAGGGAGCATAGGGTAGAACGTGATGGCGCGAAGCTAGAGAGATGGATAAAGAGGAGAGGCTCACTAGTTGCGATGAATTTGGACGATGAAGACTTGCGACCAGTGTGGAGGAACACGCACACGATCTCCACGGAAACTACAGTTCAACTTCAATTGAACATGGAAGAATGCAAGGCGATCGAGGTCCAGGAACACGATGTGACACGGTCAATGTTGGCAGAGACCCATCAGAACGACATGAACGGAAGGTGACCTATGGTGGCCATGACAGAGGGCGATCGGAGGAATGGTGAGGAAGAAGGTCATTTTTGCCATGTCATCATCCATGTCAACTACAAAGGACACCAAATCAGCCTATTCCGTCAACTAACTGAGAATATGACAAGGTCATTTTTGCTATGTCATCATCCATGTCAGCTACAAAGGACACCAAATCAGCCTATTCCGTCAACTAACTTAGAATATGACATATGGTGCAAACAAGAACAAGTTTAGGGGCTAAGAAAGTAAAATACAAGTTTAGGGAGTAAAGTGGTATAACCTCACAAGTTTAGGGAGCTACAATACAATTATCAGCCTATTCCGTCAACTAACGGAGGAAAGGACATGCGGTGCAAATGGAGACAAGTTTAGGGGGCCGAGAAAGTAAAATACAAGTATAGGGAGTAAAGTTGTACAACCTCACAAGTTTAGGGAGCTACGGTGCAATTATCTTTTATTTTTTTTGAATTTAGTTCAAGCTTTTAGGGTTTTTAAAAGGAAATAAGACTCACCTCTACTACTGAAAAATTGAAGTTGGTGGTCATCCATCGTCCTCACCCCATGGGTATGCGCTTAGTGGCACTCTTCGGCATCCATTGGATCGACGAGCGTGACACCGACGGCCAGATGGTGTCGCGCGGCCCATAACCCTAGTGCATGCACCCACACCAACCTCCCACTCTCGTGCCTCCCTCTAGAGCTGGCCAGATGGGACGTGTCTACCGGACCGGCCTAAGGCACGACACTCTAGGCACGGTCTAGGCACGACATGGCACTATAGGCACGGTCTAGGCACGACACGGCCCACACTGTTCATGGACCATGCCGGCCCAGCACGAAAGCTTGTGCCATGCTTGGACCGCCACCTAGGCACAGTGGACCAGCCCAGCACGGCACGAACAGTGTTGGGCCGTGCCAGGCACGGCACGAGCCTGGCATGGCCTATCTGGCCCATGTCTAGAGCTGAGCGATGAGCGGCGCGAGCGCCCGAGTGGCCGAGCCAGCAAACTGTCGGGAGGAGAGGACACGGTGCAATGCCGAGGCAGGGGAAGAAGGAGGAGGAGAGGGAGGAAGAGGAGGGGGCAGGGAGGAGAGGAGGCGGTGCGACGCCGACTGTCAGGGCGGAGGGAGAAAGAGGAGGAGAGGGAGAGCTGAGCCGAAGAGGGGGAGGGAAGGCGACGTAGCGCTAGCCGGTGCGCTGGGAGGAGAGCAGGAGGCGTTAGGCGGCGAAGTGAGGCCGGCGCAGAGGGAGGCCACCGTGGAGGGCGACAGTGCTGTAGTGGCATGGGGTGCGGCCGTGCGGGCTAGCGCGAAGGCGAGAGGAAGGTGGCGAAGGCAGCGGCACTGCCTAGTGCCGCACGCGGCACACGCGTTGCCAAGGGATTGGGGGAAGAAAAAGGCCAAGGGGGGAGGCCAGGCAGGGGCGAGGAAGGTCAGACAGTGGCCTCGTGGGTCATGCCTGGCATGGCACGGCCCGAAAAGAATCTAGACGTTGGGGTATTTTGATCATTTTTTATCGTTTTTTACTGTTTGGGTCTTAAAAATAGCAAAAAAAACTCAAAATTTTTCCTATAAATAGCCATCATACCCCCCTCATTCAGCACCCCTTCATTCTCCATTCTCTCTTTGAAATTCTATTATGCAAATTCAAATTCGTATTGAGCTAATTTGACAAAATAAAAATTTGCCAAAATTTGAAAAATTCAATTTTCGACAACAAGTCGGCGAAAGAGGTACAATACTATTTTTTGCATACTTTTATTGTTAGTGTTTGTTATGCTAAGATGAAAGTAATAATAGTGTTAGTTTTGATTTTGCAGTTTTCGTTATAGACAGTCCTTATGATTGCTTTGCTCTTGGTGATTACGGACTTTCACCAGAGGAAATTGCATCCATGGAGGCGGCTGCGGCTGCCTCAAGCCAACCGGAAGCGCAAGGCGGAGTTCCGTCATCACGCTCCATGGCAGCATCAAGCTCCACGATAGCCAGAGCAAAGAGGTCGAGACCGTCTACATCGGGAGTGTGGGAGAATTTCGACAAGACAACCAAGCAAGCCCAAGCAAGGATTGGTGATGAGGCAAACGCAGCTGCAGTACAACCCTGACGGTACGGTACGTAGCTGGGACTACGATCCTCAGGTAGCCCACCGATCTCTCTGTCGTTTAATTGCTTCTGAGGATTTACTGTTATACTTTGGGGAGTCTGCTTCTTTTCAAAATTATATTAGGACTGTGCATAATCCTATATTTTCTTCTATTTCTAGAGTCTAGACAGACAACAACTAGGGATCTAGTAAAGTACTACAATGAACGCCGTAATAAAATAAAGGAACTATTTAGTATGTGCACATTTTCGGACATATGGAGTGGTCGGGCTAGGGAGGATTACCTTAGTGTAGTTGCACATTATGTTAGTGATACTACAGGGCTAGACTATACTGATTATTTTGCAGAAGTTCGTTCTCGGTTATACGAGTTTACCAAATGTATGAAAATAAGTTCCGGGGAATCCACTCGCAACGACCTCTAGTAGCCCCGGCCTCAAGTAGCAAGACAAATATGTGGAAAAAGATCTTCGGTGGCTCTTCCTCTAGGTCCAGGTCTTCTTCTTCTATACCTCAGCCTGCTTAGCCAAGACCCACAAGGAACGGGGAACTATCCACCTATCTGAACAGCGATATGGTGGATTTCAACTCAGAAGGCTTCAAAATCTTGCAATGGTGGAAAGCACATAAGTTAACATATCTCGTGTTATCTATACTTGCACGTGATGTGTTAATTGTTCCTGTCTCGATGGTTTTCTCCTAGTCTGCTTTTAGTCTTTCTGGAAGAATATTGGAGGAGAGAAAAACAAGTCTTAGAAGTGAGATGGTGGAGATACTTCTAACTGTGAAGGATTGGGAACAAGTTGATTCATGAACACAACACTCTGTGAAAAATCCAGAGTTATCAAAGGTGTTCGAAAATCTGTACTTAGACAATGACGCCGACATGTAGAATAAGGATATATCATGTATGTAGAGCTATAGGCTATACTCTTTTTCCTTTGCCAAGGTTTTCTCATTTTGAGTTTTCACTTAGTGAACGAGGCAGCTGATTGGACATTAATAAAGCTCTTTATTACATTTTCAATATGATTGTATCATATTTTTCAATTTTTATGTTTATTTCTGAATTCTACATATTTTTCTTTTTTTGATTTTTTGGTTTTGTCGGACCTAATGGGCTAAATGGTTCAACCTTGGCCCGTTGGGCCAATGGGCCTAGTCGGGCCCATGCCGTGCTGGGCTAGGCCGCCCATTTGGCCAGGTCTGCCTCCCCCCTCTCTCTTCGTCGTTGTCATTGGGCTCTGCCCCGTCCCCCCGTGAACCCTCCCTTCCCCCCTCGGCCGCGACGAGCCGAAGCCCCACACTTTGCATCCACGGCTCCACCGCCCGTACGACACCCCATCCCTACCGCATCCCTCTCTCCTCTCCTATCTCTCATCCGAGTGGCGGGCGGCGAGCCTGCCGGCACCCGACGCCAGCGTTGGATCTAGTCGCCCCTGACCTCGTCGAAGCCACTTGCCGCACGGCACACCAGATCTGGCCATCCGGTAGTCGGCAAGCGCAGGGGAGTGACGCTGGCAGTCACCTTGAGGAAGAGGCAGCCTCGGGGATAAAGAGGTCCGACAGCGGTAGGCTCACCGGCGCAGATCTGGCTGTCAACGGTCCTTGCCGGCCACATCCATGGCATCCTCCTCGCTACTCGTCGGTGGAGAGAGAGAGAGAGAGTAGGAGAGTGATGCCGCCATATCTCAACAGCGTAATTGCCTCCCTTCCACTTCTTTTCCGCTGGTGATGCCGAGGCAACCGTCGAGGTAGTCCGCCTACACAATGTTGCACTGTCGCCAACTGCCAAGAACACGATGTTGCGGTTAGCTCACTCGACAACTGGCTAGCATTTTTCTTGCCAACCTCCCAGCTTGGATGCACAACGGATGCTCGACGGTTGCCTACTTTAACATTACAAAAGGCCAGATCCTGCTGATGCGCATGCAGGACCTGAATAGCGGCGGGGATGGTGGAGAGCAAGGTAGTTAGAATCGCGATCCTACTCTTAGAATCTTACGATTCTACGAACCCACGACAACCTGTCGATCCAAATCGCACCGTGAATCGGAATCAGGTAGAATCATGGTAGAGTCGCGATCCAAATCGTGGAATCGTGTAGAATCGTGTAGAATCGCAGAGTAGAGTCGTGGTAGAGTCGTTTGGACAAAAAAATTTGTATTTTTTTGCAATTTTTTTTTAGAGGTCAGGGTTTGCTGATATTTTGTTTTAGAGCAAAATTTATTGATATTAATTTCTGAGAATGAAACTATAAATATCAGTATGGTAATGCTAGTACAAATATCTATATTATGACATGAACAATGTTGAGCTTGATAATGATAAGCTATTTCTATTCCTGTATGTCTAGCTGCTTTTAAGGAACATGCAAGTGTTGCAATTAGATATTGATTTACAAAAGTTGTGAACATTTCTCATGTAATTGTAGTAAACTAGTCATGATCATTGGTTGTTCTCTTGTAGTTCAGAACTATATCACCTATCATGTCAGTACCATTATGTTTTTCTGTTGTGCGATAAAAAGTGCTTTGTCCCTTTTTGGATTATAAGTAAGTGGTAAACCATATAAGAATCATACAAACTTATAGTATAGGTATTAAATATGTGTATTTTTACAATTCCGTAGAATCGCCGATTTTACGATTCGATACTACGATTCGATCCTACCGGAGGCAAATCGATCCAACTTAGGATCTCGACTCTGACTACCTTGGTGGAGAGTGGCTCGGGGTGAGTGAGGCTGGATCTTGGACCGCGGTCGGCGGCTCAAACCTCTGCTCGGAGCTAACCCTGTTGTCGTTTCTGGCTAAAAGAGCATGACACCGCCTTCCCCAACCGCAAGGAAGCCATATCTGGTTGACATCAAACCAAGCACCACCCTCCGCTGGTTGGTTTGTTATGCCTCAACTAGGATATTTAGCCCAATTGGATTGGCTTGCCCAGTTGCCCAGGGTGGAGACTACAAGAGGCGTGCGTCTCTGGGTTTGTCTACTCGTGGAAGGTCCTCTCCGATGAGGTGAGGTGCGCCGCCACTGTTCCTGCCTGTTATGTCTGTGAGTGTCTCTAACTCTCTATATCTATCTCTCTGTATGTGATTTATTGCTCCTCTCTCTATATCTGTCTCTATAAATCTATCTATGCCTTCATTGTTGCTATGATATGTTATGTTCCCAGAAGGATGAAGGGAATGGGTAGTCTTGGAAGCAACAACGGAACTAAGAATGGGATATCGGAGATGAAGGAGATAAGAGACGAAGGGGATTGTAGATGAAAAGGTGAAATAGTTATGTCTTTACATTTCAGATGATCCCTTCGGCACGCAGGCCAAACCTTAAGTACTAAACGACAACCAGCACTAATGTAACCCCTACTCCACTGTTCACCGTCAGCCCAACTCTAAGTGGCCCATTCAGATGAGGTGAATCATTCATTGGGCTTGCGTTTCCTTTGGCCCATCCTTCTCTCGGGTACTTCCTGGGTAGTATCCGTTGAAGGCGTGACATCCCCCTTCCCTTCAGATGCAGCTTGCCCCCAAGCTGGAGCGTGCAGGAAATGAGCTTGCAGACCCTCCAGGTCTTCCTAGGTTGGCGCCAAAGTTGGTGATCCAGACCACTGCATGAGTACTTGAGTTGTTGATATGGATCCCTTGTCACGAAGCCGCTGTTGTAGCACTCGGAGTGGAATCTGCAAATCCACCGTTGAGTTTGGAAGTTCAAATTGTATTATCTCAAAGGGATGAACTGCCTTCCTAAGCTGGGACACATGGATCACTGGGTGAATTGCTGATGTAGAATATTTGAGCTTGTAAGCAACCGGACCAACCTTCTTCTCCACCAGAAAAGGACCAAAATAGCGAAAAGGCAATTTGTGATTAGCTCGGACTACCACTGAAGTCTGAATATAAGGTTGGAGCTTCAAATACACCCACTCTCCTTCTTGGAACGATCCGTCCGATCTTTTCATAACTGCTTGAGTTTTCATATGTTGGTTTGCTCGATTGAGGTGTTGCTTCAAGCCAATCTGACAACTCATTGCTCTAACAAACTTCATTGGTTTTGATGCCAAAGTGTTGAGGTCTGTAACCATACAAGACCTCGAAGGGAGTTTTGCCCAAGGTGGAGTGGAATGCAATATTATACCAATACTCTGACAACACTAGCCAACTGAACCACTTGCCGGAGCACGCATGAACAAAACAACATAGATAGGCTTCGACACACTAATTGACGCGCTCTTTTTGCCCGTCCGTCTGTGGGTGATACGCAGAACTCATTCGCAGTTGGGTATGAGCCGCACGAAACAGTTCTTTCCACAACACACTTGTAAACACTCGATCACGATAAAAAATGATGGATTGCGGTAATCCATGGAGCCTGAACACATGTTGCATGAACAATTGGGCTACTTGGAAAGCTGTGAAGGGGTGAGCCATGGCTATGAAATGTGCATATTTGGAGAACTTGTCAACCACTACCATAATGCAATTAAAGCTAGCTGATCGGGGTAGCCCCTTGATGAAATCCATCGATATGATTTGCCAAGCATGGTCTGGTACTGGAAGTGGTTGTAACAACCCAAGATATCTCACATGCTCTCACTTAGCCTATTTGTAGATTCAACATTGGTCCACAAATTGCCGAACATCTTGTTTGAG
This sequence comes from Ampelocalamus luodianensis, assembly GCA_036346255.1. Classification (NCBI taxonomy): domain Eukaryota; kingdom Viridiplantae; phylum Streptophyta; class Magnoliopsida; order Poales; family Poaceae; genus Ampelocalamus; species Ampelocalamus luodianensis. The sequence continues at coordinate 24,454,938 of CM070622.1, read as the reverse complement.
CCCTTTCTAGGCAAATAGTTTACGTATCCTGTGATATGTCGCTTGAAACCCTGAATGTCCTCCAATTGCACTGGAGTGTAATGACTTCAAAATGTTTTGCTGCACTATTGTATTGTATTTGACCCACACCCGGTTTCCCAATTTGATAGTTCCACTTTGTAGCTGAAACTTAGAGGTACCATTACTAGTGACCATTAAATCCTTCAGCACTTTACTGGACTATGGATCATGTTGATATCCGCTTGCAATAGCCTCCATCCAATCTGGTACTATTGTGGGAATTGTCGTAATTTCCCCATTATCTCCTTTTCTCTTCGTGACAGAGCATCAGCAGCCTTGTTAGTTACACCCACTTTGTATACAATGCGGTATTGTAACCCCAGTAACTTGGTCATTACCTTCTGCAGCCACATTGTAGTAAGCCGTTGGTCCCCAAGGTGTGCTAGACTGCATTGATCTGTCCGAATAATGAACTCTCTAGATTGCAAATAGGCTCTCTAACGTTCAATTGCCATTAAAATAGTCAGTCCTTCTTTTTCGTAAATTGAAAGTCCTTGTGCTCGAGGGCCTAGAGTCTTCCTGAGATAGGCCATTGGATGTTTGTTTTGCATGAGTACTGCGCCTATACCCTTCTCTAATGCATCTGTCTCTACTTCAAACTCTTGCGTAAAATCTGGTAAGGCTAATACTGGTGCTGAAGTTAAAGCCTCTTGTAAAGCCCTAAAAGAAGCTTCCTTGTCCTCAGTCCAGACAAACACCGCGTCCTTCCTCAGTAAATCCGTGAGTCGGCGACTGATCAACCCGAAACTACAGACAAATCTGGGATAATAGCTCTCTAGGCCTAAAAATCCTCGAACTTGTTTGACATTCAATGGTACTGGCCAGCTTTGAACCGCTGCGATATTCTTTGGGTCAGTGGCCACTCCCTCCTAACTGATTATGTGTCCCAGGTATGTTAACTGTTTTTTTGAGCAAACAAGCACTTGGATCGCTTGATCTTCAAATTGTGATGAGTCAGGATCTCCATAACTTGCCGTAGTTTGGTCACATGATCTTCAAAAGACTAACTGTAAACAAGTATGTCGTCTATGAACACCAAAACCCCCCAACGCGGTAGAGGCCCCAAAATGGTGTTCATCAACCCTCGGAAGGTCGCGCGGCGCATTGGTCAGGCCATAGGGCATTACCTTGAAGTCATAGTGTCCATGATGTGTTTTGAAGGTTGTTTTATGTTCATCATCTATCTTCATGCGAATCTGATGGTATCCCGCTCGTAAATCCAAGCTAGTGAACCATTGTGTGCCCGTCAATTCATCCAATAGCTCCTCAATAATGGGTAGTGGGTAGCGGTTCTTTACCGTGACTGCATTCAAATGGCGATAGTCCATGCAAAAGCGCCATGTGCCATCCTTCTTCGGCACAAGCAGTACTAGCGATGCGAAAGGACTAGAACTGGATTGTATCACTCCCTGCCAGATCGAGCATTTCAGACACTTGCTGCTCTATTTCATCTTTTTTGCGCCGACCGATAACGGTAAGGTCGCAAGTTGATAGGTTAGGCTCCTGGAAGTAGAGGAATTGAGTGATCGAATTCACATTGTGGTGGTAGACATTGAGGCTCATTGAAGATTTCAGCAAATTCGACAAAAGATGGTGAATGGTGTTCAACATTAGAGGTTGTTCAACTGCTACTGCACCCAACCGAGCACCATCAATCCCCGTTGCTTCTTCCATCGGAGTTGTTACCATCAGGTAGTGAGAAGTATCTGGCCTCATCCCTCGTAATAATATTATCTTCCCTTGATACTGGAATGACATGGTTTTCTTGCGCTAGTGAATGGTCATCGGGCTATACTGCTCTAACCAGTCCATTCCTATAATGAGGTCATAACAACCAAGTGCTAACACCTTTAGGGTTGTTAAGAATTCCACTACTTGTACTTGCCATCGACAATCTGGAAATTCCCTTTTACAAGTCAAAATTCCTCCATCAGCCACTTTGACCTTCAACAATCTGGGTGACTTCTGTTCTCCTCTGAGTTTAACTACCAAAGATTCCCTCACAAAGTTTTGTGTGCTTCCAGAGTCTATCAAGATAGTAACCTCCAGCCCTTGAATACTCCCCTTAAGCCTCACTATCTTTGGTGTTTCGGTATCACTTGCAGCTGCTAAAGAAATGGCAAAAACTTCCCCTCCATGTGAACTCTCACATTCTGAAGATGACTCATTAGATTTTGGACTTTGAACCAAATCCCACAACTCTTGGACCACATGCAGCTGAACCGTTGGTCCACACCGATGCTCCCGACTCCATTTTTCTCCAAATGTATGGCACAAACCTTTGGCTCGCCGATATGCTCTAAGAGCATCTACTTTATCATCAGGTCCGGTAGCATAGGTGCCATCTACTCCTCTTTTATCATCAGCTCTATTTCCGGCAAAACCTGACGACCTTCCTGGTGGGGCCGGTAATGGCAATGTCGTACGAGCTAGTGATCGTCCAACCATCGGACCCTCCGACCGACCTGAATCTCGCCGCATAGTCTCCAAAACCTCCTCCTGTAAATAAGCAAGAGACACGACATTATCGAGATCCTTTGGTTGATGAAAAACAACTGCAACTCTAATTGCACTACGTAACCCATTAGTAAATTGTGTAACGAAGAACATTAGATCCCAAGTATGGTTGGCAATAAGATTATGCATGCATGCATTGAATTTTCCAACAAACTCAGCTACTATTCCATTCTGCCTGCTGGATGATGTTGTTAACCCCCCCCCCCCACCAAAAAATCTATTCACCGATTCACCCGCGTCATGAGGAGACATTGGTAAGTAATGCAAACCAGGTTACGGGAGGACAAGGCAGTGCCGGTGACGAGGTTTGGAGGTTGGGGGCTAGAGGGTGGCGATGGATTGGGTTTGGGCTCACTGAGGAAGAAGATGGGGTGGCGTCGATTTGAGCTGTTGGCCGGGTTTGGGGAAGGAGGGTGGCAGTGGGGTTGTAAGGTGGCTGATGGTGTGGCTAGTGTTGCGGGCATGGGCTTTTTATAGCCAATTGAGGTGGTGGCGGCAGTGTCCGAGCCATGGCGAGTGTGGCCCGTGGTGATGGCGTGGAAGACGGAGCAGGCTTAGCACTACGCGGGGTGAGCTGGCGGCATTGTCGCGCTGCGAGAATGGTGGTGTCTCACTGGCACGGGCGCGCAAGCTGGCGAGGGCGGCTACGGCATTTACGGTGCATTGAGCACCTGGCAATGGCGGCGACGGGAGTGGTGCAAGCGAAGACTTAAGGCCGAGCGACGTTGGCGCTGGTATTTAATGGTGCGGGAGAGGTAGCGAGGGAGGTGGCGGTGTCCTGGCGCAGGCTGGCGCAACGCGGAGCTAGGCGGTGCGCAACACAACGACTGGCGGTACGATGCGCGGGCAAGATGAACAGGGGAGAAAGCGCACAGGAGAAAGGCGCCTTTGGGCTTGAGAAAACAAGAAAACAAAAGAGGAAAGCGGAAAAGGCTAGAACTTTCCGAATTGGGCAGGAAATCAAATTCAATCCAGAACTCCAAAATTTTGAAACTTTGGGTTATTTTAGTATATAGTAGCATTGAGCTAAGTTGCTGAAACAAAGTCATAGCATGGGTAGCTAAAGCTAGTATCAGAAGCTGAAACCAAACCACATCTTCTTATTTTTGTTCTTTAATGCAGGATGACTTCGAAATTAAGTTGAAAGAAGAAGCTATGCTCACTAGAGTACTAAAGGAGAAGCTATTGTGAAGGGAACTAGACATTGAGCAATTGCAGTCAGATCTAGCATCTTCTGTTCGGATCCAAGATGTCATGCAAAATGAGATCCAGGGATGAATTATGTTCAGGATGAATTATGTTGCCTCAGCCACAAGTCAAAGCATTTGGAACTTCAGTAACCTTACATCCTTTTCCCAAAAGAGAACCATTATTTCAATATTTCTCCCTTGTAAAAGGAGTTTCAGACTGCCTCCCTCTGCTATGTGGCTAGATCTTGAAATAATCCCATTTAAGCAATTCATAAGTTCTGTTGTTTCTATCTTCATGTATTATCCTCTAAAGGTGAACGGTCAAAAGTTGCTAGCTACATTGTGATGTAGTCCCTCCTCAAAAGTTGTTCTCAGCTATTAATAATACAAAGCTTGCAATGCCTGACGTACAACATTGTTTCACAACTAGAGTTAAGTTTAGGGGAACGTCGTGACTTGTTGTCACACCGATTTCCATGTGGCGAGTTGTTCGAATGATCTGGTAGCTGATGGAGTCGTACTACTTACCACTTCCAGAATGATGTCGGTGAGGATGCTCAAGTTTGGCCATCGTGCTTTTAAGCCTTCGTGCGATCTCTTCGGCGAAGAGATCATACCCTGGCGCTCGTGCAAGTTCTTTAGTTGGGTTCTCGAACAGATCATTGATGTGCTGGAGTTCCCGAGCTTCCTCCGACTGATATTGAATGCGCCGGGCAGATTTCTCTGAGCCATAATTCTTCTCCATCGGGTTGTCTCGGGATCACCCACATTCAATCCTTGAGTTTGTCTCAATGGAGTGCGATTATTCCGATGATTTCTCCTACACTCATCAGAGTATTGACCCCGCTCATTGCTGGAGACCTGGTCACCATCCCCATGAGGGGTTGTAGGGTGTGATCAGAGGGGAGCATCCTCAAGTCTGCCTCTAGGAGACAGATCAAGATCTGAGAGGAGGACAAAGACCTCTTGTGTATGATTTCCACCTGCGCTAGAGGCCTCCTCGCTTGAGAAGTAGTCGAAAGACACCGTCTGATGACTTGGAGCAAACCCCTCTAGGAAGGGGGATTCCAGGTTATAACCGTCTCCGTCCTCATGTCAGCCCTATGAGGGGATGGTCGAACTCGCAGGAAAAACATGCTCGATCCCTATCAGGGTCCCTTTTATAGGGTTTGGGCGTGGCCGAGGTGGCGCATAGGCGGCGGAGTCCTATTCATAGCCGAGAGGGGATAAGGAAATTCAAAGGGATTCGGAGGAGATACAATATCAAATCGGTTGCAATTTAGATAGGGCTTCTAGATGGTGAGGTTAGCGTGGAAAAACAGGGCCAAAACGGCTATTGTCGCACAAAGCTTCTCAAGCCAACAATGGTGGCAGCGGCGAGGCTCACGCGAGGAGGACGAAGGCGAGTGAGGACGATCGACAGCGGGCCCACCTAGCGCGCGGAGCGAAGCGAGCGCGTGCGCGTTAGTGCGTGGCGCGAAAGGCCGAGCGTCTTTGGGCGCACCGATAGGAAATGGGCTGGTTCAAAGGGAAATTGGCCCAATGCATTTTCGAGATTTATAATAGATTTTCTATTTTAGAAAATACAGAAAACTCAAATAGCAATTAGAAAATAGCGAATGAACTCAGAAAAATTCTAGAAAATATATCCAAGCGCATAGAATCCAAATAAAATAGTTTTAACGTTAATTGATGTTGAGATTAATTATATTAAATTGTTTAGATACTGAAAGTCCATATTAAACTTTATTAAATAAAACTCTTGGGTGAATTTTTCTAAAGGCTAAACTACTCAAAAGGGATTTTTAAACTCTGAAAAATTGAGATGTTACATCGCGCGGTGACAAAAAAGCAATCAAACCAACAAGAAAAGGCCTAACAAACAAGACACGGCAACAAAAGAGCAATCAAAGAAGCAACGAACAAGGTGGTAGAAATCTATAAAGAATTAACGAAATGTAGATCCATGGGTTAAAAATAAAAGACCAGCACAAAATAGACCCAACCATGTCCAAAAAGAAGAACCCCCTAAGCTAAAAAAAACACGCTGAAGAACTAACCCGACCAAACCCACCAAGGAAGGGACTGCAGTCAAACTTAGGGGGGGGGAGAACACCTGCAACACAAGACAAACATAATCAATGATAGAAAAGGCAGTCGTATAAATAGAAATATAACAACAGGAAGCAAGGAAGAAAAAAAACAAAAGCTCCGACGAGAAGCGAAAACATCCAGATCCACAATGAAGCTCGCTTTAGGAAAAGTAAAATAATCAGAAAACAAAAAAAATGGTACAAAAGACAGCAGAATAAATTGGTAGAAAAGCACGCGTAAGCACAGATATAAAGAATGAAAGATCCAATGGAAAAGAAGCACATCCAGATCCAAAAAGAAATACCCAATTGTAGGAACAAAAGGAGGAAACCACCGAAACAGAAAAAAAACAACGGAAAAGTTAAAAACAACACGCACAAAGGGGGGTTCAGAAAGAGAAAGAAAGGCATGGAAGAAAGGAAGGAGAAAGGTAAAGAAGGAAGGGAGAGCGATAGAGGGACGGAGCAGAGAAGGAACAAAGGTAAAGAAGAGAAGGAAGGTAGAGGGCTAGAGGCATGGGGCAAACGAACGCTTGAGGCGACTCAAACGGGAAAGACAACCAGGCGATAAGGACGAAGAAGCGAAAGCGACGGTATACTCGAGGAGAAAGCACAGAAGACCGAGCGGCGGAAGAGTAAAAGCAGCGTAGCGTCACATGCGAAGGGAGGCTGTCGCGCACACGTGGCGACCCAAGACGGCAGCGTGATAAGAGAAAGAAGCCCCCGCGCGCACACGTGGCGGCCGAATCGACAGCGCTACAAACGAAGGGACACAAACATGGATGGACAACGAAACACGCGCGGCATCGAACGGTCCAGCGGAGAGAAAGGCATGGAAAACGTTGATGCGCGCAGATCGCACGGCCAACAAACGCAGCGAAATCGTACGGCCCAGAAACTCGGTGGCCAAATCGAACGGCGCAAAGAAACATTGTCAACGTGGCCTGCCTCCCCTGAGCCGCTTTCAGCCTCAATTTAACCGGAAGGATGTGCCTTCTTCGTTGCTTCAGTTGGTGAATAGTAAAGAAGAGGTTCTATGCTCTGCTCAAGAAAATTGCACAAATTCCGAAGTCATAGCCAATCCTTTCTGATATTCTGTGTATCAAATACGCGTTAAGCATCTGATGGTTTTTGTCACCAACACCATCTTTGGTTACAAACTTACAACTTGTTGCACCTTACAGATTCTGAAGAAAGACGAGAGCATTAACCAGATCCAGCAGGATTGTCAGGAATCTGCAAAGGAGTTGACTGCTCTTCGGTGCACACTCAAAACAGTAAAAGATGAAAGGGACGTCTTGTGGCAGGAAACGAAGCAGTTGAGAAAAACTGTCAAGAGTGTCAGTGCCTTGCAAAATGATGTTGCTTCGTTAAAGCAGAAGATTAAATCGCTTCATGAAGATGTACTGCTTAAGGAGGGCGAGCTACTGCTTAGGGAGGGTGAGATTTCGATATTACGGGATAGTAGTGACAAGCCATTCGACATCATCTGCAGCCCTCGGTCAATGAAGCAGTTAGACATGGAGTAAATTTGCATACATGAAAGGAATTGTAGAACTTCAGCTTCTCAAATAGCCTTTCCTTTTTTATATACACAGTTCACAGCTTTTTCCCCTCTTTAGACAATGTCCATGTGTGTGTGAATACTCAATAGGCCGTTGACATGTTTCTACCTTTTTTTGTTTACACCATGCATTCTGCTACTCACATTTGGTTTTGGCGTATTGGCGTATTGCACTATTGCATCTCATGTAAATGCAATTGTTTGTTGGAAAGAGGGTTCAGATCGTTCAGGTGCAGTTTTTCTAAAACAAGCATATGCCTATGAACCCGAGTATCAACTCTTAGGTGAGAAACAGGTACTAATTCATTACTTGTAATCTGGTACCTAGCTAATTCATGTTCTTCCATCTTTCGAGTTTATGCTTTGCTTGCCTTAATGGAAAAGTGACTTCCATGTTAAGATGAAATTGTTTTCGAGAGGTAGGCTCTGTAATAGCTGATAAAAAGACCACGAAATAAATTTTACTTGAGCATTATTTCCATGCGAACATAATGGAATGCGATCATACAAAATAGACAATCAAGCTCACAATACAACTCTATTCACTCCACAACTGCCCAGAGGATGCATCACGTTCGTTTTTCACAACCAATAAAATGCCATTTCGTACAAAGAAAAACATATCTTGTACATAGATCATAAATAAATGTCACTCTCAATGTTACAAACGATAAGATTTGCTGCAAGTGCGTAAGGCTGAATTTTAGGGAGAAACACAAGCTCATGTTTCGAATCACCAACTATATCTGCAAGAACAACCCCATAAACAAATGTTGTGGTGGTTTCAATCATAGCACGATACATAAAGATATTGTTCAAAGACAGCAATGCTTAACTCTAAATCATGTGACAAACCTTAAGCAGATTGTCATCCATTTTTACATCTGAATTCCTGGGATCTTCCGTATCATGCTTGTAGCGCAACTACAAACCAGTTACTGCTGAGCTACTCGGACTGGTCTGTGAGGCTTTGGAGCTGAAATGTGTGGGAGAAAAATCTCATCATCATAATGCTGAAGCTTAAATGACACTACAGAAGTTTGTTTTATGCACTTATGTTACAAATGCAATAACATTGCTGGTCCTCAATTCTCATAAAAAATGAAATCATACCGATTGCATCAATAGTGCTAAGAGATCCCAACTATGTAAAATCAACATAAGCAATACAGTTTGAACATCATTTTAACATATATGAGAATTCTATAAGAATTTAAAGCAATAATGAATTATGGAATAACATGTGCATGCAGAAGGCCAAAAGCACAAACCATTTGGGTTTCCTTGCTCATAGAAACTCCTAAAAAGATCTACTGCCTCTTCCGCCATGATCCCTCCAGTACATTTGTAACCTCTTGGTCTGGGAGTTTCACTCCTAGCAAAAGAAACACACAAAAATAAGTTAGCTATACAATTCGTGAGTACCCTAGATAGAATTCAGGCTTTAAGAATGTATGAGAACTCAATAACCATGTATCACGTGCATGGAAACAGAAAGATTAAGCGAACCTAACTTTGCTGAAATCATGATACTGCATGCACCATATTGAAATACTGGAAAGAATGGGCTAGCATTTTAAGTGTAAAAAAACATAATTTGTTCTCATGAGTAGATAGCTTCCAATGAGCTGCTGCTTATTTCCTCACCCTGACAAATCATCTGACGAAGAACTCATGTGCAACGACATGATTGATCCACATCCTCCGAATTTATCGTTGGCACAACCAAAGTATACTTCCCTTATTCCTACCGAAAGAAAGAACACACTAAGCAGAAATTCTGATACTAGCACAATTTAACAGGAGAAAAATGGACGACCAAGATATTCAGACCAAGGATCGACAATGCCGTTGCACACATTATACAGGGCTCACAGGTGACATAAAGGTCGCATCCTGCGAACTTCTCTGCGACTTGCAGCTGGTCAAGTCCCATGCTCTGCCACTCCCGAAGCAGGACATCGATCGCTTCCATCTCAGCATGTCTGGTAGCCTTACAATTGGAATCACAAGTAAATTACAGCTTTAAATCGAAGAACACAAAACAACTCAATTTGGACATCTCCAGCAAAGATGATAGTAGCATACATTCCGGGTGGCATTCGTCTTGTTGCTACCAGAGGAAATAACCTTCCCATCCTCCACGATCACACATCTGCCATGGCATGGAAAGAACAAGGATAGAACCATACAATGATACAGTCAGCACAGTACGAACTACGAATCAACTTTCACGGTGTGAACTATATCGAAGTGAAACCGGCGCATACCCTACAGGGACCTCAAAGTTGTCCAGCGCGACCTTTGCCTGCAGAAACGACCCGAAATTTAGCGCCAGTTATACCAGCATACGTATTATACTACTTGTAAAAACAAGCAGGATCTTAGCCATACCTGATCGAGCGCGAGCCCCATAAACGCCGCCGCCGCCGCCGCCATCCTTCGGACTGGGAGGAGGAGCCCAAGCGCCAAGCCGAGCGAGCGCACGGAGGCGGCGTACGCCGCGGGGGTGGGGTGTGGTGGGGTTTCGGCGAGCCGCGATCGAAGCTGCTTTCGAGTCGGGAGTGGTCGACTAGGTTTTCCTTTTTCTCTCTTCAGGCTGTGGGCCGGGACTCGGAAGCCATGCCAGACTGGCCCATTAAGACGTGCGTTACGTTGAGTAACCGCTGGCCCATCGACTAGTGCTTCGTCTCACTTGTCACCGTAGCCGGAGGAGGCCGCCGTCTTCCTCACTCCACCGACGGAGATGAGTGGTGGTGGTGGCGCGAGGAGGGTTCTCGAGGCGTGGAAGCTCGGGTGATCAGGTACGGCGACGCGCTCAGGCTCCAGGAGAGGCTCGTCGCCGACCGGAGGGTCGGCTGGGTCGCGGACCTCGTCCTGTCGCTGCAGCACCCGCCGACCTACACCCTCGGCAAGCGGCGCACCGACCACAGCCTCCTCCTGCCGGAGTCGGACCTTCGGGGCATCCGCGCCGAGCTCCACCGGACGGAGCGGGGCGGCGACGTCACCTTCCACGGCCCGCGCCAGGCCGTTCTCTACCCCACCGTCTCGCTCCGGGCCATCGGGCTCGGCGCGCGGAGGTACGTTGAGGGGCTCGAGTCCGCCATGATCGCGGTGGCGGCGCTGTACGGCGTGAAGACGCGGCCGGGGGGCGCCGGCGTGTGGGTCGGGGACAGGAAGATTGGGGCCATCGGGGTCAGGATCTCGAACGGGTTTACGTGCCATGGCCTGGCGTTCAATATCGATCCTGACTTGGGCTACTTCAAGCACATTGTGCCCTGCGGCATCGCCGACAAGGAGGTCACGTCGCTGCGGCGGGAGGCGGGGGTGGAGCCCCCTCCCGACGAGGTGATCCATGACCAGCTTGTGCACAGCTTGGCGAGAACCTTCAATTTCAGCGATGTCAAAGTCAAGGATGGTTCAGTGTGTGCAGACATGATTTGCTCAGCTGAAGCTGCACAATCCTGATGTGTGTTTTGCTTTGTATACTGAGAGTTCCTCATACCATCTTGCCATCAAATTTTGGAAGTAACAATTGGACATTTACATCTGATTGTGTTAATTGCAAGGGAAGTGATTTCCATGTTATAGGCCAACAGCCAACACTGGAATCAGCCTGTTTGTGCCTTCTTGTTGTAATGCTTTTGACAGCATCCTACTTCATGGAATTGCCTATTATTTGCGAATATATAACAGAGTTAACAGATGCCGTGGAGATTGAATGGAGCTAGCAAATGTGGATGCTGAAATTTTCTTTTGTTTTTGAGCATGCAAGCTTTGTGTCGCATTTGATGCCTTGTCCTTGTTTTGGTCTCTCTTTGCGATCAGGTCCGTTTGGACGAACCTTGGCTGCTCTAGAATGCTTGAAAGCAAAAAAATCCTCAAGAACGTTATTCATGCGTATATTTGCACCAGTGACCTCTCCAACTATGGATTATAATGCATTGTTGTTCGTTCAACTTTGTCGTCCTGTCTTTTGAAATTTGCAATAATGATGATTTTTCTCTGAGATTGTAAAGCTAGTATTTTGTTACGTCATGCTACTAATGAATGGAGCGTAAATGATCTTATGAATTCTCCTGAATCGAAATGCGTGGGAAAATATGGTTTAAAGGAAAATAGGTTATGTTGCCCATATTTCATGTTCATATACTTCTAGGGCGGTAGGGCCTTAGTATGCTCTTTGTTTCATAACATAAAGACCTTTGCAAGCTTATTTATGGCCATGCTGCATATATCTCTACGCTGATTTGAGAGCTCTGTCAACGCTGCTTCCTTTTTCATCTTGTGTGTTACTATACTAATCGCATTTTCATTGTGCATATTGCATAACGGGATAAGTAATGCACTCTTAGCTTTTTAAGGTACAGTACACTACATTATCTCAACATAAAATGGTAGTTTGCGGAAATGAACTCTGGAATTTGAATTAGCAGTGATATTTCAATTGAAGTATTAAAATCATGGTCACATCTCACATGCAAATATCTGGTACTCTTTAGCACGTAGAGGGAAAAAATATTTGTATCATATTAATTTTTTGAAGTAAAATCAAATGTCTTCCATTAATCCATCTACAAAAAATGGAAGAATCTGATAGAACCGAATCTGCCTGCATCTACCATCTCTTCAGAAACTGTACCGGCCGAAAATGCATCCTGACACTGGGTGCTGCAAGACTGGAGCTCAGTACAGAGTGGTCTTTGTTCTACGACACCGGCGCCCCAAGAATAGGCTTCTGAACGCTGTGGAAGAGGCTGGTTCTTGTTCTCTGATGGTGTGCTGCGTCGCACTGCGCTTGAAGAAGGCGAGCTGGCATTGGTTATCGGTTCTTGAGCCCCAGATGAATCAAAGCAAATGGAGACTGCCTTCCCAGATGCGTTCTGCAACTGGAACTCCGTGGGGGTAAGAGGAAGAAAAGCACTGTTACATGTATGCTCATTGTAGTAGGTGACTGAATACAATGGGGGATCACTGTAATCTTTCTGCTGAATCTGCTTCGTGGCCGGGCAATTCATGTTGTCTTTATAGGTGCATCTGTAATAGTACCTGCAGCAAGACAGGGCAGGCACCAATTTGTGAGTGAAATGAACATGAAAAAGATCCAGATTTTTTTCCATATATTTGTTACACTACGCCTTTCATGTGGTAGATTTGGATGGGAAGAACGACAAGAATATCAAAGAATAATCACAGAAATGTGACCAGAAAACGTAGATTTCTGATTATTTGCGTGTCAAGACTCAAGATGGAGATACCAATTGTTTTCTAGAACATATACATATGCAGATCACTAAATGCGAAGACAAAAAAAGGTGTTCATCCGAACCTGGGGAAGTTGCAATTGTTTATCTTCTTCTCGCCGTACTTCCTCCATTGGTGGCCGTCGTTGTGCGGCGCAAACGTATCCACCTTCCTCATGCGCTTCTCTTTCCTGCAAGGTTTTTTCAAGAAACAAATCAAGTGTTACTCCAATTGAACTGCATGCCGAACTAACATCACCACACCCTTGTAAAAGATCACAAATGAAATATCAGTATTAGTTTACCTTGTTCCATGGCCTAAAAGGTGTGATTGATGTGGACTCGTCACAGGAGACATTGTTTCCAGAGCAAGAAATGCAGAGGGGGAGGAAGAAGAAGAGCCTCTAATTCAGAAGCGTACTAGACTAGAGCACCTTTTTTAGCTTAACATCAAGAGCTCTATAATTGAGGCCTCGCACCATATAAAATCTCTATTAAACTGAGACCCAAAACGATGCAAAGATTATCTTCTCCTCCACCGTATCGCTGTCACGTGCTCTCGCGCACCGACGGGACGACTTGAGAAATTTCTTTGCAGCTTCTTCAAAGGCCAGGAACACAGAGGCGCTACAAGTGGCCTAAAATGACGTGTCCTGTATATTATAAGGGCTAAGCACTGTCATCGATCTTGCAACTTGGAGCCATAAATATTTCCGTTGATTGGAACTTGGGCTATAATATTCAGCCGTACCAGTTTAAGACTTCAAGTATTGTCCAAAATGGAAGTTTGGTACTGCTTTGTGATAAAACTAATTGGACTTGACCTGATTCTTTGCCTCGCAAAGCCAGAGGCAGGAATCGTCTCGTTGCTTGGGAAGGGAGATTAGCTGATACCTAACCCATATCGATGGTTTTTTTTAAAAAAGACCTGCACATGCTGCAGGACAAGCTGAAGCAGGAAGGAATCTCTCCCTTTTCGCCTAATTTAGGACCCAAAATGATCTCACGTATGAGCTACTACCTCCAATTGAGTCTTAGTTAAAAGGTTTGTCCCAATTGGATGGATGCCCGGTCACTAGCGCATTATTATGTAAAGTACGTTCATGATGCAGTTGGAAGCCGCCCAAATGGCCGTGCATCACGATGACAGGCATCTCCAGGCTCAGGCTAGTTGATGCATCAAGTGGCACTGCAAGCCCGAAGTGAAGCAGTACAAGTGCAAAAGCAGCAGCAGTTGCCATTCTAATATGTAGTGAAATTGCTGATGGTAATGCACCATCTTTCCGGTGAAAATGACAACCATGAAATGCTGCACAATGGGGCTGGACGGATAGGTAGATCATAAACCCAAGGTCAATGACTTCAGAAAGAAGGAAACACGTGTCAGAAGATCACATAGTTTATTGCACCAGTATTACTGAATTTAAGACCTGTTTAGCTGAGCTCTCATCTTTTTATACGAAGGGCAGTTAGAGCATCTACAACAATACACGTCAGCTGTTACTAAAGAGTAGCCACATCAGCATTTAGGTGATGTGGAGGAGAGAGAGTGAGGAGAGAAAGTGAAGTTGTTTCTAGATGAAGAAACAATCAAGTTGTTGATACCAAGACACAAGAAATAACAAAATAGCTATTGGAGACTTGGTTGTTACTTAAAAACTCGTTTTGTTGATATCAAGAATCATCATGCACACTTGTAGCAATTAAAATTAGATACAAGCTCAAGTAACAATCTATTGGAAGAGTAGTTTCTTTTTATTAGATTGAATACTCTCTCTCCTCTTAGTAACAAGTTAAGAAACAAACTATTGTAGATGCTCTTAGTCCCCATCTCATCCTCTTGGAATTCACTCCCTCCCCTCCGTTTGCAAATACTTGACCAATTTTAATTAAGATCAGTCAAACTTGGTAATCTTCAATCAATAATGTTTTTCTAAATATTTAGATTGATCATATTAAAATGGTATTGTTAGATTTGTTATAAGAAATACTTTCATAAAACTGTACTTTCACAGCATTTTATGAATGCATCATTGCGAAATTAACAGTCAAAGTTTAATCTTGAAAACCTAAAAAATCAACATCAACAGTGCCCCGTATTCGCAAAAGGGATTTAGTACTATTTTGCAAACACTATGAAGACCAAGATACATTAGTGCTTTTTTTTTTGCGAGGGACATTAGTGCATTTTCTAATTGGCTCCTTCTAGAAGTAGGACAGGTAACATCTTCTAACTGGCTGATCGACAGAGAGGGAGAAGGGGGATGCATATGCTTGCATACAGTATTTATTTATTAGTAAATGCCCCGCTAATTTAGTTGGAGACCGACTAAAATATGTCGTCACGATCCTGATAAAAACGAGAAAAATAAGCATAGAAGTGTGGTCACAATGAACTACACGATTACCAATTGTGAGCCAAGAGATAGAAAAGTTTATAATTGTGGCTCCGCGATTCCATCGGCACACAAAATGCACAACACGCAGCTGCTGTCCATGTTCACACTTTGCAAATCTCACCAAAATTCATGGTAAAATGATTGCCGAACATTATTTTTCCATGAACAAAATAGGAAATGATCGATACTTTAGACTTTAGAGATTAACAAAAATGAAGCAGTACTAGTAAGGCAAAAAAAGACAAAGGCATGAGAGGCACTTAAACCTAACATTGGAATTCCTTCAAAATAAATAAATAAATAAATAAAATATCCTTCACTATCTCCCATCTGACAAAGATTGATGTTGTCGTAATGCTTGCCAGTAAAGCTTGTGGAAAATAAATTACACCGTGAACCAACACTAGGGGCAAAAGCCAAACCATAAAATAGACCGTGAAATATGACGGGTAGACAAAGCGCCAAACCTACATAATACGTAGCTTCACTAGCTTGTGGGAAATGGCTGTACGAGTCCTAGCCGTGACCAAATTTTAGTGATAGACTGATAGTGTAATAAACTAACACGACACGTTTGTTAGCTCAGTCTTTACTTATGTGGAAGCACTTCTTATTTGTTAATTAGCCTTTGTTAGAATTGACCTCGCTTGGGTGCAGTCAGAATAAACGACATATTCCGCTATTAAGCCACCTTAGGTTGTGGAGGCCGGCGAAGTCTGGTCACCAGTGAGTGCTTTGTATTTCGTAAGATCAGATATCGTTGGTCAGAATAAATTGGACTGGGTATCTTTGAACCGGGAAAAGCAAAAAAAAAAAAATACCGCTATGCGAGCTGTTCTTGTTGGCGCCCATGGTTGCTGCCCAGCCGGAAAGTAAAAAATTAGCTTTTGCGGCTGGGCGGATTTAGTTATGCATGATAACGTACGTGGCTAGCGCTCATTGTTAGCAGCTGTTCTTCTCAGACGTCGTCGTCATATATAGCAGGTTTATTCGTTCATTTAAAATCCTGCCAAACTTTTTTTTTTCCAGAACAGAAGAAGACTCAAAAGCCGTCGCATTAATAGAAAAAGATGAAATACCACCGTTCTACAGCGCCGGTGAAAGAAATTAAGGCACCCGTTAAATAATCCCGTCAAACTTGTTACCCTTGAAATGGGAAGGGAAAAAAGGTGTCTCTGAAATTGTGAATGTTTCATTCCTTTTGACTCGCCGATTGTCTTCGTGAAACGCAGAGAACATTACGTGTGCCGAGATGATCGTTTGAACAGGGTACAGAGGAGACGAGCGACGCGACGGCACTGCTACACGAGCGGTATCATCTCTGACACTAGTATGAGTTTATTACACGGTCCACTCACCCAGCGGCTCTTCTGCTGGAGGCTTTAAAAGAAGGGAAAATTGGTTTAAGTGCACTGCAAATTTGTGTCTTTTGCTAATGGGTATCAAAAAAAATATGATTTCATCATAACACACTGTAAAAACGTATAATTTTACCGTATGACATCGAGGTGGCTATTTTATTATTTCCCGGTCAGAGGGGAGAGAGAAATCATGCGAATTGTCTATTTTGCCATTTATCTTCTTTCTCCTTTTGCTCTCCTCTTCTTCTTCCATCGGCCGAGATGCGAAGCTGGCCGAGCTCTTGAGCGCGTAGAAGAGCGGGCCCATGGTGTAGCTCACCCACCCCACAATTACCAGGATCTGCACAACCTGAGCGGCGAGCAGCCGGCCGCCCCCGAACAGCACGTATGCATGCCGCGCCGTAGATATCCTCCACGTACTTCTGCTTTGCGAACAGCCCCGTGAAGATGATCCCCCACGCGCCGCAGCCGCCGTGGAGTAGCACTGGCTCGAGCGGGTCGTCGAACTTGAGGTGCGCAGCGAGCGCGTTGAACCCGATGAGCACCCACGCCGAGACGAACCCGCAGATGATCGCCGCCCATAGGTCCACCACGCTGCACCCCGCGGTGATGGCTGCGAACCCGCCGAGCAGGCTGTTGCAGACGTCCATCACGTTCTAGTGCCCCGTCTGGAGCCGCTTCCCGAACAGCGTCGTGAGCGCCGCCACGCTACCGAAACCCGCCGAGGATGGTGGTGAAGGACCCAGGGTTGAATCCGTACCATCCAAACCACAACAGAAAATGTCCCGAGCACGACGAGCAACGCGCTGTGGCCCTTGAGCACCACCGAACGCCGGCGTGGTCGAAGCGGCCGATGCGGGGGCCCTCGACGAGCGCGTCCCAGAGCCCAGCAACTCCGCCGACCATGTGCACGACGCCGGATCCGCGAAGTCGATGACGTAGGACTTGAAGATAAGCAAGGCAGACATGCGCTGCTGGCGGAGGCCTACCCGTCGGCGGACCAGATCCAATGGGACACCACCGGGTAAACGAACCCGATGAGGAACACCGAGCAGATGAGCCGAGGGGCGTCGGCAACGTAGCTCGCGAGAAGAGGGATCGGCAGGGAGGCGCTGGAGGACCGAAGGCGAGCCAGGGGGTGAGCAGGCGGGCCCGAGCCGGTGGAAGCCGATAGTAGTGAGCCGGGGGATGCACGAGCAGGGAGGCGCAGAGGCGTGCCGAGGGGCGCAAGGGCGTGCGCAAGCATGCGGTGGGCGGTGGGCCAAGCTGGCGACACGAGACCACCATGGAGCAGCAAGGAGATGCGGCGCCAAAAGCTTTGGCCAAAGCATAGAACATGAAAACAAGAAATGTGGGATAAATGAGTGCAGAGAAGAGCAAGATACGAGGAAGGAGGAGAACGAAGGGCAAAAGGGACATTTTGCGTGCTTCTCTCTCCTCTTTCACTCAAAAATAATATAATAATCGCCTTAGTGTCTTACGACAAAATTACACCTTTTATCAGTGTGTTCTGACGAAACCATAAATTTTATGTATCCGTTAGCAAAGGATACCAATATCGAGTGTCTTATAGCCAATTTTCCCTAAAAAGAAAGAGTTTACAAGGCCCAAAGCCTAGAGCAGGTCTACTCGTATAACTTGCTCAAGGCGTTAGCTATTTTGAACCGGAGCAGGTGAGTAGTGAGACGGGGAAAAGGCTGAGCTGACGAGTGACGTAGCCCAACCTGAGAAAAACTTTTTCCGGCCCAACCAATCAACCATGGCACGTATGAGTCCAGCCTAAGCCAGTGTTAGCCCAACATGTACGCAAACGCAACAAAACTAAAACCACTCGCAACGGCCGCGTATTCTCCGCTTGACCGGACGCAAGGTCCAAATTCCAAACGCAGCCGCGGCAGCAACGAGGCGCGCGATTTTTCTTCATTTAGCCTCTTTTTCCTAAAACGCATAAGCGGCCGCGGAAGTCTTATTTGTTTTGGAGGCAAGGCTCGCGCGAGTCATGGCGCCGAGGTCCCAACCTCAGCCCCGGCCACGCCTGATTGCCCATTGGTTGGGGTTGGGACTCGCGCCATGACTCACTGCGCCAGTATTTAAGAAGAGAGGCGCCGTGAGTCACTAGATGAACCTCTGGTCCAAAACCGGAAATAAGACTAGCAGGTGTATAAATCGTGCGTTAAATGAAAAGGGTTAAATTGAAAAAATATCGACGAGGCGAGAGTGGGTATTTACACGGACAGTTTCATTTGCATTTCATGATGGCACCTAGCGCCGCGAAAAGGAGGCAACGCACGCTGGTGAGGCCGTCCCGCCTAAGGATGTAACTGGCAGCGGCGGTCCCCGACGCCCACGGATGCGGGCGTGCGGGAGATCATCCAAACGGTTAGTCGTTCGCGTTGCGGAGCCCAAATGCCCGAGCCGTTGCGGACGCCGGGCCGCGTCCCGCGCGAATGATGGATCGTGTAAAGGTCCGGGCCACGGGAAGAGGCACGGCGCGTGCAGCCGGCGGCTCCCATTCCCTTGACCTTCTCTTGCTCTTCTTCTGGCTTATCGTCTTCCCCACCGAAACGGGCCAGTGGACAGCACAGGGCACCGCTCGGTGCGCGCGCGAGAGTGCTGCCAGTGTTTACTTAGCCATCTTCAATAGTGTATTTATTATTATCTTTTAGCTATATTATATCAACAAAATCCTACGTGGAGGAGAGAGGGGGAGAAGAGAGAGAACAGATCGTCTCTTCACACGAAACAAGATATGATATATTAATTTACTTTAGTTGACATGTAGACCTATTTTAAAGAAAAATTATAAAATATAAGTGTTGGAGAGTGTACTAGAGACTGTCTATTGAAGATGTTGTATCTAAAAATGATGTAACATATATTAGAGATAAAATTATCTCTAACTATTGAAGATACCCTTAACGGCGTAGCAGAGTATAGTAGCTCGTTTGTTTTCGTGTTGAATGATCACCACATGCATGTGTGGACAAGAGACCAGCTCAGTTTATACGAATCGTTGTGGCTAAGAAGATAAACAACACTGCTTGCTGTTGGTTACACTTGCTCTACAGGTGCGGTGGTGCATGATTAAAGATGCGGTCTTGTGAGGGAGACGGCAATTTCTTGTCACTAGATACGTGCATACCTTTGGAAGGAAAGCATCCCGTAGCCTTTATGCTTCCAGTGCACAAAGCCCGAGCTCTAAACGAATGAATTCTCTGCGGATCAAATTCGTGCTTGTGTATTCCTTCCTTGAGCACCAATGTGATCGAGTCCTAAGAAGAGAGGGAAAATAAATAATGAGCAGAGTTTTCCCCCTTAAACCAGTAAAAAGAATACGACTTAATTTCTTCCGTTTAAATATCATATCAATGATGTCAACTGACGACCTATCGATGCTCTTAGATGCTGTATTTTATTTGGATCTGATGGAAACAAAAACTAGGGACAAAATAAGATGAAAAGGACGTTATGATTTCAGGGGGAACAAATTTCAAACAAACACAGACTTTTTTGACGTGCATGTCCAACCAGACACTGACGCACTGAGCGATCGCTCCACGTACAATGAAGCGGGCCCAAAATTGACACATGAAGATGGCATGGCCATTGGCTGTAGTAGTTGCGAAAATTACCATGCAGATCTACATCAGCTAGCGTTCTTATGGAAGAGGTGATTGGCTCCACAAATTGGCGAAGACTTGTAGCTAAAGACGACGACTCTAGCTGTATCCGAAGTCTTTGTAGTTATCTCATGATTTTTTTTAATGTCAAACTTATATAACAGCTCGAATGCGTACAGTTTGTTCCATGCACATATCACAGAGCAGACAACTTCGTGTTAATTTCCGTATAAGCAAATCCTTGCTAACAAATACAAATCGAAACGTGGGCAGTGCTTGCAGCACATATATCTGAAAGTACTCTGAAAAGTAATATATATATATATATATATATATATATATATATAAGGAGCAATTTTAAGCACAGCATATTCTTTCCTCTCTATGATTTGCACCGACATGGCAAAATGGTCGCCTAATATACGTCCATTCGAGTGCAGTTTTCTTATTGTCAGGCGAGATCACGATTCCAGGCTCCAGCTCAGCACCTCATGGTGTATTTCTCAAGTGGAATCCACATGAGCCAGCCTTTCTTTCCCCAGCTAACCAGTACTAATGTACTACTCTATCATCGATCCATGGTAGTTCCAGATGAGAGAAAGAACAACATATCTAGTGTAAAAGGTTAATTGGGTGCAAAAGTGCGAAAGGCAACCTGGGCGTTGGATTTGCCTCTGATGGTCTGGATGCAAGCAGGTGGGATTGTGGGAACCACAATCCACTTATGTGTTCTTACGGGGAAAAAAAACCTGCGCGCCAAAAAAAATCTCGCGAAAACATCCTCCTTCTGTACCCGCTCACCCCGTCGCTCTTGGTTGTTCCCCCACGCGCCTCGCTTGTTCGCTGGGGCACAATCGGCGGCGGAGGTGGCACGGCCTACCTCGACTCTGAACCCCCCAGCGTGTCAAGACCCTATCGATTCCAGATAAAAACTCGTTAGGATTTCGATAGATCTGGGAGAGGATGAGGAATGGGGAAAGTGTTCTAACGAGGGAGAGGCAATACTCCTACATAACCTAGCTAAAGACACATAATATGCTTTTCAATCTCCCTTCATTCGCCTCGGACATCAGGCCTTATACATGAATGAGTTCGAGATTTGCCGTGCAGTAGCACGGTAGAAGTTCAGAGATTACATGCCAAAATGAAAATTGACAAAAGTTACGATAAATAGTTCTGCAAATTACCTCGCCCGTACACTTCATCTCCTCCGTCCTTGCTGACTGAGTGAAATCGTCAAAGCGTTGTAAGTAGCGCCGACTTGCCTCTTCAGCGCAAAACTTCCTTCAGTTCTGATCTTCTGAACTTCGTTGCCTGACAATACTCCCCTCTCGAAATAAACCTTGTCCTCAAGGTTTGAACTAGGGAAAAGTATTATGAATAAACGGCACATCTTCCCAAGAAGTATCCTCTAGCGATAAATTGAGCCACTGAATTAACCATTGAGCTGCCATAGAGTTTCCCCTTGGTACAATTCTCCTTAACAAAACAGCGATGGGTTCGGTTTTTATCTTGCCATCAGCGTTAACCATTGGCAGGGGCTAACGGTACTGCATTCATTTCCAAGTGCTTTTTCACTTGACTGACATGGAAGACTAGATGAATAGCCGAATCTTCAGGAAGCTGTAGTTTGTAAGCAACTCGTCCTACCTTTTCCATCACACAAAATGGTCTATAGAATTTTGCTCGTAGTTTTAGAGATTCTCTGAGACCAAATGCATTTTGCAAATACGGATGCATCTTCAAGTATACCATATCTCCCACTTGAAATTTTCTCTCGGTTCTCTTTCTATCAGCATATTGTTTGAATTTATTTTGAGACTGTTGAAGGTTAAACTTCAACTCTCTCAGCATTATCTCCTTTTCTTCCACAGTTATCCTGGCTTCTTCTAAAACATTCCCAGGTAATGATAGCTCTCCCACTTGAGGAGGTGCATAACCGTATAAAGCTTGAAATGGAGTCACTTTGAGAGCCATATGATATGAAGTATTGTACCACCACTCCGCCATTGCCAACCATGTATACTAATCCTTAGGTTCATGGAACACCATACTCCTCAAGTATGCTTCTAGGCATTGATTAACCCGTTCTGTTTGACTGTCGGTTTGAGGATGATAGGAGGTGCTAAATCTCAAGGATACCTTGAGTTATTTAAAGATCTCTTGGAATAATTTGCTGGAAAATATTCTATCCTTGTCAGTGATAATTGCAGTTGGCATCCCATGTAGTTTGAAGATGTTTTCCATAAAGATATGGGCTACTTGTTGCGCTGAATAAGGACGAGACATTCCTATGAAATGGGCATATTTTGTTAGCCTGTCCACCACGACTAAAATGACATCTATGTTCTTTGATTTCGGTAATCCCTCGATAAAATCCATCATTATGTGTGTCCATGCCATTTCCGGCACAGTTTAAGGATACAACAACCCTAGGAAATATACATGTTTCGACTTACTCAATTGGCAAATTGGATATTCAGAGACATACTTCTCTACTTGCCTCCTTAACTTAGGCCAGAAGAAAATCTTTTTGATCATGTGGTATGTTTCTCTAGAACCTTAATGTCCCCCGATGGCCGACTGTTGCAGTGACTCTATCACTTGCTGCCTCATGTTGTTTTGTTCTCCCACATAGATTCTATAAACCTAACGATTCCTCCCTCCAAAGTTAATCTAGGATCTTGATTTGTCCTCGATCGTATGGTCTCAAGAATCTCTATTACGTTGGAGTCTTCTATATAACTCTTTTTTATATCTTCCACCCACTCAGATCTCACACATGTGAGTACATTACAATCGCCTTCCTAGATTACCTCTTCAATATCTTTTTGGGATAGTGCATCTACCACTGAATTTTATCTACCCTTTTTGTATTCAATGCTGTAATCAAACTCCAGGAGTTTCAGCAGCAGTTTGTGTTGGATTCCTTCAGATAATCTCTAAGTAGTCATAAATTTCAAACTTTGCTGGTCGGTTCTTATGATTAGAGGATTACCCAACACATAATGCCTCTATTTTTTTAGTGCTTCCAGGATAGCTAATGCTTCCTTTTCATATATTGACTATCCAGCAGCTTTAATTCCCAGTGATTTGCGAAAATAGGAGATGGGCCTTCCATCTTGCATGAGAACCACCCCTATTCTATTATTGCAAGCATTAGCTTCTATTACACATGGCTGAGAGAAATTGTGCAAAACAAGTACTAGACTTGAGGTCATGATTCTTTTTAAGTTCTCAAAAGCCTCATCTTGATGTTTCCCCAATGAAATCTATTTTTCTTTAGCATATCATGTAATGGTCTACAAATTCTCCCATAATTTTTAATGAATCTCCTATAATAACCAGTCAGTCCAAGAAACCCTCTTAGTTTGGATACTCCATCAGGCTTAGGCTAGCTGACAATATCAGTGATCTTCTTAGGATTTGTAGCCACTCCCTTTCTAGAAATAATGTGCCCCAAGTATTCTACTTTTTCTTGAGAATAGGAACACTTACTCATCTTAGTTGTCAACTTGTTAGTCCTCATAATCTCCAAGGCTTTCTTCAAGTGTAGAACATGATCATCCAAATTCTTGCTATACACCAGAATGTCATCAAAGAATATCAATATAATCCTTCTCAGATGTGTAGTAAAGATGCTATTCATTAAAGCCTGGAAAGTGGTAGGAGCATTTGTGAGGCCAAAAGACATTACTATATACTCATAGTGTCCCATATGAGTTTTGAATGTCATTTTAGTGATATCCTCCTTAGCCATTCTTATCTGGTGATACCCAGATTTGAGATCAAGTTTGCTGAAAATTGTTGCTCCATGTAACTCATCCAAAACGTCCTCAATAACTGGCATAGGGAATTTGTTTTTAACAGTTAATGCATTTAATTGTCTGTAATCCACACATAACCTCCAACTTCCATCTTTTTTTCTCACCATTACAGCCAGGGAGGAGGATGAGGCTGGATCTAATTTCTTCGGAATCCAACATCTTTTGTATGATTTCCTCCATAGCTTCCTTCTCATGATGTGGTACTCTATAAGGCCTCAAATTTGGAGGGGTTGCTCCACTCTTTAAGTGAATATGGTGATCACAACTCCTAGTTGGGGGCAATCCCTGAGATTCCTGGAACACATCCTCACATTGTTTCAGAGTTTGTCAAATTCTCTCAACATATAACTCCTGATCCTTACTCTCTCCCATTTCCATTCCCTGTACTTGGATTAAATATCCCATTAATTTCTTATGTAACATCTTTTGCAACTTCTGATGTTCTATCAAAAGTGATTTTCCAGGAACAGTGTGGTCCTTGAAGATAATAGTGTTTCCCTTTTTTATAATTCTCAAAGTTCTTTGTTTCAAATCAAGGCAAATATGACTGTGCTCATAAATCCAATCAGCCTCTAAGATAATATTATAGCTCTTAAGTTTGATGAGTATGAATGTATAGGTGAATCTAGTCCCTTGAACTTTATAACATGTTGGAGCCACCATTGCATTCGAGATTAACTTGCCCCCACCAACTACTGAGATTTTTCTGGCCTAAGTCAATTTCACTATGCATCCACTCTTCAGAGCAAACTCATAACTGATGAAAAGTGTCAGTACTACCACTATCCACTAAGGCTACTGCTCGCTTGCCCCCTATCTGAGTGATTAGAGAAAAAGTAACAAGTCCAATTGTTCCTTTTACAGCATGAACAGAAATTAGCATTAGCCGTTCTTGGGTTTCCCCTTGTTCAGGACTACTAGGTGTTGTTTTGTAGGCTCCTTCTGATTTCTCTTCCCCCTCTTGTTCATTGTCCACTTCTTCCTCCTGTTCTTCTGGCAGGATGTGGATGGTTTGACCTACTTTACATTTGTGTTGATAATGCCAGAGTTCTTGATAATAATAACATTTCTTCTTTTCTTGCTCATTGGGTCTTTGATCAGGTTTAATATCCCTTTTTTGACTATTTGCCTAAGGTCCCTTTTGCCTAGAATTTATGAAGTTATTGCTACTACCAGAATTGAACTTGCTCCTATTGAATGAAGTAGCGGTCTGGGCAAATGAAGCAGCTCATGATCTTTGTGGGTTTTTTTTTATAAAGCAGCTCATACTCCTGAAGAAAGCCTTGTGTAATGAATTGAAAATGTTGGAATGTTTGTATTGTCAGCTGCTGCTACTGCTTCTCACTCCTAGCTTCATGTATATGTAAAAAAGAAGTGCATGACTTGTTTGAATGTAAATTGAGTTGCTATTAATATATGCAATAGTTTGTGCTTAGAGCTTTCTTGTTGCAAGTACATAGAACATTGAACTTTCTTGATGCAAATAGACATTGGTTGTTGGAATTACATAAGCATTCTCACTAGAAATAGATAGAGCCTTCTTGCTGGAAATACATAGAACATTCTTGTTGCTAGCCTCCTTGATAGCCTCCCAGATTATTGCTAGGTATCCTGACATTAAATCAACGAAGAGAGTTAGTCACATAATAGCTTGATCACCAAATCAGAGACCAAATTTTGTCATCATTGTATCGATCACTGTGTTGCCCTCTATAGAGGGCAATTGCGGCTGTCATGATAGACGATCTCCTTGCACGACCTACACATGCGCGCCACTCTTGTTTTGTTCTCCACATTCTCATCTTGTGATATTTCTTCGCATCTTTCTTTACCTTCTATCCCAGTCTTGTTCTATTGCACCTATCTTTGGAGTTAACATCATTTGGCAGCAATATGTTCACTTGATCAGGGATAGGACAACCTACGAATGCTTCAATCTCTTCAGCTCTACTTACCATATTTTCAGGAATCAATAGAGTCATTTCATCCCCTAAGTTAAAAACCAATCCCGAAGAATGTGCAAGCCTTCATATGTTCCTCCAGCATGGTGAATTAATTCCTCCATCTTGCTGCATATTTCTGATGCCAACTTTTTTTAGCTATTTCTATTGCACTCTTTGGATTTTCTTGCAATAAATTGCCCTTTCCATCAAAGACATCCTCCTTCGTGCACAATTTGGTCCACATCTTTAGCACAAATTGTATTTGCAGTTCATTCAATGTAGCACCTTGCAATACACGAATAATATGATGGTAAGCAATTCCAAATGACTCAAAGCACATGCAGGAGCAATTGGCATCCTTTTTTGTAATGTTGCAACACACCTCTCTTACATTTTTTTTGAGTCATTTACTACTGAGATTTTATACTCACCCATAGTTGCCATGCTCTCGACGTTGCAAGGTTCCTAGTCAGCTAGCACTTCTTTATGAAAAGCACTAAAAACAACAAATGTGAAGACCTCACTTCTATGTTTCTCTATTCCCAGGTAGTCTCAGCACATGCATTGTATGTAATGTTGCATTGTCATCCTCCAACTCATTGTGACATTGTTCTTCAATTGCATTAACAAACCTGATCCAAAACTGCACTAAAACATTTTTTAATCCAATGAAACAATTGGAGAAAGAGTTTGCATTTTTCGACCTTGAAGTGATTAGAAAGATTCCTGCCAAGAAGACATCTTTAAAGTAATCTGGTACCCATAATACACGAATTTGATACCGAGTAGCGAACCACTCATTTAATTCCAAACCGAACTCAGCAATAGTTGAAGACCACTCGTTCTCAAATTCCTCTGGAGTTTTTGAGGCACATACACATGAGTTGAAACATTGGTACAATAAAGGGTTTTCCCTTATATGTGGCGGTACCTTTGTTGTAGCTTTTGCAAATTGTGGCACATGCATAACCTATGTGTGCTAGTAGGGAAGACATTGGAAATTGCAGCCTTCATGCTAGCATCTTCATCGGTTATGATGAGCCTAGGTGCAACTCTACCCATTGCTTTCAAGAATGTAGTAAACAACTCTTCAAAGGGCTTGATAGCTAGGTCGACCTCTAGTGTATAAGAAGAACCCTGCAGATGAACATGTGTTAGAGTCAACCATGAAGAATAAAAGGATACAACAAAACAAACACACACCAGGAGAGGGAGGCTCACCATGAAATGGATGCTTCCGTTCTTCTATGGAGTACCAAAAAATGCATCGGCTGGTGGGGGAGGGGTAGATTCTGCATTAGGGCTTTCTTCAGGTTGCAGTGGTAATATCAAGCTCGCATTGGCTACCGATTCCATGTCCATGGTCAGCACAAAGTGGAGCTTGGGGGCATCGGGCGGCGCACGGAGCTGCTATAGGCGGCGTAGATCAAGATCGAGTAGATGGAGGAGGCAGCGCACGTTAGGGCGGAGGGTGGCAACGGTGGCTCTAGCTGGCATGGAGGGCGGCGATGGCGACGTTGGACATGGTGGAGGGTGTCGCCAAACCCTAAACCTAGACGATTTTGTTGGGGGCGGAACGAGGGGATTTGGTCAGGATCAAGTGAGGTTGTGAATGAGAGAGGGAGAGAGAGAAGCAACAGGAGGAGAAGGGTTTTTGTGCGAAGAGAACAACCGCGCAGGTGTTTTCGCAAAACGCGTGATTGGCTTGGGGTTCTCCGCCCGCTGCATCCTAGCACTTTTACACTCAACTAGAAGTTCACCCGCGCGCATAGCGCGGGAACGCACGCGGCCTGGTTGAAGGCGGGCCCCACAGGCGGGACTGCGCGTGATGCAGCGCGCGAATGGATGAGGAAGGCAGGCGCGGCTGCGGGAATACGGGACCCATGGGGAACGTCGATCGAGGCTACGCGGGAATGTGCGAAGCGCATGAAGCGCAAGCCTACGAAGCATCCTGGCGCGAATCGGACGGGCCGGAGCGGCCGAGAGCGACGCGGCCGAGAGCGAGATTGAACGGATGATAATTTTTGGACGACGTGTCCATGCCGGGAGGAGGCCAATCCCACGAGGAATTAATTATAGTAATTAACGTTTACACCACATATGTTGCCTTTAAGTTTAGCTCGGATAGTGCTACTCCTATCAAGATTGAAATGCTTTGTGTGCATATGGGGATGGGAAGTGCACGTGTTTCTGACTCATCCCTAGACAGACACATTGTATGTGCATGCACTGGTAAGTACCACATGGTCCCCACCTGGTACAACCACACAGTAGCTTAGTGGAAAAAGGACATCGAGTAGGCGTACAATCTTTCCTTTCCTCGAAAATTCCAACGCATATGGCAAAAGAAAAAAAATAGTTATATTGCATCGGTGGTTCGGTAGAGAGTGCTCATGGACGATACGAACTAAGGAAATTTTATGTATTATATTATTATACATTTTCTGACTGTCTTAATGGCCAAGATATCAATACGGAGTGCAAACTATGTCATTTTTGCTTTAAAAGCACTCCCTACACAACGTATGATTGATTTTCTCTAGTAAATCACTCAAATTTTGAACCATTAAATCTATCTCGTTTTCTGTCGTAAATCACTCAATTTTGAACCATTAGATCCAAATCGAATGAATGTGCTTCCTCCATGTCCTTGGTCTCTCCACCCCCGCCCCACCGATCCCAATCCTAATCCCACCATCGTCGTCACGAACTCGGATACCCTCCTCTCCGCTGGCCGCTGGCCTCTCTCGTTGCATCCTCCCCGTCATCTCCGACGCTGGCAATTCAACGTACCTAAATCTACGGAGGAGGAAGAGGGCATTAGAAGGCTGTAGTGACGCATGTGTGTGCTTGCCAGAGATATATGTAGGAGTGCAAGTGGGGCGGGCCGGCCCGCTAAGCCGCCGGCCCGCCCCTCAAAACAAGCCCACATAAACCGCCGCCCAAAATCACATAAACAGTGGAGTGTAGCAGGCCGGCCCGCCTACGCCGCCAGGTCGCCGCAATGCCCACGTCGCGCTCGCTCACTCGGTCACTCCTCCTCGCGACCTCATCCCTCGGTAAACCCTAGCCGCCTGCAGTCCTCTTCGCCTCTCGCGGCCTCGCGGCTTCCTCCGCCTCGCGGCGTCGGCAGGAGCGGCCGCTCCCTCCCAATTCGTCCAATCCTCTCGAGGTACGCGGTGTTGACAGTCTTGGTATTGATGTAAGAGCTTTTTCTGGCTGTGAGTTCTGACACCAATTGACCTGGCCACCTGGGCATAGTATATAGTTCTGCTTTGCAGTGGTTGCCTTCGACGCAGTATAGGTATGGACAGGATAGGGTTAATAACTAATCTGGCAAGGCTGGTATGATGGCTGGTTGGCTGATATATTTGGTATTGGTGAGGAATAACTTTTTGTTGCAAGTTGAGAAAAATATTAGTAGTTATGGATGATTCACAATCTGGTTGTGAATCTTTTATTTATATGAGATGCAGTATGCTGGTTAATTTTCATACCTTTGGATTTCTCTGCCGCATGCTACAAGGCTTCAAAAGAAACAAAACGAGGTGCTATAAACTCCAAGTAGTACATTTCATGGTTACAAATGCTGAATAGAAGAATGTGTGAATGTTGTTTTACATGAAGAATTGTACTCAGATTGTAAATGCTGCTGCTGATCGTACTTGCTACAGTATCAGGCGATGTTCCTCGTAGCAAAATGCAATTGATGCTTCTGATTACTAGATAGCATCTGCTGCTACTTGAGGCTGCTGATTGCTACTGGAGTGCTACGCAGAACAGCTTGTATGCTTTTGCGGTGCTTTTGCGGGCTGCCGCCAAACCCGCCAGTGAGTATGCGGTGCTGCCTTGCGGGCTTAGCTGCACCCGCCACTTCTTAGTGGTCACCGTGTGGTGGGTGCGGGCTGTCCGCAACCCGCCCCAGTTGCATCCCTAGATATATGAAGATGAAGGTGACCGATAATAGGACAAAAAATGGATTAGTGTATTTTTAGAACCAGAAATTAATGAGGTTGAGTGTTTTGGTGAACCGTGCAATGCCTATATATCTAGATCAGGAAAGCTTTCTCTCACTCCGGACAAACCATGAATGCACAGCAACAGAAAAGGTACGGCAGCAATTCGGCTCTCGATCGATCTTGCCGGTTGCGAAAACCAATTCTGCAATTTCCACTCGCAACGGTGCGGAGAATCGGCATATGTCCATGCATGCACATAACTTTGTTTGACATGATGTGTACACTCGTATGACGTATATATCTTCCGTGCAGCATTTTATCATATAAACTATTACATTATACAGTTAGAAATCCACGGATGAATTACGTATCATGAAAGTATGTACATGTGCAGACGTGCTCGTTCAGGCTTGATGCTCTTTGTGCTCATGCATAAGAGCATCTCAGGCTTGCATTTAGGTGATGCTGAGAGAGAGAGTAAAGTTGTTTCTAGATGAAGAACAATCAGTTGTTGATCAAGACACAAGAAATAACAATACTTAAAAGCGTTTTGTTGATATCAAGAATCATCAACATTTAAAAAGTTAGATACAAGCTTAACAATCTATTGGAAGAGTAGTTTTTTTAGGATGATCTCTAAATTTAAAAATAGTATTTAATAAGAGGATGACAGATAGTGACTAGGACCATATGTTAGTGACACGTCAGTGTTATTTCTTAACTCATAAGATTTTTATAGTGCTACTGAGTAAATTGTCCCGCTTCTTTTTCCCACTTCAATTACAGTGTAGTTGGAGAGACGTTTCAATTACAGTGTAGTTGGAGAGACGTAACAACTTACATATGGTAGCTTTCGCCGGTGCGTTATCCTACCATGAATCTTTTGGGGAAGTTTGGCGTCGAATAATTGCACGTAGAAAGCGACGGGAAATCCCGGGTCTATTTCGCTTTCAGTAGCTATGGAATTATCATCACTAGAAAGTGAAGAAGCTTACTGGCCGGTCTTAATTAGCTAGGTTAGGTGTGCGAGTTGCGACCCATCCATCCAAGCGCCAACTCTCCCATTACCGTTGTCGCATTCTCGATCGTCGCCATGCATGCAAACGCAATTTTAAGGGCAGGTGCGTCTGCGTGCATTCTTCTCACACAATGAGAAGAATTTGTAACCCAAAGGAGTAATTGTACCATTCAAACTATGTGCTTATACATAGTCTACTATCATGTAAAAATATATCAAACATGAATATCCAAATTCCAAACCATAATTAAATTGGATATCCAAATAGGACTACCCGCGCAATTGCATGGGACACTGGACTAGTTATTATAAAAAAACTCTACACCTATGCAAAAGTTGTCTGGTCAACAAATATGACTATTGTAAGGACACGTGTATATACTGGCATGAACATTTTAAAACTTTCAGTGGACAAAAATGCCACTTTTGGTAGACAACTACTGCAATTGACGAGAATTACCGCAATACACGACGACTACCGCAATTGACGATAATCAACTACAATTAACGACGATTAACACAATTGACCGCAAACAACGCAATATACCGCTATTGACGACAATATATCGCAAACAACACAATAAACCGCAATTAGCCTATTTAACGATAATTATTATAATAAACATTTATTACAACAAATAATTATTAAAAATAATTATTACAATGAATAAATATTACAATAAATAATTATTAAGATAAAAATTATTACATAAATAATTATTATAATAAGTAATTATTACACACAATTATTACAGTGAATAATGAATACAACAAATAATTAATAAAATAAACAATTATTACAACACATTAAATTTACAACCGAAAAAGAAAAAAAACGGCGGCGGCGGCTAGGGTTTGGGCCGCCGCCAGGGGAGGACTTGGGTGGCGGGATCGAGGGAGGAGGCCGACGGTCGAGCCAGCGCGGGGTAGAGGGAGGAGGAGGGCGGCGGCCGCAGGAGGAGGAGGAGGGCGGGCGCAGGCGAGATCTAGATCCAGATCCAGATTTGGATCTAGGCCACGCGAGCGCCGGGGAGGAGGCTAGTGGGGAGGAGGGTGCCGAGGGAGGAGGTGGCCACCGGCGGAGGAGTGAGCCAGGGAAGAGGAGCGTGGGCGGGTAATTAAGGGAGGAGGAGGAGGAGGAGGTGGGCGGGTGGGCGGGCGAGAGTGGGAGGAGGGAGCCGAGCCGCACGCGCCAGGGGGGTTTATGGAGTGGCATTCGGTGGGTAATTACCCCTGAACTTCGGGGGTGAATTCGAAATGAAGGCTGCGAGAAGCTGCGGAAGCTCCCCGTGGACGGCTTTCAGCTTTCGCGCGTTGTAACACGAAGCAGCTTCAGAGAAAAGCGGTTGTGAAAAGCCCTCCGTTTGGAACGACTTCTGACTTTTTCGGGCGAAAAGCCGGAGCTGAAGTTGTCCCAAACACGACCTATATCTCTTTGCATTTCTATTCGTGTTTCTAGCTGAATCTGACCTACAAAGCAAAAGAAATATGTTCAGTCTCAGTGGCTCCTATAGCGACACTTAAATCATTCATAATGCATGTGATAAATCATAGAACATATATTGGGAAAAACTGGAAGAGGAAAAAAAGGTAAAAAGAAGGACTTGGACACAATTTTTTTTGAGTTGTATGCTTGCTATATTTTTTCTGCTCAATCCACATGACATTCATATCATATACTCCCTTTTAAGAATATATGATCTTTTGGACATCAACAGTTTTCAACATGCAACTTTGACAATTATTTTTTATATAAATATATTCATCAAATAATATAAACTTAATATATTATAAAAATATTTTTCATGACTAATTTAATGATATTGTTTTCACATGACCAATAAAAAAATTAATATGTTAGTGGTCAAATTTAATAAGTTTGATTGTACACTTTCTAAACCTCGTATATTTCTGAACGGAGGGAGTAGCCCTTATTGAAAAAAAAAAACAAAATTGGAAGAGGCAAAGGAAAGGTAAAAATAAAAGAAAAGGATTTGAGCAACAATATTGGAAGCTGATACTGGCAGCCTGTCCAACACATGCACAAGTAAACTACACGTTCCTATTTCTAATAGAGTTTTTTTTTTCTTTGAGCAAGGATTATCCCTTATTTTAGTTTTTAAATTACAAAGTAGCATATAAGTACTAACACCACCTCCAGTTATTGTTATACTTCATCTTTAATTAGGATATAAGTACTAACACCACCTCCAGTTATTGTTATACTTCATCTTTAATTAGGGCCCACCGGATTAAGGTCTAGATGTTTTGCTTCTTTTTAAAAAGAATTTCTTGTGGTTTCCCGTTTTTAATAGTATCTGATGGCTGCTATAGTTCATCTTTAATTAGGCCCTACCTAATCAAGAACCGGTTTTTTTATTTTTTAAAGAATTTCTAGCATATTTATTTATTTATTTATTCTCACAGTAGTTATAAACCATGTCATCAGCTTATATATAGATTCTGTAAGAAACGGCTCCACATATCTTTGCAAGGAGGCACTGCTTATATTGCTCTTATCCAATTAAACACATCCAGCTCTGTTTTGTTAGTATTACATTTACACACTCAGCTCACACCGAATACAACACATGAAAAATATAGATTACTCGGAATAAAGCTCCTCATATCACGTCCATTTAAATGGCATGCATACACTTGATCTTAAAGAAAAAAGCTCTAACCATCCTCTGATGCACACGTGAGTACAAACATTACTTCAGATTTATTAAATTTTTGGAGCCAGGAAACAGGAAGAGAAATAAATACTCTACTTGGTCAGAAAGACCCGTGTCGTGCTGTCTACGTAATTCTGGTGGAAAATGAGAGACGGCAAGTCTGTGACTGCTCGTTTGACGTACCCAGATTTGCGCATCATCGTTATTGTAGGAATATAATGATTGTGCCTCATCGTATTGTATGGTTACAATGATACAGACAGTTGTTATTTATATCAACTTTTTGTGTCACTTGTAGACAACACTAAAATCAACTTATACAATGGATTGTTTTTTTACTTATCTTTGTATATCACACAATCTTTTAATGCTTTCATGGACCAAAAAAATATGGTTGGATATCCTCATTGGTTTTAGTGGTACAGTCGGAGTCGGCTACAGGATTGTAGACAACACATTTCTCTCTCTTTATTCTCTTTCATCCGCATCAACTTAAATCTTACGTGACAAAAACTATAGATAGCTGATGTAATTCTATTATACATGACATAATCATTCTGCCGTGTCAAAATTAATTAGTTTGTCCTCGCAGTCAATGAATGACCTGGCAGCAAGTTTTACAAAATGTGGCTTAAATTTAATAAGATGCGGTTTCAGAAAGGGAAAAAAAAACAAGATGCAGAGAGAATGCACGCAAACAAGTGGAGTTATTGTCAAGAGTGGACGAGGGATCGGACATGACATCAATTTCACAGTGACAATTCAATTTTCACCGAAATAAAAGAATTCTTTTGTTGCAAATGGCGCCTTAAAGTTTTTGGTTGGTTTTAGAAATATTTTTTTTATTACTTAGGCATATTTCTGATAATACTTTATCCTCTAATTTAGAACTGGTTCGGCAAATGTATTGG
Organism: Ampelocalamus luodianensis; assembly: GCA_036346255.1. Taxonomy (NCBI): domain Eukaryota; kingdom Viridiplantae; phylum Streptophyta; class Magnoliopsida; order Poales; family Poaceae; genus Ampelocalamus; species Ampelocalamus luodianensis. The sequence continues at coordinate 24,420,555 of CM070622.1, read as the reverse complement.
AGCATAATCAGAATATCTTGAAACTACCATAGTTAGGGTGGAACGTAGCATCTAGACCAAGGTTGTCAAAATCATGATCCTAAATCAGATCAAATGTTGTTCAATAGGATCGCGAATCGTAGGATTGATGTAGAATCTAAGATCCTATCTGATTCTACCAAAGAAACATTTTTCAAAAGCTACCTTGTATTTTAACACTACTATATTTTTAGAACTTTTGTTTACCAAAATGTAGTGCAATTGAAAGATCATTTGTTATTTATGCAAATTATAATGGATATGAAGAAATAAAAAGTAAAAATTTACAATGAAATAGACATATGCAAATAATTATTTATAATAAATCACTAGCATCGGGTAGGATCGTGTAAAATTTTTGATCGCGACTCTACATTTTTTTGTTTGAATCTACCAAATTAAGACTCTACTATAGTATCGGATCAGTCTAGTTAATCTGGGTCGTAGAAACGTAGAATCGTATGACAAGAATTGAGATTCTAACAACCTTAATCTAGACCATTGTAAATGTTGTATACACACATGAGTAGGTGTTAATAGAAAATCGTGTGCCAGTGCTACGCGAGGATTACATCTGGGCGTGTGCACCACTCTTGTATTAAAAAAAGAACTCCCAAAGTGTATTGAAGCATCTATTGATAAAGGACGTAACTAAGGCTCGGACGTACGATGGGAAGCTTCCAACGCAACATCCGGACACAATGTTTACAACAAAAATAATCTATGTATGCAACAAAATACACAAATGATAAATACAATGCTAAGAAAAATATAGAAAAATATCAAATTGTCACCGAAAATGCATGAAATCATTAATACAGAATATGGTTGTGTTTTTAAAAACTAGTTCAAATATCCCAAAACAAATAAATTTCGATGTTACAACATTTGAAAATAACAGTGAAAACATCCAAAAATAATTGTAGTAACATCAAGAAATTTGCAATATTTAAAACTTGCACATGAAATATTTTAATTTCATATGTGCAACAATCATCAACAATAGTTGCAACAAAATTATTTTCCTATAAAATTTTAGGAAGATGTATTCCAACAAATCAAATCACTTTCTGCGCAACAATAGAGAAAAGTTGTTATAACAATGCGAGAGAATGCGTGCAACAATTAAATGGTGAAGGGTCAACAATAAAATGAAACACCCAATGAAACAAATTATAAAGTCGCTGCAACATATTGAGCAAATGCATGCAACAAACCAAATATGATCTCCTCCTTGCTAGATCTGGCGCAATCTTGTAGGGACGACCGATTTTGTGCCTCGTCGTCGGTAGGCACAAATGGTCGACGACCCCCTTCTCTGCCATGTCCAGCAAGACTGCCTCCTTCCATGCGAGATCCGACATCATGGGGTACCGTGGGAGAGGGAGAAGCAAGGAGTGAGCATGATGGAGATGGTTGTGGCTTCACGTTGGGAGAATAGTGAGGGGACCTGGGTGGATAGGGAGTAGTACGGTGCATACGTGAATGGATGGCCAACCACTGGAGCTCGTTGGAGAAGTAGACGGTCGAAGTGTCTCTAGATGCCACATCTCTTTTTTCTCCCCCACATCACACAATTCATAAACAAATGGAAAACAAGCAAGAGAGATCGCACACCACTGATTCGGTGGTAATGTGGTGCCACCATTGCATTATCAAGAAACCAAAAAAAGGAAAAGAAGAGAACAAATGCCATCCATTTTGCCTTTAGGCTCGTTTCCTCGTGGAGTCGCAGGGCTACGACCACACCTAGCCGACCCCTTCTCCTTGGCCCCATTCGCTAGTGACCCGCACAGTGACATGCACACCCACGCCCACGCGCACATACGCACCCATCCGCTAAAATTTTTATAAACAAACTATTTTCAATAATTTTAAAAAACTAATCCACGCTTTATTTTTTACAGAAATAATCCTCGATCGCTGGTCCACTAGGTGACTTGGCCCAATCGCGCGGTGTGTCAGCAATTTGAGGCCTATCAATACTCAGTCGCGCGACTAGTGGATGACTTTGAGCCACATTGCCTAGTTGCCTGACGCCAGTCACTCCACGCTGCCGCAACTGATGGCCAATATAGTTGGCTTATTTCAATCTGAATCCACTCGCACAATAGAAAGAGGAGAAGGAAGAAGAGCACCATCGGCAGAGAAGAAGAGAGAAGAGGAGAGGAGAAGAAAGGATAGGAAGGAAGAGGAGAGGAGAGGGGGAGGGGGAGGAGGCTTTGCCCTTGGCTCGGCTCATCTCTGCGTACTCGTTCTTTTTGCAGTGAGTTCATCATGCTCATGTAATTTATTGGTCACTTCGATAAAACACATGTTAGGTTAGCAACAATAAACATAACTTAGTGGTAGATTTAGTTTTCGTTAGACTCTACGTAGCATGCTTAATTATCATTCGTTCTAAATATCCCGAGTCGTGTGGCAGGTATGTTAGGTCAACGATTTTTCAAAGTGTTATACGGGCAGAGAGAAGTTCACGAGGGGACATGTGGGGTTGATTTGAGCAGTTTTTCGCATATTACAATGTATCACCCAAACTCAGATAATCTTAAAATCTGGGATGTACAGCATTGGCTGATATGCAACTTCTCGCTTGACCCAGCACTATATGGTGTCAACATGAGTTGCTTGTGGAGCCGCTCACCAGAAGTGGTCCGTTGGAAGTTGAGGCTGATGGAGCGAACAAGGTCATAACAGACCTGGTTGGAAGCGTGTAGGTGTCTTAGTTATCAATGGGTGTTATTGGTGTAGGCGTATTCGAGTACACTAGGCAGCGCAAATGAAGTGGGGGAGAGTAGTGCGAGTGTGCAGGTGAAAGTTGAGGATGGTGGGACAAACTATGGTGGTGCATATGCAATTGTGGGGACTGATAGGCATGTCGATCCCAACAGACAGGCGAACAAAGGGGAGGACATTGAATTCACAGTGGATGATTGGAGCAAGAAGCCTGAAGGGCCAGGGCCGAAGAACAAGCATCGGAAGAGGATGATGAGAATGACGATTGTTCGGATGATGATGATGATGATCCCGATACGTCGGTTCCTGATGCTTGAAATAGACATGCCCCAAGGGCCATGGTTGTGAGTGATGACCACAATTCCCAATGAGAGTATGAGCAAAATGTTGTGCGTTTTAATGCCATGTTCGCAGATAAGTCCTCTCTTCAGAATGCTGTCAAATGGTGGACGATATCAATGTAGAGGTAGTTTAAGGTTGCCAAATCAAATAAAGAGCAGTACACTGTGAAGTGTGAGAAATATGGGTATCATGTTGGGAAATGGGTAGGCTACACTAGCGCAAATTAAAAATTCTACCCGTAAACCAAGATCACTGCAGTTATAGATCACGGTCTTACCACTAGACGCGCAGGTGCGGAAGTTGATGCAGTGCGTCGGGGCAGTGTAGTTGTACTAAGTTGATGCAGTACGTCGGGGCAGAGTAGTCGTACTACTTCTTCGTCCTCGTCGTGGCGTCCCACGTACAGCTCCTTTCTTGCGGTTCGTCCCAACGCCACAGATGCAACGCCTTCAAAGGTATCCACACGTAAGCGACGCACGCCGGACTACTAGATCCGCGCGAGCGACTAGGGCGTGGGAGGGGTGGCGGCGGGGTTTGGGGATGTCACGAAAAACTCAACCCTTAACCGGCGCCGCCTCCTTTTATAGACGTCCTTATAATGGGCTTCTACGAATAGAGGCCCATTAGGACTCAATGCCCGATCTAATTCGGATCCAATCCGAACTAGGCTTCAAATTTAAGTGTGTGACCCTATAGGTTCACGTATGTTTAGACATGACGCAAGTACACATACTTGGTCAATAGTTGGTAGCGACCTCTAGCAAGACGTGCCAACTCCTAAACGCACGTAAAGATCATATCGGACGAACCATCACAACGTTATGTACATGCCAATCCCTTTGCCTCACGATATTCGGCCGAGCTCCAAGTCGACCACTCTTTCTCAATCTCGTGATCCGTAATCCCTTACTAGGTTAACTCTTAACCTTAAGTAGCATGGCCATGCATTTCGGATCCGATCACTCGAGGCCCAGAGATATCTCTCTCAAGTAGAGAGGGCAAATCCCATCTCGATCGACCATGCCTCGCAAAGATGCTTTATGACAAACCCGAAATCTACCTTTATAACTACCGATTCACGAGTAGCGTTTGATAGCCCCTAAGTAGGTCGATTCACATCTCAAGTACATGCGACAATCTCTGTGTCTAAGGACAAGGCGTACACATTGTGTAGAGAGAACCATAAGTATAAAAGCTATGTCTCATGTTGGGTCGGTCCAACCCCATGTTCTAAACATGTGTCCACATTATTGGTTTGACATCTCCATGTCTATGACACGTGAAACATGGTCATCAACCGATACATGTGCTAATCCATCATTCACGTGTGTCCTCACATGGACTCGACTAGGGACAACTTTAGAATAACCATACAAGTAAAGAGTTTCACAAACAAGTCATATACTTGTTAATCAACACAAAGGCAATATTCAAGGAACATTTATTAAATCATGGATACAACGAAATATCATCATCAATATGATTGCCTCTAGGCATATCTCCAACAGATCTCCCACTTGCACTAGAGTCAATCTAGAAGATATCTAATACCCATAGCTCTTGTGTGCGCCTCATGCTTAGGTGTGGGAGAGGCTTCACAAAGGATATGAAATATTCAAATCTCTGTATTTTGCATATCTTTAAATCTCCTCGATTAAGGATCTCTCGAATGAGATGAAACCGCCGCATGATATGTGTTTGTTCTTTTGGTGATTCCTCGGCTCCTTAGCTTGCGCAATGGCCCCACCGTTATCACAAGAAAGATCCGAGGATCGCACGCACTAGGAACCGCACCTAGTTCGATTATGAACTTCCTTATCCAAACACCTTCCTTTGCCGCTCGAAGCGCAATGTACTCGGCCTCCGTTGTAGAGTCGACAACGATCTCCCGCTTGGAACTCTTCCAACTTACCGCACCACCGTTCAAAAGGAACACAAAACCCGATTGCGATTTGTAATCATCTTTGTCGGTTTGGAAGCTTGCATCGGTGTAACCATTTACAACGAGCTCTTCCTCACCTCCGTAGACTAGGAACACATCATTAGTTCTTCTCAAATACTTGAGGATGTTTTTAACCGCTGTCCAGTGACTCTCACCTGGATCAGCCTGGTATCTGCTCGTAACACTTAGAGCATAGGAAACATCTAGGCGAGTACATATCATAGCATACATGATACATTATTGGTTTGACATCTCCATGTCTATGACCTGTGAAACATGGTCATCAACCGATACATGTGCTAATCCATCATTCACGTGTGTCCTCACATGAACTCCGACTAGGGACAACTTTAGAATAACCATACAAGTAAAGAGTTTCACAAACAAGTCACATACTTGTTAATCAACACAAAGGCAATATTCAAGGAACATTTATTAAATCATGGATACAACGAAATATCATAATCAATATGATTGCCTCTAGGGCATATCTCCAACATATCATTGGTGTGTTCACGCCTACAAGCCAAAGTATAAAATGCACTGGATCGTGTCAATGGTGGGGGGCCACTCATGTGTTATGAGCAACATACTACCAAAGCACCACACCCCCACTTCTTCTTTTATTGCAAATGTCATGTTGGGGAGATTATGGAGAAGAAGGACATGCAAGTGAAACATACCATGCTGGCCATTAAGCAAAGGTACAAGTACAAGATCAGTTATGCCAAGGTGTGGAGGGCAAAGCAGAAGGCAATAGAGAAAAGGTTCAACATATTTGAGTCGACCTACGATAATCTCCCTCGACTACTTGAGATGCTAAGGGACAGAAACCAAGGAGCATACATCGCTGTGAAGAATACGGTTTTAGAAAAACCAGAGGGGTATATGGTAATGCAACTGGCTTTCCTTGCAATTGGTGCCTGCGTTGCCTTTCATCACTGTCGCCCGCTGATATGTGTGGATGGAACATTCTTGGTCAAAAAGTACAAGGGGCAGATATCGACAGCAATCAGTGTGGATGCCAACAATCAGGCCCTTCCCGTGATTATTGCATTTATAGAGAGTGAGAACTTCGATAGTTGGTTATGGTTCTTCAGTCACCTCAATGTTAGAGTCATTGGTGAATGCCCAAGCATTTGCATAATACATGATCGACATGCCAAGTTGATTAAGGCCATCAAAAAGTTGCAAGAAGATCCATATGAGCCTTTTCTATGGCCTGACCTGCAAAACCGTTGGTGCATGCGGCACCTGGGGGCCAAAATTTTCAAGCAGTTCAAGAGCAAGAGGATGATGAACATATTAAAGAGGTTGTGCAAGCAGAACCATCAAAGGAAGTTCGATGCACTCTGCGAGAAGCTTGACGAGTTGACCACCAAGCACGTCGAGTAGAGGAATAAGCAATATGCTGGAAACACAAGCGATGCACCAAAACGGTTGGCATCATTGCTCGAGATTGACCCACCCGACTCGAGCAGGAGGACAACGAGGAACATCGGATTTTTCTTGCATTGGGTCTAGGCTGAGCCTATGGAGAAGTGGGCATTGCTTTACGACACCGATGACGTAAGGTATGGCGTAATGACGACCAATCTAGGCGAGATGTACAATTGGGTTATTAGGGGCTTGCGTAGCATGCCCCAAGTTGCGATCATCGAGGGTATATTGCATGGTAAATCAAGTACTTTAGGGAAAGACATAGTGCTGCCGCATTGCATATGCTGAATGAACATATGTCTTATTGTACCAAGACGATGGAGTACATGGCCGAGAAGAGCGAGAAGGCCCGAATGCACTTAGTCTTCATTGTGGGCACCACAGAGTTTCGGTTTGAGGTATTGTTAAGGAACCAAAGTGAGTTAGGAACAACGAGTGGTGTCATCACGCACAAGGTGAGCCTTGTAAAAGGAGGGCAAGAACAAGTGTCAGTGCACGTGTAACAAGCCAATGTTACTCCATAAGCCATGCTCTCATGTGTCGGCTACATGTGGTATGATCAAGATGGACTCTGCGTGGTACGTGTTAGGCTTCTTCATGAAGGAAAATACGATTATGACTTGGAGCGGGGAAATCCGTAGATTCTGTGTTGTTGGTAACTTCACAGGGGACGATGTGCAAAATAGGATACATGTCCTTGATTTGGACTTGTTGAATAGTGGCAAGAGCTATCGGTAGATTGGCCGTATCTAAAACGACATGGACGAGTCTGAAGCCGGATGCCCTATGAAGAGGTGTATCTTTTGCGGAGATTACGAGCATTGGAAGAACAAGTAAACAAAGTATAACGGGGCGGGTGAAGGTCACGGCGGCACAGCTAATGGCAGTTGTGGAAGAGGTCGTCGAGGAGGTTGTGGAGGATGACATGTTGCAGATCACGAAGCTAGAGTTGCTACCTGATACAATATGTGCCCATGTTAGGAATGCTTTGTTCCTATCGTCATGGTTAATTTGTGTAATCTATTCCATAGTTGTATCTCATTTGTTGCAAACTATCTTTACTTTAAACATGTTGCTTCTCGATTCGATTTAATTTTGTAAAATTAAAATAATTTAAATTGTTTTTAAAAAATATGTTCAGTCACTGGTTTGATTTACGACTGGTCTCAGTCGCATTCTGTGCCCAGCACGGGCCTCGGTCGCTCCACCAGCTCGCGACCGAGACACACGGCAGACCAAGACCTTAGTCACGGTTCGGTTGCACAACATAATCTCCCCTGTTACCTAATCGCTGGTCCACCGTGTGATTGGACCTAGTCGCCTGGTGGCCAGCGAGCTATGGTTATATCTATAAAAATAAATAAAGCATGCATTAATTTTGTAAAATGATTAAAAAATAATTTATTTAGAAAAAATATTCCGTATACGCTGTAGTGTGTTGCATTGCGGGAGGCACCGCACCTGTTCATCATCTTCGAAGCTTCTCCTCTCTCCTCCCCTCCTCTCGCCAGTCGCCACCCCACGCCACGACCAGTGCCGAGCTCCTCCGCCCAGCCGCCGGAGTCCCGCACCGAGCGAACGCAACCGTCGCGGCGAGATCCCGCGCCTCACACTTCCTGTTCCCGGCCCAGTTCGCGGCCCAGCCAGGTGATTGATTCTCTTCTAGACTTTTCCCGGATTTCTTTGGGCTGTTGCTCTGCGTTCTTTAGGCGAATTGCGGTGCGCCCTGCGCGGGGGTCGGTGAATAGGGTGTTCCTTGTGTTCTTGATGGTCGGTGCGAGGCAAAAATCGATCTTTTCCGCCTTTCCGAGGGTTCTGTTCTGTTTGTGCGGTTAGTACGCGCTGATGAGCAGTTCTTCTTCATCTTCTTCTGGGTTACTGTGTGATATTAGTGGATGGCGGGATGGATGGCTCGTTCTACGTAATGATGATTTTGTGAATTGGGTGGTGGGCTGGTGACAATGAACTAATTTGGTTAGTTTTACTTACTTGCTGGCTGGATTGGTAAAGCTCCAACCTTTGCTGGTTCTATGCTTGTTCTTTATTGCCTTTCGTTCAATTTGAGCTTGTTTAGTCTAAGAGGGTCGGTTTCTGCCGTGGGTCGGTTGGAGAATTGGACGTGCCCGATTCTTCTAAAAAATTGGACGTGCCTGGAATTAACTTAATTGAGATGGGTCTTCATGTTTAAGAACCCCCAAAAGACCCAATCTACTGCCTTAACGGCTTTATTATGTGGTGAGTTACTGGATAAATTAGGTTTCTGTTCGTTGTGGTACTTGGATTTATATGTGCTTCCTTGTGAGACGATTCGTGGAGTTTGCTTTGTGTGTGCGTGTGCTGATTTAATTCTTCTATTATAGATTTAGAAGAAAAACAAATTTTCTGCAAATGCAACCTGGATATTATTAATTGGAGCTGGCCATCTCTAGTTTCACTGCTTTTAGTAAATACTTCTTTAGGAGCGTTTCATTGGATATCGTTATGGACTAGGGAAGCAGTCTTCTCGGTGATTCAGAAACATATTGTGGTTAATTGCTGGTTTTGTTCCCACTTCTCAGCATGGGAGTTTCAGTTTCCTTATTTCTTTGTGAATTTAGGTACACTGTAAGTTAGTGCTCATTGAGAAGTTAGAATCTTGGGCTGGTTTGAGCAAGCTAGTTTCAATGGGAATGATTTGTCTATTGTTTACCACAGATTTTGCCACAGTACTTGTTTGTGACGCAGATTAATAGAATTCACATTGAATTTTGATGTCATCAGTTTGAGCAGTACACATCGAGTTTATTTTTACAACATGTAGCATATGTAATGATGATTGTAATTTGTAGTACCTGCTGACTAGATTACCTCTAATGAGTATGCACAGTTGCTGATGAAACATCAGCTTAACTTTCTTTCTTGCCAGCTCAATCAACTCTTGAGATATAATCTAATAGAAATTCTTCAAACACTCTTAAGATATAATCTAATAGCAAAATTTTCAACATATTGAAGTGCAGGCACAAAGTTATACACTGTCTGGGCATTATTTCCTATCAAAACAGCTCCCCTCAATACTAGCTTTGATCTGCAGTGCATGGCCGTGACTTTGCATGTTCTTGTAAATTTTGTTCGGCATTGAGGGTGATACACATTAAAATGGGGTCTACACGAGCAAAGAATGAAGATGACAATGCCCTTGTCTTGTGCCAAGAAAGAAAGCGATATGTTAGAGAAGCACTTGATGGAAGATGTGCACTTGCAGCTGCTCACATCGCTTATATTCAATCACTGAGACACACAGGATTTGCTCTGAGAAAATTTGTAGAGCCTGAAGTGCCAATAGATTCTTCGCTGTACACATCAACATCTGCAACTCCGGAGCCTCCCATCATTAGAAAGAAATCGATGAACCTATCTCCATCCGTTTCACATCAGGCTAGTGACTCTTTCTCCCCAGTTCCATCCCCTTTATCTTCAGGACGTTTCCATGTCAATCATATGAAAGCTGTGGGGAACCCGGTGACGACTGTTGAGGAGAAGGTGCCTGTTCCTGTAACAGCAACTCTGCAAACCTCATCCCCTGTTCCTAGGCAAGCTGTACAGGATCTGGATGATAGTTCTACATTTGAAGCTCCTCCAGGGACACCACCATGGGACTACTTTGGCCTTTTTCACGCTGTTGAGAGCCAGTTTTCCTTTCATGATGAGAAGAAACCTGGTCATGACGTGGAAAATGCTGACGATATTAGGCGTCTTCGCGAGGAGGAGGGAATTCCAGAGCTCGAAGAGGAAGGGGAGAAGTCTCCTGCTCATCCTTATGATATTAGGCGCTTCCAGGAGGAGGAAACTCCAGATCTGAAAGGTGCAGAGAAATCAACCATGCATGGAAGAGAGGATGATTTTGCAGAGTCAGAAGATGATTTCGAGAATCCATCGTCTGAACCATTAGTGCAGATGTTCAAGAACCGCAATGATACGCCTGTTGAAAATACTGTAATGAACCAGTCACCTGCGCATCTTGCTTCAGAAAAGGTAGCTCCGGAAAATATTGATTCTCAAACTGACCGGCCAAAAAATGACAAGAGGGTACTAGACATTAGTGTGTATGAATCTGATGAAACCCCTGTGGCAAGCCCTGTGAAAGAAGTGGCATCTTCCATTGCCGCTCTTCCTATGAACGGGAAATCAAAGGAACCTTTTCGTGATGTAAAAAATGGGGTGAAAGACTTGTATTCATGCATGAAAGAGGTTGAAATCTTATTTATTAAGGCTTCTGATTCTGGAAAAGAAGTCCCAAGGATGCTTGAAGCAGATAAAGTCAATTTCCGCCCTTTACTACCAGAAGAAAAAGGTTAGATCTCAATAAATTGAGATTTCTGCTGTATAATGTTTTCATTGGAGTTTTGCTTCAAAAAGGATGGTAGAAAGGTTTTGGGATGCACAAACATCATGATGTGGAAATTATGTTTTTCTAGGCTATCCATTAATATTACTTGTACTTGCGACCATTATTATTTGTCATTCCATCTTTTCTAGTTTACTAATATTTTGGATTAACTTCAATAATTTGTGATGCAGCACATGAATCAAAGGCATCAGGATTTTTTGCTACATTCTTTGCTTGTTGCGGGGAGGAAGTTCCTGTTCCTCAACGTAAGTTTTTCTTTTTTTTAATAAAGTTCTAACTACAGCCTTCTTTCCATTTTCCAGCACACAATACACATCCCTGTTATAGGTTTTGCATCATATGCTGTTATTTGCATGCTATTTCTTCTGTGATCTTTGGTTAAAAACCACTTGTTTTTCTACTTACGGAAAAAATGGAATGTTAGCGGTAGGATTTCGGGAAATAATTGTGTGTAGTTTCATAGGACCCATACACCCTTTATTTATAGTCTACAAATTTAATCCGACTCTAACACGGCTCTTAATTAGATCCTAATACTAACTCGCCAACACTCCTCAAGATGAGTCGAAGATATTAATTATGCCAATCTTGTTACATATTGCAATACTATTACTAGAATATATCAAAACCTATCATCCATCGACTCCATAGCCAATACCATTACAAAAACCAAAAATTGCTCACCATCAATACTACCAAAGACATCACCAAATCCATCTCCACCATCTACCAGCTGCTCGGACCTCAACCTCCTCTACCCACACACCCTCAGTTTCGGTCTCCACCACCTCTACCTCTGTCATAGACTATTACACTTACTCCAGTCCCAATTCCCTTCTCCCTTCTGCCACGTCTCCAATTGTGCGGTCTTCTACACTATCACGGCTACATTGGCCCTAGGGCCACCTCTTCCTCTTCCTCTACCTCTAACTCGACTTTCTCCAACAGATCTATTATTCTCACCACTACCTCTACTAGGGCGAGATGCATCACACTTGTAACACTCGGTACTACTTGCAAAGTTCAAGTTGCTGCATCTCGCATAACGGCAAATCCAATCACCCTCGCGACCTCCAGTTTGTGAGAGAGGACACGTTCAACTCAGGTGTCCTGTTTGTTTACAGTTGTAACACTCCTTGTCATCAGCTATGATGTATGCTGACCTTATAAAGTTGCTACCCATTATCACTCTCTGTCGAGTTTCGTCGACAACCATAGCTGAAATAGCCTCCTCCGTAGTTGGCAATGCCATCTGATGACATATTGAAGCATTTCTGCTCTCAAACTCCAGGTTCAAACCTTTAAAGTGAGTGACCCTCTTATGTTGCAGCTGCGTCCTACCAAATTCAATATCACCAGCACACGTCAGCTGCAGTGGATCATATTGATCCAAATCTGCCCACAACTGCTGCAGTTCACTGATATATTCTTGAACGGTCTTCTCTCCTATTTCAGAGCATCTACCTTGCTCTGTGTTAAGAGTTGTACATTCTCTCTCTTAACCCATGTAGCTCACGTAGCCTAGGAGGCCTATGTCTATATATATCTTCTCAATAATGAATAAAATATATAGTTATAAATAACAAAACTATAATATCCAATATTTCTAACTTGTTATCAGAGCATCTCTCTGCCCCAAAACCTAACACTAATCCTTTAGCCGTCGCCGCCATCAACTTCTCCCAGCCGCGGGCCGGCTGGCTCGGCGGACCTCTCCCACTGGCGACGCGAAGGCCGCCGATCTGCCCCGACTTCATCCTCGCGTCGCTGGATGACGGGGCATCGTCCTCAAGCTCTCCCTCGGACGCGCATCTCTGGAGCATCTTCACGTTCCTTGCGCCGCCTGATCCAGACACTACCTCCCCCAAGCTCCGGATCTACTTCGACTTCGGCCGCTGTTTTGCGAGATCAGTGAGAGATCCACCGCCGCCTCCTCTGCTTCAGCTCTGTCACCTCTGCCTCGGCTCGAAGAGCCGCGTCTGCTCCAGCGCCGCCGCCTCTGCTCGCCGGATCGAGCTCCCTTCGCTCCAGTGCCTCTGCGACTCAGCATCCTCGGCACCGCCGTCCTCGTCCGTGTGCCCATCCTCACGCGCAGCCTCGAGAAGCACCTCACCCCGTGCGTCGACTTCCTTCGTGGCATCCTCAGTGACCCCTCCTCTGCTCGGGCTCGGGGATCTGCCACTGGATCCGGACAAAGCACAGTTCCTCGCTGGAGCTCCTCGTCCTCAAGCTCGGTGCCGCTGGATTTGGACGCCGCTGCCCCCCGAGAGGACTCCCCCTGCCCTCAAGCTTGGTTCAACTGCTCTTCGCGCCGCCTGATCTGGGCGCCGCCGCCACCTTCTCGCCCTCAAGCTCGGCTCGGCTCCTCAAGCTCGTTACATCCTCACTATTGTTGGTATCGCTGTTGTTGATTGCTGTTGCTGGTATTGCTACTGTTGTGCTACTGCTGTTGATTGCTCTTTCTGCTGCTTGATACTACTATAGGCCTCTAGGCCTGTTCTGCTGGTGATACTATTGTTGAATGTTGATCTGCTGCTGTGTTAGCCTGTTGTGCTGTGGATCATTATCTCCTGCTAATGCCTATGCTGTTGGTACTACTGAGGTTGTTGCTTGGTACTAGTGTATTTGATCCTATCATGGCTCTTGATAGCATTCTTGGTCCCGGACATATTCGAGGTGATACTGCTATTGCTTCTTCTTCTGTTCTTGCTAGTGCTGTTGAGTCTTATGCAACTCAATTTGGCCAGATTCAGGCTCAGATGAATAATTTTCAGGCCTAGTTGTGTCGATTGCAGGCATCTTGTGGTGGATCCACCGGTTTTATTGCACCACTATGTCCTCACCATGTCCTGTGTCGGATGCTTCACTCTCATGGCTGTTAGATTTAGGGGCTTCTTTTTTTTTGAGAGAAAATCAGGGGTTTCTTTCCATGTGACATCTAATGCATCTCAGCTGACATCATGTCATCCTGCTACACAAGGCATCAAGATTTAGAGAGCTGATGGAACGCCATGCACGGTCACTCATTAGGGGATTCTTTCCACCTCTCACGTCGCAGTTTTAGATGTCTCACTTGTCCCCACGCTCTCCATGAATCTCATCTCTATCGGGCAACTCGCAGATATGAACTGCTATGTTGGGTTCGACGATAGCTCTTGCTTTGTGCAAGATCGTCGAATAAGAGTTGTCATCGGTACATGTCATCGTCAAAGAGGTTCTGCAGGGCTCTATGTTCTTGATCGTTTGAGTATCCCTTTACCCTCCATTTCTTGTACTGCTCCTATTCCTTTATCCTCTGCTGTTGATCCATCTACTCCTTGTTCTTCTGCATCTACTTCTGTTTGCAAGTCTTTTCCTCAATGACATCTTCGCTTAGGACACTTGTGTGGCTCACGTCTCTATCTTGATTCATCAAGGTGTTCTTGGTCTTGTTTCTATTGACACAAAATTTCAGTGCAAGAGTTGTAGACTTAGCAAGCAAATACAACTCCCATATCCTTCCAACTTTTCGTGATCTGATTGTCCCTTTGATTTGGTTCATTAAGATGTTTGGGGTCCTCCTTTTGCTTCGAAGGGTGATCACAGTTAATATGTCATCTTCATTGATGACCATACTCAATACACTTAGATCTATTTCATGAAAGACCATTCACAGTTGATTTCTATCTATCAGTCTTTTGCTCAGATGGTTCATACTCAATTTTCTTCTGCTATTCGTGTTTTCGTTCTGACTCTGAAGGAGAGTATCTTTCATCAACTTTTCGTCAGTTTCTTTCTTTTGAGAGAACTCTTCCTCAGCTCTCGTGTCCTGGTGCTCATGTTCAGAATGGTGTTGCTGAGCGCAACCACCGTCACATCATTGAGACTGATCGTACTCTTCTCATTTTTCTCCTTTGTTCTCTCACTTCTGGGGGAAACGGTCTCTACAGTAGTTTGTCTTATCAACCGTCAACCCTCTCTACAGTAGTCTATCTCATCAACCGTTAGCCCTCTTTCAAGCTTCAGGGCAAGTGTCCTGGTGAGGTCTTGTATAGAGCACCTACTCGCTATGATCATCTTCTTGTCTTTGGTTGTGTCTACTGTCCTTCTAGCACCTCGTGAGCGCACAAAGTTGAGCTCTCAGTCGGTTGAGTGTGTCTTTCTGGGTTATAGTCCTGAGCATAAGAGCTATCGTTGCTATGATCCCTCAGCATGTCGCATTCGCATCTCGTGATGTGACTTTTGATGAGGGTCGGCCTTTCTTTTATCTTCCTTCTACACATTCCACTATTTCCACAGATTCCACCTTTTTGTGTCTACCTCTCATTCCTTCACCAAACTTGCCTTCTCTAGATACACCTTCTCCACCAGTTTCACCTTCTAGTGTGCCTCCTCCATCAGCTCCACCAGTTTCTGACACTTCCACATTTCTCTTTCACTATAGTCACCGACAGAGAGTTCCTTCTGATCCTCACTTGACCCTTCAGCCAGTATCACGGTATGCTCTCTATGATCGTTCCTCTATTCAGGCACCAGAGAGATGGGGTTTTCCTCGTGCATGTGCAGTATCTGAGCCGAGTACGTATCAGGAGGCAGCCAATATACCTAAGAGACAATTGGCTATGACTGAGGAGCTTACGACATCAGAGTGTACAGGTACTTGGGATCTTGTTCCGCTACCATCTGGAGCTAAGCCTATAACTTGCAAGTGGGTGTACAAAGTAAAGATCAAGTCAGATGGTTCAGTGGAGCAATACAAGCCTCGTTTTGTTGCAAGAGATTTTCAGTAGGCTTATGGTCGAGATTATGATGAGACTTTTGCTCTAGTTGCTCATACGACTACAGTTCGCATTCTCATTGCTGTTGCAGTTGCACGCTCATGGACTATATCTCAGATGGATGTCAAGAACGCTTTTCTTCATAATGATATATATGAGGAGGTTTATATGCAGCCACCCCCAGGTGTTGAGACTCCTACAGGCTATGTTTGTCATCTTAGGCGTGCTCTATATGATGTCAAGCAGGCTCCTCGTGCTTGGTTCGAGCGTTTCAGTTCTGTGATTCGAGCTGCTGGTTTCATTCCAAGTGACCATGACCCTGTTTTGTTTATTCACACTTCTCTGCGAGATCGTACTTTGCTTCTGTTATGTGGATGATATGCTAATCATAGGAGATGACATGGACTATGTGGCTTTTCTGAAAAAGAAATTGAGTGAACAGTTATGATGTTAGATTTGGGACCATTGAGATATTTTCTGGGGATTGAGGTTCATTCTGATGGTAATGGCTACTATCTCTCTCAGCATCGCTACGTTCATGATCTGTTTGCTCACTCTGGAATGACTGATACTCACAATGTTACCATATCCATGGAGCTTCAATTGCAGCTTCGACCTACAGACGGTGTACCACTGACATATCCTTCCTGCTATCGTCAGGTCGTTGGGAACCTTATTTATCTCACTGTCACTAGGCCAGACATTGCTCATGACGTTCATGTGCTCAGCCAGTTTGTCAGTGATCCCACATCACTCCACAATGGTTATTGTTGGTGATATGCCTTAGAGGCAATCATAGAAATGATTGTATCACGTCTATGTTTATGAGTTATTGAATAAATGTTATTCTGTTCCTTGAATGAATCATTGGTTATAAAGATTAACAAGTATGTGACTTGTTGGTGAAGCTCTTTAACTTATATGATGTCGTTCTAAATTGTATCCCTGGTCGGATGTCACTGGTCGGAACACCAGTGACCCTACGACCAACACATGTATTAATTGTTGACCATGTTTCATCGGTCATGGATATAGAGATATCGAATCAATAATGTGAACACATGTTAGAGAACATGGGGTTGGATAGACCCACCTTGAGACACTATTGAGATTGTTATGATTATATGCCATTAGTTGGTCTCAAGCAATGATGATGTATAATCCTTAGACATGAGATCAGCATGGTTCTCTACATGTGTAATAGCACTCTTAGGGGTTGTCAAACGCTACTCGTAACTGGGTAGTTATGTAAGTAGCTTTCGGGTATGCTATGAAACATGCGGAGGGATGTGACTGGTCGGATATGGGATTTGCCCCTCCTAACATAATAAGAGAGAGATATCTAGGTCCCTCGAAGTGGTCGGATAAAGAAAGTGCATAGCCATGCCACTGGTGACCGAAGAGTTCGACCACATGAGGTTATCTGATACTCGATCGAGAAAGTATTAAACAGTTCATGGATGACAAATATCTCACCTGGAGTTCAAACCAGATATCATGAGGCAAAAGGAGAATACATGAGGAGGTACTAGACTGGTCGAACATAGTCACGGACTGGTCGTGTGAAGATTCGAGGAGGTCCTAGACTGGTCGAACATAGTCACAGACTGGTCATATGAAGATACGAGGATGTCCTAGACTGGTCGAACATAGTCACGGACTGGTCGTATGATGATACGAGGAGGTCCTAGACTAGTCGAACATAGTCATGGACTGGTCGATGGAAATATGAGGTGGTCCTAGACTGGTTGAACATAGTTATGGACTGGTTGTATAAAAATATGAGGTGGTCCTAGACTGGTCGAATGTAATCACAGAGTGATCGAAACCTGGTCGTAAGGAGTTACAAACTGGTCGTGATCAAATATGAACTGGTCGTATAGGGATAGGACCTGGTCGTAAGTGATGGGGACCTGGTCGTAGATTATATTGCATTAAGGTTCGTCCAATATAATTTGTGTGTATTCGGAATCGTTATGTCCTGTTAGGGACTGCTACGACTCGTGGATGGAAAGGTGTTTCCGAGTCACAACTGAAAACGCATAAACCTAACGGGTCACACACTTAACTGGTTGGAACAAAACGTGTTCGAATAGGATCTGTCATGGGCACTATATAAGGAGATGCTTGAGGCTGTTGGGACACACGCGCGATACGTGTGACATACGAGTTGACGTGAGTTGCTCCACCAAAACCCTAACTGTCATCTTCCCGAGAGAACCTTCCCGTGCGACTTGGTGCTAGCACACCGGCGTACGGTGTTCCTTCTCTGGACGTGTGGATACCGTAGAGGAGGCCCTACTGCGATTGTTGTTGCGTTTGAGGACGATCTACAACCTTGGCGAGGACACGATTGGTTGCTGGAGGAGACGTTCGATTACGGTGGATGATCGACTACGACCACTACACTAACGCACTTTACGTTGGATCGAGCTGCTCCAACACTTCTTCCGCTGCACTGCGCGTCTGGTGGTAACGATCTGTTATCATCTTCTTGCTTGGCTTCCTGGTTTGCGTGGTTGAATTTTTGAATTGCTGCTAGCGTAGCCTACCCGTATCCCTTCAGTTATGTTCTTTGTGTGCTGAGATACTTGAGAGGGACTGCGTTCAGGCATCTATTCTATACCAGTTCGAGTCAGCTCCAGCTCCGCGCTTACTCTGATTCCACTTGGGCGAGTGATCCTGCTGATCACTGGCTACTACATCTTTCTTGGTACTTCGCTCATTTCCTAGAAGTCCAAGAAGTAGATTGCGGTGTCATGCTCTAGTGCAGAGGCTGAGCTTCGAGCCCTTGCCGCTACCATCATTGGCTACTACATCTCTCTTGGTACTTCGCTCATTGCCTGGAAGTCCAAGAAGTAGATTGCGGTGTCATGCTCTAGTGCAGAGGCCGAGCTTCGAGTCCTTGCCGCTACCACCTTATAGATCATTTGGCTTCGGTGGCTCTTAGCTGATCTCGGTGTCCACTGTGATAATCCTACACCTTTGTTTTGTGGCAATACAAGTGCCATTTAGATTACTAGTGATCCAGTCAAACATGAGTTGACAAGACACATTGGTGCTGATGTATCCTTCACATGGTCTCATTGTCAGCTGTCGACCATCGACCTCAAGTATATACCCTAAGAGCTTCAATTTGTAGATTTCTTCACTAAAGCTCAGACTCGAGAACAGCATCAGCTTCATCTACTCAAACTCAGTACATCAGATCCTCCTTATCCACCTTGAGTTTGAAGGGGGTGTTAAGAGTTGTACATTCTCTCTCATGTGGCCCATGTAGCTCATGAGGCCCATGTAGCCCATGTCTATATATACCATCTCAATAATGAATAAGATGCATAGTTGTGAATAGCAAAATCCTATTCTCTAATTTCTCTAACACCCTGAACCTCTACTATCATCATTACATTGCCTCGGAGTACATGTTCCACAGTGTCTTCCACATCACCGTTGCACTCGGGATCGCCTCCACCATCTTAACAACGGATGGGAACACCGAAGTCAACAACCATGCCACCATCATAGAGTTGGTGATGTTCCACACCCTCCGATTATAACTCCCCTTGTCTGCAGGCTCGACGCTGGTCTCTTGCAGATAGTGCTCTACCCCCTTCGTCTTTAGAATTAACCGAGCCCTTCTAGGCCAACTCAGATAATTCTTGCCCCCTTTCAACTTTATATCATTCAACATCCACTCTAGCTTTAATTCAGATGACCCAGCACTAGCTCTTGGACCTATCAAACCCATCGCAATGAGGTCTTGCAATATACCTCTCATCTCCCACAATCACAACAATCCTTCATGCATCAACATTCGTCACTGCCTCGATTTCCTCCGATCATCACAGTGTGCATCACAGCAATCAACAAAATCTCCTCTTTTTTTTTTCCCCTTTTTCTTGCCCTCTCCGTTTTTTTTCCTTGCCTTCTTTTCCCCTTCCTCCCCCTTCTCTCTCCCGAGCCCGAGTGCCTTCCTTCCTCTCCCTTCTCTCTCCCAAGCCTAAGCGCCCCCGTCTTCTTCCCTGAGCGTCGAGCACCTTCCTCCTCATTGCAGCCCGAGCACCTCTTGCCAGATCTCCTCCACACCCAAAGCTGTGGAGGAGACGGCGGCCTCAACGGCAGTGGCCCGCGGATTAGGGTTTGTGATAGATTGACTCTGATACTATGTAGGATTTCAGGGAATAATTGTGTGTAGTCCTACAAGACCCCCACACCCTTTATTTATAGTGTAAAGATTGAATCCGACTCTAACATAGCTCTTAATTAGATCCTACTACTAACTCGCCAACATTAGCAATATAAGTCATCATTCACTTTTCACGGTCTCCTATATAGAATTTGGACCATTGGTTATCATAATATGTTCGTAAAACTATAGAAGTATCATATAGTAATATCTTATAAGCAGTTTGACTACAATATAGTTGTCATGTGCGTTTCCGGCCGGCCGGCCAGACGTATGGGCTAAAAGGGAGGGTCTGTACTCTATTCCGATTAAGCATGAATAATCCCTATCCCTATCCCTAGGTCTTCCTTCCTGTAGGTGTCTCCTCCATAGCTGTTGTGTGCCCCTTCCCCCATGCGCTATCCCCCTTCTACTACCTTATGAACTAAGGTTTCTGACATGTTGGTATCAGAGCAGTCGATCCTCCACGGCTTCTGCTACCATGGCTTTTGTTTCTCAGGAGTCGCTCGATCGTTTTGCTGCCGCGATCGAGAAGCTGCGCATCACGATGAATGAAGGCTTCACCAAGTTTGTCATGAGGGTGGAGGCAAACGACATGACTGTTGCGGCACTGCCATCTACACTAACGAGCGGGCCGCAGCAACTGTAGCACTGCCGGAGATTGCCACAGCTAGCCACAATCGGCCACACCGCTGGCCAAACCTGCTGCAACGCTGCTGAAGCCTCCCGTGGGAGCCGAGTCTCTACCAGAGCTTGTTGCAGTGCTGCCGAAGCCTGCCGCGATGCTGCCAAAGCCTGCTGTGGCAATCACTTCGCTGCCAGAGCCTGTCACACCGTTGCCCAATCCTGCCACAGAAACCATGTCGCTGCCGAAGCCTGCCACGGTATCTGTGTCAACATGGAAGGCTACCACAACGCTGCTGTGGTTGCCGCTGTGCTTCCCGTGGTTGCCACTGCACCTGCCGTGGGCCCGTGGCTGCCGCAGATGCTGTCGATGTTACTGCACGCGCATGTGGAGGTCACAGTCTTCAAGGTCACTGGTTGGCGTCGCTATCTCTCATCGACATGGGCTTCCAAGGGCTGCAACCATGGTCACCACCTCTCAGCTTGTAGATGAGCTGTCGCGGAAGGGTGGAGTAGCTGTCATGTGCATTTACGACCGGCCGGCCGTATGGGCTCAAGGATAAGCACCGGCTGGAAGAAGATTAGATTAATTAGAGATGGAGTCATGTTCAATCACGTTTGATGAGTCTGGGAGGAAGATTATATTAGTTAGGCAAGTAATCAGTTAAGAGAGTCCATATAGAATTATGGACGAGTTAATTTCGTAGCGGTCAAGTCTAGGTCCAGTCTGCCCTTGAAAAGGGAGGGTCTGTACTCTATTCTGATCAAGAAATGAATTATCAGTATCCCTATGCCTAAGTCTTCCTTCCTGTACGTGTCTCCTCCATAGCTGTTGTGCACCCCTTCCCCCACGCTCCATCTCTTCTACTACCCTATGAACTACGGTCTCTGACAATAGCAGTATCATTTTCATGTGGTCAATATTTATACTTCAATATATATATCATTGGTCGAAGTGGAAAAAGTCCGAATACAAGTTCGGAGGGAGTATGCTTATGTAACCAAATCTGAATTATTTCACCTTTTACCTTGTGTAAATGATAGAGCTACTATTTTCTCCCACCATGACAGATAAGTGCCTTTTGTTTTAATGCAGCTCCTCCTCAGGCTGAAGTGCAATACCTTACCTGGCATAGATCAGTGTCTTCACAGTCTTCATCATCTAAAAATCCTCTTGGGGCAACGTCAAAAGATGATGCTGATGGTCTCACTGGAAATATCTTCAGTGGTGTATACATGAGTTCTGGCAGTCACGCCTCCACGCTAGATAGATTGTATGCATGGGAGAGAAAGCTTTATGATGAAGTTAAGGTAAAAGTTTTTTTGATTGGTACTTTTACTGGCCAATGTTTTAAACATCATGTAGTGGAACCGTAGCAATGAGGTGTCTTTATAGTGGATAGATGATAGCAGCGATACAGCGAGCATAACATCGTGGCTATATTTGTGAAATATGAAGTTAATCAACCAATTTAGAAGTAAGATGACTTATCTCGGATTATTTGGTGCTTATCTCAAGTCTTTGGAGTAATGATTCGAAATGGAAGATGGCTAGAATACTCAACAAATGGATCATACGAAAACCTGAAATGTGTTTGTATTCAAGGGCTGCAACAAATGATACGCTATAAGTGGCCATAGCAGCCTGTAGCAGGCCGTAGCGTGCCTCTACAAAATAGCAACTGTACAGAGTGCTACAACTACTGCTGCACAGTGGCCACTCCCACTTGTCCGCTGCCTAATGTGATAACAAGTTACAATAAAACAAATTTTGTATATTCTTGGGCCATATAAATTTTCCACTAGCTATACCCATTTATATGTTGATTTGGCATTTTTTTTTTTCATTCCTATTTCCTTTGCTTGAATCCTTTGTACTAATATTCCTGAATAAATGGCACCTCTCCATGTCTGTTTGCCTTAAGTCTGTGAATTGGTTGATGAGGAAACATAGTTGAACCGTATGAAGTATTTCTTCAAATGCTAACCTTTATATTGCCTTCAGGCTAGTGGTGCAATTTGCAGGCAGTATGATGGGAAATGTAGGCACCTGAGACACCAGGAATCAAGAGGAGAAAGCCAAATGAGTATTGATAGAACCCGTGCTGTTGTGAAGGATTTGCACTCCAGAATTTTAGTAGCCATTCAGAGAATTGACATGATTTCTAAGAACATAGAGGATCTAAGGGACAAAGAACTTCAACCACAGTTGGAGGAATTAATTGGAAGGTATGGTTCTCCATTCAGTTTCTACTAAACTACTTACATGTTACAATTCAATGGCACTTTATGGAGTGAGTTCAGTTTATTATTTGCATTTAATAGATAAAGTCATCTCCTTTGCAGTTTAACTCGCATGTGGGCAATGATGCTTGAGTGTCACCGGCATCAACACAAGATTATTAAGCTACTATCCAACAGTGGCAAAATGAAGGTCTTAATTCGATCGGAAACACAGTTCCAGGCAACTCTGCTCCTCCAGGTTGAGCTAAACACTTTATGTTCAAACTTCCAGAAATGGATAGCATCCCACAGATCGTACTTGCATAGCCTAAATTCATGGCTACTCAAGTGTGTGAAATCACTGAGGAGGAAGAAGAGTTCCAGGAAGAAGAAGGAAGCCGATATTCCAATAACAAATTACGTTGTTGCTCCCATATTTAAAACCTGTGAAAAATGGATGAAATTATTGGGTGATTTACCAACCAAGGACTTGGAAGATGCTATTAAAGGCCCCGTTGCAGATATAAATCATTCCGTGCCTCGCCAGGAGAAGAGGCGTGGTAGTTCAAGGCTCACCTTCTCATTACCCCATAATGGAGGGTTAAATGGTGAAACGGGGGGAATCCATAGAAATGACCCTCCTATGGATTTACAATCAAGTTTGGAGATATTCCTAGGGAAGCTTGAAGTCTTTTCAGACGTTTCACTGCATAAGTATATAGATCTCAAGAAGGAGATTAACAAGGCAAAAGAGGAATACGACAAATGGAAGTAACTTCAGCGGAGGAAAAACAGTGGCACAAATTTCTGGAATGAAACATAATAACTCAAGTCATTTAGAGATGGAGAAGTATCCATACATAATAAGTCCATGTGTATATGCTTGCCGAAATAATAACAAATTTCTGGAATGAAACATAATAACTCACGTCACAAGATAAGTCCATGTGTATATGCTTGCCGAAATAATAGGCATAAACCATTGTTACCATTTTTTGTAAGTTGCACGATAAGTCTAGGTGGGAGAGGTAATAAATATGTAGATTTCTGGCTAATGCCATGAGATGTAGGTAAATGTGTGGTGTAGGTAATTAAACCGTAAGATGGAGCGATATAAGTTGTATATTTATCCTGGGGTATGTATATGAGGTTTCCTTTTTTTCATCTGTGTAGAACTTTCAATCTTTCATACAGTAAGTATCCATACATGCAATATCATTCTCCTTTTTTCTTTGTTATTTTAGGGTGGAACAATTATATATTTCTGATTTGAGCTGTGTTTCTGAACTTGACCGGTGCAATGATGCGCTGGAAATGTATTATCATTACTAGTTATAACCGCTGTAATTCTGTGAATACTTATTCTTGGAAAAAAAAAATTAAATAATATTAATTTAAAAGATAATTACAAAAAATAGTCAATTTTTTTTATTACAAAAATAGGTACATATTGCCATTTGAAATGACGACAGTCTCTTATTGCTATTTCAAATGGCGACAAGAATCTATTTACTGTTCTAACTGCATGGAACTTTTTTTTTATTTAATCCTTTTTTAAATTTTATTTTAAAGTTAACCCCTCGCAAACTTTATTTCTATTTTTGACCTCTTTGGTCACGCTACCACCTGTGGTGTGACAAAACAACACTGTCACGTCACAAGATAAGTCCCTAAAATTGCACTTTTTGTCACGCTACTGGTGGTGGCGTGACCAAACAACACTGTCACACCACCACCAGTGGCGTGACAAGACTTTGACCAGAAATGGACTGGCGTGACAGTGTTGTTTTGTCACGTCACGGGTGGTGGCGTGACCAAAAGGGTCAGAATTGAAAATAAAGTTCGCGATGGGTTAACTTTAAAATAAAATTAAAAATGGATTAAATAATAAAAAAATTCAACTGCATGTCGCCATTTCAACTGGCGATTTGTATTAAAGAGTACAAATCATCAGTTGAAGCGGCGATAGAAACACATTTCGTCAGTTCAATCGGTGATAGGAATTGGCTATATATACCTCTAAAATTCGGTGAAAAAATCATTTTAATTCCAGAAAAAAGAAGAGAGAGAAGGAGAGGGGAGAAGAGATGTGGAGAAGCCTTGCCGATTCCTAGCGGAGGAAAGAGAGACGGAGCATCAGATCTGGTCGTCCATTTTGCAGGTAAATATTTTTGCAACTTTGTACATAAATTCGAAACCTTGTAGGTTAATAAATAAAAATAGCGATATAGAATTCAATGGATTAGATAATTTTAGTTGTATTGTTGTTTGATGTAGTATATCATTTTAGTTGTGTATAGTTTAGTTCATCGTATAGATATTATTTATGTTGCAATACTCGAACAATTTCGAATAAATCCGTAAAAATGCTAAGAAAACTTTGTAGGTTTTTATTTTTACACAGTAAAAATTTTGTTAATACCAAAAATACTTTCTAACCCAGGAAAATAGGAAGACATCTATAAAAATAGCAAGATACCTATTAAAAATATATAAAATTACATAGTAACTAAATAGGGTATGTAGAGCTTAATCAAAATAATTTCAACTTAATTTTGGTTCTATTTGTGCACGGTAAATATTCTGTTAATACCGAAAATACTTTTTAAACTAGGCAAACAACAAGACACTTCTAAAAGTTATCTAAGAAATCCAGAGTAGGTACATAGGGTATGTAGAGCTGAATTAAAATATTGTGAACTTAATTTTTATTTTTATTTATACACAGTAAATATTTTATAAATGCTGGAGACACTTTTTAAACAAGAAAAGTAGCAAGATACCTATTAAAAATCTATAAAAATTGAAGAGTAACTAAATAGGGTATGTAGAGCTTAATCAAAATAAGCTCAGCTTAATTTTGGTTTCCATTTGTGCACCATAAATATTTTGTTAATGCCAAAAATACTTTTTAAACTAGAAAAATAGCAAGACACATATAAAAATTCTCTAAGAAATCCAGAGTAGGTACATAGGGTATGCTGATCTGAATTAAAATATTGTAAACCTAATTTTTGTTTCCATTTGTACGCAGTAAATATTTTATAAATGTTGGAGACACATTTTAAACAAGGAAAGTAGCAAGATACCTATTAAAAATCTATAAAAATTGCATAGTAGCTAAATAGGGTATGTATCCCAACTTAATTTTTGTTTCCATTCGTGCACGCTAAATAATTCGCAAACAAGGAAAATAGCAAGATACCTATAAAAATTCTATGAAAATTCCAGAGTAGCTAAATATGGAATGTAGACGTTAATTAAAATATTGTGAACTTAATTTTACTTTCCATCTGTACACGACAAGATACCTCTAAAAATTTATATGTCAATGCAGTTGTGTGCAGATCAGTTTCCTATGTGTCGCTAATCATGTAATAATTGAATCAATTAGATATGTTGCTTCTTATTACTTTTTGTATATGTTTCATAGTATTTACAATGTATGCACTGAATTTTTAGGTATGACAGACCCAGGAGATGTGTGTAATGGCCGTACGAGTTGCTTGACCCGGCCATTAACGTGCATCACTGCAGCCGCCTCAGTACTACCCGGCCATTGACGTGCATCACCGCAGCCGCCTCAGTATCATCCTCCTTTCTTTCTCCCCTTCTCCTTCTCCTTCTCTTTTGTAGGCATTCTTCTTGGCAGCACATAAAACTCCAGTAGCAGCAACATTGTGATTGAGGCGGTGATTGAGCTTGACGCGTTGTGGCTACACACGCCCATGAGGGCATGGAGGGTGGACCCACATTGGGTTCCGAGATACGTGTAGTTGTGATCTTCGTGTACTCAATTGCAGTCTGACTACTTTGAGTGGACTCACGTTTATTCTTAATCCTTTCGACACAGGTTGAGAGTGGCATGCCTTCTTCTACTAGCGAGGATGGTGGAGGCAACGTACGAGGACGACCAGGACCGCGCGGGTGATAGTCGTACGTCGAGACGCTTTTCGTACGACTGGTGCCTTCTGACTGCACTGGTTGACCGGTGGAGACTAAAGACGCACACGTTCCACCTTATGTGTGGGGCGATGGCGTTGATGCTTCACGATGTGACCTTCCTGACCAGGTCACCATACGTGGGCTTCCCCCTAGTGGCGCACGACGTCCCGGCCACATGGCGCACGAAGTTCCTCGCGAGGTTCTACGGGGTGCTGCCACCCAACACCGGCTACAGAGAGTTCAGTAGCACCCACGGGCCATCATTGAAGTGGATCTGCTAGTTCTACATAAGTTTTCGTGACTCTTGTCCTTTCGCTTCAATTGCTTTGTGCAACTTAGTGATGTGTATTTGTCTTCTTGCAACCGGAGCGTATGACAGAAGACGCACCCGAGTACACATTGAGGAGGCACTTCGAGGCCTACTTGTTGTAGCTATTCAGGTGGGTGATGTTCCTAGGGTCCCACGGTGATAGCGTCGACAAACACATGATCTGGTACGCACACGAGCTGGCGGACTGGGAGGTGGAGGTGATCTAGCCCTACGTTTGGGGCTCGACAGTGCCGTGCGTGATGTACCACGCCCTGTGTGACGCGTCCCACTGGGCTTTGGACAGCTCCATCCTCTCTGGATGATCACTGCTTCTTCAGTTGTGGTTCTTCGAGCATTTTTAGACCGAATGACCATAGCTGGACCTGAGAGCCTACACCGTCGCGATGTACGTCGGCGATGATGACGTGGAGCGGTTGACCATGTGTACGGTGTGGTGTTGCCGACGGGTAAGTTTTCTAAACATTTATTCTTTTTCGTAATGTAATTCAATTTCTTGTGCTAAGTTTCTATTATTCTATTCCACAGGTCACCTTCACTCCGATCACTATGCACACATCCTACCTGGACTACGCTGCGATGTTCGATCAGTTGACGGATGACTGCATCATCTGGACACTGTACACTACCGACAGGGTGTACGTGTGCGCACCCTGAGGCCTATCGAGCCTGTGCACGCGAGACCATGCGTACTGGTACACGCGGAGGAGATTGGTTCACAATGTCTTTGTGGAGGAGTACCACGTGCACCGGGTGATGCACCAGTTGGGTCTACGATAAGAGGTCCTAGTCCCCTAGGGGCAGCGGGTGGCGCCAAACGTTCATGGGTAAGTTCAAGTTTTACTTCTGTCGTACCATTTGCTTTACATACCTATGAAACAATCGTATTGCCTTCCACAGGTACACTAGGAAGGGAGTACTTGCTACGACTTCCTGGATGTATAGGATGTTCCCTTGGGTTCAGGGCTAGCTTCGCGCCTTGGAGGACGTTGTCCAGGACGATGCTCCCTACGACCCCGGGACGTATGAGGAGTGGAGTATATCAAGTGGTACTCCAGTCGGACGAGGGTTTGTTGTGTCAAGGCTGTGGACGATCCACCACGACATGAGGCCACGACGTCTGACACGTACTCTACTCAGCTGGACTTCGTATTTCATTGCGTGGTATGTATTGAACAGTCCATACTTCTTATTTGCTTTGCAAGTTTTTGGTTTCTAACTTGTTAATTATGTGTACCGGTTGATTTGCAGTGGGAGATGCACAAGTTGGCGACATCCGTGCGTCGTATGACGCTCGGGGAGCGCTTCAGCATGATGGTGCAGGAGATCAGAGCAGCCATGGACCAGTTCATCGAGAAGACGAGACGATCCAAATTGCGTCTTGCCGTTGGCTGAGGGAGCTGGTGGACCCACCTGTGAGTGGACAGGGGTGATCCACGGTGTGTCACGCCCCACGGCTCCTCACCCGGATGTGGCGGGTGGGTCCTCATGGCACCGTGCTCTAAGTACCTCGGCACAGTTCACAGATCAACATGAAACACACGTCTGGTTGTTTATTCGAAGCTCCACTGGTTACTAATAGTAATATTCTCTGATTGGTCCTGAGTTCCACCCGTACACGAGGCAGGAGTATGCGGAGTGGTTCACTACCTTCGTGCGACGAGGTATGTCTATCTTGTTTGTATGCATAACGAACTATTTCATCATTTTCGCCATGTTTACATGCACAACGTACTATTTTCACAGCTCGTGCACCCGTTTGGGATGAGGAGCGGTGTCGCACAAGGAGTCACACTCCTGGGACTTCGATTTCAACCAGAGTGGCAGTGGGCCTTCGCACAGCGAGAGCAGTCAAGTCTCCGTGGGGGCTTTCACAGCTGCACGGTGCGCCCGGAGCGAGCCAACCGACACAGCACCCTCTCGCGAGACCCCCTCAGGCTACTCGCGTCAGTACGGTGCCTCGGTCGCCTGAGCCTTTGACCTACTCATACTAGCGCCCACAACTACCCCAAACGAGTCCAGGAACCACACGTGGGGTACGCCCTAAGAGGGCCCGCGATTAAATATTTCTTCTTGTAAATATCAGTAATGTCATGTAAATATAAATTTCTGTACAACTTACATTATGCTAGTTTCGTGTTTTGGTACTGTTTGCTCTTGTGTGTACAGGTAACCATGTGAGGGAGTCAGTATCGCAACACTTCACCTTTTCAGACCTCAAAGACCGCATCGGGTCACGCCACACACTGCCACTTTTGTAGATCGAGATGAAAACACACTTCGATGCTACATTTCTACACCGAAAAGACCACACTCCGTCACGCCCCCTTTTCAGACCAAAAAGACCGCATCCAGTTATGCTACACACTGCCACTTTTGTAGACCGAGACGACAGCACACTTCGATGCTACCTTTCCATACCGAAAAGACCATACTTCGTCACGCCCCCTTTTCAAACCCGAAAGACCGCACCCTGTCATGCCACATGCCGCCACTTTTGTAGGCCGAGTTGACAACACACTACGACACTACATTTTCAGACCGAAAGACCACACTCTATCACGCCACCTATTCAGACCGAAAAGAACGCACCGCGGAACGCCACAAACTACCATTTTTGTAATTCGAGATGATAACACACTACAATGCTACCTTTGTAGACTGAAAATACCACACTCCGCTATGCCACCTTTTTATACCGAAAAGACCCATTATAAATGGAGGAAGAAGAGAACTGGAGGATAATAGAGCTGGAGGAGAACACTACACTACCACACCCAATACTTCACCAAAGCTTGGTTCACACAATTGAGAAGAAAGAGATGTTGAACTCGTTGGCGAACTTCTACGTGAAAATGCTGCAGAAGCGCAAGTGGCTTGCCAAGAGGGCAAAACCATATTCGGATTGTTCTATAAAGGATGTGTCGATACCACCAGAGCTCCCACGCTTGCAATGTGTGTGCGAAGAACCGGCTAAGATCATCCAGTCCACACACCCAGTGATGGCCGTCGGGCGTACTACACGTGCTGGAACGTCCTCATAAGCAAATCTTGCACACACATAGAGTTTTCATATCTTACGTTCTATTCCACAAATCTCTAACTACATCCGCCATAATGGTAGCCAAAGATGCAATGCAACTTATTCCAACGGATCAACGGCCCGGACATGTACGATAAGGCGTTCATCGAACAAAAGTACATGTTGAATTATGCGATGCGAGCCGAGACCTTAAAATACTGGAAACTTTACGTACTCGACCTACTGAAAAGGCACCAGAGGAGCCCAGGAAAGTAGGGTGGTGATGGAGGATCGCCGAATAGAAAACTGAGTACGACCGAGCCGAGCGCACGATGCACAAGGGGGAGGCTCCTGCTAGTGAGACCGGTGACCGTCCTAGCGCTTCCCATCGCCCAGGCGCAGTTCGGATCGAAGAGGTAAGTTATGTTCAGTTTGCATTCAGATTATTAATTTGGCCCTACGTTGTGATATCCTAACATCATTCAATCGTCCAGCCTGTCTAACAGAACATGGCTGACTTCGAGACTGGCCATCACCGTGTGCAGTCCAAAGACAATGGGAAGTGACCAATGTGCCACTAGGATTGATCGATTTTGTTCCAATCAACCTTTTTTGGATTCCAAAAAGGCGTACATGTATCGTAGGTGTGTTTTGGTTTGTTGATTCGTATATGTTGGTGTTTTTAATGTACGTAACCAAACCCAACACACCATATATTTCACAATTAAATTATGAAATCTTTCATACTTAAATCTATTTTTCCAAATATTTTGACTATTAAATATTACGTAATCTTTTACCAAAGGAATTAGTTCCACAGACAATACAATTGGGACAACAACAAATATATTTTTTATTTCGCTCTGAAGGGGGCTATTTGTGTTATTGCGCCGCTGTTCTTGCATTCTCTACTTCATATTTCGTCATCTTCTCCAATTTCGGATTCCAAACTACGCAGAGACTTCAAGGTATTACAAAAACACTTTGTGAAATACACTAAATCTTTAGGCTGAATTCTCTACATATAATTAGAAAACATTAAATATAGCGCTCTATCGCCATTCCAATTGGCGACAGTATCCCTATCACCAATTAAACTGGCCAAATTTTCCTATCGCTAGTTCAATTGGTGACTGGAACCTCTCCACACTATTCCAATTGGCGACAGTAATACTGTCGCCAATTGGAATGATGATATATAGTGGCCTCCTTTTGTAAAAAAATCATCTATTTTTGTAATTATCTTTTGAATTAATATTATTTTACAAAATCCTTATTCTTGCACTCTGTATCGCTCTGAACACTGTATTGAACATCATTATACAATGAATA
The DNA here is from genome assembly GCA_036346255.1 of Ampelocalamus luodianensis. Taxonomy (NCBI): domain Eukaryota; kingdom Viridiplantae; phylum Streptophyta; class Magnoliopsida; order Poales; family Poaceae; genus Ampelocalamus; species Ampelocalamus luodianensis. The sequence continues at coordinate 24,389,270 of CM070622.1, read as the reverse complement.
GATGAGTGAACATGAGGTGCCGACATGTGAGACCCCGGTTTATTAAACTTGTAATACTTAACCTTCCACTGGTTCTAGTATCACAAATAGAATAATCCGCGTCTCGATGAACATGTGCCTCCTGAACAAGCAAAGACACATACATCAATTCCAAGCATGCATCATTTCCATACAAAGAATATAACAAGTCTACCAAAGACATACATAATATAAGTTATTACAACACAGTGATGGCCAAATGACATAAGTAGCAAATAAGTAATAATGAAGCAAAAGTTGCCATAAGATGGCTTAAACCAAAAGACGACAGGTTAGCCACATAACACCACAGGGCAACCGATCGCCGCCAAGCTAATCGCCCCTTAGGCGCCACAAAGACAACTCACAAAAGTGAGGTCCATCGGACTCACTATCATCCTCTGCACAACACAAGCAATGCGGTGAGTACAAAATGTACTCGCAAGACTTACGAGTAGCAAGCCTATACATAGCTATATGAAAGTCGTATTCAAAGGAATGTGGTTATACGGTTCTTTGGACGCATAAAGCAAGTTTCATTTGCAATATTGTAATAGATTGAGCAATGAGTTTGTAAAATCTGTTTTTAAGCATTTAAATAACAATGAGTAAACATAAGTAACAGTATCCACCTAGAAGTGACTTTCCCCAAAGCCACCACATCATAGCATGAATCACGATTCATACCACCCATCAAGTTTTAATTTTAAAAATGTTGTAGTCTAACTCTTGAAAAGCTTATCCAAGCGTGTCCATAACCTAGGACGAGGCTATTCGAATAGTTTTAATCCTGCAGGGTGTACCAATGTACCCACACTTGGATCGCCTTTTTGCCAAGCTATTAAGCACACTTCCTTTGGTATGCAAGCACGGCTAAGTCCTCTGAACCCTTTCCAATGGAATATGCTAATCAAGAGACGCACGTATGGGGTTAATCCTTAGTGATCTGCGACGAAATATGGATCACAAGGACCCACACGTGGAGCAAGATACACCGGCCTCGTGGTGTTCTCCTCCCAAGCGTGTCCATGTTGCATATAATCAAATATGCAACCCACCACGCGACTCATTAATTAACACAACCCAAAGTACTCAGCTAAGAGAGGTCCCATATCCCTCTAGTGTGGTTAGCACGCACAGAATGCTCGGATAACAGATACTCACAAGTAGTTCGGTCCTTAATTGACCCGGGCACCATTCCAAGCACACCCAAAAGATCACACCATCATACCATTGTGCCCAAGTCTAAATTGTTTTCATTTTCAGTTTTAGTTTTGCAATTTAGACAAAGCACAAGGGCGAAATGTACACATAGTAATAGTTTGTGTGATCAAAGTTATCGACGAGTCGATAACTGCCCATTTCTACCGATAGCTAAGCATGGCTAAGTATAATGACACGTAAACTACTAAGTGACAAGGGTCCATCCAGCGAACCCAAAATCACGACAAGTAACCTAGGCTTGGTGGTAGAGGAATGAACATTTCCTACTGATAATGCATCTAGTAGGCCAACTACCGACAATAGTTTAAAACAACATAGCAATGCATACATAGAATTTGCAAACAATATATTAGACTTTTGAAAATAGTAGGAACAATATGATCAAATGAATGCTACATCTGCTTGCCTGGCTGAAGTGCAGGATCTGATGGCTGCTGTGGCTCAATATCAAGATTAATAATATTATCTTCGGAACCTAACGCGAAAAGGCGATAAGCAAATAAGAACGAAGAACACCAAATAAACTCCAACAGCAAAACACATCCAAATCTAATAAAATTTATACTACAGCTAGGGAATGATCTAAGACAATGATAGGAACCAGAATTATGCAATTAGAACTAAACACGCAAAAGATATGAACAAAATGCTCTTTCTCAGCCTCAAAACAACATAATTAATAATTAGTACTGTTCATGACGAAATTTTCTAGAGTGATCTAAGGTCTGAAATTTTTATAGCAGGTAGATTATGACATCCTAATAACAGCAAAGTTGGATTTACTAATTTTGGAGTTATACACATTTACTTATGATTTTTCTAAGTTGTAAATCTAATACAAATCATTTTACAGAATTATGAACATGCTCAAATCCTATTTTATATGAAAGTATACTAACAGATTTAATTTAACAAAATTGGTTTTGCACAATTTGGATTTATACTGAGAAAAGATATGCATTTTTCAAGATTAAAACTATTTGGAATATTCAAAATGGAAATCGAGTTATTCCTAGTTACACAATTTTCACATCGCAACATGCTTAAATCCATTTTTATAATAAACTAAAGTGGCAACATAATTTATTATTGTTGGAATAATCTAAAAGCGATTAAAATGAATTAGTTATGAGTTTCTAAAGTTTTTACATCATTTTCGGTTGATAAACAAATACTTACCGAAATATAGACAAACTCCAATAAAAGAATAAGACGTGGACAACTCCCAACCCTTGATCTTAAATCCTACGGCTCACGCGCGCCGAAAACAGCGCACGCACGCCGAATCGAAACGGAGCCCACCGTTGGATCAAGATCCAACGACGCACCTGAGTGTATGCATTCGGACGGTGCGGTTGCATACACGATCTTGGCCGTTGATCAAAAGATCGACGGTCGAGAACGATCAAGGCATCCGGAGGGTCCGAACGCACACAAAGATCCGGGCGCGATTTAAAAATGAGCGGTAGATATTGATCGCAGTTCAAAGGAAGATCTTGACACGTGGGACCGCATGTCGGTGACTTGAGTCACCACGCTACCGTTTAACCCACGTGCACAGTGCACTGGGCCCACTTGTCAGCGACTGAGAGAGGCGGTTAAGACCAAATTAATGCCATTAATGATTAACCTTAAATAAACACTAATGACTGCTGAAATTTGATTTTAACCCCTCGGGCCCACAAGTCAGCGACCCAGAGGTAAATTCCGACAGCGATTAAATGCCGACACAATCAATTAACCAATGATTAATCTTAATGATGTTGGAACAGTGCGGGATTGAACCAGAGAGCGATTTAAGGATATTGGGCCCACTGGTCAGTGGCTCAACGACAACAATTAAGACACAATTAATTAACTAAAGATTGGTAATTAATGTGTCCTAATTAAGTGACGAAAACGGGAGCTGCTGTGCCGGCAAAACCCGAGCGAGTTCAACGGCAAATCGCCGGCGACACTGGCCGCGGCGGCGCCCACCAAGAACCAAAATGGATTCGCAATAGCACAACGAATCTAATGGTAGCATTCTCGCCGTGGTGAGGACTAGAACGCCAGGCTAGCCGAAGCGAAAATGGGAGCTTTCTTGCTAAACATGAACATAGCGAAAGCTCATTGCGGTCGAAGCGGGTGCCAAAGCTTCTAAGGACTAATAAGAAGCTACCTCAGTGACGAGAAGCTTCAAAGATGGCCGGAGATGCTTGATCACAGAGGAAGCTCGCCGGACTTGGAGAAGAAGGTTTGAAAATGACCTCCCTGAGCCAAATGAGTGATACCAAAGTATCAAAATAGCTTCATTAAGGTCCACAGAAGCTACATGAGTAAGGAATTAGAAAATGGAGCACTCACCTGAGCTGAGGAAGAAGATGACCAATTTCGGCCGAATTTGAACAAACCCCAAATTGGACAATTCCTGAGAATCAAATCCAAAATTAAGTGAGGGGTAATGCTCAAGATGATAAAGAGATAAGGTTAGGGCAAAGAAACATGAAGGAGGACCACTGGAACACCAAGAACACCAATGGAGCTCTTCGGGTCATCAATGGCGATTTGCCATTTTTGAGGTGTTAAGCTCCAATATTGAGAATGAAGCTTGATGGTGGTCTAAAGAAATACCAGGAGGCATTGAGAGTGCTTATAAAGCCATGAAAGCATTAGGGTTTGCACCACACCTCTTTCGGGCGGCAAAACGCGGAGCACAAAGCGCGGTCGACATGGAAAAGATAAAAGCTGGTGCACTAGGGCATGGCATGGCCGAAAGTGTCTCCCACGACCCTCACTGTTGACTAGGGCGGCCGTAGGAAGCATGAGATGACACTGCCATAACCCCTACTGTGCTCGCACGGCTCAAGGTTGAAGAAGACCAGGGAAAGATGCTCGGGCGATTTTGAGCCCTACGATCTAAATCGGACGGCTACTAAAGCGCCACGCCTCCCAGGTTCAAAACACAACGGGGAGATTGCGAGCCTTAGGATTAGAAATGAACGGCTCAGATTGCTCCACGTCGCAAACTCAATTTACAACGGAGGAACACGCGGCGTTGGATCTTAATCCAACGGCCCGATTCGTAAATGCAACCGAGGGTCCGAAGGGTTCGGGAAATCTCAGCGGTTGGATGGGAATCTAACGGCCGACAATCAAACTTGCAACCGGAAGGTCAGAAGGGTTACACGCGCGGCCGTGCGATTTCGATCAACGGTTGAGATCCAACGCGCGTTTTAAAGAGAGGCCCGTGCGATTAGTTGATGGACCAAGTCAATTGGCTCGAGCCAAGTCGACTCGAACCAAGTAACGGTAAAACCAAGTTTGACTTTGAAATAAAAAGAGACTTTGAATGATTTATTTGAGGTAGCAAATTAACTCCAAAAATTATGAAATTTTTACAGGAGCTTGCTAACTCAGATATTAACCTTGTATAAAATTTTCAGAGGTTTTTATGCTGCGAATAAATCTCCAAAATTCTGCAAGGCTCTGTTTTAATGTTTGGTGAGAGTCAAACAGGTTTGATCGCCTCTAAAAATATTCAAACAATTTCTAAAAATTGTGAAATTTTTCAGAGGGGTCACATACCATCACAGAGACTTAGGAAAAATATTTCCAGAGGATGATCATAAGATTTGACAATATTGTTTTTGGAATAACAAGATTTGGATCAACTAGACTTGTGACAATGTATTTCCATAATCCCTTGTACATGAATTGTTTGGCACAACAGGAAATACATGATGTAAGAAAAAGTTTTAATTCCTACTGATTTTCTTACATTTGAAACACAAGCCCAAGATTGGGATGTTACACGACATGACTTTGCTCGATTTTTTTGAAATAATATTATTTTAAAAGAAATTTACAAAAATAAATAGTCATTTTTTTTACAAAACTAGGCTACTGTCATAAAATGAAATGGCGAAATTGTTCTGTTGCCATTCCAAATGGTGACAGTAGCTTAGGCAATAGCGACAGTAGCCCAGAACAGTACAGAGAGGTTCCTGTCGCCAGTTGAAATTGCGACATGGTCCTATCGCCACTCCAACTAGTGACAGGACCCTATCGTCATTTTAACTGGCGACAGGGATTCCCCCGTAAATTTTTTAATATTAAAATTTAGGACAATCATCATTTCAAATGGTAACAGGGATCCTGCAAGTCTCTGATTTTTTTAATATTAAAATTTAGGAAAATCGTCAATTCAAATGGCAACAAGGATCCCGCAAGATCCTAAATTTTTTAATGTTAAAATTTAGGAAAATCGTCATTTCAAATGGCGATAGGGATCCCGAAGTCCCTATCACCATTCCAAATGGTGGTACAAACTACCCTATAAAAACCCCAAAATTCTAGCATAACTCACTTTTATTCAAAAAAAAGAGAAAGAGGGGAGGGAAGGGAGAGGAGCAGAAAGGAGTAGAGGAGAGGAGAGAAATTAGCGAAGTGCTGCCCGTCTGGTCGTCCACCTTTCAGGTAATTTGTTTAACCAAATGGATTACATAATTTTAGATGTACGGTTATGTAGTGTAGTATGTTGTATATAATCCTTTTCAATGGATAGTTTAGTTTTAGATATGTGGTTAATCGTGAAAATCTTGTTTACGGTGCAGTACATCAAATATATCGGACACCACCAATTTTAAATTTTACTACGGTCAGAGGACTATTCTTGAGGGTCCCGAGGTGATTGATTTGTGTTATTTCCAAATGGTGACCGTGACCCTAACAAGACCAGAGTAGTGTACATAGGGCGCTGTGATACGGTGATTGTTTCACACATTCGATTTTGGACCATACTGTGTATGATCTGAGATTGAGCTGCCTTGCTAACCGAGCACTACAGGGCACATATTGGGAGTTAGTGCAGTTCAAGGGAACAAGGTCATGGCAGTCATATGTACATAATAGGGCGAAGGAGGAACAATGGGATTTGGTCATTCTGGCCCAGGCATATGCCAAGCCCACTCGTGCATTGGCGACTGAACAAGAAGGGGGTGGTGATACCGAAGAAGAAGTTGGGGACTCCAGCCACAGCGCGGTGCACACAATGGCCAAAAGTCTGGATGTTGTTGATATCATCAATGAAGACCATGCGGAAGGAGCTCCTTCAGTCAGGCAAGCTAGTGGCCTTGCTGACGAAGGTGAGGAGTTAGAAGCCCTAGTCCAAAGAATGAATCTCAAAGACCAGGACTATATGGTATTGTCAGAAGATGAAGGATCCGATAACGAGGATGCTGTGGAATAGCAGGTGGTTCCATCCGAGTGTAACACATACTAGTTCGACAACGTTGTTGTTAACAAAGTCTCTCGTGTGTCACGGGAGTACGACCAGAGCGAGGTCAGGCGAGGAACTATGTACAAATGCAAGGAGGCCGTGCAGGAGACGGTCAAATTCAGGGACTTGTTGGTGCGGTGTACATTCACAGTCGTCAAGTATAACCCAAGATGTTACGACGTGAAGTGCGACATAGAGTGATGCCCTTGGCGAGTGCACGCATTTTAGCCTAAGTGGGACACCTACTGTAAATGCTCTATAGTGGTCCCTCACACATGTGTCATCACTGAGTCAGTGCAGTCCCACAAGAACCTATCATCAGGCTTCATCACAAACATCATGTACGGTGAGATCATGTATAATCTAGATTTTGAGCCATGAGCCATCATTCGGGTGATTGAGACATGGTTCCAGCATACAATTAGTTATGCCAAGGCGTGGAGGGCAAAACAGAAGGCATTGGAATCAAGATTCGGTACGTTCGAGGACTCCTACCACAACCTCCCTGGCCAACTCCGAGTCATACAAGATATGAATATCGACACTCATGTCGACATTCAAGATTCCATGCATCTGAAGTGGGGCAATAAGAAAGTACTGAAGTGAGTATTCCTTGCTTTTGGTCCATGCATCAATGCATTCTAACACTGTCGTCCAATCTTGTGCGTGGATGGCACATTCTTGGTTGGAAAGTACAAGGACTAGATACTGACTGCAATAGCGACGGATTGGAACAATCAAGTTTTTCTCGTGGCATTAGCATTCATTGAAAGCGAGAACACAGATTTGACGACTTCTGTTGTACATGGTCGTTCTAACGTATGCGTCATACATGATCGGCATACGGGCCTGCTGAGTGCAATAACTCAGCTACAATAAGGAGAGAATAAACCACTTCCATGGGTTGATCTATAGAGCAGGTGGTGCATGAGGCACTTAGGTGCAAACTTCTACAAGCAGTTTCGCAACAAAGACTTGATGAACCTGTTCAAGCGGCTATGCAACCAAAACCAGCAGCGAAAGTTTGACGCACCCTAGAAGGTTTTGGATGAGCGGACCCAGACGAACAAAAAAGAGGCAACGAAAAAGACCACTACAAGCGCTGACCAGGCCCTCGAAGTATTGGTACAGCTACCCACATATGGTCCTAGTGTGGTGAGGAAGATGGGGGCGTAGGTGAAATGCTTCTCGGACTGGATTGAGCACTAGCCTAAAGAGAAGTGGTCGTTCCTACATGACAGGGGTGGTGCTCGATATGGTGTCATGACAACCAGTCTAGCCGAGGTATACAATTGGTTCATGAACGACGCTAGGTGCCTCCCTTTGGTTGGTATTGTGGAGACAATTCTCCATGGTACCACAAATTACTTTGTTGATAGAAGCAACAACGCGTCGCTCGCTATAGCAAATGACAGAGTACTGTACTCCGTCATGATCACCAAGTACATGGAGGAGAAGAGCAAGAAGGGTGAGATGCACCGGGCATTCAAGATGGGCACAAGGGAGCTTCGCTTCGAGATACCGTGTAGAGAATAAAGGACACCGCAGAATGAACCACGAGAGTATCATCCACGAGTGCATGCTATGCTGTGCTAGTTGCATATGCACTTGCAACAAGCCTCTTCTTCTGCATAGGTCTTGCTCACATATCATGGCCGCATATTCAATGGTGACACAGCATCCCGGCCAGTACCTCTCTGATTATTTCAACAAGGAGGAGGTGTTACAAACCTAGAGTGCAGAGCTGTATGGTTACAGCATGGTTGGCTATTCCACATATTAACTAAGTTGTCATCAATTACCAAAAAGGGGGAGATTGAAAAGCATCTAGGCCCCTAAAAATTGGTTTTGGTAATTAATGATAATATGTGAATATGGGACTTATTGGTTTGTTGAGTATTTACAAGGTTAAGTCTCATTGGAGAAAATAATCGTGAAGAGGCATGCAAAAGAACTTATGAAGATCAAATATGGTTCAAGGATGAGGTACAAGTTTTTTTAAGTTCTTTCTCTTTTTACCGGTCTTTGGAGAAATGGTTGGAAGACCGGATTATAGGTTAAATGCCGTACTATCAAGAGGGATCATGACTAGTAGCTTGATGGCATGTTCTTGTGCGTTATGGATCAATCTAGGATCATGCATTTATTTGGTTTGCTGTTATCTTTGCCAAGTCCGTTTTGTCAGGATGATCGGTAGTACCATCGGTTGCTGTGCGGTACTACCGCTCAACGGTATGACCGGGCCTGTAGTGCGGTATTACCGCACCCCAGTTATTCCGTTTGTTACTTGGCGGTATGTTATTTCCAGAGAGGCGCTTTTTTCTTATCTGGTGCAAAACACTCTATGCGGTAGTACCACAAGTATTCGCACGGTATGACTGGACTACGGTAGTACCGCAGTTCTTGAGCGGAACCACCGTACTCCGGTTGTTCCGAATGTTACTTGGCGGTATGTTTTTTCCAGTTTGCACCTACTTTGATTCTCTTGGAAAACGGTAGTACCACACTTACTTTGCGGTATGACCGCGCTGAGGTAGTACCGCGAGTCAGTTGGCGGTAGTATCGCAGTGTCGGGACCCAGAATTTCGATTCTGGAACCCTCTGTGTATACTGCACTAGTTCAGGATCACGCTAGTGCACACAGGGTTAACATAGGTAAATATCGATCCACACAAACGATAAATAAAATAAACGATTAGTTTGAATAACAAATAAGGGTTTTGACCTTATGGTCGAGTTTACACTTATTAAGCCACGCAGGGCTAACAAAGAATAAAACAACAGCGGAACGGAAATAACTCCAGCGTAGATCCCACCAATTCACCACAAGCAACCGACTGGGATCCAGACCTTAACGAACGATCAGCCTTCAGCGAACTCCTCCTCGAAAGCAGGCGTAGACTCCTCCTCTTCTGTAGGTTTGGGCGCAAGTTTTACAATAAGCGTGAGTACACAACCGTACTCGCAAATCATACCACAGAATGCAATGTATAGATGCAAGCTTATTCCAAAGAAAAGGCTTCGGTAGTTCTTTTGCATAAAGCAACATTTGCAATTGAATACGAATAATAGATTGAAAGCATAATTCAAAACAAATAGACAATACTAATTTAACAGTTGTTTCCACAAAGACACACAGCTAAACAGATTATTTCACATAGTAATATGATTGAGGTCACACAGCTCCCATCCCAAACATTTTATGAAAACTACCCCTCGTGTGAAATCCCCGAGCATGTCCATGACCGCGGACGCGGCTATTCGAATAGATTGTTTAACACTCTGCAGAGGTTGTACACTTTACCCACAAGATACAACTAGTGTAGCAAGCACCAATCATAACAAAACAGTTCGGAAACTTCATCTCAAACATTGACGTTCCCAGTGTGCTTACAAACCGCTATACCACTCACATAGAATTGGTATAACACACACCGCCGACGGGGAAGGCGATCGCCCCGCGATGCAACCACCAAGTAGTCACACCTCCACCCTGTCACACACACCTAACCTATCCACCGAACATCAATGCCGAGAATCCATAACTTACTAAGTTAGGCCGTCCCATACCGGGCATGTGGTCGTCTGAAGGCTCGGTTCAATGGCGCACAAAGTTAAGTCCTTAATTGACCAAGGCAAGACTTCCATTTTCTAACTATGCCACAAAGATTATCATTCCCATCACAAAGTCCACCATATCACACAGCTTCCACCACTTGCCTCAGTCTAAATCCTTTACCACCCAGTTGGTTTTAGTGCAACACATGCCATCACGAAGTAATAACACATAGCACACAGTTTTACACGAAGTTCCATAGTCACTTAGTCATAGTTCATATTTGAAACTTTCATGAGATGTGAGACTCGTAGCATGGCTAAGCAATTGTACTCGCATCTAACCAACCCACGTTGGTGCTATAATATTACCAACTAATAACCAATCTAGGGTGACAAGGAATTATGACATACAAGGCCGAGGTGTGATAACAATTTAGATAATAACTATGCCCAAAGCCTTTAAATAAATAATTAAAGTAGAATGCAATAATTTAACACAAAGTAATTTGAAAACTGGGTTCAAGATGATCAAAGATATGACCTGCCTTGGAAAAGGTCTATGTACTGGTCTTGATCTTGAGGTGCTCCTTCTTCCACAAAATTCCCCGACGAATCGACGTCTACTCGCAAACGAAACAAAAACAAACAAAACAAATAAATAACAGAGGCAAAACAAGCTCTAAAAATTAAATAAAAATCTCAGATAAATAGAGCTTGAATTTAGATAAATTTAGAAATTTGAATGAGCTCAATCGGAGTTAAGATGCAAAAGTTATGAGCTCTGGAAGTTTAAATCTAAAAAGAAACCCTAATTTGGATTTTCCAGAATTTCTCGAATTATTTCTCTGAAGAAAAATTGGATTATTGCGCAACGCTGACGTCATCGGAGGACGTTCGAACGGGGTGACAAAAGGCCTGACAGGTGGGACCCACCTGTCGGTGGCTCGGTGCACCGTGGACCAAGTCCACGCGAGATGAATCTAGGGTTAGGGTTGCGAGGTGGCACGCGGGCGCTGACTGGCGGCTGACGCGGGCTGCCACGTAGACGACACGGAGGCGGCGGCTGAGATGGCGGCTGACGGGGTTGGTGACTGGGCGACACGCGGGCGAAAAGGCCGACGTGGCAGCGACGGTGGCGGTGATGTGGATGACAGCAAGGGCGGTGGCGCTCGGGTCCCGACGGTCTCGGCGAACGGCGGCTCGCCGGCGGCGACGGGTGGCACCAGGAGGTAGAGGGCGAGACAGGGATTACACCGGTGTGCTCACACGTGCTCGGAGACGACCCAGATGACCGACGGCGAGGATCGGGCGGAGGTTCGACCACGGGCACGGCGGATCTGAGGCTCCGGCGGGTTTGCGGCGAAACCGAGGTCACCGGGAGGTAGCCCTCGATTGTGCGAACTCGAAGAAGGTGGTGGCGAGGCTTGAACGGCTCTTACGGCGACGCACGAGCTCAACGGAGTTGCGGCGGCACCAAGCTTTCTTCGGTGATTTCCGGCGGCTAGGGTTTCGTTCTCGGGCGCTGGCGGCTGGGGAAGGGATGCGGAAGCCAAGGGGGTCCTCTCCCTTTTATACACGGCCGCCAGGAAGAGTCCGAGGCAAAGACGGCGAAGAAACAACCGTGCGGCGGCGAGGATAAGGAAAGAGAAGAGTCCGGGTTGGAGACGAAGAACAGTACCCAGGGTGGGTCCCACGCATCAGCGACGGAGGCTCGGACGCGGCCGCGTCGCACACGACTCATGAGCACCAAGCAGTGGGGGAGCGCAGCGGGGAGAGAGAGAGAGTGCGGCTGCGGGGTTTGTGGGCCGGTGGCAATAGGGAGATGGGCCGGAACCAAAGGGATTCGGCCCGAGACTATTTCTGAGATTTTAAATAGTTTTTCTATTTTATAAATTATCAGAAATTCAAATAAGCAATAGAAAATAGCAACTGAACTCAGAAAAATTCTAGAAAAATCTAGAAAATATATCTGAGCACATAGAACCCAAATAAAATAGTTTTGACTATTGTTCATGTTGGGATTATTCTCATTAAAGGTTTTTGTTTGTAAAGTCCAATATTAAGCTTTTGAATTAAATTCAAATAAAATCCAAATGGTGAATTTTCTCCTACTAACTATTTAAAAGATTTTTGAGCTCAGAAAATTGGGATGTTACACACAGTGCGGGTGAAAACAGCTATGTCAGAGCATTTAATGCCACTGTTATAGCCGTTACGGTTGTAGTTGTTGATGTGCGGTAGTACCGCTCGGTACGTGGCGGTAGTACCGCATATGGCCTGAAAAGCTGATTTTTCCTCTCCAACGGTTATATTTGTTGATGGGTGGTATAAATAGCCCCCATCTGCTCAAGGACGTGGTGCTAGACCTCATTTAACACCCTTAGTGCCTTGTGCATTGATTCAACTCCTCAAACTCACTTGTACACTCTTTAAGAGGTTGTTGAGCCCATTTAAGTGCATTCATTATTTTAGTTGATTCTCTTGCACTTGAGTGTCGTCAAGCGAAGGTCATTGATTTGTTACTCTTGGAGGTTTGCCGAACTCCTAGACGGTTTGATGGAGATTGCACGGTGATCTCTTCAAGAAGATTGTGAAGAGGCCCGGTGCCAAGATTGTGAGTGGTTCGGTGTTCACCATCTCCGGAGTGGAGGAAGAACAACCAATAGTGATCGAAGAAAGGCTTAATTGGTGGAGCCGGCTTGATTTGTTCAAGCTCCCTCAACGTGGACTAGTGAAGATTGGCAAGTCTTCGACACCACGGGAAAAACCTCATTGTCTCTCTTGTGGTTATTTCTTGTCTTTACTTATTCCGCACTTATAACTCAAGCATTATCTTGTATTAAATTGCTTAGCTAGAATTATATCTTGTATTGTCATTGGCTCCTCATTGTGTTAGAAAGTATTTGCTAGAACCTTTTAACTCTAAGTTTAATTTGGTTGATAAAATTTAGAAACCTCCTATTCACCCCCCTCTAGTCGGTTATCCTTGATCTTACAAGTGGTATCAGAGCGAGATCTCTCAATTTGATTAGACTTTACCGTCTAAGAGAGAAAGGATGGCTAGTGAGGGTGTGCCTATAGGAAAGGCTCCTTTGTTTGATGTATCAAATTATTCTTATTGGAAAATAAGAATGTCCATTTTCTTAAAAGCCATGAGTCCGAACATATAAAAAATTGTAAATAAGGGTTATGTTATGCCTCTTGATCCAACAAACACCACAGTTCAAGATGATCGTAATGCTCATTTAGATACTCAAGCAATGAATGCTCTCTTTGGCGTTTTGAACGCAGATGAGTTCAATAGGGTGAGTAATTTGGAAACCGCTCATGCTATTTGGACCACTCTCTCTGAAATTCATGAGGGCACATCCACGGTCAAAGAAGCTAAATTGCATAGGCTTCGGATTAAATATGAGACATTCATAATGTTGTCAAATGAAAACATCACCGAGATGTATTCAAGACTTAACAACATTGTGAATGAACTCAAAGGTCTTGGTACTAACCTTCTTGATATTGATGTTGTGCGCAAGATGCTTAGGGCGCACCCGGATAAATACGAGACGTTGGTGGCATTATTTCTCAACTCTCCCGAGTTGCCAAGAATGACACCAACCGGACTTTTGGGCAACCTCATCACTAACGAGCTATACAAGAAGGACAAGGAAGAGCTCTTGGAGTCATCTTCATCCAAGAAAAAAAATTACCGCCTTCAAAGCTAAAGCGGAGATAAGTGATGATGAGGATACAGAAGAAGACTCGGATGAGGAGTATGCTCTCCTTGTGAGGAAAATGAAGAAATTTATGAGAAAACGCGCACATCGAAACTTCAACTTCAACAAATACAAGAAAGGAAAATCCTCAAGTGACAACAAGCGATATAGCAACATTCGTTGTTATGGATGTGATGAAAAGGGGCACATAATCTCAAATTGCCCAAATAAGAAGGATGACAAAGAAAAACCATCAAAGAAGAAGGAATTCGATGGAAAGATGATGCTATTCAAAAGGCTTCACAAAAGGGGCAAAAATGAAGCTCACATTGGAGAGTGGGATTCCGATGAAGAATATTCGGATTCCGACTCTAATTCAAGTGATGAAGAGTTTTCTAAGAAAAGAGGACTTGTCGGCATCGCCATAAAGGAAGCTCCTTCACTCTTTTCGTCTCCTACATGCCTTATGGCAAAAGGAGATAAGGTAAAACCCATTGATGATGATGCTCCTTCATATGATGAACTAATGGACATGGTTGAAGATTTAAATGAATATATAGGAAAAGAAAAATCAAAATTTAAGATCTTGAAGAAAGAATATATCTCTCTAAAAGACTCTTATGATGAGGTAAAGGAATCTCATGATTCTCTTCTCCTAAATGATATTGAAAAATCTCATTCACATATTGGAACTACTTGTGATCTAATGAATGAGATGCCTAGAATAGAAATTGCTTCAAATACTATATCCATGTCTAGCATTTCTACATCATGTGATGATTTACTATCAATGCCTTGTTACTCAAATAATGATTCAATTACAAATACTTATGATCCTTTACTAATTGTTGAAAACCATGAGTTGAAAGAGCAAGTCACCAAGCTAAGTAAGAGCTTGAAAAGATGCTTCAAGGGTAAAGCAACCCTCGACAAGTTATTGAGTGAGCAAAGGTGCTCATTCAATAAGGAAGGACTTGGATATGTGCCTAAGAAAGGTAAGAAACCGGTAAACAAACCTCCAAGGTTTGTTGAGCAAAGTGATAAATATTGCAATAAATGTGGTAAGGTAGGACACATATCAAATGGTTGCTCAAATATTAATGTTAAATCCTATGATATTTATGATTATTGCTACATGCTTAAGAAATCTATAGATGGTAAAATAATTGCAAGATTCATTGGCACTTCGATTTTAGGCGCTAAAAAGAATGCTATTTGGGTGCCTAAAACCTTGGTCACTAACCTCCAAGGACCCAAACAAATTTGGGTACCTAAAAGAGCTTGACTCTTGTTTTGTAGGTTAACTACAAGACCGGTGGAAAACATTGGGTGCTCGATAGTGGATGCACTCAACACATGACCGGTGATAGGAAAATATTCACCACATTCGAGAATGTTGACGGAAGTGACAAGATCACATTCGGTGATAATAGCAAAGGAAAGGTAATTGGTTTAGGTAAAATTGCTATTTCAAATGACCTTTTCATTAATAATGTATCGTTAGTAGAATCACTAAATTTCAATCTTTTATCGGTTGCTCAAATTTGTGATCTCAATTTAATTTGCTCCTTCTCTACTGAAGGTGTTAAAATCTCTAAGTCAACAGATAACTCTTTGGTGTTCAAAGGTTTTAGATTTGGAAATCTTTACTTGGTTGATTTTAGCTCAAATGAATCTTGTTTAAAAACTTGTTTAATTGTAAAAACCTCGTTGGGTTGGCTTTGGCATAGAAGGCTAGCTCATGTTGGGATGATTCAACTTAAAAAGTTTTTCAAACATTATCTAGTTGTTGGCTTGAAAGATGTGAAGTTTGAGAAAAATCGACTTTGTAGTGCTTGTCAAGCCGGTAAACAAGTCGCAAGCTCTCATCCTTCCAAGAGTATCATGTCAACTTCGAGACCATTGGAACTCTTACATATGGATTTGTTTGGGCCAACAACCTATAAGAGTATCGGGGGAAATAGCTATTGTTTAGTTATCGTGGATGATCACTCTAGATATACATGGGTGTTCTTTCTAGACGACAAGAGCGAAACCTCCGGAATTTTCAAAAGTTTTGCAAAAAGGGCTCAAAATGAATTTGATTTCAAAATAAAGAAAATCCGTAGTGATAATGGTTCCGAGTTCAAGAATACTAAAGTTGAAGACTTTTGTGATGAACTTGGAATAAAGCACGAATTTTCCACAACCTATACTCCGGAGCAAAATGGAGTAGTAAAAAGGAAAAATCGTACATTAATTGAAATGGCTAGGACAATGCTTGATGAATACAACACTTCCGATAGATATTGGGCGGAAGCAATTAACACCGCTTGTCATGCCATAAATCGTCTTTATTTGCATCGCCATTTGAAAAAAACTTCCTATGAACTCCTTGTTGGAAGAAAACCGAACATCTCTTATTTTCGTGTCTTTGGTTGCAAATGTTATATTTTGAAAAAGGGTGTTCGTCTTTCAAAATTTGCAAGCCGATGTGATGTTGGTTTCTTGCTTGGTTACTCTTCAAATAGCAAAGCGTATCGTGTCTTCAATCAAAACTCCGGTTTAGTTGAAGAAAGACACGATGTTCAATTTGATGAAACTAACGACTCTCAAGAAGGGCATGAGAATTCGAATGATGTAGGTGATGAATTATTGAGAAAGGCTATGGAAAATATGCAAATTGGCGACATCAAACCGAAAGATGAACCATTATTTTCTACTCAAGTTGAACCTCCTACCTCTTCCACAACAAGTCAAATTCAAATGGAAGAAAACAACAATGAAGATGATCAACCATCCAACCTACCACCAAGAATTCACAATGCGATTGTAAAAGATCATCCAATAGATCAAATATTGGGTGATGTAAGTAAGGGTGTTCAAACTCGATCTCGTATCGCTTCATTTTGTGAATATTACCCGTTTGTCTCCTCTCTTGAGCCAAAGACTATAGATGAAGAACTTGATGATCTGGATTGGATGATTGCAATGCACGAAGAGCTTAATAATTTCACCCAAAACAAAGTTTGGACATTGGTGGATCGACCCAAAGAACATAACGTCATTGGTACAAAATGGGTATTTAGAAACAAGCAAGACGAAAATGGTATGGTGGTAAGAAACAAAGCAAGATTGGTCGCACAAGGTTTCTCTCAAGTCGAAGGTTTGGATTTCGGTGAAACTTTTGCTCCTGTAGCTAGACTTGAGTCAATTCGTATATTACTTGCTTTTGCATCATGCTTTGATATCAAATTATTTCAAATGGATGTCAAAAGTGCTTTTCTAAATGGAGAAATATCCGAACTTGTCTTTTTTGAACAACTACCCGGTTTTGAAGATCCTAAGAATCCTAATCATGTCTATAAACTCTCAAAGGCGCTCTATGGTCTTAAACAAGCTCCTAGAGCATGGTATGAACGCCTTCGAGACTTTCTAGTTTCAAAATGATTCAAAATTGGGAAAATTGACTCAACTTTATTCACTAAAGTATTAGATGATGATTTCTTTGTTTGTCAAATTTATGTTGATGATATCATATTTGGTTCTACTAATCAAGACTTTTGCAAAGAATTGGTGATATGATGTCTAGGGAATTTGAAATGTCCATTATTGGAGAACTTAGATATTTTCTCGGACTTCAAATCAAGCAAATCAAAGATGGAACTTTCGTAAGTCAAACAAATTATGCAAATGACTTGATCAAGAGATTTGGAATGGAGGATGCAAAACCTATCAAGACTCCCATGGCAACCAACGGTCATCTCGACCTTAATGAGGGAGGTAAATCGGTAGATTTAAAGCTTTATAGGTCTATGATTGGTAGCTCGCTTTATCTTACCGCATCTAGGCCCGATGTTATGTTTAGCGTTTGCATGTGTGCACGGTTTCAAGCATCTCCAAAAGAGTGTCACTTGATGGCCGTAAAAATAATACTAAGATATTTAAAGCATTCCTCTAGCATTGGCCTTTGGTTTCCTAAAGGTGCTAAATTTGATTTAATTGGATATTCGGATTCCGACTATGCGGGTTGCAAAGTGGATAGAAAAAGCACCTCGGGGAGTTGTCAATTCTTAGGGAGATCCTTAGTATCTTGGTCATCCAAGAAACAAAATTCTGTAGCCTTATCAACCGCCGAAGCCGAATATGTTTCCGCGGGAAGTTGTTGTGCTCAATTGCTATGGATGAGGCAAACTTTGATGGATTATGGAATTAAAATTGATAAAATGCCTCTTTTATGTGATAATGATAGCGCGGTGAAAATAGCAAATAATCATGTCCAATATTCAAGAACCAAGCATATCGACGTTCGCCACCATTTCTTGAGAGATCATGTGGGCAAGGGAGACATTGAAATTAGCCACATCCGAACCGAAAATCAATTAGCAGACATTTTTACCAAGCCATTAGATGAAGGCCGTTTTTGCAAATTGAAGAATGAATTAAATGTCATAGACTATTCAAATCTTAGTTGAAATTTTGCCTCATGTATTTTGGTTGATTTGGTGTGATTCAAATTTTATTAAAGATAACTATGCTCATGAAAATTTCTATGTTCCTAAACTATATTGTATTCTTTGCATAATGATCCTTAATGACTCTTATTTGTCTGCAAAACTAAGGATCATTTGCAATTATTCCTGTAAATCCAGAACTATTGTTAAAGTTCCAGGATAATCGGAACTACCGGCGGGTTTTGTGCGGTATAACCGCAGTGCGGTACTACCAGCACGATAACCACGATATGACCGCTTTACGGTATTACCGATGGACGAAGAGCGGAACTACCGCATCGGTCTTTAAAGGAAGGTAGCTCTCTGCGGGAACTTCTTCTCCCGAGTCTCCTTCTCTCTTTGTTCTCTCTCTCCCTCATTCGAAAAACCACTCGGCCAAAACCCTCCATAACCTCAGTTGATCATCAAATCCTTGTGAATCTTTGCATCTCTAGGGTTCGACTCCTTACTTCCTCAAGGTAAAACATCTTCTTTTCTTTGTTTTACCATCGAATCAAACCCTAGGTCTCATTCTAGAAAATTTTGAAATGTTGGTGTTTCGTGCGATTCGAAGTGGGCAAAATAACATTATTGATGTCTAATGATGTTGTTACATCCGTTTCTTGGATTTAAATCAATAGAAACATCAATTTTTTGTTAGAATCGCTTGCCCTAGATCGCAGTCTGTAAAAACGGTACTACCGTGTTCATAAGCGCGGAACTACCGTGATACGATCATACCGGTCAGGAAATGGCGGTACTACCGCACCACGGTACGACCGGCTGAAGACTTGCGGTACTACCGATTTTTACTAACTAAACAGCAAATCATTCAATTCAAAATAATTCTAGATTGTTTGATCTTTTGAACTCCTTGTAACCTATCCTCTCATTGTAAAGATGCCAAGGACCAGGTATGTGACTCGCAAGACGGCTGACACTCCTAGAGGATCCTCCTCCCAACCTCCTGTCGACCCTATTGAAGATCCATCAGGAAAAGGAAAAGGACTGCAGCAGATGGTTCAGAAAGTGAGGAAGGATCATTACCGCATAGGTCAGGCTCTGGATCTGAATCTGACACAGAAAAAGAAGTCCAGGCTCAATCTGATGAAGAAATGAGGGACCCAGAAGAACCTGAGATAAATCTAAGTCTTATATCAGCTGATGACTATGCTATTTTGAGACACAAAGATCAATATCTACTGCCCTCCAACTCCATAAATCCCATATTCCGCACCAAGTTCCAGGAGCAAGTCTATGAGCAGATTTATGGTCATCACAGGAAGTTTGCAGATCATAAATAGATAAAGTGGCAGCACATAAATTCCTTAGAAAAATATGATGGTGTATACCGGCTTTTTCAGCAAGTTGGTCTTTATGATCTGGTTTCTCTCCGACATGACTATGATGAGGAGATCATCAAACAATTTTATGCCACTTTATATGTCTCTCCTGATTTCAAGAAGATGAAGTGGATAACAGTTACACGCTATGTGGAGTGTACTAAGGCTGATTTTGAGCGTGTACTGAGAATACACTCTGGAAATTGGGATAAGCTTTTTGACAGACCTGCTCTGCTTGTTCCTGCCTGGACAGAGTTTTATGATCAGAATGTCAGGTACACTCTAGGGAAGATTCACAGGCTCAACAGTATGATCGGGCCTGTAGTGCGGTATTACTGCACCCCGGTTATTCCGTTTGTTACTTGGCGGTATGTTATTTCCAGAGAGGCGCTTTTTTCTTATCTGGTGCAAAACCCTCTATGCAGTAGTACCGCAAGTATTCGCACGGTATGACCGGACTACGGTAGTACCGCAGTTCTTGAGCGGAACCACCGCACTCCGGTTGTTTCGAATGTTACTTGGCGGTATGTTTTTTCCAGTATGCACCTACTTTGATTCTCTTGGAAAACGGTAGTACCGCACTTACTTTGCGGTATGATCGCGTTGCGGTAGTACCGCGAGTCAGTTGGCGGTAGTACCGCAGTGCGGGTGAAAACAGCTATGTCAGAGCATTTAATGCCACTGTTATAGCCGTTACAGTTGTAGTTGGAGATGTGCGGTAGTACCGCTCGGTACGTGGCGGTAGTACCGCATATGGCCTGAAAAGCTGATTTTCCTCTCCAACGGTTATATTTGTTGATGGGTGGTATAAATACACCCCCACCTGCTCAAGGACGTGGTGCTAGACCTCATTTAACATCCTTAGTGCCTTGTGCATTGATTCAACTCCTCAAACTCACTTGTACACTCTTTGAGAGGTTGTTGAGCCCATTCAAGTGCATTCATTATTCTAGTTGATCCTCTTGCACTTGAGTGTCGTCAAGCGAAGGTCATTGATTTGTTACTCTTGGAGTTTTGCCGAACTCCTAGACGGCTTGACGGAGATTGCACGGTGATCTCTTCAAGAAGATTGTGAAGAGGCCCGGTGCCAAGATTGTGAGTGGTTCGGTGTTCACCATCTCCCGAGTGGAGTAAGAACAACCAATAGTGATCGAGGAAAGGCTTAATTGGTGGAGCCGACTTGATTTGTTCAAGCTCCCTCAACGTGGACTAGTGAAGATTGGCAAGTCTTCGACACCACGGGAAAAACCTCATTGTCTCTCTTGTGGTTATTTCTTGTCTTTACTTATTCCGCACTTATAACTCAAGCATTATCTTGTATTAAATTGCTTAGCTAGAATTATATCTTGTATTGTCATTGGCTCCTCATTGTGTTAGAAAGTATTTGCTAGAACCTTTTAGCTCTAAGTTTAATTTGGTTGATAAAATTTAGAAACCTCCTATTCACCCCCCTCTAGTCGGTTATCCTTGATCCTATAGCCATATGTTGGCTGCTCGCCTAGCTGGCTAGCCTTTGGCCTGGTTGAGATGTTTGGGGGCTTGAGGTGTCCCTCGGGTGGTTGGGCTGAGGGTTCCCACACTATTCCTACACAGGCTATATAAAGAAAAACGAATTTGAACCTAGTGTCCTGTGCACCCCCATGGGCTTACTTGGATCCGCCCCTGGGTGGCTACGATGACAAGTGGTTGTGGGGGCATATGCGACTGAGCTATGATGAATTCGGAGGTATAGTCATACAGGAGATGGTGCTCGATGGAGGTGGTGGTGTGCTATCAAGTACATACAGGGGCTGAGCCAACCTTCCGCGCAGGGTGGACACTTGGCCATGCTTCGATCCAGCGAGCCATTAGATCCCATGAGTCACCGAGAAGAAATAGGGTCACGGTGGATGATTTGCCTGGGCGGCTAGAGGATGAAGATGAACTCTTAGACAACTGTGTCGCGCCCTTGGGCTTAGGATGTGCTTGAGGCATCGTGTGCTGAAAGTTTTGGGCCGAGACTAGACTGTGTTGTGCATCGAAGCCCACTCGCCACCAACTCGTGAAAGCGGAGCCCACCCATTGCTGGCCTGCTACCCCACACCCACACAAGACCACACAGTCGCATCACATGACTCCCTCCTCTAGTCCCCCCACCCGAGTCCCGATCGAAGTGGCAACATGAGGCCCTAACTCCACACCTCCCTTCCTTGTCCAGTCTCTCCTTCCAGGCAACAACGGCGCTGCGGTAGTGAGCAGTCCAGCAAACGACGAGGGTGCTAGGAGGCATCAGGCGGCGGAGTTGCGCTTTGGGAGGACTTAGGAGGAGGCCGTACACAACTAGAAGTAGGCGAGGCGGCGAGCCATGGGTGGGAGGCCGCCGACTGTAGGGCATCGTCCGCAGTGAACCCCCAGTTCACGGTGCGACAGCGCGCTGAAGCAAGAAAAGAAGGTGATTCCCCTCTCCCTCCTCCAATGTATGAATCCCAATTCCAGTTTTCCTATTTTGGTTTAAGCGTCATTTAGCATAAACAGAGATTAGACTATTTTGGTATTGAATTGAAATTTGAATAGGTAATTTCATAAATAAGGAATTTTTGGTTCATAAGAAAAGCATTGAAACATATGGAAGTGGAACCGAGGTGATTCGAGGAGAGATTGGAGTTAGACAATATTATTAAGACTACATTGTGCAACAAGATTTCCGATGAATAGTTGAATGACTTAATGGCGTGCTACAAGAGAGAGGTATTTAAAACAATTGATGGTAACATCATTACCCAACGGTTTCAGGCTTTAAATATCAGATAATGAACTTACCTCTTAATTGTAGATTAGCACCTTAGCAGTATATTTGCATTCTATTTCAATGTCATTTTTTGTATGATTTTTGCACTAATCAACATTTTATTTATCTTACTGAGTATCATTTGAGTGTGGATTGAACTTTTGTCAGCGCAAAATGGCTACATAAGCTTCGGTAGAGGGGTACTACCATGGTTTTATGTATTTACTTTTCATCTATGCACCATCATATGTGTATTTGACTTCAAGATTACTTTTAGTTTAAAATAATGTAATTGTCAACCTCATATGTACATATCAATTTTTATATAACATGTTAGCCATAGTAAAAGTTGCCTAGCCAAGATTTTTTCCCTTGGTTCCGCCCTAGTACATATACGTCTCACAAGAGCCCCAATTAAGAGACAGTTTGTTCGATACCTTTTTGAATCTAATTTACTCTCTGCTAGCAATACTACAAAATGAGTGTTGTTAAATTTTTGCTGGCCCCAGTCTTAATGCCCCCTAATTATGGAAATGAAAATTAAATAGGCGGGAGTGGTTTCTGCCCCCAACCCCAAGCCAAGGCCCCAGCGGCCGTACAAGAATCCAAACAAAATCGCGAAATTACCCCCTTTGCTCCCCGATAAATTCCAGGAACACCCTCCCCGTTTCTCGCGACGGCCACGGCGACACCGCAGATCTCCTCGTCCTAGGGCTCTGGCTATCTGGCCGGCGGCGTGAGCTGGAACGATGGAGCTGTGGAGCAAGCTGCGGAGCCTGGACGCCTACCCGAAGGTGAACGAGGACTTCTACAGCCGCACCCTCTCCGGCGGCCTCATCACCCTCGTATCCTCCCTCGCCATCCTCCTCCTCTTCTTCTCGGAGATCCGTACGTACTCCCCCTCCACATCCCCGTCTCAGATCCCTTATACTTTCGTCTCTCTAGCTGCGGCACAGTTCGATCTCGCCATGTCAACTCGGTGGCTTTGCGTACGGTTCGATAATTATATGTGTTCCGATGCGAAACCGAGACTATGTACTGGCGGATTGGATCGTGTGCTTGGTGACCATCTAACCGGAGTGAATTGAAAACATTGGGTGAAAAATTCGCAATTCCATTAGCATGCTGCATGCATTTGAGTTCCCGTATCGATTAGAGGGGTCTGTGGGCTAAAACTTAAGACTAATCATGAACTTAACACATGAATCCTAGTTCAAAACATGAACACCTAGAGTAAACCTTAGATGCGGAATCATTAGTACTTACCCGAACTCGAGGATGCCATGAAAGAGGTGATGAGTCGGTGTAGCGGTCGGGAGGTGAAGAGAGGTCGGTGCAGAGGCGTCGGTGGCCGTAGAGATGGTCGTGGACGAGGCCGGCGGTGCTCGGTCTTCGCCCACAGCAGCGCATGTAAGAGATCGGGTTGTTAGG
This sequence comes from Ampelocalamus luodianensis, assembly GCA_036346255.1. Classification (NCBI taxonomy): domain Eukaryota; kingdom Viridiplantae; phylum Streptophyta; class Magnoliopsida; order Poales; family Poaceae; genus Ampelocalamus; species Ampelocalamus luodianensis. Next base: position 24,365,484 of record CM070622.1, on the reverse strand, counting down.
ACGTTCTTCAGCCAAGAACCACACACGATTAGAGGCCTGCTGAGTCCCTATTTTGTATTGCGCTGCGTGAACGGGACGGAAACCAACTTGTTGGTTGCGCCCCCGATCAGGGCGCGTAGAAGGCCATGACTCCCGAGTCTTTCGGAGTTCGTTAGCCGAGAGATCAACTCAACATTCTCCCTTTTGATCGTAAGGCTAACATCATAAGCCCATTCTCAATAAAACAACATACCAAGGTAATGCGTCGCATGACCAATGAAGTGTCATACAACCTCAGTACCTATAGTGTACTATCTTATCTTAAAATGGATATATATTATACTTAATGGGAGTTGGTTTACTTTAAGGTCCTTTTATCCAGAATCAGAGGCTTTCCAATAAACCCATGCCGGCAACATGATCACGATAAATATTGGGTGGTAAGCCTTTAGTAAGAGGATCCGCAAGCATTAACTTAGTACTAATGTGCTTGATACTAATAGTTTGATCCTGGATTCTATCTTTCACAACATGATACTTAATGTCAATGTGTTTGGCAGCACCACTTGACTTGTTGTTACTCGCATAAAAGACTACAGGTTCGTTATCGCAGTATAAGGTGAGTGGTTTAGAGATGCTGTCTACCACTCTAAGTCCCGGGATAAAGTTCTTAAGCCATACAGCCTGCCCGGTGGCCTCATAACATGCCACAAACTCAGCTTGCATCGTTGAAGATGCCGTAAGGGTTTGTTTGGAGCTTTTCCACATGATAGCTCCTTGAGCGAGTGTGAAGATGTAACCTGACGTGGATTTCTTAGTATCAACACATCCCGCAAAATCTGAATCTGAATAACCAACAACTTCAAGGTTATCATAATTCTTATATGTGAACATGAAAAGCTTAGTAGCTTGCATATAGCGCAAGACTTTCTTAACGGCCTTCCAGTGGTCCGGTCCTGGATTTGACTGATATCTGCCAAGCATCCCGGTTACAAAAGCTAAATCAGGGCGTGTACATACTTGAGCATACATAATGCTTCCGACAGCTGAAGTATAAGGAACCGACTTCATCTGATCAGTTTCATATTGGTTCCTTGGACATTGAAATGTCCCAAACTTATCGCCCTTAACAATAGGAGCAGGCGAGCCAAAGCACTTATGCATATTGTATTTCTTCAGTACTCTGTCAATGTATGCCTTCTGAGATAAACCTAATAATCCTTTGGACCTATCTCGGTGAATCTCAATGCCAAGAACATAAGAGGCATCACCAAGATCCTTCATATCAAAATTAGATGAAAGAAATCTCTTGGTCTCAAACAGTATATCCTTATCACTGCTGGCCAATAAGATATCATCCACATAAAGCACTAAGATGGTGAATTTACTCCCCTTAAACTTAACATATATGCAATTATCAACTTCATTTTCCTTAAAACAAAAATTCCTTATTATCTTATCGAATTTGAGGTACCACTGCCTCGACGCTTGTTTCAAGCCATAAATTGATTTCTTAAGTCGACATCCTATATGCTCCTTGCCTTCCACGACAAAACTTTCCGGTTGAGCCATGTAAACATTTTCTTGCAAGTCGCCATTAAGAAATGCCGTTTTAACATCCATCTGATGCAGCTCTAAATCATAATGAGCTACAAGTGCCATTACGATTCTGAATGAATCCTTAGTTGAGACAGGAGAAAAGGTGTCATTATAGTCAATCCCCTCTCTTTGTGAGAAGCCTTTTGCTACAAGTCTTGCTTTGAATCTTTCGATATTTCCCTTAGAGTTATGCTTGGTTTTGTAGACCCATTTACAGCCTACTGTTTTGACTCTGTCAGGAATTTCTACTAGGTCCCATACATCATTAGTGCTCATAGACTTTAGTTCATCCTTCATGGCATCAAGCCACTTAGGAGAATGTTCACTCATCATGGCCTCCTTATAAGAAGTGGGATCATCTACCTTCCCTATATCATTAATGTCCTCATTCATATATACAACATAATCATTTGGGATGGCAGATCTTCTCTCCCGCTGTGATCTTCTAATAGGTTCATTAGTTATTACAGGAGACTGCTGAGGCTCATCATTAGGTGCAACATTAGGAATTTCAGAGATCTCAACATCGGGTGCAATAACAGTATTTTCTACTGGAGGTGCAACCAAGGATCAAAACTCATTTCCGGTAAATCCGGTCGTCGACGAAAAACCGCAGAATCGCCTAGTGATTCGGATTTCTGAAAAAAGCGGATGAAAACCGCTTGAATTTGATTAAAAATCATTCAAAATTCAAAAATTAGAATTTGAACTTGCAAAACCCGGAAAAATCGTAGGGATCTAAAGTCCGGACCCGCCAGAAGCGATTCTCGGTCGTGTCGCGATTCACGTGGTTTTTTCACAGGTGCAACCACCTGAGGCACAGGAATAAAAATCTCTGGGATAAGCGGTGAAGGAACATAAACCCGCTTCTCCTCAAGATCTATTTTCCTGGGCTCTTGCTCCTCATTATTTTCTAAGAACACAGCGTGTCTTGTTTCTACAAACTTAGTTGTCCTATCAGGACAGTAAAAACGATACCCTTTGGATCTATCAGGGTACCCAATAAAATGACAACTTATTGTTTTAGAGTCTAATTTCCCAATATGTGGATTAAATATCTTAGCTTCAGCACGACAACCCCACACTCGTAAATATTTCAAACTTGGTTTTCTCCCAGTCCATAATTCATAAGGTGTCTTAGGCACTGATTTACTGGGAACCCGATTAAGAATATGTGCATCTGTCTTTAGTGCTTCCATCCACAAACTAATTGGTAAACTAGAGTGGCTGAGCATGCTCCGTACCATATCCATAAATGTACGGTTGCGTCTCTCAGCTACTCCATTCTGCTGAGGTTCACCTGGCATAGAATACTGGGCAACAATGCCATTTTCTTGAAAAACTTAGCGAAAGGGCCAAGAATTTGCCCATAAGAGGCATGTCTTCCATAATATTCTCCCCCACGATCCGATCTTACCACTTTAATTCTTAGGTTGTGTTGATTTTCAACTTCAGCCTTAAATATCTTAAATTTGTCAAGTGACTCAGATCGGTCTTTAATAGGAAAGATATAACCATAACGGGAGAAATCATCAGTGAATGTAATAAAAGAATCAAAACTATCCACTGATGTCACAGGAAAAGGACCACAAATATCAGTATGAATTAATTCTAAGAGTCCTGTGCTGCGAGTAGCTCCCTTTTTTATTTGTTTCACATATTTTTCTTTAATGCAATCAATGCAGTGGTCTCAGTCAGAGAAATCTAATGGATGAAGAATCTCTTCCTTAATGAGACGCTCCATTCTCCCCTTCGAAATGTGGCCTAAACGACAGTGCCACAATTTCGAAGAAGTCTCATTATTCTTTTTACACTTAGCATCACACACATTCAAGGATATATGAGATTCATTAAGGGAAAGCATATAGAGCTTGTCTCGTCTAAAGGCAAGACCAACATCATTAGAATTGAACGTAATAATACATTTATTATCACCAAAAATACACTTAAAACCTTCATCGTCCAACAAAGAAACTGAAATCAAATTCCTCCGAATAGAAGGAACATAAACTACATTATTGAGACGAAGCAAGAAGCCGCTGTCTAAAATTAATGAAATAGATCCAATTGACTCTACTTCGGCTTCCTTTCCATCCGCGACTCTAAGGCTTCGCTCCCTTTCTTAGTGTTCTCGCGGTAAGGAATCCTGTAGAAGAATTAATGCGTGCACGATTGCACTGAGTCAATCCACCAGAATTAATTGAAAAATTAGCATAAAGAGTTTCATCAACAAACGTTATTGTATCATTACCCTTCTTTGCGAACCACTTTAGGAATCCGACACAGTCCTTCTGAAAGTGCCTGTGCGCTTGCGAAATGACATTCACCCTTTAGGTGCTCCGAGAGCCACATGAGGCTTAGGTGCATTGTGCACTTTAGGCCCGACTTATCTGCATTGGGAGAACGCGACTTCTTCTTAGATTTGAAGTCCCCTTGGAACTTCCTTTTGTTGGAGTCACCAACTTGAAGTGCAAGATCCCTCTTTTCCGTCCTTATTCTTTCCTCCTCCTGAACACACATGACGATTAAATCGCTTATGTTCCACTTTTCTTTCTGAGTATTATAATTGATCTTAAAAACTGTATATTCAGAAGGAAGAGAAGTCATGATGAAATGGACTAGGAAACCATCAGATATTTCCATATCCATGCCTTTAAGTTTTCCGGCCATATCAGTCATCATCATAATGTGTTCTCTAATACTGTCGGATCCATCATACTTAGTTGTCAAGAGCCTCTGAATTAGAGTACTGGCATAAATTTTTGTGGAGCCCTTAAATTTTTCCTCAACTGATGCCAGATACTCTGTAGCATTTTCAGAATCGGGGATTGCTCCCCTGATCCCAACTGAAATGGAGGTCTTCATAATCATAAGTGATAGACGGTTGGACCGCTCCCATTTCTCAGCATTAGTTTCATAAATTTCCTTTTTGTCATCATAATTTTCTTCACCTTCGGTGGGGGGAATGGGAGTCGGCACCCTTCAAGCATAATCGAGATCTAAAACCCCAAGGACAACATGGATCCTTTCTTTCCAGGTGGGAAAATTGCTCCCCGTAAGCTGCTCAATGTTGTCGATTGTGGCAGCGACATTTGATGCATTTATTGCTGAATACCAAAATACAGGACATAAATTAGAAATAATCATAAGAATTATGTTGCATGCAATTAACCCTATGTTGGTCTGATTAATAACATGCAAAAAAAAAACTATAGTCCTAATTCACATCACCGTTGGGCAGAAGATGAAAAAGAACTAAACAATTAATATGGCTACACACGATTACAATCAACGTTGGTCACATGGGCGGCGGCAGGGGGGGTGCCCAGGGTGCACGGGCACCCCCAAAAATAAATAGAATTTTTTTAAAACTAGGTATAAGTGGTATAAGTACTCAGCAGTTAGGTATTTGGGTTGGTTATTTCAATAATTGACCACTGAGCCACCAACTAGGGCAAGTTGCCAGGCTCTAAGGCAGTGAGGCACCCACACCTTCCTAAGTTATTGTACAATCGATCACAGTGAGTACTATCACAAAAGACTGGTTGTACAAGCTAGCAAAGGCTTTTGGCATCTGTTTTGACGAAATATTTCGGTTCTTGGTGCAGCTTTTTGTTCCTGTCATGGTGTCATCTCGGCTAGCTACAATCGCCAACTAAAACAATCACTTTCGATGCACACCTACGAGTATCAATAATTTATCTCTGGGTATAATCATGGGAGGAGCGTAGGGTGCTCGGACACATAAAAAATCGAAACATTTTGGTGATCGATTCGCACTTGGGTCATATTCATAGTACTCCTTGGTGTGCACTCTCTTAGAAGCTCACTCATGGCCCGTTCGTGCCTCCACCTGACACTGATCATCTCATCACTCATCACCCACATCCATCTTTATCTCCAATACTCCAACTCCTCCCTAATTTGGTCCCTGCGGCTCGGCGGTCAGTGCGACACGGCGGAGAGGAGCGGTGGGCGGCGTAGCACCAGTGTGGGAGCAACAAGCAGTAGTAGGTGATGCGCCACTCACTAAAACCAATGGTTTTGCAGATGCGCATGGAGCAACTTCCATTTTTCTCACATTCATATTATTATGCAAGTCAATTTTCAAATTGATTACTATAGTAATGACATGCGAAAAGATACTAGTAGACAATTTCCTCCGTTCTTCTTTTCTTGATGTTTTTTTACTTCTAACGGGCAAATTCTTGACTTCGTTGGGTGATACGTAGTTTTTTGACAAATATAAAGAAAGTTTGTAACCATATGCAAACACAAGAGTGCATGTATTGTGGTGGAAAAACCCTTAAGTATTGAAGAGGTTGGTTCTGGGTTGGAACCTTGGCTATGCATTTCTTCTGTATTTTTCGTTTTAACTTCACAAAAAATTCAAATTTGATTAAAATTTTGGTGAAATAAATCGAAAATTCCAGTGAATGCACATGAATCGGTCTATCGTTAGGCTTCGAAATTTTTTCCCTGGTTTGAACTAATCGTACCCGGCGTTACTTTGTGTGTGCACCCCCAACATCAAATTCCTGGCTCCGCCACTGGTTGGTCAGAATGTAATCGTATGCATACAAAATGCCAGAACATAAAATGTAAAAATCTCTAATTAAAATATCTCGTTGGTTCAATTTTAATCAGAGACTAAGCATAATATTGGGCAATAATACATTATTCATGATATATCATAATTGGGTAACCGAACAATAATTAAAACAGTGCACAAAAAGGATTTAATCATAAGAAAATGCACTGGAAAAAAAGAGAGAAAACCCACTGTTCATGATGGCCCAAAAGAAAACGGCCTGGTGTCCATCGCGCGCAGCCCAAAAGCATACGCTGCGCCCGACTTCCCACCGCCGATCAAATTCAAAACCACAAGCGCGTCGGATTTAATCGGGCGGTGAGAATCTTGGTCAATTTTCATTACGCCGACCCAAAACGCGGTGCCCGTTGGATCAGATCGGACGGCCGAGACAAGTCGCGGGCAACTTAAAAGGCGCCGAAAACCCTAACCCTAAAACATTTCGCCCCTTCCTCTCCCCCGAAAAGCGGAGCGACGGTGCATCGATGCGGCCGGCGACGGCGCGAGGTGGCGGCGGCGACGGCGAGCGCGCGCGCGGGCGGCGCGCAGCGCGAGGAGAGCATCGCGGTGGTGGCTTGGCGGCGCCGCATTCTGACCCTACCGGCCGGCGCATGCGTGCGACCGAGGTTGCGAGCACCGTCGTCGAGTGGAGTTGCGATGGCGCTCGAACCCGAAAAGGCTCCAGTGAAACAACAAACGTAAGTCTCCGCCGCATCTAAAGTTTCTTAGGGTTCCGATTTGGGGTTTAAGGGTTCGGGTGATTCCGATTTGGCATGAAAAACTTAAATCCCCTCCTTCGAAGTGCTAACCGAGAGTCTAAAAGTTAGATCTGAGCATGAGCAAGTTCGGTTTTAGGGTTCAAGATGAACTAGGGTTGCTCTGATACCAAATGTGGGCTAAAACTTAAGACTAATCATGAACTTAACACATGAATCCTAGTTCAAAACATGAACACCTAGAGTAAACATTAGATGCGGAATCATTAGTACTTACCCGAACTTGAGGATGCCATGAAAGAGGTGATGAGTCGGTGTAGCGGCCGGGAGGTGAAGAGAGGTCGGTGCAGAGGCGTCGGTGGCCGTAGAGATGGTCGTGGACGAGGCCGGCGGTGTTCGGTCTTCGCCCACAGCAGCGCACGTAAGAGATTGGGTTGTTAGGACGTTCTTCAGCCAAGAACCACACACGATTAGAGGCCTGCCGAGTCCCTATTTTGTATTGCGCTGCGTGAACGGGACGGAAACCAACTTGTTGGTTGCGCCCCCGATAAGGGCGCGTAGAGGGCCATGACTCCCGAGTCTTTCGGAGTTCATTAGCCGAGAGATCAACCCAACAGGGTCGCGTGAGGAGTTGCTGAAGGGTAGAGGCCCTTGCTGGGAAGGTGGTGGAGGCAGTACCTAGATTAGTTTGCGGCTGCATGTATGATCTAATGATGCTGTTGGTTGTTGGTTCCATTTGGATGCTATATATGAGTTGATGTCATCAGAGTACTGGGTTTGTGTGTACTTGCACCTTTTTTTGTGTGTGGATGTGGTTAATTTAGTGTGAATTTAGCACTATCCATCTTTTGCTATGCTGCTAATACAGTGGAGTTATTTCCTTAGCGCTAAGACTAGTAGAGTGGAGTTTCATTAGATTTTCGAAACCTCCCTGTAGCCAACTAGGATTCGATTATATTTGGGAACTTTTCTGTCATTTTGTTCTTGTTGATGTTGATGCTAAGTTGTTGATGTGTTATCTTCTTATGAGTTTCAGGGCTTCTATAATCCTCTGCATGAGACTATTGCTGATAACCTTTATTTAGGCATACTAAAGTTGAAAAGAGGGATGGTCTAACTTGTTACATGTTGCAACTACGGTTTCCTATAATGTGGCTATCTGATCACTCTTCTGATTCTATTTGTTCCTTGTCTTTTCGTCACTAGTTAGTTTGTGTGCTATGCATTAACTTACTGCTGTGTTAACGTTTCTGCAGGGTTGTATCTATATTCTGCTACAGAGAGTAAGCTCACTGTTGATACCTCAAGAGGGGAAAGGCTACATATCAACGTTAGTGCGAATGCTCATTTTGTCACTCCAAACTTTCCAATTGTCCGGCATTTCTAAGGTGCTCTGTGTGCAATTGTCTTGGTGTTAATTTTTGTTCCCCATGCAATGTTCACCTAGGCGCTAGGCGAGTGGGCGAAGGGTGTCCGCCTAGCGCCTAGCCCACCTAGGCGGTGGTCTGTGCAGCCGGCGGTCGAACAGAAGCAGCAGGGGGGAGAGGAGAAGTGAAGAAGAAAAAGAAAAGAGAAAGTAAAAAATAAAAGAAACTTACTTGGCCTGCTGGCCGGCCTGGTCCAGTCCAGCCCAAGCCTAGTGATTCGACCGCAATGCGCAACATCGACCGAAACTTACCTGGCCAGCTTGGTTCAGTCCTCGCTGCCCTTCCTTATCCTCTTGCCCCTACGTGACTACGCCTGCCCTCCTCTCGCTCTCCGCCTCGCTCACGCTCTCCCCTCTCCCATCCCATCGCCGCCCCATCCCCTCCCATTAGGACGAAATCCGGCGGCAGGGAGACAAAATCCGGTAACGAGGAAGTGGAATTGACGGTGGGGAAGCGACAGCGATGTCGATCTGGCCAGGGAGGAGGCGGCGTGCGACGGGGAGCCGGAGAGGAGACGGTGCGTGACGGGGAGCCGGGGACGAGGCGGCGCGACGAGGTTTGGAACCACACGGGTGAGAGCCTCCTCACTTACCCCTCTTTTCTCCCACGTGTCGCCGGTCAGCTCCACCCGCCGCCACCCCGGACTGCCCAGCCACCGCCGCGCCTTGCCCGCCTCGGTTCGCCTGCGTTCGCCTTTGACCCGCGTTGACCACCTAGGCAGCTGAGCACCTAGGGGTCCGACTAAGCCCGAATCACGGCGGGTGGCTTGCGCCCAGCACCTAGGCGGGCAAGGTGGCCGCCTAGGAGAACAATACCTCCATGCTTGTTGCGCTATTTGGAAAGCATGTAACCAAAATGTAGTTATGCCAAATTTCATGCTCCGTCATATTGACCCCATTTCAGTTGAGTATTACTTATAATTATGCAAAATTTTGGAGTTATTTTCTTGATAGACGTCAGAGGCTCAGACTGTCTTTATTTTCTTTTCAGACCTCTACAACGTGTCAACTGTCAAATAATGAATAAAGTATCATTAGATGTTGTATGGCTGATGGGTCATTGAATTCTGAACTAACAAGTGGTAGCCAACTAGCTGATTCCAAGTTGAGGAGGCCCAGACCATATATGTCATTTGTGCTGTATGTTTTTTAATGAAAGGATAGTCCCCATTCTCTATTATTAGAAAACACTGCAATCTAGTTCCAAGTTCAGAACGGCACAAAAGAAAAGAAAAAAAACCCTAGACTGCAGATCACACCACCACATCTGGAACACTTTTGCTACCTACTCGACCAACTTTTCACTACCACCCTATTACAAACAGTATTTTTTCGCTGCTAACTGACTACTACTGCCTCCTGTTTTCTTCTTTATCATCTACCAATTCTTCTTGTCCAGGATGTCCAGCTTTTTCTTGGTCCAAAAATTCACTGGCTACCTGAAAGAGAGTCCTAGAACCCCGACAGAGTAGCTCCTGCGCGCCCTCCTCCTGCATGTTGGCCCAGGAATCAATCCAATGACAAATAGCAAAGATCAGTTCGATCGATTCAGCAGGCCATTTCTCTGAAAGCATTCCATGTTGTGAGCCTTCCAGATGCTCCACAAAATGGCAGCAATGCCCACCATTATCAATTTTCTATTTCTACCACCAGACCTATTCAGCTAGCCATCAAACAGTTGCTGTATATGTGCAGGTGGAGTAGGTAAACCAAAAGTACATCTTACCACATTCCAGATATATTTTGCAAGGGGACAAGATCAGAACAGATGGCTGATTGTCTCATCAGCACCACAAAATATACAGTTCTTGTCCCCTTTCCCACCTCTGTTCAAAAAGTTATCCTTGGTTAGGATACTCTCTTTAAGTACTAACCACAGAAAGACTTTAATTTTCCGAGGAAGTTTGATGTTTCAAATGAATTTCTGTGGAAAAGCAACATTTTTTATGTTCCAAATGAATTTCTGTGGAAAAGCAACATTTTTGATGTTCCAAATGAATTTGTGTGGAAAAGCAACATTTTGTGCTCTTAAAGCTCTATAAAAAGATTGGACAGAAAAGGTACCCTTGGAATTCAGCACCCAAATTACCTTGTCCCTTTCATCTATTAGAGTTACATCAGCACACTCTTCTTGCAATTGTTTCCAAAGATTTAATGTTTCTCCCCAAAGAGTTCTTCTAAACCTAATACAGCCCCACCCTTCCTCAAATACTTTCGTCACTGTAAAGTGCTTGCTAAAGGTAAGATTGTACAATCTAGCATACTTAATGGAGAAATGAGTATCTCCCTTCCAAATGTCCTCCCAGAAAAGAGTCCTATTTCCATCACCAATTTTCTTTCTACAACAAGCTGAAAAGTATTTTTTTAGCCTCTAATAGCCCCTGCCAAAAATGAGAACCCCCCTGTACATAATCAACCTGAGAAAGGGTCTTGTGAGCAAGATATTTTTTTCTCAAAAGTTCTTGCCATTGGCCCTCCTCATTTTCTAACCTCCATAGTCATTTACCTAATAATGCAATATTTATTGTTTTCAAGTCTAACATTCCCAAGCCTCCTTGATCTTTAGGTAAACAAACCATTGGCCAACCAACCAAGTGGTACTCTCTTACCCCTTGATCTGATTGCCACAAGAATCTAGACCTGAAGAAATCCATTCTCTTTCTCACCTCTGCTGGTAATTTATAGAAAGGCATCATATAGAGAGGTAAACTAGTTAGCATAGAATTAATCAGAATCAATCTACCCCCAATAGATAACAATTTCCCTTGCCAACAACCAACTGCTGTATGTGATGAGGCTCTTTCTACTCTTACGCACTGTTTAACATACATGATTGCTTTTGCAGTTTGATGTTACATTCCCGGCTCTTCCTTGTTCTCTTGTTGCTGTTGATACAATGGATGTCAGTGGAGAGCAACATTATGATATAGTATGTACAGACAGTTTTCATTAATTTCCTTATTTTCTGTTTTATTTTATATCTTGTAAAGTGTTTCCCGAGCTCTACTGCATATATCTGTCGTCTGAGATGCTGAATATCTACTTTGCAGAGACATGACATTATAAAGAAAAGAATTGATCATCTTGGTAATGTAATTGAATCAAGAAAAGATGGAGTTGGTGCCCCTAAGGTATGTTTTCCCACTTATAACTTGAAATTGTGTGTCTGTGAAACTGTTCAAGTTTTACCTTAACGTTTGCCATAATTAGAATTGCTTATACTTTTCAGCGTAGCAAATTCAAGATCTATTTGAAGTGATCAATTCATAATATAATCAGATCTTGAACATCATGCTTTGTGACTCTTTGTAGAAGATGGCCGGTGCTAGTGTTAATAAATTTTGGCTTTCATAGTATTCGCATGGTCATATTTTAGAGCTTCCTAGCAGTTGGTGGTGACTGTTCATGTTGTGCTTTTCCTGAACCACGTAGGTTGTTTATAGTAAGTACTAACTCTTTATATTGCATGTTGGGAACCATTATAAAGAAACCAATGACAGTATTAGCAAATTCAGGCATGGTGATGGCATGAAGGGAGTGGTATCTTTATTAAATGACAAATGTGAAATATGTGGACAACACATTTATGTTACAGGGTAATGTTCTTTTGAACTAACACTTTTGTCATCTTCTAGATTGAAAGACCATTGCAGAAACATGGTGGAAGGCTTGACCACAATGAGGTTTACTGTGGGTCTTGCTATGGCGCTGAAGAGGTACGTATCTTTAATATCATTATGTCGATTTCTCTTAATTTTTTAAATGCAATGACTTTACCTGTTTACGCCTATCTTATTCTGCCTCACCCTGACTTCAGTCCATAACGGCAATAATTTTATCCTTTACAGTTTTATTGAAAATATCTGAGAAACACTAATGTTGCACTTGCAATTTTACCAGTCAGATGATCAATGTTGTAACTCCTGTGAAGAAGTTCGTGATGCCTATCGGAAGAAAGGGTGGGCAGTCACAAATGTAGAATTACTTGATCAGGTATTTTCCTTCACTCTCATTTGATAGCATAATCTTGTTCATGCATATTGTTCTTAGCAAAAGCTATCTTTAGTGCCCCATTGTGACATGTGATGTGTCCCTTGGGTCCTTGGTCTGGTTGATCTGCTAAATAGAGAGTCGGTTGTTAATGCAATAACTTGCAACAGTAAATTATATATATACAGTAAAGTGATAGAGCATGAGCCAACATATGTGTACGGTGTACATGCGATGTAAGTTGTGTTTCTTTATCACCTAACAGATTCATAGCGAAGATACTACCTCCTGGTGACATGTTCATTGTATATTTTTGTATGTACTGAAAAATCTTTAGGAGTTATGACTTGGATTGCATCTAGTCATATGCTAGTAAGCAACCCCATTGGCTATCCACAATATATCTATAGAAAATTAGAAATTTACAATACAGGTGCTTTCATGTTATTGTTTGGAAAATATCCATATTGATTCTGATCGCACTGCTTGTTAACTTGTATTTGGTGTTCATTTTGTCTGTTCCAAAACACATTGTTGGTCATTTGAGGGCTGGCAAAAAAGTTTGTTATGGGTTCGAATCAAAATTGATTCAATTACAATAGTTAATTGATTAAAATTGAAATGTGTCAATTTGGAATGAAAAAGGTTAATGAGGCTCGGCTTGATAGTGGCCCGTTAGCTCGCTTTTAAAATAACCACCTAAACAATAAATAAAACGATTTTAAGTCGAACTACGTCAATTTCGAATGAAGCTCGATAGCCAGCTTCATTTCTCTGAAAGGCACATGAAAATGTGAATCACCTGCATTTATTTGTCTATCCCATTTTTTTTCAATGAACTTAAAGAGTTCTTGCTGCCTGCAACTAATCCATGCAGAAGTCTTTTGGTATTTGGATTATACTTTGTCGTTATTTTTTCCTTATTGATGCTCCAGTGCAAGAGAGAGGGCTTCGTTCAAAGGTTAAAAGATGAACAAGGGGAAGGTTGCAATATTCATGGATTTGTAGATGTCAACAAAGTAGCTGGGAATTTTCACTTTGCCCCTGGAAAAAGCTTGGACCAATCATTGAACTTCCTTCAAGATCTGTTGAACTTCCAACAAGAAAATTACAATGCAAGTAGAATTATTCTCTTTTATCCACATTATTGAACCAATTACAATATTTAGCATAAACATGAACCTATAATGGTCAATTCCCCCCTTCCCCGAAACAGATAAGTCACAAGATAAACAAACTGTCCTTTGGGAAAGAGTTCCCTGGTGTCGTCAATCCTCTTGATGGGTATGATTTGCAACTAATTTTTTAATTCAAAAAGAAGGTAATAAAATTGTATCTCTGGCTCACAATTTTTCCATGCCCCTTTATCATCCTGAGTATTTCAGTGTAGAATGGATACAGCAGTCAAATGGGTTAACAGGGATGTACCAGTATTTTGTGAAGGTAAGATTTTATTAACCACTGATCATATTCTTTAATATGGTTGTTCATTATTAAACTGTCGGGTACATGAAGAGATGTCATCCTGCCTGCTTTAATTTACTAATAATATCTTTTGTATAGGTTGTTCCTACAATCTATACTGATATTAGGGGGCGGAAGATTCACTCAAATCAGGTAAACAGCACAGTTTTAATGTTTACTTTATTATTAAGCCAAATTTTGCGGTTAATTCTTCATTTTCATTTGCAGTTCTCTGTGACAGAGCACTATAGAGAAGCAATTGGCTATCCCAGGCCCCCACCTGGTGTACATTTCTTCTATGAATTTTCACCAATTAAGGTAAGGAAGGGATCCTACTGATCTTATGTAGTGTTCTTGAAGAGTTAATTATTAGCAATATCTCTGCACAGTTCATCAATTGATAGTCTGCAACTCTGTATATACATAATGAGTAGTATATCTAGGCTATTTAAGCTGTATGCTCTAAAAGCAGAAGCATGCATTGCATTTATTTCTTGGAAGTGACACTTCAGTTTCCTCCTTATCATGTTGATCCCTTTCAGATAACATGTAACAATCACCATCTGTACAGGTATCGGTCATCCTCTATGTTGAAATCGCTTAGTTTGTCTGATTGTTCTTTGACAGGTTGATTTTACTGAAGAAAATACATCGCTTCTTCACTTCATTACAAACATATGTGCTATTGTTGGAGGTTTGTCATAAACTTGTAACTATTGTTGGTACATAAGCAAAAGCCTGGTTTTGCATATGCTTCTGTGCTACCTCTATGTGCACGGGTATTTCCACAGGAGCAAAATTATGTAACCCATGGTTCATCTACATTCTCACAGGCATATTCACTGTTGCTGGCATCATAGATTCTTTTGTGTACCATGGTCATCGTGCGATAAAGAAAAAGATGGAGATCGGAAAGCTTGGGTAATTCCATTTCTAGCATATAGCCAGTAGGACCATACTAAAAAACGAGTTAACGTATGCTTGCCCTGAAAAGGTGCGAGGAGAACTCAGGAGGAATTTTGGTCAATATTGTAATACATCTTCTACTCAGTCAGACTTTTGCTAATTATTTGAGCCTCGAGCATAGACGTTTCATGTGTAAGCAGTTGCATCACCGCAATGTTCGTCTTATAGGCCAAGTCTACTGTAACGTACTCAACCCTGTTGAAAATTCTATTTTGCTCAATGCCCCATACTGTTTGTTTTTTGTGTTTTTCGCCAGGTCACTTTGTGAGCATTGCTCTTTCCGTATATTTCATGCCGAATGGACCGCTTGGTTGCTGCAGTCAAAAAAACTTTATGGGGTGACTTGCTGGGAATAAATGCCAGTAGCCTTGTATAGACCATGTAAAATTGGCAGTTAGTGTGCGCAGCAGTGGCTGCGCTCGCACGCGGCCTGCCCCCGGCCACGTTGTGACACCGGCTGCCACCCCGGTCCTGCCGAGGCGGGGTGCTTCGTACCATGTTGGATCCGGATTTTTTAATTCAGAATTCTCTGTGAAATACTGTGCTATTTCCTGGATCAGTAGCTAGCACTCACAGATACATCATTGAATCAATTCATACATGGCGTAAAATTATACCATTCATTAATTAACACAACAGAGTTTACATAGACCGCGTCGGGTCGAGTTTTACAATACGGGCCGAACAGGCCAAATTGATTACATTACAAAAGCGGAAGCGATAACAGAAGCAAAAGGGGTGAGAACTCATCTTTTCACAGGCAAGCGACTGAGGAAACCCGTGTGCGCCCGATATTAACCAAGGCTTGGATAATATTGGATGCACGCAAGTACCAACGGAGTCAACTGGACTAGGGTGAGACTAGAACATATAAAGACTACTCTACGCTTCATCATCTCCCGGACCTCCAACTTCTGGATCCTCGTAATAGTCGTAATCTCCAAGATTTCCTGCACATGAGGGTTTTGGGGGAGAGAGCGAGAATGAGCACAACTTCCGTGCTCGCGAGCCAATACACAATGCAATAATATACATGCAAGGCTTAACAAGGATGACTCAGGTTCTTTTATTTGCTAAAGCAATATTTTCAATTATCATAATTGCAAAGTCCTATCACTTAGCATTTTTAACAAATTGCATTTTTGTTAAATAGAGTAATTGTGCAATAATTTATAACAGCAGGGGTTCCCTCCGTCGGAAACTCTACCTTATGCTTACTTTTGATTGGGTCCGTCCTCAATTACCAACATCACTGAGTTCGAGCACTCAGGCAAAATCCAATCTCAGGGCTAGTTGAGCCCACCATATTTTTCATCCCAACCACAAGGTTTTTGAAATAGAACTAACTCGAGTAAAGATTCTCATGTCCGCTTTGACCAGTAGGGCGCGGTGCTTAAAACAGATTTAGACTCTGCAGAGGTTGTACACTTTACCCACAAGAGATAGTCATACTCGTTACCCCACATGATTCCTTAGTCATGTAGTTGAGCGACCGTCACAGTAACCATTCAAAATATCTCGCCCCTTCCGTCATCTCACCTATATGGGGTTACGCTCATATGTTGGTGCGGGATGTCACCCCCTACATCTTGCTGTAGAAGGCACTTCACCATCGGTGTCCCATTCAAACGTGATCAAGCTCACACTTGCACCCTTTATTATTCCTTCCGTGAGACTGACTTTCAAGGTTCAATAGATCTACTAAGCCAAGTTGCAGTTTGCAGACTTGTGGTTGTACTTGTTTTACACGGGAGGTCATGACAAGATTAAGTCCTTAGGGTTGTCTAGGCGGATCATTTCACACATTAACATTCTTTGGGCTGCATCAGCACCCATCAACATACTCTTCATCACATAGTCCGTCCAGACAGTAACAGTAATATTAGGGTTTTGAGAAGTAAAACCAAATCACCACATTTATCTCAGTCATGGACCACCAATGATTGCCCAAATCATTTTCATGTTTGAAGAGATGATGATTGGGACATTTTAGTGTCCCGTTACTTAAGCAAGGCTAGCATGTCGCTTAAGTACAACCAATAGCTAGTATTACCACATAGTTACTAGAGTGACAAAGATTAAGGGATTCGAATTGTCAAGGATAGCATAATAATTAATTAATCATCAAATGAGTATTTAACTACCTTAAGCTTTAACATACATTTGATTAAAGAATTAAAACATGCAATTTGCTATTTTAAAAGAATATAATTTGCATAAAATGTAGGCTCAATATGATCAAAGTATTGACTCGCCTTGGTTGTAGGGAAGAGAATCCGGGTAGTCTTGTCCTTGATCGAGGTGGAGGTCTCCGGCGTCTTCGAACTCTACACGGGCGAAGTACCGGCAAAATAAACGACAAGCAACAAGAGCAATTAAATACACAAGAATACACAAATGAACTCCAAATTGAACAAGACCTATGCCATTAGCAAGGTCTTGATTTTACAAATTTTTAGAAATTTATTTTACAATTTTTGGAGCTAAAAAGAGGGAGATATGAATTTTTAAAACTTTACTTTTGAATTAAAATAGAAAAAGAAAAAAAAAGAAAAACGGCCGGCGGCCCAAACCACAAAACGGCCTGGCCCACGGCCTTGGGCCAAATCCGACGCGCGGCCCACAGGCACGGCCTACGGGGGGCGCGGGCGCGCGGCCTAGGCGGCGACGCCTGGGTGGGCTGGGGGGGAAGGGGAGGGAAGCGGGGGCTCGGGCGCGGCGGCGAGGGGGAGTGAGGGGCTCGGCGCGGTGGCGCGGGGAGGGGGAAGAAAGGGCGGCGGCGACCGGAGGGGAGATGGAGGGGCGGCAGTGCACAGGGAGGGGAGGAGAGCTCGGGGGGAAAGGAGAAAGCAGCGACGGCGACGGAGCTCACCTACAGCGGCGGCGATACGAGAGGAAGGAGGGGCGGCGCAGTGCGGGGAGAGGAGGGATCGAGGGCGGCGGGAGCGACCGGAGGGAGCGGCGGCGACGACGGCCGAGGTGAGGGCTTCGGCTCCTCTTTTCTTCTCCTTCCTTTTTCTTCTTTTCTTCTTCCTCTCGTGTTCTAGAAGGGGGGTGAGGGGAGGAGAGGAAGAGGAGGCGCCGAGGCTTTTAAAGGCGAGGAGGAGCGGGAGGGGGCGGCGGCGCGGCTCTGGTGCGCGCGTGCGCACAGAGGTGATGATGGCGGCAGGGGGTAGCGTGCGCGTGGAGGTGACAAGTCGAGGGCGCCGGGGAGGTGGCGTGTGCGCGGCGATGTCGTAGTGCACGCGAGGGGGGGGGGGGCGGCGGGGTTGACGGGGAAGAAGGGGGGGTCCGGCGGGGTTGACCCGGGGAAGGGGAAAAAGGTCGTTACACACCAGCCGCGTCGTCGTCGTCGATCCGTCGCCATCCGCGCGCAAGATTCTGAGCTCGCGATAAGGCCATCCGCCTCATACCATCGTACGCCACGAAGTGTCATGGGCCGCTCACGCGGCTCCCCCGGGGCCTTTTCACGTGGCCGATGGCGACGCTTTCCCCGCACATCGCTGGCAGAAGAAGTTAGAGACCCCAACCGTATCATCGACTCATCGTCGCCTTTTCCTCTCGCTTCAGAGCGAGAGATGGGCGACGAAAAGGAGGGACGGGACGACGGGTGGATGGATGGACATGGACGGGGACAGGCAGGCAGGCAGCGTCGACCCACCCTTGGCGTATCGTGAGAGAGCGAGCGACGAGAATGTGCTGATGTTCCTGGCCAGGAAAGGGCCGGACAGGAGGAATATATCGAGAAAGTTGGTTCATCAATGATGCGATGCGAGCGAGTGATCAGTCTGTCGGAGCAACCCAACTGCTCCGGTCTAGTCTCTAGTGTAGGTGAACTGTCCCGATCGGATCATTCAATGGGTGATTTTTAGTGGCAAAAGAATGTTTCTGGACGGGAGGAGGAACTGCTCGTGCCTAGTAGTAGTAGCAGGAGTGTGCTGCTACTTTGTAAGGTTGCGGCGACTCCGGCTGATTGCTTGGAATGGAAGAAGAGTTCAGTGGAGAAAAGGGGCTATTATTTTAAGGAAAAAGCGATAGGAGAAAGTGTCAAGAGTACGTAGTAGTATTATCGACTATCAGATAATGATAGGCTCTTAGAAACGTGAGAGCGCAAGCTCGTGGTATGTGGTGTTACATCACGCGAAAGAGGGTCATCATCTGTTTTAAGATCTCGATCATAGGACGCTAGTGTCTCTAATCCTTGCAGAGTTAGCAGCTCTAGTGTCCCATGGGGGACATTAAATGAATATGGTTCGTTCCATGATCCGTTTTAAGACCATTTCGTACCAGATATGGGTCATGAGTGTGAAATATTCCCGTCTGAGAATTCGTATATGGAGTGCCTTTCTGCTTGTGGTTGTTTGCTCCAGAATGCTGATCTTAAGAAAAAGAGGCTCTTTTCTTGATGACAGCATCTGGTGTTTAAATAACACCAATCGTATGTGCGAGAGGTTTCATTAGAAATAGGTGATGTTGCTTTAGGAGCTTGAAAGTTAAATAAAGTCAAGCAGGCCCGGGAATTCCTATTGTGGGCCATTTTCTTGTCCCCGTATGTGGACAAGATGGTTCCTTCGATGTACTCTGTGACAGTGTTCCAAAGTCCAATGCTTTAGTAATTGACAAGTTGTGATCAGGACAGGTTCAGAGACAACTAATGTAGGATTTATCCTTTCTATTTTTTACTTGGATTTATGATTTTGTGTTGCTAGATAGTATTTCTTTTAGGGGGAATAATGTTGGTGGACCAAAAATATATCGAGCATTTTCTAGTCTTGTTATTATTTTCCAAGTTGAAGATCTTACCTTTCTGGATAATGGAAAACATTTTCTCAAAAAAGATCAAGATCTTAGTGAGAGAGAGAGAGGAGGGGGGGGGGATCACAATAGATCATAGGGAAATGCTGAGGAAATCAGTCAAGATTTACCCCATAACCCCATATCTTCTGAACTTTTGAGAAAGGTTAGCAATATACTTTTTCTTGTAATCACAAGCAATCAGCATGTTGCCGAAGTCATAGCAGGTACAAGTAGGGTTTCCCCCCTCTTCACCCTATTTGCTTCTTTTATTTTGCATTGTCCATGTGAACAACTGAACAAGCAAAGCCCTCAAAAAGCAAGTTAAAAGATTCTTAAAACGAAAGAAAACAGGACCAAATCTTGATTAATTGCTAAGGTAGGCTCAACCCAAGGAAGGAATTCCTGAGCACTAAACAATGGATTAACTACAGCAGCACAGCGGTACGTGATGCCAACGGTAAGAACAACGACACTCCTCTGGACGCCATAATTTTTGTTTTCTGAAGATACGGGTGCAGTTTTCTAGTACACTGCTTAGACTAAGCGCAATACTTTATTAGCCATACGGGCTAATAGCTTAATGGCCATATGGACTAATATTCCCTCAATCCTTCAACACCAACGCAGTGCAGGCATAGTTTAGTAGGCGAAATTAACGTTGACTCTTGATTTGTGTTGAGACCTGGACATGTCTGGATAATTCTCACATCGTCACATGATGATCCAAGACGACCGTTGAGTGCTCAATTACATTGGATCCAGAATTCCAGAAGCGATTAAGCCTGCAACGCCTAGTTGATTGATTCGATCGATTAATATGTTCTTCGTCGACGAGAGATCCCATGGTTTGTGGCCGTTGCGACGGTAAATCTACACATGCTTGGTGCCTTGGTGTTCGTGCCTGAGGAAGCTAAAGAAAACTGGGGGAAAAAAGCGATGAATCTCAAAAACCTGAGCAGATAGTTCAGATCGTGAATTTACACACTCATTATAAGGGGCCCTGAATCTGATCACCTAATATGGCTGATTAGTTGATATTAACATTTTTAATTTTTTTTACCCATCCATGATGGTGTACCATCTGATTCTGATTTCTGAGCCGATTCACCGCTGCAGTTTTGTCATTACCCATGAAATGGACGACATCGAAGATCACATCAAAGGCCATAAGACAGAGACATCAACAAAAAGCGATTGGCCGTTAACCCAACCACCGTCCAACAGCCATAGAATGATTTCATTCTGTTTGCCCCACACTTGTACAAAACTAATCCTTATTAGCAAGGACATAGCACAGCCATTGCATCGCAAAAAATAGTGATTACATAGATATAAACAGAGTGTAGTCTCGCTTACTTTTTCTTCCGTCATAATTTATCTCTTCCTCGCACTCCTCCACCAGCTCATACAGAAAAGACCGGCTTAATCAAATCCAGGATCACAGCTGCTCCATTACATCAAGAAATGGAAATTGCGATTGAAGGAGCAATTTGTTATGTCATGCTCCACCTAACGCGAAATTGCAGAGAGTCTATCTCATAATCACTAGCAGTAGTTGGTAACCGTGGACAAGAAGAATGCAAGCTAAGGAATCAAATAGCTGGAAACATGTGTTCTTTTCGTTAATCCCCTATCTAATTGCAACACACATGTCATCTAGCTCAGAATGATTCACGCAAACTCAGCAAAAGCATTAATTTTTTTTTTCGGTACGTTAAATAGGTAAAAAGTCAAGGACACTAGTAGTAGCCGTTGGGAGGGGGTACAAATGGACAGAAATTAGTGAGAGTTTCACATGTTTGCAACTCTGGGGAGGCAGTCCAGATAAGGGCATCTCAACTGCCTTACAACATTTTGACAATGCTGTCTTCTTCAGAGTCAATAATGGAATGGATTATACAGTACGCACCCCCGAATAAATTTAGTCTAGCGTGCAGATGCACAAAAATGTGTAGTATAGATTAAGAAAGTCGACCCGGAATGCTGCATAATTGCGCTTACTGTATTGCAGTATAGATTAAGAAAGCTTATCCCTAAATACTAAGTAATTGCAAGTTGACATTATACGGTAATGTCCCAAGGGGGAGCGTGCAAGAAAGAAGCATGCGACAAAAGACTGCATCTGGTGATAAATATCAACAATAGGATAGAAGAAACAGTGCACATTGTTGAAGTTATGCCTTTCTTTCAGAAAAATTGAATATATAGATGCAAATGTAGCAAAGGGAACAAAGATGATTAGTTTATTGCTCTTAAAATGTAGCAAAGGGGACAAAACTGAATGGTTACTGCTTAGTTCACCCATTCATATGTGAAGCAAGAAGCAAGGCACAAGGGAGCAGTCCCAAACAAGTATGAAAATGCCAATTTAATGAGGAGGCATGGCCCCAAAGAAAAATGTACATATTATAAAGCACAAATGGTCGGGTTAGTTATTTGTCCAGATTTGAACTTGAAACCGTGACCTATAGGTCATGAGCCTCAAGAAGGTAGCGCTAGCCTATTGTTCACACCTTCTAAAATTGTTATATCAGTCGGTACCTCAATTCCTTATTATCAGCTTTACTGTACCAACATCTCTCTCTTTTCAAGAAAGGCGTAAATTTTCTTTTAGCGAAACATATAAACACTTTACTTCGAACAACAACAAAACATTTGGTCCCAAACAAGTTAAGGTAGACTATGAATGAAACCTTCTCAGGGTTAAAGAGACAAAAGTCTTGCAAATAAAATGAAATTTTTTTTATAAGGTTAAAACCCTAAGCTATACATCCTGCCATCTGATCCAAGATCCTAAAACACAGCCCATAAATCTTTTTATGGTTTCGGTACATGGATCACTAACTTCCATACGCTCCTATCCAAAACTAATTCTTTAGCTACATTCCAATCCCTCAAATCTCTTTTAACTGCTTCCTCCCACGTTAGTTTTAGTCGACCTCTGACTCTTCTTACGTTTTCAATACGTTTTAAAATTTCACTACGTATCGGTGCCTCAGAAGGCATCCTTGGAGATGTCCAAATCATCTCAAACGATGTTGGACAAGCTTCTCTTCAATTGGTGTTACCCCCACCCTATCACATATATCCTCATTGCGGATTCGATCTCGTCTTGTGTGGACACATATCCACCGCATCATCCTCATCCCCGCTACACTTATCTTCCGTATATGTTGTCTTTTAGTCGCCTAACATTCTGCTCCATATAGCATCACATATCTGATCGCTGTCGTATATAATTCACCCTTTAATTTTTGAGGGACTTTTTTTGTCACACAGGACACCCGATGCTTGACGTCATTTCACCCACCCCGCTCTAATCCTGTGGCTCACGTCTTCATCAATCTCTCCGTCTCGCTGTAGCATCGATCTCAAATATCGAAACGTGTCTTTCCTAAGCACTACTTGTCCGTCCAACCTAACATCTCCATTATCTGCTGACACCGCTAAAATCACACTTCATATACTCAGTTTTAGTCCTACTAAATCTAAAGCCCTTCAATCCACGTCTACAGATTCCTATCGACACCTATCATACTCTTATCAACTAACACTACATCAAAAGCATACACAAGGATATCTTCTTGGTGTACAGAATTCAAAGAAACAGTACTGGATTGAAAATGTGATTGCTTTCATTCCATTCATTGATTCATCAATTCATCGGATCACCATAATGAAATGAAGCTGGCCATCCATTCCATTATTGTTGCAAGGATACTAAGGCAGTGACGAAAAATTGAGGAGACATGATTACATGATCATTGTTACAGGGAAGAACACCTCGATCAGTATGCCACTGAGCTGAGCAGAAGCGTGCAGAGCAATCTAATGGCCATTGCCCATCGCCATTGGGGTGGTTGGTGAGCCCACTCTCACACACGCACGCAGTGGAGCCGGCCTAGAAGCCGTTCATCTCTAGCAGGTAGGTGCGGCGCTTGCTGAGCGCCCACACGGCCTCCCTGAACGGCCCGTCGAACGCGCCGGCGACGAATTCGTCGAGCTCCTTCCTGCCGCCGCCGATGCCGCCGGCCTCACCGACCGGCTTGATTACCACGAGCGTCGCGCCCTGGATCCTCGTCCCGTCGGAGAGCTCCAGCATCGGCGCGTACCGGAGCTTCATGTTGCAGGCGGGCACCTGCGTGCGGTTGGCGGCGGCGGCCGCGGCCAGCGGCTTGTCCCTGAACTCCCTGAGCTGCTCCCGCCCCATGCACAGCGTGCCCTGCCCGTGCGCGTCCGTGAGCGCCACGCACTCCAGAGTCGGGTGCTCCTTGACGATCTCGCGGAGCAGGTAGTGCCTGGTAGCAGCGGCGATGAGTGAGCTGATGGTCCACACCACGCGCAGCTTGAGCCCGCCGTTGGTGTAGAACGACTCCGGTATGCTCCCATTGTCGTCCCCCGGCGAGGCCTCGTGATCCCCGGCCGCGGCCGCGGCGGAGGCCGCGTGCGAGTGGGGCGCAGCCTGGTCCACCCTGGTGCCGCCGAAGATGACGCAGCTCTGCAGGGTGCTGCCGAAGACGGCCTTCCACTTGAGGAGGACACCGTCGTCGGTGCCGACGTCGGAGACGGGGAGCTCCATGCGGAGGTTGCGGATGCTGCTGAAGTTCTTGAGCACCTGCGCCGGCGAGTGGTGCTGCGCGTGCTTGCCGGCGTGAGCGGACCTGACGCCGGCGTCGCAGTGGCCGAAGGGCTTGAGCACGGCGAGGAGCATGGCCTTGAGGAGGTGGGAGAGGACGGCGCGCGGGCGCGGGCCGGCGAGACCGAGCGCATCGTCGGCGTCAGCGGCGCCGTCGGTGATGACGCGGTCGATGCGGAGGCAGGCGTCGTCGACGAGCGGGACGAGCGCGTTGAAGCGGCGCGAGACGGCGGAGCAGCGGCCGAGCGAGCGCGCGTCGGCGAGCTTGTTGAAGATGAGGAGCACCAGCGAATCCGGCACGCGGTCGAAGTGGTCCTCCCCCTCCGCCTCGGCGAGGAGCAGGTCCTCCGCGAAGACGCGGTGCTTGGACTGCATTGTTCTTGATTTCTTGGCTCTGTTGCCTAGAGCAAAGAGAATGGCAGGCAAATTGGCCTCCCTCTCTGCTGTGCTCTGCTCAGAGATGGCACGCGCGAGAGAGAGGTTGAAGTGGAGCAGAGCAGCAGCGGCGCGAGCCGCGAGGAGTTGGTGAGGTAGGAGGAGGAGGAGGGTGGTGGTGGTGGCGAGTGAAGGAGAGGAAGAGGGGCTTATAAAGAGGTAAGGGGAGGGGAGAGTGGAGGCGGAGAGCGACCGTTTGTTAACTCCATGACTCCCTGTCGGGCAGGGCTACCCTAAGGGCATGGGCAGAGGTGGTCAAATGCATGGCCGACCGACCCGACGATCTGGGCACGATAAGCCCGGTGGGCCTTGGCGGCCCAGTCGACGCCCAATAGGCCTTGGCGGCCCAGCCGACGCCGCTACCTCCTTCGTCGCTGGCTGTGCCGGGTTGGACTGTTGGGCCGGGGTCATGACTCAAGCATGGCACACTTCATCGGGCCACGTCGGGCCTGTGTTGGCCACGTCGAGCTTGGGCTGGGCCAACAGTTTCGTACTTCGGACCAACCCGGCCCAGTTGGCCACCTCTAGGTATGGACAACATTGTTGTCTCTTATTTTGCTATATCACCTCCACGTCATCAAGAAACAATACTAAAGACAACATCTCCGATAACTCATCTTTAACACATTTCACAACATCATTTTTTTACAATTTTTATTTTCGATGGGCCTCCTTTGCTAGTTATTTTAATAATACCACTCCCCTCACCGTCTCTCTCTCCCCCCTTCACCAATCACCACCAACACCATCAGCCACCCACAGGCCGCCAGTTCTCCCTCCCACCGAGCTCCCTCTGTCTCCCTACCCGACACTCCCCTGGTGGCTCCTTCCTTCCCTCCCCCCCCCCCGCCGCCGCCTACATCCCACTACATCACAACTGCGACCTCCTCTGTCACCGCCACGATTTCCTCCATCATTGCTCCAAGGCCGCCACCGTCGACCAATCCAATTTCGGCTCGTCGATGTCCGGATCTGTAAGAGCCCAAAAACTCATAATTGTAAAAATGAGGGATTTTTAAAACTTTATGTACAATGCATTTTGTCGTTCCGTTCGCTTGCATCTTTGAGATTTGCTTGAGGACATTTTGCATCCCTTTTGCTCTCATGATTTTATCTACCACCCTGTCATTTTGTTTTTACCCAAGTATTTCTAGTTTTCTTTCCTTCTCCCCGTTCCTCCTTTGGGCTAAGGGCCGGTCAGCCTAATGCCTGGTCTGGCTCACTCACTCCCGTGCTCCTCCTTTCCTGTTCCTCTGACCAGCACTGGGTCCAAACCAATTGCGCCGGACCTCCTAGCTGGAGACCTGGCGCGTGTGCCCCTCACCCGTGCTCTGCATGCACCAAGAGGAAGCTCCAGCATGGGGTGGTCCGACAAGCCATTAATAGCAGTCATCCAGGATGTCATTCCGCTACCCTGTACTGCCCATACCGTCAACTGCACCAACCACTCCTCCTCGTCGATTGTGCCAAGGTGCATGTACATAGTTGCTCCAAGACCTTTATTGCTTTCTTTGCCATTTCCAATTTTAGCCTCACTTTCCTCCTCCTAGTAAGCTTGAGCTCTAGTCTGGCTCAAGCGCTTGTCTCGGCCAAGCCTCACCACATCGCCACCTTCGCCGTTGTCACCCCTCGGTAAGGTACCTTTCGTGTTGTGGGCATCTACTCTCACCCATAACCCACAATACGCTCCTCCATTGAATCCACTCTCTGATTCACAGGAGCTGCCAACGCCATCACCCTTCCTCCTCTCCGACCAGAAGACCCCAAGACAACCTTGAAGGACCAGCCACCTGCTTCCCCAAAGCAACCTTGGAGGTTTAAGTCTACCTCCTCCCTCAAGCCACTGTTGCAGCGTGGAGCTTCTTACATAGTTGTGGTCCACGTCGCCAGCCCCGCTCCGGCTAGTTCATTTTCCCCAGCGTAGTACCGGTAAATCCCTAGTGGCCAGATGCTCCTCCTAGCCCGAGCTACCTTGTTTTTTCTCTAATGTTCCTCTGGTTCTCCCTCTGGTCCTTTCATTGGTTCATTCGAATATGTCAATAAAGTCAAACCTTTGTTCTTTCGACCACCGCTGGGTAGTCGAATACTTCTCTCATTTGACTACGCACGGTTAACACTTTCCCGACCTTCCTTTTTACAAAGACCACTTTATTGGTCAAGACCACCCTCTGGGCGCGACCTCCTATTTTACAAAGATCACCCCCTAGTCGAGATCTCCTATTTTACAAAGACAACCCTCTAGGTCATGACCCTCTATTTTGCAAGGACCACCCTCTGGGTCATGACCTTCCATTTTGCAAAGATCACCCTCTGGGCCAAGACCTCCCCTGGTCGTAACACTTTTACAACCTCCCCGGGTCACATCGCCTCCCATGACCTCCCCTCGTTGTAATGCTTATAGGACCTCCCTAGGTCAACAGTACCTCCACAGCCTCCCCGGGTCAACAGTACCTCCACGACCACCCCAGATCAACAGTACCCCCACGACCTCCCCAGGTCCACAGTGCCTCCACGACCTCCCCAGGTCACAGTACTTTTAGGACCTCCCCAGGTCACAGTGTTTCTAAGACCTCCTCTGGCTACAGTGATTCCCAGACCTCCCCTGGTAACAGTACTTCCAAAGACCTCCTCTGATAACAGTATCTCCACAACCTCCCCAGGTCAGAGTATCTTCACGACCTCCCCAGGTCAGAGTATCTTCACGACCTCCCCAGTTCACAGTGTCTCCACGACCTCTCCAAGACACAATACTTCCATGACCTCCAAGTCGTATTCTTCTACAACCACAGGCCCTCGACCATTAAGTCTCTACCAGTTCGACCACCGAGTCCGACCACAATAGGTCTAAGGCTTCTCGTCTAAGACCTTGACGTATGTGTAAAGTTACATACATGCTCGGTACCAGCAGTAAAGGCTGACCTCAAGTACCATTCATAACCCGAAAGCATATTTGGAAGTATTACCTAACCAAGTGATCTCCTCCACATAGGTAACCAGTGAGGAATGCTCCTATGGACATTCGCTCTCTTCTGAGTTGTCCGCTTTGATCTGGAAGTGTTCCCTGATGGGATTGAGTCACTCAATCTCTATTTGTGCTTCACTTCCTTAAACAAATAGTACTCGACTTAAATAAGCCACCTACACATAGGGTCACACGACCTGTGCTCCATGCACCCACTAACTCCACCAGGACCTACTCTCATGTCACGACTCCAGAGAATCTCTCCATAATCACTATAGCTCCTTCGACCACAGTAGCTTCTACAACCATCTCCTGGTCATAAGTTTCCTCACCACCAATTCCCAGTCGTGAGCCTTTCTTCCCATAGTCGTTCTATTGAATTGCCCTTAGATATGTTGCTCTCATCCGAAGTGTTCTGTGCTGAATGTATTTTGATTCATTGGATTTTATTTGGTTATTTCAGTTGTTCTGGAGTTCAATCGTGTCATGCGTAATTAGCATCTGGAGATATGTTGGAGCAACAACCCCAACCAGGACAAGATTGCCAAAACATCGAGCAGGATGACTATCAGCATGTTGAGCGAGATTATTACCAGGATTTTGAGAAGGGCGATTACCAGGATATAGATCTTTATAAGAACATCGACCAAGACGAGTCAATACTTTGACTATATTGCACCTACCTTTTGCAGAGTATATTGCTTTATACTATGAAACTGCATTGCTATGTTTTATCAAGCTAAATTGATCTAGCGCATAGTTAATGCCTTAACTGTAATTGTGTATAAACTTCCAACCCTTGAACTTGGACACTATCCCTTGTCACCCTAGACTTAGTGGAACACATACTAGCTGATAAGTGTCATGCTTAGCCTTGCTTAGATATACTGTCATGTGGGCATTTAGTTGCCCAACCACAATCCTTAAAAACTTTGGAAAAATGGTTTGGGGGCAGTGAGGCTGGAGCCTGACTGGTATATTGAGCAAAATGTTATTTCCAAAACAATAAACCCTGAAAACTGTTTACGACTTGGGCGACTGGAAAGAGTGGCTGGTGCCGGGTGCACGAGAGAGTGTTGGTATGTGGATGTACCGTCCAAGTCGCTTAAGGACCGAATCTGGTGATGACCTCTCATGTAAAAACAGTGCAACCACAAGTCTATAATGGGTACGACCTGGCTAACTAATTTGCTCGCCTCGGTGTGGCTTCACTATCGGGGGAATGTGGCGTGGGTAAAAGGGGGAAAGAAGCCACTGCGAAACCACACGGCACAAAAGGAGGCCTCCTGGAAGTGCTTGGTACTGGGCGGTGGAAACCTTAGCGGGTGGGGTTGTGTCGAGGTTGAGCATTGTAAAAGCCTTATGGAAATCTCCCCTTGATTCACATGTCTAAGGAAACGTGTGTATATATCAAGGCGATTATCTCTTGTGGGTAAAGTGTATAAACTCTACAGAGTAAGAAAACTATCTAGATAGTCGTGCTCACGGTCAAGAGCGGTGCTGAGAACTTGCTGGATATAGCTTTTATTTTTATAAAGCCATTTGTGATGAAGAGGAAAGATGGGGTGAGACCCTAGGGATTTGGAGAATGCCTGGTCAGGGACCAATGGTAATTACAGGAATACCTGAGCATTGAGTGGATAGAGCCATCCAATGGTATAGGAGGTGGGACCTCCACTAGTACTTTTACAATTGAAAACTCATTTATAAAACCCCATTTGTTAAAAATGCTAAGTCTCTGGATTTTCTGTTAAGTCTAATTCAAACTTGGCTCTATGCAAATAAAAAACCCCAAGCTTCCCTTGATTAGCCTTGCATCTATAAAAATTGCATTATGTGTTGGCTCGCGAGTACGGTTGTGTACTCAGGCTCTGCCATTATAATCTTTTCAGAACCATACGACCAAGATACCTTCGACCACTACTACCTAGTGGCTAAGCCGGATGGTATTGAAGATGATGAAGCATTAGGCCGGGACTCCCAGTCACTTGCCTATGGGTAGAGTGAGTGGATCCACTATGACTCGTTTGCTTCCGCACATATCTTCGTTCTGTACTCTTGCTTTTGTAATATTTTCGCCTTCGTGACTCTTTCGTAAAAACCATTGGCCGTATGGCCTGATTTTTATCTAATATGTTTTGGGTCTACCCTGTTTATAGCGAATACTAAACACGTCGAGCAGGATTCACAACCCGCTGGTTTAGAACCACCATCAGATGTCACACGACCACCCCAGTGGGTCTAGGATCCCTCAAGACCTCCCAGGCCAACTCTAGGACCTCCACTAGGATGTCTCCAGGATCCCCTCTAGGATCTACTTCGAGACCTCCCCAACGACCTCCCCTAAGACATATCAAGACCTCCTCTAGGACTTCCTCCAGGGCATCCAGAGCTACTCCCAATGGACAGGGTTTCCGATCAAATAGTTCACAACCGCTAAACAGGCATCTTTCGACCACCCTTGGATGTTCTAAAACCGCTACTAGGTGATTTAGGACAACCCTTAGCTGGTTGGGGACCTCCACCAAATGACCCACGACCACCCTTAGTCAATCTAGGACCACTACCAGATGTCTCATGACCATCCTTAAAACATTGGTAACCAGCTCTAGTGGGTCTAGGATCCCCCAGGATCTCCTCAGGACCTCCTCTGGCTCTTTAGGACCTCTTTAGGATCTCCTAGGACCTCCTCAGGATCTCCCAAGATCACCTCTTGGACTACCTCTAAGACCTCTCCAGGATCTTCTCTTGGACCTCTCCAAGGCCTCCTCTGAGACCTCCTCAGGACCTCCCACGACCTCTTCAGGAACACCCACGTGGACTTATCTGAACCGATCAGGACCTCTCTTGATATCATTTGGATCGTTCAGGGCCTCCCTTGATTTCACCTGAACCATTTAGGACCTCCCCTGGTTCATCTGGACCATCTAGATCTCTCCTGAATTCATCTGGATCGTCCTTGACCTCCCTCGACCTCCCCTCAGGACCTCCTCAGGACCTTCCCCGATCACCTCAAAGACCTCCCCGCAGGGCCTCTCTCAAACACCTCGGGACCTCCTCAGGACCACTCCTGGACCAGTACGCCAAGGGAGCAGCGACCAGTAGAAGGATCGCCCTGGACTCCTTCAAGACCACTCCGAGGACTTCTTCAAGATCACTCCAGGACCTCTTCGAAATTACTCTAGGACCTTCCCAGATTTCCTTTCTCGACCAAGTATGTTCATAACTGTGGACCTGACCGTAGGTCTGTTTTGAGCTTGCATGGTTATGTGAATGGTCCAAGAATTCCCCGACCTCTTCAGAACCACTTCAGGATCTCTCCAGAACCACTACAGGACCTTCTTGGGATCTACTTCCATAACCAAGTGTGGCCATACACTTAAACTGATGACCCCTGCACGACACGGCCCCAACCATCAGCCATTACCTGGTCGTAGGCCTGCAGTGGGCTGACTATGGGCACTGCTCAAGACTGAGGATCAAGAAGGCTACATGGATAGTTATGAGTATTGATCAAGATTGAAGATCAAAAAGGCCAAGAACCAGGTCGTGAGCCCACAGTTGACTGCCGGTGGGCATATCGTGGGAGTTCCACGTGTTCTTCTGCACTGCGGCTTGCCGCTGCTGACCTCTGTAAGATATTTGGCCTGTTCGGCCATTCTGCAAATCAAAAGCCGTAATGTATATTTACGTTTTGTTTAATATTATACAATATCTTTACATTACGTAATATGTGTTTGAACCAACAATGTAACTGTATGTGTCAGCTACTGATCCAAGGAATGGCATAACTATACACAGTGGGTCCCAAGTTCAAAATTTGGGGTCCGACAGGATCCGTCCAGATCCAGCCGCTGGTGAGCCGGATCGAGTTTCCCCAGTGGTCCTTGCATTCGTTGTTGTCGCTGATTGGATCTCCCTCGCATTCATCGCCTTCACGTCCTTCGACTGTTATCACCTTCGTCGAGACAGCTGCCTCGCCGTCATCATCGTCGTGTCGGTCACTGCCTGGCCGTGGTCCTCTTCACTATGTCCAGATCATGCCACCGCGTGCCCCCCACAAACCGCATGAGGAGCGGATGGCTCCGCTGTTTGTGTGGTCGTCATTTCGCGTCTTGTTTCACGTGCGTAATTGGTGCTTCAATAAACGATGACATGTGCTCTCTCTCTCCTTTATATAGGATTTTGCTGACCTGCGTATACCTAACCGACACTGAAGTGGTACTATTGAAGATACCCTAATCATACCGTTAGAGACTCTACTGCCTCTATGCTTCTGCTACCTTTGTTTAATTGTCCTCGTAGTCCTCATGATCTTCTTCTTGCTTGCTTGATCATTTCTTACTTACTTTATAGCAGCCGGGCAGGCAACGGTACAATTCATCTTGTTATGCTCTGGCATTCCTCCTGCTGCTACAAGATTTTCTTCAGTTGAGCGAAGCTGTTGTACATGTACTCATGTACGTTTACATTGCTTCTCCATCCTGCCTCAACACTACCTTACCCTGTAGGTCTTTGATGGCGCAACCTCGCAATACATGCTTCGCCCCCACTGCGCAGCTTCATCTCTTCATGGAGATCACGCATGTATGGGGCTTAGACTCTTCCAGAAGCTACTACGCAGAGGAGCTTCGGTTCCCTCTCGATCCAAATGAATCTTAGCTCTCAAAATGGCACACCTACTTAACTTGAGCGAATCA
Organism: Ampelocalamus luodianensis; assembly: GCA_036346255.1. Lineage (NCBI taxonomy): Eukaryota > Viridiplantae > Streptophyta > Magnoliopsida > Poales > Poaceae > Ampelocalamus > Ampelocalamus luodianensis. Next base: position 24,333,223 of record CM070622.1, on the reverse strand, counting down.
AAAGCGCAAACAAACCGGGGTTTGTCTATCCATTGTAACAATGTCACTGATTTTCTTGTAGGGACATGGGTAGGCTACACTAATACACAATTCAAAATTCTACCGTGTAAACCAGGAAGCCATATGTAAGTAAAAAATTATAGATCATTACCACTAGACACACGGTGCAGCGGAAAAAGAGTTGGAGCAGCCTGGTCCGACGTCGAGCGTGTCAATATAGTGGTAGTAGTCGATCGTCCAACGTCATCGGCCACTGATCGTCTCCTCTGGCAGCCTCTCTCATTCCCTACATAGGTCGTGGATCATTCTCAATCAGCGCAACATCAATTACAACAACGCCTCTACGGCAGCCACATATCCAGGGAAGGAATGCCGCACACCGGTGTGCTAGCACCAGAGCACAGTAGGGCCTTCGAGGAGGTGGTGGCTAGGATTTCGGTTGATGGTATAACTTGTATGTCCAAAAGCTTCCACGCCTCCTGTTATAAAGAGTCCATAACGGATCCAATCAGAACTAGTTTGTTCTAGCCCGTTAAGTGTGTTACCCTGTACGTTCATATGTAATTGGCAGTGACCCGAAAACTCCTTTCCGATCACTAGTCGATAGCGGTTCCTAGCAGGACATAGTGACCCCTGAATACACATAAAGATCAAATCGGATGAACTTCACGACCAGTTTGTAACTCCTCATGACCAATTCGCATCTGGTCACGATCAATTTGTAACACCTTGCGACCAGTTCTCTGACTAGTTTGTTATCATGTACGACCAGTCCGTATCCCCATACGTCCAGTTCGTATTTAGTCAGACTAAGCAATATGTTTGTGTATTCTCCTTTTATCTCATGATATCTGGTTGAACTCCAGGTGAGATATATATCATCTAGGGACTGTTCAATCTTTTCTCAATCTAGTGACGGATAACTTTGTGTGGTCAACTCTTTGACCACTTTTGGCACAGTCATGTACTTCCTTTATCCGACTACATCAAAGGGCCTAGAGATATATCTTCTATTATGCTAGGAGAGGTAAATCTCATATCTGACCAGTCACATTCCTCCCCATGTTTCACAGCATCCCCGAAAGCTACATTTATAACTACCTGTTACATAGTAGCGTTTAGTAACCCATAAGTGTACTGTTACACATGTAGGAAACCATATTAATCTCAGGTCTAAGAATTATACATCATTATTACTTAAGACCAACTAATGACACATAGAATCATAACAATCTCAATAGTATCTAAAAGTGGGTCAATCCAACTTCATATTCTCTAATATGTGCTCACATATTGATTTGATATCCCCATATTTATGATCGGTGAAACATGACTATCAATCAATACATGTGCTGGTCTATAAGTTACTAGTGTCTCAACCAGTGACATTCGACTAGGGATATTTTAGAATGACATCATACAACTATTAAAAAGCCTTACCAATAAATTACATACTTGCTAATCTTTATAAATGATAATTCATCCAAAAAACATAATAACATTTATTGTATAATTAATAAATATAGACGTGATACCATCATCTCTATGATTGCCTCTTAGGGTATATCACTAACATTTCTCTCACACGGTCAGCATTGCCCCTCCTGTCGTGGCACCGTGCCTCCGGTCTGTGCCGTGTGCCTCCTCACTCGCCGCCTTTAGGGGTGGGAGTGGTTCACGCCGACCCATTGGATCACCGACCCGCTCTACAAGTTATAGTAAGATGGGCTGAAGGTTCGGTCAAAAAACAATTATGGGCAAAAAGTTCATGAAGCTATTGGTCATAGGTCCAACTTACATTATAGTGGAACAGAGGAAAACCGTTGGCAGAGGCAGCTATTTTTGCTTTGTTGGAGCGTGGCGCGAGGAACCACGCTGGTCGGCGACGCTCACATACTCTGTGCGTCATCGGAGGCGGTCATACTCGTCGAAGCCGGAGAAAGAGTGGCGGGACACGAATCTTGAAGCACATCGGATGCCGAGAAATTCAACTGAAATTTCTGTAATTTTCGTGCGGCGCATGTATAGGAACAAACTACAGTGAATTAATTATCAAAAGAAGCACAACAAAATCTATGAGATCGAATGTACATCCCTTTCGGGGATAAAGTCTCCTTGCACTAATCATATCACTAAATCAAAGTAATTAAATATTCATGCTGCACTGGAGAAGATGGGTAGTACAGACTATAACTATTCTATAGTACCTCCTATCTTTTTTTGTATTATTTATTATCTGTTTTGTATGAGTGAAATTTGAAGAATAGCCTTTCCAAAGTGCAGGTACCTAAATATAATTGCCACTAAAAAGCAGGTTAGTACCGGTACCATGTATAAAATTGTGTAACTGTCAACTCATTTTGTTGGCTCAGTACCACACGCATCTTAAAGACCTTCTTTTCTCGTGAGCGGTTTGCTAGGCAGGTAGATAGATACAGCTCGAGTACTACGCACGGACATGTAGATAGTGTGACTGACTGTCTGACTGTGACTGCCTTGTAAAAACCTACTACTCTACCAACCGAAGCAAATCATGGTCAGTACATTTGCAATCGTAGCTTTCTTTTCCCATGAGATATTTTTTTACACTTGTGTGTAGCTTTGATGTTGTTGTGTGGTCCTTCACCCTTGTGTCTTAATACGCCATGCAACTAACGGAGAGGACCGGCATTGCAGTCCAATGAGAGGAGCAATGCAGTTATTTTGCACTGTTAGGCTGTTACCACAACCTCCTGTTGATTAGTAGGCAGGTACCATGACTAACCGTGCATCTATCTAGCCTGGCCTAGGTTTATACTCTTGCTAGATAGCCCATGTACTATTGAAGATTTTTCCATAATTGAGCACTTCTCCCTCCGCGTGTCCAATCATATTGTGTATGACTCGTAAGAAGGATCCGCGTCTGAAAAGCGGGAGACCCAGTTATACAGACTACAGAATACTATGGTTCGAGAGGTTTCTTTCGCTTCTGCGGTACATACTAGGTGTCTGAGTCGAACCATATAACCAAAGAATAAAATATATCACCGATCTTTTGTAAATCTAATCGTGAAAATAAATTTATTATATGGATGGAGCCGGCTCCGCGATTCTACTTTCGGGAACGAAAGCATTGCCGGCAAATCCTTATGTCTCTTTTATGCTTTCTGTGATCATATTCTACATTGTGTGCTGCCGCCAGATCCAACACATACACCGATATCATTCATTTTCTAGTAATATTTTGTACACCAGTCTTCATCATGTAATTTGTTGGGAAACCTTTAGCTTCATCCAGGACCTGACTTCTCTGACAGTGTTGGGAACCTTAGCTTCATCCAGGACCTGAGTTCTCTGCAGACAAGTTGATATAGAGGGTATGTCTTTTCTGCCTTGTCAGTACTAAGATGGGGGTTTCTATTTCCTTAGAAGCGGAAGAAGCCACATGTGGTTCCGAGAGTTTAAGGCCTGTTTGGCACGATTGCAGTTAATTTTTTTTATAAAAAAGTGGCTTTCAGCTAGGCTGCAGGACTGAACGGCTGCACGGATGAACAAGTAGTGTTTGGCTATGTGGCTTTTAGGTAGGCTGACTGTAGCTTCCGAGATGAGATATATCTTAAATGCCCTTGAGAACAGTAATAACTTGTTTGATGTCGTTTAACGCAATTAACAATATTTAACGATAGCTAACGACAATTGATGATAATTAATGATAACTAACGTAATTGACGACAATTAATGCAATTGACAACAACTACCGCGATTAACAAGAATTACCCCAAATAATGACAACTACCGCAATTAATGATAATTAACTGCAATAAACGATGATTAACACAATTGACTGTAATGAAAGATGACTACCACAATTGATCGCATTTAACGACAATATACCGCAATTAACACAATATATCACAATTAACAACAATCAACACAATTAATGTAATTAAAGAGAATTATTATAATAAACAATTATCACATAAATAATTATTACAAAAAATAATTATTAAAAATAATCATTATACTAAATAATTATTAAAAACAATTATTACAATGAATAATTATTACAATAAATAATTAATAAAACAAACAATTATTACAAAACAATATATTTACAATAGAAACAAGAAAAAAGAGAGGCAGCGACGGCTAGGGTTTGGGCTGCCGTCGCCGCCGGTGGGAGAGAGGTTTGGCGGCGGGGTCGATGGAGGAGGTCGGCGGCTCGGGGCAGGAGGCCAGCGGCTCAGGAGAGGAGGCCGACGGCAGGGTTGGGTGGAGTCGCTAGATCTGGAGTCGGGCGTAGGCACCACATCCAGTCATGGCCAGAAGCGGGCGGCGCAATGGGCCGGTGGAGACGCCAAATCTGAGGGAAGAAGACAAAGCCGGGGAGGAGGGAGGAGGTGGGGAGCCGACACGGGAGGAGGAGGGCGCCAACACCGGAGAAGGGAGGAGGACGGGAGAGGACTGCGGCGGCGCGAGCCAGTGGAGGAGGAGGGAGGAGATGGGCGGCGGCGCCAGCAGGGGAGGACGAGGGAGGATGAGCGAGCGGGGTAGAGTGCGCGAGAGGAGCGAGCAAGTGGGGCTGCGCGGGGGTGGGGGTGGAGGGAGGTTAGGGTTTCGTGGGTTTTTTTATTCAATGGCAAACGACGGGTAAATTACCCCCAACTTCGAGGGTAAATGCGGAATAGAGGCTGCAGGAAGCCGTAGAATCTCCTCATGGGTGGCTTTCGGCTTTCGGCTTCTGCCCGTAACGTGAAGCAGCTTTGGGGAAAAGCAGGGGAGAAAAGCTCGGCGTTTGGAACAACTTCTTGCTTTTTTGAGCGAAAAGCCGAAACCGAAGCCGTTCCAAACACCCCCTAAGGTTAGTTTGGAACCCATGAAATATTTCCTATTTCTGCAGAAAATGAACCGGTTCATATAAAATTCATGCGACACTCATATGAAATTCATGTGTTCTAAACATAACATAAGTTTCCATTAGCTTTAAACCTAAATTGGACCTAATATTTTTTTTGGAACTTTGAACAGGACCTATGATGGCTGGCTACTTGGCTTCAAGCTTAACATGTTGATAAAATTAACTGAAGGGAAACATACCACACCTACAAAAAGAAAAAGAAAGCCTACTACGCTCGTGAGCGAATATGTTGGCACGCACCCCATTCATTGATATATGCATTTGGGTTTTTTAGTCGCTGTATGCCATTGAATAACTTTGGATCTTCACAATATGACATTGATGTCTCACTGACATATGGTCTCTGGACCCATATATCAGCCTCATAATAAGTGATATATTATAAATCATGTAGTATTCAGTGACATGTTGTGAATTTTCTCTCTTTTTTTAATATGCCCCACGGTAGTTCCATGCGCGCGTACACACACCTAGGACTGGAAAAATAGCTCGAGGCTCACGAGCCTGCTCAAGCTCGTCACGAGCCGAGCCGGTTCTGCTCGGGCTCGTAAATTTTCGAGCCGGGCCGAGCCTCCTTTTCAGCTCGCCAAAAAAATGAGCCGAGCTCGAGCCGCTCAAACAGCTCGTTTGGCTCGGCCTAGTCCACTCCCCTGACGGAGACCGAAGCCCAAAGGCCCAATCTACTTCTACTTCTTGCTTCCTCCCGAGTCCCCTTCGTGCTTCTCCCAATGCCCTTCCTCCCATCCCAGTCCAGTTCTTGCTTCTCAGTGAGGATTCCTCATCGCTCGAAGCCACCGGCCCGCCGCCTCGCCCCCGTCGACCGCACCCCCGGTGCTCTGCTCCGCCGGCCCCGTCCTCCACGCCGCCGCCGCCTCCTCCTCCTTCCGCCCCGACCCGACCCCGTGTTCCTCCGCACCACTACCCGGACGCCCGATCCTCCTCACCCGCCTGACCCCCGTGTTCCTCCGCCGCTGCCTGCCCTGTGTTCCTCCGCCGTTGGCCGCCCCGTGTTCCTCCACGTTTGAGTTGCTTCTCGGCAATGTCAGGGAGATCGGGTGCCGATTGCTTTGAGTTTTGTTCATGTTTGCTGAGGATTGTTGATCCAAATGCATGAGTTATATATATGCAGTCTAGTGCTTGCTTTGGCCCAATTTTGTATTTCCGTGGCAATGCCTTGTTGATTTGGTCTATTCTAAGCTTTGTGAGGGCGAGGGATTTTTTTTGGGATGTTTGGACAAGTTGTGTTTTGGTTGCAATCGGCCCCGTGTTGCTCCGCGTCGCCACCCCATATTACTCTGCACCACCGCCCCGTGTTCCTTCGTGCCGCCTCCCTCTATCCCTCGCGGCCGATGTAGCGAGTTGGAGGGCCGGCGATGCCAGCGCTTTCCTCGAGGAGGTCCAGGACGTGACAACGGCGGTGGCGTCGTCCTCCTTTGCCGTGCTAGTGGCGTCTGAGGCTCTGAGCTCAGGGTGGTCCTTGGGTCTGTCAACGGCGGCCATGGACGCGCTGCCAAGGAGTGTCTTGGATGCGTCCGTGGACGGGAGGCGTGGAGGCTAGGTAGCTCAAAGTCCAACCTTTCCTGGATCGTGAGCGCACGCGAGCCGGCTCGAGCCATCTTTCGAGCCGAGCCGAACGGCTGTTCTAGCTTGTGCTCAAAGCGAGCCGAGCCGAGCCGGATGTTGAAACGAGCTCGAGTGAGCCTGGCTCAAGCCGGCTCGGCTCGTTTCTAGCCCTACTGAATGCATCTAGACCCCTAAAAGGTGTTTTGGTATTTAATGACAATATATTATATGGGACTAACATGATTATTGAGTGTTTAAAAATAGTTTAGTCCCAATGATGAATACAACAACATGGAGATGCATGCTAAAGATCGTCATGAGAATCAATATGGCTCAAAGACAGGTACAAGTAGTTTAGGATCCTTTTTTATCTTACCAGTCTTAGGAGAATTGGCTGGAAGATCAGATTATAGGTTAAAATACCGTACTATTAAGAGGGATCACAACTAGTAACTTGATAGCATGGTCTTAAGCACAATGGATCAATCTAGGATCATGCATACATTTGGAATTTGTGTTGAAAAGAAATTTCTGGTTTTTCTCAGGAAGAACGGTAGTACCGAAATGTACTTAGCGGAACTACTGCTCAATGGTAGTACCGCAGAGTACTTGGAGAAACTACCGCTTAATGGTAGTACCGCAGCTCCGTTGGAGGAACTACCATGAAACTTTTGGGCTGTCCGATAGTGTTCAAAGTCGTGTGGTCAGAACTGTTATTCCGAAAAAGTTAAAATGCTTTTGGGGTCCACTTGGACACCTTCTTTGTGAGCTGTTCTGGTCGCTTTTGTACATACGGAAGTACCGACGCTAAAATATCGAAACTACCGTTTGGCGGTAGCACCGATCTTTGTGCGGTACTTTTTTTTAGAACACTTGTTTTTCGGAGATTGTTTGATCTATCAAGGAACGGTAGTACCGCAGTACATCCAACGGAACTACCGCAACTCCGGTACATCCGAAATTTTCAGCGGTATGTTTTTTACAGAACGTGTGTTTTTCGGAGTTGATTTGATCTCTTGAAGAACGGTAGTACCGGAGTACAACTCGCGGAACTACCGCAGTCCCGATCTATCCGATGGTTTAGTGGCAGTACGATATTTGCAGTACTGATGTTTTTAGAATTCAAGCTGATTGGAAGTACCGAGTTTTGATCGGAACCTCCGATAAAACGGAACTACCACATGTTTGTTGGCGATAGTACCGCGCCACATTTGCAACAACTTTGTCAGAAAATTTAATGCGTAACTGCGCTAGCCGTTTCTGACCATTTTGGGATGGTGCGGTAGTACCGGCCATCCAATGGAGGTAATACCGTTTGTGCCGATTGTTTCCTGTAATTTGGTCCCAACGGTCGTATTTGTCGTGGGAGGCTATAAATATCCCTCCACCTGCTCTTGGACAAAGTTAGTGCTTACATTTAAACATTCCTAAGCCAAGAGCATTCACTCCACATCTTATTTACAGCCGTGTATCCATTGTGAGGTTGTTGAGCAAGATCTCAAGTGCATTCATTCTAGCTTGATCCATTGCACTTGAGTACTATCAAGCGAAGATCATGATCTATTACTCTTGGTGCTGCCAGCACCTAGGCGGCTTGGCAGGAGTTTGCACGTGATCTCTTCAAGAAGATTGTGAAGAGACTTGGTGCCAATTGTGAGTGGTTCGGTGTTCACCATCTCCGGAGCCAAGAAAGAACAACCACTAGTGAAATCGAGGGAAGGCTTGATTTGTGGAGTCGGCTTGATTGGTTCAAGCTTCCTCAACGTGGATTGGTGAAAACTTCGGTTTTCGATACCACAGAAAAAAACTTCATTGTCTTCACTGTGATTATTTCTCGTCTTTACCTTTCGTTTTTACAATTCTAGCATCCCTATTGTATTTGTTGTGCTTAGCTACAATTGTACCTAGTATTAACATTATCTTATCTGTCTTGAGTAGCAATTTTAGTGTTGTCTTCTTGCTGCTAAGCTGCTCTGTCACAACTCTTTTGTTGAAAGTTTAAATTGGTCGATTAAATTTAGAAACGTCCTATTCACCCCCTCTAGTCGGTAATCCTTGATTCACAATGTTTTTTTTTAAAAAATATTAATTTAAAAAATAATTACAAAAAAATTGTCATTGTTTTACAACAATAGGCAATCATCGCTATTTGGAATGGTAAAATTTTTCTGTCGTCATTCCAATTGGCGACGGTATCCCTGTCGCCAAATGGAACAGTGCGGAGAGGTTCCTGTTGCCAATTGAACTGGCGACAAGATAATTTCACCAGTTCAATTGGCGACAGAGTCCTATATTTATTTTTTAAATTTATGTGTAGAGAATTTAGCCTAAAAATTTAGTGTATTTCATGAAGTTTTTTTTTGTTAATACCTTGAAGTGTCCGCGTAGTTCGAAATCCAAAATTAGAGAAGATAATGAATGTGCAGTAGAGAATGCAAGATCGGCGGCGCAATAACACAAACCGCCCCCTTCGAAGCGAAATGAAAAAAATGGGTTTAGGGTTGCCATGCGTATTGTTGTCCCGATTGTATTGTTTGTGGAATCGATTCCTTCGAGAAAAGATTATGTAATATTTAATAGTCGAAATATTTAGAAAAAGAGAATTAAGTTTAAAAGAATTCATAATTTAATTGTGAATTACATGGCTCGCTGGGTTAGGTTACGTACATTAGAAATGCCAACATGCACGATTCAATAAACCGAAATACACCTATGATCCATGTGCGCCTTTTTGGAATCCAAAAAAAGTTGATTAGAATGAAATCAATTATTCCTGGCGGCCCAGCGGTCCCTTCCCCTTGTCTCTGGACTGTTCACGGCGGTGGCCAGTCTCGAAGTCAGTCATGTTCTGCGAGATGGGCTGGACGATTGAATGATGTTAGGATAGCACAACGTAAGGCCAAATTAACAATCATGATGCAAACTGAACATAACTTACCTCTTCGATCCGGACTGTGCCCGGGCGATGGGGAGTGCTAGGATGGTCGTCGGTCTCACTAGCAGAAGCCTTCCCCTTGTGCGTCGCTCGCTTGGCCCGATTGTATTTAGCTTTGTGTTCGGGGTCCACCACCACTCTACCTTCCTGGGCTCCTCCAATGCCTTTTCAGTAGGGTCGGGTAGTTCAACATGTATTTTCTACTCGATGAACGCCCTATCATATATGTTCAGACCGTCGATCCATTGGAAGAAGTTGCATCACATCTCCGGTTGCCATTATGCACAGATGTAGTTAGGAATTTGTGGAATGGAATGTAAGATGTGAAAAACCTATGTGTGTGCAAGATTTGTTTACGAGAACATTCTCATACATGTAGTACACTCGGGCGACCGTCACCGGGTGTGTGGATTGGATGATCTTAGCCATTGTGGGCGTGGGAACTCTGGTGGTACTGGAGCATCCTTCATAGAATAATCTGGGTAGGGTTTAACCCTTTCGGCAAGCCACATGCGCTTCTGTAGCATCTTCATGTAGAAGTTCGCTGACGAGTCCATTGTCTCCTTCCTCTCTGTTGTATGAACCGAGCTTTGGTGAAGTGGTGGGTGTGGTGGTGTAGTGTTCTCCTTCAGCTCTCTTCTCCTCAAGTTTTCTTCTTCCTCCTTTTATAAGGGGTCTAAAAACGTGGCGTTGCGGAGTGTGGTCTGTTCGGTATGAAAAGGTAGTGTTGTAGTGTGTTGTCATATCGGTCTACAAAAGTTTCAGCGTGTGACGTGTCGTGGTGTGTTCTTTTCGGTCTAAAAAGGTGGCGTGGCAGAATGTGATCTTTTCGGTCTAAAAAGGTAGCATCACATTGTGTTGTCATATCGGTATGCAAAAGTGACAGCGTGTGGCATGACAGGTTGAGGTCTTTTCAGTATGGAAAGGTGTCCTAACGGAGTGTAGTCTTTTCACTACAACAGGAACACCCCTTTACCAACACATACATACGTTGCTAAAAGTCCACATAAGCGTTGTAATGGTCTATACCAACACATTGTCTATGCGTTGCTATTACTTCCATTGCAAGGGTCTATCACAACACATATTTAAGCGTTGGTAACATATAGGAAGAAGCGTTGCTACCTTGCAACACATATATAAGGTTGTAGCAATACTTTTATGCGTTGGTACCTTCTATAGGTAAATGATTAAATTGTTTTATTTGCAAAATATATAAGCGTTGCAACATGTTTCATTATTTTCAACCCGTTTCAATATTTTCAACCCAGGATATTTTGGTACTTCAAAATGTTCCAATTTAATAATTCACAATAAAGGTACCATAAAACAATTATTCCATTGTATAGAGAAAATAACTCAGAAAATATTATTTGAGAAAAATCTCAGAATACATTATTTGCATCATTCGTAAGTACAACTTGAATTTGTCAATACATCACTTCATACATCATCTAGCTTTAGAATGTAAAATTCTATGTATTTCTATCAATTTTGCTTCATTCATTATCCTTCCTCGTCTCCCAAACAAATATTCTAATGTCTGAAATCATTAATCGATCCTTTGAGCCTGGAATATCAACATTTTCAAGTATCAAACAAGAGAGTAATAGACATTGATATACTGTAACAGCCCAATTTTCAAATTCAGTATAAATTAAAATTTATTTAAAGTTTTGTGGAATTTTCTGAAATTTTAAAAGCTTTTTATAAATATTTTAAAGCCAAAACAAATTTATCAACAAAATTAAAAGCCAACATAAAGTTGGAAATAATTTTATTAAGTCCAAAATAAGTATGGGAATTTCTGTGAATTTTTCCATAATTTTTGGAAGTATTTTGCTATTTTCTAAAGCTATTATGAATTACCAAAATTAAAACAATTAAGAAATCAAAAAGAAAAATCAAAACTCAGTTTGGGCCGAAACCTAAAGCTCCGGCCCAAACCCCCCGCGTGCACGGCCCACCGGCCCAGCCGCCCGCGCCCGCCTCTCACCCTCTCCCACCGCCCGATTAAAATCGGACGGCTGCCAATCACCCACGTCTTTCTCTCTTTCCTTCCCTTCTCCGCCGTTGGATTAACATCCAACAGCCGCCGCGCCCGTTTTCTTCTCCACGTCACCTCGCCCGGTTTCGGCCATCGGATCAAAATCCAACGGGCCACACTTCTTCATCTTCCTCCCCTTCTTCTCCGCGTCGCCCGCGAGTCCCCGCCGTTTTCGCGCACGCCGAGCTCCTCTAACGGCCTTCTCCAACCTCCCCGCACTCCCCGCGTCGTGCGCACGAGACCACGCCGGTCTCTGCCACCACCTCCACGCCGTTTCCCCCTTTTTCTCCACATGAACGCCACGATCGGCCGCAACCATCGCCGCACGCCCCCACGTCGCCCCGCCGTTCCAGAGCTCCTCTCGCGCTATAAAAGGGAGCCCCAGGTAGCCCTCTCCACACCAAAGCCGACACCCTCACTCACTTCCACTCTCTCTCGCTCGCCACGTCGTAATCAGAGTTTTCGTCGCCGCCAGGCCGCGAGCTTCCGCCGCCGATTTCGTCAATGTCGTTGGAGCTTCGTCCTCTCCGTCCGCATCTTCGGCATCGCATCATCACCGCGAAGCTCGGGCGCGCACCCACTTCGCCGGAGAACCCCTACAACATCTTCTCCACTGTCGACCTCTTTCCGCCGCCGCTAAACCTCGTCGTCGACGGACAAAACGTCACGCTCTGCCGCTGTTTAGGTAAGCACTAGACTCAGTGGGTCGTACTGGTTCTTTTGGTATCACCCGCGAGGCTCGCCGTGGCGCAGAGCGCCGGCGAGCTTAACGCCGCACTGCCGCCGGCTACGGGCTGACGTGGACAACCACGTCATAGCCACCTGGGTGCCACGGTGCGCCACCTCACCCTCCTGCTGCCGGGTCAACAGCCAACGTGGCACGGTCCACCACCCCCCCTCAGCCCACTCACCGTAAACCCAGTCTTTGTGAGCCAAGCCACTGTCACGTGGGGCCCACGCGTCAGAATAGATTTAATTTCTTTTTATTCCAAAATTCTGTCGCTGACATCATCATTGCGCAATAATCTGATTTTCCTTTAGAAAAATAAATCCAGAAAATCTAATAAACTCTAAAATTAGGTTTTAAATAGATTTAAACTTCAAAAATTCATAACTTTTGCATATGAACTCCAAATTGGGTGATTCAAATTGCAAAATTTATATAAAATTATAATCTAGATAATTAAACCAAAACATTTCAATTTGGAGTTAATTTGAACTATGTTTTTGAATTTGAATATTGAATTTATCGCACTTTCACGTTTAGACTTCGACGACTCCGGAGAGTTCGATCAATCTGAAGATTTAGAATTCCAAGACATCGACCAAGGCAAGTTACACCATTGACCATATTGCCCCCAGTATTTTAAGTTATTTTCAGTTTTTAAATTCTTTATCGCATGCATATGTTTGTATAAATATTTTAATATCCTGTTTTACATATAGTTAATTCCATGTGTTATTGTATAGCCAATTTGAATGTTGTACCTGACTACCTTGACACCATAGACAAAGTATTATCAAAATTAAAATACATGCTTAGCCAGGCTTAGTTCACACTTACAGAATTTAGGAGGGTTTACACCAAATTTCTACAAATTTGTTTCAAACTTGATATTGTGGTATTGTTTTACCACATGGGTTTATAAATATAGTTTTATTCAAAATAAAATAAAAAATGGGTTTGAACTTGGCGAAATGGTCGAATGGTGGGTGCGAGTTTATGCAGGATTGATCCGTTAAGATTAAGGCCCATGGATTGTAAGAATGACCCAAGTCAATTAAGGACCGGTCTCTGAGCCGCTTATTGCTATGCCATATCGTACTACCACATGTCCTGTATGGGCGGGATTTGGCTAATTAATTTGTGATGTTCGGTATATTTATGTCATGTGATTATGTGGGTGTCGGTTAGGCGTTTTATTCCCACTTGGCGCAAGAGGGCTTAGGAGGGCGGTTAGTCAAAGGAGCGAAACCTTAGCGGGCATGAATATATTAGGACGAGAACATTGTAAAGGCCTCATGGTAATTGCTCGATCACACGCCTACGAGCGTGAATTGGCGACATAACGAGCATGTCACCTCGTGTGGGTAAAGTTGTACCAACTCTGCGAGTAGAAACTATTCGAATAGCGCGTCATGGTCATGGACATGCTAGCAGGGCCACTTAAAGTTAGAATTGATTTTGGTTTTTAAATGTTTTATTAAATGCTGAGAATGGTTAATCCTTATGAAAAGTTGGGAGGGAAGCCAAGTGTTAGGAGGGGATCCTTCACTAAAACATTGGAGGTTATCCACATTATAATATTGTCATTTTAAAATATGATTTTAGTATTGGTATAAAACTGCCTTAGAAAAATACTATGTCTATTTAAACTGAAAATGCTGTTTATTCAAATCAATCCCGGCCATACTCACTTGTTATCTTATGCATGCATTTAAATTCAATATTGGGTGTAACTTGCGAGCACGGAAGTTGTGCTCATCCTTGCTGAATAAATCTTATTAAGGAGAAGACTTCTACCCCGACGGTGAGGATCCGGACGAGTAGGCCTTTTGACCCAGACGATTGCCTGTGGCGCATCATGTGGCTCACCTCTATTATTATGTTTCCGCTGTGTTTATTATTTGATATTTGATATTGTTGTTCAGAACTCAGTTGTATTAAACAAATATTTATTTAATGTCATTTACGCTTTCGTGATATGAATGTGATATCCATTTTGTGAGACTGTGTACGCTGGAAATCCTGGACCGGTGTTTGAACACAGAGAATTCGGGATCCTTCGTTCCCAGGTTCGACATATACCAAACAGAAAGAGTATGAAAAAGCCAAATAGACAGTGATATATCAACATTTTCTGTTTCAAGAATGGTCGTATGAAAATTTAAATGCTTTTAAAGTGCACAACCAGGGTGTAATATGGCTTCTATGCTTTTTAATTAATCTGAAGAAGCCTATGCTTTTTAATTAATCTGAAGAAGCCTTGCATGTGTAGGTAAGAGAGGTAGAAAAGTACTGAAATTAAGAAAGGAAAAATGTACTATATCTGAATCAACCGCTGACCATACTCTTCTGAATTTATTCTGACTATAACATAGTATTCATGTAAGTATCAAAATAGAATCTCACTAGAGTTTTCTTTTTTCGACAATGGTATTAGAATAAATTGAATGGTAGTTAAGAGGCACAAGTTTTTCCATTTATGCTCAATCCTCAAGCATAAAAGATTAATAACTACAAAAAGACCAACAAATATTTGATAACATATTATTACATCTTGGATATATGATATTACTAACATGGCTTAATCCATCTTAAGAACACACGGTCACGTACAAAACTAAATGAACAATAGGTGAGATCTAGATGAATCCATCTAACTTGACTTTCCTCTAAAAACTGAATCCGTCTAATTAGAGAGAAGGGAGAGAGAGAGAGAGAGAGAGAGAGAGAGAGGTAGCCTACCAACATGCTTGCGTGTTGTGCCGCTGCCGCTATAATGCCGCAGTTGCTAATGAAATCCAATATAGAAAATAAGCTAACCCCTTGAAAGAAAATAAGCTCTAAGTTACTAAAGAACTTAGAAGCATTCTAATACAGATCAAAGGGGAAAATTTTGAATATGCTACACAACTAACTTGTATATCACTGAAACAACGAGCATGTTTACCAATTAATAATTCACTGAACAACTACCTTGATAAAGTCCACTGCCTGCAATCCACCATCAATATCAAAGCTGCAAAAGAAAAGAAAAAATATCATTAAGACAAAGTGTTAGCACAAATGGAAAGAAAAAACAAGGTCAGACGGTCCTGGTCATCCTCCCACGTCGCCTTCACCATCATCGCTAGTGGAAGGAGGTATGCCGCTCTCAACCTGCATCGAAAGGACTAAGAAAAAAACATGAGTCCACCCAAAGTAGTCGGACTACAATTGAGTACATGAAGGTCACAACTACATGTACCTCGGAACCGAATGTGGGTCCACCTTCCATACCCTCATGGGTGTGCGCAGCCACAACGCGCCAAGCTCAATTGTCACCTCGCCCTCCTGGGGGAGGATGGTACTAAGACGGCAACAGTGATGCGCATCAATGGCCGGGTCAAGCAACTTGTACGACCACTACGCAACGTCTCCTAGGTCCGCTATACCTAAAAATTCAGTGCATACATTGTAAATACTACGAAACATATACAAAAAGTAATAAGAAGTGACATTAACAGAATATTTACCGTGCATAAATGAAAACCAAAATTAAGTTAGGATTATTTTGATTAAGCTCTACATACCCTATTTAGCTACTCTGCAATTTTTATATATTTTCATAGGTATCTTGCTAATTTCCTTATTTGGAAAGTGTCTCCAGTATTTACAAAATATTTACAGTGTACAATGGAAACAAAAATTAGGTTCACAATGTTTTAGTTCAGCTCTACATACCTTATGTAGCAACTCTGTATTTTTTAAAAAAAATTTAGAGGTGTCTTGCTATTTTCCTAGTTTAAAAAATATTTTTAGCATTGACAGAATATTTACCGTGCACAAATAGAAACCAAAATTAAGCTGGGATTATTTTGATTAAGCTCTACATACCCTATTTAGTTACTCTGCAATTTTTTATAGATTTTTATAGGTATCTTGCAACCCTTTTATTTCGAAAGTGTCTCCAGCATTTACAAAATATTTACCGTGTATAAATGAAAGAAAAAAAAATTAGGTGCGTAATATTTTAGTTTAGCACTATATACCCTATGTAGCAACTCTGCATTTTTTTTTATAATTTTTAGAGGTATCTTGCTATTTTTCTAGTTTAAAAAGTATTTTCGGCATTAACAGAATATTTACCGTGCACAAAAGAAAACCAAAATTAAGGTAGGATTATTTTGATTAAGCTCTACATACCCTATTTAGGTAATATGCAACTTTTATATATTTTTTAGTAGGTATCTTTCTATTTTTCTTGTTTAAAAAGTGTCTCCAGCATTTATAAAATATTTACTGTGTACAAATGGAAACAAAAATTAATTTCACAATATTTCAATTCAGCTCTACATACCCTATGTACCTACTCTGGATTTATTATAGAATTCTTAGAGGTGTTTTGCTATTTTTATAGTTTAAAAGTATTTTTGTCATTAACAAAATATTTACCGTGTAGAAATAAAAACCTACAGAGTTTTTTTAGTATTTTTGTGGATTTATTATAAATCGTTTGAGTACTGCAACATAAATAATGTCTATAAACAGCTAAAATGATGTGCTACATCAAACATCAATACAACTAAAATTATCTACTCTATTGAATTATATGTCTCTATTTTTATTTGCTAACCTACAATGTTTCGAATTTATATTCACAAGTATATTTACTTGCATAATGGACGACCAGATCTGCTACTCTGTCTCTCTCTCCTCCGCTAGGAACTGACAGGGCTTCGCTACGTCTCTTCTCCCCTCTCATCCCCTCTCTTCTCTTTTTTTTTCCCGAAATTAAAATAATTTTTCCACCAAATTTTAAGGTATATATAGCCGAACCTTGTTGCTAGTTGAAATAGTGATAGGAACCTGGCGATTTATACATTCTTCAATGCAAATTGTTATTTGAAATTGTGACAGGCAGTTAGATCGCGAGTTGAAATAGCGATAGGCAGTTGAAATGACGACTATCAATAAATAGGTTCATGTCGCTGTTCCAAATGGCGACAGTGGCTTATTTTTATATTTTTAATTATCTTTGAAATTAATAATATTATTATTTTTTTAAAAAAAATCTACATATGGTCCACTCTGGTATGATTCGAATCATCAAAGCAGAAGCATCATAAACACACTACTGACTACTAGTATATGATTGATCTGCATATCAACCATGAACTGTCCGTAGTACTGGAGCTCATGCAGCTACCAAAAGAGCGCATATTTTTTAATTTGCGTGCATGGGTTTGATGCCATATGTTGCTGCCAACTAGGCTCCCCCAAATCTCTCTTAAAGGCAGCAGCATCAGCGAGGAAGGAAAAGAGGCTTAAGAAAAGGCGCATGTCGAGTTCATGCATTATAGAGGGGAATCGAAACCAATCAGGTTTTAGATCACTTATTGTCGGAGCATTCTTGTCTAGGAATGTTTTTAAATGGCCTTTGGGGAGCCTGCATCGCTTTCACTCTGCTGGCAGTGTACCTGCTTCTTCTATGGGGATTCGGGTATAGAGAAACCTTTCCGCGGTTGTTTCAGTCATTCAGTGCAGTACCAAGTATATCCGAAGCCTACGGAGTAACTCTACGTTTGCTACAGATTTATCTTCTTTTGCACGAGATAAGGAATTCGAAATACCCCGAAACAAAGTCCAAGAAAGGATTCCAAAATACTCCCCGGTCAAAAAAACAAATGATATTTTGGAATACATGCAGTCAAAATTTTTAAACTTTGGTTATAGGTCTCTTGTGAAGATTACATCGAAAAAAAATCTTTATGAATATAATTAGATTGGACATATCAAAATGTCAGGGATGTATTCGTCTTGAAAATCCTTTATAATATTATAATTTTACTAGGTTATTAAAACATAAATTGGTGGTTGGAGTTGTGTTTTGTGGACCATCTAAAAAATTCCATGTCCAAAATTTTACTTATTTGTGAATGAATCACGTTTTTTTTGAACTGATACACATGTGAATCTTTCTCGATACATGAAACTCAAGAGCACTTTCTTTATGTCAACCAGCGGGTGTCATATTTTGTAGCACACAACCAACCGTTGCGTAGCTAGCTGTGTAGCGCATTGTCTCTCTGGCTGATGACTAGGATTCGATTATCACAAATCACAGGTTAGGTGATTATTTGTCTAAATTGTTCGGGATTTGAACCCGTGTGGGCCACGAGCTTTAATATGACTATGATCAGGGGCGGACCCTCCATTCCGATGAGCTACCGCCGGCCAAGAACCCCCTCTCCTTCCTCCTTGGTAGCTGTTAGCGCCGGAGAAGACACCCAACAATACGTATGTGGGCTGTTGGGCTGACATGAAGTTGTTGAGCCGTAGGTCGAGGCCCAGTTTTTCGCCTGTAATGCGTAAGTCCGTCCCACAGACCGAAGCCCTCTAATCGGTGGATGGATGCGTTGAGTCGAGGCAGGCATCAAGCTAGAGCGAGGCTGCGAGAGAGGGAATTGGGGCGGACAGTGCCAGTGAATCCCTAACCCTAGACGGTGTCGCGTTGATTGGGGGCTTGGGTCGAGTGGCGGCGGCGGCAATCAACCAATCGCGTGCAGCGGAGCCGGCGAGGCGGCGAGTGTGCAACGCACGTTTGGCATGGCCCCTGACAGTTGGGGCAGAGCAGCAACCCTCGGGTTCATGAGGTCCAAGCTTGTGTTGCTTGTCTCCCACGAGCTCTCCCTCTATGGTAGCGGTGTGCTTCAGTTTTTCCTTATGTGATTTGTTCTTGTTAGCTCGAGCAAATGTCGTACCGTCCCAAGATTGGTACATGTATTTGGGGTAGGGGTGCCACTAGGTACCCATTACTCTTATTCAAACACATATCCATACATTAGGTAAGGTATGGGTAAGAACTAAAATAGTAAAATACCCATTTAGATTTAGGTATGAGGAGGGTAATACCCACTTACCATATTTACCCATACCGATTCAAACTGCGAGATAAGAATGAGCTCGGATTAATCATGGGCTTTGACTACCAATACCTAGTTATAGCTTCCTATAAAAGCATATTGGGGCCACCTGTGCATACGGGTCCACCAATTTGCACAAAGTAGCTCTCCTACATGTAGAATCATCTCCAACAATTTTAGTTAATTTGGTGAAACTTTTATGGTGTGAATGGGAGGTTGAAATTCCAAATACCGAAGTTTTACGAAAGCTTCCTATAAAAATATGCGAGCCCGCATGTGCGCCTAGGCCCGCTAATTTGCACAAAGTAGCTTCCCTACATGCAGAATCATCTCCAACAAATTGCAGTTTATTTTGTTAAATTTTTATAGTGTAAACGCGAGGTTAAAATTCTAAATACCGAAGTTTTATGAAAGTTTCCTACAAAAGCATGCGAGACCACCTATGCGCCTGGGCCCGCTAATTTGCACAAGGTAGCTCCCCTATATGTAGAATAATCTCCAACAAAATTTATTCGTGAAACTTTTATAGTGTGGACATGAGGTTAAAAATTCAATACCAAAGTTTTACGGAAGCTTCCTACAAAGCATGCGGGGCCCACCTATGCACTCGGGCCTGCTAATTTGCACAAAGTAGCTCCTCTATACGTAGAATCATCTCTAACAAATTTTATTCAATTTCGTGAAATTTTTATAGTGTGAATGCGAGGTTGAAATTTCAAATATAGAAGTTTTATGAAAATTTCCTTCACAAACCTATTTGACTTAAACTTCTATATATCCTTCTCCTTTACTGTATTACCAAACCCATTGGGTATACCATTTTTATTTGGGTATGGGTTTGGGTTACCATACCCTACCCAGTGGCAGCCCTAATCTGGGGTTCGCAGCAGTGTCTGAGCGAGTTATGGTGCTAGTAATTGTGTGTATTTTTTTCAGATAGCACACATAGTGGTAGACTAGTGAAATTTCTACTTAATGGAGTAGCATGAGTGCTTAAGGCAATCTAGGATGTTTGCATATTCCAAAAAGATCTATTTTGTTACTTCATTGAGCACTTATTCTATGAAAAAAAAGAGGTTAGTTGAGCAATAAAACAGTTAAAACGTGAGAACTTGAACTTATTATTAGCTCATTGAGCGACGCACTGTATCGAGCCATCAAGCAAGGGCAAGGGCCGAATAGCCAAACTCTAGCGGTGCGTGTCGAGGTGGTAGTCCTGCAGGGAAACGACACCCGACGAGCTACCGTATCATACCTAAGACTTAGTCCTAGGTTAAGCAAAGGCAATGACCGAATAACCAAACTCTAGTGGCGCATGGCGAGGCGATAGTCCTGTGGGAAAACGACATCCGACGAGCCATCGTACCATATCTAAGACTTAGTTTTGGATCTACCACCAAATACGCTAGCCAATTGTCTCCACTTCTCAAAAATAAGTTGCAGCACACAGCAATAAAAAACCAGGCCCTCCAAAATAGCTTGACATTTACTACACCCATAAATGCGTTCTGAGTAGCGACAACGAAAACCAGGTCCCTCATCATACAACTCGGCTCGATCTACCAAGTCGGGGAGGGAGGGAGAAACCAGAAATATGTATAGGTACGGTTGGTAGGTTGGCCCGCGGAAGACACGAACAGATCGCCGTGAATTTCTAGCCCTTCTCGCGAGGGGGGCAAATATCAGTAGGATTGTAGTTGCAGTACTTGTATCTCACAAGGCGGCATGCACCCGTGTACGCGCCAAGGTGACAAACAAGCGTAACCGGCTGATAGCACGTCGTTGTCGTGCGGTGACGGATCTAGAAATTAGATAATAGGGATGTATACTTCACTCATAATTCTATAATTTATACAATGATTTCATAACAGCATAAATCCAAAATATATGTTCTAAATTTATCAAAAACACAATACAAATAGTTCAAATAAAGCCTTACATGAATAGAAAATTACAAAACATGTAACTATGCAAAGAAATTATAATACTATTTTACGCGTTTTCATGCCTCGAAAACGTTTCATTATATCATCTTCATTAACCTTCAAGAAAATTTCCTCTTAATAAATGTGACTAAACAATCATTTAAGAATTGATCGCCTATACTATTTCTCAACTACTTCTTCACAAGAGTCATAGCGAAAAATACTCTTTCAACGCTTGCTGTCACCACCGGTAGGAGCAATACCAATTTGAGAAACAAGTATACCAACTTGTAAACTTCATGCTTTTTTGTTTCAACAAGCTTAATAGAAAGATCACCAAGATGATTGAGGTCCTTAAACCTATCATCACTTCGCATGTCATCAATGGAGTTATCAAGTTGGAAAGGGAGTCTCATCAAATCTATACTTGAAAACTCATTGGGATAAAAATTTGCAAGATGAAATATTCTTTGCCTTCACTTCGCCATCCCCAAAAAAAGTAAGAATGTCTCTATTTCTCTTCGTGTCTTTACAATCTATGTTGACATATCATAATAAGATTTTCAAATTAGTACATTACTAGTTTACTACATTAGCTAAATAGCTATGCAACCTATGGTCTGAATTCTGATGGTCTATGAACTATCAAGACAACTAGACAAACATGGCATACCATATGATCAATGGTCTAATGGTCTATCATTCATTCATTCTATCAACTATAAACTATCAAGACAACTAGACAATAAGACAACATACCAAGAAAATATCAAGAGGCTCGCTCAACAGTCCAACACTCCAAACTCCAAGTCTCCAAGTCATTTACTCATTCAGTCATTCGGGCATTCCATTCGGCCAAGGCCAACTGCCAATGCTCCAGGCGGCAGGCGACCAGGGCCCAGGGAGTCAGGCGCTAGGCGGTGAGGCGGAGGCCCGAGGCTGGGAGGCGGACCAGGGCACCAAGCTCCAGCGCCTAGCGGCCCCAGCCTCCTCCCGCGCCGCCCTCCCGCCTCCGGGCGTGCTCCGGTCCGACGACCGGCCTCCGCCTCGGCGTCGGCCGCGGCCGTGGCGGCGCCTCCTCCGTGCGCGCGCTGCCCCTCTGCCGCGCGTCAGCGATGGCCAACCGGCGACATCCTGGTGCCTGCTCCCGCGCGGCCTCGCTTGCTCCGGTGGCTGGTGCGCTACTTCCCTTCCAGTAATTCGGTTCCCAAATCGGGGTTTGGAGAGTGGGGAGGAGAGATTAGGGTTGGGGATTGGCCGAATTGGGGAATGGGGAGATCAGGAGAATAGGAGAGGACTTGGACCGGCTGGGCCTAGTGATTTAGCAATTGGGCTAGGCTGAAATAGGAACTACTGAAGATTTGAACTCTGCTGTATTTTCAAAATTTTGGGGGTGCCGGTGCATACCCGACACCCCACCTAGATCCGCCCCTGTTGTCGTGGATGTAGGATTGTAGTTGCAGTACTTGTATCTCACAAGGCGGCATGCACCCGTGTACATGCCAAGGTGACAAACAAGCGTAACTGGCTGATAGCACGTCGTTGTCGTGGATCCCCGTTGGGATATGCTCCTAGTACCAGTATGATGACCAATTGACAATAACGTCAAAGCGTTTGATAAAACCCTCATTTTCAGCAAAATTAGGCTTGTTGATCGTTAGAAGGTCAGACTGGCCTGGGTGACGATCTAACCGGCCAGCTGAGGTACTGGTGATAAGACCGGCCATAGCGGCAGTCTAACCGGCCAAAAGCAAATTTGGGTTTTTGACGCTGGGCCAAAAATAAAGGATGTAGGCAAATGAGACGATTTGTTTGCATTTGGTCCTATAATTTTTGGAGTTTCAAGTCAAAAGTTATATTCAAATTACGTTTTCAGAGAGTCCAAATTTTTAGGGAGAAAATTTGGCTAAGGAAGCGATCGGCCTCTAGTGGGGGGGGGGTGAGACGGTGACGGGTGGTTGAGACGGGTGGTGGCCGCGCTAGCAGCGTGGTTATGGAGCGGGGACTCCAGATTGGCATATTGGACTGAGCCTGCTGTCACATGACGCGAGCGTGAACTATCAAGGATAGCCCTACCCTCATAAAGGATACAGCGATATGTGTCTAAAAGGCCGGGAGTGGGTATCATTTACTGTGCAAACACGATGTAGAGAAAATGTTGTAGTAAAAGTAGGTTTTTTACTATTTTGATTGTATTGTAGCAATCAATATCATCTATCTGTGTTCGATCTAACGGTTGAGATGAGTTAAAGTCAGATAGCTCTGTGCGTGCGTCTCTGCTGTCGCTAATTGCAACGGTAGAAACTCTCCCCGGTACTACCTGCCAAGGAAGGGCCCGGGGCCCTCTCCTCCCCTCGCCTCAGGGACACGCCATGTGAGGAGAGGTGTGTGCTCCTCTGCTCTCTCCCTCGGAGAAGAATACAATTATTAGCCACTGCAGAAGCGGACACGTACCACGTACGTACTGCGTCGCCGTGGTGTTTAATCCCGTGGCATTTACGGGCTTTTAGATTGCATCCTATCATTGGGCTGGCCTGGCCTAGCACATGTCAATAATACTGTAAGTAGCCACGACAATGGAGTGCTAGACTACTGGTACTCGGTAAAGCCATGGTAAGAAGGGGGGAAAGTACTCCTATCCTAGTACCAGAAAAGAAAAGGTCCAGACAGAGACGGACGGTGGGGGGTGGGTGGGTGCAGTGCAGCGAACTGGAGAAAAGGCACCAACTATTTTCTCCCTGGATCGAGATGCCAATGCTGGAGCATGACGCTGATAAAGAATCTGATAGAAAAAAAAGGTGCTTCGTGTGTGAAAAAAAAGGAAGAATCTGACAAAGAATGGACATGATGCTGAATTGCTGATGCTGTTTTCCGACAATACTAAAAGGACTGGAGTAATGTTTGGTCGGCACATTATGGCACTTCAGTAGTTTAGTATGCAGAAACATCATTGTTACGAGAATTAGGCCGTGAATTATGACACTAATCAAAGCATATATACACATCGTTTGTGCACAAGGACGGCTCTCCTTACGCTTCAAGTTTTTTTTTTCACTCAAAATTTCCTCCTTATACACCACTACATACCAAAATACTAAAGCAGATGGAGAAACATGTTCCAACGCCAGGCCAGGCTGGCCTGAAAAGCCTAGTCTCAAACGGACAGACCCGAGCCTGGATCGGCCCAAAAATTGATTTTCAATTTAAAAACATTATTTTAGTTCTTTTTCGGAATAAAAATAATATTTAAATCATTTTCAGAATTTAAAAATTGATTTTCCTTTTTATTGTACTTACCAGGATTTTGGGTTTTTGGGCCGGGAGTCGAGTCCCAAGCCCGGCCAAAAACAGGCCAGGCTCGGGCTGGGCCGCCGGTGAACAGGTTAACATCACCTATCAGTGCATCGGATCTACCGCTTGCAATCCAGTAAAACAACAGAGAACCAGACAAACCGAAGGAGTTAGGCATTCTCTTCCTCGTGACCAAGCTGAGCACCGTTCTGATTACTGTCTGTTGCGTTTTCTGAACCAAGATGACCCACCCGAGGGTACCTCTCTTTAAATTTATCCTCCCAATCTTGCAACACCTCCAGCTCATCTGGACTTAGGCCTTCCAAATCTCCAGTGAGGTCATTAGGGTCAAATGACATCAATGCCAGGGCCCGAGTTGCATCCCTCCCGGCAAACAAGGAATATGGTCCTTGAGGACCATAAAAAAGCCTGAGAGTTAAAAAAAAACAGAGAACACAATCATGAATAATGAAAAGAGACTGTATTATATATACATGATGACAGAAGTAAGATCTTACTGCATCGAGACCGTCCAACTTGGATCGGCTCTTACCACTCCATATTAACTTACTGGTGCTACTACTGCTGCTTATTCTTTCCTTCTAAATAGCATAGTTATAAAACTCGGATCGGACCGGCGGTTGAACCGAAAAAACCCGAACCCAGAAGCTTTGCTGGGCCGGGCTCACTCACAAGACCGGATATACAATTGACCCGGAAAAACCCAGTCGACCCGGCCGGGTTTTGCTCATGAGGCCAATTTTTAAGAAACCCCTCAAATAAAAGAGATTTTCAAGACAAAGCTGAAAGTAGCGATGAAAACGAACGAAGCGGACGGAAAACCCCATTTCTACTCGTTTCTATATTTGTTGGCGAAACGGATCGGGTTCGGAAAATGCGGTTCGAAACGGACCGGGATATGCGGATGCACTAAACGAACCAATACAATAGGAAACTCAACTGAACTGACGAAAGCCCTAACTTAAGCCGAATACCGCACATCTTTATACTAACAATCACAATCACACACATCTTTGACGATGAAAAAGCAGTAAAGCAATTTAATTCGGAGATTCAAACGCAAATGAAAATAGTTTAGGATTTATCGTTCACACACTAACACAAGAACACCTGTGACACTTAGTTCGGATGACATCTAACAAATTAAATGAGTGGCATGAACATAGCACAAGACATCACATAATAACATGGCATATTTTCCAGATGTTCATCAGTCCATCACAACTCTAAAGATCATCCATCTCGCCAGATCACTTTCACCGCCATCTTCCCGCATATAGTTTGGTCATAATTTATTGTTAAATGTTGTAAATATAAGGTCGCTACAATGTACAACGCGATACGGCATACCTCATCATCGGCAGATAATGCATACGCATACGCATACACCGGACTTGGAGGGGCGAGGCGAGACGGCGAGTGGGAGTGGCGACGCGGCACTGGAGGCGCGTGAATGAGAGAGACAAGGAGTCCGGACTAGAAGTGGAGAGTGGAGACCTAGGTTTTCTTAGATGGGTTAGTGTTGGGCCTCTAGGAGTTGGGGACCGGGGACAAAGATTGGGCCCGCTAGAATCAGGGTAAATTTCGGTAAAAATACGGAAATATTCGACCAAATACGAATTCGCAAAACGGACGGAAAAACGCCGCTTTCTCGTCCGTCCGCGTTAAACGACTTCCGTCCGACTCAACCGATCCGGATATTTAGAAAATACTGAACGGACGGTCAAATGTAGAAAAATGGATGGTTCGGACCGGGAAAATTTCCGTCCGTTTTCAACGCTAGCTGAAAGCCATGTTCATACTTTGGGTGCTTCTAGGTTTTAGTAGAATTCCCTTTGTGGAATTGGCGGATACACATAAATAATGTTCATATTTCTCATTCTCTCACTCCGGTCTGTAGCTCCTCTCCGTTCTCTACTTAGCTTTGCCACCATCAGCAAGATATTATACATTTCCCTACTTACTTGTTTTGCTTGTCTCCACTTTTTAATCTTTGTTAAGATGTAAGCGTTATATTTTTACCGTTCTATTTTCTAATTAGAGTAATATATAGTTAGATCTAAGACATATATAGTAAGATGTAAGTTAAAAATTCATATATTAAACCAAACATATAGTGCATCTGGATGTGAGAGGAATTGAAGCATATTAAAACATATTCATTCAAAGAAGAAAAATAAAGTAGAACATTAATTGTTTGAATGATCTTGTTATTGTGTGAGTCTACGATGTCCACTTAATTTGTTGTTCAGAATTAAGATTATTTAATTATTATTGTTTTTTGTGTATCATTGATTTTTCCTATTTGTAGTGTGTAGTATATATATATATATATATATATATATATATATATATATATATATATATATATATATATATAGAGAGAGAGAGAGAGAGAGAGAGAGAGAAGTAGAGAGGAGTAGTTTTTCTCTATGAGTAGTTCTCACAATGTAGTGAGTATCTTGCGCAATCGATGGTATGTATAGTATAGTATACGAGTATATAAGACCATTTAGGTGTATTTACACCTTTTTAGGGGTAGTATGTACATTTTTTTGACATACTGCTTTTTAAATTTGAATATGAAGGTATTTACAAAATATGCTAAAAACTATGGACTCTCTTGCAAATTTTTCGTGTAGTTCGCATTGGAGTATCTTATAATTAGTATATGTGTATACCCAAAGTGATAAAGGGGTATGTTAAGTTCTTTTAGGTGGTATATCAGATGTGGGAGTAACTACACCCGGGAGTAGAAAGTATATATATGTATACATATATACATATATATATCAGTCTTGCTAGTTTTAAGTCGTCTGAAATTTTCTTAATTTAAGTCACTTGTTGTGATCATTGGATTTGTGTAGAGATTGATGTGTCATATGATTGGATATTGATTCAATGGTCACAACAAGTGACTTATGCTTAAGAAAGTTTCAGTCACCTTATGAATAGACAGTATATATATATATATATATATATATATATATATATATATATATATATATATATAAACATACGGTCCGACTGTTGACCACTAATCCGACCACCAGGTCAGTGACTCGAGACCTCGACCAGGTTGATGATCCGTCCAGATTTTATAACTATGCTAAATAGTCTAAATGTTACAGCTTGATACGATTTTTTAGTAGTAAAATCAGCTCAACAGGCATATCGGTCCACACTAAATCCTGACCAAATCAGAGTAGAATAGTACAATCTAACCCTCACCTCCCGCGTGAGATGTCGTAGACCTGGCCGCGGATGGCGATGAGGATCGGCTTGGCAGGGTCCTTGCCGTCATAGACCCCGAGCTACTTGAGCGTGATCTGGCCCACCTGCACGGGCTCCGGTAGCGACACGAAGGGCACCGGCTCCTACTCCTGCTGCTAAGGCGGCTTGGGAAGTGCCGAGGGTGTCGGGGCGCGATGAAGAGGAAGGAGACGAGGAGGTAGGTGGTGAGCATGAGGGCCAGGATGGTGACGACGGCCGGGGTGAGAGGGCCGTGTGGCCCTACATGGCCTCCGCGATCCCCTGCGTCGCCTGGGGGGCTGGTTAAAGCTTAGGGTTTGGCGGTGAGGAGGCGACGAGCCTGCCTGGATTGGGGTGGGGTGGGGTGGGGAGGACAGGAGTAGGTGTGTAGTGTGCCGCCGCCACCGGCGTCGGATGTGGGCTCGGCGACTTTGCGGAGAAGAAAGGTGGGCGCAGCCAGCCAGCGACGGCGAGCCCAACACGCGGCAGGCGGCGGAAAAGTAGCACACTGGCACTGCTGTGCGGCGCGCGTGCAACGTGCTCGGTTGCCGAGTGGCAATCTTACCGGGGACGGCACGTTGCTGGCCCCCGTACGCGGCACGGGCGAGCAAACATGAGGCACCACGGGCTTGGGCCCAGGCTTGGCTGGTCGGGGTCCGTCCATCATGCTCTTCTCCTACGCAAGTTTGTCCTCCTAAAAGAGGCCCCAAGTCGGGGTCTGTGTAAATCAGGCCCAAAAACGCATCATTTTCATCCATTAATTTGTGCCGGAAGGTAGGCTTTGGACGTTTTTTTTAAGAGAACTACGGCGGGCCTTAAGGCAGCCTGAATCAATTATATTGTTAAAAAATGAAGGTAAATTTATAAAACCATCAGCAATGTGTTGTTTTAGCCGATTGAAAGAATGAGAGAGAAGATATTAAATCAATTCAATGTATTAGAAGGGTCGATTCCAACAAAAAAAATTCTAGAACCGAACTCCACGTATAGGTCAATTCAAAACATTAAACAATTCATATGGCCCAGTTATGAAAAAGAGAGAGAGAGCGCAGTTGAGAGAGGATATTTTTTTGTGGTTTTTTAATATAATGTGGATCCCAATTATTAGTAAAAATTGGATCAATACATCGAAGAAAAATAAGCTCAGCTCTTTGAATGCTTACGTGGTATCTCTTTGAATCAGCACCGGTTCAATACACTAAAGATGCCTTAAGATGTGTTAGAAGCGTACGGCGAACATTACATATTAGTTGCGAGCTATTACAAGAAACTTCAAGCCCCACTCAACTAAGCTCTGTCGGTACATCAACTTATTACATCTATTAGCCCAAAGTAGGGAGATCATCCGCGCATCTTTTAACAACCTGGGAGCTATGTTCCTCTTCATGCCGAAAGACTTTGTCGTACATGTTCTTCCATATATTCCACGCGATAGCAAGACGAATTGTGTTACAAACCTTTGCCGGAAGTGGAGAAGTGCTTGGGAGGATAGAGTCCCAGAGGTCCTCAAGCTTGCCTCACAGTGTGGATCTGACCTCCGAGCGCTGCCCAAATGGAAGCGGCATGATTGCAGGTGAAGAACATATGACTGGTATCTTCAACTTCGGCGCAGAAAGGGCATTGCTCGGAGTTTGCTAGGCCTCGATGATGTCTCTTTTCATTGGTGTATAGGCGTTTGTGGTGAGCGAGCCAAAGAAAGATGCCACACCGTGTTTAGGAGTAGTTCTCCCATACTTGCGAAGCAAAGAAATCGTTTACCTCATGTAAAAAAGCTTAATCATACGCTGATTTAGTCGTGAAGGGGCGATTGTCCCGGGTGAGTCGTCTGTCGACTTGCTGAGGGTGGAGAGCAACTGTGGCGAGGTAGGCACGAAGGTCGTCGAGTTCCACTTGAACAACACCTGTGAGTCTTTGCAGTGTCAGGTCCAATTCCGGAACAAACAAGACCGCAGCCACCGTGGCGTTAGGACAATGTCGGGTGAGTCTCTGCTAAGGAGTGTTCCCCGATCCATAAATCTAGCCAGAAGGCCGTGTGGGCGCCATCTTCAATGAGAACTTTAGTGTTGCAACGGAAATCATTTAGCCCTTTCGCGATGTCCTTCCAATAAACAGTAGCATAAGCTCTCTCGTCCCCGAGATCCTGGCTCCTGACCCAATCTTAACAACTACGAAGCCAATCAACCCAAGGCGCGTTACCACATTCAGGAAGTTATGAAGAAGGCTTCTATTTTGAATTTCCAAATTTCTTATTCCAAGAACCCCCTTTTTCTTTTGATTTGCGGACCTCCTGCCAGGCCACCTTACACTGCCCGTCGTGGCACCGTTGTTCTCCTGTCCAGAAAAAGGCCCGTCTTCTCTTGTCCATCGCTTCGATTACGCCCTTTGGGAGGAGGATTGGACTCATCAGATGTCCCCGCAAGCCTCTTGTTGCTTGTCATAGATTTTGGAAGGACTGTAGGCTTTGGACGTTAGGCGATCTACCCTGAACCCAGACCACGGCAAGCGACCTGTCGTGCACCCTACCGTGCTGTCCAAGACATTCTCCTACCGCGCTTTGGGTTCGCGGCAGGTAGCCTTCCGCAGCGATTTTGCATGATGAGTCATTCTTTTCCAATAAGAAAGAAGAAACAACCATAGAATTAACAGTAATGTCAATTGAGGACGATCACAAGTAGTAAAAACAGCTCAACAGTCGGAAAACAATACTTGTTTCAGAGAACCATTAGAGACCATTGAAACACAACAATTAACATGAACCACGAACCCAAGAGAATTTCATCATCCACCATAGAACAAGAATTTGCCAAGATTGAGGTCAAGAAAGAAATCAACTTTCTAAAACAACTCACGCTCAACTCCTGCAACTAAGGTATTCAGGGTAACAACTTTATGCGTCTACCACGAACGGTGGTATAGCCTAACAAAATCAAGACCACAACCACGGCCTCCACTTCTTAACAACCATTATCGACACGCATAAACAATATAATCACATATGATCATACATGGTCATCTCATGACAATCATAGAATAGATTCATAGATATAGAATGTCATAACATATCATAGCATAGGCAAGAAAGATAGCAGAGGCAATTCAACAATTGCTCAACAAATAAAACATAATTCAGATAATGCGGAAGCAATATAATTCCTAACCCCACCCTCGTACAAGTGTGTCAATTTAATATTTTCTATTAACCACGGACCTAAAGCCCGCTCGATACCAAGCGTAACACCCCAACTCTCAAAGAGCCTAGATGAAACTAAACTATTCTAGCACAACTACAAATTTTCGGCAGAATCTCCTTTGTTTAATCAGCTAAACCGAGAGTTCAACAATAACGCACGGCATAACAAAGTTCTCATAATCAAATTACTCTATCATACATGATAATCAAATGAACCAACCAAGACTAACAATCTCATTATTACAAATAAGCAGATACTCAAACCAAACCATCTATGGGTGATAATCAAATGGTTTATTTATTTCTAAATTGAAGCTAAGTAGCAAACGCCTTATGACTGTGAGGTAGTGAGTGCATCCAACAACTACGCCCTCCCATGCGTGTCGTTCCTGCCATTGGTACCTAAAACACATTTAAGCAAGGGTGAGCCCAAGGACTCAGCAAGTATCAACAAGGCTATAAAACAAGAACATTAGCATAGCATCGATAATCCACAATAACATTATACTAAATATAGCCATTTTTCTCATGATATGCAATCAATGCAATGCTCCTTTGAACTTTATCTCTTTTCACATTTTACCGGTAATGCGGGGTATACAACCGTCGCTGTATACCCTTGCCTGTGCCTACTAGCACAGGGACCAAGAGCCTATACACCACATGTATAGGGACCTTTGTCTATCATCTTAATGTTGGGGACCTCTTTGCTCATAGCCCACATTCCACGAATGTGGGGACCTCAAGCCCGTCATCTACATGACGAGGACCTCAACTGTATGTGCTTGGTCACCACGTGACCAAGGCACCTGTATGATCTCAACATGCATATGCACCATGATAACATTTTTCATATGTAGGAATTCAACATATTCTCATTAACATGTAAGCATTAACAACATGCGGGAAAATCTTTAACCAACTGGCAGTCATCAAGTTAAACAGTAACTCATCTCATAAACAGGTATGCATGACTAAAGCGAACAAGGCACATCACAATCACATCATGCAGGCATACATATATCATAGCCCTAATACTTGCCTTAACCGTGCGAGAACGGTGGACGCGACGAGGTGCTGCCCACGAACTACGCTCCCACCGAATATAAAGATACCCCAATCTAAGACCAACATTCTGAACCAAGAGCAAAAAGAACAACACAAATGAACTTGCTAAACTCCCAAGTGTTTCCCAACTCCCAATTTCTAGCGATCGGATTGGCGCACACTGTGGACTGTCAACTTCTAAAATACATAACTTTCTGCTCAGGTGTCCAAATAAGATGTTCTTGGACTTTCTGAAAAGGTAATTAAATTATATAAATAAACTTAGTTAGGGAGCCATTTTGATTCTACAATCTACTGCCCCTAGCAAATCAATCTATCAGACATCAGAATTCACGTTGGGTTCTCTGGACAGTACACTAAAACCTCCATAACTTTTGCTACGAGAATCCAAATCTTGCGTTCTTTATCTCTATGAAAAGGTACAGAAATTACCCACATTTTTCGGTATATTGAGGTCCCCTGATTATTCCTTTAATTAGCAGTTCTAACCAGTTTTCTACAGACTGTTCAGAATCTGATAGAACAACAGGATAGTAATACTAGAAAATTCATAACTCCCAGACCGATAGTCGGATTTCGGTGATCTTGGCGGCCAACGAAAGCTAAGAACATAACCTACAATTCTCTAGGAGACCAAAACCTCTTATTCGGTTTCTAACCACATGAAATTAACCCCGCAAGCTTATGGACGAATTTGCACGAACAGCAGGCAGATTGCAACCTAGCCAAAAACTACCCGATTACTCTTCTATGACTAATTACCCAAAAACAACAACGCGTTACCCTTGATGCCGTTGAAGGTCACGAACCACGAATGGTGATCCCTCTTCCTTCTCTTCTCCCTTCTCTTCTTCTTCCTTTCTTCTTCTTCCTTTCTTCTTCTTCCTTTCTCTCCTTCTTTTCTCCTCTTTGCATAGAAGGGGGTGCTACTGATGCATGCACTATAGTACTGTGGGCGTGGTACTGTAGCAACTAGGGTTCCCCCTCTTTTTATTGGTGTGACCCCTCATGGGCCTCTGGCCAAGGCACGAGGCCCAGTTGCCAAAAACTGCAGAAACCCCTTTATCTAATTCTTTGCTAAATCTATTTTATATTTGGTCCTTCTCCGAATTCACATAATCTTTTCCGAATACTCTTTCGAATATTCTCGAATACTTTTGGGGTATTACATTCTACCACCTTAAATGAAGTCGACCGAATTCTAAACACGCTTAAGCGAAAGAACGACCACGACTGAGAACGAGCAACGGTAACCACATACCTGTTGTGAACAACATTGGCTAAAGCTCACGCACGCGAAACTCCAACTTCCCAAGTAGCCTTTCCCTCGGTCTGAAAATACCACAACACAACGACGTAACACGACGTCTGAACTAACGCTCTACCCGGTACTTCCAAGTACACTCATCGGACAAGACTCAAAGGTAAGATCTCACTCGATGGTCAACGGCGCAAACGAAACCTCAAACTCTCTGGATCTCCCAGGTACTCACTTAACACAAGAACATACAAGATGTTACGTACTCCGCGCGCGGACTCGAGACAGTCCTGGCTATACACCAACTAGCGAAAATAACCCAATGTATCTTGGGTTAACCTTCCCAATGATACCGAACCACACGACATGCACATAGAACATAGAACTTGTGTCCCACCTCTCAATTAAACTCTTCACTAAAGCAATGATCGCCTCCTTTAACCAGAAATATACGACAAAACTCTCTTTAAGCAAACTCTTTTACCAACAAAACCCATCTGAAAATGAAAGATTCATATCGCAACTAAGCATTACCAGCTCGGTGCTAAAGTGTCAAATCCAGAAATCAGAATTTCATCACAAAAATCTTTCCACCTTCCAAGTGGCAGTTTGTGAAAAAGCATCACGAAAACCAAAGGAGGAATCATTTTAAATGCCCAAATCAAAAACTTCATTTATTCTTCCTGAACCGATAAGAACCACACATACCAAAATCGAGTCAAACTCATCTTACGAAAGACATTGGTCAACAGCACAAAACTCAAATGAGAATCGAGGAAACGATTCACTTCTTTGAGGAAGTATCATTTTTTCAGTATCTCTTTTAGGAATAAAATCTCTCTCAACTTTGGAGTTTCAGTTCATCGCAACACACTAACCCATCTCTCTTAACTTGACATTCCCAACGTTACGCTCAAGTCGAAATACATCATCCACACCTCCGTATAAAGGCTCTATCGACGCCACCAAAACTTTCTCTCAACAACTCCTCTACCGACATAATTAATTTGACAGATGACTTTCAACGTATCTCAAAATAGATCTCACATGCAAACACATCACCTCAATCTTTTAAGAATAAACAACTCAAATTTCCAAAGACACACATTCATATACTTCATCAAAGGGTTCTATCAATGATCATCTCATTGTTCGGAATCCACCCTTATTCTACTTCCTCTACACATAATCATTGGGCGACTCAAGGTCCTAGCAAAAAGAATACGAAGCCCAAAACTATACTCCAAGACTCCTACCATGAACTTCTCATATAGAAAATAGGGGAAACCTCAAATTAAATCTCTAAAATTCTCACAATCCAAACATACTCGCGCATTGACATCAACACGAAAACATTTCTTCGATCCAATTATCTTTATCAAGATTCTAACTTTTAGAGAGTTACTTACTAAGTCCAAGTCTTTCCTGGCAATAATCCAATGTTCTCGACTATCTCATTAATCGCTTTAACGGTCAGATTACTTTGCTAATACTACTCTCATTATAACACCATCATAATTCATCCGCACCATCGTGCAAGGTACCCAATCGTGACACTCTAATACATCGAGTAAGATTCCCCATCCTTTCAAAAATTCTAATGTTCCACCCGAATTGAATAATGGATCTTGGATCACAAATCTTCATAGGTTCTAATGGTTGCGATAATGCAGTCAGTTTAGCCTCAAAGGCAAACATTCTATATTATTAAAATTCTCTTCAAGAATTACACACGAAATTAGTTCATACTTCAATGCTCCTCGATTAACTTACAGCCCAAGGTCCCACAACCACATTGAATAACCACTTCGAAAACCACTGTGAAACGAATCGGTAGATCCTTTCTCAAAAGAAAAAGCAAATGAAGACATTTACTGCTTGAAATAAACACAGGACCAAGGGAAATAGTCACTTAGGCAAAGAACTCGGAAAACATAGAGGAAGTCAACGGTGAGGGCTCAAGTCCTGCTAAGCGAATCTAAGAACCACAAATGGGAAGAAGGTATTCCCTTTGAAAATTGGTAAATTCTTATGGAACAAATACATAAGGTTCAAGTACACTCAAATAAAGCGCAAGTTGCAAACGCGACTTAAATGTCAAATACTTTTACTTCACTCCTTCCTTTAACCATGAAAGTTGTTTTTGTGATTACTACATCACTTTGCCAGCTTAAACAAGATAAACTTTTAAGACCAAATCATAGGTACCACTTAATAACCGATAAAATCTTTCAACATGTCACTTTGCTCAAAGCAACTCAATCACCACATAACTCAAGAGGTCCAAATGATTACCAACGCAATCTCGAAACACTTTTACTAAATCCAAATTACGAAAGACGATCAAATTACTTTATTTCTAAAAGAATCATCTCCACACACACAAGTCACAATCTCTCATGATATAATCTTACTAACATCAAGAATAATATACTCTGAATACGAATATTTATCATCAACTATTCCATTAGAAAGCCCCCAAAGTTTCACCAAATTGTTCCATACTACCTTTTCATCCCATCTTCAAAATGAGAGTATACCCAAAACCATACAACCTCACTACATCGACCTCTTAAGTTAGAAGGGGTCTACTACACAATCGAAAAGCTCCTACCAAAACCCTTTCATCAAGGACATATTATCATCCAATTATTTCACAATCATGTGGGCATAAGCCACCTCTTATATCATATCAGTTCAACTTTTAGCGATGCTCATCATCAAACTTCAATACACAACAGTTATACTACAATCATTGTTGTTATCAACTGATTTCATTATGAAATCTAGTTGCTACATACTTTCCTTCCCAAATCACATGGATATTAACAAGCACATATTCAACTGTTCCTCCTCACATTGGATTTCGGCAAAAATACACTAAAACTTCAAAAATCGAAATCTTCTATCGATCAAGAGTCTCAACAACACTACAACCAAATTCATCGCGTCATCCTACATAGAAGAACTACATAGAACTCCTCCCATAAATTGTAGATCCACCGATATTCAATCCATTCAACCAATTGTACACAATTCTAATAACTAATCATACTAGGGAATATGTAAATCTAGCATTTCCTCTAGTTTTCATTTCCATATATTTAAATTAATCCATGGGAACCAAAGAACCCAACAAGTTTAGCAACCTAAATGATTTTAGTGACCAGACTAATTCATCTATGTTCCATACTTATTAATATCTCTTTTGACTCCAAATAGGTATGGTCATACTCTCAGTCACTACTCATATATACAGTTCATCAAGAACTAGTAGAAGACAACATCAACTTAATCAATTTCACTTCCAAGGTTACTAATTAATATTAATTATGCACCACAACAATGGCTCAACTTGATACCCATACCATATCAAGTTAGTTGATTACAATCTCTAATTTAACCATAACAATATATCACAAAGGATCTTAACAATTCCACTAGAAAAGATATGCATTAAACTTCAACACTCGGAATAATCCAAAAGAATACATAGAGCCAAAGCTTTCTCATGTTAACAAACTTGCAACAGAAACTCTCATTACCCAAACTTTCAAACGAATACATGAGTCATTCTTTTCCAATGAGAAAGAAGAAACAACCATAGAATTAACAGTAATGCCAATTGAGGACGATCACAAGTAGTAAAAACAGCTCAACAGTCGGAAAACAATACTTGTTTCAGAGAACCATTAGAGACCATTGAAACACAACAATTAACATGAACCACGAACCCAAGAGAATTTCATCATCCACCATAGAACAAGAATTTGCCAAGATTGAGGTCAAGAAAGAAATCAACTTTCTAAAACAACTCACGCTCAACTCCTGCAACTAAGGTATTCAGGGTAACAACTTTATGCGTCTACCACGAACGGTGGTATAGCCTAACAAAATCCAAGACCACAACCACGGCCTCCACTTCTTAACAACCATTATCGACACGCATAAACAATATAATCACATATGATCATACATGGTCATCTCATGACAATCATAGAATAGATTCATAGATATAGAATGTCATAACATATCATAGCATAGGCAAGAAAGATAGCACAGAGGCAATTCAACAATTGCTCAACAAATAAAACATAATTACAGATAATGCGGAAGCAATATAATTCCCAACCCCACCTACTGTGCACAGTGTGTCAATTTAATATTTTTCTATTAACCACGGACCTAAAGCTCGCTCTGATACCAACTGTAACACCCCAACTCTCAAAGAGCCTAGAATGCTACTGAAACTAAACTATTCTAGCACAACTACAAATTTTCGGCAGAATCTCCTTTGTTTAATCAGCTAAACCGAGAGTTCAACAATAACGCACGACATAACAAAATTCTCATAATCAAATTACTCTATCATACATGATAATCAAATGAACCAACCAAGACTAACAATCTCATTATTACAAATAAGCAGATACTCAAACCAAACCATCTATGGGTGATAATCAAATGGTTTATTTATTTCTAAATTGAAGCTAAGTAGCAAACGCCTTATGACTGTGAGGTAGTGAGTGCATCCAACAACTACGCCCTCCCATGCGTGTCGTTCACGCCATTGGTACCTAAAACACATTTAAGCAAGGGTGAGCCCAAGGACTCGACAAGTATCAACAAGGCTATAAAACAAGAACATTAGCATAGCATCGATAATCCACAATAACATTATACTAAATATAGCCATTTTTCTCATGATATGCAATCAATGCAATGCTCCTTTGAACTTTATCTCTTTTCACATTTTACCGGTAATGCGGGGTATACAACCGTCATTTGATACCCTTGCTCGTGCCTCACTAGCACAGGGACCAAGAGCCTATACACCACATGTATAGGGACCTTTGTCTATCATCTTAATGTTGGGGACCTCTTTGCTCATAGCCCACATTCCACGAATGTGGGGACCTCAAGCCCGTCATCTACATGACGAGGACTCAATCAGTATGTGCTTGGTCACCACGTGACCAAGGCACTCAGATGATCTCAACATGCATATGCACCATGATAACATTTTTCATATGTAGGAATTCAACATATTCTCATTAACATGTAAGCATTAACAACATGCGGAAAATCTTTAACCAACTGGCGGTCATCAAGTTAAGCGGTAACTCATCTCATAAGCGGTATGCATGACTAAAGCGAACAAGGCACATCACAATCACATCATGCAGGCATACATATACCATAGCCCTAATACTTGCCTTAACCGTGCGAGAACGGTGGACGCGACGAGGGTGCTGCCCCTGGAACTACGCTCCCACCTGAATATAAAGATACCCCAATCTAAGACCAACATTCTGAACCAAGAGCAAAAAGAACAACACAAATGAACTTGCTAAACTCCCAAGTGTTTCCCAACTCCCAATTTCTAGCGATCGGATTGGCGCACACTGTGGACTGTCAACTTCTAAAATACATAACTTTCTGCTCAGGTGTCAAAATAAGATGTTCTTGGACTTTCTGAAAAGTTAATTAAATTATATAAATAAACTTAGTTAGGGAGCCCTTTTGATTCTTTCATCTACTGCCCCTAACAAATCAATCTATCAGACATCAGAATTCACGTCAGGTTCTCTGGACAGTACACTAAAACCTCCATAACTTTTGCTACGAGAATCCAAATCTTGCGTTCTTTATCTCTATGAAAAGTTACAGAAATTACCCACATTTTTCGTTATATTTAGGTCCCCTGATTCTCCCTTTAATTAGCAGTTCTAATCAGTTTTCTACAGACTGTCCAGAATATGACAGAACAACAGGGCAATAATACTACAAAATTCATAACTCCCAGACTGTTAGTCGGATTTCGGCGATCTTGGCGGCCAACGAAAGCTAAGAACATAACCTACAATTCCCTAGGAGACCAAAACCTCTGATTCGGCCTCTAACCACATGAAATTTACCCCGCAAGCTTCTGGACGAATCTGCACGAACAGCAGGCATATTGCAACCTAGCCAAAAACTACCCGATTACTCTTCTATGACTAATTACCCAACAACAACAACGCGTTACCCTTGATGCCGCTGAAGATCACGAACCACGGATGGTGATCCCTCTTCCTTCTCTTCTCCCTTCTCTTCTTCTTCCTTTCTCTCCTTCTTTTCTCCTCTTTGCATAGAAGGGGGGGTTACTACAGTGTGTCACTACAGTACCAGGGGTGTGGTACTGTAGCAACTAGGGTTTCCCCCCTCTTTTTATTGGTGGCCAGCCCCTCATGGGCCTCCTGGGTCAAAGCCTGAGGCCGATGTTGCCAAAAAACTGCATAAAATCCCTTTATCTAATTGTTGCTAAATCTATTTTATATTTGGTCCTTGTCCGAATTCACATAATCTCTTCCGAATACTCTTTCGAATATTCTCGAATACTTTTGGGGTATTACACACACGCACGCACGCAAACACAACGTGAACAAGTACAGGAGAGACAACGCAGGAGAGACGAAGAAAGTTTTGCCACTGCCAACTTACTGCCCTCAGCGTTTTGTGATTCTTTATATATGGGTTGCATGCAATGGTGCTAACAGGACGTGCATGCAAACAAACTAGCTAACATAATATGTGAACAAACTAACAGACTAACAACTACGAGCTGTCCTGCTAACTGCAGACTAACAGATACGAACTCGCTAACCACTGACAAACTCAACAGCCTGCATGAGTAGATAACACATGCGACTAGATAAACAAAGAGCATGCTACGTGACACATCTTCTACGTGCACGTCTTCTACGGATTTGTGCGGCAAGCGGGCACAGCTTGTGTTGCGTCGCACATAAACGAACTCAGCGGTCTTGTTGGACTCGGCTTCAACTTGGCTCACACGCTCATGACTGAAGACGGTGACACAACTCGAACACGTCTCGGACTCGACTCTGTTACAAGATTAATTCTAACAATTACCCCCTTAATCTTGTAACATCAACTAACTCTAGTTTATGACACATCTCTAACTTGTTGAGGTAGTCGGTCTCAACTACGACTTACCCAACTGCTACTCGACACAGGACGACGAACACATCTCCTCAACATCCGGACTCAACTCAGGACGGCGAACACATCTCCTCAACGTCCCGGACTCAACTTAACATCAAAGCAACACCGGTTCATCTTCAACATCAGCCATAATTAAATGCGCATCCGCTCTCTCCTTCCTAGGATTACGACATTCAAAAGCGAAGTGCTTGTAGTCCTGACAATTGTAACAGCGAACATTCGCCTTGTCGAACTTGCGATTCTTCGTGCCAGAGTTGCCCCCCTTATTGGACCTGGATTCCCACTTTGCACGGGTGAGTAGTAGATGCTCACCTTCCTCGTCGCGCCGCCATCCCCTCGTGCGTTCCTTGTACGCTTTCAGTCGCCCAATCACCTCCACCACTGTCATCGTCTTCATATCAGCAAATTGCTCAATCGTGGAGGCGATCGACGTGAATTTGTCGGGGATGGCACGAAGAAACTTCTTCACGACGGTGCGCTCCTCCATCTTTTCTCCGAGAAAATGAATCTCGTTGATGATGGTGGTCAACCTCATGGCGAAGTCCTTCATGGACTCCGTCTCCTTCATGCGCATCACATCGAACTCACCCATGAGGGTCTGTGCTCGTGTCTCCTTGACACGGTCAGCGCCGACGTGCATCTCCTTCAGGGTGTCCCAAGCCTCCTTAGCCGTCTCATTTTCGGCCAAGACCATCATCATGGCCTCGGGCACGGCTTGGTATATGGCGGCGAGAGCCATCTGGTCCTTGCGCTCATCAACCAGCTCATCGCCTTCCACCGCCGCCTACACCCCTTGTGCGCGCATGAACACCTTCATCTTCACCGCCTAAGAGCCATAATTAGTCTCAGTGAGTATTGGGTATTGGAGGGTTACCGATCCCTCCTTCGCCGGTGCCTTGGATGCCGCCATGTCCGAGGTGTCGCCATTGACTACAGACTTTTGCGGGGACGGCATCTGCTTCGGCATAACGCGCTACACTCGCTCTGATATCAATTGTTGGAACTAAGCCGAAGAAGACTAGCAAGAACACATGGACATACTGGAGATCACACACGCACGCTATCACATGACACACATACGCACGCAAACACAACGTGAACAAGTACAGGAGAGACAACGCAGGAGAGACGAAGAAAGTTTTGCCGCTGCCAACTTACTGCCCTCAGCGTTTTGTGATTCTTTATATATGGGTTGCATGCAATGGTGCTAACAGGACGTGCATGCAAACAAACTAGCTAACAGAATATGTGAACAAACTTACAGACTAACAACTACGCGCTGTCCTGCTAACTGCAGACTAACAGATACGAACTCGCTAACTACTAACAAACTCAACAGCCTGCATGAGTAGATAACACATGCGACTAGATAAACAAAGAGCATGCTACGTGACACATCTTCTACGTGCACGTCTTCTACGGACTTGTGCGGCAAGCGGGCACAGCTTCGTCTTGCGTCGCACATAAATGAATTCAGCGGTCTTGTTGGACTCGGCTTCAACTTGGCTCACACGCTCATGACTGAAGACGGTGACACAACTCGAACACGTCTCGGACTCGACTCTGTTACAAGATTAATTCTAACAGGTGGCTATTTCGTTTAAAAAAGGATGCTAAATAAGCCAAAAACTCCAATGCTTCTAAGCTGTGTACGGTTTGGTTATTTCTTGCTGTACTCTGACTTCCTGATGAAAGATCGATCGACGGATCCGCATGAGCTATACTTCTTCTAGGAACTGGTAGGTTTGGTGCTGTTTCTGTGCCACTGTATAAAGATTTCGATGAGTATTAAAGCTATGTTGTGTGCTTTTGCCTTTCTTCTTTTTATACAAGAAGGTTTGCTATTACAGTAGGTGTCATCTTCCTTTTGAAAACCAAAACTACTTTACTAAAATGGCGTGTCAAAAAGAAGTTCGGTACGGTCGTACAGAGTTCTATAAGAACTAACAACATAGTGAAAATACAGATAAGAAGAAGAAGAAGAAGAGAAGGAACGATTTCTGGCCAGAATAGTTTGCACAAGAATGACCATCAAATATACATCCCGGGAAAGACAGAGTAGATGGCCCTAGTATGTAATGCGAGACAAAGCTATTATATCCCACACAACTCTCCAGGATATCTCGGTACTTTAAATTCTCATGACATAGCAATGTGGTTACTGTTGCAAACCGAAGTCAAGTCAAATTGTCCCTCCTAATTTCCTCCGCCCTAGATCGAACTTCAATTGATTAAATTGAAGATAGTTTTCCTCCAAAAGTTATGGACCATATGAGCCTTAACTAGATCTTGACACTACGCTTGTGAACTTTTGCCTTCTCAGCCTCAATTGATAGACTCCACCTGTTTAACAGGATCCTCAAGCTTCCCTTCAGCATTGGCAACTACATAGTCAAAAAATTCAAGCGTTTCACCTCCTCTCTGGCTGTTGCAATTCTGATAAGAAGCATATCTGATGTTTCTGTTTTGCGGTGAATTAGCCTTTTGACAAGTGCCTCTTCGCGCTCTGCAACTAGAAAGATGAAAATTGCAGATTCGCCGAGTATCTGTCTCAGTTGCTGCTCCTTGAATGTCCACTCTCAAGACATTGTCATAACCTTTGGCCATGTAATCGCCGATTTGTATGCCAAAAGTATTTGAGTAGTTTGTCCAGATGGATTGTTAATCCAATCTAGTATTTTACTGAAAAACACTCAAACATCATTTCTTAGGTTCTATGAATGTTGACAGATGCTTATACATTTTGCCGATTGAGTGAAAGTAGCTCGCACACAATAGCAAACAAAAAAGGTACAATAAAATAAGGAAAAGTCTATTTGACCGCTGAAGTATCGTTGTTCAGACACTTAATCCCTAAAATAAAACCTAAAATAAAAAACCGGTGTTGGGACCTAGATTTCCAAATCCGAAACCCTCTGTGTATATCTGTACTAGTCCCTGGATCAGTAGCTAGTGCACATAGTTATATCATTGAATATCAACACGTATTTTGCAAACGTCAAACTATTGTATAATATTGAAAATAAGAGTAATGACCTTATAGTCGAAGCTTACAATTACCGCCCTTTCAGGCTAAACAACTCAAATAAACTGCAGCAGAGGAGGATGACTCCAAGTGATGGCGCATCCGTATGCTCACAGGCAATTGATTGGGGCTCATGACCTAGTACTCTGGGTGTCCTTCGTTGTAGCAACACATGTAGAAGTTGTAAACCTCCTCGGCAACTTGGAAGGCTTCTAAGATTTATTTTGTGTAGCATGTAGGTACATAAAGTACTCCGAAAGTCTTGGAGAAAATATAATATACAAGGCTTAACAATGGAGCTTATATGGTTCTTTTGTACAAAATAATATTTTAAGTTTGAACAGTTTTCAAAAGGTACATTTGACAAAAGTAGTTTTAATAATTAAATTAATTATATCACTAATAGAGGTTCTAGCTACCAACCATTAGTATCAAGGCTTTATCCGCCAAGGTTCAAAGGATAGGGCTCTAGCTGCCCAACTGGTACTAACTATCAGAATATCTACTCGAGAGTCCCATCTGTTCCCAAATTCTCAAATTTTATTTATTTGAAAGCAATACTAAAGTCTACCATGTGAAAACGCACCTTGTTGGCCCTTAACCATGGGCACATCTATTCGAATAGTTTAACACTCTGCAGAGGTTATACAACTTGACCCACACAAGATAATCGACATAAAATGTTGTCCATGACACGCTTTCTTGGGCGTATGACTAAGCGATTATCACACGGCATTTACAATACCTCATCCTTACATTAGCCCACCCTATGAACTATACCTATGAACTATACTATCAAGAATTGGAAGTACATTTACCATAGTCAAGAGGACTTACAATTGTGGGGGATAACCTGCCTGGACGTGGAGGTTCATTTAATATCATACAATGCAAACTCCAACAAACATGAAATGGTTCATTTAATATCGTACAACGCAAGCCCCAACAAACATGGAAATACATTTACCAGTTTGCACAACCAGGTAACTCCTACCATCTATAGTCTGCGGGCTTAATGCTTGGACTCGGTAAATTAGTTGGCCAAGTCCTCCCCATTCTGGACATTTGGTTGTACGATAGTGCTCAATTTTGATAGACATAAGCGTCGGTTCTTAATATGACTTGGAAAAACTTAACACAATACAAGTTCTCGTGCTTTAGCTGCACCCGCTTGAACTTACCATCCGCCCAAGTCTAAACAGATTTTAACTATTTTATTTTATTTTGAAAACCAATGGTAATATCTATTGCCATACATTTCTCAAACTGATTTGCAACAAGGGCAATAATAATTTCCCACCCAAAGGGATGATCATGTCCGATAAAGCATGTCTAAGCAATTCTACCGTTTTAACAAACCCAACGATATTGTAATCATTATCGTGGATTTG
This sequence comes from Ampelocalamus luodianensis, assembly GCA_036346255.1. NCBI lineage: Eukaryota > Viridiplantae > Streptophyta > Magnoliopsida > Poales > Poaceae > Ampelocalamus > Ampelocalamus luodianensis. The sequence continues at coordinate 24,288,723 of CM070622.1, read as the reverse complement.
CTATACTAGGGTGCCAAGGGTTCATGGATATCAACATCAAATGAAGGCATAGTCAATTTTTGGATTAACTAACAACCTAAGATTTAAACTCATCATTTTATGTAAGTAGTAATGCATATTAATTTTGAAACTTAAAATAGATTTGGAAATCATAGGTACAAAATGATCAAAGGAGATTTGCCTTTGTTGACATTAGGATTCACTACTTCTGATTGGTCAAAGTTTGCTTCGGGAACGTCAGATTCTATACGGAAGAAACAAGACAAATAAATAATATAAAATCTAAAAATTATAAAATTAGTACTAATAGATATATTAAGAATTTAGATGATTTTAGGAAGAAGAATCAACTGAATCGGAATTCATATCAAAGAGATTGAGCATCCAGAAATTTGTCGAATTGGAAAATCCCAAAAATTGAGAGGAAAAGGAATATTTTGAGAATATTCCTTTCATATTAAATAATAGAAAATCACAGAGAGTATGACATGTGGGGTTGACTTGCATTGAGTGAGGGAAAGAGAGGGAGAAAGGATTAGAATGACATGTGGGGACCACCTGTCATAGAGAGAGAGCAATAGAGGGAAAATAGAGGAGGAACGGGCGGCTCGGGTGCAAGGTGGCACCTCGGTCGACGGTCGGCGACGGCAAAAATGGGGCGACGCGGCCTCAGGGAGGCGATAGGAGGTGGCGGCATGGGTAACGGCGTACGGCGGCAGCGGTGACAGTGAGTAGGGTGGCTCGGCGCACGGGCGCATGGTGACGGTGGTGCTCTGGCAGCAGTTAAGAAGGGCTGGGGCACGCACGTGCTTGGCGATGGCAAGGGGAGAACGTCTAGTCCTTCGAGGGAGCCAGAGGGGGACAGAGGTGACGGTGCCTGGCTCCGGAGAAGGGACGGTGGTGGCGGCCGACTACAGTAGTTCCTTGGCCGAATTGAGGTGGGGGAAAGAGAGCGGGTCGAGACGGTGCTACAGGTGCATGGGAATTGGGAAGAAGCTCACCGAGGGAGACGAATTTGGCGGCGGCTGCGGTGGGCTGGAGGGGAAGAAGATGGCCTAATTTCGGTGAACCACTATGGCAAAAGCGAAATTGATTGAGGGGAACGACTCAAGGAATGCTAGAACATGAGATGACGTGAATAGAATCACAATAAGTTCACTGGAGCGGCGGAAATGACGTGCGGAGTGGCGACCAATGCTCGAGGACACGACCACGGGTGACGGCGATGAGTGCATGGAAGGCTTTGGGACTTTGAGGGGAGTGAAGGGGTCAGATGAGGGTCACAGTGCTTCTATTTGTGGGCAAGGCTAGGTACTGAGTAGCGCGGCGCGAGCGGATGTCACGATGGCAGTTCGATCGGCATTGATGTCATGCAATGACAAAAACGACAATGTTGTTGATTGCGTGGTGATGGCGGGATTGAATGGACGCGGAGATTACGTGGCGCTGGCTTAGGAGTGAGCGCAGCGTGGCTTGGTGTGGCATGGGCTGGGTACCGGCTCGAGCAGGAGCAGAGCAAGAAAGTAGAGGAAATGGCCATGTGGGCTAACACGAAGGAGTGGGCCAAAACGGATAAAGGAAAATGGCTTCGCCCAAGAAGAAATTAAGGGATAAATTAAAATTAGAAAATTTGAATTCAAAATCGGTTGAGGTTTGATTTGATTTTTGGAACAGATGTTTGAGTTGAGATAGAATATTCGGAATTGATTTGAGAGAGGTTTGAATTTCATATTTGATTTGAGATTTGAACTGATTTCGAATACGGAACTTTGGAATTTGATTTTAGGGTTACATATTGGAATTGAATTCAAGAACACCAAATAAGATCCAAATAATTTGAATTACTTAATTTCAAATAATTTTTCAAAAGAGCAAATTTGGGATGTTACAACTGCCCCTTTGACCCCTTCATGTTGCAAAAACAGTGCACTTAACCCCCAATAGTTGTTTTGCTCGGTGGTATTGCTTGTGTGGCACCGAGTTAGCCTGGTTTGCCACCGTGACTACGACATGGCGATGGCTCGGCTCAACCTCGACCCTCCACCATCCACATAGCCCGCCACCCCATCCACAACACCCTCATCACTGCCCACCCTACCCCACAAACCTAGACAAAAAGAGGAAGAAAAAAACAAGGCGATGCAAAACCATTTTGGTGTTCCCATCCCCTCCTCCCTCTCTTCATCTTCCTCTCCGCTTCTTCTTCCTCTTCTTGTCCAAGATTACAGGGCTGACGTTCCACGACGGCGGCGGCATGAGGCCAGCGGCGGAGGTGCACTAGTCGCACCTGCTCTACGAGCTTTGTGCACTCCTGCTCACCATATTCCGATCACTAGAGGATGGGGCCCGGTTGTGACCACGCCAGGTGACAGCGGAGAGGGTGGCGTCCATGCTACTAGGCGTGTCCATGGCGCTCATGCTCTGTGGGTCGGTGACCTTCATGCTGGGCTTCTTCTTCATGCCTTGGGTTATCAGGCTCGCCTGCGTGTTCCTCTTCGTCGGCTTCGTCACCAACATCTCTGGGATTGGAAGGGCCATCCTCTGGCACGCTACCGCATGCTCATCCTCGCCAAAGGAGGGCTCCATGTGTACGTGATTCGACCATTTAGATTTACATGCTTGGGAAAAAAAGACTCGTCTTTTGTATGTTTAGCCCAATCAACATTGAGATTCAGTGTGAATTTTGACATAATTGGGATTGAACACAAGAATTGGTGGGGTTTCCTGGCTCGATCGGGGTCAAATGTGCCAAATTGACCAGATGCCTCCGCACCGTCCTCTGGCTCACGCTATCCCTCTTCTCCGGACATGGCCGCCTCCATTCGATCTCGGTTGCCGTTGTTTCCACCTTCCTCTAGGTCAATTCCATCGTCTCCGCTTCCCTTCGGTTCGCTGTTGTGTGCGCGCTCTTCTAGATCCGCTCCCACCACAGCTGTTGCCCGCCAATAGCCTCCTACTCTCCATGCCACCCACTGCGCAGGCACCCTCGCCACTCCGTATTCGCCCCATACCTCTGTGTCGCCCCTACTTCTGTCTCGCTAAAGTGTGGGCCCCAGCTGCCACCTCAGCATCCCATGTGGTGAAACAAGGTTGATTAGGTGCTACGTAGGCAATACCACCGAGCAAAACAGCTATGGGGGTTAAGTGCACTGGTTTTACAATGTGAGGGGGGTCAAAGGTCCGGTTTTTAGGTCAAGAGGTTGTGTCCGAACAGCGATACTTCATAGGGCCAAATGGACTTCATCAAAAGCAGGAATTTACAGAGTTACAACAATAATCCATTAGATGATGGGATTTTCAATATTCAATCAAGCAGCACAAAGGAGGTTCAAGCCATCATTGTTTCATACAAAATAATTAATTTATACTGGTTGAGGAAGCTTAACATGTCTTGGAGCTATAGTTAGACTAAAGCGATGTGAAAACTCCAGTAACCATAATCCTTAGTTTACAAACATATTCTAGTCTTGTAACATTTGTAAACTACATGGTTGAGCTATCCTACTTGGCAAATATGAGCCTGGTTCTTTTATTTTGGTTGGGAGTTGAGCTTCGTCAAGCTCACAAGTGAGAGAGAGTTGAATCTAGACAGCTTACACATGTCATCTCTGGCCTGTGACTGTATTTGTAATAAACCATTGGACTAACCTAGACATGCATCAAGGAGATAATTGTACAAGTTGATCACGAGGGCTAAAATAGATTTAGTGCTATTTTTGTTCTAGTGAGTTCTCAATATGTTTCATTATGGGTTAATTCCTTTTTTCCATTGGAAGTTGGTTGGCTCCCTGAAATGCCATCGCCAAATTGCTCTTCCCTCCATTGCCACTCGATCTGAAGTTCTATCCCCTTTTTGCCACTCCCATCAGTTGGCGTTAGGGCAATGCTACGCGAACGTGCAAAACACATACCATTTTTTCCTATATTCCCATCTTACCCACGCAAGTTGTCACCGTGCGGGCCCACACGTTAGGTCTTCATGGGAGCTGTCGGCCACAGTCGAGCCATTGGCCACACAAAACCCATTCGCATTATTATCATCTCTCCCTCACCCAAAACCTTAGAATTGGCGTCGGCCCCAAATCCCACTCGATCCGAAGCTTGAGGCCACCCAAATGGAGCCCTAGGACAGGAATCTCATGGCTTGAGCAGCAAAGTGGCGCACGAGTAGTCGATGTGAAGACTAGAGGGAGGAGGCCAATGGCAGAACCAAGGAAGGGGGACGACGGCAATGGCAGAACTGATGTCATCCCCTACGAAATCTTGGGTTCATGCGGGGTATGTGCACTCAAACATTTGAATGTGCCTTATTTATGGTTGGATTTCTCTTTTTTTGTTGAGTTTTACCGTAAGGATGCACTTAAAGTGTAGATCTGGTTATTACTATATTTGTCCACATGATGGACCACTGAACAACATGTCTTCTAAAAAGCAGATATGCTACACATGGGAAAAAGACTAGGCATGAATTCAGTTGCTTTAGCTTCAACAAAGTAGCAGATTCATTCACAGTCGACTTCAATAAATTAGTTGCTGACTTGGGGACAAATACCTGTGAGTTCCTGTGATGCCGTGACCAAAAATTTAATTCATGTGAGTTCAAACCGAGACTTGGAGTTGATGTTTGACAAGTTCATTGTTAGCCAAACTATTGAGGTGTCTATCAGAATCTGTGATCAAAATGATAGTTTTGCTGGTACTATGAGGCAGATGGCACTCTTTGCACTAATGACATGCCATGCACTTTTGCCCTTCCAATCCCATGTCAAGCAGGTCCTACCCAACCCAGTAGTAGCACACATCATACTTAGGAAAATGCAAACCCTGATTCTCATAATGTTACAAAATTAGCTAACCCATTACCAGCTAATGAACATGTTGGTGTGGATGAAGAGGTTATGTGTTGGACCGAAAAGGCGACTAGAGGGGGGTGAATAGGAGCACGATCTCTTTCTCACTTAGATCGGATTCAATACGAATCTCACTCCAATAGATATGAAAGTTATAAAGATCAATCAATTAAGCACAGCGGAAGACTTGTATTGAATCCAATCAAAACCCTTAAGCAAAACCAATAGAAACTCAAATCACAAAGTCTCGGGCGGTCTGACCTCATGAGGGCGGTCTGACCGGTTGGCCTAGCGGTCGGACCTCTCACACGGGCGGTCAGACCTCTAGTTCGATGAACAGTAAAATCAGCTCGAAAACCAAAACACAAATTGAGCTAAATTTTGATTTGTGCATCCAAAACTCATGAAACTTGACACACACCTTCTCAAGGATGTCAGGAACCTATTCCAAGCAACGATCGTGAAGATCCTTGCCAAAGTTCTGACCTTTCTCCGTTTGAGTGAAGAAGGTTCAAAAACCGAGTCAAAACAAACATATGAACTAGAGACTTGCTCGTGGGTGATTGATGATATTGATGATCCTACATGTATTCTCACATGTCACAGCAAGCTAGATCATGGCAAGAAACCAAGCAAAAATTCGCGGATCAAAGAAAGACCCCAAATCACCAAATAGAGAGAAAGAAAGCAAATAGACTCATCTTTGAGAGAACTTTCTTTGGATTGATTTGATAAGGTATTGGTTTACAGTCACTCCATCTAGGAAGACAAAGACTCAATACATGAGCACAAAATCAAATCCAACTCTCTAGAACCCTAACCTCCAACTATCCTCTCCCTAAGCAAACTAGGGTTTCAAAACAATGAAAGGGTTCAAGGGGGTGCAGCCACCTCCCTCCTCTATTTATAGTGGAGGCCTAGAGCTTCTAGAAGAGTACCCTAATAGGCTCCCGTTAAGGCCCACACATAAACGGGTCACACACGCACGCATTTTAAAGCACCATCTTCATCTCCTCTTGACCTAATCCACTTCTCCGCGCACCATCTTGCGTTGCGGGTTGGCAAAGGTAACCAAGGCGGTATTTGGTAAGATTACCAAAATACCCCTTCTCGGTCATTCTTCAAAGACCGAGTCCAATCTTCGAGAAGCAGTCGCACGCTTCACCACGTGTAGGTTGATCAACGGTTCACATCATGTCGGCAAGTCTCTCCCATCCAACTCTCACAGAAACCACCATGGCACTTGCACCAACCCTCGCGCCGTTTGATCCAACCAGTCGCACCGAACTGCCCGTTCAGTCACCTTTGTCCATCTTGCACCACGCTTGAGTCCAATGACTTCACCCGGCATCGTCGATCGTTTTGAACCTCAGCTCTGCAAGCCTAGTCTCGATCATCCTCGCCGTTGACCATCGTTGACCACCAAGCAACCTACACAACAATAGACAAGAAAATCGAACCGGGAACAAGTTCTTCACAACTTGACTCACGTTAGTCAAAACATGCATCATGCAACACATATGCACTAAAACTCATGAGATTGACCTAACAACCAACACATCGCTGCCAAGAAGGCCAGCGACTTAAGTCAAAACCGGTCAGACCGCCACCATGGCCGGTCAGACCGCCCCTGACTAGGGGTGCAAACGGAGCGGATAATTCCCGACCGACCGAATAAATGTGGGCAAAATCTGAGTGGTTTTTCGGATATCCGTTTTTCCACCGGATTCGGATCCGGGTTCGGTTATTTTCGGCCGGATTCGAATTCGGATTCGGACGAAATGTGGCTGGTGTATTTGGAGCTATCCGGGGGTAAATTCGGATATATCCGTAAAAGTGTCCGAGCGTCGAACCGCGAACACCAACAGCCAAACGCCACCATCCTCCAAAGTCCAATCCATCATCCCGCATTCCCGCTCCCGCACCCGCAGGAGACCCACGCAGAGCGCCCAAATCGCAATCCCACCAGCCCCCCTAACCCTAACCCTCGCCGCCGCCGCGTTCCTCCTCCCTGACCGCCACCGCCGCCTCCCTTCCCGTCCTGTGGTCCCTCCTCGCAGCCGCCGATGCCTCCCCTCCCTCCCTCGGTCCTTCCCCTTCTTGCAGTCTAGTCTAGGTGCGATCTTGCGCTCTTGGTTCTCCCTCTCCCTCTTTGTTATTGTGAATTGTTTGCTGTCTTTTGGTGGATTTTTAGCTTCTTCTTGGTTGGTTATGAACTTACGATGTGAGTTCCGCCGCTGCTTGGATCTTTCTCTCATTTGGCTAATCGCACGTTGTATTGCTGTTTAGTTCAGAAGTGCCTTTTTTTGTGGGAGTAGTTGCAGGCAGGGGCGGTCCCAGCAATCGTGCAAAGCTGGGCGGCCGCCCGAGGTCCAGCGCCGGCGGACACCCCCCCCCAAGGCGCCGGCGGTCCCTTCCTTTGCCGCTACTCCTTCCGGCCTTCCCGCTTCCTGGCTTGGCGGCTTGACGCGAGAAAGCACACTGCAGTCTGCAGAAGCCCAGAGCTCAACTCGTAAACATATGTCCAGGTTCAGATTTGGTGCTATACTGCTATTGCAATCAATCTTCCATTCTTCCCTATGCTCATTAAGTCTCATATTTCAAGATATAGTTTCTTTGCTCATATGGATTATGCAGTTGTTTTCTTGCTTATTGATTTTCATTTTGAATGTATTCTAGATTTATTCTGAGGGTTTTGCCGGCTGAGGTGGCATGTTATGCGTCAGAAGAGGAAATAACAAAAGCAATTAGTCCACTTGTTGAAAAGTATTTCCCAAAAGAATCTCCTTCGGGACTTCAAGTAACTTGCTGTCTTGCTGACCTGATTGATGCATCATTTTTTTCATGTAATCCTTTAGTTAGGGGAGGCATGGTCTGGCAAAAGAACATAGGACATTGTTAGTCTTTTAAGTCTCCCATAATTTATAGCAGTATGGTCTAATATTTCACCTTGTTGTATTTATAGCAGATGTGGAGTGATGTTGCTTCAAGATAGATCTAATTACTAATTAGGTTACACTGGCCTAACCATTTTAGAGTCAACTAGCCACCATTCATAATCATGTGCTAACACCAAATTCAAGGCTTTGGCACTTTTTGCACCTTCTGTTCTGCTAGATTTTGCTTTAGCAGATGCAATACATCACTGCTTTTGTGATATGAGCTAATTCAGCGTTCTATTTAAAATTCTGCAGCAACTTTTCCTCAGTGTGCAGATGATGGGCTGCTTCACTGCTTCACTGACCTGAGAACTGAGATCCAAAGAAGAAAAGCCCTCTTGTTGCTTGCAGGTAGGTTATTAACAGCACTTGTATGCTAATACTTGGAGTGGGCCTAGGCGCCTAGCTAAGCCAGCACTTGTATAGTTGTATGCAAATACTTGGAGACTTGGAGTCATGGAGTGTGCCTAGCTAAGTCACACGTTGAAAGTTTATTTGCCAGAGTGTAATATGGAAAGTGGTAACCATTTATATTTAATGTATATTGGTTGTGTTTGTCCAAAATTAACATCCAGTAATGTGTGTCCTTGCATCATAAATCAGCCCAAGGACTTCTGGAAGAATGAACTGAAGGATTTTTCTAACAAAAGTGGAGCTGAAGGGTATGAAGTTGATGAGTGACCCCTTTATAAAAATTAGTAGTGGTCTGCAGATTGATCAATCTGTCAAAAAAAATGCATGCCACCGATGTCAAGTTACAACAATGTTTGAACTCTGAAATCATGTCTGAATGTTTTGACCCTTTGAATTGTTGTGCTGAAATGAGAGCCTAAAATCATGCCTGAATGCTTTGAGCCTTTGAATGGTTGTGCTGAAATGAAATCATGTCTGAATGCTTTAATCAGTTTACATATGTTGGATTGATTGTTGGGAGCATATGCTTTAATACTGTGAGCCTGTGATGTGCTGCTGCTTGTTGCTTGTTGATCTGCTGTGACTCTGATTTGTGATTTTCTGATTTGTGATTTGTTGATTTGCTTTGTGATTTCTCTGTTGTTGCAGATAATGAACCTGCATATATATTAATTCCTCTAGTGCCATGTGTGATTAGTTTTGACAAGAATAGTTAGTGCATTTTTTGGAGCAGGCTAGGTATGTAATTAAGCTCTAGACCTACGATTGTTTCATGTATGGATCAAGTTCTAGTGCCATGTGCCCATTTGCTTGGACATGCCCTTTTCATTTGCTTAATCAGCAATTGTAAATACACTTTGTCATGAATGTATGGCTGCATATGTTTCATACTTTTATTCATCCATTAATCATTCATACATTCTTTCTCACACAATAGCAAAATAACTCATCATTTATTAAATATGCAGGTTTACATTATTATTTGATTACATTTACATACATGTTTACATTAAGCTCTAGGAGGGGAGATAATATACATGACTACATCAAATTGCCCATATCTTGCTTCTTCAGGTAATTTTCTTTCTATCTTGCTCAATTTTGATGTCTGATGTTTGCTCAATTCTTCATATTATTCCTGTTGTGGGCTTATCTGCACCGTAGCCAAGCCGGCCGCCTGGGCACCACCTAGTCGCCATCTAGATGCCGCCTAGTCTGCCTAGGCGCTAGGCCCCAGGCTATCGCCCACCTAGCGCCTAGCACTTTCTTGAACCTTGAACCTATTAATCTAGTTGCATTTTGAACATGTAGTATGGTTCATTGATATTTTTTGATGTCTGATGCTCGCTCAATTCTTATCTGCACCATAACCAAGACGGCCACCTAGTCGCCGCCTAGACGCCGCCTAGTCCGCCTAGGCGGTGGGCCCCGGGCCACGCCACCGCGCCTAGCGCGTAGCGCTTTCTTGAACCTTGAAACTACTAATCTAGTTGCATTTTGGACATGTAGTATGGTTCATTGATATTTATTTGTGCGATATATATGTTTTATGTTTCGCGCAATATCCGAATAAGTATTCGTGACCGAGACAATCCATATTCGGCTCGGCATGTATTCGCTCCGTATTCGTGACCGAGACTATCCGCATTCGTATTCGTATCCGGCACTGTCCGTGTCCGATTCGAATCCGAGAAAAAATATGGAAAAGGATACGGGATGAGCGATATCCGTCCGTATCCGCTCCGTTTGCACCCCTACCCCTGACCGGTCTGACCGCCAACCATTGGCGGTCTGACCGCCAGCCCTTACGCCCGAAGCAAAACCGGTCGGACCACAAGAGGTGGCGGTCGACCGCCACCGGCGGCTCGACGCTCAAGCTCGATAAAGAATAAAGAACTTGCCGAAAATGCGTGTTTCCGCAAACCTTCAACACATTGCCAATTGTCTCATCATTCTAAGATCATGAGCATATCCCCATGATATCCATAATCTCCCCCTTGATGAACACATTGGCAATTCCCAACAAATGCAAATATTGAGGTTTGAAAAGTAAAAACTTGATGTTTTCGCACAAAGACGCAACTTGGTCCAAATGCAAGAGAAAGCAAACGAAATGACCAAGTTGGCTTCAAAATAGCAAAGGCAAGTGAGATAAGACAAAGAAAGCAAGAAAGCTTCAATTTCCAGAGACGAGTCAAAAATCTCACTTAAGATCCATATGAAAGAACAATTGTTCAATGTGACCTTCGATCATTGTGAGAATCCAATAAATGCAATTCAAATTCAGAAATAGCAATAAGATCATAAGAATGCAAAAATGATACTTCCCCTCACTATGATCATCATTTTTTCAGAAAATATCATTTTCTCCAAAGAGCTCCCCTTTTCACATTTTTACTATTTCTTCTCCCCTTTGACAATGGAGTCATCAAGGAGTCACGTCTTCCTCTCATCCAGAGATGACAAATGCAGAAATGAGGCAGAAACATAAGAAGGAGCATGCATGAAATGTAATGGAGTGGCTTCATATTTTTGTATTTTTAATTTTTGATTACAAGAAGCTTTGAAGATTACCCAAAAAGAGCAAGCTAGCATTTGTAATCTTACTCAATACATATCAAGTCTATCAGCGCTAGCAAGATCATGTTAAGACATATATATCAAAACTAAGCAAGAAGACGCAAAGTAAAGCGATGAATTGTAACAATTTAAGCAAAGCTTCAAAATTCAGCAAATTCATCAACAGGGATCCTAAAATGATACTGACCATGTCAAAATATCAATATGAGATCAAAAAGCTAACAATGACCACATTAAGAGACAAACAGGTCCTGAATTGAATCATTTTGCTCAATTTTCTCAAACACCCATTTTTCAACAGTTTTTTATTTGCAATGAATATTGAAGTTGACTAATGGTCTAACTTAGTGAAGAAGATCCTAGACTAGGAGCCATCCACAAACTCTTTCTAAGCTTCGACCAGAAGTTGATTAAAGGTATATCTTAGTGAAGAAGATCTTGGACTAGGAGCCATCCACAAACTCTTCCTAAGCTTCTACCAGGGCGACAAATCTTGAAGTTCATGTCAATTTTGACAAGCAGTCCCCATGAGATCATCTAGATCATCAAACTATCTCCAAGTTCATGTCTATGACATGCAGTCTCGTGAGAGTAGTTTGGCACACTTTAAGCACAAGATAATCTTTAAATTTGATGTTTCATTTTTCACAAGAGCAGATTTCGATTCTTAAAAGAACAAGAAGCTCAAGTAATGATCAATACTAGATTCAAGAGCTAACAAAGTAATTTTAACAGGGCCAATGTCACAAAAGGATCACTAATTTTGCAACTAGCTAAAAGATCCATAAATTGCAGTTTTTAGTTCAAGTTGTCTTAAAGTTCTAGCTCATTCAGTAAATACTTAGCTACACATGTGAAAACATGATAATTCTTACAAGTCAAAGAACTAGACACGATATTGAGCAGAATTGAAATACTAAACCTCAAGAGGGTAATAAGCAAAGCTTCATCAATTTTGAAAGACAAGTAGAAAAGCTTATATTACAATGCATCTTTTTGGATTTTTATATGAATGCAATATGATACAATGAGATGCACAAAAAGACTTAAAAGACCTAAAAAGATCAAAAGGACCAGAAGAAAATACTACTACAAGAAGGTATCAGAAAAGATCCAGAAAAGCTCAGATGAACAATGAAAGCTCAGAAGAACAAGGAAAGTTCAGAACAGAGCCAACTCCCCCTCAAACCAACCCGTAGGGATAAATTACCCCTAACTCACTTCCCAAGGTGGCAAACCTAGTTGGGTCTAAAGGCTTGGTGAGGATATCATCTAACTGAGTCTCGGACTCCATGAAATGCAGCACAATATCACCCTTCTCAACATGGTCTCTAAGGAAGTGATAATGAATGTCTATGTGTTTGGTTCTAGAGTGTTGCACGGGATTTTTAGCAATGTTAATAGCAGAAGTGTTATCACAGAAAAGAGGAACACTATCAAAAGACAACCCAAAGTCCTTAAGGGTGGACACCATCCACAAAATCTGACTACAACAACTAGTGGTAGCTACATATTCAGCTTCAACAATGGATTGTGCAACAGAAGACTGTTTTCTAGAAGACCAAGAGACAATAGAAGTGCCTAAGAAGTGACAAGTGCCTGAGGTACTCTTCCTATCTAGCCGACAGCCCGCAAAATGAGAATCAGAAAACCCCCGAATGGACAAAGAAGAAGAGTAGGAATACCAAATGCCATACTGGAGGGTAGAATGTAAATACCTGAAGATGCGCTTAACGCCTTGGCGATGGGAAGTCCTCGGAGACGCCTAAAATCTCGCATAGAGGCAGACCGCGAAGTGGATGTCCGGTCTTGAGGCCGACAGGTACAGAAGGAGCCAATCATGTTGCGGTACTCGCGTTGATCAACGGCTTCTCCTTCCTCATCTGGATCCAAAGCAGTCGAAGTCGCCATGGGAGTGGCGATCGGCTTGTAGTCACCCATCTTGAAGTGCTTGAGGAGATCCTTGGTGTACTTCATCTGATGGATGAAGATCCTTCCTTGCATTGCTTGATTTGAAGCTCCAGAAAGTAGTTGAGTTCCCCATCATACTCATCTCAAATTCTCTGGACATGGTCTCAGAAAAACTGGAAATAAGAGCATGAGAAGAACCACCAAAGATAATATTATCTACATAAATCTATATAAGCAGGAAGTCATTGCCATGCCTAAAGATGAAAAGAGTCTTGTCTACTTTACCCATCTCAAACTTATTCTTAAGCAAAAAGGTCTTAAGTCTATTATAACATGCTCTAGGAGGTTGCTTAAGACCATACAAGGCTTTGGATAACTTGAAAACATGATGTGAACACTTGGGATTCTCAAAGCCTAGGGGTTGCCTAACATACACTTCCTCCTCTATAAAACCATTTAGAAAAGCACTCTTGACATCCATCTGATACAGCATAAAACCCTTAGACGCAGCAAATGCAAGCAGAATGTGAATAGCTTCTAGTCTAGCAATAGGAGCGAAGGTCTCATCAAAATCTAACCCCTCAATTTGGCTAAAACCCTGAGCTACCAATCTAGCCTTGTTTCTAACCACAGAACCATCCTCGTTTTGTTTGTTTTTGAACACCCAACGGGTTCCTATAACATTATGACCACCAGGAGGTTCTACTAGGTTCTAGACCTTGTTCCTCTCAAAGTTCTCTAACTCCTCATGCATGGCATTAACCCAGCTAGAATCAGATAAAGCATGTGATATATCGCGGGGTTCGAAAGACGCAACAAATGCAGAATGGGGTAGAGACTCGGATCATGATACTTGGAGCGAGTGACTCGCTCATCAAGATGACCAATCATCTGATCCGGAGGGTGAAGCCTCTGAATGTGAAGTGGAGCGCCCGGAGGAGATAGTATCTCTTCGACCTCCGCAGGTACTGCTGATGAAGAAGATGCAGCAGGAGCCTCAATTGGAGGTGAAGTAGTCGTAGCAGGTTTTGGAGCTTGGACAGGAACATCAGCAACAGGTGGAGGAGCAGTATCGAGTTCATCCTCATCTTCTTCAACAAAAATGCTCTCTGTCACCTGTAAGTCACCTGAAACATCGGATCTAGCTCCAGATCTAGTCTCATCAAAAGTGACATTGCATGTCTCCTAGACAATGTTAGTTTCAACATTAAAAACCCGAAAACCCCTCGAATGTGCAGGATAACCCAGAAATAAACCATCAAAAGTCCTTGATTCAAATTTATCTAGGTTTCCTGTCTTGAGAATGAAACACTTAGCTCCAAAAACTCAAAAAATGAGAAACAGACGTTTTCTACCAAATCGAAGCTCATATGAAGTCTTGCCCAAAGATGGTCTCAAGAAGACACGGTTTGAAATATGGCAAGCTATAGCAATAGCTTTGGCCCAAAACCTCCTAGGAGTGTTATACTCATCTAGCATCGTCCTAGCCATCTCGACTAAGGTTCTGTTCTTCCTTTCCACAACGACATTTTGTTGAGGGACGTGTGGAGAAGAGAACTGATGCTCAATTCTGCGCTCAGCACAAAAAGAAGCAAAAGATGCATTCTTGAACTCCGTGCTATTGTCACTGCGAATCGCTCTCAAGGCACCAGGAAGTTCATAGGCCAAACAAAGAATAAGATCATGATAATGACTAAAAACTTCATCCTTCAAAGCAAAAAAGAACACCCAAGTGTATCTCAAAAAATCATCAACGATGATAAGAATGTACCATTTGCCACCAACTGACCGGACTCTAGTAGGACCAACAGTATCCATATGAAGCAACTGTCCTGATCCGTCAGTCATGACCATAGTCACTAAAGGGTGTGAGGCAGCAACTTACTTGCCATGCCTACAGGGTGCACATACAACATCCTTGATGGTACAACATCCTTGATGGCTTTGACTTTGGGCAACCTCTCATGAACTCAAGGTTGCTAACTCGTGTCAGATGATCAAAACCAATGTGCCCCAAACATCGGTGCCAAAGCCAGAAATCAGAAGAAGATGTAACCAAGCATTTAAGAGAACCAGCAAGAGATTCAGAGAAATCAGCTCCAAAGATCCTAGCAACTCTATAAATCCCAAAAACGAGCTCACCAGCTGAATCAAGCACCCGATAAGTATTTTTATTAAATATAGTCTCATAGCCATCATCAAGAAGCTGTGAGACAGAAAGTAAGTTGAACCTGAGCTTGTCCACAAGGGTGACGTCCTTCAGGATGAAATTGTCGATCACCCTGATTGATCTCGTTCCTTGAATCCGTCCTTGTGTATTATCTCCAAAGGTGATGAAATCATCACCTGCCGAACGCGTGAAGGAGGTGAACCATCTTGAGTCTCCGGTCATGTGAAGTGAACAGCCACGGAGTTGACGAACCACGTGTTCTTCCTCCCGCGGTACTCCTAAAAATCAAGACACAAAAGATCGATGTATCTCAATACTGGGATTAGTTAAACATGACTTAGGAACCCAGTACTGAGACACACGTCTGCGAGTTGTATAAAAAGCAGAAGTGCTATCATTGATTCTAGTTGATGTTCTATCATGAGCAATGGTCACACGAACATGAGATGCATCCTATCTAGGATCATAATGATGAACATGTGAGACAAATCTTAGTCCAGATTTATTCTTTTGTGAATGACCATGTCTCATAAAAACTCAAGGTTGATGAGATGACATTCTAGCAAGATTGTTCCTAGCATTTTTCAACCTACGCCAATAGAACTCAACCAAATGTCCATCCTTCTTGCAATAGGTGCAATGGTACTTGGTACCACTGGGAGAAGCACCTTTTGACTGAACAGATGGTTGGGCAAAACCTGCAGATTTGAAAGTGATCTTTGCAGGTTGGGTATCAAATTCAACTAAGCCAGTTTTTAAAATTTGAATGTTATTAGATTTGTCCTGGGCAAAGTTGTATCATAACCCTGGCTTCTTATAAGGAGTTTTTGACTTGTCAAGAATCATGTTTAACTGTTTCTTACCTTTAGAGAATATTTCTAATGTGTCCTTAAGGTAAGCAAATTTTTTTTCCAAAGTTAACACATGACTCACAAGTTTTAGCATCAAGTCTCTTCTTATAAAGAGCAATCTCAAGCTTAAGAGCTGGACATGAAGCGCAAGTAGCAGAATCAATACTGTCCTTAAGCTTTGCATATTTAGCTCTAACTGCTTCTAAGATGTCTTTGACTTCATGTTCACATTCTAGCAGAAAGAGCAAGAGCTAGATTCGACCACACCAGAAACAACCAACTTGCTAGACCCTAAACATTTTTTGTAAGGAGCATATTTAACTTCAATTAGCTCAGTCCTAGCATTTTCAAGTTGTTGCAAAGCAATATCATGAGCAGATTGTAGTTTAGCAAATTCATAATGCAGAGCATGGCAAGATGAACATTCATCAGGTTCAAGAGTCTTAGCATTTACAAGTTCTAAAGTCAAATTATCTACTTGTGACTCTAAGTCCTTGTTCCTAGCCATGATGACCTCTAAAGCTTTATCCTGACCTAGCATTTTCTCAAAGATGGTTTCGCATCTAGCGGATAGAACATCATAGGATGGAGGTACCTCATTGTTGTTATCGACGGAGTCAGCCATGAAGCATATGTCGGTGAAATCCTTTGCCTTCCCTTTATTCTTGTCTTGAGAAAGCTCCTCCTCCTTGTCTCCTCGCTCCCGGAGTCCACATCGCTCAAGGATCGATCTCCAAGAGTGACAAGAACCCAGTGAGCAGCCTTCCTAAGCTTGGCATCATCAAACTTGGACTTTTTGCCTTGAGGCTTCTTCCAAGCTGGCCTTTCTTCCTTCTGGTTGCTCTTCCCTTTCAGCTTGGGGCAATTTGCCCGAATGTGATAAAACTCTCCACACTCATAACAAGTCACTAGACCACCTCTCTTTTTGTTTCTCATATTGTTGTAGGCCCGTGTGAACTTCTTAATCAAAAGTGTCATCTCGGGCTCAGGAATACTTTCAAGATCCTCTTCTTGGATTGTAGATAAAGAAGCAAGCGTAAATCCAGAAGAAGACTCAGAAGATCCATCAGAAGCTCTCTTGAGTGGGTCTACTACCAAAGCCATGTTTTCCTTCTTGGGATGATCAACCATCTTGATCTCATGAGTCTTGAGCTTGCTATAGAGCAGCTCCAAAGTCATATCAGAAAGGTTGACGTTCTCCTCAATGGCGGTAGTCTTTATCTCCCACTCCTTGGTGTTGATTGCAGCCAAGAGGTGAGTGGCATTTTCAGACTGAGTATATTCAATACCAACAGCTTTCATCTGATTAATCACTTTGTTAAAGCGACTGAAAATGTCATCGATGCTCTCTCCAGGACGCATCTCAAATTTGTTATATTCACGCTTATAGACCGTCTGGCGTACTTGCTTGATTTGAGACGAACCCTCATGATATGTTTCGAGGGTGTTCCAAATCTCATGTGCGGCATCGATATTGCAAATCTTATCATACTCCTGTCTACCAAGCCCACCATACAAGAGGTTCATTGCCTTATGGTCGTTAGCCAAGAAGGCTTCAGAAGCCGGTGTATCAACCGTAGGCAAGATGAGTGGAGCTCCAATAGCCTCCCATACACCTCGTCCTTCGCTCTGAAGAAAGACACGCATGCGATTCTTCCAATAGGCATAGTCGTGCCCATAAAAGATATACGGCTTGGAGGAGTACTTATCCATCGCCAAGTTCAGTGACCGGTTGAGATCAAAATTGAACTAACCGGGCTCGATACCACTTGTTGGACCGAAAAAGCGACTAGAGGGGGTGAATAGGAGCACGATCTCTTTTTCACTTAGATCGGATGCAATATGAATATCACTCCAATAGCTATGAAAGCTATGAAGATCAATCAATCAAGCACAGCGAAAGACTTGTATTGAATCCAATCAAAACCCTTAAGCAAAACCAATAGAAACTCAAATCAAAAAGTCTCGGGTGGTCTGACCTCTCATGAGGGCGGTCAGACTGGTTGGCCTAGCGGTCGGACCTCTCACACGGGCGGTCAGACCTCTAGTTCGATGAACAGTAAAATCAGCCCGAACACCAAAACACAAATTGAGCTAACTTTTGATTCGTGCATCCAAACCTCATGAAACTTGACACACACCTTCTCAAGGATGTCAGGAACCTATTCCAAGCAACGATCATGAAGATCCTTGCCAAAGCTCTGACCTTTCTCTGTTTGAGTGAAGGAGGTTCAAAAATCGAGTCAAAACGAAAATATGATCTAGAGACTTGCTCGTGGGTGATTGATGATCTTGATGATCCTAGATGTATTCCCACATGTCATAGCAAGCTAGATCACGGCCAGAAATAAAGCAAAAATTCGCGGATCAAAGAAAGACCCCAAATCACCAAATAGAGAGAAAGAAACCAAATAGACTCATCTTTGAGAGAACTTTCTTTGGATTGATTTGATAAGGTATTGGTTTACAGCCACTCCATCTAGGAGGACAAAGACTCAATACATGAGCACGAAATCAAATCCAACTCTCTAGAACCCTAACCTCCAACTATCCTTTCCCTAACCAAACTAGGGTTTCAAAACAATGAAAGGGTTCAAGGGGGTGCAGCCACCTCCCTCCTCTATTTATAATGGAGGCCTAGAGCTTCTTGAAGAGTAACCCTAATGGGCTCCCGTTAAGGCCCACACACCAACGGGTCACACACACACGCATTTTAAAGCGTCATCTTCATCTCCTCTTGACCTAATCCGCTTCTCCACGCACCATCTTGCGCCGCGGGTTGGCTAAAAGGTAACCAAGGTGGTATTTGGTAAGATTACCAAAATACCCCTTCTCAGTCCTTCTTCAAAGACCGAGTCCAATCTTCGCGAAGCAGTCGCACGCTTCGCCACGTATAGGTTGATCAACGGCTCTCATCATGTCGGCAAGTCTCTCCCATCCGGTTCCCACCGAAACCACCATGGTACTTGCACCGACCCCCGCGCTGTTTGATCTAACCAGTCGCACCGAACTGGTCGTTCGGTCACATTTGTCCATCTTGCACCACGCTTGAGTCTAATGACTTCACCCGGCATCGTCGATCGTTCTGAACCTCAGCTCTCCAAGCCTAGTCTCGATCATCCTCGCCGTTGACCGTCGTTGACCACCAAGCAACCTGCACAACAATAGACAAGCAAATCAAAACCGGGAACAAGTTCTTCACAACTTGACCCACGTTAGTCAAAACATGCATCATGCAACACATATGCACTGAAACCCATGAGATTGACCTAACAACCAACACATCGCTGCCAAGAAGGCCAGTGACTTAAGTCAAAATCGGTCAGACCGCCACCATGGCCGGTCAGATCGCCCCTGACCGGTCTGACCGCCAACCATTGGTCGGTCTGACCGCCAGCCCTTACGCCCGAAGCAAAACCGGTCGGACCACTAGAGGTGGCCGGTCTGACCGCTACCCTGGCCGATCTGACCGACTAAAGCCTGACAGCAACAACAACTTGCCGAAAACGCGTGTTTTTGCAAACCTTCAACACCATTGCCAATTGTCTCATCATTCTAAGATCATGAGCATATCCCCATGATATCCATATTATATACACAGATGATAGTGACATAAAGGAGGGAAATGGTGCTACTGCTCCAGCTGGTAATGACCCTGATTATGTGCCTGAGGTTGGTGAGGAGCATAACTGGGTTGGAAAGGATCATGTGTATGAAGCCATTCCTGGAGTAGATTACGATAGAGAGAATCCTCCAATGTTATTAGGTAGCATATACTCAAACATTCAACATATTAGGCTGGCTTTAGCTCATCATGCAATTAAACACGAGTTTGAATATAATACTAAGAAGAGTGACCCAGGAAGAGTGAGAGATGTCTGTTATGTTGAAGGGTGCACCGGGAGAATTAATGCTTCTAAAATGGAAGATAAATTAACAATTTAGGTAATTAATCATAATTACTTTGTACAATTCATTCATCCCTTCATTTTGATGTAACTTGTAGATACATTATTGTTGTCCATGTCATGGCAGGTCAAGAAGAATCACGTTAGCCATACTTGCTCAAGTACCAAAAGGAGTGAGAAAGTGAGGCCTGCAAGCAGGAAGTGGATATGTGATAAGGTGATTGAATGGTTGAGGAAGGATGCTAGTGTTGGATCAATGGAACTGCAAAGAAGGATCCATCACAAGTACAAAGTCCTTGTGGACTACAAGAGAGTGTTTGCCTGTAAAGAACTTGTACTTTCAAATCTGTATGGCAATTAGGAAGATAGTTTTGATCAGTTGTTCAATTTCAAGGCAGAAATTGAGAGATCAAGCCCTGACAGTTTTGTAGTTATTGATCATCAGACAGTCAAGGAGAAAGTCAAGTTTAGGAGACTATTCTTTGCCCTCAAACCATGTATTGATGGTTTTTTGGCAGGGTGAAGGCCCTATTTGGCTATTGATAGTACTTTCCTCACATACAAATTCAAGGGTCATATGGCAACTGCATGTGCTGTGGATGGCCACAACTGGATGTATCCAATTGCTCTTGGGGTGATGGACTCAGAGACAAATGATAACTGGCTCTGGTTCATGGAGAGGCTCAAAGATGCTATTGGAACTCCTAAAGGGCTAGCTATATGCACTGATGCAGGCAAAGGGATAGATATTGCTGTTCAATAATGTTTTGGCTATGCAGAGCACCAAGAGTGTATGTTGCATTTGGTCACTAACTTTAAGAAGAGGTTTCATAGAAAGGTATTTAATGACCACCACTGGCCAGCTGCATATGCATGGACAATTGATAAATTTGAAGCACACATTGTAGCCATGGAGACAGCTAAACCAGATGCAATTGATTATCTAAGGAAGCACCATGTGAAGATATGGTCTACGAGCCATTTCTCAACAGTAACAAAGGTGGATTATGTGACTAACAATCTGGCAGAGAGCTTCAACTATTGGATCAAGGATTTCAAGGCCATGCACCTAGTAGATTTCATGGACAAGATCAAACGCCAGATAATGATCAAGTATGCCAAGAGGAAGAGGATATCAAGGAGGACAGAAGGGGAAGTTTTACCTAATATCATCAAGGAATTGGATGAAAAGAGCAGGGGTTTGGAACTTGGGGTCACAAGGTATGATGCCTTGATTGCGGAGGTGGATGGAAGGGGTGATGGCAAGAGGTATGTTATCAACCTTGAAAGACAGGACATGCACATGCAAGGAATGGTAGGTTACAGGGAAGCCTTGCATACATGCCTTAGGTTTCATTAGTTCACTTAGAGGTCCCACTATTAACCAGTATGTGGATTCATGCTTCTCAATCAAGAAATTCAAGGCTGCATATGCCTCACATATCCTTGCATTGCCTGACAAGTCTGAATGGTCCAAGTATGATAAAGGCTTCTTCATCAATCCACCACTTCTGATTAAGGCAGCTAGCAAGCCAAGGAAGAATAGGTACCAAGAATGTACTGACAATTACAGGACTCAAGCAAAGAAAAGCCATATGTGCCCAATATGCAAAGGATATGGCCATCACTGGCATAATTGCAGGCTTGGTGATCTAGAAGACATAACAGCTTATATAACAACTAGGTAAAACTCCTACTCTTGTCTAGAACTTATGTATGCTATTAACTCAACTTGCTGACAAATTTCTCCATCTACTTTGTGGATGTAGGCCAAAACCAGTGAAGAAACCAAGGGCAAAGAAGACATCAAAGGAAATGGTTATAAGCACATCAAGCATAGAGCCTACAACAACTACCTTTTTAGCTCCTACCATGACATATCCACCTAGGTCAGCATTTCTCAGTTGTTCTCAACATTATCTTAATTTGTTGTTTTCTTCTTACTATGTAATGTTGCTTTGTGATTTCCATACAACCAACACACTAAATCTAAATCTGTGACTGTGTCTGTAAGAACAGAGCTAATAGCTCAAGTTCTGGTAGGTCAGTGAAATACAAGTCTGTGACTGGATCAAACCAACTCGAGGCTATATCAATGGTAATTCCACTGCCAGCTCCAGGGGGACATACACCACCACTTGCAAGCGACAAGTGCAAAGGAAAACACAAGGCTAACAAGAACTCCAACAAGGTTACACCTGACAGTCCAGCAATGGGGATTAGAAGCAAAAGGAAATTTCTTGATTAATTCCATCTTATGTGGTCTGTAAATAACTTGTCATGTGGACTTTAATGATGAATTGGTCATGTGAACTGTAGTGAACTTATCATGTGGGCTACATTGATGAATTGGTCATGTGAATTATAGTGAACTTGTCATGTGGACTGTAATGAACTTATCATTTGGACTGTGTTATGTTGGTTTGTGATGTGGTCATCATCTTACTATGTAATGTGCTATGTAATGTCATGTGGTGATGTAATATCATGTGCTCTGTAATGTCATGTGGCCATCTTCTTATGACAAAATGCATCACTTCCCTTTCCTCTTGCAGCCTCTGGTGAGCAATCCACACCCGACATTGTAAAGCCGAAAGCTAAGCCAACCAAATACCGACACGACATCAAAAAGTAGGGTCGGGATTGCGAGCTCTCACATTGAAGACGGCATCCTTGTTGACGCCACTAGGCCCGATGATGACGAGGATCATCGGCTCCGGTGGCAGCGCGAGTGGGTTGGAGCTGAACGTGCCCAGCCCCGCTTCCAGCCCCCAGAGCAGCTGATCCTACAACGACGCAACACAGCATACACACCTCAAGAAGCATTAGGTGGATGGGAGAAAACCTGGCAACCACAGAATCAACGTACAAGCAAAGACCTTGTTGGCACCAAAGGGGGGAGGCTGCGGCAAGGGTGAAGAATCTAGACCCGCTAGTATGAGTTAATGGAGTATTGGGAGGAGTGGTGCCACCCAGGGAGGATGAGGACATGAGGCGGCGTGGTGAGGGTGAGGGGCCAGAGGGGTGGTGGGCGTGGTGCGAGGAGGGGGGACCCTCACGAGGAAGGGGGATCAAGCGAGGGCGTAGGAGAACCTTTGGGAGAGAAGTGTCGATAAGGTTCGGAACGAGAGGAGAGGGTGGAGAGGAACGGAGGATGAGGGGTGTTGTGAGATTCGTGTGACACATCGGGAACAAGGAATTACGATCAAAAGATGTCAAGATGAATAGATCTTATCTCCCACATTCTCAAAGTTGAGTGCATTGCTTTACATTGATTAATATTTAAGCATGTTTAAGTTAAAAAAGATTTAAGTATGTTTTATGTGATAGAAACTCTATTCACCCCCAACCTCAAATAAAGGTTCACCGGGCAAAATCATAAAATATTCAAGATTTTGGACAAGTATCAGACTTATCAGGTAGTCAAAGCATTATGCGCCCATATCAAATAGCATCGATCGAACTAGTGGGTGTGACCTGTGATTCTGTGAGCCACAAGAGAATTAATTTTAGGATATTGCTTTCATCTCTCATCTTGACAAAGCATTTGTTCTTGCTCTAGGTTCTCTCGACAACGTTGCTTACCAAGTAAGAAGATTATCGTATCTATCTATTATATTATTAAAGTAATAGAAAAGGAAGTCATCATGTTCGCTCTTAAGTGCTAGAAATTCACACATGAATCGATGAAAAAACAGAAAGATCTACAACATCAATTGTGGTGGGTCCAGATTATAACGATTTAGATTAAAGAAATAATTTATGTCAACTACAACAAAGAAAATAACTAATATCTAGAATAAAAAATAAAATATAATTAGCAATTTGATTTCCTTACAAATTCATAAGTAAAATGCCTGAATAAATATAATTCAGAATAAAAATTAGCAATTGGATTCCTAAGTAAGAATAATTTTTTTAAAAAAAAAATAGCAACCGGATTTGTATACAAATTCCAACAAAAAAACTAAAATTCAAAATAAAAATAAAATAAACAATTTTATTTCAACACGAATTCCAAAATAAAATCCCTAAATAGATGTAATTCGGAATAAAAATTAGCAATTGGATTTGTATATGAATTCCAACAAAAAAGGAATTTGGAATAAAAATAAAAATATTAATTTAATTTTAATATGAATTCCAAAGTAAAATCCCTAAATAAATATAATTAGGGTGAAAAATTAACAATTGCATTTGTATATGAATTCAAACAAGAAATAATAGAAATTCAGAATAAAAAATAAAAGTAGAAATTTGATTATGATACGAATTCCAAAGTAAAAATCCCTACATAGCTATAATTTGGAGTAAAAACTAAATAAAAATAGCAATTGGATTTGTATTCCATATGAATTCCAAAGTAAAATCGCCAAATAACTCAAATTTATAATAAATTAAATAAAATTAGCAATTTAATTTGCATACAAATTCCAATAAAAATTAACTAAAATTTTCAATAAAAATAAAAATTATAATGATGATAACACGAATAATATTGGAGGAGACCAGGAAAGAGTGTAATTGCAAGAAGGCATAGACCCACGGGGAAGCGTAGAGTCGAGGTGGGTGGCGCAGATGAGGACAACGTTGTGTTGCTCACCTTAGTCATTTGACGAAGATAATGTCGTGTTGCTCGCTGAAGCATTGAAGAGAAATGCCATAGTTGAATGAGCCAAGAGGTGCAACGACGAGTCGTAAGCATCGACGTTGTTGAAGAAGTTGGTGGCCAAATAAGCTCGATGATGGAGAAGTCCTGGCGAATAGGAGATGAAGCTTTGTAGTGAAGACGAGCTTTGGATGATATGGGGCCATGGGGTGAGCGACACAACATCACTAGCAATGGCGAGAAGATTCTCCATATCCTTAGACAACGACTAAAGTAGACATGCCAACATCATTGAAGATTAGAGGTCATCGCGGTTAGTGAGGAAGCAGTAGTGTTGAGTTGGCCAACAATGAAGAAGAGGAGTGACCTACACAGGAGAAGTGGGCATCGAGAGTGCATAACACCATGCATTCGTACGAATAGAAGTACGAGCCTATAGAAGCAGAGGGGCAAAGAGTTGGGAGTAGAGCTGGCACACCCGCAGGTAATAGGGTTAGGGCCACCAGAGAGAGCATGACGGGTGTCCTCGGCGGGTTCCGTGACGGTTGCACATGCATGTGTGTTGATGTCATAATAGCCAGCATTGAGCAATAATTGGAGAGGAGTAGAAGAAAACTATGTGGTAGATATTGCATTGGAAGGGGTAGCAGCTGAGAGGGATTGGTCAAAATTGGGCTTGTTGTTGTAGGTTAAAGCAGAAAAATTGTGGCGGTGAGAAGAAACACAGTTCGGTGGGGCAGTTGGCGTATGAGGAAAGATAAGTTCAAGATAGGTCGTTCATAGTGTATCAGTGTATGCATGAGAAAGGTACTCCAATACCATATAAATTAGTAAGATATATTTCTGCACATAATTAATGTATTGCTTTAAATTAAATAGAAGTACATGTGCATGCATACATTTTCAAAAAGAGTAACTAATAGAGGAAGAATATGAACATTCAGCTACATGATCTATGCATGATGGAGAGTGGTTATGTTTTTAAGAACCCGGATAACTTATTATGCTCGATGATTTTTCTTCCATCAAAGCTTGTACTTCAATTATGTTCTTCAAGTTGTATGTTCTTTCAAGCTTCTACTATTATCTCCAATGTTTATGATGTCTTAAAAATCTAAATAGCCAACAAGATATTTAAATATATTCTAAAGTATCTAAGTTATATCGTTTGACACTACAAAGTTTGAATAAATCTAGCTACGCAAATGCGCGGGTCACCCTGCTAGTTTCTCCATGAATCAAATACCACGAGAACACCAAGCAAGATTAATAATAAGTGAACCTTATTCCATCATTCACATCACAAAAAATGCTAGCTATTCTGCTACAATTGTTTTTAAGGGTAAATCTACATATTTGGTCATTTGATTGTATAAACATGCATAATATGCAAGAAAAACAAACCCCTACACTTTTTATGAGAAAAACTATAGAACCATATACTATTTTGACGGTATAGCCTTCCGTTGTTAGATCGGACCAGAGCAACCGCATCTTATTCTTTCACCATCCTTCCCGATCCTTCCTCATTCTTCCAAGTCACCTCTCTCACTGAAAGCATCTATGCCCCTAAAAGGTGTTTTGGTATTTAATGACAATATGTTTTATGGGACTAATGTGA
This sequence comes from Ampelocalamus luodianensis, assembly GCA_036346255.1. Classification (NCBI taxonomy): domain Eukaryota; kingdom Viridiplantae; phylum Streptophyta; class Magnoliopsida; order Poales; family Poaceae; genus Ampelocalamus; species Ampelocalamus luodianensis. Next base: position 24,262,870 of record CM070622.1, on the reverse strand, counting down.
TTATTGAGTGTTTAAAAAGGTTTAGTCCCAGTGATGAACACAACTACAAGGAAATGCATGCTTGAGGACAACATGAAGATCAATATGGCTCAAAGACAAGGTACAAGCAGTTTAGGATTATTTTTCTATTTACCGGTCTCAGGAGAATTGGTTGGGAGATCGGATTATAGGTTAGATGTCGTACTATTAAGAGGGATCACAACTAGTAACTTGATAACATGTTCCTAAGCACAATGGATCAATCTAGGATCATGCATACTTTTGGAGGTTGTGTTGAAAAGAAATTTCTGGTTTTCTCAAGTGGAATGGTAGTACCGCAGTGTACTTGGCGGAACTACCGCTCAATGGTAGTACCATAGTGTACTTGGCGGAACTACCGCTCAATGGTAGTACCACAACTCCTTTGGAGGAACTACCGTAAAGCCTCTGGGGTGTTCGAGAAGTGTTCCAAGTCGTGTGGTCAAAACCCCTATTCCGTAAAGGTTAAAATACTCCTTGGGGTCCACTTGGATACTTTCTTTGAGAGCTATTCTATTTATTTTTATACACGGTAGTACCGAAGTTCAATTTGCGGAACTACCGCTTGGCGGTAGCACCGATCTTTATGCGGTACGTTTTTTCCAGAACACTTGTTTTTAGGAATTTGTCTACTCTCTCAAAGAACGGTAGTACTGCAGTGCATCCAACGGAACTACCGCAACTCCGGTACATCGAAATAAGTGGTGGTACGTTTTTTATAGAACGTATGTTTTTCGGAGTTGATTTGACCTTTTGTGGAACGGTAGTACCGGAGTGCAACTCGCGGAACTACCATAATCCCGGTTATTCTGATGGTTTAGTAGCGGTACGTTATTTCGAGTACTGATATTTTTGGAACTCAAGTTAAACGGAAGCACCTACTCTTAATCGGAACCTCCGCTAAAACGGAACTACCGCATGATAGTTGGCGGTAGTACCGCGCCGAACTTCAAGCGGCTTTGTCAAAGCATTTAATGCTTGTCTGTGCTAGCCGTTACAGGCCGTTTTGGGATAGTGCGGTAATACCGACCGTTCAATGGCGGTACTACCGTTTATGTTGTTTTTCTTTGTAATCAGGTCCCAACGGTCATATTGGTTGTGGGGGGGGGCTATAAATACCCCTCTACCTGCTCTTGGACAGAACTAGTGCTTACACATTTACATTCTTGAGCCAAGAGCATTCACTCCACACCTCATTTACACATGTGCATTCATTGTGAGGTTGTTGAGCAAGTTTTCAAGTGCATTCATTCTAGTTTGATCCATTGCACTTGAGTGTTGTCAAGCAAATATTGTGATTTATTACTCTTGGTGCTGTCAGCACCTAGACGGCTTGGCAGGAGTTTGCACGTGATCTCTTCAAGAAGATTGTGAAGAGACTCAATGCCAATTGTGGGTGGTTCGGTGTTGACCATCTCCGGAGTGGAGAAAGAGCAACTAGTAGTGAAATCGAGGGAATGCTTAATTCGTGGAGCCGACTTGATTGGTTCAAGCTTCCTCAACGTGGACTAGTGAAGACTTAGGTCTTCGATACCACGGGAAAAACTTCATTGTCCTCACTGTGGTTATCTCTTGTGTTTACTTTCCGTATTTACAATTCTAGTTTCTCTACTGTGATTTATTTGCTTAGCTAGAATTGTTTCTAGTGTTGGCTTAGCTTCACTGTTCTAAGTAGCTCTTTAGTTCTATCTTCTTGTTTCTAGACTGCTCTGTTAGAACTTTATTGCTGAAAGTTTAATTTGATCGATTAAATTTAAAAATCTCCTATTCACCCTCCTCTAGTCGGCTATCCTTGATCCTACACTCACCTAACTAACACATCCAAATCCCTCCTCCCCTCTCTTCGTCAAGCATCGCTGATAATTGGGCGCCAGTGGCCCCAAATCTCAACATCGACGAGCATGTTCATCCAGGAGGTAGGTCGAGCGTGTTGCACGCTGGGCTAAAGGGGAAGGCTAAGTGGGCCGGCCTGGGGAAAAATGAAGAAGGAAAGGAATAGAAGAGGGAAAATAAAATGGGTCGGCTAGAGTTTGGCCCAACCATAGTTTTGAGGTTTTCTTTTCTTTTAAACTTAGGTTTGCTGATTTTAAATTCAAATGTCATTTTAATTTTGTTTTTAATTCTTATTGATTTATCTTAGGTTTGTACTTCGCTAATTGATTTCTTAAGATTCAAAACTTGACCACATCCCAATTAAAATACAGAGAACTTCGATTGTCAACAAGATGCATTGATTTTTTTTTAGAAATTCCACATTTTCATGAAATTGAAATACATCCTAATGTTGGGATGTTACAATCCGGTGGCAATGACTGGCTACGGGGCCACATCCAAGTTCGATGATGGATGTGGTTGCTCTGACCGTCGTTTTCATCACTGGCGACAGGATCCGGCAGATCCGGTGACGCCGACCTATGATTTCTTCTTCTCTTAACAGATTCTCTGATTAGCATATTTTTTACAATTACACTCTTCATCAGTCAAACCCACTAACTCTGCCTTTTTATCTAATCCATCAATTAGCAAGTTAAGATCATTCTTTTCCTTTTTATAGGATGAAGAGCCAATACATGTTGTGGCAAATACTCTATTGCACTGAATTTAATGGTATTTTACAAAAGGCAGAACAAAGGTATGGCATTTTGGTAATTATCCCCTTTTTTTTGTTTCCTATCTGATGTCCAAAATCACAATACGCAAGCTTGGTCTCACAATCATCTAGACCTAAAATTGTGGACTAACTACAAAATGAATAAACGTTTCCCCGGAAGAGGAACCCAAACAATGAGTGCTCAAAAGAGACTGCACTCATCGCCACAAAATCCTAACAACTGCTGGTATACCCCCTCTGGAGTTTTGACAAACTGATGTAAGTACGAGATGTACACTACCAAGAACTTCTCGATCACGACGACAGGGACGAGAGGTCCTCAAAAACCGTCAGTATCTCCGGCCTCTCTGATGCGGAGCGGATACACCGGATGGCGATGTGCAGCATGCCCTCCAGCGCCTTAGGGGCGCCTCCCGAGCTTTCAGCTTCCACGATGCGCCTGTCGTAGCACTCTGAAACACGCTCATCCCTTGCCAGCATCCTCACCCAGTCCGTCAAGTCGACCACGCCGTCATTCACGCAAATGATCTCCCCAGCGATCCTCCCTGTCAGCAGCTCGAGTAGGATGACACCAAAGGCGTACACGTCGCTCTTCAGAGATGGGCACGGCTTGTTGGTGCTCGCAAACTCAGGTGGGGAGTACCCGAGGGCCCCTGCATTCAGGACCTGTTCGGCCATGCCGAGCGGAGTCATCAGCCTATGAAGGCTGTAGTCAGTTACTAGAGCAGATGGACTTGAATTTCTAATCACGACGTTGGACGATTTCAGGTTGCCATGTGGGATCACCCGCTCATTGTGCAGGTAATCTAGACAGCGGGCAATGTCGATTGCGATGTCCAGCCGCTGGCCCACTGATAGAGGTGGAAGATTCCGCTCTTCAAACTCTGAAAGATAAGAGACAGATCCATCAGAATATGTACAAATTGACTGCCACAAGAATTCAATAAAGTGAGTTAAGAAACTACCAGAGAAGTAGGTAGACAGAGATGTGGCATCTACATAGTCCGATATGATGATCCTCTCATGCTCTTTGGGACCCCAGTAGTAGCCTCTCAGTGAGACTAGATTGGGATGTTTGACGCTGCCGAGCTTCTTTATTTCACGGGAAAATTCTTTCTTACTCTTAGCAAAGCCCTCCTTCAGCCACTTCACTGTCAGCACATACCCATTGTCAAGTGTAGCCTTGTAGGATGTCCCATGGCAGCTCCTGCCAATGATCTCCGCTGGAGCACAAGAGAGCTCTTCAGCCGTGAACAACAGAGAATTGTCGAAAAGATGCAAATCCCCGACCAGTTTGTCAGGAGAGTACACTCTCAGGATGGAGTGATGGTGCGCGCGCGCATCAGGAGGTGATGATGTCAATGGAGGCATCGAAGACTTCGTGCTATGTTTAAGGGCGGAGCTACTACCTGTTGGCTGATCCACATCTTGTGCTTCATGCTGTCTTTCCTTGCCACTACCAGGCAAGGGAACACCTCCATACTCTGCAGACAGAGATGATCCTAATGATACTCCGTGTATTTCCGATGTTGATGTTTCTGCACGTCTCTGAGCACCCTGACCTTGAGTTACAGACTGTTTACTTTGGCCAGTACCTTTTTCACTGCTCTTCCAGCTAGCGATCTTCCAATGAACAAGCAAAAGCACAATGATCCCAGTAACAAAGACAACAACACATACGATCAACGTGTATAGAATTCCACGCTTCATACCGTGTCTCCCCTCACCTGATTCCTCAGGGCCATTTGGTGATCCAGAGTGAGGAAGAACAAGTAGTTCATTCCCTGGATGGAAAGATGAATCAGGGAATTTCAGCAAGTTGCTTGGAACGGAGCCAGACAGATTGTTGTAGGAGACACTGAACTCGACAAGTCCGTCAGGGAGGCCATCAGGTATGCTACCATCGAAATGGTTGCTTGATAAGTCAATGTACAGCAAATTCTTTAGCTTGGTGATTGCTTTTGGGATTTGTCCAGTAAAGTTGTTCTGACAAAGGTTCAGCAATGCCAATACACTCAAACCACCAATGCCTGAAGGCAGTGAGCCACTCAAAAAATTGTTTGAAAGATCAACAAATGAGAGGTTTGAAGTTTTCACAGGGAGAACCGACAAGTCTATAGAAGTCGAGTTCTTGGTTCCAGAATTAGGAAGAGGAAGAGTCCCTGCAAAGCTGTTTCCTGAAAGATTTAGATAGGTCAGTTTGACTGCTGTAAACAGATTTTCGGGCAAAGGTCCGTGCAGCTGATTGAGACTAAGGTCGATGGCAATTAACTCAGGATAAGTTCCAAGAACAGTTGGCAGTTCTCCTGCTAGCAAGTTCTTAGAAATCCTCAATGAAGTCAGCCTCAAAAACAGGGTTGTCTCATCTGGCCAAGTTCCTGTCAATCTATTTGAGCTCAAATCAATCATCTCAACATAATTTCCCCATGTTCGGACAACCGACAAGTTCCCTGAAAGTAAGTTTCTACTCAAATCAACGATTGAACAGCTCCCAAATGTGATTGGTAAAGTTCCTTGAAGGCTATTGCATGACAGGTTTAGGTACTTCAAATTCATCGATGTTACACGTCTAACTGGACCTGTGTAAGACAATAGGGTTCAGATGAAACTAGAGGTAATCAACACAGGGATGGTAAATGCAATAAATCACGTGAAAGCAGCAGGGTTAAAAACATAGTATACAAGTCAGTGTCACACTGGTTATTATGCCAATGAAAGAAATGTTTTTACTATGCTCATTTGTTTCCATGTATAATCACTACAATATGCTTGTTCAAGCATCAGGGAAACACGGTAGAACAAGACATGTCTAATGGTGAGCTGAAATCCTGAATGCTATTTCTTTTAAAACGAGCATGCAATGGAGAGGGGGAAATTAATTGACCTGTAAGTTGGTTGCAGCTTAGGTCAAGTTCAGTCAACACCATGGAGGTCTCCCGAAAGAGTGCTTCTGGGATGGACCCAGAGAAATTATTGTTCTTCAGGCGCAACACCTTGAGAGAAATCACAAAGTTAAATGGTGGGACATTGCCGTTGAGCATATTGTAACTTGCATCAAACACCTCCAGGCTGTCGAACAAAGGCATTGGATCACTCTCAAATATTGTCCCTGACAGCATATTGTGGCTAACATTCAAGTACTGCAATGTGCTAGCCACAGATGAGTTGTCAGAGATTGATGTCAGGGACCCCGAGAACTGGTTGCAGCTGAAATCAACATGGATTGGGCTCTGCAACTGTGCAAATATGTCATCCATTTTGCCGATGAAGCCGTTGCCATGAAGGTCCAAGTACTTCAATTTCTTCAAGTTCCGGAAACCTAAAGGCAATGCACCACCAAAACAATTGGAAGAGAGATTGAGATGTCCCAAATTAGCCAATTTAGTCAACTCAGCAGGAATCAAACCAGAGAACATGTTGTTCGACAGATCCAGCATCTGCAACGAAATCATAGACCCCAATGCACGGTGCAAGACCCCTTCCAATTTGTTATTTGACAGGGACAACTTCTGAAGCATCGGCATTCTTGCAAGGGCCGACAAGCTGGCATTCCCTACAAGCCCAATGCCATCAAATGCAATTGAAAGAATTTGACCATTGTTGCACTGCACGCCATGCCAATCGACAGGGCAGCCATCGGAATCCAACGCACTAGTGGGGTTCCAAGGAGTGGCTTGACGGCGGGACGGGTCTTGCCGGATGCCTTTGCCGAACTCCAGTAGTGCCTCCATGTCTGAACCAGCCACAGCAGCGGCTGCAGACGCAGCCCAGATCGAGAAACACAAGACGATGAGCCGCATTGCAAGATCCAACTTTGCAGCCAATAGAAGCACTGTTCATGCAAATGGTGGATTTTCGGAACACCGGATGTGAGATGAAGTAGGTAGGGTTTAAGGCACTTGAAAGTTGGAACCAAGAGAACTATTAAGAAGAAAGCTTTGGGGATTTCGTCACCGGATGCGGAGAGCGACCTGGAAGAATGGATACATCAAGAAACGGAAATTACTGCAAAGGCGAGCGGGCCAAGACGGAGTTAGGATATCTAGAGACGAAATGGACACGTCGGACCAGCTTGTACATTCTTTCTTCTTTTTTCCCTTGTAAATGACTTAATATATATATGCAGTAGGACCAGCTTGGTCTTACTGTTTTTTTTTTCTTTTAAAAAATGAACACGTCGGAGCGCCACGTTGAGGCCAAGAACCTGAGCAAATGCAGGGAAAATTCCAAGTTTGCTGCACCAGGAGACCACAATCACTGCAAATGTGAGCTGGCCAATTTGGAATTGGGACTCAAGCAACCAGACAAACACATCGAAGTGCCAAACTGAGACCAAGAATTTAGCAGTGTGGCCAAGAACAGCAGCAAACCCAGAGATAAGTGGCCCAAATGCTGCATCAAGAAACCAAATCACTCCAAATGTGAGCTGAGCAGGATGGAATTATACCAAGAATTTGGGCATCTGCTGGTTTGGAATGTGGCAACCAAACCAACACACCAATAAGCTAAGGAATATACCAAGAATTGCTCAGGATGTCCTGAGAATAGAACAATGGCTGCAGGAGAAGCCCAAATCTATCCCAACTTTGCGCCGGCCAGGTGGGATTAAACCCTGCAATCCAAACCAAACCAAACACATAAAGATGCCAACTTGGAGAGATAGACACAGATTGGAAATGGAATCAGCCTAAGGGGCGACTAAAACCAGCACACCTTAATTCCCGTGGGCGTTTTGTGGGTCGTTGCTCATCCAAGAATCTCAAGGAATTGTTACGATATGGCGCCTGATCCCTACAGAATGTAGCCTCTTCGTTTTGGGGCAACAACAGGAGACCGAGCAAACGGAGAGCTCATGGTCTATGTATGTGCCGTGTAGTGAGAGAGAGAGCGAAGAGAGTGGAGTGATGGGGGGAGGCTCCAGTGACACTGCATTCCTGTACACATTGTTCGAGACATTGTCAACTAAAAAGCGTGACTGGAGAGAGGATTTGAATTCTTTTGGGAAAAGTTTCCGAAAAGCAGGATTAAAACTATCCGGATCCAGATTAAAAGTGTGACCGGAGAAAGGCTTTTGATCCTTTCTATCACCGTAGAGATCACTATATAAACAGTATTTTACGAGGAACCGAACAGTTCTTTGCAACGAATTGTAGCAACAATGCGATCTATACTGCTGCGAAACTGTGAATATTGATCTGAATCTTTGATTTTCGATGGAACGGTAGAGATTGCTCCTAATGCGAACGCGTTGTAGATCATATGCATTGACTACTTCGATGCTGAGAATCTCTTTTTTTCTACTCCTCTGCTGGATGCTGGTACCACCTTGTCCTCTGCACCAGACGGTAGAAAAAAAACTGCAGCAACAATACAATCTATACTGCTGCGAAACTGTGAATATTGATCTGAATCTTTGATTTTCAATGGAATGGTGGATGTTGGAATTAATACGGGCTGGGCACATTTTTAATTCTAATTAATTTTGAAAATCCCAAAGACCCATGTGCACATGCTAAAACTGTTTAGTCTCATACGGAGAGTTGAATGGGAGTTACACCACTTTAAAAGGTGGAACGTGGTAGCCCCCTTGTGGAATTGGAAAGAGCCAATACACGCGCGCGCTCTCTCTCGCCTCGCCACGCCTCGCCTCGTCGAGCCGTGCTGTGTCGTGCGTGTGTGTGTGTGTGCGCGCGTACGCAGGCGTGTCGGGTGCGTGTGTATTTTTCTTTATCTATTCGAAAATCGAAACGCACCGACTCGCAGTAAATGGTATTAACGAATGGTGGCGATGAATTGTGCGATTACTAGTGAATAACGGGCGCCGGTTCTCGACTAATCTCCATACGATGACAAACTCCACGCTTTGTTGTTGTCTCGCGATCTCCATCCCAATGAGATGCGTACGGCTACACCGAGAGAGCGAGCCTCGGAACCCTCGCCCTGAAGGCTTGCACAAGCGAGGACGAATAAGGTTTTGGGGAGCGTTCGCGCATCGCTCACTTCATCCGATTTTCTCACACGACTACATCTGCGCGACTACTACCACGACATCCACGAAGGTCTCTGCTACATCCACTACACCATGACTAACGACGACCTCACCAAGACTCATGCTTCTACTTCTGCTGCTCCTTCCGGCGCTCTGGGTACGCCTATCTTGCACTTGTTGTTTTATTATCATTGTTTACTTGAACACCGAGATAGGTATGCTAGTTTCTGTCCTTTTAGAAATTCGTATATCTATAGTGTTTTTGTATACCTGTTTTGTGAAAATAGCAATAGTATTCTCCATGATTTATCTAGTACATTTCTGGATTAATCTATTTAGAAAAATGCTCATATATTCAACAATCCAAAAACCTTATTATAAGCATTTTTCGTCAACTGGTTTTGCTGCTGCGCTAAAACCCTCTGAATTCGATGGTGTGAATTACAAGAGATGGTGCACCAAGATGGTGCTTTGGCTAACTGCCATGAATGTTTTTCATGTGGCAAGTGGCAAGCCTGAAGGAACACTTACTCCTGAACAGGAGCAAGCGTTCGAGGCTGCTGATAACCTTTTTAAAGGTGTTGTGATTAGCGTTCTTGGTGAGAAGTTAGTTGATGCATACATGGTGATCAAAACTGGGAAAGAGATGTGGGATGCACTCGAGGTCAAGTTTGGGGTTTCAGATGCAGGCAGTGAATTGTATCTCATGGAGCAATACCATGACTATAGAATGGTTGATACTGCTCAGAGTTGAGCGAGCTCATGAGATACAATCCATGGCTAAAAAACTTGAGCACTTCAAATGTGTGTTACCGGACAAGTTTGTCGCGGGAGGCATTATTGCCAAACTTTTCCTCTTTCTTGGAGGAATTTTGCTATTTCTCTGAAACACAAGAGACAAGAGTTTTCTGTTGAAAATCTCATCGGGTCTCTTGATGTTGAAGAGAAAGCGAGGGCAAAAGATACACACATTAGAGGTAATGAGGGACATTCTAATGCCAATGTGGTGCAGAAGAAGAATGGCCAAGCTCAAAAGTTCAAAGGCAAGAACAAGACCGCACAAACAACTAGCTTCAAGAAGAAGAAGAAGAACACAAAGGATAGCATTTGCTTTGTGTGTGGCGAACCTGGTCATTGGGCCAAGGATTGCAGCCAACGCAAGGGTGGAAAGAATCAGCAAGAGAAGAATTCTAAGTCTGCTAATGTTGTTGTTGGTACTACTGAGACGGGAACATCAGGGTATGATAATTTACCTACTGTTCTTTCCGTATGTCAATCTACCGATTGGTGGATAGACACTGGTGCTAATATACATGTGTGTGCTGATATTTCATTGTTCTCTTCTTACTGTGTCACTCGGATTGGCCGTTCTAATGGGGAACGGTCACATGCCATCGCTCATGGTGTTGGCAAGTCTATCTCAAGTTTACTTGGGAAGATTGTGCAACTGAAGAACGTGCATCATGTGCCATCTATCAATAAGAATCTCGTGAGCGGATCTCTTCTGTGTAGAGATGGCTTTAGACTGGTATTTGAGTCCAATAAATTTGTAATGTCCAAGTGTGGACAATTTGTTGGTAAAGGCTATGTGTACGGAGGCTTGTTCCGCCTATCTCTTTCAGATTTATGTAATAATGTTGTGAACCATGTTTTCAGTGGTAATGAGACTACTATTTGGCATTCACGACTTTGTCACATAAATTTTGGTTGCATGACGCGGTTAGCCAGTTTAGAGTTAATCCCGAAATTCACCCTTGTCAAAGGCTCTAAGTGTCAAGTTTGTGTTCAATCAAAACAGCCTCGTAAGCCTCACAAGGCCGCGGAGGTAAGAAACTTGGCACCATTAGAACTCATACATTCAGATTTGTGTGAGATGAATGGTGTGTTGACAAAATGTGGTAATAGATATTTCATGACTTTGATTGATGACTCCACTAGGTTCTGTTATGTGTATCTTTTGAAAACTAAAGATGAAGTTTTTCACTACTTTAAAATCTATAAGGCAGAAGCTGAGAACCAACTTGAAAAGAAAATCAAAAGGGTTAGGTCTGATCGTGGCGGCGAGTACTTTTCTAATGATTTCAATTTATTCTGTGAGGAATATGGTATAATCCATGAGAGGACGCCTCCCTATTCACCCCAGTCAAACGGGGTTGCTGAAAGAAAGACCCGCACTCTAACTGATTTGGTTAACGCCATGTTAAAAACAGTGGGTCTTTCCAAAGCATGGTGGGGGAGGCTATATTGACTTCATGTCATGTCCTAAACAGGGTTCCCACAAAGAATAAAGAGATAACCCCATATGAACAATGGAAGAAGAAAAGACTATCACTTTCATACTTGCGCACTTGGGGTTGTTTTTGGCGAAAGTCAATGTGCCAATTTCCAAAAAGCGTAAGCTTGGACCAAAAACCGTGGATTGTGTCTTTCTAGGCTATGCTCTCCATAGCGTTGGGTATAGATTTCTAGTGGTGAAATCTGGAGTACCTGACGTGCATGTCGATACAATTATAGAGTCCAGAGATGCTACATTCTTTGAGAATATTTTTTCGATGAAAGATATGCCTAGTTCATCGAGTCAGGAGCCTGATACAACTCCTGAACCTGCCATTCAAATGGAATATTTTGAGAAAACCCTTGAGCAAATTCCTGAGGAGGAAGACAATGAAACTCTGAGGAAGAGTAAAAGACAAAGGACTGCAAAGTCTTTTGGTCCTGATTTTATTGTCTACCTTGTGGATGATACTCCAAGTACCATTTCTGAAGCATATGCTTCTCCAGATGTGGAATACTGGAAGGAAGCAGTCCGGAGTGAAATGGATTCCATTATCTCTAATGGAACTTGGGAGATCACTGAGCGTACTTATGGTTGTAAACATGTAGGATGTAAGTGGGTGTTCAAAAAGAAGCTTAGGCCTGATGGTACTATTAAGAAGTATAAGGCACGACTTGTGGCCAAGGGTTATACTCAAAAGGAAGGCGAAGATTTCTTTGATACTTATTCACCTGTGGCTAGATTGACCACTATTCGAGTACTACTATCTCTGGCTGCCTCACACGGTCTTCTCGTTCATCAGATGGACGTTAAGACGGCTTTCCTAAATGGAGAGTTGGACGAGGAAATTTACATGAAACAGCCAGATGGATTTGTAGTAGATGGTCAAGAAGGAAAGGTGTGCAAGTTGTTGAAATCTTTGTATGGTCATGAAAAGTTCGACAGAACTTTAACATCTGCAGGCTTTATTGTGAATGAAGCTGACAGATGTGTGTATTATCGCCATGGTGGGGGCGAGGGAGTCATTCTATGTCTGTATGTTGATGACATACTGATCTTTGGGACCAGCCTTAATGTGATTAAGGAGGTCAAGGATTTCTTGTCTCAAAATTTTGAGATGAAAGATCTGGGAGTAGCTGATGTTATCTTGAACATCAAGCTGTTGAGAGGTGATGATGGTAGGATTACATTGTTGCAATCCCATTATGTGGAAAAGGTTCTGAGTCGTTTTGGTTATAGCGATTGCAAATTCTCTCCAACACCTTATGATCCTAGCATGTTGCTTAGGAAGAATCGGAGATTAGCCAGAGACCAATTGAGATATTCTCAGATAATTGGTTCACTCATGTATTTAGCTAGCGGTACCAGGCCTGACATCTCGTTTGTTGTGAGTAAACTAAGCCGTTTTGTTTTCAATCCGGGAGATGATCATTGGCATGCTCTTGAGAGAGTAATGCGCTATCTAAAGGGTACTATGAGTTATGGCATTCACTATAAGGTACCTGTAGTACTTTGGAGGTTATAGCGATTCAAACCGGATATCTGATGCTGATGAGATTAAAGCCACAAGTGGATATGTCTTCACACTTGGAGGTGGCGCTGTTTCATGGAAGTCTTGCAAGCATACCATCTTAATGAGGTCAACAATGGAAGCAGAACTCACAGCATTAGATACTGCCACTGTTGAAGTCGAATGGCTTCGTGAGCTCTTGATGGATTTGCCGGTGGTTGAAAAACCGGTACCGGCTATTCTGATGAACTATGACAATTAGACTGTGATCGTCAAAGTGAACAGTTCTAAGGATAATAAGAAGGCATCAAGACATGTGAAGAGAAGACTGAAATCTGTTAGAAAAATGAGAAACTCCGGAGTAATAGCTTTGGATTATATCCATACAGCTAAGAATCTGGCAGATAGCTTTGGATTATATCCATACAGCTAAGAATCTGGCAGATCCCTTCACAAAGGGTTTATCACGGAATGTGATAGACAATGCATCGAGGGAGATGGGTTTGAGACCTACGTGAGTTATACCATAGTGGTAACCCATCTTATATGATCGGAGATCCCGTGAAGTAGGATTGGTGAAACAAGCTTTTGGTTAACTGGGAGGAGAGTACCTTTATAGACCAACTCCATTGGAGATGCAATTCTCTCCTAAATCTGTATGACAGCTTGATTTTTATCTTAATGTGTTATGTGGCTTGTTTAAGCAAAGATGCTATCCTACAGAGCAGTTTTGAAAGAACGCACCTATATGAGCCCGACTGCTAGTCACAGTCTATGAGATATGGTAATCTCTAGGAAGCTCGTGAATAGGCCAGGAGTATGACTCATATGCTCCAACCCGCGGGATGCTGGCCACTGGTATCGATTAAGGACTTAAGTAAAACTTATTCACACAAACTCACAATTCAAGGCTTAGTCCATTGTGCAGTTGTGGATAAGTGTAGCTTCTGTTCTAGGTAGATGTTCAACCTTAATCGGTCTCCATCAAAACACTGGTATATCAAAACAATACTGTGGATCAAGGCATTCGACATGTGCCATTGGGATCTGGTGGGGGGTTGTTGGATTTAATACGGGCTAGGTCCATTTTTAATTCTAATTAATTCCTGGAAAATCCCAAAGGCCCATGTGCACGTGCTAAAACTATTTAGTCCCATATGGAGAGTTGAATGGGAGTTACATCACTTTAAAAGGTGGAACGTGGTAGCCCCCTTGTGGAATTAGAGAGAGCCAATACACGCGCGCGCTCGCTCGCCTCGCCACGCCTTGCCTCGCCTCGCCGAGCGGTGCGGTGCGGTGCGGTGCGTGTGCACACGTACGCAGGCGTGTCGGGTGCGTGCGCGTTTTTCTTTTTCTATTCGAAAATCGAAACGCACCGACTCGCAGTAGCGGTTACTAGTGACTAATGGCTGCGGTTACTAGTGACTAATGGCTGTAGGTTACTAGTGACTAATGGCTGCAGTTAACACCATTCTGACCTCTTCGTTTTTGCTATTTAGAAGAACAGAGCACTGGTTCTCAGACTAATCTCCATGCGATAGACAAACTCCACAATTTTGTTGCTGTCTCTGGCGATCTCCATTCCGGCGAGACGCGTGTACGGCTACAACGGGAGAGCAGGCCTCCGAAACCCTCGTCCTTGAAGGCTTGCACAAGCGAGGATAAATAAGGTTTTTGGGGAGCGTTCGCGCGACTGCTCACTTCATCTGATTTTCTGCTACGACTACATCTGCACGACTACTACCACGACATCCACGAAGGTCTCTGCTACATCCACTACGCCATGACTAATGACGACCTCATCAAGACTCCTGCTTCTACTTCTGCTGCTCCTTCCGCTGGCTCTGGGTACGCTTATCTTGCACTTGTTGTTTTATTATCTGTTGTTTACTTGAACACTGAGATAGGTATGCTAGTTTCTGTCCTTTTATAAATTCGTATATCTATAGTGTTCTTGTATACCTTTTTTGTGAAAATGATAATAGTATTCTTCATGATTTATTTAGTACATTTCTGGATTAATCTATTTAGAAAAATACTCATATATTCAACAGTGGAGATCGTTCTTAATACGAACTAACTATAGATCCTCTGCATTGACTACTTCAACGCTGAGAATCCCTTTCCATAGCATTCTTTCCTTTGCAAAGGTGGTACCAGCATGCAGCAGAGGTGTAGAAAAAAAAGAGACGCAGGTGTTTTCGACATAAGCAAAACTCTTATCCGAGAAATCTTCGTACTCTACTCCTGTTACTAGTACTGCTACCTAATCTTTTCCTGTTAGTACTAGCTAGTACTATGGTTTAGTGGGGTGTCATTTGAGCATTATTTGAGTTAAGACGAAATCATCATCAGTGCTAATCCCCCTGCGAGGCCCACTCGTCAGCTGCGATGCCTCCGAATACGTGCTTGGTTTGGGGTGTGCGGATCGGAGAGGGGACAGTGGCGCGACCCTAGTAACCGGCGCACAGGGGGAAGCGTACAGCAAGCAGTCGTTGTCTCCTGCACCGTCCTTCCGCGCGCCTCGCACCCCGACCTGTAATTACTCACTACTGTTGCGACTTGATGTACATTAATCCTAACGTTATGCTCCTACCATGGCTCCTCGTCCCGTTCGCACCGAATGTTTTCTACGAACTTGAGCTGTTATTGCAGCAAAAGGGGAAAAGAAATGCACGGCGATAGGTGGGAATGGTGTCTGTAGAGGTGAATACTGAATAGTGTCATGTTGTTGTCTCGTCATTTCCTGAGAAAATCACACGTGAAAAATCGGGAAATCAATAGGTACTGCAGCTTGTTACAAACTCTGCTGTAATACCCGACGGAATGCAATGCGTTATTTTTCAATCGACCGGTTGAGGTTGGTAGCGGTAGAGGAAATGAGTCAACCTGAGGTAATTTTGTTTGATTTTGAATGTTGTTCCGTGAATAAATAAGCCAAAGGTGACCGACCTTAAATACAACGGGAAACACGGGGGGCTATTGCTCCTGTAGCAAATCAACCTACTTTGTTGCACTAATTAATCATCTACAGCTCGATCATCCGGACAAAGCTTGAACTATTTTTACCACTACTGTGCTTCTTTCCGCCGCTTTGTTTTTGCAGGAACGCGAGTGAGGGCTGTGGCCACACGGGACAGAAAGAACAAAAACGTTTTTTTCTTGAAGAAAAAATCGCATCTTCTTCGGTTCTTCCACGCTTCACCAGCCTCCCCCCCCCCACCACCCAGATGAGGAGCACAGACAGCTACAAAACGACAGTGTCGGAAGCATTCCTGTTCTCTTCCGCGTGGCCGCACTCGGACGTGTGTGGCGTGGTGGTTGTCTGTCTCCTTCGTTTTCCTTCTCGGCGGTGCGATACTGCGATGGATGGCGCCGATCTGCGCCTTTGTTTGCTTGCGCTGGATTGACGCGTACAGGCGGCAGTAGCCGCTGCCGCTGCAACTGTAACCGCATTTGGATCAGGGGGAAATGCATGGTAAGTTCTGATTACTGGAGGGAAGAACCCTATGCGTACTGGATTCTCGCCGACGTACGCGCGCGCGAGCCTTTTCAGAGATCCCCAGAACTCAAATGTTCCAGGCAGAATTGTGGTTGTTCGTTCGCGTGTGCAAATTGGAAAAATGTTTTGTTCTCTTCTCCCGGTTGAATGGCCTTAGCGCAACTAGGTTTTTGAGTTGTCATTTAGCGCAACAGAGTCGCTCTTTTGGTACTACTAACGGAAGTGTACATTTTGGCACTGAATGGAAATTTGCATATTTGTCTGTCGACTTTGTTTTGTTGAGATGTTACCTAGTACAGTACACTACAAACATGAACTTGGTTACACCGGGCGGTTCACTTTTGTCTTTGGGAAAATTGCTCTCGTAGCACTCCCTCAAGATCTCTTGTCAAACATACCACTCTATTCATGCAGCTTGCTCCAATAGCACTACTTGTTTCACAGTCATTGCTCGGTCTAGCATTGGACCATCAGATTGAGCACGAACGGCCCAGATTACTTGTGGATCCTCTCCCACCGTTAAATCTCCTTCCTCCTCCCAACATCACCTCATTCATTCCCATCTCCGGCGAACTCAGCGAGCATCTCTGGCACAACACGTCCGCCTTCTACTCCTTGGGGTAGCAGCAGTTCACCTTACAAACTTGAAATCCCCAACGCCACGGGCAGTGGCGGACCTCCTGCGGTTCATGGATGTTCAGTTGAACACCATTTTTTTTATAAAATATTTAGTATATATATATATATATACTGATAGGTGGGCCAAATTCTTTGTATTTTTAGCCCCCAATGAATTTCGGCTCACTTCAACACCTCCCCCTCTCAAATTGATCTCACTTATTGTGGCTACACTACTACAGAAAGTCTCATCACAGACGGTTCGGAACCGTCATCACAGACGGTTTCAAAAGTACGTCTGTGATAACAGGCGGTTATCAACAAGAACCGTCTGTGAAAAAAATATTGCAATTTCATGGATACACTCATACACATACACTGCTATTTCCAAAGCCTCCCAAACATGGATTCATTGATACACATACATAGATTCCCAACTCCTAAACCTCCCAATAAATTTCTCAAGCCATGGATTCATGGATACACGCATACACTCAATCATATACAAGTACCAACAGAAGTAGAATCTGAAGGAGAATCTAACAGAAATCTGGATATGAATCTAACACAAGTACCACAAGCTCATACATACAAATCTGGATCTGAATCTAATAGAACCTCATATACAAAAGTACCAACATAACCTCATATACCAGAGACGTCGGCGTCGGAGGAGGACTGGAGGAGCTCGGCGTCGGCGTCAGAGGAGGACTAGAGGAGGTCAGCGTTGGTGTCGGCGTCGACTCTCAGCTGTTGGAGAGGAAGACCACGTCGAAGGTTGGGGACTGCGGGAGCAAGGGAGGACCGGAGCCTGGAGGTGTAGCGGGGGCGAGGGAGCGCGGGAGGAGCAAGCTACACCGAGTTCGGAGGAGGATCGCCAAGCAAGGAGGATCGAGCCAGAGGAGGACCGGATCATGGAGTGCGAGATCGAGTGCCGGAGGAGGTCGGCCATAATATATAAGGACATATTTTGCCTCCCGCGCACGCGCTCAAAATTTTCAAATTCCGCGTTGTGAATCACGAGCGGTTTCATACAAAACCATTCAGGACGACAAATCACGAGCGGTTCGTATCACGAACCGTCTGTGATAAGTAACTCATCACAGACGGTTCTTAATACGAACCGTCTGTGATATGTACCTCATCACAGACGGTTGATATTCAGAGCCGTCTGTGATTTTCCTTACTCTTCTAAGCCATAGTAAAATCAGATTTACCATGAAAATTTGTAGCCATGGTAAAATCAGAGAGTAAGAAAAATTCTAAGCTATGGTAAAATCAGAGAGTGATTTTACCATGGCTTCAAATTTTTCTTACTCTTCTAAGCCATAGTAAAATCAGATTTACCATGAAAATTTAAAGCCATGGTAAAATCAGAGAGTAAGAAAAAAATTTAAACCATGGTAAAATGAGAGAGTAAAAAAAAAATTTCAAACTATAGTAAAATCCAAATCATAGACGGCTCTTAATACAAACCGTCTGTGATAACGACCTTGTCACAGACGGTTGGTATCACGAACCGTCGTGATAACGATTTTTGTCGCGAGCGGTTCGTGATACCAACCGTCTGTGATAATGACGTATCACAGACGGTTTCAAAAGGAGCCGTTTGTGATATAACAACACAGACGGTTCCAAAGGAACCGTCTGTGATGAAGCGTCTACTATGACTTGTTTTGTAGTAGTGCTAAGTCCAACAGCCCAACACATTTCAGTCCATCCGAGACTTCCTCCTCCCTCTCTCTTCAACTCTCTCAAGCTAGGCGACCACGACAGGCAGCGGCATGTGATCTACGGGCTGCGCAGCTCGCAGGGAGGGAGCATGGCACCACACCGCACAGTGGGAAGGAGCGTGCAAAGGTCGGCCGAGAGAGTGTAATAGGCAAGCGGTTGGCGGAAAGGGAGCAATGTGGCACTCAACGAACTGGGAGTAAGCTCTCCCTTCCCGCAGACCGGGTGGGTCGACAGGGCCGGTGAGGCATGCCATGCACCGGTGCACGGCGTACACCAACACGCGGCATGTCACACCACAGCATGCAACACAAGTGCATCTCCTGTTCCCAAGTCTCATATCCAAATTTCCAATTTATCAATTTTATTAGTATTGTTTTGAATCGTGATTGGTGAGTAGATCATATCTTTTTGTCAAATTTAGATCGTAGAGATTTGAAAAATGAATTGTGATTGTCAGTGATGTTCTGGAATTTGTCTGAAGCTTGACAGTTTCTGAAATTTGCCGAAAACAAATGTTTCGACAAACCTTTACCATCATTGTCAATTATATCATCATCCTAAGATATTCTAAGATCAAGAGTATACCCCTATAATATGCACAAGTGTCGCATAGCCACTGCAGCTTCCATAATTAAGTAATCTTCTACACAATCGATACAAAAGTCACCATGCCCTCTAGCTACATCTAGCCAGTAATTTTTTTTGACGAGCCGCTGATGGGAGGGGCGTGAAATCTCCTTCGAGCCAGCCATGCCCTTGCCCCCACTGCGCATTATTTTTACTGCTACTGGACTCCATTAAACAACGAGGCCAGCGCCTCGGGCACCCCGCGCGCAGTAATGGCCTAAATTATTCGTGCGCCGCGCGACGCGAAGATTACTTCGGAAGGAGCTAGCGCGTACGAGGCAGGTGGGCAAGCTGCGAGCTGTAGGGGGGTGGGGGCATCTCGCTTTTCTTCGTGCCATGCTGGCGCGGAGTGGCGTTTTGATTTGTTATTACTGCTTGGGTTTGGGGGTCTGGGTGCCGGTGCCGCGCGCGGTGGGCGTGGTTACGGAGTATTTGGTGGTGGTGCGTGGGAGATCTGGGAGATAGCTCGTGCACACGCTCAATGATGGCAGTGCAGCGCCGGTGACAGCTATTCTTAGCTCGCGCCTCCAGAATAAGGACCCGACGAGCGCGGGCTCCCCTCTGGATTTTGCCGATCACTCGCCCACTCATTGCACGCTACGGCCAGCCAGAGAGATTGATTGCCCATGATCTGAACCTCTGATCACGCAAGGTGTATTTACTCATTGTGTTTTCGACCGCTGCGTTGGTTGTCATCGCAAGTGTACGTGCAAACTGTGCACTGCATGCACTTGTAACTACTCCTACTTTGGTCTCAGTACACCTGGAATGTGTCTCGTGTGGATGCAGCATAAATGAACACCGGAAGAGGTGGATCCAGCCGGTGTCAATACAGCAGAACGATCTGCCCTACCCCCTACGCGATTTCATGACATACATTACATTTACATATGCTCTGTAGTGCTACCACTGCATGCCGGCCATTGCGTCGTCGATCTCCCATGATAGGCGTAGGGCCGGACTGTAACCTCGTCGCATGCGTAGTATAGCGTGTACATTCCGGTACATGTGAGGGCGTGTTGATGGCCTTTATTGCACATGCATGCCTGCTTTGCCAGGGCACCGCAGATGCCGGCCGCGGCGATGGCCCAGGCAGGACTGGCCACAGTACATACGGTACGGGTAAGGTAGCCCCCCGCGCGCGCGCCTTTCTTAGCGACGGGAAGGAAGGAAGGAAAGGAACGGGTGGATTTATGTCCCTGAACGAACCAGCCGCACATGGGCAATCTCCCTCTCCGCTCCACGTACCGGTGTTTGTAACAGCCTCGGTTGTTTCGGCGACGTCGTCGTGTTGGGATGGTTAGTAGTTGAAATAGGGATTGGGATGGATGACAGTTCGGGTATAGATTTATTTATTTTTACCTTTTTAATTACAGCTGTAGGCTTCGTCTTAGAGACAATAGTAACATCTGTACAACTCCAAAACATTGTGTTATGCTTACAGGCTAATTGCGGGTCCCATGTCCATCTTGTGAACAGTGTAATGCTCCTACAGTCCTAGGGATCTGATAGTAAAACTTATATCTGCGATGAGTATGCTTAGGGAACTGTTGATCAGTGATGAGTGCATGTCAGGTGTTACTGCAGATTTACAGCAGTAGACAGATTTCTGGTGTGAGAGGTGTGCATGACCTCATATATGGGCCTACTATGATGGGCTTCTCTCCACAGTTTACATGCATCATGGGCCTATACATGGCGCATAGAGCAGCCGTGTTTGCTGGTTGTCTGACCTCGTCTTCAGCCCATTATGATATATGGAGGCCCGAGAGCCTCAGTTGTTTTACCATGAGACAAATCCTCTCCCATCTAACCATCTTGGTAATGGTACTTGTTCTTATAATAAAAAGTAATGGTATTTGTTTTTTAAATTACTAGTTGAGAGTTCATGCTTTGCTACAGATAAAAAAACATATTACTCTAGCACATCAAACCGTTGTTATTGAGATCTGTGCCAACCTGTGTCGTGTCTCCACATGTATTGTCATGCTCAGTGCCTCAACCTACAGCACGGCCTTGGCTCCGGCATGACGCCTGATCGAGCTTTGATACAGAGATGGTGCAAGAAAAGATGAGTATGATGTTGCTTGTTCTGCATTCTGTTAGGGACGTCTCCATCTAAGATATGGTTTTCAACAACAATTGATGCTCACCGTGTTATCTGAAGACTCGTTGAGTCGTTGTCGTGATTTGGGAGCGGTTCTATGAATGTTGCTGGGTACGGCATCAATGCAAGTAGTTTCAACAGAACACATAACAAACTTAGCTGGTAAAAAACATATTGCCCCAGCACGTCGTGCCATCGTTGCCTGGCTTGGCTTGCGCCACGCCATCAACCCGTCAAGACACCTCGCTGAGCTCCATTGTGGTCCGCGTCGTGTCTCTGGCACTGTATTCGTCTTACGCCGCACCCTTGGCTACGTCTCCACCCTGGGAAAACAAATAACAAAACTTTAATTGTTTATAATCGAACCTGGTAATTAGATGTTTACCACACAAAGGAAATCAAGAAATTAGTGAAATGGCAATAGGCTGGGTTTGCAGCAAATTGCATAAAGAGTAAGCAATCGGTTGACCGAACTCGTTCCATTTAACACCGTCAAAGAATTCTTTATATGCATAACTCAAAGCGCTGTTTTTAGAACACATACCCAAAGCAGATTAATAAACTCTTTTGAAGCGGGTATAAAGCTAAAAAAAGTGAGAGCAGCATCACTTCCATTACATGCAGAAGATAAGTTAAATCAAATGCTTCTGAATCCTCAGTTCAAGTCCAAGGCCGCTTTATTGCTGTCTTGATTAGGAAGGGATTCTAGCACGAAGAAAGCCGATGCTTGATGTCCTAGGCATTTTTTTTCCAAACATCAGCTCATAAAGCTTCAATGTAAACTTTTTTTCTCCTGAACATCTTGTAGGCAGGATTAGTATAATTCATTAGCGATAAACTTTGTGTTGTTCACATGGTCCATTGACGGAAAACAATCATAAAACAACAACGCCTTATCAAAGAATAAAATTGAATAGAGGAACTGCTTACTTGAACTGAAGCATTACGTACTCGGTAGCTTTGTTGTGCATGGCACAATGGAGCTAGAGTATGAGCGTCGCGTCTGTCTCCTCTTCGCAAGCCGCCAAACAACATCATGCTGGCCGCCAAGGGTTGGGACCACATCACATTGGCCTCATTGATGCCAATAACCGAGGATTTGTCCAGTGACAGGGCTATTCCTGGGAGGCGAAGGTAGATGAAAGGTCTGGGGGCGGCGCTGATTGGGAGGGAAGATGAGCTGTTGGGATTTATTCGGGAGAAGGGGGCATCGCGACGAGGAAAGCGGTGGAGGCTGCGCGATCAGAAGTAGCAAAATAGGAGGAAGGTGTCGCGATGGATCCGAGGTGATGAGGCCAGGTCCACACGTCGGCACACGATTTCTCGAGGCGATGAGGTTTGTGACTTGCGAGGATTGGAGGGGGATGCGAAGAACGCATCACTCACCACAACTAGGTTCTTTTTAAATAGTAAAGATATCAGAGGATGCACACTCACTCACACCACACGCACACACGAAACAAGATAATGGTACTTGCTCCTCTTAAAACAAGGTAACAGTACTTGTGAATGATCATGATCTCTAGCTACCACTACTACAGAAAATGTCTTCACAGATGGTTCAAAAATGTCATCACAGACGGTTTCGTGAAGTAATAATGAAGTCATCACAGACGGTTTTCAAATCGTCTGTGATGCATACTGTCACAGACGGTTATTAACTCGGAACCGTCTGTGACAGCTACCTATCACAGACGGTTTGTAGATGAAACCATATGTGATGATGGATATATCACAGACGGGTTTTAGATGAAACCATCTGTGATGATGGATACATCACAGACGATTTTTAGATGAAACCGTCTGAAATAGTTACCTATCACAAATGGTTTGTAGATGAAACCGTCTGTGATGATTTTTCTCTATAAAGTCTCCAAGCAGTGTCTGCTTGTGCCTTTAAAACTGGTATATATATATATATAGGAAAATGGTATGGTACTCCTGGGAGTACGTACTCCCACCTCTCATATACCACATTAATTGTATGATGATACCTCTTTATCAATTTGAGTATACTTCAATAATAATTATAAGATACCCTAAAGTGAGTTCCATAAAAAAAATTCATTAAAGTCCATTTTATAGCAAATTTTGTGTATATACTTCTTTTATATATGAAAAAGAGTATATACCAAAAAACAAAGGGCTCAAATGAAAATTTTTCAATCAAGTCGCATTGGAGTATCTTATAATTAGTATTTAAGTATACTGAAAGTGATAAAGAAGTATAATATATGTGTTTAAGTGGTATATTAAAAGTGGGAGTACATACTCCCAGAAGTACGAAACGGACTGTGAGGACCCTAGTTTATTTGGCTTGTAATGCTTAACCGCCAAATGGTCCTAGCATCACAAATCAAATAAACTAAGCCTCGAGATATGTATACTTCCCATAATTGCAGGATACACACCTCTTTTCACAAAATCATGTATCAATCCCATACAAGACATATAATCCAAACAACTCATTACTAAATAATATCCAAATAGCATAAGTTATTACAAAAGAGGGGCCGACCGGCCAAATGACAAGTAAAAAATTAATTAGACAGCGGAAGCAAAAGTGCCATAAGATGGCGATAAACAAAAGCCAATTGGTGTGCCCTTATACCCACAAGGCAACCAACCGGTCCGCCAAGCTAATCGTCCCAGAAACCGCTCGTCTCACAAAAGTGAGGCCCTTGGGGCTCACCTTCTTCCTCTGCAACAAAACAATTAAGCATAGCATCTGAGTACAAAAATTGTTTTTGTACTCGCAAGACTGACGTGTGAGGTAAATGTGAACTATAATTAATTACATGCAAGCTTTATTTAAGTGGATGAGGCTCGACTTATTTTCAAAGATAAAGCGGGTTTTCATTTGCAATAAGGTAATAGATTCAAAGCAAGTTTGCAATTAACTTTTCTTGCTCAAATAAAAGAGAGACAAATATAACAATAGATAGATGACATCAACAAACTAGAAGTGACTAACCCATTAGTCACCACAACAATAGCATGAAGTACCCCTTCATACCACCCATGTCAAGTTTAAGTTTTAAAAGGTTGTAGTCTAGTTCTTGCACGACCTTACCAAGCATGTCCATAACCTAGGACGAGGCTATTCGAATAGTTTTATCCCTGCAGGGGTGTACCAATGTACCCACACGATAGACCGCCTTTCCACCAGCCACGGTTAGCACACTTCCTATGGTGTGCAGGCATGGCTAAGTCTAACAAGACGCTTTCCAATGGACGATGCTAATTAAGAGCCACAACCCACGGGAGAAAGACACATTAGATGCCCTAACCGGTGCGCTAATGCTCCTCCAAACACCACAAACACACACACACAGAACACACCCACCGACCAGCTCATAATTAACACCTCCCAAAGTACTTAGTCAAGAGAGGTCCCATATCCCCCTCGTGTGGTTAGCACGCAATAATCGCTTGGCTTAGTGACACAAGTAACTCGGTCCTTGAGTACTTAGGCACCATTCCAAACACACCCAACAGATTACACCAACATACCATTGTGCCCAAGCCAAGATATAATTTTTGTTTTCAGTTTTTGATTTGCAAATTGGCAAAACACAAGGGTTGGACATAATGGAATAATATAAGTATTTGTGTGATCAAGACCACCGACTAATTCGATGATCGCCCAATACTACCGATAACTAGGCATGGCTAAGCAATATTTATTCGAAATCTACTAAGTGACAAGAGCTCATCCCACGAACTCTAATCACAGCAAATAACCTAGGCTCAGGTAGTAGAGGATAATCATTTATCTACAGATTATACAACTAGAGGATTAACTAATCAATTTAACAACAAATTAGCAATGCATACATAGAAGTTAAACAAAATATTAGACTTTAAAAGTACTAGGGTCAATGGGAAATGATCAAACTGCTTGCCTTGCTGGACTTGTTCAGATTGCTGCAGAGGCTCACTCTCAAGATCGATACACTCGTCGGCACCTAACGAAAAAGGCAAATAAAAACCGATAAGAACGAAGAACACCGAAAAAGCTCAAAAATCAACTTTCTCCAAATGCTCTAAAAATTTTACAGCAGCAAGAACATGATTTATAATGAATTTAGAAACAAGAATCAACTCATTTGGACACTCCGAGCAAAATTCATAAGCAAAACAATCCTGCTAGGCTAGAAAATGCAATTGGTTACTATTTGTTGTAATTAAATTGTTTGGCAAAAATTTCTGCAAATGTGGTGCACTTGAAATTTTTACAGTAAACCTAGCACCTCACAAGATGAATAACCCAATTGGATTCATCTCATTTGGAGCTATAATGCACTTTCTATTAATTTTCAAAGACATGAAAATGAGCATCATACAATTATATTTGCAATTTCTTTAACAACAGAGACATGCCTAAGACTAATTTTCACAGCAAGTTCATCATTAGAGGAAGCCAACAAAATTGGATTCACTCCATTTGAAGTTACAGAGAAATACTTATGCATATTTGAAGTTTAATCAATTTTCAGTGCACAAATAAACCTAACCTAGAGTCATTTTATTAATAAAACATTTTCTGGGACAGAAACATGGCTCAAACTATTTTTGTATTAAAGTACCTTTAAAATGGAAACTAACAAAATTTGAATCAACCATTTTGGAGCTAAAATGAATTAGTTATGCATTTTAGAAATTAAACCCATTTTTCAGTTCAGAAATAAAGCATTTCGGAATTTACATATACATTAATACTTTCTTACACCGATATCTATTCTAGCCGCAGAGACTGACCAGCGGGGTCCAGTGAATAGTGCTATTTTCTATTTTCTAACTGATTTCCGATTAAGCCTGACGGGTGGGACCCGCCTGTCATTCTCTCGGTCCACAACACAGTGCATGAACTCTTGGTCCACGGCCGGTCTACGAGTCCGCGACTGTGCACTTACGACCTCGGGCCCACATGTAAGCCGCAAAGAGCTACACCTAAACGCGTGCTTATCCCGACAAAGATCACGGATTAAAAGCTAATCATCAACATTAACTCCAAATGATGGGCTACAGGGACGGTCGGAGCGTGCCACGCGCTCCCGCGGTTGGCCGCGAGATGGCTCGGCGGCTCGCCGGCGCTGTGGTGCTCGACGGCGCGAACTAAGGGTAGGAATGGAAAGCTATGAGCCGTGCGCACCTCAAGGTGGTGGTGACGGCGGCTGGGACGGCCAACGCCGACGGCTAGCCGGCGGCGAGCGGCGGCACCCTACGGCCCTACGGGCAAGTGCTACCCTGATGAAATAAAGGCCGAACAAAAGCGCGCACAAGCTACTAGGGGACCTAGTGAAGCTTACCGAAAGGATGGCTAGGCCGGAGAAGCTCGAGGAGAGGTGGTCGACGGTAATGGCGGCAGCGGCGGCAAGCTCCACGAGGAGGGGACTCTCAGGGCCACAGAACTGAAAACCAGAGGTGTGGAACGGTAAGGTAAAGCTAGAGGATGGTTACGCCGAAGGAATTGGTCAGAAGCTCACCTAAGCCACAATTGGACGATGAATAGTATTGTCGGCCGAAAACGGAGGATCTTCAAAATACTCGCGACCCTGTGAACAAACCGACCGAAGAGTTGAGGGGAAACAATACTAATACCTAGAGGCACAAGGTGACGCGCAAGAGATAGGTCAAGACTCACCGGCGACCAGGTTTGCACAAAAGTGGCCCTCGGGGCGCGCTCTGAGACCAGCGAGAGCACGAATCCACCCCGGATCCTACAAGCAATGACAGGAGCTCAAACTAGCAAAAATGGAGAAGACATTGAGTGAAGAGCCGAGGGAAAAGACCCGGTCGAGCCTTACCAGAGAATGGAGCTTAGGGGAGCTTCCCTCTCCTCTGCCGAAAAGAGGAGAAGTGAGGAGTTGAGAGACATGGAGGGGGTATTATCCTTGGGAGAGTGACGGAGCGGAGGCGGCGTGATGAGGCGAAGCCCTGGGAGTGGTCGGAGCGGGTGGTGGATTGACGGCGTGAAGACGCGCGGGGCAGAGCTCGGCCGCGACGTGGCGAGCGCGCTCTGTCGCGCCAACGGGAGGAGGAAGAAGAAGCTGACAGGGCGGGCCCGCGATGCAGTGACACAACGCGGCGGCGCGATCGTGACGAGAGGGGTCGCGGCGGACCGTTGGATCAAGATCTAACGGACGACAGCACGCGCGAGGATTTATAAACTAAACGAACCGGTACGCACTCGTGGCCGTTGATGCGCGATCGAACGATCGACAGCGAGAACCACGTTCGGACGGGAGGGATGGTCGCGAGATCCGCCCGTTGATTTCGCATCCGACGCCCGCGGCGCGAAAGGGTTAGCGCGCGCAGCTAGGCGGTCTGGTCAAGCCGAGAGCGCGCCGGTTTTGAGTCGGAGTTGGGCTCGAGCCCGATAAATAGTGATTTCCTGATTTTGGTTTTAAAAGGCCGAGAAGGTTAGGGAATTTTTAGAGGTAGCTCTGAAGCTCCAAAAATTCTGAAATTTTTATGTGAACCTACTGGGACAGTGAAAAACCTTGTGTAATTGTTCTAGGATTTTTCATGCACTACATTTTTCTCCAGAAAATCCACAAGTTGCTGCCCAGGGGTTTGACCAGAATTTATTCTGGTTTGACTTGCTCTTTTGAAATAGCAAATAAAATCTAAAAATCATGAGATTTTTCAGAGAGGTTCCCAATATGGCCAAGGTGATAGGAAAAATATTTCCAGAGTATGAGCACAAGATTTGGTTCGAAAATTTTTAATGACAACAATTTCTATCAAAGAAACTTGGCTCTTTTCAAAAAGGAATTTTTGGGGGATAATTCTAGAAAATTCCAAATGACTTCATGAGGCAACAAAAGTTTTAATTTATCCTCCCAAATACATTTAACACATAAATCATTGTTTGGGATGTTACAAATCTCCCCCCCTTACAAAAATCTCGTCCCGAGATTTGATTCACTCGGAAAAGAAAGAAGGGTAATCTGCACGTAGGCGATCTTCTCGCTCCCAAGTTGCTTCATCCTCGGAATGATTCGCCCACTGAACTTTAAGAAATTTGATGGAACGGTTTCTTGTCCTCCGCTCAGCTTCATCAAGGATGCGATAGGGACGCTCGCGGTAGGTCAAGTCTTCTTGTACATCGAGACCTTCCAATGGAGCTTCTTCAGTGGGGACGCGGAGACACTTCTTCAGTTGGGACACATGGAACACATCATGTACCCCCTCAAGTGTCGCTGGCAACTCAAGCCTGTAAGCAACAACTCCCACTTTCTCGATAATGCGATAAGGTTCAACATATCGGGGAGCCAATTTGCCCTTGATGCCGAAACGCCGATGTCCCTTCAAAGGTGAGACTTTGAGATAAACAAAATCATTAGGCTGGAAATTCAACTCACGGCGACGACGATCAGCATAGCTCTTTTGCCTGGACTGGGCCGTGCGCAAGTGCTGGCGAATCAGCTGAACCTGACTTTCGGCCTCATTGATCAAATCTGGACCGAAGAACTGTCTTTCACCAGTTTCTGACCAGTTCAAAGGGGTTCTACATTTTCTCCCATACAATGCCTCAAATGGTGCCATGCCCAGACTAGCTTGAAAGCTATTGTTGTAAGAAAACTCGGCCAACGGCAGGCACTTCTCCCAATCTCTCCCATAGGAAAGAACACAAGCACGAAGCATGTCTTCCAACACTTGGTTGACTCTTTCTGTCTGACCATCAGTTTGAGGGTGATAAGCTGAGCTGAAGGAAAGACGGGTCCCCATAGCCTTTTGTAGACTGTGCCAGAACCGAGAAGTGAAAAGAGAACCACGATCTGACACAATCGTTCGTGGCACACCATGCAAACTCACAATACGGGCTATGTAGAGATCTGCCAACAGACCCACTCGAAGGTCAGACCTGACAGGAATGAAATGAGCCACTTTAGTCAACCGGTCAATGACAACCCAGATAGCATCATTCTTCTTCGGGGATCGGGGTAGACCAGTGATGAAGTCCATCCCAATCGAATCCCACTTCCACTCTGGAATTGGCAAGGGTTGTAGCAATCCGGCTGGGCGCTGATGCTCGGCCTTGACACGGCGACACACGTCGCACTCGGCAACGAATTTGGCAATCTCTCTCTTCATTCGGGTCCACCAAAACCTCTGCCGAAGATCTTGATACATCTTTGTGGCCCCGGGGTGAATAGACAAGGGGGAATCATGGGCTTCACGAAGAATCAATTCCCGCAATTCTATGTCCTTAGGAACCACAAGGCGCTGTCCAAACCATACAACACCCTGCTCATCCTCTAAAAAACACCTGGCTGTCCCATTCTGGATGTTCTGCTTGATTTGACTCACACCCTCATTAGATTGCTGCGCGGCCTTGATTCGATCCACCAAGGTTGGTTGCACAACCAAAGTAGCAAGAGAACCGTGCTCAACCAAACCCAAATTGAGCCGCTGAAATTTCGCAAGAAGGGCGGTGTTGCTTTGGATCATCAAAGTATTGCAATACACCTTCCGACTAAGCGCATCTGCAACTACATTGGCCTTGCCCGGATGATATTGAATACCCATGTCATAATCTTTGATCAATTTCAACCATCTTCTTTGCCTGAGGTTCAGATCTGGCTGAGTGAATAAGTACTTCAAGCTCTTGTGATCAGAATACACCTCACAATGGTTGCCAATCAGGTAATGACGCCAAATTTTGAGCGCATGCACCACCGCGGCTAACTCCAAGTCATGGGTGGGATAGTTGAGTTCATGAGGCCTCAACTGCCTAGATGCATAAGCCACTACCTTGCCATCCTGCATGAGCACACAACCGAGTCCCTGACGAGAGGCATCGCAAAAGATGTCGAAACTCTTATGGATATCGGGAAGAACAAGCACTGGGGCTGAAGTCAAACGCCTCTTGAGTTCATGAAAACTCTCATCACAAGCAGGGGACCATATAAATTTCTTGTCCTTCTTTAGCAATTCAGTCATCGGCTTGGCAATCTTGGAGAAATTCTCAATAAAGCGACGGTAATAACCCGCCAAACCAAGAAAACTCCGCACATCGGTGACTGACTTGGGCTGGCCCCAAGATAGCGCATCGCTGACCTTGCTAGGATCCACGGCTACTCCTCCTTCGAAAGAACATGACCCAAAATGCCACTTCTTTCAACGAACTTGCACTTGTCGAACTTGGCATACGGTGATGTTCACGCAGCTTTCCCAATACAAACTTGGATGTTCAAAGATGCTCTTCTTCATTCTTGGAGTAGATAAGGATGTCATCAATGAATACCACCACAAACTTATCCAGATACTCCATGAATACTGAGTTCATAAGATTCATGAATAAAGCAGGAGCATTGGTCAAACCAAAAGACATTACGGTGTACTCGTAAAGACCGTAACGAGTAGTGAAAGCAGTCTTCGGGATATCTTCAGCCCTAATCCGGACTTGATGATATCCCAGCCTCAAGTCGATCTTGGAAAAGACCTGAGCTCCAGTCAACTGGTCAAAGAGATCATCAATGCGAGGCAAGGGATATTTGTTCTTCACCGTCACTTCATTAAGCGGACGGTAATCAACGTACATGCGCAAGGTCTTGTCCTTCTTCTTCACAAAAATCGCAGGACAACCCCAGGGTGATGAGCTAGGACGAATAAATCCTTTTGCTTGAAGCTCTCCCAGTTGCTTCTTCAATTCCACCAATTCATTCGGAGGCATCCGATATGGTGCCTTCGAAACGGGAGCGGTACCGGGCAGCAATTCAATGACAAACTCTAAGTCTCGAATCGGAGGCATCCCGCGCATCTTCCGAAAAACATCTGCAAAGTCACATACTGTAGGAACATCATGAACCTCCAATGCTGGCTCCGCTTCAAGTGCACAAAGATGCGACCCTTGCACCTGTGGTGAAAACCCGACCTGCACACCTGAGGGGCTAGTAAGAAAGACCATCCTCCTGGCACAATCGATTTGCCCCATGTGTTGGGACAACCAATCCATGCCAAGAATCACATCCAAGCTCGCAGAGTTGAGTAGGATAAGATTCGCCCAGAATTCCACGCCGTTGACTTCAATAGGAACATCCCGACATTCTTGGTCAGCTCTCATTTCCGAGCCCGGAGAGCGAATAAGCAAGGGAACTCCCAAAGAGACAAAGTGAAGTCCACAGACAGCAGCAAAAGATCTCGAAATAAAAGAATGCGAAGCTCCTGAATCAAATAATACTGCAGCTGGATGAGAATTAACAAGAAGCGTACCCAACACCACGTCAGGTGCCTCCTGTGCCTCCTCTACCGAGATATGATTGACTCGGCCACTCCCCACGCCGTGGACAGCGGGGACAATCTTCTGATCCTGGGAAAGTCCACCTCCATGCCCGCGTCCTCCATTAGGACGAGGGGCTGCTCCATTCTTCTTAGGGCAGTTGTTTGCATAATGCCCCTTCTGATTGCAAGAAAAGCAAGTGACCCCGGCAGTCGGATTGCGGGGGCCACCCTGCTGGTTCGCAGGCGCACGTGACTGGGGCACGGCCTGCGGTGGACGTGGAGCTGGTGCCGAAAGCCTCGGCGCTGGTGAAGCCTGAGAACGGGCTCCTGGTGTGGTCCCAGCACGGGAACAGGAGAGGCCGGCCTGCGTAGATCGCTGGGCCTCCCACTTGCGCTTGCGGGACTCGCCCAGCGCTCTCGCCTTGTGCTCGGCGACGATGGCCTTGTCCACCAAGGTTTGGAAGTCCGCAAAGTCCACGATGGAGAGCTTGTCCTGCAGCTTCTCAGTCAAACCCTCCATGAACTTCTCCTGCTTGGCCTCATCAGTGGCCACCTCAGCAGGAGCATACCTCGCCAAGTGATTAAACTCATGGAGGTACTCAGTCACAGACTTGCGCCCCTGTTTGAGCGCAAGAAACTCCTTCTTCTTCAGCTTCATAAGTCCGGCGGGAACATGAGCCCGACAGAAAGTAGCGTGAAACTCCGCCCACGTGACCACGTGTCCAGCGGGCTGCATGGCGAGGAAGTTCTCCCACCATGAGAGTGCCGCACCCTCCAGCTGATGGGACGCGAAAAGTGCCTTTTCCTGCTCCTGGCACTGAGCGACGCTGAGCTTTCGCTCAACCAGGCGCAACCAATCGTCGGCGTCCATCGGGTCCTCAGACCGGGAGAACGTGGGCGGCTACGTGCGAAGGAACTCCGCGAGTCCCCCGCGTGACTGATGCCCACTGCCTCCAGATCCAGAGGCACCGGAGGAAACAGAGGTGTTCCTCGCGATGACCTCCAACACTCTGCGGTCCTCCGAACGGTTGCGTTCAATCTGCATAAGGACTTCAGCCATGGTCGGAGGAGGGGGAAGCTCCTCATCCGGACCAGCTGACTGACCTTGGCCGCTGCGAGTACGACCGGCCATCCTGCTACACGGAAGTTAGGTTAGTAACGAACCCCGATAAATAAGACTTAAAGAGAGCAACTAACCTATAACTTGAGGAATGAAATATCACGCAAACGAAAGCCCAAAAACAGCAAGGACATACACTTTAAAAAGCTTCCAAAAAGACTCCCAAAACAGCGAGGAATCACAAGAATAAAGGTCAACTTCCCAACCTAACTAACCCGTATTGAATGAACGAGTAATTAGTTGAGAAGACAAAATTTCAGCATACTTCAACAAGTTGAACACTACTCAAGAACAAAGTTAGGGCGACAAAAATAGTGTTAGATACTTAGCTAACTAGTATCACATCTTACCCTTTTATTCCCACAAGTTTCAGTTGAATTACCCTCTCATTTTCAGTCCTATTTACTAATTAACAGCTAGCTGCCCATATTTCCTTTCTTCCTTGCCTAGCCGCAATCTTCAACTCCAAAAGCTTTTCTTCTCTACCAAAAGACAGCTACTTATCAGTTTATAACTCTCATGGTTCTCCCAAATCGTTTTACCCGACAATTAACTACCTTTTGAAAGGAAGGAGAGGAAAGCAATTTTTAAAACTCAAATTAGAGCAAGATAAGAGTAGAAAGCTAAGATAGATAAGGAGGAAAATTTGAGAATCTACTTAGGCTTTCATAAACCATTTGTTACTTTGAAAATAAGCTTTTCCAAAATAACCTAAGGACGATGAAGCTTGGGTTACTACGGTCAGTATGGCTCTGATACCAACTTTGTGAGGACCCTAGTTTATTTGGCTTGTAATGCTTAACCGCCAAATGGTCCTAGCATCACAAATCAAATAAACTAAGCCTCGAGATATGTATACTTCCCAGAATTGCAGGATACACACCTCTTTTCACAAAATCATGTATCAATCCCATACAAGACATATAATCCAAACAACTCATTACTAAACAATATCCAAATAGCATAAGTTATTACAAAAGAGGGGCCGACCGGCCAAATGACAAGTAAAAAATTAATTAGACAGCGGAAGCAAAAGTGCCATAAGATGGCGATAAACAAAAGCCAATTGGCGTGCCCTTATGCCCACAAGGCAACCAACCGGTCCGCCAAGCTAATCGTCCCAGAAACCGCTCGTCTCACAAAAGTGAGGCCCTTGGGGCTCACCTTTTCCTCTGCAACAAAACAATTAAGATAGCATCCGAGTACAAAAATTGTTTTTGTACTGCAAGACCGACGTGTGAGGTAATGTAACTATAATTAATTACATGCAAGCTTTATTTAAGTGGATGAGGCTCTGGACTTATTTTCAGCATAAAGCAGGTTTTCATTTGCAATAAGGTAATAGATTCAAAGCAAGTTTGCAATTAACTTTTACTGTTCAAATAAAAGAGAGACAAATATAACAATAGATAGATGACATCAGCAAACTAGAAGTGACTAACCCATTAGTCACCACAACAATAGCATGAAGTACCCCTTCATACCACCCATGTCAAGTTTAAGTTTTAAAAGGTTGTAGTCTAGTTCTTGCATGACCTTACCAAGCATGTCCATAACCTAGGACGAGGCTATTCGAATAGTTTTATCCCTGCAGGGGTGTACCAATGTACCCACACGATAGACCGCCTTTCCACCAGCCACGGTTAGCACACTTCCTATGGTGTGCAGGCATGGCTAAGTCTAACAAGACGCTTTCC
The DNA here is from genome assembly GCA_036346255.1 of Ampelocalamus luodianensis. Taxonomy (NCBI): domain Eukaryota; kingdom Viridiplantae; phylum Streptophyta; class Magnoliopsida; order Poales; family Poaceae; genus Ampelocalamus; species Ampelocalamus luodianensis. The sequence continues at coordinate 24,228,829 of CM070622.1, read as the reverse complement.
AATGGACGATGCTAATTAAGAGCCGCAACCCACGGGAGAAAGACACATTAGACAGCCTAACCGGTCTGCTAATGCTCCCCTCCAAACACCACAAACACACACACACAGGAACACACCCACCGACCAGCTCATAATTAACACCTCCCAAAGTACTTAGTCAAGAGAGGTCCCATATCCCCCTCGTGTGGTTAGCACGCAATAATCGCTTGGCTTAGTGACACAAGTAACTCGGTCCTTGAGTACTTAGGCACCATTCCAAACACACCCAACAGATTACACCAACATACCATTGTCCCCAAGCCAAGATATAATTTTTGTTTTCAGTTTTTGATTTGCAAATTGGCAAAACACAAGGGTTGGACATAATGGAATAATATAAGTATTTGTGTGATCAAGACCACCGACTAATTCGATGATCGCCCAATACTACCGATAACTAGGCATGGCTAAGCAATATTTATTCGAAATCTACTAAGTGACAAGAGCTCATCCAACGAACTCTAATCACAGCAAATAACCTAGGCTCAGGTAGTAGAGGATAATCATTTATCTACAGATTATACAACTAGAGGATTAACTAATCAATTTAACAACAAATTAGCAATGCATACATAGAAGTTAAACAAAATATTAGACTTTAAAAGTACTGGGTCAATGGGAAATGATCAAACTGCTTACCTTGCTGGACTTGTTCAGATTGCTGCAGAGGCTCACTCTCAAGATCGATACACTCGTCGGCACCTAACGAAAAAGGCAAATACAAACCGATAAGAACGAAGAACACCGAAAAAGCTCAAAAATCAACTTTCTCCAAATACTCTAAAAATTTTACAGCAGCAAGAACATGATTTATAATGAATTTAGAAACAAGAATCAACTCATTTGGACACTCCGAGCAAAAGTCATAAGCAAAACAATTCTGCTAGGCTAGAAAATGCAATTGGTTACTATTTGTTGTAATTAAATTGTTTGGCAAAAATTTCTGGAAATGTGGTGCACTTGAAATTTTTACAGTAAACCTAGCACCTCACAAGATGAATAACCCAATTGGATTCATCTCATTTGGAGCTATAATGCACTTTCTATTAATTTTCAAAGACATGAAAATGAGCATCATACAATTATATTTGCAATTTCTTTAACAACAGAGACATGCCTAAGACTAATTTTCACAGCAAGTTCATCATTAGAGGAAGCCAACAAAATTGGATTCACTCCATTTGAAGTTACAGAGAAATACTTATGCATATTTGAAGTTTAATCAATTTTCAGTGCACAAATAAACCTAACCTAGAGTCATTTTATTAATAAAACATTTTCTGGGACAGAAACATGGCTCAAACTATTTTTGTATTAAAGTACCTTTAAAATGGAAACTAACAAAATTTGAATCAACCATTTTGGAGCTAAAATGAATTAGTTATGCATTTTAGAAATTAAACCCATTTTTGATTCGTAAATAAAGCATTTCGGAATTTACATATACATTAATACTTTCTTACACCGATATCTATTCTAGCCGCAGAGACTGACCAGCGGGGTCCAGTGAATAGTGCTATTTTCTATTTTCTAACTGATTTCCGATTAAGCCTGACGGGTGGGACCCGCCTGTCATTCTCTCGGTCCACAACACAGTGCATGAACTCTTGGTCCACGGCCGGTCTACGAGTCCGCGACTGTGCACTTACGACCTCGGGCCCACATGTAAGCCGCAAAGAGCTACACCTAAACGCGTGCTTATCCCGACAAAGATCACGGATTAAAAGCTAATCATCAACATTAACTCCAAATGATGGGCTACAGGGACGGTCGGAGCGTGCCACGCGCTCCCGCGGTTGGCCGCGAGATGGCTCGGCGGCTCGCCGGCGCTGTGGTGCTCGACGGCGCGAACTAAGGGTAGGAATGGAAAGCTATGAGCCGTGCGCACCTCAAGGTGGTGGTGACGGCGGCTGGGACGGCCAACGCCGACGGCTAGCCGGCGGCGAGCGGCGGCACCCTACGGCCCTACGGGCAAGTGCTACCCTGATGAAATAAAGGCCGAACAAAAGCGCGCACAAGCTACTAGGGGACCTAGTGAAGCTTACCGAAAGGATGGCTAGGCCGGAGAAGCTCGAGGAGAGGTGGTCGACGGTAATGGCGGCGGCGCAAGCTCCACGAGAGGGGACTCTCGGGGCGTAAGGCGAAAACCAGAGGTGTGGAACGGTAAGGTAAAGCTAGAGGATGGTTACGCCTGAAGGAATTGGTCAGAAGCTCACCTAAGCCACAATTGGACGATGAATAGTATTGTCGGCCGAAAACGGAGGATCTTCAAAATACTCGCGACCCTGTGAACAAACCGATCGAAGAGTTGAGGGGAAACAATACTAATACCTAGAGGCACAAGGTGACGCGCAAGAGATAGGTCAAGACTCACCGGCGACCAGGTTTGCACAAAAGTGGCCCTCGGGGCGCGCTCTGAGACCAGCGAGAGCACGAATCCACCCCGGATCCTACAAGCAATGACAGGAGCTCAAACTAGCGAAAATGGAGAATACATTGAGTGAAGAGCCGAGGGAAAAGGCCCGGTCGAGCCTTACCAGAGAATGGAGCTTAGGGGAGCTTCCCTCTCCTCTGCCCAAAAGAGGAGAAGTGAGGAGTTGAGAGACATGGAGGGGGTATTATCCTTGGGAGAGTGACGGAGCGGAGGCGGCGTGATGAGGCGAAGCCCTGGGAGTGGTCGGAGCGGGCGGTGGATTGACGGCGTGAAGACGCGCGGGGCAGAGCTCGGCCGCGACGTGGCGAGCGCGCTCTGTCGCGCCAACGGGAGGAGGAAGAAGAAGCTGACAGGGCGGGCCCGCGATGCAGTGACACAGCGCGACGGCTCGATCGTGACGAGAGGGGTCGCGGTGGACCGTTGGATCAAGATCTAACGGACGACAGCACACGCGAGGATTTATAAACTAAACGAACCGGTACGCACTCGTGGCCGTTGATGCGCGATCGAACGATCGACAGCGAGAACCACGTTCGGACGGGAGGGATGGTCGCGAGATCTGGCCCGTTGATTTCGCATCTGATGGCCTGTGCGCGAAAGGGTTAGGTGCGGCGCAGCTAGGCGGTCTGGTCAAGCCGAGAGGCGCGCCGGTTTTGAGTTGGAGTTGGGCTCGAGCCCGATAAATAGTGATTTCCTGATTTTGGTTTTAAAAGGCCGAGAAGGTTAGGGAATTTTTAGAGGTAGCTCTGAAGCTCCAAAAATTCTGAAATTTTTATGTGAACCTACTGGGACAGTGAACAACCTTGTGTAATTTTTCTAGGATTTTTAATGCACTACATTTTTCTCCAGAAAATCCACAAGTTGCTGCCCAGGGGTTTGACCAGAATTTATTCTGGTTTGACTTGCTCTTTTGAAATAGCAAATAAAATCTAAAAATCATGAGATTTTTCAGAGAGGTTCCCAATATGGCCAAGGTGATAGGAAAAATATTTCCAAAGTATGAGCACAAGATTTGGTTCGAAAATTTTTAATGACAACAATTTCTATCAAAGAAACTTGGCTCTTTTCAAAAAGGAATTTTTGGGGGATAATTCTAGAAAATTCCAAATGACTTCATGAGGCAACAAAAGTTTTAATTTATCCTCCCAAATACATTTAACACATAAATCATTGTTTGGGATGTTACACGGACGTCCTATATATATATATATATATTGTCTGTAGTCCCTCAGCCACTTTCGGGCGATCGCCCACGCAGCATGAGGAGGATGAGACAACAGCCACAGGCAACTTCATCTAGCGCATGCAAGTTTAAGAAGCATGGCTGCTAGGAGAGCGTTTGGACATCCAATTAGCTGGATGTCGAAGGACAATATATACTCCTCGTATTTCGCTTGCCGCCGTACATTGCGCTCTTGAAGTGGTGAGAGATCACCTCTCCTGGGAGCTGGTTGGTCTCTAGACGTCCAACTAGTCCTCCTCGGACCGGGAGAATGACGTGAGCGAGGGTCATGTCGTTTCCCGTGCGACGAGTTATCCGAACGGCTGGCAGAAGATGGGGTCGTACTGCTACGACTCCCTGGTTGTTATCGACGAGGACGCTCGAGTTTTGCCATCGTGCTGCAAAGCCTTTGTGTGATCTCTTCTGCGAAGCGATCGTACCCCGGCGCTCGAGCGAGCTCTTGGGTTGGGTTTTCCAGCAAGTCGTTGATGTGCTGGAGCTCTTGAGCTTCCTCCGACTGGAAATAAGCACGCTTAGGGAGATTTTTCTAAGCTGCTATTTTTCTTCGTCGGGTTGTCTCGAAACGGCCTATTTCGCACTTCGAGTTGGTTTTAATGGAGTGCGAGAATGTTGAGGATGTCCCGCACGTTCATTAAAGTGTTCGTCTCGTTCACCAGCGGTGGTGTCCTTGCCATTGCCATAAGGGGGTGTAGAGTGTGCTCGTTGGGGAGCATCGTCAGTCCTTCCTCTGGGAGAATGATTCTTATCAGGGGGAATGACGAAGACTTCCCGTGGATGACCTCCACTTACGCTCGAGGCCTCCTCACTTGAGGAGTAGTCGAGTGACACCATCTGGCGACTTGGAGTAAACCCCTCCAGGTAGGGGAACTCCGGGTTATAACCGTCTTCGTCTGCAGGTGCGTCCTGCGGTGGGATGGTTGGACTTGGAGGAACAGCGTGTTCGATCTTCTTCTCTGCGGAATTATCCAGAGAAAGAGGACCATCAGATGTCGCTGGAGCTCTGGAATGATGGCTTCCAGAACCTACCTCGCCAAGTCGTACTGCCTTAGGGGGACTCGAACACTTGGAGGAAAGACTCTCGTCGTGTTGCGAATCACTTTCGGGGCAGCCCTGTTGGTGGTCGTGTTGACCCTTGCCCCCTGAGGACGCTGGTTCCTCAGCTGGGCGTAGTGCTGTGGGGGATACGGATCCCTCCTGAACTCCGTCGGTGATGCAATCTCCGAGATCTGATAGAAGATCTCCGCAGGCGCAATACCGCCGATGATTCGATACTCGGCTCGTAGTCGAAGCCGGCATCCATGTCGATGTCTGCGTAATCGGCCAAGTCGAACCAATTCTCCTCGTTCCATTCTCCTGCCATGGTAGCATCAAAGAGAAAAGAAAGAACTGTTGATAAGGAATTACCAGAGGATCCCCACGGTCAGCGCCAACTGTCGGTGTTTTAGAACCGATCTTACGTAAAGATTATTTGATTCGGGGGGTCTCCACAATTGATCATGCAGACAAGGGAGACATGAGAATTTTTATACAGGTTCAGGCCTTCTCCGATGAGAATAATAACCCTACTCCTGTGTAGTGTATTGGGTATCCTGATTACAATCAGTGAAAAGACTTGCGCTAATTCTGCTACTAACTGTCTCTCAAAAATCCTCGCCCATTATCTCCAAGAGACACCTATTTATACTATGTTGTTGGGGCGGTTGTCGTTCCAGGCTAATTAGGCGCTCATTATTGCGTAATAATAAGAGTAATTACCGGAGTAGTAACCTCCCCACGCTGTCCAACGGTTATCAACCAGAGATAGTAGAGAATTATCTGTAGTTATTTCAGGTATAACTACGTAATTTGACTGCTCAGATCTTCACTAGTAAATGGGCCTTCTGACGAGTGGACCCAGTTAATTGTGAGGATGTCGTAGCAGGGCTGGTCGTAGCAGAACTTACGACTAGGGGGTAGTCGTAGGAAAAGCTTACGACTGGGTACTGGTCGTAGACAGACTTACGACCGAACGTAATCGCAGTAGGACTTACAATTACACCATAGTTGTAGAAATACTTATTACTAGGGGGTGGTCGTAGAAGAGCTTACGACCACCTAACTTACTCCTCCCTTATAACATTAAGGGGTATACCATGTGACGTTATATTCCATGATTATGGAATAATAAAATGAGGATTATTAGATCCTCATCATTTAGCCCCCCAGCTTCAAGTGAAAATAACTTACTTGGTTGAGGAGTCATAGATGATCTTGTGACTACTAGGAGGTTGTAGAAAAAAACGTTGAAGGAAAAACTCTTCAACATGTGTTTCTCTCAACCAGAAATATGCTTGATCGAGGCAATTTGTTGGAAATCTCACGATTACAAGGTAGTCATAGAAAATCTTACGACTTTAGAGTAATCGTGGCCTTATGATCGGAAGTAAATCTTTTCCGATCGACATTTCTTTTGATCCGAAGGTCAAGAAGGTAATTTCACTTGAGGTGTGAAAAGAGTCTCGGTACTTTCGAACGAGCATATTAAAGACCTGTCCATTAGAGCAATTCCCGAAGTGGTGAAAACCGTTGGGCTTCCACGACGTTTCGTTTCAGGTGTACGGCTATAAAATGGACTGCGGGGATGAACTTAGGGTTCTTACCTTTTCACTAATTCACCCCGACTGTTCGTTGCTTTCTCATCTCTCCCGCCGCCGGTGATACTGTTCGCTTTCTTAGAGTTTTCCCAAATCCAACTCTTCTCTTCTTTAGAAAAGATGGCTAGGGTTGTCTCCGAGTGGGCTGAATCGGAAATGAACGATGCGAAGATGACTGCTCTGGTCGCCGCCGAGAAGATCCCCGAGGGACTACTCGTGAAGTGGATTGCGGCGAGCGGAGAACATTGGCCGTCGGGGGAGGAAGATCAAATTCTGGTTTTCTAGGCGTACTGTGAGTGTGGCCTCCGATTACCTGCCCACCCCTTCCTCACACTCGCGCTTGAGCACTTTGGGGTGGAATTAGTGAACCTTGGTCCTAATTCCATCACAATGCTGAGCGTGTTTAGGCTTGCCTGGGGATTCCGGCGGATCTCGAGCTTTTCCAGTACTACTACGGAATGGCTCGACAAGCCGGAATTGCCGGTAGCTGCGGTCTAAAGCTCCACGACGGTAAGTCGAAGGAGTACATTCAGATGTTTACCCGGTCGCCATGGCCGGGGTGGAAGAAGAAGTGGTTTTACTGGGAGGTTACCAAGGAAGATAGCCTATCGTTTGTCGGGAAAGCTGCCGAGAGGTCCCCGTCCTGGGATTCGACTCCTAGTAATCTCGACCGGATAGCCCCCTTCATTCAAGCCATCAAAGACTTGAAGTCGGAGGGTCTTACCAGATGGCACGTGGTGAAGGACTTCATCACGCGTCGCATTAGTCCCTTGAAGAAACGAGTTCCTCCTATGTGGAGGTACTCGGGGAAGGAAGACCCAATCAAGGATTACAAGGATGGTAAGTAGAAAACTTACTTTTTTGGCTTTGTCCTTGGTTAATCCTGATTTAGTCTGCTAATTGTGTTGTTTGTGTGTACAGATCTTCCACAGAGGGAGATTGACGCTCGCGTCAGGCTCATCTGCGAGAAGAGTCTGTCCAGCATAGCAGCTCCACAAATTCTTGCGGTTTTGATCACAGAAGAGAAGGTGGAGCGCCTAAAGGTAATCGAAAAACAATTAGTCAGAGGAGGGGGAGCTACGACATGGGAGGGGGAGCAGAGAGGGGAGGGCGGCGGCACGGGAGGGGGTGCAGAGAGGGGAGCTGCGGCGCGGGAGGGGGAGCAGAGAGGGGAGGGCGGCCGCGCGGGAGGGGAGCAGAGAGGGGAGGGTGGCAGCGCGGGAGGGGAGCAGAGGGGTGCGGCGTACCTCGATTTGGCGGGAGAGATAGAGGGGCGAGCTCGATTCGGCGGGGGAGATGGCGGGGCAAGCTCAATTCGGCAGGGGAGATGGCTGGGTGAGCTCGATTCGACGGGGGAGATGGCGGGGCGAGCTCGATTCGGCGACATAGATGGCGGGGCGAGCTCGATTCGGCCGCAGCGAGGTCGAATTGGCGGCCGGGGGAGGCGCTTTGCGGGAGCCCAAAGTCCCGAACCCTAGCACACGATGGAGAGGGGAACGGGCGAGAGTAAGGGCACAAACCCTAGTGCGCGATCTACTATTAATAAAGGAATATCACAGACGGTTCTATTATGGGACCATCGGTGATACTTGTCACAGACGGTTTCTAACCGTTCGTGATATGTATAATATTACAGACGGTTCTATTATGGAACTGTCTGTGATTTTTTTGTATTTATCTTGTAATACTTTTGTCTATTTTAAAAAGAGACAATCTGGGCTATAGAATATTGATTTAACAGTGAGAAAATATGAATGATGGATAAAGAAATTTCAGTCACCTAAAGGATAAAGAAATTTTATGGCAAGTAGTTTAATACCTCTGCAAAAAAATTGACATACTTATGTCTAATCCTGCAGTCATCGCTGCAGAAGACAACGTAGTCGTCCCACCCTTCCATGCCGCAGCTGGTGCACGTGCACCGATGACCGTCCTCTGACAGCACCCACACCCGGCCCAGCGGCCCAGCCATCTTCGCCCACGCCGCCGCCTGGATCATGTCAGCGGCGAGCCTCTAGCACCGCCTGCACTCCCGGTTGGTCCTCTTGGCCATCTCGCACCCGCCGCTGGCCGGCTCGCCCTCGACCTGCCTGATGTAGTGCTTCCCAACGTCGCGCGTCTCGCCGGCCGTGTAGAGGAGGAGCGTGAGCACGTAGGCCGCAGCCTTGTGCCTGGCGACGGCCGTCCGTTCAAGGAACATGAGGCCACGTTACATGTCTTGGGGGCACGAAGACAAGCACGAGGCCGACGATGAAGCAGACCTCCGGGTTGCCAGCACCAGCCAGGTGGTTAACAACTGTGAGGTAGTGCTCGTTGTCCTGCCACTTCATCGCCTCGTCTCGCTCCAACGCCACGCACCTCCCCACGGCGCACTTCTTGGACGCCTTGTACATGACCTTGCAACTAAAATTCAAGATGCATGATAAAATCTTAATAAAAGAATTAATTACTCTATAAGAAGAAATTAAAAGGCCAAATTAAGGTCGTTGTTGCTAGTCAAATTCAGTTCAGATTGTACGTGGCTCGTAGGTTGCAGAGGTCAGCCATGGGCTGAGGAGAGCTCGCGGCCACAAGGCCGACGATGTGGACGACGACATCCTCAGGAAGAGCTAGCTAGGACGGCGATCGCCAACCTCCTCGCCAGCTTGGTCTTAGCAGTCATGCTCCGCGTGCTCACCATCGTGTACATACGTATGTATAATATATTCAATACGTACCATATGCGTGTTGATCACCTTGGCGTGCGATAATCATTTTTATAAAACGTCGAAGAGACGCATCGTACGTAACGTCGGCGCGCGAGACGAAGAGACGCATCATATCGCCCGTCAGCGCAGGAGACGAAGAGACGTATCGCGCGGGAGCCGAAACGTTTAATTATCACAAGCAGTTGTTTGTTGAAAACCGTCTGTGATAGTTCTAAATATCACAGACGATTTTTAATATGAACTCACAGACGGTTCATGTTCAGAACCATCTGTGATACTTCACAGCCGGTTTTCAATATGAACCATCTGTGATATTACCTCTTCACAGACGGTTTTTAGCGCAGCTAGTAACACAGACAGTCTCTAAACCAAAACCGTTTATGATTGCATGTAATATAGACGGTTTTGGTCACAAACCCTAGCACGCGGGCTGTTATTAATAAAGGAATATCACAGACGGTTCAACATATAATATAGTAATTCGAGCACCTCCAAACTAGATTTTTTTGAATATATATATATATATATATATATATATATATATATATATATATATATATATATATATATATAATATCCAAACGTGGCGATCGCTTCTTACAAAGATTAAAAAAAGTAGAAACCTAAATAAACAAAGTTTTTCTAGTGGCGGAGGTAGGCTGCTATCTCCATCTTCAAAACTTCGTAGACGGCGGCGTCGGCATAGAACAGTTCGTGACCATCAGTCCGAAATACGTCCATCCGTTGACGCGCTCGTTCAAGTGTCTCCCGAAGACCCTCAGACTATTGAATCAAGAAGAATTGAGCCTAGAGGTGATCTTCCCTTGTTTGAGGGGTCTCGGCATGGTCGACTCGGTCGCCTGCCACCTCGATTAAGTAGTCCAAGTGACGGTGAGCCTCCTGGAGACGTGCAACGTCGTTGTGGAGGACCACATCAATGATGCGGTAAACTCGTCGGAAAGTGGGAGATCACTCGGAAGACACGACGGAGGAGGATGTCAAGACGGCGGAAGGTAGCCGCCACCTGCTCAGACAAATCCTCGGACATAGGAGGGAGGATACTGTTGGAACAGTGTCCTTCTGCCGCATCCGCCAACGTACGACTGGAGAGGTGCTCGTACAGTATGGCCAAGTAGACCATCAATGCCGGCGACAAGGAAACAGAAGAGAGAGCCATATATTTCTGCTTTAGAAGTATATACAGTAGAGTTATATGTGGGGATGATGATTATCTTCTATGGTGGATGATCCTTTTTATAAAACAAAGAATAAATTCGGCGCGTGAGATGAAAAGACGCATCGGGGAGCCGAAGCGGCATTGAAGCGATGAAGGAACTCATCGGGCGACGAACAAATATCACAAACGGTTTTTAATATGAACCGTATGTGAAGTCTACAATTATCACAGACGGTTCGTGTTTAGAACCGTGAAGTATCACAGTCGGTTTTCAATATGAACCGTCTGTGATATTACCTCTTCACAGACGGTTTTTAGCGCAGCCAGTAATACAGACGGTCTCTAAACCAAAATCATCTATGATTGCATGTAATACAGACGGTTTTGGTTAACCGTCTATGATGAGGTGTCTATTATTAGCCTTTTTTAGTAGTGTACCTCATCTTGTTGCATGAACTAACTTAACATGACATCATCGTCGTCATAAGCACATCATAAAGACTCACAAATTTAAGTAGAATAGGGGGTTGGCTGTGGTTTGGCACAGTTTGCCCAATTGGTTGACCTACAAACAGTAACCGGACAAATATAGGCGGTAGTCTATTTTATGTATAGCACTTTAAGTAGACTTCAGGTTTTAGCTAGCTGCTAATTTGTTACAAGTCAAATGATGTAGTTGGGGCGTGATGCGTGCTTTGCACCATAAGAACCACTGCATATGAAAACTAAATGTATATAATGTAGCGATTAGTTTAGAAGATTTTGCATACATCAGAAGGCCATGGGTGGAAAACAGAAGCATGAAACATTAAGCAACAGCAGGGGTTTGAAATTTGCAGCACGAAAGTAAGCAACAATCATACATAAACGTGGGTGTCTATGGGAATGTGGCTTCCTTGTTGAGTTGCCAACTTGCCATTGACCTAGGCCGTAGGGTTTTAGTGTAGGATGTTCTTGACTAGTCCATACATATCAGAAGAGACAAGGAGATATCATCCAAACTTAACCTTTACTTACTGTCAGAGTACTATTTTAATCATCATTTCAATTCGTTTTCATCAGCATGCATGATTGGTGGTTTAGTACATATATCTTTTTATGCACGATGAAATATTTTATTCTGGAGCGTAAGATAAGAATACTCCCAAGCTAACTTCCAAAAACGACGCAGAAGAAAGGACCAAGTGGACGAGAGGCAGACGCAGCAAGTCAAAACAGGGAGTATCACATGAGGAGTATTCTAAGGTGGTTGTTGACGTGCCTAAGGTGGTTGTTGACGTGCCTGAAAATTTCAAGTAAATAATCATTGCGACAGTGGTTGATTACCACAGCTGATATCGTACTGATGTCATTGATGTCTCCATAAAAGGGTATTCAAGCTAATTGGCCATACACTGATGTGAACAATATATAATTGATTCGTATCCTCTATAGGCAGTCCAATTATATGGCACAACACGCACTATGCCATTGAAACAAGAAACTAAAACTTCCTTGTAAATATCTGTTTGGGAATCACAAGTTCAGGGCTTGTTTGACGAGGATTCTTGACCAGCTCAACTTTTTTTTGGTTAAAGTCAAAGTTCATGTAAAAGGAGACCAACTTAATAAAGGTCTACTTTATAACGGTTATGAACCTACAACCAGTCTATAAAGAAAGTCTAATTTCCTTTATTACGGAGACATAAGACGACCAACTATGGATACTGTCCAACCAGCTATTCGGGTTTGGACAATCCCCGACCAGCAAATTGGTCGGGAGATACGATAGTCACCTATGTAACCAGCGGGAAGGCATCTATTGGTGCATCTGGCAATTTACAACAGTTGACTAAAGGGACGTAACGGTTCAAAACTCTCTTGACGAATAAGCGTGAAGATTAGAGACACCTTTAGCGGCATTAACTGCCACACCTTTAAATACTATAAAGAGAGTAGCCCACATATTTTGTAAGAACAATCAAGTTAAGAGTAATCGATTCTGTAACATCCTCATTGTATTCTCATACATACACTCAGTGTGTTCGTAGCCATAATGGTCTTCGTTTTGATAGCATTCTCATATCATTTTCCCAGATAAGTGTGAGAACCCGCATAATTAACTAAGCTAATCCAACATTAATCTGTAATTAGTGTTAACAAAAATTCATTAAAATCATCTCACAGTAAATTTTCACCTAACATCATTCATTCAATTCTTGCATTTGGCCAATAAATCATAATCATCATCATCACCCTCTTGCTACAACCAATTCATAGCTTGCATAAGCATAATAAAATTACATTTCATTGTTATTGCATTCATTTCAATCAAAGCCTCCATTTACAAATGTCCAACCCCTATTCAACCCTCATTTCAATTCTCCTTCAAGCATCACATCCAGCCGTAGTGATCATCACGGGTAGAATAGCACCTCTAGTTTTCTTTTTCAGCCGGTCAACTAGTAGCAGTAGCAGGCAAGAGGTGGCAGCTACAGCCCTGCATAGCCGAGCCATCCCCCATGGTACCATCCTCGCGCACTCCCGCTGTTTCTTCTGCCAGACCATGAGCTGCACAGCTCGCCCTTATCCAGAGGCTTCCATCGCCACATTCACTTCACCTCACACCTTCCCACCAGCCGATTCCCCTCCAGGAGCATGGAGGAGCGAAGGAGCTAAGGAGCTAGGAGCTCGGGAGATCAGAGAAGCCGTCAAGCACGGGCGACGCCGGTGACAGCCAGTGAACCGCAAGCAACCGCCGAAGGTCCCCGCCAAGATCAGTAGGAGATCGACCACCCCTTCACTGCCGGCAGCACCTTCTCCACCATCACCGACTACCGCATCAGCTACAACCCTAAAATCAACCCAATCCCCAAGCCTCAGGTAAACCATCCTCAGACCCCTCCCCTACACCCATGTTGCTACTCATCTGGGCATTCCACAATGGTTATTCATTTCACAACACATCAATCGCAGAGCAAGGGGTGAGATCTGGGACGAGAGAAGGGAGATGGGTGCCTACCTCAGTAGGTCCTAGTAGTTTTTCATCTTGTCCACCAAGCCTCATACCTCCCCATCATCAAGCAGCCGCATATGCATACCTAGATGGAAATCAAGCCACATTAGCACCCTTCTTGCATACATGAACATCTTCATCACCAATCAATTCTTCTCAGCATTAGCAAGTTAATCTCTTCACAAGTGAATCTAAGAGAGGGGGTAAGAGGAGAGGGCAGGAAGGGAGTAGAGGCTGAGAGAGAGCCGGGTAGCAGCGCCGGCGGCCGTAGGCCGGGCCGGCCGTGAAGACAGAGCCGAGGCGGCGCTGGCCTTCGGCCGCGCCGAGGGAGACCGCAGGAGCCAAAGGAGGGGGCGAGTCGATGCCTTGCGGGTGACCCAGGTGGGGGGAGAAAGAAGGGGCGTAGAGGAGCAGGCGGCTGGACCGGCGGCGTTTGGGCGGCGCAGGGGGAAGACCAGAGGCGGCGGCGGCACCAGAAGACCAGAGGAGGCGACGCGTCTGGGAGAAAAAAGGGAAGAAGGAGCCGGTTCGGCTGGGAGCTGGGAATGAGGCAGTGAAGAGGTAAGGAGAGAGAGAGGGGATTAGAAGGGTAGGATCAGGGTAGAAATTTTCTTAGGTTGCTAAGATTTGCTGGAAATTGCAATAGAGTAGTCTTCAGGGTGTTCAACCTATTTGCTTAATTTGATAACCTTGTTGGATTAATTAGTCTAATCCACCTTAAGTTTATTTGAGAGGGTAGTTAGCTTCGTTTGCGCTTGATTAAAACTCTGTAGAAGTAGATGCATAATTGGGGAGCTTGATCGGCTTGGTAAGTGTGATCGCGGGTGGTTGTCAAATCAGTGCGTCTAGATGCGTTGTTCGGCAGCGACCCTAGAGTAATTAGATTGTAGGTCAGCCACACCTGGGAAGGGCTACCTGAGCGGGGACCTGGAAAGTGTTGTTAATTAAAATTGTGTTAACAAATTAGGATCTACTAACCTATGTACTACTAGTATCACCCAAAATCAGCTATTTATTTATTCCTTTGTTGTGCGTGCTACCGCTTTGTTACAGAAGACGATCCCACGCTGACAGGAGTAGTTAATTCGGAGTTCTTCGTCGACGACCTTTTCTACAATTCTGAAGGCAAGCGATCCTCTTGAATATGAATATAGCTATTTTAAATGTAAACCGTATATTACTATATCATATACTTATTGCATCAAAATTACTTCTCAAAACTCAAATCATTTAAATGGTTATGAAGATGAAAGAAATGAAAGAGATGAGGAAAATACATGATGAGTAATGAATGAAATGAAAGAAGATGTAATATTATGGCTGGTAAAGGGGGCCCGGGGCAAGGATGAGAGAGGGCAAGAGGTGGGACCCCTTTACATATGGTTAATATATAAGGACCAACAACACTCTTGCTCGGTCAGAAGCTGTATCTAAGTACCAACCATCCTCTCATTTCGATGAGCAGAAAATGCTACCAGGTTACGTAATCATGCTCTCCACAACGGGTAAGTATATATGTGTGCGTGTGTAAAGAAGAAGCAGGCGCTATAGCGCTATGTGGAGTGTTGGGTGCAGAGAGGATGAACTGACCCAACCAACATTACCCGAACTCGGTGGTGGCCAAGTCAGCACCGACGGAAAGTAATAGGTGGAGAAATTAATCACGTAACCTGAAAAACGTTCTGTATTCTGAACTCGGAGTCGCATCAAAGGAAATGCGATAGACCTAGCTCATAAAGAGCTCAGAATAGTTATGGGTAAAGTGGTACAAGCCTGCGCAGTGCTATATAAAATCATGAATTCATGCCAGTCTCCTGGATTGGAGTCTACGGGAACCGCTAGGGGTCTATCTTCTCTCCGAGTGACTAGTAGTTTCTTCAGAATTAAAATATGCCACCTAATGCTTTGACGAGTTATTTTCAGAAAACGAGATGATTTAGAACATGAAGTAAAAGAGCAGAGATGAGTCATAAGGTGCATTTTTGCTATTAATGCTTACTGAGTACACTCGTGTACTCAACCTTGTTAGTATTCTCCTTTGTAGATCCTAGTCCGGCCGGGAGTTATCCCGAGTGGGACGAAGGACAGGCAGGTACCAAAGAGGCCGTACGAGGCGAGAGCGTTGACTATGAGGACCAAGGTGAGATGGGCAACTGATTCGGCGTTGGGGACGAGTTGAGGACCGATGGAGTAAGAAGGCCCGCGAAGGGACTTAGTCTCATTTCGCAGTTGTAGATTTTTATGTAAGAACCTTAGTCTTGCGTGGCTAACTGGAATAAAAGTACAGTTTATATTTTATTGTTCTGCTACGCTAACTCTGGTAAAGGCTTACTATTCGTTGGAGCAGTGTTCTACTGGGCAAACGAATAGTAATCCGCATGCCTAAGTGTGATTACCCCTAGGGTAATGACACGGGGCGTCGCAATAAGCTCAATAGGAAACCTCGTGTTCCGATCATCGACACTGATTATTTCTTAATAGTTTTTCATCAATATGCATGTTCACTGTGAATATTAGGGCCTGATCAGGTTTGGCTATGCTTATATTTGGTGCTACCTTGTTTCTTGAGTTAATTTTCATAATACTGTTTAATTGGATTGATTATTGAGCAACAAAGTTGGTTGCAACTTTAAGTGGACGCTGATCTATGCAAATGCTATCCATTTGATTATTGTTGTATGTGTGTTAGTGGGAGGGAGTGATCAAGCAAGTGCTGCGGCACACAAAGTCTATGAAGCACCCCTTTACATTCTACAAGGGAATGAATGGCTGATGGGGTGTTAATGATTAAACTAAACCATAGTATATGTGTGTGGTACTATCATTGCCATGCCTGCTGCAACAAGAAGCATGATGGCTGCAATAATTCCAGTTTGGCCTACTGATGAAGTGATGAGTAGGGCATGAGCCATGAGTGCATAATATCATGGAGCAGTTGGGCTCCTAACTGACAAATGTTCAGAATTTTTCAAACCTGTTTCAGATTATCAGTTCATAAACTGTTTAATTGGGATCGATCTCCATGTGCTGCCTTCTAGTTCTGTGGCTCTGTGCTGCAAGCCTGCAGCGTTGTGTAACTAAATTAAAGCATTTTCACACGCGCGCGCGCTCACACACTCAAGAGTTTCACTTTTCAAGTTCTGTGTGAAAACACACATATAGCAGGGTATTCCAGCGGGCATGCATCAGAGAAAGCTGAAAATCTACAGACTAGAGGTAATTGATGTTATCATGCCAAGCATTTGCGCAATTCACTGGTGTGTTTTTGTTGGTAAGCACTTCAGTGTAGAAAATTCATATACAAAAGGAGTACTAGTATACTAGTCTAAAAAAAAGGAGTACTAGCATACATTAAATGGACAATGCTTTGCCTTTTCTGAATTAGTGGGCGATGCTTTACTTCGCGCAGGATACATAAGATCAGATGCATGACAAGTACATAATAAGATTCATTGTTTGCATTAGGTACCAATAGCCAGTAGGGGGGGTGATAAAAAGGGAAGTTGAGAAAAACTTGAAGGGAACTTGATGTCGCAGAAAGTTCCTGTGTCATTTTCAATGTGCAGTTGTTGGCAATTCCATATGCTCGTGAGTCGTGAGAGAGTACTAGTACTACTATGAGGATGTTGGGAGACAAAAAAAGGGGCACTTGGCGATAGAGAAGAGGCATCTCGAAAAGGCGATTAAAATTCACGGCAAGTTTTCCAGAAGAACGCACAAGAAAGATCGCTTCTAGATTTTGTTTGAACTCTTCGCACTTGAATTTGCTTTCTTGTGGCGACAGCGAGAACAACGTACTAGGCACGGCTAATTAGCACCACAATATTTTTTTCCTTTTTTGTCATGTAAGGTAAGCAGCAGCCAAAGTTTGTATTTCTTTTTCTTTTTGGAAAAGAAAGGGCATGGAAAAGGAAAAACTTTGCGGTTTAACGAATAAGCGCTAGCAGCAGCAGACGAGTTAGTTAGTCGGGGAATCGAAGGCGTAAGCATCGTCGTGATGGGGCTTGCTGCCCCTCTGGATGTCTGGAAAAACAGTAGTGGACTTCGGTCGCAAGATCGTACTCGATCGATCCGTGAGACGACAGTTCGGTCGGAGTCCACTCAGCCTGACTGATCTAGATGTGCGGTGTACTGTGCGCCATGCCAATGCCATGCACGACGCAACCACATCACCATTCCCCACTCCCCACCCGTTTTGGCTGTGACGCACGGCAAAACCAGCGGGCAGGCGCGCGGCTCCCCTCCTCTCGTGCCCACGCGCCGACACCTCGGAGGCTCGGACCGCACCCCATCCGTCGAGCCTTCGGTTGAATTGGCGGTTTTTAATTTGGGTCCGACTAGCGCTCCGACGTCTCACGTAAATCTTTCAATCGGATGTTCCGGTGCAACGTCTGCGAATAACACATGCAACAAATTAGTTTAGCCTATGCAACAAAAATAGGGTTCGGTCCTAAAATGGAAAATGTCACATTTTGTTGAGAAAAATCACTTGAAATTACATATCTCGTTCGTATATAAATGTACTTAAAAAACTAGTACAAAAGTTTGAAAACCAAAATCTACGATGCTACAACCATTGCAACATTTTGGGAATGCATATGCAACAATTAGGGAAAACACTTGCAACGAAATGTGAAAACAAAAAAAAAATCACAAACTTGTGCAACAAAACATCACATGGTCTAGAAAAGAAGCAACAAATCACTACAACACCTGTAACAATTCACCTCAATGTGTGCGACATCGCAACAATGAGCACACTGCAACATTTTTGAGAGACAAAATGCAACAAAATAAAACACTTTTGGCAATAATTGAGAAAAATATGATACAATAAATTCCAAAACCTGCAAACAAGCCCACCGAAGAGGACGGATGCAATGGTGGCGGCAAACTGGCAACGGGCCGAGCTCGAAGCAGGAGTAGGAGGCAACTAGCCCGGCATCTTGTCACTGGTAGACCTATTTAAACGCCGGGTTGGGCTTGAAAAGCCCGGTCTCAAACGGGCCGGCCCAAGCTCGGCCCGGCCCGAAAAATGATTTTTTCTAATAAAAACTATTTTATTTCTTTTTGGAATAAAAAGTAATATTTAATTCATTTTAAAGATAAAAAATAGTTTTTATTATTTTTATTGCATTTAGTGGTCTTTTTCGGTCTTTCGGGCCGGAAATCAAGGCTCAGGCCGGACCGGGCCACCTATGAACAGATCTAATCACTGGCGAGCCCAGATATGGCGGGTGCATAGCCGGCCCACACCACCACCTCCCTAGTCGAGCTCGAGAGGCTTGATCACCGGCCCCACTCGTCGTTGAAATCGACCACCACTTCTGCCCTAATCTCGGGAGGCCTCTATGCCCTAGCAGCTATCAGGTGGGACTTGGGGTGGAGCTACATTAGATGAGAAGGTAGTAGGAGAAGGAAGCGTCGAGCACATACAAGAGAGGGAGGAGGAGGAGCTCAGGCATGCGTAATCCCTCACCCGTCACCATGGCTATGGGATTTGGAGAGGAAACAGTAGTAAAAAAGGGGAAGGATAAACCAAAACAGTGAATGAGTAGATAAGGGCGAAGGTATTCGAGGCGTCTCAGTCTCGGATGAAGGCGCGAGTCAATTTGTTCCATGGCTTGATGGCCCTGGTGGGCACCATGGCAGCCATTGAATGAAGTAGTGGTGGATGGGCGTCCGGCGTTAGATGTCGTATCGGACGTATGTACAAGAGGATTATCGTTTTAATTTGCAATAGCAAAATTGTCCCGCTAGCATGAAATTGCAAAAATGGCACTTGGCAGCCACCTACCGTCTTTCAATCCGCGGAAGCCACCTGCCGCACTCCTAGTCCGCGGTAGGAACATTCTTGCTCGTGGTGGGAATGTGCGCAGGCCACCACCTGCTGCACTCGCATGCCATCCTGCTACGGTCTGAGAGTGAAGCAAGTTACGTCTGAGAGTGAAGCAAGTGGCTTCTGCGGACTAAAAGCATGATAAAAATACCAATTTTATCATTTTGAATGAAGAGAGAGCTACGTTTACTATTTTGTTTTTAAAAAATATGTTAAATTAGCCCAAAAACTCCCCATCCCTCAAACCGATTCGGCAATTCCAACGCCATCCTACGCGTTCCCCCTGTCATGCCGCCCCACCACCCGGTTGCGCGTCGCCCGGCCCAGCCGCCTCCTTTTATAACGCTTACCACCCACTTCCCCAGCCATTCCCACTCCCAGCCGCCAACTCGCCAACCCTCTTCTCTCGCTTGCAGAGCTCAGAGCCTAACACGCACGCGCGCACACAGACACCCTGCGCTGCACTAGCAATTTCGAGAGGGCCATGGACGCCGTCTCCTGCGTGGCGCCGCCCGCGCTCCTCTCCCGCTCCTTCGCCGACGCCGCCACCGCCACCGCCCGTGCGCTCCACTTCTCCCTCTACGACTCCCCCGTCCCCGAGCCGTCCATGGCCACAGCCGACCTCGGCGCCTACGCTGCAGCCACGACGGCCCCGCCTGCCACCTGCGAGCCTGCGGTAGTGCTGCACGGCGCTGGGGGTGATCCGCCGAGGACACCACCGTCGTCCGCACGTTGCCGGCTGGGGCCGGCGGGCGGGCGCGCGGGGAAGCGGCGGCCGCGGCCGTCCAAGCGCGCGCCCACCACGTACATCAGCACAGACGCGGCCACCTTCCGCTTCATGGTGCAGCACGTCACCGGCGCCCAGGCCGAGCCGCAGGACGTCGACGCCGGCTTCGGCCTCCTCCTGCCGCCCTTCGACGTTGGGCCCTTGCTACCGGCGGACACTGCGGGGGCCGCCGCGGCCCACGTCGCCGCGTACATACCCCCGCCCCAGGAGGCGGTGGCGGCGGCAGAGCAGCAGCCGTGCTTCCCGACGCTGGACTCCTGGAATGTCATGTACGGCGAGAACGAGGTGGTTTGACTTTGAACTCTCAAGGAACTCAAAGAACTTCGAACGTCATGTACAGCTAGCAAGCATGCAGCCCGCAGTTGATGATGGCCTTGTGTTGTGTGGCCTGTGATCTCTTGCTCTCTTTGGTGTTGGTCGTAGAATTGTAGAGAAGCTAGCTGTACATTACTACTGCATGCAATGTTGCAAGTGCAAGTACCACGTGTACGTGCGTGGTGATGTAGGAATTAGGATTAATGCACCGGAGCATGCTAATACAATCAGGTTAATTTCAGGTGCTACTTTTTCTTGTGATCGATTGCAGTAGCTGCAATGTTCTAACAATCGGTAAGCAGTATTCGTTTGGTACTCCCACCTTATAGTGATTATACAGAAATTATTCCTGTACTCGGTCTTGTAATCGGTTTTGAGGTTACTTTATTTTATATTTTAGATTTATATATGTACACTTATACAGTAGCAAAAAGACATCTAATGCATCTTTTTTTTATATGAATATAGGCTTAAAAACAAAGTTATTGTCAATGTAACAATGCAAATCAACAATATAATACAGTAACAGTACAAATATTCGCAATAAAGAAGTAAAGTTTATGATTCATATATTATATATCATTCTAAGTTCCAACTATATCATACATAGGTAATGTCTTGTCACTAAACAAGTAAACCTCAAGTGGGTTGAGAGCCTAGTAAAGCCTAGTTTTTAGTGTTTTGTAATATGTCATCTCCCTAATATTTGGCCTAATTTACAGTACTCGGCCCGCTTAAACTTTTAAACCTATTAACTTACTCACTTTGCAATATTCGATTCAGGGAAAGGACCTAGTCCCGTTATTCGGCCTAATATCCAGCCTACTAGACCGATTTTTAGAACATTGAGTAGCTGCACTTGCATACGCTTCGAAGTTCTAACCAATGTGAGCTCCCTGCTTCTTGTGTAACGACGTCGTGTTGGTAGCATCGAATCTCTGGTTCTTCGGCCAATCTCATGGTTTTAAACCTCATCACCCACAGATTGGATCTGGTTATTTATGTGTACTACTACTAGTTTTCACTCCATGATTTACGGATCAACATCCTCTGCAGTTGCAACTAGCAACGGAGGTGCACAGTACTCTCGACAATCTAAATAGTATTCCGCTACAATATTCTATCTACAGTTCTTGCACAATGATTGCTACAGAAAAATGCTGCAGTGCTACGCCAAAATCGTTGTTCATGTACCTAAAAGCATTGTTTTTGCAGTAGTCCTCTGCAATAATGTAAAGGATCTGGATCCATGATTTACTTAGTAGCAATGGCGGACCCAGGATTCTTAGGATGGGTGTTCGGACTTCGGACCTAGGTTGCTCAGATATACCGATACCAATAAGTTGATATCGTGAGATACCATCCCCTCCCCCCAAACACTGATACGATCATACGCATATATATAATATAATATAGAAAATATAGGATTAATGATTTCATACGAGGAAATTAGCGATATAAGGCGAGCATAATGACATGAATTAAACAGCAAATCGTAGATATCAATGACGGTTGAGAAGGTGAAAACTATGAATAGAGCTATTTTTGCTCTAGGCTTCTTATTTTGCTGAGTTATGTTGTTGTTGCAGGGTGTGGCCAAGACTTATGCTTGGTGTTTGGTCATTGTTGTTTTCTCTATTTTTCTGTTCTGAGCTGTAGTAGCTATACCGCTAAATCTTATTTTCTTCCTCTAATAGTGATCGGTAGAGGTCATGTCTTCTTTTTCAAAAAAAAAAATCTTGTGATTGGTTTTGGTCGTTGTTGTTTTCTCACTTTTTCTGTTTCAGATTATAGCAACTAGACTGCTATTTCTTCCTCTAATAGTGATCGGTAGAGCTCCTGCCTTTTTAAATTTTTTTTTTGACAGATGCATGACTCACTGATCCTACTCTCTTTTGCTCTTTTCCCATTAGCAAGAACTCAATCTAAGAATGTTCCTTCCATAGAGCAAAAATTAGCATATAAACATATGTAACAGGAGCTCAACTATCTGTTCATTGCCTAAGACAAAGCAGAGGAAGAGGCTAGACTCCAGAAAGAACCGGAGTTGGAGCGGAGCAGTGTCAGGGAGAAGTGGAGTGCACGGAACACGCTTAGATCTGGAGAGAGGACGATGACAGTGAGCTAGATATGCTACTCCCATCCCGCCGCCACGCTCCCTCCCGGCAACCGCGTTGCTCCCTTGGTGCCGCCGCCCTTTTTCCTCGCTTGTCGAGCTACCACCAACTTGCTCGCGTCGATCTCTGCTCGCCGCATAGGTGCACCGCCGCACGCCGCCTCGCGCCGCCAGAGCGCCAGTGTCTACCAACCGCCGCCGTCTCGAGTCTGCCTCTACTGCTCGCCACTTAGAGGTCGGAGCCCCCAACACACACACACACACAAACAACCACAAGATGAGAGAGAGAATAGAAGTTAGGATTTGGTAGGCTGAAGTAAGAAGGAAAATAGGCCTAATATGTTACATGAGTCCCACGCGAGGTGTAGGGAGTATGAACTAAATTCATTTGCGGACATAAATATATAGTTTTAGCATAACTAATAATATATACATCTAATATACCTATTATATACCAGATATTTTGAAGAAAAAAATAGGTGTTCGGCTGAACACCCTTGAACCATTGAGGATCCGCCCATGCTTAGTAGCCCATAACCTCATTATTGTTGAACCTTACTATTTGCCTAAGCACAACTCTAGTCTACCAAACTCTTGCTGCGAAAGAAAATGGTCTCCAAAGATGGGGAAAGAATTGAAGTAAGCACAAGGAGAGGACGAGAAAGCACAGGCGACTGCAATGCAGCCATACTGCAAACAACTAACGCCGACAAGTCGACTTGTCAAGGGAGGGAGGGCCATACGAGTTTTCTCGTGGGTGTGAAAATTCTCAAAACTTTTTGAAGAACCGGGCCGTGTTTCAAGTTTCAACGTTAAGATTTCGAGGTCCACTCACTCGGAGCGTGACCTGGTAACACTGACCTGCTCTTGGATTCGCCTGCTCTGCAGTGCAGACTTCTCTCTAGGGGTTGAAAAGACGAGGGGAAAATGCATGCTATCCAAAAGAACAAAAGCTGCCTTTTAGTTTGATCCTCTTTTGCGATGGTGATCGTGTTCCCGTTGCTTTTTTACTCGAGACTTCCGTAAAACCACTCGCCCCGTTCACATGGCAAGTGCCTCCAGGTCGTCCTAGAACTGAAACCTCTGAGGTTGTACATTTCACATGGTCTGAATCCTCCGAGTTGTCTTTTCAGTACAGAACCGCCGAGGCACCCGTTTTCAGTAAAGATTCTGAAGCTCTGAACCATGACGCGCCACACGAACTCTATTGATCACAGCAACAAGCATCGCACCATGTCAATGCCACACGATCTGCACAGATCTTGATCACCATGGAGTTCGTGTGAGATATCTTAGTTACCATTTACCAAGCACCATGAAAAACTTGATCGAACACTGCTGACAGGTCAATCCTGCATGGCTCATGGCTGCACGCTGATTCACCTGATGAATATATCTGCTACCAACACAACCATAGTTCCGCCCCTGTAAAATCTCTAAGCAATGTATCATCTGCGCAGCATCCATCTAAGCAGCTGTTGGTTGCTGTAACCATCAACCCATGATGTAAAGCCATTGCCAACTGTTGTACCGTGCCACTGTTCTCTCAACGTATTTACAGGATGCGTCATATGGCCACAAAAATTAGGGAACATAAAGAAGAACATATGCACAACAAGCATGCAAAAACCCGGGCAGATCTTGCAATTATACATGAAGTTTAACCATCAATAAAATTCGGTTGACTTGTCTTAACAGGAACAGATAATTACACTAAGACGAAGATTGTACCATACATTCTCCTTTTTGGGAAGATACCGCATAAATAACAATTCCAATGAGATCTGACAAACAACTAAAGCTTTGTCCAATACTAGTCATGTGTCCGTGCGTTGCAACGGAAGCTTATACTTTGTATCAATAATTTATATGCAATGAACACTAACTGTGTCTCAAACATACTATTCATTTGAATGTGCAATCATATAATGTTCAAATTATTTCATTAAAGTATACATTGTTCCTTATTGGTTCATGTGTCAAATAAGACTTGAGAGCATTGGAAGCGAACAAAATCACAAATATCTCTTTTCACATGATGAGACTACGATTTTTTAACCCATAGCACAGCATAAGCATTGAACTGGTTAGATATATACGCAGAACGGCCTCCACCACAGTCAGTACCTCTCCCTCCTGTGTATTCCGCAGGTGAAGAAATAGATCGCACATGTACGACACGCACGGTAATTTGATCACTCTTTCTCCCGCAGTCTGGACCGTGCAAGTTTTATCTCGCATACAGAGCCCAAACTTATAATTGGTATAAGAGACAGTATCAGCTAATCAATAAAAAAGAAAATTTGGTACAAGCCCATCCAAACAAGATACCAAGGAAATCCAACACTAAAAACAAATATCTAGATGAACTAATGGAGCCAACTAATCTATGACTCTCAAAGATACTCAACAACCCTTTTACATCTGGTGAATCAGATCGATAGAATTTTGAATAAACTATTAAAAATTGAGTGGCATAATCGGTTTTCCAGAAAGTGGTATACACATATTGCTACCATGCTGAATCTGATGACCAAGTCACAGATTTGAGTGACAGAATTACAAGTGGTTCAACAATAAAGGTTATATCACTCATATTACTTGCTTCATAAACAGATCTTTTGTGCACGTATTAAGGCAGAAAAAAGGCCTCTACCTAAATTGATAATGGGCTAAACAATAAGATGACAATTTTTTTGGAATGAAAGTAGGATGAAGAGTCTTACAACAGCAGAATTGGAGCGTCTTCCATTTCTCAGCACAGCCTGAGCCTTCTCCACTGGACTGCCTTATATATGACTTCAGGAGAGGTACAGGTGGAAATTACTCAAGGAAACCAGCCTCATGAGCAATATATATAGCATCTATTACATTACCTGACTTTATGAATTCCTCAACAACATCTGAAAAGCAACACCAAATAGTTCTGTCACGTCTTCTTCTCAGTTCACTAAAAAATGTATCACAAGAGCTGGTTAAAATGACTAAAATATGAATTACACCATCTGCAGTTACAAACTCATTACAGAACCTTCAAGAAAAGGTTAATATAATTTAAAGCAATAGCATAAATCAATTCATCAATCTTCAAAGTTCTAACCCACATTAGGGAGGACATATTGCTTAGTAAACAAAACCTGAGACTATAACAAAAACAGATTGCAACTTTGAAAATATTCCATTCAAATGCAGTCCGTTGACACAATTTCATAAATAGCAGAAAACCAGTTGAACCACTGTCAGCTTAAAGTTGAATTGAAAGATACAAAACTTCAAACAAGCCCTGTAGAGCTAACAAGGGCCATTTCGAAACTTATTCTTGAAATTGTGATGGCGAACGACGACATTTTAATGGGACGGCTTTGCGGCATTGGAGGCATTGGAGCCATGGAGGGAGGCCTCTTTGTGCTCTGAGACCTCCAGCTGGTTATGCCACTACCCCCGGCAGGTGGTCGAAGAGCGGGTGGCTTAAGCAAGGTTCTTTCCATGATATATTGCAGATAGCTTCTCACAACCTGTGCACGGCAGATGATTAGATTAAGACAAAACCAACTTGTTATTTTATCTCAAAACATAGAACTGAATTGAAACTATGAATGAACAAGGAAGCCTATCTATCACAAATAAATTAATCATTAACATGCTGCACTTTTATCTGAATTGTAACCACAATTGGAGTACATTTGAGATGAAATACGCCACTCTATTTTTCTAGGGGAAAGAAGGATCCCCACAACTTATGCTAAAATACTTTTGAAGTTCTATCTATGCAACAATGGCCATGTCTACGAAGGAAGGTACTACTACCGCAACATAAAATGTTTAATTCATTTTCTATCGCACAAGAGCACAATAAAGACCAACGAGTACTGAATATTGATATGTCAAATCGATAACAATGCTGCACTATTCTTGAGAATCAACCATGACTGATTTAGATTTCCTTATGCTTCCCCATAGGCAAAAATCACAGTAACCTAGAAGAATACCCTCGCATGAACACTACAATCTGGACCTGGTGGGCACTGAAAAGCCTAACACGGCTCAAGATCGATGGAAGCAAATCTCTCTCTCTCTTTAACACCCACAATACCAGAGACACCAAAAGGACTTGGTAAAGAAGAACCACATCGACGAACCAACCTAGAAGATAAAAAAACTGCAAGCCAATGCGGGCAAGTAGGCGAAGGAGGCTCGAATGCACGTAGGCAAGAGCAGGAGGGGTCAACTGGAAACCTGGAAGATGGAATGTTTTCACGATGAGCGCCTGTAACCTGCCTTCGATAAGATGATTTTTAAGTAGCAGAGATAAGCTGATTTTATACATCTTCAGTATTTAGGGAACTACACAGAGCGATAATATCCTAGGCATGATTACATAATTAGGACTCAGGAGTGAGGACAAATATTAGACAGGTTATGCAATTACCCAACACTACCGCAAACTATGACATTTTCTAACAAATGAGGATATACATACACCAAGTTTTGCATTACTAGTGGCCAACAAAACACTAATTTGAGCCTAGCGGGGACCAAGCAGCAGCAAGAGAAGGGGCCTCACCCGGGTTGGCGCCGCGTCTTGAAGCTCTCGGTGGTGAACCTGATGGAGGTATGCCTCTTGTGCTCGACGTTCCTGATGGTCTTCTCGAAGTAGTAGACGACGCGGCGCGTGGGGGCGGGGTGGTTGGCCTGCACGAACCCGACGTCGTGGTCGTGGTGGTTAATGCCCAGGTACCTGACGGACATCATATCGGTGGAGACGACTGCAAAGAGGCCTGAGCTGTTGTTGATGTTGAGCTCGGACTCCACGGGCACCCCGGCCTCCTCCGTGAGGAACCGTAGCGCGGTCGTGATGGTCTCCACGGGCACGGACAGCAGCTCCAGGCACATCCCCACCACGCGCCGGAGGTCCATGGGCGGCACGCCAGCCGCGAGCAGGATTACAGCGGCGTCCACAGCCACAGGCCGCGACGGCAGCACGGTCTTCAGGATCGGCGCAGGTGCTGGTGCCGTGGTGGGCGGGAGGCCCGGGACGACGAGGCTGGTTGGCCTTGTGCGCAGCGCCAGCGGCCTGAGGCTGAGCCGAGTGTGGTGGGCTGGGTGTGCGTGGCCAAAGCCATAGGGAAGCCAGGGGTGCACAACCGGGTTGAGCATGCAGAGGGAGCCGAGCCGAGCGGCGGCGTTGGCCGCCAGGCCGCGCCAAGGGAGAGGGGCCGGATTGGGGCGAGGTGGCAGCGGGCCGTAGCAGGAGCCGGGTCGACGAGTAGTGAGAGAACCGGGCAGGCTGGAGTGGAGGTGAGCCAGGGAGCGGCTGGAGGCGCCGGTGAGTGGGCCAGGCTGGTGGCTAGAGAGGGAGACTCCATGGGCGCTGGCTCAAGGCAGGGAGCAACCAGGCTGGGGAAGCGAGGGCCGGATGGCGGTGGCGGCGAAGCCTGGGATGTGCGCGGGACGTGGCGGGGCAGAGAGCCGACGGCGCCGGCTACCAGTGGATGGAGGGGTGGCGTCGAGTAGGAGGCACCCTAGAGAGAGAGAGGGGGGTGAGAGAAGGTGGCGCTAGCCTTTGGAGGCACGTAGGATGGCAGAGGTGGCGCAGGGAGCCGGACTAGGCCAGTGGCCGGAGGCGCTGGGACCAAGCGGGTGAGGTGCCATGGGAGAAATAGAGAGGAAGGAAGGGGATTGGGAGAAAAAGGGAAGGGAGGTTAAGAAGAAAGGGAGGACTAGGGGGTTTGGCGCGGCATCTGCAGCAGTTTAGCGTGGGGGAGTCAAGAGATCATGGGAGCAGTTGTTGTGGGGCATAGTTGTGTTTGCGGTCGTGCGATACGAAGTAATCTGGGTTGTTCATTTTCTGCTCTTCGATCGGACGGACGCAAACGATGGTGGGAGGACGGACGATAAACTCCTTTTAAGTAGTAGAGAAATGCTGACAAACTTATTTTTGGAGATAAAAGGAGACAAACTTCTTCAGTGGTGTCTCAAACACCAGAAATATTCAGCAAGCTTCGATCCATTTGTTTCGGCTTTGGCTTCCTGCTTACGTTCGAAAAAGCTAAAAGCCGAACTAAACGGCAGGCTTTTCGAAACGGCTTTCTGGGAAGCCGCTTTCCGTGTACACGTTAGAAAGCCAAAAGCCAAAAGCTGTCGCGGGGCAGCTTCCCACGGCTTCCCACCACCCCCTTCCGCATTTGCCCCTCGACTTGTGTGGTATTTACCCACTTTTGCCATCCAACAAAACCTGTCTCAACCACCCCCTGCCACCTCGCCCGCACAGCCCCCCATCTCCCTCCTCCCATGCTCGCCCACCTCCTACTCCTCCTTCTCCTCCCCCACCCACCCGCATGCCTCCTCCTCCCCCGACGCCCTCCTCCCAAGTGGCCACCTCCTCCTCCCTGGCACCCTCCTCCCCACTGGCCTCATCCAGATCCAGATCTAGATCTAGACCTCCCCCACGCCGCCTCCTCCACCTCCCTCCTCCGCGCTGCCTCCTCCTCGGCTAGGATGCATGGACATGGACATGCGTGTCAGACTCGGGATTCTCCATTTTCTAAAAAATGGCGACACGGGGACACGGCTGTATATAATAATAATATATGCATATGTATTATTTAATGTTTTTCTATGTGTTTGTCAAACAGAAAGTGAAAAATGTAAAGTGTAAAATAAGTTCATGTACCTCAAAGATGATCCTCGGTTCTGGCCTCTTCAGTTCTTCATAAATCATAACTTCATATTAATACCAGAAATTCAGAATTCCTTTAACCTATGAATAGAAAAAAAAACTTGATTAGTAAATGTAAGTAATAAATCTTGTGCAACTTCATTGGGTAAGTGAGTAATTAACATAGACTCCTGAGTCCTAACTCCTAAGTTAGTAGACTGAACTACTGAAGTGAATCAGTGTAACATCCCAAAGTGCTGTTACCAAAATTAAATTAAATAAAGTTACCATTTTATTGGATTTTTTGAAATTTGATAGAGTTTCATTGCTTTATTTGAATTTCTGAAGTTTAAAAAAAAATCAAAATTTAAAATTTATTTGAAGTTCTTGAAGTTTTATTGGATTTAAATTAAAAAATAAAAATTTACTTAATTTCTAGAATTTTTTGAGTTTTTACAAGCTTTTTCATAAATATTTTAAGCCAAAACAATTTATTTGCAAAATCTTTAGCCAATTATAAGTTGGAACTATTTTATTTAAATCCAAAATGCCTCAGAGAATTTCTGTGAATTTTCTCTAAATTTTTGGATTTTATTTGCTAGTTTCCAAAGCCTTTTCGAATTAATTCAATTGTTTAAATCGAAAAATAATTTAAAAATCAGAAAAGCTAAATGGGCCGAATCCCAACCCACTCCTATTCGCCGTTTTGGCGGCCCACCTCAGCCCTTTCGCTTTTCCCCCGCTCTCCCCCCTTGCCCCGACCCCACCCGGCAGCCTCCCTCCCCTCTCTTCCATGTGGGTCCCCGCCTACCTCCTTCTTCCCCGCTCCTTTCTTCTTTCCCACGACGCCACGCTTGGCCGCCATTGTTGCCGCACACGGGAGCTTCGTCAACCGCCGCCTCAACCTTCCCGCCTCCTGCGCGACGTGCGCCACGAACCCGCGCCCACGTCCGCCGCCACCCCCACCTTCTTCCCCATCTTCCGCGTCGGTTAACCCACGTCGCCGCGCAACCGTCGCACAACCGCCGTGCACGATCTCGTCGCCCTGGTACCCTCCGCCCCTATAAATAGGAGCACGGTGAGCCCCATGCTTCACTATTCTCCTCCCCCAACTCTTAGCCTCTCCGCTCCTCACCTCTGGCCGCAATCGGGATTTCCATCTCGCCGACCGCCACCTATTCCGCCACCTCTAGCGCCGCCGCCACCGCCACCGCATCCTCACCACCGGCACCATTGGATTCGCCGTAGCCTCGCCGTCCCCGTGCGCGCGCCCACCTCGTCGGACCACCTCCCGAACCACCGCGCCGCCGTGACCCGATCCTCGCCGCCGCCAAATCCCTCGCCGTCGACGAACCTTGCGTGCCCTTGCGCCGCCTGCGTAAGCACCACACTCCCTGTCGCCTCCTCTTGATGTTAGTGTCATCCGCTCCTGTTGCCACGCTGCCAAACGCCGGCGACCATCGGTCACCGTGCGTCGCCGCCGACCTTATGCTGGCGTGGCAGACACCTCGGTGCCACTCGGCGCCACGTCGCCATTCTTGCCATGTGGCGTCCGCGTGTCACGCCGAGTCAGCGCCCGCGTGGCCGGTCCACCGTACCAACTCGCCCTCGACTCGGTGGAACCAGTCCACCGTGGGCCGTGTCAATGACGCGTGGGACCCACATGTCGGGAATTCTTTTAATTCTTTTAAATTCTGAAAATCAGCCGCTGATGTCATCATTGCGCAATAAAGCTATTTTCCATTAGAAAAATAATTCCCAAAATTCAGAAAAACCCTAGTTTTATCATTTTATGTAATTTCAAACTTGCAGAGTTCATATCTTTTGCATCCGAACTCCGATTGAGCCCATTCAAATTTCTAAATTTATCTAAATGCAAGATCTAGCTAACCAAACCAAAATTATTCAATTTGGAGTTAATTTGAATCTTGTTTGAATTTATTTTGAATTTGGATTATTTTCGCATATAGATTTCGACGACTTCAGATAGTCAGATTTCGACGCCGTTTGAGAGCAACTATTTGAGCAAGGCAAGTTACATTCTTGATCATATTTGCACCTATTATTTGAAATTATTTAAATTTTATTTCAAATAACTACTGCATGCTTATTTATATTCAGTAATTTAAATTCCTGTTTTAAATTTATAGTTATGCCTAAAATCCTTTGTATGGCCAATTTTGATAATTGAATCAAACATGTTGTCACCCTAGATAAAACCTAGTTTATACAATAGTATGGACTAGGATCATTTGGAAAATATTGTGCTTAGCCATGCTTATAGACCAAATATGTTTCATTTGAGGAATTTCAGCCAGAAATCAACTAGTGTTTAAATGGTAGCCTTGGCATTGGTGTGTCATGGGAGTTTTATAAATGACTTTAGAAAACAAAATAAAATGATGGTTTGGACTTGGGCAAATTGGTTGTCTGGTGGGTGTTGGTTTATGCACGGGTTCAACTCGGTAGGTTGAGGCCCAGGGTTCTGTTGGTTGTCTCCCAGGTCAGTTAAGGACCGGTCTTCGAGCCGCATCTTGCTAAGCCACATCGTACTACCACATGTCTTGTATGGGTAGGACTTGGCTGATTAATTTGCAAAGTTCCATCATGGTCGTTCCTATTGATGCGGTGGGTAGTCTTTCATGACTTTTGTTAGTCCCACCTGGCGCAAGAGGGGGCCTGAACTCTGCGGACGGGTAGTCCAAAGGGGGCGAAACCTTAGTGAGGGAGGACTATGGTGGAATGATGCATTGTAAAGGCCTCGTGATGATCACTTAGTTGCACACCTTCGGAAGTGTGTCAGACGGACATTAAAAGTTGATTATCTCGTGTGGGTAAAGTTGTACAACCTCTGCAGAGTGTAAAACTATTCGAATAGCCGTGTCCACGGTCATGGACATGCTGGCAAAGCCACTCAAAGTTAGACTTTGGTTTTCATTTAAAAATGTTTTTTGTAAAATAATTTTGTCATGGATGGGTGTCCATGAGAAAAGTTGTGGGTTGAAGCCCCGGGTTGGTGCCCGTGTTTATGTTGGTGTTAGGTTGGTGCCTACACTATCTTTATCAATTAAAAATCAATTTTTGATTCTATAAAACTTGAGCCTTTGAACTTATTATGGTATTTAATGTCAAATGTTGTTCTGGCACAAATAACCCTATAAGCCTTCCTTTGTTACATCCATATATGCATGTCATTCTGTTATTTGACGGGTGTAATTTGCGAGCACAGAAGTTGTGCTCATACTTGCTTAATGCAAACAAATTTCAGAGGAGAAGGACTTCGCTACAGATGTGGATCGTGACGACTAGGCCGCTACCCCAGTCGATTGCCTGTGGCAGATCAATTGAACACCACTACTTCTTCATCGTCTTCCGCTGTGTTTCTTTATTGTTGCCCTGTAAGGCTATCTTGTAATCAACTCTGTTGTTTATTAATAAATTTTAGCGTTTATGGTTGTGTTATCACATTTGTTTGCTGTGTGAGCTAGCCACTGATCATGAGACTAGTCCAGTTATGCACAGAAGATCTGTGATGTTAATCTCGGGTTTTACAAAGTGGTATTAGAGCCATATCGACTGTAGGTCGTGACCTAGTTAGAATGACCATTAATTGAAAACTTCAAAACTTATTTTATAAACAAGAAAAATAATTTGTTCTCTCCTCATCTTGGTCGTCTATCTATAGCTTCCTTATAGAAATTCTTTCTTCACCATTTTATAATGTTAAATGGATCCCCTTTCCTTATAAACTTCTATAGATGGTCAAACCATTACGTTCAAGACCACAAGGCATAAAGCTACCAAGGAAGCATCGTCATCAACAACCACGAGCAGAAGATGTGTTGTCAGCCAAGCCATATAGTTAAGTTTGCCAAGACTCACTCTGTGTATTGAGTCGTTTCACCAAATTAAAAGAGTCTCGATCTATAGAACATTGTGTTGAGTTTGTCTGAAAAGCTTTTTAAGTTGGTTCTTTCGTTTGGGAGGGTTGTTTTGCTCTATCCCCTTAGTTCTTCATAATTGTCTCTCCTCTATCCCTTGTCTCCTTCCCTAACTCTCTGGAGTAACCAGCAGATGGTGAACACTCGTCACTCAGGAAGTGGAGCCCACACCAACAACAATGGAAGTGCCCCAATCAATGAACCAGAGTGGCAGCAGTTGATGGCCAATCAAAACTGTCTGATCGAACTGCTCTCTCAGTCCATCAACAACAATCGAGCCCAACAAGCTACAGCTTCCTAAGCTCCAACTCCAACCCCACCACCTCAAAGAACCAGCATGTCAGAATTTATGAGGATGCGTCCACCAACTTTTTCAAGTAGTACTGAGCCCATGGATGCAGATGATTGGCTCCGGGCGATTAGTAAAAAGTTGGATATCACCCAGTGTACTAATCGTGAGAGGGTGTTGTTTGCTTCACACCAGCTCATGGGTACAGCTTCCGAATGGTGGGATAACTTCAGCATCTCCCATGCAGATGCTCAGTCCATCACCTGGGTTGAGTTTGTGCGATCCTTCCGGCATGCACATATTCCTGCAGGCATTATGACCCTCAAGAAGAAAGAGTTTCATTCGCTGCGCCAAGGCAACCTCTCTGTGAATGAGTACTTTCACAAGTTCAACCAATTGGCACGCTACGCACCTAACGATGTTGCAAAGGATGAAGATAAGCAGGAAAGATTCCTAGAAGGTCTCAATGATGACTTGTCCGTACAGCTGATTTCCCAGGATTATACTGACTTCCAGCAGCTAGTCGACAAGGCGATTTGTCAAGAAGGCAAGCACCGCGAGATGGAGAATCGCAAAAGAAGAATGGGTGCACAGAAGTACAATTCGAAAAGTTTTTCTAGAGCTAGAGGGACTTCATCATATTAGGTCAAATCCCAGCCAACAGCAGACAACCCAGTCAACTTGGAGTCCTCCAACACATCTAATGGTGATCAGGCACAGAAGGACCCATCCTATGTTGCAGGCATCACGTGCTTCAATTGCCATGAGGTTGGACATTTCGCCAGTAAATGTCTAAAGAAATAGCAGCAGCAAATCCAGCCAACCCTGAAGTCAACATCATGCAAGCAAACAAGAAGCCGCAGAATTCAGAAAAAGGGCGTCTGTACAATGTCACAGCTGAAGTTTTGTCAGATGATGAGCAGGATGTGAACGACGACAATTCCAGTTGAAGACCTAGCATTTCCCATCTTTATTTCTAGCCTCTCCGAATCTCGGGGACGAGATTCCTTTTAGGGGGGGGAGTTTGTAACATCCCAAAGTGCAGTTACCAAAATAAAATAAAATAAAGTTACCATTTTATTGGATTTTCTAAAATTTGATAGAGTTTCATTGCTTTATTTGAATTTTTGAAGTTTTTTAAAAAATTAAAATTTATTTGAAGTTCTTGAAGTTTTATTGGATTTAAATTAAAAAATAAAAATTTACTTAATTTCTAGAATTTTTTGAGTTTTAAAAGCTTTTTAATAAATATTTTAAATCCAAAACAATTTATTTGAAAAATCTTTAGCCAATTATAAGTTGGAACTATTTTATTTAAATCCAACATGCCTCAGAGAATTTCTGTGAATTTTCTCTAAATTTTTGGATTTTATTTGCTAGTTTCCAAAGCCTTTTCGAATTAATTCAATTGTTTAAATCAAAAAATCATTTAAAAAATCAGAAAAGCCAAATGGGCCGAATCCCAGCCCATTCCTATTTGCTGTTTTGGCGGCCCACCTCAGCCCGTTCGCTTTTTCCCCTGTCTCTCCCCTTGCCCCGACCCCACCCGGCAGCCTCCCTCCCCTCTCTTCCATGTGGGCCCCCGCC
Source organism: Ampelocalamus luodianensis (assembly GCA_036346255.1). Lineage (NCBI taxonomy): Eukaryota > Viridiplantae > Streptophyta > Magnoliopsida > Poales > Poaceae > Ampelocalamus > Ampelocalamus luodianensis. The sequence goes on along the minus strand of CM070622.1, from coordinate 24,194,068 downwards.
TACCTCCTTCTTCCCCGCTCCTTTCTTCTTTCCCACGACGCCACGCTTGGCCGCCATTGCTGCAGCACGCGGGAGCTTCGTCAACCGCCGCCCCAACCTTCCCGCCTCCTATGCGACGTGCGCCACGAACCCGCGCCCACGTCTGCCGCCACCCCCACCTTCCGCGTCGGTTAACCCACGTCGTCGCGCAACCGTCGCACAACCGCCGTGCACGATCTCCTTGCCCCGGTACCCTCCGCCCCTATAAATAGGAGCACGGTGAGCCCCTTGCTTCACTCATCTCCTCCCCCAACTCTTAGCCCCTCCGCTCCTCTCCTCTGGCCGCAATCGGGATTTCCATCTCGCCGGCCGCCACCTCTAGCGCCGCCGCCACCGCCGCCGCATCCTCGCCACCGGCACCATTGGATTCGTCGTAGCCTCGCCGTCCCCGTGCGCGCGCCCGCCTTGCCGGACCACCTCCCGAACCACCGCGCCGCCGTGACCCGATCCTCGCCGCCGCCAAATCCCTCGCCGACGACGAACCTTGTGTGCCCTTGCGCCGCCTGGGTAAGCACCTCCTCTTGCTGTTAGTGCCATCCCCTCCCGCTGCCACGCTGCCAAACGCCGGCGACCATCGGTCACCGTGCGTCGCCGCCGACCTTGTGCTGGCGTGGCAGACACCTCGGTGCCACCCGGCGCCACGTCGCTATTCTTGCCATGAGGCGTCCACGTGTCACGCCGAGTCAGCACCCGCGTGGTCGGTCCACCGTACCAACTCGCCCTCGGCTCGGTGGAACCTGTCCACCGTGGGCCGTGTCAATGACGTGTGGGACCCACGTGTCGAAAATTCTTTTAATTCTTTTAAATTATGAAAATCAGCCGCTAATGTCATCATTGCACAATAAAGCCATTTTCCTTTAGAAAAATAATTCCCAAAATTCAAAAAAACCCTAGTTTTATCATTTTATGTAATTTCAAACTTGCAGAGCTCATATCTTTTGCATCCGAACTCCGATTGAGCGCATTCAAATTTCTAAATTTATCTAAATTCAAGATATATCTAACCAAACCAAAATTATTAAATTTGGAGTTAATTTGAATCTTATTTGAATTTAGTTTGAATTTAGATTATTTTCGCGTATAGATTTCGACGACTTCAGATAGTCAAATTTCGACGCCGTTTGAGAGCAACTATTTTAGCAAGGCAAGTTACATTTTTAATCATATTTGCACCCATTATTTGAAATTATTTAAATTTTATTTCAAATTTTTAATTCATGCTTATTTATATTCAGTAATTTAAATTCTTGTTTTAAATTTATAGTTATGCCTAAAATCCTTTGTATGGCCAATTTTGATAATTGAATCAAACATGTTGTCACCCTAGATAAAACCTAGTTGATACAATAGTATGGACTAGGATCATTTAGAAAATATTGTGCTTAGCCATGCTTATAGACCAAATATGTTTTATTTGGGGAATTTCAGCCAGAAATCAACTAGTGTTTAAATGGTATCCTTGGCATTGGTGTGTCATGGGAGTTTTATAAATGACTTTAGAAAACAAAATAAAATGATGGTTTGGACTTGGGCGAATTGGTTGTCTGGTGGGTGCAGGTTTATGCACGGGCTCAACTCGGTAGGTTGAGGCCTAGGGTTCTGTTGGTTGTCGCCCAGGTCAGTTAAGGACCGGTCTTCGAGCCGCATCTTGCTAAGCCACATCGTACTACCACATGTCTTGTATGGGCAGGACTTGGCTGATTAATTTGCAAAGTTCCATCATGGTCGTTCCTATTGATGCGGTGGGTAGTCTTTCATGACTTTTGTTAGTCCCACCTGGCGCAAGAGGGGGCCTAAACTCTGCGAACGGGTAGTCCAAAGGGGGCGAAACCTTAGTGAGGGAGGACTATGGTGGAATGATGCATTGTAAAGGCCTCGTGATGATCACTTAGTCGCACACCTTCGGAAGTGTGTTAGACGGACATTAAAAGTTGATTATCTCGTGTGGGTAAAGTTGTACAACCTCTGCAGAGTGTAAAACTATTCGATTAGCCGTGTCCACGGTCATGGACATGCTGGCAAAGCCACTCAAAGTTAGACTTTGGTTTTCATTTAAAAATGTTTTTTGTAAAACAATTTTGTCATGGATGGGTGTCCATGAGAAAAGTTGTGGGTTGAAGCCCCAGGTTGGTGCCCGTGTTTATGTTGGTGTTAGGTTGGTGCCTACACTATCTTTATCAATTAAAAATTAATTTTTGATTCTATAAAACTTGAGCCTTTGAACTTATTATGGTATTTAATGTCAAATGCTGTTCTGGCACAAATAACCCTATAAACCTTCCTTTGTTACATCCATATATGCATGTCATTCTGTTATTTGACGGGTGTAACTTGCGAGCACGGAAGTTGTGCTCATACTTGCTTAATGCAAATAAATTTTAGAGGAGAAGGACTTCGCTACAGATGTGGATCGTGACGACTAGGCCGCTACCCCAGTTGATTGCCTGTGGCAGATCAACTGGACACCACTACTTCTTCATCGTCTTCCGCTGTGTTTATTTATTGTTGCCCTGTAAGGCTATCTTGTAATCAACTCTGTTGTTTATTAATAAATTTTAGCGTTTATGGTTGTGTTATCACATTTATTTACTGTGTGAGCTAGCCACTGATCATGGGACTAGTTCAGTTATGCACAGAAGATCTGGGATGTTAATCTCGGGTCTTACAATCAGTGATAACATACATATTAACATATAGATAGTTAGATTAGATACTGCCAGTAAGCAACTAATCTGTGTTTGAATCTGAGCAACGTAGATAATAAGTATTCAGCATGGATTCATTTTGTGCAAGATCTGGGCTGACACAATCAACCTGATTTCCACCCCTATTATCTGGCCAAATTTCCTAAAACAAGTACAACATACTCAGTGTTTGAACCAGATACCAGTAACACCTCATACACCTCATACAGTCGTACTACAACACCTCAATGACAGAAGGGGAGAAGCAACTCCTCCTTGGTTACCTTTAGGTTTTGAGCGTCGAGGAGAAGGACGAGCAGTCTAGCAGGGAGCACCGGAGAACTAGGGCGGCGTCGAAGGGGAGAACAAGAGAAGTAGCCAAGCAGGGCGGTGTCGGGGAGAACCAGAGGTCCAGAGCTGGTGTCGGGGCGATGTCGTAGCTACCTGTAGGGATTGGGCGATGTCGCGGGCTCGCGGCTGCTTGCAGGTGATGAGAAGAGGAAGGGGCAGTGTTTGGAGGGAGAACTAAAGCTGGCGTCGGGGCGATGTCAGGCTGCTTGCAGGCGACGAGGAGAAGGGGAAGGGGCGGCATCTGGAGGGAGGGGGTCACCGTCAGCCGTTGATCGCCACCGGGGTTGGTGACGTAGCAGGGCAGTGCAATGTCGCGGCTGATAGAGATAGGCGGCATCGAGGAGGACTGCGGGGAGCAAGCGAGACAAGGATGGAGGGATGGAGCTAGGGTTACTTAACTGATTTGCGGGGAGCATGGGCTGGTCTACTAATTTTGGGCCAAATGGAATCGACCCAAGTGTCCGAGTTTCATTTTTTTCACGGCTCTAATTTCGGACACGCCTAAAATAGATGTTCGCACCGTGTCGAAGCCGTGTCCGTGTCTAACACGGTGTCTGACACGGACTCAGCACCTTGGAGGAATGTCCATGCATCCCAGCTCCTCGGGCTCCCTCCCCCGGCGCCTCCTCCACCTCCCTCTTCCGCGTCGCCTCCTCCTCGGGCTCCCCTCCCCCCCGTGACGCCTCCTCCACCTTCGTCCTCTATGTCACCGTCTCCTCGGGCTCCCTCCTAGCCACTGGCGTTCTCCCTCGAGCCACTGGCCTCCTCCATCCTCCCCAGCTCTTTGCTCCCCTGAGCCACCCATCTCCCGACGACAGCGGCCCAAACCCTAGCCCCAGCACCGCCTCCCTCCCTCCTCCCTCCCCCCGAGGAATCATCTTCTCGCCGGAGCACCGTCGCCGAAATCATGTGTTTTCAGATCTTGAATTGAGCATGATATGAAGGGGAAATTGAACCATTGCTTCTTCAAGAGTGGTCTTTTGATAGAATGGTTGCTAGATGGTGGGTATTCTTCACTTTTGATTATTGCAAATGACGATTGACAACTAGTAGCATTGATCTTCTAACTTGCTTAGTGTATGGAAACATTGGTTTTAGATTTCAGGTGTTCTTACCGCATCTTTTATAGAAAGCTCTTTTTTAGTGAATGTTCATTGCTTATGCTATGTTTGTGTTCATTGGATAGACTTGCATAGTATTACCAGATATTCCATGGCAATTTTATTAGTCCAGTATAAGATCTACAATTATATATGAATCTTATTTGTTTGCACATTGTCATGTACTTAGAAGGAAATTGCTTTCATCACTTGCTGGAACTAAGGAATTTCATCATGTTTTAGCTGTTTGATTGGTATTCATCACTTGTAAATTATAGGAACCTTGGTTGTTTTTCGCAGGTATGTGACCATATGCACATTTTACAATTATCCATGAATGGTTGTTGGATGATGATTGAAATCTGAGTTGAAGAACTATCTTTTAGTTTGTGTGTCCATGAATGTAGAATTGGTTCGGTTCAAGTCTCCTGATTGAATTCAGATGATGCTTGAAAACTACCTTTGTTCTTGCATTGCATAGACCATCTACAACCTGTTAATTAAGGGAACTATGAAGAAATACTTGTACCAGTCCATGAGTAAAAGATCACTTGGTCTTGCCATTGTTTGATTACCATTGTTGAAAATGTTGTTTCATTCAGATGAACTAGTGATATTGTGATCTCATTTTGAATTGGCAAAATTTGTTGGGTTATATTCTAATCTAGTAGAGTAGAAGAAGTGGGTATTAGGGAAAATTGAGCACCTTTGTTTCTCTTTGTTATGCATCAACATGTATTTGGATCCTAGCATGATCAATGGATGTATTTTTTTGCGTGGAACATGGTCTTGAATTGGTTACTCAAGTTGTTCTATAGTATGTTGATTCTCCTTTTGCTTATCATGTCATGTGTTAATCTCAATTAAAGTTAGATGCATTGTTCGATGATTTGCATGGTATAGTTGAACTGAAAGAGGTGAGACATGTCTTTATTTTGTCCTGCTAGTTGGCCATGCATGATATAGTTTGAATATCATTAGTAATAATTTTCTGATCGAAGTGGATGTAATGCTCTTTTCCCTACTAGGGTATAATATGTTTGGTCCCTATTTAACATCAAGTAGTTGTCTTACAATACTCCAAATCATTTGATGTGCTCTTGTTAACATTTGCTTTTGCTGAATAACACCTTACTCTTTGTTTGAAAATATTCCAAATCGGGAATGGTGAGCCAATGCATCTAGTGGGATGGTTAGGAATGGTCAGCCAATGGATGTGGAGGGATGGTCAGGAGTGCAAACAGAGGTAATGCAGATTCTGGAAATTTTTCAATATCATGGGTGGGGGTGCCTAACACTGCCGTTGCCGGACCCAAGCCCAGAAAAAAGTGGAGGGGCATGAATTATTTATGTAATAATTATTTATTCATTGTAATAATTGTTTTTAATAATTACTTGCTGTAATAAATGTTTATTGTAATAATTGTCTGTATTTTTCTTTTTTCATGAAATAATTGTTGATGAAAAAAATTATGTATTCATTATTGTTGTAAATGAAATAATTTTTGTATTCATTATTTTATGTTGTCGTTAGATGTCGTTAAATGTTGTTAAAAGTCATCAAATATCGTCAAATGTTGTTAATTGCGTTAAACGACATCAGACAAGCTATTACTATCCGCAGGGGCATTTCAGACAATTTTCATCTCGAAAGCTGTAGCCAGCCTACCTAAAAGCTAGGCAGCCAAACAACAAATCAGAAAAGCCCAGCCGTTCAACCTGCAGCCGGAAAGCCATACAGCACAGCCGGAAGCCGCTTTTAAGAAAAGCCCAGTCGTTCCAACACCCCCTTCATAGCGCCACAACAAATGGTAAATTCTATCGATGAAGACAATAGAAATGTTCATCAGAATAAAAACTCAAAAATAAAACTTGGCAGAATATCAGCACACTAAATCTAAACAAATTTATACTAAGACTGATTTATGATAAGCAGATTGCCTATTTCTATTTACAGAGTTTGCAAAATTAACATCTTCATTAGAATAAGATGTTTAAGAGGTAATATGGGTTAAATCACATTTTGAAAGTGACAATTTATAGGTGACGCAAAAAGGCAATCTTTAAAACTCCCAAGTACTAACCGACTTCTCAAAAGAGTGCAAACATGAACCAGCTAGTACTGAATTTTATCTTTCCTAAAGGACACTACAATATTAACGCTCCGTTGAAGTATTTCATTCCATCAACATCTCAGAAGGAACACATTGCTTAGTGCTTACAACACTCCAAAAAAATGTATAATACTTCTGCCAGCACATGAACTCCATAAGAGATTATGGTTTAGAATTCAGAACTAATGAAAAACATCTATCTATCTATATATCTATCTATTATTTTATTAACGCAGAGTCAAAAGAAGCCACCACGTTTGCCCTTAAGGGTTAGAAATTCTCACATTAATTGGAGGAAAAAGAGAAAGATCTACATCGTCAATTGTGATGGGTCCAGATTATAACGGTCTACATTAAAAGAAAGAGTCCATGTCAAGCTAAAAAGCTAAAATTCAGAATAAAAATAAAATAAAATCTACAATTTGATTTCCATACGAATTTCTAAGTAAAAGAGTCCATGCCAAATATAATAAAACTAAACTTTGGAATAAAAATAAAATAAAATTAGCAATTTGATTTCCATATGAATTTCTAAGTAAAACCCGCATATAATTATAATTCAGAATAAAAAGGGAATTAGACTTGTATACGAAATTCAACAAAAAAAATAACTGAATTTCATAATAAAATAAAATAGAATTAGCAATTTGATTTCAACACAAATTCCAATAATTACAATCCAGAATAAAAATTAAACAATAGTTGTCAAATTAGATTTGTATACTAAATACAACAAAAAAAATTGTAATTCTGAATAAAAATAAAGTAAAATAAGCAATTTAATTTCAATACAAATTCCAAAATAAAATCCATAAATAAATGTAATTCATAATAAAAAATAAAGAAAAATTAGAAATTGGATTCGCATACAAATTCCAAGAAAAAAGAACTAAAATTCGGAATAAAAAATAAAAGAAAAATTTGCAATTTGATTTGTACACGCATTCAAAAATAAAATACCCAGATAACTAAAATTCCAAATAAATTAAATAAATTTAGCAATTTGATTTATATACGAACTCCAATAAAAATACTAAAATATTGAATAAAAATAAAATCTATAATGAGGATAGCACGAATGATGTCGGGGAAGACACAAAAGAAGCCACCAGGTTCGCTTCCAAGGTCATGTGTTTCTATTGTTGCTTCCTATGGAATAAAAAAAAAGAATAACTAAAATTTTGATTAAAAACACATGTTATAATGTGGATAGCACGAATGGTGTTGAAGGAGACCATGAAAGAGTGCAATGATATCGATATGTCCTGCAAGAAGATATTGATCCACGGAGAAGCGAAGAGCCAAGGCGGCGACGATGGATGTGAGGACAATATTGTGTTGCTTAACCGGGCCATTGAAGAGAAAGTCTAGTGTTGAAGCCAAGGGCCGCGATGACAAGTGGTGAGCGTCGGCGTTGTTGAAGAAGTTAGTGACCAAAGAAGGTCGATGATGGAGAAGCTCTAGCAGAGAGGAGATGAAGCTTTGCATTGAAGACGAGCTATAGACGATATGGGGCCATCGGGTAGCGAGGAGTATGTCATCACTGGTGAGGGGCACGTTGTCACCAGCGATGGCGAAAAGATTTTTTATATCGTTAGACAATGACTAAAACAGACATACCGACATTAGTGAAGATAGGAGGTCGCCACAGTTAAGAAAGCCACAACGTTGAGTTGGCCAACGCTAAAGAAGAGGAGCGATAGACATGAGAGAAGAGGATGCCGAGCATGTATAATATCATGCATGAGTATGTATATGTATGCATCTGTACGAATAGAAGCACGAGCGTATAGAGGAAGTGTAGCAAAATGCTTGGAGTAGAGATGACGCGGCCGTAGGGAACATGCTCGGGGTCACTAGAGAGAGTGTGACACGTGTCCCCAGCTGGATCGACGACGGTTGCATGTGTATGCATGTTGATGCCGCAGTGGTTAGCATTAAGCAATAATTGGAGAGGAGTAGAAAATAACTATGAAGTAAAGTATTGCATTAGAAGGGGTAGCAGCTGAGAGGAATCGGTCAAGATTTGGGCTTACTGTTGTAGGTTGAAGCAAAAAAATTGTGACAACGAGAAGAGATAAAAGCCACACGGTTTGGTAGGGTAGCCGGCGTGTGAGTGAAGATAAGTTCAAGGTATGTCGTCCATGGTGCAACGGTGTATGCATGAGTAATGTACTCTAATATATTATACCATGTAAACTAATCAGATAATTTGCCACACATATATTCCACGTATTGCTTGAGATTAAATAGAGGTATATGTGCATGCATATAATTTGGAAAAAATAACTAATAGTGTAAGAATAGGGGCATGCAACTACATGATCTATGCATGACGAAGAGTAATTAGTTTCTAAGAACTCCAACAACTTATATGCTCAATGATTTTCTTCTATCAAATCACATATTTATATTACATTCCTCATATTATAATTTCTTTCAATCTTTTATTGTCGTTTCCAATGCTTAAGATATGTAAATATATTATCAATCATTTATACAAACTTTGAAACAAATCTGCTGCGCAAATGCGCTGGGCACCCTGCTAGTTATCTTGTTAAAGCAGAGTCAAAAGAAGCCACCACAATAATCGGTGCAAAAAGATAAAGATCTACACCGTCGATCGTGGTGGGTCCAGATTCTAACGGTCTAGATTAAAGAAAGAGTCAATGCCAAGTACAATAAAACTAAAATTCCAAATCAAAAATAAAATAAAATATGCAATTTGATTTCCATACGACTTCATGAGTAAAAGAGCCCATGTCAAGCATAATAAAACTGAAATTTGGAATAAAAAAATTAGCAATTTGATTTCGATATGAATTACTAAGTAAAATCTTTAAATAATTATAATTCAAAATAAAAAATGTCAATTAGATTTGTATATGAAACCCAACAAAAACTGGAATTCAGAATAAAAATAAAATAAAATTAGCTATTTGATTTTAATACGAATTCCAAACATTATAGTTCGGAATAAAAAAATGGCAAATAGATTTGTATATAAAATCCATAAAAATAGCTGAAATAATGAATAAAAATAAAATAAAATTAGCAATTTGATTTCAATATGAATTCCAAAGTAAAATCCCTAAATAACTGTAATTCGGAATAAAAATTAAAGCAAATTAGCAATTGGATTCGTATACAAATTCTAGAAAAAGAACTAAAATTCAAAATAAAAAGTAAAAGAAAATTTGTAACTCGATTTTCGTACGAGTTCCAAAGTGAAATCCCTGAATAAATAAATGTTGAAATAAATTAAATAAATTTAGTAATTTGATTTGTATACAAACCCCAATAAAAATTCCTAAATGTTATATAAAAATAAAAGTTATAACGAGGATGACATGAATGGTGTCGGAGGAGACACAAAAGATGTCACCAATGTTCGCTCTCAAGATCACGCATTCCTATTGTTGCTTCCTACTTAATAAAAATAAAAAATAACTAATATTTTGAATGAAAAATAAAAGTCATAACGATAATAGAACGAATGGCATCAAAGGCGACCACGGAAGAGTGCAATGGCATCGTGTCGCCTCTGATGCCATCTTGCTAGAAGACATTGACCCATGGAGAAGCGGAGAGCCGAGGTGGCGACGACAGAGCTGAGGACAATGTTGTGGTGCTCTCCTTAGCTGTTCAATGAGGACAACGTCGTGCTGCTCGCCGGAGCCATCGAAGAGAGAGTCCAGTATTGAAGGAGCCAAGGGCCGCGATGACAAGTGGTGAGTGTCGACGTTGTTGAACAAGTTAGTAGCCAAATAAACTTGATGATTGGGAAGCCCTGACAGAAAGGAGATGAAGATTTGCATTGAAGACGAGCTATGGACGTTATGAGGCCATCGGGTAGCTAGGAGCGTGCCATCACTGGTGAGGGGCACGTCATCGCCAGCGATGGTGAAAAAAATTCTCCATATCATTAGACAACGACTAAAGCAGACATACCGACATTAGTGAAGATAGGAGATTGTCGCAGTTAGTGAGGAAGTCATAACATTGAGTTGGCCAACGTCAAAGAAGAGGAGCAACCGACATGAGCGAAGAGGACATCGAGTATATATAACATCATGCATGCGTGTGTACATGCATGCATCCATACGAATAGAAGTGCGAGCGTACAGAGGCAGAGGAGCAAAATCTTGGAGTAGAGATGTCGCAGTCATAGGGAATAGGCTTGGGGTCACTAGAGAGAGTGTGACACGTGTCCCCAGCTAGGATCGGCGTTGGTTGCATGTGTATGCGTGTTGTTGTTGTAACGGTTAGCATTAAGCAATAATTGGGGAGAAGTAGAAGATAACTATGGGGGTAAAATTTTGCATTGGAAGGGGGATCGATCAAGATTTTGGCTTACTGTTAGAGGTTGAAGTAAAAAAGCTATGACAACGAGAAGAGATAGAAGACACTCGGTTTGATGGGGCTGCCGGCGTATGAGGGAAGATAAGTTCAAGGTAGGTCGCATATGCTGCATCGGTGTATGCATGAGCAAGGTACTCTATTATCATGTAAACTAATAAAATAATTTACCGCACACATAATCAACGTATTACTTGAGATTAAATAAAGGTACATGTACATGCATGCAATTTGAGAAAAAATAACTAATAGAGTAAGAATAGGGGTATGCAACTACAAGATCTATGCATGATAGAGAGTGATTCAAAAAAAGAGCAACGGATTTAGTAGCATTAGCAACAATAAGGGCTTAGTTTCTAAGAACCCTAACAACTTATTATGCTTGATGATTTTCTTCCATCAAAGCTCATAATTCAATTACGTTCCTTGGGTTGTAATTTTCTTCAAACTTTTATTGTCATTTTCATTGTTTAGGATATCTTAAAAATCTAAATACCCTACAAGGATACGTAAATATATTCTTAAGTATTTGTACAAATTTTGAAACAAATATAGCTGCGCAAATGCGCAGGCCACCCTACTAGTTATCTTATTAAAGCAAAGTCAAAGGAAGCCACCAAGTTCGCTCTCAAGGATTAGAAATTTTTGTGTTAATCGGAGGAAAAAGAGAAATATCTACATTATTGATCGTGATGAGTCCAGATTATAACGGTCTAAATTATACGAAAGAGTTTATGTCAACTACAATAAAACTGAAATCTAGAATAAAAAATAAATTAAAATTAGTAATATGATTTCTATACAATTTCCTACGTAAAATTCCTAAATATTATAATTTAGAATAAAAATTAAACAAAAATTGTTAATTATCAATTTGATTAAAAAAGTCAAAACCAACAAAAAAATATCTAAAATCTAGAATAAAAAAATACAATTAGCATTTTGATTATACGAATTCAAAAAAAAATACCTAAATAACTTTAATTCGGAATAAAAATTTCATACAAAATTAACAATTGGATTTGTATACAAATTCCCAGGAAAATAACTGAAATTAGGAATAAAAATAAAATAAATTGTGTAATTTGATTGTCATACGAGTTCCAAAGTAAAATCCCTAAATAACTAGAATTAGGAATAAATTAAATAAAATAAGCAGTTTTATTTGTATACGAACTCCAATAAAAATAACTGAAATTTTGAGTCAAAATCAAAGATATGACGACAATAGTACAAATGGTGTTGGTGGAACACAAAAGAATTCACCACGTTCGCTCTCAAGGGCTAGAAATTCCCACGTTAATCAGAGGAAATTCCCACGTTCGTTTCATACGGGTGTTCTAAATTAAAAGAAACAGTCCATGCCAAGTATAGTAAAACATAAATTCATAATAAAAAAGTAGAATAAAATGAGCAATTTGATTTCCATACAAATTCAAAAGTGAAATCCATAAATAATTATTATTTAGAATTGTAATATCCCGAATATTCGTTAGTAAATGCAATAAAGATTAGAGAGAACAATAATATTTAGAGAGGCAAAAAAATTAAAAGAAAAATTCAAGTTTTAAGGGAGGATTGGACCTTGGGCTTTCGGCCCAAGGTGTCCTAGCCAAGTGGGCTGGCCTTGTATTAGAGTCAACAAGGGGGGTGCCCTTCCTCAAAACTCTAGCCTCTGCTACAGTACCATGTTACACTGTAGCACACAGTACTGTAGCAACCCCCCTCCCTACTGCTCTACCAAGAGGAGGAAGAAGCTCTGAGGTGTTGCCGGCCATGGTGGAAGGAGAAGAAGGGAGAAGGAGAAAGGAGAAGAAGAGGGGAAGATCTTCATGGGGTTTGTTCATCATCTTCCGGTAGATCTTCAAGGGTAACGAAGAGCTAGCTTCGCTGTTTGATACTTATTAGATGCAAATTCGATTAGATTGGTTGGATCGATTTGCTACTGTTAAAAATTTAATTCTGTCCAGTAGTTTGTGCGGCCGTTTTCGGGTTCTTAGATGCCGAATTTGAGGATCCCATCTCCTAGAGTTATGTGGGGTTCGTTCTTAGCTTTCAGTGGACGTAAAGACCGCGTAATTCCGACGTACGGTTCAAAAGTTATGTTAGTTTTCGTCTCTGTTGTTCAGAATCCTAACGAGGACGAACTGTCAAGTTGTCTTTTAAAATATGATTAAGTTAATGAAAAATTCAGGGTTTTCACCCAACTAGGTTATTGTAGGCCTTGGTCTTAGATTTTGTTATTTATAAAGAACTCTAAGTTTGGTTAAACCAATTAGAAGTTATGGCATTAATCATGCTGCTGTCCAGAAAATTATCGGTAGTTCTGACAGAAAGTGTTCGTCGGTCCTTTGGGGTTAGGTACGTACAGAATTCTGGTTTTCCACCAACTAAGTTGTTGTAGATAAATTTGTTACCTTTCAAATAAGCCTGAGTTCACCTTTTTTCGAGCTTTAGAGCAAAAGTTATGTTACTTTTATTGCTGCTGTCCGTTATGGTTTCCTGCTAGAATGTAGTTAATTTGAGTAATGTGTACAATTAAACGTTGGGGTTGGGGTATGAGTTAGGAGAGTTGCGAGTAGTGTCATAATGTCTTGGCTCTTATTGAGTAACTTAATGGTGTAGGGGGTGAAGCGCCGAGGATAGCAGCATCGTCATTGCCTCCTAACGCATCGCAACACTAAATGCAAGTACATTGACTTTTGTGTGATATGTAAGTGCTGGATGCTCGATGATTAGTATTGTGTTTTTATTTGATATGTGAGAGACTTCAATGTCTATGTTCCATTCTTATGTGAAATTCACGTGTTTGGAGATAATGCTAGTTAATATTCATAAGTTCATTCATGCATCCATGTTCATGTTCCGTCAACGGGAGTGGAATATCCACGGGAGTGGAGATTAAAGTCCCATCAATTCCAGTATAGGCATGTGAGACCCACCATTCTAATGTGGGTAGTTTTGGACACCCGTATGAAACGTTCTTCATACGGGATTTTGGATCCCTGTATTTCGATAAATATGGGCTTAAGTGAACACCGACGGATGTGTCACTAGCTATACCGGTATGAGCAGGAGTGCAGTCCAATCAGTTCATTGCATCCATGCATTTCATTACATTTTTTCAGATAATCCTTCAGTGTCATGTTCTTATTCTTCAATGTCGTTGGCTTACTCTTATTTGTTGTATGTCCTATTATTCGCTGTACTTACTGAGTCCCGGACTCACTCTTATTTTGTTGTTTTGTTTTAGGTGACCGTTGATGATGACTCTTTTGGGAGGGAGTAGACATGCACTAAACACACACATCACCATATTCCAGTTTTAATAATAGAACTAGGTTATTTTCTTTCATTCGTTTAGTGATAAACTGTAATAAATGAGGTTGTATGTGGTTGATGACTCCCTATTGGTTATGGATGTTTATTTCTCCCTGTGGTACTTGATCACTCCTTTTGGCATGCTTACATAGTTTCAGACTATATTTATGCCATTGTGCTATTAGAGTGGACCTCCTTCCTTTTGTCATAATTTGGAATACTGTCTCAATTCTTTTGATTATGGTTGTATGTTAGATTATTTTGGTAACATCTTGGCTTCCGAGTAGCCAGGGTGTTACAAGAATAAACCTTAAACAAAAATTGGCAATTAGTTTTGTATAAAAAATGCAACAAAAAAATAGTAGAAATTTAGAACAAAAAAATACAATAAAATTAGCACTTTGATTTCAATACAAATTTCATAGTAAAATCCCAAAATAACTAATATTTGGAATACATTAAATAAAATTAGCAATTGGATTTGTATCAAATTCCAAGAAAAACGTAATTGAAATTCCCAATAACAAAAAAAAGAAAAATTGTCATTTGATTTACATACGAATTCCAAAGTAAAATACCTAAATAACTAAAATTCAGAATACATTAAATGAAATTAGCAATTTGATTTGTATACGAACTCTAATGAAAAATAACTAAAACTTTGAATATAAATAAAAGTTATAACGTGGATGGCACGGATGGTGTTAGAGGAGGCAATGGAAGAGTGTAATGACATCGATCTGTTCTGCAAGAAGACATTGACTCATGAGGAAGCGAAGAACCGAGACGGTGGCGACGGAGATGAGGACAATGTCACGCTGCTTACCTTAGCCATTCTATAAGGGCAATGTCATGCTATTCGTTGGAGCCATTGAGGAGAAAGTCTAGAGTCGAAAGAGCCAAGGGCCGTGATGACAATGGGTGAGTGTCGACGTTGTTTAAGAAGTTAGTGGCCAAAGAAGCTCAATGATGGGGAAGCTTTGGCAGAGAGGAGATGGAGCTTTGTATTGAAGACGAGTTATGGGGCCATCGGGTAGCTATGAGTGTGTTATCACTGGTGAGGGGCATGATGTCACCGACGATGGTAAGGAGATTCACTATATCCTTAGACAACGACTAAAGCTCACATATAGGTATAAGTGAAGATGGGAGGTCACCGCTGTTAGTGAGGAAGCCACAACATTAAGTTACCCAATGTCGAAGAAGTGGAACGACCGACATGAGAGAAGCGGACATTGAGCTTGTATAACATCATGTATGCATGTATATATGCATGCATTTGTACGAATAGAAGCATGAGCGTACAAAAGCAGATGAGCAAATGATCGGAGTAGAGATGGTGCAACCGTAGGGAATAGGCTTGGAGGCACTAGAGAGTACGAGTGGGCATTCGGTTTCTTTGGTTTGATCAGTTCGGTTTATTTGGTAAAATAATGTTTTGGTTTTTTAAAGATGGCCACCAAATTAACCAAAATAAAAAAAAAACCCAACATAACTAATGAAATTAATTTGGTTTAGTAAATTCGGTATACCAAAACAAAAGATGATGATGAATATGAGTATGAGGAAGAAGAATCTAATGGAAGCAATGTCGGGACCCAAAAATGCAATTCTGGACCCTCTGTGTATACTGCACTAGTCCAGGATCAAACCAGCACACACAGTGGCAACATCGATGAAATATCATTTCCATATACAAAGATGACTAATAAATAGACAAATAACAATAAATATCAGAGTAAAGATCTTAAGGTCAAAGCTTACAATTAATGCCTCAGAAGGCGAATAGCTCAATGAAGTCGCAGAATGAGCGTGCGGAATAACTCGGTGAAGCCCATCCATATGCCCACAGGCAATCGGCTGGGGTGCGTGACCTAGTTCTTCTCGATCCTTGAAGTAGACCTTGTTGACCGACGATTCCTCCATTTCTGTAGGTTTGGGCGTAAGTTTTACAACAAGCGTGAGTACACAACCGTACTCGCAAGTCATACCACAGAATGCAATTCATAGATGATGGCTTATTCCAAAGGAAATGACTTCTGTGGTTATTTTGCAGAAATGCAACATTTGCAATTGAATACAAATAATAGATTGAAAGCATAATTCAAAACAAATAGATAATATTAATTTAATATTTGTTTTCACAAAGACACATAGCCTAATCAAATTATTCACACAGCTCTATGGATAAATTCACACAGCTGTCCCTTCCCAATTGTTTTTATGAAAATCTACCCCTCGTGTGAAATACCCGAGCATGTCCATGACCGCGGACGCGGCTATTCGAATAGATTGTTTAACACTCTGCAGAGGTTGTACACTTTACCCATAAGATGCAATCAACTGGATCAGAGCTGATCACAACAAAACCTTTCAGAAACTTCATCTCAAACATTGACATTCTCAGTGTGCTTTACCGCCAGACCAACCCACATAGAAAGCCAGTCCGACACACACCGCTGGACAGGGATGCGGCGAACCATCCCGCGATGTGCACCCAAACATAGCGGTATACACCTCCACCCTATCACGAAGCCTAACCTATCCACCTGAACATCAATGCCAAGAATCCATAACCTACTAAGTTAGGCCCGTTCCATCAGGCATGTGGTCGTACAGTAAGGCTCAGTTCAATGGCGTACAAAGTTAAGTCCTTAATTGACCAAGGCAAGACTTTCAATTTCTAACTATGCCACACAGATTATTATTCCCATGCACACAGCTTCCACCATATCACACAGTTGTTGGAGATATGCCCTAGAGGCAATCATTTTGATGATGATATTTCGTTGTATCCATGATTTAATAAATATTCCTTGAATATTGCCTTTGTGTTGATTAACAAGTATGTGACTTGTTTGTGAAACTATTTACTTGTATGGTTATTCTAAAGTTGTCCCTAGTCGGAGTTCATGTGAGGACACACGTGAATGATGGATTAGCACATGTATCGGTTGATGACCATGTTTCACAGGTCATAGACATGGAGATGTCAAACCAATAATGTGGACACATGTTTAGAACATGGGGTTGGA
Source organism: Ampelocalamus luodianensis (assembly GCA_036346255.1). Classification (NCBI taxonomy): domain Eukaryota; kingdom Viridiplantae; phylum Streptophyta; class Magnoliopsida; order Poales; family Poaceae; genus Ampelocalamus; species Ampelocalamus luodianensis. Next base: position 24,177,065 of record CM070622.1, on the reverse strand, counting down.
CCGACCCAACATGAGACATAGCTTTTATACTTATGGTTCTCTCTACACAATGTGTACGCCTTGTCCTTAGACCTGAGATTGTCGCGTGTACTTGAGATGTGAATAGACCTACTTAGGGGCTATCAAACGCTACTCCGTGAATCGGGTAGTTATAAAGGTAGCTTCGGGTTTGTCATGAAGCATCTTTGCGAGGCATGGTCGGTCGAGATGGGATTTGCCCTCTCACCGAGAGAGATATCTGGCCCTCGAGTGATCGGATCCGTAAATGCATGGCCATGCTACTTAAGGTTAAGAGTTAACCTAGTAAGGGATTCGGATCACGGATCGAGAAAGAGTGGTCACTTGGAGCTCGGCCAGAATATCGTGAGGCAAAGGGATTGGCATGTACATAACGTTGTGATGGTTCGTCCGATATGATCTTTATGTGCGTTTAGGAGTGGGCACGTCTTGCTAGAGGCCGCTACCAACTATTGACCAAGTATGTGTACTTGCGTCATGTCTAAACATACGTGAACCTATAGGGTCACACACTTAAGGGGCTGAAGCCTAATTCGGATTGGATCCGAATTAGACTGGGCATTGAGTCCTAATGGGCCTCTATTCGTAGAAGCCCATTATAAGGACGTCTATAAAAGGAGGGCAGGGGCGCACTGGTTAAGGGTTGAGTTTTTCGTGACATCCCCAAACCCCGGCGCCACCCTCCCACGCCCTAGTCGCTCGCGCGGATCTAGTAGTCGGCGTCGTCGCTTCCTCCGTGCGTGTGAATACCTTTGGCGGCGCATCGTGGCGTTGGGACGAACCGCAAGAAAGGAGTCAGACGTGGGACGCCACGACGAGGACGAGGAAGTAGTACGACTACTCTGCCCCGACGTACTGCATCAACTTGGTACGACTACACTGCCCCGACGCGCTGCATCAACTTTCGCACCTGCGCGTCTAGTGGTAAGACCGTGATCTATAACTGCAGTGATCTTGGTTTACGGGTAGAATTTTTTAATTTGCGCTAGTGTAGCCTACCCGTTTCCCTCTGATGGTATCGAGCGATTCTTTGTCATGTTATAGGTTGGGTGATTTGCATATGGCGATATGTAAATCGGTATGATCGATGTGATCGATTGTATAGTTACGTAATGGATCGATCCGGTTTCGTGATCATGCCGCTAAGGTCGTGAAACAACATACCCCTACGGTCGGATTCGCCATCGGGTGAAGCGGTGACACGTAAAACCGGTTGCGGCATGCGAAGATCAATATAATTGGTCGAATTGGAACAGTAGTCGATTTGTGGTAAATATGATTTGCCGATCAAAATCCTATGTAAAATTGCATAGATTGGATCTCTGTTTTTTTACGAATGTCCGGACGCCTTGAGAGATACTGCGAGGGCGCTGCCTTCGAACCGATGGGGAAACCCCTCGACCCTATCCAGTGGGTGCGATTCTATGCATAAACTTATTTTTGCAGGATGTATGTGACCAGTATGGCCTAATGTGTATGTGATGCATGTTTGTAATATTTGCATGACCTGCGTGTCGTGGGTACGGCAACACGGCTGGAGCCATTGTGTTGTCAAAATATTGTATTAACGGCTGCGTGCCGACTTGTGATGATTCCTAGTATCCATGTATTTTATTACTAGTGTTATGAGTAATAGCTTATAGTAGTACTCGGAGGACACATCACTTGGAGGATGGCACACATGAACCATGGAGATGGAGATCATCATGGTGGGATGATTCTATGGCGATGGAGATCACCATGAGAAAATGGGTCGATCTTGAGTCACAACCGTGTGAATGCTATTCTGTTGTTTTACTCCTATGCATGTTTGAATGGTAGAAGTATAGCGATCCTCACAAAATGTTAAGTTAAACATATGCCCTCCCAATTAAACTTTGCACCATCCCATGTCTTGTAAATTGATGGTGGGTCTATAAAATTAGGGCACCATCAACTTTCCTTGACTAGATGGGTTTTGTATCGGATACTTACATGCATAAGGATTGGTGAACTTAACAAGGTTATCATAAAGGTTATGGGCCTTGGGGCATAAAGGTTGGTATTGGGGCATAGAGATGTCACCCAACAACAAGAGTCATATAGAGATATGATTAGCAAGGTGTTGCTTATCAATTACCTTGTCTCTAGCGGTGATCCAAAAGCTCACTAGTAGACTCGTTAATTGCGGATCTTGAATCGCTAAGAATCAACAGAGGATGTTGATTTTAGTGGGAGTACATTCTATTAAATTTGTTTAATACAGTTTACTCTATCATGGTTTATTTGTCTTAGTATTTTGCATTTCCTATTGTAGATCAATGGCATCTAGCAACCACGCACACCCTTTTGCTTTGCGATCGATTCTTGAGAAAGAGAAATTAAATGGAACAAACTATTCGGATGGTCCGTAACACGAGAATTGTTCTCGGGCGGATAAAAGGAAAACGTTCGATACCCCAATCCCGGAAGAACACGCTAACAATGCGCGTCTGCTTGTTAAAAATGCCTACAAGAAAGCATGTGATGACTCTCTTGAGATTAGTCGTCTTATGCTTGCATGCATGGAACCCGACCTTCAAAAGCGGTTTGAGGATCGAAGCGTATGATATGATCATAGCGCTTAAAGACATGTTCGAATACAGGCCGGGACCGAGCGGTTCAATGTCTCTAAGGCTTTTCGGAATGCAAGTTAACGAAGGTGCACCGTAGGCCCACATGTGATCAAAATGGTTGGTTACTGATCGGACTTTGGATAAACTTGGTTTTCCAATTGGCCAAGAGTTGGCAAGCGATTTCATTTTAGCGTCTCTTCCACCTAGCTATGGGCATTTCATTTGAACTACCATATGCATGGGGCGGATAAGGGCCTTAATGAGCTTTGTGGGATGCTCAAAACAGCAGAAGTGACATTAAGAAGTGTGCGAGGCCTAGCCATGTGATGGTGTGAGAACAAGTCTAGCTTCAAGAAAAGGGTAAGAAGCCATGGCCAAAGAATAAGGGCAAGGTTAAAGATATGATCTCGAAGCCAACGCCTAAGCCTAATCTTTGGACACGAGGTGAGACAGTATGCTTCTATTGTAAAGAAAGCGCCATCGGAAGAGAAAGCGCAAGAAGTACATGGATTCCGATGAACGCAAGAAGAAGGTGGAAGTAAGACTTCTACCCATGGTACACTTGTTATAAATGTTTTAGACATTTTTCTCATGATTCTCCTATTAACTCTTGGGTATTTGATACGGATCGCTTGCTCACATTTGCAACTCGATGCACGAGGGCTAATAAGAAGTAGAGGAGTCGCAAGAGGTGAAGTTGATTTTCGCGTCGGAAATAAAGCAAGGGTTCTTTGCGTTGACCGTCGGCACCATGCAACTTCAGCTTCCTTCAAGATTTATTATGGAATTGAATAATTGTTATTATGTTCCTAGTATGAGTCGAAACATTTTATCCCCTCATGTTTGATGAGAGATGGTTATTCATTTGCAAGTAAAGACAATGGTTGTTTGATCTCTAAAAATGGAATGTTTATGGCTTTGCCCATTGTGAATGGGTTATTTATTTTAAATCTTGATGATGCCTATCTTTAACATAAATGCTAAAAGACTTCGACCTAATGATTTGAATCCCACCTATGTTTGGCATTGTCGTTTGGGTCACATAAGTGAAAAGCGCATGAAGAAGCTCCATGTCGATGGTCTTCTAACCGTTTGATTTTGAATCATACGAGACATGTGAAGCTTGTTTGCTTGGTAAGATGACCAAATCACCTTTCAAAGGTTCTTTTGAGAGGCGTCGGACTTGTTGGAAATCATACATACCGATGTATGTGGACCAATGAGCACGATTGCTAGAGGTGGATTTCATTACTTCATAACTTTCGCGATGATTTTAGTAGATATGGGTATGTCTACTTAATGAAGCATAAGTCCGAAACTTTTGAAAAGTTCAAAGAGTTCGAATGAGGTTGAAAATCAACGTGCCAAGAAAATTAAGGCTCGCGATCCGATCATGGTGGCGAGTATTTGAGTCATGAATTTAGCAATCATCCAAGAGTTGCGGAATTGTTCCACAGCCTAACACCGCCGGAACGCCTCAAAGAAACGGGGTATCCGAGCGTGTCGGACCTTGTTGGACATGGTTGGTCGATGATGAGCCGATCAGATTTACCATTATCCTTTTGGGGTTACGCTCTAGAAACGGCAGCTTTCACACTTAATAGGGTACCGTCTAAATCCGTAGTTAAGACACCATATGAGATATGGACTGGGAAGAGTCACAGTTTGTCTTTTCTAAAGATTTGGGGATGTGAGGTGTTTGTCAAGCGACTACAATCGGACAAGCTCACACCCAAGTCGGATAAATGCATTTTCGTGGGATATCCGAAGGAAACATTTGGATATTACTTCTACAACCGACTAGAGGGCAAAGTGTTTGTCGCTCGAAGTGGTGTTTTCCTAGAGAAAGAGTTTCTCAATAGGGAGACAAGTGGAAGAACGGTGCAGCTTGAAGAGGTTCAAGATGAACCAATCAGGGAAGACTCGACGAATGATGCCCATGTGGCGGAACAAGTTGAGGACCCCATGGCAAAGGAAGCACCACCACCACGAAGGTCGGAAAGGCTCCGCAATACGCGAGATATGTTATTGTTAGACAATGATGAGCCTACGACCTATGCGGAAGCAATGATGGACCAGACTACGAGAAATGGCATAGTGCCATGAGATCCGAGATAGCATCCATGGGAGACAATCAAGTTTGGAATTTGGTTGACCGCTTTGATGGTGTTAAAACCATCGAGTGCAAATGGATCTATAAAAGGAAGATTGATATGGATGGAAATGTTCATATCCATAAAGCTCGACTTGTCGCAAAGGTTTCGGCAAGTTCAAGGAGTTGACTACGATGAGACTTTCTACTTTGTAGCGATGCTTAAATCAATACGGATCATTCTAGCTATTGTTGCATATTTCGACTATGAGATATGGCGGATGGATGTCAAAACGGCTTTCCTTAATGGAAATTTAACCGAGGACGTGTATATGATACGGCCAGGGTTTTGTCGATCAAACAATGCTAGAAAAGTATGCAAACTTCAAAAATCCATTTATGGATTGAAGCAAGCATCTCGGAGTTGGAACATTCGTTTTGATGAAGTAGTCAAAGGGTTTGACTTCATCAAAAACGAAGAAGAATCTTGTGTTTACAAGAAGACAAGTGGGAGCTCACTCGTATTTCTAATCTTATATGTAGATGACATATTCCGATTGGAAATGATATTCCTATGCTCGAGTCAGTTAAGACCTCTTTGAAAAATAGTTTCTCAATGAAGGACTTAGGGAAGCGGCATATATTTTGGGTATTAAGATCTATAGAGATAGATCAAAAGGCTAATAGGATTAAGCGAATACTTACATTGACAAAGTGTTGAAACGGTTCAACATGGAGGAGGCAAAGAAAGGGTTCTTGCCCATGTCTCATGGCATAAATCTTGGCAAGACTCGGTGTCCTTCGACAAGCGATGAGCGAGATCGCATGAGTAAGATTCCATATGCTTCGCCATTGGATATATCATGTATGCTATGATATGTACTACTTGATGTTTCCTATGCTCTAAGTGTTACGAGCAGATACCAGTGATCGGTGAGAGTCAGCGGACACGGTTAAAACATCCTCAAGTATTTGAGAAGAACTAAGGATGTGTTCCTAGTCTACGGAGGTGAGGAAGAGCTCGTTGTAAATGGTTACACCGATGCAAGCTTCCAAACCGACAAAGATGATTACAAATCGCAATCGGGTTTTGTGTTCCTTTTGAGCGGTGGTGCGGTAAGTTGGAAGAGTTCCAAGCGGAGATCATGTTGCGACTCTACAACGGAGGTCGAGTACATTGCGGCCACAAGCAAAGAAAAGAAGGTGTTTGGATAAGGAAGTTCATAAGCGAACTAGGTGTGGTTCCTAGTGCGTGCGATCCTCTAGATCTTTCTTTGTGATAACAGTGGGGCCATTGCGCAAGCCAAGGAGCCGAGGAATCACCAAAAGAACAAACACATTTGCGGTGGTTTCATCTCATTCGAGAGATCCTTAATCGAGGAGATTTAAAGATATGCAAAATACACACAGTTTGAATGTTTGAGATCCTTTGTGAAGCCTCTCCTGACCTAAGCATGTGGCGCACACAAGAGCTATGGGTATTAGATATCTTCTAGATTGACTCTAGTGCAAGTGGGAGATGTTGGAGATATGCCCTAGAGGCAATCATTTTGATGATGATATTTCGTTGTATCCATGATTTAATAAATGTTCCTTGAATATTGCCTTTGTGTTGATTAACAAGTATGTGACTTGTTTGTGAAACTCTTTACTTTTATGGTTATTCTAAAGTTATCCCTAGTCGGAGTTCATGTGAGGACACACGTGAATGATGGATTAGCACATGTATCGGTTGATGACCATGTTTCACGAGTCATAGACATGGAGATGTCAAACCAATAATGTGGACACATGTTTAGAACATGGGGTTGGACCGACCCAACATGAGACATAGCTTTTATACTTATGGTTCTCTCTACACAATGTGTACGCCTTGTCCTTAGACCTGAGATTGTCGCATGTACTTGAGATGTGAATAGACCACTTAGGGGCTATCAAACGCTACTCCGTGAATCGGTAGTTATAAAGGTAGCTTTCGGGTTTGTCATGAAGCATCTTTGCGAGGCATGGTCGATCGAGATGGGATTTGCCCTCTCTACGAGAGAGATATCTCTGGGCCTCGAGTGATCGGATCCAGAAATGCATGGCCATGCTACTTAAGGTTAAGAGTTAACCTATTAAGGGATTCCGGATCACAGGATCGAGAAAGAGTGGTCAGCTTGGAGCTCAACCGAATATCGTGAGGCAAAGGGATTGGCATGTACATAACGTTGTGATGGTTCGTCCGATATGATCTTTACGTGCGTTTAGGAGTGGGCACGTCTTGCTAGAGGCCGCTACCAACTATTGACCAAGTATGTGTACTTGCGTCATGTCTAAACATACGTGAACCTATAGGGTCACACACTTAAGGGTGAAGCCTAAGTCGGATTGGATCGAATTAGATCGAGCATTGAGTCCTAATGGGCCTCTATTCGTAGAAGCCCATTATAAGGGCGTCTATAAAAGGAGGGCGGCGCCTTGGTTAAGGGTTGAGTTTTTCGTGACATCCCAAACCCCGGCGCCACCCTCCCACGCCCTAGTCGCTCGCGCGGATCTAGTAGTCCGGCGGCGTCGCTTCCTCCGCACGTGTGAATACCTTTGAAGGCGCATGCGTGGCGTTGGGACGAACCGCAAGAAAGGAGCATGACGTGGGGCGCCACGGCGAGGGCGAGGAAGTAGTACGACTACTCGCCTCGACGCATCGCATCAACTTGGTGCGACTACACCGCCCGACGCGTTGCATCAACTTCCGCAGCTGCGCGTCTAGTGGTAAGACCGTGATCTATAACTGCAGTGATCTTGGTTTACGGGTAGAATTTTTTAATTTGCGCTAGTGTAGCCTACCCGTTTCCCTACAACAGTATCTACCACTTGCCCAGTCTAAATCTTTTCCCACCCTGTTGGTTAAGTGCAACACATGCTATCACAAAGTAATAACATATAGCACACAGTTTTATCACAAAGTTCCATAATCACTTAGTCAAATTTATAATTGCAACTCAGGTGATGATGATGACTCGTTGCATGGCTAAACAATCTACTCGTACTAACCAACACACGTTGGTAATACCATAGCACCAACTAAATATGAACCAATCTAGGGTGACAAAAGATTATGACATACAATAGACAAAGTGGAAATAACAAATTGGATTAATAGCTAAACCCAAAAGCATTTAAATAATTACTTAAAGTAAATGCAATAATTTGAATCAAAGTAATTTTGAAAACTGGGATTCAATATGATCAAAGATATAACTTGTCTTGCTATAGCAATGATGATTTTATTTTATCTTCAATCTTCTACTTGCTTGATCTTCAGCTCCTTCGGACGATTCCGGGACTTCGACGTCTAACGAGAAAGAAAACGCAAAATGAACTAAATTAAAAAAGACAAATCAAATAAACTCCAAACTGAAATTGAATGGTACTGGAAGGTGGATAATGAATTTAGATGAATTTAGGAACTTGAATGGGTTCAATCGGAATTCAGATGAAGAAGATATGGCTCTCGGAAAATTGGAATTCACATGAAATGATGAAAAAAGCTCTACAGAATATTCTCAGAATATTCTATTCCGAAAATATTAGAAATAGAATGAGTGTATGATAGGTGGGACCGACTGGTATTTATGGATTTCTAGAATTAAAATAATTTCAGAAATAAGGTAGAGAGAGTGACAAGTGGGACCAATAAGATAAAAGGGCTTTTCAAGAATTAAATTAATTCCCGAAAATAGGATTAGGGGTTGACATATGGGCCACTGGTACATGGACCAGGTCCACAGAGATATGCTAGTCCACGGTGGACCAAGCTCATGAACAAGGGTTTGACCAAGGTTTGACTGACATGCGGGATCCGCATGTAAGTGAGAGAAATAATCAGAGTTTTAATTAGGAGGATGACATGTGGGGCCAATATGTAAGTGAGAGGATATATATCTGTATGGATGACAATGGGTCCACATGTAAGAGAGAGATAGATATATGGGCTAATTGGATGGTGTGGATGACAAGTGGGACCAAGTTGCTAGAAAAGAGTTTGTTCTGCTATATATATACTGATTGGATGACATGTAGCCTATAGGTCCACACACCTGAGAGAAAACAAGAAGATGCCAATAGAGCAAACGAATGAACAGAGAACAGACCTCTGCACCTTGGGTTTAGGTGCAATTGCATGGCAAGGTTTTAGCAAAGATTTTTCACTGAGTTGGCAAAGCATGTATTACGGAAATAATTAACAGAGAGAGAAGGGGACAAGAACATGAACCGAAGTTACAGGCCAATTTTGATGCAAGGAGGTGGCGACCTGGTACTGCAAGGATTACAGAAGGGATTAGCAAAGGAGAATCAGCATAGAGTATGACTAGCAGAGTAGCCGAACAAGGAACAGCCAACCCAACCGAGATACACATGCACACGTACTGGACTCAGCAATGAATAGTGACCACATTCGCTCGGCCGATTTTGGCGCATGGCGTCGGCGGCATCAATTTTCCTGGCATTGCGATGGAAAGCAAGGAGAGAAATAATTAAGAGAATGATCAACATAGGAGACACATGCACTTGGATTGCTGGATTGGATGACATAGAACCATACAACAGAAGAAGCACGTTCTGGACAATCAACGAACAAGCAACAGAGAGATGAAACGCAATAGTGCACATGCATGAACAGTGCGCACAGGGTGGCCGGCGGCCGGAGGCGACGTAGCAGCGGTGAAGGGGCAAAACGGAAAGGAAACGACGAGCTGGACGCGATGGCGCAGTCAGATTTTGGAAAAACTCACCGAGGAAGCGATCAACGCGATGAACATGGTTGGCTTTAATGGCCGACGGTGCTCCGGCGATCTTCGGGCGAAGTGGATGGAACCATGACATAGAGGCGCGCGCGAAGCCAACATGACAGTTCGCCGGCGGACGTCGGACGAAGGCGCAGTTCGTCGAAGAAGACCGGTTGGAGCTCAGTTTTTTGGAGATTGCGACGAAGATAGACCAGTTTGGAGGAAACCAAATCAGGGGATTATAAGAGGAGATCAAGACGGACGTGTGGGCGCAAACCGTTCGGTTTTATATGCACGTAGAGAAAGATATGAAATTTGGAAGGTTTCAGTTCATTATGTATACGTTCTGGACTGCATCTGTTTGGGTGGAGGTTGCAGTTGAACAGTACCGCGCGATTTACTGTAACACGTGGTAGGAGAGAGAAAAGGCTGATTTTCAGAATTAAAATAAAAGGCCGAAAATCAAGGAGATCAAATAAATAGCAAATAAATCCGAAAAAATCTCAGAAAATACCCAAAAATTCCTTGAAAGATAAGGAAGCTAAATAACACAAGTTTTTTATTTAATTAATATTTATATTAGTCAAATTAAATATTTTTAATTTAGGAAAATTCTCAATTAAGCTTTATTAATTCAAATAAAATTGGTGAAATTTTCCAGGGACCTAAACTACTCAAAAGATTTTTGAAAAGTCAAATTTTGAGACATTACAAGCAACCACAAAACTAAATGGGAAAAATGACAGAAAAGTTTGGTGGAGATACTCATCAATCTTCTGAACATAAAAGTGGAGGTGGGGATAACAAGAATACAAGAAAACAACAAAAAGATTCACACTCTGAGAGGGAGGTAATATGTACTGACCTGGTGGTGTTTAATTCTAGTAATCAAGATGTGGATGTGACAACAGTAGGTTCACCAAATGATAACATTCTTGATGAAGGAGAGAATATTGCTAACAATATGGGGGGGGTTGATTCTTACAAGCTGTCTGTTCAAAAAGATGGAGAAGAGATTAACAACAAGCAACATATACAACAGGAGCTGCTTTCTGGGTCTATCAGTTTAGCTAAGTGTCCTAGCAATGTTAACTTGGATTCTACTACTAATGCTTTACAAATTGTACCTCTGGCTTTTAGCTTTCCTTGTGATAAAATGGAAGATGTTGGCTTGAATAATAGGGGGGATGATAATGTCTCTTTGGAGGTGCAGAAATCTATTTGTTCTCAAGAAGACAAGGACAAAGAAGAAATTCAAACAGATCTAATCTTCCTTGAACCAAATAAGGGAGATATAGTGGTTCACACTGAGGGGGTCCTGCTCTTTTATCTGCATCACTTTGGCCTTGTCTGCAGACACCAATGAAGGGTAGGAGGAGTACAGATTGTCAGATGATTGGCAAAAATATGAAGGCTTGTTCTCACAAAATCAAAGTTCCTCATTATCCAAAAATGGTTAAGAAGAGTATGGAATCAAAAGAATGGCTTGATTCAGGTAAAGATTTATCTGCTTCTAAGGAGGTTGCTGCAAATATCTGGGGTGATGAAAGTGAAAAGGAATGTTTGGTTCTGTCAGATACTAAGGGGGTGGCAGATTTGTGGTTATCTACAAAGAAAAAGAGAGGAAGGAAGAACAGAATTTTGGAACCCCCAATTAGCTACTAGAAAAAGTTATAGGATTCAGGATCAGGGGATCTCCATGGAGGAGAAGGTGTCCAATTTGAAATCTATTCAGAATTTAGGAGTCAAAGGTAAACCTGAAAACTCTTTTAATGTTCTGAATAATGTTTCTACTGATCACTTAGAGAAAGTTGCTACTACGTGTGGCATTATTCTAGGGACAAAGTCTCACAATGCTAGTGAAATTATATCAGCCATGCAGGCTCAAGAGCTTGCTAGAGCTGCTCTGACTCAAGCTGAAAAAGCAAAGATAGCAAAAGAGGTTTCTGAGGCCCAAAATGTTAGGGAGGAAAAGTTGGGAGGGGATGAAATTTTGAATAAAATCGACAATGATAAAAGGGGTGTTGCTTGCTTCAAAGTAAATAGGAAAGCGGACAGTAGGACAAAAAACGGGGTGGAGGGGATAATCATTCTAAAACATGAAATTTCTTTTTTGGAACATTAGAGGTTTAGGGAGGGCTGCAAGGAGAAGACAACTTAGGGAGTTCATTTTTTTCCTGAAAGCTTGAATGCTATTGGGGTGCAAGAAACCATTAAGTAGAATTTCTCTGAAAAAGATCTTAGGGACCTGGTTGGAGAGCTGCCTTTTAGAAATGGAAGCTTGTGATTTAGGACGATTTTATGTTAGTATGGGGGTTAGAAACATACTGACTAATTTCAGGTGGGAGCTAGCGGTAGTTTATGGCCTTGTCCATCATGATTTATCTAAAGATTTTTAGAAGAGTTGGTTAGTAAATGCAAAAAAACTGTGTTGCCTTTGATTCGACGGGGTGATTTCAATTTGATCAGAGAGTCAGGAGATAAAAATAATAATAACTTGAACTGGACCCTTATAGACATATTTAATGAATTTATTTCTGATAATAAGCTTTTGGAGATTAAAAGAGGGGGTGCTAAGTTCACTTGGACTAACAAACAGAAATGCCCACTTATGGTGAATTTAGATAGGGTTTTAGTTTCCACTAATTGGGAGACCAATTTTCCTTTTTGCCATGTGCAGTGTTTAGTTAGGATGGGTTCTGATCATAGTCCAATTATGCTAGTGTAGTACTCCAAAATGTGTTAGAGACAAAACAAAAATAGTTAAAGTGATTTTTCTGAAATTTCTTCAAAACCTGGGCCATGGGCTCTTGGCCCACAGCACCAAGGCCCAAAAGGGGGGAAACCCTAAATGTGCTATAGTGCCAACCCATGCCACAGTAGCTGCCACTGTGCTACAGTAGCCATGGTGCTACAGTAACATCCGCCCCCTGCTGCTCCTCCTCTCCCAGGTGCCATCCTTCCTGCTGCTGCTGCCGGCCGTTGGGAAGAAGAAGGAGGGGAAGGAAGAGAGGAGAAGAAGAGGAGAGGAGCGCCTCGTGGGGAATTCAGCGGGCACACATGTCTTCAAGGGTAACAATCGACTCCCCGCTGTTTGGTTCAAGTTAGATTCATAATTGCCATGGATTAGAGGAACATTGAGCTGCTGTCAATAGATTAAAAAATCTGTCATCTGTTTGCTCGTCAGTTTTCGTGAAGTTAAAGTCCTAATTAGAGGATCTCATCTCCTAGAGTTATGTGGGTTTTGTTCTCAGCTTTTGGTAGACTCAAAGATCACTCAATTCCGAGTTACGGTTTAAAAGTTATGATGAATTTTTTCTACTGTCCCGAAAGTCTAACTATAATTAACAATTACTTTGTTTATTAAAATATGATTATGTTAGGAGCTGATTCAGAAATGTTGCCCAAAACAAATTGTGTAGATAATTCCATTATCTTTCAGTATTGATAAAGAACACCCCTTTTGGATTTGTAGAACAAAAGTTATGTGCGTTTCAATTTGACTGTCCAGATTGTAAGTCGGGTTCCGACAGTAGTTTTGATCTGTGTGCTACTTTTTGTTAAAGGCAAAATCTGAGTTTCATGCCAACTAGACTTTTGAAGGTTATGATCTTAGCTTTCCATAATGATAAAAATCTTGGATTTTGGTTAATCCAATCAAAAGTTATGATTATTTCTTTATTGTTGTTTAGTTCCGCTAGACAGTTTGTACATTAGACATTCATTTGAATGTTAGCCTAAGTTTTTGCCGAATTGGAGGATTCAGCCAAGTAGACTATTGTGGAGTTTTTCGTTATCTTTCCATAGGATATGAGATCACATCATTTCGAGTTTCAGAGCAAAAGATATGATGTTTTCCGTACTACTGTCCAGAATAGATTTCTGTTAGTTTGTTGACTAGCTTGATTAGATAAAGTGTTTAACCTTGGGTTATGGGAAGACGATGTAGAGCTCTGTGAGTAATATCTTATTAAGCATGTTTGTTGATGCCTAGTATCATTCTTGGTTACCAGGTGGTGGTGAACCCCGGTGCTAGAGCGTTCCGTCTTTTGTCTTCTGTCTCACGGTTGAGGCATATGGTAATAATGAGTTGCTTTATTTCATAATCGATGAATGCCATGGTTTAATGATGAAGCTTTATGTTTGATAATGTTGATGAACATTACCTATTCACGATGAGTTGATATTGTGATTTCAATTTTGCATCATGACATACATTTCTGTATCTTGGTCTACATGGTAGCCAGGGATTGTTCCTTTGAGGCTCCCGTCATGCATTGGATGGGCATAGATCCCTGTTAACTGCCGCAAAGCATAGGTGGTACTATCGCACCTTGGGTTCAACGGTACTCTGCTGTTCATTTAATGCTTTTGAACTAGCCGTTACAGTCTGGTGTGGTACTACCACACTCACAAGGTCTGGTACTACCGCATGACGGTAGTACTGCTAGGCTCAAGCGGAACTACCATTTTCTAGGGGAGGAAAAACGCCCAAAAATGCTCTCTGAAAATAACATATCGCCAACTAGAAATCGTTCCTATCGCACTACGGTAGTACTGCTCCTCAGATGCGGTCATATCATTTTTACTGAATATTTTTCCAGATGTTGTTCTAAATGCAATGCATGACTCTTAGTTGATCAAAGTAACACATCATAAGTTTTAGAGCTAGTAGCCATGATCCCTCTTTATAGTTCGGCATCTAGCCTATAAATCTAGTATTTACACTAAAAACTGAGACCGGTCAAAATTATAAAAGGATCCTTAGGCTACAAAATACCTTTACCTTGTGCGATGTCAATCCTTTATCGTCTTTGCATTGCTATTTCCATGTTGCTATCCATAATCCGGGATTATACCTTTAAACATCTTAGCACACGCGTTAGTCCCTTAACAGATTGTTGTCATTAATTACCAAAATTATTTTTAGAGGCCTAGATGTTTTCACCTGGTCAGCGCTTGTAGTCCCAGCTACGTATTGTACCGTTAGGGTTGTACTGCAGTTGCGTCTGCCTCATCAGCAATACTTGCTTGGCCTTACATCTTGTAGCATGCCTTTGCAAGTGCCCCGTCCCTCCCCTCCCGTAGACTTTGCAGACAATTCATGACAACAAATTTTACAAACAATATATGGTACCTTATTTCCTTGTGCGTCTAGCTTGGTTATCCTGTCGAAATTCTCCCAAACTCAGAATGTAGACGGCCTCAACCTCTTTGCTCTGGTGGTCATCGACGAAGATGCTGTCGTAGAGCCTGATGACGGAACTCCGCCTTGCCCTTCCGGTAAAATCTCCGGTTGGTTTGAGGTAGCCGTAGCCTCCTCTATGGATGCAACCTCCTCCAATGAAATTTTGTACTCAGTGAGAGTGAAGATATAATAATTTTTCATAACAAAAACTGCAAAATTGAAACTAACGCTATTATTATTATCATCTTAGCATAACAAATAATAACAATAAAAATATGCAAAAATAGTATTGTACCTCTTTTGAAGACTTGCTGCTGGAATTTGAATTTTTCAAAATTTGGCATAATTTTTTTAAATTTTGCCAAATTATCTCGCAACTAATTTAAATTTGCACAACAAAATTTGAAAGAGAGATTGAGGAATGGATGGATGCTGAATGAGGAGGGTATGGTGCCTATTTATAGAAAAAAAATTTGGGATTTTAAATTATTTTTTTTTGCTATTTTTGAAACCCTAAACAGTCAAAAAAAATTATTAGAATATGAAAAATTCCGAATGTTACAGGCTAAATGGGCCAAATGGGTCGTGTCGTACCAGGCCGGGCACAATCCATCAGGCCAATTTAGTCCGCAACAGCTATTTTGCCTCAGGTCGTGTCGTGCGAGGCACGACCCATTGTCTTGGCGATTTGACCAGCCCCTTGACACCCACCTCCCCTACCGGTCTACCCCAGCCTGTACCTTCTCTCCCTCCCTCCCTGGCTCCCTCCCCCCGTCCCGAGTGCCACCTCGCCTTATCCTCCCTCCCGTCCCGAGCGCCGGTGCCGCCTTTTCCTCCCTCCGCATTGGCTACTGACGCCGCCCGTCTTCCTCCTCTCCTCTCCTCCCTTCCTCGTCACCGCGCTCGTGCGCCCCGAGCCCACCTCACCTTCTCCTCCCTCCCGTCCCGAGCGCTGGCACAGCCTTCTCCTCCCTCCGCGCCAGCCACCAGCGCTGCCCCGCCCACCTCCTCTCCTCCCCTCCCCCCTCCCTCGTTGCTGCGCCCGTGCACCCCGAGCCCGTCACACCGCCTCGCCTTCTCCTCCCTCCCGTTCCAAACGCTAGAGCCACCTTCTTCTCCCTTCACACCGGCCACTGACGCCACCCCGCCCTCCTCCTCCTCCCCTCCTCCCCTCCCCTCCCCTCCCTCGTTGCCACGCCCGTGCGCCCCGCTAGGTCGTCGCCTCTAACGCCCCACACGCGGACCAAATGTGCCGTGTCAGCATTGTGCTGTGCCTGACATGACCCGATACTATTCGTGTTGTGCCGAGCCGGTCCACTGTGTCAGGGTTGCGGCCCAAGCACAGCACAGGCCTTCATGTCAGACCGGCACGGTCTATAAACAGTGTGGGCCGAACCAACAGTGCTGCGCATCAGGGCAGCCCGACTGACATGGCCCATCTGGCCATCACTACTATAATATTTGCCTTGAACTCTGGTGTGAATTCCTATATGTGGTGCGAGTGGCAAGGCCGATAACCAATGCGAGAGAGCAGGTGAGTTTTGTACTGGATCCATACCCCCTCACCTCATTTGATCTCCCCTTTGACTCGAGCCCGAAAAGATGCATTCAATCCTGGAGTCGAGCTTGCATTCAAGTATGTGAATACGACATGAAATGTGATCGCGACATAGAGCCTCCCATAGGAAATTTTGAATGTGTGAATAAATATAAACTGTAGATATTGCCGTGTGTGATTATTTGTAGGATAATGCTTATACGCGTACGTCCGATGGGATTAAAAAATCGGACGCTGCTTCGCTCTGCCTCCTTTTCACTTCTAGTTGCTTCTTGCTTTCTCCCCCCAAACTCTGCCTTGAATCAAAGCAGTACGCGTAGTTACATGCATCCTTAAATGCCGGCCTTTGGACTTGCTCCCACTCACACTGAGTCGTGGCTACATACACACCCACACTTGCATGCAAGAGAGATAATGACTTAGACCGCTACACATACACATGTAATTCTCAGACCGCTACACATACATATGTAACTCCATGAACTATAGTGCATCCTACTTGCATGAAAAAAAATGTTACATACTGTTCACAGCGATATTACAATTTTTTGAACGCATTTTTTTCTCTCCAAATGTTTTGTTTTTTGATTTGTGATGTTACAACCGTTGTTCAGGATGTTGGAATCATTGTCCTAGGATATTGCAACCGTTGTCCGGGGATGTTGCAACCGTTGTCCTGGGATGTTGCAACCATTGTCCTAAGATGTTGCAACCGTTGTCCGGAAATATTGCAACCATTGTCTTATGGTGTTGCAGCCGTTGTCCGGGGATGTTGCAAGTGTTGCATCTGTAGAATTTTTTTTTGTATACTATTCACGACGATGCTGCAATTTTTTCCAACGCGTTTTTTTTCTTCAGATGCTTTGTTTTTTGATTTGTGATGTTGCAACCGTTGTCCGGAAATGTTGCAACCATTGTGCTAAGATGTTGTAACCATTGTCCGAGGATGTTGTAACCATTGTCTGGTGATGTTGCAACCGTTGTCCGAGGATGTTACAACCATTGTCCTAGGTGATATTGCACCCATTGTCCGGTGATGTTGCAACCGTTGTCCGGGGATGTTGCAACCGTTGTCCGAGGATGTTGCAACCATTATCCGGAGATGTTGCAACCATTGTCCTAGGATGTTGCAACCATTATCCGGGGGATGTTACAAGTGTTGCATCTATAGAAAAAATGTTGTATCTATAGAAAAAAATTGTTACATACGGTCCACGGCGATGTTGTATTTTTTTCCAACGTGTTTTTTTTCAGACGCTTTGTTTTGATTTGTGATGTTACAGCTATTGTCCGAGGATGTTGCAACCATTGTCCAGGGATGTTGCAACCGTTGTTTCGGGATGTTGCAGCTATTGTCCGAGGATGTTGCAACCATTGTCCAGGGATGTTGCAACTATTGTCCGAGGATGTTGCAACCATTGTCCAGGGATGTTGCAACTGTTGTCTGGAGATGTTGCAACCATTGTCTTAGGATGTTGCAACCGTTGTCCGGGGATGTCGCAACCGTGCCCGAAGGATGTTGCATACAGCGGTGTACTTTTGCCTCTTTTTCATGGTGGGCGTTGCTCCGTACGTCTTCTCTCCTTTAATGGTGCAGCGACGTAATTAACATACTATAATGATCTAGAAATTAAGGATAAAGATCGAAGATGCCTAGAACCTCTGAAATTTTGAAAGCTCTAATCGGGTATCTATGTTACGGTCATTGCATGCCCAAATTTTCAATAAGATACGGAGCAAAAGTAATGGCGACACAAAAATTTCTTGGTTGGTGTGAATGGGCTGTGACGAGAGAGAAAGATTATTGGGATGTTTTATGAATGCCAGAGCTCTAGGATCTCTAGATGTGTAGCCTTGGTGAGATAGACACATGACTGATGTATTAAAGAAATGATTTTTTTTGGGACCAAAGGATTTTTCTTGGGACCTGGGTTGTACACGTCGGTGATATGCTAATGCGTTTGGTTTGGGGGGCTTCACCTGCTGTCTTTCTTTGGATGTAGCGCCGACGAGAAGGCGCGCTGTCGCACGGACTAGGGAAAACGCAGCACAACGTGGCGAGGAAGAACCGGACGTCCGATCCTAATCTCGAAATCGGACGTCCGGGTCCTAGTGGTTCCCTTATTTGTACATCGCTGTTTAACTGGAACGTAGGTCGGGTAAGCCGAATGCATCGCTTGTTATTTTAAATATTACTCACGTGCTAATCGCAGGCCCTCCGTTGTAGTCTAGCTGGTTAGGATACTCGGCTCTCACCCGAGAGACCCGGGTTCGAGTCCCGGCAACGGAAATTTTTGTCGCTTCACTCATTTCACGTTGCAGTCTCGCCGTTCTAACCTCTTTTCTTGTAAAAAAAAAAACAAACTGTCTAAATCAAAATTTTAATTTTTTAAAAAAGATTCCAAATCCATTTAATTTTCTTATGTTCTTCAGATGAGTTTTGGAGTAAATTCCTGAAAGGTGCCGAGAAACGAAACTATCGACAAACATCTCAAAAATATTTTCCGCTGTTTCCGTGAACGATCCTCAATGCACACACAACGCGCTACAGCAGAAGTTTCCTTATTTTTTTTGTGGCTGTTACATGGGGAATCTTGGCTGGCTCACCTCACTCTCGAATTTAAAAATCCTACTTCTAAAAGGGGCTAAAACGCATTAAGCTTTTCTTCCAAATTTCTCGCTCGCCTTCTTCCTAATCCCGGCAGAAGAAGGAATCCCTCGCGGAAGCCATTGTCACCACCCACAGGCAGCCACCGACCCCAACTCCCCGTGCCCGCCCATGTCTCCGGCTCCGCCGTCGCCGTCGCCGTCGCGCGGCCGCATCCGGCCGTGGCTGGTGGTGGGCGACCTGGTGCTCGCGGCGCTTTGGGTGTGCGCGGGTGCGCTGGTGAAGCTGGCCGTGTACGGTGCGCTCGGCCTCGGCAGCCGCCCCGAGGGCGACGCCGCCAAGGTCGCACTCTCCGTCGTCTACATGTTCCTCTTTGCCTGGCTCGAGGCCGCCACCGGCGGCGCATCCTACAACCCGCTCACCGTCCTCGCTGCCGTCCTCGCCTCCCGCGGCGGCCCCTCCGTCTACCTCTTCACTGCCTTCGTACGGATCCCTGCGCAGGTGATGCATATCTCTTTCTCTTTTGTCGATATGTACCATCCCTTTTATCCACTTGATTTGTTCTACGTAGAATCACTTAAAGTTCCTGTCTGCTAATTTAGTTGGTTAACTTGAATGCGTGATAGATAAAAAAAGATTGGATTTTTTTTAAATAATATTATTTTAATTAATAATTGCAAAATTAAATAATTAATTTTTTTTGCGCAAATAGCCTCCCGTCGCTATTTCAAACGGCGGCAGATGCCCTGTCGCCGCTGCAAATAGTGAACAGAAACCTGTCGCAAATTGAACCGGCGACCGAAGCCTGTCGACATCACCAGTTCAATTAACGACAGGTTTCCTTTTTTGCAATTAAAGTAAATTTATAATTTTGATATATCTATAATTGTGCGCGGTACCGATAATTTTTGAAAAGATAAAGAAATATGAGATAAAGAAAAATTTATGAGTTTCGATGTGACCAATATATTTGGAATACGTTTTAGGCGGTGCAAAATAAAAATTAGCCTCCTTCGGCAACATAATATCAAAAATAGCCTTGTTCGGCGACGCAATATTATAAATAGCCTCCTTCGGTAATATCGAAAATAGCCTCGTTCGGCGGCGTAATATGAAAAATACGTGACGTACTTTGCGAACAGGGTGTAGTCATTTCACGTATGAAAAGGCTAGAACTAGAGTGGTGTAGGGTGTCGCGATGTTAATTCCCTCACACGGTTACCTATACACACAACAAGAATAAATAGTATCGAAACACGAGACTAGCATAAATTCATGTAAGTAGCATATAAATTAATATTTACATAACAAGACTGATACATCTACTCGTGGGCCTCTTGGCGCACTCCCGCGTGTGGCCCCGCCTCACCCGGGCATGGCACGACGCGCGAGTACGTCAAAGGCTCCGGCGGCCGAGGTACCCTACCGACGTGAGTAGCCTGAAGGGGTGTTGCGTCAGCTGGCTCACCCCCCATCCTTGAACTGCTCGATCCTCCACGATCGTCGACCTACGGCACGACGTAAGCTGGATGACTCGCCTCGTCCGCTCTAGGAACCTCCCGAGGATATCCGTGCGCCATGTGTCCGGAACATCGTACGCCGCCATAGAGAAGCTTGTGCGGGGCAACCCGGTCAGGTAGCCCACGTTCTGAAGCGTTGGCATCATCTCCCCGCACGGAAGGTGGAACGTGTGTGTCTCCGGCCTCCACCGGTCAACTAGCGCCGTCAGGAGGCACCGGTTGTACAGAAACCGTCTCGACGTAGACACCCTGGTGGCAATGTCCTCCTTATTCTCCCACATCGCCTCTACCATCCTAGCTAGTGGAAGCAGCCCTGCCACTCTCAATCTGTGTCAAAAGGATTAAGAACATACACGAGTCCACCCACACAAGTCAGACCGAAATTAATTACAAGAAGTTCAGAACTATACGTATAGCGGAACCCAACGTGGGTCCACCCTCCATGCCTTCATGGGCGTGCGTAGCCGCAACGCACCAAACTCAATGGGTTGCTCGCCCTCCTGCGGGAGGATAGTACTAAGGCACTGCGGTGAGTTGCGCCAATGGCCAGGTCAAGCAGCTTGTACGGCTACTGCGCAACGTCTCCTAGGGCCGCCATACCTAAAATTTAATATGAGCAATATTTCAAAGATTATCTTGACATTTATAGAATTTTTACCGTGCAAAAATGAGAGCAGAAATGAATCTGGGAATATTTTAATCAGGCTCTACACACCCTATTTAGCTACCCTGGAATTTTACGGAATTTTTAGAACTACCTTACTATTTTCCTAGTTTAAAATGTATTCTCGGCATTTACAGAATATTTACCTTGCAAAAATGAGAACATAATTAAAGCTGAGAATATTTTAATCAGGCTCTATACACGCTATTTAGCTACTCTGGAATTTTTACTAAATTTGTAGAGCTACCTTGCTATTTTCCTAGTTTAAAATGTATTCTTGATATTTACAGAATATTTACCGTGCAAAAATGTGAACATAATTGAAGCTGGGAATATTTTAATCAGACTCTATACACGCTATTTAGCTACTCTGGAATTTTTACTAAATTTGTAGAGCTACCTTGCTATTTTCCTAGTTTAAAATGTATTCTTGATATTTATAGAATATTTACCGTGCAAAAATGTGAACATAATTGAAGCTGGGAATATTTTAATCAGATTCTGCACACCCGATTTAGCTATTGTGGAATTTTTACGGAAATTTTAGAGCTACCTTGCTATTTTTCTAGTTTAAAATATATTCTCGGTATTTACATAATATTTATAGTGCAAAAATGAGAACATAGATGAAGCTAGGAATATTTTAATACCCAATTTAGCTACTGTGGAATTTTTACAGAATTTTTAGAGCTACCTTGCTATTTTCCGCTTTTCTAAATTATTTCTCGTGTAAAATTATGTAAACTACAATGATAATCTAAACTAAAATAGACTACAGTATAGCTAAAATGATCTAATGAAATCAATTCTCAGTCGCTAGTTTTATTTGCTAACGTACCACCGTTTTGAATTAAATTACAAAGTTGTAAAAAAAATTACCTATGTAATTATTAATTAAAATAATATTATTTTTAAAAAAATCAGAGAGGAATGAGCACATTGACTAGTAAATAGTATGTTATTATCTTATAATATCTCATAACAACTCCATGAGGTGATGTTATTGTTATATACACTCCAACTATAACAGATGTTATAAGTTGTAATGCTTGTCGCTTTTATGTTCTGGAATACACGTGAATAAATATAAAGTGCAGCAAAAAAAGTTTCATAATATTAGCTGTGAAAGACATGTCAAAATATCTAAACGAATTTAGTTTAGCACTCCTCTTATGAAGAGACGAAAATCCCAACTGTATGACACAATTCATTCTTCTTAAATTATGATCAATTCAAGCCACTTCATAATATAATACACATTGATTGTAAAATATGTGGCTTGCTTATTAAGACAGTTAAAAAAATGGAAGGGGACGGCATGTATGGTGTTGTTCCTAAGCGTGCTGTTTATGTGGATGTTAAATTAGGATAGGAGGGGGAGAGCCATTCGATCAAACTAATAATTGATCGTGGAGATCGGATGTGTCAAATTTCAGTGAATAACGATCATTTTCTTTTTGATTGAGCAGCATGTTTTGTTACAGCCGTATTGATTTATGTATGTACATGTTTGTTAGATATTTGACATTGTTTGGTTATAAGGTGATTGGTTCGATTCTTGGAGTGAAGCTCATCCGAGTAGCTTTCCCTAAAGTTGGTAAAGGAGCTCGCTTAAGCGTTGGTGTTCATCATGGAGCGTTAGCTGAAGGATTGGCAACTTTCATGGTCGTTATGGTGTCGGTAACGCTTAAGAAGAAGGAGATGAAAGGGTTCTTTACGAAGACATGGATCACAAGCATTTGGAAAATGACGATTCATATCCTTAGCTCGGATATAACTGGAGGGATCATGAACCCTGCATCTGTAAGTGCTCTCTACACCTAATGTCATGACTGGTCTAGAAAATGAACCCCTTGGATTTGAAGTGCAACACGTGCTTAAATTCCATCGGAATCAAATTGAAAGTATTATGCAACCGTTGTAGTTACGTATCATCGCATTATGTTATGATTGATCGAGCTGTAACATTGTTCCCATCATCCACTCATCAACTGGTATGCACCTTCTACTTTCCAAGTGAATCATCGTGATATCAGACCTGGGCAATGAAATCAAGCAGTTTGTAAGATTGCCTGCACATTCAGATTTTTCTTTCATCATCCCGAAGATGTGCCATTTATGTTATAAAAGGCTACACAAAAGTTATGGTAGATCACATCAACTGGCTGTGTGATGGATGTTTACTCCGACAAATAACTATCCAGCTTAACATTATACCTGACGGTCCTGGCATGCATTTTTTTTTATAAGGAATTATACCTTACACGCATTATTAACTTGCTTCCTGTAATTCCTGATAATTAATAAACCAAGTTCGATTCTCTAATCATTTTCCTTCTGCTATTTACTGTAGGCTTTTGCTTGGGCCTATGCTCGAGGAGATCACACGACATTTGACCACCTACTTGTATATTGGCTTGCTCCCCTCCAAGCAACCTTGCTAGGAGTATGGGTGGTGACCTTCTTGACTAAACCCAAGAAGATCAAGGAGCAAGAAGCAGATGAAAACAAGACCAAGAAGGAATAGACTATTGTTGAAGTAGTGTCCGCCATTTGTTGTGGAGCAAGAACTTCAGTTCCATTTTTCACCTGAAGACTGGTTTTGAAATTAATCTAAAAAAAATACTCATTTGTCAGCTTGTAAGAATCCTCCGCAATGTGTATATCTTGTATCTGGCTTAGCTTAAATTGTGCAGAAGCTTGTACATAATTGTCCCAGCCAGATATTGGAAACAGTAAGGAGGACATGAGACGACTAAAGGTGCAATTGTAGTGTACATTATTCTGCACAAGACTATTTAAATCGTCGTCTGTTTCAGATGGCAGTTTTGTGATTGGGCAATATTTATCAATGTGGGGCACAGCTCATTCTCCATGGTAACTGGAAATGCCAGCCTGGTCTGGTGTTTAGAAAACCAAGCAATGTAGAAATCAATACTGTTGCTATGTTACATTGCAATAATTAAACTGAATTAAAATGACTTGTGATTCACGGCAATTCTATCTGATATGGGGAATGCACAAATTTGTAGATTGTGGGGGAAGAACGTGAGAAAGGTCTTAAAACTTGAGTCTTGGCAAATACTACTGAGCATCACAAGTGATAAAAATAACACAATTTTCAGGACTTCAGGTGGAGAATTTTATTTTTGAAATAATATTATTTTAAAAGAAACATTTACAAAAATAAATAGTCAAAAAAATTATAAAACTAAGCTATTAGCGCCATTTGAAATAGTAAAATTGTCCTGTCGCCATTCCAAATGATGACAGTAGCCCAGAACAGTGCAAAGAGGTCTCTGTCGCAAGTTAAAATGGCGATATGGCGATGTCGCCACTCCAATTGGCAACAGGACCATGTCGTCATTTCAACTGGGGACATGGACATCTGTCTGTTGAAAAAATTTTAATATTAAAATTTAGGATAATCGTCATTTGAAATGGCGATAGGGATCCCGCAAGTCTTTAAATTTTTTATATTAAAATTTAAGAAAATTGTCAATTCAAATGGCGACAAGGATCCCTCAAGTTCCTAAATTTTTTAATATTAAAATTTAGAAAAATCGTCATTTAAAATAGTGCTAGGGATCTCACAAGTTCCTATCGTCATTCCAAATGGTGGCACAATCTACTCTATAAAAGACTCCAAAATTCAGGCATAACTCACTTTTATTCATAAAAAAGAGAAAAAGGGAAGGGAAGGAAGAGGGGCAGAGAGGAGTAGAGGGGAGGAGAGAAGCTAGAGAAGCGTTACACGTCTAGTCGTCCACCTTTCAGGTAATGTTTTTAACCGAATGGATTATATAGTTTTAGATGTACGGTTACGTAGTGTAGTATGTTGTATATAATCCTTTTCAGTGGGTAGTTTAGTTTTAGATATGTAGTTAATCGTGAAAATCTTGTTTACGGTGCAATACGTTAAATATGTCGGATGCCACTAATTTCAAAATTTACTACAGTCAAGGGACTATTCTTGAGGGTCCCGAGAGGATTGATTTGTGTTATTTCCAATCGGCGACCGTGACCCTAACAAGACTAGAATAGCGTACATGAGGCGCTATGATGCGGCGGTTATTCCACAAATTCGATTTGGATCATGCTGTATATGATATGATATTTAGTTGTTTTGCCAACCGAGCACCATATGGCACATATTAGGAGTTAGTGCAGCTCAAAGGAACAAGGTCATGGCAGCCATATGTACGCAGTCCGAGGAAGGAACGGTGGGATTTGGTCCTTTTGATCCAGGCATTTGCCAAGCCTACTCTTGCATCGGCGACTGAACAAGAAGGGGGGTGGTGATGCCGAAGAAGAAGTCGGGAACTCCAGCCACAGTGCGACGCACACAATGGCTGAAAGGTCCAGGAGTTGCTGATCCTATCAACGAAGACCATGTGAAAAAAGCTCCTTCAGTCAAGCAAGCTAGTGGCTTGCTGACGAGGGTAAGGAGCTTGAAGCCCTAGTCCAAAGAATGGATCTGGATGACCAGGACTACATGACATTATCAGAAGATGAAGAATTCGACGATGAGGATGCTGTGGAACAGCAAGCAGTTCCATCCGAGTGGAACACATATCAATTCGACATCTTCATCGTTAATGAAGTTTCCCATGTGCTATGTGAGTACGAGCAGAGCGAGGTCAGGCAATGAGTTGCAAGGAGGCCGTGCAGGAGGCGGTCAAATTCTAGGCTTTATCGGTGCGACGTATATTCACAGTCATCAAGTCTAACTCAAGATGCTACAACGCGAAGTGTGACATAGAGGGATGCTCTTGGCGAGTACACGTATTTCAGTCTAAGTGGGACACCTACTGGAAACGCTCTATAGTGATCCCTCACACATGTGTCGTCGTTGAGTCAGTGCAGTCTCACAAGAACTTGTCATCAGGCTTTATCGTGAACATCATGTATGGTGAGATCATAGATAATATAGATTTTGATCCACAATCCATCATTTGAGCGATTTAGGCAAGATCATATTACACAATCAGCTATGCCAAGGCATGGAGGGTGAAATAAAAGGCATTGGAATTAAGGTTCAGTACATTCAAGGACTACTACCACAACCTGTCCGGCCAACTCCAGGTCATACAGGAATGGAATCCTGGAACTCATGTCGCCACTGAAGATTCCACCCATCCAAAGTGGGGCAATAAGAGGGTACTGAAGCGAGCATTCTTCGTCTTTGGTCCATCCATCAATGGATTCCATCACTATCGTCCAATCTTGTGCGTGGATAGCATATTCCTAACTGGAAAGTACAAGGGTCAGATACTGACTGCAATAGCGACGAACAGAAACAATCAAGTTCTTTCCGGGGCATTCGCATTCATTGAAAGCGAGAATACGGACAACTGATTGTGGTTCCTGAGGAATTTGAGGATTTTTATTGTACAGGGCCGTCCTAACGTATGCGTCATACATGATCAGCATGTGGCCCTATTGAGTGCAATAACTCAGCTACAACAAGGAGAGAACGAACAACTTTCATGGGTGAATTTGCAGAGCAGGTGGTGCATGGGACACTTAGGTGCAAACTTCTACAAGCAGTTCCGCAACAAAGACTTGATGAACTTGTTCAAGCAACTGTGCAACCAGAACCAGTAGTGAAAGTTTGACGCACTCTGGAAGTTTTTGGATGAGTGGATGCGGATGTAGAGAAGGGAGACATCGAAAAAGATCACTATAAGCGCTGACTAAGCCCCCGAACAATTGCCACGGCTACCCACAGATGATCCTAGTATGACGAGGAAGACAGGGGTGCAGGTGAAATGCTTCTCGGACTGGATTGAGTACGAGCTTAAAGAGAAGTGGTCGCTGCTATATGACAGGGGTGGTGCTCGATATGGTGTCATGACAATCAATTTAGCCGAGGTGTACAATTGAATCATGCGCGGCGCCAGGTGCCTCTCTTTGGTTGGTATTGTGGATGCAATTCTCTGCGGTACCATAAATTACTTTGTTGACAGAAGTAACAACGCATCGCTCGCCATGGCAAATGACAGAGTACTGTACTCTACCATGAACACCAAGTATATGAAAGAGAAGAGCAAGAAGGGTGACATGCAACGGGCATTCAAGATGGGCACAAGGGAGCTTCGCTTTGAGATACTGTGCAGGATAAAGGACGTCGTGGGACGAACCGCGAGAGGATTACCCACGAGTGCACGCTACGCCGCGCTAGTTGTGTATTCACTTGCAACAAGCCTCTTCTTCTGCATAGGTCCTGCTCACATGTCATGGCTGTATATTCGACGGTGGCACAACATCTCGGCCAGTACCTCTCTGATTATTTCAAAAAGGAGGAGGTGATGCAAACCTAGAGTGCAGAGCTATATGGTTACACCATGGTTGACCACTTCACTGGCCATCCAACTTAGGAGCAACTTATCTAGGCTGTGAACATTGATGGGCTAAAGGGAAACGTTGGCCAGCGACAGGTACGGTGCATCAGGAACGACATGGACGAAGCAGAAGTCGGGCGTCGTATGAAGAAGTGCTCCATTTGCAGAAAGTCTGAGCACACCTTCAAGAAATTCCCTATGAAAAATCCACAAGATGAAAGAGACATCGGCTGTCTGGACAGCGTCGCGGGGACTTCATCCGACCACCCCACTCAAGACAGTCAACATGGCGGATGTTGAGGTTACGGCTATGGGAATGGTTCGTCTTGTTGAAATATGTGGTACTCAATGCTTTGTAATATCATTTTGATTTGTTGAAAAACTAGGCGATAACATTGCACTGAATGTTTTGTAATATCTGTGTGATTTATCGACAAAATATGTGAGGACGTTGCGTTGAATGTTCTGTAATATCATTGTGATTTGTCGACAAAAAAATATGATAACGTTGTGCTGAATGTTTTGTAATATCATTATGATTTGTCCACAAAATATGTGGTCGAAAATAGACAGTAAAAAAAAGACAGATGTCTCTGTCGCCAGTTGAAATGGCGACAGGGTCCTATTGCTAATTGGAGTAGCGACAAGGTCATATCGCGATTTCAACTGGCGACAGGGACCTCTCTGTATTGTTCTGGACTACTGTCGCCACTTGAAATGACGACAAAACAATTTTGTCATTTTAAATAGTGACAGTAGCCTAGTTTTGTAAAAACAAAGGACTATTTATTTTTGTAATTTTTTAAAAAATAATATTATTTTTTAAAAAAATCTTCTGGTGGAGCTACCAGCTGTTTCAATACCTAGAAATCTCGGCAAGTATTGGACTGGTTACCGGTGGAAACTGCTACTTGTCTTCAAATGGCCATTGATCGATTACCAAAGTTTAGAAAAACTGGTTGTGCCAGTGTTGTTTTTTTTTTTGAAACGACAAGTTGCCATTATTGCATTAAAGGAGTAAACAAAACCGTAATGTCAGTTTTCCTGCATAGGAAAACGTAAAACAGAGAACAAAAACAAAGGAAAAAGAAACACGCGAGGGGTCTGCTCTGACGGTGTACAGTGAACCACCGAAAAAGGACCGGGGAGGCTGAAGGAAAAAACTCTGAGAGACGAAAAAAAACTGAGATGTCAGGAAAGCCTAGCGCTACTCGGACGCCTCGTGCCGCCTCATCAGCCTCTTGGAGGAAGCACTGCAGTGATATCCGCCCATCTTCTAAGGAGCCTCATCGTCAGGGATACTACGTATGTTCATGTAAAGCCTCATCATCAGAGATTACTCAGGAAAGAGGTCACCTGGGCAGGGCAGGTCTTCCACCGCTCCGCCGATCCGCCGGCCCCCCATTTTTCCCCGGCGTTTCTGTTTGTTGAGGCTGATGATGGTGTTGCTGTGTGTCTTGCGGGGGCTCTGGGGCTGATCTCTGCTTGATTTGCAAGTGTGCTCCCCTTCCGGACGTTTCCTGTCCCGGCATACGACATTCGTCGCGTATTCGTGAGCCAGAGCACGGCATCTTCAGCGTTTTCCGGCAAAAAACCAAGTTGCCCATCCTTGGCCAACGCCTTGTCTTTTGTTTCTTTTGTTTAGAACTTCAGATTGCCTTCTTTATCGTCGCTGCTGTTGAACCAATGCTATCCGACAACTAAACCTCAAAACTAGTCTAATGACTTTGTGCTCTCCTTTTTCAGTCTAATTATTCAGGGCTGATGAAATATGTGGCCTGCCCCCTCCCAACGACCCGTGTAGATTATATGCTTTATCCAATTCTGGGAAAAAATATTTGATGCTTCAAGCTTTATCTCATCTACTCAATACTCAGATAGGATAAAGATGCTGCTCATCAGGTAATCGTATACTCATTTTTTTCTGACCCTCGTCTGTAGTTCTGTACCATCTATTAGGTTCGTTCTGATTGAATAATCATTTATGTATTTTTACAATGAAGCTAATCAAGCATCGAGAGAAAAAAAAAATCCCCCTGGACTCCTGGAGTTAATTACCAACTCCTATCTGATCTGGTACTAAGAGTGCCCGACACAAGCATACATGGCTGCAACGTAAGAAGAATGGGCCCGTTTGTATGGCTCCAGGTCCATCGTCCATGTGACATGCTTCACGTCCTTTTTCCTGCCACTGCTAGCCCAGTGCAGATCCACTGCCCTCTGCTCCATGAGTTATGACTATTCTTTTTTTTTTCCCTGGTGAGATATTTCCATCAAGCAATTGGAATAAACATGCAATACTGAAACAGTCTCAAAATAAAATGAAACAAAACAGGAAAAATACCAAAGGTGGCCTCATTCGATATCATCCTGACATGATCGTCATCTTGCATATTTATCTTCTTCCATTTCTTTTTTGCAAATTATCAGCAAATAAACGTTGTCTGCAACGGTATGGGCTTTTTTTTTCTTCTCCAGATTAATAGGCCTCTATCTTATGCTGATGAATATGCCTTGGATGAGATTGGGACGT
This sequence comes from Ampelocalamus luodianensis, assembly GCA_036346255.1. NCBI lineage: Eukaryota > Viridiplantae > Streptophyta > Magnoliopsida > Poales > Poaceae > Ampelocalamus > Ampelocalamus luodianensis. The sequence continues at coordinate 24,147,177 of CM070622.1, read as the reverse complement.
GCTGCTTGCAATCTTACGCATAAGTAGTTCGCTCTTGCACCAATACCATTTTGTCCCCGTGAATGATGCTACATTGTTTCGAGGCCCACTTGCATTCTTTCTTTACAATAAAAAGTTCGTCCGAATACGATCCTACGACTATACGACCTGTGGAGATCATGTGGATATGATCCTAATCTTAGAATGATGATACAATTGGCAATGATGTTGAGGGTTTGTCGAATCACTCGTTTTTTGCAGAGTTCAGGAATATTAGTTTGACCGCAGCTTTGTACCGAGTTGTCGAAAACCTCGAGTACTGTAGCTACAAGTACCAATGGTCGAAAAATTGAGTACTGTAGCTATGAGTGGTCGAAATCTTCGAGTACTGTAGCTACAAGTGCCGAGTGGTTGAAAGCTACAAGTATTGTTCTTCGAGTATTGTACCTACGAGTGCCGAGTGGTCAAAATCTTCGAGTACTGTAGCTACGAGTGCTGAGTGGTCGAAATCTTCTAGTACTATTCTTTGAGTACTGTAGCTACGAGTGTCGAGTGGTCAAAATCTTCGAGTACTGTAGCTACGAGTCCCGAGTGGTCGAAATCTTCGAGTACTGCAGCTACGAGTACCGAGTGGTCGAAAGCTACGAGTACTGTTCATCGAGTATTGTAGCTACGAGTGCCGAGTAGCCAAAATCTTCAAGTGTTATAGCTTCGAGTACTGTTCACTTTGAGAACTGTAGCTTCGAGTGCTGAACGTGGTCGTAGAAGGCTTCGACTGCACGTGGTCATAGCTGGACATGGTCGTAGCTGAACCTGGTCGTAGACCTGGTAGACCTGGTCGTGAACAGTGGTCCTGGACACTAGTTGTGGACACTGGTTGTAGACAGTGGTCGTAGACCTTGCAGGTTAGGTCTATTTCATGGGTCTCATTGCATAGATATTGCATGATGCATGTTTTGGCTAACATGGGTCAAGTTGTGAAGAACTTGTGCCCGAAAATGGTTGCTTGGTCTATTGTTGTGCAGGTAGCTCGGAGTTAACGATGGTCAACGACGAGGAGGATCAGAACTTGGTTAGAAGAACCAAGGTCCAGAACGGTCGTGGATGTCGGGTGAGATAGTTGTACTCAAGCAAAGCGCAAGATAGACAAGAACCATAGAAGGCGAAGTTTGAGCAAAGGCCTTTGCGAAGGTATGTGCTCATGCCTCATCAATTATGTGAATTGATGATTGTGTGTATCGTGCGGTACTACGTAATGGTTTGCTTGTTTGTTATGGTTGTAGGACACTGGAGCTAGGTCATGGTGAGACGGACTAGATCGGGACTAGGTTAGGAGAACCGAGGTCCAGAACGATCTAGGTGGTGCCGAAAGATGGCTGAGGCTAGCGGGGTGGTTACAAGTCGAGAAGACAAGGAACTGGAACAAAAGCTACCGGTGCATAACGGGCAGCGACAAAGTGGACTGGGACTAGACTCAGGGACGAGCCGAGGTCTTGAACAGTCAAGGAAGCCGGGTGCAGTCATGGTGAGACATGTGATGCACCAAGTGATTTGGTCCCCGTTGCAAGCGAGGACGGTTCGGTGGGATCCGGATGCATGAGAGGTTTGGCGGGAGGTCATTGGGGGGCCACATGGATGATGACGGAGTATGAGAGATGCTTCGAGGTGAAGGAATCGCCAAAGGTCAGTACAGGGGCATTTTGAAAATTGCCCTATACCGGAAAAGTGGTAAGTGGTGGTGTGCGAAACCACCTTCTTGGCCTTGGTGAAACCGCGGCAGTTCGGTGCGACGGGTTGCATCAAGCGGCATGGCAGTTCGGTGTGACTGGTTGCATCAAACGGCGCGGCAGTTCGGTGCGACAGGTTGCATCAAGCGACACAGCTTTCGGTGCGACAGGTTGCATCAAGCGGCGTTGGGGTCGATGCAAGTGAAACCCGTTGTGTGTGGGCTTAACGGGTGCCCATTTAGGATGTCTCTCTAGAAGCTTGCCTCTCTATAAAAGAGGTGGGAGTTGGTTGTGTACCTTCCAACCCTTGCATTCTGGAAACCCTAATTTGTGATTTAGGGATAGGAGAGGAAAGTGGAGAGGTTAGGGTTCATGAGAGATGGATTAATTAAGTACTCAAGTGTTGAGCTTTTGTCCTCCATGAGGGAGTGGCTGTAAACATACAATCTCTCTAGTCAAACTATGCAAGATTTGCCCTTAAGGTGAGTTCTACCTTATTCTTACTGTCTCTTTAATGCCTTTGAATGTTTTGATGTTTCTTAGGTTTTTATTTGGGATCTTTCTTGCTAGGACGTGTGGGATATGATCTAAGATCATCTTGATCATCATCTATCCATGAGCAAGCTTTTAGATCTAAGTTTGATTTTGCCCGATTTTGATGAAAGAAAGGGCGATTTAGGGGGTTTTGCTCTTGAGGGCTTTTGGATTGATTCTTCATGTGATTGAGAGTGCTAGGACATATGGGAGACCATCCATAGCCATGTTGGATTGATTCCTCCCACAAAATCCTCTCAATCACCATTTTCGCATCTTGCCCAGTTTTGGAGCAACCTTCACTCAAATGGAAAAAGGTCAGAACTTTGGCAATGATTTTCACAATATTTGATTGGAATAGGTTCCTGACATCCTAGAGAAGGTTTGTTACAAGTTTCATGAAGTTTCGAGTTGTGGATCAATTTGCGATTTTGAAATTCTGCTGAAATTCAGTTTCTGTGCTGATTTTACTGTTCACCGGTCTGATCGACCAGTGGGGATTTTAGCGAGTTTTGATCCTTTTTTTGCCTCATTCTTATTTGAAAGGCTATCTCTGATCTTCATGGCTCTACATAGCTATTGGAGTATAAGAACCTTGAACGTCTCAAGGCAAAAGATTTTGAAGATGTTGTTTTTTATGTGGCACCTATTCAACCCCCCTTCTAGTCGCCTCTTCGGTCCAACACGACCATAGATTGAATAGATTGATCCGATTCTAAGTAGAATCTTAATATTATTACGATTCTGGTCAAAACTTTCATGTGATCCTACCCGATTATACCGATTCTAGTGTTTTATTATAAATAATTACTAGTATATGTCCTTTCAATTGTAAAATTTTACTTTTTATTTCTTCATGTCCACTGTAATTTGCATAAATAACACATGATCTTTCCTTTGCACTATATTTTTGTAAACAAAAGTTCAAAAATATATTTTAAAAAATGTAGTAGTGCTAAAATACATGATAGATTACATATATATATATATATATAACACCCGTTTCGTACTCCCGAGAGTATGTACTCCCACTTCTAATATACCACTTAAACGAATATATTATACTTCTTTATCACTTTCAGTATACTTGAATACCAATTATAAGATACTCCAATGTGATTTAATCGAAAAATTTTCATTGGAGCCATTTATTTTTGCTATACACTATTTTTCATACATAAAAGAAGTATATACACGGATTTTGGTATAAAAAGTGGATTTTCATGAAATTTTTCCTAGAACTCACTTTGGGGTATCTTATAATCATTATTGGAGTATACTCAAATTGATAAAGAGGTATCATCATACAATTTAAGTGGTATATAAGAGGTGGGAGTACGTACTCCCAGGAGTACCATACCATTTTCATATATATATATATATATATATATATATATATATATATATATATATATATATATATATATATATATATATATATATATATATATATATATATAAATATATATTCTTTGATAGAATCATATGAGATCTTATATTCTACATCGATCCTACAATTCGCGGTGTTGCCGAAGAACCTTCAATCCGAGTCACAATCACAACCTTGTTTACGATGGTTGTTCAGAAAATTGTGAAGCAGGAGATATAAACATAAAAACTAGCAGAATATGTTGACGAAACTAGTACGGCAGGGAGTTTTAGGATCACGAAGAGATCTGTGACGTAGACAAAAACACACAGTATTATATATAAAGGAAAGCACAGTCAATTACAGTACTGGTATGTGGATGTGGCTTATTAGTCCAAAAGGTTGTCAGGCTACCGATGCTCAAATCAAAGTGCATGCTTGTTTCACCGTTCCTAAGTTTATCTGAACAGAAAAGTCTTGTTTGACATCATAAAGTTGAAATGCAATGATTTACTACTACATTATGAAAGTACAAGACACAGGAACGGCGTGGCCAAGTAATCAGGGTACTAGAAGGATCAATTTCACGCTCTCACGAATGCTGAATGTCACTCCCTTTCCTTTCCTTTAAAAAAGAGAATGTTGAATGCCATGAAATTCTCGTACATGCCACTTGCTGTCCGATCACTGAAGCAGTCACGTCGCCTCCAAATCACTTCAATGTTCCGGTCCTGACTGGAAATAAACTAGAGTACGTTTGTAAAAAAAAGGCTGCGCACCACGCAAGTGGGTGTCAGAATGTTTCAGTTGATCGATATGGCATATTCCCCGGCATTACTGTACTGTATTATTCTCCTTTGTGATAATCTAATCTGAACTAATCTGATGATGAGCATGCGGTTATCCCTTTCTTCCGGTTGTATGTTCGTTCCAATCAGTTTACGGCAATTGATTTTTCCAACCAGTTTTAGCATATTCGCGTACGTCTCCATTGGTTTTACCGTTTAATATTCTTGCCACTTGCTGGACAGGTTAAAAAAATATCACTTGTGGTAGGCTTCTCCTTGCGGTAAGCGTAAAATGTGCGGCATGCACTCGGGCACGTCTCCATCGCATCACAGCCGTACTGCTTCACTACTTTCTGACCCCAAAGAAAGAACTTCCAAGCGGACAAAACTAAAAAATGAGGAGAAAATATCACGCACGTAGTCATACAGTACAGTGTCGTGGTTGAGCCGAAATGGCATCTCCATCGGCCGTACATGACGTCTACATACCTGCACGGAACGCCGCTGCCGCGCCAGCGCCTGTCTGCCGACGCCTTTTTTTACCGCAGCCACAACAAAAACACGCGCGAGAAAATTCCAACGAAAACCCCCCATATTCCCAATGCCCGGCACGGCTGATTGCCTCCCCCGAACGGCACCAGCCAGAAGGCCTCGGCACGGAGCAACGGCGAATCCAAAATAAAAATAGAGAGGGAGCTTTATTGTTGAGGTTATAGCGCAATATAGCATATCAACGCTACATCTACTGATCTTTTACCATTGGAATGTCTAATTCATATATAAATAGAAAGAGAATAAATTAAAAATGTATAATACAATAAATCTAGTACCTCGCTAATAGATAATGTGACCCTAAATATCCATAATTATGTGAGTACCGATCTGTAGGTAAGAAATATCAAATTTAGTGATACAATATTAAATTGTGAATATTCGTAAACATTAAAAATGAATTGAAAACGTACCACAAGGTACTAAATTTGATTATGACGCAATTTCACTCTACGAGTTTTCATGTGTTGAAAGCGTTGAATGATCCCATTCTTTTATTACCAAGGCTTCTAAATATTTTTCGTTCAGTATAGCACACCACTAAGTCATTGAGCCATTCATCTAATATCTTGTTGCGCCACCAATTAAACAAATTGGCTAATCAGCTAATGACTACTCACTATTGTGCTGATCTTCACTGATCAATTAAACAACAATTTGCATCAATTCATCAATCACAAATTAAACAACAAGTTAACAACCATCAATTAAACAACAATTTACGTCAATAATCAATTCATCAATCACATTCACTTCACAGGCAACAAACTAACTCACAGTCTCACAGAGTCACAGGGGCCCGAACTGCCTTAGTGTCGAGCTCACAACCTCACAGGAGCAGAGGAGGCGAGGAGCCAACAAGCGGCGGGCGGCGCCGATCGGCGATCGTCGTACCCTCGAGTCGCCGTCCGACCGCCTCCTCCGCATCGAGACGCCGACCGACCGATGATCGCCTCCGAGCCTTCACCGCCTCACTGCCGGCCGCTGCTTGGTGCTTGCAGCGCGTGGCTGCGAGAGCGCTGCTCGGCTCGGCCCGGCCATCGAGTCACCGCGCCGACTGCCTATCCCTCCACGCTGGGCCACCACCGCCTCCGCCTCCGTGGCTCCGCCCCTACTCGGCTACTCCGGCACTCCCTAGCCCTAGTCGACGTCGGCCGCCTCCCTCTTGAGAGTCTGAGTCTCTCACTCTCGATCGACTGTGCGGTGCCTTCCTCCGAGTCTCACCTTATCTGTATAGAATATCTGTTATCTCTATTCTCTAATTGGCATTTGGGCCTGCAACTGGCTGGACCTTAAGGCTTAAGCCACATGCCTCCATCTCCATGCTCAGGAATCCAAAAAGAGCCCACACGGCAAAGCTTTCTAGTTTCCTCAACCTCGGCTCTGTGTTCAGACACTCGATGCACCAAAGATCGCAGCTGCGCATGCTCTCGCCGGTGCTCAGTGCCTCAATGGGTACTAGGGGATAGGGGTCCAGTGGTGGGGGGAGGGGGTGCTCGAGCACCCACTAGCACCTACGGTGGATTCGCCCCTGGCACAGAGCCAGCGCCACGGTGCTGGCAGCCGAGATAGATAAGCACGACGAGCCGTGTTACGCCGCGCCAAGCCACCGATGGGTGCGGCTCATTCGAAATTGGCATAGTTAGATTTAAAATTATTTTATTTATTGTTTAACTAGTTATTTTAAAAACAAACTAACAAGTCATTATCGAGCCGAATCTTGTTAACCCTTTTTTCATTACAAAATATTCTATTTTAATTTTAACCAGTTAACAACGTCGATTTTGATTCGAATCCATTAAGAGCTTTTTTTGCTGGCCCTGGACGAGCAATCGGCGCGCGTGGGCCACGCACGGCGTCCCCGTCCTTTTCCTAGCCGTGTGACCGCTCGTCCACTTCTGCCCCCGCGCAGCTGCGAGGAAGCTTCCTCGTCCGTCCCGATCGATCCGGCCGCGACGTTCAGTTGGTTTGGTTGGCGCGCCGGTTTTAGCGAATGATACTGGTGTGCTGCCTACGTAGGACGGTAGTCGGTGGGAGTGCTGCGTGCGTCGCCAGCCAGCTGAACCGGCAATCGGTTGATAAAAAGTGTGATCGAGGGAAACAACCGAGGGGATTTTGTCTAGGGAGCGACTAGCGATAGGAAACTTCTCATCGTTGCTCTGACACAACATTCGTATACAATATTTATAACAATATTAATTCATATGTACAACAAAATGTACAAATGGTAAATACAATGACAAAAAAATATGAAAAATATCAAATTCTCACCGAAAATATATGAAAACCATCAATATAGAACATAGCTGCACTTTTTTAAAACTATTTCAAATATTCCACACAAAAATAACAGTAAAAATATCTGAAAATAATTGTTGCAACATTTTTAAAACAATGATGCAACAATCAAATGGTGAAGAGCCTGAAACAAAAAGTTTACTCTTGCGCAACAAATCAAAAACATCATTGCAACAAAAAAAAAACATCTTGTCGTAACGTTTGATCCAACAACACCACAACAATAAAAAAAACACTACATGCAACATTTGTAGCCAACTATTGCAACAAAATTAGCAATAAATTGAAAAGACCTCTACACCATGGTGGTGACGGTAGGTCAAGACCCCTCCCTTCCACTCATGCAAGCCTCAACGATAGTAACTGCGGAGCCGTGTAACGCAGATGTTGCTCAAGGAGGACCGGGAGGGGTGCATCGGTGACGAGGATTAAAATCTTTATGTATTATCTTAATATATAATTAAAGGCTTCATGTCCTTCGTGGTTGTAACCCCTAAGGCTAATGACCCATGTGGTCATAAGGATTCCAAAGGTTATATCGTGGGTACCCTAGTCGGAGAGGTCCTGTACCTAATCCCCGACCAAGTAACTACTCGTAAAAGCAATGAACTGGCACTTGGACCCGTTCCAAGTATATTCTTTTCGTGTGATGAATGAAACATGTGCCTTATTCGTTCCATATCACACGACGTTTCATAACTTCAAGTCATGGACATTAACCACTGTCGGGACCGGATTTCTGAATCCGAACCCTTTGTGTATTTTCGCACCAGTCCCATGATCAGTAGCTAGTGCACACAGTTGAAACACTGTTGATAACAAACTCGAATCACGAATAATAATAATAAATAACTGAGTACTGGCCTTATGGCCACTTATTACAAAAGAGGTCGGAAGACCTTGAGTCTTACAGCAACAGAAACAACAAATGATAAACTCCAAGTGATGGCCCATCAAATTGCCCACCGGCATTCGACTGGGGAGCGTAACCTAGTACTCCGGGTATCCTTCGTCAAAGCCACAGGCGAAGTAGTCGTAGTCCTCCTCCGTGTCGTTGAAGGCTTCTGAGATTTAATTATGAGTGTAGCATGTGAGTACATAAAGTACTCCGCGAGTCTTGGGAAACATGCATATGCATAGCTTTAACAAATGAGGCTTATATGGTTCTTTTGCACAAAGCAATATTTTAAGTTCAAACAATTTCTATAAAGCACATTTGACAAATGTAGTTTCGATAAATAAATTAATTGTATTACTAGTGGAGGTTCTAGCTACCAACCACTAGCATAAAGGCTCTAGCTGCCAAGGTTTTCATAATAGGGCTCTAGCTGCCAGAAACTACCCGAGAGTCCCAACTGCTCCCGGTTCCCAAAATTACTCTTTTAAAATCAAAACCAAAATCTACCATGTGAAAACGCACCTTGCTCGCCCTTGACCGTGGGCACGCCTATTCGAATAGTTTTTAACACTCTGCAGAGGTTGTACAGCTTGACCCACAAGAGATGATCGCCTGATATAACACACGTTTCCTTTGACGTGTGAATCAAGGAGAGAACATCACAAGGCTTTTACAAAGCTTCCTTTTGACTCGGTTACGCCCGCTAAGGTTTCGCCTTCTGGCCCCTCTTGCGCCATGTGAATCAAAGACACACAACCATGACAAAACCGACTCAAAATTTTGCTAATTAGTTGGCGAGTCCGTTCCCATTTTGGACATGTGGTTGTACCGGTAGTGCTCGGTTTGAATAATCACAAGCGTCGGTCCTTAATATGACTTGGCGGGACTAACACAATACATGATCTCGTGCTCTATTGCGCACTTTGATCTTACCATCCACCCAAGTCTAAAACATACTTTCATCATTATATTTTATTTTCTAAACACCGACATTACCTAATGTCATACATTTTCCAAAGAAAGCATAAAGGGTAAATAATGGTTTTCTCCCCAAAGGTTAAATAAAGCGTAAAGCATGTCTAAGCAATTCTATCAGTAATAAACTATTCTGCAAAATTGTATTCAATAATGCGAATTTCTACACTAGGTTACAAAGGTGCAGGACATCAAATATCAAGGATGATAGTAGCAAACTTTAGGTTTTTAACTAACAACCTACAGTTTAACTTATCATTTAAATAGCAATGCATAACTTTTAAAACTGAAAACATGATTTACAAATCATAGGTTCAATGTGGTCAAAGGAGACTCGCCTTCGGTGACGTTGGAGGTAAAAGCTTCCTGTTGGTCCAAACTTGCGTCGGCGACGTCGGACTCTACACATGCGCAACGGACCAAAATAAATAGCAGAAAATAAATAAAATTCAAAAATTACAAAATAAATACTAGAAGTAGAGAATGAATTTAGATGAATTTAGGAGAAAGAATCGATGGATTCGGAGTTCGTATGAGAACGAATGAAAATCTAGAAAATCAATTCTCCAAAAAAAAAACCATGTATGTACATACACCATGCACGTATACTACACTGCATGGTACTGTTCAAGAACAGTAAACAAAATAAAATGGCGATATTTGGGGAGCGAAATCCAGGGATGTGAAGAGGAAGCCGAGGCACGCGGCGACGTAGTCGGTTCGGGAAATGACTGACCGAGGAGAGAGAACGGAGTATGAAAGATTATCTAGTAGCTAACACTGTTCATGTTCTTCTCCAAACGAACAGAAGCAAACCATTGCGCAATGAAGTAAAACAGAAGCACGCAGCCGAAGGAGAATCTCAAGGTGTTGGCATTACAAGGTGGTCGAGGCTGACCGGCGGTGTGGATGGCTAGGTGGAGCTCGGCTAGGAGGTGACTTACCAAGCTTACAACAGCAGCAATGGTGGTATTAGCTACTGTCAAAGGAGATTGCTATGCTGTGAAGAATCTAAAGCTTAGAGGGAAAGCAAGGGATCAAAGAAGAGATAGCATGCCCTTATATAGCTGCAACGTCGGGTAGACAAAGAGCTACGGCATCGGTTCGGTTTGGCAACTGAAGAAACGTAGCGGTGCACTGATGGGCTGCTCAAAGATGGCATGTCTACGTGGGAGAGGTTAATGCGGACTTAGTGCTTCAAACGGAATCAAGTTTAATGCTTTGAATGGAGAGGAATGGTGGAAAGAAGAAACGACTGCCATTAATGGCAACAGAAGCTCAAGGATTGGTGGGAGCAAAGGGAGGAGGGGCGGTGCGGTGGTGACCGAACCGCGGCGAGGGGCGCGGCGCGGCGAAGGTGGCGAGGGTGGGGTTGGGCGGCAAGGAGGCGGCTCAGCCATGGAGAGGTTCTATGCTGGAATAAAAGAGAGAGAATAGAACTTGCATGCTTCGGGAGGAAGAAAACTGTTTTGGAAGATAGCAGTAACAATAGGATAAAAGAATTGGAGATAGAGTATAAACAATTGAAACCAAAGTTTACGTTGGCAGTGCATGCATGAAAAGGCTTGAAGTTAAATGAGTTGTGTGTGGGAGCAATTTGGGATGGGTGACTTGACGGGAATTCACAATTTTTTTTATATTATATTTTTTTTAAAAAAGGAAAAGATCCAAATAAATCTAAACAAATTTTAATTAATTAAATTGAAATTAAATTTTTAGAGAAAACAAATTTTGGGATGTTACAACCACTATGTGGTTATGTCTTCCACTGGCATCAACTGTCGAACAGTTGATACATTGTCAATCGCTGTCCTCCTTCGATCAGTTGCGATGTTTCCAACATGCGCCTCTTTAAGGAGTAACTGCCACCACTTCATGATCAGTTATTTAAAGGAAAATCAAGTGAGGAGGAGAGGATCAAGCCAGTCGACCGCAAGCCAACTCTACACACAAAACCTAGTAATTCAAAGACAATTGAAGTATTAGAATAGTAACATATTCTGTGTACTTAGGACTAGTCCTCTCCCCTATCAAGGGCATTCCTTGTATTAACCAGTTCATATCAATAAAGAGCAATCTCATTCTCTCCCAAGAACTCTGTGCTATTTTCCTCTATTTTTTTTTATAAGATCAGCGACTCGATCGTCGATAGTTGGTACCGTCCGTGGGGAAGAAGGCGTCGAGTTCTTGAAGTTTTCTTTGCTCAAGCAATCCAACTCTACACACAAGACCTAGTGATCCGAAGACAATTGAAGCATTAGAATAGCAACACATTCTGTATACTTAGAGCTAGTTCTCTCCCTTGTCAAGGGCATCTCTTGTATTAACCAGTTCATATCAATAAAGAGCAGTCTCATTCTCTCATAAGATACTCTGTGCTATTTTTCTCTATTTTATTTCATAAGATCGGCGCGCGACTCGATCGTCGACAATCGGCGTCTACTCCTGGATCATTGTGGCCTTCGACGCCCCTGGCTACGACGGCGCCAAGGACCATCAGGTCCTCTGCCCGCACCTTGGAGACACCCCTGGCGCCCTCGTCGACTGCGACGCTGTGCTTGCGGCCGACCCTGCCCACCCCGGTGCGCTGCTCTCCAAGGGCGCCATCCTCCGCGGCCTCGGCCGGTACACGCTTGTGGTCGACTGCTTCTGCGTAGCGCTCGCCATAGGCGGCACCGACTAGGTGCGGAAGCTCCTCGGACAATGCAAGGCTGGGACCTCTGGTTCTCGCTACGCTCAACTCCAAGGGAGAGCCATAGGTGGCGAATAAAATATGGATAAGGAATGGCAGCGTGGGGAAAAAACGAGCAGGTGCAGAAGTAAAGTGAATAGAAAAGTTGGAAAGAGAGCATTCGATATTTTCAAAAGATATTGGACGTATTTACAACGTACGTGGCTGGGTACGGCTGATAGATTGAGCTGATGCCGATTTTGCGTGGCAAATTTGGTCTCTCTCCGGGCCGTCACGTTCTGGGTGCTATCTCTGCCGGTCTACGCTGTGTTTGGCAATGCCACTGTGTGCGTGAGAAATAGCGTGAATACCGAATAGTTCTCCATTTTCTTTAGAAACCGCGAGTGACGGGAAGTTTACTCGAATTGTGAGGAGCTACCCAGGGCCCAAACACCCATCTCAATGCGAGCATCCACTGGCTTCCTGATCTGGCGGATTTTAAATTAAATGATCAACGTCATTGGTTTTTTCCCCTCTGTGGAAGATCGAGAAGCCAACGCCATTCATTTATGAATATCGTGTGTTTGTATTTTGTCTTTTTCTTCAACGACAAATTAAAGTAGGAGATAGATGGAGTTGTACGGCTGCTGCATGCACTCGTCAAAACATATACAATAATTGAATCGTCTGCAATAGTCATAAGACACATTATATATGAATGAACTATCTATAGAGACATATAAAGAGCCAAGCTATTATAGAAGCTGTCTTCAGTATTGTTTATAGATGATATAGAAAAATACTATAAATAAAAATTATATATACCACTGTACATACTCTCAATACGATTCATCTCCACGCATTCCGCTGCATGCAGCTGCGAGGAAGCTTCCTAGTGTGCATCCTGGGGACGAGAATGACGTGGGTGAATCAGCCCTCTGGTTCTCGGTACTTCCGGATTTCTATGGTTCGACGCATTTCTATCAGCAATTCAATAGCTGACAAGCTCCAAAGTAAAATATGCAAATTTACCACCACCACCTAGCTAGCAAACTTGACAACGATAGCAAGTTAGCAACCATCGAACAGAAAAAAAAAATCCCCATTCATTTCTGGACCTCCTGGGTCGCGCTCCCTTCGCCTCCGTCTCTACTATCCATTCTTGCATTGCCAGCTATTCTCTACACATCAATACAGCGCAAAAGCGTAGACAAAATTTTGCTTGTGCAGGTGGCCATTGTTGTCTTTAGGCTGTAGCCCACGGAGGAGAAAAGATCTCGACATGCCGATGGCAGGCATGCAAAAGCATCATGGTGCACACACTATAATTGAGAAAGGCCGGAAGTTCGATCGACGATCGTCGAGCCAACGTCTGCCCGCAACAGAATGACGAGAAATTTCGGCGTATACACTTGTAAACCTACCTAACCATGGAGTTTTTGGCCGATTTAGCACTGTTCATACATAGAAAAGTAAAAGTAATCTTCTCTCTGAAAAAATTTCAAAAATATCACCACCGAGACACGCCACGTAGCCAAGTCCATACCCCAAGGCCCGGAACACGTCATCCGGGCCCTAGGGCACGGTTTTGGCACGTCCGGCCGCTAGGGGCACGGACCAGGCAAGTCAGGCCACCAGGTGCATGGCAATGGCCTAGACCGCCCCCAAGGGCACGGCAACAACCCCCCTCCACCCCCCCCCCACAGTATCATCGTCATTTTATGTAAAGTTCGTCGTCCGTCATCATTTCATGTGAAGTTCAAAAATAAAATTTCAAAAATGAAATTGATAAAAATTCGAAATAAAAATTAAGAGACTTCACAATGTAATTTGTGAATTACATGACGCACAGAGGTTTGTTACCTGCCTTAGAAATGACAGTATACACTAATCAACAAACCAAAAAACACAAATGATACACGTGCGACTTTTTTGGAATCGAAAAAACGGAGGATCAGAATTAGTCTTGGCGGTGCATTGGTCCCTTCCCCTTGTCTCCTGACTACCCGCGGCGGCGGCCAGTCTCGAAGACAGCCCTGTTCTATAAGACGGGTCGAAAGATTGAATGATGTTAGCGCGTTCACCAGGTGAAATCAATAATCAAGATGTAAATTGAACAACACTTACCTCTTCGATCCGGAGTGTACCAGGGCGACGGGGAGCGCTAGGATGGTCACTGGTCTCACTAGCAGGAGACTTCCTTTTGTCGACCGGTGTCTCTTCAATAGAGTTGGGTACATATTAAGGTTTCTGACGAGGATTAAAACCTCTATATATTATCTTTAATATATAAAAGACCATACGTCTTCATGGTCGTAACCTTTGAGGTGCACGACCTCACTAGTCGTAGAGATTCCAGAGATTACATAATGGGTACCCTGGTCGGACGAAGGCCCAAGCCAAGCTTCCGACCAGGAGAACTGCTCGTAGAAGGTAAGAACTGATTCCAAGGTATATTCTCTACCGTATGATGAATGGAACACGTGCATATTCCATACGACGTATCTTATCCAAGACACACCAGTGAACAACCTCCGTGCGGTTATATGTTTCATAGACATATAACCACCAAACGGTTGATTCAGTATCAACCGCCCCTTGACTTCGACTGCACGCAACGCCGCATCAGCGCCTTCTCGGAATGCGCCACCTCTTCGAGGGCTATTTAAAGATGGAACCTGGGCGGATCAAGGGAGACAGAGAAGAACAGAAGAAGGAAGACAAAAAGCACAAGCCATAGATTCGTGTAATAGTTCCGAGTTAGCAAGAGGGCAAGCAGAGTTCTTAAGCTATACCTTGTAAATTCTAGTTCATATTAATAAAAGAGCAGTCCCATTATTCCCTGAGATTTCCCACGTCATTTTCTCCTTTCTATTTTCGTAAGATCGACGTCTTGATAAATCGATACCGGCGCCGTCCGTGGGGATCGCGGCGTGGAATCTTGAAGATCGGTGTTGCTCACCGATTCTTTGTCCATTTCCCACTCGTAATCGCTCATGCGGTTATGTCGGGAAGTTGGGACGAAGAGAATTGGTTCGACCTGGCGGACTACGCCAACCTTGACATGGACGCATGCATGCGCGCCATGGAGGAAAATGGAGCCTCTTCATCATCCTCCTCTTCCGTCGGATCGCCTGCGATCAGTGGTGTTTCCAGAGGAGACGCTCCCGACCGGTTCAGAAAGCCCGAAGGCTTCAGCAAGCCCGGACTCCGCGATCGGCAAGAAAGGTGAAGAAAACCCAACTCATCAACTCGAAGTCCAATATACTTTTGATGCGATCATGGTTGATAGATACTCACCGACGGCTTCTAGCAATTCCAGGAGCCAACCGACACTTGGTGACAGTGTCGATGAAACCCCCGCTGGTGATAAACCAGATGGGGATAATAAGGCTCAGCATACGATCGGCAGTTCGCCGCATCAGGCTGAGACCATTACAAGGACCTCAGGAGGTACTGATCACCGATTATTCTCCATCGTGGAAACTCTTGGTGAAAACTCTGAAAGGCTCTCCATTGATTACAATGGAAGCTCATCGAGGATAAGCGTGGAAACACGAGGTCAATGCGATCGGAGATTCAAATCAAGATGTCGGTACGGTCCTCCACACATTGCCTCGCCACCACATAATGATGGACATGATACGAGCGATCGTGCACCAAATGCCGAGGTCACGAATCGGTGGGCGTCCATCGCATTAGTCGATGATCTGCCTAGCCAATGCAGGAGATCGTGCAAGACCGATCGGGAGAACAGAGAATTCGTGCCATCAAACACCTCTTTCGGTAGAAACCCTGTAAGACCTTCGGTAACAATACAGAACCTGCAGCGAGTTAGAAATATGTTAAATACTTCTGACCCTGTTTTGGCAGAAACTCTAGGTTTTGCACGACTTGTAGGTCAAGTATCGGAGATTATCCAATAGACCATGCAGTGCACGGAAGCATATCGGGAACGAAGGCAACCACAGAGTCAGACCATGACTTCATCTCGGCATTCTTCCCGAGCGAAGCGGCGTGGTCGTGTTGAGGGTCAACTAACACAAGGACCACCGACGCTCCGACCGGCAGGTCATGAGGAAGAAGATTGTTTGAGAATCTTCACCTTCACTCGCCAACAAGAGCAAGCGCTTGGACACGATGATCTTGGTATCATCTTAACGTGCAAGCGGTCAAAGACATTCTCGAAGCGTACGACCGGATCGGGATACCGAAAATCAGCGATCGGTCCCGTGAATCGGTCCCGATCGATTATAATCCGGCACCTTTTCAAAGAAGGCGCCGTGAGACGATCACGGGTTGTCGAGCTTTCTGCAGGCTCCAAGTCGTGCGTTGGCCAAACAGTTCCGACCGCTAACTGGATAAATTCAATGGGACCCAAAATCCTTTAGAATTTCTTGATTTATACCACCGCTTATCGAGTCGCGACGGCGATGAAAATGTAATGGCTAATTATCTTCCCACGGTACTAGAAGGATCACCGATCATGGTTGCTAAATTTACCTATCGGATCGTGTATACTTGGGAGCGACTTTGCGATCTTCTAATTGCAAACTTTAGAGTGCGTCGACGATCGCTCGAAAGGAGGATGATCTCCACAGGATACGGCAAAAACCTAATGAAACTCTTCGACAATACATCAAGAGATTTAGCCAAGTTCGCAACTCGATTCCAGAGGTTGCAGAGTCTTCTGTTATCCAGACTTTTAAAGCGGGATTAAGAAATCGAAGGTTTACGGAGGATCTAGCAATTCATCCCCCACGAACAACCATCGAACTCTTCGACATGGCTGACAAGTACGCAACGGCTAGCGAAGCGGTCGAGTGGAACGAAGCCGTTGATCGAAAAGACAAGATCCCCCAGCCTGGTCTGGATAAGTCGGAAAAGAAGCAGAAGAAAGCTCTCAAGAAGAAGAAACACGGCAGAACTAACAATAAGGAGGTTCTGGCTGTTCCTGAGAAATTTCCTAAAGGAAGAAAAGATTACTCTGGTCATAGCAAAGCAAAAGCTCCGACCAACGAGTATAAGAAAAGCAAAAAATGGTGTCCTCTCCATAAACAAGCAGACACGATTTACATACTCATCGCGCTTGGCGTAAGAAATTGAATGATTATTATGCGGTAAAGGTCCACTTCCTTCAATTCAAGAAATTGGGAAACAAGCTCCGAAAGGACAAGGATGGTGACGAGGAGATGGAGTATCAAGAACCTCAGCATACTGTCGATGTAATTTTCGGGGGATCTTCTTCATACGAATCCAGACGTCACCTGAAGGCCATGGAGCGAGAAGTCAACCTTGCTGAAACTCCGATCATCACCAAACCTTCAAGGTGGTCGGAGACAATAATCTCCTTTAGCAAAGAAGATTGCCCAATTCCTTCAACTCGACCAGGTAGGTTTCCAATTGTCGTTGAGCCTACTATTAATAACTGCAAGGTTAATCGGGTTTTGATAGATGGGGGTAGTTCTTTAAATATTCTTTTTGCAAGCGCATTGGAAGATATGCAGATTCCAAATTCTAAGGTAAAGCCTGTGAAATATGCCTTCTATGGTATAGTTCCTGGATCTACCGTCAAGCCAATGGAGCAATTATCCCTATTGGTTACGTTCGGAAAACCCGACAATTTCGAACGAGAAAAGTTTCTTCGATGTAGTGAATTTTGAAACAAAGATATAATGCAATCCTTGGTCGCCCGGCCTTAGCAAAATTCTGGTAGCTACGCATTACGGTTACGAGTTTGAAAATGCCGACCAAAGGGTGTCGCCATCACGTCCGAGGTTATCGTAAAATCGCCACGCATGTGATCGGAAATGTTTAGAATCGGTCGATGAGCTTCGACGGAGGAACTAACACCGCTACCATGCGGTCAAACACTCAAGACCAAAGATAGCACCAAAGCCTTCCGACCGGATGAAAGAGGTACCACTCGACTAAAGCGCTTGAGAGTGCCAAGATTCTTGTGGGGAAGGACTCAACCCCAAATAGGAAGAGTCGCCGTCTCCTTCCTCCGAGCAAACCAGATGTATTCGCCTGGCAGCATCCGACATGCCCGAGTCCCGAGGATGATCGAGCATAGGCAAGCATTGCAGCCTGATAAAAGACCGATCAAGCAGAAGCTAAGACGTTTTGCACCTGATCGGAAAATAGCAATCGATCGAGATTGACAAGCTACTCCAAGTTGGATTCATCCGTGAGGTCGACCACCCGACCGCTTGCCAATCGTAATGGTTAAAAGGCCAATGGAAAATGGCGTATGTGTATCGACTTCTGATTTAAATAAAGCTTGTCCAAAGGATGATTTTCCCTTCCTCGCATTGATCAACTTGTAGACTCTACCTCGGGTGTGAGTTATTAAGTTTTTAGATGCATATTCAGGATACCACCAGTTAATATGAGCAAAGAAGATGAAGAGAAAACTTCCTTCATCACTCCATTTGGTACCTCTTGTTATGTAAAGATGCCATTTGGTCTTAAAAATCTGTGGTCCGACGTTCCAAAGGTTGATGCAGAAAACCTTTAGTACGAGATAGGTCGGAATCTTGAAGCCTATGTTGATGACTTGGTCGTAAAAGTATCAACATTGGTGACCACATTCCGGACCTACAAGAGACTTTCAATAATTTAAGGCGTCATAACCTTAAATTAAATCCGGAAAAGTGTGCGTCGAGTTTCATCCGAAAACCGCTCGGGTTTCTAGTTTACGCTAGAGGCATTGAAGCAAATCCGGTGAAAATAACCGCTATCGATCGAATCGTTCCCGACCACGAAAAGGAAGTCCGAAGCTAACCGGGGTGTATGGCGGCGTTAAGTCGTTTCATAGCACGGTTAGGTGAAAAGGACTCCCATTCTTCAAGCTTCTCGGAAACATGGAAGTTTGAATGGACTAAAGAGGCAAACGGCGCTTTTGAGGAGCTTAAGCGGTATCTTACGAATCCTCCGGTCTTAGTCTCTCCAAGATTGGAAGAGACATTGCTAATTTACGTCACGCAACGCCACGCAGGCGATTAGCGGTGTATTGGTCGTAGAACGTGATCGTATCCAACGACCAATATATTACGTAGCGAAGTCTTGCATGGACCAAAAGAACGATATCCACAGATACGTAAATTGCTCTATGGTCTCCTTATGACTTCAAGGAAACTTAGACATTATTTTCGAGGCCCATAAAGTGGTCGTACCTCACCGGATATCCGCTTGGTCAAGTCCTAGGTAACAGGAGTCATCGGGGCGAATAGCGAAATGGGCGGTTGAGCTTGGAGCGTTTGACCTCCATTTTGTCCCTAGAACGGCGATTAAGTCTCGTGCAATAGCGAAATTCATTGCCGAATGGACAAACCACGAACCCTCCCAAGAACCCGAGCACGAGTTTCACGACCGATGGACAATGTACTTTGATGGTTCCTTGATGCTTCAAGGCTCGGGTCGGGTCGTTTTGATTTCCCATGGCGAACAACTTAAATACGCCATTCGTTAAACTTTCTGCTACAAATAATGCGCAGAATCACGAAGGTTTCTTTGGCGGGACTTGAGCACTCGTTCGCTCGGGATTCGCAGATTGCTAGTGAAAGGTGATTCTCAACTAGTAGCGAATCAAGTAGGAAAGAGTATCAATGCTCTAGTACCAAGATGTCATCATATCCGCGAAGTACGAAACTTGAAAAGCATTTCTTCGGTTTTGGATCCAACACATTCCTAGAAAGGAAAACTTTCGCGGACCGATTGGCGGATGGCTTCCACACGGACATCCGTCCCGCCGAGTTTTCTCGAGAAACTCGATTCACCCTCGGTAGTTGAGCCTTCCGAGGACATAGATGTTAGCAAGAAGGTTGCACACCTTGATTCTGCAAACATGGATGCTCCACAGGTCGATGATGGTTGGCGCCATCACGATCACGGTAGAGATTGGATGACATCGATCTACAATTATCTTCAGCATGACATAATTCCAGAAGATGATGTAGAGGCTGATCGTATTGCACGAAAAACCAAATCATACACTCTCATTGAACGTACCTTATATAAGTACGGATCTCACGGAGTGTTGATGAGATGCATATCTCAATCGGATGGTATTAAATTGCTAACCGAAATTCATGAAGGAGTTCGTGGAGCTCATCATTCCTACGTAACTGCGGTGGTAAAGCCTTTAGGCAAGGATACTCTCGCCAAGCGCCTTCATGATGCAAAAGAGCTCGTGACGGCGCGCATAATGTCGGTTTCATAGCCGACAAGTACATCACCGTCTCAAGCTTTGCAAACAATCCTCTTTCTTGGCCTTTTGCAAACCGGGATGGACATTCGGGACCTTTCCCAAAGGCACCGGGGCTTTGAGTTCTGTTCGTCATGATTGACACGTTCACTAAGTGGATCGGCCGAGCCGGTTGTAAAAACTACAACAAGCCGCCAAGAGGTTCCTAACAAAGCGTGATTACACGGTTTGGTGTACCCAATCGTATAATCGCGATAACGGTGCCGGTTCTCAGCGGTAATTTTCGGGAATTCTGTGAAAAACTAGGTGTCAAGATACATTTCGCTTCTGTTGCTCATCCACAGAGCAATGGAGCAGTTGAGCGAGCCAATAGTATCATAATGCAAGGGATCAAACGACGAGTGTTCGACCAGTTACTTCAACGGTCAGGAGCTTGGGTTCGAGAACTTCCCTCTGTATTATGGGCTGTTCGTACCACAACTAGTCGTGCGACCGGGGAAACACCATTCTTTTTAGTTTACGGGGCTGAGGCTATGCTTCCTCCAGAACAAAAAATTGGTTCTGCTCGAGCTGATTACTTTTCTGAAAGTGATCAGTCTGAACGACGACTTGACGACATCAATTTCCTTGAAGAAAGACGAAATCAAGCCTTGATACGATCAGCAATCTACCAACAAGCCATGCGTCGGTATCACAGTCGTAAGGTACAACCTCGCAGCCCTAGTTGTAGGTGATCGGTTCTTAGAAAAATCCAGAACCAAGCAAATCGCAATAAACTTTCACCTAAATGGGAAGGTCCATACACTGTGGTCGAAGTAACCCGACCAGGATCGGTATGGTTAGCTATGTCGATGGCGAGTTTTATCTAATTCTTGGAATATTGATCAATTGCGTAAGTTCTATGTTTAATTTCATGTATTTCATTTTTATTCATTTTTTTCTTCAATAAAGATGTTTTTCCTTAAAAATGATAAGTATGGTTGTTTATACTTATTATTTGTTGCATCTGGTCGTATGCCATTCCCGTTACTGGTTGGTCGGAGAAGACTCTCATTCTCTCCGATATTCCTTCTTTGGGATCTCCACTACTCATGGTTGTTGACTTAAATGTCACCAATCACATTGGTTTTAGCCGTGATCATTGCTTCAATGATACACACTCACTGACGGACACTCTTTTCTTAAAGAGTCATACGAGTATAAGGAGTACCAACTCAGACGATTTACTTGGCTTTCGTTTCTTGAAATTGAAGATTGTTATTTTATTTCAATATTCTTTCTAATCAAGTTTGGCTCTTGGTCGGGACACGTAAAGCCTCCGGTGAAGTCTCTCTCTCGCACGTGGTCCCTTGCTGGAAGGAGCTCTTTAGTGACGGTCCTTTTCCTACGATCCTCGCCGCCATCGGATTTGAGAATGAGCACGTTTGCGAAATATTTTACAAATCTTGATTCTTAAGATTCGATACGACAGATCCGAATATTTCCTAAACAACGGTACTTATCTCTTCATTTCATTTCTTGCATACATTCTTAATGCATATCTTCTTATAAGCAAGATCTAGTCTTTGTTATGTCTTCGACTACAAGTGGTATTCCATAGTACTTGATAATGGGTAAAATCTAGACTAGCGTAAGTCGTCGTTGGTTCCACCACATGATTTCCTAGTATTTCCTAGATCATTATCATACACATTATCAAGACTCTTACCATGGTCATCGTTATTACTCAATTACAGTCCATCGCTTTCTTTTAGTAACGTTCATCTACTAACATAAGCGATCGGGGCTAGGAGATATATGAGTATTTAACAACATTAATAAGACAAAGCGGATCTTCTTTAATAAAAGGTAAGTTTTCATTTTATATAGTCTAAAGTTACATTCATTTACATGTTGAGACCACTGATGGTCGCTATGTGATGGAGATCCGACTTCCATTTCTTCGCAACTTTCTCCGAGAGGTCTTACTTCCTCGAGAAGTTTTGTTGCTTCACTTTGAGAGATCGAAGTCCTCTTCCACGGCTTTAAGGTTAACAGAGGATCGGAAGCCTTTAGTTTTGCTAAAGCAACACTAACTCCGATTACAATAGCTTCCTTCATTGTCAGGTATGGTTTTCCTCATAGTTTTGAGCGGACCTTTGAGATCTTCCAAAAGTTGACCAAAGTAGTCCATCTTTTCCGTTGGATCTCCTAAAGAAGGCAAGCTTGATCCCGATCCCATATCGAAGATCATCTTGTTAAGAGCCTTGATCTTCTCATCAAGGCCAAATACAAGAGCTTCCTTTGGCCACGCTCAAAATCGAGGGTCTTCTCCGCTCGTTCAAGTGCTATAGTTTTTTCTGCACAAGTAGATAAACAAAATCAATGTACTCTTTACAATTGGAGTTATGGAATACTGGTTAGGTCTCCGACCAGTTACCTTTGATTTTCTTCTCACAAGAGTCGAAAACCTCTTTTGCTCGGTCATCGCATGCTCGATCGACCGGTCTTTACTATGATTTTCTTCCTCACTTTATTATTAGGGCTTCCTTGGCCTTGATCTCTTCTTTAATTTTCTCTAAATCTATCAAATATGGTAGAAAGAGAAGGATAATCTATAAGGAGAATCAAGATAATAAACCGTAGGAGATCAAAAGAGAAATGTACTTATTTCTCGGATCGGAGTGTTTTGCTCCAAAGTTTTTATTATTTGGTGGGTCCTCAGATCACAAAGCATAGTTTTCACCAAATGCTACAAAAACAAAAATTCCTTTCTTTAGCAAGCTTTCAAAGAAACGCAAAAGAAAGAGTGTATGAGATGGTCGTAGAATACTTACCCGAATTGCCATATCATTATATTCGAGAAGATTGTATCCGACCAATCTTGGCTTGATGGTCCGAGATCTTTCCCGTGCTTTATCAAGTTCCTTATCCTCGATAAATAGGGGAGAAAAAGGGAATTTATTAACCTGAGAAGTATTTCCTGGGGGAGGTGGAACCTGTTGAGAATCTCTGGGGATGACTACCTCCGGAGAAGGAGTAAGGATTACTAAAGGATCTGAGCAGATTTCAAACACGCTCGGGGCTTCTTTGCTACTTCATCCTCAGTAGTTTTTGCTTTAGGAGTATCCTGGTCAGGAGCCTCCACGACCACCTCTACCTCAGGAACTTTTTCCTGAGAGGTGCTCTGGTCGGACACGTCCGGAACACCAGAAGATCTAAAACGAGAGAGAGAGAAGGTAAGGAAGATCCAAGGTATGTATAAATACGACCTCTTTATTTTATATATATACCTTGTTGTTTTCCTGAATTTACCCTTGTAGCGCATCGAAGTAAAGTTTGTTGCGCTGGCCTTCCTCTTCTTGTCAACTGATTTCACCGATTCTAAACCGGTAGGGTTGACTAGATCTTGCACATCCACTGATCGGAAATCAGAAGCGATATCCACGACCATTTGGTCGAGGTCCCTGATCGCCGGGTCAGTAGATGTAGATTCGTCTACCTCCACAACAGTGGCCTCAGTAGGCACTGGAGGGTTCTCAGTGACCTTGCTGGAAGGTACGACGACCGCCTAAATTCATCATCAAAGATAGTTAGGCGATAAACATAATTTATCCAAAATATTATTTGTGTTCGGTTACCTACCTCTGGAAGGCTTACATCTGTGTGGTCGAAGGAGATCGTATCATCAATTGGCTCACATCTTTGGTGACCTTGTTCATTCTCAACCCAACCGACTACACATCAAAGAGGGTTTATGGTATACCGATCAAAAATAATATGTACGATAACAAGACAATGATTGATGTTTTTACCTTAAGTCTCTCAATCCTCTCTTAGTGAAACGACCGCTAAGATCCGAGAAAACTAGCCTTGTCGCCGAGCTCTCCGGCGAATCATCTTGATCCGCTTCTAATCTCATCGAAGATAGAGTTGTAAAAGTAAGATGAAAGATTTAAGGATACGAAATAATCAACCGAGATAGGAAAACTGGTCGGAATCGTTAATGGCTTACCATTTTGGAATCTCTCGTCGTATCATCACGACCAATGTACCGAGCATCTTATGTGCTCGGGCCTTCAAAGGCTAACCTGCGCGTGGAAAAATCTTTCACCACATGCCAAGATGTTAGACCTTTGACGCTAAAGCTTGATTGCTTGATCCATTTTCCCACGTTTCCCTCTTTCTCCATAGAGAGCGCCATCTCGGATTCTCGACCGCCTTCTTACGTAATAATAAAGGTGTCTTTCTTCGTGATCTTCATATAGAACCGGCTCTTCTTCCATGACGACCACGAAGATTTTGAGTACATAAAATGTACTCATCAACTTTTCCATCATGGAGACGCAAGGTGTACTCTCCAGGCGTCCCAATCGCTTTTCCGGACTTTGTCATCCTATAGTAGTACCTGAATAGATCCGGATCTGCTGGAATCCCAAGTACGCTTCGCAGAGATAGATAAAAATCTCGAGATTGGCAATGGCATTGGGAGCGATTCACCAATTCAACTCCATAATACTCCAAAACTTGAGGAAGGAAGGAGTGAATTGGTAGCCGAAATCCGCATTCGATATATGCGAGAAAAACAGGAATTTCTCCATCTTCACTGCTCGGGGAATGTTCCCCAAACGCGGATCTCCAAGAAATCACATCCTTGCTGGGGAGCATCCCGATCTTCTCCAGATTCTCCAACTTTTTCTCACTTAGGTCGAAACCGACCAGGTTGGTGATTTGGTCCGACATGGTTAGGTTCTTTTTGGGTGAGAAAAGCAAAGGAGGTCGGAGGTAGTTTTTACTCGGAAGATGAGAAAAGAAAGGAGGAAGTGAAAAAACCCTAAGTTTACAAAGGGGTTTTATAAGCTTCAGAAATCCTAAACCGTAATAAGGAGTTACCCAAAAAAGTCCAACGGACACAGAAACTTTTCAAATCCCAAGGCAAAGTTCTCAACTTTAAAGTGAATACAAACCGCTTCAAATGCCTTTGTATTTAATAAGCGTCATCCCGATACGATTTCATCGGAAGAAAGGTGTTCACACGACCTATTCATTTAAAGTTCGGGGGCTAGCTGACGAGGATTAAAACCTCTATATATTATCTTTAATATATAAAAGACCATACGTCTTCATGGTCGTAACCTTTGAGGTGCACGACCTCACTAGTCGTAGAGATTCCGGAGGTTACATAACGGGTACCTGGTTGGACGAAGGCCCAAGCCAAGCTTCCACCAGAGAAGCTGCTAGAAGGTAAGAGGCGATTCCAAGGTATATTCTCTCAGTATGATGAATGGAACACGTGCATATTCCATACGACGTATCTTATCCAAGACACACGTTGAACAACCTCCGTATGCGGTTATATGTTTCATAGACATATAACCACCAAAGCGGTTGATTCTCAGATCAACCGTCCCTTGACTCGACTGCACGCAACGCCGCATCGAGCGCCTTCTCCGGAAGTAACTGCCACCTCTTCGAGGGCTATTTAAAGATGGAACCTGGGCGGATCAAGGGAGACAGAGAAGAACAGAAGAAGGAAGACAAAAAGCACAAGCCATAGATTCGTATAATAGTTCTGAGTTAGCAAGAGGGCAAGCAGAGTCCTTAAGCTATACCTTGTAAATTCCAGTTCATATTAATAAAAGAGCAGTCCCATTATTCCCTGAGATTTCCCACATCATTTTCTCCTTTCTATTTTCGTAAGATCGACGTCTTGATCGTCGACACATTCCTTTTTCAATATTTTGATTTCTGGAAAGTTTCTTGCTGTTTATTGGATTTTTACTCTTTTTAGATTCCGATTCTTCTGAAGTGGTTGAGTCTATTTCTGAGCAACCTGCACCTGAACAAGGGGTTTACTATTACCAAGGCAAGCATCCTCTTTGCACCATGTTGAGCCCAAATTTCGATACTTTAGATTTTCAAATTACAGTGACACTGTGCATGCTAATTTCTAAAGTATTTGTGATATGTGATTAGTTAGTTATACACCAATGATTGTGGATTACCCTGAATTAAATCCATATACTTATGCTTTAAGATAGCATCTTTGTACTGTTATTTATCCTGTAGCTTTGTGCTTAGCTTTGCAAGTCCGTACAACGTTAGTTGATTGACAAGCTTATCTTGTCAATCATGGGAAAAATAAAAACATTGTTGATTATGTTTTTAATTCAGATCTTAGGATCTATTTTGTGAAATAAATTCAATTTTTGGTTTCTTTGTTTAGATTTTCAAAACTGAAAATTTAAATTGAGCTTTCGATGAAAAACTTGTTTGAGATCTGGACAAGAGGTTGTTAGTGATGATGCCTTCGTGCACGAGATTGGGTATTGTGGTGGCCTTGTCTGGGTCAATTAAGAACTGAACATTGACTGGTCAATTCAAGCCCCAACATACTTCCACGCGCGGTGTATGGGCGTTGTTTGGTTAAGTAAGGGGATGGTGTTATTGAGTTGGAAAATAGGTGGATAAGGATATATGTGTTTGATCTTCTATCTATATCATATGTCCTTACGGGCGAGAACATTTGTAAACTTTACGTGTTCATAGGGCTCCGATTTCAATGCTATATGTACGGGTGAGTACAATTTTTATTTCTTTTATTGAATCGACATTCCCAACGTAACATGTGTGCCTCGGTTAGCAGGTTCTATTAGTAACTTGAGCTAAGCGGGATTAGTCTCACATGGGTGATCCAACTCAATAATGTCAGCTTGCTGAAAAATACCAAATCTTAGTTTACCCGGCCAGCATAACAAAGGCAGTGTGCTATTATCCGGAGGCTTACGGGCTAACTAAGTCGTGTGGGTAAAGATGTACACCCCTGTAGGGTTAAAACTATTCGAATAGCCGTGTCCACGGTCATGGACAACACTTGAGTTGAAGATATCTTTGTATAGACTTTGAAATAAAACTTTGTCATAGGCACTGGTACGACATGAAGGGTAGTCATGCATGTTTGGTTGTGGTGGTCAGCCACTTTGTTTGTGTTATGGTTTATGATTACATTCTCTTTTACTTACTGTGTTAGTCCAAATTGATTTATAAAATTGCTTTGTTAAAACTTAGCAAGTGTAGAACTAAGATGTATTGCTTTATGCAAAATTGAATACCATTATAACCTCCCCGTTGTCAACCTTAAGCATGTACAAATTCTGTTCCTTTGCATAGGTTCTATTATACACTTTCTTTTCGTAGTTTTGTGTAAGTCTTGCGAGTACCTTTTGTACTCAGGTACTTTGACCACTTGTTGCAGGTGAGGATGGCTATTTGTATGAACTACCCGTTAGCGTCGATACGGTCGACGCTAACGAATGAAGCTATTTCTATCCTCCACTCAATAGCCTGAGGGTGATGGGGCACTTGGTGGCTTTTGCTGTTTATATTTTGCTTCCGCTGTTAAACTTTGGTTAGTGACCATGTGTCACTTGATTTTGTAGAACCAGGCCAAATTGTAAAGTTTTATATGTATTAATGCATCTGTATGCCTTGTATGTATGATACAATGTTGTTTAAGGATATATGTGCAATAGTCTTGATCCTGGGAACTATTGTGAGACATGTATCCGGGAACCTGAAATTGGCTTTGTCCCTTGTTAAAAATTATGCCTCTGGTATTATTTTTAATTTGGAACAGATCCAATGTTGTTTAAGGATATATGTGCAATAGTCTTGATCCTGGGAACTATTGTGAGACATGTATCTGGGAACCTGAAATTGGCTTTGTCCCTTGTTAAAAATTATGCCTCTGGTATTATTTTTAATTTGGAACAGATCCCAATTTCCGGAGTCCTCACAGTTTGCTTCGACAACATCCTCAAGGTTATACCTCGTCTGATATGATTATCAATCATCCTTTCTCTAAAGGAATAAAATTATACAAAAATTACAGAAGCAACAACACTATGATGGGAGGCTCTACAAAAGTTTTTAATTTTTCTAAAATCATTTCCTACATTTTTAAATTACTACAAACAGCGCTGAAACTGCGACGAAACCTTGATTTCTGAGAAAAGGAAACCCTAATTTACAAACCTCCGTACCCTTATTTCTTAATGAAAGTTTTTTTTTACAAATCTCAGTGCCGATATTTTTTATGAATCAAATATCATTAAATAATATTTTAATTTATTTTTTTTTTCATTTTTTCGTTCTTTTTTTTCAAAAAAACTCACTTGCCGCCCCGGCCATCGGGGAGAGGCGACCTGCCGCGCCCGGGGCCGGAGGCAGGTGCCTGCTGCCCTCGGTTACCGCGGTACGACTATTGTATAGAGGCTAAATTTGCAAATTATGGTGAACGAGGGCTAGTTTTGAGATTCAAACGTGCTAGAGGGCCACAAATGCAAAAATTTCCGGACAAATGTGTGGTTATCCACATCACTGCCAGTAGAAAGTTTTATTTTTTACTGCATCGAAATTTTGGGTCCTCTACTGCTGTTCATGTGGAGACCGATGCATGAAGCTAACTTCCCTGCAAACTTGTGTTTTTGCTCTCCTAGCACTGAGTTTTGAAAGTTGGTATGTCACTCTGCAAACTGCCTTCTTGTTTCTTCTGAGAATTTTTTTCATCTCAGTTTGGGACCAAAGCATTGGTGGTTTGAATGGTGGCAGTAGTATTGACTGCTTTGGGCATTAGCGAGAACAGTGGCAGATTTTGGTGGCTGCTGTGCGATCACTGTTTTGCTCCCTTCCCTTGTGTTGCCAACAACACAACCAAAATCAGTACTGTGAGGGTCCAGCATCTTAATTGACAAACTAATATATACTCCAGCTTGACTATACATCTGGTTCTGCTATTTAATTGATGGTCTGCAGAGAATTCCCAGTTTCCAAGACAAGAACTTCTTGTCGGATTTATTATCTAAACACTTGAAGCACATGTACACCAACCCACAGGAGAGCATTGCAACTAATTATAATAGAATGTTGTCTCTTTTCTTTTTTGAAAGTTCATTAGAATAGAATATTGTCCGCACAACAAACAGGTGGATGTGACCTTCGTATAAAAGATCGACATAAATCCCTGAAGATTTATTATTATTATTTTTGCGAGGAAAATCCCTGAATATTTAAGCAGGCCTTTTGCGATAATAACTAACAAGTAAAATGTCACTTAAAATATAGGCTCAAAATGAATATGTCGAGGCAAAAACTGAAGGATTAATAGTTTCACTTGAAATAGGGTATAGGGAGAGTCTCAGATGGCCACATTAGTCAATTGTTCCATTTTAAAAAAAAAATCACCCAATTTTATGAAATTTCGCAATAATTAATGATATTTGCATTTGACTCGAACACTACATTCCCGGTAACAGTTCTCATAAAAGTGATTTGTTGCACAACCATGTAGGAAGTTTAAATTTGTAGCCAAGGCCATACAGCCATACTGAAATCTGAATAAGCACATTCCCTACGCAGGAATACATAGACCGGTAAATTGGTAATACACGCGCATACCTCATAGGTTATAATAAGAGTGCAAGCGTATATATACATACTTTGGTCCACACTCCACCGTACATAGCGTTCGGCTTCATGCGGCGAGGGTTTGCCTACTGCCTCAACCTCACCTCCCTTGCCTGGTCGTAGAAAATAGTAGAAACTAAATAGGAAGTAAGAAAAACATGGGAAAGGACATGCCATGCATTGCAGCCCTTCAGAACTGAAAGAGTTGAGGAGGGCTTGAGGCCAGTGTGAAGTGGCAGGGCAAGCAAACAAACTTTTGCTGCTCACCCCCCTGTCCTTTTCCGGTGGGTTGCTACGACACATGAGTACATGGGACATGGCACATCGCACCCACCCCCATCCCCCCCCCCCTCCTCCTTATTAGCACCACCTCTCTCCTCTCTTTCTCTCTGCGACTCTGCCTCCACGGTGTCCACCTCGTGCTCTTCCTTGGTTTCCTTGAGTTCTTGTGAGAGCCTTGCATCTGCAGTTCTTCGAATTGAAGGTAAGGCCAAGTGTCTCAGACTGAATCCGTTTCTTCTGTGGCTTTGTGGCGTAGGAATTTTACATTCCAGGGATTTTCATTTCTTGTTGTTGAGGTACTGTTCTAAAAGTGTGACTTTTGGGGGGAAAAGATTAGGTAATGGGGTGTTCTCTGTGAATTGCTAGCTCATTTCTTGTGGCATTTGGGTTGTCCTGTGAAAGATGTATGTTCTTAGCATTTCCAGCTCATTGTGACCTTTCCTCCACGCCAACAGTTCTCTTTGATCTTTTTCTTTCAGCAATACATATCTGTAAACCGCCTTTTGGACTATTTCTTGCATTCTTGGTGTCTGATAAGGAGGTGGCGATTTTTCCTATGAGGCCTCCATGTACCTGCACGTATGGCAGTGCTTCTGTCATATACTTTTCATGATTTGAAATATTTTACTTGCAAAAGGCTGGGTTATTTTGGTCTCTTTGGCCTTTTGGCTGCAGGCACATGTGTTGTCTTTGAGATGTTGCATGTGCATCTACCTCTGTCTTTACCACCTTTTATATCGGTGGAGAGTCATTGCTGCCTTGTCTGGTCATTTTATATTTTGATCAGGTGTATGTTTCTGAGATTAAAATTTAGGATTTACTGAAGGCTGCCTCCTTTTCCTTCTTTCTTTTTTTTTTTCTTGTTGGGAAAGAATATAAACACTGATACTTGATAGAATAATAGAATATGACACAAGAATAAGAATATACTTTTCTGTTTACTGAAAATGTCAGATATTGAAAGGTTTTACTAAAGCTTCCGGTTTTTTAATGGAATGACTTAATAGTGAGATAAAGTTTATGAAATTTGAGGATAAGTCAAGTACTGTTACTCTTTGTTAAATCTGTGTGTAAGCTATTGCCTGTCGGTTCTTTTTTTACCAGCTGTATGTTTATTGAAAGGGGCCCTCAATGCTTACGTTCTAACTTCCGAAGGTTGTTTGGATCAATGCGTTCTATCAACCTGCCATATAATATTGTTCATATTTTCTTCAGTCTTTGTTCTAGAAAGATCTGTTGAGCGCTAGTGCTTGATCCCCATCTGCAATAGACTGTGTGAAATCATTTTCAAGGTTTCTTATATATCTAATTATGTATGGTATTCTAGTGAATAAAGCTCATACAAAAAAATGGTGTTTGTGTGGTGAGATCTATGTTCATGTACTTAATACGACCTAGTTCTTTTTAAGGGATTGATCTTGCTCTTTCCATAGTTAAGACTTCTGAGAGAGAATTTTCACTTTCTTTTGCAACAGATATATATGAGAGCGTTGGGTCATGTTGTCTCAATTTTCTCGAAATTTTGCTATCGGATTGACGGAAAATGAACTATTTAACTCCTGTCCTGTGTATCCAGCTTATGAGTCTGTACACAAACTTTGTGTCTTTATCTTTTCAAAGAAAACTACGCATTGCCCATTTCTCTCCTGTGCTCTTTCTTTTTCTTATGAGAGTTTGTCTCTTAAGTCTCAGAATGGCGAATTGTCGAGTTAATAATCTTCAAAGCCTGATTCATTGAACTTTTGTAGGTGTTTGAAGAATAACTTGAAGGTTCATATAGGAACCTTCCTTTGTTGGAAGATGTATAGGGCTAAGAGAGCTGCATTGTCACCAAAGGTGAAGCGCCGTGTTGGAAAGTATGAGCTCGGACGCACGATTGGGGAGGGAACCTTTGCAAAGGTTCGGTTTGCGAAGAACACTGAAACTGGGGACCCTGTTGCTATCAAAATCCTTGACAAGGAGAAAGTTCAGAAGAACAGATTGGTTGAGCAGGTCATTACCAAACAATTCCCTTATAAGACTCTGCATTAGTTTCTTGTCATTCCTTTAATTTATTTGTCCATATCATGATTCAAAGATCAGATGAAACTCAGTTTGTTAGAAACTAGTAGGGTGACCCACGTATTTGTGCGGTTAGATTTGTTTCCAAGTTTGTATAAATGCTCGAAAATATATTTACGTATCTTATAGGTTATTTAAACTTTTAAGATAACCTAAACATTAGAAATGACAATAGAAATTTGAAGGAAATTACAATCCGAGGAACGTAATTGAAGTATGTGCTTTGATAGAAGAAACTCATTTAACATAATAAGTTGTTGGGGGTTTTTAGAAACTAACCACTCTCCATCATACATAGATCATGTAGCTGCATGCCTCTATTCTTACTTAATTAGTTATTTTTTTTAAATTGTATACGTGCACATGTATATTTATTTAATCTCAAGTAGTACGTTGATATGTGTGCGGTAAATTATCTTATTAGTTTACATGATATAATGTATTAGAATACTTTGCTCATGCATACACCGATGCACTATAGGAGACCTACCTTAAACTTATTTTCCCTCACACACCGGTTGCCCAACCAAATCGTGTGACTTTTATTTCTTCTCGCCATCAAAACTTTTTTGTTTTAACCTCCAACATTAAGCCTAAATTTTGATCGATCCCTCTCAACTACTACCCCTTCTAATGTAATATTTTACCACATAGTTATCTTCTACTTTCCTCTAATTATTTCTTAATGCTAATCATTGTGACATCAACATGCATACACAACCAACCATCGTTGATTCCAGCTAGGGACACATGTCACGCTCTCTCCGGTGATCCCAGGCATATTTCCTACTGCTACGCCATCTCTACTCCAAGCTTTTTTCTCCTCTACCTCTGCACGTCCACGTTTCTGTTCGTACAGATGTATGCATGATGTCCATCTTCACTAATGTCAATGTGAGGACCCGGAATATTTAACTAGTAACACTTAACCTCCAAATGGTTCTAGCGTTGCTAATTAAACATTCTAAGTCTCGATGGACATATGCTTCCCAGAATTGCAGCATATGCACATCATCACAAAATTACACATCATTTTCATACAACATACATCACTAAGTTCAACAACGACATACATAAAGTAAAGTTATTACAAAAGAGCCGACCGGCCAAATAGAACAATAAACAAGAATGGCAGCGGAAGCAAAAGGTGTCATAAGATGGCTAAAACAAAAGTCGACCGGTTAGCCACACCACCCACAAGGCAACCGACCGGGCCGCTAAGCTAGACGCCTCGCAAGCTACCACAGCACAACTCACAGAAGTGATGCCCCTCAAGCTCACCTTCTTCCTCTGCAACAATTACATTTAAGCAAGATAACTGAGTGCACAAAGGTACTCGCAAGACTGACGTGTGGAATAGCAGACATATTTATAAACTACATGCAAGCTTATTTAGGTGGAGGTTGTATGTCTCATTTTGCATAAAGCCAACTTTATTTGCAATAATGTAATACATTTGAAAGCAAGTTTACAAATAAATTTTAATGTTGAAGGTAACAGCGAAAATAATGATAAATACAAGTAACCACCTAGAAGTGACTATCCCAATAGCCACCACAACATAGCACGAATCCCCGATTTGTACCACCCATCAAGTTTTAATTAAAAGGTTGTAGTCTAACTCTTGAAAGCTTACCCAAGCGTGTCCATAACCTAGGACGAGGCTATTCGAATAGTTTTAACCTCGCAGGGTGTGCCAATGTACCCACACTTGCATCGCCTTTAAGCCACAAAGCACACCAGAAGGTATGCAACACGGCTAAGTCCTACGAGATGTTTTCCAATATTGTGTATTAACTACGAGCCGCTCGTATGGATAGAAACCCATACGCTTACATTACAAGCCGAAAGACAACAAATCCCATCACGGGTGAAGTCTTTCGGACACTACAATGCTCCCAACACCATCCCTCCTGCGACCCCCTGCGACCCGAAGCCAATCACGCCAAAGTACTAAGTCAAGAGAGGTCCCATACCCTCTAGTGTGGTTAGCACGCACAAATTGCCTGGATAACAGGTACTCACAAGATGTTCGGTTCTTAATTGACTCGGGCACCATTCCAGTCACACCCAGAAGCACACCAATCATACCATTGTGCCCAAGTCTAAATCCTTTTGTTTTTTTTAGGTTTTAGCTTTCATAAATAGACATGGCACAAGGTGGAAATCATAATCATAATAAGTTTTATGTGATCAAGGTTATCGACAAGTCGATAACCGCCCATTTCTACCGAAACTAAGCATGGCTAAGCAATTAATTCGCAAACTACTAAGTGACAAGAGTTCATCCACGAACTCTAAATCACAGCAATAACCTAGGCTCACGGTAGTAGAGGATAATCATTTGCTAAGGAAATGCATCTACTAGGCCAACTAACGACAATAGTTTAACACAAAGTAGCAATGCATACATAGAAGTTGTAATCAACATAAATACTTAAAATACTGGGATTAACATGATCAAACTGCTTGCCTTGCTGGGATTGGTCTTGCTGCAGAGGGGAGTGCTCATGTTCAACAAATTCTTCGGAACCTAACGCGAAAAGGCGATAAAAACCGATAAGAACGAAGAACACCAAAAGGAACCCAACAGCAAAGAACATCCAAATCCCATGAAATTTCTACAGCAGATAGGGATTGATTTTAGAAAATTTTAGAAACAAGAATCACTTCATTTGGACTTAGTATGAAAAAGTTATGGCTAATCTAAGCTCTCTCAGCCTGAAAAATCCTAATTAAATTAATTACGATTACTGTTCATGGCGAAAATTTCTAGAATGATCTGGAACTTGAAATTTTTATGGTAGGCAGGTATGGTTATCTTAATAACAGCAAAACTGAGTTTGCACAATTTGGAGTTAAATTGAATTAATTATGATTTTTCTAAGTTCTAAAACTAGTGGATCATTAATTTCAGTGGCAATGATCATATGAAGACCTATTCTATATTACAGTACATTCCTAGTGGGTTTTAACAAAACTTAGTTTGCTCAGTTTGGAATAACAGAGAATAAGTTATGCATTTAACAAATTTTCAATGAATTTCTAGACATCATTATTCACTAAACAAGATCATGCAGTTAAAACCATTTTCTGTTGCATAACAGTGCCTAAATTCATTCTTAGATTAAAGTTCATACTCTAACAGAGCTACATCAACTGAAATTATTCAAAAAGAAGCTAAAATGACAAAGTTATGCACTTTTAAAATTTGAAACAATAAAAGACTTAGAAAACTCGAGCTCTCGGGAGGTCCAAATGAACTGAAAGACAAAGGAGAGGTCGTGGGTCGTCGATCCTTCATCGTACGGCCACGGACCTCGGAAACCAGACAATGCAGACCTCCTCCCGACTTTGGGAGGTGCGGACCGTTGAGATCGATCCAACGGCCACGACCAGTGCATGCACAGCGCACGCAAAGGAGGTCCTCGCGCCTAACGGAGGTCGTGACCGTCAGATCGAGATCTGGCGGTCCCGAGCACTAGGGGAGGTCCTAAGGCTATAAACCTGAGGAAGGAGGTCTAGCCCATTAGATCTAAATCTAACGGTTTAGACCAGAGGAGGAGGTCCTAAAGCCACGGATCTAAAGGATGAGGTCCTAGACGGTCAAGATCTCCCAGGGGAGGTCTTGATCGGCTGGGATTTACACGAGGAGGTCTTGGATGGCCAAGATCTACTCGGGGAGGTCCTATGCGATAGGGTTTTAACGGGAGGAGATCTGAACGGCTCAGATTAGACCTAGGGAGGTCTGACGGTCCGGATCGCGCGCGGAGGAGGTCTGAGACTAAGGACTAAACAAAGGAGATCTAACGCTCAGATCTAAATCCAGGGAGGTCGTGAACGGCTAGGATTGAGCCTAAGAGGTCCTGAGCGGGGATTGTCTTTGTAAAAGACCAAGGGTGGCTTTTTACAAAGAGGACCCCGAGGGTGGTCTTTAACGGCTAGGATTTCAGCGGGGAGGTCCTGGCACTAAGAAAATACACGGAAAGCCCTCCACGGTACAGATCTACTTGGAGGTGATCTTAAACGGCTGAGGTCAAACTAGGGGGAGGTCCAGAGGCTTAAGCTTTTTGGAAAGATCTAACCTGGGGAGGTCGTGGACGGCCACGATGAACCCGAGGAGGTCCAAGGACTTAGCGGCACGCGCGCTATGCCGACCAGACAGCATTAAAGAGCAACCTCGGACAACATTAATGCTAATCATAAGACCACGATTCCTGTCCGAGTACGACACGGCAAAACACGAGTCCGGTCATAAGCTCACCGCCGACGATGGGGACCTCGCCGGCGCTGACCAAGGGCACCATTATACTCACAATAACGTCGCGGACCTACCAGGGACACTCTCGACGGCGGTGACGGCCTTGAACGCCGCGAGCCGAGATAGAGCTAGAGTGCAAGTTTTGGAAACCGAAAGCAATGAACATGGCGCTACAAGCTAACTACTTAGACCTAGAGCTCTTAGGGACTAAAATGAACTCACCCGAGTGTAGGGAAAGTCCAGAGGAAATCGGAGGACCCGGTGGGAGCGACTCGCGAGAGCGAGGAAGAAGGTGATCCCGACCACGAAAAGCAGCTCCCAACTTGTCCACCTCTGCAATGTGAACCAAGCTAAGTTAGAGCAAGCCCTAGGTGATCAAGATGACAACGAAGAAGGCAAGAATGTTGATGGGACCACTGGAGCTCGGAGGCCTTCAATGAGCTCCAAAGCCAACAATGGTGGCAGAGAGGGTGGTGTTCTTGGGTGCTTGAGTTTGAGGACCAGCTCACATTGAGGGAGCTCAAGCACAACAGAGAACGGAGAAAGAAAAGGAGGAGGAGGCCTCAGGCTATACATAACCCGCAAGCTTGGCAATGGTGTGGGCAAAGTCATCGTGAACAAAGTCCATGCCTCGCCATGGACTGCCAGTTGGACAAGGCGAAAGGATGGCTACTTTAGGGCAAAGCTTCGACACAGTGTAATGCGCGCAGAAAGAGACGTTGGAAGGACCAAAGGTGACGACCAGCGCTCTCAATCGCTCGACCACGACACCCGCGGGTGCGCGAAAAATCATGACGACCGGACCTCCAAGAGGTCGTGAGGAAGAAGAACAGAGCAGGGGAGGTCCCGACGCCCAGATGCGCTCGGGGTGGTCTGGGCGTCCCGCATCACCCGGCGAGAGGAGGTCTTATGCGGGTGAGGAGGTCCGGGAGGTCCCGACCGCCGGATTGAAATCAAAGGCCCAACACCGCGCGCACGAGATCGAGCCCGAGGAGGTCTAGGCACGGTGCCCGACCGAGTCCATCGGCTAGGGTCGACTCGAGTCCGAGTCGACTCGCACATTTTGAGTTTTGAACCGATCCGAAGTTTGGGGATTTATTTGGGATAGCAAACTCACTCCAAAAATTATGAGATTTTCTGAAGCTTGCTAGTGAGTTATTGACCTTGTGTAAATTTTGCAGAGGTTTTGTGCTATACATTTTCCTCCAAAATTCCACAAGGTCTTTGGTCCTGATTTGACAGAATTTAATTAGGTTTGACTGACCTCCAAAAATGTTCAAACAATTTCTACAAATGGTGAAATTTTTGAGAGGGTTACACAAAGAAACCAGAATTTAGGAAAATTATTTCAGAATTAACCCAAGATGGAACAAGAATGTTTTTGAAGGATCCAGATTTGAATTAACAGACTTGTGACTTTGTATTTCCAAAACTCTTGTACAATAATTGTTTAGTACATACAGGAAATACATGATGTAAGAAAAAGTTTTAATTTCTACTCATTTTCTTACATTGGAAACACGAGTCTGAAACTTGGGATGTTACAGTCAACATGACTACTTTTGTTGTTGTCTAACAATATGAATAATCTTTTCTTCATCGCCAGCAACGATGTGCCTCTCACCAGTGATGATACACTCCTAGCTACCCGATGGCCACATACCATTCATAGCTCTTCTTCAATGCAAAGTTTCATCTCCTCTCTGTTAGTACTTTCCTATATCGAGCTTCTTTGACCACTAACTTCTTCAACAACGCCAATGCTCACTACTTGTCATCACGGCCCTTGGCTCCTTCAACACTGAACTTTCTCTTCAATGCTTCGGCGAGCAGCACGACATTGTCCTCATCTTCGTCGTCACCGCCTTGGCTCTTCGCTTCCCTGTGGGTCAATATCTTTTTGCAAGACAGATCGATGTTATTGCACTCTTTCGTGGTCTCATTCGACACCATTCGTGCTATCTTCGTTATAAATTGTATTTTTTAATCAAAATTCCAATTATTTTTATTTTTTTTTCACAGGAAATAAAATAGAAACACATGACCTTGAGAGCGAACGCATTGACTTCTTTTGTGTCTTCTTCGACACCATTCGTGTAATCCTCGTTATAACTTTTATTTTTATTCAACATTTCAATTATTTTTATTTGAGTTCATATACAAATCAAATCACCAAATTTATATAATTTATTCTGAATTTTATTTATTTTGGGATTTATTTTGGAATTCATATGGAAATCAAATTGCAAATTTTCTTTTATTCTGAAATTCAGTTCTTTTTTCTTGTAATTCGTATCTGAATCCAATTGCTATTTTTTTCTTTAATTTTTATTCTGAATTACAGTTATTTAGGGATTTTACTTTGGAATTCGTATTGAAAACAAATTGCTAATTTTAAATCTAATTACCAATTATTGTTTAATTCTTATTCCGAATTATAATTATTGGAATTTGTATCGAAATCAAATTACTTATTTTATTTTTATTCTGAATTTTAGTTTTTTTTGTTGGATTTCATATACAAATCTAATTTCCAATTTTTGTTTATTTTTTATTCTGAATTATAATTATTTAAGGATTTTCTCTTAAAAATTCGTATGAAAATAAAATTGCTAATTTTATTTTTATTCTGAATTTCAGTTTTATTGTATTTGACATTGATTCTTTTACTTAGGAATTTATATAGAAATCAAATTGCTGATTTTATTTTATTTTTTATTCCGAATTTTAGTTTTATTGTACTTGATATTGACTCTTTCTTTTAATGTAGATCGTTATAATTTAGACCCATCACGATCAATGGTATATATCTTTCTTTTTTTCCACCGATTAACATGGGAACTTCTATCCCTTGAGTTAATCTTATCATTATTCCTAATAGTTAATAAAGCTATCTATTATTCAATAAGCAAGCCAAAAAGCTTATATTTCTTACCTTATTGATCACATGCGTAATTGCAATCTGTGCTTTTCTTTGGTCAAAGTTCACTGCCATCACTTACATCTTTGTATCAAGGAGCAAACTGGAGAAACAATTTTCTTCCTTGGATGTTGCCATGTTCGCATGGGAGCATAGGAAGATGTAACTTCAATTAAGAACGATTCTAGTTCTACAACTACATAGTTGCATGACAACGAGATATACCCACATGGTGATCTTCCAGTTGAAGTCCTACTACCTAGTATGCTCTCCTGGTGCCTTGTGCTGTTTCCAATTGCTGTCTGAGCTTTACGCAAATTGAATTCAAAATACAATGTACTCAGTTTGTAAACTTCAGCATATGTTTCCCTCGTGCCTCAGGGTGCCCATGTCCTCGGTTCTATTTAATTGGCTTCAATATTCTAACCATATAGTTCTCAGACAAAGACTTTCATTAGCCACAAAATTCGTGGTCAAAACATAAATGTATTGTTTCATACATGTGCTCATCATATATGGAATTCCTTGTTCTGTACACATTTTTTTAAAAGGTTGAGACTATGTATTTGATATCTCTATGCTGATACCATCCTAAACTCAATGCAGATTAGGCGAGAGATTTGTACTATGAAGTTAATAAAGCATCCTAATGTTGTGCGACTGTATGAGGTAAAGTCCAAAAATCAATCTACGCTAAGATTTATCATTGTACCTAACTAGATATATGTTTGTTCATGCCTACAGTCTAATACCCTTTGGCTGAAATTTGCCTTCAACCTCAGGTGATGGGAAGTAAAGCAAGAATTTTCATTGTTCTGGAATACGTTACTGGAGGAGAGCTCTTTGAAATCATTGTAAGTGCCAATACACCATCTGTCCATTTGAAATGGTTGAAGTCATATTGTCCTATGTTAGACTATGATTCATGTTACATTATCATGTTTTGATTGATTCTATTTGCTATTATACACTAACTTCAAAATCAGCATACTAATGGAATTTTTTTAAGGCTAATGGAAAGTTGAAGGAGGAGGAAGCACGCAAATACTTTCAGCAACTGATCAATGCAGTTGATTATTGCCACAGTAGGGGTGTGTATCACAGAGACTTGAAGGTAAAAGCCTTAACCTCTTGGTCATGTGTTCTTTTATAATTACCTATGAGCACACAAGTGCCGAAATGTGACATAATGATGTTTAACCTGGATTTGCAGTTAGAGAATTTGTTGCTTGATGCTGCTGGAAACCTCAAAGTATCTGACTTTGGTTTAAGTGCTTTAAAGGAGCAAGTGAAGGTACTATTATGATACATCTGTTTGGATTGACTCCTACTAACAGTCGCATCATTGTCCTCCCTTGTGCTGCCTGCATTTCAATGTTACACTCTATATTATTGATTTTTTTTCGACTCTACAGGCTGACGGGCTGCTGCATACAACATGTGGAACACCAAACTATGTTGCTCCTGAGGTATTATTTTTTGCCCATCAATAGTATAATTGTGTGTTGGTTACGCTAGAACTAACCAAGTTTGTCTAACTTAGATTTCTGTTTGATCATTGTAGGTGATTGAGGATAGAGGCTATGATGGTGCAACTGCCGATATCTGGTCTTGTGGGGTGATCCTTTTTGTTCTACTTGCTGGGTATTTACCTTTCGAGGATGAAAACATCATCTCCCTTTATAAAAAGGTAATACTTATAAAAAAGATACGAAAACACCTAGATGCTATTATTGCTTATTACCTCTTCCTACTCCCTTTGCAATCACAGATCTCTGAAGCTCAGTTTACCTGTCCCTCTTGGTTTTCTGCTGGAGCTAAGAAGCTGATTACCAGAATTCTGGATCCCAACCCTACAACTGTAAGTATCATACAACTTTTGAAGCATAATTGTTCAAATGACTGGGATTAGTTAACCATATGTGAGTAGAACCATAAGCATGATGCACAAGCGATAATTTCAATTGTGCTACTACGTGTCTGTGCCTATCAGGCTATGACTAGACAGATCTTTCACACTAAAAATGGAATTCCTGCAGAGTATTGAATTCATTTTGTATTGAGTCCTTTCATTAATTTTTCAATGCTTTAATGTAATTGTGGAATCCCAATTTACCTGCCTTTTTGTTGTTGTTGAATGTTGAACAGCGGATCACCATTCATCAGATACTGGAAGATCCTTGGTTCAAAAAGGCATATAAGCCACCTGTTTTTGACGAGAAATACGAAATTAGTTTGGATGATGTCGATGCTGCTTTTGGAGACTCGGAAGTGAGTCAATTGACCCTTTTATTGTTATTTAGCCATTTGTGGTAGGAATAAGACGATTAACTATACGTATTGATACATTTACCAGGACCAGCATGTGAAAGAGGAAACTGAAGATCAACCGACCTCAATGAATGCATTTGAACTGATTTCACTGAATCAAGCACTGAATCTGGACAATTTGTTTGAGGCAAAGAAGGTCAGAAATAATTCTGCTGGAAATAGCTCTTATCTTGTTACATAGTCTATGTTAGGCTTCCCATATTTTATTACCTTCTTGTTGCTTATGAAATATTTTAGAAACTACATATCATTTCAATGGGCTTATTTCTTTTACATATTTTGTGGCAGGAGTATAAAAGAGAGACACGATTCACCTCACAGTATCCTCCAAAAGAAATCATCACCAAGATTGAAGAAGCTGCAAAACCACTTGGATTTGACATTCAAAAGAAAAATTACAAGGTATTCATGTTGCTTACTGTCTACATATGCTGCAATACTTCTCTTGGCTCTTGCTACTATCAACTCATTGTGTAAATGTTGCCATATATATCAAAGTCGTCAGGACATAAACCCAAAGTTCTTATTACCATCTTCCACACTTCAAGTCCTAATAAGTTTGTGTATTTTGTTCTCTCCAGATGCGGATGGAGAACCTGAAAGCAGGTAGAAAAGGCAATCTCAATGTTGCAACTGAGGTAAGTGAAAACACCACCTTAACAAAATGGTAATAGTTTAAACATTAAAGAACAATTACTCATTCAGATTGTGTTCTATGGCAACCTTTAGGTTTTTCAAGTAGCCCCATCCCTACACGTGGTCGAGCTCAAAAAGGCAAAGGGAGATACTCTGGAGTTCCAAAAGGTACTGCTAGTCTTGAGCAATTTTGCCATAAGATCCCTTTTCTAAGCATTCTCTGTAGTATAAACTCTGGAGTTCCAAAAGGCACATGACATGACATTAGCGATGAATCATGGCAAATTAAACAAACAACTTTGGCCACAAGACCATTCAGTACTTAAAAAAAGTAAAACCAACATTTCAATAGCATTTGTACTAGCCGCTTTTCTTTGACTGTGAATCAATTTTACATCTTGCAAAATTCAGAGTTATTTCCCCCTGTTATTTTAAGTAATCGTCAAGTAACCGAATTAATTCTACTGCGCAACAGTTCTACAGAACTCTGTCTATCCAGCTGAAGGACGTAGTTTGGAAGTGCGACGGCGAGGTCGAAGGCAACAGCGCTGCGGCATGAAGCAGCCTCCAAACTTTCACCGGCCGGCGCCAGATTTTCCCTGTACATAGCTCCGCCATGGGATGGTCGATATGCTTGCTGCGGAGTCGGTTTTGCAAACAAGTTCGTTCGTTCGTTTGTTGATAGATAAGCTCCGATGAAACAACGGGCGTGAAGCCTGCTTGTGGATGGGCTTATCGCTGCGTTAGTTCATTTATTTATGGTCCGGAAGCACATGAAAACGAGAGGCAATATGCTGTACCGTTCTAAGCTTCTAATGGTAAAGTACATCAGGTATTGCAATTAATAAAGTACCGGGAATTGATTATTTATCCCTAGATGGGTTTAAAGATTATACCCTTGTTTATAATGTAATTGGTTTTTTATCCTTCTCTTAGTTGTATCGTCGATAAAATACCCGTTTTGATTAATAAATACCCGTTTTAATTATTTTATTAATATATCGTGTTTTCCGTTTTTGACCACGTGAAAAGACAGTAATGCCCTTAAGTTTTTCGGCCATCCGTCCTGATGGTCATGCCCGTTGACTTGCCCGGGTTCGCGTTCCAGCGCGCGAGGCTGGCCGTGGAGCAGCAGGGCGGCCGCCGCCGGCCCACAGCGAGGACGAGTCGGTCGGAGGGCTCCTGATTAACTTCCTCTTCGCCGCCCAGGACACGTCCACCACCTCCCTCTGCTGGGTGGTGTCCGCGCACGGGAAGCCGCCGAACGCCTCAGCGCCGCCCCCGCCGCCGCTAGTGCCAACTCCTCCTGCTGCTGCGCCGCCACGTCATCCATGACATAGTCGCAGGTGATGCAGTAACTCCGCTCGTCGCGGGAGAAGGCGACGACGGGGGACGGGGCGGGAGGAGAGCTCCTCGGCGAGGAGAGGGGCGCGCGGAGGTGCTCGAGCTAGTCGAGCTCGGCGACGACGGGCTTGGAGCGGAATGGCTCCTCCTGCTCGCTGTGGAGCCATCGTGGCGACGAACTCGCTCTACGGGGGTGGCGGGGCGACAAGAGAGCTCCTCGGCGAGGGCGGCGGAGAAGGGTGCGCAGAGGCGCACGAGCTCGTCGAAGGGCTTGGAGCGGAGCACCTCCTCCTGCTCGCAGTGGAGCATCCATCCTGCCGGCGGTCGGCGGCTTCTCGTGCGTGGTGGCGGAGGAGGCGGGGGAGGTGGAGAAGGAGGTGTGGGCGAGGAGCCCGAAGTGCCGAGGCGGCGAGGGGAGGCAGCCGGCTTCTGGAGGATTGGATCATTTGGATGCGAGAGGAAAAGGCAGACGGATGGGGCAGTGGCTCAGGAAGGACAATTGGGACATTTCGCATGGCTAAAGAGAAAAAAAAACAACAGATATTATTAAAATCGGTTTCGCTAGTTTTAAGTTGTCTGAAATTTTTCTTAAGTTTAAATCACTTGTTATGATCATTGGATTTGTGTAGAGATTGGTGTGTTATATGATTGTCATATGATTATATATTGATCCAATGATCACAACAAGTGATTTAAACTTAAAAAAAATTCAAACAACTTATGAATAGACAGTCCTTATTAAAATAATAGAAAAACGTATTTTATTAAGCATCAAACTAGGCAGAAGATAAAAAGTAATTACATCAGAAATAGGGTATAATCTTGAAACGCATATCAGCGACAGATAAATAATCAATTCCCCCCGTAAACTACCTACTATTTCTTAGTTCAACTTTCTTTGGTTGTTTCGGCTCGGGAGCCTGCGCATGATATGCTGTGATGCAGTACTGATCTCTATAGATTGCGACCCGCCGACGATGTTGCGTGCTAAGCTTATGGAATCGTAGTTGAGCACCGAGAGTGAAATGCTGCACCTGGAACCGTAGATGTTTGGAGATTTCGAAGGATGCGAGACCCATTTTGCCTTTGCAGAGGAGGATGGAGAATCCAGCACGAGCGAAGATAGCCTGTAATTGTACAACGAAGTCGCGTCTTGAGAGCTGCGGATGTAGCCAATTAGCCACGTCCTGTCCCCCGCCCGCCGCGGCAGCGCCCATGTCAGCCGTGGCCCCGCGCGCGCGGCACGACGGGCTCCCGTCGGAGTACGCGCCGGACGGGCAGACGGCTCGACTCACTCGCGCCGCGCCGTCACATCCCGACCCCGACCCCGACCCCGCCTTCGCCTTCGCCTTCGCCGTGCGCCGCACCCGCACGCCTCCCTCCTCTTTACGAGACA
Source organism: Ampelocalamus luodianensis (assembly GCA_036346255.1). Taxonomy (NCBI): domain Eukaryota; kingdom Viridiplantae; phylum Streptophyta; class Magnoliopsida; order Poales; family Poaceae; genus Ampelocalamus; species Ampelocalamus luodianensis. Next base: position 24,102,502 of record CM070622.1, on the reverse strand, counting down.
TATTATCCATCACCTATCGACTATCGTAGGTTTGGTGGGCTTAATTTGGGGAGTTCGTTCAATCCTAATGGAGTGCTTCGCTAGCTCTATTTGGACCGTCCCCACGTCCCACTCAGTGTCCACAACTCTAGATCCAAACAGGCTGAACCCACGCCGGACGCCGCCAAGTGAAGCATAAATCCATTGGACTTGTGCCATTTCGCGTCACCTGACCTGACCTGACCTCCTAGGCCTTTGCCCAAAGGCCGCAGGCGGCCGAATGCTCCATCGAATCGTGCCACTCTCCGTCTTTGCACCGTTGCAGTTCGTACCCAAAATTGATCAAAACCTTGTCTTCATAACATCACTCGGTGCCAAGGCACAACACACGTCCTTCATGCAACAAGCAAACGCAGGAGCGCAGGCCACCCTTCCTATATGGAAAAGGACAATGCCAATGAGGTCACAGAAAGAAGCTATCGAGATAAAAACACATTTGGAATAACATCACCTACCACGCAGCATCTTCCTAGTCAACTGAAAGTCGGCCAAGCTTCACCAAACATTGCGTTGATTCAACGGGGATGCTTCAAATGCGACCAGACTTTTCAAGCAGCTTTTCGATACACTAGTCGCATACTTCTTCAGGGACATACTTTTGCAAAGCACACAGCAGCATCTGACAACAAACAGAGTCGAGCAGATTTGATGAGAAAAACAGGGGTACAAACGGATTCAACTGCAATCAGGATTCTTCAGGACACACGGCGAGAGAGCAAGTCTTACAGATTCACACAAAATGACACTGGAGAGATAGGGTAGCAGAGGGTACTTCAATGTTTAGCAACTACAGCTACTAGTAGGGTTCTTCATGGAAGACAAGGAAACAAGGGTCGCATTCTTACTAATAATATGCAATGCACAATTTCCTCCTTCCAGGTGTACCATTGGCTCACTTGGCCATCATCACCTTGACAAACTCCTCGTAGTTGATCTGGCCGTCACCGTCGACGTCCGCCTCGCGGATCATCTCGTCGACCTCCTCGTCGGTTAGCTTCTCGCCGAGGTTGGTCATGACATGCCGGAGCTCCGCAGCGGAGATGAAGCCGTTCTGGTCCTTGTCGAACACCCTGAAGGCCTCCTTGAGCTCATCCTCCGAGTCAGTGTCCTTCATCTTGCGAGCCATGAGGTTGAGGAACTCTGGGAAGTCGATGGTGCCATTGCCGTCAGCGTCGACCTCGTTGATCATGTCCTGGAGCTCGGCCTCAGTTGGGTTCTGCCCCAACGAACGCATGACAGTTCCCAGCTCCTTGGTTGTGATGCAACCTGTCCAGTGTGCCACAGACCAACTTCAGATCAAAATGATATAACAATGAGAACTCAATAAATTATTACTCATCACATGTTTGAGTCAAAGTAACATCAAACATAACAAAATAAGAAGTGCATGAAGTATGCCAGAAGCAATCTAAATCTGGTCCAGAGAAACAATAATTCAAACTTGCAGTGTCTAGATGTATTACGCTACACCATTCAAAAGTTGAATAGTTAGAAAGAAAGCCACTTGTCCAGCATGACATGTCCAGCCAAGCCATGATCCTCTGGGTTTTTTACTCATGTAAATAAATTTATTTGATACTTACAAAAGCATAATTCATACAGAGACAAAATCATTGAACCAAATACTATGTAACAAAGGTAGAAATTAAAATCTGGGCAGGTCCAAATCCAATCACTATTATCAGCCATATCCGACACCTAAACAATTCTCTCCATCATTTCAGATATCTGGATCTATGAGTTCCCCGTCTATACATACATACACCAACCTGAAAATCTTTCATGTAAAATTTCATCCCCTGCAAATTCCAACAGATCTGCCGATACAACGCATAATGTCGAACAAAAGCAGACCAATGCACTCAAATGGTAGCAGTCTTGTTGACCCTGCCATGGCCAAGTCCAACCTATGAGCGATCGATCTACGATTGCATCGTTTCTACATAAGACAACCTCAGAGGAGTTTGATTTGGTCCACGCTCGGGTCGGATCTGACGCCTTATCACATCCGGATCCGAGATGAGGAAGGCGGCCCTCCCACCCAATCACATCGATCTGAATATCTGACGACGCTTTCACAACCTAATTTCCACAGGAATTGCAAAAGATTTCTACCTGCGCGCAGCCGTGCACCATACGGCAGCACAGATGCACACAAGGTGTCATGCCAAGGCGCGGCGCGCATCACATCTTCTTGTTTTTTTTTTTGGCTTATGAGTTATGACACACAAAGCTGCAATTTGTGTGGTCCTTTGTGCCAGCTACTAAAGATTTACCGCTCGGTAGAATCTGATGCCTGGGCGGAGTAATTTTTCAGGCTCGAGTATAACACGAGATCTTTAACATTCTTCTACACTAGATCAAAGCATAGACAACGATGCGGAATTCATGGGTTTCCTTTCCTACGGGAAGCGAGAGAACATCCAAAGTATTCTACTGCTACAACATGGCACAGATCACAGCAGCAGCAGCAAGAACAAGGAGGGGATGTCTGAGAGGAGGAAGTTTTGTTTTTTTTACCGTCGCCGTCCTTGTCGAAGAGGCTGAAGGCCTCCTTGAACTCGGCGATCTGGTCGTCGGTGAGCTGGTCAGCCATGCTAGCTTCTCGCGCCGAGCACCGGAGAGAGATGGATCGAGGCGGCCAGTGGAAAGGAGGGAGGCTATGAGCGATTTGTGGCCTCGCGTCCGGGGAATTTTACTAGGCTTTATACGCGCCCGCCCCCCGTCCCGTCCGTTCCGCCGTCCACGCCTCCCGTTCATGTCGCGGCTGGAAATCCCCAAACTGCCCCCTCTCTTTCTCTAAAGAGCCGGTGCTGCGTGAGGAGTCGCTGCTGCGCTGTATACTTTCTTGTGTTTCGATTCGTGTTAGCACAGGCTGGACACCGAATAGTTTGGCGTGCCAGTGTGCAATCCTTCTTTATAAAAGAGAATGGAATGGGGATCGTTGAGGGTGCCACGTGTGTCTTTTTTTTCCCTGGCCGTCGGATGCCGTTTCGCTCGTGTCTGTCGTCCGATCAGATTCGGATGTTGCGTTCTCACACGTTGCCCGGTCTCGTCACGTCGGTCCGTGTCTAACCAGTAAAGGAAGATAAAACACACGAGAAATGAGACAAAAATCATACTCCCTCTATTTCTTTTTATGAGTATTTTGGCTAGGCATAGGGATTAAAAAGCTTGTTTAAGCCGTCATGAGTGACAGTTTAATCACATGATTTGTAATAATTGAGGTTAATTTTCAATCATCGTTTGGTTGTAAGGTTTTGAGCCAATTTTAACATCTGTGATTACTTCGGTGCTTTAAACTCATTAATAAAATGGACTGTGTGCATACTGGATTCAGAGGCCGGGAGAGTTTTTCTCCCATTATCTAAAAAAACAGGGATTAAAAAGCTTGTAAAACCAAGAGAAAGACAAGAGGAAATGATCACGCTATCTATGCTATAAATACTTTGGAAATGTCAGAGAATGGTTTGTGAGAGTTATTTATAAATGCATGAGAGAAGATACGATAAATAAGGGTAGACAAGGAAAAATATCAATAAATTTGCATGCACGCCTTATATTTAGAAACAATTTTGCAAAAACTATATGGCTTTATATTTTGAAACGGATGGAGTATTACTCTAGCACGGTGAGCCGTGTCGCAAGGCTCACCCAGAGCTCATGCTCTCGGCTGTGCCACGTCCAGCACTGCCCTCCCCATCATTGACCTGCCTTGGTCGGCCTATGCCACTGTCCTCGCATCATGCTGCTCGCGTTTAAATTGGGTCCCACCGATATTGGATGAGGGAACAATGGGGAGAAAAAAAAGGAATGTGTGAGCAGAAGGATGTTGTTGCATGGGATAAGAAATAGATTTGGTAGAAGTTACTTTGTTTGTTGGGAGCACTACATGCATTTTGGTCAGTGTAATACAATAAAATTCTTGAATCTTTTGCTATGCACACATGAATTTTACAACATTTATGGTATTGCTAAACGAATTAATGACTATTTGTTGTACAAATAAAAATGGAATCTACAAACATGACTAAATTGAGCGGGAAGATGAATTAGGACGCTACATGTCCAAGCAATGGCTATAAACAACACATTCGCCTGCAACACTTCAGAATTCCTCCACGGACTGCACGTATATTACAGGCTAAACTGTGCAGAAAGCCTGAAATGTATAGTTGTTAGCATAACAAAAGACTAAACTGCGCAGATGGCTTGAAATGTATAGTTGTTACCATTAAACAAATAAAATAGCACAAAGAAATGGCCATAAGTGTAAAGAAACCTGAAATAAATTGATGTCTAAGATAAACATTAGTGTTAAAGATACCTCCAAGAGACGGTTGCAACAACACCACACAAGATTGGTGAATCGCCTAAGCACCACCGCTTATTCTGCTGTGGAAGCACCAAATACAACACCTAGTTAGGCTTATATAATGGCATACTCTCAAGCTGCACGTGCATATTGAAGCTCACATTTGTGGAGAACTTTCTAAAAAAATGTCGAATCAACGACAAATAGAACCTGATCATAATAGCACACGGTCGTATATAAAAAAGGACACTGTAATAAAAGGAAAGGTAAAATACTAATTGCAAAATAGCTTATTTTTAAACCAACTAAATTTAAACATAAGAACAATGAGCTAACCTGATTACATACTGAAGAAAGCTGATGCTCACATTCAAGAAAGCCTATTGTTCTGTGAAAGGGCAAACCATCAAACTAACTATGTAAGTACTAAAGGAAACCACCATATAAGTAGCTAAATGAATGATTTGGTGATCTGACCGTGTTGCCTGATGAAATACCATGTTCAATCTTGGAAGCTCTTGACCTCCTTTCTTCTTGGACCTACACAAAGGAGATTGAGGCTAATTAGCTCATCAACATATGGGTGCCAAATTTTAGTTTTCCAAATACCTAATAAGAAGTAACTTTCACAGATAAAACCCACAACAATACCTTAACAATAAAAAGGGCACCTAAAGGAGCTACACTAGGTTTTGCAATACAAACTTGAGATCCGTGATGAAAAATGCAAAAGCTTGCAAGAAGTGAAGGAATCCATGATCAACTTGGTAGACAAAATGCATGGCCTTCCCAATAGAGAAATCAGTTAAACACACATTTCCTGACAACCATTGTATTGTAGATATAATCATACATTAGAGGATTTCCGACACTTCATGCCCTTTGAATATGAGGAGTGCAACACATGAAAGGAAAGGAAATCAAGCTGCAATTCGTAATGCCAACAAAAGAAAAGTACCTGGGAGAGAAACGGGCTTGCATCACAAACAAATATTGTCCCAATTCCACATATCAGCAGGAGCTAGAAGGCGACTCGCCGGTTCACCAGAGGCGATGACAACATCTTCGCGGTGGCCGACGGCTTGAGCGCAGAGCTCATCGTATAGGAGAAAAAAACCATAAAATTTTGGATCAAATAAAGGAAAATATTGGTTGGAAGTTTGAGGCGACCAAACCTGATGCGGAGGTGGAACGGCGGCCCGGGGGGAGGAGTGTAATGTCGTCCATCCGCACGCTGGATGCAACTGCATGCTGGTTAGGGCGAGGAGACCACAACATGACGACCTTCGCAAGATGTTGATGGCGGGGATGGTGAGGCTAGGCGAGGGGAGGCGATGGCCCAGGGGGAGGCGGGGAGGCAGAAGGAGGGAGCAAATCAGGAATGGAAGGGGATCGAAACTCGGGAGAGGTAGCTAGGGCAAGAAAGGATGGGATGAGCAGGCTATCCAAACCCTCGCCATAGCGTAGGATATGACCAAATCGATGGCCAACGGGGGAGGAGCTGAGGGCGATGGGTGTGGGCAGTGGAGGAGGAGGAGAGGACGGTGGGGGCAGCGTAGGAGGCAGGAGCAATGAGGAGACAGGAGGGCGACGCGGGTGGGGCAAGGGAGTGCGAGATGGGGCGAGGGAGCATGAGAGAGGAGAGGGAGGGAGGGCGGTGCGTGAGTGGGAGGCGGGCGTTGGCACAGGCGATTGTGGGCCGCTCGACGTGATTTGGACCGTCGATGGTCCGCTCGCGCATCCAACGGACGCCAAAGGCTGCCACTTAGCGCATACTCGTGGGTGGGTGGGAGTGGGGAGGACAGACGACCACCAACTCCTATTTTTAAGTAGTATAGATTCGTCAACGTGACCCCTCTATTTTCTCGTCCTCGTCCGTGTCTCTGCTCTCGCTCCCTCCTTGTTTCTGTCGTCCATCCGCCGTCTTGGTCTTTGTCGTTGCCGCCACCCATTCGCCTCTTCCCTTTCTATCGCTTTCTCCCTCACGGTTTCGCTTGTTCTTGGGGATCCCAGCAGGGCGGCTCTTCTAGGTTGAGTACGCCATGGAGGCCATCAAGCAAGGCTATGCCTGCGTTGTACTTCGCTCCTGCACCTACGCCATCCTTGCCGCCACCAACAAGGCCACCTCCGAGCTCTCCTCCCACCAGCGCAAGGTCTTTCGCGTCACCGCCGATGGCCGCGCCCTCTCGCGCTTCCATTCTCTCCGAGTGCATCAACCACGCCTTCATCTACGATGCGCCGCTGCCGGTCTCCAGGATCACGCTATGCCTCGCTGACAAGGAACAAATCTGTCCTGGTGCCCATCTCTCCCTTCACGATCTCCGCTCTACGGTTGTTTCTGCTACTGATGGATCGCTTGATGTGCTTGTGTGCCTAGGGTTTCAAACTAGAGGAATCAGATCTAAAGCGGTAGCTAGGGTTTCATGCTTAGGGAGGTAATCTCGGCTAGGATTTTTGTTGGTGATTAGGGTATTCATGGGTGATGGCGCTGGGAGCTCGCACCAAGGGCCCAAATTAGATTTCTCATGCTTTGGCTAGTGGTATGGATCAGGATCTGGACTTCAATTTGGGGCTTATTTGCAATTACAATTTAGGTATGTTGAATTCCTGAGAAAATATTTTGTATGGTTTTGGTGGCCGGTTACTTTAGTTGGGATGCAGAATTTTGCACCAATATGAAAACTACAGCAGTATCAGTGTTTCCCTCAGATGGCTCCTCGCTTTTTACTAAAAGGCGTCGTCTAGGTTTGGAGTTTTCCCCCATCTTTACCTGATGCTTAGCATGTTGTTGTGAATTTCACTTCTGGAAGTTGTTTTAATACAGACTTGTGTGTATTCAGATTTGGTGAGTGCTTTTATGTATCTATAGGCGTCAACTAGAATTTTTATCGCTAAAGTGTATAGTATTAGGCTTTCCAAACTGAGATTTGATATGCATGTTCTGATAAGATCGGATTGAAGACCAACTGGACTAAATTTCTCTTGGCTACCTTTTGTGTTATTCTTTCTGACCGTGTTATGTTGATCTAGTTTAGTTTGGAGTCAGCAAAGTTGAGTTCACAAAAACACAAATGTTGAGCTATATTGCAACAGACATACATTCAATAAAGAAAAAATCACAAAAGAAGCTAGATATGGTCACTGAAAGATGATTCGAAAAGTAAGAATGTATTGTTTAGAACTTGTGCCCTATAGAGCTCATCGAGTAGGATCATGAGTGGGTTATTTCTGGTTCAATGGGAACAAGTGTTGTTGTGAGGACCCCAATTTATTTGGTTTGTAATGCTTAACCAACCACCTGGTCCTAGCATCACAAATCAAATAAACTGATCCTCGAGATATGTATACTTCCCAGAAAGCAGTATACACACCCCGGTACAAAATTAGACATCAACTCCATTCCATACATAGAGTCCAAACACAACACTACCAAACGGAAGATAAACAAATAGAAGAGGTTATTACAGACACAGGCCGACCGGCCCAAAAGATACACAAATAAACAAGAACGACAGCGGAAGTAAAAGTGCCATAAGATGGCTATAAACAAAGCCAATCAGTGTGCCTTCAACCCACAAGGCATCTGACCGGACCGCCAAGCCTAGTCGTCACCCACGGCGGCAAAGACCTGACTCACGTAAGTGAGGCCCCGAGGCTCACCTTCTTCCTCTGCAACAAAAACATTAAGCAAAGCACACGAGTACAAAGATTGTCTTTGTACCCGCAAGACAGACGTGTGAACTAGCGGACTGTCCATATGCTACATGCGAGCTTATTTGGTGGAGGCCATATGTTTCATTTGCATAAAGCCAATTTTCATTTGCAATAATATAATACTGATTGAAAGCGGGTTTGCAATTCATTTTAATGTTGAAATAACGAGAAGGATATTAATAACAAAAGCGAAAGATAAACCACCTAGAAGTGACTATCCCAATAGCCACCACAACAATAGCACGAATCCCGCATTCGTACCACCCATCAAGTTTTAATTTAAATGTTGTAGTCTAACTCTCGATAAGCTTACCCAAGCGTGTCCATTACCTAGGACGAGGCTATTCGAATAGTTTTAACCTCGCAGGTGTACCTGCACCCACACCTCGCATCGCTTTAAGCCAAAGCACACCGCAGAAGGTATGCCGCACAGACTAAGTCCTACGAGACTTTTTCCAATATTGTGTATTAACTACGAGCCGCTCGTATGGATAGAAACCCATACGCTTACATGGTAAAGCCGAAAAGACAACTACCCACTCGGGATAAAGCTTTTCGGACAACTACCATGCTCCCACCTCCATCCCTCCTGCGACCTCCTGCGACCCGGAGCCAATACACGCCAAAGTACTAGGTCAAGAGAGGTCCCATACCCTCTAGTGTGGTTAGCACGCCGAAATGCCTGGATAACAAAAACTCACAAGATGTTCGGTCCTTAATTGACCCGGGCACCTTTCCAGTCACACCCAAAAGATCACACCAATCTTACCATTGTGCCCGCGTCCAAATCATTTTTGTTTTCATTTTTAGTTTTGCAATTAACATAGCAGAAATGCAGAAACATAAAGTTGTAGTAAATTTTGTGTGATCAAGGTTACCGACTAAAGTCGATAACCGCCCAGTTCTACCGATAGCTAAGCATGTCTAAGCAAGTTGACCCGAATCTACTAAGTGACAAGAGATCATCCAGCGATCTCTAATCACAGCAAATAACCTAGGCTCAGGTAGTAGAGATCAATATTTTGACTACAGGATATGCATCTACGGATTTAACTAATCAATTTAACACAAATTAAGCGATGCATACATATAGTTGAAACAAAATATTAGACTTTAAATTACTGGGATAAACATGATCAAAGCGCTTGCTGTGCTTTGTTGCTCAATATGGTGCGGAGGATCGTCCTCAGGGTTGCCGCAAATATCGAAGCCTAACGATCGAACATAACAGCAAATAAGAACGAATAACACCGACAAAACTCAAACATACAACAACATCAAAACAAGCCAAAACTCACACAGCAGCCTAAGCATGAAATAACAAAATTTTAGAAACAGAGAACAAATCATTTTAAGTTATTAGCAATTTTCTAGGAATTTTCTAAGCTCAAAACACAACTAGTCACTAGTTAATTATTCAACAAATTTTCATGAACAGAACCAGTGTATAAAACCTATCCTAATAGTTAGCACACTGAAAATGAAATTCTGAGTGGGTTCATTTAATTTGGACAATTATTGGAAATGATATGCATTTTCTAATTTAGAAGATACATAAGACACCATTTTATTAGTTAATGATTTTTGCTACAGAGGCATGGATGAAACTAATTTTAGTAAATAATACATTTAAAATGAAAATTAACAAAGACTGGTTTCATGCAATTTGGACAAAAATTAAATTAGTTATACATTTTACAATTTTGATTGAATTAATGACTCAACAGAAAACATAAACCGAAATACTAAAGCAATGAATACTTTTTCTACCGCCGACAAGAAGCCCAACCATCGACAATGGGCGGGCGCGAACGCCGACGGCAGACAAGCGCACGCCTAAAGTGACGTCGGCGTATTCAAAGAATACGTCTTGGCTCACCGAGTGCAAACCAAAACACCTCACAGAAATACGCTTCCCATCGAGAAAACGCATAACGAACTACACAAACCTAATCGACAACATGGACCCACATGGCGAGACTCAAAGTGAACGCAGCGGATGGATTAAACGATTTAAACGCGATTAACGCAGGGCCCACAAGTCGAGACTCGGCTAGAACGGGGTTAGCGCTAACTAAGCTTCGGCGCGCTCACCGGCGACGCGACGGGGGCGGCGCGCGCCGCGACAGTGATCTAGCAAACCAATGGGTTTCAAGATGAGTGAGTGGTACCTCAAGGTTCGCAAAGACCTCACGAACCCGGTGCCGGTGACGCGGAGCACAATGGTCGCCGGAGATGAGCTCATGACGGCCGAAGGCGGAGAAGAAAGTACGGTGCTCGCGGAGAAGATGCTACAGGCTTCGAGAGGCTTCGGGAAGGTGCGCCATGGAATCGCCTCGACTCCGGGAGCAATAAGCACAAGATAACGTCGAAGAAGAAGGTCCGAGGCGGCGGAATTGCCACGGCGGAACACCGTGATTGGAGAAGAAAGGGTCGCGAGCCTCAACGATGCACCAAAGACAAAAATGAAGCCATTATTAACTTCAGTGCATCAATGCGATCCGAAGGGACCAAGTGTCGAAGCTCGAAACTCACCAGAGCACTAGCAAGCTTGTAGGGCTGAGACCACCGGAGTTGGGGACGAAGAAGTGGCTCGGACGATTCTTTGGATGCCACGAGCTCGGGATGGGAAAAATGGATGCGACACAGAGTGTGGTTCACGATGGTGAGGTTGCGGGCTCAAGGGCTTCTCCAACGCAGCAGGTGCTACCTTCGCTTCCTTCTCCGGACGAAACAAGAAATCGGGCGGAGATAACACGAGAACGCAAAGGAGAAGAAGTGGATGAGCTCAGGGCTTTTATGAAGTCACGCGATGCCTCCCACCGGACACGAGGGCATAAAGGTGGCGGCGGACGAGGCACGTGGCAAACATGCACGCACGCCGCGAGCTCGGTGAGTGCGGAGAAGACGAGGTTGATCTTGGCAGGTGGGACCCATATGTCGGCGACGACGAGCGGTGCGAACCGGTGGTTTGATTTGATCAGCAACACACCGACCGTTGGATCTGAAATGGACGGCTGGGATTGGTGTATGCATTCGGACAGGTCGGTTGCATACGCAATGCGGATCGTTCGATTTGCATCGGACGGCTGACAGCCATCGGGCTCGCGCGCGGTGCAGCTAGGCGGTGCGACCGAGTCAAGTGTGCGAGTCGGACTCGAGCCTGAGGTGGGTTCGGGCCCGATGAACAGTACTTTTAGAATTTGATTTAAAAGACAGAGAAGGTTTGGGGAATTTTTAGAGGTAGCTCCTGAGCTCCAAAAATTTCGAAATTTTTATGGTAGCTACTAGAGACAGAGGACAACCTTGTATAATTTTTCCAGAACTTTTTATGCACTGCATGGTTCTAGAGAAAATTCACAAGCTGCTGTCCAGGGAGTTTGACCAGATTTCAAACAGAGTTGACTTGGCCATTTGAAATAGCAAACAAAATCTAAAAATTGTGAAATAATTCAGGGATGTAGATAGGATGATCAAGATGCTAGGAAAAATAGTTTCAGAGGATGATCACAAGTTTGAAGGCTAAGAATCTGATAACAACAATTTCCAATCACAAGAATTAAATTCTACAAATTGGAAATTGCTAGGGAAAATTGTAGAAACTTTCAAATGATTTGAAGAGACAACAAAAGTTTTTATTTCTCCTCAAAATTTTACATTTGAAATACAAACCCTAAGTTAGGGCTGTTACAGTTGTCATTTTTTTTGGTCTTGTGATTTCATTCTCCATTGTCGCTACTTAGCTAGAAGCTTGACTGGTAAATTCAAAAGGGTGGATTTTTTATGAGGTTCTTTATAATTTGAGTTATGTATTGTGTGTTGCTGCTCATTTTTTAGATCCTAAATGATGTGTGGCATGGCTTGACAAAAGGTTTTTCTATACAACATATATGATATATGTGTAATGATGCCAAATGTCTTTGACATAGCTTTTTTTTGTAACAAGCCCCAATTTGGATCTCATAATTAGCAATTTGGTAGCTATGTATCACCATGTTTTTATTTTGTTTTTCATATGTTCGCTTGCCTTTTCCATTAGTGTCCCTTAGTGGCCATATGAGATTTGCTATAAACTAAATAAGCTTACAGAAAAGTTCCTTTTGCAATGAAATTGTAAATGCTCAAGCTTGTGATTTAGTTTATGTAACAGTTCACATGTTGATCGAATAAAGAAAAAGTCTGGCAAATTGTTTTCCTCTATTTGCACATGTTTCCCAACCATAGGCATGTGTTTTACTGGAAAATATATATTTATGTTGAGACATAGTTTAAACTTTTAACTAAAAATGCGATATCTGTAGCCTAATACATATGTAGATATGCTTTCCATTACCATTTGTTGGTACAAACAATTGTCTTTTCAGTTACTTCCAACAAAATTGAGACATGGGCTACAAGCCACCAGCCCACCACCATCTTGATCTCATCGTGAAACCTTCCGTGAGGGAGTAGATAGCTTGGTTGTTTTTTCCTTTCTAAAAAATAGCTCTGTTTTTCCTTTCTCAAAAATAGCTTGCCTGTTGTCTAAGGCTGGCTTGGTTCAGGATTAAGATAATCGAGTTAGCTAACTTTTAACCTAGCTAAGTTAGTTTAACCCAGATGTTGTGTTTGGCAATCAATCTTGTTAATCTAAATTACCGTTTGGCAAGATTAGATGGGTTAGTTGGGTTACTTGTTCCACCAATTTGGTGGGTTAACTTATTCCAGGTTAGGAGAGTTAAAATGTTAGTGATATGTTCTAAGAGGCAATCATTGAGATGATTGTATCACGTCTATATTGATGAATTATAGAATAAATATTATTACGCTCCTTGGATGAATTATCATTTATAAAGAATAGCAAGTATATGACTTGTTGGTGGAGCTCTTTATTTGTTGCATGGTATTATTCCAAAAGGATCATTGGTTGGATGTCACTGGTCGGGACACTAATAACTTATAGACCAACCCATGTAGTGATTGATGACTATGTCTCATTGGTCATAGATATAAGGGATATCTAATCAATAGTATGAGCACATGTTAGAGAACATGATGTTAGATTGCCCCACCTTGAGATACTATTTTATGATATTGTTATGTCTCTATGTGTCATCAGTTGGTCTCAAGCAATGACGATATATAATCTTTAGACGTGAGATCAGCATAGTTTTATGCATGTGTAACAGTACACTTAGGGGTTACCAAACGCTACTTCGTAACTTGATAGTTATAAAGGTAGCTTCTAGGTATGCTATAAAACATACAGACGGATGTAACTAGTCAGATATGGGATTTGTCTCTCCTAGCATAACAGGAAAGATATCTCTAAGCCCCTTGATGTGATCAAATAAAGAAAGTACATGGTCATGCCACAAGTGGTCAAAGAGTCGACCACACAAAGTTATCTGTCACTAGATCGAGAAAAGATTGAGCAATCCATGGATGACACATATCTCACCTAGAGTTCGATCAGATATCGTGAGGCAAAAGGAGTATATGCAAGCAAGTCGTTTAGTCCGACCAGATATAAACTGGTCGTGAGCTGGTCGCACATGATCACAAACTGGTCATAAGATATTACAGACTAGTCGTAAGGTGTTATAGACTGGTCATGACCAAATGCAAACTAGTTGTAAGGAGTTACGAACTGGTCATAAGTGATAAGGATCTAGTCACAGATCATATTGTATAAGGTTTGTCCAATATAATCTTTATGTGTATTCGGGAGTCGCTATGTCCTGCTAATGACCTCTACCGACTAAGGGGTCAGAAATGAGTTTTCAGGGTCCCAACCGATTACGCATGAACCTACAGGGTCACATATTTAATGAGTTAGAGCAAACTAATTTGGATTGGATCCGTTATGGGCCCTTTATAGGGGAGGCGTGGGCTTTTGGGATTAAGGTTGCACCACCCACCCAAACCATAGTCGCCACCTCCCCGAAGGTCCTGTTGTGTGCGCTGCTACTAGCACACCAGTGTATGATGTTCCACCCCTGAACGTGTGGATACCGGAGAGGCACTGTTGTGATCATTGTTGCGTTGATCGAGTACGATCCGTGAAGTATGTAGGGAACTTGAGAGGTTGTTGGATGAAACGATCGGCGACTAAGGACGTTGGACGATTGACTACTTTCACCACATCGGCACGCACAACATTGGACAAGACTGCCCCAACTCTTCTTCCGCTGCATTGTGCGTCTAGTGGTACCGATCTATGATATCTTACTTGCATGACTTTCGGGTTTACGCGTTAGAATTTTTAATTATGTGCCAGTGTAGCCTACCCGTATCCCAACATAAAAGGCTTTCATCAGGTTAAATTAACTCTCCCTAACCAAAAGGTGTTTGGCGGATTAAACCCCTAACCCATCTTGTCGACGATCAAGTTGCTGATCTTACGAAATAAAAAGAGAAAAATGGCAAAGAGTCCTTGGAAGAGAATGGGACTGCTCTTTATTGCTATGAATTGGATCCTTTATAGGGGTGCCCTTGGCAAGCCGGTAGACTAATCCGAATTACACCGAGTGTAATGCTTGCTATGCTATTAAATCGGACTTAAAACATGAATCTAATGCTGATTGTTGTGCTACAATATGATTGAATGCCTTGATCTCTTGCTCCATCCTTAAATAATCATTGAAAGGGTGGCAGTTACTCCTGGAGAAGATGCCTGTTGGGAAGGGTCACGACTGGTCGGAGCGAGGTGGCGGTTGATGAAGTATCAACTGTTCGGCGGTTGAGTGGACGTGAGATATTCAACCGTATGGTGGTTGTTGTCAGTGTCTTAGGACCATGAAACGTCGTGTGGTATGGAATAAATATGACATGTGTTCCATTCATCACATGGTAAAGAATATGATTGGAGTTAAATCCAGATGTTAGTTCATTACTTCTATGAGCAGTTATCTGGTCGGGGATTAAGTACTAGACCTCATCCGACCAGTGTATCCACGATGTAACCTCTGGAATCCTTACGACCACGGAGGTCGTGAGCCTTAGGGGTTACGACCATGAAGACGTATGATCTTTTATTATGTATTAAAGTAATACATAGAGATTTTAATCCTCGTCACACCTCTTAACACCAAACCAAATAGGGCCTAAGACTTTAAACCAAAAGAAGAAAGAGTATTTTTAGCAAAATCATGCTAGCTTGGATATAACTACACTTCTAATCATTAGTTTCGTAAAACTACACTTAGTTCAGCATAATGTTTCACAAAATCACATTTTTAAGCAACTAACAAGGTCATACTGTTTCATGCCACTATTGTGTGCAGCATCCCGTTTCCTGCCACTTCTACATGCCCAAAATCCTGCTTCTCTCCCTGCGTGCGCTTCCCAGACTCGATCAAGGGCTTCAAGGGTAAGGTGCCCAAGCCAGGCCAGCCCACAACGACATTCAATCATGCTAATGGTGGTAACTTCCTCCATATCAGCAAATAGAAATGAGATGACCTTGTTAGTCTGACGAATGAGCTTGAGATGCCAGGTCCATTGCATATGACGACATCGCTTAAAAGTGAGTTTTTGTGTAATGTTATGTAGAAGTAAGTCTAGTTATGTGAAATTGATGCTTAAATGTGTGGTTTTGTGATAATTTTGTCAAAGATAGTGTTGTTTTGCGAAATTTATCAAGAAGAAAATAAAAGAAAGACCATTGTCAACATCTTCTTCAAGTGTGTATACATTATGATGTGGTTGGTCATAGTATTTAGTCACTCGGTGTAGTTTGACTCTTCATGTCATTCCTTTCTCAATTGACGTGTAATATTCTGTTGAAATTTATGTAACATCATTACTGTTGGTGACTTGCTGTCTTCTTCAACCACGACTGGAACACTACTCTCCCAAATTCTAGTTTCTCTTCCTTAACCAAATCCACTTTTGATCATGTTCCCCTCTGAGTCCAAGCCACCACTTCCATCCCTAGAAGCACTATTTTTTGCTTTGAAAATTCCTGGCTCCTTAACCCATCCTTCCTTCCCCCTGTCCACACCTGGTCGGCGCCTGCTGCTCTAAACCCTGCAGCTTCCCTCTCTGCCAACCTCAAAGCGATCCGTTGTCACGCCAAGGTATGGCACAAGAGCTCACGTGTTACGCCCCACCATGAAAAGGATTGCATGTTTCTTATTGATCTTCTAGATTTTATAAAAGAAAATCATGTGTTATCTAGCTATTGCAGATATTTGTCTCACGGAGCTCGTCCAGGACCAACTATGCCATCTCTTCCATACCAAAATTGTCTACTGGAAACAGTGTGGCAAAATTAAAGGGATCCAAGCTGGCGATGAGAACACAAGATTCTTCCACACTCATGCCTCCCAAAAGATGAGGCGCAACAACATCAGAGCTCTTGGAATTAATGGCGCTCAGGTTCTTCAGCACGAAGCTAAAAAAGTGGCACCACACATACTATTCCAACATACTCGCCACCTCAAGCAACTGTGCATGGGATTTTCATCTTAACAAACTCTACACTCACCAGCCAAGAGTACAAGGTGATGCCATAATAGCTGATTTCTCTGCTAAAGAAATTCACATGGCTCTTTGCTCTATGAATCGGGATAGTGCTCTGGGGCCAGATGGTTTTGGGCCAAGTTTAACATGGCTCTTTTCTCTAAGAATCTGGATAGTTCTCTGGGGACAGATGGTTTTGGGCCAAGTTTCTATCAAGCTGCATGGCGTACAGTTAGCTCCAACATGATCTCCCTCCTGGAAGCCTTCCACAACCATTCTGCCCAGCTCAAGAGGATCAACCAAGCCTATGTAGTACTGATTCAGAAGCCGGCCAAAACAAATACACCTAACAGTTCCCACCCCATATCCTTGCATAATTGATTCATGAAAGGAATCACTAAGCCACTCACAAACCATCTTCAGAGTCAGATTTCCACCTTGGTAGACGTTGATCAAACTGGTTTCTTGAAGGGCAGAAGCATCTTTGAGAATTTTGTGTATTCTATTGAGCTCATCCAATATTGTCACAAATGGAAGGTGCCTACTATTGTCCTCAAGTTGGAATTTGCCAAATCTTTTGACTCTGTCAATTGAGAAAACCTTCTATGCATCCTTTGCACCCGAGGCTTTCCAGACTTGTGGTACCAATGGATGAGGGACATTCTCTACACCTCCAAAACATCTATACTTCTCAATGGGATTCTGGGAAGATGGAAGAACTGTAAAAAGGGATTGCGACAAGGCAACCCATTCTCAAATGTCATGGTGGTGTCAAACACCCACTAGACCAGCAACTTCCATGCACCATCCTTCAATATGCTGATGATACTTGTAATCTACAGAGCAGTCCGAGAGGATATCACCACACTTATGATGTTGCTTAAACAATTTTCCAGAGCCACTAACCTCTATATCAACTATGGCAAAAGCACAGTTGTGCCAAAGAATGTGGATGCCGAGATGGTTGTTTGGCTGGCGGACACCATATGCTGCAAAATACAAGGCTTCCCCCAAACCTATCTTGGGCTACCACTCTCAGACACCAAGTTGAATTTGTCTTCTTCCCTCCCCCCTCCCCCCTCATCGCCAAGATCGACAAGTACTTAGCCGGATGGCAAGCCTCGCCACTCTCCCCCACCAACCGCACCGTACTCATCAATGTAGTCATGAACAGCCTCCCTACCTACCACATGGCTGCTCTTCTACTTCCAAAAGGGATTGTTCAGGCTTTAGACCGTCGGCGCCGAGCTTTCCTCTAGACTGGTGATGAACACTGCAGTGGCGGTCTACCACAACAAGCAAAAGGGCGGCCTAGGGATCAAATATGTTAGTGTCCAAAATACATGCCTTCTTCTCAAATTGCTACACAAACTCCACCAACCATCCTTGTCAACCTGGGTGACATGGGTTTGGAGCCAACAACATGACACCGCTCTGGATGACCGCATCTTGCTGGGGCAATACTGGGCCTACATACAGCAACTCCTACCAAACTACCGCCCCTCACAACCGCGATTGTAGGGAACGGCCGCCACACCTCCTTCTGGTTCGACTACTAGCTACCCAGTGGGCCTCTTCGTGTCCACTTTCTGGCCCTTTTCTCCCAAAGCGAGCTGCTCCGCGACACAATTGCTTCAGTACTGTCGCGCAACCTGAGACAGACCCTGGTGCCAAGTATCTCCACACTGGTAGCTGGGGAACTCGTTATCCTTGATGGCATGCTAGCACCAGTTACCTTGACTGACACCTTGGATCAAAGGCATATTCTTTCCTTGCCAGACCCATCACACTTCAAACAACCAGGCTCTACAAACTTCGCTTCGGCACCAACCATATCTGCCCAAACTAGGAGTTCATCTGGCATAGTGTTGCCCCCACACCGGGTCAAATTCTTTGCTTGACTACTCACCTCTGACCGGGTACATACAAAAGCAAGCTTGCACAAAAAAAACTTTGGTGAACAATTAAGACTGTGTGGTATGCAATGAGGGCAGGGAGGATGGCAACCATCTCTTCTTTCACTGCGCCTTTGTCATATCCTCTTGGCAAGCTCTGGGCATTAACTTCACTACCCCTTGTGTCCGGAACCTCCCTGACCTCTCACGACCCTCCTTCATTCCTTCTAGACACTATAACACATTCCCATTACTTTGCCTCTAGCGCATATGGAACCATCGACGCAACATCGTCTTTTGTGTGTATACTCCATCCCTATGATGCATGCTGCAGTCCTGCATAGAGGACACATCCCTATGGGTTGAAAAAAATGTCACATAATGATTGACATGTGATATCGGTTTAGAAATATGTATTTTCTTCATCTATTTGTGTAATTACTTAAGCCTTTTTTGCCTTTAATATAAATTTCAAGCAGGTAGCCTCCCCGTGACCTTTCAAAAAAAACTGTTGGTGACTTGGTATTAACCTCAATAATAACACAATGTTACCTTTGACGTACGTAACATCACTAAAAATGGTATTTTTAGCTTTGGCATAGCCACCAGTAGGCATGGCAATCGAGCGCGGTGGGCGCGAGTAGTGCTCGCCCATACCCATACCCGCGACCCCGATTTCCCCCCACGGGTATGCCTGCGAAGGATGACGGGCGAAGAACCTCGCCCGTTCCTGTCGTCTGCGGGTACTCGTTGCCCGCGGGCATGCCCGCTTACCCGTGATCAATGCACCACCGCGGCATCACCCGCGGGCATGCTCATCACACATAAACAATACACACATCAAGTTCATCACAATTCACACATAAATAGTGCTTCACACATTCAACAACCAAGTTCGACACAATTCACATATCAAGTTCGACAAGACACGTAATCAAGTTCAACAAAGAAAATAAAAATACAAACAGACATAGTTCCTCACACATAAACAAATTAAGTTTGCAACAAATAGTTCCTCACGCAGGAATCGGATGAGATGATGCAGATAATGCATAGAACCTGAAACTGCAGGTTGGCATCTTCTAATTGCTGCACATATGTATATATTTAGATGTACATGTACCTCCTCTAAGATGGAACTACCCAGCAACAACAAGAGTTGATCAAGACAATTGGCTTGCACTGAACACAACATGGTGGGCAAATAATAAACCACCAAAGAAAAGCTAACAAAAAAATCATATAGAAGAGAATCTAGAAACATACTAATAAGATGTCAAATCAAGGTGAATTGGAAGCCGTCGGTGGCTTCTCATCTTAAACCGTAGTATATCTCAACCTGAAGATAAGTTTATATCTCCTGGCTTGATAATCACATGCTTGTCGGTGTTTTAGAACCGATCTTATGTAAGATTGTTTGATTCGAGGGGTCTCCACAATTGATCACGCGGACAGAAGAGACATAGGGATTTTTATACAGGTTCGGGCCTTCTCTAGGGAGAATAACAACCCTACTCCTATGTGTATTGTATTGTGCATGCTGGTTACAATCAGTGGAAAAGACTTAGACTAGTGCCGCTATTGATTGTCCCTCTTTTCTTCTCCTCTCATTTCTCTCTCACTGAAATCTTTTTATAGTACGTGCAGAGGTAGTCGTTTCAGGTCAAGAGGCACATCATTATTCCGTAATAATGGCCATAATCACCAGAGTAGTAACCTCCCCATATTGCCTGACGGTTATCAATCAGAGATAATGGTGCGTTATATACAGTTACTCCAGAGAATAACTGCGTATATTGACTGCTCAGATCTCATAGTTAATTGGGCCTACAGGCAAGTGGACCCAATTAACTATGAAGAGGTCATGACAGGTTTGGTCGTAGAAGGACTTACGACAAGGGCATAGTCGTAGAAAACCTTACGACTGGTTACTGGTCGTAGAAGGACTTTCAACCAGAGGTGATCATAGAAGGACTTACGACTATAGGGGTGATTGTAGAAGAACTTACGACCACCTGATTGATTTCTCCCTTATGACTATAAGGGGTATATTTAATAGTCGTGTGACGTCATATTTACCCATAATACTAAATACAGATAAATAGTAAAATGAGGATTATTAGATCCTCGTCATCTAGCCCCCCAGTTTCAAGTGAAAATAACTTGCTTAGGAAAAGAGTCATAGATGTTCTTATGACCACGAGGTGGTTGTAGAGTGAAGGTCGAAGGAAAAGCTCTTCAACATGTGTTTCATTTGACCAGAAATATACTTAGTCAAGGAAGTTTGTTGAAGATCTCACGACTATAAGGTAGTCGTAGGAAATCTTACGACTACAAAGTGATCCTTTGACCAGAAATATACTTGGCCAAGAAGGTAATTTCGCTTGAGGTGTGAAGATAGCTTCGGTTCTCTCGAATAGGCAGATTTAAGAGAATTTGTCCATTAGAGCAATTCCCGAAGCGGTGGGAACCGTTGAGTTTCCACGGTGTTTCATTTCAAGTGCGCGGTTATAAAAACTAACCGCAGGGGTGACTTTAGGGTTCTTACCTTTTCCCGAATCCACCTTGACTGTTCATCAAGTTCTCGCCTTCTCTGCCGCCAGCAAAAACTGTACACTTTCTTAAAGCCTTTCCAAATCCAAACCTCCTTTTCGTGAGAAAAATGGCGAGGACCGTTTCTGAGTGGGCCGAATCGGAGATGGACACGGCGAAGATGCACGCTTTGGTAGCTACCAAGAAGATTCCCGAGAAAGTACTCGTGAAGTGGATTTCGGCGGTTGGGCAACACTGGCCGTCGGGGGAGACTGGGTAGAACCCTGTCTTCTAGGCGTACTGTGAGTGTGGCCTCCGATTGCCTGCTCACCCTTTTCTCACACTCGTACTCGAGCACTTTGGGGTGGAATTAGTGAACCTTGGTCCTAATTTCATCACAATGCTAAGCGTGTTCGTGTACCTGTGTGAGGCATACCTGGGGATTCCAGCGGACCTCGAGCTTTTCCAATATTACTAAGGAATGGCTCAACAAGTCGGAATTGCTGGGAGTTGCGGTCTGAAGCTCTATGATGGGAAGTCGAAGGAGTACATTTAGATGTTCACTCGGTCGTCGTGGCCAGGGTGGAAGAAGAAGTGGTTCTACTGGGAGGTCACCGAGGAAGACAGCCTTTCATTTGCTGGGAATGCTGCTGAGAGGATTTCTTCATAGGATTCGACTCCCAGGGATCTTGGTCGGATCGCCCCCTATATTCAAGCTATCAACGAATTGAAGGTGGGGGGACTCACCGGATGGCACGTGGTGAAGGACTTCATCACGCGCCACATTAGTCCCCTGAAGAAACGAGTTCCTCCCATGTGGAGGTACTCAGGGACAACAGACCCGACCAAGGATTACAAAGAGGGTAAGTAAAATTCTTACTTTTGACTTTTGTTTTGGTTAGTCCTGATTTGGTCTGTTGACTATGCTATCTGTTTGCGCTGATCTTTCACAGGCGGAGATTGACGCCTGTGTCAAACTCATACGTGAGAAAAGTCCATCAAATGTAGCGGCTCCTCAAATTCTTGCGGTTTTGATCGCAGAGGAAAAGGTGGTACGCCTAAAGGTAATAAAAAATCAACTTCATCTTTAGGCTTTTACAGTCGTAGAAGGACTTACGACTAGAGGATTCGTCGTAGAAGAAACTTACGACTATGGGCTGGTCGTAGAAGAACTTACGACCAGCGAGTGATCGTAGAAAGACTTACGACCGCTTTAGTAATGTTCTCTTTTTCTGATTTTAACAGAAAGTAGACATGGAAGACCGCCAAGACGACGCGGAGGTCGCATTGGTGGTCGTTGGGGCAATGGCTCAAACGGAGCAAGCAAAAGCTCCTCCAGCCAAAAGGCGCCGACTTGTGAGGGTCACCGACAAGAGTGGCGCGAGTTCAGGTCCAGCTGCTCCCTTCGCACAATTCGCTGCAGACATGGCTGCTGCGGAGAAAGCATGGGCGGATGAAGCTGCCATAGCCTTTAAGAACAAAGCCCCCAAGGACAAGGTACCCTTCTATTACGACAATAAGACTTTTGATGTATCTGCCTCTCGTGGATTTATCAAGTAGCTAGAAAAGGAGAACTGGAAAAGCTTCATGTCTTTTTGTGAAGGAAACTGTTGCTCCAGTAGAACCTGAGGTCGAGGAGAGCAGTGCTCTTGAAGTGGGCGAGACAGGTCTCGGCCACTCGGGGAGTTAGGAGGGTCACGAAGTGGTGACTCCTGTTCCCCTGATTGAATCTCGACCAAAAGTAGTCGAGAAGAAGTCGAAGAAATCTTCTGTTAGGAATGTTGCTTCCAAATTCCTGGTTAGGTCCAGTACGCAGAGGTATGTGAAAAACAAATGTGTAGGAACAACATTTACCTTTTTGTTTCTCACGATTTTAACATGCTTCCTTTTTGTAATCTTAGCCCAATTCCTTCAGTCCACGAGGATGCTTCTATTGAGAAGCCCGCTGCTACTTCTTCAGTAAATGAAGGAACGACAACGGTAGTGGCTAGAGGACCAACCATGATTCCTGTGGTTGAGGAAGCTATTGCCGCTGAAGTTGCTATGACCACTGACGCAGTTGTAGGAATGGAGGCGGAGCCAGTGGAGGCCGTGAGGAAGACGCTAAGAGAAGGTGGTGGTGAGAGCTCCAACCACCACGCCGGTAAGGAGGTTGTCGAGGACGTTCCTCCCGATCCTCAAGGCAGGGCTGCCATCACTAAATCAGAGGAAGAGGAGTACTTTAACTTCTGCTCTGATTTCTTTGGCCCTACTTCTATCGTAGGATCTTCCTCCTTCAGATCTCGCGACCGAGTCCTTCATCCCAGCAATATTCCCGACTATGGGGAAGTTTTCGATGACGAACGTCTCGAAAGGGTTTGGTGGAAACGTGTCGAGGAGATGGATGGACTGAAAGATCCGACAAGGATAGTCTCTATGTTCGCTCGGATGAGCATGAATGTAAGTATCTGAAGATACCTATAAGTATGGTTTTATCCTCTCTTCTCATTGTCTTTCTTTTTTGCAGAAAGCTTTGGAACAAATTGCCACGGTTTGCGAGTACAATCGGCAACTTGTTAAGCTACGATAAGAGAAAGCAGTACTCTACGAGCAAGCAGAGAGGTGGTGAGTCACTGATGCTCAAAATCGTTTTATGTTTCGACTACTCGTACAATACTTTTGGGGATTGTCGTAGAAAACTTTACGACTTGGTACTGATCGTAGAAAAACTTACGGCCAGAAGGATGTCGTAGGAGAACTTACGACTTGTGAGGATGGTCGTAGAATATCTTACGACTACTTGCCTCTGTATTCACATCTACCCTTAACCTTTGCAGGTTCAAGAGTGACGACAAGACCCTAGCTGATTCGCTCGACTATAAAAAAAGTCGAGACGAAAAAGCTAAGGGAAGAACTATATAGCCTTCTGAAAAAGCTTCAGGATGCCAACTCTGCAACCCAACAATTGCAGGAAAAAAATAAACAGTACGCCCTTGAAGTTACGACTGCTTGTGAAATTGATATTTACCTTCCTAACTTCTCGTTCTTTTTTTTAGAAAAAGAAGCCGAAACAAGGGCTCTTCAAGCCGAAGTGGGGAATCTTCAGACCGAAGTTAAAGAAAAGTCTCTGGTCGTTCATGAAATCGCCCGCATCGCCAAGGACAAAGATTAAGAAATTGAGAGATTAGATTCTCAATTAGCAGGTAAGTAATCTTTTACCTGCTATTAAATTATTTTTTTCATCTCCTAGAGTCATTTTATCTAACCAACCTCACTCCTTCCAGAGCGATTGGTCGAAATAAAATGACTCCATGAGGCTTTGACTTGCACCAGGAGGAGATGAAGTCGATGAAGGTCAATCTTCAAGACAATATCTCCCTCTTGAACAATGTACTCGGTGGGTTACGTGCTGAAGAAGTCATTCTTCGTGAGGACACGATAACTGCTCACACAAGTGCCATTGGGGAGCAAGTCGGTACTTTGCAAGAGTTGGTGACCACTCTGAAGAATAACCAGACCGACTCAATAAAGGAAGCGGTCAAAGGAGTTGTAAGCTATGTCTTAGCCAAACTTAAAGCTCGTGACCTCAACCTTAACACTCAATCAATTGAAGCCGACTTCGACTGCACTGAAGTCGAAGCGGAGCGGTTGATCGAGGACATGCAGTCCGTAGGAGAGAAGGTCACAGAGGAGATGCAAATAGGATCTCCTTCATCAGAATAGTCTATAATAAGAACCTGTAAAGACAAGCCTTTTGTTGATGTATATATATGTGATCCTTCTTTTTTCCTACAAATCATCTCGTAGAGTAGTTAGTAACTCATAAGATAATGAATAGAAAAAATAATTAGACCAGATATATGTAATCCCTTCTTCCTTCTTCATTTTTCCTGCAAATCATCTTGTCGAGTAGTTAGTAACTCATAAGATAACGGATGGAAAAAGAAACAAAGACTAAGAATTAAAGTCATGTTTATAACTTATCCTAGCCCCCGACTATTTGCTTAGTTTATTTGAATAAACTGAGTAAATAGTGAAAAAAGGGTATCTGAAAACATAGAGGTTTGTTTGACTTATAGTTTTCGATCACGATTATCTTGCACTAGTCGAAAGAGTAGAAACGAATCGACGCTAGGAAGTTCCGTCTAGTGGGCAGGACCACGTGCAGAAAGAAAAGGCTTCGACTAAGTGATGTTACCATCTCCGATCAGATTAATCGAATCAAGAATGGCAACTTGAGTGAAACAAACATCTAGAGGATCTTTAAAAATTAGTTCGACATTTCTCAGTGTACTCGATAAGTTTGTCCTGGTAGCAAAAGTAGGAAACAGGACGACACTAGGAAGTTCCTTCTAGTGGGAAGGACCACGTGTAGAGAGGATAAGCTTCGACTAGGTGTGTTTCTTCCTTCAACCAGTTAAAACCGACCAAGTTTACCAAAAGCAGTCGAACAAATCTCAAAAAGTGCACTCTTCTTAGAGTATTTTTTAAAATGAAGAAATAAACTAAGATGATAAGAGTTGGCTTAAAATCCTTTGACCATGTTTTCTGAGCCCAAAACCTTTGTATTGGCAGCAAAAGTTAGGAACAAGGCGATACTAGGAAGTTCCTTCTAGCGGGCAGGACCACGTGCAGAGAGGAAAGGCTTCGACTAGTTGTTGTCTCCTTCCTTCGACTAGTGTAAAGAAAAATTGAGCATGTAAAATATGGTCGACAGATTAGAAAAGCACTACTCAAAGAAAGATAATAAAGATATAAAGAATTTGATACTTTATTGTCGTGGAGGTTTGTTACATGTAAAATTTACGTAACTGGTCAATGTTCCAAGAGTTTGAGAGAACTCGGCCGTCCTCCATTGCTAGTCGTACCGAACTTGGACGTGTAACTTCGACCACAGTGTAAGGACCTTCCCACTTGGGGGAAAGTTTATTCCGATTAGACTAGGATTGGATAAGCGTCAATACAAAGTCACCTACAGCGAGGCTGCGAGATTGGACCTTACGATCATAGTATCTGCACAGGGCTTGGTGGTAGACTAATGAACAGATTAAAGCCTTGTTTCTCTTCTCTTCGAGTAGGTTTATGCCGTCTGCTCGAAATTGTTCTTGGGCGGAGTTATTAAAATTTTCGACTCGTGCCGATCTGATCTTTAGTTCTGGCGGGAGCATGGCTTCGGCACCAAAAACTAGAAAGAAAGGTGTTTCACCTGTAGCCCGGCTAGCAGTCGTATGAATTGCCCATAATACTGAGGGTAATTCTTGTACCCAAGCCCCCGAGCGCTTGACAAGCTGATCGAAGACTCGAGTTTTAATTCCCTGTATTATTTGGTCGTTCGCTCTTTCGACCGCCCCATTGCTTTGGAGGTGGGCAACGGAAGCGTAACACAACTTGATACCCAACTTGTCGCAAAATTCCTGAAATTTTGCGCTCGAAAATTGCTTACCATTATCTGTGATTATTCGACTGGGTACCCCAAACCGAGTTATCACGCATCTCATCATGAACCTTTTTGTTGCTTCTGTTATTATCCCAGTCACATGTTCGGCTTCTATCCATTTCGTGAACGTATCTATGGCAACAAAAAGGAACTCGGATCTGCCTGGAGCTCTGGGTAATGGTCCTAGGATATCGAGACCCCAGGTCGCAAAAAGCCAAGATAGAGGGATTGTTTGTAATGCCTGAGCCGGTTAGTATATTTGCCTGTTATGAAACTAGCATTGTACACACTTTTTAACTAGCTCTTTGGCATCGTAAAGGGCTGTTGACCAGTAGAAACCTTGTCGAAAGGCCTTACCAACCAGCGTTCTGTAGGAAGCATGAGTACTACAGATGCCTCCGTGTATATCGTGAAGGAGTTTTAATCCTTTGCTCCGCGGAATGCATCGTATGAGCACCCCTTGAGTACCTCCTTTGTAGAGGATTCCTTCAACCAAAGTATACATTTTGGCCTTTCGGGATAATCGATCTGCCTCGAGATCATCGTCGGGTACGAAACCCATCTGAAGATACTCGTAGATGAGAATCATCCAGGTATCCTCGTATTCTAGAGACGTCGCCTCAATAGGAGTTGTCTCTGGTTCTTCGACCAGGGACGGCTTCTGGAGTTGCTCCAAGAAGACCCCTTTTGGTACTATGGATCGAGAAGAAGCTATACGAGTAAGTTGGTCTGTGAGGAAATTATCATTTCGAGGGATAAATTGTACCTCAAAACCAATAAAATGTCTTTCAAGCTTTCGGACTTCCGATAAGTACCTAGATATTGTCGGATTAGAGCACTGGTACTCTTTTTCGACTTGATTCACGACTAGTCGAGAGTCTCCTCTCATGACTAGCCGGCGAATCGAGAGCGCTTCCGCAGCTCATATGCCAGCTAGCAAACCTTCGTACTCTGTCATGTTGTTAGTGGCCTAAAAGTTTAATTGTGTGGCATACTTTAAGGTCTCTCTGGTAGGAGATTCCAGGACCACCCCAGCCCCCGAGCCACTTAAAGTAAGTGACCCGTTAAAGTACATCGTCCACTGGTTGTAGGAATCGTACTAGGGATCCTGAACAGGTTCAGGATTTGTCCACTCGGCGACGAAGTCTGCCAAGATCTAGGATTTAATGGTCGTTCGGGACACGAAATGGATGTCGAACTCCCCAAGCTCGACTCACCATTTTGCCATGTGTCTTGCTATTTCCCTATTCTGGAGGATCGCTCCCAAGGGAAACTCAGACGGCACAGCTAGTTTGTGCGCTTGAAAATAATGCCTCAATTTCCTCGAAGACATGAGGAGGGCATATAGAAGTTTTTGGACCTGAGGGTAATGCTCCTTAGGCCCGTGTAAAACTTCACTAATGTAGTAAACCGATCGTTGTACGTTTTCACATTCTATGACTAGTACTGCGCTCACTGCCTGTGGCGTGGCAGTAGATAAATTAATAGCATCTCTCTTGGTTTCGGAGAAACCAGGACAGGAGCACTCGTAAGATACCTCTTGACATCCTCAAAGGCTGCGTTAACCTCTTCTGACCACTCGAAACCCTCATGCTTCCTTAGAAGTTTGAAGAAAAGTAGTCCTTTTTCTCCCAAGCGTGTGATGAAATGACTTAAAGCTGTTATGCATCCTGTGAGTTTCTGAACTTCTTTTTTCATTGTCGGGGGGCACATTTGCACGATGGCCTTTATCTTTTCAGGATTTGCTTCAATTCCTCGTGTAGAGACTAAGAATCCAAGCAATTTTCCTAAAGAGACTCCGAACACACACTTCTCGGGATTGAGTTTCAAGCGGTGCTTTCTGAGGTTGTCGAATGTTTCTTGCAGGTCTACGAGATGATTAAGTCGTTTGTTGCTTTTTACAACTAGATCATCAACATAGGCTTCTAAATTTTAGCCTAGTTGAGGTGAAAAAGTCGTTTGCATCAAACGCTGAAAAGAAGCTTTAGCATTCTTTAAACCAAATGGCATGTTGACATAGCAAAATATTCCAAATGGTGTAATGAACGCGGTCTTTTCTTCATCTTCTCGACACATATTGATCTGGTGGTAACCAGAGTATGCATCTAAAAAACTTAACATTTCACAACCAGCAGTAGAATCAACCAACTGATCGATACGAGGTAAAAGGAAATCATCTTTTGGACAAGTTTTATTAAGATCAGTGAAGTATACGCGCATACACCATTTTTCATTTAACTTCCTAACCATTACAGGGTTGGCCAACCACTCTAGGTGATTAACGTCTCTTATAAAGCCTGCCTTAAGCAGCTTGTCCAATTCTGATCTAATAGTATCTCGTCGATCAGGGGCAAATCTCCATAACTTTTGTTTTACTGGTACTTTATCAGGCCATAAAGCTAACATGTGCTCAATCACTTCCATAGGGACTCCGGGCATGTCAGATGTTTGCCTCGCGAAGACATCTGCGTTTGCTCGGAGAAAAGTGATGAGGACGTCTTCCTACTTGGGGTTGAAAGAATCCCCGATGCAAACAGTCTTCGAGGGCTCCTCCACATCCAGAGGAACCTCCTTGACTTGGTCGTTCGGCTTGGGTGCAACTTTAGGCTTCTACTTGCTAGTTGAAGGCTAACTTTCGTCTCGAGCTGGTATCTGTCCAACCATCTTGAGGGACCGACGGTCGCAGGTATGCGCCATCTTCTTATCACAATAAATTGTGATCACTCCTTTGGGACCTGGCATCTTAAGACATTGATACACATAGTGAGTAGCTATTAAGAATTTTGCCAAAGTTGGTCGTTTGAGTATGGCGTTATATGCCGTATCAAAATCGACCACGTCAAAGGAGATCTTCTCTGTCCTGAAATTACATGGTGAACCAAATGTTAAAGGAAGAGAAACTTGGCCAATAGGTTTGGCCGAAGACCCTGGTACGATTCCATGAAAAGAGTATCGTACTGGCCTTACCTTTGTCCTGGGAACCTGCATCTCGTCCAGGGTACTCGTAAACAATATGTTTAATGAGCTACCACCATCAACCAATACTCGATTTACTCGACAATTGTTAATGGTTGGTTCGGCCATAATCAGAAATCGACCTGGCCTAGTCGAAGGGATCGGACAGTCACCCTTCTCGAAAGAGATGGTGACTTCCGACCACTTCAGTATCTTATTGACAAGAGGAGAGTCGATTGAGTTTACCTCGCGCTCGACGGCTTTAAGCTGTCGCCTTGACTCATATGCCGATGATCCCCCATAGATGCGATTGATGGTGTGCTGTGGATCCTGAAACGTCATCTCCTCATCGTCGTCTGACTCCTTCCGATCACTTGTTTGACCTACCTGTTCAAGAGTAGGAAGCGACCCTTTGCCAAAGTAATATTCTTCGAGTTTTCATAGAAAAACTCGGCAGTTGCGAAGGTCGTGTCCTTCCTTTTTATGAAAAGGACACCACCTCGGTTTATCATTCTTCCGTTCGAGGCGCTTACCTTTGCCTCGGTCGGAATTTTGTTTGGAATTACGTGGCTCTTTGTTGCTTACGGCTAAAACCTCCTTAGAATCAGTGGCTTGAGTTTTATGACCATTCGCCTTGTTCTTGGATTTTTTTAGCCTTTTTGTCCTTCTTCTTACCACCTTCGCCTGCATCTTGAGGAACGTTGTCCTCTCGATCGATAGTGTTGTTCCACTAGACTGCTTCAGCGGCAGTCGCATATCTATCGGTCATCTCAAAGAGTTAGGCGACAGTGGTAGGAGGATTCAAAGCAATGTCCTCCATTATCCTTCTGCTGCGGACTTCCTACTTAAAGGCTCTGATAACATATGAGTCAGAATTCTCCAGAATGGAATTACGAACCTGACTAAAATGTCTGATGAATTGACGTAGAGTTTCGTGATAGTTTTGTCTCATCCAGTGCAGGTCGTCCACCTTTCTAGGGCGGTTGTAGGTGCCCTGGAAGTTCGCCAGCAGAAGGTCGCAAAGGTGTTGCCACGAGTAGATCGAATCGAGTAGCTGGTTTAGTAGCCATGATCGAGCAGACCCTTCAAGTACAGGTAATTCGCCATTACATGCTCTCCTCCTCCTGCTGCTCGGATAGCTATTGTGTCGATCTGGAGGTATTCAATGTGATTTTGGGTTCCATCGAATTTCTCCATGTTCGCTGGTCGAAAACAAGGTGGCCAGCGAACTGCTCGGAGATCGGGTGGAAACGCCCGACATCTAGTGATAACTTCTTGGCGCCTTCTTTGCAGGAAAGAAGG
The DNA here is from genome assembly GCA_036346255.1 of Ampelocalamus luodianensis. Classification (NCBI taxonomy): domain Eukaryota; kingdom Viridiplantae; phylum Streptophyta; class Magnoliopsida; order Poales; family Poaceae; genus Ampelocalamus; species Ampelocalamus luodianensis. The sequence continues at coordinate 24,071,889 of CM070622.1, read as the reverse complement.
GTTAACGTCACTAGGTGATCTACTCGACGATACTCAGTCATGGGTGGACTTGACCTATAGTAGGCCTTAGTCTTACGAGGGAAATACTCCTCGTATTCCGTCTGCTGTCGCGGATTTCGACCCTGGAGTGGTGAAAGATCACCTCTCCTGGGAGGTTGTCGATCTCCAGATGCTCGAGGATGCTTCCTCAAGTCAAAAGAGCGACGTGATCGATAATCATGTCGATCTCCATGCAACGAGTTGTTCGAACGACTAGCGGATGATGGAGCCGTACTACTACGACTTCTAGAATGATGTCGACGAGGACGCTCGAGTTTTGCCATCGTGTTCCGAAGCCTCCGTGCGATCTCTTCGACGAAGAGATCGTAGCCCAGTGCTCGAGTGAGCTCTTGAGTTGGATTCTCAAGTAAGTCTTTGATGTGCTGGAGCTCCTGAGCTTCCTCTGACTGGTAATAAGTGCGCCCAGGGAGATTTTTCTGGGCTACTATTTTTATCTATCGAGTTGTCTCGGGATCATCCCTATCAGACCCTTAAGTTGGTTTCAGTGGAGTGCGAGAATGTTGAGGATTTTTCGCACGCTCATCAGGGTGTTGACCCCGTTCGCCAGCGGTGGTGCTCTTGCCATTGCCATGAGGAGACGTAGTGTGTGCCCGTCGGGGAGCATCGTCAATCTTGCTTCTAGGAGAATGATCCTTATCAGAGGGAATGACGAAGACCTCTTATTGATGACCTCCACTTGCGCTCGAGGCCTCCTCGCTTGAGGAGTAGTCGAGAGACACCATCTGGCGACTTGGAGTAAACCTCTCCAGGAAGGGGAACTCCGGGTTATAACCGTCTCTGTCCGCAGGTGTGTCCTGCGATGGGATGGTCGAACTTGTAGGAAAAGCGTGTTTGATCCCCTCCTCTATGGGATTTAGCCGGAGAGAGAGGAACACTAGGTGCCGATGAAGCTCTGGAATGACGGCTTCCATAATTTGTCTCGCCAGGTCGTACTGCCTTAAGGGGACTCGAACACTCAGAGAAAAAACTCTCGCCGTGTTGTGAGTCTGTCTTGAGGCAATCCTGTTTGTGGTCAAATTGACCCTTGCCCCCTGAGGAAGCTGGTCCCTCAGCTGGGCGTACTGTTGTGGGGGGATAAGGATCCCTCCTCAACTCCGCCGGTGCTGTGGTCTCTGAGATATGATAGAAGATCTCCAGAGGCGGCAATACCATCGGATAATTCGATACTCGGTTTGTAATCAAAATCGACATCCATGTCGACGTCTGCGTAATCAGCCAGGTCGAACCAGTTCTCCTCGTTCCACTCTCCTGCCATGGAAGCATCAAAGAGAAAAGAAAAACTGTTGACAAGGAATTACTAGAAGATCCCCACGGACGGCGCCAACTGTTGGTGTTTTAGAACCGATCTTACGTAAAGATTATTTGATTCGGGGGGTCTCCACAATTGATCATGCAGACAGAAGAGACACAAGGATTTTTATACAGGTTCGGGCCTTCTCCAGGGAGAATAACAACCCTACTCCTCTGTGTATTGTATTGTGTATGCTGGTTACAAATAGTGGAAAAGATTTAGACTAGTGCCGCTACCGATTGTCCCTCTTATCTTCTCCTCTCATTTCTCTCTGACTGAAGTCTTTTTATAGTATGTGCAGAGGTAGTCGTTCCAGGTCAAGAGGAGCCTCATTATTCTCTAATAATGGTAGTAATCACCGGAGTAGTATCCTCTCCATGTTGCCTAGCGGTTATCAATCAGAGATAATGGTACGTTATATGCAGTTACTCTAGAGAATAACTGCGTATATTGCCTGCTCAGATCTCGTAGTTAATTGGGCCTACAGGCAAGTAGACCCAATTAACTATGAAGAGGTCGTGACAGGTTTGGTCGTAGAAGGACTTACGACCAGGGCATAGTTATAGAAAACCTTACGACTGGTTACTGGTCGTAGAAGGACTTTCGACCAGAGATGATTGTAGAAGGACTTACGATTATGGGGGTGGTCGTAGAAGAACTTACGACTACCTGATTGACTTCTCCCTTACGACTATAAGGGATATATTTAAAAGCCGTGTGACGTCATATTTACCCATAATGCTAATTATAGATAAATAGTAAAATGAGGATTATTATATCCTCATCAATGCTTGTGACAGCACAAATGTGAAACTCATTTCACGGAATCACAAGTCATGCTATTAGGTCATCCGGCAAAGCCATGAACCTTGCTCCCTTCTGAAACATCAAAATGGAAACCGAATTAGAGATCAGAAAAGGTGACCGATAAAACACAAATTCGCCTACAAGTTTGGTGAACCGCTTGAAATCTTACATTAAGCATGTATGAGCAATGTTTTGTACAAACTTAATTAATTGATCAGTAGGGGAATATCATAGATCAGTAAATATCTGACTCCGTAAATGAACCCGGCGCCCCACTTCGGCGTTGCGGTGAACTGCGGGCTCCGTAAGATCCCAGGTGGCCTCTTCGGCATCACTCTGACGCCCCCGTCACCCGCCACCGTGTAGAGCTCCATGATATTGGCGGTCGCCTCGGCCGCGTCCCGGCTCTCCCCCATCAGCTTACTGGAAAGACTTCATTCAACAGCAAGGATGCACCCGACAGCAGGAGGGAGTCTAGTAGGAGGGGCGGCGCTTGGGGAGGAGGTGGGGATGCCTACCGAGTACCGACGGAGGTGGCGCTTGGGGGCGACGAAGACCGAGGGAGTCCAGCCGGCGTTGAGGAGGAGGCCAGGCGGGAGGAGGCGACCAGGCTGACCGGGCGTCTGAGCGTGAGGAGAAGGCCAAGCTAGGAGGAGGATGGGCCAACAGGGGGTTGGTGTGAGTGAGGAGGACGGGTCCGACGGTTGGCCGGGAGGAGGACGGGGGCAGCGGCTGGCCGAGAGGAGGACATGGGAGGAGATCTGGATCGGGGGGCGGGGGTGCATGTTGGCGGCTGGGAAGTGGGAGGTTGGAAGCTAAGTGATTAGGGTTTTAGACATTGGGGTGTCCCACGGTCCCACCTGTCAGTGTAGGTTGCGAGTAATCCGACGAAGCGGGCATGGGTGGAGCTTACCCATGCCCGCGTCTGTTTACCCGATAGGCAAGGAATTGTGTCTGTTTCTATGCACGTGGGCAAAAAAAGACTCTCATATCCACCTCTATTAGAGTATTCGTCCGCAATCACGCAGGTAATCAGGTACAATTGGCCTCTCTAGCCACCGGAGTGGGCATTCGATTATCTTGCACGACCACGAGAGGAGCAATGATGCTATAGGTGCTGACTTTTCAAGCGGAAAACGCCCTTTCAGCTTTGCCATGCAAATGAAACAGTTCAGTTTCCTGTGGTAAATTGGGGGTTTTGTGCCAAAAGTTTTCCTTACCTTTGGCACATCTACCATAATTTTTCTAACAGCAACCCTACAGGCCAAGGATCCAGTAAACACTCAAGGGTTGTCACCGTGACAACAAAATGGCACTAGTTTCCTTTGCAACACGAATACATAAAATAGCATATTCACTATTCACTAAATAGAAAGAAAATACTTAACTCTAAAAAAAGGGCTATAAGGAGTTCTTAAAATTCTTTTCCCCCCTTATCCACAACGAGGGCATTTCGATCACAGGATACAATATCACGTCTAGGGCAGGTTTGTGAATTTTGTGAACACGCTGCCATGTGGTAGAGTCAAACTGGCACTGCCCATGACTTTCAACGAGGAATGGACAGTTTCCGTTTTCCAAGCGGAAGAGATTACCGTGCTACCCCCGACGCGGAGTGCCTGATTTTTCTAATTTTGAAATCCCCCTGTATTCATAGATGTATATTCGGCCGGTACCACGTCAGCTACGCGGACCGTTACTGGCTTGATGGGCTGTGGGCCTGTGGCTGAAGGAGTTCGACCGAACTTGACTTTTTCCCTTTCTGTGTGTTGTGTTGCATAGGATAGTGAAAAACCATGGTACTTAACAATAGAAAAGGCCCAAGGTGAGGTCTAAAAAACAATAGACTAAGGTCCTTTTTTTTTGTACTACCAAAAGATCAATGTCCTCTCAAAATATTTGTAAATGGAAGAGCAACGGATTTACCATTTTTTAAGTACTCACTCACTCAACACACGTAGCACTCACATCACCCACGCACACATACGCGTGCGTGTCCCCGAACACGTTTAGAATTATCGAAGGAACCCAAGACCTCACGAAGCATAGACACACATTTTCACGTTGAACGCGTATGCATATGTATACTCCTAAAATCAGTGAACAACAACGCTAAGTATGCGATTTAGTGGAACCATAGTATGCACACTGCACGTCTAACCATTGGTGACAGGCCGAGCTTCCCGTATTTACCGTATTGAGCCAAAGGTGCTATCTAGAAGACTGAAAAATTACCGCATCAATGTGCACCTTTTGTTTTTTGTTTTTTTAGGATGCAACGTGCACCATTGGAAACTGAGCTTCTAGGACCTCTTGCTAAGAGCGGTGAATTTCAATCATGAAGTCACCAGCCATTACATGACTCTCAAAGGATCATGATGTTACATGGAGATGTCTAGTTAATTTGATCCCCTTTTTTTTTTAATAATAGTTAATTTGATCCTGGCTACGAATCAACGGGGTACATCGACTTGAGTCAGTGGTGACGCCACCGTCATGCTTGTATGTGCTCGAGTATGGGCTAGTAAGTAGAGACGCCATTGAGGGCGACACGGGTGGCCAGCGGCAGTGCGGCATCGAGCCACAGCCACCGAGTGCGTGCAGGCGTGCGACTAGGCGGGGGCAGGGAAGCGCGGGACGCAAAGGGCCAGGGCGGAGGCGCAGAGACGCAAAGGGCGCACGGTGGCGGTCACGGGCAGCGCTGACTAGGCAGGTATCGAGCGAGAGAGCGGAGGTGGTGAAGATCATCACACAGCTCGAGACGTGCAGCCCCACGCCGAGGTCTTTACCCTCCTCAACGGCAATTGGATCTTCGCCCACCGAACACCACCTCTATTTTTATTGTGGCTTTGCCACTAACCCGAGTTTATTGCGGTTAGCCAAATTTATGAAAGAATATGCATAATGCATCAAACGAAGATACCGGCTTTTTGTCAGGAATAGAATGTTGTCAGAAGCGCAAGCACAACCCACTAAAAGGCAACAAATCGCAATAGTACCCAAGGACTCTCTGAACCTCTCAACAACACAATTCTCTTCTTTTTACCGGGATACATGTACAGTATTAGTGAGTAGATATAGACGGTCCAATACATTCGTTTGTAGCTTCAAGCTAGCTTGCACTTTGATGCTTTCAGAAACAGGACCAGAGGAGACGATTCATGACGGTCGGTAGCATCGATCAGCTTCCTTTTACCTTTCTTTAGGAAAAGCCTGCAAGGGTTTCGATTGCTGCGGCCGGCGTCGATCAGGAAGGAAGCTTGGGATCTGGTCAAGATGAAATTTATAATATGCAAGCTCCAGATGCCATCAATCATGCATGCATGGCAGCTCACTCAGTTAAAGCGTCAAAAGGTCGGTGATCGAGTAAATGGGTCGCATTGTGTAGCTTTCTTTAGTGAAAGTTAACATATATGGACCCTGTTCTTCTCTGTCTTTCTTCGTCGTTGCAAATTAACGGGCCCAGATCTAGCCAGGGATCGAACTGGGCTCTGGACTACATATCTCTTTCTCCTTGTCCCCCCCCCCCCACCCTTCTTTATAAAAAGAATAGGACCCTAGATATATATAACTTGGATTATATGAGTCATGCTTTGCCACAGCCCACAGAGAAGGACCAGATCCGTATATGTTTTACATGCCGTTTGGCGCATCATTTTGCCTCTTGAGCGAACAAGGTGGTGGTCTTCAGGTGCTGTTAACTGGTGTGTTTCCTCTCGGTGAGTCCATCTGGGATGGTGTGAGCTTCCTCATTGCAGCCATATTTTGGCTCTGCCTACATCCCATGTTCCAATGGTCACAACAAGTGACTTAAACTTAAGAAAATTTCAGACGACTTAAAAATAGCAAGACTGTTATATATATTATCAGCCTACTCCACATGTTATGGTCTTATGGATGCTATTTGAATATGAAAAAAAAGATTATATTGTACAAAGGTTTTTAAAAGGAAGATTGTGTAGTTTAACCTTGCATTATCCTTTATCTATATATAGTAGTAGGGCCTAGCAGTTCTACCTGAGTTGATTATTTGTCAAGTTCATTTTGGATGGTTAGATATGCAGTATTTTGGTTTGGCCGGTTCCTGCACCACAGGGAGTAGTACTACACCTACGTACGTACTAGTAGATTTTTTGGCGGCAAAGGCACGGTAAAAAAACTTGTCCCTGAATAGGAGGACATCCTGCAAAGTTATTGCAAAAGCTCGGCTAGGACGACGCAGAGTCTAGCCAGCCCATAGGCATAGGATTTTCAATCAGCTGGCCTACGCCTAGTCCTGCCCTGCCTGCGTGCGCACTAAATTCCAAGCATTGCCCGCTCTTGTTCGTTTCATGTTCATAGCACGTAGTACTCCGTTTCTTCACCAAAAAAAAGTTGAATGTTCATAATACTCCTAATTTTCTCTCCCAGATTTCTTGGACTCGTCCTAGCCATGCCCAAATATCATCTCGTTTTATACTATCCGAGAAACAAATGAGAATAAAAATCGAGAGGAAAGAAAAGAATGTTGCGTAAGTCTGAAAAGAATTGCATAGACTTTCCAAAATCCAGACAAAACTGTACTGTGCTACTGGAGTGAGTGCAACTAGAACCTGTAACTTTCATGGAGCTGGCTCATCTTAATTACTCGACTGGAGTTATATCCGGCCTGCCTTGTCCGAGCGAAACTTAATCCAGCGCCTTGTTCGTGTACTTGCAGGGCGCGTGCAGTGGAGCCCCCGTGATCAGTAGGCGACTACTGTGTTCTAAAGCGTTGCGCGCGCCACTTTATTACTCCACCTACAACGAGGCCATTGCGATTTGCGAATCCATTCTTTCAATACTGCTGTCATCAGATCACGGGCTTGACGTCAGTGACTGACATCCATCCAACCCATGGAGAACGAAGCAGTAATTCCTCTCTTGTGCTTCGCTTGAGAGTTGAGACCTCATCAGCTCATCTCTCTGGCTCTTCCAACGCACGCACGCACGCACACAATACGAAAACCAAACGGAGAAAGCGGAATCGAAATGGTCTCACTCAGAAACACAGTCTCTTCCTGCACATGGCGCCGCCGCTGTGGCCGCCGTACGGCGCCCGCACGGCGCGCCCGGACTGCGCGAGCAGCTCTGTCACCACGTCCCCCACCAAGTCGTGCAGGATGGCGCGCTCCAGCGCGGCGCCGACCCGGACGGCCTCACACCGCTCCTCGCCGGCGCCCTGCCCCCACACCTCCCCCACGCTCTCCACCATCGCCCGGCTCCGCCCTGCAGGCGCCTCAAGATCCCACCGCCGCCGGTGCCGCCAGCCCTCCGATTCGGCCAGCGGCGGCAGGATCCACCTCGCTGTGCTCTCGACGGCCACCACCGGGTGGTGGTACATGGCAACGGCGTGCAGCTCGTTGCCTGGTTTGATCATGCAGAAGTCGCCTGCGTAAATGACACAAGAAATTAACAAGACGTATTTATGCCATCATGTTGCACATTTTCTGCGATGAGTTGACAAAAACATCGTGACAACTGACAAAGTTTGCACTTAAACTTAATTAATCTGGAAAAATTAAGATGACACAGAGTATGCGTGTATACGTCAGTTTTATTGAGAACTGTGCAGAGCGACAGTGGCGTACGTACCCGAGAAAACAAGGGTGCGGGAGGGCTTCACGATCTTCGATCCGACGGCGGCGTTACCGCAACCGGGCTTGCTATCTGCATCGAGATTCGTGCAGGGAGACGGCCGCTTCCTGCATGGGAATCTCGGGGAGGTGATGGTGTCCAGCACCGAGTCCGGGCTGGGGTAATGCTCCTCGACCGGCGGCTTTTGCTGATGCTGCAGCGGCGGCGACGGGGACGGGGACGGGGACGGCGAAGGTTCGTCGCGGCCGTCCATCCACTTGGCAACCTTGCCTGCCCCTGCGGGAGCCGAGACGTCGGACGCGGTGGCAGCGCGCATCTCGGCAGCGCGGACGGCCGCGATGATCCGACGCAGCGTCTTGAGGTCGTCGTCGCACTTCTCCAGCGCGCCCAGCACCTTCCGCCGCTTCTCCGCGGCCGTCTCCGGGGGCGGGGTAGGAGGAGGGCGAGTCGGGAGTGTACGCGGCACCGCGGCGGGAGAAGGCGGCGCGGACTCCTCCAGGCCCATGAGGCGGGCGACGATGGCCAGCGGTGGAGGACGGGGGCTGTCGCAGCTGGCACGCCGGTGCTCCGGCGCGATCGTCGGGCTCCGCGGCCCGTCGCAGGAACGCCGCCGCCGGACAGCCGTCGGCGTCAGCGGCTGCGGCTGCGGTGGTTCCTGCGAAGGCGACGGCGCCACCGCCGGCTTCTTATTGGGCGGTGGCGACGATGGCGGCGGCAGGGAGGCCTCCGGCGTGGCGTTCTTGGCGGCGGTGAGGCGCTTCCGGTGGTGGCTGCGGTGGTACGGGGAGAGGAGGCGGAGGAGTCCGGCCATGCACCCCACGCTCCGCCGCGGCGCGGGGGCTGATGCGGTAGAGGACGTCGCGGACGAGGCCCGGCGATGCGCGGACTCCGGCGGCTGCATCGCCTCTCCGTCCCTTCAGTCGTCAAGTGCTTCAAGCGAGAAGCAGCGAGGCGAAGCGTGTTAGCGTGGCGTTATAATTGGAGCCCTGGACACGCGTGCAGTGTGCAATGACCTTGTCGCCCCTGTTGTTCCTTCGATCTCCGTAATAATGGGAAGGGTAATCTTGGCATTCCACCCGTGAGGGTTGTCTCTCTAAAGGCTCTAACTCATCTACAGATAACCTTAGAGACAACATCTTCAATAATTTATCTATAAAATCATTTATTTTCAATACAACTTCTTGCCTTACACACTCACTATTTATGTTGGTTTGCATACCCAGTTTGTCTCTTTATATAAAAGATGACACATTCTCTCTCTTTACATCCTCTCTCCTCCGATTAGAATTTTGAGTGACATGGAAGGTAAAAGACGGCTGAGGTGGCCACTATTGAAGATGCCTTTAGTAGAGACTGGACAAAAGCTGTGTAGTGCGAGACTGTGATGGGTTCCGAGGGGGTGTATCCGAGTTAAGAGCATCGACAATAGTCCATGTTACTTGTTACTAAAGGGTTGACACGTTAGCATTTCGGTGATATGAAGGAGAGAAAGTGATGAGAGAATGTGAGTTTGTTTCTAGATGAAGAAACAAGCAAATTGTTGATGCCAAGACATAAGAAACAACAAAATAACTATTGAAGACTTGCTTATTACCTAAAAATATGTTTTGTGTATAACAATTAAAGTAGGAATTAAAGTCTTAAATACAAGTTCAAGAAATAATATATTTGAATGCTTATTTTTTTTTATTAGATTGAGTACTCTCTTTCCTCTTAATAATAAATTAATAAATAAATTATTATAGATGCTCTAAGCTGCACTCTGCTGCGGTAGTAGTGGCAGCTAGTCAGCGGCTTTGCTAGCTCTCAGGCAACAGCTGCTGCGTTGCACCAGGCAGCGCCGCTTGAGTAATTAACGTTCCACTAATTTAAAGGGCAGGGAAGTACTCCATAGACTAGCTCTAAGCTATGTGTAGAGATTAAGGAATAATGATCTCAATCGTGCCGAGGTGGAACAACAGCTTGACAATGATATATTTGCTGCAGGATTTCCATCAGTGAAGTTTGGGAACGCATGGGGCTGGCCGGGCAGGTCAAGTACACATGGCAAAGGTGGACATATACTATGTTTAGATCGAGTTTCCAGCGGCACCAGGCCAGATGGGACATCAGGAGAGAAGAAAAAAAAATCGTTGCTTTACCTTCAAGCTTACACCTTCTGATGACTAGTATATAGATTTGGCCCAGTGCACTACATGGAAAACCAGTGGCGAGTTGGAAACCTCTGGCTTTGGCAGCATGGTGTACAATTTCCTCTTCCAAATAATGATGGCATGGGAAGCATATGCAAGACCATCTATTTCAATCCCTTTTTGGGATTACACTAGTATCCAGTTCTCTAATACCGTTGGTACTTACCGTTTTAGCTTTGATCATGTGTGGTTTTATCTTTGGATTTTTATGTGGCTTTCAACATTTACTATGGTTATTGACTGTTTAACTCAATGTGGAATTGCTCATATTATTGAAGTATGTGATAGGAAATATTTTGATGCGGAATTTAACTTGAGGAATTAATACTCGAGGTGCTGAGGACGACTGTGCTGAAATATGGTAAACATATTTATTGAGATCAAGTCTACTGAAATTTAATTTGTATGCATATATTTAATCCGGATACAGCGCAGGGTGGAATAGCTGGGTTTGTTTTGCCGGATCGGCTCTACAGGCTGTTGACTCACATGATCAGATTGGAATTGATCTCATAAACAATTTGATCATAGCACATGACTCACACATGTGTGTAAGAGACTAATATATTTTAGACTCATAAAACTGGCATGTCTGATCATGGTTGGTGACATGGTTCAGGAGTCTCATAGTGTACCGAAAATAGGTGTGTCACTTTGTAACACCTAGAAGTAGAGTCTATAAATAGACCCCACCCTCTAGCTTCATTATGCAATTGTGAGCGGCACCACGAAAAAGACAGAAGAATAGAGAGTAAACCAAAAAGGCTCTACAAAATCAATCTAGGGTTCGAAGGAAAACCTAACATGTGGTGGTGTGGTGGGGGTGGGTGGGGGTAGCAGTATCACCACATTTAAAGAGGAGATCGAGGAGGGAATGCATGGATACAGTGGCCAAAAGCAAAAGAGGCCATGCAAAAAAGAAAAGGCTCCAGCCACATCCATCACTCCAAGGTCGAACGAATCCTAAGCTTTGGGACTCTGGCGGGGAGACACCACCACGTGGCGCCACGATGGCACCATGTACACTACACGTAGCTGGCACAGCAAGTAGTGTCTAGTACTCTACGAGTACCGCCTATGCCAAAGGCTTCAACTCTGGCTGCCTCGATCCTCTCTTTCTCCTCCAGACTGCGTGCGCGCACGGCGCACCAGCGTGTGCAAGTGCAAGTGTGCAAGTGCAACTGCGCGCGGGCGCGCTCGCGCGCCTGAATGATTCGAGGCTGGCAAAATGACGCGCTGGTCTCCGTGGGGATCTTAATAAACAACAAATATGTGGAAGCCGGCTACAGCGCCAACGAGAGGGCAGACTGCAGAGTGGGCCGGACGGTGCGCTCGGCCGGGGCGTACGTACAGGCACCCCCACCTGCTCGCATCGTTTTGCGCCGCGGCCGGTGGTGCGGGACGGATATGATCGATGCTGTAGCGAAGCTGTCCACTAGCGTTCGGTGCTAACGGCCCGGTTAGCGGAACAGACATGTCGGGACAGCTGCCTAATGATTCCCACTCTTCGTGATCAGTTAAACTGGTACTAACCGTTGTAGTTAGGGGTGGGAATGGTTCAATGTGACCCATTGGATAACTTAACCGTTTCTAAATTTTTAGCAAATGGGCCAGAGGTGCGATCCATAAAAAAATAGAGCAAAAGGTTCGTTAACCTATTGCTTCTTTGGATCACACAGAATAACCCTTCTCTCACTGCCGTTCTCCCGATTAGAGAAATAATAACCAAATACATACATTAAAAATCATGTCAACTTCCAAAACGATTAATGAAATAAAAAGGAAGCAAGGCTGAAAAGAGCGGACGCGACGTAGATGATCCCGAACTAACGGCAAGCACAAAATTAGTGGAGGTACAAGATCTAGATGATTCTGAACTAATAACAAGAAAACATGGACCGGAAGAACTATGTCTTTTTAACACAAAGAGCAGGGGAAAACACACACAAGAAACAGATATGTTCGGATGAACACCGACTAAACTAAAGTACAAATTGCTAGAGTATGACCTTAAATAGCTAATTTCCAACAGGGAGGTGCAAGATGGGGAGAGGGAAAACCTATTGCGCAGCCAATGGGAACCCGCCGGACTTGAGTTCATCAATAGAAATGGGGAATAACCATGAATAGCAAAGTTCATGCGCGACAGCCTACCAACATCCATTACAGATCAACTACATAATCTAGTAATTCCAGCGATTTGGGTTCCATACTTTCAAGTTTGGGGGAGGAAGACACACCCAAGGTGAGGGAGAGGAAGAAACCCGGGATGGAAGTGAGATGCAGGAGCGGAGGCGGGGATCTCGTCACCGTCGGCCGGCATCCCGTCGCGGCTCAAGTTTGGGGGAGGAAAGCACACCCAAGGTGAGGGAGAGGAAGAAACCCGAGATGGAAGTGAGATGCAGGAGCAAAGGTGGGGATCCCGTCGTTGTTGCCGTCGGCCGGACTCCCGTTGCGGCCCTCGTCGCCGCCGTCCCCCAGTCACCTCTCTCTTCGACCCTCCTTGCGCGCTCGCCGTCGGTGGGTGACGCGAATCGGAGCGACCCACAAGACCCAATGGATCATTAGGGTTAAGAAGTTTTAGAAAAAGAACGGACCTGCTTTGCCCCTACTAAGCTCTGGGCCGCACGGGGCAACTCCGGATCGGTCCGAATCAACTCATTCCTATCTCTAACGATTTTGCTAAGAGAGAACGCGGACGTCAGCTCGAACCTGAGCCCGCGAGAACCGTCGGATGGACCGTAGAGTCCACCACGGGCGTTGGATGAAACGAGCACACCCTTGTAACTTACACCAAGCAGATACAGTAAAGAGAAGGCCCGAATGATACATATATACATCTACCTCCCTTCTGTCAGTTGTTTGCATAATTGCATCTTCTCTTCTCTCTGTGATGGACCTTGTGTATATGATCAGTGTCGTTGATCGATTTGCGCGTCGGCTACGCGACTAGCTAATTATTTGCAGCACTAACACGCAGTTATCTAGTCACTTTTGTCAACACACACTGCGTTAGGATTTGAGCAGGAATAGTTCCTTCCGGTGGGGCCGGAGCAGAGTACAACAATAATTGCAGCGTAGACTGTTGCTCTGTGATGTGCGCGCCGGAGATTTTCGCTTAGCCAGGAAACGAGGCCGGCCGTGACCTTTCGAATTTTCGATAGATCGAGCACGCGTGGGAATTTCACCGTTTTGCGCCGTATTAGGTATGCTCTATAGCCCGTGCCCTGTATGTTCGTTCCATGCATCCCAAGATGCCTCCGGCCGCGCGCGCGTAGGGCCCGTGGAGCAACACCACACGCGCGCACAGCGAGAGGTCAATCGATCGATGGTGACAGTGAGGAACCGAAGGGCCCGGCCGACCGGGTACGACGTACGTTCATTCAACTTGGGCGCCACAGTGGGCGGAATCATGGTGAAAAAGATGGGAGGGGACTGGAGCAGGAGAAGCCCGTGCCCACTTCCTTTACTCCTCTCGGCCAAGCCAGCCTCCCTCCTCACTACCGGCATCTGCGCCGCTTCGGCCACGTGCCAGCCCCGCCGCTGGTAGCTGCTGTGTCCGCACCACAGCGCTGCCCACGCCCCGACCGTGCCAACGTGCGACCCGCTCTCTCTCTCTCGCGTTGCTTCGCCTGTCCACCACGACCATGTCTCTCACTGCAGCTGTGCCCTCCCCCTTTAAAGTCCGGGCGAGGTGCGCACCGAGTTAGTCTTCCCCCCTCCCCCTCCTTCTCCCTCGTGCTCTAGAAGCAAGAAGTCGAGCTCAGGGAGCTCAAGCTCTGTTTTTGCCACCGTCGTCGTCGCCAAGCCACTCCGGTCTCTCAGGTGAGCTCCCGCCACTCCATCTTCACCTTTTGAGCGCCTTGGCCTAATCTATCTTGTGCTCACTCCAGTCTTTCTCCTCTTCCTCCCCTTACGCAAAATCGGCATCGTCGACGTCATCGACCTCCTCTCTGATGACCAAGCCGTCCGCACCGCCTGTTCTCACCGAGCCACACCTCCCCCTCTGGTGAGCTTCGACCTTGGTGCCCATGTCACTTAGGTCAACCTTGGTCCCCTTTGTCACGTGCTTACCATCTTCATCCCCCTCTCCCGCACAAGCGCCCGAGATATCGTCGTCTTCTTCCTCTGCGCCGCCAACCTCCTTCACCATCTTAGCTGCAAACCTGTAAGTAATCGTGTCACCTCGTGTTCTAGGGTTAGGCAAAGCTAGGAGATTAGTTGTCTGGAGCTGTAGGCCAGGTAGCATGCCACCGCCGCACCGTACTACGTTCGTCTCCGACGCCGGTCGCCGTGGACAGTCATTCTTGGAGCTCCCCACACCGAGCCGGTGGTGCCGTTAGAACCCCCTTGGGGTGTAGAAGATCGTGGGTGCGTCACCGTGCTGAATTAGCCGCCGGACCATCGCCACCGCCGCCACACGCAGCTGCACCATCATTGTGGCCTACTGCTGCCCTCGCCGCTAACATCCTTGGGGTCACCGAGAATGCAGGAAACCATTTTGGGGCTCTCGGATCATCTTGGAGGTTCAGCTCACCGACGTCGAGCTCGGCCTGAGCGCGCCCATGGTGTTCTCTCCCAGTTGCCATGTGAATTGGGGGATAAGCACTGTACTAACGTCATTAAGCATTTAATGATATCATTAGTAAATAGATGAATTGTTAGATAATATTAGTATGACATGTAGGTCCAACGCGGTTAGAAAATCTAACTAGAACCTTATTTAAGTTCTGAGTCTATGATATGTGGGTCCTACCCCTTTAAAATACAATGTTTAGACTCGATCCATAGACCTGTGCCGCTGGCATGTGGGCCCAAGGTCCAAGTATTGTTGTCGTGGACCGACCCCATGGATCATGGCCCACTCATGAATTTTCTTTAGGAAAATAATTTAAAATAGAAAATAAAACCCCTAATGGGCCACTTGTCAGTGATTGTAATCATTTTCAATTAGAAAAGAAATTAAATACTCTGGGTCCCATATGTCAGTCACTCTAAGATTTTCTAATATAAAAATAAATCAAAAATAAAATAAAACAGTGGGTCCCGGCTGTCAGTGAGAGACACCCTCTCTCCTCTGTTTTTTTTTTTTTTGGATTTTCCATAATTTAAACTTTAGTGAGCTTGTTCTATCTCGTTTTAACTCCAAATTCAATAATTTTTTATTTCTAAATTCATCTAAATTCAAACCCTACCTATAAGTACCAAAAAGTTAATTACGGAGTTTATTTGAATTTTTAAATTCATTTGGATTTTTTTAAAATTTAGTTGATTTTTGCGTAAATAGATCCCAAAGCTTTGGAAGAGCAGCAGATTGAGCACAACCAAGACCAGCAAGACTGTGAGCAAGGTGAGTCAACACTATCATTTTGCATGTACATCTTGAATGCAAATTATATTGTCTTAAAGTACAAGATTACATGTTCTGCTTTTATTACAATTATGTTACCATTAGCTCATAGTTAATGACTCAATGTTAAGTGAGCTATTAAATTCCCTTCCTCGATCTTGAACACTACCCTTGTTGCCTTAGGAATAATGATAAAATTTAATTAGTCATTAAGTCCGTATTTAAGTGACACCCTTAGCCTTGCTTAGATATATTGTGGGCATTAAATTTCGCCAACATCATTTCAATCATTAATACCTGATTTGGGTCGCCATTGGGTGGAGATGGCCGGTATGTTGAACTTAGCAAAGATGTTTGAAGCAAAACTCAAAACTAATTTAGTCGTGGGCGGATGGTAGACTGGGCAGGTGCGGATAAGAGCACGAGAGTTAGTAATGTGGTAGTTCCGCTCAAGTCAATTAAAGATCAAATCTTGTAATGATCTCTCGGGCACTAACAGTGCAACCACAAGTTTTATAACGGTACCGACCCGGCTAATTAATTTGGTTCACCTCAGCGTTAATTTCACCATTGGGTGGAATGTGGGGGTGGTTGGAGCCACTGGCCCACATGGCGCAAGAGGGGGCCTCCGAAGGGTTGTAGCCCTCAGCGGTTGAAACCTTAGCAGGTGGAGTTGCGTTGGGGTGGGGCATTGTAAAGACCTTGTGATGATTTTTCTTAGTCGCACGTCTATGGTAACATGTTGACATTACAAGATGATCGTCTCTTGTGGGTAAAGTTGTACAACCTTTGCAAAGTGACAACTGTCTAAATAGCCATAAACACGGTCATTGGTGATGCATGAGAACTTTCTTGGTTAGTCTCAGCTTTTATAAAATAATTTATGGGAGGGATGAAATGTCTGGTTGTAGCCAGAGGTTGAATTGTCCTGGTTGTAGCTAGTGGAAGGTGCGGAATGTAGCCCGAAGTTTGAATTGTCCTGGTTGTAGCCAGTGGAAGGTGCGGTTGTAGCCTAAGGTTTGATATGTCCTGGTTGTAGCTAGTAGAAAATACGGGTAGTAGCCTGATGAAAAAGGTTGAAGGTGATTGGAGCCACTTTATAATGTGTGAAGGTTGAATCCTTCATTAGTTTTTTTAGGAAAAAGTTCGGTTTACTCATTCGAACTATCAGAAAAGTCTGGTTTACCCTCTGAACTATAAAACCGGTTATTTAACCCCTTAAATTTATGAAAACCAGTTAATTAACACCTCACAACGGTTTAGAGCAGTGGTTTTGCTGATGTGGCCGATTTTATCCAAGTTAGCATGTGTTTGACCAGTTTGACCCACTGGCTCTTCTCTTTCCTTCTTTCTTATCCCCAATCCCCCATGGCTCTCGCTCTCTCCCCACCACTAAAACAAATCCGGCTCCTTCTTCCTCCCCATTCTTCTTACTCCCAACTCCTGTGCCGCCTCCGTCGCTTCTCCTGTGCCTCCCTTTGGCGCAGCTGCCGGCGCCGCCGGCCCCCTGGTGCTTGCACCTCCCTGCGCCAGACTCAGCCCACCGCGCCTTGGCCCGCGCGCCGCTCCCTACCTCCTCTACGGCGTCCCTCCCTTCGGCCGGCTCAGTGCCTAGCGTCGCCGTCCGTGTGCGCCCCCTCCTGCGCCCGCGACTCCTCCCTCTACCCCAAGGCTCAACCCCGCCATGCTGCGCTGCCGACATCGCCTCCCCCAGCCCAGCTTGGCCCTCCGGCCTTCCCCTAACCTCCCCGGTGCGGCGCTGTCGTCGGTGCCGCCTGCGCCCTCTACCACCTACGGCTACTCCCCTCGCGCGCGCCCACGCTCGGGCGCCATCCCCTTCTGCTTGGGAATGGTGATGGGGTGATTTGCTTGATGCATATACATGTTGGGATGGATGGAGGTGACTGCTACCATGGTTGCCACCTACATGATGAAGTCGTCGGAGAAGCTCTTGGCTGACAACAGCGTGGGGAGCGGCGAGGGCGGCGGCAGCGGCTCGTTGGAGTAGCGAACGTGGGGGGAGAGCCACTTGGCGTGCATGTACTGGCTTGCAACTTGCAGAAGACGGTGGAGGCAGCAGAGTAGTCGGAGGGGAGGAAGTAAAACTCCTCGTCGTCGCTACCGTTGTAGTGGCCGCTCCCGTTGAAGCAGTTGCAGCGCCCACGCGGGGCCGCTCCACGGCGGTCGCGTCCTCCATGAAGCTGAGCACCATCTGATCTAGCCCCACCGACCCCGCGTCCGCCTCGCCAGACGGCGGCCTCTCGTCCCTGTCCCTGTCCCTCTCCTTCCCATCCCCAGCCAGCCGCCGTCGCGGACACCCACACCAGCAGCCTCTGGAACCTCGACACCCTCACCGCCGGCGGTGGCCTGGGCTGCTCCATCGCACTTGGGTTGAAAGGGTACAGCTGATTGATGCTCTATTTGATGCTGATGTGGATGACACATACACGCTGACCTGGATGACACATACATGCTGATTTAGACAAAACCGATCACTTCAGCAAAACCACCGCTTCAAATCGTTGTGATGTGTTAATTGACCAGTTTTCACAAATTTAGGGAGTTAAATAACCGATTTTGTAGTTCAGGGGGTAAACCAGACTTTTCTGATAGTTCGAGGGAGTAAATCGGACTTTTTTCTTAGTTTTATACAATATTACTCAATTTTATTAAAACTGGTTTAGTCAAATTGTTAGATCTCGGGTCTTCTATTTAATATAATTCAAATGTGGCTTTTGAAAAAAAAAACAACCTCATTCCCTTGTTCAGACTTGCATCTATTATAAGTACATTTTGTGTTGTGTGTGGGTTGACGGAGTACGACTGTGTACCCACACTCGCTCATTATAAATAAACTCATAGTCTTCTAACCACTACTTCACCACATCTGGACTAAATGGAGAAGACGATGGCGGGATGTAGGCCGGAACCCCCCAATCGCTTGCCTGTGGGCAGTACTGATGGATCCACCTTTTGTTACCTACTTCCGTATCTATCTATGTTTTCTGTGTTGAACTTTGTGCTAAGTATTTGAACTGTCCGGCTTGTATTGTGAAACAAATGACTGTACGCCCTATCTGTGTAATGTAATATTAAGTATGGTATGATCATGCACGATGTATGTGTATGATTCATCAATATATTTGTGTACACTATCTACTGATCCAAGGAATAGTGTGGTATATACATAGGGTTCCGAATGGTAAAACCAGGTCCTGACAGCGAGCGAGGATGACTTCCCTTGTGTACTCTGGACGGGCAGAGATTTTGGATGATTTGGCATATTTTTTATTCGTAATAGCAAAAGTAATCCCGCTCACACAAAATTGCAAAAATGGTACTGTGGCAGGCTAAGCAAGACCTGTAGCGCTCTTGGACCGCGATAGGAATGGAAGAACGTAGTGGGAGAAGGCCACGTATCACGCTTGGGGAGCGTTGCAGGTTCTTACCGCACTCCCAGTTACGGGAAGGAACCTACACCAGTGCATGAAAAAATATACGCATGCCATCATGCATTGAACACAATGCATTCACGCCATTCCACACTAACAAGCATGCATATGCGCACGCAAATGTAACAAGCATGCAATTGTGTATGGGCATACCTACCATGGCATGGCACGTCGGTAGGACTGTGCTACACTCGGGATCTGGCATGACACCTCAGCAGGAACGTGCTACACTCAGGAACCGCAACAGCTTCCTGCTGTGCTCGGGCACCACGGCATGTGTCCCGCCGCAGTGGGCCATGGCAACCTAGCGCGCTAGCGAGTCCAGCGCGCTACCACCTTCCTGCCACGGTATTAGACCGCAATAGCTGTCCTACTATGGTCCAGAAGTGTTGTAGGTGACACGCAACATCTACTTAGCATGTTGCGATGTTATTTTTGCAATATCACTATTTTTGTTATTACAAATAAAAAACAAAATAAGAAAAAAAAACTTGTCAGGGGGAAGGCGTGAGGAGACATGCCTCATTGATGGAGTGCAGCCACTGCGGCGACGCCCAGGGCTGCAAGCCTGCAAAGCTAGAATGATCTGCTCCAATCGATTGGGCGCTGCCTGCTCCGTTTATTTACTTTTACTAGAGTGGAGTTGTACCAGCCCACGTGGATGCCCCGATCCTTTTTATTCACCCTGGTGGTCTGTTTGTGCAAGCACAAACATGGAGTATCATTGGAGGTAATGCGAGGAAAATATTTGACACTTCTTACCTGCCACTTCCCTTGTCTGGTGCTTTTACCGTCGCCAACTGTTTCCCAACACCACCGCCCACAGTGAACAGAACACGCATTCTAGAATTTCCAAGTGATTGAACTACTGCACACACTTCTACAGTAGCAAGTCAGAAACATGACAGATGTAAGAGTTTGTCTATTGCACGACGCGGTGCTTGTTGGCAACATATTCGGTGAACATGGCATCAACTATGCACATATGGACACGGACGATCTGATTCGTCAGATATGAAATCCACGGTCGAGATCGAGTGAGAGCCAATCCCACCTCCCACTTAAATGCACTTTTGCGGAGAAAAAAAAACCCGCCTGATTGAAACACACTCAGTTTGGCCCCCTCCTCTCTTCCATCCCCGACCCGTGCTAGGGTTTCTCATCCCCCAAGCGTTGCGCCATCGCCCAGCGCCTGGCCCCTTGCGCCGCGTCGAGCCCCTCCTCAGTCGCCGCCCCCCTTCCCTCGCGCCGCCTGCACGCACCCCATGCTCTGCGCCAGCGCCCTACAACATGCCCCTATGCCGCACCCCTCCCCCTGCGCGCCCCCCTGCTCGGCTATGCCGTCCCCTCGCCTTGCTCGATCCGGTTGAGGTAATCCCCTGCTTGTTGATAAATTTTGCCGCATTGAGAAATCTGTAGTTCTTGATCTCTTAGTAATGTTGTCGCATTGAGAAACATGTTCAGCTCTACTGATATCCTCAAATATGAAATAAAACAAGGAAAATAGTTTCATGCCCTTGCACAGCTTATTTGTAGTTATGTACATGTATATTTTTACCTACATTACTAGGTTTCTTTGGTTTAAGATGTTCCTTGCACAGTTTATTGCCTAGTTTATTTGTAGTTATGAACTGGACAGTTGATGTGAATTGTGTAGTCACAAGCACATTTTGCGGTTTGACAGTTTAGTTGTGGCTTGTCGATTGTTTATTATCTTTTTTTTATGTGCAGCCGCATGGATTTAATGGAAGATGTGAGCAGTTCCGTGCGGCCACTAGCTTTGCCAAGTCCCGAAATGGCCGATGCACACTCTCGTTGCGAGCGCTCTGTGTAAAACCCCACAGAAGGTGGCCAGCATTCCGTTCTGTGTGAGTGTGCGTACAATGTAATTTGTTAATTTGAATGGTTAATGTCGTTCTCGGGCTAAATCATCTAAATCATAGTCGGGCTAAATCATAGTCCATAACATAGTCAAAATAAAATATAGTATTGTTCTCGTTCTTTCTAGCTAGATTATCAAGGAACATCTGAGCATCTGATGACTTTATACTATCTCTCAGAGCACGATGATAATTTTGCAAGTCCCTCCTTGTACATCATATATTCTGAAATCCACCCTCACTGACATGAAGATATCTAAATGTCCTAGATGTTCCAATGCTAGCTTGATGGTATACGAACATTGTAGTCTTAGTCTTCTCATTTACTTGTCTATTAGAACGTATCAAGTGTTTCTTACTAGGTGAGACAAAACCATAGTTATGCACTTCCACAAATGTCTCTAATCTGAACTTATTGTCCTTAGTTCGTTTGGTACCAAACATGGCCTCACACCAGTACCTACTCAATTTAGACTCATATGTCCTCTTCATTTTGACCTCCACCTTGTCCTTACCTTTTTCTTCTTTATAGCCACACCTACAACAATAGTATCGCCTACATTGCAAAACACCATTGATAGTCGTCCGTTGTCCAATACGAATGGAGAAGCCGGCAACATGCGCATATGCTTTGTAAAACTCGAGGGCTGTATCCTCTTCTTCAAAAATCATCCCCACGGCAGACGTCAAGTTGTCATTAACTACTGGTGTGAACGACGAACCCTGCAGCAGTAAGGATGATTTAGCCCGAAACGACATTAATCATTCAAACTAACAAATTGCATTGTACGCACACTCACACAGAATAAAATGCTGGCCGCCTTCTGCGGGGTTTTACACAGAACGCTTGCAACGATAGAGTGCGCATCGGCCATTTCGGGACTTGGCAAAGCTAGTGGTCGTACGGAGCTGCTCACATCTTCCATTGAATTCATAGGGCTGCACATAAAAAAAAAGATAATAAACAATCGACAAGACCCAACTATACTGTCAAACCGCAAAATGTGTTTGTAACTACACAATTCACATCAATTGTTCAGTGCAGTGCATAGCTACAAATAAACTGGGCAATAAATTGTGCAAGGAACATGAAGCTGGGCAAGGGACATCAATTAAACCAAAGAAACCTAGTAATGAAGGTTAAAAATGTCCATGTACATAACTACAAATAAAATGTGCAAGGACATGAAGCTATTTTCCTTGTTTCATTTCATATTTGAGGATATCAGTAGAGCCTGAACAAGTTTCTCAATGCGGCAACATTGCTAAGAGATCAAGAACTAAAGATTGACAAGTATACAATAAATCAATAAATTACTAAGAGATCAAGGACTATAGATTTCTTAATGCGGCAACATTTATCAACAAGCAGGGGGATTACCTCAACCGGATCGAGCAAGGGGAGGGGGCGGCGTAGCCAAGCAAGGGGCGCACAGGGGGAGGGGTTCGACACAGGGGCACAGTGCAGGTCACCAGCGCAAAGCAGGGGGCACGCGCAAGCGGCGCAGGGGAAGAAGGTGGTACCCAGCAGAGGGGGGCACAACGGCTGGGGAGGTGGACGGCGACTGGGGAGGGGCTCGATGTTGCAAAAGAGCATTTAAGTGTGGGAGGTGTGGGATTGGTTTGCTCAATCTTGGCCTCGGATTTCGTATCCGTCGGGTTAGATCGTCCATGTCCATATGTGCATAATTGAAGCCATGTTCACCGGATATATTGCCGTGCTTGTGTAGAAATCTGACGGAAACTAGCACTAGTTCAAGTTCTTGCAACAGAGGAACGAGGAAAGCAAACCGGCCCAGTACACAATGTCAGCGCAAAACTTTGGCTAGCTTCGAGCCTGACAGCACTAGGAAGACAGATCCCAAATTTGTAAGTAGTACCTCTGTTTTTACTACATAACAACAACAACATCACCACCATTAAACACAATTAAGAAATCTAGGGATCACAAGATCTAACTCTGGCACCTAACATTTCTGTGGATTTCCACGGTTCAGTGATATTTCTACACATTTCATTCCTGGGGGTGTCGGCAACAACGACGAAATGCGGATATGTAGGAACTCAGGACGCCTTGGCCCTCTGTCACCCTGTGACAGGGTAAACAAACTAGGGATGCCAACATTATGATAGTACAACATGTACAACACAAGCCAAAGTTCCTGCAAGTTATCGAAAATACTCCTGAACCTCAAGTGCTTTCACAGGAAGAGAGGCCTCCACATTGCTGTTCATTGCTGGTTTCGCAGGTGAGTTGTCAAGCGTTAACTTCGGCGACTATGCTATCGATCAGTGGGCTTATACAGGACGACGGTTACATATTTGGACTCAAACCTGTGGGTCAAGCCAAGGGCCACCAGCGGATGGGCACCCCAGCCCTTCTCGATGAAAAGGTGGTTGAGGACTATGTGCTGGGGTCGTGCACAGCTCTCTTCAGAGCTCTGCGAGTTAAGAACGCCGAGATGGAGCTGAGATGGAAGAGCGGGTGGCTCCTTTGCGAAGTCCTTTTCCTCGGGTGCCTGGAAACTGTAGCTGGAGTCTGGAGATGGAGGGGGCTCAAATTCTGATACACTCTCAACACTTTCAGGAACAAAATCCTGCATGCATGATAATAAATTTCAAAATTTAGTAAACAATGGATAGGGATAATTTTGACATAGGACAAAAATAGAAGATGCAATGGAGGAGCTATGCATGATACGATCAGTTTCATTAAATCTTTTTTTCTTCTTCTCGCCATCAATCAGAATTCAGATCTTCGGTGCAGAAGAAAGAATACTCACATGAACATCAAGAAGGTTAACAGCGTTGCCCATGGCATCAGTTTCACAGGGAAGGTCAGGAAGACATCTCCTTTCTCCATCTACAACAAATCTGTAGCGATAAACTCCAGATGGAAGGATCAACAAAAGAGAATGATCTTTCCCAGATTTCTGCATGGGTTTCCTGCAATGTATATATAAACATTATCAGAATCAACTTTGTTCAACTTGCAAGTTACAAGTTTACCAGAAGGGATTTCAAGTTAATTGGTTTTTACCTTGATTTCCAGTTATCCCATGATCCTTCAACAGATACATTCTTTCCTCCAAGGGTCCATACGATCAAAGCAGGAATTTCCTTTTGAGGGGGGCCATCGAATTCTTCTTGTTCATTCATCAATATCTGGTTGAACACTGGAGGTACATCAGCAGCTCTTTGCAGTGGAGGGACAGGTGTCTGCAACATCGTAGTAGTCAATATACTGAGAAAGTTCCTGTTTCACACATTAAAGCTTACTCATCCTTTGTAAACAAACAGATGACACAAAAGGATGACAACATTTATGTTAGACAACAATGTACAATAGACCATTTGGAGTAGGAATAAAAGAGATAAATACAAACTATAAACAGTGGCTAATAAAACAGCTTAATCATTGAACCAAATCCGAGGCCAAGAAATATTGCAGTTAATCATTAGGATTGTTCACTGTATTGACGTGCTTTATAATAATAACTTAAAGAAATACCATCCGACAGAAGTGCTTGGTTTTCCTAACAAATAGTTTGATTATATGCATTAAAGACATCAACAGTAAAGTACTGTCAGGAACTATTTACTACTTGCGCTTGCATGAACTTTAGACAGGTATATTCATACTGCAAGATATGATCTAACATCCAACTTCTGGCCTTTTATCATATAGAGTGCATAAAACATAGACGGGTTGCCCAGTTCTCTAAAATTTGAAGACCACAGCCAGCTACTGCATTCAAAGTAATCTGTATTACAAACCACGATGATTGGATGCTATATATCATATTGTCACATAATATAACTTGTCAAAATCAGAAGTTCAGAACTGTTGCATCATGAGAGGAAAAATTGAACTGTCGTTTGCCCAATAAAGTAGTTCAAATTTGCAAGAAAAGCAATTTGAAAATATCTGAGGATGGTATATAAGAGACCCAAATTTTCAGAGAAAATCGAGTTTTTTTAGGGAATAGAGCAAGGGCTGTTGTAGAATATTATATTAAAATAATACATAAAAAGAAATAACTTTACAGAACTATTTACTAGACTTTTTGAGAGACTTTAACTCTAAGCAAACCTATATCAGCAAGGAGACGTTCTTTCCATCTATTCTCATTTGGGGACACCCATAAAAAATGCATGTTTCTTTGTAACAAGAAATGCTACTATTCAGACATCAAAGTACCTCCACAATTGCTCAGGTACTTATTCAAGGTAAAATTGTCCACAAGTCACGGTTGTTATAAAGAGGAAGACATTAATGAGACACTAGGGAATGCACTTGGGCTTATTGTATAATAAACCATCCATGGTTTTGGTGCCAACTAGTTTTGCAGCTTCAAAGATGACCAGGATACCATACTGCACAGTGAATTCTTTCGAGTTTGGACTAACTAGTGTGGTGCTTGAAAAGCAGTAAATTGTTAAGCACGATATTGAATTTTAGATGTACTATGAAAAATCGCATATACTTATGCTCCTCAATCCTCACAGTCCTCATACTGAGAGGCTATTAATCAAAGTTTGACTAGTTCGTATGGAAAATTGAGGGTCTGTTTGTGTTGTACACACAATTCTCACTTCTGTGTTGCAATTTTTGGGCCAAAAAACTGAGGTTATTGGCTCTTTGTGGCCATTGTTTGGTTCACATGTGGCATGGACATTTTCTTATCCTACTGTTTACATAATTACACTGCGATCTGAGGACGTTGTCTACATTACATGCAAATACATTGTGAAACACACACCATATTGTGCCATTCTGAAGCTGCACAGAAGAGTCATGTTGTGCGCTTCACTATACTCATTTTCATGGATCAAATTTGTCATTCCTACCAATGAAACATCTGTGAAAAGAATGATAAATGTAGCAACGGATCCAGTGGGTACTAACTGGAATTCATTTTGCCTCATTTGCTTTCAGTGTAATCAATCTAACAAAGGTTACAACTAGGAAGAATGAAGAGGATTTGGTTTGCCTCATTTGAAGTCAGTGTATCACAAGAGATTTAGATTTCACAGACGATAAGAGCATAATCCCAGGAAATGCAGCATAAGAATTGGTTTGCAAAGGGCTTGGATTCTTATCCTTCTTTGGAAGTAACAGATGATATGACCACTAGAAGAAATGGAGAAGGAAGGTGACTGTAATATTATAAAACCAGTGGCGGAACTACCGGGGTGGCTGCCCCGGGTCTCCCGGGCGGAAGACCCTCCCCCACGCCCCCGGCCAAGCCACCATCGCCCATCGGCCATCGCCATGACTGATGACTCCATGTCTCCATGAGGCATGAGCTTGCAGCTCTAGCGCGCTGCGTGGGCCGTGGTTGTGGGCCTAGGCTGAGTCGGAGACGCGTCGAGGCAGGCAACCCAAGGCAGATACCAGCATCCAGCAGACTAGCAGAGCACAACCCTAATTCCAAAATTCCCCATCGGCCATCGGGCAGCATTGACCATTCCCCATTCCTCTTTGGTTCTTCTTCCTCCCGTCGGGCTGTGGCGGTCGACGGGTGCTATGGCGCTGCGCGCAGGGGCTGCTGCACGCGCGGCAAGGCGTGGGACTGGGGCTGTGGGGCACCGCCGTCCGCCGTCTCAGACAACAACCGTCTAGGTTTGGGAGAATGACGAAAACCTCAAGAAAATCCGTGAAGGCAGAGGTTACTCTTATACTCTTACATGGTTTGTCCTTAGACTTGCAGTGGTGATTTATTGTCTTATGTTCCAGCCTAGTACTGTTTGGTGACAGTAAAATAAAATACAAGAAGTTTAACAGACATTCATTGCTTTGCCCGTGGTAGGACATTTGTGATGTGTGTCCGGAGAAGCTGCCAAATTATGAGGTTAAGATAAAGAATTTCTTTGAAGAACACCCGCATACCGACGAAGAAATACGCTATTGTCTTGAGGGAAGTGGATTGTGATGTGTGTCCGGAGAAGCTGCCAAATTATGAGGTTAACATAAAGAATTTCTTTGAAGAACACCTGCATACCGATGAAGAAATACGGTACTGTCTTGTGGGAAGTGGTATGCATTTACACAGACAGCAAAAATGAAAAGGGCACCCTGCTGTGTATAATTATATATTTTTTATGTTATCAAGGATACTTTGATGTGAGGGACCAAAATGATCAATGGATCTGTGTAGCAGTGAAGAAAGGGGGCATGATTGTTCTGCCTGCAGGGATGTATCACCGCTTCACATTGGACAGAGACAACTACATCAAGGTACTTTTTAGTTTTTATCACACATGTGCTGTTATCCTTTTGTTATTTACTTCACAAATTTTTTCTCTTCTGAATGGACTTTTAACTTACTAAGATTTGATCACATTTTGTTCATCCCATTGCACATGTCATTTAGTTGTCATTGATCAGAGACGGTTCTGCACTTCTTTAAAATGTACAGATCATATTTCACCTTTAATTATGTCTAATTATATCAAACCAAGTATATTCCTAATCAGCAAATCATCACCAACTGAGATGAAATTTATTTCCTGTTAATCAATTACGTATCTACTGTTCTAGAGAGATTTTAAGCCCTCCATTGTTTGTCTGCTAAAATCTTTAGTCATGCTTGCATGTGGTGTATCAGATAGTTAACTTCAGAATCTCTATATGTGGTGTATCAGATAGTTAACTTTAGAATCTCTATGATCTTAATATTTATATGAGCTCTTGATATTGTATTCTATGCTTGCTTGGTTGTATCAGTTAGATCTATGTTTGTCTGGTTGTATCGGTTAGATCTTGACAATTTGAATGCATTTGACATCATTAGTTATATTGACTATTGAATCACATTGTGCCTCAGTATTTTTACACTACTGGTTCGCCCCGGGTCTTTCTAATTCCTGGTTCCGCCACTGTATAAAACTATCATACATTAGATAGCCAGACCCTGATTGAACAGATTATTCAGCTATTTTCCATTTTACAGCCTTGAATTCTTAGACACAACTTAAATTACGATTGCACTAAACATATTCACATCATTTTGAAAAGTACGATCAATTCATTGTACTCATCTGAAAATGATATAAATGAGCACTTAAATTCATGTTCATAATACAAGACAGGTATGCATCAGTGTCAATATGAGCCAGAGCCCTGATTGCCTGAGCAATACAGATCGAACTGAAAGCCTTCAAGAATAAACTACTTGGACAGAGCCCATTGAAACATCATTTTCATCACTAACTTCCACATCACCAGTACACCATCTATTCTAAAGTAATGACTAGACAAAAAATCAAGTGAGAATTCCAGAAATAAATCATTCTGCTTGTAAGCGTGTCCGGAATATAAAACAAATTAACAAAACCCAGAAAATGTTTCTAGATTTACACGATCAACCAACAATTTGAGCACACTTGAACCTCCCTGTTCAGCTACACAGTTAACTGTCCAAGTACTGAAACGATTTACTGCTGAGGGACAACCAATCAAAGCTCGCGTGCATGATTGTGCGGGTGCAATTTTTTTTTAATGTTTCCCAGTATTGCAATCACAAAGAACAAGATAAACTAGTAAGTAGGCACCTAATTACTCAAATCAAACAAACAACATCACTATGGCACGCGCTTCGCCCCTATTCTCGCACAGAGATCAAACAGTTCATCCACAAGAAAGGTAACAATAGTTACAAGCGAATTTGGATAACACCATGCCACCTTCAGTCTCCAGATCGCGACCACTCCTCGCATTGGACCCTAACCCAACCAACCGAATCAGTCGAGCCTGGCATCACCCGACCACATCCCCGGCAAACTACGCATCCGAACCAAACCCTGGACCAACCGAACGAGCAACCGAATCGACAGGGAGGTGCGGGATCTCGTGATCTGACCTGGGGCACGAACATTCGCGGCGAGAGGGAGCGGCCGGGGCTCCCGGGCGGCGATCCGCTCCCGGCGACGCCCACCGAGCACGCGCGCCGCACGTGGTTGCCAGTACCTCCGTACGGCGGGAAGTCGCGCTCCGACGACCGGACCGACGAGTCCCCGCCGCCGTCCTCGACGTCGGCGCCGTCCCCCTCCCCGGCCGCGGCGGCGTCCTCCTCCTTGCCGCTCGCGTTTCCCATGCCTCCCCTCCCCCTCCCCCTCCCCCTCCCCCTCCCCGCACCCCGCGGCGGCGAAGAGGCGGCGAAATTACGGAAGTGCCACTCGGCGTTGTGTCGCTGCTGTTGCGCGAGAGGGGAAGAAAGGGGAAGGAAGAAGCGAGGGAAGGGTGGCTGCGGGGCTCGTTTTTTTATAAGATCGGGCTCCCCGTTTGCTCGTAATTAAGCGGGTGCCACTGGCCCTTGCCTGGGAAGCGTGGCGCGCCCCGTGCACCCGGTGCTCGTGGGTCGCATTGTCACTGTCGCGTGGGACCGACGTGGTTTGGTCGGTAAGTGGAGCAGGAGGGTTTAGCGTACGGAGGCTGGGGGCGCACGTGTCGATGACAATACGGTGACGTGGAGTGGGACCGGGTGTCACGGCTTGCACGTTGGAGGGAGGGGGAACCAGGGTCGGGTGCCGACTTCCGAGACCCGGAACCCGGCATCGGTGGTTGCTTGCAACTTGCAGTCTCGCTGGATCTTCGGTGCAATCTAGCGTGTCACGTTGACAATCCTCGTAGGGATTTGTGTTCAGAGAAACATGATAAGGACATCTTTAATGGTAGTCATCTCAGTCGTCTTTTACCTGTTATGTTACTCAAGATTTTAGTTATAAAAGAGAGGCTGTAAAGAGAGAGAATGTATCATATCTTATATTTGAAACAAGCTGGGTACAAAAACCATCGCAACTAGTGAGCGAGTAATAAGAGAAGTTGTATTAAAAATGAATGATTTTATAGATAAATTGTTAGAGATATTGTATGTAGATAAGTTTAAACCTTTAGAGACAAGCCTAAAAGATAAATTGTTGTAAATGTTCTAAAGGGTTACTCTCGTCGTAGTAGAAGTTAGTCCTCTGTGAGCTGTTTGGTTAGAGGGAATCGTAGAGGTTAGTGTTTGTTGTTAAGAATGTGCTTCTTTTGGATTTTGCTCAGAGCATTGATTTTTTTTATCATCTATTCTTTAGAGACCAATGTTTTTTTTTTCCTTTAAATATGTCATCAAATAATATATGTGATGGCATCAATATCAGTGTTATAGTATTTGACTATAGAGCAAAATTATTATTGTATCTAGGATATGTGGTACTACTACAGACAAAAGAGAGAAGTTTAAGACCAAAATAAACAGAGCCAAACCTGTGAAAATTAAACAAAACTATGTATATAAAGGACCAAATTTACCAGTGTTATAGTATTGTGCAAAATTATTACTGTAATAGAGTAGCTATGACATGTAGTATAGCAGACAAAAGTGTGAAGTTTAGGACCTAAATAAACAAAACCAAGCCTTTGAAAACTAAACTAAACTATAACACAAGGGCCAAGATGGATCCTACCATTTTCTCTCTGTTTTCTTCCCCTTGGTGTTTTTTTTTTAATCACACATACGCTTTTTCATTCTTTTTTTTGGGGGTTTACTTAACTAAATTTGGATAATTGAAAGTGGATCTTTGTACCCAATTTCGTGCCCAGAAATTGGTGGTTGTCCCATTCGAGTATTTGTCGTGTAAGGAAACTTGCCAACACCGTCGTCGTTAATTTTCTAATCATTAGGGCTATCAAGTTCCATCACTTTGTATTCATTGCACCTCATCTTGATCGAGCTTGGATTACTATTTTCAATCGAAAATGATTTGTGTCACTGAGCTCTGAGCTTTAGTAAATACCCCTATCATCAGCGGCGGAGCCAGCGTCCCTCCAGCCTGGGCAGTTGCCCGGACTTGCTCATTGGCGAGTGGCGACGCCGACTGCCATGGAAGCGCCGACCAACGCCTCCTCCTCGCGCTCAGGGCTGCGAAGCCCGGGCAACCTGCCGCCTTGCTGGCCGCACACGTCGTGTTCGACGCGATGCCCCGCTGTGACACCGTCGTCGATGCGTGGCGGTGCAGCAGCACCGGTGCGGATGCCGGGCGGGGCGAGGGCGCGAGGCGTCAAAGAAGAAAGGGTTCATCCCTGCCTCCCGAGTCCCGGCCGTGGGCGGGCTGGAATTGCTGGGCCGTGGCCCACCCGAACTGAGTACATGGAGATGGAGGCATCAAGGCTCCAAGCCTCCAACTCCATACGGCGAAGCAGCAATCAAGCAGTCGGCCCGGCCGAGCGAAGAAGCGAGCGAAGCATTGCTCCAGTCCCAACCCTAGGCGGCGGCGGCGGCGGTGGAGCGCGGGCAGGCCCGCCGGGGTGAGCGGCGGAGCACGCCATGCCACCAACGCGGTGCGAGCGAAGGAGGCTAGGAGCGCAGGCAAGCGGTGCGGCATGGGCGCTTGGCGGTGCAGCGGCGCCGGTGCAGGTGCCGGGCGGGGCGAGGGTGCGAGGCGACTCTTATCCCTAGCGCAGGGCCGCAGGCGGCGCCGCGGCGCTGGTGCTGGGCGGTGCAGGCAGGGCCTGCTCCCGGCCTCCCGGGTCCTCCACTAGCCGGAGGGGCGACTGTGCCTCCTGCGTTCGCCGGCGGGATGGGGTGGGGCGAGGAGGACGATATTGAGCAGAGCGTGGGCGCCTCCTCCATGGGGATTGGGGGTCTCGGCCCCGCTGGAGAATGCCGTGGCCGTGGTGGCGGGGGTAGGTGGTGGGAACGGAAATGGCAACGACATAGGGAGGGGCAAGAAGAAGGGAATGCCGGCCAAGAACCTCATGGCGGAGCGACGGCGTAGGAAGAAGCTCAATGACCGCCTCTACATG
The DNA here is from genome assembly GCA_036346255.1 of Ampelocalamus luodianensis. Taxonomy (NCBI): domain Eukaryota; kingdom Viridiplantae; phylum Streptophyta; class Magnoliopsida; order Poales; family Poaceae; genus Ampelocalamus; species Ampelocalamus luodianensis. The sequence continues at coordinate 24,040,449 of CM070622.1, read as the reverse complement.
CTGTGCTCTGTGGTGCCCAAGATGGCAAGATCAGCAAGGTGATGAATGCTCCCGCCATTTCTTTGTTATTTAATCATCTACTTTCCATCTCTACTATACTGTTCAGTTTTACTATAGGAGTGTATTGTGATACTGTCACTGAAATTGGTGTGTATTTTGGTGGTGAGTTCTTGAATATTTTCACTGAACTTAGATCCCAAAAGCACCCCTTTTTGCAGATCTGTGGCACGCATACCGTTCTGTTGTTCCAGTTTTAGTATAGGATAGCACCCTGATTCGTTCTAAACAGCATTTTTCGTTACAAATTATATCCACACGACCATATTCTTTTCATTACTCTTTAAGCTAAACTGCAAAATTCGATCATGGAACTTTAGTACCATAAGGAATTCCTTTTTAGATTGCTGGATGATTGCTTTACTGTCTAGTCATGGTAAATTTCAGTTCTAAAATTATATTTGAATGTCTTTTTTTTTTGTCGATGCTTGAGGTTACTTATGGGGACCTTTAACTCTGAGACATGGCTAGATTCAACGGCGGGATGGGATGGTGATGTACTGTTGCATGTAGGTAGTCGAGCAAAACCAGTAGCTACCGATCAACAATGCACTTGTAACTCTGCCATACCTAAAATATAATCCTGGGTCCGTCACTACCGGCGGGAGCGAGGAGCCGGAGAGCGAGCTTGCCCAGGCTTCGAAAAATCTCTGACTCCGCCACTGCCTATCATTATACGAGTACTCCTTAATTATGCGCTCCTTGACATGAAAATGGCACTACGCATCAACGTGCGATCCATCTCTAGCTAGTCCTTACTCCTTTTTTTTCTTCTTCTAATTATTTGAATCAACGAATGAAGCCACGTCCCCTGGATCCACGTACTAATAAAAAAAATAAAGTTAATCACTCCTAATCTTGTTTTAAATCGTTCTGGTATCTGAAGAAACGTCGAAAACAAAGGGGGGGTGGGGGGGTTGGGTTAGAGCAAGTCTCTGAAATAGTACTCGTGGTGCTTGCTTACACCCAAAACAAAAGGTTAATAATAATCAGTTAAATCACTATCAATGCACTTTCGTACAGTGGTTGGGAGCCCATCTATGTGAGAACATAATACTTAATCGTGGACAGGTACCGGAGAAGAAAAGGAGAAACGTCACGGTCGAGGTTGCCTTCATTAGCTTGTTTGCAGCGTGCAATTATATATGCGCCCTTTTCTTCTCCCTTTCTTTCCGAGAGGAAGAGAAGATGCAGCCTAGGCCAGTCACCTGGCTAGCTTGTTTTTTTTTTAAAGGCAAACGGCCCGAGGGGCCTGGAACCCTGGTATTAACTGCTGAACAGTACACAAGTCTGTTGCATCTCTCACCATTTTACAAGAAAACCCTAAGGAAAACTTAAATTACATAGCTACCCCTGGATTCTTCTAGTTGAAGCCATCTCGCCGCAGAAGATGAGGGTGGTCTTGAGGCTACCTTGATGCCGGTTGGAGTTGGTGTGTGGCGTTGACGACGCTGCACCTGCTAGGCTGCCACCAACAATGAGGAGGGCGTCATCCCAAAACTTAGAACTAGTGATGTGTGGCGTCGGCACAAGCGTCCCGCCTAGCGACCATCACCGATTATGAGGGCCTCCGAAGTGGAGGTTGAAAGATAGGCATGACTGGGGTTGACCTTGACGGCAGAAACGAACGCCTCATCTGATTTCGACCAGGAGCAAGTAAAGATCTCCCCCTTTCTATTTGGGGGAGGAATGGTGATGTGCTTAAGAGATGGGAGAAACACCAGATCTAGAGCAACTGAGTGGGAGGGGGACTCAACCTGACCATGTAGGTCTTCGGATCTACTCCATTACCGGCAGTGGTGGTGGAAGACAACGCGAGAGAAGAAGACCTAGGGATGAGCTTGGCTGCCGGTAGTCACCACGACGGGTAGCCTCCACTTAGGGTAGGGGACAAATCCTACCGGCGTCGAGGAAGATGGCCTCCTGCGCATGGAGAAGGACGACGACCGAGGCTGGGTTTCCTCTAGGAAAAGAGGAAAAGAAAATCTAGGCCTACTGCTGTACATGGGGTGGGTCCCTTGCCCTAAATCTCACCAGCGACGAGCTGGAGAGGAAGAGGAGGGGCATATCTAGAGAAGACGGAGGAAACTCAAGAGAGAAGAGGAAGGACGAAGAATAAGAGGTGTACATGTGGAAGTGATCGGCTTGTTGATTGCTGGTATGGTGATAGTATGCTTGTAGGTAACCAAGCAACTGAGCAAGCCAATTGTGGCATCGCGAGGATTGTATTTAGGATTAAGTCCATTTGACCCCCCCCCCTCAACTCTTGTGAAAGTCTAAGTTTCAACCTCGAACTACAAAACCGGATGCTTTAAAGCCATTCCACCCTGGTTTTAATCCTATGTGGCACCGACGTGGCGGTGGTTTTGACACGTGTCAAGCCTTTCTCTCCGATATAATGTACAAGTCAGCAACATAAATTTGAATTATGGAAAAGGCCCACATGTCAGCTTCCAATGCTCCTCTTCCTCCATCTTCTTCTCCATCCCATCTCTCTCTCCCCTCCCTCCTGTATCCAATAATCCAAACGACCATCGACTGTTGGGCCCTTGTCGCCGGCAACCACCGCCATATGCCGTCGTTGATCCCTCCTCCACACCTCCAGATCCTATCGTAGATCAGGGAGGCGACCAGAGCTTGGGGAGAATGCTAAGAGCGGTAGGCGGAGCTGCGAAAGGAGACGAAAGCGATGGCCAGAGTTGGGACAGGAGTAGCGCGTCGGGGTCCTTCAAGTGGCTAGTGCCATGGGCCACCAGCACCATCGCCCATGAGGTGATAGTGGTAATGCTGGCATCGAGGCCAGTGAGGGCGACGAGGTCGGCGTCGATCCAAGGTGGTGTTTTGTTGAGGAAGGAAGAGGAGAGAGATTGGAAAGTAAGATCGCGGTGGAAGGAGAAGACGAGATCACAAATGACAAAACTCTGGCCTCCTCCCCCAGATCTGTCGTCGGTCTCAACCTTCTCCCCTAGGTCTACCAGCTAGTGCCGCTCTTGGTCTAGCTATGTGCGGACGAGGAAGGGCAAGGAATGGAGCAAAACTAGGCGGAGGCACTCACCATTGTAACATCCCAACTTTCTCGATCTTAAAAAACTTTTTGATTAGTTGGTAGTTGGAAAATTCACCCTTGAGTTTGTTTGAAGTTAATTAAAAGCTTAACTTGGACTTTTAGTATCAAAACAATTTAAATTAAATAATATCAACATTAAAAATTGTCAAAACTATTTTATTTGGATTCTATGTGCTTGGATATATTTTTTAGATTTTTCTAGAATTTTTTCAAGTTCATTTGCTATTTTTAATTGCCATTTGTATTTTCTGGTATTTTCTAAAAAGGAAAACCTATTATAAATCTCGGGAAATCTCAAAGGGCCGAAACCCAACCCTATTCTCCCTTGGCCCGTCACTGTGTGGCCAACGTGCCCACGCTTGCGCCCACCTCCGCTGACATGTGATCCCCACATGTTAATGTCCCTTTCCCTTCGCTCGATCCAAACATGTGCGCCTCTCTCTGACCAGTGGGAGTGCATGGCTGTTCGCCCGGTCTGATCATGTGTGTTCTCAAGTCTTCACTGGCAAGTGGGCCCCACCTGTCAGGTCTCCTTCTGCCTCGCATCTTCGTCTCCGCGAGGACATCGCGTTCATCCGCCATTGGTAAGCCTCAAGGTCCCGTACGACAACGAGACTTCTCCAACTAAATCACCCCGAGTTTCCGCATCAAATCATATCTCTTATCTCCCTGCATCCAAATCTAGCCGAATCTTTTACCGAATCAGTTTCTATCCCTTTCAAACCCGAGATTTCTTTCGTGTTCATCTCGGACTTGATTTGGGGATTCCTTATCCTAGCACGCCCTCAGCCTATAAATAGCCCCCTAGGGTTCGCCTTTGTTCCCTCATCCCAAAACCCTAAGCCACTGTGCCTCGAGAGCTCAAGCGCCGCCACAAATCCAAGTTCTATGGTTCCGGCCGAGTTTTCGTTTTCTTCGAATTTCGCCGTCGTCATCGTCGCCCTGTGGTCGTGGTCTGCGCTGTCGAGTCCACCATCGCACGGGCTACCTCCGACACCTATCCACATCGCCAATACCTCACCGGAGTGACTTCCCGACAATACTCGAAGCCTCCACCACGAAAAGCTCGTCACCGGCCATCACCGGCGTCCTCTCGCGTCAGTAAGCACACCACTGTTTTCGCAATAGTCGTAGCTATCTTTTGGTACCACCCACCACCGATGAATCGCCGCTGCTCGCCGTTGTCGGTCAAACCCGAGCCCTCACCGTCGTTCGCCTACGTGGACGTCCACGTGTTCCACCAGCTCAGCATCCGCATCTACGTGTCGCGTGCGTGGCGCCGTGTCAGCCGCCACGTGCGCGCATGCGTGGAAGTCCAGATCTAAAACCTAGATCGATTCGGTAGACTCAGTCCACTGTGAGCCATGTCACTGCCATGTGGGTTCCACATGTCAGGTTTTCTTTTAGTTCTTTTTAATTCCAGAAAATCCTTTTTAGGTTATTTCTTTAGATTTGAACTTCCAAAAGCCATATCTTCTTCATCCGAACTCCGATTGAGCCCATTCAAATTTCTAAATTTATATAAATTCAAGATCTATTTTATCTCAGATTTTTATTTATTTTTTAGAGTTTATTTTATTCTTTATTTTATTTATTTGCTTTGTTTGCGAGTACACGTTGATACTTTCAAGGGATTTTGAAGAAGGAGTTCACCAAGACCAAGACCAAGACTAGTACTAAGATATAATTCAAGACAAGTTGTACCTTTGATCATGTTGAATTCCTGTTTTCAAAATTACTTTGATTCAAATTATTGCATTTACTTTAAAGTATTTATTTAAATGCTTTTGGGTTTAGTTGTTAATCCAATTTGTTATATTCACCTTGTCTATTGTTATATCATGATCTTTTGTCATCCTAGATTGGTTCATTATTTAGTTGGTATTATCGTAGCACCAACGTGGGTTGGTTAGATACGATTAGTCTGCTTAGCCATGCAACGAGTTATCATTATCACCTGAGTTGTAATTATAAATTTGACTAAGTGATTATGGAATTTTATGATAAAACTGTGTGTACTGTGTGCTATTACTCGTTGATGGTATGTGTTGCACTTAACCAACTGGGTGGTAAAGGATTTAGACTGAGGCAAGTGGTGGATATTGTGTGATATGGTGGAACTGTGTGAATGGGAATGATAATATGCGTGACATAGTTAGCAATTAGAAGTCTTGCCTTGTCCAATTAAGGATTTAACTTTGTGTGCCATTGAACTTAGTCTTAATGTACGACCACATGCCTGGTGTGGGACAGACCTAACTTAGTAAGTTACGGATCTACAACATCTACGCTCCCGAGCTTCAAGACACAGTTTTCCGCTACCACCCTTGGGCCTCTGCAATGGACCTTCCAGCACGTTACCCATCTACAGATGGAGAGAGTAATGCCACAATGGTGCATCCTGCTCAGTTCGTTGCTTCTTAGGAGGTGTCACTGGAGTTTTGAAGCTTTTCAACTAACGGCCATTCTAACTAGGTCACGACCTACAGTCGATATGGCTCTGATACCAATTTGTCAGAACCCGGGATTAACATCCCAGATCCTCTGTGCATTTCTGAACTAGTCCCATGATCAGTCGCTAGTTCACACAGTAAACAAATATGGTAACAAATTCATATCACAACTTTATTAATAAATACCAACAGAGTTAAATTACAAAGGAGGCTTACAGGCCAACAATAAAATAAACACAGCGGAAGACGAAGATGTAATAGAGTCCAACAATCTGCCACAGGCAATCGACTGGGGTAGCGGCCTAGTCGTCGAGATCCACACCGGTAGCAAAGTCCTTCTCCTCTGAAATTTTGTTTTCATAAAGCAAGTATGAGCACAACTACCGTGCTCGCAAGTTACACCCGTCAAATAACAGAATGACATGCATACATGGATGTAACAAAGGATGACTTATTGGTTGATTTGCATAAAATAGTCTTTTCTTTAAATACTTGTACTAAGTTCCAAAGCAGTTATTCTATAACTACAAATCATTCTATAAATTCTCATTTTTATAGTCAGATAACATTCACACATGAATGGTGAAGGATACCCTCCTATCACTTGGCTTCCTGCCCAATTCCCATTTGGATAAACCAGTTTGAAGAGGTCTTTTTCAAACAAAAACCAAAGTCTAACTTTGAGTAGTTCTGCTGGCATGTCCGTAACTATGGACACGGCTATTCGGATAGTTTTACACTCTGCAGAGGTTGTACAGCTTTACCCACAAGAGATAATCAACTTTTAATGTCCGTCTGACTCACTTCCGAAGGTGTGCGACTAAGTGATTATCACGAAGCCTTTACAATGCGTCATTCCAAAGTAGTTATACCCGCTAAGGTTTCAATTCCTTTGGACTAACCATTCGCCAGAAGTCCCCTCTTGCGCCTAGTGGGAATACTGTCTAATCGACACCCACACACCAAAATGGCACAGCTAACAATGAAACGTTGCAAATTAGTTGGCCAGGTCCCGCCCACACAGGACGTGGTAGTACGATAAGGCATAGCATCATGCGCTCGAAGACCGGTCCTTAACTGACTTGGGTGTCTTCCAAATAAAACCTTGGGCCTTAACCCTAACCAGATTAAGCCCGTGCATGAACCTGCACCCACCAATCATCCATTTCGCCCAAGTTCAAACCCATTTTCATTTTATTTTCTAAGTAAAAGCATTTTCTAAACCTTCTATGGTAAAGCAATACCACAGAACCAATTTAAATCAAATTTGGAAGATTTGGCTATAAACTTCCCAAATACAGATTTGATCTACGCATTGGCTAAATATATGATTAATTTTAGTATCATTTTGTCTAATGGTGACAAGGTATTCACGTTCACATTCAAATTGGCTATACAAGCAAATTGGAATAACTAGGCAATTAAAACAGGGAATTAAAATAATTATATCAATATATGCATACAGTAGTAATTTAAAACAGAACATACATAATTTGAAATAGTGGGATCGATATGATCAAGGGTATAACTTGCCTTGCTGGATGAGGTGATGCAGATCACCTGATACTGAGGTGATGTTGTTTTCCTTAACAGGTCACCTAGTACTCATAAGTACTTTCTCCAGGTAGTCTCAGTGTACAATCACGATGATCATACAGTCAAAATCAATCCTCTTATGAGCTCTTCAAACGACGTCGAAATCTGACTCTCCGAAGTCGTCGAAATCTAATCGTGAAATAAGCCAAATTCAAATAAATTCAAATGAACTCCAAATCAAATAATTTTGGTTTAGTTGGCTAGATCTTGAATTTAGACAAATTTAGAAATTTGAATGGGCTCAATCGGAGTTCGGATGCAAAAGATATGAGCTCTGGAAGATTGAAAATATATAAAATGATAAAACTAGGGTTTTTCTGAATTTTGAGAATTATTTTTCTAAAGGAAAATTGAATTATTGCGCAGGATGACGTCAGCGAGGGAATTTCTTTTTCCCGGCCGAATTATTTTTGCAAAGAAAAAGGGCTTTGACTCACTGACATGTGGGCCCGGGTCCTATGGACTGGGTCCACGAAAATGCATCTTGGTCCACGGTGGACTGGTGCCATAGCACCGTGCATTGCGCCACGTTGGTGACACGTGGGCGAGCCGCGTCAGCGAGAGGACGATGTGGCGCCTACGTGGTGATGATGTGGCGGAGCCACATCAACCTAAGGCCGGCGGCGCTACGGTGACCACCTCGTCGGCGTGGTGCTCCGCGACGAGGGCTGTGGAGGGTGCCAAACGAGAGAGGAGGACGTGGGGGTTACAAGGCGCTCGGTTTGGTCACCTGGAGACGCAGCGACGGCCGGCGGCGACGTGAAGAGCGGCAGCGCATGCGGGCTCAACGGCGGCGACGGGCTCCGGCGGCCTTGGGCTCACGTGAGTGTGAGCACTGGGTGGGCAAGGACGTGGTGATGCCGAATCCGGGGTCATTGTAGCCTATGATCCTTTGTCGGCGCCGGAGTCGAAGAAATACAAAGCTTCAGGTGGCGGCAAACAACTCCAAAATTCGGGGCTTGTGGAGAGGGAGAAGTGAGGGGGGTGAGGGCATTGAGTTGCGGGGTGGATGGCGCACCCGGGGCGCTCTTAAATAGGTGAGGGCGAGGCTGGGACGGCGTGCGGCATAAGAAGGCCGAGAGGGAGCGGCGGTGAGATTTGAGGTGATTAAGGCCGAAGAAGGAAAGGAGATGAGGCCGGACGGGCGCGGTGATGAAGGGCGGGTTTAGTGCGCGCGATCGTGCGAAGAAAAGTGGAGAAAAATGCGGCGGAGACAAAGCTCGGTGGAGCACTAATGGCGGCGGTGTGTAATGGCTACGGGAGGAAGAGAACGTGGGAGGAAGAAAGGCTCGGGCGGGCCCACTTGTCGGTAGCAGAAAAGAAGGGGAGGTGCGGGTGACGGTCCGATCTGGAATCCACGGCCCACGATTGCGCATGGAAACGAGCGGGGAAAGCAGGCTGGCGGGCCGGCTGTGCGCGTGGAAGGAGATGGGCTGGGGGAAATTCGGCCCAAAATAGGTTTTGGGTTTTTAAATTAATTTATTAATTGATTTAATTCCAGAAATTTGAAATAGCTTTAGAAAATACCAAATAACATCTAAAAAATTCTAGAAAAATTCTCATAAATTGCTGGAGTTATTTTGAACTTAATTAAAATAGTTAGAACTTATAATTGGCTATTAATTCTGCAAAATAAATTGTTTTGGCTTTAAAATATTTAGGAAAAAGCTTTTAAAAACTCAGAAAATTCTCAAAATCAAATAAGTTTTCATTTTTCAGGACAAACCAAATAAAACTTCAAGAACTTCAAATGAATTTTACTTTTGCCTTTTAAAATTTCAAAAATTCAAATAAAGCAATGAAACTCTATCAAATTTCAGAAAATCCAATAAAACAATAACTTTATTTTATTTTATTTTGGTAACAGCACTTTGGGATGTTACAATACCTTTCCAGATTTCCTAAAGCTAGTCAATAAAGCTCTGATTCTGGAGGACAAGCGCAAAGAACTGGAGGATAGCCGCAAGCGTAGAATGGCCCAGCAAGGAAGTCACCAGTCACAGTAGAAGGCAAGGACAGTTCCACAGTAGTTCAATCATTTCCCGCCGCAGGACTCTTTCAGGACACCTGCATCCACCTCAACACCCCGTCCGACTACTTAAAACTGTCGCAACCCTACACCAGCCAACCCCAATACAGGGAACAACCAGCAGAGTGGACCAAGAGTTTGTTATTCTTGCCGTCAGCAAGGGCACTTCGCCAACCAATGTCCTCAGAAGGGAACAGTGACTCCAGTACACTTCAACCTTGGAGCTACACCAGCTAAGACACCAACGCCAAGCATCAATCAAGGAGCTTCTCAAGTTGCCAGTCAATCCAGAGGAGCGTCGCAGTCTATAGTCAGGGGCCGTGTCAACCACGTCACTCTGGAAGGAGCCCAGGAAGCACCCAACGTTGTACTGGGTAAGTTTCTGGTTAACTCAGTACCTGCATCAGTTTTGTTTGATTCTGGAGCTTCACATTCGTTTGTTTCTGGAGTTTTTGCAACCAAGAATGAATTGAAAGTTATGCATCTTAAGCATACCCTGTTAGTCCAGTCACCTGGAGTAGAGCTAAGCTCTAAAGTGGGATGTTTAGGAGCTAAGTTACTCATAGCTGAAGTTGAGTTTCTAGCCAACCTAATTGTCCTAGATACCCAAACCTTAGATGTCATACTTGGCATGGATTGGTTATCCAAGCACAAAGCTGTGCTAGATTGTTGCCGAAGAGCCGTAACAATTGAAGATACCAATGGGAAAAAAGTGGAATTTCTAGCCATCTCAGTGTATGATGGATATTTGTTAGTCAACAGCCTGAAGACTGTCTCTTTGGAGGATGTACTGATTATCAGGGAATACCCAAATGTGTTTCCAGAAGAATTACCAGGAATGCCACCAGATCATGATATCGAGTTCGTCATCGATCTAGTACCGGGAACAACACCAATTTCGAAGAGACCCTATCGGATACTAGCCGACGAGTTGGTAGAAATAAAGAAATAGATTGAAGAACTTCTTGAGAAAGGTTATGTGAGACCTAGTTCGTCGCCATGGGGAGCGCTAGTCTTGTTTGTCAAAAAGAAGGATGGAAGCATGAGAATGTGCATTGACTATCATGCTCTTAACGAAGTCACTATCAAGAACATGTATCCACTGCTTCGAATTGATGATTTGTTTGATCAGATGGAAGGAACCGGAGTGTTCTCAAAGATCGACCTGCGATCAGGTTATTATCACTTAAAGATTTGTCCTAAGGATATACTGAAGACCGCTTTCTCAATGCGGTATGGACATTACGAGTTCTTAGTCATGTCCTTTGGTCTGACTAATGCCCCTGCATACTTCATGAACATGATAAATAAAGTATTCAAGGAATTTTTGGATAAGTTAGTAATTGTGTTCATTGATGGTATTTTGGTTTATTCCAAGACAGAAGAAGAACATGCCAAGCATTTGAGAATCATACTGGAGAAACTCAGAGAGCAACAGTTGTATGCTAAGTTTAGCAAGTGCGATTTCTAGAAAAAGAAAGTTGATTCCCTTGGTCATATGATGACAACCGATGGAGTAGTAGTTGACCCCGTAAAGTTAAAGCAGTGTTACATTGAGAGCGTCCCAAGACAGTAACTCAGATTCACAGTTTCTTGGGAATAGCGAGATATTATCGTCATTTTATCGAAGGATTCTCGATGATTGCTAAGCCTCTTACACAATTGTTGAAGAAGGAAAAAAGTTCACTTGGACCCCAATTTGTGAAGAAAGTTTTTAAGAATTGAAGAAGCGTTTGACTTCAGCCCCAGTGCTAATTCTGCTGGATATTCGGAAAGATTTTGATATCTATTGTGATGTTTCGCGTCAAGGATTAGGATATATCCTGATGCAAGAAGGAAGAGCTGTCGCTTATGTGTCAAGGTAATTAAGGCCTCATGAGGAGAATTATCTTACCCATGACCTAGAATTAGCTGATGTAGTGTATGCTTTAAAGATTTAGCGTCATTATCTCATCGGTAATCGTTGTAAAGTTTATACATATCATAAGAGTTTGAAGTATATTTTCACTCAGTCAGATTTGAACATGAGACAGAGAAGATGGTTAAAATTAATCAAGGATTATAATCTTAGAATCCACTACCATCCAGGAAAAGCCAATGTTGTTGCAGATGCTCTGAGTTGTAAGAGCTACTGCAATGCTTTGGAAGTAAAGGAGAATTGGCCAGAACTTCATGAAGAATTTCAGAAGCTGAAGCTAGAAGTAGTGCCCGAAGGATTCGTGGCCAGTCTAGAAGTACAGTCCACCTTGAAGAAGTATATTCGTGAAGCTCAACCAAAAGACCCAGGAATTTCAGACATCAAGGAAAAGATGGCATAAGAGAAATTCAAAGATTTCACTAAGGATGATCAAGATATACTGTGGATCAATAGTCGTATATACGTAACAGATGTTGATGTCTTGAGACAGCTAATCTTAAAGGAAGCTCATGACACAAAGTATTCTATTCACCCTAGAAGTACTAAGATGTACCAGGATGTTAAGAATAAATTTTGATGGCCAAATTTGAAGCGAGAAGTCGTAGAGTACATCGCCTTGTATGATGTGTGTCAGAAAGTAAAGGAAGAACATCAAAGATCAGCAGGTTTGTTGCAACCCCTAAAGATTCCACAGTGGAAGTGGGAAGAGATCGGAATGGATTTCATTACCGATTTACCCAGGACTCAATCGGGTTATGATTCGATTTGGGTAATAATTGACCGTTTGACTAAAGTTGCTCATTTTCTGCCCGTCAAAGCCACTTACTCAGGAGATTACCTCGCAGAGCTGTACATGTCAAGAATTGTCAGTCTGCATGGTGTGCCCAGGAAGATAGTGTCGGATCGAGGATCTCAATTCACCTCGCATTTTTGGCAAAGTCTGCATGAAGCTTTGGGTACCCATTTGAATTTCAGTACTGCTTATCATCCCCAAACAGATGGATAGACTGAAAGAGTAAATCAAATATCGGAGTATATGTTGAGAGCTTATGCTCTAGCTAATGCTACCAGTTGGGATAAAAGTTTGCCGTATGCAGAATTTTCATACAAGAACAGTTATCAAGCCAGTCTGCAAATATCACCATTTGAAGCTTTATATGGTTGTGCTTGCAAAACCCCTTTGAACTGGCCAGATATTATTCAAGAGGCAGAAGAACAAGTGGCCATGATCAGAGAAAGATTAAAGATAGCCCAGTCGAGGCAGAAGAGCTATGCTGATGATCATCGTCGTGACCTCAGCTTTGAGCCAAAGGATTATGTTTATCTTTGAGTTACTCCGCTCAGATGTGTCAAAAGGTTCCATGCCAAAGGGAAGTTTGCCCCTAGGTATGTTGGCATGTTCAAGATTTTGGAACGCCGTGGAGAAGTTGTCTATCAGTTGGAGCTACCGCAGTCGTTAGCAGGAGTACATGATGTCTTTCATGTCTCGCAGCTGAAGAAGTGTCTTCGTGTGCCAGAAGAACAAACCCCGTTAGATTCAATCGAGTTAAAAGAGGATCTCACTTACAAGGAGCAGTCAGTCAAAATTTTGGATGTCGTAGAGCATCGTACCAGAAGCAAGACCGTTCATTTTTGCAAAGTTCTGTGGAGCAACCACTCAGAAGGAGAAGCAACGTGGGAGCGTGAAGAAGAGCTAAAAGCCGAGTTTCCTAGCCCTTTCTCTAGCTAGCCTAAATCTCGGGGTCAAGATTCCTTTAAGGGGGGAGGTTTGTAACATCCCAACTTTCTGAGTCTTAAAAATCTTTTTGATTAGTTGGTAGTTGGAAAATTCGCCCTTGAGTTTGTTTGAAGTTAATTAAAAGCTTAACTTGGACTTTTAGTATCAAAACAATTTAAATTGAATAATATCAACATCAACAATTGTCAAAACTATTTTATTTGGATTCTATGTGCTTGGATATATTTTCTAGATTTTTCTACAATTTTTTCGAGTTCATTTGCTAATTTCTAATTGCCATTTGCATTTTCTGGTATTTTCTAAAAAGGAAAACCTATTATAAATCTTGGGAAATCTCAAAGGGCCGAAACCCAACCCTATTCTCCCTTGGCCTGTCACTGTGCAGCCCAGCATGCCCGCACTCGCGCCCGTCTCCGCTGACATGTGATCCCTACATGTTAGTGTCCCTTTCCCTTCCCCGGTCCAAACATGTGCACCTCTTTCTAACCAGTGGGCCCGCATGGCTGTTCGCCTGGTCTGAACGTGCGTGTTCGCAAGCCTTCACTGGCAGGTGGGCCCTACCTATCAGGTCTCCTTCCACCTGGCGTCTTCGTCTCTGCGGGGACATCGAGTTCGTCTGCCATTGCTAAGCCTCGAGGTCCCGTACAACAACGAGACTTCCCAACTAAATCACCCCGGGTTTCCACGTCAAATCTTATCTCTTATCTCCCCGCATCCAAATCTGGCCGAATCTTTTATCGAATCGGTTTCTATCCCCTTCAAACTAGGGATTTCTTTCGTGTTCATCTCGAACTTGATTTGGGGATTCCTCATCCCAGCACGCCCTCAGCCTATAAATAGCCCCCTAGGGTTCGCCTTCATCCTCTCATCTCAAAACCCTAAGCCACCATGCCTCGAGAGCTCAAGCGCTGCCGCAATCCAAGTTCTAGGGTTCCGGCCGAGTTTTTGTTTTCTTCGAATTTCACCGTCGTCATCGTCGCCCTATGGTCGTGGTCTGCCCGCCGGGTCTACCATCGCACGGGCTACCTCCAATGCCTATACTCATCACCAGTACCTCACTGGAGCGACTTCCCAACAATACCCAAAGCCCTTCACTGGCAAAAGCTCGCCACTGGCCATCACCGTTGTCCTCTTGCGTCGGTGAGCACACCACTATGTTCGCAATAGCCATAGCTATCTGCTGGTACCACCCACAGTCGGTGAATCACTGCTGCTCACCGTTGTCGGTCAAACCCAAGCCCTCACCATCATTTGTCTACGTGGACGTCCACGTGTTCCGCCAGCTCAGCCTCCGTGTCTACGTGTCGTGTGGGTGGCGCCACGTCATCCGCCACGTGCGCGCATGCGTGGCAGTCCAGATCTAAAACCTATATCGGTTCAGTAGACTCACTCCACCGTGAGCCGTGTCACTACCATGTGTGTCCCACATGTCAAGTTTTCTTTTATTTCTTTTAACTCCAGAAAATCCTTTTTAGGTTAGTTCTTTAGATTTGAACTTCCAAAAGCCATATCTTCTTCATCCGAACTCCGATTGAGCCCATTCAAATTTCTAAATTTATATAAATTTGAGATATATTTATCTCAGATTTTTATTTAATTTTTGGAGTTTGTTTGCTTCTCGATTTTTTGTTTTTGTTTATTTGCTTCGTTTGCGTGTAGACGTTGATACTTCAGGGGATTTTGAAGAAGAAGGATTTCACCAAGACCAAGACTAGTATCAAGATCTATTCCAAGGAAAGTTGTAACTTTGATCATGTTGAATCCTAGTTTTGAAAATTACTTTGATTCAAATTATTGTATTTACTTTAAAGTATTTATTTAAATGCTTTTGGGTTTATTTATTAATCTAATTTGTTATATTCACCTTGTCTATTGTTATGTCATGATCTTTTGTCACCCTAGATTGGTTCATTATTTAGTTGGTATTATCGTAGCACCAACATGGGTTGGTTAGAAACGATTAGTCTGCTTAGCCACGTAATAAGTCATCATTATCACCTGAGTTGCAATTATAAATTTGACTAAGTGATTATTGAACTTTGTGATAAAATTGTGTGTACTGTATGCTATTAATCATTGATGGTATGTATTGCACTTAACCAACTAGGTGTAAAGGATTTAGACTAAGGCAAGTGGTGGATACTGTGTGATATGGTGGAACTGTGTGAATAGGAATGATAATCTGTGTGACATAGTTAGCAATTGAAAATCTTACCTTGGTCAATCAAGGACTTAACTTTATACGCCATTAAACTAAGCCTTACTGTACAACCATATGCCTGGTATGGTACAAGCCTAACTTGGTAAGTTATGGAGTCTCGACATTGATTACTCAGGTTGTAGGTTAGGAGCTCAGTGATGGGTGGAGGTGTGAACTACCGGGTGGTCGCATCGTGGGATGGTTCGCCACTTCCCTGTTCAACGGTGTGTGTTATGCCAAAGCACTGTGTTTGGGTTGGTATGACGGTAAAGCATATTGGGAGTGTCAATTGTTGAGATGAAGCTTCAGAAAAGTTTTGTTATGATTAGTGCTTGCTACACTTGTTATATCATATGGGCAAAGTGTACAACCTTTGTGTCTTTGTGAAAACAACTATAAAATTATTATTGTCTAATTATTTTGAATTACATTTGAATCTATTATTTGTATTCAATTGCAAATATTGCTTTTACGCAAAAGAACCACAAAAGTCATATCCTTTGGAATAAGCCTACATCTATATATTGCATTTTGTGGTATGACTTGCAAGTACAGTTGTGTACTCATGCTTGATGCAAACATTCAACAGAAGTGGAGGAATCATTGCCTGCCTTTGAGGAGGAGTTCTACGAAGGTGTTGATCGTTAGGGTCTTGATCCCAGTTGGTTGCTTGTGGTGAATTGATGGGATCTCCGCTGGAGTTTATTTGTTCTGCTGCTGCTATTTATTTCTTATTAGCCCCGCGTGGCTTAATTAATGTAAAACTCGACCATAAGGTCAAAACCATTAGTTTTTATTCAAACTAGTCGTTTATTCTATTAACCGTCTTGTGTGAATCGATATACATCTATGTTGATACTGTGTGCACTAGCATGATTCTGGACTAGTGCATTATACACAGAGGGTCTAGAATTGTATTTTTTGGTCCCGACAACCACCGAGCTTTCAAGACCACAAATGGCGGTGACGGCAACTTCAGCTCCGGCAAGGCGACAACAACATGGCTAGCCCACGCCCATGCTCAACTGAGCGCGCCCATTCACAAGGCGACACGCATGACGAGATGGCCTGAGCGGCCATGTGAAGGAGAGAGGAGTAAGATAGAAGAAGAAAATGAAACTGCCTTCATGAGACAGTGGGAAGGAAGATAGAGAGGATGGAGGTGTATTGTGAGAATGATACGTGTATTGTGAGAATGATACAGAATGGCCGCTGACGAACTTGAAGAACTTAAGACACAAATTGAAGACTTACAAGACAAAGGTTTCATTAGACCTAGTTCTTCTCCCCGGGGTTCGCCAGTTCTCTTTGTGAAGAAGAAAGATGGCACCGCCAGATTGTGCGTGGACTACAGAGCACTCAATGATGTGACCATCAAGAACAAGTATCCCTTACCTCACATTGATGACCTGTTCGATCGGTTGGCAGAGCATCGATTTTCTCCAAGATAGACACGAGGTCGGATACCATCGACTTAAGATCGGGAATGAAGATATTCCTAAGGCGGCTTTTACCACCGGTATGGCTGTATGAGTTCAACGTCATGCCGTTTGGCTTGACCAACGCGCTGACCTACTTCATGAACCTCATGAACAAAGTATTCATGGAATACTTAGACAAGTTTGTTGTCGTGTTCATAGACGACATCTTGATCTATTCAAAGACCGATGAAGAACATTCGAACACTTGCAATTGGTCTTAGAAAAGCTTAAAGAGAATCATCTTTATGCCAAGTCGATAAATGTGAATTTTGGCTTCATGAAATCAGTTTCCTCGGACACATTGTATCCATTGGAGGAATTGCAATCGATCCATCCAAAGTAGCATTGTAATGGAATGGAAACAACCCACATCGATGCGGAAGTGCGTAGTTTTCTCGGCTTGGCCGGATACTCTGACGCTTCATTGAAGGATTCTCTAAGCTTTCCAAACCGATGACCCATCCGCTAAAAAGGAAAAGAAGTATGATTGAATGAAGCTTGTGAAAAGAGTTTCCAAGAATTGAAGAAGAAGTTAAACGCACCGGTATTGATCTGCGGACATACATCAAGACTTCGAAGTCTACTGTGATGCATCGCGCCAAGGTCTTGGTTGCGTACTCATGCAAGGAGGAAAAGTTGTAGCCTATGCATCCAGACAACTCCGTCCTCACGAAGACAATTATCCAACCCATGATTTGGAGTTAGCAGCAGTAGTGCATGCCTTAAAAATTTGGCGACATTATTTGATTGGAAATCATTGTAATATCTACACAGACCACAAGAGTCTCAAGTACATTTTCACCCAATCAGACCTCAACCTTCGACAAAGAAGATGGTTAGAATTAATAAAGGATTACAACTTGGATGTCCATTATCATCCTGGAAAGGCTAATGTAGTTGCTGATGCATTAAGCCGTAAATCCTACTGCAGTAATATCATGATTCAAGAGCATCAACCTGAACTCTACAAGGAATTTGAGGCACTCAACCTTTGTTTAATAAAGCAAGGCACCCTAGCCACTGTAGAGGCCCATCCAACTCTAGAAGAGCGGATCAAGGCCGCTCAAGAAGGACATCCTGGAGTCCAGAGATTCAAGCACCTCATGACAAAAGGAAAAGCCCCCAAAATGATCGAAGATCAGCAAGGAGTCCTATGGTATGGGAAACGTCTCTTTGTTCCCCACCAGAAGGAACTCAAAGATCTGATTCTAAAGGAAGCTCACGATTACGCTTACACCTGCACTCCAGCAAAAGCACCAAGATGTATCAAGACATGAAGATTTTGTATTGGTGGCCACGAATGAAAAGAGATATTGTCGAGTATGTAGCTTGTTGTGATGTATGTCAGCGAATCAAGGCTGAACATCAAAGACCAGCCGGATTGCTACAACCCTTACAGATCCCTCAGTGGAAATGGGAAGAAATCGGAATGGATTTCATTACCGGTCTACCTCGAACTAAGTCCGGATGTGACTCAGTATGGGTTATAGTTGACAGATTGACTAAAGTAGCCCACTTCATCCCTGTGAAGACAACTTACAAGGGAGACAAGTTAGCCGAGTTATACATGGCTCGTATCGTGTGTTTACATGGAGTACCCAAGAGAATAGTCTCCGATCGAGGTTCTCAATTTACCTCGCATTTCTGGGCTAGTTTGCATGATGCCCTTGAAACACACCTTACCTTCAGCACAGCCTATCATCCGCAGACCGATGGTCAGACGGAAAGAACAAATCAAATCCTAGAAGACATGCTTCGAGCTTGTGCTTTGGAGTTTACCGTAGACTGGGAAAAATGTCTACCGTATGCCGAGTTTGCATACAATAATAATTATCAGTCAAGTTTGAAAATGTCCCCATTTGAAGCACTCTATGGAAGAAAATGCAGAACTCCTCTGCATTGGTCAGAATCAGGTGAAGGATATATCTTTGGACCGGATACTCTCAAGCAAGCTGAAGAGAAAGTTCGACTAATCAGAGATCGCCTTCAAGCAGCTCAATCTAGACAGAAGAGTTATGCTCACAACCGTCGAAGAGACTTAACCTTCGAAGTTGGAGATGCTGTGTATCTCAAGGTATCGCCACTTCGTGGAACCCGAAGATTCAAAGTTAAAGGCAAGCTTGCACCAAGATACATAGGCCCGTTCCCGATCACCGCTAAGCGTGGAGAAGTCGCCTATCAGCTAGAGCTACCTGAAAGTTTGTCAGACGTCCACAACGTGTTCCACGTCTCTCAACTAAAGAAATGTCTCAGAGTGCCCGAAGAGCAGACTCCCGTCGAAGCCATCGCACTTGATAAGGATTTGACTTATCCAGAACACCCGATCCAGATCCTCGATGTCATCGAGAAGCGTACAAGACGTCAAGTCATCCGCCTTTGCAAGGTCCAGTGGAGCCATCATTCAGCCAAAGAAGCCACCTGGGAGCGAGAAGATCAACTTAAGCTGGATTTCCCGTCCCTGTTCTCGGAGCAGCTCGAATCTCGGGGTCGAGATTCCGTTTAAGGTGGGTAGGATTTGTAGCACCCCTTTTCCCCCCTTCTCCGGGTCAACCCCGCGGACCCCACCTCTTTGCCCCGTCGCCTGCCGGACCCCTCGCGTCGTCCCGTCGCGGCCGTCCTCACCGTCCTCGCCGACCAGTGCCTCCCGCACGCCTCCCCGCCGCCATCATTCCCCCTCCGTGCGCACGCGCGCAGAGCAGCGCCGCCGCGGACCCCCTCTCCCGCTCTTCCTCCGGCTTTAAAAGCCCCCGCCCCGGCACCTCCGCCTCCCCCCTCGTTCCCCCCATTTCTTCCTCCCCCCCAAGCAAAGAACCGAGAAGGAAGAAGAGGTAGAGAGGAAGAGGAAGGAGAAGGCCGAGCCAAGCTCCTACCTCCTCCGGTCGCGCGCCTCGGTGAGCCTCGCATCGCGCGCCCCTAGCCGCACCTCCCCTCCGGCCGCCGTCGTCCCCGCGCCACCGCCCCCTTTCCTTCCCCTTCCCTTTCGGTCGCGCCGCCACCCCTCCATCTTCCCGCGCGCGCGCGCTCCTTTCCCCTTCGCGCGCCACCTCCTTTCCCCTCCCCTCCTCTGCTCAGGCCCGAGCGCCACCTCCCCCCCTTTTCTTCGCTAGGGCGGAGCCCCGCCTGGGCCGCGCGCTCCCACGCCGCTGGGCCGCGCGCTAGCGCCTGTGCGTGTGTTTCGGCCCGCGCTGTGGGCCGGGCCGAAAGTCGCTTGTGGGCCGCCGCGTTTTTTTTCTTTTTCTATTTGATTTTCGGTTTCCTTTTCTATTTTAATTCAAAAGTGAGACTCTAAAAATTAATAACTCCCCCATTTCAACTCCAAAAATTATAAAATAAATTTCTAAAAATTTCTAAAATCAAGATCTTGCTAATGGCATAGGTCTTGTTCAATTTGGAGTTCATTTGTGTATTCTTGTGTATTTAATTGCTCTCGTTGCTTGTCGTTTATTTTGCCGGTACTTCGCCCGCGTAGATTTCGGAGACGCCAGAGACCTCCACGTCGATCAAGGACAAGACTACCCGGACTCTCTCCCCTACAACCATGGCGAGTCAATACTTTGATCATATTGAGCCTACATTTTATGCAAATTATATTCTTTTAAAATAGCAAATTGCATGCTTTAATTCTTTAAACAAATGTATGTTAAAGCTTAAGGTAGTTAATTACCCATTTGTTGAATAATTAATTATTATGCCATCCTTGACAACTTGAATCCCTTAACCATTGTCACCCTAGTAACTATATGGTAATACTAGCTATAGGTTGTACTTAAGCGACATGCTAGCCTTGCTTAAGTACCGGGACATTAAACTGTCCCAATCATCATCCTTTCAAACATAAAATGATTTGGGCAGTCATTACGGGTAAATGACTGAGATGGTTGAATTGTTGTGTTTTGCCTCTCAAAAACCCTAAAATTGCTATTACCATATCTGGGTGGATGGAGAGGTGGATGGTATGACAATGGGTGCTAATGTAGCCCACGGAATGTCATTTTGTGGATGGGATGTGGAATGAACCGCCCAGATAACTCCTAAGGACTTAATCTTGTCACGACCTCCAGTGTAAAACAAGTACGACCACAAGTCTGCGACAAACCGCGACTTGGCTTAGTAAATTTATCGAATCCTGAAAGTCATCTCACTGGTGGAGAAACGGCACGCGCAAGCTTGCGGTACATCCAGCTTGACGGGGACACCAGTACAAGGTGAAGTTGCCAACGTCGTGCGGTACATCCAGGCGCTGCGGTACAACATCCCTCGCGAACGTATAGGCGTAACCCCATGTGGGTGAGATGATGGAAAGGACAAGGTAGTTGAAAAGTTATTGTGACAACCTCTCGACTACACAACCAAGGAATCGTGTAGGGCAACGAGTTAATTGTCTCTTGTGGGTAAAGTGTACAATCTCTGCAGAGTTATAAACTGTTTAAACAGCCGTGCCTACGGTCAAAGGCGGACATGGGAACTTAACTTGAGTTAGTTCTATTTCAAAAACCTTGTGGGTGGTATGAAAATTGTGGCGGGCTCTCCTAGCCCTGAGATTGGATTTTCCCTGAGTTTCCAGACTCAGCGCGGTTAATAATTGGAGGTAGCTCCAATCAAAATAAACATCAGGTAGAGTTTAGAAGGAGGATTCTCTACTGATATCAAATATTGCACAATTACTCTCTTTAACTAAAATGAAATTTGTTAAAAATGCTAAGTGCTAGGAATTTGTACTTATGATATTTAAAAGTATTGCTTTCGCAAATAAAAGAACCGAGCCATCCTTGTAAGCCTTGCATGTATATTATTGCATTGTGTATTGGCTCGCGAGCACGGAAGTTGTGCTCATTCTCGCTCTCCCCAAACCCTTCAGATGACGCTGATGAAGGAGACTATGCTTACTACGAGGATCCAGGAGTTGATGGGCAAGGAAACGATGAAGAGTAGTCTAGGATCTGTAGTCTAGGCCTCGACGCAGTCTAAGTTGACTCGTTGGTACTTGCGTACAACCGATATTATCCGGGTCCTTGGGTAATATCGATCGTACCTGAGTTGCCCGATCGCTTGCTGTGAAGAGATGAGCCCTACCCTTTCGCTTCCGCTATCGTATTCGGTGTTCTGTATTGTAATCAATTTGGCCTGATCGGCTCCTGTTGTAAAACTCGACCCGACGTGGTCTATGTCACTCTGTTGATTGTAATAATGATACTTTAGTTCACGCCATGTATGAATGATTCAGCAAGGTATCTGTGAGTGCTATCTACTGATCCAGGGAATAGCACGGTATTTTCACAGAGGATTCGGGTCAGAAAATCCGGGTCCGACAGGCATGGCGCAGGAGGGCGGTGCCGAACCCTAGCAATGAGGAATGCAGAATGGCTAGTCGGGGCCGCTCTGGTTGGAGAGGTGAGCGCGGGGGAGGGGGCAAAATGCAAAAGCGTCGTAAGTGGGAAGAGGTTTCACCGCTTTAGATCTGATGCGCCGATTTCGGATCGAACGGCTAGGATACATTATATGCATATGTTCACCAATATGTGCTTATGCACAGGATATGTCGCCCTCTTTGGCAGGTAAGCCAACAAGCTTGGAAACTGCTTCCAAATATGGCGGGGGAAGTGGCAGCAGTCTCCGAGCTAAAGGTTGTCCAAGGTAAGAAAAAAAAAAAGGAGCACGCTATGGATGCTCTTGTAATTTGAGCAAGATCATGCGGAGGGACGAAAAGACGCGTATTCTACAAGGCAACAGTACAAATACGTGGTTCATGTAGTGCTCCTGGTTTGTTGTGGTCTGTGAAGCACGAGTACTCACTGGGCCAGAGTGCCACTCTTGCTGGGATTGGGAGCGTAAGGGCAACATTCCAAAAGTATCCTCATGGTTCCAACTCTGGGCCCGCCTGTTTCCAAAATGATTCCAAAAGCTGGGCTTGATTCTTGTTGACAGAGTCACGGGAAGGACTGTTTGCAATATGAATTGAAGACAGAGTTCACACATGGGCCGGATTCTACAGCCAGTGTTTCGAAATTGAGCCTAATTAGCATTCAATAAACAAACAAAAAAACCCGATATACTTCGTTTTTTTAGGGTCGATATACTTCGTTGCAAATCTGCCGATCAATAAACCTTGGACCTTCCTCTCCAAAAATAAAATAAAAGAAAAGAAAAACCTTGGACCTTATGGTTAGGGGTGTCAATTAGATACGGATTATCTGTTTTATTTGATTACCGTATTTGATACGAATATAGTTTAGATTTTTCTATCCGATTAACAATTTTTCACCTATTCGTATTCATATTCTCATTCGCATAAAAATTATGGATACAAATATGGTATGGACTTTTGTCACCCGAAATGTTATTTTATCCGTATTATTCGTATTCAAATTCAATAAAATAATATTTTTTTTATTGTAGTATAGCTAATTAGTTGGATGAGTATTTTTAGTTTAATGTGAATTCATGTTTTTAGGTAAAATAGATAAACTAAAATGATTAAATGCGCTATGTACGAGGATAAAGTATCATAAATATATTATCATTACGTAAGTTATGAGGATATCCAAATCCGACCGAATTAAGTTGATATTCGATTCGTATTCGTATTTGTTACAACATTCGATTTATATTTGACAATATTCAAATTTATATTCGTATTTATTTAAAAAAAATACATATACGACTAGAAGAAGATCATTATTCTATTCGTATTCCATCCGTTGACAGCCTGCTTATGGTTCGCAGCCATACGCTCTATCCAACAGAAGCTCAAGGAAACAACACAAAGATCGATGTAGCTTGCGACGACATGACGATGCATTACACTGTGGCTTAAAGATTATGTAGCACGGGTTTGGGTCGAAACGGTCAAAGTATCATTTGTTAGTTCTGCTTGGGGTTAGATTCCCAAAACAGCTCGATCAAACCTGACAGATGAAGTTGTGTTTGCTACGTATACCGAGAATCAGAGCATAATCTGAGATTTGAAAACTGGTTGACATGTGCTTGTAGGTGCCAATTTTTAAGGGTGAAAACAGGGTGGATAATTTCTGCCTGGTATACCGTATATGGGAAAAAAATCCGCTTGGGGTATTAGTTTTTAGTTCTGACTCCCAATTCACATATGTATCCGGAAAATCTCATGGAATATAGGTTAGGATACGAGAAGAGCAATATCTGATCTACATCCGTATTTGTAGGATATCCGAAAGACACCCGATAATTCAATGAAATGGGACATCCGATAAATATTAATATCCTTTAACGTCCTCTGTGGTTTTACACTCATTGACTAATATATAATATGAATTTATATTTGATTATGCTTATATTGTTAAGTAGGATAAATAATTATCTAATAGGTAGTATAATTTGACACTTTCGTTAGTGAAGTTATATTTTTTTCTTTATATGTACACTATCCGTCAAGTTATCTATGACCGATTTGAATCCGATCCGCCTCCACCCCGTGCCTGGATCCGTATACGGGTCGGGTATTCGCATCCGACTCCGGGGTAAAAATATGGGTTAAGGTACGGGAAGAACAATATTCATATGTATCTGACCTGTTTTCACCCCTTCCATTGTTTGTGTTCGTGGAACCCCTTAATTATCACTTGACTATCACACTTCAGTTAATGCTGACGAACGCGCGCGTGGAGAGGACATATAAATTCGATGTAGATGAAATTGTACAAGTGTAATGAATAGGAAACAATTTGTTCTTTTTTGACACTCTTCTGTTATTGTGCATTTTGTTTTTGTCACTTCATCCAATTTTCTGTCAGGTCAGCGTGTTTGATTGTCAAGAAATACACAAATATATCGTAAAAATACCCCAAAAAAAGAGAAATAATGAAAACTACGAAAAAATATAGAAAATTTAAGGGATAACTTTGAATGTTTTTTCATTTGAAAAAATACACTAGGAAAATTTCTCAAAAATTACAATATGGAAAATATTTCAATCTTCCTCAACTGTTATGGAACATTGCCAACATTTTCCTGATATAAAACTTTAGTGCAATTTTTTTTTCAAAAGTGGTCCCTGAAGTTTCTATATTTTTCTAGTATTTTCCTTTTTCCCCTTCAAATTTTGTCTTTTTATAAATATTTTTGCATATTTTTTAACGGTCAAACACGTTAACTTGACGGAAAATTGGATGGAGTGATAAAAACGAAATACGCACCGACGGAAGAGTGAAAAAAAAATGAAATGAGCAAAAGAAGAGTGGTAAAGCCGATATTGGATATATTTTTAGTGGCATGAATAAAAATTCCAATAATAAATAAGGATAAAATTAGATTTAGTACAAATGGAATGAAAGCCGAATGGATGAATCGTGTTCATCTGTATCGTCTGACACTCTTGACTCTTGAGCAATCAAAACATATTAAAAATCGCAGTAAAATACTTTCAAGTTAGGCACTGTTGCAAATTATGCATGTTCCAAATCCCAAACAAGCTTGAGCCTTAAGCCAAGTGATAGTTACAGGGATTAAGATGTACTCGACGCTCGTGTTTAAGGGTATGTACAGTAGGGTGACATCAGTCGTCTATAATTCTTGCTACGTAAGATTTCGGGTGATATGGATGAGAGGGAACGAGGAGAGAGAAAGAAACCGTCTGCCGCAGGGGCGGAACTAGAATGGAAATGACCGGGGTTCACCATTTCACCGTACATATAACAATATATATAATTTCGAAGCAACATGGTACTAAATAATGATATATCCAACAGCTTTTAGCATCAATATTTTAACATAACCAATAGCAATGTAGAATGATAAAGAATTAGCGATCAAAATGCTTACCAACATAAAGAAACTCACTAATAATATTGTTAATTGTAGCAAAGTGAAACAACAAAGGGTGAAATTATGGATAAAGATAGTCGACATTGGCAAAATACATCATCCTACCTCAATAACTTATAAAAAAAAGAACAAAATGAATTAAAATTATCTAGTAAAAAAGTATAATAGTCGAATGAAAGTAAATACAATGCCTTTTAGTATTTATGTTTTTCAACTTCATGAAACGATGAACCACAGTGGCATTGGTAATTTTCTTCATTTCTTCTTTCTCCACGTAACCAATTATGCTATCACTCATGAAATCATCACCGACGCGATTGCGCAAATAATTTTTCACAATTCTCATGACTGAAAAACACCTCTTAGCTCATTTAGTGTTTAATACTCCCTTGGTCCCGCAATATAAGTCCATCTTTTTTAGGAAGCGTCGTCCCAACTGAAAAAGCTGTTGTAATATAACATTTAATAGATATATGTACGGCACAATAACATTAATTTATTCTTAAAACATGTCCTTAGTCTTCAATGTTGTGCCACGATATAACATCCATGATAAACAAAATAGATATACAGAATAAAATTATAGCCATCAAAATAGATATACAGAATAAAAATGGAAAAAAGGTTAGTTGTGTGGACTTCTTGTCTCCAAAGAATTATCAGTGCTACAAATTTGTAGCCATCATATTTTGCAGAGATCATAGATAGCACTCACAGCCAATCTAGCTACTAATATTTGTCTCTCAACAAGTGAACAAGATACAACAAACCTTGAACTCAAACAAATCGATGGAAGATCCAGAGAGCCATACAACAGGCGCTATTTTATTAACGTTAAGCTTTAACCAGCTGAAATGAATCCTTTTTTATTTAAACAATTGGAATCTTTAGTTGTAGTGCTGCTTGCAACAACAATGGAGCATACCACGGACTGTTCTCGATCTCGGCTCTACACGCAGGACACTAACACGCAACAGCAGGCAGAGCCGAGCGAATCAGCGAAGGGGTGTGGGGTCGTGGGCGTCGCCGCTCGCATCGTGTGGCCTTGCAGGCTGCAGTGCTAGCGTGTGGAGCCGTGGGCCATGTGGCGCTGGGCCTGCTAGTGGGTGGTGGCGCTGGGTCTCCTGCGTGTGCAATCAGGGAAGGAGCCGTGGCAAGGGGTGTGGGCCGCATGGAGACGGGCGCGTCACGCGCGTGGGCTGCAAGAGGCCCGGGTTCACAGTTGTTTTCC
Organism: Ampelocalamus luodianensis; assembly: GCA_036346255.1. Lineage (NCBI taxonomy): Eukaryota > Viridiplantae > Streptophyta > Magnoliopsida > Poales > Poaceae > Ampelocalamus > Ampelocalamus luodianensis. The sequence goes on along the minus strand of CM070622.1, from coordinate 24,013,883 downwards.
TTGGGGTGCACATATGCTACTAAAGAATTAATGTCCACTAAATTATTTTTGGACCCAGTGTCACAGATTATTTTTGGACCCGGTGTCCTGTGACGCCGGGTGGGTTTATTGGGCTCCGCCCCTGGTCCGACGTACAATAGATATATAGTCTATAAGACCCTTATAGAGAACACAAAACACAATGGTATGAGTTGTTATCAATAACAAATATTTTTTCTAAGCAAAAATTAAAAGATTATGAGGTCTCATATAGACAACTCATTATATATGAGCTGCCTTTAGTACTGTCTATAGATGATATAGAGAGCTAATATAGATAACAGTTATCTATACTATTGTACATTCCCTAATTGCATAACTAAAGATGGGCACAATGGTCACCGGTCAGTTCGGTGGAGAAAAGAGCTAGAAACCATAACAGTCGTAACAAGCACGACCTCATTGATGGGTAGCAGAAGTGCATACGTAGAGTGGTGTTTAAGACCATCAGCAATGTGTTGTTTTAGCCGGTTCAAAGAAGGAGAGAGAAGATATTGAATCAATTCAATACATTGGAAGGGTCGAATCCAACAAAAAAAATTACTGGAACTGGACTCTACATATGAGTCGATTCAAAGCATTAAACAACTCATATAGGCCTAGTTATGAAAGAGAGAGAGAGAGAAAGCGGTTGAGAGAGGATATTATTTTTTTGTGATTTTTTAATATAATGTGGATCTCAGTTATTAATAGGAATTGGATCAATGCATTGGAGAAAAACAAACTCAGTTCTTTACATATCTTTGAATCAATATATATCGGTTCAATGCACTGAAGATGCCCTAAGGAGGCCGTGACATCATTAATTAATTTGCAAGCAGCTCATCGATTGACTGGACAAAGGTTTACATATCTCATCTCAACTGCATCCCCTCTTCTCTTGAAATAGTAGTACTACGTACTAGTACTACTAAGATGCGGTGAATTAGCTCTTCCATCCGTACGTCATGTTGCTGATCGAGTCCAATCTTTCGATCGGTCGGCGCCTCCATTTCTGACCGGTTCACTGTCCTCAAAACAAAATCAATTGCTCCAAGAACCAGCGAATTGCTTGCTCTACGTACCTGATTTGTTTCATACACATGATACATTTCTCACTCGTCATCTACGTATACATGCTGCGTGCACGCATACATACACCCAAGGAGATGCATGGCATGCGCGCAGCACACCGGCCGATCGATGCCGGCCGGAAAGGATCAAGATCGAAAAACAGATCGAAAGAGCAAAAATATGTATACCTCTCGTATTAACATTATCATAACTATAGCTATAGGAATTAAGTACAAGGCGATCGAACGCAAGGGCAAGAAGCAGCATGCATGCATGCACAAATCATACGCGTAGACAGTAGAAAGTAGTATATTCGTATGCATGCATATATGGTGGCATGTAGAAGTAGAACCGGAGCCAGAAAACTCGGTCCGATCCTACCAGTAGTCTTGGCCGTATAGCAAGCTCCCGGCCGCTTGGTCGTACATGCTCTGGAACGGCGGCGGCGCGGCCACGCCGGCCGCGTACTCCGCCGCCCGTCCCGCTCCGGGGCTGACCGTCGCCATCGTGGGCGGCACCGCGCGGGCGACCGCCGTCGGCGAGGTGCGCCCGAACGAGGCGTAGGGCGGGGGCGCGCCGGCGACGTCGTGGTCGGCGACGTTGGAGTCGCGGCCGGTGAGCTCCTGCACGACGGCGCGGAAATCCTCGGCGCTGGCGGTGAGCTTAATGGGGCTGGAGATGTACACCACCTTGATCCCCTTCAAGCCGGCGCCCTTCCCCTTCCCCTTCCCCCCGCCCTTGCCGCCGTGGCCGTGGTGGTGCACCGGCGGCTTGGAGATGCCGTTGTGGTGCCCGTGATGCACGCTCAGCTTGTCCATCTTATCTCTGCTAGCTCTTGTGTGCGCGAGGTGCAAACGCGAATACACGCTAATGCGAGCAAAGGACGACGACGTCTTGACGAAGCGGATCAATCAATCGATCAATCAATCAACGTATCCATCCAAGCAGCTGGGGCTGGTTTAGCTTGAGATCGATGGGGAGGTGGAGGGTTTCCTGGCGCCTTATATAGGGTGCATCCGTGCATGCGTGCCGCCGCAAGATTACAACGGCGCGCGGCCGCGGCCGCGGGGTGGCGATTTTTGTTTCCAAGATTACTGCTTCTGTGGCGATGGATTGGTCCGAGCAGGTTCCGGGAACCTGCGAAATACTAGTATTATAGTTTCTGGAGCGAACTGTGGCACATGGGGCACATGGGGCTTTGATTAGCTTGGGGGCGCAAGTACGGTCGTAGGGTGTGACGGTTTCTTGTTATCGTTGCTCAGTTTTTTTGTTTTTTTTTTCGCGCAGTAGTACTTGACAAAGTTTGTGAGATCGACGACCTGCACTCCTGCAGGATAATCTAGAGAGAGAGTGAAGGTTCCGGGAAAAAAGGGCGCGGGAGATTTTGACATATGGACGTGGACAATTGATTATACTTTCTTGTACGGAACTGTTTACTTGTGCCCAAGGCATGTCCAATACCTAGACGCTTCGACAGATACTTAAAGAGAGAAACAATGCCATATCACGAGGCATCTGTACAAGACCCACAGCCTTCAAGGCAAACAACTATTTTTATAGATGCTTATATAATTTGAGAAGTTTAAGAGCACGTTTTAGCGTCTACTTGCTCTAATACAAACTATATGAGCAACAAAATAGCAACAATAAATCTCATCGTTATTTTAATTACCATGTTTCGTCTACTTACTTCAATACAAACTATATGCGTAACAAAATAGCAACAATAACTCTCATCGTTATTTTAACTACCACGTTTCACAGTCACATTCTATCTCACCTCTTACTTTCCAGCTCTCCGCCAAACTCCATACCATACCACCCTCCCCTTTTCTCGCTAGATCCGGTCCCCTCCCCTTCCTCCGATGTCGTCATCAGCAATGAGAGGGTAGGGGGCCTCACCAACGAATGTCAGATCAGGAGTTTTTACTCCGGAGCTCAGGTACCGATTCTCCAAAGCAACGTCTTCAAGAAAGTAATGCCGCTCAGGTCGACGTCGTTGCCGGATCCAACCAGCGAAGACCAGATCAAGAGTTTTCATCCCGGACCGAAGGTACTAGCGCTCCAAGACCACGCTACAGTACGACCTCGTCGCTGGATCCAAGGCCGCACTGCATATGGGCTAAGGGCATGTACAATAGAGTGATATCAACCATCTATAATTCTTGTTACGTAAGATTTCTGATAATATGGACGAGGGAGAACGAGGAGAGAGAATGAAACTGTCTAGCATGCAATAGACGGTCTGTAAGGCTCTTATAGACAACACAAAATATCATTGTATGAGTTGTTGTTTATAACAAATATTTTTTTCAAGCAAAAATTAAAAAATTATGGTGACTCATATAGACAACTTAACAAACAACTTATTATATAATCTGTCTTTAGTGCTGTCTATAGATAACATAAATGGCTAGCATAGATAACAATCGTCTATACTATTTGTACATGTCATAAGCAGCTTGGATTTGGAGGGGTCACTGCATGTGCATATGTACTCCCTTCATTTGTGAGTACTTGTCGCGTTTGATCGGTGCATGCGTATTTACGCGATCATTTGTTGAATAGAATATGTCAAAATTTATTGATGGTTCCAAAATCAATATTTTAATTGTGTGGACGAAGTAGACTCGCACAAACTACGAGGATGTGCGTAAGGGCAAAATAGAAAACTTGCCTGGGGAATAGCGAAGTACCGAGTATTTGTGAAAGAAAGATTTGTTAAAAATTTTAAGTATACAAAAACGGAGAAAGTATGTATTGTCGCCTCTGAACCCTACAAGAGTCGTCAGTCTTCCTATCCACGTACGGCTCCTGGTAGGATTTTTTTGTTGGACGTCAATCGTCGTGACGGGATCGAGATGCGTTTCTGCTTTTGCGTGTGTGGTGTGTGTGGGTTCACATATAGGGTGGTGAAACGTACGCACGCACGTGCGTGGTATGAATTTTCCCGTGAAGCAACCGTGGCAGGGAAGGAAGGTGCGTGCATGCTAATGCAGGATATGCGTTTCTCACCGTGTTAAGCCAACTCCAAACGAAAAATCATATTAGAGTAAAAAAAAAAATCCATACAAACAATCCGTTCAATCTATGTCTGGCTGCTGTGCTAGCTCGTTCAATCATATTGAAGAGCATGTATGCATGTTTCTGAGCTGTACGTTTATGTCCTTGATCTAAATTATTGGCTTACCAAGCCTAAATCTCTCTTTTTTTGTGGATTTTTTATGAACAAAAGTTTAATTCAATGTCGAGATCTGTTGTATATCGGTCCTTAGCAATGGTTCAATTGTGTGAGCACTTTACCTAAACTAGATCCATCAAGGCTAAAAGCCTGTTAGAGTAGCTTAGTCCCATACCACTTATTCTATTGATCATACAGTAGACCTCCCCTATATAAGGATGGGTGGGGGTTGCTCATCCATGAGATATCAATGAAGTGATAAGGCTGTTGGGATTGTGATGACTATCAGGATCGGAGTGCTAATTATACACTAGGCTCTGCAGTTGACGTGTATCATCTATCTTCCCCTACCCAATTAGAGGAAATAAAACATAAATGAAGCAAGTTCTCTTCGGGGTATTTTCAATAGTATATTTATTGACGTCTTTTAGTTATATTACATCAACAAAATCTTACATAGAGAGGAGAGAGGAGAGAGAGAGCACAGATCAAGAAGAGACGGTTGTGCATGCGAAACAAGATATGATACATTAATCTACTTTAGTTGATATGTAGACCTATTTTTAAAAAACTACAAAATATAAATGTTAAAGAGTGTGCTAGAGACTATCTATTGAAGATGTTATCTCTAGCATATATTAGAGACAATGTTATCTCTAACTATTGGAGATGCCCTCGTAGCGAGATCAGCCAACATAAGAAAAAATCCCTAATTCTGCGTAACATTCTGAGCACGTGAAAAGTCAAAGTACATACCTTGTCGCTAGTACTCCAGCTTGCAATAATTCATTGTAATCCAGTCATTGCGCGATACCAACTGATGATAACTACGTTCATATCATCTCTGCACTTTCAGTAATTACGTTACTCCTACACCTGCGCTAACGGAGCAATTATAGGTGAAGAAGACTGAAGACCCACGTGCTACCAGCTAGGATGAATGGTACTCATGCCGTCATGCGCATATCACACCGTCCCCACGTAGGCATGCACATACGCTGTGTTGCATTGATTATATACTTTCAACAGAAATGACTAATTATTTAACAGATCGAGTACTTCGATTTGGATTCAAAAAGCCTAGCTAATCGATCGAGCAGGTGCATTGGATCGATGGACGAGGCCCCAACATTGGGATGCATGACGCATCGATCGATCGATCAGCGCCAACTCCAATCGATCAAAAGCAACGCAGCGCACGATAACGAATTGTTTCTGGTCCAAGATTGTGTCTCCGTGTACTTATGGGAAGCACTACCGGACACAGCCCCTTTGCCGAGTGCAAAAATCTTTGCCGAGTGCCAAATATCGGGCACTCGGCAAAGAGCTATTTTGCCGAGTGTCATGCACTCGGCAAAGATTAACACTCGGTACATTCAACCTTTGCCGAGTGCCAGGCACTCAGCAAAGGGGGGCACTCGGCAAAGGCGGTCTGAGGTAACGGTTCCCGCCCGACGTCAAATTTTGCCGAGCGCCGGCCGTTTGGCACTCGGCAAAATAAATCTTTGCCGAGTGTCGCACATACGACACTCGGCAAAGACCCCCTTTGCCGAAAGTGCCATGGCACGGCACTCGGCAAAGTTTTTTTTTTTAGCCTCCAAATTTTTTTTGCAGCCCTACTACAGTATCAGGTACTCTATGTTAGGATTTGGTACATTTTTTGTGGCTTTTTGTTATACTTAGTTAATTTATTTCATTTACTAGAATTATTTCGGAAAATACAAATTTGAACTGCACGTGCATCGAATAATGGAATTTTATGAGATGTCTGAAGACTCTTCGCCCAAAATGTAGAAATAAAGCCAAAATTGAGGCATCCATGGCAGAGGCATACATTCTGGAGGAGGTGTCAAACTTCACAGAGAAATACTACACTGAGAACCTTCCTAGCGTTCATAATCCACCCCCTCGTTACAATGCTGGCGAAAATGAATCGAACCTCAGCCTTTTTCAAGGGCAACTCGGGAGCGCAAGTGCATCGACCACTAAGCAATTGAAAAATGAAGAGTGACGCAGTATCATGCTATATGTGTTGACCAACCTTGTCGAGGTGCAGCCGTTCATTGGGTAAGTTCTCAACGAACTTGTTTCAATACGACGTCACTCCTTGTTTCTTCGTCCAACCCCTTGTTTTCGTTGGTGCAGGAATTTCTTCGTCAATCCCGCATGAATCAAGGGATCCTACCGCAGAAACCGATACCCTTCTTTCACGAGTGCGGGACCAGTGGAGTCCCGATTTTATTTCTTGGTTCAAGCAGAAGGTACTCGTCCAATTTAGCTCGTACTTAGTTCGACATTCCAAGTTGATCGACGTTCGAATAATATAACGATCTATCCGCTTGAGCTTGCGTGCCCAAACCGCGCGCCTATAAGTGACGAGTTGAGACAGTTGCAAACGGCCGTGTCGTTAGGGTCAAGTCATTTACCGGTTATGACGTGAATGGATATCGTTTTCACACATCAAGCTACGAGCGTAGTCGCCCAATCGAAAAACCACAAACAATGGAGTTTTTACGCCCAGACCGATGGCATCGACTATTATGGAAGAATTGAAGAAATCTACGAACTTCCATTTTACGGTTCCAAACCTCTTAATCTGTCATATTCAAATGTGCTGGTTTCATCCACGAGTAACGAGACGAACCCTAATCTTGGGCTAGTCGAGATTCGACAGATTCCGTCTATCCAGAAAAGATGTCTACATTGTGGCTCAACAGCCGTCGAGGTTTATTATACGCCATACGCATGCCAAGACAAAGAGCATATTAAGGGTTGGGCTATTGTGCACAAGGTATCGCCACACGGTAAACTACTGTCCCAAACGATGAAGATTACAACTTCAACCCAAACACATATGATGGAGAGTTCTTTCAAGAAGAGGGCTACAAGGAGGTTTGAGATAGACTTAACCGGCGATAGGAATGGAAGTAGACAATGAAAGGGTTGATGACGAGGACGCCTGAGACGAGGTGCGAAATGTGAAGGACTTACAAATGCTTGAGCGATTACGTTTAGGCAATGACAATGAAGACAACATTCCTCCTTCGATAGTGTTGATGATTTGGACAATGTTGATAGTGATGACGAGACCTATGATCCAGTTAATCCCAATCATGAAGATTATTTCTAATACATGTAATACTGTGTTTTTTGTAATTATGTTTTGTTCATTTTGCATCTATTTCTAATACATGTATTACTATGTTTTTGGAAATTATGTTATGTTCATTTTGCATCTATTTCTAATTACGTCTTGCTTATTCTTTTTAATTGCAGGTGAGTGAACAAAGATGGCGGGGAACCGTCGTAACGTGTCCTCGCTTTACCAGAGACCACGCACTGCGGGGGAGGAGGCGGAGGGGTCGGACAGGAGGAGGAGGAAGAGGACCGCCGGCCGCAGGAGGGGGCCGTCTCCTCCCACGCCGCGTGAGGAGGTGCTGGAGGAGGAGGAGGTGGTGGCGCCCGTGGACGAGTTGGACGAGGAGCTGGTTCGGCAGACGGGCGAGGAGGAGGGGGCGGACGACGACGACGACGAGGCGGTAGGCACTGGTTCCGCTTCCTCCTCTGCCTCTTCGGGTGTCTACTTGCGAGGTCCCGCGAGCCTCCCTCAGGTTCTGCATCCTCACCGACGCCCAGTGATTCGCCCCGAAGGGCAAAAGTAAGTAACTTTAGATGTTGTCACCACTACTTCATATGATATGTTGAAAAAAAAGAGAAACTAATAATTTTTCTTAATCACTTGTGCAGGAACTGGGTGGTTGTGTCGGGTGGTGGCGCACGCTCCCCCAATGGCATCCTGGGTCTTCTGTGCAGGCAACACTACCCCGGTATTGTCACGTACGCCGGGAAGGCGGAGCCGGCCTACTCGTTTGACCACTACGTCGTCGGCCCGGCGCGAGTACCCCAACAAGGCGGCGCGGGTTAAGGCGGAGTTTTAGGTAAGTCTCCCTCGCACAACATTGCTCAATACATCGCATTCATTGGACTTTTCTTGAAATAATGAATGGATACATCGCGTTGTATGCGACTTATTTCGATGCGATGAGGATTTGAGGCCGGCGGACGGTGGCTACCAAAGCACGTAAAAACTCATCACCGACATGCATCACGAGGTGCGCATCCGAAGCCATCGTAACCTACCACGGGTCGAAGCTTGAGAGAAGGTCACCAAGAAAGACGCAAGAAACATGACGCTGACCCGGGACCAGTACCTTGAGGTAGATGAAGAACATTAATATTGATTCATTTTGAGATTAAGTACGTTTAATTTGATCTTCTTATATGTCAAATACTTGATGACGTGTAGATGATTCCCTGGTGGTGCCAATCGTATCCCGAGTGCTGGGCGATGATCGTGGACAAGTGGTTCACTGAGGAGTATCTCCGGATGCACGTGATGCCCGGACCGCTGTTTGATGATGCAAGGTCCAAAGACACCATCAAGGCAAACGCGCCTCTCCGCATACAAACAAGCATGGGTACACGAATTCATTTATCTATTGTGACGCTCAATTCTGCCTGATTTCTAATTATCTTGCTGTCTTTCTCGCAGTCGGCGTCACATAGTGCCCAGCCTTGCTCGGACTTCCAGGCATGGTGTATGGCCCACAAGGGCAAGGCGACGTCCGACGTCTCCTTCAACCTGGAGGACCCGCCCGAGGCATACACGAACCCGAGCGTCCACACCCGCATTAGTGAGTACACGTCGGCGGCAAGGTCGGTCCATGGGCCAGACCATGATCCGAGCACCCAGGACTTTGATGGAGAGATCGTCATGAGGGTGGGACAAGGCAAGAAGCATGGGCGGTTCTGGCTTGGCGACGGCCTCATCGACACGGCCTCTACTCCATCTCTCCCAGATCCGAGCACGAGCACGAGCGCAACCCGCCATACGCCCACGGCGGCATTGCCGACAAAGACCGGTCGACGCACTCGAGGTTATTCCTGTTTTACTCGTCGTACATTGATCTTTACACACCTTTATTAGCTTTGCATTACTGAAACATTGAAGTGAAATATTGCAGAGCCACTGGAACAAGAAATGAGGCAACGCTGAGGCGGAGGCCGAGCAGCGAGAGGATGTCGGCCCACCGAGGCCGACCGCCGAAGCAGCAGAGGATGTCGGCCACTGAGGCCGAGCGGCAGCCCAGACGCAGAGCTTGGCGGACATGATGGAGTTCCTACAAGGTCTTGGGCAACATACGGGCCATTGTACACCGGGCCGTTCGTTCAACCTCCGCCACGCGCCTTGTAGCCGCAGCTACTCCCGTGAGTATGAAAGTTATTTGCTTTCGCTGTGCTTTGCTTGTATGACCTATACCTTCCTAGATTAGGTATCTAATGTAATCTTGTCTCACATGCAATCTCTTCTCCTTTGTGCGGCCTCAATCGGCGGGTTCGAATAATCCACCTCATGCGCCCGAATGATGGAGTTTTTCCTTCACCACATGCAGATGGCCACCTTCGAGATGAATGGTAGTTGTATTTTCATTTGTTGTTCACTTGGTGATGGACTTGTGATATACTTATGATGCACTTGTCGATCGTTATGAGCTTGTGGATTTGTTTGGATGGACTTGAGCACTTATTGTTATATATGTGATGGATGTGATAAATATGTGATGGATGAGATATATATGTGATGGATGAGATATATATGTGATGGATCTGATATATGTTTGGATGGATTTGTTTGTCGTGATGGAATGTAAAAAACAAATAAAAAACGCAGTTTTTGGTCACTTTGCCGAGTGCAACACACGGCAAATAGGTCCTTTGCCGAGTGCCAGGGTCATGGCACTCGGCAAAGCTGGGAATGTGGGCACCTCAAAATCCCAGTTTTCCAGCTTTGCCGAGTGCCATGACCATGACACTCGGCAAAAATTTTTTTAAAAAATTAAAACTTTGCCGAGTGCCATGGCCAAGGCACTCGGCAAAGGATTTTCAAAAACAAAAAAAAAAATTAACGTTTGCCGAGTGCCATGGCCAAGGCACTCGGCAAAATATTTTCAAATTTTTTCACCTTTGCCGAGTGCCATGGCCAAGGCACTCGGCAAGGATTTTCAAAAAAATCGAACGCGTTGCGAGTGCCATCATTCGACACTCGGCAAAGATATTTTCAAAAAAATAAAAATAAAAAAATCTTTGCCGAGTGCCTCCGGGTTGGCACTCGGCAAAGCGGCCGTCAACAGGGTCGGCGCCGTAACTGGGCCTTTTCTTTGCCGAGTGCCAACCCGGCACTCGGTAAAGCCTTTGCCGAGTGCCCGAAAAAATACACTCGGCAAAGGCTGCTTTGCCGATTATTTTTTTTCCGAGTGCCCTTTGCCGAGTGTCGCACTCGGCAAAGTCTTTGCTGAGTGCAAAGGAGCCTTTGCTTAGTGCCTGAGGCACTCGGCAAAGTGCCTGAGTCCGGTAGTGAAGTCGCCATGATCGATTATATTGTAAATGGAAAAAAAATTATATGTCACTGTAAATATTTCGAATCCTTAACCTGTCGTAGCAAAGTGACATCTCACTTACTGCCGCTGCAAAATCAAAATCATACATTTTTATACCATTGTTGACCAGTTAAGCCATGAAATGGTTGTGCAAATACCATTTTGACCTTGTTGTTTTCTTTTTCCTCACTCCCTCTTCTCACTCTCCCTCGGCCTCCTTCAGCTGTGAGTGGGCCGTCACAACCGAGGGAGGCAACTGCTGCCCAGTCTCACATCGACGAAAGGGAGGTGGCCGACAGGTGGACCCACAACAGGGTGGAAAAGGACGCCACCCCCAACTCGAACCACACCGGAGATGCAGGAGGACACCGAGGAGGAAGAGGACGTCGGAGTCCATGGAGAGGGGCAGTGCCGGCTCCGGCAAAGGGCGTAGGTGCGGCGGAGACGACGGTGGAGATTGGCGACGTTGATGCCAATGGGGACGACGGTGGCGTGAGGATCGCCAGCGAAGATGGTGCCAAGACGAGGTGGCGGCGTGCCCGCGTGAGCTCACCGGATCGAACACGGGGACGGTGGATCAAAGCCGAATAGAAGATAGGGATGACAAAGAGGGATCACTGGCGACCACAAAGAAGATGGCCAAGGCGTCGACAGCGACTGCTAGTCCTAGATCGGGCCGAGAGAGAGAGAGAGAGAGAGAGAGAGAGAGAGAGAGAGAGAGAGAGAGAGAGAGAGGGGAGGGAGGATTAAGAGAGAGGAAAGGTAGTGCAGATGGAGGAGCTTGCCCGCCGGCAAGGGTGACGGCGGCCGCATAGGTAGAGAGAGGTGGCGGCGTCGGGTGAACTGAAGGAGAGAGAAGCAAAAGAGAAGAAAATAAAGGAGTAGGAGGAAGAAGAAAGAAATGAGGGTATTTTGGAAAAAGTTAACGGAGGCGATGGTTCTGACATAACAAAGTATGATTTTTATTTTATAGTGACATGTGAGGGATATATCACTTTACAATGATAGATCAGAGATCCAAAATATTTGAAGTGATATATAAAATTTTTCCCGTTATAAATCGCCGTTGAGCAGCAGGTGTGATCATGTGAGGTACTTTCTGCTGCATGCATGCATGGAAAAAAAGCTCACGGTCGTCCTCTACTTTGAATGGAGACAAGATTATGCCCTAGAGTATCACTCCTACAAAACTCTTCCAATATAATGGCTGGAAAACGCTAGCTACGTACGTACACGTCCGAACGTTTCCTCGCCAAAGGCGTACAAAAATGCACCCTTGGGTAGAACTCACATGCATGTCAGTGACCTATTGGGGATAGATATTCAATCAAACACATGGGCGCGTGAAGTGTGAAGGTGGTTGTATCCCTAGCTCACCAGAGTTTAAACCTCAAGTTTGGCTCTGCGTGTCTCATTTAGATGAATTTTCTTTCAGTGGGAGGTGATATGCCCGTCACAAGCGAGGCGCCGGTGGTGACTTCGTCAAGCTCCGTTCGTCCAGTATTCCGTAAGCGTCGTGTATATATGGTGTGTGGTGCATGTGTGTGGGTGTCTATGTGTTGTACCGGATGTTTTGCAAGAAAAAACACACACACGGGCGCGTTGCGCAACCGATGACGCCACCGTTTCCCATCATTTCAACGAGGTAATCGAAAAGAGATCAGCAACAGGGAGGAAGGCACGGCCGCAGGGGGAAGAAGACAGAAAGTGGAGGAGCTAGCGCGCGCGAGGGCGACAGACACGAAGGCGGCAGCAATAGAGACACTAGCTAGCAAGAGAGAACGAATGACCGGCCGGCCGTTTGGGAGTTGCATGATCTAGCTATGAGAGAATTAGCGGGTAGGTTGAAGGTGACCACCGGCGAAGTTTCCACCCTGTAGTGATCGGTCGATCTCAACACATATTTTTTTCCACTCTTCCACTCTTAGTCAAGGTGCCATGTACATACGTCCCACTTGCGCGCGCATGTATCCTTTTGCGTAGGATCACTAGTATCTTCTCGTCACGTACTGTTCGTGGGTTTGGAGCCATGCAACACTAGCTAGCTTGGATATTTCCTTCACTTTTCATCCCTCTCTTTACCCATTTTTTTTCTCTCACATGGATTCTTCGTTGAGATCTTCGTACAGACTACAGATGTAGAGAGGGGGAAGGCCGAGTTGGGTCGTGGAGCACTTGCGGCTTGCCTAGCTTAACATGAAGAAGCGGCAAAACCCTCGTGCTTGGCAAAATCTACGTAATACTGCTAGATCATAAATTAGCTAAGTGCATTTCATTCATTAATTCAATCAGCTACGTGGTTAGGACATGACGTGACGCCTTAACTTTGATATGGATCAGATAGATCTACGTCGGCTCGCTGTACGTCAGTCAAGTAGTTTAGTCAGAGAGACGATTTAATTGGTTTCCTTAACCACTTCTCTCTTAAAACAATTATACGTCGGAAGCTGGCATGTAGCTAGATGCCTAGGCGTGCAGGTGTGCACCCAGGACTCAGCCCACCAAGATTCAAGTTCTAGACTTGGCGTTGGTTTCCACCGATTTTAGGAGCATACACGCGTGAGCATTCAATGTGGGCCGCGCTCCTTGAGACCCTGGGTGTCTCTGATAAAATCCTAGCATGTGCAGAGAACACACAATTTCTAGCATGTGCAGGTGACGTGCGCTCCTTGAGACCCTGGGTGCCTCCGATAAAACCCTAGCATGTGCAAAGGACGCGCACACGTGTGTATTCGCGGATGGTGTGAGTGATGTGCATTAAATATGTGCATCTATTTTATACTTAAAAAAGATAAATTTCTAGCGTGTGCAATGGCCGCATACTCGATCAAGTGTACAAGTGGTGTGACTTGTGAGTGTGGTGTGTGTTAAGTATGTGCATCTATCTTATACTTTAAAAAATTCAACGTGTCAGAAGAGTGCTAGTCCCATTTAGAACACACGGTTTTCTCAAGATTTCTGTAAGAACCACACCCACACCGTTTTTTTTTTGTGCAAAATCCTTAGCCAGGAGGCTAATTAAAAGAGCTCCGCCTTTGAACGTTGTATGTTGAACTGATAGCTTCAAAGATGAAGATAATTGACAATTATAGCTTGGTCAGATTAATTAGTATTGATTAACATCACGTATACGTGTCAAATAACCGCAGGTAATTAAGTACACCAACTACCACTGAGTAGGAAGCTAATTGGTCGATGTAATATAACAAATTTGGGAGGCTGGAAGAGCGAGATTTGGTCGAGCCAGACACCGAGTCCGAGGTCAGGTTAACCGGTCAAGGTTGATTGCTGGCTGTTAAAATCAGCATATATTGCATGATCTGTCCAAATCTTACTGGGCTTGCGAGTTAATTTGATCCAGTATTAACACCAGAAAAAAAACTTTTGCTTACGAGGAAATCCGCAAGAACATGCAATTTTCTCTCTCTAGATCCTGAGTTTTCACTACTTGTATCTTTTCATACCTTCAAGAGAAATAAAGAAAGGAAGGAAGAATTAAAGTTCAAAGTTCTTCGAAAGATCGATTTAAGAATTCACTGGTTGTCCACGAAGAACCTGGAGCCACAAATCAGTACACGCACAAGCCAAGACAGGGGCTGGCTGGCTAGCTATAGCATATCTTTCTGTCAATCTAAAGCGCAAAACTGTGACGGATTCCATCGATCTCCACCCGCATACGTGTCAACGGTTTTGCTGTTAGCGCTAGCTACCTACAGTTAGTTTCCTGGTCCATCGTCTGCAGCAACAGATCCAAAGTCCTTGCTTGGTCAAGAACTGTTCAAAGTTTCGGACCAACGAAAAAAGTCTTCCTGGCCAGATTTTCGTCAACTGCCTATGACTCAAAAGAAGCAAATTAAAGAAGAATAAAATTTTCGTCGATTCTCTCAAGAACAGGAAATTATATACGCAGTCATCGCTGGTACGTGTGATTAATTAGCTTGCTTTGGACGACAGCATAAATTTGCGCACAATCCACCCGTCATGTGCGAAGGAGTCTTGGAGAATGGATGGCCGATTTTATATGCCTAACCTTCTAGAGGCTGAAGGGTTTGATTCATATGCTGGTTGTTCGTGTCTTACAGGAAACCTATCTTTTAAACTGAATTCTGGAAAGGGTTCTTCTTATTTTTAACTGAGTGGGGGCAGTTGAGCCAGCTGAATTTGATTTTGCTGAGCTAGTGGACTATGGAGAGAATGAGCATGCCACTTATGTGCCTTTAGATTGTCTATCGAGATGATGGATATTTCAGACTAATGACAGAGAATAAAACTTTAGCTGTTCTGAATGACGAAAAACGGTGAAGCGTAGTTTTGGCCGTGAAGACTGAAGATGAAATGTTTCAACACCTCGTAAATATATATAAGAAGCTCGAATAGTCTTCAAGGAAAAAAGAAGCTCCAACACGCCAGGTTGAAGCTATTCGGGTACATTCCAGACAGACAATGACCATACCGAAATAGCCATATTATAACCCATTGAAATCAAGGGCAAGCAGCAGGGTGTCGATCGAATTCGAATTATCTATTTTATTCGGATTTGAATTCGGTTGGTAGCAAATATGGTTTAAATTTTCCATCCGATTAATAAGTTCTCTCCTATTCGTATTCGTATTTGCATTCACACAAAAAATGGAAACAAATATGGTATGAACTTTTTTCATCCGAAAATGTTATTTTATCTGTACTATTCGTATTCGTATTCGAATCTAATAAAACAATATATATATTTTATTGTAGTATGACTAATTAGTTGGATGAGTATTTTTAGTTTAATATGAATTCATGTTTTTAGGTGAAATAAATAAACTACAAGGATTGTGTGTGCTATGTACGAGGATAAAATATCGTAAATATTTTGCAATTACGTAAGTTACGAGGATATCCGAATCCAATCGAATTGAGTAGGTATTCAATTCGTATTCGTTACAACATTCGATTCGTATTTGATAATATTTAAATTTATATTCATTTTAAAAATATAAATACAAATATGAAAAGACCAATATTCCATTTGTATTCGATTAGTGGACACTCCTAGCAAACAGGTTCAGTGCAACATCAAAATTTAAGTCCATGGAAAGAATCGAGCCCATTATCTGCCAGTAGGCATCCAGAGCGGCCCACTTTTTATTATTAGCCGAAGGCTTTTCTTGTGTTGAGAGAAATTGAGACTGTCTCAGTTTATAGTTTGTAGTTGTTCTATACATTAATACATTATAGCCCCGTATCTGTATGCGGAGCTTAGCTATCTTCATTAATCGGCTTCTCCAATACAGCGGAGAGGGACTTCATTGTTAGGTACGATTAGACTCTTAAGCTTTCTTAGGCATCCGGTAGCTTCAAGCTGATTAAATTAAAAGCTCCCCAAACAACTTAACAAGACCACAAATTTTATTGAGTTCCCCAACCTCCTGTACTTGCTCAAACAATTAATACAATTGGATATCATGAAGCACAAACACATATTTCATTTGGCACTTTACTAATGCAAGTGCTCATGCTTCCTGTCCATAGCTCCTCCATCCATGTTTCAGACTTCAACCACTGCACCAAAGTGCTTCACTACCAAGAAAACGAGGGACGCGTGCTAGGAACTATACATCTTTAAATAAAGTAGAAGATGGGCTAGAAGTCTAGAAATAGTGACTTCAACAACCGTACCTAAGCGCTTCACTACCGACGAGAGATGAAGTCTTTGTACATACATATATATATTTTTCGGAGGCAGTAGATACATAGCATCTCAAATTTAGAGTTTTTTTAGCTTTTAAAAATAAAAATAACCATTTGAATTTTTTTTGTTTAAGTTAAAACTTAATTTGAATTTTTAGAAAAATAAAACTATTTAATATGAATAATCTAAACTTCAATTAGATTCAAAACAGTTTTATCGGGGTGCCTTGAGTTCCAAAGTATTTTCTGGAATTTTGTAGAAATTTTTGGAGTTTATTTGCTATTTCTTTGAGCCCAGATTTATTTAATCGTTTTTCTAAATTAGGAAATTCCTTCTTTTTCCAGATTTTCCTTCGGGCAAAATTCCTTTTCTTCTCGGACCATTTTCCATTTTCCCCATACTGTTCCCTTTTCTCCCTAGCCATCGGCCCAGCCCGCTTTTCCTTTCCCACGCGCCAGCCCGTCAGCCTCCTCACTCCTTCTCTCTCTGTCCCGCAGGTCCCACCCATCAGCTTCGTCCTCCTCGTGCACGGCTCTGTCTTCGAGTCCAACTCGCCGCACCGCTGCAGCCCAAAGGTTTGCCATGCTGTCAGGAACCCATTTTTGTCATCAGCCGCCACTCCCTCGCCGCCGCCGCACACCAGCGTTGCCCACCTTCTCATCTGTTTCTCTCTTTGCTCAGTCTCTCTTTCTTTCTTTTTTATGTGGGTCGCACATGTCAGCTCCTCTCTCTCTCTCTCTCTCTCTCTCTCTCCACCTCGGCCCCACATGTCAGTCTGTCACTTTCTCTCTTTCACTTACAAGTGGGCCCCACTTGTTAGTATCATTTTCATTTTCTTTTTTCCTTTCAGTTGAAAGAATATTTTTGCAATATTATTTTCTCTCTCTCTCTCTTTTTTTTTTCTGGCAAATCTTTCGAGAGTCCGTTCTCCTTTGTCTGAACTCCGATTCAGTCCGTTCAAGTTCCTAAATTCGTTTAAAATCGAGTATTTCTTTTAGAGTTGGTTTTATTGGTTTTGAATTTTATTTGATTTTATTTTGAATTTATTTGTGTTTCATATGTTTTCTCTCTTGTTTAGACGATCTATTTCAAGGAGGAGAACTAGGAGTAAGTTTTGAAGATCAAAGTGTGGTAACTGAGCAAAGCCAAGGAAAGTGGTAATCCATTGATCATATTGAACCTATATTTTTGAAGCATGTTGTTTTATATTAAATTGTATTATATCTTTATATCAACTGCTTTTAGGAGTAGTTAATCACCTATTTGTCATTATGCCACCATTGATTATTTGAATACCATGAATCACGTGTCACCATAGGATGGTCATTATTAGTTGGACATATTTGTATCACTAACATGGGTTATCTTAGAGACGCTTAGTCATGCTTAGTTATGGTGGGTTTCTGTCACTTGATTAATAATGTTAAATTTGATTTAATGATATATGGAATAGTAGCGGGTAGCCATTGTTGTTAGAATTTATTGTGCCATGACAGGGGATGCTATCGGTCCTGGTTGAACAAAATGATTTTCGCTTAGGCGAGCGATCGTGCAGCAAAGGGGGTGATGGTAGCATATTTTTGGATGAGGTAGACTCGCCTGAGTACTTATTAAGCACTTAATCTTATGCACCATTTGTCAGGACCCCGGGTAAACAACCCCGAGACCCTCTGTGCAAACCGAACTAGTTCCATGATCAGTAGCTAGCTCGCACAGTAGCAACATAGGTGAAATCATATCCATACAACAAACCAAGAAGAAGCAAGCAAATAATATTACTATTAGCAAAAGACCTTATGGTCAGAGTTGTTACAGAGTTGCCACGCAAGGCTCAACACCAAGAGGTTACAAGCAGCGGAGAACAAAACGTTTGTGGAAGCCATCCGACATGCCCACAGGAAATCGAGTGGAGGACGTGACCTAGCTTGCAAGGTCTTTGAAGTACTGTATGACTGGAAAGGCGACTAGAGGGGGGTGAATAGACGCTTTCTCAAATTTCACTTTGAATAGATTCAACACGTACTTTTCTCCAGTAGCTATAATAGCTAAGAAGTGCAGTGGAAGCCTTGTGTTAAATCTAATCAACCCCCAAAACAAAATACTCAAAAGAACCTATTCCAAGCAACGATTGAGAAGATCTACGTCAAAGTTTTGATCTTTTTCAGTTTTATCAAAGGAAGGTTCAAAACCGAGCAAAAACGAAAAACTCGATCCAACACTTGCTCGTGCAAGATGGATGATCTAGATGATCCTATATGTATTCCCACACATCACAGCAAAGTAGAAGAGGGCAAGAGATCAATCAAAAACCAAAGGATCAAAGATGGACTTTAAAATTACAAAACAAGAAGGAAGAACACAAAGAGACACATCCTTGGGAAATCATCCAATGATTGATTCGTGATTGTTGCTGGTTACAGCTACTCCCTCAAGGAGGACAAGTGCTCAATCCAGGAGCACACAATTAACTCATCTCTCTAGAATCCTAAGCCTCTCTCTTTCTCTCTAAGTCCCTAAAACCAAACTAGGGTTTACAAATGAAGTACTTGAGGGTTGTGTGACAACACCCCTCCTATTTATACTAGAGGCCTAGCTTCTAGAAGAGTTTCTCTAATGAGCTCCCGTTAAGGCCCAACACAAACGGGACACAAACGCACGCATTTTAAAGCGCTGCATCCATCATCTCTTGATCTAAACCACTTCACCTTACGCCGTCCCGCGCCGTGGTTTAGCCAAAAGTCACAAAGGTGGTGTTTGGTGAAATTACCAAAATACCACTTCTTGATCCTTCTCCGAAGACCGAGTCCAATCCTGTCGAAGCAATCGCCTGCTCCGCCACATGTAGGTTGATCAACGACTCTCATCATGTCGGCAAGTCTCTCCCGTCCGGATCCCACCGGAACCACCAAGGCACTTGCACCGACCCCCACGCCGCTTGATCAACCCGTCGCACTGAACTGCCCGTTCGGTCATCCTTGTCCATTCTGCGCCACGCTTGAGCCACTTGACCTCACCCGGCATCTATGATCGTTCTGAACCTCAGCTCTCCAAGCTTAGTCCCGATCCTCTCGCCGTTGACCGTCATTGACCTTCATGACACCTGCACGACAATAGATAGAGAAATCGTCTCTGGGAACAAGTTCTTCACAACTTGACCCACGTCAGTGAAAACATGCAATATGCAACTCATATGTAAAGACAAACATGGATATGACTTAACCCAAAAACACTTGGCCAATAAAATCAACAATCAGCACAAAACCGGTCAGACCGCCATTGAGAGGCCGGTCTGACCGTGTGCCCAACGCCGGTCCGACCGCCTATGACCTGACAGCCTTTAAACTTCTCCGAAAACGCATGAAACGTCAAACCAAAAACATCATTGCCAATTGTAACATCATCCTAAGATCATGCATATATCCCCATGATATCTACAATCTCCCCCTTGATGAACACATTGTCAATCTCTCGAAAACTGTAAGTTTGTGGGCGCATAGGCCCAATTTGGTTTATAAGCAAGAGAAAGCTATGGAAATGACCAAACTAGCTTCAGAATAGCATAGGCAAGTGAGATAAGGCAAAAGAAAGCACAAAAGCTTCAATTTTCAGAGAATAGCAAAAAATCTCACTTAAGGTCCATATGAAAGAACAATTGTTCTATTTGACCTTTGATCATTGTGAGTCTTCAAGAATTGCAATTCAACTTCAGAAAAGACAATAAAACCAAAAGAATGCAATTGAGATGCTCCCACTCACCATGATCACCAATTTTCATGAAAATTTCACTTTCTCCCTAAGACTCCAAAAAACTCTATAATAACATTTTTATCAATCTTTCTCCCTTTGACAATGGATTCATCAAGATACATGGAATAAGATAGAGCATGAATGAAATGGAATGGCTGTAATTTTTTTTGTTTTTCATTTTTTTTTAGTAACAGGAGCCATGAGAATTATCCGAGAAGACTGTATAAGTATTACACCAAGCCATATTATGTGAAGAAGCTATTGTCGACCATGGCAAGATATGTACAGCAAAGCTTAAACTAAACTAGTAACAATCTGGAATTAACTGAATTTGTAGCATGACAAGATGCTCAAAAACATAGTTTAACTAAAGGTATCCAAAAATGAGTCAAGCCATGTCTATAAGCAAAATGGAGCCAGAAAATAGAAAAAAGAGTCAATTTTGAGCAGTATTAGTTCAATTTTGAATCAATTTATTTGCACACAATTTTCTAACATTTCTTTACAAATTTCTTAGGATTGAGTTAAATGGAATGTGATACAATAGAAATATATATGAATAAGACCATATACCAAAGAAATAGGAGAAACAATGTACATCGATCACATCCTTCTAAACAATTATAGCCTGGAAAAAAATGTTCATCACTCATTTGACATCAATCATAGACTGCTAACATACAACTAGAAAGACAAAATTATGTCAATTCAGCACGTGTATGATAATTTCATACATCTCTGAACATTTGAAGAGATACAATAAAAATAGAACTTGTGGGAGCATTCAGCAATGAAAAATGCTTGGTCGAGCCCTGTCCTCATGCCACCAAAACAAAAATGTAACTTGTGGGAGCATTCAACAGTGAAGAAGGCTTGGACGTGCCCTGTCCTCATGCCACCATGGCAAATGGCACATATCTTCTGAAATCAAGAAGTTCAACAAAGAAAAGTTAGCATGATAGCTTCAGAGCTTGCAACTTACCAAAAACATAGCTTCCGTTAAAATTAGTTGTAAAATGTGCCCTGAGTACAGAACCACATTAAAACACTAGAAACTTAAAAAGGATCATGTGATTACATGAATTCAAAACATGTTGAAAACCTCAACCTACAATCAACGGATTGTACTAATGTAAGCATCACACAAGCACACCAAAAATGTTGTAGATTTCAGCACCAAGTTTAAGAATCATAATTTGCATATCTTTACACCTCCTCCTTCCTCGGCACCGCCGCCTCCTCCCTCGGCATGAGAAACACCAAGTTTAATTTCTAATGCAATTTCCAATCGTTGCAAAGACCATAATTTCTGTAAGCACGTGTTAGTAATTTCAGCTATATAGGCATATACTGAAGCACATTTGATTGAAGACTCGACCCAACTAAAAATGAACAACAGCAAGCAACAGTAGCAATAGAGGTAAAAATCGTCAGGCTCTTTTGTGTTTTGTCTATCTTCGGTTTCTTTCTTTGTAGCCTGTGTGCTTCTCCTTTAATGCAAAGATGGCAATGCTCTTGCCATTTTCCCTAAAAAAACGCCAGGCTCTGTATCTTCCTCTTGGCTCCCCTAGCCTTTTCTATTCCATATCAATCCCTCCTAAATACCAAGTACTGGGTTCATAACAAAGAATTAACAAGCTGTACAAGCTACATGCCAAAATCTGATGTAAACCACCAAGAAGGCCGCAGGAACTCTGTTTCCTATGATGTCATTAGGGAATACATAATCTCATGACCAGGTTCCTTCTGTCCTGTGTTTGCATGTTCTAAACTAAAATCACCTTACATCTGAATTGGAAATGTTCATATTTGTATGAGGTTGTATCTTCGACGTGATGGCTGCGGCTAATAACCTCAACTAGCAAGCACTCAGCCTAGGCGGCATTGGCAACACGTCTTGAATGATGTACTAGGACAAGACAATCCAGATCCAACTAACATAACATTAGGATCTGTGAAAGAACTAACAAAAGAGAAGATATACACTTTCAGCATATAAATCTTGGAGATGCGCCACCAGTCCAGCCGCATGGACATCCTCTTCTTGCAGACCTTGCTGGATCCGGCTGCGGTGCCAAGCGTTGCCCGCGGCAACGTCCACAGCGGCGAGTTGGGCTGCGCCCTAAACGGTGGCAGTGGGATTGACAGAGAGGTGGGGGAGGGGATTTGGGCGTGCGAACTTGGGGAGGGAGGGTAGGCGCCGCTCGAAGTCGCCTGTTCGGAGCCGCGGGGGGAGGCGGAGGCGGGGAAGATGGGGCGGCGCAGAGGGAGGAGGCGGAGGGGAAACTGAAGGGGTGCGGTCAGGGGCCGGGCGCGCGCGGTGGGATGGGTGAGGGGTAACTCAGTGGCATTTGTGGGTAATTTCATTCAACTTCAAGGGGTATTTTCCTCGTTGAAGGTTAGCTCCTCAGGAGAATCCACGAGAAGGCTGCTTCTCGTTGCTAGTTTATTTTTGAGATAGCTCCCCGCGAGAAGCAGAATCTAGTTGTTTTGAGAATCTAGGTATTTGGCACAACTTCACGAGATCCGAATGAGAAGCTAGGAGTAGGAGCCATACCAAACAGGGCTTTAGTAAAGCAAGTCCTGGACTAGGAGTCATCCACAACTGCCTCCTAAGTTTCAACCAAAAGACAATTTGTTTTCTTAGCATTGTGCTAGATCTCAAGCCTTGCCGCGATCATCCAAAGCAAGAAGCTTAAGAGAGTGATCTAGGTCATCCAAAACTCTCCGTGATTTCATGCCTAGTGCAATGGTAAGCCGTCTCATGAGAAAGAATTGGTGAGATCAGTTTTTTCGAACAGAAAAGCTCATTTTTCATTTGCTTGACCTAAGAACTTCCAGAGCTCATTACAAAACTCATATCAGATTTAAGACTCAATTAAGCGTATATGACATGGCGTGAATCATAAGAGGATCACTATAGCAAAACTAGTCACAAGATTCAAGAAGTCATGTTTTGATTCAATTTGCTCACAGATAATAAAGCTATCATGGCAAAAGCTAAGCTATACATGTAAAGCCATAAAAGAAGTCTTAGCACACTAACACAAGACATGACAGGGTATAAAGTATGAAATCATGTCATACAAGGATAATAATCAAAGCTCCATGAATTTATATTACAATGCAAGTTGTAGAATTGAAAATGCATTATGATACAATGAAGGCAAAAAAAAGAAAAACTCCCCCTCAAAATAGGCCAAGTGGACTAATAACCCCTAACTCTCCCCGCAAAGTAGCAAAACGAGAAGAATCAAGAGCCTTAGTGAAAATATCAGCAACCTGCTGCTCAGACTCAACAAAATGAAGCACAACATCACATTTCTCAACATGGTCTCTAAGAAAATGATATCGAATATCAATGTGCTTGGTCCTAGAGTGTTGCTCTGGGTTTTTGGCAATGTTTATGGCACTAGTGTTGTCACAGAAAAGGGGAATACTATCCAAAAACAACCCATAGTCCCGCAAAGTAGACAAGATCCAGATAACTTTGAGAGCAAGCGCTGCTGCTGACTACATACTCGGCCTCGGCGATGGGATGTGCAACAGAGGACTTTTGAGAAGACCAAGAAATAAGAGATGTGCCCAAGAAATGACAAGTGCAAGTACTCTTCCTATTCACTCTACACCCATAAAATCAGCATCAGAAAAAGCCCGAATA
The DNA here is from genome assembly GCA_036346255.1 of Ampelocalamus luodianensis. NCBI lineage: Eukaryota > Viridiplantae > Streptophyta > Magnoliopsida > Poales > Poaceae > Ampelocalamus > Ampelocalamus luodianensis. Next base: position 23,990,091 of record CM070622.1, on the reverse strand, counting down.
GAGATAGCAGAATCAGAAGAAAACCAGAGTCCAAAGTCAAGAGTGTCTTGGAGGTACCTGAATATGCGCCGCACCGCTTGACGATGAGAAGCACGAGGGGAAGCCTGAAATCGAGCGCACAGACACACAGCGAATTGTATGTCCGGCCTCGACGCTGTGAGGTAGAGGAGGGAGCGGATCATGCTGCGGTACTCCTTCTGATCCACGGGCTCTCCATCCTCATTAGGGTCCAGCACAGTGGTTGTGGCAATGGGAGTAGACATTGGCCTACTGCTCCCCATGTCGAAGCGCCGAAGAAGGTCCTTTGTGTACTTTGATGAATGAAGGTGCCTTCTTTCAGTTGTTTGACTTGAAGACCAAGGAAGAAGGTCAATTCTCCCATCATGCTCATCTCGAACTCCCTGCTCATAGAATCTGAAAATCTGGACACCAAAACATGAGAAGAACCACCGAATATGATATCATCCACATAAATCTGAACCAATAAAAAGTCACTGCCATGCCTGAGAGTGAACAAGATTTTATCAACCATTCTCATTTTAAATCATTTTTAAGCAAGAAACTCTTAAGTCTATCATACCAAGCTCTAGGGTCTTGCTTCAATCCACACAAGGCTTTGGAGAGCTTAAACACATGATTTGGGAACTTGGGATTTTCAAAACCAGGAGGTTGCTTGACATAGACCTCTTCTTCTATGAAATCATTAAAGAAAGCACTCTTGACATCCATTTGAAAAATCTTAAAACCCTTTGAAGACGCAAAAGCAAGCAAGATGCGAATGGCTTCTAATCTGGCTACAGGAGCAAAGGTCTCTTCAAAATCTAAGCTTTCTACCCGGGAATAACCTTGAGCTACAAGCCTAGCCTTGTTGTGAACTACCAACCCATCCTCACTTTGTTTGTTTTCGAAAACCCATTTTGTTCCAATTACATTATGATTAGGTGGAAGTTCAACTAAGGTCCAGACTTTGTTTCTTTCAAAATTTTCAAGTTCTTCATGCATGGCATTGACCCAAGAGGAATCGGATAAAGCATGGGTGATATCTCAGGGTTCAAAAGACGCAACAAAAGCAGAATGCGCATGAGAATCTGGAGAGATAAACCTGGAGTGAGTAACTCGCTCATTGAGATCCCCAATCATCTGCTCAGACGGATGTCATCGCTGGATGTGAAGAGGAGCTCCTGGTGCAGAAGTGGCCTCTACCTCATGGGCTGTGGAGGTAGGAGCAGAGCCACTCAGGTCGTCGATGAAGATAGAAGGAGGCTGCTCAGCTGAAGCTGGAGTAGTGGAAGCAGGCTCTCCAACCATCTCAGAAGGGACTTGAGGATGGATTAGGTCCTAATCCTCAGAGTCATCGTCGACGAAGATGCTTTCTCGAATATCAGAAACCTGTGTACCTGCAGCATCGGGTCTAGTACTAGGACTAGCCTTATCAAAAGTGACTTCGCAAGTCTCAACAATTTTGTTAGTATCCAAATTAAATACACGATAGCCACGAGAATGAGCAGGATATCCAAGAAATATGCCATCAGAACATCTAGATTCAAATTTATCAAGGTTGCCATGTTTAAGATGAAGTATTTGCTACCAAAAATCTTGAAATAAGAGACTTTAGGCCTATGACCAAATCTAAGCTCATAAAAAGTTTAACCAATCACAGATCTCAAGAAAACCCTATTAGATACATAGCAAGTAGTAGAGATCACCTCACCCCAAAACCTCCTAGGTATGGAATGCTCATCTAGCATGGTTCTAGCCATCTCTACAAGGGTCTTGTTCTTCCTCTCTACAACGCCATTCTGCTGGGGAACTCTAGGAGAGGAGAACTGATGCTCAATTCCCCTATCAGTGCAGAAAGTGGCAAAACAAGAGTTCTTGAATTCTGTCCCATTGTCACTCCTAATGACTCTCAAAGCTTCCGGAAGATCAACAGCTAGTCTAAGGACCAATTCTCTAAAAAAATCCAAAAGTCTCGTCCTTAGAAACCAGAAAATAAACCCATGAATACCTGGAGAAGTCATCCACAATCACAAGCACATACCATTTCCCACTGCATTTGGACTCTAGAGGGCCAAGCGTGTCTAAGTGCAAGAGCGACCAGTCCATCGGTCATCACTAAAGTAAGAGGTGGATGAGAAGCGAAACCATCTTACCATGTCTACAGGAGCGCACACTAGGTCTCTAATGACCTTGACCTAGGCAAACCTCTAATCAAATCCTTACTACTGACTCTAGTCAAGTGGTCAAAACCTATGTGTCCAAGTCTACGATGCCATAAGACTAGATCATGAGAATCAGAAGCTACAAGATATCTAGGACTGGAAGCAAAGAGACACTGAAATCAGCACTAAAGATCCTCTCAAACCTAGTGATCCCAAAGACATGCTCACCTGAGGAGTCCAGAACTCTACACTCACCACTCTTAAACCTTACCTCCAGACCCTCATCTAGCAGCTGAGAAAGAGATAGCAGATTATACCTCAGCTTACTTACCAAAGCGACGTCCTTAAGCATGAACTTGTTGTTGACGCGCACTTTGCCCTTGGCTGTCACGGTCCCGGTAGAAGCATCCCCAAATGTGATCAACTCATTGCCGGATGCATGTGTGAGGGAGGAGAACCATCTAGAATCTCCAATCACGTGTCGAGAACATCCAGAGTCAACAAGCCATATGTCCTCCTTCCTCGCACGACGGACCTCGTCGGGATCGCTGAAAAGGTCGTCGTCGTTGGAGGAGTCGACGTCGTGGCTATCCCGGGCCATGAAGCACATGCTGGTGAAATACTGGATCTTCTTCTTGTCATGAGAGTCATCGTCGTCGTTCTCCGTCCCTGAGTCCACATCGCTCACATCAACACTCTCAAGAGCGGCAAGAACCTGGCTGATGAACTTGCGATAGTTGGGCTTCTTGGCTTTTGCATCCTTAGCTTGAGAACGCCTTCGAGAGTCCTTCTCCACTTTTCCCTTCAGCTTGGGGCACTTGGAGCGAATGTGGTTTGGCTCACCACACTCAAAGCAGGTGACAGGGCCTCCTCTCCTCCTATTCCTCACTTTGTTATGTGCTCTCGAGAATCTGGTGGATAGGAGGGCTAAATCATCCTCAGGTATCCTCTCAAGTTGCTCATCACTCATAGAGTGCAAAGCAGACAAAGAAAACCCAGAATCCAAGGAATCAGAAGAACTACCCTTAGATGGGTCGACCACTAAAGCCATCGACTCTGTCTTGGGGAGACGCGAGATAAAGTCAATCTCATGCGTCTTCAACCTCAAGTAGAGCTTATCCATGGTAAGCTCACTCATGACAGTGTTGTCATTGATGGAAGTGATCTTCATCCCCCAAACTCTCACATCAAGAGCACCCAAGAGCTGGCGTGCATTCTCAGATTCAGTGAAAACAAGATCCACAGGACGAAGATCAGAAATAATCTTAGAGAACCTCCCCCATAGCTCATCTAAAGATTCACCAGACCTTTGCTCGATCTTTGAGTATTCTTTCTTGAGTTGGTTCTATCTCACTTCCTTGATCGCAGTAGAGCCCTCGTGATAGTCACAAATGGTCTTCCAGATCTCGTGAGTAGACCTCAAATGAGCCACATGCTCAAACTCAGATCGACTAAGCCCTTGAATCAGAAAGTTTCGAGCCTTCCTATTAGCTTCAACATCTTGAGTGATTACATCGTCATTGGCTGGCACAACATATGGATTTTTGACCTTAATCCAAATAGCGTGCCCTTGAGCCTCGATGTAGGCTTGGATACGAGCCTTCCAGTAAGCAAAATCAGATCCATCAAAGATTTGTGGTTTGGTTGAATACTTGTCAGTCGCCATGGCTCCAAAGGCTGGTTAAGATATCTATGAGAAGAGCTAACCGTGCTCTGATACCACTTGTAGGACCGGAAAGGCGACTAGAGGGGGGAGAATAGACGCTTTCTCAAATTTCACTTTGAATAGATTCAACACGTACTTTTCTCCAGTAGCTGTGATAGCTAAGAAGTGCAGTGGAAGTCTTGTGTTAAATCTAATCAACCCCCAAAACAAAAGACTCAAAAGATGGAGATCAAACACTTCTGGCGGTCAGACCGGCGTGCATTAGCGGTCGGGCCGGGTGCGATCGGCCGGTGGCAAATGGGCTGATCGGCCGCCCCGACTAGAAACAGGAAAACAGCTCGGGTTTCAAAACGAAAAACGATCTAACTTTTGATCTATACGGCCAAACTTGACCAAAATTGGAACACACTTTCCTAAGGGTAATAAGAACCTATTCCATTCAAAGATTGACAAGATCTACATCAAAGTTTTGAACTTTTTCAGTTTTATCAAAGGAAGGTTCAAAACCGAGCAAAAACGAAAAACTCAATCTAACACTTGCTCGTGGGAGATGGATGATCTAGATGATCCTAGATGTATTCCCACACATCACAGCAAGGTAGAAGAGTGCAAGAGATCAACCAAAAACCAAAGGATCAAAGATGGACTTCAAAATCACAAAACAAGAAGGAAGAACACAAAGAGACACATCTTTGGGAAATCATCCAAGGATTGATTCGTGATTGTTGCTGGTTACAGCCACTCCCTCAAGGAGGACAAGAGCTCAATCCATGAGCACACAATCAACTCATCTCTCTAGAATCCTAAGCCTCTCTCTTTCTCTCTAAGTCCCTAAAACCAAACTAGGGTTTACAAATGAAGTGCTTGGGGGCTGTGTGACAGCACCCCTCCTATTTATACTAGAGGCCTAATTTCTAGAAGAGTTTCTCTAATAGGCTCCCGTTAAGGCCCAACACAAACGGGACACAAACGCACGCATTTTAAAGCGCCGCATCCATCATCTCTTGACCTAAATCACTTCACCTTGCGCCGTCCCGCGCCGTGATTTAGCCAAAAGTCACAAATGTGGTGTTTGGTGAAATTACCAAAATACCCCTTCTCGATCCTTCTCCGAAGACCGAGTCCAATCCTGTCGAAGCAATCGCCTGCTCCGCCACGTGTAGGTTGATCAACGGCTCTCATCATGTCAGCAAGTCTCTCCCGTCCGGATCCCACCGGAACCACCAAGGCACTTGCACTAACCCCGCACCGCTTGATCAACCCGCCACACCGAACTGCCCGTTCGGTCATCCTCGTCCATTTTGCGCCACGCTTGAGCCACTTGACCTCACCCGGCATCCATGATCGTTCTGGACCTTAGCTCTCCATGGTTAGTCCCGATCCTCTCGCCGTTGACCGTCATTGACCTTCAAGACACCTGCACAACAATAAACAGAGAATTCTTAGAGACTACTCAGGCGAAGCAACCACATCCCAATGTGCTTATAGCACCCCCTTTACTGCACGATCATTCGCCTGAGTATGAAATCATTTTCGGTTCAACTCAGCCAAATGACAACCCTGACCACGGCACAATATCTTTTAAAAGCAGTGGCTCCACCATAATTCTATATTTTCTTTAGTCAAATTTATCATTAATGAATCATGAGATTGAGAGACCAACGCATAACTAAAGCAGGACTAAGCATAATACGCACCCATGTTGGTATAGCAATAATGTCCAACTAGGAATACCCAACCTATGGTATCCAAGGGAACATGTCAACATGTCACTTGCAATTTATCAAGGAGGCATACTACCGAGAAGGTATTTAGCTAGTTCCCAAAACCAATTTTATACAATTAGCCATGCAGGTTGATATGAAACCATATACTTTTATAAAAAGGGTTTAATATGATCAAAGGTTCATGACTTGCCTTCGATGAAGAGTTAGGATGCTTCGATTGAGGTCATCAGATCCATGAAGTCTTCCGAAACGCCGAAATCTACACGTGTGAACAAAGCTAAATAAATAAACAACTCCAAATAAAATCCCAATAAATACCAAATTAGCGCAAACAGTAAGAGGAAGAAACTAGAGGAGTTTGGAAAAAGGAGTCACTCGAATCGGAGTTCGAATGGAGGAGAACGGGCTCTCGGAAGGAGGTTCAACTAAGAAGGAGGTCAGGGTACGGGGAAACTTACTAGGACAGAGAGAGGAAGAGTTGAGGGGAAAACAAGAGGAGGGCGAGGGCTCCTAGGTGCTCTATTTATCAACTGAGGAGAGAGAGAGAGAGAGAGAGAGAGATCAACAGGCAGGGAGCACGAGCGGAACTCTGGGCTGGCAGGCCAGGTGGTGGCGTGCGCAAGAGAGAGGGAGGCACAGGTGTGCGTACGACTGAGGGGACAAGGCGAAAGCAGGGCGCCTCAGAGGGCGCACACGGATGGCAGAGGAGCTAGGAGGTGCTAGAGGCGGCGATGACAGGTGCACGCGGGTGGTAAAGGTGCCAGGAGTAAAGCGCGCGCGCGGCACTGACCCGAGCGGCACACGCGTACGGTGTTGACACGGGCAGAGGAAGAAGGTGAGCAGGGCTGATAGGTGGGACTAGTCGAAACCAAGAGGGTGGTCGAAACCAAGAGGGTGGTCGTGACCGAGAGGGTGATCGTGATCAAGAGGGTGGTCGTGACCAAGAGGGTGGTGAGGAGGAGGTAACAGAGACACAGAACTTCAAAAACCAAGAACTTCAACAAACTCAAAAAGAACTAAAAAAACTGGGATGTTACAAACCTACCTCTCTTAAAGGGAATCTCGACCCCGAGATTCAGGCTGACTAGGGAATAGATGCGAAAACTCGATCTTCAGGTCCTCTTCGCGCTCCCAGGTGGCTTCTTCTTCAGTGTGATAGCACCATTGAACTTTGTAGAAACGGATGATCTTGCTTCTTGTTGCTTGCTCTGACACTTCCAAAATCTTGATGGGATGCTCCTTGTAAGTGAGATCTTCCTACAGGCTAACTGCTTCTAGCGGCATCTGCTCTTCTAGTACACGTAGACACTTCTTCAACAAGGACACATGGAAGACATCATGCACATCTGATAGCTAAGGTGGAAGTTCAAGTTTGTAAGTAACTTCTCCTGTTCTAACAAGAATTGGAAGAGGTCCAATGTATCTGGGTGCAAGCTTCTCGCTGACTCTGAAACAACGCATTCCTTTGAGAGGTAAAACTTTTAGATACACATGATCTCCAGGTGCAAAAGCTAAATATCGGCGACGGTTATCAGCATAACTTTTCTTCCTGGTCTGAGCTGTTCTAAGCTTTTCTCTGATTGACTTAACTTGATCTTCAGCTTCCTTGAGGATTTCTGGTCCAAGTACTTGTTCTTCTCCTGTTTTAGTCCAATACAAAGGTGTTCTGCACTTTCTTCCGTAAAGGGCCTCAAACGGGGACATCTGCAAACTTGATTGATGACTGTTGTTGTAAGAAAATTCTACATAAGGTAATATCTGATCCCAGCTGGTCTGGTTCTCTAGGGCATAGGCTCTCAACATATCTTCTAGGATTTGATTTACTCTTTCTGTTTGGCCATCTATCTACGGATGGTAGGCTTTGCTGAAATTCAGATTAGTGCCCAGAATACTATGTAACTTCTTCCAGAATCTGGAGGTGAACTGAGATTCTCGATCCGACACGTTCTTCTTGGGTACTCCATGCTGATATACTATCTTTGCCATGTACAATTTTGCAAGTCTGTCTCCTAAGTAGGTGGTCTTGACTGAAATGAAGTGTGCAATCTTAGTTAGGCGATCCATGACTACCCAGATAGAATCATAACCAGCTCTTGTCCTTGGCAGACCGGTGATAAAGTACATGCCAATTTCTTTCCATTTCCACTCAGGGATCTGCAAGGGTTGCAAGAGTCCAGCGGTTCCTTGATGCTCAGCTTTAACTCGCTAGCAAACATCACACTGAGCGATGTATTCAACAATTTCTCGCTTCAAGCTATGCCACCAATAGAATTCCTTAAGATCTTGGTACATCTTAGTGCTTCCGAGGTGAATGGAATATAAAGTTTCATGTGCTTCCTTGAGTATCAACTACTTAAGTTCTTTCTGGTTCGGTACACAAATACGCTTATCGAACCAAACAGTTCCTCGTTCATCTTCTAAAAATCTTGGGAACTTGCCCTTCTTCATGTTGCTTTTTATCTCCTTGATATCTGCTTCTTCAATCTGAGCTTAGTAGGTTGAACTTCTAAAGTGGCTACGAAACCTTCTTCTACCAATTCAAGCTTGAGCTTCTGAAATTCTTCATATAGTGTTGGCTGACTTTCCTTGATCATCAGAGTTTTACAGTAGACCTTTCTACTTAAGGCATCTGTTATGACATTAGCTTTACCTAGATAATACTAGATTCCCACATTGTAATCTTTGATCAACTCTAATAATCTTCTTTGCCTCATGTTAAGATGAGCTTGAGTAAAAATATACTTCAAGCTCTTATGGTCAGTGAAAACTTCACAGCGATTACTGATGAGATAATGATACCATATCTTTAAAGCATGTACTACGGTAGCCAATTCTAAGTCATGAGTGGGGTAATTTGCTTCATGAGACCTCAACTGACGAGAAGCATATGCTACTACCTTCCTTTCTTACACTAGGACACAACCGAGACCTTGTCGTGAGGCATCATAGAAAATCTCAAAATCGTTTCGGACATCCGGCAAAATCAACACTGGAGCGGTGGTCAGGTGCTTCTTTAATTCTTGAAAACTCTGCTCACATTTTGGTTTCCAAGCATACTTCTTTTCCTTTTTCAGCAGCTGGGTGAGAGATCTTGCTATCCTGGAGAATCCTTCTATAAACTGGCGATAGTATCCCGCCATATCAAGAAAACTTCTAATCTGAGGCACTAACAAGGGCGACTCCCAGTTGAGTACATCCTTGATTTTGCTACGGTTCACGGCTACTTGTTGAACTTAGCATAGAGTTGATGATCCCTAAGCTTAATCAAGGTCGGGCGAAAGTGCTCTTTATGCTCTTCTTCACTCTTAGAGTAAACTAGGATATCGTCAATAAAGACAATGACGAACTTATCCAGATACTCCATGAATACTTTATTCATCAAGTTCATAAAGTAAGCAGGAGCATTGGTCAATCCAAAGGACATGACCGTGAACTCATACAGTCCATAACGGGTTGAGAATGCTGTCTTAGGTATATCCTCTTAGCGAATCTTTAACTGATGGTAACCTGACCTCAAGTCTATTTTTGATAACACTCTGACTCCCTTTAACTGGTCGAACAAATCATCAATCCTAGACAAAGGATACTTGTTCTTGGTGGTGACTTCATTGAGTGAGCGATAATCCACATATATCCGCTGGGTACCATCCTTCTTGGCAAAAAAGATCAATGGAGCTCTCCAAGGTGAAGAACTTGGTCGGACAAATCCTTTATCTTACATCTCCTCAATCTGCTTCTTCAGCTCGACTAAGTTGTCAACCGGCAAATGGTAGGGCCGCTTGGAAATCAGTGCAGTAGCAACATAGGTGAAATCATATCCATACAACAAACCAAAGAAGAAGCAGACAAATAATATTACCATTAGCAATAGACCTTATGGTCAGAGTTGTTACAAAGTTGCCACGCAAGGTTCAACACCAAGAGATTACAAGCAGCGGAGAACAAAACGTCTGTGGAGGCCATCCGACATGCCCACGGGCAATCGAGTGGAGGACGCGACCTAGCTCGCAGGGTCTTCGAAGTACTCCTCTTCATAGCACTCTGAAATCCCAGGTTCACCTCCTCTGTTGATCAAACAGAGGGCATAAAGCCATGAGTACTTTGAATGTACTCAGCAAACCATAGGGAGATGTATGCAATTAATATTCATGCAGGGCTTGACAAGAATAGCTTTATGGTTAGTTTGCAAAAAACAATATTAACCAGAAATACAATAAGTAGATTGCAAAGCACAATTTGAAAGATTAATACATAAGTAATCAAGTTCTTTCAAAACAACTCGTGAACGCTCTCTTCACTTCCCAAACCACTCGTAACCAACCACGACCACTTTTTTAGAAAATCTATCCCTTGCGTGAAATCACCAGGCATTGTCTGTAACCAGGGACACGACTATTCGAATAGTTTTACACTCTACAAAGGTTGTACAGCTTGACCCACAAGACACAACTTCTCTAGTTTGTTTGGCATCCGTCGATACCACCGCTCACTACCTCAGGTGAGCAGTCTAGAGCATGTGACAAGACCTTTACAAAGTTCTGTTCTGACTCAGTCCTGCTTGCTAAGGATTCGCCTTTCTAGCCCCCTCTTGCGCCGTTCCCAACCAAAATAGAACTGAATCAAAACATTGCTAATTAGTTGGCCAGATCCACCCCATAAATCAACTTATGATTGCACGGTAAGGCCCAGATCAATGGCGTACAAGGTTAAGTCCTTAGAGACTACTCAGGCGAAGCAACCATATCCCAATGTGCTTATAGCACCCCCTTTACTGCACGATCATTCGCCTGAGTATGAAATCATTTTCGGTTCAACCCAGCCAAATGACAACCCTGGCCACGGCACAATATCTTTTAAAAGCAGTGGCTCCACCATAATTCTATATTTTTTTAGTCAAATTTATCATTAATGAATCATGAGATTGAGAGATCAACGCATAACTAAAGCAGGACTAAGCATAATACGCACCTATGTTGGTATAGCAATAATGTCCAACTAGGAATACCCAACCTATGGTGTCCAAGAGAACATGTCAATATGTCACTTGCAATTTATCAAGGAGGCATACTATCGAGAAGGTACTTAGGTAGTTCCCAAAACCAATTTTATACAACTAGCCATGCAGGTTAATATGAAATAATATACTTTTATAAAATGGGTTCAATATGATCAAAGGTCCACGACTTGCCTTTGATGAAGAGTTGGGATGCTTTGGTTGAGGTCATCAGATCCATGAAGTCTTCGGAAACGCTAGAATCTACACGTGCGAACAAAGCCAAATAAATAAAACAACTTCAAATAAAATCCAAATAAATACCAAATTAGCACAAAAAGCAAGAGGAAGAAACTAGAGGAGTTTGGAAAAAGAAGTCACTCGAATCGGAGTTCGAATGGAGGAGAATGGGCTCTCGGAAGGAGGTTCAACTGAGATGGAGGTCAGAGCACGGGAAACTTACCAGGACAGAGAGATAGAAAGAGTTGGGGGAAACAAGAGGAGGGAGAGGGTCCTAGGTGTTGTATTTAACAGTCGAGGAGGAGAGAGAGATCAACAGGCGGGGCGCACGAGCGGAGCTCTGGGCTGGCAGGCCAGGTGGTGGCGTGCGCAAGAGAGAGGAAGGCACAGGCGTGCGCACGACTGAGGGGACAAGGCGAAAGTAGGGAGGCTCAGAGGGCGCACGCAGATGGCAGAGGAGCCAGGAGGTGCTAGAGGCAGCAGTGACAGGCACACGCGGGTGGCATAGGAGCTAGGAGTAAAGCACGCGCACGGCACTGACCCGAGCGGCACGTGCGTACGGTGCTGATGCGGGCGGAGGAAGAAGGTGAGCAGGGCTGGTAGGTGGGGCTTGTCAAAACCAAGAGGGTGGTCGTGACCAAGAGTGTGGTCGTGACCGAGAGGTGGTCGTGACCGAGAGGGTGGTGATGAGGAGGTAACAGAGACACGTAACTTCAAAAACCAAGAACTCCAGCAAACTCAAAAAGAACCCAGAAAAACTGGGATGTTACACCATTGAACTGGGCCATATCGTACAACCACACGTCCTGTATGGGATGGACATGCCTAACTAATTAGCAGTATCTTAATTTTGGTTTTGTTTTGGTGGTGTGAGATACGGGATGGACGTATACTCACATGGCACAAGAGGGGTGCCTTGTCTGGTCGGGAAGACATTTGGTGTTGAAACCTGTCGAACCCAGGAGCGAAGGATCCCAAATTCTTTGTGTTTTATACACTAGTCCGGCAACAACTAGTGTACACAGTCAAACAAAAGTGGATAGCACAACCATAAAACGCCATTCATGGATAAAAACTGAAGTTTGTTACAAAAGGGGCCATAAAGCCTAAAAGCAAAATATAGCAGAAGCAAAGCAATAAGGTCGACCACACGATTCGCCACAGGCAATTGTATAGGGCGTAGTCTAGTTGTCCAAGTTCTTATTCTCCTCATAGCACTCTTCTCCTGATCAATAATTTATTAAGTAAGGTGAGTATAAATGAATGTACTCCGCAAGTTACACCCAATTAACAGAACTATAATGCATACAGGGATATATCAAAGGAAGGCTTAAGGAGTTGATTTTGCATAAAGCAATGTTTCTTTCTAAACACTCATACTAAGTTCCAAAGCGGTCTATTCCATAGCTAAAATTTATATTTATTTTCGGAAACTCAAGTTTTATAGTCAGATAACATTTATATAAGAGTAGTGAATGATACCCTCCTATCACAAGGCTACCCGCCCAATTTCCCGATTAGATAGGAAATCCAAAACCATTTGATGGAGTATTTTGAAAATAAAAACCAAAGTCTAACTTGGAGTGGCTTTGTTAGCATGTCCATGACCGTGGACACGGCTATTCGAATAATTCTTAACACTCTGTAGAGATCGTACATCTTTACTCACAAGAGATAATCACTCGTGATGTCCGTTTCACACACTTCTGAAGGTGTGCGACTGAGAGATTATCACAAGGCCTTTACAATACACCATTCCACCATAAACCCGACTCGCTAATAAGGTTTCGCTTCCATTGGACTAACCACCCGCTGTATTTAAGCCCTCATTTGCGCCACGTGGGAATACATAAAAGTAGGTCGTAAAGACACCCACGCAACCAGATGGCACAACCACAATGAAATGGTACAAATTATTTAGCTAGGTCCCACCCACACAGGACATATGGTCATATGATGGGGCTTAGCAAGATGCGCCTCGAAGACCGATCCTAAACTGACTTGGTCAACTTCCAAAACAAACTCTGGGCCTCGACCATAGAAATGAGTCGATCCCATGCATAGACATGCACCCATCCAAATATCCAATTCGCCCAAGTCCAAACCAATTTTTATTTTGTTTAACAAGTCAAATCATTTTATAAATTTCTATGGTAAAGACAATACCATAGAATCATTTTTCAAATCATAGTTGAACTTTTGGCTAAATTCCCCAAATTAAACACTTTCAGTCTAAGCATTGTCTAAGCATACTGTTTTTCAACATGATCTAGTCATACTAGTGTATCGACCAAATTTTCCACTATGGTGACAAGGGACATGACAACTTCAATTTCAACATAGGTTGTACAACAGCAACAGAAGTAACTAGTAATTTAAAATATGAATTTAAATTATAGGAATATAAGTAAGCATGCAATAATAGTTTAAAACAGAATTTAAATAATTTTAAATACTGGGCTCAAAGATGTTCAAAGGATTAACTTGCCTTCTCAAAAGCTTGAGGATTTACTTCTTTGAAATATTCAGGTTCCCTAGAGTCGTCGAAATCTACACGTGAGAACGAAGTAAAATCAAATAAATTCCAAATAAATTCAAATGAACTCCAAATTGAATAATTTTAGTTTAGAAAGCTAGATCTTGATTTTAGATGAATTTACAAATTTGAATCATCCAAAACAGAGCTCATATGACGGAGAACGAGCTATCGGAAGTTTTGAAATCGTATGGTCGGAAGGAGGTTCAACTACTTGGTCGAAAGAGATTTGACTGGTTAGAAGGAGTTTCGACTACCTAGTCGAAAGAGGTTCAACTGGTCAAAAGGATTTTCGACTACTTGGTCGAAGGAGGTTGCCTGAGAGAAAAGAGAGACAATGGAAGGTCGGGGAAGAACCAGTGAGAGTCTGAGATGCTCAGAGAGGAAGCAATTTGGAAATATCTCACTAGAGGCGATGTGGTGGTGAAAATGCCCTTTCAGCCGGAGATGAAGATGAAGCTCAAATCCGAAAGCTCCTGAGGACCAAAACCAAATCCGGTTAGGGAATAGGTTCCTCGTGTCCTGGAATAGTTGATTGTTGGCTGAAATTCCCCAAATGAAACAAGTTTGGTCTATAAGCATGGCTAAGCAATACGTTTAAATGATCCTAGTTCATACTATCGTATCAACCAGGTTTTATCTAGGGTGTCAATGTGTTTGATTCAATATCAACATTGGTCCTACAAAGGATTTAGGTATAACTATGAATTTAAAAACAGGAATTTATATTACTGAATATAAATAAGCATGCAATAATAATTTAAAAACAGAATATATATAATTTAAAATATTAGGATTGATATGATCAAGGGTATAACTTGCCTTGCTTGATGAGGTGACGTCGTTTTCTTAACAGATCACCTTAACAGAATGTCTGGTGTTGAGGTGACGTTTTTCTTAACAGGTCACCTAGTACTCACAAGTACTATCTTCAGGTAGTCCAAGTGTACGATCACGATGATCATACAGTCAAAATCAATCCTCTTATGTTGTTCTTCAATCGGCGTTGAAATCTGACTCTCCGAAGTCGTCGAAATCTAATCGCGAAAATAATCCAAATTCAAACTAAATTAAAATAACAAATCAAATGAACTCCAAATAGAAATATTTTGGTTTCAATAGCTAGATTATAATTTTACACAAATTTTGCAACTTGAACCACCCAAATCGGAGTTTGGATGCAAAAGATATGAACTTTAGAAGTTTGGAATTACATGGAATAATAGATTTAGGGTTTAAAGGAATCATTGGTTAAATGAACTCAAAATTAAATAATTTTGAGTTAGATGGCTAGATCTTGATTTTATATGAATTTAGGAATTTGAATCGACGAAATCGGAGTTCGTATGAGGGAGAACGAACCCCGGGAAGTTTTGAATATCAAAAACCCTAATTTTCAGATTTATGAATTTCTTGAATTATTTTTCTAAAGGAAATTCGGTTTATTGCGCATGCTGACGTCAGCGGCTAATTTTCTTTTTCTGGTCGAATTATTTTCCTAAAGGAAAATAATTTATTTCACTGATAGGTGGCCCCCCAAGTCAATAGACTGGGTCCATGGTCTAGTCAACAGTCCACCGCGGACCCGGCGCACGCCACAGTGGAGACTGCCACGCGTGCGTCCACGCGGGCGGGACGAGGCCAACATGTGGCGGCCACGAGGGCAACAGATGGGCGAGGTGGCGTGTGGTGGCAGCCGCGTGGCATTGCCACGGTGGCACAAAGCCGGCGGTGCCACGGCTTCGGGCTCGCCGGTGATGGGAGCTCCGGCAGGCCCCGGCGAGAGTGGTAATAGGGAGAGGGGAGTGCGGGGAGTTGAGGGCGTCCGTTTTGGTCACCTGAGGACGTAGCGGTGGCCGGCGACGACGTGAAGAGCGGCGGCGCGATTCGGGTCACGGCGGCGGGGCGATTCAGGCGTGCTCTGGCGACGGTAACGCGCTCACGGGGTCGGCGGTGAGTCGGCGATGCCGTAGGTGCGGTCGAGGGTGCCGATGAGGCCTTGCCGACGTCGGAAACGAAGAAGAACCGGAGGTTCACCGCCGGCGAAAAGCTTCAAATCGTGGGCGTTAGAAGCGAGGAGGGGAGCGAGGAGTGGTGGGGGCGAGTTGCGGATGGAGGGGGCACGTCGTGCTTCCCTTTATAGGTGCGAGGAGGAGGCGGGGCGGAAGATCACGCGGGATCACGGCGGTGACGCGGCGGTCTCGGTGATTACGGCCGCGAGAGAGGGGAAGATGGCCGGGAAGAGGGCGGCGTGATGCGGGGGATTGGATGCGCACGCCCGTGAGAGGAAAGGGGGCGAGATTCGTGGGATTGGAGGAGCTCTTGCGGCGGAGATGGCGGCGGCGGGCGCGGCTCCGCGGGGAAGAAGAGTGCTGGGAAGAAGAAAGGGGCACGACCATCGGATCTTCATCCGATGGTGCGGAGGAGGTAGGTGATGTGGGCGTTTCTTGGCCGTCCGATTAAAATCGGACGGTGGAAGAGAGAGGGGAGGCGCGTGGGTGGAGCGGGCCGGCTGGGCCACGCGCGCGGTGAAGGAGAGATGGGCCGGGGAGAGTTTCGGCCCAAAGCCATTTAAGGATTTTAAATGGATTTGTCAATTTAGATATTCCGATTAAATAGAAAGGGCTTTAGAAAATAGCAAAATAATTCCAAAAAAATTATGGGAAAATTCACAGAAATTCCCTGAGGCATTTTGGATTTAATTAAAATAGTTCCAACTTATAATTGGCTATAGTTTTTGCAAATAAATTATTTTGGCTTTGCAATAATTAGGAAAAAGCTTTTAAAAACTCAGAAAATTCTATAAATTAATTAAATTTTATTTTCCAGATCAAACCAACTTAAACTACAAGAACTTCAAATAACTTTTAAATTTTGACTTTGAAAAGCAATCAAACTCCGGCAAATTCTCAGAAAAACCAGTAAAATAATATTTTTATTTATTTTTATTTTGGTAACAACACTTTGGGATGTTACATACAATACCCTTTTCAACTCAGGGCATCTGCCACTATATTTGCTTTGCCTGGATGATAATGGATTCTAAGGTCATAACCCTTTATCAGCTCTAACCATCTCCTTTGCTTGAGATTGAGTTCTGACTGAGTGAAGATGTACTTCAAGCTTTTGTGATCCGTGAAAATCTCACAGCGATTACCGATGAGGTAATACTGCCAAATTCTCAAAGCATGCACAATTACGGCTAATTCCAAATCATGCGTCGGGTAATTCCCTTCATGAGACTTCAATTGGCGAGATGCATAAGCCATAACTTTTCCTTCCTACATCAGCACACATCCAAGGCTCTGGCGAGAGGCATCACAGAAAACCTCAAAATCCTTATGGATGTCAAGTAAGACTAGCATAGGTGCAGAGACTAGTCTTTTCTTCAACTCCTCAAAACTTTGCTCACAAGCATCTGTTCAGCCAAACTTCTTCTCTCTCTTCAAAAGCTGAGTCATATGTCTAGCGGTCTTGGAGGAACCTTCGATGAATCTTCGGTAATAACCAGCTAAACCAAGAAAACTCCTTACTTCGGTGATGGACTTGGGTTGCTCCAACCCATTACAGCTTCAACTTTGACAGGATCTACTTCAACTTCTCCTACCGACACGATATGTCCGAAAAAGATACTTGGCTTAGCCAAAATTCAGTCTTACTGAATTTGGCATAGAGCTGTTGCTCCCTAAGCCTCTCTAAAACTGTTCTGAGATGCTTCTCATGCTTTTCTTCATCCTTTGAGTAGATGAGAATGTTGTCAATGAATACAACCACAAATTTATCCAAGAATTCCATGAATACTTTATTCATCATGTTCATGAAATAAGCCGGTGCATTTGTCAATCCGAGTGACATTACTGTGAACTCGTACAGCCCATATCTTGTGGTGAAAGCAGTCTTGGGGATGTCTTTGGGGGTGATCTTCAATTAATGATAATCGTATCCTAAAGCAATCTTGGAGAAAACACTTGCTCCTTTCAACTGGTCGAAGGGGTCATCGATCCTAAGCAACAGATACTTGTTCTTGTTTCTGACCTCATTGAGTGATCTGTAATCTACACACATCCTGATACTGTTGTCCTTCTTTTTGACAAACAATATCAGTGCTCCCCAAGGTGATGAACTTGGCTGAATATAACCCTTGTCTTGTAACTCTTTGATTTGTTTCTTCAATTCTGCTAGCTCATTGGTGGGCATTCTGTAGGGTCTCTTTGAAATCGGAGCCATCCCTGGGACTAGATCAATTAGGAACATGATATCCCTATCTGGTGGCATAGAATCACACATTGTAAAGACCTTGTGATAATTACTTAGTCGCACACCTACGAAAGTGTGTCAAACGGACATTATAAGTTGATTATCTTTTGTGGGTAAAGTTGTACAACCTTTGTGGAGTGTAAAACTATTTGAATAGCCATATCCACAGTCATGGACTTGCTGAGCAAAGCCACTCAAACTTAGACTTTGGTTTTGATTTCAAAAGATTTTCACAAAAGATCTTGGATAGTTTATCCAATAGGGAAATTGGACGGTTAGCTATGTGATAGGAGGGTATCTATCACTAGATTTGGTATGGAGGTTATCCTACTATAAAACTTGAGAATTTAGAAAAATAAATTTTAGTTGTAGAATAACTACTTTGGGACTTAGTACAAATATTTAAAAATAAAATATTACTTTATGCAAATCCAACCCTATAAGCCTTCCTTTGATAAATCTTTGCATGTATTATAATCTGTTATTGGGTGTAGCTTGTGAAGTACATTCTTGTACTCACCATTGCTTAATAAAATATCGTTCATAAGAGAAGGATTTCACTACCGATGTGGATCTCGACGACTAGGTCGCTACCTGAGTCGATTGCCTGTGGCAGATTAGCTGAGCTCTACTACTTCGTCGTCTTCCACTGTGTTCTTTTATTGTTGGCTTGTACGCCTTTCTTGTAATAAACTCTTATATTTATTAATAAAGTTGTGCGAATTATGGATGTTACCATATTTGTTTACTGTGTATACTAGCTACTGTTAGAGGAACTAGTGTTGAATACACAGAGGATTTGGGGGTGTTACTCCCAGGTCCGAAACAGGAAAGTAGCGGGGTGCATGGCAAAGTGGTCAACTAAACTTGAGGAGTTCGACCTGCATTTCGTGTCTCGAACGGCTATTAAATCCCAGATCTTGATAGACTTTATCGCCGAATGGACAAATCCTAAACCCATTCAAGCACCCCAGTACGAATCCCACGACTAGTGGACAATGTACTTTGACGGGTCATTTGCGCTAAGTGGCTCGGGGGCTGGGGTGGTCTTGGTATTTCCTACAAGAGAAACATTAAAGTATGCTATTCAATTAAACTTATTTTCTACTAACAATGTGGAAGAATACAGAGGTTTCTTAGTTGGCATACAAGCAGCGAAAGCGCTCGGGATTCGACGACTACTCATGAGAGGAGACTCTCAACTGGTCGTGAGTCAGGTGGAAAACGAGTATCAATGCTCTAATCCGACTATGTCTCAGTACTTATTGGAAGTCAGGTAGCTTGAAAAGCATTTTTTTGGTTTCGAGGTACAATACATCCATCGAAAGGATAGTTTTCTTGCTGACCAGTTAGCTCAAATGGCTTCTTCCCGATCACAAGTACCACAAGGAGTCTTCCTGAAACAGCTCCAGAAGTTGTCCCTGATTGAAACACCAGAGATAACTCCTATTGAGATAGCCTCTCTAGAATACGAAGATCCCTCTCTAGAATACGAAGATCCTGGATGAGTCCCATCTACGAGTATCTTCAGAAGGGCACAGTACCCAATAACGATCTTGAGGCTGATCGTGTATCCCATAAGGCCAAAATGTATACATTGATCAAAGGGGTCCTCTACAAGCGAGGTACTCAAGGCGTTCTCATGCGCTGCATATCGGAGAAAGAAAAATTAAATCTCCTTCAAGAAATACACAGAGGCATTTATGGAACACATGCTTCTTACAGAACGTGGTTGGAAAAACCTTTCAACAAGGTTTTTACTGGCCAACAACCCTCCATGATGCAAAAGAGCTTATTAAGAAATATGTACAATGTAGTTTCATAGCAAGCAAATACACCAGTTGGCTTAAGCATTACAAACCATACCTCTTTCTTGGCTTTTTGCAACCTGGTGTCTCGATATCCTAGGACTGTTCCCAAAAGCACCAGGGGGTTTTGAATTCCTTTTTGTTGCTATTGATATGTTCACGAAATGGATTGAAGCCGAACTTGTGACTAGGATAACAACAGAAGCAACCAAGAAATTTATGATGGAAAATATGATCACTCGATTTGGTGTTCCAAGTTGAATTATTACAGATAATGGTACACAATTTTTTAGCACAAAATTCTAAGAATTTTGCGAAGAATTGGGTGTCAAGCTATGTTATGCCTCTGTCGCCCATCCACAAAGCAATGGGACAATCGAAAGGGAAAAGACCAAATTATGCAGGGAATTAAAACTCGAGTTTTCGACCAGCTTATTAAGTGCTTAGGGGATTGGGGGCAAAATAATCACCCTTAGTATTACGGGCAATTCACACAACTACTAGTCGGTTACAGGCGAAACACCCATTTTCTTAGTTTTTGGCACTGAAGCCATGCTTCCACTTGAACTATAGATCAGTCGATAAGGGTCGAAAATTACATTGACTCCGGCCAAGAACAACTTCGAGCTTATGACATCAACATACTCGAAGAAAAGAGGATCAAGCCTTAATTCGTACGACAGTCTACTAACAAGCCCTATGCAAATACTACGATCGTAAGGTCTAACATCGCAACCTTGCTGTGAGTTGGTATTAAAAAGATCCAATTCTAGTCTAATCGAAACAAACATTCCCCTAAGTGGGAATATCCTTACACAGTAGTCGAAGTCACGCGGCCACACTCAGTATGACTAGCAATTGAAGATGGCAGAGTTCTTTCTAATTCATAGAATATTGATCGGCTACGCAGTTCTATGAGTAACTCCTAAATTTTCAATAAAGTTTATACTATCTCCAATCTTGATTGTCTTAAAATTTTCATTGAGCAACACTTCAATAATTTTTCGATCACTTTTTAAACACTTGTTTTTTTTACATTGGTTGAAGGAGGGTAACATCATCTAGTCGAAATCTTTCCTCTCTGCACGTGGTCCTACCCACTAGAAGGAACTTTCTAGTGTCGATCTGTTCGTAACTTTAGCTGCCAACACAAAGAAACTAGGTTCAAATAATTCTAAGCAAGCACTTTTTAATTATTAACTTAGTTTACTTCTTCATTTTATGAAGAATTTTCTAAGTGAGTCAAGCTTTCATAGCTTATTCGACTACTCTTAATTCGCTCGACTTGATTAATCTGGTCGGAGGAAGTAACACCACCTAGTCGAAAACTTTCCTCTCTGCACGTGGTCTTACCCACTAGAAGAAATCTCCTAGCATTGAGCTGTTTCTAACTCTTGCTACCAGTACAATAAAATTGAGTTCAATAAGAAAGGTCAAATGATTTTATTAAGCGCAGTCTTTTTCTACTATTTACTTAGTTTATCTAATTAAACTAAGTAAATAGTAGAAAAAGACTACACAAACTAAGTAAATAGTTGGGAGCTATGATAAAGTTATAAATATGACTTCAATTCCTAGTCTCAAAATTCAATTCTCATTTCTATTTTTGTCTTATGAGTTACTAACTACTCGAAGAGACAATTTGCAGGATAATAAAGATTTATATTCATACGCAAGAAAATGTTTTTTCAATCACACGCCCTATTACAAGCTACTCTGATGGAGGAGCTCTAATATGCATCTCCTCAGCATCCTTCTTGCCGACTGGCTGTATCTCTTCGATTAATTATGCTGCCTTCGCTTTACGGCAGTCGAAGTATGCTTCCACTGGTTGAAGACTAAGACTATGATCATGAGCTTTAAGTTTTGCCAGAGCAAAATTTACTGCACTTTCGATCACCTGTCTTATCAAGTCGGCTTGGTTGGTTTTCAGAGTCGTTATCAACTCATGGAGAGTTCCGACTTGCTGTCTAATCGTGCTCATATGTCCGACCACGGTGTCTTCAAGAGGAGTAACCTCCTTAGCGCTGAGTCCACCAAGCATTGTTATGGGGAGAAATGTGTTCTTGAAGGTTGGTCTTCGTAGTATTCATTTCCTCTTGACTACGAGTTGAAGTTTTCTGAAGTTATTTTATTTCGACTGCTTGCTCTGAAAATAGAGCACGACCAATTAAAAAACACTTCTTAAAGACTAGTAAATAAAACTGGTCGGGTAAAAAGTTCTTACCTACTAAACGAGACTCATGCTTCTTGATTTCGTCATCATGGGAGGCAGCAACCCTTGCGCACTGGTCTTCCCATTCTTTTATGCTTTTATATTTTTCTTTGGAGATACGAGTAAGCTCGTTGATCACCAAGATCTTCGAATCGACTTGAGTACGAAGCTTACCCATATCGACCTCTTTTTCTAAAAAAGGAAAAGGGTCGAAGAAAGAAAATAAAGTTGTCGAAATGAACAATCTTAAGTGAAATACTCACTGTTTATTTCATCTCGCAACTCGCAAGCTGTAGAATTTGCCTCCTAAAGGTTCTTCAGCAGGTCTTCTTTTTCATCCTTTAGCCTTTGTGCCTCGGCTTTTACATAGTCGAGTGCATCAGCCAAAGTTCTTTTGTGACTATTAAACCTACAAAGGTTAGAGTAGACATGAGTGCTGAACGAGTGGTCAAAACAAAAAAGACTAGTCATAACAGTAACTTACCATGTCACTGCTTGTTCGCAGAGTTCAGCTTTCTGCTTTGTCAGCAACACCAGTTCTCTGTCGTATTCACCAATAGTGGCAACTTGTTCGAGAGCTCTCTGAACAAAGAAATACAAGTGATAAAAATAAAAAAAAACCCAGATATATAAATATTTGGTATCGAGAACTGACATCGATGGTTGACCGAGCAAAATAGGCATACACCGTCTCACAATCCTCTAGTTTACGGAACCCATCGACTTTGTCCCACCATATTCTTTGAAGACACTCATTGTCAAAGATATGTCCCCTATTGGGTATATCCTTAGGGTGTGGGACTTGGTCACGAGACCTAAACAAAGAGGACCCGACAATTGATGATCCAAAGAAAGCGGGAAAGAGGTCGAAATAGTCTTCTATGTCTTCTTCGTTGTTGATAGAAGACGCGACTCCAACTTGAGGACCCAGAGGAACATCCTTCATGACCTCCTTCCCGACACGACGGTCGGAGCTCTGTGCTCCTACTTGACGGGCTGCTCCTAGTGATCATAGGACTAAGTCCCTTTTATGATTATTGAGATTCTCAATAATTGACTCGATCGCCAGAGCATCTTGGTCTTCCGTCGTCTTTGCCTCCTCTACGACCACCTTAGTTGTCGGGACCCCGGGTATACAACCCCAGGACCCTCTGTGCATTCTGAACTAGTCCCCGATCAGTAGCTAGCTCGCACAGTTACAACATAGATGTAATCACAACCATACAACAAAATAATGATGAAGCGGACAAATTAATATTAATAGGTAGCAAAAGGAACCTTATGGTCAAATCTTACAGAGTGTGCCACGCAGGGCTTAGCAACAAAAGACAACTTGCAGCGGAAACATAATATCTCGTGGAGGCCATTCGACATGCCCACAGGCAATCGAGTGGAGGACGCGACCTAGTTCGCAAAGTCTTCAGGATACTCCTCTTCATAATACTCTGAATTCCCTGGTTCTTCTATGGGGATTAATCACACAAGGCGCAAGCCGTGAGTACTTGAATGTACTCAGCAAGTCATAGGGAAATGTATGCAATTATTAATCATGCGAGGCTAAACAAGGATAGCTTTATGTTTAATTTGCAGAAAGCAGCATTTACAGTGAATACAATAAGTAGATTGAAAGCACCATTTAAAAGGTTAATACATAAGTAATTCAGTTCTTTGAAACAACTAAAGATCAACCCAACCATTCCATCCAAACCATCGATTCCACCATTTTTAAGAAAAACATCTACCCCTTGCGTGAAATCACCGGGCATGTCCATAACCGGGGACACGGCTATTCGAATAGTTTTATACACTCTGCAGAGGTTGTACAGCTTTACCCACAAGAGATAATCATCTTATACTGTCCGCTCACACACTTTCGAGGTGTGTGACCTAGAGATTATTACAAGGCTGTTACAAAGCTTTGAACTGACTAAGAGCTGCCCGCTAAGGTTTCGCTTCTAACGAGCGTCGCACCCGCTAGATTCGTGCCCCCTCTTGCGCCAGCGAATCAGCACACTCCACCGCAACAGAACCTAGCTAGCTCATTGCTAATTATTAGGCCAGGTCCACCCCATCCTGGACATGTGGTTGCACGATGTGACCCAGATCAATGGTTCAAGGTTAAGTCCTTAGTTGGCTGCTCAGGCGAGACTAATCCACGTCTCAATGTGCGTTACGGCACCCACACTCACCACCATCCACTCGCCTGAGCATAAAACATTTTCGGTTCGACCCGGCCGAAGACCACCCTAGCCTTGGCACAACATCTTTTAACAACAGTGGTCGTGCCACGATTCCATAATTCATTTAGTCAAGTTTATTCATATGAGAATGCGATCATGAGTCCCAACGTACAACTATAGCATGGCTAAGCATAATACGATACCCGTGTTGGTAATTTATCAATTTCCAACTAATATAAACCCTCCTAAGGTGTCCAAGGGTTCATGTCATTCAAGGGTACATGTCGTTTGCAATTTATCAAGGAGGTATACATCAATTAGGCATTTATCTACTCCCGAAACAATTTAATATATAAACTAGCAATGCATGTTTATATAAAACAATATAGTTTTATAAAGATGGGTTCAATATGATCAAAGGTCTATGACTTGTCTTCGTTGAAGAGTTGAGGTGCTTCGGTCGTCGGGTCCGAGAAATCTTCTGAAAAGCCGGTTTCTACACGTGTGGAAAGAGCAAAATAAATAAAACAACTCCAAATAAATTCCAAATAAATACCAAACTAGCACTAACAGCAAGAGGAGGATTTTAGATGAATTTAGAAATTTGAATCACTCGAATTGGAGTTCGAACGAAGAAGTTATGGCCTTCCGAAGTTGGAAAACACATGAAATGATGGATTTAGGGTTTTTCTGATTTTCTGGAATTATTCTTGTAAAGGAAAAGGTAAATATGACATCAGCTGACGTCAGCAGAGGAAATTTGGCCGAAAGAAAAATAAAAGAAAAAGAAACTGACATGTGGGGCCCACTGTCAGTGAGAGGGTGCACGTGGACTAGGTCCACCGAGCTTTAGGAAACGGGGGGGGCTGGAGTGCCACGCGGGCTTCCACGTGGATGACCACGTAGGCCAGAGGGGTGACGGGGCGCTGAGGTGGAGGCGAGGTGGCGGCCACCTGGACGGCCACGTCGGCACCCGAGCCGGCGGCGCTCGGGGCCCGATGGTCGCCGGTGTTTGGCTGCGCAGCGGCCGACGGCATCGGCACCGGTGGCTAGGTCTCCGCAAGGTGAACAAGGTGCTCACCGGTTTGAGGATGCGGCGTCACTAGAGGGTCGGCTGCGAGCGAGAAAGGCGGCGACGAGGAGAGGGCTACGGCGACAACGGTGCTCCGGGGGCGGTCCGGGACGGGGAGGCGCGCACGAGGTGGCCCTCGGTGCGGCGATGCCGAAGGTGGAGGCGGTGGCGGTTGAGGGTGCTCGGAGGCGACGCTAGAGGTGGCGGCGACCTTCGGTGGCCGGCGGCTTCGAGCTCGAAATACGGCGAGCTCGGAGGGACAGAGGGGGAGTGAGATGGGGGAAACGAGAGAGGGGAGGCGATCCCGTTGCTCGCTTTTAAATGGCTCGGGGAGGCCTGGAGGAGGGGGAAGGGGGAGGTGGTGTCGGGCGGCCACTAATGGCGGACGGCGGCGTCGGCGAAAGGAGCGGGGAAAAGGGGGAAAAAGCGGGGCGCACGGGCGCGGCAGAGGCGGGAACGAGCGGCGTGAGGCAGGCGCTGGGGCCAGGCGAGGGAAGCGGCGGGGACCGGTGGGATTTGCGGCGGGGTGCTGCGCACGGCCGCTCGAGGAAGAAGGGGGGTCCGGAGGAGGACGACGAGCGAGGGCCATCCGATTTCGATCGGACGGTTGTCGAAGAAGGAGATGGCGACTGAGGTTGAGCCGTCCGATTTCGATCGGACGAAGGGGAGGGGCGCGGGCGCGCGCGGGAAACAGGCCGGAGAAACGGGCCGAGGAGGGAATTCGGCCCAAAGGCCTTAGAGGATTTTAAATTGATTTTTGATTTTAGAAATTCCAGAAAACGAAAACCCTTTTTAGGAAATAGCTACTAAGGTCTAAAAATTCTAGGAAAATTCACAGAAGTCCCTTGAATTATTTAGAACTTAATAAAAATACTTTTAGCTATACTTTAGTTTTTAATTTTGCAAACAAAATAGATTTTGGCTTCAAACAAAAAGGAAAAACCAAATTAAAATCTAGAAAATGCAATAAAGGCTTAAAATCCAAATAAAATCCAGGAAACTCCAATAAACTAACCTTTTGGTTTAATTGAAGTTGGATTAACTCAGTTTAAATGGTTTTTGATTTCTAAATTTCAATTTAAGCTTTTGCAACTTAATAAAATTAACTGGTTATTTTTATTTTGAAAATTTTCAAAAACTAAGCAAATTAGGGATGTTACATTAGTGGTCATGGTTGGATCGACGGCAGTAGCCTCCTCCTTTGTGACTACCTTAGTGGTCATGGCTGGCTCGGCGGTAGTAACCTCCTCCATCACCGCATTAGGGATAGCGGTCGAATCTTTGACTACCTCCGTTGCTGTCTCTACGACTGCAGGACAAACCAATACTCTCATAGCTATAGACAAAACAATGGTGGGCCTCTCCACAGAAGCATCCCAGGGGGTTGGAGAAGCAGGACTAAAACAACAAGAAAATGGGAAGACATGTCAAACTGTGAAATTAAAATGTAAATATAATTTCTAAGCTTTTAATTTTACATACCTTAGCTTCGTGGATATGATCTTGAATCCAAAAGAAACCTTCTCCAAGGAAGACTTCTTCTTCGGTCCCAATTTTTATGACACCTTCAGCCTCTGGAAGGCTTCCAGTATCACAAGCTTGAGGGGTCAGGACTTCTTCGATAGCGTTTGGTCAAATGTATTGAGCAAGAGTTGGAACCTCTATGACCATGTCTGGTCGTAGATCTTGAATGAGAGCTAGAGCTCCCTGAGCTATCTACCACTCTTGATGGTCAGAACAGACATCAACCACCTGAGGGACAGTGCTCTCCTCAACCACAGGCTCTGTTGTTGCAGAGGTAGCCTTCACAAAAGATATAAACTTTTTCAGTGCTCCTTTTCTATTTGCTTGACAAAGCCATGAGAA
Organism: Ampelocalamus luodianensis; assembly: GCA_036346255.1. Classification (NCBI taxonomy): domain Eukaryota; kingdom Viridiplantae; phylum Streptophyta; class Magnoliopsida; order Poales; family Poaceae; genus Ampelocalamus; species Ampelocalamus luodianensis. The sequence goes on along the minus strand of CM070622.1, from coordinate 23,963,369 downwards.
GCAGAAACTGAAAATGTTTTGTTGTCATAGTCTAAGGGTACCTTGGTCTTACGGACTTTATGCTTAAGTTCTTGAACCACACCCCTTTTCTCTGCAGCAATCACGTCTGCAAAGAACTGTCTGATGGAGGTGGTCGAAGGAAGGATGGAAATCAAACTTTCATCCTTCTTCTTCTCGGTGGCCTTCACAAGGCGACGCCTTTTGGTCAAGGGAATTCTGTCTTCCTCTGATTCATCTTTGACACTTTAATTCGACCTCTTGGTCGTCTTGACCATCTGCTATGCATACTTTCTGCAAAAGTCAGAAAACAAATATTGTCAAGTGGTCGAATTTTACGACTACTGAACCCTAAAGACGAAAGCAACTTTTAATTACCTTTAGGTGTTCTTTCCTTTCTTCCTTAGTTATGACCGCCAGGGTTTGAGGAGCTCCTACCGTGGTCGTAGGAGCCTTCTCACAAATGAACTTGACTCGAGCGTCAATTACTTTTTGTGAAAGATCTACGATTACGAAGATATAATCAACAATCATGCCCAAAATTAACAAAAAAGAGTTAAGTTGATTATTACTTTACCTCCTTCATAATGCTTGGTTGGGTTAGTAGCCCCCGAGTACTTCCACATGGGGTGTACTTGATCCTTCAGGGGACTAATGTGGCATGTCATGAAGTCTCTCACAGCGTGCCATCCGGTCAACCACTCTTCCTCAAATCCTTGATGGCTAGGATGTAGGGGTGATTCGGTCGAGGTTGCTTAGAGCTTAGTCCCATGATGAACTCTTCTCCGCGGGCTTCCCTACGAAGAAAAGGCTATCGTCCTTGGACAAGTTCCAATAGAACTACCTTTTCTTCCACCCTAGCCACGAAGACCGGGTGAACATTTGAATGTGCTCCCTCGACTTTCCATCATGGAGCTTCAGTCCACAGCTGCCTGCGATTTCGCTGTGCTTGCCCATCCTGTAGTAATACAGGAAGAGATCCAAATATGGAAGAATTCCGAGATAGACTTCGCACAGATAAACAAATACACTTAGCATTGTAATAGGATTGGGAACAAAGTTTACCAATTCTAACTCAAAATGCTTTAGTACAACCATCAGAAAAGGGTGAACGAGTAGTCGAAAGCCGCATTCGCAGTATGCCTGGAATACTAAAATGGTGTCCTTCTCACTCGAGGGCCAATGTTGACCCTCAGCATTGGTCCACTTCACCAAAGCACGCATAGGAATCTTCTCTGCTACAACCAGAGCAGTCAACTTCTCCACATTCATCTCAAATTTCTCCCACTTGGAAACAACCTTAACCATTTATTCAGAGTGAATTTTATTTGGATTTGGAAGAATTTGGGGAAGGATTGCAAACTTGGTTGGCGGCGGAGAGAAGTTGAAGCAAATGGGGAAAGTAAAAAAACCCTAAGTCACACCCTTGGTAGATATTTATAATCCGGATCTGAGTTAAAGATCGTGAGAACTCAACGGTCACCACCCCTTCGGGAACCGCTCCCAACGGACAGATTTGTGAGAGTCGATTGACACTCTTTAATCTATCCGTTCAGGAAAAACAGTTCTATCTTTTAAACTCGTGTAAAATTACCTTCCTGACCAAGTCAATTTCTAGACAAATGAAATACCAATCGAAAAGACTTTGCTTCCGATCACTATTCTACGACCTCTTTTCCAAGTAAGTTACTTTCACTTGAAGTTGGGAGGCTAGATGACAAGGATCTAATAATTCTCAACTAATTAAATTGTTTATCTGTAATTGTTATTATAGATAGCAATATCTTTATGTTATTCGTAAGGACACCCCTTATCATTAATAAGCAAGAAGTTTAGCCAAATGGTCATAAACCATTTTACGACCACCCTATATGATCGTAAGTACTTCTACGACCACCTAGTGGTTATAAGATTTCATACGACCATCTCATGATCATAAGCCTTACTACAATCGCTTCATGGTCGTAAGTTTTACTACGACCAGGTCAACTATGACCACCCTGTGGTTAACAAAGCCTACAGACATGTGGGCCCAATCGACTAGAGACACTTATACGTTGTATTTAATATACACTGTAGTTAATATGTGCTATTATTCTCCAGGATAAATGCTCGTATTAAGCCTCTGTCTCTGATATAACTACAAGGCGATGTGGGAGGATTAGTCTCTAACAATAACCATCACTGAACGTGCACATTTCATCAAACGGTGAGACACCTCTTGATACGGCACAACTGCCACTCCTTCACGTACTATATAAGGAGTAAAGCCAGTGGACAGAGGACTACAAAAACAACAAGAAGGAACAATTACAACAAACACAAGACAAGATCAACAGACATAAGTCATTAAGCCCTAGTTCTAGTAATTTCTTCCCTGTTGTAAAGTATAGCCAATACAACAACACAGGAGTAGGGTTATTATTCTCTCAGGAGAAGGCCCGAACCTGCATAAAATCTCTGTGTCTTTTTTTTGTGTGGTTGAACTCAAGGAGAGTCTCCAGCATTCATTCGTAAGATCGATACTAAACCATTGACACTGTAGTTTTTAGGTGTTTAGGATTCCATTTTATTGCGCAGAGTTGTGAGTATTGGTTTGTCTATGGAAACTAAGCTGTGGATTGAATTTTCAGCCATGGGCACGTTTGTGGATGCTCCGGTAGTTGTGAATTATCTGGTAGGATATTGTTTTTTTTTTTATCATACAACTATTGAAATAAGGGCTTGGGAGTTGAAGGGCTAAATGCAAGTTGTTTCCGGCGTAATTACTTATGTAGAATAGTAAGTCAATAACAAAACTTTGGACTAGACTCTAACATGTTTTACCTCCACCTATTATTTGATGAACTACATTAGTTCTATCTCTAGAATTCTCTTTTTCTTGGATACAAATACTTGCGTTCGCCTTCATGTGTGCAGGTTTGTTTCTAGTCTTTATAAAGTAGCACTGTAGGAAAGATAGCAGAGCAGTCGCTCATGGAGTCACGCATGTTGCGTGTAGGAGGGCATACAAAGGATCAGTTGATGGGTCAACTACTTTTGTTAAGAATGGTCAATTGAGGGAGAAATTAGCAATTAGTTGCATCAGGGATCGTCTTGAATCTTGATTTCTGTGAGGCCATTACATTAGGCATGCACAACTAATGTAAGAAAATCGAGTGTGCTTTTCTTTCCCCGAATACGTGGAGAGTACATTGGAGTATTGTCTTACAAGGAAAAAGAGCTGGGGCATGTTTGGACGGAAGGGACTTCACATAAAAAATGCTAAACAAAAACTATCTATCATTCGACTTTATAACGTTAATCGGTGAAAAATGATAAAGATCTACACCATCAATTGTGATGCATTCATATTATAACAGTAGAGATTGATAAAATTTAGATAGAACTCGAGAATGATTACAACTCTATTCACACATATGAAGACAGGTCATTGTCTGCAATCGATGTGATCCAGAGACGGATCCAGAAAATTCAGTCATTGGAGTCATTGGGGTCATCCCACACTAACATCACTTGAATTTATAGGGTAACCTCTTGTATACATAGTATATTACCATGAATTGTGCATAAGATCATCGGGTCACATGACCCTGGCCACTCCACTTGGATCCACCTCTGATGTGATCACATCGAGATGGAAAGAAGTGGAGATATGTTGTAGGAGATGCGCACATAATATGGTCATATGGAAGGCCAAGAAGCTAGCGATAAAATCCAGAACTGCACGTACAAGAATACATTCACTCGGAGCAAGCCCGTTCCTGGGGCAAGGCCAGTGGGGTGACCGCCCAAGGCCCACGACCAAAGGGGGCCTAACCTCAGGAGTGTTTAGCTATTTCTATTGTACGTGTATATTTAATTATCTTGAACTCTAGATAAACAGCTCTATAGCCCCATTAGTCTATAGCTGCTGCTGCAACAACAAAGAATGATTAGTTCTGTTTGTTGAATCCCTTCTACCCAAAACACTGCCACCGTAGGTCGGTAGCTTCCGTTCAGAGGCGGCAAAGGAGGAAGACACTACAATTTCATTAAACTTGTGGTATTTGCTCATATTCTACTCCATTTTTTAGGTCATCTCCTTCACTTTTTCCCCTTAACTCATTCACTCTTAAACATCAATCAGATCACAAATGCGTTCAAAACGGGGGCCAATCTTTGCTTATAGTTTCAGATTTGTTAATTGTGATTCATTTGATTTTTGAAGATCTCCATTAGGTTTGAGAGAGTTAATGAATTGGGGAATGTGATAGCACGCAATTTCACAGAGATAAGTGCATGTTTCGAATGTAAGAATTTTACAAGAATTTTGTAAGAATATCACAAGAAACAGTTCAGTTCACATAGGATCTGGAAAAAAATATCATGTGTTCCAAAGGAGGCTTAAATATGTTGGGTAATACATCATGTTATTATCAAACATTTCATATCTAGGTTGTTTATGATTTTCTATAATCATTTTTTACCCATGGTGTGTTTGTTTGTTTTGTTAATTTGGTCTTTTTTTAGAGCTTTATCTTTACTTGGACGTGTTGTAATTAATTTTCATTACTCATAATTAGTCTAGATTTTTTTCATGTAATTCGTCAAAATTTACTATATGTAAATTTGAATAAAGGGGCCTTCTTTTTAGTTTTCCCTAGGGCCCCCCAAATACCAGGACCGGCCCTGACTTGGAGACATACGACCATGCAGCACAGGTGTCGAAGACTAATACATGAATCCAAGAGATGCAGCTGAGTCTAATACATGAAGACTAAAACTTACTAGATGGGCTGGCGCGCTCCGTTCAATACATGATGTCTGACAATGGTTCGCACGTTGTCTGATGCGGCACAATGTAATTCGATATGCGGAAGATGAATGATGTTTTTCTTGTAAGGTGGACCAAAAATAGCTATATTTTGAAAGGTATGAACTAAACCAAATCGTTATCGATATAAATTGTTACCAATTTGGGTAAAGTAGCAGAATACTCAAAGTATAATATAATTGCCCAAATCGTTACCAATTTTTCTTTTCTACATATGTACTAGAATAGACTCCCAAATATGATATAAAACCCAGCAGGTCAAAGTACACATATTTTTTGTACACTATTTTGTACAGTACCAAAAGGTATATGATATCATAAATGGAAATGTAACCATTCTAGAAACATTAAAAACAGAACTATGTAGAAAAGAAAAATTGAACCAAGTATTAGTATTTATGCTATCTATGACAGTGTGTATTTAGCAATAGGATCAGCTATGCACATGGGAGGGGAAGAACAAGTAATTTGTACTTACGACAACATCGTGTGCATTGAGTTGGGATAAGTCAGCAACGGTGGCAAAAGTACCAGCCTTTATACATTCAACAAGTGAAACAAGGGGCATCAGGAAATATACCTATCAAAGGCGAGCTTTTCCTTTCACAATGTAGTAAGGGACCTCCATCTTCTTGCACAGGGCTGGAAGCCACACAACCAACTCAATTGGATCAACATCATGGGTGATGACAACCAGTTGGGCCTTGTTCTGCAGTAAAAACATTCCATTATGAGATCACTGTTGCTTGTTCCCATGAAAGCTGACTCTTGTTTAATGACTAATTAGGTGAAACAAAGAAGTGAAGTCTTAGTACCTGTTCAATGAGGTAAGTCACATGGTTAAGGAGAAGTGTTCAAGAAGTGAAGTCTTAGTACCCGTATATTGCTAAGAACTTAGCTTTGAAACTACATTCTCAATGTTAGGAGAAGTGTAGAATTCCATAGATGTCGTGACCTTACAAGGCTCGCTGAAAAGATGGTTGAAACTAGAAAAGACAAAATCTTTTCATTAGTCTATGGTCTCATTGAGCTAACATTGATTCTTCCTATGGCAATGACATCAGTTGAAAGAATCTTTTCGGCAATGAAAATTATCAAGATAGACTTGTGCAACAAAGTCTCCGATGAATGGCTCAATGACTTGATAGTGTGCTACACTGAGCGAGATATATTCAAAAGCATTGATGATAAAACAACCATGAATCATTTTCAACAGATGAAATCTCGTAGAATGGACTTGCCACCTGCTCCTAGTCATAGCTAGCGGTTTTGCGGTATGTTCTATTTCATTTCAATGTTTGTAATTAGTCACAATTTTATGATCGTCCCACTAATCTAGCTACATTTGTTCTACAGATTGCTATTCGCACGTATTTATAGGCATTCGACCGTTATGTTCATTAGTCATGTACTACCTTAAATGTATTTTACATTCTCGCTTTGTCTGTTGTTTATTTATGTATGAATTTGGATTGCATTAGATATTCAAATATATACTTAGTACGATTTTACCATAATAGCTTTCTCCCACGAGCACCCTGTTTTTTGTCATGCGTACACCACTGCAAAGAAAGAAGATCCAGGAGTATTCCCACTGTCTATTTTAATCTCTGTGAGGGAAATTAGACGGAGCTAAGAGATTAGTTTTTTATTGTTCTGATCGGTGCGCTTATCATCTAATGCTTACTCTCGAGATTGATCGTCGTCAGTATCAAACGTATATGTGTTGTAGACGAGCTGATGTCCAAAGTTGTAAAGGAATCTAATGCCTAGTCGGGGAAGCGACAAAAGTACAAAACCTAGCAGTGTAACCTGTTAGTCGGAGAGGTGTATGTGCTTTCCGGACTCCGAAAAAGTCTAGCCTGCATATCTGGTTCAGAGTAGAGCTGGGCATTGGGCCATGCCGTGCCGGCCCGACCCGGTGTAAGATCGAGGAGGCCGACTAGAGGGGGGTGAATAGGCGGTTTTAAAAACTTCTTTGGCTAAAACCATTTTCTAATGCGGAAGCTTATAACAAATCGGTTTTACACAATTAAAACCTAAATCAACTAGTTTTGCCTAAATGCACCAACAATACAAGTCTATTGAATAATCAATCAAGCATGGACTTGTAAGTAATTTCAATTTAAGCAATGTAAAAGATACTATTGCAATCATACACAATCAATAAGCAATTTAATACGAGGTATATAAATTGCACAATGTAAAGCAAGCATTCATACATAATAAATGTAAATGCAATAATAAGGCTCAAGAATGCAAACAACGATGAAGTTTTTCCCGTGGTGTTCGGAGACTTGCCGGTCTACCCTAATCCACGTTAGGTAAGTCCAACCGCTTGGTCCGGTTCTCACAACACGAACCAACACCTCAATCCACTAGGGGTTGCTCTTCCTCCACTCCGGAGATGGCGAGCACCAAACCACTCACAACTTCTCGGGTCTTCTCACAACCTCCGTTGAGAAGATCACCGACGCACGACTCCTCCACGCCGTCTAGGTGTCGGCAAACACCAAGAGTAACAAATCTTAGACTCTCACTTGACCTAATCAAGTGTCTAAGCTCAATGGACACACAATCCACTACCTAATTGCAACACATGCACTTAGGGTTTACTCTCTAACCTCACTTAGTGCAACACATGCACTCAAGAGTATGAGAGGCTCGCTCTTAGCTCAAAGGAACTCAATGGGGGCACAAGCAACTCACCCTCACACGGCCAAGGTGGGTATTTATAGCCCACATACAAAAACTAGCCGTTGAGACGGTTTCTTTGAAAAAGCAGGTCGGCCGCATCGCAGCACTCGCCCGGCCGATCGCAACCTCCAACGGTCAGAAAACCAGCCGTTGGGGCACATCCATCGACCGCCAACCATCGCCGGTCGGGACGGCGCGACCGGCCGACCGCTCTCATCACGTCGGTCAGACCGCACCACCAAACGAAAATCGGCTCCGAAAGCCGACGGGTCCTGACCCGAGTCGATCGAACCGCACCCATAACGTCGGTCAGACCGCTCAGCCAACTTCCAGAAAAATGTCGCTCTTTGGAAAAACTTGACCGTGGCGATTATTCGTGAGTCCGGTCAGTCCGGCCATATAACTCCAGTTAGACCGCACCAGAGATCAACTGAGGATTTTGTATTTCTTTTTCAACTCAAATTTGCAAAACATATTTGCAAAGATATGAAATGCAAACAAGGCATGTAGGTGAGATTCTCAACAAGTTGCAAAACACATTTGCCAACTTTTAGAATCAAACCACAAATTGCACTTCGCTTCAACTCAATTTGCAAAACACATTTGCACAATTGATGCGCGATGCAAACAAATGTTAAAGTGAGATTCTCAACAAGTTGCAAAACATTTGCCAACTTATAGAATCACACCACAAAGAGTGAAAGCAAGATTCTAAAAAAGTTGCAAAACATATTTGCCGACTTTTAGAATCACGCCACAAGGAATAAGGTACATGGACTTAAACCATTTGCAAAACACATTCACAAACTAAAATCACATGCTACAAGGATTAACCATGAGCCTCAACTATTTGCAAAACACATTCGTAAATATTGGCAACATGTTAAAGTGAGCTAGAGCAAACACAATGAGCTATAACACATGACTAACTCAAGCTACTAGTCAAGACCCCTCTTAATAGTACAGCATCCTATACTAGCAATCCGGTCTTCCAACCAAAACACCAAGACCGGTAAAAAGACTAAGAACAAATCCTTAGCCTTAGCTAGCCATACTTTGCCTTACGCAACCACTTGAAGCTTGATGACGTACATCCTCACTTCAAGTCCGGGTTCTTGACTTGAAAGCACATCAACACATGATGGCTTGAACATCATCAACACATGATGATCTTCTTCACTTCGGGATCTTGTCTTGGGCATCATCAACACATGATGATCTTCTTTGTCCCGAGTCTTGATATGTATCAACACATGATGCATCCTTTACTCCAAGCTCTTTACTTGATGACGATCAACTCATGATGTCATCCAAAATCTTCATTATTTATGGAACATAACCTATTTCACCAACTCATGAAAAATGTTAGTCCACATGATGATTGTCATTAATTACCAAAATACTCCATTAACACATAATGGCGGATCTAGATTCTTCATCCGGGGCCGCCGTGCTTTGGGCCATGTCGTGCCGTGCCAGCTCGGCCCGGTCACCCCACCGTGCCGTGCCGTGCCGTGCCGTGTCGTGCCGGCCTACCTCACCTCCGGCCAGGCCTAGGCACGACCCAAAGCCCGTCGTGCCGGGGTCATGCCACCAAGCCCACCCTAAGTAACCCGCCCGGGAAGGAGAGAGAGAGGGATGTGGTTGGAGAGCGGAGGGACGGGGCCGACGTGACGAGGAGGAGGGCGCGATCGGCAGCGCATGGGGAGGGAGGTGGCTCGAGCTGGAGGGAGGGGAATTAGAGAATGTGATTAGGGATTGGGAATTTTGGAGCCGAGGCTCGGGAGAAGGGGTTGGGGATGGGGGTTGAGGGAGCCTGAGAAGGATGTTGGGCTAGACTGGGTGGCAGAGGGGGGTTATTGGTTGGCTAGACCGGGTGGCAGAGGAGGATTATTGGTTGGGCCAGACCGGGATGGGGGAGTGATTGAGTCAGGCCGAGAGAGGGAGAGATTGGGCTAGAACGAGAAGGTTGGGCCTATTTCGTGCCTGACCGACCCAAACATGGCCCAACTGATCGTGCGTTGCCGCCAACGCCGCATTCTCGAGCCCACCCGCCCGCATTAGTGCTGCGTGCCGGCCGCCCACCACGCGCGTGCCGCCGTCAGATCGTGCTTAGGATCGTGTCGTGCCAACCGTGCTTTAGACCGCCCGAAAAAGCACGGCCCAAGTCCCAGCTCTAGTTCAGAGGGAGTCCGATTCACCCCTCCGAACACACCATATTCATCCGCAAAGTCGATTTTTTAGACATATGAAGTATATTTGTTAGTTTTTAGTGGTGGCGCTTCAAATCAACTGTTGGACAAATTCCTTAGCCCGAGGAACAATGTAGGCATTGCTGCGGTCGTTGGCTGATTCACAATTAACGGAAAAGGTGTGTCAGCGAGGAAGATGTCACCGCCGCTGGTATCGGTCGATCCACGCGAGCAAGGAGCCACATCAAGAAAGCCATGTTGCTGTTCTACTTGACATGGTTACCTTGGTCAATCGACTTGATTAGAGTATAAAAAGCTATTGATTAGGAAACAATTGGGTGGAGTTGTAGCAATGGGTATAAATTGATGGCTGCCCACCTGACCCGGTAGACTGCTACTTGCTGTTTACGAGGGTAAAACCATTTTTTTTTTTTTGAGAAGGTAAGGGTCAAGCGGAGATTGGACAAATTGATGGGACGTGAGAGCATGATGGTCCAAGTCAATACATTTTAGTGGACAAAATGATTACGGCCAAAGAGCACAAAAGCTGAAACATAGATTCGTCCAAAAAAGGTCAGATTAATTTGCTTCGAAGTTGTGTGCTGAGTCTGACATGAACAATGCAAAGTGGATGGACGAGGACACGCATACTGAAGGCTTATACCGACGAGACGCCCCAAATTTGAAGATAGAACATGCTGCTCAAATCGATGATTAATAAGTAGATCACTAGGAAGAACCGAAGACTGCACGTATGTGGTTGGTTGGTTATGTTGGTTCATTCATTTACAGAGTAGATTGGGATTTGGGATTGTTCTGCAACAGAAGATATAGAGATGTATGAGTACAGACCAGAGAGAGAAGTATGACTACAAACTGCGCAGACCAAGATCCAGCCGTAGTGAAGTCCGGGTGGGATACAATACTTATTTTTACATATCACATGTTCTTATTTTGAAGATCAAACTTGATTATATGGTTGGTATGCAATAGCTTAGCTAGACGCTCAAGTGCGCGTGCCACCAAACTAGTTACATTTAATAACGAATCGAATAATTAGCTGCATCTTCACCGGAATGCAAAGCAAATTTTGCAACATAGCAGATACTCTTGATAATATGCTTAGAGTAATGTCTACCTATGATCGTGAGAAAAGCTTGCAAAAGAAAAATGGTTGTGAGAAAAGAAATGCAAAAACAAAAATAGACAATCCAAATCATTTATCAGGGTGATTTTACTACGTCACATGATAAGATGCAAAAAGTGAGCCTCGCCCTCTTTTTTTCATCAACCTGGCTCTCTCCTTCGTCGGATTCGGATAGCCTACTTTCTTATAGTTCACCGGCTTGTAATCCAAATCGCATAGGGATTTTGGGGCTATCTGGTTTGTAGTCTACGGATGCTAAATTTTGGGTTTATAATTTTTTGATATGTTCAACCAGATTTAGCCTCCATTTAGTCTTTTTTTTTGGGCAAAAACGGGTAAGGTTTTTTTTTTACCAACTCTCTAATTTGTGTAGTTGCCAAAATTTAACCAATTCATGGGTAGTCTAACCCTCAACCAAATTTTAGTACATCTCAATTTTATCACGTATTGAAACCCTATAGTTTTTGGGAAAATTAATTATTTGCCGCCTCAAAGATTGCCACTCTATAAAATGTCACTCTAAATATTGCTCTCTTTGATTTGCCACCCAATTCATGGAATAGTCAAGATTTGCCATTTTTTCGTAGTTTAGTATTTTTCTATTATTTTTGGACTAAAATTAGCATATAAAAAGACATATTTGCCCTTCTTCCTCGTTATCTTCTTCCCCAACTTTCTTCCGCTTCTTCTCTGCCCGTCCATGCATAAGGGTCCTGTAATTTGCAACCTCTACTTTTTCGATCTCTCTTTCAGTACTCTAGTTGATTACATTCCTGCCTGAGGTTAGTACTATGTTAATTAATTAATATTTAACTAATTACGTTATTGGAGTACATGATCTCCGGACATAGAAAAACAATACTAAGAAAAGACTGCGAAAATATAAACAAGCATATTAGTCTGCTGCAAGTACTTTTACTTGATCTGTTTCTAGTCTTGCATATCTGTCTCTCACTTGTGTGTTTGGGAATTGAGAGAGTAGTGTGTGGGCGGGGCTCGTTTTTGGTGTTGGCGGTGACGGCAGCCATGTCTGGGTAAAGGGGATGTAAGTTGGGAAAGAAGGGCAAAGACGTCTTTTCATATGTAATTTCAGCCCCCAAAAGTTGGAAAATGCCAGGATACGCAAATGGTGGCAAATCGCGTCTATTTCTAGGAATTAGGTGGCATGTCCTCAAAGCCAATCTTTGCGGTGATAATTCACGAAGTGATAATTTTGGAGCGGCAAATAATTGATTTTAGATTTAGTTTTTCTTAGCAAAATTTGGTAAGATTCTAATTTTTATCAAATCTCTCATCTGTTTTATTGTGAAAATTTGATCAATTCATGGGCAGCCCAATCAAGCTTATCAATTCCATTCCGTTGCCAGCCATTCGAATGGCCGAAACATGTTATACCAACACCTAAAGTAGCACACAGTAGTCTTAATCCCGTACCACCCTCAATACCAGTCAATATGGGACATTCTGGTATTTTCCGTACTGGGCATAATTGATGTGATCACTCATTTTAATCAGTTCAGAAGGCCCATTCCAATACTACTTCATCGGTAAGTGAAATTATATTAGAATAGTATGCTAGACTATGGTAAAATGTATAAAGTTATGAACTTATGTTGTATTATTTAACTACGTACGACTTTTGTATTTATGAGGTTATTAAACTATGTGTTATTTTCATTATATGGTTATGTATTTGAAGTAAGATTTCAAGTGAAATTATGTGTGCATATAATTCATAAATATATATTATTATATTAAAATCCAGAACGGTACGTCGAAATAGATAGGTACCGACGTATTCTATATCAAGAGATAAATTGAAATAACATCGGGAATAGACCTGACAACTATGAGCCCGATGCTCCAATCCTCAACCAAATTTTAGCATGTATTGGAGTGGTGACAAAATCCCAAATATTGCACTCAAAATCTCTTGTTTGAATAGAGAAGAATTAGAATTAATCCTTTTGAATCGAAAGAGATTTTAATTTAATTTCTAAGTCTATCCGAACAAATAGAGTCGGATTACAGTATACAGAGAATTGAAAAGGTACACCTGGGAGTCGAAGTGGAACAGCCCAGTTGCAGGTGCTAGGAAAAAGCCTAAACGCTAACCTCCCTCTCGTCACCAAACCCCACTGCTGCGCGGGCCCGGACCCCACCGGTCAGCCACTGTCCCATTCTCCCCCACCCCTCCCAAGTTTCAACCCTTTGACTAGAGCGCACGCTCCACCCCCGTCCTTTCCTCGCCCCCATCTTCCCTCTGACCAACCAGACCGCCACTCCCATTTCTCTCTCTGCGCTGCCGTACCGACCCCGCCTTTCGCCCTCCCGCTTCATGAGGCGGCGGCCGCCGGTCGGGCTCCTCCCAATCCGCACACGGCGCGAGCTCCCCCGCCGACTCCTCCCCTGCAGCAGCCACCTGCTCTCTTGGTAAGCCCTAATCCCGCTCTTCCCCCCTAATTCCCCGGCGCCCTGCCCGGTTCCATCCAATTCTCGCGCGCGTGGTCAGATTACTCGCGAATTCGCTGCTGATGGAGCTTGTAGATGCTCGCTCTCGTGTTGGGGATGGCTTTCGGTTCCTAATTCTTAAGTGTTGGCCGCTGCTTTCGATGGAAGCTTCGCGGGCTGGGGTGTGAGCTGGGGGGAGACATGCCTAAACTTAGTTATTAACTCTAGGAGCTAGGAAAAATCCGTCCTTGCTGCTTTGCTTAAATCCTCTCTCGTCCTGCTGGTCTCGTGCTGTACTTATTACCTTTGTATAATTAAGTTCTACTATTAAGGGAAGGTACCATTTTGCGAGGTGTTTAGCCACCTTGAATTTCCTTAGTGAACCATGACGGCTTACTATCCGTTGTGTGATCTTTGCAGATCCGGCGTGTACAGCTAATTTTACCAGTTGGTGCCTTTAGTAAAAGTAAGGATATGTCTGAGCTTTGATAGTAAGGATATGTCTGAGCTTTGATAGACTGTTGATTTGTCGTTGCTAGACGGCCTTTACGGTGCTAATATGCCTGGATATATGTGTTGCTTTTCCTTTGATGGATAGGTGGTGGCTCTGGCATCTGAGTGATCTTAGGACTCCTACAGGCGGCCTTACTACCTTGCTACAAGAAAAGGGACAACAAAGCAATTTGTTGTCTCTTTGTTTGGAGCTGGGAAGAACCCGGCATGGCAGATGCTAGTTCGAGGACTGACACATCTACAGTTGTGGACACTGACGATAAGAATCAAAGGGTAACCCTTCTTTTCTCTGTCCATTGTACATTATATACTTGGCTATTGATCATTTGTGTAAGGTAGGCAGAGAACTGGAAATAATGTAGGTACTGTGTCTAGGCTGACTAAGTCCAACAAGAGGTGAAGAATTGCAGTGTATCCGATAAAATATGAGCTGGACTTCAGTTCTGTGATGTACATAATTTTTACTGGGGATGGTTTTGATGACAATACTTTATGCTTCTTTTGCCATGTCCATGTAACCTTCTCCCTCCTCCGCTCCCTCCCTCCTCCTCTCTCTCCCTCCTGTGGCCCGCCGCCACTCCTGCGCTCCCGCCACCCCTCACTGCGCCGATCCGCCGCCATTCCCTCCCCTCCCTCTCTCGCTCCCACACCACCACTCCCCTGCTTCCTCCCGCGCTCTGCCACTCCTCTGCTTCCTCCCGCGCCGCCACTCCCTCCCTCCCGCCACGCCGCCACTCCCCTGTTTCCTCCTTTGCCTCTTCTTCTTCCTCTGCCACCACTCCCGAGTCCCCTTCTCCCTCCTCTGCTTCTTCTTCTTCCTCTGCTTCCCCCTCTGCAGCTTTGCTTCAATGCTCGACCCCTTTGCTTCCTTTTCTCCCTCCCTTTGCTAGACTTGCCTTACCTTGCCTTGAGGATGATTAGGCACCCGCCTGGACGCCATGGCATCATGGCGCCTCTCAGGCGCTATGGTCGCCAAGCACGCCGTGACAACCATGGTTGGGCCGACCCACTTCCTTCTCCTTGTCCTTTTTCTTTTTGGGGTTTGCTTCGGTACACCCTCTAAAGAAAAGTTTGTGAATCTTAAAGAAAATGTTGGACCGAAAAGGCGACTAGAGGGGGGGGGTGTTACACGCTGGACTCTTGCTCTTGGTGATAGCAAGATCCTTACTCTCATGGAGAGGATGACACTTGGAGATGGGGCAAATTTTTCTTGGTTTATTTCTCTTCACAATGCCATGCCAACCTGAGGGGTTGGGGATACATATTTATAGGTCGCTAATCACCAAGCATATGCCAAGATGCTAGTCTAAGATGCTAACAACCTGTCCTAGATGCTGTCCTCTAAGATGCTAACAACCTGTCCTAGATGCTGTCCTCTAAGATGCTAAGATGCTAGTCAAAAGCTAGATGTCCTAGATGCTAGTTAAAAGCTAGATGTCCTAGATGCTGTACAAGAACCATGTGCCCACCCCACAAAGACCACAGTACAGAGACTTATTCATCATTCTCCCCCTAAGTTTTGTGCGTCGTCTTGTGGGAGAGTTGAACCATCCCGATCCTGGAGCAGAGCTCGAGGAACTTGATCCTCCCAAGAGGCTTGGTGAGCAGGTCCGCAAACTGATCCGTGGTGCATGAAGCCTCGTGCCACCAAGCGAGCCTTGTGCTTGACGATGGCGCGGCCATCCCGCCCGGCTTGAACACCCACTTAAGGGTGATCGCGTGGCCGGCGGGAAGATCCGCCACCCCACGCCCGGTTCGCTCGGCGGCGCCCATCTCTCGCTTCATCGCGACACGCCACGCGCGTCTCCTCCGCTCAAGGAAGCAGGCTCGCGCGTCGCGCGACGCCAAGCGCGCTTACGCCTCGAAGTCGTCTTTGCGCGATCCGAGGACGCGTCGCGAGATATTGTCCATGGTACGGTAGCGAAGAGGCTCGCCGTCGTGGTAGGCGTCGACGCGATCCTCGTCGTGGGACAGCGGAGTAGCGAACTCCACCGTGCGCTGCTCGTCGTGGACCGAAGCTGTTGGGGCCGATCCCGTGGTGTACGCCGGTGGTGAGAGTGGTGAGTCGCGCGAAGAGCGTGGGTGGCGGTGGTGAAGAGCGGGCGAGCGTGCCGGCGCGTGGAGCACTCACCGAGCCGTGGCGAGCAAGGTGTCGAGCGGACGAGCTCGTGAAGACGAGCCGCTAGCTCCCGGCTCTCGGCAGGACGAGTCGACAACGAAGTCACGAGTCGGAGTCCAACCGCTGCCCACCGCTTGTCCCACGCCCGCCGCCGTCGAACACAACGCCACGCGAGATGCGGACGCGTTGTGTGACAGGTCGAGGATGCGGTGAGGCCTTCGAGCCCTCCGCGTAGCCGGCGAACAGCCCCGAGTGCTCGTTGTCGAGCTTGCCAATGTGGCCAAGCTCGCGAACACGAGGAGCCGAAAACCCGCAAGCGAGACCGCCGGCTGCGCCCATGCCAAGCCTCGACGGCCCCGCTGCCGAGCGCCTTGGCAGGCGGCGGTTGATGATGTAGACGGCCGTCACCACCGCTTCTCCCGGCGGTCGGCATCCTCGCTGGCGAGGGCGAGCCATCCCTACAACCATCCGTTGCGCGCCGACGACGCTGCGTTCTGCTGCGGTCAGACGGCGCGGAGTAGTGGCGCCGAATGCCCTCATCATTGCAAGATGACGCGACCACCGCCGTGAATTCGCGGCCGTTGTGTCAGGCGCAAAGACGCGCAGCTTGCGCGCGCGCTCGCCTCAGAGCGACTGCGTGCGCCGATGGCGCCCGCAGCCTCCTTGCCGCCGAGGACCATCACCACATGTAGCGGAGAGGTCGCCGACGAGCAGCGGAAGTAGCGTCGTTCTCGGTGTGGCGGTGTCGCCGGCCACACAAGTCCCGCGCACGAGCTCGAGCCTCTCCATGGCTCTAAACTCGCCATTGGGAAAGCGGAGTCGCCTGCGCCGTCAACACGCAGACGCCGCAGAATCGCTCTACATGGTCAAGGCACCGCAGCCTCGCACCATCTCCGTGGCACCGAGCCGCCGTGGCCTCGAAGTGAAGGTGCCCAGCGCTCGTGCCATCGCACGCCGCCGCGTCCGACGAGCGCGAGACAGAGGGTTGTGCCACTGCGACGTGAAGGATGTAGAGTCGAGTTTCGCCTCTGGTTACCTTGGCAAGAAGGCGGTGGCGAAGATCCCAAACCGCAGCACCGCGCTCGATCTCGACACGTGAGCCGTTCTCATCCACCGCCCAAGGCGATGATGGAGTTCCGCAGACCGGGATGTAGTAGACGCGGCGGAGGCGGCTCACGCGGACACGGGAGAAGATGACGAGCCGACGCCTTGATTTCCACGCCGAGGCGTCCCCAAACTTGACGGAGCCTCGAACGCCTGAGTCAAGCTCGGAGAAGAACTCCCGCCGCCCGGTCATGTGGTGGGTGGCGCCGGTGTCGAGGCACCACCCGTCGGTCTTCTTGTTGCGGTTTAATCGCCGAGGAGGCGGTGCTTTGGCTCGCAAGGTGGAGGAGAGTCGTTGCGGCCGGCCGGCGGAGGTAGTTCGATGCTCGCACGAGCAATGAAGCGAGCCGGCCGCTCCTCCTCCGCGCCGCGCGACGTGGGCTCGGCCGCGTCGTGGTCGCCGACAATCCTTGGCCCATGACCAAGCTTGCCGCAGCTTGTGGCAAGAGTCGCCTCGCGCCGCTTTGGCTTGCCAGCGGCGCCGCCTGGCGCCCACGGTCATGACCATCGACGTCCTCGCGCCATGCTCGGCGTCTTTGCGCGGCTTGCGCGCTTACCACGCATGCGCATCGTCGTGGAAGAAGGCTCCTTCTTCTGTCACCTTGGCCGTGACCAGCCGCTCCCGAGCGAGGAGCTTCCGTCAATGGTGGCGGGTCCGAGAGACGCCGTGGCTCATCGCCAACGACCTTGAGGCGACCGCAACGCCTCGATCGTCATCGTGGAGAGGTCCAGCAGAGCCCGGATCGAGCGAGCCATCTCGCTTGTACTTCTCGGGGGACGCAGATGAAAGAGCTTTTCCGACGACTCCTCCATTTGTAGGTGTCGCCGCCGAATCGCACCATCTTCTCGCAGGTGTTGAGACGGAGCAAAGTCATCAACGTCCCTCACCGCTTGAAGGCGTGTTTTCCACTCCGCGCGGCGCTCGCAGTGTGGACTTGCGCGCGCCGCCGCCGCGCGTCTTTGCAGCGATGGTGTCCCAAGCCTCTATGGCGATCCGCTTGTTGGTAGCGAGAATCGCATCTCGGGCGGATCGCAGCGATGAGAGCATCGCGCGCGTCGATCCTCGGTTGTAGTCGACGCCGCGCGTCACGGATCGCATCCCACATATGCCGCACTGAGCTTTACCTCATCACCGCGGCCACTCGGACGTAGTTGGTCTTGGTGAGGTAGGCCACCGCCGCCGGCCGACGCCCTCGACGATACCGGTACTCGTGGTGACCACGTGCCGAACAGGGAGAGCCGCGTCGCTGTGGCCGAAGCTCTCCGCCGACCGTCACGCCGCCGCCGGCGTGCCTCTCTCGAGGAGCCACCGCGCGCGTCCGCGCTATCTGAGTGCGCGCGCCGTGGACGGCGCGGCCGCCATCGCGCTTCGCCGCTTGCGCCTCCTCTCCCGCTCAAGGTCCGTCGGCCTGCCATCGCGAGAGATGGAGCTTATTCTGCCCATGAGAACCTCGACCTCATTGTTGCCGCACGCCGCCGACCGCCGCCGCCGCTTCACGCCTCGCTCTCGCCGCCGCCCGCCGCCGCTTGCTAGCCTCGACGCCACTTCCGCCGCTGCGGCCGTCTCTGCCGCCGCTGCTGCTGCTGCTGCGCATGGCGAGCTTCGATCGTCTGCTAACGCCGCGTGCTCGAGGCGCATCGAAGGCCGAGATCGCCGCGGACATGGCGCGCTCTGGGGTGTTGCGTGGAGAGGGTCGCTTCGACGAAGCCGCCGCTGTCTCGGAGAGTGAGCGTGGGATACCGAGCCGCTGCTGCGCACGGCTGGGCCGCCGCGAGGCCGAGAAGGAGATGAGCAGGAGATGCTCAAAGCTCTGAGGATAGTATAGCTCGATACCACTTGTTACACGCTGGACTCTTGCTCTTGGTGATAGCAAGATCCTTACTCTCATGGAGAGGATGACACTTGGAGACGGGCAAATTTTTCTTGGTTTATTTCTCTTACAATGCCATGCCAACTTTGAGGGTTGAGGATACATATTTATAGGTCGC
This sequence comes from Ampelocalamus luodianensis, assembly GCA_036346255.1. Lineage (NCBI taxonomy): Eukaryota > Viridiplantae > Streptophyta > Magnoliopsida > Poales > Poaceae > Ampelocalamus > Ampelocalamus luodianensis. The sequence goes on along the minus strand of CM070622.1, from coordinate 23,944,344 downwards.
TAATCACCAAGCATATGCCAAGATGCTAGTCTAAGATGCTAACAACCCGCCCTAGATGCCGCCCTCTAAGATGCTAACAACCCGCCCTAGATGCCGCCTCTAAGATGCTAAGATGCTAGTCAAAAGCTAGATGTCCTAGATGCTGTACAAGAACCATGTGCCCACCCCAGAAAGACCACAGTACAAAGACTTATTCATCAGGGGGTGAATAGTGTTAGAATAGGACTCTTGTACTTCCTTATCTGTATATGGCAACCCCCCGTTGTACTCCCTATATATATTGCCCATTGGGCCTCTTGAATAGATGCACACAATATTCATAACATGCTATCAGAGCTAGGGCACTAACCCTAGTTTTTCCGCACCTGCCTCGTTGCCGCCGCCGCCAGTCCACGGCCTCGCCGCCGCCGCCCTCCTTGGGTCGCGCCGCTCGCTGCTCGACGCCGCGCGCCCGGCGTGCCCGACGCCGCTCCTGAAGCGCGCCGCCCTAACACCGATGTCGCCAGCACGGAAGGAGACGGGAGGAAGAAGTCGCCGACGCTCTCCTCCGCCGTTGACGAGCTCTTCTCCGACGCCGCATCGCGAGCCGCCACTCTTCTCCAACGCCGCATCGCGAGCCGCTTCGGCCGGTCCGCCGTTGCCGACGTCTCTCCGCCGCTGCCGCGAGCCGCCGCCGACCGGCCTCGCTGCCGCCGACGTCTCCTCTCGCCGCGATCGCGAGCCGCCGCCGGCCCGGTCATACGCGCCTCGGTTCCGCCGGTCCCAGCGCCGCCGCGACCGACGTCTCTCGCGCCGCAGCGCGCGCGCTGCGCGCCGGCTCGCGGCCCGACCGAGACTCACGCGCGCCGCCGCCACAAGCGAGGAACTAGGGGTTCCTGTGCTTTCCTTCTTTAGTCGCACGGTCGGTTGGTGTTTTAGCCCTACCGAGAAAAAAAAAGATGCGTTGTTCTAACCGCGTATCGGTACGCCACGCTGTTAGACTTCGTTTTCTTAGTCGCCGCGCGCGTCAGCGCCGCTACCAATGGCTTCCGCTCCATCACCGCGATCCCATTCTCGAACCAAGCTTCATGGAACGAATTACAATTGTGGTCTTCACTCATGGAGATCACGCCGATGGTCTCCGCCTCGGGGACATGTTCTCGGTACCGACCTTGTCCACCGTCGCGGTTCACCTCTCCCGAACGACTTACTTTGGCATCTCCGCAGAAGATGAGGCTACCAAGGAGACAGAGGCACGACGCTGGCGATGAGGCTTTTCGGTATGCCATAGACGCTTGAGCGCCGTGTCTTGACGAGGCTCGTGTTCGAGCCATCACCGTGGTTAGCGCCGACGACTCTATCCGGACATTGTTGGTTTGCGTGCCACTCGCCGATCACGGGAATACTTGCGCGAAGCGATACCAGCAGAGCGGCGATGCTCGGTTCTTTTCGCCCTCGTGAGTTGAGACGCCGCCAGGCGACTCCTCCGCCGACGACTTCTTCCGAGCCCTCGCGGTCTCGGCGCCGGTTGGACGAGCTCGCTTCTCCGCTCTGCCAGAGTGTCATAAAGCGCGAACGCGATCGTGATCGCCGCTTTATGACTTCGTCTCGCGTCTCGCGCCCGTAGTTTGAGCTCGCTGGGCTCACTGCCGAGCCGCCACCACGCACCGGCGCCACGAGGCTCTTTCGACGCCGGCTTGAGGAGTTGTCGCGCGTTAGCGGCACGCTTTGTTCCGTATGCGGCTTGCTACCCTCTTCTTCGACTACACCGCGGGCCGCTTCGACTACATGATCTTCTCGCTTGTCATTTGCCTCCCGCTTTTGCACCAAGCGGGGTTCGGTGCAATTATTGCAAGAACTTCGCACGACTACGGCGTGTGCGGTGCGCAAAGCGTAACAAGGCGTGGACGACCCAAGAAGCAGTGAGGCCTCTTCCTCGACGGAGGATGCATCAAAGATGTCGACCTTCTCACGAGGTGATTCTGCTCAGCAGCTTCGCTAAGCTCTACTTCAGCCAGCTCTCACAACTCGGCAGGTTACGCTAGTCTAGCTCGACGTCTCCTCCGTGTACTTCTTGGTTCTACGACTCGTGCCTCTTTCCACATGACACCGACTCCACATCTCTCACTTCAATAGGACCTCCTGTTTTCCTATCTCACTTCAATCGTATCGCTTGATTCTCCCATCCGTATTTTTACCGTGATTCGCCTTGGCGAGCACTGCTCGCGCTTTTAGACGCTTTCTTCGAGCAGGCACTCTTTACCGCCTTCTTGTCCGGTGCCATGGTTATTAAGGCTGTAAGGCGAGGCGAGGCGACCCACCCTCACACCTTTAAGCTGTAGGCGCGAGGCGAGGCGACGCCACATATACCTAAGGCGGCAGCAGAGCAGCAGATCACAGACGGAAGGTCGCAGAAGATCCCAAATGCAGTTGGAAGCTCTGTAAGATCCGCCACGAAGATCTCGCCGACCGCCCGCCTGGCCGCTCTGCCCTCCTACCGCCGCCCGCCGCCCACGCTAGTCTTTTTCTCGCCTGGCCGCTCGATGAAGGTCACGCTCACGCATTTGCACTTCATCTTCTTCGCCGCCTCCTCCTCCTCGCTCGCCGCGCCGCCGCGCCTCGCTCTCGCCTCGCCGCGCCATCTCTCCACGCCTCTCGCCGCCGCCGCCATCTCCTCCACGCGCGCGCCTCCTCGGATCCGGCGATGGCGGGAGATCCGGAGGCGGCGGCTTTGCATGGTGGAGGGAGCCATCGTCGTCGTTCCAGAGGTCCTCGGCGACGGGCTTGAGGAAGCGGTCGGCGAGGGCAACGGGTGGCCTCTGCACCTTGTCGACGAACTCCAAGATCCAGGCTAGCTCCCGGCTCCTCTCTTCTCTCCTTCTACCTCCCTCTCCACCGAAGGCTCTGAGCAGAGGAGGTGCCGGCAGGGCACGGGGAACTGCGGCGAGGAGGTCCCGAGGAGCTGCGCGACGGCGACGGGGAGCCGGGAGGAGGAGCCGCGTGGGGAGGCGGCGGCAAGGCGGGGTCGACGTAAGCGGGCGACGCCTTAGCACCCGGCAGCGCTTACCGCTTGCGCCGCGAGCGACGCTAGGCGACGCCTTAATAACCATGCTCGTGCCCATGCTCGAATGGGTTGCCGAGCGCAAACATCGTCATCCGATTGAGACCGCCCGCACTCTTTCTCCTTGCTTCTCACGCCCCACCACGATTCGGTCGAGATCGCTTTACCACGCATATCTCATCAATATGCAACCTTCCATCGCTTCTGCGGTGTCAGTCCTATGAGCGCTGACTCGAGCCCCCAAAGACACTCACCTTCGTGTTTTTGGTTGTACTTGTTTTGTTCTCGTTGCATCTCGTGAGCGCACTAAACCGTCTTACCAATACTGAGTGTGTGTTTCTTGGTTAGTTCGAGCATAAGGGTTATCGCTGGGATCCTTCGCCGACGGATCGTGGTTTCACGAGACGTTGTCTTTGACGAATCTCGACCTTTCTTCTATCGAGATTCGCTCTTCCCGCTTCCACCGTTGAGTCGATTTCGTGGTTGTCTCTTTCTAACTCTTCACCCATTTCTCCACTATCACGCCTTCCCCGGTCTATCCCCGTGGTCCCTTCAGACTCACCTCCGCCACGCCGCCCCGCAAAGACCGCCTCTTGTTCCCGCACCACCACCGCCTCGTTTCTCGTATTCACTACCTGCACGCCCTTGTCCTTTACCGCCTCCACTCGTATCTTGCCAACACCCACATCCGATCCTCCCGATGATGCTCGTTACGCCCTTCGTGACCGGACATCTCTTCGACCTCCCGATCGCCTTGGATTTGTTCGATAGCTCATGCTCTCTCACATCGAGCCTCGTTTATCGTGAGGTCGCCTCATTCTCGAGTGGCACTTGCTATGGCGAGAGGAGCTTGATGCTCTTCGACGCGACGAGACTTGGGATATTGTACCAACACCCGCATGCTCGTCCGATCACGCAAGTGGGTGTACAAGATTAAGACCGGCCCGATGGTACTATCGAGCGCCACAAGGCTCGTCTTGTGGCTCGCGGTTTTCAGCAGGAGTACGGCCGTGACTACGACGAGACTTTTGCCCTGTTGCCTATATGACCACCGCTCGCACTCTTGTTGCGGTTGCTTCGTCACGGTGGTCTATCTCTCAGCTTAATGTTAAGAATGCCTTTCTTAATGGTGTTTTGCATGAGGAGGTCTACATGCAGCCACCACCTGGGTATTCTGTTCCTGATGGGCATGTATGTCGTCTTCGTCGTGCTCTTTATGGCCTCAAACAGCTCCTCGTGCTCGGTTTGCGCTGCTTTATCTCGGTGATTATCTTTGCCGGTTTTCCTTGTCGCCCCACGATCCCGCTCTTTTTGTCCATATCTCATCTCGGGGTAGGACACTGCTTCTTCTGTATGTTGATGACATGCTCATCACTGGTGATGATACCTCCTTCATCACATATGTGAAGAAGCACCTCACTGAGCAATTTTTGATGACTGATCTTGATCTTCTTACATATTTCCTTGGGATTGAGGTCTCTTCCATGCCTGAGAGCTACTACCTCTCCCAGCAGAAGTATGTCCAGGATCTTCTTGACCGGTCTGGTTTGACTAACACTCGCACCGCTGAGACTCCCATGGAGCTATCTCTTCAGCTTCGTGTCACTGATGGCGATCCTCTTGAGGATCCTACTCGATATCGTTATCTTGTTGGGAGTTTGGTGTACCTTGTGAGCACTCGTCCTGATATTGCTTATGCTGTTCATATCTTGAGTCAGTTCATGGCTCGTCCTACTCATCTTCACTACAGTCACCTTCTTCGTGTTCTTCGCTACTTGCGCGGGACCATCTCTCGTCGTTTGTTTTTCCCTAGCTCCACCTCACTACAGCTTCAGGCATACTCCGATGCAACCTGGGCTAGTGATCTTTCTGATCGTCGTTCTCTTTCTGCTTACTGTGTTTTTCTTGACTCCTCCTTGATTGCCTGGAAGACTAAGAAGCAGACTGCAGTTTCCCGTTCGAGTGAAGAGGCTGAGTTGAGAGCTATGGCAGCAGTGACAGCAGAGATTACTTGGTTGAGGTGGCTACCTGCAGATTTTGGAGTGCCTGTGATGGGACCTACGACTCTTTTGTCTGACAAGACATGTGCTATCGTGATGCCCGACCCTGAAGCATGAGCTCACCAAGCACATTGGTGTAGATGCTTCATACACTCACTCACAGGTGCAGGAGGGTGTACTTGCTTTACAGTTTGTGCCATCAGAGTTACAGGTTGCTGACTTCTTCACGAAGCCACAGACTAGGGCACAACATTTGTATTTTCTCTCCAAACTCAGTGTGTGATCCACCATGAGTTTGAGGGGGGGGGTGTTAGAATAGGACTCTTGTACTTCCTTATCTGCATATGGCAACCCCCCGTTGTACTTCCTATATATATTGCCAATTGGGCCTCTTGAATAGATGCACACAATATTCATAACAAATAGGAGCACGATCTCTTTTTTACGAAAAATGGATTCAACGGGATGTTTACTCCAATAGCTATGAAAGCTATGAAGATCACTCAACAAGCACAGCGAAAGACTTGTGTTGAACCCAAATCAAAACCCCAAACAAGAGACCAAAACTAGAGATCAAAAAACTCTAAAACAGAGGGCCGGATCGACCTCAGCAAAAGCTTGATCGACCGGCCGGACTAACCTCGGGCAAAAGTGCGGATCGACCGGGGCGGACTAACCTCGTGCAAAAGCGGACTAACCTCGTGCACGATGAATAGGAAAATCAGCTCGGGTTCCAAAACGAAAAACGGTCTAACTTTTGATCCGTAAGGTCAAACTCCACGAAATTTGAACCACACCTTCTCAAAGATATTAGGAACCTATTCCAATCAAAGATTGCAGATCCATGCCAAAGTTCCTATCTTTTCAAGATGAACGAAGAAGGGTTCAAAACCGAGCAAAAATTGAAATATGATCTAGAGACTTGCTCGTGGGTGATTGATGATCAAGATGACCCTAGATGGGTTCCCACATGTTGCAGCAAGTTAGATCACGACAAGAAATCAACCAAAAACTGACGGATCAAAGAAAGTCTAAAAATCACCAAATAGAGAGAAAGAAAGCAAATGAACTCATCTTTGAGAGAACTTTTTTTGGATTGATTTGATATGGTATTGGTTTACAGCCACTCCATCAATGGAGAACAAAGACTCAATACATGAGCACGAAATCAAATCCAACTCTCTAGAACCCTAACCTCCACTAATCCTCTCTCTAAGCAAACTAGGGTTTCAAACACAATGAAAGAGTTGAGGGGGTGCAGCCACCTCCCTCCTCTATTTATAGTGGAGGCTTAGATCTTCTAGAAGAGCTTCCCTAATGGGCTCCCGTTAAGGCTCAAAACAAACGGGTCACACACGCACACATTTTAAAGCGTCATCTTCATCTCCTCTTGACCTAATCCGCTGCTTCACGCACCGTCTTGCGCCGCGGGTTAGCAAAAGGTCACCAAGGCGGTATTTGGTAAAATTACCAAAATACCCCTTCTCGGTCCTTCTTACTCTCCAAGCCTAGTCCCGATCATCCTCGCCGTTGACCGTCGTTGATTACCAAGCAACCTGCACAACAATAGACAAGCAAATCGAAACCGGGAACAAGTTCTTCACAACTTGACCCACGTTAGTCAAAACATGCATCATGCAACACATATGCACTGAAACCCATGAACTTGACCTAGCAGCATTCCAAACTATGACGAAAACGCGTGTTCGACAAACCGTTAACGACATTGCCAATTGTAACATCATCCAAAGATCACAAGCATATCCCCATGATATCCATAATCTCCCCTTTGATGAACACATTGGCAATTCCTAACAAATGCAAATATTGAGGTTTGAAAAGTAAAAACTCGACGTTTTCGCACAAAGGCTTAACTTGGTCCATATGCAAGAGAAAGCAATCGAAATGACCAAGTTAGCTTCAGAATAACATAGACAAGTGAGATAAGGCAAAATAAAGCAGGAAAGCTTCAATTTCCAGAGACGAGTCAAAAATCTCACTTAAGGTCCATATGAAAGAACAATTGTTCGATATGACCTTTGATCATCGTGAGGATCAAGAATTGCAATTAAAGTTCACAAAGAGCAATAAAACCATAAGAATGCAAATAAGAAACTCTCCCTCACTATGATCCTGAAAATTTCAAATTCTCCAAATTTCTCCCTTTTTTTTAAACACTTTATATCTTCTCCCCTTCATACATCTCGAAATATCTTCTCCCCCTTTGACAATGGAGTCATCAAGGAATCACGCATTCCTCTCGTCCAGAGATAACAAATGTAGAATGAGGAAAAATCATAAGAAGGAGCATGCATGAAATGCAATGGAGTGGCTTCATATTTTTGTATTTTTCAATTTTTGATTACAAGAAGCTTTGGAGATTACCCAAAAGAACAAGCTAGCATTTCTAATATTGCACAAACAACATATCAGCACCTGAAAGCGCTAGCAAGATCATGATAAGATATATATAACAAAGCTAAATCTAGAAGGCTCAATATAAAGCAATGAATTTTAGCATTTTAAGCAAAGCTTAAGTCTAGTAAGTTCATCAAAAGGGATCCTAAGATGATACTGGCCATGTCAAAATGTCAATGTGAGATCAAAAAGCTAACAATGACCACATTAAGAGACAAACAGGTTCTGAATTGAATCATTTTGCTAAATTTTTCTCAAACGCCCATTTTTCAACAGTTTTTCATTGGCAATGAATATTGAAGTTGACTAATGATCTAACTTAGTGAAGAAGATCCTGGACTAGGAGCCATCCACAAACTCTTCCTGAGCTTCGACCAGAAGTTGATTAAAGGTATATCTTAGTGAAGAAGATCCTGGACTAGGAGCCATCCACAAACTCTTCCTAAGCTTCTACTGTATGACAAATCTTGAGGTTCATGTCGGCTTTGACAAGCAAATCCCCATGAGATCGCCTCGATCATCAAACTATCTCCAAGTTCATGTCTATGACATGCAGTCTCGTGAGAGTAGTTTGGCACATTTTAAGCACAAGACAATCTTTAAATTTGATTTTTCATTTTTCACAAGAGCAGATTTAGATTCTTAAAAGAACAAGAAGCTCAAGTAGTGATCAATACTAGATTCAAGAGATAACACAATAATTTTGACAGGGCCAATGTCACAAAAGGATCACTAATTGTTCAACTAGCTAAAAGATCCACAAATTGCAATTTTTAGTTCAAGTTGTCTTAAAGTTCTAGCTCACTCAGCAAGGACTTAGCTACACATGTGAAAGCATGATAATTCTAGCAAGTCAAATAACTAGACATGGTATTGAGCAGGATTGAAATAATAAAGCTCAAGAGGGTAATAAGCAAAGCTTCATCAATTTTAAAAGACGACCAGAAAAGCTTATATTACAATGCATCTTTTTGGATTTTCATATAATGCAATATGATATAATGAGATGCGAGAAAAACTCAAAAAACCTAAAAAGATCAAAAAGATCAAAAAGTTCAAAAGAAGATCTAGAAAAGATCAGATGAACAAGGTAAGATCAGAAAAGATCAAACTCCCCCTCAAACCAACCCATAGGGATAAATTACCCCTAACTCACTTCTCAAGGTGACAAACCTAGTTGGATCTAAAGGCTTGGTGAGGATATCAGCCAACTGAGCCTCGGACTCTACGAAATGCAGCACAATATCACCCTTCTCGACATGATCTCTAAGGAAGTGTTAGCGAATGTCTATGTGCTTGGTCCTAGAGTGTTGCACACGGTTTTTAGCAATGTTAATAGCAGAAGTGTTATCACTGAAAAGAGGAACACTATCAAAAGACAACCCAAAGTCTTTAAGAGTGGACACCGACTACAGCAACTAGCAGCAGTTACATATTCAGCTTCAGCAGTGGATTGTGCAACAGAAGACTGCTTCCTAGAAGACCAAGAGACAAAAAAAAGTGCCTAAGAAGTGACAAGTGCCTGTGGTACTCTTCCTATCTAGCTGACAGCCCGCAAAATCAGAATAAGAAAACCCCCGAATGGACAAAGAAGAAAAACAGGAATACCAAATGCCATACTGTAGGGTAGAATGTAAATACCTGAAGATGCGCTTAACGGCTTGGCGATGAGAAGTCCTCTGAGACGCTCAAACCTCGCATGAGGCGGCGCGAAGTGGATGTCCTGGCCTTGAGGCCGTCAGTACAAGAGGAGCCGACCATGCCGCGGTACTCACGTTGATCCACGGCTTCTCCTTCCTCATCCGGATCCAAAATACCGGTCGCCATGGGAGTGTCGATCGGCTTGCAGTCACCCATCTCGAAGCGCTTGAGCAGATCCTTGGTGTACTTCGTCTGATGGATAAAGATCCATTCCTTGCATTACTTGATTTGAAGCCCCAGAAAGTAGTTGAGTTCTCCCATCATACTCATCTCAAATTCCCTGGACATGGTTTCAGAAAAACTGAAAACAAGATCATGAGAAAAACCACCAAAGATAATATCATCTACATAAATCTGAGCAAGCAGAAAGTCATTGCCATGCCTAAGGATGAACAGGGTCTTATCTACCTTTCCCATCTGAAAGTCATTCTTAAGCAGAAAGATCTTAAGTCTATCATACCAGGCTCTAGGAGCTTGCTTAAGACCATACAAGGCTTTGGATAGCTTAAAAACACGATGTGGATGTTTGGGATTCTCAAAGCCTGGGGGTTGTCTAACATACACTTTCTCCTCTATAAATCCATTCAAAAAGGCACTCTTAACATCCATGTGATATAATCTAAAGCCCTTAGAAGCAGCAAATGCAAGCAGAATGCGAATGACTTCCAATCTAGCAACAGGAGCAAATGTCTCATCAAAATCTAACCCCTCAACTTGGCTAAAACCCTGAGCTACCAACCTAACCTTGTTTCTAACCACAGAATCATCCTCATTTTGTTTATTTTTGAACACCCAACGGGTTCCTATCACATTATGACCACTAGGAGGTTCTACTAGGTTCCAGACCTTGTTCCTCTCAAAATTCTCTAACTCCTCATGCATGGCATTGACCCAGCTAGAATCAGATAAAGCATGTGATATATCGCGGGTTCAAAGAAGCAACAAATGCGAATGAGAGTAGAGACTCTGATCGTGATACCGGAGCGAGTGACTCTCTCATGAAGACTACCAATCATCCGATCCGAGGATGACGCCTCGAATGTGAAGTGGAGCGCCGTGAGATAACATCTTTTCGACCTCGCAGTACTCATCGATGATGAAGATGCAGCAGAGCCTCAATCGAAGGTGAAGTAGTCGTAGCGAGTTTCGAGCTTGGACGGCTTGGACAGAACATCGCACCAGAAAGTGAAGGAGCAGATCAAGTTCATCCTCATCTTCTTCAACAAAAATGCTCACACCGTAAGTCACCGAAACATCTGATCTAGCTCCGTGGCTAGTCTCATCAAAAGTGACATTGCATGTTTCTCGGATGTTGTTAGTTTCAACATTAAAAACCCAAAACCCTCGAATGTGCAGATAACCTGTAAATAAACCATCAAAAGTCCTTGATTCAAATTTATCTAGGTTTCCAGTCTTCAGAATGAAACATTTAGCTCCAAAAACTCGAAAATGAGAAACAGAGGGTTTTCTACCAAATCGAAGCTCATATGAAGTCTTGCCTAAAGATGGTCTAAAGAAGACACGGTTTGAAATATGGCAAACTGTAGCAATAGCTTCGGCCCAAAACCTCCTCGTCCTAGCCATCTCGACTAAGGTTCTGTTCTTCCTTTTCACAACGCCATTTTGTTGAGGGACGTGTGGAGAAGAGAACTGATGCTCAATTCCGCGCTCAGCACAAAAAGAGGCAAACGAGGCATTCTTGAACTCCGTGTTATTGTCACTGCGGATCGCTCTCAAGGCACTCGGAAGTTCAGAAGCCAAACGAAGAACAAGATCACGATAGTGACTAAAAGCTTCATCCTTCGAAGCAAGAAAGAATACCCAAGTGTATCTCGAAAAATCATCGACTATGACAAGAATGTACGATTTGCCACCGATTGACCGAACCCTAGCAGGACCAACAGTATCCATATGAAACAACTGTCCCGGTCCGTCAGTCATGACCATAGTCACTGAAGGGTGTGAGGCGGCAACTTGCTTGCCATGCCTACAGGGCGCACATACAACATCCTTGACGGCTTTGAGTTTAGGCAAACCTCTCATGAGATCAAGGTTGCTAACTCGCGTCAGATGATCAAAACCAATGTGCCCCAAACGTCGGTGCCAAAGCCAGAACTCAAAAGAAGGTGTAATCAAACATTTAAGAGAACCAGCAAGAGATTCAAGAAAATCAGCTCAAAAGATCCTAGCAGCTCTATAAATCCCAAAAACAAGCTCACCAGCTAAATCAAGCACCCGACAAGCATTTTTCTTAAATATAGTCTCATAGCCATCATTAAGAAACTGTGAGACAGAGAGTAAGTTAAACCTAAGCTTTTCCACAAGGGCGACGTCCTTTAGGATGAAATTGTCGTTTACCCTGATTGATCCCGTTCCTTCAATCCGCCCTTGAGTATTGTCTCCAAAGGTGATGAAGACATCACCTGTCGACTGCGTGAAGGAGGTGAACCATTTTGAGTCTCCGGTCATGTGACGTGAACAGCCGGAGTCGACGAACCACATGTCCTTCCTTCCGCGGTGATCCTGAAAATCAAGACACAGAAGATCGATGTGTCTCAATACTGGGGTTAGTTAAACATGACTTGGGAACCCAGTACTGAGACACATGTCTGCGAGTAGTATGCAAAGCAGAAGTGCTATCCTTGATTCTATTTGAAATTCTGTTATGAGCAATGGTTACTCTAACATGAGAGTTATCCTGTCTAGGAGCATGAGAATGATTAGCATGTGAAACAAATCCGAGACCAGGTTTCTTCCTTTCTAAATTACCATGTCTCACAAAAGCTCTAGGTTGATTAGATGACATTCTAGCAAGATTTTTCCTAGTATTTTTCAACCTACGCCAACAGAACTCAACCAAATGCCCATCCTTCTTGCAATAGGTGCAATGGTACTTGGTACCACTGGGAGAAGCACCTTTTGACTGAACAGATGGTTGGGCAAAACCTGCAGATTTGAAAGTGATCTTTGCAGGTTGGGTATCAAATTCAACTAAGCCATTTTTCAAAATTTGAATGTCATTAGATTTGTCCTGGGCAAAGTTGTATCATAACCCTTGCTTCTTATAAGGAGTTTTTGACTTGTAAAGAATCATGTTTAACTGTTTCTTACCTTTAGAGAATCTTTCTAATGTGTCCTTAAAGTAAGCAATTTCTTTTCCAAAGTTAACACATGAATCACAAGTTTTAGCGTTAAGCCTCTTCTTATAAAGAGCAACTTCAAACTTAAGAGCTTCACATGAAGCACAAGTAGCAGAATTAATACTGTCCATAAGCTTGACATATTTAGCTCTAGCTGCTTCTGCAACATCATGTACTTCACGTTCACATTCTAAGCAGACAAAGCAAAAGCTAGATTCAACCACATCAGAAACAACCAACTTGTTAGACTCTAAGCATTTTTCACAAGGAGCAGATTTAACTTCAATTAGCTCAGTCCTAACACTTTCAAGTTGTTGCAAAGCAATATCATGAGCAGATTGTAGTTTAGCCAATTCAGAATGTAAAGTATGGCAGGATGAACATTCATCAGATTCAAGACTCTTAGCATTCACAAGTTCTAATGTGAGTTTATCTACTTGTGACTCTAACTCCTCATTCCTAGTCATGATGAATTTTAAGGCTTTATCCTGACCTAGCATTTGCTCATAAACAGATCGCATGGCAAAGACAACATCATAGGAGGAGATACCTCATTGTTGTCATCGATGTCGTCTGAGTCACCATGAAGCACATGCCCGTGAAGTCCTTGACCTTTCCTTCTTGTCTTGAGGAGCTCCTCCTCCTTGTCCTCCTCGCTCCCGAGTCCACATCGCTCAAGGATCGATCTCCAAGAGCGGCAAGAACCCGCGAGCGACCTTCCCGAGCTTGGCATCATCAAACTTGGACTTGCGTCCCTGAGGCTTTTTCCAAGCTGGCTTTTCATCCTTGTGGTTGTTCTTCCCTTTCAGCTTGGGGCAATTTGCCCGGATGTGATTAAGCTCTCCACACTCATAACAAGTCACAGGGTCGCCTCTCTTTTTGTTTCTCATATTGTTGTAGGCCCGTGTGAACTTCTTAATCAAAAGTGCCATCTCGGGCTCAGGAATACTTTCAAGATCCTTTTCTTGGATTGCAGATAAAGAAGCAAGAGAAATTCCAGAAGAAAACTCAAACGACCCGTCAGAGGCGCTCTTGAGCGGGTCTGCTACCAAAGCCAGATTATCCTTCTTATAATGGTCACTTCTCTGGATCTCATGAGTCTTGAGCTTACTATAGAGCAGCTCCAAAGTTAGATCAGAGAAGTTGACATTTTCCTGAATGGCGGTAGCCTTTATCTCCCACTCCCTGGTGTTGATTGCAGCCAGGAGATGGGTGACATTTTCAGATTGGGTAAATTCAATACCAACAGCCTTCATCTGATTTATCACTGTGTTAAAGCGACTGAAAATGTCATCGATGCTCTCCAGACGCATCTCGAATTTGTTATATTCTCTTTATAAACCGTCGACGACTTGCTTGATTTGGGAAGAACCCTCATGATAGGTTTCGAGGGTCTTCCAAATCTCATGTGCGGTCTCGAGATTGCAAATCCTATCATACTCCTGTCTACCAAGCCCACCATACAGAAAATTCTTTGCCTTGTGGTCGTTAGCCAAGAGGGCTTCAGAAGTCGGCGTTGCAACCTCAGGCAAGATGAGCGGAGCTTGAACAACCTCCCATACACCTCGTCCTTCGCTCCGAAGAAAGACACGCATGCGGTTTTTCCAAAAGGCATAGTCGTGCCCATCGAAGATATGCGGTTTGGAGGAGTACTTATCCATCGCCAAGTTCAGTGACCGGTTAAGATCAAGATTGAACTAACCGGACTCTGATACCACTTGTTGGACCGAAAAGACGACTAGAGTGAGGGGGTGAATAGGAGTACGATCTCTTTGTTACGAAAATGGATTCAACGGGATGTTTACTCCAATAGCTATGAAAGCTATGAAGATCACTCAACAAGCACAACGAAAAACTTGTGTTGAACCCAAATCAAAACCCCAAATAAGAGACCAAAACTAGAGATCAAAAAACTCTAAAACAGAGGGCCGGACTGACCTCAGGCAAAAGTGCGGACTGACCCGGGGCCGGACTAACCTCAGGCATGATGAATAGGAAAATCAGCTCGGGTTCCAAAACGAAAAACGGTCTAACTTTTGATCTGTAAGGCCAAACTCCACGAAATTTTAACCACACCTTCTCAAAGATATTAGGAACCTATTCCAATCAAAGATTGCAGAGATCCATGCCAAAGTTCCTATCTTTTTCAGTTTGAACGAAGAAGAGTTCAAAACCGAATAAAAATCGAAATATAATCTAGAGACTTGCTCGTGGGTGATTGATGATCAAGATGACCCTAGATGGGTTCCCACATGTTGCAGCAAGTTAGATAACGACAAGAAATCAACCAAAAACTGACGGATCAAAGAAAGTCTCAAAATCACCAAATAGAGAGAAAGAAAGCAAATGAACTCATCTTTGAGAGAACTTTTTTTTGGATTGATTTGATATGGTATTGGTTTACAGCCACTCCATCAATGGAGAACAAAGATTCAATACATGAGCACGAAATCAAATCCAACTCTCTAGAACCCTAACCTCCACTAATCCTCTCCCTAAGCAAACTAGGGTTTCAAACACAATGAAAGGGTTGAGGGGGTGCAGCCACCTCCCTCCTCTATTTATAGTGGAGGCTTAGACCTTCTAGAAGAGCTTCCCTAATGGGCTCCCGTTAAGGCCCAAAACAAACGGGTCACACACGCACGTATTTTAAAGCGTCGTCTTCATCTCCTCTTGATCTAATCCGCTTCTTCACGCACCGTCTTGCGCCGCGGGTTAGCAAAAGGTCATCAAGGCGGTATTTGGTAAAATTACCAAAATACCCCTTCTTGGTCCTTCAAAGACCGAGTCTAATCTTCGCGAAGCAGTCGCATGCTCCGCCACGTGTAGGTTGATCCAACGGCTCTCATCATGTCGGCAAGTCTCTCCCATCCGGCTCCCACGAAAACCACCATGGCACTTGCACCACCCCGCCGCTTGATCCAACTCCGTCGCGACCGAATCGCCTGCTCGGTCACCTTTGTCCTTTGCGACATGCTTGACTCCATTGACTTCGCCCATCATCGCCGATCGCTCAACCTCGACTCTCCAAGCCTAGCCCCGATCATCCTCGCCGTTGACCGTCGTTGATCACCAAGCAACCTGCACAACAATAGACAAACAAATCGAAACCGGGAACAAGTTCTTCACAACTTGACCCACGTTAGTCAAAACATGCATCATGCAACACATATGCACTGAA
Organism: Ampelocalamus luodianensis; assembly: GCA_036346255.1. Classification (NCBI taxonomy): domain Eukaryota; kingdom Viridiplantae; phylum Streptophyta; class Magnoliopsida; order Poales; family Poaceae; genus Ampelocalamus; species Ampelocalamus luodianensis. Next base: position 23,928,864 of record CM070622.1, on the reverse strand, counting down.
ACCCATGAATTTGACCTAACAGCATTCCAAACTATGACGAAAACGCGTGTTCGACAAACCGTTAACGACATTGCCAATTGTAACATCATCCAAAGATCACAAGCATATCCCTATGATATCCACAGAAAATATGTACCAATCAATATTAATTCTCCCTATTAATTTTCTTTTGACGGAATTATCCATGTTAATTCGGGAAACCCTACACGTACAACGTCGTTACTGATCCTTGGAAACTAATTAAATGCCTTGATTTCAGGTGTGGAAAACGAAGTTAGATTCTTGCGTTGCTCTCTCCCCGATCCATCTCTCGCCATGGCCGGCTTGACCAACTCTAGTCTATAATTCTGGCTTGCCCCCTTGCATATTTCTTGGAGTGGTCGAGGATCTCATCTCTGCCCTTATTGACATGGTTGATAGGCCGTGGCCTTCATGCTTGTGTCTGTGACCGTCTATCAGGCACCATGGGCCCATGAAGCCTTGTCTTCCTAGCTGACCACTGAACGGTGAAGCCCTCTTCCCCCAAGGCTGTATGTCTTCCTCGCCCATCGGCGTTTATTTAGGATGTTTAACTACTACAGAGTGCAAGATATAAAAATGAGGTGTATTGGATGTGTGAAATCAAACTAGTGAACATTAATACAAATTTGCCCCTAATCACTACTAACTACTTTTGCTTAAAGATTCACAAACTTTTCTTTAGATCTTTAGATGATGTACTGAAGCGAACCCCTTTCTTTTTAACTTTTCTTTCTTCACCGGGATCACGTTCCGAACTAGCGTCCCGAAGACCCCCCACCCGTGACCCGTGTTCCTTTTCCTCGACCTGAGTTCCCGGTGACTTTTGACGATGAAAAGGGCAAATTCATGAATTGGTTAACATTTAACATCCCTTTGTAATATCACATACATCCATACAAAAGAAGGAAAGCACGGGCAAAGATGGTTATTTCTTATATTTCGTCTCTCCTTTCCCCCGTTTCCTGTTTTTGTTTTTTTATAGATATAGTATTGACCTATAATCCCCTAGATTTGCTAAGTTTGCTCTAGATGAGTAAAGAGCAGAGTAATTACTACATGACATAAGATGCACAAAAAAATTCTAAGTTTAACTCTGTAAAACGTCTAATTTTGGAGGTCTTGGCCGAAATGCCTGTAAAGTTCTGGTGTCACCTGGGCAGTCATTATATATTATTAATCCAGCTTCTGTATGATGCTGCATGCCAACTTGTCTTTTACAATATTGTGTGATATGTAAACAGTATTTATTCTAATTTTTTCTCAACCAACTTCTGCAGTTAGAAAACGGACAAAGTGGAGCTATCATGCCTTCTAACTCATCTGATCGGTCTGACAGGTCCGACAAGCCTACGGACCAAAAGGTGTTACTTTATCTCCTATTTCTTCTTCATCGTTACTTATCCTTTCATAATGACGGTATTTAGACAATGTATTTGTTATTCCATAGGTGTTACGGCGGCTTGCCCAAAATCGTGAGGCAGCAAGAAAAAGTCGGCTGAGAAAAAAGGTACTACAACTGTAATTTTTTAGTCCTCTTCTCCCTCACTCTCTTTATGTGCGCGCGCTTGTGTGTATTTGCAGTAGATTAATTTGGATTACTTTGGGCTAGTACATCAGGGAGCTATCTCTGCATGGTGGTGCAGTTATGTGCAAATGTCTTGGTTGAGTGGTTGGGTGGATGGCTGATATGTGCAGTGTGCTTGCACTTATGGTGCCACCAAATTTCATACTTTGTTTTTCCATTTCATGATATTTTTGGGAATTACAAAAAATCGGAAGGTACCTTTGCTTCGAAAAATAGTTGGCAACCACCAAGGGGCTTGTTTCTTGATGTACTTCTAACCTCTATAGCTTACAGTCTATGCATAACCAACCGTAGTTGTAATTATTGAATTCCATGCAACAGTAATTTGTATCTATCCAGTATTTTTTTGTCTTCACTTTTGAGTTTATTTATTTGTTAAGAGCCATCCTAATACTTCTTTACTATTTTTCAAGGCGTATGTACAACAGCTAGAGAGCAGTAAGCTGAAACTTGCAAGCCTAGAGCAAGAGCTCCAGAAAGCTCGACAACAGGTAAGTATCTATTGGCCGATGGTGGTTGAGTGCCCAGTCGAAGTTCCATTAATTTTGATACTTGAATATTGTATTGCAGGGAATCTTCATTTCTAGCTCTGGAGATCAAACTCATGCCATGAGTGGAAATGGTAAGCTCTAAGCTCTCTCTCTCTCTCTCTCTCTCTCTCTCTCTCTTTGTCTGGATGTTTTTTAAAATCTGTGCAATTGTATTTCCATGAGGGTTTGTCAAGAGTGCAACTGAAACAGTAAGCTTGCTTCTGCAGGAGCTATGACTTTTGATTTAGAATATGCTCGATGGTTAGAGGAGCAAAACAAACAGATAAATGAGCTGAGGACTGCAGTAAATGCTCATGCAAGTGATAGCGACCTCCGTCTTATTGTAGATGGGATAATGGCACATTATGACGAAATATTCAGGCTGAAGGGCGTTGCTGCAAAGGCTGATGTGTTTCATATGCTTTCAGGCATGTGGAAAACACCTGCTGAAAGGTGTTTTTTGTGGCTTGGGGGTTTCCGTTCGTCCGAGCTTCTAAAGGTGCATAAACTATATGCTGAATAAAAAAGTAGTAGAAAATCTACAGCAGGATACTTTCGGGTTTCGGCTAGTAGAATGTCAGATTTTGTTTTATGTTTTGATGGGTGCTTCAAGATATAATTATTTCCCATGCTCTTGTAAATTTTCAGCTCCTTGTGAATCAGCTTGAGCCTCTAACAGAGCAGCAGTTGCTGGGGCTATCCAACCTCCAGCAATCCTCACAGCAGGCTGAGGATGCGCTATCACAAGGAATGGAGGCATTGCAGCAATCCTTGGCAGAAACGTTGGCTGGGTCTCTTGGTCCGTCAGGATCTTCAGGGAACGTGGCAAACTACATGGGTCAAATGGCTATGGCCATGGGCAAACTTGGGACACTCGAGAATTTCCTTCGTCAGGTATGTATCTCTTAAACTTTCTTTTACCTCCGACTCTGGCAAACATGTAGTTTTGTTGTTTCCTGTATTAGGTAAAAAAAAACTGAAACTATTTTGCTGATCAATTACTTAAAATGCATCGTCTTTTAGTTTTTTTGGTGCAACTTTGGAGCAAATTGTGGAACTTTCGATGCCCTAGTTCTGAAGAGTTTTTATGGTGTATTTGTGCTAGGCTGACAATCTGCGGCAGCAAACTTTACATCAAATGCAACGAATTCTGACAATCCGGCAAGCTGCTCGTGCTCTCCTTGCAATACATGACTACTTTTCGCGTTTGCGCGCCCTAAGTTCACTCTGGCTTGCTAGGCCACGGGAGTAAACTGGGTGCACCACCTTTGATGCTTCTTGAGCTGATCTGGGAATGTGGGACTAATTGCAATGCGTTTGCAGAAGATTGGCGGCTCAGTTTCCTCTGGACAGGTTATATTGACATCTTCTGGTACCATATTGTACTTGGATGTTGTACAAGTAGGATAAAGCTTTTAACTGTAAGTTATCATGAATTTATGATTGATTGTACAATTGTATTAGCAATAAAACAAAAGTAGATAAAAAGCTGGAAGAGTATCCAGCGATTGCACCGATTGGAAACGAGCAGCAAAAGCAGCATCCCCTGTTGAATGGCAATGTTCTTTTTAACTTCCTTCACGGAAATAAGTAGGATCTCCTTTTTAGGTGTGAAAATTGGTTATATAGCCCTTCGTTTCTGTATTTTCCCCTCACTTCCAACTTGTGAATTTGGAGTTTAGGACGAGCAATGAACAGCAGGAAAAATACGTTCATTGCATAAGCTAACAGCTGCATCATACGGAGAGACAATTTTGACTCGTAAGATCATACGCTCCTATCACTCACCATGTATTTGAATTTGAAATTTACATCGTGAATTTTGTTAGGCTGCTTTTGTTGTCCTCTTGTTGGTAATCGCTATGCGTTTAGGGCCGTTTAGAACGTAGGAATTTCTCAATAAACCATTTATTTTGCTAGAGGTAAAAGAAATCACCACGTTTACTTTTAATGGTTAAAAATTTACACAAACAGAGGAACAAAAGAAATATCTACACAAGCAATTATGACAAGTTTAGATTATAACGGTGCATATTAAATAGAGATAGATACGAGAGTTGTTATAATTCTATGCGGAATACAATTGTATTTCCACCATTAACATTAGAGTTATATAATGAGTACAATTTTGTGTTAGATATCTAAACATATGTATTGTAGTATCTAGCCATACAATTGCGCATTAAATTCGGCTAGTTCATGGAATTCTATCCTATATTTTTTTCTACACCAATTCCAGTGTTCCAAAAAGTGATACAGTGCAAATTCCTATTGATGTGTGTATGACTGTATTCTACGATTTGCCTTTGTAATTCCTTTGAATCAAACGGTGATTCCGCAATTATAGCTTCCCTATTTCGGAAAAGAAAGGCAACCTTTGTACAAGTTGCGACAACTGTACCGTGCAGCAGTTCAGTGCCAACGGGAGCGGAAGCTCCAGATCGTCGCTATCCATTTCCCCGTGACCACCGAGCCCCGTGACAACCGAGTGACTAACACGGCTACTAGTCCTACTCCTAGTACCAGTCAGACACGATCTTGGCTCCAGACGACTAAAAGGGGGGCAATAAGCAAGAGGAATGGCGGGGCTCGCCGTGACGGCGTCCGCAGCTCCGGCGCCATCCTACCAGCTGTCGTTGGCGGCTGCGCGCTTCAGCCCGGTGAGTACTCGAGAGCCTGTGGTTGGTGGTGGTAGTACTACTGCTATCGATTTCTCTCCACCGGCGCGCCGCGCCGCGCCTAACCTGTTTGATGAAATGCCTTAGCTGTGTTGCTGGGCGCTGGTAACTATGGACTATGGTGGTAAACCGGTATGTGCCATGGCTGTGCGTGTCCGTAGATGGATGTGGGTGGTAGGATGAGCGCTTGTTCCTGTCCTTGGGGTGTTTGAGGAAATGCCTGTGTGAGCGTGTGATTCTTCATTCTTGTGGCCATTTACTGGGCGCCGGACGGAGTTAGAGCTGACCAAGACACCAAGTACTCTCGTTGCAGTCATGGCTTTCAGTTGATGTTGTTTTGGGGTTGTTTTTATTTATTTGTTTGTTTATTTTGCGAATGGTTAGGGGCAGTTAAGTGGCCTATAGGCTTGAGCGTGTGTTCCGCTTCCGCTTCTGCCTGTTCGAAGGAATGCGTACCCGGAAGGTTGCCATCTTTTCAGTGTGCTAAGCGCTAACTGGTGGCAGGTTTATGTTTGGTTCATACGCACTGCTTACTTGATAGACGGAACGCTTGCTGGATCAATCAGACATGATTATGTGTTAGAGTGACTGCTTGGTGTTGATGAAGTGCCATGCAGTATGTGAGTGAAGTTGGCTTCCCTTTTCTTCCTTAATTGGTCTGTTGGAAAAGTTGCTTTAAACATTAGGTGTCTGGCACAATTTTTTTTTACTGTCGGAAGAGTAGTAGACATTGTCACATTCATGTGTTGATTATTGCTGCTTGATGCTTCTGTACACAGGTTGCAACACCTACTGTCAGTTTTAGAACACAAGTTTGTGGATTGAAATGTTGGATTGCTGCAAAGCTGAAGCTCCGGAAGGCCTTGAAAAGGCACAGATGGCAACTTCAAAGAAAGCTAGAAGTTCGAGGGGATGATAAAATTCCTGATTGCTTGGAGGTTGCATCCCTGACTGAAAAGATAACTCCTCGGAACGTACAACTTGCTTATGGTCGGTATTAGGAAATCAGTTGTTTGTTGCTACTTTGCATATGCCTATCAAAATTATTTGATTATTGGCTTATGATTTCCACAATTTTGCTGGCGCCTGGCACTAGTTTGCTTCATACATTTGAAAGTTAAATTCAATTTGCATTGCTAATAAAAAATGCTAGACACTGCTTTTCTTCATACTATCTGAGTGTTATCACTGCAAACTTCTTGGTGGACTTTTGCTTGCATCCAGATGCTTTCAAATTCACATTATTGTTTCCCCTTATGCAGAATCTGGAGGTGAAACAGCAAATACAAGCTCTGATACTTTGGATAGCTCAATTGATGAGAAAAGTTCAATGCATGTGACACTTAACCCCTCTGAAACACATTCTCCTGTGCTAAAGGAAGATCTTGTTCTGTTTGATCACTTTGATGACCAACCTGAAAGTGCACCATCTCTTTGCATTGCTGTTATTGGAGCTACTGGTGAGCTGGCAAGAAGTAAAGTATTCCCAGCACTATTTGCTCTGTATTACAGTGGTTTTCTTCCCCGGGTATGAACATAACATATCATAGCTTCTGCTAGCCCTCATTTTTATCCATTCTTTTGATAATTGCAATGGCATCCTATTACCCTTTTCTTGCTCAAGTTATTTATGTGCAAATATTCCAAGTCCCAAGTCTTAACCATATAGGTGTAAAGAGAAGTCCTGCATAATTTGTGTTGTACTTAAGCACATATCAGAATTCGATCTCACCCCCCAAGGAATCATCAAAACTGTACTATTAGAAAAAGGGTGATAAAGATTTTTCCCAAATATGTTTGACGCAGCACTGTATTTTTGCAAGCATGTGAAAAAAGTTAGTTACCAATACACCCACGAGCAGGGATACAAAAACTGGCGGTAACCGGCCGGTTACCGCCAATAACCGGATTTACTGGTGGGTACCGGGAAATGAAATCCCGGCCAGTTTTCTCAGGTTTTTAAAATTCAAATTCTAATTTTTGAATTTTGAATGGTTTTTAATCAAATTCGAGCGAATTTCAGCCGGAAAATTTCCGGTATTTCCGTGAATCGCCATTCATCGTTTCGCCCCCGCCGATTTGGTCCGATCTGGGTTTTGATCCTCGCCACGAGCGATCGATCAAGTCCTGAACTCTTGATGGTTAACTTGTTTGTTAAGGATAACTAAGTAATTCTTTCGTCTTCGAGTTTGAAATTGCCAATGCTAATGGGAAAGAACTGATCTATTTCTACTGTAACACTCACATTGTCCTTATATCTGGTAGACATAAAAGGAATAAGTCCATTTTACACCATTGAACTTTCCAAAAATTCCACACAACACCCTCAACCATAAAACCAGTTATTTAACCCCCCAAAACATACAAAACCAGGTCAATTTACACCCTAAGACGGTTTTGGAGAGTGGTTTTGCTGACGGGGATCCAACTCAGGGTGATTTTTGCCATTTTGGTAGCCATGCCATCGGATTTTGCTAACGTGGATCTAAATGAGGGGAGGGATGATGCTGAGAAGAAGAAAGAGAATGTGTACAGAGAGAGGAGTGAGAAAAAGGTTAATGATGTGGATTTCAATATCCTTTAATTGGATCCTTATTACCAAAACCCGATGCTGTGGCGGTCAATATGGCGAAAACCACCTTGCGTGGGTTCCACATCATCAAAACCGTCCTCCAAAACCACCTTAGAGTGTAAATTGACCCGATTTTGTAAGTTTGGGGTGTTAAATACCCGGTTTTGTAGTTGAGGGTGTTAAATGGACTTTTTACGAAGTTCTGGGTGTAAAACGGACTTATTCCAATATCAAAACACTAGAATTTGTTAACACCATCCCAAAGTGGTCAACTGGGTTGATATGTACTGGCTGTAAAAAGGATTATCTATAACTCAACCACAGGTCATAACATCTACAACTAATATGTGGGTAGCCTCTCATCCAACTTACCATCCATACACATAGGATATCACTATATCACATATGTCTATCCTTAAAGGATCTGTTATCCTCACCCAGTATCACATATGACTGAATCATTATTGACAACATCTACAACTATATGGAACTTCTTGCTTTACAACATCATATCACATACACCTACCCTTAAACTATCTGATATCCTCATCCAAAATGTAATACCCCGCTCTACTCGTAGTGCAGCCCATGTGGCCCATGTGGAGTTGTGTGATAGGATTAGTCCCACATTACTTGTTTAAAGTAAGTTATAGTAGTATATAATACCTGTTGGATCCAAACGTAGCACCTTCAGATAAACCCTTTTACACGAAACGATGACGAAAGTATAAGTGGGGAGCTATGTGTGCGTGGGTCTGCCCCACGGTGGGCTAGGTATTAAGCGGATTTTGGGTCAGGTGTTACACAAAACCATCCCTAAGTACATCTCCAATAATCCATACATTTTGTATCTAGTGCTGCCTGTCATATGCCACATTTTCGTTCACTTGGCTTGCACACGCCATATTTCGTATTTTTTCCACATGTAACTCCTAAAATCCCAACACATATGAACACTTGACTTGCATCCTCAACCTAAAAGGCTTAACTTGGTTGATTTCTATTGGTCCTAGATGGATATAAAAATCATAATCACCGCAACTGTTACCAGTATGGAACATGGGGTAATGCACAAGCCTTGATCTCCAATCCTATATTTATAATCAACCCATTGAATCCTTACTCTATAATCAGCCTCACCTTTTCCACGCATGGTAAGGTCCAGTACCAATAGATATGTGGTGCTGTACTTGTGTATAACTGATGTAAAATAATCATATTTTAGAGTACTTCGGGAAAATTGAATTTACTCTCTGTCAACTTGTCCGTATGACTGTTATCGTCATTCACACCTTCCATATTCTATATTGCAGAACGTTGGTATATTTGGATATTCTAGGAAGACATTAACAGATGAAGGTTTAAGATCCATGATTGAAGCTAATTTGACCTGCCGGGTTGATCACCAGTATGTTTCTTTGTTAGCAGCCAGTCAGAGCTTGACTCCATACTTCACATCAAAATATTATTTTAGCCAGTTTTCATCTGAGATTTATTCATATCTAGTGCAAATCATCATTTGAGCATGCAAACTGTTAATATGAGGAGAGGAATGGATGATTAGTTGTATTGAACACAACCCAAAGGGCAATATATAGAGTACATGGGACACACACAAAACCCAAACCCTAGAACAATAGGGAAATACCATAAACACCCTTAACACTCCTCTCAAATGCAAGGTATATGCAATAGCATTGCATTTGAAAGGCTTGACACTAAAAATATGGAAAATGCAAAGTCCAAGTCTTGAAGATGTCGTAGCGTGCAGCTCTTGGAAAATCTCTATCGAGAATCAAACAATCTTCTTCCATAATGCACAAGGTGCAAGGGCTCCAAAGGCATAGGCCAGCGAGAGTAAAGTCGACCACGTCAACACGATGAAGAAGATGATGAAATCGACCAGAATAGAGAGAGCTATCAAATTAAGAAGCATGGCGAGCGGTGACGCAGATCGAAGCCCAAGACGGCAGCGACGTGGAGGTGGCTCAAAGAGAAGAGCAACGGCCTTAGAAACTCAGGGCGGCGACTCAAAGAGAAGAGCGGCAACATCATAATGACTTCTACGAAATGCAGCGACTCAAAGGAGAAGAGCGGCGACTGCGGCTATGTGAAAGGGAAGGAGGCAAGAAAAGCAATCGACTGATCAATAAGGAATTTGTGGATTCGGACGGCTTAAATGAACTCAAAGAGAGATGCAGCCGACTTGGATGGACTCTATGACAAACAAAGGAAAAGGACTCAAGATACTATCGGTAGTAGGCAATCGCATCTCTCCTCCAATAACAAGCACCAGCCCAACGCGAAACAATAGTAGGCCAGCAACGCATGCAACAACGAAAGTAGGCCCAACACGAAGGCCCCATAACAACCCAACACGGATAAAGACACGACCGACAAAGAAGACCCCAAGCAAACACGAAGGAGCGAACCAAAACAAAGGGCGGTGACGAGAAGAGGCCAGCGATGACGACCTTGGAGGCTTGGATGTCGGGCTAGAGTCGAGTGTTAGATATGTAGATAGTGTAGGGTGTTCTTTGCATAATCATAAACCCTGTACATGTTATATATTGGCCTCTTGGCCCATTGGAATGGATACAAGCCTCATTCCAACATGGTATCAGAGCAAGGCTAGGGTCAGGGTTTTACTGTTGCCGCTGGTGCCGCCCTCCCCTTTCTTCCTCTGTTCTTCGTCGCCCGCGCGTCGCTTCTCTGTTCTTCGTCGCCCGCACGTCTGATCTTGGGAGCTGCCGCCTGATCTCTCCCCGTCGCCGGATCTGTGCTATCCGCCACGGATCGGCCACCTCACGCCGCCACCGCCGACGATCGCCTCGCTTGATCTGCGCGGCCGCTTTGCTCAGTGCACGCTCGCCGTGTGCGCCCAAAGCTTGCCTCGAGTTCTGGATTCGCCGCCGCCCTGGCCAGCTCACTCGAGCTACCTCCTCAACATCGCCGCCGGCCGCCGTCACCGACGCTCCCGACGCTGCGGACCGCTCGTCCCGACGCCGCCGGCTACATCTATGAGGAAGCAGGGCTTTGTTCTGCTTTCTTCTTTTGAGGAGCGGCTCTAGCTCCTTCGATCTACTCGGAGCAGGCGGCTCCAGCTTTAGCTTCAGCTTTGGCTTTCTCTGGTATTAAAAAAAACCAGAGACTCCAGCTGTATCTCCTGAGCACATCGACGCATCGTCTTCCAACTTCGGATCCGGTCAAGTCCTCCCTGATGGCTTCTACCGGCGGCTCCTTCGCCATCCTGCTCCCCCAGTTCGGTTCGTTGGGATGAACTTCCAGGAGTGGGCCGTTCACCTAAGGATCCACCTCAACAGCCAGCGTCTGTGGGGTCATCTCACCGGCGAGCACCCCTGTCCGCCTCGCCCTACACCGCCCGTTCTGCCTGCTCTTCCTGCTGGTGCGGATCTGGCGGCTCAGGAGTCCGCCAATGATGCACTGGAGGAGGCCCTAGAGATCTACTAGTCTAAGCTGCAAGCCTACGAGCAATGGCAGGAGGCTGAGGCTCATGCTACCGCCATCCTGGTAGGTAGCAATGCCTGTGGCCATCTCCATGGATCTAGCGGAGCTGCCAACGACACAGCTTGTGTGGGAGAGCCTCCGAGCTCACTACCAGCCGACGAGTGATGTTATGTACCTTTCAATCATGCACCAGGTGCATTTTCTTCAGCAGCTCGATGCCACCGTAGATGACTTCTACCAGTAGCTGTCTGAGGTGTGGCGTTAGCTGGATTCTCTGGAGCCGGATGTCTGTCGGACCTGTCCTTGCTGTGTGTGGCTCCGCGCTCACCAGGAGACTCGCCGTTTCTATGATTTCCTGACACGTCTTCGGCATGAGTTCGAGACTGTGCATGCTTAGCTCCTGACTCGCCACCCACGCTCGAGCTTGGTGGAGGCTCTCACGGGTGTGCGTGCTGAGGAGGCTCGTCACCATGGCGTGGCTCGATGCAGTCGCCTTGTCGCCAAAGACTCGCTCCTCGTCTGCTTTTCAAGACCGACCGTGATGCCTCCTCCAGCTCCCAGCGCACCAGTGGTTGTGGCCTCTACTGCGTGTCTCCACTGCACCTATTGCCAGCGTGACAGCCACAGGTATCAAGACTGCTACAAGCGGAGGAGGGACCAGGGTCATCAGGTTGGACGTCCCTCGAAGGGCTCCGGAGGTTCCTCCCACTCAGGAGCTGGCGCCTCTCGCCAGGGTTCTTCCGGTGACACCACTCAGTAGCTCCTCACACTGCTCTAGCGCCTCAGTGTCGGCTCGTCCTCAAGACTACTCGAGTTCTGCTCGTCTGGCTCTTGCTTCTCAGCAGTCTTCCTCGCCTCCGCCTCTTCCCTCGTCAGGTATCTTGTCTCTGTGGATTTTGGACTCGGGTACTTCCTTTCACATGACACCAGATTCTACCCACCTCACTTTCATTCGTTCCACAGTTTTTCCTACTACTGTCCAGACTGCCGATGGTACCTCGCTTCCTATTGCAGGCAGTGGCACCCTTTCCACTTCTTCTTTTCATGTTCCTGCAGTCTCTCATGTTCCTCAGCTTACTATGCAGCTTATGTTGGCTGATCAGTTCACTGATCATGACTATCGTGGTGTTCTTAAGTCTAACTCTTGTTGTGTTCAGGACCGCCGCACGGGGACTCTACTTGGTACCGGCCCTCGACGTTGTGATTCGCAGCGTCTTTGGGAGCTCGACTGGCTTCATCTTCCTTCCGCTGTCTCCACCAGCCAGTCAACCACTACCACTACCTCTGGTCTTGCTGCATCCGCCACTACCTCCTTCGCTCAGTGGCACCATCGTCTCGGTCATCTCTGTGACTCACGTCTATCGTCTTTAGTCAGTCATGGTGTTCTCGGGTCTGTTTCTAGGGACACCTCTTTACATTGTCTGGGTTGCATACTTGGCAAGCAGCTGCAGGTCCCCTATCCCTCTAGTGATTCTATTTCTACTTGTCCTTTTGATCTTGTTCATTTTGATGTTTAGGGTCTAGCTCTCTTCGTTTCGAAAGGGGTCATCGCTACTATGTGATCTTTATTGATAATTATTCTCGTCATACTTTAATCTACTTCATGTCCTCTCGCAATCAGGTTCTCTCTATTTATCAAATGTTCGCCACCATGGTTCGCACTCAGTTTGATTCGTCCATTCGTGTGTTTCGTGTCGTCTCTGCTGGTGAGTATCTATCTGCTGCTTTGCGTCGCTTTCTCGCTGAGCAGGGCACTCTTCCCTAGTACTCTTGTCCTGGTGCTCACGCTCAGAACGATGTCTCTGAGTGTAAGCATCGTCACTTGTTTGAGACCGCTAGCGCTCTCATGCTTGCCTCTTCTGTTCCCCCTCACTTCCGGGCTGAGGCTATTTCTACTATTGCTTTTATCATCAACCTGCAGCCTTCCATTGCTCTTCAGGGTTCTACTCCCATCGAGCGTCTCTTTGGTCGAGCTCCAGAGTACAGTCACCTTCACAGTTTCGGCTGTGTTTGTTTCGTCCTTTTTCCACCTCGTGAGCGCACCAAGCTGACTACTCAGTCAATTGAGTGTGTTTTCCTTAGCTACAGTCTTGAGCATAAGGGTTATTGTTGCTATGATCCTGTTGCTTGTAGGATGATTTCTCGGGATGTCACTTTTGACGAGTCCCGATCTTACTACCCTCGTCCCCCCACTGTCAGCCTAGATTCTCTTGCTGAGTCTATCTCCTTTCTGATTTTTCCTGACTCTCAGCTTTCCACCACTGTTTCGCCTCATCCTCCATCATTTTCGTCTCCCTCTCCCCCGGCTCCACCTGTTCCCCCTCCGCCGGAGTTTTCTTCCCGCTCTGTTGTTGAGATTCTACCTTTTCCCCTGCACTACTCTCGCCGTCCTCGGCCCACTCTTTCCCCTGTTGAGTCTCCGTCTTTGCTGGGCCCTGTTCCTAGTTCTCCTTCTCCGTCCTTGTTGGGTCTCGCTCCGCCTTCTCCTCCCAGATACGATCTTCGTGATCGTCACACTGTCAGGTCGCCTGAGCGCTACGGCTTTGCAGTTGCTGCTCTTTCTGAGCCTACGACCTACCGTGAGGCTGCTGCTCACCTTTAGTGGTAGCTCGCGATGTCTGAGGAGATTGCTGCTTTGGAGCGTACCGGCACTTGGGATCTTGTGCCCTTACCTGCGCGTGTCACTCCCATCACGTGCAAGTGGGTGTACAAGATCAAGACCTGCTCGGATGGTTCCCTTGAGCGCTAGAAGGCTCGTCTTGTGGCGCGTAGTTTTCAGCAGGAGCATAGTCGTGACTATGATTGGACCTTCGCTCCTGTTGCTCACATGACCACTGTTCGCACTCTCCTTGCTGTGGCCTCTGTTCGACAGTGGCCCATCTCTCAGTTGGACGTTAAGAATACCCTTCTCAATGGCGAGCTGCGTGAGGTCTACATGTAGTCACCCCCTGGGTATTTTGTCCTTGATGGCATGGTGTGTTGCCTTCGTCGCTCTCTCTATGGGCTCAAACAATCCCCTTGTACTTGGTTTGACCGCTTCTCCTCTGTTGTCACTGTTATCGGCTTCTCTGCTAGTGATTACGACCCTGCCCTCTTCGTCCACACCTCTTCTCAGGGTCGGACACTCCTCTATGTGGATGATATGATCATTACTGGAGATGACTCTCAGTACACTGCCTTTGTGAAGGAGCGTCTCAGTGAGTAGTTCTTGATGTCCGATTTGAGTCCTTTTCGTTACTTTCTTGGGATAGAGATCACTTCTACGCCCGAGGGCTACTATCTCTCCCAGAAGAAGTACATTCAGGATGTCCTTACTCGCGCTTGTCTCACTGATCAGTGTGTGGTGGATACTCCGATGGAGTTTGGTGTTCACCTTCGGCCTACTGATGGTGAGCCTCTTAAGGATCCCACTCGCTACCGCCATCTTGTCAGGAGCTTGGTCTACCTTGGGATCACTCGTCCTTACATCTCTCACCTAGTTCACATCCTGAGTCAGTTCGTTTCTGCTCCCACTCAACTTCCCTACACTCATCTTCTTCGTGTTCTACAATATCTTTGCGGGACCATCACTCGTCGCTTTTTCTTTCCTCGTTCCAGTTCTTTGCAGCTTCAGGCGTACTCTGATGCGATCTGGGCTAGCGATCAGTTTGATCGCCGATCTATTTTTGCCTATTGTGTTTTTCTTGGTTCCTCCTTAATTGCCTGAAAGACCAAGAAGCAGAGTGCAGTTTCCCGTTCGAGCGCTGAGGCTGAGTTGAGAGTCATGGCGTCGTTGACAGCTGAGATCACCTGGCTTCGGTGGCTACTTGAGGATTTCGGTGTGTTCACTTCTGCACTGACTCCTCTCGTATCAGGTAGCACTGGTGCGATCATCATTGCTCGAGATCTTGTGAAGCATGAACTCACCAAGTACATTGGAGTGGATGCCTCGTACATGCGATCGCAGGTGCAAGACCAAGTTATAGATCTTTAGTATCATGGTTATCAAGTCTAGTCGTCGACTAGTCAACAAGTCGCCGGAGAACAACCGACTGGAGGTGCTAACTCGACTTGCGCCGGCAAGTCGGGCGACTGATAGACTAGTCGTCGACTTGCCGGTCGACTAGTCGACCAGTCGGAGGCAAGTTGGGCGACTGGGATGTGGGGCCCGGCTGTCAGAGGCAGTGGCAAAGAGGCAAGAGGGAGTGAGGTAGGGCAGTCGGGGGCTCACGCGTGACTCCAGATCCAGTCGTCGCCATCGCCCTCTCCCTTTGTCGGAGGCTCACAGCAGCAACCCCCTTCGCCCGCGGGAGGAGGTGAAGGCCGTAGCTCTCGACGCCCTAGCTTCCGCTGCCCTCGGCCATCGTCCCGCCTGCAGCTCCTGATCCAGGTATGCCCCTCCCTCCAGGCTTCCCCCTCCATCCCGGTTCCCCTCCCTCCCAGCCTCCACCTCCATCCCCAACTCCCCCTCCCTCTTGGCCTCCCTCTACCCTCGGATGGGTAGGGGGAGGTCGGGTCGCCGCCGGGAGGGAGGTGGGGAGAAGGGGAGGGAGGTGGAGGTTGAGAGGGAGGGAGGGAGGGTCGCCGTCGGGAGGGGGAGGGGCCGAGGGCAAGCTCAGGTCGCCGCCTGATGATCGGGAGGGGGAGCGGCCGAGGAAGGGAGAGGTGGGGAGAAGGGGGAGCTCGGGCAGAGGAGTAGAGGCGACTAGTGGAGGGGGAGCTCGGGCAGAGGGGCTACATGTTTGCTCGGGCAGAGGAGTGGGCCTCGGGCAGAGGAGTGGGAGCTCGGGCAGTGGAGTTTGCTAGATGCTACATGTGTACATACTACATATCGTATGAACAGTACCTATCGACTAGTCGGCGACTTGTTGGTCGACTAGTCGACTAGTCAGTAAGTCGGTCACTAGGAGAGTAGTATCGACTTGCCGACTTAATAACCTTGTTTAGTATGTGCCTTCAGAGCTTTAGTTAGCAAATTTCTTCACCAAGACTCAGACTAGAGTTCAGTATAGATTTTACCTTTCCAAACTCAGTGTTGTTGATACACCATTAGTTTGAGGGGGTGTTAGATATGTAGATAGTGTAGGGTGTTCTTTGTATAATCGTAAACCCTGTACCTGTACATCGAGGACTGCGGCTGTCAGCAGATCCCAGCCTAGATCAAGCAAAGGCTGCTGGATTTGGTCGGGAGATGGCCATAGACGACCAGATCCGTGGGATCTCGTTGTTGCTGACTTCGATCCGTGATGGTCAGCGGCATTGACTCGAAGAGGGCGACAACAATGGCAGGTGGGGCAGATCTCGTCGACTTTGGTGAGAAAGATGACTCCCGGGCGGTGGATGTCCGGATCTGGTCAGATCTGTGCGGATTCAGCTTGGAGACGCCCCGGTGGTCGCAGCGACAACAGAGAGGCCCAGATCCGACGGGGTCCTAGGCTGGCGCTCGATGATCTACTGAAGGCTTGATTTGGCAAGAAGCAGGCGCGAATCCAGCCACGATGACGACGAACTGTACTTGTTGCTACTGCTTGACGATGGAAAGAAGAAGACTCGCTGCTTCTACTCGAAGAAAACTACAACTAAGAGGTGGCCGCCCCCGGGAGTGGAGACTACTCCTAGGGGCAGCAACAGTGGAAGACGATGGAGGCTAGACTTTGGATCTAGATGTTATGGACAGCTTTGTGGGTATTCATTACAAACGCCGGAAGCTAACAAATCAGAGCAAGACTTCAATTATAGAAAGTTAAACATGGAAAGATTAGTCTTTAGTATTATTACATTTCAGAATACGTTTCCGAGTCCCATTGTATTAGTTCGAACGCATCCTTGACAATATATAAAGGGCTGCGGTTGTAAGAAAAGGGGCAATCAATATACAAGTATTTCTTCCTCCAAAGTTCTTCTGCTTCTATCTCATGCTGGCTTCACATCAATACAGCTTGCGATCTTTGAGTAGTTCTTCGGAACCTATCAACTTGGTATCAGAGCAGTCGATCCCTTTCCACGACTTCTGCTATCATGGTGATGGCGACAGATCAGATCAAGTCGTGGGGACTTCGTTGCCGTGGGGCTTCCAAGGGTTGCAGCCATGGCCGTCACCACAGCTCGAGGACGAGCTGCTTGTCGAGGAGTGGAGAAGTTGTTATGTGTAGCAATTACTATTGATGTGAACAGTACTTGGTACTGTAGCACTAGGATTGGGAGGGGATTACCTTCCTCAACAAGAATATATATTTCCCTAGATAGTTGATTAGTTTCCTTGTATAGGGATTAGTTAATTAGAAAGGTTATCTATTAGTTAGGAAGGCTATCTATTAGTTAGGAAAGTTATCATTTAGATTGATTTTATTCATAATTGTTAGAAGAGCCCTCTATATAAGGAGGCCCATTATATCCATTATGAAGCAAGCAAGCAAAGATGAATAGACAAGTTCCTAGTCCCTAAAGTCCAGCTATGGTCGCTCCCTTGACCGGCTATTCTAGATCTATTCCTCTCCAATCGGTGCCCTCCTTCACCTAGCGTCGTTCTACATCAAGTCGTCGCCGTCCGACCTCCCTCCGACGGATGTTAACACCATTATGATCTAAGGTTCATAACATTTGGTATCAGAACTTGGAGATTCCGGCATAGGCCGGCGTTCATAATGTTTTCCACGTCTCCAGACTCAAACCATTTAATGGTATTCCTCCTGACCATGTTGCGGTTTTGCCTCCTCTTCATCATGGGCACGATCAGCTTCAACCTGCCGGCATTCTGCGTGCAAGACTTAATCGTGGTGTGGGAATTACGTGTTCAGTGGCAGACGGATTCCATGCATGAACCTGTAGACACCTGGGTGAAACGTGATGATTTTTGCAAAGAATTTCCCGATTATAAGCTCGCGGACGAGCTATTTCAAAAGGAAGGGGGAAATGTTATGGACAGCTTTGTGGGTATTCATTACAAACATTGGAAGCCAACAAATCAGAGCAAAACTTCAATTATAGAAAGTTAAACATGGAAAGATTAGTCTTTAGTATTATTACATTACAGAATACGTTTCCGAGTCCCATTGTATCAGTTCGAACGCTGCCTTGACAATATATAAAGGGCTGCGGTTGTAAGAAAAGGGGCAATCAATATACAAGTATTTCTTCCTCCAAAGTTCTTCTGCTTCTATCTCGTGCTAGCTTCACATCAATACAGCTTGCGATCTTTGAGTAGTTCTTCGGAACCTATCACTAGACTCTGATACCATGTTAATATATGAGAAGAGGAATGGATGAATACTTAGTTGTATTCAACACAACCCAAAGGGCAATATATAGAGTATATGAGACACACAAGATCCAAAGGACAATAGGGAAATACCAGAAATACCCTTAACACAAACCACTTTGGGTTGAGCACCAATCAACATGAAAAATTCCATTTTTTAGGAGATAGTCTGCAAAAAATTGCATTACACTTTAAATTTCAAGCTCACTCAAAACGAGTTACGAGAAACGGAAAAGAGAAATTTGATGTGAATAGTAACCTTTGCCTTTCATTTTCATTTAAGTTAAAGATTTCTTCTTTTTGTTTCTCCCAACACAACTTGAATTTGAACCTGAAATTTTAAATGGATGTTTGCCAAACTAAGAACTACCTTCAATTTTACTAGGGAATTTTTCATGCTGGTTTGTGCTTTTTCAAACCAAAGTGATTTGCATGTATGCACCTAAATGATGGTTTGCAGTAGATATGTCCCGTAATAACATAGCTTTGCATAACTAAGAGTAATCTATCCTGATTTTTGTTGTGGACATGCAGCGAAAACTGTGAAGACAAGTTAAATGAATTCCTTAAAAGGACGTGTTATATAGATGCAGGACATGACAACAAAGATGGGATGGTCAAATTAAATTCCAGAATGGCACAGATAGAGGTAGAATTCGGGATCGCATAACTTTTTTTTATTCTATAGGATCACATTCACAAGTTATTCTTGAACCTAAAATTTGTATGTTAAGTTTCATTAACTGCCTGTTTTTGTTTCAAAGGGTACTCGTGCAGCAAACAGGATATTCTACCTTGCTGTTCCTCAAGAGGCACTTCTTGATGTTGCATTGCCACTAGCTGACAGTGCCCAAACTAAGCAAGGCTGGAATAGGATAATTATTGAGAAACCATTTGGCTTCACTGGTCTGTCCTCACAACGGGTAACACAGTCTCTGCTGTCAAGATTTGAGGAGAAGCAAATTTACAGGTGATCTTCCATCTTGTTTGCTTGCAAACCTTGCCACGGTTTATTTTTTGAACCTCACTTTTCCATGTACTTGAGCTGACTAATTCTTATTGCTGAATGTTTTATAATCCCATAGAATTGATCATCTTTTGGGGAAGGATCTGATCGAAAACCTTACTGTCTTGAGATTTTCTAATTTGGTGTTTGAACCTTTGTGGAGTAGGACGTATATACGCAATGTGCAGGTACAATTCAAATAAGTTCATTCACCATATGTTTTTATCATTTTGTATGCACACTGCTAACATGCATGAATTGTTCCAGGTCATTTTTTCTGAAGAAACAGCAACAGAAATACAAGGGAGGTGAGTTAACACTAGGCATTTCTTTTAGCTTTGCTGAATGATGTATTTCTTCCTTTCCATCACTCATGGTATAATAAATATACTGTTTAGTAACTGTTAGAATATGACTCATTTTGTATTTCCTTATCTGTATATGGTTACCCCCTTATATATATTGCTTATTGAGCCTCTTGAATAGATGCACACAATATTCATAACATGGTATCAGAGCTAGAACACTAACCCTAGTTTTTCCACACCCGCCTCGTTGCCGCCATCGCCAGTCCATAGCCGAGCCGCCACCACCCTCCTTGGGTTGCCGCCGCTGCTCTGCCACGAGGCAGCCCGAGTCTTTGTTCCCGAAGCTACACGCCGGCCTCCGCTCGACGCCGGCCTCCTCTTGATGCTGGTCTCCCGACGCCAGCCTCCGCTCGACGACCGGCCTCCCGACGCCGATTTGCTGAAGTCGTCGCCCACACTCGCCGGAGCTGCTGCCGGATCTGCCGCCGCTGCCACCCCTGGTCGCCGCCGCCGCCGCAGGTGGAACCCTAGTTCCCCCACGTGTTTTCTTCGTGAGTTGAGCAGGCCAGCATGCTCAGCAGGCCTTTTTAGCCAGCCCAAGTTAAAAAAAATCAAAAAAAAAATCAAAAAAAGAAAGAAGGAAAGAAAGAAAGAAAGAAGAAGAACGTCGATCTAACCGCCGCGCCGTCCAGCACCGCCTGTTAGACTTTGTTGCCTTGGTCGCCGCGCCGTCCAGTGCCGCTTACCGTTGGCTTCCGTTCCATCAGCTGCGATCCTATTCTTGGGAACAAAGCTCTATAGGACAAACTACAGGTTGTGGTCTTCACTCATGGAGTTCACGCTCAATGGTCTCCGCCTCTGGGGACATGTCACTGGTGCTCGACCTTGTCCACCATCACCGGTTCAGCCTTCTCTCAGATAGCCTACTTCTGCACTTGCAGAAGATGAGGCCGCCAAGAAGGAAGCAGAGGCCGCTACTGCTGCTGCTGACGCTGCTGATGAGGCCTTTCAGTATGTCATAGACGCTTTTGAGCGCTGGTGTGCTGATGAGGCCCGTGTTTGCACCATCCTGGTGGTCAGCGTCGACAACTCCATGCAGCCAGACATTGTTGGTCTGCGTTCTACTTGCCAGGTCTGGGAGTACTTGCGTGAGCGATACCAGCAGAGTAGTGATGCTCAGTTCTTTTCGTTTCAGCGTGAGTTGGAGACGTTTCACCAGGAGGACTCCTCCGTCGACAACTTCTTCCGAGCTCTGGCCAGTCTCTGGCGCCAGCTGGATGAGCTGGTTTCTCCGCTCTGCTAGGAGTGTCATAAGGTGCAGAAGACGGGTCGTGATCGCCTTTGCCTTTATGATTTCGTCTGCCATCTACGCCCAGAGTTTGAGCCTGTCAGAGCTCAACTGCTGAGCCGCTCACCACGATCGACAGTCGCCGAGGCTCTTTCAACGCTTCATGCTGAGGAGCTTCGCCGCAGGTTAGTAGCACAGTTTGTTCCGGCTATGCTTGCTAGCCCTTCTTCGACTACACCGACGATTTCTGCTTCGACTATAGTCCCTCCTCAGGTGTCTGTTTCTGCTCATATTTTTGCACCAACTGGGGTTCAGTGCAATTATTGCAAGAACTTCGGGCATGACTACCAGCGCTGTGCGGTGCGAAAAAAGCAGAACAAGACGCGTGGACGATCCAAGGGGGGTAGGGAGGCCCTAACTCCTCGACGGGAGGATAGGCCAGCACGTCAGGACCTTCTCAGCGAGGTGACTCGCTCGGCAGCTTACGCACAGCTCTACTCAGCCAGCCTCTCTCACGGCTCGGCGAGGTTTGCCACCCACTCGAGCGTATCCTCCAGGTACTTCTTGTGTTCTGGATTCTGATGCCTCTTTCCATATGAAACCGGACTCCACATCTCTTAGTTCAGTAGGACCTTCTGTTTTTCCTATCTCCGTTCAGACAGCTGATGGTACTCCTCTGACTGTCAGTTGTTAGGGCACTCTTTTGTCCACTGACTTTTCTGTTCCAGCTGTTTCCTATGTTCCCCAGCTCACCGATCTTGGTTGTAGGGTTGGTTTTGACTCACACCTTTTTCATCCAGGATGGACAAACAGGGACGGTACTTGGGACTAGCCGACGTCGTAGGGATCGTCAGTGTCTATACATCCTTGATCACCTCCACCTCCCATCCACTTCAGTTGCTCCTGTCACCTCTACGTCTACTTCCACCGCCACTGCTGCCACCACCTCTAGAGTTTTTGCGCAATGGCATCATTGTTTAGGTCACTTGTGTGGGTCTCGTCTTTCTTCATTAGTTCGTAAGGGTGTTCTTGGGCGTGTTACTGTTGACATGGCCATGTTTTGTCAGGGTTGTAAGCTGAGCAAGCAGCTACAACTTTCTTATCATTCTAGTGAGTCTTTGTCTTCTCGTCCTTTTGACTTAGTTCATTCAGATGTATGGCGACCTGCACCTATTATCTCTAAAGGCGGGCATAAATCTTATGTGATCTTCATTGATGATTATTCCCGTTTTACATGGATTTTTCCTATGTCTAATCGTGGTCAGTTTCTTGCGATCTATCGTAGCTTTGCAACGATAGTTCGTACTCAGTTTGATTCTTCCATCCGTACTTTTCGTTGTGATTCTGCTGGTGAGCACTGTTCTAATGCTTTTAGACAGTTTCTTTCTGAGCAGAGCACTCTTTACCAGTCTTCTTGTCCTGGTGCCCATGCTCAGAATGGGATTACTGAGCGCAAACATCGTCATCTGATTGAGATCGCCCGCACTCTTCTCCTTGCCTCTCACATTCCACCACAGTTCTGGGCTGGGGCTGTTTCTATAGCTGCATATCTCATCAATATGCAGCCTTCCACTGCTCTTAAGGGTATCAGTCCTATAGAGCGTCTCTACTCTCGAGCCCCCCAGTACACTCACTTTCGTGTTTTTGGTTGTACTTGTTTTGTTCTGCTGCAGCCTCGTGAGCGCACTAAACTATCGGCCCAGTCAGTTGAGTGTATATTTCTTGGTTATAATTCTGAGCATAAGGGGTTATCGCTGATGGGATCCTTCTGCTCGACGGATTAGGATTTCACGAGATGTTGTCTTTGACGAATCTCAACCTTTCTTCTATCAAGATTCAGCTCCTCCTGTTTCCCCTATTGAGTCAATTTCATGGTTGTCTCTTTCTGACTCTTCACCTATTTCTCCACTATCACAGTCTTTCTCTGGTCTGTCTCTAGTAGTTCCTTCTGTACCTCCGCCTCCGGTGCTGCCTCCTGCAGCACCGTCTCTTGTTCCTGCAGCACCA
The DNA here is from genome assembly GCA_036346255.1 of Ampelocalamus luodianensis. NCBI lineage: Eukaryota > Viridiplantae > Streptophyta > Magnoliopsida > Poales > Poaceae > Ampelocalamus > Ampelocalamus luodianensis. The sequence continues at coordinate 23,906,164 of CM070622.1, read as the reverse complement.
CCGTCTCGTTTCTCTAGTATTCACTACTCCAAGCGTCCTTGTCCTTCATCAGTCTCCTCTCCTGGTATCTTATCGACACCCACATCTGATCCTCCTGATAATGCTCCTCGTTACGTTCTTCGTGACCGGACATCCCTTCAACCTCCTGATCGTCTTGGATTTGCTCTGATAGCTTATGTTCTTTTTGTCACTGAGCCTAGTTCTTATCGTGAGGCTGCTCCTCATTCTGAGTGGCAGCTCACTATAGCAGAGGAGCTTGATGCTTTTCGACATACGGAGACTTGGGATATTGTACCGACACTTGTGCATGCTCGTCCAATCACGTGCAAGTGGGTGTATAAGGTTAAGACCCGGTCTGATGGTACTATCGAGCGCTACAAGGCCCGTCTTCTGGCTCGCGGTTTTTAGCAGGAGTATGGTCGTGACTACGATGAGACTTTTGCCCCCTGTTGCCCATATGACCACTGTTCGTACTCTTGTTGCGGTTGCTTCTGTTCGTCGGTGGTCTATCTCTCAGCTGGATGTTAAGAATGCCTTTCTTAATGGTGTTTTGCATGAGGAGGTTTACATGCAGCCACCACCTGGGTATTCTGTTCCCGATGGGCACGTCTATTGTCTTCGTCGTGCTCTTTATGGCCTCAAACAGGCTCCTCGTGTCTGGTTTGCGCGTTTTACCTCAGTGATTACTATTATCGGTTTCACTGTCAGTTCCCATGATCCCGCTCTGTTTGTCCATGTCTCATCTCAGGGTAGGATATTGCTTCTTTTGTATGTTGATGATATGCTCATCACTGGTGATGATTCATCATTCATCACGTACGTGAAAAAGTATCTCAGTGAGCAGTTTTTGATATCTGATCTTGGTTCTCTTACGTACTTCCTTGGGATTGATGTCTCTTCTATGCCTGAGGGCTACTACCTCTCCCAGCAGAAGTATGTCTAGGATTTTCTTGATCGGTCTGGTCTGACTGACACTCGCACTGCTGAGACTCCTATGGAGCTATCTCTACAGCTTTGTGCCACTGATGGTGATCTTCTTGAGGATCCTACTCGATATCGCCATCTTGTTGGAAGTTTGGTGTATCTTGTGAGCACTCGTCCTGATATTGCTTATGCTGTTCATATCTTGAGTCAGTTCATGGCCCGTTCTATCCATCTTCACTACAGTCACCTTCTTCGTGTTCTTCGCTACTTGCGTGGGACTATTTCTCGTCGTTTGTTTTTCCCCAGCTCTACCTCGCTACAGCTTCAGGCGTACTCTGATGTGACCTGGGCTAGTGATCCTTCTAATCATCGTTCTCTTTCTGCTTACTGTATTTTTCTTGGCTCCTCCCTGATTGCCTGGAAGACTAAGAAGCAGACTGCAGTTTCTCGTTCGAGTGCAGAGGTTGAGTTTAGAGCTATGGCAGCAGTGACAGCAGAGGTTATTTAGTTGAGGTGGCTACTTGTAGATTTTGAAGTGCCTGTGATGGGACCTACGACTCTTTTGTCTGACAATACAAGTGCTATCAGTATTGTCCGGGACCCAGTGAAGCATGAGCCCACCAAGCACATTGGTGTGGATGCTTCATACACTCGCTCACAGGTACAGGAATGAATACTTGCTTTACAGTTTGTGCTATCAGAGTTACAGGTCATTGACTTCTTCACAAAGCCACAGACTAGGACACAACATGTGTATTTTCTCTCCAATTCAGTGTGTGTGTGATTCATCATGAGTTTGAGGGGGGTGTTAGAATATAACTCATTTTGTATTTTCTTATCTGTATATGACTACTCCCCTATACTTCCTATATATGCTTATTAGGTCTCTTGAATAGATGCACACAATATTCATAACAGTAACAATGCATTTCCTAGCTGCCTCAGAGGTGCACATTAATGTTTTTTAGCATTACACAATGAAGGAAAAAGAAGCACTCCTTAGCCATGGTCCTCGTGGAGCAATGAATGCTCTAGGTTACTTCATGGTTAGGCACTGTTTCTTTGTTGCAGTCTAAATAATATATCATTTGAGATATGCTGGTTTTATGTAACTGAACATAAGTCTATTTTAGTCAGTAGTTAGTGTTCAAGAAAAATGTAATCCTGCACCAATTTTGATCCTAGTTATATGTTATCTCTCTGCATGATTAACTCATTGCTGTGTTTGTTTGACCTTCACAATAGTCTCTAAATTATCTTAGTTATTGAAAAAATTAGTCATTTCTTAGGGCTCTCATTTTACAATGCCCTATCATTTGATTCCACAACGATATGGCATTGCAGATACTTTGGAAATTATGGGATAATCCGTGACATAGTGCACAGTCACATTCTTCAAACAATAGCGCTCTTTGCTATGGAACCACCTGTAAGTCTTGATGGAGAGGATATCCGAGATGAAAAGGTAAATCACTATAATCTTATACCGGAGAAAATCGTGCACTAATTGTCCTAGAAGTTAGAAAATGCTAACACTTGCTGCAAGATTATAAGAACTATACATTTTTTAGGTGAAGGTGCTCAGATCAATTCGAAAAGTGGACCTTGAGGATGTCGTTCTTGGTCAGCTCAAAGATACCTCTGGTAAAGTTGACAGCTATACAAAATCATTGTCACCAACCTATTTTGCTGCTGCTATGTACATTGACAATGCACGTTGGGATGGCGTGCCATTTTTGATCAAGACAGGCATGGGGCTCATGAAGAATAGGTACTTTCGACGAGTTCCATAACTTTTGTCATTAGATGTCTCACTAGTTAATTTCTGATTTATAGCCACCTCATTGTAGCATTGTGTTATTATGAAATCATAGCTTTCCAATACCTTTAAAATTTCCAAAGGTACAAGTGCAAAGTGTTTCATATGCATAAATATGCACTACTCTGTCGAATTGTTTTCGATAGTCCACCCTCTTATGGGCACCTTACTGATAACTTTTGCAAGCTTCATTTTTAATATAAAAATAAGTCACCTGACAAAATTGATCAAGCATAACTGAAGATTGTTAATCATTATTTCCTTCAGAGCCGAGATTCGTATTCAATTTCGTCATGTCCCTGGCAATATCTACCGTGAACGTTTTGGTCATGACATAGATCTTGACACAAACGAACTGATTTTACGTGATCAACCTGAAGAAGCCATTCTCTTGAAAGTCAACAATAAGGTCCCAGGACTTGGGCTCCAATTGGATGCTTCAGAGCTCAACCTGCTTTACAGGGATAGGTATGGAGGTCAGTTGGATCATCTTGTGATCTGTTCAAGAGAATTGGCACTAAATCATGACGTATGTTTTGTAGGTACAACGTTGAGGTGCCAGATTCATATGAGCATCTTCTTCTGGATGTGATAGATGGAGATAGTCATCTATTCATGCGCAGTGATGAATTAGCTGCTGCATGGAATGTATTGGCTCCAATAACCCATGAGATCGATCAGAACAGAGTTGCTCCTGAGCTCTACGAGGCTGGGGGTAGAGGACCTATTAATGCTTACTATCTCGCTGCTAAACATGGAGTCCGATGGGATGATGACTGGTGAGGGGATCCCTGGCACTACTGCTCAATGTACGAGTTTCAGCTTTTTTTCCCTCTTGAGGTCAACAACGTACAATCCCTCTTCTGTAACAAAACCTGGTCGATAAACTTACAAAAGAAATGTAAAAAATAGTTCCTTTCCTGCTTTCTAGCAATGTTGATTCAGGTCCATGGATGTACGGCACACAGTAACGATCGAAAATCAGTCAGCTATAACAAATTAGCCTACAAATTACCAGAAGGTAAGCACAACACAATGCAAATGAGGGTACACCGGGGGCAGGGCGATGCGAGTCTAAAGCTTGTCGCAGTGAGCAGGCACGAAAGATAACTTGTTATTTGCCAGATCGTAGAGAACGTGCATGTTCTGCTGCTGGAAGTTGCCTATTACGGTCATCTCCCCGCCTTCTAGTATGGCAAGGCAGATGGTGCTGCGACCCGCCGCCTCCTCGACCTCGAACACGTAGTTCTCCCGCGGCAGGTCCATCGCCGCGCCCTCGAAGTGCAGCACCAGCTTCGGCACGTCCGGCTTCGCCCGCGCCGGCGCTGTGAAGCAGAGCAAGGGATCCGTCTCGTTGCTGGCCGCAGCGGGCATCTTCACCTGGGAGGCAAACGCGTCGCGGACGAGACGGTAGACCTTCGGCGGCAGCGTGGTCATGGAGGTGCCGGAGTCGATGATCGTCCCGCCGGTCCCGTTCCTCAGCGCGAAAGCGGACTCCGGCACCGGCAGCCTCGTCGACCCGACGGTGATGCCCTGCAGCGAGAGGTAGTAGAGAGTTGGAGTAGCAGGGTTCTGGATGAGTGGGGTGGTCTGCACGGCGCCAGGGGCGTTGCTGTAGAGCTTGGCCGGCAGGCCGAGCAGGACGGGGCTGGATTTCGATCCGGTTATGGCGGTGAAGCAGTAGGAGAAGTTGTCCACTTTGAGCTGCGACGGTAGGGACAAACCGCCGCGGCCGAAGCCGGCGATGCCGGTCTCGTTGGACTTGAAAATTCCGTTGTTGAAGAGGCCGCAGCCGAAGGTCAGGCCGGGCACGGACGCGCGCCCGGCACCAAACGTGAATGTCTCTACGTCGAGGTGGCCGGTTGTCACCGATCTATCGCCGTAGGAGTAGGTGTAGACGCAGGTCTGGTTGCCCCATGACTTCTGGGTGCCGCACGACGACACCGGCAGGTCCTGACACGCCGAGGAGCCGCAGGGGAGCAGGGAGAACGTGGAGGAGCTGGACGGGTCGAAGTAAGGGAGCGCCTGGTCGAAGCAGGCGGAGCACGGCAGGCACTGCGTCCAGGTGAGGTCGCTGCCCGTGTCGAGCGTCAGCTGCACGGGCTGCGGCGGCGTGCCGATGGCCAAGTGCACTAGGTACTCCGTGTCGGGGACGCCGCCCGCGTACTGCCCTGGCGCTACCGGAGCGCTCGCTGAGCTCGAGAGGAACCGCGCGGCGCGGGCCTTGGTGCGCAGCGCCATGCGCTGCAGCAGCTCGCGGCCGGTCAGGCCGCTCCCGGCGTCGGCGTGGGTGAGCTGTATCCGGACGGCGCCCGAGGCGGCATTGCAGCAAGAAATGGCCAGCGCTGCAAGCAGTGCGAGTAGGAGAGCTAGCTCCCGCATTTGGATCACTTGCTTCATGTGCATGCAGTGCTATAGGTAGTAGGAGTTTGCTAGGTAGTATTAGCTAATGTTGTGTATGTTTTGTGGATATCGACTTTGATCAGCGAGGGGCCTAAATATAGCAATCGGGGTTCTGTGCTCCTATCTAATGTGAAAGTAATCTCAAGTATGTTTGAACTCATGCACTTTCGCCCACTAAAACAATCACATTTGATTCAACACAAAAACAATTAGGTGAGGTCGTATTGGACCGAGTATTTCCTCAATCTGATTCACATTACGAACGCGTACGTAGGTGAGTTATCTGGTTGATCTTATTTTTGTTACGCGTGATAGATCGTTAACAACTTTGCATTATTGCATATGCATGTGTCATGTGCCGCGGGAATTCATTAATTTAGGCGCCGGCACATGTCCAAATGAGTCGCAAATTAATTAAGCGAGTGTACCAGAGCATGCATGCAGCTGCCTTTGTGCTGAAAAAAAAAATACCCATCCACTTGGCAAACAAGAATACAACGGAAGGGGGCGAGAAAGAAAGCTTTGGAGCAGGTACTAGTATTTGTTATTTGTTGCGAAACACTACTAGAACGGGTCCTGTCTGTGACCATGCATGAGAGGTTGACCTCAACAAAAGCAAACATTCCATAGCTTGTGCACTGCTGGAAGTAGCATTAACTAAGCATCATCTTGAACAAAACTATTAAACTTTTTATGTATTCAACTCCGAACGTATGCTCCTTTCTTTTCTAGTATCCATAGCGAGATCGACTTAATTAGTGTGAACAGTTTTGATTCGGTCGACGAATTCAAAGGTGAACCGTGCCAATGCGTATGTATGTTTCGTCAAATGGCAGCCGGATTTTCATCATTATCTGAAGAAAAATGGACCTGTCGTCGGCTGCCTCCTTTCTAGGCCTTCTTTGCCTACTGAAAATGCCCGTAGCGGGCTATTCGTACGGGAGGGCTGGGAGCCCACGCGATGTATAGTGAAAAACCGGTGGCCGGCCGGTGCGTGACTGGGCGCCGTCAGGGTTTTGGATACCGGAAAAAAAATTACCGGGGCCGGTAAGGCGGAAATCATAAAATTTTGGTCAATTTTGGTCGAAATTTTTAAATCAAAAATAAAAATTTTCAGTTTTTAAATAAAAAAATCAAATTCGAGCAAAATTCAAGCAAATTTATTTTTTTGGATAAAATTCATCCAACCCAATTTTTTTGGGATCGGTTTGTATTCCTACCGGTCCCCACCGGTAAAACCGAAATTTTCGATTTTCAGCCGAAATTCCGAACACTGGGCGCCATTGACAGACAACTGCGAAAGTTAAGCCCGGCCGATCACAGGCCGACAGGGGATCAATCGCTGATGACAAGGAGAAGAATTTCAACAACCAGGAGCAGATATGAGAAAATGCAATATGAGAAAAACAAGAACCGTCTATGTTTAACTTTTCTTAAGTATAAGTTATATTTTTTTTAATTATTAGGTCGAAATCAGAATCGGAGCTAATCCCCTGACCTGGTTGGAAAATCGACTTATACTAAAAACTCAGCAATTTACGGGTAGCAAAACCGAAAACAAAATTCAATTAAGAAACCTTCATGAAGTCAAGAACGCATACACAATAGCGAGGTGCAGATACCAGTGCACAGCCCTGAAATTAATTAGAGCGATAATTGGATAAATGTCACCGCAACCGTATGCAGTAACAAACAAGATTAAACGGCGGCGGGTCCCGTTCGCTCGCTCGAGCGTACATAGCCGAGCGGCGCACTTTAGTAAATCAGGATCCAGGGAAGTACATGTTAGGAATTTTATGGAAAAGGAGACTTGAATCACGTTAGAAGGGTTTTTCTAAAGCGATTATTCGCACCTTGTCTAAATACTTCGAGGGTCTAGTGCAAATAAGCTAATAGGATAAGACAAGTTTGAACGAAGTTTGCACTAAAACAAAGTGAAAACTCGTCGTGAATAGAACTAGAGAACTGGATTGCGAATGCTGAAGAGCTTTTCTTTATATAGAGTTCGAAAGTTTATGAAATGAAGAGACACGACTCTTCGAATGCACCCTTCAGTGAAATGATACGAGCTGAAGAGATGCGACTCTTCGAATGCACCCTTCAGTGAAAGGATACGAGCTAAAGAGGTGCGACTCTTCGAATGCACCATTCTGATTAAAAAAAAACAACTACCTGTCATAGCTAATTGCCTACATGCCCCTAAGTGCCATAAGTACGTCAATGAAAGACGTCTAAAAGGTGTCAATGGTACCACACAACCCACGCGCTCGTGTGGTGGAATTATAAATAGTAATTTCAACATATTGGGTACTAGCTCCATCTAGACCCAATTCTTCTCAAAGCCCATATGGAAGGTAGCTATTTAAATTGATCAAGCCTTTCATAGACTTTTCATGTAGGACTAAACTTGTTGTTCTGAAAATAACTTTCAACAATCCCCCACTTGTTTTAAAAATAAACAAGTCTATACACAGTAATAAAAGAATATTAATACAGCTAGGTATTTCGATTTAAACCTAACCTTAGTAAATACACAACAAAGTTTTGATGAAATTAAAAGTATCATAAAAGTTTTGAACTAATTATTCCTTATATCAAAACCGGTCATGCATTACACACATTCTTTACAACGTTTTGCCCAAAAGAACATGCTTAGCACTATTAATGGCTATGTGCCCATCCTATATTAATGAAAAATTATGAGAAAAACGCTACTCCCATTTAGAGACAGCACCATCTCTTTTTTTTTCATATAGGTGAAATTCTTCTAGTATCTCTGTTACTTACATATACTTGTCCTCAATGACTGAATCTCATTAAGAGTTAAATACTCAACCCTCAAACAGTAACAACCAACATTCCACAGTTAGATAAATATTGAATCATCCACATCACAACTTGTTATCCTTTGAACCAAAAAAAACTAGTCAATTACTAGTGTTAGGTTGGGTTGCAATTATTAATGGATTTATTATTGAGTTTAAGTCCTATTTCCAAGGAAATTTTCTTTACCAAGTCTCTTGTGAGAGGTTTAGTAAAGGGATCAGCAAAATTAACATTTGTTCTCACAAATAATAAATAAATTATTCCATCCTTGATTAATTTCCTCACATGGTCATGTCTTAGATTCATATGTCTAGACTTACCATTGTGCACTTCATTGTACACCCTAGTTAAAGTAGCTTGGCTATCACAATATATTGACAGTGCCGATACATTTTCACGAGCCGGTGGAATTTCTAAAAAAAGATCCCTTAACCATTCAGTTTCTTGTCCTGCCGAAACAAGAGCCACAAATTCATATTCCATTGTGGAATGAGTAATACAAGTTTGTTTCTTGGATTTCCAAGAAATAGCCCCACCGGCTAATGTAAATACACATTCTGTTGTAGATTTGCTATCCCCAACACTTAATATCCAACTTGCATGAGAATATCCTTCTAAGACAGCAGGAAATTTTGTATAATTTAGACTTAGATATTTAGTTTTCCTAAGATATCCAAAGACTATTTGGTTTTCTTAAGATATCCAAAGACTCTCCCAATAACTTTCCAATGCTCAACACTGGGTTGCTACTAAATCTGCTTAATTTACTAACTGCATATGATATATCAGGTCTTGTATATCAAGTACATCAGACAACTAATAGCACTCGCATATTCAAGCTGAGCCACTACTCTTCCTTCATTCTTTTCAAGTTTTATACTTGAATCAAATGTGGTGTTTACTTCTTTAAAGTTTATATGTTTGAACTTGTCAAGAATTTTCTCTACGTAATGAGATTGACTAAGTTCAAAACCCCCACTATTTTGTTTCACTTTGATGCCCAAAATAGTGCCCACTTTTCCAAGATCATTCATTTTAAAAAAATCAGAAATCTCTTTATTTCTATTATGCCTTTGGCATCATTGCTAATGATCAACATATCATCAACATAAATGCACACAAAAATCATAGTATTTCCCACAACTTTACAGTATAAACACCTATCATAAATATTGTGAACAAATCCATTTGAAAGTATGACTAAGTCAAAAATTTCATCCCACTTCTTAGACATTTTCTATTTTTCTCTCACCCTCGATCCCTCTTCGATTCGAAGGTGTTTCTGAATTTATTCCAAGGAAAGATCCTCAGAATTATGTAGAAGTCTTTTCCTGTAGTTACTCCAAGTTGGTGGCAATTTTGCAACAATTGCACAAACCTTAAAAACTTCAAGAATATCAATCTTTATCGCCTTCAGTTTATTCACTATTACTTGTAATTCATGTACTTGAGAGAGAAGGGATTTACCATCATTCATTTTAAAGTCGAAGTACCTAGAGATAAGGAACTTTTTTTGTACCTTCCTCCTCTGCTTTGTAATTGCTCTCTAGAGCATTCCAGATGTCTCTTACCAACGATGTGTTAGTGTAGAGATCATACAGTCGGTCGGAGAGGGTGTTGAGTATGTGCCCACAGCACATTAGATCATCCTCATCCCTCTTTGTTCTCTCTGTCTTGCGTTCGTCGGTGTCATTCTCCTCCAACGCTGGTACTTGAAGAAGCACCAGATCAAGAATGTAGAAGAGCTTCATGGTCGTGAGGAAGAACTTCAGTTTATCCTGCCAGTAAAGGAATTTGTGCTGTCAAAACGATCAAGTCGCACCATGTCTTGATTCATGAACTTGATGGTGGAAGCAAAAGCCTCGGACTCCATAACAATCGCTTTAGATTGTTAGGAATTTTGTGGAGAAGGAGACTTGAATCACGCTAGAAGCGCTTTCCTAAAGCGGTTGTTTGCACCTTGTCTAAATGCTTCGAAAGTCTACTACAAATAAGCTACTAGGATAAGATAAGCCTGAACGAAGTTTGCACTAAAGTAAAGTGAAAACTCGTTGTGAATAGGAACTGGATTGTGAATGCTGAAGGTCTTCTCTTTATATAGAGTTTGAAAGGATAGGAAATGAAGAGACACCGCACGCACGCACGCACGCACGCACATGTGGTGGAATTATAAATGGCAATCTCAGCATATTGGTACTAGCTCCACCTAGGCCCAATTTTTCTCAAATTCCATATGGAAGGTAGCTATTTAAGTTGACCAAGCTCTTCACAGACTTTTCATGTGGGACTAAACTTGTTATTTTGAAAACAACTTCCAACAGTACATACGTACCTATATATATCGGTGGCAGAACGGATGGACGACAAGGCTAGATCTTGTACACTGAGCAAGGATGAACGATAGCATGTTGTTGGTCAGATCGTATAGCACGTGCGTGCTTTGCCTCTGGTAGTTCTCTATGACTAGAAACCCTCGCGTACCTTGGCGCGCGGAGTCAAAGATGCGAGACTGTGATTTGGACCAAGGAGCAACCGGCGACATCTTTTCAATAAATATGACTTGAGTTTAGCTAAACATACAGTAATAAAACATCTACATATCCGCAGTAATAAACATATACATATGCCTTGAGATCCTCTACATGAATTCAAGTAAACAGTAAGCACACAAATGTTTGGCTCATCGTAAGAACCCTACCCATCCTAGCTGACCTCACCATCTAAACCATGCTGCTTATTCATGCAAACAACACAGTCTGATCTCTCCTGCCCCTCCTCCGGACTTTGCAACATTGTGCTTGCCCTCTTCATGTTCAGTCTACAATATGTGAAAACAGAATAGGCACATCATGTCAGATGGCTAATGCACATCTACAGAGCAACATTTATCACATAATTTGAGCAATGTACTCAATCAAACATTTATTCAACTCTAAATAGGGAAAAAAAACTTTACATTGAAGTAGAGAGTTCTACAATAAATAGACATAGTGGTAGCAATAGCTCATCTGGTGCTAATATCTAATTTTCCTTGGTTGGAAAAGCCTAATTGTTTTAAGTCATGTTTTGTGTCATGCCTCAAGGAGCAGAACCCTCAGATCAAGGTTACCTGACTTTACTAATGTACATGGGTGCATGGTTTTATTGTTTCATGTATGTGCAATGGTGACTTAGTTATGGTACTAATTTTGTCTTAAAGATCTATGGCGTGGAACTGATGTAAAGTGCGATTTTATCCGGAGAAAACACAGTGAGATATTGTTCCTTGCCCTCCGTCGACACTCTCTTCCAATGTCTATATAAATGACAAAATATTTTGCAGTGCACTTTTTAAATCTTTCCATGGCTTACTGTGCTATGAGACAGAATAACATAAAAGTAAAAAAAAATCAACCTTTGAAAATCACGACGTCTAGCATAACATCATTAATAAAACTCTTATCTAGGAATGCATCCAACACAAGGCTTCTATATGTATCGAATTGATCGTATGCTTCCTCCTTTCTGTTTGAAAGTGCATAAAACAATGCCGTGCAAAAAGAGTCTGCTTCCTCCTTTTTGTCTAAAAGTGCATAAACAATGCCATGCAAAAAGAAACATTGTAGACAGAGAGTTCACAACCTGGACCAGAATAAAAGGAACTTGAAAACAATTTAAGACTCAAGAATACCTGACAAAGATGAGCCTGGAAATCTCGAGGATCCTCATTGATAAGATCTTGCAGTTTCTCTGATGCAACATCCAACTGATGCTGCATGTCGAAACTTTCATTTAGAAATTATAAAGCCACCATGGAATCAGAACTTGTATGTCAATTGTTACCTTGACAACATGCATCTGTGCAATTAAAAGCTTTATGTTGCGCTCCTCTGGGACCCTTTCCTCAGAAATTGCAAGTTGCAAAGCTTTCTCGAGCATCTAAAAAACAGTGGGGCCTTCAAGTCTTTTGTGCATACACAGTGCGAGTCCCTACAAGAATATGAAATGTGAAGAGCTAAGAAAACATCAGCTATGTTTGTAATATCACATAAAAAGGGACTATAGTAAAGAGCGAGTTTAAGTATAAAAGACTTGAGTTTTGATAATGAATGATATCATGTATAATGTATTTTTCTTATAAAATCAGAATGGCTAGTTGCAGCGTTGCATGCCGCAAAAGCCTGAAACACAAATGTAGAGGGAACATTTGTCACATAAGAACTCTACTATAACTGTATTTGCGTAGTGAATTTTGTGAACCAAGGATTAATCAATTGTACATATGTTGTCATGCAATATATAGTAAACAATAAGAGCTTCTTTAGTCTTTACATGGTGTGCATACAAAAACAACTATTTCAACTTCACAAAAGGCAAGACATAGTTTTTGTTATCTCTGAAATCAATGCAAATATACACATTGCCAGCAAAAACCATTCTATGAAAGGACTCTCACAAATCCTACTACATTTGAAAATGCTAGCATCTCAGTCAGTTACCTAAGGCAAGTGTTAAAAATTGCAATTGTTTTTTTCCTTCTTGAGAATTTTGATCAGGACTTCCAAGCACAAGCCCTGCATAGATTAGAAACAATTGCAGCAAATTGCAACAATGTTCATGGCACAAATACTCCTCCATCAATCACCGATGCTGCCATTACCATTGCTACTACCACTACCAATTTGATTTCTCAATTCTTCCACATGTATGATGACCACCAAGACATAAACCAATAACCATAGCATGTGAATAATGTAATCATCATATCGACAAGAACAACTGCAGTTACTGCACAAACGAGAAAGCAACCACATGGAGAGCCCGGACGAGGAGGGGCTTTTTTGCCAGGACCTCCTTGAAGAGCTGCTCGGCCTCGGCGAGGTCCCCCTTTAGCTCGTGTAGTAGCGCCTGCATCAGGCATCCGAGTCAGTTACCTAAGGCAAGTGTTAACAATTGCAATTGTTTTTTTCCTTCTTGAGAATTTTGATCATGACTTCCAAGCACAAGCCTTGCATAGATTAGAAACAATTGCAGCAAATTGCAACAATGTTCATGGTACAAATACTCCATCAATCACCGATGCTGCCATTGCAATTGCTACTACCACTACTAAGTTGATTTCTCAATTCTTCCACATGTATGATGACCACCAAGACAGACAGACAGAAACCAATAACCATAGCATGTGAATAATGTAATCGTCATATCGACAAGAACAACTGCATTACTACATAGACGAGAAAGTAACCACATGGAGTGTTGGACTTAATCCTGCAGTGGCCCCCCGAGCTCCAGGGGGCTCCAGGCATTTTGCGATGGCAACAGCAGGAGTGAGTCTTCCGGCTTGCATGTGTGCGTGATTAGTTCAATCCGATTCGTAAGGAACGTGGGCTGGCACGATTCCGATTTGTATGCTTTCCATAAGTAGCTAGAACCTACCATATTTCCTGTAATTTTGAACACTTTATATTCAGAAGAGAATAGAGGAGAAAATTGCCCCAAATCATTCTGTTCTTTCCTGTTTTGTAATCCTTGCCGGATGTGCAACAGTGCTCCGAATCTGGCCTGAGAACCAACATATGGTATCAGAGCACAGTGCATGCAAAAGTACCTTCGATTAGACCCAATGTCGATCGTTGCTCATGGCGAAGCGGCGCGGGAGAGCGGCGGTGGGCCGTTCCATTACCCGCAGCTGACGGAGACAAACTACACAAGCTGGGTGATTCGGGTGCAGGCAATGATGGAGGATCAAGGCGTGCGGGGCGATCAAGCGGCGGCGGTGCGCCGCCGACGCAAGAAGGACAAGAAGGCGAGGTCGCATCTTCTCCAAGCGTTCTCGAAGGACCTCCTGATGCAGGTGGCAAGGAAGAAAAAGGCGAAGGAGGTTTGGGACTGCCTCAAGACAAGGTTCATTGGCACGCATCGTGTCAAGAATGCGCGGCTGCAGACGTTGAAGAATGACTTCGACATCATGCACATGAAGGAGGAGAAACCACGACCAAGATATGCGGAAGACTCAACGGCATGTCCGTCAGGTACGCCAGCCTGGGGGTGACGCTCGACGATGCCGCATTGGTGAAGAAGCTATTCGACACCATGCCGGATCGATTCCTGAGTGTGATTGCCGGGATCGAGCAGTTCTACGACTTCAACACCATGCCTTTCGAGGAAGCCGTGGGACGACTGAAGACTTATGAAGAGCGTACACGCCCGCGCACATCTGGCGAAAACAGCAGCGGCGACGATCGGCTCCTGCTCACTCAGGCCGAGTGGCAGGCGCGGCAGAAGAAGGATGGCGGCGACTCCTCGTCGAACAACAAGGGCAAATCCTATGCTCCTGCAGATAGTAGCAACCACGGCAGGAGTGGACGTGGTCGCAGTAGATGGCGCGGCAAGGGCGGTCGCGGCAAGGCGTCAAGCAAAGACGACGCGAGTGGTTCCAGCGGCGGTGGCCGTGACAAGAGCCATATCCGCTGTTTTAACTGTGACAAGATGGACCACTATGCATCTGAATGCAGGGCCTCGAAGAAGGAGGAGGAGGCGCACCTCACGCGCGCGAACGACACCGAGCCGGCCCTGATGCTCGCGGTGTCGGAGGAGTTGGCACCGAAACAGCTGGAGCGGCAGGATGCCGTCCTGCTGAGCGAGGAGAAAACGAGGTCGGAGGAGAAGGCTCTCCCCTGTTATGTCTAGTACCTAGACAACGGGGTGAGCAACCACATGACCGGCGACAGGGAGAAGTTCCGCGAACTGGACGAAAATGTCACCAGCAAGGTCAAATTCGGCGACGGCTCGATGGTGCAAATCATGGGCAAGGGATCAATCCTGTTCGGCTGCAGGAACGGGGATCAGTGGCTACTCCAAGAGGTATATTATATCCCGAGGCTCCAAAGCAACATCGTGAGCCTCAGACAACTAACCGAGACCGGCCACAAAGTGATCATGGACGAGGACGCCCTGCATGTGCTCGACAGAAGTCATGCAAGGCTTCTCATGAAGGTGAGGCGCACTGCAAATCACCTTTACCAAATTGAGTTGCATCAGGCAGAGGCGGTGTGCCTCCTGGCAAACCTTGAAGATCCAGCGTGGCTATGGCATGCCAGGCTTGGCCATGTCAACTTCCACGCTATGAAGCTCCTCGTTGACAAGGAGATAGCGGCGGGCGTGCCGCCGATCACGCACCGATCCAGCTGTGTCAAGGGTGTTTGGTGGTGAAGCAGACGAGGCAGCCATTCCCGACAGCGGCAACTTACAGGGCGGAGAAGCCGCTCGAGCTGCTACATGCTGATCTCTGCGGGCCGATCACACCTTCGACCCTCGCCGGTAACAGTTACTTCATGTTAATTGTTGATGATTACTCAAGGTGGATGTGGCTGTACGTGATAAAGACGAAGGACCAAGCCTGCTTTGTGTTCCAAAGATTCAAGTTGTAGGTCGAGAACATGAGCGAGCGGCGCATTAAGATGCTGAGGACTGATCGCGGTGGGGAGTTTCTCTCTGCTGAGTTCAACCGGCTCTGCGAGGAGGTCGGGATCGAGCGGCACCTCACCGCACCATACACGCCACAGCAAAACGGCGTGGTGGAGCGGAGGAATAGGACCGTGATGGCGATGGCGAGGTCCCTTCTCAAGAGCATGAACGTGCCAGGAAGATTTTGGGGGGAGGCGGTGGGGCACGCGGTGTACCTGCTGAACCGTTTGCCGACGAAGGTGTTGGGCGAACGCACTCCGTTCGAGGCTTGGAACGGAAGGAAGCCGCATCTGGCACACCTTCGTGTGTTCGGTTGCACGGCGCACGCGAAGGTGACAATGCCACACCTGAAGAAACTTGACGACCGAAGCCAGCCGATGGTGCACCTTGGCGTCGAGGACGGCTGCAAGGCGCACCACTTGTTTGATCCACGGTGTGGGAAAATTCATGTAAGTCGTGATGTAAAATTTGAAGAAAAGCTAGAGTGGTGTTGGAGTACAGGTGCAGGCGGCAGGGATCCATCGAAATTCATTGTCGAGGAGGAATACGACATTGAGCTAACAGATGGCGACTTTGTGCTGCTCGAGGGTGGCCCGGCAGGCGAGTCAGCGCCCGCGGCACAAGTTCACCCAGCTCCTTCATCGACTACACTGGCCGACGTGGTGACGCCGGGAGGGCCAGTAACCAGGGCGTATGCTGCGGCACGCACGGCAGAAACCTCCCCGACATCCCCCACCACTCCGATGGGGACGCCGGGCCCTGGATCGTTGGCAGATGATCCTGCCACACCGCTGTCGGGTGAGAGCGGCAGCTCCGACGATGGGCTTGTTCGTTATACGCACATCAATGACATCATAAGAGATGCTCGAAGTGTGCAGCTTGACGAAGACATGGAAGAAGAGGCCATGCTCGTGGAGACGGAGGAGCCATCCTGCTACCACGAGGCCGCTGGGCAGCAAGCCTGGGAGGATGCCATGGCCAAGGAGATTGAGTCCATTGAGAAGAATGAGACTTGGACTCTCACGACGCTACCGGCTGGACACAAGCCAATTGGGCTCAAATGGGTCTACAAACTGAAGAAAAACTCGGATGGAGACATGATCAAGCACAAGGCAAGGCTAGTCGCAAAAGGGTATGTGCGTGTCATCCTTGCCATCGCTGCCAATCGCAGCTGGCAAGTTCACCACCTCGATGTCAAGTCTGCCTTCCTGAATGGAGAACTCGAGGAAGAAGTGTATGTTGCCCAGCCGGAGGGATTTACAGTGAAGAACAAGGAGCACTTGGTGCTTAAATTGAGCAAGGCGCTCTACGGGCTCTAGCAGGCGCCTCGAGCCTGGAACATTCGACTCGATAGAATCTTGAAGCGGCTCGGTTTTGTGAAGTGTGCTCAAGAGCAAGCTGTGTACACAAGAGGAACAGGCTGGGCAGGAGTCATCGTCGGTGTATATGTTGATGACCTTATTGTGACAGGTGAAGATCCAGGTGCAATCGCGGCTTTCAAGCGGCAGATGATGTTTGAATTCGAGATGAGTGATCTCGGATTGCTCAATTACTATCTCGGGATTGAGGTCAAGCAAGAAGAAGGCCGCATCACAATCAAGCAGGAAGCCTACGCCAAGAAGGTGTTGACTCAATTCGGGATGATTGAATGCAATCACACCAAGTTCCCAATGGAACCAAGATCACAGCTGTACAAAGACCCTGATGGACAACCGGTGGATGCAACGGATTATCGCCGTGCTATTGGTTGCCTCAGGTACTTACTTCACACACGGCTAGATCTCTCCTTTGCTGTCAGGGTGGCGAGCAGATTCATGGAGAGGCCCACGGTGATGCATCACAAGGTACTCAAGCAGATCCTCAGGTATGTGAAAGGGACTGTGGATTATGGTCTTCTGTATACCAGAGGAGGAGATGCTGAGGTGATCACCAGGTACACGGACAACGATCTGGCCGGCAACAACGATGATAGGAAGAGCACCGGGGGCATGGCGTTCTATGTCAACGAATGCCTAGTATCGTGGAACTCACAGAAGCAGAAAATAATAGCCCTATCATCATGTGAAGCCGAGTTCATGGCGGCAACGGCGGTGGCATGCCAAGGGTTGTGGCTCAGAAGCTTGTTGGGCGAGCTGATCGGGAAGGAGAATAGCGCGGTGAAATTGTTTGTTGATAATAAGTCTGCGATCACACTAATGAAGAATCCCATATTCCATGGACGCAGCAAGCATATCGACACGAGGTTCCATTTTATATGTGAATGCGTCGAGGGAGGACAGATCGTTGTGGAGTTTGTTCACACAGATGAGCAACGAGCTGATGCGCTGACGAAGGCGTTGCCGGTGGCAAAGCTAGCAACAATGTGGCACCTGCTAGGTGTTCACAATCTTGGGCCACGCCAGGATTAGGGGGAGTATGTTGGACTTAATCCTACAGTGGCCCCCCGAGCTCCAAGCGTTTTGCGATGGCAACAACAGGAGCGGGTCTTCCGGCTTGCGTGTGTGCGTGATTAGTTCAATCCGATTCGTAAGGAACGTGGGCTGGCACGATTCCAATTTGTATGCTTTCGATAAGTAGCTAGAACCTACCATATTTTCTGTCATTTTGAACACTTTATATTCAGAAGAGAATAGAGGAGAAAATTGCCCCAAATCATTCTGTTCTTTCCTGTTTTGTAATCCTTGCCAGATGTGCAACAGTGCTCCGAATCTGGCCTGAGAACCAACATGGAGAGCCTCGACAAGGAGGGGTTTTTCTGCCAGGACCTCCTTGAAGAGCCGCTCGGCATTGGCAAGGTCCCTCTTTAGCTCGTGCATCAGCGCCTCCATTACGCACCACTCTACCTTCCCGGGCTCAGCTTCTCGCAGCCGCCGCGCGTACCGCAGCGCGTTGTCCCAGTCCTTGTGCCTCACATCTTGGCGAACAACACGCATTTGAGCGTGTCCACGTCGGTCGAGTTACTATTCAAAACTTCCAGATACATCTGTTGAATATATGAGCGTTTTTCGAATTACTTTAATCCAGAAATGTACTAGATAAATCATGGAAAATACTATAGCCATTTTCATAAAGCAAGTATACAAGAACACTATAGATATACGAATTTCTACAAGAACAGAAACTAGCATACCTATCTCAATGTTCAAGTAAACAACAGATAATAAAACTAAGTTGACGAGGATTAAAACCCTCATGTATTATTTTTAATACATAAAAGACCATACGTCTTCATGGTCGTAACCCCTGAGGTTCACGACCTCATTGGTCGTAGAGATTCCAAAGGTTACACAATGGGTACCCTGGTTGGACGAAGGTCTGTGCCTAGCTTCCGGCCAGGGGATTGCTCGTAAAAGGTATGAATTGATATTTGGAACTGATTCCAGGTATATTCTCTACCATGTGATGAATGGAACACGTGCATATTCTATACCACACGACGTTTCTTATCCTAAAACACTTATGAACAACCACCATACGGTTAAGTATCTCATAAACATATAACCGCCGAACGGTTGACTCTCCATCAACCGTCATCCAACTCCGACCAGTCGCGATGCTTCACATCAGACGTCTTCTCCAGAAGTAACTATCACCTCTTCAAGAGCTATTTAAAGATGGAGCATGGACGGAGCAAAGGGCCCCCGACATCAGACTGAAGCATAAACCTTAGATTCGTGTTTTAAGTATGGCATTGTAAGATAACAAGTAGTGTTCTCAGTGTAAACAGGAGTAGTTCACCATCTAGTCAGGAGGCATCCCCTGTAAATCCCAGTTCAAACTAATAAAAGAGCAATCTCATTATCTCCTCAGATCTTCCACGTCTTTTTCTCCTTTTCTTTTCGTACGATCGACGTTTTGATCGTCGACAGCTGGCGCCGACCGTGGGGAACGCAGTGTGGAATCTTGGAAGAAGTTCTTTGCTCATCAAATCTTTGTTCATTCCCCGTTTATAATCGCTCAAGCAGTTATGGCGGGAAGTTGGGACGAAGAAAACTGGTTCGACCTAGCGGACTACTCCAACCTCGACATGGATGCATGCATCCGCGCCATGGAGGAAAACGGAGATTCTTCATCATCCTCCTCCACTGCCGGTTCGCCTATCGAAGATATCAGCGAGGCCGACCGAATGGATGAGGATACACCGCTACGATCAGTGGCAATTTCAGAGGAAGTGTTTCCGACCAGTTCGGAACACCCAAAAGCCTCTGCAAGCCCGGACTTTTCGACCGGCAAAAAAGGTGACGAAAATTCAACACCGCAACTCGAGGATCAATATACCCTTGATGCGATCATGGTTGACAGGTACTCACCGACGGCTTCTGGCAATTCCAGGAGCCAACCGACACCTGGTGACGGTGTCAATGAAACCCCCACTGGTCATAAACCAAGTGGGGATGATAAGGCTCAACATACGATCGGCAATCCGCCGAATCAGGTTGAGACACTTACGAAGACCTCAGGAAGTGTTGATCACCGACCACTCTCCATCGTGAAAGCTTCTCGCAGAAGCTCTGAAAGGCTCTCCATCGATTACGACGGGAGCTCATCGGAGGATCACTGCTGGAAGCACGAGGTCAATGCAATCGGAGATACAGATCAAAATACCGTGTACAGTCCTCCATACGTTGCCTCGCCACCACATAATAATAGAGATGGTACGAGCGGTCAAGCACCAAATGCGAGGTAACAGAATTGGTGGACGTCCATTAGTTAATTCGCTTGTTTCTACCCCAGCCAATGTAAGGGGCCAGACAAGACCGACCAGGAGATCGGGGGATTCAGGCCATCAGACACCCTCTTCTAGCAGAAACCCTTTGAGACCATCGGTAACAATACAAAACCTGCAACGAGTTAGAGATATGTTAAATACTTCTGACCCTACTTTGGCAGAGACTCAAGGTTTTGTCCAACTTATAGGTCAAGTATCAGAGATTATCCAACAGACTATGTAGCGCACAGAAGTATATTGGGAACGAAGGCACTCGCAAAGTCAGACCATGACTTCATCCCAACATTCTTCCCGAAGCAGGGGCCAACATGGTCGTGTTGAAGACCAGCTGATACCAAGACCACCTCAACGATTCCGACAAACAAGTCATGAGGGGAGAAGACTGTTCGAGGAATCCTCACCCTCACTTCATCGAGAAGAGCAATTGCTTGGACTTGGTGATCTTCGACATCATCTAAATCAAGCAAGCGGTCGGAGGCATTCTAGCAACGTCCACGACCGAATCGGGACACCGGAGCACCGGCAATCTAATCTTAGAAATCGGTCTCCGACCGATTATAATCCGGCACCTTTTCAAAGAAGGCGCCACGAAACTATCACAGGCTGTCGAGCCTTCTCCGCGGGGCTCCAAGCTGTGCGTTGGCCAAATAGGTTCCGATTGGCCAATTTGAATAAATTCAATAGGACCCAAAATCCTTTGGAATTTCTCCAGATATACACCACCACTATCAGAGCCGCTGATGGTGATGAAAATGTAATGGCTAACTATCTTCCCACGATATTAGAAGGATTAGCTCGATCATGGTTGCTCAACCTACAGGTCGGGTCCGTGTATACTTGGGAGCAACTTTGCGATCTTCTGATTACAAATTTTCAGGGTACGTATGATCGCCCTGGAAAGAAGGATGATCTCCACAGAATCCAGCAAAAGTCTAACGAGACTCTCCGACACTACATCAAAAGATTTAGCCAGATTCATAACCCAATACCAAAGGTTGCAGAATCTTCTGTTATCCAAGCCTTCAAAGCGGGATTGAGAAACCGAAGGTTTACGGAGGATTTAGCTATACATCCCCCACGAACAACCATTGAGCTGTTCGACATGGCTGACAAGTACGCCTGACCCGGTAAGCGTTGAGTGGAACGAGGCCATTGATCGAAAAGATAAAATCCCCCAATCTGGCTTAGACAGGACAGAAAAGAAGCAAAAGAAGGCTCTCAAGAAAAAGAAACACAGTAAAACCAACGATAAGGAGGTTCTTGCGGTTCCTGAAAAATTTATCAAGGGAAGAAAGGATTATTCTGGTCATAGCAAGGCTAAAGCCCCGACCAATGAAGGATTATTCTGGTCATAGCAAGGCTAAAGCTCCGACCAATGAATACAATAAAATAAGAAGTGGTGTCCTCTTCACTAGCAAGCAGGACACGACTTGTGCAATTGTCGTGCTTGACAAAAGAAACTAGAAGATTATTATGCAGGTAAAGGTCCACTCCCGTCAATACAAGAGTTCGGCGAGACAAGCTCCAAGAAGGACAAAGACGGTGACGAAGAAATGGAGTACCAATAACCTCAGCACACTGTCGACATGATCTTCGGTGGGTCTTCTTCGTACGAGTCCAGACGTCATCTGAAGGCTATGGAGCGAGAAGTCAACCTTACCGAACCTTCGATCTTCGTTAAACCTTCAAGGCGGTCGGAGATAATAATCTTCTTCAGCAAAGAAGATTGCCCTATTCCTTCGACTCGATCAGGTAGGTTCCCTATTGTCGTTGAGCCTACTATTAATAACAGCAAGATTAATCGGGTCTTGATAGATGGGGGTAGTTCTTTAAATATTTTATTTGCAAGCGCATTGGAAGACATGCAGATTCCTAAATCCAAGATAAAACCTGTGAAATATGCCTTCCATGACATAGTTCTTGGATCTACCGCCAAGCCAATAGGGCACTTGTCCCTACTGGTCACGTTCGGAAGACCCGACAACTTCCGGACAGAAATTTTTTTCATTTGATGTGGTAAATTTCGAAACCGCATATAATGCAATCCTTGGTCCTCCAGCCTTAGCAGAATTCCTGATAGCCACGCATTACGGTTATCAGAGTTTGAAAATGCCAGAACCAAATGGTGTCATCACAGTTCGAGGCGATCAGAAAATAGCCTACGCATGCGATCGAAAATGTGTAGAACTGGTCGATGAACTTCCGACCAGGGGAACTAACACCATTACCATACAGGTCAAACACTCGAGACCAAAGATGACACCAAAACCTTCCGACCAGATAAAAGAGGTGCAACTCGACGAAAGCGTTTCTCCAGAGGGTGCCAAGATACTGGTCGGAGCAGGACTCAACCCTAAATAGGAAGAGTTGCTCGTCTCCTTCCTCCGAGCAAACCAGGACGTATTCACCTGGCAGAAGTCCGATATGCCCGGAGTCCCCAGGGAGGTGATCGAGCATAGGCTAGCTCTGCAGCCTAACAAAAAACCGGTCAAGCAGAAGCTAAGACGTTTCGCATCTGATCGAAAGGAAGCAATCCAGTCGGAGATTGACAAGCTTCTCAAAGCTGGGTTCATTTGTGAGGTCGACCACCCAGAGTGGCTCGCCAATCCTGTAATGGTTAGAAAAGCCAATGGAAAATGGCGAATGTGTATCGACTTTACAGACCTTAATAAAGCTTGTCCGAATGATGACTTTCCTCTTCCTCGCATTGATCAACTTGTAGACTCTACTTCCGGGTGTGAGTTGTTAAGTTTTTTAGATACTTACTCAGGGTACCACCAGATTAATATGAGTAAAGAAGATGAAGATAAAACTTCCTTCATCACTCCATATGGTACTTACTGTTATGTAAAGATGCTATTTGGTCTCAAAAATGCTGGTGCAATATTCCAAAGGTTGATGCAAAAACCATTTAGTCCGCAGATAGGTCGGAATCTTGAAGCCTACGTTGATAATTTGGTCGTAAAAAGCATCAACGCTGGTGATCACAACCCAGATTTACAAGAAACATTCAATAACTTAAGACGCCATAACCTTAAGTTAAATTTAGAGAAATGTGTATTCGGAGTTTCATCTGGAAAGCTTCTTGGGTTCCTAGTTTCGGCTAGGGGCATTGAAGCAAACCCAGTAAAAATCGCCGCCATCGATCAGATGCGCCCTCCAACCACAAAGAAGGAAGTTCATAAGTTAACCGGCTGTATGGCAGCGCTAAGTCGTTTCATAGCGCGGTTAGGTGAAAAAGGACTACCTTTCTTTAAGCTTCTCCGGAAACATGAAAGTTTCGAATGGACTAAAGAGGCAAGCAACGCCTTTGAAGAACTTAAATGGTACCTTGCGAGTCCCCCAATCTTAGTGTCTCCAAGATTGGGAGAAACATTGCTGATTTACGTGGCTGCAACGCCACAAACTGTCAGTGGTGTGATGGTTGTAGAACGTGACAATGTCCAACGGCCAATATATTATGTAAGCGAAGTCTTACACGGACCAAAAGAAAGATATCCGTAGGTACAAAAGTTGCTCTATGTTCTCCTTATAGCTTCAAGGAAACTAAGGTATTATTTTCAGGCCCATAAAGTGGTCGTACCAGCTGGATATCCCCTTGGTCAAGTCCTAGGAAACAGGGAGTCACAGGACGAATAGCAAAATGGGGCGGTTGAGCTTGGGGCGTTCGACCTCCATTTCAGCCCACGAACAACTATCAAGTCCTAGGCAATAGCAGAATTCATTACCGAATGGACAAACCCTGAACCCACCCAAGGGCTCGAGTACGAACACCACGATGAGTGGACAATGTACTTTGACGGTTCCTTGATGCTCCACGGCTCGGGGCTGGGGTCGTCTTGATTTCCCCCACTAGCGAACAAATAAAGTACACCATTCAGTTAAACTTTCCTGCTACTGACAATGTGGCAGAATACGAAGGTTTGCTAGCAGGACTTCGAGCAGCTCGTTCGCTCGGGATTCGCAGATTGCTAGTGAAAGGTGATTATCAACTAGTAGCGAATCAAGTGGGAAAAGAGTATCAGTGCTCTAGTACCAAGATGTCATCATATCTGGTGGAAGTACGAAAACTTGAAAAATATTTCTTCGGTTTTCAGATCCAACGCATTTCTAGAAAGGAAAACTTTCTGGCAGACCAGTTGGCACGGATGGCTTCTACAAGGACATTCGTCCCACCCGGAGTTTTTCTCGAGAAACTCGATTCACCCTCGGTAGTCGAGCCTTCCGAGGACATAGATGTTCGCAAGGAGGTTGCACACCTCGATTCTGCAAACATGGATGCTCCACAGGTCGATGATGGTTGGCACCATCACGATCACGGTAGAGATTGGATGACATCGATCTACAATTATCTTCAGCATGACCTCATTCCAGAAGATGATGTAGAGGCCGATCGTATTGTACGAAAAACCAAATCATACATTGTAATTGAACGTACCTTGTACAAGAGAGGATCTCACGGAGTGTTGATGAGATGCATATCTCAATCGGCTGGCATTAAATTGCTAACCGAAATTCATGGAGGAGTCTGTGGAGCCCATCATTCCTACAGAACGTTGGTTGGTAAAGCCTTTAGGCAAGGATACTACTGGCCAACTGCCCTTCATGATGCAAAAGAGCTCGTGACGGCGCGACAATGTCGATTTCATAGCCGACAAGTACATCAGCCGTCCCAAGCTTTGCAAACAATTCCTCTTTCTTGGCCTTTTGCAACCTGGGGACTAGACATTCTGGGACCTTTCCCAAGAGCACCCGGGGGCTTTGAATCCCTCTTCGTCATGATTGACACGTTCACTAAATGGATCGAAGCTGAGCCAGTTGTGAAAATTACAACTGAGGCTGCCAAGAGGTTTCTCACAAAAAATGTGATCACACGATTTGGTGTACCCAGTCGTATAATCACGGATAACGGTACCCAGTTCTCAAGTAGTAATTTTTAGGGATTCTGTGACGACCTAGGTATCAAGATACATTACGCTTCTGTTGCTCATCCGCAGAGCAATGGAGCAGCTGAGCGAGCCAATGGTATCATAATGCAAGGAATCAAATGACAAGTTTTCGACCAGTTAATTACACGGTCAGGGGCTTGGGTTCAAGAACTTCCTTCTGTGTTATGGGTCGTTCGTACCACAACTAGTCGTGCGACCGGTGAAATACCATTCTTTTTAGTACACGGGGCTGAAGCCATGCTTCCTCTAGAACTAAAAATTGGTTCTTCTCGGACTGATTGCTTTTCTGAAAATGATCAGTGTGAACGACGACATGATGACATCAATTTCCTTGAAGAACGACGAAATCAAGCTTTAATACGATCAGCAATCTACCAACAAGCCATGCGTCGGTACCACAGTCGTAAGGTGCAACCTCGTAGCCTAGTTGTATGTGATCTGGTTCTAAAAAAAATTCAGAACCTAACGGGTCGCAACAAACTTTCACCCAAGTGGGAGGGTCCATACACTGTGGTCGAAGTCACCCGACCAGGTTCGGTACGATTAGCTATGTCGGACGGGCAAATCTTGTCTAATTCTTGGAATATTAATCAATTGCGTAAGTTTTTTTGTATAATTTTCTGTATTTATTTCATATTTCAATAAAGATACATTTTCTTTCCAAAGATAAGTATGGTTGTTTATAATTATTATTCGTTGTTAATGGTCATATACCATTATTGTTGATGATTGGTCGAAGAAGACACTTATTCTCTCCGATATCCCTTTACAAAAAACTAAGAGGGATCTCCATTACTCATTGGTACTGACTTAAATGTCAAATGCCACACCGGTCTTCATTGTGATCATTGCTTCAATGATTCCCACGCACGACCACATACTCTTTTCTCAAAGAAACATACGAGTATAAGGAGTACCACTTAGACAATTTATATGGTTTTGTTATTCCTTGAGAATTTAAAGATTACTATTTTATTTCAACATTCTGTTCTACTCTTGTTTGGCTGCTGGTCGAGACACGAAAAGCCTCCTAGTCGAAGTCTCTCCTCTCTACACGTGGTCCTACCCACTGGAAGGAGCTTCCTAGTGACGGTCCTTTTCCTACGATCCTCGTTGCCAGTCGGACTTGAGCATGAGCACGTTTCACGAAATATTTTACAAATCTTCAAATTCCCGGGATTCATTACGACCAGTTTCGAATAATTTATATAAACAAAGGTACTTATCATTTTTCTTTTTAGAATACATATTTTTGCATATCTTCTTATCATCAAAGCCAGTCTTGTTATATCTTCAGACTATATGTGGTATCTCACAGTGATTCGATAATGGACAAGATCTAGACTAGTCGAAATCATAAACCGGTTCCGACCAGATGATTTTCTAGTTTTCACTAGATCATTTTTACAAACATTATAGCACTTCTACCATGGTCGTCATTATAACTCAGTTTCTTGGTCTACTACTTCTTTAGTAAAGTTCATCTACTGAAATAAGCAATTGGGGGCTAGGAAATATATATGAGTATTTAATGACATTGATAAGACAAAACAAGAACTTTGTTGATGATAAAAGGTAAGTTTTATTTACACAGTCTAAATATTACATTCATCTACTTGTTAGAACCACCAGACTGGTCGCTGCGTGATGGAGATCCGACTTCCATTTCCTCAGCAACTTTCTCTCCGAGAGGCCTTACTTCCTCGAGAAGTTTTGTTGCTTCATCTTCGGAGCAGTCGAAGTCTTCTTCAATAGCTCCAAGACGAACAGAGGGGTCGGAAGCTTTTAGTTTCGCCAAGGTAACACTAACTCCATTCGTAATAGCTTCCTTCATCGTCTTGGCATGGTTCTCTCGAAAGAGTATTATCACTTTCTTGAGATCTTCGAGTTGATAGCCAAGAAAATTGATTCTCTCTGCAGGGGCTTTTAGAATGGGCAGTTGCGTTCCCGACTCCAGGTCGAAGAGCATCTTGTTTTGTTCAGAGCCTTGACTTTGTCCTCAAGACTCCGATCAAGTTCAGCCCCTTGGCCACGCTCAAACTCGAGGGTTCTTTCTGCTCATATAAGTGCTTCAGTTTTTTCTGCACGGGTGGATAAAAAAAGAGAGTCAACACATACTTTAAAAATTGGAGTCATGGAATACTGGTTAAGTCTACGACCAGTTACCTTTGATTTTCTTCTCACAAGAGTCGAAAACCCCCTTTTGCCGATCATTGCATGCTCGATCGACCGGTCTTTACTTTGATTTTCTTCCCTAAGTTTTATTATCATGGCTTCCTTAGCCACGATCTCTTCTTTAATTTTCTCTAAATCTATCAAACATGGTAGAAAGAGAAGATTGAGTTACGAAAGAGGAACATGATGATAAAATGTAGGAAGTCAAGTTAAAAGAGAAAAGTTCTTACTTCTCAATTCGGAATGCTTTTGCTCCAGAGTTTTTATTCGCTGGATCAGTCCTCCAACCATAGCATAGTTCTCGACCACATGCTAAAAAGATAAATCTCTTTCTTTGGTAAGTTTTCAAAGAAACTTCAAAAAAAAGAATTATAATGATGGTCGTAAAGAATACTTACCCGAATTGCCACGTCATTATATTCGGCAAAAATCATATCTGGACCCATCTCAACTTGATGGTCCGATATCTTTCCCCAGCCTCGTCAAATTCCTTATCCTCGATAAATCGGGGGGAAAAAAGGAACTTGTTAGCCTGAGGACTATTTCCAAGAGGAGGTGGAACCTGTTGGGAATCTTTGGGGATGACTACCTCTGAAGACGGAGTGAGGATCACTAAAGGATCCTGAGCAGATGTCGGTGCTGATACTTGCTCGGGGACTTCTTTAACCACTTCATCCTTTGCAGTATTAGCGTGAGGAGTGTCCTGATCGGGAACCTTCACGACCACCTCTTCCCTAGGAACCTTTTCCTGAGGGGTGTTCTGGTCAGAAACAACTGGAACACCAGAAGATCTACGAAAGAAGAAAGTAAGGAAGATCAAGGTTCCAACATATCAAAAATATCCAAGATATGTATGTACATGACTTCTTTATTTAAATATACCTGGTCGATTTTTTGAGTTTGACCTTGTAACACATCGGAGTAAAATCCGTTACGCTGGCTTTCCTTTTCTTCTCAACCAATTTCACTAGTTCTAAACCGGCAGGGTTGATTAGATCTTGCACATCCACTGATTGAAAATCAGAAGCAATATCCGCGACCAGTTGGTCAAGGATAAGGTCCCCGATCGCCGGATCAGTGGGTGTAGATTCGTCGACCTCCAAAACAGTAGCTTCAGTAGCTACTGGTGGGTCCTCAGCGACCTTGCTGGAGGAAACGACAACTGCCTAAATAAATCATCAAAGATAATTAGGCGATGAAAATCATATGTCTAAATATTATTCATGTTCGGTCACCTACCTCTGGTAGGCTGACATCCTGTATGGTCGTAGGGGTGGTCGGATCATCAATCGGCTCAAACCTTTCAGTGGCCTCGTTGATCCTCAACCCGACCGACTACACATCAAAGAGGATTTATGGTATACCGATCAGAAATAATATGTACGACAAAGGGAAAAAAAGCACAGTTGATAGTCTTACCTTAAGTCTCTCGATCCTCTCTTTGGCGGAAATAGCTGCTAAGATCCGGGGGAAACTAGCCTGGTCGCCAAGCTCTCCGGCACAGATCATCTTGATCCGGCTTCTAATCTCGTCAGAAGATAAAGCTGTAAAGGTAAAATATAAGACTTAAGGATACAGAAATAATCAACTAATATAGGCAAACTGGTCGGAATCACTCAAGGCTTATCCTCTTTGGAATCTTTGGTCGTATCATCACGACCAATATACCAGAGCATCGGGTATGCTCGGGCTTTCAAAGGACTAATCCGGCGCATGAAAAAATCCTTCACTACGTGCCAGGATGTTAGACCCTTGACACTAAGAAACTTGATAGCTTCGGCCCATCTTTTTATCTCTGCCTGTTTTTCTGTGGAGTAGCGCCATCTCGGATTCTCAACCGCCTTCTTACCAGAATAATAAAGGCTGTCTTTCTTCGTGACCGTCATATAGAACTAACTCTTCTTCCACGACGACCACGAAGATTTTGAGTACATGAATATGTACTCATTGGCTTTTCCGTCATGGAGGCGCAAGGTGCACTCTCCAAGCGTCCCTATCGTCTTCCCAGACTTTGTCATCCTGTAGTAGTACTTGAACAGATCCAGATCTGCAGGAATCTCCAAGTACGCTTCGCAGAGATAGATAAAAATGATGAGATTGGCGATAGCATTGGGAGCAAGATTTACCAATTCGACTTCATAATTCTCCAGAACTTTGGGAAGGAAGGGGTGGATTGACAATCTAAATCCGCATTCAATATATGCAAGGAAAACCAGAATTTCTCCATCCTCATTGCTCGGGGAATGCTCTCCAGCCGCTGATCTCCAAGAAATCAGATTCTTATTGGGAAGCATCCCGATCTTCTCCAAGCTCTCTAGCTTCTTCTCGCTCAAGTCAGAAACCGACCAGTTAGTGATTTAGTCCGACATGGTCAGGTTTCTTTTGGATGAGGAAAGAAAAGGAGGTCGGAGGCAGTTTTTTACTCGGGAGATGAAGAGGGAAAGCAGGAAGTGAAAAACCCCTAAGTCTACAAAGGGGTTTTAATAAGCTTCAGACTTTCTAACTGCAATCGGGAGTTACCCAAAAAGTCCAACGGACAAAAATCTTTTTTCCAACGGACACAAAAACTCTTCGATTCCCAAGGCAAGTTCTCAACTTTAAAGTGAATATAAACCGCTTCAAATGTTATTGCATTTAATGAGCGTCAGTCCGATACAACTTCATCGGAGGAAAGGTGTTCACACGACCTATTCATTTAGAGTTTGGGGGCTACCTGACGAGGATTAAAACCCTCATGTATTATTTTTAATACATAAAAGACCATACGTCTTCATGGTCGTAACTCCTGAGGTTCATGACCTTATTGGTCGTAGAGATTCCAGAGGTTACACAATGGGTACCCTGGTCGGACGAAGGTCTGTGCCTAGCTTCCGACCAAGGGATTGCTCGTAAAAGGTAT
The DNA here is from genome assembly GCA_036346255.1 of Ampelocalamus luodianensis. Taxonomy (NCBI): domain Eukaryota; kingdom Viridiplantae; phylum Streptophyta; class Magnoliopsida; order Poales; family Poaceae; genus Ampelocalamus; species Ampelocalamus luodianensis. Next base: position 23,875,991 of record CM070622.1, on the reverse strand, counting down.
GAATTGATATTTGGAACCGATTCCAGGTATATTCTCTACCGTGTAATGAATGGAACATGTGCATATTCTATACCACACGACGTTTCTTATCCTGAAACACTGATGAACAACCACCATACGGTTAAGTATCTCATAAACATACAACCGCCGAACGGTTGACTCTCCATCAACCGTCATCCAACTCCGACCAGTCGCGACGCTTCACATCAAACGTCTTCTCCAGAAGTAACTGCCACCTCTTCAAGAGCTATTTAAAGATGGAGCATGGACGGAGCAAAGGGCCCCCGACATCAAACTGAAGCATAGACCTTAGATTCATGTTTTAAGTCTGGCATTGTAAGATAACAAGTAGTGTTCTCAGTGTAAACAGGAGTAGTTCACCATCTAGTCAGGATGCATCCCCTGTAAATCCCAGTTCATAGTAATAAAAGAGCAATCTCATTATCTCCCTAGATCTTCCACATCTTTTTCTCCTTTTCTTTTCATAAGATCGATGTTTTGATCGTCGACATAAGTAAACAACAAGTGCGATATAGGCATACCCAGATCCAGCGGAAGAAGCAGCAGAAGTAGAAGCAGAAGTCTTAGTGAGGTCGTTGTTACTCATGGCGTAGTGGACGTCGTGGTAGTAGTTGTGCAGTTGATGTAGATGTAGTAGAAAACTTTGTGGATGTCGTGGTAGTAGTCGCACAGATGTAGTCGTAGCAGAAAATCAGATAAAGCGAGCAGTCGCGCGAACGCTCCCCAAAAACCTTATTCATCCTCGCTCGTGCAAGCCTTAAAGGACGAGGATTCTAGAGGCCTGCTCTCCCGGTGTAGCCGTACACGCGTCTCGCTGGGATGGAGATCGTCAGAGACAGCAATAGAACTGTGGAATTCTTTGTGTCTGTCGTAGAAAGTCTAAAAACGAACCAGTCCTATGTTCTACAGAACTAATAGCCAAAAACAAAGAGCCAGAGGCTTTTGGAAACGGCCACCATTGATTCGCCATTAACCAGTGTTAACCGCAACCCGCCCATTACTCACTAGTAACTAAACCGATACTACCAGCCGTTTGTTAATGCTATTAACTGCGAGTCGGTGCGTTTCGATTTTTGAATAGATAAAGAAAAATGCGCACGTACCCGACACGCCTGCATACGTGCGAGCAAGCGAGCGCGCACGTGTATTGGCTCTCTCTAATTCCACAAGGGGGTTACCACATTCCACCTTTTAAAGTGGTGTAACTCCCATTCAACTCTCCATATGGGACTAAACAATTTTAGCACATGCACATGGGCCTTTGGGATTTTTTAGGAATTAATTAGAATTAAAATTGGGCCTAGCCCATATTAATTCCAACAATCCCCCACCAGATCCCAAGGGCACATGTCAAATGCTTTGATCCACAATATTGTTTTGATATACCAGTGTTTCGATGGAGACCAATTAAGGTTGAACATCCACCTAGAACAGAATCTACACTTATCCACAACTACACAATGGACTAAGCCTTGAATTGGCAGTTTTGTGTGTATAAGTTTCACTTAAGTCCTTAACTGATACTAGGCTACCAGGCATCCCCGCGGGTTGGAGCATATAAGTCATACTCCAGGCCTATTCATGAGTTTCCTAGAGATTACCCTTTCTCATAGACTGTGACTAGTAGTCGGGCTCATATAGGTGTGTTTTTTCAAGACTGCTCTGTAGGACAACATCTTTGCTTAAACAAGCCACAGAACACATTAAAATAAAAATTAACCTGCCATACAGATTTAGGAGAGAATTGCATCTCCAATGGAGTATGTCTATAAAGGTACTTTCCTTTCAGTTAACCAATAGCTTGTTTCGCCAATCCTACTTCACGGGATCTCCGATCACATAGGATGGGTTACCACTATGGTATAACTCATGTGGGTCTCAAACCCATCTCCCTCGATGCATTGTCTATCACATTCCGTGATAAACCCTTTGTGAAGGGATCTGCCAGATTCTTAGCTGTTTGGATATAATCCAAAGTTATTACTCCGGAGTTTCTCATTTTTATGACAGACTTCAATCTTCTCTTCACATGTCTTCATGCCTTCATATTATCCTTAGATCTGTTCACTTTGACGATCACAGTCTGATTGTCACAGTTCATCAGAATAGCCGGTACTGGTTTTTCAACCACGGCAAATCCATTAAGATCTCACGAAGCCATTTGGCTTCAACAGTAGTAGTATCTAATACTGTGAATTCTGCTTCATTGTTGACTTCATTAAGATGGTCTGCTTGCAAGACTTCTATGAAACAGCACCACCTCCAAGTATGAAAACATATCCACTTGTGGCCTTAATCTCATCAACATCAGATATACAATTTGAATCGTTATAACCCTCTAGTACCCTAGGGTACTCGGTATAGTGAATGTCATAGCTCATAGTACCCTTTAGATAACGCATTACCCTCTCAAGAGCGTGCCAATGATCATCTCCCGGATTGGAAACAAAACGGCTTAGTTTGCTCACAGCAAACGAGATATCAGGTCTAGTAGCGCTAGCTAAATACATGAGTGAACCAATTATATGAGAATATCTCAATTGGTCTCTGCCTATTCTTCGATTCTTTCTGAGCAACACACTCGGATCATAAGGTGTTGGAGAAGATTTGCAATCGCTATAACCAAAACGACTCAGAACCTTTTCCACATAATGGGATTGCAACAATGTAATCACACCATTATCACCTCTCAACAGCTTGATGTTCAAGATAACATCAGCTACTCCCAGATCTTTCATCTCAAAATTTTGAGACAAGAAATCCTTGACCTCCTTAATCACATTAAGGTTGGTTCCAAAGATCAGTATGTCATCAACATACAGACATAGAATGACTCCCTCGCCCCCACCATGGCGATAATACACACATCTGTCAGCTTCATTCACAATAAAGCCTGTAGATGTTAAAGTTCTATTGAATTTTTCATGCCACTGCTTAGGTGCTTGTTTAAGACCATACAAATATTTTAACAACTTGCACACCTTTCCTTCTTGACCATCTACTACAAATCCATCTGGCTGTTCCATGTAAATTTCCTCGTCCAACTCTCCATTTAGGAAAGCCGTCTTAACATCCATCTGATGAATCAGAAGACCGTGTGAGGCAGCTAGATATAGTAGTACTCGAATAGTGGTCAATCTAACCACAGGTAAATAAGTATCAAAGAAATCTTTGTCTTCCTTTTGGGTATAACCTTTGGCCACAAGCTGTGCCTTATACTTCTCGATAGTACCATCAGGCCTAAGCTTCTTTTTGAACACCCACTTACATCCTACAGGTTTACAACCATACGGACGCTCAGTGATCTCCCAAGTTTCATTAGAGATAATGGAATCTATTTTACCACGGACTGCTTCCTTCCAGTATTCCGCATCTGGAGAAGCATATGTTTCAGAAATGGTACTTGGAGTATCTTCCACAAGGTACACAATGAAATCAGGACCAAAAGACTTTGCAGTCCTTTGTCTTTTACTCTTTCTCAGAGTTTCATTATCTTCCTCCTCAGGAATTTGCTCAGGGGTTTGCTCAAAATATTCCATTGGAATGATAGGTTCAAGAGTTGTATCAGGCTCCTAACTCGATGAACTAGGCATATCTTTCATCGGAAAAATATCCTCAAAGAATGTAGCATCTCTGGACTCCATAATTGTACCGACATGCACGTCAGGTACTCCAGATTTCACCACTAGAAATCTATATCCAACGCTATGGTGAGCATAGCCTAGAAAGACACAATCCACGGTTTTTTGTCCAAACTTACGCTTTTTGGAAATTGGCACATTGACTTTCGCCAAACAACCCCAAGTGCGCAAGTATGAAAGTGATAGTCTTTTCTTCTCCCATTGTTCATATGTGGTTATCTCTTTATTCTTTGTGGGAATCCTGTTTAGGACATGACATGAAGTCAATATAGCCTCCCCCACCATGCCTTGGAAAGGCCCGCTGTTTCTAACATGTCGTTAACCAAATCAGTTAGAGTGCGGTTCTTTCTTTCAGCAACCCCGTTTGACTGGGGTGAATAGGGAGGCGTCCTCTCATGGATTATATCATGTTCCTCACAGAATAAATTGAACTCATTAGAAAATCACTCGCCGCCACGATCGGACCTAACCCTTTTGATTTTCTTTTCAAGTTGATTCTTAGCTTCTGCCTTATAGATTTTAAAGTAGTGAAGAGCTTCATCTTTAGTTTTCAAAAGATATACATAGCAGAACCTAGTGGAGTCATCAATCAAAGTCATGAAATATCTATTATCACCTTTTGTCAATACACCATTCATCTCATACAGATCTGAATGTATGAGTTCTAATGGTGTCAAGTTTCTTACCTCCGCAGCCTTATGAGGCTTACGAGGTTGCTTTGATTGCACACACACTTAACATTTAGAACCTTTGGCAAAGGTAAATTTCGGGATTAACTCTAAACTGGCTAACTGCGTCATGCAACCAAAATTTATGTGACAAAGTCGTGAATGCCAAATAGTAGTCTCATTATCACTGAAAACATGGTTCACAACATTATTACACAAATCTGAAAGAGATAGGTGGAACAAGCCTCCGCACACATAGTCTTTACCAACAAATTGTCCACACTTGGACATTACAAATTTATTGGACTCAAATACCAGTCTAAAACCATCTCTACACAGAAGAGATCCGCTCACGAGATTCTTATTGATAGATGGCACATGATGCACGTTCTTCAGTTGCACAATCTTCCCCGAAGTAAACTTCAGATCGACCGTGCCAACACCATGAACAGTGGTATGTGATCCGTTCCCCATTAGAACGGCTGAATCCCGAGTGACCTGGTAAGAAGAGAACAATGAAATATCAGCACATACATGTATATTAGCACCAGTGTTTATCCACCAATCGGTAGATTGACATACGGAAAGAACAGTAGGTAAATTACCATACCCTGATGTTCCTGTCTCAGTAATACCAACAACAACATTAGCAGACTTGGAATTCTGCCCTTGCTAATTCTTCCTACCCTTGCGTTGGCTGCAATCCTTGGCCCAATGACTAGGTTCGCCACACACAAAGCAAAGGCTATCCTTCGTGTTCTTTTTCTTCTTCTTCTTGAAGCTAGTTGTTTGTGCAGTCTTGTTCTTGCCTTTGAACTTTTGAGCTTGGCCATTCTTCTTCTGCACCACATTGACACTAGATGTCCCTCATTACCTCTGATGTGTGTATCTTTTGCCCTCGCCTTCTCTTCAACATCAAGAGACCCAATGAGATTTTCAACAGAAAACTCTTGTCTCTTGTGTTTCAGAGAAGTAGCAAAATTCCTCCAAGAAGAAGGAAGCTTGACAATAATGCCTTCCACGATAAACTTGTCCGGTAACACACAGTTGAAGTACTCAAGTTCTTTGGCCATGGATTGTATCTCATGAGCCTGGTCAACTACAGAACGGCCATAACCATTGTATAGTCATGGTATTGCTCCATGAGATATAATTCACTGCCTGCATCCGAAACCCCAAATTTGACCTCGAGTGCATCCCACATCTCTTTTCCAGTTTTAATCACCATGTATGCATCAACTAACTTCTCACCAAGAACACTAATCATGGCACCTTTAAAAAGGTTATCAGCAGCCTCGAACGCTTACTCCTGTTTAGGAGTAAGTGTTCCTTCATGCTTGCCATTTGCTACATGAAAAACGTTCATGGCAGTTAGCCAAAACACCATCTTGGTGCGCCACCTCTTGTAATTCGCACCATCGAATTCAGGGGAGTTTAACGCAGCAGAAAAGCCAGTTGACGAAAAATGTCTAGAATAAGGTTTTTGGATTGTTGAATATGTGAGCATTTTTTGAATTAATTTAATCCAGAAATGTACTAGATAAATCATGGAGAATACTATAGCCATTTTCACAAAGCAGGTATACAAGAACACTATAGATATATGAATTTCTACAAGGACAAAAACTAGCATACCTATCTCAATATTCAAGTAAACAAAAGATAATAAAACTAAGTAAACAACAAGTGCGAGATAGGCATACCCAGATCCAGCAGAAGAAGCAACAGAAGTAGAAGCAGAAGTCTTGGTGAGATCGTTGTCAGTTATGGCGTAGTGGACGTCGTGGTAGTAGTTGTGCAGTTGATATAGATGTAGCAGAGAACTTCGTGGATGTCGTGGTAGTAGTCGTAGCAGAAAATCAGATGAAGCGAGCAGTCGCGCGAACGCTCCGCTCCCCAAAAACCTTATTCGTCCTCGCTCGTGCAAGCCTTCAAGGACGAGGGTTTCGGAGGCTTGCTCTCCTGGTGTAGCCGTACACACGTCGGGATGGAGATCGCCAGAGACAGCAACATAACTGTGGAATTCTTTGTGTCTGGCTTTTGGAAACGGTCACCGTTGATTCGTTATTAACCAGTGTTAACCGCAACCCGCCCATTACTTACTAGTAACTGAACCGTTACTACTAGCCGTTTGTTAATGCTGTTAACTGCGAGTCGGTGCGTTTCGATTTTCGAATAGATAAAGAAAAATACACACGCACCCGACACGCCTACATATGCGCGCGCGCACGGCACGGCTCGGCTCGGCTCGGCTCGGCTCGGCGAGTGAGCGAGCGCGCGCGTGTATTGGCTCTCTCCAATTCCACAAGGGGATTACTACGTTCTACCTTTTAAAGTGGTATAACTCCTATTCAACTCTCCATATGGGACTAAACAGTTTTAGCATATGCATATGTGCCTTTGGGATTTTCCAGAAATTAATTAGAATTAAAATTAGACTTAGCTCATATTAATTCCAACAACATCTAGACCTCATCATCCTCTTCCTCCTCTTGTTGTAGCCACGCCTCCTCCATCTCTTCTACCTCTTGCTGCAGCCATGCCTCATCCACTCCTCATTGCTTCCCTTCTCTGGGTTCTTCCTGCTGCTCCTTAGTTTCTTGCAGCTGTTGGGTAGGTGGGGGAGGGGACCGACGATGGCTGCAGGCAAGAAAGAAGGAGAAGCCGACGAAGGCAAGGCGGCGGAAAAGGAAGGGAAGAGAATAATCAAAGAACATCAAAACAACCAAAAACAAAGAAATCACGCAGGAAAAAACCCAGGAGAAGCCAAATCCACCTAGATCCGTAGAGGACGAGCTCTCGATCGCACAAATGAAATGAAAACAAAAGGAAGCAGGCAAAAAACCCTGGAGGACCAAAATCCGCACAGATTCGTAGAGCACGAGCCCTCGGTTGCACACAAAAAACAATGCACGAAACAAGCAAAACTTGATGGCAAATCACCCACAAAAACATGCGCAATCGATAAGGAAAACAGCAGGAAAGGAGAAGATGAACAACGAGTGGCAGCAACCGGACGAAGCAACTGACAGTGCGACGCAGCCGAAGTGAAAGAGAAGTATGATCGAAGTGTGGTGGGGAAATTGGGGCGGTTTTCCTAATCCTAGGTATTCAGAATATATGTCCTAGAATCTTAAGAAAGTACTTCTGAATTCTACGTGAAACGGACAAGATCCATGTTGTGTCTTCTTCATCTTGCTCTTTGGATATTTACATCTCGACGGTAATCACAGTGCCTATTTGATACTTATCAGACTGAGAACATCTCTCCCTCCTCCCCCAGCAGGAAATAATCCTAGCCCTCCTCTCCTACGTCCTGCTGCGGGTGCTGGGAGTCTGGGACCGGTGGTGGAACGGCGGTTACAGCTGCGGTAGAGGCCGGGGAGGACGAAAGAGGGAGCGAAGCCTGCTGTAATTCTAAACTTCTATCATCTTTTTCTTTGGTCTGATTGGCAGCGGTAATTCGAAAAATGGTGTAGTCGCCTCAGTTACTGAAAATTCCAATCTCAAAAGAGACTGAGTTCAATACTATGTAACGCACGCTTCTTAATTATTGGTTTGGTTGATTTATAGAATATTAACACAAGATAAAATCGGATTGAATGATGTATTTTGCACACAGAGATAAAACCTGAAATTTAGATGGCATGATTTATGAGCCTATATATATGTCAGTTTGCATACATTCTCCCATGCTGGTTATGCTATTATTATCATATACCGTGAATAGATGCCGTGTCCAATTTACATGCCCGTATAGTATCTATATCAACGACGAGAGCAATGGCTGTGCATACACAACATTTTATTCTAACTCTGGTACTCCTTTTTTCCTTTGTTCTGCCCCCATTTACACGCTGAACAATATTGAAGGAATTTTGATACATTCTGGCCGCATTTACATGTTGAATCAGCCCCCATCACGTAGCCCTCAAGAATCGGACGGTCGATGGGGAAGAAGTCAGTAATCCTTTATGCTGCTGCTTAATGCTAGACAAGAACATTCTTACGCTACTGCTTAATGCTAGACAAGCTTATTCCTATTTGAAATTGATTGGTTGGACATCTCAAGAATAATGTAATCTATTTGAACTTATTGTCTTGGCCACCTCAAGGGCAGCGTCTGGCATGTAGTGCTCTCATATGCATAGATCTTTTGTTTGTGTGCTTGCTTCCAAGTCTACCTTACTAGATGTTCCATGCATGGATCAGTAAACTGCAGTAGAGCTCTGTCAGACAAATGTATGCAGTGCCTCATGTTATCCATATTTTTTATAATTCCATTGTTACATATCAAATGTTCCATAATTGTTCCAGTAAATAATTGAACATGCAGTCACATGGGAACCAATGTCTACAGTACACATACGTATAGAGCTATTCTTTAAACCATCAATATTGCCTGGGTGAGAGTATGACAGTCATAGAGCGAATATAAAGTAGTTAATGTTTCTGCAGGTTATGTAGTAATTTTGAAATAAAAAATCGCCTTAGCTTCATGCAAGCTGATGGTGGGGCAATACTCACATTTAGCAACAAGCGCTAATATTTGGTGCGTATAGATCTCAAGAGAGAGGGAAAGTAAGTACATGGCAATTTCCTAGCATCTAATTCCGTTCCGTGCTGTCCTAGCAATCGGAGGTTTGTACAGACCCCTCTATCTGTTGGTTCTCGTAGAATAGTTTCACATTTGTCAAAATGATCCATATTGTTCTTATCCAAATAGAGCGCAGATATTTACCTATTCTAAAGTAAAATGTGGTTGTACCATTTGACATAGTATTTGACAAGTCATACCTCTAGATATTAGTATGGGGATCAACGTCCCGTTTCCTAAAAAAGGTGTAATGGGTGAGTTAGAGCTATTGTTCTGTATCCCTTTATGATTAAGATTTGTTTAATTAATCTTTGTTGATTGCAGGTTTGTTTGTCAGATCTTTTTTTTTACGTGCTCAGAATACTATAATTACATGACATTCAAGCTTCAAAGCATTACATGACATTCAAGCTTCAAAGCCATGTACATTTGAACTATGCTTCTACCTTGCTTTTGTTCTCCTATATTAAATTTTTGGCCAGTCATTTATGAGATCTGAATTCTGCTTGTTTCATCTCAGCACAGAATAAGCTAAGTTTTTTTTTGTTTAGTCCAAACACACGTATTATGTATTTCCATATGGTCAATTATTGTTTTGGCCGTTCTACTTACTAATAATAATAATTTCTTTGTCTAGCCTGACATATGTACACTTGCTTTGTTCATGCCGCCAAGGGCCGTCTGATTATTTAATGCATCCCTCATCACCGTGCCTTTATGCTGCTGCTTAATTCTTGTGAAGAAACCAATAATTCCTTACCATTCCGGTCAGTTAGACATGCTGTCCTAGGAGCCTTAGCCTTTTCGTACACGTCCAAGTACTTATTTGGGATGTTGATGCCCAACCAGGTAGATATGCTGTTCTAGGAGCAACTGAATCTCGTCCTGGTTTGGCGTAGTTTCCTATTTTAGTTCTGAGCTGAGGTCATAATGAAGGACCCACACGAAGCACTACCTTCTACTCGAAAGAGGCTTTTCGTAGCATCAACTACTTCAGAACAAGTCAGGAGTTCAACCATCTCTCCCTGTGACATTTCCTTACTAATCATGTCACTTTTGAGGCCAAACGTATCATACTTAAGACCACACAAACAAATAAATTTCTCCTCTATGTTATCGTCCTTCGCACACACGATGCGTGTCCGTCTGCATTTAACTAATTCCGTATGGGTTGCTTACAAGGCATGGAAAATGAGCAACATTCCGAGGACAATACTATCTCCACCGGGAATAACAACATTCCGAGGACAATACTATGTCTCCACTGGGAATAACAACATTCCGAGGACAATACTATCTCCACCGGGAATAACAATCCCATTGATTCTCCTGGAAAAAACACAAGAAATGTAAGTGATTATTGATATTCAGTTATGGTCTGTTGTCCACTATTTTTCCCTTTTCTTTGAATCTTGCTTAACTTGTGGTCTAGTGATTTCATTAGTGCTTACTACCTTATGTGATGATTTTGTATTCTACTATGCATCGCTATTGTCTCTTCAATGCTACTGCATACCTATAGCCATACCATTCAAAAGCCATCGGTTCAGAAAAATTATAGTTAATTAGACGCCGAACAAGTAAAAAACTGATTTATTATTTGATTCAAATTGAGAGCCCTCATCAGTTTCACCTCTGCACGATTTTGTCTATGTTTGGAGCTTTAATCATGTATAGTTCGACAAACATACCGTAGTGCTCATAAAGTTTGGCCACATTTAGAACTTCCCTAACATCTGATCAGATCAATATACGGACTTTAAACTTCTAGCTATCTTTGTAGCACAACCTGCTGCTCATGCTCCTTATAAACTAATACTATATTTTGCCTTGATCACTAATGAATAGATTAATGCTATATTATACCTTAATTACTTCATAATTATTTCGCATACTCATTTTTACCTCATTAGCATTAGCATCCATACATACAATATGATAATCGACTCTTACGTTTCCCCTGCGCATGATCGACCTGCAAGACGATGCAAGGCTAAAGCTTGTTGCACTGAGCAGGGACAAAGGACAACATGTTGTTGGCCAGGTCGTAGAGTACGTGCATGTTCTGCTGCTGGTAGTTGCCTATTATGGCCAGGTCATCCCCAGCGTTAACAGCGAGGCAAGTGATGCTGCTACCCGCCTCCTCGAGCTCAAACATGTAGTTCTCCGCGGCACAACAGCAGCTACACGACTATCTTCAGACTGAAATGAATGGTCGAAGCGATGGTAGCACTTTAGTGCTACATGCCCGATCTTACCGCAAACTTGACATGTAGGGCGATTGCCATTGCCACCCCCGGAGTTGTTGTGATAATGTACACGGCCTCCAGTGTGTGGTGATGATGATTGATTGTTGCGCCCACCGCGGCTTTTGCCGCGTCCACCACGATTGCCACGTGATGCCGAGTTCGCCGAGATCTGATTCACCGGAGCATTCTGGCTTTGTCCTTGAACCAGAAGATTGTTCTGTTCAAGGCGCATCTCGAATGCCATGAAGTGAGCATACACCTCGTTGAGTGAAACCGGTTCAACTCGCGTGGTTAAAGATGTAACCAATGGGTCATACTCGTTGTCGAGGCCGGTGAAGAGATAGGTGGCGATCTCATCATCGTTGAGCGGATGCCCAAGCGTGGCCAGTGTGTCCGCCAAATGCTTCACCTTGTTGAAGTATTCTGTGGCACTAGTATCCTTCTTCTGCAAGGAGGCAAGTTGACGACGAGTTTGCATCACCCGGGCCCTTGAGCAGCCAGAAGAGAACATCCGATCTAGAGCCTGCCAAACTTCTCGAGCAGTGGTCAGCAGAAGAACCTGCGCAAGTACATTCTCAGAAAGCGAAGAGAGAATTGTACTGAGGACCATCTGATCCTGTTGGAGCCACCGTTCATATGCCGAATTGACTTCCAAGACCGCGCCGCTGTCTGTCGAGCGCGTGATCGTCTTCTCCGGCACTTCCACCGATCCATCTACATAGCCCATAAGATGTTGGCTACGAAGATACGGTAGAAATTGTGCCTTCCACAGGAGATAGTTCTCCCTGCTCAACCTCACATTGATCAGGTGACCAAAAGAGGGAGCTGAAGGAGTTGGTAGGAGACCGGCAAATGCTGAAGCAGTCCCAGTCGTGACGGGAGCGGAGACGGAACCGAAGGCAGAGCCGGATCCTGACATTGTCATGGATGTGACAATGAAACGAGCTCTGATACAGGTCCAGCGTCGCGCCCTCTAAGTGCAGCACCAGCTTTGGCACGTTCGGCTTCGCCCGCGGAGGCACTGAGAAGCAGAGCTGGGAGACCGACGACGTGGTCGTGTTGTGCACGGGGAGCCTCGCCTGGGCGACGAACGCGTCTTGCACGAGCTTGTACACGTCCTGGGGCAGCGTGGTCATACCGGTGCCGGAGTCGATGATCGTACCGCCCGTGCCGTCCAGCTTCAACGCGAACGCCGACTCCGGGATCGGCAGTCTCGTCAAGCCGACGGTTATGCCCTTGAGGGAGAGATAGTATGCGTTAAGAGATGAAGGGTTTTGGATGAGGGGGGTAGACTGGACGACGACGCCACCGGCGTTGCTGTAGAGGTTCGCCGGAAGACCGAGAAGGACAGGGCTGGGTTCCGACCCCGTTATGGCGGTGAAACAGTGGGAGAAGTTGTCCACTTTGAGCTGCGACGGCAGGGACAGGGCGCCTCGGCCGAAGCCGGCGATGCCGGTCTCGTTGGACTCGAAAATTCCGTTGTTAAAGAGGCCGCAGCCGAAGGCCAGGCCGGGCACGAAGGCGCTGCCAGCGGCATTGGCGACCTCAAACGTGAAGGTGTCAGCGTCGAGGAGCCCGGTTGTTATGGAGTTATCAGCGTAGGAGTAGACGTAGACGCAGGTGTTGTTGCCCCAGTTCTGCTTGCCGCAGGAAGACCAAGTCAGATTGTGACACATGGGCAGGTTGCAAGGGAGCACGGCGAACGTGGAGGAGTTGTGCGGGTCGAAGTATGGGAGGGTTTGGTGGAAGCAGGCCCAGCACGGCCGGCACTGCGCCCAGACGAGGTCGCTCCCGGTGTCGAGGATGAGCTGCACCGACTGTGGCGGCGTGCCGATGGCCAAGTGCACCAGGTACTCCGTGTCGGGGACGCCGTCGGTGTAAGGCCCCGGGTCTACGCGGGCGCTCACCGCGCGGCCGGAAAGCAGACGCATGGCACGGGCCTTGCTGCGCACGGATATGCGCTGCAGCAGCTCGCGGTTGGTGAGGCCACGGCCGGCGTCGGCGTGGGTGGCGCGCAGCCTCAGAGCTGCCGCGTCGCAGCAAGAAATGGTCAGTGGATGCAACACCAGTAGGAGAACTAACTTCTGAAAATGCTTCATTTGCTCTTTGCTTCAACTCCTGCAGCATGCGTAAAACAAAGACGTATGTCAAATTTGTACGAAATTGAAATCTTGGCACGGATCTATATATACAGCTTTTTCTATTGCACCGTTTCAATTGCAAACTTTTGCAGTCGTGTACTCGTGTTAGAAAAAGAAGAATTTGAAATCTTTTTGAGTTGATTCTTTTAATCCAATCCATGTAGCGTTTTTCCTTTATCCGATCCATATAACACGCAATTATGTAGCTACTTGTCTTTCACGCGTGGGTAGAATGCGATATTTACCAACTCTGCTTACACCTGGCAAGAGTTTTTGGCTTAAATGATATTGTTTGTGTCCGAAATAGCAAATCTAGCTCTCTCCGAAGATCATAGCCAAAAATAGGACTCATTGGCAGGCGACATGTGTCAAGTCCGTGCACCTGGCGGCCGGGCACGCCAAGTCTATGCACCAGGGGAGAGAACTTCCTTCGTCTGCACGCCACCAGCCCGGATGCCCCTGTTGTAATTATCTGGTTGTAATCAATTAGTCATAATGTTCACAATTAATTAGTCGTAGTTAATATTCTTAATTAATTTAGATGTAATTATTTAATCATAATTAATTAGTTGTAATTAATTTAGTTGTAATTAATTGGTCGTAGTTAGTTATGACTAAATTAATTAAGACTAAATAATTAAGAATATTTAAGTATGACTAGTTAACTACTTAATTACAACTACTTAATTATAACTAATTAATTATGAATAATTATTTATGAATAAATTAATTACAAGTAGATAATTACAACAACAGTGCCCAGGCTAGGGGTGTGCAAATGAGGGAAGTCCCCTCCCCTAGCACACGGATTTGGGAAGTCCCCTCCTCTAACGCACGGACTTGATACATGTCGTCTGTTGGTGAGTCTGCGGTGCCATATTTGGCTATCATCTTTGGAGATGGCTAGATTTGCTATTTCGTACACAAACAGTGTCATTTAAAGCAAAAAAAATCGGCTTGTAAGAAAAAATTTGTGTGCACCGTGTAGCCTGGTAAGAGTTTTTGGCCTAAATGACATTGTTTTTCACGCAAAATAGCAAATCTAGCCCCCTCCTAAAATTAAAGCCAAAAAAGACACCAGAAACATGTCGATAGGCGACATGTGTCAAGTCCGTGCGTTAGGCGACGAACACGCTAAGTCCATGCGCTAGGAAGGTGACTTCCCGTTCACTGCACCACGCCCGACACCCTCTATTGTAATTATCTAGCTGTAATTAATTAGTCATAATTAATTTATTCATAATTAATCAGTCATAATTAATAAATAATTAGTAGTAATTTTCACAGTTAATTAGTCGTTGTTAAATATTATTAATTAATTTATTCTTAATTATTTAGTAATAATTAATTTAGTCAAAATTAATTAGTCATAACTATGGCTAATTAATTATGACTAATTAATTAAGAATATTTAAGTACGACTAATTAACTACGACTGATTAATTATGAAAATTATGACGACTTAATTAAGACTAGTTAATTATGAATAAATTAATTATAACTAATTAATTATGAATAAATTAATTACAAGTAGATAATTATAACAAATAACGTCCAGGCCAGGGCATGCGAACGATGGAAGTCCCCTCCCCTCTCGTACGGATTTGACGTGTTCGGCCACCTGGCTTACGGACTTGACACATGTCATCTGTGTGCGAGTCCGCGGTATTATTTTTAGCTTTGATCTCCAAAGAAGACTAGATTTGCTATTTCACACGCAAATAAAGTCATTTAAAACAACAAAAAAAAAAAAACTCGCCAAGTAAGAAAAAACTGCGTGCGCCGTGTAGCCTACGAGTTACAAGCGCTCACAATGTCCACGGTGATTGCGCCAGCTGGCATACTTTGTCAAACAAATGTACAGCCCGAAAAAGAAAAGGAATCCAGGGTATCTTCCTCCCACTTGACAAATGGCGATAGAATGGGAAAAAAAAGCTTAGGCTCGAGAGTGGGTGGAACCTTAGTGCGATCAAACATGGAAATTGTAGCTTGGCCATGTCGATTTGATTACTAACATTAAGTAATCTAATCTCATCCTTTATTTACAGAAGTTCAGTAAGTCTTTCATCGCTCGAAACCATCCAACAAACTACGCGGTTTTTACAGAAGTTCAGTCTTTCCTCGCTTGCAACCATCCAACAAACTACGCGGTTTTGTTCGTATTGTTAAGTAATATAATATCTCTTTCATTTTTTGAGCAGAGTGCTCCGCGCATTTGCTCAGCTATATTTATTTCGAAGTTTATATAAATGCTTAAGAATTTGTTTACGTATCTTGTAGACTATTTAGACTTTTAAATTATTCTAAAAATTGAAAGGGACAATAGAAGCTTGAAAAAAATTACAACACGAGGAACGCAACTAAAGTATGTGTTTTTATCGAAGAAAATTATTAAGCATAATAAATTGTTGGGGTTCTTAGAAACTAACCGCTCTCTATCATGCCTAGATCATATAACTGCATGCCCTCATTCTTACTCTATTAGTTATTTTTTTTTAGATTGTATACATGCATATGTACAGCTATTTAATCACAAGCAATACGTTGATTATGTGTGCAAAAAATCATCTTATTAGTTTACATAGTATAATATATTAGAGTATCTTACTCACCCATACACTAATACACTATGAGTGACCTCCCTTGAACTTATCTTCCCTCACACGCCGGCTGTTCCACCAAACCATGTGGCTTCTATCTCTTCCCGCCATCATAATTTTTTTGCTTCAACCTCCAACAATAAGCCCAAATAGTGAGAGATCCCTCTTAGTTGCTACCCCTTTCAATGCAACACTTTACCACATGGTTATCTTCTACTTTTCCATAATTATTGCTTAATGCTAACCATCACGATATCTATACGCATACACATGTAATCGTCGCCAATCCCAGTTCGGAACATATGTCACGCTCTCTCCGGTAACCCCGAGCATATTCCCTACGACTGAACCATCTCTACTCCAAGCTTTGCCCATCTGCCTCTGTACATCCGCACTTCTATTTGTACGGATACATGATGTTATACATGCTCTACGTCCTCTTCTCTCGTGTCGGTCGCTCCTCTTCTTCGACGTTGGCCAACTCAATGATGTGACTTCTTCACTAACTGTTGGTACCTCTTATCTTCACTAATGTCGGCATGCCTGCTTTAATCATTGTCTAACAATATGAAGAATCTTTTTGCCATCACCGACGACGACGTGCCCCTCACCAGTGATGACACACTCCTAACTACCTGATGGTCTTATATCGTCCATAGCTCATCTTGAATGCAAAATTTCATCTCCCCTGCAAGGGCTTCCTCGTCATCGAGCTTCTTTGCCCACTAACTTCTTCAACAACACCGACACTCACCACTTGTCATCACTGCCCTTGGCTCCTTCAACATTGAACTTTCTCTTTAATGGCTCTAGCGAGCAGCACAGCATTGTCCTCATCTCCGTCGTCGTCGTCTCGGCTCTTCGCTTCCTTGTGAGTCAATGTCTTCTTGCAGGATATATCGATATAATTGCACGCTTTCGTAGTCTCCTCTAACACCATTTGTGCTATCCTCGTTATAACATTTATTTTCTAATCAAAATTTTAGTTATTTTTTATTTTTATTCCATAGGAAGAAACAATAGAAACACGTGACCTTGAGAGAAGCGTGGTTGCTTCTTTGTATCTCCTCAAGCGCCTCTGTGCCATCCTCGTTATAAATTATATTCGTATTCAATATGTTAGTTATTTTTATTGGAGTTTGTATACAAATCAAATTGTTACATTTATTTAATTTATTTCGAATTTTAGTTATTTTGGGATTTTATTTTGAAATTCACATGGAAATAAAATTACAAGTTTTCTTTTATTTTTTATTCCAAATTTTAGTTCCTTTTTTCTTGGAATTCGTATCTGAATTTAATTGCTATTTTTTCTTTACTTTTTATTTGTAATTATATTTATTTAGGGATTTTACTTTGGAATTCATATTGAAATCAAATTGCTAATTTTATTTTATGTTTATTCTGAATTTCAATTGTTTTTTGGTTGGATTTTGTATGCAAATCTAATTACCCATTATTATTTATTTTTATTCAGTTATAATTATTGGAATTAAGTATCGAAATCAAATTGCTAATTTATTTTATTTTTATTGTGAATTTCAGCTTTCTTGTTGGATTTCGTATACAAATCTAATTTGTAATTTTTTATTTTTATTTCGAATCATAATTATTTATGGATTTTACTAAGAAATTTGTATGAAAATCAAATTGCTGATTTTATTTTATTTTTACTCTAAATTTCACCTTTATTATTCTTGACATTGACTCTTTTACTTAGGAATTCGTATGCAAATCAAATTGATAACTTTATTTTATTTTTTTATTCAGAATTTTAGTTTTATTGTACTTAATATGACTCCTTTTAATCTAGATCGTTCTAATCTGGACCCACCATGATTGACAGTATAGATCTATCTCTGTTTCCACCAATTTACGTAAGAATTTCTAGCACTTGAAAGCGAACGTAGTGGTCCCCCTCTTCATCTAACAATTAAAACCTCTCATCTTAAATCACCCTAAAATAAATTCCAAATTAACCTTGTCATAGGTTTTTTTTCAAAGTCTATAGTTTTAACACCAGTCCAGTTTCTTTCTTTCTTTTAGTCTCATGCAAAATTTCATGAAAAACCATAAACCCATCCATAATGTTTCCTTAATGAAAGCATTCTGAGATTTGCTAATAAGTCTTTCCAATGAAAGGTTCCAACCTCAAAGAAAGAACTTTGGTTAGCCATTTGTACAAACATTCAACGGGCAAATTGGTCTGAATTGGACCATTTTCTCTGCTTAAGAAGTTTTTGGTAGCAAATTAATGACACCATAATTCATTCTTTTCACATCTAGACCCCCCTGTAAAACTCATTAAGTAAACATATAATATCATTTTTCACTATGTCCCAACAAGATTGAAAAAATTCTACTGGAATGCAATCAGGCCTTGGGGCTTTATTTTTTCCATTTGAAAATCGCACATTTTATTTCTTCTTCAAAAAAAGGTCTCGTTAGAATGTCATTACAACATCAATAATTTTTTCATTACCATTCCCTAAATCAAGGTCTAAAGAGAACAAACATCCAGAATCAGATCCAAAAAGAGACTTGTAATAAGTAGCCAAATTCAGTATGTTTTCAACCCCAACAAAGGTGTCTGTATTATTGTCCCCCTGAAGAGCCCCAGGGACGTTTCCTCACCATCCATGAGGGAGTAAATGATTTTCTTCATTCTTCTACCATTAGCTGTTCTATGGGAAAAAAAAGTATTATTGTCCCCTCTGTAAGAGCCATTGTTCATGTAATTCGACTTGAACATCAACCCTTCTTTTACATTGAGACGAGGAAAGACAAGATTCTTCCTCCAAAGATTCAAGTTTTACCATAATCTGGCCATCGCTTGGCTAGAGGGCATCGAAGGCTCAACAACTAGGGACAACACTGCTTAAGATGGCGGCCTCACGGGGAGGGGTTCCGAGGTCGCAGAGCAGCAAGACGAGCGCTGGCCACCTCGATTCCACCGCCTCGAGTTCCTCGACCTTCGACAGAAAAGAAGACCCGCTGTCCTAGTTGAATCGATGTGAGCATTTTTTCCGAGGACAATGGATGATGGTGGAAGAAAAGGTGCGCTACCGCACCATCTCGTGGGAGGAGCCCAATAGTGGTATTTCAGGCTTGAGCGAGACCACAATGTTCTGACATCCGAAACAAACCCCTCGACAAGCTCGTGCAACTCCATAAGACCGGCACGGTGGAGGCATATCAAGAGCAATTTCTTGCGCTCCTCTACTGCTGCGATGCCATGAGTGAACAATAACAAACTCAACTATTCCTTCTTTGGTCTCCTCAATCCGCTACGTACCAACATTGAGCTACAAAACCCCTCCACCTTGGAGCTGGTCATGAGCTTGGTACGTGCATTCGAGCAGTGGCAACAAATGCACACAGAGGCCAAGATGGTGACGCCTCATCGACTAACCCCCAAAGTCGTGTCACACGCGACCTAAACGGCCAGGTAGCCAACTCCTGCACTGGCACGACCGCCAGGCCCGAGCACTGCTACCAGCCCTCCCAAGACCCATCGCTTCTGGTATCTGATGTTGGAGGGGATGGGAGAGCGTAAGGCCAAGGGTCTTTGCTTCAATTGCGGCGATAAATTCTCTTGCAATCACCAGTGCAAGCAACTATTCAGATTGGTCTCGACTTTTGAGGGTGGTAGCGCCATGAGTCGAAGGCGAGGAAGGCGAGCAGAAATCTCTTTGCGCCTTATGCGCATTAACTGGCAAGACCATGCAATTGGAAGTGCGCATTGGGAACTATAAGTGGTGGCATTGATCGATTCTAGTTCGACCCACAACTTAATCGCCGGCGTTGTTGTACAAAAGATAGGGCTACAACTCTGACCGCCTTGGTATGAGCATCGTCGTGGCTATAACGATCGCGCCTGGCGTGGGCGTTGGCGTTTAACTTGGAGTTGCGGAATGCCCAAGAGATTTTTCGCGTGGATGCTATGCGATCGTCCTCGGCGAATTCAATGTCGTGCTAGGCATGCAATGGCTACGCACGGTGGGACCATCCTCTAGGACTTTGATCGTCTCACCATGTCCTTCTAGCGGGTTGATCACCACATCACCTTGCAGCCACGGTTGGGCGAGCCACTTGCACGGTGTAGAGGCATGCACAACGCAAAACCCCAGCTAAACTCCTCGTCCATTCGACGACCCATCGGCTGAACACGTCGGGCTACCATCGCCATGCACATGCGACGAACGCATCCACCTCCTACCCAGAACGCCAGCGGTCGTGGTGCGGCCTTATCGCTACCCCGCCATCTAGAAGGACGAGTTGGAATGGCAAAGCACGGACATGCTACCCCACAGACTCATCAGACATGATACATCAGAGTACTCATCACCTGTTCTCACTGTCAAGAAACATGATGGGTCATGGCACTTCTGTGTCGACTACCGTGCCCTCAACGACAAGACGGTGAAGGTAAAATTTCCCATCCCTATTGTCGATGAGTCTTGGACGAGCTCAAGGAGCTTGCTTCTTCACCAATCTAGACATGCATTTGGGCTACCATCAAGTCCGTATGTATGAACTCGACATCAAGAAAATGACATTCCATACACATGAAGAATTGTTTGAGTTCATCGTCATGCCCTTCAGCCTTGACCAACACCCAGCGATGTTCCAAGCTCTCATGAACGCCATCTTGCACCCCCGCCCTTCGGTGCTTTGTGCTAGTCCTCTTCGATGACATCTTGATCTACAATCAATCTTGGGTGGAGCACCTTCGCCATGTACGTGTCGTGTTCCAACTCCTCCGCCAACATCACCTCATCCTCAAGCACTCCAAGTGCTTGTTTGGTGAGACATCTGTGGCCTATCTAGGCCATGTCATCTCTGTGACTGGTGTGGCAATGGATAGCGACAAGATTCAAGCAGTAAGGGACTAGTCCAAGCCACGCAATGTTCGTGCCTTGTGCGGATTCTTGGGGTACATGGGCTATTACCGCAAATTCATCAATCATCACCCCACTAACCTCCCTACTCAAGAAGGAGGATTTGAGTGCACGAGGCGTCCGACCATGCCTTTGATGATCTGAAGAGGGCACTAACGACAGTGCCGGTGCTCCAACTGCCTGACTTCATGGCTGTCCTCATCGTCAAGTGTGACATGTCTGGCTCTGGCTTTGGGGCGGTTCTGCACCAGCAGGATTCCCTTGGCATTCTTTAATAAGCCCATTACTCCTCGACACACCAAGCTTGTGGCATCTGACGTGAGCTCATTGGTCTCGTCTATGTTATCTTTCATTGGTGCCTGGACCTCTAGGGGCGCCCATTCGTTGTCCGCACTGACCATTATAGCCTCAAGTACCCCCAGGACTAGCACATGTCCACTATCCGTCAACATTGATGGGTTAGCAAGCTTTTCGGCTATGACTTCGAGGTGGAGTTCTGGTCGAGCAGGCTGAATACCATCATGGACACTCTCACATCGGATGCTAGTGCGGTGTCCTCATCGCCATCACGGTGTGCACTTCCACCTCCTCGATGATTTGTCGAGGTGGACAACACCGTTGCCCTCAAAGAAAGGATAGGCCATGGTGAACTAACAAGGCCATGGGCCGTGACGGATGGACTCATCACTTTCAACCATAAGGTATTCATCCAACTGTCATCACCATCGCTGCAGCACATGATGTCGGGCATGAGGGAGTCCAGAAGACACTACGCCGTGTTCGCCATGACTTCCATATGACAGGCATGCACCGGGGCGTCGAGGACTTTGTCCGTGCTTGCTCCACATGTCAATGCAACAAGATTACAAACTTGCCTCCGGCCAGTCTTCTCCAGCCCTTACCGGTCTTCCAGCCCTTACTGGTTCATCGAAGGTCTTCCTCAAAGGTCATATTGACGGTCATCGATCGCTTCTTGAAGTACGCCCACTTTATTCTGTTGGCGCACCCCTATATGGCGATGATGCGCTGAGCTTTCTCCGCGACATCACTCACCTTCATGGTTTTTCGGCTGCAATCAACTTTGATCATGACCCAATTTTCACTAGCCAGTTTTGGAAGGAGCTCTTCTGTCTCTCTGGTGTCAGCCTTCATATGAGCACCGCATTCCATCCATGCATTGAGCAGTTGTCGGAGGTGGTCAACTAGATTATTGCTATGTATCTCTGATGAATGATGGACGACCTACCCCAGCAATGGGTTCAATGGCTAGCTTGGGTGGAATTCTTATATAATACGTCCTACCATTTCCGCCTTATGCGATATGCCATTCTAGGTGGTCTACAGCTGGCCACCCCATCTCTCTGCAGATACGATCGGGGTTCTGCTTGAGTGGCCGTTGTTGACCACCAATTGGTCGACCGGGATGATTTTCTCAAGCAAGGTCACGCTCGCCTTCTCCAAGCGCAACAGCACATCAAACATTACTATGATGACAAGCATTGTGAACTGGTCTTCTCTGTTGGCCAATGGGTCTGGCTCCGACTACAACACCTACTGGCTTCCTCGGTCACAGGAGGCAACCGCAATAAATTGAATCCCCGCTTCTACGGGCCATATTAGATTAGTGCTCGTATCGGCGACGTGGCATACTATTTGGCTTTACCACCTCGGGCTCACATCACAATGTCTTTCATGTCGGATTGCTTAAGAAATTCATTGGCAATCCCCTGGCGTCTCCACCCAACTTTCCATCCATTCTTCACAGCCTGGTTATTCCCACACCTGAGAAGATCATCTGGGCTAGGACATACCATGGAGTCTGGCAGGTCTTAGTTCAATGGCTAGGGTAGTCTGCGACGAATACTTCATAGGAGGATGTTTCTGAGATCAAGAAACACTATCCGCAAGTACAGCGGGAGGACGAGCTATTTTCTGAGGTCGGGAGTGATGTCATGTGGGGCGCTACTACCCGGTGCCGCGAGCTGGGACAACATCAACCGGTGCAAGGGATAGCTCTAGTCAATTCGGTATCAACTAAATAGATATTGACGAGGATCTAATAATCTCATTTAATTATTTATTTATAATTCTTATTATGGATAAATATACCATCATATGGTTCTCGAGTATACCCCTTAATGTGCATAAGGGAGAAGCTGGCCAAGTGGTCGTAAGTTCTTCTACGACCACCCCCATAGTCGTAAGTACCTCTATGACTACCACATGATCGTAAGTTCCTCTACGATCATTCCGTGGTCGTAAGTTCTTTTACAATCAGTACCTAATCGTAAGATTTTATACGACTTCCTCATGGTCGTAAGGTTTTCTACGACCACCATGTAGTCGTAAGTCCTCCTACGACCAAGTCAGTTACAACCACCCTGTAATCAATAGAGCTTACAGATGAGTAGGCCCAATTGATTAGGGAATCTAAGTAGTCAATATACATTCTTATTCTCAGGAATAATTGCACGTAATATGCCCTGTCTCGGCGACAAACCGCGGACAACGTGGGGGTTACTACTGCGCAATAACTACCATCAACGTGTCCATTATACGAAATAATAAGGCGCCTCTTAGCACGGAGAAATGACCACCTCCTCGTACACTATATAAAGGCTACAATTAGTTGTGAAGAAAAAAGAAAAACAAGAGCGATCGAGAAGACAACAAGCGCAATCGGGAGCACAAGCCTTAGTCTTTCTCTTGGTTGTAACCAGCATACTTAATACAATACACAGGAATAGAGTTGTTATTTTCTCCGGAGAAGGCTGAACTGTATAAAAATCCTTGTGTCGTTCTTTCTGCGTGATCAATCTTGGAGACCCCGAATCAAACAATCATACGTAAGATCGATTCTAGATCAGCGATAGATATCTATTAGCTCCATTATCTTCCCTTTGAATTAGAGATAAGATGGTTTTTTAGAGATAAGGTTTCGTTATTTAAATTAGAGATTGGATGTTTGAATTGCAGATTAGATTAGAGATAGAGATAGATTGTTAGGGAGCTACTACTTAATAGCTGCCGAGATTGAGGATTTGGTTTAAGCAAGAAATATCAGAAAAGGGTTCACCCCACAATTTGCCGCACCCAGCTCCTTGGCGCGCCAACATCACTGCTCCGCCAAGGCGCAGGTGTGCAGTTCCTCGTCTGCTGCCCTCACACTCGTATTTCCTGTGATCTTTCTTGTCGTCCAATTTGGATCGTGACACCACCCCTGGAAGTATTTCTTGAACTTTTTCAGTTTAAATTGAATCACATCAAAGGCGCCCATGTGATTAACAGGTTCATTCCACATTTTTTCTACAGCAATAAAGAAGTCAGCATTCTTAAGCCAATGAGTTTCAAACCGAAAAGGTCTCTGCTGTTTATTACATAAAGAATGAGGCTCAGTAGATAAAAGCAAAGGACTATGGTCTGAAAGACATCTAGGCAACTTTTGCGCAGTGACCAAAGGAAAATGAATTTCCCAATCTCTATTCATTAAAATCCTATCCAACTTTTCAAGAGTAGGATTCTCCTGATTGTTTGTCCAAGTATACTTGCCCCCAGAAATAAAAATCTCTGCCGACCCATTAGTTTGTATAACAGAGTTGAACAAGTTGTTGTTGTGCATATTACTTAACCTCTTGTTCTTCTCGGAGCCAAATCTGAGAATATTAAAATCACCCCCAACAATAAAAGGTTCTTTGCTTAACTTCTATGTATACAAGTCCTGTGTTGCATGGATTTAATTTCCTTTTCATTCTTGTGTTGTGCAGCCACTCATCGATCGATTCAGTATACATTGGAATTAATACGGGTTAGGCCCATTTTTAATTCTAATTAATTCCTAGAAAATCTCAAAGACCCATGTGCACGTACTAAAACTGTTTAGTCCTATCTGAAGAGTTGAATGGGAGTTACATCACTTTAAAAGGTGGAACATGGTAACCCCTTGTGGAATTGGAGAGAGCCAATACACGCACTCGCTCGCTCGCCTCGCCTCGCCTCGCCGAGCCATGCCGTGCCGTGCGGGTGCGGGTGCGCGCGTACGCAGGCGTGTCGGGTGCGTGCGTGTTTTTCTTTATCTATTCGAAAATCGAAAGCGACCGACTCGATTAATGGCATTAACAAGCGTTGCGATAGCGGTTCGATTACCGATGAGTAATGGCGACCGTTTCTAGTCTCTGGGTAATGGCTACGGTTACTAATGAGTAATGACGACCGTTTCTAGTCTCTGGGTTTTTGCTATTATCTGAAACAGAGCACTCGTTCTTCTCCATTCAAATACTCTCCACGAAAGACTACAGAAAACCACTTGTTTTTGTTGTTGTCTCGACGATATCCATCCGGCAAAGCGCGTGTGCGGCTACAGGAGAAGCGGACCTCGGAACCCTCGTCTTGAAGGCTTTCACGGCGAGGGCGAATAAGGTTTTGAGGCGTTCGCGCGATTGCTCGCTTCTTCCTCTTCATTCGATTCTCTACTACGTCTACATCAACTTGCGACTACTACCACTACGCAATGATGAACGACAATCCGGTCAAGACTCCTGCTGCTTTGCATCGGATCGGAGCTCCTCCTGCTTTGCTACTCCTTCTCTTTGGATCGGGTATGGCTATCTTGCATATATTTGTTGGTTAGTTTTCTTATCTGTTGTTAACTTGAACACCGAGATAGGTATACTAGTTTATGTCATACGGATCTTAGTATTGGTATAGTGTTCTTGTTCATTTATTTTGTGAAAATGACTAGAGTAATTTTCATGATTTATCTACCATATTTACGGATTAAAGTAATTCGAAAAATGCTCATATCTTCAACAATCCAAAACCTTATTATAGATATTTTTCGTCAATGGTTTCTTTCTTTGCGCTAAAACCATCTGAATTCGATGGTGCGAATTACAAGAGGTGACACACCAAGATGGTGCTTTGGCTAACTGCCATGAACGTTTTTTATGTGGTAAGTGGCAAGCTTGAAGGAACACTTACTCTGAGCAGAGCAAGCGTTGAGGCTGCGATAACCTTTTAAAAGTGGCGTGATTAGCGTTCTTGGTGAGAGTTAGTTGATGCATACATGGTGATCAAAGCGGGAAAGAGATGTGGGAAGCACTCGAGGCCAAGTTTAGGGTTTCGGATGCAGGCAGTGAATTGTATCTCATGGAGCAATACCATGGCTATAGAATGGTTGACAGCTGTTCTGTAGTTGAGCAAGCTCATGAGATACAATCCATGGCCAAAGAACTCGAGCACTTCAAATGTGTGTTCTTTGGACAAGTTTGTCATGGGAGGCATTATTGCCAAGCTTCCTCCTTCTTAAAGGAATTTTGCTACTTCCCTGAAACACAAGAGACAAGAGTTTTCTGTTGAAAATCTCATAGGGTCTCTTGATGTTGAAGAGGAGGCAAGGGCAAAGGATACACACATCAGAGGTAATGAGGGATATTCTAGTGCCAATGTGGTACAGAAGAAGAATGGCCAAGCTCAAAAGTTCAAAGGCAAGAACAAGACCGCACAAACAACTAGCTTCAAGAAAAAGAAGAAGAACACAAAGGATAGCCTTTGCTTTGTGTGTGGCAAACCTGATCATTGGGTCAAAGATTGCAGCCAACGCAAGGGTGGGAAGAATCAGCAAGGACAGAATTCTAAGTCTGCTAATGTTGTTGTTGGTACTACTGAGACGGGAACATCAGGGTATGGTAATTTACCTACTGTTCTTTCCGTATGTCAATCTACCGATTGGTGGATAGACACTGGTGCTAATATACATGTGTATGCTGATATTTCATTATTCTCTTCTTACCAGGTCACTCGGGATTTAGCCGTTCTAATGGGGAGCGGATCACATGCCCTTGTTCATGGTGTTGGCGGTCGATCCAAGTTTACTTCGGAGAAGATTGTGCAAGCGAAGAACGTGCATCATGTGCCATCTATCAATAAGAATCTCGTGGCGGATCTCTTATGTGTAGAGATGACTTTAGACTGGTATTTGAGTCCAATAAATTTGTAATGTCCAAGTGTGGACAATTTGTTGGTAAAAGCTATGTGTGCGGAGGCTTGTTCCGTCTATCTCTTTCAGATTTGTGTAATAATGTTGTGAACCATGTTTTCAGTGGTAATGAGACTACTATTTGGCATTCACGACTTTGTCACATAAATTTTGGTTGCATGTGCGTTAGCTTGTTTAGAGTTAATCCCGAAATTCACCCTTGCCAAAAGCTCTAAGTGTCAAGTTTGTGTTCAATCAAAGCAACCTCATAAGCCTCACAAGGCCGTGGAGGTAAGAAACTTGGCACCATTAGAACTCATACATTCAGATCTGTGTGAGATGAATGGTGTGTTGACAAAAGGTGGTAATAGATATTTCATGACTTTGATTGATGACTCCACTAGGTTTTGCTATGTGTATCTTTTGAAAACTAAAGATGAAGCTTTTCACTACTTTAAAATCTATAAGGCAGAAGCTGAGAACCAACTTGAAAAGAAAATCAAAAGGGTTAGGTCGATCATGGCGGTGAGTACTTTTCTAATGAGTTCAATTTATTCTGTGAGGAACATGGTATAATCCATGAGAGGACGTCTCCCTATTCACCCCAGTCAAACGGAGTTGCTGAAAGAAAGAACCGCACTCTAATTGATTTGGTTAATGCCATGTTAGAAACAGTGGATCTTTCCAAAGTGTGGTGGGGGAAGGCTATATTGACTTCATGTCATGTCCTAAACAGGGTTCCCACAAAGAATAAAAAGATAACCCCATATGAACAATGGGAGAAGAAAAGACTATCACTTTCATACTTGCGCACTTGGGGTTGTTTGGCGAAAGTCAATGTGCCAATTTCCAAAAAGCGTAAGCTTAGACCAAAAACCGTGGATTGCGTCTTTCTAGGCTATGCTCACCATAGCGTTGGATATAGATTTCTAGTGGTGAAATCTGGAGTACCTGACGTGCATGTTGGTACAATTATGGAGTCCAGAGATGCTACATTTTTTGAGGATATTTTTTCGATGAAAGATATGCCTAGTTTATCAAGTCAGGAGCTTGATACAACTCCTGAACCAGCCATTCCAATGGAATATTTTGAGCAAACCCCTGAGCAAATTCCTGATGAGGAAGACAATGAAACCCTAAGGAATAGTAAAGACAAAGGACTCTAAAGTCTTTTGGTCACGATTTCATTGTGTACCTTGCGGATGATACTCCAAGTACCATTTACGAAGCATATGCTTCTCCGGATGCAAAATCTTTGGAAGGAAGCGAAATCAAGTGAAATGAATTCCATTATCTCTAATGAAACTTGAGAGATCACCGAGCGTCCTTATGGTATCGGATTGAATGATGTATTTTATGCACACAAATAAAACCTGAAATTTAGATGGCATGATTTATGAGCCTATATGTCGGTTTGCATACATTCTCCCATTTGGTTATGCTATTATTATCATATACCATGAATAGATGTCGTGTCACTGCCAAGATCCTTTTTTACGTGCTCTGAATACTATAATTACATGGCATTCAAGCTTCAAAGCATTACATGACATTCAAACTTCAAAGCCATGTACATTTGAACTATGCTTCTACCTTGCTTTTGTTCTCCTATATTAAATTTTTGGCCATCATTTATGAGATCTGAATTCTAGTTGTTTCATCTCACACAGAATAAGCTAAGTTTTTTTGTTTAGTCCAAACACATGTATTATGTATTTCCATATGGTCAATTATTGTTTTGGCGTGCTACTTACTAATAATAATAATTTCTTTGTCTAGCCTAACATATGTACACTTGCTTTGTTCATGCGCCACAGTCGTCGATTATTTAATGCATCCCTCATCACCGTGCCTTTATGCTGCTGCTTAATTCTTGTGAAGAAACCAATAATTCCTTACCATTCCGGTCAGGTAGACATATTGTCCTAGGAGCCTTAAGCCTTTTCGTACATGTCCAAGTACTTATTTGGGATGTTGATGTCCAGCTAGGTAGACATGCTAGAGCAACTAAATCTCGTCCTGGTTTGGCGTAGTTTCCTATTTTAGTTCTAAGCCGAGGTCATAATGAAGGACCCACACGACGCACTACCTTCTACTTGAAAGAGGCTTTTCGAAGCATCAGCTACTTCAGAACAGGTTAGGAGTTCGACCATCTCTCCCTTTGATATTTCCTTACTAATCATGTCACTTTTGAGGCCAAACGTATCGTACTTAAGACCACACAAACAAATAAATTTCTCCTCTATGTTATCGTCAAGTCGCACACACGATGCGTGTCCGTCGCATTTAACTAATTCCGTATGGGTTGCTTACTAAGCATGGAAAATGAGCAACATTCGAGGACAATACTATCTCCACGGGAATAACAACATTCGAGGACAATACTATCTCCACCGGAATAACAATCCCATTGATTCTCTGGAAAAAACACAAGAAATGTAAGTGATTATTGATATTCATTATGGTCCATTGTCCACTTTGTTTTCCCTTTTCTTTGAATCTTGCTTAACTTGTGGTCTAGTGATTCCATTAGTGCTTACTACCTTATGTGATGATTTTGTATTCTACTATGCATCGCTATTGTCTCTTCAATGCTACTGCATACCTATAGCCATACCATTCAAAAGCCATCGGTTCGGAAAAATTATAGTTAATTAGGCATGAACAAGTAAAAAACTGATTTATTATTTGATTCAAATTGAGAGCCCTCATCAGTTTCACCTCTGCACGATTTTGTCTATGTTTGGAGCTTTAGTCATGTATAGTTCGACAAACATACCGTAGTGCTCATAAAGTTTGGCCACATTTAGAGCTTCCCTAACATCTGATCAGATCAATATACGGACTTTAAACTTCTAGCTATCTTTGTAGCACAACCTGCTGCTCATGCTCCTTATAAACTAATACTATATTTCGCCTTGATCACTAATGAATAGATTAATGCTATATTGCACCTTCATTGCTTCATAATGATTCCACGTACTCATTCTTACCTCATTAGCATTAGGGGCAATTCTCTATATGCCACTGAATAACTACGTTTGTTTCTTATATACCACTGATGTCTCACTGACATGTGGATCCGAGGCTCACATGTCAGTATCACAATGAGTGGCATATAAAGAATCATGTAATTTGTCAGTAGCATGTAGGGACTTAATCCTTAGCATTAGCATCCATAGATACAATATATATGATCATCAACTCTTATGTTTCCCCTGCGTGCCCAGGCGCGCAGAAGCCACTAGTTAATATAGTCAACCTGATTGTAATTCATCGATCACTTGCAATCTTGCATTTGTTTATGTTATGAATTTTTATGTTTTATATTGTACAACATGATTGTAAGTTGTAACTTCGAAAACTACCCATTCTGAAAATCCTAGATCCGCCACGCATGATCGACCAGTAAGACGACGCAAGGCTAAAGCTTGTTGCACTGAGCAGGGACAAAGGACAACATGTTGTTGGCCAGGTCGTAGAGTACGTGCATGTTCTGCTGCTGGTAGTTGCCTATTATGGCCTGGTCATCCCCAGCGTTAACAGCGAGGCAAGTGATGCTGCTACCCGCCTCCTCGAGCTCAAACATGTAGTTCTCCCGCGGCAGGTCCAGCGTCGCGCCCTCCAAGTGCAGCACCAGCTTTGGCACGTTCGGCTTCGCCTGCGGAGGCGCTGAGAAGCAGAGCTGGGAGACCGACGACGTGGTCGTGTTGTGCACGGGGAGCCTCGCCTGGGCGACGAACGCGTCGCGCACGAGGTTGTACACGTCCTGGGGCAGCATGGTCATACCGGTGCCGGAGTCGATGATCGTGCCGCCCTTGCCGTCCCGCTTCAAGGCGAACGCCGACTCCGGGATCGGCAGCCTCGTCGAGCCGACGGTTATGCCCTTGAGGGAGAGGTAGTATGCGTTAAGAGATGAAGGGTTTTGGATGAGAGGGGTAGACTGGACGACGACGCCACCGGCGTTGCTGTAGAGGTTCGCCGGAAGACCGAGCAGGACGGGGCTGGGTTCCGACCCCGTTATGGCGGTGAAGCAGTGGGAGAAGTTGTCCACTTTGAGCTGCGACGGCAGGGACAGGGCGCCTCGGCCGAAGCCGGCGATGCCGGTCTCGTTGGACTCGAAAATTCCGTTGTTAAAGAGGCCGCAGCCGAAGGCCAGGCCGGGCACGAAGGCGCTGCCAGCGGCATTGGCGGCCTCAAACGTGAAGGTGTCAGCGTCGAGGAGCCCGGTTGTTATGGAGTTATCAGCGTAGGAGTAGACGTAGACGCAGGTGTTGTTGCCCCAGTTCTGCTTGCCGCAGGAAGACCAAGTCAGATTGTGACACATGGGCAGGTTGCAAGGAGCACGGCGAACGTGGAGGAGTTGTGCGGGTCGAAGTATGGGAGGGTTTGGTGGAAGCAGGCCCAGCACGGCCGGCACTGCGCCCAGACGAGGTCGCTCCCGGTGTCGAGGATGAGCTGCACCGACTGTGGCGGCGTGCCGATGGCCAAGTGCACCAGGTACTCCGTGTCGGGGACGCCGTCGGTGTAAGGCCCCGGGTCTACGCGGGCGCTCACCGCGCGGCCGGAAAGCAGACGCATGGCACGGGCCTTGCTGCGCACGGATATGCGCTGCAGCAGCTCGCGGTTGGTGAGGCCACGGCCGGCGTCGGCGTGGGTGGCGCGCAGCCTCAGAGCTGCCGCGTCGCAGCAAGAAATGGTCAGTGGATGCAACACCAGTAGGAGAACTAACTTCTGAAAATGCTTCATTTGCTCTTTGCTTCAACTCCTGCAGCATGCGTAAAACAAAGACGTATGTCAAATTTGTACGAAATTGAAATCTTGGCAGGGATCTATATATACAGCTTTTTCTATTGCACCGTTTCAATTGCAAACTTTTGCAGTCGTGTACTCGTGTTAGAAAAAGAAGAATTTGAAATCTTTTTGAGTTGATTCTTTTAATCCAATCCATGTAGCGTTTTCCTTTATCCGATCCATATAACACGCAATTATGTAGCTACTTGTCTTTCACGCGTGGGTAGAATGCGATATTTACCAACTCTGCTTACACTGCAAGAGTTTTTGGCTTAAATGATATTGTTTGTGTCGAAATAGCAAATCTAGCTCTCTCCAAGATCATAGCCAAAAATAGGACTCATTGGCAGCGACATGTGTCAAGTCCGTGCACTGGCGGTCGCGGGCACGCCAAGTCTATGCACCGGGAGAGAACTTCCTTCGCCCGCACGCCACCGGCCGGATGCCCTGTTGTAATTATCGGTTGTAATCAATTAGTCATAATGTTCACAATTAATTAGTCGTAGTTAATATTCTTAATTAATTTAGATGTAATTATTTAATCATAATTAATTAGTTGTAATTAATTTAGTTGTAATTAATTGGTCGTAGTTAGTTATGACTAAATTAATTAAGACTAAATAATTAAGAATATTTAAGTATGACTAGTTAACTACTTAATTACAACTACTTAATTATAACTAATTAATTATGAATAATTATTTATGAATAAATTAATTACAAGTAGATAATTACAACAACGATTGCCGGAGCTAGGGGTGTGCAAATGAGGAAGTCCTCCCTAGCACATGGATTTGGGAAGTCCTCCTCTAACGCACGGACTTGATACATGTCGTCTGTTGGTGAGTCTGCGGTGCCATATTTGGCTATCATCTTTGGAGATGGCTAGATTTGCTATTTCGTACACAAACAGTGTCATTTAAAGCAAAAAAAATCGGCTTGTAAGAAAAAATTTGTGTGCACCGTGTAGCCTGGTAAGAGTTTTTGGCCTAAATGACATTGTTTTTCACGCAAAATAGCAAATCTAGCACCCTCCTAAAATTAAAGCCAAAAAAGACACCAGAAACATGTCGATAGGCGACATGTGTCAAGTCCGTGCGTTAGGCAGCCGAACACGCTAAGTCCATGCGCGCTAGGGAAGGTGACTTCCCCCGTTCACAGACCCTGGCCCGACACCCTCTATTGTAATTATCTAGCTGTAATTAATTAGTCATAATTAATTTATTCATAATTAATCAGTCATAATTAATAAATAATTAGTAGTAATTTTCACAGTTAATTAGTCGTTGTTAAATATTATTAATTAATTTATTCTTAATTATTTAGTAATAATTAATTTATTCATAATTAATTAGTCATAACTATGGCTAATTAATTATGACTAATTAATTAAGAATATTTAAGTACGACTAATTAACTACGACTGATTAATTATGAAAATTATGACGACTTAATTAAGACTAGTTAATTATGAATAAATTAATTATAACTAATTAATTATGAATAAATTAATTACAAGTAGATAATTATAACAAATAACGTCCAGGCCAGGGCATGCGAACGATGGAAGTCCCCTCCCCTCTCGTACGGATTTGACGTGTTCGGCCACCTGGCTTACGGACTTGACACATGTCATCTGTGTGCGAGTCCGCGGTATTATTTTTAGCTTTGATCTCCAAAGAAGACTAGATTTGCTATTTCACACGCAAATAAAGTCATTTAAAACAACAAAAAAAAAAAACTCGCCAAGTAAGAAAAAACTGCGTGCGCCGTGTAGCCTACGAGTTACAAGCGCTCACAATGTCCACGGTGATTGCGCCAGCTGGCATACTTTGTCAAACAAATGTACAGCCCGAAAAAGAAAAGGAATCCAGGGTATCTTCCTCCCACTTGACAAATGGCGATAGAATGGGAAAAAAAAAGCTTAGGCTCGAGAGTGGGTGGAACCTTAGTGCGATCAAACATGGAAATTGTAGCTTGGCCATGTCGATTTGATTACTAACATTAAGTAATCTAATCTCATCCTTTATTTACAGAAGTTCAGTAAGTCTTTCATCGCTCGAAACCATCCAACAAACTACGCGGTTTTTACAGAAGTTCAGTCTTTCCTCGCTTGCAACCATCCAACAAACTACGCGGTTTTGTTCGTATTGTTAAGTAATATAATATCTCTTTCATTTTTTGAGCAGCTATATTTATTTCGAAGTTTATATAAATGCTTAAGAATTTGTTTACGTATCTTGTAGACTATTTAGACTTTTAAATTATTCTAAAAATTGAAAGGGACAATAGAAGCTTGAAAAAATTACAACACGAGGAACGCAACTAAAGTATGTGTTTTTATCGAAGAAAATTATTAAGCATAATAAATTGTTGGGGTTCTTAGAAACTAACCGCTCTCTATCATGCCTAGATCATATAACTGCATGCCCTCATTCTTACTCTATTAGTTTTTTTATAGATTGTATACATGCATATGTACAGCTATTTAATCACAAGCAATACGTTGATTATGTGTGCAAAAAATCATCTTATTAGTTTACATAGTATAATATATTAGAGTATCTTACTCACCCATACACTAATACACTATGAGTGACCTCCCTTGAACTTATCTTCCCTCACACGCCGGCTGTTCCACCAAACCATGTGGCTTCTATCTCTTCCCGCCATCATAATTTTTTTGCTTCAACCTCCAACAATAAGCCCAAATAGTGAGAGATCCCTCTTAGTTGCTACCCCTTTCAATGCAACACTTTACCACATGGTTATCTTCTACTTTTTCATAATTATTGCTTAATGCTAACCATCACGATATCTATACGCATACACATGTAATCGCCGCCAATCCCGATTCGAACATATGTCACGCTCTCCAGTAACCTTGAGCATATTCCCTACGATCGAACCATCTCTACTCCAAGCTTTGCCCATCTGCCTCTGTACATCCGCACTTCTATTTGTACGGATACATGATGTTATACATGCTCTACGTCCTCTTCTCTCGTGTCGGTCGCTCCTCTTCTTCGACGTTGGCCAACTCAATGATGTGACTTCTTCACTAACTGTTGGTACCTCTTATCTTCACTAATGTCGGCATGCCTGCTTTAATCATTGTCTAACAATATGAAGAATCTTTTTGCCATCACCGACGACGACGTGCCCCTCACCAGTGATGACACACTCCTAACTACCTGATGGTCTTATATCGTCCATAGCTCATCTTGAATGCAAAATTTCATCTCCCCTGCAAGGGCTTCCTCGTCATCGAGCTTCTTTGCCCACTAACTTCTTCAACAACACCGACGCTCACCACTTGTCATCACTGCCCTTGGCTCCTTCAACATTGAACTTTCTCTTTAATGGCTCTAGCGAGCAGCACAGCATTGTCCTCATCTCCGTCGTCGTCGTCTCGGCTCTTCGCTTCCTTGTGAGTCAATGTCTTCTTGCAGGATATATCGATATAATTGCACGCTTTCGTAGTCTCCTCTAACACTATTTGTGCTATCCTCGTTATAACATTTATTTTCTAATCAAAATTTTAGTTATTTTTTATTTTTATTCCATAGGAAGAAACAATATAAACACGTGACCTTGAGAGAAACGTGGTTGCTTCTTTTGTATCTCCTCCGACGCCTCTGTGCCATCCTCGTTATAAATTATATTCGTATTCAATATGTTAGTTATTTTTATTGGAGTTTGTATACAAATCAAATTGTTACATTTATTTAATTTATTTCGAATTTTAGTTTTATTTTGGGATTTTATTTTGAAATTCACATGGAAATAAAATTACAAGTTTTCTTTTATTTTTTATTCCAAATTTTAGTTCCTTTTTTCTTGGAATTCGTATCTGAATTTAATTGCTATTTTTTCTTTACTTTTTATTTGTAATTATATTTATTTAGGGATTTTACTTTGGAATTCATATTGAAATCAAATTGCTAATTTTATTTTATGTTTATTCTGAATTTCAATTGTTTTTTGGTTGGATTTTGTATGCAAATCTAATTACCCATTATTATTTATTTTTTATTCCAGATTATAATTATTGGAATTCGTATCGAAATCAAATTGCTAATTTATTTTATTTTTATTGTGAATTTCAGCTTTCTTGTTGGATTTCATATACAAATCTAATTTGTAATTTTTTATTTTTATTTCGAATCATAATTATTTATGGATTTTACTAAGAAATTTGTATGAAAATCAAATTGCTGATTTTATTTTATTTTTACTCTAAATTTCACCTTTATTATTCTTGACATTGACTCTTTTACTTAGGAATTCGTATGCAAATCAAATTGATAACTTTATTTTATTTTTTTATTCAGAATTTTAGTTTTATTGTACTTAATATGACTCCTTTTAATCTAGATCGTTCTAATCTGGACCCACCATGATTGTGAGATAGATCTATCTCTGTTTCCACCAATTTACGTAAGAATTTCTAGCACTTGAAAGCGAACGTAGTGGTCCCCCTCTTCATCTAACAATTAAAACCTCTCATCTTAAATCACCCTAAAATAAATTCCAAATTAACCTTGTCATAGGTTTTTTTTCAAAGTCTATAGTTTTAACACCAGCCCAGTTTCTTTCTTTCTTTTAGTCTCATGCAAAATTTCATGAAAAACCATAAACCCATCCATAATGTTTCCTTAATGAAAGCATTCTGAGATTTGCTAATAAGTCTTTCCAATGAAAGGTTCCAACCTCAAAGAAAGAACTTTGGTTAGCCATTTGTACAAACATTCAACGGGCAAATTGGTCTCAATTGGACCATTTTCTCTGCTTAAGAAGTTTTTGGTAGCAAATTAATGACACCATAATTCATTCTTTTCACATCTAGACCCCCCTGTAAAACTCATTAAGTAAACATATAATATCATTTTTCACTATGTCCCAACAAGATTGAAAAAATTCTACTGGAATGCAATCAGGCCTTGGGGCTTTATTTTTTCCATTTGAAAATCGCACATTTTATTTCTTCTTCAAAAAAAGGTCTCGTTAGAATGTCATTACAACATCAATAATTTTTTCATTACCATTCCCTAAATCAAGGTCTAAAGAGAACAAACATCCGTAATCGATCCAAAAGAGACTTGTAATAAGTAGCCAAATTCGTGAGGTTTTCAACCCCCAACAAAGTGTCTGTATTATTGTCCCCTGAAGAGCCCCCGGGACAGTTTCCTCACCATCCATGAGGGAGTAAATGATTTTCTTCATTCTTCTACCATTAGCTGTTCTATGGGAAAAAAAAAGTATTATTGTCCCCTCTGTAAGAGCCATTGTTCATGTAATTCGACTTGAACATCAACCCTTCTTTTACATTGAGACGAGGAAAGACAAGATTCTTCCTCCAAAGATTCAAGTTTTACCATAATCTGGCCATCGCTTGGCTAGAGGGCATCGAAGGCTCAACAACTAGGGACAACACTGCTTAAGATGGCGGCCTCACGGGGAGGGGTTCCGAGGTCGCAGAGCAGCAAGACGAGCGCTGGCCACCTCGATTCCACCGCCTCGAGTTCCTCGACCTTCGACAGAAAAGAAGACCCGCTGTCCTAGTTGAATCGATGTGAGCATTTTTTCCGAGGACAATGGATGATGGTGGAAGAAAAGGTCTGGCTCACTTCGTACCATCTCGTGGGAGGAGCCCAATAGTGGTATTTCAGGCTTGAGCGAGACCACAATGTTCTGACATCCGAAACAAACCCCTCGACAAGCTCGTGCAACTCCATAAGACCGGCACGGTGGAGGCATATCAAGAGCAATTTCTTGCGCTCCTCTACTGCTGCGATGCCATGACTGAACAATAACAAACTCAACTATTCACTGCTGGTCTCCTCAATCCGCTACGTACCAACATTGAGCTACAAAACCCCTCCACCTTGGAGCTGGTCATGAGCTTGGTACGTGCATTCGAGCAGTGGCAACAAATGCACACAGAGGCCAAGATGGTGACGCCTCATCGACTAACCCCCAAAGTCGTGTCACACGCGACCTAAACGGCCAGGTAGCCAACTCCTGCACTGGCACGACCGCCAGGCCCGAGCACTGCTACCAGCCCTCCCAAGACCCATCGCTTCTGGTATCTGATGTTGGAGGGGATGGGAGAGCGTAAGGCCAAGGGTCTTTGCTTCAATTGCGGCGATAAATTCTCTTGCAATCACCAGTGCAAGCAACTATTCAGATTGGTCCTCGACTTTTCAGAGGGTGGTAGCGGCCATGAGTCCGAAGCTGAGGAAGACGAACAGGAAATCTCTTTGCACGCCTTAACCGGCATTAACACTGGCAAGACCATGCAATTGGAAGTGCGCATTGGGAACTATAAGCTGGTGGCATTGATCGATTCTAGTTCGACCCACAACTTAATCGCCGACGTTGTTGTACAAAAGATAGGGCTACAACTACAGCACCGCACTGGTATGAGCGTCGTCGTGGCTAACAGCGATCGCCTTACAAGCGTGGGCGTTTGCCGCAACTTGGAGTTGCAGAATGCCCAAGAGATTTTTCGCGTGGACTGCTATGCGATCGTCCTCGGCGAATTCAATGTCGTGCTAGGCATGCAATGGCTACGCACGGTGGGACCCATCCTCTAGGACTTTGATCGTCTCACCATGTCCTTCTAGCAGGTTGATCACCACATCACCTTGCAGACCACAGTTGGGCAGGCCACTGTACCTGGTGTAAGGGCATGCACAACGCAAAACCCCCTGGCTAAACTC
Source organism: Ampelocalamus luodianensis (assembly GCA_036346255.1). Classification (NCBI taxonomy): domain Eukaryota; kingdom Viridiplantae; phylum Streptophyta; class Magnoliopsida; order Poales; family Poaceae; genus Ampelocalamus; species Ampelocalamus luodianensis. The sequence goes on along the minus strand of CM070622.1, from coordinate 23,837,680 downwards.
CTCGTCCAATTCGACGACCTACTGGCTGAACCTGTCGGGCTACCATCGCCATGCACATGCGACGAACGCATCCACCTCCTACCCAGAACGCCAGCGGTCGTGGTGCGGCCTTATCGCTACCCCGCCATCTAGAAGGACGAGTTGGAATGGCAAAGCACGGACATGCTACCCCACAGACTCATCAGACATGATACATCAGAGTACTCATCACCTGTTCTCACTGTCAAGAAACATGATGGGTCATGGCACTTCTGTGTCGACTACCGTGCCCTCAACGACAAGACGGTGAAGGTAAAATTTCCCATCCCTATTGTCGATGAGCTGCTGGACGAGCTCAAGGGAGCTTGCTTCTTCACCAATCTAGACATGCATTTGGGCTACCATCAAGTCCGTATGTATGAACCTGACATCAAGAAAATGACATTCCATACACACGAAGGACTGTTTGAGTTCATCGTCATGCCCTTCAGCTTGACCAACACCCCAGCGATGTTCCAAGCTCTCATGAACGCCATCTTGCACCCCCGCCCTTCGGTGCTTTGTGCTAGTCCTCTTCGATGACATCTTGATCTACAATCAATCTTGGGTGGAGCACCTTCGCCATGTACGTGTCGTGTTCCAACTCCTCCGCCAACATCACCTCATCCTCAAGCACTCCAAGTGCTTGTTTGGTGAGACATCTGTGGCCTATCTAGGCCATGTCATCTCTGTGACTGGTGTGGCAATGGATAGCGACAAGATTCAAGCAGTAAGGGACTAGTCCAAGCCACGCAATGTTCGTGCCTTGTGCGGATTCTTGGGGTACATGGGCTATTACCGCAAATTCATCAATCATCACCCCACTAACCTCCCTACTCAAGAAGGAGGGATTTCAGTGGCACGAGGCGTCCGACCATGCCTTTGATGATCTGAAGAGGGCACTAACGACAGTGCCGGTGCTCCAACTGCCTGACTTCATGGCTGTCCTCATCGTCAAGTGTGACATGTCTGGCTCTGGCTTTGGGGCGGTTCTGCACCAGCAGGATTCCCTTGGCATTCTTTAATAAGCCCATTACTCCTCGACACACCAAGCTTGTGGCATACGAACGTGAGCTCATTGGTCTCGTCTATGTTATCTTTCATTGGTGCCTGGACCTCTAGGGGCGCCCATTCGTTGTCCGCACTGACCATTATAGCCTCAAGTACCTCCAGGACTAGCACATGTCCACTATCCGTCAACATTGATGGGTTAGCAAGCTTTTCGGCTATGACTTCGAGGTGGAGTTCTGGTCGAGCAGGCTGAATACCATCATGGACACTCTCTCACATCGGATGCTAATTCTGGTGTCCTACTGGCCATCACAGGTGTGCACTTCCACCTCCTCGATGATTTGCCGAGGTGGACAACAGCTTCGTTGCCCTCAAAGAAAGGATAGGCCATGGTGAACTAACAAGGCCATGGGCGTGACGGATGGACTCATCACTTTCAACCATAAGGTATTCATCCAACTGTCATCACCATCGCTGCAGCACATGATGTCGGGCATGAGGGAGTCCAGAAGACACTACGCCGTGTTCGCCATGACTTCCATATGACAGGCATGCACCGGGGCGTCGAGGACTTTGTCCGTGCTTGCTCCACATGTCAATGCAACAAGATTACAAACTTGCCTCCGGCCAGTCTTCTCCAGCCCTTACCGGTCTTCCAGCCCTTACTGGTTCATCGAAGGTCTTCCTCAAAGGTCATATTGACGGTCATCGATCGCTTCTTGAAGTACGCCCACTTTATTCTGTTGGCGCACCCCTATATGGCGATGACTGTCGCCCAGGCTTTCTCCACTGACATCACTCACCTTCATGGTTTTTCGGCTGCAATCAACTTTGATCATGACCCAATTTTCACTAGCCAGTTTTGGAAGGAGCTCTTCTGTCTCTCTGGTGTCAGCCTTCATATGAGCACCGCATTCCATCCGCAGTCGAACGGTTAATCGGAGGTGGTCAACTAGATTATTGCTATGTATCTCTGATGAATGATGGACGACCTACCCCAGCAATGGGTTCAATGGCTAGCTTGGGTGGAATTCTTATATAATACGTCCTACCATTTCCGCCTTATGCGATATGCCATTCTAGGTGGTCTACAGCTGGCCACCCCATCTCTCTGCAGATACGATCGGGGTTCTGCTTGAGTGGCCGTTGTTGACCACCAATTGGTCGACCGGGATGATTTTCTCAAGCAAGGTCACGCTCGCCTTCTCCAAGCGCAACAGCACATCAAACATTACTATGATGACAAGCATTGTGAACTGGTCTTCTCTGTTGGCCAATGGGTGCGCCCGACTACAACACCCATCGCTTCCTCGGTCACAGAGGCAACCGCAATAAATTGAATCCCGCTTCTACGGGCCATATTAGATTAGTGCTCGTATCGGCGACGTGGCATACTATTTGGCTTTACCACCTCGGACTCACATCACAATGTCTTTCATGTCGGATTGCTTAAGAAATTCATTGGCAATCCCCTGGCGTCTCCACCCAACTTTCCATCCATTCTTCACAGCCTGGTTATTCCCACACCTGAGAAGATCATCTGGGCTAGGATATACGTACCATGGAGTCTGGCAGGTCTTAGTTCAATGGCTAGGGTAGTCTGCGACGAATACTTCATAGGAGGATGTTTCTGAGATCAAGAAACACTATCCGCAAGTACAGCTGGAGGACGAGCTATTTTTGGAGGTCGGGAGTGATGTCATGTGGGGACGCTACTACCAGTGCCGCCGCGGGCTAGGACAACATCAACCGGTGCAAGGGATAGCTCTAGTCAATTCGGTATCAACTAAATAGATATTGACGAGGATCTAATAATCTCATTTAATTATTTATTTATAATTCTTATTATGGATAAATATACCATCATATGGTTCTCGAGTATACCCCTTAATGTGCATAAGGGAGAAGCTGGCCAAGTGGTCGTAAGTTCTTCTACGACCACCCCCATAGTCGTAAGTACCTCTATGACTACCACATGATCGTAAGTTCCTCTACGATCATTCCGTGGTCGTAAGTTCTTTTACAATCAGTACCTAATCGTAAGATTTTATACGACTTCCTCATGGTCGTAAGGTTTTCTACGACCACCATGTAGTCGTAAGTCCTCCTACGACCAGGTCAGTTACAACCACCCTGTAATCAATAGAGCTTACAGATGAGTAGGCCCAATTGATTAGGGAATCTAAGTAGTCAATATACATTCTTATTCTCAGGAATAATTGCACGTAATATGCCCCTGTCTCTGACGACAACTGCCAGACAACGTGGGGGGTTACTACTCTGGCAATAACTACCATCAACGTGTCCATTATACGAAATAATAAGGCGCCTCTTAGCCTGGAGAAATGACCACCTCCTCGTACACTATATAAAGGCTACAATTAGTTGACAGAAGAAAAAGAAAAACAAGGGCGATCGAGAAGACAACAAGCGCAATCAGGAGCACAAGCCTTAGTCTTTCTCTTGGTTGTAACCAGCATACTTAATACAATACACACAGGAATAGAGTTGTTATTTTCTCCGGAGAAGGCCTGAACCTGTATAAAAATCCTTGTGTCGTTCTTTCTGCGTGATCAATCTTGGAGACCCCCGAATCAAACAATCATACGTAAGATCGATTCTAGATCACTGATAGATATCTATTAGCTCCATTATCTTCCCTTTGAATTAGAGATAAGATGGTTTTTTAGAGATAAGGTTTCGTTATTTAAATTAGAGATTGGATGTTTGAATTGCAGATTAGATTAGAGATAGAGATAGATTGTTAGGGAGCTACTACTTAATAGCTGCCGAGATTGAGGATTTGGTTTAAGCAAGAAATATCAGAAAAGGGTTCACCCCACAATTTGCCGCACCCAGCTCCTTGGCGCGCCAACATCACTGCTCCGCCAAGGCGCAGGTGTGCAGTTCCTCGTCTGCTGCCCTCACACTCGTATTTCCTGTGATCTTTCTTGTCGTCCAATTTGGATCGTGACACCACCCCTGGAAGTATTTCTTGAACTTTTTCAGTTTAAATTGAATCACATCAAAGGCGCCCATGTGATTAACAGGTTCATTCCACATTTTTTCTACAGCAATAAAGAAGTCAGCATTCTTAAGCCAATGAGTTTCAAACCGAAAAGGTCTCTGCTGTTTATTACATAAAGAATGAGGCTCAGTAGATAAAAGCAAAGGACTATGGTCTGAAAGACATCTAGGCAACTTTTGCGCAGTGACCAAAGGAAAATGAATTTCCCAATCTCTATTCATTAAAATCCTATCCAACTTTTCAAGAGTAGGATTCTCCTGATTGTTTGTCCAAGTATACTTGCCCCCAGAAATAAAAATCTCTGCCGACCCATTAGTTTGTATAACAGAGTTGAACAAGTTGTTGTTGTGCATATTACTTAACCTCTTGTTCTTCTCGGAGCCAAATCTGAGAATATTAAAATCACCCCCAACAATAAAAGGTTCTTTGCTTAACTTCTATGTATACAAGTCCTGTGTTGCATGGATTTAATTTCCTTTTCATTCTTGTGTTGTGCAGCCACTCATCGATCGATTCAGTACTTCTGTTGGAATTAATACGGGTTAGGCCCATTTTTAATTCTAATTAATTCCTAGAAAATCTCAAAGACCCATGTGCACGTACTAAAACTGTTTAGTCCTATATGAAGAGTTGAATGGGAGTTACATCACTTTAAAAGGTGGAACATGGTAACCCCTTGTGGAATTGGAGAGAGCCAATACACGCACTCGCTCGCTCGCCTCACCGAGCCGAGCCGAGCCGTGCCGTGCCGTGCGGGTGCGGGTGCGCGCGTACGCAGGCGTGTCGGGTGCGTGCGTGTTTTTCTTTATCTATTCGAAAATCGAAACGCACTGACTCGTAGTTAATGGCATTAACAAACGACTGGCAGTAACGGTTCAGTTACCAGTGAGTAATGGCGACCGTTTCTAGTCTCTGGGTAATGGCTACGGTTACTAATGAGTAATGACGACCGTTTCTAGTCTCTGGGTTTTTGCTATTATCTGAAACAGAGCACTCGTTCTTCTCCATTCAAATACTCTCCACGAAAGACTACAGAAAACCACTTGTTTTTGTTGCTGTCTCTGACGATATCCATCCCGGCAAGGCGCGTGTACGGCTACACCGGGAGAGCAGACCTCCGGAACCCTCGTCTTCGAAGGCTTTCACGAGCGAGGACGAATAAGGTTTTTGAGGAGCGTTCGCGCGATTGCTCGCTTCTTCCTCTTCATTCGATTCTCTACTACGTCTACATCAACTTGACGACTACTACCACTACGCAATGACGAACGACAATCCAGTCAAGACTCCTGCTGCTGCTACTGGATCTGGAGCTCCTACTGCTGCTACTCCTTCTACTGGATCCGGGTATGGCTATCTTGCATATATTTGTTGGTTAGTTTTCTTATCTGTTGTTAACTTGAACACTGAGATAGGTATACTAGTTTATGTCCTTCTGGATCTTAGTATTGGTATAGTGTTCTTGTTCATTTATTTTGTGAAAATGACTAGAGTAATTTTCATGATTTATCTACCATATTTCTGGATTAAAGTAATTCGAAAAATGCTCATATCTTCAACAATCCAAAAACCTTATTATAGATATTTTTCGTCAACTGGTTTTGCTGCTGCGCTAAAACCATCTGAATTCGATGGTGCGAATTACAAGAGGTGGCACACCAAGATGGTGCTTTGGCTAATTGCCATGAACGTTTTTTATGTGGTAAGTGGCAAGCTTGAAGGAACACTTACTCCTGAACAGGAGCAAGCGTTTGAGGCTGCTGATAACCTTTTTAAAAGTGACGTGATTAGCGTTCTTGGTGAGAAGTTAGTTGATGCATACATGGTGATCAAAACTGGGAAAGAGATGTGGGAAGCACTCGAGGCCAAGTTTAGGGTTTCGGATGCAGGCAGTGAATTGTATCTCATGGAGCAATACCATGGCTATAGAATGGTTGACAGCTGTTCTGTAGTTGAGCAAGCTCATGAGATACAATCCATGGCCAAAGAACTCGAGCACTTCAAATGTGTGTTACTGGACAAGTTTGTCGCGGGAGGCATTATTGCCAAGCTTCCTCCTTCTTAAAGGAATTTTGCTACTTCCCTGAAACACAAGAGACAAGAGTTTTCTGTTGAAAATCTCATAGGGTCTCTTGATGTTGAAGAGGAGGCAAGGGCAAAGGATACACACATCAGAGGTAATGAGGGATATTCTAGTGCCAATGTGGTACAGAAGAAGAATGGCCAAGCTCAAAAGTTCAAAGGCAAGAACAAGACCGCACAAACAACTAGCTTCAAGAAAAAGAAGAAGAACACAAAGGATAGCCTTTGCTTTGTGTGTGGCAAACCTGATCATTGGGTCAAAGATTGCAGCCAACGCAAGGGTGGGAAGAATCAGCAAGGACAGAATTCTAAGTCTGCTAATGTTGTTGTTGGTACTACTGAGACGGGAACATCAGGGTATGGTAATTTACCTACTGTTCTTTCCGTATGTCAATCTACCGATTGGTGGATAGACACTGGTGCTAATATACATGTGTATGCTGATATTTCATTATTCTCTTCTTACCAGGTCACTCGGGATTTAGCCGTTCTAATGGGGAACGGATCACATGCCACTGTTCATGGTGTTGGCACGGTCGATCTGAAGTTTACTTCGGAGAAGATTGTGCAACTGAAGAACGTGCATCATGTGCCATCTATCAATAAGAATCTCGTGAGCGGATCTCTTCTGTGTAGAGATGGCTTTAGACTGGTATTTGAGTCCAATAAATTTGTAATGTCCAAGTGTGGACAATTTGTTGGTAAAGGCTATGTGTGCGGAGGCTTGTTCCGTCTATCTCTTTCAGATTTGTGTAATAATGTTGTGAACCATGTTTTCAGTGGTAATGAGACTACTATTTGGCATTCACGACTTTGTCACATAAATTTTGGTTGCATGACGCGGTTAGCTTGTTTAGAGTTAATCCCGAAATTCACCCTTGCCAAAAGCTCTAAGTGTCAAGTTTGTGTTCAATCAAAGCAACCTCATAAGCCTCACAAGGCCGTGGAGGTAAGAAACTTGGCACCATTAGAACTCATACATTCAGATCTGTGTGAGATGAATGGTGTGTTGACAAAAGGTGGTAATAGATATTTCATGACTTTGATTGATGGCTCCACTAGGTTTTGCTATGTGTATCTTTTGAAAACTAAAGATGAAGCTTTTCACTACTTTAAAATCTATAAGGCAGAAGCTGAGAACCAACTTGAAAAGAAAATCAAAAGGGTTAGGTCTGATCATGGCGGTGAGTACTTTTCTAATGAGTTCAATTTATTCTGTGAGGAACATGGTATAATCCATGAGAGGACGTCTCCCTATTCACCCCAGTCAAACGGGGTTGCTGAAAGAAAGAACCGCACTCTAATTGATTTGGTTAATGCCATGTTAGAAACAGTGGATCTTTCCAAAGTGTGGTGGGGGAAGGCTATATTGACTTCATGTCATGTCCTAAACAGGGTTCCCACAAAGAATAAAAAGATAACCCCATATGAACAATGGGAGAAGAAAAGACTATCACTTTCATACTTGCGCACTTGGGGTTGTTTGGCGAAAGTCAATGTGCCAATTTCCAAAAAGCGTAAGCTTAGACCAAAAACCGTGGATTGCGTCTTTCTAGGCTATGCTCACCATAGCGTTGGATATAGATTTCTAGTGGTGAAATCTGGAGTACCTGACGTGCATGTTGGTACAATTATGGAGTCCAGAGATGCTACATTTTTTGAGGATATTTTTTCGATGAAAGATATGCCTAGTTTATCAAGTCAGGAGCTTGATACAACTCCTGAACCAGCCATTCCAATGGAATATTTTGAGCAAACCCCTGAGCAAATTCCTGATGAGGAAGACAATGAAACCCTAAGGAATAGTAAAAGACAAAGGACTCTAAAGTCTTTTGGTCCTGATTTCATTGTGTACCTTGCGGATGATACTCCAAGTACCATTTCTGAAGCATATGCTTCTCCAGATGCAAAATACTGGAAGGAAGCAGTCCGAAGTGAAATGAATTCCATTATCTCTAATGAAACTTGAGAGATCACTGAGCGTCCTTATGGTATCGGATTGAATGATGTATTTTATGCACACAAATAAAACCTGAAATTTAGATGGCATGATTTATGAGCCTATATGTCAGTTTGCATACATTCTCCCATGCTGGTTATGCTATTATTATCATATACCATGAATAGATGTCGTGTCACTGCCAAGATCCTTTTTTTTACGTGCTCTGAATACTATAATTACATGGCATTCAAGCTTCAAAGCATTACATGACATTCAAACTTCAAAGCCATGTACATTTGAACTATGCTTCTACCTTGCTTTTGTTCTCCTATATTAAATTTTTGGCCAGTCATTTATGAGATCTGAATTCTAGTTGTTTCATCTCAGCACAGAATAAGCTAAGTTTTTTTTGTTTAGTCCAAACACATGTATTATGTATTTCCATATGGTCAATTATTGTTTTGGCCGTGCTACTTACTAATAATAATAATTTCTTTGTCTAGCCTAACATATGTACACTTGCTTTGTTCATGCCGCCACGGGCCGTCTGATTATTTAATGCATCCCTCATCACCGTGCCTTTATGCTGCTGCTTAATTCTTGTGAAGAAACCAATAATTCCTTACCATTCCGGTCAGGTAGACATATTGTCCTAGGAGCCTTAAGCCTTTTCGTACATGTCCAAGTACTTATTTGGGATGTTGATGTCCAGCTAGGTAGACATGCTGTTCTAGGAGCAACTAAATCTCGTCCTGGTTTGGCGTAGTTTCCTATTTTAGTTCTAAGCCGAGGTCATAATGAAGGACCCACACGACGCACTACCTTCTACTTGAAAGAGGCTTTTCGAAGCATCAGCTACTTCAGAACAGGTTAGGAGTTCGACCATCTCTCCCTTTGATATTTCCTTACTAATCATGTCACTTTTGAGGCCAAACGTATCGTACTTAAGACCACACAAACAAATAAATTTCTCCTCTATGTTATCGTCCGTCGCACACACGATGCGTGTCCGTCTGCATTTAACTAATTCCGTATGGGTTGCTTACTAAGCATGGAAAATGAGCAACATTCCGAGGACAATACTATCTCCACCGGGAATAACAACATTCCGAGGACAATACTATCTCCACCGGGAATAACAATCCCATTGATTCTCCTGGAAAAAAACACAAGAAATGTAAGTGATTATTGATATTCAGTTATGGTCTGTTGTCCACTGTTTTTCCCTTTTCTTTGAATCTTGCTTAACTTGTGGTCTAGTGATTCCATTAGTGCTTACTACCTTATGTGATGATTTTGTATTCTACTATGCATCGCTATTGTCTCTTCAATGCTACTGCATACCTATAGCCATACCATTCAAAAGCCATCGGTTCAGAAAAATTATAGTTAATTAGACGCCGAACAAGTAAAAAACTGATTTATTATTTGATTCAAATTGAGAGCCCTCATCAGTTTCACCTCTGCACGATTTTGTCTATGTTTGGAGCTTTAGTCATGTATAGTTCGACAAACATACCGTAGTGCTCATAAAGTTTGGCCACATTTAGAGCTTCCCTAACATCTGATCAGATCAATATACGGACTTTAAACTTCTAGCTATCTTTGTAGCACAACCTGCTGCTCATGCTCCTTATAAACTAATACTATATTTCGCCTTGATCACTAATGAATAGATTAATGCTATATTGCACCTTCATTGCTTCATAATGATTCCACGTACTCATTCTTACCTCATTAGCATTAGGGGCAATTCTCTATATGCCACTGAATAACTACGTTTGTTTCTTATATACCACTGATGTCTCACTGACATGTGGATCCGAGGCTCACATGTCAGTATCACAATGAGTGGCATATAAAGAATCATGTAATTTGTCAGTAGCATGTAGGGACTTAATCCTTAGCATTAGCATCCATAGATACAATATATATGATCATCAACTCTTATGTTTCCCCTGCGTGCCCAGGCGCGCAGAAGCCACTAGTTAATATAGTCAACCTGATTGTAATTCATCGATCACTTGCAATCTTGCATTTGTTTATGTTATGAATTTTTATGTTTTATATTGTACAACATGATTGTAAGTTGTAACTTCGAAAACTACCCATTCTGAAAATCCTAGATCCGCCACTGGCGCGATCGACCAGTAAGACGACGCAAGGCTAAAGCTTGTTGCACTGAGCAGGGACAAAGGACAACATGTTGTTGGCCAGGTCGTAGAGTACGTGCATGTTCTGCTGCTGGTAGTTGCCTATTATGGCCTGGTCATCCCCAGCGTTAACAGCGAGGCAAGTGATGCTGCTACCCGCCTCCTCGAGCTCAAACATGTAGTTCTCCCGCGGCAGGTCCAGCGTCGCGCCCTCCAAGTGCAGCACCAGCTTTGGCACGTTCGGCTTCGCCTGCGGAGGCGCTGAGAAGCAGAGCTGGGAGACCGACGACGTGGTCGTGTTGTGCACGGGGAGCCTCGCCTGGGCGACGAACGCGTCGCGCACGAGGTTGTACACGTCCTGGGGCAGCATGGTCATACCGGTGCCGGAGTCGATGATCGTGCCGCCCTTGCCGTCCCGCTTCAAGGCGAACGCCGACTCCGGGATCGGCAGCCTCGTCGAGCCGACGGTTATGCCCTTGAGGGAGAGGTAGTATGCGTTAAGAGATGAAGGGTTTTGGATGAGAGGGGTAGACTGGACGACGACGCCACCGGCGTTGCTGTAGAGGTTCGCCGGAAGACCGAGCAGGACGGGGCTGGGTTCCGACCCCGTTATGGCGGTGAAGCAGTGGGAGAAGTTGTCCACTTTGAGCTGCGACGGCAGGGACAGGGCGCCTCGGCCGAAGCCGGCGATGCCGGTCTCGTTGGACTTGAAAATTCCGTTGTTAAAGAGGCCGCAGCCGAAGGCCAGGCCGGGCACGGAGGCGCTGCCAGCGGCATTGGCGGCCGCAAACGTGAAGGTGTCAGCGTCGAGGAGCCCGGTTGTTATGGAGTTATCAGCGTAGGAGTAGACGTAAACGCAGGTGTTGTTGCCCCAGTTCTGCTTGCCGCAGGAAGACCAAGTCAGATTGTGACACATGGGCAGGTTGCAAGGGAGCACGGCGAACGTGGAGGAGTTGTGCGGGTCGAAGTATGGGAGGGTTTGGTGGAAGCAGGCCCAGCACGGCCGGCACTGCGCCCAGACGAGGTCGCTCCCGGTGTCGAGGATGAGCTGCACCGGCTGTGGCGGCGTGCCGATGGCCAAGTGCACCAGGTACTCCGTGTCGGGGACGCCGTCAGTGTAAGGCCCCGGGTCTACGCGGGCGCTCACCGCGCGGCCGGAAAGCAGACGCATGGCACGGGCCTTGCTGCGCACGGACATGCGGTGCAGCAGCTCGCGGTTGGTGAGGCCGCGGCCGGCGTCGGCGTGGGTGGCGTGCAGCCTCAGAGCTGCCGCATCGCAGCAAGAAATGGTCAGTGCATGCGACGCCAGTAGGAGAACTAACTTCTGAAGATGCTTCATTTGCACTTGCTTCAACTCCTGCAGCATGCGTAAAACAAAGACGTATGTCTAATTTGTACGAAATTGAAATCTAGGCAGGGATCTATATATACAGGTTTTTGTATTGCACCGCTTCAATTGCAAACTTTTGCAGTCGTGTACCCGTGCTAAAAAAAATATGAAGAATTGGAGATCTTCTTGGGTTGATTCTTTTGCTTAATCCAATCCATTTAGCCTTTTCCTTTATCCAATCCATATAACACGCAATTATGCAGCTACTCGGTCTTTCACGGGTGGGTAGAAAGCGATATTTACCAACTCTGCTTAGCCTACAAGTTACAAGCGCTCACATTGTCCACGGTGATTGCGCCAGCCGGCATACTTTGTCAAACAAATGTACAGCCCGAAAAAGAAAGGAATCTCGGATATCTTCCGCCCACTTGACAAACGGCGATAGAATGGGGGAAAAGCTGAGGCTCGGGAGTGGGTGGAACCTTAGTGCGATCAAACAAGGAAATTGTAGCTTTGACCATGTTGGTTTGATAGCTACGTAGGCTTCTAGATTCTGATCTATATGCGGACTAAAAGTTTTTTATATCAACCTTTGAAATATTGCACAAACATTTTTTAGATCAAATGACATCTTTACATAACAGTAAGTATCATATGAAGTGATGAAGGAAGTTTTCTCTTCATCTTCTTTACTCATATTAATCTGTTGGTACCCTGAGTGGACATCTAAAAAACTTAACAACTCACACCCGGAAATAAAGTCTACAAGTTGATCAATGCGAGGAAGGGGAAAGTCATCATTCGGACAAGCTTTATTAAGATCTGTAAAGTTGATACACATTCGCCACTTTCCATTGGCTTTTCTAACCATTACAGGATTGACGAGCCACTCTGGGTGGTCGACCTCACGAATGAACCCAACCTTGAGAAGCTTGTCAATCTCTGACTGGATTGCTTCCTTCCGATCAGGTGCGAAACGCCTCAACTTCTGCTTGACCGGTTTTTTGTTAGGCTGCAAGGCTAGCCTATGCTCGATCACCTCCCTGGGGACTCCGGACATATCGGACGCCTGCAAAGCGAATACATCTTGGTTTGCTCGGAGGAAGGAGACGAGAAACTCTTCCTATTTAAGGTTGAGTACCGCTCCGACCAGTATCTTGACGCCCTCTGGAGAGGCGCTTTCGTCGAGTTGTACCTCTTTTGTCTGGTCGGAAGGTTTTAGTGTCATCTTTGGCCTCAAGTGCTTGACCTGTATGGTAGTGGTGTTAGTTCCCCTGGTCGGAAGTTCGTCGATTAGTTCCAAGCATTTCCGATCACACGCGTAAGCTATTTTTTATCGCCTCGAACCGTGATGACCCCCTTTGGTCCTGGTATTTTCAAACTCTGATAACCGTAATGCGTGACTATCAGGAATTTTGCTAAGGCCGGACGACCAAGGATTGCATTATATACGGTTTCAAAATTCACCACATCAAATGAAATCTTTTCTGTTTAGAAGTTGTCAAGCCTTCCGAACGTAACCAGTAGGGACAAGTGCCCTATTGGCTTGGCGATAGATCCAGGAACTATGCCATGGAAGGCATATTTCACAGGTTTTACCTTGGATTTGGGAATTTGTATGTCTTCCAATACGCTCGTAAATAAAATATTTAAAGAACTACCTCCGTCTATCAAGACCCGATTAACCTTACAGTTATTAATAGTAGGCTCAATTACAATAGAGAACCTACCTGATCGAGTCGAAGGGATGGGGCAACCTTCTTTGCTGAAGGAGATTATCGTGTCCGACCACCTTGAAGGTTTAGCGGCGATCGAAAGTTCGATGAGGTTGACTTCCCGCTCCATAGCCTTTAGATGACGTCTAGACTCGTACGAAGAAGATCCACCGAAGATCACGTCGATAGTGTGCTGAGCTTCTTGGCACTCCATTTCTTTCGTCACCGTCTTTGTCCTTCTTGGAGCTTGTCTCCCCGAGCTCTTGTATTGAGGAGAGTGGACCTTTACCTGCATAATAATCTTTCAGCTTCTTTTGCCAGGCACAGCAGTTACGCAAGTCATGTCCTGCTTGCTGGTGAAGCAGACACCACTTCTTATTTTTCTTGTATTCATTGGTCGGGGCTTTAGCCTTACCACGACCAGCATAATCTTTCTTTCCCTTGGTAAATTTTTTAGGAACCGCAAGAACCTCCTTATCGTCGGGGTTGTGGTGTCTCTTTTTCTTGAGAGCCTTCCTTTGCTTCTTTTCTGTCTTATCTAAGCCAGATTGAAGAATTTTATCTTTTCGATCAATGGCCTCGTTCCACTCAACCGCTTCGCTAGCGGTCGTGTACTTGTCGGCCATATTGAAAAGCTCGATGGTTGTTCGTGGTGGATGTATAGCTAAATTCTCTGTAAACCTTCGATTTCTTAATCCTGCTTTGAAGGCTTGGGTGACAGAAGATTCTGCAACCTCTGGTATTGAATTACGAACCTAGCTAATTCTTTTGATATACTGCCGGAGAGTCTCATTAGATTTTTGCTGGATTCGGTGAAGATCATCCTCCTTTCCAAGGCGGTTGTACGTACCCTGAAAATTTGCAATCAGAAGGTCACAAGTTGCTCCCAAGTATACACTGATCCGACCGGTAGGTTGAGTAACCAGACCGGATTGATCCTTCTAATACCGTGGGAAGATAGTTAGTCATTACATTTTCATCACCACCAGCGGCTATGATGGCGGTGGTGTATATCTGGAGAAATTCCAAAGGATTTTGAGTCCCATTGAATTTATCCAAATTGGCTAGTCGAAATCTATTTGGCCAACGCACAGCTTGGAGCCCTGCGGAGAAGGCACGGTAACCTATGATAGTTTCATGACGCATTCTTTGGAAAGGTGCCGGATTATAATCGGTCGGAGACCGGTTTCTTAGATTAGATTGTCGGTGTTCCGGTGTCCCGATTCGGTCGTGGACGTTGATAGGACGCCTCCGACCGCTTGCTTGATTCAGATGATATCGAAGATCATCAGGTCCAAGCGATTGCTCCTCTCGACGAAGTGAGGGTGAGGATTCTTGGAATAGCCTTCTTCCCTCATGACTTGTTTGTCGGAATCGTAGAGGTGGTCTTGGTATCAACTGGTCTTCAACACGACCATGCTGGCCCCTGCTGCGGGAAGAATGTTGGGATGAAGTCATGGTCTGACTTTGCGAATGCCTTCGTTCCCGATATGCTTCTGTGCGCTGCATAGTCTGTTGGATAATTTCTGATACTTGACCTACAAATTGGACAAAACCTGGAGTCTCTGCCAAAACAGGGTCAAAAGCATTTAAAATATCTCTAACTCGCTGCAGGTTTTGTACCTGTCGGTGTTTTAGAACCGATCTTACGTAAAGATTGTTTGATTCGGGGGGTCTCCACAATTGATCACGCAGACGAAGGAGACACGGGGATTTTTATACAGGTTCGGGCCTTCTCGGGTGAGAATAATAACCCTACTCCTGTGTATCTTGTATTTGCTCTCTGGATTACAATCGACTGAAGGTTTTCCTAATTGTCTTCCAGGAAAGGCTCTCTCTACCCAAAATGGGAACCGCCCCTACTATCTCTAAAAGACACCTATTTATACTAAGCAGTGGTGGACGTTGTCATTCCAGGCTAATTAGTCGCTCATCATTGCGCAATAATGAGAGTAATTACAGGAGTAGTAACCTCCCCATGCTGTCAAACGGTTATCAGTCAGAGATAGTGGGGAATTATCAGCAGTTATATCAAATATAACTGCGTATTTTGACTGTTTGGATCCTCACTATTTAGTGGGTCTTCTGACGGGTGGGTCCAGTAAATCGTGAGGAATTTGTAGCAGAGTTAGTCGTAGAAAGACTTACGACCACACGTAGTCGTAACGATTATACCATAGTCGTAGAAGAACTTACGATTAGGGGGTAGTCGTAGGGTAACCTACGACTTCCTGACTCGTTCTTCCCTTATGATATTCAAGGGGTATGCTTTGTGACGTCATATTTCCTGATTATAGAATAATAAATGAGAATTATTTAGATCCTCGTCATCTAGCCCCCCAGCTTCAAGTGAAAATAGCTTACTTGACCGAAGGGTCGTAGATGACCCTTTGTCCATTAAGGGGTTGTGAGGAGAACATTGAAGGAAAAACTCTTCAACACTCGTTTCTCTCGACCAGGAATACGCTTGATCGAGGTAAGTTGTTAAGACCACCACGATTGCAAGATGTCGTAGGATCTCTTACGACTTCGAAGCAATCGTGGCCTTACGACCGGAAGCAAAACCTTTCCGATTGGCCTTTCATTAGACCCGGGGGTCAAGATGGTAATTTCACTTGAGGTGTGAAAAAGGTGTCTTGAGACTTTCCAACGGGCAGGTTAAAAGCCTATCCGTTGAAGCAATTCCCGAAGCGGTGGCGACTGTTGGGATTTCGCGACGTTTTGTCTCAAGCGTGCGGTTATAAAACGGGCCGCGGAGGAAGAACTTAGGGTTCTTACCTTTTTACCCAATAGTTGGTTGCTTTCTCGTCTCTTCCGCCGCCGGTGATTCCGTACACTTTCTTGGAGCTTTCCCAACCTCAAATCTTCCCACTTCCGAGAGAAAAAAATGGTCAGGATTGTCTCTGAGTGGGCTGAGTCGGAGATGGACGATGCAAAGATGACTGCTTTGGTCGCCGCCGGGAAGATCCCCGAGGGTCTTCTCATGAAGTGGATTGCGGCGAACGGGCAGCATTGGCCGTCGGGAGAGGTAGACCAAATTCCCGTTTTCCAGGCTTATTGTGAGTGTGGCCTTCGATTGCCTGCTCACCCCTTCCTCACACTCGTGCTTGAGCACTTCGGGGTGGAATTAGTGAACCTTGGTCCTAATTCCATCACGATGCTAAGCGTGTTTGTGTACTTGTGTGAGGCCTACCTGGGGATTCCGGCGGACCTCGAGCTTTTCCAGTATTATTATGGAATGGCTCGTCAAGCCGGGATCGCCGGTAGCTGTGGTCTGAAGCTCCACGACGGCAAGTCGAAGGAGTACATTCAAGCTGTCAAAGACTTGACTCCCAGTAATCTCGACCGGATAACCCCCTATATTCAAGCTGTCAAAGACTTGAAGTCGGAGGGGCTCACTGGTTGGCACGTGGTGAAGGACTTCATCACGCGCCGGATCAGTCCTTTAAAGACAAGGGTCCCTCCCATGTGGAGGTACTCAGGAAAGAACGACCCAACCAGGGACTACAAGGACGGTGAGTAGAAAAACTTACTCTTTTGGCTTTATCCTTGATTAATCCTGATTTAGTCCGCTTAATCGTATTGTCCATACACTCAGATCTTTCGCAGCGGAGGTTGACGCGTGTGTCAGGCTCATCTGCGAGAAGCATCCGGTGAACACGGTGGCTCCTCAACTCATCGTGGTTTTGACCATAGAGGAGAAAGAAAGGCGCCTAAAGGTAATCGAATGATTCTGCCTTTAGGTGTTTTGTTGTCGTAGAATGGTATATGACTAACTGGTTTGCCGCAGAAAAACTTACGACTGAATACTGATCGTAGAAAGACTTACGACCAGACGTAATCATAGAATAACTTACGATTAGACAATGTCGTAGAATAACTTACGACTTAACGTAATCGTAGAATAACTTACGATTAGACAATGTTGTAGAAATACTTACAACTTTTGAGCTGGTCGTACTGATGACCGGTTTAGTGATCATAAAAATATCTTTACAACCACTTTTTCCTTTCTTCAACAGAAAGTTGGCATGGAGAACTGCCAAGACGACGAAGAAGTCGAGTTGGTGGTTGTTGGGGCGACTGCGCAGGCGGAGTCAACGAAGTCCCCTCCATCTAAGAAGTGTCGACTGGTAAAAGTCGGCGACAAGGGGGGTTCGAGCTCAGCTCCTCCTGCTCCTTTCGCTAAGTTTGCCGCAGACCTAGCCGCGGCAAGGAAGAGAGCAGAAGAAGAGGCCCTTGCCATTAAGCGCAAGGTCCCCAAGGTTAAGTACCTTTCTATTACGACGACAAGTCCTTCACAGTTTCAGCTTCTCATGGCTTCATAAGACAGCTAGAAAAGGAGAACTGGAAGGAATTCATGTCTTTTGTGAAGGAAACTGCTACTCCGGTGGGATCTGAAGCCGAGGGAAGCAGCACTCTCAGAGTGGTCGAGACTGATCTCGTCCACCCGGGAAGTCGGGAGGAGGTGACTCCTGGTGTTCCGAGTGCATCTCGACCAGCGGTGGTCGAGAAGAAGTCGAAGAAATCTTCCGTCGGGAAGGTTGCTCCCAAGTTTCGAGTTAGGTCCAGCGCGCAGAGGTATGTAAAACAAAACACATAAGTGTAGTAACTACTTACTGTTTTATTTGTTGACTTACTGCTGCGTTTTGTGATTTTTAGCCCGGCGTCTTCAGCTCCCAGGGATACTCTCATGGAGGACCCCGTTGTCACCCATTCAACCGACGGGGGTGCGACAGCGATAGTAGCTGAAGATCTAGCTACTGTCCCCGCGGCAGAGGAAGCTGCGGTTGCTGAAGTTGCTGCGGCGGCCGAGGATGTTGAAGTCGCTACGACAACCGGAGCTGTCGTAGAGACTGCCGTAGAGGCGACACAAGCCTCTAGGGGGATACCGGAGGTAGGTGGCAGCGTTAGTGCTGATCACCGTGCTGGTAAAGAGGTTGTCGAGGATGCTCCTTCCGGTCCTCCAGGTGGTGTTCCCATCACAGAGTCAGAGGAAAAGTAGTATTTTAACTTTTGCTCTGATTTCTTTGGCCCTGACTCCATCGTAGGATCTTCTGCCTACCACTCCCGCGACCGAGTTCCCCACCCCAGCAGCATTGTCAATTGCGGAGATGTGTTTGACAATGAACGACTCGAAGGGGTTTGGTGGAAACGAGTCGAGGAGATGGATGGGCTGAAGGATCCATCATGAATAGTCTCCATGTTTGCTTGGTCAAACATGAACGTAAGTATTCATCGATACTCACTTAGGGTTTTATCTCTTTATCTTATCGTTTTTCTCTTTTTCAGAGAGCCGTGGAGCAAGTCGCTACGATTTGCGAATATAATCGGCAACTTGTCAAGCTTCAACAAGAAAAGGCAACACTCTGCGAGCAAGCGGAGAGGTGGTGAGTGACTGATTATCATAATCGTTCCGATTATTTATTCAATACTCGCAACAGGTTGTCGAAGAAAACTTACGACTTGTACTAGCCGTAGAAAAACTTACGACTAGGGGGTGGTCGTAGAATAACTTACGACTACCCATCGGTCATAGAAATACTTACAACCGCTTGTTTAATTGTGTTCATGTATGTTCTTTATTCTTTCAGGTTTAAGAGCGACGAAAAGACCTTGGCTGATTCACTCGACTTTGAAAAAGCCGAGTCGAAGAAGCTAAGGGATAAAGTCACCGACCTCCTGAAGAAGCTTGTCACGGCCCCATTTTGAAAATATGGAAATTATATGCATTTCATGAGCATTCATATCATTTTGGAGCATAAACATAAATTTTTGTATTGGAAAAATTGAAATCCAAAAGAAAAACTTCAAATTCAAATTCAACTATAAAAGAAAACTGAGAATAATGCTTATGAATGCCTCTGGTTGTTAATTTATTTAAATACTAGAGTAAATATCATGAATTAATATGATTTTTGCCAAATTTTTAGAACTTATCTTGACATGGGTAAAAATCCATGTTCATTTCCTAAATAGCATTTGAAAAGAATTTAAATAAAGCAATTAAATTATGAGCAGTAACTTTATAAAATTTATATGGGATCTATATCATCCCAGCAACATCTCTAAATAATTTCAGAATTTTACAAATTTATTTGCTATATTTAACACCCGAGTCAAACTAGAGGTTTTAAATTAAAACCAGGTCAACTTTCGGGCTCAAACCTGACTTTGGTTCACTGTAGCGACCACACCGCTCGACTTGGCTGGACCTAGTCGCCCACTCACGCCCGAGCCCGACCGCGCCGTTCGTGCGAGCCGTCTGATGCGAAATGAACCGTCTAGATCTTGTGAGGCTTTCGGAACCCCCGAAGGCTCTAATCACTTTCAGCCGTCGATCTTCAATTGAACCTCATCCGTCCACTCGCACATGCTGACTTGGCCGCATCACTTCGCAGTCGCTGACGTTGGGGTCCCGCTCGTCAGTGTCGTCCTCTCCGCGCCGCTGAGACGCTCTGAGCTCCAGCTTAAGCTGGCGTCGAGGTGTCATCACGCCGGGCGTTAAGTGCATGCAAGGACACGAGATCTTGCCACCGAGGTTGTTAATCACCCTATTGATATTGGGCATCGACGTGGTGTTCGTTACACTACTGAAGCTCCTCAACCCCTGTGTTTTTCCTCTCGGCCGAGGAGTAAAACTCGGTTGTTCTTTCCCTTGGAGAAGACTTATCCTTCCATCTTTTATCGGTCATTTATACTCATATTGTCGTTTGCATCCTACTAACATGAGGCTGTTTTGTTGACCTTAGCTTCCGAACAACGAGGGTGTCTTTTGTTGGTTCCAGAGCGTGCTCCGAATGCCTATTATAGAAAGTTATTTGATCCCAGTTTTATACTTTAGTATTTGGAACTGCAATAATAATTGCGTGCATGCTATTTTGTTATATTTTCGGTTTGTGAGTTTAGTTTAGCTATGTCCTAAAGCTTGTGGCTTATCCTTAAATATTCCATACAGTTAAGCTTAAGTTGGATATATTGTGTGTGGGGACCCCGGTAATTATCTCCATAAGACCGAGATTAGACAAGGTCTTAGGGACATAATCACGGGTCTCCGGTAAATGAATTCCAATTTAACTCTATCCAAGTGAGAGGCTTAGCGAATACTAGAGCCTCAACGATCATGCTTGTATTTGCTCCTTTGCGAGCGCTACATGATTGTCGATTCTCTTTCGATTCGAAGCACTACACTTAGTGAGTTAAATGGGGATTCATCAACAACGAGTATGACCTATATTGGCTCCCAAGATCAATGACCAATATACTCATACCCTCATCCAACGTTGATTACATCCATACAACACATACAACAAGAGATAAAAAGACATACTGCATAATAGTCAAAGTCTCTGACTTATTACATACAAATTGACCGCCAAATTCAAAGTAAAGTATCAAGTAGCAGCGGAAGTAAATAAATAAAGCAAAAGACCAGTAGTGGTATGCCCATCACCCATCGGCAACCGACTGGGGGTTAAATGATAGCACACTACTCGTTAGTGTCACCCAAGTCAATACTAACAAGATCGTCAAACTTGTAACATCCCGATTTTCAGGATCAGGATATTAATATTTAAGCAGACGATCTAATAAAAATTTGGCAATGTTTTAAAATTTTTCCCTTGTTTAATTCAAATGTTGCCTTTAAAATCGAATCGATTCGTCTAAAAGTTGTATAAAGATAATAATAATAATAGCAGACAATATTAAATTGAATTGGTCGAGAGACTACAAATGAAAGAAAATTATTTTGGTCTCTTGCTTTCACATGCATTTCAAAAATCATACCGTGGTGCATACATTAGACCGCCGCTCTTTTCATCAGACCAACCGCAAAGTAGACGTGCGTGTATCCATTTCTTTTCCCTAACTTCCCTCCTCGCAAACGCAACCGAAAACCAAAAATCATGCGACGCATGTTATAGCGTTGCGATCGTCGTCTCGAGGGCGTTCTGTTCTCCAATCGGTTTTCGAGTGTGAGCTCTTTTGCGTGGCATGCAAGAAGGAGGAAGAATTGCTGCTATTTATTTCACTGTCAATTTTTATTTCCCGATCACCCTTGTGCTAGCCGAGCCACTTTAGTCACTACCATTTCTTTTGTAGTTTTATTCACCCAACCAAGGACCTGAGGTGGTGTCGACACGACGGCGTGATGCATGGGACGGCACCGGGATGAAAGACTGCATTTAAAAATCTAAATTATTTTGACTTCATGTTTTAGCGTGCATATCAAAGATCATAGCGTGTCATTTACTTATATCATCGCTGTCGCTTCCAGTTTGACCGACCACAACCGAAACACCCGCTCATTATTTCCCCCGCCTTTTTCTTTTCTCACACTTACATCTGTGCAGTGCTACACACTGCTACTACTACTACTAGTAGTAGTAGCTGCTAGTTGCACACTTATATACTTGCAAGCTACTAGTTGCACACATATATACTTGTAGCATGCTGCTTTACACACACACTGAGAAAGGTTTGAAGTGGGGAAGCTAGTAGTATAGACTTATATGCATGAGGTGGCTAGCTAGCTGTGGACACTCCCTGCCATTTTCCTTTTGCCAGCCGAAAGCCCTCACACACACTGCCATCTCCTCACTCCTATTTGTTTAGTCATCCAACAAGCAAAGCCACACAGCCTTATCAACTCAATGCCCTGCCCCATTTCTTTTCTTTCTCTCATCCCCAAACAAAGTCACATGCATGCCCATGTGCTCAGCCAGAGCCCCTTCATCACCTAAACACACACAACCTCTCACTACCATTTCTTTATTCCCCCACTATCCCAGCCGAACACAGCATGTCCCTGCCACTTTCTTCCCCAACACAACACCTCCATTCTTTCTCTAACATGAGCTCTAGTTCTTACCTTCTCTCCTCTAGATCCCAACTCAAAAACTGAAATCTCCTAATGCATGTCATACCACCGTGCTCCCCATCGCATAAGCTTTCCATTTATGCAAGAGTTGTTTGCATGCATGGTCGATTGAGTGATTTGGAGAATAGAAGGGAGGAGGAGGCAGTGAGCTTGTGGCCATGGCGGCACTTGGAGCACCTGGAGCACTAGTCGACGTCGCGAGCGCGGGCTGTGGCCAGCATGGGCACATGCTGTGGCCCGTGCGCACGGAGGAATGCTGCGGCAGCACAAGCTAGCAGTGGCGGCACGGCAACTCCAACAGCAGCCTGGAGCGGCGTGGTGGTGCTTGGCGCATGGCGTGGAACCGGGCGAGGGCGTTGGCAGCTGTGCCTAGGGAGCAAGTAGCGGTTGCTGGTGTCCGGCACTATCTGGCAGCTCCATGCGTCCGGACCAGCGGCAAGGCAGTGGCCTGGGCAGGAGCAACCAGTGGTGCATGTGGCCAGTGGCCCGACATCACGACCACGGCAGCACGGAGGTGGCCGAGCCTGGGCACAACCGGGGTGGCGCACTAGGAGTAGCAGCGGCAAGTAGTTGCTAGCAGCATGGCGTGGAGCTGCAGCTAGGAGCAAGGAGGCGTTCGATGCAAGGAGCTGCGGCCGGAGGTGGCCAGCGGTGCCTAGGCTGGCCGGCGGCATGGAGCAGCAGCTCGGTGTGGTGGCCAGTTCTTCCGGCAGGGCATGCATGCACAGCAGCTAGCATGGAGCAGCACCCATGCGGCAGTCCCAGCACAAGACATGCAGCGGCAACCGAGGGAATGATGGCGAGGCGCCATAGAGTCATAGACGGCGTGGCGAAGCGGCGTGTTGCAGCGGCACGCGATGGCTTTGCCGAAACAAGTGCGGCAGCAGTGGCAGCCTCATGCGAGGCGGCATGGCTCGCTGTCCAGCGACCCTGCGTGGCGGAGGCAGTGAGTGAGCTGCGCGGCCGAAGGTGAGATCGGCGACGACTATGGCGGACGCGGACGAGAGGCCGAGCGGACGTGGAAACGGCAACGACTACGGTGGACGTGGATGCGGAGCCAAGAAGACGTCGCTCGGGGACGATTCATACGCCTAGCGTTGCGGTAAAATCTTTAGTATTATTTTTGTTACCACGCTATCTTATTAGTCGTGCATGTTACATATTATTCATGAGCATGACATTTATTTATGCATGTTTATTTGTAAAAAATATTTTGGTAGCTTAAGACCGGTATAATCTCCGGTTATGTCGCATTTGTGTGTAGGCGGGATTATATGATAAATATTATGGATGCGAATGATTATATTGTTGTAGCGGTTTATGTGTATTGTAGGTCGGTGGATGCTAAAATAAAAATACCTTGGATAAATTGATTGGATGATATTATTTTGGAGTCACATGCAAAATTGTGGTGATCTTAGATGATAAATTAATTGGAGGGTATCCTCTCGTTGGATTAGTAATTTTTGGAGTTAGGACGCATAAGGATTTTATGAATTATTACTTGATGGTTGGCGTATGTGCTGATGTTTAAGGATATATCTTTTATATATGTGTATGGTTGCTTGTTGGATGTCGGATTCAGTACATTATTGGATTGTTTAATAGGATGTCCTAACTGATAGTTATGCGGATCATATATGATGGAATTTGGGAGATGGTAGAATGGATTATTTAATTGCGGATAAATGATTGGATTGCTATGTGATTAATAGATAAGTCCTATGTGCCGAGTTGATAAATTTATACCTCATTTGAGTTAGTGGATAAATGATTATTAGTTGATCGTAGAGACACATATATAGTTGGATTGGTAGAGGTCATTCACAACTAAGTTCGGTGGTATGGATATAAGTTGATCGATTAGTGAGCAATTAGATGGTGGATGTGTTCTTAAATTGTAAAGATCATTAGGTATCGGTTTGTCAATTAAACCCTGATCGGTGGAAAATTGAGTGTATGCGATTGTGATTTGCCGAGGCGAGACTAGTAGAGCTAGATAGTTAGCATTAGCTTAAATAGTATATCGGAGAACAATCGATGGATTTAATCATGGTCATATGCCCATGAGTTGGTGGATTCGTGTAATTATCGATTAGGTTGTATATTTGGAAGATCGTGAGTTCGGGCATCACTCGATGGATTGACTACCTTGATAATGTCTTAGTGGAGGTTAGTACGGGATTTAGATCAAGATATGAGAACATGATTGGAGAGTGTTATGCATGTGATTGGATTCGACACCGGAGAATCGGTTAAGTATATGCTTATGAGAAGATTAGATTGTCGGTAGATGTTTTCCTTTAGAAAAAGAAAAGAAAATATGTAGGCCCCACTTGTCATGGTAGAGGCTAGGTCAGCCCATGTATAAAAGGATTTAATTCCATTTAAAATACAGGAAAGAATTATTTTACACTAGAAATTGAATTAACTTTGAAAATTCTTAGAAAATTCATATGAACTCTAAATGGGATGAATCCAATTGGGTTGTCCATAAAATAATATTCTTTATCTAACCATGTAGTTTTTATCTCCACTAGAATTCTGAAAATTTCCACAACATAATTAATTTGGGTGAGCGATGAAATGAACCACTATTTTTTTAGCATTTTCTAGAAACCTGATTTTCAAACTACAATAACTCTCTCGTATAAACTCCAAATGGAATAATTTTTGTACCTAAATTCATCTAAAATCATAATCTAGCTACTGTATAAATTTCATGCATTTTTAGCACTTTGAGTTTTTGGCTATTTCTCGGTGTTTATTCGATGTCGTTATTTTCTTAGAGTCCGAACTGCATAGCTTAGCGATTACGTGAACCGAGAGTGAGCAAGTGAACTCCCAGCAAGGCAAGCATCATTTGAACTTTCTTTTGCATCATATTTGATCCCAGTTTTGGTTAAGATAGTGCAATGATAATTGCTTGCATGCTATTTTGATTATGTCAATATTTTTGTGATGTGTAGTTTAGTTATGTCCTATGCTTGAGGTTAATCTTGAATTATGCCAACTCCCATATGCTTAAGATAGGATGTGTGAATTATGGGTTATAGAATTGCTTAGCCATGCAAGTCTAGACACGGTAGTTCGATCGTCGGGAATAACCCGGCGGTTGTGGGATAAACACAACTCTCATTTTATGATTTATACTTCGGATCTTGTAGCTGTTTTATGAGTTAAATTTTGTTATTTTTAAATGAGCTTTTGGTCTGGACAAGTGTTGGTTAGTGAGGGTGCTTTGTGCACAAGCATTGGGTAAGTGGAAGGACTTGTCTGGACAATTGAGGACCGAACTTTGGTAACGTCGTTAATTCAAGTACACTCGTGCTGCCACACGCGGGTTGGGAGCCGTATGGTTAAGTAGGGGGGGGGTTTATTGTGTTAAGTCCTTGGTGGTGTAAGGGGCATAGCGACCGTGAAATCCTATGTTCTTTAGGAGCCGATGTAATCCTTTATAGTGTGCAAGGGAGCGCCAATTCTTTTGTTTTGATTGCATCGGTATTTCGATATAACTTGTGAGCCCCTAGCAAGTGCTATCGAGGCGCTTGTACTAGGCAAGGAACCATCTCACAAGGGGACTTAGCTCAATAGGGCTTTCTTTCTGAAAATGACTATATCTTGATTTACCCTACGACATACCATAGGAAGTATGCTATTTTCTGAGGCATCCGGAGGCTTACGGGCTAATCAAGTCGTGTGGGTAAAGTAGTACACCTGCAGGTATCAATCTATTCGAATAGCCGTGTCCACGATTATGGACAACCGCTTGAGTTCGGGAGTTACTATTGTTAGACTTTTAATTAAAACTTGTGGTTGAACTTGGTATTCGTCATGAGCGGGATGTTCATGTGTTTAGTACATCAAAGTGGGCTGCCACTTTGGTCCTTGCATGATTCAATTGTTTATTCTTGAAATGCTTTACTATATGTTTTACTTCTACTTCAAATCTGATTTTAAATGGGCACATGAAAAACTAGTATGTGTAGGATGTTAATTGTTGCGTCTCTTTCGCAAAACTAAACCAATATGAGCCATCCTTTGAATGACCCTTATGCATAACTATTTTTATTTGTGTAAGACTTGCAGTACACTTGTACTCACCGGATGTTTCTTGGCCTTTTCGGTGAGGAAGATTATGAGTATGACGATCTCGTTAGTGTTGACTTGGGTGACACTAACGAGTAGTGTGCTATCATTTAACCCCCAGTCGGTTGCCGATGGGTGATGGGCATACCACTCTGGTCTTTTGCTTTATTTATTTGCTTCCATCGCTACTTGATACTTTACTTTGAATTTGGCGGTCGGTACCGTATGTAATAAGTCGTAGACTTTGACTATTATGCAGTATGTCTTTTTATCTCTTGTTGTATGCGTTGTATGGGTGTAATCAACGTTGGATGAGGGTATGAGTATATTGGTCGTTGATCTTGGGAGCCAATATAAGTCATACTCGTTATTAATGGATCCCCATTTAACCCACTAAGTGTAGTGCCTCGAATCAAAAGAGAATCGACAATCATGTAGCGCTCGCAAGGGAGCAGCGCGCATGATCGTTGAGGCTTTAGTATTCGGCTAAGCCTCTCACTTGGATAGAGTTAAATTGGAATTCATTTACCGGAGACCCGTGATTATGTCCCTAAGACCTTGTCTAATCTTGGTCTTATGGAGATAATTACCGGGGCCCCACAACGTTAGTATCGAGCCATCTTGTTGTAGGTTAGAGATAGCATGGGCGTTAAGTTTAGCCAGTCCATTGGTCTAAAACTATTTTCAAAGTATCAAACTAATTTGAGAAAAACTAAGTTAGGAATCCTTTTTATTCCTTATCCATCTAGTATCTTTTCTCACCTTATTCTTGTTTCGATTTACGAAACTAACTCATCTTGCCATTCTGTCCTTGGTTAAGTCGTCAATACCTTGTTCGGGATACCCAAGCTGAAGATGTGGATGGATATCCGGCGCTTCTAGAGATATATTGTGAAGAGCAAACTTCATTTATCAATTTCAATGCTCCATCTATCATCGGAATCAAGGACCAGGGATGGAGGAGTATTTGGCAGTGATCAATATCGTTGCCAGACGTGTGACGAGGAGTATCCCATATGGATTCCAGGCGCGTGGCACCTCTGATGCCACGGCATTGCAGGAAGTGGCTCGTGTGGCACTGAGCCATCTTCGTCATGACTTGACGAAGTTAGCTCAGCCTCCATACTACCACTTTCCTATGCAAGCACGTGGCGCAGAAGTGAACACTGTTGCCAGGATCCAGTCTGGGAAAGACACTCAAGTGCGACAGCTGGCAAGGTTGATTCACATCATGGATCAGATCCATCGTTGTACTATGCATGAGTTATGGGAGGCGCGGCGTCGCCTCACTATGACTCAAGGGCGTCTGCAACCCCTAAGCAACATGGGGCTTGTGGACCGGCATGTGCTTTATGGGGAGAACGAGGTCTCTCCATATGTGTCTGCACCACCAGAGTACCGTCTTCCCGAAGTGGGAGGGCAAGTACTCAATCTTGGACCAAGACGTCAAGCTCGTATGCTCGTAGGTTTCTCTCGTGTCCAGAGCATCGGCGAAAGGACAAGAAGACGATGCCTTGCTATGATATTAGGGTTAAATTAGGGTTATTCTTAGATTTTATACGCCCTAATGATATTATTACTTAGCTGGTAGACGCTGGATTTTGTGGCGATCATTTACTCTTTTTTCCAAGTAGTTGTGCATCGCCTACGGGTGGGTTGTATCGCAACTATGTCGGAAAACTAACCTTGCTCGTTTGTATCTTGTGCTATCCCTACTGCTTTCTTTTTCATTTGTTTCGAGTTGGTTCTTATGTTTTTAAAGCTTAAAATCCCTAAAATTCAAATAAAGAACCTTACCCTGTTGTTTTCCCCTACCTTATGCTTTTCCCTCTCGTCTCTTTAATGGAAGTCACATGTTGATTAAGAGTTGGTAGCGGAGTCGGTGAAGAGAAGGATATGATTGAATAACTGCGATTTTATCTTTAATTAGATCTTTTATGTTTTGATGATATTGGTGGTTGTGCAAAGGTCGAGTGATATATGATGAATGAGAAATTAAATTATTACTCATGATCCCTGAATATGATCTTAGAAGAGTTAATTAGATTTTCGAATCGAGAGATATTAACCTTTGTGAGATCAATTGTGGATTATGGTAGATGTTACCATCAGAGGTTATGATATGAGTATAAATGGAACTATTGTAGTGAGGTGTCAACTTGCCAACGAATGATGTTGGATTTATATCAGAGAAATATGCAGGTAGAACTCATAAAGTACGTGTATAGGCTCGAAGAAATAATGTTGTGGGTTCACTTGGGGATTTATATTTTTGACATGCCTTAGTGTTAATCACAGTTTGGTCCAGTGTGATAGAGTTAGAATTTGGAAACTGTGATGCTATATTATAAATTTTGGTGGATACCTTTGATGATAATTTGAGAATTTGAAGTTTAATTTGAGTATATAACCGGATCATAATACTTTAGAGGTGAGGAAGGATAAGGTGATTGAGTAGTCGTGTATTGGATGACTATGACGATTGAATGCGAGATTTATCTCTTTGGGAGTAGTTGTCCCACAGATGATATAATTGGATCAGTTAGGATGATTAAATGTGGCGGTTGGGACTAACTAATACTTGAGCATAAGTAGATTGTGGAAGGCATCGAGTTAATCTTGTTTATTTGAACTAAGATTATTGTGGATAACTTGATTTGTACAAAGTTAGTGATTCAAACTATTTGGATTATGGATGGATTACAAACTCATCCTGGATGGATGATCTTTTTGATGATTTGATATACCTAGGTCGGAGTTGACTTTGGATAAAGGAGGTATATCTTTAACCTTAGATAATTGTGTTGATTTTAATGATTGATTAGATCCTACAATAGGGATGAGTGGATTATACTTTAAAAGATTGATTCGAAGTAATTTGTGGATTGATTATTGCAAGTGGATTGATCCTGCTGACCAAAAGGATCGAGCAGCGGAAATATAGAGATATTTTTGAAGATGCAATTTAATCTTGCATAGATATACCCTCTGTTAGGAATTAAAATTGTTGTGAGAACAATTGCTGAAAACTGGATGGTTGCTAATATATGTCAATTGGCTGATTATAGGCATTGAAATATAGTTCTTTAATACTCATGATTTGAGAGTTATATTGGAGATGTCCTATGATAGAAATTATAAAGCAAGTGTAATGGGATATGTGAGTAATATGGTGGTTTCACTTAGGATCATTAGTGTTCCAGAGAATGGGATCAAGATTGATGTTGAATCATGAGTTATACTATGAGAATGAATTAATGGATGTTTGTCCTCACTTGTGCATTGTTAAAATTAAGAAGTAAGTCGGTGTCCTTATTGGAAATCAAACCAAACCTAGGAATTTATGGTGGTTTAGGAGAATCCATCGAAGTAAGTGATTTCGAAGGTTAACTTATAAATTGTGGAACAATAGATTGGAGTGTGTTTGCCTTAGACTAAATATGATTGATGGATTTTAATTAGAGGTTGTCGAACCAAAAATGTCGAGATAGTAGTGGTATTGGTTAAAAATCGAGTCGATTAGTCTTTGGAAAGAAGATTGGATTTTAACAAAGCGACCGAGTCTTTCTGCCCCTATATATTCTTTTCCGTCCGAATCTCCGGGACGAGATTCTTTCTAAGGGGGGGAGGTTTGTAACATCCCGATTTTCAGGATCAGGATATTAATATTTAAGCAGACGATCTAATAAAAATTTGGCAATGTTTTAAAATTTTTCCCTTGTTTAATTCAAATGTTGCCTTTAAAATCGAATCGATTCGTCTAAAAGTTGTATAAAGATAATAATAATAATAGCAGACAATATTAAATTGAATTGGTCGAGAGACTACAAATGAAAGAAAATTATTTTTGTCTCTTGCTTTCACATGCATTTCAAAAATCATACCGTGGTGCATACATTAGACCGCCGCTCTTTTTCAGTCCGACCAACCCAGGCGAGACGTCTGTGTATCCATTTCTTTTCCCTAACTTCCCTCCTCGCAAACGCAACCGAAAACCAAAAATCATGCGATGCATGTTATAGCGTTGCGATCGTCGTCTCGAGGGCGTTCTGTTCTCCAATCGGTTTTGAGTGCGAGCTCTTTTGCGTGGCATGCAAGAAGGAGGAAGAATTGCTGCTATTTATTTCATTTGTCAATTTTATTTCCGATCACCCTTGTGCTAGCCGAGCCACTTTAGTCACTACCATTTCTTTTGTAGTTTTATTCACCCAACCAAGGACCTGAGGTGGTGTCGGGACCCAAAAATGCAATTCTGGACCCTCTGTGTATTCTGCACTAGTCCAGGATCACGCTAGAGCACACAATGATAACATAGGTGAATATCAATCCACACAAGCGAAATATAACATAAGCGAATAGTTTGAGTAACAACTTAGAGTTTTGACCTTAAGGTCGTGGTTACAACTTATTAAGCCACGCAGGCTAACACTAAAGAAATCTTTGCGTGGAACAAAAATAAACTCGCAAACTCCAATCAAGACACCACAGCAACCGATCGGGATCGATGACCTAGCGATCAACCTTCTTCCACAAACTCCTCCTCGAAAGCAAAGCGAAGACTCCTCCATACAGTAGGTTTGGACGCAAGTTTTACAACAAGCGTGAGTACACAACCGCACTCGCAAATCATACCACGTAATGCAATAAATAGATGCGGGCTTATTCCAAAGGAATGGCTTCGTGGTTATTTTGCGTAAATGCAACATTTGCAATTGAATACAAATAATAGATTGAAAGCATAAGTTAAAACAAATAAGCAATATTAATTTAGCTTGTTTCCACAAAGACACTGACTAAGCGATTAATTCACTGACCATATGGTTGAGATCACACTGACTCCCAATCCCACATTTTATGAACACTACCCTCATGTGAAATCCCGGCGTTGTCCATGACCGAGGACGCGACTATTCGAATAGATTGATTAACACTCTGCAGAGGTTTGTACACTTTACCCACACGATACAACTAGTGTAGCTAGCACCGATCGTAACATATGATTCGGCAACTTTGTCTCAACATTGGCGTTCTTATTCACACACGATCCCATATCACAAAGCTTAACCTATCCACCTAAACCCCAATGTTGAAACTCCGTAACCTACTAAGTTAAGCCTGTCACCAGACATGTGGTCGTACAGTAAAGCTCAGTTCAATGGCGCACGAAGTTAAGTCCTTAATTGACCAAGGCAAGACTTCCAGTTTTTCTAACTAAACCACACAGATAAATCCCAATCACAAAGCCACCGGTTCACACAGTATCCACCACTTGCCTCAGTCTAAATCTTTTACCACCCAGTTGGTTTAGTGCAACACATGCCATCACGAGTAATAGCACACAGCACACACAGTTTTATCACACTGTTCCATAATCACTTAGTCAATTTCATAATTGCACTCACATGAGATGATGACTCGTAGCATGGCTAAGCAATTCTAGTCGTTCTAACCCACCATGTTGGCAATATGCTAATACCAACTAAGTAATAAACCAATCTAGGGCGACAAAGATGAAGGTATACAAGTAGGCAAGGTGAACATAACAAGTGGGATCAATAACTAGCCCAAAAGCATTTAAATACATAATTAAAGTAAATGCAATAATTTAACACAATGTAATTTGGGAAAACTGTGATTCAATATGATTAAAGGTATGACTTGCCTTGGAATAGGTCTATGTACTGGTCTTGAACTTGGTTGAAGCCTTCTTCGACGAAAACCCCCGAAGTATCGACGTCTACGCACAAACGAAGCAAAACAACCAAAACAAATAAATAACAGAGGCAAAACAAACTCCAAAAATTAAATAAAAATAATAATTAGGTAGATCTCGAATTTAGACAAATTTAGAAATTTGAATGGGCTCAATCGGAGTTAGGATGCAAAAGTTATGGCCTTTGGAGATTGAAAATACATAAAATCTTGAAAATCGGTATTTCATGAATTTCAATTATTTTCTAAAGGAAAATCAGATTATTGCGCAAGTGGCGTCGATGGAGGAATTTCGGAAAAAGAAATAATAAAAGAAATCTCTGACATGTGGGACCCACATGTCAGAGGATAGGCTCACGGTGGACTAGGTCCACCGAGCCTCTGGACTCGGGAACCCGTGGACCATGCCACATGGGCACGCACGTGGACGCTGACGCAGCGCCACGTGGGACGACACGCAAGCGCGAGGGTGAGGTGGCGGTGGCGTGGCGACATCGACGCGGCGGCGCTCGGATTCCGACGGCAACGGCGATCCGGCGGCGATACACCGGCGGTGGTGGTATGCCGGCGTGTAGCTCGCTATTGCGAACCTCAGGTGCAACTCGGGTGGTCGGGGACAACGGAGGTGGTCGGCGAGCAAAGAGCGCGAGAGGCCGGGTTTGGCGGCACGGCGCTCGGTGGCGCCCGCGAGACGAAAGCCACCAGGAGGTAGAGGAGCTCCGTGCGATGCCAACGGTGCAGACGAAGAGGCGCGGGCGGCACCGACGGCGGAGAACGAGCTCGTCGGAGCTGGCGGCGGCGCAGATCGATCTTCGGCTCTTGCGGCGGCTAGGGTTCGGCCGCGAGGTGGCGGCTAGGGTTGAGATGCGGAGACCGAGGACTACCCCTCCTTATATAGGCGGCGGCTTGGGAGAGTCCAGGGCACGAACGCCCAAAACGGAGGCGGCGGCGGAGATCGTATCCCTAACGGATTCGGGAACGAAGACGACGTGGCACGCTGGGACCCACACGTCAGTGACACAGCTCGCGTGAGTCCGCGTGCGAAACGGCGCGGCTGCAAAACAGACTCGAGATCTGACCGTTGGATCTTGATCGAACGGCCCACAATCCAAGAAACATTCGGACAACTCCGGTTGCCTTACGCGCATCCAGCCGTTCATCCTTGATCCAACGGTGGAGGATGAGCGGGTGCGCGGAGAGAGAGAGAGAGAGAGAGAGAGAGAGAGAGAGAGAGAGAGAGAGAGACGGGTCCACAGCCGCTGAAAGGCAGCCACGCGCGCTGGCCGAATTTGTGGTGGCGCTGGAATAGGAGTTGGGCCGGAGAGATTCGGCCCAAAGAGATTTCCGAGATTTTAATTAGTTTTTCTAATTTAGAAAATACCAGAAATTCAAATAGGCAATAGAAATTAGCAAATGAACTCAGAAAAATTCTAGAAAAATCTAGAAAATATATCTGAGCACATAGAACCCAAATAAAATAGTTTTGGCTATTGTTCATGTTGGGATTATTCACATTAAATGTTTTTTATTATAAAGTTCAATATTAAGCTTTTGAATTAAATTCAGATAAAATCCAAATGGTGAATTTTCTTCCTACTAACTATTTAAAAGATTTTTAAGCTCTGAAAATTGGGATGTTACAAACCTCCCCCCTTAAAGGAATCTCGACCCCGAGATTCAGGCTAGCTAGAGAAAATGCTAGGAAACTCGGCTTTCAGCTCTTCTTCACGTTCCCATGTTGCTTCTCCTTACAGTGGTTGCTCCTTTGGACCTTGCAAAACGAGCAGTCTTGCTTACGTGAGGCGCTCTGCGACATCCAAAATCTTGACCGTTGCTCCTTGTAGGTAAGATCCTCTTTCAAAACAATTGATTCCAACGGGCTTGCTCTTCGGCACACGAAGACACTTCTTCAACTGCGAGACATGAAAGACATCATGTACTCCTGCTAACGACTGCGGTAGCTCCAATTGGTAAGCAACTTCCCCACGGCGTTCCAAAATCTTGAACGGGCCAACATACCTAGGGGCAAGCTTCCCTTTGGCATGAAACCTTTGACACCTCGGCGGGTCGCTCGAAGATAGACAAAATCTTCGGCTCGGCGAGATCTCGGCGGTGGTTATCGGCATAACTCTTACGCCTTGGTCGGGCTATTTTTAGCCTTTTCACGATCATAGCAACTTGTTCTTACGCCTCTTGGATGATATCCGCCCGAACATCAGACGTTCGGTGTCTCGACCAATTTAACGGGGTTCGGCAGGCACGGCCATACAAAGCTTCAAATGGCGACATTTGCAGACTGGCTTGATAACTGTTGTTGTACGAGAACTCTGCATACGGCAAACTTTTATCCCATCGGGTAGCATTCGCTAGAGCGCAAGCTCGGCATATCTTCCAATATCGATTGACTCTTTGATCGTCCATCCATGCGTGGATGATAGCGATCAAATTCGTGGGTACCCAATGCTTCATGCAAACTCGCCAAAAGCGAGAGGTGGCGAGATCCTCGATCGACACTA
The DNA here is from genome assembly GCA_036346255.1 of Ampelocalamus luodianensis. Classification (NCBI taxonomy): domain Eukaryota; kingdom Viridiplantae; phylum Streptophyta; class Magnoliopsida; order Poales; family Poaceae; genus Ampelocalamus; species Ampelocalamus luodianensis. The sequence goes on along the minus strand of CM070622.1, from coordinate 23,803,206 downwards.
TTTTCTTGGGCACTCCATGCAAACGGCGATTCGGCCATGTACAACTCCGCAAGGCGATCTCCTGAGTACGTGGTTTTGACTGGCAGAAAATGTGCGACCTTGGTCAATCGATCAACTATTACCCAGATTGAATCGTAACCTGATTGGGTCTTGGGTAAACCGGTGATGAAATCTATCCCGATTTCTTCCCACTTCCATTCTGGAATCTTCAACGGTTGCAGCAAACCTGCGGGTCTCTGGTGTTCTGCCTTTATTTTCTGACAGGTGTCGCACAAGGCCACGAACTCCGCGACCTCCCGTTTCAAATTTGGCCACCAAAACTTATTCTTAACATCCTGGTACATCTTGGTACTTCCAGGGTGAATCGAATACTTTGAGTCATGGGCTTCTTTTAAGATTAACTGTCTTAGACCATCGATATTTGGTACACAGATACGTCCATTAATCCAGAGTATGTCTTGATCATCCTTGGTGAAATCTTTGAATTTTCCTTCTGCCATTTTGATCTTGATGTCTGACAACACGGGATCCTTTGGTTGTGCTTCACGAATCTATTTCTCCAAGGTAGACTGTACCTCCAAATTGGCCACAAATCCTTTGGACACAACTTCTAGTTTTAGCTTCTGAAATTCTTCATAAAGTTCTGGGAAATCTTCCTTTACTTTCAAGGCATTACAGTAACTCTTACGACTTAGAGCGTCTGCAACTACATTGGCTTTTCCGGGATGGTAGTGGATTCCAAGATTATAATCCTTAATCAATTCCAACCATCTTCTCTGTCTCATATTCAGATCTGACTTGGTAAAAATGTACTTCAAACTTTTATGATCTGTGTAGACCTCACAGCGATTACCGATGAGGTAATGACGCCAAATCTTTAAAGCATGCACTACGGCAGCTAATTCCAGATCATGAGTAGGGTAATTCTCCTCGTGAGGTCTCAATTGTCTTGACGCATAAGCGACAGCTCTTCCTTCCTGCATCAGGACATATCCTAATCCTTGACGCGAAGCATCACAATAGATATCGAAATCCTTGCGAATATCTGGCAAAATCAGCACTGAGGCTGAGGTCAAGCGCTTCTTTAACTCTCGAAAACTTTCCTCACAGGCTGGAGTCCAAGTGAACTTTTTCTCCTTCTTCAACAATTGCGTAAGAGGCTTAGCAATTGATGAGAATCCTTCGATAAAGCGGCGGTAATAACTCGCCATCCCCAAGAAACTACGAATCTGGTTCTAGTCTTGGTGGTCCGGTGTAACATGCCTTTACTTTTCTGGGTCAATTGCTACTCCATCGGCGGTCATCACATGGCCAAGGAAATCCACTTCCTTCTTCCAAAAGTCACACTTACCGAACTTGGCATACAACCGATGCTCCACGAGTTTCTCGAATTAACCTCGGGTGTTCTGCGTGTTCCTCCTCCGATTTGGAATAAACGAATATCGTCAATGAACACCACTACAAACTTGTCGGGTATTCCATGAAGACTTTGTTCATCATGTTCATGAAGTAAGTGGGCATTTGTCACCCAAATGACATGACCAAGAACTCATAATGTCCATACCGCGTTGAGAAAGCGGTCTTTGGTATATCCCTAGGGTAGATCTTCAAGCGATGGTAGCCCGATCGCAAGTCGATCTTTGAGAACACTCGGCTCCTTCATCGGTCAAGCGGATCGTCTATCCGGGCAATGGATACTTATTCTTGATAGTGACCTCGTTGAGAGAACGGTAGTCGATACACATCCTCATGCTTCCGTCTTTCTTCTTGACAAACAAGACTGGTGCTCCCCACGGTGACGAACTTGGTCTTACAAAACCTTTCTCGAGAAGTTCTTCAATCTGCTTCTTCATTTCTGCTAACTCGTCAGCTGGCATTCGATAAGGTCGCTTAGAAATTGGCGCTGTCCCTGGCACTAGATCAATGACAAACTCGATGTCACGATCTGGTGGCATTCCGGGTAACTCTTCTGGAAACACATCTGGGTATTCTCTGACTATTGGCACATTCTCCAATGCAATGGTCTTCAGATTGTTTACTAGCAAGTGTCCTTCACGAACTGATGTGGCTAGAAACTCCACTTTCCTTCCATCAGTACTCTCAACCATTCTGGCTCTTCGCCACAATCGGCCTGACTTTGTGCTTGGATAGCCAATCCATGCCAAGAATGACATCTAGGGTTTGGGTGTCTAGAACAATTAGGTTGGCTAGGCTATGAGTAAAGCTCCTAAACAACCCACTCTAGAGCTTAGCTCGAGCGATTGAACTAATAGAGTATGATTAAGTTGTATAGCCTCCAACTTATTCTTAGTTGCAAAACTTGGACACAAAAGAATGCGAAGCTCCGAATCAAACAGAGGCGATGCGGTATCGAATTAACCGAGGAACTTACCCGATCGACGTCGGTGCTTCTGTGCTCCTTCCAGGGTGACGTGGTTGACACGGCCTCGGACCACGGACTGCGTCCCTCCTCCTGGCTGGTTGGGGGCTTGGAAAGTTCCCTGTTGGTGACCCGGTGCTGGTGTCTTATTCGGTGTAGCTCCAAGGTTGAAACGAACTGGAGTGACCGTTCCCCTCTGTGGACACTGATTTGCGTAGTGGCCTGGTTGACGGCAAGTGTAGCACACCCTTGGCTCTTGCGATTTGTTGACTGCTGGATTAGCGTTGGTCGGTGCTGGGGTGCGAGTGTTCTGAGCAACTGGACGAGGTGCTGAGGTTGGTGCAGGTGTCCTGGCGGAATTCTGTGGAGAAAACCGGTTGAACTGCGGTGGCACTGTCCTTGCTCTCTGTTGGAATTGCTGGCCTCCCTGCTGGATCATCCTGCGTTTGCGATTGTCTTCCAGTTCCTTGCGCTTATCCTCCATGACTAAAGCTTTATTGATCAGTTCTTGGAAGTCAGGGAAGGTATGTGCAAGGAGATTGACCTGAAGTCCAGTGTTCAGTCCCTTCATAAAACGACTCTGGCGAGCCTTGTCTGTTGCAACATCTTCTGCAGCATAGCGAGCAAGTTGCGAGAATTTGTTGAGATAGTCAGACACTGACAAGCTTCCTTGCTTCAGGGCACGGGATTCATCTTTCTTTAGTTCAATAATTCCTTCTGGTACGTGGTATTGGCGGAATGCTGTAGAGAATTCCTCCCAAGGGATATTCGTGGTGCCTCATGAGCGCGAAGTTCTCCCACCATTCTCACGCGATGCCCTCCAACTAGTGAGAGGCATAGAGAACTTTTTCATGGTCATTGCATTGGGTGATCGCGACTTCCTTTCAATCATCGAAGCCAATCATCGCTTCCACGGGTGAGACATGTCCGTAAAATGTTGGTGGGCGAGTTCTCATGAATTTCGCAAGTTTGGATGGTCCATGGTGACCATGAGCGTTGGGCTCCATCTTTGGTGGTTGTTGTTGTTATTGTTTCGGTTGTGCATGGCTTGCATCCGAGTCATCATGGTATTCATCACCGTGATGCTGCTTTGCCATGAAAGCTCCAAAGTTTTGCAAGTCAATTGGGGGGTGCTTGTGGCGGAACTGCTCCTGTAGTTGGTTGCTCATTGCCTCCTGATGCTGGGGTACCGGAACCACTTGCAACTGTCTGGCGAGTTGTAACCATCTGGCGAAGCTCCAAGGGTTAGATAAGGTAGCAAGCATGGGGTGAGTTAAGAACTAAGCGGGGATTGGTTAAACCCAACAACAACTGAGAGAACCAAAAGCAACTTTATTACTTAGGAACTTAGTATGGCTTGCAACAGATGCCTAAGGGCCTTTGCAGCTCATACTCACACTCAAAGAAAATAGCGAACCTAAGCACACAATCTAACGCCTAAAGGGCGACACAACTAGGCTTAGGCGACGCGCTTAACACACTAAGCCTCAATGCGAACCTAGGCCTTAGCGAACTCAGTCGCTGAGGTAACCTCCACAACCACGGCTGTGCTCCCGCCTGCTGTAGACCTTGAACTGTCTTTGGCATCTTCGCATGGCGATTCGGTGCCCGGGCTGGTGCAACGAGAACAGCGTCGATGGCGCGACAGCTCTCTCAGTTCTCGCTCCACCTCCTCCGGATCTTCCTCGATTCTTCATGTTCTTCTTCCTCTTCTTGGTCTGCCTGGGGGTGGGCGTCTAGTATCTCTTCCAGGATGGCGATCTTCTCTTCAGCTTGGTGCAAGCTCTTGTAGGCACCGTCTAGATCGCCGCCATCATCTCCATGGATTCCTCTTGGGCGACGACGCATCGGCGAGGTGTACCAGCGTGGCATCTTCTTCTCCCTCCGTGAATGGATAGTGTGCGAGTAGCTCCACGGCGGTGCTGCGGGGTGGTAGCGGAAGACGTTCCTTGCAACTCGCGCATGTAGATGTGGCGATTCGAAGCATGGTCAGCGCGGCGATTCTGTATTCCTTCACTCCAAGTGATCCTCCCGACGGAGATGTTCGTGGTAGCTTGCCTTGGTGTTCATCTGGCGTAGATCGTCAAGCGACGCATCGCACCCGCTTATGTCCATCCACCATCCGCTTGTTTCCTCGGTACAACGGACGATCAAAACCTCAAGTACTGCGAAGCTTCCAAAGTTCGGCGGCGTAACCTCCACAACGCTCACCATAGGTCTGAAGGCGAGGCATCTGTCAAGACAGACGAACTGGGTAAGAGCAACTTTAAAACAGCGGGGAAAGAAAAGGTTATAGCAAAAGTTGAGGCAAGAGAGATATGAGGAGAGTTAAGCATTTGATTAACTTTACAAGTTAATTTTTCCTTTAGAAAATAGTTTGGACACTCTAAAGACGGCCAATCTAACTAAGGTCAAGACCTACAGTCAGTATGGCTCTGATACCACCTCTGTCGGGACCCAAAATGCAATTCTGGACCCTCTGTGTATTCTGCACTAGTCCAGGATCACGCTAGTGCACACAGTGTAACATAGGTGAATATCAATCCACACAAGCGAAATATAACATAAGCGAATAGTTTGAGTAACAACTTAGAGTTTTGACCTTAAGGTCGGGTTACAACTTATTAAGCCACGCAGGCTAACACTAAAGAAATCTTCGCGTGGAACGAAAATAAACTCTGGCAAACTCCAATCAGCACACCACAGGCAACCGACTGGGATCGATGACCTAGCGATCAACCTTCTTCCACAAACTCCTCCTCAAAGCGGCGAAGACTCCTCCATACAGAGGTTTGGGCGCAAGTTTTACAACAAGCGTGAGTACACAACGTACTCGCAAATCATACCACGAATGCAATAAATAGATGCGAGCTTATTCCAAAGGAATGGCTTCGTGGTTATTTTGCGAAATGCAACATTTGCAATTGAATACAAATAATAGATTGAAAGCATAAGTTAAAACAAATAAGCAATATTAATTTAATGATTGTTTCCACAAAGACACCTGACTAATCGATTAATTCACACGACCATATGGTTGAGATCACACAGCTCCCAATCCCACATTTTATGAACACTACCCTCATGTGAAATCCCCAGCGTTGTCCATGACCGAGGACGCGGCTATTCGAATAGATTGATTAACACTCTGCAGAGGTTTGTACACTTTACCCACACGATACAACTAGTGTAGCTAGCAGCGATCGTAACATAACGATTCGGCAACTTTGTCTCAACATTGACGTTCTTATTCACACATCCCATATCACAAAGCTTAACCTATCCACGAACCCCAATGTTGAAACTCCGTAACCTACTAAGTTAAGCTGTCACGGACATGTGGTAAACAAGAAAGCTTCGATTCAATGGCGCACGAAGTTAAGTCCTTAATTGACCAAGGCAAGACTTCGCTTTTTCTAACTAAACCACACAGATAAATCCCAATCACAAAGCCACCGGTTCACACAAGTATCCACCACTTGCCTCGGTCTAAATCTTTTACCACCGGTTGGTTTAGTGCAACACATGCCATCACGAGTAATAGCACACAGACACACAGCTTTATCACACTGTTCCATAATCACTTAGTCAATTTCATAATTGCACTCACATGAGATGATGACTCGTAGCATGGCTAAGCAATTCTAGTCGTTCTAACCCACCATGTTGGCAATATGCTAATACCAACTAAGTAATAAACCAATCTAGGCGACAAAGATGAAGGTATACAAGTAGGCAAGGTGAACATAACAAGTGGGATCAATAACTAGCCCAAAAGCATTTAAATACATAATTAAAGTAAATGCAATAATTTAACACAATGTAATTTGGGAAAACTGGGATTCAATATGATCAAAGGTATGACTTGCCTTGGAATAGGTCTATGTACTGGTCTTGAACTTGGTTGAAGCCTTCTTCGACTAAAACCCCAAGTATCGGCGTCTACGCACAAACGAAGCAAAACAACCAAAACAAATAAATAACAGAGGCAAAACAAACTCCAAAAATTAAATAAAAATAATAATTAGGTAGATCTCGAATTTAGACAAATTTAGAAATTTGAATGGGCTCAATCGGAGTTAGGATGCAAAAGTTATAGCCTTTGGAAGATTGAAAATACATAAAATCTGAAAATCGGTATTTCATGAATTTCAATTATTTTCCTAAAGGAAAATCAGATTATTGCGCAAGTGGCGTCGTGGAGGAATTTCGGAAAAGAAATAATAAAGAAATCTCGACATGTGGGACCCACATGTCGGAGGATAAACTCACGGTGGACTAGGTCCACCGAGCCTCTGAACTCGAGAACCCGTGGACCATGCCACATGGGCACGCACGTGACGCCGACGCGGCGCCACGTGGGGCGACACGCAAGCGCGAGGGCGAGGTGGCGGTGGCGTGGCCGACATCGACGCGCGGCGCTTTCGGTTCCGGCGGCAACGGCGAGCGGCGGCGATACACCGGCGGTGGGTGGTGCCGGCGTGTAGCTCGCTATTGCGAACCTCAGGTGCAACTCGGGTGGTCGGGGACAACGGAGGTGGTCGGCGGCGAGCAAAGAGCGGCGAGAGGCCGGGTTTGGCGGCACGGCGCTCGGTGGCGCCCGGCGAGACGAAGCCACCAGAGGTAGAGGAGCTCCGTGCGATGCCAGCGGTGCGAGCACGAAGAGCGCGGCGGCACCGACGGGCGAGAACGAGCTCGTCGAGGTGGCGGCGCGCGATCGATCTTCGGCTCTTGCGGCGGCTAGGGTTGCCGCGAGGTGACGGCGGCTAGGGTTGAGATGCGAGATCGAGGACTACCCTCCTTATATAGGCGGCGGCTTGGGAGAGTCGAGGCACGAGCGCCCAAAACGGAGGCGGCGGCGGAGATCGTATCCCTAACGGATTCGGGAACGAAGACGACGTGGCACGCTGGGACCCACACGTCAGTGACACAGCTCGCGTGAGTCCGCGTGCGAAACGGCGCGGCTGCAAAACAGACTCGAGATCTGACCGTTGGATCTTGATCGAACGGCCCACAATCCAAGAAACATTCGGACAACTCCGGTTGCCTTACGCGCATCCAGCCGTTCATCCTTGATCCAACGGTGGAGGATGAGCGGGCGCGCGGAGAGAGAGAGAGAGAGAGAGAGAGAGAGAGATGACAGACGGGGTCCACAGCCGCTGAAAGGCTACATGCGTGTGGCAATTGGCCAGGTTTGAAGCTGGAATAGGAGTTGGTAGGAGAGATTCGCCCAAAGAGATTTCGAGATTTTAATTAGTTTTTCTAATTTAGAAAATACCAGAAATTCAAATAGGCAATAGAAATTAGCAAATGAACTCAGAAAAATTCTAGAAAAATCTAGAAAATATATCTGAGCACATAGAACCCAAATAAAATAGTTTTGGCTATTGTTCATGTTGGGATTATTCACATTAAATGTTTTTGATTATAAAGTCCAATATTAAGCTTTTGAATTAAATTCAGATAAAATCCAAATGGTGAATTTTCTTCCTACTAACTATTTAAAAGATTTTTAAGCTCTGAAAATTGGGATGTTACAGGTGGTGTCGACACGACGGCGTGATGCATGGGACGGCACCGGGATGAAAGACTGCATTTAAAAATCTAAATTATTTTGACTTCATGTTTTAGCGTGCATATCAAAGATCATAGCGTGTCATTCACTTATATCATCGCTGTCGCTTCAGTTTGACCGACCACAACCAAACACCCGCTCATTATTTCCCGCATTTTTCTTTTCTCACACTTATATCATGCAATGCTACACATTGCTACTACTACTACTAGTAGTAGTAGCTGCTAGTTGCACACTTATATACTTGCAAGCTACTAGTTGCACACATATATACTTGTAGCATCTTCGCTTTACACACACAGTGAGAAAGGTTTGAAGTGGGAAGCTAGTAGTATAGACTTATATGCATGAGGTGGCTAGCTAGTGTGGACACTCCTGCCATTTTCCTTTTGCCACCAAAGCCCTCACACACACCGCCATCTCCTCACTCCTATTTGTTTAGTCATCCAACAAGCAAAGCCACACTGACCTTATCAACTCAATGGCCTGCCCCTTTTCTTTTCTTTCTCTCATCCCCAAACAAAGTCACATGCATGCCCATGTGCTCACCAGAGCCCCTTCATCACCTAAACACACACAACCTCTCACTACCATTTCTTTATTCCCCACTATCCCAGTAGAACACAACATGTCCTCGCCACTTTCTTCCCCAACACAACACCTCCATTCTTTCTCTAACATGAGCTCTAGTTCTTACCTTCTCTCCTCTAGATCCCAACTCAAAAACTGAAATCTCCTAATGCATGTCATACCACCGTGCTCCCCATCGCATAAGCTTTCCATTTATGCAAGAGTTGTTTGCATGCATGGTCGATTGAGTGATTTGGAGAATAGAAGGGAGGAGGAGGCGTGAGCTTGTGGCCATGGCGGCACTTGGAGCACACGGAGCACTAGTCGACGTCGCGGCGCGGCCGTGGCGGCATGGGCACATCTTGTGGCCCGTGCGCGCGGAGAATCTTTGCGGCGGACAAGCTAGCGATGGCGGCACGGCAACTCCAACGGCAACTGGAGCGGCGTGGTGGTGCTGGCGCATGGCGTGGGCCGGCGCGGCGTTGGCGGTGTGCCTAGGGAGCAAGTAGCGGTTCTTTGGTGTCCGCATTGTCTGGCGGCTCCATGCGTCGGACCAGCGGCAAAGCGGCACTGGCGGGAGCAACGATGGTGCATGTGGCGATGGCCCGACATCACGACCACGGCGCGACGGAGGTGGCGAGCACGGGCACAACCGGGGTGGCGACCGGGAGTAGCGGCAAGTAGTTGCTAGCGGCATGGCGTGGAGCTCGGCTAGGAGCAAGGAGGCGTTCGATGCAAGGAGCTGCGGCGGAGGTGGCGGCGGTGCCTAAGTCGGCGGCCGCGGCATGGGCGGCGGCTCGGTGTGGTGGCCAATTGTTCGGCAGGCATGCATGCCGGCAGCTAGCATGGAGCAAGCACCCATGCGGCGATCCCAAGACACGACATGCGGCGGCAACCGAGGGAATGATGGCGGCGCCATAGAGTCATAAACGGCGTGGCGGCGGCGTGTTGCGGCGCACGCGATGGCTTTGCCGAAACAAGTGCGGCGGCGATGGCGGCCTCATGCGGCGGCATGGCTCGCCGTCAGCGACCCTGCGTGGCGAGGCGATGAGTGAGCTGCGCGGCGAAGGTGAGATCGGCGGCGACTATGGCGGGCGGGACGAGAGGCCGAGCGGGCGTGGAAACGGCAACGACTACGGTGGGCGTGGATGCGGAGCCAAGAAGACGTCGCCGGGGCGATTCACACGCCTAGCGTTGCGGTAAAATCTTTAGTATTATTTTTGTTACCACGCTATCTTATTAGTCGTGCATGTTACATATTATTCATGAGCATGACATTTATTTATGCATGTTTATTTGTAAAAATATTTTGGTAGCTTAAGACCGGTATAATTCTCCGGTTATGTCGCATTTGTGTGTAGGCGGGATTATATGATAAATATTATGGATGCGAATGATTATATTGTTGTAGCGGTTTATGTGTATTGTAGGTCGGTGGATGCTAAAATAAAAATACCTTGGATAAATTGATTGGATGATATTATTTTGGAGTCACATGCAAAATTGTGGTGATCTTAGATGATAAATTAATTGGAGGGTATCCTCTCGTTGGATTAGTAATTTTGGAGTTAGGGCGCATAAGGATTTTATGAATTATTACTTGATGGTTGGCGTATGTCTTGATGTTTAAGGATATATCTTTTATATATGTGTATGGTTGCTTGTTGGATGTCGGATTCAGTACATTATTGGATTGTTTAATAGGATGTCCTAAGCGATAGTTATGCGGATCATATATGATGGAATTTGGGAGATGGTAGAATGGATTATTTAATTGCGGATAAATGATTGGATTGCTATGTGATTAATAGATAAGTCCTATGTGCCGAGTTGATAAATTTATACCTCATTTGAGTTAGTGGATAAATGATTATTAGTTGATTGTAGAGACACATATATAGTTGGATTGGTAGAGGTCATTCACAACTAAGTTCGGTGGTATGGATATAAGTTGATCGATTAGTGAGCAATTAGATGGTGGATGTGTTCTTAAATTGTAAAGATCATTAGGTATCGGTTTGTCAATTAAACCCTGATCGGTGGAAAATTGAGTGTATGCGATTGTGATTTGCCGAGGCGAGACTAGTAGAGCTAGATAGTTAGCATTAGCTTAAATAGTATATCGGAGAACAATCGATGGATTTAATCATGGTCATATGCCCATGAGTTGGTGGATTTCGTGTAATTATCGATTAGGTTGTATATTTGGAAGATCGTGAGTTCGGGCATCACTCGATGGATTGACTACCTTGATAATGTCTTAGTGGAGGTTAGTACGGGATTTAGATCAAGATATGAGAACATGATTGGAGAGTGTTATGCATGTGATTGGATTCGACACCGGAGAATCGGTTAAGTATATGCTTATGAGAAGATTAGATTGTCGGTAGATGTTTTCCTTTAGAAAAAGAAAAGAAAATATGTAGGCCCCACTTGTCATGGTAGAGGCTAGGTCAGCCCATGTATAAAAAGGATTTAATTCCATTTAAAATACAGGAAAGAATTATTTTTACACTAGAAATTGAATTAACTTTGAAAATTCTTAGAAAATTCATATGAACTCTAAATGGGATGAATCCAATTGGGTTGTCCATAAAATAATATTCTTTATCTAACCATGTAGTTTTTATCTCCACTAGAATTCTGAAAATTTCCACAACATAATTAATTTCGGGTGAACAGTAAACAGAACCACTATTTTTTTAGCATTTTCTAGAAACCTGATTTTCAAACTACAATAACTCTCTCGTATAAACTCCAAATGGAATAATTTTTGTACCTAAATTCATCTAAAATCATAATCTAGCTACTGTATAAATTTCATGCATTTTTGAGCACTTTGAGTTTTTGGCTATTTCTCGATGTTTATTCGATGTCGTTATTTTCTTAGAGTCCGAACTGCCGCAAGCGAGCGATTACGTAACCGAGAGTGAGCAAGTGAACTCCCAGCAAGGCAAGCATCATTTGAACTTTCTTTTGCATCATATTTGATCCCAGTTTTGGTTAAGATAGTGCAATGATAATTGCTTGCATGCTATTTTGATTATGTCAATATTTTTGTGATGTGTAGTTTAGTTATGTCCTATGCTTGAGGTTAATCTTGAATTATGCCAACTCCCATATGCTTAAGATAGGATGTGTGAATTATGGGTTATAGAATTGCTTAGCCATGCAAGTCTAGACACGGTAGTTCGATCGTCGGGAATAACCCGGCGGTTGTGGGATAAACACAACTCTCATTTTATGATTTATACTTCAGATCTTGTAGCTGTTTTATGAGTTAAATTTTGTTATTTTTAAATGAGCTTTTGGTGCGGACAAGTGTTGGTTAGTGAGGGTGCTTTGTGCACGAGCATTGGGTAAGTGGAAGGACTTGTCCGACAATTGAGGACCGAACTTTGGTAACGTCGTTAATTCAAGTACACTCGTCTTTGCCACACGCGGGTTGGGAGCCGTATGGTTAAGTAGGGGAGGTTTTATTGTGGTAAGTCCTTGGTGGTGTAAGGGCATAGCGACCGTGAAATCCTATGTTCTTTAGGAGTCGATGTAATCCTTTATAGTGTGCAAGGGGCGCCAATTCTTTTGTTTTGATTGCATCGGTATTTCGATATAACTTGTGAGCCCCTAGCAAGTGCTATCGACGCTTGTACTAGGCAAGGAACCATCTCACAAGGGGACTTAGCTCAATAGGGCTTTCTTGCTGAAAATGACTATATCTTGATTTACGTACCGGCATACCATAGGAAGTATGCTATTTTGGAGGCATCCGGAGGCTTACGGGCTAATCAAGTCGTGTGGGTAAAGTAGTACACCCTGCAGGTATCAATCTATTCGAATAGCCGTGTCCACGGTTGTGGACAACCGCTTGAGTTCGGGAGTTACTATTGTTAGACTTTTAATTAAAACTTGTGGTTGAACTTGGTATTCGTCATGAACGGGATGTTCATGTGTTTAGTACATCAAAGTGGGCTGCCACTTTGGTCCTTGCATGATTCAATTGTTTATTACTGAAATGCTTTACTATATGTTTTACTTCTACTTCAAATCTGATTTTAAATGGGCACATGAAAAACTAGTATGTGTAGGATGTTAATTGTTGCGTCTCTTTCGCAAAACTAAACCAATATGAGCCATCCTTTGAATGACCCTTATGCATAACTATTTTTATTTGTGTAAGACTTGCGAGTACACTTGTACTCACCGGATGTTTCTTTGGCCTTTTCGGTGAGGAAGATTATGAGTATGACGATCTCGTTAGTGTTGACTTGGGTGACACTAACGAGTAGTGTGCTATCATTTAACCCCGATCGGTTGCCGATGGGTGATGGGCATACCACTCACGGTCTTTTGCTTTATTTATTTGCTTCATTGCTACTTGATACTTTACTTTGAATTTGGCGGTCGGTGGTATGTAATAAGCTGTAGACTTTGACTATTATGCAGTATGTCTTTTTATCTCTTGTTGTATGCGTTGTATGGGTGTAATCAACGTTGGATGAAGGTATGAGTATATTGGTCGTTGATCTTGGGAGCCAATATAAGTCATACTCGTTATTAATGGATCCCCATTTAACCCACTAAGTGTAGTGCCTCGAATCAAAAGAGAATCGACAATCATGTAGCGCTCGCAAGGGAGCAGCGCGCATGATCGTTGAGGCTCTAGTATTCGGCTAAGTCTCTCACTTGGATAGAGTTAAATTGGAATTCATTTACCGGAGACCTGTGATTATGTCCCTAAGACCTTGTCTAATCTTGGTCTTATGGAGATAATTACCGGGGCCCCCACAAAACTCATAATCTTCCTCACCTGAAAAGGCCATCAAACATCTGGCTGAATACAAGTGTACTCGCAAGTCTTACACAAATAAAAATAGTTATGCATAAGGGTCATTCAAAAGATGGCTCATATTGGTTTAGTTTTGCGAAAGGGACGCAACAATTAACATCCTACACATACTAGTTTTTCATGTGCCCATTTTAAAATCAGCTTTGAGGTAGAAGTAAAGCATATAATAAAACATTTCAGTAATAAACAATTGAATCATACAAAGACCAAAGTGGCAGCCCACTTTGATGTACTAAACACATGAACATCCCGTTCATGACGAATACCAAGTTCAACCACAATTTTAATTAAAAGTCTAACAATAGTAACTCCCGAACTCAAGCGGTTGTCCATAACCGTGGACACGGCTATTCGAATAGATTGATACCCTGCAGGGGTGTACTACTTTACCCACACGACTTGATTAGCCCGTAAGCCTCCAGATGCCTCCGAATATAGCACACTTCCTATGGTATCTTTGGCGCCGTAAATCAAGATATGGTCGCGATTTTAGCAAGATGATTCCATTGGCTAAGTCCTCAACCGTGGCTCCTAGGAACATCGACGTTACGCCTCCATGCCCTATCGCCCCAAAGGAACATAGGATTTCACGGTCCTATGCCCTTACAATTTCACCACCGTGGAACTCAACACAATAAAACCTCCCTACTTAACCATACGGCACCCATATACCGCGTGTGGCAAAGACGAGTGTACTTGAATTAACGACGTTACAAAGTTCGGTCCTCAATTGTCGAGACAAGTCCTTCCACTTACCCAATGCTCGTGCACAAAGCACCATCACTAACCAACACTTGTCGGACCAAAAGCTCATTTAAAAATGACAAAATTTAACTCATAAAACAGCTACAAAGATCTGAAGTATAAATCATAAAATGAGAGTTGTGTTTATCCCAAAACCGCAAGTTATTCTCGACGATCGAATCTACCGTGTCTAGACTTGCATGGCTAAGCAATTCTATAACCCATAATTCACACATCCTATCTTAAGCATATAAGAGTTGGCATAATTCAAGATTAACCTCAAGCATAGGACATAACTAAACTACACATCACAAAAATATTGACATAATCAAAATAGCATGCAAGCAATTATCATTGCACTATCTTAACCAAAACTGGGATCAAATATGATGCAAAAGAAAGTTCAAATGATGCTTGCCTTACTGGTACAGTAGCTGCTCGCTCTTAGTAGCGTAAGTGTCGATATCAATATGCTCGGGAACTATATAATTATAACATCAAATAAATACCGAGAAAACAACTCAAAAATCAAAATGCTCAAAAATGCATGATTTTTCTACAGTAGTTAGTTTATGATTTTAGATGGATTTAGGTCAAAGAATTATTCCATTTGGAGTTATGAATTGGAAGTTATGCTATTTTGAATTTCAGGTTTCATTAAACCTTAAGTTATGTAATTTAATTATTTGGCCAAAATTTGTAGAACAGTGGTGGGGTAAAGGATTACATAGGTAAATAGGTAATATTAAGACAAAATCAAAACAGTTGAGTTTGTCCTATTTGGAGTTTTTATGATTTAGTTATGTATTTTCAAAGTTATCAGCCTTTTATAGTATAACAATAATGGAATTAAAGATTATATTCTCCCAAAATAGTTTCTGTGACAGAGGTAACATGGAGACCATTTTTAGAATTAAGTTCACTGAAAATTAAAATTATCAAAGGTGGTCTCACTGTTTTTGGAGCTTCCAATAATTACTTACGTATTTTTGAAGTTATCAGTCATTTTTCTATTGTGCAAATAATGGTTTTAATGGATTAATCTCCAAGTAAAGCTCTCTGCTACAGAGACAAGGTTAAAACCAATTTTTATACAAAGTTCATTAAATATGAAAATTATCAGAAGTGGTTTCACCCATTTTGGAGTTGAAATGATTTAGTTATGCATTTTAGAAGTTATACATATTTTTCAGTGTATAAATTAACTGATTTCGAATTTCATAAAGCATTTACTACTTTTCCTACCGAGGGCTAGCCTAACCGCGGTCACTGGCCAGCGGGCCTGGAAACAGTGCCATTTGCTATTTAACATCCGATTTAAGCGCGTTCTGACCTGTGGGTCCCTTCGTCAGTGAGTAGGTCCACTGGACTTAGTCCACACGCACAAGTGCACGGTGCACGGGGTTTAAGGGCTAGGCCCACCCGCCAGCCTCTCCCGCATCTCTTTTATCCTTACGAATTTCTGTGCGCAGGGCCCGCATGTAAGCGAGACGTTACCGCGGCTAAGACAGTGATTAAATGCTGATGATTGCCATTAAGTCCCAATCGCGTGCTACAGGAGCGGTCGGCGTACGACAACGGGAAGAATCTCCCTGCACGTTTGCTCGGCGGCTTGCCGGTGACTCCGACCTCGGCGGCGTGAACCAAGAGCAAGCATAGGTGTACAATAGCGCTGCGCTCACAATGGGAGTGGTCTCGACGGCTGAGCCGGCCTGTACCGGCGGCTAGCCGGAGTTGAGCGGCGGCGAAAATACGGCAAAAGAGTATGATGCAAAAGAGAGCTCCGCCGCGATATACAAGCGAGTGCCTGAGTACTAAGGACTAACTAGAAGGTTACCTGGGCTAGATGGAAGCTCGGGGAAGCTTGGAGATGGCTGGAGCAGTGACGACACCGGAGAAGACAAGTGCGGCAAAAGGGGTTTCACGTGGATAGGAGCCCTTGAGCAAAACCAGCTAAAGTGAGTGGGCGGAGCAGCTCAAGGGTTACATTAGGAAGCTACTGGAGTAAGGAATCGACAAAAGACTTACCGGAATGAGGTAGGAGACGAAGGGGTGTTTCACGGCCGAAAATGGTTAAGTCTTCGATTCAACGAAATCCTGCCGTGCATTACCAAAATAGGTTTAGGGGTTTTCATAACCATGCTATATGGCACGACATGACGCGAAAAGGTGGAGATCAAACTCACCGTAAGTGAAGGGTGACAAGATGGCGCTCACGGGAGCGTGCTCTAGAGCTCCAGAGAGCACGATGATGGATAGGGAGCTACAAGCAACGAGAGAAGCTCACATAAGCTAAAATGGATTAGGCATCGAACAAGAAAGAGAAAGGCACCACCCGGTGGAAACTTACTCAAGCGAGGAGCTGAGACGAGCTTCCCTCTCCTCGGTCAACAAAGGAGAAGTGAGGAGGAAGGAGGAGTTGCGAGGGGGTGTTATGCCCGGGCGATGACGGCGATGGAGGCGCCGTGAAGTGGGGAACGCTCCGGAGTGGTGGAGGGGGGCGGTGGACGGACGGCGTGAGCATCGCCGTCACTGTGCCTGTCGGAGCAGCGCGAGCGCGTGGCGCTAGCTTTCTGCGCCCGCAACGGGAGGTAGGAGATGACTCTGACAGCGCGGTCCCGCAGCGTCAGTCACACGGCGAGGTGGGGTTTAAGTGGTTTTCAATCGGCCGTTGGATGGCAGATGGACGGATCAGATTAGAAAGGCGTTCGGACTGGTCAACAGGATGTGAGATCTGGACCGTTGGATGAGGATCTAACGGCTGCATGTGACGGTACACTTAGGCGGTTGGGCTGAGTCCGGTCGCCGAGTCGGACTCGAGTCCGAGGAACAGTGCTAGCCGATTAGGGTTGAGTTTGACTGAGAATTAAATTAGATTTACTACTTTGACCAGAGCTTTATAAATAGAAATAAATTTCAAAAAATCCTCAAATAATTTGTGGGGGTTCCTGGGAAGATATAGTTCCCATAAAAATTATGAAACCCCACTGTTCATATTAAAATTTGTGACATTTAAATTCAAACATGTTGTATATCTATGAATGTTGTTTGAATTTTAATTAGGTTCAAACTAGTCCCAAAAATTTGGGAAAAATTATATTAATTCATTATAATTAATGTAGTATTTAAATAAATTGATTCCAGATGATGATCACAACTTGTTATTACTGATTTGAAGTGAAATGTGAATTTTGATGTGTATGTTCACCTCAAATTAGATTTTCCAAGTACTATATATTATGGAAATGTTTTGAAATCAATAATGCATGCTAATGAAATACATATTAATCCATTTTAATTGTTGGGGCTGTGACACTGTGATTGTATTTATGTTTTGTATGAATGCTTAGCCCTGCAAGTCATTAGATACGTTAGTTCGGTTGACGGGCTTATCTCGTCAATCAAGGCAAACACTGAATCTTTTCTATTTCTAAGTTTTGTTCAGATGTTCTAGTATAAAGTTTTACTTTTGAAACATGGTTTAGATCTGGACAAGTGGATGCTAGTGATGGTGCCTTTGTGCATGAGAATTGGGTATGTGGTCGTCTTGTCCGGATCATTAAAGACCGAAGCTTTTGGGCTGTTACTCCAAGTATCACTCGTACTTCCACACGCGTTGTATGGGCACCGCTTGGTTAAGTAAAAGGTTAATGCTATTGAGTTGGAAAACAGGAGAGTAAGGATATATGTGGTTGATCTCGTATCTATAGCATAGCATATGTTCTTAGAAGGGTGAGGGCGTATATGTGTTCCATCACATGTACGTACCTTAAGGGCTCCGATTGCGATGTAATATGTGCAGTGAGCACAGTTTGCATTTCTTTGATCGGGTCGGCATTCCTGGCGCAACATGTGTGCCCCGGTTAAGCAGGTGCTATCAGCCGTTGTTTAAGCGGGATTAGTTCACACATGGGTTGTCCAACTCAATAATGTTAACTTGTTGAAAAATACCAAGTCTTGATCTCCCCGGCCAGCATACCAAAGGAAGTGTGCTATTATTCGGAGGCTTACGTGCTGGTCAAGTCGTGTGGGTAAAGATGTACACCCCTACAGGGTTAAAACTATTCGAATAGTCGTGTCCACGGTTACGGACGACTTGGTGTTAATTGTCGCCATTGTAGACTGGAAAGCTAAAATTTGATGTGGGAACAACTTGGTGTAGGTATGACAGGGTTGTCATGCATTTTAGTTTACCGAAGTGGATTTGTCACTTGGTATTGTTTGATAGATGTTTCATCTTGTTTTCACTATATTCTTTTAGTTTAAATTTGATTTACTAAATAGCTTTTGCTAACTAGATGTGTAGGTTAAGATGTGTTGCTTTATGCAAAAGTAATACCATTACAACCTTCCTGTTGCTAGCCTTAAGCATGTACAGATTCTAATCCTTTGGATAGGTCCCGCTAAACACTTTCTTTTAGTAGTGTTGTGTAAGTCTTGCGAGTACCTTTTGTACTCAGGTGCTTTAACCACTTGTTTCAGGTGAGGAAGATTACACTAATGATCAGTTCGTTAGCGCCGACTACAGTGACGCTAACGAATAACGCTATTTCTATCCTCCACTCAGTTGCCTATGGGGTTGGGCACACTTGGTTGGATCTTTTGGTTGTGTACTTGTTTTACTTCCGCTGCTACTTTTTAGAAGACTTAATAATGGTCGGTCAACTACTTTTGGTATAATATGTAACTAAATCTTACTTGGAGCATCTTGTAATATATGTATAACTTGTGTATGTCTGTGTACCATGTTGTTTGAGGATATGTGCGTATTAGCCTTGATCCTGGGAGCTAAATCGAGACACATATCCGGGAACTCGAAATCGGACTTGTTTCCTGTTAAAAGTTATGCCTCAGGCATAAGTTCTTAACTTTAAACATATTCGATTTCGGGGGTCTCACAGCGCTGGTATCAGAGCCAGGTTGACTGCAGGTTAGAAATAGCATGGTCGGTAGCCATAGTGAGTCTTCTTTGAAATTATTTTTAAATCAGTAAACTAATTTTTGTAATTCTAAGTTATGAAAATCTTTTCCTTTCCATCTGTCTTAGCATTATTCCTTATCTTAATTTTTCAGTTGATTTCGAATATTATTTTACTCACTGACCTTGTTTTCCTTTTAGATGAGTGGTTGGTTTTTAGTAAAAGAGACCCGAGCTGAAGATGTGGAAGGATTTCCGGCACTGTTGAGGGATATGATGTGGAAAGCAAATTTCACTTATCATCCGGAGTATGCCATCTATCGACGTGATCGAGGCCCGGGGATGGAGGAATATCGAGCTATCATCAATATTCTGGCGAGACAGGTGGTTGGAAGTATTCCATATCGCATCCAAGTTCGTGGCACCTCTGAAGCCATGGTCATTCAGGAAGCTGCCTATGGGGTGATGAGCCATCTTTGTCATGATTTGACGGAGTTGTCCCAACCCCCATATGTCCATTTTCCGCAGCGAGTCCCAGGTGCAGAGTGGAATACTTTCGCCGAGATACAGTTTGGAGAGGATCCTCAAGTACGCCAGCTGGCAAAACTGGTTCATATCATGGATCAGGTTCATCGCTGCAATGTGTACGAATTATGGGAAACTAGACGTCGCCTTAGGGAGGCACAGGAGTACCTCCAAATTGGAGTCCGCATGAATCGCGTTCCTCGCAACGTGCTTTATGGTGACAATGAGGTTTCTCCAGCGACTGCTGCACCACCGGGTTTTAAACTTCCAGAAGTGGCGGGAATGGTGCCTATGTATGAACCCTGCCGTCAAGTCCGTATGTCGACAGGTTTTCCTCGCTCTCGTAAGGCGAATCCCTCTGGAGGCCAGGTTCCTTTGTTAGGATCTCCAAAGCATCTCACCAGTCCTTTGGACCTAGTGGACACGGGGTCGCCTGGAGCTCATCTACTAGATGAGTTCCCGGTGAATTTCAACCGGGATCACTATGTTTGAGGTGTTGAGATCCTACTATATAGAAGGGTAGCCGTTCCTAGCTGTCCCTAAATAAAATGTAATAGGAAGGCTTTTGTATAATTATGTATGTCTTGTTGTAAAACTCTTGTTCCAGACAGTTGCTTGTGCAATTGTGTTGGGACAACGCCTTATGATATGAAGTGTTTCCTTTCGACCTTGGTGTTTCTGACTTTTTGTTTGATGCTGAAATTTTGTGCATACCATGATATCATACATGTTAAAGATTGTTCATATAATTTTATTAGTGTCCTTTCGAATGTATCTCTCGTCTGGTTGCTAACTTTGAGTTTGGCGACAGGATGACGGGAGCTACTACTCGCTCATGAGCTCAGCAGGAAGGGGACTCCCCATCTTCGGGACCCCGTTCCGCTGCTGTTCAAGATCTCTATACGCGTGGAGAGCGTGTGGAGCATTCCGGTCATCGTGACCAGCAACATGATCGACGCGAAGAACTTCCACCGCCACCCACCATGGCTGAGGTTCTTGCGCAAATAGAGCGTAACCGGATGGATCAGACGCGCATTCTCGAGCAAATTGCGCATAACACCTCTTCTGGTCCAGGTCCATCTGGTGGAGCTGGAACTCATATGACTCATGGTGGTCTTGCTGAATTTCAACGGACTAACCCTCCAGTCTTTTCTAGCTCTGAAGATCCTATGGATGCTGAGGACTGGCTCAGGGCTATTGAAAAGAAGATGTTCGTTGCTCAATGCTCAGAGACAGAAAAGGTTCTTTTCGCCAGTTACCAGTTGGATGGTGCAGCTAGTGTTTGGTGGGACAATTTCCTCGCTATCCAGCCGGCAGGACACGCCCCGACTTGGGACAAGTTCAAGGAGGCCTTCCGTGAAGCACACATTCCGGAAGGAGTCATGTTGATGAAGCAGCAACAGTTTCTTGCTCTTAAACAGGGGCGCAAGAGTGTGACCGAGTACCTTCATGAATTCAATTTCTTGGCTCGGTATGCTCCTGATGATGTTTCTACTGATCGTCGCCGTCGAAACAGGTTCATGAGTGGCCTGACTGAAGAGATGCAATTAGCACTTGCAACTCATGAAGTGCATAATTTTCAGCATCTTGTCAACAAGGCAATTGTAGTGGAAGGGAAGAGCAATGCTTTGGAGGAATCGCGCAAGCGAAAGAGGGCCTTTCAAATCGCAACAGGTGGTGGTTTCCCAAGGCCGCGCACTTGGCAATCCAACCCTCCTCGTGCATCAACACCGATCCCTTTGAGGCCATCCGGTTTGTACCACGTCCTACCCCACCAGTGGGTACGTTCCGCCCTACACCACCCACTTGGCAGCCGAAAGGGAGTGGAAATCAGCCACTCAATGTCAGTACTGTTCGGCCTGGTGTGATCTGTTACCACTGTAGGCATCCCGGGCAGTGTAGTGCAAAAGCACGAGGTTTGCCTCCTGTCCCACCTTCACCGGCTCCTGTGCGCCCTGCACCACCTTCGAAATCAGTGTCCAACACTACCCCAGCTCAGATGCGTGGTCGAGTGCACCACGTTGCTGCTGAGGAGGCAGCTGAGGCACCAGATATCGTGCTGGGTATCCTTCTTGTTCATTGCCGTCCAGCTACCGTTTTATTTGATTCTGGAGCATCCCATTCTTTTGTCAAGAGGCATTTTGCTGTTCTTCATCAGTTAGACATGCATACGCTTCAACTACCATATATTATTCGGGCACCGGGGTCTATTTTTCAAACTGATCAAATTTGTCGGGGCATCACAGTGGAAATTCAGGGGGTGAAATTTTTGGCAAATCTAATAGTGATAGATTCAGAAGGGATGGATGTTATTTTAGGAATGGATTGATTAGCTACCTACCAGGGGAAAATCAATTGTGCACAGCGAACAGTTTCTGTTTCGAGTGAAAAAGGCGAGCAAGTTATTTTTGACTCGAAAACTGCTAGTTCTCATCTTTATGCCTTAAAAGTCGGTACCACTCCTGAATTGGAGACAGTACCTGTGGTTAGTGAGTATCCAGATGTTTTTCCTAAAGAACTTCCAGGCATGCCCCCAGATCGCGAAGTGGAGTTCGTGATCGAATTAGCACCTGGTACTGCAACTATTTCTAAACGTCCTTATCGGATGCCTCCCAATGAACTGGTTGAGTTGAAGAAGCAACTCGGGGAGTTGTTAGATAAGGGTTTCATTCAACCCAGTTCTTCACCATGGGGATGTCCAGCAATTTTTGTGAAGAAAAAGGATAAGACTTTGAGGATGTGTGTGGACTACCGTCCGTTAAATGAAGTCACTATAAAAAACAAGTATCCACTTCCCCGAATTGGTGATCTGTTTGATCAACTGACTGGAGCCCAAGTTTTCTCTAAAATTGATTTGAGGTTAGGTTATCATCAGATCAAGGTCAGGACCGAGGACATTCCAAAGACAACTTTCTCTACTCGGTACGGTCTGTACGAGTACACTGTCTTGTCCTTTGGCCTAACCAATGCACCAGCATATTTCATGAACCTCATGAACTCAGTTTTCATAGAATATTTAGACAAGTTTGTCGTCATATTTATCGACGACATCCTCATTTACTCCAAGTCTAATGAAGAGCATGAAAAGCATTTGAGGCTTGTATTGGAGACACTGCGCAAGCATCAGCTTTATGCAAAATTTAGCAAGTGTGAGTTTTGGCTTAAAGAAGTTTGCTTTTTGGGTCATGTCTTATCTGCGGGGGGCGTTGCTGTTGATCCAAGCAAGGTTCAAGATGTGCTGAACTGGAATCCGCCTAAGAGTGTCACCCAAGTTAGGAGTTTTCTTGGACTTGTGGGTTACTACCGTCGGTTCATTGAAAATTTCTCCAGAATTGCTAGGCCAATGACTCAGCTATTGAAGAAAGAGAAGAAGTTCGAGTGGTCTACCGAGTGTGAAGAAAGTTTTCAGATTCTGAGAGATCTTTTAACCAAAGCTCCTGTTCTCACTTTGCCGGATATTCATAAGAGTTTTGATATATATTGCGATGCCTCTCGCCATGGGCTTGGCTGCGTTCTTATGCAAGAGGGCCGAGTGGTGGCATATGCCTCAATACAATTGAGACCTCATGAAGTGAATTATCCTACTCATGACTTGGAACTAGCGGCTGTAGTCCATGCCTTAAAGATTTGGCGACATTACCTCATCGGTAATCGTTGCGAGATCTACACTGATCATAAGAGTCTCAAATATATTTTCACTCAGTCCGATCTGAACTTAAGACAAAGAAGATGGCTTGAGTTGATCAAAGACTATGACATGGGACTTCATTATCATCCCGGGAAAGCCAATGTAGTTGCCGACGCGTTGAGTAGGAAATCTCAATGCAATTGTTTGTCAGTGATGAATCCTTCAAAAGGTTTATGTGGTGAATTTCAGCGGTTAAATCTGGAAATGGTTAGAGAAGGTCACCTTGCCACCCTAGAGGTGAAATCCACATTAGAGGACCAAATCAAATCAGCTCAGAAAGGTGACCTAGGGGAGAAGAAAATCAAGGAGAATGTAAAGGCAGGCAAGGCCAGGTGTTTCTCGGAAGAAAACAATGGTGTTTTATGGTTTGGAAAACGGTTAGTGGTACCAAAAGATGTAAAGCTAAAGAGGTTAATCCTACTTGAAGCCCATAACTCACCTTTCTCCATGCATCCGGGAGGAACCAAGATGTATCAAGACTTGAAGCAAAAGTTATGGTGGACTCGAATGAAACGTGAAATTGCCCGTTTCATTGCTGAGTGTGATATATGTCAACGGGTAAAAGCTGAGCACTTGAAGCCAGGAGGTACACTCCAACCATTGCCTATTCCCCAGTGGAAATGGGAAAAAGTTGGTATGGATTTCATCACCGGTCTTCCCAAGACTCATAGTGGATCTGATGCCATTTGGGTAATCGTAGATCGACTGACTAAGGTTGCTCATTTTGTTCCAATTAAAACTACCTTCAAGACAAGCAAGTTAGCTGAATTATACATCTCCAGGATTGTCTGTCTCCATGGTGTACCGAAGTTCATTGTTTCTGACCGAGGTTCTCAATTCACTTCCTATTTTTGGAAATGTCTACATGGAGCAATGGGGATAACCTATCCTTCAACACGGCTTACCATCCTCAAATTGGAGGCCAAACTGAAAGAGTGAATCAAATTCTGGAAGATCTTCTCCGAGCTTGTGTGTTGGCCTATAACAAAAATTGGGAGAAGTGCTTACCTTACGCAGAGTTCTCTTACAACAAGTTAGATTGATCCGAGACCGTTTGCGAGCTGCACAGTCTCGCCAGAAGAGCTACGCCGACCGTCGTCGACGTGATTTGAGCTTTGAGGTAGACGACCATGTTTACCTTAAGGTCACACCTATGAAAGATACACACCGTTTTCAAGTGAAAGGGAAGTTAACACCTCGTTACATTGGACCTTTTCGGATCCTTGCAAAACGAGGGTCTGTGGCGTATCAACTGGAGTTGCCCATCTCTCTTTCCGCGGTACATGATACATTTCATGTATCGCAAGTGAAGAAATGTCTTCGTGTTCCTACTGAAGCAACCAAATATGAAGACCTTGATTTACGTCCTGATCATTCTTATCAAGAGCGACCAGTGGGTATTTTAGGTGAGATGGAGCGTAAGACCAGAAACCGTACCATTAAATTTCTGAAGATTCAGTGGAGTAACCACACTAAGGAAGAAGCAACCTAGGAGCGTGAAGATCAAATGAGAGCAGAATATCCATATCTTTTCCTTTTGTCGGCAGTATCTACGAATCAAGAAAGGAAAGGTTAAACAAAGCAATGGAAAGGAAAAGGTGACAGCAACATCATGCTACCTTATTAAAGTATTTCTTTGTTATCTTTGAAGGAAATCATGACAACGGATGTTGTTTTTCTGTAAAATAGTTATTAAGAGCAGCTCATCCTAACTTTTGAGCTACCGGAATCTCGGGACGAGATTCTCTTAAGGGGGGAGGTTTGTCACGGCCCCATTTTGAAAATATGGAAATTATATGCATTTCATGAGCATTCATATCATTTTGGAGCATAAACATAAATTTTTGTATTGGAAAAATTGAAATCCAAAAGAAAAACTTCAACTCAAATTCAACTATAAAAGAAAACTGAGAATAATGCTTATGAATGCCTCTGGTTGTTAATTTATTTAAATACTAGAGTAAATATCATGAATTAATATGATTTTTGCCAAATTTTTAGAACTTATCTTGACATGGGTAAAAATCCATGTTCATTTCCTAAATAGCATTTGAAAAGAATTTAAATAAAGAAATTAAATTATGAGCAGTAACTTTATAAAATTTATATGGGATCTATATCATCCCAGCAACATCTCTAAATAATTTCAGAATTTTACAAATTTATTTGCTATATTTAACACCCGAGTCAAACTAGAGGTTTTAAATTAAAACCAGGTCAACTTTCGGGCTCAAACCTAACTTTGGTTCACTGTAGCGACCGCACCGCTCGACTTGGCTGGACCTAGTCGCCCACTCACGCCTGAGCCCGACCGCGCCGTTCGTGCGAGCCGTCTGATGCGAAATGAACCGTCTAGATCTTGTGAGGCTTTCGGAACCCCCGAAGGCTCTAATCACTTTCAGCCGTCGATCTTCAATTGAACCTCATCCGTCCACTCGCATGCCGACTTGGCGCATCGCCGCGATCGCCGACGTTGGGGTCCCTTCGTCGATGTCGTCCTCTCCGCGCCGCTGAGACGCTCTGAGCTCCAGCTTAAGCTGGCGTCGAGGTGTCATCACGCCGGGCGTTAAGTGCATGCAAGGACACGAGATCTTGCCACCGAGGTTGTTAATCACCCTATTGATATTGGGCATCGACGTGGTGTTCGTTACACTACTGAAGCTCCTCAACCCCTGTGTTTTTCCTCTCGGCCGAGGAGTAAAACTCGGTTGTTCTTTCCCTTGGAGAAGACTTATCCTTCCATCTTTTATCGGTCATTTATACTCATATTGCCGTTTGCATCCTACTAACATGAGGCTGTTTTGTTGACCTTAGCTTCCGAACAATGAGGGTGTCTTTTGTTGGTTCCAGAGCGTGCTCCGAATGCCTATTACAGAAAGTCATTTGAACATATATCTATTACAGAAAGTCATTTGAACATATATCTACTAAGTCATTTTTACTGTACTTTTAATTGGAATAGGTTTTGAACATATATCTATTACAGAAAGTATTAGTATTTCAATTAAGTATATTCTAATGACTTTAATATGTAAAAATTTGTAGAAAATTCTTATGAACTTTAAATGAACTAAAAATATCTACCTAAAAATTTTATAATGTCAAAATTTTACTGAAAAATAAGTTGCATTCATGTTTGAGCATTTTGGAGTTGCGGTTGTTCTCGATATTTATTTGTGATTCTTATTTCTAGATTCTGAAGTTCCGGACGTGAGCGAATATACACCTGAAAACCCTGAAACAGAGCAAGTGGTTTATCAGCAAGGCAAGCATCCTCTTGCATCATCTTGATTCCAATTTTATACTTTAGTATTTGGAACTGCAATAATAATTGTGTGCATGCTATTTTGTTATATTTTCGGTTTGTGAGTTTAGTTTAGCTATGTCCTAAAGCTTGTGGCTTATCCTTAAATATTCCATACAGTTAAGCTTAAGTTGGATATACTGTGATTGTATTTATGTTTTGTATGAATGCTTAGCCCTGCAAGTCATTAGATACGTTAGTTCGGTTGACGGGCTTATCTCGTCAATCAAGGGAAACACTGAATCTTTTCTATTTCTAAGTTTTGTTCAGATGTTCTAGTATAAAGTTTTACTTTTGAAACATGGTTTAGATCTGGACAAGTGGATGCTAGTGATGGTGCCTTTGTGCACGAGAATTGGGTATGTGGTCGTCTTGTCCGGATCATTAAGGACCGAAGCTTTTGGGCTGTTACTCCAAGTATCACTCGTACTTCCACACGCGTTGTATGGGCACCGCTTGGTTAAGTAAAAGGTTAATGCTATTGAGTTGGAAAACAGGAGAGTAAGGATATATGTGGTTGATCTCGTATCTATATCATATGTTCTTAGAAGGGTGAGGGCGTATATGTGTTCCATCACATGTACGTACCTTAAGGGCTCCGATTGCGATGTAATATGTGCAGTGAGCACAGTTTGCATTTCTTTGATCGGGTCGACATTCCCGGTGCAACATGTGTGCCCCGGTTAAGCAGGTGCTATCAGTCGTTGTTAAAGCAAGATTAGTTCACACATGGGTTGTCCAACTCAATAATGTTAACTTGTTGAAAAATACCAAGTCTTGATCTCCCCGGCCAGCATACCAAAGGAAGTGTGCTATTATTCGGAGGCTTACGGGCTGGTCAAGTCGTGTGGGTAAAGATGTACACCCCTGTAGGGTTAAAACTATTCGAATAGCCGTGTCCACGGTTACGGACGACTTGGTGTTAATTGTGGCCATTGTAGACTAGAAAGCTAAAATTTGATGTGGGAACAACTTGGTGTAGGTATGACAGGGTTGTCATGCATTTTAGTTTACCGAAGTGGATTTGTCACTTGGGTATTGTTTGATAGATGTTTTATCTTGTTTTCACTATATTCTTTTAGTTTAGATTTGATTTACTAAATGGCTTTTGGTAACTAGATGTGTAGGTTAAGATGTGTTGTTTTATGCAAAAGTAATACCATTACAACCTTCCTGTTGCTAGCCTTAAGCATGTACAGATTCTAATCCTTTGGATAGGTCCTCCTAAACACTTTCTTTTAGTAGTGTTGTGTATGTCTTGTGAGTACCTTTTGTACTCAGGTGCTTTAACCACTTGTTTCAGGTGAGGAAGATTACACTAATGATCAGTTCGTTAGCGCCGACTACAGTGACGCTAACGAATAACGCTATTTCTATCCTCCACTCAGTTTCCTATGGGGTTGGGCACACTTGGTTGGATCTTTTGGTTGTGTACTTGTTTTACTTCCGCTGCTACTTTTTAGAAGACTTAATAATGGTCGGTCAACCACTTTTGGTATAATATGTAACTAAATCTTACTTGGAGTATCTTGTAATATATGTATAACTTGTGTATGTCTGTGTACCATGTTGTTTAAGGATATGTGCGTATTAGCCTTTATCCGGGAGCTAATGCGAGACACATATCCGGGAACTCGAAATCGGACTTGTTTCCTGTTAAAAGTTATGCCTCAGGCATAAGTTCTTAACTTTAAACATATTCGATTTCGGGGGTCTCACAAAGCTTCAGGAGGCTAACTCTGCAACTAAACAGTTGCAGGAAAAAATAAACAGTGCGTGTAATTACGACTGCTTCTGGTCATGGTTTCTGCTTCCCCCCTCTTTTTAACCTCTCATTCTTTTGCAGAAAAAGAAGTCGAAAATAAGGCCCTTCAGGCCGATGTGGGGGCTCTCCGGAT
Source organism: Ampelocalamus luodianensis (assembly GCA_036346255.1). Taxonomy (NCBI): domain Eukaryota; kingdom Viridiplantae; phylum Streptophyta; class Magnoliopsida; order Poales; family Poaceae; genus Ampelocalamus; species Ampelocalamus luodianensis. Next base: position 23,774,758 of record CM070622.1, on the reverse strand, counting down.
CGAGGTTCATGAGAAAACCTCCGTTGTCCGTGAAATCTCCCGCATCGCGATGGAGAAAGACCAAGAAATTGGGAACTTGGGTTCTCAATTAGCTGGTAAGTAGAACTTTTACCTGCTGTTTATTTATTTTATCTTCTCATAGGATCGTTTTACTTATTCAATCTTCGCTCTTACCAGATCGATTGACTAAAATAAAACGACTCCACGAGGCTTCGACTTATTCCCAGGAGGAGACAAAATCAATGAAGATCAATCTTCAAGATAATATATCACTTCTGAACAATGTACTCGATGGGCTTCATGCCGGGAGGGTTGCTCCTCGCGATGACACGATTGCCGCTCATACGAGTGCCATTGGGGAATAAGTCGGTACTCTGAACGAGTTGGTATCTACTCTGAAGGCCAATCAGAATGATTCAATAAGGGAAGCGGTCAAAGGAGCTGTGAGTTTTGTTTTAGCAAAACTCAAGGCCCGTGATCCTAACCTTAATCTTCATTCTGTTGAAGCCGACTTTGACTGCACTGAAGCCGAAGCAGAGAAGTTGATCGAAGAAATGCAGTCGGTTGGCGAGAAGGTCGCAGAGGAGATGCAAATAGAATCTCCCTTGACAGAGTAGTCTTGTAATATAATCTTGTAGAGACAAGTCTTTTTTGATGGTGATGTATAAATATATGGCCCTTTTCTTTTTTTCCTGCAAATTATCTCGTAGAGTAGTTAGTAACTCGTAAGATAAAAAGGGAAGAAAATAATTAGACCAGATATGAGCGATTCCTCCTTTCTTCTTCATTTTCCATGCGCATTATCTCATAGAGTAGTCAGTAACTCGTAAGATGATAACCCGGAAAAAATAAGACTAAGAAATGAAGTCATGTTTATAACTTTATCCTAACCCCCGACTGCTTACTTAGTTTATTAGAAATAAACTAAGGAAGTAGTAAAGAAAGGGTTCTGAAAAACAGAGAGGTTTGTTCGACTTGTAGTTGTCGAGTATCGATTTGTTTGTACTAGTCGAAAGAGCGGAAACAGATCGATGCTAGGAAGTTTTCTCTAGTGGGCAGGACCACGTGCAGAGAAAAAAAGGCTTCGACTAGGTGATGTTACCATCTCCGACCAGATTAGTCAACTCGATAATGACAACTAGAGTGAAACAACCATCTAGAGTACCTTAAGGATTCATTCGGCTACATTCATTTTTCCTGACGAAGTTGTCCTGACAGCAAAAGTAGGAAACAGAACGACGCTAGGAAGTTCCTTCTAGTGGGCAAGACCACGTGCAGATAGGAGAGGCTTCGACTAGATGTATTTCTTCCTTCGACCAGTAAAAAACCAATCAGGTTATTTGAAAAGTAGTCGGATGCATCTCAAAAAGTTCACTCTTCTTAGTTTATTTTTCGAAATAAGCTAAGGTGACATGAATTCGCTTAACAATTTTTGACCATTTTCCTGAGCCCAATAAGCATTGTACATGTTGTTTAAGAACGAAGTGACATTAGGAAGCTCCTTCTAGCGGGCAGGACCAGATGCAGAGGGGAGAGACTTCGACTAAATGTGTTGTCCTTTTGCTAACCAGCGTACAGGAAGGATGAGCATAAAAAATGGTCGAAAATAAAAAAGCGAGATTCAAAAATAGACAAAAAGGATAGGGATAACCTGACACTTTATTGTCGTTGAAGCTTGTTACACATAAGATTTACGTAACTGATCAATGTTCCAAGAGTTTGAGAGAACGCGGCCGTCTTCCATTGCAAGTCGTACTGATCCTGGACGCGTTACTTCGACCACAGTGTAAGGACCCTCTCACTTGGGGGAAAGTTTGTTCCGATTAGACTGGGATTGGATAAGCCTCAAAACCAAGTCACCTTCAGCGAGGCTGCGAGGTTGGACCTTACGATCATAGTATCTGCGCAGGGCTTGTTGGTAGACTGCAGAACAGAATAAAGCCTGGTTCCTCTTTTCCTCAAGCAGGTTAAGGTCGTCTGCTCAAAGGTGTTCTTGAGTTGAGTCATTAAACTAGTCGACTCTTGCTGACCTGATCTTTAGTTCTGGCGGAAGCATGGCTTTGGCACCAAAAACTAGAAAGAAAGGTGTTTCTCCTGTAGCTCGGCTAGTCGTCGTGCAATTGCCCATATATCGAAGGTAATTCTGTACCCAAGCCCCGAGCGCTTGACAAGTCGATCAAGACTCGGGTTTTGATTCCCTTCATTATCGGCCATTCGCTCTCGATCGCCCGTTGCTTTGGGGTGGGCGACGAAGCGTAACACAAACGAGTTCCCAATTGCCGCAAAATTCCCGAAATTTTGCGCTTGTAAATCTGTTTACCATTATGCGTGATAATTCGACTTGGTACTCCAAATCGAGTGATCACGCATCTCATCATGAACCGTTTCTTCGCTTCCATTGTTATCCCGATCCACAGTTGGCTTCTATCCATTTTGTGAACGTATCAATGGCCACAAAAAGGAACTCGAAACCTCCGGAGCTCAGGTAACGGTCCTAGGATATCAAGACCCGAGTTGCAAAGGCCACGACAAAGGGATTGTTTGCAACGCTGAGTGGTTGGTGTATTTTGGCTATGAAGCGCATCAGACACACTTTTTAACCATCTCCTTGGCATCGTAGAGGTTGTTGGCCAATAAAACCTTGTTAAAAGCTTTACCCACCGCGCTCAGGAAGCATGAGTTCCACAGATCCCTCTGTGTATGTCGTGAAGGAGTTTTAATCCTTCGCTCTGCGGAATACATCGCATGAGCACCCCTTGGGTTCCTCTTTTATAAAGGACACCTTCGACCAAAGTATACATTTTGGCCTTTCGGGATAATTGATCTGGTTCTTGATCGTCATCGGGTAAAGAACCCGCCTGAAGATACTAGTAGATGGGTGCCATCCATGTATCTTCGTACTCTAGAGAGGCTGTTTCTATAGAAGGTGTCGCCAGTTCGTCGACTATAGACGGTTTCTAAAGCTGTTCCAAAAACACCCCTTTCGGTACCAAGGATCGGGAGGAAGCTAGATGAGCCAGTTGGTCTGCGAGGAAATTATCCTTTCGAGGGATAAATTGTACCTCAAAGCCCAAAAAGTGTTTTTCTAACTTTCGTACTTCCGATAGATACCGGGACATGGTCAGATTGGAGCACTGGTATTCCTTTCCGACTTGATTCACGACTAGTTGAGAGTCTCCCCTCACGAGTAGTCGTCGAATCGAGCGCTCGCAGCTCGTATACCAGCTAGCAAACCTTCGTACTCTGCCACGTTATTAGTGGCCTGAAAGTTTAATTGTATGGCATACTTTAAGGTTTCTCCAGTAGGAGATTCCAGGACCACCCCAGCCCCCAAGCCACTTATCGTGAGCAACCCGTCAAAGTACATCGTCCACTGGTCGTGGGAATCATACTGGGGATCCTGAACAGGTTCAGGATTTGTCCATTCGGCGACAAAGTCTGCAAAGATCTGGGATTTAACGGCCGTTCGGGACACGAAATGGATGTCGAATGCCCCAAGTTCGACTGACCACTTTGCCATGCGTCCCGTTGTTTTCTTATTCTGGAGGATCGCTCCCAAGGGAAACTCAGACGGCACAGCTAGTTTGTGCGTCTGAAAATAATGCTGCAGTTTCCTCGAAGACATGAGGAGGGCATATAGAAGTTTTTGAACCTGAGGGTAACTGATGAGGACATCACTTCTTCGGATACACACAACAATCCTCCACTTGACATTCAAGGACCAATCACTAGAGCTCGCGCTCGACAATTGAATTTACAGGTGAGCTCGTTCCTAAGTACTTCTTTTTGTTCATTTGAGAATCAATTGCTACCTAATGATTTAATTATGATTAGGAACCATGGAGAGGACCTGGAAGTACTTGGAGAAGGGCTACGAGGCGCACAAGTCCAGCAAGGGTGGTCAAATCATGTTGGAGGCCCAACTCAAGCCGACTTCGAATCCAATTCGGAGTCCAGGACCATGCCGCACTAAAACGGACGCCCAGATCGCATCCGGGCTCCGTTTTGGACGTTCCACATATGTATCGAAAGCTGAGAAGACAACCTTTCCAATAGCTCTGGTCCCATATCAAAATTCCTTCTGAGTCAACGGGAATCGTCGAAACAAGTGGGCATTTAGAATCTGTCAGGGTGCTGCGTCACCGTCTTTTGGGCCGTTCGGCTTTGTATCGTGTTGGAGCCCATTAGGGCGCGTCGAGTGGGTTTTGCACGCCTCGATCCTCTATATCCAGCCGCCACCCCCACCATTAGGGTTGGGTTTTGCTTAGATTAATTCTGTCTTGAACAGTTTCACCGTTCATCGGTTTGTGAGACCCCAACTTTCGAGTGCTAAAACAATACATCTGCAATTCCGTTGTGTTCTTCCATGCTCTTGCTTGTGTTCTTCGATTCGCAGGCGAGGATTAGCCTTCTTGGCGAGGTCAACCGGGCTGCGCACGGTTGATAACCTGAGGAGACGTGGTGCTGCGATTGCGGGGTTCGGAACGTGTTGTTCGGAAGCCGAATCGATTTGTGTCGCGCCTCCACCAAATTGAACTTATCCAGAACCTGTTGGAAGATCGGGACGCCGTTCCCATCAGTAACGCTCCTTAGGTCCGTGCAAAACCTCACTCACATAGTATACTGGTCGTTGTATGTTCTCACGTTCTACGATCAGTACTGCGCTTACTGCCTGTGGCGTGGTAGTTAGGTAAACTAAGAGCGTCTCTCCTAGCTTCGGGGAAACTAGAACAGGAGCACTCGTAAGATACCTCTTAACTTCCTCAAAGGCTAGGTTAGCCTCTTCTGACCACTTGAAACCTTCATGTTTCCTTAGAAGTTTAAAGAAAGGTAGTCCTTTTTCTCCCAGTCGTGCTATGAAACGACTTAACGCCGCCATGCATCATGTGAGTTTCTGAACTTCTTTTTTCGTGGTCGGGGGGGCACATCTGAGTGATGGCTTTGATCTTTTCGGGATTTGCTTCGATTCCTCATTCAGAAACCAGGAATCCAAGTAATTTTCCTGAAGAGACCCCGAACACACACTTCTCGGGATTCAGTTTCAATTGGTGTTTTCTGAGGTTGTCGAAAGTCTCCTGTAAGTCTGTGATATGGTTGAGTCGTTTGGTGCTTTTTATGACTAGATCATCAACATAGGCTTCTAAGTTTCGGCCTAGTTGAGGAGCGAAAGTCGTTTGCATCAAACGTTGAAAAGAAGCTCCAGCATTTTTTAGGCCGAATGGCATTTTGACATAGCAAAATATCCCAAACGGTGTAATAAATACGGTCTTTTCTTCATCTTCTCGATACATACTAATCTGATGATAACCAGAGTATGCATCTAGAAAACTCAACATCTCACATCCTGCAGTAGAGTCAACCAGCTGATCGATGCGAGGTAAAGGGAAATCATCTTTTGGACAAGCTTTATTGAGATCAGCAAAGTCTACGCACATACGCCATTTGCCGTTAGACTTTCTAACCATTATAGGGTTGGCCAACCACTCTGGGTGGTTGACTTCTCTTATAAAGCCTGCCTTAAGCAACTTGTCCAATTCTGACCTAATAGCATCTCGTCGATCAGGGGCAAATCTTCGTAACTTTTGTTTTACGGGTAGTTTATCAGGCCATAGAGCTAGCCTGTGCTCAATCACATTCCTGGGGACTCCGGGCATGTCGCATGCTTGCCACGCGAAGACATCAGCGTTTGCCTGGAGGAAGGTGATGAGGGCGTCTTCCTATTTGGGGTCGGAAGAATCCCCAATGCGAACAGTCTTCGAGGGCTCCCCTGCGTCTAGAGGAACCTCTTTGACCTGGTCGTTCGACTTAGGTGCAGCTTTAGGCTTCGACTTGCTAGTCGAAGGCTGACTTTTATCTCAAGTTGATAGTTGTCCAACCATCTCAAGGGAACGATGGTCGCAGGAATGCGCCATCTTCTTGTCACAATATATCGTGATCACCCCTTTGTGACCTGGCATCTTAAGACATTGGTACCCATAGTGAGTAGCTATCAAGATTTTTGCCAAAGTAGGTCGTCCAAGTATGGCGTTATATGCCGTATCGAAATCGACTACATCAAAGGAGACCTTCTCTGTCCTGAAATTGCTTGGTGATCCAAACGTTAAAGGAAGAGAAACTTGGCCAATGGGTTTGGCCGAAGACCCCGGTACGATTCCATGAAATGAATATCGTCGCCTTACCTTTATCCCGGTACTGCATCTCGTCCGGTACTCGTGAAAAGCGATATGTTTAGCGAGCTTCCACCATCAACCAAAACCGATTGACTCGATAATTGTTGATGGTGGGTTCGACCACTATCGAAATCGACTGGTCTAGTCGAAGGGATCGGACAATCACCTTTCTCAAAAGCAAGGGTGACTTGACCACTTGGTAATTTATTGACAAGAGAGTCGATTGTATTTACCTCACGTTCAAGCGCTTTGGTTTGTCTGCGTGATTCGTATCCAAGATCCCCATAGATGTGGTCAATGGTGTGTTGTGGGTCTGGGCGGCATCTCCTCATCATCGACTCCTTTTGTCCTTTGGTTTGACCTACTGTTCAAGAGTAGGAAGTGGCCCTTTGCCGAATAATAGTCCTCGAGTTTCGTAAGAAAACTCGGCGATTCTGAAGATCATGCCTTTCTTTTTATGAAAAGGACACCACACAGGTTTGTCGTTTCTCCGATCTTGGCGTTTACCTTTACCACGATCGGGATTTTGCTTGGGGTTGCGTGGCTCCTTATCGCTCATGGCTAGGACCTCCTTAGAACCAAACAGCTGGAGATTTTTGTCTTTCGCCTTGTTCTTAGATTTCCTAGCCTTTTATCTTTTTCTTACCACTTTACTTTGCTTCACGGGGATGTCGCCTTTGAGATCGATAGTATTGTTCCATTCGACCGCCACGCGATCGCATATCTATCGACCATCTCAAAGAGCTCGATGGCGGTGGCGGTGGATGTAAAGTGATGTCCTCTGTTATTCTTACGCTCTGGACTCGCTGAAAGCCCGATCACGCAGGCAGTCGAAACTTGGAATAGAATTTGAACTGATCAGAGCGCTCGATGAATTGGCATAGCATTTCATGGTTGTTCTGCCTTATCTGGTGCAGGTCATCTTCCTTTCCTGGGCGATTGTAAGTGCCCTGGAAATTCGCCAGCAATAGATCACAGAGGTGTTGCCACGAGTAGATCGATTCGAATGGCTGGTTTAAAAGCCACGATCGCGCCGATCCTTCGAGCACAGTCGGAAGGTAATTTGCCATGACATGCTCTCCTCCTCCTCCTGCAGCTCGGATAGCTGTAGTGTAGATTTGGAGGAACTCGATGGGGTTTTGAGTTCCATCGAATTTCTCCATATTTATTGGTCGAAATCGAGGCGGCCAACGAACCACTCGAAGGTCGGGTGAGAATGCCCGACACCCCGAGATAACCTCTTGTCTTCTTTGTAAAAACGAGGGATTAATGTCACCGGGTGATCGAACTCGTCGATACCCAACCATGGGGGGACTAGGCCTACAATAGGTCTCAGCCTTACGAGGGAAATACTCCTCGTACCCCACTTGCCGCCGTGCGTCTTGTCGCCGAAGTGGTGAAAGATCACCTCTCCCGTGGGCTTGTGGCATTTTCCTCATGTCGGGAGAACGACGTGAGGGAGAGTCGTGTCGCCTTCTATGCGACGAGTTTTCTGAACGGCTGGCAAAAGAAGTAGCCGCACTATTACGACTTCTTGGTTGTGGTCGACACAGTCGCTCGAGTTTGGCCATCGTGTCACGAAGCCTTTGCGTGATCTCCCCTGCAAAGAGGTCATAACCTGGTGCTCGAGCGAGTTCTTGGGTTGGGTTTTCCAGCAAATCATTGATGTGTTGGAGCTCTTGAGCTTCCTCCGACTGGAAATAAGCGCGCTCGGGGAGGTTCTTCTGAGCTACTATTCTTTTCCGTCGGGTTGCCTCAGAATGGTTTGTTTCAGACCCCTGAGCTTGCTTTAATGGAGTGCGAGAATATTGAGGATGTCCTGCACGTTCATTAAAGTGTTCGTTTCGTTCGCCAGCTGTGGTGTCCTTGCCATTACGACGAGGTGGTGTAGAGTATGCTCAGCGGGAAGCATGTCCAATCCCTCTTCTGGGAGAATGATCCTTATCAGAGGGAAGGACAAAGACCTCCCGTGGATGACCTCCACTTGTGCTCGAGACCTCCTCACTTGAGGAGCAATCGAGCGACACCATCTGGCGACTTGGAGTAAACCCCTCCAGGTGGGGGAACTCCGGGTTATAACCGTCTTCGTCTGCAGGTGGGTCCTGCGTCGGGACGGTTGGATTTGGATGAACAACATGTTCGATCCTCTTCCCTGCGGAAATACTCGGAGAGAGAGGATCATCAGATGTCGATGGAGCTCCGGAATGATGGCCTCCAGAACTTGTCTTGCTAAATCGTACTGCCTTGGGGGGACTCGAACACTTGGAGGAAAAACTCTGTCGTGTTACGAGTTTGCCCCGAGACAGAACTATTCTTTGAGTCGGGTTGACCCTTGCCTCCAGAAAGTTGATCCCTCGATCGGGCGTCTCGTCGTGGGGATAAGGATCCCTCCTCGACTCCAGTAGTGATGCAGTCTCCGAGATCTGATAGAAGATCTCCAGAGGCGGCAACACCATCACAAGATTCGATACTCGGTTCGTAGTCGAAACCGGCATCCATGTAGACGTCTGCGTAATCGGCCAAGTCGAACCAATTCTCCTCGTTCTATTCTCCTGCCATGGTAGCATCAAAGAGAAAAGAAAAAACTGTTGACAAGGAATTACCAGAAGATCCCCACGGTCGGCGCCACGTGTCGGTGTTTTAGAACCGATCTTACATAAAGATTGTTTGATTCGGGGGGGTCTCCATAATTGATCACGCAGACGAAGGAGACACGGGGATTTTTATACAGGTTCGGGCCTTTTCGGGTGAGAATAATAACCCTACTCCTGTGTATCTTGTATTTGCTCTCTGGATTACAATCGACTGAAGGTTTTCCTAATTGTCTTCCAGGAAAGGCTCTCTCTACCCAAAAAGGGAACCGCCCCTACTATCTCTAAAAGACACCTATTTATACTAAGCAGTGGTAGACGTTGTCATTCCAGGCTAATTAGTCGCTCATCATTGCGCAATAATGAGAGTAATTACCGGAGTAGTAACCTCCTCCTGCTGTCAAACGGTTATCAGTCAGAGATAGTGGGGAATTATCAGCAGTTATAACAAATATAACTGCGTATTTTGACTGTTTGGATCCTCACTATTTAGTGGGTCTTCTGACGGGTGGGTCCAGTAAATCGTGAGAAATTTGTAGCAGAGCTAGTCGTAGAAAGACTTATTACCAGACGTAGTCGTAACGATTATACCATAGACGTAGAAGAACTTACGACTAGGGGGTAGTCGTAGGGCAACCTACGACTTCCTGACTCGTTCTTCCCTTATGATATTCAAGGGGTATGCTTTGTGACGTCATATTTCCTGATTATAGAATAATAAATGAGGATTATTTAGATCCTCGTCATCTAGCCCCCCAGCTTCAAGTGAAAATAGCTTACTTGACAGAAGGGTCGTAGATGACCCTTTGTCCATTAAGGGGCTGTGAGGAGAACATTGAAGGAAAAACTCTTCAACACTCGTTTCTCTTGACCAGGAATACGCTTGATTGAGATAAGTTGTTAAGACCACCACGATTGCAAGATGTCGTAGGATCTCTTACGACTTCGAAGCAATCGTGGCCTTACGACCGGAAGCAAAACCTTTCCGATTGGCCTTTCATTAGACCCGGGGGTCAAGATGGTAATTTCACTTGAGGTGTGAAAAATGTCTCTTGGGACTTTCCAACGGGCAGGTTAAAAGCCTGTCCGTTGAAGCAATTCCCGAAGCGATGGCGACTGTTGGGATTTCGCAACGTTTCGTCTCAAGCGTGCGGTTATAAAACGGGCCGCGGAGGAAGAACTTAAGGTTCTTACCTTTTTACCCAACAGTTGGTTGCTTTCTCGTCTCTTCCGCCGCCGGTGATTCCGTACACTTTCTTGGAGCTTTCCCAACCTCAAATCTTCTCACTTCCGAGAGAAAAAAAAGTGGTCAGGATTGTCTCTGAGTGGGCTGAGTCGAAGATGGACGATGCAAAGATGACTGCTTTGGTCGCCGCCGAGAAGATCCCCGAGGGTCTTCTCGTGAAGTGGATTGCGGCGAACGGGCAGCATTGGCCGTCGGGAGAGGTAGACCAAATTCCCGTTTTCCAGGCTTATTGTGAGTGTGGCCTTCGATTGCCTGCTCACCCCTTCCTCACACTCGTGCTTGAGCACTTCGGGGTGGAATTAGTGAACCTTGGTCCTAATTCCATCACGATGCTAAGCGTGTTTGTGTACTTGTGTGAGGCCTGCCTGGGGATTCAGGAGGACCTCGAGCTTTTCCAGTATTATTATGGAATGGCTCGTCAAGCTGGGAACGCCGGTAGCTGTGGTCTGAAGCTCCACGACGGCAAGTCGAAGGAGTACATTCAGATGTTTACCCGGTTGTCATGGCCGGGTTGGAAGAAGAAGTGGTTCTACTGGGAGCACTACAACAAAATAGTCTACTAGAGTTGTTTTTATTTAGACACTTTTTATTACGTCTCTATGCCCAGAAACAGATAGCACATAAAGACGTTTCTCGAGACGTTCTACAATCCGTTCCAACATTTAGAGCCCAACCCATTTAGAAAACACTAACCCCACTAAGCTCACCCGTTAGCCTCACCCTTTCGCTCAAATCCGCTCGTCCTCTCACCTCCCCCACAACCTCTTCCAGTCTTCCACCATCTGGTCGCGCCGCCGCCTACACGACCACCTCGCCGCTGCCTCCTAACACCTCCCAGACGCCTCCTCCACCTAACCTTGGCCTGCTCCCATCTCCCCACGCCTCCTCCACCTCGCGTTGGTCCGACGACTCGTGGTGCTTGGCGGCGTCCGGCAATAGACTGCTCGGTTGCTCGACGACGCCCACTCTCGTGTGCTGATCTCTCTAGAAGTGGAGCGAAGAGACGCAGTCGTCATCCGGTTGCCGGCGTTGAAGGCAGCAACTACCTTGGGAAGGTTGGGGCTTCTATTTTGTGTTGATTTTTGCTCTCCTCTGGTTTCTAGGTGTGGATTTATAGTGCTAATTTGTTAATTCTAGGTGGTGCTAATTTGTTGATTCCCCTAGGGTTCGAATCTTCTATATGCTGAAGAGATTTGGTCCAAAAATTATAGATCGGGGGTTGATTTATCTGTGTGCATCTGTATGTTTTTAATTGAAGTTAGAGTTCGGTTATACGATTAGATTCTAGTTACATGTGGGTTGCATTAGCCAATTTGATGTTTTCTGTATCTATGAGTGCTTTTTAGAGGGCGATCTGGGATGTGGTGAGTTGAGTTTAATTCAGTAGTGTTAGAGGTTACTTATGCGCATCATTTGTAGTGATGCTGGGTTGGTTGAGCCATTATCCTTGTTACGGTCTCAATTTGTTGTGTTGTTGAGGTGCTGCTCTTGAGCTGCTTTGGGTGCTATGCTCCATTGATCGGAACTAGGCATTAAGGTCAACAGTGGTCACCAAATAATTATTAATGCATTAGGCTCAGTTTCAGGAGCAGGGTATGATCACTGTTTACATTAATGACTACGGTTCATTTTTGCACTTTATGTTGAAAAAGGGATACTTGATTCAAGCAATGCAACTTCAGACCAAAGGTTTTGCTTCTTAAGCACTTATGTCTGCCCATTGCATTTTGTCAAATTGAATTCGAATTTAAATATGTAAACTCAATGTTTTGGCAGATGGGAAACAAGTATTGTGCAATGGAATCTTTATATGATATGGACATCATATCAAGATCTGTACCTGTTATTTTGGACAATCCACAATCATGGTATTGGGATAGTATCAAGAAGTACGAAGCTAGGAAAGGGAGGCGTAGCGCATGTGTGAGGAGTTAGCAGAGCTGAACTCAAAGAAAATCCACTTTACTCTGATGCTTTCCTTATAAACCGCACTGCAAGTCCTCTTGCTTGGTAAGAATTCATGTTCCATAGGGTCCTTATGTCCTGTTATCGGCATTTTAGGAATTAGCTTAACATTTAATAATCACACCGAATCGAAGCTATACGCAATTTGTAAACTTAAGTATAGACCTTAATCATCATTACAGTTCAGGTTTATGGAGTGCAAGGATCGGACCAAGCATAGCTCTATGATGTTGCCATACACTTTTCTGCCAACTATGCCAGCAAGAAAACTGAGGGATGCAACAAATAAGGTATATTTTCACAAAATTGTTTTTTTGTGCCATCTAACAAATATTTTGATCGAAACTGACTACTCCAACCTGCAGATTAATATCTTAGTCTTGATTTTTATTATATGGTAATTTGTTGAATTTTGTTGGTTCTGTTGATCCATCATGAAGTGGCATCTGGAAACTTGTCTCTTTTATAACTGATGCCTGATGGAAAAAGTATCATCTCAAATCCAAAAATCATTGGAAATTACTTCCCTAGTTACCAAAGTAACCTTGTGTGTCTTGTGTTAGATTCCTAGTTAAAAGCACTGACATTTCTATTTTTTCCACATCCTCTAATAAGCAGCACTGCATGGTATACTTTTGTAGTGGTTATCGTTTGAATGTGACATTTTATTCATGGGTAGCATTGGTTTTCTACCTATACTGATATGGCTAGGGATGATTTCCAATCAGATGATGAGGCATCTAATGAAAATATGGAGGTGGTGAACTGGTGATGCTTCGAACCCGAAGAAGACTTTGATATATGAGACTCCATGCATATTGATTATGGTGAAGAAGATCGTGTAAACAATCATCACTTGTTGTAAGTTGACCCTAGAAATGGCATTTTAACAACCACTTGTAGTTAACCTTCCTGTAAATCATATTAGTTTATAACATGCATAACATTTGAATTAAAATTTTAGTGTAATGTAATGTGCAATTTTAGTACATTGTTAGTGCAATTATCTTTTTGCCATTTTTATTATGCTATTTTTTTAGTTGAGTCCTAAGTGCTATCCATTTATTGAAGCATATATATCTTTATTGATTTAGTTTCTTTGTCTTAATTTTATTTTTCTGCATGTGCATCTCCTAGGTGAGTAATTTATTTGCTTCCATTTTGGTTCACATGATCATTTGTCATTTGTCAGTTCACTATATGATTAACATATGAACAATGATATATGGTTAAGCTATGAAAAACACAAGTCAAATTAAGACCTGCATACCATTTTAACTAAACTTGCAGTCCCATGCAATATACAATTTTAGTTATATATTGCTGCCTCCTAACATTTAAGTTTTGCTAACTCTGGTCTATTCGTTTAGTTGCTGATTTTTGGCTGCTAGATAAATTCGTATTGTTTTGGTTAATCATGTGTGGACATTTTAAGATATATATCCATGGGAGTCTTCTTGCTCATTTCTTGATTTCCTTCTTTCTTTCCAGGGGTCATCACTTCATCTTTTTTCAATATGCTACCAAGTGAAGGCACACTTTACTTCACTTCTTGGTATTTCTGCCAACTTAAATTGAAGAGACTATTTTTTATGCTTTATCATTTCTATATTCACAATTTGCTACTTAAAAAAAAAAAGTATCCTTGCGGTTCCTGTGCTTTCAATTTCATATTGTGTATTTCCTTTGTTTTCGATAAATGCAACCCTTCTTATGTCATGCGTGTATGATTTCTTTTTGAGATATGAATAGACATAATAAACAAATTCATCACTGAATAGGTACCAGGCTCTGTGATTTGGAGGTGGATTAGGCTGTTTGTTCCTGAAGACGCCACCGCTGCCGCTGCCCTCGAGCCACTTGTCACCTGATTCAGTTGTAGGATTTGTAGGAATTTTTTTCGGTGTGTTTGCACCTTTGTATGTGGATGCTAGATTCAGTTGTTAACTCAATTCAGTCCGCAATAGAGTGTCTATATTTTTTTCTTCTGGTTTTTTTATATGTCGACAATGTAATTCTACATTTGAAATGGCTTTACCTAAGATCTGAAACTTATGAAAATATGTGATATTATATCCTCTGAATCATTGTAGTTTAACTAGCGATAAAATATTTCTACAGAACAAAATAAAAATAACATCTCTAGCTCAATCTAAATACGTCTATGAATGCATATCTATATTTCTTGGCACGCAATAAAGCGTCACTAGGGAGAGTACAGACGATTTGGAAATGCATATATGAAAGCGTCTTTAAGCTTGTAGAGACGCAATCTAAACGACTCGTATCATTGTAGTCACGCTTAACAATATGTCTCTACGATCTTTAACACGGTACGTGGGGAGGCGCTCCAGAGACGTTTTACAAAAACGACTCTACGACGCTATAGAGATGATTGAAAACGTCTTTAACCCATAAAATAGGCATCTCTACAGGGCTTTTGTGTTGTAGTGGAGGTTACCAAAGAAGATAGCCTCTCATTCGTCGGAAAGGCCGTCGAGTGGTCTTCTTCCTGGGACTTGACTCCCAGTAATCTCGACCGGATAACCCCCTATATTCAAGCTGTCAAAGACTTGAAGTCGAAGGGGCTCACCGGTTGGCACGTGGTGAAAGACTTCATCACGCGTCGGATCAGTCCTTTAAAGACAAGGGTCCCTCCCATGTGGAGGTACTCAGAAAAGGACGACCCAACCAGGGACTACAAGGACGGTTAGTAGAAAAACTTACTCTTTTGGCTTTATCCTTGATTAATCCTGATTTAGTCCGCTTAATCGTATTGTCCATACACTCAGATCTTTCGCAGGCGGAGGTTGATGCGCGTGTCAGGCTCATCTGCGAGAAGCATCCGGCGAACACGGTGGCTTCTCAAATCCTCGTGGTTTTGACCACAGAGGAGAAAGAAAGGCGCTTAAAGGTAATCGAATGATTCTGCCTTTAGGTGTTTTGTTGTCGTATAATGGTATACGACTAACTGGTTTGCCGCGGAAAAACTTACGACTGGATACTGATCGTAGAAAGACTTACGACTAGACGTAATCGTAGAATAACTTACGATTAGACAATGTCGTAGAATACATAAATGAACTCCAAATTGAACAAGACCTATGCCATTAGCAAGATCATGAATTATAATTTTTTAGAAATTTATTTCACAATTTTTGGAGTTGAAATGAGGGAGATAAGAATATTTGAAGTCTCTCGATTGAAATAAAATAGAAAAAGGAAAAGAACATCAAACAAAAAGAAAAACATCGGCGGCCCACGGGCAAGAAACGGCCCAGCCCAAAGCCTCGGGCCGAAACGGCGCGCGCGCGCTAGCACAGCCCACGAGACGGGTGTGGCCCACAGGGGGGAGACGGCCTGCCCTAAAAAGAAAAAAGGGGGGAGAGAGATCGAGCGGGAGGGGAGAGATGGAGGGGCGGTGGCAGCGGCGTGGGAGGAAGAAGGTGAGGGGGCGCGCGGTGGCGACGGCGAGGGAGGAAGAAGGGGCGGGGGCATGCGGCGGCGGCAGCAACGGCGGCGGTCGGAGGAAAACGACAGCGCTCGGGGCTCATTGGCTAGCGAGGAGGGCACCGAGGCGGCGGCGGCTTCGGGAGGTAAGGTTCTTCCTCGGCTTTTCTTCCTCTCTTTTCTTGCTTCTTCTTCCTCGATTTCCTTGGCTCGGGGAAGAAGGGGGTGGGGGGAGGGGAGAGGAAGGGAGGGCACCGGGTTTTAAAGGCCGAGGGAGGAGCGAGGAGGGCTCGGGAAAGGGGTCGAGGCGGCGGCGTGGCGCAGGGGGCGTCTTGTGCGCGGCGAGGTTCGGCGGGGGTAGCGAGCACGCGGGGAGGGAGGTGATGGGCGTGCAACGCGGGTGGTGACACGACACGGACGCGGAGGCGGGGGGACCGGGGTGGTGGGGGAACGAGCGTGCGGGAGCGGCGGTGCAGAGCACGCACAAGGGGGGGGTTCGGCGGGGCTGCTCCAAGGGAGAAGAAAAATGGGGTGCTACACATTTATGAGATCTGAATTCTGGTTGTTTCATCTCAGCACAGAATAAGCTAAGTTTTTTTTTTTGTTTAGTCCAAACACACGTATTATGTATCTCCATATGGTCAATTAAGGAGGATTTTCTTTCAATGGGAGGCGACGTACCCATCGCAAGTGAGGCGTCGGTGGTGACTGCGTCATTTCTTCGTCAAGCTCCGCTCATCCGGTCTTCAGTAGGCGTCGTGTGTGTGAGTGCGTGCGTGTGGTGGTGTGCGTGTGTATGAGCTTCTATGTGTTGTAGTGGGTGATTCGAAATTTTTTTTTATTGTTTTGGCCATTCTACTTACTACTAATAATAATTTCTTTGTCTACCCGACATATGTACACTTGCTTTGTTCATGCCGCCACGAGCCGTCTGATTATTTAATGCATCCCTCATCACCGTGCCTTTATGCCACTGCTTAATTCTTGTGAAGAAACCAATAATTCCTTACCATTCCGGTCAGTAGACATGCTGTCCTAGGAGCCTTAAGATTTTTCGTACACGTCCAGGTACTTATTTCGGATATTGATGCCCAGCCAGATAGACATGTTGTTCTAGGAGCAACTGAATCTCGTCCTGGTTTGGCGTAGTTTCCTATTTTAGTTCTGAGCCGAGGTCATATTGAAGGACCCACACGACGCACTACCTTCTACTCGAAAGAGGCTTTTCGTAGCATCAGCTACTTCAGAACAAGTCAGGAGTTCAACCATCTCTCCCTGTAATATTTTCTTACTAATCATGTCACTTTTGAGGCCAAACGTATCATACTTAAGACCACACAAACAAATAATTTTCTCCTCTATGTTATCATCCTTCGCACACACGATGCGTGTCCGTCTGCATTTAACTAATTCCGTATGGGTGCTTACAGGGCTTGGAAAATGAGCAACATTCCGAGCACAACACTATCTCCACCGGGAATAACAATCCCATTGATTCTCATGGAAAAAAAAATACAAGAAATGTAAGTGATTATTGATATTCGGTTATGGTCTGTTGTCCACTGTTTTCCCTTTTCTTTGAATCTTGCTTAACTTGTGGTCTAGTGATTTCATTAGTGCTTACTACCTTATGTGATGATTTTGTATTTTACTATGCATCGCTATTATCTCTTCAATACTACTGCATAACTATAGCCATACCATTCAAAAGCCATCGGATCAGAAAAATTATAGTTAATTAGACACCGAACAAGTAAAAAACTGATTTATTATTTCATTCAAATTGAGAGCCCTCATCAGTTTCACCTCTGCACGATTTTGTCTATGTTTGGAGCTTTAATCATGTATGGTTCGACAAACATACCGTAATGCTCATAAAGTTTGGCAACATTTAGAGCTTCCCTAACACCTGATCAGATCAATATACGGACTTTAAACTTCTAGCTATCTTTGTAGCACAACCTGCTGCTCATGCTCCTTATAAACTAATACTATATTTCGTCTTGATCACTGATGAATAGATTAATGCTATATTGCACCTTCATTGCTTCATAATGATTCCACGTACTCATCCTTACCTCATTAGCATTAGGGGCAATTCTCTATATGCCAGTGAATAACTAAGTTTGTTCCTTATATGCCACTGATGTCTCATTGACATATGGGTTCGGGGCCATATGTTAGTCTCACAATGAGTGACATATAAAGAATCATGTAGTTTGTCAGTAGCATGCAGGGACTTAATCCTTAGCATTAGCATCCATAGATACAATATGATCATCAACTCTTACGTTTCCCCTGCGCGCCCAGGCGCCAGAAGCCACTAATTAATATAGTCAACCTGATTGTAATTCATCGATCACTTGCAATCTTGCATTTGTTTATGTTATGAACTTTTATGTTTTACATTGTACAACATGATTGTAAGTTGTAATTTCGAAAACTACCCATTATGAAAATCCTAGATCCGCCACTGGTGCGATTGACCTATAAGACGACGCAAGGCTAAAGCTTGTTGCACTGAGCAGGGACAAAGGACAACATGTTGTTGGCCAGGTCGTAGAGTACGTGCATGTTCTGCTGCTGGTAGTTGCCTATTATGGCCAGGTCATCCCCAGCGTTAACAGCGAGGCAAGTGATGCTGCTACCCGCCTCCTCGAGCTCAAACATGTAGTTCTCCCGCGGCAGGTCCAGCGTCGCGCCCTCTAAGTGCAGCACCAGCTTTGGCACGTTCGGCTTCGCCCGCGGAGGCGCTGAGAAGCAGAGCTGGGAGACCGACGACGTGGTCGTGTTGTGCACGGGGAGCCTCGCCTGGGCGACGAACGCGTCTTGCACGAGCTTGTACACGTCCTGGGGCAGCGTGGTCATACCGGTGCCGGAGTCGATGATCGTGCCGCCCGTGCCGTCCCGCTTCAAGGCGAACGCCGACTCCGGGATCGGCAGCCTCGTCGAGCCGACGGTTATGCCCTTGAGGGAGAGGTAGTATGCGTTAAGAGATGAAGGGTTTTGGATGAGAGGGGTAGACTGGACGACGACGCCACCGGCGTTGCTGTAGAGGTTCGCCGGAAGACCGAGCAGGACGGGGCTGGGTTCCGACCCCGTTATGGCGGTGAAGCAGTGGGAGAAGTTGTCCACTTTGAGCTGCGACGGCAGGGACAGGGCGCCTCGGCCGAAGCCGGCGATGCCGGTCTCGTTGGACTTGAAAATTCCGTTGTTAAAGAGGCCGCAGCCGAAGGCCAGGCCGGGCACGGAGGCGCTGCCAGCGGCATTGGCGGCCGCAAACGTGAAGGTGTCAGCGTCGAGGAGCCCGGTTGTTATGGAGTTATCAGCGTAGGAGTAGACGTAAACGCAGGTGTTGTTGCCCCAGTTCTGCTTGCCGCAGGAAGACCAAGTCAGATTGTGACACATGGGCAGGTTGCAAGGGAGCACGGCGAACGTGGAGGAGTTGTGCGGGTCGAAGTATGGGAGGGTTTGGTGGAAGCAGGCCCAGCACGGCCGGCACTGCGCCCAGACGAGGTCGCTCCCGGTGTCGAGGATGAGCTGCACCGGCTGTGGCGGCGTGCCGATGGCCAAGTGCATCAAACAAATGTACAGCCCGAAAAAGAAAGGAAACCCGGATATCTTCCGCCCACTTGACAAACGGCGATAGAATGGGGGAAAAGCTGAGGCTCGGGAGTGGGTGGAACCTTAGTGCGATCAAACAAGGAAATTGTAGCTTGACCATGTTGGTTTGATAGCTAACGTTAAGTAATCTAATCTCGTCTTTTATACAGAAGTTCGGTAAGTCTTTCATCGCTTGCAACCATCCAACTGTAACAACTCTAGTATGGGTTTGTGTTTCAAATGTATTAAAATGTGAAAATTTAAAACTTTTGATGCATCTTGTTGTCATTTGAATTTCCTGGAATTTCATTCAAAGGTTTTGTGCATTGTGGAAACCTAAAGCATTAATTCCTAGAAGACATAACCCTAAAAGAGATACAAAACAAATAATGTGAACAGCCTCTGGAAATAATTTTCCTAGGTTCTAGAACATCTAAGTGACTTACCTGGAAAATTTCATAACTTATAGAATTTATTTGCTATTTTAAAACACTAGTCAAACTAGAAAATCAAAAGTCAAACAGGAAAAACAGAGGCTTAAAACAATTCTAGAGAAATATGTATTACATGAAAAACTCTGGAAAAATTACACCATGATCTATTTAGTATCAATAACCTCCCTTAAAATTTTCATAAATTTTGGAGTTAAGATACTCTGTCTAAAAATTCCTTAACCTATCAGCCTTTTTGCAAAAACATCAGTCAACACTATTTTGACTCGGTCCAACCCGACCCGTGACTCAACCGCACTAGACACCGACCGAGCCACCTTACCTGTGCAGCTAACGTGTGGGCCCCGCTGGACAGCCCTTCATCTCCACACGGCCAATGCACCTCGCCAGCGCCCAAGCGCGTCGTCGTGGCTCCGCTCACACCCACGTCAGCGCCAACGGCCCCACCCCCGGTCTTTGACGTGCGCCACTAGTTTCACCGCGTCATCCGCGCTCACCCATGCCCCCGTCGCCTCACGTCCGCTCGGCGTCACTCAGCGCATCATCGCCATACACCGAGCTCAGCATCGCTCGGCTCTCCTCGCATTTCTCCGCCCCATGGCCTATTTAAAGCCGCCAAGGAGCTCCTTGACCTCTTTTCCCCTCGCCATCCTCCTGCTCCCACCATTCCTTCCTACCTTCCTCTATTTCCCCGAGATCGAGCACAAGCTCCAGTTCACGGCCGAGTCATCGCCGACGTGTCCTCGCCGCACCCGTGGATCTCTTTCATCCCTCTTCGCGTCATATCGTGTTCTAAGATCCTATAACCATTTCCCATAACTCAATTTCCTCATTCATCCTCAGGAACCGACGCATTTTGGATTTCCTCAACTCCGGCCGAAAACAACTATTTTCGTTCCCAACTCCATTAAGACGCTCCATCCTTCAATTGCTTACTCTTGTACCATCTCCGAGCCTTACTTGAGCTTCCCGTACCACTCGGTCCCATTCCTTTTGCTCAGGCCTTCGTCTCCATGTTGTCTCCCTCGTCGCCGACACGGGTCTTCGCCACTAGATCATCTCTGGCAAGCTCTTCTACTCTGCATCACTCCAGTACACTCGTACCTCGTAAGTACTCAGGCGCTCGCATTTTAGCTTAAAAGCGTCACCAGGTGGCTATTACCGTTTTGGCCGTAGCCTCTTCTCTGCCCCTCTCTAGCGCACCGCCGTTGCATGCCGCCACAAGCCTCGCCGCCGGCACCATCGGGTGCGCAATAGGGCCAGATCCCATTTTGGCCTTTGGCTAGCACCGCCATGGCCTCCCTCGCCGGCGACACGCCCGGCGAGCTCGAGGCTGAACGCTCTGCGTTGTCGAATTTGGGCAACATTGTAGCGCGTGATTAAAATGTAATCAATGTCTTTAGGGCTTAACATGATTACTATGTTTAAATGACTGCATTAATGGTCGAGTGGTCTCACTGACTTGCGGGCCCTATGAACAGAAATCCATGCGCTTTAACTCTCTGAGTTTCACGCTGAGTCGCAGACACACGGGCCTGGGGTGTTAAGTGGATTGGGTTTTGGTCCGTGGACCGATGAACTGAGTGCATGGACTTGCATTGTGATCATAGACCGTGTCTATGACACTTGAGACCCACGTGTCAATAGTGATTTAATTTCGAAAATTAAAAGAAAAGGAACATTGTTAAGTGGAACCCACTGGTCAGTGATCGTGGCTGGCTTAGCCTGGGTAGAAAAAGTATTTAATGCTTTTAGAATTTTCGAAGTGGATAATTGTTGCACTGGAAATGATGTTAACTTCAAAAATTTATAAGTATTTCATTTTAACTTCAAAATTGGGTGAAACCAATTTTGTTGGTTTCCATTTTAAATGCACTTTAACTTAGAATGGAGTTGAAACATGTTACTGTCCCAGAACATTTCGAAGTTCATATTAATCTCTGAAATGAATTGTTTTTACACTGAAAATTGAATTAACTCCAAAAGTGCATAAGTATTTCTTTATAACTCCAAATTGAGTGAAATCAATTTTGCTAATTTCCATTTTTATTGTACTTTAATCTGGAATAGGTTTGAGACATGTTGCTGTCACTGAAAATCTTGGTATTCAAATTAATTGTACAATAATGGCATGACTTTGAAAACACATAGAAAATTCATGTTAACTCCAATTGAAGTGAAACAATTTTTATTGTTCATTTCATGTTATGATATGTCTGCCATAAAATTTTCATCTCCACCCCCTTTCTGAAAATTTTTGCCAAAACATTTAATTACAGCTACAGTAGCCAATTGCAATTTTTCTAGATTTTCTCCTGCGGCAGTTTTTCGTTAGGGCATAACTCTTACATGCAAACTCCAAATGAAATGCTTTTTGTTTCTAAATTCATACTCTACCTACTATGTAAATTTCATGCATTTTGGATGATTCTGTATTTTTGGTTATTTTCAACGTTATTCGTTCTTATTCGCTTTTCGTGTTCGATCGATAGATTTCGAAGATTCGATTGTATACGAGAGTGATCCTCAACAACAAGTGGACTATCTCCAGCAAGGCAAGCAGCCCCACCTTTGATCATATTGCTCATAATATGTTTGATACAATTATCTTGTTTGCAAATTGTATATATGCATGCTATGTTGGTGATTAATTTCTCTACTAGACAACCTGATGGAGTCGATGAAGACGACGTTGAAGATGATGCTCCAACAGATTTCGCCCACCCCATCGGCGGAGTTTGTCGTCCTATGATGCAGCTCGAGGACGAGCTATTTCACCAAGAGGGGTGTAATGTCATGGATGTGGTACTGTTCATGCATGCACTGTTCATCCGCGGATAGTTTCTTTCATTGCAAATATCTATTTCCTTAAATAGTTTATTAGTTTTTTTGTATAGGGATTAGGTAATTGGAAAGGTTATCTATTAGTTAGGAAGGTCATTATTTAGATTGATTTTATCCATAATTGTTAGAAGAGTCCTCTATATAAGGAAGCCCATTGTATCCATTATGAAAGCAAGCAAGCAAAGATGAATAGACAAGTTCCTAGTATCTAAAATCCAGCTGTGGTCGTTCCCTTGACCGGCTATTCTAGATCTATTCCTCTCCCCAGTCGGTGCCCTCTTTCACCTAGCGCCGTTCTACCTCAAGTCGTCGTCGTCCGACCTTCCTCCGACGGATGTTTACCCTATTATGAACTAAGGTTCATAATGAGGCGACAGAACCAGCGGCAATCGAGCGCGGCGATGCGGGGGGAGCGGCGCGCGCGCGGGCGCGGGCGCATGAGCTGGTGCACGCCGCCTCCTCCGCAAGCCACCAGATCCAGTCGTAGAGGTGCGGCTCTACCGGCGGGGCGTCGGCCCTGTCGCTGTCTTTCGGTCGGGCTGGTAGGCCCTCACTGTGACCACCTCGACGTGCGCAGCATCCAGACCGAGCACGGGCTCTGGGTGCTCTTCGCCTTCAAGCCCGAGGGCTCTCGACACGGCCTCCAGATCCGGCCTGACCCGGCAAGTGGTTGCTCCGCCCAACGATGGATCAAGCTAGTGATCGACGAGCGCCAAGGTAGTCGATCCATCGACGCCAGATCTGGCCCGGACATGTACTGGTGATGACGAAGAGACCCAGATCCGATCAGGACCGAGTTGGGTGCGCAGCAGCATCGCGGGATCTCACCGGATCTGGCTCGGGACGAGGCTCACGGTGGTGCCAAAGTAGGAGACGGTGGTTGTGCTGTTGTTATTGCTTCTACTGAGAAGAAAAGGAAGAAGAAAACTACTACTAGAACGAGGCCGCCCCCAGGAGTGGACATTACTCCTCCCGGGGGCAGTAGCAGCGGAGGACAAGCGGAGGCTAGGAGAGAACCTAGTGCTCTGATAACCATGTTAGATGGAGAGGGAGAGTGCAAATGTGAATAGTTAGTTGTATTGCAATTTGCAATAGCCCAAGCGGCAACATATAAAACAAGGACACATACAAGAGTAAACTCTAGACTAAAAGTGGAATACCGCAAATACCCTTAACAATACTACTACTACTACAAGAGATCATTCTAAAGTTGATCAATATTGTTGAAAAATTGAGGACGCCAGATACAAATCAATACAATTACATTATTTTGGTAGAAAGCTGGTAGATTTACCTGGATCCGCTGTTGGCCAAGTAAACTGCAGAGTGCTGATAAGTGATAACCAATTAAACGGTCCGCAGGATTATTTTGAAAAATGGAAAGCTATCTTCCAAACTCAATCTCCACAAGTAATTATATGTTCAGACAGCCTGCATTTGTTGAACCACCGCAGCACATTCACGTCCTTCGTCATGTCATGACTTTCACAAATTTTGTGTCTACCAATGTCGCAATAGATGAAGTGCTTAAGCTGAAATGCTGAATGTTACTTATTACTATTCCACAGCTGTGCTTTTGAGCATTCTAGTGGATAATGTATCTGCAAAAATGAAACTTTAAACTTTAAAGTGAAATGCAAACATATGCACATAAATGAGTGTGCAGTGTGCACATCAGGGTTCATGTGAAGTCAGGAATTAAGTAGATAACACATACAACTTTCACCTGGAAGCTTTCTTTTGGGGATTGTACCCATTCAAAAATTAAATTCTCCTCTTGAAAAACCAGTGACTCCCTACACAATAAATTGATTTGTAATTGAAGTTTTTCTGGGGATAACAGACGTCTACCCAGGATTTAGTTCAGCATAACTCTGACCTCTAAGATGTGACGTCGCTTAGAGCAGCAGCCTGCATTACACCGTCAACAGTTGCAAACATACCTCAATGGAACAAGCTGACAATATGCAGTGTGCTGATAATGGATGATGTACTTCATGTTCAGATGAAACCCGGATCCTGAATAGGTTCCCTATAAAAAAATTGAGATATCATTAAACTAGGTATAAAAGAGCCTTCTAATGATGAACTCAATAGGAATATAGGATATGCATTTATAATTGCCAAATTGAGTTATGATTTGAGAAACCAAGGGTAACTGACTGACTGTCCCCAGATATTGAGACACACAAAATGGAAGGATCATCAAAATTAGTTATAAATTGAGAAACCAAGGGTAACTGTCCTCAGATATTGAGACTCACCAAATGGAAGGGTGAGATGATGTGGAGCAAGGAGTTGACCAGACCATTCACCTCACCAATAGTCCCTGCATGAGCAAAACCCATCTTTGAAATGATGGAATCTATTAGCATCTCTCAGTATGATTTCCCGAGAAGTTATCTTCGCAATCAACTTTATTGCGGAATGGCAATCACCACACACTCTGAGATTCTTCATGACACGAATGGGCATTCCTTCTGGGACTTTCAAAAGTCCATATGCCACAGCTTGTCTCTCACTATGATATCGCAAGCTATAAGCTTTTTGCTCCTCATCTATATCATGAAGCACAAAGCTTCCATCAGCCGAGTAACCAGATTCCATCAATAACCCATCTAGCTTTTCCAACATCTTAAGGATAATAGCATGCTCGGGATGTGCTGAAACATCACTGGGTGTGAAGAGATGCACCCTCTTGTCATATTCTATCCAACTACAGCCTGGTGACTTGTTCAAATTCCTTGAGCTAATGAACTTTCGCATCTCAGAAGCATCTTCCCACCTTCCAATTGATGTATAAACGTGAGAGAGCAAGACATATGGTCGGGCACTCCCAGGTTCTAGCTCTAACAGCTTCTTAGTGGCAACCTCGGCAATCTCAGCATTCTTGTGCATCCTACAGGCACCCATCAGAGCTCCCCAGATGACAGCATCTGGTTCAATTGGCATGTTCTTTATCAAATCCAATGCTTCCTCCACAAGTCCAGCTCGACCAAGCAAATCAACCATGCAAGAATAATGCTCAGTTCCAGGTCTGATGGCAGAACTCATACCCATAGAATTGAAAATATCCCTCCCTTCTTTAACTTTTCCTGTATAGCTACAAGCTGTGAGGGCCCCTATATAAGTAATGCCATCGGGATCCATTCCCGTCAACCTCATATCATTAAATACGCGGAGTGCTTCCTCCCCCAACCCGTGTTGAGCATAACCAGTGATCATTGAATTCCACATCACAACATCTTTGGGCTCAAACATATTGAAGACACTCTTGGCCTTATCCAAATTCCCACATTTGATGTACATTGTGATTAATGCTGACACGGCAAAGACGTCCATGTCAAAGGAGTACCTCAGCATCACAGCATGCACCCACCTTCCGTAATCAAGAACAGCCAGCGCCGCACAAACCGTCAGGATGCTGATAACTGATGGGTAGTTTGGACTGATACCTCTCCACAACATCTCACAGAAGGTAGACAGTGCCTCCATCAAGAATTCGTTCTGCTCATATGCTTTAATCATTGCACTCCACGTTCCATCATCCCTCTCCCGCATCCTCTCAAACACTGCCTTGGCAGCATCCACCATCCCACGCTGCCCGAACCCAACCATCATCGCATTGCAGGCTGCCACTGGGTGTTCTGGCATTGCATTAAACAACTCCTCAGCATCCCCGAAATGGCCAGCTTGTATGTACCCAACAAACATTGCAGTCCACGACACCTCATTGCGCTCAGGCATCACCTCGAACAGCCTCTGTGCAAGGTTGACCTGCCCGTTTTGAGCGTATCCAGAGATCATTGCAGTCCATGACACAACATTCCGCTTTGGCATTTCATCAAACAGAACGCGCGCCTCAGCGATCCGGCCAGCCTGGCAGTACCCAGAGAGCATGGCAGTCCGCAACGATGTCCTTGTGGAGCATTTCATCGAACAACTTGCGGGCCTCGTTGACACGGCCCGTGTCGAGGAAGATACCAAGCAGCACCGTGTAGGAGACGTGGTTGCGCTCGGGCATCTGGTGGAACAGACGGATGGCGTCGGTCAGGAGGCCGTGGCGCACGTACCCGCGCAGGAGGGAGGTGAAGGAGACGACCGAGGGGGGAAAGGGGATGGAGGTGAGCAGCGCGGCGGCGGAGGGAGAGGCCGGAGATGAGGGCGTTGTAGGAGGCGAGGTCGCGGGAGGGCATACGGCGGAAGAGGCCGAGGGCGGCGTCCGGGAGGTGGTTGCGGAATTAGCCGGCGAGGAGGGCGTTGTAGGAGGCGGTGGTGCGGAGGGGCATGACCTCGAAGGCCGCGCGGGCGCCCTCCATGTTCCCCGGAGCGCGCCAGCCGGGCTATGCACGCGTTCGCGGCCACCACCGCCGGCGCCGCGCTCGACGGCAGGAAGCGGACGGGCGGGAGGCGCATGGCGACTGGCGAGTGAATGAGCAACACGAAGTCGGCGCTTACGCTGATGTATTGCAGGCTTGCAGCATATGACGCGACAGCAGCCGTTCTTGACAGTTTCTGCAGATATATTTTTTCGGTCCCTAAACTTGTCACAAGGTTTACCTAGGTCTTTAATCTATACTTAAATTTATTTAAATGGTCATCGAAGGTCTAAAAGAGCTTGGGCTGGTGTTGGGCCCGGGAGCGAAAGATCTCAGGTCCTCCGTGTATTTCACACTAGTTCTAGATCAGTAGCTAATGTACATAGTCAAACAAAAGTGGATAGTATAACCATACAACGTCATCCACTGAAATAATTAAAGTTGATACAAGAGGGGCATAAAGCCAACAAGCAGATTACAGCGGAAAGCAAAAACAGTAAGGTAGATCACACGATTCGTCGTAGGCAATCGTCTGGAGGGCGTAGCCTAGTTGTCCAAGGTCTTCGACTCTTCATAGCATTCATCTCCTGCTCAATAATTAAATTTAAGTAAGAGTGAGCACAACAACCGTGCTCGCAAGTCACACCCGCCAAATAACAGATTATAATGCATGCAAGAATATCTCAACGGAAGGTTTATAGAGTTGATTTGCATAAAGCTATGTTTCTTTCCAAATACTTGTACTAAGTTCCACAGTAGTTATTGTATACTAAAATTTATTTTCTAAAACTCAAGTTTTATAGTCAGATAATATTCATCAACAAGTGGTGAAGGATAACCTTCAATCACATGGCTAACCGTCCAAAACCCAATTAGATAGAAATCCAAAATCATTTGATGAAGTCTTTTGAAAACGAAAACCAAAATCTAACTTGGAGTGGCTTTGCCAGCATGTCCATGATCGAGGACACGGCTATTTGAATAGTTTTACACTCTGTAGAGATTGTAAAGCTTTACCCACACGACACGACTTCTCTAGTTTGTTTGGCATCCGTCGATACCACCGCTCACTCCCTTAGGTGAGCAGTCTAGAGCTCGTGACAAGGCCTTTACAAAGCGTTATTCCATCGCGGTCCCTCCTCGCTAAGGTTTCACCCCTTTTTGATAGAAACCCACAAGGTTTAGGCCCACTCTTACGCTAGGTGAGAATACATCAAAATAGGTCGTAAAGACACCTACACAACCGGATGAAACGACAACGGTGAAACATTACAAATTAGTTAGACAGGTTCCGCCCATTCGAGACATGTGGTAGTACGATAAGGCGTAGCAAAATACGCTTGAAGACCGGTCCTTAACTAGCTTGGGCGACTTTCACAAAACCCTAGACCTCGACCATAGAAATGAGTCGACCCCGTGCATAAATATGCACCATCTAAGCATCCATTTTGCTCAAATTCAAACCAATTTTTATTTTGTTTAACAAGTCAAACCATTTATAAATCTCTATGGTAAAAACAATGCATAGTATCACTTTAAATCATAGTTGAATTTATGGCTAAATTTTTAAAAGTAAATATTTTTGAGCTAAGCTTTGACTAAGCACAGAGTTTTTGCAACATGTTCTAGTTCATACTAATGTACCAACTGGCTTTTAACTAAGGCATTAAGGGTGATTCAAAAAACATTCAAGTGTGGATGTGCAAAGAAATTAGGAATAACTATAAATTTAAAACAAGGATTTAAATTACTTGATTTTAAATACGCATGCAATAATAGTTTAAAACATAATTTAAATACTTTGAAATAATGGGATTCAATATGATCAAAGGCGTGACTTGCATTGCTCGAATGCTTGAGGGATCTACTTCTTCGAATTGTTCGGGTTCCCCAAAGTCATCGAAATATACACGCGAAAATGAGCCGACTTCAAATAAACTTCAAATTAAAACAAATGAAATCAAATGAACTCCAAATTCAATAATTTTAGCGTAGATAGCTAAATCTGGAAGCTAGATGGATTTAGAAATTTGAATCGCTCGAATTGGAGTTCGAACGGAGGAGAACATGCTCTCGAAAGTTTGAGAATTACATGGTCGGAAGAAGGTTCAACTAGTCGGAGGGAGGTTCGACTCCAAGTGGTCGGAAGGGGGGGTTCAATCAACTGGTCAGAAGGCTTGGACTACCTGGTCGAAATAAAGTTTCGACTAGTCGGAAGGTTGATTCGACCACTGGTGGTCAGAAGGTGGATGAATGAAGGCTTCGACTACCAGGTCAGAAGAGGGATACAACTACTCGACGTGGCCGTAGGAAGGATACGACTACACGACGTGGTCGTAGAAAGAATACGAGAAGGATACAACTACTCGACGTGGTCATAGGAAAGGTTCCAGAGGGATATGACTACTCAACAGCGGTCGAAAGAGAAGGTAATTCGACTGCTCAACAACGGTCGAAAGAGAAGAAAGGACTCGACTGCTCGACGCGGTCGAAAGAACAAAAAGACTCGACGGCTCGACGAGGTCGAAAGAACAAAACAGCAGAACAGGGCATGGGAAGTTGGCCAAAAGAATAAGAGAGAGAGAGAGAGAGCAGGGTACAGGGACCTCACCGGAACAAAAAGAGAGAGACTGAAGGAGGCTGGTGGACTGCGAACAGCGGCGGAAAAACTCGCAGCCGAAGGCGAAGAAGGACGGCGTCGAAGGGGTCAACCGAGACTGACGGATAAGAGGAAATGCGGCAGCTCCTACGAAACAAAACTGAAATAGAGAGAAAAGATTGCTTCAAGGAGCTCCAGGACAAGAATTGATGCGGGGCTTTAAACTAGGAGCGCGATGCTTCGGGCAAACCACAGCAACAAGAGCGAGGGAGGGAGAGTTGGGTGCACACAGTGCTCACCTAAATAGTCGAAGGTGGCACATGGTTCGATGAGAAGGAAGGTGGTTCGGCCGTCGGCAGGAGAAGATTAACAGTGGCCCTAGAGGCGGTGGCGCGAGCTCCAGCCGGTGGCGGCGAAACTCAAAGCGCGGCGAAACGGGGCGAGAGAGAGGGAGAGTTGGAAACCGAGGGGAAAACCGAGGGGAAAAACAAGAGGGCAAATACCCCCTAGTGCTCTATTTATAGAGGAAGGAAGAAGAACCGAGCAACAAGGTGGAGCGGTGTGAAAAGAGACTGAAAAAATACAGCAGGGCGGAGACAACAACATGATGAAACAGTGTGAAAAGGGAAAGAAAAAATACGGCGGAGCGGGGACAACAACATTTAATGCGCACGTCAGAGGGACAGGATGGGGGTAGGCGCGATAGAGGCGACAACATTTAATGCGTACGTCGCTGCAAAAACAGAGGGAGGAAAGAGAATATGTGCAGGGGCTGACAGGTGGGGCCGGTCAAACCGAAAGGCTAGTCAAAACTAAGAGGCGGCTGACACCAACAAACTTGTTGAAACCAACAGATTGGTCGAAACCGAAGGGCTGGTCGACACAAGAGGGTGGTCGAAACCAAAGAGGTAGTCAAACCCAAAGAGGTAGTCATGACTGAAGGGTGGTCGTAGGAGGTCCTCGAGGGAGGTCATGAGGAGGTCGAGGGGAGAATGGAATGAACAGAGAAAAGGGGATTTTAAACACTAGAGAACTCCAGCAAACTCCAAACCAAAATTTTGAATTAGTTGAAGTTAGATTTAGTCATTTAAATTATTTTTAATTTCTAAAATCTCAAGTTAAGCTTTAGAACTTCAACAAAATCAAATGGTTATTTTTATTTTGAAACTTTTCAAAAAGCTCAGAAAAACAGGGCGTTACAGCTTGGCCTTAACCGCTGATGTGGATGGCTGACCGTGACGTGGACTCCCACCTCACCTCACTACATCTCTCTCTCCACCACCCTTCCCCTCCTCTCTCTCCCCTCTCTTCCCAAATCGAGCCAAGAACAGCGGCATGCTCTCATGGCGTCAAGAACAGCGGCAACTCGGCAGTGTTCATGGCGGAGTGCTCCCACTCCTTCCACTTCCCCTGCATCGCCGCCCACACCCGCTCCACCTTCTCCGGCGCCCTCTCATGCCCCGTCTGCTCTGCTCCGTGGCGCCAGGCCCCCTTCCTTGCCTCCACTACTCCTCCGTCCCCGCGGTCGCCATCGACAACAATGGGGAGAACCGCTCCCCCACCACAAGCGCAGGATCTCTGATGACTCGGTGCTGTCGTCGCCTCGTCCATCGTCCCGGGGTGTCACGGCGGCGGCGAGCCTCTCCTGGCGCCTAAGGCCATCGCCGCCAACGGTGGGTTCAACCCGATCCCGGAGGCCGACAAGGTTGACTCGGGAAGGGATCAGGGGCTTCTTCTTGCACCCGCCGCGTAGAGAGTGGTGGCGGTGGCCGTGGCGCGGAGGCTGCCCGGTGTCGTCCGGACCGGAGGCATGGCAAATGCGTGGTTGCCGTGAAGGTGGCGGCGCGGGCTGCGGTCGTCGGCCGCGGCACGCGCCCATTGACCTAGTGGCGTGTTGGGCGTGAGCGAGGGCATGATGGCGAGGAGCTCTGACGCGGCGAGGATGCGATTAGTCATCGCGTCTCTCGGCTTGGCCGACTGCCTCTCCATCATCGCCTTCTCAGGCACAGCTAAGCGCCTGCTGCCGTTGCGGTGGATGTCAAGGTAGGGGCAGCGATCGGTGCGCCAGATCGCGGACTGGCTCGTGGTGTGCACCGCCGTGCAGGGTAGGAGCAGGCGCAGAATGCCTACGTCGGCGACGCCCTTCACAAGGCCACCAAGGTCCTCGAGGACCGTCGCGACCGCAACCTGGTCGCCACGGTGATGCTCCTGTCGGACATGTAGTAGCAGCAAGATCACCATACTCTCCGCCACCCGCAAGTAGCTCCTCCGGCCATACGCTTCACCCACGTGGAGATCCCCATTGGGTCGGGAGACGAGCCGGTGGTGGCCAAGGAGGAGCCCTCTTGTGGAGCATGCCTTCGCGAAATGCCTCGGCGGCCTTGTGAGCGTCGTCATGTAGGAGGTGCACTTGGACCTCGCCTTCCCGACGGGGGAGATCACGGCGTTGTACTCCAGCGGTCCTAGGCAGCAAGCCGTGGCCCTCGCCGGCGGCAACGGCGGAGCGGCACTCGATGTCCGACTGGGCAAGATGTACGCAGAGGAGTGGGAGCTGCTGGTGGAGCTGCGGGCACCATTGGGCGTGCAGCACAACCACCCGCGCTCGTTGTCCGTGAGGTGCAGCTACCGCGACCCGACCTCGCAGGACACTCTGCGTGGCGCTGAGCAGTCACTGCTGCTACCCCCTCTCCACGGCGAGAGCTCCTCATAGCGCCTCCATGTCCTCTACTAGCTTCACCTGCATGTGAACCTGCAAGCCAGGCTGGCGAGTCCACGTGCATGGTGAACCATCCACGTCAGCGGTCATGGCCAGCCAAGGCACTTTGGACCTTCGATGACTTACTTAAATAGGTTTAGGTACCGGATTGTACAGTTTCATAGATTATGGACCCAAGTGAACCCCTCTGACAAGTTTAGGGACCCACAGTATACTTTACTCTATTTTTATTATCCTCAACATGACGACCCCGTTTGGAATGCAAAAAATGAAAAATATAGTAACATGTAAAGCTCAGGAATTAAGTGTCCTGCCCTCTTGATTTCTACAAGAAATAAGAAAAGTTTCAAAAGAGACGTTTGGTTGCTACACATGAAAACACACATGAATTCATGGCACAAAAAGTTGAACTTCATGTTTATTTCCCTCCAAAATTCCTGTGTAGTAGCCTAGTCCATAGGAATTTGGCACATTCATAATAACCACTCTCCTTTTTTATATACATATCTCTTTTGTAACAGGTGATTTATTATGTTATTAAGATTGAAAAAAAGCAATCATGTTCGCTCTTAAGGGCTAAAAATTATCACGTTAATCGAAGGAAAAGAGAAAGATTTACACTGTCCATTATGGTAGGTTCATATTACAACGGTGCAGATTAATCGGATGTACATGGGAGCTATTAAGGTGGTATGAAAAATGCAATTTTATTTCCAGTCATATATAAGTATTAGAGTTGAATAACAAATACAACACTATTTTTCGAGGTGTTGTAATAGCTAGCCATGCAATTGCGCAGAGAATTCGACTAGTTCTTACTAAGAGCGTGTACATCCCTTACCATCTAAAGTAGGTGCTAAGGTGAACACATTACCTCTCTCTCTACATAATACCATTGTTAGCTACTTTTATTTCAACCCTTAACACCACTTATAGGTGCTAAAGTGGCACCAAATATTTTAAATTCTATCATCTAAATAAATATTCACATAAAGAAACATTCAAATATTTTGGCCTAGCACCAGCTTCTATTGTTTGCTTCGGTGTCATGCAATTTGGGCTTAGCAATAACCCACCCATCCGTTGGCATCGGTGCTAAGAAATTTCTCTCACCACTAGCATTGCCTTAGCACCTAGGATGTACAAGCTCTAACATACCAAATGAGACATGTCTATAATTATGTTAACAAAACCAACGCGGTGTATATAGTGGTGAAACAGAACCATCATGGAAATCAAAGTTCAAAGAGTAAATTTCACAAAACTACAACTTTAATGGCAAAACTATCAGTTCGCTACACGTTTAAGAAGTAATTTCACTGAGTTGCAACGGTGGCGACAGGTCGCGAATAGGGGAGGTCGCTCGCAGTTGCTACAGTGGAAATTTCTCCTCGGTGAGGGCTTAGTGAGCTTTATCACATCGAGACAGTCATGGTGACGCGGATGCTCAAACAGGGGTGCTCAGATGCGGGCTAGCAGAGGCGCACAATGGCCAGAACTAGGGGCAGAAATAGGTGGCAGCACCAGATGAGGAGAGGAAGAAGAGGAGGGTGTGCATGAGCTTCATTTGTGCGGTCGATGAGGTCGGGGAAGCTCCAATACGGTTTCGCGCGTGTGATAGATGGTGGAGAAGAAGGGTGATGTGGCGGCGACGGCCTGGGAAAGATGGTCCAAATTAGTGGCGTGATAGGTTTAGGGAGGTGTAATGATGCTTAGGAGAGAGCAATCGAAGGGGAGCTCACCAGGTGAGGAGGCGGTAGTGGCGGTGGGTTTTAGCCAAATTTGGGGAAGAAGACAACGCCTGGTGCTCTTATGGAGGCATCCCGAAACTAGTTGAGGGGAAACGAAGAGGGTACCTGGAACACGATGTGACGTGAATGATTTCGGAGGAACTAACCGGATTCGATGGGAACGGCAAGGTTGGGTGGCGGCGATGACGGGCGACACATCACCAGAGAGGAGGAGGAAGATGGCGTTCCTAGTGGCATCTCCATGTAAGCCCTGCTCTTGTGCGTCACTTCACAAGTAGCGAGCCTTGGGAAATAAATTCTATGAAGGAGGGCCCCTGTAAGGCCCCTCCCCTACAGCCGTCCGATCGTCAAATATACACTGTAGCGCATGTGTGTGTGGAGGGGTGATCCGACGGTTGTGGGGGAGGGGCCTCACAGGGGCCCTCCCCCACAGAATTTATTTCCTGAGCCTTGGGCAAGGGAGAAGCATGGGTGTCATTGCCAATACCGACTCGCCCGTGATGTCACCACCATAGCAGTGTTCACCATCACCGCAAAACTTTGTCGTGGTCTATCGCCGCCACTTTCTGCAACTCCTCTCAACGCTCTACCTATTCTCAGCCTCACTTATTCCTATCAGCCACTCCAACTGCCATCGAGAAGTCACCACTGCAGCACCCAAGCATTTCCTTTGCCTGGACCTCGCTGTCAACTCGTTTTTGGTGGGCCATGTGCTTCGATACCACCACCATAAACCTCGCCCCTCCCCTTGATCCATTCTGCACATCACCTAGGCCTCGACGTCATTGCATCACCACCGTCGACCCCTCCAACAAGTGCACACATCCATGCTATGTCCCTGTGTCACTGACCACATGGCCCCATGTAAGCATCTAGGCTCTTATTTCGTGTTTTGGTAATTAATGATAACTTAATCTTTGGGTCTAACTCTTTTGTGAAGCATAGGTTCAAGTTAGGTCTCGATGATGGTTTGAATATGTAGGCTAAGTGTTGATCCTAAATGGACATTGAAGGCAAAGCATAAAATTAGTTGAAGGTTAAGCACTTTGTGTTTTAGAAATGATCCAAGGAGATGGGGATAGATCATTTTAGTAATAGGTCCTTTGTTTTCGCTTTGGCTGTGCTATTAAATGGGGTCTAGGGTAGTAGCTTTAGCTTGGTTAGGTTGAGTAGCTAGTTGTGATACATACTAGGCTTGTTTAGCTCATCTCTAATCAAAAGGAAGCCCATGAAAAAATTGAAGTTACAATGGAATCAAAGTTGGAGCACTATTAGCTAAGTTTGAGAAATATCAATGCATTCCAGATGATCCTATAGCTATCGAACAAGTAAGCGGATCAGTGGACCCAAAGGGGGTGATTTTCAGGGTGTTGAAAAATTAGACATTTCGGATGATCCTATAGCTAACGGACAAGAAAGCAGATCATTGAGACAGAGAGTTGATTTTTGGCATGGACTAAAACTTTTGTACTCTCAGGATGATTCGAATGAAAAGGATCATCCGAATGTAAGTTTGATCCAGAAGGTAACGGACAAGCAAGCGGATCATTGAGGCGGAGAATTAGTTTTCGGCATGGGCTGAAACTTTTGTACTATCAAGATGAGTTTGATCTGGAAGATAACGGACAAGCAAGTGGATCATTGAGATAGAGAATTGGTTTTCGGCATGGGCTAAAATTTTTGTACATTCAGGATGATTTAGATGGAAAGGATCATCCGGATGTAAGTAATTTTATCCGAAAGCTATCGGATGATACTTTAGGCCTATAACAATTAGTTTTCTAACCGTTGGGCTTCAAGCTTTAGGATGATCTGGAAGGGTTTCAGATGATCTGAAAGGTGTTGATTTCTAAGGAAATTGGGTGTAACGGCTAGTTTCTTCAAAAGGGATATATATACTTGATATGGATGTTTTTGTGAGCTCTCTTAGTCACTCTACAGGTTCTCATAGCAAGGGAAGATCAAGAGCACTCAAGAGCATTCAAAAGCATATTTTGCGATATTTGAGAGGTAACATAGGGCTTTAGTGTGCATCACTTTAGTTGTTTGACCTTTTTAGGTTCAAGTGATGGTCTAGGCTTATCAACTTTAGAGATCGGCAACTCCTAGAAGGTTTGGAGCCATGGTTCTCGGTGACCTTTCAAGGAGCTTGTAGAAGGCACCGGGAAGGATGTGAAGGTTCGGGGTCCATCTATCCGGAGCGGAAAAGGATTACTACGAGTGGAAGGCTTGATTCCTTACGTTGTTTCAAGTCGGGGTAATACCCTTGCTAGAGTGCTCCAACGAGGAGTAGGGGAGATCATCGAATCTTCGAGGTCTTGGTAAAAAAAAATTGGTTGTGCCTATTGTCTATTTTACGTTTTCACATTTACTTTCTTGTCCTTTCAAATTCCTATATACTAGACTTGTGTAGGATTGGAACCTAGGTTCAAAACTTTAATAGACTTGTGTAAGAGCAGTTTGGCCACACTAGAAACAATAGAT
The DNA here is from genome assembly GCA_036346255.1 of Ampelocalamus luodianensis. Classification (NCBI taxonomy): domain Eukaryota; kingdom Viridiplantae; phylum Streptophyta; class Magnoliopsida; order Poales; family Poaceae; genus Ampelocalamus; species Ampelocalamus luodianensis. The sequence goes on along the minus strand of CM070622.1, from coordinate 23,738,568 downwards.
ACATATGTTGGGTTAGAAAAGATTAGATTTTTAAATTAACCATTAGCAAAAAGAATCTCAATTCACCCCCTCTTAGACATCGGATCCACTTCACCCCACTTGTCTCGCCACGTCCTAGTTGGTGTCATACTAGCGAAGTAGCGATGATGCGGCGAGCGCAAATAGCACCCCGTAATGCCCCGTCCCGATCGTCTGCAATTGATAGGTGGGCCCGCCTTGTCAAGAGGCCTAGAAGGTAACAGACTTGCAATTTTCTGACAAGTTTATCGCTTAACGTTGCAGCTTAGTGAAATTGCCTCTTAAAAGTGTAGCAAATGAATAATTTTGCCACTAAAGTTGCAGTTTTGCAAATTTTAACATTCTTATCGTGAAGGAATCATAGCGAGTCAGAAATTGGACATAGGACAGGCATAGCCTGAAGGAGATGCAGGCATTGTCCAAGTAATCAATTATCATATAAACCTGCCGTACTGGCATAACTCATTTCTGGCATATATTGGTACCATATACGGCAGGATGTGGCGGCATCCATAATCAAGTATTTGGACCCTATGACTGGAGATTTGCATAATGCCCGATAATTGAAGTCTAGAAGACATTTGAAGTACAATAGATGAGATTAGTTTCCCGTCATTAGGGGGAGGAAATCAACCCTTGATAATAATGTCGGAAAATAATTGAAGTCCAGAAGATAATTGAAATCTATGCATATGACTCACGCACTAGTGAAGCAAATAGGAAAGTCCAGAAGATAATTGCAATCCAGAAGATAATTGAATTGAAGTCTAGAAGACAATTGAAGTCTAGAAGATAATCGATTTGCCAAGTATTAGCGAATCAACTGCCTAACCATTTTAGTGATTTGAAGAGCGTGACCAAGTAGCATGTGCTTGTATGCAATGCACGGAGAGGGTTGAAATACCGATGAAGGTATCCTAATCCCGTCCTAAGGCCTCTGAAGGGCGAGAACTCGGACCCTCGAATCCAAAAGTAACCGGGGCCTTTGGTGAAAAGGATAAGAAGGACTTGACACGTGACAGTGCCCGAACTAGAAAGGACCGGTTGAGACACAGCATCGGTATGGAACCTTGGAAAGGCATACAGGTGAATATTCCCATGAAGGAGACATCGGCATGGATGTGTGAAGAAAAACTAAAGGACTTGCCCGCAATTGGAAGCGGTGAACAAGTAAAAGCATTAGAAGAATCGCCCTTTAAAGAAATTGCTATAAGCTTTATGACCTTAGGAGAATATTTGAATATGACAACGACCAATGTCGACATTTACTTTGCAAAGAAACTTGCCACAATCATCAATCTTGATTGAGCTGCATCGTCATGAATGCAAGAAAAGATCAGATTGAGAAGATTGGGAGAAGGCAATAGAAATGAATTATTCTCTCCGAATAAAAGAAAGACGTTTGGGCACATGTAAGCGCACGTCTCCCCTTGTGCACCCCGTAGGGTATAAGTGGGTATTTGTTGAAGAGAAATGAAAAGAAGTAAGGCTCGTTGTACAAGATTTCACGAACATCTAGGAGATGATTATGAAGAAACATATTCCCGGTCATGGCGGAACTCCTTTAGACATTTATCTCAATGGCAGTGAACTTGAAGTTAAATTGAAATTGATGGATGGGGTACCGACATACCTTTATGAAATATTGGATTCGGACGTTTAAATGAAGATACAGAATGTATCCTCGTCCAGAACCAAGATAGAGCAAATAGAAACATGCAGTGTGAAACTCGAGAAAGTCATTATGCGAACCTAAGCAATCAAGCATAATGTGGTATAATCGCAGGCGACTTTCGATGCATGAAAGTCTACACGAACAATGAGAATAATCTCTGCGTATTTATCATCGCGATCCCGAATGGATTTTGTATAATCTTAGAGTATGAAGATGATCGAATATCATCGGAACCACGAAGGATATTAGGAAAGCAAGCTCTTACACAGAGTGGAGTTGAAATAAAAGATTTGGGTAAAACCAAATATTGCCTAAGCTTGAAGCTTGAGCATGTCAGTCAACCTACACTCGGAAGGTGTCGAGAAGGCTTGACTTTGCAAAGGCATACCCTTTGAAAGTGCCAATGGTGGGAGATCTTTGCGCAAGACAAAGACCCGTCTGAGACCTAAAGAAGAGGGGAGAAGTCACGGGACCGAATTCCCACCTTTGAAGTGCAATAGAAGCACTAATGTATTTAGCAAAGCTTGTACTAGAACGGACATTGTATTTGCTGTGATCCTACTAGCAAGGTATAGTCTGAGAACCTACCAAAGGCATTGGCGGGGAATAAAGGACATCTTCCGATACCTCCAAAGAAGCAAAGAATTTAGTCATTCTCTGAAAGAACCAAGACCTAACTTTGAATGGTCTGATGATGTGAAATTTGTAGGACCCGCATACAACCAAATTGCAAACAAACTATGAACTCCTATGAGGTGGGCGCAATTCCATGAAAATCGTCGACTAGAGTCTTGTATCGACTTGACGAACCACTTGGAGATCATAGCATTGTACAAGGCCTTACAAGAATATGTTTGGCTTCGGCGGATGATTCACCACATCCAGCGGTTATGTGGATTGAATCTGGCAAACCCCCACTATTATCTATGAAGATAATGCACTTGTGTTGCACAAGTGCGGATGGGTTATGTGAAGAATCCTCTCACAAAGCATATCAACCCCAAGTTCTTCTATGCTCATGAAATGCAAAAGATGGACGAAATTAAAGTCTTTGCATACTAAGTCATGTGAAAATCTTGCAGATTTATTCACTAAGTCACTTTCGACATCTAGTTTTGAAATGTGTATCGTGGAATTGGAATGATGAGACTTAGAGAAGTGCGAGAATCTGGGAGAACCTTCACGAACTCACTACTAAAGCTTGATCGAAGATCAGTACCCAAAGAATAAATCTTGAAGATTAAATGAAATTGGGTGGATTGTACTCTTTTTCCCTTGACGAGTTTTCTGAAGTTTCTCGGTTAAGGTTTTAATGAGGCAATTAAGTGCGGCATAGCAGAACATGTTTCATGTACTCTTTCTCCAAATTTTCCCTTTGGGTTTTATGGAGTTTTAACGAGACATGGACATGAAGGATGAGAGCCAAGGGGAGTGTTAGGAAACCGAGGCCCGCCAGAGTCAGGGTCGGGTGGGCACCTCATCCACCCTAGACTATATATAGGAGGAGACCCCAAGCTTTGTACACACAATTCATTATTGGAATAGCAATAAGAGAAGCGCGATCCTCTCATACCGTGTTCATCTATTGTTAGTTCTTGTGTTCTTGCATTGTTCTTCACGATTCTCTATTTGTCTCACGGTGTCGCTCGCTTTGGACTCGCCTGGTGACGGTTCCTCAACAAATAGCACCCGTAATGCCCCCGATTGTCGCAATTGATAGGCCCTTGTCAAGAGGCCTAGAAGGTAACAGACTTGCAATTTTCTGACAAGTTTATCGCTTAACGTTGCAGCTTAGTGAAATTGCCTCTTAAAAGTGTAGCAAATGAATAATTTTGCCACTAAAGTTGCAGTTTTGCAAATTTTAACATTCTTATCGTGAAGGAATCATAGCGAGTCAGAAATTGGACATAGGACAGGCATAGCCTGAAGGAGATGCAGGCATTGTCCAAGTAATCAATTATCATATAAACCTGCCGTACTGGCATAACTCATTTCTGGCATATATTGGTACCATATACGGCAGGATTTAGCAAATACCATTCCGAGCCTACGTAACATAAGTTTCGACGTATTCAAGTCGGTCGGATGGACGATCACAATTCACACAGAAGAGAACACAGTTGCTAGTCATCAGTTAATCAGCATATTTTCTCTATTGGTATAATGCCAAACACGATTACATTTCACCCAATACTGCCAAATGCAAAATTCAACGGCTGCTAAGAAAGAATCGGTCCTCTCTTTCTATATCATTCACTCACCAAACATGAAAGACGGGACATAAGGACCACCACAACAATAAAAACGAAACATTTTTCCCACCACAAACACCTCTATAACTGTTGGAGAAAATGTAACATAAAAGAAGAGAAATGCCTATACCCAACCAACCTCGATGTCAAGCTGTCAGTTGTCAATCTGAAAAACTAACTGTAACAGCCGCAAGCAAAACCAGCAAGTCCCGACCAACACAACATAGAGATGTTGAACTAAAAACTCACAAAACCCAGAAATAAAAATATAATTAGTTCCAAACCCTCACACCTGACTCCACTTTAACACCCTTTTGTTGGATAGCCTGCTCAATATGTTCAGCTCCCTTCGGCTCAAGGGAACCCGTTCCATCACCTATAATCTCTGACGACAACTCACCGGCCACATTTACCTTGATGTGCATTGAGCCAACCTTTACAACACCAGTTGGAGTAATCCCTGACATTTCATTAATATTGCCTTTTGCTTCCCTGTCCACTCGACCAGTTGAGAAGCCCTCTGGTTTCGTGCGAAATTTTGTAGACTTTATATCCTCGATTATCCCAGCTGCACCATCTTTCATACAATCTGATGGGTCGTGACCACCAAACTCTTGAGAAAGACCTTTCTTGCCAGAAGAACAATTGGGTTTTGGTAAGTTCATTCCGGATTGTGCTTTACAGTCATTATAACCCTTTCCATTAACTTTTACTAATTCGCTCAAGCCAGCAGGTTTCCTTCCACCATTTTCTGGTGGCACAGAACCGGAACAGTTTTTAATCTGCTGATCAACTCTGGCATCAAAATCATCTCGGTCTGTTTTTATGTGTTCAGGTTGCTCAATAAGTGTTACTCCATCCCTTTTCGGTACTTGAGTGTCTTTCATTCGGTTCACCTTGTCAGGTTGCTCACATGCACCACAATCCTGTTCAGTTTTCCCTGATCGTGGATCTTTGATGCTAAATTGGCTTTTACCTACTTCGGAAGGTTCACCCACCACACCAACACTGCTTTTAGCAACAAATGCTGGAACATACATAAGTCCATCAAAACTTCTACCCAAGCGCCTGCGTTTCTCTTCTAGCATTGCTTTCTGCCGCCCTTCATAAAATGGGAAGTCATCAAGAATTGATGTCGTCATTGGACTGTTGTTAAATAGCTTTAGCATGTTTATTCCCCACTTATAAGGTATCTACAGAGGAGAAGTCATTGTCGTCAATACATGGTGATGCTAGTGAAGAAGCAAATCTGTAAAAGCATATTCAAAAGTGTATATACAATCGGCACATAAATACGTCCAAAGAATCATGTTAGAACAAATAAACTACAAGATTACAGTTTCCAACAGGTACATAGGCAAAACCTGAGAAGCAATAATCAAATAACAATTTAAAAAATCCACACTACCTGGAGAGAACCCAACCTGCTAAATAGACTACAGGCCTATGAGCAGACATTTTGAGGACTGCACAATTCCACTCACACATGAATGGCAGTCCACTATTTTCAAAAAAAAAAAAATGGATGGCAGTCCACCAGACGAGCCTTTTTTTGGGAAGGCAGTATACTATAACTACTAAACAGTTCCATGAGATTCCATCTATATTTTGGGCATTTTGGTCACCAGACTTTTGACTGTTAAGTATCTATAGGCATCTTGATACAGAACACAGTATATAATTTGGTATATTCAATCCTGGCAATTTACCATAAATTACCTCTTGTGTATCTCGGCTGTTGGTAACAGGCTTGTTCTCGTTGTTCTCTAATATGATGTGCCGAAAGGTGGAATTCGGCACATCCTTTATTAGGTGCCACTTCACTGGGAAGCTCCCAGACCACTTATCTTGCTGCCAAAAATCCATATCTTTGTGAAAATCTACAGGGCCAACCATTTCAGCAACACCACAGAACTGCCCACTTGTGTTAACCTAAAGAATCAAGTGTTAGTAAGTCAAATTCGTAGATAAGCATTTTGTTAAAAAGAGAACTCATCAATACTCACAGAAAAAAAGAGAAATATGGGACACTTTCCCAAAGTTCTTCCTTGTGCCTCTGAATAGGCAGCATCTAACCTCCTGTTGCCATTGGGTGTGCTTGACCACACATTGTACTTGACGCTCTTATGCACATCATCCTCACTGTAAGATTTGATCACAAAAAACTTGGCATCTGGATGATCAACAGGAAATTCATCCTTATTAAATTGGCCAGGATGTATCACAATGTTTTCCGATGCACTGCTTGACACTGCTTTGGTTTGGCCACCTTCACCAGAGGTGGTAGCCACAGACGCAACTTCTAGCCTGTCTGTTCTTGGTCCCCTGTCCCCAGAGGTCCATTCACCTGAAGTGACCTGAAGATTCTGAAAAGAATACATCCAGCCAGGTGGCACATGGTCTTTTAATTGATTACCTTCATCATATTTTCTATCCTGTAAGTGACATAATGAAAACTCCAGATTTAATAGAAGTTTTGGGCACAATATACTTGTTTGTGAGCACTGGTTGGTAACTGACAGAATTGTATCATAAGACAGCAAATAATTTTCACAAAATAACAAATGGAATAACAAATATGATTGGGTAAGAACTAAGAAATATTTACTTTCTGTACTGCAGTACTTTTAATTAAGAAAAATTACATTGCAAGAGAATGGATTCCTGTAAATTATAACTCCAGTGTGCACTGTGCAGTATGAAGATCAGCACATAGGCATACAATCTCAGCACCAACACACTCAAATCCAGGAGTACATATGAAATATAGCAGATTAAAGACAGAAGTATGCATAATTTTTAGAGAATGATCTTTGTATTTTTCCCTTGGTGCCATAAGGTTCAACTCCTGTACTGTAAATGTTCAAGTTTAGTCACAATACCTTGTCAGTTAATGAAGCATCAACTGGAATTGTGAAATGTGAGGTTGAAGGCTTGTCATGCCTTGTCACATTAGCACCTGATAGATCAGATAGCTTATTTGTGCTTTGATTCTGGTAGGCACGTTGGGAAGGACCAATAGCTGGGCTTCCAGAAGGGATAGTCTGAGAAGCCAGAGTTGTATTTCCAGACATTTGGTGTTTGTTCTTTATGCTAGTGTTAGAAGGCCTACTAGCAACAGATGTGCCAGTACTGAATAAAGGAGGCTCCAAAGAAACAGTTGAACTAAAATCTGCGGTGGGTTGAATAAACATTGGGAAGTAACCAGATGATGAGCCAGGAGCCTGATATGGACTAGTAAAATATTGTTGGCTTCCTACATACAAGCCATCAACTCCCATGAACATGCCAGGCATATAGGTGTACTGATCTGGGGAAGAATAAGAAAATCCATAGCCAGGTGTGCAATATACATATGGAAAGTTGTCATTCTGCACAACCAAAAATATAAAATTATCAAGAAAATACACAACAATAGTACAATCTAAACATGTTGTAATCACAATATCAACCAGGGTTTTATACATGCACTTACTGACAGTTGGAGATTTTGGCCATCCACCCCAAAAAAATTATTGTGTTCACTCCATTCAACAGGTGCCTCAGATCCTGTCCGAAGTGAAACAGAAAAGCTATGCATCAAGCTCACAAAAAAACATGAAAGGAATAACAGGGCCTAGAGGAACACACACCTGTATAGTAAGCATAGCCGTTTGTAGCTGAATAAGAAAGACCCTGCTCATATATGTATTCCGATGAAAGATCACTGCTTGTGTTATACTCAACTCTAGCAGGCAGAGATGCAGAACCCATGGTTGAACTTGTATCAAAGCCAGGCATCTGAAACCACAGAAACACGGCCATTAAATGTGGGACAACCAATATTTCCGAATACTCACAAGACCCAAGAATTTCTGCAGTTATTTATAGAATCCATGAAGCACCATTACATATGCAGTTAAAAAAATATTTTTTCCTCATGAAAACAACTTTGGTGCTGCTTTCTTTTATTGGAGGAAAATATGAATAAATTTGTAAAGTGGATCAAAAGTAGCATTTGCAATCTTACCGCAGATGATAACATAACATAGTCTAAAATCATTCCCGACCTAAAAAATGCACAATCCAAACTAATATGGTTGCTGTTTTAAAGTAAAAGACATTGAGAAATCAAATAGGGAAACAATTCAGCAAACACATCAATTTGCAGGAAGAATTATGTCGGGGGATATGATTACCATGTATGTCTTTAACTCACTTTTTTCCCCTTTTGGATCAGAACAACCAAGGTTTTTTACAATAAGATAAATGCCTCTGGCAACTCTGCAAAAAGCCAAAAAGGGATCAAGTCTTAGTATTGATTAAAAGAAAAAAAAAACAAAGTGAAATGAAGACCACAAGTACAAAAAACAAAGTGATTCATGACAAGGAAGGACACATGTGTTTCATTTCAGTTCAACGGAGTCTAGCCAACTGATATGAGGTAAAAATTCTGAACGCATGGCTAACTAGGAAAGATAATACCGTATAATATCCCATGTCCCCAACACATGTAAAGTAGAAGGTTTGCACACGTGTCTCGCAAACAATGACATTAGTGCATTCCAACAGTAATTAATGAAGAAAATAACTGGACACATTCTTGAAATAAACTCATTTTATTTTTCTTCTTTTTCCTTTTTCTTGGTGTAGGTTCAACATGATTTTTGTTAACCATGTTGACCTCTTTTTTACACATTCAGAAACTTAGCATGAAACAAACAATTAGCATTTCACTTGATGTAAAAACATGCTTACATATGCTGCAAGTCCAATCTTATTCTTCTACTAAAGCCGAGTACAAACTCTAAACTAAGAAAGCTCCACATCACCCCATGTTTTGTCTACCCTTTGATATTGTAACAACGGGCTTTATCATCCACAATAGTTAAGCTAAGGCCAGAGTTTGGGGTCTCAACGCTGAAGTCCACCAGAGGGTTCTAGATAGCAGTAGTACGAACTACGAAAGTAAAGAAGAAAGTACAATCTATGAGGCATTTCCTTTCCTCTCTCACTGTCTCATGCACACACAAGCACCGACTTCTGTAGACCAGCATCCATGAGACCATGGCCCACCCATTTCTATACAGAAAAGAATACATCCAAATCCCTAATTGCTATAGCAAACCCTAGTTTTCTTGTTTTAACAGTTCCTACCCTCATCCTTCAAATGTTTGTTCGATATTTTGTTTATTTTCCTTACTCTTGTGACCTTTCAACTTCATGTACCAATTCATCTTAGCTTTTAGATCTTTTTTTTAAAAAAAAAATCATCTCCACCTTGTGTTCTAATAGAATGTTCTTCATTTCTTTCACATCACCTTACTATAACTCCACAATATTATTATCCTACTCAAACAATTGATAGTGATAAATTACAAAGAAAAGTAGGGGGGAAAATGTTCTTCATTTCTTTCACGTGTCCACCTTACTACAACTCCACAATATTAGTCTACTTAAACATTCGATAATGATAAATTATGAAGAATAGAAAAAATTATGCAGCAACGTGCATGGTCTAGTCCTAGTATAAAATATGACAATGGAGCAACCCACACACATTCTGCAATAGAGTATAAATAGCATTATGCTGACATGAAGTTAAGCCACCCAAAAGAAGGAAGATCCCAATTATAACTAACTGATAAAAAATATGCACCACAATAATAACCAAATTGTAGAAAGCAACAAAGTGTGTGCAAAGACTAACCAGGTACCGATACATCTCACCAACTTCTAGAAAGACATGTCATCTTTTAAGAACATATATAGACTAAACTTGAAATATTCGTCATCTCTAAATTTTAAGAAGATATATAGGCTCAGAAGCAACAAGAAACTTGAAAGGACTAGAGAACCAAGTTATTACTAGTCACAGCTATACTTTTTCCTTTCTTTTGCAGAAAAGACCGTTTTCCCTTACAGGGTGACTACTCCATGTTGTTGAAGTTGTGAGGTAGAGAGAGAAAGCAATTAAAATCAACAAGGAGTATCAATTCTTGCACAAGCTACTACCTTTAGCATCAAAGCACCAACAAAGACCTAAACCAACAACACAGTTTAAGCATAAATTCTCCACAGAATAACGTACATGTAACCAACTCCACAAATCTACAACTTACAAGCTAATCCTAACAAAAAAAAACTACTACAAAACTAGAGACATCTATTCCTTGAAAAGCAGCAGCTTTCAGCATAACAGCTCCATGGCCTACAGCCCTCATGACAATTTAAGCACAGGTTCTTAATGGTGTACAAATTCCATACAATAAGAACCACCATACTAACCACAGAGGCAATGATAACAAATCTATAGGCAACTAAAAGCTACTAATTCTAGCATCCGTGCCGACGCTTGAAGAAGCATAGAATATTGATCAACAATTTCTGCACCACTTATCTTTCCCTGCGCTAGCAGCAAGCTTGGGATGATCCTGCAGAACAATTTAAGTAGCAATTTTTGTTCTCCGTACAAATGACTGCACAGCCAACCAGAAAGCTTCGGCAAATACTGCAGCCAAGTGTGCAAACAGGTGTCATTAATTATTGCGCAAGTTATGCCCTTTTACCGCCAAAATTCCAGAAAGAACTCAGCACTAGCAGGCGACTCTAATCCTCAAGCAAGGATTTCACCTCACAGCAACTTGGCACCATTCAGCTCACCAGATATGCACCTAAAATATAACCAAGCCAGATAACACTAGCTCTTGCAGAATTGGCCTCCGCTAGCATCAACGCAGGAAGTAAAACGACACCGAACATGGTGATTCGATTGCAGACGCTTGTGAAGACAAACTGTGCACAGTACGCACCCCGTAACTCACACATTTCGAATCTAATAGCTACATTTTCTTTAGGAAAAACCCTAATAGCTATAATTAACAAGGAGGAATACCAACTCTGTGACAATCACCAATTCCGGCGACACAACAGCTAATTCCGGCAATTTAGCTCGAGACAACAAACGCAACACATGTGAAACAAAAACCCTAACACAAACTATCACTACCACCATATCCAATCATCCATACATACCAAAAATACTACCACGACTACCACCACCACATCCATAAATACCCAAGCACAATTCACCCAAGGAGCCCAGCCCAAAAGGGCACGACCTTCGCGCAACAGGACAACACCACATCGACAGGGACGAAGGGAGTACCGAAGAAAAAACCCGCGGAAAACAGTGGAGCCAATCAATCAGGCCACGGCGAGCTGGCTCCCGGCGGCGGAGACCCCAACCATGAAGGGCGGGTGAGGAATCCAAACCCTGTCGGCTGACGCGGTAGCGCTAGCAGGCGGCGGGAGCAAGCATGCTGGCGCGACGGGTGGGGGAGTGGGAGGCGAACGGAGGAGAGAAGGCGAGGAAGAGGAAAAGGTGAAGGAGCCGAGGAGGAGGAAAGGGAGGAGAGGAAAATGGGGAAAAGGCTTTTTTCTGAGATGGTAACGAGATGAGGTGGCCGCCTTTTGTTGTGACATGGCCAGATGTGACATGCACAGGTGGTAACTGTGCACGCAGTTGCTGAGTGCTCCTCCTCTTCTGACCCCTGTTTGTGACTGTGTTATTTCATTTTCTTTCTTTCTTTTTTCTTTCTTTCTTTTTCCTTTTTGAAACCTGTGTATTCTTTCTTGGTGGAAAAGAAAGAAGTTATGTTCAATTGTGGGCGAAGAAGTTGCAATGTTTTACCAAGTCTTTACTGCAGGAAAATAATACCATCTAAAATGGAAAATTATCGTTGGTTTGGCTTAATGGGGAAGAGACAGGTGAGGCGGTATCTAGAAAAGAATGATCTTTTCACTGTAAAATCTTTGTATAGACATTTGGCCTTTGAAGATGTTGTTAATAGGAGATTGAAGGAGTTGTGGTCCGGTATAATTCCCCTAAAAGTTAAAATTTTCTTATGGTTGATCTACCATAATAGATTACAAACGGCAGATCAACTTAGAGCTAGAAGTTATAAAGGAAATACTAATTGCATTTTGTGTGGGGTGCTGGAGGATGCAAATCATGTCCTCTTTAATTGTGTCTTAGCCAATTTCGCTTGGACCTATTTCAGAGAGATTCTAGGTTGGAAGAGGTGTCCAGTCTCTTTAGAAGATTTTCACTTCTGTTGGCTGGACTCTTAGGGTGCTAATAACTACCATATTGTCCTTCTCAGGTTTGCAACTCTTATCTGGACGCTTTGGAAAATCAGAAACAAGCTGGCGATTGAGGGGGGGTTTCTAAGCATCCTCGCAGTGATTTTCAAATTTATGTCATGTTTGCAGCGGTGGCGGATGCTAATAAAAAAGGAGGAGCAGATGAAGCTGGATAATCTAGTTATTTAGTTGTAAGCTGGCTGAAACACTTATGTTCAAGGGAGACTAGGTAGTTTCTTAGATGTTTGGACTGTTGTTTTTTATATTTGTAGTTATGTTATGAATGCTGTAGTGCGGTTCATTTTTATCCTGCTCTAGGCCTTAGTTAGCTGGTGTCTCCAGTTTGCTTTGCCTTCTTTTGTGTTCGTTCTTGTATCTTGTGACATTAGCTTTCTATAAAAGTTAGGAAGTTTCCTTTCTCAAAAAAAATAAATAAATTATCGTTGGTAATATATTTATTGTTTCGATTGTGAGGGCATATTTGGTTGGATGTGAATTGTGATAGGGCGTGAGGTTCACAGAAAATCTTGCATAAAACAATGCAATTTCTATACATTTTTTCTAAAATTCTCGCATTGCTAAGTTGCTTCATGTTCGCTACATAGAACTCAACTTCGGTGCTGCAAATTTGTCTTATTTGGCGGAAAGGTAAAAAAATGACCAAATTTTGATGGGATGAGGCAATTTCGGTGCGAGAACCAAATATGGATAAAATCCAACCAACGGGTTGCACATGTTACCGGTCAACTGCCAAAACGCACTTACACTTCTTCAACTCCACGAAGGAGAGGGCGCTGTAGCTGCAGGGCATCACCAAGTTGCAATTGGATGAATATGGTGCTATTGGATTAACAGAAATAAAAAGGTTTCATCCAACAGCATGTACTTGTACCTATTCTGCACAAAGTTCTAAAAACATTCAGGAATTTTTTTAATTATTTAATCCTTTTTATTAATATTTTAAACTTAACCCCTCGCTAACTTTATTTTTAATTCCGACCCCTTTGGTCACGTCACCCCACGTAGCGTGGCACAAACGTTTTGTCACGCCACCAGTCTCGGCATGGCTTAACCTGCCACGCAAGCCCTCGTCCGCGCGACGTGCCAGCATGGAAGACTTGCTTGGTCGTTGTCATGCCAACTTGCGTGGCGTGACAATGGCCTTTGTCACGCCAACGCGCGTGGCGTGACAGTGGCAACTTAGGGCTCTCGGCCCAGACAGATCTTCATTTGTCCCCATCGTCCCCATCTATCTCCCGTACGACCCCTCTCCTCCCATTCCTCTGCCGCCGGCCCTCCTCCCTCTGCTGGAAGTCCTCCTCCCGCCTCCCGTCCTCCCCACGAGGGCCATCCTCCCCTCGAGGGCTATCTTCTCCCCCGCCGGCTCTCCTTCCCCCGCTGTGAGGACAAGGGTGGGTTGGAGAGGGGTGAGGCCATGATGAGCTAGGGTTCCATACCCGCCGCTACGCCGTCGACGGCCTCCTCCACCATCGTCGGACACCACGTGCCCCCATCCCCTGGATCTCCTCCCCTTCCTCTGGCTTCTTCCTGGTGAGTCATGCTTTTTTTTTCTTATCTCGTTTTGTTCTTTTTGCTAATATGTCATGTGGGATGATACTGATATGCTACATATGCCTATGTGATTAGAATCTTGTTGTTATGGATGTGTAAACACTTCAACCCTTGTGTTTTGTGAATGCCTTCGATGCAATCTGGTGGCATTGTAGTGTATACTATACTAAGGTCTTCAATTAACTTGGAATCATTTACCGGCTTGAGGATGTTTTATAACAATATAGTATATGAACTTTGAACTTCAGGATGTTTTATAACAATATAGTATGTGAACTTCGAACTTCGGGATGTTTTAATATGGTGGCATGGGTTTTTACATTCCAAACTTTAGTACAGTTTGGATCATTCAATGTTCCAATAAGACTTGGACCTGTCTCTAAGTGTAGTTGGTGCTTGGGTAAACTCAAGTCAATTTTCATTAAAGGAAGCTTTGTTTTGCTTATAGTCGCCATGTTTCTTATATATTTTGGCCATTTTCCCTCATTGATTTCATTACAATCTCTGCATGTGAGATGATTACATATGTAAAAAAATTGTTTAAAAATGCTAATTAGCCTCTCCTGTAGGTCTGGTTTGCATAAAAAATCTTTTATATTCGTTTAGATTAGTAGTTTGTTAAAACGATTTAAGTTGTTCTTTTGGCACTATGCACTATTGGGCTTAAGTTGATTCTACATGTGCCCACATGTATGTTTTACACTTAAGATTGTTTTACTCACAAGTTGATTCCATAGGTTAATAGTCTAATCGCTTAAAATTGTTTTATATGTGCGGATGTGCCCACATGTATGCAGTCTTTTGCTTTCCTTTTAGTAATTGTGTAACAGTATTTGTGTTTTAGTTGAATATTGACACAATATTTAGAAATGCTAATAAGATTCCCCAATTGTACGTAGTATGTTTTGCGAGATATCCCTTTGTCCACCTGGATTGGTAGTGCCTTGGAGCTAGGGATGGAAAATGGTAAATGATAATCTGTTTTATCTCATGTTCGTATCCGAGAAAACACAAATGTGGTAAGTAAAATCTGCATTTGGATGAAAACAAATACAAATACAGATACTATTCGGGTTTTTCGGATATGAATCTGGATACGAATACGAATCCGGTTACGAATACTATCCATATTCAGCTAGCCCAGCTTGCTTTAACTTTCTGCATGTATTCTTTGTTGTGAAAAATGTGAGATTGTTTATCTTGAGATGATTTCGCATCTGTTCATGAAAAGCAATTGGCTGCTAGTCTGCTACCAGAAATTGATACCGCACCCTGTGGTCCCTGTCGGTTGTCAGCCTGTCACGGTGTCATCCATGATCAGTTGGGCTAACTGGGGGAAAAACACATTGATTGATAGACATAATTGTTATTGTACAATGTACAGACCACGAAAAAGAAAATTGAACAGAAGCATACGATCTGTGGCTGTTGGTTGTTGCTACGAGCATCGTATAGAGTATAGAGTCTGTAGACAATAGACCGTAACGTGTAGTCATGTTACATAAATTTATTCTACCGAGATTTATCGCAAAAGTTGTAGGATATTCGCATTCGATCGAATTGAGTACATATTCGATTCGAAGTCGTATTCGTTACGGCATTCGATTCGTATTCGTATTCGTTACGGCATTCGATTCGTATTCGTATTCATTTTTAAAATATGTATTCATATTCGTATTAGTATCCATTTTAAAAATATGTATTCATATTCGTATTTGAGACTATTCGATTCGTATTCGATCTGTTTCCATCCCTACTTGGAGCCATTCAAGTTATTGATGTTCCTTCTTTAATGTTCATTTGGTAATGTGATTTGAAAAGAGGAAGTGTAATCCTTCAGTGAAAAAGAGCAAGAAACACTATCATAAATGAACAGGCTTTTGTTAACTATCTTTTATTGGTTTCCGGAAAAGCCCAAGCAATGAATGAACAATGCCCAATTGAAGAAATGAATGAACAATGCCCAATTGAGGAAATTATATGAGACATTTAAAAAATATTGCAAAATCAACAACACTATTTAATTTTAAGCAGGAATGTTTCAGCATCATCCATACAAAACAATTCGATTAATGCAATATCTAGTCTCTACTCTCTACTCTCTATAGTACTTGTGGTAGTTCGTACCTATGGTATGCAATACTGGCTTTGCAATATTTTGTTTGCATTGTTGGATATAGATGGATAAAGTTGTACATGTATTTACCAGTGGGCCGATTAGCCAAACCGGTAGTGCTGTCGACTTTGGTGGCATGGAAGTGACTGTTTTTATGTTTATGAATCACTAGACTTTCGAACTCTTTTGATTATGATTAAATCGGCCTTTGGATGGGATGTGCCCGGGTCGTTGTCGGAATGTAGGAGCGATATGATACTGGTCTGGGTTCTAAGTTGCATGCTTTGTTCGTGCAATCTTGTCCAACGATGATTGGGATACGTACAAGGATGTTGTGCTCGCATCTCAAGTCCAGTCGTTGGAGGTGGCGGTGGAGAGGACAATTGTTGTTGAGGATTTGCCAAATAATTAGATGTAGTGAATGGAAACACGGAGGAACTAGAATCCGCTCTCCATCTTTCGCGAGGCCCCCCAATGGAGGAGCAACCTTCCCAAGAGTTAAATGGCGTTAGTCTTAAAAATGATGCCACTGTTAGTGGATTTGTCATATGTGATGGTTTCTTCCCCGCACCATGTCAGTGACCCCGTGACTGATTTCAATGGCGCTATAATGAACAACGAGCTTGAGGAGGAGGTGTTCCGAGATGGAACAATCCGTGAAGTGGAGTCTGACAAAGGATGGAGCTCGACCGAAAATGAGGCTCCCACACCGCTTTTCTCCTCTAAGGAAGGCCGGGTTCCTCGCAGTGTAATGGGTGAGGTCCCGTTGGTGCATACATTCGATGATGTCAAATGGACTGATAACACGGTCTGTGCTAATAGGTTGAAGAGTAGGAATGGCATCGCGGACCCGGAGAATGACCTAATACGCAAGAACACGTTGTTTTCAAGCATGGAGGATATGAAGGTTTGGCTGCAAGAATACTCAGTGCGGTATCATCGCCTGTTTGTAGTGCAACACTCTGATGTGAACAAAAGGTATACCGTAGGGTGCAAAAGGGGGTGCAGATGGAAGGTATGGGGGCGCAAAACTAGGGACAAGCAATGAAAAATAGCGAATGTGAAGTAACCTCACTCATGTGGTACCGCACGAGTGTCTGGAGAGTACCTTCAGCGACCACCAATTTCATTGCAAGGCGTATTACCAAGGTCATGGCTGTCGATCCTGATGTGACCGTCGCCACTCTCATCGAGGTTATCTTCGGGTTCATTAAGTACCGTGTGAATTACGGTAAAGTATGGAGGGCAAAGCAGAAAGCGATGCAGTTAGTGGGGTGACTGGAAGGAGGCATATGGGTTGTTTCTTTTAATCCTAACCGCTATGCAGTCCAAGAATTCAGGTATGGAGTTTTATCCTTGGCATGACAACCAAATGAAACTCGATGGAGGGGTTATGAAACATGTTCTCGAGCGGGTGTACTGGTCCTTTGGGCAAGCAAAGAGGCCTTCAAGCATTCTATGCAAAGAGGTCATTATGAATCACGATTGTATGTCCAACCATTGCGGGTAGAATGCTAGATGCCCGGGGCTATGTTACTATTGTTTCTTTCTCCTCCTTTATATTGACTAGAAAGAGTGCCATTCTATGTTTTTCGTGTCATAGCTGGTTACTCCTTTTTTTCCATTTTAAAGAGTGCCATTCTATGTCCAATATCACTAGAAAGACTTATTGACTTTGCTTTTCGAAAAGAATAGACCATACTCTACTGCTGCAGTCTACTCACATGTATTTAACCACACTATGATGCTATATATTTAAATCGATATGACAATACTCTATATCCTCAGCTTTTCAGACCGAAAATACATGACTCTAAAACGCAAACTTTTGAGAGGGACATGACCACATTCTCCCACAGCACGACGTGACCCGACGAGAAAGCTTTCCACATTGACGTGACCCAATGAGTCTGCTTCCCGCAGAGACGTGACGCAACACTGCCATATATGACAACACTCTGCCTCGCTAGCAACTTTTCAGAAAGACAAGATAAACACTTTTCCTCGCAGGCTACTCACATGAATTTATCCACACCATACCACCAGCTTTTTAGATCGACATGACAACATTCTACCTCGCAAGCAACTTTTCAGAAAGACAAGACAACACTCTGCATCGCAGGCTACTTACATGAATTTTACCACACCATGTCACCAGCTTTTCAGATCGACATGACAACACTCTGCCTCGCTCACAACTTTTTAGAAAGACAAGACAACACTTGCCCTCGTAGGTGGGTGCTACGGCCCGGGACGAACAAAGGGAGCGTGCCAGGAGGGCATCTCCCCACAATGGCGCCCGTAGTAGCAACCCTACCGGAATATTTCAACCGAGCATTCGCCGCAACACCGCCCGAGGGGGAGACGCCGCCCCTCTGTTGGTGCAAGGACACATGCAAGTTCTTCAAGTCCAAGCAGTGGCTTAGCCTGGACATGCGTTACTGGGGTTGCGCAAACTACTCCTGTGACTATCCCGACCGTCGTTGGGACTTGGGCCACTATCGGTAGCCGATAAGGACCAGTTATAGTATGTTTTCCTACCATTTCTCTTTGAAAGTACGTACTAACAACCTCTCCTATCTACCCATGGTCCCCGATCCGCTATGTGGCTAGCGCAAATGGATCGACCAAGGGATCTACCCATACGACCAGTGGCATCTCGACTATGAGGAGTGGGATGCCAAGAGGGATCACGAGAAGAGGGACGAGGAGAGCCGCAACGAAGGGCATAGCGAGCGTATCTAGCGGGAAACATAAGCTCATCTCGAGACGTGTAGGCGTAGGGAGTGCGAGGCTCGCGAGAGGGAGTGTGAGAAAAAGAGGAAAATGGTGGCCAAGGCCAAGGCGGCCGGTGAGGAGTACAACGTCGAGCTCGTAAGGAAGGGCAAATGGCCTCGGTCCACGCAATAGGTTGGGCCATTCCATAGTAGTGCCCCGTCCTACCCGCCATGTTAATCCTATTTCCTGAAGGCATATATATTTACATGGTCCGGATGCTTGTGTCGCACTGTACTGTAGTAGTAGTGAGAATGACTAAAGTAATTCGCCGAACCATCATGCCATGTGACTCGTCTCACAGGACATGGATGACTTCGAGACTGGCCGCCGCGGGCAGCAAGGAAACAAGGGGAAGGGACCGATAGGCCGCCCAAACTAATGATCTTTATTCCAATCGAATTTATTTCTATTCCAAGAAGGCACATATGTATCGTATGAGTACTTCAGTTTGTTGCATCGTGCATGATGTTGTTTCTTATGCATGTAACAAAACCCTGTGTGCTGTGTAATTCCCATCTTTATTATTTCAATTCACAACTGCAAATCTCATTGTCTTTTCGCATTCAATTCTTCGCGTAGCAAGGCAGCCAACAACATTTAAAAAAAATATGTGTTCTGGAGGTGGGCACGAAATGGTCTATGACCCCAAAGTGACGACGAGCACCACCTATCATTGCAATAGGATGTCTACACATCTTTCATCAGCGGTATCTACCATATGTCCATCCTTGTGCCTCATGTTGTATCACATAGTCTACATATTAGTCAATTTTTCTAGGATGCAATATATATATATATATATATATATATATATATATATATATATATATATATATATTCTACAAGTGTATACATTCCAATAATTTTCTCGAACCGTACGAGGGCAAAACCACCCCAACATTTCTAGGGGGGGGGGGCATTGTTTAGCTACATCTATCCTAATACGCTATTATCTATCGAAACGTTGCAATTGATGCTCGATATCACCGTGTCTGAAGGAAGAGATCTTCGAAAAGTAGGTTTTTATGATCCGACCAAATTCAATTTCAAAGCTTGTCTCTTTACAAGCAAAACATGAGTTATAATCAAAGGGAATAAATTTGGTTCGGAAGGATGAATCGAGAATCAAAATTCCATAATTTAAGTCTAAATTAAATTCAACCCTAAGCTCAATTCATAATTTAAAAAATCCAAATTCAATTACCCAGGCAAAAGTGAATAATGTTCGCCCCTATCACGCCAAACCTTAAAGCGTGACAAGGCAGACTTGTCACGCCATGAGTTAAGGCATGACAGATGCCACGCAAGCCCTCCACGCTGGCACGGCGTGCGAACGAGGGCTTGCGTGGTAGGTTTGGCTACGCCGCGATAGGTGGCGTGACAGAACGGTTTTGTTACGCTATCAAAAGGGTTAGAATTAGAAATAAAGTTATCGATTGGTTAAATTTAAAATATTAATAAAAAAGATTAAATAAAAAAAAAATTCAACATCCAGTGGCAGCTGAACAAGTCGTGCGTCCATTTTATTAAGAAAGGCGGCAGCATATATAAGTTCAGCTGTCATTGTTGCCTACGTCTGCGAGCCTACAACAGCTTGCATGTTTTCTTCCTTATAAACAATAGTATGCCTATCACCATCAACTTAAGCTAAACGTACAAGAGAATCATGACCATTTCCTCTAACTAAAGGGGGGAGGGGGGAATCATTTTCTTTGAAAGCAGCAGCCAAAACAATGAGTTGGTGCATTATTGTTCTTACGGCCATGGAAAGCAGAATTCAGAATTTCAGTAAAATGCGAACTACTTCAGATGTTACCTGTAAAAAATGGATGAAACTTGCAGCAAAATTTGGTCTTGCCTGTTTCGATTCGATTCTTGAGCAGCAAAAAAAAGAAAAAAAGGAAAAAAAATGCTATAATTTCGCCACCTTACACATTACAGAAGCTGTCCTAACCTGAGTCTAATACCAAGAAAAACGCACATGGGGAGAAGCAGCGACTGATCAAAACTAAAAACAACATCACGCAAAAGGAGTAGGTGGTGGAAACATTCTACCGAACTAAGAAGGAGAACATCGCAATCCATCTGAAATAAAACGGGATAGAAAGAACCTTTTTAGCTTGCGATCTCCAACTCGCACGGAAAAAAAATGCCAGCCGCCTTTCGAACAAGGAACCCTGGTCCATGTAGTAGAAGGCGTAGGCTGTATTAAGTTGCTTCAATGAAAACAAGAGAAGTTTATGGGCCCTGTGGATTGGGCCTTCATGGTTACGAGACTACATTTTCCACAAGAACCATCGTTAAGAACGGAAGTTAGATGCCCAAAAATGAACCTATATTATCTGGAAAAAAATAGATATACAACAATAATATTCGGCACCCAGTATAATGGAACCCAATGAAACCGTTACATACTGGCATACATATACGAAGCATGAATGATAAGTAAATCTTTGAGCATTTCGCTTTGCGACTGCAAGAACTTTGCTGTTACTGCCAAAACTCCTGCGGTGTGGTTGTGTGTTGTGACCTATTGGATCTATAGGATCGTTATTCATGATTCAAGAGCCAAACTACAGGATAAGATTATTGCCTAAGAACGCTGTTAGAGCTGAAAATGAAGTTCTCTTCGCCTGCGACCGTCGAGGTGAGCCTTCCTGCTGCCCACCCGTTGTCCACTACAGTGGCATCTCTCTTTGCTGGATCACCTATAAGGCTACAACCCGGCTCCCCTCAATAATCTTGTCGAATTCCGGGAGGCCTTTCCCCTTCCGCTCCTTTCTCCTCCTCCTGTCCTCGTCTCTCTCTTTCCTCGACCAGTTCTCCACTGTTCTCTGAAATGCAAATGCACCAAAATTTTATAAAAACACATGTTGTACTAAAACACATATTTTGTTATACTAATACTACTTACTGTGGATATCATGGAGATATGCCCATGATCTTAGAATGATGATACAATTGGCAATGGTGACGAGGGTTTGTCGAAACACACGTTTTCTGTAGATTTCACATGTTGTCAGGTTGTAGGCGGTTAGACTGGCCTAGCTGGCAGTTAGACCGGCTAGGGCTGTGGTCAAACCGGCCTAGCTGGCGGTTTGACCGGGCACCTCTAGCAGTCAGATCGTCCATGAGCGGCGGTCTGACCAGAAAGGTGACTTTCAAGTTTTTGGTCTGGCCAAGAATAGAGGGTGTAGGCAAGAGAGATGATTCTTCTGCACTTGGTCTAATAATTTTTGGAGCTTCGAGTCAAAAGCTCTATTCATTTTAAATTTTTAGAGAGGGTTCGGATTATCAGAGAGTTAATCTGGCTAAGTCCTTGCACTGGCGGTCATACCGGCCAGGGGCCGTCAAACCAACCATGGGTGGCGGTCTGACCGATTTTGCATGTTCGCTGGCCGACTAGGTGGCAATGTTCATAGGTTAGGTTAATTTCATGGATTTCAGTACATATGTGTTGCATGATGCATGTTTGACTAACGTGGGTCAAGTTACAAAGAACTTATTCCCAGAATCGATTTCTTAGTTTATTGTTGTGCAGGAGGTTTGGAGGTCAATGACGATCAACGATGAAGATGATCGGGACTAGGCTTGTAGAGCTGAGGTCCAAAACGATCAAGGATACCAGGTGAAGTTAGTGAACTCAAGCATGGTGCAAAATAGACAAGGATGACTGAATGGGAAGTTCAGTGCGACGGGTTGCATCAAGCGGCGCGAGGGTCGGTGCAAGTGCCATGGTGATTTCGGTGGGAGCCGGATGGGAGAGACTTGCCGATATGAAGAGAGCCGTTGATCAACCTACACGTGGCGAAGCATGGGATTGCTTTATAAAGATTGAACTCGGTCTTTGGCGAAGGATTGAGAATGAGTATTTTGGTAACTTCATCAAAATACTGCCTTAGTGACCTTTGGTTAAACCGCGGCGCAAGGAGAGATGGTTTAGGTCAATTGAAGATAAAGATCATGAATAAATATATTCTAGGAGCCTGGTTTATCATCCGCTTTGAGAAACATGAGTGAGTGTAGATCCATTTGTGTGTGGGCTTAACAGGTGCACATTAGGGTCTTCTCTCTCAGCCTAGCCTCCACTATAAAAAGGAGAATCTCCAGATGTGGAGTTCTCAAGTCTTCATGATAAAAAATCATAATTTGTGATTTGGGGATTTTGAAGTAGTTGAGAGACTAGGGCTTGTGAGAGATGGATTGATTGTGTGCTCAAGTGTTGAGCTTTTGTCCTCCATGGTGGAGTAGCTATAAACCAACATCTATCTCAAATCAATCCAAGTAAGATTTCTTCAAGATGAGTCTCTTCTTATTCTTGCTCTATCTTTGGTGACTTTTGGAATTTTGGTGTTCCTTTTGGTTTCTTGTTGTGATCGTGCTTGCTGTGAGCCTGTGATATGTGGGAATATATCTAAGATCATCTTGATCATCATCTACGCACGAGGAAGTTTTTGGATCAAAGTTTGAATCTCCTCGGTTCTTGAGCCCTTTCGCCCTCATCTAAGAAATTGGTAGAATCTTGGCCTCGATCTTCACGGTCGTCGATTGAAATAGATTCCTGACCTTCTTAGTGGTCTATGGTTGAAATTTGAGAAGATTTGGATCACTGGATCAAAAGTTGAGTCGATTTATGATTTTGAAATCGTGCTGATTTTACTGTTCATCACGCGAGAGGTCAGACCGCCCATGTGAGAGGTCTGACTAGGTGGCTGTCGATCAGACCACCCACCATCATAGGTTGGACCGCCCGACTCTCCTCTCCTAAGTTTTTGGTGATTTTGGTTGCTGTATCTTGGGGTTTTATTGGATTCAATCTTTATAGCTTTCATGTGAGAATCGACTTGAATCCAATTGAGGTTAAAAAGAAGTAGTGCTCCTATTCACCACAGTTTGGTCTATAAGCATGGCTAAGCAATACGTTTAAAATGATCCTAGTTCATACTATTGTATCAACGAGGTTTTATCTAGGATGTCAATGTTTTTGATTCCCTAGTCGTTAATCCAACACTTACCATCGTGGTGGTGAGAGATGAAGTGGCGGGCGGCGTTCGCGGTGCTCGGGCGGCGGCTTTTCTTTCACCTTTTCTAAAGGCATTTGGCCGGCGTTTTCAGATTTTTAAATGCTTTTCTAATTGATTTAATTCGGATAATTCATTTGGCTTTAAAATAGCAAATTAAATCAAAAATTCTAGAAAAATTCTGATGTTCCAACTTAAACTTGGCTATAGTTTTGCAAATAATTTATTTTGGGCTTTTGAAATGATTTGGAAAAGGCTTTTAAAAACTACTTCAAGAACTTTCAATAAATTTTACTTTTGATTTTTTTAAACTTTAATTGCAAACTCTAGCAAATTTGGAAAATCCAATTAGAACAATAACTTTATTTTATTTTATTTTGGTAACATAACCTTGGGATGTTACAAACCATATAAGGAATCTGCAATAGCTAGAAAAGCTAGGATACAAGGTTTTCAATTGGAGTTGTTGTCGTTCACATCTGTTCATCATGACATCAAGAATTGTTACTAAGTCTTTGGACATTCTTGTGAAATGTCCAATTTTGTGAGTTGAACCTGTGCGCCATTCTTCTCTTGCGGTTCTCCTTAGTCGACATAATCTACGAGAGATCAGGTATGCAGACAAATCATCATTGAGTCCTTCGGAATTTTTCTTGTTTGTCTTCATCTCTCGTAACATCGTCAGGTGCATAGCGTGCGATCGGTTGAAGTACTCTGTCGAAGAGGTTGCCTTGACGAGTGTGCGGAACTCCTTTTCTTGAGGTCATCATGCAGGAAGAGTGATCTTTGAAGTTGTCCCACCAAAGCTCATATGGTCGGTGACATCGTATCTTTTGCTCGTGGTCTTTGTTGGCGATGCTCCTTTATAACTTCATGTCTTCTTATCACGGATCGTAATGGGAAAGCGTATTGACCATCTATAGAAATTTCAGGAGAGGATCCATTTACTTTAAAATAGTGAGGAAAGAATTTGACAAGAAAGAATTTCTATAAAACTATAATGTGTATAAATAATTTAAAATAATGGGATCAATATGATCAAGGGTATAACTTGCCTTGCTTGATGAGGTGGCGTTGTTTTTCTTATGAGATCACCTTCACAGCGTCAGTGTTGAGGTGGCGTTGTTTTTCTTAACAGTCACCTAGTACTCACAAGTACTATCTTGAGGTAGTCAAGTGTACGATTCGATGATCATACGGTCAAAATCAATCCTCTTATGTTGTTCTTCAATCAGCGTTGAAATCGATTCTCAAGTCGTCAAATCTAATCGTGAAAAGAAGCCAAATTCAAACTAAATTCAAATAACAAATCAAATGAACTCCAAATAAAAGATTTTGGTTTAGATAGCTAGATAATAATTTTATATGGATTTACCAACTTGAATCACCCAAATCGGAGTTTGGATGCAAAAGATGTGAATTTTAGAAGTTTGGAATTGCATGAAATGATAAGTTAGGGTTTGAAGGAATCATTGGTCAAATGAACTCAAAATTAAATAATTTTGAGTTAGATGGCTAGATCTTGATTTTATATGAATTTAGGAATTTGAATCGCGAAATCGGAGTTCGTATGAGAGAACGAACCGGAAGTTCTAAATCTAAATAAACCTAAAATCAGATTTTATTGAATTTCTTGAATTACTTTTCTAAAGGAAATTCGAATTATTGCGCATCTTGGCGTCGGCATTGGAATTTCCGAATAAAAACAATTAAAATAAATTTCGACGGTGGGCCCACGTGTCAGCGACACGACCACGGTGGGCTAGTTCCACCAGCCGAGCGGTGAGGCGGTGGACTTGCCACACGGCAAGCCACGTGGAGTGAACGCGCGGCGGGGAGGCGGCGTGGCCGAGGTGGCGTGGCGTGGCGACCGCGTGGTGGTGCCACGTAGGCCTGGCCGTGGCTCGAACGCGCGCGTCTGCGATGGCCGCGGCGAGATAGCCTCGGCGAGTACGAGGAGGGCGAGATGGCTTCACCGAGTCGGTGCTCACCGATATCAAGAATTGTTACTAAGTCTACTGAATTTTGTGAGCTTATCAAGTAGAGTGAGAAAGCTCACAATGTGTGTTGGCCAATCATTAAGGCCATTAAAAATATGTTTGACGTAGATGATTGTTGCACCTCGTTCCTCGCATTCCTTCTTTAGATATTTTAGTAGATTCGCTCTTGCTAACACATCAAGGTCAACTGTGATCTCATCAAGAAGAAGAACCTGCATTGTTTATTTAGTTTCTTATTAAAATCTTGTGTGCAATTGTGCATGCAAAATTGCAAACATGATTAATTCTTTTGATAACACAGCAAGGCAAAACAAACCTTGAATGGCTTGAGAAGTCCCATGCAAATTTGGACTCTTCTCCACTGATCATCTAATGCCTTGTGCATGCGCCAGGCAAGGTCAATATCTAAAATCTGTAACATGACAAAATAGAAAGTTGAATGAAGTAGGTCATCAATACAAAGGGTTATGGTTGACTTGAGATTAAGTTAAGGCTTATCCCAAGCCAAGGTCAAATGATCGGCTAATAACCCTCCAAAGAATATGTTGGAGATATTAGAGATTAGACAAGAGTCCAGAGTTTAGGTAATAGTCCAAGTCGTATGCGAGTTAGACTCAAGTTGTGTTAGAGTCGGACTGTAATATTTGGCACTATAAATAAAGGGTTTGGGGATCCCAATAGGGACACACAATATTCCCGAAACTCTACATGGTATCAGAGCCATCCCCCACCACCAAACCTTAATCCTAACCATACTCACCTCAGATCCGATCCGTAACCACCACCGCTCAACATCCGAAGCCATCCTATTGATCGGTGCCAGCCACTAGCCGTCGCCACCGCGCCTTGTGGGCGGGCGTGTGGGCTATTGCTCGGGCCGCCAGGAGGATAGTCCGCCGCTGCTGGTAGGGCCGCTGCTCGCGGCTTGGGGAGGCACTCAGGGCTCGAGGGAGACGAAGGATCCAGGGGAGGCAAAGCCTACGCTCAGAAGGGTACTCAGGAGGAAGAACGCTAACTGGAGATCCTACGGGGATTTGGAGGAGAAGAGGAGATTGCGCTTAGGGGAGGAGGATCGCTCGGTGGAGGGGGGGATCTGGTGATTGATTGCGCTCGAGGGAGGAGGATCCGGTGGGGAGAAGGATCTCGGTGAGGAGATTGTGCTCAGGGGAGGAGGATCCGGTGGGGGAGAAGGATCTTAGTGGGGAGATTGTGGTCGGGGGAGGAGGATCCGGTGGGGGGAGAAGGATCTCGGTGAGGAGATTGCGCTCGGGGGAGGAGGATCACTCGGGGGAGGATCCGGTGGTTTGCTGCGCCGCTCGGGAAAAGGGGATCCGGTGTGGGTTTCGGTCTTCACACGTGCTTTGGTATCGGTGGAGGGGATCCGGTGGATCCAGTGTGTATTGTGGTTTGCTTCAGCGAGTGTTGCGTGAAGAGAGGAAATCGGTTGGTGTGGCGATCTGGTGTGGCATCTCGTATGGATTCTTTGCATGGCTTAGTATGGCTGCTGGTTTCGAGGATGGTTCAACAGGTGTCGACGATTTTGTTTTTGATCATGGAGTCGTGATCTGTTGATGCGTGAAGAGGTTGCCATGATCGTCAATACGTGCGGCAATAGGCAGGAGGAGGATGATCTGGTGAGGGCTGTGTAACTGGTGTTGAAAGTGGAAGATAAATCTCGAGGAGATTGAAGCTACGAGAAAGGCCGAGGAAGAAATTGTACGAAAAGCTGCAGGGAAGAGTATTGTGACCATGGATAGGGGAAGTGGAGAATCCTCTTTGGTCACAAAAGGTGAGATGACAAGTGTATTGCAGGACCTCATCATGATGGGTTTGATAAGTCCTAGGGCTGAAACAAGATCATCAGAGTTGAAGCTGGAATTGATGCCTAATGATGTAAAGCTAGAAAGGAGTAAGAATTACCTAAGTTGGTCCATGAGGGCTCAGTTAATTCTGAAGAAGAAGGGGGCAGAGCACTATCTGCAGGAGACCTGCGTCGAGCTTGCGGATAGAGGGAGTACTGATTGGAGGGTGTAGAATACCACCAACTTTGTGGTGGTGGTATGGTTGTTGACTTTGGTGTCCCCGTCCATTGCTAGGATGGTGGAGGCTATCCCAAGTGCAACGGTGATGTGGAAGACGCTGGGGAACATGTACTCCGGAGCTGGCAATGTGATGATGATGGTGGAAGTTCAGGGAAAGGTGGATGCTCTGAGATAGGTGGAGAAGAACATTCAAGAATATGCCAGTGAGCTGCAGCAGTTGTGGGCAGATTTGGATCAATATGATCCACTACAGCTAACGTGTGCTGGTGATATTGAGTTTGGTAAGGCGTGGTTACAACGTAGGAGGGTCACTTACTTCTTGAAAGGTTTGAACCTTGAGTTTGACAGCAGGAGGGCTTCAATATATCATCAGATAGTATTGCGAACTATGGAGGAGGCTATTTCAGCTAAGGTTGTCGAGGAAACTCGACAGAGAGTGATGGTGGGTAACAACCCTATAAGGTCAACGCACGTCATAGCTGATGACAGGGAGTGTTACAACTGTAAGCAAACTGGATATTTGAGTTGGGCATGTCCTCTCTCACAAACTGGAGGTCGCTAGGGTGACTAGATTTGCCGTGATGCGGGATGTGGCAACTCGAACTTTGCAAGGAGGACTAAGTGTTACAAGTGTGGGGCATCTCGCCCTAGTAGAGGTGGTGGTGGGAATAATAGATCTACTGAAGGAGGTCTAGGTGGAGGTAGAGGAAGAGGTGGCACCACGGCCAATGCAGCTATGACAGAGGAGAAGACTACACAGTCAGAGAAGTAGCAGAAGGGAGAAGAGGATTGGGACTGGAGTCAAGCGTGATGGGCTATGGTAGAGGTAGAGGTGGTGGAGGCCGAGACTGGGGGTGTGTTGGTAGAGATGGTGGAGGCCGGGGGTGGCTGAGGGTATGAGGGTAGAGGAAGATGAGGTTGAGGTCAGGGCAGCTGGTAGATGCTGCAGTTGGATTTGGTGACGTCCCTGATAGTATTGGTTGTGATGGTATTAGTTATGGAGTTAATGGTAGGTTTGGTAGATTCTAGTAATGGTATTGCAATATGAAATAAGATAGACATTATTGTTATCTCATGCTCATCTTGAGGGGGAGTATTGAAGATATTAGAGATTAGGCAAGAGTCCAGAGTTTAGGTAAGAGTCCAAGTCATGTGTGAGTTGGACTCAAGTTGTGTTAGAGTCGGACTGTAATATTTGGCACTATAAATAAAGAGTGTGGGGATCCCAATAGGGACACACAATATTCTTGAAACTCTACAGAATACAAGGACGTGCAACTGATCAGCTAATAACCCTTCACAGAATATTTAATCAAGGAGCAAGAAGTTTGTCAACGAATTGTTGTTGATCTTACAAAGTAAATGTGACAGACGCGACCTAGGGGTTATGCGGAGGAGACAGGGAGTTTAGACATGTTCGATGCTTCTTCGAAGAGAATAATAACCCTACTTCATATATTCTTGTATTGAATGAGATTACAGTGGGGGATGCACTGTGCTTAGGATGAACAGGATGCGACCAAGACTTTGCTGCGTGAACAGTACCCCGCCTAGGGTTTCCACCTCCTAGTCGCCCTCCTCATATAGGAGTCGTCGCCCTTTAGTCCAATTTAGGTTTTTCTTAGATTTTTCTGCCACTTTGCAGTTTCGCCGTTTGTTCGGTTTGAGGAACCCACTATGTGAACTTCATTATTATTCGCAATACAATTTCAGATTGCATCTTCTACTCTCTTGCTTGTGTTCTCGATTCGCTTGCAGGAGATAGCCTTCTTGGCGAGTCAACGCGTTCGCGCGGTTGATAACCAACAGAGCGGTGGTGTAGTGATTGCGAGGGGTTCGATCCGTTCTGGTCGGAGCCTTTGGATCATCAACGTCGTGTTCTCCACAATCGACATATCAATACCTTTCGGAAGATCAGGCCACACTCACATCAGATGAGCTCCTAGGCTTTGGGGGGCACTCGATGACAGAGGTGGCATGGCGGTGGTGTCGCTGGAGCGGCAGAGCATCGGAGAGGACGGTTCGGTTGAAAGGGGCGCAAGCGTTTCTTCGGGTGTTCTCTTTGGTGGACTTACCAGCGATGATGGGAGTGAAGGGGGGGGAAGAGGGGGCTTGGGGCTCTTTGTAGCCGAAGGAAAGGGGGTTGGAGCCGTTGAGGAGCTCGGTGGCAGACACGTGGCCCCGAGGCGGGCGTCGTGGGCATACTCTGACAAGGATGCGACATGGAGGGGCTTGCTAATGCGGGCAGCATGGAGAGGTGAGTCTAGCGACAACTTGGGTGGTCGAGGCGACAAGGTGACGCAGACAGGTGGAGTGACGCAGGCGCACGTGCGAAGCACAGCGCGCGGCCAGGGCACTAACACGAGCACGACGTAGGTGATGCGGTGGGGGGCAAGTGTGGAGCATAGGGGCGGTAGAGGCGGGCGGAAGCAAGGGGCAGGAGGAGTGCTGGCACTTGCTGATGATGGTGTGGGCGCAGCACTGACCGAGTTCACAAGAGTGCTGTAGTGGGCATGGGCATGCCAGGAGAGAAGAAGGGGGCAGGGGAAGGCTCGGGCCAAGCAGGCCGAAAGGGGGGAGGGAGGAGGAATGGGCTGAGCCCGAGAGAGGAGAGAGGAAAGAAATTTTGAACTGATATTCAAATTCGAATTTGAATCCTATCATTTGAGTTTCCCCTTCGCCTTCGGCTACGAGTTTCCCCATTGCCGTTCGCAGTCCGCCGACCTCCTCCGGCCTCCCTCTCTATCCTGGTGAGTTTCCCGTGCCCTATTCTCCTTCTTTCTTCTTTCGACCACGTCGAGCAGTCGAATCCTTCTTTCTTCTTTCGACCGCGTCGAGCAGTCATATCCCTCTTTCTTCCTACGACCATGTTGAGTAGTCGTATCCCTCCTACGACCACGTTGAGTAGTCGTGCCGTTCTCGTAACCCTCCTATGACCACGTTGAGTAGTCGTATCCCTCCTACGACTATGTTGAGTAGTCATATCCTTCTTGGGACCTGGTAGTCGAACCCTTCATTCGATCACCTTCCGACCAATCGAAACTTCCTTTTGACCTGGTAGTCGAAGCCTTCATTCGACCACCTTCCGACCAGTCAAAACTTCCTTTTGACCTGGTAGTCAAAGCCTTCATTCGACCACCTTCTGACTAGTCGAACCTCCTTCTGAGGGCCCGTTCTCCTTCGTTCGAACTCTGATCGGAGTGATTCAAGTTTCTAACTTCCTCTTAATTCAATACCTTCCTTTTGGTTCTTGTTTGGTAGTTTTTGGTTTTTATTTGAAGTTGTTTTATTTATTTAGCTCTTTTGACACATATAGATTCTGGCATTGTAACAGCCCTAAGTTAGGGTTTGTGTTCCAAATGTAAAATTTTGAGGAGAAATAAAAACTTTTGATGCCTCATGAAATCATTTGGAAGTTTTCTAAATTTTCCCTAACCAAATTCCATTTTCTAGAATTTATTCTTGTGAATGATAGTTGTTGTCAACAAAATTATCAACCTCAAACTTGTGATCATCCTCTAGGAATATTTTTCCTATCATCTTGATCATCATATATACCTCTCTGAAAAATCTCACAATTTTTAGATTTTATTT
Organism: Ampelocalamus luodianensis; assembly: GCA_036346255.1. Classification (NCBI taxonomy): domain Eukaryota; kingdom Viridiplantae; phylum Streptophyta; class Magnoliopsida; order Poales; family Poaceae; genus Ampelocalamus; species Ampelocalamus luodianensis. The sequence continues at coordinate 23,707,376 of CM070622.1, read as the reverse complement.
GCTATTTCAAAAGAGCAAGTCAACTCTGTTTGAAATCTGGTCAAACTCCTAGGGCAGCAGCTTGTGAATTTTCTTCAGGACAATTCAGTGCATAAAAAGTTTTGTAAATTTATGCAATGTTGTTCTCTGTCCAAAGTAGCTACCATAAAAATTTCGGAATTTTTGGAGCTCAGAAACTACCTCTAAAAATTCCCCAAACTCTCTCAGTCTTTTAAACTCAAAGTCAGTAATCACTGTTTGTCGGGCTCGAACCAGAGCCCGACTCAAGTCCGACCGTGCCGCTCGGCTTGATCGCACCAACTAGCCGCGCCGCCCACGACCGTCCGATGCAGATCGCGCGGTCCACGTATGCCCGAAACAATCGGACTGTCCTTTTGCTCCAGTAGATCTCGATCGTCCGTTTAAAATCTAACGGTCGACATGATCTTGATCGAGTTAAACCGACTCGTCACGCCGCACCGGACTCCGACTCAAGCTGCCCCCTCCTCTCTCGCTGACGGCGCGGTCCCACCGTCAGGTCCCTTCCTCCACGCGGCGCGTGCGCCCGCGCCAGCACTCCCGCGCACCGCTCGCCACCGCCCGGCGCATGCATGCCGCCACGTCAAGTCGCCGATCACCTCGCCGCCCTTGCTACTTTCACCTCGCGACCTCCGCCTGCTTCTACAAAAGCCGTTGAGGGCTCATCTCCTCGGTTTGCTCTCCCTCTCCTCTGTCTTCTTCTCCACCGAGCTCCGGAGCCCGCGAGCACCCCGCGCCGCCTCCGAGTGTTCCGGTTACTCCGGTGATCCCCGACCTCGGCCGACCGCGTCACGGCGTGTTCCGCATACCCAGGAAGCAAACCCCTCAAGTAATTTCGGGTTTCATCGCCTGAGGAGCTGCACGCGGGCTTTCTTCTCCAACTCCGGCTGATTCCGCCTCTCCCACCGCCGCGTCTTCTCCAGCGAGCTTGAGCTCGATTCCTAGCTCCGTAAGCAACCTCTGGTGTCCCTCTACCCTTCCCCATCACTCACTCGCTCTCTCGTTCACCTCAGGTCCCTGTCGTCGTTGACCGCCTCGCGCCGCCGCAGGCTCTCGTCGCCGGGCCACTCCGGTGCCTCTCCGTCATCGGCGACCACCCCGGTGAGTTCCTTGAGTCCCACTGATGCTCGTGCGCGCGCTAGTTTACACCCTCTTCTTCTCTGACACAGTCGCCCCTTGTCACCTCCACGGCCGGCCGCTGCGCTCCGTCGCCACGCCGCCACAGTGCATCTCCGGCTGCCTTGAGACCACCTTCAGCTTCAGCAGTCCACCAGCAACCCATTTTGGCTGTCACCTCTACCGCGCCACCACTCCTTCGCCGGCGTCGAATCCAGGTCCAGAGCCAGCCCGAGCCCCCTCTGTTCTTCGGCTGTGTCTTCCTCTGTTTCACTGACAGTGGGGCCCACTCCCTTTAAGCAAATTCATTAGCTGCTAATAAATCTTATGAATATCTATTAGTTCACTCTCTTGCATGATCAAAATTGGTATTTGAGGTTTGGAAGAAAGTTAGTCTCTATAGTGCTCTGTAGTTTTCTCTGTTGTCACTCTTTTCCTGTTGTCAGTAACCTGAACTTGGTAGCATTGCTTGCTATTCAAATCTTGTTAGTGCTTGATGACTCCCCTAAGTAGTAGGGGTTAGCATGAAGTCAGTTAGTTAGTATCAATAGGTTTCAAAACTTTTATTGGCATGAATGATCAAAAGAAGCTGTTATTGGAACTAATTGTTTTGTCTCTGTACTTGTGATTCTTGCTTTTACAAGTATAGTAAGGCCTTGTAGTAGTAGCATGCTGAAATTGTTAACCTTTCTATATGTGGGTGTGATGCTTAGGTGTGTTAGTAGATGAATTTTATTAAAGTCCAACCTTAGTTAGAAAATTGTTAGCATCTAATAGTTGGCTATTTAACTAGTTAGTGTTTCAATAGCTTCTTGTAGGTTTCAGTGATCTTATCACCAATGTTGGTTGCTTAGAATAGCTAGTTGTTTAGATGCAGTAATTTGATGCTTAGTTAATAGATGTGCACACAATCACCATCAAAGTCTGTTAAAAGAATAAAACATATAAGAGGATTGATTTCGACGTTATGGTTATCATGAGCAATAAGTGTGTTTGGGAAGATCAATCGCGAGAAACTATTTTCGGTGTTTTTGATTTTTCTTGCCTGTTATTGAAATTTTGGTTGTTGTCGGCGTTATTTGTTCTTATTCGTTGTTTTTGCTCGATCGATAGATTACGACGATTCCGGTGCGTTTGAGTGAACCTGCGCAGCGAGGTTGATCTTTACGGCGACAACGGCCGTGCAAGCGATTTGATCATGTTAATCCCAGTATTTTAAAGTCTAATATTTTGTTTCAGCTGTATGTATGCATTGCTTAATTTGTGTTAAATTGATTAGTTAAATCCGTAGCTGCATATCCTGTAGGTGAAATATTGATCTCTACTACCTGAGCCTAGGTTATTTGCTGTGATTAGAGTTCGTTGGATGAACTCTTGTCACTTAGTAGATTACAAGTTCGATTGCTTAGCCATGCTTAGCTACCGGTAGATTTGGGCGATCATCGACTTAGTCGATGATCTTGATCTATAAAATTATTATTGCTGTTTTTATGTTTCACTTATGCTATGTTAATTGCAAAACTAAAGCTGAAAACAAAAGCGATTTAGACGCGCACAATGGTAAGATGGTGTGATTTTTGGGTGTGATTGGAATGGTGCCGGTCAATTAAGGACCGAACATCTTGTGAGTGAATTTTTATCCGGGCATTTTAGCGTGCTAACCACACTAGAGGGTATGGGACCTCTCTTGACCTAGTACTTTGGCGTGTATTGGCTCGGGTCGCAGGAGGTCGCGGGAGGGATGGTGTTGGGAGCATGGTAGTTGTCCAAAAGCTTTACCCATAAAGGTAGTTGTCTTTTCGGTTTTACCATGTAAGCGTATGGATTTCTATCCATACGAGCGGCTCGTAGTTAATACACAATATTGGAAAAAGTCTCGTAGGACTTAGCTGTGCCAGCATACCTTCGGAAGTGTGCTTTTGGCTTAAAGGCGATGCGAAGTGTGGGTGCGATGGTACACCTGCGGGTTAAAACTATTCGAATAGCCTCGTGCTAGGTTATGGACACGCTTGGGTAAGCTTTTCAAGAGTTAGACTACAACCTTTTAAATTAAAACTTGAAGGGTGGTACGAATCTGGGGGTTCGTGCTATGTTGTGGTGGCTATTGGGATAGTCACTTCCAGGTGGTTACTTGTATCTATCTTTAATTTGTAGTTATTTCAACCGTAAAAATGAATTGCAAACTTGCCTTTAAACTGTATTACAGTATTGCAAATAAATTTGGCTTTGTGCAAATGAAACATATGGCCTCCACCAAATAAGCCTGCATGTAGCATATGAACAGGTCTGCTAGTTCACACGTCAGTCTTGCGAGTACAAAAATAATTTTTGTACTCAGCTGCTTTGCTTAATGTTTTTGTTGCAGAGGAGGAGGGTAAGCCCCAAGGGCCTCGTTTCTGTGAGTTGTGTTGCCGCTTCGTGTTTGACGACTAGGCTTGGCGGTCCGGTCAGATGCCTTGTGGGTTGAAGGCACGCTGATTGGCTTTGTTCATAGCCATCTTATGGCACTTTTGTTTCCGCTGTCGTTCTTTTGTTATTAGTGTACCTTTTGGCGGTCGTACAGTGCGTAATAACCTCACGATGTTAATTTCATTTAATCTTGTGATGTTTGGACTCTATGTTTGGAATGAAGTTGATGCATAATTTTGTGGCGAGGTGTGTATACTGCATTCTGGGAAGTATACATATCTCGAGGCTCGGTTTATTTGATTTGTGATGCTAGGGCCAGGTGGGTGGTTAAGCATTACAAGCCAAATAAATTGGGGTCCTCACAGGCATTTCCGAAGAGTTCTTGGATCCAACGACCTCAACCGAAGTATCTCAACTCTTCAATGAAGGCAAGTCGTAGACCTTTGATCATGTCGTACCCAGTTTACAAAATTATATTATTTTATATCAACATGAAATGGCTAGTTGTATAAAAATGGTTTGAAAAATAGCTAAATACCTACTCGATAGTATGACTCCTTGAATAATTATGATTGATATGTTGCATGTACCCTTGGACACTATAGGTTGGGTAGTCCTACTTGGACATTATTGTGATACCAACATAGGTGCGTATTATGCTTAGTTCTGCTTTAGTTATACGATGCCTCTCGATCGCATGATTCAACGATGGTAAATTTGACTAAGTGAATATAGAATTGTGGCATGTGTTGCCCTAGCATGTGTTGCCACTAATATTTAAAAATTGTTGTGCCATGGTAAGGGTTGTCATTTGGTCGGGTTGAACCAAAAATAATTTCTTACTCAGGCGAATGATCGTGCAGTAGAGAGGATGCAGAAAGCACATTGGGTGAGTATGTTTCGCTTGAGTAGACACTAAGGACTTAACTTTGTACGCCATTAATCTAGGCCATACCGTGCAACCACAAGTCCATTTATGGGGTGGACCTGGCCAACTAATTAGCAATATTTTGAGTTGGTTCTGTTTGGGTTGATCCGCGGCGCAAGAGGGGGCCTATGTGGTGAAACCTTAGCGAACGTGGTGCAAGAGGGGGCTTGTGTGGTGAATCCTTAGCGAGTAGAACCGAGTCAAAACGGAGCTTTGTAAAAAGCCTAGTGATAGCCTCTCCTTAATTCACATGTCTAAGAAAACGTGTGTTGTATCAAGTGACTATCTCTTGTGAGTCAAGCTGTACAACCTCTGCAGAGTGTAAAACTATTTGAATAGCTGTGTCCCTGGTTATGGACAATGCCTGGTGATTTCACACGAGGGGTAGATTTTCTCAAAATTGTGTCTTGGTTGTTCACGAGTGGTTTGGGAAGCGAACTGAGTGTTCACGAGTGGTTTGGAAAGTGAACTATGTGTTCACGAGCTGTTTCAAAGAAACTTGTTTACTTACGTATTAATCTTTTAAATTATGCTTTCAATCTACTTACTGTAATTACTGTCAATATTGCTTTCTGCAAATTAACCGTAAAGCTGTCCTTATCAAGCCTTGCATGAATACTATTTGTATATGTTCCCTACGACTTGCTGAGTACTTTATGTACTCATGGCTTTGCGCCCTTTGTTGATCATTCAACGAAGAAGACCCAGTGAGCACCGAGTTCTATGAAGAGGGGTACTTCAAAGACCTTGCGATCTTGGCCGCGTCCTCCACTCAATTGCTTGTGGGCATGTCAAATGGCCCCTACGAGTTGGTTTTGTTCCGCTGCAAGTTTACCCTGGTCGTAGATCTAGTTGTGGACCTGGTCATGACCTTAGCCCTGCGTGATAAGCTTTGTAAAACCTTGACCATAAGGTCCTTTCGCTATTATGTATTATTAATTTGACTGCTTCTTTAGCCGTTCTGTTTTATGGATATGATTTCATCTATGTTATAACTGTGCGAGCTAGCTACTGATCTGGGACTAGTTTAGAATGCACAGAGGGTCTTGAGGTTGCATACTCGGGGTTCCGACATAGGTGGTATCAGAGCCATATCGACTGTAAGACGCAGCCATAGTTGGCATGGTCGTTTTACTCAAGAATTTCAAAACTTATTTTATAAATCAAACCAAGTCAATTGATCAATAGGTATTCTTTTCTCGTCTTATTCTATTCTATTATCATCTTATCCTGATCTTTCCTCACATCATTCTCAGGATTCTTACATCTTGTCATTTCTGAAACTTTGTTTTCAAAAAATTAAATTGATCTTTCTCACCTCAGTAATGTCTATAGGATCTAGTCTTCGGTGATCAAAGCGATGGATGGCCTGGAAGCTCCAAGATCTACCGTTTGTTTCAAGTCATCCATCTATATAAGTTAGGTTAGAGGTGCTTTAGCAGAGTTGCCCTTATTAGCTTTGGTATCGTGTAGTCTGTGTAATAGGACCTTTGGCTTGAGTTTTGTTGCCTCTTAACAGATTTCTGTCTATTGTTTCTTTGGGTTTAGCCGACTTGCCCAAGTTAGATTGCTCTGTCTTTCTCCCTTATCCTTTCTCATCTTTCATGCTTTTCCCTCTCACCTACGGTGCTCTATTCTTCTCGTCTTTTAAACCAGTGCAGATTTGTGCAGATGGTTTAGACCCGCAGCTTGGTAAGTCAAGATGAACCAATGCATCCCTTCACACCGCCACCACCCCCCTCCGGCAGCAATAGCAGATCAGAGTTTGAGTCAGTTCATGGCAGCCCAGACGTAGCTGATGAATGCGATAATGCAGAATATAAACCAGATGATGACTCAACAGAACTAGACCACTGCCGCCCTAGTCGCAATGCTGAATCAGAACAACCAAGCAGCTACCATGCCGCCGCCACCTCCACCAGCTTTCCCTTAGTCAAGGCTGGCGGAGTTCATGAGGATCCATCCATCTACATTCTTCAGCTCCTCCGAGCCATTAGACGTAGATGATTGGTTGCGCTCTACTGAAAAGAAGCTCACCATCGTCCGGTGTGACGATCACGAGAAGGTTCTGTATGTTGTGCACCAGCTTGAAGGCACTACAGCAGAATGGTGGGAGAATTACTACGCTGCCCATAGAAACCACCAGAACATCACTTGGGCTAAATTTCCCCAAGCCTTTTGCCACTCTCATATTCCTGGTGGAAAGGTGGAAATGAAGAAGAACGAGTTCCGCGAGCTGCGATAAGGGAACTTATCAGTGAGTGAATACCTCAACAAGTTCACTCAACTCTCTCGATATGCTCAAGAGGACGTTGCCACAGATGATGCACGTTAGAAGCGTTTCAAGCGGGGGCTCAGCCCTAGCTTAAAAGTCCAAGTCGTTGGCAACGACTATGCAGATTTCCAGCATTTAGTAAACAAGGCCATGCTCATAGAAGATTCCCATCGTGAGCTTGAAGAATCCCGTAAGAGGAAGATGATGCAGCACGATGTTCATGAAGGTCATCCGTAGAGAGCCAGAATGAGTGAGCAGCACCTGTCTGTTTTTCTCCTCCTGTTACCTTTAGGACCCCTGCGATAGCACCTTGCCTAGCCACCCCCAGATTTCACATCTCCAGCAACAACACCAACCAGCAGCCAAGAAGCATCAATACTGCCACGAGAATTACCTATTACAGCTATCGGTAAAAGGGTCACTACGCCAACGATTGTTCGCGAAAGCAAGCTCGGCGCTAATTCCGTTCAACTTGGGAGCTACTCCAATCAAGACCCCCATGCCCGGAGCCGGACGTGGAGCACCTCAGACTCCAAGCCAAGCCATCCGGACTCCACTTCCTTCTGCAAGAGGACAAGTGAATCATGTCACCGCAGAGCAAGCCCAACTAGCTCGGAACTTCATTCCTGATAAGTCTCTAGTCAGCATAGTGTTAGTTGTTGTTTTGTCTCGCTCAAAAGAGAGTCGCTGGAAGAGTGAGCAGAGTTCAAGTTCCCGAACCTATTCCCTAGTCAGTCCGAATCTCAGGGTTGAGATTCCTTTTAAGGGGTGTAGGTTGGTAACATCCCAATTTTCAGGAGTTTTCAAAAAATTTCAAAATAAAAATAACCATTTAGTTTTGTTGAATTTATAAAGCTTAACTTGAAATTTGGAAGTTAAAAGCAATTTAATATGAATTAATCAAACTTCAACTAATTCAAAATTTGGTTTATTTTGAGCTTATTGGAGTTCTCTCGTGTTTAGAATTTCCCTTTCCCTGTTTGTTCCAATTTCCTGTCAGCCCGTTCCTCCTCCTCTCGTCACCGGCCGCTCCACCTCTCTGTTTTCTCTCGATTTAGACCACCCTCTCTGTTTTCTCTCGGTTTAGACCACCCTCTCTGTTGTCATTCGGTTTCGACCAACCCTTTGGTTTCGACCAGCCTGTGGTTTTGACCAGCCTCTCGGTCACAACCACCCTCTTGGTCATGACTACCCTCTCGGTCACGACCACCCTCTTGGTTCTAACCAGTCCCGCCTGTCAGCCGCTACTCACCTTCTTCCGCCTCCCATTGCGTCACGGTTGTCGCAAAAGTCCTCGCGTATTAAATGACGTTGTTTCGCATTAAATGTTGTTGCCTCCGCCGTGTGCCCATGCCACGCGATCGTGAATCCCGCCCCTTTTTCCCTCGGTGACATGCGCATTAAATTCCTTGGCTTTCACCATGCTCGTCTCCCCTCTTGTCCCCTCCCTCACCTGCCGGCTGTGCGCCCATACCACATCGCCGCAAATCCCGCCGCTCCATCTTGTCCCCCGGTCTTCCCCCTCCTTCTGCTATAAATAGAGCACCAGGGAGTCCTTTGCCTCCTCTTTGTTTTTCCCTCAACTCTCTCTCTCTTTCTCTCCCTCATTTTGCCATGCCTTGAGTTTCGTCGACACCGGTTGGAGCTCGTGCCACCGCCTCTAGGGCCACCGTCAAGCTTCTCCTGCCGATGGCTGAACCACCTTCCTCCTCATCAAACCGTGTGCCACCTTCGCCTATTTAGGTGAGCACCGCTTGCACCCAACTCTCCCTTCCTCGCTCTTGTTGTTGTGGTTTTCCCGAAGCACCGTGCTCCGAGTTTAAGCCCTACATCAATTCTTGTCCCAGAGCTCCTTGAAGCAATCTTCTCTCTCTATTTCAGTTTTGTTTTGTAGGAGCCACCATGTATCCTCTTCCCCGTCAGTCCCGGTTGACCCCTTCGTCGCCGTCCTCCTTCGCCTTCGGCTGTGAGTTTCTCCATTGCCGTTCGTAGTCCGCCAACCTCCTTCGGCCTCCCTATCTGTCCTGGTGAGTTTCCCGTGTTATGTTCTCCTTCTTTCTTCTTTCGACTGCATCGAGCGATCAAATCCTTCTTTCTTCTTTCGATCGCGTCGAGCAGTCGTATCCCTCTTTCTTCCAACGACCACGTTGAGTAGTCATATCCCTCCAACGACCATGTTGAGTAGTCGTATCCCTTCAATGAACACGTTGAGTAGTCGTATCCTTCTTGGGACCTGGTAGTCGAAGCCTTCATTCGACCACCTTCCGACCAGTCGAAACTTCCTTTTGACCTGGTAGTCGAAGCCTTCATTCAACCACCTTCCGACCGGTCGAACCTCCTTTCGAGGGCTCATTCTCCTTCATTCGAACTCCGATCAAAGTGATTCAAGTTTCTAACTTCCTCTTAATTCAGTACCTTCCTTTTGGTTCTGGTTTGGTAGTTTTTGGATTTTATTTGAAGTTGTTTTATTTATTTAGCTCTTTTCACACATATATATTTTGGCGTTTCCAAAGAGTTCTTGGATCCAAGGACCTCGACCGAAACCTCTCAGCTCTTCAACGAAGGCAAGTCGTAGACCTTTGATCATGTCGTACCCAATTTACAAAATTATATTATTTTATATCAACATGCATGGCTAATTGTATAAAAATGGTTTAGGAAATAGCTAAATACCTACTCGACAGTATGACTCCTTGAATAATTGTGATTGACATGTTAACATGTACCCTTGGACACCGTAGGTTGGGTAGTCCTAGTTGGACATTATTGTGATACCAACATGGGTGCATATTATGCTTAGTCCTGCTTACTCAAGGTTGAGGGCTTCAATTTCCTTGTATATCTCAGGTTGGTGTTCTTGAATCATAACATTACTACAGTAGGATTTGAAGGGATACGGGTAGGCTGCGTTAGCTGGCTATTCAAAAATTATATCTCGTAAACCAGGAAGCCAAGCAAGAAGATGATCACGGATCATTATCACCAGACGCGTAGTGCAGAAGAAGAAGAGTTAGAGTAGCCTGATCCAACGAAGAGCGCGTCGGAGAAGTGGTCATAGTCGATTATCCAGTGTTTTCGGCAATGATCGTCTCCTCCAACAGCCTATCGCGTTCCTTGTGAAGTCATGGATCATCCTCAAGCGCAACAGTAACCGCAGTAGTGCATCTACCGTATCCACACGTTCAGGGAAGGAACACTGTGCACCGGTGTGCTAGCACCAAGTCGCACGGAAGAGCAGGCCTCTCATGAGAAGATGGCGGCTAGGGTTTTGGTGGAGCCACTCACGTGTCTCACATGTCTCCCAATAGCCTCAAGCATCTCCTTATATAGTGCCCATAACGAATCCTATCTGAACACGTTTTGTTCCAACCTGTTAAGTGTGTGACCCTGTAGGTTCATGCGTAATCGGTTGTGACTTGAAAACCCTTTCTAACCATGAGTTGTTAGTGGTTCCTAGCAGAACATAACGATTTCTGAATACACACAAATTATATCGGACAAACCTTAATGCAATATGATCCTTATCACTAATGACCAGCTTATATCTCTATACGACCAGTTCATATTTAGTCTCAGCCAATTTGTAACTCCTTACGAGCAGGTTTTGACCACTTAGTGACTATCTTCAACCAGTCTACGACCAGCTCGTATCTCCATACGACTAGTCCGTATCCGATCGAACTGAACGACCTTCTCGTGTATTATCCCTTTACCTCACGATATTTGGTTGAACTCTAGGTGAGATATTATATCATCCATGGAATGTTCAATACTTTCTCGATCGAGTGTCGGATAACCTTATGTGGTCGAACTCTTCGACGACCAGTGGTATGGTCATGCACTTTCTTTATTCGACCACATCGAGAGGCCTAGAGATATCTTTCCTGTTATGTTAGGAGGGGTCAATCCTATATTCGACCAGTCCTAATCCTCCGCATGTTTCATAGCATACCCGAAAGCTACCTTTATAACTACCTAGTTACGAGTAATATTTGGCAACCATCTCTATGATGTGATACAATCATCTCTATGATTGTCTATAGGGCATATCACCAACAGTCTCTCATATGCACTAGAGTCAATCATACAGGTATCAAATACCCATAGCTCTTGTGTGCACCTCATGCTTAGGTTGTGGGAGAGGCTTTGTCAATGGATCAGCAGTATTCAAATCCGTATGCACTTTGCATATCTTCACATCACCTCTTTCAACGATCTCACAAATAATGTGATATCGTCGAAATATGTGTTTGGACTTTTGATGCGATCTAGGCTCCTTAGCTTGTGTAATGGCTTCACTATTATCACAATAGAGATCCATTGGACTAGAAGCACTCGAAACCACACCTAGTTCAATAATGAACTTTCTAATCCACACGGTTTCCTGTGCAGCTTCAAAAGCAGCAATGTACTCATCCTGTGTTGTTGAATTAGCAACCGTTCCTTGCTTGGAACTTTTTCAGCTCACTACTCCTCCATTAAGATAAAACACAAACCCAGATTGCGATATGAAATCATCCTTGTCAGTTTGGAAGCTAGCATCGGTGTAACCATTTATGACTAGCTCTTCCTCACCCGCATAAACAAGGAATGCATCCTTAGTCCTTTTCAAGTACTTAAAGATATTCTTGGCTGCTATCCAGTGACCTTCACCTGGATCCGACTGATATCTGCTCGTAACACTTAGAGCATACGACACATCTGGTCGTGTACAAAGTATGACATACATGATAGATCCAATAGCCAAAGCATATGGAATTCTACTCATTTTGTCTCACTCATTAGGGGTCATAGGACACTAACTCTTGCTAAGATTAATACCATGTGACATAGACAAGAAACCTTTCTTAGAATCTTGCAAGTTGAACCGTTTCAACACCTTGTCAATGTACACATCTTGGCTTAATCCAGTTAGCCTTTTAGATCTATCTCTATAGATCCTTATACCCAGAACATATGTTGCATCTCCTAAATCTTTCATTGAGAAATTATTTTTTAATGAAGTTTTAACAGATTCAAGTATAAAAATATCATTTTTGACCAGTAGTATTGTCATCCACATACAATATCAAAAATACAAGTTTGCTCCCACTAACCTTCTTGTAAATACAAGGTTCTTCTTCATTCTTGATGAAGTTAAACCCTTTCACCACTTCATCAAAACGAATGCTCCAACTCCGAGATGCTTGCTTTAATCCATAGATGGATTTCTTAAGCTTGCATATCTTTCTAGCTTCCTTTGGATCGATAAAACCCTTAGGCTGTGTCATGTACACATCCCCACTTAGGTTTCTATTTAGGAAAGCCATTTTGATATCCATTTGTCGTATCTCATAATCAAAATATGCAGCAATAGCTAGAATGATCCAGATAGACTTAAGCATAACGACAGGTGAGAAGGTTTCATCATAATCAACTCCTTGAATTTGTTTGAATCCCTTCGCAACCAGTCGTGCCTTATGAATGTGAACATTTCCATCATATCTATCTTTTTCTTAAAAAACCACTTGCACTCAATGGTTTTAACACCATCAACTGCATCAACGAAGTTCCAAACTTGATTGTCATACATGTACTTTATCTTGGATCTCATGCCTTCAAGCCATGACTCAGAGTCTGGGTCCACCATCGTTTTCGCATAAATTTTAGGCTCATCATTATTTAATAATAAAATATCATGCCTATACCTTATAGGCAATTGACGTGGCCTTTTAGATCTACGTGGGGCTGATGCCTTATCTACATGTTCAACAATATTTTATTCATCTTGTAGAGGTTCAATAGGGGTTGAAACATTTTCAGATGGCTTCTGAATTTCTTCGAGTTGCACCTTGCTCCCACTGACTCCTTTGGAAAGAAACTCTTTTTCTAAGAAGACACCATTACGGACAACAAACACTTTGTTATCATCCCTTTTATAAAAATAATATCATTTAGTTTCCTTAGGATACCCCACAAAGAAGCACTTACTGGACTTGGGTGTGAGTTTATCAGATGTCAAATGTTTTACATAAACCTCACAACCCCATTTCCTGAGAAAAGACAATCCAAAACTCTTCTCAGTCCATATCTCTATGGTGTCGTTTCCATAGTTTTTGATAAAACCTTATTTAAAGTAAAAGCCGCTGTTTTAGAGCGTATCCCCAGAATTGCATTGGAAGATCAGATTGGCTCATCATTGACCGAATTATGTCCAACAATGTTCGGTTCTATCGTTCAGACACCTTATTCCATTGAGGTGTTCCCAGCGGAGTGAGTTGTGGAACGATTTCACATTTCTTTAGATGATCACCAAACTCATGGCTCAAATATTCACCTCCACGATCTGATCGTAGATATTTAATTGTCTTGCTAAGTTGATTATGTACTTCATTCTGAAATTTGTTGAACTTTTCAAAGGATTCCGACTTATGTATCATCAAATAGACAGCCATATCAACTGAAATCATCAATAAAAGTTATGAAGTACTGAAAACCACCTCTGGTCGGAGTGCTCATTGGTCCACATACATCCGAATGTATTACGACCAGTAGGTCACTCGCCTCTCACCTCTAGTCATGAAGGGCGCCTTTGTCATCTTACCAAGTAAACAAGATTCACATGTTTTAAATAACTCAAAATCAAATGAGCTTAGAAGACCATCTTTATGGAGCTTCATCATGCGTTTCTCATTTATGTGACCTAGACGACAATGCCAAATATAAGTGGGATTCAAATCATTATGTCAAAGTTTCTTAGCATTAATGTTATAGATGAGCATATCCTCAAGATTTAAAACATACAATCCATTCACCAATAGAGCATGGCCATAAAGCATATCTTCAAAATAAATTGAACAACAATTATTCTTTATTTTGAACTCATGACCTTTTACTCCTAAACAAGAAGCAGAAATAATATTTTTGCTTAAGGCTAGAATATAATAACAATTATTTAGTTCCATAACTAATCCTGAGGGTAAAGCTAATGGTAAAGTACCAATAGCTAATGCAACAACTCTTGCTCCATTACCCACGCGAAGATCAACATCTCCTCTTGCCAAACTTCTACTCCTTATCAGTCCCTGCTTCGAATTGCAAATATGAGCAACCGATCCGGTATCAAATACCCAAGAACTAGTCGGAGAAGTAGCAAGATTAATTTGTATAACATTTATACCTGAACTGGAAGTCTTACTTCCTTTGTTCTTTTTCATCTCTGCCAAGTACTTCTTACAGTTTCTCTTCCAATGCTCAGTCTCATGACAATGGTAACATTATGTGTCAGGCTTAGGACCCAGCTTGAGCTTTTTAAGCTTAGCCATAATTATATGATTATAACTTTTCTTGATGCTCTCCTCAGCACCTTTAAGCATGCCATGCAACTCGGTCATTAACTTCTCCATGCGTTCATATGAAAATTCGATATGACAGACACAAAGCTCGCAGAGAGTGATTAGAGAATCACATCAGTAGCCAACTCTTGGCTAAGGGGAAAACCAAGCTTTTTCAAGCTCTCAATGAGACCAATCATTTTGATCATATTAGAACTGACCGGGTTACCTTCTGACAGCCTACAAGAAAACAATACCTTAGAGGTATTAAACCTCTCTGCCCTTGCTTGATCCTGAAACATACCCTTCAGACCCATAATCATATTGTAAGCATCCGTTGTGTCATATTGCTTCTGAAGCTCAAAGTTCATGGTGGCAAGCATTAGGCAGTGCACATCGACTGTGTCATTGCAATGCTTCTCATAAGTATTCTTTTCAGCAAGAGGAGCATCGGCACTTGGTTCCTCGAGATAGGGCCCCCCTAGAATATATTCCTTCTTTTCTTGTTTGAGAACAATTCTCAGATTACGAAACCAGTCAATGAAGTTTGCACCATTCAGTTTTTCTTTCTCAAGAACAGATCGTAAGCTAAAGGTAGGTGCAGAAGAAGTAGTAGGTGCCATGATCTACAACAGAATATGCAAAAACTTAGCCCTATATTTATGTAAGATATTCTATTAGACACTCATCTCAGTGGTTACATTCGACCAGTCTATGATCAGCTTGTATCACCATATGACTAGTCTGGACCTGGTTGTATTATCATACGACCATTCTATACCTGGTCGAACTTAATCATCAACAGTCAATAAAAGATACTCCCACTATATGTTCTAAACCATATTCCCCTCTAACATCATATGGTGAATTCAAGATCCAAAAGTCATTAAGTGCTAGTAAGCTTTGGCATCACTGCTAGAAACTTAGTGATTTAAGGTAGGCAACCTATTGCCAATCATATCACATATGACTCTTGTTTGTTGGACGACATCTCTATGCCTCAACGACCAGCATTATGCCTTAAGGCCCAAAACCGTTTTGATAGCCTTGTCAAGTTAAACCAACACTTTACATGTAGGTGATCGACACCAACCCTATCTTATTAAAATAATTAATGGCACCCTACTTTGGTAGACGTAGCGATTAACGATCAAAATTGTGATAGGCGCAGCAATTGGAAAGGCATCAAATTTACTTAATTTTTTTGAGGGATGCTACTTTATCATGTTAAAACATCATATGATAAAACATGATCAAATAGCATAACAGGAATAAACACAAACATTCATAGATAATAAAGTTAAATTGTGAAATAGTATGACCCTTAACATGTCGATCTACATCAACATGTTTTCTGTTCTCTGACCACCATGCTCGAAATCTCCGACCACATTCATCTACTTAGCAATTACTCCTAAAAGCTAGTAATGAATTACATAGGATAATTTCAAGCATCATAAATCGACACGCTGGCCGTTATACAATAATATGTAGCTCGATGGCTATCTCACAGCATGACACGCAGGCCATGAAAATCCATTCATGCATACTATTCATGTCAAACCTTGCAAAAACGAGTTATGCATAGAATCTAATTCTATCGGGTGCAAGGTAGTCAGAGTCGAAATCCTAAGTTGGATCGATTTGCCTTCGGTAGGATCGAATCGTAGAATCGACGATTCTATGGAATTGTAAAATACATATATTTAACATATATATTATAAGTTTGTATGATTCTTATATGGTTTACCACTTACTTATAACCGAAAAAAAGGGACAAAGCACTTTTTATCGTATAATAGAAAAGCATGATGGTACTGACATGATGGGTGATATAGTTCTGAACTACAAGAGAACATCCAATGACCATGACTAGTTTACTACAATTACATGAGAAATGTTCACAACTTTTGTAAATCAATATCTAATTGCAACACTTGCATGTTCCTTAAAAGCAGCTAGACATACTCCAGGAATAAAAATAGCTTATCATTATCAAGCTCAAGATTGCTCATGTCATAATATAGATATTTGTACTAGCATTACCACACTGATATTTATAGCTTCGTTCGCAGAAATTAATATCAACAAATTTTGCTCTCAAACAAAATATCAGCAAACCCTAGCCTCTAAAAAATAAAAAAATTGAAATTTTTTTTTGCAAATTCTTTTTGCCCAAACGACTCTACCACGACTCTACTATATGATTCAACATGATTCTACTCTTTGGATCACGACTCTACCACGATTCTACCTGATTTCAATTCACGGTGTGATTTGGATTGATAGGCTGTCGTGGGTTCGTAGAATCGTAAGACTCTAAGAGTAGGATTGCGATTCTAACTACCTTAATCGGGTGACATGAACACATACTACCTATAACGCGCGGTATGATTACCCAGCACGACGGTCCCACTAGTCAGTTAGCAGGCATGGGGAAGCACCCCCTCGCTGGTCGAGGGCAGCGCGCTCAGAAAATTTTTTCCGGGATATGAATCTTATTCACATAACTGAGCCTTGGAAATATCAGATTAATCATATTAACCCTATTTTGAACCAATCTAATTACTGCCTTGATACGACCACACACTACGGCACACTCCGATGGTGGGATTCCGACCGGGAGGAGTATTATGCAGTGTGGTTATGAACAAGCGCAACAAACCATCTAGTCTTTTTAGCTCATACCTCCTCATAAGACCCATCTACTACCGCCAGACCAGACCAGACCAGCAATAGATCCAATCTACTACCGCCACATATCAAGCATACGCGATCGATCTAGATCAAAAACTATGCAGGATGGCTCTGATACCACTGAAGGGATACGAGTAGGCTACGCTAGCTGGTAATTCAAAAATTCTACCTCGTAAACCAAGAAGCCAAGCAAGAAGATAATCATAGATCGTTACCACCAAACGTGTAGTACAGCGGAAGAAGAGTTAGAGTAGCTTGATCCAACGAAGAGCGCGTCGGTGAAGTGGTCGTAGTCGATCGTCCAGCGTCCTCGGCAACGATTGTCTCCTCCAGCAGCATATCGCATTCCTTGCGAAGTCTCGGATCGTCCTCAAGCACAATAGCAATCGCAGTAGCGCCTCTACAGTATCCACATATTTAGGGAAGGAACACCGTGCGTTGGTGTGCTAGCACCAAGTCACACGGAAGAGCAGGGCTCTCACGAGAAGATGTCGGCTATGGCTTTGGTGGAGCCACTCACGTGTCTCGCATGTCTCCTAATAGCCTCAAGCATCTCCTTGTATAGTGCCCATGACAGATCCTATCCGAATACGTTTTGTTCCAACATGTTAAGTGTGTGACCCTATAGGTTCATGCGTAATCGGTTGTGACTCGGAAACCCTTTCTGACCACGAGTCGTTAGCGGTTCCTAGCAGGACATAACGATTCCCGAATACACATAAATTATATTGGACGAATCTTAATACAATATGATCTATGACCAGGTCCTTATCACTAACGACCAGCTCATATCTCTATATGACTAGTTCATATTTAGTCTCAACTAGTTCGTAACTCCTTACGAGCAGGTTTCGACCAATTAGTGACTATCTTCGACCAGTCTATGACCAGCTCGTATCTCTATACGACTAGTTCGTATCTGATCGAACTGAACGACCTTCTCGTGTATTATACCTTTGCCTCACAATATCTGGTTAAACTCTAGGTGAGATATTATGTCATCTTAGATTGTTCAATACTTTCTCGATCGAGTGTCGGATAACCTTATGTGGTTGAACTCTTCGACGACTAGTGGCATAGCCATGCACTTTCTTTATCCGACCACATCGAGGGGCCTAGAGATATCTCTTCTGTTATGTTAGGAGGGGCAAATCCCATATCCGACCAGTCACAGTCCTCCGCATGTTTCATAGCATACCCGAAAGTTATCGTTATAACTACTCAGTTACGAGTAGCGTTTGGCAACCCCTAAGAGTGTTATTACACATGTAGGAAACCATGCTGATCTCAGGCCTAAGGATTATACATCATCATTGCTTGAGACCAACTGATGACACATAGAATCATAGCAATCTCAACAGTGTCTCAAGGTGGGTCAATCCAACACTATGTTCTCCAACATATGTTCACATTACTGATTCGATATCCTTATATCCATGATCGGTGAAACATGGTCATCAATCAATACATGTACTGGTCGATGAGTCACTGGTATTCCGACCAGTGATATCTGACCAGGGATTCATTTAGAACGACATCATATATGTTTAAAGAGCTTCATCAACAAGTCACATACTTGCTAATCTTTATAACCAATGATTCATTCAAGGAACTAAATAACATTTATTCAATAACTCATAAACATAGATGTGATACAATCATCTTTATGATTGCCTCTAGGGCATATCACTAATAGGATTTATGGCTTAATGCATCAGCAACTACATTAACATTTCTTGGATGATAATAGACATCCAAATTGTAATCTTTGATCAGCTCTAACCATCTTGTTTATCGAAGGTTGAGGTCTTTGATCAGCTCTAACCATCAGCTCTTATGGTCCGTGTAGATATCACAATGATTTTCGATCAAGTAATGCCACTAAATTTTTAGGGTATGCACTACTGCTGCTAATTCCAAATCATGGGTTGGATAGTTGATGAACAGTAGTTGTCCCGATCTTTTGATGAGAAGGATAAATTTCGATTGGGTGATGATTAACTCTGACGATCCAGGCTACGAACGCAGCACGTACGAACCAAGCAATCGTTGAACTAATCACCAAGTCGTTATCAACCGTGCCAAAGACCCGATTGACCTAATCACGAGGATCAATTCCTACAAGCAATTGAAGAACAAGCAAGAACGAAGTAACAAGCAATCTGAATTGCAAATATATAATTGAGTTGAAAAGGTGGGATTCCGTAGAAGTTCTTTACGGTTGGCCTAGTCGATACAAGCGAAGAACAAGAGTTTTCACAATGGAGAAACTAAGCAAACGAAATCCGCCAAACCCTAAGGGCAGCGGCCACTATGTATAGGAGGGAGAGGTGAAAGAAGGGGGTGGCGGTAGTGTTCATGCATAAATAGTAACCACATGAATAATACGGGCTGCCTAGGGTTACAAGGCCCATGGGCCCAAGTTTGACTCAAAAATAGCCTTTGACTGTTTTGGCGATTGTGGTGTGCTCAGAAGGAATTTGGAGGTGAGGCCAGATCTATTGGAAATAGGATGAAATAAACTTTCAATAAAGTACTCATATACCTCAAACGGAGTCCGTATGTGAAAGTTATGCACGTTTGAAGTCGGTGCTATCTCCGGTGGCCGAATTGGATTGTACAAGCCTCTCTTCATGATTAGCTCCTAAGTTCCTGATTAAAAGAAGATCACATGCATTAGGTAGTAGCATATTCTTATTAGAAACAAAATGCACTCATAGAAATGAAGTTACCTGATGGTTCAATTGACGTGCACGAGCTCTTGTGATTGGACCTTGCAAGTGCATAGGTTCAGCTCTATTGTGAGGAGTGTTGGTTGTATGCATGGAAGTGATGTCCTCATCAATAGTTGTCTTCGTGGGGACGAAAGTTGTTTGGATGCGTAAGCTACAACTTTTCCTCGCATGAGTACGCAGCCAAGACCTTGGCGCAAAGCATCACAGTAAACTTCAAAGTCCTGGTGTATATCTGGCAGGATTAGCACTGGTGCAGAGGTTAACTTATTCTTTAACTCTTGAAAACTCTTTTCACAAGCTTCTGTCCATTCATACTTCTTTTCCTTTTTAAGTAGATGAGTCATTGATTTGGAAAGCTTGGAGAATCCTTCTATGAAGCGTCTGTAGTATCCGGCCAAACTGAGAAAACTACGTACTTCAGTCACTAAGGTTGGCTGCTTCCATTCCAACATAGCTTCTACTTTGGAAGGGTCAACTGCGACTCCTCCAGCAGATATAATGTGTCCAAGGAAACTGATCTCTTGAAGCCAAAATTCACATTTGTTGTACTTGGCATAGAGCTGATGCTCTTTATGTTTTTCTAGGACCAAAAGAAGATGTTCAGCATGTTCTTCATTGGTCTTAGAGTAGATCAAGATGTCGTCTATGAACACAACTATAAACTTGTCCAAGTATTCCATAAATACCTTGTTTGTAAGCTTCATGAAGTAGGCTGGCGTATTGGTCAAGACAAATGACATGACTATGAACTCATAAAGGCCATACCGGGTGATAAAAGCCGTTTTAGGTATGTCCTCAGCCCCGATCTTAAGCTGATGGTATCCTAACCTTAGTCTATCTGAGAGAAAACTGCTGCTCCTGAAAGCTGATCGAACAGATCATCAATGAGAGGCAAGGGATACTTGTTCTTGATAGTCACCTCATTGAGTGTTCTGTAATCTATGCACAATTTGGCGGTACCATCCTTCTTCTTTACAAATAGTACCGGTGAACCCGGGGAGAGGAACTAGGTCTAATAAATCCTTTTCCTATAAATCTTCAATCTGTGTCTTAAGATCTTCAAGCTCATCGACGGTCATTCTATATGGTCTCTTGGCAATTGGGGCTATCCCTGGTTTTAAGTTGATTACAAACTCAATATCTCTGTCTGGTGGCATGCCAGACAATTCCTCTTGGAAAACTTCTGGGTAAGGTTGAACTACAGGCGTTGTCTCTAGGGACAACTCTTCCAGGTGGTGGATTGCTCGATCCATGGGAGAGGAACGATCCACACTAACCCTTATTGTGGTTTCTGGATCCTTAGTGAGCACAACCTTTCAATTGGCACAATATATCATTCCTTGGTTGTTGGCCAACCAATCCATCCCTAGGACGATGTCTAGAGTTTGGGATTCTAGCACTAGAAGGTTTGCTAGGAATCCAGAATTTTCCAAGGCAATCTCTACTCTGGGACTTACTAAGGTAGCAAATAAGGGTCCCCCGGGTGAACTAAGTACCACGGGTTTCTTTAACTTATAGGTTGGCAATTTCATTTTTTCAACAAACTTTCTTGAAACAAAAGAATAGGAAGCTCTAGAATCAAATAAAACTTGTGCAAGTACTGAACTGACAGAGAACGTATCCGTTAGCACTCCTGTGGCTTCTTATGCCTCCTTGGCTATGATATGGTTCACACGGCCGTGATTCGGTGTTGAGATAGTCCTTGATGCTTGCTAGGTCTGATGACTTTTGCTTGGATTTGATGTCTGACCTAAAGTTGGTGTGGCTCCAGAGTTGAACTTCGCGGTAGTGTTTTGGTGCTGAGGGCACCAGTTGGCGAAGTGTTCTTTTTCTCCTTAGTTGAAATAGTGAAGGTTGGCTGCTGGATTGACTATTGCCTGCTGCCTGACGGGGCGAAGAGTGCGAAAACCATTTCCATTGGGACGCTGTGTTGGAGATTGAGTTTTTTGAAACGAGGTGATAGACGGTCTGAATGACGAGCTGCCATGGAATGTTGACTTCTGTGGAAAACTACTTTGTGGCTTCTGAAATGCCATTTTTCTCTTCGGCTGACTTCCGTAGTCTTTTTCTCATTTTTCAATATGAGGGCTTTATTGACCAAATGGTGAAAGCTGGGGAAATCGTGGAGGATAAGTTGGACTCTCATGTCCTCGCGCATTCCTGCCATGAAGATGTCGATCTTTTGCTCTTCATCAGCTACGTCACTGGGAGTGTAGCGAGCAAGCCGGTTGAACTTTGTGGATATCATGAGGATATGTGCACGATATTAAGATGATGTTACAATTGGCAATGACATTTTTGGATTGCTATTTCTCGTGTTTTCGGCAAAAGTTCAAAGGTCGTCGAGTTCAAGCTGTCGGCCAAGACCTTTGGAAGCGGTCGGGCCGGCGAGCGATCGGACCGGCCATTGAATGGCGATCGACCGGTTTTGTCTTGTTCATTGATTTAATTGTAGAATTGATTGTTGAGTTAAGTCATATCCATGTTTATCCTTGTATATGTGTTGCATATTGCATGGTTTCACTAACGTGGGTCAAGTTGTGAAGAACTTGTTCCGGAGGCGATTTCTCTGTCTATTCTTTGTCGCGGTGTTTTGAAGGTCAATGGCGGTCAGCGGCGAGAGGATCGGGACTAAGCTTGAGAGGCGAGGTCGAGCGATCATGGATGCGGGTGAGGTCAATTGGCTCAAGCGTGGCGAGAATGGGCGAGGATGACCGAGCAGGTAGTTCGGTGCGACGGGTTGATCAAGCGGCGTGGGGGTCGGTGCAAGTGCCTTGGTGGTTCGGAGGAATACGGGCGGGAGAGACTTGCCGGGCATGATGAGAGCCGTTGATCAACCTACACGTGGCGAGCAAGCGGCGCCGACAGGTGGACTCGGTCCATGGAGAAGGATCGAGAAGGGTATTTTGGTAATTTCACCAAATACCCGACTTTGTGATGATTGGCTAAACCACGGCGCGGGGCGTCGCAAGATGAAGTGGTTTAGGTCAAGAGATAATGGTTTAGCGCTTTAAAAGCGTGCGTAAGTGTCCCGTTCATGTTGGGCCTTAACGAGCCCATTAGAGAAACTCTTCTAGAAGCCAAGGCCTCTCTATAAATAGGGGTGTCTTTGGACAAGCCACTTCAAGCACTTCATTTGCAAACCCTAGTTTGGTTTAGGGACTTAGAGAGAGAGAGAGAGGCTTAGGGTTCTAAGGAGATGAGTTGATTGTGTGCTCATGGATTGAGCTCTTGTCCTCCTTGAGGAGTGGCATGTAACCACAACATCATGATTCAATCCATGGATGATTATCCAAAGATGTGTCTCTTTGTGTTTTCCTTCTCATTTTATGATTTTGAGTAAATCTTTGATCTTTTGGTTTTTGGTTGATCTCTTGCCCACTTCTATCTTGCTTTGTGATGTGTGGGAATACATCTAGGATCATCAAGATCATCAATCTCCCACGAGCAAGTTTTAGATCGTGTTTTTCGTTTTGCTCGGTTTTGAACCTTCCTTGGTAAAGCGGAAAAGATCAAAACTTTGAAGTAGATCTTTTCGATCGTCACTTGGAATAGGTTCGGATATCATTGGGAAGTTGTGTTCCAAATTTGGTCAAGTTTGGCCGTGTAGATCAAAAGTTAGATCGATTTCGGTTTTGAAATAGTGCTGAAATTCGCGTTACTGTGCTGATTTTACTATTCACCGGTCGACCGCTCACGCAGCGGTCGGCCGTCGTCACGATCGACCGCTCCTGTGGCGATCGATCGCTCTATTCATCAACACATTCATCAAGCTGAAATTTGTGTTGAATCTAATATTTAAAAAGAAAAATTTGGTTAGCTCCTATTCACCCCCTCTAGTCGCCTTCCGGTCCTACAATTGGTATCGAGCACGGTTAGCTCTTCTTATAGATCTTAACAGGTCTTTGGAGCCATGGCGTCGACAAGTATGCAAACAAACCACATATCTTTGATGGATCTGATTTTTCTTATTGGAAGACTCGTATGCAATTCTACATCGAGGCTCAAGGGCACGCTATTTGGCTTAAGGTCAAAAATCCATATGTTGTGCCGGCCGATGTGATGTGATCACTCCGGATGTTGAGGCTAATAGCAAGGCTCAAACTTTCGATTCAAGGGCTTAGTCGATCCGAGTTTGAGCGTGTTGCTCATTTGAGGTCTGCTCATGAGATCGGAGGACTCTTTGTGATTACCACGAGGTTCTCTGCGATCAAGGAAGTGAGGCAGAACCAACTCAAGAAAGAATACTCAAAGATCGAGCAAAAGCTGGTGAGTCTTTAGATGAGTTGTGGGAAGGTTCTCCAAGATTCGCATAATCTTGTATTTGTGGATCTTGTCTTCACGAATCGAGAATGCACGCCCGATTTTGGGTGCTCTTGATGTGAGTTTGGGGATGAAAATCACTTCCATCAATGACAACAACTGTCATGAGTGAGCTTACCATGGACAAGCTCTACTCGAGGTTGAAGATGCATGAGATTGACTTTATCTCGCGTCTCCCCAAGGCAGTCGATGGCGTTAGTGGTCGACCCTTCTAAGGGTAGTTCTTCGATTCTTTTGATTTTAGCTCATCGGTCTTTCTTTGTCACTTTGGCATTCTTTGAGCGATGAGCAACTAGAGAAGATACGAGGATGACTTAGCCCTCCTATCCACAGTTCTCGAGCATTCAACAAAGTAAGAAATAGGAGAAGAGGTGGACCTATCACTTGTTTTGAGTGTGGTGAGCCAAATCACATTCGCTCCAAGTGCCCCAAGTGAAGGGCAAAGAGGAGAAGGATTTTGGAGACATCCACAAGCTAAGGATGCAAAAGCTAAGAAGCCCAACTATCGTAAGTTCGTCGGTCGGGTCCTTGCGCTCTCGAGTGTTGATATGGCGATGTGGACTCGGGACGGAGGGCGGCGACGATGACTCCCATGGCAAGAAGAAGACTCATGATTTCACGGCATGTGCTTCATGGCGGGACAGCCACGACGTCGACTCCTCCAACGACGGCGAACTCTTGGCGATCGAGCGGTATGTCCATCACCAAATGAAATGAAACGTGCTTTGGTTGTTCTTGAACAAAAGCGAAGAGGCAAGCTAAAAGATAAAGAAAGCAGGATACCATAATTGAAGACTTGAACCTAGAAATTGTTAGGCTCAAATCTATTAATCCTACAAATGATTGTGATTCTTGTCTTAGCTTGATGTTTGATCGACCAATCTACAAACTACTCATTCCTCTGTTACAAATCAATTAAAAGATGCTCTTGATGAAATTGAATCTCTCAAGTCTAGTCCTTCTTGTATGAATGCTATTGCTCTAGATGTGACTCCTGTAGATGCTATTCCTTCACCTTGTTTAAACTGTGCGTTGCTTGAATTAAAATTGAATAGCGCTACAAAAGAATTGCAGAAATTTGATCCTAGTCATACTTGCTCTCATTGTGAGGATAATAAGGTCAAAATGAAAGAGATGGTGAAATGGTTCTTTATTCTAGATCTGCATCATGTGAAAATTGCCCTAAACTCACAATTGAGAATGATGCTCTAAACAAGACTTTAAAGGAGAAAACTAATATTGAAAAATCCATGTTCATGACTGCATCCAAGAAAGATATTGACTCTTCTTGCCGTATCTTGTGTCTTGAAATTGAAATGAATGTAGATAAGATACAAGAGGCATTAGAAATAAATTTAAGGAACAGTTGAATAGGATTAGGAATTCATATTGTGTGTCTTGTGAGGCATTAAAAGTTGAGATAGCTATTCTCAAGGATGAGTATGATGAGGCAATCAAGTCTAGTAATTGTTCGTCTTGTAAGGACATAGCCAAAGAAAATGATTACCTAAAGATACTCTTGAGAGATTTCTTGGTGGGAAGAAGAACCTCAACATGATTCTTGATACATCTAAGGTGAGTGTGAAGAATAGTGGCTTAGGTTTTAATTCAATAGAACATTCCAAGAACCATCCACCTAAGATCACGAGAGCATTGAGAGTGGCTTGTTTGAGGTAGAACCCCTGAACCATCTAAGATTGTTTTTAGATCTGCAGTTTTGCCCAAACTTCTTCTAGCAAGACAGTGTTTCTACTTCAATAGGTGGACCCTCAAAGGTCAAGTACCATTGCACCTTGCAAGAAGGATGGCCACATTGTTGAGTTACGCTTCAGTAGAGCTAAGATTGAGAGGAAGGGAGGATGAGTGCTTTGAGGTCCATTAGAGGAGTTCCTTCACCTACTGTAGTCTCTAGAGCCAGGCAGCCTGTCTTTCATGCTAGACATAGGCCTAGGTTGGTAGATGACTTCTCTGACGCCTTTGGAGGTTCTAGGCAGCGTTCTGGTTTGGGATATCATGAGGAGAGACCACGGGTAGCATCTAGACAGGGGGAGTACCGACCTTTTGGTAGGTCGATTCGGAGAGGTCTAGGTGTTTCTCATGTGCATTCTGATGATTTTACTCTTAATCGGTTTACTGCTGCTTCTACTGTTGTTCCTCAGCATCGTGTGACTCAGTACTGGATTCCTAAGTCTTTTATTACTAACCCCAGTACTGAGGCACAGATGTTTTCTGCTTATGCCCTGTAGGTCCGTCGTGCGAGGAAGGAGGACATATGGCTTGTTGACTCTGGATGTTCTCGACACATGACTGGAGATTCTAGATGGTTCTCCTCCCTCACACGTGCATCCGGCAATGAGTTGATCACATTTGGGGATCTTTGCTACGGGACCGTGATGACCAAAGGGCACAGTGCGCGTCAACAACAAGTTCATGCTTAAGAACGTCGCTTTGGTAAGTAAGCTAAGGTATAATCTGCTATCTGTTTCTCAGCTGCTTGATGAGGGTCTGGAGGTAAGGTTTAAGAGTGGTGAGTGTAGAGTTCTGGACTCTTCAGGTGAGAATGTTTTTGGGATTACTAGGTTTGAGAGGATTTTTAGTGCTGATTTCAGTGTCTCATCTGCTTCCAGTTCTAGATGTCTTGTAGCTTCTGATTCTCATGATCTAGTCTTATGGCATCGTAGACTTGGTCACATAGGTTTTGACCACTTGACTAGAGTCAGTAGCAAGGATTTGATTAGAGGGTTGCCTAGGCTGAAGGCTGTTAGAGACCTAGTGTGCGCTCCCTGTAGACATGGTAAGATGGTTTCTGCTTCTCATCCACCTCTTACTTTAGTAATGACTGATGGTCCAAGTCAGCTTTTGCACTTAGACACTGTTGGTCCTTCTAGGGTTCAGTCTGCTGGTGGAAAATGGTATGTGCTTGTGATTGTGGATGACTTCTCCAGGTATTCATGGGTTTATTTTCTGGTTTCTAAGGACGAGGTTTTTGGATTTTTTAGAGAATTGATCCTTAGACTAGCTGTTGATCTTCCTGGAGCTTTAAGAGTCATTAGGAGTGACAATGGGACAGAATTCAAGAACTCTTCTTTTGCCACTTTCTGCACTGATAGGGGAATTGAGCATCAGTTCTCTTCTCCTAGAGTTCCTCAGCAGAATGGCGTTGTAGAGAGGAAGAACAGGACCCTTGTAGAGATGGCTAGAACCTTGCTAGATGAGCATTCCACACCTAGGAGATTTTGGGCTGAGGCGATCTCTACTGCTTGTTATGTGTCTAATAGGGTTTTCTTGAGATCTGTGATTGGCAAGACTTCTTATGAGCTTAGATTTGGTCATAGGCCTAAAGTCTCTCATTTCAAGATTTTTGGTTGCAAGTGCTTCATTCTTAAACATGGCAATTTGGATAAATTTGAATCTAGATGTTCTGATGGCATATTCCTTGGATATCCTGCTCATTCTCGTGGCTATCGTGTATTTAATTTGGATACTAACAAAATTGTTGAGACTTTGAAGTCACTTTTGATGAGGCTAGTCACGGTACTAGACCCGATCTTTGCAGGTACAGGTTTACGATATTCGAGAAAGCATCTTCGTCGACGATGACTCGAGGATGAGGACACAATCCATCCTCAAGTCTCTTTCGAGATGGTTGGAGAGCTGCTACCACTACTCCGGTTTGGTGGCGGCCTCCTCCTATCTTCACCGAGCGATCGAGGTGGCTCTGCTCCTACCTCATGACTCATGAGGTAGAGGCCATACGCACCGGGGCTCCTCTTCATATTCGCGACGACATCCGCTTTGGCGGATGATTGGGGATTTCAATGGCGAGTCACTCGCTCAGTTTATTTCTCTGATTCTCATGCACATTCTGCTTTTGTTGCGTCTTTTGAACCAGAGATGTCACCCATGCTTTATCGATTCCTCTTGGGTCAATGCCATGCATGAAGAACTTGAAAATTTTGAAAGAAACAAAGTCGGACCTTAGTTGAACCTCCACACGATATTCATGTAATTGGAACAAAATGGATTTTTAAAAATAAGCAAAGTGAGGATGGGTTGGTAGTTACGCAACAAGGCTAGGCTTGTAGCTCAAGGTTATTCAGTGTAGAGGGCTTAGACTTTGAAGAGACATTTGCTCACTGTCGCTAGATTAGAAGCCATTCGCATCTTGCTAGCTTTGCTTCTTCTAAGGGCTTTAAGCTTTTTCAAATGGATGTCAAAGTGCATTTCTTAATGGTTTCATAGAAGAAGAAGTCTATGTCAAGCAACCTCCGGCTTTGAAAATCATAAGTTCCCAAACCGTGTTTTTAAACTCTCCAAAGCCTTGTATGGATTGAAGCAAGCCCCTAGAGCTTGGTATGATAGGCTTAAGAGTTTCCTACTTGATAATGAATTTAAAATGGGTTTGGTTGATAAAACCTTGTTCACTCTCGGGCATGGCGGTGATTTTTATTGGTTGATTTATGTGGATGATATCATATTCGGTGGTTCGTCTCATACTTTGGTGTCCAGATTTTTGATTCTATGAGCGGGAGTTCGAGATGAGCATGATGGGAGAATTGACCTTCTTCCTTGGTCTTCAAGTCAAACAAGCTGAAAGAAGGCACTTTCGTTCATCAAAGTAAGTATACAAAAGACCTTCTTGGCGTTTCGACATGGGAAGCGATGGACCAATGTCTACTCCCATTGCCACAACCACCGTCTTTGGACCACGATGAGGATGGAGAGCAGTGGATCGAGAAGAGTACCGCAAAGCATGATCGGCTCCCTCCTCTACCTCACGGCGTCGGGCCGGACATACAATTCGTTGTGTGTCCATGGCACTCGATTCGAGCTTCCCTCGTGCTTCTCATCGTCAGCGATGCGGCGCATATTCAGTACCTTCAAGACACTCTTGATTTTGGACTCTGGTTTTCTTCGATTACGCTCTCTATTCGGGCGCCGATGCTGATTTTGCGGGGTGTAGAGTGGATAGGAAGAGTACGGCACTTGTCATTTCTTGGGCACATCTCTTATTTCTTGGTCTTCTCGAAAACAGTCCTCTGTTGCACAGTCCACTGCCGAGGCCGAATATGTCGCTGCAGCAAGCAGTTGTTCTCAGGTTCTCTGGATTTTGTCTACTTTGCGGGACTATGGATTATTTTTGGAGAGTGTTCCTCTTTTCTGTGACAACACTAGTGCCATCAACATTGCCAAAAACCCAGTGCAACACTCTAGGACCAAGCACATTGATATTCGATATCATTTTCTTAGAGACCATGTTGAGAAAGGTGATGTTGTGCTTCATTTTGTTGAGTCTGAGCAGCAGGTTGCTGATATTTTCACTAAGGCTCTTGATTCTTCTCGTTTTGCTACGTTGCGGGGAGAGTTAGGGGTTATTAGTCCTCTTGGCCTGTTTTGAGGGGGAGTTTTGCTCCTTTGCATTCATTGTATCATAATGCATTTTCAATTCTACAACTTGCATTGTAATATAACTTCATGGAGCTTTGATTATTATCCTTGTATGACTTGATTTCATACTTTATACCTTGCCATGTCTTGTGTTAGTGTGCTAAGACTTCTGTTATGGCTTTTCATATATAGCTTAGTTTTTCCCATGATAGTTTAATTATCTGTGAAAATTTGAATCAAAACATAACTTCTTGAAACTTGTGACTAGTTTTGCTATAGTGATCCTCTTATGATTCACGCCATGTCATATATGCTTAATTGAGTCTTGAATCTGTTATGAGTTTTGAAATGAGCTGAGTCCAGCAAATGAAAAAATTATAAGCTTTTCTGTGCGAAAAAACTGATCTCACCAATTGTTTCTCATGAGACGGCTTGCCATTGTACTAGGCTTGAACTCAGGGGGAGTTTTGGATGACCTAGATCACTCTCTTAAGCTTTCTTGCTTGGGATGGTCGCGGCAAGGCTTGAGATCTAGCACATTGCTAAGAAAACAAAATCATCTTTTGGTTGAAGCTTAGGAGGCGATTGTGGATGGATCCTAGTCCAGGACTTGCTTTACTAAGATAAATCACGAAGTCTTTGACAAAATGCTAAAATGTGCTAAAATTCCACTTGCTTGAACAAATTGATTCTTAATTGCACTCAAAATGCTCAAAATTGACTCTTTGTCTAATTTACGGGTTCCATTTTGCTTATAGACATGGCTTGACTCCTTTTGGATACCTTTAGTTTAACTATGATATTCAATATCTTTATATGCTAAGTTTTTATTTCCACACAGATTATTGCTCTGTTGGCTTTAGCTTGTTATATATGTTTTGCCTGATGGAACATTGCTACTTCACATAATATGGCTTGGTGTAATACTTGTCTAGTCTTCTTGAATAATTCTCATGGCTCTGTTGCTAAAAATCAAAACAAAAACAAAAAATTTGAGCCATTCCATTTCATTCATGCTCTATCTTCTTCCATGTTTCTTCTTGAATACATTGTAAAGGGGAGAAAGATTGGTAAAAATCTTGTTTAGAGTGTTTGGAGTCTTAGGGAGAAAGTGTTCTTTCATGACAATTGGTGATCATTATGAGTGGGAGCATATCATTTGCATTCATTTGGTTTTACTGTCTCTTCTGAATCTGAATTGCAATTCGTGAATAATCACCATGATCGAAGGTCAAATAGAACAATTGTTCTTTCATATGGACCTTAAGTGAGATTTTTGGCGATTCTCTGGAAATTGAAGCTTTTGTGTTGTCTTTTGCCTTATCTCACTTGCCTTAACTATTCTGAAGCCAGCTTGGTCATTTCTATGGCTTTCTCTTGCTAATGGACCAAGTTGTGCCTTTGCGCGAAAACGACGAGTATTTTCATTTTCAAACTTAAAACTTACATTTTCTGGAAGATTGCCAATGTGTTCATCAAGGGGAGATTGTGGATATCATGAGGATATGTACGATATTAAGATGATGTTACAATTGGCAATGACATTTTGGATTGCTATTTCGTGTTTTCGGCAAAAGTTCAAAGGTCGTCGAGTTCAAGCGGTCGGCAAGCCTTGGGAAGCGATCGAGCCGGCAGGCTGGTCAGGCGGCCATTGAATGGCGATCGACCGGTTTGTCTTGTTCATTGATTTAATTGTAGAATTGATTGTTGAGTTAAGTCATATCCATGTTTATCCTTGTATATGTGTTGCATATTGCATGGTTTCACTAACGTGGGTCAAGTTGTGAAGAACTTGTTCGGAGACGATTTCTCTGTCTATTGTTGTGAGGTGTTTTGAAGGTCAATGACGGTCAGCGGCGAGAGGATCGGGACTAAGCTTGGAGAGCGAGGTCGGAGCGATCATGGATGCGGGTGAGGTCAATTGGCTCAAGCGTGGCGCGAGAATGGGCGAGGATGACCGAACGGGTAGTTCGGTCGCGACGGGTTGATCAGCGCGCGGGTCGGTGCAAGTGCCTTGG
The DNA here is from genome assembly GCA_036346255.1 of Ampelocalamus luodianensis. Lineage (NCBI taxonomy): Eukaryota > Viridiplantae > Streptophyta > Magnoliopsida > Poales > Poaceae > Ampelocalamus > Ampelocalamus luodianensis. Next base: position 23,676,156 of record CM070622.1, on the reverse strand, counting down.
TGGTTCCAGAGGAATGCGGGCGGAGAGACTTGCCGGCATGATGAGAGCCGTTGATCAACCTACACGCGATGGCGAACAGCGGCTCGCCGACGGTGGACTCGGTCCATGGAGAAGGATCGAGAAGGGTATTTTGGTAATTTCACCAAATACCGGCTTTGTGACGATTGGCTAAACCACGGCGGGGCGTCGCAAGATGAAGTGGTTTAGGTCAAGAGATAATGGTTTCAGTGCTTTAAAAGCGTGCGTAAGTGTCCCGTTCATGTTGGGCCTTAACGGAGCCCATTAGAGAAACTCTTCTAGAAGCCAAGGCCTCTCTATAAATAGGGGTGTCTTTGGACAAGCCACTTCAAGCACTTCATTTGCAAACCCTAGTTTGGTTTAGGGACTTAGAGAGAAAGAGAGAGGCTTAGGGTTCTAAGGAGATGAGTTGATTGTGTGCTCATGGATTGAGCTCTTGTCCTCCTTGAGGAGTGGTGTAACAAACAACATCATGATTCAATCCATGGATGATTATCCAAAGATGTGTCTCTTTGTGTTTTCCTTCTCATTTTATGATTTTGAGTAAATCTTTGATCTTTTGGTTTTGGTTGATCTCTTGCCCACTTCTATCTTCTTTGTGATGTGTGGGAATACATCTAGGATCATCAAGATCATCAATCTCCACGAGCAAGTTTTAGATCGTGTTTTTCGTTTTGCTCGGTTTGAACCTTCCTTGGTAAAACGGAAAAGATCAAAACTTTGAAGTAGATCTTTCGATCGTCACTTGGAATAGGTTCGGATATCATTGGGAAGTTGTGTTCCAAATTTGGTCAAGTTTGGCGTGTAGATCAAAAGTTAGATCGATTTTCGGTTTTGAAATAGTGCTGAAATTCGCGTTACGTGTCGATTTTACTATTCACCGGTCGACCTCTCTGTGGCGGTCGACCGTCCGGTCGGCCGCTCTGTGGCGGTCTGACCGCTCCTGTTCATCAACACTGTTCATCAAGCTGAAATTTGTGTTGAATCTAATATTTAAAAAGAAAAATTTGGTTAAGCTCCTATTCACCCCCCTCTAGTCGCCTTTCCGGTCCTACAAACTTTGTTAGATATTCATTGACTAACATGTGACCCTACTTCAGAGCTCTGAATTCATTCTTCTTCGGCCTAATTGTGCCAGCTGGTACAAAGTTCTAAAAGCAATCTAGAACTCGCTCCAAGGGATTTCATGCCAGGCTGGTTCATCTTCTACTGCTAGCTGTACTTCAACAACTTCTTCTGCGGCAAGTGGGGTCTTGTTGGTCCTCAGTCTCAGGTGCTACCGCTCCTTCTTCTTCCGACTCTTCATCGGCCACTGGACTTTCACCACCTTAAGCAGCGAGGTAGTTTTCCCACCAAGCAGCAACAGTGCCTTTGAGTTGATGGTTGGCAAAGTCCACTTTATCTTCTTCTGAGCATCGGGCGAGACAAAGCTTCTTCTATGTATCTCTGAGCCAATCTTTAGCTTCTAGGGGTTCATTGGCCGAGGCGAAGGTGAGAGGTCTTGTCCTGAGGAAGTCTGCCAGCTTAGAGTTGCGACCGGCTGCTCCGGTCTGCTGATTGGCTAGCAAGGCTTGGAGAATCTGCGTCTACTGGAACATGACTTGTGCCATTGTTGGGTTTACTGGCAGCGGGGGAGGTAGATCTTGTCCACGACCATGGCCACGACCACAGCCTCTTCCTCAGCTTGTAGCAAATGCACCACGACTTGGGATGGAAGCTCTCTTAGGTGCAATCTAGAGCGAGCAATAGAGGTTAAGAAGATACATATATGAGGGTTCAGTAGCCCTCTAAAGCACACAAATGAACATTAAATCAACAGAGAGAACGAAACAAATACAATACAAAGCCTAGAGTGACTGCATTATATTTAAGGAGTTAAGTGTTACATGACTTCTGAAACATAGCATATATGTCATGCTAAGCCGTGACACAAGATACAAACACAACGTCTACAATAGAAAGCAAAATAAAGTGTTTACAACCCAAAAGATTGCCTAGCAAGCAATGCTAGCTAACCTAGACTAGGCTAACTACTCCTCCATAGGATGATGACCACCACAAGTGGTTCAGTTGCCTAGGGAGTGGGAACGGGAACAACTCTAACTAACGTGCGGCGAGTGAGAACAGGAACGGGAATGACTGGGGATGCGTCCACGACTGCACTCTCCAAGGTCGATGATGAGCGGTGGTGGACGTCGCACTGTCTTACGCACAGTGGTCCTGAGGCGGGGTCCTCCGAGTCAAAGCAGTCGAGCTGGCGCCGAATCGCTAGGGGTGATGGCGAGCGCGACAGGAGTTGGGGCAGCGATCACAGCGGCGGCTGTGAGGCGCGCTAACTCTACGATACTGCAACAAAGTGGGCTTCATCACTCCTGATCATGTTGTTGCGGAGGTTGTTAGAGTAGGCGTAGCTGCTAGTGAGAAGCGTTCGAAGCTGTCTAATCTCGTCCATGGCGGTGTTGATGGTAGTTGTCATCACCTGCGTGAGCTGCACCTGGTAGGTTAGGCGGGGGGTCGTCGTCTCTGATGTCGAAGACCTCCGGGATGCGCTCTCCATTTGGGAGATACCGTTACTAGCAGAAAGGTGATCTTAGCAAGAGATCCTCATGCATCCAGCACAAGCGAGTGGAGGCAAAGCGTGCTGCGTCCTAAACTGCATCAGAATAGCTGCACCGGGGTGCCTCGGCCTTGAAGGTGTGGGAGCCAAACTCGCCAATCCTGGCATAGAGGTAAACCTCCATGGTCCAAGACTATTGGTCCATGATCTTCATCATCCGGCCCCTGAAGATAGGTGGGCAGGGGTAACCCAGGTACTGCATCAGCTGGCGGAGGATGTCCGCAAACCCTCCTTCGCTCTCTCCGTGAGAGCAAAGGTCCCACAGGCCATCGGACGACGGTGTGGCCATCTACAATTTTTAAACAATAGAAAGAGTCAGTAACAAGGTAAAACTAAAGTGATGTAAAGATAAATACAGAACTAAGAGTGATGAGCAAGAGTAGTAAAATACGTTACATTTTTGCTAAAGCTTTTCTTAGTTTTTTTTAAATAAAACCCAAGTCCTAAGGCAACGAGCAATCTAATCAAGGATTCTATAGTCGTATGCTCTGATACCAGCTCTGTCAGACCTGGATTTCGAAATCAGAATCCTCTGTGGAAAATACTGTGCTATTCCTTGGATTAGTAGATAGGACTCACAGATACATCGCTGAATCATTTCATACACGATGAAAACTAAACCATTCAAATATATTACCAACATCAGAGTGACATTTACTATGCTCGGGCCCCTCATGGTAGTGACTTAAAGTGGCATTTAAACACTTCATTAAGTCGGCTAATCACTGATCTGTCTATAAACATCGACATTGGCACAGGCCATTAACGCGCTACAGGCGTTGTCGGCCACTCCGACACATAGAGCAGGGGAGGGGAGGCCGGGATGGCGCGGCTCATTGCCAGCAGAGGGATGCGAGGTGGCGGCAAGTGAAAGCAAAAATGGAATGCTTGAGCAGAGGTGGAGCTAGTGGTGGTGGGGGCAACGCCGGAGAGTCACCAGAGCGGCGGTGTGACAACAGAGGGGGGCAGCGGCGCTTGGCCAAAATACGAAAATGGCGAAGTGGCGATGCACTGCGAAGGATCAAGGGAGCACGGGCTAGAGGGGGGCTCAGGGACCTTACCAAGCCAAGGGGGAGGCCGGAGATGAACGGTGGAAGGAGATCGATGGAGGAGAAGAAGGTGGCCGGAGCTAGAGGAGAAAGCCGATTGGGGGTGCTTCGGTGGACCAAAAACCGAACGGCTTGGGCGGATGAGCTCCTGGGCTTCAGGGGCACTTGGTGACGGAGGTGGCACGGCAGTGGTGTCGTCGGAGCGGTAGAACGTCGGTGAGGGCAGCCCGGCATTTCTTCAGGTGTTCTCTTTGTTGGACTTACCAGTGATGATGGGAGTGAAGTGGGGGAGGCAAGAGGGGGTTTGGGGCTCTTTGTAGCCAAAGGAAAGGGGGATGGAGTCGTTGAGGAGCTCGGTGGTGGGAGCGCGGCCTCGAGGGGGGCGTCGTGAGCATACTCTGACGAGGATGCGACATGGCAGGGCTCGCTGATGCAGGCAGCGTAGATAGGTGAGTGCGGCGACAACTTGGGTGGCCGAAGCAGGTGGCCGAGGCGACAAGGCGACACAGGCAGAGTGGAGTGGCACAGGCGCACGTGCGAAGTGCAGCGCGTGGCCAGGGCGTTGACACGGGCACAGCGTAGGTGATGCGGTGGGGCGGGGTGCAGGTGTGGAGCACAGGGGCGGCAGAGGCGAGCGCGAGCGAGGGCAGGTGGAGTGCTGGCGCTTGCCGACGACGGCGCGGGCGCAACGCTGACCGAGCACACGGGAGCGCTGCAGCGGGCACGGAGAGAAGAAGAGGCAGAGGAAGGCTCGAGCCAAGCAGGCTGAAAGGGGGAGGGAGGAGGAGTGGGCTGAGCCCAAGAGAGGAGAGATGAAAGAAATTTTGAACTGAGAATCACATTCGAATTTGAATCTGAAAATTTGAAACAAGTTTGAGGCTAGAGATTTTTTAAAATTACTCAATAAATTGAATTAGGGTTGAAACTCCAAACGGCAAACGGCAATTACTATTCACAAAACGAAAACGGGGATGTTACACGCACGCACGGCAGAAAGAGCGCCGCTTCGTCACTTCGCCACCCGTCGCTTGCACGGTTGCACGGAATGGGAACACACACGACGATCCAGCGTCGACGCGGGCACTCGTCCCTATACGTACGTGCCGGCCGGGCTAAATGGTGGTCGTCCTATGCTTCACCAGTTTTGGGAGGGCGGCCGGTGCGCATACGTGCGTACCCATACTCACCACACGCGCCGGCCACCGGACGTGTCGTGATCCTGCACGCGCGCGCGCGGCTCCATCCGCGCTCCGCCGTGTCTCCGTTCTGGATCGCGGTGATGGCGACCAAAAATATCCACCACACGGCGCGGTCATATCACAGAAGCCAATTTTCCTATAAAAAAATCACAATTAATTGTCAATTCCAATCCCATCATGGCACTTTGAAATGTCCACGGAATAACTATATATATACGGGCTAAGTTTAATCAGGTCACTGTTGCGAGTAATCTGCTTAGCCGGTACGTTTGTGGCCGGCGCCGCCGGTCGATCGACCGGTGATGCGGAACGTGAAAATGACTCGATACAGGTCACATGCAGACAAGCGGTGATGCAGTAGCTAGCAATATGGATGGATCGATCATTCTTAATTAATGCAGTACGAGCAGCATACAAGCACGTCAAATAGTTAATGAAGATTTATCCATGAGATTACGAATTTATGATCGTGGACGACCCTGCCTAGTGCCTTGCGAGTTGCGACTCCACGACTCCACGGACGATTCCAATGCATACAAGTCACAATATACACGGCCACACGTACTCACGTAGATTTCTTAGATCTTTCGAAGCAAAACCATACACACCCAGCCACTTGCCCAATTGCTCGTACTAATCCAGCAATGCGTGTTGCCTACATGCCATAGTCCCCGGGAGATGGATCGTGTATTCGTGTTCATTAATTAATTTGTTCTTTTTTTCTAACATACTGCCGCCCTTGGTATATGTTGATCAGTCGAAATTTATTCATTTCCCTCGGCTAGCTTCAGCATCTAGCTGCCTCGTAACATTGCATCCGAGTATCCGACCTATTTCAATCATCAGTTTCGTCACCGAGGAAGGCGAGGATGGCATATCTTATCTTAACTAATAAAGATTGGGTTTACTCCGTGCAGCAGAGACAATCGTCTCACCTATTGGTGATATGCCCTAAAGACAATCATAGAGATGATTGTATCACATCTATATTTATGAGTTATTAAATAAATGTTATTCTGTTCCTTGAATGAATCATTAGTTATATAGATCAACGAGTATGTGACTTGTTGGTGAAACTCTTTAACTTATATGATGTTGTTCTAATGGTATCCCTAGTCAGATGTTACTGGTCGGAACACCAGTGACTCTACGACCAGCATATGTATTGAATGATGACCATGTTTCAACGGTCATAGATATAGGGATATCAAATCAATAATGTGAACACATGTTAGAGAATATAGGGTTGGATAGACCCACCTTGAGACACTATTAAGATTGTTATGATTCTATATGTCATTAGTTGGTCTCAAGTAATGATGATGTATAATCCTTAGACCTGATATCAGCATGGTTCCCTACATATGTAATAGCACTCTTAAGGGTTGCCAAACGCTATTCATAACTGGGTAGTTATAAAGGTAGCTTTCGAGTATGCTATGAAACATGCGGAGGGATGTGACCGGTCGGATATGGGATTTGCCTCTCCTAACATAACGGGAGAGATATCTCTGGGCCCTTCAAAGTGGTTGGATAAAAAAAGTGCACGGTCATGCCACTAGTGGTCGAAGAGTTCAACCACATAAGGTTATCTGATACTCGATCGAGAAAGTATTGAACAGTCCATGGATGATAAATATCTCACCTGGAGTTCAAACCAGATATCGTGAGGCAAAAGGAGAACACACGAGTAGATCGCTTAGTTCGATCAGTTACAGACTGGTCATATGGAGATACAAGATGATCGTAGACTGGTCGAATGTAATCACAGAGTGATCGAAATTTGGTCGTAAGGTGTTACGAACTGGTCGAGATTAAATATGAACTAGTTGTACACAATTACAAACTAGTCGTATAGAGATACGAGCTGGTTGTAGACTGGTCGTACTTAAGTACTAATTGGTCGTGACGAGATACGAGCTGGTCGTAAGTGATGAGGAGCTGGTCGTAGATCATGTTGCATTTAGGTTCGTCCGATATAATTTATGTGTATTCGAGAATCATTATGTCCTGCTAGGTACCGCTACGACTCGTGGTCGGAAAAGGTTTCCGAGTCACAATCGACTACGCATAAACCTAACGGGTCACACACTTAACGAGTTAGAACAAAACGTGTTCAGATAGGATCTGTCATGGGCACTATATAAGGAGATGCTTAAGGCTATTAGGGACATGAGAGAGACGTGAGTTACTCCACCAAAACCCTAGCCGCCATCTTCCTGAGAGCCCCGCTGTGCGACTTTGTGCTAGCACACCGGTGTACGGTTGTTCCTTCCCTAGACGTGTGGATACCGTAGAGGCGCTACTGCGGTTGCTGTTGCGCTTGAGGACGATCCACGATCTTCACAAGAAACTTTAGAGGTTGCTGGAGGAGACGATCAACTCGTGGGGGCGCTGGACGGTCGACTACGACCACTTCACCGACGCGCTCTACGTTGGATCGGTCTACTCCAACTTTTCTTCCACTGCACTGCGCGTCTAGTGGTAACGACTATGATCATCTACTTGCTTAGCTTCCTGATTTACGTGGTAGAATTTTTGAATTGTTGCTATTGTAGCCTACCTGTATGCCTTCACCACCTACCCCACATACAACTAAAATTGGGTTTTCTCCTCACGTTTTCTACGCTCCCCTGTTCCCCTTGTAGAAGCCTCCACTGGCCTCCTTCCCTTCGACCGTTGCCTCGCCCGCGCCACCCACCTCCCCCCTTCGCCCTTGGCACCACCGTCGCCACTGGCTTGCTCCACTCCTGCTCTCTTCCTCACTCTCCCATGCCGCTGCTTGGAGCCCTCCTTCTCCCCTTCGACCACGCCCTCGCCCACGCCGTGCACCTCCTCCCCTTCGCCCGTGCCACCGTTGCCACCCCCAGCTTGCTCATCACCCAATCTCTTCCTCCCTCTCACACGTCGTCGTAGCCCACCTCCTCCCCTTTGATCGTTCCCTCGCCCTCTCCGCCTCATGCGGCCTACCTTCTCCCCTTCGCCTGTGCCACCATTGCCGCTGCCGCCCCTGGCTCGCTCCTCTCCCGCTCCCTTCCTCCCTCTCCCACGCCGCCGCTCAGAGCCCTCCTCCTCCCCTCCGACCGTGCCCTTCGCCCGTGCCGTTGTGGCCACCGCCACCGCCCCCATTAGCTCCTCTCACACTTTCTTCCTCCCTCTCCTACACCACCATAGCCCACCTCCTCCCCTCCGACCAGGTTACCCAAATCCGCTGCTGGGAGCTCAGCTTCGTTCTCCACTTTCTCTGGGTGAGCCCGCTCCCCCTAGGGTTTTCTTTTTTTCTCACTTTTCCCTCCCGGGGTTCACAGCTTTGCTCGGACCAATTTGGTTCTAGGGTGTTGGATTCATGGGGTATCGGTTTGGGGTTTCTAGGTAGAAATCCAAGAATTTTAGTGAATTTGGCTTCTTATGTGCCACTGATAATTGATTTTTAAGCCAGGAGAATGCTAAAAATTGGTATGAAAATGCATTTGATTTTTGAAGCATACAAATAATAATAATTATGGAGCGGGAGATGACAATCTTGTGTAATTTGCATTATTTTTTCGATCGATTAGAGGCGTATTGCTTTCTTATACGGTCTCCTATGTTCTTTCTCACTTGCAGGTTCTTCTTGCTGCTCCTACCCGACAAGTGCAAGGTACATTAATAGCATCTTCACTTGAATTGACTATGTACAATGAGTACCACTGAGGACCGATTGATGTTTCATATGTTGCATTTTGAGAACCGGTACCACAATCAGACTTTGTGCCTCCTGCTGAAGCAGGAGCTCTTTTCGAATGCAACTGACTGCCTTGAGTAATAACTTATTCTTCTGAACTAGAACCACGGGTTGCAAAACTGCGAATAGCCATCTGTTGAGCTGAAATTGACGTGTCCCCAAATTACCGTTGTAAGCAAGTTTTTTTTGCTTACCTGCATTGCATCTATATCTTAACTAATAAAAGGAGTTTACCCCCGCACAACGGGACAATGCCATTTCTCTCGTGTGTGCAGTTGGCCTCTCCTAGCTTTCCCAAATTTCTCATCTCCTTCTTCACATGCACACATTAAAATTTATCGCTGTCCCACTACTTCCTATCTCGTGCCGCGACTCGCCATCTGCTCCTGTCCGGTATTCGTTTGGTGCCTCAGAGATCCCGCCTCCCCCTCGAACACTCAGTCCACGGGTTGCAACGACGGCGTGCACGAAGATGAGGGGATCCGATAGCGTAGGAGGAGGCAGCACGAGGAGGTAATGTCAGCGACGGGAGGAGGTAGTGGGGAGAGGATGCGGTGTTGGGGATGGGAGAAGGCACCGGGAGGAGAGGAGGAGACGGTACCTTGGAGGAGAAGTGGCGGTGGTGGGGAAGAGAGGGGAGGCAGCGATGGCGCACAAGGAAGAGGCAAAGACGAAGACATCCTTCCCTTGCCACGCTGCCATCTCCAGTTCACCGCACCGTATTCTCTTCATCCTAATCCTCCCCTGCGCCACCGTCGCCTCCTACTCTGCGCTAGCCGAGCAAGCATCGCCGCCTCCTCCTTGCTTACCACTGCGACACCGCCACCACCACCGCCTCCTCCCCCGGCCTTCCACCTCCTCGACGCAATGTACCTGATGAGGGCTGAAGAGACCAATGGCCGTGAGAACCGAATCGTGGCTTGGGTTCAGGGTGGAAGAAGGTGGCCATCGACGCGTAGCCCTCTTCCTTGTTAGCCGGCAATGATTGAAAATTGGTAGCACATCGGAGAGAAAAGTTGGCATCAACTTCAAATTCCAAATGTAAATAATCCATGAGCTCAAAATTTTAATTTCCGGGTAGTAGTAGTAGGTGATGTAATAGGCGGAGTTAATGTTTCTGTTTATACGTATGTAAAAGAAAAATAATATTTATTATACGGCTTAGGATCTCATCTACTGATATGTATAACTCTCTTTTAGAGTTCCGTTGTAACACACAGACAACCTACTAGTACTACATGAAAAAACCTGCATAGATCTCTTTTCGACTGGATACATTGTGTGTCCGAAGTTATACGTACGCATGTGTGCGGTTGTGCCCCATTCTGATTAAATTACTAATATTGTCGGTCGTAAGATTTGAGGTTTTATAGTTGCTTTAAGGACAAATAAATCGCACAAATCCTTATTAACCAATGACACCTGACGGCTCATCCACATTATGCTGTCTTTCCGACTTTTTGCCACGAGCAAGCAAATGGTACTAGCTAATTTAGCTGTCGAACACTTGAACCATAGAATAGGAAGCACGGCCTAGCTTATCTAGGTGTTTAGAAACATGTGTCATGTGTGCAACAGAGCTTAATTAACTAAGATGGCCTTAACAACTGAAAACTCCGACTATATATGTTCTTTAATTTGATTAGGACTGGCATCTCAACTGCACCAGATAATGTTTCTAAACACCTAGCTAATATTCCTGTCTTCTCAAGCAACAATTTCGGGCAAAACATTAACATAATGTTGCCGGCATGTCAATTTATTGCAGTTTGCAAGAAGATCTCTCAGGCCGGGAGTAAGATCCGGTGTTCTTCTCTGAGCACTATTAACGATTTCATACAGGCTACCTAAAAGATAGCTAGTGATCGATAAAATATCTTGCAGTTGGAGCCAACTGAGACTGCTATACACTCCATCGGTCCATTTGGTAATATTGGATAGATGTAAAAGGGAGAGAAGATTAAAAAAAAAAAGTACGGCAAACATTTTAGTTTCAAAAAAGTACGGCAAAATTGATAGTGAGATGAAAACAACACTGAGCCGATCCTTGGGATGCGCTAGATCTGAAACGGCATCTTTGTTCAAGGAACTGTTAGATGGCACCACTGGATTCAATTCGCCTTCAGATTTGCCTTGAAGATGTTCTTTGCGACTCAATTCTTTACAAGAAAATAATTGGCCTGAAGCTCAAGAGAACATTAACGTCAATATCGGAACGATGGTCAATAAGAGAGACTCCTAGTTATTTTGGGAGCATGCATAACATGGTTGAGTTTAAGAGAACTAAGAGATTTAGGTGTTGGGATTGATCTCGGCTAACGGTGATCTGAGTTTCTAGGGAGACCACGTCTCCACTCGCATTTTGATCGGAGACGCTATCCAACCCCGTTTCGGTTTCGGTCCCGTTCACCAGCGCTACAAAAAACTAATAAGGGGACTCGACAGGCTTTGAGCTAGTTGTTGTTCTTGGCTAAACAAAACCCCAATAGACCTGATCTCGTTCTAGCGCCAAGGTGAGCGAAGACTGGATCCTCGGCGTCACCGTGACCACCGACGACCTTCCCACACCTACGCCGCTCTTCATCAACCCTCCGACGCATCTACACCGACAAATCACTACTCTAATGGCACCGGCAAGTTCGGGTATGTCACAATCACGCTTCCGCCCTAATGTTTATGTAGGTGTTCATGATTTGGAGCTAGGGTTCATGTCTAAGTTCGAGATTAGCCCTAAGTTTATGTCTACATTTGGTATCAGAGCCTCCTAGTCTCGGTTTTGAACCCATTAGCACAAACCGAACTTGTTCTAGCCCGATTTGATGTTCTTATGCTCAGATCTAATGATTAATGACCGGATCTAAGTTTCAAGGGCTCGGATTAGCAATTTAGAAGGAGAGGACTTCGATTTTGAGGAACCCTAAGAGATCCCGAGCCATCTAAACCCAAATCGGAACCTCCCAAATCTAAACCCAAATCAGACCCCCTCAAAAATAAACCCTAAGAAATGATGCGGCGGAAGCTTACCTTTTTTGGAGTCACCGGAGTCTTTTCGGCCCTACTGCGCCACCGTGGCTCCACTCGACGGCGGTGTGCGCAACCTCGGTTGCACACACGCGCCGGCGAGGGGAGCTGCAGAAACGCCGCCTCAAGCCGCCGCGTCGCCCATCCCCGCGCACGCCGGCGAGCAGAGTTGCGGGGTTGCGCCTCAAGCCGCGACGCCGCCGATGCCGCATCGCAAGATCCGCTCTCCGCATGCGCGCCGCTGCCGTCGCCCGCCTTTTTCGCGAGGAGAGGGTGAAATGGTTTAGGGTTAGGGTTTTTTTGGCGTCTTTTAAGTTGCCCGCGATTCGTCTCGGCCGTCCGATCTGATCCAACGGGCACCGCGTTTTGGGCCGGCGAAATGAAAACGGACCTGCTATTCTCGGCCGTCCGATTAAATCCGACGGCGGCTGTGCTTTCCGAGCCGGCGGAGGGAAGTTTTGGGCCGCGCGCGTGTTTTGGGCCGCGCATGGTTTTGGGCCATTTTCTTTAAGACCGACTGCAATAGTGGTTTTTTCTTTTTCTTTTTTTTCAGTGCATTTTCTTATGCTTAAATTTAATTATTGTGCACTATTTTAATTATTGTTTAGTTGCCCAATTATGATATATCATGAATAATGTATTATTGCCCAATATTATGCTTAGTCTCTGATTAAAATTGAACCAACGAGATATTTTAACTAGAGATTTTTACATTTTATGTTTTGGCATTAGGTATACATACAATTACATTCTGACCAACGTTGATTGTAGTCGTGTGTAGCCACATTAATTGTTTTAGTTCTTTTTCATCTTCTGCCCAAAGGTGATATGAATTAGAACTATAGTTTTTGCACGTTATTAATCAGACCAACGTAGGATTAATTGCATGCAACATATTCTTATGATTATTTCTAATTTATGCCCTGTATCTTGGTATTTAGCAATAAATGCATCAAATGTCGCTGCCACAATCGACAACATTGAGCAGCTTACGGGGAGCAATTTTCCCACCTGGAAGGAAAAGATCCATGTTGTCCTTGGGGTTTTAGATCTCGATTATGCTTTAAGGGTGCCAACTCCCATTCCCCCCACCGAAGGTGAGGAAAATTATGATGACAAAAAGAAAATTTATGAAACTAATGTTGAGAAATGGGAGCGGTCCAACCGTCTATCACTTATGATTATGAAAACCTCCATTTCAGTTGGGATCAGGGGAGCAATCCCCGATTTTGAAAATGCTAAAGAGTATCTGGTTTCAGTAGAGGAGAAATTTAAAGGTTCCACAAAAGTTTATGCCAGTACTCTAATTCAGAGACTCTTGACAACTAAGTATGATGGATCCAGCAGCATTGGAGAACACATCATGATGATGACTGATATGGTCGGAAAACTTAAGGGTATGGACATGGAGATATCTGATGGTTTCCTAGTCCATTTCATTATGAGCTCTCTCTCTTCTGAGTATATAGCTTTTAAGATCAACTATAACACTCAGAAAGAAAAATGGAATATGAGCGATTTAATCGCCATGTGTGTCCAGGAGGAGGAAAGAATAAGGACGGAAAAGAGGGATCTTGCACTTCAAGTTGGTGGCTCCAATAAAAGGAAGTTCCTAGAGGACTTCAAATCTAAGAAAAAACTGGCGTTCTCCCCCAATGCAGATAAGTCGGGGCCTAAAGTGCACAATGCACCTAAGCCCCATGTGGCTCCCCCTGGAGCACCTAAAGGGGGTGAATGTCATTCTGCAAGCAGCCAGGGTACTTTCAGAAGGACTGTGTCGGTTTCCTAAAGTGGCTCGCGAAGAAGGGTAATGATACAATAATGTTTGTTGACGAAACTCTTTATGCTAATTTCTCCATTAATTCTTGGTGGATTGACTCAGGTGCAACTGTGCACGTTACCAATTTTTTACAGGGATTCCTTACCGCAAGAACACTAAGAAAGGGGGAGCGAAGCCTTAGAGTCGCGGATGGAAAGGAAGCCGAAGTAGAATCAATTGGATCTATTTCATTAGTTTTAGACAACGGCTTCTTGCTTCGTCTCAATAATGTAGTTTATGTTCCTTCTATTAGGAGGAATTTGATTTCAGTTTCTTTGTTGGACAATGAAGGTTTTAAGTGTGTTTTTGGTGATAATAAATGTGCTATTACGTTTAATTCTAATAATATTGGTCTTGCTTTTAGACGAGACAAGCTCTATATGCTTTCCCTCAATGAATCTCTTGTATCCTTGAATGTGTGTGATGCTAAGTGTAAAAAGAATAATGAGACTTCTTCGAAATTGTGGCACTGTCGTTTAGGCCACATTTCAAAGGGGAGAATGGAGCGTCTCATTAAGGAAGAGATTCTCCATCCATTATATTTCTCTGACTCATACCACTGCATTGATTGCATTAAAGGAAAATATGTGAAACAAATAAAGAAGGGAGCTACTCGCAGCACAGGACTCTTAGAATTAATTCATACTGATATTTGTGGTCCTTTTCCTGTGACATCAGTGGATGGTTTTGATTCTTTTATCACATTCACTGATGATTTCTCCCGTTATGGTTATATCTTTCCCATTAAAGACCGATCTGAGTCACTTTACAAATTTAAGATATTTAAGGCTGAAGTTGAAAATCAGCACAACCTAAGAATTAAAGTGGTAAGATCGGATCGTGGGGATGAATATTATGGAAGACATGCCTCTTATGGGCAAAATCCTGACCCTTTCGCTAAGTTTCTTCAAGAAAATGGCATTGTTGCCCAGTATTCTATGCCAGGCGAACCTCAGCAGAATGGAGTAGCTGAGAGACGCAATCGTACACTTATAGATATGGTACGGAGCATGCTCAGCCACTCTAGTTTAACAATTAGTTTGTGGATGAAAGCACTAAAGACAGCTGCACATATTCTTAATCGGGTTCCTAGTAAATCAGTACCTAAGACACCTTATGAATTATGGACTGGAAGGAAACCGAGTATGAAATATTTACGAGTGTGGGGTTGTCGTGCTGAAGCTAAGATATTTAATCCACATATTGGGAAATTAGACCCTAAAACAGTAAGTTATCATTTTATTGGGTACCCTGAAAGATCCAAAGGGTATCGTTTTTACTGTCCTGATAGGACAACTAAGTTTGTAGAAACAAGCCACGCTGTGTTCTTAGAGAATAATGAGGAGCTGGAGCCCAGGAAAATAGATCTTGAGAGGAAGCGGGTTTACGTTCCTTCACCGCTTATCCCAGAGACCTTTATTCCTGTGCCTCAGGTGGTTGCACCTCCAGTAAAAAATACTGTTGTTGCACCTACTGTTGAGGTCTCTGAAATTCCTAATGTTGCACCTAATGATGAGCCTCAATAGTCTCCTGTAATAGCTAATGAACCTATTAGAAGATCACAGCGGGAGAGAAGATCTGTCATCCCAAATGATTATATTGTATATATGAATGAGGATATTAATGATATAGGGAAGGTAGATGATCCCACATCTTATAAGGAGACCATGATGAGTGAACATTCTCCTAAGTGGCTTGATGCCATCAAGGATGAACTAAAGTCTATGAGCACTAATGATGTGTGGGACCTAGTAGAAATTTCTGACGGAGTCAAAACAGTAGGCTGTAAATGGGTCTACAAAACCAAGCACGACTCTAAGGGAAATATCGAAAGGTTCAAAGCAAGACTTGTAGCAAAAGGCTTCTCACAAAGAGAGGGGATTGACTATAATGACACCTTTTCTCCTGTCTCAACTAAGGATTCATTCAGAATCGTAATGGCACTTGTAGCTCATTATGATTTAGAGCTGCATCAGATGGATGTTAAAACGGTATTTCTTAATGGCGACTTGCAAGAAAATGTTTACATGGCTCAACCGGAAGGTTTTGTCGTGGAAGGCAAGGAGCATATAGGATGTCGACTTAAGAAATCAATTTATGGCCTGAAACAAGCGTCGAGGCAGTGGTATCTCAAATTCGATAAGATAATAAGGAATTTTGGTTTTAAGGAAAATGAAGTTGATAACTGCATATATATTAAGTTCAAGGGGAGTAAATTCACCATCTTAGTGTTTTATGTGGATGACATCTTATTGGCCAGCAGTGATAAGGATATGCTGTTTGAGACCAAGAGATTTCATTCATCTAATTTTGATATGAAGGATCTTGGTGATGCCTCTTATGTTCTTGGCATTGAGATTCACCGAGATAGGTCCAAAGGAATATTAGGTTTATCTCAGAAGGCATACATTGACAGAGTACTGAAGAAATACAATATGCATAAGTGCTTTGGCTCGCCTGCTCCTATTGTTAAGGGCGATAAGTTTGGGACATTTCAATGTCCAAGGAACCAATATGAAACTGATCAGATGAAGTCGGTTCCTTATGCTTCAGCTGTCGGAAGCATTATGTATGCTCAAGTTTGCACACGCCCTGATTTAGCTTTTGTAACCGGGATGCTTGGCAGATATCAGTCAAATCCAGGATCTGACCACTGGAAGGCCGTTAAGAAAGTCTTGCGCTATATGCAAGCTACTAAGCATTTCATGCTCACATATAAGAATCCTGATAACCTTGAAGTTGTTGGTTATTCAGATTCAGATTTTGCGGGATGTGTTGATACTAAGAAATCCACGTCAGGTTATATCTTCACACTCGCTCAGGGAGCTATCTCGTGGAAAAGCTCCAAACAAACCCTTACGGCGTCTTCAACGATGCAAGCTGAGTTTGTGGCATGTTATGAGACCACCGGGCAGGCTGTATGGCTTAAGAACTTTATCTCGGGACTTAGAGTGGTAGACAGCATCTCTAAACCACTCACCTTATACTGCGATAACGAACCCACAGTCTTTTATGCGAGTAACAACAAGTCAAGTGGTGCTGCCAAACACATTGACATTAAGTATCATATTGTGAAAGATAGAATCCAGGATCAAACCATTAGTATCAAGCATATTAGTACTAAGTCAATGCTTGCGGATCCGCTTACTAAAGGCTTACCACCCAATATTTTTCGTGATCATGTTGCCGGCATGGGTTTATTGGAAAGCCTCTGATTCTGAATAAAAGGACCTTAAAGTAAACCAACTCCCATTAAGTATAATGTATATCCATTTTAAGATGAGATAGTACACTATAGGTACTGAGGTTGTATAGAACTTCATTGGTCATGCGACGCATTATCTTAGTGTGCTGTTTTATTGAGAATTGGCTTATAATGTTAGCCTTACGATCAAAGGGGAGAATGTTGGGATTGATCTCGGCTAACGGTGATCCGAGTTTCTAGGGAGACCACGTCTCCACTCGCGTTTTGATCGGAGACGCTATCCAACCCCGTTTCGGTTTCGGTCCCGTTCACCAGCGCTACAAAAAAACTAATAAGGGGGCTCGGCAGGCTTTGAGCTAGTTGTTGTTCTTGGCTAAACAAAACCCCAATAGACCCGATCTCGTTCTAGCGCCAAGGTGAGCGAAGACTGGATCCTCGGCGTCACCGTGACCACCGACGACCTTCCCACGCCTACGCCGCTTTTCATCAACCCTCCGACGCATCTACACCGACAAATCACTACTCTAATGGCATCGGCAAGTTCGGGTATGTCACAATCACGCTTCCGCCCTAATGTTTATGTAGGTGTTCATGATTTGGAGCTAGAGTTCATGTCTAAGTTCGAGATTAGCCCTAAGTTTATGTCTACATTAGGAATATGAAAGTGACCAATATATGAAGTAATAACAAATTTGATCCATACACTGTTTGCGTCTTATCTTTGCCGTGGTACTTCTCTTGATTGACAATTCGAGGAGATCACCACTGATGTGGCCAATGTCTCTGAATGAACGTCATATATGAGGGCGATTGCAGCAACATGGTTGTCTTTAGCTTGATAGGAGTGGTTAAAGCACTTCAATGCAGTGTGACTGGTTTTGCCACAGACTTGGCGTACATATCAGCTGTGCCAAAGAACCACCTGGAAATACTTGCAATATATTTCAGAATACAAGCCGACCCATGTGCCAAGTCTGTGGCAAAGCTGGTCACAGTGATTGTTTGACCACTCCTATCAATCTGAAAACAACCATGTTGTTGGCGTTGTGAGTGATGTGTGATCATCGAGGTAGAAGATGATGTATCTTTGGGGCAATAGCTCTGACAACATGCAAAATTGGCTAGATGTAACATGGAGAAGATAAGATGCAATCCCTCACAAAACAAAGCAGCAACTTCATTACATTTATATTGCCGAACAATGAAAAGCGTGGAAACGGCAATCTGAAAATAGATCAAACGTTATATAACAGCGAGAACAGCTCTGATCCAATCCTTTGGCATCTTCTAGATCCTAGAGACTAGGATTAATAATGGAATAGCAAAGACTTGGTTATTTTAGACACATGATTAGCTCTGGAGGTGTACGTTTCATGGACATCGTCAGCATATAATATTCAGACTAATATTACCCTGAGATGGACATGTTGACAAAATTATTGCACTATATATTGTGTACATACACAAGAATTAATGCTAGTATGGAAAATCTTACCATGCAAATGTAGTCCACACATTTGATCTGAACTTTACAATTTTCCACCTTCAAGTTGCATTATATATCACGGCTCTCTGATCTTAATTACCTTGCTGATTGAACTGATCGAATTGAAAGATTAAAACATAGAACAAATGCAAAGTATATCCTACAACGCATGCAATTGCTACAAATCCTCACGGAAACAACAATAAATGTTCGTTCAACATCAATTAACAATGACTACAGAAATCTTTGACGAACTCCAAACTTCAATTCGCAGCCATACAATTCCCTGAATAAAAAGCTCGCACTACACACGCACGTACCCAAAATCTACAGCCTGGACCGACCAGAGGGGAGACACAGGGCAGCCTGGACCGACCACGGTCCAGATAATTGTTTTGCCTGATCCAATGGTCAAATACCCGTGCAGGCTGCTCGCTAGTGTGGATAAGGAAGCTTGATCAGGTCCGCTGCACGATGGGAGCGCGCGCTTTATTTTTCGGTGGCAGCCGCGCGCGACCGAGCGTGCATGCTGCGCGCTTACGTGGCTGTTGCACCCGCAGGCCGCGTGCTGAAGCATGCATGCTGCCATGTTAAAAAAAAAAAGAAGAACGCACTAGATGTTGAAAATAATGTAATATTCGCAAAGCTAGCCTTAGGAAGGAAAATAATAATACTAAATTGTCAACATTATGGTACTTATGTAACTTCTGACCTCAAGGATGGACAACTATGTTTACAAAAAAAAAAAAATCATACAACATGAGATTGCTTAGCATGCCACTGCAACCCAGATCTAGCTAGCATCGTCACGGAAGCAAAGTAATTCACATTACAAATTGTCTCATACAAAGAGAGATTGCTCATGTAATATCAAAAGCTACAATTTCAATTCAGGAACATCAGCAAATCATCAAGCTTTGCATTCAATATTTATCTGAAGAAGAATTTTGAAAGATAACAGAAACCCTAGCCGCCACCAAACAAGCCCCCTCTCCTCCTCGCCGCTGTCGGCGCGGGGGCTTCTTCTTTTCGGTGGTGACGCCTGATCTGCGCCGCGCTCCCAACGCCTGACGTCTATCCACCGATTTCCAAAGGTGTGGACTTTCGTCAGGGCTGGATCTGGGGCCCTTCTCCGCCGGCTCGTCTTCGGGCGTGGCGATCTGGGGCCTTTCTCCGCTGGCTTCTTCCGACCGCATGGCTTCATCAATGGCATGACGACAGAGGTGGCGTGGTGCAGATCCAGATCTGACGCAGTTGGTAGAGATCGCGACGGTTCGGTGGCGGTGGCTTGTACGGTGCTCGGCTCCTCCCAGGTGGATGGTTGTTAACCGGCCGACGCCTTCACGGTGGTGCTGGCGGTGGTTGGCCGTTGGAGATGTTGCGGACGTCGTCTTGGCAATCTGGCCTTCATTGGTTGGATCTAGTGACGAGGTCGTTCTGTGGTGTGGTCTTGGAGCGCTGGTACCTTCGATCCGGGGTGAAAATTCTTGATCTGGCTTTCACTGGTTGGATCTGGCAACGACGTCGACCTGAGCAGCGTTACCTTCTTAAAGGCGTTGCTTTGGAGCGCCGGTACCTGAACTCCGGAGTAAAAATTCCTGATCTGACCTTCGCTGGTTGGATCCAGCGACGACGACATGAGTCGTATCTCTTCTTAGAGGCATCTCTAAGAAGATTAGCCCATCATCACCTTTGTTGCGCAGCTGCTGTCGTGTGTGGACGATCTACTGGTTGGTCCCGGAGGCGGGGCTAGGTGATTTTTTTTAGCTAACTTTTGTATGTCAATTTGTTTGTTATTGTTAGTTTTTGACCGTTTTTTTATTTTAAGCTTTTAGCTGATGATGGTATAATAGCTGTGTATATCTCTAGTTAGTACAGAGCGAAAGTTATACTTCTATTATCTAAAAACAAAATCGGTCGCAAACCACGTGCCATGCAGAGTTGTAAACCACCAATCGTGATGAATAAAGCAAACAGTGTGAATTCCCAGCTCCAGGCATAAGTGCAGATGGCACTCCACAAAACATCACTGGATACTACTAGTCTACTAGACACCATTTATTTACTGGCAAAGTGAAATCATAGATCAATCTATATCGCCATCAGTCGCTATTAGCTAAGCCTAGCTGGATTCGACAATTACAACTGACTTCTTTTAGAATACACAGGTCAGAATACACAAGTCAGTTACTACGGCTTACCTGCGGCTTCTGATGGAACGCGAGCACAGGACAGGCAGATACCTGACGAATAAAGCAGTGCCAAATTAGTAATTAATGAGCAATTGAAACAGCAGTTGAAATAACACTGGAGTAAAAACTCCTAAAAGACTAGAGACGAGGCCATCGGTACCTTTGCTTGCTAATCATCAGGGGTGATTTTTTTAGAACTGATTTTGGATTTGCATAGAGTTATTAGAGCAATCCTAGTTAAGCCTGTACATGGCAAACGTTTACTGGAGTATGATGGATCGATGCTTGGCCATTGTAAGCTACTCTTCACTGGATCACGATGGATGCTATCTGGATTATGAGATCAAGTGGTTTGAATGAATGTTACTGCAATTTATCCGAAGTACCGTTGTCAGGCTTCTGCAAGACTATCCTAAGGCAGGCTAAATAATACTATGCACACGACAGAACCTTTATGTTCATTATACTGATAAATTTCCTCCACATTTTAAAGGCTCTTAGCTAGGGGTGCAAATGGGTGCTTGCTGTCCACGAGCCCACTAAATCCACCCTATAATAAACAGTAAATAAACTCCCGTGGGCTAGTTTCTCTTTTAAGTTGACTTAAGTAGTGGCCTATGTAACCCAAAATTTAGTCCCCATAGCCCACAACCTCTTGCCCCCAATTCCCCGCCCCTATCCCTGTACCCCTTTTCGATGCCATCACATATCGAAGGATCCAGATCTACGGCGGCAAAGAGCCTCTCGGCTCACCTCCGTCTCCATACCAACACAGCAAGATGGAGATGCTACAGTCCACCAGGAGGATCACCTGTGAGTCTCTTCTCCCATCCCATCCCATCCCATCTCCTTGCCAATTCCCCTGCTCAGTATCAATATTGCTTCTTTCTTCTTTACTGTAGATAAGGACTTCTCTAGGACCAAGAACATCGTTGGGGACCGCACCGCACTGCACGACATCACCAACAACTCCCCATTGTTGGCCTTGCTGTTGGGACCCAGAATTACGATTCTGGAACCCTCTGTGTATACTGCACTAGTCCAGGATCACGCTAGTGCACACAGGGTTAACACAGGTAAATATCGATCCACACAAGCGATAGATAAAGTAAACGATTAGTTTGAATAACAAATAAGGGTTTTGACCTTATGGTCGAGTTTACACTTATTAAGCCACGCAGGCTAACAAAGAAATAAAGCAAAGAATGAACGGAAAACTCGGCGTAGATCCCACCAACCCGCCACAGGCAACCAAGCGGGATCCGGACCTTAACGAACGATCGGCCTTCAACGAACTCCTCCTCAAAAGCGGCGAGACTCCTCCTCTTTCGTAGGTTTGGCGCAAGTTTTACAACAAGCGTGAGTACACAACCGCACTCGCAAATCATACCACGTAATGCAATGTATAGATGCGAGCTTAGTCCAAAGAAAAGGCTTCGTGGTTCTTTTGCATAAAAGCAACATTTGCAATTGAATACGAATAATAGATTGAAAGCATAATTCAAAACAAATAGACAATATTAATTTAACAGATTGTTTTCACAAAGACACACACTAAACAGATTATTTCACATAGCCATATGATTGAGATCACACAGCTCCCATTCCCACATTTTATGAAAACTACCCTTATGTGAAATCCCGAGCATGTCCATGACACAGACGGCTATTCGAATAGTTTGTTTAACACTCTGCAGAGGTTGTACACTTTACCCACACGATATAACCAGTGTAGCTAGCACCAGTCATAACAAAACAGTTCGGAAACTTCATCTCCAACATTGACATTCCCAGTGTGCTTACAAACCGTTATACATATCACATAGCCCATGCATAACACACACCGTTGGACAGGGACGACGAATCCTCCCGTGATGCAACCACCAAGTAGTCACACCTCCACCCTATCACAAAGCTTAACCTACCACCTGAACATCAATGCCGAGAATCCATAACTTACTAAGTTAGGCCCGTCCCATACCAGGCATGTGGTCGTACAGTAAGGCTCAGTTCAATGGCGCACAAAGTTAAGTCCTTAATTGACCAAGGCAAGACTTCCATATTCTAACTAAGCCACACAGATTATCATACCCATCACATAGTCCACCATGTCACACAGTCTCCACCACTTGCCTCAGTCCAAATCCTTTACCACCCAGTTGGTTTTAGTGCAACACATGCCATCACGAAGTAATAACACATAGCACACAGTTTTACACAAAGTTCCATAGACACTTAGTCGTATTTAATATTTGCGACTCACATGAGATGATGATTCGTAGCATGGCTAAGCAATTATACTCGCATCTAACCAACCCACATTGGTGCTACAATATTACCAACTCATAACCAATCTAGGGTGACAAGGATATATGACATACAAGGCCAAGGTGTGATAACAATTTGGATAATAACTATGCCCAAAGCATTTAAATAAATAATTAAAATATAATGCAATAATTTAACACAACGTAATTTGAAAACTGGGTTCAAGATGATCAAAGGTATGACTTGCCTTGGAAAAGGTCTATGTACTGGTCTTGATCTTGGGGTGCTCCTTCTTCCACAAAATTTCCCGACGAATCGACGTCTACTCGCAAACGAAACAAAAACAAACAAAACAAATAAATAACAGAGGCAAAACAAACTCCAAAAATTAAATAAAAATCTCAGATGGATAGATCTTGAATTTAGACAAATTTAGAAATTTGAATGGGCTCAATCGGAGTTAGGATGCAAAAGTTATGAGCTTTGGAAGATTGGAAATCTAAAAGAAACCCTAATTTGGATTTTCTGGAATTTCCGAATTATTTCTTAACAGAAAAATCGGATTATTGCGCAATGCTGGCGTCAGCGAAGGAATTTCGGAATTAAAAGAATTAAACGAAAATCCTGACATGTGGGGCCCACGCGTCAGAGACACGGCTCACGGTAGACTGGGTCTACCGAGCCTCGGGTTCTGGAGACCGGTGGACTGCCCACGCGGGCGCACACGTGGGCGATGACTGGGCGCCACGCATGCGACACGGAGGCACGGGTGCTGACGCGGCGCCGAGGTGGCACTGATGTGGACGACAGCGAAGGCGGTGGCGCTCGGGTACCGAGGGTCCCGCGAGCGGCGATTCACCGGCGGTGAGTGGTACCGGCGTGTAGAGGGTGGCACGGGAACTCGTGGATGTGCTCACCGTGGTCGGGACGCTCGTATGCCGCGCGAGGTTGAAGCGGCGGAGGGTTTGGGCTTGACGGGATCGGAGCTCTGGCGACGCCCGGCGAAAACGGCGACCACGAGGTAGTCTGCTCGTCGCGATGCCGACGGTGTAGACCACGACACTCCGGCGGCACTGACGGCGACGAACGAACTCGTCGGAGTTGGCGGCGGCGCAGATCGATCTTTGAGCTCCTGCGGCGGCTAGGGTTCGGCGCGAGGGTGAAGGCGGCTAGGGTTGAGGTGCGGACACCGAGGGCTACCTCCCTTTATACCCGAGGCTGGAGAGTCCAGGCACGAACGCCCAAAAACGGCGGCGGCGAGATCGTATCCCTAACGGATTCGGAGCGAAGACGACGTGGCAAGCCGGGACCCACACGCCGGTGATGGCTGGAGCGCGGCGGCGAAACGGCGCGCGCGCAAAGCGGACTCAAGGATCGGCCGTTGAATCTTGATCGAACGCCCACAATCAAAGAAATATTCGGACCGTCCGTTACCTCACGCACATCCACCGCTCTGCTGATCCAACGGCGAGAGTGAGCAGGGCAAACCGAGAGAGAGAGAAAGCAGAGGCGACATGCGGGACCCGCATGTCAAAGTGGAGGCGCGCGCGGCGAAATGGGCGCATGGAGTGGGTGGGCGGAAGAATGGGCCGGAGGGTTGGATTTCGGCCCAAAGAAGATTTCTGAGATTTTAATAGATTTTCTATTTTAGAAAATACCAGAAATTCAAATAGGCAATAGAAAATAGCAAATGAACTCAGAAAAATTCTAGAAAAATCTAGAAAATATATCTGAGCACATAGAACCCAAATAAGATAGTTTTGACTAATGTTCATGTTGGGAATATTCACATTAAATGTTTTTGATTGTAAAGTCCAACATTAAGCTTTGGAAATTAAATTCAAATAAAATCAAATGGTGAATTTTTCCCTACTAACTATTCAAAGGATTTTTAAGGCTCAGAAAAATTGGGATGTTACAAACCTCCCCCCTTAAAGGAATCTCGACCCCGAGATTCAGGCTAGCTAGAGAAAAGGTTAGGAAACTCGGCTTCGGCTCTTCTTCACGTTCCCACGCCGCTTCTCCTGGAGTGGTTGCTCCATGGACCTTGCAAAACGAGCAGTCTTGCTTTCGGTGAGGCGCTCTGCGACATCCAAAATCTCGATCGCTGCTCCTTGTAGGTAAGATCCTCCTTCAGATCCATTGATTCTAGCGGGGCTTGATCTTCTGGCACACGAAGACACTTCCTCAACTGCGAGACATGAATGTGAGGACTCGAATATTTAACTAGTAACACTTAACCTCCAAATGGTTCTAGCGTTACTAATTAAACATTCTAAGCCTCGATGGTCATATGCTTCCTGCACTGCGACATATGCACATCATCACAAAATTACTCATCATTTCCATACAACATATATCACTAAGTTCAACAACGACATACATAAAGTAAAGTTATTACAAAAGAGAGCCGACCGCCAAATAGAACAATAAACAAGAATGACAATGAGCAAAAGCGCCATAAGATGGCTAGAACAAAAGTCGACAGGTTAGCCATACACCCACAAGGCAACCGACGGGCCGCTAAGCTAGTCGCCCATAGCTACCACAACACAGCTCGCAAAGTGAGGCCCTCGGGCTCACCTTCTTCCTCTGCAACAAAACAATTAAGCATAGCAACCGAGTACAAAGATTGTCTTTGTACCCATAAGATCGACGTGTGGAATAGCAGACCTATTCATAAACTACATGCAAGCTTATTTAGGTGGAGGTTGTATGTCTCATTTTGCATGAAGCCAACTTTATTTGCAATAATGTAATACATTTTAAAAGCAAGTTTGCAAATCTGTTTAGTTATCAAAGTAACAGTAAGTAAAGATACATACAAGTAACCACCTGGAAGTGACTATCCCAATAGCCACCACAACATAGCACGAATCCCCGATTCGTACCACCCATCAAGTTTTAGTTTAAAAGGTTGTAGTCTAACTCTTGAAAGACCTTGCCAAGCGTGTCCATAACCTAGGACGAGGCTATTCGAATAGTTTTAACCTGCGGGGTGTACCAATGTACCCACACTTGCATCGCCTTTAAGCCACAAAGCACACTTAGAAGGTATCTTGTGGCACGCTAAGTCCTACGAGACTTTTTCCAATATTGTGTATCAACCACGAGCCGCTCGTATGGGTAGAAACACCATACGCTTACATTGCAAGCCGAAAGACAACAAATCCCATCACGGGTGAAGTCTTTCGGACACTACAATGCTCCCAACACCATCCCTCCTGCGACCTCCTGCGACCCGAGGGCAATACACGCCAAAGTACTAAGTCAAGAGAGGTCCCATACCCTCTAATGTGGTTAGCACGCTAAATTGCTTGGTTTAGTGTAACAAGATGTTCGGTCCTTGTTGACTCAGGCACCATTCCAGTCACACCCGAAAATCACACCAACATACCATTGTGCCCAAGTCTAAATCATTTTGCTTTCAGTTTTAGTTTTCATAAGTAGACATGGCACGAGGTGGAAATCATAAATCATAATAAGTTTTGTGTGATCAAGGTTATCGACAAGTCGATAACCGCCCATTTCTACCGAAGCTAAGCATGGCTAAGCAATTAATTCGCAACTACTAAGTGACAAGAGCCCATCCACGAACTCTAAATCACAGCAAGTAACCTAGGCTCATGGTAGTAGAGGATAATCATTTGCTAAGGAAATGCATCTACTAGGCCAACTATTAAAACAAAGTAGCAATGCATACATAGAATTTGTAATCAACATAAATACTTAAAATACTGGGATTAACATGATCAAACTGCTTGCCTTCTTGTCGTTGCTCAATTTGTTGTGGTGGGTCGTTCTGGGATTACCGCAAATGTCGAATCCTAAGCGAGAGGCAAAAGAACCAAGAACAACCAATAAGACTAGCAACACAAAAACAAAAGAGCAAGCAAAATTTGTCCAAATGCGTGAAACTTAAACATAAGGCAAAATACGAATATACCTAGACATAGAAACTGGAAAATCCTAATTTGGATTTGTGGTGCAAAAGATATTACCTAAAAACACATTTTCGGCCATAATTAGCACTGTAGCAAAACATTTTCTAGAAATGTTTTGAAGCTGAAATTTTATGGTAGCTACCACTGGGATAGTGGTAACCCATATAAAATTTCAGGTCATTTGGAGTTGAAATGATTTAGTTATGATTTTTCTAAGATGCAAAACTAACATAATGCACTTTCGAAATATAAACTTGTGCAAAACCCATTCCATATTATAGTATGATAAGCGAGGGATTTCCTAACATCAAATTTCTATTTTTAGGATTTACAGAGAATTGCTGGTGTCTATTACATCATTAAATGAATTTTAAGTCTTGCTAATAAGGCTAAATCTACTAACATATTTTTAGTCTTGATTTAGGCCTTCCACCATTTTTAGATTAAAGTTTAGTTAATAACAAATTTATCAAAGTTAAAATCATACAATTATCAGATATACAGAAAAAGATATGCATTTTTCAATGTTAAAACTATTTCTGGAACACTCCAAAATGACAGAAATCAAGTTATTCCTAGTTATACAATTTTACTGGAACACGCTTAAATCCATTTTTAATATAAACTAAAATAATAACATGATTTATTACAGTTGGAATTAACTAAAAAGCAGTTAAAATGAATTAGTTACGAGTTTCTAAAATTTTATATCATTTCGGTTGTTAAACAAATACTTACCAAATGCGTAACCCCAATTAAAAGAAAATGGCGTGGGACGCGGCAACCCTTGATCTAACATCCTACGGCTCACGCGCGCCGAAAACAGCGCACGCGCGCCAAACCTAATCGGAGCCCACCGTTGGATCACGATCCAACGGCGCAAACGCGTGTATGCATTCGGACGGTGCGGTTGCAAACACAATCTCAGCCGTTGATCGCAAGATCGACGGTCGAGAACGATCAAGGCAACCGGAGGGTCCGAATGCACTCACGATTAAGGCCGCAGATCTAAAAATGAACGGTGGATAATGATCGCGATTCAAAGGGATCTTGACATGTGGGACCGCATGTCGGTGACTTCGAGTCACCCACGCTACCGGTTTAACCCACGCGCAGTGCGCTGGGCCCACTTGTCGATCGAGAGTGGTGGTTAGGGCAGATTAATGCTTCTAATGATTACCATTAACTAGGCACTAATGAATCCTGGAATTTGATTTTAACCCCTCGGGCCCACAAGTCGACCGGAGGAGATTTCAGCAGATTAAATGCCGACATTTTTATTAATCAATGATTAAGCATTAATGATGTCGAAACAGTGCGGAATTGAACCAGAGAGCGATTTAAGGATATTGGGCCCACTGGTCAGTGGCTCAACAATAATGATTAAGACACAATTAACAACTAATGATTAGCAATTAATGTGTCCTAATTAAATGACGAAAACGGGAGCTCTGTGCCGGCAAAACCCGAGTGAGTTCAACGGCAAATCGCCGGCGACACTGGCCGCGGCGGCGGTGAACAAGACCCAAAATGGATTCGCAATAACAGTACGAACCTAATGGTAGCATTCTCGCCGGCGGCGAGGGACTAGAACGCCGGCTAGCCGGAAAAACGAAAATGGGAGCTCTACGGCTAAACACGAAAATAGCGAAAAGCTCAGCTGCAGACCTAGGATGCGGGTGCCATAGCTTCTAAGGACTAATAAGAAGCTACCTTAGCGAGAAGAGGCTTCACAGACGGCCGGAGAAGCTTGACCACGGTGGAAGCTCGCCGGACTTGGAGAAGAAAACCCGAAAATGACACCCTGAGCCATATGAGTGATACCAAGCATGAATATAGCTTCATTATGATCCACAGAAGCTATAAGAGCAAGAGATGAGGAAGTGGTGCACTCACCGGAGCTGAGGAAGACGATACTCACTTTTCGGTCGAATTTGAACAAACCCCAAATTGGACAATTCCTGAGAATCAAATCCAAAATTAAGTGAGGGGAAATGTTCAAGATAATAAAGGGATAAGGTTAGGGCGAAGAAACATGAAGGAGGACCACTGGAACACCAAGAACACTGATGGAGCTCCACGGGTCAACAATGGCGATTTGCCATTTTTGAGGTATCAAGCTCCAATGTTGTGAGTGAGGCTTGGTGGTGGTCTAAAGAGATACTAGGAAGCAATGAGGGTGCTTATAAAGCCTTGAGGGCATTAGGGTTTGCACCACAAGCTCTCGGCGGCAAAACCCAAAGCACAATGAGCGCCGACAAGGGAAAAAGGTTGGGGATGGTGCATTAGGTATGGCACTGGCTCGGAGGGTCTCCCATGCCCTAAATGTCAGCTAGAGTGACAATAGGAGGCATGAAAT
This sequence comes from Ampelocalamus luodianensis, assembly GCA_036346255.1. Taxonomy (NCBI): domain Eukaryota; kingdom Viridiplantae; phylum Streptophyta; class Magnoliopsida; order Poales; family Poaceae; genus Ampelocalamus; species Ampelocalamus luodianensis. Next base: position 23,647,255 of record CM070622.1, on the reverse strand, counting down.
GACACTGCCATGCCCTCCACTATTCATGCACGGCTAGAGGTTGAAGAAGACTAGGAAAGATACTCGGGCGATTCTCAACCGTAGGATTCAAAACGAACGGCAGAGATTACGCCACGCCTCCGAGGGTTAAAACACACGGGGAGGTTACGAGCCCTACGATTAGAAATGAACGACTCGGATTGCTCCACGTTGCAAACTCTCATTTACCACGAAGGGGTACGCGGGCGTTGGATCTTAATCCAACGGCTCAGATTCAAAAATGCAACCGGATGGTCCGAAGGGTTCGGGAGATCTCAATGGTTGGATGGGAATCTAACGGTCGACAATCAAACTTGCAACCGAGGGTCCGAATGGTTTCACGCGCGCGGCCGTGCGATTTAGATCCAACGGTTTGGGATTCACGCGTTTTGAAAGAGTGGCTCGTGCGCTTAGTTGATGGACCGAATCAATTGGCTCGAGCCCAGTCCGACTCGAACCCGAGTAACGATAAAACCTAGTTTGACTTTGAAATAAAAGCAGAGACTTTGAAAGATTTATTTGAGGTAGCAAATTAACTCAAAAATTATGAAATTTTTACAGAGCTTGCTAACTCAGATATCAACCTTGTGTAAAATTTTCAGAGGTTTTTATACTGTGAATAAATCTCCAAAAATTCTGCAAGGCTCTGTTTTAATGTTTGACTAAGAGTCAAACAGTTTGACTCTCTAAAAATATTCAAACAATTTCTAAAAATTGTGAAATTTTTCAGAGGGTCACATACCATCACAGAGACTTAGGAAAAATATTTTCAGAGGATGATCATAAGATTTGACAAGATTGTTTTTGGAATAGCAAGATTTGGATCAACAAGACTTGTGACAATGTAATTCCATAATTCTTTGAACAAGAATTGATTGGCACAACAGGAAATACATGATGTAAGAAAAAGTTTTAATTTCTGCTCATTTTCTTACATTTGAAACACAAGCCCAAAATTTGGGATGTTACAATGAAAGACATCATGCACTCCTGCTAACGACTGCGGTAGCTCCAACTGGTAAGCAACTTCTCCACGGCGTTCCAAAATCTTGAACGGACCAACATACCTAGGGGCAAGCTTCCCTTTGGCATGAAACCTTTTGACCCCTCTGAGCGGAGTCACTCGAAGATAAACGAAATCCTCGGGTTCAAAACTGAGATCTCGACGACGATTATCAGCATAGCTCTTACGCACGACCGAGCTATCTCGCAATCTTTCTCTTATCATGGCCACTTGCTCTTCTCGCTTCTCGAATAATGTCCGACCGAAACCGATCGTTGGTGTTTCGACCAATTCAACGGGTTCTACAGTACACGACCATACGAAGGCTTCAAATGGTGACATTTGCGGACTAGCTTGATAACTATTGTTGTGCGAAAATTTCGCATACGGTAAACTTTTATCCCAACGGGTAGCATTTGCTAGAGCACAAGCTCTCAAAGATATCCTCCAATATCGATTGACTCTTTGACCGCCCATCGGTCGTGGATGGTATGCGCGATCGAAATTCGATGGTACCCAATGCTTCATGCAAGCTTTGCCAAAAACGAGAGGTGAACCGAGATCCTCGACCGACACTATCTTCTTGGGCACACCGTGCAAACCGACATTCGGCCATGTACAACTCGCAAGGCGGTCTCAAGTATGTGGTTTTGATCGGCAAGAAATGGGCGACCTTGGTTAGACGATCGACTATTACCCGGATCGAATCGAAACCCGATTGGGTCTTGGGTAAACCGGTGATGAAATCCATCCCGATTTCTTCCCACTTCCACTGGAATCTTCGCCGATTGCGATAATCCCGCTAGCCTCTCGTGTTCGCCTTCACTTTCTCGGCGTGTGTCGCACAAGGCAACGAACTCGCGACTTCTCGTTTCAAATTTGGCCACCAAAATTTAGTCTTAACATCTGGTACATCTTGGTACTTCAGGTGGATTGATTACTTTGAGTCATGGGCTTCCTTTAAGATTAAGCGTCTCGGACCATCGATATCCGTACACGATCGCCCATTAATCCGAGTATGTCTTGATCATCTTTGGTGAAATCCTTGAATTTCCTTCATCATTTTGACCTTGACGTCTCGACAACACAGATCCTTTGGTTGTGCTTCACGAATTTGCTTCTCTAGGGTATTTGTATTTCCAAATTGGCTACAAATCCTTCGAACACAACTTCTAGCTTTAGCTTCTGAAATTCTTCATAAAGTTCTGGACAACTTTCCTTTACTTCCAAAGCATTGCAGTAACTCTTACGACTCAAGGCATCTGCCACTACATTGGCTTTTCCAGGATGGTAGTGGATCCCAAGATTATAATCCTTGATCAATTCTAACCATCTTCTTTGTCTCATATTCAGATCTGACTGGGTAAAGATGTACTTCAGACTCTTATGATCTGTGTAGACTTCACAGCGATTCCCGATGAGGTAATGACGCCAAATCTTTAGAGCATGCACTACGGCAGCTAATTCCAGATCATGAGTAGGGTAATTCTCCTCATGAGGTCTCAACTGTCTTGACGCATAAGCGAAAGCTCTTCCTTCTTGCATGAGGACGCATCCTAATCCTTGACGCGAAGCATCACAATAGATGTCGAAATCCTTGCGAATATCTGGCAGAATCAGCACTGGGGCTGAAGTCAAACGTTTCTTCAACTCTTGAAAACTTTCCTCACAGGCTGGAGTCCAAGTGAACTTTTTCTCCTTCTTCAACAATTGCGTAAGGGGCTTAGCAATCGATGAGAATCCTTCGATGAAACGGCGGTAATAACCTGCCATTCCCAAGAAACTGCGAATCTGAGTCACGGTCTTGGGCTGCTCCCAATGTAGTCTCGCTTTAACTTTACCGGGTCAATGCTACTCCTCTTTGTCATCACGTGACCAAGGAAATCCACTTCCTTCTTCCAAAATCACACTTATCGAACTTGGCATACAACCGATGTTCTCTCGAGTTTTCCCAATATTATCCTTAAATGTTCGGCGTGTTCTTCCTCCGACTTGGAGTACACTAGAATATCATCAATGAACACAACTACGAACTTGTCCAAATATTCCATGAATACTTTATTCATCATGTTCATGAAATAGGCAGGGGCATTAGTCAGACCAAAAGACATGACTAAGAACTCATAATGTCCGTACCGTGTTGAGAAAGCGGTTTTCGGTATATCCTTAGGACAAATCTTTAGTTGGTGGTAACCTGATCGCAGGTCGATCTTTGAAAACACTCCGGCTCCTTTCATCTGATCAAACAGATCATCTATCCGGGGTAGTGGGTACTTGTTCTTGATGGTGACCTCGTTGAGAGAACGGTAATCAATACACATCCTCATACTTCCATCTTTCTTCTTGACAAACAACACTGGCGCTCCCCATGGCGACGAACTAGGTCTCACGAAACCTTTTTCAAGAAGTTCTTCTATTTGCTTTTTCATCTCTACCAATTCATCGGCTGGCATCCGATAAGGTCTCTTTGAAATTGGTGCTGTCCCTGGCACTAGGTCGATGACAAACTCAATGTCACGATCCGGTGGCATTCCCGTAACTCCTCCGAAACACATCCGGATATTCACCGACCATCGGTACTTCTTCCAAGGAAGGGTCTTGATATTTACTAGCAAATGTCCATCACGAACCGAGGTGGCTAGAAACTCTACCTTGTTTCCTTTGGCGTCCTCTACTGTTACGGCTCTTCGGCCACAATCTAGCACAGCTTTATGCTTGGATAACCAATCCATGCCAAGAATGACATCTAGGGTTTGGGTATCTAGGACTATTAGGTTGGCTAGAAACTCAACTCACTATGAGTAACTTAGCTCCTAAACATCCCACTCTAGTACTTAGCTCTGCTCCAGGCGACTGGACTAACAGAGTATGCTTAAGTTGCATAACTTTCAATTTATTCTTGGTTGCAAACATTCCAGAAACAAACGAATGCGAAGCTCCGTAATCAAACAAAAGCGATGCAGTAATCGAGTTAACGTAAACTTACCCAAAGACGACGTCCGGTGATTCTGGGCTCCTTCCAAGGTGACGTGGTTGACACGACCTCGATCACGATCGTGGTGCTCCTCCGCTTGACCGCAACTTGTGACGCTCCTTGATTGATGCACGCGCTGGTGTCTTGGATGGCGAGCTCCAAGGTTGAAGCGCATGGAGTGATTGTTCCCCTTTGCGGACATCGTTGGCAAAATGTCCCGATTGGCGACAGCGTGATGGACCTTTGGTATGTTCTGTTTGGTTGCTTCTGGGTTGGGGTTGACCGTGCAGGTTGCGGAAGTTACGGCGGTGGCGGGTGTTGAAGTTGGTGCAGTGCTCAATGAAGTCAGGGTGGAAACTCGTTGAACTGTGGCCGCACCGTTCTTGCCCTCTCTTGTGATTGATGGTTCCCTTCTTGAGCCATCCGGCGTTCTGATTATCCTCCGGTTCCTTGCGTTTGTCCTCTAGAACAAAGGCTTTGTTGACCAATTCTCGGAAATCGGGAAAGTATGGCGATCAAACCGACTTGCGATCGATGTTTAGTCCCTTCAAAAAGCGACTCTGGCGAGCCTTGTCCGTGGCTACATCTTCTGCTGCGTAACAAGCTAGTTGAGAAAACTTGTTGAGGTAGTCAGACACTGACATAGCTCCTTGCTTGAGAGCGCGGAACTCATCCTTCTTCAGATCGATAATGCCTTCTGGCACATGATACTGGCGAAATGCCGCAGAAAATTCCTCCCACGTGATATCCTGTGGCGTCTCATGGGCGGCACAGAAGTTCTCCCACCATTCAGCAGCGGTGCCTTCCATCTGGTGTGTGGCATACAAAACCTTTTCACGATCGCTGCACTGGGTGATTAGCAGCTTCCTTTCGATAACCCTGAGCCAATCATCTGCTTCCACTGGAGAGACGTGTCCAGAAAATGTGGGTGGACGAGTCCTCATGAATTATGCAAGTTTGGATGGTCCATGGTGACCATGAGCAGCTTGGGCTCCATGCTGGTGATTGTTGTGGTTATTGTTCTGGTTGTGCATGGCTTGCATCTGAGTCATCATCGTATTCATCACCGAGTCTGGCCGCCATGAAAGCTCCAAAGTTTTGCAAGTCAATTGGGGTGCTTGCGGCGAACCGCTCCTGCACTGGTTGCTCATTGCCTCCCAGTCTTTGGGTACAGGAACCACTTGCGTTAGTCATGAAGTTTGAACCATCCGCTAAGCTCCATAGGTTAGATAAGGTAGCAAGCACAAGATAAGTTGAGAACTAAGCAGGGGTAGGTTAAACCCAACAAAACACACACCAAGAAACTCAAATGAAATACCTTTATTAATTAGGGTCTTAGCATGGCCGCAACAAATTCCTAAGGGCCTTTGCGGCTCATACCGCACACAAAAGAAACAACGACCTAAGCACCCAAAACTACGCCTAAAGGGCGACTCACTAAATCAAATCGCTAAGCTGAAAAGACCGAGACTAAAACGAACTACTCAAGAAAGCCTCCACAACCGCGGCGACGCTCCTGACGGCGGTAGACTCGGAAGTGAGCCGGCATCTTGGCAACCGATCTCGATGCCTCGAATCGTGCAGCAGAAGCAGGCGTTCGGTGCAACCGCCCGCTGGCTCCTCTGGCTCCGCACCTTCTTCGGGCTCAGCTGGGCCTTCCTCCGGATCTTCTTCAGGATCCTCCTCGGGGTCTTCCTCTTCTTCGGGGACTTGGTCGTAGAGAATCTCTTGCAGAGTGGCGACCTTCTCTTCAGCTCTCTGCAAGGCTTCATAGACATGATCCAACTCCATGATAGTCCTCTCCAAAGCTCCCTCCTGGGCGGCCACGAACTGGGCGAGGTGTACGATCAGAAGCGTTGCTCTCCTTACGTGGACGGGTAGCGTGCTAGCAAGTCCACAGTGCGCAGCTCTGGGTGGTAACGAAGACGGTGTCTTGAAGCTCCGTGCGTAGATGTTGCGATACGTAGCATGGCCAAGCGTGACGACTCTCGGATACCTTCGGCCAAGTGATCTTCCTCACGAGACGTGCGAAGGTTGGCTCGCTTGTCGCTCCTCCCGCGCGATCGTCAGCGACAAATCACCCACTGTTCTCGCCCATTCATCGTCCGCTTGTTGCCGACGCATACGGACGATCAAAACCTCCAAGAACTCGTAGCAGACTTCCAAAGCTCGCGGCATACCCTCCAGTCGCTCACCATAGCTCAAGGCGAGACATCTGTCAAGACAGCATTTAACAGGTAAGAGCAACTTTAAAACAATGGGAGAAAAGAGATTATAGCAAAAGTTGAGGCGAGAGAGATATGAGAAGAGTTAAGCAATCAATTAACTTTGCAAGTTAATTTTTCTTTTAGAAAATAATTTGGACTCTCTAAAGACGGCCAATCTAACTAAGGTCAAGACCTCATACCAACCTGGCTCGATACCACCTGCCGGGACCTGCAGTACGATTCGAACCCTCTGTATATCTTGCACTAGTCCAGATCACGCTAGTGCACACAGTGGTTAACACGGTAAATATCGATCCACACAAGCGATAGATAAAGTAAACGATTAGTTTGAATAACAAATAAGGGTTTTGACCTTATGGTCGAGTTTACACTTATTAAGCCACGCAGGCTAACAAAGAAATAAAGCAAAGAATGAACGGAAAACTCCGGCGAGATCCCACCATTCGCCACAGCAACCAATCGATCCGCACCTTAACGAACGATCGACCTTCAACGAACTCCTCCTCAAAAGCAGCGTAGACTCCTCCTCTCAGTAGGTTTGGGCGCAAGTTTTACAACAAGAGTGAGTACACAACCGCACTCGCAAATCATACCACGTAATGCAATGTATAGATGCAGCTTAGTCCAAAGAAAAGGCTTCGTGGTTCTTTTGCATAAAAGCAACATTTGCAATTGAATACTAATAATAGATTGAAAGCATAATTCAAAACAAATAGACAATATTAATTTAATAGCTTGTTTTCACAAAGACACACAACTAAACAGATTATTTCACATAGCCATATGATTGAGATCACACAGCTCCCATTCCCACATTTTATGAAAACTACCCTTATGTGAAATCCCGAGCATGTCCATGACCACAGACGCGCTATTCGAATAGTTTGTTTAACACTCTGCAGAGGTTGTACACTTTACCCACACGATATAACCAAAGTAGCTAGCACTAGTCATAACAAAACAGTTGAAACTTCATCTCCAACATTGACATTCCCAGTGTGCTTACAAACCGTTATACATATCACATAGCCCATGCATAACACACACCGTTGGACAGGGACGACGAATCCTCCCGTGATGCAACCACCAAGTAGTCACACCTCCACCCTATCACAAAGCTTAACCTACCACCTGAACATCAATGCCGAGAATCCATAACTTACTAAGTTAGGCCCGCCCCATACTGCATGTGGTCGCACAAGAAGGCTCGGTTCAATGGCGCACAAAGTTAAGTCCTTAATTGACCAAGGCAAGACTTCCATATTCTAACTAAGCCACACAGATTATCATACCCATCACATAGTCCACCATGTCACACAGTCTCCACCACTTGCCTCAGTCCAAATCCTTTACCACCCAGTTGGTTTTAGTGCAACACATGCCATCACGAAGTAATAACACATAGCACACAGCTTTACACAAAGTTCCATAGACACTTAGTCGATTTAATATTTGCGACTCACATGAGATGATGATTCGTAGCATGGCTAAGCAATTATACTCGCATCTAACCAACCCACATTGGTGCTACAATATTACCAACTCATAACCAATCTAGGGTGACAAGGATATATGACATACAAGGCCAAGGTGTGATAACAATTTGGATAATAACTATGCCCAAAGCATTTAAATAAATAATTAAAATATAATGCAATAATTTAACACAACGTAATTTGAAAACTGGGTTCAAGATGATCAAAGGTATGACTTGCCTTGGAAAAGGGTCTATGTACTGGTCTTGATCTTGGGGTGCTCCTTCTTCCACAAAATTTCCCGACGAATCGACGTCTACTCGCAAATGAAACAAAAACAAACAAAACAAATAAATAACAGAGGCAAAAGAAACTCCAAAAATTAAATAAAAATCTAAGATGGATAGATCTTGAATTTAGACAAATTTAGAAATTTGAATGGGCTCAATCGGAGTTAGGATGCAAAAGTTATGAGCTTTGGAAGATTGGAAATCTAAAAGAAACCCTAATTTGGATTTTCTGGAATTTCCGAATTATTTCTTAACAGAAAAATCGGATTATTGCGCAATGCTGGCGTCAGCGAAGGAATTTCGGAATTAAAAGAATTAAACGAAAATTCTGACATGTGGGGCCCACGCGTCAGAGACACGGCTCACGGTGACTGGTCTCACGAGCCTCGGTTCGAGATCGGCGGATCGCCACGCGCGCGCACGCGTGGCGATCGGGCGCCACGCATGCGACACGGAGGCACGGGTGCTGACGCGGCGCCGAGGTGGCACTGATGTGGACGACAGCGAAGGCGGTGGCGCTCGGGTACCGAGGGTCCCGGCGAACGGCGGCGATTCACCGGCGGTGAGTGGTACCAGCGTGTAGAGGGTGGCACGGGGAACTCGTGGATGTGCTCACCGTGGTCGGGATGTGCGATGCCGGCGGCGAGGTTGAAGCGCGGAGGGGTTTGGGCTTGACGGATCGGAGCTACGCGACGCCCGCAAACGGCGACCACGAGGTAGTCTGCGCCGCGCGATGCCGACGGTGTAGACCACGACACTCGGCGCAGATCGACGGCGGCGAACGAACTCGTCGGAGTTGGCGGCGGCGCAGTCGATCTTTGAGCTCCGCGCGCTAGGGTTCGCGCGAGGTGAAGGCGGCTAGGGTTGAGGTGCGACACCGAGGGCTACCTCCTTTATACCCGAGGCTTCGAGAGTCCAGGCACGAACGCCAAAAACGGCGCGGCGGCGGAGATCGATCCCTAACGGATTCGGAACGAAGACGACGTGGCAAAGCGGGACCCACACGCCGCTGATGGCAAGCTGAGCGGCGCGCGGCGAACGCGCGCGCAAAACGACTCAAGGATCGCGTTGAATCTGATCGAACGCCACAATCAAAGAAATATTCGACCGCGTTACCTCACGCACATCCACCGACTCGGATCCAACTCAAGGATCGGCATGAGAGAGGAGCGGCGCATGCGGGACCGCATGTCGCGGAGGCGCGCGGCGAGCTGGGCATGAGATGGCATGGCGGAAGAATGGGCCGAGGGTTGGATTTCGCCCAAAGAAGATTTCGAGATTTTAATAGATTTTCTATTTTAGAAAATACCGGAAATTCAAATAGGCAATAGAAAATAGCAAATGAACTCAGAAAAATTCTAGAAAAATCTAGAAAATATATCTGAGCACATAGAACCCAAATAAGATAGTTTTGACTAATGTTCATGTTGGGAATATTCACATTAAATGTTTTTGATTGTAAAGTCCAACATTAAGCTTTGGAAATTAAATTCAAATAAAATCAAATGGTGAATTTTTCCCTACTAACTATTCAAAGGATTTTTAAGGCTCAGAAAAATTGGGATGTTACATTGCCGCAGGGGGGCTCCACACCTATAAGATGCCCACCGCCAAGACCCACCGCACGCCCAACCCCTACGAGGCGCTCCTGAGCGTTCAGGTCAACACCCTCCTATAGAAGGTCGATGACGACGCCTGCGCTGCCGCACCCGTCAAGCCAGCCCGCATCCATGCGTTACTCAGTGTCTCCAGGTCCCTGGCCCAACTCCTTGTGCCCACGCCGGCCAACACGCCACAGCTTGGGACCGTCTCCGCCATGAGGGAGGACTCCATGTTCCCTCATGACACTGGCCTCGTGATGATGATATGCAAAGTTATTGATATGTGGTGTCAGCCGTTGTAGCAAAGTTGCAGGCTGGCAGGAGCCACATCTCCCATGAATTTCTCCATTCATTGAACCCTAGTTCGGGACTGACGGGGCTCGAATCCACAGCGGACCACCGCATTAGCCCGCATAAATTATGCGGTCTGTGCGGGCAAGCGCGGGCTGGCCGAAACACATTCCACTTTCATCGTGACTCTTAGCAAATTCACGAGTGTCTAAATTAGGAGTATTTTCTCATGAAAATGTCCTCATTAGAAGGGTAACAAACAACATACTATTAAAGTGAGTCGATCTTTCTTTGTCCAATGTCCAACTAAAAGTCACCCATACATGCATGCAGCCGCCCCCAACCCAGGTATATATTGACACCAATACTGTCAAGAAATTATAGACAAATGCTAAAAAGCGAAGAAAAAAAGCACAAAGTAGTAGTGGCGCACACTCCACAGTTGAAACTTGGATCACATTATGAGCAATAATATTGCTAGTAGTCAAAAGTTTTCTTACTTACCAATGAAAACATATTACCAGGCACAAGCTCTACTGACCTTAAACTTACAGATCCTGTTAATAGATGAAAATGACAATAAGCACAAATGAAAATAATAAACAACAGACATATGATAGAAGAATCAAGTTATCCACTTACCATCACACTTCTCAACCACAAGAGATGAGTAATAGGTTCCGCACTAATAAAAATCTCTCTATTTTGAGCATCCTTGAATACACCAAAGGCTTTGACTTTCTCTTCATTTGATATATCTTCCATTGTGTTCAAAATACTTATGCATCTCTTGATGGAGAAATCATCTGCATGTCTTGCATCAGCTCGTTCCCTGGCTAGCTCTGCAGCCTCATCCTCGGCTTGCTTTGTTCTTATCTCTAGGTACCTTTCCATCATATCAGCTACATTCCCATCTTGTTTATGCCTTTTCACATCCTTTTCTCCTTTATCTCTTGAGTCAATATTAGTCTTCTTCACAACATTTTCTCCTTTGTCTCCCAAGGTAGCACTACTCTGCCTTTGATGAAGTTCATGCTCCATTGCACTCGACGTATGTTGACTTGGTGTGTTCATGTCATTGCACTCATCATAATGTATGTCCGGGAAAAGGTTTTCAGTTTCAACGTAATCATCATCATTGTCTGATATCTCCACAGATGCCTCCATGTATGTCGTGAAGGAGTTTTAATCCTTCACTCTGCGGAATGCATCGCATGAGGATCCCTTGAGTGCCTAGTTTATAGAGTACTCCTTCGACTAAAGTATTTATTTTGACCTTTTGGGATAAGCGATCTGCCTCGAGATCATCGTCGGGTACGGAACCCATCTAAAGATACTCGTAGATGGGAGTCATCCAGGTATCCTCGTATCAGAGAAGCTGTCTCAATAGGAGGTGTCTCTGGTTCTTCGACCAAAGACGGCTTCTGGAGTTGCTCCAAGAAGACTCCTTTTGGTACTATAGATCGGGAAGAAGCTATACGAGCAAGCTGGTCTGTGAGGAAATTATCCTTTCGAAGGATGAATTGTACCTCAAAACCGAGAAAATGCTTTTCAAGCTTTCGGACTTCCGATAAGTACCGAGACATTGTTGGATCAGAGCACTGGTACTCTTTTCTGACTTGATTCACGACTAGTTGAGAGTCTCCTCTCACGAGTAGTCGGCGAATCAAGAGCACTTTCGTAGCTCGTATACCAGCTAGCAAGCCTTTGTACTCTGCCACGTTGTTAGTGGCCTAAAAGTTTAGTTGTATGGCATACTTTAAGGTCTCTCCAGTAGGAGATTCCAGGACCACCCCAGCCCCTGAGCCACTTAAAGTAAGTGACCCGTCAAAGTACATCGTCCACTGGTTGTGGGAATTGTGCTGGGGATCCTAAACAGGTTTAGGATTTGTCTATTCGACGATAAAGTCTACAAACATCTGCGATTTAATGGTCATTCGGGACATGAAATGGATGTCAAACTCCCCAAGTTTGACTGACTATTTTGCCATGCATCCCGTAGTTTCCCTATTCTGAAGGATTGTTCCCAAGGAAAACTCAAACGGTACAACTAGTTTGTGCGCCTGAAAATAATGTCGTAGTTTCCTTGAAGACATGAGGAGGGCATAAAGAAGTTTTTTGACATGAGGGTAATGCTCCTTAGGCCCGTGTAAAACTTCACTTACGTAGTAAACCGGTCGTTGTATGTTTTCACATTCTACGACCAGTACTGCGCTCACTGCCTGTGGCGTGGCAGTTAGATAAATTAAGAACGTCTCTCCTGATTTCGAAGAAACCAGAATGGGAGCACTCGTATCTTGACATCCTCAAAGGTAGTGTTTGCCTCTTCCATCCAATCGAAACCTTCGTGCTTCCTTAGAAGTTTGAAAAAAAATAGTCATTTTTCTCCCAGACGTGCGATGAAACGACTTAAAACTGCCATGCATCCTGTGAGTTTTTGGACTTCTTTCCTCGTGGTCGGAGGGCGTATTTGCACGATGGCCTTTATCTTTTTAGGATTTGCTTCGATTCCCCGTGCAGAGACCAGAAATCCAAGCAATTTTTCTGAAGAGACTCCGAACACACACTTCTCATGATTGAGTTTCAAGCGGTGCTTTCTGAGATTGTCGAATGTTTCTTGCAAGTTGGTGATGTGATTAAGACGTTTGATGCTTTTTACGACTAAATCATCAACATAGGCTTCTATTTCGGCCTAGTTGAGGTAAAAAAAGTCGCTTGCATCAATTGCTGAAAAAAAGTACTGATATTTTTCAGACCAAATGGCATTTTGACGTGGTAAAATGTACCAAATGGTGTAATAAATGTGGTCGGTCTTTTCTTCATCTTCTTGACACATATTGATCTGGTGGTAACCAAAATATGCATTTAGAAAACTTAACACTTCACACCCGCAGTAGAATCAACCAATGATAGATACGAGGTAAGGGAAATCATCTTTTGGACAAGCTGGTATCTGTCCAACCATCTCGAGGGATCGACGGTCGCAGGTATGCGCCATCTTCTTGTCATAATAAATTATGATCACTCCTTTGGTACCTGGTATCTTAAGACATTGATACCCATAGTGAGTAGCTATTAAGAACTTTGCCAAAGTTGGTCGTCTGAGTACGGCGTTATATGCCGTATCAAAATCGACCACATCAAAGGAGATCTTTTCTGTCCTGAAATTACTTGGTGAACCAAATGTTAAAGGAAGAGAAACTCGGACAATAGGTTTGGCTGAAGACCCCGGTACGATTCCATAAAAAGATTATCGTACTAGTCTTACCTTAGTCCTGGGTACCTACATCTCGTCTAGGGTAATCGTAAACAGAATGTTTAACGAGCTACCACCATCAACTAACACTCGATTTACTCGACAGTTGTTGATGGTGGGTTCGACCACAATCGAAAAATGACCTGGTCGAGTCGAAGGGATCGGGCAGTCACCCTTCTCGAAAGAGATGGTGCTTCCGACCACTTCGGCATCTTATTGACAAGAGGAGAGTCAATGGAGTTTACCTCGCGCTCGACAACCTTAAGCAGTCGCCTTGACTCGTATGCCGATGATCCCCCATAGATGTGGTCGATGGTGTGTTGCGGATCTTGAAACGACATATCCTCATCGTTGTCCGACTCCTTTCGACCACTCGTTTGGCCTACCTGTTCAAGAGTAGGAAGAGGCCCTTGCTGGAATAATAGTCCTCGAGTTTTCGTAGGAAAACCCAGCAGTTACGAAGGTCATGTCCTTTCTTTTTATGAAAAGGACACCACCTAGACTTGTCATTCTTCTGATCGGGGTGCTTACCTTTGCCTTGGTCGAAGTTTTGTTTAGAGCTACGTAGCTCCTTGTTGCTTACGGCTAAGACCTCCTTGGAACCACTAGCTTGAGGCTTTTGACCATTCGCCTTGTTCTTCGATTTCTTGGCCTTTTGTCCTTCTTACCATTTTTGCCTGCCTCTTGAGGAATGTTGTCCTCCTGATCAATGGTGTTGTTCCACTCGACCGCTTCAGCAGAAGTCGCGTATTAATTGGCCATCTCGAAGAGTTTGGCGACAGTGGCAGAAGGATTCAAAGTGATGTCCTCAATTATCCTTCTGCTGCGGACTCCCTGCTTGAAGGCTCTGATAACAAATGAGTTAGAAACCTCCGGAATTGAATTACGAACCTGACTAAAACGCCTGATGAATTGACGCAGAGTTTTGTGGTCGTTTTGTATCATTCAGTATAGATCGTCCTCCTTTCCAGTATGGTTGTAGGTGCCCTGAAAGTTCACCAGCTGAAGGTCGCAGAGGTGTTGTCATGATTAGATCGACTCGAGTGGCTGGTTTAGTAGCCATGATCGAGCTGATCCTTCGAGCACAGTTGGAAGATAATTCACCATTACATGCTCTCCTCCTTCTGTTGCTCGGATAGCTGTTGTGTAGATCTGAAGGAATTCAATGGGATTTTTAGTTCCATCGAACTTCTGCATGATCGCTGGTCGGAAACGAGGTGGCCAGCGAACTGCTCGGAGGTCGGGTGAGAATGTATGGTATCTAGTAATGACTTCTTGGTGCCTTGTTTGCAGGAAAGAAGGGTTGACATCACTAGGTGATCGTACTCGACGATACCCGGTCACAGGTGGACTTGACCTATAGTAGGCCTCAGTCTTACGAGGTCTTACGAGGGAAATACACCTCGTATTCGTCTGCTGTTGCAGATTTCTGCCCCCTGAGTGATGAGCGACCACCTCTCCTGGGAGCTTATTGATCTTCAGACATTCGAGGAGCCTTCCTCAAGTTAGGAGAGCGACGTGATTTACGGTCGCGTCGATCTCCATGCAATGAGTTGGTCAAACGACTGGCAGATAATGGAGCCATACTGCTACGACTTCCGAAAAAATATCGATGAGGATGCTCAAGTTTTGCCATCGTGCTCCGAAGCCTTCATGCGATCTCTTCAGCGAAGAGGTCATAGCTTGGTGCTCAAACAAGCTCTTGAGTTGGATTCTCAAGCAAGTCGTTGATGTGTTGGAGTTCCTGAGCTTCCTCCGACTGGTACTGAGTGCGCCCAGGGAAAATTTTTTGGGCCACTATTCTCCTCCGTCTAGTTGTCTCAGGATCGCTCATACCAGACCCTTGAGTTGGTTTTAGTGGAGTGCGAGAATGTTGAGGATTTCCCGCACGCTCATTAGGGTGTTCAACCCCGTTCATCACCGGTGGTGCTCTTGCCATTGCCACAAGGGAACGTAGTGTGTGCTCATAGGGGAGCATCATCAGTCCTGCCTCTGGGAGAATGATCATTATCAGAGGGAAAGACGAAGACCTCTCGTTGAGGACCTCCATTTGCGCTCGAGGCCTCCTCACTTGAGGAGTAGTCGAGAGAAACCATCTGGCGACTTAGAGTAAACCCCTCCAAGAAGGGGAACTCTGGGTTATAACCGTCTCCGTTCGCAGGTGTGTCCTGTGATGGGATGGTCGAACTTGCAGGAAAAGCGTGTTTGATCCCCTCCTCTACGGGGTTAGCCAGAGAGAGGACCACTAGGTGTCGATGAAACTCTAGAATGATAGCCTCCAGAACTTGTCTCGCCAGGTCAGACTGCCTTAAGGGGACTTGAACACTCGGAGGGAAAACTCTCGTCGTGTCGTGAGTCTGCCTTAGGGTAATCCTGTTTGTGGTCAGATTGACCCTTGCCCCATGAGGAAACTGGTCCCTCAACTGAACGTATTGTTGTGGGGGATAAAGATCCCTCCTTAACTCCAGCGGTGGTATGGTCTCCAAGATCTGATAGAAGATCTCCAGAGGCGGCAATACCATCAGATGATTCGATACTTGTCTCGTAATCGAAACCGGCATCTATGTCGACGTCTGCAAAATCGACCAAGTTGAACCAGTTCTCCTCATTCCACTCTCCTACCATGGAAGCATCAAAGAGATATGAAAAAACTGTTGACAAGGAATTACCAGAAGCTCCCCACGGTCAGCGCCAACTGTCGGTGTTTTAGAACCGATCTTACGTAAAGATTGTCCACAATTGATCACGCAGACAGAAAGGACACGGGGATTTTTATACAGGTTCAGGCCTTCTCCGGAGACAATAACAACCCTACTCCTGTGTGTATTGTATTGTGTATGCTAGATCTATAGAATCAGTGGAAAGACTAAGGCTTGTACTCCTGTTAATTGCGTATGCCCGATTGTCTTGTATCAATCGGCCTCTCTCCTATTACCTCTGACTGAAGCCCTTTTTTTATAGTGCGTAGAGAGGTAGTCGTTCCAGGCCAAGAGATGTCTCATTATTCTATATAATGGATGTAATAATGGTAGTAATCACCGGAGTAGTAACCCCTCCACGTCGTCTAGCAGTTACTTGTCAGAGATAATGACACATTTCGTGCAGTTACTCCAAAGAAGAACAACATATATTTACTACTCAGATCTCATAATCAATTGAGCCTACAGACAAGTGGACCCAATTAATTACGGGGTTGTCGTAGCTGAACTAGTCGTAAAAGGACTTATGACCAGGGGGTAGCCATAGAAAAGCTTACGATTTGGTACTGGCCGTTGAAAAACTTACGACCAAAGGTGATCGTAGAAGGAGTTACGATCATGAGGTAGTCGTAGAAGAACTTACGACTATGGAGGTGGTCGTAGAAGAACTTACGACCACCTGGTTGGCTTCTCTCTTAAGACTATAAGGGGTATATCTAATAGACGTATGATGTCATATTTACCCATAATATTAATTACAGATAAATAATAAAATGAGGATTATTAGATCCTCGTCAGAACTCATGGATGTCAGACCTGGATTTAGCCAATCCAAAATCCTCTGTGAATCCACTACGCTATTTCTCGAATCAGTAGATAGTGCTCACAGATACATCACATAATCATTTCATATAGGATGTAAACCGTACAATACATTAAATTACAAAACATCAGAGTTCACATAGACCACATCGGGTCAAGTTTACAAAAGGGCTGATCAGGCCAAATGTATACATTACATAAAAGTGGAAGCGATAGCGGAAGCAAAAGCGGAAGGCACATCTTGCCACAGGCAAGAAACTGGGGTAACCTATGTGTGACCGATATTACCCAAAGACTTGGATAATATTGGTGCGTGCAAGCACCGATTTAGCTGGCTAGACTGGGGTGAGACCTAGACCACTAGAAACTAATCTACTCTCAACCGTCTTCGTTGCCATCAGCTTCTGGATCATCATAGTATGCATAGTATCCTTAGCCCACAGGCTTTGAGGGGTTTGGGGAGTGAGAGTGAGCACAAGCAACAGTGCTCCGCGAGTTAATACACAGAATGCAATAATTATACATGCAAGGTTCAACAAGGATGGCTCAGGTTCTTTTATTTGCTAAAGGAAATATTTTTAATTACCATAAATAGAAACTCCTATGACTTAGCATTTTAATCAAACCATATTTTATTAAAGAGAGAAGTTGTGCAATATTTATAATGGTGCAGGTTCCATTCACCTATTACATGGTTACATCCGCCATATGCTTAGTTTTGATTATTGGGGTTACATCCACCCAATTAACAACATTGGGTTACATCTACCCATGAAAAATCCAAAATCAAAGTTACATCCACCCGACAAGTTTTCATTCCACCCACAGAGATTTTTAAAATAGAAACTAACTTGAGTAAGTTCCCATGCCTGCGCTTGACCATGGGCACGGCTGTTCGAACAGTTTATACTCTACAGAGACTGTACACTTTACCCACAAGAGATAATCATCTTGTTGTGCTCCACATATTTTTCGTAGACATGCGAGTCAAAGAGATCATCACAAGGTATTTACAATGCATCTCCCAACGTAAATTACTCCCGCTAAGGTTTCACCTGAGGGTGGTTACATGCACCATACTCAGACCCCCTCTTGCGCCACACGATGGCTTACACCAGCGATACGACCTGTGTCCACGGTGGCTTAAAACCAGTGACACGACTCATGGGTCACTCCAATGGTGCAACTCGCACTGATGGATACAAATTATTTAGCCATATCGATACCATTATAGACTTGTGGTTGCACTGTTTTACATTAGGAGGTCATCACAGAATTAAGTCCTTAAAGCTATCTGGGTGGTGGATACCTCATACCAACATTTCTCATTCTACATCCGCATCGACCAATCATACCATCTGCCCAGATATGGTAACAACGAGTTGTTAGGGTTTTGAGAAGCATAAATTAGGTTATCTCAATTATACCAGTCATTTTCTTCCAAATACTTTCCAAAACAAGTTTCATGTTTAAAATATGATGATTAGAGCAATTAATGCCCTAATACTTAAGTAAGACTAGCATAGCTCTTAAGTACGACCTATAGCTAGTAAACTTACCACTTAATATCTAGGGTGACAAGGATTATGTGATTCAAGTGCCAAATGATGGTATAATAATATTTAAAAAATCAAGTTGGCATCTAACTACCTTACAATTTAACATACATTTGCATAAGGAATTAAGCATGCAATGTGATAATGTAAATGAATATAAATTTGTACAAATGTAGGTTCAATATGATCAAAATATTGACGCGCCTGGGTCAAAAGTAGGTTGGTCTTGAAATTCTTGCGCTTGCTCGAACGGGGGCTCTTTCGGGTCTTCGAACTCTACTCAGACGATCGCGCCAAAAAAAAACAAACAAACCGATGAGCAAAGCACATAAGTATGAAATAAAATCAAATGAACTCCAAATTGAACAAAACCACTACCAAAAGAAGGATCTTGAATTTAGAAAATTTCAGAAATAAATTTTATTAAATTTGGATTTAAAGCGAGTGAGAATGAGGTCTCTGAAATTTAGATTTGGATTAAATCTAGAAATAAACGGAGGAGAGAGAAATTCTCTCACTGACATGTGGGGTCCACTGCACAGTGATTGGGTCCATGTGAACAGTGCATGGACTGAAGGTCAACATGCACTGTGCATGGTCCAAGAGGTGTACACTGTGCACTTACGCACGGGGCCCACATGTCAATGACTACAGTTAAAACTCAATTTTAAATACCCCTCATTAACAGCTCTTGGACCCACGTGTCAATCTAACTTAGCTTTAAATAAACCGATAGCTAATTAATGCTTCATCCCTAATGACAAAGATTCGAGTATTAATGGCACAGCTACAGTGCCGGTTTGGTTCGGACAAAGCAGAGGAGCTCTAGGCAGCGCCCTCCCGCGCTCGTCGCCGATGAGGGAACCCACAGCGGCCGACAGCGAGGCCAAAAATGGAACCCCGGGAGCGTGCCGGCTCTAAGGGGGGTTGTGGCGTGGCCGGCGGTGGACCAGAGCAGCGACGCACTGGAGCTAAGCGGCAGCGGCTCTATGGCTACAGTGACCGTAATGACCCAGTGGAGTTCTAAGCTAACCAACGAGCGCCCGAGCATCTAGAGGGTACAGGGAATTCACCAGAGCTAAGTGGGATGCTGGAGATGGACGAAGGATGGCTGGCGACAGTGACCCGAGGCGGTGGTGAGGTAGGCGACGTGGAGAGCTCGCCGAAGAGAAAGAAGAGGCTTGGTGATGCTTAGGATGCCTTCGGGGTGTCCTTGGGGTGCTCCTAGCGTAGTCAATCGTCTCGAGGTGCAGTGAATCCCAAATGGCTACGGTGGCAAAAATGACCGGAGAGGGAGGAAGAAAGGGCTCGGTTGCACTAGGGGGCAAAGGAGGTGGCAGGAGAGCAATTGGAGTGGGGTGGAGATAAGGGGAGCTCGGAGAGGGGCTAACACTGATTAAATAGCTGAAGGGTGGGTGAAGGGGCCATTGGGGCGCACTGATGGCGGGGTGATGAGGCATTGTGCCGGCACAGGGGTGGCACAGAGGCTGAGGGCGACGCGGTGCCAGCATGCGGCGCGGGCCGCACTGATGGTGCAGATTCGGTGGGTGTGGAGGAGTTGGAACGCGGCCAAGCGGGTGACGCGGTGCGCACAGGGGAGCCGGCCCGGGACAGGCAACGGGGAGGGAAGGGGAGCCAAGGGGGTGTCCAGGTGCAGCACGAGCGCAGACGCAATGCGCATGGCATGCGCTGATGCAGGCGATGTGCTCTGAAGCGGAGCTGGCAAGGCGGCGCCGGCGGGAGCGGGTCGGGACATGCTCTGGGCGCGCGCGACGCAGGGCTGCTGGGCGCGATCCAGGCTGAGCCAGGCTGGGCTGAGCTAGAGAAAGGATAGGGATGGGCTGGGCTGAGCGTAAGGGAGGCTTAGAAAGTTTGAACTCCGAAAATTTTGAATTGGGAGAGAATTTGAGTGAAAATGAGTTGAAGATTTTGAATTTGAAATGAATTTGAACAAACCCCAAAATGGGATGTTACAATGGAGCAGATCAACTAATGCCTTTTGTAGTTCAAGATTCCATGAGGCTCTAGACTTATCCACTGTTAAGCAAAATTAGATCAAAGTAATAAGACAGTAGGCTCAATTTTGACTAATTGAGGAAGCAACAAAATTTTCAGATTGCTTGATAACAATTATAAGTAGAATGGTAGAAATTGTAAAGTAATACCTCCTGGTGTTGTCCCCTTTGGTGATGTCTTCTTCTGTGCATTTCTAGCTTGCACCAAATTGAATTTTGGATATCCTCTTGCAAACATCATGACTGTAAAGTAATATTTGATTGAATTTATTCAAACAAATAAACAAAGAACTGTTTTTCCTTACAAACATCCAACATAACTACTAAGTGAATCCACATAGCCATGGTATTCATTGTCACCTACTGGAAGACCAACAACTTTTCAGATGGTATATTGTCAGGTTGGTTATCTAACCACTCCTCATCGCCATCAAGCATTCGGGTCATATTATGGAAAACGACTGTAACTGCTGGAATCTTCACTTGGTTCTTTATACGATAGAATGTGTCTGCTTTGAGGATGGAAAAGCACTTCTTTAGAACTAATAAAACCCTTTCTACATGATTTTGCAAGCTTGCGTGATGATGATTGAATTACTCTTTGTAGTCTCTTGGTCCACGGTGACTACTTCCAAACTTCTTCAGCTGGTATCAGACACTGTAAGGTGCAAGGAACGATAGTGTGTTAGCATTACCACCATTAACAAGAAACAATCTACCATCTGATACTTGAAAACCATTACTCAGAGCAGACCTAAGGACTCTAGCATCTGTAGCAAATCCCTCCCAGCCACATGAGATAAAATTGAAGTTCAAGTCAAAATCACAAACTACAATGACATTTTGACTCAATGTACCCTTTCTATTCCTATACAGAACAACCTTCCTTCCACTTACAGTAATAAGAATATGGGTACCATCGATAGCACCAATACAATTCTGCAAGGCAAAAAAAATGCATGAGTTTTTTATTTTTGTGAAAACTAAATATTAATTTATACATGGAAATATCAAATTATGCACCTTAAAGTAGGTGACAAGGATTTAATAATCCTCAATTAATTAAGTTATTTATCTGTAGTATTATAGATGAATATGTCTCTTATACAATCTTCGAAGGTACTCCTCAATATTAACAATGAAGGAGATCATACACACCTAGTGGTCGTAAGCTTTTCTACGACCACCATATATGATCGTAAGTTATTCTATGACCACCTATAAATCATAAGTCTTACTATAATCACCTCATAGTCGTAAGTTCTTCTACGATCACCCTATGGTCGATAAAACTTACAGACATGTAGGTCCAATTAACTAGGCGCATTTGGGCATTGTGTGTAATACACGCAGTAGCTAATACTTGCCGTTATTCCTAAAGATAAATGTACGTATTAAACCTCTATCTCTGGCATAACTGCAAGGCGACGTGGGGGTATGTCTCTGACAATAACTGCCCTTAAACGTGCATATTGCATCAAACGACAAGGCGCCTATAGACGTGGACAATTGTCACCCCTTCATGCGCTATATAAGGAGTAAAGTTAGTGGACAGAAGGAGACAAGTAACATAATAAATAGGAGTAATTAGTTTTAGCCTTCGGTGACTTCTCTCTTGTAAACACAATCAATACAAGAACATAGGATTAGAGTTGTTATTCTCTCAGGAGAAGGACTGAATCTGTATAAAATTCACGTGTCCTTTTCTGTGTGGTTTCGCTCCGGGAGAGCCCCCGGCATCCATTCATAAGATCGATACTAAACCATCGACAATAGGGAAAGAAGCGAGGACTCGATCTAATCTTCCAATGAGTTTGATGAGCATTAGGAAGCTTGACAAATTTATAGGTGAGAGTAGGATGAATTGTTTCCATGCTATGCTTGAATTCAAACTGTAAATCTTGAAAGCATGCATTGTGGGAGAGCATGAACATGAAAATTCCAAGTTTCTCCTCAACACTAACACCTCTACTGTCTTTCAACAGCTGTTGGTCTATAAGATAATTCACAATTGTCCTAAAGACTTCTGGCTCCATACGGAATGCAACTCTACAAACCATTTCATGTCCTTCAAGGATTTCCTTAAGCTGCTCCTTGCTAGATAGCCCAGATGTATGCATTGGTTTATTTTCACTTTGTGCACTAGCAGACAATGGATGTAAAGTGGGCAAAACAACAAACATCATTTTGTCATCCTCTTCCCTCCTTTTAATTTGAAACACCCTTCTCAAAACCATTTGGCCAATAAACACAAATATTAAACAACTAATCATTTGAAATACATAAACAGTATAGTTGTTAGCTCGGAAGCACGGACACGCCAGCCAGTCGCCGTGTCCGTGTCGGACACCGTGTCAGACACGGACACGGCTCGGATATGTATCCCCGGCGTGTCGGAAATTGCAATCGCGAAAAAAATGAAAATGAAAATCCGACACGACGGATACTACCGATACGATCGGACACTTGGGCCCATTTAATTCAGCCCAAAATGAACAATCGACCCAACAACACAGGTTAACCTACCCTACCTTGCCTGCTGCCTGCCTGCGTGACCTGAGGTCCCGAGCTCGTGAAGCCTTCCGCTCGACACTGCCGCAGCGCCCGCCTTGCTGCCGTCGCCAGATCCGGCTACCGCGGCAGATCCTGACGCTTCCTCTAGTGCTTCCGCCGCCGGCTCCTCCCTGGTTTGCTTCCGCCGCCGGCTCCTCCCTGGTTTGCTTCCCCAGTTCCCCTTTTAGCTTCCTGCGTCGGCGGTTCTCCACGGCGCCCCTCCTCCCCGCGCCCTTCCTGGCCGGCTCGCGCCTGCCGCCGCCGCTCGCCTCGCTCGCTTCGCCTCTGCTCGCTCGCCCTGCAAGATCTCATCTCTCGCGGCTCGGCCTTTGGCCGCCACCACCTTGGGACTTGTAGTTTGAAGAGTTGTACATTTGTTAGTTATTAGTTGTTAGTCATAGATGGTTAGACTTTGTTGATTGAATGATTGTTACTTGTTGGTTCCACCCTTGTGGATATGCATGGATTATGGAAAATTGGAAAGTGTAATCATGTAATGTTATGTTCCTTGCTGCAGATTTAGGAATCAATAATACATATGCATATATTATTATTATTTTATATATACAGCCGTGTCCCCGTATCGTCATTTTTTAGAAAATAGCGTATCCCGTGTCCGATACGTGTCGTGTCCGATACGCGTGTCCGTATCCGTGCATCCTAGGTTGTTAGTAAATAAGCTACAACTAGCATTGACATACAATCTTTAAAAACACTACAGATACTAATCTTTACAAGTTACCTTGCTACGTATAATAATACAATACCCGTGAAGTCTTGTTCATTTTTATAAGCATTTCCCTGTAGTTATTAACTCAAGAATCATTTACATGATGCTCCCTGTAACCCATCACTCAATAAAATGTGTAACCGGAACAAAGAAAGAAAACGCCAATCAAGTTCAGAAATTTCTCCACAGCTAGGGATGTTCAAATACGGTTTAACCGGGTTGGCATAGTTCCCCATGCAAGCATGCAAACTCTCCTAACCTTGTATGCATGCATGCAAGTCATTTGATAGTACTGCTCAACCCGTCAAAATCGGCTAATCTGATTTTTAAAAGCCCTATCCACAGCCTTGAAACCACACAAACGACTGTACTGGAAGCAAGAAATGAATCCTTGTCGGTATGACATGCACAGGACCTAGCTCAGAGTGGGTAATTTAATAATTTATAATACCAGGTTCACTGAAGCAGCTATGAAGAAAAAGCGCTTCTACTACATTAAGCACATTTTCTCAATTATTTTATAGTACTTCTCATTTTCGTTTCAGTCCTTAAGAGTTGAAAGCAAAATGATTTAAATCATTGTAAAAATAACAATATCAACAGGGTGAGGAATTGTACCTTGGGGGGGCTCAATTTTTTGATAAACTTCTACCACACAAGGCTGCTTTTGCCACAAGGCCACGTACCCACAGAGAATCACTGTCTGATCTGCAAATACATAGATGAGTGACTTCTTAGTTGTACACATGTGCTGAAGAAATCCAAAATAGCTAAAGATGATGAGCAATGGATCATTATGGCATGAGCAAGCACTATCCTTTATTTGACGAACTACTCTCGAATATTGAAGTTCTGTAGTACCTTGATGAACAGATAGTCAAAGGCATTATAACGAGTCATAGATGAATGGTGTTGCTCAGTACTAGGCATTATTCATCGTACTTTTCTTGTAATTTTGCCTTTCTCCATCACCATGCTTAATAACGGCAGGCTATTATTTTTTGGCGACATCTCGATTGATACCGATGATATGAAGGCAAAATAGTACTAGCGCATCCTCCGGTATAAATGGGCGCAGATTTCTCGGCTGGAGAGGCAGCCACGTCCTCGCTTTCCTCAGGGCCGTCCGATTTATCGCGCTTGGTGTTCGCGGCCCTCCGATCGCTCGTCTGCTTTCTTTGCCCGCAATCCTCCGCTCCTCGATGCCGTCCGATGGTTTTCGCCGTCCTCGCCCTTCGATTCGTCCGGCGATGCACTCCCACACGCGACCTTCTCCGGCCTCGCCAAAGTGCCGCCTCCTCCACTTCTCCCACCTCCTCGCTCGGCGCGCGCCGAGGTGACTCCTCCCCGCCTGCTCGCCGCTTCTCCACTCCGCCTGGGCGCACTGTAACCCCGAGATCGGCAACCTCGCACCGCGCTCCCGGGCTTTCTCCTCGCCGCCCGCTCCATCCCCAAGAGCTCTCCCGCACCTCCTCTCGCCCCGGCTCGACCTCTCGCCGACGCACCGCGCCGCCCGCCTCCTCTTTCTCCACAAGAACCACCCCGACTCCCTCTTCCCGGCCTCCTTTCCTCCTCCGCCCACGAACCTCGCCGCCGCACTCCCGGCTTCCTCTCCCTCGCCGCCGCACTCCCGGCTTCTCTCCTCGCCGCCGCCCGCTACATCTCCCGAAACTCTCCCGCACTCTTCTCGGACTCCTCTCCTCCCACCGCCCACGAGCCAACACCCTCCTTCTCGAGGCCCACACCCCCAAGCTCCCATCCCTTCCTCCTCCCACCGGAGCTCGCGGCTGCCCCGCTCTTCGTGCGCTCCGAGAAGGACCACCCGGTGATCGCCGCGCGGCGGGAGTCGATGCTACGACAGCACAAGTGAGGCAAGCGGTAGCACGATCGTGATTTGTCCTCTCATTTCATCGCTATTACCGCTTTGATCTCTTCGCCTACTTGATGATGATTAAAATGATGTGATTGATCTGTATGCCTTGCGGAGACTTGATCTGAGTGTAACTCATCAGCCCTCCCTCCCCAACCTGCCACCGCCGGTCCGCCCACCCACCCGCCCGCCCGTCGTCCCCCACCCTCCCCGCGGACGGCGTGCCGCCGGCCGATGACGTCCTTCCGCCGTTCCCCATCCACACCTCCCAGTTTCTCTGCTGTCTCAAGAGGCTGATTTCTTCCCCTTTCTTGCCTACATCAATCCATCAAAATTCTGAAATTTATCGTTGCATGCATACTTTTCGTATTTCACATCTGGTGACTTTGCCATCCATCTAGGTTTTATTGGCATGCATTGCCATTTGGGGTTTTTTAGGTGGAGTATGTATAAATGTGATTTGTTGGCTTCTTTGTGTAGCAGGATGAGTGGAGAGGATACGAGTGCTGCTGAGCAGCCAAAGCACCCCCCTAAGCTCAATGAAAGGATCATGTCCCCTAAGCTCAATGAAAGGATCATGTCTTCTTTGTCAAGGAGATCAGTGGCTGCGCATCCATGGCATGATCTTGAGATGGTGTGGGACTGTTTTTTCTCATTTTCCTTTCTAGCTTACCAAACACCCTGATCAAATAAGCATGCTAATTAAATTTGGTTGCACAGGTCCTGAAGCTCCTGCTGTGTTCAATATTGTAAGTACCAACTTTACCTTGACCATCTTGGTAAGTAAGATATTTCATGCTGTGGTGAAGCAAATTGAAATTTTGGACATTTGGGGGCGAATACGGGTGGGGCACTAGGGGAATGGGTTCATGTAGCTATAGCTGTGAACTTGATAGTGCTTACTCACCACTTGATGTCATTGCTCGTTCTTTATGGGATCTCAATAAGATGTAGTTGAGTCTGGAACCCCAATCTGGATGCAGCAGTGTACTCTTGTATTCAAACTGAGTTTACAAAGAAACAATCAATATTGTGGTGAAGGGCACAAAAAAAACTGCCCACCAGACAAACAGCATGATAGATAGTTAGAATTCACCACTAACGAGTGGATCAATATAAGGAGGTTAGAGAATGAGATGATTGAATCTTAAAATTGCCCAAAATTAAAGACAGACATCCTTGACACTCCCGCCAAGCATGGAACCGATTAAACCCAAACCTGGAAACCTTCTGTAGTTTAATGAAGCCATGGCAAGATAGATGGAAATTTAAATTAACTTAATTGGCAACAACACTTAGAGTTGTAAGTCTGTAATGGTTCACCTTTTTGCTAACCTCAATCAGTTGTTATCAATCTTGAAACTTGAGATGGTGGGATCAAGTGTGCAGTCTGTTGATATCACTGGCTTCAGCATGTGTCTTCTGCCTTTTAAATTGTGATGGTAGCACGGTGCAGTGTAGCCATATGCTAACATAGGCATTATATGCTGCGGCTCACAATCAATTTGGTACTGTACACATTCAAAACTTATTTATCAACATTAGTAATAGTACAGGTGATGTTGTTCGGATTTTAGTTCCTTGATTGAGAATTGCCTTACTATGATTCATATATTATCTGCTTTGAATATGCAGACTTGCCTTATTGATTCATGTGCATTTTTTACTTTGCCTTAACCACCGAAATTTCGAATGCAATTCTAACTTTTCTCTTTCTCTTTTCCTTTTCATTCTTACACTGGCTAAACTTTGTATTTCTTGTCCAGAATTTGTTCACAGAGTCCGATGAAAAAGATTCATGCGTAGGTGCTCAATCAGGATGACCCATTTCAGATGCTCCTTGGAGGTGATCTCCCTCTTCTTTAAATATACTGTTTCTTGCTATGGCAGGTTCTACCGCATCGAACAATCCGGCCTCAGGTTGCTCTGCTACATTACATATGTACAATTTCAATAGATACAGACCATCTTATAAAATGTTGTTGTTTTGCTAGAATTGAACTAAAAATGCCCTCTTTCCCGTTTACGTCGTAGAGAATTAAGTATTTATCTTGGTTGTGATAGAGTGGTTCCATTTTTTTGCGCAATCAGTAATGGGTGATTGTTCACTAAATTCGAGTTAGTTTGGTGCAGATAAAAATGATCGATGTGGTATTTCTATTCCTTCGCTATCAGTGAAAGCCGTTCTTTTAGGTTAGATTAGGATATGGTGGTGCAAAAGAGGTTGGATTATGGATCCCGTGGCCACCAAAGTCCCACTATGGCACTGGTTCAAACCCCAACTCGGGTGCATATTTGATTCTGTAGCCATCTTTAACCACATTTCGCATATTGGGTGATTGGATCTGTATTAATAATCAATGATAATCAAGGGGAAATGCTCTACAAGAAGAAAGTAAGGTGAGCTGCGTCAGCTCCGTTCTGGATAACCAGAATGAATAGGAAACCTGATGCTCAAATGCTCTTGATATACTGTTACAAACGTGGAATGTTATTCTAAGGGTATTGTCATTGATCTGTGCCAATATGCACATGTATTTTCCTTTTAATATAGCTTCTTTAATCCAGTGCTTATTCATAACTCCAGAGCAAGTAATGCGATATAGTTTTTAGTTGTTTTTTCCCTTTTTTCTTACACTTACATAGTAATTATTCCATAATAACCGTTAGCCATTTTTCCCAAACTCCTTGTTATTTCCCAATATTGTTCTACTGAAGTATATGTGCTCATTACGTTCTCTTTTTCTTGGATCACACCAGAATTTTTAGTGTATAACGAACATTATTTGCCATTAGTTAAAGAAAAAGATGTCTATGTTAAATTATAATGTAAATCTATTTTGCTCAACTAAATATTTCTTCTGTAAGTTTAGAAGTCCTTTAATTTAGAATATATTTCTCTGGAGCTACCGAATTTTTCCTTTTATGTTCTTACTTACAGTATACTGACATATTTCCTCCTGATTATACTACACCACCCCACCCAAACTAAACATATATTTCTCTTCCACATCTTAACGTTTTTAGCTCCTCTATTAGTATCCTGATTTCGCTCTTCGTTGATATCCCAAATTCACTCTTCAACTCGACTTTTATTCGCTCCTGTATACAACGAGCGCAAATGCGCGCCCAGGTACCTAGTATGTATCAAATGAGAGGAGATACTAACCCTGATCTGAACAATGGAATCTTACAAGAAATTTTTCATTCATTTAATAATGGGAAAGATTACACTGACCGTGTCCCAAGGAAGCTACCAGTACCAACTACCACAATGAGCTGGGAATACCATTCAGGTTACTATTTAGCGCAAGGTAGGACCTGGGCCTAGCACGCACTAAGTAAGCATCGAGAATGGGCTCCATCCATGGGGCATTTGATTTGTGTTCAGTGCTACTGTTTTTTGCGAGGAATATTTGGATCGAAGAACGAACGGAAGGGAATTGGTCTCACATTAACCACAGAATGCAATACACATCAGATGCAAGGGTTGAAGATGGGGTATGCTTTTTGCACCTTACGGATTGTTGGAAGTTGGGCTTAGCCCAAAAACCAAAATCCCAATGGCCCGCTCATACATGGTGGAGTTTTGTACCATATTGCTAGTCTAGGGGGAGGGCTCTGGCGCTGACTCTATATAAAGGAGTCCTCTCCTCTCAGATCTGACAAGACAGAATGCAAAATAGAGTTAAGCTTTCATAATAGTCGGACTCAGTTTTGCAATGTTGCCCAATTCCTTATTGATGTGCTACTCGGCTACTCCATCCCTTCCTCGGTGTGCACCGACGTGGGGAGGGCAGTGTCTTCGAAGCCGGCGTCCTTTGCGATCCTACACGGGTTGGGGCGAATCAGGTTTTTTGGAAGCGTTCGCGCGACTGCTCACTGCTTCCTTCCTTCTCTGCGAGTCGTCTTCTTCGGATCAGACTCTACTGCGACCTTCTTTGAAGTGATCCTCTGTAAGTGACGGTGATAATATTTCTTTTGACTAGGCTTTGTTTTCCTAGAAATTATTTATATGATAATGTTGTTGCCTACTGCTGTTAGTAGCATACTTGTTCTAGGATTTGACTTGTTAGTACATGTATATGAGATAAATATATTTGAGTTGATGATCATGTTACTATTCATAGTTTCAAATATGCCTAGTATATATGCTATTATTGACTTAATTATTACTTTAGGAATTATAATAATCACAAAAATGCACACATTTCTAACAATCCAAAAACCTAATTGTGAACTTGATAGACACTTTGTGATGAAAATGGCTGGTTTTGCCGAGGCAATGAAACCAGAGAAGTTCAGTGGAGTGAATTTCAAAAGATGGCAGACAAGAGTCACTCTGTGGCTCTCGGCTCTGAACGTGTTTTGGGTTGCCTCCGGGAGACCTGAGGGAGAATTCACTCCCGAACAGGAAAAGGAGTTTAAAGCAGCTACCACAATATTTGTGGGATGCGTTCTTAGCGTTCTTTCCGATCGTCTGTGCGATGTGTACATGCACATGACAGACGCAAAGGAGCTGTGGGAGGCACTCGAACATAAGTTCGCTGCCTTGGATGCTGGCAATGAGTTGTATACCATTGAGCAATATCATGACTACAAGATGGTTGAAAACCGTCCTGTAGTTGAGCAGGCTCATGAAATACAATTCATCACGAGGGAACTCGACCACCTCAAATGCACATTACCCGATAAATTTGTGGCTGGCGGCATCTTTGCCAAACTACCCTCTTCATGGAGGAATTTTGCCACATCTCTGAAACACAAGAGACAAAATATTTTCGTTGAGGATCTGATTGCGTCCCTTGATGTTGAAGAGAAAGCGCGGGCGAAGGATGTGCATTCTAAGGTGGACGAAGGACAGTCCAGCGCCAATGTCGTACAGCACCATGGTAACGAAAAGTTCAAGGGAAAGACCAAGGTTGTACAGACAACCAACTTTAAGAAGAAACAGAAGCCAAACAAGGAAAAAGGTGCCTGCTATGTGTGCGGTTAGGGCGGTCACTGGGCCAACAAATGTCCTGACCGTAAAGGCATAAAGAATGAGCATAGACAGACTAAGTTTGTGAATGTGACCATTGGCGATACCGGAGCAGGGACATCTGGGTATGGTAATTTACCTACTGTTCTTTCGGTATGTCATTCCACCGATTGGTGGATTGACACAGGGGCTAATATTCACGTATGTGTTGATGTGTCCTTGTTTTCTTCTTATCAGGTCGCTCGGGCTTCCTCTGTGTTGATGGGAAACGGTTCGCATGCACCTGTTCTTGGTGTTGGTACGGTAGATCTGAAGTTTACTTCGGGAAAGATCGTGCAACTGAAGAACGAGCAGCATGTCCCCTCAATAAATAAGAATCTTGTCAGCGGCTCCCTTCTGTGTAGAGATGGGTATAAGTTGGTGTTTGAGTCAAATAAAGTAGTCATTTCTAAATTTGGACTCTTTATTGGAAAAGGCTATGATTGCGGAGGCTTGTTCCTTTTTCCCTTTCAGATTTCTGTAATAAGGTTGTGAACCATATTTGTGATCCAAATAATGGGGATGAGGCCAACGTTTGGCACTCACGTTTGTGTCACATAAATTTTGGTTGTATGTCTCGGTTGTCCAGTCTAAATTTAATTCCGAAACTCTCTGTAGTCAAAGGTTCGAAATGCCAAACTTGTGTGCAAGCAAAGCAACCTCGCAAACCTCATAAAGTTGCGGAGGAAAGAAATTTGGCACCTTTAGAACTCATACATTCAAATCTCTATGAAATGAATGGAGTGTTGACGAAAGGAGGGAAAAGATATTTCATGACTCTAATTGATGATGCTTCTAGATATTGTTATGTGTATCTATTGAAAACAAAAGATGAGGCTCTAGACTACTTTAAAACTTATAAGGCAGAAGTTGAGAATCAACTAGAAAGAAAAATCAAAAGACTACGGTCGGATCGTGGTGGAGAGTATTTCTCAAATGAGTTTTCTCAATTCTGTGTTGAGCACAGAATTATCCATGAGAGGACACCTCCCTATTCACCTCAATCCAATGGGGTTGCTAAAACAAAAAAACCGCACGTTGAGTGACTTAGTTAATGCCATGTTAGACACCGCGGGTTTATCTAAAGCATGGTGGGGGGAGGCTGTACTAACTTCGACTCATGTCCTGAACAGAGTTCCCACTAAGAGTAGTGAGATTACTCCAAATGAAGGATGGAAAGGGAGAAAACCATCACTATCCTACTTGCGCACTTGGGGTGCTTGGCTAAAGTCAACGTACCGATAACTAAAAAGCGCAAACTTGGACCGAAAACTGTGGATTGTGTCTTTCTAGGATATGCTCATTGCAGTACTGCCTATAGGTTTTTAATAGTTAAATCTGAGGTATCAGACATACATGTCGATACAATAATGGAGTCTCGAGATGCTACATTTTTTGAAAATATATTCCCCATGAAGGATATGCATAACTCTATTAGTCAAGCGAATGAGCTAACTCCTGAATCCATAATTCCCACTGAACATTCCAAACACACACACGAACAAATCCTTGAGAAGGATGACAGTGTTGTTCCTAGAAGGAGCAAAAGACAAAGGATTGAAAAATCTTTTGGAGATGATTTCACTGTGTACCTTGTGGATGATGTTCCCAACTCCATTTCAGAGGCATATGCATCTCCTGATGCAGAATACTGGAAGGATGTGGTCCGTAGCGAAATGGATTCTATTCTCGCTAATGGGACTTGGGAAATCACTGATCGTCCATATGGCTGCAAGCCAGTTGGATGTATGTGGGTGTTCAAGAAAAAGCTTAGGCCTGATGGTACTATTGAAAAGTACAAGGCAAGACTTGTGGCCAAGGGCTATACTCAAAAAGAAGGAGAAGATTTCTTTGATACTTACTCACCTGTTGCTAGATTGACCACTATACGGGTACTACTATCCTTGGCTGCCTCACATGGTCTTATTGTCCATCAAATGGATGCTAAGACAACTTTCCTCAATGGAGAGTTAGATGAGGAAATCTACATGGAACAACCTGATGGTTTTGTGGTAACCAGTCAAGAGGGTAAGGTTTGCAAGTTACTGAAATCTCTGTATGGTCTTAAGAAAGTACCTAAGCAATGGCATGAGAAGTTCGATAGAACTTTAACATCTGCGGACTTTGCAGTAAACGAAGCCGATAGATGTGTTTACTACCGCTATGGTGGAGGTGAAGGAGTTATACTGTGTTTGTATGTTGATGACATACTTATCTTTGGAACAAGTCTTAACGTGGTTATCGAGGTTAAGTCTTTTCTGTCCCAAAGTTTTGACATGAAAGATCTGGGAGAAGCTGATGTAATTCTAAACATCAAGCTGATCAAGGGTGGGGATGGGATTACACTTCTGCAATACCATTATGTGGAAAAGGTCTTGAGCCGTTTTGGCTATATGGATAGCAAGTCTTCTCCAACACCTTATGATCCTAGTCTGATACTTCGAAAGAATAAAAGACTAGGAAAGGATCAGCTGAGATATTCCCAGATTATTGGCTCACTCATATACTTAGCTAGCACTACCCGGCCTGACATCTTATTTGTTGTAAGCAAATTAAGCCGGTTTACCTCTAATCCGGGAGATGATCATTGGTGTGCACTCGAGCGAGTTATGCGCTACTTGAGAGGTATGATGAGTTATGGAATTCACTATACTGGGTACCCTGGTGTACTCAAAGGGTATAGCGATTCCAATTGGATTTCTGATGCTGATGAGATTAAGGCTACGAGTGGATATGTTTTCACTCTAGGCGGTGCTGTTGTTTCATGGAGGTCTTGCAAACAGACCATTTTGACAAGGTCAACCATGGAAGCAGAACTCACGGCATTGGATACAGCCACTGTTGAAGCAGAATGGCTGCGTGAACTCCTGATGGACTTGCTGGTGGTTGAAAAACCGATTCCGGCCATCCTAATGTACTGTGATAATCAAACAGTTCTCGTTAAAGTGAACAGTGCAAAGGATAACATGAAGTCCTCTAGGCATGTAAAAAGACGATTAAAATCTGTTAGAAAATTGAGAAATTCCAGAATAATAGCTGTGGATTATATCCTAACAGCTAAAAATCTAGCAGATCCCTTTACAAAGGGTTTATCACGGAATGTGATAGATCATGCATCGAAGGAGATGGGAATGAGATCAATATAAGTTACACCACAGTGGTAATCCAACCTATGTGATTGGAGATCCCATGAAGTAGGACCTGGGAAAAACAAACTGTTTGGTTAACTGAAGGAGAGTACATTCTATAACTCACTCCACTGAAGATGTCATACTCTCAAATCTGTATGGTAGGATGACTTTTTCTTAATGTGTTCTGTGGCTTTAAATAGCAAAGATGCTATCCTACAGAGCATTCTTGAAAGAACACACCTATGTGAGCTCGACTGCTAGTTACAGTCTATGAGAAATGGGTACTCTCAAAGAAGCTCATGAAGAGACACCGGAGTATGACTTATATGCTCCACCCGAGGAGTAGCCAATC
Source organism: Ampelocalamus luodianensis (assembly GCA_036346255.1). NCBI lineage: Eukaryota > Viridiplantae > Streptophyta > Magnoliopsida > Poales > Poaceae > Ampelocalamus > Ampelocalamus luodianensis. The sequence goes on along the minus strand of CM070622.1, from coordinate 23,613,371 downwards.
GGTGGCCAAGTATCAGCAAAGGCCTTAGGTGAAACTTGTCCGCACAAAACTGTCAATTCAAGGCCTAGTCCATTGTGTAGTTGTGGGCAAGTTTATCTTGAGGTTCTAGGTGGATGTTCAATCTTAACCGGTCTCCACCGAAAAACTAGTATATAAAACAACATTTTTGAATTATGGGCAAATTCGTGGTGCTTTTGGGATCTGGTGGGGGATTGTTGGAAGTTGGGCTTAGCCCATAAACCAAAATCCCAAAGGCCCACTCATGCATGGTGGAATTTTGTACCATATTGCTAGTCTAGGGGAGAGGGCTCTGGCGCTGACTCTATATAAAGGAGTCCTCTCCTCTCAGATCTGGCAAGACAGAATGCAAAATAGAGTTAAGCTTTCATAATAGTCGGACTCAGTTTTGCACTGTTGCCCAATTCCTTGTTGCTGTGCTACTCGGCTACTCCATCCCTTCCTCGGCGTGCACCGACGTGGGGAGAGCAGTGTCTCCGAAGCTGGCGTCCCTTGCGATCCTGCACGGGTTGGGGCGAATCAGGTTTTTGGAAAGCGTTCGCGCGACTGCTCACTGCTTCCTTCTCTGCGAGTCGTCTTCTTCGGATCAGACTCTACTGCGACCTTCTTTGGAGTGATCCTCTATAAGTGACGGTGATAATATTTCTTTTGACTAGGCTTTGTTTTCCTAGAAATTATTTATATGATAATGTTGTTGCCTACTACTGTTAGTAGCATACTTGTTCTAGGATTTGACTTGTTAGTACATGTATATGAGATAAATATATTTGAGTTGATGATCATGTTACTATTCATAGTTTCAAATATGCCTAGTATATATGCTATTGTTGACTCAATTATTACTTTAGGAATTATAATAATCACATAAGTGCACACATTTCTAACAAGGATGAGTCCCTCGACGATGATGGGGACATCTTATTTTTCTTGTAAAGCTTGAACAACACCGCCAACACTTCCGCCTCTCTCCTTCCTTCGCCTCTCTCCCTGGCCAGAGTTCTCCTCCCCCTCTCTAATCCTGGCACCACGGATTGATGAAAAAAAGTTGAGGCTACAAACCCTAGAAATTGTAGAAGGAGGAAGAAGAGGAGGAGACTAACTGGATAGAGCAAACGACCAGGATGTTCCTCCCAGGGCGTCATCGAAGTCAAGGGAGAGAAAGGGGGGAGGCAGCGTCGTTCGGAGGAGCTAACAACTCGCGGAGTCGCGAGCACGCACGATAGGGAAGAAACACGCATTGGTCGTGTGTTTTGTTACCCCACGGATCAAGTTGGAACAGGACAGGATTTTCCAATCCCTAGCCTCATCCAAGCAGCGAAATAGCCTACGCCAGGAAATCTTCCCCACCAGGATGTTCCCCGTGGATCAGGCCACAATCCTGGCCGATCCCTGCCCATCCAAACAAGGCCTAGGAGCCACCACTTTTTTCTTGAGGTATTCAACTTTCTTCTTCACTCTAATAGCTACGAAAGTTATGAGGATCAAAGGCACAAGATCACAACAGAAGTCCTGTGTTGAAATCGAAAAACCCCGAGCTCAACCCTCTCTACCGGCTTGACCATTAAGCCAGGCCGGTCCGACCACCATCGCTGGTCTGATCGCGCCAGCCTGACCGCCGACTGCAAATCAGCAGCCCGAAGGATCCACAAATCGACTCAACTTTTGATCCCGTGATCCTAATCCTCTAAGAAAAGGTACCATAGATTGTTTTCTGAACCGTCTGACTTTATGGGTCTGTGATAACATGAGGTTATCACATCTGATTTTTAAATCGTCTGTGAAAAAAGCTATCACAAATGGTTCTGAACAATAACCATATGTGAAAGTCAATTATCACAGAAGGTTTTTGTTCAGAACCATCTATGAAAATAGACTATCATATATGGTTTTTTAGTAAAAACTGTCTGTAATAGTTTTTTCTATTAAAAAAATTAAATTTTGAGACAAACCAATCAATTGCTGGATAGTAGTTTCCATATGCTCTTTCGATAGTTTACAATAACATAATTAAAAGATACTCTCTTTCAATCAATCAATGCTCACTCTTTGACAATGACGAGGTCGAGTAGAAGCGTCCATCTCGAACCGAATTGGCCTCCCTTGTCGACCACAAATGGGGGTCCTCATTGAGAACGAAATCTAACAGGATAGAGGGGACAAAATCAGAGTGAGAACAAAACCTAGATGGGGATTTGGGGCAAAACATCGTAGTCACCTGAGGCCAAGATGGGGGCGGCCAGATCTGGTGGTACTGGTCGAGCCACAGTGCCCCACTCACCAAAGGTACCGTGAAACAGCAGGCAGCAGACGCGTGTCGACCACCTGTGGTAGACATGGAGCTCCTGCACGTCCCTCCTCCTCATCGTCGTTGTCGACTGTGTCTCCTCGTCGAACCGCGCTGGGGAATCGACGGCAGTCATTGGAGCTCGACGTGGGGAGGGGAGAGGGAGAGACTAATGGAAGACAAGGCGGGACTGGCTATAATATATAAGGACAGCGTCAAAACATTTCGCCTCCCGCGCATGCGTCCAAAAAATTTCCACCCTCCCGCGTTGTGAATCATAGACGGTTTCAAACAAAAATTGTCTGTGATGACCGTAATATCACATATGGTTTGTATTAAATATTGTCTATGAAGTATCATCGAAAGATACTTATCACTGATGGTTTTTAATACAAACCATCTAGTTTGAGATAATTATCAAAGACGGTTTTACAAGTGTAACCATCTATGTTACTAGTGATAGCGAGAACAGTCTGTGATACTTCATAGACAGTTCTTAACAAAAACCGTTTGTGATAATTGCAATTATCACAGACGGTTTTTAATAAGAACAGTCTGTGATAGTTCATAGACGGTTCTAGCCATCGCTAGTAACAGTCCTCCTTGTGCTCCTCTCCAACATTCCAAAGTACATCACATGCATTAGGTAGCAGCATATTCTTATTAGAAACAGAATGCACTGCTAAAAACGAAGTTACCTAATAGTTCAATTGACATGCACAAGCTCTTGTGATTAGACCTTGCAAGTGCACAGGTTCAAATCCATTGTGAGGAGTGTTGGTTGTATACATGGAAGGGATGCCCTCATCTACTTTCGGCCATCAGGAGGGGTAGGAAGCTTTGGGAGCTGTAGCTCTCGATCAAGATCTACGACCAGATGTGGTCATGGAGACCCCAATCCCCCAACAAGACTTTCGACCAGACGTGGTTGAAGAAGCCTCGGCTTCTCAATCTCGTGGCACAAAAAGGCTTCTAGAGGCTGAAGGTGTCACAAAATTTGGGATGGCTGAAGAGGAGAAGAAAAAGAAATCTTCTTTAGGGAAGATTTCTTCTGGATTCAAAATTATCTTCAGAAAACCAAGGTATGTAATTCTGAAAGCGTAAAAATAGTATTTACCTTTTCTTGACATAACTTGACATGTTTTCTTCTCCCTGTAATTTTAGTCCTTCTTCTCCAGCCCCAGGGATGCTTCTGTCGAGAGGCCCGCAATTATTTCTCCTGCAGTTGAAGAGACAATAGTGGAGGCGACCGAGTAATCGACCGCTATCCCTGTGGTGGCAATGGAGGAAGTCGTCGCCACTGGAGCAGCTACGACCACTGAGGTGGTTGTGGAAATGGAGGTGAAGACGACAAACGATTCGGTTGCTATGGTGATCGAGCCAGTTATTGAGGATATCAATAATCAGACAAGGCACTTGGTCCTATAATCACCAAAAGCATCCGGTCAAGATGGAGGAGGAACCTCCAACCACCGTGCCAGGAAGGAAGTCACAGAGGACGTTCCTCCTGGTCCTCAAGGAGGAGTTATTACTGTTGGCAACAACAAAGAAGAAGAAGAAGAAGAAGAAGAAGACTTCGTCGACCTCTTCCCCGAGTTCTTTGGCCCACCAACTATCGGATCTTCTTCGTTCAGGTCTTGTGACCGAGTCCCACACCCTAAGGATATTCCAAAAAGGGGATGCTTTTTTATGATGAGCATCTTCAAAAAGTACGGTGGGACCAAGTCGAGGGGCTTGATGAACTTCAAGATTCCGAGAGGGTGTATGCCAATTTTGCTCAGTCAACCGTTTTTTTCAGTACTCGATACCAAACATCTTCATATTTGCATTTTTCCTGTTTCTCATTGTCTTTCTTTGTTCAGAGAGTATTTGAACAAGTTGCCACCGTTGGTGAATACCACAAAAAACATGTTTTGCTGAAGAAGCAGCAAGCTGAGCTCTGCCAACTGGCAGTGAGATCGTAAGTATTTGATATGAGTAGTCTTCATATTATTTCGACCACCCAGTCAATACTCGTGTCTACTCTGACCTTCTGGATGTCTAGAAATGACAAAAAGGCCTTAATTGCTGCACTCAACTACGTAAAAGCTAAGGCGCAGAAGCTAAGGGATGAAAAAGAAAACCTACTACAGAACCTTCAGGAAGCAAATTCTACAGCTTGCGAGTTACAGAATAAAATAAACAATAAGTTTTGAATCTAAGACTATTCATCTTAATGACTTTCTTTTCTTTCTCTCACCCTATTTTTTTAGAAAAAGAGGTCGAAATAGGCAAGCTCAAAACTGAGGTCGGATCAAAGGCCTTGTTAGTCAGCGAGCTCACCCGTATCAACAAAGAAAAAGACAACAGCATAAAGTCATTGGAAGAGCAGTGCACAAAGAATACTATCTCCCATGACAACAAGGTCAAGAAACTTGATTCTCGACTAGTAGCTAAGAAATTCTTTACCTACAACCAGTCTTGTTTACTAGTATTTATGAAGCATTTTTTTGACTGGTCGTACTCTATTTTCAGAGCAAGCAGTCAAAATGAAACGACTCCAAGAAGCTTTGACTCGTAGTCAGGAGGAGATGAAGTCGACGAAGATCAACCTTCAAGACAACATTTTGCCCCTTAACAATGTGCTCGGTGGACTTGGTGCTAAGAAGGTCACTCCTTTTGAAGACACCATGGTCGCTCATACGAGTACCATTTGACAACAAGTCAAAACTTTGCAAGAGTTTATAACAACTCTGAAGACCAATCAAGCCGACTCGTTAAGAGAAGCAGTCGAAAATACTATAAGTTATTCCTTGGCAAAGCTTAAGGCACATGACCGCAACCTTAGCCTTCAATCAATCGAAGCCGATTTCGACTACCCTAAAGTAGCGGCAGTACGACTGATTGAAGAAGTGCAACCGGTTGGTAAGAAGGTCACGGAGGAGATGCAAATCAAATCTCCCTTATCAAAGTAGTTTGTAATAGGGAATACTATTGTAAAGACAATCTTTTTATGAATATAAACCTTTATTTTCCTAAAATTATCGCATCAAGTAGTTAGTAACTCATAAGACAAGAAATAAAAAAAAATTGAACCTTTAAGACTAACAATGGAAGTCATATTTATAACTTTATCCTAGCCCCCGACTATTTTCTTAGTTTATTTATATAAACTAAGTAAATAGTGAGAAAAGTACATACTTAAAAAAGTTGTTCAACCTTTGTTGTTGATCGCAATTGTCATGTACTGGTAGCAAGAGTTAGAAATAGATCAAAACTAGGAAGTTCCTTCTATTGAAGAGGACCACATGCAGATAGAAAAGATTTCGACTAGTTGATGTTCATTTCTCCGACCGGGTTAACCAAATTGTAGAGATCAACAAACTACACTCAATTGTCATGTACTAGTAGCAAGAGTTAGAGACAGTGCGACGCTAGGAAGTTCCTTCTAGTGGGCAGGACCACAACTAGAGAGGAAAGACTTCGACTAGGTGGTGTACTTTCTCCGACCAGTTTAATCGAATTGAGCATTTTTAGAGTACTTGAACAAATCATAATTTCAAAAGAGCTTGCTGTAAATAATTTTGACCATATTTTGTTAAACTTAGTTTCTTTGTTTTGGCTGCAAAAGTTAGGAACAGGTCGACGTTCGGAAGTTCCTTCTAGTGGGCAGGACCACATGCAGAAAGAAAAAGTTTCGACTAGGTGATGTTACTCTCCTTCGAACAGTGTAAAGAAAACCAAGTGCTTAAAAAGTGATCGAAAATCAAAGCATTGCTCAATGAAAATTTTAAGACAATATAGATTGAAGAATGCATAAACTTTATTGAGACTATACGGTGCTACACGTAAAATTTTCAAAGTTGGTCTATATTCCACGAATTGGAAAGGATTCTGCCATCTTCCATTGCTAGTCGTACCGAGCCTAGTCGCATAACTTCGACCACTATGTAAGGACCATCCCACTTAAGGGAAAGTTTGTTCCGATTAGACTGGGATTGAATCTATTTCAATACCAAGTCATCTACAGCAGGGCTTTGAGGCTGGACCTTACGATCATAGTATTTGCGCAGGGCTTGTTAGTTGACTACTGAACGGATTAAGGATTGATTCCACTTCTCTTCAAGTAGGTTGATGTCATCTGCTTGAAGTTGTTCCTGACTAGAGTCGTTGTAATTTTCGACCCTTATCAACCGAATTTTTAGTTCTAGTGGAAGTATGGTTTCAGCCCAAAAAACAAGGGAAAATGGTGTTTCACCTGTAGCCCGACTAGCAGTCGTGCGAATTGTCCATAATACTGAGGGTAATTCTTTTACTCAAGCCCCCAAGCGCTTTATAAGTTGGTCGAAGACTTGAGTTTTGATTCCCTGTATAATTTGGCCATTCGCTCATTCGATTGCCCCATTGCTTTGTTGGTGGGCGACAGAGGCATAACACAGTTTAGTACCCAACTCCTCGCAAAATTCTGGGAATTTTGTGCTCGAAAATTATGTACCATTATCTGTATTATTCGATTGGGAATTCTGAATCGAGTAATCACACTTTTCATCATAATCCTCTTGGCTGCTTCTGTTGTTATCATAGTCACAGGTTTAGTTTCAATTCATTTTGTGAACGTACCAATAGCCACAAAAAGGAATTCGAAGCCTCCTGGTGCTTTTGGGAACGGTCCTAGGATATCAAGTCCCCAGGTTGCAAAAGGCCAAAAGAGATGTATGGTTTGCAATGCTTGAGCCGGTTGATGTATTTGCCTGCTATGAAACTAGCATTATACACACTTTTTAACCAACTCTTTGGCATCACGGAGGGTGGTTGGCCAATAGAAACCTCGTCAAAAAGCTTTTTTCAACTAGTGTTCTGTAAGACGCATGAGTTCCACAGATGCCTCCGTGTATTTCGTGAAGGAGATTTACACCTTTCCTCTGTGATATGTATCGCGTGAGAACCCCTTGAATACCTCATTTGTAGAGGACTCCTTCGACCAAAGTATACATTTTGGCCTTAGAGGATAAACGATCAGCTTCTTGATCATCATTAGGTAGTGTACCCTTCTGAAGATACTCATAGATGAGATTCATCCAGGTATCCTCGTATTCCAAAGAGGATGTTTCAATAAGAGATGTCTCTGGTGTTTCGCCCAAAGACGGCTTCTAGAGCTGTTACAAGAAGACTCCTTTTGGTACTTATGATCGGGAAGAAGTCATTCGAGCCAACTGGTCAGCGAGGAAATTATCCTTTCGAGGGATAAACTGTACATCAAAACTGAAAAAATGCTTTTCAAGCTTCCTGACTTCTGATAAGTACCGAGACATGGTTGGATTAGAGCACTGGTACTCTTTTCCAACCTGATTCATGACTAGTTGAGAGTCTACTCCCACGAGTAGTCATCGAATCTTGAACGCTTTCACTGCTCGTATGCCAGCCAATAAACCTTTGTATTCTGCCATAATGTTAGTGGCCGAAAAGTTTAATTTAATATCATACTTTAATGTTTCTCTTGTAGGAGATTCCAGGACCACCCCAGCGACCGAGCCACTTAGCGTAAGTGACCCAACAAAGTACATTGTCCACTAGTCGTGGGATTCATTCATACTGGGAATTCTGAATAGGTTCAAGATTTGTCCATTCGACGATAAAGTCTGCCAAGATCTAGGATTTAATGGCCATTCAGGACACGAAATGGAGGTTGAACTCTCCATGTTCAACCGACCATTTTACCATGCAACCCACTACTTCCTTGTTCTGGAGGACCTCTCCTAAGGGAAACCCGGACAGCACAATTATCTTGTGTGTCTGAAAATAATGCCTCAGCTTCCTCAAAGACATGAGGAGGGCATATAAGAGTTTTTGAACCTAAGGGTATCGCTCCTTAGGCCCGTATAAAACATCACTTACGTAGTAAATAGGTCGTTGAACGTTTTCACGATCGGTAACCAACACTACGCTCAATGCCTGTGGCGTGGTAGCTAGATATATTAAGAGTGTCTCTTCTGGTTTTACAGAAACCAGAATAGGAGCACTCATAAAATACCTCTTGACATCCTCGAAAGCATTGTTTGCCTCCTATGACCATTCGAAACACTCATGTTTCCTTAGAAGTTTGAAGAAAGAAAGTCTTTTTTTCTCCCAGTCATACAATGAAACGACTTAAAGCCGTGATGGATCCTGTGAGTTTTTGAACTTCTTTCTTCATAGTCAGAGAAGTTCATTTGCATAAAGCGTTGAAAAGAAGCGCTAGTATTTTTTAAACTAAGTGGCATTTTGAAATAGAAAAATATTTCAAATGGTGTAATAAATGTAATCTTTTCTTCATCATCTAGGCACATACTTATCTGATTATAACCAGAATATGCATATAGAAAACTTAATAGTTCACAACCAGCAGTAGAATCAACCAACTGATCAATACGAGGAAGAGGAAAATCATCTTTTGGACAAGCTTTATTGAGATCCGTAAAGTCTACACACATACACCACTTACTATTAGACTTTCTAAACATTACAGGGTTAGCCAACCACTCTGGGTGGTCGACTTCTCTTATAAAGCCTGCTTTAAGTAGTTTGTCCAATTCTGATCTGATAGCATCTCATCGATCAAGTGCAAATCTTTGTAATTTTTGTTTTACGGGTTTCTTGTTAGGCCATAGAGCTAGCCTGAGCTCAATCACCTCCCTAAGGACTTCGGGCATGTCAGATACTTACCACGCGAAGATATCTGCGTTAGCTCGGAGGAAGGTGACGAGGGCGTCTTCCTATTTAGGGTTGGAAGTAACCCCAATGCGAACAGTCTTTGAAGGCTCCTCTGGGTTCAATAGAACTTCTTTAACTTGATCGTTCGGCTTTGGTGTAGCTTTAGGCTTCGACTGCTTGGTCGAAAGTTGACCCTTGCTTGCTTCTCGAGTTGGTATCTAGCCAACCATCTCAAGAGATTTTCGGTCGCACGTAAGCGCCATCTTTTTATCACAGTGGACTGTGATTACTCCCTTGGGACCTAGCATCTTAATACATTGATAACCATAATGAGCAATCATTAGGAATTGTGCTAAAGTTGGCCGTCCGAGTATGGCATTGTATGTTGTGTCGAAATCGACCACATCAAATGAGATTTTTTCTATCCTAAAATTGTTTGGGGGAACCAAACGTTACAAGAAGAGAAACTCAGCCAATGGGTTTGGCCGAAGACCCTGGTACGATCCCATGGAATGAGTATCGTATAAGTTTTACCTTGGTTCTGGGTACTTGCATCTCATCCAGGGCACTTGTAAATAATATATTTAAAGAACTGCCACCATCAACTAACACTTGATTTACTCGACAATTGTTGATGGTGGGCTCGACCACGATTGGAAACCTACCAGGTCGAGTAGAAGGGATCGGACAATCACCCTTCTCGAAAGAGATGGTGACCTCCGACCAATTCGGTAATTTATTGACAAGAGTAGAGTCAATGGAGTTTACCTCATGCTCAATAGCTTTGAGTTGTCGTTTTGACTCGTATGCTGAAGATCCTTTATAAATGTGATCGATGGTGTGCTTCGGATCTTGGAATGGCATCTCCTCGTCATTGTCCGACTGTTTTCGACCACTTGTTTGCCCTGCCTCCTCGAGTGTAGGAAAAGGACCTTTGCCAGTATAATAGTCTTCGAGTTTTCGTTGGAAAACTTAGCAGTTACGAAGGTTGTGTCCTTTCTTTTTATGAAAAGGATACCACTTAGGCTTGTCATTCTTCCGTTCGGGGCGTCTGTCCTTGCCCTGGTCGAAGTATGGCTTGGAGCCTCGAGGCCCTTTATCGCTTACGGCTAAGACTTCCTTGGTGCTATTGACTTGAGGCTTTTAGCATTTGGTCTTGCTCTTGGACTTCTTGGCCTTTTTATCCTTCTTCTTACTACTTTCGTCTGCTTCATGAGTATCTTTATTATCTCAATCAATGGTTCTATTCCACTCAACCGCCTCTGTAGCAATTGCATATTGTTCGGTCATCTCAAAAAGCTCAGCAACAATAGCCAGAGGATTTAAAGCGATGTCTTCTATGATTCTTCTACTGCGGACTCTCTGCTTAAATGCTTTGATAACAAAAGAATTAGAAACCTTAGGTATGGAATCGCGGACCTGACAAAAATGCCTAATGAATTGGCGCAAGGTTTCAAGGGCGTTCTGTCTCATCCTTTGCAAGTCATCTTCCTTTCCAGGACGGTTGTAGGTACCCAGAAAATTGGCCAGTAGTAGATCATAGAGATATTGCCACGAATAGATCAACTTATGTGGTTGATTTAACAAACAAGACCAAGCAGATCCTTTGAGCACAATAGGAAGGTAATTCGTCATGACATGCTCGCCTCCTGCTACTGCTTGAATGGTGGTCGTATAAATCTGAAAAAAAAATCGATGGGATTTGGTGAACGATGGAGCTGTTGCAGATTCCTAGGTAAAAGTGGTGAACAATCACTTTCCCTAGGAGCTTGTTGATCACCGGATGTTCGAAGAACTCTTCTCCGATTGGAGTTGTGGTTAGGGTAGTGACTAGACCTATTGTCGTGTCATTCTCCATGAGGTGAGTTATTCGAATGACTAATGTTTGATGGAGTCATCCCGGTACGACTACCATAACAATGTCAGCGAGTTTGCTCAAGGCTAACCATTGCCCCTGAAGCTTTCGTGCGATCTCTTCAGCAAAAGGTCGTAACCTGGTACTCACCCAAGTTCTTGAGTCAGGTTCTCGATCAGATCATTTATATGTTGAAGTTCTTGAGCTTCCTCTGACCGATATTGAATGCGCCCAGGTAAAGTTCTCTGGGATGCAATTCTTCTCCTCTGAATGGTCTCAAGATCATCTACATCTAAGTTTGCTTGAGCTTGTCTTAGTGGAGAGCGATCATTTCTAGGATTTCTCCCACACTCACGAAGGTGGTGATCATGTTCATAGCCGGATGTGTCCTTGCCATCACCACAAGGGCTTGAAGTGAATGAACTATGGGAAACATCCCCAGTCCTGCCTCTCGGAGAGAGATTAGGATCCAAGGGGAGGACAAAGACCTCCTGGATATGATTTTCACTTGTGCCTGAGTCCTCCTGGCTTGAGTAGTCGAATGATAATGCTTCACGACTTAGAGCAATCCCCACCAAGAAGGGGAATTCTAGGTTATAACTGTCTCCAATCGAAGGTGAACCCTGCGAGGGTACAGTCGAATTCGCAGGAAAAGCAGGCTCGACCACACACCACGTGGGGGTAACCGAAGGGTGACGATCACCAGATACTGGTTGAGTCCTGGAATGATGGATTCCAGGACTTACTGTGCTAGATCGGATGGCCTTAAACGAACTCGAACATTTGGAGGGAGAACCCTCGCTATGCTCTGTACTTGTCTTGGTGCAGTCCTGATTATGGTCAGATGGACCCTTGTCCTCTGAGGAATCTGGTCCCTCATCTGGACGTAATGTTGTGGGGGGGAGACCCCCCATCAACTCTGTCTACGTCATGGTCTCTTGGATCTGGTGAAAGATCCCTGGATGCAGCATTGCCATCGGACGAAATAATGCTCTACTCGTACTCGTAGCAAGCATCCATGTCGAGTTCTATGTAATCTACTAAATCGAACTAGTTCTCCTCATTCCACTCTCCTGCCATGAAAGCATCAGCATTGAAAAAATTAAGAGAACTTACCGAAAAAGAATCATCAGAAACTCCCCACGATCGATGTCAACTGTCAACGATCTAGTATCGATCTTATGAATGATATTTGGAGGGTCTCCTAGAATTAGAACCACGCAGAGAAAGACACAGGGATTTAGACAGGTTCAAACCTTCTCCGGAGAGAAAAACGACCCTACTCATGTGTTGCTGTATTGACTATGCTAATTACAATCAGGAAGAAAACTAATGCCTAATGTCTCCTCCTGATCTGCCCCAATGTCCACTGACTTTAGCCTTTATATAGCGCATGAAGGGGTGATAGTTACTCCGGTCCAAGAGGCGCCTTAACGTTTGATGTAACGCGCATGTTGGTGGTAGTTATTGTCAGAGATATGACACCCTCATGTCGCCTAGCAGTTATCGTCAAAGATAGAGACATAATGCATGCAGTTATCCTGAACAATAACAGATTATGCTAACTGCTCTATATCTTAAACATAGCGTATAAGATTCCCTAGTCAATTGGACCCACATGTATGTAGACTTTGTTGACTATAGGATAGTCGTAATTGACCTGGTCGTAAAAAAGCTTTACGACTATGAGGTTGTCGTAGAAAGGCTTATGATCATCAGGTGGTTGTAGAACAACTTAAGACCATACAGGGTGGTTTGCAACTAGCTATCTTAAGCTTCTTCCTTATAAATAATAAGGGGTATACTCAAGACTATCATGAGGATGTTGCTATCTATAGTAATAATTACAGATAAAAAAAATTAAGTGAGGATTATTAGATCCTCGTCGGCTACCTTCTGTGATTTTTTTAGTGCAGAATCAGTACTATTTTTTGCCAATCTGTTCGTAGGGACTATTTTTGCTATTTTACTTCAGAACATTGATATTTTAGCCAAAAACTCATGTTGTGTCTCTACAGGGTATCGTATGTAGGTTGTCGGTAGGGGTGAAAACGGGTGGGATACGGGCGGATATTGCTCTTCCTGTATCCTAACCCATATTTTTACCTTGGATACGAATATGGATTTTTCGGGATACGGGCACGGGGCGCATGCCGATTAGATTCAAATCGGTTGCAGATAACTTGACGGATTGTATACACATAAAGAAAAGATATTACTTCACCAATGAAAGTGTCAAATTATACTACCTATTAGAGAATTATTTATTGTACTTAACAATATAAACATAATCATATGTAAATTCATATTATATATTAGTCAATTACTAGAAAACCATAGATGATATTAGGGATATTGATGTTTATCGGATATCTATTTTATTGATTTATCGGATATCCTATAAAAATACTAATACAAATTTGATATTGCTCTTCCTATATCCTAACCCAGATTTTATGGATCCAGATACAATAGTATGGGATGCGGATCGGGACTAAAAAAATAGTATCTCAGGTGTATTTTTTTTTCCAGATATGGCATCGGATCGGGCTGGAATTATCCGCTCCGTTTTCACCCCTAGCTATCGGATCCAGAATCGGACGCTCAGGAAGAGAGTGCATAGGAGGAGAGGATTGCATGAGGCGCCAATTAAAATATGTTTATTTGATCGGGGGTCTCTACAGCTTATCTAGCCTGTGGTATAATACAGTTTTAAATAATGTTATCCACATTAAAATGACAAATTAACAAAGAATGTCCTATTTAATCGGGGTAATGTGATAATACCCCCCCCCCCCCGGCTGGGCTGCACCATGATTTCATTTGTAAAATATTGTTGATTTTTTTTGTACATATGATAATATATTTTTGGATGAAATTACGTGATTTCACTTGAAAAATTTCTTTCAATGATTTTGTGACATCTTGGCCGGTATGCGACAACGAATATTTGATCTGATCAGTGGGACGGGCCAGACGGCCGATCACATAAAAAAAATTATCGAATGATTTTTTTGGTATATGTGATAATATTTTCTTCTTCTTTTTTTACCTTCACATTTACCCCATTCTCATCACAATCTCCGTAAAGAAGATAAAAACTATATTGAAATGTTGCCGTGAAGTCTAAGTACAATTTCCTCTACGTCCTGGTCGATTTTGGGTACCAATAATATTTTCCTTTATGCTCCGAGTGGTACTGATCTTACTACAACTTTTACTATCTACGATTTTTGGTTTTATCTAATCTGATCACTCCCTAGGGATATGACGGTGTCATCACCGGACGACGCGATGGCGATGGCGGGATTCGGCATGTTGTGGAAAGTTTTTTGAGTATGTTTTTGAAATTTCCTTCGAATCGATTATTTCATTTACATACAAATAGTAGCCTTAAAGGAATTTTAGAGAACAATGCAAAATATATAAAATTCTAAAAAAATTTACACAAAGAGGTACACTATGTAAGGAGCCTTCACAAAAAAAATCATAATTTTTGGAGCTTATTTTATATATTAAGAAATTCCTATAATTTGTAGCCTTGAAGGGATTTTCGAGAAAAATACAGAGTATATAAAATTCTGGACAAATTACACAAGCAAGCACACTGTGTCAGGAGGCTCCACAAAAAATTTCATAAGTTTTGAAGCTCATTTGTTATATTTAAAAATTCTTACAAATAATATTTTTCTAAAGGAGAGAGAATCCGCGTCCCGGGGGCGGACGAATCTCGTGCCTTAGGGCCGGACGAGTGTATTTTCGTACTCTTGTGAGCCGGATGTGGTATTTCCACACCCGTAAAGAAGGAAGAGCTATTTCCGCGTCTTAGGAGCCAGATTCGTCATGTGTTACATCATTGATAAATTTAGTTCTCTGCGACAGAGACAAAATATTATTTTTGTTTTTGACAAGCGCAGGGCTGTGCTGGGAGTCAGGGCTATCTGATGCCTCTGCAGCAGCGAATTCTACTGCTATGTTGTCACGCCGCGCACGGAGCGATGACAAGCACGTGCTATCAAAGTCCTTTTGAGACCGATGGAGACATCTCGACCCCCCGACCTCGCGCTAGACATCCAAAACACATACAATAAATAAAATTCTACTCGTAACTCAATTGCAAACACTGAAAATATGCCCCATCGCCGCTGGGATGTTGACGGGCATCTTTTCTGTTTTCGCAATTATCGAGGAAAACTACAGGGTACAACGTATTATCGAGTCAAGCTTTTGTGCCGTAGTATACTGCCGTAGCTACGAATATGTCGTAGTCCAAATTAAGCATCAGATAACAATGTGCGAACCAGCCAGAATCGTCAAGAGCCAGCCCTCTCCAACACATTGGTAAAAAAGTTGCCCGTGTATCATTTATAAACTCGTTTTCCAAAAATCAAGGGAAGGTAAGGATTAAGGAAAAGCAGAGGCAGATTGCCACCAAACTTAGGGAGTGTTTGCCATGGCTGTAGTTTTTTCTGAAAAGCAGCATCTGGCTAGGCTGAAGAGATTTGATGTTTGACAGACTAGCTTTTAGGTAGGTTAGCTAGAGCTTTTGGGTTGAAAAATGTCTGAAATGGACCTGAGACAAATGATGAATTGTTTAAAATAAAAAAGAAGCTGACGACGACGACAGAGGAGGGGACAATGGGGGAGGAGGGCGGCAGTAGGGGTGGGGGGCGGCAACAGCAGGGGACGAGGGGGGTGTAGGTGGGCGGGGTGGCTGCTAAGGTTACGATTCTGGCGGGGGAGGCCGGTGGGGGAGGGGGTTTTGTTGAGTTGCCATGGTGGGTAATTACAACCGAACTCTAGGGGTAATCTCGGAAGTCAATCCCACCGAAGTTGTGAGAAGCTACCCTTGGGCGGTTTCCGACTTCCAATGTTATATCGGCTACTGACTTTTCCAAAAACCGCTGGAGAAAGCCGCCCGTTTGGGACTTCTTCCGGCTTTTCTGAGCGAAAAGGCGAAGCTAAAGCCGTCCCAAACAAGGCCTAAGGGCATGGCTACAGCTTTTCTGAAAAGCATCTTCCGGTTGTGTTGAACGGCTGTGCCGAAAACGTTTGATGTTTGACAGTCTGGCTTTTAGGTAAGCTAGCTGGAGCTTCTGAGTTGAGAAATGCTTTGACGTCATTTAACGACAATTGACATCAATTAACCACAATTAATGATAATTAACTGCAATAAACGAGGGAGGAGGAGGTCGGCCGAAGCCGAGGGAGGAAGCCGCCTACCGGCCGAGGAGGAGGGAGGGAGGCCATCGAGGGAGGGAGGCCACGCGGCTAGGGTTCAGCTGCATTCAGGTTCAGGCGAATGCAGGTGGGGATGAGGTTTTGTTGAGTGGCAAGTGAAAGGTAAATAACCTTGAACTGTAGGGTAAACTCAGAACCCTATCTCATCGAAGCTATAAGAAGCTATCCCTAAACGGCTTCAGACTACTCTACATTGAAAATAGTTTTCGGCTTCTCCAAAAGCCGCATGTTTAAAACAGCTTCCTTTTCTGAGCGAAAAGCCGAGCAGTGCCTTAAAACGACAGAGAAGCTTGACAAAAAAATAAATAAATAAATAAATAAATGGGTCATAGCTTTTGAAATTTCACAACATAATTCCTTCAAGGAAAGGAGAGGAAATGCACAGACAGATCGCTACCAAACATATGTGACAGAGAAGCTGACATGAAAAAACATGGCAATAATTTTTTTGCAACTTCCTATTAATTCACACATAATTACTTTATACAGGAATAGTACTCTAGTTGACCAAAAGGCCAAAGGTATTCACAAAGCTGGATTTCAAGCCAAGCCTTCATACACAAGCGTAGAACTGAACAGCACCGATCCCAAATTAGACACCCTAATCTAAAATATACCAAAATGCAAATGCTGATAGGCTGGGTTTCCTGTTCTGACGACCACACCGGCACGGCCACTAGACAAGCGGCTGCGGGGATGCACGTTGACCGGAGGGAAGCAACAGGACCGATCGATCACGCGGCCGAGGGCGCGGTGACGTACTTGACGGTACCGGCCTCCGCCAGCGCCGCGCGCAGCGGCTTCTTGGCCGCCGCCTCGACCTCGTCGGTGTCGGCTGGCAAGACGGGCAGGCCCTTGAAGTGGAGGCTCTCGTCGTTGTAGATGACCCACCACTTCTTGACCAGCACCTTGATGTCCTCCCTGTCCATGTTCTCCTCCTTGCCCGTGAACCTCCATGGCTTCGATCCCTGCAACCATGGATCAGCCCCGATCGGTGAGCATACGAACAAGAACGACAAATCAAACGAAACTACCACCGTCGAGATGTCAATCCACGTACCGCTGCGCAGTAGTGCACCACCTTGACCTTCTCGAGCTGGACGTTCTCGGGATGCCTCCAGAGCATTGCCAGCACAAGGTTGTACACCAGCGGGATCGGCTTGTACTGCTCCCTGAAGAACATGTTCAAGAAATCCTGCAATTTCAAGAAACGGAGAACTGTAACCACGCGTGCCATTCTGGAATCCTGGCTCACAGAAACCCAGTATTCGCGCGCGTATTGCCCGCACGAGTCGTCGTTGATGGGCTCACCTGCTCTGCGAAGGGAGTGGGCGTCGTGACGCGGAGGGTGTCGAGCAGTGCCTTGGCGGTGGTCATGCTGGGCTCGTGCACGAACATGCCGGCGTTGAAGTAGAGCGCCGGCGGAGGGCCTAGCTCGGCGGCCGGCCACGCCACCTTGTTCGGGCACTGCTGGCAGTAGCCGATCTTGTACTGCAGGGTGTGGCTCCACGTCTTCTCGCAGAAGCAGTCCATCACCGCGTAGAAGTGCCCCTTGGGCAGCTCGAACAGCTCGTCGATGTTGTCGAACACCTGGATGTCCGCGTCCAGGTACACCATCCTCTCATACTCCACAAACTACACGAACCAGATCAAGAATGTGAGCACAACAATTAACACCGAGTTGTGCACGTGCGCAAGAATGGCGGAACAATAGTTCTTGCATTAGTTAGTGATTACCTCCCAGATGCGGAGCTTGGAGTAGTTGATGACGTAGTAGGCCATGGCGAACTGG
Source organism: Ampelocalamus luodianensis (assembly GCA_036346255.1). Classification (NCBI taxonomy): domain Eukaryota; kingdom Viridiplantae; phylum Streptophyta; class Magnoliopsida; order Poales; family Poaceae; genus Ampelocalamus; species Ampelocalamus luodianensis. The sequence continues at coordinate 23,595,512 of CM070622.1, read as the reverse complement.
GTCTGGTTCTCGGGCGGGTACACGGGCTCGATCTCGCGGACGATGCAGCCCTGGGAGATGAGGATGCGGCGGTGGGCCTCCGGCACGTCGGGCAGCACGGGCACCACCAGCGGGTAGGCCGAGCCCACCTTACGCAGGCCCTTGGCCAGCCCGACCACGCCCTTCCAGTAGTCCCCGTCGCCCGCCAGGAACGTCACGTACGCCCTCGTCGCGGGCTTCGCCGCCGCCGCGTTGGCAGCCTTGGCGGTCATCTTGCCGGCCAGCTCCGGAGCCATCTCGTCGGAAATGCTGCGGGGTTTGGGGCTTAAGAGCGAGTCTTGCTTGGGATTTGGAAGGCTCGGTGAGAGGCTGAGAGCGGTTTAAGCGCTTTGTTTGCTTGGGATTTTGATTGGATTTTCGGGGGCGGGGTGGCGAGCCTATAAATAGATAAACGGAGGGCGGAACTGTCCACTGCATCGCGCGGGGAAATTCCCAGAAATTCGCCCCGCGGCGTCGGTTACCGGGCAAGGGCTGTGCGATCTGACGCCTACGCGTGGCGAAAATAGTGGATCGGACGGTGAGCACGCCGTGGACGGAACACGGAAGCTTCTCGTGGGGGCAGTTTCGGGGATTCGCTATGGAAGGCGCGAGAGTGGGGAGATTTGTTGACGGTGTTCTTTCCTCCTCTCTATGGTCTGGTGGGGCCGCGAGATTATACTTTTGTTTATAGTTACACCGCAACTTTATATCGTTAATTCGAGGGTGTTGATTAATTACTCCACTGATTGCGCGTATTTGCGTAGTATATGCCAATCCTTTGCATAATCCGTCAGATGATCGTTGCTGAATTAATCGAGAATTGTGTAGGAGGAAATGACAATGGATATCTTTTTTAAAAAAAAAAGATCGACAGATTTGCTACAGCAGTTGATGTGCAATTGATAATTTGTCACTCCATGTCTCACTGACATGTGGCCTCGGGACTCACATGTTCGTGAGACATGGAGTGACAAAATATCAATTGCACATCAATTTAGGGACAAATCATTAATAATCCCTTAAAAATTAAGGCAATGGAGGATCCATTTTAACCTAAGCTTCTTTTCCTTGGTGGATTGAAATAGAATTTTCTTGTAGTCGGATAAAGGGACACTTTAATTTACGGGACGTCCCACCTTAGATCCCACTGACGTTTCAACTTGAAAATGGGAAACAAATATACTTGGGTTCATGATAATTAAGTAATTTCTTTGATAACATGGAAATAAAGTGACAATCATCGTACATCCATTTCATCAATTTTCGGTTCTCTTGTCGTCCCTTCCTTATAGTCTTCGTGACAAAGAATGGAAACCTGCACAAACATTTTTTTACTTTGGCAAAGTTTTTGCTCATCTCCAAACTATCCCAAATTTTAGCTTCCTTTTCGTTCGAAAAAAACTCGTGAGAGATACGCGTATCAATATTCAACCTACTGAGTATTAGACAACTAATCGTGCGCTTATCACTGTGTACTATGACGAAGGAAAAATAAAAGAGAAAATTAGCTCGGTGTCATCGCAAAGATGTACAGATTGGAAAATACCATCGCATGTGAGGCTAAGAAGTGGGCCATAGGACCACATATCAGTGACAAATCGATAGTATTTTCCAACTCGAATGATCTTTGTGATGGTACTGAGCAATTCACCCCAAAATAAAACTTAACACCACATTGCTAAAGAGACCTAAGCGAAGAGCGGTACCACATGCTCGCGACCAAAAGATTTTCAGTAGTGTTCCGGTAGTTTTTTGAAAGAAAAAAACTAGAGAACGATACAATGTTCTACTAAAAAAGCCGGTACAGCTCCACGTGGTCTGATCCCCTTCCAACAGGATCCTCGTACACCGTCTGATGCTTCCACATAATCCCCATTCCTATCCAAACCAAATTGTTTCCATCCACTCATTTATCTGCCTGAGCCTTATCCGCCAACATCTCATCTCCTTCATCTCTCTCTCTCTCTCTCTCTCTCTCTCTCTCTCTCTCACACACACACACAATGGTGGCCGATGAGCTGCTGGTTGGGCAGAGGCCACCATGGTGCACGGCGAGCGGCCATTAATGGGTGTGTAACTGTAGCATCCAGCGAGCAGTTGCGGTTGAGCATGACGGCGAGCGGCTCCGAGCAAGCACGCAAGTGGCATGCCTCGTTAGAAGTTGACGACAATCATGCTCGGAGCCACCGCGGCCGTGTGCGAGCGCGACAGTGAGCGGATGTAAAAGACATGGACATGTGTAGGGGCAAGGGGCAGACGAGCATGCGTGGCCAAAGAGACACGTTGGCCGCAGCACACATAAGCATTGCTCGACGACACTGTCAATTTGCGTGAACGGGGGCCAGTAAGACCATCGCTCCAATGTACAAACTAAAACCCCCTGTTTGAATCTTTTTTTTTTTGGTTTGAAACTTGAGAGATGTGCTTGAAACTGCTTAGAACATGCTTGGATTTTGCTTTTGAAACTTGAAAGTTGCCCAAACATACATGAATTTTGATTTTGAAACATGAAACATGCAAGAAACTTTTTAAAACATGGTGAAACTTCTTGAAACTCTTTTGTCTAAAACTTGTTGAAACTCTTTTGTTTGAAGCTTGTTGAAATTTAAGTTCCAAAATCTGAAACTTGTTGAAACTTGGGTTTGAAACTTTCTTCAAACCTTTTGAAAACTTTTAGAAATACGTGAAACTCACTGAAACCTAAAACTTTCAAAATGTTTTCACGAGACTTCTTAAAACTTCCTGAAACTTCTTAAAACTCTTTTGTCTGAAACTCGTTGAAACTTGAGTTCTAAAATCTGAAACTTATTGAAACTTAGCCTTGAACTTTCTTGAAATATTCTGGAAACTACTAGAATTACGCGAAACTCACTGAAACCTGAAACTTTTAAAATGTTCTCACGAGACTTCTTGAAACTTTAACCTTCATTCTTTTCGAACTTTGAATACTTGTGAAGCTTGCTTGAAATTTGAAAGTTTCATCATGTCTCATTCATGATTGAAACACCTTTTTTGAAACTTTTTAAAACTTGTATTTTTTTTTTTGAAACTTACTTGAAACCTATCTCAAACTTCATAAAAAGCGTCAAAAGCATTTTGAAACTTTCACAAAACACACTGCAACATCAAACTTGTAACCAGAAACCTTTTTGAAACTTTACTCAAACTCGAAATCTGAAACTTTTAAGCAACTAAAACTTTACAAAATTGCATGAAACTACTATACCGTTGGAAATATAGCATGGGGAGTTACATCCTCGATGTCTCCACTCTCGACTCGCCAGATAAAAAAAAAATTCATGCAGCTCCCATGACCTCACGTCTCTAGTGCCACGCTGGTAGCCCCAAAGAAATAGGAATCTGGGACTCGAAAGAGAGGCTATGAAAACTCCGGAAGCCTGTACCATATTCTTGTATCCGATCGACGAACTCCGAAGCAGGACGACTTCGAGTCAAAACATATTAGAGGCTGTTTGATCTCATCGAACGACACACGTATGGACGTAGCTTCAGGAAGGCGCTAACGTTACTACGACCTATGATCAAGGCCTGCTGATGGTTCCAAATCCATTCCGAAACCACCCCTACTCATATAAAAAGAAGCCAACTTTCCAAACGAATCCAACTCACAAATCAAATTCTGGAAACCAAAACAATCCAGCCCGCGTGCGCTTTGCACCAAAACGAAACCAACCTATTTTAGCAACTCATTTCCAACCATTTTGGCCTAGGCCCTACAAATTGGTCCAAATGACCCGTGCGTGACAGGCGACACCACAGATGCAATGCGAGCCTTGCCAGCAACCACTCGATTCCCTCCCCTTCCCTTCCTCCCATCAAGTCAAGCCACACACCACATCCTAGCTCCCATATCCATCTTTCTTCCTCCCGCCCTCTACTTTCTCTGCTTTGGTTGACGGCGGCGGTGGCGGTCATGGTAGCGTTGAGGGATGATGGCTACAGGGAAGGGCACGAAGGACCTATAGAAGACATGGGGGTTCCATTTTCTTTCTAGGCTCAGGTGTGGTGATGGATGGTTCAACGTGGCTCACAATGGTGGGGACGTAGAGTCGAAACAAGGTAGGGTGGAGGCGGTCTCCGGCAGTGTGACGTCCAGAATTAGAGTGCGCATAAGATGTTCTAGGGTTGGGTGGAGCTAGTGGTTGTGCTTTATTAAGCTATGGCGGCTCGTGCTGGTGTGGCGGTGGTGAACAGGATTTGAAGGAGGAGAGCATGGTGGCGGCCTTACGATGGCGAGGTGGCACAACTACGAAGTGGGTGAGTATCAGTGGTCCAAGGGGATCATGATGTGCATCTTGGCTTGAGAGGAGACATATATGGGTTGATATCCCTACTCCACACCTATCCTGATTTCCCTCAGACTCTTGGAATCCAGAATGACAGATGAGAGATCCTACTTCTTTGATGCGATGTACGGGATCTAGTTGGTGTGTAACGCACCTATTACCCTCATGTCACGCCTATGTTTGAAATGGGGGGAATGGCACACGGAGTCAGAGGAGGGGGATGCCGGACGCGGTGGCATGAGGAGGTGGAGGAGGAGGGTTCTTGTTGGTGGGAGATGTAGGGGAGGAGACCCGAAGATAGGGGCACACGGTGGCCGATGGCGACGGAGTTCGAGGGAGGACGAGGGAGTCGATGGCGTGCGGTGGTGCTGGAACCCTAGCCTCTCACGAGTGTTGGAACTCGGCAACTCACCCTCTCATATGGTCCCACACATTCCAACCCACCCAGGCCAAACCCATGAGTGGAAACCATACGAACCCAAAATTTGTTAATCCAAACCAAAATGAACCAACACGTTTTCTCTACAAACCCAGACCAAACCAACCCGTTCGTGGCCTCAACACGTTTCCACCCACCCAAAGCCAACCCGAAGTAAAACCCAACCCGTTTTGCCCATTTCAACCCAACTCATACCAGGCCTACCCGTGAGACAAACGACAACCATTGCCAATGCCAAGAGCTAACATAGCCTTGAGTAGGTCCTACGAAATTTTTGTCGAGGCTCCTACTAGCCACGCGTGACACGGCCACACGGGCGGGATGTTCCTGGATGCTTCTCGGGAGAGAGCTTTGCTTGGCGAAACATGGCGGAATGCATTGTGCATCGTATCACCGCCAGTTGAAGATCGCCCTTTTTGGGTACAGTCTTTGGCTGTTTTGGTCTTTTTTGGAATAAATTAGCAAATCTAGCCTCTTCGCAAATGAAATGACAAAAATGGTACCCCTACAGCACGAAAACACCACGGTAGGCCACCTACCGCGTCCTATAAAACCGGAAAAAGGGCACCGTGACCAAATGATGTGCACTGCAGCTGCAGTGCGACACGCTGTTCAAACAATAACCAAATGATCTGCGGCAGTGCCCGCACACGGCCGACGGCGTTGAGGTCGTCCGTGAGCCCGAAGGTGATGCCAGATCCGCACACGGGCAAGGTGACCACACACGAGCGTCTGTGATGCTAGCCTGACGATGAGGTGGCCAGCGGCGATGGTGAGGCCATTCGTGAGCCCGACGGTGTGGTGGCCAGCAGCGATGGTGAGGACGAGGTGTACCGCGGCAGTGGGGACAACAACGACATGGCCATCTACTGGGTCTGGTGGACACAACACAAGCAAGGCGACGAGGTGGACGACCGGATCCAGAGGCAAAGAAGATGCTTGGATCCGCCGCCGCGCCCACCGCCCCCATGACTCTTCTCGTGCTCCGGTGCGACGCAGGTGGTGGCATGCACAAGAGGTTGGGGCACCTCCTCCGTTCGTCCCCGACCGTCGATAGCTGCCACTCGCCGTGCTATGTCACCATTGCCATCCACACCACCCCCCGAGGCGGCGCGGTGGCGGTGACCTCTTTGGGCAAGCTCCAAAGGCAGCGGTGTCGGAGCAGTGAAGAGGGAGCGAAGTGAGCGACGCGCGAATGGGTGAGAAATCCCGACCTGCGGAGGAGTTTTTTTTTCGCCCCATGGATCCCCAAGGATTTGGTTGGGATTTTCTATCCCCCTCCCTCACCCAAACGTACATCCAGGCCGAGATCCCGCGTGGATTTCTTCCTACGGTGGACCAGGATTCAAGTAGGATCCCTACCAATCCCAGGCCTTCCAAAAGCCCTTAACTATATTTTCTCCGGTTTAAACAGATCCCCGTCGGCTATACACTTGCCTTGCGTTGGTTGGGCCGAAGGTAAGTCCAACTAACCCAAGCCTAACCTGAACGGAGCTTGATCACTGTACTTTATCATTACACTGCTTTCGATAGTGCTTAAAATAACACAGTATGTTATCCGGTTCCATATGCCAACTCCGTGGTCAAGTCACACAAATCCCATTGGCTGTACGTTAATCGACAATTTCCAAAGCTTTTACGAGCTTTCGTTGCTGTCAGTTTTCATCGGGTTTTGACTTTCTAGTGGATAATTAATGGTTGTTACGTACTTCTTTCGTTCTTTTTTATTTGACACAGTTGATTTTTTAGGTTAAACTTTTTAAAACTATCTAGATTAGCTATATAAAAATTATATCATTAAAATTGTCGTTGAAAATACTTTTATAATATTATAATTTTATTAGTATATTTTAATGTAAAAGTTATAAAAAATTATGATCAAAATCATATCTTGAATACCATAAAAAATCAATTATATCAAATAAAAAAGAACAGAGGAGAGGAAGTATACTCCTAGCGATCAACCGCGAAGCAAGCACCACTGACCAGACACCTCGGTCGGGCGCACGTAAGTTCTCTTACCAACTTGTCCACACCTCTATCGGTGCATGCCGCGCGTCACCGGCCGCAGCGTCGACGCGCGCTCGCCGCACGTCCACGCTGACGCGGGCGCCGGTCTTATCCGGAAAAAAAAAAATAAGCCGCTCCGGTTTATCCGCTCGCTCGGCACCCCTCCCACCCGCGGTCGGTGATCCTGACGGGCGCCCCGCAGTCGCTACGTACGCTGGCTTCACATCTCGCCCATTGCGTCCCATCTGGACCGCGCCCGACGCACGTACGTGTGGCCTCGTCAACTCGTCGCGTGCGACGTTGGAAGATCGGGCGAGGCGACGCGTGGGGAGTGGGGGCCAGGCGCGCGGCCGGCGTGGACGGGGGGAAGTGTTCGGCGAATGGCGAGCCCGTGTCGGTCGCGGAACGCGCGGGCGTTTTACCACGGAAACGCTGACCCCGCTTGAGTACGTCCGGTCGGTGGGGCTCTTTCACGTCGCGCTTCGTGGCGAGTTGAGGTAGTTGCCGTGGGTAGCTGGTCGGTCGGTTTATATCGAACGTACCGGTGAGTGCGTTCGGTTGGGAGTTGGGACGCGTTACAAACAGGAAACCGAACGATGCGCGGCCGCGCGGCACGCCACAAGATGTACATATGTTGGCACGCGCGGCAGCGGTAGGGCTTCATCCACAGTTTGTGCTTGGACGAGTAGAGCGGCCGGCGGCTTTGGATACGGGTGCTTTCGGCATCGGCCGTACGGCAGTGCTGCTACACACACATGTACCATGTTTGATGATTTGCACGCATCCACGACTACGAGTTGTGATTTTCCAGATCGTTCTCATGGCGAATGATCAACATTACTCACCGCATCTTACACGTCAAAAGTGCAAACTAGGCCCAGCCCATCTATTAATAAACTGGGCTGATCTGCTATTTAGGGCTTTAGTGTACGTTGGTCTGATTAATATTCAGTGGGCTAGTCTTGCTCTGAAAATTGGAACTTATCAGCCCAACGTGTTGCTCATATTGTTTGTGCTCACTAGACAGGCCCGGCTAATGGAATGGGCTCAATCGAGTAACCCTCACTACGAATTGCACCTTTTTTATATATCAAGACATAGGAGTGCAAGCGGGTGTGGACTGTGGACTGTCATGAGCCCACTAAATTCGTCCTATAATAAATAGTAAGTAAACTTTCTTTTAGCTGGACTTGGACTTAAGTGGCAGCTCACACGTAGCCCACGACCTCTTATCCCCATCCCTATGCCGTACCCCTTTGAGCCTTCGATTCGTGATGGGATGCACGCGGAGTAGTGCTGCGGCGGCGCACGGGGCGGCGAATCCGGCAGGGCGCCGCAACGAGGGTGTACACGTAGCCCACTAAAGCTATCAGCACCGACCGCATCATCTCAACTCGCAGCGCCACGCAACGACGAATCGAGCGATGCCTCCCCTGCTGCGCCATTAGGTTTCCCCATCCCGTCACTTGATCCAATTCCTCCTTTGTTCCGCCTCTTCCTCAGCTTGTGCTCAGCCTCCCATGGCCGCCGGCGGCGGCTGCGCCGCCGAGTCTCGCCCGATTCGCCGCCTCCAAGCGCCCGATTCGTTGGTTGATGTGACAAGGCATGGCTGATGGCGAGGTTGCGGTGGACCTCGCAGAGAAGGTGGTGGGACTCTCTGTAGGCGGTAGGGAAGAACCGCAGCTACTGGCTGCCGGCAATGAGCAATGGCATCCGGATGGCGGCAAGGTCCGCGAAGAACCGCGACTATCCAAGAAGTGCGTCCCCTCTCCCCCCTCTTGCGCCATCCAGGAAGCAATTTGTTAGTTTTTTTTATTTGTTGTTGCCACGTGCAGATCCAGGAAGGATGAGAAGAGGAAGAAGCTAGAGAAGAAATTTGAAACTCTTGCGCCGCAAAGGAAGCCATCTGAAACTCATTATAAGTATGAAGTCCTTTTTTGCCAAACCTGCAACTGCTATTTTCAGCTTGAGGAGGTGCATGCAGAAATCTGCTACTACTATCTTTTTTCAGTAAGATTCTTTACTTCACTAGAAATACATTTCTTGAGCTTAAGTACAAATTTTTAGTTATTGTAAGATGGATAGAAATTTCACAGCTTGGAAGAAACTACATAACCGAGAAAGTGGTATCTTTTAATAGATAATATGGCTATCTTTTTATCAGTCATTACAGAATGTTGAATTTTGATACACAATCTCATTGGATTGCTCTTGTAAGGAGCCTAAAAGGACAAGTGTAATGCTTTGTTGAAAGTTACAAGTCAGTTTTGTATGATTAAGGTTATGTTAATTGCTAGGTTTATAAAGTTTCGTTGTAAATACTAAACCTCTCTGGACGTGAAAGCTCTTCTGATGCATTGCCACCCCATGCATGGATATTAGCCTGAAATCTGACCTGCTAGTGAGATTTACCTCCAATTTCTTCAGATGTTTTATGGTGATAACGCAAAATTTGTCATAATGAATATTCTGTATGGTTTATATGCATTTCGCAACTATCCTAACAGTAACAAGCAGGATCTGACTACTTTTTCTTTGATGTTCCAGGATGACATGGGTGAATAAGGAGGTCCTTTTGAGTTAGTTATTTTGGTTAAATAGATGACAGACTACTTTAAAAGAATACTTCGAGGAAAAACTGAGGTGCTTGACTGCGATGAAGCACTAGAAGTGCTTATGTAATACTTTTTTTTTTGTTAAAAGAAGCATATGCAACACTTAGTCATGTCAGGACATTGATGCAAACAATAAGTACTTCAAAAATAGTTTTCCGACTATTATTGTCTCTGTTTGGGTTCTTTTGCTTTTTCTTACTTATATATATATTTTTTGGTTTTTTCAAAGCCATGGTGTATATTAGTGTCGTAACTTTGTTGATTCGTGGTATCAGCAGTTGCAATCGTTATTTATCTGTGTCATGCGGGCTGGCGGATGCCGCATGTCACGCATAAATGCTTGGCGGGCTGCCGTATGTCCCGTATATATTTCTGCGGTCGGTGTGGGTAAACACGGGCTGGCCACAACACATCCCACGTTCATCCTAATTAAAACAGACACTCCTGAGGTTATGTACAATATAGCCAAATAAGGGAGTAGCAGAGTCAATCCAAAGCAGATCAGCTAAACAAACAAACTGGTCCTGCGCTAGACTCACCATACAGTGTGCCGAGCATCTAGCAAATTGTGCTAAATTATGCGCACTCATGAGCTATATTATTTTGATATCTTCCCACAACGACTCCACACCTGGAAGAATACTCCCACCCTAAAAAAGAAATTGCCAGTCTATAGTCCATACCCATGAGTAGGGTCTGGTAATGGTCTACAACCCAATCCATGCCCAACTCATAGCACAGTAAAAACTTGCAATATTCCCAAACAATCCAAACCACTAATCATCCATCAAGACCCAAACCAACCCAATCCATCAAGACCCAAACCAATCCAACCCATGACACTTCAACTCAAATCAAACAAAATAATTTCCCTAATATGGGTTCAACCTATTTCAACCCATCGCCAACCCACCACTCTCACCCTATATTCATGTCACCATACAACACTAATTCACCATACAAAGCTAGTGCTCATATCTAGGGGTGCAACTGGTCTGGTCTGGTCCGAACCCGACCTGCCCCATGTGACCCAGAGCCTCTCCCGCGGGCCAAGGGTCCGACCATTTGTGGAATGTGCCATGGCCCCATGGATTGAATGGTCCGGACCATTTTGTAGAGTACTTTGTGTATGCACATCCCATTGACAAACTTGATGAGAATATAAATTGCGGTAATTCTGATAAAACAAAATAAAATCTGATAAAACAAAATAATGATGACAACGTCGCATGGATTCATCATAAAATGACATTTTTCAACTGATGACTAGCAAGAAGCAACCATGACTATAGCGTGTTAGAAGTTTGCCACAGAAATTATATGCTCAACAGAAGGCACTAAGGCCAATTCCGTATAACTGATTGTCAGCATGCACCATGCATAGACAGAATTCTTGCAATTGGGACAGAGCTTTTGGATCACACTTCTGAAATTACTAGTATGAGAAAAAAAAATTGTACATATAGATGCATCTCATCTTCAGATAATTTTTTGTACACAAAAGGTATCAAATAATTTTTTATGTAGTATATATGAGATACTGTTCCCATTATACATGAAGAAGACAAATCTGGACCAGAGAAGCCCAACCATTTCTACAATATCAACACATCAAATTTGCAAGATGCAGAATCTGCATTCAACACAACCTTCTGGTCATCTCCTTGTTCTTGCGTCTGGAGGTCCTCCATTCCAAGAAAAGCGTTGGGCAACCTGCCGACCGCCGCCACCCTGCCCCTCGCCCCCTAGTCCCTTGCAAAAAATTTACATATGACTAGCTACATAGACAGAATTTAAAAAAGAAGAAGAAAGAAACAACAGTGCAGTCCCAGTAAAAGTGAACAATGTCGCAGCTTCATGACTATTTCTTAGTGACATTTCATCAAATTAATCAAACAAAAGGTGATGCAAATAGGGAAGAAGCTACAAGCCTACTAGTATTATAGTCAGCCTTGACAAGATTCTGGCTCCAAGCCTTCTAGTTTCTCTAGCTACTTATCAAGATCAAAGATGTACTATACTAGTATGCTTTGAGAACAACTTTATGTACGAAGAGAACCTCGTTGTTTGCCAAGACAGGTGCATTCTGAACAGAGTCAGAGATGCTTCATGTGATCAACAAATCGGTTCCATACTCTCATCTGGGTTTGTTTCATCTTTGTCCGGCCTCTTGCCAGTATATGTTTGTGTACTATAAATCTGAACAGAAGAGTCTGCGTTGCAAGCCTCAGATGAGTGCTTACAGCAACACTGAAAGAACATAGAAAATCATGCAAGAACCAGCAGCTGCTCACCGTGGATCAGTGTCGAGGGCGATGTGCACCTGGTTGACACCGGATGTATAGCACAAGTCCCCGGCCGGGGCGGCAGATATCGGAGGCACGTATCTACTAGACTAGCAAGATTTGGAGCAAACTAAGCAAGGTAAGCTACCTGGAAGCGTGTGACATGTTACCTAACGAAGGTGATGTGGACGTCGAGGCTGCGGTGGACTGCGGAGCAGTTGAGGCAGAGGAAGATGTCGTAGGTGACAGAGGCCCAGGTGGGGTTCTAGGCAGTGCAGTCATAGCACATCTGGCGCAGGCAGGAAGGGAGGAAGCGCAAGAAGAGCACATCAGTAAGAGATCAGATCTGAGGGAAATAGCCGGCTTGAAGAGATCTGGGTGCCGACGAGGCAGGTAGGTGGGTGGGTGGGCGGGCGGGCGACGAAGATCGGGGGAGGGGAATGTGGCGGTGGAGGTCTCGGTCTCTTGGGGCATCGGGGGCGGAGGAGAGGTTTCTTCCCTACTGCTCAACCCAAAGTTCAAAACCACGGAGAACCATGTTCAAACCGAATGAAACCGAAAATATTTCGCCCAAACCAACCCAAATCAACCCGTTTCACCAGCAAACCCAACCTAACCTAGTCTGTTTTGCTCTTTAACTCATTTGAATCCATCTAATTGTATTCATTCCTTCAATCCAAGCCACTCAACCTATTTGAGTCCGAATCATTACCAAACCTACTTATGAGATAACATAGAAGTGTTACATTCGCAGTGATGTGTTGAGTTGAGAGGATATGTGTTCTTTATTTTTTAAAATATATTTCATATGCTGGAAAAAAATTATGGTTGCTCCATATAACGTAATCTAACATTGCCATTTGCCGATGTATAGTTGCTAATAATGCCACCGTGCAATTGGGCAAAGCTAACCGCTTCCTTGCAATTGAGCAAAGAACAACCGATTTCTAAACCTGGCCTGGCCGAAAACAGCCATCTCCTATCCTAAGCCCCACCGGATAACACACAATCCCTGCACTCCCGTTTCCTCACTCGTCGAAGCACACCCCAAAGGCGATGGCCTCCCTGGCGCAGCAAGTCGCGGGACTCGCGTGTCCGCCGCTCTCCGGCGCGTCGCGCCGCCCCGCGGCGCCGAGGCGGCCGTCTGCTCTGGTGTGCGGGACGTACGCTCTGACCAAGGAGGAGCGGGAGCGGGAGCGGACGCGCCAACTGTTCGACGAGGCCTCTGAGCGCTGCCGCACCGCGCCCATGGAGGGCGTCGCCTTCTCCCCCGAGGACCTCGACTCTGCCGTCGAGTCCACCGACATCGATACCGACATCGGCTCCCTCGTAATCCCCGCCCTCCTACCCGCTCTCTTGTTCTTGCTCGCTCGTTTGTTGTGAAATTGAAACAAGTAGCAATTGGCGCGGAAAACAAGCTAATCCTTGTTAGAAATTATGTTAATGAGAGAGTAGTTCTCAAAATTTAGGTTCTTGGTTTGCTTGCAAGTCAGCAGTCATAACTTCTGCTCAAGTGGGTTATACTAGTGGGAGAGTACGGGCACTATGGCTGCCACATTGTGGTCTCTAAGTTGTTTTAGATCGTGAGCAAGGTGATCTGCCACATTGGACTATTATGTTTATCATGGTTCTCGTGTAATAAAATGCTACTCCCCTAGGGTCCAAAAGCATGTTCAATTGGCTGTCCTCACCGGTTTCCCCTCTCTGCCCTGTTTGTAGTGGTGGTATGGAATAATCTAGGAATAACAGAGTCATTACTGATCTTCCATTTCTTTTTGAAGTATAGTAGACAAATTGCCCGCGTAATTGCGCGGCAAGATAATATAACACATATGTTTATATTTGAGAACAGAGGTGATGTATTTGTTATACAACTCTCACGCCTACTACTGAACGTATATATGCATTTGTTATTATACAACTATAAGGACTATAAAATCCGTGTACTAATCTAGACCGTTATAATTTAGGCCCACCACGCAAGCGATGTCAATCTTTTGCTTTTTTCCCCTCCGATTAATGTGGGAACTTCTAATCCCTCATATCGAACGTGGTGGCTCTAATTCGCCCGCGTATTTGCTCAGGTAGATGCTAGAATTTATTTCTTACACAACTTCCATTTTCTTTCAGTTAAGATTTTACTTCCGACTAACAATTAGCATGTTCTTCATATCTCATACTCAATTATAGATGTTTCAGTTATATGTACGAATCATGTGTGGTTGCAAGATGAGTGAAAATGAAGGGCTACTTACGTACTGTGTAATAGATTTTAGGTGCTTAGCTTGCACTTTAGACAATCAAAAATTGAATTGCATCAACATTTTCCTTTTTTCCCCCCTGTTATCTAAGTTCCTATGTGCATGGCTTTCTTATCTTAAAGCACACTATCTATACGCTTATTTATTTTATTTATCTTTGAACTTAGTTTTTCGATGTTGTACTCGGACCAGCTGAGCTCCAAATTTTGCTTATTTGCATTGTTCTAGTCTGACTATCTTGGGGCTCTCGTCTTGAATTCTATCTTTGGCACATTAGTTCTTGCCTACTTCATTGCAAACATACACTGCGTCGATTTGCTTGTTGCCTCACTGGGCATGTGCCCTTATGTGCAAATAATGTGGTAGGCCTGTTGGCGAAAGCTTAAGGAACGTGCTCCCTCCATATGTATGTAGCATTTGCATTCTTGTATTTATCACTTGAAATCTAATTGGGGACAAAACACTCCTTGACTTGTATGATACAACATACAATTGACCTTCTACTTTGAACCTTTTGTTTAGAGCGCGATCTTCTACTTCGATCTTGAATGTACTCTCTTTGCATATAATGTGATTAACTAATGCGGCAATGGGGCAAATATCTCTCTTCCACCTTGAGGACTCCTTGTTCTTGTACTTAGTATCCTTGGAATCCCTATGTATGCATCCGATTGGTTTCCTCTATCCAATCGCTGGCATCTCTATGCCTGCATGCAAAACTATGTATTGTTTTCTATCTCTGTTGTGCAGGGGCGGAGCCAACCCTCCTGGTAGGGTGGGCGGCTGGACGCTTGCCTGGGCTCCACCTGCCACATCCATAAGACCCTCCTTTACCAGCGCTATGGTTCTGGAGGTTAGGGGAGCGAGCTCCGGCTGGACGTCGCTCATGGAGGAGAGAGTCAGAGAGAGGAGGCAGCTGTCTGGAGATTGAAGATGAGTTGGGAGGGGATATTTGGGCTGTTCGGCCCATGTAGTAGTTTAGATGAGCGGGCTTGTCATGAATTGGTTGAGCCAGACCACCACAGAGTCACTTCAACCACCGAGTGAGGGAGTGAGCCAGGTGAAGGTGATTAAACTTATCTCAAATCTTCCTCTAAAAAAAAACTTGTCCCAAATCTCAACACTTAAGTCTCTAACTCCTCTTGGTCTCAAAGTTGCATAGAATGTCATAGGTTTGTAGAAGATGGAGAAACGGATTCTGCATAGGTATTTTTCAACTAATATCTTTCTCAACTAATTATGAACCTACACATAGTGATTCATATATGATAATTTGTGAGCTCTAAAAATCGTTTTTGGAATTATTGCCAGTAATTAACTGTAATTATCTCAAAATTGTCAGTTATGCTATAGAATTATGTGATTCACTTACTTTGGTTGCTTGTTTTATGTTGATGGGTTATTTAATTAGTATGGGATATGAAATTGCTAGGATTGTAAAATTGTGAACCCTGGCAGGTGGGAGGCCGTCGGCCTCACCGCCACGGTGAACCCCAGTTCACAGCTAGAATAGACTTGCCCAAGCTAAATTTTTTCCTGGCTCCGCCACTACTGTTGTGTGCACGTGAAATTAGCATGCGTACAAAGAGACTAATTTGGTTCCATACATGCTGTCATGTGGGAGCGTACTTATGTACGAAGACGTCACAGATTGTGGGCCGGTGCAACTGGTGTGGATGGCGCAACTGGCTTAGCGTGCGATTCGGTTGATTCGGCAGAATAGGGGTTAGTATCGGCTTCATGCAACAATACGGCAACTGAGTCCGTTGGCGTATCTAAATAGGACTTGTAAACAAGTCTATTATGTTTACAATTGTAAACGGAGATGTATTCGTTTCTTTGTTTCCTTTTGTTTCCAGAGATATGCTAGCAAGCACTGCTATATAAGAGTAGACATTGTAATGCAATGGATATACAAGAATTTATCTCTACGAAACCCAATTCTGCTGTCTCGACTTCTGCTTATGCAATTCTTCTTCCACGTCTCGTCTATCTAACTTCACAACGGATCACCGGCTTGATCAACCTGATCGTTCTGGGTGACTTCCCGCCTCACACTGCTACAACTTACGGTCTTGAGATCAAGCTCGTGACATCTTGGTATCAAAGCCCATGGCTGGGACATCTGAGATGTCAGCATTGACACAGCAGATTGCGGATCTCACGGCAGCCATGATGTTCAAGTTAGAGGACCTCAAAACAGAAATTACAGCAGAGGTTGCAGGTCTCGAGGAACGTATTGGGTCATTGGAAAGAAGGCTGATGCAAGCTAGCGATGGATTGTTGCCTGCTCCATCCGGCGTATTGCCCACCCAACCAGCACAATCCGTTACTCAGTGGCAATCAAGGCGTGCGTAGTCACAAATTGTTGTTTCCTACCTTTGACGGTAAAGATGACCCATTGGGATGGCTTAATAGATGTGAGCAATTCTTCAGGGGTCAACAAACACCAGAACGGGACAAGGTATGGCTAGCTTCGTATCATTTGCTTGGCGCTGCACAACAGTGGTATTTTCAATTGGATCATGATGAGGGAGAACCGTCCTGGCGAGTGTTCAAAGAGTATTGCAATCGCAGGTTCGGTCCACCAATTCGCAATAATTTTTTAGGGGAACTGGCTAAACTTCAGGCAGTAGGTACGATGGATGATTATCAAGAGAAATTTTTGGGTCTCCTTTTTTCGCGCAGATTCCTTATCATCAGCATAGCAAGTTCAGTTGTTCACTTCTGGACTAATGGAACCCGTTCGCACTGATGTGGAGCTTCAAAATCCGGCAGTCTTAAATTGGCTATGGCATTGGCTCGTGCGTATGAGAAGTGTCAACTCTTTCCAGAACGGGCACAAAATAGATTAACCAGAGTACATCAAAGCTTCAGCAGTCTGCGACAGCACACACCGGAGCTTTGGCACAGTGATCATTACGAACTACAGTATCATGAACCGACAATACCGCTGCTAGTACTCCAGTATCTCTGCCTCATAAACAGCTAACTGCGGCGCAAATGGCCGAACGTCAACGACAGGGTCTTTGCTTTAATTGCGAGGAGAAATTTGTCCCTGGGCATCGCTGCAAACGTTTATTCCTACTTGAAGTGCGCCCTGATGATGCTGATGAATTACCAGTAGACAACATTCCAAATGAATCGACACTGGCAATATCATTACATGCATTGTCTGGTATTCAGCCTCGGTCTATGCAGTCGATGAAGCTGGCTGTTTGGGTTGGGTCAATTCAGCTTATTGCTCTATTAGACTCTGGCTCTACTGATAATTTTATCAGTGATACTGCTACTCAACGCATGGGATTGCAATTACAGCCGCAACAAGGCCTGAAGGTGGCCATGGCCAATGGAGATACCTTGTCCAGTACAGATTTGTATCCCAATCTGCCGGTACGTATTGAGCAAGAGGTTTATTTCTTGGATTGTTATTCCATACCACTAGCAAGTTTTGATATGGTGTTAGGAGTACAATGGTTGAGTACATTGGGTCCAATCCTTTGGGATTTCCAACATTTGTTGACTCTGTCTATTCAGAGTAATGACCGGCATATTACTTGGCATGGACTTCCATCTCCAGGGAAGACTTTGTTAGTCATACAGCAAGCTGAAACAGATTTATTGCAAGAATTGTTGGAGGAGTTCAACGGCTTGTTTTCACAACCCCAGGGATTGTCGCCGAAACGGGCTTGGGACCATCGCATACAGCTTCTGTCGGATACTTCTCCAGTGGCAGTTAGACCATATCGTTATGCTCATGCACAGAAGAAAGAATTAGAAAAACAGTGCAAGGAGATGCTTCAGAAAGGCACTATGCGTCCAAGTTTGTCCGCATTCTCAGCACCTGTTTTGTTGGTTAAAAAACAGGATGGCTCATGGCGATTTTGTGTGGATTATCAGGCACTAAATGATAAAACCATCAAGGATAAATTTCCGATACCGGTAGTGGAAGAACTTTTGGATGAGCTCAAGAATGCTAAGTTCTTCACTAAACTGGATTTAAGATCCGGTTATCACCAGGTCCGAATGCATTCATCTGATATTGCGAAGACAGCTTTTCGAACACATCAGGGGCTTTTTGAGTTCTTAGTGATGCTATTTGGGCTCACAAACGCCCCGGCAGCTTTTCAAGCATCGATGAATGAGGTACTTCATGCCTATCTACGACGTTTTGTGCTCGTGTTCTTTGATGACATCCTCATCTATAGTACATCATGGTCAGAACATCTTTGACATCTTCGCACAGTGTTCCATGTACTTAACGAACATCAATTTTTTCTTAAGAGATCCAAGTGTTTGTTTGGAACTTCTTCAATAGCCTATTTGGGGCATGTGATTACTAGCTCTGGAGTTACTATGGATAAACAAAAAGTTCTCGCGGTACAAGAATGGCCTATTCCACGATCAGTGCGGGCTTTGCGAGGATTTCTTGGATTGGCTGGGTATTATCGCCGATTTATCAAAAATTATGGCGTATTGGCCGCGCCTCTCACCAAGTTATTGAAGAAGGAAAATTTTCTATGGTCATTGGAGGCCTCCAGTGCATTTGATCTCTTAAAAAAGGCTTTGTCATCTGCCCCCGTTCTTCAATTACCCAACTTTCACAACGAATTCGTTGTGGAATGTGATGCCTCGGGCACAGGAGCGGGAGCAGTGTTACATGAGGGGTACAGGCCCGATTGCATTTTTCAGTAGACCACTAGCTCTTCATCATCGACAATTGGTCGCGTATGAAAAAGAGCTTATTGGTTTGGTTCAGGCGATTCGGCATTGGCATCCATACTTGTGGGCTCAGTCATTTTTAGTAAGAACAGATCATTACAGTTTGAAATTTTTGTTGGACCAAGATTGACTACGATACCTCAACATCGTTGGGTCAGTAAATTGTTGGGATACACATTCCGAGTGGAATATCGACCGGGCCGGCAAAATATCGTGGTGGATGCATTATCCAGACGTGAGACAGAAGACCTCACGATTTGTGTTTTGACGACCAACCGTTTTGATATTTTTTAGAGGCTCCGAGCAGAGCTACTGGAATCAGCCGAATTGCTTCACTTGCGTGACAACATTGCTACTGGAATGTCTGGATCTAACTGGAATTTTGTGGATGGATTAATCACTTGCAAAGGCCACGTGTATGTCCTTGAATCATCGCCACATCTGCCAACAATTCTTGTGGCTACGCATACATTGGGCCATGAAGGAGTACCGAAAACATTATGAAGGAGTACGGAAAACATTACACAAGCACCGTGCTGATTTTTTTGTTCCACACGCTCGCCGTTTAGTTCAACAGTAGGTGCAAGCTTGTTCAGTCTATCAGCAAAATAAGAGTAGTCATTTACACCTGGCTGGTCTTTTGCAACCGTTGTCCACACCGTTTCAAATTTGGGAAGACATTTCTATGGACTTCATCGAAGGATTTCCCAAAGTTAACGGTAAAACAATTATTTTATCGGTTGTCGATCGGTTTTCAAAATATGCACATTTTCTTGCGTTAGCTCACCCATATTCAGCGAGCACGGTTGCCTAGCATTTTTTTGAAGGGATTGTTTGTTTGCATGGTATTCCTTTATCCATTGTCAGTGATCGGGATCCAATTTTTACAAGTAAATTTTGGGAGGAATTATTTCGACTCTCGGGTGTGCAATTAAACCGGAGTTCTGCTTTTCATCCTCAGTCCGATGGTCAATCCGAAGTGGTAAACAAAGTGATCACCATGTATTTGTGATGTTTGACTGGTGACCGACCCCGTCAATGGTTACAATGGCTGCCTTGGGCTGAGTATTGTTACAATTCCTCGTTTCATGCTTCACTTAAAGATACACCTTTTAAGGTGGTCTATGGGAGAGATCCGTCGTCTCTTCGCTGTTATGAGCTGGGCAGTGCTAAAGTAGCAGCCGTGGATGAGTTATTACTTATCTTGCTTGCTGATATTCGGGATTGTTTACTTCAAGCACAGTAGCGCTACAAGCATTTCTATGATGTTCATCACCGTGATCTACAGTTAACCATCGATCAGTGGGTGTGGTTGCAAATTCAGCATAGAAAGATTGCGTCATTAGCAGCTCAACCTTCCGGGAAACTAGCACCAAAGTTTTATGGACCATATCAGGGAGCTGAGCGAATTGGAGAGGTATCATATCGGTTAAGATTACCACCCAAAACAAAGATTCACGATGTCTTTCACGTCAGTCTTTTGAAACCCTTTATTGGGACTCCTCCGATAACTCCTCTATCATTACCACCATTGTATCATGGAAAAGTTATTCTAACACCCATTGAAGTGGTGCACGCTCGGAAAGCTCGAGGAGTATGGTAGGTGTTGGTGTGTTGGGAAGGCATGTCTACCGCCGATACGTCTTGGGAAGATGTACAACGTTTCAAGGAACAATATCCTTTATTCCAGCTTGAGGACAAGCTGATTCTTCAAGACGAGGGAGATGTCATGTGGGGGCGTACTTATGTACGAAGACGTCACAGATTGCGGGCCGGTGCAACTGGTGTGGATGGCGCAACTGGCTTAGCGTGCGATTCGGTTGATTCGGCAGAACAGGGGTTAGTATCGGCTTCATGCAACAATACGACAACTGAGTCCGTGGGCGTATCTGAATAGGACTTGCAAACAAGTCTGTTACGTTTACAATTGTAAACGGAGATGTATTTGTTTCTTTGTTTCCTTTTGTTTCCAGAGACAGGCTAGCAAGCACTACTATATAAGAGTAGACATTGTAATAGGGATATACAAGAATTTATCTCTACAAAACCCAGTTCTGCTGTCTCGACTTCTGCTTATGCAATTCTTCTTCCACGTCTCGTCTATCTGACTTCACGACAGATCACTGGCTTGATCAACCCGATCGTTCCGGGCGACTTCCCGCCTCGCACCGCTACAACTTACGGTCTCGAGATCAAGCTCGTGACACATGCACATGTCCATATATAAAGAGACTCATCTGATCTTATCAAACGAAGCCTATATATAGATGAGATCTGCACTGTTATATTTGGATCCACTATAATCGATGGTGTATATTTTTCTCTTTTTACTCCGATTAATGCGATGATTTTTAGCCCTTGAGGGTGAACGTGATGACTTTTTTTTTTTTTTAATAACTATATATAGGTGAGTGGCCTACGCAACTGCGCGGCTAGTCCTAATATGCTTTTATTTATATGTCCATATCCATTTGAATTACGTTTTATAATTTGGATAAATACTTTCTATTTTGCAGTGAATTTAGGAGGGTTCGAGGGAGTATTTCATACAACACCTATAGGGAAAAAGACAAAATAATGGAAGTTGGAGGGAAAAGATAAAGAAAAGAAAATACAAGACAGCTGTGTGTGGCTGGTAGTAGTGGACCCCTATTTCAGCGCGTGTGTGTATTTTTTTTCTTGAACACGTTCTATTTTGGAAGTGGCAGCACGATGTCACGTTCATGCGAGAGTAGAACCAGCTGTCCTTTTTTTTTTTACCATTGCACTTTTTTATTTGCCTTTCATGGAGTAGGTCATTTTTTTTTTTTTTTTTTTGCGAAGGGTAGGTCAATTATTAATGGACACACAAGATTTGTATCCACCAAATTGAATAAGCATTACCTTCAATTTTAGTTTTTGAATTATAAAGTGACAATATCTCTTAAGTAATTAATCCAATGGACATTATAGCTCTGCTTTAATTGGGGTCCACCAGATTTGAGGGCTAGATATTTTTTTTTTGTGAGGATTTCCAACATATTTCTCATTTTTTTCTAATAATATCCAAAGGCCACTACAGTTCACCTGTAATTAGGGCCCACCAGATTAAGGGTCATATGTTTTTCTTTTTGTGGGAGTTTCTAGTATATTTTTTTTTCTTCTTAGCAGCTGTAAAACACTGTCATCGACTTTTAATAGATAATAGATTAGTGAAGTATGCCATTCTTACATCAAATGGAAAAACAGTAAAAAAATCACCCGGAGTTCATCCGTACCTTGGAGTAACTATCCGATTCTGCTAGCTCTAAACTCGATGGGATTTCAGTTACTGACTAATTGCTGCTTGTCTTTCTAAACCACGTCCCCTCCAATTAGATGTGCCTAGTGAATTAAGCACATCCAACTTACTACTAAATTACCACAATTACAGTGAACAATCAGCTATGCTTGTATTATGTGTTACAAATGCACATGGACACACAAAAACTCAGTTTGCTTAGCTGCTAGATTTGTGTTACTCTTTAAATTATTTCTTCTGGTACCTATGATTCTGCTGCTATCTCCTTTCATCATATAGTGTTGTCGTTGTTATTTGTTTTATGCACTATAATTTTTTGTGGTATGCTGGTTCTGCTCATCTCAAAAATGTTTTACGTGCTTGCGATCTCTACAGATTAAAGGAACAGTATTCATGACCACTTCAAATGGTGCATATGTTGACATCCAATCAAAGTCTACTGCTTTCTTGCCTCTAGATGAGGCATGCCTTCTTGATATTAGCAATCTAGAGGATGCAGGCATCCGTCCGGGTTTAGTTGAAGAGTTCATGATTATTGATGAGAACCCTGGTGATGAAACTTTAATTTTGAGTTTGCAAGCAATTCAGCAAGACCTTGCCTGGGAAAGGTGCAGGCAGCTTCAAGCAGAAGATGTTGTTGTCTCGGGCAAAGTGAGTAAAAAACTTGCAGAAGGAACTATTTCCTTGTTCTTCCTATTGTTCTCTACTACTACTTAAATAAATTGCCATTGTTGAGCTCGTAAACTAAATGTTTGTTAAGCAGCCTTCTGTTGCCCTTGTTTGTCTTGGACCGATTAGACTTTGCACCCTTGAATGTCTACATGACAACAGAGCCATTGTTTTTTGGAAAAGAAAATCAGTGCATTGGCAATTTATGGTGTAAATCCACTTTGATTATTACCTCCAGTGATATATCTATGTCAGAGCTGTTGTTAACTTGGTATGGCTTACTGATCAGGTAGTGAGATCAAATGCGGTTCCCATAATAGCCGGATAATTCATGTTCTTATTGGATTGTTCTTATTTGCTAGTTTGTTCCTGTTATACTACTACTGAACTCATGAAGTTTAAACCAGTCACTTTTTAAAAACATGACAATGGATAAGCTTTTCTCAAGAGCTTACCTAATGATACAAACCGGCTTGAGGTGTTGATCGAGTGGTGGAAGAAGATGGGAACTAGAATTAGGGTTTGAGCAAACCGGGTAGGGAGAACGGTGGAGTTCACCCTCATGCGCAAGACGGGACTCTTTCCCGGCCAGCGCGTTGAGGCTCTAAACTGCCGGCGTTTGGGGAGGAACCAATCTGTTATTTCTTGAAGAATTGAGTACAATTGGGTGTCCTTTTATTGAGGACAAACTACTATTCGTATCCGACAAGAATACTACGTATCCGGAAAGGATACCACATCATTAAAGTATCCGTAATGGGCACTATCTAAAATATCACAATTTATCCATAAGGGACTTACCTAATACCAAAACCTACCCTATCTCTTCTCCCCTCCTTGCGCCAATCTCCCGGACCTGCTCTCCGAATCCCAGTCGGCTCTGTTGCCACGCGCAAGGACTCCGAGTCCAGGTCGGCTACGTTGCTATATGAGGCACAGTCATATCCAGCACGGCTTTACTCTGACGCGAATACTTCTTGCCAAATAATGAATCCGAAACATTTCCGCCGTCCTGGAGAAACAACTCATCCTCGAGCTGCATATGAGGATTGTTATGAATATATTGTGTGTATATTGAAGAGGCCCAATGGACAATATATATAGGAGTACATGAGGTGTATGTCATATACAGATAAGGCAATACACAAGAGTCCCTATTCTATCTCTAATATATCTCTAACACCCCCCCGCAAATGCAAGGCGTATGCAATAGCATTGCATTTGGAAAGGGTTGACACTAAAATATGGAAAATCCAAAGTCCGGGTCTTGATAATGTCGTCGTAGCATGCAGCTCTTGAAAAATATGTCGATAAAAGATCTCCTCCCATCTAAGGTCCCACGACAGCCCATAAAACACAATGTGTGGGAGCAAAGTCGACCGTGGCAACATGACGAAGAAGATGATGAAACCGACAAAAAGATAAAATTGTCAAGTCGAATAGGAAGAGATAGAAGCATGACGACGCAGATCGAAGCCCAAGACGACGGCGGCGCAGTGTACAAGAAGCGCAATAAAGACGCAGTGCACAAGAAGCGTAATAAAGACGCAGAGAGCACAAGAAGCGCAACGGATGCACAGTGCAAAAGAAGCGCGACGCAATGCACAAGAAGCGCAACAGAGGCGCAGTGTAGAAGAAGCGCGGCGCAATGCACAAAAAAGTACACCGAGACGAGCGAAAGAAGCGCAATGCCTTAAAAGCGGCGACGGATCTGCGGTGTTCAAGAAAAGAACAATGCGCCGCCATGCAAAAGAAATTCCTATGCTTTTACGACAGACAAGAAATTTGTGGACTCGCATGACTTAGACGAACTAAAGATAAAATTTTACGGACTTGGATGGACACAACGGAATAAACGACTCACATAAATAAAAGACGCAAAAATAGCTAGCAGCAGCGGATGAACAACCAGTGGCAGCCGAGGCAAGAATTACAGCCGAGCCATCCCGATATAGTCACAGCCGAGCCATCATCAACTCTCACCAAATCTCCAACCATGAGCAGCCCAATAAAAGAACGTAATAGCCCAACATCCACCAGCAGCTCCTCCCTTCCCAATCTCCATAGAGAGAGACCATAGAGAGAGACCCAAAGACACTGCCTTTAATTGGCATGAGCCAAGCGCCTTCACTGACGAGGAGCTCGCCCCACCTCTCACATCCGGCCCCTTCACGGGACTCGCAGAGAACGCGGGAGGCAAGACTCGAGGCCACGGAGCGATCTCGCCTCCACCACGAGCTCCCACCGCCGAGAAGAAGACGATCCGCGATGGATGCGGAGGCGGCGGCGGCCGAGAGAGCAAGCCGACACGACAGAGCCCGAGCGCGCGATCGAGGCGAGGAGCGGCGGAGCGAAGTCGAGGCGGCGGCGTTCGATCCGTGGATCGCAGCCGACGGTGCGGAGAAACCACGAGACGCGGCATAGCGGCTCGGGAGGACGAGCGAGGTAGCGTGGATCGGGCGATGGATCTCGCGGCGAGCAGGCGGCGACGACGGAGCTCGCAATCTCTGGCCATGGAGGAGCTGCAGCGGCGTCTCGGTCCCGATGGTGGATCCGCGCAGGTCGGCATGAGGCCGTCGACTTGGACGAGGCGAACGGCGACGGGATCCAAACCGAAGGCCAAGCCCTGCTCCTCCCCGACGCGATGTGATCCGGATCGGTGGAGGCGACGGCGGAAGCACGGGGCAGAGGAGCGCCAAAGCCGGATCCGAGGCAGAGCGTCAGGCGACGTATCTCGCCGCTTTTTCGGGCGCGCACGGAGCAAAGGCGGCTACAGATCCAGAGCCGTCGAGCAGCCGATGGAGATTCCTTCAAAGCCGGAGACGACAGCAGCGGTAGCACGAGGCAGAGGAGCTCCACTCCTCCCACGGAGACGAAGGCGGAGGGAGAAGGCCGCCCCGGAGCGAAGAAGGCTCTCCCGGGCAAGGGCACCGGCGGCAATGAGGCTAGGAGGCAGCGACGGTAAGAGCAAACCCTAACCTTGGCTCTGATACCATGTTATGAATATATTGTGTGTATATTGAAGAGGCCCAATGGACAATATATATAGGAGTACATGAGGTGTATGTCATATACAGATAAGGCAATACACAAGAGTCCCTATTCTATCTCTAATATATCTCTAACAAGGATAACATTGTCGAAATTCTGAAACCAACAACCATGATGATTTCGTGGTTGGCTGATCCTCCCAACGAGGCAAAACTTCCCATCCGGCGGACGTAAAACATGATCACAGTACTTGAGCCGGTTTGGGAACAACACGACCATGATGAATGTCAGGCAACAGGACAATCTGATTCGGCGGCTCCCTGTGAAACGGTTTCAACAAAGCCACATGGAAAACATCATGTAGACGAGCACGAGGAGGTAGCTTCAAACGGTAAGCTACGAAGCCGACACGTTGCACAATTTGATAAGGCCTGAAAAATCGAGGAGAAACTTTACCGAGGGCTGGTCGCCCTAAGGAGGTCACTTCCCGGTGATGAAGGCGGAGCCAAATCCACTGTCCCACCGCAAACTCAACGGCACGATGAGTTTGATCATAATATTCTTTCATAGAATTCTGAGCGTGAAGCAATCTCTCCCTAATTTCAGCAAGAAACTCATCATGTTCCAAGAGTTGTTGATCAACGGACGCAAGACGTGCAACACCGGGCTCGTAGGTGACCAAACCCGGAGGATCACGTCCATACACAACACGAAAGGGAGTAGCGCGATGTGCTGTCTGAAAAGAAGAGTTGTAGCAAAATTCCACTCAAGGCAGCCAACGAAGCCATTATTTTGGATGATCCCCAGACAGACAACAGAGATACATACCAATGACGCAATTGACAACTTCAGTTTGGCCATCGGATTGCGGATGAAAAGCTGAACTGAGGTGCAACTAGGAGCTGGCAAGACGAAACAATCCTGACCAAAATGAACTTGTAAAGATAGGATCACGGTCACTTACAATTGAAGATGGAACGCCATGAAACCGAACAATATTGTCAAAGAAAACATGAGCAACGGAGCTAGCAGTATAAGGATCACCCTATGCCAAAAAATGGACATATTTCGAGAAGCGATCAACGACAGTAAGAATCACAAACTTGCCATGTACCTTGGGAAAACCTTCCACGAAGTCCATTGAAATATCGTCCCAAACTCAGTGAGGAACGGGCAATGGTTGTAACAAACCAGATGGATGCAAATGCTTGGATTTGTTATGCTGGCATGTTGCACACCCACGCATAAACTCCTGAACCAAGCGACGCATACCGGGTACATGAAACTGAGAGCGAAGACGATGAAGGGTCTTCTGTGTTCCTTCGTGGCCCAAGTGGTGAGCATCTGCCAGTAAGGTGGCCCAAACGGCAGAATCGGTCGGTACAAAAATACGTCTATGAAACAACAATAAGTAGACCACGACGGACCAACCCGGGGCTGCACCGCCCGCCAAGACTTCGGCCCTTTGCTGAAGTAAATCGGGTCGTGCTAGAATCTCACCAGACATTAGCGACCGTGACATTGATGGGATGGCCAGAAACTGGTGTAAGGCCAAGCTGACGTGTTGTCTCCTCTGCCATGAAATTATGTGTAGATCCTGAATCAACCAAGGCTCGCATAGTCTCATCTTGAATATCAACTTGTAGCTGCATTGTTTTGCCCATGCGGATACCTGTGAGAGCGTGTAGAGATATTTCCACATCTTCATCCGAAGCATTGTCGAAATTTTCCCCCGTCGTCCAACTCTAGCAAATAGATACCTTTCATGAAACACTTGCTAGCATGATCCCTGGAGACTTTTCAGGGCAGTACATAAGCCCTTGAGACGACGATCCATCATCTCTTCGGTCGTCAAGCGCCGGAAACGAGAACTGGGTGCCTTGGTGGCTTGTGGCGATGTTGTTGGTGGTGTAGGAGAAGCTCCCGCTGGTGGGCCTCGAGGGGCCAAACTGGGACTGAGTAGCGAGCCGCGGTTAATGCCGTGGGCCTGCTTGAGCCCGGCGGTTTAGCCACTGGCCGAGCCTCGTCGTCGTCATCCATCTCCAGCCTTTTCTCATATGCCCGTGCAAGGCTCATCGCAGTCTCGAGCATTGTGGGGTTTTGTAGCTCTACATCAGTGCGCAAGGGATTGCGCAACCCAGTAGTAAAAATTTGCACTTGTTGTCTCTCCGTCATGTCGTCACATTGACACAAGAGAGCCAAAAACTGCTCCTGATATTCGCCTACTGTGCCAATACGGCGAAGTTGAATGAGCTCGCCCAAAGCTTTACTCCGAACGACCAAACCAGAGGTTGACATGATCCACAAAACGCGGCCACGATGGAACACCTTGGTTTCTTTCAAGCCGATAGTACCATTGTTGTGCAGCTCCTGTTAGGTGATACGATGCAAGCCACACCTTCTCCTCCTCCATCGTCCATTGCCCTTTGAAAAACTGCTCGCAGCGGTTTAACCAAAGTAACGGGTCTTCCTTGCCATCAAAGATCGGGAACGACAGCTTGTGGACTCCTGAAGCTTGCTCCTCCACATCCTTCAGCCCGTCAGGGGAAAATTTCTTCCTGCTGCCGTTCGCGCTGCCACAGCCCGGAGTCTCCTTCTCTAGCGCCGCAAGTCTGTTGTCCATGACATCTCTAGATGTGGTGAGATCTTGCAACATCCAAAGCATCTTGTCAAGCTGCTCCTTGACTTGATCATCCATGGCGGAAGGTGGTGGAAGGGCTAGCTCTGATACCAAAGATGATATGGCTTATGGTGGAAGAAGGTAAGGGTAGGGGTCAGATCGCCCTCGACGCCAGCAAGGCTTGGTCCTTGCGGCAGATGAGGCTCTGATCAGGCTTAGCAAACTTGATGAAAATCTTTATTGCTTCTCCCAAAGATCATTGGCTTCCTTTATAGATCAGGAGCCTCCTAACAAGACTTACTAATTATAGCCTATCCATAATCGGATTACATCTTCCTAATAAGCTAAGTCTAATAATAGAATAGAAAAGAGCGACAAGGACTCTAGTGCTGTAGCCGTCACCCATTGCCGAAACGAATTCAGATTGCTGCCGTGGTCTCTGAGTTGGACACAGCAGCACGACGCCGGCGCTGATATATTTGGCCCACAAACGAGTCCACAACAACTGTTGATACATTGCATGTCATCTGATGTCTCTTGAGAAACTCTGATACCACTTTTAGTTTTGTTGCGTGAATTTTCTGTACTGTTTTAGTTTCTGCATCTTTATTCATTTGTTCATTTTGCAATGTCGCCCTGCAGGTAATTGGTGGAAACAAAGGAGGTGTGGTAGCTCTTGTGGAGGGCCTCAAGGGATTTGTTCCATTTTCACAAGTGTCATCAGTCGGTTCTCAATCTTATCACAAACTTTCTTACATCCTATGGTTTTGGTGCATGGCATGAGCTGCCTTGCATCTGCCTAACATAGTTCAAAAGTTGATAGAGGGATACTTGAACATCTGGTCCTAGTTTTCTATGATTGAGTTTTCAATTGCTTCACCCTCAGACTAGATGTTCACTATTTTACAAGCTGTTGCTTGACCTTGATCAGAAATCAACTGCTGAAGAGCTACTTGACAAAGAACTACCTCTGAAGTTTGTGGAAATCGATGAGGAACAAGGCAGACTTGTTCTCAGTAATCGCAAGGCAATGGCAGACAGTCAAGCTCAGCTTGGCATTGGTTCAGTTGTCTTGGGAACCGTTGAGAGCCTAAAACCTTATGGTGCCTTTATCGACATTGGTGGAATCAATGGGCTTCTCCATGTCAGCCAAATTAGTCATGATCGTGTTGCAGATATCTCGACGGTTCTGCAACCTGGAGATACCCTCAAGGTATTGCCATCTTGATACTTGAGAATTATGCTATTCCTATAGTTTCTAGAGCTAAGGCCAGTGAATCTATATGTTATTAGGTTATGATACTAAGCCATGACCGTGAAAGAGGTCGGGTTAGCCTTTCTACGAAAAAACTTGAGCCAACACCTGGTGACATGATTCGCAATCCGAAGCTTGTTTTTGAGAAGGTGAGTATCGAAAACAATATTTGTCCATCTGAAATATGCTGTAGCAAACAAACTGAGACACTGGTTTCTTTGGCTCAAATTAGGCTGATGAGATGGCTCAGATATTCAGGCAGAGAATAGCTCAAGCAGAAGCAATGGCTCGTGCTGATATGTTAAGATTCCAGCCAGAGGTACTGCTATCATCATTTTGTGTAGATTGCAGTGTCAAAAAACAATTTATCTATCTTTATTTTTAAGTCACTAGATTAACATACGGCTGGATTAATTTAGTTGTCTTCCTGTCTCAACATCTTCACAGAGTGGATTGACCCTCAGTTCAGAGGGCATATTAGGGCCATTGTCGTCAGACACACCTTCAGAGGACTTAAATTCGGGAGAAGGACAATCCACGGATGAATAGATTCAATAGCAAGAGTGCATCAGATTTGAAAGATGTGACGGCAGCTCATCTTCTCATTTTTTTTCCGCGGGCTAAGACCTATTGTATTCAGACCATTTTCCCTCTTCAATTTGTGCTTGTATCAGTGTGTATGAAATGTAAGGTACAGAAGACGCCGAAAAGAAATGGAAGTTACTTCCCTTTTGTAAAGCTATCCAATTCTTGCAGATAAGAGGTCCAAGTGCAGTTTGACTTTCAGGTTATATTTTCTATTTCTTACAGAATGCAATATGGAACAAAGCGTTCTGGATTAGGCGTCTTCTTTTACTGAAAATGAAGAGCAAACAATGGAGAGATTTGACAAGTAAGGCCAGTTTGAGGGTGAGGTAACATGCGCGTCAACAGCAAAATATCACACGAAAGCTAGCGTTACAAGCAAATTTGCTGTTACATTTTGGTTTAGCTGATGGTCACATAAAACTTTACAGGTTAAAAAGGTATATAACTTGTTTGAATTGGCTACAGCCCCAGTAACACACTATCATGCCATGTGTCCATAAAAGAGCAATGCTGTTTCACCAAAAGTGTGCCAAAAAAGTAGAGAGAGAACCAAAGTATCACTTTTGTAACTTCGCAGGTTGACAATGGATAAACCTTTTTTTTTTCTCTAGGAGTTGTGCCTGGAGCAGCTGCTCTCCCTCGTGTCATGGCCAGAGGAACAAAACTGTCAAAATGTTTTTAAATTGGTTTGCTTGTGTGACCCCCTTACCCTTTTGTTCAAACATATCAAGCTGCCAAACCTCACAAGTTTCACTGATAGCGCCCTCCACTGTTTTTACATACCAAACATCAAATCGTTTTTTCTTCTCCCCGCAGCTAGCCTGAGAGCATGCATGCATGTCAACTCTGCTCAATTAGTTTTCTTCAAAAAAAGGCTTCACATATTGCTACTATGTTCACTGATTTATCGGGTTTGATCAACTTGGATTACGCTCGATCACGCGTACTGAACCATCTAAGCATCTGCGGGAAGGATGACCTGAGGATGGATCTACCAAACTAAGACAGCATATATGCAGAGTAGCTAGTGTCAGTCCCTTTCCAATGTGCGCATTTTTCTGAACCCTTGTGCCCACTGGAAATCCAGTTTTCAGTACTTGAAGTGCATTCCCCCCGGTATGGTATCTTCAGGTGGACCTACTGCTCATGCACATCGGTCGATCGCCCGCCGATGCGTCGTCGATCAGTCTCCGCGCATACTCGCCGTGAGTGGGAATTGGAATTTTGGGAGATAAGCCTTCCTGTCCTTCGCGTGCAACTTGCACCGCAAGAAGAAGTTGACGACGCAGGACATGCAGAAAGCAATTGGGCTCTCTGCGTCGCAATGTAGTTGTCAGATCAAGCTATGCACATCAGCTTAAAATGTACTGGCCTCTGTGTGTGAAGTTGTTCTCCCTTCGCCATGTCGACCCTAGGCCCCTTCAGGGGTCGTCACTAGCTATAGCTATGTCGCGTTTGACCACAGGTAGGCGTAGCCTGGCCTGGGCTAGATCACACTGATGCTTGCTTAATAATTAGCATTGGACAAATGGTGAATACATTGACCTGCAGCATGCAGCTGAAGAGGATTAGGTCTCATGGCATAACATGACACTCCATCATCTATCACCAGGGACAGGCATATGCATATACATACAGGTACGCAATACAGTCATATATGCAAGTAATTAATCACACTAACACTTTTGAGTTGTTCTTTCCCTTTTCTCTTCCATTTCAGCATGCATGCTTATAGATTACTAGTTCAAAAGGCAGGCCGGAGGGGCGCAGGAGTCAGTCTAGCTGCCGAATTCTACAGCGCAAACCGGCGCACCTTACGTGTTGAGCCTGAACTAAAGAAGACGTACAAGTCCTCCAGCTGCAAGAATTTCTTTTCGTTTTTTTTTTGTCACCTTTTGAACTCAAATGTCAAACAGCATACACACGCAGTACTACCGATCGGTCGCCCTCGTTGGCTTTCTGCCCCCACTAACCGATACAGATCGCGATACAGGTAGATATATACACATACATACGCACACGGCACACCCTGCCACATTTCGGCCGGAGATGAACACACCACGATCGAGGCCGGCCGGCCGGTCAATTCCTCGGTATATCTAACTGTGTATTGGTGGTGGTAGATGCAAGAACTTACTTACACAAGCCACGCACGCACGTACATGCATATAGGTAGATAGATAGACAGAGATAGATAGCTAGGTAGCTCGATGATCACGATGGCGTACGTACGTTGAGAGCAGTACACATGGAGAGCAGCAGCAGCTGCTGCTGTTGCTAGCTCGATGATCACGATGGCGTACGTACGTTGAGAGCAGTACACATGGAGAGCAGCAGCAGCTGCTGCTGTTGCTGCTAGCAATTTGCTTGCTGCGTGCCGCCTTTCTATCTAACTCTCGTTGACTTGACGGACCGGACGCCGCACCACCGAATCGTCTGGCCTTTTCGATCACGACACGGCTGATCGATACATCGATCGTACGTTCGTGCGATCTGCAGCGTACGACGTCGCGCAGGACGGCCGGGCCGGCCACGCGCCTAGGGTGGCTAGCTACGTGAAACGTGAGTGCACGCACGCACGTCGCGCGTCCAAGGCCAAGTTGCAGCAGCGCGGGCGCGGCGCAGGAAGGTTCGGCCCGGTCCCGGGCAATCTGCTTGCAACTGGGCAATCAGCTTGCAAGATTCGACGAGTAGTAGTAACCAGCAGCAGCGCAGCGCGATAGCTAGTGCTCGGTAGTGCATGGCGCACGAGAGTGACACGAGCAAACGCAGAACACGGTGTCCGTGCGTTCGTGCGTGCGTGCACTTGCGCTACCATTACATCCAAATTAAACGGCTTATAGCCATAGGCAATAGTACTAGGCTACTAGCAGCTAGCTAGCTACCACCATACTAGCAGCGGTAGCTTGTGGGATACTAGTAATCGTGATAGCTCCTGCCAGTGCCATGCCTAGGCATAGTGATAGTGGTGGTGCAGGAAGATATGGGCAGGAGGAGGTGCCCGGCCCCTTTTTTGTCCCG
Source organism: Ampelocalamus luodianensis (assembly GCA_036346255.1). Taxonomy (NCBI): domain Eukaryota; kingdom Viridiplantae; phylum Streptophyta; class Magnoliopsida; order Poales; family Poaceae; genus Ampelocalamus; species Ampelocalamus luodianensis. The sequence goes on along the minus strand of CM070622.1, from coordinate 23,562,431 downwards.
GAAAGCGGTGTGAATGATGCGTACGTGCACTGGAGCAGCAGCCGGGGCGGGAGGCCCAAACGGTCACGCCAGCCTGCCTGGGCTTTCTTGTAGGTAGAAGCTGTTAGAAGAGAGTCCTATTCTAACAGAAGCAATGACAGCGGCAAGCACGACGACACACGTACTGACGTACGTCTTATCCGAGTGGGTGGCTAAGTCCGGCTTGATCCATTGCCTGCCAAGGCCGGCCGGGCAGAACGAGCAGTGCCCCAATGTGCTATGTATCATTTGCTCCTTTCCATCCTCTTCTTTTCTCTGATGTTTATTCCTTCTCCTTTCCTTGATCTTTGATCAATCAGTGGCTCGCTTTTTAGTAGGTATGTAGATACTAGACAGATAGGTCCCCAGTTTCATCTGCTTGAATTGGGCCGGCGTCTTTGCGCTTTTGGCGTGCGAGTGTGCCCGCGATGATGAACTCTTAACGATCGATATATCGTCGTGTCATGAGTGACGGCGACCCGAATAAGCGGCTGGCTGGAGCGAGGGACTAGTGTTCAGTTGCCCATCCTCGATCCTACTGTGTGGCCACTTAAGATATTTTTTTACATGTTGCGACGACGATAAGGCTAGGGGCGTGTATCGGGTAGCAACTATTCGTAAAGTGCGAAATATCTAAATTAGTGATCGTAACTGTTTGATACTCGCAATAAAAATATCGCATTTGTTCGATCAAGGGACACTAGCGCAATGCTAGTGGCGTGTGATTATTGAAATGGTGATCGATCATCCTCTTCCATGCATGCAATTAGACATCTCAAGATCATATAGCTAGGTTTGCATTTTCTCGCTTTACGGGTAATGTCCATGTAATGTATCCCCTATGCATAACTGATGGGGTGCTTTCTTAACACAGTCTCCTAATCGATTTTGGTTTACGTTTGTTCAATCTACACGTCGGGCACTAGCGTAACAGAAATCCCAGTGCACATTTCGATCTCAGCCATAACGTTGGATCCATAGTACAAGAATCTAGTGCACGACTTTATCATTAAGGGCCGGTTTGGTTTACATGGTTCACGAAGGGGTTTTGGGAGATTTGTACAAAATTCTAAAAAAATATACTTTGAAAACTCTGCATTCATAATGAGCCCGAGGGGAATGGTGTTTTTTGCTTTGATCTGGTTGGAGAAATCTAATCCTGCCATTCTTCCCTTCCTGACAATCTAAATAACTGCTGCTATTGTCTATCAGTGATTGTTAATCACCGGTCAGTTCTTGTAGCTTGTTGTATGCACTGTCGAGTTTGACCACCATGATGCTCGATAAGGCCGTCAGTCAAAGCATCACCTCACTCCAGCCTTCTCTCCAACCCACTAATTAACAAAGTTGCGACTAATGTCGTATTATATTTTTCTAGTCTCTGCAATCAGACACATTCTAGAATTTTTACCTTCGTATTATATTTTTCTAGTCTCTGCAATCAGACACATTCTAGAATTTTTACCTTCTTCCATATACTTTAATGCATATGGACGTCAGAAGTATGTGTAGTCAAACTGATGTATCAACTCAATTTTGTCTTGAATAAAAAAAACAAATGAAATTTGTTTGGAGTCAAATCAATTCTAATGATCCCCTTCAACATATATTCAACATTTGACCCTTCTGTATGTTCATGGCACACTTGGTTTATTCTTAGTTAAAAAGGAGAGATATTATGTTCACAGGCTACTTTTTTTAAAAGGAAGCAGGAGCTCTGCCAATCAATTAAAGGAGTTTAAAAAGTAATATGTACATAGGGTGAGTCACTAGAGCTCAGTTAGGCCATTGTTTTTTTTAACTGGCCGGTTGGAAGATTCCGGACCAAATATATTAAGAATGGGAGAAAAAGTTCAAAGAAATAAGAAGAGAGAGAGAAAGCTCTCTGAAACGGAAAAACTACCTTGCAGCCTCAAACGGTCGTACAAGGTAGCACCGACATATTACACAGGGGACTACAAAGTTGAAACACATTTGGCAGCCTTCCACGAGAAGATTTCCTCTTTGATACTCCAGAGCACATCAGTCGTAGGCCGACAGCGTCCCTCAAAGATTCTGGTATTACGCTCTTTCCAGATACACCAGTGAACAAGGATGATCACCGTGTCAAAATCCCGTCGGAGCGGTTTTGAGATTAACTTCCTCGTGGTAAGTCACCAATTTTGAGAGCTAGACATCGCCGCGGAGGGGATCGGGAACTGGATGTCGCTCCATGTCCTGAATCTTGCCCAAACCTCAGTCGAGAAGGGACAATCGACGAACATGTGCTTGCAACTCTCGCCAGGGCGATTGCAAAGAGAACAACACCCGAGATTGGGCCAACCGCACTGTTGGAGATTATCGTTGGTGAGGCACTTCTCATGAATGACCAACCACATAAAAACTTGCATCGCGACGTCGCTTTAGATTTCCAGATACACTTATGGCAAGCGAAGGTTGTTGAAGCGGCGAAGAAGAGCTGATAGGCAGAACAAGCCGAGTACTTGCCGTCGACCGAGTGCCGCCAGGTAATTTCGTCGTTCCTGTCGGCGTGGAGCGGAGTGCCAGCGACAATATCCCACAACTTCAAGTATTGCACCAACGCCAACAGTGACAGACCCCCCCTCAGGTCCTTAGTCCAGGAATTGTTGGTGAAAGCCACCACAACAGACCTGTTCTTTTTTCTGACAAAGGAGAATAGGGCCAGCACGACGTCGGCAACCGAGCGCCCACCTTCGATCTAGTGATCATGCCAGAAGCGCGCGCGCGAGCCGTCACCCAGCCGAATAGTCATGGCTGCCCTGAACATGGGCAGGATGTCCGCATCTTCACCGGTCATCACGCCGTGCCATGGCTTTGGCTCGAATCCCGATTATTCGATGCGGCGGCGGAGGCAAGATCGAACGACGCCAAATTGTGGATACTCAGCCCCCTGCATCGGAGCGGTCTGCAAACTTTCGACCAAGCAAGCAAGCAATGGCTGCCGTTGATGAAGTCAGACCCCTTCCAAATGAAAGCACGACACTTACGGTTTATTAACTTGATCGTCCACTGAGGAAGCCTGAAGACCGTCATGAAGTGAACCGGCAGCGCCATCAAGACAGATCTGGTGAGTATGACGCGTCCACCCGGAGTTAGGAGTTTAGGTTTCCAACCGGCTAACTTTTTCGAGAATGTGTCGACGAGCGGCTGAATGTTGCTCTTCCTGAGAGAGCGAATTGAGAGCGGGAGTCCAAGGTACGTGATCGGGAAGCGAAGCCGTCGACACTGCAACGCGGCCGTGACCACCGTCTCGGTCTCATCATCGCAGCGAATGGTCGTGATGGAGCTCTTGGTCAGGTTGGAGGTGAGACTAGATGCCCTGTCGAAGATGAACACCAACTCCCTCACCACCTCACAACCTTGGGATGAAGGGCTGAAGAAGAGCACAACATCGTCCACGTAGATGGAGATGCGCGGCTCGTCACCAGGCGGCCGAGGGGGCTTAGCAACCCCTGACACGTGGCCCATCTCGCTGCAGCCTACAGGACATCCATAGCCATGATGAATAGGGCGGGGGAGAGCAGGTCCCCCTGCTACACTCCCCGCGTGAAGGACAGGGGTGAACCACGGCCGCCATTGAGCAGGATTGACGTGGTTGCCGTACAAAGGATGGCGGTGATCCAATCGGCTCCAGATTGCCCATGAGATCATTCTTCGGCTCGATCAAGCACAAGACCATCGCCTTCTCTCCAGCGGCGAGCGTAGGCTCCGCGCTCTCCTCAAAGGGAAATGCCTCGCTCTAGCGTCTCTGGAGCACATTCACCAACGTCAGCGCACGCGCATCACGTACCTCCGCGAGGGCGACGCCAACACGAAGTACTTCCACATGAAGGCCAATGCGCGGCGTCACGAGAAGCTTATCCCTAGACTTTCACATGGCGGTCGCGTCGCCACAAGCCAAGAGGACAAGTTGGAGATGTTGGGAGATTACTTCACAGAGATCATGGGCTCTCCAGCGCCGGCAACACACCATTGAGGTTGCATGCACTCAGCCTGCCCTTCCTCCTCCCCTCCAAAGCTGCTGCTCTCTAAGCCCCCTTCTTGAAGGATGAGGTTAGAATCGCCATCATGGCGATGCCGTCGGAGAAGGCACCGGGGCCAGATGGATTCTCCGGGTTGTTTTATAAGCTCTGTTGGCCAACCATCAAGGGAGATCTACTGAACGCCATCGCCAAATTCCACAGCGAAAATGCTCAAAACTTTCACAAGCTCAACTCCGCCAACCTTACACTGCTTCCAAAGAAGGACGAGCCAGAAGCTGTCAAGGACTTTCGTCCAATCAGTTTAATACACAGCTTCTCCAAGATCATAACCAAATTAATATCGCTACGGCTCTTCCCCGTGATTGGCAAATTGGTGTCGCTAATGCAATCGGCCTTCATTACAAAGCGTTGTATCCACGAGAATTTCAAGTTGGTTCGTAACACCGCAGTGACGCTACATAGGAAGAAAATTCCGTCGTCCTCCTCAAGATTGATATTATGAAGGCCTTCGATACTTTATCCTGGGAGTTTCTGTCGCAACTTGGCTTTGGCAACAGTGGCACGGTTGGATTTCCCACGAGATCATTCTTCGGCTCAATTAGGCGATTGTCAACATTCAGAAATTAAAACAACAGAGGGCAAGTGGGGGTAGGGGGTACTTAAGCCTCCTGGAAGGTCCGTGTGCCCTGATCTATGACTTCCTTCGTTACCGCCACTATCTCCGTGGCGTGACCATTTTTTGTTGGAAGGTTCTCCTATTTCTTCCTTCCGGATGTTCCACACGACATAAATAGAAGGTTCACAGGCTACTATAGATATCCAAGCCGTCTGTTACTGTTAGGCTGTTGAACGACTCGGATCAACATATCAAAATCAGTTTACCCAGATACATCCCAGGTTCGATTGTCACAATGTCTTACAGTGCTGCATTATCTGAACTGAAACACAGTTCCGTGAGGGAGTACTGTTAAGATATCACTTTATTGGAGGCTCCATGCACTATTGCAGTACATAGTAGCACATATTTTAGCTTTTGCAATTGTAGTGAGTCTACTAAATCCATATATAGAGATGCAGAAACAACAATTGGTACGCACGTACGTACTATGCTGAGTCGATTTAGCCTACAAGCTACAAGCCTACGACCGGCATATATATGTACTAATCAATAGCAATTGTACAACAGAAATAGGGATTTTAGGCTAGCTGTTCTTTTTTTTTATCTAGAAAGACATGATGTTTAATTCTGATTTTCGTATACAAAATAATCAGAGAACCTATGGCTGTCAGCCCGTCACACAGGTGTCTAGAGAACCTATGGCTGTCAGCCTGTCACACAGGTGTCTAGAGAACCTATGGCTGTCAGCCTGTCACACAGGTGTCTCATATTTAGCTGATTGTGCAGGGAACGGAACAGTAGAAAGTACAGAAGAAAACAAAGGTTTTTGGACAGCTATTCCCAGCTATATATGCCTCTTTTTCCATGCTCTTATTTTGTTTGTACTTGAGGTTTCAGTTTTGAACTGCATATGGTTGAGAGGACCGAATGCGCGCCAAAAACTGTTGTTATTGTTACACACAAAGTTTATTTATATTTTCATGCACAGTAATGGATAGAGGCTGTTTGGTTTATGACCCTAATTTGAGTCAAGCCAAAATTTGACATATATAGCTAAAACTTAGGCAAAACAAAAAACTTGGTAAAAATAACGTTGTTTTGATTGCGGTCAAACCAAATTTTGGTGAGTGACCTTCTCGCCCTCGGATTGCCTACATGTAACATTTGAATTTGTTGGCGTTACCAATTTTTTTAGGTATCATTAACAAATATTGGTAGCGAACAAAACGATAATCAATTTTCATTAGTGTTACTAAAATTTAGTTTGGTTCACGTTAGTAACAAGCCAAATAGACCAATATACATGCAACTATATATATACCCACTTTCGATTCAGGTGGCTCAGTCGTGACTCATGAGTGGTATTTTCAAACTAAATAAAGGCATATGATCGAACATACAAACTTTTTTTCTACATTACTAATTGAGAAACAGTTAATTAATCTCACCAAAATCTTCTAGAAGCCCATGCATGCTCCCAACATGTCCTTATTGTTCTAGACGCCTTGCATCGACACAAACACTCCAGCAAATAACACCTTAAGATCAAATAGGCCATAAAACAAACACATCATGATCGATCAAGCGAACTAAAAGTGCCATTTTTTTTTTGTAATAGCATGCATCATCAGCTGGCACCTAACTCCGCACAGAAAAGGTCAACACATCGTCCTGTACCAATGCTCAGTTGAGTCCCACATGCAGTCCTAACTCCTAACCATTTGTCCCCCTGAATAAAAAACTTCCAACATGAATCAATTAATTTTGACCCTCTCGCGCATTTGGATGATCGCTCGCGTTTGACCGGGGGTCGCTCGGAGTTTGGAAATTCTGATGCCACGCATCGACCCGGGTCAGGTCCAATGTGTGTGGGACCCACCTCCTGACCTCCCCGGTCCAAAAGCTGCGTCATTAAACTACGGTTAAGCTGTGCATGACTACCCATTCGAAGGGTCTAAAGATTAGTACTACTACTAGCTAGTAGTACAAAGCAGTTTTGAGTCAAAGACGCTTCGGCTCAGCCAAGTCAGTGAGCAATTAGCAGACCCGACCACACTGCATTAGCCATCATTAATTTTGCGTTACGCGCGTAATTAGTGGAACAGTCATGCATCACCTACATTTGAAACACAAGACCATAGCTGTTGCGCGTGTTTCGCAAAAAAAAAAAAAGAAAGAAAGAAATGTTGCGCGTGTGAAATTGCTGCTCGAGCTGCCCAGATAGTCTAGTGGTACAGGACAACATTGTGGTGTCCTTTTTTTTTTTGCTAAAACATTGTGGTGACTGAGGTTGTGGATTCGAAGCCTAATCTTGTATCTATTATATTATTAAAGTGATATAAAAGAAGCAACTACGTTCGCTTTCAAGAACTAGAAATTCCCACATTAATCGGTGGAAAAAGAGAAATATCTATATCGTTGATTATGGTGGGTCCATATTATAACAATCTAGATTAAACGAAAGAGTCCATGTCAAGTATAATATAGAAATAAGAGTCCATCTCAAGTACAATGTAAAAAATAACTGAAATAAAAAATAAAATAAAATTGGCAATTTAATTTTGATACGAATTTCTAAGTAAAATCACAAGATAAACATAATTCAGAATAATATTTTTTAAAAAAGTAATTGGATTAGTATACTAATTCCAACAAAAAAACTGGAATTCATAATAAAAAATAAAATAAAATTAGTAAACTGATTTCGATACGAATTACAAAGTAAAATCACCAATAACTGTAATTATATATATGTAATAATAATAATAAATAGCAATTGGATTGATTTCGATATGAATTCCAAAGTAAAATACTTAAATAAATAAAATTCAGAACAAAAAAACATCATCAATTTGATTTCCATACGAATTTCTAAGTAAAATCATAAATAAATATAACTCAAAATAAAAATTAAACAAAAAATAGAAATTGGATTAGTATACGAATTTCACAAAAAAAAAATTATTTTAGAATAAAAATAAAATAGAATTAGCATTTTGATTTCGATATGAATTCCGAAGTAGATGTCACAACGGTCATCACTAAGTGATAATTGGAGAGAAGTAGAAGATAATTATGTGGTAGAGTATTGCATTGAAAGTGGTAGCAGCTGAGAGATATCGAGCAAGAATTGGGCTTACTCTTGGAGGTTGAAGCAAACAAAGTTATGGCGCGGGGAAGGGATAGAAGACACATACGTCAACCGATGTAAGGAAGATAAGTTCAAGGTAAGTCGCCTATGGTATATCGGTGTATACGTGGGCAAAGCACTATAATACTATGTAAACTAATAAGATAATTTTGTTGCACACATAATCAATGTATTGCTTGAGATTAACATAGATACATGTGCATGCAAATATTTTAGAAAAGAGTTAAGTGCATACAACTACATGATGCATACATAATGGAGACTGGTTAACTTATTATACTCACGATTTTCTTCCATGCGTTACTCAAGTTGTATTTTCCTTCAAGCTTCTATTGTCATTTCCTAATGTTTATGACATCTTAAAAATCTAAATAGCTACAATGTACGTAAATATATTCTGAAGTATCTAAATTATATCGTTTGTCACTACAAACTTTAAAACAAATCTACCGCGTAAATACGCGGATCACCCTGCTAGTTCCTTCTTAAAATCAAAGATAAGAGGCACCTCCTCTGTATATCAAACAGGTGGGAGATCTCTACGAGGCTGACGGATGGGCCCTGCATGTTTGGTATAGCCTTATACATGGTTGTGTGGGCCCGCCTATCAGTGACTCGTCGGAGGGATATTTGACATGTTCAACAAAGAAACGTTCATACGCGCGCGCGCGCATATATAGCGGCAGCGGCCGACCTCCCTCCGGCGACGAGCTGCGAGTGCTCACGCGTTCGACGAGGGCGTGATCGTCGCTGTCCGTCTGATGCACGCGCGCGCACCATGAGAATAGCGCGCTTCTAGAACGCATAGACTTGTTAATTTGCGCGCGGTCTTAATTAGTTGATGCTTAATCACTCAAAAACATAATTAAGGCGAGAGGGACCAGATAGTTAGCCATTAGTTCGCAAGCATAAGGCAGCTAGAATTAATATAAGGAGAAAAGCGTACTAAGCAGCAGATGAACTACTGGGTAATGGTTCTGCATGGCGTGGCAAGCATTAGCATAGAAATTAATATAGCATCTATTAATAATAATCTAAAAGTAGCTAGATGAGGTGCTCGTGATAGGGATCGAGAAGCTAGGTTGGTAAAAACTACTGTATATGAGTCTTGCTCTGTTACATCGACGTCGACTCCTAAATATCCATATGCATATCATTGATGGCATAGAAGGAGGAGGCAAATATCGTTGGTTACTTTCATATATGCATGAACGGCTGTAGTTGTCAGCTATGCGGGCAGAATGATCATCATGAAACTTGACGTACGCCGTGTGGTCCCTGTGGATAAGTGACCTTTAACTTGGTGATATCCTTTTCCTATGGCATGGCTACGAGCCTCTCTGATCCATTTTAATTCACCAGGTTAGGGGAAAGCCACATTTGCATACCTATAGCGTATTAAGAAATGAATTTTAGTTCTTGCAGTGATGATGTTTACAAGAATTCCATTGCAGTGTAATGATGCAAGTCATGGTGCATCCAAATTGTTCCTCACTAACTAGCAGCCGGTTTGTGCGTGCAGATATCTGTCATGTTCAGCTAGAAATTAACTGATGAATACATATACATCTTTCTTTGTTCGGTTGTGCATGTATTCTTCATGATAATTTCAACTAAATTAAAGAGTTCATCAAAGATTTGTTTAGGGAAGACCTTTGTAAACCTTTTTGTCACTATATTAATAGCCACCCTCTCTGATTCAAGTATTCTATTGTGCAGAGTTGTCATCACGTCTATATATATTCTCACGTACTATCGATCGTTGTTCATGCAATATTGTAATGTACGGTCATGATGGACCCTCCTGGCACAAAAATATATCCCAATTGGGTTTCTTTAATCATACTTGCAGCATAAGAACTGTCCAGTACTTTCCAAGTTTGCAGCAATTAGTAGACCTTTCCATTTTTTTAAAAAAATAAGTAAATAAAAAAAATCAGCACACGTTGGTGCCTGCTAAACTGATGCTAATACTTTGTGTACCTACACAAGCTTTGTTTCGAAGTTAATGTTGATAAGATTAGCACAGAATCCCCAAACATTATACTACCTTTAGTACTTTAACTCTGCAACAAGAGCCACTCAGATCAGATGCTTCACCCAAATTATATAGGAATAGGTATATATTTCGTCCCTCAACTCTTCGATCTGTTTAATTTTCATCCCTCGTCTACATACCGGTTAAAATACGTCCTCGAACTATCAATACCGTTCAAAAGATATCCTTTCATCCATTTTAGAGCGCTTTTATGTCACGTCGGCGTCCATGCTGACACCGGTTTTGGCTAAGGGAGAGAGAGAGAGATGGAAGGTTATATTAGAATGGAAAGGAGAAAGAGGGGGATAACACGAAGACGATTCCGGCCTAGTGCGGCGAGAACCCACGGCTAAGGATCTTGATGGCAATGGCGCCCCCGATGACCTCCTGGATGTCGACACTGACCATGGAGACCTCGGCCGTTAGCCGGTCCGGATACTCGTAGCGGCAGAGCTCGACAAGGTGCCTCCCCATGGCCACCTCGAGCCACGCGGCAAACAATTGCACAAACAGCCCCATGGCCTTGGCTCAGAGGAGCAGCCAGAGTATTGTGTCCCCTGCGGTGGCGCCGGCTTGGAGGTCGCCCTTGAGGTTGCCTGAGTCCAGGAACGTGATGCTCATCAGGAACTCAGGCCCTATAAAGAGCCAGAGCTTGCACCACAAGAATGGTAGCATGCGTCCGCCGGTGGAGAAGAGGTGCTCGTCGTCGGCACCGCCAGGGTCACCGGAGATGGAGACGATGACCTTCTCATCCGGCTCAAACGCGCACCATCACCGACAAATACCGCATGTGAGCTCTGCATTGGTACTGGGATGCCGACGATGGCTTCGGCTTGGTAGGAGATGGACTGTAGAGGGCCAGCGACGGTGGCCTTCCATGGCGCGGTAGAGAACCTTGACATCGGCGGACTCCGGTGATGAGGCGGCTTGCGTAAGGACGTGTTGGTGTTCAGGAGACCAAGGCCATTGTGGTGACGCACTCGGTGCAGACAGAGGCGGTCCAGAGCGACAAACTGCCTGTGGCGGCATGGAGGGCGAGACGTGGCCTTGGCACGGCTCACCGGTAGAGCGTCCCTAGCGATGAGAATGGAGGAAGGGAGCATCAACATGTAAGAAAGTGAGGAGGGCAGTTCTAGTTGTAATTTTGGGAATAAGGGATGGATAGTTATGGATTTTGGAAGATTGAATAAAGAGGAGTCGATGGCGGAGCGAGCTCACCTCATCGGCAATGGCGTCGAAGGCGGTGCGGTGGAGGAAGGAAGGGGGAATCGTGGTGAGGGTGAAGGTGAAGAGGAAGACGGAGGAAGGCGGCGGATCCGACGGCCGGAGGCGACGAAGACACCAGATCCGGCTGTCTCCCTCCGCGCTTCTGTGAATCCGTCCTCTCCCAATCACGCTCGCCTACTACGCTGCCATCCATTGCCGGCCGCTGCGCTAACATGCGCCTCGATGTAACCCGCCGCCGAACACCACGCCACTACGCACCACCGGAGGAGAGAGAGAGAGAGAGAGAGAGAGAGAGAGAGAGAGAGGTGAGAGCGAATAGGGAGAATGAGGAGAGAGATGGGTTAGATTTATTCATTCTTTTGTACACATGGACGACTGAGCCAGCGACTGGTGCCAGCATGGACGCTGATGTGATGTGGCACAAAACTGCTCTAAAACATACAAAGAGGCATCTTTTGCGCGTTATTGATAGTTTGATGACGTGTTCTACCCGGTATTGTAGATGATGGACGAAAATTAAATGGACAGAGATGAAATATATACTTATTCCAATTATATATGTACCCAATCCAATCACTTGTTGTAAAACTTTCCTTGTCTATCTAAACTTAGTCGTCATGGAACTGAGAAGCCCTTAGTCTCTTTGCTTACTTTACCATTGGAATCAACAGTGGTAGTATTGGTGCTGAAAAGGAGGAACAGCATGTACCATGCAATGCAAAGTTCCCTTAATCAGCTCTGTGATTGTTAAAGTTAGCTCGATGGAGCAATAAGTAGGCAAGCATGCATAAAAGTCATTGCACCATTTTCTTATTCTTCATTTTTAGTAATTCTTTAGCCGATGCTGTGATGATTCTGACACATTGCATTAACAAACACAAGTTCTAAACAACTGGTTATATATGGTCAAGTAGTGTCCAAAACAAAGTTCAAGCTCAGTTTCCACATCACTAAAGCAGTAGTAAGGTTTGGAACATGTTCTCTGGCTTTGAAACGCCACTTCTAGATTTCAACAAAGTTGTTGCATGTATGCTATTAGATGCGCAGGACGCGGTCGGTTAGTTTCATTGCAATGATATGAAATGCTCACAAATCAAGGAGCAAGCAAACAAAACAAGAAAGGAAAAAAAAGGAAAAGGATATGAGCAACTTTGTTGGTGTTTAAGTACATCAGTAGGAAAATGGAGGGAATAGCAAGGATGATGCCTATATAGAGCCTTTTTTATATAATTTTTTTTTTGTCCTACTTGATGTCAAGCATATCAAACAAGTGGTGCTTGCTTTAAGGGACATATTCTTGAGCCTGTCCTTAAGCTTGGGGATGTTCCTTTCATCTAGATTTCTTTTTCTTTTTCTACCATCTTATTCCAGCATCTATAAAACGGAACCTACATATCTAGTGCCCGATTAATTGAAACTCTAGCTATAGTATTTTGCATTACCTACTCATGATCTAGTACACTCCAGATTCTATATGGGGAAAAAATAGCACATACACATCACTGCTCCATTGAAAATTTCATGAGTCTTTGGTTGTATTGGCGGTTTTTCGTCGCGTACGTGCAAATGTAGCCGTCGGCGTTTGTTATTTGCAAAAATGGTGTTGTGCCACACAGTGACCATGCATGCGGTCAAGATCCTAGCACCGACACGAGTCCCTGCCGCACAGCCACCATGCGGTGGAGGCGCTGCCGCACGGCCGCCGTGCGGATTCCTTAGTTCTGAATAGTTCAATTCGTGGGAATTTTTAAATATAGCAAATAGCTCAAAAAATTACTAATTTTTTTGTGAAGCATCCTGACACAATGTACTTGCTTGTGTAATTTTTACATAATTTTATTCATTCTGAATTTTTCTCACAATTTTATTTAAGTATACTATTTGTAGGAATTCCTAAATATAGAAAATGAACTCCAGAAATTATGAATATTGTTTTGAAGGCTCCTTACATAGTGGACTTGATTGTGTAATGTTTCTACATTTTTAGATGTGTTCTGAAATTATCTCGAAAATTTGGAATTTAGGTTTCGGAAATTAGAGTTTCATGACTTCCAACACAAAGTACTCCTAAAAGAATAGGTCTAATCATATTTAATAGAATTAGGGTTCCGAAAATTAGGATTTCATGCCAAACATTTTCAATATGCATACAAATATAGCAAAATAAAATATGAATTCCAATATAACAAAACAGAATAGCATAACACGAGATACAATATGGCTCACTCATTTGAGCCACTACTGTCTACTCGCTGCGTCTGTGTCCACGTGCGCCTGGATGTTTTTGCGTCGAGCATGTCATGTGAGATACGTTAGCCGGTCCGGAGAGCGCTTGTTGGATCGGAGGGGGTACGAAGACCGTTGAGTATGTGGAGTGGGTGGAGGTGCACCAGTAAGCCGAGTCAGAGGAAGGTGAGTCTGATAAGCGTCCATGTCGTCCTGCTGAGACATGCCGAACTAGGGGCCACCTGCAATGAATTCATGAACGATAAGACTGTTTAAATGCACTCCCGAATTATCCGCCCCCAAGATACGATGTCTGCAACTCCGGTCGTGCACAGAAGCTCTGGCCTTGGACATCCGGTGTGCCAACGAACCCAGAGGAGCTCTGGCCTTGAATGTACGATGCGTCAGCGAATCCGGAGGAGCTCTGCCCTGCATAAACTCCAAACCCTAGCTGCCATGGTCTAAACCCTGGCGCAGTGTCCTGCTGTCTGGCAGGAGCTGAGAGGCCCATATCCTCATCAGTGGATGTAAACTGGCCATCACCCCTGGTCAATTAAAGGCTGTAAGATGAAACGATGTTAGTCAAAATAAATACTCTAGACGTAAACTGAGAATCTCGTATCTCCCAGATGTGTAGTGCAGATGATGGTAGAAGTGATGCATCCCGACGGACCTACGGTGGGAGAACGACATGATGTTAGAGAACGTAAGGCATAACTAAAAAACATAACGTAGATTTGTACATAACTTACCTCCCCGCCGATCTGGCCTGCGGATGACCGATGAGTAGCACTACGACACCGATCGGACTCGCTAGGTCATGATGAAATAGCGGGTGAGCACGGTTCCCCCACTTGGTGCCCGATGCGCAGGATGTCATCTGTCGAATGACCGCAGCTCAAGTTCTTTATTATCTTCTTTGACTCTGCGAAAATGTACTTCAAAGTTTTCAACAACCCTGGTGTTGTGTCTGGGCTACGGATGGCGGACTCCGTTGCACTTGCGATGTGCTGCGTCCGCTCCAATTGAAGTAACATACATAACAAGTTTAGTAACGAAGAGTACAGATATCATCAATGAAACGACCAGAGGTTGTAAGTGTCTTACGGTGTCGTCACACCGCAAAGCGCTGTGATGATCGAACGAGTGGAGGAGGCTCTCGTGGTGTGTCACCTGCTCCGAGTGCTCCAGTGGAGGAAGAGTGAGTCTGGTGTGTGACCATGGTACGTACCACTCCAGGTACTCACCGTACATCCGAACGTCATACAGACGCTACTCCTGCAAGACCTCTAAGTGCGTCGTCTCCATCCATGCCGTAATCCACTCGTGCTGGACTGCTTGCCAGTCCTCAGTCCCCTGGCCCGTCCTCGATTGCCTACATTTCCAGAAGGATTGATGTTACAAAAGAAGACATAAGAAGTGTAAATATTACTCGGATGAAGTTTGGCTCACAAGTGTACAACTCGCTGCAGGACCTTGCCGTCCGGAGGGGGGCACGACCTGGTACAAAGCAAAATGTCGCATTATGCGCTGTGACACGTAAGGCTCCACCATATGTGCAAACACCAGATGGCAGATCGTAGCCCATAACCCGACGTCCTTTGTGCATTGCACAGATAGCCCGTGTGGCGCTACCGTCTGCACGAAATCTGGAGTCACATGGAGCCTAGATGATGTCATTGTCATGCAACAACTCGAACTCATTATGAAACAATGAGTAGCACCTCGCCGGTCTGTCCTTGGCCCAGCATAGACGGGAAGCGGTCCACCATAAGCCCATAGTGGGCCCGTCTATCAGGCCGTCCAACTCGGCGTATGGGTGTACCGTTCTCTCGAAGGCTGGCCGCCCAATAGGGAAGTGCTCTCAACTCCATAGCTGTAGGAGCATGTAGCAGACGATCAGGTTGGGGGTATCACCGATGCCTCGCCGCGAAGCGTCATACAACCCCCAATATGTGGCATATAGGACAGCTGATCTCCAACTATACTGAGGCATCGGCCCAGCCTCTGCGTCAACAAAAGACTCAACGATGCGGACGAAGCTAGGGTAGCACCAATCGCCCTGTATGGTTAAAAACAGAACCCAACCAAAGAGCTAAAGAAGGTAAGCAACGATGTGCGTCCTAACAACCTTGTTAGGTGCATTCTGCGGGCATTGACTGAAATACCTCAGCCAAGTCCGGAGAACGCCACGTGCACGCTCCGGGACAGCTAGGTCGAACCGATGCTCCAGTCTGGCCTTCCAGTCCGCTGGCGAACGGCCTGGAACAAGTGGCTCACCCCCGATCTGGAGACCGATCAAGAACGAGACTTCCTGCAGAGTGACAGTCATCTCACCTCATTGAAAGTGGAAGGTGTGCATCTTGGGCCTCCACCTGTCAACAAGTGCTGACAGCAGACTGGCGTCTAGGGTGAATCGACGTCCGACGGAGACCAGCCTCGCAAGGGGCAACAAGCCCATGTCCTGGAGGATTGGGACGTAGCGACCGTTCAGCTCCTAGTAACCCCTCCCGACCGAAGCAGCAGGGGCGGAGGACCATCCCCGCCACCGGTGATCCACAGCTTGCACCAGTGGTTCTCATCGTAGAAGGGTTCTAGAAGCGCCGGTAGGGACATGGCTTGCAACACATGAAATAAATGGAATATGAGTGAGAAGATTGATAATGACGATAGAGTAATGCAAATTAAAAATTACGACCAATTGAACACTACAAATTAATGTACACTAATTTACTAGTACAAAATTAAATACGTCTATTTAAACATGACTAAATTAATTAGGGCTAACTAATTACCGCAAATGAACCTATCTTGCATACTAAAATTTAAAAGCATGCACATATTATTCCAAAAATCCTACATAGTCATACACATACAATGGATGATATATTTAATGAATACATGTAACATCTTCACTAAACCAAACCTTCACTTTTTTTCTTATTTTTCTCTTTGCAATCATTATGAACTTCACGTAGTCATAGGTTGATCAAATAATCATCATGCTGCAATAATTTACTGCACCATCATAATTTCTGTAGATAACAATACTGTAACTTAATTTCAACTAATTGTTTAAAAATAATTAATTATGACTAATTATTTCGTAACTAATTAACGGTGCCTCAATAATTTTACAAGTTCATCCCTGTTCTTTTTCTTTGCTAAATAAATATTAATTGTACATTTGTGTGTTGATTGCATGGTGCATGCATACATGAATAACTAATAACTACTTGCTTGCATGGCCAGCAATGCATGCATGGCATGGCATTTTCTTAACAGCCGTCAGCGCAGCGCAGTTGCATGCATGCCACAGTGCATTGATTACTGCTATCTGAATATTTTAGGACACAAGAAATATCACTATATTCATGTCTTGATGTCGCATGCATGGATTTCTTTTCTGGATTGCCGGTTAAATATCACTACTACAAAAAAGATCTTCATAGACGGTTCAAAAACGTCATCACAGATGGTTTTGTGAGCCGACTGAGTTTATGGGTCAGTAATGACATGAGGTCATCATAGACGGTTTTCAAATCGTCTGTGATAGTTAATATATCACAGACGGTTTGTAGTTGAAGCCGTCTATGATTACTTTTCTCTATAAAGTATCCAAGCAGTGGCCGCTTGTACCATACCATTTATATATATATAAACTTTATAGAGAAGAGATCAGAAATAGAATGGTAGGACATAACTGGGATGCAAGGGAGGAGAACTTGACCAGTATGAACATGGTTACACAGGCAGGTGAAGAGGTGTAGTAGTAGTTTTTAACTCATTTGGTCTTGTTTTGGAATAGAATAGCAAATTTAAAAGATATAATTGACATATAAACATGTGAATCCTTCAGGTCATTTAAAAGACACACAATCTATACACAATATCACATCCAATTGCATTTGTGACATCATTAGAGCTCAAATATGAACTAATTATCAATTCAATTTCATCATAAGATTATTAACATCATTGAGCAGTTCAACAGAGCATGCAAATTTGCAATACCTCCCAGTGCTAGGCATAGACAAATCACACAGAGCATACAAAAATTAGTGATTGTGCCAGATTAACACATTAAGCAACCTAATAGGATCTATCCACAACTAGCAGCACCAACAGTCACACCCGAACACAACCCCGTTCCCCACCTCCAGATCCATCCATCCATCTAGCTAGCCATCAATCACATTGCAGCTCGGTTCACATGAATACCAACAGCTCAAACCAATAGGTGATAGATCTGTCTTACCTCGACGTCACCGATGTCGGTGGTGAGGTAGCCGGGGGATGTCGGTGGAGAAGTAGCCAGCCGGGGTTGCGCACGCTGGGGGAAGAGGACGAAGAGATCGCGTGCGCTAGGGAGGGGACGACGACACCGTAGGGGGGAAGCTTCGGGCGGCGGCGTCGAGGTGGATTTGGCCACGGGGAGGTTGATTGGACCGGCGGCGTCGATGACGGGGTCTGGGAGGAGGCTTCGGACAGCGGCAGCGTCGAGGTGGGGAGGGGAACGGACGAGAGTAAGGGCGCTGTGTAGTGACGAGTTAGGGCGCAAACCCTAGCAGCTCCTACTAATAAAGAGTTATCACAGACGGTTCTATTATGGAACCGTCTGTGATATGGTTGTTCAAAGTTCTATATATGTTTAGAGCATATACTATCATGTATACATTTACATGACATGAAGAAATTACATGTTTATATGTCAATTTTGTCATTTAAATACTACTGAAAATTATTTGCATATGGTTCAACATATAATATAGTAATTCGATCGCCTCCAAACTTAAATTTTTTCATTTTGGAATTTACATATATATGACCAAACAGTGTGGTCAGTCACTTCTTACAAAGATTAAAAAAAGTAGAAACCTAAATAAACAAAGTTTTTCTAGTGGCGGAGGTAGGCTGCTATCTCCGTCTTCAAAACTTTGTAGGCGGCGGCATCGGCATCGGACGGTTCATGAGCGAATGAAGCCCAAAATACGTCCACTCACCGATGCGCTCGTTCAAGCCTGAAGACCATCGGACTGTTGAATCAAGAAGAATTAAGCTTATAGGCTCTCTTCCTTTGCTTGAGGGGTCTCGGCATGGTCAACTCGGTCACGCGCCGCCTCGATTAAGCAGTCCAAATGACGGTGAGCCTCCTAAAGATGTGCAACATCGTTGTGGAGGACCACGTCAATGACGTGGTAAACTCACCGAAAGTGGGAGATCACTCGGAAGACGCGGCGGAGGAGGATGTCAAGACGGCCGAAGGTAGCCGTCACCTGCTCCGACAAATCCTCGGACAAAGGAGTAAGGACACTGTTGATCAAACAGTGCCCTTCCGCCGCATCCGCCAACGTACGGCTGGAGATGTGCTCGTACAGTATGGCTAGGTAGGCGATCAATGCCGGTGACAAGAAAACAGAAGAGGGAGCGATTTCTGCTAGCTTTAGATGAAGAGTAGAGTTTATATGTGGGGGATCGATGATGATCATCTTCAATGGTGGATGATCCTTTTTATAAAACAAAGAATAAATTCGGCATACGCGTGAGACGAAGAGGAGACGCATCGGGGAGCCGAAGCAGCATTGATGCGACGAAGAGACGCATCGGCGACGACGACGATGAAGAAACTCATCGGGTAGCTGAAAGGATATTATCACAGATGGTTATAATTAAGAACCGTTTGAGAAGTATCACAGACGGTTATGAACCGTCTGTGATATTACCTCTTCACAAACGGTTTTTAGCGCAGTTAGTAACACAGATGGTCTCTAAATCAAAACCGTCTGTGATTGCATGTAATACAGACGATTTTGGACAACCGTCTATGATGAGGCATCCAGTATTAGCCTTTTTGTAGTAGTGTATTTACTACGACTTATTTACTAACAACATAGTTAATAAAGAATTTACAAATGAGAAAAAAATTACCTGCTAATATGGCTTCTAATGATGGCGATTAATAAAGCTAAAATGTCTCCAAAAATAAAATCCACATAGAGCCAAAGAGAGCAAGCGAGCGAGCGATGGTGAAATAAAATCACGCTCGCTCTCTCTTTATAGCCGCTGTGGGAGGGAATCATTCCCCCATGCGAGACAATTCAAGCTTGCATGCATGCGGCGGACAACGATGGGACAGCGATTAAGCGACGGTGACTAATGGAACTGGATGTCATAGGCGCTCGATGCTTGGCTTGGAAGGCTTGTCCGAAGGACATCTGGAGGCCCGCACGGCTTTCTGTTTCTCCGGAGAACCAAACCGGTTCTTTTGTGGTAGGGGCTGCCGCGTGGAGGGCCACCGCACGGTGGCCGTGTAGGAGTGGAGCGAGTGGTGTGCGGCCGTGCGGGAGGGGAGACCACCGCACGGTGATCGTGCGGTAGGGACTCGTGTCGGTGCTAGGATCTCAACCGCATGGTCACCGTGCGGTACAACGCTATTTTTGCAAATAACGACTAACAACTACATTTGCACATACGCGATGAAAAACCGGTATAATACGACCGAAAACTCAAATTTCATATTCGTGCAAGCAAAACCAGTGACAGATACGGCTATATTATAACATCTCCCATGTTAATTCTACAGCTTATATGTCTTCAGCCGCCTCCTGGATTGGAACTCGTAAAGTACTTGCCGAAACTACCTGAAACAGGTTAATATACTGATAGCTTTTGTACCCTGAGCCCTTTGAAGCCTACAAATACTGACCCACATCTAGTGCTTCCATGATCGAACACTAACACGCTTATATACCTTCGCTTTTCCACTCACACACTACTAATCTTATGTGTCTCCCACCCAGCCATTAGCCATTATATATTACGTTATATATGTAGTTGCAACAGCGATAAAAAGCTATGCACAAACCATGCATCCATCCTTATTTTACTCGTCGCCGACGCGATCGTGTCTGATTTAGACGAGGCCACGACGATGTTTTTCTGTGTGATGTCCTTTTTGGAAGTACATGGATTCAAAAACGTGCATTACGATTGATAAAAATAATAATAAGTTCACAGTAAATTACACCGTAGCTTCTAAAACTTTGCCATCGTATTAGCTAGACTCCTAAAGTTGCATTTTACATTTTAGGCCCCTCAAACGGACAATGACGTGGCCGAACAATTCACCATCTTTATGAGACAATCGTATGGCCCCACTTGTCAGTGGAAAAGAAGTCTATACAGGTCATGTCCTCTTCCATATCTACTATTTCTTCTCTTTCTCTCTCGTGTCCCCACCCCGTCCACCATCGCCTCCATGACATCAACGTCCCTGCTGGCCTCCGTCCTCGGCCCAGCGCGCCGCCTCGCCGTGTCTGAGCCCATCTCGACCCTCGCCTCCCTCACGTCCTCGTCCCTGACAGCTTCCGTGCTCGCCCTAGAGCGCCGCGCCGCGGTGTATAGCCTCCTTGGCGACCTCAAGTTGCCATTGCCGCTGAGCTCCGCCATGCCAGCCAACCTCGATCTTGCAGTCCGGTGATCTACATCGACATATGTTCGCGTCACTACGTGTTCCACCTATTCATCCCCCATATACTTGAATTAATTTGAGTTTCGTGCCTGCACCTGCTCAGAATTGAATTTCTTATTCATCTTATCCAGCCGCGTTTGTCGCCGACGGTGAGTCTCCGCCAAATTCCTTCACACATGAGCCTATTATCCTCCACCTCTTCGTTTTGACGTGTTCGTTTTGAGCTCTCGTCCACTGTAACGCCGCCGCCATGCGTGCGCGCCGATACCCGCCGCCGCCCCTCCCCGCTGGCGCAACTCCGACACCCATCGTTTGGCGTGAACATCACTAGCCTTGCCTCCTCACACGCAATCCGTTTTTTCCAATCCCGGAGCCTCGCCGCCACTTTTCTATTATTGCCATTTCGAGCATGAGCCGCCTTGCGTGGCTCCTCCTCTGAGCACGAGGAGGAAGTGATTTCCATCTCTCTGTCCGTCGGCGACCATGGTCTTCACCGTAGGAGCAAGACGACAGAGCTCTGGGAGGTCGAGAAAGAAGGCAAAAGGGATGAGGCGGCCAACGAACAGACCGGCGGTGCCGTCGCCTTACATTGTCAGCCTGCGGCTTCCATGCCACAGGGCAAACCATGTCAGCAACTTTCATTGCCAACTCAGCCAAAGGAATCCATGTCAGCCAATTCCATCAGCTAACAGCAATTTGGATCAGCGATGCAAACGGACATAAAATGCAAGTTGAGGAAGCTAGGTGAGACAACAGCACAAGTTCAATGAGCTGCAGTGCAATTTACTAGTAAGTTTACTTTGGTTCTGTTATAGTAGTAGTGGTGGTGGTGGTACTTTAGTAGGAGTAATATGGCCTGTCCTATTCGATCGCCATTGCCCCCTCTAAGACCCCTCCTTAGAGGGTTCTTTTGAGTTTTGAGACAAGACCTGTCGCCTTGCCTATGGAACAAGAAATAGCTAGGTTGCGCAAAAGACAGGCCATACATGATACATTCCTTAGTTTAAGACTACAAATCTAGTAGTAAATAGTAATAGTAGTAGCTAGCTAGCTTGGGGTTGTGAACATGTGGCTAATTAACCTTTTTTTTTGTGAAATGGCAAAAGCATTGCCATTATTGCATTAAAGATAGATAGACAGAAAGAACAAGTTCATAGAATACAAGAAAACAAAATATAAAATAAAACCAGAACAACAGATGAAGGACAGGAGTCACTCCTTGAAGAGCTCCCTCGGAGCTATCCCCTTAAGCCCCCGATGCACTCGCGGTCATCAGGACGTCGGCCACCGGTAAGTAGGTTCCTAGTTTGTTCGCCCCGCTTGTTATCCAGGCTCTAGCTTCTTCTTTGATGATCGTCACGTTCCAATCCATTGTTTCGCTGATGTTGGAAAATCCTCCTATTTCTTTCCTTCCAGATTTGCCACATTATGAGAATGACTAGCGAGCTCTGACCCTTCCTACTCATGGCCATTTCTCTCTCCGAAATTTGTAGCCACCAATCCAGGATCATTTCATGATCCTCCCAGTGCGTAGGTATTAGGCTATTTCGCTGTGCCCAAGTTGTTACCACATGCCATACCCTTTTTGTGAAGGCACATTTGAGGAAGAGATGTGGCGCTGTTTCCGGATTAACTATACAGAGGACACCAATAATCATTTGGCATGTGCCGTGTTTGTAAGACGTTCAATGTCGGAAGCCGTTCTTGGACAGTCAACCATGCAAAAATTTGCATCTTTGCGGCCCAAGAGCTCCATATGAGGCGAACGAAAGGTTTCTCGATCAATCCCGAAAATTGTGCCTCATATGCCGACCTAGCCATATATGTCCCTATCGGTGTCCACTTCCAGATGATATCATCCGGTATCTCTGGTGTGAGCTTCACCTGTGCGATTCTGCCATACAGATGCACGAAGTCCAGAATATGGTGTTCTGTGATCTTTCTTCTAAGGTCGGATATCCACGTGTGCTCTTGCAAAGCTTCCCTTACCGTCCTATTTTTTCTGATGGCAATGGCGTACAAACTTGGTACCATGTTTTTTAGTGGTAAAGACCCCATCCAAACGTCCTTCCAGAAACTTGCTATGTTTCCACTTCCTAGAATGATTTATGTAATGACTTTAGGCCGCATTTTAATTTGGCAATCGAGTGGCTAGAGTGCATGGAACTTGAGACAACTTGGCGGCACCTGAGCTGCAGGTTAGGCTTGTTTGCCCTGTTCCGGAAGTATGCCTCTCATTCCTATAATTTTCTGTACCCTAATCAAACAGCGTTTTCCGAGAAAAGGGAAAACATATTGGGCTGAATTATTTCCACCTCCATCCCCAACGTACGTAGTGGTCGATCAATGATCACACGTACCAGAAAGATGCACCCAGCGCCGAAAAGCGCTAGATTTTCCATGTGCCCAATATAGCTCAAGAGAATGAACGTTTCACCGTCGCTCGATCGTCCACTGCATGTGGTGCCTCCTGCCGCGCGCACCAGCTTGGCTTACCTTACTTATCCTCGTCAAGTCGCTCGACTCGTTATTTCATTTTTTCCAAACAAACGCTATCCACTAGAACCACGTCGACGCCGGTCAAGAATAGCCACCGGTTTCCCCCGCACGGCACGAGCCAAAGTGCCCAAAAACCACGTCCCACCACAGCGCGCGGACGGGCAGACGCCTGGGCAGATTCCGTCGTACCGATGTTGGTGTCGGCAGGGTCCGGTTCACGGCACGTACGGGCGCGGTGCTTTCCTGCGTACATGCATGGCGCGCGAGCCTGAACCCGTACGATTCGGACCGGTAAATTCCTTTTGCCGCGGTCTGGTTCTCAGTTTGCTTCCGGCGCATGCATGATTTGGAACCATGCGGCCGGGTCCAGTTCTGCAATGTGCGGATGGATATACGTTTCAGCTGCTGACAAGTCGAAGCATATACACATATGCATCATATGCAGTCTATTTTTTTCGCTTTTGCTAATAGATTACCATGCAGCTAGCACCTTTTTTTTTTTCTTTCCAAAAAGCTCGTTGAGCTCTAAAGACCATGCAGTGGTGGGGTAGTGAGACGGTGAAGGCAACTTCGACTGTTTTATTTTTTCTTTTTCTGGCGAAAACTTCTTCGACTGTTGTTGGCAATGCACTGAGAGACAATCTCGACAGGAGAACAAGAGCCAAAATGAAAATGTTCATTGTACTGATTAGTGGACACGAGTTGTTGTATGCATTTGCACTTGGGGTCACATGAGGACAGTGATCGACATAAATAGATCTCTCTCGAGCATAAAATAGATGTAAGTACAAGTGGCTGCCTTAGCCGCAGTTTGGGGTCAACGAGCACGCTAGTCCAACTCAGCAAACACTATGACCTTTATTTGCAGCTAACTACTAGCCAACAAGCGCAGCTCTGCGATACAAAACCCAGCCAAGCTGGCCACAAATCAAAATGGACGCCATCTGATTGGATCGGGTGTTCGCTTAAATTCAATACGAGAGCACGGACAAAATCCAGAGCAACAGTACAATACTGCTCTAGTACTGCAGCAGCCTGTGACAATTAAGCTAAATCAAATCAGATTCCCAAGTAAGCAAGGAAGTAAACCATTCTGACTAGCGTAGTAAGCTATACAGATATATCAGATATGATATCTCAAGACGAAAAAGAAAAGAAAAACCATGCAGCATCTCCTTCCATGTGTTGAAAAAACGGCACAAAAGAATCCAATTGAAGCTGCCAAAGTTTTCAACTCCTAGTGTGGAATCCGACCACATCTCCCCTTCTCTCTCTCTCCCTCTCTGCAACCATTTTTTTCCTGCTTATACAAGCGGCAAGTTGGGGCTTTTAAATTATTTCACACAGCACAGCAGATGACTTGCAGCGTTTCAACTCACTTCGTGGAGTTGACTTGAAAATCTAATTATTAAGGGCGACTCCACCCAATTAATAACACTATTGGTACGGTAGTGTAGTATTCTTTTTGGCTTTCTTTTGTTTGAAAAACAATTGTAGTGTGTTTGGCTTTCATATCTCGACAAAATTGGTAGTTCCATTTGTCATTTTTGCCGTGCGGGGCAGCATGATCGCAATGATCTGTCGGAGCTAAAATCCGAGATAAAAGGTCAAAATTTTGCTCGTTTTTGTCGCGCGATATGTGCAGATGCACATACGGTTGGGCGGCGTATTTGCTGTAGTTTGTAGACTACACTCTACGCTTGAAATAGTAGTACACAGGTAGGAGTATCAATTATAGCTGCATGGGTAAATTCACACTGTAGAGCTAGCACAGCTGAATTTACGTGCCGCCGCGAGTGTGCAGATTGGACAGTACGTATATACGCATGCCGAGGAATTACAAATCGCTATCCGGAGGAGAGGAAAATGCTATGCATGCATGCTATGTGTGTTCTTCAGAAAGATCTACTGGGAATTTTTTTTTTGGCGATGATTAGGCGGAGTGGACTTCGGAACTCAACCACGCAGCTCAGCAACAAAGGCGGTGATCCTGAAATGAACATATGCCGAACGTTTCACTTAGATGACAGAAGGTCCCAACATTGAGCTCCTGAATTCGTTTAGTTATGCCGCTAAAGTCAACTTATGATACATTTCCATCAATCTACTGATAAATAAAACCGAAATGACATAAGTAATATCTTCTTGGGACACGCGTCAATATGAAATTGAAGTTTAGCCCGGTTCGGAACGCCTGGAATATTTCCCCAATTTTTGCGAAAATTTCCCGCGTTTCAAATGGCGCTCTAGTATCTATTTATGCGACAGACGCCGATGAGTTTAAAGACTCTCGATAACCTCATTATGTTTTGTAGTAGACTGATATATAGCGATAATGGAACGGTACACAGTTGCTACAATACGACTATGTGGTTGTGATTGTGCAATTATACTACATACTAGTATTTTCATCTGTAGCAATTATTGTACCCAATTGTCACAGATACTCAGCTACTAAAAAAGCATCAGCGAAATCAGTAGTATTTTCTGTACCTGACGTGTATTCCAGGGCTACCACCCATCATATCCATTATCCATACGTAGTAGTATCTTCCCCACTCGAAGCAGAACACTTCTTCTGTCGTCTGAGCGCGAGCGCGTGCCGAGCGAGGCAGCCAGCTGCCCAGCTCACGCAGCGCGCGCGCCCCGCGAGTCAGTCAGCCAAACTCCCCGGAACTCCACTCCAAGTCTCCAACCCGTGTACGCGCGCCGATTAATTTAGCAGCGTGGCTGATCCATTCCAGTAACCCACCACCCTAATCCCGAAGGCATAATTACCCCTAATTAACCACATCAATGCCCCCTAAACTTTTGGCTTTAAAAAAAATTGAAAAAGGCATAAACTAATCTCCGTAGTTGCGGCGTGCTCCCCCACATGCTTCTTTCCAAGTCCACCAGCCTACCTCCCCCTCCTCTTCTCTTCGGCTTCGCCCCTCCTCGCACCGTCTATATAAACCCGCCCATTCCTCTCCCGCCCTTTTCATCGCACACACCGCAAACCAAACCAAAACTTCCTGAGTTGTGCTCTCATCCCAGCTGCCAACTCGATCCTACTACACACTCCAATCGATCCAGCCCACACGAGTGGAGCAAAATCCTAGCTCTGCTCGATCTGTCGCGGGGTTTGATTCCGGCGAGGCGATCGAAGTGAGGAGAGAGGATTCCATGGATATGGCGCACGAGAGGGACGCGAGCAGCGAGGAGGAGGTGATGGCCGGCGACCTGCGGCGCGGGCCGTGGACGGTGGAGGAGGACCTCCAGCTGGTGAACTACATCGCCGCGCACGGCGAGGGCCGCTGGAATTCGCTCACCCGATCAGCAGGTAGGACAGGATCCAAGGGGTCAGTTGTATATCGAAAATTGCATCGTCTGGTCTCTCGCAGGCCAAGACAATCCATGAATTCAAGCACATCATCCACTGATCCAGGAAGTAGATTGGTTGCTAGCTTGCATCCGATTCTTTATGCGGGCCGTACGAGCCTGAGCAATTATGGAAGAGAACCCAAAGGCAGAGACAAATCAGTCGCTTTGCATCTACATGCTAATATATGGAAACAGATAGCTACGAGCGTACTACCTGATTTGTCTAGCTAGCCATGCATCCAGCTAGCCAGAACCTATAGTGAGACTGTGAGAGAGGCATAATTTTTAGTGGCTAGCATTATTCCCGGCCGTAGGGATATTATTACTTTACTAATCACTCCCCTTCCCTTGCATCATTCATCTTGTGACTCTTGTCACATACATACTCACATAGTAATTAGCTAGTTGGTGAAATTTATTAGTAGCAATGATGTGATGTTACATGTGATTAATCGTGCGTTCTTGTCCTGGCTCGTCGTGCAGGGCTCAAGCGCACCGGCAAGAGCTGCCGGCTCCGGTGGCTGAACTACCTCCGCCCCGACCTTCGGCGGGGCAACATCACGCCGCAGGAGCAGCTGCTCATCCTGGAGCTGCACTCGAGGTGGGGCAACCGGTGGTCCAAGATCGCCCAGCACCTCCCCGGCCGCACGGACAACGAGATCAAGAACTACTGGCGTACGCGCGTGCAGAAGCACGCCAAGCAGCTCAAGTGCGACGTCAACAGCCAGCAGTTCAAGGACGTCATGCGCTACCTCTGGATGCCCCGCCTCGTCGAGCGCATCCAGGCCGCCGCTTCCTCCGCTGCCGGGGAGGCGCAGCCCGCCGCCGACACGCCCCTGTCGTGGCAGCACGGCTCCGACGGCCTCTACGAGTCGCCGGAACTCCCGGTGGCCGACGCCTGCTGGCCAGCGGAGTACTGCGTGGCGGCCGGCGGGCAGCTGGCCAACACCGCCGCCGTCCCGGAGCACTCGAGCACCACGGCCGGGTCGTCCTCGCCGTCCACGGACTCTGCCGCGGGGGCGCAGCCTAGCTGGCCCGCCACGGTGAACGGCGCCGAGTGGTTCACCACCGCCTGCGACGCCTCCAGCGCCGCCGCCATGTGCGACACGGACCTGATCCCGCAACAACCTCCGTGCCAGCTCGGGGAGGCGTGGACGTCGGAGCCTCTGCCGGGTCTCGGGTTCCCCGAGCTCGGCGTCGCGGACTTCGAGATCGGCGGCTTAGATGTCGAGAGCATCTGGAGCATGGACGACAACTTGTGGTACACGCAGGGCGTGTGAAAAGTCAATACGGTGGCATGGAAATCCACAGCGGCGAAACCCGGCCTCTTTGGACGCGTAGCAGAGCGGAGAAACGGATTAGAAGAAGGAGAGAAATCATCTGGAGGATTAGAAGAAGAAGAGTTAATCACCTCAAGATGCCGTTTTGGGACTCCTCCCGGGCTTTCTACTCCAGTTCTTTCCCGTTTTCTTTCTTGTTTTAATTTACTAGGGTAAAAAGAGTTAAAAAGACGTAGCCGTTCTAGTGTTAATTATTGCTGTCGTTATGTGATGCGTTTAATTTTACTCATTCTTTCCGAGTAAATATATACATATATATCAACTGAACTGGTAGGAATTGGATTGTACTTCTCGAAGCGGTAATAAAAGCAAGCTCCGACGTCAAGTCGTGATTAATTCGTACTAGTATACATTCCGCCCATTTCTCGCCGCTAATTGTGATCCTCAATCCCAGTGACGAGAAGCTTTGGTTTTCTTTTTCTGTTTTTGCTGCAGTGGTTGGCTATCATTACGACGATGGCGACCGCGCGCGATCGATTTGTTTAGGCCGACATGGATGTTTTATACCGGAATTCAGTGCAAGCGGCGCTGTTACATCAGCGCGCCGCGAACAGTCCCAGATGTGATCTGCGTGCCCTCGGCATTACACATGTTGTTTCCGCAACTCATCAGGTTCGCATAATTTAGATGTGCTAGCCGAGTAGAGAGAGAGAGAGTTAGCAGTACACTAGCAAAGCAAAGCAGAGCCGCTGAATCGAAGTGGATGTCGAGCAGATATGCATTAAAATTGCAGCACTAACCACACGGCACGCGTATGATTAGATGACCTTGAGTTAGTAGTAGTACAACACTCACTAACACTTGCATGCAACTGCGGGGTGGGCCCGGGGCACGCATCACCCTCGAAAAGATAGACAAGAAAAGGAAGTGAAAGGGGGGTTGTATGGGGATTGTTTCCTTCGGGCTTTGTTCGGATGTTAGAAGAAATATGTCAGAGATATCTCGGACGGGATTTTCTTGGTAAATAGAATTCGTAGGAAAATATATTCCCCGGGGGACTAATCCCTATCATCATTTGGAAGAAGAATGGGGGATAAAATCCCTTGCACTAATGAAATTCAAGTAAAAAGAAGAAGAAGGAAACCCAACAAAAAAAAATGGGGAAAATATCAGAAAAAAAAAAAAAAAAGCGGCATGGGTGCCTGGGCGGCGGCGCAGGCCGATCGGGTCAACGACGCGTACTCAGGCTCAACTGAGGCGACAGACAGTGCTGCGAGCACGGACTCGGCAAAGGCGACGGTGCGTGCGCAGTCGGAACGATGGCTCGGTGGTTGCGCTTGCGAGGTTGGGGTGATGGTCTGGTGGCGGCACGTGGAGGTTGCACCAGATCTGGAGGCGGCGTCTGAGCACGAGACGACAAAGTTCGGTCACTGATGGCCGACGACGATGGAGGCAAGGTGGCGCGCCACCGCCCCTCGCCACCATGGCCGGCCAGTGAGGTTCCCACCTTCACCTTCCTTATCAACCACCAGATCTGGAGCGCGATGGAGAGGGAGGCGGAGCCGGCGTGCGATGGAGATGGAGATAGTGCGGTGATGACTGGCGAGTCGCGAGCGACGTTGGCCAGGGGATTTTTCCACGCCTACAAAGGAGTTTTTTTAAACTCTGTGGATTACCGTGAATCTGATCAGGAAATTTCTTGCTCTCCTCACATTCAAACGGTCCAACAACTTACCCTGAGGTTTCCTCCACGTGGGTTTCCACCCCTGGAAATGGGCCGGAATCCCGGCTGAGATTGGACTTCCCAAACAAGTCCTCAAGAGGAGCCATATTTTTCCGTGTTTTCACACCACATTTTCTTTCTTTTTTGAAAGGAATTTTTTTATAAAAAAAAAACTAAAAGGCGTCGCCTGGGAAAAGCGCCCCCCGCGTGATTGTCGTGGCTGGGCCGACCTAAACACCACCACTCGCAACTCTCAGTTTCCACCGGTGATTTTTGAGTTCGCTGCGTCGATATTTTTTCTAGCTCCTGGAAGCACACCATGCATGTTGATTTGTTGAATCGGTAAAACTGGGCAAAGTCCATAGATTGTTGGGCTACAGCCATGGAATGATGACCGAAATGACATATTGATGGGGAAGTGTGCCTCCTCTCCGCCGACTAATTGGAGAACGTCGTTGGTTTCTAGGAGTAGTGTGTGATGCTGTTTGATTTTTGTGGCTTTCTTTCTTTCTTTTTTGCGTGTTGATGAATTTACTTTTGAATACTGATCCCTTTCAGAGTGATGTAGTCCAATTTTTTAAAATAAAGAAATTAATCATTAAAATGTCTAAAATCTACCTAGAATATGGGATTTTTTTTTCTCTTTTGGAAGCGACTAGGGAACAGTATAGGAATAAGTTTCATGATGTTTCAAGGAGTTCCATTAAAACATTTGAAAAAGTTCCAGTTTCAGTGAATTTTCTATGTTTTTAGAAGTTTCTAGAAATTCCAAGAAAGTTTCAACAAATTTCAGATTTTAGAACTCAAGTTTCAGCTAAATAATTTCAACAGGTTTCATCAAGTTTCAACCTAAAAGTTTTCAAATTTCAACAAGGTTCAACCCAAAAGTTTTTAAGAATAAGTCCATTTTACCTCCTCGAACTATTAAAAAAGTCCAATTAACCCTCTGAACTACAAAACCAGTTATTTAAACCCCCCCCCCCAAAAAAAAATCTTTTAAAACCAAACTAATTTACACCTTTAGGTGGTTTAGTTGGGTGGTTTTGTTGATATGGCGGTGGTTTTGCTATGTTAGCGCTTATGTCACCAAACTTTGCGAGATGCTATCCTAACCAGCAAATAAAAAAAGGAAAATATCTCTCTCTCTCTCTCTCTCCTCTATCAGCTCCCTTCTCTTGCATGAGAGCTGGACACCAAGTAGGTGGGCAGAGCCGGCGGTTGTCACCGACATCTACTGCACGACAACGCCATCATCGGCGGAAGGCAGTGGGCAGATCCAGGAGGGAGAGGCGGTCGATGAGGAGGCGCTCGAAGGTGTCGCACAAACGAATGGAGAGGCAGCAGCAGTAATAGTGGCGAAGATGGTGTACGAGAGACGAGACCACGGTGACCGCCACTAACCGGCAAGGTGGAAGAAACAGGATAGTGGCGACGGCGAGCAACTAGTCGAGGGAGAGCTCCGGAGGCAGAGATCCAATCAGAGCCCATTGCCATGAGCATCTCAGCTAACGTGGCATCGCCGAACCAGACGGCAAGGTCTCACGCCCAGGGACGTCGCTGTTAGTAATCTTTGTGTATATGGTATATCTAGATTTTAAGGAGAGTTTGTTTTATATAGTCCTGCAGTATTTAGGTAGTATTCATTATAGATACGTAGAATCCTTTCCGGATACAAATAATCGTTTGCTCTCAATAAAAGGGTACCCTTGTAATCATATCTTTGTGAACAAGAGCAATAGAGAAGAAGAAAATCAGAAAAGCTGTTGTTGTTCCCGCGGCATATTTTTTTGCGTTCTTGTGTTCACGTGTGTTCATCTTCGGTTTGGGCCAACAATTGGTATCCAAGCGAGGTTGTGCCGCGTATAGTTGTGGATCAAGCAAAGCCCGTTCGATGTGGTACTGGATTCAAGAAGTGGTGCGCATTGCGATGGCCAATATCCGTGTGGCGGCAGTGTCCGCTCGCACGACAGTGGACATGAGCGAGCTGCTGGGCTCGTTCACAAATGACGTCATGTGTCGCATGGTGGTGGGCAAGCACCTACGGGAGTAAGGCCGAAACAAGCTCTTCCGCGAGCTGATCGAGATCAACGTGTCACTATGGGGGGCTTCAACCGCGAGGACCTGTTCCCAAAGTTGGCAATGGTGAACGTGCTCGCGAGGGTGGTTTGCAGCAAGGCCAAGAAGATGAACAAGATGTGGGACGACTTGCTGGACAAGCTCATCGATGAACACGCCGCTGCAAGTCATCGTTGTTGTTGCATCGGTCAAACGACATTGCTCTGATCCTGAGTCTAGTCCGTAGAGTTGATTCCGGGATGTTGAGGAGATGTGTTCGACATCCTGAGTCGAGTCAGTAGAGTTGAGTCCAGGATATTGAGGAGATGTATTCACCGTCCTGAGTCTAGTCTGTGGAATTGAATCTGGGATGTTGAGGAGATGTGTTCGTCATCCTGTATTGAGTAACAGTTGGACAAGTCGTAGTTGAGACCGACTGGCTCAATAAGTAAGTACACAAAGATTAGGGAGTGATTGTTAGTAATCTTTGTGCATATGGTATATCTAGATTTTAGGGAGAATTTGTTTTATGTAGTCCTGCAGTATTTAGAGAGTATTCATTATGGATACGTATAATCCTTTCTGGATATGAATAGTCGTTTGCTCTCATAAAATGACACCTTGTAATCAGATTTTGTGAACAAGAGTCATATAGAAGAAGAAGAAAATCAAAAAAGTTGTTGATCCGACGGCACAATTGTTTTTTCGTTCTTGTGTTCGCGTGTGTTCATCTTCGGTTTGGGCCAATAGTCGCAGTGGCGGCGGTGGCTCTATGCGAGCTCATGTGCATGGCAGCCAGTGCAAGCTCTCACGCCGTGGCGACGGCCGAGCCCGAGGTGAGCCCATGCAAGGAAGTGACCTAGCATGAGGCAAGCTCCAACGAGGCGGTGGTGGCCGACACGAGCTCATGCGTGATGGCAGCAGCCTAGCCCGAGGCTTGCTTCTGCCCCGCGAGGCGCCAACATGTGCAATGGTGCTAGTGGTCCAAGCTTGCCACCAGGCTGCAGATACAACCGCACCTACACACACAACTCATCCACAACAAGTGTTACAAGGGCCACTTACTCAAGCTCGTGCTCGTCAACTTAATTACCAAGTGAATTCGTTCCTAGGTTTATATATTACTAAGAATAGACCGCTACCTAATGCAAGTGATTTAATTGTGCTTAGAAACATGGGAAAGAGCCAAGGAGAGGCATGTGGAGTCATGGACATGCATGGAAGAAATAATAGAGGTCACCGCGTCACTTTGGGTCCGAGCCAAGCAAGAGTTCGAGTTGGGCTCGTTCTAGATTCGAATTCGGACTACTGCAACGGCACAAAGTTCAAACAACAGTAACTTCTTCACACGGACTCAGTTTGGGACGTTCTTGGATTTCATTGAAAGCTTATCAGGTATACTTTCCAACAGATCTAACCATATCTTAAAATTCCATCTGAGCCAGCCACAATCATGAAAATAGTCTGCATCTATTTCTGAGAACGATGTGGCACCACCTCAACTTGGGCCAACGGGCCTTGTATTAAGTCGAGCCCAATTGGGCGCATCCCTAGGGTTAGAGGACGTCCTCTACTCCTTCAAATACACCCCTTAGTAGTCACAAGCATATTGAATTTTGTTGAGTTTAGGTGTAGCCATTTTGCAAACTTCTGTTCTTTAGTTGTGTTGGACGACCACTTGTCAAGATAGCTTTCGGGATCCCACCTTTATTTTTCAATACCATCTACACTAAAATCTTATTCGCAATATCAGATTGCCTACATCTTATTCTTGCTAGTTCTTCGATTGCTCGCAGGAATTGAACATCGTGTTCAGATTGATCGCGTTTCCAACAAGGTTAATAACATCTCTGAGTTGGTTTAACGATTGCTAAGGTGTAAGCATCATCATACGGTTGTAGTCGGACCGCGAGAGTTACCTCCACCAAAATCAATATTTATCAATCTCATCGAAAGATCGGGCACCTCGCTTGCATCAGCTGTTGCGTACGATATACATGGCCCGCGTCGTCGCTCCTCTCCAACAGTCCTTTCACCCTACCCCTCTTAGGTCGCGTCGCCATGTTCCCCCCTCTCTGCCCTCCCCCCGCCTGCCGCTCCACCCCGCCCCTCTCCAGCCGCGACGCTGGATCTGGCACGATTCGACCGCAACACTGTGTCCCCCTCACCGCCCACCCCTCTTTGGCCGTGGCCCTCGACGACAGCTACTCGGCCCCTGCCACGGTCATGGAGCATCGCCATGACCTCTTCCCCAACTGCTTTAGCTTGCTTTGCACGCCGACTCGCTAGTGACCAAGTGAGAGAGAGAGAGAGAGATGGAGGAGATGATGTTCTCAGTGTTTGGATAAGCTAGACGATGAGTGGCTAATAGAACTGGATAGAGAAGTGGCGTTTTCTAGCTTTTTTGGGTTATTTTTTGGTTGGGGTGGGGGAGAATTAGTGAATTACTGCATTTTCCCCATGGTATACCAACAAAATGTCTATGTTCCAACTGGTAGGTTCTTAAGTATGCATACACTATCTGTGCTTGAGATTTTCAAATTATTCAAGACGTTGGTGTTTGTATTCTCTTCTATCAATGATCTCATGCTCTAGTTTCAAAAAAAAACAAGAATGCCATAAGCTGTAATAATCCTCTCACTTGTGCTATTTGTCATGTTAGTTGGGAAAATGCATCTACAAGACCAACATGTCACATATAGTTCACGATATATCTCACATCTTTTTAGATAGGAAGAAGTCCATTCTACCCCCTCAAGTATCGACATACGGACACATAACCCCCTGAACTAAAAAACCGGTCCTTTGACACCCCTAAGTTGTAAAACCGAACAACTTACCCCCTAAGGTTGTTTCGTGCGTTGGTTTTGCTTACGTGGCGTCTGTTTAGCCCGGTTTTGCCAGGTCAGCCGTTGACTCGGCTGCGACGTGGCAATGACTCAGCTTCTACCCTCTTTCTTCCTTAGTCTCTCTCCCCGACGCCGTAAAGAACTCCCATCTTCTTCCTCAGTTCGACACCTCCTCCTCTTCCCTTCCTCATTCTCCTTTGCACCGGCCAAACCGACGCCTCATACCACCTCTTCACCTCCACCCCTCCCTCCCCCAATCCCCCACCTCTGCCTCCCGTCTCCTCGCCCAACTCTCCTACAAGTCCACCTCTTCCTCCGCCTTCTCCCACGCCGCCCACCTCCTCCAACACAGGTGCCCTTGCCGCCGTCAAGATCCACCGTAGCAGTGAGCGCCTGCACCGTGTCTTCCACCAGGAGCTCGACACACTCCTCCACGTCCGCCTCCTCGCCTTTTGTGACGAGCAAGGGGCGGTGGAATCGCGCGACGGGGGCTAGTCGATGGGGAGTGGGATGCGGTGGAATCGCGCGACAAGCAAGGTGCGCGCGAAGAAGGCGGGGAGGAAGGCGGTGGAATCCCCAAGTTATCCCACTTCGTCGACCTCGCCGTCGCCTCCACAGGCCCCTCCAACGCATCCCCGAGCCGGATGTACGAGGCCCGGAAGCTCTAGACGCGCAACGTCTTCCACCGCGCGTGCCTCGTGGAGGCTGACGCCGTGCGTGGCTGCTCCACCTCCTCTCTTCCAGGGACACGTCCATCCAGGACAATGTCGTGGCCGACCTCCTGAACCTCTCGATGCACCTGGCCGGCTGGAGCACGCTCATCGAGGCGGGTGGGCTCGGCCTCATCGTCGACGTCGTTAACGTCACCGCCAAGGTCAAGGCCTCCGTGCCCACCTCCTCAACGACCACCACCACGGCGGTAAGAGGCCGAGGCCTCCGTGCCCACCTCCTCGACGACCACCACCACGGCGGGAGTACTGCTACTCGGAGGAGGACTTCCGGCGGTACAACGGCGAGCGCGCGAGGGAACCGAGCCGGGGTGCAGGTGAGCCAGGAGGCCAGAGGCGGTGGCGGCAGGCGAGCAGGCGAGTGGCAGGGCGCGGTGTCGGGCCGGCGGCCGGAGGAGCCGGCAAACCGAGTCGGGTGAGGCGCCAAGAAACGAGATGAGTGGAGAAATGGAGAGAAGAATGGGGAAGAAAGAGCCTGTGATTTTATAGCCGATTGGGATAGGGAGGAGAGAGAAAAGTCGCGCGTTGCATGCTGATCTGGCAAAATCGGGCCGAATAGATGTCACGTAAGCAAAACCACCGTACGAAACAGCCTTAGGGGTAGGTTGTCCGGTTTTACAACTTAGGGGTGTCAAAGGGCCGATTTTTTAGTTCAGGGGGTTAAGTGTCCGCATGTCAATACTTGAGGGTGGTAAAATGGACTTCTTCCTTTTAAATAATGGAAGAGAAAAACTCTCTCGGCCTCTGCACGATATATCTCGCATATACACACAAAACCATATAGTACGTTACACTCCATCATGTAGCTTGTTGAGACTACTATCAGATATTGCCCTGCACATCTAAGATGTTGCCACTTAACAAGGCAACTCCTCCGTACACTACGGCTAAAGTTGTTGCTTGAGCAAATTGTCAAACCCCCAAGTACGAGAAAGCGAAGTGTTGACATGTAAATATGGAAGCATTGCATTTGCATGGCAAGTTCTATCTCGAGCATTTGAGCTACCAATGTGTACATAATGTTTTTGCGGTCAGCCCATGTGGGATTTTGAGTACGTGGTATGGGTCCAGTTGGGGCACAACATATTCAATTATTTTGGAATAACCTATGTATTATTAAGCCTATACTAGAAATATAAAAGAGACAACAAAAGTAAAATATCCGTAGAATGGAACAGGACGCCGCTTTTTCAGTGAGCTATCGCACCCTCTGATGCGGTGAAGGAAGAAGAACGCCGCACCGCGGTACACTCGTAGGCAGCAGCAACGGAAAAGCGTGAAAAGGGAGGAGAGCTCGGCGGCACGTGGAGGCTCGATCGGAAGAAGAAGATCCGCCCACCGCCGCTGCTCTGATAGGCTGGCGAGCACGACGCGGACGATGCGGCGGTGGGACGTTGGGGGGGCCCTCCTTCCACGTCGGCAGTCAAGCGCCGCGGTGGGCCGAGGCGGCGCGAGGCGAGCTATTCCATGCCAGGCCGCGGGTTCGGACGGGTCAACGGCGCCCGGTGGACTCGCGCAAGACCCTCGTGCCGACTTCGTCACCTTTTCTCCCTGCGGTCTTCACACCTGTGGCCGGGTTTTTCTTCGGGTCCTATTGGCCTAGCTTGGCCGCCAACGTCCGTCGCGAAGAACCTTCCAAGTTGCCTGATCTTTTATAAGAAAGGAGTTAGGATGGAATTCGAAATAGACATTGTTGTCATTAGTGAAGTGGTGCACAGATAGAAGTTTCTTAGTAACAGCAGGGGCACGTAAGACATTATTAAGGTGTAAGAGTTTGGAAGGTGTGTGAATACGAGATTGACCGATACGAGAAATGGATATACGGATTTGTTATTTTTAAATCGACTGAAATTTTTTTAAGTTTAAGTCAATTGCAATGTGGTCCATCTTACCGCAAACTTGACACATTGGGCGATTGGAATTGAAATTGTTGTTTCGGTTGCCACCTCCAGAGTTGTTGTTGCCATGAGGAAACGAAGATATGTTGTAGTTGCGACCCTGAACCTTGCCACGAAAGCGGTTGCGTCCCTTATTGTTCTTGGACACAAAGTTGGCAGAAGCACCATCAATCTGGAGATTGTTGGATTGATCTCTCGGCTAACGACCTCCGAAAGTCACGGGAGTCATGGCCCTCTACGCGTCCTGATCGGGGCGCAACCAACAAATTGGTTTCGGTCCCGTTCATGCAGTGCAACACAAAATAGGGACTCGGCAGGCCTCTAATCGTGTGTGGTTTTTGGTTGAAGAACGTCCTAACAACCCGATCTCTTACGTGCGCTGCTGTGGGTGAAGACCGGACACCGCCGGCCTCGTCCACGACCACCTCTACGGCCACCGACGCCTCTGCACCGACCCCTCTTCACCTCCCGGCTGCTACACCGACAGATCCACAACCTAATAGCGTCATCGGGTTCGGGTATGTCACAATCACGCTTCCGCTCTAAGTTTTAGCTAGGTGTTCTTCCAGAGCTAGGGTTAATGTTCATGCTTAGCCTTAGATTTGCGCCTACATTTGGTATCAGAGCAATCCTAGACTCTCTTTGAACCCTTAAGTCTCACAATAGAACTTGAACATGTTTGGATCTAGTGGTTAAAGTTTCGGATCTAAAGTTTTAAAGACTCGGGTCTAAAGTTTAGTTGCTGGATCTATTGTTTCGGGGCTTAGATTAGCATTTAGAAGGAGAGGACTTTGATTTTGAGGAACCCTAAGAGATCCCGAGCCACCTTTTTCCCAAATGATGCGGCAAATCAAAACCCTAAGAAATGATGCGGCGGAAATCTACCTTTTGGAGATCGCCGGGTCTTCTCCGTCACAGGCACCCCTGTAGCTCCATTCGACGGCGCCGCGCGCAACCTAGGTCGCACGCGCGCACCGGCGAAGAGGGCTGCGGAGGCGCCTCCCTTTTGTCGCGCCGTGTCAAGCCGCCGCGACGTCGCGTCCCGCGCGCACGCCGGATCTGAGACCGACGCCACCTCGCGCTTGAGCGCCGTTGCGTCGCTCCGCTTTTCGTGGGAGAGGAAGGGGTGAATTGGTTTAGGGTTAGGGTTTTTTGGCGTCTTTTAAGTTGCCCGCGATTCGTCTTGGCCGTCCGATCTGATCCAACGGGCACCGCGTTTTGGGCCAGCGCCGTTGCGTCGCTCCGCTTTTCGTGGGAGAGGAAGGGGTGAAATGGTTTAGGGTTAGGGTTTTTTGGCGTCTTTTAAGTTGCCCGCGATTCGTCTTGGCCGTCCGATCTGATCCAACGGGCACCGCGTTTTGGGCCGGCGAAATGAAAACGGATCGGCTATTCTTAGTCGTCCGATTAAATCCGACAGCGGTTGTGCTTTCCGAGCCGGCGGAGGGAAGTTTGGGCCGCGCGCGTGTTTTGGGCCGAGCATGTGATTTGGGACATGCGCGTGTCTTGAGCCGCACACAGTTTTGGGCTGTTTTTTTTCTTTCTTTAGGGCAGCCCATGAACAGTGGATATTCTCTTTTTCTTTTATTTTCAGTGCATTTCTTTTATGATTAAGTCTTAATGCACTGTTTTAATTATTGTTTTGTTGCCCAAATTACGATATATCATGAATAATGTATTATTGCCTAATATTATGCTTAGTCTCTGATTAAAATTGAACCAACAATATATTTTAATTAGAGATTTTACTTTTTATGTTTTGGCATTAGGTATACATACGATTACATTCTGACCAACGTTGATTGTAGTCGTGTGTAGCCATATTAATTGTTTAGTTCTATTTCATCTTCTGCCCACCGGTGATGTGAATTAGGACTATAATTTTTGCATGCTATTAATCAGACCAACGTAGGGTTAATTGCATGCAACGTATTATTATGTTGTTACTAATTTATGCCCTATATTTTGGTATTCAGCAATAAATGCATCAAATGTTGCGGGGAGCAATTTTCCCACCTGGAAGGAAAGGATCCATGTTGTCTTTGGGGTTTTAGATCTCGATTATGCTTTAAGGGTGCCAGCTCCCATTCCCCCCACCGAAGGTGAAGAAAATTATGATGGCAAAAAGAAAATTTATGAAACTAATGCTGAGAAATGGGAGCAGTCCAACCGTCTATCACTTATGATTATGAAGACCTCCATTTCAGTTGGGATTAGGCGAACAATCTCCGATTCCGAAAATGCTACAGAGTATTTGGCATCAGTTGAGGAAAAATTTAAGGGCTCCACAAAAGTTTATACCGATTACTCTAATTCGAGGCTCTTGACAACTAAGTATGATGGATCCGTGATGTCGAGAGAACACATTATGATGATGACCGATATGGCGAAAAACTTAAAGACATGGACATGGAAATATCGATGGTTTCTAGTCCATTTCATCATAACTTCTCTTCCTTCAATATACGACTTTTAAGATCAATTATAATACTCGAGAAGAAAAGTGGAACATGAGCGATTTAATCGCCATGTGTGTTCAGGAGGAGAAAAGAATAAAAACGGAAAAGAGGGATCTTGCACTTCAAGTTGGTGGCTCCAATAAAACGAAGTTCCAAGGGGACTTCAAATCTAAGAAGAAGCTGGCGTTCTCCCCTAATGCAGATAAGTCGGGGCCTAAAGTGCACAATGCACCTAAGCCTCATGTGGCTCCCGCTGGAGCACCTAAAGGGGGTGAATGTCATTTCTGCAAGGAGCTAGAGAACTTTCAGAAGGACTGTATTGGATTCCTAAAGTGGCTCGCAAAGAAGGGTAATGATACAATAACGTTTGTTGATGAAACTCTTTATGCTAATTTTTCCATTAATTCCTAGTGGATTGACTCAGGTGCAACTGTGCACGTTACCAATTCTTTACAGGGATTCCTTACCGCGAGAACACTAAGAAAGGGGGAGCGAAGCCTTAGAGTCGCGAATGGAAAGGAAGCCGAAGTAGAATCAATTGGATCAATTACATTAGTTTTAGACAGCGGCTTCTTGCTTCATCACAATAATGTAGTTTATGTTCCTTCTATTAGGAGGAATTTGATTTCAGTTTCTTTGTTGGACGATGAAGGTTTTAAGTGTGTTTTTGGTGATAATAAATGTGTTATTACGTTTAATTCTAATGATGTTAGTCTTGCTTTTAGACGAGACAAACTCTATATGCTTTCCCTTAATGAATCCCCTGTATCCTTGAATGTGTGTGATGCTAAGTGTAAAAAGAATAATGAGACTTCTTCAAAATTGTGGCACTGTCGTTTAGGCCACATTTCGAATAGGAGAAGCGTCTCATTAAGGAAGAGATTCTTCATTCATTAGATTTCTCTGATTCAGACCACTGAATTGATTGCATTAAAGGAAAATATGTGAAACAAATAAAGAAGAGAGTTACTCGTAGCACATGACTCTTAGAATTAATTCATACTGATATTTGTGGTCCTTTTCCTGTGACATCAGTGGATGGTTTTGATTCTTTTATCACATTCACTGATGATTTCTCCCGTTATGGTTATATCTTTTCCATTAAAGACCGATCTGAGTCACTTGACAAATTTAAGATATTTAAGGCTGAAGTTGAAAATCAGCACAACCTAAGAATTAAAGTGGTAAGATCGGATCGTGGGGGAGAATATTATGGAAGACATGCCTCTTATGGGCAAATTATTTGCCCTTTCGCTAAGTTTCTTCAAGAAAATGGCATTGTTGCCCAGTATTCTATGCCAGGTGAACCTCAGTAGAATGGAGTAGCTGAGAGACGCAAACGTACACTTATGGATATGGTACAGAGCACGCTCAGCCACTCTAGTTTACCAATTAGTTTGTGGATGGAAGCACTAAAGACAGCTGCACATATTCTTAATCGGGTTCCCAGTAAATCAGTACATAAGACACCTTATGAATTATGGACTGGGAGGAAACCAAGCATGAAATATTTACGAGTGTGGGGTTGTTGTGCTGAAGTTAAGATATTTAATCCACATATTGGGAAGTTAGACCCTAAAACAGTAAGTTGTCATTTTATTGGGTACCCTGAGAGATCCAAAGGGTATCGGTTTTATTGTCCTGATAGGATAACTAAGTTTGTAGAAACAAGGCACGCTGTGTTCTTAGAGAATAATGAGGACCTGGAGCCCAGGAAAATAGATCTTGAGGAGAAGCGGGTTTATGTTCCTTCACCGCTTATCCCAGAGACCTTTATTCCTGTGCCTCAGGTGGTTGTACCTCTAGTAGAAAACACTGTTGTTGCACCCACTGTTGAGGTCTCTGAAATTCCTAATGTTGCACCTAATGATGAACCTCAACAGTCTCCTGTAATAGCTAATGAACCTATTAGAAGATCACAGCGGGAGAGAAGATCTGCCTTACCAAATGATTATGTTGTATATATGAATGAGGATATTAATGATATAGGGAAGGTAGATGATCCCACCTCTTATAAGGAGGCCATGATGAGTGAACATTCTCCTAAGTGGTTTGATGCCATGAAGGATGAACTAAAGTCTATGAGCACTAATGATGTATGGGACTTAGTAGAAATTCCTGACGGAGTCAAAACAGTAGGCTGTAAATGGGTCTACAAAACCAAGCATGACTCTAAGGGAAATATCGAAAGGTTCAAAGCAAGGTTTGTAGCAAAAGGCTTCTCACAAAGAGAGGGGATTGACTATAATGACACCTTTTCTCCTGTCTCAACTAAGGATTCATTCAGAATCGTAATGGCACTTGTAGCTCATTATGATTTAGAGCTGCATCAGATGGATGTTAAAACGATATTTCTTAATGGCGACTTGCAAGAAAATATTTACATGGCTCAACCGGAAGGTTTTGTCGTGGAAAGCAAGGAGCATATGGGATGTCGACTTAATAAATCAATTTATGGCTTGAAGCAAGCATCGAGGCAGTGGTATCTCAAATTCGATAAGATTATAAGGAATTTTGGTTTTAAGGAAAATGAAGTTGATAATTGCATATATGTTAAGTTTAAGGGGAGTAAGTTCACCATCTTAGTGATTTATGTGGATGATATCTTATTGGCCAGCAGTGATAAGGATATGTTGTTTGAGACCAAGAGATTTCTTTCATCTAATTTTGATATGAAGGATCTTGGTGATGCCTCTTACGTTCTTGGCATTGAGATTCACCGAGATAGGTCCAAAGGATTATTAGGTTTATCTCAGAAGGCATACATTGACAGAGTACTAAAGAAATACAATATGCATAAGTGCTCTGGTTCGCCTGCTCCTATTGTTAAGGACGAAAATTCCTAATATCCCGCGAGATTCCTCACTGTCCTTCTCCTTCAGGCCAATGAACAGGGCAAGAGAGCCACAGTCGAAATACACCAGCTTATCCCACTCACAAAAACACTCATTCACAACACCCAAACCGAGAGCTACCACCAAAGCCTCACAAAGCAAGCATGCATGCAAGCCAAATGACCATAAGTTGCTAGGGCAACCCACAACCAAGAACAAGGCAAGCCAAATAAACAAGCCTCCTACAGCCAACACAGAGCAAAAGCTTCTCAAGCCCCTCTATTCCAAAGAAGAGATCGAGGCGCTAGAGGCGGGGGCCTCTGTGGTCTTTATATTTATAGGGTGAAATATCACGACGGTTCTTATTTCCAACCGTGCGTGATACGAGTATATCACGACGGTTCTACACAAACCGCTGCGTGTTGAACTTTCATAGACGGCTCCATGTGGAGCGGTTAATAAGTATAACCAAATCGTGATATGGAGGATATCACGACAGTTCCACATGGAGCCGTGCGTGATGGTCAACACGAGCGGTTAGTGAGAGGAACCGTCGTGATGAGTATATTATCACGAGCGGTTCTTTATTCAACCGTGCGTGATAGCGCATTTGATTTGCCCGATAATAATTAGATGATAAAAAGACCATATCATCACGAGCGATAAAAAGACCATATCATCAATGACAAAAGACCATATTTACATCACGCACGGACAATAGGCGGCCTTATCGTTTTACATCACAAGCGATAAAAAAGGATGAGCGATCTATCTTAGTCTTCAAATCTTCGACGCATTCTCGTCGGCTTCAGTGGGAGCGGGATCACCGACTGTCTCACCAAACGCCTCCACCTGTGACCTTGCACGCTCAATTTCCTCTTGTAGATGTTCGGATTCCTAAAGTGGCTCGCAAAGAAGGGTAATGATACAATAACATTTGTTGATGAAACTCTTTATGCTAATTTTTCCATTAATTCCTAGTGGATTGACTCAGGTGCAACTGTGCACGTTACCAATTCTTTACAGGGATTCCTTACTGCAAGAACACTAAGAAAGGGGGAGTGAAGCCTTAGAGTCGCGGATGGAAAGGAAGCCGAAGTAGAATCAATTGGATCAATTACATTAGTTTTAGACAGCGACTTCTTGCTTCATCACAATAATGTAGTTTATGTTCCTTCTATTAGGAGGAATTTGATTTCAGTTTCTTTGTTGGACGATGAAGGTTTTAAGTGTGTTTTTGGTGATAATAAATGTGTTATTACGTTTAATTCTAATGATGTTGGTCTTGCTTTTAGACGAGACAAACTCTATATGCTTTTCCTTAATGAATCCCCTGTATCCTTGAATGTGTGTGATGCTAAGTGTAAAAAGAATAATGAGACTTCTTCGAAATTGTGGCACTGTCGTTTAGGCCACATTTCGAATGGGAGAAGCGTCTCATTAAGGAAGAGATTCTCCATCCATTAGATTTCTCTGACTCAGACCACTGAATTGATTGCATTAAAGGAAAACATGTGAAACAAATAAAGAAGAGAGTTACTCGCAGCACAGGACTCTTAGAATTAATTCATACTGATATTTGTGGCCCTTTTCCTGTGACATCAGCGGATGGTTTTGATTCTTTTATCACATTCACTGATGATTTCTCCCGTTATGGTTATATCTTTTCCATTAAAGACCGATCTGAGTCACTTGACAAATTTAAGATATTTAAGGCTGAAGTTGAAAATCAGTACAACCTAAGAATTAAAGTGGTAAGATCGGATCGTGGGGGAGAATATTATGGAAGACTTGCCTCTTATGGGCAAATTCTTGGCCCTTTCGCTAAGTTTCTTCAAGAAAATGACATTGTTGCCCAGTATTCTATGCCAGGTGAACCTCAGCAGAATGGAGTAGCTGAGAGACGCAAACGTACACTTATGGATATGGTACGGAGCTTGCTCAGCCGCTCTAGTTTACCAATTAGTTTGTGGATGGAAACACTAAAGACAGCTGCACATATTCTTAATCGGGTTCCCAGTAAATCAGTACCTAAGACACCT
This sequence comes from Ampelocalamus luodianensis, assembly GCA_036346255.1. NCBI lineage: Eukaryota > Viridiplantae > Streptophyta > Magnoliopsida > Poales > Poaceae > Ampelocalamus > Ampelocalamus luodianensis. Next base: position 23,517,950 of record CM070622.1, on the reverse strand, counting down.
TATGAATTATGGACTGGGAGAAAACCAAGCATGAAATATTTACGAGTGTGGGGTTGTTGTGCTGAAGCTAAGATATTTAATCCACATATTGGGAAGTTAGACCCTAAAACAGTAAGTTGTCATTTTATTGGGTACCCTGAGAGATCCAAAGGGTATCGGTTTTATTGTCCTGATAGGATAACTAAGTTTGTAGAAACAAGGCATGCTGTGTTCTTAGAGAATAATGAGAAGCTGGAGCCCAGGAAAATAGATCTTGAGGAGAAGCGGGTTTATGTTCCTTCACCGCTTATCCCAGAGACCTTTATTCCTGTGCCTCAGGTGGTTGCACCTCCAGTAGAAAACACTGTTGTTGCACCCACTGTTGAGGTCTCTGAAATTCCTAATGTTGCACCTAATGATGAACCTCAATAGTCTCCTGTAATAGCTAATGAACCTATTAGAAGATCACAACGGGAGAGAAGATCTGCCTTACCAAATGATTATGTTGTATATATGAATGAGGATATTAATGATATAGGGAAGGTAGATGATCCCACCTCTTATAAGGAGGCCATGATGAGTGAACATTCTCCTAAGTGGCTTGATGCCACGAAGGATGAACTAAAGTCTATGAGCACTAATGATGTATGGGACTTAGTAGAAATTCCTGACGGAGTCAAAACAGTAGGCTGTAAATGGGTCTACAAAACCAAGCATGACTCTAAGGGAAATATTGAAAGGTTTAAAGCAAGGTTTGTAGCAAAAGGCTTCTCACAAAGAGAGGGGATTGACTATAATGACACCTTTTCTCCTGTCTCAACTAAGGATTCATTCAGAATCGTAATGGCACTTGTAGCTCATTATGATTTAGAGCTGCATTAGATGGATGTTAAAACGGCATTTCTTAATGGCGACTTGCAAGAAAATGTTTACATGGCTCAACCGGAAGGTTTTGTCGTGAAAAGCAAGGAGCATATGGGATGTCGACTTAATAAATCAATTTATGGCTTGAAGCAAGCATCGAGACAGTGGTATCTCAAATTCGATAAGATTATAAGGAATTTTGGTTTTAAGGAAAATGAAGTTGATAATTGCATATATGTTAAGTTTAAGGGGAGTAAGTTCACCATCTTAGTGATTTATGTGGATGATATCTTATTGGCCAGCAGTGATAAGGATATGCTGTTTGAGACCAAGAGATTTCTTTCATCTAATTTTGATATGAAGGATCTTGGTGATGCCTCTTACGTTCTTGGCATTGAGATTCACCGAGATAGGTCCAAAGGATTATTAGGTTTATCTCAGAAGGCATACATTGACAGAGTACTAAAGAAATACAATATGCATAAGTGCTCTGGTTCGCCTGCTCCTATTGTTTAGGGCGATAAGTTTGGGACATTTCAATGTCCAAGGAACCAATATGAAACTGATCAGATGAAGTCGGTTCCTTATGCTTCAGCTGTCGGAAGCATTATCTATGCTCAAGTATGCATACGCCCTGATTTAGCTTTTGTAACCGGGATGCTTGGCAGATATCAGTCAAATCCAGGACCGGACCACTGGAAGGCTCTTAAGAAAGTCTTGCGCTATATGCAAGGTAGTAAGCATTTCATGCTCACATATAAGAATTCTGATAACCTTGAAGTCGTTGGTTATTCAGATTCAGATTTTACGGGATGTGTTGATACTAAGAAATCCACGTCAAGTTATATCTTCACACTCGCTCAGGGAGCTATCTCGTGGAAAAGCTCCAAACAAACCCTTACGGCATCTTCAACGATGCAAGCTGAGTTGTGGCATGTTATGAGGCTACCGGGCAGGCTGTATGGCTTAAGAACTTTATCCCGGGACTTAGAGTGGTAGACAGCATCTCTAAACCACTCACCTTATACTGCGATAACGAACCCGCAGTCTTTTATGCGAGTAACAAGTCAAGTGGTGCTGCCAAACACATTGACATTAAGTATCATGTTGTGAAAGATAGAATCCAGGATCAAACCATTAGTATTAAGCATATTAGTACTAAGTTAATGCTTGCGGATCCACTTACTAAAGGCTTACCACCCAATATCTTTCGTGATCATGTTGCCGGCATGGGTTTATTGGAAAGCCTCTGATTCTGGATAAAAGGACCTTAAAGTAAACCAACTCCTATTAAGTATAATGTATATCCATTTTAAGATAAGATAGTACACTATAGGTACTGAGGTTGTATAGCACTTCATTGGTCATGCGACGCATTACCTTGGTATCCTGTTTTATTGAGAATGGGCTTATGTTGTTAGCCTTACGATCAAAGGGGAGAATGTTGGATTGATCTCTCGGCTAACGACCTCTGAAAGTCACGGGAGTCATGGCCCTCTACGCGCCCTGATCGGGGACGCAACCAACAAATTGGTTTCGGTCCCGTTCACGCAGTGCAACACAAAATAGGGACTCGGTAGGCCTCTAATCGTGTGTGGTTTTTGGGTAAAGAACGTCCTAACAACCTGATCTCTTACGTGCACTGCTGTGGGCGAAGACCAAACACCGCCGGCCTCGTCCACGACCACCTCTACGGCCACCGACGCCTCTGCACCGACCCCTCTTCACCTCCCGGCTGCTACACCGACAGATCCACACCCTAATGGCGTCATCGGGTTCGGGTATGTCACAATCACGCTTCGCTCTAAGTTTTAGCTAGGTGTTCTTCCAGAGCTAGGGTTAATGTTCATGCTTAGCCTTAGATTTGCGCCTACAGAGATAATTGTTGCGCTGCTCTAGGCGTAACTCGAAACTCATAAAATGAGCATAGAAGTCGTTCAGAGAGATACCACCCATTCTTGTAGTCCCAGAGGTGACCAGTGGATCGTACTTGGAATTCAGGCCTGCCATCATGTATGAAACAATCTCCTCCTCTTGAAGATGTTGTCCAATGGTAGCTAGGTTGTCGATGAGTGCTTTCAGTTTGCTGAAGTACTCCTGAGCTGTCGAGTCACCCTTCTTGATGTTAGACATTTGCATTCGGAGCTGCATTGTCCTTGCCCTGGAGTGAGATGAGAACATGCGCTCCAGAGTGGTCCATGCCTCATAGGACATAGTGAGGAAGAGGACTTGCGCCAGCACATCATTGGAGAGCGATGACAATATCGCGCTCAGGACCAATTGTTCTCGCTGCAGCCAAGTGGCGTACTCTGGGATTTGGAGCTTGTGTCGCTCCGGCATCCATAGTAGTTGTGATCACCTTGGCAGGGATCCTCTGAGTTCCATCTACAAACCCCATTAGCTGCTGGCTGCGCAGATAGGGGAGGAACTGGGCCTTCCATAATAGGTAGTTTTGATGTGTGAGTTTGACAGTGATGAGGTGAGAAAAGGAGGGAGTTGGAAGTAAGCCAAAGGTGGAGGAGATGGCTGCAAACATGGTGGATTGCGCAGAGGAGGAAGATGAGCCGGACATGGTGATCGTCGGGCTCTGATACCATGTAAAGAAGTAGTAGAATAGACAAAATTAGAATGGAAGGCAATCAACGCGCAGTCAAAACGTTGGAAGTGGTAGCCTTATATTTAGTTACTGTAGCATCCGAAAACAAAGGAATGTCAGCGATACAGAGGCAAACAAATCAGTCGTGCGCTACAACTACGCAACTAACACAGGAATAGGTCGAAAACCTTATCTAAATATCTCTGTTTTGACACATTCTATGTTACGAGTAACAAAAAAAAATTCCTAACAAATTTTAAGCGTTTAGATTTGTCATAATTTTCTTTTTTTTTTGTCACTCTTAACATATAATGAATTTGAACTTGAAATTTTATACATAGGTAGTGTAAACCATGAAGTACATCTAGGATTTTTTTTTGGGAATTTTTTTATGATGATTCTTTCTGTGATTGCACTATGATTATGCCCGAAGCATGATTGCATAGCATACTTCCCAATCCATCTATCTATCGGAAAAAAGGACACAAAAGAGGATTATTGCTAATTGGCATTCTATTGCTCTAAAGAAATAATCAAATTATGGCATTCTAAATACTTGCAGTTAAAATTTCCAACTCTGGTAATAAATACATAGGAAACTATTTATATTAACTCTGTCAAATGAATATGACATAATCTTTCTAGTTAATATTCTGTACGTCATGCACATGCTTGCGTGAAATAACTTTAACTCCAAAAGTCTCTAATGTGTATGCAGCTTATTCATGGAATATATTATCTACAGTCATAACAGACAAATACAAACCTGTATTGGAAGTGTGGTGTCCAAAAGGAGCTCTAAATTTGATCCAACTTTATGTAAATTTTGAATTAAATTTACGACAATATTGGAAACAAAATCACTATTAAAAAAAGCTAGCTAGCCCGTGGGGTATGCACGGGTTGATGACTAGTAGTACTAATCAAGAAGGCGCTGCTCAATCACGAGTCTGATTGGCTTGTTGGCTTTAGTGGTGCACATTAGTCACTAGGTGAGTTACCTATGTAAATGCTAATGACATCAGAGAGCAGAAAGTGTACCAGATATTATTATCGCGGATTAAAAAAACTTGGAGATCTCTCAAATTTCAGCCATTCCAATCATGTAAAGCACTAAAAAAGAACATGCATGATCTTATCTATCTAATCACTATCACTCGGCGTTATTTGTGTCGCTAATTAAATTGAGACCTAGCGTAGCCGATATGAATGAACTTCCATGTCAATAGGGCTAGTGTCTTTGCACCATACATTTCACAATCATCTAGATTAGATCTTCTCTGAATTGGCCGAGGGTCGTCAGGCTAGCTATAGCTGAGTAGTTTTTTTTTTTTTTGCCTAAGCAACTATGGCCATTATTTCCACCAACAAAAAAGTGCGTTTGCTATCAAGGAAAAGGGTCTCCCCTCAAACTAAAAGACTTCAGAAAGCGCAGCAAAGGGGGAGAAAACGGAAAGTCTAATGCTTGTCTGCAACAAATCAGTGTAAAGTCTCTGTGAGGTTGTGAAATCGACAATTCCTCGAACAAGTTGCCATATTGCGTTGTAGATCTCCTGATCGCGGATTCTTTTTCTTTTCTTTTCTTTTTTTTTTTTTGCCCTGCAACTAGTCAAAGTGACACGTTATACTCGAGCCGCGCTACCTTAAATTTTCCTTATGGATGAAAGTATTATCCACTATCCAGATATATTGTTCCTGCGTGTATGCCAGAATAAATATGAAAAAATAGCTAGGTATTAATTGTATATCCATTCCGCCGTATGCATGATTGGTATGCACTACAAGTTTAGTGGTATATATATATATATATATATATATATATATATATATATATATATATATATATATATATATATATATATATATATATACATCACTTGTAAAGAGGATAACTTGCAACCACTTGCCGAAAATGCTTGTTGGTCCTTAACCGTGCTTTAACTGTTCTAGTTAGCTCATCTGAGCGACGTGCGCCATTTAATTTACCTGCTAGTCAAGTGGCAGATACAAACATACCCTTAAGAAGAAAAAAAAGATACAGACCTAGGTGGCAGATGAGACGGGTTTCCATGCTGTGGTGTAATATCTGTGGTTTGGCAGATGAGACAGGTTTCTATGTTGTGCAATGTCCACATGCAAAGTGCTTGCGGGATGCTCCGGCCGGTCCCTGATGACAATGTTCTGAATTTCTCCGGTCCAGACTGGGTACTCCTCGTTCTGAATTCATTGGCCCCTGAAGCACAAGACAGATTAGTTTTACTCTTTTGGCGGGCATGGCAAGTGCGCAATGCTGTGGTTCATGTTCATAAGGCAATCTCCATTACTGGCTCTGTTAAGTTCCTGGAGGAATATTGAAATTCACTGTTCCAGATCCGACAAGGTGAGGTGGTGTCAGACGTCAGAGGGAAGAAAGCGGCCTATGCACCTATGCAGCATGACCATGCGAAACCTGCTCGGGTGAAGCAAAAAATGGACAGCTCCTTAGGCGGGCTGGGTAAAGATCAATGTGGATGGCGTCTTCTCTGATAGTGAGAGTTATGCCGGACTGGGAATCGTGATTCGTGATGACGAAGGAAGGGTGTTGTTATCCTCTTAGCGAGCTCTGAAGCAGGCTAACAATGCAAAAGAAGTTGAAGTGTGGGTGTGTCGGGAAGGTGTTTTCTTGGCGACAGAATGGATTCGGAAGCCGGTTGTGCTGCAGACTGATTGCATTTCGATGATCGACATGTTGCGGAACCCGCATGCACAACGTTCTCGGCATATTTTTATTTGGTTGGAGATCTTGGAGTTGGCTGCCCAGCTGCCGGCGTTTTCGATCCGGCACTCGAAGAGAGAGCAAAATGCAGTTGCTCATGAGCTTGCACAGTTGGTAAAGCACGCTAAATATTCCGCTGTGCGGCGTGAATATTGTCCATCTTGTATCGAGCAATTAGTTACTCATGACTGTAATTCTTTTCTTGAGTAATTAACAAAGCTCTCTTTTCCTTTAAAAAATGATAATTAAGCGAGTTCGGGAACCTATCAGACGAGAATATATGCTTATACCAAATTAATGCCCAAATTAATGCCCATGCGAATATGTGACCGGCCATGGTATTCGTGATCGACCCCTCATATAACATCGGCAGGCCGTAGGATGCTCTCCTACTGTTTCTCTTTTATATATAACAATTCCGAGTATTTTTTTTGACGTAAGAAGGTAGAGAGTTCTCTACCTTATGACCATTTTATTAAATTCCGAGTATAGTGCTGTTCTTTTGGGAACCTGCCAATTTTAGCAGCAGGCACACACGAAGGGCAACTTCGCGGGTGCTTCCAAGAGCCACGCGCGAGCCGAGATAGATGAGGCCAGGTTTCGGTTCGGCTGGGTTCCACAGCACTTGCGGCGCTCGGAAGTCTTGGGCCTGACAATCTCAGCCACTACCTAGCTTAATTCGCTTCTCCACTTCAATTCGGGCGCCCCGCACAGTGTGTTTGCCATGCACACAGACGAAATCCTACCTGCCTGCCTGCACGTTCGCTCTGATTTTGGCACCGAGAATCCGAGATAAATGTGCTCAGGCTGCATGCGTTAGGCACGCAGCTGGCACCGGCGATTTATCGAGCCACCATGCATTCGGCTGGTATAGTTGGCAACTTGACGTACGGGCTTCCTACGATCCGACCATGCATGCAAGTTGCGACTTGCATTTGCGGTACGTATTATCAGCGATCATATATATATATAAGCGCGATTGTCTATTCGTAAGGTGATTAAAATTTTATTAAGTATAAATCACATATTTTATCCATTGAATCAATATTTCAAATCTAATAGTCACAACAGTTGACTTAAACTTAAAAAAATTTCAAACAACTTAAAAATAGCAAATCTGATATATCGTATATACGAGTGATCGTACGTGCTGCTACTATCAGGCCCGGCCACATCGGTGGCTCGTGGCTAGCTCCTCGCGTGCCGGGATGGGATCGGATGCATGGGGCCGCGCGTGTTGATGGAATTCAAGCCAGGAGTCCAACTCCAAGCGCGGATGATTTTGTCGAGTCGCACTTGACTCCATTGGATGCTGTTACAGGTAAACACGTGCATCATCGGCTACAACAATCGTCCTACAGTGGGCTGGGAGGGGTCTTTCAAGAGGTACATTCAATTTTCTGCGCGACTACAAGGCAGGTCATATTCACGCACCGGTAATTATTAAGCTAGTGACACGACCTGTATGAGCTTGTGTTTTCCGTGCACGGCATGCGCGGGCCTCTCGATAGTAGTTTTTCAATATTTCTAGCTGGCCGAAGCGAGATCAATGGCGTACAAATAAAGACTGATACTATGCACGACCAAGGAGAGCCATATATCCAATGCACACAGGCTACGTGTGGTCATCTAGTGTGCGTATACGGGCTGCCAGCCAACACGCACAGTAAAAAAAACATACTAGTCGCACAGTAAAAAAACACGCATACTAGTACATTCGTCAGGTACGTATCGTTATCAACGAATTGTACTACTGGGTTGGAACAGCTAATTAGGTGTGCGCGCGTGCCCAGTCAAATGAACCAGCTGGACCGTGCGACAACGACAACACGAACGCGCTCGCCGTCCGGCCGGGATCGATGCTTGCTTACTCTTGTCCCTTCGGCTGGACAAAATCAGTGGCTTCTCGTGTACCGCCTATTAGTTTAAGCCCGCCAATTAATATGGCTGGGAGATTATAATGCTTAGCACAGCTGATTATGCCGAGATAATTGAGCTCATCATGGTGCGCCCGACCGAAATAACGATAACAGCGAGAGGGAGAGACGAACGTATATATCAGAGGGACGACACAGCACGACGGTCCATCGACCGTGTGATCGCCGTTTCTTAGTTCGTTTTCGACACGACGGGCATCGATTTCAGTTTGAAAGATTTCCAGGTCGCACGCGTACTGCTTGGCTCGGTCCTTTTCGGAAGAGAAGCCAATTTTGATTTGCAGGGCAGGGCATAAATTTGGCAGCCTTGATAGCGCAGGCGGTACCAGAGCACTGCTCGTTGCATGCATATTTCGTGAACTCGTAATAGTACTCCTATACTGTTGGAGAGCATGCAGGTCATCATCGATGGGAGCGTGTGCCTTCTCTTGTCTCGTTCCAAGTTCTCTCGATCTAGCGAACAGGAGGTGTTCGATTAGTTTGCTTATCAATTGGAGTTCGAGGGGAGTTGATTACACCTTTTCCTGCGTCTTCTAAACGGTGCGAGTGAGGCCCAGCAAGGCCTAAAAGAGGCCCAATAGAGTTCAGAAAGAGCATCCTCTCTTTCTTTTTTTCTTTGGGAGAAACAAAGGGCACCATCATTCATTAATCAGTAAGAGGTTTTTTAAAGGAAGCCGAGAGTTTCATTCATTTGGAGTGACCCAAACAACCACAGGAGCAGAAGAAAGAAAATTAGGGCTCACATTGAACCACTCCGACTACTGTTTTTGTTGGAAGGCGTACCTAGCGTAATAGTGAGCCGCTTTATTGGCGTTCCTACGAGAAAACTGAAATGCAAAATCAGAGGAAAAACTTTGACAGCTCTCGTGCTTCAGCTAATATGCATGCGATAGAGGATCTATCCTCCTCCTGCTTCCACCTTAATACCAAGTAAATGGCAATCTGTTTCGACGATAACCTTCGAAAAACCTCGGCACCTGGCAAAACGCAGACCATCGCGAAGTCCCAATGCCTCTATTACGATAGGCTCTGTGGTCATCTGATAAGCACTTCCCGGCGTTCCCGCTGCCCCTAGAAAAGCTCCTTGGGCCGTTCCTTGCCACGACTAGGGGTGCAAACGGAGCGGATACGGACGGATATCGCTTATCCTGTATCATTTTCCATATTTTTTCTCGGATTCGGAATCGGACACGGACAGTGCCGGATACGAATACGAATGCGGATAATCTCGGTCACGAATACGGAGCGAATACATGCCGAGCCGAATACGGATTGTCTCGGTCACGAATACTTATTCGGGTATTGTGCGAAAACATAAACCATATATATCGCACAAATAAAGATCAATTAACCATACTACATGTCCAAAATACAACTATATTAGTAGTTTAACAAACAAATTTAAATATATCACACGATAACATAAGCTATTTAAGCAAGTAGTAGTAACTACTAACTAGCAAGTAGCAAGTATATGACAGAGGCTAGGTAAGCAAGTATAACTACTAACTAGCAAGTCACAAGTTCACAACTCACACCTCACACAATCTATAAAGTAGGTGAGCTTGCTTACATAAAATTACCTTAAATTGAATATTCTGTTTAGGGAATTATTGATCATGAAGACAAGCGAGTAAATATGATTAATTCATAAATGCTTTATAGATATACATTGGAACTTCAATCAAGAACAACAACCAATTAACCAATGCCACTGATGAGAATTAACACAATTGAATAGTACCTAACCAAGTTGTAGCTTAGTCAATTCAAGCCTAGGTCTAAATGACAAATCACAGGCTAGCGTGAGGCTTAAATGAAAGAGTACGAGAGATGCGAGGAGATAGTATATGTGGGCTGCACCCTATATCCATGGGCAAGCAGAACCCATGCAATATCTCTATCCAAATGTAACTAAAGCTTATTTCTTTGTTCACCCCAAATAAGACCCAGTAAGGCCCAAATCAAAAAAAAAAATTTGGATAGCCATACCACACCAATTACCAACCATATAATTTATACTAGTGGCATGATATTTTTGGAAAGATAACAGGCATGTATCATTGTATCTACTATGAAGCTATCAAAATCATCCGATGGTATCAGGAAATAACACAAAAATAGCTATTCAAGTTTGTACTCTATAAGATAATTCTTGCAGGTTGAAGCAGACAAAGAGCCACAACAAACTGTGGTTACTGGACATCATTCTTAGCTCAAGAAATCATGATCATAAGAGATTGGAGAGCAAGTGAAAGGATCTCGACTGACCTCAGACACGATTTCTACCAATGTAACACCGGTTTCTTCCCTCAATTCTCTAACAGCAGTTGCTCTCGGATCTTCTCCTTCATCTATACCACCCTGCGACGAAACAAAGCAGTTGGGATGATTAATTTGGGTTGGCTTTATGTGTTATATCAGAATGCAACACCAATGTTAGTAGTAGAAATCAATAGTCAGGGTAGTCAACACCCAGCACCAGTAGTACTAAATGGCACAACAAAAAGGAATAAAAGATCACCGAGGCATCGCCATGCATGTTGAGGATGTCAATCTGGGCCGGTGGACACGAGAGAAAATCTTGGGGAAGAGAAACTCAATTAGCCAGTGAATGAAAAAGTGCACACATGTCTGTTAAAACACACAATAGTGTGGTCAAAATGCTTGCACATACTGGTACTAGTACTGCGAATCATTTCGACTTAGACTGCCCCATTGGAACGGAGTAATCTCATGGTTGTCGACCGGAGGCCTTTGGGAACAATCATAACAAAGCGGATGATCAATGACATGCATAAATATACGAGCAACAAAGCTGGAGCAAACATTTACAAGCAAAACGGCAACATCACGTGTAAGTGACAAAAATGTTCGATGTAATAAATATCCTCACAGATATAAGGCAAGCATTTTTCTACAACCATCCTAAAACTAGTTCACGGTAAAATCTTGTGTAGATTGGATCAAAGTTATCTTTAAAAATGCAAAGTCTCATCAAAATTTTGGTGATCTTTCCAAGTTCATCAATTATGGCAACATTTGATGATTTATATTCCACAGATTAGAACTCGGACTCGACAATATAAAGGATGTTTGTATTACTATGAAATGTTAAATACGGTAGAAGCATCTAACACTAAACAGTATATAGAGCTACTAAAGAACATCCACTTGTGTTTCATTTGAATTTACATTTCGATCGCTAACGCTTCCACTTTGAGGCCAAAGCTCCAAACTTTTTGTCAATCATTGGCGATACCATGGCTTTCGACACTAAACTACTACAGGATCGAAAATGGGTTACTGTAGTCCGCACCAATACACGAACCGACCGCAAAGCGATATCATGCATCAAAGAACACAAACGCACTCTCTATTAATACATCTAATCCGGCAACATTTAAAAGCTTTCTCTGACATCGTCGCGAAACCATCGATCCAGAAACACGCACGATGAAAGACCACATTTAACGAGATTAGCAAACGTAAGCCCGCTCACCTATGGCGCCTCGCGAAGGCGGCCTCGCCGAGGAGCGCGGGCGATACCAGTGTCGGGAAGTCGGTCCAAGAAGGAGGCTGCTGCTGCTCCTCCTCCGCATCCTCGCCTTCTCCTCCTCCGTCGCGGCGGTAGCCTCGTGGAGGCCACGAGCAGAACGAGAAAGCAAGGAGGCAAGCGGGGTAGGGTGCTGGCGAGTGGCAGCGAGCAAGGCCACGGTGGGTCCCTCAAAGGATCGATTTGCTACCTCAATTAGAGCAAAGGATCGATTTGCTACCTCAATTTACTTTCGGATCGAGCATGGGAAGAGCCCCGCCCGACGCGCGGCAGCGAGAGGCGCGGCCGGCGGCTGCGAGTTGGTCACGATCGATGGAGTAGAGGAAGTAGAGAAGACCATGGAGCGATCGGTGGGGTCGTTCCGGGATGCCGGTGGCTCATCGCGGCTGGGCGGCGACACGGGCGAAGGGCGGCTTAGCGGCGGCGTGGCGCTCGAAGAGCGAGTTGAGCGGGCGAAGGCGGCGAAAAGCACGGCGGCCACGGCGGCGCCGAACTTGAGCTTGGCAGCGACAACTCCCGCGGCGTCCTTGAGGTGGTCTCGGCGCGATCCATCTTCTTGGCCCGCGGCAGCGAGGGCGGCGGGTGGGAGGAGGAGTTGGAGTTGGAGGAGGGCCTTGCCGGTGGGCCGGACTTCATGGAGTCGAGCTTACGGGAGTGGCGCTCGATGGAGCACGGAGGAGTTGTAGGTGGCGGTGCGGTAGATGAGGAGCCAGGAGATCACCACACGAGAGGTTGTCGTCGTAGCGCAGGGAGGACAACGCCGAGGCCATCCTTTTCCTTTCGGCTTCGCTGCCGCGCTGCCATGGCCAGCCGGCGTGGGGCGGGGTGGGAGACGGACGGGCCGACGGAGAGATCTCGATTTGGCTGCGGAAAAGCACTGAGTTTTGGGCTGCCGCGAAGTCAGTCATCGGTGGTAGTTGTGTTGTGTTGTCTGCGTGCGGTGGGCTATGGAGACTTCGCACGTAGGGGTGGTCGGAGGATGGGAGGGAGTGGCGGGGCGGCGGCGGAAGGAGGGAGCGAAGGGGAGGATGGATTTGGGTGATGCGGGCGGGAGCCTCTGTAGTTTTTGCTCGGTAGTGTAGCTTTGTAGGCCAACGCTCCGTTCGGATAGTAATCGGATAGTTCTTCGGATAGCTCCGATTTATTTCCCGGATAGTTCCGATTCCACCGGATAGATTCAGTTCCGAATCTGAATCCGTATCCGGCAAAAATATCCGGATCCAAATCCAAATCCGACAAAAAAATCCCGGATATCCGAGAATATGCTCCGAATAGTATCCGAATTTATTCGGTCGGTCGGTCGGTCGGGAACTATCCGCTCCGTTTGCACCCCTAGCCACGACACCTGAACCTCCCGCTCCCGCTCCATTGGTTAGGAACTTAGGACCATGTTATGTGTTCAGAAATATTACTTTTGCGAGAGGTCCGCGAAAGGGAAATCTCAGGTCAGGATATCTTCAATAGTTAGAGATAATCTTATCTCTAACATATGCTAGAGATAATCTTAACATCTTTAATAGATAATATAACACACTCTTCTACATTTATATTTTATAATTTTTTTTGAAACGGGTCAACATATCAACTAAAGTAGATTAATGTATCGTATCTTGTTTTACGTGCACGATCGTCTCTTCAAGAAGAGACGATTTATGCTCTCTCTCCTTTTTTCTACGTAGGATTTTGTTGATATGACATAGCTAAGAGACGATAATAAATACATTATTCAAGATTCAAGATGCCTTTAGTGAAAATTCGTTCTTCGGGATGAGGTGTACTTCATTCATCGAGAACTGAGAAGCCATGTGGACTCCTGTGGCCACATATTCTGTTCCATTGTCGATTGCAATAAAAGCCCATTTAGCCTATGCCAAAGCCGAAAACCCCATTTTCGCTCACAAATTTGAGAAGCCCATAGATAGATGGACTATCTAAAAAATTGTTAATAGTGTGTCCATAAAAAAGGACTTGCAACTTACAAGACAGTATAATACAGCGGCCGTACTTTCCATCTCGATGGCAAAAGTCTTCTTCTATTCAAACATAAAAAGGGCCACATTTAAATGGCGAAAGGGTTTTCCTTGAGAGAGAGAGAGGCGAATCGAAACAGAAACATCTAACTTGTGGTTCCGAGTATTTTTTTTTTTTTTAGAATATGATCGGTAGAATTGCAACAGTTGAATTGATTATCTCAGGCCCGAAAGTCAAATATATACGGTACAAATTGACTTCTGACAACAACTTAATCTACGAAAGATATGAAACAATTCATAGTAAATAATTCTTTCTTATTAGACATACGACAACATCCAAGCAAATCAAAGCGGTAGCGCCACTAACACTAGGCTCGACAGAACAAGAAAGGAATCTGACATGTTTTTGAGTGACGCGGCAAACAAAGAAAATGCGCCGGAATAACCGCCTCAGCCTTCCACAGCCGTCCGATTTGACGGGTGAAAGCAGATGTGAATAGTGCTCACCTACTCGGCAATTCCATCGTGGCCAAATAGGCAGCATGGCCTGATCCGGCACAGACATGACCAGCATGGCCCGATCCGGCACATACACGATCAGACACAGCCCATTCTGACCCGTGAAATAATTGGATTGTGCTGTGCCGGCCCACGTGTCTGGGTGGTGGCCCACGCGCGGCTCGAAGGCTGGTCGTACCATGTAATCCAGCACAAATCCGTTTGGCCCGTCGGGCTGTTTACTACCCACTTAGCCTAAAAAATTTATTTAAAAAATCAGAAAAATTGAAAAAAAAAATAAACAGAAAAATTCCAAAGAAATCAGAAAAATATATAGAATTCATAAATATATATGAAAGTTGTAAAAAATGAGACAAACATATTGAAAATATAATAAAGAGCTTTATTAATATTAAAACAGCTACCTCGTTAAAACCTTTACCAAGTAAAAACTCAACATGAGAAAATATTGGCAAAGAAAAAGAGCACAACCTATAACTATACATACATCTTTGTTCTAAGTGTCATTGTCGAGATAAAGATTTTCGAACACGCTCGACAACTTTGTATTTTTCACATAGTGTTGTGTTCGTGAATCAGCTTGTTCTCAGTCCTCCACTGTTAGAAGTATCCCTACCATCTCACTCGTGAGATATATTCTTCTCTCCTCCAATATTCTTCTCAAAATACTGAAAGCAGACTCGGAGGAAATCGTCGAGACAGAAACAGTTAACACATCATGTGCAAGTATGAATAGCACGGGATATGTTAACTTATGGGCATGCCACCATTGTTAAATTTCGAAGCCTGACGAGGATCTAATAATCATCATTTTACTATTTATCTGTAATTAGTATTATGGGTAAATATGACGTCACACGGCTATTAAATATACCCCTTATAGTCTTAAGGGGGAAGCCAATCAGGTGGTTGTAAGTTCTTCTACGACTATCTGCATAGTCGTAAGTCCTTCTACGACTACCACATGATCGTAAGTTACTTCTACAATCACTTCTAGTCGTAAGTTCTTCTACGACTAGTACCCAGTCGTAAGTTTTTCTACGACTATCCCCTGGTCGTAAGTTCTTCTACGACCAGCCCTGCCACCACTTCCCGTAGTTAATTGGGTCCACTTGCCTGCAGGCCCAATTGATTACGGGATCTGAGCAGCTAATATACGCAGTTATGCTCTGGAGTAACTGCATGTAATGTACTATTATCTCTGATTGATAACTGACAGGCAACGTGGGGAGGTTACTACTCCGGTGATTACTACCATTATTACAAAATAATGGGGCATCTCTTGACCTGAAACGACTATCTCTTTACGTACTATAAAAAGACTTCAGTCAGAGAGAAATGGGAGGATGAGAAAAAGGAGGAGCAATCGGTAGCGACACTAGCCTAAGTCTTTTTCACTGATTATAATCAGTATACACAATACAATACACACATGAGTAGGGTTGTTATTCTCTCTAAAGAAGGCCCGAACCTGTATAAAAATCCCCGTGTCCATTATGTCTGTGTGATCAATTGTAGAGACCCCCGAATCAAACAATCTTTACGTAAGATCAGTTCTAAAACACTGACAGTAGGCGCCATCCTTGGGGATCTTCTGGTAATTCCTTATCAACAGTTTTCTTTCATTTTTAATGCTTCCATGGCAGGAGAGTGGAACGAGGAGAACTGGTTCGACTTGGCCGATTACGCAGACGTCGACATGGATGCCGGTTTCGATTACGAGCCGAGTATCGAATCATCCGATGGTATTACCGCCTCTGGAGATCTTCTACCAGATCTCAGAGACCACAACACCGGCGGAGTTGAGGAGGGATCCTTATCCCTCACAACGATACGCCCAGCTGAGGGTCCAGTTTCCTCAGGGGGCAAGGGTCAGTTCGACCACAAACAGGATTGCCCCAAGATAGACTCACAACACAACGAGTTTTTCCCCAAGTGTTCGAGTCCCCTTAAGACAGTACGACCTGGCGAGACAAGTTCTGGAACCCATCATTTCAGAGCTTCGTTGGCACTTGGTTGTCCTCTCTCTCCGATTAATTCCGCAGAGGAGGGGATCAAACATGCCTGCAAGTTCGACCATCCAATCGCAGGGCACACTTGCGGACGGAGACGGTTATAACTCGGAGTTCCCCTTTCTAGAGGGGTTTACTCCAAGTCGCCAGATGGTGTCTCTCGACTACTCCTCAAGCGAGGAGGCCTTGAGCGCAAGTGGAGGTCCTCAACGGGAGGTCTTCGTCATTTCCTCTAATAAGGATCATTCTCCTAGAGGCAGAACTGACGATGCTCCCTGACGGGCACACACTACGTCTCCTCGTGGCAATGGCAGGAGCACCACCACTGACGAACGGGTGAACACCCTGATGAGCGTGCGGAAAATCCTCAATATTCTTGCACTCCATTGAAACCAGCTCAAGAGTCAGGTATGGGTGATCTTGAGACAACTTGACAAAGAAAAATAGTGGCCTAGAAAAATCTTCCTAGGCGCGCTCATTATCAGTCGGAGGAAGCTCAGGAGCTCCAACACATCAATGACTTGCTCGAGAATCCAATTCAAGAGCTCGCTCGAGCACCAGGTTACGATCTCTTCACCGAAGAGATCGTACGAAGGCTTCGGAACACGATGGCAAAACTCAAGCGTCCTCATCGACATCATTCTGGAAGTCGTAGCAGTACGACTCCATCATCTGTCAGTCGTTCGATCAACTCATTGCATGGGGATCGACATGATTATCGATCGTGTCGCTCTCCTCACTTGAGGAAGGCTCTTCGAACATCTGAAGATCGACAAGCTCCCAGGAGAGGTGATCGCTCACCATTCCAAGGTCGAAATCTGCGGTAGCAAATGAAATACGAGGAGTATTTCCCTCGTAAGACTGAGGCCTATTATAGGTCAAGTCCACCTGTGACTGGGTATCGTCGAGTACGATCACCTGGTGATGTTAACCCTTCTTTCTTGCAAAGAAGGTGCCAAGAAGTGATTACCGGATGTGGGCGTTTTCACCCGACCTCCGAGCAGCTCGCTGGCCACCTCGTTTTCGACCAGTGAACATGGAGAAATTCGATGGAACCCAAAATCTCATTGAATTCCTTTAGATCTACACAATAGCTATCAGAGCAGCAGGAGGAGGAGAGCCTGTAATGGCGAATTACCTTCCGACTGTGCTCAAAGGGTCTGCTCGATCGTGGTTACTAAACCAGCCACTCGAGTCGATCTACTCGTGGCAACACCTCTGTGACCTTCTGCTGGCGAACTTCCAGGACACCTACAACCAACCTGAAAAGGCGGATGACTTGCATTGGATAAGACAGAACGATCATGAAACTCTACGTCAATTCATTAGGCGCTTTAGTCAGGTTCGTAATTTTATTCTGGAGGTTTTTGACTCATCTGTTATCAGAGCCTTTAAGCAGGGAGTCCGCAGCAAAAGGATAACAAAGGATATAGCTTTGAATCCTCCTGTCATTGTCGCCGAACTTTTCTAGATGGCCGATAGATATGCGACTGCCGCTGAAGCAATCGAGTGGAACAACACTATTGATCGGGAGGACAACGTTCCTTAAGATGTAGACGAAAGTGGTAAGAAAAATGATAAAAAGGCAAAGAAATCCAAGAACAAGACGAAGAGACATAAATCTCCAGCCACTGGTTCTAAGGAGGTCTTAGCCGTAAATGACAAGGAGCCACATAACTCCAAACAAAATTCCTACCGAGGCAAAGGTAAGCGCCCCAATCGGAAGAAAGACAAACCTAGGTGGTGTCATTTTCACAAAAAAGAAGGGCATGACCTTCGCAATTGTTGAATTTTTCTACGAAAACTCGAGGATTATTACTCCGGCAAAGGACCACTTCCTACTCTTGAACAGGTAGGTCAAACAAGTGGTCGAAAGGAGTCGGATGACGATGAGGAGATGTTGTTTCAGGATCCACAACACACCATCAATCACATCTATGGGGGATCATCGGCATACGAATCAAGGCGACAGCTTAAGGCTGTCGCGCGCGAGGTAAACTCAATCGACTCTCCTTTTGTCAATAAGATGCTGAAGTGGTCGGAAGTCACCATCTCTTTCGAGAAGGGTGACTGCCCGATCCCTTTGACTCGACCAGGTCGATTTTCGATCGTGGTCAAACCCATCGTCAACAACTGTCGAGTAAATCGAGTTTTGGTTGATGGTGGTAGCTCATTAAACATCCTGTTTACGAGTGCCCTAGACGAGATGCAGGTACCTAGGACAAAGGCAAGACCAGTATGATACTCCTTTCATAGAATCGTACCGGGGTCTTTAGCCAAACCTATTGACCAAGTTTCTCTTCTTTTAACATTTGGTTCACCAAGTAATTTCAGGACAGAGAAGATCTCCTTTGATGTGGTCGATTTCGATACGGCATATAATGCCATACTCGGACGACCGACTTTGGCAAAATTCTTAATAACTACTCACTATGGGTATCAATGTCTTAAGATGCTAGGTCTCAAAGGAGTGATCATAATTTATTGTGACAAGAAGATGGCGCATTTCTGCGACCGTCGGTTCCTCAAGATGGTTGGACAAATACCAACTCAAGAAGAAAGTCAGCCTTCGACTAGAAAGTCAAAGCCTAAAACTGCACCAAAACCGAACGACCAAGTAAAAGAGGTTCCTCTAGACGCGGAGGAGCTCTCGAATATTGTTCGCATCGGGGATTCTTCCGACCCCAAGTAGGAAGACGCCATCGTCACTTTCCTCAGAACAAACGCAGATGTCTTCGCGTGGCAAGCATCCGACATGCCCGGAGTCCCCAGGGAAGTGATCGAGCACAGGCTAGCTTTACAGCCTGACAAAGTACCCGTAAAACAAAAGTTACGGAGATTCGCCCCTGATCGACGAGATACTATTAGGTCAGAATTGGACAATCTGCTTAAGGCAGGCTTTATAAGAGAATTCAACCACCCAGAATGGTTGGCCAACCATGTAATGGTTAGAAAGTCAAACGACAAATGGCGTATGTGCGTAGACTTCACTGATCTTAATAAAGCTTGTCCAAAAGATGATTTCCCTTTACCTCGTAACGATCAGTTGGTTAATTCTACTGCTAGTTGTGAAATGTTAAGTTTTCTAGATGCAAATTCTGGTTACCACCAGATCAATATGTGTCGATAAGATGAAGAAAAGACCACGTTTATTACACCATTTGAAATATTTTGCTACGGCAAAATACCATTTGGTTTAAAAAATGCTGAAACTTCTTTTCAGCGTTTGATGCAAACGAGTTTTTCACCTCAACTAGGCCGAAATTTGGAAGCCTATGTTGATGATCTAGTCGTAAAAAGTAGCAAATGACTTAATCATATCACAGTCCTGCAAGAAACATTCGACAACCTCAGAAAGCACCGCTTGAAACTTAATCCTGAGAAGTGTGTGTTCGGAGTCTTTTCAGGAAAATTGCTTGGATTCTTAGTCTCTGCACGAGGAATTCAAGCAAATCCTAAAAAGATAAGGCCATCGTGCAAATGCACCCCCCGACCACAAAAAAAGAAGTCCAGAAACTCACAGGGTGCATGGCGGCTTTGTGTCGTTTCATCGCACGCCTAGGAGAAAAAGAACTACATTTCTTCAAAATTCTAAGGAAGCGCGAGGGTTTCGAGTGGTTAGAAGAGGCTAACGCTGCCTTTGAGGATGTCAAGAGGTATATATTACAGGTGCTCCTGTCCTGGTTTCTCTGAAACCAGGAGAGACGCTCTTAATTTATCTAGCTGCCACGCCACAGGCAGTGAGCGCAGTACTAGTCGTAGAACGTGAAAACGTACAACGACCGGTTTACTACGTTAGTGAAGTATTGCACAGGCCTAAGGAGCACTATCCTCATGTCCAAAAACATCTATATGCCCTCCTCATGTTTTCGAGGAAACCGCGGTGTTATTTTCAGACGCCCAAACTAGCTGTGTCGTTTGAGTTTCCCTCGGGAGCAATCCTACAGAATAGAGAAATAGCAGGACGCATCGCAAAATGGTCAGTCGAACTTGGGGAGTTCGACATCCATTTCGTGTCCCGAACGACCATTAAATCCCAGATCTTGGCAGACTTTATCGCCAAATGGATAAATCCTGAACGTGATCAAGATCCCCAGTATGATTTCCACGACCAGTGGACGATGTACTTTGATGGGTCACTTACTCTCAGTGACTTGGGGGCTGGGGTGGTCTTGAAATCTCCTACCAGAGTGACCTTAAAGTATGCCATACAATTAAACTTTCAGGCCACTAACAATGTGGCAGAGTACGAAGGTTTGCTAGCTGGCATACGAGTTACGAAAGCGCTCTCGAGTCGCTGACTAATCGTGAGAGGAGACTCTCAACTAGTCGTGAATCAAGTCGGTAAAGAGTACCAGTGCTCTAATCCGATAATGTCTCGGTACTTATCGAAAGTCCAAAAGCTTGAAAAGCATTTTCTTGGTTTCAAGATACAATTTATCCCTCGAAAGAATAATTTTTTCGCAGACCAACTTGCTCGTATAGCTTCTTTCTGATCCATAGTACCAAAAGGAGTCTTCTTGGAGCAACTTCAGAAGCCGTCCCTGGTCGAAGAACTAGAGACACCTCCTATTGAGACAGCCTCTCTAGAATACGAGGATACCTCGATGACTCCCATCTACGAGTATCTTCAGACGGGGTCCGTACCCGACGATGATCTCGAGACAGATCGATTATCCCGAAAGGCCAAAATGTATACTTTGGTCGAAGGAGTACTATATAAACAAGAGACACAAGGGGTGCTCATGCGATGCATTCCGCATATTGATGGGTTAAAACTCCTTCACGACATACACAGGCATCTGTGGGACTCATGCTTCCAACAGAACGCTGGTCGGTAAGGCCTTTCGACAAGGTTTGTACTGGCCAACAGCCCTCTACGATGCCAAAGAGCTAGTTCAAAAGTGTGTACAATGTCAATTTCATAGTAGGCAAATACACCAACCAGCTCAAGCATTACAAACAATTCCTCTATCTTGGTCTTTTACGACCTGGGGTCTCGATATCCTATAACCATTACCCAGAGCTCTAGGAGGATTTGAGTTCTTTTTGTGGCTATCGATACGTTCACAAAATGGATAGAAGCCGAACCTGTGACTAGGATAACAATGGAGGCAGCAAAACGGTTCATGATGAGATGTGTGATAACTCGGTTTGGCGTACACAGTCGAATAATCACAGATAATGGTAAGCAATTTTCGAGTGCAAAATTTCAAGAATTTTACGACGAGTTGGGTACCAAGTTGTGTTACGCTTCCATTGCCCACCCCCAAAGCAATGGGGCGGTCGAGAGAGCGAATGACCAAATAATGCAGAGAATCAAAATTCGAGTATTCGACCAGCTTGTCAAGCGCTCGGGGGCTTGGGTACAAAAATTACCCTCAATATTATGGGCAGTTTGTACGACTGCAAGTCGGGGCACAGGTAAAACACCTTTCTTTCTAGTTTTTGGTGCCAAAGCCATGCTTCCACCAAAAGTAAAGATCAGGTTAGCACGAGTCGAAAACTATAACGACTCTGCCCAAGAACAACGTCAAGCAGACGACATCAACCTGCTCGAAGAGAAAAGAAACCCAGCCTTAATCCATTCAGCAGTCTACCAACAAGCACTGCGTAGATACTACGATCGTAAGGTCCAACCTCGCAGCCTTGCTTTAGGTGACTTGGTATTGAGGCTTATCCAATCTCAGACTAATCGGAATAAACTTCCCCTCAAGTGGGAAGGTCCTTACACTATGGTTGAAGTTACACGTCCAGGTTCGGTACGACTAGCAATGGAAAATGGTGGGTTCCCTCAAACATTTGGAACATCGACCAGTTACGCAAATTTTATGTGTAACAAACTTCCATGACAATAAAGTATCAAGTTCTTTCTATCTTTGTTGTCTTCCTTTGAGTAGTGCTTTTCTAATCTTTCGACCATATTTTATACACTCAGTTTTCCTTTACACTGGTCGAAGGAAGGAAACAACAACTAGTCGAAGTCTTTCCTTTCTGCACGTGGTCCTGCCCGCTAGAAGAAACTTCCTAGTATCGCCTTGGTCCTAAGTTTTGCTGCCAATACAAAGATATTGGGCTCAGAAAACATGGTCGAAGGATTTTAAATCAACTCTTATGACCTTTGTTTATTTCTTCACATTGAAAAATACTCTAAGACAAGTGTACATTTGAGATTTGTTTGACTGCTTTTGGTAAACTTGGTCAGTTTTAACTGGTCGGAGGAAGAAACACACCTAGTCAAAGCTTATCCTCTCTGCACGTGGTCCTTCCCACTAGAAGGAACTTCCTAGCGTCGTTCCGTTTGCTACTTTTGCTACTAGGACAAACTTATCGAGTACACTGAGAAAGGTCGAACAAATTTTTAAAGGTCCTCTTGATGTTTGTTTCACTCAAGTTGTTGTTCTTGATTTGATTAATCTGGTCAGAGATGGTAACATCACCTAGTCGAAGCCTTTCCTTTCTGCACGTGGTCTTGCCCACTAGACGGAACTTCTTAGCGTCAATTCATTTCTACTCTTTTGACCAGTGCACGATAATCGTGATCGAAAACTATAAGTCAAACAAACCTCTCTGTTTTAAGAAACCCCCTTTTCACTATTTACTTAGGTTATTCAAATAAACTAAGCAAATAATCGGGGGTTAGGATAAAGTTATAAAAATAACTTCAATTCTTAGTCTTGATTTCTTTTTCTGTCCAATATCTTATGAGTTACTAACTACTCGACAAGATGATTTGCAGAAAAAAGGAACAAAGAAGGAAGGATTACATATATATGGTCTAATTATCTTTTCCATTCATTATCTTATGAGTTACTAACTACTCCACGAGATGATTTGCAGGAAAAAAGAAGGATCACATATATATACATCAACAAAAGGCTTGTCTTTGCAGGTTCTTATTATAGACTACTCTGATGAAGGAGATCCTATTTGCATCTCCTCCGACCTTCTCGCTTACCGACTGCATGTCCTCAATCAACCGCTCCGCTTCAGCTTCAGTGCAGTCGAAGTCGGCTTCAATTGATTGAGTGCTAAGGTTGGGGTCACGAGCTTTAAGTTTGGCTAAGACATAGCTTACAGCTCCTTTGACCGCTTCCTTTACGGAGTCGGCTGGTTAGTCTTCAGAGTGGTCACCAACTCTTGCAAAGTACCGACTTACTCCCCAATGGCACTTGTGTGAGCAGTTATCGTGTCCTCACGAAGAATGACTTCTTCAGCACGTAGCCCACCGAGTACATTGTTCAGGAGGGAGATATTGTCTTGAAGATTGACCTTCATCGACTTCATCTCCTCCTGGGTGCAAGTCGAAGCCTTGTGGAGTCGTTTTATTTTGACCAATCGCTTTGAAAGGAGTGAGGTTGGTTAGATAAAATGACTCTAAGAGATGAAAATACCAATTTAGTAGTAGGTAAATAATTACTTACCCGCTAATTGAGAATCCAGTTTCTCAATTTCTTGATCTTTATCTTTGGCAATGCAGGAGATCTCATGAATGACTAGGGTCTTTTCCCTAACCTCGGTCTGAAGAGTTCTCACTTCGGTTTGAAGAGCCCTTGTTTCGACTTCTTTTTCTAAAACAGAACAAGAAGTTAGGAAGGTAAAGATCAAAATCACAAGCAGTCGTAACTTCAAGGACGCACTGTTTATTTCTTCCTGCACTGTTGGGTCGCAGAGTTGGCTTCCTGAAGCTTCTTCAGAAGGTTATGTACTTCTTCCCTTAGCTTTTTTGTCTCGACTTTTTCATAATCGAGCGAATCGGCCAGGGTTTTTTCGTCACTCTTGAACCTGCAAAGGTTAAGAGTAAACATGAATACAGAGGCAAGTAGTCATAAGTTTTTCCACGACCACCTCACAAGTTGTAAGTTCTCCTACGACAACATTTTGGTCATAAGAACTTTTACGACCAGTACCCAGCCGTGAGTTTTTCCACGACAATCTTCTGGTCGTAAGTATGTCTAAGACCATCACCAAAGTCGTAAGATTTTCTACGACAACTACAACGAGTGATGTACAAATGGTTGAAACATAGAACGACTATGAGTATCAGTCACTTACCACCTCTCTGCTTGCTCGTAGAGTACCGCTTTCTCTTGTCGTAGCTTAACAAGCTGCCGGTTGTATTCGTAAACTGTGGCAATTTGTTCCAAAGCATTATGCAAAAAAGAAAAGATAATGAGAAGCAAGGAAAAGCCATACTTATAGGTATCGTCAGATACTTACATTCATGCTCGTCCGAGCAAACATGGAGACTATCCTTGTCGGATCTTTCAACCCATCCATCTCCTCGACACGATTCCACCAAACCTTTTCGAGACGTTCATCATCGAAAACTTCCCCACAGCTGGGAATGTTACTGGGATGGGGGACTCGGTCGCGAGATCTAAAGGCGAAAGATCCTACGATGGAAGTAGGGCCAAAGAGATCAGGAAGCAGGGCCAAAGAAATCAGAGCAGAAATTGAAGTACCCTTCTTCCTCTGATTCAGTGACGGGAGCCTCGCCTTGAGGACCGGGAGGAATGTCCTCGACAACCTCCTTACTGGCGTGGTAGTCGAAGCTTTCACCACCTTCTCCAGGCGCCTTCGTCATGGCCTCCACTATTTTCGCTCCATCCCTACGACCACATCAGTGGTCGTAGCAACTTCAGCAGTAACAGCTTCTTCCACCACAGAAATCATGGCTGGCCCTTTAGCCACTACCGCTGATTTTCCTTCATTTACTGAAGAAGTAGCACTGGGCTTCTCTGTAGAAGCATCTTCGTGGATTGAGGAAGTTGGGCTAGGATCATGAAAAGAAAGGACGTTAAGATCGTGAGAAACAGAAAGGTAAATGATGTCCTTACACTTTTGTCTTTTCACATACCTCTGCGTCCTGGACCTAACCAGAAATTTGGAAGCAACCTTCCCGACGGAAGATTTCTTCGACTTCTTCTCGACCATTCCTGGTCGGAATTCAATCAAGAGAACATGAGTCACTACTTCTTGACTGTCCTGACTCCCCAAGTGGCTGAGACCTGTCTCGACCACTTCAAGAGCACTGCTCTCCTCGACCTCAGGCTCTTTTGGACCAGCAGTTTCCTTCACAAAAGACATGAAGCTTTTCCAGTTCTCCTTTTCCAGCTACTTGATAAAGCCACGAGAGGCAGATATTGCAAAAGTCTTATTGTCATAATAGAAGGGTACCTTGGCCTTGGAGACTTTACGTTTGAGAGCTATGGCAGCCTCAGCCTCCCTTTCCCTAGCTGCAGAAGCCAGGTTTGCAGCAAATTGTGCGAAAGGTTTGCTTGTACCAGTCGGGCTCGAGCTTGTGGCGTCCTTATCAGCAGCCCTCACAAGTCGACGCCTCTTGGCTGGAGAGGCTTTTGCTTGCTCCGTTTGTGCTACTGCACCGACGACCACCAATTCGACCTCCGCGTCGTCTTGGCAGTCTTCCATGTCTACTTTCTATTAAAGACAGAAAAAGAAAACATTGCTAAGTGGTCATAAGTCATTCTAGAATCATCCTCTGGCCGTAAGTTCTTCTACGACTAGCTCATAGTCGTAAGTTTTTTCTAGGACAAAATTCCTAATCGTAAGTCCTTCTACGACTTAAAAAGCCTAAAGATGAAGTCAATTTTCGATTACCTTTAGGCACTCACTCTTTTCCTCTACGGATAAAACCGCTAGGATTTGAGGAGTCGCCACATTTGCTGGAGCCTTCTCACAGACGAGTTTGACGCGGGTGACAACCTCGCTTGTGAAAGATCTGTGCAAGCAAATAAAGTGTTCAGCAGACCAAATCAGGATTAACTGAAACGAGAGACAAAAGTAAGAGTTTCACTTACCCTCCTTATAATCCCTGGTCGGGTCTGTTGTCCCCGAGTACCTCCACATGGGAGGATCTCGTTTCTTCAAGGGACTAATGTGGCGCGTGATGAAATCATTCACCACGTGCCATCCGGTAAGTCCCCCCGTTTTCAAGTTCTTAATAGCTTGAATGTAGGGGGCGATCCGGTCGAGATCCCTGGTAGTCGAATTCTAGGAAGAAATCCTCTCAGCAGCATTCCCAACAAATGAAAGGTTGTCTTCCTCGGTGACCTCCTAGTAGAACCACTTCTTCTTCCGCCCCGGCCACGAAGAACGGGTGAACATCTGAATGTACTCCTTCGACTTGCCGTCATGGAGCTTCTAACCACAACTCTCAGCAATTCCAACTTGTCGAGCCATTCCATAGTAATATTGGAAAAGCTCGAGGTCCGCTGGAATCCCCAGGTATGCCTCACACAGGTACACGAATACACTTAATATTGCGATGAAATTAGGACTAAGGTTCACTAATTCCACCCCAAAATGCTCGAGTACAAGTGTGAGAAAAGGGTAAGCAGGCGATCGGAGGCCGCAATCACAGTACGCCTGCAAGACGGGGATTTGCCTAGTCTCCCTCGACGGCCAGTGTTGACCAACCGCCGAAATCCACTTCATGAGTATCTTCTCGGGAATCTTCTCGGCAGCGACCAAAGCTTTCATCTTCGCCATGTCCATCTCCGATTCGGCCCACTGAGAAACGGTTCTGGCCATTTCTTCTCAAGAGAAGGAGGTTTGGATTTGGAAAGGCTTCAAGAAAGTGTACGGTTTTTGCTAGCGGCGGAGAGGGCGAGAACTCGATGAACAGTAAAGGTGAATTGGGGAAAAGGTAAGAACCCTAAAGTCACCCTTGCGGTCAGTTTTTATAACCACGCGCTTGAAATGAAACGTCGTGGAAACTCAACGGTTCCCACCGCGGGAATTGCTCTAACGGACAAATTCTCTTAAATATGCCTGTTCGAGAAAACCGAGGCTATTTTCACACCTCAAGCGAAATTACCTTCTTGACCAAGTATATTTCTGGTCAAACTAAATACCAGTCGGAAAGGTTTTGCTTCCAATCATCGTGCCACGATCACTTCGTAGTCGTAAGATTTTCTACGATTACCTCGTAGTCGTGAGATTTTCAACAAACCTTTTTTCATGCCTACTTTCTGTTAAAGACAGAAAAAAGAAAATATTGCTAAGTGGTCGTAAGTCATTCTACGATAATCCTCTGGTCGTAAGTTCTTCTACGAGCAGCTCATATTCGTAAGTTTTTTCTACGATAAAACTCATAATCGTAAGTCCTTCTACGACTTAAAAAGCCTAAAGATGATGTCGATTTTCGATTACCTTTAGGTGCTTACTCTTTTCCTCTGCGGATAAAACTGTTAGGATTTGAGGAGCTGCCACATTTGGTGGAGCCTTCTCACAGACGAGTTTGACGCGGGTGTCAACCTCTGCTTGTGAAAGATCTGTGCAAGTAGACAAAGTGTTCAGCAGACCAAATCAGGATTAACTGAAACGAGAGACAAAAGTAAGAGTTTCACTTACCCTCCTTATAATCCCTGGTCGAATCTGTTGTCCCCGAGTACCTCCACATGGGAGGAACTCATTTCTTCAAGGGACTAATGCGGTGCGTAATGAAATCCTTCACCACGTGTCATCCGGTAAGTCCCCCTGTTTTCAAGTCCTTAATAACTTGAATGTAGGGGACGATCCGGTCGAGATCCCTGGGAGTCGAATCCTAGGAAGAAATTCTCTCAGCAGCATTCCCAGCAAATGAAAGGATGTCTTCCTCGGTGACCTCCCAGTAGAACCACTTCTTCTTCCACCCCGGCCACAAAGACTGGGTGAACATCTGAATGTACTCCTTCGACTTGTCATCTTGGAGCTTCAGACCACAACTCCAGCAATTCCAACTAGTCGAGCCATTCCATAGTAATATTGGAAAAGCTCGAGGTCCGCTGGAATCCCTAGGTATGTCTCACATAGGTACACGAATACACTTAACATTGTGATGAAATTAGAACCAAGGTTCACTAATTCCAGCCCAAAGTGCTTGAGTACGAGTGTGAGAAAAGGATGAGCAGGCAATCGGAGGCCGCACTCATAGTACGCCTGGAAGACGGGGATTTGCCCAGTCTCCCCCGACGACCAGTGTTGACCAGCCGCCAAAATCCACTTCACGAGTATCTTCTCGGGAATCTTCTCGGCAGCGACCAAAGCTTTCATCTTCACCATGTCCATCTCCAACTCGGCCCACTAAGAAACGGTTCCGGCCATTTCTTCTCAAGAGAAGGAGGTTTAGATTTGGAAATGCTTCAAGAAAGTGCACGGTTTTTGTTGGTGGCGGAGAGGGCAAGGAATCGATGAACAGTAAAGGTGAATTAGGGAAAGGTAAGAACACTAAAGTCACCCTTGTGGTCAGTTTTTATAACCGCGCGTTTGAAATGAAACACCGTGGAAACTCAACGGTTCCCACCGCTTTAGGAATTGCTCTAACGGACATATTCTCTTAAATCTGCCTGTTCGAGAAAACCGAGGCTATTTTCACACCTCAAGCGAAATTACCTTCTTGGCCAAGTATATTTCTAATCAAATGAAATACCAGTCAGAAATATTTTTATTCCGATCATCGTGCCACGATCACTTCGTAGTCATATGATTTTCTACGACTACCTCGTAGTCGTGAGATTTTCAACCAACTTTCTTGACCAAATATATTTCTGGTAAAATGAAACACGTGTTGAAGAGTTTTTCGTTCAACCTTCACCCTACAACCAACTCATGGTCGTAAGAACATCTATAACTCCTTCCCCAAGTAAGGTATTTTCACTTAGAGCTGGGGGGCTAGATGACGAGGATCTAATAATCATCATTTTACTATTTATCTGTAATTAGTATTATGGGTAAATATGACGTCACACGGCTATTAAATATACCCCTTATAGTCTTAAGGGGAAGCCAATCAGGTGGTCGTAAGTTCTTCTACGACCATCCCCATAGTCGTAAGTCCTTCTACGACTACCACGTGATCGTAAGTTACTTCTACAATCACTTGTGGTCGTAAGTTCTTCTACAATCACTTCTAGTCGTAAGTTCTTCTACGACCGGTACCCAGCCATAAGTTTTTCTACGACTATCCCCTGGTCGTAAGTTATTCTACGACCAGCCTTGCCACGACTTCCTCATTGTTAATTGGGTCCACTTGCCTGCAGGCCCAATTGATTACGGATTTGAGCAGCTAATATACGCAGTTATGCTCTGGAGTAACTGCATGTAACACACCATTATCTCTGATTGATAACCGACAGACGACGTGGGGAGGTTACTACTCCGGTGATTACTACCATTATTACGAAATAATGGGGTGCCTCTTGACATGGAACGACTATCTCTTCACGTACTATAAAAAGACTTGAGTCAGAGAGAAATGGGAGGAGGAGAAAAAAGAGGAGCAATCGGTAGCGACACTAGCCTAAGTCTTTTTCACTGATTGTAATAAGCATACACAATACAATACACACAGGAGTAGGGTTGTTATTCTCTCTAGAGAAGACCCGAACCTATATAAAAATCCCGTGACCATTCTGTCTGTGTGATCAATTGTGGAGACCCCCCGAATCAAACAATCTTTACGTAAGATCGGTTCTAAAACACCGACAAATCCTTTTGAGTTGAAAGCCACCGTATCGCTATCCAAATAGGTGGATAGTTCCCCACTCCTTGGGGTTTTTCTTGGTTGAGCAGACGACGCTGTAGAAGAAGAAGACTTGGACCTGGAGAAAGAGCCACCGAAGATCTTGCCCCACATATATGTCTTGCTACTTGAGGTGGGGGCTACTAGAGGTTGTTGCAAGCGGACTCTCTGAAACTTATTTTTATACATTTGGTAAACATCGTATAATCGAGAACAAACTTCTGCAAAATAGTTAGAATAGTCTAGCCAGTAGCATCACTAAGGAGATCAAGAACATTAGCAAATACTTCAATTTTACCTCTAGGATCTAAAATAAATGCAAATACATATAGGAAAGGGATTTCTCTCTCCAATATTTAAGGTATTTAGTTTTCATAGCAACAAATAGCCTCACGAAAACTAAGTCATTTTCATACATTTTTAATTGAATAGCAATCTATAAAATACTATGCATAATAATATGAGATGTTGGATAGTAGACAACAGACAAACAAACAGTTATGGTATCTTCTTAGCAACGAACCAATGTTGCTCAGACAATAGTACAGTACTGTCAGTGCTCGGATATTGCGTTTGAATAAAAACAGAAAAAAATGTTCTTATATGGCAAAAGACTCTTAAGCATCAAGTAAGTAGAGTTCCATCTTATTGGCATGTTCAAACCAAACTTTCTTGAACGTACACCTATTGCCCCGCAAAAGTTCTTATATGTTGCTATTCTTATGTTCGAATTATTCAAGAAATATATCGTACAAACCGGATTTGACTATAAGGTTAATAATATGACAAGCATATTGTTGATATAGCAAGAAGAAATCGACGTATGTACTGAATATTGGAGTAAGAATATCCATGACCTTAGAGTTCGCAGCGGGACTGTATAGAGTAATTGAAAATATTTTGTTTGTAAGACCAAAGTCATCCACGACTTTGATAATGCAGTCCGCAATTTCTCAGCCATGTGTGCTACATCAATTAATTTGAAACTTATAATTCTTTTCTCTATTGTCTAGTTATCATTAACATAATAAGTAACTACACTAAGATAATTCTCTCTAGCGCGACCACTCCATATGTCCAAGGTCAGGGTCACCAAAAATGTGCACGTAGCAAATTTATCCTTTAATTTATCACGACATTTATTGTAGTATTTTACTAGATCCCTAGTCATTATTTGTCTAGAAACGGTAGAGAATCTAGGATTATGCGTAGTTCTAATATAAGTTTGGGAAGCATTAGACTCCCCAAAGCCTAACAGTAAATCCTCGGAAGCAATTAAACGACAGAGAGATTGACAGGCTACCTCAGGATCATAGTCCCAACTACGTACCGTACCATTAGGGTTGTACTGCAGCTATGTCTGCCTCATCAACAATCCTTGCTTGGCCTTACATCTTGTAACACATCTTTGCAAGTGCCTCGTCCCTCCTGTAGACTTTGCAGACAATTCGCGACGATAAATGTTGCAAACAACATATGGTACCTCGTTTTCTTGTGTGTCTGGCTTGGTTATCCTGTCAAAATTCTCTCAGACTCCGGATGTAGCGATCTCGACCTCTTTGCTCCGATGGTTGCCGACGAAGATGCCGCTATAGAGCCTGATGACGGGACTTCGCCTTGCCCTTCTGATAAAACCTTCAGTTGGTTTGAGGCAGACACAACCTTCTCCATGGATGCAACCTCCTCCCGTGAAATTTTGTACTCAGTGAGAGCGAAGATATCGTAATTTTCCATAACAAAAACTGAAAAAATCGAAACAACACTATTATTATTTTTATCTTAGCATAACAAATAATAATAATAAATATGTAAAAATAGTATTGTACCTCTTTTGATAACTTGCTGCTGGAATTTGAATTTCCCAAAATTTGGCATATTTTTTTTTATTTTTGCCAAATTATCTCACAACAAATTTAAATTTACACAACAGAATTTGAAAGAGAGATAGAGTAATGGATGGGTGCTGAATGAGGATGGTATGGTGCCTATTTATAGAAAAAAATTGAGATTTTTTGAATGTTTTTGTTATTTTTAAAGCCTCAAATGGTCAAAAAAACGATGAGAATTTCAAAATTTTCAAACGTTATGGGCTAAATGGCCCAGGCCGCGTCATGCCTGAGGAATCTAGACCCGCCGTTTTGTGTTAATAAAGTATTTTAGTGATTAATGATAAATCTATTTGTGAGACTAACACTTTTATTGATATACCAATTGTTTAGTCTCAGTTGGATATAAAGGTAAAAATAATAAAGGTATGCATTCGACATCATATTCCTATATCTTGCTGCATTCCTCGGATCCAAAATATAGATTGAACTCCACCAAAAGGTTAACTTGGATATGTGCATATGTTTCTTTTACACATTCGTGTATACACACATTTAGGGGGAGTTCACTCTATGTTTTGTGGTTTCATTGGTATTGATCTATATTTATTTTTTCACATATATTTGGGATCTCTACTTTGAAACATATCCTTGAGAATATAAAACTTATGTAGTTCATATATACTCATTCTTTATATTCAATTATTTGTAATTGTAACGGTTGTCATCAATTACCAAAGAGGAAAAGATTGAAGTATCTTGTCCCACCATTATGAGTTAATAGTATGTTATGGTAATTAATAACAATCATATTGTGGAACTAACATTTTTTATGAGTTGGATGAATAGGTTATGTTCCAGGGTAATGAAGACTTTGGATGACATCATGAGTTGATCGTCATCAAATCAAAAGCTTGGAGTAAAGGATGCGTCATATGTTGATACACATCAAGATCTCGAAGAAAAGGAAATCATTATGTGTTGATGATGTTCGAGAAGAGGAGATGATCATAAGTTGATCATCAAGTCAAGAGAAGGCCCATCATGTGTTGATGGAGGGCAAATGAAAGATGTCATCATGTGTTGATGATATTCAAGTCAAGAACCCAAACTTGAAGTGAAGATGTGCATCATCAAGCTTCAAGAAGATGCTCAAGGCAAAGGTATGACTAGCTAGGGCTAAGGATGTGTTCCTAGTCTTTTACCGGTCTTGGTGTTTGGTGGGAGACCGGATTGCTAGTATAGGATGTCGTACTATTAAGAAGGGTCTTGACTAGTAGCTTGAGTTAGTCATGTGTTGATAGCTCGTTGTGCTTGCTCTAGATCTCGTTAGCATATTACCAATATTTGCGAATGTGTTTTGTAAATAGTTGAGACTCATGTTTAATCCTTGTAGCATGTGATTTTAGTTTGCGAATGTGTTTTGCAAATGGTCTTAGTCCATGTACCCTATTTCTTATGGTGTGATTCTAAAAGTTAGCAAATGCGTTTTGCAACTTGTTGAGAATCTCGCCTTTAACCCTTGTTTGCATCGCGCATCAATTGGCAAATGTGTTTTGCAAATTGAGTTAAAGCGGAATGCAAAATCCTTATTTTATGTCTCTGGCGATATGACCACAGGCTGCTGAGCGGTCTGACCGAACCTGGTCGAGATCAGTGGTCGTAGACCTGTTCATAGACAGTGGTCGAAGACAGTGGTCGAAGACCTGAGTGGTCGTAGACAGTGGTCGAAGACACTGGTCATGGTCGTAGACCTGTTCGTGAACAGTGGTCGTCGACCTGAGTGGTCGTAGACCTTCGTGGACCAGCGTGGTCGCAGACACTGGTCGTAGAACAGTGGTCGTAGACCTTCGTGGTCGTGGATCAGCGTGGTCGTAGACCTATTCGTGAACAGTGATCGTAGACCTACGTGGTCGTGGACACTGTGGTGAACAGTAGTCGTAGACCTGCGTGGTCGCGAACACGTTTGTGAATAGTGGTCATAGACCCTGGTCGTAGACACTGTTTGTGAACAATGGTTGTAGACCTGTGTGGTCATGGACACTGTTTGTGAACAGTGGTCGTAGACCTGCGTGGTCATAGACCTGTGTGGTCGTAGGCCTAGTCAAAAACCTGTTCGAAGACCTAGTCAAGGACCAATCGGTATGATCGTATTCCTTGAGCGGAACTACCGCGCACCGGAAGTTCTGAACTTTTGTTGGCGGTACGTATTTTTCCGAGATACACCTTTTGAGCGTGTTTTTGCTCTCCTGGAAAGCGGTAGTACCGGGCTCTTTGAGCGGAACTACCGCATGTTCCTTGGCGGTAGTACCGCACTGCTTTTGCAACGGTTAGTTCATAGCGCTTTTTACTGCTGATTCTGACCATTGAGTTGGGTACGGTAGTACCGGCCGGTGAATGGCAGTACTACCGCTCGTGTTGTTTTTCTCAGAACTTTTCCCCCAACGGCTAGTTTTTGTGTGTGAGCTATAAATACCCACCTTGGCTGGTTGTGGGTAAGGTTGCTGGTGCTATATACATTCCTTTGAGCTAAGAACAAGCCATGTCCTCTCTTTTGTGCATGTGTTGCACTTGATGAGCTTTGAGAGGTAAATCTTAGTGCATGTGTTGCATGAGGTAGTGGATTATATATCCATTGAGCTTAGACACTTGATTTATTCAAGTGAGAGTCTTTGGTTTGTTATTCTTAGTACTTGCTGACACCTAGACAACGTGGAGGCGTCGTGGTCCGATGATCTTCTCAAAAAGCTTGTGAGAAGGCCCGGTGGTTGTAAGTGGCTTGGTGCTCGCCATCTCCGGAGTGGAGGAAGAGTAACCCTGAGTGGATCGAGGAGTTGGTTCGTTTTGGAACCGGTCCAAGTGGTTGGACTTACCTCGGAGGAGTTGGCTTAATTTGTGGAGCCGGTCCAACGTGGATTAGGGGAGACCGACAAGTCTCCGAACACCATGGTAAAACATTATCGTGTCTATGTGGTTTGCATTCTTGTGCTTTACTATATTGCAATTTATATTCATAGTATTAAATTGCTCACTTGTGTTTGTATGATTGCTATCATTCAATAGTCTTATATTGTTGGTGCACTTAGTAAAGACTAGTTGATTTAGATTTTAATTGTGCAAAACCGATTTGTTGTTAGCTTCTGCATTAAAACTCGGTTTTAACCAAAGAAGTTTTTAAAACCGCCTATTTACCCCCCTCTAGTC
Source organism: Ampelocalamus luodianensis (assembly GCA_036346255.1). Classification (NCBI taxonomy): domain Eukaryota; kingdom Viridiplantae; phylum Streptophyta; class Magnoliopsida; order Poales; family Poaceae; genus Ampelocalamus; species Ampelocalamus luodianensis. Next base: position 23,483,204 of record CM070622.1, on the reverse strand, counting down.
GGCCTCCTCGATCTTACAATGCCGGACACGACCCACCGGGCTAATTTAGCTCGTAACAACTATTTTGCCTCGGGCCCTGCTGTATCAGGCACGACCCATCGTGCCGACGTAGCCCACTTGGCCCGGCACCCCACCTCCCCCTATTGGCCTACCCCTCCTACCTTTTCCTCTCCCTCGCTCCTGGCTCCTCCGCCCGTCCCAAGGACCGCCTTGCCTTCTCCTCCCTCCCGTCCCAAGCGCCGGCTTCGCCTTCTCCTCCCCTCGCGCTGGCCGTCGGCACCGCCCCCTCCTCCTCTTCCTCCCCTCTCCCTCGTCACCACACTGTGCACCTCGCGCCGGCCGCACCACCTCGCCTTCTCCTCCCTCCTATCCCGAGCGCCGACGCCGCCCCACCGTCCTCCTCCTCCTCTCTTCCCCTCCCTCCCTTGTTGCTGCGTCGTGCGCCCCGCCAACTCGCCGCCTCGAACGCCCCGCACGTGGGCTAGATGGACCGTGTCAGCATCGTGCCACAACCGACACTACTCGTGTCGTGCTGAGTCAGCCCACCGTGCGAGGGTTACGGTCCAAGCACAGTACGGACCTTCATGCCGAGCTGGCACGACCTATAAACGGTGTGGGTCATGCCATGTCTCAGGCTGGTCTGGTCCCATGTGACCATCACTAATTCCAACGCAAATTTCCTTCACCTCCCTTTCCACGTGACGTGTGACCCACAAATAGGGGTGGGAATGGTTCGCTCCGCTCCAAACTGAACCTAACCAGTCGTTCCCGAGGGCCAAGATATGGATCAAGGTTCGCCCCTTGCTGCGCTCCCTGCATGCCCCAATGTATCCATTGGTTTAAGAGGATTGGCCCAAATGACTGAACGATTGAATTGAACATAGGCAAATTCTCCATGTTGCTTGGCCCAGTGTATCCTCGTGGATAGCCCCATGTTGCTAGCACATATTACAAAAAATCATATATTTTTAACCTCTTGTTAGCATCTAGTCCAAGCCGAGGTGGAGTACAGAAATTCAAGCATATAGACATACAGTGCAAATAAATAAATAAAAAGGGTGGACAATCCGAGGCGGAGAAGAACAATGAATAGTTCTACAAAAAATTGGAGACGAATAAACTACGCTGATGTGCAAGGCACGTCTTCAGCATTCATGGCAGATTCCGAATTCATAGTCCGTCGTACTACAGGCGGCTTAGACGGCCTGTTTGGCTTGATTTGTTTCACTTTGTCAGCTGGTATATCAAACTACCATACAACAAAGCAATGTGACTTATGAGATTTTTCGGTGGGGACATCACAAAGAAAAGAACTGATAAACTTATAGAATGAGTATCAATAAATTAATCGCGTACCCTAAATCCACATCTAGAAACACAAGCATTGAAGCACTCCTGAAAAGAAATTCGAATTTATTAGAGAAAAACAATCAAGTATATTATAGATCACAATAGCAATTGTCGAGACAAACATGGTTGGCATTTCCACGATCTATCACATCAATTAGATTTGTTGTTTGTCAAACAATTTAACCTAGAGAAAGCTTAATATGCCACTCCATGTGTTCAGCCAAAAAAACATACAAAATTTCAAAATACGCTCTCTCCAAGAATTTATATTAAATTAGCCTGCACATTAACAGTAGACTATCAATAAACTGACAACAGACTAGGTATATAACCATCTTAAGAATCACGTAATCGAATCATTTACAAAGAGAAGGTACCTGATCCAATAGGTTATAGTTGAAGATCATCTTCCTCAATGAAGTCGTAAATCAAATTAATCTTAAGTTGACAGGTATCTATGGTTCAAAAGGAAATAAGAACTATTACATTTAAATTTCACATTGCATCCACATTAAATAGAATAGGAACTCATGTTTATATTATATTTAAAGTTTTACCGGATGCTCCCATCCAATCTTGTAGGCACACAAGTGCTTCAACTGTCTCGGGAGTCATTTGGCTTCGAAAATCAGAGACGACTCTCTGACCTGTGCTAAAAGCTGACTCGGATGCTACCGTTGAAGCAGGCACAGCCAAAACATCCTTAGCCATTTGAGCAAGAGTGGGATATTCAAGATAATTCATTTTCCACCAGTTCAAGATATCAAAGTGACCAACTCGGGGGAGTGGGGCTTCGCCAAATACGTCTCAAGTTCTAAGGACACCAAACTCGCCGAGCCGAGCGGGCCTTAAGGCTAAGGTGATTATCCCAATCTGCCAGACGGTGGCTACCATCCGCACCCATCTCCACATCACCACTTTGAGGTACGAACTCTGAGTTGTCATTATTCAATTCAACATATGCACTACCGTCTGAACACCTTCTTCACTTTTACAAGTTTAGATGTAGCATTACTCCCGAAAGCTTGGAGAAAACGGAATTTGAGAAAGACAAACTTGAACTGTGGGTCCAAAATGACTGGAATTGATAATGTCATCCATGACAATTTCCAATATTTATTGAATTTTTTCTGCATGTATGTAACCATAGCGTGAATACAAGAATCCACCTTGGAACCTTCTCTCTCTAAGGCAAGTTTGACTTCCCAAATCTCATGAAACCATAAGTTTGAGGTGGGGTACTTCGACCCTGAAATCGCTTCCGTAGCATCATAAAACACTTTCATAGTCTACACAACACTTCCGCTCTTTCCCAATCATCAAAAGTTGGTGTGTAGACGTAGTTTGGATCTTGCAGCCCCAAAGAATCAAACACTCTTCTAAATTTCATAGCTGCAGCAATCATATGATAGGTTGAGTTCCATCTGATCGGAACATCAAGACATGGGCGCAAGACTTGAGATATGCCCTGTTGTGTAACTATCTCTTCGAATCTTTCCTTCCGAGATTGGGAACCCCGAATATATTTCACACTCTCCCGAATCTTGTTAACAATGGGGTTGATAAATGACAGGCCTGCTTGGCATATCAAATTTAGGATATGTGTTGCACAACGCTGATGCAAAAACCTGTCGTTGCCAAGTAACACACGCTTAGCTAACAAGTTATCCTTCAACAACTTAGCCATTGCACCATTGCTGCTTGCATTGTCCAAAGTGGTTGCAAATAATTTGTTTTCACAGTTCCACTCTTGGATGGCCTTCAGGACTGTGTTGAACATAGCTACACTAGTGTGAGGTGTCTCCAACATAGAGAATTTTATGATTCTCTTCTGTAACTTCCAATCATCATTGATGTAGTGGGCGTAATGCACATATAGCCCAAGGTCTGATTGGATGTCCACATGTCCATCGTCAAGGAAATCCTTGAGTTTGAATTATTGAATACCTCCTTAAGAAATTATTTCTGTTCCTCAAATGCTTTGAGGCAATCATTCTTCAATGGTCTTCTTGATACCACCTTGAAGAGTGGATTTAGACTGGAGACGAACTTCTGAAACCCATCATACTCCACAATTAAAAATGGTAACTCATGTAACACAATCATTCTCACCAACTCTCTTCGTGTTACCTCAGGGTCAAAACTCCAATCCCTCAGAGTCACTCCATCTGGTGACATAACAATGGTATTCAATTGAGCCACAACTCTAAGCGTCTCTTTTCTTTCTTTGCATCTCCTTAAATGATTGCGCAAAGCACTTGTTCCCGCCCCACGTTTAGCACCAATCTTTGCATTGCAATAATTGCATTGTCTCTTTATAACTACTCCATCGACACTGACAGGCACATATTCTCTCCAAGCCTTAGACCTGAACTTTCTTCCACCTTCAACAAGTGAGGTCCCAACATCAACACAATCTTCGTCGTCCTCTTCATCACTTTCTTCGTCCTCACGTATTTCGGTATCAATAGCGATGACTACAAAGGAACATTGAGGAAAAAGATTATTTAAAAAGGCTTAGGCTTTTATTCAAAAAGATAATGAAAAAAGATTAGAACTTTGCATTATCAATAGCAATGACTACAAATGAACATTAGGGGTGCATACACATGTGGAAAAACCACACTCCACAATATATGTACCTTGTAAAAAAGAAGTAAATGAACTTTGTATTCTATGGTGCCAAACTGCCAATAAGCTAATGGGGCTACCAATTATTTTCCCCGAGAACACAATAGGGCTACCAATGTTATGATGTGGAAAATACAAGTGTTATTTGAACAATACAACTCAATGTATCAACACAACAGCCTAATGTTGTGGATTAAAAACACTACCTACAAAACTCTATTTGGACCCAGTACAACCAAATTAACATTTTAAAATATAATGTACATAAAAGCCTCCTAATCATTCATAAAAATCAGAACCAATGCAAGCACTACAAGGTTGTTCCTAGACCAAATTGTAGAGGTAAACTCCAAAATGCCTAAACCATATTGTGAAGCTAAAATTGAATAACACAGCGTCAACCTACTATCCACTGTCATACCATATCATACCGGTAGATAGCACCGTCAGCTCTAAGTCTCATAATCATTCAAATTTTAATGGGGGAACCTATTCAAGAATCAAGATGCCACAAGTTAATACGCACAAACTAGTGCTTTTGAAACAAAGATAGCATCCCTGCAAGAGTTAAGACAAGTGCAAACTCACAAGGCACAACCAGTAAGAAATCAACAAGAGAAAACATCATAAGCAGAACTAGCATGTAGCTTCAACAACACAAAGCTTAATCTGACAAATCATAAATATGTCCAGACCCAGACCTTATCCGGATCATAAGTAAAATGGCAATCGGTCTCACCATTAGGGGCACTGACAAGGGCAATCGGTGTAGCTAGAGACCTCATCGTGGCAGAGAGCTTTGCCGCCGAAGACATCACCACCGTAGCCCTTGCTACCGGCGACGACGAAGAACAGCCTTGCTGCCCTTCTTGAAACTGGATCTCGCCCCCGCCACCGCCCTCCTCCTCGCTCCCACATTCGAAATCACCCCCTCCGCCGCCCTCCTCTTCGCTCCCACCTTCGATCCGCCTTGATCCACCACCCCCACCGCCGGCCATCACCCTCTTCCTCTCTCGCTGCTCATGCTCGGCCGCCGGTCGCTTCATGTTTGCTTATTCTTCCCCTTCTTGTCTGCGCCCGGGTGGAGTGATGGACACGGGGGCACGATAGGGTGGAGACGGGGGCGCGATAGGGTGGAGGATCGAAGTGGGGCGTGTCGGAGGCGACAGATCCAACGGTGGCGGGGTGGAGGCGCGTCGAAGGCAGCGGATAGAGGGACTGGGGGGAGGAGGCTTAACGCGATCGATCGATAGAGCTTTTAGGTTACGAGACTTTCCCTTGATTTCCTTTCTGGGTCGAACCGATGGCCCATTTGACCGAATGTTTTGGAATGGATCGGTGGTCCATTGGGCTGCCCTGCCCCACTCCCACCCCTACCGACAAATTACCCACCTCATATTGGACTCCGGGGCCCGTGTTAATTACACACCCGGATAACCTTCACGGACGTGGCAACTCCCCCACCGTTGGATACCACAACGTCTATATTTTAACACTTTCCAAAACAAAACTACCCATCGTTAAATGAGCCCACATATTCTGTTCGTGCGAATCCAGCTTCGTGATCCCCAATTCACCGAATCCGATCGAAGCAGCGAGAGCTTTCTTCCCCCCAATCCAAATCTCGGGAGCCAAGCGCGCGCTCCAATGGCGGCCGCCGCCATCTCCCACCTCCGCCGAGGCGCGCAGCGCCATGCCCTCCTCTACCTGTCGCGCCGCCACTTCTCCTCCTCCGCGGCCGTTTTCTCCCCCCTCGCCGCCGCCGCTCGCCGCCTTCTCTCCACGTCGGTGGACTCCGGCACGTCCTCTACGGGGGAAAGCCACAAGCCCCCGCCCTTCGACCCCTTCCGCGCCGCCACCCTCGCGTCCTCGGCGCCGCCGCTGGAGTCGCCTCCCCTCGAGGAGCCCCCGACCGCTCCGCCGCCCCCGGAGGAAGCGTCTGCGGCCGCGGCGGCGCCCGAGAAGGAGGCGTTGACGTGCCAGAACGAGGAGTTGGAGGGTCTGAGGACAGGGGTGGAGGCGGTGAGGAGCAGGGAGGAGTCGCCGCAGGAGAAGGAGGCGTGGTGGCTGCTCAGCCGCGCGGTAGTGAATTACTGCGGCACCGCGGTGGGGACGGTGGCGGCGAACGACCCGTCCACGGCTAGCCAGATGCTCAATTACGACCAGGTGTTCATCAGGGACTTCGTGCCGTCGGCCATCGCGTTCCTCCTCAAGGGTGAGGGCGACATCGTGAAGAACTTCCTGCTCCACACCTTGCAGCTCCAGGTGAGTCACGCGAACCTTGGAATATTATGTAAATGCTATTTCATTCGTAGTATACTGCTATGCAACTTCAGTTGAAATGTAGTCGTGCTAATGTTGTAATGTGCTATAAAAAGGTGCCACTAGCCAACATAGGAACATAGGAACATAGGAGTGGTTCAACTTAAGTTACATAACAAACTCAAATTCCAATGGCAAGGCTAATTTAAAGACAGCATGCGACTCAGTCTTCAACTTCATCTTTATTTTCTTCTTGGATCATCACAACAGACTCATCTTCAAACAACACACTCCCTAACTCTGGTTCTTCAAAGAGAGTTGAGCAACTTCTAGAATGCTAACACCAGTTAGAGATTCAAAGCTATCTCCTCCAACATCCTACATTCTAATTGCCCTTGTTTTATATGTTTCTGTTCTTTTTGATAGAAGTCTTAAATTGTTATGCACAAATACCAAAATTTTAGCACGTTCGGGAGTTAATTTATTTCTTTTCATGCTGTTGATGAAGCTATATGTGCTCCAGTTTCTTTCACAACAAGAAGATGAGGCCGGTTGGTTAATCAATTTGAGAGCCAAATTTTGCAGTACAGGAATGGATTGTCCATGATTTGTCCACCAATTTATTGGATCAAGGATCCATCTGTCATAAATAGAATTAAAGTCATTGAATTCTCCAGAACAAATGGAAAATCTTGCATATTGTTCTTTGACTTTCTTGAAATCTTCAAGTACAGGGAAGAACTTTTTGAAGCACTCCATTCTCATTTATGAAATCTCAAGATCCTTGTGTGGGGGTACACGACCAACACCAACACCACCTTGACTGATCCACTTCTCACTATAATATCTATAAACAAAAATAGATTAGAACTTTGTGAAAGTAAAACTGAAATGTTAGCAAAAGCAAAAGGAAGATTTGTAGTTCACCTTGGATTAAGTGAATGTGCTAAACAATGGAGTGGAGTGTTGCCTTTTGTCCAACGATCAACCAATATGCTTTGAACAACTTTGTAAAAGGTGGACTCCTCATTGTCTTCGTTACCTTCATGCTTATATATCACTTTCTTTACATTCTTAATCGTTGCATCCCACATCTCATAAATCAGATGAAGGCATGGTGTGTCGGTGTCCGCCACACGTATCATTTCATGGGTTGGTTTAGTGAATTCAACAATGTAGTTCACCTTGTCCCACCACACATTATTGAGTACTAGGTCTCTAATGGTTTGTGCCATCCCTCTATTGTCATCTCTATATGTCTCCCATTTGTCACTAATCACCATATTTTGGAGAGCCCTCTTGACCATGCAAAACCGCTTCAACATAATCACAGCTGAGGCCTGAGGCAAACCTCGTTTCAGCAACAAGTAACTTCAGCTTGCTAAACTCATTGAACATTGATAGCCTCATGCCATGGTTTATTATAAAATTCTTGATCATATTAGCATCTGTAGCAATCTCAGTTATCTAATGGCACTCATCAAAGATTAATTCTTCATCATCAGTGGCATTTTAACAGCACAAATACTCTTGAGAACAAGATTGAGATTATGAACAACACGAGGAGTCCAAAAAAAATTTGAGTGTACTTTTGTTGAACAATCAAATCCGCACCTTTGCAATTTGTAGCATTGTTAGTGATGACTTGGACAACACTTCTTGCACCCACTTCTTCAATAATAGCAATCAACTTCTTAGAAATGTACTCCTTTGTCTTCATCTCGCCTTCAGCATTGATAGCTCGCAAGAACATTTGTACACCCTCAGAAATAGCGAGAAAGTTAATGAGAGGTCGCCTTTGCGCATCTGACCATCCATCTAAACAAATGGTGACACCCTTTTCAGGCCACGTGCTCCGCGTATGCTCCAATAAGGATTCAATGTGAGTCCTTTTTTGTTGATGTGTAGTCCTCAACTTGTTGTACTCAGATGGGACATAACTAGAAAGCTGGTAATGGCTTGCAGCAAAGTTACACGACTGTTGAAAAATGTGGATTTCTTACTGATTGAAAGACAATCCTGTAAATTTCACATAACCAAAATTAGTTGAATGCATATGGTAAGTTGGATAAAATTGAAACAATGATTTCAAGTTGATTGCATTCCTCCGGAATAAAACATCCTTGCAATTTGTGCATCCAGTTGATTGCGCAAATCCATGGCCCAAGCTTTTGTAATGGTGAAGGAGGTCCCCTCCGCTTCTTATTCCTCAACATAGCCGAGTCCATGCTTGATGAAGAAACACTAGCACTAACAACACTACTGACAGTTGATGGTGGCAAGGGCACATCTCTTGGCCTTGTTTTTGCTTATTCATCCTCAGCTTTTGCAACTTCACTTTTAAGCTGAGCAAGAATAGGTACTGTCACCTTAGGGTATATCTTGATTTCACCATTAGTAATTTTCAGCAAGTGTGCTTCGACTCTATAGTAGCTACTAGTGCCAGCATATTTGCAATACTTGCATCTCCATTTCACATTTCCTCCCCCTGACCACCCTTGTCTATAGCGTCAACATGATTTCACAATGGGGGCTTCAACCTATTGTTGGTGGTTTGCTCCTCTCTAGCACTAGAATTACCTATTTCCATTTTTCTAAAATGATGAAAAACAAGCAATCAATAACATATTAACATGAGAACAAGCATCAGTGCATTCATTTATAGTTCTCTGCATGTATGCATTACACTTCTCAATTGCAGTTTGCAATGTTTTGGACTAAGTTCTAATAGCCATCGGCCATCGCGGCATTGCCCATCAGGCCATCAGCATCAAGAAGACAAGAAGATAAGACGGAGACTGAAGAATGAAGATCAGTGCATCAGCATCACTTACGCGTTACTGGGAGAGGGAGTAGGCACTGGAGTCGGCGGCGCGAGGGAGGAGCTAGAGCCAGCGGCAGCGCAAGGGAGGATGAGCTGGATTTGGCGGCGCAGCGAGGAATCCGGCGGCGCGAGGGAGGAGCTGGATTCGGCAGCGCATCGAGGGAGGAGAGGGATCCGGAGGTGCGAGGGAGGAGGGCGCTCGAGGGATCTGACGGCGTGAGGGAGGAGGGCGTTCAAGAGATCCGGCGGCACGGGTGAGGAGGAGGAGCTTGATCCGGCGGCGCGGCGAGGCGAGGCCGATGGGCGTGCGGAGGCAGACAACTTAGGGGGGATTTGGGATCGAGAGAGCAGAAGGAAAAACATAGTGCGAGGAGATGCCCACGGCTACTGGGGCTTGGTGGCTGGTGGGCTGTGTCCTGGGCCGTGTCGGACTCGTGGTCACGCCGTGTCCGACACGTGTTGGGAATTTCGAAAATTAAAATTTGTTTTTAAAGCAGCCGACACGCTGCCGACACGTGGCCGTGTCGTATCTGTATCGGACACGGTGTTCGACACGGCTACGGCAGTTCACAAGCGTGTCCGTGCTTCAGAGACGATAACATGTCAGCATTTTCAGCTTATTTAATCCATCAAAACAATAAAATAAAAACAGATCCATAGGTAGTTCTAACAGCTTATGCAATGTTCAACCCGAATCACTCTTTCAATCGACTTACACATCTAAACCATTCAATTCAAGCAATAAAAAAATTAGAGTAAGAAGGGAATCTAGTGTTCATCACATGGTGTGTGTGTGATTTTTGAGGGATTGCTAAAATCAGTTTTAGTACTCTAGTTGATTCTTAGTAAGATGGTTAATATTGCTGAAGTACTTTAGTGATAAGTATGTTCTAAGACAACATGAATGAGTTCTCTTTAAAAGAAGAAACATAGTGTTGTGAAGGGGATAGCTACCATGCTGAAGATGGCCAGACGGCATGGCCTAAAGGGGATTAGGATATTAGATTGGGGAGATAGACATAGATTGGGATGAGAACTAGATGGGTTGCGAGATAGCAAATAGAGGAGAGAATATTTCTTCTTGCTTGCTCAAACTAGTTTATAGGACCTTCTTTTATACTACCAATTAGTTTGACATCCAAGATACATAATTGACTCGGACTCTAAAGCCTGAACGGAACTCTTGCTGGACTCCCTCCTTTTCCTAATCTACTATCCAACTGCTACTTGCTGCTCCTAACCAAATTGGACTCTATCTGCACCATCTTCCAAACTTCCTACTACTATTCGGCCACAAATAAGGAAACAATTTATTCTATCTCCAAAGGACATGAACTGCACTTTGTATGCTTTCCTGGAGGTCTTGCTGGCCAGCCGCTAGTATTGCCTCGTGCTCATGCATGTCTGTGCTGCTGCTAGGACCAGCGGACACAACACATAGCTATACTTACTCTGGAAACTTGGTTTTGTAACTTCACAAAGTAGGTCCGCCAAACCCCTGAAAACAGAACGGACAAATTGTTTGTACTTTGTATATAAAAGCAATTGTTTTGATTATGGGATTGCTTAAGATGCTGTGTTAGCAAGGTTCATCACATCATGCTGCTAGCACAACGATGGTAGCTGAAGAGTTGATTTTTTATCCGGATAGCATTCTCTGAATATCTAGGTTACGAGCAATGATGTTTGGAAGAAAAGTAATTGTTTTCCTTTTTTAACCTATCAGAGTTGGGAGAAGACAGTGGATTTCTACAGTCCTGGTCAGGGGTTGATGCCTGCTAGTTTTAAAGTCAGATCCGTGCCTTTAAATGGAAACAGTGAAGCATTTGAGGAGGTTCTTGACCCTGACTTTGGAGAGTCGGCCATTGGGCGTGTAGCACCAGTTGACTCTGGTGAGTATGTTGGGTGGACTCATGTTATACCTTTGATAAGTTTTGTTTTCATGGATATTTTATACCAACTTCTGTTTCTAAGGTCTTTGGTGGATAATCCTGTTGAGGGCATATGGTAAAATTACTGGAGACTATGCACTACAAGAAAGGGTTGATGTGCAGACAGGCATCAGACTAATCCTGAATTTATGCCTGTCTGATGGATTTGACATGTTCCCTACATTGTTAGTCACTGATGGATCATGTATGATTGATCGACGGATGGGAATCCATGGGCATCCTCTTGAGATCCAGGTAAGCTAATCTTGACACTTGATCCTGACATACTCAAGTATGTTAAGGTAGTTACGGGATAACGATATTGTTCTGCCCTAACAAGTTCTGTACTCGCAACTCAAATGAATTGATGTTTGCCTTACCTTCACTTTGTACAAGTGAGGCTACACGGTACACAGAGAAAACAAACTGTATAAAAGAGAGAATTCTCATCAGACACCTAACAGGATCTGTTACACAGGCTCTGTTCTATTCTGCTTTGCGCTGTGCCCGTGAAATGGTCAGTATAAATGACGGATCTAAGAACTTGATCCGTGCTATTAACAACAGGCTTAGTGCTTTGTCATTTCACATAAGAGAGTACTATTGGGTTGATATGAAGAAGATAAATGAGATTTATCGCTACAAAACTGAAGAGTACTCACATGATGCTATTAATAAGTTCAACATCTACCCAGAGCAGATCCCTTATTGGCTTGCAGACTGGATTCCTGAGAAAGGTGGTTACCTTATAGGAAACCTACAACCAGCTCACATGGATTTCAGGTTTTTTTCTCTTGGAAATCTCTGGGCGATTGTCTCTTCTCTAGCTACTGAAAGGCAAGCAGAGGGTATTCTGAACCTCATTGAAGCCAAATGGGATGATATAGTTGCAAATATGCCTCTCAAGATATGCTTCCCTGCACTAGAGTATGAGGAATGGCGTATCATCACTGGTAGCGACCCCAAAAACACGTGAGTAACCGAAACTTCTTTTCTTGTGATGTATATATTCAATTGTTTGTGGAGATTTTGAAAACCTGGTACATTTTATTATTCTCTTCGTGAGAACTAAATCTTTCTAGTTTCCTTAAAAAAAGGGAACTAAATAGACCAAAGTAAGATAAGTATCACTTGCTTTTTTTCATTCTAAATTGCATTCTTTGCTAAATTTGGCCCCATGATGTAAACCTTCACCAAAAGTGAGTCATTGTAGTTGCACTGTTTCAGTATTTGAGTTTATTCTGCATGCAGGCCCTGGTCGTACCATAACGGAGGATCTTGGCCTACATTGTTATGGCAGGTACACTTCAGATATCTGTATAACTTTTCATGTTTTGTTAATCTTTTGTTAACTTTTATTTTTTGTGATTGTAAGTTTAATTAGTTGTCTTTGTTAATTCAGTTCACCCTAGCATGTATCAAGATGGGTAGGCGTGACTTGGCGCGGAGGGCTGTTGAAGTGGCAGAAAATAGGCTCTCAGATGACAAGTGGCCAGAGTATTATGACACCAAGACAGGAAGATTTGTCGGAAAAAAGTCAAGGTTATGTCAAACTTGGACAATCGCAGGATATCTTAGCTCTAAAATGCTTTTGGACTGTCCGGAGATGGCATCAATATTAATATGTGAGGAAGATCTCGAGCTACTGGAAGGTTGTGCTTGCAGCCTGAACAAGAGCGCTCGCACCAAATGCTCCCGTCGTGCAGCCAGGTCGCAGGTCCTTGTGTAGTTCCATACTCGTGTTTGACCGACAAGACCTGCACTGCTACTTCTAATTTGCTGGATTTTGTCACAAAAGTTGGCACTAGTTACTTCACCAGGGTGACCACCAACCTATGCCGGTTATTTTGGCGAGCTTGTGATCAATCCATTGATACAAGAGTACTTTGTTGTATGTACATTTTACATAATCAAGGTCACATACCATACGAAGGCAATTAACTCGAGTTGATTTACAGTTTTGTAAACAGACAGCATGTAAATATCAACACTTGTTATCAATCTATTCTGAGAAATGCACAGATATTTCTGACAAATGTCTTGCTCTTGCCTCCGATATAGCTGGTGGTTCTTATTTCAGCTGACTGAAGCTCGGTACGTGACTAGGTGCAAGGCATCCTGTCTTGCTGCTTGCATCCACCAATGTTTAGGAGCAAGCACTCGTGAGTCAAACTGTCAGCGCTGTAAATTCGTACTATTTGAGGTTTTCTTCCCGGCCAGCTAATGTGCGCATCCTGTCCTGTGCAACATTGAGTGGTCAAGACTCGAGAGCAGTCAAGATCTGAAATTGATTTTTCACTGATGCGCCCTCTTCAACACGCTGCTGATTGGTCCATGCATGCATCCTCTGGCGCCTGATAGAGCAGGTAAAATATCATCTCTGGAGTACTTGATTCTAATTGCTGCTGTAACTTCTAATGGCTTTGAACATACTCAGTCTTAATTTTCCTCTGCTGTACATTTAGAGCATTTAACTTCTGGACGAACTGACTTGACAATGGTGACCACTGAGCCTGCCTGACGTCTTTTAAATGCGCTTCAATTGCACTGTTTTACTTATTATGTAGGTGTTTTGTTACTGTTTGTTGATCAGAACACAATCATGGGCTTTGCCTACTAGCGATAGGGTCTCACTGCCTTGTCTTTCAACATGCACTGGGAGGGCACAGATGCTACCCAGCTTATCTAGTCTGCCATTTGTGTCTTGTACACATCACTCGTAGGAGCCAGGCGGTTCCTGGAACTGCGAGGTCTCCCTTGCAGTTGCAGGGACGAATAAGATCCAGGGAAGATCTTTAGCTTGGCAATTGGTTTATTTTTAATGAATGGTAGTGTCTCTAGGAACTGCAATATTTATGGTGCAATTTTATGATCATACTCAACCCTTTTATGGTCATTTCATGAGGTATCACTGGGCTGCTCTGCAGAGTTCAGGTAAACACAGTGGTCCAGAGCAGATGAGGAACCTTCAACAAAATCTGGTAGACTTCAGAACAAGAAAAGAAAGCAGAAACATGTTAAGTCTTCGAAAACTAATGCTATGAAAAATAAAAGATACACTTTAAATTCCTTAGGTGTTAGGACCCTGTTTGGAATAGCGGATTTGTTAAGGAAATTTCGAGGAACAGTACCGATTACTGCAATTTTCATTTTGCGTTCCAAACAGAACCTAGGTTTATCCAGTATTCAGTCCTGACTTGCTATGGTTCGATCGAACTATAGCAACGCAGTCGCATTGCAAATTCATGGAATTCTTAAATCATGGCCATAGAGTACCAATATTATTTAGAGTATTAGTGTAGTAGTTCATGACTGTACCTACCTTATTGATTTCAACTGCCCAGAGAAAGACTATCTTTCGAAAGAACCGGTGTGGCAAGAGTTATCTTTTCAAGAAAGATGCAAAAGGATATGGGGCCATTAAATCTGGAGCCGTTTGCACGCATTAGATTTTTGACTACTCGGGTTGCCGCAGTAGTAATACCCACCAGTCATGCATGCTTTCATTGCCTGTTCTGAGGCTCCCTGTTGGGCAAAGTGAGTATTATTATGATCTAGCAGTATTTTTTCTTTGCCACTGTTAGATATGTCTCTTGTATGGGGTATTCTTTGCATATTTACCGACACTTGTAACAAATATATTTTGGCCTTTGGCCCATTAGAATAGATTGAGTTCATCTAACATGGTATCAGAGCTAGGGTTATGGTTTATGAGAGAGAGAGAGAGAGAGAGCTGCCGCCACCCACTAGTCGCTGCTACCGTTCTCTCCTCCTCCCTCTCTACCTCCCTACCCACCCGAGCGCCACCTCCCGAGCTCCCTGCCGCCGGATCCCTCCACCCCGCGGCCGGATCCTGCCATCCCTTGCTCCCATGACTCCCGAGCTCCTCTGCTCGTGAGCACCTCTGCTCGCGATCTCCTCTGCTCCTAGGACTCCCGAGCTGGGTTAGCGCTGCGCGCCGCCCTCCACCTAGCACCCAGTCGCTGCCCTCCATGGCCCCGATCGTCGCCTCCCTTGCCCCTCCCCTCAGGCCACCCCCCGGGGTGGGTGCCTCCCCTACTCCTCCCCTCAGGCCACCCCCTCGGGTAGCCTCCCCTGCTTGCGCCCCCTTGGGCTGCAGCCCCTGGGCCTCCCGACGAGCCCCGAGCTCCTTTGGGGTCCGACTCCCCTGCTCTGGACGATGCCTCCTCGAGCTCTTGCCGGCTCATGGCTCCTCAAGCCCCGAGATCCTCCGCTCGGCTGCTCGAGCTCCGCCTGGCGCCGCCTCGTCTGCTTCGCCCAGCTACCCAGCTCCGACCCTCTCCTCTCTGCTCTGGGGTGCCACGCCGCCTGGAGCTCGTGGCATCCCGCCGCCGCCATTGCCTCTGCCTCGGGCTCCTAACGTCGCCTCCTCTAACTGCTGCCCGGCTCGCCTCCTCTGCCCGTTGCCTCTATTCCTGGCTAGCGACGCCGCCACCCTGCCCCTACCCCGAGTTCCTACCTCGGACTCCCTCTCCTAATGCCACTCAATAGATCATCTCCCTGCTCCAGCGCCTCGGTGTCGGCTAATCCTTAGACTCCTCGAGCTCTGCTAGTTTGGCTTTTGCTTCTCAATAGTCTTCCTCGTCTTCGGCACCTTTCTCATTTGGTATCTTGTCTCCATGGATCTTGGACTCTGTTTTTTTTTCCACATGACACCAGATTCTACTCACATCACTTCTGTGAGTCCCACGGCTCTTCCTTCCACTGTTCAGACTGCATATGGTACCTCTCTTCCTATTGCAGGCCGGGGCATCCTTTTCAGTTCTTCCTTTTATGTTCCTATCGCCTCTCATGTTCCCAAGCTTATTATGCAGCTTATATCGGCCGGTCAGATCAATGATCACGACTGTCGTGTTGTTCTTGAATTCGACTCTTGTTGTATCCAGGACCGCCGCATGGGGACTCTACTTGGTACTAGCCCTCGTCACCGTGATTTGCAGCGTCTTTGGGAGCATGATTGCCTACACTTTCCTTCCACTATCTCCACCAGCTGGCCAGCCGCTACCAGGGTTCACAAATTCGTTTTTGAGAAAAATTCGTTTGGGGGCGAAACAACCGAAATTTCGGAATTTCGGACCGAAATTCCGGTGGGTTTTCAAACTGGTTTGAATCAAATTTGAATTTAAAATTTAAAATAATCACAAAAATTAATGCCTTCAATGGGATTTGATCCCTGGTATCCTGGAAACTGTTGGGAAACTATGGGCCTGACCCTGCAGTCGGCCCATTAGTGGGCGCCCCATCCCAAACCCTAGCAGGGTCGTAGCCTATAAATAGGGGGTGCTATTCATTGTAAAGGATGGATCGATGGATGAAGGAATAAAGAGAAGCAAGAAGTCCCCCTACATCTCTGTGTTCTATCTCTTATTCTGTTCTTGTTGTTCATGCATTGTTCTTACGATTCTACGCTTGTCTACGAGGTAATCGCCGACCGACTTGCCAATGACGGTTCCTCAACACGTTATCGCACGATCGACTCTCCTCGCATCGAAAGGTAACCGTCGATGAACGACACTCGTAGATTGAATCGCTTTTCTAGATTGCTTTCAACCGCAAATTTGGCTTTCTAGATTAGTTTTCACGGTGCAAATCCGCTCTAATCTACCGCGAGCCGACTTGAAGTCGCCCGCCAAGCCGATCGGTGGGTTGCATGAAAGAGTAGATGATGATTGTACCGTAGGTTGTATATGCAATGCATGAAAGGCATCATGTGCACGCACCGCCGCAAGCGGTACCGTCACTACCTCCGCGACACGCACGGTCGGCATAGTCCGGCATCACGATCGCTACGAGGCAACGACAGTGGCTACGCCGCTAGCACGCGGCAAGCACGCACATGTCGGCATGAAGCCGCGCCTGTTGCAATCTCATACTACATTATATTGCATCGCATACATGAACAGTAATGAAAAAAGGAACGGCCGACGGCCTCAGAGCGCGCGCCGCCGATTTTGTGTCACACCCGCCACTGAAGATGGCACCGCGCGCGCAAGACGGGCACGAGGCCGGCACGCTTGCGCCCTGTGAACAAAGACACCGCGATCGATGAACAGATGTCGCTGTGGTGAATAATACCGCGACGCATGAACAAAGGTTCGCGTGGCGATGAACAAAGGCACCCCACACGAACAGCACCCACGCATGAACAAGTGTCGCGCCGATGAACAGATTCGCGCCGGATGAATAAAGGCACCCACACGCAACAGTACACCACGCATGAAAACGGTGCCCCGCTGGCGAAACAAGGCGCGCGCATGAATAAAGTGTTTGTGTGAATGTGAATCCGGTCATGAACAAGTGTTCCGGATGAGCGAGTGCTCGCGAAGAATTTTGCTACGCCGACGCGCTTCGCCGAACATGACCGCCACCGCATGGCGCCACCCTCCTCACAGACGCGCCGCCGCATGGCGTCAGATACCGGCTCGCGCCGCCATGCGGATGAGAAAAAGGAGGGAGCGTCGGCCTCGACGACCGCCACCGCGACGGCTCGAACAGGCGCCACACGCTGCATTGCGGCTCGAGCCGCCGCCGCCACCGAATCGCCGCCCGCAGGTTAACCGCCGCCGCGACGCGGCACTTCTGCGCCGCCGCCGCGCAGACACGGCTCGCGATCGCCGCACCGCGCGCGCCCACCTTCGGGCTCGAACCGGCCGTGATCGCACGGCACCGCAGATCACCGCGACACCGCCGCCTCCGTGCCCATGCGTGCGTTTCCCGGCCGCCGCCGTCTTGTATCGCACCGCCACCTCGTAGTGGAAGGCCGCCATCGCTCGCAGCCGTGACGATCGCCTCGCGCCGCCCTCGCCCCGCATGGCCACACCGCCTCGGTTTTGCGTGGCCAGCCACCCCGCGTCGCCGCTCGAATGGCCTTGCGCCACCGCTGAACCCACCGCAAGAAAAAAAAAAAGGGAGGCGGTGGAGAAAATTTCAAATTTGCGAATTTGTCTAGAAGTCATTTTTCCTAGCAGAAAGAGCCTCTGAATTCAAATTTTGAATCGCTTTTGCATTTGAAGCATGTTTAACTTTGTTATTATTATTTCTATGTAATTTATTTATGTGATTTATCGCTTTGATTATCTGTAATTGTTTATATTGCTTTTAATCACCGGAAATAGCAAGAAATCATGAAAAATACATAGAAAAATACGGAACACGAACTCGAGTTCAAGAGCATTGTGAGAATTTTGCAACTATTTTATGCAGATTACAAGAGTAATCCTTTGAACATTTTTGCATGAATATGAAAATGATCGCATCACGAATCAGAATTCAAGAATCGACCTAAGATGGCTGTAATTTGTATAGAATTTATATCGCTTCCAATTCGTGGTAATGTGATCACGGATGAGCGACGATTGGGAAGACCTCGCTACCTTTCACCCGAATGCGGTACAATCCAGACGCAACTATCGCCAAGACGGCTACATGAAGTATGCCGAATTAATTGACATCATGCAAGTTGCGAAGCTCAATGTGATGTTCTAGGAAAGAACTTCATCCCGCAGCCACCTAGTAGCAATGTTGGCCATGAAGCCATCGCTAGCGACTACAGGTGATGAAGCCTCTCACAAATGAGAGGAGCAAGAAGGGTCAGTTATGCGTCGCACATTATTGATGCTTTACGCCTAAGAAGAAGGGCAAATGATAGCATGAGGCATACTCGCCATTGTAGGCACAGAGGATCCACATCCATTAGTCGCACTTATGAATGTGAACGACCCAAGAGTGACCCCATCATCCCTCCTTTGACATCGCAGCCGCCACGGTAGTAGCTACCCAAGAGGAGAAGATCGCGCATGGAGCCGATTTAGGCGTAAGTTCCGAATACTTCGCTATTAGATCCAAAGGCACGATTGCACTTGACCTTTATAGAAACTTGCGCTTGTAATTGAAGCAGATTTTGAATTATTGAATAATGGTTGCAAGCTCTAGAAGAGCAAAAGCATTAAATTCTTATTATGAGTCCAGCAAGGCTTATTTTCCGTCTTTATAATAGCAAGTTACGCTCGATATCTCAAGTATTTTATTTATGTGTTGCTTGCTTTTCTACATATTAATAAAGTACATTTTATTAGAACGCTGTGACGCCCTATGGAGGAAGTGTGCTTAGCATGTAGCGGCACAACGAATACCATCCTCGAGAGAAACATAAATTTTTCAATGATCGGCAAGAATGCCGTAGTCTTACGACGATCGCAGCAAATGATAGTTGTATAATAGGCTCAGAATGGCCATAATTATACTCCCAACGGCACAACTTTGGTCATTGAAGAAGACTTGTTGTACCTAATCGACTAGAACTCTCAAGGATATTTGCGCTAATTGGTTTCCATGTAGAGATCAAGAAGAGTATGGCATGAATACTGCCATTACAAAGCATGAAGAAAGTAAAAATAGCATTAGAATATCTTCCTTCATATGAAATTGGGCTATACTACACTAATATTAAGGCACTGCAACTTATATCGCTCGAAATCGATTTAGAAGCTCCGAACTTTTCTATCTTTGGCATGATAGATTGTGCCGTCTAGGTCTTATGATGATGAGAAATATAATTAATAATTCATAGGGACATAATATGAATATAAATAATTTCTCGAATCAGAAGATTTTGTGTGCCCGCATGTGCCAACGGAAATTAATTACTAGACCTTTGCTCAAAGTTAAGGATGAAGTCCATGCATTCTTGGACCGTATTCAGGAGATCCTTTGCGGTCCTATATAGCCCCCGTAAGGGTAATTTGAGGTATTTTATAGTGCTCATCGATGCTTTCTAATGGTCGCACTATGTTTTATTGTCTACGAAATCATGCTTTGCAAAGCCAATCTCGTAGATAATTAAATTAGAAATATTTTCCCGATCATCATGAGAAGTCCAATTGAATGGACAACGCCGAGAACTCACTCCAAAGCATTTGATGATTATTGCATGAAAATGGGAATTAAAAGTTGAGCATTCTGTACCGCATGCCCACACCCAGAATGGACTAGCAGAACTTTGAAGAATTGTAATTTACCAACTACATGTTGGGGACACGCATCCGCGCCGCAGCAGCTCTCATCAATTTTAGACCGCTGGCCTATAACATCCATCCACCTATGCAACTAGCGCAAGGGTCAAGACGTAAAACTACTCATCTTTGCGGGTTTGGTTGTAAGGTTTATATACCTATACTATCACCGTAGCGAACTGCAATGGGTCTTCTCCGAAAGTCTGTGATATACGTTGGTTATGAGACAGTATCCATAATCAAGTATTTGGACCATATGACTCGAGATTTGCATAATGTCCGATTCACGATAGTATATCGATGAGATTAGTTTCCGCCATTAGGGAGGAAATCAACCCTTGATAATAATGTCGGGAAATAATTGAAGTCTAGAAGACAATTGAAATCCAGAAGATAATTGAAATCTATGCATATGACCCGCGCACTAGTAAAACAAATAGAGAAGTCCAGAAGATATTTGCAGTCCAGAAGATAATTGAATTGAAGTCTAGAAGACAATTGAAGTCCAGAAGATAATTGATTTGCAAGCATTAGCGAATCAACTGCCTGACCACTTTAGTGATTTGAAGTGCGTGACCAAGTCGCATTTGCCTGTATGCAATGCACCGGAGAGGGTTGAAATACCAATGAAGGTATCCCTAATCCCGCCCGAGGCCTCGTAATAAAGGACGAGAACTCCGGCCCTCGAACCGGGCAACCGGGACGCCGTGAAAAAGGATAAGAAGGACTTGACACACCGATCACCAAGTGCCCCGTAACTGTAAGGGGAGCCGCTGAGACGACACCGGTATGGAACCTTCAGAAAAGGCATGCCAGAATTGAACATCCCCATGAAGGGAGACATCAGCATGGATGTGTGCGCACACATCGGAGCTGAAAAACTAAAGGGACTTGCCCCGCAATTGGAAGCAGCGGTGAGTGAGTAGAAGCATTAGAAGAATCACCCCTTGAAGAAATAGCTATAAAATTTATGACCTCGGGAGAATCTTTGAATATGACAACAGCCAATGTCGACATTTACTTTGCAAAGAAATTTGCCACAATCATCAATCTTGATTCGTGAGCTCAGACGTCTCAATGAAGAAAAGATCAGATTGAGAAGATTGGGAGAAGGCAATAGAAACTAAATTATTCTCTCCGAATAAAAGAAGGGCGTTTGGGCCTGTAAGCCGTACGCCTCCCCTTGTGCACCCCGTAGGGCATAAGTGGATATTTGTTCGAAAGAGAAATGAAAAGAAGCAAGGCTCGTTGCATAAGGTTTCATTGAACATCCAGAGATGATTATGAAGAAACTTATTCCCGATCATGGGCGTAACCCTTTAGACATTTATCTCAATGGCGGTGAACTTGAAGTTAGAATTGAAATTGATGGATGGGGTACCAAAGATACCTTTATGAAATATTGATTCGACAATTATATGAAGATACCGAATGTATCACCGTCCCAACCAAGATAGAGCAAGTAGAAATATGTACAGTGTGAAACTCAGAAAGTCATTGTACGAACTTAAGCAATCAGGCAGAATGTGGTATAATCGCTTGAAGCGACTTTCTATGCAAGAAAGGCTACACGAACAATTAGAATAAACCTTGTGTATTTATACAACAATCCCAGAATGGATTTTGTATAATCTCGATTAGTATGAAGATGATCTGAATATTATCTAACACTCAAGGATATTAAGAAAGCAAACTCTTACCGGAGTTGGAGTCTCAAATGAAAGGTTTGGGTAAAACCAAATATTGCTTAGGCTTGCGCTTGAGCATGCCCTCAAGGAACATTATTGCATCGTTAGCCTACACTGTAAGGTGTTAGAAAGGTTCGACTTGGCAAAGGCATACCCTTTGAAAGTGCCAATGGTCGAAAGATCTTGCGGCAAGACAAAGACTCATACTGAGACCTAAAGAAGAGGGGAGGAAGTCCCGGGACCGGAACTCCCACACCGAGGTATAATAGAAGCACTAATGTATTTAGCAAACTGTACTAGAACGGACATTGTATTTAGGGAACCTACTAGCAAGGTATAGTGCGTAACCTACCAAAGGCATTGGCAGGAATAAAGGATATCTTCCGATACCTCTAAGGAAGCAAAGAACTTGGTCCATTCTACGTAAAGAACAAAGACTTAACTATGAATGGCAATGCAGAAACGGTACTTGTAGGACCCGATACGACCAAATCGCAAATGCACTATGAACTCCTATGTGGTGGAACCGCAATTCCATGAAAATCGTCTAAGTAGAGTCTTGTACCGACTTCGACAAACCACTCGGAAACAATAGCATTATACGAGGCCTCACGAGAATGTACTTGGCCGCGGATGATTCACTACATCCAGCGATTATGTGGATTGAATACCGCACCAACCCCCACTATTATCAATGAAGATAATGCAGCTTGTGTTGCACAAGTGCAGATGGGTTATTGTGAAGAATCCTCTCACAAAGCATATCAACCCCAAGTTCTTCTATGCTCATGAATTGCAAAAGATGAACGTAATCAAAGTACTGCATACTAGGTCATGTGAGAATCTTGCGATTTATTCAAGAAGTCACTTCCAAATCTAGCTTTGAAAGATGCATATGTGGAATTGGAATGATGAGACTTAGAGAAGTACAGAATTCAGGGGGAGAATCTTCACAAACTCATTACTAAAGCTTGATCACGAAGATCGAGTACCCAAAAGGTAAATCCTGGAGATTAAATGAAATTGGGTGGATTGTACTCTTTTTCCCTTGACGAGTTTTCCTGAAGTTTCTCGGCTAAGGTTTTTAATGAGGCAATTCGTGCAGCATAGCAGAACATGATTCATGTACTCTTTCTCCAAATTTTTCCCACTGGGTTTTTATGGAGTTTTAACGAGACATAGACATGAAGGATGGGTGCCCAAGGGGGAGTGTTGGGAAACTATGGGCCTGACCCTGCAGTCGGCCCATTAGTGGGCGCCCCATCCCAAACCCTAGCAGGGTCGTAGCCTATAAATAGGGGGTGCTATTCATTGTAAAGGATGGATCGATGGATGAAGGAATAAAGAGAAGCAAGAAGTCCCCCTACATCTCTGTGTTCTATCTCTTATTCTGTTCTTGTTGTTCATGCATTGTTCTTACGATTCTACGCTTGTCTACGAGGTAATCGCTCGGACTGGACTTGCCAGCGACGGTTCCTCAACAGAAACCAGCAGGGAGGACAAGCCACCAAGCTATCTTCGGTTTCATGTTTCCCTAGTGTTTATGAGCTTTAACCCTTCAAAATCCCTTCAAATTCAAACAAACCGAAAAAAATTGAACGAATTGAATTTCTTTCGGATGTGGACGAAATGAACGAAATTTCGGAGATTTCGGAGAAATTTCGCCGAAATTGTTAACCCTGGCCGCTACCATTGTCTGTTTTTGTCGCTTCCTCTACTCTATTTACGGTTATGAACTTGCAACCAATTTATAAAGGAACTTTAATTCCCTTTATTACAGCCAAACTGGTCAACAACCAGCTTAGGTCTTGAATGACCAACTATGGACATTGTCTGGCCAGCTATACGGCTTTGGACAATCCCTGACCAGTAAACTGGTCGAGAGATACCAATAGTTACCCATATGATTGACGGGAAGGCGGCTTTTGGCGCATTTGGCAATTTACGACAGTTGACCGACGGACGCGATGGTTCAAGACTCTCTTGGAGAACGTGCGTGAAGACTAGAGGCGTCTTTAGTGACATTAACTGCCACCCCTTCAAATACTATAAAGAGGGTAGCCCACGTTCTCTGTAACATAGCCATTACGATATAGAATCATAAGTTTTATGATAGATTGATAACAATATTCATTCATTAGTCATGATCATTACGATCATTATGTAGCATCATTTGTATTCTCATACAAACACTCAGTGTGTTCACAACAATACATGGTCTTCATTTGATAGCGTTCTCACATTACTTTCTCGAGTAAGTTTGATAGGGAACCTTGTGTTTCGATCATCGACATTCCCCCTTTCCACTGCACTACTCTCGCCATCCTTAGTCTACTCCTTCTTCAGTTGAGCATCTGTCTTTGCTGGGCCCTATTCCCAGCTCTTCCTCTCTGTCCTTGTTGGGTCTTGCTCCACCTTCTCCCAGATACGATCTTCATGATCGTTGCGTTGTCAGACCTCTTGAGTGCTACGGCTTCGCAACCACTGCCTTTTTTGAGCCTACTGTTAGAATAGAACTCTTTTGTATTTCCTTATCTGTATATGGCATACTCCCTTGTACTCCCCATATATATTGCCCATTGAGCCTCTTGAATATATACACACAATATTCATAACATGGTATTAGAGCTAGGCACTAACCTAGCTCCATCCCATCACGTCGCCCAGTCCGTTGCCCGACGACGACGCCGCTTTCGCTCGCCAATTTGTCATCTACTGCCGACACAGCTCTCGCCGTCTCCGTGGAATTCCCGGTGCCCCAAGCCGCCACCCGAGACCTCCTGGCCGTGCCCGAGACCAATCCGGCTCGATCCCTGAGCTCCCGAGCGCCGCCAACCTCCAAGCCCAGTGCTTGGTCGCCAACCTCCCCCTGGCTGCGCCCGAGACCGAGCCTCCACGCCGCCTCCACGCGTCGATCCGGCTCGATCGGCTTGCGATGTTGTTGGTAGTTGCTGCCCATCGGCCGTCGCCGTTCCACCGCCGACCGTCGCCACCTCCATTGCAGTCGACCGCCTCTTGGCCGCCTCCCCCTATCGGCATAGATACGGTTTCGTAGAAACCGTATCGGGTTCCAAAGGAGACAACGCTAGAAATATCTAGTGAAGAGAAAAAAAGGAAAAAAAAAAGTACATCGATTTAACCGCCGCGCCGTCCAGCGTCGTGTGTTAGACTTCGTTGTCTTAGTCGCCGCATCGTCCACCGCTGCCTACCAATGGCTTCCGTTCCATCAGCTGCGATCCCATTCTCGGGAACAAAGCTTAGTGGGACAATCTACAGGTTGTGATCTTCACTCATGGAGATCACGCTCAATGGTCTCCGCCTCTGGGGACATGTTAGTGGTGCCCGACCTTGTCCGTCGTCGCCGGTTTAGCCTTCTCCTAGACAGCCTACTTCTGCACCTCCTTCAGAAGATGAGGCCTCCAAGAAGGAGGCAGAGGCCGCTATTGTCGCTGCTGATGTTGCCGATGAGGCCTTTCAGAATGCCATAGAAGCTTTTGAGTACTGGTATGCTGATGAGGCTCATGTTTGAGTCATCCTGGTGGTCAGTGTCGACGACTCTATCCAGCCAGACTTTGTTGGTCTGCGTGCCACTCGTTAGATCTGGGAGTACTTTCGCGAGCGATACCAGCAGAGCAGCGATGCCCAGTTCTTTTCGCTTCAGCGTGAGTTGGAGACGCTTCGCTAGGAGGACTCCTCCGTCGATGACTTCTTCCGAGCCCTGGCCAATCTCTGGTGCTAGCTGGATGAGCTGGCCTCTCCGCTCTGCCAGGAGTGTCATAAAATGCAGAAGGCGGATCGTGATCGCCTTCACCTTTATAACTTCGTCTGCCGTCTTCGCCAGAGTTTGAGCCTATCAGGGCTCAACTGTTGAGCCGCCACTACGCATCCAAGCGATCATCGAGGCTCTTTCACCGCCGCGGCCGAGGAGTTGTCATGGGTTAGCAAAGACGATTTGTTTCAGCTGTGCTTGCTATCCCTTCTTCTTCGACTACACCAACGGTTTCTGCTTCGACTACAGTCCCTCCTCAGGTGTCTGTTTCTGCTCCTGTTTTTGCACCAACTAGGGTTTAGTAAAATTATTGCAAGAACTTCGGGCACAACTACCAGCGTTGTGCGATGCGAAAAAAGCAGAACAAGGCGCATAGACGATCCAAGGGGGGCAGGGAGGCCCTAACTCCTCGATGGGAGGACAAACCAATACGTCAAGACCTTCTCAGCGAGGTGACTGTTCAGCAGCTTTGCCAGGCTCTACTTCAGCAGCTCTCTCGTAGCTCAGCAGGTTCTGCCATCTAGCTCAAACATCTCCTCCAGGTACTCCTTGGGTTCTGGATTCTGGTGCCTCTTTCCACATGATACCGGACTTCACATCTCTCACTTTAGTAGGACCTCCTATTTTTTCTATTTCTGTTCAGACAGCTGACGGTACTCCTTTGTTTGTCAGTTGCCAGGGCACTCTTTTGTCCACTGATTTTTCTGTTCTAGTTATTTCCCAGCTTACTATGCAGCTTCTCTCGGTGGGTTAGCTCACCGATCTTGGCTGTAGGGTTGGTTTTGACTCTCACACATGTTTCATCCAAGATTGACAGATAGAGACGGTACTTGGGACTGGTCGGCGTCGTAGGAATCATCACGGTCTCTACATTCTTGATCGCCTCCACCTTCTATCCACTTCAGATGCTCCTGTCACCTCTATGTCTACTTCCACCGCCACTACTACCACCACCTTTGGAGTTTTTGCGCAGTGGCATCACCGTTTAGGTCACTTGTGTGGGTCCCATCTTTCTTCATTAGTTCGTCAGGGTGTTTTTGGATATGTTACTGTTGACACAGATTATTTTGTCAGGGTTGTAAGCTGGACAAGCAGCTACAACTTTCTTATCATTCTAGTGAGTCCTTGCCTTTTCGTCCTTTTGACTTAGTTCATTCGGATGTGTGGGGACTTGCAACTATTATCTCTAAAGGTGGGCATAAATTTTTTATGATATTCATTGATGATTATTCCTATTTTACATGAATTTTCCCTATGTCTAATCGTGGTCAGTTTCTCGTGAATTGTAGCTTTGCAACGATGGTTCGTACTCAGTTTGATTTTTCCATTCGTATTTTTTGCTGTGATTCTGCTAGCGAGTACTGTTCTGATGCTTTTAGATAGTTTCTTTCTGAGCAGGGCACTCTTTACTAGTCTTCTTGTCCTGGTACTCATGCTCAGAATGGGGTTGCTGAGCTCAAACATTGCCATCTGATTGAGACTACCTGCACTCTTCTCCTTGCCTCTCATGTTTCACCACAGTTCTGGGTTGAGGCTGTTTCTACGGCTACATATCTCATCTATATGCAGCCTTCCACTGCTCTTAAGGGTGTCAGTCTTATAGAACGTCTCTACTCTTGAGCCCCTCAGTACACTCACCTTTGTGTTTTTGGTTGTACTTATTTTGTTCTGCTCCAGCCTCGTGAGCGCACGAAACTATCGGCCCAGTCAGTTGAGTGTGTGTTTCTTGGTTATAGTTCTGAGCATAAGGGTTATCACTACTATGATCCTTCTGCTCGATGGATCAGGGTTTCACGAGACATTGTCTTTGACAAATCTTGACCTTTCTTCTATCGAGATTCGGCTCCTTTTCCTGTTTCCACCGTTGAGTCGATTTCATGATTGTTTCTTTCTGACTCTTCACCTATTTCTCCACTATCACAGTCTTCCCCTGGTCTGTTTTCGGTGGTTCCTTCTATACCTCTGCCTCCAGTGCTGCCTCCTGCAACACCACCGTTTTGTTTCTCTGGTATTCATTACTCCAGGCGCCATCGTCCTTTACCAGTCTCCTCTCCGGTATCTTGCCAACACCTACATCTGATCTTCCTGATGATGCTCCTTGTTACGTCCTTCGTGATCGGACATCCCTTCGACCTCCTGATAGTCTTGGATTTTCTCCGATAGCTCATGCTCTCTCTGTCACAAAGCCTAGTTCTTATCGTGGGGTTGCTCCTCATTCTGAGTGGCAGCTCGCTATGGCAGAGAAACTTGATGCTCTTCGATGTACGGAGACTTGGGATATCGTACCGACACCTATGCATGCTCGTACGATCACGTGCAAGTGGGTGTACAAGATTAAGACCCGATCTGATGGTACTATTGAGCGCTACAAGGCTCGTCTTGTGGCTCGCGGCTTTTAGTCGGAGTACGGTCGTGACTATAATGAGACTTTTGCCCCTGTTGCCCATATGACCACTGTTCACACTCTTGTTGCGGTTGCTTCTGTTCGCCGGTGGTCTATCTCTCAGCTGGATGTTAAGAATACCTTTCTTAATGGTGTTTTGCATGAGGAGGTCTACATGCAGCCACCACCTGGGTATTCTGTTTCCGATGGGCACGTCTGTCGTCTTTGTTGTGCTCTTTATGGCCTCAAACAGGCTCCTCGTGCCTGGTTTGTGCGTTTTACTTCAGTGATTATTGTTGTCAGTTTCACTGTCAGTTCTCATGATTATGCTCTTTTTGTTCATGTCTCATCTCAGAGTAGAACACTGCTTCTTCTGTATGTTGATGATATGCTCATCAATGGTGATGATTCCTCATTCATTACGTATATGAAGAAGCATCTTAGTGAGCAGTTTTTGATGACTGATTTTGGTTCTCTTACGTACTTCCTTGGGATTGAGGTCTCTTCCATGCCTGAGGGCTACTACCTCTCCCATGCCTGAGGACACTCACACTGCTGAGACTCCCATGGAGCTATCCCTACATAGGGGTGGGAGTGGGGCGGTTCAACCCTCTGGATCGTTGCTCCGCCCCGCAATTTTGAGTCCAATGGATTAGAGGGTCGACCCTGAAAATAATCAGGTCAACAATGCTATTATCCGAGTCGGACCATAGGGACGAGTGGCTCGACTCCTTTCTTCCCTACGTGTCGTTGCTCACTCGTCTTGCACGCGCAGCTGCAAGCCCGCTACCTCCTTTCCCTACGCATCGTCGCCACTCGCCGCTGCCGCTCGATTCCATTGATGAGCAGCCTCCGCCACTCAATTCACCCGATGTGCTGTGGCCGCTCGATTCTTCACGCCGAAGCCTAAATCCCTCCATGCCGACAAGCCCTGGTTGTCGCCTCCAGCATCCATCGACTCGATCCCTTCCTTTGTTAGAGGAATTCCTCTGCACCACATGCATGTTTACTTGTTGTTTCTAGTTGCACGTTTCTGTTTTTCAGCTGCATGTTTCCTGATGGAACGGGTCTCCGGATCGTGAATGATTCAGAGAAAGATATGGCCACCAACTACATGCAACAAACTCCCATGTATTCAGTATGAATAAAAGGAACGTAAACGAAAAGTCTGTATTGCGGTTGTGCAGCACAAGTGTGTGTGATTTTCTGTTGTTCTGAACTTCTCTAGAGAATTACTGTAGCTCGTCCGGAACGAACTTGCAGATGTTGAGAACTATGAACTTCTCTAAAGTTCAGTGGATTTTCTAACATCCTTCCCTACATGCCACTGCTTACTCATCTTGCGCACGCAGGTGCGAGCCCATGACCTCCTTCCCCTGCGCACCGCCGCTCGCCGCTGATTCCACCAACGCAGCCGCCGCCGCCGCCGCCGCCGGTCTCGCTAACGTGCGATTGCCGCTGCCGCCGCCGATTCGACGACGCGTACCGCCGCCACTCGATTCCGCTAACCTACAGCCTCCGCCACTCAATTCCGCCGATGTGTCACGGGCGCTCGATTCTTCACGCTGAAACCTAGATCCATCCATGCCGACAAGCCCTGGTCACCGCCTCCTGCATCCATCGACTCGATTCCTTGACATCGCCAACCTCACGCTTTGTCACCTACGAAAATGCTCGGGTCGGCAAGGATGGCACCATCTCCTATCACATCCCCACGTACCCCTCATACGGTCCTCTTCCTCTGCTCTCCTTTTCCTTTCTACACGCGAGATTAGGTTCGCCACTTAAAATCCATTGGGTAACGCGGGACATTGTAGTTGCACCAAATGGGTCAGCCTGTGGCCACGCAAAGATCCTCTGAGCACCATGGGTCAGGTTCGGGTCGAACCGCCCCGCCCCACTCCCACCCCTATCCCTACAGCTTCGTGCCACCAATGGTGATCTTCTTGAGGATCCTACTCGATATCACCATCTTGTTGGGAGTTTAGTGTATCTTGTGAGCACTCATCCTGATATTGCTTATGTTGTTCATATCTTGAGTCAGTTCATGGCTTGTACTACCCATCTTCACTACAGTCACATTCTTCGTGTTCTTCGCTACTTGCGTGGGACTATCTCTCGTCGTTTGTTTTTTCCTAACTCTACCTCACTATAGCTTCAGGTGTACTCCGATGCGACCTGGGCTAGTGATCCTTCTAATCGTCATTCTCTTTCTGCTTACTGTGTTTTTCTTGGCTCTTCCCTGATTGCCTAGGAGACAAAGAAGTAGGCTGCAGTTTCCCGTTCGAGTGTAGAGGCTGAGTTGAGAGCTATGACAACAGTGACAACAGAGGTTATTTGGTTAAGATGGTTACTTGCAGATTTTAGAGTGCATGTGATGGGACCTATGACTCTTTTGTCTGACAGTACAGGCGCTATCAGTATTACCTGAGACCCAGTGAAGCATGAGCTCACCAAGCACATTGGTGTGGATGCTTCATACACTCGCTCATAGGTGCAGAAGGGAGTACTTGCTTTACAGTTTATACCATTGTTACAGGTTGCTAACTTCTTCACGAAGCCACAGACTAGGGTACAATATTTGTATTTTCTCTCCAATCTCAGTGTGTGTGATCCACCATGAGTTTGAGGGGGGGTGTTAGAATAGAACTCTTTTGTATTTTCTTATCTGCATATGGCATACCCCCTTGTACTCACCATATATATCGCTCATTGGGCCTCTTGAATATATACACACAATATTCATAACACTTATGACCTACCGGGAGGCTGCTACTCACCTTGAGTGGCAGCTCGTGATTTCTGAGGAAATTACTGCTTTGGATAGTACTGACACTTGGGATCTTGTGCCCTTACCTGTGTGTGTTACTCCTGTCACGTGCAGGTGGGTGTACAAGATCAAAACCAGCTCGAATGACTCTCTTGAGCGCTACAAGGCTCGTCTTGTGACGTGTGGCTTTCAGCAGGAGTATGGTCGTGACTACAATGAGACCTTCGCTCTTGATGCCCACTGTTCGTACTCTCCTTGTTGTGGCCTCAGTTCGACAGTGGTCCGTCTCTCAGCTCGACGTCAATAATGCCTTTCTCAATGGTATGTAGCCGCCCCTGGGCATTCTATCCTTGATGGCATAGTTTGTCACCTTCGTCGCTCTCTCTATGGGCCCAAGCAAGCCTCTCATGCTTGGTTTGGCCGTCTCTCCTCTGTTGTCACTGCTGCCGGCTTTTTCGCTAGTGATCACGACCCTGCCCTCTTTGTACACACCTCTACTCGGGGTCATATGCCCCTCCTTCTCTATATGGATGATATGATCATTACTGGGGATGACTTTCAGTACATTGATTTTGTGAATGAGCATCTCAATGAGCAGTTCTTGATGTCTAATTTTGGTCAACTTTGTTACTTCCTTGATTGAGGTTACTTGTACACCTGAGGGCTACTACATCTCCCAGGAGAAGTACATTTAGGATATTCTTGCTCGCGCTTGTCTCACTGATCAGCGCATGGTAGACACTCCTATGAAGCTTAGTGTTCATCTTCGGCCCACTGATGGGGAGCCACTTGAGGATCCCACTCGTTACCGCCACCTTGTTGAGAGCCTTGTCTACCTTAGGACTTGACCTAAAATTTCTCACCCAGTTCACATTCCGAGTCAGTTCATTTTTACTCTCATTCAGCTCTACTACAGTCACCTTCTTGTTCTGCGATATCTTCGCGGGACCATCAGCCGTCACATTTTGTTTCCTCGCTCCAACTCTCTGCAACTTCCGGCGTACTCTAATGCAACCTGGGCTAGCGATCCTTCTGATCGTCAATCTCTTTCTGTCTATTGTATTTTCCTTTGTTCCTCTCTGATTGCCTAGAAGACCAAGAAGCAGATTGTTGTTTGCCGTTCGAGTGCTGAGGCTGAGATGCGAGCCATGGCAGCGTTGACAGTTGAGATCACTTGACTTCGGTGACTACTTGAGGATTTTGGTATTTCAGCTTTTGTACCGACTCCTCTTTTTTCAAACAGTACTGGTGTGATCAACATTACTCGAGATCCAGGAAAGCATAAGCTCACCAAGCACATTGGAGTAGATTCTTCGTACATTAGATCGTATGCGCAGGATCAAATTATTGCTCTTCAGTATGTGTTTTCGGAGCTTCAGTTAGCAGATTTCTTCAACAACGCACATACTAGAGCTCATCACAGCTTCTACATCTCTAAATTCAGTGTTGTTGATCCACTATGAGTTTAAGAGACTGTTAGATATGTTTCTTGTATATGATATTTTTTTGTATATTTATTTACACTTGTGACATGTATATTTTGACCTTTAGCCCTTGGAATAGACGATAGGTTCGTTCCAACAGCTAGTAACTCATCCCTGCTCCTGTTCTTGCAACTGTTTCTCGACAGGGCGTGGATTCCGGCCTATCTGTTGCTTGTGCACAGTGGCTGCTTGCTTCACTGTTGGAATTCAATCCATTTTGTCCACTTACCACTAACTTCTGAGCTGAAAAAACCCAGGCTTTGCGCCCTTAGCATGCATGCATGCATGACAGCCTTCAAACGTTTTGGAGGCTTAAATGCTGCCGCGTCTTCAAATGCTCCAGTGTAGGGGAGGGAGGGGAGAGAAAGAGAGAGCAAAAAGGCATTTAAGGACAAAACTATACCCCGTGTGAAGCAGCTGTCCAATTGTGCCAGGGTATATAGGGGGAGATTGTTATTTTTCTCTTTGGAGGGGACAGATGGAGGTGGTGGGCACCTCATAAATGTCCATAGGAAAGGCAATGAAGGGGGAAAATCAGAAGAATATGGAGCTATACATAAACTGATATTCCATACCAGGGGTTATCACAATCTAAAATCAGTCTCAATGAAAATCCAAAACTGATTCTATCTATGAAGGAATTTCAATTCAAGATTGATATAAACTATTTTATATTGAAGGCCTTCTGGACCAAAATTTCTATCTTGATTTTCTGTAGTGTTTGTAAGGGTACTTTTCCCCTACTGTTTGGAGTTATCTGAAGTCCGCCCTTTCAAACTATACCTACGTACATGCACTGATAAAAGCGCAAGTCTTGAATGTCAGTGTTTGTGCCTTTTGTTACTTAGACGAAGGAGGCACGTGAGGGGCATTCTTCTGTAGTTTTTAGATGATGACTATGAAAACTTCTTTTTGTTCCTTGACAATAGCATGTGTGTCTACACTCTACACTCTGGTTCGCCGCTAGTTATGCATCAATGGAGACTTTTTTGTCTTGTCGCGTTTGTTGCCTGGGAAAAAAATTCTTCCTTTTTTCCCCTTCATTATTTTAGTTTTCTCAGTGAATACTGGACAGCTCTTGGTGGCTTCCACACAGGAAAGAGAAGTCTACGGCAATGATACTTGCATAGCCTTTGAGCTCTAGGGCCCTTTAGTCTCTTACACTACGAACTCACCCATGTGAAGAGCACCAACTCAACCAACTCGATCAATGCATGCAGTAACGGCATGCATGCAATAAAGCCTGTGTTAGTGTTCGAGCATTCTGCCTCCTCCTAAATTCCATAGTGTCCATTCATGCTTGCAAGAAAGGGAGGCATGCATGCCTGTTCTGTAGTGCAACAAGGGTAGGTTGCTTCATTAGATGCCTTTCAATGGCCCATTTACTGTACAGATACTTGTGTGTAAGTGCCCTGCCAATTATAGACGTACCTATCTGATCTGCCACTATCATACGAGGCTTCAATGGAGTAGTACTGATAGACTGATGTTGCAAGGTTGATGAAAGTAATTATGCCCCCCTGGCAGTGTTGCAAGGTTGATGAAAGTAATTATGCCCCCCTGGCAGTGGTACAATTAAAGGGAATTGCTATATAACTTCCGACAGTTTTTTGAAACTAAAACTGTTACTTTTCTGTTCGTTAGATGTGCTATAAGATTCGTGTTATTGATGTGCTGTAAGAAAAATCATAACAGTTGAATTTTCATTCGTTCGATATGCTTTGAGATTTGCACTTTTTCCCATTTGATGAATTGGGTCTGAATTTATTATGATTTTTTATTCGGAACATAATGGGTTCACCATATTATCGTATTTTATTGATATATAATTTTATTTTTTTGTCTTTGTTTTTTGTTAACCTCTTAAAGTACATGTGAAGTACATAACAGGTTCATCACATTGCCGTATTTTGTTCATATATATTTTTTTTGTCTTTGTTTTAGCTCAACCTCTCAAAGTACATGTGAGATTTTGAATTATGTGATGGAAATATGAGTTATTAAGACTTTCAAGAATAATTACAGTGACCAAGAACCAAAATTGTATAAATAATTTACTGTAATTTATATATAATGGAGAACTTTCGGAATGTGATAGTTTTTTACAGAGAAAACAGTCTAAATTCTGTGTAGATAGATCCTACAATTAAATGATGGGTTAATCGGAGCATTAGTACTGCTACTAACTACTACTAAGCATGCATGTAGTAGAGAGCTGCTTTTTGGCATTTTGCTCTGCGTTCCCATTTCCTGTAGAGGTCAGTGGTGTCAATGATTTATGAATTGACTCAAAAGGCTTGTGGAGCAACCTTAGTCACTCACTACCTTTCCCCCCTTCTTTTCCTAAAGTGATGTGTGTGTATCCCCTAATTGCCGGCTTATTACGTTCCTTGTTCTTGTTTAAGTTATCAACATATTCTCTCTCTTCTGCTTGTTAGTTTCAGAACAACAGTTTAATCTAGTGCTTTTCATTTTTCTTTACATGTGTAGGGTCATTTCCAGACCTCCTTGTTTTTCTGCAACAATTAACCATATATTTTTATATTAAAAAAGAAATTGATCAATAATTTAGGAGATAAAGTCTATCAGCATATTTCCAATTTGATTAATTTCTCTAAGTGGAATGGTATTTGTGTAACATATACAGTTGACCAAATCTCAAGTAAGTCATTAGTTTTAAGAATTGCAAGGATACATAGGAGTACATTGTGATGCTTTAATTCATCAACTGTAATCTCTTAATAAAACCGTTTTTATATCTAGGTGACACAGAAAGAGAGGTCGAGATGGACTACTCGATTTAATTAATACTCTGGGAGGTCCATAAACTCCCATACATTGAGTGCCATCAATTGATTCTTTTAAATGATTTGCATACTATCGGTATAGTACGTACCCTGGAATCTGAGTGAAACTATTCTCTTTGTTTAGACTCTAACTGAAACTATCCTATCTTTTTTAGTCCACAATTGAAACTATTCTGCCAGGTCAGGAATCAGGATTGTACTACCATCT
The DNA here is from genome assembly GCA_036346255.1 of Ampelocalamus luodianensis. NCBI lineage: Eukaryota > Viridiplantae > Streptophyta > Magnoliopsida > Poales > Poaceae > Ampelocalamus > Ampelocalamus luodianensis. The sequence goes on along the minus strand of CM070622.1, from coordinate 23,448,065 downwards.
TGGAGCTATCTGTTCAGTGCCTTCTTATCATGGTTATACTTCCTCATGCGCTCTAGCTATTTCCAAATTAACCTGGTCTCAGTAGGACTAGCTAATAAAAAAAATGGCAGAATAAACTGCAAACTAAAGCGTTCTCCTGCTAATCAACTTGATTGAGTTCTTCACAAATACGATGTTGACATGCGAGAGACGGGAGCAATCTCGAGTAGAGTCGAATGTTGCAGCAAAGATCAGACAGAACTGAACTTCTGTAGCGGCATAACAAAACGAAATGAAATCACATAAATATTGTAGTGCACCTGCAGTGTCAAAATGAGCAATTCTTCTCAACAGTATGCCACAACATCCAAAATGTTTCAAGTAGCAATAGCAAACTTTTTCCATCGATCGGATACATATCATGCTATTGCTAGCTTACAAGTAGGCTCCTACTTCACATGCTTGAGCATCATGGCAACAGGGAACATGCTTTTGTGTCTCGTCAACTACACTCCATAACCAAAAACAAAAATACACCGTGGAAATGATGATTTTACACACAGATTTGACAGGGGAGGCAGAATCTCCTTCATGTGTTACTGAACATATTATTTCACTTTTGAATATAAGACATACAACACTAGAACTTGCAAAAGTAGCTCAGGAGGGATAGACAGAAAAAGAAGGGAGGGGTGAGGAGCGAGGGGGAAGTTGGTAAGCTAAAGAAGATGGAATTTGAAGACGAAGAATATGAAAAGAAGAGTAGTGAAGTTGGGTCTTACAAGGTCAAGAAAAGGTCTTGCAAGGTCAAGAAGATCCGATCTTATAAAATCCCAAATAAGACGGCGTAAAGAACATGAAGAAGGATGAGGATGGTGGTTATAATGAAAAGCTCAATTAGGATAACACCATACTATCACTACGGATGAACCATTGCTACCAATGCTCCTGGAGGCCAGAATCTACGCATTCTTAAGTCTTCATGCAAGTCGAACTCCTCCTGTCCACAAGGCTCAGCTGTCGCAGAGCTCCCTCCCCTCTCCATCTGATAAACACAAGATCAACAAGAGAACGGTACTGTAAGTGCAAGGTCAAATGCATACACAGAACAAAGGCACCAACCTTTCAAATGGAAACATCTTGTGCTTACCACAATGGCGCAGAGCTGCTTCATGTCTTCCATTCGGCTTAATTTACGCGAGAAAACTGCAGGAGAGTGACATCAAACTTAGCAAACGTACACGCAAATTGCAAGAAAGTGGTCTCTGCTCAGGAGAGAGAGAGATTGCAGGAGTGCACAAACCAAAGTACTAGCAGCAGCAAGGAGGAAAGGCCAGCTTCTCTCGAGTGGTATGATCACCTTTCTGTGTGTGTTTTGTGTGGTGCAGTGATGGATAAAAAGGCTCAAGGAAGAGCGAGAGCTGGGTGAGGGACACGGAGACTGGAGTGTGTATATACGCAGAAGCTGCAGCAGATGGAGATTTGGAGTCAGGAAATCTTTGGGGAATTAAAGGGATTTGATCTCAGGCTTTCCAAGAGATCGATGTGCCATAGCTGGTGGTGGTCTAGTAGTCTCTAGCGTGTGAGCTTTCCAAGCACTTATAAGGGGAGAGGAGAGAGAGGGGTGGATGGAAGAGAATGCAATGCAGTTGTGTGTGCATACCAACTGAGAAATAAAAGAGCTCGACCGGGGTTGAAGGTCTGATCATGGTTTGGGTTGGGTTAGGTTTGGGTGTCTCACGTGTCTGAACTACTACTACCAGCTAGGGTTTCCGCCGCTTCAAATGGGATGGGAAGTTATTTATGTGCTGCGAGACGAAATGACAAATCAAAACACCATATGTGAGTTGCTGGATCGGGGACTAGTTGCACCTCGCTGTAGAGGTCGTGGCACTAGTGTTATTTTTAACTCTTAGAATACTTGTGTTGTACAATGTTTAAATTTTAAAACGAGGAGGCAAATTTAATATTGTTAAAAAAAATAAAAAAAAGTGTACTCCGGGTTGCTCTATAGAAAAACTTAGCTGCATACATTTTACAACCCCATTTGGAACGTGAAGAAATCCTGTAAACATTATACTGACGTGGTCACATCCACCTTATGCTCCCATAAGACTGGAAAATTTGGGGAATACGCCTACTGCAGATTGTTTTGGATTCGAAGGGATTTGATGGGAAACTAAGGATATCTTTAATAGTACCACTTCAGCTGTCTCTAAGACTGTCGTATAGGTTTTCTGGTGATGTAGAGGAGAGTGAAAGAGGAGAGAGAATGAGGTCGTCCTCTCATAAAGCAATAGGCGTATCACGCGAAATAAAACACTAACGGCGAAGCTTTTTACTGTTGGAGCGCAGTCGTTGTTTATTCACGCGAAACAAGACACTTGATTAATGTAAAACTTAAATACTTGTGAGGCTTTAAAAAGACAGTTCAAGAGACAATGTATTGAAATAGTTATCTTTAAAATTATCTCGAGATGACATATAAAAAATGGTAAAGACAACATAAAAGACACTGTTGAACGTGCCCTAATTGCCGCTGTGAAAATGTCACCTCATTCACGCCGCCATCCGTTCCATCCAAGTCCAGTCCAGTCCACCCCACAACGGAAATAGAGGGCCCTTTTGCGCTGTAAATGAGAGAGGATCCAAGCGCCATTCCCACGAACTATTTTTGTTGGAATCCCCAAAACCGCATAGGGCTTCGCGTGCATCGTGCATGGACGCGCGCCCGCCCCGTAAACTACGCACCGGTTGGTGGTGGGGCGCTCGCGTTGGATTGCATGCATGGGTGCGTGAAAGCTGTAGCGACCGTCTCGGCCTTCTAGGAGCAAACGCCGGTCAGCATGGGCTCCAAGAACCCCCGCCTTGGTTGACTTGCTGGCTCCATGCCCCAACAGGGCAGCAACCAATGCTGCTTCTACTAAAGAAATGCTCAATTTTTTTTTACGATTTGTTATCGGGTCGGAGTAGAACAATTAGGCATCGATCAATTGGAGCAGATGTACCGCTGATCGTTGACCGTCTGTGAAAAGTGGGCTGAGAATGGGAGAGGAGCATCCGAGCATGTGCACGTCCATGTCATGTGATGGATCGTGTGATCTAGCGATAGACAGACGCGACCTGACCAGGATGGAGCGTATTCTTCTTTGCTTGCGGCCTGCTGTTCTCTCACAGTGATACTGGAGTAAGTATCTTAGTGCACGATTTTCGAAGATCCGTGAAGAGTATAGAGCTGGAGTACTGTTGTTACACAGCGGCTGTACCCTAACAACATTACTGAAGAAATGCTGTCACTCTTCTGTAGGTTGGTCAGCGCACTTCAGCCGGTTAGACCCGGGCCGCCAGAAAACTTGGGTTCTTTTGGAGTTTGGAGAACAGCTCTCTCAATATTCCACAAACGGCCCACTAAATCTGGCGAAAAGAAGCAGTTTTCTTTCTACCATTGCTATCTCTATTTAGTATTACGAGATACTGGTCACTGGGCTAAAACTTTGGGGCTACTCAGGCCCAAAAACTACACTTCAAGAGTTCAGAATGTGCAAATGTTTACTGCCTAGGAATGATGCCGTGTTTCACTAAAAAAAAGGGGAATGATACTGTCGGACAACCTCTCACAGTGGACAGATATTCAGCCGGCACGATCGTTTCGTGGTAAATTCCCACCCTCAATACAGGTGACATAAGACGAATATCATTCCATTCCATTTCACTATATCTGTGTCTGCGATGGCGCCTAAGCAAACATCGAAGCAAATCCATTGATGAGACATGAACATCCATGGAAAACTCAGCTACGTTTCCATACATGCCGTTAAATATATATATAGAGAGAGAGAGAACACTACTAACTAGTAATACCAAGCTTCCATGTATGTATTTCCACTTGTCATTTTGCTGTATCGACGAATGGCATCTAGTCTACCAGATGAATCACTGGGTGAACACCACATTGGTGATGTCCGGGAACCTTTCCTTGATGGCCGCCTTGATCCCGCTGCCGATGGACTCGGGGCCGTCGTACTTCACCAGGCAGTCCTCGCCGTCGACGGCGAGCACCTCCACGCTCCCGCCGTAGTTCGCGATCGCCGGGCGCAGTATGTCCAGGTGCCCGTTCACCGCCTGCAAGCAATATCCACCCAATGAACGCTCCAAGATTACTACACTGTTCTGTAAGACAATACTACGAGAGTGCTCTGGACCTCAGGTGTTGTCTCCGCCGGCGGCTGGTCCCCGTCGAACACCTGGCGGATGTCCTTGACGGCGTCGCCGAACTTCTCCTTGAGCACGCGCTCGATGCCCATCTTCATCGTTGTCGTCGAGCTGGGGCAGCTCCCGCACGCGCCTAGATGTTGTAGCGAAAACCATAGTAAGCATAGACTGCATATTAAGATTTAATGTCGCGGCTAGGATCTTGACCAAGAATTCTTAATGGACGCAAGGCGAGAAATCTGGTTTGACCTTCAAGTCTGAGGGAGACGACGCCGTCCTCGACGGACACGACGGCGACGTCGCCGCCGTCGGCGATGAGGTAGGGGCGCACGTCGTCCAGGACGCGGTCGACGTTGTCCGTCGTCAGCTCGTAGGTCTTCGCCGAGTACAGGCCGCCTCCCGGCGTCAGCGGCGTGGATGAAGTGGCCGCGGCCAGGTGGCCCCGGAAGCCGGTGGTCCGGATCTTGGAGGGTCCGAATTGGAGCCACCGAGGGGGCGGGAGCGGGTTGGGCTTGGGGATTCGGAGGCAGATTTGCAGCGGAGGCGACGAGGAGGCAGCGGTCAGCGACGCCTCCATGGGGTGGGTGGTCCTGTCGTGTCTCCCTCTTTTGCTGCCGTCCAAGTCTGGGCCAAGAAATCTCTAGTGCGAGGAAAGAAAAATGAAGCAAGAAATTTCCTTTTTGGCTCCGAGCCTCTTTGAGTCCAGGAGATATTTTCTCGCTTGGAAAAAGTGTTTTCTGTAGTTTTCTACAGTACCATAGCTGGTAGTAGTTTTCAGTAGAGAAATCATCACGGTACAATCTTCTTTTTAGGGAACATCGCGATACAATATGGACTGTCATTACAGAATGTGGCAGTTTTCTCTGTAAAAAAAACTGCCACATTCTGAAAGTTTATTTGTAACTTTATTATATATAAATTATGGTAAATTATTTATATAATTTTTGTTTTTGGTCACTGTAATTATTTTTGAAAGTCTTAATAACTCATATTTCGATCATATGATTCAAAATCTCACATATATTTTCAAAGGTTGAGCAAAAACAAAGACAAAAAATATTCTGAAAATTCATTTACAACTCCATTATACGTAAATTACAGTAAATTATTTATATAATTTTTATTCTTAGTCACTGTAATTATTGTTCAAAGTCTTAATAACTCATATTTCCAACACATGATTCAAAATCCCACATGTACTTTGAGAGATTGAGCAAAAACAACGACAAAAAAATAAAATTATATACCAACAAAATACGGTAATATGGTGAACTCGTTATGTTCTTCACATGTACTTTGAGAGGTTGAACAAAAAACAGAGACAAAAATAAAATTATATACTAACAAAATACGACAATGTGGTGAACCCATTATGTTCTTCACATGTACTATGAGAGGTTGAGCAATAACAAAGACAAAAAATAAAAATCTCCTCAACGCCTATTGATAAGCTGTCAAAGATATTAGTTTATCATGAGTGATGTTTCTCGAAGCATCACGAGATGAATCCCTCACATGTATATGGGGCCAAATAGCCATTACGTTGATAAAAATATCCTCTTTCAACTCTATGAATTAGTTAGAATCATCAACAACACGAATCTTATAGTACATCCAACGAACAGAAAAGTGACAATTTTGACTTCAAAAAACTGACAGAAGTTATATAGCAATTCCCATACAATCTGATAAATCATAAATGAACGTGCACAACTGTGTGATGAAAATGAACACATCTCATAAGCAAACTCCAAGAACAAAATATGTGACGAGAAGGGGGTGAAATGTGTAAAATGCACACGTTCAAGAACAATTCATAAACGACCAGTACAATTAAAACAAATACTGATAAACAAACAATAATTTTTTTGAAATAATATTAATTTAAAAGATAATTGCAAAAATAAAAAATTGAAATAAAAAATTACAAAACTAGGACGCTATCACAGTTAGAATGGCGACATGCTCCTACTATTCCAATTGGCGACAAGGAGCTCAACAGTACCCAGAGCTCCTTGTTGCCAATTCAATTGGCAACGTGAAACTTTTTTAAAAATTTGGAAAACCTCAATTTCAAATGAAGATAAGGATCCCGCAAGTCCCTATTGCCATTCCAAATGGCGACACAATCTTCCCTATAAAAGACCATCAAAACCCAACTGTAACAGCCCCAAGTTTATAAACAGTAATAAAATGCTTTATGAACAGTAATGAGGTACTGTTCATAGCATTACTGTTCATTTTTACACTTTGGGCAGCATGCTACAAATTAAAAACCTTCCTTTTTAGCCAAAACCCTAAAGAACCATTTGAAGTCTTAAAAGAATACAAGATAAAACTTGTATTATGACTGGGAAGTATTTTTATTAAAGCCTAGATAAATTATCTTGGCTAAAAATATTTTTGTTGCATTTTTAGAAATTATTTGGGCTTAAAGAAAAATATATTGTCTTTAAATAAATATTTTCGGCCTGAAATGAATATTTATGTATTTTACAAAGTGAAAATGTGGTTTATAAAATTTATCTGGGAAATATATCATCCCAAGTAGCTTACAAGAAAATTTCATGAATTTATAAATTTATTTGCTATTTTTAAAAGCCCAGTCAAACCTTTTAAGTAATTGAATAAGGTTCTGGTCAACTAAACCGGTCCAAATCCAAACCTAGTACTGTAGCGACTCGGACCATGGGTCTTGGTCCAACCGAATCAAATTGGTCTGGCCCAGTCACGTTCGGGCGCGAGCCCAACATCCACGCGTGATATGAGCCGTTGATCTTCAATCGAACGGGCGAAGCTATAACACCCCGCGAGCTGTCCACGTGTGCATCTTAATCTCCGCCGTTGGATCTTGATCTAACGAGCGAGATCAGTGTGTGCAATCGGACAACTCCGGATCCCTATTCAATCTCCACCGTTTATTCTCGATCCAACAGCGCACCTCTTTTCGTTTTAAACTTAAAGGCGCGCTTTTATCTGAGCCGTTAGATTCAAATCCTACGGCTTTTCCTTTTTACCGCGTGATATAAAGCCCGCACTCCTCTGGGCTGTTGGATCTTCATCGTGTGGTCCAGATTAGTGTATGCATTGGACGACTCGGATCCTCACGATCGCACCATTCATTCTTGATCTAACGGCGTCGCTTATTTCAATTTGAAATCGAGGCGCGATTATATGGGCCTTTGGATTTCAATCCTCGGCGCTTCTTTTGACCGTGGGCCTTTAAAGCCCAAAATCGGTGGATCGTTGGATTTCAATCGTAAGGTCCATATGAGTGTATGCAATCGGACCATCCGGTTCAATTTTCCATCCCGACCGTAGAAATCAAATCCAGCGGTGTTGTGCCATCGCATCTAAACGGGCGGCGTGTATTCTTTTAGGCGATCGTTGGATTTTAATCCAACGTCTCTTTGAAAGCGAGCCCGCGACCTTCGGGATTTCGATTAGATCTCGATCAACCGATCTAGATCGTGCGGTCCATATTAATCGTACCGATTCAAATCATTTAATCTCTCTATTTATCACGATCGCCATTCTCAATCGGACACGACATTCGTTGAGTCTTTGTGAGGCGCGCGGTCGTGGATCGCCAATGGACCCACATGTCGATGATTCTTATCATCTTCCTCGTCTCTCTGCAGTGATTCTCTGGAAATCAAGGAGAGGTTTATCCCAAAGTTTTGCTACTAATTTTTGGGATAATTAGCCCTAAATGGACACCTCATCAAGCTCTAGACTTTTCCCAATTGTCCTGTAGCTCAACTCCTTATATATAAACCCTAGCTTTTGAGTCAGCCATTGTTGACCACTCAAGCTCACTTTCTTCTTTGCACTCAGTGGGATTTTGCTCCTATCCTTTGCTTATCCATCCTTAAGCTGGTTTTACCTTGCATTAAAGATTCAAAGATCTTTTGCGAGTTAAATCAACTTACCTCTCTGTCGATCAACTTCGAATTTTCGAATCTTGGTATCTTTCCTAAACTGGTAAGCCAAAACCCTAGTTATGATATCTTGAGCATCTTAAGGACTTAAGAAGCTCCTCGTGAATCATTCTTTTAAGCATCGTAGCTTCAACTTGCTTCAAACCGAAAAGTTGGTATTATACCTTTCGGTTTTCCATGCCATTTTCAAACCTAGGGCTCTTCCTGTCAACTTATCATCTTATTTAGGTTTTGACTAAACCTAGCAACATGACAAGTTGATCTTTCAATTCTTGTCATCATCTATTTTAACTTCTAGTTGAGATCTGTCTCTGTTTCTTTTGTCGGTTTAACCGACAAAATGAATTTCTTCTTAGTTGATGTGATCTAACTAGTTAGGTTAGACTAAGATTGGTTTAGGATATTAATTACCTAAAAGATCATGCTAAGTTTCATTTATGAACTTTTGCATGTTCTATATTCCTTTTAGAAAATTGCAACACCTTACTGCTTTTAGCTCTTTTAAAATCAAAGCTGAACTCGCACTAAAACCTAGTTTCTGTCTTTTGAAAACAGCAAGCTATATAATGGGTTATTATCATTGTTATGGGTAGTTATGGTTTAAGCATACTGTAATCATGCATTTCCAAATCGATCATGCCTTTTTCCTTCATTTTGGACTTATTGTCAGTTTTGGTATTTATTGGAGTTATTGTTTCTTTTTAGAATCTGGTTCATTTGAAGTTTTTGAATCTACCTCAGAACAGTCTGAACCTGCAACAGAAGTATACTACTACCAAGGCAAGCATCCTCTTTGCACCATATTGATCCCAAATTTTGTACAATAGCTTTTACAAATCCAGTGATATCTGTGCATGCTATTTTTCTGAAAATACAAAATGTGATCTGTTAGTAGTTAGCTATGACCAAACATGATGGATTACCTCAATTGTCACCATACACTTAACCCTAGCATAGTACTGTATATCATAAGCTATATTTTCAGTTAAGCTTAGACATGCAGTCTAGAGATTTTAGAGTTTGACAAGCATATCTTATCAAACATGGGAATCACAACTGAACTATCGTTATTTTAAACTCTTTGTCCAGTTTCTTTAAATCAGTCTTGTATTTGAAATTCAAATTGATCTGGACAAGAGGAAGCTAGTGATGGTGCTTTTGTGCACGAGATTGGGTTTTGTGGTGGACTTGTCCGGTTAATTAAGGACCGAACTCGACTATTCAGTTCAAGTCCCCACGCATTTCCACATGCAAGTGTATGGCGCTGTTTGGTTAAGTAAAATGTTGAGACTATTGAGTTGGAAACAGAGAGTAAGAATATGTGTATTGACCTTGTATGGCATAGATGCTCGTCCGAGGATGCGTTTTATGCCATGTGAGCTTGTATGTCGAAGATCGGATGTTCTTAGGAGGTGAGGGCGTATATGTGCCTCGTCGCATATACGATACCTTAATGGTGCCGATAGCATTCTACTATGGGTAGGGAACCCAATTCGCATTAAATTGTTTGGATCGGCACATCGACGCAACATGTGTGCCCGGTTAGCGGATGCTATCGATCGTTGTTTAAGCGGATCGGTTCACACATGGGGTCCAACTCAATAGTGTTGGCTTGTTGAAAATACCAAATCTTAGTTTCCCGGTCGGCATACCAAAGGAAGTATGTCATCATTCGGAGGCATCCAAGGCAACGCTAGCTAAGTCATGTGGGTAAGATGTACACCCTGCAGGTATAAACTGTTCGAATAGCCGTGTCCACGGTCATGGACGATAACTTGAATTGATGTCACCTGATAGAAGTTTTGATTTTCAAAAATGTGGTTTTGGTTTATTTTCGGTTTGCATGAGGAATCATGCATTGTCATCATTTACTTTTATGTCATTTACTTACTGTTTTAAGCAAACTTTGATTTATTAAATTGCTTTATCAAAAGTTAGCCTTTGTAGGTTAAGATGTATCGCTTTATGCAAATTTGAACCTTTATACCTTCCTGTTGTAACCTTATGCATGTAACAATTCTGTTCCCTTGGTTAGTCTCTAATCAACACTTTCTTTAATTAGTTTGTGTAAGACTTGCTGAGTACCTTCCGTACTCAAGGTGCTATCACCTATTGTTGCAGGTGAGGACGGTTTTCTTTATGAACTACCCGTTAGCGCCGATCGAGTGACGCTAACGAGTAACGCTATTTCTTTCCTCCACGCAATTACTGCGCAGTGGATGAGGCCATTGGTGGACTTTTTCGCTTTATTTTGCTTCATTGTTGAATATGTTGTAGTGACCAAGTCACTCTATATTGTAGTACTAAACCCGAATGTTGTAAACTTATGTTTAATAATGCAAATGTACGACTTGTATGTGTATGATGCAATGTTGTTAAAGGATATATATATGCAATGGTCATTGATCCCGGGAACCATTGTGAGATATATATATATCGGGATCTGCTTATTGGAATTGTTACTTGTTGAATTTATACCTTTAGCATGATCTTTAATTGAGGGACAAGATTGTTCCTTCATTAATAATCATGTTCTTGTATGAATTTAATTAAGTACATTTCAATAACCCGGGAGCCCACAGCGTTGGTATCGAGCATACGTTGTTCTAGAGGTTAGAAGTAGCTGGCGAAACAATTAGAGAGTTTCCTGATAAAATTATTTTTAAACAGTAATGTATTTTTGAAAGCTTAAGTATGACATCTTTTATTCCTTATCCTCCTTAATGTCACTTCTTGCCCAACTTTCTGTTGGTTTATTTAAAAGTGAATTGCTTCTTATCTTGTCTTTTTGGCCTATAGATGAGCGGTTGGTATTTGGTCAAGGAAACTCGAGTGAAGATGTTGATGGGTTCCAAGATTACTGGGACATGATGTGGCGCCCAACTTCACTTATCACCGAGTATGCCATTTATCGACGAGACCGAGGACCGTGGATGGAGGAGTACCGTGCCTTCATCAATGTCATCGCTAGGCACGTAGGCGCAGTTGTTCCTCATCGTGTCCAAGCACTTGCCACCTCTGAGGCTATGGCAGTTCAGGAAGCTGCGAGTAGGATGATGAGCCTTCTTCGTCATGATTTGACGGAATTGTCTCAACCACCCTACGACCACTTCCCGAATCAAGGCCCTACCTCCGAAGTGAACATGTTTGCTGAGATACAGTTTGGCGAAGACCCCCAAGTGCGACAGTTGGCGAGGATGGTCCGCATCATGGACCAAATCCATCGCTGTCTTGTGAGGGAGCTATGGGAAACTAGGCATCGCCTTAATGAGGCCCAGAGTACGCGCTTGAGTCAACATGAACCGCGTTCCTCGCAAGCGTGCTTTATGGTGACAACGAGACCTCTCCCGCCGCCGCCGCACCACCTCTTTACCGACTTCCGAGTGGCCGGTGCGTGCTGTTTATGGACAGTGCGCCAAGCCGGATGATCGCAGCTTTCCTCGCACTCTGCGATCGCACCTCGGAGGTCATCACCATCGTTGGGTTCTCCGAGGAGTCTCATTAGCCCGTTGGATCCTGTTGATACTGGTTCCCCTGGAGCTCATCTTTTGAATGAGTTTCCGGTGAACTTTAACCGGGATCTTTACGCTAGCACTTCGACGATGAACCCTCGTGGTTGAGTGTCTTTTAGTTTAGTAGTTGCCCTTAAATAAATTGTATGTAATAGGGCAGTAGTATTTTGTACAAAGTATGTAAGCTTAACTTTCGGTTTGTAATCTGACATTATGGCCGACTAAAATGTAAGACTGGAACCGAAATTTTGTTGTATATATATGAAGTTTCTGGTTTGGTGTTAACTTGAATGCATAACATAACATGATGCATTATATGCGATGTTTGTTTCTTTTCTAATCGCAACCTTGTTTGTGTTTGCCGAGTATGTCCTTGTTATGTTGTTAACCATGGTGTGGTAACAGGATGACAGACCTACTACTCGTCGCAAGCGCAACAAGGGAGGGCATGTCGACTCCGTGCCTCATTCTCGTGGAGGGCCGACCGAACCTCCGGCTCTCATGGTCCGCAAGATGGTTCTCGTGAAGAGGAGCTTCCTCCACCACCTTCGATGGTCGATGTGCTCATGCAAATTGAGCGCAACCGGATGGACCGACGCGCATCTTGGAGCGGTGCGCGCAATACTTCTTCCCTGTTGCATCGGCCGCCGAGCAGAGGCCACCATATGCGGCGATCTTGCGACTTTCGTGGACTAACCCGCGGTGTTCTCGATTCTCGAGATCCCATGGAAGCCGAGGATTGGCTTTGGACCATTGAGAAGAAGCTTTTGATTGCTCAATGTTCCGAGAGGAAAAGGTTCTTGTTGCGATTATCATTTCGATGGGCGGCTAGCATATGGTGGGATAATCTTCTTGCCATTCACTGCTTGGACATGTCCCTACTTGGGATGAGTTCGTGGAAGCTTTTCGCGAAGCTCATATTCCTGAAGGGGTCATGATGATCAAGCAACAAGAATTTCTCGCTCTCAAGCAAGGGCGAAAGTCTGTGACCGAATATCTTCATGAGTTCAACTTCCTTGCCAGATATGCCCCTGATGACGTTTCGACTGACCTTCGCCGTCGAAACCGGTTCTTGAATATCTTCATGAGTTCAACTTCCTTGCCAGATTTTGCTTCCGCTGTTGAATATGTTGTAGTGACCAAGTCACTCTATATTGTAGTACTAAACCCGAATGTTGTAAACTTATGTTTAATAATGCAAATGTACGACTTGTATGTGTATGATGCAATGTTGTTAAAGGATATATATATGCAATGGTCATTGATCACGGAACCATTGTGAGATATATATATATCCGGGATCTGCTTATTGGAATTGTTACTTGTTGAATTTATACCTTTAGCATGATCTTTAATTGAGGGACAGTACTGTTCTTTCATTAATAATCATGTTACTGTATGAATTTAATTAAGTACATTTCCAATAACCCGGGGAGCCCACACCAACAATTCAGGGGAAATCTCATTTTTATTCTGAAAAAAAGAAAGAGGGGAGGGAAGGGAGTGGAGTAGAGGGGAGAAGAGAAGCTAGCGAAGCGCTGTCCGTCCGGTCGCCCACCTTTGAGGTAATTTTTTTTTAACAGAATGGATTACATAGTTTTATATATATGGTTACGTATTGTATTATGTTGTACATAGTCCTTTTTGGTGGGTAGTCTAGTTTTATATATGTAGTTAATCATGAAAATCTTATTTACGGTGTAGTACGTCAAATATGTCGGATGCCACCAACTTTAAAATTTACTACGATCAAGGGACTATTCTTGAGGGTCCCCAGGGCTGTGATGCAGTGGTTGTTTCACTCATTCGGTATGGACTTTGTTGTGTATGATTTGAGATTGAGTTGCCTTGCCACCCGAGCAACACAACGCATATATTGGGAGTTAGTGCAGCTCAAGGGAATAAGGTTATGGTAATCATATGTATGCATGGCGAGGGAGGAACGGTGGGATTTGGTCAATCTAGTTTAGGCATTTGCCAAGCCCACTCCTGCATCGGCGGCTAAACAACAAGGGGGCGCTGATGCCAAAGAAGAAGTCGGGGACTCCAGCCACAGTGCGGCACACATAATGGCCGAAGCTCCCGGAGTTGCTGATGTTGTCGATGAAGACCCTGCGGAAGTTGCTTCTTCAATCAGACAAGCTAGTAGGCTTGCTAACGAGGGTGAGGAGCTGAAAGCCCTAGTGTAAAGGATGGATCTCGAAGACCGGGACTACATGGCATTATCAGAAGATGAAGGATCCGACGATGAGTATGATGTGGACCACCAGGCAGCAAGCGGTTTCATCCGAGTGGAACACATACCAGTTCGACAACCTTATCGTTAACAAAGGCTCCCGTGTGCCGTGGGAGTACGACCAGAGCGAGGTTAGGCAAGGAGCTATGTATAAATATAAGGAGGCCGTGCAGGAGGTGGTTAAATTCTGGGCCTTGTCGGTGAGGTATACATCACAGTCGTCAAGTCTAACCTAAGATGCTGTGACGTGAAGTGCGACATAGAGGGATGACCTTGGTGAGTGCACGCATTTAAGCCTAAGTGGGACACCTACTGGAAATGCTCTATAGTGGCCCCTCACACATGTGTCGTCGCGGAGTCAGTGCAGTCCCACAGGAACCTGTCATTAGGCTTTATCGCCAACCTCATGTATGGTGAGATCGTGGATAATCTAGATTTTGAGCACGATCCATTATTCGGATGATTGAGGCAATGTTTCAGTACATAGTCAGCTATGCCAATACGTAGAGGGCGAAACAGAAGGCCTTGAAATTAAGATTTGGTACATTCGAGGACTCCTACCACAACCTCTCCAGGCTACTCCAAGTCATACAAGACAGGAATCTCAACACTCATGTTGACTTTCATGATTCCATGCTTCCGAAATGGGCCAATAAGAGGGTACTGCATCGAGTATTCTCCGCCTTTGGTTCATGCATCAATGCATTCCGACAAAGCCGTCCAATCTTGTGTGTGGATGACATATTCTTGACTAGAAAGTACAAGGGCCAGATACTGACTGTAATAGCGATGGACGAGAACAATCAAGTTTTTTTCGTGGCATTCGCTTTCGTTGAAAGCGAGAACATGGATAGTTAGTTGTGGTTCTTGAGGAATTTGAGGATTTCTGTTGTACAGGACCGTCCAAACGTATGTGTCATACATGATCGGCATGCGGGTTTGCTGATTGCAATAACTCAGCCACAGTAAGGAGAGAACGAACCATTTTCATAGGCGGTTCTGCAGAGCAGGTGGTGCATGAGGCACTTGGGTACAAACTTCTACAAGCAGTTCCGCAACAAGGACTTGATGAACCTGTTCAAGCGGCTGTGCAATCAGAACCAGCAGCGAAAGTGTGAAGCACTCTCGAAGATTCTAGATGAGCAGACCAAGACACACAGAGGGAGGCAGCGAAAAGGATCACCCCAAGCACTGACCAGGCCCCAGAAGCATTGTCACAGCTACCCACAGATGGTCCTGGTGTGATGAGAAAGATGGGAGCTCAGGTGAAATGCTTTTCGGACTAGATTGAGCACGAGCCTAAGGTGATGAACTACAGAGGTCATGTTTTGGCCCGATCTTTCGATGAGAAGATAAATTCGGTAGAAGTCACTCAACTCTCATGATCCTAGCTATGAACTCGCAAGGTTCGAAACCATGCAATCACTGAATTGCTCGATAAGTCATTATCAACCGTGCACGAATCCGCGAATGACCTGATCACGAAGATCAATTCCTGCATACACTAAAGAAGCACGCAAGAACAAGATAAATAGCAATATGAAATTATGAATAGGAATTAAGATTGTATTGATAAGTGGGGTTCCGAAGAACAATATTATTGTTGATCTCGCCGAACAAGAGGACAAAGTATAAAGTAGCAAAGCTAAATTTCAATTAACCAAACCCGCCGAAACTAAAGGGATGGCGGCCACTATGTAAAGGAAGAAGAGAGGGGCGATGGTCGTGGTACTATTCACACTTGAATAGTACCACATAAACAGTGCCAAACCCTAGTTGTCTAGCCCGAATTACAAGGCCCATGGCCCATTAGCATAGGTGGCATAGCACCAAGTTCCTTTACTCAAATATTGCTAAGTGTTGCCCTAAGCAACTTGATATATAGTCGTCATGCTAGATTTAGCTAAGCCTCAATATAGAAATACCCATTCCTTGTATGATCATCTCCATGCTTGGTGTTGTCATCATCTCCATTTGCTTTAGGCAGCATCATAGAGTTCATAGAATATGGATGCACTCCGAAAAACAAAGTCCCTTGATAATTTAGTTGACAAGCATGTGCTCTAGTAATTGGTCCTTGCACATCAGAAGCAGTAGGGATGGTTATATTAGTGGAAGGGACGTCCCCATCATCCTCCCCTTCTTGAATTGGAGTCGTCCTCGACTCAAGGTCATCTTCTGCTCCCAAGTATGGCTTTAAATCTGCAATGTTAAATGTGGAACTAACCCCAAAATCTGTAGGCAGATCAAGCTTATATGCATTATCATTAATCTTTTCTAGTACTTTAAATGGACCATCAGCTCTAGACCTCAATTTTGATTTTCTCAAGTGAGGGAACCTATCTTTGCGCAAATGCAACCAAACAAGATCTCCAGGTTCAAATGTTATTTCTTTTCTTCCCTGACTACCCGCAAGTTTATATTGTGTGTTCATTCGCTCTATATTCTCTTTAGTTGTCTCATGCATCTTCATAATCAATTCAGCACATTGTGTAGCATCAATGTTTACCTTTTCTGAAGATGATAGAGGTAATAAATCAATAGGAGCGCGAGGAATAAATCCATATACTACTTGAAAAGGGCACATCTTTGTGGTTGAATGTTGCGAACGATTGTAAGCAAACTCCATATGAGGTAAGCATTCTTCCCACATCTTCAAGTTATTCTTCAAAACAACTCTCAACATAGTGGACAATGTCTGGTTGACAACTTCAGTTTGTCCATCTGTTTGGGGATGATATGTAGTAGAAAACAGCAACATTGTCCCTAATTTAGCCCATAGTGTCCTCCAAAAGTGACTCAGAAACTTCGTATCACAATCAAACACAATTATATTGGGCACTCCATGTAGTCGAACAATTTCTCTGAAAAATAACTCAGCAACATTTGTAGCATCATCACTTTTATGGCAAGGTATGAAATGCGCCATCTTCGAAAACATATCCACAACAACAAAAATACTATCCCCCTCTTTGTTCTAGGTAGTCCTAAAACAAAATCCAGAAAAATATCTTTCCAAGGTACGCTAAGAACAGGAAGGGCATATATAAACCATGTGGATTAAGACGTGACTTAGCTTTGTGGCATATAGTGCAGCGAGACACATAGCGCTCAACGTCATGCCTCAACTTAAGCCAATAGAAGTGATCGGTCAAAACATCCTCCGTTTTCTTGACACCAAAATGTCCCATGAGTCCTCCATGCGCCTCCTATAACAACAAAAGACGAATAGAGCTAACTGGAATGCATAGCTTGTTAGCACGAAACCAAAATCCATCATTCACAACAAATTTATTCTAGCTTTTGCCTTCTTTACAATTCTAAAATATATCTTTAAAATCATCATCATGCACATATTGCTCTTTAATTGTCTCTAAACGAAAAATTCTGAAATCAAGTTGAGATAACATGGTATAACGACGAGATATAGCATCAGTAATAACATTATCCTTTCCTTTCTTGTGTTTAATGACATATGGAAACGATTCAATAAACTCAACCCATTTAGCATGTCTACGGTTCAGATTTGATTGACTATGAATGTGCTTTAATAATTCATGATCAGAATGTATAACAAATTCTTTGGATCATAAATAATATTGCCATGTCTCTAATGTTCGAACTAAAGCATATAATTGCTTATCATAAGTAGAATAATCCAGACTAGGCCTACTTAATTTCTCGCTGAAATACGCAACAGGTTTACCTTCTTGAATAAGCACACCTCCAAGTCCAAATCCACTAGCATCACATTCAAGCTCAAAAGTCTTACCAAAATCAGAAAGTTGGAGAAGTGTATGTGTAAGCTTATCTTTCAAAATCTGAAATGATTGTTCTTGTATAGGGCCCCATTTAAAAGGACCACATTTGTTCGTAAGCTCATTCATCGGTGCGGCAATGGTGCTAAGATCTTCGACAAAGTGTCAACAAAATCCAGCAAGTCCGAGAAAACTCCGCACTTGTGTGATCTTGTTAGGAGTTGGCCAACTCTGTACAGCTTTGATCTTGGCTTGATCAACCTCAGTACCCTGTGGAGTAACAACATAGCCAAGAAACGATACTCGATCAGTGCAAAAAGGTGTATCTCGTGAGGTTACCAAACAAACGTGCATCACGTAGAGCATTAAAAACAGCACACAAATGTTCAAGATGCTTCTCTAATATTTTTCTATAGATCAATATGTCATCAAAATATACCACCATAAATTTTCCTATGAAAACATGCAAAACTTCATTCATTAATCTCATGAAAGTACTAGGTGCATTAGTTAACCCAAAAGGCATCACCAACCACTCATATAATCCAAACTTAGTTTTGAATACTGTTTTCCATTAATCGCCTAACTGCATATGAATTTGGTGATATCTACTACGCAAATCAACTTTAGAGAACACAGTAGAGCCACTTAATTCATCAAGCATATCATGTAGCCTACGAATAGGATGATGATATCGAATAGTAAAATTATTGATAGCTCTACATTCAACACACATACACCATGATCCATCTTTTTCAGGTACCAAAATCACAGGGACAACACAAGGACTAAGGCTTTCGCGTATGTACCCTTTGTCAAGCAAATCTTCCACTTGACGTTGAATTTTTTTAGTCTCTTCGGGATTGGTTCTATATGGCGCACGGTTGGGAAGCGAGGCTTCTGGAATTAAATCAATTTAATGCTCAATCCCCCTAATTGGAGGCAGCATTGGGGGTATGTCACTTGGAAACACATCAACAAACTCCTATAAAATGTTAGCAATAGCAGGAGGTAAAGAAGGAGGCATATCCTCAAAAGAAAATAAGGCTTCTTTGTACACTGAAACATAGCAATCAGATTTGCTATCTTCCATCTCAAAAATATCAGATTTAGTAGCAAGTAAAACATAATCTTTCAATTTAATTTCACATTTCCTAGCACTAGGTTCTTTCTTCTTCGGGTGCACAAGTTCTTTAGCTACAATCTGATTTTCACTTTTGCTACTCTCCTTTTATCTATTAGTTCTCTCTAATTCATCCTTTAAAATAGCTTCAGGAGACATGGGCAACAAAGTGATTTTCTTTTCTTTAAATATAAGAGTATACTTATTAGTTTTACCATGATGCATTGTATCTCTATCATATTGCCAAGGTCCACCTAACAACAAAGAACATGCTTGCATAAGCCCTACATCGCAATCAGCATAATCATGATAAGAACCGATAAAAAATGTACTCTCACAATGCGAGTTACCTTCAGCTTACCGTAATTGTTGAACCATTGAATGTAATATGGACGAGGGTGTTGTTGTGCAATCAATGCAAGCTTCTCAACCATGTCCATGCTCGCCAAATTGTTGCAACTTCCTCCATCAATGATCACACGACATGAACACTCTTTGATGATAAGCTTTGTTTGGAATAGATTATGGTATTGATTCTGCTCAGCACGCTCCATTTGTGCACTAAATACACGCTTCACTATAAGGCTTAAATACTTATCTAAAATTTTAGCACCATATTGTTCCTCGTCTCGCTTAGATTCTTGGTCATCACCTGCGGGGTCAGTTGCAAGCATAGCATATTCTTTCTCAATGTCACTAGCTGAAGTATACTCACCATTATCCTTTATCAAGAGAGATCGCTTGCTAGGGCAATCCCGCATCATGTGTCCATAGCCCTTGCAGCGATGGCATTGTGTTTCTCGTGCTCTACCCGTTGAAGCAACCGAAGATGAACTTTGTGCGGGGGCTTGTATCATGCTCTTGCTCATTTCTGGTGCGTGTGACGGTGTTGTGGGAGTACCGGCTGTTAGAGGAGTTTGTAGGTGCAGGTGTTCGGCTAGAGGGAGTAAATGGTGCTCTTGATTGCCCTTGAGTTGTGTGACTAGCAAAAAAAACCTGCAAAATTTCTTTTGTTTCTGGATTGACGTCCCTGTACCTCTCTCCCAGCTTTACAAGCAAGATAAAACAAGCGAGTGATAGAATGGTATTCTTTATAGTCAAGTATGTCCTTAATTTCACGATTTAAGCCTCCTAAAAATCTAGTCATCTTAGCATCTTTAGTTTCTTCTAAACCACAACGTAACAAACCAGTTTGCAACTCTTGATAATAATCCTCTACAGAACTACTACATTTTCTTAAGCGTTGCAATTTATTAAGCAAATCATGAGAATAATATGAAGGTACAATTCTATGCCTCATTGCTCTCTTCAAAGCATTCTATGTTCTCGGTATGTTCAGATTAGGACGACAATATTCACTCCACCAAATAGATGCAAAATCAGAAAACTCACTAGTAGCTGCTCTAACTTTCTTATCTTCAGGGATTTCATAACAAGCAAATTTTTGTTCTACGGTAAGCTCCCATGTGAGATAAGCATCAAGATCATATTTTCCAGCAAAAGGAGGTATAGTGAATTTAATTTTACCAAATACATCATTATGGTCACGTACCTCACATTGATTTCTTCCCATACCTTGACGATTGTGACGAAGCCGACGACGGTTGCGATCATTGTGAACATTGAATCCATCGATTTTCGTATCAATAGTGTAGTTGTTCACGTCTTCTTCTTCCACCTCATCTGCCCAAGAGCGGGCAGTAGGTGGTGTGCGGCGAGTAGGAGGATCCTCCACTCTTGGCGCACCCTGGGTCGTGGTATTAGCAAATGGCTGGCGTTCAAGGAGCGCAATGCATGTGTGGAGTGCCACGAGGTTGTCGTTAATCTTATCCAAGGCATTGCGAACACTCTCTCCAAGCAAGTGCTCAATGTGTCGCACGAGCTCTCTCGTGTGAGGTGTGAGAGATTCCTTACCCGCATGCTTCAAAGAGTGGTCGTTGTTGTTTTCACCAAGTGTAGATCCGTGTGACCCGGCCATTATTAGTAGAAAAGAGAAAACAAAGAACAAATCACAGTGTATATGTCCCTATCAACTACTATGTTCCGGAGGCTCAAAAGTCGCTCACACTCAAGCTTATACCAAATTCTTACAAGCTCTTACCAATGCAGCAAGGAAATGGTACAACCAGTGGTTGGTTCGTGATACTCTCACTTATGAATAGCCCAACGATTGCGATGAACGATACCTGCTGAGTTAGTAGGAAGTGGAGCTCAGAAGCCTTCAATGTGGTAGCAAGGATTGGTAACAATCGATTCAGCAAATGCAAGTTGAATAAATGTTCAAAGTACTAGTTAAAATTGCTGATCCTCGCATAGACCGGGGAATAGCTAAACCAACAATGGAAGAAAGCAGAGGAATACAAATGAAGCAGCAAAAGAAAGGCGCCAACAACCTTTGGAAGAGGATTTTTTGGCTTTTTTTCTCTCCTTTTTTTGTGAATTTGCACCTGACTCAAATCTCTTCAAATTCCTCTTCTGGGCCTATGGAGGTATATGGGTCACAAACTTTTTGTAGAAGGTAGGGCTATAAAGGTAATTAAAATATTGTGTTGTCGAGGTCAGATGAATCTTAGGTTTTCTTCTGGCAGCATGAAAACAACCTCTTCCTTTTTTTCTTCTCTTTCACAAACCGAAAACAACCTTTCCTTTTCCTTCTCTGGTACACCAAAACAACTAGGGCTTCCCGTTTCTTCCTACCAAGGAGCGGCGACACGAGCCAAGGTGCATGTGGCAGAGGGTTTGCTTACCGTGGTAGCGAGAAATCAGTGGTGGTAGGGCGCGTCGGTTGCCGCGGCGGCAAGGGGCAGCGGCGGTCACGCGATGGGTTGTCGCGGCAAGGCTAGTGGCAGCGGCGGCAGCACGATCGGGTGCTGTGGCAAGGCTCTACGGCAACGTGTGGTTAGCGGTGGCAGGGCTCTATTGGTGTCGAGGCAAGGAGAAACAGCGGTGGTATGGTAAAGTGTTTGCCGCGGTAGCGAGATCAAGCGGCGGTAGACACTCTGTGTTGGTGCGGCATGAAGCGCTGGCTTGCCGCGGCAGCGAGGATTAGTGTCGGCGTGGTGTGGCAGGTGTAACATCCTAAGTATTGGTTTGTGTTTCAAATGTAAGAAAATGTGTAGAAATTTAAAAATTTTCTTACATCTAGTGTTCATGTATGTTCTGAAAAATTCTTGTAAAAGAATTATGGAAATTCCAAAAGCACAAGTTCCTTTTTAGCAAGTCATGACCCTCCTTTTTCAAATCCTTGTCAACACTTGTGATCATTCTTTGAAAATATTTTTTCTAAGATCTATGGTTATTTGTGTGACCCCTCTGAAAAATTTCACAATTTTTAGAAATTATTTGAATATTTTAAGAGGTCAATCAAATCCGTTTGACTTTGAGTCAAACCCTAGCTCTGAACCTTGAAGAAATTCTGGAGGAAAATGCACTACATGAAAACCTCTGAAAATTTTATACAAGGTCAATATCAAAGTTAGCAAGCTCCTGTAAAAAATTTAAAACTTTTAGAGTTAGTTTGCTACCTCAAACAATTCCTCAAAGTTTCTGTCTCAATTTAAAACCCTAATCCAAACCACTGTCGGACTCGAGTCAGACCCGAGCCCGACCACCCATCTCGGTCGAGCCAAGTCACATAACTATACCGGGTGCGGTCGTTTGGGCGCGTGTGTGAGCCGTTGGATTTTGATCCCACGCCCCCGACCTCCCCTGCTGTTTTGGACCTCCGGAGGTCTTGAGTAATCCCAACCGTCCGTCTCAAATCTAACCGGCCACGACCTCCCTGACCTTCTCCTCTGTTCTTCTTTTTCCTCCTCGCACCGTACCAGCGTGCGCCATGGCAGGGAGGGTGAGGTGCAGGCTCTGGTCACTTCGTGGGGCCCCTTAACGACTCTGAGCCCCTCGTTTTCAACCTTGTTAGTGTTTAGCTCTGACCTTCACCTGCTCCCCTCCTCCTTTTCGCTCTTGGTAGAAGCTTTTGGTCTCGTCGCCATTAAACCTCGTCCTCGCGCAACCATTGACCCTCGAGCTATTTGAGGACCTCCGAGCCCCTCCCTTGGTTCCCCTTTAGTTCCTCTCTGTCGCCCTAGCTTCCTCTATGTGTGCTTGTGCGCAAATCACCGAGAGCCTCTTTTCTGTCATTTTTTGATCGCGCGAGATCCTCGTCGCTGATGGTGCTCCAGTGGTCCCCTGGCTGTTCCTTTCACGTCGCCTAGACCACCTCATCATCTTGAGCTAGTCCCCTAACTTGACTTTGGGTTGCCTTCGCAGGAACAGCCTAGATTTGAGTTTTGGACCTTGGCGGTCGAAATCTTTCCTTTCTTCCTCGACTCCGGTAAGTGCCTTGTATGGTCAATTCCTTGCTCGTGGACCTCCTTTAGACCATTGCGAAGCTATCCTTACCGTCCTTTTGCCTTCTCTTTGTGCAGAACCTCTGGTCCACGTGGTTGTCCTCGGTTCTGGCACTGGTCTCCGCTGCCAAAGCTCCTCCGACTTCTTCCGGACCACCTCTCGGCCCAGGTACCTTCGCGCTAGCCCCTTAGTGCTCGAGCACCTACTAGATTAGACCGTTGCGAAGCTTTTCGCCGTTTTCGGTTTTAGCCGTATTTGCTCCTCCGCCACTTTTCGGCTCGCCGACGTTTTAGGCCAGCTCTGCCCTTGAAAGCGCTCCCATCAGGTGCGCAATTATATCGCGAACGTTTTGCCGCCGTTGGCTTGCGCCGTCGTGACCGGAGTCGCTGGCGGCGAGCCGGCGAGCAAAGTGCGGTGTTCTGTACTGTTTTCGTAAGTTAGGCAAATCACAGGACCTCTTAGGTGTAATCTTAGTCGTTAAAGATCTCTGTGGGTTAGCTCTTAACCGTAGAATTTCCCTTTATGAAACCTTAGTTGCCAGGACCTCCCCAGCTTAGATCTTGACCGTTAAGGACCTCCTTGGTCTTAATCTTGACCGTTAGGATCACCTCGGTGCGAAAAGACCACCCTGTGGTCATTTTTGTAAAAACCACCCTCGGGACCACCCTTGGGGTCCTCTTTGGAAAAGACCACCCCTTGATCTTTTGTAAAGAAAGTCTCAGGACCTCCCTCATCTCGTATCTTAACCTCTAGGACCACCCCTGGGTAGATCTTGACCGTTCAGGACCTCCCCGTGGAGATCTGAGCCGTTTACGACCTCCCCTCTTTTAGACCTGATCATTAAGGACCTCCTCGTGGGAATCTTGACCATCCAGGACCTCCTCTGGTAGATCTTGGCCGTCCAGGACCTCCCCTCGTGTAGATCTTGTCGCCTAGGACCTCCTCCGAATAAATCTTGACCGTCTAGGATCTCCCCTTGGAGATCTGAGCCGTTCAGGACCTCCTCTTATAGGTCTTTAACCTTAGGACCTCCCCCGCAGCTCTGGACCGTGAGATCTAGATCCAACGGTATAGACCTCCTCAGCGCTTTCGGAGTCCTAGCGTTCCAATCCTCTTTTGCTGTTCATTTCTAGATCTGCGGCTCAGATCTCATGAACGTTTGGACCTCTGAATGTGATCTTGATCTAAGCCGTTTCTTTTGAGATCCATGGCCCAGACTTGGTGAGGCATTCAGGAAGTCCGAATGTCCCATCTCTCGTGGACCGTTGGATCTAAATCCAACGATGAATACTGTTGGGTTTGCGCGGCGTGTGCTGTGTTCCAAAGCACGTGGGCCGTGCGATTCTAGATCAAAGGTCCACATTCGTCCACGTCTTTTCCATTTAGTTAAGTTTGATTTAATTTCGGTAAGCTTTTATTTGCGAACTGAAAATAGTTTTAAACTTCAAATTTCCATAACTAATTCATTTTAGCTCCTTTTTAGATGATTCCAATTGTGTTGAATTTCTGTTTAACTAAACTTTAATCTAAAAATATGTGTAGACACTGTTCTGTACCAGAAAATTGTATAGATTGAATTAACTTGCCCTAGCATTATTTATTGTTCTAGAAATTCATTTAAAACTTGAAAAATGCATAAGTAATTCTCTGTAGCTCCAAAGTGATCAAACTAAAATTTGTTAAATCCCTCTGTTAATATGCTTTAATATAGAATAGGTTTTGTTCATGTCTATGCCTCTGAAAAATGTTATACCCTAGTTTCATAACTTAGAAAAATCATAAGTAATTCAATTTAACTCCAAATAAAGTAAATCCAATTTTGTTGTTCTTAGAATGCCATGTTCTACCTACCATAACAATTTTAGGTTCTAAAACTTTCTGAAAAATTGTGCCATGAACAGTAACAGAAAATAATTTATTTTAAATTTTCTAGCTCAAAGAACTTGTTTAGGCTATAACTTTTGCATACTTAGTCGAAATTGAATGATTCTTGTTGCTAAATTCATTTAAAATCATAACCTTGTTGCTGTGTAAATTTCATGGAATTTGGATGACTTTGATTTTTGAGTCTTTTTTCGGTATTCTTCGTTCTTATTGGATTTTCGCGTTCTTACGTTAGGTTCCGAAGAATTTATAGGTAAATGTTTATCCTCTACTACTGATCCTAGGAGTATCTTGCTGTAATTTAGGGTTCGTTGGATGAGTCCTTGTCACTTAGTAGTTTACGAGTTAATGTTGCTTAGTCATGCTTAGCTACCGGTAGAATTGGACGGTTGTCGACTTAGTCGATAACCTTGATCACACAAAAACTTATTATGACTTTATGTTCAGCCTTTGTGTTATGTTTAATTGAGAAAACTAAAACTGAAAACAAAATGTTTTAGACTTGAGCACAATGGTAAGATGGTGTACTTTTGGGTGTGACTGGAATGGTGTCCGAGTCAACAAGGACTTAATTACTTGCACCACCGTACTGAGCATTTTGCATGCTAACCACACTAGAGGGAAATGGGACCCTCTTGACTTAGTACTTTGGCGTGTGTTAACTTCGAGTCGTAGGAGGTTGTAGGAGGGAAGATGTTGGGAGCATTATAGTTGTCCGAAAGCTTTACCCTGAGTGGGTAGTTGACTTTCGGCTTTATAATGTAGCGTATGGGTTTCTATTCATACGAGTGGCTCGTGGTTAATATACAATATTGGAAACGTCTCGTAGGACTTAGACGTGCCGTCATACCTTTGGAAGTGTGCTAAATCATGTGGCAAAAAGGCGGTCTGAAGTGTGGGTACATTGGTACACCCCTACAGGGTTTCAAACTATTCGAATAGCCTCGTCCTAGGTTATGGACACGCTTGGGGAGGTCTTTCAAGAGTTAGACTATAACCTTTTCACTAAAACTTCAACTTGGGTGGTACGAATCGGGAATTCGTGCTACGTCGTGGTGGCTATTGGGTTAGTCACCTCTAGGTTGTTATTTATGTTACTTATTAATGTCTCGCTGTTATTTCAATGATTAAAAACAGATTTGACAAATTGCTTTCAATCTATTACATTATTGCAAATGAAAATTGCTTTATGCGTCCAATTAACCATATAACTATTTCCTTTGATTCAGCTCACATGTAGCTATGTATAGGCTTGTTACTCGTAAATCTTGCGAGTACATTTTTGTACTCAACTGCATTGCTTTGTTGTTGCAGAGGAGGAAGTGGATCCCCAAGGGATCGACTTCTGTGAGTTTTGCTGCGGCGGGTGTGACTAGCTTGGCGGCCCGGTCGGTTGCTTTGTAGGTTATGGCTAACCGGTTGGCTTTGTTTATAGCCATCTTATGGCGTTTTTGCTTCCGCTGTTACATGTCACTTTGATGTCATTTGGTCGGTCGACTCTTTTGTAATAACTCTATATATTGTATGTATTTTGCTAGACTTGGTATTGTATGACGCATGAAAATGATGCATGATTTTGTAAAGATGTATGTATGCTGTAATTCTGGGAAGCACATGTCCATCGAGGCTTAGGATATTTGATTGGTAATACTAGAACCACTTGAAGGTTAAGTATTACGAGTTAAATACCCCGGGTCCTCACAAAGTTGGTATCAGAGCCATACTGACCGTAGAAGCTCCTAGCTTGGTTGTCTTTAGGATGTTTTGAAAAACTTAGTTTCAAAACTATCAAGTGGTTTATGAAAACTTAAGTAAGTTCTCATATTTTTCTCCTTATCTATCTTAGTTGCTCACCTTACCTTGCTCTGTTTGAATATGACAAGCTGATTTCCTCTCTTCCTTTATCAAAAGATAGTTGCTTATCGATTAGATTGGTTTTGGGAAAACCATGAGAGTTATAAATTGAAGTGTGGCTGTCTTTTGGGTGAAGATTGAAGCTTCTGGAGCTGGGATTTTCGGCTGGAAGCTTGGACGCAAAATTTGGACAGCAAGCTGCTAGTTAGTAAATAAGAAAGAAAATGAGAGGATAACTTAACTAAAACTTGTGGGAATAAAAGGGTAGAAGTGATATGAGTTGGCTAAGTATCTAACACCCTCTTAGATGGTTTTACCTTGCTCTTTAGCTGAGTTGGATCGAGAGTTGTGTTCTGAAATTTCATCCTCTCAACCGATTGCTCATCTTTCAATACGGGTTAGTTGTGCTGAGAAGTTGATTTTGTGACTTTAGGTCTTGTGCTGATTTTGTGGTTGTTTTTGAGCCGTTTGAGTTCATTTCTTGGGATATGTTAATTGTTTTCCTTGCCTTCCGTTTTCGGGTTTGTTGCTAACCTATCTTAGTGGAATAGGATGGCTGGAAGAACTTGTAGCGGGCAGAGTCAGCCGGCTGGTCAGGATGGGGAGCTCCCGCCTCCTCCGACCATGGTTGAGGTTCTCGCTCAGATTGAGCGGAATCGGATGGATCAGACACGAATTCTGGAGGTTATTGCGAGGAATACCTCCACCCTCTCTGGTGCCTCCAGATCAGGGGGAGGAGGTGGGCATCAGTCACGCGGGGGACTCTCGGAGTTCCTTCGCACCCAACTGCCCACTTTCTCCCGGTCCGAGGACCCACTTGACGCAGATGATTGGTTGCGTCTGATTGAGCGGAAGCTCAACATTGCTCAGTGCTAGGACCAGGAGAAGGCACTCTTTGCATCCCATCAGCTGGAGGGTGCAGCACTCTCATGGTGAGAGAACTTTCTCGCCATGCAGCCCGCAGGCCACATCGTCACTTGGGAGGAGTTTCGCACTGCTTTCCATCGGGCTCATGTCCCCGCCGGCTTGATGAAGCTCAAGAAGAAGGAGTTTTTTGAGCTCAAGCAAGGGCACCGAACTGTGACAGAGTTCTTGCACGAGTTCAACCACTTGGCTCGATATGCTCCGGAGGAAGTGGCCACTGATGAGGACAAGCAGGAGAAGTTCATGGAGGGTTTGTCCGAGGAGCTGCAGTATAAAGTAGCAAAGCTAAGCTTCAATCAACAAAACCCGTCGAAACTAAAGGGATGGTAGCCACTATGTAAAGGGAGAAGAGAGGGACAGTGGCCATGGTACTGTTCATGCATGAATAGAATCAGATGAACAGTGCCAAACCCTAGTTGTCTAGCCCGAATAACAAGGCCCATGGCCCATTAGCATAGGTGGTGCAGCACCAAGTTCTTTTACTCAAATATTGCTAAGTGTTAGCCTAAACAACTTGATATATAATCATCATGCTAGATTTGGCTAAGCCTCAATATAGAAATATCCATTCCTCGTATGATCATCTCCATGCTTGGTGCTGCCATCATCTCCATTTAGCTTGCCTCTCGATCCTTGATTCCTGAGTAAAATAATATCACTTGTTTTAGGCAGCATCATAGTGTTCATGGAATATGGATGCACTATGAGAAACGAAGTCACCAGATAATTTAGTTGGCGAGCACATGCTCTAGTAATTGGTCTTTGCACATCAGAAGAAGTAGGGATGGTTATATCAGTGGAAGGGATGTCCTCATCATAAGGAGAAGTGGTCGCTGCTAAATGACAAAAGTGATGCTCGATATGATATCATGACAACCAATCTAGCCGAGGTGTACAACTGGATCATGCGCGACGCATGGTGCCTCCCTTTGGTTGGTATTGTGGAGGTAATTCTCCGCGGTACCATAAATTACTTTGTTGACAGAAGCAATCATGCGTTGCTCGCCATGACAAATGACAGAATACTCTACTCCACCATGATCACTAAGTACATGGAGGAGAAGAGCAAGAAGGGTGAGATGCATTGGGCATTCAAGGTGGGTACAAGGGAACTTCGCTTCGAGATAATGTGTAGGTATAAAGGACGTCACGGGACGAACCGCGGGAGGATCACCCACGAGTGTATGCTACGTCGCACTAGTTGCGTATGCACTTGTAACAAGACCTTTCTGCTGCATAGGCCCTGCTCCCATGCCATGGTCGCATGTTCGACGGTTGCGCAGCATCTTGGTCAGTATATCTCTGACTATTTCAACAAAAACGAGGTGATGCAAATCTGGAATGCAGAGATGTATGGTTACACCTTGGTTGGCCATTTCACTGGCCATCTGACCTGGGACCAACTTATCTAGGCCGCAGACATTGATAGGCTATAGGGAAAGGTTGGCTGACGACAGGTACGGCGCATCAGGTACGACGCATCAAGAACGACAAAGACGAAGCATAAGCCGGGCGTTATACGAAGAAATGCTCTATTTGTAGGGAGTCTGGGCACACCTTCAAGAAATACAATACAAAAAATCCTCAGGACGAAAGAGACATCAGCACTCCGAACGTCACCGCGGGAACCTCATCCAACCGCTCAACTCGAGATAGTCCAGATGGGGGACGTTGAGGTCGCGGCCACGGAAAGTTTCGTCTAGTTGAAATATGTGCTGCCCAATGCTTAATATCACTTTGATTTGTAAAAAAAACTAGGTGTTATGACGTTGCGCTGAATGTTATGTCGTTGTGATTTATTCATGAAAGATGTTATAACGTTGTGCTGAATGTTATGTAATATCATTGTGATTTGTCGATAAAAAATATGCTCAAAAATAGTCAGTACAAATTTTGATTTATGAACAAAAGATGTTACGACGTTGTGCTGAATGTTATATAATATCAGTGTGATTTGTCGACAAAATATCTGCTCGGGAATACTTAGTACAAAAGGAGATGGCGATTTTCAAAAAAAAATTAAAAAAAGATCCCGACAGGGACCTATCGCCAATTCAAATGGCGATAGGGAGCTCTGGGTACTATTGAGATCCCTGTCGCCAGTGGCTAGGCTCCTGTCACCATTCCAATTGGCGACAGGAGCCTGTCGCCATTCCAACTAGCGATAGGGGCGTAGTTTTGTAAATATGGCGACAGGAGCCTATCGTCATTCCAACTGGCGACAATGATCTAGTTTTGTAATTTTTTATTTTGACTATTTATTTTTGTAATTATCTTTTAAATTAATATTTTTTTAAAAAAAAATCAACAAACAATGATGCGTCCAACCAACCAAACAACAAGCACAATTTTCAAGCCATTCCAGCATAAGAGCGAAGATCAACAGTGTCTCTTGGGATGCAAATTTGGCCGGTCATGTGCCAACTTTCACCACCATCAGGATGTGCAAACGAGCATGCCGGGGTGTAGTTATCCTCCGTGACTAGGAGGTTCCACTTCGCGTGCGGGTCATGGGTCGAGAACACGGTCCAGGCAGGAGTAGAATTCTCGTTTTGTTGTGCGTGACGCGGACAAACCTCTCCAAGTCCTCATCCTCCTTCAGGTCGTATGGGTCAATGTCGACAGTGAAGATGTCGCCATGGGGTCTCATCGACTGCAAGAAGATCGGCAGCGACTGGAAGAAGGTCGGCAGCGACATCGGGTTGGCAGACACTACGGCGAGGTCCGCCGTCATGGCGATGCTCTTGTTGAAAATGAGGGAAATGTTTTAATTCCAAATTTTATTAGAAGACAAATATTACAAAATACTAATGATGCATAAAACAGTACTGATAGCAGACAACTCATTGTACTTCACAATATATGAAAACAGGATGTAAACAAGTCAATCAATCACACAGTAGACTTACAGATGGGTCTGATGAAGAACAGGAAGCAGCGCAGACTTGATGCGAGGCGTAAAGCGTAGATGTCGCGATGCAACAAGTGGTCGCGCAGATCGCTGCCGAAACCTTATTGCGCCGCCGTGCGGTCTTCACGGTAGCAAGCGGTTCGAGATATCGCTTCCCTTCTTCACGGTGCACGCAGAAGAAGAGTCGGCAAGGTTCGAGACGCGCAGCATACAACGGCCGATTAGAAGGAAGAAGGAATGGAGGCTATTCTTCTAAGCTCTATGCCTCGGACGTCTCCAAGCATATATATAGATGCGGCATCGTAATCGGCAGATTAAGCGACCATTTACCCACTAGTAATCGACACACTTAACCGACCATTTACCCATCGGTAATTGTCACACTTAACCGACTATTTACCCATCGATAAGCGTCATCATCATCACCCAATAAAGCCTCAAATTCAAACATTTGAATCTCATTCAAACAGAGATAGAGAGATGAATGGTTCAACAAAATTAAGGTGGACTTGGTCTGCCAAATGGCGCGCCACGTCACGGCACGGTCGCACGTCACAAGTCACAAGTCACGCGATTTTTCACGCGAAAATACGCGAACGCGCGGGTGTGTGCGTGCGTGCGCGTGTGTATTTAGCCAAAGCCCTCCTCCTGTCACCCTCATCCATGTGTCACATGTTTCAAGGAGTGGCAAAGACTCCACCTTATATGTTGGTCACCTCCACCTTGCCTTAGCAATATGGTACTAAACCATAAATACTTTGGAATTATAGAAAATGGGCATCACTCATATGGGCCAATTTCTAACAGCTCTGACCGTCCGGGCTGAAGACCAGGTGGTTCACGTGCCCGACGAGGTCGTACCCGCTCTTGATGACTCTCACCACCGAGCGGTCACTCACGTTCATCAGGTAAACAACGAAGTACCCTGGGTCTAGGCCGTGGTCGCACTCCTGCGTGTCCTTAGGCCTGTGGTGGTTTGACGAGAACACGATCCATGTGTCACATGTTTTAAGGAGTGACAAGGACTCCACCTTATATGTTGGTCAGCTCCACCTTGCCTTAGCAATATGGTACTAAACCATAAATGCTTTGGAATTATAGAAAATGGGCCTCACTCATATGGGCCAATTTCTAACAATCCCCCACCAATTCCAAAGCAAGAAGCAAAAAGGATATCAAAGATATTGTGCTGAAGTACTGTTAATATACCAGTCTTTTAGTGTAAGTCCCGTACGGGTTGAACTTGCACCTATAATGATAAGATTCATCTTCTCACAGCTGATGAATGGATCATGCCTTGAATTCATAGCTTTTTGTGATTAGATTTCACTTGAAATCTCAACTGATACTAGGTTGTCAAAGAACCGCGTCTAAACGGAGCATTATTTGGTCATACTTCCTTATCTGCTCATGAGCTTTCTAGAGAATGCCATATTCTCGTGAACTGCGACCTCACAGTTGGGCTCAAGTAGGTATATTCTTTCTAGGTATCCTGCAGGCTAATACCTTTTCCTTATTTGGACAACAGAATATATTAAGGCTTTATACCAACCTTCCATACAGACGAGAGTAATTTATCTATTAGGACATGGATTCAATGAATATATACTCTCTTGTTACAACATCAACTTGTTTTTCCCATTGCCTAAGTCACGGGATCTCCGATCAAGAAGGTATGGGTTACTGTTGAGTTGTAACTCCAATGGGCCTCATTCCCATGTCCATAGATGCAACGAAATCGCATCGTACGTGCTAGCCTTTGTGAAAGGGTGCGCGATTTTTCTCGATCGTATATAATTCACAGTAATCACTCCGGAGTTCCTCAATTTTCTGACAGATTTAAGCCTACGCTTCACATGTATGGAGGACTTCATGTTATCCTTAGTACTTATAACCTTAATCAACATTGTTTGATTATCACAGTACATTAGGATTGCTGGTATTGGTTTATCAACCAGTGGCAAGTCCAACGAAGCTCTCTAAGCCATTCACCTCAACGATGAGTCGTGTCTAGTACTACAAATTCTGCTTCCATAGTTGACCTCATCAATATAGTCTGTTTACACGACCTCCATGAAACTGCAGCTCCTACTAGGGTAAAGACATAACCACTTGTAGCTTTGATCTCATCTGCATCAGAGATCCAATTTGAATCACTATATCCT
Source organism: Ampelocalamus luodianensis (assembly GCA_036346255.1). Lineage (NCBI taxonomy): Eukaryota > Viridiplantae > Streptophyta > Magnoliopsida > Poales > Poaceae > Ampelocalamus > Ampelocalamus luodianensis. The sequence continues at coordinate 23,415,216 of CM070622.1, read as the reverse complement.
TCTAATACAGAAGGATGCCCAGTATAGTGAATTCCATATGAGGTTGTGCCTCTCAAATAGCGCAACAATCTCTCAAGTGCCTCTCAGTGATCATCTCCTGGGTTAGAAGTAAACCGACTTAATTTGCTCACAGCAAATGATATGTCAGGTCTTGTGGCACCAGATAGATACATAAGTGATCCAATAATTTGTGAAATTCTTAATTGATCTTTTCCTAACCCTTAGTTTTTTCGAAGCTTAATGCTTGCATCATAGGGCGTTGGAGAAATTTTACAATTCTCATAGCCAAAACGGCTTAAGATTTTCTCAGCATAATGGGATTGGCTCAAAGTGATCTCATCCTCGTTCTTGATTAATTTAATATTCAGAATAACATCTGCCTCTCCTAAGTCTTTCATATCAAAGCATCGAGATAAAAAAGATTTGACCTCGTCAATTACGGCAGTGTTTGTTCCAAATATAAGTATGTCATCTACATACAGACACAAGATCACTCCTTGACCCCCATTATAACGATAATATACACATTTATCAGCTTCATTCACAACAAAGCCAGCAGATGTTAAAGTTTTATCAAATTTCTTGTGCCATTATTTAGGTGCTTGCTTTAGACCATATAAGGATTTCAATAATTTACATACCTTATTTTCCTGTCGTAAATCACAAAACCATCAGGTTGATCCATATAGATTTCTTCCTCCAACTCTCCATTAAGAAAAGCTGTCTTTACATCCATTTGATGGACATGTAGACCATAAGAAGATGCTAACGCAAGGAGCACTCTGATGGTGGTTAGTCTGGCGATAGGAGAATAGGTATCAAAGAAATCTTCTCCCTCTTTCTGGGTGTAACCCTTGGCCACAAGTCTTGCCTTGTACTTCTCAATAGTACCATCAGACCTTAGTTTCTTTTTAAAGATCCACTTACATCCTATAGGTTTGCACCCAATAGGACGATCAGTGATCTCCCAAGTCCCATTAGCCATGATAGAGTCCATCTCGCTACGGACTGCTTCTTTCCAATACTCAGCATTAGAAGATGCATAAGCCTCTGAAAGGGTTTTTGGCACATCATCCACGAGGTATACAATAAAGTCATCACCAAAGGTTTTCTCAACGCTTTGTCTCTTGCTTCTACGAAGAGCTTCTGTGACTAGGTTGTTATCCTCCTCAGGGATATCACATATTGGTTCAGAGATGGTGGGAAGTTCAGAAGTTTGATTATTCTCACTTTCAATATTTTCAGTTTGAACATTCTCGGTTTGTGAAGTACTGCCTGCTGTTCTCATAGGAAAATAATCCTCAAAGAATGGAGCATCTCTAGACTCCATTATTGTGTTAGTAATAATCTCAGGAATTTATGATTTAACTATTAAAAATCTATAGGTCGTGCTATTATGAGCATATCCTAGAAAAATACAATCGATTGTTTTAGGTCCAAGCTTTCTCTTTTTCTGCAATGGTATATTGACCTTGGCCAAACACCCCCAAGTTCGCAGAAAATTGACATTGGGTTTTCTCCCCTTCCAACCCTCTTATGGAGTAATATCACTCTTTTTAGTGATTACTCTGTTTAGGACGAAAGTTGCTGTCAATATAGCTTCCCCCACCATGTCTTAGGCATACCAGCACTCTCTAACATGGCATTAACCAAGTCTGTTAGTGTCCGGTTTTTCCTCTCAGCTACCCCATTTGATTGGGGTGAATATGGTGGTGTAAATTCATGGACTATTCCATGCCGTAAGCAATTGAGAAAATTCATGAGAGATGTACTCTCCTCCACGATCGGACCTTAGTTTTTATTTTCTTCTCTAGTTGGTTCTCAACCTCGGCCTTATAAGTCTTAAAGTAGTTTAAAGCTTCATCCTTAGTTTTTAGCAAATACACATAGCAAGAGCGTGTTGCATCATCAATAAAAGTTAAAAAAATATCTTTTGCCTCCTTTTGTCAACAATCCATTTATTTCACACAAATTTGAATGAACAAGATCTAATGGTGCCAAGTTCTTTTCGTCCTCTAATCCCTTAAAGGGTTTGCGATGTCGCTTTGCTTGCACACATGGTAGCACTTTGATCCTTTGACAATTTCACATTTTGGAATTAAATCTAATCTGGACATTCTAGCAATACTATCAAAACCAATATGACAGAAACGAGAATGCCAAATATTTGCCTCACATTTATTTAAACCAGTTGCAACATTCAGATTATAACAAGACTCTAAAGTACTTAGGCGGAACAAGCCTCTGCTGTCATAGCCTTTACCAACAAAATTCCCGAACTTAGGCATTACAATTTTATTTGACTCAAAGACTAGCTTATAACCGTCCCTGCATAGAATAGAACCACTAACTAGGTTCTTGTTTATTGTAGGAGCATGCTGCACGTTCTTCAAGTGGACAATCTTCCCTGAAGTAAGCTTTAGTTCTGCCGTGCCAACACCAAGAAGTATGCGACTGCTTTCCCATTAGGACGGAGGAAGCCCCTGCTGCCTGGTAAGAAGAAAACAAGGAAATATCAGAACATACGTGAACATTAGTACCAGTATCAACCCACCAATCAGTGGATTGACATGCTGAAAAAACAACAGGAGAATTACTATACCTCCTGAAGTCGAGGCCTCGCCTATGATCACGTTGACAGCCTTCTTCTTTGGCTATTCACCATTTCTGCTTTTGCGGAAATGACAGTCTTTCGTCATATGACCGTTTTTCCCACACACAAAGCAGGTGATGTTCTTCATATCCTTCTTTTCAGTTTTCTTCTTAAAGCTAGTTGTCTTGTTCGTTTTGTTGGATTTGTACTTCTTTGTAACAATCTTTTTCTCTATGAAATTTGCATTGTTCTGACCAGAAGTGCTGGGTGCATCTTTTGCTCTTGCCTTTTCTTCCACATCGAGGGCAGCAATGAGATCTTCAACAGAAATCTCTTCCCTCTTGTGTTTCAAGCTAGTGGGAAAATCCCGCCAAGAAACAGAAAGTTTGGCGACAATGCCCACAGCCACAAACTTAGGAGGCAACACACAACCCAGATGCGCAATCTCACCAACCAATAGCTAGAGATCATGAGCTTGTCCAACTATGGACTTAGCCTCATCCATGGTAAAGTCGAAGAATTGCTCACACATATAGAGCCAACGACCTACCTATGCATATTTGTGCTCTAGTGCATCCCACAACTCTGTGGCGGACTTATAGTCCATGTACACCTCATAGAGCTGATCTGCCAGAATGGTCAGAAGGCAGCCAAGAGCAGTGTTGTTCGCATTATCGAACTGCATATACTGGTCAACCGTAAATGGATACTGCGGGTGGATTACCCACCACAGCCCCAAAGACATGAGCCAAAACTTGGCTCTAGTCTGCCATCTACGAAAATTCTGACCAGAAAACCTCTCAGGTTTCATAGCATCAGAAGCTCCAGCCATAGTTGTGTTGCAACAAAGTTTACAATAAGGTTTCTGGAATGTTGAAAATGAGGGCAATATTTTAATTCCAAATTTTATTAGAAGACAAATATTACAAAATACTAATGATGCATAAAACAGTACTGATAGCAGACAACTCATTGTACTTCACAATATATGAAAAACAGGATGTAAACAAGTCAATCAATCACACAGTAGACTTACAGATGGGTCTGATGAAGAACAGGAAGCAGCGCAGACTTGATGCAGTGCAGAAACATAGATGTCGCAGTGCAGCAAGCGGTCGCGCAGATGCGCTGCCTAGAAACCTTATTGCCGCCCCCGTGCAGGTCTTCACGGTAGCAACGGTTCGGAGATACCGCTTCCCTTCTTCACGATGCACGCCGAGAAGAAGAGTCGGCAAGGTTCAGATGGCGCAGTACAACAGCACAGATTAGAAGGAAGAAGGAATGGAGGCTATTCTTCTAAGCTCTATGCACTGGACGTCTCCAAGCATATATATAGATGCAGACTGGTAACTGACAGATTAAACAGCCATTTACCCATTAGTAACTGACACACTTAACCAGCCATTTACCCACTGGTAATTGTCACACTTAACCAGCTATTTACCCACTGATAACTGTCTGTCATCATCACCCAATAAAGCCTCAAATTCAAACATTTGAATCTCATTCAAACAGAGATAGAGAGATGAATGGTTCAACAAAATTAAGGTGGACTTGGTCTGCCAAATGGTGCGCCACGGCACGGGACGGGTGCCACGTCACAAGTCACGCGATTTTTCACGCGAAAATACGCGAACGCGCGGGTGTGTGCGTGCGTGCGCGTGTGTATTTAGCCAAAGCCCTCCTCCTGTCACCCTCATCCATGTGTCACATGTTTCAAGGAGTGGCAAAGACTCCACCTTATATGTTGGTCACCTCCACCTTGCCTTAGCAATATGGTACTAAACCATAAATACTTTGGAATTATAGAAAATGAGCATCACTCATATGGGCCAATTTCTAACAGCTCTGACCGTCCGGGCTGAAGACCAGGTGGTTCACGTGCCCGGCGAGGTCGTACCCGCTCTTGATGACTCTCACCACCGAGCGGTCACTCACGTTCATCAGGTAAACAGCGAAGTACCCTGGGTCCAGGCCGTGGTCGCACTCCTGCGTGTCCTTAGGCCTGTGGTGGTTTGACGAGAACACGATCCAGTCTCCGTTCGGAGACCATTGGCAATGTGTGTCAATCCAGTCACCTTCGGTTAGTTGTGTAACTCCACCCGCGTACTCCCCGACTCCTGCGTCCTCTGTCATGTATAGATTCTTGTACTTCTTGTCTCCTCCATCTCTTGTTGATCAGAAAACAAATTTCGTCCCTATATATAACCATCATCATCAAAAATGCAAAAAAATCGTCTAGAACAATACAAAAACGCTTTTGCTATTTCGCAGTCGCTTGCTTTTTGCTGAAATCGCAATCGATTTCTTGGTCGTTTGATGATGTTTTGTGATCTATGCTGCATCTTCCTGATTTAACGGGTCCACCTGGCTTATCAGGTGATAGTTTTGTGCATTCGATCCGTTAACTGAACCCGTTAAGACATATATCCCTCTATCTCCTTGCTTTTGCCATTTACATTCTTCTCCTCCCTGTTGGAGCGGGGTGAGAGAGAGAGAGAGGGGGGAGGGAGAAGTGAGTGGGGAGAGGGGGAATAAGAGGATAGTCGACGACTGGCGTTTTCTCCAGTGACGTCAAGAGCTCTGTGGCGTCAGGGTTGAGGTCGGACGTTTTTGCTGCTCCTTTGATTCCCCTTTGTTGCTGCTACTCCTCAATTCCAAGGCAGGTTTCCTTTGATTTTCCATCTATTTTTTGGTTTATCCTTTGAGCACGCTTGATATTTGTTGTTTTCTTGGTTAATAGTTTGTAGATCTATGTGATTTGAAGTTTGATTTGTTGTGATTTGAGGTTAATAGATGGGGTTAGGCCTAGTTCTAAAATATATTGGGGGGTTTTGAGTCACACCGTTAATTTGTTATATTTTCAAATGTTTTATCCTGCTTTGGAATCATGGTGTCTAGTTTGGCGGAGGAGGGTGGGGATTAGCGGGGTCTACACGAATGAGGAGTCGTTGTGGGGTGGCAGCATGGCTGCGTCGGTCAAGGCGGTAGTGTGACTGGTGTTTACTATCTAGTGTGGTGTGGCGGGAGTAGAGTAGGTCTAGGTACGACACTAGATAGTCAGACGAGGCGGACACCCGAGCCGGGGAGGAGGTGAGGAGGAAGAAGAAGAAAGACATCGATGGAGTACTAGCTAGTTAGCTTGGCTTTCAAAGGAGAGGACATGTACGACAACTTTTTTAGATTGAAAATACCTCTCGATCCTCGTACCATCAGTCCAAAATGGCTTCCAAAGGTATGTACTATGTATGTATATGCATGGGTGATGATATTTGTTGATATATAGGCCTGATAATCTGAATGAATGCAGAATGTGTGTGATGCCCTCATGGTGAGGGAAAGAGGAGGTATATGTGAATTGTTAGGTTAGTATATAATTGCAGTGCAATTATATCATTCTTGTAGTGTTTAATAATATGTAATTTAGTACTAATTTGATTGCAATTTTTTGATGGTTTGCATATGCAAGGTGATAACTGGTTTTCTATGTGTGGTTGTGTATTGCGGAATGAATTGTTTGTGGCAATCAAGCTTTCATCTTCTTGTCCTTGCTAGGGTTCACACTAATAGTTACAGTGATTTTGTTTTATGTTAGGGTTCACCTAGGTTGGAACCTTCTATCCTTGTTAGAAAGTTTTTTGATTCTTCAGTTTATGATCTTTGTTTTATGCTAGGGCTCACCTAAGTGAGAACCTTTCTGTCCTTCATTTTATAAAATTTGTTTCTTCATGTTTTGCTTTTGCTTTATGTTATGGTATTGAAGTTACATTCCAATGCCATGTTATTTAGAGAAAAAATAGATATGTCATCTTGCCCTCTTTAGAATAAATTTATATATGTCATCATGCCCTCTTTAGAATAAATTTAGACATGTCATCATGCCGTCACAATACTTGAGATATGGCATCCTTGTGTTGAGATTTTATTTTCAAGCTACATCCCCAGGCTACCTCTAGGCTTGCCTAGCTAGGCAAAATCATCTACTTTTCAAGCTACCTCTAGGCATCACTTTTTCCCAAGAATGGAGCCCAGGGCACCAGTGCTAGGAAGACCCTACGTCCGGCACTCCGGCTCTTCTCAAAAACAAACAAACGAAGTCTTCCTGAAAAGAACTTGGTGGGAGGCAGGTGGACAGATTCGATTCGGTCGCGAACCAAGGAGGCATTATTACTTGGTTAGTACTCTTTCGGTTGAAACAGCCTGAACACAGGGGCGGAGCCAGCCACGACCCATGCCTTGGGCTGGACCTGCTATTGTTAGATCAAACTCATATGTTTAATGATTTTTCAAAAGATTTTACATGAATTCTTGATCCTAGGGCTAGACCATTGTCCTAACTGCCCGATTGTCAGCTCCCCTGCCTGAACGTACGCCTTCCTAGGTCCTCAAGACTTGGGTTTCTTCGGAGAACAGCGGTTTGTACTAGCCCATGTACAGGTCTAAGTGGTTGTTTGGATCTAATACAACAGAAATCAGTTTTCATTAAACATGTTTTCTTAGGAATTTTAGGAAAACCAGTTTTAGGTTGTTATTCTGTTAGCATGCATCTATAGAATTCTTTGTTTGGATGACACAAACTGAAAACTGAGTTTTACTAGCACAATGTTTGGCTGAGAGAACAAGAAAATATATTTACAATTGAGTTGTTGAGATTTGAGGAGTTCACAGGAAACTCGTTTTGTTAAAAACGACATATACTCGTTTTTCCAAAACCGTGAAAATCTGGATTTACCGAAAACCAGCTTTTGTAATTCGCAAGTTTGTTACACCCTCCAAACAAAGCTTTAGGTTGTTAGGCTGTAAAACGTGTTTAGCAAAATCTGATTTTGGTAAAATCTGAGATCCAAACAAGCCCTAATTGTCTGGTACTGCTTCACCAGGTAAGACCTGATCAGACACGATGACGCAGGCGTTAGCTAACTTAGTTCAGTTGCCGACATTCAAGCCCTTGCTGCACACATAGCTTTGGTTCATTAACTTCACAGTCTGCACGGCTGCACCTGCACTTGATTCCTAGACAGGTAGCAAAATATAGACGAACACCTGTAACCGCATGGGTCCTCATTGCCTCATTGGTGGGTTAGGACGCGGGCCGTAAAACAATGGCTCTTACCTAGTTACGCAGAAAAGAAAAAAAAAGCTAAGGGTATGTACCATAATACAAACAGATATTATCTATAGTAACTCTTATGTCACCTGTAGACAGCATTAAAGACAGTTCATATAATAGTTATGGTGATACAGTCGGCTATAAGATTGTAGACAACACACAATCTTTTAATGCTTTTCTTGTTTCTGGTGCTACAGTCAACTACAGGATTGTAGACAGCATCTTTTTCTCTCTTCATTCTCTTTCATCTACGTTAGTAAAAATCGTACATTACAGAGACTATAGACAACTGACATAAACATATTGTACATGCTCTATTCGTTACTCCATTTGTCGCACCAAGCAAGCACAACCGTTGTGCATGCCGCCAACTTCACAAGAGAAAGTGGCCACTACCATCAGCTTATCGCTTTGATCCAAACGCATTAGTACGCTCGAGCACGTTCTGGTCTAAATTCTAAAGCCAACATCACCCCAACTTCACCGTGCCCATGAGGGAAAAAGAAAAGGTAATGTGTTGGTATGACTCTGGCATCGGTGCGGGTCGGGACAAGCATCCTTTTTCCCTAGTTGACTTCAAACTACCGGCAGGTTATAGCGCGCTGTGCATGCAGGTTAGAGAGCGATAACTTTACAGTGCTTGTAATAAATAATCATACTGATTCACCTGACAAAAAGGTTACAGTTTAACAGCCATCGAATAAGATGCTGACAGAAGAACGATCTATCACAGACTCGATGCATTGACGGAATAAGAGAGCCGTTACTTATATGCATCGAAATCCAACGATGGAGCACAGATGAAGTTATACTAAATTACTAATCATCGAAGACGCAAACACAAGTAAACGCAAAAAAGGAGGGGGGGCCGGATGACCACATGGCCACGTCGAAACGTCAAACGCAGCAGCACGGCCAGTTGGCCACAGTGCAGCAAGATCTAGGCGACCGACAGGGGCAACCATGTCATTTTATAAAGCGTATTTTTTGCGTGTTAGAACTAAGAAAGTATAATAAAATTTCTACAAAAGAAAAGGAGAAGAAAATAATTCTCACCTAAATCGACCTAACTCGGATCCCTTTTTTAGTTACACCGTCACTCGCGAACCCCACGTACTGTGGGGTCCCCAGCCCTCATACTCCTCCCTGTCCCACTGTCAGTGTCTACGGAAGCCAGAAATACTCTCTTATGGACCGACATGGCAGTCTCTGCAACGCTCCTACTCCCTCGTACCACGCGCGCATCCACCTCGCCTCACCACCCCATCACACCGGCCGCTTTAAACCGGAGAGGCCTTTCCCCTCACATAAACCCGCGCTGATTTTTTTTTTCCTTACCTAATTTCTGTCCTCCTATTCGCGTCGCTCGCTTGGTTTGGATCCGAGTGCCAAGGCTTGGGAGCTTGGCGGATGCTGTAGAAATGGCGGAGGCGGTTGCGTCCGCGGGTGGGCTCGCCATGGCTGCCTCGACCTCCGTCACGCCCGGCCAGGTGAGCCCTAAATCGCGCCTCGATCCGGCGGGTGTTGGTGCGGCATTGCTACTCCGTGCGAATTCTATGGGGGATTCCTGGAGAGGTGGTTGGGGGGGATTTGTGGTCGGAGACGGGCAAATGGGATGGTGAGTTTGTGCGCGGGCGCGCCACTGCAGGTTGGGTTTTGGCCTTTTGGGTTTAGGTGGTTGCGGGGAAGCGCTGAAGATGGCATGCGTGTGAAATTCCTGACGGGAATTTGAGTCGTATTATGTGGTTTTACCGCTGGTGCTGTCTAATTTGAGGGATTTTGAGATGATCAGTGAAAATGGTTGTGGGCTGTGTACCGCTTGGTTGGTACGCGTTATTGTTAATGCAACAATTATTACCCTTATGTTTTAGGATTTGTGGTGTTCTGATAGGAGGGGGAACCATTTAACCTAATGTGGGATTGGAAACCGTGGCTTATTTTTTGTGATGAGGATCAAGGGTGGCCATAGCCAGATTACTGCTGTGTTTGCAACAGTAGCATCAAATCTATTGTGGAAATTCCGAAATTTCATTCAGCCCTGCTATTAGATAATTGGTGAATGAGGGCTTAGGATTTAAGGGTTACAGATTCCACAATGGCTGTAGTTTGTAGATCTGGAGATATCATACGGTAAGGTAGCCGTTAAGAACTTAAGATCTGGCAGTGTGGGCTTGTCGGTTGTATTTTCCAAGAAGAGATGCTAAAATTATTGATACAGTGAGAGTAGGTTTAATGCCCAACCCACTTTGTAGGTTTGCACATTCAGCCTATTGGAATGAATGCTGATTTGCTTGTTTTATGATACATGATTATTCCTTGACCTTGGTAGTTGGTGTTAAGTTCAATGGGAAAATTAGTTAGTACACACAATTCCAGTGTGTTGTGGGTTGCTAGTGTACAAGGGGTGAGATAAGTGGCACCATACTCATCTACTGAAAGTTTAAAGTACACATTTAGAAGGTTGGGTTGCAACTTACAAGCCATAATTAAGTACACAGAGTGATGCTATTCTCGCACATGTAGTTAATTTGTTTATTGCAAATACTAGGATTTGTCTTTTGGGGGACCTTGATTATTGGAACTGAGAGAACTTGCTTTGCATTCATGGCAGGTTTCTGCTTTTCTGGGATTTCTTTGGGTTTTCGCAGCCTGGGCATATGCTGAGGTTCTCTTTCATAGGAAGAATGCTGCTTCTCTTAAAGCGTAAGTAAATTCTACTATAATCTTGAGAATCTTGGTACCCTTGATTTTTGTTTTCAAATATGCTAAATGGTATCTTATCTTTTAAATGTTATCCCTGAAACAGAAATCTCTGCTTGTGTTACAAGAACCATCCCTCAAGATATCTCACTTTTGCAGGGCTTCATGTTCTTTTATCTTGGAATGCCTATTGCACCATTACATGCTGCTTTTAAATGAAACACTATAGTCCTGTCATCACAATAACCTTCTAGAAGGACTCTTATTGGAATTTCTGTTTCTTTGCCTTTGTCAGTAGACACTCAGATGTCAATTTAGCAGTTATGGATAATAGCTCAAACAAAGGAGAGGATCAAACAATGTTATTGGAGGAGGGTAGCCAAGCAGCAGGTGCAAAGACAGTTTATGCTTCTTTCACATCACAAATGCTCAGGTTGTCAGCAAAGTATAATTTCTCGATGGCATATTAAATAAATGTTTTAAGATATCAAGATTCAAAGGCACTGACAAAAATAATCGGTTCCACAGACTTTTCTTTATGGACCAAGCACTTCTTCTGGAGAATCGATTGACACTGAGGGCAATGTAAGCTACAATTGCATCCCACAATCCTCCTTACTTCTACAGTTGCATTATTATGCTGACTGTTTTGCTATCATTTTATCAGATCTGAGTTTGGAGGCCATCTGCTTTACTTTTACATATGTGATCGTACAAATCTACTCGGAGATTCTGTGAAGGTGCTGTTATGCTGATACTTATTAGAAATCTATGCCCACATCTAAACACTAGTTGCAATAATATATATTCATATGGCATTATTTTCTAGTGTAAATAGCTTTTAGATTCTAGTCTTGCTGATGCTTTAATATGTTATTCTTACGGTAAATTTTGGTTATGTGCCTATGTGACATATTGGTAAAATCCCCATTCTCTTTAGAGCATGTCAGTTTTGCTCACTTATTTAGATTAATGCAAAATGGCAGAAACTGGATAGAAGGTGCATGCATAATGTGTCATTTTTTAGGGGATGGCTATGGTGCATTCAACTTCTAGTTACAAAAAAGTTTTAAAACTTTTTTCTCCCTCACTATTTTTCCACTTCCCACCACTCCCACTTGTATGTAAAGTGTATAATTTACATACACATGTACCATAGTCCCTCTCTTTTTTAATGCATAACTCTTTCTAATTTTTTTTTGTATCATGTATCTACAGAATTACAGCCGAGATCTGTTCCTTTTCCTGTACTTTCTTCTTATTATCGTAGCAGCTATGACTTCATTCAAGGTCCACCAAGACAAGTCAGCGGTCACAGGAAAATCTATACTGTATTTGAATAGGCATCAAACTGAAGAATGGAAGGGTTGGATGCAGGTGTTTTTCATACTTCATCTTCCTTTTGGCATCTTTCCGGGCTGTTGTTATACTAGCTGCCGATCATGCATGAACACTAATGCATCAGAACTATGCAAAGAGAATGTATATGTATTCAATTATAAGGACCTTTTGTCACATTGCACTGCTTACTTGTATACTTCTATTGACTTCACTTGTGGACCTCTCTTAGTTGTAAATAAGTTGATTAGTCAAGAACATCCATTCGCAGTCATCAAGGTTTTGATGTCTGTCCTAGCACTAGCATAGCACTAGTTTTCAGCATTGCTTTGTCTAATTTCCAGGTGTTGTTTTTGATGTACCACTACTTCAATGCTAAAGAGATCTACAATGCAATTCGTTTGTTCATTGCTGCATATGTCTGGATGACTGGATTTGGTAACTTCTCCTATTATTATGTGCGAAAGGATTTCAGTCTTGCACGATTCGCTCAGGTGTGTTCTTAGTTAGTCCCACTGTTCTTGCCTTTTATCTTTAGAACTTCCCTGACAAGTTGCACCTTCAACAGATGATGTGGCGCCTCAATTTGTTTGTGGCATTCTGTTGCATTGTCCTAAATAATGACTATACACTCTATTATATTTGCCCTATGCACACCCTTTTCACCCTCATGGTTTATGGTGCTCTTGGTATTCTGAACAAATATAACGAGATTGGATCAGTGATGGCTATAAAAATTTTCGCGTGCTTCTTGGTAGTTATCCTGATATGGGAAATCCCAGGTGTCTTTGAGATAGTCTGGAGCCCCTTCACGTTTCTTCTAGGTCAGTGTTTCTTTGGAAACCTTTAGTGATTTTAATATTCTATGCATTTTTTATTGTATAAAGATGAACAATGTTATTCGCAGGCTATACCGATCCTTCTAAACCAGATCTCCCCCTGTTGCATGAGTGGCAATTCCGATCTGGACTGGATCGCTACATATGGATTGTGGGAATGATATATGCTTACTACCACCCAACTGTATATTTCCTGCCACTTGTTTTTATGTAGTATCTTTAGATTTAGAGAGTTTTTATGTAGCTGTTCTATATCTTTAGGTTTAGAGAAAGTTTGAATCATTGTCAGAATTGTTCAATAAAATACCATCTATGTGCAGGTTGAGAAGTGGATGGAAAAACTCGAAGAAGCTGAAACAAGAACTAAACTCTATATTAAGGCCTCTATAGTTACAGTTTCTTTAACGGTAATTATCAAACAACTGCAACAAATTGTTTATTACACATCCATCTTTTGATATGATCAGCTTGCTGCGTGGTGATCACAGGCTGGGTATTTGTGGTACGAGTACATTTATAAGCTGGACAAGATTACCTACAATAAATACCATCCCTATACATCCTGGATTCCCATAACGTATGTATCTTTCCATCTCAATATATTGTGTTTATATCCATTGCTATATATTGTGTCTAGATCCAATGGTATACTGCAAAATCTGATATTGCTCCATTTTTGTTGTACTCAAAAGTGTCTACATCTGCCTACGCAACTTCACTCAAGAATTCCGGAGCTGCTCTCTCACGCTATTCGCGTAAGTTTTGTTTTTGTGAAACATTCCATTTTTATGATTGGAATTTTGCTAATGTTCGGTGACTATGCGACTAACTTATTTGTTCATTTGTCTGTTCTAGCTGGCTTGGAAAGATTACACTAGAAACATATATATCTCAGTTCCATATCTGGCTCAGGTAACCATCCACTGTCTCTTCTTTACAATACTCTTGGTCCTGCCATTTGTGCCACTGGAAAGTTTCAGATCGTCAATGACTGAAAATTATCTTCTTTACTTTGATGACTCGCGCAGATCAAGGGTGCCCAATGGGCAACCCAAATGGCTATTGACAATGATACCAGATTACCCTCTGCTCAATTTCATGCTCACTACTGCTATATATGTTGCGGTATGTAGATCCTCTTCCCTATGTAATACATTGAAGAGGTTAGTCCATGCAGCAACTTGTTTATGTTACCATGTATTCCCGCAGGTTTCCCATAGGCTCTTCGAATTGACTAATACTCTGAAGATGGCATTTGTGCCAAGTCGTGACAACAAGCGCCTCTCATACAATTTTGTCGCAGGAATTGCGATTTCAGTCGCAATATACTCAGTATCATTTGTTCTAGTTAGCATTGCAGGATATTAGCAATTTTAGTTTGGTTGTTTTGGGGGGTTCTAGTAGGCGTTCTAGGTTACCACCGTACCAGCAAAGCTAGCTCAATTGTCGGTGAGAGCAAATTCAACTGGCGAAGCACTATACCCAACCTAGAAACTGCCATCTCCTTCACCCTGAGCTTCAAGGTTTTATTTGGGTTCGACGGCGAAAAAGGAGTCGGGATGCGCAAGAACAAATGATCTTGATGAGTGTAAAAATATATTAATGAGCCCCAAGCGAGAAAATGATAAAAGTAGATATATGCCTGTATAGCCGTTGAAATGCATACTGTAAGTGAGCACGTCGGCTGTCGAAATCAGGGGTTTTTTTCACACTTGAAATAGACAGAATAATGATAAGTTGCGCGGATTTTGATTCCTTTTTTTTCTTCTAAAGATGCACGGAGCGGATGCGGTGCCTGCTGATGTGATAAATATGATGTCATGTGTTTACCTGCTTTCCAACCAACCGTGTTATTTCGACTCAACCCAGAAGGTTGCTTACTTTGAAACCATGTTTTTTTTCTGCCTACTTTCGAACCTTGTTATTTCTACTCGTTTTAATTGTGCTAGCATGACCCTTCTTGCCCCCACAACCCATACGAAAGCGGAACAGAAGCATACACAAGTCAAGCTAAGCTAGCAATAGAATATCAGCACATTTTCTTTAAAACTAATCCAAAACAGTGCAAATAAGCCAACAAAAACAAATACAAATACGGCTAATATATCAAAATATGGAGACTGATACACAATTGAACTGCATCACAACCTACACCTAAAAGAAAGAAAAACAAGGATCTAATTCCAAGGCCATTACTTGTAAGTTGTGACGCAGTAGCAGAGCAACATTTCACATATGTTGTACATAATGACCATCCATCATGCTGACAAATTACAATAGGATGAGGAAGATATCATGCTGGCGCCGATGGTGTTGGGCAACTGTATCAGTGATGCCCATCGCTTGCTCGAAAGGCTCTGGTGCCAGACCCCAGCGCAACTATGATAAGCAAAATGGCATCAACTTCAGTTTCTAGTCGCAGCTCTTTCCCTCTCCCGCTTGTTGTACAACCTCTCAAGGACACGCTTCGCCTCACATGATGGAAAATTGATCAGATCATAATAGTGTGGAGCTACATCGATCAGCCTGCGCACAAAGTACAAAAAAACGTCAAGATTTCCATCAAATCTTCAATCTTCACGACTAAACCAGCTTGGTTCAGATAACGACTTACCATTCTCCACGGATATCAGTGACTGTGCGGATGAAATTCCTGGTGGTCAAAACATATTCATTATAGATGACCCACTCTGGCTTATGGTCCATACAATTCGAGGGATGAAGATGGACAACCTGGTGATGAAGGAAGGGCAGGTCAAAAAATTGCAACACACCACCTTGTGCAAAAAACTAGATAAAACATCAGAATACCAACCTGGTTATCTTTGACAGTCAGGTAATGTCCAGTTCGCTCCAGGTGAGCAACCTGCATGAAGTACCCTGAAAGCATAGCTTTCCTGATATTGACGTAGTACTCACGACTGTTGAAGTCCGTGCTGCACATCTTGAGGTTGAATCTGGTCATGATGCGGACAAGCTGTTGTCTAACATTATCGGCAGCCTTTAGCGCTCTAGCATTGATGAAATTCTCATAACACCACTGAGGATCTTCATCTGCATTGTCAAAAAGAATATTGTCAAGAGAAGAAAAGGCTAACTAAGTGTAAACTTAATGAAAATGGTTATGGGCTTACTATTTTGCTTGTACGCATGGTAGACGTTCAAAAGCGTCAGATGGTCCCCATCAATGTGGCCAAATCGAGCCTTCGCCTCATCAGCAGCCTTTTGTGCCTCCCTAGGCCGGAGAAAGCAATTGGGTACTAGAGGAAGAATATGGTAATAACAGACGAAGTCCACCGTGGTCAGCAGATGCAACGAGGTGAGACGATACCATTGGCTTTGTCAGAATAACTCAACAAACAACAACTATCCGCATCAGCCTAAACTGTATGATCATTTCGATCAATAGCTCAAGAAGCCAGGTGCATGACAGTTGCTGATGACAGCCCATAAAATAGATACAGAAGAAAATAATGGAAGCGCACATGCAGTAGTCTACATGCAAGCTCACATGCTAGAAACAAGGCAGTTTGCTTGCACACGCAAATGATGCAAGCAAAATAGTGCAGGTGCAATATATCAACAGCAGGATAATTTTGTTGTTGAAATGCAATTTAGTTGACATACCTGACAGCATGGCAGATATCGAGAGGATCTCATTTGAACAGTTGTACTTTGGACTGATGACAAGCATCTTTGACATCTGTGGATCCAGGGGAAGCTCACTCATCGTTTCGCCTAAAGGTGTTAGGTTACCTTCATCATCGAGTGCCCCCAAGTAGTTCAAAACTTCTAAGGCCCTCATTAGAGTTTCTGGTGCAGGAGGGTCCATGAAGTCAAAATGCACTAAATCATCAATTCCAAGCTTCTTCAAAGTAAGAACTGTATTTGCCAGGTTTGACCTAAGAATTTCTGGGTAGGTCTGGGGTTGTAAATCATCGTTAAAACTCTTCTCTGTGTATAACCTGAAGCACTTCCCAGGCTGCGTTCTTCCAGCACGACCAGCTCTCTGATGGGCACTTGCCTTGGAAATCGGTGACACCAGAAGGGATTCCACCCTTATCCTTGGGTTGTAAACCTTCTGTTTGGAAAACCCTGGGTCGATCACATACACTACACCGTCTATGGTTAAGGATGTTTCAGCGATGTTTGTGGACACAACAATTTTCCTCCCAGGAGGACCTCCCTCTTTCAATGGGGCTGGAGCAGGTTCAAAAATCTTCTGCTGCATTGCTGGGGGTAGCGTAGAATACAGAGGCACGACTTTAACTGGGCCAACCTGGTCTCCCATGTTATTAATTTCCTTATTAATTTTCCGACAGGCGTCCTCAATCTCCTCTTCTCCAGTAAGGAAGACAAGGATATCACCAGCAGGTTCACACATATGTATCTGCACAACTGTCCTGATAGCAGCTTCTAGATAGTCCCTTTCTGGTTCTTGTGTATAGAAGATCTCAACCGGATGAAGTCTCCCAGGCACCTTCATCAATGGTGCGCCACTGAAGTAACCCTGAAATTTCTCTGCCTCAAGGGTGGCACTCATAACAACAAGCTTCAAATCAGGTCTATTCTTTAGAACCTCCTTCAGAAGCCCAAACAGAACATCCGTTGCCAATGTTCGCTCATGAGCCTCATCAAGAACAATCACCTTGTACCTCTCTAAAAGTGGGTCTGCCATTGCTTCTCTCAGAAGCATACCATCTGTCAAATATCTGATAGGAAGCAATAGTGTTCAACACAACATGATTAGATCAGAATACCTAAAAAAGAAAAGAAACATACACTCCATATCAATCTGCCAAAAGATGGTGCAACTAATCATGTTATTCCATGAAACACAAGGCTCAAAAAGCTTACTTGAGAACAGTTTTGTGGCTGCTGCAATCTTCAAAACGGATACTGTAACCAACTTCCTCCCCGATAGTAACATCCATCTCCTCTGCAACACGCCGGGAGACCGACATAGCCGCAACCCTCCGCGGCTGGGTGCAGGCAACCATAGAGCGGTTGCCCAGGCCTTCAGCTTCGAGCACAAATTGGGGGATCTGTTCAACAGAAATATAAATCAATCCCCAGAACAAATCGAGCGAAAGGATACTCCCATCACAACAACCAAACCCTCGTCTCGGCTACGCAAGACCATACACAATAACACAAACAAAACCTAACCAATTTACATTAGAACCAAATCGCTAGCAGCTAGAACATCTCCTAATGCTACAACTCAACAAAAAAGAACACTACATAATAACCTAAGCAACGTATACATAGATGTACGGGCATAGATGCAGATATCATACCTGAGTGGTCTTGCCGCTTCCGGTTTCTCCGACGAGGATGAGGGTCTGGTTGTCGCGGAGGACGCGGAGGAACTCGTCCTTCTGCTGCCACACGGGGAGCGTGCGGCGCTTCTCGAGGATCTCGAGGTACCGCGCCGAGTAGGGCCGCCCCGTCCACCGGTTGATGGACGGGTTCACCGCGACGGCGCCGCCGTTGGTGGCGGCGCGACCGAGCTTGGCGGAGACGGAGGTCTCGTCGACCACGTCGAAGAGGCTCACCTTGCGCTTCCGCTCCGTCCCCATGGCGGCGGAGTCGGCGGCGGGAGGGGCGGCGCGGTCGCGCGGTGCGGGGTAGGAGGCGGGAGAGTGGGAGGGGCGGGGAGGCGAAACCCTAGCTCTCGGGTCTGGAAGAGTCGCCGAATTTATATTTGGGAATTGCACAATACTAGGTGTCTAGGTCGGTGTGAGGCTGCGAGACGGGGCTCCGCTCGCGGGGAAGCGAGTTTCGCTATGCTACGTTAACCGGTTTGGAAGGCATCTTTAACTACTTGCGTGCGGCTCTCTGAACGTGCCCCCTGCTATTTTACGTCATGACTTCACCTTGCTGTAGTAGTACGCGAATTCGTAGTACGCGAGGTGTTTTACATACGCCTTAGAAATACGAGTATGAAATCAGATGGTTTTGGATGCGATAGCCGATAATGGAACGAATAAGGGAGGGATGCAAACTGGCAATGGGTAGACAAATAAATAATAATATCATGCAAACACACATCGATTCAATTCCTAGCTTCAGAAATGAGAACTACTGATGATACATAAAATTCAATTGTGCGTCATATATAATTCATAAGTTCACAATATTTGGTTAGCATTGTATTTGCATTGAATGTTAAACATGAGCAGGGCGTAGCATTTCAAATGACCTGATCTGGTGGTATGAAAGTTTGAACGGACTGTTTTTGCCCGGTGGAACAGTGGGACCAAATGAGACAGATGCCTGGGCAGTGGACATCCTCAAGATTGATTTGAAAAGTGTGTTTTAGCTTTTGATTATTTTCACTATTTCTAAAAACATTTGAAAATGGTTCCTTTTGCATGAAAGGTCAGACAATAACAAATTCAATGGTCATGCTTAACAAATTCAATGGTAATGCTTGTGACTTGTGAGCTACAATTTATTGGAGTGATCTGCTGTATTTGTTCATGGTATCCACTTTTACCGGTTCACATATCACACACAATTCAATAGTTATTGCCATAAACTTGCACATCTGTTTTATTCCACTCATGCAACAACCTTTCGAACTGGGTTGTTTTCCTCTCTAAAACCATATCCCTTCAAGCTCCTTAGTGTGCATCAAATTATACATTTACTCATTTTTCGATGAGAAAAAAGAGTTAGTGCCCAAAACTCTATAGTCCACACAGTAACTCTTACCTGCTGATACCGCAAGTATTTTTTTTTTATGTTGATACTTCTTTGTGCATGCATAGTGTCGTCCTACGTTATATTTTTATGTCAAATTTGTATACTTTCTACTCACTCTGCAGTGTCCATAGCTCGCCAAACTGACCTTGCCACAAAAGTAAGATCGTGTGTTAAATTCATCTTTCTGCAGACTGACCGGGAGGGTGGATATTCCCCTTCCTCTAGAATTCAATGAAGATTACTCCAGTAGCTCTCCCACCTGCAAGTTTTATTCAGGTTTCTTCCACATCAATGTCTACGATTCTGGGGCAGTATGCCTATCAGTTTTGAGTAGTGTAAGCTTTAACCGAGTGGATACTAACACGGCGGCAACCGGCAAGCTCTGTCCTCACTCCAATAGGCAATCACATAGTCCAGGCTTTCGCAGTGCATAACATCTTGAACGGCTGAATTACTACCATACTACTGTATTGTAATACAGTAGGGAACACTACGATGTCAATGGCTCAATGCACATGTGCTGCACGTGAGGACACGGCATGAAATCTTTTTAGGCGTGCTTAATTTGTCCTACACAATTTTATGCAGTAAAATATCTTAACTAGTCTGCTTGTGGAAAGGCTAACAATGAACACAGAGCTTAATCGTTGCATAAAACACTTTTTCGAACAGTGTTTACTTAAGCTTTATAATTTCACAAGGCATAAGACACTCTAACAGTAAGTGCATAATTCATCTGTACACAGTAGAATCTTTGCACCCATGAATCCATGCATGAGGCCAACAACTAAATGATCGATGAGCCTTGGTTCCAAATGTGCTATTTGCAACAGCAGTTTAAGAATCAGTTTGTAGCCGCAACTTGTTTTCATTTCACCAAATTTTAGGTCAGAATTTTAGAAAATGCATATGCCAAAAAAAGTACCGCAAATATGTGTCTGGTACATGGTTAAACACAAAGATGTTCTACCATCAAACAATCCATGAAAAAACTGCTGCTGACTACCAAGAACTATTCCATCTTACTTACAAATAGACTTGCTCATGGGCGGCCCAACCCGATTTTTCCTGGCCTGGGCCTTGATTTTCAATTCAAAACTTGGAAAAGCCCAAAGTTTTATGGGAAAACACAGGTTTCGAGGCGGATTGGCCGTTCAAGGTTTCAGACCCAAACTGGCCCGAAGTTTAAACAGGTCTACTTACTTACATACACATCTAACTTGCCCCTGGCCACCAGCCTTCAATCTTATCCCAGATGTACTTCACGATCGCCTATCTGTTCTCTTGCAAAATAACTTCCCCTTTGACATGCTCCACAACTCTGTCCAAGACTTGATCCAGCAAAGGCTGAACTTTATAGCTCATCCACATTTATCCGAGCACAATAAAAAGCAATCACTCTACCAGCAAACCCTCTTTGATCATTTATTTGTGAAAGACTTTTCACTCTCGAATTTACTGAGCGAAAGAGCAAAGTTTGAGGAAAGTAAATAGCATAGGCCATATCTCAATTGTAAGAGATGTTAGGTAATCTTTGTTAGAGTCTGTTTCTGTTTTGGTTTCTTTAGGAGCTTGCTGTAGCCGTATCCGAGTAGCGCACGTGAAGAAACCGAGTAGGATTCAATCGAAGCTAGCTGAGTCCGAGTTAAAGTCTGTATGGCTGACTATATAGATAGCACTAGTTGCTTGTACCAGATGTGAATCAACGTGAGAGTTTAGTCGAGAAGTAAAACAATGTAAGCGTGAAGAAGCAATGTGAGAAAGCAATAGCAAAGTAATAGAAGAGAGGAAAGAAAAGCTGCAGTGCAGCAGGAAATCGTTTTCTTGTTTTTCAGTTCGTGTGTTCATCTTTGATCGGTTTCGCCAAGCAAAATCTCCCGGAGTTGTTCCAACAAGAGATGCTTATAAGAGTGTATTGAATAGTACAGACATAATAAAGTCTAACTCCATAATGCGAACACTCTTCATACGAACAGTAATACAATACCAAGTCAGTGGTGGAGTGTGAGCCAAAAACAAGATACCTAAGTTGGCATGACAACCAAAGTATGACACAAATGCTAAATGTACTACACAAATTCCTCAAAAAGTGCTAAATGTACAAAGAAGCGTTTGAATCATGAAAATATCATATTAGAGCAACAACGTCTATAAACTATAAAGTAGTCTAAAGCAGTGGCAGACCCACGGCTAAATTTTAGCTATGATGGAGACGTGGAGTCGTCCGTGCAGACCAAGAGTATTACCCACAAGCAAAACAATCCATACACAAACTATATTGTAACCTCGTAGATTATTTGAGCTTTTGTCGAATTTTGAATTTCAGCAAAACAACTAACAGAACAAAAACTTAATTTAAATCGATACTCTAAAGACCAATCCAAATGAAATTTGATTTGCAATTCGAATGAAAGTTTGAATTTAAAATCCATTTGATACTTACTAGCCTAAGATTTTGACATCGCTAGCATCGCGCCGCCACCCACGGCCAACGTCGGCCGCTGGGCGTCGACCCCTACCGGTCTGCCCCTTGGCTCCCTCGGCTCCTCATGCCCTCCTCAGCCTCCTGAGTCCTAGGAGCAGCGCCGCCACGCGCCCACGCAGCCATGCCAGCTGCACCGCCCACCGCCCGGCACCAGCACTGCCCGCCTACGCTGTGCGGCATGCGCGCCCACTTAGCCGCCACCCCCTGCCGGCCTGCCCCTTGGCCCCCTCGGCTCCTCACCCCCCTCCTCATCCTCCTGAGTCCTGGGAGCAGCACCGCCACTCGCCCACGAGCCCACACCGCACCGTCCACCAGTCGGCACAAGCACCCAAGCTGTCGAGAAGAGCTCGCGCCTCGCGACCTAGCCGACTGATCTGGGTCATGCCTTAGCCCTTGGGACTTTGTGGGTTGCGGCCATGGGCCTTCCTTGGCAGTGCGGCCCACCATCGATTGAAATGGCCTAGGAAGCCACCATCCTCAATTCAAACTTCAGAAAA
Source organism: Ampelocalamus luodianensis (assembly GCA_036346255.1). Taxonomy (NCBI): domain Eukaryota; kingdom Viridiplantae; phylum Streptophyta; class Magnoliopsida; order Poales; family Poaceae; genus Ampelocalamus; species Ampelocalamus luodianensis. The sequence continues at coordinate 23,392,943 of CM070622.1, read as the reverse complement.
CATAGCACCGTGACCGTCTTCTCGGGCTCGGCCTGAGGTCTTGGTTGCTCGGCGGAGGGGGGTGGGAGGGGCTGTTCTTGGCTGGTGGTAGCTCTGGCGGACTCCAGAGCACGCCAGAATGGTGGGTCTGCCCCTGGTCTAAAGCAAAGCGAATATTGAGGACGAAATAAGAGGAAGATGTGAAAGAAACAAGAGCAAGGATCCATGGGAGCTTAGAACGAATATTTAAGGACTACATTGCATTTGCACGGAGTAACAAACTAAGGGTTGGAAGGAGGGTCAGGACCTAACTTGGCCCCAACAAGGCTCCACCACTGCCATAATCTCACTAGTGCCCATGCAAGCATCTCTTGGTTTTAAGCACATTGTTAAAAGGTCACAATGCAAACCTCTAGAAGACTCGAAACATTGCAAAAACAAGGATATTTCTAGGGAAGACACTATAGTTAGATAAATAAATTAGGAAACCTTCTAGCGTATGGATATTTTCTTGGAAGAGCATAGATGATCTAGATATTTTAGTTCAATGGCTCTAATCTTGACAAGTGTCAAAGATCCAATGACCATTGAGTTCTATAAACCGATCTGTGCATTAGTTGCGTCAACAGCGGACAAGGGATGGATTACAACAAGGGGAGGCATTAATGTCTGAAAGACGTGAGAGGGGGTGTCGCTGCAATCCCTTGCCTTATCAATTAGGGGCCTTGAATCTTGCCCACTTGGGGCAATTACAGTGTGGACACCTATCCCAGTATGGGGGGTGAGAGTGGCGAGTGGGACCACAACATTAGAGGCTTTAGCCAGGAGCTTGCACTCGGCGTTGGATTTCGAGACCGAACCGGTATCCAGATTAGATACTAGAGTACCCTCTCTCTTCATTAACTATAGTACCACATCATCATTTTGTCTACATGGCAGGCTTAAGATACCAGCCAGCATGGAGCACTGGGAGCAGCCTTATCAATTAGGGGCCTTGAATCTTGCCCACTTGGGGCAATTACAGTGTGGACACCTATCCCAGTATGGGGGGTGAGAGTGGCGAGTGGGATCATAACATTAGAGGCTTCAGCCAGGAGCTTGCACTCGGCGGCCTCCGTTGAAGAGTGAAGGGGAAAGGGATGACCCAAAATAAAGGGCCTGTCGCGAGAAGAAAGTTGGCGACATTTTGGCAGGCGATAGAGAAAAAAAGGCAAGAGAGCTCACCCACGACAGAAAAATCATTCCGGGGGGCGGTACAGAGAGCAGTAGCTACAAGGTGAGAATTATAATGTGGTTCAGAAGAGGGCAGTTTGAGCCAAACTAGATGGGGGGAGGGGAGCTAGCAAACGGCTTGACCATAAGAGAATGGAAATTGCTAGGTACAAGAGCTTGGAAGGCAACACTTGGGAGTGGCAACAATGGTTGGAGCCAGAGGGGAGACATGGCTAGGGTGGCTGCTTGTGCCTTCGATGAAAGATCTAGGAAGGGGGTTGACGCAGGGCCGCTAGCCTTGCTTTGCACACAGCTTGCTTCACAAGCAGCAGGTCATCGAGGGACGTGGCCCAACCAGCATGCCGAGGAGAGAATGGGAAGCAAGGGAAGGTACCCAGGGGCAAGGGGGTAGGAGGGTGGGGGTGTTGTTGTGCCAGTCTCCAATTATGTTCAATTTAACTTGGAGAGAAACTGCGATTTGCTATGATTGTTGGTTGGGAGAAAAATATTATTTATGATATTTTATGTGAATTGTTGTAGTCGATCAGCACTGGTGTCAGTTAGATCACTGTTTGGATGCTTTTGTTTGTTTGTTGCATGAATCTATACAACAATGGTGTAATGGTCACCATAATTTACATACTCACCAAGTGTCACATGAAAGGAAACTAGCTTGGAAGCAGAAGTGTAGACAGAGCTTAAACAAGGACGAATTCGTAGATAAAGATAACCTTTGGGTTTTGGGTTCTTAATTTCCAAGTCGAACCGGGTAAAAAACAAAGTTGAAGGCGGACCGAGACTCATCTGCACCGTTGGGGATAAGCTAGCAATGCATGCCTCGAGGTGCAGAGAGTACTCACTAGCTAGCTTACCCGGATACTTCCAAAATTGACGTATCAATATCAGATATGGATACAACCTCAATATGGCTGGATATGTGTCCTGCAAGTATCGGTGATTTTTTTGTTTTTCAAAAAAGAAAATATTCCCGATACTTTTTGGATACTTCTCTGATACTTCCCTAGTACCTCTCTACCTAACATCCCTTACTCGACGTAGAAACGTATGGTCGATCTGTTCAGCAAACAACAATCAGTTGATTTATCTATGTTTGGAAGTGGATTTAATTCCTTTTACTCAATTGAGGATAGAGCCCATCTAGACCCAAAGCAAACAACAAATCAATTGACATTAAAATTACTTGGTATCCAACATCATCTTCTTGCACTAAAAGAAATTGGAGTACCGATGGTTTAATCCACAGTTCAATGAGAAATAGGTTTTTATACTTAAACGTCTTTTCTTAATTTCTTAATTTTACCAACTACATGGAATTTGATTGCAATTGCATTGTTGTAGGCTAAACCCTGGACGCGCTGAGGATTTAGTATTTGTGCACAACAACTTACGTCTTCTTTATTTCTTCACTAGTAAACTGAACCCTTGATTATTGCAATTCATTAATTTATGTGTAATTTTTATTTTTATTTTATATATATACATGTATCGGTGTTTTTGGAAAAATATCGTATCACGGTATCGGTGTATCCGGATAACCTAGCTCACTAGTACTCAATACTATTTGAGAACTGGAAACGCATTAAGTATTGAAGCTAACCGGATAAACTCTTCTCCCTATGGTCAATGAGTGAAGTTTCTTCGTTGCCATCGCTGTGGTCGTCGTGCCGCCTTAGCTTGTCACCTCTGCCGTTGTAACATCCCAATTTTTAGAGCTTAAAAATCTTTTAAATAGTTAGTAGGAAGAAAATTCACCATTTGGATTTTATTTGAAGTTAATTCAAAAGCTTAATATTAGACTTTATAATCAAAAACATTTAATGTGAATAATCCCAACTTGAACAATAACCAAAACTATTTTATTTGGGTTCTATGTGCTCAGATATATTTTCTAGATTTTTCTAGAATTTTTCTGAGTTCATTTGCTATTTTCTATTGCTTATTTGAATTTCTGGTATTTTCTAAATTAGAAAAACTAATTAAAATCTCGGAAATCCTTCGCCTAATCTCCCGCCCATTCCTCATTTATCACATGCAGCCCCGGGCCGCGCCAGCCCCGCCAATGCTTCACCACGCCACGTGCCACGCTTCCCATCGATAGGTGGACCCCGCCGGCCAGCCTCTCTCTCTCTCTCTCTCGCGCGCGCTCACTCCGCCGTTGGATCAAGCATGGACGGATAGATGCGCGTGAGGTAACCGAGACGGTCCGAATGTTTCGTTGATTGTGGACCGTTGGATCAAGATTGAGCGGTCAGATCTTGAGTTAGTTTAGTAGCCGTGTCGCTTCGCACGCGCCGCATCCTAACCCTAGCCATCGACGTGGGCCCCGCTTGCCACGCCGCCTTCTTCGTCGCGCCTTCTTCTCCGCGTCCGAAGTCGGAGCCGCCGCCATTGCCGCTCTTCTAGAAGCTCAATCCGACAACGAGCTTTCCTAACTAAACCGCCGGATTTCTTCGCCAAATCCTATCCCGCTTATCCGCACTCGTTTCGTTGGAACCTTATCCCGTCATGGACTCTATCTCCGCTTTCTCGTGCTCATCTCGGACTCCTTTTAGGGTTTCCGCCGCGACGCCGGACCCCGAGCTCCTATAAATAGGACCCCGGATCGCTTGAACACCCGCACCAAAACCCCAACCCTAGTTCACCCGAGAGCCCTGCGCGCGCCGCTGCTAGTTTTTGGTTTTCCACCCGCAAGGTCTCCGGTGAGCTTTTTCGCCTGCCGTCGCGCCGCCGAGCTCGCCGATCGCACCACCAAGATCGCACGAGCATAAGCAACCTCCGGTGCCGCCCACTTCGCCGAGCATCGCCGAACTCCGATCCGACAAATACCGGCTACTCCTCCGCTTAAACGCCGCCGCCGCCATCTCCGGTGCTCGCCGCCGTGAGTGCACCATCGTTCGCGCAACAAGGGCTTCAATCGTACCGGACCTCGTCGGGAGCGCCGATCGCCGTTGCGACGGCCCGAGCGCCGCCGTCTTGTCGTCATCCACGTCGGGCAGCGCCGCGCCCTGCGCGCGTGGCGGCCAGTGGCGCCCGGTCAAGATCCACGCAGTGCGCCTACGTGGGTAGTCCACCGGACCCCGAGTCCTGAGGCTCGGTGGACCTAGTCCACCGTGAGCCTAGCCTCTGGCATGTGGGTCCCACATGTCAGAGATTTCTTTTATTATTTCTTTTTCCGAAATTCCTCCACGACGCCGGCTTGCAATAATCTGATTTTCCTTTAGGAAAATAATTGAAATTCATGAAATATCGATTTTCAGATTTTATGTATTTTCAATCTTCCAAAGGCCATAACTTTTGCATCCGAACTCCGATTGAGCCCATTCAAATTTCTAAATTTGTCTAAATTCGAGATCTACCTAATTATTATTTTTATTTAATTTTTGGAGTTTATTTTTCCTCTGTTATTTATTTGTTTTGGTTGTTTCGCCGTTTGTGCGTAGACGCCGATACTTCGGGGGTTTTCGTCGAAGAAGGCTTCAACCAAGTTCAAGACCAGTACATAGACCTATTCCAAGGCAAGTCATACCTTTGATCATATTGAATCCCAGTTTTCCCAAATTACATTGTGTTAAATTATTGCATTTACTTTAATTATGTGTTTAACTGCTTTTGGGCTAGTTATTGATCCAATCTGTTATGTTCACCTTGCCTACTTGTATACCTTAATCTTTTGTCGCCCTAGATTGGTTTATTATTTAGTTGGTATTAACATATTGCCAACATGGTTGGTTAGACCGACTAGAATTGCTTAGCCATGCTACGAGTCATCATCTCATGTGAGTGCAATTATGAAATTGACTAAGTGACTATGGAACTGTGTGTGCTGTGTGCTATTACTCGTGATGGCATGTGTTGCACTAAACCAACTGGGTGGTAAAAGATTTAGACTGAGGCAAGTGGTGGATACTGTGTGAACCGGTGGCTTTGTGATTGGGATTTATCTGCGTGGTTTAGTTAGAAAACCGGAAGTCTTGCCTTGGTCAATTAAGGACTTAACTTTGTGCGCCATTGAATCGAAGCTTTCTGACGATCGCATGTCCGTAATGTGCCTAACTTAGTAGGTTACGGAGTTTCAACATTGGGGTTCGTGGATAGGTTAAGCTTTGTGATATGGGATGTGTGAATAAGAACGCCAATGTTGAGACGGTTGCCGAATGTTATGTTACGATTAGTGCTAGCTACACTAGTTGTATCGTGGGTAAAGTGTACAAACCTCTGCAGAGTGTTAATTAATCTATTCGAATAGCCGCGTCCTCGGTCATGGACAATGCTCGGGATTTCACATGAGGGGTAGTGTTCATAAAATGTGGGATTGGGAGTCGTGATCTCAATCATATGGTCGTGTGAATCAATCGGTTTAGTTGTGTGTCTTTGTGGAAACAATCATAAATTAATATTGCTTATTTGTTTTAAATTATGCTTTCAATCTATTATTTGTATTCAATTGCAAACGTTGCATTTCTGCAAAATAACCACAGAAGCCATTTCCTTTGGAATAAGCCTGCATCTATATATTGCATTCTGTGGTATGATTTGCGAGTACGGTTGTGTACTCACGCTTGTTGTAAAACTTGCGCCCAAACCTCTGTATGGAGGAGTCTTCGCCGCTTTCGAGGAGGAGTTTGTGGAAGAAGGTTGATCGTTAGATCATCGATCCCAGTCGGTTGCCTGTGGTGTGCTGATTGGAGTTTGCCAGAGTTTATTTTTGTTCCGCTGCAGTATTTCTTTAGTGTTAGCCCTGCGTGGCTTATTAAGTTGTAACCCCGACCTTAAGGTCAAAACTCTAAGTTGTTACTCAAACTATTCATTTATGTTATATTTCGCTTGTGTGGATTGATATTCACTTATGTTATCACTGTGCACTAGCGTGATCCTCGACTAGTGCGAGAATACACGAGGGTCCGATTGCATTTTGGGTCCCGACAGCCGTGCTGGGCCTCTGCAATCGCACCACAACTGTCGCCGCGGCCGCATCGGCCCTTCCCGACCATCTAATAATCTATGACCGGTTTTTGCAAATGGGTTAATGATAGCTTGACTTTTGAGTTATCTAATATGTTCTACTCTTTGTGAAAGGCTTCGATTGGTTACACATGAGAGCGTATTTTAGTCCGCAATCCTTTTTCTAGAAACATTTTAGTCCGCTATCCTCGTGTGCGTGCGTCTTGCTACACATATTCGTTAGAGTGAATTTCTTATATGACACCGAAAGTTTGTCTCATCCCTTGTATATCACTCATTGTTTCACTGTCATCAAGGATTTCACAAAAAATTAGTAACATATAAGGAATTAATCCTATTTGTAACATGGAAGAATTGTGCTGGGCTGGGGGCTTGAAGCTAAACAATTCACCACCATGATCTGCTACAGTACTACATATGCTTCGTAGTTGGATGGTTGGAATGTTATTTCTATAGAAATTTTTGTCACACAAAATTCAAAGGAAAAAAAAAGCAATTGAAGTTTTGCTGCCAGGATTTTTTAGGAAAAAATGATGTATGCCACTCCTAGTGCTAGTTTTAGAAATGCGTCACTCCTCAGTTGCTTCTTCAAAATATGTCACTCTCAAGTGAAGTTGTTTTGAAATATGTCGTTATGGAGGATTATATGCCATTCCCCTAATACGCCCGCCGTATTTTCCTCCATATTTTCATATGGATCGAAATGCCCTGGCACATCTAATGGAGTCAATCAAACCACTTGCTTGCACCTGACCCGACCTGCGCTGCCTTGTCGACGTCCAATCCCCTATCCCGTCGCCTCCCATCGCCGCCGACCATGGAGCACCTCCTCTCACGTAATTAGCGGCCTCCCTCATGGCGATGCGAAAGGTGACAAGTGCAAGAACAACATTCTAGTAGCTTATTTCTCGAATTTTCTTATGGATAATTTTGTTGTATTTCTGTGAGCAGAATGATACTCGGTGTTGTTTCTTCAAGTGGGATTATGAATACGAGGAATCAAAGGCGCTGAATAAGACGCCCCATGTTATTACCCTAGGGGTAATCACACTTAGGAATATGGACTACTATTCATTTGCTCAGTAGAACACTGCTCCAATGAACAGTAAGCTTTTACCAGAGTTAGCACAACAGAATAATAAGATAGAAACTGTTCTTTATTACAACAGTAGCCACACAAGGCTAAGGTTCTGGATACAATTATTTAATAACAAAAGGGTAATACTTTCCCCACGCTTGCCTGCTAGGCCCACTCGGCAGCCTACTCGTCCCACGAGTCAGATAGGGCGTCCACCTCGCCCTGCTCCTCGTAGCCAACACCCTCATCATCGGTGGCCTCCTCGGTACCTGCGAATCCCTCATCCCACTTGGGATAACTCCCGGCTAGACAAGGATCTAAGCAAAGGGGGGAGATAGGAAGGGTGAGTACTAGTGTACTCATCAAGCATGTAATACAAAATGCACCTGATGACTACCTCTTGTCCTTATCATATTCTTATCTCTTCTCTTGTTCCGAAAAAAGTCATCAAAACTTAGGTTGCAATTTTAATTCTGAAAAGACTACTTGTCACTCGAATAGAAGAAAGACCCCTAGTGGTTCCCGTATGCTCCAATCCAGGAGTCAGGCATGAATTCATGATTTTATTTAGCACTACGCAGGCTTTGTACCACTTTACCCATAGCTACTCTGATCTCTCTTCTAACTGGGTTCCCCTGCATTTCCTTTGATGCGGGTTCGAGATCAAAATACAAAATGTTTTTCAGGTTACGTGATTAAGTCTCCACCCATTATTTTCCATCGGTGTCCTAAGCGCACCCAGTCCTCCACCGAGTTCCAACAATGTTGGTTGGGGCGTCCATCTCTCCTATGCCCCAACACTCCACCGTTGCGCTACTATAACGCCTTGGACTCCCCCCAGTTCCGGACTTTTCCTACCGACCCCTGGGATCCTCATCCCTACTCAACCCATGCAATATTACTTACCCGATGTGGAGAGGATGAATCACGTAACAAGGTAGCATTTTCTGCTCGTCGAAACGGGAAAATGGTTGACACTTAAATACGGCCTCTAATCCGGGTGAGAGTTTTGTTAGTCCTTATATACTAACCATATGTAAAGGAGTCCCACCTCTCGCCTCATCATCATCATTTTCTCAACGCCTCCCCTGCCCTGGGCCCCCTTTACCAGCCACCATATTAATTCTTTCTTTACATCTTTCATCTTCATCTTCATTTGTTTGATTTGATTTTGAGACATAGTTTTGATGCAATATATATATATGATACAACAAAGTACGGTTTACATTTAATATAACTATGTGGGTGGTCAAGGGATACACTTGCCTTTCGAGTTGTAGGAAAGATCGTCGTCGACTAACTCGGTATCGGTTACTCCTGTTTGCTCTGGCGTGTCCTCTGCAATTTATACGGCAGACGCGAATAATATGTAAACAAATACTTAGTTGTTTTTGGGTGATACTATGCGTACATAAGTTAGTGGATTTTACTTTTTAGCATATTTTAATTTAATAACATCTTTTGGCTCCCCCGTTGAGTTAGCACTCCCCAACTACAGTCGTTCTACGGTTTACTCGCGCAAATACGTCTAAGTGATTCCATTTAAGTGCATACTCGCTTATTCATTTTCTAAATAGACTCGGAGTTGTTTATTTTAATTAATCTATCGTGATTAACTCATTTCTAACGTACCAGAATTGTGTGTCTAATATAGTGAATGATATTGGTGATTAATGCTATCTATAGTCTTAGATTTATTTTATGATTTTTTCCTATTTTTATTGTTTACCGGTCTGGCTACCATTATTTACCTATGCGTGGTTTATAAATTCGTTTTTACAGCGATCTATCTAAAACTCGCCAGGTAAAGTATGAAATTATTTATCTAACTTAGCGGTGATCTTAATAGATTTATTTTACCCTTTTTCTATGCTTGTAATTTTTCTACATCTAATTTTCCTAATCTTTCTCTACTTAGCCCCTAATCCTAACCTCCTTCCCACCAAACTTCTTCTCTCTCCTCTCTTATTCACTCCCAGCTGAATATACACACACAGAAGTACCCAAGTGCTTCTTCCCCAATTCCTTTCTTGCTTCCCCACTCCCATGGCGTCGCCCCCTTGGCTCTTGGCCCGACTCCAGCTCCACCGCCTCTGGCTCCTCCTCCCCGGCTCGCCCTGCTCTGGTTTCCTGCGCCACCACCGCCTCCCCTCCTAACGCTGTCTTCCCTGGCCCAGCTCGGTTGGCCCCTATCGCCACCGAGCGCCCGGTGCCGTCGCCTCCTATTCCCGACGCGGCTGGATGGCCAGTGCCGCCTCGGCTAGGTCCCCAGCTCGGTGCGCTCTGGCCCGGCCCGGCCCGGCCTCCCGGCCGCCATCGCTTAACTCGGCCCCCAAACTCCCAGCTCCCCTAATAGGTTTGCTACTGAAGTTAACCCTCACCCAAATCTCTCTCTCTATTTCTTCCCCTACTGCTCTGGGATGAATGTTGATAGCTGATCAGCTACTGTGGGGTGCTAAAGGAGCAATAGCAGTGCATCCTATGGAATGAACAAGGTGCATGTGTATGGATGAATGGCAAGATGGTTGTGGGATAAATGATGGTTTACCTGAGGTTGGGGTTTGTGGTTAGTTTTGGGGTTGTGGTCGGTTTTGGTGGCGGTCGAGGTGGTGATTGCGGTTGTGGGAGTGGATGTCCTCCTGTGGCTGGTCTCGGTGTGGCCTTCAATGATCGCTTGAGGTTCAACTGCTGCTGCTGGTGTCGTCGCCTTGCTTCTCGGTCCCTTCCTTCTCCCTGGCTCCCTTCCTCCTCCTTTCTCCTGGTGAAAGTGCACTGGTTGTTGGAGAAGCAGTAAGGGGATGAATGAGGGATGGGAATGGATATGGATGGACTGTGCTTTGGGGGTGAGCTGGATGTATAGCTCGGCCAGGAGGAATGGATTCGGTTCGGCAGTGGGCTGGCCTCCTGTGCTGGATATTTTGGAGGGCTTGGTCTTTATCCCTTTGGCCCTGTGCCTCACTTGACCTCATGTGCTCTCTTCCTGCGGCTGTGGTCTTGGCCTTATCAGCTGAGAATAAATGGGAGGGGGAATGGATGTGTTGTGCAGCTCTATGTGTGCAGGCTTGGCTTTATGAGCTAGCTGTGCTCTCCATGATGTGGCAAGAGGAACAGGGGGAAATAATGTAGGATTTGTGCCAGGGGCTGGCTTCGGCTGCTGGCTGTGCTACCCTGTGTCCAGGAGGTGTTGGTTTGGATGGGCGAAAGGTAATTGAAGGGAAAGACTGATGGTTCTCAGCCCAGGTCTGCACTCAATTTCTCGAGTATTGTAGCAAGTTCGGCAAGATTTAGAAAAACAAGCAAGAACAGAGTGTTTTTGGGGCAATTTTCTCCTCTATTTCTTCTCAAATATAAAGTATGCAAATTATAGACAATATGGTAGGTTCTAGCTACTTATGGAATGCATAAAATTGGAATCATGCCAATCAATGATCCTGCCGTTGCCATTGCTCCTTCTGTTGCCATAGCAAAATCAGAGCTCAGGCCACTTCAAGATTAAGTCCAACATACTCCTCCCTAATCCTGACATGGCCCAAGATCGCGAACACCAAGTAGGTGTCGCATTGTTGCCAGCTTCGCCGTCGGTAATGCCTTCGTTAGTGCATCAGCTCGCTGCTCATCTGTGCAGACGAACTCCAAAACAATATGTCCTCCCTCGACGCATTCACGTATAAAATGGAACCTCGTGTCAATATGCTTGTTGTGTCCATGAAATACGGGATTCTTCATTAATGCGATCGCAGACCTATTGTCAACAAACAGTTTCATCGCGTGATTCTCCTTCCTGGTCAGCTCGCCCAACAAGCTTCTAAGTCACAACCCTTGGCATACCGCCGCCGTTGCCGCCATGAACTCGACTTCACATGATGACAGGGCTACCATTTTTTGCTTCTGCGATTTCCATGATACTAGGTATTCGTTGACATAGAACGCCATGCCCCCGATACTCTTCCTGTCATCTTTGTCACTGGCCAGACCACTATCCGTGTACCTGGTGATCACCTCAACTTCTCCTCCTCTGGTATACACAAGACCATATAGTTCACTGTGCCTTTCACATACCTGAGGATCTACTTGACCACCTTGTGATGCATAACCGTGGGCCTCTCCATGAATCTTCTCACCACCCTGACAGCAAAAGAGAGATCTGGCTGTGTGTGAAGTAGATACTTGAGGCAACCAATAACACGACGATATTTCGTTGCATTCACCGATTGTCCATCAAGGTCCTTGTACAATGTGATCTCGGTTCCATAGGAAACTTGGTGGGATTGCATTCAATCATTCCAAATTGAGTCAACACCTTCTTGGCGTAAGCTTCCTACTTGATTGTGATACGGACTTCTTCTTGCTTGACCTCAATCCGAGGTAGTAATTGAGAAATCCGAGATCACTCATCTCGAATTCAGACATCATCTGCCCCTTGAACGCTGTGATCGCACCTGGATCTTCACTTGTTACAATGAGGTCATCAACATATACTCCGACAATGACTCCTGCCCAGCCTGTTCCTCTTGTGTACACAGCTTGTTCTTGAGCACACTTCACAAAACTGAGCCGCTTCAAGCTTATATCGAGTCGTATGTTCCATGCTTGTGGCGCCTGCCGGAGCCCGTAGAGCGCCTTGCTCAATTTAAGCACCAAGTGCTCCTTGTTCTTCACTGTAAGTTCTTCACTGTAAATCTCTCTGGCTGAGCAACATACACTTCTTCCTTGAGCTCCCCATTCAGGAAAGCAGACTTGATATCGAGGTGGTGAACTTGCCAGCCGTGATTGGCAGCGATGGCAAGGATGACGCGCACGGTGTCGAGCCTAGCCACCGGTGCAAACACCTCCTCAAAATCAATTCCTTGTCATTGAACATATCCTTTCGCGGCCAGCCTCACCTTGTGCTTGATCACGTCTCCATCTAAGTTCCTTTTCAGTTTATAAACCTATTTGAGCCCAATTGGCTTGTGTCCAGCCGGCAGCACCGTGAGGGTCCAAGTTTCATTCTTCTCAATGGACTCAATCTCCTTGGCCATGGCGTCCTCCCAGGCTTGCTGCCGCGGCCTCGTGCTAGCAGGATGGCTCCTCCGTCTCCACGAGCATGGCCTCTTCTTCCATGTCCTCATCATCAAGCTCCACTGTTCGAGCATCTCTCATGATGTCATAGATGTGCCTGTAGCCAACAGGCACATCGTCGGAGCTGCCGCTCCCACCCGACAGCGGTGTGGCAAGATCATCTGCCAGCGATCCAGGGTTTGGTGTCACCATCGGAGTGGTGGGGGATGTCAGGGAGGTTTCTGCCGTGCATGCCGCAGCACGCGCCCTGGTTACTGGCCCTCCCGGCGTCACCTCGCCGGCTAGCGTAGTCGGTGAAGGGGCTGGGTGAACTTGTGCCGTGGGCACAGGCTCGCCTGCTGCGCCACCCACGAGTGGCACAAAGTCGCCCTCTTTCGGCTTAGTGCTGCACTCCTCCTCGACGAAGAAATCCGGTGGATCCCCGCCTCCTGTGCTTGTACTCCAGCTCCACTCCACATTTTCTTCAAATTTAACATCACGACTTACATGAATTTTTCGGCACCGTGGATCCAACAGGCGATGCGCCTTGCAGCCGTCCTCGATGCCAATATACACCATCGCCTGGCTTCGGTCGTCGAGTTTCTTTAGGTGTGGTGTTGTCATCTTCGCGTGCCGTGCAGCCGAACACACGAAGGTGTGCCAGATGCGGCTTCCTTCCGTTCCAAGCCTCGAACATAGTACATTCGCCCAGCGCCTTCGTCGGCAAGCAGTTCAGCAGGTATATCGTGTGCCGCACCGCCTCCCCCCAAAATCTTCCTGGAAGGTTCATGTTCTTGAGAAGGGACCTCGCCATCACCATCACGGTCCTGTTCCTCCACTCCACCACGCCGTTTTGCTGTGGCGTGTATGGCGCGGTGAGGTGTTGCTCAATCCCGGCCTCCTCGCAGAGCCGGGTGAACGCAGCAGAGAGGAACTCCCCGCCTCGATCAGTCCTCAGCGTCTTAATGCGCTGCTCGCTCGTGTTCTCGACCTGCAACTTGAATCTTCGGAACACAGAGCAAGCTTGGTCCTTCGTCTTGATCACATACAGCCACATCCACCTTGAGTAATCATCAACTATTAGCATGAAGTAACTGTTACTGGCGAGGCTTGAAGGTGTGATCGGCCCGCAGAGGTCAGCGTGTAGCAGCTCAAGCGGCTCCTCCGCCCTATAATTTGCCGCCGCCGGGAACAGCTGCCTCGCCTGCTTCGCCACCAAACACCCTTGACACAACAGGTTCGAGTGCGTGATCGGTGGCATGCCCACCGCCATCTCCTTGTCAACGAGCAGCTTCATGGCATGGAAGTTGACATGGCTAAGCCTGGCATGCCACAGCCACGCCGGATCTTCAAGGTTCGCCAGGAGGCACACCACTTCCGCTAGACTCAATTCAATTTGGTAAAGACGATTTGCAGTGCGCCTCACCTTCATGAGCAACCTCGCATGACTTTTGTCGAGCACCTGTAGGGCATCCTCGTCCATGATCACCTTGTGGCCGGTTTCGGTTAGTTGTCCGAGGCTCACGATGTTGCTGCGGAGCCTCGCGATGTAGTATACCTCTTGGAGCAGCCACTGATCTCCATTCCTGCGGCTGAACAAGATTGATCCCTTGCCCATGATTTGCACCGTCGAGCCATTGCCGAATTTGACCTTGCCGGTGACATTCTCGTCCAGTTTGCGGAACTTTGCCCTGTCACCGGTCATGTGGTTGCTCGCCCTGTTGTCCAGGTACCAGACATGATAGGGGGCAGCCTTCTCCTCTGTGCCGCACAACTCCGGCCTCGTCTTCTCCTCGCTCAGCAGGACGACATCCTCCTGCTCCCGCCATTTCGACGCCATCTCCTCCGACACCGCGAGCAGCAGGGCCAACTCGGTGTCTTCTGCGCGTGTGAGGTGCGCCTCCTCCTCCTTCTTTGGGGCCCTGCATTCAGATGCAAAGTGGCCCATCTTGTCACAGTTAAAACAGCGGATGTGGCTCTTGTCACGGCCACCGCCGCCAGAACCACGTGCGTCGTCTTTGCACGGCGCCCCGCCGCAGCCTTTGCCGCGTCCACGTCCACCCCAGTCGCGGTTGCTGCTTTCTGCAGGAGCGTGGGATTTGCCCTTGTTGCTCGACGAGGAGTCTCCGCCATCCTTCTTATGTCGCGCCTGCCACTCGGCCTAAGTGAGCAGGAGTGAGCTCGCCGTCGCCGTTGCCACCAGATGCACGTGGCGTGTACGCTCTTCATAAGTCTTTAGTCGCCCCACGACTTCCTCGAATGGCATGGTGTCGAAGTCATAGAACTGCTCGATCCCGGTGATCACATTCAGGAATCGATCCGGCACGGTGTCGAATAGTTTCTTGACCAATGCGGCATCGTCGAGCGTCGCCCCTAGGTTGGCGTACCTGATGGACATGCCGTTGAGCCTTCCTGCATACTGGTCCAGGGTCTCTCCCTCCTGCATGCGCATGGTGTCGAAGTCACTCTTCAACGTTTGCAGCCTCGTGTTCTTGAAGCGATCCACGCCAACGAACCTTGCCTTGAGACAGCCCCATACCTCCTTCGCCATTTTCTTCCTCGCCACCTGCATCAGGAGGTCCTCCGGAAGTGCTTGGAGAAGATGCGACCTCACCTTCTTGTCCTTCTTCGCGTCGACGGCCAAACCGGCCGCCAACTCGACTGCTTCCCAGACGCCTTGATCCTCCATCATTGCTTGCACCCGAATCACCTAGCTCATGTAGTTTGTCGCCGTCAACTGCGGGTACTGGAACGGCCCACTGCCGCTCTCCCGCGTCGCCTCGCCCTGAGGAACGATCGACATTGGGTTTAATCAAGAGTTCTTAGATATGCAATATGCTCTGATACCAGATGATGGTTCTCAGCCCAGGTCTGCACTCGATTTCTCTAGTACTGTAGCAAGTCCGGCAAGATTCAGAAAAACAAGCAAGAACATAGTGTTTTTGGGGCGATTTTCTCCTCTATTTCTTCTCAAATATAAAGTATGCAAATTACAAACAATATGGTAGGTTCTAGCTACTTATGGAATGCATAAAATTGGAACCGTGCCAATCAACGATCCTGCCGTTGCCATTGCTCCTTCTGTTGCCATAGCAAAATCAGGAGCTCGGGGCCACTTCAGGATTAAGTCCAACAAAGACAAGGAAGGCTTCAGCGAAAGAGCATGCTAGGATTTAGATTGTACTATAGATTAAATGATGTAATCTTGTATTCTGGTTGGTTGTAAAGTGTTCTTGTAGGAATTCAGATGTTGCATTATTGCTCTAATTCCGCTTGCGAATAAATCTTGTAAGTTGTTCCGATGGAAGTAATTGTTGTTGTTTAATTACGACTTTGATTTTACTACTTTACCTGTGAAAGCGAAGGATTCTTGTAATTTATTCTACGCTTGTTTTTAATATTCTAAACCCATTTGACAATACTTCTTGATAATATATATAACTATATGAAACTGTTTGGTCATGCGTTTGATAACAACTGAGCCTATGTTTTGTTTTGTTTTTTATTTAGGTGAATTTTATTTACTACCAATTATTGATTAGTGTTGCTTTAGCTTAGCTGAAATTTTCGGGTTCATAACTATGAGTTTGCAAAGTCGATGAAAGTCGAGGTTATTTTGTGTTCAATTCGTTGGTAACTACTATGATGATTAGTTTATTTTTACTGTGCAATACTGTTTAACGTTGCTTAAATTAATTAGATTGTTCGGGTTGTCACACTGAAGCTTGAATTCAGAGTTCTGAAGCAACAAATCGTTGCTGTCTTTTTGGGCGATTTGAAATTTGGTTTCAGGCAGATCCCCAGTACAGTGCAAAGTATGTAGGGGATGTGGTTGAAGTCTTTTCACTGTAAAAACCAATCGTTTGTTACAGTAGGGATTCCTGCAGTGTGTTGGACAACATGGAAAGCATGAAATCAAGCCCAAAAAAAGAGGTCGAGTGGATGGGCTCTGGTCATGTGATCTTATTGTGATGCGAAAATGAATAGTAATTAGCTGCTGGTGTCAATTTGCTACCATGTCTTGGTAGTTTCTCATTTTGTAGTGCCCTGGTAGTATGAGTCGTTATGTTAAGGACTGTATCTCAGGTGGCGTTTGCTGAACTGATGTCATCGTCCTCTAGTTTCAGTTGTGCTGAATGCAACCTACATGTTTTTAATCTGGATAAGTAGTTGTAAGAACTCTGTTTTATGGTTTCTTTAATGAAGCTAGAAAGAGGTGTCTCTCACTGTTATGTCCAGATACGAACAGATGGTTCGGTCAAACCACGGTTTGATTCGGCAAATAGGTGAAGGTATTTTGATCCATATGAAAATACGAGAGCTGATATGGGGTGCGTATTTGGGGAAAATAGGTTGTAATCCCCCGTAATGGCATTTCTCAAAACAACTTGACTCCACAACGGCATATTTCGAAAAAGCAACTGAGTTGTCACATTTCTAAAACTAGCACTTACTAGTGGCATATATAATTTCCCCTTTTTTGTAAACTAGCTTCCAGCAATTTTCTGATTTACGTATGGTTTGTCTTTGCGAGGAGAAACTGCACGTGATTATTGGCTCGTATGTGGGAGTTTTCCCCCTAAATCACACATAAATTGAACTGTTTCTTGTGGAATCTCTACGAAATTCCTATAAATTTTGTGTTTTTTTAGAATTAACTCCTTATTTGCCACTGGAAGTTAGTCAAATCCCTGAAATGCCATCGCTAAACTGCTTCCCCCTTCATTGCCATCGGATATCAACTTCCATTTTTTTGCCACTCTCGTTGGTCAACCATGAGTTGACTGTCAAATTGTGTACGAAAAGACCTATTTACCCTTCTTGTCTTCCATCTTCTTCTTCATCCCTCCTCTCTCTCCTCTCTCCCCGCACCGCTCTGCTTCCCCAGCTCTGGATGAACCCGCGCCAGAAGCCAACCGCCTCCTCCCAACCCCACCCCAGTGAGCCATCTTTCAACCCCTCTCGCCTGTAGCATCTTCACATCCCCAGGGACCCATCCCCCTCTTCAATTGCAACTACCCAATGCCGGAGCACCTCCACCACAGACGCTCACCTCTGCTGACGTCACCGCGACCGGCGTTCACACGTCCATCGAGCTCCACTGTCTTATGCATGGAGGCCGCCACCTCCGCGCTCTCGCTCCTCGAATGTCGGCCGCTTGTGGCGCGGGTGGTGTGGGCGAAGGCCAAAGGTGGCACAGGTGGTGTGTGTGGAGGCCAGAGGTGGCACAAGTACTGTGAGTGGAGGCCGAAGGTGGCGCAACGCAGGTGGTGGGGCAATGTGAGGATGAGGAAGAAGGTGTGTGAATGAAGGGGGTGAATTATGACATGTGGGGCCAGGGGTGATTTGGGTAGAGTGAGAAAAACTTGACACCTTCTGAGGGGTTAACGACAATCGGACTTACGGAGTTGATGAGAGTGGCAAAAAATGCACGTTGAGATCCGATGGCAATGAAGGGATGAGCAATTTTGCGGTGGTATTTGAGGGATGCGGCCAACTTCGAGTGACAAATAAGGATTTAATCCTTTTTAAAATACCTCTTGGTGGGGGGTGGAGTTGTGGGTGTACGACCGACTCCACCCACCAGAGTTCAAATCCTGGTGCCTATCTATTACGAACATGTGAGCGCGCTTTTGTAGGAATTTTGTGAGATCGTAGGTTTATCTCTGGGCCCCGTCTGTGTAAGCATTCACTAAGGAGGCGTACTTACGTGTATGCGCGTGCGTGGTGTGTGTTCTTATAATCTCAAAGAAAACACATTTTTTATAAGAAAGGAAAAAATATCTAGGGGGGGGGAGATTAGAGGAAGAAAGATCATGGTTAATGTTGAGGAACCATTGCTAACGAGTCTAGTCCGAGCGATCACCTCGTAGACAAGCGTAGAATCGCACACAAGAACACAAGTACAGAATAGTAGATTAAACATAGAGATGTAGGGGAACTTCTTTCTTCTCTTTATTTCTCTTCTCAAAGGTATGTACAATGGTTGGAGGTTCCCTCCTATATATAGTTTACAGGGGATGAGGAGCCCATCATGGGTCCAGGCCTACAGGGTCTAGCCCAGGTTTCTTAACATTCTCCCTTGGGCACTCATCCGTCATGTTCACGTCTCATCAAAACTCCATAAAAATCCAGTTGAAAAAATTTGAAGAAAGAGTACATGAAATCGTTCTGTTGTGCTGCACGAATTGCCTCATTAAAAACCTTAGCCGAGAAACTTCAGGTAAACTCGTCAAGGAAAATTTTGGGTACTCGATCTTCGTGATCAAGTTTCAATAACAAGTTCGTGAAGATTCCCCTCGAATTCTGCACTTCTCTAAGCCTCATCATTCCAATTCCACGTATGCATCTTTCAAAGTTAAAGCTGGAAGTGACTTAGTGAATAAATCTACAAGATTTTCACATGACTTAGTATGCAGTACTTTAATTTTATTCATCTTTTGTAATTCATGAGCATAGAAGAACTTGGGATTGATATACTATGTGGGAGGACTCTTCACATAATCTATCTACACTTGTGCAATATAAGCTGCATTATCTTTATAGATAATAGTAGGGGTTTGTGTGGTATTCAATCCACAAGACTGCTGGATGTGGTGAATCATCCGCCGAAGTCAAGCACATTCTCGTGAGGCCTCGTACAGTGCTATGATTTTTGAGTGGTTCGTCAAAATTGATACAAAACTTTACTTAGACGATTTCCATGAAATTGCAGTTCCACCACATAGAGAATACATAGTCTGTTTGCGACTTGGTTGTATACGGGTTCAACAGGTACCCGGCATCTATATAGCCAGTCATAGTTAGGTCTTGATTCTTTCTGTAAAACATACTAAGGTCTTTGCTTTCTTGGAGGTGTCGGAAGATATCCTTTATTCCCTATCAATGCCTTTTGGTAGTTTCAGCACTATACCTTGCTAATAGGTTCACGACAAATGCAACGTTCGGTCTAGTACTGTTTGCTAAATACATGAGTGCTCCTACTGCACTCAAGTACAGGAATTTTGGTCCCAAGACTTTCTCCCCCTCTTCTCTAGGTCTGTACGGATTCTTATCTTGCTGCAAAGATCTCCTAACCATTAGCACTTTTAAAGGGTGTGCCTTTTCAAAGCCGAACCTTTCTAACACCTTCCGAGTGTAGGTGGACTGATGCACTAATATCCCTTCAGAGGCATGCTCAAGCTGCAAGCGTATGTAATATTTGGTTTTACCCAAATCTTTCATTTGAACTCCGACTCCAAGTAAGAGCTTGCTTTCTTAATACCTTCCAGGGTTCCAGTGATATTCAGATCATCTACATACACTGAGATTATACAAAATACATCCTGAGATCGTCGTATAAATACACAGACAATTCTCATTATTCGTGTAGCCTTTCTTGCATAGAAAGTCGCTTCAAGCGATTATACCACATTATGTATGATTGCTCAAGTCTATACGGTGACTTTCTGAATTTCACACTGTATACATTTCTATTTGCTCTATTTTGGTTTGGGACAAGGATACATTCAAGTATCTTCATATAAATGTCCGAATCTAAATTTCCATAAAGGTATGTAGTTACCACATCTATCAATTTCATTTCTAAATTCAAGTTTATTGTCATTGAGATTAAATATCTAAAGGTAGTCCCGCCCATTACAGGGAATAAGTTTCTTCATAATCAACTCCTAGATGTTGAGTGAAATCTTGTGCAATGAGCCTTGCTTATTTTTATTTATCTTTTGAACAAATACCCACTTATGCCCTACAGAGTGCACATGGGGAGGCGTGCGGCTTATAGACCCAAACACATCTCTTTTATTCAGAGACAATGATTCTGTTTCTATTGTCTTCTTCCAATCTTCTCAATCTGATCTTTTCTTACATTCAGTGAGCAATGCAGGCTCTGGATCAAGATCGATGATTGTGGCAATTTTCTTTGCAAAGTAAATATCGACATTAGCTGTTGTCTTATTCATAGATTCTCTCGTGGTCACAAAGTTTATAGCTATTTCTTCATGGGGTGATTCTTCTAATGCTTCTATTTGCTCATCGCTGCTTCCAATTACGGGGGCAAGTCCCTTTAATTTTCTAACTCCGATGTGTGTGGACACATCCATGCTGGTATATCCCTTTGTGGGAATGTTCAAATTCGGTATGCCTTTTCTGAAGGTTCCATACTGGTGCCAGATCTCAACTGGCTCCCCTTCTAGTTCTGAGGAACTTCGGTGATTGGCTGTGTCAAGTCCTTCTTATCCTTTTCATCAGGCGTCCCTAGTTACTTGGGATTTGAGGGGCCGGAGTTCTCGTCCTTTTCTGAGGTCTTAGGACGAGATTAGGGATACCTTCATTGGTATTTTAACCCTCTCTGGTGTATTACGTGCAGGCACCTGCAACTTGGTCATGCTCTTCAAATCACTAAAGTGATTAGACAGTTGATTCGCTAATGCTTGAAAATCAATTATCTTCTGAACTTCAAAATTATCTTCTGGACTTCAATTGTCTTCTGGACTTCTCTATTTGTTTCACTAGTGCG
Source organism: Ampelocalamus luodianensis (assembly GCA_036346255.1). Classification (NCBI taxonomy): domain Eukaryota; kingdom Viridiplantae; phylum Streptophyta; class Magnoliopsida; order Poales; family Poaceae; genus Ampelocalamus; species Ampelocalamus luodianensis. The sequence goes on along the minus strand of CM070622.1, from coordinate 23,372,133 downwards.
CGAGTCATGAGCATGAATTCTGTGACTTGCCATGTCATTTCTCAATATTTTTCATCAAGAGGTTGATTTCCTTCCTCTAATGATGGGAAACTATCCTCATCTAATATACTATCAGCGAATCGAGCAGTATGCAAATCTCCTGTCATAGGGTCCAAATACCTAATTATGGATATTGTCTCATAACCAACGTATATCCCATACTTGCGAAGAGGATACATTGCAGTTCGCGGTGGTGGTGGTATAGGTACATAAACCTTACAACCAAATCTGCGAAAATGAGAAATTTTCGGTATTGACCCTTGCACTAGTTGCATAGGTGAAAGGATATTATATGCCCATGGTTTAAATTCTTTGGCATTGTCCATTCAGATGGACTTCACATGATGATCAAGGAAATTAATTTTAATTTTAATTATTTGCGAGATTAGCTTTGCAAAAGCATAGCTTCTTGTAGACAATAAACATACGTGCGACCATTTCGGGGAAGCATTGATGAGCACCATAAAATACCTAAATAGCCCCGATAGGGGCTGTATAGGTCCTCAAAAGTCTCCCTGGATACGGTCCAGGAATGCAGTGATTTTATCCTTCACTTTCAGAGTAGAAGGTCTAGTAATTAATTTCCAGGTGACACATGCGGGCACACAAAATCTTCCTGATTCGAGAAATTCTTTATATCGATATTATGTCCCTGTGAATTCTTAATTATCTTTCTCATCAGCCTAAGACCTGAGCGGCATAATCTATCATGCTAGAGATAGAAAGTTCAGAGCTTCTAAATATAGTTTTCAGGACAGTATAAGCTGCAGGTGCCTTAATATTAGTGTTTATTGTCTAATACCCAGTTTCATATGAAGTAAGTTGTTCTAATACCCTTTTTCACTTTCTTCATGCTATGCAATGAACAGACATTCTTTACCATACTCTTCTTCGGTCTATACATGGAAACTGTTAACATCGGGAGTATAATTGTGGCCCTTCGTGAGCCTATTATACAAGCATCACTGCCCACAATTGTTATAAGACTACCGGTATTCTTGCTGATCGGCTGAAAGAATTTTGTCTCTCTCAAGATGGTATTTGTTGTGCCGCTATCCGCTAAGTACACTTCCTCTATAGGGCGCCACACATGTTCTGATATTTTAAATATCACAACATAACTTGCTATTATAAATACGAGAAAATAAGTCTTGCAGGATTCATCATAAGAATTTAATACTTTGCTCTACTAGAGCTTACAACTATTATTCAAAGTTCCATCACAATCACAAACTGCAAGTAACTGTAAAAAGATCTAAGTGCAATGCGTGCACCAGATCGAATCAGCGAAGTATGTAGAAACTTCTGCCTGAATCTGCTCCATGGTGATCTTCTCCTCTTGGGCAACTACGGTTGCGGCTGCTGCGATGTCCAAAGAGGGGTGCTGGGGGCTGCTACTGGGCTATCCACATCCATGAGTGCAACTAATGGATGTGAGGTGTGTCTCATGCTGACCTTTGCCTATCTTCTTATAGTGAAAGCATCAATAACGTGCTGCATCTCCTTACCTTTTTGCCCCTCCTTTGTGAGAGGCTTCCTCACCTTGTAGCTGCTAGCATTGGCTTCATAGCCAACATTGCTACTAGGCGGCTGCGAGATGTAGTTCTTCCTTAGAACATTATCTTGAGGTTCCTCAACTTGCATGATGTCAATTAATTTGGCATACTCCTTGTAGTCGTCTTGACGATAGTTGCGTGCAGATTGCATCATATTCGGGTAAAAGGTAGAGAGAGTTTTCTCAATCTTCTGGTCATCCGTGATTACCTTACCACAGAGTTGAAGACTGGTACAAATTCTATCTAAATTCTAGCCATGTTGGGCCAGCTCTTCGAACTCCTGGTTCGTGATGCTAGTAATCTACATATTCATGCAAAGAGTTCATAAGATTACTACTGATAATTTGCATAAAATGGTTACAAAATTCTCATAATGCCCTTTGAACTCCCGGTTAGTGATTATGTATTTTTCTATATATTTTTCATAATTTACTGCTATTTTTAGTGATTAAAAGTAATATAAACAATAAAAAATAATCAAAACAATAAATACAATATATAAATTACATATAAATAACAGTAACAAAGTTAAACATGCTTCAAATGCTAAAAGTGATTCAAAATTTGAATTCCCGAGGCACTTTTCTGCTGGAATATGAATTTTCAGTGAATTCTACAATTTTCAGGGGCTAAACCGCTAAATTTCAATTCTGAGAAAATTTTCACACATTTTTTCAATTTCTTAGGGGTTTTCACACATTTTTTTAATTTCTGAGGGGTTATTCTGCAATAATTTCTTTCCTGAAATATTTCCTTGTAATTTTCAGAACTTCGAGGGTTTATCTGCAATTTTTGGGAATTTTCTTTTCTTTTCCTTTTTGTCTCTCGGGATTTTTTCACTCGTTTTTTTCACCGGAAATTTCATTGGGCCAGGCCCATTCGGCCCATGTGGCCGGATCAAAAGGGGTGGGGTTTTAGGGTTCCCCCATTCCCTGTTCTCAAAGCCGGCGACGCGGGCGCTCTGCGCGGAGGCAACGACACCGCCAGTGCAGAGTCGGCGTAGGCACGACGTTTGGCGGGGCGTGGCATGCGGCGGGCGGCGCGACCCAGCTCGGTGGTGCGACGGCACGTGTCGCGGTGCCGACGGCTACAGGCTAGCGAGGCAGCGTGGTGACGTTGAGGCACTACTGGCGCGGCGTGCGGTCGGTGGGCGGCGTGCGGGGCCACGTGCATGTGGCGCAACCGGTCGAGGCCGAGTGGTGCAGAGGGCTCGTGCGGGAAGCGGAGCCGGATGTGATGATAGACTTACGGGGTTGCTCGCCGAAGGCGGAGCTAGCGCCATGCGGGGCAGCGGCTCGATGGCGGCTCGCCCGTGCGTGGGCCGAGCGCCATTTTTTCTTTTGCTCTGGCCATTTTTTTTTTTTTTTGCTTTGGCCACGTGCGGATGGTGCGGCCACGTGCAGGCACCCGAAGGGTGCGACCGCGTTCAAGCGACAGCGGCCGAGTGGCGCATGCGCCCATGTAGGGGCCGATGGTGGCGCTCGGGGCGGCTTCATGCCGGCGGCTAGGGCGAAAGGCGGCGACGCGCCGCGCGTGCGAGTAGTACGCCGCACGCCATGCGAGGCCGACAAGGCGCGCGGCGCGCGCGACGGACACCATGTTGGGCCGGCAAGCGCATGAGTGCGATTGCATGGTCGTGTTCGGCCGTTTTTTCTTCTTCTTTTTACTGTTCATCCATGAAGTGCAATGTACAATCCCTCTTTTCTGTTAATCATCCGATCGATATTGTGCCGGCGACTACAAATCGGCTCACGGAGATTAGAGAAAAAATTACAATCTACAAACTATTGTACAATTGTCATCTACTCTTTCATGCAACCCACCGATCGGCTTGGCCGGCGACTTCAAGTCGGCTCGCGGTAGATTAGAGTGGATTTGCACCGTAGGAAATACTCTAGAAAGCCAAATTTGTGGAATTGAAAGCAATCTAGAAAAATGATTCGATCTACGAGCGTCGTGGTACGACGGTTACCTTTTGATACGAGTAGAGTAGGCCTAAAAGTAGGCCGGAATCGATCGTGCTGATAACGTATTGAGAAACCATCGCTGTCGAGTCTAGTTCGAACGATCACCTCATAGACAAGCGTAGAATTGCACATAAGAACACTAAGTACAGAATAGTAGAGTGAACACAGAGTTGTAGAGGAAACTTCTTTCTTCTCTTTATTTCTTTTCTCAAAGATACGTACAATAATGGAAGATTCATTTTATATATAGTCTACGGTAGATGAAAAACTATCATAGACCAGGTCTGCAGGTCTGAGCCCGGATTTCTTAGCAGTTAAGTTCGCTCGACCACCTCGCCGAAAAAAGAAGTTCACCTGACCCATCAAAGGCACGAGCACGGCCTTCTACGGCGGCAGGTGGTTATGCAAATCCACAATGGCAGCAACCTCGGCCCCAAATTGACGCCCGCTCACCGGGCCAGTGAGCACCGCTGCACTGGCCGTGAAGCCTGGAAGCGGATGCACTTGCGCATCAGGCGGTCGCCCTCCGCGCCTCCCCACCACCATGTGGCCCTCAAGACAAAAAACCACGCCACACACGGGTGAGTAGCAGTAACACGTTACACTTGCACCTCCACGGCTCCACCCCATCAGAGTCGGCACCCAAACCAACCAACCAAACAACCTCGAGCCATTAACGCCCGCGTCCCACGGCGACCGACCGGCCGACGCCGACGCACCGCGCGCGGGAGCGGGAGTAGTGAGTCGCCGCGCTCATGGGAGGCAGCCTGGTCTCCATGCTCCGGTGGCCGCCGGACCTTGGCCTGCCCAGCCTGGCCGCCCTGCTGCCGTCGGCGCCCTCCTCGTCGACCTACGCGTTCCTCCGGGGGTGGCGGCCGGAGCAGCTCGGCGCGGCGGTGCGGCGGTGGCCCGATCTCGTGCCGGACGTCCCCCTCGTCGTGGACGCAGTGCTCTGGGGCGTCGTCACCGCCGTCGAGTCCGTCGCGCTCGTCTCCATGATGTGCTGCTTCTTCCTCTTCTGCGGCTGCACGCTATGATCCGCACGACGCGTGATGATGCCACTAAGCTAGTACTACTACTCTACTGGTATGTATATCAGTTTGCAATTTCTTTCTTGTTTGCCGTGTTCATGGTAAGTTAATCCTGCTAAGATGCTGTCATGGTAAATTGGTAACTGGTAGCAGTAAAATGTAGTGCTTTATGATTGGATTTTCTTGTCGGTTGTGCATGGCAATGAGCCGTAGAACTGGATGGATTTGGGTGATGAAGTGCTTTGGGGTTCTATCTGTGAGAAAAGTACTGTGCCTAAGTGTGTGTGTGAGAGAGAAGCGGAGATCATGGACTGGTGGGTGTGGGTGCGTGGTGGGTACGGGGGTGACTTTAATTGTGCGAAAATATCTCTGTTTCTTATCAGCCGAGTCAACCGATTGCTATATAAAATTCTTCTCTGCAGCATTTCTCGAGCTGGAGTACCGTGGAGTGGGAGTACGCTGTTTCCGACAAAATAGTAAAAATAATTTTTTGTGAAATAAATTGATAGTCACGTGCTGGTGTTCTTGTGCTGTCCTGGGACCTAGGCACCTCATGGAGCTCAACTGCTGCATATCTCGACATCCAATTCATGCTTGTGTTCCGGGTTGCCTGGCCAGATTCCAGAATCCTTGTAGATTCCTAAAAGTATTCTGGAATCTGGTGATCAATGACTCCGATCTTACTTAAGCTTGGTCAATCTTGTGATCAATGACTCCGATCTTACTTAAGCTTGGTCAATCTTGTGATCAATGACTCCGATCAGAAAAGCCAGTAAAAAAGAGTCGCTCCCTATTTTTTCTAGCGTGCTCAAACCGGACGGTTGACTGGATGGCCTGCCCGGCATGGCACACTTTCAGTTGTAGACTAGACTTGTACTATCACAATTCACAAACGTAGCATGTCCCTCTCCTTTTCTTAAGATCTTTTATGATGCGATCTTATCCACCCCAAAAGGGGATCAAATTCACGTTCTCATGTTTTGTATCAATCGAAGTTGGTAGGAAAAGAAGTGATTTCCACGAACAATCTCTGTTCTCTACAGAGGAAATTCCGAGATTTCCGATATTCCCATTGTATCCCTGTGCTTCCAGGCAGCGATAGCTCAACCGCACACCGCATACAGGCCTTGTTCGCATCCGCTTTCGCTGCCAAAACCATCAGCGAAGCTACCGAGCACAACAGTGCCAGGGACTCGGCAGCCATGTTCACAACCAGAAGAAACGAAGGAGCATCGGTCCCAGTCGCAGAGCCAGCGTCAGCGCGTCGCGGTCTCGGTTGTCCCTACGATAGCCAGAGACACACGGTCGCTCTCGTATCACGTGCTTGCTCAGCTGAGCGTCTGGTTAGCTCGTTCTGTGTCGCTGTCGCATATTATTTGCTCGGATATTGCAGAGGCAGTTTTTCTGAAAGTGAACGGTATTCCGCCACGACACTGTAGAGGATCCAATCCTATTTGCTTTGAAGGCCAATTACGACTCGGTGAACGCACAAGGAACCTTTGGGGAAATATTATGTAGCCTCGGGATGGTTCCTTTTTGCCCTTTGAAGAGCCTGTTTAGCCAGAGAGGATTTAAATCCAAATTCTTAGGGTATGTACAATTATATAGACAACTACTGTCTATAGCAACTCTTCATATCACTTGTAAACAACACTAAAACAGCTCATACTGTGAGTTGTATTTTTTACTTGTTTTTATAGATCATACAATCTTTTAATATTTTTCTTGGTTCTAATAATACAGTCGGCTACGGAATTATAAACAACACAGTTCTCTTTATTTATTCTCTTTCATCCATATCAGTTTAAATCCTATATGATAGAAACTATAGATAGCTGATATAAGCTCATTGTACATAAACTTGGTACAAATTTGAACAAATTACCCGAGAACCCCCTCACCTAAAAACAGCCTTATACAGTGCAATCGGAAAATCCAATGTACAGAGGAACGCTGCATAACTACTGTCACGAACGATAAAGACACTTAGCAAAATGACCAATTTCCTTCAAAATACGGCTGGCACAATTTCGTAAGCCGCATTCCGCATGCCTCCAAAAGCTTTTTAATGAGCACCAGATAAATCAGCGAGAAGCGATCTTTACAGGCTACGACATAGTGCGGTTTCACTCTGAAGTTTTTCATATGTTATTCTTGCTGTCCTTGTCAAAAAATGTGGGGAGAGTCCCAGGATGGATGCTCACTTGATCTTGAATCCAGATTTTTGATCAACCACCTCAATATATCTGGCCAGATTCTCTGCCTCTCCAGTGTAAGAATGTGGTGTTAGCTTCAAAAGCCTTGATCGCGCCGCCTCAGGTAGGTCTAGACCTTCAATGAACCGCCGTATACTGTCCTTGGTGACAACCTGGCCTCTGGCCATTTCCTTCAGCTTTTCATAAGGCTCGGGGATTCCATACCTTCGCATCACCTGCAAAGATGAATAGTAATATATGGAATGCACCTGATGTGGAAAAGCAATAATTACTGTGGCCTAGAGACCAGTTGAGAATATCAATTTGTGTCTAAACATAATGAACACAGACTACAAGGAAGCATAGCGCTAAACAAGAAATCAAATTGAAGGGACGATGAACATAATAAAGCAGGACGTCTGACTGTCTGTATTGGCTCTGCAAGGACCTCCCATGTTTGCTCCAAGTCTTCAGCTAAGTGGAGTTCGTTCACCTGTAGCCAACGTCAATTCAGCACAAAAATAATGAAATGATAACAATTAATTACGGAAAGAGCCATTGCCAACTCATCTCAAGTCAATGATAATTGGCAAAGCATATTAAATATCTAATATTCCCATGCAATGGTCCAAAATGCATGTGCTGTAAACAAAGAAATATCCTCCATTAATGTATAGTTTTTTTGTCATTCCAAAAACATAAAGAGAAGCAGGTTTTGAGATGGGTCTGTATGCTTGAGCATCGAGCATTCTGCAGCACCGCATACACAGAAAGATTCCAAATATCAACACAGGATACTATATCAAATTCATCTACCTGGAAAATTGCAGTGCACTACTTAGATATACAATATAAATCATAAACTTAAAGTTATCCATACAAGAACAACAATTTTTTAAGGCATACAAGAACAACATTGAAGGCACAACCAAATCAAACATGAGGAGCTAGAAGGATAAGTTCCGGGCCACCTACCTGGACCTTCTTGATTCCCCGCATCGTGACTTTGTAAGCCAAGAGTGAATGCCCTAATCCAACACCCAAATTTCTCAAAACAGTTGAATCTGTGAGATCACGCTGTCAATGATGTAACATGGCGGTTTATTAGTAGAGATATTAATGGGATATAACACATAAAGGTTAAGTAGTGGTATTGCATGGGTGTCAGCAATACAAGTACCAGATTTTTCTTCAGTCACTGAAGATTGGAAAAGTAGAAATGGAAGGGTAGAAGTGACATCATTACCTGCATCCGTGATATTGGTAGCTTCATGCTTAAAGAAGATAAAGTACCATTCGCCACAGTCAAATTGCCATCACTATTTTCAAAATCGATGGGATTGATTTTATGAGGCATGGTGGAAGATCCAACTTCACCAGCCTTTGGTATCTGAAACAAAATTGAGGAAAATGCTGTAAGTTAAAACGGGAGCTAGAAGGCAAAAACATTTGTTTTTGTTTTCCTTGCAGTACTGAATCCTTTGGTGACAGTGTACTCTTTATAACTTTACCTGCTTGAAGTAGCCTAATGATATATAGGCCCACATGTCTCTGTCAAAATCAGTCAAGACATTGTTGAACTGGATGAATAGATTAAAGAGCTTTGATATATAGTCATGAGGCTCGATCTGTAAAAAGGACAATACTACATCAGAGTCAGACCAAACAATGATGATGGTTATCATTACCCTAGAATTTAAGAAAAATAATTAGCTAAATAGAAAGGGAAATAGTGGGGAAATCCTGTGCCATAGGCTCTAGCGCAAGAACATTCGGAGTCATGTCACATCTCCAAAGAAGAAACACCATTCAAAACTAGAAGAAAAAAAAAGAACAACTGAATCTCAAAACAGATATTATAAATCACCTGAGTTACATAAGGATTAAATTCCAAACCCAAGGATCTGACAAACTCTTCTGCCACCTTAGGCCAGTCAATTTCCGGATATGCAACCTTGTCAGCATTGTAATTTCCAACAGCACCAGCAAATTTTCCTAGTATCTTGACCTCAGAAAAACTCTTTCCTACATCAGATAATCTGGCTGCAAAATTTGCCATCTCTTTTCCCAGAGTTGTTGGTGATGCTGGCTAAAATCAGGGAAGTGAAAATTTAAGTTAATATTCCAAGCATATCAACTTTGAACATCTAAATCATGCTTGACAAATGCATGTCATGAAAATACAACAAATCATGCCCGCCAGCAGTGTAGGATATTACTCTGAGCTACTACATATGGACTACTGTGCTAAACTCACAAAGTGTAGCGATACTGAAGAATATCTTTACCCCTTACGGTTTCAGGCTTTCAGCGGGAGTGGTTTTGTTTATACAATATGACCAGAAAAATGAATAGAATAACTTTGAAGTAGGATAAGATTATTTTTTTTCAAATTAGTGAAAGAAGCAAAGCTTATCTGACCTGAAGAAATGTGTAACAATAGAATCTTTTAAATTTCCTATTTTATGTTGTAAATGAATGCTAAATTTGTCGTGTTACTCCATCCGTGACTACTTGGGAGTACCAGAGTGAATTAAGTAAGTCACAATTCCATTCTTTGTGTACAGGAGTTATTAATTATTCTCTCTTATTGCAGCAACATAAACAAACATATTATATAACAAAGCTCAACTAAGTTTTTTTAGCACTGTGGTATCTTTACTATTATAAAAGAAGGACCTAGTGGTGGTGGTGAGTCTGTCATCTACCTCCTCTTAAGTTGATGAGATCTTTTGTAGATAAATATATACACACATGTATAAAATACTTCAAGGATCTTCTGTGGATAATTAAATTATTTATGTTTGTGGTTTGTGATAAGATTCTACGTGGTTTGTTGATTGGATGCAAATTATATATGAACCTTTTATTTGTAGGGATAATTACCTTATGTATATTGGTTTTCTAAATTTATAATTTATATTATGTTTTATTTGAAATCTGTTGCAACGCGTAGGCACTCGGCTAGTGTTATCTAAAAGGGCAATTGAGAGTTGCATATAGTAAAGTTCGACTGCAAAATCAGGATAGAATAAAACTCAAAACAAACAGCACATTAGTATATACGAAGAGACAATGATTCAGATTTCAAATACACATTCATTTCATACCAAAAAGTACACAAGCAAATATTACTGAAGATATTGAGAAGTCAGAACGGGGCTTCTGTACCTGCCCATGAGTTCGAGACAACATAGGGATGTGCGCATTTTGCGTAGCCAAGGAACATAGTGCTTTGCATATGTCAATCATGACAGGGAACATAACTGTATTTATCCCCTCTTTTAGAGCTAATGCATGTGACAAGTTGTTGATATCTTCAGAAGTACATCCAAAATGGAAGAATTCCAACACCTGGGGAAATAAGTTCACAATGACAGTTCACTTCACGGCTAACCACAAATAAACACACACATCAAAGTTTTACTATATTTCTTCCAAATTGAAGGTCAGCGTACCTTTTCAACCTCTCGATTTGAGATACATTTCTGCTTCAAAAAGTACTCAACAGCTTTCACGTCATGGTTGGTTCTTTTCTCGATATTTTTCACTTCTTTCGCATCATCAATGCTAAAATCCTGGATAATCCTATCCAAGAAGAGCTGGGCCTCCTCACTGAATGGTGGCACCTCAGTGATCTCAGGAATTTGTGAAAGTTTCAGCAACCATTTGACCTGCAGAACCAAAAGCCACTTCAGATAAGTAACATTTACCGTAGCACTAGCAATTCGACCCCCTTTCCATGTTGTACACAGTAATCAAGATTATGCACGGCTATGATACATATAGTACAGCGCAGAGCGAAAGCTATCCGAAAAGCGATACCTCAACGAGGACACGGTATCTGATGAGGCCGAACTCGCTGAAGAAGGGCTTCAGGTTCTTGACGGATTGCATGTAGCGCCCGTCCAGCGGCGAAAGCGCCATCAAGCAGAACGTGTCTAGGTCCGCCGCGTGCTCCAGCTCCTCCAGCGACCTCGCCGCCCAATCCAGGGGAGCACCCATCTAATCATCACACCCACGAGACACTTCTCATTAAGCAATCTTCACTATTTAAACTGGAGTTGCGAGTACTACGGGAAGGTATTCCTCGTAACCTCGAAGGAATCTCTGTCCTCGGCGGATGCAGAGCAGCGGAGGCGCCGCGTTGGGCGGCGGGAGGAGCCGGGGAGGACGGCGCCTATCGGGGCGGCGGTCCCGCGGGGGGAGGTGGCCGCGGCGGCGAGGGAGGCGGCGGTGGCCGGGGGCTTGAGCGACGGCAGCGCCGACATGCTTGGAGAGGCGCGGCGGGTGTCAGGGGATTAAAACCCTAGGGAGCAGGGAAGCGGGAAGGATGCGGCGGTTGGGTGGCTGCGGGTGGCCCGGGTGCAGCGGGCGGGAGGGGAAGGACCGAAGGAGGGGGTTAGCCGGGTAGATAGCAATAGCAGCAGAGGGGTTTAAGGGGGAGGGATTTTCGTAGGGAGGGAAATGGCAAAAGATAATCCGTTTCATCCTATATTTGTATCTAAAAAATATAAATATGATAAGTAGAAACCACAACTCCGAATGAAAAATAAATATGAATACTATTTATTTTTTTTTCTGAATACGAATACGGATGTGGTATGCAAAATAACATCAAATACAAATACAAATAGTATTCGAATTCACAGTAAAGTCCGTCCAGCAAGCAGTGGCCAGCAGCCCAGCACCCTCCCAAGACCAACTAAACTAAGTCGTCCCCAATCCCCGTGCCATTCAGCCATTCCTCCAACGCAAGTCCGCAAGTAGCCAACCCCTGCCCTAACTTGTGTAGTTGTGTTGCCCTTCAACTCCTCAAGCCAGCCGCCAGAGGGTAGAGGCCACCCCCAAATCTGAAATCCCCATTCACATCCTCTGTGTGTACGTGTGTGTGTGTGTGTGTGTGTGTTTGACCCAGGAGACTAGGTGTCCACGGTAGCGAGCAGCGACCCGGCATTCACAGCGACATCCTCGACAGCCAGCGGCGACCCTGCGTGCACCTCGTACTCCTCACGCAAAGGTTAGCTGCCACCACCCTATAAGGCTATAACCCTAATTCTGTTGTCGTGCAAAATCTCCAGTTCGCTGGCTCCAAACCTCCTCTTCGTGGGCACCTCGTCCTCCCTAAACTTCTCCTCCCATTCAATTAGCCCCAAATTTCTAGATCTGAGCCAACCCCTTGGATTGGTACTTGTTTTTCATGAACCTATGTGAATTTAGTACTTGAGTAATTTTTTGTTTTAATTCGCTCCACTGCTTTCTATTAATTTATTTTGTCACGAGTAATTTCTCTGGAACGAATAAATGCTCAGCGGTGCTCTTCGTCTTATGCAATGAGCAAAATTTTCATTGCTTGTACATGAATGCGAGTGATGAGAATATGTTACTGATTGCGGCATGCGCTTGTATTTTTGTACAAATTAGTTTGTTTTTCTTTTACCATCATCGGTTAAGCTATTAGCACTTGGCAAGCCAGAGCTAGGGCGGTGGCGACTACTGACTGGGCGAGACGAGCCAGACGACGTTGATGTTGTAGACTCTAGATCCTCTCAGCACCCACTCTGGTATGTCACCAATCCTGTGTTCTGTTTCCTATTCCTTCTCTTGCGGCCTTGCCTAACTCCTTAAATCCTTTTCTCACTCTCACACTTTGTACTGATCTAGTGGGAGCAAAAAGAAAAGGCATTTGGGTAAAGGAAGTGAAGCAGATCTGCTATGGTTTCAAGCAAAGCCAAAAAAAAAAAAAAAAAGTAAGATACATGAATGATACAAGTTATATTTCTAGGTTCAAAAATTCACTTTAGGACATGAGCCCTTTTGCCATTAAATTAGATCGAGCAAGTTCATAGTTCAGAATGAGCAAATATGAGAATTGGCAAAATACATGCAACCTGAATTTATTTTTTTCTTGTAGATTACAATGGCATCTGCAACTAGAAGCGAACCAAGTGGTAGTACCAATGCGATTGCCAATGGTAGTGCTACTGTGAATGGGAAGGTTCAAAGTATTGTTAGTGAGAATGTTGTACCAGAGAGTGGTGCTGGTACAGGTACTTCAACATCAGAAGCTGTGGCTATAAAAATCAAGGAACCAATGGAAAAGAAGTTAACATCGAAAGTTTGGAAACACTTCGCGCTGAGTTTTGTTGATGTGAAGGAGGAGGAGGAGGTTGTCAAGAGAAAGATGGCAAAATACCACTACTACAAGATTGTTCTTTGTGTTGACAGTAACCATGGTACGACACGCCTATGGAATCATTACACTGCAAAACATGCTAAAGGGAATGACCAAACACGACTTAATTTGAGAAAATTAGGAGTGGATGTCAGTTTAGATGCTTGGAAGTATGATGAGGAACTTAGTGTCTACAAATATCATTTTTCTATTGTCACACATGAATATCCATTCAACTTCTTTAAGCATGAATACACAAATGACCTCATCAAATCATTGTGCCCTACATTTCCTATAAAATGTTGTAAGACTACTAAGACAAGGATAATTGATATTTTTGAAAAAGAGAAGCAAAAACTTTTTGATCAATTTTCCTCTCTTACCCGCCGATTTAGCTGCACAATGGATATGTAGACTTCAAAACAAACTAAGGGGTACCTGTGTGTCACTTGTCATTGGATTGATGATGATTGGAAAAATCCAGAAACTAATTATAAATATCATGCATCTTGAAGGAAAACATTCGACGGGCAAATTTGAGTATTGTATTTATGGCAAAAATGGCAGGATGGAACATTGAGCATAAGTTATTTGCTTTGACCTTGGATAATGCATCTTCAAATGATGTTTGTGTGAAGACTTATCATTTCTACCCTTGAAAATCATGATTCACTACTTTGCCATGGCAAATTCTTTCATGTGCGTTGTGCTGCTCATATTATTAATCTTATTGTGAGGAATGGTGTGAACACAATTTTGAGTGTTATAGATAACATTCGCTCATCAGTTCTAGTTTCTAAGAGCTCTACTATGCAATGGGAGATATTTCTAAAGCAAGTAGATGATATGTAATTATACACAAAAAAGGTCTTGCTCTAGATGTGTCTACTAGGTGAAATTCAACCTACTTAATGCTAGTAGATGCCCTTTGACGAGGATTAAAACCTCTATATATTATTTTTAATATATATAAAAGACCATACGTCTCGTGGTCGTAACCCCTGAGGTGCACGACCTCACTGGTCGTAGAGATTCCAGAGGTTACATAATAGGTACCCTGGTCGGACGAAGACCTAAGCCAAGCTCCCGACCAGGAGAACTGCTCGTAAAAGGTATGAACTGATACTCGGAACTGATTCCAAGTATATTCTCTACCGTATGACGAATGGAGCACGTGCATATTCCATACCATACGATGTTTCTTATCCAGACATAGTAACGAACAACCTCCATGCGGTTATATGTCTCATATACATATAACCGCCGAACGATTGGTTCTTTATCAACCGTCGCTCGACTCCGACCAGACGCAACGCTTCACATCAGACGCCTTCTCTGGAAGTAACTGCCGCCTCTTCAAGGGCTATTTAAAGATGGAACCTGGACGGATCAAGAGGAGAGGAAGAGGACAAGTTAGAGTCATCAGACTAAAGCACAAGCCTTAGATTCGGGTGATAGGTCTGATATTATAAGGGAACAAGCAGTGTTCTTAGAGCATAATCTGTAAAACCCAGTTCATACTGAATAAAGAGCAGTCCCATTATTTCCTTAGATTTCCAATGTCACTTTCTCCTTTTATTTTCGTAAGATCGACGTCTTGATCGTCGACAGCTGGCGCCGTCCGTGGGGAACGCGACATGGAATCTTGGAAGAATTTCTCTGCTCATCAAATCTTTGTCCATTCCCGCTTGTGATCGCTGATGCGGTTATGGCGGGAAGTTGGGATGAAGAAAACTGGTTCGATTTGGCGGACTACGCCAACCTCGACATGGACATGTGCATGCGCGCCATGGAGGAAAACAGAATCTCTTCATCATCCTCCTCCGCTGGTTCGCCCATGGCAGAAATCGGCGAAGTCGACCAGATGGATGAAGACACACCGCTACGATCAGTGGCGGTTTCAGAGGAAGTGCTTCCACCGTTCGAACACCCTAAAGCCTTAGCAAGCCCGCCTTCGACCGCAAAAAGGTGACGAAAATTCAACACCGCAACCCGAGGTTCAATATACCTTTGATGCGATCATGGTTGATAGGTACTCACCGACGGCTTCTAGCAATTCCAGAGCCAACCGACACCGTGACGGTGTCAATGAAACCTCCATTGGTCGTAAACCAAGTGGGATGATAAAGCTCAAGATTCGATCGGCAATTCACGGATCGGCCGAGGCCCTTCCAAAACCTCGGAGGTGCCGATCACCGATCGCTCTCGTCGTGGAAGCTTCGCAGAAGCTCGAAAGGCTCTCCATCGATTATGACAGAAGCTAATCGGAGGATCACTGCTGGAAGCATGAGGTCAATGCGATCGGAGATACGGATCACAATGTCGTGTACGGTCCTCCATACGTTGCCTCGCCACTAGGTCATAATGGAGATGGTACGGGCGGTCAAGCACCAAATGCCGGAGGTGACAGAACCGTGGACGCTCACAGCACGCGCCGATCCTCCCAAACCAATGTAAGGGACCAGGCAAGATCGATCAGGAGATCGGGGGATTCAAGCCATCAAACACCTTCTTCTAGCAGAAATCCCTCGAGACCTTCGGTAACAATATAAAACCTGCAGCGAGTCAGAGATATGTTAAATACTTCGACCGCCTCGCGAGACTCGTGTTTTGCCTAACTCGCAGGTCAAGTATCAGAGATTATCCAACAGACGATGCATCGCACAGAAGCATATCGAGAACGAAGGCACCCGCAAAGTCAGACCATGACTTCATCGCAACATTCTTCCCGAAGCAGGGGCCTGCATGGTCGTGTTGAAGATCAGTTGACACTACGACCACCTCGACGATTCCGACCAACAAGTCATGAGGGGAGGAGACTATTCCAGGAATCCTCACCGCGCCGTCGAGGAGCAATCGCTGGACTCGTGATCTTTGACATCACCTAAACCAAGCAAGTGGTCGGAGGCGTTCTACTAACGTCCACGACCGAATCGGGACATTGGAGCACCGACAATCCGTTCCTAGAAATCGGTCTCCAACCGACTACAATCTGGCACATTTTCAAAGAAGGTGCCACGAAACTATCACAGGCTGTCGAGCCTTCTCAGCAGGCTCCAGGCTATACGTTGGCCAAATAGGTTCCGACCGGCCAATTTGGATAAATTCAATGGGACCCAAAATCCTTTGGAATTTCTCCAGATATATACCACCGCTATTAGAGCTGGTGGTGGTGATGAAAATGTAATGGCAAACTATCTTCCTACGGTATTAGAAGGATCAGCCCGATCGTGGTTGCTTAACCTTCCGATCGGGTCCGTGCATACTTGGGAGCAACTCTGCGACCTTTTGATTGCAAAATTTCAGGGTACGTATGATCGCCCTGGAAAGGAAGACGATCTCCATAGAATACGGCAAAAATCAAATGAGACTCTCCGGCAGTACATCAAAAGATTTAACCAAGTTCGTAACTTAATACCGGAGGTTGCAGAATCTTCTGTTATCCAAGCCTTCAAAGCGGGATTGAGAAATCGAAGGTTTACGGAGGATTTAGCTATACATCCCCCACGAACAATCATCGAGCTCTTCGACATGGCTAACAAGTACGCTACGGCTAGTGAAGCGGTCGAGTGGAACAAAGCCGTTGATCGAAAGGATAAAATTCCCCAACCCGGCTTAGATAGGACGGAAAAGAAGCAAAAGAAGACTCTCAAGAAAAAGAAGCATAGCAGAGCCAACGACAAAGAGGTTCTTGTTGTTCCTGAAAAATTTACCAAAGAAGAAAAGATTATACTGATCGTGGCAAGGCTAAGGCTCCGACCAATGATTACAAGAAAAATAAAAAATGGTGTCCTCTCCACCAGCAAGCAGGACACGACCTGCGCAATTGTCACGCTTGGCAAAAGAAGCTGGAAGATTATTATGTAGGTAAAGGTCCACTCCCGTCGATCCAAGAGCTCGGGGAAATAAGCTTCAAGAAGGACAAAGATGGTGACGAAGAAATAGAGTACCAAGAACCTCAGCACACTGTCGATGTGATCTTCGGTGGATCTTCTTCGTATGAGTCCAGACGTCACCTGAAAGCCATGGAGTGAGAAGTCAACCTTACCGAACATTCGATCGCCGTTAAACCTTCAAGGTGGTCGGAGACGATATCTCCTTCAGCAAAGAAGACTGCCCCATTCCTTCGACTCGACCAGGTAGGTTTCCAATTGTCGTTGAGCCTACTATTAATAACTGCAAGGTTAATCGGGTCTTGATAGATGGGGGTAGTTCTTTAAATATTTTATTTGCAAGTGCTTTGGAAGACATGCAGATTCCCAAATCCAAGGTAAAACCTGTGAAATATGCCTTCCATGGCATAGTTCCTGGGTCTACCGCTAAGCTGATAGGGCACTTGTCCCTACTGGTTACGTTCGGAAAGCCCGACAACTTTCGGACAGAAAAAATTTCATTTGATGTTGATGAGGACATAACCCCTATCCCTATGAATATAACTATATTTGCTATGCTTACTGTTCCAAGTATAAGAGCTCGTACGCTTCACTTAAATTATCAGCGCCATGTCACTTTTGGTCCAAGACAAGCAAGCAGTTCAAGTGGACCCGCTTTGGAATCGGTTCGGCCTCCGAATCAGCCGACAACACCAACTTAAAACAGGCATAACTTTCACATACGGAGTCCGTTGGAGGTCCACGAGTACTTGATTGAAAGATTATTTCATCCTCTTTCCAACGGATCTGGCCTCACCTCGAAATTCCTTCTGGGCTGATCGCAATCATCAAAATAAGACGTCATATCACTTGTTTGGGCCAATTTGGGCTTTGTAATCATACTGAACTTGGCCCATCTGCTGGCGGCCCACTTAGGGGCGTGGTTACTGTTCACGTGAACAATACCCCACAAATTTAGTCCCACTCCGCTGGTTCTATTAGATGTGCGGCTCCCCCTCCCCTATATAAGGAGGTCGCACCCCTATAGTTTTTCTTGGATTTTGTTTATGTTTAGTTTGTCTTCGTTGCAACTTGTATCTTTTGCGTGTGTCGACTAGACCACCCAATTAAGATCCTTATTCAGAATCCCAACTCAATTCAAATATTTCAATTCCTATTTGCAATTTCAGATTGCTTTATCTTGTTCTTGCGTGCTTCTTCGGTGTATGCAGGAATCGACCTTCGTGGTCAGGTCAACCGGGTTTTCGTGCACGGTTGATAACGACTTGTCGAGCAGTTCAGCGATTGCGTGGTTTCGAGCCTTGCGAGTTCGTAGCCAGGATCGTGAGAGTTGAGCGACTACTACCGAACGTATCATTCTCATCGAAAGATCGGGCCAACAATCAGACCTTCAGGTTCATCAGGTCGTATCAGAGCTACAGTTCTTCGGTGAGAAATTAGTACCCTTAGTAGTAGATTTATTTTTCATAACTAGAGTCCAGAAAATTGCCCTAAAAAATCACATCTATCATCCATACCGAACCAATCTGAGCCATTGCAATTTTCTTTTCGGTATTTTGCTTGTTGAATCATTGGTTGCATCGTCGTGTCTAGTTGTTGATTTCTAGTTCTAGTTATTGTCTAGTTGCATCTCGTGTTTCCTTTGCGTCGCTTGATCATTCTTTTAGGCTTAGTTTTTCCATCTAAAATAGAAAATTCGTGGGTTAGAACTCCTCTAATCCGCACCAAAAAATAGAAAATTCATACTGTTGTTCATATGAAAAAAGAGGGTTACTGCAATCTTTTGGGAGAATTGATGTTATTTGCGACTTACGACAAACCTTAGGGCCGACCAAATATTAGAAGGAAAAAAGAGGCAGCCGCATAGAACAAAAGTTGCGGTAAAAAAAAAGAGAAAAAAAGAAAAGAAAAGTGCATGAAAATTGGTGGAGACCTTCTACATATACCAAAAGCTTTCACAAAAAATTTCAGCAAGTTTGGCCCACGGGTTCGAAAGATATAGCAGTTTCAAATTTAAACCCGAGACGGATTCGAGTCCGAGTAGAATTCCATATCCGAGACACCTTCAGTAAAACGGGCATAACTTTTGCATACGGTGTCCGTTTTTGACGTTCTTATGCTTGTTTTGAAGCTAATGACGAGGCAAATCTTTTCTACCTAAGCCACTAGTCTCCCTCCAGGTGCCCCAAAATCGGCCATCTTCGGCCCCGATTTCGCGTCGCAAGTTTTCAGTTTCTATTTTTGCCGTTTCTTTCGTTCTTCCTTTCGGAATTTGGAGTTCACCTCAACTGCAAAGTTGTAGATCTTGTCGAAACCTTTCAAACAAGCATATATAAGCCATATAAAACTTTGTTTTGCATCATTTGAGACTAGCTATTGTTTCTACTCAATCTAGAGGGTTGTTTGCGTGCATCGATATTACTGTTTTTGTGCTCTACATCACGCGAACAATCTTGTGCCCTTAGAAAGAAGTTTGAGTAGTTGGCTAGCGTCTCTCCTAGCACTTGTTGTGAGGCTTTCCCTTGCTTGCATCAAGTCACATTGATCGTTGCGTGTGCGTACATACACTTCTCTACATAGGGTTTTGATTAGCTAGTTTTGATTAGGCTAGGATCAGCAACATTGGCTAGTACTTTGAACAATCTTTCAACTTGTATTAACTGATTTGATTATTGCTGATCCTTGCTACCATATTGAAGCCTTCCAAGCTCCACTTCCTACTAACTCAGCAGGTGTCGTTCCTCGCAATCGTTGGGCTAATCGCAAGTGAGAGTATCACGAACCAACCACCAGTTGTACCACTTCCTTGCGGCATTGGTAAGAACTTGTAAGAACTTGGTATAAGCTTGAGTGTGAGTGACTTGATTTGAGCCCCCACCTTCTCGTAATTGATAGGAACATATACTTGTGATTTGTTTTCTTGTTTTCTACTAATAATGACAGGTTTGTTCAAGTTGGTAGATTACGATGTCATCGCAGGCAGATTTGAACTCGAAGGGAAACAACTACTTGCATACATATTGCCACTCACCGCTGAGAGTACGTCGTTGGACTACTTTATATGGGTTAATATGTTGGAGTGCTATTTTGAAAGATAGGACATTGATCCTTATGAGAAGATGACCATGGCAAGGACGACACTGATCGGTGATGTTCAACATTGGTGGTCGAATCTGGAGTACCACTTCATGTACACATGGGAGCAGATGAAGAAGAAATTGCAACGTCGTTTTGTGCCTCCACCACCCATAGTCACAAGCGAGGTGCAACCTAAGGTAACAAAAAATACTGATATTATTTTGGCTCCTACCCTATCTCTAGATACCACCGAGACGCTTGAAGAAATGGACGATGATCTAGCGCACCTTATAGAGGAGAAGCTTGAGGTACCTACAGTATCTGATGAGGACGATAATGACAAAGGTACTGATTTATTGCTAGAGCAAGACATAGAGCAACCTTGTGAGTATATCTCTGCTGTAGTAGTGCAATCTTTTGATATTCCTTGTGTTGACTTGAACAAACCATGTGCTGAACTGAATTCTCATAATTTTGCACATGTTGAATTAATTACACATAAGGAAGTACTTGATAGAATATCCCCTACTGATGCTTTGTGTTATATCATGCTTAATGATCTAGTTAGTTTGGAATGTGCTATGGAGAAAGTTTCTGAACTTTCATCTCTAAATTCTCTTTCTAGCACCTACGCCTACTATTTTAAATTAATTGGAGATTATGGTGTAGACAATCAATTTCTTGTATATCGAATATGCATAACTTGTGATCATATGGATGAATTCAAGATTGCTATTTTGGACAATAATTTTTGTGTGCTAAATCTTGTTCAATATGAGAGAAAAATAAAATTTAGTGCCCATCCTATGCCTATGTATTCACATTTGATTGCACCATCTAGTATGGATAATCTGAGTAAAGATGTTGAATTATGGAAGAACTTACAAATCTTTTCGCCATTGTTAGATGAATTTGCGATTGCTCGATTGAAATCTGATTATATGGATGAATTTTGCTTGATTCTAAAAGTTGTAGATTTGCCCATATGTGCTATCACTGCAAGTTTACAACTTCAGAGATTTGAATTGCATAAACGCTTCACTTACATTTGCAAAACTAGTTGCAATAATTGTTGTGTGAAAACTTTTTTTGATCATTCACATATATGATTACTCTTGGGTTAATAACATAATGATCTTTTATGATCACTGCTGTCGTCTAACATTAATTGTGCAACAACGAAGAACCGTTAAAATAGATGACATATACATATGCCATGCATACACTTTGGCTTCTTTGTTACCCTATTTTCAGCTTATCAAAAGCCGAGGACGGCTTTGTTTTCAAGAAAGGGAGGATGATGAGGACATAACCCCTATGGATACAACCATATTTACTATGCTTACTGTTCCAAGTATAAGAGCTTGTACGCTTCACTTAAATTATCAGCGCCATGTCACTTTTGGTCTAAGACAAGCAAGCAGCTCGAGTTGGACCCGTTTTGGAATCCAGTTCGGCCTCCGGAATCAGCCTGACAACACCAACTTAAAACAGACATAACTTTCACATACGGAGTCCGTTGGAGGTCCACGAGTACTTGATTGAAAGCTTATTTCGTCCTCTTTCCAACGGATCCAGCATCACCTCCAAATTCCTTCTGGGCTGATCGCAATCATCAAAATAAGACGTCATATCACTTGTTTGAGCCAATTTGGGCTTTGTAATCATACTGAACTTGGCCCATCTGCTGGCGGCCCACTTGGGGGTGTGATTACTGTTCACATGACCAGTACCCCATGAATTTAGTCCCGCCCCACTGGTTCTATTAGATGTGCGGCTCCCCCTCCCCTATATAAGGAGGTGTAACATCCCAAAGTGCTGTTACCAAAATAAAATAAATAAAATTATTATTTTGCTGGTTTTTCTGAAATTTGACAGAGTTTAATTGATTTATTTGAATTTCTGGAGTTTTAAAAGTCAAAGTAAAATTTATTTGAAGTTCTTTAAGTTTTATTTGGCTTGATTTGGAAAAAAAAAATGTAATTAATTTCTGAAATTTTCAGAGTTTTTAAAAGTTTTTTCCTAAATATTTCAAAGTCAAAATAATTTATTTGCAAAAACTATAACCAACTTTAAGTTGGAACTATTTTAATTAAGTCCAAAATGCCTCTAGGAATTTCTATGAATTTTTCTAGAATTTTTGGACTCTATTCACTATGTTCTAAAAATATTTGATTTATTTCTTATTTTTGAAAAAAATCCAATTCCCGTTTGTCACCCATCCCCAGTTTGCTCCAGCCAAGACTCACTTAACATTGCCAATTCTTCCCATATACTGCCATCTGTCCATTTGTTTTCTTTTAACTAAGTCAAACACCTTTATACCTTTATTCCTTCTTTCCTTTTCCTTTTTTCCCTAAACAGAGAACACACGCACAGCCCGACGCCATTGATGGCCAATGAAACTTTCAAAACCCAAGTTTTCCTCCCCATCTCTCCCCCGAATCACGCGTAGTCAAACCACCACTCCTCACCTCCCCCATTCCCGGCCACCTTCCCCCTTTCTTGCGCACGATTTCGTCGGTTTCCGCAACGGCCGCCACGCTCACCACGCGCACGATCTCTCTCCACGGTCCACCTCCACCCCTATATAAGAAAGCCCTGGGTGCCTCTCCTCTCCCTCACCAATCCCTGAAAATCTTAGATCCTCCCTCCCTTTATCCCCTCCACAATCGAAGTTTTTCCGTCGCTAGTCGAACGCCGTTCATTGGCCATTTGCGTCGCCTACAGTGGATCCCCGCCACCATCGACCACACCCCCGGCTTCGCCTCGCGACGTTCTACGCCGTGCTCACCCTCTCGTCGCCGAAGCATCGCCGGAGCGCCGCCGCCGTCATCGATCACCGTTCGCCGCACCGTCACCTCCTACGGCATCGTCGCGGGGTAAGCAATCCATTTTCGTTGTTCGCCGGCCACCTCTCCATTTTCCTTCTCTAGGCGCCATCATTTCTTTTCTTGCTTGCTGGAGGAAGAAGACGAGGCAATCAGAGCCAAAATTATCTAGTCGATGCCTTCTAGTTTGTACATACACATTTAATTCCTTCCAAAAATCCGTTCTCTCTCATACAAACTCCAAATCCATTGATTCTTCCTCCTAAATTCATCTAAATTCATCTACTATTTACAGTATTTATTTCGTAATTTTTAGAATTTATTTATTTTCTGTCATTTATTTTGATCCGTTAACAATCTCTCCTCCGTTCTCTCTCCTCGGTCACTCATTTCCCGAGCCGACCATGTCGCCGCGTGCCCCTCGGCTACCTCTTCATATCCTTGGAATTCGCCCCTCTATCTCGCCTCGAGCAAAAATTTTGCGCGAGCGGCCGAACCACCTTCTATCGTCATTTCCGGTGCCATTTTTGATCCCCTGACGACATCGTCCACACCGCCGCTTCGCCGCAACGCTCTCACGCGGTGCTACCTTCCTTTTTCTTCAAAACACCCCGGCTCACCGACACTACTATTCCTCCAACACTATTTTGCGCGCCGCCGCCACACCGGACCTTCGCCGGCGACGCGACCACCACCAGTGGGTCCGTTTTGCTCCCAGGATTCCATTTTTGTGGTTCACCGACCGCCTGTCCATTCTTATCGCCGGCATCGCCATTTTCGGTATGAGCTACTGTTCACGTCGCATGGCAAGCTACAGTGCCATGCATGAATAGTGTTTTTGCATGCATCTCATTTTCTACAATTTCGTTCTCCCTCATACGAACTCCGATTCTATCGATTCAAATTCCTATATTCATATAAAGTTGATACCTTTTGTCCAATATTTATTTTATAATTTTTGGAGTTTATTTGTATTTTATTTGAATGTTATTTGAATTTAGCTCGTTTACGTATAGATTTCGACGACTTCGGACGACCGGATTTCGACGCCGTTTGAGAGCATCGATTAAGCAAGCAAGGCAAGTTACATTCTTGATCATATTTGCACCCATTATTTAAAATTATTTAAATTCTATTTCAAATTATTACTGCATGCTTATTTATATTCAGTAATTTAAATTCCTGTTTTTAAATTTATAGTTATGCCTAAAATCCTTTGTATGGCCAATTTGGGTAATTGAAGTAAGCATATTGTCACCCTAGATAAAACCTAGTTGATACAATAGTATGGACTAGGATCATTTGGAAAATATTGTGCTTAGCCATGCTTATAGACCAAATATGTTTGATTTGGGAGATTTCAGCCAAAAGTCAAATGTTATTTAAATTGTACCCTTGGCATTGGTGTATCATGGGAGTTTTATAAATGACTTTGGAAAATAAAATTAAATGATGGTTTGGACTTGGGCGAAGTGGTTGTCTGGTGGGTGCAGATTTATGCACGGGCTCAACTGGGTAGGTTGAGGCCCAGGGTTCTATTGGTTGTCGCCCAGGTCAGTTAAGGACCGGTCTTCGAGCCGCATCTTGCTAAGCCATACCATACTACCACATGTCTTGTATGGGCAGGACCTGGCTGATTAATTTTGTAAAGTTCCATTATGGTCATTCCTATTGGTGCGGTGGGTAGTCTTTCATGACCTTTGTTAGTCCCACTCGGCGCAAGAGGGGGCCTGAACCCTGCGGACGGGTAGTCCAAAGGGGGCGAAACCTTAGCGAAGGAGGACTATGGTGGAATGGCGCACTGTAAAGGCCTTGACACGTGCTCTAGACTGCTTACCTAAGGTAGTGAGCGGTGGTATCGACGGATGCCAAACAACTAGAGAATTCATGTCTTGTGGGTAAAGTTGTACAACCTCTGTAGAGTGTAAAACTATTCGAATAGCCGTGTCCACGGTCATGGACATGCTGGCAAAGCCACTCAAAGTTAGACTTCGATTTCAAAATGTTTTTGTAAAACAGTTTGACATGGATGGGTGTCCATGAGAAAAGTTATGGGTTGAAGCCCCGGGTTGGTGCCCGTGTTTATGTTGGTGTTAGGTTGGTGCCTACACTATCATTATCAATTCAAGATCAATTTTAGATTTTATAAAACTTGACCTTTTGAACTTAGTACGGTATTTAATGTTAAATGTTGTTTTTGCACAAATAACCCTATAAGCCATCCTATGTTACATCCATTTATGCATGTCATTCTGTTATTTTGACGGGTGTAACTTGCGAGCACGGAAGTTGTGCTCATTCTTGCTTAATGCAAACAAATTTCAGAGGAGAAGGACTTCGCTTCAAGTGTGGATCGTGACAACTAGGCCGCTACCCCAGCCGATTGCCGTGGCAGATTGCTGGACCCTACTACTTCTTCATCGTCTTCCATTTGTGTTTATTTAATATTGCCTGTAAGGCTATCTTGTAATCAACTCGTTGTTATTTAATAACTTTTAACGCTTATGGTTGTGTTATCACATTTGTTTCATTGTGTGAGCTAGCCACCGATCATGGGACTAGTTCGATTATGCACGTAAGATCCAGGATGTTAATCCGGGTCTTACAAAAGTGGTATCAGAGCCATATCGACTGTAGGTCGTGACCTAGTTAGAATGACCGTTAGTTGAAAACTTATTTTACATAACAAGAAAAATAAATTGTTCTCTCCTCATCTTGGTCATCTACCTATAGCTTCTTCACAGCAATTCTTTCTTACCTAATTCTCTTTTCACCCTTTTATAAGGTTAAATGGATCCTCTCTACCTTGAAAATTTCTATAGATGGTCAGCACGTTTGTTCCCATTACGTTCAATACTACAAGACATGGAGTTATCAAGGCACCATCATAAAGTCGTCGAGTCATCTCTACCAATCAAGGACAATATGCAAGAGTCATCGAAGATCGTAAACCGAAGATGGTTTTTGTCAGCCAAGCTATATAGCCTAAGTTTTCCAAGACTCATTCTGTGTATTGAGTCGTTGTACCAGCTTACGAGTATCGATCGAGTAGAACGTTGTATTGTTTCTTAACTTGTATGGTATGTTTTCTTTTGGTACGTCGTATATAGATCTTTTGATCTTGTGTACAACGTTTGCTTTAAACGGGTAGACTTCTTCCCTCATAGCTTTCTCTCACCCTTTGCTATTTTTCTATTCTCTAATAATCCATTGGACTCCTAACCTATCGATGCGTGGAACTTAAAAGACGAGTCGACACTTCAAAACTTCGGACAACTCAACACCCTTGGACATAAAGCCAACTTGAAGATAGACTTTCTCTATCTCTCAATCCATTTGTTCTTTGTCCGTCTTCTATCTTTCTAGCCACTCCGAATCTCGGGGACGAGATTCCTTTTAAGGGGGGTAGTTTGTAATATCCCAAAGTGCTGTTACCAAAATAAAATAAATAAAATTATTATTTTGCTAGTCGTGCGACCGGTGAAACACCATTCTTTATGGTTTACGAAGCTGAAGCCATGCTTCCTCCAGAACTTAAAATTGGTTCTGCTCGAACTGATTACTTTTCCGAAAGTGATCAGTGTGAACGACGACTTGACGACATCAATTTCCTTGAGGAACGACGAAATCAAGCTTTGCTACGACCAGCAATCTACTAGCAAGCCATGCGTCGGTACCACAGTCGTAAGGTGCAACGTCACAGCCTAGCTATAGGTGATTTGGTTCTTAGAAAAATTCATAACCAAGCGGGTCGCAACAAACTTTCACCTAAATGGGAAGGTCCATACACTGTGGTCCAAGTTACCCGACCAGGATCGGTACGATTAGCTATGACAGATGGGCAAGTTTTGTCTAACTCTTGGAATATTGATCAATTGCGTAAGTTCTATGTTTAATTTCATGTATTTCATTTCCATTCATATTTCAATAAAGATGCATTTCCTTTTTAAAACGATAAGTATGGTTGTTTATACTTATTATTCATCGCATCTGGTCATATGCCTTTATTATTGCTGGTTGGTCGGAGAAGACACTCATTCTCTCCGATATTCCTTTCAAAGGGATCTCAAATACTCATGGTTGCTGACTTAAATGTCACCGACCACATCGGTTTTAGTCGCGATCATTGCTTCAATGATACACACGCACAACCAAATATTCTTTTCTTAAAGAAACATACGAGTATAAGGAGTACCAACTCAGATAATTTATATGGTTTTCGTTCTTTCTTGAATTTGAAGACTGTTATTTTATTTCAACATTCTGTTCTACTCAAGTTTGGCTAATGGTCGGGACACGGAAAGCCTCCTAGTCGAAGTCTCCCCTCTCTGCATGTGGTCCTGCCCACTGGAAGGAGCTTCCTAGTGACGGTTCTTTTCCTACGATCCTCGCTGCCAGTCGGATTTGAGCATGAGCACGTTTCGCGAGATATTTTACAAATCTTCAATTCTTGAGATTCGATACGACCAGATCCGAATATTTTCTAAACAAATGTATTTATCTATTCATTTCATTTTTTGCATACATTCTTAATGCATATCTTCTTATCAACAAATCCAGTCTTTGTTATATCTTCAGACTATAAGTGGTATTCGATAATGGACAAGATCTAGACTAGTCAAAATCATCAGCTGGTTCCGACCACATTATTTCCTAGTATTCACTGGATCGTTGTCATACACATTATCAGCACTCCTACCATGGTCATTGTTATTACTTAATTTCTTGGTCTACTGCATTCTTTTAGTAAAGTTCATCTACTAATATAAGCAGTCGGGGGCTAGGAGATATATGAGTATTTAACAACATTGATAAGACAAAGCAGGATCTTCATTGATAAAAGGTAAGTTTCATTTTATATAGTCTAATATTACATCTATTTACATGTTGGGACCACCAGACTGGTCGCTACGTGATGGAGATCCGACTTCCATTTCTTCAGTAACTTTCTCTCCGAGAGGTCTTACTTCCTCGAGAAGTTTTGTTGCTTCACTTTCAGAGCAGTCGAAGTCCTCTTTCACAGCTTTAAGACTAACAGAGGGGTCGGAAGCCTTTAGTTTTGCTAAAGCAACACTAACTCCATTCATGATAGCTTCCTTCATTGTCTTAACATGGTTCTCTCGAAAGAGTGTTATTACCTCCTTGAGATCTTCAAGTTGATGGCCGAGAAAATTGATTCTCTCTGAAGGATCTCTTAGAATAAGCGCTATGCGTTCCCGACCCAGTCGAAGAGCATCTTGTTGAGCCTTGACTTTGTCTTCAAGACTCGATCGAGTTCAGCCCCTTGGTCATGCTCAAACTTGAGGGTTTTCTCTGCTCGTTCAAGCGCTTCAGTTTTTTCTGCACGAGTGGATAAAAAGAAATTAATATACTCTTTACAATTGGAGTTATAGAATACTGGTTAAGTCTACGACCAGTTACCTTTGATTTTCTTCTCACAAGAGTCGAAAACCTCCTTTTGTCTGGTCATCGTATGCTCGATCGACCGGTCTTTACCCTGATTTTCTTCTCTCAGTTTTATTATTATGGCTTCTTTAGCCACGATCTCTTCTTTAATTTTCTCTAAATCTATCAAATATGATAGGAAAAGAAGATTAAGTTACAAGAGAGAAACAAGATGATAAAATTTAGGAAGTCAAACTAAAAGAGAAATGTTCTTATTTCTCAGATCGAAGTGTTTCTGCTCCAAAGATCTTATTCGCTGGGTTAGTCCTCCGACCACAGCATATTTCTCGACCATGTGCTACAAAAACAAAAATCCCTTTCTTTGATAAGTTTTCAAAGAAACTTCAAAAGAAAGAGTTGTAAGGATGGTCGTAGAACACTTACCCGAATTGCCATATCATTATATTCGAAAAAGATTGTATCTGGACCAATCTCAGCTTAATGGTCCGATATCTTTCCTCGAGCTTCATCAAGTTCCTTATCCTCGATAAATCGGGAGAAAATGGAATTTGTTAACACGAGAAGCATTTCAAGAGGAGGTGGAACTCGTTGAGGATTTTCGAGATGACTACCTCCGAGAAGGAGTAAGGATTACTAGAGGATCTCGAGCAGATGTCAAACCTGCTCGGGGCTTCTTTACTACTTCATCCTCGATGACTTTAGCTTTAGGAGTATCCTGATCAGGAACCTCCACGACCACCTTTTTCTGAGGGGTGCTCTAGTCGGACACGACCAGAACACCAGAAGATCTGTTCAAAATTAACTTTCTACAGTTAAGAGGATGCTTGTTCCCTTTTTACCATTTTTCTCATAATCTTTAAGCTACTCATTCAGATTGGATAATGAGAGTGTTGTTTATCTGGATTCTTTTTCTATCTGGATGCATGCCCACTAGAAAAAATATCCAAGATTCGACTAAACCTCATTACAAAGATATGAGCAGAATGACGCTTTATTTCATTAAAGATCCAAATATTACAAAAACCCCTGGTTACATTTCTTCTACAAACCTTCTAAACAGAAAATCCTTCGACTAGTTCTTCGAAGAATAGCTTGAGTTGATCAAGATTGATTTTTAGCGTAGGAGACCGAGATGTATAACCAAATAAGCGCCGGTTTCGCACCTTTCTCTTGACATGAACTTCGATCTTGATTGAAGACTATACATAATGAAGTATTTACTCAATCTTCGAAGGCCATATTCACCTTGAAAATAGAACTCATAGACCAAATTGACTTCTAGATCACCTTAGGATCACTACTCTATCGGTCTGGACCCCGAAATGGTGATCTAAAAGTCAATTTGTCCCATGAATTTTGTCTTATCAAAAGACATAAAGGTGTTATGAACTCTGGATTTCTAAAATCCATCATTGAGAAGAGAATTTTCTATCATAGAAGCGAAACTAAGAAGGCTAGGGATTTTTCCTTTCTCTTCAGAGATCTATCCTCTGAAGGTTATTTATAACCTTTAGATTGCGATAGAATTAAA
The DNA here is from genome assembly GCA_036346255.1 of Ampelocalamus luodianensis. NCBI lineage: Eukaryota > Viridiplantae > Streptophyta > Magnoliopsida > Poales > Poaceae > Ampelocalamus > Ampelocalamus luodianensis. The sequence goes on along the minus strand of CM070622.1, from coordinate 23,342,431 downwards.
GAAGAAGATAAGAGTAGAAGTCCAACGACGCCAAACTCTTCAATTCCCAAGGCAAAGTTCTCAACTTTAAAGTGAATACAAACCGCTTCAAATGCCCTTGCATTTGAATGAGCGTCAGCCCGATACGACTTCGTCGGAAGAAAAGTGTTCACACGACCTATTCATTTAAAGTTCGGTGGCTAGCTGACGAGGATTAAAACATCTATATATTATTTTTAATATATATAAAAGATCATACGTCTCCGTGGTCGTAACCCCTGAGGTGCATGACCTCACTGGTCGTAGAGATTCCAGAGGTTACATAATAGGTACCCTGGTCGGACGAAGGCTTAAGCCAAGCTCCCGACCAGAAGCTGCTCGTAAAAGGTATGAACTGATACTCGGAACTGATTCCAAATATATTCTCTACCATATGACGAATGGAGCACGTGCATATTCCATACCATACGATGTTTCTTATCCAGACACAGTAATAAACAACCTCCATGCGGTTATATGTCTCATATACATATAACCGTCGAACGGTTGGTTCTTTATCAATCATCGCTTGACTCCGACCAGACGCAACGCTTCACATCAGACGCCTTCTCTGGAAGTAACTGCCGCCTCTTCAAGGTCTATTTAAAGATGGAACCTGGACGGATCAAGAGGAGAGGAAGAGGACAAGTTAGAGCCATCAGACTAAAGCACAAGCCTTAGATTCGTGTGATAGATCTGATATTGTAAGGGACCAAACCCACCCGAAACCAAACCCATCACCGTCTTCCCTCCACACGCGCCACCACTGGCCACAACCTCCTCCTGCCCCAATGGAGGTTGTCTTACGACATCCATCTCTTTCCCTCCACATGCGAGACTGGGCTCCGAGGAGTGCATGCATGCGCTCGCCAAGGCCAGGGTGAACGTGGGCCGCCCGGAGCACGCCGGCGGTGGGCTCACGTCACTGCAAATTGCAGTGGGGTACGAACGCGCAGCGGGACCTAGACGTGGAGGACGTGCAGGGGCACACGACGATGCATTTAGCCGTGAGGTTGGGCTCCAAGGAGTGGGTGCACTTGCCGAGGTTGGGGTGGATGTGGGTCGCCAGGAGTGCATCGATGGTAGGCTCACGCCGCTGCACATCGCGGTGGGACTCGGACGCAGAGGATGGCGCCGCCATGCAAAATCTGTAACACTGTGGATATCTTCCTTCGATCTGTTCACTTGGACCTACAGTCCCTCCTCCAGCGCCGGTCAACACCACCGTGAACTCGTGCTGCCCTAAATTCCCTTTATCTCGTTGCCACATCAAATTCTTTCGAACCATTGCCTCTTCCTCGAAATCGACTGCATCATTAGCTTATCAATGCCTCCTAGATCCTCCCTAACTGCTCACCCGAGCTCTAGTTGCTGCTCTTTACCGCCGGTGAGCAACTACACATCCACCTTGGACTTTGATTGATCTTTGACAAGGAGAGTCTCATGAGCGTCCTTTAGCTCCTTATAAGAGTTTTTGAAAGAAAGAAATTTTTTCTTCAAAATTTTAAATTTTGACTTCTTGCCAAGATATGCATTTAAATCCTCTAACATATCCATAAGCTCATCATAAGTAGGTTCATCATCATTATCATTAGTTACCTTTTATTTTCGTTTTACCATAAGACAATGGGGTGTAGAGAATAGAGATGGAAACTTTTGGATAGAAACTCCGGCAAGTTCCCTCTTCTTTGAGGACCCATAATCTTCGGAGTCGGAGTCAGAATATTGCTCATCGGAATTCTATTATCCAATGTGAGCTTCACCTTTGCCATTCTTATGAAGCTTCTTGAAAAGTTTTTTCTTGCCATTGTAGTCCATTTTCTTTAATGATTTAGACTTCTCATCCTTCTTGTTCAGGCAATGAGAAGCAATGTAACCCTTCTCATCACACTCATAACACCTAATGTTGGTCTAGCGCTTTTTTCTTAAGGATTGTTCTTTGTTGCCTTTGTCAAAGCTGACACTTTGATTTGAGCATCTCTTCATGAATCCATTCATTCTCCTCACAATGAGAGCTATCTCTTCATCGGAGTCATCATCTTCATTTTTAATAATTTTATCACTTGACTCCGTCTTCACCTTGAAAACAATATTCTTCTTCTTAGAGGCAACTTGCTCCAAGAGATCTTCCTTGTCCATCGTGTATAACTCATTGGTAATAAGATTATCCAAGAGGTCGGTAGGAGTCATTCTTGGCAAGTTGGAGGAGTTTAGGAACAATATCACCAATGTCTCATACTTGTCCAGTAGAACTCTAAGCATCTTTCGAACAATATCAAGATCGGTTAGTGTTGAACCAAGGTATTTAAGTTCATTGACCAAGTTGCTCAACCTTGAGTACATCTCATTGATGTTCTTATGGGGCAACATGATGAATGACTCATACTTGATCTTAAATATATGCAATTTGGCCTCCTTGACCACAGATGTTCCCTCATGAATTTTAAAGAGAGTTTTTCAAATATCATGAGCCGTCTCAAGAGAACTCACTCCATTGAATTCATCTGCATTCAAGGTTCCATAAAGAGCATTAATTGCTTAAGCATTGAGGAGAGCGTTTCGTTTATCTAAATCGGTAAGATGATTGGGATCAATGGTGTAGGATCAAGGATGACCGACTAGAGGGGGAGTGAATAGGAGGTTCTAAAAATCCCGTGCTCTAATAAACAATTTTAACAAGTATGGTCTAATTAAAGATTTGTAGCACAAGTCAAGAGATAAATTCTAAGTTCACTAAGTCACCCCAAGGCTATGTTAATACTAAATACAATTCTAACTAAGCAATTCTACACAAATAAGTAGCTAAAAATGTAAATACAGAAATAGTAAAGACAAGAGAGAGAAACGCAATAAAGATAGTCAATGTTTTCCCTGGTATTGAAGACTTGCCGGTCTTCACTAGTCCACATTGAGGTAAGCCCAAATGAATTGGAGCAGTTCCACAAGTTGAGCCTAATGAACCTCAATTTCACTGGGGTTGCTCTTCCTCCACTCCAGAGATGATGAGCACTGAACCACTCACAACCGGTGTCGGGCCTCTTCATAACCTTCTTGAAGAGATCATCGCACAATCTTCCTCCAAGCCGTCGAATTGCTGGCAAGCAGCAAGAGTAATAATTGAAGGTTATCAAGTGTCAAAGAGATCAATTAATGATGCAAATGCACTTGAATACTCTCAATTACCTCAAAATGAGAAATATGAGCAAATGAGTAGAGGAGAGTGCACTAATGGCTCAAATGTATTCAATGAGATCAGGAGTGATGAGCTTGGTGCTGGTGAGGGAGTATTTATAGCCCTCATCCACAAATTTGACCGTTTGGGGGCAAGATCCCAAAAAATTCAGTAGGGGTGCGGTACTACCACTATGTATCGGCCAGTACTACCACACCTAGTGTTCAACGGTAATATATTGTTCATTTAATGCTTCTGAACTAGCCGTTACGATCTGATGCAGTACTACCGTACTCATATGGGTCGGTAGTACCGCTTGGCTCAATTGGAACTACTGTTTTCTGGGGGGAAATGCCCAAAAACATGCTCTATGAAAATAACGTACTGCCAATTAGAAATCGGTCCTACCGCTCCTCAGGTGTGGTCATACCATTTTTACTAATTTTTTAGCAGTGTTCCCCTAAGCAGGCGCTTGGGCCGCCTAGGCGCTGGGTGAAGCCCCGCCGCCGCGCCTCGGTGCCAATCGGCACCCTAGGCGGACCGAGCGCCTAGCTGGTCCCGAGCGGTCCCAGGTGGTCCCAAGCGGTCGAGGTGGGCAAGGCGCGGCGGCTCTGGGCGGCCCGAGGCGAAGCGGCGCGCACGGGGAGAAAACGGCAACAAGGTAAGTGAGCTCTCACCTTGTGCCTTGCGGTCACAAACCCTACTCTTGCTCTGCTCCCGTCGAGCGCCATCGCCTCCTCTGGTTCCCCATCGCGCGCCGCTGCTTCCTCCGGTCCTCCCCACGGTTCCCCGTCGCGCGGCTCCTCCTTCGCAAATCCCCTCCGTGTGTCGCCTCCTCCCCGGCTCCACGGCACCAGCGGCATGGGAGGCTGCCGGAGGCGGCAGATCTGTGCGGCGAAGGCGAGAGGGAGAGTGAGCGGCGGAGGCGAGAGAGCGAGCGAGAGGGGGAGAGAGAGACGCGACTGCGTGAGGCGTGAGGATGAGGACTGAGGAGGAGATATTTTGTTTAGATCGGACGGCCGATATTGCTTTAGATCGGACGGTCGGTATTGCTCTGATATTGCTTTAGATCGGATGACCCATATTGCTTTAGATCGGACGACCACCTCTTCGTCTTCTTCCCCACGCCGCCTTCTTCCCCGCGCCGCCTTCTCCCCCGCGCCGCCTTCAGTTCTTCTTCCCCCACGCCTCCTTCTCCCCCTCGCCTCCTTCTCCCCCCTCGCGACCGCCTTCGCGCCGCGCTCTCTCTACTTTGCCTCGCCTCTGCTGCTCCTCCGCGCGCTCGCCTTTGCTACCCCTCGCCTTCGCCTGAGTCGGTCGCCTAGGCGGCGCCTAGGCGGGCTAGGCACTCGGCGGCCACCGTCCGCCTGCCTTCCGCCTAGCGCCTAGGATAACCATGTTTTTTAGAGGCTGCTCTAAATGCAATGCATGACTCTTAGTTGATCAAAGTGACACATTATAAGTTTTCAAAGTACTAGCCATGATCTCTCTTTATAGTACGACGTCTAGCCTATAAATCCGACCTTTCCACCAAACACCGAGACCGGTAAAAATAATAAAATGGTCCTTAGGCTACAAAATACCTTTGTCTTGAGCCATGTCAATCCTTTATTGTCTTTGCATTGCTATTTTTATGTTGTCCTTCATAATCCAAGACTAAACTTTTCAAGGTAACACGTTGTTGTCATTAATTATCAAAATCATTTTAGGGGCCTAGATGCTTTCAAAAGGGCATAACAAAACCCCATCCAATAATTCTGCATATACTTCAGCTCGTGGCCTTAAGATAAACGGTCATACACACATTCCAATATGCATAATTTGTATAATCAAATTGTGGTGCATTGCCAATGAAAAATTCCTCACTAGTCATCTTTTTCTGTCTAGGTGGTAAAGCCTAAAATATGAGAGACCAAGCTTCGATACCACTTGTAGGATCAAGGATAATCAACTAGAGGGGGGCAAATATGCGGTTTTTAAAACTTTTGGCTAAAAATAGATTTTTAGCAAGTAATGAAATAAAATTCGATTTCACAATTTAAGGTCTAAATAATCTAAGTCTTTCTAAGTGCACTAACACTCTAGACTAAGCTAAACAATCTAATCAAGAGACAAATAATTGATATATAAGTAAATGCACTAAGAGAAGAGTAAAAGAGATAAACCACAATATGAAGACAAACGATGTTTTTCCATGGTCTCGGAGATTTGCTGGTCTCCCCTAATCCACATTGAGGAAGCTTGAACGAATCAAACTAGCTCCACACGAGTACACCCCTCGATCACTAGGGGTAGCTCTTCTCCACTCCGGAAAGGCGAGCTCCAACCTTCACAATCAACCGGATCTTCTCACAAGCCTTTTCAGAAGATCATTCGTGAGATTGTTGAAAGAGGTGATGTGAAAATATGCAAAGTGCACACAGATTTGAATATTAATGATCCTTTAAAAAGCTTTTCCCGCAACATAAGCATGAGGTGCACACAAGAGCTATGGGTATTTGATACTTATATGATTGACTATAGTGCAAGTGGGAGACTGTTGGTGATATACCCTAGAGGCAATCATAGAGATGGTTATATCATGTCTATGTTTATGAGTTATAAAATAAATGTTATTATGTTCATTGGATGAATTATCATTAATAACGACTAACAAGTATATGACTTGCTGGTGAAGCTCTTAACTTATATGATGTCATTCTAAATGTATCGCTGGTCGGATGTTACTAGTTGAAACACTAGTGACTTATCGACCAACATATGCATTGATTGGTGACTATGTTTCACCGATCATAGATATGGGGATATCAAATCAATAATACGAACACATGTTAGAGAATATGGTGTTGGATTCACCCCACCTTGAGACACTATTGAGATTGTTATGATTTTATATGTCATCAGTTGGTCTCAAGCAATGATGGTGTATAATCCTTAGATCTGAGATCAACATGATTTTCTACATGTGTAATAGTACACTGAGGGGTTGCCAAACGCTACTCCGTAACTTAGTAGTTATAAAGATAGCTTTCGGGTATGCTATGAAATATGCAGACGAATGTGACTGGTCAGATATGAGATTTGTCCCTCCTAACATAATAGGAGAGATATCTCTGGGCCCCTCGATGTGTTCGGATAAAGAAAGTGCATGGCCCTGCCACTAGTGGTCAAAGAGTCGACCACATGAAGTTATCTGTCACTTGATCGAGAAAGTATTGAACAATCCGTGGACGACAAATATCTCACCTAGATTTCAACCAAATATCATGAGGCAAAGGGAGAATACACAAGTAGGTTGTTTAGTCCAACCAGATACAAACTAGTCGTATGGAGATATAGACTGGTCGTAAACTGGTCAGATATGATCACCAACCGATCGTAAGGAGATACAAACTAGTCATAATTAAATATGAACTGGTCGTATGAAGATACAAACTAGTCGTAACTAGATATGAACTAGTCGTATGGAGATACGAGTTGGTCATAAGTGATAAGGACCTGGTCACAGATTATGTTGCATAAGGTTCGTCCGATATAATATTTATGTGTATTCAAGAATCATTATGTTTTTCTTAGAACAGCTAACGACTCGTGGTCGGAAAGGTGTTTTCGAGTCACAAGTGATCACACATGAACCTACAGGGTCGCACACTTAACGGTTTGGAACAAATGAGTCCGGATAGAATTCCTTATGAGCTCTTTACCAGGGGATGCATGGGGCTATTGGTATATACGTAAGTTGCTCCACCGAAACTCTAGCCATCATCTTCTCGAAGGCCCTACCGTGCACGTTGGTGCTGGTACACTAGCGTACAACATTCCACCCCTGGATGTGTGGATACTGTAGAGACGCTGCTGTGGTTGTTGCTGTACTGATCGAGGATGATCCACGATCTACGCAAGGAACGTGATAGGTTGCTAGAAGAGATGATCGGTACTGAGGACGTTGGACGATTGACTACAACAACTACATCGATACATTTAACGTTGGATTAGGTTTCTCCAACTCTTCTTCCGCTGCACTGTGTATCTAGTGGTAACGATCTATGATCTCTTACTTACATGACTTTCTGGTTTACGTGGTAGAATTTTTTGAATTGCAAGCTATTGCAGCCTACCCGTATCCCTACAGCGGTATCAGAGCCATCTTGTGTAGTTTTTTTATCTAGGTCAGTCGCATATACTTTATATGTGGTAGTAATAGATTGGATCTACTACTGTTTGGATTTGGTAACCTAGATCGATTCATATGGATGTAGCGGTTTAGGCATTGATTGATAAGATCAATTGGTTTTCAGTGATAATAGATGGGTTTGCGAGAGGCATGAGTTGATAGCACTAGATGATTTATTGCGCTTGTTCACGATCGCATTGCATGACACTCCTACTGGTCATAATTCTGCCATTGGTGTATGCCGCGATGCGTAGTCGAATGGAAGCAGTGATCAGATTGATTCAGAATAGGGTTAGTATGATTAATCCGATGAATTTCCATACCTTCAAACCCCGCCCGCTAACCAGCTAGCGGGACCGCCATGCTAGATAATCGTTATCGCGTTATATAGTATTATGTATTCATGTCGCCTGATATAATTGGATTATATGCATAACACCTTTTGCAGGGATTGATGTGAATAGTATGATCCATCGTGTATGTGATGCATGTATGGATTTTTCATGACCTACGTGTCATGTTGTGCTGTAGCCATCGAGCTACATATTATTGTATAACGATCTGCGTGCTGACATGTGATGCTTGATATTATCATATGTAATTCATTACTAACTTTTAGGAGTAATTGCTTAGGAGATGAATGTGGTGATTTCAAGCATGATGGCTCAGTGAACAGGAAGCATGGTGACAGTGATTGTCATGTTAAGGGTCATACTATTTCACAGTTTAATATGATTATCTGTGAATGTTTATTTTGTTTCTATTCTGCTATTGATCATGTTTTATCATTAGATGTTTGAACATGGTAGAGTAGTATCCCTCAAGAAAAATTAAGTAAATTTAATGCCTTTTCAATTGTTGCGCCTATCACGATTTTGATCGTTAATTGATAGCTCTACCAAAGTAGGGTATCATTAACTATCTTAATAAGATGGGGAGGGTGTTGGACACCCACATGCATAGTATTGGTTTAACTTAACAAGGCTATCAAAATGGTTTTGAGCCTTGGGGCATAGTGTTGGTCGCCGAGGCATAGTGATGCCTCCCAACAAACAAGCATCATATGAGATGTGATTAGCAAAGTGTTGCTTACCTAAATAACTAGGTCTTTATTAGTGATACCAAACCTCACTAGGACTTAATGATATATGAATCTTGAACCCACTATATGAAGTTAGAGGGAAACTTGGTTTAGAACATATAGTGGGAATATCTTTTTTTAAAGTGTTTAATAGAAGATCTTACATAAATATAGTGCTGAATTTTTGCATACATATTTTCTGTTGTAAATCATGGCGGCTAGTACTTCCTCCACACATACCTTTAACTTTCGATCTATTTTTGATAAAGAAAAACTGAATGAAATAAACTTTATTGACTGGTTTCGTAATATAAGAATTGTTCTCAAACAAGAAAAGAAAGAATATGTTCTAGAGGTTCCCTATCCCGAGGAACTGAATACAGATGCTACTAATACCGAAAAGAGTGCTTATGAGAAGCATTGCAATGACACAACCGATGTACATTTCCTTATGCTTGCGACCATGAACTGTGAGCTTCAAAAGCAATATGAGACCACAGACACTTACAATATGATTGTGGATCTGAAAGGCATATTTCAGGACCAAGCAAGGGCAGAAAGGTACAATACCTCTAAGGCATTGTTTTCTTGTAGGCTATCAGAAGATAGCCCAATCAGTGCTCATGTGATCAAGAAGATTGGTCATATTGAAAGTTTGGAAAAGCTTAGTTTTCCTCTCAGCCAAAAGTTGGCTATTAATGTGATTCTCCAATCGCTCCCTATGAGTTTTGAGCCTGTCATATTGAATTTTCATATGAATAGCATGAAAAAGTCAATAACCGAATTGCATGGTATGCTTAAAGTGCCGAGGAGAGTATCAAGAAAAGTGCTAATCATGTGATGATGGTTCAAAAGATTACTAGCTTCAAGAAGAAAGCAAGTCTTGGGGAAAGGGAAAAGGCAAAGGAAAGACTCAAGATGAGATCGAGAATCTCAAGGTTAAACTTAAGAAGCTCAAGGTAGGTCCTAAGCCTGATACAGAATGCTACTATTGTCATAAGACTGGGCACTAGAAGAGGAATTGTAAGTACTTGGTAGAAATAAAGAAAAAACAAAGGAAGTATAACTTCCAGTTCATGTATAAATGTTATAGAAATTAATCTTGTCACTTCTCCTACATGTTCTTGGGTATTTGATACCGGATTTGTTGCTCATATTTGCAATTCGATGCAGAGACTGATAGGGAGTAGAAGTTTGGCAAGAGGCGACGTTGATCTTCGTGTGGACAATGGAGCAAGAGTTGCTACATTAGCTATTGGCACTTTACCATTAGTTTACCTTTAGAATTAGTTATAGAATTAAATAATTGTTATTATATTCCTATCTTAAGCAAAAATATTATTTCTACTTCATGTTTAGGAGTAGAAGGTTATAAGTTCAGAATAAAGAACAATTGTTGTTTAATTTATTTTGATGATATGTTTTATGATCATACTCCATTGGTGAATGGATTATTTATTTTGAATCTTGAGGATATGCCTATCTATAATATTAATGCTAAGAGATTTTGACCTAATGATTTGAATACCACTTTTATTTGTCATTGTCGTCTAGGTCATATAAATGAGAAACACATGATAAAGCTCCATAAAGATGGTCTTCTAAACTCATTTGATTTTGAATCATTTGAAACATGTGAATCGTGTTTACTTGGCAATGACAAAGACGCCTTTCACAGCCGTAGGTGAGAAGGCAAGTGACTTATTGGCCCTTGTACATATGGATGTATGTGGACCAATAAGAACTTCGACCCACCCTCGATTGCCTACACTCGACAAGGATTCGTGTTAGAACAGAGAATGTAGGTACGAAATGTAAACATTACTCAGATAGAGTTGGACTCAGAAGTGGACGGCTCACTGTAAGATCTTGCCACCGGGAGGGGGCACAAGCTGGTACAAATCAAACTGTCGTATTACGCACTGCGGTGCGTAAGACTCCACCATATCAGTAAACACTAGGTAGCAGGTCGTCGCCCATAATTTGGCGTCCTGCGTGCATTGCACGGGCAGTCCGTGCGGCGCTACCGTGTTCACAAAATCTGGACTCCACGGAGCCTATATGATGTCGTTGTCATGTAACGACTCGAACTCGTTGTGGAACAACAAGTAGCATCTCGCTGGTTTGTCCTTGGCCCAGTGTAACTAGGCGGTAGTTCACTGGTAGCCCGTAGTGGCCCTGTCGATTGGATTGTGCAAGTCAGGGTACGGGTGCACTGCTCTCCTGAAGGAGGGCCAACAAGGAAATGCTCCCAACTCCACAGCTGCAGGAGCACGTAGCAGACGGCAAGGACCGATTTCACACCGGTGTCGCACCGCGAAGCGTCACACGACTCTCTGTTTGTGGCGCAAAAGACGGATGATCCCTAACTGTAATGAGGCATCGCCCTAGCCTCCGCGTCAGCCAAAGACTCGGTGATGCAGACGAGGCTGGGGTACAGCCAATCGCCTTGTGTGGTGGGAAAGACGGCCCAACCGAAGAGATGGAGATGGTAAATGACGAGGTGCGTCCTCACAACCTCGTCAGGTGCATCAAACGGGCATTGGCTGAAATTCCTCAGCTAGGTCCGAGGGACACTGTGGGCGCTGTCTGGGATAGGTGTGTCAAACCGATGCCCCAACTAAGCCTTCTAGTCTGCCGGCAGACGACCAGGAACAAGTGGCTCACCCCTGATTGGGAGACTGGTCAAGAATGAGACATCCTAGAGAGTGATCGTCATATCTCCCCACCGAAAGTGGAAGGTGTGAGTCTCGGGTCTCCACCTGTCGACAAGTGCTGACATCACACTACCGTCCAAGGTGAAGTAGCATCCGACCGAGAGCACCCTTGCAAAGGGCAACAAGCTCGTGTCCCGAAGGCTTGAGACGTAGCGAGCATCGAGCTCCTAGTAATGCTTCTCAGACCGAAGCACGAGGGGTGGAGGACGATCCGCGTCCCGGTGATCCACAGCTTGCACCAGCGATGCTCGTCGTAGAAGGGTTCTAGTAGCTCCGGCTGAACATGGCTTGTAAGAGATCAAAGACACATATTATTAATGAATAAATTAATAATAATGATGAATTACTACAAATTAAAATTTACAACTAAATACGGACGACAAAATAATATGCACTAATCAACTACGAACAAATTAATTATGACTAATTAAGTACGACTAAATAACTAGGACTAAATTAGTTGTGATTAAATTAATACAAGTATTTAAATACCTCTAAATTAATTAGGACTAATCAATTACTGCAAATGAATGAAAAAAAAGAGAATTGCGACTTCATAACGAATTAAATACCACAAAACTAATTACGAGTTATTAATTACCACAGATTAACTACAAATAAATAATTACGGCTTAATAAAGCCACTCAATTAATTATGACTTAATAATTATGGCTAATTACGCATTACTAATTAGTTAAGACTTATTTAACTACGACTAATTAATTGCAACTAATTAATTAACTGATACTAACTAATTATGACTAATTAATTTATAACTAATTAATTGCGACTAATTAAATACGATCGAATTTATTGCAACTAATTAAATAACACAAATTTAATTACGCCTAAATGATAATGTTGGAAGTAAATTATGCCTAAATAACTACAACTAATTAATTACGACTAATTAACTACAACTAATTAATGGAAACCAGTTAATAAAGACAATACATATGAGATAAAAATTACATGTTAATACGATCGCTAATGGCGGTTCTAACCAATCCTTAACCGTCTGCGAAAACGAAACCGACCGAGACTGCGAGAGAGCGACCGAGTGAGGAGGAGAGTGAGCGAAGAGTCTCGCCCGCTACTCGGAATTTATAGCGAGAATGAATGAGAGAGCGAGCGACGGAAGGGAATCAGATTCCCTCCGGTGTGCGAGCAGTATGCATGCAATGGACAGAGACATGGAGTCACAACGACTGATGGACGGGACGGGGAATAAAGGTATGGTGTGCAGCGCGTCTGGGTTAGGGCAGCACAGTGCTGCCCGCGTGGCGTGTCCGCGTGGGCGGGACGGATGTGATGCTACGCACGACAGGTGGTGTGTCCGGGCGAGGGGGGCCGGACGCACGCCAAGTCCAGGCGAGGGAGGGCCGGACGCGCGTCAGGTGGACACACAACGCTTGTTCGAACCAATGCGCTGCGCCCGAACGCGTCCGGGCCAGGGAGCTGCGAACAAGGGGCGTGTTTGGGCTACAATGGTGTGGACACGATGAGGTGGCAGCACGAGAATGATCCAGGCCACCTAGTAACGATGCAAACCGGCTCTACGGGACAGGGATACTAACATGGACACATGTCCATCATCAGCGTCTCCGCCAAATTTGCAAATACGACCCAACTGTTAGGAAACCGGGCCCGGCCAGGAGTCCGGGTCCAGGTGGGCACCTCATCCACCCTAGACTATATATAGGAGGGGGGAGGCCCCCCCAACCTTTGTACACACAATTCATTATTGGAAGAGCAATAAAGAGAAGCCCGCAGTCCCCTCTTATACCTGTGTTCATCTATTGTTCGTTCTTGTGTTCTTGCATTGTTCTTACGATTCTCTATTTGTCTACGAGGTAATCGATCGGACTGGACTCGCCAGCGACGGTTCCTCAACACGTTATCAGCACGATCGACTCTCCTCGCATCGAAAAGGTAACCGTCGATGAACGACATTCGTAGATTGAATCGTTTTCTAGATTGCTTTCAATTATGCAATTGTTGCTTTCTAGATTATTTTCTATGATGCAAATTCACTCTGATTTACCGCGATCCGACTTGAAGTCGCCAGCCAAGCTGATCGGTAGATCGCATGAAAGAGAGGATGTTGATTGCATCGTAGATTATTGCATGAACAGAAAAAGAAAAACGTGCCACGCCGCCCGTATGCGGCCGTGTCGCCGCACCGCCCGCACGCGGCCACACCTCGCGCTGCCTACACGCGGCCGCCAGCCCCTGCACGGGCGCGCTACACAATCTGTCGTCGCAGCACGCGGCACCATCTGGCCTCCGGCCGCCCGCACGCGGCCATGCGACGCCGCCCAAAGCAAGAAAAAAAACAGGGGGCAATGGCCCATGCATGGGCGAGCCACCGCCTCACCCTCGTCGCCCGCAGCGCACACGGTCCTCCCTGCACGAAACCGCTCGAAGCAAAGGGGGGAGGATGTGTGGGATCGCGCCGCTTGGAGCGTCACCCGGCCTGCATGAAGTCGCCACCGGAGTAGGAGCCGCCACGCCGCAAGTGCCACCGGCCGCCCAGCACGCCATAACCCGGAGCAAGGAAGCAAAGAAAGAGAAAAAAGGGGGGGAGGACGTCGGCCCCTGCACGGGCAAGCCGCCGCCGGCCAACTCGCGCCGCACATGAACGCGGCCACCCGCACGGTGCCTCCACCCACACCCGTCGCTGGCCCTTGGCCAGCCGCGCCGCTTGGAGCCCAGCTCGTAGCCGTCTAGCGCGCCGCTACCTGGGTCACCAGCCGCCTCGAAGCGCACACGGTCGCCGTTGCATGGCGTCACCCTCCCCGCTCCTGGCTGCCACAAAGAAAAAAAGGGGGGAAGGGGAAAGGGGCTGCTGTCGTGGCACCACCGGCGCTCGCCTCCGCCCGCAGCGGCGGCGGCGCCCCGCGCATGGAATCGCCGCCCTCCGCTGGTCGCCGCTCATGCCCATGCAGCACCGCCGCCGAGGAGCATGGTCGGCGCCGGCACCGCAACGCTGAAGGAAAAAAATGGCGCGGTGCTCGCAAGGCGACGCCCACGCCGCCGCCGCCTTGAAGTCGCGCGCGCGACGCCACCCGAGCGCGCCGCATGGTCGCCCGAGCACGCCGCCGCCGCCGCGCCCGCCCGCGCCGCCGGCCGGCTTCACGCGAAGATCCCGCGCCGCCGCCATGCTTCTCAGGGGCATAGGGGTAACCCTAATCCCCAACCCCTCATCCCCTTTTGAACCAGGCCGAATGGGCCTAGCAGGCCGAATTTTTTTTTTGCGGGCCGCGAGGGAGTGGTCCGTCCGTCCGGCCTGAAAGTTTTGAAAAGAAAAAAAAAGAGAAAACCGAAAAAGGGAGATTTACTAAAAGGCCCCTCGAGAAATATGGAAATTACGGTGAAGTTTTGCGAATACTGAAAATTTTGCAAAAAAGGACCTCGGAAGTCCTGTATTTGCGCGCAAATTGTCTCAGAATTGATATTTTGCGTGTTAACCCTTCGAAATTACAGATTTCGCCAAGAAAATCATTTTCTAGCAGAAAAGTGCCTCGGGAATCCAAATTTTTGCATATTTTTGAATTTTGAAGCATGTTTATTCTTGTTATTGTTATTTCTATGCAATTCATTTATTGTATTTACTGTTTTGATTATTTGTGATTGTTTATATTGCTTTTAATCACTAAAAATAGCAGTAAATCATGAAAAATGCATAGAAAAATACGGGATCATGACCGGAAGTTCGATGAGCATTATGAGAATTTTACAACCATTTTATGCAGATTACTAGCAGTAATCCTTTTGAACTTTTTGCATGAATATGAATATGACTGGCATCACGAACGATGAGTTCAAGAATCGACCCAGCATGGCCAGATTTTGTATAAAATTTGTATCAGTCTTCAATTCTGTGGTAATGTAATCACGGATGAGCAGAAGATGTAGAAGATTTTCTACCTTTCACGAATCTTTGTGCAATCCGCACGCAACTCATCGTCAAGACGGCTAGATGCGATATGTCGAATTAATTGATATCATGCAAGTTGCGAAAACTGAGGATGATGTTCTAAGAAAGAACTACATCTCGCAGTCACCTAATAGCAATGTTGGCCATGAAGCCACTGTTAGCAGCTACAAGGTGATGAAGCCTCTCATGAATGAGAGGAGCAAGAAGGGTAAGGTAGTGTGTCGCACGTTATTGATGCTTTCCAGTCTAAGAAAAAGGGCAAATGATAGCATGAGGCACACCTCGCCATTGCAGGCACAGAGGATTCACATCCATTAGTTGCATTTATGAATGTGGACAGCCCATAGCAGCCCCCGTCATCCCTCCTTTGGATATCGCAGCGGCCACATCCGTAGTTTGGAATTGAAGCAGAATTTTGAATTATTGAATAATGGTTGCAAGCTCTAGGAGAGCAAAGCATTAAATTCTTATTATGAGTCCTACAAGACTTATTTTTCCGTCTTTATAATAGCAAGTTATGTTCTGATATCTGAAGTATTTTATCTATGTGTTGCTTGCTTTCTGCTACATATTAATAAAGTACATTATATTAGAACACGTGTGGCGCCCTATGGAGGAAATGTGCTTAGCAGGTAGCGGCACAATGAAAACCATCCTGAGAGAAACGAAATTTTTCCAGTCGATCAGCAAGAATGCTGGTAGTCTTACGACAATCGCAGGCAGCGATACTTATATAATAGACTCGGGAAGGGCCATAATTATACTCCCAACGGGCACAACTTTGGTCATTGAAGAAGACTTGTTGTACCCAGAATCGACTAGAACTCTCAAGGATATTTGCGCTAACAGTTTCCATGTAGAGACTGAAGAAGAGTATGGTACAGAATACCTGCTCATTACAAAGCGTGGAGAAAGTGAAAATGGCATTAGAATATCTTCCTTCATATGGAATTGGGCTTACTACACTAATATTAAGGCACCTGCAACCTATACTGCCTTGAAAATCGAATTTAGAAGCTCTGAACTTTTCTATCTCTGGCATGATAGATTATGCCGCGTGAGTCTTAGGATAATGAGAGATATAATTAACAATTCACAGGGACATAATATGAATATAAAGAATTTCCCGAATCTGGAATATTTTGTGTGTCCCGCATGTGCCACCGGGAAATTAATTACTAGACTTTTCGCTCTGAAAGCGAAGAATGAAGTCCCTACATCCCTGGACCGTATCCAGGGAGAACTTTTTGCGGTCCTATACAGCCCCTGTAAGGGTCAATTAGGTATTTTATAGTGCTCATCAATGCTTCCTCGGAATGGTCGCACGTATGTTTATTGTCTACGAGAAACCATGCTTTTACAAAGCCAATCTCGCAGATAATTAAAATTAGAAATATTTTCCCTGATCATCATGAGAAGTCCACCTGAATGGACAACGCCAGAGAACTTACTTCGAAGGCATTTGATGATTATTGCATGAAAATGGGAATTAAAGTTGAGCATTTTGTACCGCATGTCCACACCCAGAATGGACTAGTAGAACTTTGAAGAATTGTAATTTACCAACTATATGTTGGGGACACGCAGTCCAGCTCGTAGTAGCTCTCATCAATTTTAAACCGTCGGCCTATAACATCCATCCAACTATGCAACTAGCGCAAGGGTCAGTACTGAAAACTTCTCATCTTCGCAGGTTTGGTTGCAAGGGTTATATACCTATACCACCACCGCGTGAACGCAATGGGTCTTCTCAGAAAGTGCGGGATATCGTTGGTTATGAGACAAAGCATCCATAATCAAGTATTTGGACCCTATGACTGGAAATTTTCATAATACCCGATTCGCTGATAGTACAATAGATGAGATTAATTTCCCGTCATTAGGGGGAGGAAATCAACCCTTGATAATAATGTCGGGAAATAATTGAAGTCCAGAAGATAATTGAAATATATGCATATGACCCACGCACTAGTGAAGCAAATAGGAAAGTCCGAAGATAATTGCATCCAGAAGATAATTGAATTGAAGTCTAGAAGACAATTGAAGTCTAGAAGATAATCGATTTGCAAGTATTAGCGAATCAACCGCCTAACCATTTTAGTGATTTGAAGAGCGTGACCAAGTAGCATGTGCTCTGTATGCAATGCACGGAGAGGTTGAAATACCGATGAAGGTATCCTAATCCGTCCTAAGGCCTCTGAAAGGGCGAGAACTCCGGACCCTCGAATCCAAAGTAACCGGGGACGCCTGGTGAAAAAGGATAAGAAGGACTTGACACAGCCGATCACCGAAGTGCCCCGAACTAGAAAGGGAACCAGTTGAGACTTGGCATCGGTATGGAACCTTCAGGAAAGGCATACCAGAATTGAATATTCCCATGAAGGGAGACATCAGCATAGATGTGTGCGCACACATCAATTTGAAAAACTAAAGGACTTGCCCGCAATTGGAAGCAGCAGTGAGCAAGTAGAAGCATTAAAAGAATCGCCCCTTGAAGAAATAGCTATAAGTTTTATGACCTCGGGAGAACCTTTGAATATGACAACAGCCAATGTCGACATTTACTTTGCAAATAAACTTGCCACAATCATCAATCTTGATTCAGAGCCTGTATCGCTCGCTGAATGAAAGGAAAGATCAGATTAAGAAGATTGGGAAAAGACAATAGAAACTGAATTATTCTCTCCGAATAAAAGAAAGACGTTTGGGCACATAAGCGCACGTCTCCCCCATGCACCCCGTAGAGGCATAAGTGGATATTTGTTCGAAAAGAAATGAAAAGAAGGCTCGTTGCATAAGGTTTCATTGAACATCCGAAGATGATTATGAAGAAACCCATTCCCGATCATGGCGAACCCCCTTTAGACATTTATCTCAATGGCAGTGAACTTGAAGTTAGAATTGAAATTGATGGATGGGGTACCAGCATACCTTTATGAAATATTGGATTCAGACGTTTATATGAAGATACCTGAATGTATCCCTGTCCCGAACCAAGATAGAGCAAATAGAAATATGTACATGTGAAACTCGAGAAAGTCATTATGCGAACTTAAGCAATCGCGAGAATGTGGTATAATCGCAGCGACTTTCTATGCAAGAAAGGCTACACGAACAAATGAGAATAATCTCTGTGTATTTATACGAAGATCCCAGGATGGATTTTGTATAATCACAGTGCATGAAGATGATCTGAATATCATCGGAACCCCGAAGGATATTAAGAAAGCAAGCTCTTACCTGGAGTCAGAGTCCGAAATGAAAGGTTTGGGTAAAACCAAATATTGCTTAGCCTTGTAGCTTGAGCATGCCCCTGAAGGGATATTAGTACATCGGTCAACCTACACTCAGAAGGTGTTGGAAAGGTTCGGCTTTGGAAAGGCATACCCCTCGAAAGAGCCAATGATCGGGAGATCCTTGCAGCAAGACAAGGACCCGTTCAGACCTAGAGAAGAGGGGGAGGAAGTCCTGGGACCGGAATTCCCATACTTGAGCGCAGTTGGAGCACTCATGTATTTGGCAAATTGTACTAGACCGGACATTGCATTTGCGGTGAATCTTCTAGTAAGGTATAGTGCGAGAACCTACCAAAAGGCATTGGCGAGGAATAAAGGGCGTCTTCCGATACCTCCAAGGAAGTAAAGATCTTGGTACATTCTCTGAAAGAACGAGGATCTTACAATGACTAGCTATCAGATCTTTGGTACTGTCGGACCCATCTGACTAAGTCGCAAGCAGGCTATATATTCTGTGTGGTGGGCTGTAATTTCATGGAAATCGTCTAAGCAAAGTATGGTATCAACCGA
Source organism: Ampelocalamus luodianensis (assembly GCA_036346255.1). NCBI lineage: Eukaryota > Viridiplantae > Streptophyta > Magnoliopsida > Poales > Poaceae > Ampelocalamus > Ampelocalamus luodianensis. The sequence goes on along the minus strand of CM070622.1, from coordinate 23,323,522 downwards.
CGAACCACTCGTAAATTATAGAAGCATGCGAGGCGCACGCGTGAATGCTCTTGGCCGGCGGATGATTCACCATATCCGGTGGTCATGTGGATTGAATACCGCACAAACCCCACTATTATCTATGAAGATAATGCGACTTGTGTTGCACAAGTGCGGATGGGTTATGTGAAGAGTCCTCTCACAAAGCATATCAACCCCAAGTTCTTCTATGCTCATGAAATGCAAAAGATGGACGAAATTAAGGTACTGCATACTAAGTCATGTGAAAATCTTGCAGATTTGTTCACTAAGTCACTTCCAGCATCTAGCTTTGAAAGATGCGTACGTGGAATTGAGATGATGAGACTTAGAGAAGTGCAGAATTCAGGGGGAGAATCTTCACAAACTCATTACTAAAGCTTGATCATGAAGATCGAGTACCCAAAGAGCAAATCCTGGAGATTAAATAGAATTGAGTGAATTGTACTCTTTTTCCCTTGACGAGTTTTTCTGAAGTTTCTCGGTTAAGGTTTTTAATGAGGCAATTCGTGCAGCATAGCAGAACATGATTCACGTACTCTTTCTCCAAAATTTTTCCCATTGGGTTTTTATGGAGTTTTGATGAGGCATGGACATGAAGGATGAGAGCTCAAGGGGGAGTGTTAGGAAACCGGGCCCGGCCAGAGTCCGGTCAGTGGGCACCTCATCCACCCTAGACTATATATAGGAGGGGGAAGCCCCCAACCTTTGTACACACAATTCATTATTGGAAGAGCAATAAAGAGAAGCCCGCAGTCCCCTCTCATACCTGTGTTCATCTATTGTTCGTTCTTGTGTTCTTGTATTGTTCTTACGATTCTCTATTTGTCTACGAGGTAATCGCTCGAACCGGACTCGCCAGCGACGATTGCTCGACACCAACGACCGCCGCTTTTGCTAATACCTGGCGCAACAATGTGATTTTTGCCAAAAATCCCGGCAGCGGCACGCTCTCCAATTTTCCGCCATGTCAGCTCGCGACTCCTCCCGCTCGGCCAAACCCCGACTCACCTGACCTCAACGGCTTATAAAAACCCCCGTCTCCTGTCGTTGTCCCCGTCTTCCCCTTCCCTCGTTCCATTCCTATCCCCCTCAAAACCCCCAAAACCGCCTAAAATAATTCAAGGCACGAAGCTCTCGTCGTCTCCGCAGCCACCGCCTCCTCCCCGCCACTGGCGGCCAGCGCCGGCAATGGCGCTCGAACTCGCCGTCAGGGGCTCGCCCTCCCGCAAGGCCGAGCCCCAAACCCTAGTCCCCGTGCTGCCCATGGGCCCGCCGCCTCCCCCGCCGATTCCGCCGACGCCGGGGATGTACCTTCCGGGGCCGCCCCCACCCCCCGGGGCGCTTCTGCCTCGCCCGATCGTTCTCCGGCTCGATCCCGAGGCCGCCGTGCGCATGGATGTGTGCCGGAGTATCTCCCTCATCCAGGTGAGCGCCGGAGCGTTAAGCTTCACGCTTTATCGTATGGTCGTATCGTGTTGATTTGGTGGCTAATTTTGGATAACTTTTGTTTTATGGGGTTAGTATATTTCGGATGCGGGGGTTTTGCCCTCACCGGCGGATGAGAGGAGGAGGGAGAGGGTGGTACGCGAGCTCGACGAGGTAATGCTGGTTTGGGTTTTGGGCCTAAAGGTTGCAGCTTGCAATGTAGGCCGGAGTGGGAATTTTGATCTGGTGGTGGTTGTTGCAGATAGTGATGGATTGGGCGCAGAGGGTGGCGTATGACCAGAGGAAACAGCATTGGAGAACATCAGCCACGGTGTTGACCTTTGGCTCGTATGCCTTAGGGGTAAGCGAGAAATGCAAATTTGTGCACAACTTGTTGATTTTTTGTGATGATGTGATAACCGGCTGATCTAATAGTTTATGGTATTGGGGGTGGAATAGTCTTCATTTTTGTGATGCATTTGGTTATCTGCTGTATGCTATGTTCAATTTAAACCCTAAACTTGTTACCTAAAAGTGTTATCTTTAATTTATTAATTTCTCAGACATTTTCAGCAATGGGTGCTGGTGATCAGCATTTCTCAGTTACTACTGGAAGGCTTCATAAGCTAGCGATAGATTATTGTTACAATACACTCTGAGAGTTCTCTTATGTGCAACTTTCTTTGAGTTGTGGAACTGCATCTGTTCCATGTTAAGTTTAGCACATATCGTGTTTCTCTATTACCTGGACCAATTTACTAATTATCAAGACTTTGATAGTGTATAGACAAAGCAAACTGAGAAGCATGGCTATTCTCGTTCTCCCTCGTCCTTTTTCTCAGCTCGGCGAGTTAATGCTTTGGTGGAGTGATGCGCTCTTTGACTGCATTGCTATTTTACAATTGATATAATGGCAATGACTGACGAGGCAGTAAGAGTGTGTGGTAGTGAGTGTAAGAGGAGGCGTTCCTGATCACATGTGAAGGTTTGGTATGATGTATGAATGGAGAGATGATAGATTCTTGGGTGTACATATCCAACTTAATATGGTGTTTATTGATGTGACGTAAGGAAATTGATCTTGGGATGGTCAGGGAGGATAGTGAAGAGATTGTATCTTGCAATATGCTCTTACGGATGATAGAGCCTGCAAGCATATATATAACATGGAACTTGTTAAACTAATTAAAGTTTAACCTAGACAGGCAGTCTGGTAATTAGAAAGCTTGTTAACTTGACTATATGATTATCAACTCTTCAAGTTTGGATAATATACTGATGCATACAATGTTTTTGTTTGGTCTTTCTAAATCATTATTGACAGGCCGTATCTCTTGTGGTAGGTTTTAAACTCTTGGTTCGGTTAGTCTCTAATATCATGTAGAGCAGATAAACTGGGTTAATGGAAGGATTATAACTTGACTTTGCTTGTCTATAATATTGGCCCTGTACCATTTCTCCTTTGAAATTTGTGGTCTGTCTTTTCGTGACAAGCCTTGGCTAAAATTTTTGTACTTTGAAGGCATATGGACCTGAATCTGATATTGACGCTGTCTGCGTTGGTCCTTGTATTGCATCACTACAAGTGAGTATCTCTTTCTGTTTTCCTTTCATCCACTAGCTTTGAGCCTTTCAAATTAGCTCATGATGTGTACATGTGTTAATTTGTAGCATCATTTTTTTGTTACCCTGCGACAAATGCTTGAAGAGAGGCCAGAAGTATCAGACCTGCATTCTATTGAAAGTGCTAAGGTTCCGTTGATGCGCTTTAAATTCAACGGGATATTAGTTGATTTTCCATACGTCCAACTCCCAGTTATCAATGCTGCAGAGGCAAGTCTCTTAGGATTGTGATGGTTACATGACTATAGTTACATGGTATCTTAATGAGTGTTAATTTACTACCTTAAATTATTATGTGTTGTGTGTTACATTTGTTTTCCATGAATTATTATTTTTATTTGGTTTCAAGTTTTTCTCAAAGTAGCATCTTTCACATCTCTGAGGTGACTATCTAGAACTGCCAGTGGTGTCCTGGAGTCAGGCTTTATATGTAACTTGTTTATAATATTGTGTTGTACCTTGAAAAGCTCCCCCCCCCCCCCACCCCAAAAGAAAAAAAAAGGAGTTGTCCATTTAAATGCTCTTGGCCTCTGCACCTAAAATGTGTTAAATCCTTTTTGCACATATTATACAACCACTTCATTCTGCACTCTTTTCCCCCTGGTTTTACATGTGATTTTTATTATTAATCAAGGCATTTACCTGTTAACTAGTTTGTAGAAAAGAGCTTGTTTAGCATGATATGTGGTGGATAATTAAAGTTCTCACAAGTTGTATGCTACTGCAGGCTATACGTGCATTTGATCCTCGTTTGCTAGCGAAAGTTGATGGGGCAAGCTGGAGATGTCTCTCAGGAGTTCGTGTTAATAGACAAATCATGCAGTTAGTTCCGAATATGAAGGTCCAATAATAGCCTCACTAGATTTATTTACATTCCAGTATTCTTCTTTTCTTTTATTCCACTCTACACTTAGCTGTATTTTAGTTCAAATGTTGTTCACCATTGTTTTACTTTCTTCCTTCTATACATTTCTTGATATTTCTGGATTTTGTCTCCGTTAATGCGATGATAATTGCTTGTGCTGTCTATGCTGAATGAATTTTTTTTGGCAAGCACTGGTGGGCATTGTTGTATTTTTTATGCGCTAACTGCTAAGTACTTTAAAACCTTCGTCTCTAATCTTCTTATTCTTCCTTTTTCTAACTATTTCCTTTTTCTGGAGTTTTGATACAGAAGTTTCAAGTTCTGTTGCGGTGCCTTAAACTATGGGCAAGAAAAAGAGGGCTTCATTGTCATGTACGTGGTTTGCTCTTTTTCGACAACAGCTTATGGATGTTGTCTAGTCATTTTTCTTAACTTTGTTACTCTTAATTGTATGATGTCATTTTTCAGCTACTTGGCTTCTTTGCTGGGATTCATTTGGCGATTCTTGCAGCATATGTTTGTCGGAGACATCCAAATGCTAGTGTCAATACTTTGTTCTCTTTGTTCTTTAATACATTTTCTCACTGGCCTTGGCCTCTTCCAGTGAGTTTGCATGATCAGCCAACTCTTTGGAGTCCTCCTGATGGATGCTCTCTCATGCCCATAATGATGCCCTGTATTCCACCAGAATTTTGTGCCTCTAGTATAACAAAGAGTACCTTCAACAAAATTAAAGAAGAACTTCGGCGTGGTTTTGCTTTGACCAATGTATGTTTATTCATTTATTCTTTATTGGGTTCTATTTAGTTAATATCCTATTTTTCTTTCTTGAAAAAGGTTAACCTACTGTTTGATACTTTGATATTTCTAATATCATGCTTTTGCCAGCATATACAAATTGACAGAATTTCTTTGTTGCAAAGTTGACAAGTCATATGAGTTTTATTATGCCTAGTGCCCTAGTGTATTTCAATACTGTAATGAACGCTACCAACAAGGGGGTAAACATCCGTCGGAGGGAGGTCGGACGGCGACGACTTGACGTAGAACGGCGCTAGACGAAGAGGGCACCGATTGGGGGAGAGATGGATCTAGAATAGTCGGTCAAGAAAACGACCACAGCTAGACTTTAGGGACTAAGAACTTGTTTTTTCATCTTTGTTTGATTCATAATAGATACATGCTATCTTTTTTATAGGGACAACCTGACTTGACCCTTAAAAAACAATCTCTATTTTTAAGGAAACACGTCTCTACTAGATGGAATATATCTCTAAAGAAGTAAACTCAACTAATAAGGAAACTAACTATTTTTATTTCTATTTCCCAACTACTAACGCACCTGCGGTCCCGGCCAGGGAAAAACTCACCGGGTAATCGCTACTAGCAGGGTCCGGATTTTGGATCGGCGGTTTTTCCGGGTTTTGCAAGTTCAAATTCTAATTTTTGATTTTTTGAATGATTTTTAATCAAATTCAAGCGATTTTTATCTGTTTTTTTCCGGGAAATCCGGTAACTGGCTGGTTTTTTTTTTTTTTTGGCCGACGACCGGGATTTACCCCGGAAACGGGTTTTTTGATCCTTGGTCCTGGCAATGAAGAGTGCGTGGACGCTACAGTAGCATGGGTACTATTCGCTCACATGAACAGTATTTTCTGGCCGTGACAAATATCTTCCATTTATATTCCTTGTTGAATTTTAAATCTGAAAGGGTAAGTGTCACTTACTTGAAATTTTTGGGATTAGCTCTATTTGAGTGTCAAATTTTCAAACGAAACCAATTGACTTACCTAGCTTTATTTTCTTCCTTTTTCTTTTTGTTCGGTTCCTTTTTCTCTACCATTCAACATTTTTTTTGAAATTTGAAGGGTTGATTGGTTCCATTTAAAGATACACAAAAAAAATTGAAAGCCCATAATTATCGTAGTACATTATTCCCAGCTACTTAAATACATCATGCTCCATATTGTTTCTCCAAATATCTGTTGCCCTGTTGACTTGTTAGATCTGTACTCGCTGATAAATGAAAAATTGTGGCGTTGCATTGTTCACTAAAGCTGCTTTGGACGATGGGATACCTCCTCTTTTGCTTTGCAAACGATGTAATACACTGAGAAAGTCTAATTTTTATCTGGTGTGAGTATCTCTTAATAGTATAAAGGTGGTTTCTTATTGAATTCTAGGAGAAGCATTTGTAATTCTTTATAATGCAGGTCGATACGAATCGATGTTTTATGTTGTAAAGTTTTTGCTAACGCTAAATGCATTAATGATTTTCATGTCACCCATCTGCACTATTGGTGGACTTTAGTTTAAGGCTTGCTTGTATCCTTAAATGGCAGCTGATAATATCTCATTTGTCACTTTAACAGGATATCAGGAATCTTGATATCGACTGGACATGGTTTTTTGCACCTTTTCCATATGCTGCAAGATATGATCACCTTCTTCGCATAGTTCTCTCAGCTCCTATGGCTGAAGAGTTGCGTGATTGGGTTGGATGGGTGAAATCACGATTCCGCAACCTTCTTCTCAAGGTTATTTTTCGTCACCTGTTATTGTTTCTTCACATTTCTGGCTGCAAGAGTTAATACTGATTGTGACCTCTCCTAACTGATGTTCTGCAGTTGGAAAGCCTTGGTGTTGATTGTGACCCAGATCCCTTGGAGCAAGTTGATCATACCATCACCAAGCCAAATGTCGTATTCTTCTGGGGTCTCATGTATAGAAGGAGTACACAAATCTGTACAAGTTCGCTCAAAGAAGACTTCATGAAAAGTGTCATCAACAACATCTATGGAAAGGAAAAATGTGCCCATTCAGACATAACAATGTCCATTGTCGGGTCGCTCCAGCTGCCAAAAAGTGTGTCTGGTCACTCAGTTTACTCACAGAAACTACAGAATCTGCCACCATTTATGATGGGCAACCAACTGATGAACCATGGCTGCAACGCAGTTGGTTAGGACTCTGGTGTCATCTCGAACTTGTTCTTCACCTGTGAATATCCTAATCAGAATAGTTAGAAGCCTAATTTTCTTGGGCTGTTGAGGGCGTTTGCAACATCAGATATTCGGAATTTCTGGCTGTTTTTTTGGAGGTGGGGCTTGCTCATGCCTCTGGCGCAAGGAATATGCAAGTGTTTTGTTGGAGCTGACTGATATAGAGCTGGATTTTTTCTCAAGCTTCTAAGGCAAAGTAAGTTCATTCAAGCGACTTATTCCTGTTCTGAGGTTTGTGCAGGTACGTGTATACTCATGTACACAGCACAGCGATTGGTATACAAGTGACAGAGGTATAGCATATAGGAAGTGTATGTAAACTGTAGGTGTAATGTTTGGACCCAGCAGCAACATGTGTAAATCGCCTTCTATGGTTAGTACTGTTATTGGGTACAGATTCAGAGGTCGATATGAAAGTGTTGGATGGATGCGACCCATTCTTACTGTTGTAGGCTGCAAAAACATGTTGCATGTACTGCTGTTCAAGAATGCTATGTAGTGAACCATCTTGAGGATGGAACATTTTCGTTGGCTACTCGTTCATTATCTCAGGTTCACTGCTCAATATAATTGTGGTGAGGTCTTTTGCTCGTTTCGCTGCCTACTTGCACTCGGACTCTTTACCTGTTTGCGGTGCAAAAGTGGAGCGTATGCATTTGACAAGCGTAGTGCTTATATTTCTGAGGGAGGACTGAGGATGATATCGCCTTAATGGGCGTCATATTGCCATTTCAATAATCTTGTCCATGTTTTTTTTTTTTTTGCAAAAACCCCCCCTAGTATTTCCCAGGAAAACTGAGAGTGGTTCATCGATAATAATCTTGTTTTCTTTGTTTCTTGCCAAGATTATGAACACTCACATTCTAAAAAAAAAACTGCATGCTTTGTCCCTTTTGTGATGCATGCAAATCTGTAATATACCCCACAGTCAAGATATGCCATAGGGTCGGGATTGACTTTGTGTTTGGTTTGAGGAACCGGAGTGTGAATGGACCATTTGATCCAAAACTCCGATCCTAACTCACTTGTTAGTTTGATGAACGGTGAATGAACCATTTGATCCAAAACTCCGATCCTAATTCGCTTGTTTGGTTTGATGAATGAAATGTATTGATTCATTGCCACCTCATCCCTTGTAACTGTGGTTTGATGAATGAAATGTATTGATTCATTGCCACCTCATCCCTTGTAACTGTGGTTTGATGAATAACTGGCAAGCACAAGTTTAGTAGAAAATGAGGGATGAAGTATGTTGATGATCGGGACACGAGATCCCCTATCGAGCTTATTCAGGAAAATAATAAGAGAGCAAAATCTAAACGAAGACCTTTATTGTCGTGGACATAGTGAGTGTATGTATGAGAATACAATGGGAATGCTACAAAATGGATTGATCGAATGATTGTAGCGTTATGAGGATGTTTTACAGAATACATGGGCTACCCCTTTATAGCCATTGAAGGGCGGCAGTTAATGCTGCTAAACGCGCCTCTTATGTTCACGCACGTTACTCTGTTGACTCTTGAATCGTCGTGTCTTTTTACCAACTGTCGTAAGTTGTCACATGCACCAATAACCACTCTCACATTAGTCACATGGAAAATTGCCATGTTTCCCGACTACTTTGTTGGTTTGGGATGACCCAAAACTATATAGTTGATCGTGTAGTGTCTATGACTGGTCGTCTCATGTCTCAAACTGGTCTGCGACCAGTTGGGCTGTTGTAAAGGGGATTAGACTTCCTTTAAACACTGGTCGTAGATTCATAACCGTTATAAAGTGGCCCTCTGATATGTGGGTCGGCTTTGACAGAGACTCTGTCTTTGATCGAAAAGGTTAACCTGGTCAAGAATCCTCTTTAGCTAGCCCCCAAGGCTTAAGAAAATAAAAAAAATATTTACTTAAGGTTACCTTGCCTTGAAACGTGCTTTTAGAAGATTTGAAAATGCACAATCATTCCAGACATTTAATGAAAATGTGGGAGAATGGAAAAGGTTTCTATTTTCTTGGAAATCGTATCCATAGGTTGCAGTGAGTAGGAAAACGGTTTACGGTAAAAAGGGATAAAAAGACTTCTTTTTTTACCTTCACCTTTACTTTGCTCTTATTGCAATCTCCGTCTTCCGCCTTTGAGTCTCTTCGTCTCTAACTCTCTTCGTTTCCAACTCTCTTCATCTTCAAGATTCTCCATTTGATCTTGATCTTGGGGATTCTGGGTACTTAATCTATCTCCAAGAGCGAGATTCAAGAACTAGAGAACCAAGGGTATGTCCTGTCGAAGACTCTAATCAAATGGAGTCCATGTGGTAGCGAAGCAACTCCAATTCCGGAAGAAGGTCAGATCATCCTCTTTGTTTGTTTCATGAAATTAGGTTTTCGCTTGCCAGAGAGTGAGTTTCTAACATATATCCTAGATTAATTTAGGATAGAACTCTTCTATCTTGGACCAAATTCCATTTTGATTCTTAGCGTCTTTTCGCATATTTGCAAAACTTTTCTTGGCATTCCTCCATCCGTTCGTCTTTTGCGCCATATTTACCAGTTTACCCACAATAATAGAGGTCAGTGGTACTGTGGCAGCACGTATTTCAAGCTCCATGGCCAAATGTCCAAAAAAATATCAATCCCCTTCCTATCAAAGATACATGACGTGACTACCAGAAGGACTGGTTCTACTCCGAAATCCCTGGAGGTAGCCTATCTGAAGTATACTGGAAGCCCTCCTCCGACCTGGTGCACTTAGGACGTGACGAATGGGAAGGCCTCCCTAAAGCTGACAGTAGAGGAGAGAAGACTGGTCGACACAGTCATTTCGCTAGTGGCTGGCAGACTTACTGGTCGAAAGATCATCCACGACTTCCTCTAGCACAGGATCAACCCCTTAAAGAAGAGGGCTCATTATGCTTGAATGCTCGAAGGGGTTGATGACTCAACAAAAGATGGTTCTAGAGGTATGTTACTCTCCAAGTTTCTTTAAAGCAATGTTTGACTTTGTAGTATAAGCTTTACCAAGTCTATAAAATTTTATGCTTTTAGTATCGCTAGAGGAGGTGGTCGAAGAGAGGACTTCAACTATGTTGAAGAATGTAAGAGATTGCTCAGAGCCCATCTCATTCGACGACCATCCTTCTAGCCTGATTGGAGAATCTGCAAAGCTCATAAATGAACGAAAGTAGGTGTGTGTAATTTTAACTTTAGTCTTGAATTTTTTGCTTAAGACTGTAGTTGATAAACTTTTTGTTTATCTTTACACTACAATATGAACACCCCTTTAGCAACGCATATATGCGTTGGTAGAAGTCCAAATAAATGTTGTTAGGGTCTATACCAACGCATTTAGTATGTATTGCCATTGAGGCCATGCCAAGGTCTGTGACAACACATATACAAGTGTTGGTAACATGTAAATAAAAGCGTTGTAAGGTTGCAACGCATATTTTGATATAGTGGCAACATATATATATATATATATATATATATATATATATATATATATATATATATATATATATATATATATATATATATATATGTGTGTGTGTGTGTGTGTGTGTGTGTGTGTGTGTGTGTGTGTGTGTGTGTGTGTGTGTGGCATTGGACACTAGCAAATCACTTCAGAATTGTTTACAACGCATCTAATCATTGCAAAAGGTGTCCTTTTCTTGTCCAGGCTGGACTTATCAATTAGGGCCCACGGGGTTAAACAAAACACACATATCAACATGTATAACAAAAAAATATCATTGACATCAACAAAAAATTATTTCATTACAAATAATTTCCAACTAGCTTCACAAGTCTAGACTCGAGGCATATACACAGTTGGTACCATCATGATCTAATAACATAATACGCCCTAAAGTATAAATGTAGTGCATGTCTATACTTAGTGGAAAGTCTTCGTTCTCTATGCCCCTGTGGTTCTATAAAAAATCTTCATTCCCCAGCATTCTCTATTCTACACACAAGTTTACCGAACAGTCTAAACCATCAACATATATTCTCAATTTGAAAAGAGAAATAAAGTTCTTTTAGTGCATTATTAAAGTAAAATATAACATTCCAACTCTTCCAAACAGGTGTTTACGTGCATCCAAGGAAAGGAAATTACCTCTCTCGTAGCTCAAGACATTTCTAAAGAACTTTGTACGCTTCAATTTCATCAAGAGGAGTCTCTGAGGTAAAAACGAATAAGTGCAAGAATAGCAACATGTAAGCAAACAAAACTAGAAATAAGAGATTTTATTCTCACTATAGTAATCAGACAATCAAGTAGATGATCCATAAAATAAAATGCATTCTACTTTCTAACTGATCTACGTCCACACATACATACATATTACAAAAGGAACAGATCCCATGGATGGAACATTTATTTTTTAAAACACCCAGGATTGAGGACTTAATAAGAAAGGCGATATTAATCTAACTCATCAATGATTCGACTAAATAGATAAATGGAGAAAAGTGGCCCATACCAACTGCTGTAATGTTGATCCTATTGAAAGTTTCATGTTCAGGTTCCTTTTGAAGTATATCACCGCATCGATTGAGTCAGGGCCATGCAGACTGCCAGTTGCACTATGAGATCTAATGATGTTTGTTGATGATACCAGTTTTATATCCACATTCTGACTCGCTTTATCTGGAAGGGGATTTGCTCCCTGTATAATGAGAAAAAAACATCTTAGTCTATTAAGTACACATAAAACTAAGATATATTTGCAAGTAGAAAGTTTTCCGTGGACAAGAATTTGTAGTGTTAGTGAGTAAGGACAACATCATAGGAGAAAATGTAACAAACAAAGTTGTAGAAGAAATACATATTTAGGGGTAAATACATCACTGCAAAACAGAATAATTTACTTTTGTAATTTCATAACAGAATAATTTACTTTTGTAATTTCATAACATCTAACAATATGCATTATCCAATAAACAATGTAATTTGTATATACAATTTCCTTGAAAAATCGCTAGTTGGAATGTTTTAACAGGATAAAGGAAAAATGGAAATAGGCATTTAACTGCGCAAAAGAATTAACCCAATGTTAAGGGCAAACCATCCAATCAGCGGATCATCAAGCCTTGCATCCCCTGTGTCCCCTCTTCAGTCACTTTGTTAGCTTGGATTGTGCTAATAGCATTAGAAATGTTTCCCTGAGGAAGAATTTTTCAAATAAAACAGAATCAGTTGCACCATAAACACTCTTAACAGTTTTCAGGTCAGTGCACTAGAGAAGTTAAAATATGCATCTCACTATATAGCATGCAGAAGAAACTGGAAAGTAATACTTGTTATCACCGAACAATTTTTTGCAAATGTACTAATCAAATTGCGAATCAGAGATAAGATAAATGTAAGAGGTTTACCCTCCAAACTCCAAGCTTTGCACGTAGACTCTACCACTGTGGCATACCAAAGATCCTCTTAGTATGCCGACTGAAATTACACATCAGACCACGTGTTAGCCAAAAGAAGAGCATAACAACGTAATATGGACTACGAAACCTTGAAACATAGCTAAAATAACGAAGGTTGGCGAAGAAAGTCCTAGAGATCTGAATACTTGATAATGACAACCTGATTAAGCTGATCAATTTTGCAATCCAGTATCTTGCATGAAATTGCTTTCACAACCCAAAATTCAACTTCATCATCATTGATCTAACAAAGCATTACATAAGTCAATAAAAAGCTTCAGCAACTGTACAACAATAAAATGGCAAGATGGAACAGTCAATTACCTTAAGTGCGTCTGTGATTGCAGAATAAGGGATTTCCCCAGAGCAGTGGCTGCTCAGAACAAGCAAAGACATCAATCGAATCTTGGTTATGCACTCCTCATGAACAAGTCCTGTCAATTGTTCATCATTAGATATCCAAGAAATGAAATCAATGTGATTGACATAAGTTGCACATTAGTACTCATAAGGAAATAAAATAATTAGTATTGGTTCAACAGATGAACATACTGTAACCTTTGAGCATGGTAGAGTTAGTAGTCTGAAACTCTAAATAGGTATCGAGCCTCTTGAGTAAGGAATATCTTTAAAAGCTCGTAAACTGGTTGATACTTTTCATCTTTCTTGAGCTGTGCAACAGCTGGCATATTGAGCAGATCACACTGCAATAACAGCATATTTCCATTAATCCGGTGCATTGATTTTAAGTACCAAATATGCAATGGTGCAAGGTTATGAAGTGTCATTAAACCATATGAATAGTTTGTCAAGATTCAAACTTGATAATGACTCATAGTTTCACAACTACTGCTGACAGAAGAGATAAGGTCATACAATGCAGTAGTGTTGGCACAAGTTGGTAAAAATCAAAAATCAAAAAATCGGTCCATCATCCTAAGTAGAAAGCTTGTAAGGAACATATTAATCGCTACATCAACTAGTTCAATTCATAACCACACAAGTATAGGTTTGAGAAGATACTGAGAGCACAAAACATGTGCAGACTGTATGTAAGTAGATAAGTTTAGTGTATCTTTTCTCATGAAACAAATATTGGTATGTTAATAACCAAGTTATGATAGAAATTGACATTTGGTGTTATGATATGAGAAAGATATGCTACATTACAATTCTGGTAGGGAGATATCGGTGCATAGCTCACGAGAAATCTTTTGCTCGAAGCTGGAGAAATAACCAGATTGCCTAATAGGTAAAATGGCCCAACATTAGCATCAAATGTTCATGGAGAATCACTTGCACATTACAATCAACGCCAAACGTGTTTTCATGCCCAATTGCACATGAATTTATGCCATCACTCACTATTGCATCCTATTTCTATTATTTCCTCATGTCCCCATTAAAGCATGTAGGCAGCATTAGACAACCATAGCTAGAACCACTAAAAAGATGCAACGCCGCGACAACCACGACGCCAGATTATACCTGCGATGGAGGCGGAGGAGGGGGCACTTGCTGCACTGGGGCTCCCCTCGTCGGGTCACCGCCGCCAGCATTCCCTGCCGTCGGCTTCGCCGCGGTCTCCATCGCGACCTTTTGCCTCGCCTCCTCTAGCGCAGGCCATGACTCGGCCCCCATGACAGCTGCCTCGCCCGCCGCGGGTGGCGGCGTGGTTCTCCTCCATGGCGACGCGCTGCCACCAGTCGGATCCGCCGCCGCCATGGCCCCTCCGTGAGGATCCGTTGAGAGACGGCTTCGCGGTGCTACATAGAGGACGAGGAAGCTCGGATCCGGTCAGAGGCGGCTTCACAGCGCGGAGGAGGAGACCACCCGGCGTGGGGAAGGGGGAATTCGAGCGGTATGAAGGAGGAGAAGGAGGTTCGGATCCATCCGGGGTCGTCTTCACGCCGAGGGGGAGGAGGCCAAGGGGTGTCTCATGGTGTTCTCCGGAGTCAACTTCATGACGCAGGGGAGGAGGCCTAGGGGCGTCTCCACGTGGGGAGTTGCAGGGGAGGAGGCGGCGCCGGTTCCACGTGTGGACGTAGCCGTGGGGAGGAGGCGACAACGGTAGATCCGCACGGGGGTGAGGCCGGGGAGGAGGAGGCGCCAGATTCGTGGAGTTTCATGGGAGGGGAAGCGACGGGAGCGATAGGATAAGATAGATGGGAGCAGCCGAGCAGTTTTTTTTGGACGTGGGAGGTGGTGGGTCGAGCAGGATTAATACATGGTGAAAAGTTGGCCCAGCAACGCATGCACTTTCCGTTGCGAGTTATGTGTTGTCATATGTATGTTCTTCTTGTAGTGTTAGATGCATGGCAGAAAGAGGTGTGTAGACCAGTCTGGATCCAGCAGTCAACCCTCGCTGGCCAAGAAGATCAAGACTACTGCTACAGAGTCTTCACATGTCGTGGTCGAGAGACCGATGACTAGGGAAAGACCTGCTACAATAGTCTCTACGAGTGCTCTGGTTGCTGTCAAGCAGACTAGTGATACGTTGACCAATGTTGCGCCATCAAGTACTATGGTTGCAGTGGATCCTACTAGTGCTCTCCTTGCTATCCGGTCGAAGCGCATTCATGACCGACCTCAGGCGCAGGAAAAGCTGGCTAAGACTGCCAAGGCAGCGACCTAGGTGTGTAAGAAAAAAACAAAAGGCTATGTTTTCAAAGCCACTTTATTGTCATCTTCTTTCATTCCCATGTGTTCAGGGCGAGGAAGATGAGATTGAGGAGGAAGAAGAAGTTCCTCTCATCTTGGTGAAAAAACATAGGATTAGCAGTCTAGTGTTAACATCACCAAAGACAAAACAAGCGGTGGCAATGGCATATTAGTTGCCACTAACGTCTTGTTTTCTTTTGAAACCGATATTGGTCTCCATTTTGAGTAAGTTATCTAACTTAACTCTTTCTTTATTTGATTTTTTTGCAATGTTTATTTAGATAAATATCTTTGTATGTATCAACCCTCCGACCATCGCACCTACTCCAACTGCTGAAGTTGAAGAAGCTGCAGAGGAGTCGTTACCTGCTTCTGTAGTTGAGTTAGTGCAAATTAGCTTGGAGGAGGCAATAGTGCCTGAGGTGGAGGCTGAGGAAGTGATAGGGAATGCTCCGACCTCCACAAGATAGATACCTGCAGAAGAAATCGAGCAAGCCTCGATTCCTATAGAAGAGGTGGTCGAGCAAATCCCACCAACAGAAGACGAGACGAGGCAAACAGAGGTGGTCGTCGAATAGGCTCTAACCACTAAAGTTTTGCCTATCGTTGAGGAAAGGGTTGAAATTGGTCTCGACCATGATGTTGGTCAAGATTCAACTCTATAGTCAACTGAGCAAGTAAGTAGTCTTTACCTTTTCAAAGTATTTTGTCTGAGGAATTGCCTTCTCTTTTTAAATTTTAAATTTTGGTCTTTGAATAGGAAAATATTCCTCCTCCAAATCTTACTTATGCTCCTGAGACTGATGCTATGGTGGTATGGAGACTACCTTTTAAACCAAGAGGTGCTCCGACTAGTTCTACAGAAACAAGGGTCGACCAGCCTACTATACGAGATGAGTCTGACTATAATGAATTGGAGAATCAGTTTAAGGACTTGAATAACAAGGTAATAATCTCTTGACTTAAGCCTTTTGATTCTTGATTTAGATAACAGAGAATTCTGACTTCTTACTATCATATTTATAGAAAACGACTTAAATGCTTGACCTTTTTAAGGCTTTTATGGACAATGCGATCAGCAATGATGGGTGATACAATATGGGTGAGCTTGCTAAATAAGTTTTAATATCCTTAAAGGCCTTATTTTCCTCATCCGACCATAGAAAGCTATCATGTTTTCGAATCACCTTAATGAAAGGTAATCCACGTTCACCTGATCGAGAAATAAAGAGATCAGCTCGCTTCCTCCATGGAACCTTGCCCTTGTTGTAGGTCGGGTGTTGCTCTACAGCAGTGACTTCCTTAGTACATGCCTCATTTTATTATTCTTCTTGGCCTTGATTTTGTGGTCATCAGATTTGGTCGGATTCTTGAATTCTTTCTTATTAGAATCTTCCATACCTAGTTGTGGTAGTGTAGGGCCCTTGTTGACCATACAGAGTAATGACCAACCATGTCAAATAACTCTGACACGATTCTTGGCGGATGAATATTGAGATCTTCTGTGATCCTTTTGTGCCGTACTGCCTGTTTAAATGCTCGAATAAGAGAATTATATTAATATTAGGAATAGTATTACGTACTTCTACAAAACTTTTAATGAACTGATGTAAATTTTCTCCGAAAGTTTGACGAAGGCGATGTAAACAATCCTCTTTTCTGGGTTTAGTGTAATACCTTTTAAAGTTGTTTATAATAGCATGGCTTAAATTTTCCCAACTAAAACGAGAACTTTTCGGCTGGTTGAATAACCATGTTCGAGCAGATCCTTTTTATATAGTGGGTAAGTAATTTGCCATTACCTTTTCATCGCCGCCTGCAGCCTGGACGGTAGTAGTATAGATTTGGAGAAATTATCAGGGATCCTATCCCATCAAAGCTTTCCAAATATCCTGGCTTGAACTTTTCAGGCCAGTTAAGTTCTCTTAGCACTGGTAAGAAAGCCTTTCACTCTGTGTATGACCCCAATCATGGTCGAACATTATGACCTTCATCGTAATTATCAGGAGAACAAGGTCTTCTATGACCATGGTTAGAGCACTCACCTAGGCCTGCTCTGTCAAATGTGTTTTGCCGAGGTGGATCGTCTTCTTGACGAAGGTTGTTGCCATGACGGTGATGTCTAGAGGCAGAGTGGTCTACTCTAGAGCTGATGTGAGACCTTGATGATTGCGGAAGACTCTATACTTCTGTAGCAACCTCTTGTAGGTCAGTTGTCAATGAACGAATCACTAGGTCCTGTTCATTGTTTTCTCCCATCTGATGGTTAGCAATAGCACTTGAAAAGTATGGGAACCCGATCGATGGAAGTCTCTGCCTGTAAAGGTGATGGTACAATAGTTAAGTCTCTTACCGTCGTCCTTTGGGCGGCCTGGGGCATAATTGGCAGATGTTGGTCGCCATTCGCATGGATGGTAGGCCTCCTGGATGTCCCCGGTGCGCTGTCGTGGTACTGGCGACAGGCCTTCTCCATTGCCTTCTTCTTGGTGGTGAGAAGTTGATTGCTGCGTTGCTCCTACGCAAACATTCGGCCTACTCCAGGGCCTCATGTTGCTCACGTGTCGCTCGTTGTTCATTAGTCTCGTTGATGATTGCACATGCACAAAACTCGAAGCAGATGGAGGGTGAGAATGTTTGTAACATCCCAAAATTTGGCTTTTCAAAAATCTTTTGAGTAGTTTAGGTCCCTGGAAAATTTCACCAATTTTATTTGAATTAATAAAGCTTAATCTGGAATTTTCCTAAATTAAAAATATTTAATTTGACTAATCTAAACATTAATTAAATAAAAATTTATGTTATTTGGCTTCCTTGTGTTTCAAGGAATTTTTGGATATTTTCTGAGATTTTTTCGGATTTATTTGCTATTTATTTGATCTCCTTGATTTTCGGCCTTTTATTTTAATTCCGAAAATCAGCCTTTTTCTCTCTCCTGCGTCATGCTACAGTGAATCATGATTTACTGTTCATCATTTCCAACTGAACAGCCGAGAGTTCGTTCTCTGTACGCTTTGAACTGAAACCTTTAAATTCAATATCTTTCTCTACGGTGCATATAAAAGCGAACGGTTTGCGCCCACGCGTCCGTCTTAATCTCCTCTTCCAATCCCCTAATTTGGTTTCCTCCGAATCAATCTATTTTCGTCGTCATCCGCAAAATACCGAGCTCCAACTAAAGGTCTTCTCTGGTGAACTGCGCCTTCATCCGACGTCCTCCGGTCGAACCGACTGCGGCGTTGGCTTCGCGTCGTCACCCTCTACGCTATGGTTCCATCCACTTCACCCGAAGATCGCCGGAGCACCGTCGGCCATTTGAGCCAAACCGTGTTCATCGCGTTGCTCGTTTCCTCGGTGAGTTTTTCCAAAATCCGACCACGCCATCGCGTCCGGCTCGTCGTTTCCTTTCTGTTTTGCCCCTTCGCCTCGCTGCCGGACGTCGTCATCCCCATGTGCCGAACCGGCCGAGCGAATGCGGTCACTGTTCATGTCTATGTGTACAACACGTAGCTTCCTCCTCTGTTGCTTCCTTCTGTTGTCGTTCATGCCTCCCTGTGATTCCTTTTATACCTTTGATCCTCTCTATTAATTCATTGCTCTCCACCAGATGATTGTCATCTCCTGGCTGCCAACTTCATGTGTATGCGACCAGGCCGACGCCCTCTGCATCATCTCTGGACCAATGCAAGCAACACAGGTTTACTCTCTGTATTTCTTTTCCTTTCTCTGATGTGTGGTCAGGCATCATCAATCCCTTGTGTAATTCCCCTTGTTAATCCTTTCTCTAATCTTGCTTTGCCATCTCTCTGTCATATCTTTGCCATGCAATGCCATCTGCAGGTGTCATTCACATGATGTATCCACTTATCCTTTTCTCTATTGAGTTTGATCTGTGAATTGATCCCTTCTTGTCAGCTAATCAATACAAGCCAAACAATACACCCAATCCTCTCTATTACATGTGGTCCCAAGTGTAATATCTTTTTATCTATTCATTGTCATGCTGCCATGCGCCATGAACGATGGCATGCTCCAGTTTCTCTATTCTTTTCTCTGGACCAATGTGTAGCTTTTGTTGATCTGTCCTTTATTCTTCTCTAGACCCAGATCAATGCATGTGTATGCACTGATCTCCCTCCTATTGACTTGGTCAACATCTTTTCTCTCTTCTAATGAGTGGTCCCCACTTGTCATTGAGACAATCAATTATACATCTAATTTACTCTTTGTTGACTGGACACTTATGTCAGTCAACCTTTTTAAGCCATATAAATATCTATTCATCTTCCTTACATATAGACTCCACATGTCATCCTCCTAATTAAAGCCCTAGATTATTTCTCTCTGTTACATGCGGGTCCCGTATGTCAGTCAACTCTTGGTCAACCCTAGTTCATGAGCTTGATCCACCGTAGACTAGCATATATCTGTGGACCTGGTCCATAGACCAGTGGCCCACATGTCAACCCCTAATCTTATTTTGAGAATTAATTTAATTCTGGAAAAGTCTTCTTATCTTATTGGTCCCACTTGTCACTCTCTCTATCTTATTTCTGGAATTATTTTTAATTCTAGAAATTCATAAATACCCATCGGTCCCACCTATCATACACTCATTCTTTTTCTAATATTTTCGGAATTTTAATGATGTGCTATTCTCATCTTGTCTAGCTTCTATACTCTTTCATTCTATTCCCTTCTCATCTATATTCGTCCTCACCATTTGGAGTATTAAATTGGACTCTCTCCCCTCGTAACTTCTGTAGTTATCGTTATCCATGTCAAATATCTTCGTGGATATCCAAGAGCAGTTTTGAGCAACTGTTTGAAGACCATGCAACCAACAACAACGTATCAACATCTCCCCAAGTGTTCAAGACAAGCTCGTCGCAAGAATTCAAGACCAAGAAGAAGTTGTACGTCGCTCTGCCTTCTCCAAGATTTGCCTGCAAGGATCGCAAGAAGTCAACGTTTGATGAAGACCGTGATCAGATCGAGTTTTCTTCAGACCAACCATATAGGATAAATCAGCATAGGTTCCTCCCGTGTGTTGAACCAAGTCGCCCGGTTAAGTTAGAGTTTAATCGACTAGACGATTAGATCTTTGTTTCTCTTCTTCGGTGTAGTTTGGCTGTGAGTTTTATGCTTCTTAATAGCTCTCCGGCTATTTGTGTGCTCCTTGGGTTAAACCTGCTCCCTTAGTAGATTCTCTTCCCTTACCTTGTGTTTTTCCCTCGCATCTATAAGCCCTGGCCAGCCAGCAGATGGAGAACCCCAGTGAAGTCAGCCTTGTCAGTAATCTCGAGACAGTCTATGTCAGTTCAGATGTTGTCAATCCCGGTGGACAATTGTCACTAACAGGAGTAGCAGATCCAGTCATGGAACAATTCTTGGTAGCTCAGACTCAACTCATGAACGTGATGATGCAGAACATGAACAACAAGATGACCCAGCAGAATCAGACCACCGCTACTTTAATCGATTTGTTGAATCAGAATGACCAAGCAAGTCGTCGTACTATCACCAGTGTTAGTACCAGAGCAGATGCTAACCAGCTACTATCTCCAGTGCCAGTAGTGACACATCAGAACTCGAGCCAGTTCCCTGCCGCCCAGAATCATATCATGCAAGTGACGATGCAATCATCAGACAATATTACCATTTGCAATGATGCACAACTCATTGTCATCCCAACGGCGTGCCATCAACTCAAGTTTGTGAAGTTCCTAAGGACCAAGCCGCCTATTTTTGAAGGTTCAACCGCACTCAAGGATGCAGAATCTTGGATTCGCACCATAGAAGAAAAGCTAACTGTTGTGCAATGCAATGAGAATGAGAAAGTTTTCTATGATGCTCATCATTTAGAAGGAGTTGCATTAGATTGGTGGGAAAAATTTCGCGTCACCCATCAGGACGAGCACACCATCACTTGGGCAGAGTTCACCACCGCTTTGTGCCAACAGCATGCGATATCAAACATAAGTGATCAAGAGAAACCTGCTATTTCGATATCCTACACCAAATCTAGCCGTTGTTAATTGAAGTACTACCAATCAGATAAGTCAGAAGATTGTGCATGTACCCCTTGTGAAGAAATAGGCCATAGCACCGATGAGCACAATATCAATTGTTCCAGTTGCAAAAGAAACTATTCCGTTGAAGAATGTCCAATGAGCAAGATCACCTGTTTCTTGTGTGAAGGCGATGATCATTGTCTGAGCCAGTGCCTCATGTATTCAGTGTTGACTTCTGCAAAACAACGTTAGCGAGAAAATTTCAGAGCCACAGTCAGAACATTAGCAAAAGAAGGCAAACCATTATCAGTACAAAAATTATCAACTGAAGGATCACAAAAACAGAATATTGACCTCAGCAGCCCACCTCAAAAGAGAAACAAGCCAATATCGTCAGAAGGTTGTTTCGAGTGTGGTAAGTAAGACCACTATTCCAAGAGATGCCCTACAAAGCGACTATCCTTCTTGAAGGTTGAAGAAAACCAGAATAATTGTTCTGCCTTGACCTCTTCAGAAAAGGTCACAAGGTTCGACATGTCTATGCTAAAACAATCATAGAAAAGGTCACTATGTTAGCCAGTGTCCTCAGAAGAACCAGTCACTCACTCCAATATGCAAGAACGCCAGAAGTCATTTCAGTCAAGATCGTAACACCAAGAGTAGCAGGATCCGTGTGTCCAATGAAGCAGTAAAAAAAAGAGACGTTTGAACGATGATGTTACCAAGAAAGTCTAGATTGGTGATACCAGATCATGTAGAGTCATGCCTCCGTTAGTAGCAGTAAGGTCAGAGAATCAATGTAACTTTTCCTTTGTTGGAGAGCTAAAAATATGGACATGTAACACCCTGGCTATTCGGAAGCCAAGATGTCACCTAAAACATCTAACATACATCCATATTGCGGGAGAATTTGAATTAAATCAACTAATGATAGTATCAAAACAACCAGGACATGATGAAGGTATCCTTCCTTCACCATCTAAACTATTTATTTCAGTTCATTGATAATGAAAGTTCATATGCAGTAATAAATCAACCTCAATGTGGAGAAGGTATCCTTCCTTCACCAATTATAATTTAATTATTACAGTTCATCATTAACGAATGTAAGATAGAACTAAATTTAATCTTGAACATGAATAGGGTGATGTGAGCGAGTAGTGCGTGTCTACTCCCTCCCAAGTGAGCCAACATCGGGGTTACCTAAAATAAACAAACAACGCAAGAGTGAGTCCATGACTCGGCAAGTACATATATCAATATGATAATCATTCAATATGAATAAGACAATCTCATCATCGAGTTCGATCACATCACAACCGACTACATATGAAGACATGATATGAATGCTCAAAATCAAAGGAATGGACTGCACACATGCATATATCACGGTATAGCGATGAAACACCCGTCGGTGTTCACTCAAGCCCGCATCTTAACAAAAATGCGGGATCCACTTCCGTATGAAGAACGTTTCATACGGTGTCCAACATTGCCCATCTTGGAGTTAATGGGTCTTACATGCCCATTCGGAATTAATGGGTCTTTCAAATCCACTCCGTGGGCGGACATGACAATGTCCAACACGCCCACACTGGAATGGTGGGACTTGCAATCCACTTTCGTGGAGGAAACATGCATAATGAATGCATAGAATGAAATACGAATATTGAAAGACATGATAACAAAACATGGATTCAACACATATGAAAGAACATAGACAATCCATCTTCTCTCGTATCATACCAAATCACAGCATGACCATATAAACATTCATCAATCACAATCATTAAGGGTGGCAATGTACTTGCCTTCGCGATGCGACGCGTTAGTCGGCAAAGGTGATACTCCTAAACCCGAGGCTTCACCTCCTAAACAAGTAAAATAATTTCAATAAGGACATAATATACCCAACACTACTAATCGACGTTAAACACGCTTCCACGATGACTCTAGTCATTAATACAAAACTTAAAATGAAATCAACAATTTCGACATAACTTAATTCTGGACAGCAGCACGGTAATTGACATATCTATTGGTCTGGAACTCGGAATGAGGTTAGACCAATTTCCATGGATTCTTAACTGACATATCTACAATACTCTAGTTGGGCAAAAGTTCAGATTTTGCCTCTAATAAAATTTGGCCCACGGCTCAAATCTGTTGACTGAATTAATTGACAGAAATATCGGCTAAAATAAAATATCCATAACTTTTGTTGTACAACTCCAAATTGAACATTCTTTATCAATCTGAAAAGGTTATCGAATTATCTACAATAACTTAGTTGTACGACATTCATATATTGTCTTTAACAAAAAGTGGCACACGGGTCAAAATTAAAGATAGAAACGACATACAAACTGGACAGACTGACATACAATCTGGACAGTCACAAAAAAAGTGCATAACTTTTGATCTATAAATCAAAATGAGGTGTTCTTTATCAATCCTGAAAGCTAGTGATATCACCTTCAAAATTTGTTATGGGCAAGACCTCTGAATCACCCTCTAACTAGGCCATAAATCAACCTATACAGAGACTGCTATTTCTCGTCAGGATTCTGGACAGCAGATAATAAATCTATCATAACTTTTGACTCGAAAGTCGGAATGAGGTGATCTTGGCGGCCAACGAAAGCTAAGAACAAGACCTACATAACTCCAGGAGATGATCATCTCAGATTCGGCCTATAAAACCACGAAACAGACCCCGCAACATTCTGGACAGAATTGATTTTCTGAACGCAGCAGTTCGATCTAATCAAATATGAACCAAATCGCATCTACCACTAATCAAACGACGAGGATCGGTATTCGTTACCCTTGTAGAACCCTAGGAAGACACTGATCAAACACCCCGAAGAAGATCCCTTCTCTTCTCTTCCTTTCTCCTTTCTTCTCTTGCCGAAATCCCTTTCTCCCTCTTCCTTTTGGCCAATGGCAGCAGGATGAAGGGGTGTATGGGGCGTGCTACAGTACTGGCGGCGCTACAGTGCACTGGGGGCGCTACAGATCTCATGCTACTGAGAATGAGGGTGGTTGTCTAGGGTTTTAGGAGGAAAAGGGGCAGCTTGGGCCATGGGCCTTAGGGCGCCTCCCTTAATGACCCACTTCATGGCCGGCCAAAGACAGCCCTTAGCTTGGGTGGAGGCCCAAATTCCCAATTCTAACAGAATCCTTAAATTTAATTTAATTTTCTCTTCCAAACAAGTTTCTCTCTTACCGATATACGGGATATTACATTCTACCCCTTAAACGAGTTCGGCCCGAATCCTCACACGATACTCTGCGAAAGGACAACCACAGCGAGAACTATTAGCGGTAACCACGTGCACAAGTGATCAAACCGGATAACGCTCACGCATCGAAACTCCAACTCCCAAATGGCCTCTCCGAATTGAGGAGACCACAACACAAAGATGTAAAGCGACATCCGTCCTAACACTCAACCCGAACTTTCCAAGTATACTCATCGAAGAGGATCGAATGTAAGACCTTACTCGATGGTCAACGTTTTTAATGAAAACTCAAACTTTGATTGGCCCACTACTCACTCAAAGCACGAAACACGGCGGATGTTGCGTTCTTCGCATATGGACCTTAGACGGTCAAAGCGTCGCCAACTTCTAATTTACGCCATTGTTGGAAACAAGCGAATGAACTCGAGACAAACTCCTTTGGTACGAAACACACAACGGGCTCAAAATCGAACTCTTCATCTAAGAAAGGACAACTCAGTTAAACAAGAGTGTACAATGAGTGGTTCCTAAACCACCAATTCTCAAAAAGAAGCCAAGCTGGAAATAGAGTCCTCATCGCAACCACGCAATACTAACTCTTCACCAAAAGTGTAAAATCCCAAATTTGTGATTCATCACGAAAACAATTCCACTTTCTAAATAGGCGGTTTACGAATGAACACCACGAAAACCAAAGGAGGAATCATTTTAAATGCCCGAATAAAAACTTCCTTTATTATTTATTTATTTATATATTTTTTTGCTGAATTGGAAAGAAACATACATACTAGTACTGTGCCAACTCAAATTGCCAAGGACATCACCAACAACACAAAGCTCATGTGAGAATAAAGAAAACGCTTCACTACTCAAAAGACATTTTTTTCTTAGTTTCACTTTTGGAATAAAATCTCTCTCGGACCTTGGAATTGAATTCATCGCATACCACACGGGCTCAAACCTCTTAGTTTAACATCCTCAAATTAGGCTTAAACCGAAATACATCATCCACACCTTTGTAGAGAGACTCTATTGATTCCATGAACACTCTAGAGAACTCCTTCAAGCGATGACATTAATTTGATAGAAGGCACCAAAGCACCTCAAAACCCATGCAATATTATCACCTCCAACTTTCAAGAATAACACGTCAGAATCCTCAGTACACCCGCTCATGAACTACATCAAAAGAGTTCTATCGACAATCATTCCGCTACTCAGAATACTCCAGTTTTCTATCCCCTCTACACGCAAATCTTTGGGCGACCAAAAGTCTAGCATGAAAATGAAAAGCCCAAATTTAACCTCCGAGACCTCTACAACGAATTCCTCTTATAACAAATAGTGAAATCATCGGATTAAATCTCTAACATCCCCACAAATCCGACATACTCACTCATTGACATCATCAGGAATCACTCACACAACATCGCAATACTTTCCAATTGTTTTACTCTATAACATTGATTAAGGTTTCCATACATTTGATAATCCCCAACATTTCAACATGAACCAAAGTTCTGAACTACACTATACCATAGGTCCTACTTAGTCGAACAATATACAGTTTTACTTCGAAACCATACATCCCATCTGAATCAACTTCCCTCCAAGAGGCTCAGGTCAAAACCAACTCATCTTCTATTACTCCTCCAATAACTGGGTAGCAAAATCTCACCCCTACAATCACTTAACCACCACCAAACCAATTAACAACTTACGATTTGTAAAACTTTCTGACACAAAGCGGTTGATCCTTTCTCAAAAGAAAGAGGCGAACAAGAACAAACTTCACCACGGGAAAAAAATCTGCTGCTCACGGTGAGCACGAGACCAAAAGAAATAATCGATAAAGAAGATGCGGGAAAACAAAAAATTGAGTTCACAATGAGTGCACGCATCCTCGAAAGGGAATAGCAAATAACCACCAATAAGAGAAATGACATTGCGATTGAAACTCGACAACTCTTGAGTGTAAAGAGCAAAAATTTATGAACAATTCAAATAACCACAAGTTACAAAACTTGACTCAAATTCTCAAATATTCCTCTGCACTCTTTCCTTTAACACTGAAATTAATTTTTTGACTAACATCGCTTTGCCACAACGTACAAGATAAGATCTTTAGTCCAAACCACAAGGACTAATTAAGAACCAATGAAATTCTTCAATACGTCATATTTGTTCAGAAAAGTTCAACTACACAAGAAACATGAGATCCAAATAATCTCACCACCAAACTCAAACATTTTCAATTCTGATTTTGCGAAAAGCAAGTAGATTATTCTCCTCTTAAAGGAACCAACATAACTTCTTTGATTGCAACCTCACGTTGCCAACTCAGACCAAAGAGCCTTTAAAATTAAATCACACAAATCTCTTAAGAAGCAACAGGACAATCCAATACCTTAATTTATTTAAAATAATTTCAGCTACGGATGATTCATGGGCTCAAAGAAAATATCACGAAAGCTAAACTTGAATTATTCTCATCGAACGATATCACCAAAGCGATCAAATTACTATGGGTATTAACATCAATTTCACAACAACAATTATAAAACACTTCAAAAGACCCACGTGAAAAGAATGAATTGATTCTTTCTCAAAGAAGAGACAAATGGAAACGATTTTCACCAACTAGAAAACTCATCCACCACTCTTGAACATGGGACCAAGAGAAGAAACCAATTAAGCAATGAACTCACAGAACATAAGTGGAGTCCATAGTTGAACGCATAAGCCTCACAAGAATAGAATATCGAACCTTAATGAGATAAGAACAAATAAGTATTCAAAATCAAGCACTTGCATCATCGAAGAACCATTGCAACTTTGTAACATATCGTTACTCGATAAACTTCATTTACCACATAAAGCTGAACCCCAAAAGATCATGAATACAAATCTTGAAATTTGATCATTTAGAGAATATCACCATGGGTGATCAAATTACCACGAGAATTAACCTCATTCTCACATTTTGTGATTTAATAACATCGACAACATACACTAGTACCAAGAATCATCAAACTTTATTACTCCATCCTAAAACTTCCCAAAGGGAATACAAACCACAAGGTTGAAACAAATTTATTATAACCAGATTATGCTAAGCAATAACAATATCAGCGCACGCTATCAAAGACTACTTACGAAATTCATCTACTCAATCTGTTGGTGTTGCTCAACACCTTCTTCAGCTCATTAACAATTGATGATTGTACTAACCATGTGTATACATACGGTACTAATTCCATTTGCAATCACATAACCAAATATAAACATAGATTCACATTTCACCTTTATTCGAAATCATTTCAAAACATGATTAAAGATTCACTAACATAATTTCCTATAAACAAGGTTTCATGAATCGATACACCACACCCATCCGGTACTTTATACAAGTTTCAACAATTTTTGCATACCGGAAATAGATAAATCTAGCTCTTATGTAAGATCTATAGGTTACGAATGGATATGGACAATCTTTATTTAACATACACTGTATCAAATACAAGGACATTTCAAATTAATAAATTTCAATTTCATGGATGGTAGTTAAGAATAATTGATTTGCACCATGCTAAAACCCAACTTGGTAACCCACATCATAGCAATTTATTCGTTTAGTTATAACTTCTCATTTTAAGCATGGCAAGTCATCACAAAAGGATTCTAACGTCTTACTTGACAAAGAGAGACTTCAAATTTCAACGTTCAAGTAATCCAAAAGAAACACATAAAGCAAAAGTTTTCCATGCAAGCGAACTTACAATGGAAACTCTCACTAACCAAGCTATCAAGCGAGTAAATGAGTCATTTTTTCAATGAGAAAGAAGGAGCAACCATGAAAACATCAATCTTGCCAATTGACAACGATCACAAGTAGTAAAAGCAACTCAACGATCGAAAAGCAATAATTGTTTGAGAGAACCAAGAGGATCTATTGAAAACCATAAACTATCATGAACCACAAACCCGGAGAAATTCATCAACCACCACGGGACAAGAAGCGCCAAAATCGAATTCAAGGAAGAGAACGACTTTCTAAAGCAACTCACGCTTAACACTTGAAACTACGGTACTGGGTCACTACTCCTCTAACCACGTCTGCGAGCGAGTGGTGTAACTCGTGAATCGGAGTAACAACCACGATCTCCACTTCTTATCATCCGTTAACAACACGCTTCACCAAAATACTCAATTATGAATATACAGGACCATCTCATGACAATCATAGTATTAGTTAATATTAACAACAAGAACGATAGTACAGAAGAAATTCAAGAACAGTTCAATATGATGAAACACACCACTAGAAATACGAATCGATGGATTACCCAAACCCCACCTCTCGTGCACGGTGTGTCAATTTAATAACTTAATTACCACGGACCTAAAGCCCGCTCGATACCAAGCTGTAACACCACGGCTATTCGGAAGCCAAGATGTCACCTAAAACATCTAACATACATCCATATTGCGGGAGAATTTGAATTAAATCAACTAATGATAGTATCAAAACAACCAGGACATGATGAAGGTATCCTTCCTTCACCATCTAAACTATTTATTTCAGTTCATTGATAATGAAAGTTCATATGCGATAATAAATCAACCTCAATGTGGAGAAGGTATCCTTCCTTCACCAATTATAATTTAATTATTACAGTTCATCATTAACGAATGTAAGATAGAACTAAATTTAATCTTGAACATGAATAGGGTGATGTGAGCAGTAGTGCGTGTCTACTCCCTCCCAAGTGAGCCAACATCGGGGTTACCTAAAATAAACAAACAACGCAAGAGTGAGTCCATGACTCAAAGCAAGTACATATATCAATATGATAATCATTCAATATGAATAAGACAATCTCATCATCGAGTTCGATCACATCACAACCGACTACATATGAAGACATGATATGAATGCTCAAAATCAAAGGAATGGACTGCACACATGCATATACGGTATAGCGGTGAAACACCGTCGGTGTTCACTCAAGCCCGCATCTTAACAAAAATGCGGGATCCACTTCCGTATGAAGAACGTTTCATACGGGTGTCCAACATTGCCCATCTTGGAGTTAATGGGTCTTACATGCCCATTCGGAATTAATGGGTCTTTCAAATCCACTCCGTGGGCGGACATGACAATGTCCAACACGCCTACACTTGGAATGGTGGGACTTGCAATCCACTTTCGTGGAGGAAACATGCATAATGAATGCATAGAATGAAATACGAATATTGAAAGACATGATAACAAAACATGGATTCAACACATATGAAAGAACATAGACAATCCATCTTCTCGTATCATACCAAATCACGGCATGACCATATAAACATTCATCAATCACAATCATTAAGGGTGGCAATGTACTTGCCTTCGCGATGCGACGCGTTAGTCGGCAAAGGTGATACTCCTAAACCGAGGCTTCACCTCCTAAACAAGTAAAATAATTTCAATAAGGACATAATATACCCAACACTACTAATCGACGTTAAACATCGCTTCCACGATGACTCTAGTCATTAATACAAAACTTAAAATGAAATCAACAATTTCGACATAACTTAATTCTGGACAGCAGCACGGTAATTGACATATCTATTGGTCTGGAACTCGGAATGAGGTTAGACCAATTTCCATGGATTCTTAACTGACATATCTACAATACTCTAGTTGGGCAAAAGTTCAGATTTTGCCTCTAATAAAATTTGGCCCACGGCTCAAATCTGTTGACTGAATTAATTGACAGAAATATCGGCTAAAATAAAATATCCATAACTTTTGTTGTACAACTCCAAATTGAACATTCTTTATCAATCTGAAAAGGTTATCGAATTATCTACAATAACTTAGTTGTACGACATTCATATATTGTCTTTAACAAAAAGTGGCACACGGGTCAAAATTAAAGATAGAAACCGACATACAAACTGGACAGACTGACATACAATCTGGACAGTCACAAAGAAAAGTGCATAACTTTTGATCTATAAATCAAAATGAGGTGTTATTTATCAATCCTGAAAGCTAGTGATATCACCTTCAAAATTTGTTATGGGCAAGACCTCTGAATCACCCTCTAACTAGGCCATAAATCAACCTATACAGAGACTGCTATTTCTCGTCAGGATTCTGGACAGCAGATAATAAATCTATCATAACTTTTGACTCGAAAGTTGGAATGAGGTGATCTTGGCGGCCAACGAAAGCTAAGAACAAGACCTACATAACTCCAGGAGATGATCATCTCAGATTCGGCCTCTAAAACCACGAAACAGACCCCGCAACATTCTGGACAGAATTGATTTTCTGAACGCAGCAGTTCGATTTAATCAAATATGAACCAAATCGCATCTACCACTAATCAAACGACGAGGATCGGTATTCGTTACCCTTGTAGAACCCTAGGAAGACGCTGATCAAACACCCCGAAGAAGATCCCTTCTCTTCTCTTCCTTTCTCCTTTCTTCTCTTGCCAAATCCCTTTCTCCCTCTTCCTTTTGGCCAATGGCAGCAGGATGAAGGGGTGTATGGGGTGTGCTACAGATGGCGGCGGCGCTACGATGCACTGGGCGGCGCTACGATCTCGTGCTACTGATGTGAGGGGTGGTTGTCTAGGGTTTTAGGAGGAAAAGGGCAGCTTGGGCCATGGGCCTTGGGCGCCTCCCCTTAATGACCCACTTCATGGCCGGCCAAAGACAGCCCTTAGCTTGGGCTGGAGGCCCAAATTCCCAATTCTAACAGAATCCTTAAATTTAATTTAATTTTTCTCTTCCAAACAAGTTTCTCTCTTACCGATATACGGGATATTACAGGACATCTTTGCATGCAAGTTATGGAGAAAAAGAAATTATTAGATATTAAATCATGGGATACCTTTCCAAGAGTCTGCCTTTGCAAGTTGAGTAATCAAGCGTTAAGTCATGATGATTGAAGGCCGTAGAGCCGTAACTATGGAATGTGATGTTGAATTCCAACTCATCATTTTGCATAGCAGTGAGACAATAGTAAATGACTGAAGAATCTAATCATTGGAAGAATGTCCGTATCCGCAAGAGAATATGCAGTCGTCATTGCAAGTGGTCTATGCAGCATGCAACCATATTCAAAGTCAAGTTCGTCTCTGACTTGGTACCTAGGATCAACCAATTCCAGAAAAAATTACGTCAGAGATGAATTATGACAAAAGTTGTTAAACGAGTTTGCCAAAAATGATAGAGTAGATTCGATGATTTTCTCAGATAAAGGCAATGTCAAATTAAACCCATCAGCTTAACAAGTGTCAGTTGAATACCAGTGAAACAGTCGTTTTGAGACAGTGTCAGTTGAAGATCAGTGAGACAGTCGTTTCAAGTTAGCCAAGACCCCTCAACTGTTGTAAGAAGAGAAGTCGCCCAGACCACTAGAAGTGAACCGAGTTTGTAAGAATTTCAGAAGAGATTAATCACAACTTCAGTGTTCGTATTGCTAGATACCAGAAAGAACCTTGATAACTTTTATCACGGATCATCCAGGAATTTGTGTGTTAAGAAGTTTCGCCAACACTTATTAATAACTGAAGTGTCAAGCAGTAAATTATCCTAGTCATAATTCGAAGTTGCTACCATGGGGCAGCAAAGATGATTTTAAATGGATTGAGAACCTCGAGATTGAAATCCATTCTCTTAGGCCAGACCAGTATAGTGACAGTTTTTTTGTTTATCGGAGGAGCTATCACAAGAATCCGTTGATCAGTCAGCTAAAGTTACTGGGGAAATCCAGAAGTAAGTCTTGAGTCAGTTGCAGAAGGATATCTGTTGAACCCCAGAGTTCAAACCGATGCTGGAAAATAAGGCTTGACCAGACAGTATTGTCAAGGGAATCAATTCTCACGTGAAACAAGGTTTAGTCTTTGAATCCACTAAAGGCTAACAAAATGATCCCGGAAACATTGAGTATGTTTGCATATCTAATGAGAAGAAATTCAGGTAGTTGATGCTCAAACCAACATTTGAGTGCAAACATTCCATTTTTCCTAAAAGTACCAAGGTGTACAAAGATCTCAAAGTTGCATTGTGATGATCCAAAATAAAGCGAAATATCGTAAAATGGGTTACCATGTGTTTGGTATGTCAGATAGTCAGCCAAAATATTTGAGGCCAGTCAGAGTACTTTTATCCCTGAGAATTCAAACAAGGGATCTCCCAGGTCCCAATTGGGATATAATTTCTTGAAGGGTGTTTGTTGATCATTTGACAGAAATTTATCGCTTCATTCCTGTCAATATCACCTAGTTTGGAGACTGCCTAGCAGAATGGTATACGACAGAGGTGGTATTATACGATAGAGGTGGTATATGACAGATATGGTATTCGTCAGCATGGGTGCAGTGTCAGATCTACAGAGATAGTCAATTTGCACGACATGTCAGAGAAGTTAGTGTCAGACCAAGGATCCCAGCTTATCTTGTATTAGCGACAGAGTCTGTATGATACTTGGGTGGTCATTTTAGTTCAGTATTGTGTATCACCCTGAATCAATAGACAGATTGAAAAGATGAATGAGTTGTGTCTTAACTCATAGTACCAAGTCGAGCAAGTAAGTGTTGTGTGCAGAGTTTCCCTACAACCCAGATGTCAGCCAGTCGTAGTTGTCACCATCTGAAATTCACAGTGGTTGATTGTGTAAGTCATCGCTCAGCTAGGAGCAGATCAAATTATAAAGTATGTGGACGATTGCATTATTCATGAAGCAGAAGACCAAGGGTCCTTAATCCTAAATGAAATTTAAGTAGTAGTGTTTAAGAAGAAAAGCTATGAACATTATACAGATTATCACCTTCGAAGCCATGTCTACCTTCAGAATACTTGTTGGAGTTCTGTGCTAAAAAAATTGTATGACAGAGTTGACAGAAATGTGCCAGTTAGTTCAGACTCCGAAACGTAGAAAAAGAGATAGTTTGCCAACCTGAGTTGCCAGTTAGTAGCAAGATTTCCTCCACTCCAGAAGTGCCTTCAAGCACCGATCAAGCAGCTCCGGTAGAAGCAATCAAGTTTCAAGATGCCTTCCAGCCAAGAGCTAGTCTGTCAAGTTTTCAGTGAAGCGAGAAGTTTAGCAAGAAGCAAGGCGTTGTTCTGTAAGTGTTTAGAAGAACGATTCTGTCAAAGTCAAAGCAATTTGAAAGCAAGAAGTGAACCTGAAAGCTGAGTTTCTTATACTATTCTATAGCCAGCCTGAATCTCGGGGACGAGATTCCTTTAAGGGGGGAGGTTTGTAACGTCCCAAAATTTGGCTTTTCAAAAATCTTTTGAGTAGTTTAGGTCCCTAGAAAATTTCACCAATTTTATTTGAATTAATAAAACTTAATCTGGAATTTTCCTAAATTAAAAATATTTAATTTGACTAATATAAACATTAATTAAATAAAAATTTGTGTTATTTGGCTTCCTTGTATTTCAAGAAATTTTTGGGTATTTTTTGAGATTTTTTCGGATTTGTTTGCTATTTATTTGATCTCCTTGATTTTCGACCTTTTATTTTAATTCCGAAAATCAGCCTTTTTCTCTCTCCTGCGCTATGCTACAGTGATTCGCGATTTACTGTTCATCATTTCCAACTGAACAGCCGAGAGTTCATTCTCTGTATGCTTTGGGCTGAAACCTTCCAAATTCAATATCTTTCTCTACGGTGCATATAAAAGCGAACGGTTTGCGCCCACGCGTCCGTCTTGATCTCCTCTTCCAATCCCCTAATTTGGTTTCCTTCGAATCAATATACTTTCGTCGTCATCCACAAAATACCGAGCTCCAACCGAAGGTCTTCTCTGGCGAACTGCGCCTTCATCCGATGTCCTCCGGTCGAACCGTCTGCGGCGTTGGCTTCGCGTCGTCGCTCTCTACGCTATGGTTCCATCCACTTCACCCGAAGATCGCCGGAGCACCATCGACCATTAGAGCCAAACCGTGTTCATCGCGTTGCTCGTTTCCTCGGTGAGTTTTCCCAAAATATGACCACGCCATCGCGTCCGGCTCATCGTTTCCTTTTCCGTTTTGCCCCTTCGCCTCGCTGCCGGACGTCGTCATCCCCATGTGCCGAACCGGCCGAGCGAATGCGGTCACTGTTCATATCTATGTGTACAGCACGTAGCTTCCTCCTCTGTTGCTTCCTTCTGTTGTTCTCGTTCATGCCTCCCTGTGATTCCTTCTATACCTTTGATCCTCTCTATTAATTCATTGCTCTCCACCAGATGATTGTCATCTCCTGGCTGCCAACTTCATGTGTATGCGACCAGGCCGACACCCTTTGCATCCTCTCTGGACCAATGCAAGCAACACAGGTTTACTCTCTGTATTTCTTTTCCTTTCTCTGATGTGTGGTCAGGCATCATCAATCCCTTGTGTAATTCCCCTTGTTAATTCTTTCTCTAATCTTGCTTTGCCATCTCTCTGCCATATCTTTGCCATGCAATGTCATCTGCAGGTGTCATTCACATGATGTATCCACTTATCCTTTTCTCTATTGAGTTTGATCCATGAATTGATCCCTTCTTGTCAGCTAATCAATACAAGCCAAACAATACACTCAATCCTCTCTATTACATGTGGTCCCAAGTGTAATATCTTTTTTATCTATTCATTGTCATGCTGCCATGCGCCATGAATGATGGCATGCTCCAGTTTCTCTATTCTTTTCTCTGGATCAACGTGTAGCTTTTGTTGATATGTCCTCTATTCTTCTCTAGACCCAGATCAATGCATGTGTATGCACTGATCTCCCTCCTGTTGACTTGGTCAACATATTTTCTCTTTTCTAATGAGTGGTCCTCACTTGTCATTGAGACAATCAATTCATACATCTAATTCACTCTTTGTTGACTGTACACTTATGTCACTCAACCTTTTTAAGCCATGTAAATATCTATTCATCTTCCTTACATGTAGACTCCACATGTCATCCTCCTAATTAAAGCCCTAGATTATTTCTCTCTGTTACATGCGGGTCCCGTATGTCAGTCAACTCTTGGTCAACCCTAGTTCATGAGCTTGGTCCACCGTAGACTAGCATATCTCTAAGGACCTGGTCCATAGACCAGTGGCCCACATGTCAACCCCTAATCTTATTTTGAGAATTAATTTAATTCTTGAAAAGTTCTTTTATCTTATTGATCCCACTTGTCACTCTCTCTACCTTATTTCTGGAATTATTTTTAATTCTAGAAATTCATAAATACCCATCGGTCCCACCTATCATACACTCATTGCTTTTCTAATATTTTCGGAATAGAATATTCTAAGAATATTCCGTAAAGCTTCTTCATCTTTTCATGTGAATTCCAATCTTCAGAGAGCCATGTCTTCTTCATCCGAACTCCGATTGAACTCATTCAAGTTCCTAAATTCATATAAAATCAATATCTATCTTCTAGTACCATTCAATTTCAATTTGGAGTTTATTTAATTTGTCTTTTGAATCTAGTTTGTTTTGTACTTTCTTTCTCGTTAGACGCCGAAGTCCCGGAATCGTCCGAAGGAGCTCAAGATCAAGCAAGTAGAAGATTGAAGATAAAATAAGATCATCATTGCT
The DNA here is from genome assembly GCA_036346255.1 of Ampelocalamus luodianensis. Lineage (NCBI taxonomy): Eukaryota > Viridiplantae > Streptophyta > Magnoliopsida > Poales > Poaceae > Ampelocalamus > Ampelocalamus luodianensis. The sequence goes on along the minus strand of CM070622.1, from coordinate 23,287,661 downwards.
ATAGCAAGGCAAGTTATACCTTTGATCATATTGAATCCCAGTTTTTAAAATTATTTTGATTTAAATTATTGCATTTACTTTAAGTAATTATTTAAATGCTTTGGGTTTAGCTATTAATCCAATTTGTTATATCCACTTTGTCTATTGTCATAATCTTTTGTCACCCTAGATTGGTTCATATTTTAGTTGGTGTTATGGTATTACCAACGTGGGTTGGTTAGTACGAGTAGATTGCTTAGCCATGCAACGAGTCATCATCATCACCTGAGTTGCAATTATGAATTTGACTAAGTGATTATGGAACTTTGTGATAAAACTATGTGTGCTATGTGTTATTATTTTGTGATAGCATGTGTTGCACTAAACCCACAGGGTGGGAAAGGATTTAGACTGAGGCAAGTGGTAGATACTGTGTGATATGGTGGACTTTGTGAATGAGAATAATTATCTTTGTGGCATAGTTAGAAATTGGAAGTCTTGCCTTGGTCAATTAAGGACTTAACTTTGTGCGCCATTGAACTGAGCCTTACTCTACGACCACATGCCTGATGGGATGAGCCTAACTTAGTAGGTTATGGATTCTTGACATTGATTACTCAGGCTGTAGGTTAGGCTATGGGTGGAGGTGTGTACTACAAGGTAGTCGCATCACGGGGCGGTTCGCCGTGTCCCTGTCCAACGATGTGTGTTATGCCAAAGCACTTTGTTTGAGTTGGCATAGCGGTTTGTAAGCACATCGGGAGTGTCAATGTTGAGATGAAGTTTCTGAACCGTTTTGTTATGATCGATGCGGTCACACTGGTTATATCGTGTGGGTAAAGTGTACAACCTCTGTAGAGTGTTAAACAATCTATTCGAATAGCCACGTCCGCGGTCATGAACAATGCTCGGGGATTTCACACGAGGGGTAGATTTTCATAAAACTATTTTGAAGGAATAGCTATGTGATTTAAGTCATATGGCTGTGTGAAAGAATTTGATTAGGCTATGTGTCTTTATGAAAATAAATGTTAAATTAATATTGTCTATTTGTTTTGAATTATGCTTTCAATCTATTATTCATATTCAATTGCAAATGTTGCATTTCTACAAAAGAACCACAGAAGCCATTTCCTTTGGGATAAGCCTGCATCTATACATTGCATTCTGTGGCATGACTTGCGAGTACGGTTGTGTACTCACGCTTGTTGTAAAACTTGCGCCCAAACCTACAGAAATGGAGGAATCATCAGTCAACAAGGTCTACTTCAAGGATCGAGAAGAACTAGTCACGCACCCCAGCCGACTGCCTGTGGGCATATGGATGGGTTTCACTGAAGTTATTCCGTTTCGTTCCGCTGCAGCTTCATTGAGCTATTCGCCTTCTGAGGCATTAATTGTAAGCTGTGACCTTAAGGTCTTTACTCTGATATTTACTATTATTTGCCTATTTATTAGTCATCTTTGTATATGAAAATGATATTTCATCGATGTTGTCACTGTGTGCACTAGCGTGATCCTGAACTAGTGCAGTATACACAGAGAGTCTAGAATTGCATTTTTGGGTCCCGACAATATCCCATTCTCATAAAAGGAGGGGTAGTAGTCGAGATCTCAGAGTAGATGTTCCGGAGATGATTCCTTCAAAACCTCAACATTGTCACTATCATTGAGATCATCGTAAGCCGCCACAGCATTGACGTCATGGAGACTTGTCTCTCTAGTTGAGACGAAAGTGGGAATATACTCGTCCTCAGAGTTCCTTGAGGCGGCAGTGGCGTCCCCTCCATCTCAGTCCCAACAGATTGGGTAGAAGGCTGCGGAGATTCTCCCTCGGAAACATACTCGAGGTAGAAATCGCACTTGCATGCCTCCTTAGGGATGTAATCCTCGTCCATGAGGTCAGCATAGTCGACAAGATCGAATGAGTTCTCCTCGTCCATTGGTGAGGACACAAGAACATCACAACAATGATCTTCGAGTTGATGGTGTTCTCCTTCTAGCGCCAACTGTCGATGATCGGGACACGGGATCCCCTATCGAGCTTATTCAGGAAAATAAAATGAGAGCACGATCTAAACAAAGACCTTTATTACCGTGGACACAATGAGTGTATGTGTGAGAATACAATGGAATTATTGTACCATGTGACTAAGGCATCGGACATTATATAATCTTCATTTTCCTATTTAATTTTAGAACATCTTCAATTGCTAAAACACAATATTCCATTTCAACTTTCGAAAAATCTTACACCATTTTCTATTTTTATTATTTACAAGTCACAAGTGCCTTCTTTTCTTATATCCTGTAGACTGGTTCAACAAATTATCAATGTTGTTTTGGTTCTGAACATTGATGATCCTCCATGCGCTATTGCTGCTACAGCTCTTTTATTTGTTTTGGCAAGTCATGTGAGTACCTCTTAATCCCAATTGATGTGCTGTGTATACTGCATTCCACTTTTTATTCATATTAAATATTTTTCCTTCTATCTCACAAGCCACAAAAATAATCACATGGTAACAAAGTTATTTCTCTGTACTATTGATACTTTTTCCTTGTAGAAGTATCCACCTTGTTTCACAAGATTGACATGTGACAGAGAAGATTAATTAAGCAAAGGCATGCTTTTATTTTCATCATTTTCATTGAAAGTTGAATTAGAATTTATAGTGTAAATTTCAAGTAGTGTTGATATTCAGCTTTTCATTACTTGGAACAATTGGTTATATGTCAGAAATGCATAACAAGAACGATCGGTTATATGTCAGAATTGTATAACAAGAATAGAGAAGCAAATATTTAGCTACAAATACGCTGTAAACAATGCCACGGCGTGGCGTGCATTTTTATCCTAGTAATGAGTTAATGATCCAACATCTCTCTACAGCCGGAATTGTGCTATGTGTGACGGCACTAGAATATGATAGAGGCTTAGGGTGTATTTGGAATATAGGAATTTCATTAAAAAAAATTATGAAAATTTTATAGAAAATAATTCGATTCTCGATCGGGAAAAAAATCCGTTTTCTAAATGGGCCCTTACTAATGCTACATTACCCTGGTTGACAAATGGCAGAACTTTTTTTGTTTTGTTTGGGACAATGAATCATCCTAGCTAAAGACAATGCCATGATAGACCCCGATTGCAGCGTGATTGGGGGTCATTTTTGTAAATATTTGTGTAATGGGTTATATCTGCAATTTTATATTTTCTTTGGGTTATTTTATTTTAAAAAATAAGATGGCTCTGCATGTTAAAATAACTTTGCTATTATAAAGCTTTGGACCGCTATCATAGTGAGATTAATAGTTCTTTTATAAATTTATATTTCTTATTTTCCTTGGGTTATTTTTTTAAAATCCATTGTGTATGTTGTTACGATTAAATGCACAGACTACAATAAATATTTAAATTTCAGATGAAAAACTTGAAACACTTACATATATCTTAATAGTAATTTCTAATTGGACAATTTATATATTAAATGTTAATTAGTATTCGGTTGGAAGGTTTGTAACCCGTGTTTTATTTGAAGTAAGGTCACATTTGAAAAACATTAGTTTTTTTGCTTTCCAAAAAGGGTCTAAAAGCCAGAGGATGCAAGTGCATGAATAAAAAAACAAAAATTAATGTATTAGATATGGAGATAGTCTATGACTCCGTTATAGATAGAGATACACATTATCCGATGTTAGTATAGACGGCATCAAATGTGCTATTTCGTCTATATGCGTCATCAAGCACAAATATGGGTGTTGTTTTTTAAAATGTCCGGTTATTATTTGTGAGGTCATTTGATTTTCCATCATTTTAATATCAAACTATGTCTCCCATTTTAATTGGATAAAATGCATCCTTCGTGTTTGCTTTAGACGACAATTTTGTCCAATGCAATACACGTTGTAGTGCCAAACACTACCAGAGATAACCGCATCCTTACATATTCCACCAGATGCTTGGGGTGAGGAACACGGATTACTATATCACGGTATATGATATACTCGTATGAAGGACATGCTGCTCACAGATAATCGAATGCACAGAACCAATTTCAGTACTAGAATCTCAAAAAACCATCACAGGGTGTGGAAACTAGGAAGGCCATCCACTCACAAGTCACAACTCATCAGAAGCTTGAGGGGAGGCAAGCACGATCGAACGTGCCATGGACACCCGCGAGTCAATTAACTCATCTAAACCTCAAAGAACGGCGGAGGAGGGGGAGTTAAAAGGCAGCCGAATTAATCGATTGGCCCTTTGACCAGGACGGCAGGGCCTGCTCACTGTTGCGTCCCAAGGAGCAAGCAGAGGCGAATACTCCTCTCGTACTGCTAGTAGCATACTAGTGGTATAGTAGCACGTACGATCTGGCACTTCAATCACGTCAGGGCCGGGGCAGCAGCGCAGCGCAGCGCAGTCTGCCGTGCTTTGCAACTCCCTCTCCTCTCGTCTCCCTGTCGGTGTCCTGCCTGCGATCAATCGATGGGTCCCGAGGGGACGGGTCGCAGCGCCACGGCGATACGACTCAGGCTGCGCGGAGCGCGGTATCATTACGCCTACGCTGCACGGTGCGCGGCTACTGCTACTAGTAGAGTAGTACTGCGTACGCGAGACTCGCTCTCTCCCGGTCTCTACTCTCTACCCGGATCCCTCGCGTGCTTCTCTGCTTGCGTGCGGCGTACGTGCGCGACTCGTAAATGCTTTGCTCTCCCACCCGGGTCATCTCTCGTACAGGCTACAGCATGCGCTGCCGCTCTCCTTCCTCTGATTGTAACTAGGCAATTAGTAGAGAAATATGTACGTGTTTGGTTGATGGTCCTAATATATCATATCAAAATTTTGGTATTATTTTAAAAATTGGCTAGCGTTTAGTTTAATTCTAAAATTTAACATTACTCTCCAAATTTTGGCTTCACATAGCGTTTTCTGACCAAAACAGTGGCCAGGCACGAGCGGCTGAAACCAACGCCCAAAAAATGGTTTGGCAACCAGCAACTCACGAAGACAGGTGGCAGCTCCAGGTTGGCTGGTGGTATTGCATTAATTGCATGTGTAGTTTAATTCAAGTCATTAAAATGATCATATTTTTAAAATCGAATATCTGATTTGTGATTCATTTGAACTGTTGTATTCCTTATCATTTTATCAACAAAACAAGACCCATATTGATATATTTTAAGGTAAAAAAAAAAGATATCATGCGAAACCCACACATCATATTCACAATTTTGTCAAATTTTGGCATGACTATAATCCAAACATATCAATTCGGCATTGCCCGTGAATTAGTATGGTTACAATCCAAACATATTTTTTTTGCCCAGTTTATGGCATTGCCTGGATTTTGGCATTACCAAAATTTTAGTATGACTCCCTGGGTCACAAACCAAATAGCCCCTATATCTGCTATATTATAGGAAGAAATTTACGTGACCCTAAAGTATTATTGTGCGACCATTTAACCCTCTGATATAAAAATGGCTATTTAACTCTCTCATGTTGCAAAATCAGGTGACCCTATGGCAGTTTTGCTAAATGGTTTTGCTTCTAGCCCATCTGCACGCCACCTACTCCTCTCTCCTCGCTCCAACGCCGATACACCACTCGGCTCCCTAGCGCCATGCCGCCACTTGCATCTCCCCATCGTTGTGCCCTGTGTCATCCATGCTGCCACAGCGCCACAAGGGTTGGCCGCCAACTCCCGTCACTCAGCCACACTTCGCGTCGCGTCCACGTCGTTGTTCTCTCTCGCGTTGCCACTGCTCTACCTATCTCAGTCCTGTCAATCAACATGCAAGGACTCGACTGTCGTGACCCTCTCTTTCGCTCCTACGGATATATAAGCGCCGCATTGCGCTCGCCCTCGCCCTATTGCATTCTTCTCACTTTCTTCCTCCCCTTCGAGCACTAGAGAGCAAGAGAGCTGGTGAGACATTGTCCTCTGCTTCGGCAGCCGTCACTGCTGTCGAGCCCGTTACGCCGCCCTGGATCAACGCTTCGAGCCCGCAACCCCCTCCCCTACCTCATGCTCACCTCCATTCACCCTCTTCTCCATAGGATGACCGTCGCCATCCGTCTTCTTCCTCTCCGACGACCAAGTCGGTCACGCCAGTCTGCTTCTCCACGACGCACCAACTCTACGAGTGAGCCCCGACCTCACCACCTTGTCCATTAGCTTCACCTTGTACTCCTCCGTCAAGCGCTCACCATCTTCACCCCTCTCCTCCGTAGAGCCGCTCGGAACGCGTCGCCTCCTTCCTCGGCACCGTCAGACTCGAGCTATGCCCAACTCCATCATCCTAGGCGCATCAACGTAAGTAGCCGCGTCATGTCGTGTTCTAGGGGTAGGGATGGCTAGCATGTCGGTCGAAGAGGGTAGTGTAGTAGAACGCTGCCACCGCACCGTAGCATTCGTCCTCGGTGCTAGTCGCCGTGGACAGCCTCGCACAGAGCACCTCACACCGTGCGGGTGGCACACATAGAAGCCCTCAGGGGCTAGATGGTGATGCGTGCGCCGCTGGGTGCTGTCGGCTCGTCGGTTCCTCCGTGGGCCAGAACATGCCACCATTGCCCTCGTCGCCGACACCATCAGAGTCGCCGAGGTCATGGAGTCCCATTTTGGGCAACTCAGGACGCTCCATGGCTCGGTTCGTCGGCGTCGAGCATGGCCAGAGCATGCTCTAGGCATCCTACCTTGCTCTAGTTGGATTTTGGGGAGAAACACTCTAGAGCATTGTAGCTCGATCATTAAGACGTAATGATGTTATTTGATGAGGACATCAACCCTCTGGATACGAGTGCTACTCCATGCCATGGTACAAGGAAGGTTTTCATGTCACTTTGTGTCCAAGCAAAGTAAGAGTTCAAGTTGGACACGTTCTGGAATCCAGTTCGGCCTTCGGAGACAGCCCTGACTTCAAACAGGCATAGCTTTTGCATACGAACTCCGTTTGAGGTCCACAAGTACTTGATTGAAAGCTTATCTCGTCCTCTTTCAAACGGATCTAGCCCCATCTCCAAATTCCTTCTGTGCGCACCGCAATCATCGAAAGAAGATGTTGCGTCACCTGTTTAGGCCAAATTGGGCTTTGTAACCTATTTGGGCCAACCACTTCCTTGGTCACCCCCTTGGGACGCACTATTTATGTCATACTATTCACATAAACAGTACTCATGAATAGTACCACCCCCTTAGCTCTTGAATATGTGCGGCTCCCCCTCCCCTATATAAGGAGGTCGTACCCCTCTAGTTTTCCTAGAATTTTGTTTAGTTAAAAGTTAGCTTCTATGCAACTTCGTGTATTGGCTTGTGTCGACTAGACCAACCATAATACCGCTTCGCAATCCCAATTTATCAAGTATTTCATTCATATTCGCAATTTCATATTGCTTATTTATCTTGTTCTAACGTGCTTCTTCGGTGTATGCAGGAATCGATCTTCGTGATCAGGTCAACCGGTATTCGTGCACGGTTGATAACGACTTGTTGAGCAGTTCAGCGATTGCGTGGTTTCGAGCCTTGCGTGTTCGTAGCCAGGATCGTGAGAGTTGAGCGACGTCTACCGAACTTATCGTTCTCATCGAAAGATCGGGCCAACAATCGGACCTTCGGGTTCATCAAATGGTATCAGAGCTACATTTCTTCGGTGAGAAATCAGTACCCTTAGTAGTAGATTTGGTTTTCATACCTAGAGTCCAGAAAATTGCCCTAAAAAAATTTCGCAACTATCATCCATACCGAACCAATCTGAGCCATTGCAATTTTTCTTTTTCTTTTTGTTCGTTGAATCATTGATTGCATTGTCGTATTCAAGTTGTTGATTGCTAGTTTAGTTAGAGTCTAGTTCGTCGTTGTCTAGTTTGCATTTCGTGTTTTCCTTCACGTCGCTTGATCGCTCTTTCAGGGTTCTTAGTTTTTGCATCTAAAACAAAAATTTGTGGGTTAGAACTCCTCTAATCCGCATCAAAAATAAAAATTTGTATTGTTGTTAATCCAAAAAAAAAAAGAGGATTGTTGTGATCTTTCGGGAGAGTTGATGTTATTTGCAACTAGCGGCAAATCCTAGAGTCGGTCAAATAGTAGAAGGAGAAAGAGGCAACCGCAAAAACAAAAGCCGCCGTAGAGAAAAAAAAGAAAAAGAAAACAAAAAGAAAAGTACATAAAAACTTGTGGAGACCTTCTACATATAGCCACAAGCTTCCATAAAAAAATTCAGCAAGGTTGGCCAACGGAATCAAAAGATAGTAGTTTCAAGATTGAACACGAGTCGGTTTCGAGTCCGAGTAGGATTCTGTTTCCGAGATACCTTCAGTAAAACAGGCATAACTTTTACATACGGTGTCCGTTTTTGACGTTCTTGTACTCGTTTCGAAGATAATGACGAGGCACATCTTTTCTACCTAAGCCACTTGTTGCCCTCCAGGTGCCCCAAAATCGGCCATCTTCAACCCCGAATTCTCGTCGCAAGTTTTCGGTTTCTGTTTTTGCCGTTTCCTTCGATCTTCCTTTCGGAATTTGGAGTTCGCCTCAACTGGAAAGTTGTAGATCTCGTAGAAACCTTTCATAAGAGAATATATAAGCCATACAAAACTCTGCCTTTTCATCGTTTGAGACTAGCTATTTTTCCTGCTTAATCTAGAGGGTTGTTTGCATTCTACCGATATTGCTGTCTTTTGTGCTCAACGTCGTGCGAACAATCTTGTGCCCTTTATAGAGGTTTGAGTAGTTGGCTAGCGTCTCTCCTAGCACTTGTTGTGAGGCTTTCCCTTGCTTGCATCAAGTCACATAGATCGTTGCGTGTGCGTACATACACTTCTCTGCATAGGGCTTTGATTAGTTAGCTTTGATTACGCTAGGATCAGCAACATTGGCTAGTACTTTGAACAATTTTTTAACTTGCATTAACTGATTTGATTATTGTTGATCCTTGCTACCATATTGAATCCTTCCAAGCTCCACTTCCTACTAACTCAGCAGGTGTCGTTCCTTGCAATCGTTGGGCTAATCGCAAGTGAGAGTATCACGAACCAGCCACCGGTTGTACCACTTCCTTGCGGTATTGGTAAGAACTTGGTATAAGCTTGAGTGTGAGTGACTTGATTTGAGCCTCCAGATCCTAGTAGTTGGTAGGAACATATACTTGTGATTTGTTCTTTGTTTTCTACTAACAATGACAGGTTGGTTGAATTTGGTAGATTACGATGTCAATGCAGACAGATTTGAGCTCAAAGAGAAACAACTACCTACATACATATTGCCACTCACTGCTGAGAGTACGTCATTGGACTACTTTCTATGGGTTACTATGTTGGAAAGCTATTTTGAAAGACAGGACCTTGATCCTTATGAGAAGATGACCATGGCAAGGATGGCACTAATCGGTGATGTTCAACATTGATGGACAAATCTGGAGTACCACTTCATGTACACATGGGAGCAGATGAAGAAGAAATTACAACGTTGATTTGTACCTCCACCAACCACAATCACAAGCGAGGTGCGACCTAAGGTAACTGAAAATGCTAACATTATTTTGGCTCCTACTCCATCTCAAGATACCGTCGAGACGCTTGAAGAGATGAATGATGATCTTGCGCATCTTATGCCATTAGAGGAGAAGCTTGAGGTACCTACATTAGCTGATGAGGACGATAAAGACAAAGGTACTGATTTAATGCTACAGCAAGACATAGAGCAACCTTGTGAGTATATACCTGCTGTAGTAGTGAAATCTTTTGATATTCATTGTGTTGACTTGAACGAACCATGTGCTAATCTGAACTCTTATAATTTTGCACATGTCGAATTAATTACACATAAGAAAGTACTAGATAGAATATCCCCTGCTGATGCTTTGTGCTATATCATACTTAAAGATCCAATTAGTTTGGAATGTGCTATGGAGAAAGTTTCTGAACTTTCATCGCTAAATTCTCTTTCTAGCACCTACACCTACTATTTTAAATTAATTGGAGATTATGGTGTAGGCAGTCAATTTCTGGTATATCGAATATGCATAACTTGTGATCACATGAATGATTTGAAACTTACTGTTTTGGACAATAATTCTTGTGTGTTGAATCCTGTTTAATATGAGAGAAACATAAAATTTAATACTCATCCAATGCCTATGTGTTTACCTTTTATTGCACCATCTAGTATTGACAATCTGAATAAAGGTGTTGAATTATGGAAGAACTTACAAATCTTTTCACCTTTGTTAGAAGAATTTTCTATTGCTCAATTGAAATATTATTATATGAATGACTTGTGCTCTTTGAATTCAATTATTGTGCTGCCCTTTCACAGAGCAATGAATAACTCTACTATATACTTCACTTATACTTGCAAATTGAGTTGCAAACTGACTGTTATGAGAAAATATACCTTTCCTGATTTGATGCATGCACAATCACCTGTAATTTCCAAAGCTTTCTCTATTTCTTTGCCACTTGTTGTTGCTAACATTTTGCAGAAAGATGAGCATGCATTGCTACAAGTTTTGAAGTTTTTCTTGAAATTGGAGGATGAGCTTGAGTCGAGGACGACTCAAATGCAAGAAGGGGAGGATGATAAGGACATCAACCCTCTGGATATGAGCGCTACTCCAAGCCATGGTACAAGGAAGGTTTTCATTAGGGCTGTACATTTTAAAACCGTACCGAAAATACCGAACCGTACCAGTCAACTCGGTTTGACCGGTATTCAGTACGGTTTTTGGAAATCAGTTTTTTTGGGAGTTCGGTTTTTTCAGTAAAAACCGACTAAAAACTGAAAACACCGGAAAAACCGAAATCTTCGTAACTCTCTGCAGTCGGCACACGCGTAGCTAGCAGGCTCGGCCGCTCGGGCGCTCCGTGTCTGTGCCGACGCCGCCGGCCAATCAAATGTGACCAGTATGAGACATTCTCTCGGGCCATCCATTCATCCAAATAGACATCCAAGTAAGACTAACTATCTCCGTAATACACTAATACGACTAATGTCCGGCTGCTGTAGTGCTGTGATTGTGAAGTCTGAAGTCTACATGTGACGTGATTCTTGACCAATGACCATGAAGCCTTTTGCTCTACTTTCATTTGATGCCCACATGTAGACTATGCAGTCACGTACCAACCAAGAGCAGCTTGCAGAACAGTGGGCCTTAATCCTATGCATGTCATTCACTCGAAGTTTAATCTCAACTCTGTTTTTCGCACTTAACTGAGTTAACTCTGTAGTATTGTTCACCGAAAGTGTCAAATTTTGTGATCGCAAGTATTTTCGACTTGCCCTATCGTTCTCAATTCGCATCAACTTTGGTAAATATGGTATTTACCGATACCGTACCGAAATAATGTGGTATTTACCGACACCGAACCGTATTTTAAATAATACTGTATTTACCGGATTAACAATACCGTATTTACCGTATACACCGTATTTACCGAACCGTATATATCGAAAAAACCGAACGAACACCCCTAGTTTTCATGTCACTTTGTGTCCAAGCAAAGCAAGAGTTCAAGTTGGACACGTTTTGGAATCCAGTTCGGCCTCCAGAGACAGCCCTGATTTCAAATAGGCATAACTTTCGCATACGAACTCCGTTTGAGGTCCACAAGTACTTGATTGAAAGCTTATCTCGTCTTCTTTCAAACAGATCTGGCCTCACTTCCAAATTTCTTCTGTGCGCGCCGTAATCATCAAAATAAGGTGCTGCGTCACCTGTTTAGGCCAAATTGGGCTTTGTAACCTATTTGGGCCGACCACCTCCTTGGCCACCCATTGGGCCGCACTATTTACGGTCGTACTGTTCACGTGAACAGTATCCATGAATAGTATCACCCCTTAGCTCTTGGATATGTGCGGCTCCCCCTCCCCTATATAAGAAGGCCGCACCCCTCTAGTTTTCCTAGGATTTTGTTTAGTTAAAAGTTAGCTTCCATGCAACTTCGTGTATTGGCTTGTGTCGACTAGACCAACTATAATACCGCTTCGGAATCCCAATTTATCAAGTATTTCATTCATATTCGTAATTTCAGATTGCTTATTTATCTTGTTCTTGCGTGCTTCTTCGGTGTATGCAGGAATCGATCTTCGTGATCAAGTCAACCGGGTATTCGTGCACGATTGATAATGACTTGTCGAGTAGTTCAGCGATTGCGTGGTTTCGAGCCTTGCGTGTTCGTAGCCAGGATCGTGAGAGTTGAGCGACGCCTACCGAACTTATCGTTCTCATCGAAAGATCGGACCAACAATCGGACCTTCAGGTTCATCAATGTTATTAGGACAGGTTAATTAAGGGATGATGTTAGTATGACGTGTGGGCCCAGATCAATTAGTAAAACGTAATTCAAAGTGGAAATTAGTTTTGAGTCTATGACATGTGGGTCCTACTATTTAAAGGAACAGTGTAGACCTAGTCTATAGACCAACATCAATAATACGTGGGTCCTCGGTCCATACACTATTCCCATGAACCAAGTCTGTACAGGCTAGGCCCCACCTATCAGTGACGGTAGCATTTCTTAATTATAAAATAAATCAAGAAAAGAAATTAAAATACCAGGGGACCCACCTATCAGTCACAATAAGATTATGTAATTAATAAATAAGAAAATAAAACTCGGTGGACCACACCTGTCGGTCAGAGAATTCTCTCTCATCTCTTAGTTTCAACAATTGTTTTGGATTTAAAACTTTCGAGAGCTCATTCCCACTCGTTTTAAATCAAAATTCAATGATTCTTATTTCTAAATTCATACCCTACCAAACCAAACCAAAAAGATGAATTTTGGTGTTCATTTGGAATTTTGAATGCAATTTGAATTCATTCATATTTATTCGAACTTGGTCATTTTTCGCGTATATAGATATTGAAGCTCCGGAAGCGCAGCATGTTGAGCAAGACCAAGACCACCAAGACATCGAGCAAGGCGAGTCAATACTATAATCATTTTGCACCCACTTTTGAAATATAATTATATTATTTTAAATTATGAAATTGCATCGCTATACTTTATACAATTATGTTGATAGAGCTTATAGTTAATACATTAACATTAATTGAGTATAAATTCCTATTCGTTAAACTTGGACACTACCCCTTGTCACCCTAGGGATAATGGTATACATAACTAGACATTAAGTTCATATCTAAGTGACATGCTTAGCCTTGCTTAGATACATTGACATGTGGACATTGATTTGCCCTGATATTATTCAAATTTCAAAATTAAATTTGGGTAGTTGAGGTTGGAGCCTGGCTGGTATGTTGAAGCTAGAAAGGATTTTCAAAACAAAAACTTAAAAACCGATTTAGACTTGGGCAGATAGTAAGTTTTGTGGGTGCAGATAAAAGTACAATAGAGTGGGTACGACGAAGCATCGCCCAAGTCAGTTAAGGACTCTGTTCTTGTAACACCTTCTCATGTAAAAATAGTACAACCACAAGTCTATAATGGGCACGACCTGACTGATTAATTTGTTCGCCTCATCGTTAGCTTTACCATCGGTGGAATGTGGCATGGATAGTAATGAAGCCACAGGAAAACCACACGATGCAAGAGGGGCCTCCACGAAGGAGTGACCCACGGCGGTGAAACCTCAACGGGTGGGGCTGCGTTGGGGTGGGGCATTGTAAAGGCCTTGTGATGGTCATCTTAGTCTCACGCCTACGATCGAGTGTTAACAGTATAAGACGATTGTCTCTTCTAGGTAAAATTGTGCGACCTCTGCAGAGTGAAAACTATCCAGGTAGCCTTGCCCACGGTTATGGGTGGTGCTGAGAACTTACTTGATATAGACTCAATTTTTATAAAAATAATTTGTGTGTGGGATGAAATGATGGGTTGGAGCTTGCAGATTTGATATGTCCTAGTTGGAACCAATGGAAGGAGGTTTCTTGGTATAGTGAATTGGAGTCACAAATAAAAGACTTGAATGACCATGATCTCTTTATATAAGTCTTTTGATTTTGATAAAATAGCAGAGACATGACTTATTACTATTATGCTTGTAGAAAACAACCGAAATACTTGGTCCTGTTAAGACCTTCATTAAGGATGTGACTATCAAAACTACTCTCAAGGATACAAAAATTACAAAGCTAACAAATTAAGTTAAAATAAACTCTTAACCTTTCATTTTCTGAAGAATTTTTCAACTATAACTCTGCTATCTCGGTCTTCTTAAGAAAGAGAATTATACTGCTGGTTGGCTTATTCATGAGTATGAGAACATAAGAGAAGTATACTGCTAGTCGACTTATTCATGAGTGTGAGAACAAGTTGATCGGAATTGACAATCAAGCGAAAGAACTCAAATTCCAGCTTGTTCTCAAGGAAATGAATGTTAATGAGAAAGAAGAGGTCATCAAGGAAGTTGCTGCTGAGCAAAGGCGTCTTAGTGAACTCAATCTAAAGCTCATGAATGAATTAAAGGAGTGCGAACTGGTCTACGATAAGCTTAAGGAAGACCATAAAGCACTTCTTCCGAAATATGAGAAGGAGAAAGCAGGTAAAGACTCTACCTTCTAAGTTAATTTGTTTTTATAGTTTTCTTTAGGCTTATCAAAATCTTCTTATTTTTCTTAACAATTAGATTTAAAGCAAAAGCTAAAAGACCAAAGCACAATAGCATATAAAGTCAAAGTAGAGATGAAAGCTATAGACAAGATAAGAAGCGATTTGGTTAAACAAAAAGGAGAACTCCTTGCAGAAAAGGAAGCTCTCATCGAAGAGATCGAAAACAACAAAGAATCCAACTCTACAGCTTTGTCTTTTGTTTTGGTTTAATTAAGAGCTATTACTGTAAAACTAAAGTGTGAAGAAATTAAACTCACAAAGGAGAAGCCATCCGTGGAAGAACTGGTCGAAGGCGTCAAAACTCAAGTGAAGTTCATCATTGACCACCTTCCCAAGATGGTGCAAACCACGAAGAACTCTCTCCAGTCTGTTATTGCAGTCAATGTGGGAACGCTCTTCGTCAAGTTGAAGCACTACTATAAGGATGCAGTGGAGTTGGAGAAACTTATCCCTGAGTTGAGTTTAGATTCTACACAAGAAATTCAACAGTGTTGTTGAATATATGAATAATGTAAAATTTCATTATAAAAACAATTGAATTACTTTGAATATAATTGCTTATCTATGATTGAAAACATATTTTGACTTGTAATTCTATGAAATTTGCCTTTTTGGTATATTACTAGCCTCCGACTGTGATTTGTTCGACCAGTGATATGGTGAATGTATTACAAGGACTTAATGTTTGTGAATAAAGGCTGACAATCAGTGCAGCTTTCACAATATATGTAGTACGAACTGGTAGCAAGCCCTAGATAAAGTCAGTTTAGTGAGTTTTCAAGTAGTGAGAATTGGCTTATAGAAAAAAGTCTTTACTAAAAGTTATTTGAAGACCAGACCAGTGACCTTGTACATGTTAGGATACTGATCGGTAGTCACGAAGACCAGCCATAATCACATAACATGAAGCAATATAGAATCACATTATATAATTTGGAAGAAAAAGACATCAAATAATGAATGCAAAACATATCAAAAGTTAAGAATACATTACACATAATATTTGCGAAGATGTTATATGCTCCAAGCATTGGATAAAATTATGTCGTCTTCCATAGCAAGTCGAACTGAACCAGGTCAGGTAACAGAAACTACAATAAAAGGACCTTCCCATCTGGGAGAAAATTTGTTCATGTTAGATTGATTTTGAATTCGTCATAAAACCAAATCAGCAACGTTTAGCATACGTGGTTGAACTCTTCTATTGTAGTAGCGACGTAAGCCTTGTAGATAGGCTGCCAACCTGATAAGTGTTCGATTGCATATTTTTCAAGAAGGTTGACATCATCTTTACACTGCTCATCTTGATTAATGGTACCATGGGGAGTGACACGTGTAGAATCTAAATGGATTTTATTAGGTAATATCGCTTCTGCTCCGTAGACCAGTTGAAATGGTGTTTCACCTGTAGCTCTATTGGTCGTAGTATGTAGGTCCCAAAGAACTGAATAGAGGTTATCTACCCAAGCCCCCATGCATGTTTTGAGTCTATCAAAGACTCTTTTCTTCATAGCTTGCATGATTTGACCGTTTACATGCTCAACTGCTCAATTGCTCTGTGGATAAGCAACATATGCGAAACAAATCTTTGTGCCTATTTTACCACAGCAATATGGAAACAGACCACTAGCAAATTGTGATCCATTATCAGTAATTAAACAAGTGTGTACACCAAAACGGGTCACTACATTCTTCATAAAGAATTTATTTGCTACATATGCAGTAATTGTAGCGTCTAGTTCAGCTTCAATCTACTTAGTGAATGTATCAATGGATACAAATAAGAATTTGTACCCATTAGTTGCCCTTGGTAAAGGTCCAACTATGTCGATACCCCATGTCAAAAATGGCCATGACAATAGAATTGTCTGCAATTGGTTTGCAGGTTGGTGCACTTGTCGAGCATGAAATTGGCATTGCTCACAAGTCTTTACAAGATGCATTGCATCTTGCAGTACAGTTGGCCAGTAAAAACCTTATTGGAATGCTTTGCCGACCAATGTTCTATATGAAGCATGTGCTCCACATAAGCCCCCATGTATTTTATTAAGTAGTGTTTTACCATTCTCCTAATAAATACATCGCATTAGAACACCACATGCTCATTTTTTGTATAGGTCGTTGTCGACCGGTTTGTACAATCACTACTACAAAACAGGTCATACTAGACGTGGAACCGTCTGTGTTGTACTTATCACAGATGGTTTCAAAGGAACCGTCTGTGATACGAGTTATCACAGATGGTTC
This sequence comes from Ampelocalamus luodianensis, assembly GCA_036346255.1. Classification (NCBI taxonomy): domain Eukaryota; kingdom Viridiplantae; phylum Streptophyta; class Magnoliopsida; order Poales; family Poaceae; genus Ampelocalamus; species Ampelocalamus luodianensis. The sequence continues at coordinate 23,270,860 of CM070622.1, read as the reverse complement.
GTATTAAGAACCGTTTGTGAAGTATCACAAATGGTTCGTAAGGACATATCACAGACGGTTCCTATCACGAACAGTCTGTGATACTTCACAGACGGTTCTTAATACGAACCGTCTGTGATAAGTATCTCATCATAGACGGTTTGTATTAAAAACCGTCTGTGATGAGTATTTTATCATAGCTTAAAAAAAATTTACTCTCTGATTTTCAAGTCATGGTTTTTAATACTCATCATAGACAGTTTTTAATACGAACCATCTGTAATGATACACTTATCACAGGCGGTTCGTATAAAAAACCGTATGTGATGATATACTTATCAGAGACGGTTTTTGTTTCAAACCGTCTGTGATTTGCAGCGAATTTTCTTTGTAGTCCATCGGCGAGGCCATGAGGACATCATAGTGAAGAATCCTTTGGATTCGGAGGATGATCTTCATATTGACGACGCCCTCCTTCTAGCGCCAACTGTCGATGATCGGAACACACGATTCTCTATCGAACTTACTCGGGAAAGTAATATGAGAACGCTCTCAAATAAAGACCATGTATTGCCATGGACACACCGAGTGTTTGTATGATAATACAAAGGATGTTATAGAATGATCGGAACTAATGAATGAATATATTTAACTACTCATATTACAAAGAACGTGGGTTGCCCCCCTTTATAGTATTTGAAAGGGTGGCAGTTAATGCCACTAAAGGCACCTCTAATCTTCACACATGTTCGCTAGGAGAGTCTTAAACCGTCATGTCCATTGGTCAACTATTGTAATTTGCCAAATGCGCCATAAACCACCTTCCCGCTAGTCATGTGGGTAACTGTTAGTGTCTCCCGACCAGTTTGTTGGTCGGCGATTGTCCAGAGCCGTATAGCTGGTCGGACAATATCCACAACTGGTCGTTCATGACTTAAACTGGTCGTCGACCAGTTTGACCGAAATAAAGGGAATTAAACTTACTTTATAAACTAGTTGTAAGTTCATAACCATAATATAATGGGCCTATGTTAAGTGGACCTCCTTTGAATGAACTCTGACTTTGATTGAAAAAGGTTGACTTGGTCAAGAATCCTCGTCAAAAGCTATTTAACTACTTGCTAGGATTTCAATTGATTGTTGAGGGGTTCCCATAGTATGAGTGTGGATGCATTCTTTGAGGTAAACCAATTTGACTTTTGAAACAGTAAAACCATAAAGTAATATTAAAGGAGGGGTTTCAACATCTGTAATTACCATGTTAACATATCAAAATCTCTTCTTATGCCTTGTTAGTGAAATCACCCATGAACACAGCTCTATTATCTGGAAGCACGAGTACCATTGATTATAATCTATAGAGTTACCCAACTTTACCCACAAAATACCTTAGACTCATAGTGTCAGGTCATGAACACGCAACATATTCGTGTGTGACTAAGTTGAGATAACAAAACATTTTCATTAATCTTTCCTTTCTAGCCTCTAACAGATAGGTTCTGTTGGAAATAAGGACAATAATTTAATTCCAGATTATTATGAGGCAAAAATCACATAAAACTAGAGATGCATAAAGCGATACTTACAATAGACAATTCATTGTGCTTCTAAATATACACAATAATAGGATTATAACAGAATAGGGTGGTCGTACAACCAACTTACAGTTGGGCTTGATGAAGAACAGGAAGCAACGCAGACTTGAAGCAGTGCAGAACGAAGATGATGCAGTGCAGCGAGAGGTCGCACATATGCACTGCTCAGAAACTTTATTGCCGCCCCGTGCAGGTGAATTCTGCGACAATGGTTCGGAGATTCTCACTCACCCTCCTTCCTAGTGCACGCCGAGGAGAAGGGATGGAATGGTTCAACAACACAACTTTTCAACACAGTATAACAGAGAGGAAGAAGAAAAATCGAAGTCAAATCGATCGTCTTCGGTCTAGACGTCTCCAGATCTTTTAGAGATCGAGACAATTACTCTCTAGTAATTGCATAATAAAGTACATATTAAACCACTGGTAACTGCTAATTCAAAACCAATTAATAGTAATTAAGAAGTGTCTATCAGATCCTTATTACCCATTGGTCTACAGCTTCGACCAGTGTATTTCGACCACACTGATTTATGGATCCGATCACTATTTTTCGACCACTGTGTTTTGACCACTTTATTTCAACCATAGTGTTTCGACCATACTGGTCTATGGCTTCGGCCATATTATTTTGACCACTGTGTTATGACCACTGGTCTATAGTTTCGACCACTATGTTACGCCCATACTGGTCTATGGTTTCGACCATATTATTTTGACCACTGTGTTATGACCACACTGGTCTATGACTTCGACCATATTACTTTGACGAGAAAGAAATGCACAGTTAGCAAAAGAAAGGTGGACTAAGTTCACGACACGTTCACAGTCACGCGTCGCAAGTCACAAGTCTAGTGATTGCCACGTGCATATACGCACGTGCGAGCGTAATTGCGTGTGTGACTTTAGCTATAGTCCTCCCCATGTCACCCCATACCATGTTTCACATGCATCAAGGGGTGACAAGTACACCACCTTATAAATTGCACTTCCACCACTTTGGTAGGTAATATGAGACTAAACCATGCATGCTTTAGAATTTCAAGAATGAATGAGCCTTTACACATATGGGCCCAATTCTAATAGGTTCTTGGTCAAACAGGCATCAGGAAATCACCGACCAATGGTGGAATTCGCAGTTTGATATTGAATGGACCTACCATTGTGTAGATCAGCAAGTGGCCTTCAAGTTCACTCCTATCCCACCTCTTTTTCAAACCCGCGCTACCCTTTACCACTAGGGCAGCTACCACCTATAGATATTCGATCGGAATGGGAAGTGTACTAAGCTAGATTGGATATACCAAATATGTGGTTGAGAGAGTTCTATGTCTATCACTTGGCACAAGGTTTTAGTCCTTATATTGTCTCAAGTGAGGAGATGGACCCTTTACCATCCAGTGGTTGTCCACCTTCTTGGTCTCATCTTTAACTTACTCTTTAGAGTCTATTGGGTGAAGAGATGGACTCTCAACCAACTCATGGTTGTCCACCTTCTTAGTCTCAACCCTCAACTTTCTTTCCAAAGTCCATTGACGAGCAGCCAAATATCCTTATCAGTGTTTATAAAACAATTATGTGACATTAACCTATCTGTAATGACCAATGTGTGACTTTATAGCTTACTCGTACTTATGATTGTCAAGGTGGATATTGCTTACAAGATCACTATTGGGCTTTTAGGTGGTAGAAATTAACTATTCATCGTGTCATTCGAAACTATTATTTCATATGTAAATAAACGAGCATAAATAACATAATGAAAGTAGTATTAACAATAATAATGATGAAGTAAGCACAACATGTTCAAGGAATGCGACATGCCTTTGTATTTGTAATCTTCAATTGGATCTGTTTCTCCTACGCCTTGATCAACTCCTTCTGTAGCTTGGTCATCAAGTTCGGGTTCTAACGCGAAACAAATGAATTAAATAGGTCCGAGCTCAACGGGTGACCTGGGAACAAAATGAAATAAATAAATCTGGAAAAAGGTATGAAGGAAAGGTGGTTTGGGTGGTTAGGTTCAAAACGGTGTTTGGTTGGATCGAACGGAGTTGAAAATGGGTTTGACGGGCTCGAAACGGTCGAAATGGATATAAACATGCCTAATGGGTCTGGGTGAATAGTATCGGGTTGGTTTGTACAGTACTAGATCGGTATTGTTCCTAGCGGATCAAGTTTGGTGAATAGTAATGGGTTCAACGAATAGTGATAGATCGAGTTTGGGTGAATAGTAATGGGTTTGGGCCAGTTACTATTGAGCTGCAAAGTGTTGGACTGTGATGAATAGTGTTGGACTGCACAGTGTTGCTCAACACTAGGGTGACCTGGTTTGGCTGGCTTCACTAACCTGTTTGGTGGCCCAAGGGCATGTGGCCCAACTTGCATAAGCGAGCTTAGAGCTAGCTCCCATGGCGCCTGAGATAGGGGAGATGGCGACAGTGACGATTGCGGCGGCAGCGAGGAAAGGTGTGGTTGGCCTCGGAACAACTCGGGGTCCATTTTTGTGGGCAAACATGAGTGGCAATGGGGTCGACAAGCTTGCAGCAGTGGTGGCACACGGCCGAAATAGGGGAGCGGTGGGGAAGTAGCTCTCATGGTGCTCCACCCAAATTGGCACGCGTACGAGCACCGGTGGGGTTCAAGGAGTGCGGCGGTGATGATGGCTTGACTCGGGGAGGTCGGAGGAGGGCTGGCAACGGTGGCCATGGTGGCGGGCAATGGCGCACAACAGCGGCAATCTAAGGGCAACGAGGTTGGACATGAAGCCAAGGGATGTGTTCATGTGGTCAAGGTGAAGCTAGAGCTAAGCTCAATTTGAAAAGAAAGAGGGATTTGAGTGGCGGCTTACCGACAAGGTGAAAGAGGGCATCGGCCTCTGCAGTGCGGCATACCTGGAGATGAAGAAGAAGGTGGTGACTTGGGTGTGGGACGACGCGAAATGTGAGGACCACAGTTTATTTGGCTTGTAATGCTTAACCAACCACCTGGTCCTAGCAGCACAAATCAAATAAACTGATCCTCGAGATATGTATACTTCCGTAAAGCAAGATACACACCTCGGTACAAAATTAGACATCAACTCCATTCCAAACATAGAGTCCAAACACTACACTACCAAGCGGAAGATAAACAAATAGTAGAGTTATTACGGACAAAGGCCGACAGCCACAAGATACACAAATAATGAAGGAAGACAGCGGAAGCAAAGTGCCATAAGATGGCTATAAACAAAGCCAATCGGTGTGCCTCCAACCCACAAGGCATCCGACGGACCGCCAAGTCTAGTCGCCCACGAAGCGGCAACACACTCACGAGTGAGGCCCTTGGGGCTCACCTTCTTCCTCTGCAACAAAAACATTAAGCAAAGCACCTGAGTACAAAGATTGTCTTTGTACCCGCAAGACTGACGTGTGAACTAGCAGACCTATTCATATGCTACATGCAGGCTTGTTTAGTGGAGGCCATATGTTTCATTTGCATAAAGCCAATTTTCATTTGTAATAATATAATACAGTTTAAAGGCAAGTTTGCAATTCATTTTTAAGATTGAAATAACAGTACGGATATTAGTAACAAAAGCGAAAGATAAACAACCTAGAAGTGACTATCCCAATAGTCACCACAACCATAGCACGAATCCCAGATTCGTACCACCCATCAAATTTTAATTTAAATGTTGTAGTCTAGTTCTTGGGGGGCGTATCCGAGCGTGTCCATAACCTAGGACGAGGCTATTCGAATAGTTTTAACACTGCAGGGGTGTACCAATATACCCACACTTGGATCGCCTTTAAGCCAAAACACACTTAGAAGGTATGTTGTACGGCTAAGTCCTACGAGACTTTTCCAATATTGTGTATTAACTACGAGCCGCTCGTATGGATAGAAATCCATACGCTTACATGGTAAAGCCGAAAGACAACTACCCACTCGGGATAAAGCTTTTGGACAACTACCATGCTCCCACCTCCATCCCTCCTGCGACCTCCTGCGACCGGAGCCAATACACGCCAAAGTACTAGGTCAAGAGAGGTCCCATATACTCTAGTGTGGTTAGCACGCAAAATGCTCGAGACGGTGGCGCAAGTAACTCGGTCCTTAAGCGACTCGGGCACCTTTCAGTCACACCCAACAGATCACACCAGTCTTACCATTGTGCCCAAGTCTAAATCATTTTTGTTTTCATTTTTAATTTTGCAATTAAACATAGCGAAATGCTAAAACATAAAGTTATAGTAAATTTTGTGTGATCAAGGTTACCGACTAAAGTCGATAACCGCTTGATTCTACCGATAGCTAAGCATGTCTAAGCAAGTTGACCGGATCTACTAAGTGATAAGAGATCATCCAATGATCTCTAATCACAAACAAATAACCTAGGCTCGGTAGTAGAGGTCAATGTTTTGTCTACAGGATATGCACTACGGATTTAACTAATCAATTTAACACAAATTAAGCGATGCATACATACAGTTGAAACAAAATATTAGACTTTAAAATCTGGGATAAACATGATCAAAGCGCTTGTTCGTTCTTTGTTGCTCAATCATTGCGGAGGATCGCTCTCGGGGTTGCCGCAAATATCGAATCCTAACGATTGAACAAAACAGCGAATAAGAACGAATAACACCGACAAAAATCAAAGATCACAAACCAACACCAATTTATACACAAAGGCTAGACTATCACAAAAGAATGACAAACAAGCACTCTGAGACCCACTCACTTATTTGCTAGGTTAACCACAAAATCAAACCTCTAACTGATTTAAACTTTGGACAGACTTTGATGGTGATTGTGTGCACATCTATTATTTAATCATCAAGTTAATATATCAAAAACAGCTAGTTTCTCTAACTCAACCATTATTAGCTGATATTACAGAACCTACAAAAAGCTATTGACAACACTAACCAGTCAAGTAACCAACTATGAGATGCTAAACAAAATTCTAATTGAATTTAGGCTAGAATAAAATTCAGCCACTAACACACCTAAGTATCACATCATCATAAGAAAGGTTATCACAATTCAGATGCTACTACACCAAATCTTAATGTACTGATAAATGAAAAGTACAGAGACAATAACATGATCAGCTAACTATCCCTAATGATCAAACATGACAACAAGAGCTTTGAAACTTAAAGACACTAACTAAATGATTTCATGCTAACCTCTACAACAAAAGGGAGTCATCCAACACTAAACAAGGATCCAAAGCATGAGTATGAAACTAAAATCTAGTCACTGACAACAGAAACGACAACAGGAAATAATTACAGAGAACAACACTAAAAACTTTCAAACTCCCAAAACCAAAATGATCATGCATGAGAGTGAACTAAAGAACATTCATAATCATGATTAGAAACTAAGGAACTGGGTTTGAAGGAGTGGGCCCCACTGACAGAGAAACAGAGAAGAACACAACCGAAGAACAGAGAGTCTCGGGCGGCTCTGGACCTGAAACTGCCGCCGGCGAAGGAGTGGCGGCGCGGGCTGTGCGACGGCCAAAATGGGTCGCCCAGAGGTTCTTTGAAGCTAAGGGTGGTCGCGGGCGCGGAGATGCACCGAGGTGGCGCGGCGACGAGCGCGCGGCGGCGGTGGGGTGACAAGGTGCGGCTGCACGCAGAGGTAGACAATGAAAATTAGCGCGCGCATGGGCATCGATGAGTTACGGGAACTCACCGGTGTGCTTGGCGACGACGAGAGGCACCGGAGTGGCTCGGCGACGAGAGCGGCGGCGCAAGGCGATCAACGGTGGCGAGGAGCACGGGTGAGCGAGGACGAGTGAGAGAGTGGAGAAGAAAGGTGGAGTCGGTGATGCTCACCAAGCAAGGAATCGAGTTGGAGCTCACCGGAGAAGATACGGCGCGAAAAGGCGGTTTCGGCCGGACTTGGAGAAGAAAGCCCACGCGCAGCTTCACAGGCGATGGAATCCGAAATTCCTTGAGGGGTTTACTTCCCAAGGAGTTGGAACACACCGTGACGCGGTCGGCCGTGCTCGGAGATCACCGGAGCGAGAACGCCGAGGCGCCGCAACGACGCTCACGGCTCCTTGAGCTCAGTGGAGAAGAAAGGTAATGGAGACGAAAACGAGGTAGGGAAAACCCTCGTGGGCTTTTGTAGGAGCAGGCGGAGGCAGCGAGGTGAGGCGGTGGGCGGTGAAAAGACCGGTGAGGCGAGGTGGCAGCGTGCATGCAGGCGGCGAGCCGGCGAGAGCGCTGCGGCGGCGTTGCGGCCGGGTGGCGAACGACGTGGCGAAACAGCTGCAGTGGGACCGCCTCGTCGCCGATCGCCAAGCGGTGCGAACCGGTGGTTTGACTTGATCAGAAACGCACCGACCGTTGGATCTGAAATGGACGGCTCAGATTGGTGTATGCATTCGGACAGGTCGGTTGCGCACGCGACGTGGATCGTTCGATCTTCATCGGACGGTCACGATTGATTGGACTCGGACGGTCACGATTAGTTGACGCGACCGAGTCCATTAGTGCGGTCGGACTCGAGCCCAAGTGTGGTTCGGGCCCGACAAACAGTGTTTTCAGAATTCGATTTAAAAGACAGAGAGGTTTTGGGAAATTTTTAGAGATAGCTCCAGGGCTCCAAAAATTTCAAAATTTTTATGGAAGCTAACTGGAACAGAGGACCACCTTGTGAAATTTTTCCAGGAGTTTTCATGCACCAGATTTCTCCCAATAAAATTCACAAGCTGCTGCCTAAGGGTTTGACCAGATTTCTAAACTGGTTTGACTTGGGCATTTGAAATAGAAACTAAAATCTAAAAATTGTGAAATAATTCAGGGAGGTAGATAGGATGATCAAGATGATAGGAAAAATAATTTCAGAGGATGATCACAAGTTTGAAGGCTAAGAATGTGCTGACAACAATTTCCATTCACAAGAATTTAATTCTAAAAATGGAAACTGCTAGGGAAAAATGTAGAGACTTTCAAATGATTTGAAGAGACCACAAAAGTTTTTATTTCTCCTCAAAATTTTACATTTGAAATACAAACCCTAAGTTAGGGCTGTTACACGAAAGGATGTCAAGGGGATCACTGCACGGTCTTATAGTCGGTGCAAGGCGGGTTGCAGATGGAAGCAGCGATGCACAGGGTTGTGGCGGCGGCGAGTTCAGCTCGTGTCCATGACGTGGACGGCTAGGTGGTCTTTGTGGGCAAGCGCACGCATGATGGTGGCACAGGAGTCGTCCTCTCCCACTGGCACACGGTGCTGAGGCGGCATCAGTGAGCAGAGGCGGTTGTAGTGCGTTGAGCAGCTGGCGACGCGGATTGGCGGTGACGCTAATCAACAGTGAGGGTGGCACGTCGCTGGCATGGGCGGCGTTTAATGCTTTGCCCGAGGTGGCGCGGCGTTGACACAGTCTTGGCGTGAGCGAAGGCGACGGGAGGCAGAGGTGGCGCAAGCGTGCGTGAATGGCGACGGGACGCGAGGTAGGGTGAACAGGGGAGGAAATGTTTTTTCTCGTTTCCGGATTAGGAAGGCATAAACGGCCGAGTTCTTTTCTTATTGGGCGAAAACTTCAAATTCAACAAAAAAAATCAAACAAATCCAAAGTTTTCAGATTTTTTGGATTGTTTCAATATCCACCGATCACCATCAACCCTGATACTTTCTCCCCTGACCTTCCTCTCTTTCCTCAAGGGCTGCCAATTCTACTTCAAATATTAAATCGAACGCACAGAGGCTACTGTTTGAACTCGAGGACAAAAGGTGGTGAGCAGTGGCTGCAGTAGGGGACAAAAGAGCCCAGCACAGCGCTTCGGACGACTCGGCCCCACCGTGCGACCCACCTACCCCCACCACCCCTCTCCTTCGATTCCATTCCCGTTATCCTGCAGATAGTCCCACCTCGCTTCGCTATAAATAGATCCAACCTTTCATCCCCTCCTTTTCTCCACTTCCACTCCTCCGCCCCCTCTTCCGCGTCCCCGCGCCGCCCTCTTTCCCGGCTCCCTGGTCTTTCCCTCCCCACCGCCGAAAAGCTAGTCAAAACACTAGCTAGGAGAAGCTGCGGCCTGATCGGCCCGTGCAGGCTGAGGCTACGATGATGTCGCCGCCGACGAACGGGGCCATCTCGCTTGCCTTTCCGCCGATGGGGGCGGTGTCCGACGCGCTGCTCTTCCCCTTCGACGGCTTCTCCGCCGACGACTTCCTCGCCGCCGACCCGCCCCTCCTCCTCCTGCCGTCCTCCAGCAACGACCAAGGCAGCGGCAGCGGAATCGGCTCCGTCAGGGACCTCGCTGTCGCGGCGCCAATGTTAAAAATGAGGGCAATATTTTAATTCCAAATTTTATTAGAAGGCAAATATTGTAAAAGAGTAATGATGCATAAAACAGTACTGCTAGCAGACAACTCATTGTACTTCACAATATATGAAAACCAGGATGTAAACAAGTCTATCAATCACACAGTAGACTTACAGATGGGTCTGATGAAGAGCAGGAAGCAGCGCAGAGTTGATGCAGTGCAGAAACGTAGATGTCGCAGTGCAGCAAGCGGTCGCGCAGATGCGCTGCCCAGAAACCTTATTGCCGCCCTCGTGCAAGTCTCCACAGCAACAACGGTTCGAGATACCGCTTCCCTTCTTCACGGTGCACGCCGAGAAGAAGAGTCGGCAGGGTTCAGACGGCGCAGTACAGCAGCACAGATTAGAAGGAAGAAGAAATGGAGGCTATTCTTGTACTCACTATGCACTGGACGTCTCCAGACATATATAGATGCGCATCGGTAATCGACAGATTAAATGACCATTTACCCATCGTAATCGACACACTTAACCACCATTTACCCACCGTAATCGTCACACTTAACCGACCTTTTACCCATCGTAATCGTTACACTTAACGATCATTTACCCACCGTAATCGCTGTCATCATCACTCAATAAAGCCTGAAATTTAAACATTTGAATCTCATTCAAACAGAGAGAGAGAGATGCATGGTTCAGCAAAAATAAGGTGGACTTGGTCTGCCACGTCACGGCACGGTCGCGCGTCGCAAGTCACAAGTCACGCGATTTTCACGCGAAAATACTGTGAACGCAGCAGCGTGCATGCATGTGTGTGTTTAGCGAGCCCTCCTCATGCCATCCTCATCCATCCATGTGTTACATGTTTCAAGGAGTGGCAAGGACTCCACCTTATATGTTGGTCACTTCCACCTTGCCTTAGCAATATGGTACTAACCCATAAATGCTTTGGAATTATAGAAAATGGGCCTCACTCATATGGGCCAATTTCTAACAATCCCCCACCAATTCCAAAGCAAGAAGCAAAAAGGATATCAAAGATATTGTCTTTGAAATCTTGTTAATATACCGTCTTTTAGTGTAAGTCCCGCAGGTTGAACTTGCACCTAGAATGACAAGATTCATCTTCTCACGGTGATGAATGGACCATGCCTTGAATTCACAGCTTTTGTGATTAGATTTCACTTGAAATCTCAAGCGATACTAGGTGTCAAAGAACCGCGCCTAAACGGGCGTTATTTGGTCATGCTCCTTATCTCGCTCATGAGCTTTCTAGAGAATGCCCTATTCTCGTGAACTGCGACCTCACAGCTTGGGCTCAAGTAGGTATATTCTTTCTAGGTATCCTGCAGCTAATACCTTTTCCTCATTTGGACAACAGAATATATTAAGACTTTATGCCATCCTTCCATACTGATCGAGAGTAATTTGTCTATTAGGACATGGATTCAAAGAATATATACTCTCTTGTTACAACATGAACTTGTTTTTCCCATTGCCTAAGTCACGGATCTCCGATCAAAAAGGTATGGGTTCTTGTTGAGTTGTAACTCCAATGGGCCTCATTCTCATGTCCATAGACGCAACGGAAATCGCCTTCCGTGCTAGCCCCTTTGTGAAAGGGTGCGCGATTTTCTCGAGACGTATATAATTCACGAGAATCACCCGAGTTCCTCAATTTTACGTGATTTAAGCCTCGCTTCACATGTCCGGAGGACTTCATGTTATCCTTAGTACTTGTAACCTTAATCAACACCGTTTGATTATCACAAGACATTAGGATTGCTGGTATTGGTTTCGCAACCGGTGGCAAGTCCAACGAAGCTCTCTAAGCCATTCGGCCTCAACGAGAGTCGTGTCTAGTGCTACAAGTTCGCTTCCATAGTTGACCTCGTCAATATAGTCTGCTTACACGACCTCCATGAAACCGCAGACTCGCTAGTGTAAAGACATAACCACTTGTAGCTTTGATCTCATCTCGCATCGAGATCCAATTTGAATCACTATATCCTTCTAATACGGAAGGATGCCCAAGATAGTGAATTCCGTATGAGGTTGTGCCTCTCAAATAGCGCAACACTCTCTCAAGTGCCTCCCGGTGATCATCTCCAGGTTAGAAGTAAACCGACTTAATTTGCTCACAAAGAAATGATATGTCAGTCTTGTGGCACCAGATAGATACATAAGTGATCCAATAATTTGTGAAAATCTTAATTGATCTTTTCCTAACCCTTGATTCTTTCAAGCTTAATGCTTGCATCATAGGGAGTTGGAGAAATTTTACAATTCTCATAGCCAAACGGCTTAAGATTTTCTCAAAGATAATGAGATTGACTCAAAGTGATCCCATCCTTGTTCTTGATTAATTTAATATTTGAATAACATCGCCTCTCCTAAGTCTTTCATATCAAAGCATCGAGATAAAAAGATTTGACCTCGTCAATTACTGGCAGATGTTTGTTCCAAATATAAGTATGTCATCTACATATAGGCACAAGATCACTCCTTGACCCCACCATAACGATAGTATACACATTTATCACTTCATTCACAACAAAGCCGCAGATGTTAAAGTTTTATCAAATTTCTCGTGCCATTGTTTAGGTGCTTGCTTTAGACCATATAAGGATTTCAATAATCTACATACCTTATTTTCTGTCTGAAATCACAAAACCATCAAAGTTGATCCATATAGATTTCTTCCTCCAACTCTCCATTAAGAAAAGCTGTCTTTACATCCATTTGATGGACATGTAGACCATAAGAGGATGCTAACGCAAGGAGCACTCTGATGGTGGTTAGTCTGGCGACAGGAGAATAGGTATCAAAGAAATCTTCTCCTCTTTCAGGTGTAACCCTTGGCCACAAGTCTTGCCTTGTACTTCTCAATAGTACCATCGGTCTTAGTTTCTTTTAAAGATCCACTTACATCCTCTGTGTTTGCACCGATGGGACGATCGGTGATCTCCCAAGTCCCATTAGCCATGATAGAGTCCATCTCGCACTGGATCGCTTCTTTCCAATACTCAAGATCGAAGATGCATAAGCCTCTGAAAGGGTCTTTGGCACATCATCCACGAGGTATACAATAAAGTCATCACCAAAGGTTTTCTCAACCCTTTGTCTCTTGCTCCTACGAAGAGCTTCTGTGACTAGATTGTTATCCTCCTCAGGGATATCACATATTGGTTCGTAGATGGTGGGAAGTTCGAAGTTTGATTATTTTCAATTTGAACATTCTCGGTTTGTGAAATCTTGCTGCTATTCTCATAGGAAAATAATCCTCAAAGAATGAAGCATCTCTAGACTCCATTATTGTGTTAGCAATAATCTCAGAATTTCTGATTTAACTACTAAAAATCTATAGGTCGTGCTATTATGAGCATATCCTAAAAAATACAATCGATTGTTTTAGGTCCAAGCTTTCTCTTTTCGCAATGGTATATTGACCTTGGCCAAACACCCCAAGTTCGCAGAAAATTGACATTGGGTTTTCTCCTTCAATCCCTCATATGGAGTAATATCACTCTTTTTAGTGATTACTCTGTTTAGGACGAAAGTTCTTTGTCAATATAGCTTCCCCACCATGTCTTAGGCATACCAAACTCTCTAACATGGCATTAACCAAGTCCGTTAGTGTGCGGTTTTTCCTCTCACTACCCCATTTGATTGGGGTGAATATGGTGGTGTAAATTCATGGACTATTCCATGCTCGTAATGTAATTGAGAAAATTCATGAGAGATGTACTCTCCTCCACGATCGGACCTTAGTCTTTTATTTTCTTCTCTAGTTGGTTCTCAACCTCGGCCTTATAAGTCTTAAAGTAGTATAAAGCTTCATCCTTAGTTTTTAGCAAATACACATAGCGAAGAGCGTGTTGCATCATCAATAAAAGTTAAAAATATCTTTTGCCTCCTTTGGTCAACAATCCATTCATTTCACACAAATCTGAATGAACAAGATCTAATGGTGCCAAGTTCTTTTCGTCCTCTAATCCCTTAAAGGGTTTATGAGGTCGCTTTGCTTGCACACATGGTCGCACTTTGATCCTTTGACAATTTCACATTTTGGAATTAAATCTAATCTGGACATTCTAGCAATACTATCAAAACCAATATGACAGAAACGAGAATGCCAAATATTTGCCTCACATTTATTTAAACCAGTTGCAACATTCAGATTATAACAAGACTCTAAAGTACTTAGGCGGAACAAGCCTCCGCTCTCATAGCCTTTACCAACAAAATTCCCGAACTTAGACATTACAATTTTATTTGACTCAAAGACTAGCTTATAACCGTCCCTACATAGAACAGAACCACTAACGAGGTTCTTGTTTATTGTAGGAGCATGCTGCACGTTCTTCAAGTGGACAGTCTTCCCTGAAGTAAGCTTCAGTTCTACCGTGCCAACACCAAGAACAGAAGCATGCGATCCGTTTCCCATTATGACGGAGGAAGCCTGCTGCTGGTAAGAAGAAAACAAGGAAATATCAGAACATACGTGAACATTAGCACGGTATCAACCCACCAATCGGTGGATTGACATGCTGAAAAACAACAGGAGAATTACTATACCCTCCACGAAGTCGAGGCCTCGCCTATGATCACGTTGATGACCTTCTTCTTTGGTCGTTCACCATCTCTCGCTTTGCGGAAATGACAGTCTTTCGCCATATGACCGTTTTCCCACACACAAAGCGGTGATGTTCTTCATATCCTTTTTCTCGATTTTCTTCTTAAAGCTAGTTGTCTTGTTCGTTTTGTTGGATTTGTACTTCTTTGCATGATCTTTTCTCTATAAAATTTGCATTGTTCGACTGAAGTCTTGGGTGCATCTTTTGCTCTTGCCTTTTCTTCCACATCGAGGGCGGCAATGAGATCTTCAAGAAATCTCTTCCTCTTGTGTTTCAAGCTAGTGGCAAAATCCCGCCAAGAAACAGAAGTTTGGCGACAATGCCCAGACCACAAACTTAGGAGGCAACACACGGCCGGATGCGCAATCTCACCAACCAATAGCCGGAGATCATGAGCTTGTCCAACTATGGACTTAGCCTCATCCATGGTAAAGTCGAAGAATTGCTCACACATATAGAGCCAACGACCGCCTCTGCCTCTGCATATTTGTGCTCTAGTGCATCCCACAACTCGTGGCGGACTTATAGTCCATGTACACATCATAGAGCCGATCCGCGAGAATGGTCGAAGGCGCCAAGAGCGATGTTGTTCGCATTATCGAATCGCATATCTTGGTCAATCAGAACGGATATCGTGGGTGGATTACCCACCACAATTTCAAAGACATGAGCGAACTTGGCTCTAGTGCGCCATCTACGAAATTCGACGAGAAAACCTCTCAGGTTTCATAGCATCAGAAGCTCCAGCCATAGTTGTGTTGCAACAAAGTTTACAATAAGGTTTCTGGAATGTTAAAAATGAGGGCAATATTTTAATTCCAAATTTTATTAGAAGGCAAATATTGTAAAAGAGTAATGATGCATAAAACAAGATCGCTAGTAGGACAACTCATTGTACTTCACAATATATGAAAACCGGGATGTAAACAAGTCTATCAATCACACGGAGACTTACGGATGGGTCCGATGAAGAGCGAAGCGCAGCGCAGAGTTGATGCGATGCGTAAACGTAGATGTCGCGAGGCGACAAGCGGTCGCGCAGATCGCTGCCGAAACCTTATTGCCGCCCTCGTGCAAGTCTCCACGGCAGCAACGGTTCGGAGATACCGCTTCCCTTCTTCACGGTGCACGCCGAGAAGAAGAGTCGGCAGGGTTCAGACGGCGCAGTACAGCAGCACAGATTAGAAGGAAGAAGAAATGGAGGCTATTCTTGTACTCACTATGCAATCGGGCGTCTCGGACATATATAGATGCGCATCGTAATCGACAGATTAAACGACCATTTACCCACCGTAATCGACACTTAACCACCATTTACCCATCGTAATCGCTACACTTAACCGCCTTTTACCCATCGTAATCGTCACACTTAACGATCATTTACCCACCGTAAGCGCTGTCATCATCACTCAATAAAGCCTGAAATTTAAACATTTGAATCTCATTCAAACAGAGAGAGAGAGATGCATGGTTCAGCAAAAATAAGGTGGACTTGGTCTGCCACGTCACGGCACGGTCGCGCGTCGCAAGTCACAAGTCACGCGATTTTTCACGCGAAAATACGCGAACGCGCGCGCGCGTGCATGCGTGTGTGTGTTTAGCCAGAGCCCTCCTCATGCCATCCTCATCCATCCATGTGTTACATGTTTCAAGGAGTGGCAAGGACTCCACCTTATATGTTGGTCACTTCCACCTTGCCTTAGCAATATGGTACTAACCCATAAATGCTTTGGAATTATAGAAAATGGGCCTCACTCATATGGGCCAATTTCTAACACCGAGGTCCTCCGGGGTGTCGACCGCCTTCGCCGCCCCCTCTGCGCCGGCGGCGCCACCGCCTCCGTCGCCGGAGCTGCCGCTGGTGCAGGCCACCGGCCACAGGACGTCCTCCTACCGCGGGGTGACCAGGTACTGCAGTGGCTAGCTGCGCTTAGCGAGTGATGAGCGTGGTTAGGGAGTGTGATTAATTATCACGTGATTAGTTGCTTCGGAGTACCACTGATTGATTGGTTCCGGGGCACGCACGTGTGGCGCAGGCACAGGTGGACGGGGCGGTACGAGGCGCACCTGTGGGACAACACGTGCCGGCGGGAGGGCCAGAAGCGCAAGGGTCGCCAAGGTGATTTAACCACTCTCGCCTCTCTTCTGATCACCCTCTAACCGAGGGATTACTGAGCTTAAGGTGGTGATTACCGCGAGGTTACGGGATTTCCTTTGGGGGTGTGGATCTTCTGTGTACGGTGGGAAGGGTGGGATACGATGGGATGCCGTGACAGTGTGTGCGTGAGAGAGATCGCATGCATGAAGTGACACGCATCTCTGTTAATGATGATGACGAGGGGAGACCACTCACCCACTTCCCCGATTCTCTGCGGAGCCGGGCCCCGATGGGCCACCTCTTTGACCGTGTAGATCATTAGTAGATGCCTGTTTCTTTATTCGGTTTTGTTAGTTTTAAATTGTTTGAAATTTTTTTAAGTTTAAGTTACAACAGATCATTGAATTTGTATAGAAATTGATGTGTTATATGATTGGATATTGATCCAATAATCACAACAATGGTCACAACAAGTGACTTAAACTTAACAAAATTTCAGACAATTTATAGATAAACAGTCCTTCTTTATTTTCTCTCGAGATCAGGCTCTTGTGACTAATTATACCGCACAAACAAATTAATTACCGGGGTAATTTCTTATGAAGTGTTGTTGGTTAATCTGGCCGTGGGTAGGTAGGTTGGGAGCATATGCCAGCTTGTCAGTGCAGTGTATGCCGCTTTTGCTTATTTTTTTCTTTTCTTTTTTGTTTTAGTTCATGCACGCATGAGGTGTTTGGTGTTTTAATTGGGTCGGTTTCTTCCTTCCTTTTGCTGCAAGTGAGTAAGTCTTCCGTTTTTTTGTTTTTCATCTGCCATGCAATGCACGGCGAGAGTTTTGATTTTTGAAATTGTGTCTTGAGTATGACCACTTTGTAGCAGGGACACAGCTAAGCAGCGCCCAAAAGCATGACCAAGTTAGAATTGTTTCTACGCGCGTCTTTGTTGATGTCCAAGAGAGTTTTGTTCGTGTCGGGGATACATTTGCACGAGTGAGCATGCGCACGGCGCATGCACTTTACGCTGGACGTCGACAGCTCAAGGCAATGCAGTTCTAGATTTCTAGCAAGATGGCAAAGCGAATAGTTTAGCCTCGATCGATAGAGGACATGTGATTGGCCATGTATACGATCAATGGAGATCAGGTTCGCATCATAATGATCGTTTATACCAATATGGCTGCATGTCCATACTGGCCTTAGCTGCACTCAGTCGTCTATGGTAGTATAAGAAAGCATGCAATAACATCACGGACTATATATGGGATCGTACAAACGGGAATATTGGCATTCAGTCGAGGAATCAAATGGTCGATCGAGACTATATTTGAATCGCATGCTTTTGTGCAAAATGCATTGCCATGACGTGAACTATTACACGCTTCTTACACATGCGGATGTATTCTTATCTTCAGATTCTGTCGTTAGATTTGAGTTGGCCTTCCCACTTTTGCATGGTGCATGGCTCATGTCCTAGGCAGAGAATCCATGCATGCAGCTAAAAGAGGGGGCCTACGTTGCATTTAGGAAATAATATATTGACAGTACAATGCATTGTATGAGTTGAAATGTGTTGAGGGCATGCTTTGTTGTCTGGAGGAACAATTGCTCTAGATTTTTGCAAGGTAGCATACCTTGTGTATTGCTATTACCAATAATGTAAAAAAAAGTAGTTTTGTCGTTACATTTGATATGGATCACATGTCATTGTTGCTGTTAACCAATGCCTACCTGCTACAGAAACATGCTGCCTTTTTGCAATCAACTTTGGTGCACAGTGGACGTAGTTTTAGTTGACGGTATTTACATGTTAATATAGTGACTATTTGCTCAGCTAGGTGTTAAGTTCTATGGATCAAATTTCCTTGTAAAAATCACAGGAAAGACTACTACATGTTTTCTCTATGCAATTATTTCTGTTTTTCTCATCTCTATTGGTTCAAAATAACTTGGCTTCTAATGTCTACTCTGTGCTTGTCATCCTGCCGACCGTATGGTGACTTTCTTCAGTTTACTTGGGTATGAACAGTCACCTCCTGCTATTTGTATTGATAAGTTTGCCTTTTCAGTGCAAGTGGAAGCTTACAAATATTTGTGGAAAGGTACAGGTGGCTATGACAAAGAAGATAAGGCCGCTAGGGCTTATGACCTTGCTGCTCTGAAATATTGGGGCGTAAATGCTACCACCAACTTCCCTGTAAGTGTCATGCTTTCTTGATTCCCTGAATAGTTCAGTTTAAATATTGCAAATAGTAAGAATCCTGATGCGTATTATCATGAATGTATACGTTTTCCCTTCTGGCACTTGATTTGAACTCTTTCACGTTGTCCTATCTCCTCTCTGAGCTCATGTTGTAGACTTGTAGTTTCAGTCAGAAAGTGATATATGCAGTTGTTTTGTGCCTCCGAATAATCACGTTTTTTTACTTGCACCTTATATAGTAGTATTCTTGAGCTTGTTTCTACTGTACTATTATATTTACAACCCATTGTCCAAAAGCTGTATTTCTAAGTCAATCTTGAACTGTTCTTTTTGTTAAAGAATAGATTATGTTGGTTGACATGTAGATAATTTCATGTTTAAACTTCCTTGTAAGCTTCTAATTATCTATCTATATCTATCTGTAACCCAGCTGTATACGGTTGTATTATCTGTTTCCTGGTCTGCTACAGTCCAGGCTATTAACGGCACGGCAGTAGTTCAGGCTATATAAAGCTCTCCGGCGGCTCGTGTTTGCGTGCGTGTTCTATCTACTTTCTATTCTCTCTTTGCCATCTATTTTCACATGGTATCAGAGCCCTTCCAGAGCCCTTCCAAACCTAGCAGCCATGTCCATGTACCGTACATAAGGTCTTCGACGTCAGGCTCTCAAGCATCAACAGCAGCCAACTTACTACCGGCGGTGCCGTCTCTTGGCCTCTTGCCAACATCAAGTTGACGCACAATAACTACTTCGTCTGGAGAGCACAGTTTCTTCCCTACCTGCGAAGTCAGGAGTTAGTAGGGTACGTCGATAGAACGGCTCTATGCCCTGCGCCGATGATCGCAATGACGACCGAGTCAGGTGCGACTCAAACTCCAAATCCGGAGTACACCTAATGGTTGCAGCAGGACTAGATGGTCCTCACCCTGGTCCTGTCATCACTGTCCAGCGACTTGGTGATGCATGTCCTCTTCCTCGGCACTGCTAGTGAGGTATGGACAACCCCGGAGAGACTTTTTCCCTCTCAATCAAAGGCAAGAGTGGTGGAGATACGAATGCAGCTCTCCAACTTTAAGAAGAGAGATCTGTTTGCGTCCGTGTACTTCAACAGGATGAAGGAATGGGCGGACATGTTAGCCTCTATCGGCCAACCTCTGCGTGATGAAGAATTCATGTCATATCTGCTTTCTGGGGTTAGATGATGAGTATGATTCTCTAGTCACCTCGGTCACTACTCGAGCAGATTCCATGTCCCTGAATGATGTCTACGTGCATCTGATGAGATTTGAGCTGCATCTTGAGATGCGCAACCATGAGTTCTCTCAAGGCGACGGAGTTTCGGCCAAGTTTATGGACTGAGACAATTCAAGAGGAGGCAATCGTGGCAATGCTGGCAATGCTCCACAAGGGAAGAATCGTGGTGGCAAAGGAAAAAATAATTCCTACCGTGGCAAGGAGAATTCCGACCGCGACAATGATGGTGGCTACCGCGGCAACTTTGGTGGCTTCAATGGCGGCAACAAGAACTATCGCAGTGGCCAAGTTGGAGGAAGACCTATGTGTCAATTATGCGGTAAGACTGGGCATGCTCTAGCCTAGTGCCATCACCGCTTTGATCACTCATATCAAGTGGATGATGGTCATATGGAAAACTTTGCTGCTGCAACTCCTTCCTACGCCATTGGTGCCAATTGGTACAATGACACCGGAGCGACCGACTACCTCACCAATGATCTCGATCGTCTCACGATGAGGGAGAGATACAATGGCAAATATCAGGTTCAAGCAGCCAATGATTCAGGTTTGTCTATACTTCATATTGGTCTTTCTCATATTCCTACTGCCTCTAAAAAAGCCTCCAAAAAATTGCATCTTAACCATGTTCTGCACACACCAAATGCAACACGCAATCTTCTTTTTGTACATCGCCTTGCTGCCATCAACAACATCTTTTTTGAATTCCATCCCCACCTCTACGTAAAGGATCGTTCAACGAGGAACATTCTTCTTTGAGGCAAATGTGAAGGTGGCCTATATCCTATTGTTGCAGTCTAGGTAGGCTTTGTTGTCAGTAAAACCTTCAACCGAGTTGTGGCACAATCGTCTTAGGCATCCTTCTTCCATTGTCATTCAACAAGTTCTTAAATCAAATAGCTTAGAGTTTTCATCTAATAAAAGCATTGTAAGTGTGTGTGATGCATGTCAGATGGCAAAAAGCCATCAGCTGCCTTTTGCAAACTCTAGCAATGTCTTCTAGTCCTTTAGAACTCGTATTTTCAGATGTTTGGGGTCCAGCTACCAAATATGTTGGTGGATTCAAATACTATGTAAGCTTTATTGATGATTACAATAAGTTTACATGGATCTATTTGCCCAAACACAAATCTGATGTTGAATATATTTTTCTTCGGTTCCAAACACATGGTGAACGACTTCTAAACAAAAAAAATCTTGTGCATCCAATCCGATTGGAGAGGTGAATACCAGTGTCTCGACACTTTTCTAAAAAAGGCTAGCATCCAACATTGTGTGTCTTGTCTACACACTCATCAACAAAATGGATTAGCTGAAAGAAAGCACCGTCACATAGTTGAAATGGTTTTAGCCCTTCTTGCTCATTCTTCTATTCCTATTCGCTTTTAGGATGAAGCTTTTGTGACTGCATGCTACTTGACCAATAGATTGCCTAATCTAGTCTTTCGTAACCACACTCCTTTTGAGTTATTCCTTGGAATCAAACTTGATTACTCTAGTTTGAGAGCATTCGGGTGTGCATGTTGGCCAAACTTGCGGTCCTATAATTCAACATAAACTCATGTTTCAGTCACAAAGGTGTGCCTTCTTGGGGTACAACCATAGTTACCAGAAACACGGTGCATTCGAGTCGCGGTACGGGATTCGGATTCGTAGTTTGCCACTTTTTCTTCCAATTTTCACTGCAAACACGAATCCTGTACCCTAAACTGGTTTGGGTTCGATGAATCTGTTTCGCGATTCGCGGGGTTTATAGCGAATTCGGTAACTATGGGTGCAACCGTCTTCATAAGGGCTATAAATACTTGTACATACCTACTGGTCGCATATACATCTCGCGAGATGTTGTGTTCGATGAGGCTATTTTTCCTTTTGCCAATCAACTAGTTCTCATCCAACAAAGCCCTCCTTTAAATGAATCCATTTTGTTG
This sequence comes from Ampelocalamus luodianensis, assembly GCA_036346255.1. Lineage (NCBI taxonomy): Eukaryota > Viridiplantae > Streptophyta > Magnoliopsida > Poales > Poaceae > Ampelocalamus > Ampelocalamus luodianensis. The sequence goes on along the minus strand of CM070622.1, from coordinate 23,248,885 downwards.
CCACATTCTCTTCCTGTCTCGACCGAACCACTTAATCATTGAACATCCTATTGTGCCTTCAACCAAACAGGTCTCTGTGCCACTGTCTTAGCCCAATTATCCTCCTAAGGACAATCAACTTAGACATAGCACTGAATTATTTTCTTCTTCTGCTACTAACACTGATTCTAGTCTTGAGCTGTCACAGGATTACTGGTCAGCACGACATAATTTGTACACGAGGATAGTGCAATATTGTCAGGCCAAAGGTGTACACTGATGGTATTGTTGTGTATGATCCGAAGAAGAGAGCATTCTTGGCGACAATTGAACCGGCTTCTTATAGAGGCCATGGAACATGCTCATTGGAACAAGGCTATGGATAAAGAGTATGAGGCCCTAATAAAAAACAAGACATGGCATCTTGTATCACCTCAGCTAGATATTAATGTGGTTGATTGCAAGTGGGTTTACAAATTGAAAAAGAAAGCCGATGGCACGATTGAGTGCTACAAAGCGCGTTTGGTGGCTAAATGTTTTCGGTAGAGATATGGGATTGATTATGAGGACACTTTCAGTCCGATTGTCAAACCTGGTATAGTTCGCTTAATTCTTTTCATTGCCATCTCCCGTGGTTGGACGCTTTGACAAGCAGACATCAAGAATGCATTTTTCCATGGGGTGCTGGAAGAAGTTTATATGCCTTAGCCACCTGGCTATCACGATCATCGTTTTCCTAATCATCTATGCAAGCTGGACACAATGTATAAGATCCCTAGTCAATTGGGTCCACATGTCTGGTTCTTATTGACTATAGGGTGGTCGTGAATGACCTGGTCGTAGTAAAGTTTACGACCATAAGGTGATCTTAGTAAAGCTTACGATCAGTAAGCGGTCGTAGAAGATCTGACGACCACAAGATGACAGTAAAATAACTTATGACCATATGGGGTGTCATAGAATAGCTTACGACCATTAGGTGATTATAATCTTCCTCATTATTGATAATGAGGGGTATCTCTGAAGGTTGTGTGAAGACCTTTATTATCTATAATAAATATTACAGATAAATAGTTTAATTAATTGAGAATTATTATATCCTCGTTAAACACATCCTAACATTGCCTTTTCAGTGAACAAAGTTTGTCAATTTCTTCAGACGCCAACTGATTTGCATTGGAGTGCTGTCAAAAGAATCCTCTGTTATTTATAGTTTACACAAGGTGTTGGGTTGAAGTTAAAAGGTTTGCATCGCTTTAATCTGTGCCTTCTCTTGTGCTGACTAGGCCAGGTGTTCAGATGATCGCCAGTCCACTGGTGGCTTTGCTGTGTTCTTAGGATCAAACTTGGTGTCATGGAGTGCATGGAAGCAAGCTACGCTTTCTCGTTCTAGTATGGAGTCAGAGTATAAGGCATTGACAAATGCTAGAGCTGAAGTTATTTGGTTACAGTCCTTGCTTGGAAAACTTGGAGTATATCAGACTAGACCTCTCACACTTCGGTGTGACAATCTTGGTGCTACATATCTCTCGGCAAATCCAGTGTTTCATTCTCATACAAAGCATATTGAGGTTGATTTTCATTTTGTGCGAGAGCGGGTTGCCTAAAAAGGTTTGGATGTTAGGTTTATTGGCTCCAAAGATCAGTTACTAAATATACTGACCAAAGCGTTGCCGCGACAACCATTTGAACTGTTATAAATTATGTGGTTTTAGCAAATATTCAAAAATAATTTCTGCAATTATTATGATTATAAAAGCATATTTCCAACAGCATATAAAAGACAAACAACATATAAACATTGAGTTTAGCATGTAAACTTCTCATGTCAAATAAACAGGATAATATGCTCAAATGATAGAACATGTGGGCAACAAAAATCAGTATATTGCTTAGATTTACATAGTTTTTTTATGCTCTCAGATGTCGGGCTGCTCAAGTATTAATACTTGGCCTCTTCGCCACTTATGTCTAGTCTTTTCACTAATTAGATGTGACAATTACCAAGAAATAAATCAGACCTTCAACTGAACTAAATGCCTTACCACGGTGACAATGAACATATGCTAAATTATTACAAAAGTCACAATAATGTCACTTTATTTCGGCCAGCAGACGGACAAGCAAATTAAGGTGCAAGATCAGAGTTATACTTAATCAAATTCGGCAAGAAGTAAAGCAACGGAACCACAGTATAGAAACAGAGCTATGTGACACTATCAATAGAGATAATTGACCAAATTGACAACAATAGTATTCAGTATGCAATTTAACAAGCTGAAGTCTGATTTATAACCTAAATTATCAATCTAATATCGCTAGGAACGACAATCCTCATCGAGCTATTAACAAGCCCACAAAAATACCATGCAAAGTCATCCCGTGCTAGAGATAAATCAAAGACAAGATAATTTGAAAAGTACTAGCACGTACACAGTAACAGTGATGAAACCAAAAATGCAAACTCACTGAGCGGGTGGCACTCAAAGCCACCGAGTAGGCCAGCAAGGTACGCCGAGGCACTGTCTCAGAAAACGAATCGCCCTGCTGTGCCGCGGTGAACGGACATGATTGTTGGAGATGCAATGTCGCTCTTCACAATTTGGGACACCAAAAGTGAAGTCAAGGTTTAGGGAAAATGCTGCACAAGAATCACCACATGATGCACCGGATGAGAGCACCAGTGAGTAAATCCACCAATATCAACACCTTTCTTCTCACCCAAACATGCATAGAGCCGGTTGGACCGAACCTCAACGGCGCGCCGCCCGGGCTTCCCTAGCGACCTCAACTAAGAGGTGGCGCAAGGGGGCAGACAGGGAGTGCGCAAGGAGGAGGAGGCCGAACCTCACCGCCAGCGACGCCGTGCTCAACCACAGCGACGCAGCAGCAGCTCACACGGCCTGAGCACGAGATCAAATCGGGAGAGGAGAGGAAAACCAAATGAGGAATGTACTGTGCATGGAAGAGAGGAAGGAGAAGGCCCCTTAAGAAGAGGAGGAGCACCACGACGCTGCCAACGGCCGGCGAGAAATCTGCCCGAGCTGCCCATGCCTGCTCAGCCGGACCGAAGAGGGGATGAATCCCTTCTTGTGCATTGCTCCGGTTGGAGACCAAGTCTCCAACCTTATATCTTCCTCTATTCCTATGAAAGGTGGGCCCCACCTTGAGAAATTACAAAATGCCCCTTACATACAGTATGAACATCTTCGGCACAATCTCAACGTGTGCACAAGTTGTGATTGAGGGGCGCTGTTAAAGAATCGATTATGTTGGTTGACATGTAGATAACCTCCTTGTAATATTCTAGTTCTCTGTCTATCTGTAACCCAGCTGTATACGGTTGTATTCTCTTTTTCCTGGTCTGCTACAGTCCGGGCTATTCACGGCACGGCACGGCACGGCAGTAGTTCAGGCTATATAAAGCTCTCCGGCGGCTTGTGTTTGCGTGCGCGTTCGATCTACTTTCTATTCTCTCTTTGCCATCTATTTTCACACTTTTATACTCATCTATGCTGGTTGTGAACTGAGCAATATGTGGTTACTTTTTTTTGTGGAGTTGTATGTATATTCATCTCTATTTTTAGGACGCATTCAGGAATTTTGTTCTTGTATTAACATGTTTGCTCATGATGTAACTAAAAGCGGCTTGTTCTCTTTTTAGAAAGAAAGTTACATCAGAGAGATTGAGGAGATGCAAAACATGAGCAGGCAGGAGCTTGTAGCCTCACTGAGGAGGTTTGTGTTTATAAGTTCATATTGCTGCATCCACATGATTTCAGGCTTATATTTATATGTGCTTACGACTTTATGGTGTAAATCTGCAGGAAGAGCAGTGGCTTTTCTAGAGGTGCATCGATCTACAGAGGTGTCACAAGGTTATTTTCAACTACAAGAACCTATGAATTGATCAATATCTTCTGTGTCAGTGACAGTATGCTCAACTTACTCCCTGATATGGTTTGACAGGCACCACCAACATGGACGCTGGCAGGCAAGAATTGGTCGTGTTGCTGGAAATAAGGACCTGTATCTCGGGACATTTGGTAAGAGCATGTAATTCTGATGGCTCTTCATGCCAAAGAGATCCTGAATGAAAGTAGCCTTGTATCTCAGAACGTAGTATAAATAGTACGCTCATGTATGGGAACTGTGAATCTGTGATTATTACCTTACTCTTGGATATTTTATAGGGAGCAGATACCATAGCGTGTCTCATGACAAGAGATGAAATTATAATGTTAGATTGAGGCAAAGGCTGGTGTTAACGTTGATCGTTTTTTTAGGCATGCACCTTTTTTTTATCATCGACCTCTTGTTAGCATTGCTAGTTTTGCTCTCGTGATATATCGATGATCTGCAGTCATATAGATAATTATGAAAGCCATTCTGTTGTTGCATTATGCAAGATCATTCAATTATTCAGAAAGTCACAAACTATTCTAGTTTGCACTGCGTTGTCCTGAGATGCTCTGTTATGAATGATTGTTTTAGCCATGACTCACATGGACTAATCTAATTACCCCTTCCAGCGACGGAAGAAGAAGCTGCAGAGGCATACGACATTGCAGCACTGAAGTTCAGGGGCGCCAATGCTGTCACTAACTTTGAGCCCAGCCGATACAACCTAGAAGCAATAGCTCAAAGCGACCTTCCGATCAGTGGGCCTGGAAGGCGGCTGAACTACAAGTCAGCACAGGAAGCAGAAGGCCAGATCACTGTCGCCATTCCATTCTCCCAGCAGTCGATCAACAGCGTTCCACCTTATCTCCTCCACAACCTCCTGCAGTTCCAGCCATCTGAGCCCCCACAGGCTCTACCACTACCAGGCTACTACAACTTTGGAGAGCCCAGCTTCCACTGGCCCTTGGGCAATGTGGAGCAGAAGGTGCAGCTCAACAGCAAGATGGATCTGGCTAGTGGTCTCCTCCAACTGGCCAACTCTGCTGCGAACTGACCGTAGCCTCTGCAATGCCGATGGGAGTGGTGTTTTGGTTGGGTAACTGGGGAATTTTTATTATTATTTAATTTTTTTTAAATTTTATTTTAAAGTTAATCTATCGTGAAATTTATTTCCAATTCTGACCCCTTTGGTCATGCCACCACATGTGGCGTGATAAAACAACACTGTCACGTCAGTCCATTTCTGGTCAAAGTCTTGTCACATTACCACCAGTGGCGTGACAAAAAGTGCGATTTTGGGGATTTATCCTGTGGCGTGATAGTGTTGTTTTGTCACGTCACGGGTGATGACGTGATCAAAGAGGTTAGAATTGAAAATAAAACTTGTGAGAGGTTAACTTTAAAATAAAAATTAAATAATGATTAAATAATAAAAAAAAGTTCGTAACTGGGAGATCTTTTTGTTGCTGCTGCTGCTGTGGACATGACAACCTGAACATAGGGTATAGCCTTGCGCCGTTTGGCCGCTGATAACAATAGTAGGGTTAATCTCGAAGGGCAGCGTACTTGGGTGTAGGGCTGCCGTGTAGAGCAAATCCTTCGACACCTCTGAAATGTTTTTTATTTAGCGGGTTCTTTTGAACAAAAGTATAGTAGCAGTTGTTTCTGCTCAATGCCGTATCTTAGCGAGAAATTCTGTGACTTGTTTTCTTTATGCTGTCGTGCCGTGCGTTGTTCCATTACATCTGTTGTTTTCTTTCTGTTTGTTTGTTGAGGAATCGTCGTTGGCGAGTTCAGTCCGAACGATTAACTCGTAGACAAACTTAGAATCGTAATAACAATACATGAATAACAATAACAGAATAAGATATTGAACACAGAGATGTAAAGGTACTCGATCTTCGTGATCAAGCTTTAATAATGAGTTCGTGAAGAATCTTCCTCTGAATTTTGCACTTCTCTAAGTCTCATCATTCCAATTTACGTATGCATCCTTCAAAGCTAGACGCTGGAAGTGACTTAGTGAATAAATCTGTAAGATTATCACATAACTTAGTATGCAGTACTTTCATTTCGTTCATCTTTTGCAATTCATAAGCATAGAAGAACTTGGGGTTGATATGCTTTTGTGAGAGCATTCTTCACAAAACTCATATGCACTTGTGCAACACAAGCTGCTTTATCTTCATAGATAATAGTGAGGGTTTGTGTGATATTCAATCCACATGACTGTTGACTGTGGTGAATTATCTGCCGAAGCCAAGCACATTCTCGTGAGACCTCGTACAGTGCTATTATTTTCGAGTGGTTCGTCGAAGTCGGTACAAGACTCTTCTTAGACGATTTTCATGGAATTGCGGTTCCACCACATAGAAATACATAGCCTGTTTGCTATTTGGCTGTATGCGGGTCCTACAAATACCCGTTATCTGCATTGTCATTCATAGTTAAGTTTTGGTTCTTTCTGCAGAACAGACCAAGTTCTTTGCTTCCTTGGAGATATCGGAAGATGTCCTTTATTCCTTGCCAATGCCTTTGGTAGATTCTGCACTATACCTTGCTAGTAGGTTCCCGGCAAATACAATGTCCGTTCTAGTACAATTTGCTAAATATATTAGTGCTTCTATTGCACTTAAGTGTGGGAATTCCGGTCCCAGGACTTCCTCCCCCTCTTCTTTAGGTCGGTACGGGTCTTTGTCTTGCTGCAAAGATCTCCCGACCATTGGCACTTTCAAAGGGTATGTCTTTTCAAAGTCAAACCTTTCTAACACCTTCTGAGTGTAGGTTGACAGACGTACTAATATTCCTTCAGGGACATGCGCAAGCTGCAAGCCTAGGCAATATTTGGTTTTACCCAAATCTTTCATTTCGAACTCCGACTCCAGATAAGAGCTTGTTTTCTTAATATCCTTCAGGGTTCTGATGATATTCAGATCATCTTCATACACTGTGATTATACAAAATCCATCCTGGGATCGTCGTATAAATACACAGGGCTTATTCTCATTGTTCGTGTAGTCTTTCTTACATAGAAAGTCGCTTCAAACGATTATATCACATTCTGCCTAATTACTTAACTTTGTACAGTGACTTTCTGAGTTTCACACTGTACATATTTCTATTTTCTCTATTTTTGTTCGGGACAGGGATACATTCAAGTATCTTCATATAAATGTCCGAATCCAATATTTCATAAAGGTATGCTGGTACCCCATCCATCAATTTCATTTCTAACTTCAAGTTCACTGCCATTGAGATAAATATCTAAAGGGAGTTTCGTCCATGACCGGGGAATAGGTTTCTTCATAATTATCTTCTGGACGTGCAGTGAAACCTTATGCGACAAGCCTTGCTTCTTTTCATTTCTCTTTCGAACAAATATCCACTTATGCCCTACGGGGTGCACATGAGGAGGCGTGTGACTTATAGGCCCAAACACCTCTCTTTTATTCAAAAAGAATAATTCAGTTTCTATTGCCTTCTTCCAATATTTCCAATCTGATCTTTTCTTTTATTCAGCAAGCAATGCAAGCTTTGGATCAAGACCATTGATTGTGGCAATTTTCTTTGTAAAATAAATGTCGACATTGGCTGTTGTCATATTCAAAGATTCTCCCAAGATCACAAAGTTTATAGCTATTTCTTCAAGGGACGATTCTTCTAATGCTTCTACTTGCTCATCTCCGCTTCTAATTGCGGGGCAAGTCCTTTAGTTTTTCAGCTCCGATGTGTGCGCACACATCCATACTGATATCTCCCTTCATGCGAATGTTCAATTCTGGTATGCCTTTTCTGAAGGTTCCATACCGATGCCAGGTCTCAACTAGCTCCCCTTCTGATTCTGGGGGACTTCGGTGATCGGCTGTATCAAGTCCTTATCCTTTTTCACCAGGCATCCCCGGTTACTTCGGATTCGAGGGGACCAGAGTTCTCGTCCTTTTCTGAGGCCTCTGGACGGGATTAAGGATACCTTCATCGGTATTTCAACCCTCTCCGGTGCATTGCGTACATGCATATGCGACTTGGTCACGCTCTTCAAATCACTAAAGTGGTCTGGCAGTTGATTCGCTAATGTTTGCAAATCAATTATCTTCTGAACTTCAATTGTCTTCTGGACTTCAATTATCTTCTGGGCTTCTCTATTTGCTTCACTAGTGCGCGGGTCATATGCACAGATTCTAATTGTCTTCTGGGCTTCAATTGTCTTCTAGACTTCAATTGCCACGTTATTTCCCGATATTTTCATCAAGGGTTGATTTCCCCCCTAATGACGAGAAATTTACCTCATCTAATATACTGGCAGTGAATCGGGCATTATGCAAATCTGTAGTCATAGGGTCCAAATACTTGATTATGGATGTTGTCTCATAACCAACGTATATCCCAGACTTTCGGAGAAGGCCCATTGCAGTTCGCTGCGGTGGTAGTATAGGTACATAAACCTTGCAACCAAACCTGCGAAGATGAGAAGTTTTTAGTGCTGACCCTTGCGCTAGTTGCATAGGTGGATGTATGTTATAGACCGACGGTCTAAAATTGATGAGAGATGCTGCGAGCAGGACTGCGTGCCCCCAACATGTAGTTGGTAAATTACAATTCTTCAAAGTTCTGCTAGCCCATTCTGGGTGTGGACATGCGGTACAGAATGCTCAACTTTTAATTCCCATTTTCATGCAATAATCATCAAATACCTTCTAAGTAAGTTCTCCGGCGTTATCCATTCAGGTGGACTTCTCATGATGATAAGGGAAAATAATTCTAATTTTAATTATCTGCGAGATTAGCTTTGCAAAAGCATGGTTTCTCATAGACAATAAACATACGTGCGACCATTCCGAGGAAGCATCGATGAGCACCATAAAATACCTAAATGGCCCTTACAGGAGCTGTATAGGACCGCAAAAGGTCTCCTTGGATACGGTCCAGGAATGTAGGGACTTCATCCTTCGCTTTCAGAGCGAAAACTCTAGTAGTTAATTTTTCGGTGACACATGCGGGGCACACAAAATCTTCCTGATTCGGGAAATTCTTTACATTCATATTATGTCCCTGTGAATTGTTAATTATATCTCTCATTATCCTAAGACCTAGGCGGCATAATCTATCATGCTAGAGATAGAAAAGTTCAGAACTTTTAAATACGGTTTTCAGGGCAGTACAGGCTGCATGTGCCTTAATATTAGTGTAGTATAGCTCAGTTTCATATGAAGGAAGGCATTCTAATGCCATTGTTCCACTTTCTTCACGCTTTTCAATGAGCAGGTATTGCTTACCATACTCTTCTTCAGTCTCTACGTGAAAACCGTTAGCGCGAATATTCTTGAGAGTTCTAGTCGATTCTGGGTACAACAAGTCTTCTTCAATGACCAAAGTTGTGCCCATTGGGAGTATAATTATGGCCCTTCCCGAGCCTATTATACAAGTATCGCTGCCTGCGACTGTCGTAAGACTATCAGCATTTTTGCTGATCGATTGGAAAAATTTTCGTTTCTCTCGGGATGGTATTCGTTGTGCCACTACCTGCTAAGCACACTTCCTCCATAGGGCACCACACGTGTTCTAATATAATGTACTGTATTAATATGTAGCAGAAAGCATGCAACACATAAATAAAATACTTTAGATATCAGAACGTAACTTGCTATTATAGAGATAGAAAAATAAGTCTTGCAGGACTCACAATAAGAATTTAATGCTTTGCTCTCCTAGAGCTTGCAATCATTATTCAATAATTCAAAGTTCTGCTTCAATTATAAACTGCAAGTTTCTATAAAAGATTCGACTGCAATGCGTGCACTAGATCTAATAGGCGAAGTATTCAGGAACATCTGCCTCAATCGGCTCCATGCGCGATGTTCTCCTCTTGGGCAGCTACGGCTATGGCCGCTGCGATGTTCAAAGGAGGGATGATGGGGACTGCTACTGGGCTATCCACATTCATAAGTGCAACTGATGGATGTGAATCCTCTGTGCCTCGTGCTATCATTTGCCCTTTTTCTTAGACTGGAAAGCATCAATAATGTGCAACGCACGACCTTACCCTTCTTGCTCCTCTTATTCATGAGATGCTTTATCACCTTGTAGCTGCTAGCAGTGGTTTTATGGCCAACATTGCTACTAGGTGGCTGCGAGATAAAGTTCTTTCTTAGAACATCATCTTGAGCTTCCGCAACTTGCGTGATGTCAATTAATTCGGCATACTTCATGTAGCCGTCTTGACGATAGTTGTGTGCGAATTACACCGCGTTCAGGTTAAAGGTAGAAAGTCTTCTCCATCTTCTACCCATCCATGATTACATTACCACAGAATTGAAGACTAATACAAATTTTATACAAATTTTGGCCATACTGGGTCAGTTCTTCGAATTCCTGATTCTTGATGTCAGTCATCTTCATATTCATGCAAATTTCATAAGATTACTGCTAGTAATCTGCATAAAATAGTTACAAAATTCTCATAATGCTGTTCGAACTCCTGGTTCGTGATCCCGTATTTTTCTATGCATTTACATGATTTACTGCTATTTTCAGTGATTTAAAGCAATATAAACAATCACAGATAATCAAAACAGTAAATACAATAAATAAATTGCATAGAAACAAAAATAACAAAGTTAAACATGCTTCAAAGTTAAAAAATATACAAAAATTTAGATTTCCATGGCCATTTTCTGCTGGAAAAATGACTGGGGGGTTATTCTGCAAGAATTTCTGGGGGGTTATTCTGCAAAAATTTATGTACAGAGAAAAATTTGCGTGTAATTTTCAAATTTCTGGGGGGTTATTCTGCAAGAATTTCTTCATTCTCGAAACTTCCTCGTAATTTTTAGAATTTCGAGAGTTTTATTTTCAAAATTTCTTTCCACTTCCCCTCCCTGTTTTTTCGTTTTTTTTCTTTACCCGACCGGCTCGGCCAATTTCACGGCCCATCCTCCCTAGCCCATGAGGCCTTTCCCGTCCCAGCCCAAATCCGACGGTCCGCTTTGGCTGGCTCAAAACGCCGAGCTGGGTAGGGTTTCCTAGCCTGATTTCAACACGCGGCGGAAACTCCATGGGCCATCCGGGGCGGCGACTCCAAGGCAGGAAGGGTGGCCGCGTGCAGGCGATGGTGGCCGAGCACTGGATCTGCGTGCTAGTGACAGCGGTCGGGGCGCTGGAGAGCCGCATGCGGGCGGCAGACGGCGCGGGGTGCAGAGCCGTGTGCGATGGTGCCAGCCTCGTGCGTCGAGGAGGCTAAGTCTCTTGGCTCGCGTGCGGGCGGCCTTAGGGTGGCGCGACGGCGAGCGGGGCCGGCGGGAGGCGCGTAAGGGCACGGCGGGGGCAGAGCACGCGGGGACCGGTGCGTGGCGGCGGCACCGCCACGGCGAGGTCCGCTTTGGACCGTGGCGTGAGGGAGAAGTCGCGGGGCACGCGCGCCACCGCTCTAGGTTGGTGGCCAAAATTTTGTGTATACTGTTCATCAGGGGCGCAATCACTGTTCATCGCGCATGTACTGTTCATTAGGCACGACTACTGTTCATCACGCGCGTGCACTGTTCATCAGGCGTGCGAACTGTTCATCGAGCGCGGACTGTTCATTGGCGAGGTACTGTTCATCGGGTGCGTGCACTGTTCATACGATACAATTATCGTTCCTGCGATTACCGATCGGCTTGGTTGGCGACTTCAAGTCGGCTCGCGGTAGATTAGAACGAACTTGCAATTTTCAATCTACGGTACAATCGACATCCACTCTTTTATGCAATCTACCAATTGACATTGTGCCGGCGACTTCAAGTCTGCTCGCGGTAGATTAGAGCGAATTTGCACCATAGAAAACAAATCTAGAAAGCCAAATTTGCAGAATTGAAAGCAATCTAGAAAATATGATTCAATCTACGAGTGTCGTTCATCGACGGTTACCTTTTTAATGCGAGGAGAGTCGATCGTGCTGATAACGTGTTGAGGAACCGTCGCTGGCGAGTCCACTCCGAGCGATTACCTCGTAGACAAACACAGAATCGTAAGAACAATGCATGAATCACAAGAACAGAATAAGAGATTGAACACAGAGATGTAGGGGGACTTCTTGCTTCTCTTTATTCCTTCATCAAGCGATCAATCATTTACAGTGAATAGCACCCCCTATTTATAGGCTAGAGACCCTGCTAGGGTTTGGGATGGAGAGCCCATACATGGGCTGGCTTCAGGGCCGAGCCCATAGTTTCTTAACACTGTTGTCGTGTTGTGCCGTGCGTTGTAACATTCCTTTCCCCGCTTGCGCCCTGCTCCGCGTCGGCCCGAGCCGCTTGGCCCACTTGTTTCCGTGGGTCAGCTCGCGCGCGAGGCCTGGCCCAGCCCAGCCACCGCACTATGCATCGTCTCCAGGAGTCCACCGCCGCCAGGCTCACAGTCGGCGCCATACCGGACTCGGAGTACGTGCACCGCATGCCTCCTATGCCTATAAGAGGGACACGCGACCCCTGGATCCGAACCCTGAGCCGCTACTACCTCCGAAGCCCTAGTTGTCACTGCCCAAGCCGCCACCGTTGCCATTGACACTGCCCTGCAGCTCTTCATCGCCACCTTGCGCTGCCGCTGGTGAGCCTCCATCTTCACCTTCGCCTTCCCCGAGATCGTCTCCTCTAGATCCATCTTGTCCACCGCTTGGTTCCGCCAGAAACCCAATGCGTCGTCATCTTCACCGTGGTTCCTGTGCACCGCCGCCATCGCGCCGCCATCACCATTGACCTCTGGGGTTTGTGTGACGTTGCATGAGGACGCCCGTGCTCTCCTCTCCCGAACGCCCTGCGCCAAGCTCGAAGTCACTGCCGTCACTGGAACCCTAGGCCACTGTTCGCCGTTGTTGTGCCTCGCCGCCGACGTATCAGCCTCGTCAAATGCCACCTCACAGCCACATCAGTACCTTGTCAGATCCTCGTCGACATCGTCCCGTTAGCACACACGTGGCACGCACCCGAAATCCTAACCCTAGATTCAAATCTCATCCCAATGACATGTAGGTCCTACATATCATCCACTCAAGTCGCTTTCACCTGGTCCATCTTGAAGTCGAGCCGCTTTGTAGACTTGGGTCATGAACCATGACCCACTTGTCAGCCTCTCAATTTTTTCTGGATTTTTTTATTTCAAAAATCAGAAAATCCCATATGTCCCACCTGTCGACCTCTAAGTATTTTCTTTAGTTTAATCCGAAGAAATATTCCCTGAAATATTCTTCTCACTCTCAATTTTCAGCAATTTCTTATTTTGATAAATTTTTGAAAGCCCATTCTCCTTTATCTGAACTCCGATTCAGCCCGTTCAAGTACATAAACTCATCTAAAATCGAGCTATTCCTTTTAGAGTTGATTTTGTTGTTTTTGGGTTTTATTTTCTTTTCTTTTGGATTTATTTGTTTTTCATCTGTTTTCTCTCTCGTTTAGATGACGATTTTCAAAGAGCGGGAGTAAGGTTTGAAGACCAAAGTTTAGTAACTGAGCAAGGTCAAGGCAAGTCGTAATCCTTTGATCATATTAGATCTATGTTTTCAAAAGTATATTGTTTTATATCAAATTGCATACTACTTTTATATCAACTGCTTTTGGGAGTAGTTAGTCACATATTCGTCATTATGCCACTATTGATTATTTGAATACCATGAATACTTTGTCACCATAAGATGGTCATTATTAGTTGGACATATTTGTATCATCAACATGGGTTGCCATAAAGATGCTTAGTAATGCTTAGTTACGATGGGTTCATGCCACACGATCAATAATGTTAAATTGACTTAATAAGATATGAAATTATGGTGCGATGTCACTGTTGTGCAACTGTGATGTGATGCTATTGTTGTACAAGTTGTGGGACGATGCCATTGTGATAAAAAATTTATGCCATGGTAGGGATTGTCATTGATTTGGTTAAATAAAATGGTTTTATACTCATACGAGTGATCGTGCAGTAAAGGGGGGTGCAGTTAGCACTTTTTGGATGAGGTAGCCTCGTCTGAGTGAATTATCAAGGACTTAATCTTGTGCGTCATTGAACTGGGCTATGTCGTACAACCACATGTCCAGTATAGGATGGACCTGACTAACTAATTAGAAATGTCTCAACTCTAGTTCTGTTTTGGTGGTGTGAGTAACGATATGGACGTATACTCACGATGGCGCAAGGGGGACCTGTCTGGTTGTGATGACATTCAGTGTTGAAACCTTAGCGGATAGAACTATGTTGAGAATGAGCTTTGTAAAGACCTTGTGATGATCCCTTAGTCGTACGTCTACGGAAGTGTGTCTTGGTTGGCATTATAAGTTGATTTATCTCTTATGGATAAAGTTGTACAACCTCTGCAGAGTTAAAACTATTTAAATAGTCGTGTCCCTGGTAATGGACAATGCTTGGGAATTTCACACGAGGGGTGGAGTTTTTATAAAAAATAGTTGGAAGGTGAATGGAATGTTCACTTAGTGAATGTGATGTTTACTTGGTGAATGAGATATTCACTTGGTGGTTTGATTGGGAAGTGAATATGAGATTCACTAGTTGTTGCAAAGTAATTGTTTACTTATTTATTATATTTTCAACTACGTTTTATAATCTACTTACTGTATTTATTGTCAATACTTGCTTTCTGCAAAAGAATCATATGGCTATTCCTTTAATCAAGCCTTGCATGAATATTAATTACGTAATGTTCCTTACGACTTGATGAGTATTTTATGCACTTACAACTTTAAACATTATTGCTCAGTTGAAGAAGGTCAAGCTACTCAAGAATTCTACGAGGAGTTCTTTGAAGACTTTGCGAACTAAGATGCGCTCCCACTTGATTGCCTGTGGGTATGTCGAATGGCTACCGCAAATTTCCTTTTCGTTGCAAGAATTTCATTTGTTTCTTAAGCCCTGTATGACAAGTTCAGTAAACATAGACCATAAGGTCCTATTATTATTATTTACTGCTATTTTTCTACCTTTTTAGTTACATCATTGAATGGATGGTATTTCATTGATATTTCACTGTGTGTGCTAGCTACTAATCTGCGACTAGTTCAGAATACACAGAGAGTTTCGGATGTATTAATCTGGGTCCCGATAAGCCTGTTGTGACTTCACTTAGAAACAAGATAACAGATAGGTGGGTTGCCGTATCTAAGTAGGCAGGAGATACTAAGTGTTTTTCTTTCGATATCTTAGCGATTAGTCTCCCTGTGTTCGCTCTGGTTGCACCCCTATTGTTTAATGTCCTGTGTAGGGGGTGCAAAAGAAACGGATAATTTCCACCCGACCGATCGAAGGCTTGTCGAGCGAATACGGGATGGAGAAATGGGTATCCAATACTATTCGTGCTCGACTCCGACTCCGAGAAAAAAAAATACGGAATAGGATACAAGATGAGCGATGTCTGTCTGTATCCGTTCCGATTGCACCCCTATTTATTGGCACCATTGTAACACCCGGCCTAACACTGAACCCAGAATATCACCCAGACCATTCTAACTACCAATTTAAACATTAATTAACAATAATTCCAGAAAGGTACGCATAGAATAAAAACCCTATAATAGGTCATAGGACAATCAAATTGTAAATATAAATACATAAAGGATTAACCGTCACAACTTGGTCACACGCGTTAAGAACGCTCAGGTCACACACGCCTGAGAAACATTCGAGATACACGTACTCAACAAAACGCCCTAGGATACTCGCACCAGAGAAACGCTTGGGATACTCGTACCCAAGAAACGCTGGAACCATTCTCCTGATATATAGGACTGCAATAAGATAATAATCAAACTAGTAATAAAGCAATTAAAATTCTGATCATTAAACCAAGCAATAACCAAACCAGATAATGTCATGAAGGGAAATAATCATGTCACTATGTTTAATGAAAGCGAACTAAATGAAACTGCCTGTGTGATAATATGCATGTCATACTCATGTCCTACTCCATCTCATGCATGTTGCCATCAATAGTTACCTAAAAACAACAACAAATTAAGAGTGAGTACAATACTCAACAAGTACAAAATAGAACGATAAACAAACAACTTATTATTCATTTAAATCATCATAGTTATCATAAACATGCTCAAATATCATTCTCATATTCCATGTACTCAATTCTCATCATTATCTTTTCATGTATGCAAATGCCAATGCAAATTTATTAGCTGATACCGGTATAGCGGAGTATTCACCCATTAATGACACTCTTACTCCATCCCATGGAGTCCCTACCTCTATAGGATTTTATCAAGACCATGTTAGAATAGCCATATACATGGTAGTACTCACCGTCCTGACTTGATGCAATGCAAATGATGCAACAATGTTTATTAATCATATTGTTATCCATTATCATCATTACCATGTCATCCCCGTAGTCATATTCATCATGTCATATCATCATCATCATGGAATTTAAAATAAGCATAATAAAACATAAACAATTATCACATCAATTCAGTTGTAAGACAAGGGATAGCAAACCGATGTCTACCGCTCTACCATACACTTATCTTCTAGTCGCGAGAAACCAAACGATGTAAAGGTGGCACCAAACTAGAAGCAATACTCTCTGTACAACAATCAATAACACAACTCAAAATATGCCACAACAGTATACAAACATAAAACAATACGCTATTGCACCTACGCGCAAATCCGACACAACTAGCCCACTTTTACCGGACAACATACTTGTTGTCACAGTGCTCAAACGCCCATAGCTTTTACTTCTGAACTCCACACATAGCAAACTTTATACTTTCTGGAATCTACACAAAATTTCTTACGACTTCTAGTTATGCGAATTCTCTGATTTGGCCATGTAGTTTCCCGCTTTCAACCCCGAAGGTTATTATGGAATTCCACAAAACAACCGATTTCATAATTTTATAAATATTTTTCTACAACTTGGAAAATAGTAAATCATACCACTTTTGGAATCTAAAGAGAATTATTTAGCTAAACCTAGTTATAACCAAAATTTAATTCTAGCATCTACTACACATAACTTAGCACTCTACACAACTGCTGTCAATGACGAAGAAAAACTGGATAGCAGTACTCCCGAGGCCATAACTTTTCAACCACTTATCCAAATTTAATGATCTTAGATGCTCTGGAAAGCTTACAAAATTATCTACAATTTTTCTAACATGACAAAGTTATTAATCTGAATGGAGAGGACCCAAAATCCCTTTGTAAGGTTCTACAGTGCATCTAATCGAACTAGGGCATAACAAATTACCCGATTCCCACGATCTAACTGTTGTAATTCTTGAATAACCATCGCCCTAAGATCAACCTAGGGTTGATCAGCTCATTACCCATGAAATTGGACAACGATTAATGGCGGAGGCGAAACCCTAGCTTTCCTCCTCTTCTTCCCTTCTCCTCCTCCTTCCTTGCTTCCATGGCACGGGGCAACAAGCAGTAACCATCCCATGCAGCACCTTCTCTCCTCTCTCTCTCTCTCTCTCTCACACACACACACACACAGAAGCTAGCTAGCATACAGCCACATGCATGCATCTATACAATGCAAGGCAGCAGCATGGCCTAGTAGCTAGCAGCGTGCAGTAGCTACACATGCAGGCAGCAACATGTTAGATTAATCTCTTTTTTTTTGAAAGAGCTCGGCGGGCTAGAGCGCCAGCCAAGCATATATATAAAGAAGAAGATGATTGACCTAGTTTATAAGGGAAACCGGGCTCGAAAACCTTAACAAATGCACAGTTTCAGAGAGGAAAACCGACAACCAACCCCGAGACGACAATACAACCTCGATTCGAACAGAACGACATCCACTCCAAAAGGCACAACCAGATAATAGGCAAGTCCAACCCAACTCAACTCGCGCGCTAACCAACCAAACAACTGTCTCCCTCGTAACTCGGTCGGCGGAGCCCTGCTCCCACGCCGCACCTCTCTAACACTCGATCCGGCGGAGCCCTGCTCCCACGCCGCACCTCTCTGTTACACAAGTCGGCTTCGGAGGAGCGCACATTGGACCGAATTGTTGTCGTGAAGCGCCAAGCCAGAACGAAGAGCCACCGTGAATCGAGGACGTAGGGGTAAACCTACAGAAGAAGCCAGCGGTTCAAAACAAAGAGAGCAGGGGCTTCTCGAAGCGACGCCTTCAGGAAGGTAACGACATCATTGCTGTCGTCGCCCATCCGGATACCCGGACAGGTTTTTCACCCGGAGAAGCATCTAGGGTGTAGGAGACGCAATAATGTCACCTCCAGGGAGGGAATGGCTCCCGAGGGCGTCAACGACATAGGCACCAGCAAGCCGACAGAGCTTTTGCTCGCGGCTCCCCGCCCCGAAAACCTACACAAAAGGTGGGACGGGCCAAGCGACCCACGTCCAACAGCACCGGCAACAGCACCACGCCGGCGCGATCCACACGCATGGCGCCACCTGGAAACATAGGGACGCAGGGCACCACACCGGCGAACACGAGCCCTGACCCGGCCGTGCCCTGCAAGCACAACCGCAACGTGCAGCTCCGCGCCCACGGCCACTCCCCCAACGGGGCTCGCGAGCAGAGGGGCGCCCGACGTGGATCCGGCCATAGAGGGACGAGCAAAGGGACAGAGGCTGCAGAACTCGGCCCCGGACGGCAGGATCCGGCCACAGCCACCACCGACGCCACCCGAAGAAGAGACCGGCGGCTGGAGCGCAAATCCGGCCAGAAGAGCGCCGATCCGGGCGCCGAGACGCGCCGCCGCCACCACCACGCTGCAGCACCGGAGAGGCGCAGATCCGCGGCGAGTTGGCCGCCAGGACGCAGATCCGACCGACAGGAGACCCGATCCGGCCAGGCCAGAGCGGATCCGTCGAGGACACCACGGTCCCGGCTAGCACCTCTCGACGGAGAAAAACCAGTCAGCAGGGGAGGAGAAAGGAGGAGGGGAGAGGAGAAAAGGGGGGGAAGAGAGGGGGGCACCGCCGCCGGAGCAGGTCGCCGATGGCGGCGGCGGCCGGGCAGGGTGCGGTAAGGGGGGGCGCTAGGCGGCGGGGTGAGTCGCCCTGAGGGGGACGACGCGAGGCCTATGGGTCTGCCTTTGTTTCCTCCCTGCGCATTGTGATCTTCTGTGTTAGATTAATCTTATTGTTTAGCAAAGTTGTCACATTATGTTTGCATTAATCATGTTGCTTCGTGAGTCCAGTTAGTAATAGACGTGATTCAGGTTTATGAGCACGTCCTACATGTTGATAGCAAGTAATGGCTCGCGTGTTAGAGCCGTAGCACAATAAGCAGATCAGGTGGTAGTGGCTTGACCGCATGCATATAACCTGTAATCAGTTAGTTTGTTGAGAATGCATCGTATCAAGAAAATAGAAAAATTGACGTCTAGTTGAGGCAGTGTCATAAAAGTCTTTCTGCGTGTGATTCTCTGTTCTCCGTCTCCAACTCTGGCGAAGCGTTCCACCATGAGAGAGTGTGTGTCCACCATGAAAGTGTGTGTTGGGATTACTCTGGTCTAATATTTGGTATCAGAGCCTAAGTTATTGATCTGTATATACCCAAGATCATACCGTGCTCTCTAGGAAATGGTATCACTGGTGATGAGGTAACGTCGGGTGCGATGGCAAAGGAGAGTTCCGCCATCTCGCTGCATTATTTGATACTCATGAAGAGCAATTATACAGTATGGGCAATCAAGATGAAGGTGTACATATGTGCTTAAGGAGTGTGGGACGCAGTCGAGGACGACAACGTCGATGTGCGCAAGGATCAGATAACCTTGGCGACCATCTATGGAGGCATCCCGGAGGGAATGCTCTTTCATGGCCGAAAAGGAGACGGCCAAAGCTGCGTGGGAGGCGTTGAAGACGATGTATCTTGGCGCCGATCATGTCAAGGAAGTGCGAGTGCATACCCTCAAGAGCGAATTCGGAATGCACATGAAAGAGACGAAGTCGGTCGATGACTTCGCCACGAGGTTGACGACCATTGTCAACCAGATCCGAGCCTTGGGGCAAGATGGAAGAGAGTTATGTTGTGAGAAAGTTCCTTCATGCAATCCTTAGAAAGTTTTTTTCAAATCGTCTCCACCATTGAGCAGTTCGGCGATCTCAAGTTGATCACTGTTGAGGAGGTGATCGGCCGCTTGAAAACGCATGAGAAACGGATCTGAGGATCTGGTGGCGGCGAAGATGAGCACCTGGTGTTAACCCACGCCAAGTGGGAGGTCCAATCGTCGAAAGGCAAAGGCGAGGGATCCTCTAGCGGTTCTAACGGTGGTGGTGACCGAGGCCGCAAGAATCAGAAATTCGACAAGGCAAAAGTGAGGTACTATAATTTTAATGATTATGGGCACTTCGCTTCAGAATGCCGCAAGTCGAAGGAGGAGAAGGCATAGACACATTTCATTGAGGCGGATGACAATGACGAACTAGGGCTGCTCTGGTGACAACAAGATTAAGGGGTCATTGTTAGATTAATCTTATTGTTTAGCAAAGTTGTCACATTATGTTTGCGTTAATCATGTTGCTTAGTGAGTCCAGTTTGTAATAGACGTGACTCAGGTTCATGAGCACGTCCTGCATGTGGTGCATGTTGATAGCAAGTAGTGGCTCGCGTGTTAGAGCTGTAGGCCTGTAGCACAATAAGCGGATCAGGTGGTAGTGACTTGACCTTATGCATATAACCTGTAATCAGTTAGTTTGTTGAGATTGCATCGCATCAAGAAAACAGAAAAAACTGACGTCTAGTTAGGCGTGGAAAGGAGCCGAAGGGGGCTGCTCTGGCTCTTTTATACCCTGGAGGGAGGAGGAGAGAGCCGCTGAGGGGCTCGGTTGGGGGCGCTTGGTCCCGAGGGTGGCAGGAGAAAGCACAGGGTAGGTACAGAGTGGCGGAACATAGTAGGGTACAGGCGTGCGCAGAAAGCTACTCGGGGATGAGACAGGGCGGGAGCGCTGAGTTGCGTGCGCAAGCGTAGCGTGCAGTCAGGCGGCTGGCGCAGAGATGACGCACTGTGGCACTGGTGACAAGACCAGGCGGGGGGAGAAATGGGCTTGAGCCCAGAAAGAAAGATGGGCCGAGCCTTGTGAGGGGAATGAAAGTTCAGAATTTTGAAAACCAAACCAAAATTTGAAACCTGAGAATTTGAAATAAGGCAGAAACTATTTTTTTTTTTTTACAAATACACTATAATTTAAAATAGATTTTAAAAACTAGAAAACAAATGAACAGATACTATTCGATAACCGAAAACAGGATGCTACACACGAAGCCAAGACCCAGACGACGCGCGCAGAGGTCGTGATGGGCTCGACCTCGCCCAGCTCGACGTTGTCTTTTCTTTCTCCCATCTATCTCTTTCCGTTTTCCTTGTTACTAATCCACAATTTGCTTCTCGGTCCTTAGAATAGGAAAACGGGATACTCTCTCCGTTTTTAAATACATGACGTTTGACCAAGCGTGCAGTCAAACTTATCTAACTTTGACTAATAATATATAAAAAACTATTTAGATTAATCATGAGTAAATAGTATCATTAGATTTGTCATGATAAATATTTTCATAATATAATAAATTTGTAATTTTTTACTAACAAAATCATATGAAAAGTAATGGTCAAAATTATATAAGTTTGATTGTACGTTTAGTCAAACATCATATATTTTAAAAACAGAGAGAGTATTACCGGACTGTTTGGTTGCTAGCCCTTGGAAACCATTCGAAAAATTGGTAATGCCAAAAAAATTGACTAGCACTTAGATTGCTGCCAACATTTAGCACATCAATGAAATTTTGGTAGCAATCAATACAAAAGTCGCCAATGAGTAGGGAATTTTGAGGGCGAGCGAATCCCTCGCCAAAGTTTGGAACAGACGCTGGGGGCATGTTTGCATGACATGTCATGAGCTGGCTGATGGTATTAAATACACATTTTATTTGATTTCGAAACTTCAATCGAATATATCTCTTGAATCCTATATCCGATTTGTGATATGTTTGAACCATTATATTCTTTATGATTTAATCAATAAAACAAGACCCATATTAGCTATATTTTGGTTTAAAAATTTTAGATACCATATGGGACTCACGTGCCATACTCACAATTTTGTCAAACTTTGGTATAATTGTTATCCAAACACATCAATTTGTACCACGATTTTAGCATTGTTCATGAATTAGTATGACTACAATTCAAGCACTAATTTTTTTGCCTGGATTTTGGTATTGTCTAGATCTTGACATTGCCAAAATTTGGCATGACTACCTGGAGTCATAAACCAAACATGACTTTTTTTTCCCCGAAAAACCAAACATGACTTACAACCACTGGGTCGCCTCTCTCGTGCTATTGATCTGTTGCCTTGCGAAACGAGCCAAAAATCTCGAGGCTGGTGGAATAGTGTCATCGTTCTCCCCATGTAGCCAGCGCCCAGCGCAACGTCGCCCCGGCCGAGTCGACGGTTGCACCAAACACCCCATGTCGTGCCCGTGTGTTGATTTCGCCACCTACGGCGTGCCAAAAGGGCCCAAAACCTATTGTGTTGCTGCCGCCCCCTTCCATGCGACTCATGCTGCGCGCCCCGTCTGAACGGTGGCACTGTCAACCTGCCGCCAATGGCCGCAGCCACACGGCCGACATGTGTCGTGCGGCCGGCCCCAACAGAGGGCATAAATAGTCCATCCTATTCAAAACACGATACAATAAAATTTTCAACAAAAATTAGTTAGATAAGTAATGATGCAAGTATCTGTTAGCCGTATACGTGCATGGGACTGTACATGTATACATACGTGTACCACTGTAGCAGTATACGGCTACGTGAATCACAACTGAATCCAGCCATGCAAGGAAACGGACTCAGGCAACGGCCTCACGTCTTTATCTATACACGGTAACAACCAGGAATAGGATCTTCCCGTTTTACTCTCGTGTTTGTTTCCTTCTCCGGTTGTAAACATACTCTATATATCTGCCGGTATGGCCAATGTAATAAATCATTGCGTAAATTATCTTCCGCTTTCATGGTATCAGATAGCGTCGCTCCTGTGACCTACCGCTTCCGCATCACCACCCATCTTTAGCCACCGCCGTTTCCCTTGTGTTTATGGCCGCCAACGAAGATGAGCTTGCACAGCTGCGCCAGGAGGTTGCGACCCTCCGCACGGAGGTCGCCCAGCGTGCCCAGGAGGATCGGCACCGTGCCGAAGAAGAGCAACGGCGTGCTGCCGAGCGTGGCGCTATCGAACAACTTCGTCAGGACGCCGAGCGCGAGGATGAAGCTCGCCGCCGCCGCGAGGCCGAGGCCGACGCCCTTCGCTGCCAACCTCCACGCCAGCCGTGGGCCGCCATGAACATAAGGGCCTTGGTTCCTCTTGTTCTTGAACTCGCCCACCTCCTACTCGGCGGCGCGCCTTCACCTCATCACCCTTGGCAAGCACGCGCCACCGATCACGTTCTTTCCGATGACACCTTCCCGACGTTGCGCCCGGCATCGCCTCGGATTGCGTCGTGATCTCTTGGATTTTTGGCACCATCTCTGCCAATCTTCTCGAGACCGTCATGACCTCCGGCATCACCGATCGGCAGGCCACCAGCCGGGAAATCTGGCTGGCCCTTGAAGACATGTTTGTCGGCAACAAAGAGACCCGCGCCATGATCCTCGACACGGAGTTTCGCACCTTTGTTCAAGGTGATCTTAATATTTCAGACATCGCCGCAGTTAAAAACAATGGCGGATCACCGCCAACTGGGTGAACTCGCGGTTGATCGCACCCTCGCTTTGGCAACCCTACGTGGCCTCAATGAGCGGTTTACCCATATGGCGGCCCTTCAAACGCCGTAAGCCGCTCCGCGCTTTTGACGACATCCGCAATGATCTCCTTCTTGAGGAGATCACCCTCAACGACAAGGCGTCGATGCCCCCGACGGCGCTCCTCTCCACTGTCCGTGGACCCCCTACCGGCGTCCACAACACCCAGGGTCGGGCGTCTCGCGGCGTGCATGGCGGCCCGTCTCATGTTGCACCTGGCGGCATGCGTGACTTCAAGGGCGCTCCCCAGCCGAGCGGTCTTGGCGGTTACGGCACAATGACCACGGGCGGTAATCGCCCCAATAATCGCCGCCGTCAGAATAAGGGAACCAATGGTGGCGATGGAAGAACCGGTGCTCGGCGGTGGATGGCCGCCTCATTCTTCAATCCCGGACGGCACCGCCTGTGTTTGGCTCGCGCGACGCTCGTTCTCCGCAGTGGAGCCGCACCACGCCACACTTCGAGCAGCCGCGCCGCGACGCCTTTTTGCGGCCCCGGCGCCCCGAAGCTCCCGATCGCCACGGCGACTTCAAGGCCACGGCACTCCGGCTTTCCGTATGGTGTTCTCACTCCCATACGCCATGCGCCACGCGACAAAGATCGCAGCAAGCGCCCGCCACCGGAACGCACGGCGTTTGGGACCAGTCGACTCTCGCCAATGCTTTCAACACCGTGACACTCATGCCACCACCAACGACCGATTGGTACATGGACTCTGGGGCCAGCAATCATATGACATCCGACGCTGGTAACCTCTCCACTGCTCATGCCCCATCGCAAATTTCCCCTACATCTATTATTGTTGGCAATGGTTCCATGCTTCCTATTCACTACACTGGTTCCACTCATATTCCGGCCACGATCGTTCTTTTTTCTTCGTAATGTCCTAGTCACCCCACGATTATCAAAAATCTTATTTCCGCTCGTCGCTTTACAATCGATAACCACTGCTCCGCTGAATTTGACCCATATGGCCTTTCGTGAAGGATCTTGAACCAGAGCGTGATCGCCAGTGCAATAGCTCGAGACCTCTATCCTTTGTTTTCATCCGCCACCACCACGCCATGGTCGCCGCCGCCTCCCGCATAATCGCATCGCTGCCTTGGTCACATTGGTGGCGGCTTACATCATTTAGCCAGCTCCTCCGCTATTTCTTGTAATAAAAACACCATTGACACTCTTTGTCATGCTTGTCAACTAGGTCGCCACACTCGCCTCGCTTTTTGCTACTTCTTCTTCGCGTGCTACCAAGAATTTTGCATTAATACATTGTGATCTTTGGACCTCGCCATTGCTAGTGTCACCGGTTACAAGTATTATTTAGTTATTCTTGATGATTGCTCACTTCTTTTGGACCTTCCCCTTACGCTTAAAGTCGGACACGCTTTCCACTTTATCCCACTTTCTCGTATGTCCAAACTCGGTTTGGTTCCACCGTCCAAAGTGTCCAATGTGATAACGGACGGAGTTTGATAACTCCTCTACTCGTTTTTTCTCACCACAGCATCGCACCGCATGTCGTGCCCTTATACCTCTCGCCAGAACGGCAAGGCCGAGCGTGCCATACGTAGCATCAACAACATCATTCGCACTCGCTCTTCCAAGCCGACTTGCCTCCGCCATATTGGGTGGAGGCACTCCACACCGCCACATACCTCCTCAACCGTCATCCCACCAAAACTTTAGCTTTTTCCACACCATATCAAGCCCTCCATGGCACCCTCCTTCATACGATCATCTTCGTGTCTTCGGGTGCCGTTGCTATCCGAACCTTTCTGCCACAACAGCTAATAAACTTTCTCCTCGCTCCACTTTGTGTGTGTTCCTTGGCTACTCTTCCGAGCATAAAGGTTACCGGTGTCTTGATTTGGGTACCAATCGGATCATTGTTTCGGCATGTCACGCTTGATGAGGATACCTTTCCTTTGCTACCACGCGCCGGTCTTCTCGACGACGGATTTTTGCTCGACACGGACTCGTCCCCGCTGCCCATTGGACAGCGGGCTTTGTGTTCCCGTCGGTCCTCGCCGCGCTTCGCCGGTCGCGCGCGAGAGGACCGGGCCCTCGGACTCTCCCGCGCCCCTGGACTCCGTGACCAGCCTCACCGACGCGACTCCGCGCGCTGCTCGACGCAGCGCGGCCTCGTCTCGCGCGTGCTCGCCCTCGCCACGCGCGCTGCACCCGCATCACCGCGCGAACCCCACGCCACCGGACGCAGCGCACTCTCGTCTCGCGCCCATGATCGGCGATCGCCACGCGCGGCGTTGCTCGTCCCGCACGCCTTCTTCGCTCGTCGCATGGTTCCAGAGCGCGCTCGCGCACCTTCGAGCAGCTCGGCGACCACGCCGCGCTCGTCGCCACGGCTCTCGCATCGACCGGTCCCCAGGGCACATCGCCGTCCGTGCTGCCTCGCCACGTCGCCGCACGGTTCCGAGGCCGCCGCCCTCCTCCCCGCCGCGCGCATGGAGCAACAGCGCCGCGCGCGCGGCGGCCTCGCTACCTCTTTGGCCCCACCGCGCCCGGCCGAATCGAGGTCCGCCGTTGGTCATACCCATCCTCCCGTGACTAATGCCCATCCCATGGTCACACGGGAAAGACGGGTTTCGTCTACCACCAACACGCTGAATCTTCATGCGGTTGCTCTCGCCATTGCCGAAGACATATCGAGGTGCTCTCGCAGATGCAAATTGGAGGGTCGCCATGATCGAGGAGTATGATGCCCGCCAACAATGGTACCGGGACCTTGTGCCTCGCCCCCGTGAGTCAATGTTGTGACCGGAAAGTGGGTATATCGTCACAAGCTCAACCCGATGGGTCCTTGCTCGTTACAAAGCTCGCCGGGTTCTTCGTGGTTTCACTCAACGACCGCATCGACTTTGATGAAACTTTCATCCAGATGGTCGCCGCTACCATTCGCACCGCTCGACTCGTCTCTTCTCGTGGATCGCCGATTCATCAACTTGACGTGAAGAATGCTTTTCTCCATGGGACTCTCTCGAGACAGTCTATTGTGTTCAATTGCCGGTTTTGTCGACTCGCTCATCCCGATTATGTCCGGCTCAACAAATCCTCTATGGCCTCAAGCAAGCTCCCGTGCTCGTGCGATCGCTTTGCCTCATATATCCTCTCCTTGGGTTTTGTTGAGGCTAAGTCCGATACCTCCTCTTCATATTTCATCGTGGTACCGACACCGATACTTGCTTTCTACGCCGATGATATTGTGCTTCTGACCTCCTCTGCCGCCCTTCTTCGTCGGACCATCTCCGCCTTGCAAAGCATGAGTTTTCCATGAAGGACCTTGGACCACTTCATCACTTTCTAGGATTATCGCGACTGACAATGGAATCTCTCCATTTGTCGCAGGCGTCATTATATCCTCGACATTCTCGAGCGTCGGGCATGTCGAATGCAAACCATGTAGCACCCCCGTGGACACACACTCCAAGCTATCCGATGATGGTGCCCCCTGATGATGCTACTCACTATCGCAGCTTTAGCCGGTGCCCTACAAGATTCGGACGCTCACTCGCCCGACATCGCTATGCGCTCAAAGAGTCCGTCTTTTCATGCATAATCCTGAACCTCACCTTGCCTTGGTTAAGCGTATTCTTCGCCATCTTCGTGGGACCATTGATTATTGCCCGATTCTTCATTGCACTTCTCCGGATGAGTCGACTATTTACACCGATGTCGATCGGGCCGGCCGCCGGACACGCAAATCCACCTCGGTTACGGTGTTTTCTCGCGCTAATCTCATCTCCCGGTCATCCAAGAGGCAAGACACGCTTTCTGGCCCAAGCGGAGGTCGAATATCGGCCGCCGCCAATGGCGTTGCCGGCTGGCAATGGTTGCGCAGCCTTCTTGCCGAACTTCATACTCCACTTCGCCGCACAACGATTGTTCATCGCGACAACGCCGCCGCTTATCTCTCCACCAACCCGGTCCAACATCAACGAACCAAACATGTGGAGATCGATCTACACTTCGTCCGTGAGCGTGTTGCGCTTGGCGAGGTCCGTGTTCTTCATGTGCCCACCACCATCCGGGGTTTATGGATATCTTCACTAAGGGATTGCCGACTTGGTCTTTATGGATTTCGGTCCGCCTCAACGCCCGCCTTCCTCCCGCTTTCGATCGGCTGGGAGTGTTAGCCGTATACGTGCATGGGATCAGACATGTATACATACGTGTACCATCGTAGCAAGATACTGCCACGTGAATCACAATCGAATCCAACCATGCAAGGAAACGGACTCAGCAACGCCTCACGTCTTTATCTATACACGGCAACAACCAGAATAGGATCTTCCCGTTTTACTCTCGTGTTTGTTTCCTTCTCCGGTTGTAAACATACTCTATATATCTGCCGGTATGGCCAATGTAATAAATCATTGCGTAAATTATCTTCCGCTTTCAGTATCATACAAAAAATTCAACTGAAAATGTAAGTGTATATTACGAGAAACACAAAAGGGCAAATTTTAGTGAATAGTCCTTTATCCTTTTTTATTTTCGGATTTCATTTTCAGCCGGATTTGTCTTCTTTTTTTTGTTTTCTCCATAGGTAGATTGAATTAAGATTTAAAATTTTGTAGCATCATAAATTAATTTTATGTCAATGTTATCAATTTTGTATATTATAATTTGCATTGTATTTTGAAAAGATGCACGCAAAGTCAGAATGAGGTAGACATTTCCCTCACGCAACCGACAATAACCTCCCACCTCACGCCTGTCACGCTCGTTTGGAGCTGTAGCGCGCTTCACCGGGCCGTTTCGCCATCGCCCGACGCTGCTCAACCGTTCGTGTCTGACGGTCATAGGTCGCCTCGTCGACTTTTTTTCATTTAACCTTTTTTCCAGAAAACGCACATTTATAGCCTGCTAGTCTTATTTCGATTTTGGACCAGGGTGGCGCGCGTGAGTCATGGCGCCGAGGTCCCAACCCCAGCCCGGTGGCCACGCCGCCGCCCGGTGGCTAGGGTTCGGGACCTCGGCGCCATGACTCACGGCGCCGAGCTGTGTTAGCTCGGCGTCGTGAGTCACGGCGCCGACCCCCTGGGTTCAAAACTGGAAATAAGACTAGCAAGGATATAAATATGCGTTTTTTACGGAAAAAAAGGGCTAAATTGAAAAAAAAATACTAGGCCCTGGTGGGCTATGCAATCGTGCCGCATCACGGCATCAGGCTATGACAGCCACGCCTCTCGTCGCCCTTGCGTCACATGATGGCCGCACCAGGAATCAGCAACACGCAACATGTCAAATTTTGTGAGGATACCATTCCATTGTTTGTATCCTCGGACTCGGACTTCCAATAGTTGTGACAACAGCTGAGCTCAGCAGCATTGTATCCAGGTTTCCAGAGAAAAACACGACTGTGCCACTACAAAACTGAAGGTGTTTTTTTTTTTTAAATATATATATTATTTTAAAAGATATTTATAAAAATAAATAGTCATCCCTAAAAATTACAAAAATATGTTACTGTCGCCAGTTCAACTGACGACAAGGACCCTGTCCCCCCTGTCACTAGTGGAGGTATTTATCGCCAGTTGAACTGGCAATAGGAAGCAATCGTCAGTTCAACTGGCGATAGGGTTCTGTCGCCAGTTGAACTGGTGATATATACCTCAGCCCTAGCCAATTTTTTATTGTCTCTTTTCCACGTAGCCAGTTTGTGATTTTCATAAATTTTAAATAGTACAAAATCTGTTAGACTCGCAATAACATTTTTTTATCGTCTTATGTTGTTCTACTACGGTTAATTTTTAGAGAATTTAGCGAGGGCGTTTGAGGTATGAACAATTTGTAAAGGGGAAGGTAAGTGATATTGCGATTCGCCCGGGAATTCATACACACTGATATTACAGAACTTGCAGTAGAACGTCATAACACTTAATTGAAATGATAATTCACAACATTAATAATAATATGTTACTACTGTCCGTTTTTTCTCGTGGTCGCAACCTCAACGTCTCCCATGTGGACTGCCTCTAATCGGGGCACCGGATGAGGCCCCCGCGACGACGTCCAGAATGCCGATGTCTCCTTGGTCCTGAGTATTTCGCGTGGGGCATGTCTTGAAGGTGTGCCCAGACTCCCTGCAAATGGAGCACTTCTTCGTGTGACGTCCGGTTTCTGCCTCGTCCAGATCATCCTGATGCGACGCACCTTTCGCCGGCCAACCTTTCCCTTGAGCCTACCAATGTCCGCGGCCCAGATTAGTTGCTCGCAGGTGGGATGGCCAGTGAAATGGCCAACAAAAGCGTAACCATACATCTCTCCACTCCATGTTTGCATCGCCGCCTCCTTGGTGAAATAGTGAGAGAGGTACTACTCGGGATGCTGCGCCACCGTCGAACAGGCGGTCATGACATGGGAGCAGGGCTTATGCAGAAGAAGGGGCTTGTTACAAGTGCATATGCAACTATCGCGGTGTAGCGTGCACTCATGGGTGATCCTGTCGCGGTTAGTCCCGCGACGTCCTTTATCCCTGCACATTATCTCGAAGCGAAGCTCTCTCGTGCCCATCTTGAATGCCCGGTGCATCTCACCCTTCTTACTCTTCTCCTCCATGTATGCGGTGATCATGGCGGAGTAGAGTACTCTGTCATTTGCCATGGCGAGCGACGCATTGCTGCATCTGTTAACAAAGTAGTTTGTGGTACCGCGAAGAATTGCCTCCACAATACCAACCAAAGGGAGGCACCTAGCGCTGCGCATGACCCAGTTGTAGACCTCAGCTAGGTTGGTTGTCATGATACCATATCGAGCACCACCCCTATCATGTAGTAGCGACCACTTCTCCTTAGGCTCGTGCTCAATCTAGTCTAAGAAGCATTTGACCTGTGTCCCTGTCTTCCTCGTGACACTAGGACCATCTGTGGGTAGCTGTGGCAATGCTTCGGGGGCCTGGTCAGCGCTTGGTGCGGCCCTTCTCACTGCCTCTCTTCCGTGGGTTTGGGTCGGCCGCCCGTAATCTTTCGTGAGTGTTTCAACTTCGCTGCTGGTTCTGGTTGCACAAGCGCTTGAATAGGTTCATTCAGTTCTTGTTGCGGAAATGCTTATAGAAGTTTGCACCCAAGTGCCTCATGCACCACCTGCTCTGTAGATCCGGCCATGAAAGTGGTACGTTCTCTTCTCGTTGTAGCTGAGTTATTGCACGCAGTAGGCATGCGTGCCGATCATGTATGAGGCATACGTTGGGGCGGTCCTGCACAACAGAAATCCTCACATTCTTCAGGAATCACAGCCAGCTATCTGTGTTCTCGCTTTCAACGAAAGCGAATGCCACGGGAAGAACTTGATTGTTTCCGTCCGTCGCTATTGCAGTCAGTATCTGACCCTTGTACCTCCCAGTCAGGAATGTACCATCGACGCACAAGATTGGACGGTAGTGCCAGAATGCATTGATGCATGGACTAAAGGTGAAGAATGCTCGCTGTAGTACCCTCTTATTAGGTCACTTCGGATGCGTGGTGTCTTGAATATTGACATGAGTGCTGGGATTCCTGTCTTGTATGACTCGGAGTTGCCCAGGGAGGTTGTGGTAGAAATCCTCGAACGTGCCGAACGTTGATTCCAATGCCTTCTGTTTTGCCCTCCAAGCCTTGGCATAACTGATAGTGTACTGGAACCTTGCTTCAATGGCCCGAATGATGGATCGTGGCTCAAAATCTAGGTTATCCACGATCTCACCGTACATGAGATTGGCGAAGAAGCCTAATGACAAAGTTCCGTGGATCGACCGACTCAATGATGACGCATGTGTGAGGGACCACTATGGAGCACTTCCAGTAGGTGTCCCACTTGGGCTGAAATGCGTGCACGCGCCAAGGGCATCCCTCTATGCCGCACTTCACGTCGTAGCATCTTGGGGTAGACTTGATGACGGTGAATGTGCGCCGCACCGACAATGCCCAGAATTTAACCGCATCCTACACGGCCTCCTTGCATTTGTACATAGCTCCTAGTCTGACCTCGCTCTAGTCGTACTCCCACAGTACACGGGAGGCTTCGTTGACAACAAGGTTCTCGAACTGGTATGTGTTCTACTCGGATGGAACCGCCTGCTGGTCCGCATCATCATCGTCATCGGAACCTTCATCTTCGGACAATGCCATGTAGTCCTGGTCTTCGAGATCCATCCTTTGCACTAGGTCTTCCAGCTCCTCCCCCTCGTCAGCAAGCCCACTAGCTTGTCTCACTGAAGGAGGTACTTCGGCATAGTATTCGTCGACGGCATCAGCAAACCCTTGTCCTTCAATCATTGTGTGCGCCGCGCTGGAGTCACCGATTTCTTCCTTGGTGTCAGCAACTCCTACTTGTTCAGATCCCGATGCTGTAGTGGGTTTGGCATAAGCCTGGACCAGAAGGACCAATTTCCATCCCCTCTCCCTCGCCATGCTTACATACGCCCGCTATGAATTTGTTCCCTTTAGTTGCACTAACTCTCAATACGTGGGTTGTCCTACCCGGGGGCAAGGCAACTCAATGTCAGGTCGTACACATCACGGTCCACTTGGAACGTGTGGAACAACCACCACATCACAGCGCCGAATGTACGCTGCTCAGGTCTTGGTAGGGGCACGTCCGCTGACTGAAAATAACTCAAATCAATTCCCTCGGGACCCTCCATAATAGTCCCTCGCCTATAGTAAATTTTGAAATTGGCGACGTGAGACATATTTTACGCGCTGTAATATCAAGAACATTTACACGATGAACTACATATCTAAAACTAAATAGCCCACAAAAAAAAGTATGTAAAACGGACTTCACTACGTAACCGTACATTACCCGAGAGGTGGGCAACTGGACGAACAGCGCTTCGCTAGCTTTTCTCCTCCTCTCTCTTGTGTCCTTCTCTTTTTCCTGAATAAAACTGAGTCCTGTGTGGAATTTTGAGGGTTCCAAGAGGGTTTTATAGGGGTCAGGGCTTGTCGCCAGTTGAAACGGCGATAGCTTCTGTCATGCTGAACCGACGCATGAGGATCTCAACCGGCGACAAGGGGTTCAACTAGCGACAGGGATTTATTTTTGTAATTTATTGCGGTGGCTATTTATTGTTGTAAATATGTTTTTACAATATGTCCTGTATTGTTGTACTAAGGAGAATTTTGTAAGATTTTTTTGAAGACGATTGAGGTATTAATGATTCGTAAGTACGAAGGCAAATGATATTACAATGCTTCTAGGAATTCATGCACAACTCCCTTGGAGAACTTTCGGGAAATGACGCAACGATAAGAACACGACATTTCATCGGAGAAAGGGGTTACATGGCACGCAGGACAACGAACCGAGGACGGTACACGCATGCCTTTAGGGAATTGGAAATACATGGGATATGTGGACGAATAGGGTAGAACTACTGAGTGGAACGTGGCCATTTGCCCTTGCAGCCCAGCTTGGCGTTGTACTCCTCGCTTTGCGCCTTAGCTCTCGCCGCGATAGCCCTCTTCCGCTCCCTCTCAGCCTCCTATCGCCTCACATGCTTGTGCTCATGCTCCTGCTCCTCGCGCTGCCTGTCCCGCCTACCTTGCTCGGCCTGCTCAGCTTTCAACTCTTTGAGGCGCCTTTCACGGGTCTCGATATCCTCCCTGGCCCAGCTCTTCTGTCTCAGCAACCACCACATGTCATAGGGGTGGATCTTGTCATCGATCCACTGGAAGAAGTCGCACAGGGGTGGCGGACACTGCGGTGGGTAAAGAGAGTTCGTTACGCCGTTACGGGAAGAAAAATAGCATTGTACCCCAAAATAAGGTTTCATTACCGGCTGCCTGTCGGTGTAGTCCATGGCGTAGTTTGGGCAGCACCAATAGCGCTGCCCAATGGTCCACTAATCGGTTGATTTGACGCACTTGTAGGCATCCCGACACCAGCCTAGGGGTGGCGTCACCCCTATCGGGGGGCCTTCCGGAGGGCGTTCCGCGGGCATAGGTGGGGGGCCGCGGCTCGACGTAGAATTATTAGGCGTACTACGAGGCAGTTTCCTCAGATCCACCAGTTCTGAAAAAGTTTGGTGTGTGAAAGGCTGCTGACTAGCGGCATGATGGCGAGCGGCGGTCTCATGGGGAAACACCCAGTCCTTCAAAAGCTTGCGGATTTTCTCCCATTTCTTCTCATTGTCCATGTTTTCTACTTGGTGGTGCTGCTGTGGAGATGTTGGATGAGTTGCGTTGTATTTATAGCTAGAGCGGATGGAGTCGTAGCCGGGGCTCTCGTCTTGGTAAAACGTACCTCGTCGGGTCACGTCCTCAGAAAAAGCTGGCTCATCGGGTCACATCGTCCTAAAAAGCTAGCTGGTTTGGTCACGTTCTCAGAAAAAGCTGGCTCATCAGGTCACATCGTGCAGAAAAGCTAGCTCATTTGGTCACGTCCTCAGAAAAAACTGGCTCATCGGGTCACATCGTCCTAAAAAACTAGCTCGTTTGCCGATGTCGTCGGGTCACATAGTCGAAAAATTGTGAAATCAAAACTCGAGAATACCATTAAAATAGTTGCACACAGAATAAAATTTACATAACCACCATTACAGAAATCAATATCTAGTGGCGTCCCCTCTTGGGGTGCACCCCGCGTGTCCCTCCAGGCCTTGCCCATCGCTGGTGCGAGTACGTTAGCGGGTCAGGCTGCCTGACTACCCGACCCGCGCGAGTAGCCTGCGGTGGTGTCGCCAGGGGTTGCTCCTGCGTCGGCTGGGTCGAACTCGGCGCACCGTACAGCTGAGAAGCCTCCACAGAGAACTACGTGTCACGCGGGTCGCTGAAGAAGTCCTCGATGGGTGCCGATAGGTCTGCATCGTCTGGCGATAATGCATCGTCCTCCCAAGCAGTTCCTGCAAAGAATTACGTTACAAACGTAATCATGGCGAAAAGGACGTTACGCAAGCAATGTGAACTTACCTGTTGGTCCGAAGATGTGCTCGGACGACGCGGCATACTCCTGGCCCGCGTACGGGTGGAGCTGAGGACCTGTAACAGAAGATCGTCGTTACAAACTTCTGAGGTTCGAAATGAAGAAGCGATGTGAGCGTGTCGTACTCACATCCGACATGTCCCGATGTGCTCCCCCCACCCTTCCACGACGACGAGCCCGCCACATGCGGGGCAGGAGACTGTGTCCTGCCACCTCGGCTGACCCTCGTCCTCGGACTGGTCGGTCCACCGGTCGGATCGGCGGCGACGATCGCGTCCGCACTCGCGCATCGCCGCCTCCCCGATGTGTTGCAGATCCTCCGTCTCCCCGCGCCATGTGCTGCGCTGAGTCTACCAACTCGATAATCTCCGGGTGAAGATCCACCTGCAAAAGTAATCAACCAGTTGTAAACCTAAGTCTGTCAAATTAAATATGAAATAAGGACGGTTGAGTACATACGCAGCAGTGGAAAGCAGAGTCTGGCTGGGTGGGGTACGTGTCCGACATCGCGGCCTCATATCGAGGAGGGTCGACCACGACCCGGACGCACCGAAGCCTCATCCGAGTAGCGTACCACTCCATGTACTGGTCGTACGTCTCGGGGTCGTAGGGATCTTGCCCACACTGGATGAGGTCGTCGTGCGCGCCACTCCAACCCTCAACCCAAGGGGCCATCCTGTCCAACCAAGACATCGTGCCACGAACTCCCTTCCTAGTGTATCTGTGGACGGCAAGAAAATTATTTGGTGGGGATGTAACACACATTGTACGAAAGAAGTAAAAAGTGAACTTACGCGTGTACGTGCGCCGGCACCCGCCTCCCCCCAAGGGGTTGGGACCTCCTGTCGTAGACCGAACTTGAGCATGACCCGCTGCACCTGGTACTCCTCCACGAAGATATCATGCACCAAGGCACTCCGTGTGTACCAGTACACGTAGTCTCGCGTGCATAGCACCGACAGTCCTTCGGGGGCACGCGCGGTCACCCTCTCGTCAGTGTACGGTCTACAGATGGCGCGGTCATCGGTCAGCTGATCGAACATCGCCACGTACTCCGGGTAGGACCCCTACGAGGTGATCGGCGTGAAGGTGACATGTGCAATAGAACACCGCAAACTAAGCACACGAAATAGTGATTACAATACGAAAAAATAAATGAATATGAAACTAACCTGTCGGCGGCACCACACAGTGCCCATGGTCGGCCGGTCCAGTCGCCCCGCGGACGCACAAGTTTCCTCAGACGCTCCCAAGTCCACCGTGGCCGTCCGACCGAAATGCTCCAACGACCACAACCGCAGAGAAGCGGCATCCCGAGAGGATGGAGCTATTATGCGCGACATCGACACGCGCCGCACAAAGGCGCGATGACGCTGCGCACAAAGACGGCCGACCACGCGCATCGCGGATCTCGCCGATCGGCGAGTCCGCCACCTCACGCGCGCACGGATGTAGTGCTTGTCGATGTCGCCGTGGGAACCCGTGAACATGACCCACCCGAACAACCACGCGGTAGGCATCCGTGCCTCCTAACAACGACGTTCCTGCGTTTCGCGCCATACGCCGGCCGCAAGAAGACACGCACATCGCCGCAAGGTTCACATACGAATTGTTGCGAGAGGACAATAGTTACGAAGACTTACGAGCCGCGATCCACTTCAGCCGCTGGCCGTGCGCGTCGCCGAGCTCCACGCACTTGCCGCCGCCAGCAGAAGACATCGTGGAACCTGGCTAGGAGGTCCGTGCGCCATGTGGTTGGGACGTCGTGCGCCGCCATCGGAGCGCCTGCGCAGGGCAACCCAGTCAGGTAGCTCATGTCCTGCAGCATCAGTGCCATCTCCTCACACGGGAGGTGGAACGTGTGGGTCTCTAGCCTCCAGCGGTCAACCAGTGCCGTCAGCAGGGCCCAGTCGTATGGAAAATGCCTAGACGTACGACTAGCACGCTGGTGCTGGTCGTCCTCCCACGTCGCCTCCACCATCCTCGCTAGTGGAAGGAGGCCTGGCACTCTCAACCTGCGTCGAAACCATTAAGAACAAACGTGAGTCCACGCAAAATAATCAGACCGCGATTGAGTGCATGAAGGTCAGAACTGCACGTACCTCGGAAGCCAGTCTCGGTGCAGCCTCCATGCCCTGATGGGCGTGCGTAGCTGAAACGCCCCAAGCTCTATCGGCGCCTCGCCCTCCAGGGGAGCACGGTACTAAGGCGGCTACGGTGACACGCGTCAATCACCAGGTCAAGCAACTCGTAGTGACTCGCGTCTATCATACCTGAAAATGCAACAATAAACAAAGTTTATATTTTTTTCATGCATCTTTACATTGCCTATGTAGCAACTACGAATTTTCTTTACAAATTTAATACATGCCAGGCTATTTTTCTAGTTTAAATGGTATTTTCAGCACTAACATGATATTTACCGCGCTCTAACACAATAATAACCGCGCACTAACAAAATAATAACCGTGCACAAATATTCTCATTGCTCTTTCGACCTACTCAGCTACTCCGGATTCTTTACAATTTTAAAATGTGTCATGCAATTCTCCTAGTTTAAAAGAGAATTCCTGCATTAATAATATAACTACAGCGGTCAACCAGCGCCATACTCAATTCTATGTCGCTACACAACTCAAAATATGTCGTCATTCTATGTCGCTACACAACTCAAAATATGTACTACACAATTTGACTACATTTATCTAACATACTCAATTCTATGTCGCTATTTTTGTTTGCTAACCTACAAGGTTTTGACATAACGTACACAGTTTCAAAAAAAATGTACTTGCAAGATGATCGATCGAAACTGATGCTCTGTCAATCTCTCTCCTCCGCGACGAACCGGCAGAGCTTCGCTACTTTTTTTTTCTCTCCCTCTCGAACTCTCTTGTTTTTTTTTCTGGAATTAAAATGAATCTGGACTGATTTTTTGCGATTTTTATAGTCAGGTCTTTGTCGCCGATTCAACTGGTGACAGGAACCTATCGCCAGTTCAACTGGATCAACTGGTGATAGAGACCTATCGCCAGTTGAACTAGCGACAGAAAGTTGCCCAACTTCCTGTCGCCAATTCAACTAGCGATAGGTAGTTGGACCGGTGACAAGGTGGCGACAGGGTCCTTGTCGCCAGTTCAACTGACGACAGAGACATATTTTTGTAATTTTTGGGGTGACTATTTATTTTTGTAAATATCTTTTAAAATAATATTATGTAAAAAAAAAAAATTCAAAACTGAAGTACTACCTGCAAGCAGGCAAGGAACATGGGCTAAATATATGGAAAACGGTGATTAAATGCTTGTGGGTAATCTTCGATACAACTTCCAAACAATCACTAGATGGTATAAAGAAACAGCAGGATTTCATAATACATGACACGGTAAGTCAAAAACAAATAGCATTCAATCTTTCGTCATCATAGATTGAACGACGCTGAGTATAAGGTATTCATAGACACAAATTTTACTGTGTCGGAGCACTCGGGTTAAAAAAGCATTCTCTGATGGTACTCGCAACAAATTTATTCTGCTTGGAACAACAAGCACACTGCTGACAAAGGATACATGAAACTAGTCTCTACTCCATGCAGCAAAAGGTGCAAATGAAAAGACTTCACGTCTTCTTTATGCCTTCACTTGAGGAGGAGAATCGCCCTGCAGAGCGGGATCGGATTTGACAGCATCTAATGTCTTGAAGAACTCTTCGGGAAGTGCAACAGGCCGGTGCTGCGGAACATGTTTAGGAATCGGGGTGTCATCTTCAATCACCTCGCATTCGTAGTCATCAGGAACACCCCATGGATCCCATTCTGCCATTCATAGGAACATAATAATTAATTTTGTATCAGTAAATAATGCATGTGGATTCATATGCTGGGACTGAAAGCCTAGAGCATCTTCAGACACATAAGCAGCGTAGCAAATATACTTTTCAGACAAAAAGTAGGCAACCTTAATCCAAAGGAATAGATGATGGGTAAATCCCCATTTTCCATCCAGTGTTATAGTAACAATAACTTAGCAAACTATCAATTTATCATTAAATGCTCCCATTCTTGCATTCAACAAATCATCTTTCAACTAAAAAGTTGCTTTTCCATTTTATCACATGAATAAGAATTTACAAAACCTATGACAAAGTGCCAAGAAGGGTCATGTGGTGAACACTTCAAAGGAAAAAAAATCCCAACAAAGTATATTACCCTAATTAAGGATATGTACCAAGATGTTGTGACTAACGTTAGAACATGTGGTGGTGATACTAGTGATTTCCCTATTAAGATAGGACTACACCAAGGGTCAGCGTTGAGCCCATACATTTTTACCCTAGTGATGGACAAGGTCACACGGGACATACAAGGAGATATCCCTTGGTGTATGCTTTTCGCTGATGATGTAGTGTTAGTTGATGAGAGTAGGATAGATGTCGATAGGAATATGAAGATGTGGAGGAAGACCCTAGAATCGAAGGGCTTTAGGCTTAGTAGGACTAAAACTGAGTATATGAAGTGTGATTTCAGTGGTGCCGGAGCAGATGATAGGGATGTTAGGCTGGACGGACAAGTAGTGCCTAGGAAGGACACGTTTCGGTATTTGGGATCGATGCTACAACGAGACGGAGAAATTGATGAAGACGTGAGCCACAGGATTATAGCGGGGTGGGTGCAATGGTGCCAAGCACCGGGTGTCCTGTGTAACAAAATAATTCCTTAAAAGTTAAAGGGTAAGTTCTATAGGACGGCGATCAGACGTGCGATGCTATATAGAGCAGAATGTTGGACGACTAAAAGACAACATATACAGAAGATAAGTGTAGCGGAGATGAGGATGCTGCGATGG
Organism: Ampelocalamus luodianensis; assembly: GCA_036346255.1. Lineage (NCBI taxonomy): Eukaryota > Viridiplantae > Streptophyta > Magnoliopsida > Poales > Poaceae > Ampelocalamus > Ampelocalamus luodianensis. The sequence continues at coordinate 23,209,448 of CM070622.1, read as the reverse complement.
ATATGTGGTCACACAAGGTGAGATCGAATCCGCAATAAGGATATACGTGATAGGGTGGGGGTAGCACCAATTGAAGAGAAGCTTATGGTTTGGACATCTCCAACGAAGGCTTTCTGAGGCACCGGTACGTAGTGGAATTTTAAGACGTACTGAAAATGTAAGAAGAGGCAGAGGTCGACCAAGTCTAACGTGGGAGGAAGCAGTTAAAAAAGATTTGAGCGATTGGAATGTAACCAAAGAATTAGCTTAGGATAAGAGCGCATGGAAGTTAGCGATCCACGTACCGAAACCATAAGAAAGTTTACGGGCTGTGTTTTAGGCTCTCGGCTCGGTTGGCAGGATGTATAGTTTAGGGTTTTAGCCTTGTAGGTTTTATTATTATTATTATTATTTTATTTTATTATTTGCAAGGCTCTCGTCTCTTTGACTTTGAGGAGGTTTCATTCCTAACCTACCCCAACTTATTTGGGATCAAAGACGTCGTTGTTGTTGTTGTTGTTGTAATAAGAATTTACAAAGTCACAGTTATATGGACAAAGCATATATGATGACAGATTCAGATCTGCAAGTGCTATGTTTGCAATAAACAACATATAACACAAATGAGCTATTCCTCATAAACATTTGTACTTTTGTGACAGGTTCACTTGACAAACCAAAAGAGGGCCAATCAATGTCTACATGCTACAAGCCTACAACTCATTAATATCTGCCTTATAATTTGCTCAAAACTAAAGAAACCTCAGAAGGAGAAGGTACCTCAGAACTAAAGAAACCTACTACTACATAGAGCTGAATAGTGAATACCTGCAAGTATCACACTCGACCTGCTAATGACAGCAACAAGACTGATAGCAGATGATCTTACTTATAGTAGGCACCTTATGTTGTTAGCCTACTGGGACAATTTGCATGCAGACTTCCTTCTATTGTATTACATACTGTTAAGATGCTCGTGGAATGTGGAGAATTACAAACTTGATGATTCCTATTCTTGCTGGTAAGCTAAAACTAGACTGGGAAATAAAGGCCACATAAAGTTTAGTGTTACCCCAACAACTTAACAGAATTCAGAATCAATCTAAATTCTTCTCTACAAACTCTGAAACACAGCCAGGTTAATTAAACTCATTATAATTCCTGCTGACATTTTTCTCAAAAGAGAAGGGCATAGCACACTGATGAATTTCATCTGAACTACGGCAAAAATACTGTGAAATGTTGCATCAACTTGGTGGGGTATACTGGCAAAAAGTAAACACCAAATACCATGATATACCATATCATGGTATTTGGTGTTTACTCCAATACAATGTTCCTAATGGGAGGGAACATATAGCAGAAAAGGCCATTTCGTGATGTAGCATGAGCATGAGACCAGAAGTGCACATAGCTACAAGACATCGATAAACACTCTAGTACAGAACAGTCCATCCAAATCTTAAGCTATAGAGGAAAGGCGGGGAATCCACTTGAACAGCAAACATCTATAATCCACTCTTTCACAATCCTAAGTCCTAACCATAGATACTTAAATGGGCAGTATCATCAACATTTCTCAGAATCAACAAGCAACCTGAACCAAACATTTCATCCCTCTGTATCCAAGAAAACCCAATCCTACCACCAAACAACCCACTATCAAACGATGGCCATTTATCCTACAAGTGCTAAATCACACATCAATTGCTAATATGTTGTTGTCCATAGATCAGTTAGTCGTCTATCACATTAATAAAACAGTCGAAACAAAGAAAATGGTACCTAGAAGCCACACCGATACATCAATTACCCTACCCTAATTCTTGCCCATAGATCAGTCAAGTACATCACACAAAATTAAGTCAAAGAAAGGGAGCAAGTGTAAAGGCAATGGGACCGACGAGAGGAGAGGCGGTAGAAAAGAAGTACGGACCGATCATCTTGGCGATGAGCTTGAGCTCATCCTGGGCCTCCTCGATGAGCTCCTCGACCTGGCCGCATCCGACGCGGTCCTCGATGCGTTTCCAGTCGTCCTCCTCCTGGCAGATCTGGAGGCGGTGTCGGGTGAAGGACTCGACGGCCTTGCGGTATCCCTCGTCCTTGGGGACGGCCTCGATCTCCTTGAGCGTGCGGCTGTAGAGGCCGATGAGCACCTCCCGCGCGTTTGGCACCACGTCGAGCCCCACGATCCCCGTCGTCTCCTTCACCGCCCGCGCCGCGCGCAGCGCCGCCAGCCCGCCCCCGCCGCTCAGGATCCGCCGCAGGAACATCCCGCCGTAGACTTCTTGGTGGTGGTGGTGGTGGTGGTGGTGGTGGTGGCGGCGGCGGTGGCGGTGGCGGTGGCGTCTCTCTCTCTCCCTCCGGTGAGGAGCGGGTGCGAGGCTGCTGGTGTGGTGCCACTGGTGCGTGTGGGGAGTAATGGGTGCGGGATTGGAGATGGCAGTGTGGGCCGTAGACTCGTTGTTGAGTGGGCTCCGGCTCGAGAAGGCCGAGAAGGAATGTGAAAAACGTACAAGGCCTATGGTAGATTGGCGGGTTGCGTGGATCATCTCTGTCTCGGATTCTCCGCTGCTGTTTGGGTTGGGACCTCCATCGAGGGCATGAATTCGCCGAGGCAGGATAAAATGTACACATTCATTGGGCTTGCCTACTCAAATGAGCCCAATTCTTGTTAGCTTTTGTTCTGTTTGGAAAATGCTTGAACAATATATTCTCCATATCCAAGAGGGCATAGGGCTGCCGGTCTAACCCAAGATCGATTCTCACAACAAAAAAAAAGTATGTCTTCCTAACAGCAGGCCAATTTTCTGCAAGCATGTCATAACAATTGACCAGTCGAGAAGGGTTGTGCACTACAACTGAACTCATTTAGGTCCCATCTGGAATACGGGAATTTCCGATGATTACTATAGGAATTGATGCTTCATGTGAAATCTTGCGTTCCAAACGAGGCATCAGCTTTGCAGCGGACGCAAGGGATAGAGACAATTCATACAAACCAGCAGCTCGAAGAAAACAATTCAGTTCATTGATGCGATTCAAGTTCAATCTCGAGGTTTCAAAACTATGGCATACACTGCCAACACCTACATACGAGTTTGAGCAAGTGCAAGAGTTGATCTACAGACTGACGGCTATCAGCCACCATCTGATATTGACAGCGTTTCATTTCCACTGTAACAACCTGGAAACAAATACCCCGTATAACCGGGTTCTCCTGAACACTATCAAGTAAACGTTCTGTTCAATCACCTGCCAAGAATTGAATAAAATAATTTTAAAAACCGTAAATTGATTTTGAGGAACGCTAACATCTCGAGTTGTGGCACTAAAATAGCGATGCAATTTGACCTTCCACGAGAAAATTTCAAATGTGCAACAAAATTACAAATGGAGTGTAATAGCCTGCAGGGCAGGGACGGAGGATGGTCTCGGCCAACCTGGGCCGTGACCCCTAGCATTTCAAAAAAAAAAAAACTAACACTGTTGTTGCTTACTACTAATTACGATACTACTCAGCGAGGTAGCGATTTCAATCGTACCGCAGCGGACGACGGCGAAACACGGAAGCAGGTTACGAGGCGACGAGACGCTGGCCGTTAGTGCGTCGCGGGCTTGCCACGGCCGGGCCCGACGGCGATGACAGATACACAACCAACGGTCGGAGAGCCATGTCTGTGCGCTGCGCAGGGTGTGCAGTCAGTAGTGAGCAGTGTGCTTTTGAATCTTATTGATGCTTGGTTGATTAACTTGGTTCTTCCTACAATCCTGAATCCTACTGCTAGTAATTTGATTTGAACTTTGGCCCTCTTGAGATTTTGCTCAAACTCCATCACTAATAGCCTGCATCACTTAAAGGCATATATGCCTTTCACTCGCATGCCAAACGTTTCATGTCTATGTTATACTTCCTCCGTTTCAAAATATAATACATATAACATTTTCAGTTTTAATTCAAATTTTAAGGCGTGCATACATCTTTAATGACATTTTCTCTTTTGACGTCATTTATCTTACCTCTCTTCCACATTTACGAGTAAACATCCACCCACTATTCTCTCTATATTTCCCAAAACATTAACACTAGGTATATCATGGTCATTTCCCATCACCATCCTCTTGATTTTAAAACTTTCTTAATCTTCATGTGTGACCAAAATACACCTTATAAAAAGAAACGGAGGGAGTATTCATTACCAAGTGCCAAGCGCCAATAAATGCAGGTTAAAATGAATGCCCGAATAGCAACAGCACATTCACATCCTAAGTGTAATACTAGATAATTAGATATTCAAGTACTCGGAACACATTTCTCAGATTTTAAAACCCTAACTGAGCACATTAGGGGAATCTCAAATTCATATTACAATACCTTAGAAGCCAAAATGAGTCACTTCCTCATCTTCACCTTCATCTTCATCGTCCTCTGAAATCCTGAAATCTTCCAACGCCTCCTCTTCTTCCTCCTCGTCAGCATCATCCATCATTTCTGAAGCAGGGTTTTTGTCCTTCAAACCCGTGCTGAGCACCACAGTTTGTCCTTTAGACTTTTCCATATCTCTTCGCAATCTTTCCATGTTCTCCTTCCGACGCTCAGCCTCTAATCTCTCCTTTTCAGCAATCCTCTTGTCAAGATCAGCCCTGAAAAATATTTAGGTAATAATAAGTAATATGCATTTTAGTATGGATAGTTCATTCAGCAATTGTAGCAACCACATCTTAGGAGATAAAGACCTGTAATTCTCCATATATTCCTTCGCACTTGCTTCTATAGCTTCAAAAAATGCATTGACTCCAGTGCCAGATACTGCAGATACTCCAACAGAACGTAGGTTCTTGTAAAACTCATCCAGCACAAGAGAGAGGCTTCGGGTAAATGAAGACGAGTACGATGAGTCGGAGTCCAAAGCTGTCTGAAACGCTTCAAAGTCTTCCATCCACTGGTCCAGCAAACAACATTAAGCTCCAGTCACCGAAGATGTGAAAAACAAATAGGCTAATATGTTAACAAAACAAACACTTAGCAAATAACATCATGTGCACGGGTCATGGATGAAACCTCTGTTGAGTTGCATAATATGTATATTTCATTTTCATAATACAAAATTTCAAATAGCCTACATGACTACATCATATGCCTCAGCATGGCAGGAAAACTTGACTCATTGACAAGACTATATACAAAATAGAACCACTGCATACTGCATAAAATGCAATGTACATGTGATGTGGATGTACTAATTACTATGACTGTAACTACAATGCAATACTAGTGTACAGAATCGACAACTAAGGAACTGAAATAATCATAAATGGCACACATACCTCAAGAGCAAACTCATGCTTGGCTACATCAACCTTGTTAAATGTAAGGACAAGAGGCAAACGGGTCTTGTAGAGAATGCTGCATGCATAAAGCATGTTGCTCATGAATGTTACAGGGTTAGTTGATCTGGGGGTGTCAATTACATATGCAACAACTGTTGGAAATGTTGATGCAAAAGCTTCTGTGATGATAGCTCCTGAAGCCGACCAAGTGAAGATTTCAATCTGCCCTGGGGTGTCCACCAACACATAATCCAGCTGGTCTGCTCGTCTTTCAATAACAGATATAACCTGTAAGGATAAATATTGGGTACCATATTAGCTGAATGACACAAGGGTGGCGGAAAAAGGCATTTCCGGTTTCCCAACACACAACCAATGTAGAATACAAAATTTGGAAAGTATTCAATACGACATCAACTAAATTTCTCTACACTTACAGTAATGTAAAACCAAGCACAATTTCTACAACAGTTTACATGGAATTATGGAAATTGACATGGCACCCGAATTTTGTCAAAACAAGTACATAGGAAAATACGCATTTCTCTAAACATATCCATCATATATGTAATAGATCATCATTCTTCTTATGTTCAGAAGAATATGAAAATTGCATAATATTATTTTGAGTGACACTGATAATTCACTCTGTTAGAAATTTAAGCATAGAACAGGAAATTAAAATATTATCCCACTGCAGATGTGAAGTCCTAAAACTATCTAAATAAGTGAAATAAAACTGCTAACAACTCATGAGTGAACTCTTGAATGCACATTAATAATTTATGTTGCTCTCCTACTAAGTGCGTGTACCTATACACGGCATACTACCATTCAGTTTAAAATTGCGGTTGTAAGTTTGTACTACTTCCCATTATATTGCCTAATAGAGTATGTTCATGCAAATTCCAATCCACACAACCGATCCAATCAAGACATATGATCGTGGGCCAGAAAGCATACCTCGTCAAACTTGGTGGAAAACAGGTTGAGTGAGGTGAGGATACCGCCATTGGGACCAAGGCCATACTCCTTCATCACCTCCTTGTACCGCACAGTATCGCGGATATCAATGTTGGCCCCGAACGGCAGCGTCATCACAGCAGGGTCAAGGTTAAGCACGTACCCCTTCATGTTTGATGCCTGCGTGTGGCACACCAGTCGGTGCATGAAGGTAGTCTTCCCCGTCCCTACACCGTAGAACAAAACCCTAAGCTCCCAATCACAAAATCACTCGACAAGATCTCATCGCATGACATGTTCGTTGGGCGATAACTACAATTAAAATGCGAATTTAAGAGCGGCGAACGAAATCAGCGCACCGGCCATGCCGATGACGATGATGATCACCGGCTTCTTCTTGAAGTTGGTGCGCCCCGGGCCGATGGAGAGGCTACCGATGGAGTCGGCGAGCTCCTTGCCCTTCCCCTTCCCCTCCTCTTCCACCGCCTCCGCCGTCCCCTTCCCCTTCGCGTCCGTCTGCACACGACCGATACCAAGCGCACGAAGCAGTCACAAAGAGAACAACAAAAAAGGAAAACAAAAATCCCCCAGGGGAGAAAGTAGGGCGGCGGCGTGCCTGGTCCTCAATGTTCATCTGGGTGGGCTTGCTCGCGGCGGACGGGTCGGAGTCGACGTCCATCGTCAGCGGGATGGGGTGGTGCTGATAAACGGCGGCGGCCAAGCGGTGAGTGGAGGGGCGGGGAGCCGGCGAGCCGCTAAACCCTAGACTTGACCGGGAGGGGGAAGAAGAGCAGAGCCGGAGAGGAGGGAAAGGGCAGGAGAAAGGACAAGAAGTGTGGTGGTGGTTGCTCTTTGCCCAGTGTATCGGGCATCGTTGGACCGTTGGACTTGCCGACTGAATGCTCCGGTTGGTGGGCCTCAGCCCATGGCTACCTGTGTATGCGTGAGCTGGGCTAGCCTGTGTTTGAGAGGATTGTTCGTTGTGCTGACTACCGTGTGCTCGACTGTTCGTGTGCACCGCGGTGTAGCACTGTAGCACAAGATTGTAGGTTGTAGCTCGCCAACGCCGCGTCCGCGTCCGCGTCCTGCCTCCTGCCCGTGAACCGTCGCTCTCAGGACTTCAGGTTTCGCCGCGCCGCCCGGCCCGGCCGGGAGGCGGGAGTGTCGCAATCTGCCAGCGCCGTCGGTTAATGAACTCGTAGTTTTGATTTATCGCTGGGGCTCAAGTGTGACTTCTTTTCGGGGAAATCACAAAAGTTGCACACTGCCATCACGACGCACCTGACAGTTTTGATTTTGCGTCTCCTGACCTACTGTGTAGTGCATTCATGAGGTCGTAACAAGAACTGTCGTCACTCACGGGCTTTCATGGCGTGCAACAGCCAGTTCAGTACCCTTTAGTAACTTGTCTTTTTAACCCTTACGGCTAAAAACGAACAATTTTTTTATTATCAAATGGCTATTTAATCAATAATACTTTAAAAATAATCTCTGTTCAAACTTATTTCTATAAAAAAAATCCTGCTTGTCATATCATCTTTGGTGGAGTGTCAAATGAATCTTGCCACGCTACTAGTAAGTCCAAATTTAGTTTTAAAATAAAAATGGCCCCTTTCGCTAGGCCACCGTTCGACGTGTGGCAAATGAACCTTGCTATGTCATCATTGGTGACGTGACAAGTGCTACCACGGAATGTCTTGCTAGCAATTCGTGTGGCAGCTCTTGCCATGTATTCATTTGCCACGCTATTGGTGGAGTGGTAAGATTTATTTTTTGGAAATAAATTAGAGAGAAGTTTGTTTTTAAAATATTATTAAAAAAGGTTTAATAAAAAGGTTCGGTAAAAATTTCAGGAAAGCTTATCAATAATGTTGAAATTTTGCAGCCCAGCCCTAAGTTTAATTTCTTTTTTCAGGAAATTTCCTTCAAATACAACTAACCAAGGCAAAGCGATGTAAAAAAATGTGTTTTCAGTTTTCACCTATGCTTCCACTTTTGGAACCACACAAAATGCACAAAAGCAAACTGCAAATGTATTTATTATACTTCATTGCAATGCAGATACACATATATAAAACAAATAAAATTAAAGAACACACATATATGGTTCAAAAGGCATAAATGAATCAAATAAGAAATAACATCGTGGATGAATATGACACACACGGAATGTAAACAATAATCAAATAATTCATCATATGAATGAATTTGATTGTAGTACTGTATATATGTTCCTGTCGAGTAATGGACAGAAGTGAAAGGTTGTTGTATAAGCATGCACGACGAACTCGATCACTCCTCGGAGAGTTTGTCGAGCAGCATCCGCATCACCTTCACCTGCACCTGCAAGTCCTCGATGTAGCTCGCCGCGTCCTGGAACAGCTCGCCGAGCCCACAGGGCTCGCGGCAGGGCACCAGCCTCCTCAGCTCCCTCAGTTGCTTGACCAGTCTAGAATATTCTAGAATGTCCCTCTCGCTCGCCGCCGGCGCCATTGACCGTATCGCCTTGCTCTTGTTTCCTTTCATCCTGCTCAGCTTCCTCCTCCGGTCGCCTTCGTGATTCGTCGGCCAAAAGGAGGGAAGAAGAGTAGTGCTCTTCGACGGAGGGCATCACTTGCGACGTTGCGAGCAAGGCAATAAGTGCACGCATATATAACCTCAATCTCTGTTGTTTACACCTTGGATGATAGGGATCGGAGAGGAGATGCACATGCTGGTGATATGCGCGAGCGAGCAAATTCAATCATGTGCCGGTGTGCCTCCATATGCGCATGTCCGAACCGTCACCGCGAACCACCTACAAAAAATACGAGCGCGGCTTATTCTAATGTCACCGTTGCTGTGGTTGGCGAGACACGGCCGATCATGTAATTGAACGCAGCTACCGCGCGCGGCAAATTCTGTATCGCGACGCGCCGCACAACTCGTCGGCTTCGCGCGCGGAAAGCTAGCTTAATTAGCTTGCATTGTGTGCTGTGCTGCATATAACAGAGGGCTCTAATGGAAATTTTTCAATCAAGTAACATTGAAGTATCTTATAATTGGTATTTAAATATACTAAAAATGATAAAGAAGTATATATAATATATTCATTTAAGTGGTATATTAGAAGTATGAGTACATACTCTCAGGAGTACGAAATGGGTGTCCTATATATATGCCCGCATGTAGTTTTGTTTTTTATGTGGGTTGTTTTGGGTCTTACTTGTTTTCACCATGGCCAAGGCTTGTTTGGGTGTGTTTTTTTTTCTACAAACGTGTACTTGATTTAAAAACAATGGGGTTCTTTTGCTTATTTTTGGAGGGTTGGCTTTAAGTCATTAAAGAAAAAAAAAAGTGTGCACGATCAATGGCATGATGATTTTTTTGGGGCGAAGCCTTTCTTGGAATAATTTTTTGCTGCAACCTAAAGCAAACTTGGGAGTAATGCTAATCATATTAATGGTTCTTAGCCAAGCAGGGCGAGTGAAGAAGATTCACGTGTTGTGTGGGCCAGTGCAACATGTTTTGTGAATGACTCGTTCGGTGTGCGGGCATTTGGGGGCATTGGCTAGATGGTGCCGATCATTGGAGATCTGGCGTCGAATTTTCTACGCGTGGAAGTGTGCAACCGAGCCATCAAGTGCTATGGTCAGGCTAATAGCTGAAGAGAGCGTTGCCTAGCGACGTTTTTGTAGGGCACATTAAATGTGATGTGTCATTCACCACAAACCTTCTCCTTTTCCCTTTGACCTCATCAAGATTTGGATGGGGTGTGTTATGTAAACCATGGACAAGGGAGGATGGGTCAGTTGCACCAGGAGCAAGTGTAGTAGGGGCGTGGGGTGCCGCGCTATAGACGCCGTAGACCCGTGCGATGCCCTGGCAATGTCTTATCATGGTAGTAGTTATGAGGATTGGGTAAAACCGTGTACCATCATCTCACCGCGAGGTATACAGAAGTTGGTATACGTAAGTTTTATGGACATACCCGCTACGTGCTACAGTTTTGTGCTAATGCACAGAAGCATCACGGTGCTGTAATGAAATGAGTGAGCGAATGTCTTGCATGTTATGTTAAAATCTATTGTGTTAAAGTCTACCATGCACACAAGATGGATGCGATTTTTGTATGATCAAATAAGATAAATTAACAAATGGGTCATAAGTATACCATTAAATATGCTGGTTGTAGTCAACAAACCTGGTTATAACGGGGAGTCCAAAGGTTCCTATTGTAGTCCCGTAAGAGTACCATGAGTTTGAACAGAAAGTTCCATTTATTTTTTGGTCTGCAACGACACCGTCGGGGGTGGGGGGATCTAGTAGAAAAGTTCATAACAATTGCATATAAGGTTCTTTGTTGCAGTTAGGAGGAAGTTCCGGTAGAGCAGGCATAAAGTTCCTTATATCTATCTATTATATTATTAAAGCGATAGAAAAAGAAAACACCACGTTCACTCTCAAGTGTTAGAAATTCCCACGTTAATTAATGAAAAAAAAGAAATATCTACACCGTTGATTATGGTGGGTCCAGATCATAATGATCTAGATTAAACAAAAGAGTCCATGTCAAATACAATATAGAAATAAGAGTTCATCTCAAGTACAATGCAAAATAACTGAAATTCGGAATAAAAATAAAATAAACAATTAATTTTGATACGAATTCCTAAGTAAAATCACTAGATAAACATAATTCGAAATAAAATTTTAAAAATAGTAATTGGATTAGTATACGAATTCCAACAAAAAATAACTGGAATTCAGAATAAAAAATAAAATAAAATAAAATAAAATAAAATAAGCAAATTGATTTCGATACGAATTCCAAAGTAAAATCATCGATAACTATAATTCTTTATATATATACACACATATATATTCCGAGTTATATTTATTTAGGATTTTACTTAGGAATTCGTATAGAAATCAAATTGAAGATGTTTTTTCTTTGTTCTGAATTTTATTTATTTATTTATTTTACTTTGTAATTCATATAGAAATAAAAAATAGCAATTTGGATCAGTATACGAATTCCAACAAACAATTATTAAAAATAAGGATAAAAATAAACTAAAATTTGCGATTTGATTTTTATATGAATTACAAAGTAAAATAATTAAATAAATAAAATTCAGAACAAAAAAAAACATCATCAATTTGATTTCCATACAAATTCCTAAGTAAAAGCCTAAATAAATATAACTCGGAATAAAAATTAAACCAAAAATAGTAATTGATTTTAGAATAAAAATAAAATAAAATTAGCATTTTGATTTCGATACGAATTCCAATGAAAAATCTATAAATAACTCTAATTCGGCATAAAAAATAACAATTGGATTAGTTTACAAATTCCAACAAAAAATAATTGAAATTAGGGACAACAAATAAAAGAAAAAAATGCAATTTGATTTCCATACGAATTCCAAAGTAAAATCTCTTAATAACTAAAATTTTGAATAAATTAAATATAAGTTATAATGAGGATATCGTGAATGGTGTCGGTGGAGACCACGAAAGAGTGCAATGATGTTGATCTGCCCTACAAGAAGACATTGATTCACAAGAAAGCGAATAGTCAAGGCAGCGGCGTCGAAGATGAGAACAATTTCATGCTGCTCACTTTAGCTGTTCGACGAGGACAATGTCGTGCTGCTCACTGGAGCAGTTGAAGAGAAAGACCTAAGTCAAAGGAGCCAAGTACTATGACGACAAATAGTGAGCATCAGCATTGTTGAAGAAGTCGATGGCCAAAGAAACTCAATAATGGGGAAGACATAGCATAGAGGAGATGAAGCTTTGGATTAAAGATGAGCTATCGATGATATGTGATCATCGGGTAACTAGGAGCATGCCATCGTTGGTGAGTGACATGGCGTCACCAGCGATAGCAAGAAGATTCTCTCTATCGTTAGACAACGACTAAGGCGGACATACTTACATAAGTGAAGATGGAAGGTTGTCGCAGTTAGTGAGGAAGTCACATCGTTGAGTTGGACAACATCGAAGAAGAGAAGCAACCGACATAGGAGAAGAAGACATCAAGCATGTATAACATCGTGTATGTGTATATACATGCATGCATCCTACGAAAAGAAGCATGGGCGTACAGAAACAAAGGAGCAAAGAGCTCAAAGTAGAGATAGCGTAATGATAAGGAATAGGCTTAGGGCCACTAGAGAGCACGACGGATGTCCCAGCAGGGATCCACGATATTTGCACGTATATACGTGTAGATGTTACAATGGTCATCATTAAGCGATAATTAGAGAGAAGTAGAAGACAACTATGTGGTAGAGTATTGCATTGGAAGGGGTAGCAGCTGAGAGATATCGATCAAGAATTGGGCTTGCTCTTGGAGGTTGAAGCAGAAAAATTGTGGCGGGAGAAGAGATAGAATACACACGGTTCGGTGGGGCAACCGACGTAAGGGAAGATAAGTTGAAGGTAGGTCGCCTATGGTGCATCGGTGTATACATGGGCGAGGTACTCTAATACCATGTAAACTAATAAGATAATTTTATTGTACACATAATCAATGTATCACTTGAGATTAACAGAGGTACATGTGCATGCAAATATTTTGAAAAAGAGTTAAGGGCATGCAACTACATGATACATACATAATGGAGAGTGGTTAACTTATTATACTCATAATTTTCTTCCATTAAAGCTCATACTTCAATTACGTACTCAAATTTTATTTTCTTTCAAGCTTCTATTGTCATTTTCTAATGTTTATAATATCTTAAAAATCTAAATATCTACAAGATACGAAAATATATTCTGAAGTATCTAAGTTATATAATTTATCACAAAAAACTTTAAAATAAATCTAGCCGCGCAAATGTGCGGGCCACCCTGCTAGTTATACATATGATGGGTTACCGATACATGGTTCACAAACGGTCCCAAGCATACAATACAAAAAGTCCATCTAACAAAAAATGACATGGTGCCTCAACAAAAACTCGATCTACTTAGCATTCCACGCCACTGTCATGGCGCCGGCCAAGGCGAAAATGGTGGTAGCTGTGGTGAGGATGGTGTTCAGCTTCCTTGTCGCCCTGTCCCACACCATTTGAGCGTAGTCATCAAGTGTTTCTTCCCAAACCCATAATCGGCACGCGTAGTCGATGGGTGTCTGTGTTACATGCAATGCATTCGTCACGCTGGATACTACATATAGGAGGCGGCAGAAATAATTGAGAGGGTGGCACGCACTAGGAGACTCGCTTGGGGCCTCACGGAGCCTGCGTCGGCGAGGTGCTTGATGCAGGTGAAGTACTCCCTGCCCTTCTCCATGTGATGAGGACATGACCTCTATGGATACAACCATATTTGCTATGTTTAATGTTCTAAGTATAAGAGCTCGTACGCTTCACTTAAATTATAAGGTGAGCTCGTTTTTAGGAGTGTCTTTATATTATATGAACTATATGATGCTACCTAATGATGAAATATATATATGTGCAGCACCATGTCATTTTTGGTCCAAGAGAAGCAAGCAGTTCGAGCTGGACCTGTTTTGGAATCGATTCGGCCTCCGTAATCAGCCCGACAGCATCAACTTAAAACAGGCATAACTTTCTCATACGGTGTCCGTTTGAGGTCCACAAGTACTTGATTGAAAGCTTATTTCGTCCTCTTTCCAACGGATCTGGCCTCACCTTCAAATTCCTTCTGGACTGATCACAATCATTAAAAGAAGACGTCATATCAATTATTTGGGCCAATCTGGGCTTTGTAATCATACTGAACTTGGCCCATCTGCCATCGGGCCACTTGGGGGCGTGGTTACTGTTCACTTGAACAGTAACCCGCGAGTTTAATCCCACCCCGCTAGTTCTATTAGTTGTGTGGCTCCTCATTCCCTATTTAAGGAGGCCGCACCCCCTCTAGTTTTCTTGGATTTTGTTTATGTTTAGTTTGCCTTCGTTGCAACTTGTATCTTTTGCGTGTGTCGACTAGACCACCCAATTAAGATCCTTATTCAGAATCCCAACTCAATTCAAATATTTCAATTCCTATTTGCAATTTCAGATTGCTTTTATCTTGTTCTTGCGTGCTTCTTCGGTGTATGCAGGAATCGACCTTCGTGGTCAGGTCAACCGGGTATTCGTGCACGGTTGATAACGACTTGTCGAGCAGTTCAGCGATTGCGTGGTTTCGGGCCTTGCGAGTTCGTAGCCAGGATCGTGAGAGTTGAGCGACTACTACCGAACTTATCGTTCTCATCGAAAGATCGGGCCAACAAATCGAACCTTCGGGTTCATCAGGTGGTATCAGAGCTTCAGTTGATCGGTGAGAATTTTCAGTTTTCTAGTAGTAGATTCGTTTTTCATACCTAGAGTCCAGAAAATTGCCCAAAAAATTATTGCATCTATCATTCCTGTCCGAACCCCTTTGAGCCATTGCAATTTTTCTTTTCGGTATTTTGCTTGTTGAATCATTGGTTGCATCGTCGTGTCTAGTTGCTGATCTTTAGCTCTAGTTATTGTCTAGTTAGTCATGCTATAGATTGCTTCTCGTGTTTTCCTTCGCGTTGCTTGATCGTTCGTTTAGGGTTCTTAGTTTGTGCATCTAAAACAGAAAATTCGTGGGTTAGAACTCCTCTAATCCGCACCAAAAAATAGAAAATCCGTACTGTTGTTCATCTAAAAAAAAGAGGGTTGCTGTGATATTTTTGGAGAATTCATGTTATTTGTGACTTACGGAAAACCTTAGGGCCGATCAAATATTAGAAGGAGAAAGAGGCAGCCGCATAGAACAAAAGCCGCGGTAAAAAAAAAAAAAAAAGAGAAAAGAGAAAAGAAAAGTGCATGAAAATTGGTAGATACCTTCTACATATAACCAAAAGCTTCCACAAAAAAATTCAGCAAGTTTGGCCCACGGGTTTGAAAGATATAGCAGTTTCAAATTTAAACCCGAGACGGATTCGAGTCCGAGTAGAATTCCGTATCCGAGACACCTTCAGTAAAACGGGCATAACTTTTGCATACGGTATCCGTTTTTGACGTTCTTGTGCTCGTTTCGAAGCCAATGACGAGGCGCATTTTTTCCATATAAGCCACTAGTCGCCCTCCAAGTGTCCCAAAATCGGCCATCTTCGGCCCTGAATTCGTGTCGCAAGTTTTCAGTTTCGATTTTTACCGTTTCCTTCGATCTTCCTTTCGGAATTTGGAGTTCGCCTCAACTGGAAAGTTGTAGATCTCGTCGAAACCTTTCAGAATAGTATATATAAGCCATATAAAACTTTTTTTGTCATCATTCGAGACTAGCTATTGTTTTTGCTCAATCTAGAGGGTTGTTTACGTTGCACGTTATTATGTTTTTGTGCTCTACATCGCGCAAACAATCTTGTGCCCATAGAAAGAGGTTTGAGTAGTTGGCTAGCGTCTCTCCTAGCACTTGTTGTGAGATTTTTCCTTGCTTACATCAAGCCACATTGATCGTTGCGCAGCGTACATACACTTCTCTACATCGGGCTTTGATTAGCTAGCTTTGATTAGGCTAGGATCAGCAACATTGGCTAGTACTTTGAACAATCTTTCAACTTGCATTAACTGATTTGATTATTGCTGATCCTTGCTACTATATTGAAGCCTTCCAAGCTCCACTTCCTACTAACTCAGCAGGTGTCATTCCTCGCAATCGTTGGACTATTCACAAGTGAGAGTATCACGAACCAGCCACCGGTTGTACCACTTCCTTACTACATTGGTAAGAGCTTGTAAGAACTTGGTAAAAGGTTGAGTGGAGTGACTGTTGAAAACTCTAGAACCTAGTAGTTCATAGGGACATATACATTGCGATTTGTTCCCTTGTTTTATACTAACTATGGCAGGTTCACGGGATGATTACAAGATAGATCCACGTCTTCTTCGAGCCATTGAACGGGAGCGCAAGAAAGTCCACGAGGGAGATGCACGCTTGAGACGCGATTATCCACCACGGGAGGTACATGAATGTGATAGTACGTCTGGTAAAACTAAACTCACTATGCCTTCTTTTACTGGTAAATTTGATCCGATACCTATATTGATCGGGAGATAGCTTTAGACAAAGAATTTGAATATTATGATTTGTCTGATAGGCAAAAGATTAAAGCTGCCACTAGTGTTTTTATTGAAGATGCAATACTTTGGTGGAAGCATCTACGTAGACATGGAAGAGTGCCTCAAACATGGCATGCATTAAAGAAACTTTTGAGAGATGAATTTGTTCCTAAATATCATGCTGATTATTTGTTAGCTAGATTACAACGTTTCAAACAATGTTGTAGAACTGTAAGGGAATACTATCATGAATTGAAAACTCGTTTGTTGCGTTGTGGCTTAGAGGAACATGCTGAAGCTACAGAGAATAGATTCTTAAGTGGGCTTAATCAAGAAATTCAGGACATTCTTGTTCACAAAGAATATAATTCCCTCCCTCATTTGTTTATACTTGCTTGTAAGGTTGAACGTCAGATTGAGGAGAAATTGAGAATGCTTGATGATAGGGAACATGAGAACAAACCTATGTTTGTGTCTTTTTCTGTGACTAATAATTTGCAGGAAGTTGAGAACCATGCCAAAGAGGAGAATGAGCTGATTGAACCATCGACTCCATTGGTTGAGAAGGAAGATGAGGAGATGGATGCACCTACATCATCTGAGGAGAGCCAAAAAGGTAAAGATTATGATGCTATCATCACTCAAGGTGAGTATGCTTGTGAAAAACTACAATTGTCCACTGTTCAGGCTATTTTAGAGCAAAAATTAGTGGAAAACAATTCTGATATGCACATATTTCAAGTAGAGAATACAGACTGCATTGATTTGAGTGCACCATGTGATGAAATTGTTGATTTACCTGCCGACTTGAGTGCACCATGTGATGAAATAATTGAATTGCCTACTGTTTTGAGTGATTCATGTGATGAGTTAATCACATATAATGATCACGTGGAATTGGTTAGACATAAAGAAGTTTTGACTAGAATTTCTCCTACGGATTCTTTGTATTACATTATGTTGGATTCACCTATGAAATTGTCACATGCTATGGAGAAAGTTTCTGAAATCGCATGTTCAAAATGTTTGTCTAGTGCATACACCCCTGGGTATACGTTTAATTTGATTGGAGATTATGGTGTAGACAATCAATTTCTTGTTTATCGAATATGCATAACTTGTGATTACATAGATGAATTGAAGCTTGCTGTTTTGAACAACAATTATTATGTGCCGAATCTTGTTCATTACGAGAGAAAATTAAAATTTAGTGAACATTCAATGCCCATGTGTTTATCTCTTATTGCACCATCTAGTGTAGACAATCTGCATCAAGATGTTGAAGTATGGAAGAATTTACACATCCTTTCACCCTTGCTAGATGAATTTGCTATTGCTCCTTCGAAATATGATAATATGGATGAACTTTGTTTGATTCCAAAAGTTGTAGATTTGCCCATATGTGCTACCACTGCAAGTTTACAACTTCAGAGAGTTGAATTGCATAAATACTTCACTTATATTTGCAAAACTAGTTGCAATAATTGCTATGTGAGAAATTTTGTTTTGCTCATTAACATATATGATTATTCTTGGGGTACTAATACAATGATCTTTTATGATCGCTGCTGTCGTCTAACATTAATTGTGCAACAACGAAGAACTGTTAAAACAGATGACATATACATATATCATGTATACACTTTGGCTTCTTTGTTACCCTATTTTCAGCTTATCAAAAGCCGAGGACGGCTTTGTTTTCAAGAAAGGGAGGATGATGAGGACATGACCTCTATGGATACAACCATATTTGCTATGTTTAATGTTCT
Source organism: Ampelocalamus luodianensis (assembly GCA_036346255.1). Lineage (NCBI taxonomy): Eukaryota > Viridiplantae > Streptophyta > Magnoliopsida > Poales > Poaceae > Ampelocalamus > Ampelocalamus luodianensis. The sequence goes on along the minus strand of CM070622.1, from coordinate 23,191,363 downwards.
AAGTATAAGAGCTCGTACGCTTCACTTAAATTATAAGGTGAGCTCGTTTTTAGGAGTGTCTTTATATTATATGAACTATATGATGCTACCTAATGATGAAATATATATATGTGCAGCACCATGTCATTTTGGTCCAAGAGAAGCAAGCGATTCGAGTGGACTGTTTTGGAATCCAGTTCGGCCTCCGAATCAGCCCGACAAGCATCAACTTAAAACAGGCATAACTTTCTCATACGGTGTCCGTTTGAGGTCCACAAGTACTTGATTGAAAGCTTATTTCGTCCTCTTTCCAACGGATCTGGCCTCACCTTCAAATTCCTTCTGGACTGATCACAATCATTAAAAGAAGACGTCATATCAATTATTTGGGCCAATCTGGGCTTTGTAATCATACTGAACTTGGCCCATCTGCCATCGGGCCACTTGGGGGCGTGGTTACTGTTCACTTGAACAGTAACCCGCGAGTTTAATCCCACCCCGCTAGTTCTATTAGTTGTGTGGCTCCTCATTCCCTATTTAAGGAGGCCGCACCCCCTCTAGTTTTCTTGGATTTTGTTTATGTTTAGTTTGCCTTCGTTGCAACTTGTATCTTTTGCGTGTGTCGACTAGACCACCCAATTAAGATCCTTATTCAGAATCCCAACTCAATTCAAATATTTCAATTCCTATTTGCAATTTGATTGCTTTTATCTTGTTCTTGCGTACTTCTTGGTGTATGCGAGAATCGACCTTCGTGGTCGAGTCAACCGGTATTCGTGCACGGTTGATAACGACTTGTCGGCGATTCAGCGATTGCGTGGTTTCGGGCCTTGCGAGTTCGTAGCGGATCGTGAGAGTTGGCGACTACTACCGAACTTATCGTTCTCATCGAAAGATCGGGCCAACAAATCGAACCTTCGGGTTCATCGTGGTATCGAGCTTGATTGATCGGTGAGAATTTTCGTTTTCTAGTAGTAGATTCGTTTTCATACCTAGAGTCCGAAAATTGCCCAAAAATTATTGCATCTATCATTCTGTCCGAACCCCTTTGAGCCATTGCAATTTTTCTTTTCGGTATTTTGCTTGTTGAATCATTGGTTGCATCGTCGTGTCTAGTTGCTGATCTTTAGCTCTAGTTATTGTCTAGTTAGTCATGGTATAGATTGCTTCTCGTGTTTTCCTTCGCGTTGCTTGATCGTTCGTTTAGGGTTCTTAGTTTGTGCATCTAAAACAGAAAATTCGTGGGTTAGAACTCCTCTAATCCGCACCAAAAAATAGAAAATCCGTACTGTTGTTCATCTAAAAAAAAAGAGGGTTGCTGTGATATTTTTGGAGAATTCATGTTATTTGTGACTTACGGAAAACCTTAGGGCCGATCAAATATTAGAAGGAGAAAGAGGCAGCCGCATAGAACAAAAGCCGCGGTAATGCCCGCAGTTGAGGTACGATGGCGCTCCGAGGACAGTGTCGGGCTCCTTGCACTCGCCATGCTTATGTTTGCATAGACCGGCGAGGGTTGGTGCTATGTAATACTCTGTTTTATTCTAAGGAAGAAATCATTCAAAAAGAGAAAATAGAATTAAGAAAGAGGGGATTCTGTAGTTGTTCGCCAACCTGGGCCTGGGCCTTTGAACAGGAGGCCCATGAGGGGCCAACCAACGGGAAAACCATAGGGTTTTCCCCCTTGCGCCCCCTCCTCTCCTCCAAGTCGCCACCCCTCCTTTCCTTCCACTCCTGGCCGCCCCTCCCCCATTCTTTCCTGGCTACCTCTTTGCATCCTGACCAACCCCTCCATGGTGCCCCTACCTCCTCCTTGCTGCTGCCCAAGGCCGACTACCTCCTCCTTGCTGTTGTGAAGAGATCAAAGGGAAGGAGAAGAAGAGGAAGAAAGGAGGAAAGGGATGAAGGCTAGAAGGAGTTGATCTCACAGGGAATTTCAGCGGTTCTCATTTCGGTCTTCAAGGGTGACCATTCATTCCTTCTCCATTCAATTTATTAGTTCATTGTTCAGTAGAACTGCTAGTGGATCGGTAATCTACAGTCGTCCTGTTCGTCAGTTTGTGATGAACCCGAAGGTCCGATTGTTGGCCCGATCTTTCGATGAGAACGATAAATTCGGTAGGCGTCGCTCAACTCTCACGATCCTGGCTACGAACACGGAAGGCTCGAAACCATGCAATCGCTGAACTGCTCGACAAGTCGTTATCAATCGTGCACGAATACCCGGTTGACCTGACCACGAAGATCGATTCCTGCATACACCGAAGAAGCACGCAAGAACAAGGTAAATAAGCAATCTGAAATTGCGAATAGGAATTGAATGTATTGATAGGTGGGGTTCCGAAGAACAATGTAGCTGTTGATCTCGCCGACAAAGAGAACAAAGTAGAAAGTAGCAAAACTAAACTTTAATCAACAAAACCCGCCGAACAAAAGGGGCGGCGGCCACTATCTATAGGAGGAAGAAGGAGGGGGTGGTGGTACTATTCATGCATGAATAGTACCACATGAACAGTACCACGAAACCCTAGGGGGCAGCTATATGGGCCATATGGGCCAATGTGGCCAAAACAACCCATTCGTTACATAACCTATGGGCCAACAATTGGTGACGCAACACCATGGCATGTAAACGTAGCCCGACACGTATGAGTAGGAGTAGTAGATGTAGCCCGGCATATATGTGTAGAGGCAGCTCGGTCCAATTGGAAAATATGGTAATGCATTCGCCGAAAGTCCGATCGAAGATGTGGATGTAGCGTAGCGAGTCGAAGCAGTGGGTGCAGTCGAAGCAAGGGATGCAGTCGAAGCAATGGATGCATCCTTAGAGTTGATGTCCTCATCAGTTTGCGTCTAGTTCTATGCGAATTTGGAGGTTAGGGTCTCCTAGAGATTTGTGGAGAATATCATCAGGTTTTTGTAGGATCTGAGTTCACTCAATTCGGAGTTGCAGATTGGGAGATACGTTAATTTCTTTACTGCTGTCCAGAAATCATGTCTTATTACAGCAGTCGTCGTAATTAATAAATAAGAATTTGTTAAAGGCCGATTCAGGGATGTTGCCCAAAACGAATTCTGTAGGTAATTCCATTAGCTTTCAGAATTGTTAAAGAACACCTTCTTTGGATCTTTAGAATGAAAGTTATGTACGTTTCAATCTTACTGTCCAGAATGTATGTCAGTTTCTGACAATAGTTTTGAGCCGTGGGCTAAATTTTGTTAAAAGCAAAATATGAGAATCTACCCAACTAGACTTTTGTAGGACTTATTCTTAGATTTCTAGATTGATAAAGAACTCAGTGTTTGGTTCAGCCAATTAAAAGTTATAGTTGTTTTTGTGCTGCTGTCCATTTTGTCTACTATTTTTTATAGTAATTTTTCATCGGTTTGTTATGTCTAGTTACAGGCAGAATTATGGGTTTCCACTAACTAGGTTTTTGTAGATAATTTTGTTATCTGTACAGAGAATCTGAGTTTTCCTTTTTATGATTAACAGAGCGAAAGTTATGTATTTTATAAGGCTTCTGTCCAGTTGAAGTTTTCTGCTACTATGTCGTTCGATTTAAGTAAATCAAATAGCTAGACCTTGGGGGGAAGACGTTTGAGAGCATTTTGAATAGCGTATTATTACCTTATCAAACTTGTTTTGAATAACTTAATTGTTGTAGAAGGTGTGATATCGGGGTTAGTGGCATCTTCTTTACCTCTTAACGTATCACAACGCGAAAGTCAAATACAATTTGAATTGGCTTCACTATTTATTTACTAAGTGATTGAAGCTTATGAAATGGTTAAATTCTACGAATTGTGATTAATTCCAGTATTACTTGTTCCTTTCATGGTTGTTATCCCATACTTCGTTGAGAGTATGTTTTTCATTATAATATCTTCATTCATTCATTCATTCATTCGTGATTCACCCACGGGAGTAGGTAGTGAAGTCTCATCATTCCAATATGGGCAAGTAAGATCCACCATTCTAATGTGGGTAAATTGGATCTCCGTTTGAAAGATTCTTCATACGGGCCTTGGATCCCCGCATTTTGTATAATGCGGGTGTTCACTGGCTATACCGGTATAAGCAGAAGAGAAGTGGATGCATTTCATACCTGCATAAAGTGCATGCTAGTTCTTAAGTATTCTAAATGTTGTGATTGATATGTCTTCATTTCAATATTTTTCATATTATTCAATTGTATTTGCTGAGTCGTGGACTCACTCTTGCTAGTGTTGTTTTAGGTAACTTTTGAGGACGACAAGCTATGAGAAGGGAGTAGTCACAAGGAGGAATTCATTCCATCACTTACTTCACAAATTAGTTAATAAATATGTGACTATATTTCATATGAGAGTTTTGGATTGTAATAATTGGTGTTGTAATGATTATTATTGTTCATCCTTAAGTTTTGTTCACATTAGTTGATGTTTTACCTTTACCGGATTTATTCTTGATATTATTTCTCTTGAATGAACTTTGAAAGTTAGAGTCTTTATGCTTGCTGGAATTTTAGTTAGGGATGTTAGGAGTATACTTTATGCTAAAAGTAGTTGTATGGAAAGTATATAATGTTTGCATGATAGTGTCTCGTATAATAAAAGGAGTGTATAGGTGTCTGGGAAATGGAATAATAGATCGGGTCTCACATCTATGATATCCAGCACCGTTAGGCTCAGACGGGCGCACGCATCTCATCAAGTAAGGAACGGTGAATGGAGCTGAGTAACTACACTTCGGAGTAGTTAGTATTGTTCATATATATGTGTGTATGAATTGGCAGGCGCCATGGACGCGGCCATCGTTCACTGTTGCATGCATACACCCGTATGTTTATTTGGTGGCTTAGTGGCTAGGATCGATAGATCAATCAGTGGATAGATCATGCGTGCATGGGGGTGTAGGGGTGTAGCAGGCCGGTCTAACTTGTTTCTCGTTGCAACGAGCACATGCACCCACATGATGGCATCCAACAAACTGAACACCCACTCGAACAAATGCATACACCGGCCTATCCCCATTATATCGTCTACACCTTTCTGTTCCTTCAACCGCTCGAGCAATCTATATCTACAGATTTTAGCACGTTAGGAAGGCTTGGGATAGACTCCTAATCAGCCTACCCCGTCATTCCAACTCAGTATGCACGTAGTGCATTTTTGGCTAGCAAGATAGGTGTCCCTTTTGCAACCAAGCGAGAGGTGGTTAGCCGGCCAACTTTGGCGTGCCATTATTTGATGACACGTCCATGCTCACCTTCTGGCAAACTCTTAATTAAAGATACTACTAATTAATTAACATTTTTTTAGAAGGAAAAGATTCCAGCTTTTATAAAGCATATAACAGTTTTTACAGAAACAGAACCAAGAATCTGGGAACCCCAGATTTCGCTACAAGCCCAACCATAGAAAGACCAACAGAGCCATTACAGAGATTACAGACAAAGACCACCCCCAAAATATCCTACTGATAAGTCTGAGAATAACAAAAGACGTTGCAAGCGCCAACATAAGGCGGGTAAACAAAAGGATTACAAGTTTTTAGAGGCAAGACTGCCTGAATTACAGAAATCCCTATACCACTCTTCAATTAATGTTCCTCATGAAGTTATCCAGATTAGTGCGTTCAACCCCAATGATGAGGATTCGCCAATGCTGCAAACAAGATAGAAATTTATATATCACATCCATAGGTTACCGAAGGTAAACCCCTTCAAATGCCACCCTGTTTCTAACACTCCAGAGAATCCAAACGGAAGCTGCAAAACTAAACAAAATAACGTTCTAGTCATAGCCCCCCTCCTATCTAGCCAATTCAACTGAAAATCATCGACAGAAACTGGAATACGGTCCCAATTTAGAGATTCTTTGATACAAAGCCAAAAGAATTTAGCAATGACACAATTGAACAATTAATTAACGTTTTGAAGTTAAGAGTTTGCACCAGAAGAAGACTTTACAGCAGATATCCATATACCGTGTAGCAATTAATCTTCTGCCTTTTTTAGACAACTGACCGAATTCCCCATGTAACTGCGTGGCTAGATACTACTACGGTGGTGTCTAGGGAGTAGCTGAGTATTTTGTTGCTAACAAGTACTCAAATTTTGAACTCTTAGATTTAGATTCAATGCATGAGATCACTTTGGTTTTTCCCCTAGTGAGATATCACCAAGCATAGTATAAAAAAAAAACTTAAGTACTCACAAACCCAAAAAAAACTCGAGTACTCCTTAGCAAACCCCTACTACAAATACATATGCTTATATTTGAAAGAGAGTTGTAATTTTTAGACAAACTCTAATATATGTGTGATTGAAATACAATTGTATTCTTCCTCTACAATTACAACAACTCTCATATCTATACCTCTTTAATCTGCACTGTTATAATTTGGATCCACCGTAATCGATGGTGTAGATCTTTCTTTTTCTTTTTCCTCCGATTAATATGAGAATTTCTAATCCTTGAGAGCGAACATGATGACTTGTTTTGCCTTTGTTTTAATACTATAAATAATAATAGAGAGATAGATATACACATTTTTTTGGAAGAAACAAATAATACACGCCTGTTTGACAAATTTAAAATGTTTCTTCGATCGATATATATATATATATATATATATATATATATATATATATAGAGAGAGAGAGAGAGAGAGAGAGAGAGAGAGAGATCGCAAAAGCATTTGGCCAAATAAAACTGCTGGCAGCTAAGGTGTTTATGTTTACTAAGCAGAACGTTTACGGCGCTTGCTAAGGATGCAACTAAAATCACCATAATAAAATTGCACATTGGACTAAGTTTTATAAGGATGTCTTTTCTAATGAGATATCGCGCATATTCCCAAAATACGCAACTGTTCAATGCATGTTAGTTTCAAACTGTGAGTAATATTATCCTTGTGCGAGAGATGGAGCATGTGCTTCCCTGCAAGAAACCATGATCAAGTGGCCTATCATTATGCATTTATGCTCCAATGATGCCCCCCATACATGCGCGTGCAAACATGTCAATGTCTACGTAAACAGACGCAAATTAAAGGTATACTATAATACCTAGATTCTCACTGCTAGGACAAGGATGTGCGTTGGTGGATTATCTCTCCTTGAAACGAAATATATAGGTTAATTTAGAGTTCAATTAGGGACTGAGCATGGGAGAGAAAAAAAAAACTCGAAGCTCGTGAGCCGACTCAGCTCGTTTATGGCTCGTCTCAAACTCGTGGAATTATCAAGCAGAGTTGAGCACCTCTTTTTGCTCATTAAGCTAACGAGCCGAGTTCGAGCCAGCTCGCGAGCAGCTCGGTTAACTCTTTTGAATGAAAAAGCAGCACAACACCTACCAGTACTAAAGGCTAGGCCAATAACAACTAAAGGTCCACAGAGCTCAACAAGAACCAATCTCATAGAGCTCAGCTAATCCCTAACCCTAGTCTTGAGGAGTTGCACGCACGGCACCATTATCACAGGCTCCTTGCGCACAGGGACAGCGCCGCCGCCCATGCGGGATGTGTCGTCGCTGTCGTGCACGATCCTCCATCGCCCTCCTCCGTTCGCCTCGGCCCTCCGCCACCTCCTGCCTCCGTCCACCTTGGCCTCGACCCTCCGTTGTCGCCCGCCTCAGCCTCCCATCTCCGTGTTTGGCTCCAGCCTACACCTGGCTTCGGCCTTCGCCCTTCCCCTTCACCGCCGCACGCCTCAGCCTTGACCCTTTGCCGCCGCAGCCTGCCTCCGCATCCAGCTCCACATCCGGCCTCGCCCACCCCCATCAGCCAACCTGCGGCTGCCTCGTCGGTGAGTGTCTTGATCTCATGGTAATAGTGTCTAGCTAGTACTTTGGTAGTAATGATGGTGCTTGGCTCGGAGCCCAATGAGCTAGCTCAAGCCCTTTGGCCGAGCCGGGCCGAGCGGAGCACCATTTTCTGCTCGTTTGCTTAATGAACTGAGCCGAGCTGGTGTGTCAAACGAGTTTGACTGAGCCGAGTTGAGCTGAGTCGGCTCGATATCCACCCCTATCTCAAACAAGCTAGTGTAGCTTTTGCATCATGACGCATCCATGGCGGGCAAACTAGTGAGCATTGGAGTGGCTGGCACGTATCTTCCTCCAGCACAAGGGGTTGTTTAAGAGAGGAAACAGGAGCATTAGGCCGGCCTAACCATTATTATCTATCAATCACATTATTGGAGTGTCTAATTAGAGTCTCTAATTAAGAACATATCTAATTTATAGTGTATGTTTCTTTTCTCCGGGGTACTCATCAGTTCTGTCATGTGGTTTTCTCTTGCGGTACTCTGCATATATGCTACTCCTAATTAAATTGGAGGTTAATCTGTGCACTTGCGATTGCCATACATTCATGCATGGCTCATGAGGTTGAGCTTAGATAATTTAGCAGGACTGTGATCGTGTATCGATAAATTGGTGTGTGGTCTAAGAAGGGGTCGATGAGCTGAGTCATTGACTTGTGGTGGTAGAAGAGCATATGATAGTCTTACTCAGTTACTATGACGAAACTGAGTAAACAAATCTGGCGAAACAAATCGAGAGGTTTTTAAGCAAACAACATGGCCCAGGTGAACAATGACGAAACTAATAGGGACTACTAGTCTAAGTATGATCTTGACACCCGTGTTCATCGCGTTTGACGCCAATGGCCCAAAACCCATCCATGTCAGCTTTGCTCCGCCTGAAAATGACAAGGAATCTGGCGAAATAGGGCATCCTTGTCCAATTGACCAATAAGCACCGACAAGTATAAGATCAGGCAGAAATGCGAGCACATGCAATTATGCAAAACCAAAAATAGAACCAGAGTAATGCATACAGCTAACCGTACCTTAGGTTACTTCAAAGTTCAAGAATATTGTCGATGAATCACTATCGATCTTACGAAATAAATGTCGAGGACACGGCTCTCAGGATTATACAAGAAGAGACAGGTGTTTTTTTTTTACAGAGGGCTTTCTCCGGAGAGAATAATAACCCGACTTCTGTGTTCTTGTATTAAATGAATTTCCAGAGTACAACAAGCCACCAAACTAAGTTTAATTGCTTCCGTTTGTCTTGGACATCTCTCTTTGTCTGCCGGCAACACCCCTTATATAGTGTTGGAAAAGGTAGCAGTTGTTGTGTCGTCATGAGACGCCTTGACGGTTGCTTGAATGCGCCTGTGGATGACGGTTACTGTCGGTGATACATCATCCTGCACGTTCGTCATGTGGTTATTGACAGAGATGGAGAGAACTATGTGCGGTTATGTCAGAGATAACACGCACGTGTATTAACTACCACACATAAGTGAGCGTAATGTACAGAGTCCTTAGTCGATAATGTCCATGTACTTGTGGGTTTTATCGACAATAGGGGTGATTGTGATTCCACCTAGTCGTAGTACATCTTACGACCATAAGATGGTCATAACCTGAACTTATTGTAGCCTTCCCTAGTCGTTACAAGTATCACCGATCAGGAGTATACTTGAGGGCCATTTATAAAATAATTAACCATAACAAATATTATAGATAATTACTTTCATTAATTGAGTATTATTGAATCCTCGTCATCTAGCCCCCAACTTCTAGTGAAAATAACTTACTTAAGAAGAGGTCGTAGAATTGCAGTCAGAACAAAAGCATTTTCGACGAGTGTTTCTTTTGACCAGAAGTTGACTTAGTCAAGGAAGGTACTTTTATTTGAGTTGTAAAAATAATTTCCTTTTTACCGCATGACATAAAAAGAAGATGAAAGGTCACCCATGATGTTATCCATGGGGAATAGTTTCGATAGAATCTTAACCGTTGAGCTTCCACTTGAATTTTGTCACGAATTAACGGTTATAAATAACCACTGAAGGAGCAGAAACAGGAAAAATACTTTCCAGTCATTTCCTTTCCTTTCAGTTCTTGCTTTCTTCACCAATTCTAGAACTTGAAGTTCTTTCTCCCAAACTTCTTGAATCCAAGCAAATTTCTTAGAAGAAATGGTTGGATTTGTGTTCAAGTGCGAGGGATCGAGGATGGACATGGAGAAGATGGCAATCTTTGTTGTTGCCGAAAAGAATTTTCTGAGACTTTTATTGAAGTGGAAAAGAGCAGAGGGTGAATGGTGGCCATTAGGCAAGAAATACAAGATTGCCATCTTCAAAGCTTATTGCGAGCATGGACTCAGACTGCTTCGGTGCCATTTTGTTGTAAGTGTGACTGTAGAAAAGAAAAAAATCATGGGACATGGTTTCGAGTGGTCGAGGACAGATTGCTCCATGGATTGAAGTCCTCAGGAATTTGATGGAAAAAAGACCCCGATGAGAAGGTGAGCACTTCACTGTCTATGATGTGTAACTTCCGATCGAATATGAAGTTTGTATCGGAAGGAAACAACATGTTGGACAAATGCTTTCTAGTTTATAGAGAACTAGAAGCGTAGTATCATATCCTCTACCTTCTTCTAATTAAGGACAATTTCGACCACACTAAAGAAGAAGGCCGAAGAACTAGTCGAAAAGACTAGACGAGTTGAAAGAAAGGTCACATAAGAGATTGTAGCTAGGGTTTCCTTTTGAGTAATTTGTAATACTATGAAAAGACATGTTTAATCCTTTGGAATGTAAAAAGCTTCACTTTCATGCAAATTGTCTTTTTCGAGTACACTACTAAAAAAAAGCTAATACTGGACGTCTCATCACCGACGGTTGACCAAAACCATCGGTATTAAGTACAATCATAGACGATTTTTATTTAGTGACCGTCTGTGTTACTGGATGCGCTAAGAACTGTCTGTGAAGAGGTAATATCACAGATGGTTCATGTTGAAAACCGTATGTGAAGTATCACAGACGGTTCTGAACAAGAACCATCTATGATATTTAGTAATATCACAAACTGTTCTTGTTCATAACCGTCTGTGATAATGCCTCCCCAATGAGTCTCTTCGTCACCGTCATCGCCGATGCGTCTCTTTGTCACATCAATGTCGCTTCGGCTCCCCGATAAGTCTCTTCATTTCACACATCGAATTTATTGCTTGTTTTATAAAAAAGGATCATCCGCCATCAAGGATGATCATCCCCACAATATCACTCTATACTCTAAAGCAGAAATAGCTCCCTCTTCTGTTTCCTTGTCTCTGGCATTGATGACCTACCTGGCCATACTGTATGAGCACTTCTCCGGCCGTACGCTGGCGGATGCTGCGAAAGGATACTGTGTCAACAGTGTCCTGCTCCCTCCTCTGTTTGAGGATTTGCCGGAGCAGGTGATGACCACCTTTCGCCGTCTTGACATCCTCCTCCGTCATGTCTTCCGGGTGATCTCCCACTTTCGGTGAGTTAACCTTGTCATTGACGTGGTCCTCCACAACGACGTTGCATGTCTCCAAGAGGCTTGCCGTCGCTTGGACTGCTTAATCAAGGCGGTGAGCGACTGAGTCGACCTTGCCGAGACCCCTCAAGTAAGGGAAGAGAGCATATGAGCTCAATTCTTCTTGATTCAACAGTCGAAGGGTCTTCGGGAGACACTCGAATGAGCGCGTTAGTGGGTGGACGTATTTCGGGCTTCATCCGCTGATGATCCCAAACCGTTCGATGCCGACGACGTCGCCTACAAAGTTTTGAAGACGGAGATAGCATGCTACCTCTGCCACTAGAAAAACTTTGATTATTTAGGTTTCTATTTTTTTTTAATCTTTGTAAGAAATGACTGGCCACACTATTTGGCCATATATATATCTTGGCCACACTCCCCGACGACCGCCCCCAAGTCATGCCTTCTCCCTGACCCTGTTGCTGACGTCGCCCTTCTTCCCGTCGCCACCAGTTGTGACACCACGGTTCACTGCATAAGACACTTTTACGATAAGAGTGTCTTGTGCAGTGTCACCATCATGACACAACTACGGTGACATTGCCGCCATAGCCGTCGGTCCAATCGACCTCCCCTCAACCAAATCCACCTCCACGCTGCCAGATCTACCTTCCCCTCTTCATCCTCTCCCCCCGGCTTGCGCGACCTGGCTACCTCTCCACCGACCTTCCCCGGCTACTCTCCACCGACCTCGGCCTCGGCTACCTCACCACCGACACTGGCGATGTCGAGGTAAGACATTATTTTCTCATTTTTTCATTCTCTGTTGCTTCAGTTTTTGGGTTTGAGTTTGACTTGTTTACTGATGTGGGTTGTTGTTGTTTATGCATACATGAAGGAGATGGATATGGTGAGCTACTGTCGGTGAACGATTTGCCGGTTGCACTGGGGTAACTACTCCCCGTTACTCTCTATCCCTTTCCCTCTCCTTACTCTGTGATGTGGGTGATAAATGATGTGGGTTATGGTGGGTGTTCTAGATGGTTGGATGATATGGGTGAATTCTCTGTGTATAATTTTGGTTCATGAGATGTGGTTCGGATGGGGCAAAACATCAGTCTTTACACATACAAATTTTTGTACATATAACTAATCTTATGGTATGTTCCTATATAGTATTCTACTTTTGAAAGCTGCAATTAACTTTTCAGATTTGTAAAGGTTAGGCTAATTTGTAAAGCTACAATTAACATACAAATTTCTGAAATTTTTACCTAGCTTGTGCCTTCGATCATCAATTATTTATTAATTGGTGTGTATTCTATTCCAAAACAAGACCAAATGAGTCAAAAACTACTACAACACCTCTTCACCTACCTCTCGCCATTCATTTCACCTTTGTCTGTGTAACCGTGTTTATGCCAGTCAAGTTCTCCTCCCTTGCGTCCCACGTATGTCCTACTATTCCATTTCTGATCTCTTCTCTATAAAGTCTCTAAGCAGTGACTGTTTGTGCCTTTAAAACCAGCTTCATACACACACACACACACACACACACACACACACACACACACACACACACACACACACATAGTTCGTAGTCCCCCGGCCACTTTCGAGGGGTCGTCCACGCAGCATGAGGAGGATAAGACAGTAGCCACAGGCAACTTCATTGAGCCTGCAAGTTTAAGAAGCATGGCTGCCAGGAGAGCACGTGGACGTCCAATTACCTATCAATGACATCTAGGTAATTGGATGTCCACGCGCTCTCCTGGCAGCCATACTTCTTGAACTTGCAGGTTCACTGAAGTTGCCCATGGCTGCTGTCTCATCCTCCTCATGCTGCACGTGGATAACCCCTCAAAAGTGGCTGGGGGACTACGAACTATATATATATACAATATATATATATATACAATATATATATATATATATATATATATATATATATATATATATATATATATATATATATGAAACCGGCTTTAAAGGCACATGCAGCCACTTCTTGGAGACTTTACAGCAAAGAGTCATCACAAACGGTTTCATCTACAAACCATCTGTGATACATCAACTATCAGAGACGGTTTTATCTATAAATCGTCTGTGACAGTTGACGAGGATTAAAACCTCTATGTATTATTTTTAATACATAACAGGCCATACGTTTTCATGGTCGTAACCCCTGAGGTGCACGACCCCACTGGTCGTAGAGATTCCAGAGGTTACACAATGGGTACCATGGTCGGACGAAGGCCTGTGCCAAGCTCCCGACTAGGAGAACTGCTCATAAAAGGTATGAACTGATATTTGGAACTGATTCCAAGTATATTCTCTACCGTGTAAGGAATGGAACACGTGCATATTCCATACCAGACGACGTTTCTTATCCTAAAATATTGATGAACTACCACCATGCGGTTGTGTGTCTCATAAACATACAACCGCCGAACGGTTGACTCTCCATCAACCGTCATCCAACTCCGACCAGTCGCGACGCTTCACATCAGACGTCTTTTCTAGAAGTAACTGCCACCTCTTCAAGGGCTATTTAAAGATGGAGCATGGACGGAGCAAAAAGAGACAAGGCATCAGACTGAAGCATAGACCTTAGATTCGTGTTTTAAGTCTGGCATTGTAAGATAACAAGTAGTGTTCTCAGTGTAAACAGGAGTAGTTCACCATCTAGTCAGGAGGCATCCCCTGTAAACCCCAGTTCATACTAATAAAAGAGCAGCCACATTATTACCCTAGATTTCCCACGTCATCTTCTCCTTTTCTTTTTGTAAGATCGATGTCTTGATCGTCGACAGCTGGCGCCGTCCGTGGGGAATGCGGCGTGGAATCTTGGAAGAATTACTTTGCTCATCAAATCTTTGTCCATTGCCCGTTTGTAATTGCTCATGCGGTTATGATGGAAAGTTGGGACGAAGTAAACTGGTTCGACCTGGAGGACTACTCCAACCTCGACATGGACGCATGCATCCGCGCCATGGAGGAAAACGGAGTTTCTTCGTCATCCTCCTCTTCTGCCGGTTCGCCCATCGCAGATATCAGCGAGGTCGACCGAATGGATGAGGATACACCGCTACAACCAGTGGCGGTTTCAGAGAAAGTGTTTCCGACCAGTTCGGAACACCCAAAAGCCTCGGCAAGCCCGGACTTTTCGACCGGCAAAAAAGGTGACGAAAATTCAACATCGCAACTCGAGGATCAATATACCCTTGATGCGATCATGGTTGACAGGTACTCGCCGAGGGCTTCTAACAATTTCAGGAGCCAACCGGCACCTGGTGACGGTGTCAATGAAACCCTCACTGGTCATAAACCAAGTGGGGATGATAAGGCTCAGCATACGATCGGCAATTCGCCGAATCAGGTTGAGACCCTTACGAAAACCTCAGGAAGTGATGATCACCGACTACTCTCCATCATGGAAGCTTCTTGCAGAAGCTCTGGAAGGCTCTTCATCGATTACGACGGAAGCTCATCGGAGGATCACTGCTGGAAGCACGAGGTCAATGTAATCGGAGATACAGATCAAAATGTCGTGTACGGTCCTCCATACGTTGCATCACCACCACATAATAATGGAGATGGTACGAGTGGTCAAGCACCAAATGCCGAGGTAATGAAGCGGTGGACGCCCATCGTTAATCTGTGCTGTTCTGCCTCAGCCAATGTAAGGGACCAGGCAAGACCGACCAGGAGATCGGGGGATTCAGGCCATTAGACACCCTTTTCTGGTAGAAACCCTTTGAGACCCTCGGTAACAATACAAAACCTGCAGCAAGTTAGAGATATGTTAAATACTTCTGACCCTGCTTTGGCAGAGACTCCAGGTTTTGTCCAACTTGTAGGTCAGGTGTCACAGATTATCCAACAGACTATGCAGCGCACAGAAGCATATCGGGAACGAAGGCACTCGCAAAGTCAGACCATGACTTCATCCCAGCATTCTTCCCGTAGCAGCGGCCAGCATGGTTGTGTTGAAGACTAGCTGATACCAAGACCACCTCGACGATTCCGACCAACAAGTCATGAGGGGAGAAGACTATTTTAGGAATCCTCACCCTCACTTCGTCGAGAGGAGCGATCGCTTGGACCTGGTGATCTTCGACATCATCTAAATCAGGCAAGCGGTCGGAGGCGTTCTAGTAACATCTACGACCGAATCAGGACACCGGAGCACCGACAATCTAATCTTAGAAATCGGTCTCCGACCGATTATAATCCGGCACCTTTTCAAAGAAAACGCCATGAAACTATCACAGGCTGTTGAGCCTTCTCCGCAGGGCTCCAGGTTGTGCGTTGGCCAAATAGGTTCCGACCGGCCAATTTGGATAAATTCAATGGGACCCAAAACCCTTTAGAATTTCTCCAGATATACACCACCGCTATTAGAGCCGCTGGTGGTGATGAAAATGTAATGACTAATTATCTTCCCACGGTATTAGAAGGATCAGCCCGATCATGGTTGCTTAACCTACCGGTCGGGTCCGTGTATACTTGAGAGCAGCTTTGCGACCTTCTGATTGCCAATTTTCAGGGTACGTATGATCGCCTTGGAAAGGAGGATGATCTCCACAGAATCTGGCAAAAATCTAACGAGACTCTCAGGCAGTACATCAAAAGATTTAGCCAGGTTCGTAACTCAATACCAGAAGTTGCAGAATCTTCTATTATCCAAGCCTTCAAAGCGGGATTAAGAAACTGAAGGTTTACGGAGGATTTAGCTATACATCCTCGACGAACAACCATCGAGCTGTTCGACATGGCTGACAAGTACGCGACAGCCAGCGAAGCGGTTGAGTGGAACGAAGTCATTGATCGAAAAGATCCGGCTTGGATAGGACAGAAAAGAAGCAAAAGAAGGCCCTCAAGAAAAGGAAACACGGCAAAATCGACGATAAGGAGGTTCTTGCTGTTCCTAAAAAATTTACCAAAGGAAGAAAGGATTATACTGGTCATGGCAAGGCTAAAGCCCCGACCAATGAATACAAGAAAAATAAGAAGTGGTGTCCTCTTCATCAGCAAGCAGGACACGACTTGCGCAATTGTCGTGCTTGGCAAAAGAAACTGGAAGATTATTATGCAGGTAAAGGTCCACTCCCGTCAATACAAGAGCTCGGGGAGACAAGCTCCAAGAAGGACAAAGACGGTGATGAAGAAATGGAGTACCAAGAACCTCAGCACACTGTCGACGTGATCTTCGGTGGATCTTCTTCGTACGAGTCCAGACGTCATTTGAAGGCCATGGAGTGAGAAGTCAACCTTACCGAACCTTCGATCGCCATTAAACCTTCAAGGTGGTCGGAGACAATAATCTCCTTCAGCAAAGAAGATTGCCCTATTCCTTCGACTCGACCAGGTAGGTTCCCTATTGTCGTTGAGCCTACTATTAATACCAGCAAGGTTAATTGGGTCTTGATAGATGGGGGTAGTTCTTTAAATATTTTATTTGCAAGCGCATTGGAAGACATGCAGATTCCCAAATCCAAGGTAAAACCTGTGAAATATGCCTTCCATAGCATAGTTCCTGGATCTACCGCCAAGCCAATAGGGCACTTATCCCTACTGGTTACGTTCGGAAGACTCGACAACTTCCGGACAGAATTTTTTTTCATTTGATGTGGTAAATTTTGAAACCGCATATAGTGCAATCCTTGGTCGTCCAGCTTTAGCAAAATTTCGGATAGCCACGCATTACGGTTATCAGGGTTTGAAAATGCTGGGACCAAAGGGTGTCATCACAGTTCGAGGCGATCAAAAAATAGCCTACGCATGCGATCAGGAATGTTTAGAGCTGGTCGATGAACTTCCAACCAGGGGAACTAACACCACTTCTATGCAGGTCAAACACTCGAGACCAAAGATGACACCAAAGCCTTCCGACCAGATAAAAGAGGTACACCTCGACGAAAGCGCTTCTCCAGAGGGTGCCAAGATACTGGTCAGAGCAGGACTCAACCCTAAATAGGAAGAGTCGCTCGTTTCCTTCCTTCGAGCAAACCAGGACGTATGCGCCTGGCAGGCGTCCGATATGCCCGGAGTTCCCAGGGAGGTGATCGAGTATAGGCTAGCTCTGCAGCCTAACAAAAAAACGGTCAAGCAGAAGTTAAGGTGTTTCGCATCTGATCGGAAGGAAGCAATCCAGTCGGAGATTGACAAGCTTCTCAAAGCTGGGTTTATTCGTGAGGTCGACCACCCAGAGTGGTTCGCCAATCCTGTAATGGTTAGAAAATCCAATGGAAAATGACGAATGTGTATCGACTTTACAGACCTTAATAAAGCTTATCCGAAGGATGACTTTCCCCTTCCTCGCATCGATCAACTTGTAGACTCTACTTCCGAGTGTGAGTTGTTAAGTTTTTTAGATGCTTACTTAGGGTACCATCAGATTAATATGAGTAAAGAAAATGAAGAGAAAACTTCCTTCATCACTCCATATGGTACTTATTGTTATGTAAAGATATCATTTGGTCTCAAAAATACTGGTGCAACATTCCAAAGGTTGATGCAAAAAACCTTTAGTCCACAGATAAGTCGGAATCTTGAAGCCCACGTTGATGATTTGGTCGTAAAAAGCATCAACGCCGGTGATCACATTCCAGATTTACAAGAGACTTTCAATAACTTAAGACGCCATAACCTTAAGTTAAATCTGGAGAAATGTGTATTCGGAGTTTCATCTGGAAAGCTTCTTGGATTCCTAGTTTCAGCTAGGGGCATTGAAGCAAACCCAGTGAAAATAGCCGCCATCGATCAGATGCGCCCTCCAACCACAAAGAAGGAAATTCGGAAATTAACCGGCTGTATGGCAGCGCTAAGTCGTTTCATAGCGCGGTTAGGTAAAAAAGGAATACATTTCTTTAAGCTTCTCTGGAAACATGTAAGTTTCGAATGGACTAAAGAGGCAAGTAACGCCTTCGAAGAACTTAAACGGTACCTTACGAGTCCCCCAATCTTAGTTTCACCAAGATTGGGAGAGACATTGCTGATTTACGTGGCTGCAACGCCACAAACAGTCAGTGGTGTGCTGGTCGTAGAACGTGACAATGTCCAACGACCGATATATTACGTAAGCGAAGTCTTACATGGACCAAAAGAAATATATCTGCAGATACAAAAGTTGCTCTATGGTCTCTTTATGGCTTCAAGGAAACTAAGATATTATTTTCAGGCCCATAAAGTGGTCGTACCAACTGGTATCCCCTTGGTCAAGTCCTGGAAAAAAGGGAGTCATCAGGGCGAATAGCAAAATGGGCGGTTGAGCTTGGGGCGTTCGACCTCCATTTCATCCCACGAACAGCAATCAAGTCCAAGCAACAACAGAATTCATTGCTGAATGGACAAACCCTGAACCCACCCAAGGGCTCGAGTATGAACACCACGATGAGTGGACAATGTACTTTGACGGGTCCTTGATGCTCTACGGCTCGGGGGCTGGGGTCGTCTTGATTTCCCCTACTGGCGAACAAATAAATTACGCAATTCAGTTAAACTTTCCTGCTACTAACAATGTGGCAGAATACGAAGGTTTACTGGCAGGACTTCGAGCAGCTGGTTCGCTCGGGATTCGCAGATTGCTAGTGAAAGGCGATTCTCAACTAGTAGTTAATCAAGTGGGGAAAGAGTATCAGTGCTCTAATACCAAGATGTCGTCATATCTGGCGGAAGTACGGAAACTTGAAAAGCATTTCTTCGGTTTTCAGACCCAACACATTCCTAGAAAGGGAAACTTTCTGGCAGACCAGTTCACACGGATGCCTTCTATAAGGACATCCGTCCCGCCCAGAGTTTTTCTCGAGAAACTCGATTCACCCTCGGTAGTCGAGCCTTTCGAGGACATAGATGTTTGCAAGGAGGTTGCACACCTCAATTCTACAAACATGGATGCTCCACAGGTCCATGATGGTTGGCGCCATCACGATCACGGTAGAGATTGGATGACATCGATCTACAATTATCTTCAGCATGACCTAATTCCAGAAGATGATGTAGAGGCCGATCGTATAGCACGAAAATCCAAATCATACACTCTAATTGAACGTATCTTGTACAAGCGAGGATCTCATGGATTGTTGATGAGATGCATATCTCAATCGGATGGCATTAAATTGCTAGCCGAAATTCATGGAGGAGTATGTGGAGCCCATCATTCCTACAGAACGCTGGTTGGTAAAGCCTTTAGGCAAGGATACTACTGGCCAATTGCCCTTCATGATGCAAAAGCGCTCGTGACGAAGTGCGTACAATGTCAGTTTCATAGCTGATAAACAGTCAACTATCACATACGGTTCTGAGTTAATAATCGTCTGTGATAGTCTGCATCACAAACAGTTCAAAAACTATCTGTGATGACCTCATGTCATTACTAACCCATAAACTCAGATGGCTCACGAACTGTCTATGATGACGTTTTTGAACCATCTCTGAAGACATTTTCTGTAGTAGTGGTAGTTAGTAACTCATAAGACAAAACAGAAATGAGAAATAAAAGTAAAGACTAAGGAATGAAAGTCATGATTATAACTTTAACCTAGCCCTTGACTGTTTGCTTAGTTAAAGTAAATGTACTAAGAAAATAATGGAAAAAAGTGCTCGCTTAAAATCCTTTCCGACTATGTTTATTGAACTTATTCTCCTTGTATTGTTAGCAAGAGTAAGGGACTGGTCGACACTAGGAAGCTCCTTCTAGTGGGTAGAACCACGTACAGAGATGAGAGACTTCGACTAGGTGACATCACCGCCCTCCGACTAGTTTACACATAGAACTTCCTTAGCTGATCGAAAATGATCGAAAGAATGATGAAAGATTTGCTTGTTAAGCAATTATTTTTAAACAATAAAGAATGAATGAAACATAAACTTTATTGAAAGTATAAGAGTTTACACATAGAACTTCCTTAGCTCATCGATGTTCCATGAATTAGAGAGAACTCTACCATCTTCCATTGCCAATCGTACCGAGCTTGATCGCGTGACTTCGATCACTATGTAAGGGTCTTCCCACTTGGGGGGGAGCTTATTCTGATTAGACTGGGTCTGAATTTTTTCATAACCAAGACACCTATAGCAAGGCTACGAGGTTGGACCTTACAATCGTAGTACTTGCATAGGGATTGTTGGTAGATTGCCGAATGGATTAGGGTTTGGTTCCTATTTTCTTTGAGTATGTTAATATCATCAACTCGAAATTATTCTTGGTCGAGGTTGTTGAACTTTTCGACCCTTTTAGACTTAATCTTTAGTTCTGGTGGAAGCATGGCTTCAGCACCACAAACTAAGAAAAGGTTATTTCGCCTGTAGCCCGACTAGCGGTCGTGCGAATTGCCCATAAAACTGAAGGTAATTCTTTTACCCCAAGCCTCTAAGTGTTTTATAAGCTAGTCAAAAACACAAGTTTAAGTTCCCTGCATGATTTGGTAGTTTGCCTTTTCGACCGTCCTATTACTTTGTGGATGGGCAACAAAGGCATAATATAATTTGGTACCTAATTCTTCACAAAATTCTTAATTCGATTTGGAACACCGAATTGAGTGATCACACTTTTCATCATAAAGTTCTTAGCCACTTCTATTGTTATCCCAGAAACAGGTTCGACTTCGATCCATTTTGTGAACGTATCAATAGCCGCAAAAATGTACTCGAAGCCCATTGGTGCCTTTAGGAACGGTCATAGGATATCTAAACCCTTGGTCACAAAAGACCAAGAAAGAGGTATTATTTGTAATGCTTGAGCTAGTTGGTGTATTTGTCTACTATGAAACTGACATTCTACACACTTAGTAACGAGCGCTTTAGCATTGTGGAGGGCTGTTGGCCAATAGAAACATTGTCAAAAGGCTTTATCGACTAGGGTTCTGTCGGAAGCATGAGTTCCACAGATACCTCCGTATATTTATTTAAGGAGTTCTAGTCCTTTCTACAATACACATCGCATAAGTACCCCGTTGAGTACCTCATTTATAGAGGACCCTTTCGACCAAAGTATACATTTTTAGCTTTTCGGGATAGATGGTCAACCTCGAGATCATCATTACGTATAGTACATTTCTGAAGATATTCGTAGATGGGGTTCATCCAAGTATCTTCGTATTCTAGAGAGGCTATCTCACTTAGAGTAGTTTCTGGTTTTTCGACCAAAGACATCTTCTGGAGCTATTCCAAGTAGACTCCTTGTGGGACGGGTGATCTGGAAGAAGCTAGTCAAGCTAACTAGTCAGTGAGGAAATTACCCTTTCGAGGAATATATTAAACCTCAAGACTGAAAAATGATTTTCAAGCTTCCTGACTTCCGATAAGTATCGAGACATGATCGAATTAGATCATTTCTACTCTTTTCCGACCTAATTCACAACTAACTGAGAATCACCTTTCACGAGTATCAATGAATCCCGAATGCTTTCGCTGCTCAGATGCCAGCCAGTAAATCCTCGTACTCTACCACATTGTTAGTAGCAGGGAAGTCTAATTGAATAATATATTTTAAGGTCCCTCTGGTTGGAGAAACCAAGACCACCCCAGACCCAGAACCACTAAGCATTAGTGACCCATCAAAGTATATTATCCACTAATCATGAGACTCATACTTGAGTCCCTAAACTGGTTCAGGATTTGTCTATTCGTTGATAAAGTCTGCCAAGATCTGAGATTTAATAGCCATTCGAGACACGAAATGGAGGTCGAACTCCCCAAGTTCGGCTGACCATTTAGTCATGCGTCCCATTGCTTCTGTGTTTTGGAGGACCTCTCCTAAAGTAAACTCAGACGGGACGATTAACTTGTGCGTATGGAAATAATACCTAAGTATACTCAAAGACATGAGGATGGCACATAGAAGCTTTTGGACGTGAGGGTGGCGCTCCTTAGGCCCGTGTAGAACTTCACTTACATAGTATACTAGTCAATAGAGGTTAAAACGGTTCAGATACGGGCGGATATTGATCTTCCCGTATCCTACCCCATATTTTTACCTCAGATTTGGAGTCAGATACGGATACCCCGAATATGGATACGAATACAGATTTTTGGGATACTAGCACAGGACGAATGCAGATCGTATTAAAATGGTCATAGATAACTTGGTGGATTGTCTACACATAAAGAAAAGATATAACTTCACCAACGAAAGTGTCAAATTATACTACTTATTAGAGAATTATTTATTCTACTTAACAACATAAACATAATCAAATGTAAATTCATATTATATATTAGTCAATGACTAGAAAACCATAGAGGATATTAAAGGATATTGATGTTTATCAGATATCCTATAAAATACGAAAACGGGTCGGATATTGTTTTTCTCATATCCTAACCCATATTCCATGAGATTTTCTGGATGCGGATCAGGACAAAAAATAATGGTACCTCGTGCGGATTTTTTTTCGGATATGGCATCGGATCGGGCGAGAATTATCCACCCCGTTTTCACCTCTACTGGTCGATGGGTATTTTGACATTCAGCGACCAGTACAACACTTACAACTTGTGGCGTAGCAGCTAAATACAATAATAGTGGCTCACCTGGTTGTGGAGAAATCAAGACTAGAGCACTTGTAAGGTATTTCTTGACATCCTCAAAGGCTTTGTTTGCCTCCTCAGACCACTCGAAACCCTCATGTTTCCCGAGGAGCTTAAAGAAAGAAAGTCCCTTTTCTCTTGGTTGTGCTATGAAATTATTTAAAGTCACCTTGCATCCTGTTAGTTTTTGGACTTCTTTCTTCATGGTCGGAGGGCACATTTGATCAATGGCCACAATCTTTTCGAAATTGGCTTAATGCCTCAAGAAGAGACAAGGAATCCAAGTAGCTTCCTCAAAGAGACTCCAAACACACACTTATTAGGGTTGAGTTTCAAACATTGTTTTTTTAGGTTGTCGAAAGTTTGTTGTGGGTCGAAGATATGAATTAGACGTTTTATGCTTTTATGATCAGATCAATGAAATCTACATATATTCTACACTTACTATTATATTTCCTAACCATTATAGGGTTGGCAACCACTCGGGGTGATCGGCCTCTCTTATAAAGCCTGCTTTAAGTAGTTTGTCAAGTTCCGACCGGATATCTTCCCATCGATCGGGCGCAAAGCGCCATAACTTTTGTTTTACGGGCTTCTTATCGGGCCATAAATCTAGCCTATGCTCGATCACTTCCTTGGGGACCCTAGACATGTCGGATGCTTTTCATGTGATTACTGAAGGGATACGGGTAGGCTAAACTAGCTGACAATTCAAAACTTCTATCATATAAACCAAGAAGCCATGCAAGCAAGAGATCATAGATCATTACCACTAGATGAGCAAAGCAGTGGAAGAAGATTTGGAGAAGCCTAATCCAATGTCGAGCTCGTCGATGTAGCGGTCATAATCGATCGCCCAACGTGCTTGGCACTTATCATCTTCTCCAGCAACCTATCGCGTTCCTTGCGTAGGTCGTGGATTGTCCTCGATCAGTGTAGCAACAATCGCAGCATCGCCTCTACGGTATCCACATGTCCTTTCCGACCACAAGTCGTTAGCAATTCCTAGTAGGATACAACAATTCTTGAATACACATAAATATTGTATCAGATGAACCTTATGCAATATGATATGCGACCAGGTTCTTATCACTTACGATCAGCTCGTATCTCTATATGACCAGTTCATATTTAGTCTTGACCAGTTCGTAACTCCTTACGACCAGTTCGTCGACCTGTTAATGATTACGTCCGACCAGTTTACGACCAGTTTGTATCTCCATATGACCAGTTCGTATCTGGTCGGACTGAACAATCTGCTTACGTATTCTCTCTTTGCCTCACTCTATCTGGTGAACTTCAGGTGAGATATTTGTCATTCATGGACTATGTAATACTTTCTCGATCTAGTGATGGATAACTTCACTTGGTCGACTCTTCGAACACTAGTGGCATGGCTATGTACTTTCTTTATCCAACCACATCGAGGGGCCCAAAGATATCTCTCTTGTTATGTTAGGAGGTGCAAATCCTATATCCGACCAGTCAGATCCCTCCGTATGTTTCATAGTATACCCGAAAACTATATTTATAACTGTCTAGTTACAGAGTAGCATTTGGGAACCACTAAGTGTACTATTACACATGTAGGAAACCATGTTGATCTCAGATCTAAGGATTATGCATCACCATTGCTTGAGACCAACTAATGATACACAAAATCATAACAATCTCAAGTGTCTCAAGGTGGGTCAATCCAACACCATGTTCTCTAACATATGTTCACATTATTGATTCGATATCCCCATATCCATGATCGGTAAAACATGGTCATCAATCAATACATATACTGGTCGATAAGTTACTAGTGTCTCGACCAGTGATATCCGACCTTGGATACATTTAGAATAACATCATATAACTTAAAGAGCTTTACCAACAAGTCACATACTTGTTAATCTTTATAAATGATAATTCATCCAAGGAACATAATAATATTTATTCTATAACTCACAAATATAGATGTGATACAATCATCTCTATGATTGCATCTAAGGTATATCACCAACAAATACATCTGCGTTTGGCCAGAGGAAGACGATGGGTGCATCTTCCTATGCGAAATTGAGGGTGACTCTGATACGAACAGTCTTGGAGGGCTCCATTGCATCGAGCAGAATCTCCTTGACCTAGTCGTTTGGCTTGGGTACGACCTTCAGCTTCGAGTGCTCTACCGAGTGCTGCAAACTATGAGCTTCTTGAGTAGGGATCTGACCCACTAGCTTGAGGGACTTGCGGTTGCATGTGAGCATCATCTTTTTATCACAGCAGACTGTGTTGACTCCTTTGAGACATGATATGTTTAAACATTGGTAACTGTAATGGGCAGTCATTAGAAACCTTGCCAAAGTAGGTCGACTAAGAATAGAATTATATGTTGTATCAAAATCAATATTTTCTCTGTCCTAAAAATGCTCGGAGTTCTAAACATGACAGGAAGAGAAACTTGATCAATTGGCTTGGCCGAAGACCCAAGTACAATACTGTGGAATGAGTATTGTACTAGTCTTATTTTCATCCTGGGAACTTGCATTTCACCCAAGGCACTCGTAAATAATATATTGAGAGAATTGCCACCATCAACTAAAACATGATTAACTTAGCAATTGTTGTTGGTGGGTTCAACCACAAACAAAAATCGATCGAATCGAGCAGAAGGGATCGACAGTATTCCTTTTCGAAAAAATGGTGACTTCCGACCAGTTCGATAATTTATGGGCAATAGGAGGGTCAATAGAGTTTACCTCATGTTCGATAACTTTAAGCTGTCATTTCGACTTGTATGCCGATGAGCCCCCATAGATGTGGTCAATCGTGTGCTCAGGGTCCTGGTATGACATCTCATCATCATCCTCTGACTGCTTTTGACCACTTGTTTGTCCCACCTCTTCGATGGATGGAAGTGGTCCCTCGCTAGAATAGTAGTCCTCGAGCTTTCATTAGAAAACTCGGCAATTGTAGAGGTCGTGCCGTTCCTTTTTATGGAAAGGGCACCACCTCAGCTTGTTTGACTTTCGTTCGGGGTGTTTGCCTTTGCGTCGATCGGAGCACTATTTGGACCTATGAGGCTCCTTGTTGCTTATGGCTAGAACTTCCTTTGAGCTCTTCGTTTGTGGCTTCTTGTCTTTAGATTTTTCTCTTTGAGTTTTCATACTATTTTTCTTTCTTCTTACCACTATCGTTAACTCCTTGAGAATATTTGTCATCACGATCAATAGTCTGATTCCATTCGACTGCTTCGGTAGCAGTCGCATAGCGATTGACCATCTCAAAAAGTTCAGCAACAGTGCTCGAGGGTTCAAAGCAATGTCTTCTATGAGTCTCTAGTTTCGGACTCCCTGCTTAAAAGCCTAAATGACAAATGAATGTGACACTTTAGGGATAGTGTTGCGAACCTGACTAAAATGTCGTATGAATTGATGTAGGGTCTCATGTGAATCCTGTCGCATGCGATGCAGGTCGTCCTCTTTTCCACGGTGATTGTAGGTGCCCTAAAAATTTGCTAGTAGCAATTCACAAAGATATTACCATGAGCAGATCTACTCGGGTAGCTGGTTGAGCAGCCATGACCGGGCAGAACCTTTGAGCACTATTGGAAGCTTGTTAGCCATTACATGCTCTCTTTGTCTAGTGGTTCGGATTGCAGTAGTGTAAATTTTTAGAAATTCAATGGGGTTTTGTGTCCCATCAAACTTTTCCATATTCACTGGTCGAAATCTTGCAGGCCAGCGAACTGCTCGGAGATTGGGTGAAAATGCTCGGCAACCGGTAATAGCAGGGTTGACATCACCAGTGATCGTACTCGATGATACCCAGTGGTAAGGGGACCTGATCTATCATAGATATCAGTCCTACGAGGGTAATACTCCTCGTACTCCATCTGCTAATGCAGATTTCTCCGAGGGAATCGTGGTTGCCCACTTCTCCAAGGATTTTGTCGACCACCAGCCGTTAGGAGTGTACGCCAATTCCTTCTTCGCCCACCATCGTGATCACGAGATCGATCAGGGGATGAGTTAGGTCGAGGGACGTCTTTGTGTTCTCTGCATTGAGAACTATGTGAACGACTGACGATTGATGGAGTTGTTCCAGTGTGATCTTCAAAACATTGTTGTCGGTACTGTTTGACTCTGGTCATAGTATCCTGAAGCCTTTAAGCAATTTCTTGAGGAAAGGCATCGTAGCCTGGTGCCTGTCTAAGCACGTGACCCGGATTTTCTATGAGATCATTGATCTTTTGCAGTTCTGGAGCAGTTTTTGACTGGTATTGGATTCAATCAGGCAGCCTATCTTGGGCCACAATCGTTCTTCTCTTGATGGTCTCGGGATCATCTATATCCGAGTTCGCCGGGGCATCTCGGGGTGGAGTGCGATCAACTTGAGGATATCGGTTACGCTCATGAATGTTGAGATTTCCCTCATTGTCGGAGGGGTTCTCTCCATTCATACGAGTGCCCGAATGGTGTGTGCAATGGGCAACATCCCCGGTCCTATTTTGTGGAGAGTGATCAAGATCTATAGGGAGGACAAAGGCCTCCTAGGTGATGTTGTTGCCACTTGTGGTAGATCCCTCCTGGCTCGATGAGTAGTTAAAAGACAATGTCTCACGATCCAGAGTAATACCCTCCAAGAAAGAAAATTCTGGGTTATAACCTGTAGGGAAACGGGTAGGCTACACTAGCGCAAATTAAAAAATTCTACCCGTAAACCAAGATCACTGCAGTTATAGATCACGGTCTTACCACTAGACGCGCAGGTGCGGAAGTTGATGCTGGCGTCGAGGCGATGTAGTCGTACCAAGTTGATGCGATGCGTCGGGCGCAGTAGTCGTACTACTTCCTCGTCCTCGTCGTGGCGCCCCACGCTGACTCCTTTCTTGCGGTTCGTCCCAACGCCACGATGCGGCGCCTTCAAAGGTATCCACACGTGCGGGAGAAGCGGCGACGCCGGACTACTAGATCGCGCGGCGACTAGGGCGTGGGAGGGTGGCGGCGAGGTTTGGGGATGTCACGAAAAACTCAACCCTTAACGATGCGCCGCCTCCTTTTATAGGCGTCCTTATAATGGGCTTCTACGAATAGAGGCCCATTAGGACTCAATGCCCGATCTAATTCGGATCCAATCCGAATTAGGCTTGAACCATAAGTATGTGACCCTATGGTTCACGTATGTTTAGACATGACGCAAGTACACATACTTGGTCAATAGTTGGTAGCGACCTCTAGCAAGGCGTGCCAACTCCTAAACACACGTAAAGATCATATCGGACGAACCATCACAACGTTATGTACATGCCAATCCCTTTGCCTCACGATATTCGGTCGAGCTCCAAGTGACCACTCTTTCTCGATCCGTGATCCGGAATCCCTTACTAGGTTAACTCTTAACCTTAAGTAGCATGGCCATGCATTTACGGATCCGATCACTCGAGGCCAGAGATATCTCTCGGTAGAGAGGGCAAATCCCATCTCGATCGACCATGCCTCGCGGCATGCTTCATGACAAACCCAGCTACCTTTATAACTACCCGATTCACGGAGTAGCGTTTGATAGCCCCTAAGTAGGTCTATTCACATCTCAAGTACATGCGACAATCTCAGGTCTAAGGACAAGGCGTACACATTGTGTAGAGAGAACCATAAGTATAAAAGCTATGTCTCATGTTGGGTCGGTCCAACTGGTTATAACCATCTCTGGTTGAAGGCGAATTCTCCAGGTATGTGGTCGGACTTGCAACTACAATGTGTTTGACCGCATCCTAGGTAGTAGTAACCGCACAGTGACAGTTAACAGATGGCAAATGAGCTCCAAAAGCGTGCATTCTAGGACTTGACGAAGGAGACTGGCCGCCCTTGGATGAGCTTGAGCGCTTAGAGGCGGGAGTCTCACCACGTTCAGTGCCTGTCTCCTGGCAGCACTGGTCGTGGTCACTTGGACCTTACCCTGTGAGGATTCTGACTCCCCATCTGGGTGTAGTCATGCTAGTGAGAGTGTTGGAGATAACGTGCCCTCATAGATCGTGTCCTTGGCACGGTCTCCTGGGCTCGGTGAAGGGTCCCTGGAATAGGCATTGCCCTCGGACAAAAAAACGCTCTGCTCGTAGTCATATAATGCATCCATGTCGATTCCTGCATAATATGTGAGATCGAACCAATTCTCCTCGTTCTACTCATTTGCCATGGCGGCATCTGAGTAGAAACGATGAATATCACCGGAGTCGACTCTCCCAACGGATGGCACCAATTGTCGATGAATCACTATCAATCTTACGAAATAAATATCGGGGACATGGCTCTCAAGATTATGCAAGAAGATATAGGGGTTTTTTTTTAGACAGATTCAGGCCTTCTCCGGAGAGAATAATAACTCTACTCCTATGATCTTTGTATTGAATGAGTTTTCAGAGTACAACAAGTCACCGACCTAAGTTTATTGGCTTCTGTGTGTCTTGGACCTCTCTCTCTGTCTGCTAGTACCGCCCCTTATATAGTATTTGAAAGGGTGGCGGGTGTTGTGTCGTCAGGAGGCGTCTTGACAGTTGCTTGAATGTGCTTGTGGATGACAGTTACTATTAGTGAGACATCCTCCTGCACGTTCGCAATGCGGTTATTGCCATAGATGAAGAGAACTATGTGCGGTTATGTCATATATAACATGCACGTGTATTAACTACCACACATAAGTGTGCGTAGTGTACAGAGCCTTTAGTCGATAATATCTACTTGCATGTGGGTTTTATCGGTTATAAGGTGATCGTGATTCCATCTGATCGTAGTAAATCTTACGACCATAAAGTGGTTGTAACCTGAACTAATCACGACCTTCCTTCGTCGTTGCAGGTTTCACCGCGCAGGAGTATACTTGAGGGCTATTTATAAAACTATTATCTATAATAAATATTATAGATAATTAGTTCCATTAATTGAGAATGCTTGTCAAATATCAACCAAAGTCTACTCGTGTTCTCGTACGGAGTAATACACACATGATGCAGCAGAGATACATATACGCTAGAACGCGTAGTGCAGACAGTTGAGTCCCTTTCGACTCAGAATGACGTTTCTTTATTGCCTCCTGGGAAATCCTCGCATGTGCGCGCGGCTATACATGTCGAGCTGTCGACAGGATGCAGGGGCATGCAATGGCTGAATGGCCTATATCGTGTATGTCTCGATCGGTGGCGAACTGACGACTAGTGCGCTCGTGCTCGTGCGTGCGTGTGCGCCCTCTTTTAAGGTACATCGACCACTGAAAGGCGTCAGGAGTGTCGCGTATGCGCAATGCAGGCAGCTTTTCCCTGTGGCTTTCTCTTCATATGTGTAGTCACTCTTCGGGAGGGAATCTTCTCCTGGTGTCGGGCGGAAACAGGGGATCCTCTCGCGGTTGGACCGTTGATATCGAGATCGACGGTCCGGGGTTGGTTTGTTTTGGAATAAGCCTGACGAGGAAAGTCTGAGCGAGTCGGGCCGGCCGTCCATCGTACGTTTAATCGACGGTCAATAACATGAGAGAGATGTCCCCTTGTTGCTGGCTGCCATGTTGTCATCCTAGGTTGAACATTTGTCGCTTGAGCTGAGCATGAGACTAGCGAGAGTGCAACCTTGCGATGTTCTTTTTTGTAGGACCGAAATGGCGACAGAGGGGGGTGAATGTCGCTCTCTTTTTTTAAAATCGCCTCCGAGAAATGCTGAGCAGAGCAATTTACAGAAAATTAATTTTGCTGAAATCTTGGAACGCATGCGATACTAAAAAATTCAACATAAATCAGAGATTAACCAGTAAAAAATTCAGCTGAAAATAATACCATCTGGATCGCATGCAAAAAGGTAGAAGATCAGCAAAAGAAATAAAAGGAAAGAAAGAACGGCAGTACAGAAATTTTTGTACTTGGCCGAAAGAAATTTTGATAGAAAGAAGCTTAACTGTAGACAACTTTTAAAGATCTCGGCCAAGAGCACCTCTGCGAATCAAGAAATAAACAGAAAGTTTCACTACTAGCGGAAATGATCATCACGATTGTTGCTCACGAAATGAGAAGACCAACACACAAAGGAAATGAGAACAGAGAGCTGCACTGAAGCAAACAAAGCAGAAAAGGCCGAGACAATGTAAGATGTTCTTGGACCAAGCAGAAAAATTTAGACAACATGAAAAAACAACAGAGAAAGCTGGAAATAAAGGGCAAGCTTGTTTCTTCAAGTGGGGACATCAAGACCATAATCTAAACATCATAGAGGCTCCAAACAATATGAGAAAACAACAAAAACTCAAGAAATTCAGAAATTTCCCAAAAACTGAAAAAGGTACAGAGACAACACACAAAAACAAATTACTCCCCCATCTTTGATCTTTTGGCCATGAAACTTTGAGGATATATTAGCAATAGCCATAGGACTCTCCAGATCAAATTTCATGCCATCTCTCCAAAGGAATCAAGAATTCCATCAAACCCTAGAAACTCAAAAACAAGAACAGAGGAACTCAAAAGAGGAAATCTGTGAATAAACTTGGTTTGCTCTTTGGATCAACTAGTCAGATAGCTTTTGAGCATCTCCCATATCATAGCAACTCATTTTGGTACTCGTCAGCAAGCAAGAACTCCAAACACAAACACTCAAAAATCCAACGTGAGACAAACAAAGAACAGAGACAGGAAAGAATGGAAAAGATTTCAGATCTTCATTTCAGAACAAAAGAGTAGTCCCAATACCACGATTACATATAGAGGAATGATTATAAGACTCTCCACTCCATCCTCAACCTCTCCCTCTCTCAATCTCTCAACCATACATGCTTGAGAAGAAGACAACCAGGGAACACATGCTACTGCCTTCTGCAAGCTCTCACCAACTAAAGATCCAAAGGTAAAACCACCTCCAAAGCCTCTTTTGACTCACAAAACCCTAACTCTCTCTCAAGTGCTCAGATGGGCATGCAGCCCCTCAATCCTTTATATAGCCTTGGCTAACGGGTCTCCGCCCCGTTACGCCCGCTAAGTCCAACAGAGCCCGCTCCCGCTTGTGCAGCCTTGCGAAATTCCCGTTTCGCCCCTCCTGCACCTTCCGGGAGGCTTCGCGCTCCTTGCCTGCACGCCCGCAACCACCTCGAGTTCACGTCGTCTTCGACACATCCCGACCGTTCGACCTCGGCACCTGCGCCTAGTCCGGTCCACCGTGTCTCGCCACGACTCCGCCTCGATGTCCTGCAGCCACACAGACAAGAAACACATCAAATAGCACCGCTCGATACATGAAGGCGTAAATAACATCACTTACCATGCCGAAGACCAAACCTGTCGGAATTATCAGAATATGCATCCTAATCCCATACGACCAAGTTTGACCAAGTCCGATCGAGCCCGACTGCGCCACGCAACGACTCGACTCCGAACCACTTAAACCAAACTCGACTTACCTAAACCAATATCAATTACTCATCATACACATGTGGTCACCTCCACATGGTTCATCAATCTCCCCCTTGATGAGTATATTGACAAACCCAGAAAAAACAAGAAGTTGAGTTTGATTTTGAAGAAACCAACATGGTCTAAAGAAAAGAAAAAGAAGCTAATGACCATGTCGATGTAAGAAACACTAGAGCAACAACCGAAAGAGCAAATTGATCTCCAAAGCTCTAAATTGTTTCCAATGGACTTTTCTTCTCTATTCTCCCCCTTTTGGCAATAACCGCATCAAGATGCAATAGAGAGAATATGACATGTCAAAGGATGAAAAGACTGAAGTTTGTTTATTTAAGCATTTAGAGCCATGAGGATTATCCATACTGACCATAATGTAATACACCAAGCCATAACTCAATAAAACGCTATCTA
Source organism: Ampelocalamus luodianensis (assembly GCA_036346255.1). Lineage (NCBI taxonomy): Eukaryota > Viridiplantae > Streptophyta > Magnoliopsida > Poales > Poaceae > Ampelocalamus > Ampelocalamus luodianensis. Next base: position 23,158,720 of record CM070622.1, on the reverse strand, counting down.
GATCATGACAACATATATATAAGCCAGCTAGAGCACATAGATGACAATCTGAAATATAATGCATTTAAGGAGTAAGTCAAGTCATCAATGAGCAAAGTCAAGCTAGAGATATCCAAGGATGATGCAGGCCATGTCAATAAGCTAAGCGGAACAGGGAACTATTATTGAGACCAAATAGAGTGCTATGCTCAATATTGAAACACTGGTTAAGTACTTGATTTCTTTTTGCAGCATTAAGCAAATTGAACACATAAAACATATTTTCTTTTGAAATTCATGGTTGTTGCCAACCAGATTTTTGTTTTATCATGTGCTAGGTCTCAAGCCTTATGCGACTACTCCAAGCGAGAAGCTTAAGAAGATAGTCTAGGTCACCCAAAAATCCCCCTAAGTTCATGCCAAGTGCAATGGCAAGCCGTCTCATAGGAGAGAATTGGTGAGATCGGTTTTTCGCACAAAGAGATCTTTTGCCTTTTAACAAGTTGTACTAACTCATGCATCATCAAGAGACTAAAAGCAGCTCAATCTAAGGCTCAATATAGAGTCAACACTCTACCCAGCCTATTTGACATGGCATGAATCATAAAAGGATAGCTCAAGAAGGACTAATCTCGAGTGCTAACATGACAAGTTTTAGTTTAAGTTGAGCAATTTTAATTAACTTATCATGGCATAAGCTAGGCTACACATATGAAGTCATGATAAATCTAGCATATAAGCACAAGCCATGGCAAGATGTAAAACATTGCAAACATGTCATAACAGGATAATAAACAAGGCTCAATGTAGTTATATTACAATGCAGAATGCTGAAATGCAAGAAAATCCAGAAGCTCCCAAATGAACTCCCCCTGAACTAAAACAATAAAAACGAGAAGCTGGCAAAGAAAACAGCAAATAGGCAGTCCTTAAAACATAGATAAGAAAGAGAATACTATGGCTCAGACTGACTCCCATTTACCCCATATGACTCTAGGACTATTAGTCGACAAGAAACGCACACTAGAGAGCAAACACGTGCCTGCTCTACCCGAGGGTGGCCCGCCCTCGCTAGAACCTATAAGCAGTGAGTGAGCTCAACCTAGTGAGAAGAGAGACAGCTAATAAGCAGCATCCTACAATCACAAGATAAGAGTAGGAAGTCTAAGCAACTCGACTAGAGAAACACTCTAATTTATGCTACGAGGACTAAAACCAAATGCACCCTAAATGCAATGCAACAACAAGGAGTAAGAGCAAAATTAGTAAAGTAAAGCAGTAAAGAATAGAAACTCCCCCTCACTACAGTCCATACGGACAGACGACCCCAAGCTCTCCTCGCAAGGTGAAAACCTAGAGCTATCCAAAGGCTTGGTAAAGATATCACCAAGCTGGTGGTCACTCTCACTGGCGGAGCACTATGTCACCCTTCTCCACGTGGTCTCGAAGGAAGTGATATCGATATCAATGTGCTTGGTCCGAGAATGTTGCACCGGGTTCTTGGCAATGTGAATAGCGTAGTGTTATCACAAAGGAGTGGAACATCGTCATAGCTAACCCAAAGTCCCGCAAGGTCGAAACCATCCAGCACTAGGCCGCAAAGTGGCGGCGACAACGTACTCGACCTCTGCGGTGGATCGCGCAACACCGATCGCTTCCTAGAAGACCAAGACACAAGAGAAGTGCCAATGAATTGGCAGGGTGCGAAAGTGCTCTTCCTATCTATCCTCTGACCAAAGAAAGTCGCATCCGAGTAGGCTCGGGGAAAGACAGGATGAGGAAGAGTACCAGATACCATAGTCAATGGTAGCTCGAAGGTACCGAAGGATGCGCTTCACCGCCTGGCGGTGAGATACGCGAGGAGAAGCCTGAAAGCGAGCACATAGACACACGGAGAAGTGTATGTCCGGTCTCGAGGCAGTGAGGTACAAAAGGGAGCCAATCATGCTGCGATACTCCTTCTGATCAACTGGCTCGCCATCCTCATCTGGGTCGAGTGAAGCTGATGTCGCCATAGGAGTGGACACCGGCTTTCCATCACTCATATCGAAGCGTCTCAGGAGGTCTCGAGTGTACTTGCCCTGATGCAAGAAGATACCCTCCCTAGTCTGCTTGATCTGAAAGCCAAGGAAGAAGCTCAACTCGCCCATCATGCTCATCTCAAACTCTGAACTCATGACATCGGAGAACTGAGAGACAAGATCATGAGAGGAGCCGCCAAAGATGATGTCATCCACATAAATCTGGACGAGCAAGAAGTCATTGCCATGCCTGCGAATGAACAAGGTCTTGTCTACCTTACCCATCTCAAACCTATGACTCAACAAATAGAACTTAAGCCTCTCATACCAAGCTCTAGGGGCCTGCTTAAGTCCATACAAGGCTTTGGAAAGCTTGTAGACATGGTTTGGGTATTTGGGGTTCTCGAAACCTGGAGGCTGTCTAACATAAACCTCTTCCTCAATATACCCATTGAGGAAGGCACTCTTGACATCCATCCGTAAAGCTTGAAGCCCTTAGGCGCCGAAAGCAAGCAAAATCCTAATAGCCTCTAGCCTAGCTACGAGGGCAAAGGTCTCCTCAAAATCTAAACCCTCAACACAGGAGAAACCCCGAGCTACCAACCTAGCCTTGTTAGAATGACCACCCCATCCTCACTCTGCTTGTTTTTGAAAACCCACTTGGTACCTATGACATTGTGACCTCTAGGGGCTCAACAAGCGACTGGACCTTGTTCCTCTCGAAATTTTCTAGCTCCTCATGCATGGCAAGACCCAAGACTCATCAGAAAGGGCGTGACAAACGTCCTTGGGCTCAAAGGAGGCAACAAAGCGCGAATGGAGACAGAGTGAGAAAGCGGACTTAGAGCGTGTGACACGCTCGAAGAGGTCTCCAATCATCCGCTCTCGAAGGATGTCTTCTCGGATATGACGGGAGGTCTTTGGATGAGGAGAAGAAGTGGCCTCTACCTCGTGTAGACGAGGCAGGAGCAGAGCCACTAGCTCCAGAGGAAACGGTAGGCAGGGTGATCACCTTGAGGTGCCGTGGAAGAAGGCATCTCAAGGGAGGATGAGGAGTGGATCGAGTAAACAACCATCGTCTCCATCGTCCTCATCATCCACAAAGATGGTCTCGATGCTCTAGAGAACTCGAGATATCGGCCTAGTCCCGGACCGCCTCGTCAAGGTCACCTCGCGGTCTCTACCAACTTGCTAGACTCGCAGTTCCAGACCCTATAAGCCCGCGAAGAAGTCGAGTATCCTAGAAAGATACCATCACAGGAACGTGACTCGAACTTGTCTAGGTTCCCAGACTTTAGAATAAAGCACTTGCAACCAAACACACGAAAATGAGAGGCGCTGGCTTTCGCCGTATCTCACTCATAAGAAGTGTGGTGCAAGTGTGCCCAAGAAAACTCGATTCAAACATGGCACGCGGTCGCAATGGCTTCACCCAAAACTTCTCTGTAGAGTACTCATCAAGCATCGTCCCGGCCATCTCGACCAAGGTGCGGTTCTTCCTCTCCACAACGCCATTCTCGTGAGGACGTATGGAGAAGAGAACGGTGCTCTACACTGTCTCACCACGAAACTCTCAAAGTAGGAATTCTTGAATTCCGTGCCATTGTCATCGCGGATCGCTCGTAAGGCACCCGAAGCTCAACAGAAAGCCTACTAAAAGACCTCGGAAATGTGAAACGTCTCATCCTTCGAGGTTAAGAAAAACACCCAAGAATACCTCGAGAAGTCATCGACCACAACAAGAACATACCACTTCCCTCCTGGCCGATCAGACTCGAGTGGTCCAAGCGTGTCCATGTGGAGCGGTTGTCCTGTATCGATCATAGTAGCGTGGCCGAGGATGATGAAGCGCAACCATTTTGCCGTGCGGCATGGAGCGCAAACAAGATCTTTGACCATCTTGAGTTTTGCGGACCACGAATGAGATCGTGGCCGCTAACCCGGTCAAATGGTCAAATCCAATATGACCAAGTCTCCTATGCCGAAAGAGAGATCGCGGGACTCGAAGCAACTAAACACCGAGAGGATCGCGGATGACTCGAAAACTCAAAGACGAAAGATCCTCCCATAACGAAATCCGCAAACCGGACTACACCAAGAATCAAGAATTTTGCAATTGTTTTCTTAAAGCTCACCTCGAAACCGTCATCGATGGTGGAAACCGAAAGCAAATTGTCCGCAGACTTGCTAACCAAAGCAACATCTTTCAAAAGAAAGAATCATTCACACGCACGATACCTTTGGCGATGACGCGCCCGGATGAAGCATCTCCGAAGGTGATCTTCTCATCACGGAGCACGGACTAGGAAGAAAACCAACAAGAATCTCCGGTCATGTGTCGAGAACACCCGAGTCGACGAGCCAAACCTTTCCCTTCCACGCCGGCGAACTGAGTCAACAAGAGAGTAAAGTCTCGATGCTAGGGTAAATCAATGTGATTTTGGCACCCAATCTTGAGTAATACGTCGGCGGATGAAGTAGTCAAGCACGATCGACCTCTATCTATCCTCGCTCTCTGTCACTCAGGCGTAAAATCTATGAGCGGACTGGAAGGCATTTGCTAGGTCCGATCGCTAAGGGAGAGCGAGTGAACACCGGCAACAAGTCGATCACGCCGCTGGTAGCTATCTTGATGGAGAAAGCGAGATCTACCCTCGGACGACGGAAGTCACGACGAAGCATATCGAGGGCGAAAAAGGCTTCGGAAACCGAGTCCTCGACATCGCCCAAACACAGACTCAACGGTCCTAGACCTCGTGTTGGTCCTAGGTGCACTCAAAGTGCGGGCCGACCTGAATCGCCTAAGAGACTCGGCCACGGTCTCTGCGCGATCTTGGCGCGCTGAAGCATCGATCGTGTGTCCATCCTTCGGCGAAGGTGCGGTGATACTTCACCTTACGAGAGGTAGAAGCGACACGGGAGGCTTCGCTTACGAGAGGTCAAGCGATGGGTGGAATCACCTTGCCGTCGTAAATCCCCGACATAGCCCGACTTAAATTGGACTTTCTCGGTCCTAGGCTTAGTCTTGATCACACACGTGCTATGGGTCTAAGCACGGCAGTGGATGCTTCCTTATGTCCTCATAAAAATCATATCCTAGACCTTGATTAAATCTGCAGATCTTAGATTGGTCTAGAATAAGATTGAGCTTCTTCTTGCCTCCTACAAATCTCTCGAGAGTGTTCATAAGGTACTGACACTCCCGAAACAGAGAGGTGCAAGAAGAGCAGGGGGAAGAAGAGACAGAAGGTAAGGGAGCGAGAAGAAGAACCAACAGAGAGGAAAGAATGGCTTGTGCACACACAGCCGACTCTGAGGGGACAGTCCTACTACTAGCAGGTTGGTTCGCGTCTCTAGGCGTCTCACCCTTACCCTGGGGCTTCTCCCCCACACCATCAATCACATTACAAGCACAATGTGGCTTCTCTAGAAGGTCCTTAGTTAGCTTCACACATTTCTCATCCAAAGCAATCAAGTCGATTTTAGTTTGTTACAATTAATGCATGGTGAGCTAACAGGTCCTTAGAAGCAAAGCGAGCCAACTTCCTATCATGATCAATCATATCTTGAAATTGTTTAGAGACACTCCAAGTTCGTGATTAACTTAGGACAGTTCAAGCATGAATCAATCGGCTCAAGTAAAGAAGCTTGTAGTTCAAAGCAATTTTATGATCGCCCGTTTAAGTTCATCTTCAAGTTATTGCAATTTTCACAAGACTTGGGCAGATCAAGGAGCATGGCACAAGGTCCTCTAGCAAACAATATCCTTATCCTCACATGAGGTGGGAGAAGTAGTCTCATCGGTAGTAAGTAGGGTAATGTACCATCCTACTCAACTCTAAGCGAGCAAGCGGACTAACATTCTCCTCCTTAACAATATCAAGCTCGGAGGACACACTATCATGCAAGGTCCTTAGTTTCTCCATGTCACCCAACAGAGCACAGCATGTATCACAATCATCACGGGAGGGAGCAGATGTAAGTGAGGTAAGCTCCCGTGATAGTTTATCTACTTCCTTCTCTAACTCAGTACACTTAGCCCTAGCTCTAGCATGAAAACCACCTAGCTTAAGAAAAGCATGATTGAGCTGGTCGTAGGTGGGGCATACCTCGTCCGAAGTCGAGTACACTCATTGTCGCTCGGTTCGCCCGAGGGCCATGAAGCACATCTTGGAGAAGTCGTTGCCACCATCCTTGGGCTCTTGGTCACCCGTCCTGTCGTCGTCGCTCCATCCTTCCACCTCGCTGAGGTCGAGGTCATCGAAGGCGGTGAGGACGCGGTGGAAAAGTTTCTTGGCTTTGCCAAAGTTGCGGAACTTCTTCTTGCCTTGTGCAGGAGCTGAAGGCTTCTTGTTGCGGTTCTTGTCGGTGTAGTCGTTCTTGCCCGAACCGCCATAATCGTTCTTGCCTTTCTCCAGTTTGGGGCAGTTTGCCCGAATGTGGTTGGGGCCACCACACTCGAAGCAAATCACCGGTCCTCCTCTCTTTCTGTCCCTCCTCCCCTTGTAAGCATGGGAGAATCTTCGAGCAAGAAGGGCCAGCTGCTCATCCGCAAGCTGCTCTAACTGATCATCAGTTATGTCACAGAGAGCAGCAAGGGAGAATCCGCAAAGAGAATCAGAAGAAGAGGAACCGGGGAGCCAACGAGGATTAGTGACCAAAGCCATCGATTGTGACCCGACTTACGAGACAACGTCAATCTCGTGAGTCTTGAGGCGCAATACGGATCGTCAAAGTCAAGGTCGAGAGGTGCGCCGTGTCCTTGATGGTGGTCACTTTCATCTCCCAAACACGCAGATCAAGTGCGCGAGCATCGGCGGCGTTGTCCGAGTCGGGTATGTGAGACCGGCGGCTCGAGGTTGCTCAAGATTTTGTGAAATCGCGAAAAGCACTCGTCCGAGGACTCACCAACAAGCATCTCGAATTTGTTGTATTCGCGCTTAAAGCGATCTGTCGAACCGTCTTGATCCGGGTGGTGCCCTCATGGTATGCGTCGAGGTCACCCGGATGTCGTAGGCGGACGGCGGGTGAGATATGCGGTCAAACTCGCTACGACTCAAACCACGGATGATGATGTTCCTTGCCTTTGCATTCGCCTCAACATCGCCATGTTCCTGCATTGATGTTCTCATCGGCGGGAACAACGAATCGTACCTTGACCTTCCGCGGATGGCATACCCCAGGCTCGGATGTATGTCTCTATTCGGCTCTTCCGAAGGGTGTCGATGCCATCGCAGGCGCGGCTTGGTCAAGTACTTGTCCGTCGCCATGGCTCTTGAGACCGGTTAAGATCTATTGATTAGAGCTAACCGGCTCGATACCAATTGTAGGACCGAAATGGCGGCAGAGGGGTGAATGTCGCTCTCTTTTTTAAAATCGCCTCCAGAAATGCTTTGGCGAGCAATTTACAGAAAATTAATTTTGCTGAAATCTTGGGCGCATGCGATACTAAAAATTCAACATAAATCAGAGATTAACAAGAAAAATTCAGCTGAAAATAATACCATCCGGATCGCATGCAAAAGGTAGAAGATCAGCAAAAGAAATAAAAGGAAAGAAAGAACGGCGATCAAATTTTTGTACTTGGCGAAAGAAATTTTGATAGAAAGAAGCTTAGCTGTAGACAACTTTTAAAGATCTCGCCAAGAGCACCTACCTTAGAATCAAGAAATAAGCAGAAAGTTTCACTCGGCCAACTGGAAATGATCATCATCGATTCTTGCTCACGGTGAGAAGACCAACACACAAAGGAAATGAGAACAGAGAGCCGCACTGGAAGCAAACAAACGAGAAAGGCCGAGACAACGAAGATGTTCTTGGACCAAGCAGGAAAAATTTAGACAACAGAAAACAACGATAGAAACTGGAAATAAAGGGCAAGCTTCTGTTCTTTTCAGTGGGGGACATCAAGACCATAATCTAAACATCATAGAGGCTCCAAACAATATGAGAAAACAACAAAACTCAAGAAATTCAGAAATTTCCCAAAAGCGAAAAAGTGCAGAGACAACACACAAAAACAAATTACTCCCCATCTTTGATCTTTTGGCCATGAAACTTTGAGGATATATTAGCAATAGCCATAGGACTCTCGGATCAAATTTCATGCCATCTCTCCAAAGGAATCAAGAATTCCATCAAACCCTAGAAACTCAAAAACAAGAACAGAGGAACTCAAAGAGGAAATCGTGAATAAACTTGGTTTGCTCTTTGGATCAACTAGTCAGATAGCTTTTGAGCATCTCCCATGTCATAGCAACTCATTTTGGTACTCGTCAGCAAGCAAGAACTCCAAACACAAACACTCAAAAATCCAACGTGAGACAAACAAAGAACAGAGACAGGAAAGAATGGAAAAGATTTGAGATCTTCATTTGGAACAAAAGAGTAGTCCCAATACCACGATTACATATAGAGGAATGATTATAAGACTCTCCACTCCATCCTCAACCTCTCCCTCTCTCAATCTCTCAACCATACATGCTTGAGAAGAAGACAACCAGGGAACACATGCTACTGCCTTCGCAAGCTCTCACCAACTAAAGATCCAAAGGTAAAACCACCTCCAAAGCCTCTTTTGACTCACAAAACCCTAACTCTCTCTCAAGTGCTCAGATGGGCATGCAGCCCCTCAATCCTTTATATAGCCTTGGCTACGGGTCTCCGCCCGTTACGCCGCTAAGTCCAACGAGCCGCTCCCGCTTGCAGACCTTGCGAAATTCCCGTTGCCGCCTCCCGCACCTTTCGGGAGGCTTCGCGCTCCTTGCCTCGCGCCTCGCAACCACCTCGAGTTCACGTCGTCTTCGACACATCCCGACCGTTCGACCTCGGCGCCACTGCGCCTAGTCCGGTCCACCGTGTCTCGCCACGACTCGCCTCGATGTCCTGCGACCACTGGACAAGAAACACATCAAATAGCACCGCTCGATACATGAAGGCGTAAATAACATCACTTACCATGCGAAGACCAAACTGCCGAATTATCGAATATGCATCCTAATCCCATCGACCAAGTTTGACCAAGTCCGATCGAGCCCATTGCGCCACGCAACGACTCGACTCGAACCACTTAAACCAAACTCGACTTACCTAAACCAATTGCTAGGAAAATTAGTTTCACAAATTTTACTATTTTTAAAAATCATAAGGATCATATTTTAGTTTAATACCTAAACAATGTAGACAAATCGAACTCTTTCAATATAACTCCAAATGACCTAAAATTTTATTACTCATCATACACATGTGGTCACCTCCACATGGTTCATCATTTTTAAAAAATATTTTTGCTCACGAGTACCTAATTATGGTAGAAAATTGGTTCTTCTCGCTTCTTTTGCTTTTAAGCTTAGGTACATATCTCATCTGAACATGACATTACTTATGGTACATCCCCGTAGCTTGCCTCGGTTTCGATCGAGCGATCCTCGGGGAAAGTGAGCCTGTCGAGGGAGTGGCGTACATCTCAAAGCCGTGGGAGGGATGTTGTGTGGGGCGTCGCTACGGTGATCTCGGAGTGCGTGTCGGTGGACACCGAGCATATCGTCGACCCACCGGTGCTCATCTGCGCAGAAAGGTAGTGGGTGAGTTAGTCGTTGGTTTCGTTACCTGAAAAATTGTTGTAACTCACGTTAAAGCGTGCACGGGTATGTGGTTGCGTGGGCGAGGATCCTCTGGCGATGCCTGTACGTAATCTTGCCTCAGGTACCCTTAGTACGTCTCGTCGAACGGTGGTCGGCGTTTCACGCGCGTGAGGCCCGAGCGCCATGTGCCAGCAAGAACGAGTAATCTCAGCCCGGCTGCGGCGTGAAGTCGATGCTCGCTCGCAGGAACAACGTGGCCCGGCAACAATGCGCCTCACTCGTGACAACGGCCGACGAGTGTTGTCCCTACGCAAGTCTTGCATGAACAAGCGGTGTCAAAGGAGTGCATCGATAAATAATGGCGACCAAACCCGCACTGACATACTGTTGCGGCTCAGCGGTCGAGGTTGAACGATCGTCGTCGCGGCGACTCCGAGTCACGACGGACGTGCGGAGGCGGGTGCCGAGGCGGTGCGGAGGAGGTTCCGTGGCGGTGGCGGGGTGGAGGGTGCCCACGGTGTCCGCGATGCTTCTGCGTGAACGTCGGCTGTATGGCGACCGCAAGTTATAGTCCTCATTGCAGCCCTCGCCGTGTCGGTCATAGCCCGCCTGCTGCGCGTGAGTACGCGATCAAAGGTGCTATTGTTCCCACGGCGGTAGACATCGCACCCTCTCGCGGAATCGATCAAGGCGGTAATCTTGCAAGAAAAATGATAGTCGCTTGCGGGCGAAAATTATGCGAAGAATGTTTCTAAATCTCGTCTGGCGTGCTTGGGTGACGGTGCCGACACGCTAGTACAACGTCATCATGCCATGACCTCCACCGCCCTGTGGCGTACCTACCGATAAGCTTGCACAGTGCGCGGGCGTACCACCCCAAGTATGTAGCATATGTCCCCATGTCGTAGCCTCGTAACTTTCGTGCTGCGTCCGTCGCGCGCTCGATGCCCACGGCGTCCACCCACGGCCAGCTTAATGCGCCTCCAATCGTCGCTCTTCGGCCTCTCGCTTGTTCGCAATTAAATTGGATGTCGGAAAATCAAAATCAGACATGTGGCTAATAGGTACAATGATGATCCAAAACGGCATACCCATGACAGGGGTAGCCCGTGCGGGTGGCATGGTAAAGCCAATGTCTCATGATCGGGGTTATGCGGCTCGACTCATGTGGGAGAAGACGGTGGCGGTGTGTCGCGACCAAGTCGTCATCACAGGTGCAACTGCGAGACAATCCGTAGAAATTTGTGTCCGCGAAGGAATGGCATCCATGGCCACGGATGACCTGCGTCCTCGTGTAGAGTCTCGAATAGGTTATGAAACTCAGGATAAACACGCCTCGGTCTCTCCCTGGCCCACCCTAGTGTACCACGTGTCCAACGCGTACCCATGGTAGGCCCATCGGCCGAGTCACAGCGCCTCGGCAGACCCATAGCGAGGCGCACAACTGGAAAGGGTGCACGGTGCTCCGAAAATATGGCCGGCCAACCGGGAAGTGCTCCCACGACCATAACTGCAGCAGGGTGTTGCATACCGCGAGGACTGGCTCCACGCCCGTGCTGTTGAGGCATCGCACAACCCTCGGTAAGTGGCGCAGCAGCGCGACCCCAGTAAGGCACCTCGTCGGGCCAAAGGTCCACCAAAGACTCTGCGAGGTGGATGTAGCTAGGGTAGACCACGAGTCTCCCAGTCGTAGGAAATAATATCCATCCGAACAGGAACGCAAGGTGCAGCGGTAAGTGTGTCCTCACCGCCTCGATCGCATTGGCGGCGGAGTCATGTACTCACGTAGCCACGAATGTAGCACACCAATGTTATCGGGGATCGGGTGACCAAATCATCGACCATACGCACCTTCCGTCTACTCTCCTAGGAGTGGCATCTACTGCAAGACCGTGCAGCAGCAAACACATACGTCCTCCGTAGTCACGGTCATCTCCCCTTTGAAGTGGAAGGTGTGAGTCTCGGTCTCCAACGGTCCACGAAGCGCGAATAGGAGTGCGTCACAGCGCGGACGCAGTGCGGTATGTCCAACATGCGGGCAATGGGCAGAGACCGGTGTCTCGCGATCGGGACATACCGCTCATCGAGCCAGCGCTCTGCAGGGCAGCTCGAGGGATTCGGAGGCGGCAGCCGGACAACCACGCCGGACATCGGTGTCGCCATCCCGGCGTGTGTCGAGTCAGCTCGTACGCGTCATCAGCTGGAGGTTGCGCCATCTCACTGGCGAGTGAAACAACATGTTAGTGCCGCAAGAAAAACATGACCATTTCGATTTTAATTGAAATGTAAACAAAGTAGGGTCAATCATATAACCATAATGCGTTAACACATGCCCCGGACAACATAACGATGCGATCGTACACAATGCAACAATACAACTAGTAATGCGGTGCGTGATTAACATACATCACACACCCGTACAACATAACATTACATATGACCATAATGCGTTTACATATGACCCATACAACATAACATTAGGGCGCACACAATGCATGGATTCGCGGATGCGTCGTGTTGGCGTCTTCATCACGGTAGGCTGCTTTAGTGCGTCGTTCGCACCCACTTCAGCTACTCGCCGGCGGTCCTGTAGAGGCATGTCCGGGCCGTGGAATGGAAGCAACGAGAGCTGGCGCCACGCGGCGCACGCCGCATACACATGGGAGCATGGTTTGTGCGGTCGCGGCTGTTGCTCGTGCGACTGCCTTGATCCCTCTAGCGTGGCCCATCACATACTTCTCCCGAGCCGAATCTCGAACCGCTGCGCGCCATCAATTACTCATCATACACATGTGGTCACCTCCACATGGTTCATCATTTTTAAAAAGTACGGCCAGTGCGGTTCGACTCTCCTCGGCGATCGCGATGACCCGTGATCGGACACCCCGTTGTATACCTCGGACATGTTGGTGCGTCATGATCCCGTACCTTGCACCCACCGGTGTCGTGCGGCAGCAGGACCATTTCTCCAAGTCGGGTGCGTGTGAGTTAACCGCTGCGTGAACTCCCCAACTCGCCCGACCCTCCTGCCGCGCCGCACCTCCGCATCCGCCGAGTTCCTTACATGCTTCCTGCGCGAGCTTCTTGAGTCCTTGCTTGAAACCTTGTGTGGAAGTTCGCCGCGAGAGCATGCACCAACGGCTCTCGATCGACGGATCGATCGCGCTCGTTGGCCTCTGCCGACCGGACAGGCCACGTGCGTTGCCATGCCACAGCGCGCGGGCTTGAACCACCGCTCTCCACTTCTACTGACGGGAACCACGCGACGGCTATCGGTGTTCTCGCTCTCCACAATTGCGAAGGCCACGAGATGTAAGTGTCGTTCGCATCGGTTGCGATCACGGCGAGGATGGTACCCTTGTACTTCGGATAGGAAGGTGCCGTCCATCGTTACCACGGGGCGGCGTTGCTTGAAACCTTCTATCGCCTCGACTAAAGGCCCGTAAGACCACATCAAGAATAAAACAATTGGGCCCATAATAAAAAATCACCAGCTACAAGTCTACAAACCAACAAGGTCCTGTCGTACGCTCTGAGCGTAAGGCTGGCCGGGCTCCAACCAAGTTGCTTCCAGTGACCGGCTGGATCGGAGGGGGAGTCGTCACAGCACGCATGCTTGCGCCGATGCCGTGCAAAGTCCCGCGCACAATCGAGCTCGCGATCCATCGCCACCGCACCACCACGCGCGCGCGCGCCAGGGCCAGGCATGCAGGCAGGCGCTCGGCCGTACGCGTCGCATGCATGCAGGAGATGCACCTGTGGTACGCTCGGCTCGGGCCAGCCGGCCGGGCGCCTAGCTTTAATCCTGCAGACATGCATGCATGTGATGTGAGACGAACCGAAAGCTAGCAAGGGGGAGGGAGGGAGCCCTTCATGGCCATCTCGATCGGTTCCATCCTAGCTCGGCTTCTGCGAGACCGTTCACTTTGCCATTTTGGTGTGGTACGTACCGCCTCGCGCGCGGACGAGCCGGGTCCCGTCCTGTCCCCCATCCCCACTGTGCTCGGTACTCCTATCGCCAGGCCTTATAAATGAAGGGGTCGACGTGACAGTGTGACACTTGCACCATACTCTACAGACTACAGAGGAGTTTGGTTGTTTAGCCTGTCCAACATTTGAGACATGCAAATTGAAGCCAAGATAATTAATTACACCACAAAGTTCCGTCAAGGTTAATATAGCTACGAGGCGTATATGTGGCTCTGCAGACGACATAGTATGTAGCTGATGGGTGCATGCACTTTAATTATTTCCTCAATCATGTGATGATTGATCAGCTCGCACGCTGATGGCTGTCATTTCTCAGTGATCTAGGAACCACCGCTGCGTGCATGCGACGGTGACGGCGGTGATGCATATCTTGTGAGCTGTCCGTGTCCCCCACCAGAAACAGAGCTAGCCAGAGCGCATATGCATGTGCGTCTCAGCATCTGCATGCAGTAGCTTTGACCCTGATCCAGCTCGTAGGTAGCCCGGTCAGTCCAATTCCCCCGGCCGGCAAGGTTGCATGGCAGCTCTGCCCATTTGCAAGTCTTTTCCACGTACTGAATGCTGTTCGTCACAACCGGTCGGCCAGTCCGCTCAATCACCACATGCATTCAGGATGAAGCTCCCTTTTTCTTGGATCCGTCGTGGCACCCCCTCATCACTTGCTCACTGCTTTTCAATGGCGTCCCCCCGACTTCTTTAAGGCATTCTTTCCAACTAATTGGTCTTTTATAATGATTAACTTTATGCATGTTTATTCAATCCCTCCAGGTCATATGATTAACGTTATGCTTGTTTATTCAATCCCTCTTGGAGTGTAGGAATTCCATAGGAAATTAATTTGCAAGAAACAGCGCAACTTCCATGGGAATCTATATTTATACAAGCAACTTTCGCTTTGAGGGCAATAAAATCCCACAATAATAAAAAAGAAATAAAAATTCTATAAAATCTTCATTGATCGATTGAAAAAAGAAGGATCTACACCGTTTTTTTATAGTGGGGCCATATTATAACGATGCAGATTAATCATATATAAATATCAGAGTTGTAATACAATTGTATTTATTTTTTTTGAATGGAGCTCCAGCCGAGCATATCGGAGGGGTGCAATCGGCTCAGGAGCATCGGCCACCGGAGAGTAGGGGTGGACCTCTCCGGCGTGGAGCCGAAGGCAGAGGCCCGCCCGCCACGAGTGAAGACGACGGCCGCTCCCTGCGTGACATGGGACGGCTGCTCCCCGCGCGATGAAGCTCCTTGGCGTCGGCACCCCCAAGCCCGTACCTGGTGGCTGCCTCGGCGGGTGGGTCGCCCCTGGATGGTGCGGCAACCGGCGACCGGGGTGGCGCTGGCGGCCCAAGATAGATCTGGATCTAGATCTAGATCCGGCCTCCAGGGGTGACGCCAGGCGACCCGAGAGCTCTGGCCCCAGGGGAGACCGCTTCGCGACACCGGATGTCCGCCGGAGGCTCGCCGCCACCGCAACCGCCACGGACGGCGACGCCGCCAAAGGGCTCCCTCAATGAGAACAGGAGGAGAGGGGGGAGGGGGAGGAGGAGGAGATTCGGGAGGGTGGTTGGGGGGCCGCCGCTGGTGCCGGAGCGGCGGCGGGGGTGCTCTGTGGCTGCGGCGTCGCCTCCCGGGTCGCCCTAGAGGAGCGACACGGGAGAAGCCTTTTCTTCAGATCACCCTCTCAGGTGGTTAATACAATTGTATTTCAATCATAACGGTTAGAGTTGTATAAAAAAACAACTGTATCGTAATGTCTAACCATGCAATTACGCAGGTAATTCCAATAGCTTTATGAAATTTCCGCCAGGATATGGGCCTAAATGAAAAAAAGGACTAGTTGACTTGCAAGGTGATTCATACCAGCCGGCATGGTATATGTAAGAACGATGCCCTAATTTTGTTGACATTTCGTGCAACGGAAAAAGTTCCAATGATCATATTGATCAATAACCTAAGAGAAATACTATGGAACACTGTAGTGTTGCAATGGTATAGGCTCTAGTCATCCGATCCGCCCCCAATAATAATAAGGTTGCGTCTCCTTCGCACATCTCTCTCTCTCTCTCTCTCTCTCTCTCTCTCTCTCTCTCTCTCGTGTCCCTCCCTCATTGATCTCTCTCTCCCGTGTCCGGCCGAGGAGTGCAGCCGACGAGCTGACGAAGGCAAGCAACCACCCCCTCCTTCACTTCCAGCACCGCTCCTCCACTTCCTCCTTCAACTCCGGCTCCAGATTTGGCGCGGGTAGTGGTGCGGTGCTTCACCTCTAGCTTTGGATTTATCGACGGGCAGTGGCGGCGCGGCTTGGGATAGCCAGATCTGGTGGCACGTCAGGCTAGAGCTAGGGAAGAGAGAGAGAGAGAGAGAGATGAATGCTCAGCACGGAGCTCGAGCACGGATTCAGCGGCAGGTGACATCGTGGTGGTGGCGGTAGTTGGGTCCGGAGCCAGAGAAGTGGGTGTATCAGCGGCGGACGGTGTCAGACGGCTCTATGGCGGCGCAACAGTGCCGTCGTAGCGATGTGATTTGGCCGAAACTAGTCGAAACCCGTTGAAACCTTCTTGAAGTTTTGATTGAAACTCGTTGGAACTTATTAAAACCTACTGAAACTTTTTGAAACTCTCTAGACGAAACTTAATGAAAGTTGTTCTAAAATTTGAAACTCGTTGAAACTTGGTTTGAAATTTTTCTTAGAATCTTCAGAAAACTTCTAAAAACACGCAAAACTTGCTAAAACCTGAAACTTCTAAAATGTTATCATAAAACTTATTGAAACCTAGTAAAACTTGCTGCTACACCGCGTTCCTTAGTCGCTTCCTTAACCAAATTACAAAAAGTGCATGGCTTCACATCGGTGGCATGTGGTGCGTGCCAATCTACCTACTGTCATGATTGCATATTTGTTTCCGTCTCCGACGCTCTTGTTCGTCACACTCATGTTGTTTGCTTACTAAAAAAAGGAACTGTGGCCGTACAACAACAAATACATATAGGCATCTCTATTAAAAAAAAGGAAGAAAAAAGCATTAGCACCTGTGGTACAATTGTATCAAATAAAAAAGGAATATAATACTATTTGTGTAAAAAATTAGAAGCAGTGTAGTGCTAAAAAAATTGCCCCTGATGATCATGTGAAAGATAGCCAGGCAGGTCCAGTAAAAGCAATGTTTTACCAATTTGGGCTATGGAACACTCCTTACTGGCGAGGCTTACGATCTGGTTCCTACAGTTGGTATGTACATTGCTTCAAACATTCATATGTCTTCGTGTGCCGACAAGTAAAATAGACCAATTCAGCAAACCCCAAAAAAGGTGAAACTAGAAATAGCGAGAGGTAAAATTCAAGCACACAATGCATGCACCCGGCCAAAACATTAGATAAGCAGCATGCAAACAGAGAGGGTGGGCACTGGGCACGACAGTATCTAACATGCCAAGAGAGGTTTGCATTTTCCTTTATTTTTCCTGGGAGGAAATTACAAAGGGGAAAATTTTAACTGCTCGGCCATGAATATTTCATACCCATACCCTACCCGAAGTGGCTGCATCCGCCCGGCCCATGCATGGGTAGGGGCCAGCCGATCAATTGTCTTTGCAACCGACCCAACCAACCAACCGACCCAACCGCAGCAGCCATCCCACATGCCTCGTCGTCACTCCTCACTGCCACTGGAGCTCTTTTTGGCAAGTTGATGCCACCACTTGATGCACTTTGGCCTCCGGTGCACCTATTCAGACCCACCAGCCAGTTGAAATTCCAAATCTCTCCACTCTCAATTCAAGTCTCAAAACTAGGGTGGTAGTGGCTGAAACATGCATTACTGCAAGTCTGCAACGGGGTGCTATATACGTACATTATGTGTTGATTAATTACAGTCACTGGATATTGATCCAACTGCGTGCTTGCATACATGTGTTCTTGGCTGGCGACCAACGGTGACGGTTCATGCAGGGAGTCAGGACGGCTCAAGCTTCAGGTTGGCTAGCTGTTTTTATGCTAGATCTGTGTTTTTGGTGATTTACCAAGATAATTTTATAGACTTTTGATCCAAGGTCTAGGACTAGTGACCTAATGACCTGAGACCTGGCTCTACCCCTGTATTGAGTGGTAGTGAACATAACAGTTTTCGCACCTAGAAATGCTAGGCTATGTGCCTATCGAGCCGTTGAAGAAGCGGCCCAACGGTACGACAAACCAATCAATGGACGTCGGTTTCGCCGTGTTGCCTAGAGTGCATGCACATATGTGGAGAAATAGACGTATGATCGATGAGGCGTTCGATCGTTAGGCTAGCCGGCCGGCCCCCCACTGCCATTCCCTTTCGCGCACAAACACCATCATTACGGCCTTTGCTCCAGGTCACATTGCTTCCCCCTCCGCTGTCGCGAATTCACGGTGCAAAAACAACGAGAAAAGAAGAAAAAAAAAACGCATGCACGACGCCGTTTCCATGTGTGGTCGTTCTCGACGGAGAACATCATAATTGTATTCGTACTCGTTTTCACGTGCACGCCGCGCGAGGGCCCCCTGCCGTCGCCAACATGCAACGTGCATGCGAAAGGCACACCCGATCGCTTCGATCGCAACAGCCCAGTCGGGAATCCCGATTCGACGTATCAGATCGATGGGCGTACGTACGCGCGTACCTACGTGTTAGTGTCGTGCAAGGTGGTTACCGTTGTACGACTGATAAGTCCATATACATACCAAACGCGCGATCGATCGATCGACAATCGTGACAGACACATCTGTTTGCATGTCGCGTGGATTACTTGCAGTGGCGGAGCCATGAATTTTATGATGAAGGTGCACACTTTAAAGATTAAAAAAAATCATGTACGATGTATAAGTAATTTTACAAATTCAACACAATTACACAAAAAAAAAAATTAAAATTAGTTAATAGTGCAATACAACTAGTTCAAATAAAATATTACATGAATAAAATAGTCCTAAATAGCTAATAGAAATCACAATACCATACGACACGATCTCATCCCTTGAAAACACTTGATTATATCATCACCACTAACCTTCGAGAAGATATCTCGCTCTATAAAGGTGACTAAATAATCATTCAATACTTGATCACCCATACTATTTTTCAACTTGATCTTCACAAGATTCATCGTCGAAAATACTCTTTCAACGCTCGCCGTTGCTACCGGTAGAAGCAATACCAATCTGAGAAGCAAGTACACCAATTTGTATTTGTCATGCTTCCTTGTTTTAACAAGCTTAGTAGAAAGCTCACTGAGATTCTTTAGGCCCTTAAATCTTTCATCGTTTCGCATATCATCAATGAAATTATCAAGTTGAAAAGAAAGTCTCATTAAATCCGTGCTTGAAAAACCATTAAGATAAAAGTTGGCAAGGCTAACCACTTTGTTCCTATCATAAGAAGCAAATGAATTCATAGGATTTAAAGCGGACATACAAACCAGCAACTCCATATTAACCTTGTCAAACCGATTGTCAAGCTCTTGGAGAACATTATCAATGATGCCAAGATACACTTCCCTTCTAAAATGATCATTATTTGTTTGTTTTGGGTAAAAACATGATGATCTTCCATAAAGCACATATCTACCATCCGGTTTAGGAACTTTGATGCCATATTTAGTGCAAAATGATATTACCTTTTCTTGAAGGAATTCTTCCCACCCATCACACCTCATTCGTTGCATTCTATCCTTAGCCAAATTAACAAGTGTCATAGCATTAATAATATCTGTGAATCACACCTCATTTGTTTTATTTCTATGAATCAACTTGTCCTACATATACAAATCACAGAAGTCAGAAGACATTCAAGACTTTCTATCCTATATAATTCCTAAATTCTAATTTCCTAATTCATTTCCTGCTCATTCTCATAATCTCATTCCTCAGCCCTGGCTTGGCTCTTCATTTCCTCTTCTTCCCAATCTCTCTCTCTCTCTCTCACTCTCCCAATCTCCACTCGGCTCGGCTCGGTGCCCCTGCCGGATGCGGCCTCACCAGTGCCCCCGGCCCTGCTCCCTCACCCGCCGGGCCTACTCCCTCACCCAACCACGCCCCCCGACCCTGATCCCTCACCCACGCGCCTGGCCGGCTCGGCCTTTGGCCGCCGGTCGCCGCGCCTAGTCGCCTGGCCTTGCGCCGCCCCCTCCCCCAAATCCAATCCCGGAGGCCGGATCCCCATTCCCCAAATCCAATGTTTACCTTGGTGGCTTGGTGTTGCCATGTTGGATTTGGACTGTTGGTCCTCGGCGGCAGCGGCGGCGTCCTCAGCGGTGGGCTGGCGGTCGGAGGAGCCAGGTCGCCAGGAGGAGAAGCAAGGAGGGGAGGCCCAAGGCAGGCGGCGTCAGGACTCGAGAGGAGAAGGCGAGACTGCGAGAAGCCCTGGTACGCTGATGGCCTAATGCTGAGCCGTGTGCGTGTGTGGCTGAATTGGGCTGAGATGGGTCAAAATTGGGCATACCTAAAAAAAATATTACTTTTTTTTTAGATGCCTGTGCATCACGGGCACCCCTGCCGCCGCCCCTGATTGCTTGTGTGGACGAGTGCCTGCCGCATGCGTTGTTACGACCTGCAGTTGATGCGAGAGACATGTAATCCAAACAGAGATTGCATGCGTGACTGCATCTGATCTCTGTCCGGATTGAATTTGGATCCAGAAGACCAGAAGGTAGACATCAGATGAAGAAAGTGAACACCATAATTCTCCATTAATACTTCCCTGAACTACATGCTCCAGTAAGGTCGACACCAACGCTAAATGTATACGGCGCGCTGGTAAGATACGGTTCACCTGAATCTGCCATTCGCATTTCAGAGTGCAGAGATCACCCACTCCAACGAGGAGGCTACGGGCTACCTGTAGACGAGGCGAGGCCAGCCACGTCAGCCGCAAAAGGCTCCAAAGCACCGGACATTTTTTAGTTGGCCAGTCAGTGGACCCGCAAATTGTCCACCCACGTGGTGGGCTGCTTCGTGGTTTCCGTTTTGGTTTTCCTTTGGCCTTTGCGGAACGAGAAAAATAAAGCGGGAAAACACAAGGAGAAACTAGTGCACCACGCGCAGTGAGAGGAAAAAGGGTGGATAAACGAAAGGAGAGCGGCGTGATGCCGCCACGCCGACCCGATGGAAAAGGGGCGGAAGGCAGAGCAGGGTGGGGGCCTACGTTTATGGTGTGCATCCCACATGGCTCGTGGCGTCGTGGACTTCATGTGGGGCCAACCGTGACCGTTACAAGCGACGGCGAAGTAACTTGAGAATCGCGGTTGGTCTAATTCAGGATTAACCAGCCGAATTTTCCCGGCAATTGCGCCGGCTGCCGGCTAGATGCTACATTGTGTTTTTTATTACACTAAAACAGAGAGTTTTACATGTTATACAACTATGATGTTTATAAGTTATACAATTATGATACTTACTATATGGAAATATAGCTGTATTTCTTATACAACTGTAACAACTCTCATACATATGTGATTAATCTGTATTGTTATAATCTGGATCTATCAAATTTGACGGTGTAAATCTTTATAATCTGGACCTATCAAATTTGACGGTGTAAATCTTTCTCTTTTTTCTCCGGTTAATATGGAAATTTTTAGCCATCAAGAGCAAACATGGTGCATCCTTTCCCTTGGTTGTAATAATATAGCTAGCAGAGTGGCCCGTACATTTGCGCTGCTAGATTTGTTTCAAAGTTTGTCGTATCAAATGATATAATTTAGATACTTGAGAATATATTTACGTATCTTGTAGGCTATTCAGATTTATAAGGCATTATAAACATTAGAAATGTGAATAGAAGATTGAAGACAAATACAAACAGTGACGGACCCAGGACTAAATCTTAGCTATGGTGGCATGGATCAAGCTCCAAGCCGCCTTCGCACTGTAATACTCACTGCTGCCACTTCGCTAGACGTCATGCCATCCAATTCCGCATCTCCGCACCCGTAGCTGTTCCGCTTCTCTGCCCTACCACCAACCACTCGCTATTCGCTAGGTGGTTAGCATCTTCTAAGTCATATACAAATAGTTAGTTTATACTTGTAGTGATTATTGATTATTTTTCCAGTTATTGTATGTGCCAATTATCACACGTGCACACTTGGCGTAATGGCAATTTGGCATATCATCGATAAGATAGTTTGCATTACACATATTTTAAAACTATAGCACATAAATCAAGAACGAGTCAACAAAATAGGCAAATTAGACACGCACAACACCAAGAGAAATTCTACTGAACATAAGCCACACCTGGTCAGCTCCTTTGCTAGTCGCTGCTATAGCCTACGCCCTCTACTCTCGGTTGCCTCTTGTCGTCCTACACCTCCTCCAGCCTTGGCTGCTGCAGCGTCAGCGCCTCACCTTGCTGACACCTCGTTGACTTGTCGCTCCAGTCGTTGCTCGCCAGCCGCCGCGCGCACCCTGAACCCATCACAGGTTACTCTAGAGTTAGGGGGGTGGAGAAGGAGGTGTGATGCCGTGATAGGAATGAGAATCGGACTCGATGTCTCGATCGGTTGTGCGATGGTTGCTTCCTCTAGTCAATGCTTCTACTAGGCTGAGCAGGCCAGGCCCAAATCAACAAAGGGACGACGTCATCCTGTTCTTCGTCTACCTCGGCTCGACATGCTCGCCGGTGGCCGGTGGATGCCTAGGTATAGATGATAATATCTTTATATAACCTTCAAGGATACCCCTCATTATCAATAATGAGGGAGATTATAAATACCTAGTGGTCGTAAGTTATTCTACAAATGCCCCATACGGTCATAAGTCATCCTATTACCACTTCATGGTCGTAAGTCCTCCTACGACCAAAAACTAATCGTAAATTCTACTACGATCACTTTATGGTCGTAATCCTTACTACGACCAGGTCAATCACGACCACCCTATAGTCAGTAAAAACCACATATATATGAACCCAACCGACTAGGGATCTTATACGATGTGTTTAATTAGACACGGTAGTTAATATGTACAGTTATTCTCTAGTATAACTACACATATTAATCTCTGTTTCTAGCATAACCGTAAGGCGAATGTGGATTGTTGTCTCTCTAGCAATAGCTACTATCAACGTGTGTTATTCTTCAACCATTGAGGCGCCTCCTAGCATGAACAACTACCACCTCTTCGGATGCTATATAAAGGATAACGCAGGTGGACAGAGAAGAGGCAACACAAGTAACAGAATAAGTAGAAGTCATTAGTTTCAGTCCTCGGTGACTTCTCTCTTGTTGTAAACACAATCGATACAATAACACAGGACTAGGATTATTATTCTCTTCGGAGAAGGCCCGAACCTGTCTAAATCCCTGTGTGTCATCCCTGTGTAGTCTCGAGCAAGGAGGCCCCTGTTTTTCAGTATTCATTTCATAAGTTTGATTTTAAATCATCGACACTATTAGAGTACTATGCTCACATATACATCGATGCACCATGAACAGCCTACCGTACACTTATGCTCCCTCACACGCCGGTTACCCCCACCGAACCATGTGTCATCTATCTCTTCTCGTCGCCACAACTTTTTTACTTCAACCTCCAACAGTAAGCTCAATTCTTGATCGCTCCCTCCTAACTACTACCCCTTACAATGCAATACTTTACTACATAGTTATCTTCTACTTCTCTCCGATTATTGTTTAATGCTGACCGTTCCAACATCAACACGTATACACATGCAACTGTGGTCGATCCCTACCGGAGACACCCATCACGCTCTCTCTGGTGGCTCCATGCCTATTCTCTATGGTTGCACCATCTCTACTCTGAGCTCTTTGCTCCTCTGCTTTTATACGCCCGTGCTTCTAGTCGTATGGATGCATGTGTGTATATACATATGTATGATGTCATACATGTTTGATGTTCCCTTCTCCCATATCGGTGGCTCCTCTTTTTTGGCATTGGCCAACTCAACACTATGGCTTCCTTACTAAGCACAATGACCTCACATCTTCACTGATACCGACATGTCTGTTTTAGTTGTTGTCTAATGTTATAGAGAATATTCTCACCATCACCGGTGACGTCATGCCCCTCACCAACGACACCACGCTCCTAGCTACCCAATGGCCTTATATCGTCCATAGCTTATTTTCAATGTAGAGGTTCATCTTCTCTGTACCAGGGATTCTCCTCTATCGAGCTTCTTTGGCTATCAACTTCTTCTACAACGCCGATACTCACCACTTGTCTTTGCGGTCCATCGACTACATCCTTTCTCTTCAACGACTACGGCAAGCAACATGACAATATTCTCGTCGAACGGCTAAGGACCATTCGTACTGTCCTCGTTATAACCTTTATTTTTATTCAAAAATTCAGCTATTTTTATTAGAGTTAGTATAATAATTAAATTGCTAATTTTATTTAATCTATTTCAATTTTAGTAATTTAGGAATTTTACCTTGGAATTTGTGTGCAAAAAATTTGCAAATTTTAATTTTTTTACTCTGAATTTCATTTATTTTTTTTGGAATTCACATACAAGTCCAATTGCTTGATTTTCTTTAATTTTTATCCAAATTACATTTATTTAGGTATTTACTTTGTTATTCGTACCAAAAT
The DNA here is from genome assembly GCA_036346255.1 of Ampelocalamus luodianensis. Classification (NCBI taxonomy): domain Eukaryota; kingdom Viridiplantae; phylum Streptophyta; class Magnoliopsida; order Poales; family Poaceae; genus Ampelocalamus; species Ampelocalamus luodianensis. The sequence continues at coordinate 23,134,559 of CM070622.1, read as the reverse complement.
CAAATTGATTATTTTATTTTATTTTTCTTTCTGAATTTTAGTTTTTTTTGTTGGAATTTGCATGCAAATCTAATTACTAATTTGTATTATGTATTATATTTATTTATGGATTTCACTTTGGAGTATGGAGATTACAAATTTAATTGCTATTTTTATTTAACTATTGTTTTGAATTATTTGTATTTAGGGATTTCACTTTAGAATTTGTATCAAAATCAAATTGTTATTTTTTTTTATTTTGAATTTCATTTGGAATTTGCATACAAATCTAATTGCAATTTTATATTTAATTTTTATTCCCAATTATATTTATTTACAGATTTTAATTAGAAATTAGTTTGGAATTTGTAACACCCTGGCTATGCGGAAGCCAAGATATTACATGAAGTCCAACACTACGCAATAAAATAAAATAATTTCAACAATATTTCAACTAATGACATAAAGAGATCAACATCTACAAGGATGAGTATAAGAATTGAATCAGAACTTAACAACATATCGAACTCCATCATCCAATCATATTGAATCAAATATGATAAAACTATCATAGGCCTATACGAAGATTATTAAGCATTCACTGATTCAACCAAGTCATAATGAATGAAAGTTTAAATCATCAGAACTCCATTTATTACTATCCAACTAATCAAATGAAAGATAATAACGAGTTCAACTATTTAAAAGGGTGACTAATGTGAAGTCAAAGAAGTGATTCATGTGACTAATCCCTCCCATGCATACTGTCGAACCCGGGAACGAAGGATCCCAAATTCTCTATGTTCATACACTAGTCCAGGATTTCTAATGTACACAGTTAAACAAAAGTGATAGCACAATCATATCACGCACTTTATTAATGATAACTCAGAGTTTATTACAAATGGGCCTGAGGCCAAAAAGAAAAGAAATAACACAGCGGAAGACAAAATGGTAGTAGACCACACGACTTGCCACAGGAAATCGTCTGGGGGCGTAGCCTAGTCGTCAAGATCCTCACCGTCCGGATAAAGGTCTTCTCCTGAATAAAGATTATTCAGCAAGAGTAAGCACAACTTCCGTGCTTGCAAGTTACACCCAATATTGAAAGTTTATGCATGCATAAGGTAAACAAAGGATAATGGCAGGGTTATTTTGCATAAACAATATTTTCAAGTTAAATACCAATAATAATTTCTAAGGCCAGTTTTTATATTATAACTAAAATCAGTGTTTAAAATGACAATTAATAGTGGATAACCTCCATTGATTGAATGGTGAAGGATACCCTCCTATCACTTGGCTAACCGCCCAAATTTTACCATAGGATTATCCATCCTAAAACCATCTGTTGAAATCATTTTATAAACCAAAAACAAGTCTAACTTAGAGTGGCTTTGCTAGCATGTCCATGACCGCGGACGCGGCTATTCGAATAGTTTCTACTCTGCAGAGTTTGTACAGCTTTACCCACACGAGATAATTTGCTTTTAATGTCGGCCAAAGCACACTTCCGAGGCGTGTGACTAAGCAATTATCATGAGGCCGTTACAATGCAGTGTCTTAATGTATTTATGTCCGCTAAGGTTTCACTACCATTGGACTAACCATCCTCCGGGAGCCCTCTCTTGCGCCAGGTGGGACTAATGTCTAACCAACACCCACACATACAACATAGCACAAATAACACTAAGACACCACAAATTATTTAGCCAAATCTGTCCCATTCCAGACATGTGGTGGTACGGTAAGGCGTAGCAAAATACGCTCAAAGACCGGTCCTTAACTGACTTGGGCGTCTTTCCATTAAAACCCTAGGCCTTGATCCTAACCAGATTAGGCCCGTGCATGAACCTGCACCCACCATTCAGCCCATTCGCCCAAGTCAAAACCCATTTTTGATTTTATTTAGAGTAAAAACCCTCTTTATAAACTCATGTGGTAAAACAATACCACCATGTCAAATTTGAAGTAAAAATTGTAAAGATTCGGCTAAACCTTCCCGAATCCATGAGTGTGATCTAAGCATGGCTAAGCATATGACTAATTTTAATAGTATTTTACCTAGGGGTGACAAGGCATTCATATTCAACAATTAATTTGGCTGTACAATGGAGATTGGAATAACTATATAGAAAACAGGGTATTTAAACAATTGTATAAACATATGCATGCAATAGTAACTTGAAAACAGAAATTAAATACTTTAAAATACTGGGAACAATATGATCAATGGTGTAACTTGCCTTCGTTGAAGTCTTGGAGCTCTAAATCGTCAGAAGGATCTAACTCTCCGGAGTCGTCGAAGTCTATACGCAAAAATACGACAAATTCAAATTCAAATAAATTCAAAAACTCAGCTCAAATAAACTCCAAATTGAAATATTTTGGTTTAGTTAGTTATATTATGATTTTAGACAATTTTTGCAACTTGAATCACCCAAATTGGAGTTCAGATGCAAAAGATATGAATTTTTGAAGTTTAAACCTAAATCTGGAGTTTTAATTGAATTTTTCGAATTATTTTTCTACTGGAAAATCTATTTATTACGCAATGCTGACGCCAGCGAGGGATTTTCGGAATTTAAATGAATTAAAAGAATTTCTAACATGTGGGCCCCACTTGTAAATGGCTCGGTGCTCATGGACTGAGTCCACCGAAGGCTTGGGCTTGGGTTGTGCGGTGCGGTGGCACGCGCGTGCTAATGCGGCTGCCACATCGGTGACACACAAGCACAGTGCTAACGCGGTTGCTGATGTGGACAACCGCGTGGATGCCACGTCACTTGCCGACGGCGAGTGCTCGGATGCGAGCGACAACGGCGAACGGCGGCGTTTCAGCGGCGGTGGATGGTACCAAAGGCTAGAGGGGACTAATGTGAGTACGTTGGTACCAATCTGGGCACGAGAGGTCGTCGGAGTTGGGCGACGGCAAGGTCGAAGCGGCGAAGAAGCTTCGGGTATTGTCGGCGACGAGCTCCAGCGATGATCCGGCAGCGGGGATGCGTGCGTGTGGAAGCTCTGGTGATGGCGCACCCGGTGGTGCCCTCGTTGACGATGCGGCGGCACTGGTGGCGGTGCAATCGAAGATTGAAGACCGGCGGTGAAAAAACCCTAATACTCGGATTACGGCGGCGCTGAGGCGATTGGAAGGGAGTGGCTTGAGGGCTCGTGGTGTGGGTGGCATTGCGAACCTGAGGGTCTATTTATAGGGGCCGGGGTGGCCTTGAGACGGCGTAACGGCGGCGAGTCCTTTTCAGAACCGAAACGAGATAAGCCGAGTTTCAAATTTGAATCGGGCGTGATAAGAGCTTGAATTAGTTGCGGAGGGATAGTGCTTCTAGAACGCATAATCCACGCGAAGAAATCGGGCTGAATCAACCGTTGTCGGGCGAATCTCCAGCGCAAAATCCATGGTGGCCACGCGGGGTTGAAGAAGCGGAGGTGGAAGACGACCTCACGGGCGGGGCCCACCTGGCAGCGGGTGTGGGAAGAGGCGCGCGAGGGATCTGGGCCACTGGGCCATGCGGTTGCGAGGGTGGACTGGGCCAAGCAGTTTCGGCCCAAATCCAAGTCCCTGTTTTAAATTGCTTTAACATTTTATTTAATCTTGTTTAATTCATAAAGGCTTTAGATAATAGTAAATACAATCCAAAAATTATGAGAAAATTCACAGAAATTCTCTGAGGTATTTAGGATTTAACTAAAATATTTTCAACTAGTATTTGGTAATATATTTTGCAGATTAAATTGTTTGTCTTCAAAATGATTAAGCAAAACCTTTTTAAAAATTCAGCAAAACCACAAAAATTACTTAAACTTTATTTTCAACTGAAATTTGAAATTTGGGCTGTTACACATACCGTCTTCAATGTTTACCTAAAACAAATAAACACGGCAAGAATGAGCCCACGACTCAGCTAGTACAACAGAACAATATGAACAATACTGAGTAAGATGAACAGTACTGAGTAAGAATAACAATCACAGAACAGAATATGAATGTAGAACGACTGAATAAGAATATAGCATCATATAATAGAGTTCGAATGTGGAGTGGATGATTAAGGATTTATCATCATAGAATAGAATATGAATGTAGAATGACAGAAATCATATGAATAAATGAAATGCATGATCTCCACTTTTGCTTATACTAGTATAGCCAGTGAACACCCGTCGGTGTTCACTCAGGCCCGCATTTCACAAAATGCGGGTATCCAAGGCCCGTATGAAGAACGTTTCATAATATGGATCCAATTTACCCACATTGGAATGGTGGGTCTTACATGCCCATACTGGAATTGATGGATCTTTACATCCTACTCCCGTGGGTGAATCATGAACAATGAATGCATGAATGCATGAATATGGAAGACGAAATCTCAAGAAGCATGGATTCACATATATGGATCGAATCAGAAATCATCGAGAACTACTCATAAACCATAGTATTCAGTCATGGCATGAACATCAAGCACTATGAACTAACATCAGCAATACTTACACAATGTACTTGCCCATATTGGAATGATGGGATTTCACTACCCACTCCCGTGGGTGAAGCTTGAATGGAAGAACGAATGAATATGTTGGACGTAAACACAATATTGAAGAGTCATGGTATATCAATTTTGAAAGGAAACATGAACTACTAGAATTACCCAATGCATATTCACCCATCAGGTGAAACAAACAACAATCAAGACAATTCAATTTGTACCTGCCTTTCGAACTGCGATGCGATGCGTTAGGGGGTAAGGATGAAGCCTCTAATCTCGAATTCCCTCCTCCTACACAATTTAATTGCTTGAATAATAAGCAACATGAATAAGACGCTACTCACAACGCCTAATCTCATATTCTTAAACCCAAGGTTCATATAATTGTTCTAACCGAATTAACCGATAGTCTAGCAGGACGTTAAATTGGACAACGGTACTAAAAACATCATATATTTTGCTATGAGACTTGAAACAAAGTGATCTTAGATCCTATGAAAAGGTATCGAAAACCTCCACATTAGTCTAGCTGGCGGAAACTTCCAATTCGGCCAAAAACCTATGCTAACATTTAGGTGAATGTCTAATATACAATTTGTCTAGCAGAACTATACATCAGTAAAGAAATACTCATAACTTTTGATTGGATTAACCAAAATCCAAGATTCTTATCATTCTGAAAATCTAAGAACACCACCTTCAAAATCGTATTTGGCATGACACTCATATTTTGCCTTTAACAAAAAGTGGCACACGGGTCAAAACTAATGGCAGAAACCGACATACACTCTGGACAGTCAAATTAAAACATATATAACTTTTGTTCTAAAAATCCAAATAGGGTGTTCTTTATCAATCCTGAAAGCTAACGAGATTATCTACAAAAATCGTTTTGGGCAACACTTCTGAATTAGCTTCTAACCTAGTCATATTTTAATAAATACAGTGACTGTTAATTCTCGTCAGACTTTCGGGACAGCAGCAAATAATTCATCATAACTTTTAAACCGTAACTCGGAATTGAGTGATGTTTGCGTCTACTGAAAGCTAAGAACGAATCCCACATAACTCTAGGAGATGTGATACTTTGATTCGGCCTCTAAGAATGCAAAAAATAGACGCACAAATAATTGGAGAGAATCTGATCTAATCGCAGCGGGATGTCGATCCATAAATCATAACCAATTTTGCATCTAATACGATTCAAACAACGGGGAGGCGATCATTACCCTTTGAGATACGTGTGGCCGCTGAATTCCCCTACGAGATGCTCCTTCCCTTTTCTTCTCCTCTCTTCCTTCTCCTTTCTCCTTGGCCGACAACGATAGGAGAGCACAACCATGAGGAAGGGGAATAGCAAGGGGGAGGGAGGCTACTATAGCACGTACTGTAGCGGCGATGCTACTGTAGCTGCAGTAGCGGGCTAGGGTTTCCTCCTCTTTTTATTGGTGGCCGGCCCCCTCTTGGGCCTCTTGGGCCAAGGCCCGAGGCCTAGGCTGCCGAAAAACTGCAGAAACCCCCCTTTTTCTTATGTTTAATTCTCTTTTTGAACGATTTCTTTCGTAGAATTAAACAGGGTATTACAGAATTGAAATTGCTAATTTTATTTTAGGGGTTGATTTGACATAGACTCTTTCTTTTAATCTAGACCATTATAATATGAACCTACCACGATCAATGGTATAGATCTTATTTTTCCTCCGATTAACGTAGGAATTTCTATATCTTAAGAGCGAACGACGTTTGTAAATCAAATTGTAAAATTTATTTTATTTGTTATTCTGAATTTCAATTAATTTTTGTTGAAATTCATATACAGATCCAATTGTTATTGTTTTATATAAGTTTTATTCTGAATTACAGTTATTTAGGAAGTTTACTTTGGAATTCATATTGAAATCCAATTGCTATTTTTTTACTTTTATCTCGAATTTCACTTATTATTTGTTGGAATTCATACACAAAATCATTTGATAATTTTAAATTAACTGTTATTTTGAATTATATTTATTTAGGGACTCTACGTAGTAATTATTATGGAAATTCAAAACTCAATTGCTAATTTTTCTTTGATTTTTATTTTGTATTGTATGTATTTAGGGGTTATTTTATTCTTTATTCTAAATTTCATTTATTTTTTTTGGAATTCGTATAGAGATCTAATTACTCATTTTTGTTTGATTTTTATTCAAATTGTATTTATTTTTGGGATTTTACATAGGAATTTGTATGGAAATCAAATTGCTAATTTTATTTTATTTTTATTTCGAAATTAAGTTATTTCTGGATTGTATTTGACATAGACTTTTTCTTTTAATCTTGACTGTTATATTCTAGATTCACCACAATCAATGGTGTAGAAATTCTTTTTCCTTGAATTAACGTGAGAATTTCTAGCCCCTTGAGAGCGAACGTGTTGGCTTCTTTTTTCCTTTGCTTTAATAACATAATAGATAGATGGGTACCTTTGAAAAATATACTTGTATTTGTTGTACATCTGTAACTATTGCAATATCTCTATATGATTAATCTACACCGTTTTAATCCGGCCTCACCAAAATAATTGGTATAGATCTTCTCTTTTTCTCTCGATTATTGAGAAGTTATAGCAGTTTTTCTTGTTTCTGATTTATGGATTGTTATGGGATTTTCTAGACATCTGAAATGAAACAGGTACTGTAAATATCACCCTTTCTTTGTAGATATATAGATTAGGCATTAATTGGGAGCTTTGATTTTTGTTTGAAGTAAACACAAAAAAATTTTAGATGAAGTGTGGCTCTTCTTTATCTTATAATGGAAGGCTATTTGTATTAAGAAATTGAAGTCATTTTCACATCAAAGAAGCCAAATTCAAGAGGGAGTTATAGGCTACTTATAGCCCTTACAAACAATGATAATGCTTCCTTCCTACCGGTCGCACGTGTCGTCGCATACAGGTGAGGAAGAAGAGACATGCAATTTATTTAAGACGTAGAGAAGTGTGTTCTGCACTCATTTCACATATCTCTTCCTTATCTATAGCTCAAAGAATGGTCGAGCCCTGTGATCTCCCACATCATTGTTTTTGCAAGAAAAAACCCTCGCCTGTTTTTGAAATTGTGTCCAGGTATCATTTTCGCGGTCGTCAACCATCCGATCAGCGTCGTGCGGTCTGAATCAGACTGCTGCAAAGCCATTCGATCACTTTTTTGCACAGATGGCCTAGATCCGTCCGCCCTATCTTTGCAGCCATCATCCTAGGGTTACCACCCGATCGCCCCCAGAGGTCGCCGCCTCTTCCCCTTCCCTTCTCGTTCTCGTCCTCACCCTCGCACTCGCCGTCTCCACCGTGTTTGCCCTCGTGTCCGCGTGTTGACTTGGCCTCGCCCTCGCCTTCTCCCCTCCTCCTTGTCGTAGCTAGCACTGCCCATGACCTAGCCCTCCCCACCCGCCCAACCAAATTGGTTGTCCCACCAATTCCTCTCCCCGCGTCGCTGCCTACAATCCCTGCACCCTCCCACATGAAAAGCCGCCATCGCTATTGTTTCAGCTGCGCTCGCCCGATGACATCGCCATAGTGGCCACTGCAGCGTTCCTTCCGTGCGACATGTCAGGTGATAACGGATCTAGGCGAGATCCACCGCATGAGAAAAGGATGGGAGGCTGCAAGCCTCAGATCTGTGCAAGAGAGGGAACATGTGATGCGCGGGCTCAAGGCTCGAGGTGGCTCGGTGGAGGATAGGGTTTAAGGGCTTGTTTGGTTGGTGCCCTGGATTTCATGCCTGGAAAAAAGTGGTGCCTAGAGGTAGCCTGGAAAGTAGATGATTTTTGCCTAGCTAGGCAAACCTGAAGATAAGTTATTTGATTGGAAGCCTGTGCCTAAAATTGATGAATGAAAAATAGAATGATGGATAGAAGAACGAACGGTGGATAAACTAGCTGCCTGCCAGGCGCTTTTCCTAGGCGCTGGTTTTCTCCACCTTTGACCCTAGCAGCCAGGGACGAAACCAAGCGCTAAGCCGGCAATGTGTAGGGATTGGCCCGGCCAGGCAGCTTGACGCCAGGATCAGAACCAAACAGCCCCTAAGCCTATCACCCACTCCCCACCGCGCCGATGTTATCACAGTCATGCTCGCCCGTGTGACCGCTGTCCATGTCGTTCCTCACCCGCACCCCTAATGGTCACATCATGGTGCGAGGGAGGTGGTGTTGTAGGCCAGATATGTGCCTTCGCCTCCTGGTCCCATGTGCTCTTGTGCCATCCGTCCTCTCGCTTCGCCTCCTCCCTCCTGCTCCCCTTCGCCTAGTTGTCGCCGCCGCCATCGCCGAAGCTGGTCAAGTGCCGCTGTGGCTCCATCTGGTCCCGCCTGATCCGTTCCCCTCGCCCCCTCCTTCCCATCTTCTCTAGGCGAGATGGGCTTGGCCTTGGGCTTTGGAGATTTGGCCAGTGCCAAAGAACAAGCAGTGCTAATACTTCTCCTTTTAATTTTTGTTTTCATGTCATCCAAATTCCAAGTTTGTGCTTCCATTTTGCTTCATGAATTCTTAATCTATTTGATGTGATTAGCATAGTGCTTATTTAATTGTCTTTATTATTCGTATATTAGGCATGAATGATGGGGAAGGATGGAGAGGACCTCAAGAACCGCAAGGAATTTTCTACCCCTCTCCAATCTTGAAGTTGTTGTAATGATTCTTTAATCCATCCCCTCTCTAATTTTACCTGAAGTAAGGAGACAAAACGACAGGGAATTATTCACCCCTCTCCAATCTTGAGGTATTTTATCCTTTCTCATAGAAGTATTGATTTTAGGATTAATTATGGACCGACCAAATGAGAAATGTGTCACAAGCAGGATTAATTTATGTCTCCTTCCTTAAGATATATAGCTTTCGAAGCATATATTGGTATACTATGCTTAGATTTCTACATGTGAGCTGCTAATACTATTTTTCTATTATTGGCTAAATGATGAACAATAAGACACCATTTCCCGACACATGAACAATGTAAAAACACACGGGTTGTTCTGTGGTTCACATCTGCAGTGAAGCTACAAATGAATGCATATTGTTAGGTGTCCACTGATCTAATTGCCAGTCAATAGGTACTTCAAGTACTTGATATATCTTGATGTGCAGATATGTCAAATAAATTTTACAAGAAAATAAAATTAAACTTAGGAAGTTGTATTTGCTTGGAAGATTTGTATTGTTTCATAGTTTTGGTTCGTATATATCATTTGTAACTCCACATATTTGCTAATCTAAAGGGAAGAACTAAAATTGAGGTATAAGATGTCGCTTTCGTATTTCTTTTGTTTTCATGCATAAGATCTGATTTGAGGTCCTAAAATTAAAATGGTGTTATGCGAATATCAATCCTACAACATCAGTTAAGGAGAGGAAGATCAATTGTTGCTAATTAGGTAGGCAAAGATCATTCACCTAGCCATGAAGAACTAGCTCATCTCCGTTTCTAAATCAATTTGTTCCCATATGATATTTTGATGTACTAAGCTGAAGCCAACTTTTGGATGAGTAGTCATATTAGTGATGAACTCATACAGTGTCTTGGTGCATGGTTTTTTCCTATTTATTTCAGCTTACAAATAAAATGTGAGAAGTTGTTGTTTCATTTGGTTTAGTTTTTTTATGGTCTAGATGAAATAGCTCATTTTCCTATCAATCTATCATATTCACTCATCATGTTGCTGGAGTATAGTTGAACATGCTTGGTGTGAGAGTAACAACATTCTAATCATGTTATTGCTGTCGTTATTGTGATACTTCTTAAGTACTTTGCTCTAGGATCCCATTCACAACTGGTAAGGGAAAAGACTCTTCAAAATCTAGCCTGCATACGTCACTATGAGTTTAGAAGGATATTACAAAATTTCATTCAAAATAGTAACACAGACTGACAACTGTCAACATATAATATGGTCACAACTCACTACTACAAAAAGGCTAATACTGAACGCCTCATCACAGACGATTTTCTAAAACCGTCAGTGTTCATGGTAATTACAGACGGTTTTACCAGCGTGACCATCTCTGTTACTAGACACACTAAGAACTGTTTGTGGTAAGCTAATATCATAGATGGTTTGTATCATGAACCGTCTGTGATAATTGTAGACTTCACAAATGGTTTTTAACTATAACCGTCTGTAATATTAGCACATACGGTTCTTAATAAGAACGATATGTGATATGTCACGTCGGCTCCCCGATGAGTCTCTTCGTTGTCGATGCGTCTGTTCATCACATCAATGCCGCGTCGGCTCCCCGATGCATCTCTTCGTCTCACATGCCGAATTTATTCCTTATTTTATAAAAAGGATCATCCGCCTCGAAGATCATGATCATCCCCACGTACATCGATCACTCTATACTTTAAAGCAAAAATGGCTCGCTCTTTTGTTTCCTTGCAGTCGGCGTTGATGGCCTACCTGGCCATACTGTACGAGCACCTCTCCGCCTGTACGTTGGCAGATGCTGCGGAAGGACACTGTGCCAACAGTGTCCTCCCTTCTCTGTCCGAGGATTTGCTAGAGTAGGTGACGACCACCTTCCGCCGTCTTGACATCCTCCTCTATCGCGTCTTCCAGGCGGTCTCCCACTTCCGGTGAGCTAACCTCGTCGTCAATGTGGTCCTCCACAACAATGTTTCACATCTCCAGGAGGCTTGCCGTCGCTTGGAATGCTTAATCGAGGCGGCGGGTGACCGAGTCAACCTTGCCGAGACCCCTCAAGTAAGGGTAGAGAGCCTATGGGTTCAATTTGACTTGATTTAGCCGTCAGAGGGTCTTCGGGAGACACTCGAACGAGCGTGTCAGCGGGTGGATGTATTTCGGGCTTCGTTCACTGATGATCACGAGCCGTCCGATGCTGACGACGTCGCCTATGAAGTTTTGAAGACAGAGATAGCATGCTACCTCCACCACTAGGAAATCTTTGATTATTTAGATTTCTACTTTTTTAAAATCTCTGTAAACGTAGTACGCTATTTGGCTATATATATATATATATATATATATATATATATATATATATATATATATATATATATATATATATATATATATACTTTGTTTACTACTCTAGGAGTACATACTCCCACTTCTAATATACCATTTAAATGAATATTTTATACTTATTTATCACTTTCAATATATTTAAATACCAATTATAAGATCTTCCGATGCGACTTAATTGATTTTTTTTTTCTTCATTTGAGCCCTTTATTTTTGCTATATACCCTTTTTCATATATAAAATAAGTATATACATGAATTTTGGTATAAAAAGTGGATTTTAATGATTTTTTTTATGGAACTCATTTTGAGGTATCTTATAATCATTATTGGAGTATACTCAAATTGATAAAGATGTATCATCATACGATTTAAGTAGTATATGAGAAGTGGGAGTACATACTCCCAGGAGTACCATACCATATGTACTCCCACTTCTAATATACCACTTAAACGAACATATTGTACTTCTTTATCACTTTCAGTATACTTAAATACCAATTATAAGATACTCTAACGTGACTTGATTGAAAATTTCCATTGAAGCCCTTTATTTTTGTTATATGTCATTTTTCATATATAATAGAGGTATATACACAAAAATTGAAATAGAAAGTGTACTTTAATGATTTTTTTTATAGAACTCACTTTGGAGTATCTTAGAATCATTATTGAAGTATACTCAAATAGATAAAGATGTATCATCATACGATTTAAGTGGTATAAGAGAAGCAGGAGTACGTACTCCTACGATTATCATACCGTTTTCCTATATATATATACAAAAATTAAAAAAAGGGTTGAATTTGTATTTATTATCTTTTATATATGGGCCATATGTTTACTCACTGGTGACAGCATTACTGATCGGTGAAAAACAAGTAATACATGTTTATGTGCCATATGTTTATGTGTCATGTTCTGAATTTGCTATTTATATATTATCACAAATGGTTATTTACTGGAACCGTCAGTGATGTGTACTTATCACAGACGATTCTACTTTAGAACCGTCTATGATAATTACGTATCACAGACAGTTTGTAGTTGGAACCGTTTGTGATATGTTCAATGCTTCGGCTCCCGCGCGATGCGTCTCTTCATCTCGCATGCCAACGTTATGATGCGTCTCTTCATCTCTAGCTTCAGTTGGGAGTTATTCCATGTTTTATAAGAGTGATTATCCACCACTGAAAGATGAATCCTGACCACATCGCTCTACTCACAATACCATCGAATACGTATGCAGTGATCACTATGTTGAGCACGCGGAGCATGACAACGAGGACCAAGGCGAGGAGGTCGACGATTGCCATCGCTCTTCCTCACAATGTCTTCGTCGACATCGTTAGCCGTGTGGCTGCAAGCTCTCCTCAGCCCATGGCTGACCTATGTAGCCTACGAGCCATGTACGTACGTATTTATACGTATAAAAATATATACTACTATTTATTCTGACGTATTGAATTTTGTATGTATGTATAATGGAGTTGGAAGGCCATGTACAAGGCGTCCAAGGAGGGCGCCGTGGGGAGGCGCATGGCACTGGAGCAGGAGGAGGCGATAAAGTACCTAGACAACGGGCGCTACCACGCCGTCGTGAACCACCTGGCCGGCACTGGCAACCCGAAGGCCTGCTTCATCGTCGACCTCGCGCTTGTCTTCGCGCCCCAAGACATGCAGCACGCCCTCGTGTGCGTCGAACGGGAGGCCGTCACCGGCCACAAGGCCACAGCCTACGTGCTTACCCTCCTCCTTTACACGGCCGGCGAGGCGTGCAACGTTGAGAAGTACTACATCAGCCAGGACAGGGCGAGCTGGCCAGCGATGGACGCGAGACGGCCAAGAGGACCAACCGGGAGTGCAGGCGGTACTGGAGGCTCACTACAGAACCGGTTCAGGAGGCGGCGTGGAAGAAGATGGCTGGGCCGCTAGGCCGGGTGTGGGCGATATCGGAGGATGGCCACCGGTGCACGAGCACTAGCTGCGGTATGACAGAAGGGTGAGACGACTATGTCGTTTTCTGCAGCGACGACTGTAGGATTAGGCATGAGTATGCCAAGTTCTTTGTAGAGGTGTTCAACTACTTGCCGTAAAATTAGCGTTTTTAACACAGTTTTAGCAAATATTCAGATATAATTGAAGAAGCGACTACCCACGCTGTTTGGCCATATGTAAATTCAAAAATAAGACCATGTCACAGACGGTGAAGTTACTGTTATATGTTGAACTATCACAGACGGTTCTATTATGGAATCGTCTGTGATATAAGACCATGTCACATACGGTTCTATTATGGAACCGTCTATGATAAGTATCACTCACGGTTCCATAATAGAACCATCTATGATATCCCTTTATTAGGAGCCTGAAGAGGATTAAAACCTCTATATATTATTTTTAATATATAAAATACCATACGTCTTCGTGGTCATAACCCCTGAGGTGCACGACCTCACTGGTCGTAGAGATTCCAAATGTTACATAATGGGTACCCTGGTCAGACGAAGGCCTAATCTAAGCTCCCGACCAGGAGAACTGCTCGTAAAAGGTATGAACTGATACTTGGAACTGATTCCAAGTACATTATTTACCGTATGACGAATGGAGCACGTGTATATTCCATACCATACGATGTTTCTTATCCAGACGCACTAACGAACAACCTCCATGCGGTTATATGTCTCATAGACATATAACCGCCGAACGGTTGATTCTTTATCAACCGTCACTTGACTCCAACCAGACGCAACGCTTCACATCAGACGTCTTCTTCGGAAGTAACTGCCACCTCTTCGAGGGCTATTTAAAGATGGAGCCTGGACGGATTAGGGGGATAAGGAGACAAGATAGAGCCATCAGACTAAAACACAAGCCTTAGATTCGTGTTGTAGGTCTGACATTGTAAAGGAACAAGCAGTGTTCTCAAAGCATACCCTGTAAAACTCAGTTCATATTAATAAAAGAGCAGTCCCATTATTTCCCTAGATTTCCCACGTCACTTTCTCCTTTTCTTTTCGTAAGATCGACGTCTTGATCGTCGACAGCTAGCGCCGTCCGTGGGGATCGCGGCGTGGAATCTTGAAAGAATTTCTCTGCTCATCAAATCTTTGTCCATTTCCCGTTTGTGATCGCTGATGCGGTTATGGCGGGAAGTTGGGATGAAGAAAACTGGTTCAACCTGGCGGACTACACCAACCTCGATATGGACGCATGCATGCGCGCCATGGAGGAAAACGGAATCTCTTCATCATCCTCCTCCGCCGGTTCGCCCATCGCAGAAATTGGCGAAGTCGATCGGATGGAGGAGGATACACCGCTACGATCAGTGGCGGTTTTAGAGGAAGTACTTCTGACCAGTTCGAAATGCCCTAAAGCCTCAGGAAGCCTGGGCCCTTCGACCGGCAAAAAAGGTGACAAAAATTCAACACCGCAACTCGAAGTTCAATACACCTTTGATGCGATCATGGTTGATAGGTACTCACCGACGGCTTCTAGCAATTTCAGGAGCCAACCGACACCTAGTAACGGTGTCAATGAAACCTCAATTGGTCATAAACCAAGTGGGGATGATAAGGCTCAGTATTCGATCGACAACTTGTCGGATCAGGTTGAGACCCTTCCGAAAATCTCAGGAAGTACAGATCACCAACTGCTCTCCATCGTGGAAGCTTCTCGCAGAAGCTCTGAAAGGCTCTCCATCGATTACGACGGAAGCTCATCGGAGGATCACTGCTGGAAGCACAAGGTCAATGCGATTGGAGATACAGATCAAAATACCATGTACGGTCCTCCATACGTTGCCTCGCCACCACGTAATAATGGAGATGGTACGGGCGGTCAAGCACCAAATGCCGGAGGTAACGTAAGGAACTGGTGGACGTTCATCAGTTAATTCGCCTAATCCTTCCCAAACCAATGTAAGGGACCAGGCAAGATCGACCAGAAGATCGGGGGATTCAAGCCATCAGACACCTTCTTATGGCAGAAATCCTTCGAGACCTTCGGTAACAATACAAAACCTGCAGCGAGTCAGAGATATGTTAAATACTTCTGACCCCGCCCTGGCAGAGACTCCAGGTTTTGCCCAACTCGCAGGTCAAGTGTCAGAGATTATCCAACAGACGATGCAGCGCACAGAAGCATATCGGGAATGAAGGCACCTACAAAGTCAGACCATGACTTCGTCCCAGCAATCTTCCCGAAGCAGGGGCCTACGTGGTCGTGTTGAAGATCAGTTGACACTACGACCACCTCGACGATTCCGACCAACAAGTCATGAGGGGAGGAGACTATTACAAGAATCCTCACCCTCACTTCATCGAGAGGAGCAATCGCTTGGACCTGGTGATCTTCGACATCATCTAAACCAGGCGAGCGGTCGGAGGCGTTCTAGCAACGTCCACGACTGAATCGGGACATTGGAGCACCGACAATCCGGTCCTAGAAATCGGTCTTCAACCGATTACAATCCGGCACCTTTTCAAAGAAGGCACCACGAAACTATCACAGGCTGTCGAGCTTTCTCAGCAGGGCTCCAGGCTGTGCGTTGGCCAAATAGGTTCCGACCGGACAATATGCATAAATTCAATGGGACCAAAAATCCTTTGGAATTTCTCTAGATATATACCACCGCTATTAGAGCCGCTGGTGGTGATGAAAATGTAATGGCAAACTATCTTCCTACGGTATTAGAAGGATCAGCCCGATCGTGGTTGCTTAACCTTCCGGTCGGGTCCGTGTATACTTGGGAGCAACTCTGCGACCTTTTAATTGCAAATTTTAGAGTGCGTCGATCATACGGAAAGAAGACGATCTCCATAGAATACGGCAAAAATCTAATGAGACTCTCCGGCAGTACATCAAAAGATTTAGCCAAGTTCGTAACTCAATACCGGAGGTTGCAGAATCTTTCGTTATCCAAGCCATCAAAGCGGGATTAAGAAATCGAAGGTTTACGGAGGATTTAGCTATACATCCCCCACGAACAACCATTGAAATTCATAGAGGAGTCTGTGGAGCTCATCATTCCTACAGAACTTTGGTTGGTAAAGCCTTTAGACAAGGATACTACTGGCCAACTGCCCTTCATGATGCAAAAGAGCTCGTGACGAAGTGCGTACAATGTCAGTTTCATAGCCGACAAGTACATCAATCGTCTCAAGCTTTGCAAATAATTCCTCTTTCTTGGCCTTTTGCAACCTGGGGACTAGACATTCTGGGATCTTTCCCAATAGCACCTGGGGGCTTTGAGTTTCTTTTCGTCATGATTGACACGTTCACTAAATGGATCGAAGCCGAGCCGGTTGTAAAATTACAGTGAAGCCGCCAAGAGGTTTCTCACAAAAAGCGTGATTACACGATTTGGTGTACCCAGTCGTATAATCACCGATAACGGTACCCAGTTCTCGAGCAGCAATTTTCAGGAATTCTGTGAAGACCTAGGTATCAAGATACATTTCGCTTCTGTTGCTCATCCGCAGAGCAATGGAGCAGTTGAGCGAGCCAATGGTATCATAATGCAAGTAATCAAACAGCGAGTTTTCGACCAGTTACTTCAACGGTCAGGGGTTCAAGAACTTCCTTCTGTATTATGGGCTGTTCGTACCAAAACTAGTCGTGCGACCGGTGAAACACCATTCTTTATGGTTTATGGGGCTGAAGCCATGCTTCCTCCAGAACTCAAAATTGGTTCTGCTCGAACTGATTACTTTTCCGAGAGTGATCAGTGTGAACGACGACTTGACGACATCAATTTCCTTGAAGAACGACAAAATCAAGTTTTGCTATGATCAGCAATCTACCAGGAAGCCATGCGTCGGTACCACAGTCGTAAGGTGTAACCTCGCAGCCTAGCTGTAGGTGATTTGGTTCGTAGAAAAATCCAGAACCAAGCGGGTCGCAACAAACTTTCACCTAAATGGGAAGGTCCATACATTGTGGTCGAAGTCACCCGACCAGGATCGGTACGATTAGCTATGTCGGATGGGCAAATTTTGTCTAATTCTTGGAATATTGATCAATTGTGTAAGTTCTTTGTTTAATTTCCTTTATTTATTTCATTTCATATTTTAATAAAGATGCATTTCCTTTTCTTTTTAAACAATAAGTATGGTTGTTTATACTTATTCGTCGCATCTGGTCATATGCCTTTATTGTTGCTGGTTGGTCGGAGAAGACACTCATTCTCTCCGATATTCCTTTCGAAGGGATCTCAAATACTCATGGGCGCTGACTTAAATGTCACATACCACACCGGTTTTAATCGTGATCATTGCTTCAATGATACACACGCACAACCAAATACTCTTTTCTTAAAGACACATACGAGTATAAGGAGTACCAATTCAGACAATTTATATGGTTTTCGTTATTTCTCGAATTTGAAGAGTGTTATTTTATTTCAATATTTTGTTCTACTCAAGTTTGGCTACTGGTCGGGACACGGAAAGCCTCCTGGTCGAAGTCTCTCTCTCTCGCGTGGTCACCTTGCTGGAAGGAGCTTCCTAGTGTGATCCTTTTCTTACGATCCTCGTTGCGGATCGGATTTGAGCATGAGCACGTTTCGCGAGATATTTTACAAATCTTCAATTCTTGAGATTCGATACGACCAGATTCGGATAATTTATAAACCAAGGTACTTATCTTTTTATTTCCTTTTTTGCATACATTCTTAATGCATATCTTCTTATCATCAAAGCCAGTCTTTGTTATATCTTCAGACTACAAGTGATATTTCATAGTAATTCGATAATGGACAAGATCTTGATTAGTCAAAATCATCCGCTGGTTCCAACCACATGATTTCCTAGTATTCACTGGATCGCTGTCATAAACATTATCAGCACTTCTACCATGGTCATTGTTATTACTCAATTTCTTGGTCTACTGCTTTCTTTTAGTAAGGTTCATCTACTAATATAAGCAGTCGGGGGCTAGGAGATACAAGAGTATTTAATAACATTGATAAGACAAAACAAGAACTTCATTGATGATAAAAGGTAAATTTCATTTTACATAGTCTAATATTACATCCATTTACTTGTTGAGACCACCAGACTAGTTGCTGCGTGATGGAGATCCGACTTCCATTTCCTCAGCAACTTTCTCTCCGAGAGATCTAACTTCCTCGAGAAGTCTAACTTCCTCGAGAAGTCTTGTTGCTTCATTTTCAGAGCAGTCGAAGTCTTCTTCAATAGCTCTAAGACTAACAGAGGGGTCGGAAGCCTTCAGTTTTGCTAAAGCAACACTAACTCCATTTGCGATAGCTTTCTTCATTGTCTTAGCATGGTTCTCTCGAAAGAGTGTAATCACTCCCTTGAGATCTTCGAGTTGATGGCCGAGAAAATTGATTCTCTCCGCAGGATCTTTTTAAATGGACAATTGCGCTCCCGACCCTAGGTCGAAGAGCATCTTGTTCAGAGCCTTGACTTTGTCTTCAAGACTCCGATCAAGTTCAGCCCGTTGGCCACGCTCAAACTCAAGAGTCTTTTCTGCTCGTTCAAGTGCTTGGAGTTTTTCTGCACGAGTGGATAAAAATTAACACACACTTTAAAACTAGAGTCATAGAGTACTGGTTAAGTCTACGACCAGTTACCTTTAATTTTCTTCTCACAAGAGTCGAAAACCTATTTTTGCCTGGTCATCGCATGCTCGATCGACCGGTCTTTTCCCTGATTTTCTTCCCTGAGTTTTATTATTATGGCTTCCTCAGCCACGATCTCTTCTTTAATTTTCTCTAAATCTATCAAATATGATAGGAAGAGAAGGTTAAGTTATAAGAGAGAAACAAGATGATAAAATTTAGGAAGTCAAACTAAAATAGAAATGTTCTTACTTCTCAGATCGGAGTGTTTTTGCTCCAAAGATCTTACTCGCTGGGTCAGTCCCCCGACCACAGCATATTTCTCGACCATGTGCTACAAAAAGAAAATCCCTTTCTTTGATAAGTTTTCAAAGAAACTTCAAAAGAAAGAGTTGTAAGGATGGTTGTAGAACACTTACCCGAATTGCCATGTCATTGTATTCGGAAAAAAATTGTATCTGGACCAATCTCAGCTTGACGGTCCGATATCTTCCCCCAGGCCTTATCAAGTTCCTTATCCTCGATAAATGGGGGGGAGGAAACTTGTTAACCTGAGAGGTATTTCTAGGAGGAGGTGGAACCTGTTGAGGATCTTTGGAGATGACTACCTACGGAGAAGGAGTAAGGATTACTAGAGGATCCTGAGCAGATGTTGAAACCTGTTCGGGGGCTTCTTTTACCACTTCATCCTCAGCAGTCTTAGCTTTAGGAGTATCCTTATCAGGAACCTCCACGACCACCTCTTCCCCAGGAACTTTTTCCTGAGGGATGCTCTGGTCGAACACTCTGGAACACAAGAGGATCTACCAAAAAAAAAGAAGGTAAGGCAGATCAAGGTTTTAATACATTGAAAAGATCCAAGGTAAGTATATATACGACCTCTTCATTTAATATATACCTGGTCGATTTTCTGAGTTTAACCTTGTAACGCATCGAAGCAAAGTCCGTTGCGCTGGCCTTCCTCTTCTTCTCAACCGATTTCACCGGTTCTAAACCGGTAGGGTTGGCTAGATCCTGCACATCCACTGATCGGAAATCAGAAGCAATATCCACGACCATTTGGTCAAGGATAGGATTCCTGATCGCAGGATCAGTGGGTGTAGATTCGTCGACCTCCAAAACAGTAGCCTCAGTAGACATTGATGGGTCCACAGCTACCTTACTGGAAGGTATGACAACCGCCTAAATACATCATCAAGGATAGTTAGGCGATGAACACCACTTGTCCAAAATATTATTTATGTTCGGTCTCCTACCTCTGGAAGGTTGACATCCTGTATAGTCGAAGGGGTGGTCAGATCATCAATTGGCTCACATATTTCAGTGACCTTATTGATCCTCAACCCAACCGACTACACATCAAAAAGGATTTATGGTGTACCGATCAGAAATAATATGTACGACAATAAACAGTGGTTGATATTTTTACCTTAAGTCTTTCAATTCTCTCTTCAGCGGAAACAACCGCTAAGATCGGGGGAAAACTAGCCTTGTCGCCAGGTTCTCCGGCACAGATCATCTTGATCCGTCTTCTAATCTCTTCAGAAGATAGAGCTGTAAAGGTAAAATAAAAGATTTAAGGGTATGGAAATAATCAACTAAGATAGGTAAACTGGTCGGAATCATTCATGGCTTATCCTCTATGGAATCTTTTGTCGTATCATCACGACCAATATACCAGAGCATCCGGTGTGCTCGGGCCTTCAAAGGACTAACTCGGCGCATGGAAAAATCCTTCACTACGTGCCAAGATGTTAGACCCTTGACACTAAGAAGCTTGATTGCTTCAGCCCATCTTTTTATTTTTCCCTCTTTTTCTGTAGAGGAGCACCATCTCGGATTCTCGACCGCCTTCTTACCAGAATAATAAAGGTTGTCTTTCTTCGTGATCTTCATATAGAACCAACTCTTCTTCCACGACGACCACGAAGATTTCGAGTACATAAATATGTACTCATCGGCTTTTCCGTCATGGAGGCGCAAGGTGCACTCTCCAGGCGTCCCAATCGTCTTCCCAGACTTTGTCATCCTATAGTAGTACCTGAATAGATCCAGATCTGCTGGAATCCCCAAGTACGATTCGCAGAGGTAAATAAAGATGCTGAGATTGGCGATAGCATTGGGAGCAAGATTCACCAATTCAACTCCATAATACTCCAAAACTTTGGGAAGGAAGGAGTGAATCGGTAGCCTAAATCTGCATTCAATATATGCAAGAAAAACAAGGATTTCTCCATCTTCACTACTCGGGGAATGTTCTCCAACCGCGGATCTCCAAGAAATCAGATCCTTGTTGAGAAGCATCCCGATCTTCTCCAAGCTCTCTAGCTTCTTCTCACTCAAGTCGGAAACCGACCAGTTGGTGATTTGGTCCGACATGGTCAGATTTATTTCGGGTGGGGAAAGAAAAGGAGGTCGGAAGCAGTTTTTACTCGGGAGATGAAGAAGGAAAGCAGGAAGTGAAAAACCCCTAAGTCTACAAAGGGGTTTTTATAAGCTTCAGAATTTCTAACTGCAATAAGGAGTTACCCAAAAAAGTCCAACGGACAGGAATCTTTTTAGTCCAACGGACACAAAAACTCTTCGATCCCCAAGGCGAAGTTCTCAACTTTAAAGTGAATACAAACCGCTTCAAATGCCCTTGCATTTAATAAAGCGTCAGCCCGATACGACTTCATCGGAAGAAAAGTGTTCACACGACCTATTCATTTAAAGTTCGGGGGCTAGCTGACGAGGATTAAAACCTTTATATATTATTTTTAATATATAAAAGACAATACGTCTTCGTGGTCGTAACCCTTGAGGTGCACGACCTCACTGGTCGTAGAGATTCCAGAGGTTACATAATGGGTACCACAGTGGACGAAGGCCTAAGCCAAGCTCCGACCAGAGAAGCTACTCGTAAAGGTATGGCGATACTTGGAACCGATTCCAAGTATATTCTTTACCGTATGACGAATAGAGCACGTGTATATTCCATACCATCGGCGTTTACGATCCGCACGCGCGGCGAACAACCTCCATGCGGTTATATGTCTCATAGACATATAACCGCCGAACGGTTGATTCTTTATCAACCGTCACTTGACTCCGACCAGACGCAACGCTTAACATCAGACGTCTTCTCCGGAAGTAACTACTACCTCTTCGAGGGATATTTAAAGATGGAGCCTGGACGGATCAGGGGGAGAAGGAGACAAGATAGAGCCATCAGACTAAAGCATAGGCCTTAGATTCGTGTTGTAGGTCTGACATTGTAAAGGAACAAGCAGTGTTCTCAGAGCATACCCTGTAAAACCCAGTTCATATTAATAAAAGAGCAGTCCCATTATTTCCCTAGATTTCCCACGTCACTTTCTCCTTTTCTTTTCGTAAGATCGACGTCTTGATCGTCGACAGAGCCCGCTAGGGTTTGCACCCTAACTCGTCACTTCCCAGCGCCCTTACTCTCCCCACCCGAGTGCCCCGGACCTCGATGCCGCCGCCCGAGTCGCACCTTCTCCCTAACCTCGTCGCCGACGTCACCCTTCTTCCCGTCACTGTCGATTGTGACACCACGGTTCACTGCACAAGACACTCTTACGATAAGAGTGTCTTCTGCAGTGTCACCGTTGTGACACAACTATGGCGATGTTGTCGCCACCGGTCCAATCGACCTCTCCCTGGCCAAATCCACCTCCGGCGTGCGCGACCCCGGCTACCTCTCTACCAACCTTCCCTGGCTACCTCTCCACCATCCTCCCCCATCTACCTCTCCACCGCCTTGGCCTCGGCTACCTCGCCACCGACACCAACGATGTCGAGGTAAGACAGATCTATCACCTATTTGTTTGTGCTATTGGTATTCATGTGAACCAACCTTGTTTAGTTTCATGCTTGAGCTTGTTTTGGTTTACTGATGTGAGTTGATTATTTACTGATGTGGGTTAATTTTTTATTAAGCATGGTAAATGAAATGGATGTGGGTTAATGCATGGTGGAGGTGTTGCCGCCGATATTGCGTTGCACTGAGGTAAATACTCCCCTCTACTCTCTATCCCTTTCTCTCCCCTTGGTCTGTGATGTAAACTGAGGGCTATTGGTGTATGTGCATTCTGTGCATCTTGCTTAGTTCATACTGTGGGTTCGAATTGACAAAAATGAATAGGGGCAAAATGGTGGGTTTGGTTAATGCTATGTGATGGATATTGAGGGCTAGGGTTATCGTTGCCGGTTCTTTGTGCTTGGTGGGCTTACATGGGATGTGGTTTGGATGGGCTCAAATATCAGTGGGGGAAATTACATGTGTATATGTGCAACTTGTGCATATTATATGTTGTGGTATATGTTGTACATATTATTCATTTTAAATGACTTGGATAAATTACATGTGTATATGTGTAAATTTTGAATATAGACAAATTACATTTCTCTAACTCTCCCTCCTCAAACATGTTACAATTTCTCTAACTCTCCCTCCTCCCTCGAGCAGTGCGCCTCCTCCCCAAGCTCGCGCCTCCCCAGAGCACAGAGCTTTGCTGATCTCTTCTAGGATGAATGCCCAAGGAGCGAGCTAGCTAGCTGAATCTAGGTCTCGAGTTAGCTAACAGGGACTACAACTATATATATATATATATATATATATATATATATATATATATATATATATATATATATATATATGAATCGGTTTTAAAGGCACAAGTAGGCACCACTTGGAGACTTTATAGAGAAGAGATTATCATAAACGGTTTCGTCTACAAACCGTCTATGATACATCAGCTATCACAGACGATTCTGAGTTAATAATCGTCTGTGATAGTAACCCATAAACTCAGACGGCTCAGCAAACCGTATGTGATGCCTTTTTCTAACCGTCTGTGATGACCTTTTATGTAGTAGTGACTACACATGAGCTTGAGAGGCTCCCATTGATTAGATATATGCTTTTGGGAGCAAACATAGATTTAGTTGTCCCTTTTACACATATATTTTACTTCTATTAACTAAATACCACCATTTTTTCATAGATATCTCCATTGATGTGCCTTTGCTTATCGAATGATGTGCCTCTGCGAATAATAATAGTATAAGTGAATATGTCAATCCATTATTTTGCTGACAGCTATGTTCCTATGTGCCAGATTGATGTGCTTTGATAATTTGTAGGTTTCTTTGGTTTCTCAGGTCATCACACAAAAAGATTAAAGTGACGGGGTTTAGTAATATTCCATATGGTAGATGACGTCTTCTATTTTAGATTTATGGTTGATCCCTACATGCTATGTGCAGTTCTGTCGCCTGACTAGTGCCTTGGTGAACACTGCCTGGGCCGCCTTCTAAGGAATATCGTCGTGCTTTTGACAAGGTATGCTATATACTTCTTTCATTTTTTTTTAATTTTTATTATGCTCCTTTTGATGCCATTATTTCATAACAAATTGCTTGTAAAATAGCTTCACCCAAACCATAATACCCCATATAGCAACCGTGTCAAGTCGCCACTTGTCCCATAATTTTTCTATATTACCCTCAACATAACCTTCATGTCTCATCGACATGTTTCGATTGTGTTTTCATCATCCTTCTAAGCCATTTTAGTACTTGGATGGGAGGGCACATTCCAATGACATCCTCAACATTTTCTGAGCTGAGCAAATCATCCCGTTTTATCTCATGAAATTAGTTTACTGATCATCAGATATGCTGGAATCTATTAGAATAAAAACCTATCATTCTAAGAAATAAACGAAGTTTATGAAATGCTATCCGATGACAAGGTTTACAATATCACTACTATCTTTTATAGGTTGCCATGGAAATATGATGTGTGACCATTATTGGATCCCTTGTGTAAATTCAATTCGTATCAACCAATCCAATCATCCAAATGACCTGATTCATTCAATCCTGAAAATAATTTGATTACAGTACAATGCATAGTACCAAACTTTGTTGTAGTGGTAAAGCTTCTTCGTTACTATGTTGTGTAATAGATGTAATACATATTATCTTTCTCTATTAAGAGCATAGTCACTCTGTTTCTTTAATATATTTTTAGAAGGCATACAAGTTTTAATACGCACATATGCGGTTTGTAAGGAAAACAGAAAACAACACCCTTGAAAATTTTTAATCGTTCACAACTGATTTTTGTGTGCTTATTCAGAAAATAAGAGTTATTTTGATAATTTATTGCTTCCAGGATACTGAATCCGAACAAACGCTCACAAAAAACAAAAAAACAAAACAAAACAAATTTAGTTCACCTTTTACGAAATCACAACACTAGTTAAACAAAGCAGAAGTATGCCTTTCGCATAAAAAATGGAAGATATGGCCAATTTTGTATACTTGTTTCGAAATCCATAACTTGATTAATCCATAATAATTCTATGTGAATTTTGCAATAAATGGTTTGTTTGGATATGTAATATGTGATTAATAATTCTAATGCTCCTCTGTTGGAGCTTGACTATGGGTCCTGCATGTGTCATCTATGTCAAAGGTAGACAAGTTGGCTAAGTCAGAATTGAAGTAAAGGCTCAAAAGCATCAATTTGAATAAACAAAATGGCAAAACGGTGGTAAGTTAGGATGCTTTAGTTGAAAGTTTGTTTCCAGAGTTGGCTTGGTTAGTATGTAACTTCAGATGTCCTTACACAAGTCAAACCTACGAGGGCTGGATCAAGCATTGGTGTAGTTGTTGCATATGCATGGTGCTAACGAGGCAGCTAAGAAAGCTGAGGGATTAGGTACATGGTGCTTACTACTATATTTCTAGGAGTTGTCTAGTTTTAATAAACATCAGTGACTTTGATCTGATATCCTCTGGTGGTTGACTGGGAATTGATAAGGTTATCATTGAAGTTTTCCTTAAGGGGGCAGTGAATTTATAGCCATCGTTATTGATGTTGGGACAACTAATAAACGTGACCCTGTTGTTATGCTTCCAACAAAGTTTATGCCATGTTGTGTCGTTTGGCATCTGCCATGTAGGAGATATCTATGTAGTAGTGTTTTATGCTTCAAACGTTGGCATTATAATTAGTTCTCTGTTGCAAAGATTATACTATATGAATATTATTACATCACTTTGTTATTGTTCATAGATTGTTCAATCCAATAAAGGAATTCCTTCCCATAAGCGGTGCTCCCTACGAGCGTCGTCATTGGATTATTTCCATGGCCGACGGGTTTGACGGTGCGGTGAAGCGCGTGTGACCTTCTAGTATTACACTATGGGTCAAGTGAACGGACGTAAGTGGGCGAACATGATGTGAGTGGAGTTTTGTACCAGTTCATCGTTTAGTCTTTAAATTAGTATATCTCTTCAACCGAGTGTCATTTTTGTGTTATAATTTAAATCATTGTGTTTGATATACAACGAACCGAACAAAATAAGTCCCAAAATTACATATGTTTTGATGACATGTTAAATTTTCAAATGCATAGTTGCCAACACTTAGAATTGCTAGTTGCGGACACCTAGATACTGACAACTATAATTACTAGCAGATAAGATTTTTGCTAGTTGCAAGTACCTATAATTGCTAGTTGACACAATGAACCGGTTACTTAGCAGCAAGTTGTCACACTGAACCAGATGTCACACCTAGAGTTGCTAGTTGCCAACTTCATAGAAATGCAAACCAATATTTTTAACTAGGTACGTACCTGTTGACGCTGACTACGAGCAATCAAATGTAACTGCAAGCGCACGGTCGCACGGGTCAATTGTAGCTTTTTACCTAAAGTATTCTAGGTTATCGAATCCACAAGGAACTATTTACTATCTAACTTAGGGTTTTCTAATGGCACATATAATCCTTCATAAAATCATAGCATAAAATCATAATCCTTTCCTAAACCCATAGGCAGCAAGTTGACGATAAATGTTTTACATCCGCATGACAATTGTTCATCTACAAAGAAGCTAATTTAATCTATTTAGTACTATTCTCTAGTCGCTACGATAGATCTCTCACTGAGGACCGTAGTGCCCTTCGCCGGCCATGCACACCTTGATCAGTGGCCGCAACCAAGTACATGGTACATCATCACACCCGTCATCACCATCTTACCGCATAAACAAGTTATGAGAGAGATGTTAAACATAAGTTAGCCACCGACAATACGTCGTTTTCTATGCCCTAGTGTTGTCACCACTATCCACGGCTCCAACCCCCCAAATGTATGAATCTTTCTAACTTACGAGCTAACTACAAATAAGCTCGTAAACCAATATGCAAGGATCCACTATATCGATCTAATCACCATGATTATAAGAACTAGCTAAAACGATCTACTGACCAAAATAGATCAGGAGAAAAACATTGTATAATTGGACAACCGTAAAATAGAAGCCAACGAAGCAACTTAGATAGATTGAAACAACTAGAACATGAAAAGATTACAACAACTATTTGAGATTACATCGTTACCTCTTACAGAAGTTGAAGCAGAACTCCGGAACGTGCAGTAGGGCTTCGCCGCCAAAGAACTATTCTAATCTAACCTATTCAAATAGAGGAATGGATTTCGAGGGTCGAAATCCGCCGAAATTGCGTTGGGGTGTCTGAAGAGGGATGTCCAAAACAAAGGAGGGGTCCCCTTTTATAGGCGACCAAGGACCCTTGTGCGTCGCCCGGCTCACGTTGTGAGCCGCATGGCTCAAGGGTTGAGCCGACCAGCACACAGACTCAAACTCCTGAGAATGTGTGTCGTCTGGTCCCCAGAAGCTTCTATGAGCATATGACATGCGAGCCATGTTCGAATCCTTCCTAGTTCAGAGTTCGCAACGGTTTCCAAAAATTAGAGAGTCCAGGGTGTCTTGGCGTCCAAGTTGGCAATCTTTCGTGCGAAACCGGATAGAGACTTCTAGAGAGCTCCTCAGAGGGGTGTCGGTGCCCTAGTGGGCCCATGCACTATCCAGCTCAAAGCTGGCCTGCAGTCTAGTAGCTCCGGTGCATGGCCCATTTATATCCTTTGTGTATTTTCCACTGGTTTTCTGTCATTTCTGCAAAGAATACTCCAAAATACCATCTCTAGTTGCAGGTTAGGGTTAGCGATAATAATCCATAATTTTGGTAATTTCTTACCAATTTACCGGGAATTTAAGATATGAAAGCACACATAAATGAGTCCCAATAGTACCACCAAACCTTGTTTTGCTAGTTGTTAGGAACTAGGGTTGCTAGTTGTCAACAATTAAAGTTGCTAACTACTAGGAACCCGACATGTTAACCATACAATTCTTTGCAACTAGCGGTCTGATAAATTATATGTGTAAGAAATCTCATAGTTGCTAGTTGCCAGAAACTACATTTGCTAGCTGCCAATCAACCTACCATGATGATCGTTTTTGTTAAACATGTAAGCATTTTTGATATTTTCTTATGGGTCACATCTCCTTTTAATTGCCAACTCTAAATTTCATAGTTGGTAGTGGCCAACGATTATAGTTGCTAGATACTAGCAATTAATATAGCAAGTAATATGTAGAGCCAACTAATGTAGCAAGTAACACGTAGATATAGCAACTAATGTAACTGTTGATGATCGAGACCCAGGGTCCCTTATCGAGCTTATAGGGAAATAACATATGAGAACACGATCGAAACAAAGACCTTTATTATTGTGGACACAATGAGATTTTTTACAAGAATGTGATGAGAACTAGATTGTGTTAAAAGGTACTCAGGCTACCCTATTTATATTTATCTAAGAGGTGGCAGTTAATGCCAGCTAAAAGCGCCTTTTGTCTTCGCAAACGTACATTCGTTGAGTCTTGAACCACTGCGAGTTTTAGCCAACAGTCGTAAGTTGTCAGATGCGTCAATAACTGCTCTCACGTTAGTTACGTGGGAAATTACCGTGTCCTCACTAGTCGGGGTGGCCCAAAGCGTATGACTGGTCGCATAGTGTACATGATAGGTTATCTTAAGACTCAAACTAGTTTACGACCAGTTTGATCGTAATAAAAGGGATTAAACTTTTTTTAAATCGTAGTCGTATCTACATAACCATTATAAAGTAGGTCCTTAATATGTGGGTCTGCTTTCATAGAGACTTTGACTTTGACCAAAAAATATTGACCTAATTAAGAATCCTCATTAGTAATAAGTAACATATAAAGCTAGCAATTAATGTAGAGTTTGATATTTACAAGCACCAAGAGTTGATAGTTACTAGTACCTAGAGGTTCTAGTTGCCGGCACCTATGTAGTGAAACCTATAATTACTAGTAATAGAAATTTGTTAATTGCCAACACCCTAGAGTTGCTAGTTAATAACACCTAAATTAAGTTGCTAGTTATCATCACCTAGGTAGTGAAACCAATAATTACTATGAGATGAGAATTGTGAGCTCCTAGCACCTAGAGTTGCTAGCAGCGGACACATAGAGTTGCTAGCTGAGAAACAATTTTGTCAATACGTTGCCAAAACATATCCAATATGGATCTTGTTTTGTTAAGCTCGACATATTGATCACAACGGTTGATACGGAACACAATCAGACACTCGTTTAACAGATATGTTTATTTAAAGATGGAAAGATGAATAAGTAACAATCTTATTGTTTGCTTAATTTGGTACATTCGATAACATCTCAATGCCGCAAAGGAGGGGGTTGGGTGTACACATAACGATGAAACAGGAAAGGAAAGCGAGGAAGGAAGTACACGCGAACCAGAAAAAAGAAAGGGAAGATTC
Organism: Ampelocalamus luodianensis; assembly: GCA_036346255.1. NCBI lineage: Eukaryota > Viridiplantae > Streptophyta > Magnoliopsida > Poales > Poaceae > Ampelocalamus > Ampelocalamus luodianensis. Next base: position 23,104,778 of record CM070622.1, on the reverse strand, counting down.
ATCACATCCCCTTCCGTGCCACTAAAAAAGTGTTCTTCCCTATGTGCCACCGAGAATCCATTGTGATCCCCTTTCGTGCCATTTTCGTCACCTCCGTTAGCCCGAGTCGCCGTTAAAGCCAAAAAAAATATCCCTATATTACCCTGTCTTCTTCCTTCTCCACTCTCCTCAACCCATCCCTTCTCTCTCCTGCCCCCACCGACCACCACCTTCTCCACTCTCTCTCTCTCTCCGTTCCAAAACACCGCATTCATGACGTGGTGTGCGCCCACCATCCGACCTCACACCCCACCGTGAGGAGGAGGCCGGCTATGGGAGCAGCAAGGAGGAGGAGGTCGAAGGCGGGAGGAGCAACGAGGAGGAGGCCGGGTGCGGGGGGAGCAAGGAGGAGGAGGTTGGCTGTGGGAGGACGGGGGTGGGAAGGAGGAGGCTGGCGGCGGGAGGAGGGAGGTGAGGAGGAGGAGGCCGGCTACGGGAGGAGCAAAAAAAAAAAAAAGAGAGGGAGAAAGTGGAAGAAGGAAGGGGAGAAAGAAGAAGGGTGAAAGAGTTTTTTCTCATGTTAATTGATAGAGAAAATGCCTTATTAAATTACCTTCGGGATGTCTCTCCCCTTAGGTCTAGTTTTTTTTTTAATTGACAGAGAAGGTGACAGAAATGATACAGAAGGGATCAAAATAGACTCGCGGTGGTACGTAGAGGCGAGCATTTTTTAAGTGGCACGGAAAGAATCGGGACCACTCTCAGTGGTATATTTGAAATTTTCCCAAAATGAAAAGAAGGAAGAAAGAACACGCGTCGAAAACGGGAAGAGAGGGGCGGTTGCGATCAGCGCGCGTTAGTCGTGTCCTACAAACAATCTTAGGATCTGTTGGTGGTAATCGGAAGAATGCATGAGAAGTTAGCTATTATCACTGCTAGTTATTCCAGGAGAATATCCTAACAGCACATTTCCAGTTTTCCACATTGGTGATAGCTTGATAAAAAGCTGCGTAATCTTAGAACAGAGACATCACATAAGAAACCAAGAAGGCAGGCTTTGAGAATACAGACGTACTACTAGCTATCAATCCAGCTACAAGACGAGAAGATTTCAGCTAAGGCTGCGGCTGCGGCACCAACTCTCTCTCTCTCTCTCTCTCTCTCTCTCTCTCTCTGTCCAACATTACGAACGGCGGGCCGGGGAAGAAACAAAAACAAGCATATCATTAACACATGCATCCACCATTTCACACGCGATGATTCGTTGCTTTTCTGCAGTAAGATCCAACAAGTTACATGTCTAACTATCTCAGCCATGCATGCCGTTGCAGTGCCACCAACAGACGCATGCAAAGCTATTGCTGTACACTTTCAGCTAGCTATCGCGACCATGGCACATACCGTAGTCATTAGTTTCTTCGACGGGACAGACCACTACATACAGCAGGAAGGAGGGGGAGGACAAAGGTACACAAGTAGGCGGCATGAGACATGCAGGATACATACGGTTTGTCGCGTAGCTAGCTCCGGGCACGCACACACGCACAGCCTAGCAGTGTAGCAGTAGCGGTAGCAGCGGCACACCCCACCTGAACGCGGATGGCGACGGAGCAATCATGCCCACTCCACATCACCACCGTCCATCCTTGCCACCCGTACGGACCACGTGGACGCCTCGCCCCCAGCGCACAGGGAAGGGCGCCAAGCTTCGCTCTCGCTGACGCGAGGGCCACAGCGCCCTGCGTTCTGGGAGCGCGGGTCCTACCGCTCCATTATGAGCCAGCTCAGCCTCCTCGAAGCCGGTAGGCTCACCCGCGGCCGCGGCGGTGCACCGGCGGTAGCCGCTCCTGTCGCGTAGCGCAGGGGCAGGGTCGTACTTTCGTCCCACCACACAACGGGGTGGGTCAGTGAATGCGACGCGAGTGAAAATAAACCACGGCCCCTCTTCTGTCGGAGCTGCGCAGCCAAATGTTTTTACTGCGTGCGAGGGTCGGGCGGGCCCACGGTTCGTGACTGCACCGGGGACCCATGGGTTTTAACCCGGCGTGCCGCTCAGATCGGCCACGTGCCATTTATTCCCCCCCGCATTGCCACATTTCCCGTTCCATGTTACTGCTGCCCAGTTCGAAATAAACAATGGAGTACTCGATTCTGGAGTCTACTCTCTAGCTGTTCAGGAACACGAGCCCATGGATAATCTCTACCCTGCATACTTCGTTCTAGTACCGAGCTGATCGCAATATGAGAAATTTGGATCGTGTAAACCTCCAGTGTTAAGCTCGGGATCCAGGACACATCGTTAAAGATTCTCCGATGCCGTTTACCGAGATGGAACAGAGAGCTCATTTCATCATTTCGGTCTTCGGTTCTTTAAGCACGCAGTAAGTATGATTAGGAGATTACATAGCGGCACGCTACTATAAGGTTACACTGCACGAGGTTAATTAAGCTAGTAGCTTTTCCATCCACAAATTAAAGGCAAGAACGACATGCATGCACAACGCGCAGGAAAGAGAAAGAAGTGAACACACTTGCAGAGTGGACATTCCATATGCACTTACACATGCACCCACTATCCTTCCCTCCATTTTGCTTTGAGATTCGCACCATCTATCCTCCTCTCTCTCTCTCTCTTCCCCCCTCTCCCGGCTCGCCCCTGCGCCGCCGCAAGCCACGACCGACGGATCTGACTCGCCGCCGGATTCGAGCCGAGCTCGGCGTGGCGAGGAAGAGCAGCCCGGAGGACGAGAGGGAGAGGTGAGAGGGGATAGTGCAGAGGAGGAGAGAGGAGAGAGGGGATAGTGCGTGTGAATCTGAAGATAAAAGTGGCTTGTTGTGATAGTGGGTGCATGTGCATTCTTGCATTTTCCCCACACTTGCACACAGTACTCGAAGTGATCTGAACATTTCATGATGCATTTATCAGAGAAGCGATCCAAGGCAGAACAAAAGAAACAGCCTACAAAAGAATCCTGAGGAGAAAGCGAAGGGAGAAGAGAAGAGAACAAAACGACTTTGGCCTACTACATTACAGCACAGGTTAATCACCAGAATGCCATCATCATCATCACAGCGCTAATCGCTCACCCAGCTTAAGGAAGGAACAGGACAAACTAGAGAGGAGAGAGCTCGGGATTAACTAATCCCAGGGAAAAGTTAAAGACGAAAAAGGGGGAAAATTTACAACGAATACACGAATCAGGAAGCTTGGGTCATGCCGGCGAGGAGGAGCCGCCGGAGGAGGCTGGGGCTGAGGCTGACGAGGAGGAGACGGTGGAGAGGACCTCGGCCAGCGCGGTCATGGCGCGGACCTGCATCTCGAGCGCCGCGATGTAGTCGGAGGCCTCGGCGAGGAGCGCCGGGAATGGAAGTTTACGGCAGCCGGGCACCAGCCGCCCGAGCACCTTCGCCTTCCTCGCCAGAGGCGGCGTTTTCGTGACCTTCCCCAGCGGCGAGGCGGCGGCGGCGGGAGTTGGGTGGCGCGAGGGCGGGGAGGTGGGGGCGCGGAGGCGCGCGCGGTGGGCGGCCTGGAGGCGGCAGCGGCGGGAGGCGAGGATGGCGCGGCTCCAGCGCGTGCGGCCGCGCGCCGCGACGGCGAGAGCGCGGTCGGCCACCTCCCGCACGGCCCGGCTGCGCGGCGGGGCCACCGTCGCGGCCGGCGACCCGGCGCGGACGAGGCGGAGCGCCTCGAGGAGCTTTGACGAGTAGATCTCGTGCTCCCGCCGCGTCCGCCACTTGGACGGCTTCGCCTGCGCCCCCTCCGCCACCCGGGAGTCTCCCCCGGCGTTGCGCTTCCGCTTCCGCTCCCTCTCCCTCTCGTCCACCGCCGTCGAGCTCGACGTGGACACCATTGCACGCGCGCAGCAACAATTCTCGCAAGAACTCGGCGGGTTGGACAGAAACCACAAAGCAATAGCAGGATCAGGCAGCCTCTGATCTAGCAAAGATTTTCTACCCTCTCTGTAGAGCCGAGCAAATGCTTGGCTTGGTGTTTGGGAAGAGAGGAGAGGTGGTGGTGGTGGGATGGATGCGGGTGTTGGGAGGTTGGGGGAATATAAAGGGGCCGCAAAGCCTAATACTGATGCTGCTGAGCTGCTCCCATTAGTCCTGTGGTTCTTTTGGATTTTTGGTGTTTTTTTTTCTCCTTTTTGCTGCTGTGTCTGTGTTTTATAAGTGTATGATTTTCTTGACTTTCTTTTTTCTTTCTTTTGGTCTATCCATTTTGCATGTGTGACACTGGGAGTAAGCAGCTAATTATGAGGACCACTGGTTTTGGACTGTGGCTCGTTGTCCACCAGTTGGATCAGGGAGGTGGAGGCTGCATTGCCCTGCTTGCTTGCTGATGATGGAGAAATGGCATGGTGCTGTTTTGGTTGAGGGGAAGTGTACGTAGAGATCATATCTTCCTGTTTTTGTTTCGTGGTAGCTTGAAACTTTGAATGGTAACGGTTCGGCGTTTGTTACTGTCAGAACAAGCCTAATTAGGACTCGTTTGGAACACAAGAATTTTTCCGATTTCTACGGAAATTAAACTATTTTATACGAAATTCCTACGTTCCAAACGAACCCTTAATGTACATTCAGTCTAGCTATTGTTTCATGTTTTTTTTTTTTTGCTGAGAATAAAGTCTCGTCCACTGTATACTACGAATGTTGTATAGGTTATCATTGTGATGTTTCTACAATGTTACCGTGCTACCTCTTTGGCACATGGGCGCGCATGGTAGATTCTTTTCAAAACACACTCGTATTTTCAGTTCATTTCTCCGGAATTTCAACTGAGAGTAAGCCAAGAAGAAAGTATAAATCATAGTGGGGCTCTTGCTAGAGCATTTTAGTAGAGGAGGCTGAGTGATCCAATGCCGCCACAGAAAATATCATTTATATGTCTGTTAGTAGAGGAAATGACAAGATTAACATCACGCCAGTTTGTGCAACAGTCTTGTGAGCTAGATGCACCCAGCGTGCATCCACATCAAGTGGTACTGTGGTAGTGTTTGCATGCAGATGCAGTACTAGTACTACTACAACCTAGGCATCGCATTTTTCGGGTGTAGGTGAGGTATACTAATGGGGGCTCCTGCTATTTTGTTAGTCAGGCAAGCCAGCGAGTGATCCGATGCTAGTGCTACACTAGCCATCATTAGGGCGGTACACTGGCACACGATGCATTGAAGGTCCAATGCGGAGGATCTGCGTTACTCGGCATTAGAAGATGATAATAACATCAGGACCGAGCCGTAGCGAAGGTCCAATGCGGAGGATCTCTGTTACTCGGTATTATGGCATGTACAGTGGGGTGATATCAGTAGTCTACAATTTTATCATGTAAGATTTTAAATGATATGGATGAGAGAGAATAAAGTTGTCTGACATACAACAGAAAGTTTATAAGGCTCTTATAGATGGTTGTTTCGCTGTTGTATCCATGTTATCTGTACAGTTTGTGGGATCTATACAATGGATTATCTTTAATTTTGTCTGTAAATAACCTAGAGAGTATTACAGACAGCAATCGTCTATACTATTGTATATGCTCTTAGAAGGTGATAACATCAGGACCGAGCCGTAGCTCGGTTGGCTTGGTGTGAGGGTGCAGTTCGTCCAGCCCGTTTGGGTTCATCCAGGGCTCGCAACCCGCACGTTTCACCCTAATAATTCCATTGGGATTAGTTTCCAGACATGAATAGTACACACACATTAGTTTCTAAACAGGAATAGTACACACACATTAGTTTCCAGACAGGAATAGTACACGCATATGTGAGTGCGTTTAGTGATCAAAACATATGCTCATGCTTCGTAGGGTCTAGGCCTCCACTCTAGAATAGATGTGTGCTAAGAATACATCAACGTATATGTGGATATACGTATGGTTTGTGTACGTCCAGCATGTACTCTAAAAAAAGTGATATACATTAAAAGCTACAGCATGCTATAGTAAAATTACTGCAGTAAATGTTGTGCATGTACTTAAAAAAAAAGGCGACATATATTAAAAGCTACAGATGCTACAGTGAATGTCTCAGTTGATGGCTGTTGACACATAAATTACTGTTTACACAATGATTCTCTGGGGGATCCGGATCCCCAGCAGTAACACTGACATGGAACGGGGAAGTCACATGCAAAGACATTGCTCTCAGCACAAGCAAACCTGCGCTCAACTCGTATTTTAAGATCATTCATGTCTTGTTCCTCAAATGTTTCCACCTTTTTCAAACCCGTATATCTTCTCGTTTGTTGCTTTGCTAGAGGGAAAAGAATAAATGTCGGGAACAAGGATCTTAAGATTATGAAGAAAAAAAAAGAAGTTTTTTTAGATATGATCAGACCTTCTTCGGAGAGAATAATAACTATCAGATTTGTTATTTTTAAGTTGTCTGAAATTTTCTTAAATTTGAGTCAATTATTGTGACTATTGGATTTGAGGAGGTATTGATGTGTCATATGATTGAATATTGATCTAATAAATAAAATATGTGACTTATATGTAATAAAATTTCAGTCACCTTACGAATAGACAATCCCAATAACTATACTCCTATATTCTTTGTATTGAATGAGTTTTCAGAGTATAACAAGTCACCGAACTAAGTTTATTGGCTTCTGTGTGTCTTGGATCTCTCTCTTTGTGTGCCGATACTGCCCCTTATATAGTGTTTGAAATGGTGGCAGTTGTTGTGTCGTCAGGAGGCGTCTTGATGGTTGCTTAAATACATCCGAAGATGACGGCTACTATTAGTGAGACATCCTCTGCACGTTCGTAATGCGATTATTGCCATAGACGAAGAGAACTATATGCAGTTATGTCAGAGGAAACGTGCACATGTAATGGATTTTTGAAGCTGCTTGTGTAGTTTAGACAACAGAATTCGATCCTACCAGATAGTCCATCATTGAGGATTTTGTTGATATTTGGTACTACTACTAAACGGTTTGTAGGGAGAGAACACACATGTGTAATGGATTTTTTAAGCTACTCGTGCAGTTTAGACGACAGAAATCGATCCTACCTGATAGTCTATCATTGAGGATTTTGTTGATATTTAGTACTACTACTAAACGGTTCGTAGAGAACAACAAAAATGACATTTTTGGCACAAATAAACTCGCTCTTACGCTAACTGTGCTCGGCTTGACAGCCATACAAAACCGCGAAAGCACCGTATATATCATGTGCGTTCCACCGTACGACCAAAACCTTTGCTTGGCCGTGTAAAAGATGTCCGTGGGTTGATGGATAGATAAATGGCGAATCTGCTCGTCCCCGTTTTATGAGGCGGCTGCCCAACCTTTAATGGCCGCGCAAAGTCAAATGGCCGTCTTGGTAAGCGTAAACTAGCTGAAAGCAAGCCGCTCGTACGTACCGCGTAGCCGTCGTGATTCGAGAGGGTTTTTTTTAAGACGTCTGCATGCTCTGCAGGGCGTATTTAAAATTGCAAAGACTATGCTTAGACTGCATGCTTGCTTGTTTGCTTCCTTTAAGCCGCCGGTAAACTCTACCAGCTCAATTGTACTAGTAGCTCTGCTGTGCACTTGGAACGGCTACAGGGAACAGTTCCAAAGCAGAGCAATCATCGAAAGAGGTTCGAGGAGACGAAAGCACACGAGCGAACAAAATAAGAAACAGCGTAATTTCTTCCTAAATTCCATAAAATTCTCACGTTCTCAACGGCTGAGTCCTCTCTCCCTGCTGGAAGTTGGTGCCCAGCAAAAAATAAGCTACTCCAGAATGCAAATACGTCAATACCAAATTAAACTTCTCAAAAGCACAACGCGCATCGCCATCAAATTGGTTTGAAGGTCCTGTAGTATATAGTACTCACCTACTACTACTCTCCATCAGAAGTACTGTATTGCCATGGAGTAGGCAGAAGTTTAACAACACGTTGATGTTGCCATGACTAGTTCTAGACCAATCGCCTGCATGGTTCTCCCCAATAAAAATACCGTTGCTTTGCTTCTTAATGGGAAGTCACATGGGTGTCACAGCCGCTGCTACGCCTTTCTTTTTAGAGTATCTACAATATTTCACGTCAGCTGTTACTAAGGGGTTATCATATTAACATTTAGGTGATTTGAAGGGGAGAATGTAATGTTGTTTTTAGATGAAGAAACTATCAAATTGTTAATACAAAGACACAAGAAACAACCAAATACTCTATTAGAGACTTACTTGTTACCTAAAAACGCGTTTTGTGGGTCTCACTGTCTTAAAGCAAAATATCCACCTGTTTATTTGTGTAGTCCGACTTTATTATTGATATGATAAATGAGCTAAAATATGTAGACTACAAAGTTGTATTTCATTATTGATCATCAAGAATCATACACACTTGTAGCAATTAAAATCTTAGACACAAGCTCAAGAAACAATCTATTGAAAGACTTATTTTTTTTATTAGATTGAGTATCATCTCTCCTCTTAATAACAAACTAAAAAATAAACTATTGTAGATGCTCTTACTCCACTCCGTTGTTACACTGAACCGTGGAGCAGAGGCTGTCTGAATCTGCTGTTGTTCTCTGTCACCTTTGCAAGGGGTGCTGAAGGCTTTTGGGTTGTCTGATCATGCAATCGACGGTCCAGATAAAATTCATAGCACCAATATTCAGAAAACAAAGAAAAAACTACCATGTTCTTTTTCCCCATGCTTTTCAATCCAGAGAATCGATCATTGACCGGATGCCTGGAACCTGGATGGTCTGCATGTGCTTGCAGTTGTTGCTTGGTTGACTACAGCGGATCCACGCGCGTCCTCCCAGCTTAGTGCCAAGAAAACAGATTAATTAGGTAATTAAGCATGGATGACGCATGCACCACTCATGCACTAACAGTTGAACAGTCGACATGCATGCATGCATGCATCGTGTGTACATGAGGCTGAAGCATCCCTCCAAATGTGCATGCAAGGAGGAAAAAGGAAACGAGCGGCTAACAACAAGGCGCTCGATTAATTGGATCAGAACGCAGGTGAGACCAGATGTCCTTGAAATAACCTAAAAATTTGGATTTCAAAATTTTTGAAATCTTTTTGGTTTGAATTCGGATTTCTTTCCCAATTCGAAAATTTCTTCCGAATTCCCACTTTCCTTTTCCGTCCGACCGTTTTCTTCTTTTGAAAGCGTCTTTTCTCCCGGGCGCCTTCTTCCTTCCTTCCTTCCTCTCGCCGCCTTCAGCAGCGCCCGCCGCCACCACCTCCATTTTGCGGCGTCGCAATCGACGACCGCCACGCTAGCACGCCACCTCCAGCGCCTTCTACCGCACTCGCCGCCTCCACCTCACCCTGCCATCTTCTCTCTCCCGGCGCCGCCTTTCTTCCCCGCCAACCACGTCGCCGCCGCCTATGCTGCTGCCGCCAGCATTTCCTGCTCCCACCGCCTCAACCTCGCCCTATAAGAGACCCCCTAGAGCATCCTTCATCGCCTTTCCCCCTCCGCCACCTCCCCTTCTCCCCTCCTTCTCCAGAGCCGGCGCAATTTCAAGAATCGCTGCCGCCTCCCCTTTCTTCCCCGACGAGCCCGCAAGGTAAAACTGCCGCCTCCCTCCCTTTTCTTCCCTTCCCAGCCGGCTCCAGCTTCATCTCGCCGCCGCCAACCTTTCCCCTAACCTCCCCACCCTCCTTCCTCACCGGAGCTCGCCGGCACCAAGCTCCACCGCCGCCTCCATTCACGGCTCACGTCGCCACACCACCCCGAGCACCCGCACCACCACCCCCGAGCTCCTACTGCCTCACTGATGCTTCCTCACCCCTCCCCTTGGCCGGAACGCCGCCCTAGCGCCGCCGGCCTCGTCCTCTACCCCGGCCGACCGCTGCCTCCGCAGCCACCCCATTTCCGCATCTCCACCACCCGTTCAAATCCCCAAAATGGGTTCACCTTGACTCCCTGATGCTTCCCGCACCACCCACCTTCGTCGCCGGCCACCGGAGCTGCCGGAGCGCTGCCAGCGTTCGCCTCCTTTGCGGCGGGCGAACCTTCGGCGCGCGGCTCAAGCCGCTGGCGTGGGCCTTTATGCTTTGGCGAATTGGGCCGATGCCCATTTAAGCATTGGGCTCAGCCCAACACTGTTCACAACCCGTGAACAGTGAAACCATTTACTGTTCACTCAATTCGGTCCAAACACTGTTCACCGCACAATGATTTCATTTACTGTTCATCCGAAAAAAAACCAAAAACACTATTCATAAACAGTGAAACCCCTTAATGTTCAGATTATTTGCTGTTCATTAATCAAAACAGTAAATCCTATTATTGTCCACTGACTCATTTTTAGGTATGAATAGTAAAATAGTACTATTCATCATCTGATGCCTTTTCGCCCAAGACCCTAATCTGACATTACGTGTCAAAGTGGACCACCTCGAACCCAGAAACCCACTCACTGTCTATTCCTTTAAGTCAGCCCAAACATTGGCCATTACACAGTAAATCCATTACTATTTATTGCCCGAAAAATGGTTTGTGCTATTCATATTCGTCCGAAAACAATGACCCTAATTACTATTTATGGCCAAATCTCATGAATAGTGGTTCGGATATGGTCACCTATTTTAGCCTTTCATTATTCCGTTGCACAGTAATTTACTTACTGTTTATCCGAAAACAAAAACACTGTTCGCAATCCAAAAAGTCCACTGTTCATTTCAGCTGAAGACCGTAAACCCTACCTACTATTCACTTCAAACCAGAAACACTGATTCCAGTGATTATTCACTGATCCATTGTCATACATGAATAGTAAAATAGTACTATTCATTGTCCAACACTATTTTTGCATAAAATCCTAATTTGACATTTTATGTCAAATTTAACCGTTTCGAGCCCGTGAGTCCAAATCTCAACTCTGTTCGACCATATGAAGCCCCAAATATCACACACCACCTTCTTTTATGATTCATTAACCATTTACAATGTTTTTGTTGTACTTGGATCCAAATCTCAGCTCCATTCGATCCATTTAAACACCAAATAATCTCCACCACTCCACTCTACCTTTCTTTGTGCTTCTTTTCTGGTTTTATTTACTTGCTTGTTGTTCCCAGCTCATTCCTTGTCGAGCCAGATTTTATTTGAATTGTTTTATTGTTTTGTTTCTCGTTAGGTCACGACTTCAACGACTAGACTCCGGAAGACGTCGGACAAGACCAGCATCCAGAAGACTTTGTGCAAGAAGGCAAGTCGCATTCTTTGATCATTTTGAACCTACATTTCATACATGTATTTATTACTTTCATTACTGTATTTGTGCCAATTACTTTAAATATTGAAATAATACTTTTGAATGACATGACAATTAGATAAATCCTAAATACTCCACAAACAAACCCACCCAACTCTTGTAGGCCATATTCACCTTGACAATCTTAGTTTACATAGAATACTATAAATAACTTTATCACCAAAAATGTGTTCATCAATCAAAAGCAAGTATTGGCTACTCGCCAATGGTTTTGTCGCAGAGTTGAGGGTTGTGTCCAGGAAGTTGGGCAACCCAATAGACTTGATGAAAGTGAGTCATCAGTGAGATCTGGAGATGGACAGCCACTAGTTGGTGTTGGGCCATCGCCTCACTGGATGACAGGTAAGGACAAGAACCTTGTGCTAAAGTAACAGGCATAGAAACCGCTCAACCACAAGCGTGGTCATTACTCCCTGGCTAAGTACACTGCTCTCCCGATTGAATATCTACATGGAAAGGTGTGTGCTCTTGTATGATAGAACACCGCGGAACTGGGGTGTGACAGGAGTGGGCCAGAAGTGGACACTCGGTAGTCTACACACATACGGTATGGGCCCATCAGCCTCGGAGTGAGGATTCCACTAACGGTTAGTGGTCTCCCGAGCTGTATGGAGTACGAACCTACCGGGTGGAGACTAGAAAGGTTGAGCAGTGAAAAGGCTTTGTTATCTCAGCTCAGTCGCACGCTAACGTGTTGCGTATATATGATCTGACAGTACGAGCTGGAGATATCTTGTGGGTAAAGTTAGGCAACTCTGCAGAGTGAACAATCAAAGATATTCGAATACGTCGTGCTTCCGACTAATGAAGCTGTGTCAATGGGTGATTCCAGTATAAAGGCATAAGTAGAGTTTTTGAGATGTTAAGTTGGTGATCGAGGTTGTTGATAAACCCCTGATGCTATTACTTACTATTGTTTTACTGTTTTATAAATTGTTTTAAATGCAAAGTGCATCCACATATGCCAGATATGGTAATCCCTAACCATCCATTGAACTCCTTGCATGTAATTAATTAACATTTCCATGCGGCTTGTTGAGTATGGTGATAGTACTCATTCTTACAATCTGCAAACAATCTACAGAAGGAACCCAGGAAAGTGCAAAGGATCCTTGTAAGCAGAACTTTGGTGAACCACAAGACGGAAGTGACTACTGTTATTAGGTCTCGATTGCGCTCAAGCGTACCTGTGGTAGGAAGTTCTTTTGTCTTGTATTATATTAACTTTGGGTTTGGATGCCCGTGTCAGGTCAAAACAGGTTGTTAAACCTTAGTTTTGTATAATAAAAGTCTAGTTTTTGTTGCAATCGGAAGCTTGTTTGAGATACTATTTGCTTCGCAACTGTACATCTTAGGCGGTTGCGAAGAGTTTAACCGTCCCGAAAATCAGGGCTGTCACAGTCCTCAACGCAGAACACACATGAATTCAGCTTACATGGCTCCCACCACGGCACTGTTCGCCCCAGCTTCAGAGAGAGAGAGAGAGTCACTTCTGTTCAGCCATGCAGACTTGCCAATGTGATTGAGAGATTGAGAGAGAGGTCGGCACTTTGCTTAATTTGTGTATGTTTGAGCGCGCGCGCGCCAGCAATAACGTGGCAGGGGAAGTGATGCCTGTACGGCCATTTACGCGCGCAGCGGCCAGGGGTTGAGCTGAGCAGCTCTCGTCCGCATGCGTAGTGAGATCATGTGAGGCTAGCGACGACGGACGCGCGCGCCCCTGCGAGCGGTCGACCGATCGACGGAGCCGAGCGCTGTACAGGTATGTGGAGTGTATGTAGTACACCGGCAGAGCGGGCAGGACGACTGCTGCCCTCCTAAAGCTGGGCCGGTTGGAATCAATCCGGTGGCTGCACTCGAGCCATGCTTGCATGGGTCGATGGATCACCTGCGACTGTGCATGCGCGCGAGAGACAGGGCGCCCAGCCTGGTAGAGCGTACTTTTGTTGGCTGGCATGGTGTGCTACGCTACGCTATGCTATCTGGCCGCTTACTGTCACAGGCTCACAGCTGGAGGAGGTGGTGTACCAGTGTGGTACGTGGTGTTATGTGGAGCTCAAATTCGTTGTAGGGTTGGCTGAGAATGGTGGTATATGAGTTATGATTGAGTAGTAGTGCTGTGCGTACGGATGGTCCTTGGTTTCCCCTGAATTTCGCCGGTAAGATGGACGGCTCCGCGACACGTGTGGGTAGCTGCTTTGCACCGCTTCTGAAAGGATTTGTGTGTAACCACAAATTTCATGCATGGTCTCTGCTGCTACAGTTCGTACGAGTATATTGCGCGCATTGGAGTCACGAGTGCTAGCTCTCGCGTGATTTTAAACAACCATGCATGCATGCACCTATCTCTCCACTTTGAAGATGCAAAAAATCGTACTGCTGGTGTACATCCGTATTCAGTACATACGGGCCAATAATTGAACGTATAGAAAGAGACCGAATCTTTTTTAAGTAGTAAAATACTCTACATATTCACCTTGGTTTAACATGAACACGTGTAGCACCAGTACTGCGTAACTACAGGAGTAACAGGACCAGCTGGTCTACCTCATAAAATCAAAAGTACATATTCGTGCATATGCTAGCTTGTACAACTTGCGAAAGTAGATTTCTCAACCCATCTGAAATAAAAGATCGACAAGCACACATGCATGGCTCTGCTGCATTTGAAATTTGGGGTTTGTTAAGAAGTACTTGAGTGTTTTTAGGTTTGTGAGTATTTAAGTTTTTTTTATCTATGTTATGCTTAGTGATATCTCATTAGAGGAAGAGTTAAAATGATCTCATGTATTGAATCTAGATCTAAGAGTTCAAAATTTGAGTACTAATTAGCAACAAAATACTTAAGTACTCCCTAGACACCACCAATTGGTGTTTTATGCCTTTCCTCCGGAACGTTCGCCAACTCATGGAAGGTGAGTATCAGTAAAGCACGATCGATCGAGGCCAGTTAACGACTTCAGGCCATCAAACGGTCGCGCCCCCACGTACGCGGCACCAAAATCCGCGCGATCCTGACCAAAAACACGGGGAAATCGATCCGGGGGATTTGGTAGAAACCGGCCGGACGGACGTTGCGCGTGCAAACGTGCGTTCCGGCTGCCACGGTAAGACGCTTGCGCCGAGGCCGAGTCTCTTGAGACCGATAAGGCGATACAGCGCGCGCGGGTTCGTCACTGTGCGTGCCGTGCCGGTGCGTGTCCGGTGCTGGGTGTCGCGTCCGCGGTAAAGGCAGGTGTTCCCCTTGGAGGGGCAGGCGCGGTGAATCCCTGAGCCGCGCGCGCGCAGCCCGGCCAGCGCCACTGCGCCAGGCAGGGCAGGCATGATTCGCAGGGCTTTACAGGCCTTTTCGCGTGGAAAAAGACGTGCCGGCTGGCGGAACACAGCACGCGCTGCCGCGGCCCGACGTCCGCGCGGGTGGACAGCCCCATGTTGCATCAGATTCCGCACGATCCCAGTTTAATCTTAGCCTAGACGTCTGGTTCTAGTTCTACGGTGGTGGCACTGGCACTCTCGTGTGGCGGTGATGGTGCCTGCTGATTAGTGCAGGTTTGGATGTCTGCCTCCTGCGTACGTAGGCTTTCCGCTCATTAATCATCGCTGCTCAGAATATTGTTGGGAACCTGCTTAATGTTTGTGCTGTGTATAGTATAGCCCAAGATCCATGGTCATTGGGTGTAGATCCACCGGGGATAACAAAATCGGCGGTAATCAATCGGTTACCGGCGGTGGAAAAAAAAAATTAAATTTGGAATTATTTTAATATTAAAATCATATACATATGATTGCTACTATTTGCTTCAGATTTAAGCGCTGGCATCCAACAACCTTCTCGGTACTCAACAACCATATATAAGTACCGAACTTCGCCGTGTTGTATTAAGTAGTATTTGTTATCTAGGCAATATAGGTATTGATAAATATTTGTGCATTTGCATCAAATGAAACTGTTGTTGTTTTGTTTAGCGTTAACTTGTTAGTAGCAAACTGATTACTGGCTAAGCATTCGAAATTTTGAATGCAGCAAGTTGTCTAGTATAAAACCGGCAACTGCGCGGTGATTGGTATTTTTCCGTATCCGGTTTTTGAATCTTGGATCCATCTGCGAAGGACGTTCATGCTTCGATCATTTTTTTTTCCCGTCGTGCTTAGTTCGTACCAAAGCAACGTTCAAAACCTACCCCTGCTTTCCCATGGTTTCCCTTTTGGACTGGTTGTGGTTGAATCTGACTCTCTCACGTCCTGCTGCTGCTGCATGCTATCGTTGCACGACAGCAGCAGATTCGTGTGAACCATGATCCCCGTTTCCGTTCTCAAACATCCCCACGCCTTTTCCACGTGGACGTGCTTTAGGTCGGAGGTCCACACATTGGCAGGCTGCATCAAGCAACATCGATCCTACTAGAGCCCGACCGATCGGTCCGGATGGTGCTTGGATTATGCGGGGCCCGGTGGTGTCGCTCGCGCTCGCGATACCGGTTTGCAACGCGCGGTTCAAATTGGACCGGCGCACAAGGCTTATTGCGAATTTGCGATTGCATGCCCGAGCATCTATGGGCGGTTCCGAAATCCCACTCGCTCCGAGAATACTTCGGACTTACGGCTAGCCTGCCCCCGTTTTAACCCTTTCTCCATGGCAATGGTGAACCAAAAGAGAAATGAAAAGGCTAATAAGCACTAAAAAGTTCGAAAATCCCAAGCGACGTTTCGTTTGCAAGAAGAATGTGACCACCGCATAACTTTGGAGTACTGTATCTAAGGTCTCATTTGAAACGTGAGAATTTTTTTTTCTATATTCTTGAGTTGATCCTTGTGTTCCAAATAGACCCTGAACTTTTTAGCTATTCCATCCATTATGGAAGGAAATTCTCTGGGGCGGGGCCTCATGAGGCTCCTACCCCAGAGCCGTTGGATTTAGGGGAGGAGGGATGAGTGGTGGATGATCCTCCTCCCAGGGCCGTTGGATTCAGGAGAGGGGGTGATGAGTGGAGATGAGAGAGGGGCCTCTCTTTGGGGAGGGTGAGTCTCAGTCCCAGAAGATTTTTTTTTTCCTCCATTATGGAGGTGATTGGTTACTTGAATCTAAATGAGACTCAGCTAGCTCACGCACAAATGATCTTTTGCTAAGACGAAGTTTGGTTCGCTAGGAAGAATAAGAAGACCCAGATTTTAGAAATTTACGGGAGCTAGGCCTATAACCAATAACCGGTCTATTTCAGTTTGTTTTTTTTTCATTTTTATATATCCCCTAAATTATCGTGTTTATTTGGCGATTTCATTAACATTAATATGAACAGAAAAACTAATGGTATAGGAAGAGGAGCGCGGGGAAGATGCCCGGTGGATCACCGGATCAAGCTGATCGTGTGGCTTGATTCTATCCCGTTGTATGCGTATTTGACGGTATACCGTCGTATAGCCACGTCTATAGACATAAGTCGTATTTACTACTGTACATGTCCTTATTCTCTTACTAACGTAGAATACAAATGTTGTCAAAAGTCAAAATGAAATAAAACATTTGACTACCTTTGTTTTTTTTCACCTGGTAGTATCTTAGCTTGTATCATCTTAGCTTATCCTGTCGAAACAAACCCATTTCACTGAGACGAGCTAAACCAATGAGAGCAACCAATCATCCTATAAGGCGTCCAAGCGAAACACACGCATGCTGTCGTCTGTAAAGTCAATCTCCCAACAAGCACTGAAGTTTCGACAGTGCTATTTAGCATCCTCAGGGCTCTGGCTGTACACGAGATAAAGGGAAACACAAGTGCAGTATCTACAGACTACCTTCAAGCTCTCGGCTCCAGAGGGACCGCCGGCCAGATGCCATGAATCCATGTGGATGCACAGGTCCAGTGAACAGAATCGTTCTTGACAAATCTTGCACGACGACTGAACACTCCCTGGTCACCAGCTGCCCGTCCATAGTGGAGCCCGTATCGACGGATCAGTTTTTTTTCCTTTTTGGATCCGGACGGATCACTTTTTTTTTTTTTTGATCCGGACGGATCAGATTTAGATCATCTAGTATGTTCACTCAGCCCGTGACTGATGGCTATGAGGCTCTCTCAACGACAATTCAAGCTTAATACTAATAGAATCAAGAAGGTAGGTCCGCTTATCAATGACCCAGCTAATGGAACGCATGCACCTGATAACATCCTAACAAAATGCTCCCCCCAGACAAAACCTCAGGGCTCACGTTGCTCAATTATTCCAATCCCAACAGCAATAATACTGCTCATTAAGCAACATGATGGCCTGAAACACAGAACGCTTTGCAAATGACAGCCATAGCGCTATTCAAACACATGGCAGCTAGGGCACAATTCATGGACCCTGAGAGTGACATAACATTAACAATCTGTCAATTGGTCATGCCCGAGTCCCACAAAGATTAACAAACCTTGATCCCCGTCCGCCGCTGGATTCCAATCCGAACTGAATCTGTTATCTTAAGTTCTTAATCATTTGGTAGCTAGACGCTCGCAGAATATGAAAAAGCAGGTGTCAAGGGCAGAACATACAGAGAGGTCTACAAGACGTGTTAGCTACTGCTTCATATCAGTCGTCCGAATTCATGATCACAGCACTGGGGATAACTTTTGGCCAGCGCAGCATTGCCACTCAACGTGCGTCGTCTGAAAACTTCATGGGATCCCATGCTCTCCAACTCGCCAGTATGAGTTATATTCCAACGACACAACCTGATTACCATTGACATCTTTGCAAGAGAATAAGATAGCCACGGTGCAAGATAAATAGATAATGAAACGCTACCAATCACGATTAGCGATGGAAATCATCACCAATTGATGGATCTGACATACTGGATGTTATAAAAGAAGGGGGCAATGACAGGTAATCTCGTTCTTCTTGTCTCTCCTAACAAACAAAACTAACCCGCGCCGGGGGAGGGGGGGTGTGCATAACGTCTGGATCAGTATAAACGGGACACTAAAGCTTGACATGTATATATTCTGTTTTCATTGACATCAACACCCTCTCTTTGTCAATATCCAAAATTGAGATTCTTGTCGAGACATGTCTGAACTCCCTAATTGGAGAACTGATCAAATGATTGCCCCAGTTTAGCTTATTGGTCCAGGCCCATGTGCAAGGCTAATCAGTACAATTATAGAAAATTTCAATCCGCCCGTGATTTTGTGCAAAAGAAAAGGGTAAGAAGCACACATGTATTCTTTTGGAACACATGCAGACCACTACATTTCAATCCTGAAATTCAGTGCAACCAAATGTTCATCAATGATTTGGATAAACAGAATTCCTGTTGGATTTCAAATGGACTCCATACGGGTGTTCCAAGCATGCTATGAACTGGCGATATATAACTAATCAATTTTGATGTCCCATCATGGGGAGATAGGGAAAAAAAAAAATCAATGGAGCTAGGGTGAAGCAGCATGTCAACCATACAACATACAAGGTCGAAACTTGAAAGCTAGTTGTGACGCTAAAGCCAATTCACAATCAGAACAAGAAAGAATATACAGTAAATAACCACACAAAATCTAACTATGCCTTGGCATTCTTTCTAGCAGCTATTAATTGAGCACTGCCTGAAGTATCTCTTGGTACCACAGAATAGGATAGAGTAATTTGCGCTGGACTGGGTACTGCCTCTTCTCGGAATTTGACATCAAAAGCAACAGATTGGTAAAGACAAACTTCATCTTCTTTGCAATAGTAAACCTACAAATTAGAACACAACATATTCAAACAATATAATCTAGAAAAGAATAGTTCCTTTAGTTCGGTTATCTGCTTGCACAAAAGTGCAATACCAGAATACTTTTGTTAACTAACAATGACCATCACATCCCATGAAATCTAAGGATACCAATAATGCATAATGGTTTCATTTCTTACGTCCTAATTCAGTGAGGTATCCACATAAAGTCGAGATGATTGTATGCATAGATGGTCAGTATTGGACTATTTTCATAGCAAAGAAAATATCATGTGGTCCGTCACTTACTTGAAAAGGTCAGTGTGAAGCTTACTATGGATTATCCAACAAATTAAGCAAAATTGTTGCTTCAAGATTCAACATATCACTACCTTGCAGTTGATCCTTCCCAATGATGATGATGATGATGATGTCCTTTTGAACTTGAGTGATGCCAGCCCGTCTTGAGTTTAGAAATCCTTTCACTGGCTCAATCTCAATTGCATTGGCTGGTTCTGTTTCCACATCAAATTTACTGCAAGCTTCCTGAATATCAGAAAAAAGAAATAACAAGATTTAATCTAAAGCAAACAAGAAAATTAATCATCGCAAGTGGCTCATGCTGACAGTTATCTGTTTCAGGAAATGTTTTGCAAAACACAGAACTGACATTGAACCCACAAAAGCTATGACAGTAATCAGCATTTTTTAGTAACACATAACATGTTAGGTATGATTAACCGGTATCCACTTATCCCTGTTGATGCCCGACCTTCCTATTCCTCGCAGGGCAATGTACAGTCCAACTAGGCTTTATGAACAGATCACACAGACTTTTAACAAGATCTTTCCCTTTCCCCCTTAAAAACAGAAGTGTGCATAAAAGAATATGAATCGACATGGAGGTTGCATGAAGCATGAACTTAGAAATGTCACATATATGTTGCACTAGGTAATAGCTACTAAAAGGCCCTTAAAACGTCAAGACAAAAAAAAAATGTTGTAGGCATTAGCAAGTTGCATTTAAAGGATGCTGATAAACAAACAAATGAAGAATATTAATAATTAAAATCTGTCCATATTAATTATTATAATGACTACAATTATAACTAGCAAATGACCTTCATTAACTATAAACAACTATCATCAATGATGCAAAGCAATATATAGCTAAAATTATGGACCTTGGAGAAATGGTAACCATCAGGGACTGAGATTGCAAGAGATAAATATCCTTCCACTGAAGAACCACCATCAACATTAATAGCATCTGTGTCCGCTGATAAGCGCCGTCTTAGGCGTCTCAATGCCTTCGGTTTTCATGATGGTGGTTGCACTCCAATCAAATCTAGTGTACGCACCTCAGCACCTCTCTCATTCAAAACTATATATCTAATTGTGCTGTTGTTTGTATCTGCTACAAGCCTTCCTACAAGATATCAGAAGCACAATCATTTACACCATATTATATAAGTTACAGTTTGCAACACAAAGGAACACCTTCCTGTATATAATTATTTTTGTGCTCATTGTGCTATTTACTTGGGAACAATGCAAAGCAGCTTACACACTAGTGAAGAACTAGACTTAAGTTTAGGGTTGTTCATAAATCAAGTGCAAATGGTTGATAAAAAAAGAGAGAATTTTAATTGATTACAGGCAAGGAGTTTCATTGAACTACTAGCTTCATATCTTACTGAGCATATTCAGGAAACTAATTCTAGGAAAAAAACATTATGCCATGATTTTAGTTTGACTTATGTGACAGTTCTGGTAATTAACAAATCATGACTCAGATAATTTAAAGACAAACATGGGAAATGAAAAAAATAATTACCGTCACCCACTTCAACAAGGCCTGCTGGCTCAGATAGCTGCATCAGCAAATTCAAAACAATCATGTCATAAAGCTCCTCCTAGGATTTTTTTTCTTTTCTTTCACAAATAGTAAACAAAAGAATCATACTCCATCAAATTATGGTAGAACTAGTATAGGATGCTGATTAGTGATTACTGTAGAACCGCATTTTAAAATAATAAGCATGGTATAGTTAATTGCAAATTAACAGCTAAAATGCAGAGAACACATTTTTTCCTTTTAGGGAACACGCAAACGGCTTGCGTGCCATTATATCAAGATAGGAATAAAACAAAGTTAGATACAAGGCCAAGGGGAAGACCACAAGGTTCAAGGCAGAGAGAGAGAGAGACGGAAGAACATGGGCAGACAACAGAAATAGCTCACTTGGGCTGACTAGGCTGGAGACCATCCTTGTATCCTGCACATCCAGTACCAGCAATTGTCGTAACTTTTCTTGTGACAGGATCTAATCTTTTTATCTACAATTTCAGATCAAAACATGGAAAATAATAGGATAACTTTCAGCAAAAAAAACCACAGTTGAAAGAAATAGGCAAAAACATGAGTAAATAGAATGCATGGGTACACAATTTATAGCAGCAAACTAAGCTGGTTGCTTATGAATTGCATAATTGAAACTAAATGGGCCTTATGTACTGTTGGTATTTGAAAAAAACGGTTCAATCTACCTGCAAGATTAGCCCATTACTTAATTTGATGATTTTTTCTCAGTTATGTTCACTTGTGAGGTGTGCATTGTCAGCAAGGCAGTAACTAAGGCCGTTTACAAGGCATAATTTTGCAACCACTCATTTATTAATCGAAGGATCTGGTTCTTGGTAAAGAAGATTCCTCACTGCTCATGAATGTGTGAAGTATTCAAGCACCTTACTAAAAGAGTCAAAAAGCCATTCTGGATTTATTTCCCAAAGAACCAGTTTACAGCTGGTTCCTTGTGTGGTAGTGGTGTTACTCTAACCCCCATATTCAGCTTGGGAAAAATTACCAGTTATCACTGGAGTCATGGGCGAAATACCAAGTTATATATACTTAAACTTTCTAATAACATTATAAAACATGTTTTTAGTGAAAGTAAAACATGAAAACTGGCCGGAATTTATTTGAATCATCCAAACCTCAGCTCTGATTAGGCTAATCCTGTTCCTTGCCGGGAAATTCACATACCAGATGATACAGTGTCAGCAGATGGTTGGTTACTTGGTTACCTTGTGATTGTAAGAATCTGCAACATATATTTGATTGTCGCTAGCATAGAACACCCAAGGGATGCGGGAGTAGCACATCGGAGCCAGTCCCATCATGATCTCCAAACTGAACAAGAGGGAACATAATTAACTTTTTATTTAGATAAAGTTCTAACAGGAAAAAAGAAAAAGAAAAAGAAAACTGACTCAAAATGATCAGTCAGGTTAGTGTTGCACAAATAAGCATAATATCTTTTGGTACCAAGAGACAGAAAATACCCTAAACAAATTATCCGGAAACATCGGATCTCCCCCAGCTAGCAATCTTGAGCCCCCTGACTTCAAATTAACAGCTCGAATGGAACTGCTTTCACTATCAGCAACAAATAACTCCTGCGATTCTGTGCGGATAATTCCTGTGAATCTATGCTCGCTAGCATCAGAACACAAAGAAGCAGAAAATAATCAACCAGAAATGCCAGGAGCTAATGAAATCCCAGATGGCTGTGCAAACGATGTGTTGGTGGAGCTGCAACATGAAACAACTTATCAGAAATTGTAATGAACATCAAAGGATCAATAACATGTGAGCACAAAGATCTGCAGGAACCAAATGGCCAATTTTAAACAATAATGTGACTAGGCTTAAGCTGGAAGTATATTAAGCAAATTAGTAACATATATGGAACCCCTATCACCACCCAATGTGTGCCTGAACCCAAGGTAGCACATCAAATGGTAAAGGAAGGTTTCAAACTAGTTTTTGTTAGATACTGAAAGAGAACCTCTCCCGGGCTCTGTATCTGAGGATACACACAGCCCAAATTTTATTACAAATACCGAAGAATTCTTAACCAGACGAAATAGTAGCCCTATAAACCATAATGAAACGGCAAAACAAACGCCGCAAAAACATAAACCAACGGCAAAACAAAAGCCGTAAAAACAGTAAACAAGGTTTCAAACTAGTGAATACTGAATAGTGATATCAAGCAAAAATATACCTGGAAAGAATATTCTATTTCAAGTTTCATGGCAATTAGAATGAAACAGAAACCATTAAACATGGCTTACAACTTCCTGTTCTTGTCAACAAATACGCAGTGGATACCCGAGGAGATAAAATAGAAAAAGAAGCTGCCATACTCATTCATCTAACAGTCATGGAGTTTGAAAGTCATCATATAATTTCTCAGTAAAACATTATAGACATTATTAGCAAGCAATCAGATACCAACTGTCATTGTTAAGCAATTACAAGTTACATGCTCTGGCACTATATGACCATACAGAGGGCAGCTTAAAACTAATTTACTGGAAGAAAATTTCACAAACATGATTACCTTGAGCCATTCAAATTTCTCTCGTAGCCATCGCCACTGAGAACCTTTGTTACACCATCAAGTGTGTTGTGTTTCCAGATCTGATGTTGTCCAGCCATTGCAATATACAGTCTCCTCGGAGGGATCATAGCAGACATCCCATGGTGAATTTAGAACCTGGAAAAACACTTTCAAATCAAGCTAACTGTGTTCCATCAACATCAAAGTTTAATATGGTACTTCCATTAATATTGGCAAGCTAATCCAGAAAATGCTCTACAGAAGATACAATACTACTTATATGACCATGCATCGTTTGAAATTGTGGAGTTATCGTATCGATAATATAAGCATCAGGTCATCGAACTTACATTTGTTGGAATGAGACAACAACATTAACCCATGATTTAACACTTTGTTATACTTATACTAAACATCCTGAATATCCTGCAATGATCTGGTCTCATATGCATATGCACGCTAACACTTTAAATCACTAGAATGTTGAATGTTGATGGCTCCCAAAATGATCTCATTGTAAAGGGTATTTGTGGTATTTCTCTATTGTTCTAGAGTTTAGTCTTGTGCGTGTCCTATATACTCTATATATTGCCCTTTGGGTTGTGTTCAATAAAACTAACCATTCACATTTGCACTCTCCCTCACCATCTAACATTGTATCAGAGCCTAGATCCAAAGTCTAGCCGTCGCCCACTCGTCTTCCGCTACCACTGCCCCCTGGAGGAGCATCTCCTTGTTAGAGTATATTAGCATATCTCTATATTTGGTAGTTTAGGATTTGCAATCCCGTGATACCTACCTTATCTTTAGGAGAGGCTTCTTACCCTCCAAACCTTGTACTCTATATAAACCACCCTCGAGTCTCAATACAATCATCTATTACACAATATACATAACATGGTATCAGAGCTCTCAAGAGTGGCCACCTCTTAGTTGTAGCTTAGTGTCAAGCACAACAAGCGACAGTCTTCACCGAGCTCGCCATCTTCGTTGTCGGCCTCGAGCTCTCCTCATTCAGGTAAGCCGAGATCCGTGGCTGCAGACCGGATTCGCCGTCGCCTGGCCTTCTTACGCAGATCTGCTTCTATCCGCCACCACCCTGGGCCCTCTCTCTCTAGTTGGCCGCCGCTGCCTCTCTTGCCCCAGACTGCTGCAGATCTGCCGGAGGTCACCTTCGTCCCCAAGCTCTCCATCGTCAGATCTGGCGTCCTCGGGCCTGTCCTCTTGTCTTCTCGTGTCGTTGGCCTTGGATCGAGCTCGGTGAGCCCCGATCTGATGCCGCCGGCTCTGGATCTAAGCTCGCTCATCACCGACCTTGCCCCTCGCTGGATTTGGTCGTCTTCATCGTAGCTGACTCGCTACGGTCGTCCTCAAGCCATCTTTGTCACAACCGAAGTCTTCAGGCTATTTGGAGTTGTCTGGCAAAGAACTGAAGCAAGCAGGAAGATAGTTGTTGGGTTATGAAGATTCGACGGCGTAGATGTCTCCATACCTCTTCGTCAAAGTTTAACGCTGGGGATTGATTAGTCAGTTTACTGTGTGGAGGTTTCACCCTTTACTGTTGCTTTTGTCAAACATTACTGCTAGCTGAACTCTTTTATCTTTTACTGACCGGATCTCAAGTTGTATTAAACTATGTTGATATGGAAAAGAAAAGGCAATCACCATTATGCCAATTACTTGTTCTTAGCTAGGGTTAGCTTACGCTCTTTCTCTAGCGCCGTTTTCCCCATATTACAGACTACTGAATCTGTCCAAAAATCGATAGTTCAGATTTTGAGGTTGTGACAAATTGGTATCAGAGCTGCTCTTTGCTTGGAAAAGAGTATATCTGAGGAAGAAAGGTTGGTGTTCTACCGTAAAATCCCTATCCTCAGTCTCAGGTCTCGACGGCGGCAAGGATTCGCAGCTTATACAAGAAGAGTTCCAGATCTGGTATGTGGCAAAATTCCTAATCTGATTATTCAGATCTGATAATGATGACCAGAGGGGGGAAAAAAGATGGTACCGGCGACAGATCGGAAGGCTCAGAGGCAGCAGCCGTGAGAATGGAAATGAATGAGATGAAGTCTCAGTTGGAAGCTCAGATGGGAGCCATCCAAGGAGACATGAGTGGGTTGCGAGGTGAAATCGGAGAGATCAGAGAACTCCTAAGATCCCTGGTGAAACCTTCAGCGGGAGATACTAACTCAAGAATCATCAATACTGAAGTGCGATAAGAAGCAGACATTGAAGACGTAATGAGAAGGAGGGTACGTGCGTTGGCAGATCTGGATCTAAATGGTGATGAGATCCCAACGCAGTCCCAGCAGGGAGAGTTTCGTGCAAGCAATTCACCTGGAGAACAGTCGGCAGCTCTAAGGTTCAGAGGTAATGTCCAGAGTTTCAACCCGTCGCTCCTACCTTAAATCTTTTGAGTGGTTTGGGAGGAGTAAGAGAAACTTTGGGTAGAACAGTGAACCAAGAGGATAGGAGTAATGAATTTCTGAGGGCAATCGCTAAAGGTCCTAGATTGGAGTTCCCTGTGTTTGATGGAGACAATCCTTTGGGGTGGATTCGACAATGTGATAAATATTTTGATTTAGCTAAGGTTCCAAAAGAAAACAGAAGTGACTTAGTAGTTTCATATATGACTGGAAGGGCTGATAATTGGCTAAGAGGTTCAGGATTGCTAGCTAACCAGGTAACTTGGTCCTTGTTAAAGATGAGAATTTGTGATAGATTTGCTGCTCATAGTATCTATGATATCATTGAAGAATTCCATGCTATACAGCAGCACCAATCATCTGTGGCACAATATATTGACAAGTTTGAAGAACTCATGGCCATCATGAGGAATGAAAATCCCATGCTAAGAGAAGACTATTTTGTTAAATGCTTTGTTAAAGGGCTGAGAGAAGACATCAAACACTATGTTAAACCTCATAGACCTTAGAGTCTTTGTGAGGCTTATTGGATGTCAAAGGATTTGGAGAAAGGAGCCAATGCCAATGCAAGGCGAACTGGACCTGCAATAGGTTCAGGTTTTCAGAGAAATGGGTTTGTCAAGGGAGGTTTTCACAAGCACAACCTCAGGGCTGCGAATATGAACAAGTCAAGTGATCTCAGGGACACTCCTGACCCTGTTAGAAAAACCAACAGACCAGTTTATCCCATGGTGATTACTAGGGAACCGGGAAAATGTTGGTATTGTGCTGAAAAATGGGCTCAGGACACACTTGCAAACAATCCAAGGTGTTAAATATCATGGTAATGGATTCTGAGAGTTTGGATGATGGGGAATTAAATTTGGCCTTAGAAGATGAGCAAGAGGAAAATCAAGAGAAGGAGACTGAAACACCAGCAATGGAGGAACTCTTGCAAATATCTTTACAAGCTCTCAAGGGAATGCCTTCTGTAGCAACCTTTTCAGTTATTATCAGTATAAAGGGAAAAAAAGGAGTAGCATTGGTGGATAGTGGCAGCTCACATACCTTTATAGACTTGAAGTTTGCTGCTAGTGCACAGTGTGTATCCCAGAACAATGATCTACAAAAGGTGAAAGTAGCTGGTGGTGGGATCTTGTACACTGGAGCACATATAGCCAAGTGTGAGTACAACATACAGGGAGAAAGGTTCCTAGGGAACTTTAAGGTGCTGAAACTGCAATCCTATGATGTTATATTGGGATGTGACTAGATTTACAACCAGAGCCCCATAAACTTGAATCTGAAAACCAGGGAGCTGATTATTAGAAAAGGGGGGCAACATGAGATGACAATCCTTGATTTCACAGCAGCACCACCTGAGAAGTTCATCAATGCCCAACAGCTTAACAAACTTTGCAATAAAGAGATCATGGGTTTTCTTATACAACATTGTGAAGAGAAGATGGAAAGGCTTGATCAATCACCACCTGTTGAGGTACAGTGGCTGTTAGAAAAATATCAATCAGTCTTCTTGGAACCTTCTGAACTCCCTTCTTCCAGGGCTTGTGATCACTCCAGATGCCATTCCACCAAATGTGAGACCTTATAGAGTACCATTTCAGCTGGTGCGGACAGAGCTCCTGGGCTACACCGGCGGCGCAGATAGAGCTCCCGGGCTACACCGGCGGTGCGGGGATAAGGGAGCTCTGCACCCGGGCGGCAACAGTGGCGCAGGGCTGAGATCTCTGCTCCAAGCGTCCCTAACTTGCCTCTGACACCATGTTGGAATGGGACCTTGTCTATTCCAATGGGCCAAAAGACCAATATAACATGTACAGGGATGGTCAACATGCAAAGAACACCCTAAGCTATATACATATCTAACACAAAAATCCAGTAGGACCACTCTTCCTTTTAAATCTTGCACCACATAATAATGAGTATTGATGTCATAGTCCCCAAGAACTCCGCCTGTGTAGTTTTCTACATAGTCTGTCCCAAACCAGGAAAAAGGAGGAGGGTTGTGTTAGACCGGGCGAGCCAACGTAAAAATCAAGCCTTTTCATGGAATGAAACCCAAAATAGATATTTTGTTGCGGTGTAACCCTCTTAGCGACGTGCCATATCGGAACCTGGGTGTGGTGATAAATGAGCAAGAGCCGGGACGTCACCCCCTTAGTGACGCGCTATGTCGTCGCCCGGATGTAGTGGAAAATATGCAAGGGTCTCACACTTTACTCGGAGTGCGAGGGGCAAGGAAGCTAACGGAGGAGAATAGGATCCGTCTGGATAGTTGGAATGTAGGGTCCTTAACAGGTAAGTTAAGAGAGTTAGTTAATACGGCGACTAAAAGACGTGTAAATATCTTGTGCGTTCAAGAGACTAAATGGATGGGTCGGAAGGCGAAGGAGATTGTGCATACTGGCTATAAGTTGTGGTATACTGAAACTGAACGAAACAGGAATGGAGTGGGCATCTTAATCGATAAACGCCTCAAGAGCGGAGTTGTCGACGTGAGGCGACGTGAGGATAGGATTATCTTAGTCAAGCTAATCTTTGGCGACTTAGTTTTGAATGTTGTTAGCGCATATGCTTCTCAAGTGGGTCTAGATGAGGCCGCTAAGAGGCATTTTTCGGAAGACCTAGATGACATGGTTAGAGGTGTGCCTAATAGTGAGAAGATTTTCTTAGGAGGCAATTTCAATGGTCATGTCGGTACAACTAGTAGGGGGTTTCAAAGGGTGCATGGGGGTTTTGGTTATGGTGATAAGAACCAAGAGGGAGAAGATATCTTAAACTTTGCCGTAGCCTATGATCTCATGATAGCTAACACTTTTTTTAGAAAGAAACGTTCCCATCTAGTTACCTTTAGTAGTGGTCAGCATTCTAGCCAAATCGATTTTGTCCTTGTTAGGATGGAGGACAAACGAGCCTGCATAGACTGTAAGGTTATACCTAGAGAGTGTGTTGTCCAGCAACATAAGTTGGTAGTCTCCGACTTTCTTTTTAGGACACGGGTTCGACAGGCTAAGGTCGCTAGAGCCACGAGGACGAAGTGGTGGAAACTCAAAGGGGACGCCTCACAGGCGTTTAAGGAGAGGATGATCGCGAAAGGGATATGGAACGTGGGAGAAGCGAATAGTATGTGGATAGAGATGTCATCTCGCATTAGGAAGGTGGCTACAGAGGTGCTTGGAGTGATCTGAGTGACAAGATGCGAACCTAAAGACACGTGGTGGTGGAACGAGAAAGTGTAAAAGGTTATCGAGGAGAAGAAGGAATGCTACAAGCATATGCATCATGATAGAAGCGGCGACAACATACAGAAATACAAAACAACAAAAAAGAAGGCAAAGAAAGCGATGAGTGAGGCACGAGGCAATACTTATGAGGAAATTTACCAGAAGCTAAGTACAAAGGAGTGCGAGAAGGATGTCTACAAGATGGCTAAACTTCGAGAAAGGAAAACAAGAGATTTCAACCAAGTTAAATGCATCTAAGACGACACGAATAGACTTTTGGTGAAAGACAATGAGATCAAGGATAGGTGGAGAGATTACTTTGACGAGCTGTTCAATCATGACAATAACGATAATATGATTGAACTGGATGATGCTTTTGATGACATCGATAGACGGTTTGTTCGAATAAACCAAGACTTTGAAGTAAGAGAGGCATTAAAAAGAATGAAAGTGGATAAGGCGTGGGGCCTGATAACATTCCTATCGAGGTGTGAAAATGCCTAGGAGAAGTGGCGATCGTTTGGCTAACTAATTTGTTTGATAGCATTTTTAGGTCGAACAAGATGCCTAACGAGTTGCGGAGGAGCACATTAGTACCAATTTTCAAAAATAAAGGAGAGATTCAAAGTTGTACTAATTATAGAGGAATTAAGCTCATGAGCCACACAATAAAGCTTTGGGAGCGAGTGATCGAGCACCGTTTAAGAAAAGTGACTAGCGTGACGACAATCCAATTTGGTTTTGTGCCTGGGAGGTCAACCACGGAGGCAATTTTCTTGACATGACAGTTCATGGAGAGGTATAAGGAGCAAAAGAAGAATCTTCACATGGTGTTTATCGACTTGGAGAAAGCCTATAACAAAGTGCTAAGAAAGGTCCTGTGGTGGGCGCTCTAAAGGAAAAAAAAGTCCCAACAAAGTATGTTACCCTAATTAAGGATATGTACTAAGATGTTATGACTAATGTCAGAACATGCGGTGGTGATACTAGAGACTTTCCTATTAAGATAGGACTACATCAAAAGTCAGCGTTGAGCCCATACATTTTTGCTTTAGTGATGGACGAGGTCATGCAAGACATATAAAGAGTCATCTCTTGGTGTATGCTTTTCGCTGATGATGTAGTGTTAGTTGATGAGAGTAGGATAGGTGTCGATAGGAAGCTAGACATGTGGAGGAAGACCTTAGAATCGAAGGGCTTTAGACTTAGTAGAACTAAAACTGAATATATGAAGTGTAATTTCAGCGGTGCTAAGGCACATGATGGAGATGTTAGTCTGGACGGACAAGTAGTGCCTATGAAGGACACGTTTAGATATTTGGGATCGATGCTACAGTGCGAGATTGATGAAGACGTGAGTCGCCGGATTAGAGCAGGGTGGGTAAAATGGTGCCAAGCATCGAGTGTCCTGTGTGACAAAAAAAGTCCACCAAAAGTTAAAGGGTAAGTTCTATAGGACGATGATCAGACCTACAATGCTATATGGAGCAAAATGCTGAGCGACTAAAAGACAACATACGCAGAAGATGAGTGTAGCGGAGATGAGGATGCTGCAGTGGATATGTGGCCACACAAAGCGAGATCGAATCCGCAATTATGATATACGTGATAGGGTGGGTGAGCACCAATTGAAGAGAAGCTTGTCCAACATCGCCTTAGATGGTTTAGACATCTCCAACGAATGCCTTCTGAGGCACCGGTACCTAGTGGAATTTTAAGACGTACAGAAAACGTAAGAAGAGGCAGGGGCCGACCAAGACTGACGTAGGAGGAAGCGGTTAAAAGAGATTTGAGGAATTGGAATGTAGCTAAAGAATTAGCTTTGGATAGGAGCGCATGAAAGTTACCGATCAATGTATCGGAACCATAAGAAGGTTTAGGGGCGATGTTTTAGGCTCTCGGCTTGGATTGTAGGTTGTACGCTTAGGGTTTTAGCTTTATTATTATTATTAACTTTGAGGAGGTTTCATTCCTAGCCTACCCTAATTTATTTGGGACCAATGGCTTTGTTGTTGTTGTTGTTGTTATTGATTCATAGTCCCCAGGCCTAGACCCCACAGCAGAAAAAAGAAATGAAAAAATATATATTTTTGGTCATTCATCATATTTGTAGAAACATGAAATTGACCAACTGAAAAGAATGTCTTTTTCTTGAGGAGATAGGAATGCTATTACCAATAACTACAACCAATTATATGAGTCTACTGCCTAGAACAGAACTGTAAATTAAGTCAGTCAGACAGCAACCCTAAATAGCTATTATAACTATCTTTCATGCTGAATGAGTAATGACTGGTGAATAGACAATTGAATCAGAGTCAAGGTCACAGAGCTCCTCACATTGAATACACGTGTGACAACATTGCTGCAGTTCCACACCGACAAAATTAAGCTCGTGAAAGAATAGTAAAAAGTTCATTAGACTGAAGTGCCGAACATATGTATTGTTGCAGTTTGTTTGGGTTGGCAGTGTATCCCTAATGACCGTGTTATATGCTATTCTAGGCATAGTAGGGATGCACAATAAGTTTTACATGACTGTCTAGAATATTTAATCCAGGTATTTGCTCACTAAAATTGTACATGCCCACAGCTTGAACATCGCTGATGGAGCTTTCTGACCTTGACAGAACCATGACAATTATTCAGAAATGCTAGGCAGTTATTACGCTGCGATTTTGGGTAATGTGAGACACTCTCTAGGCTGTCGAATTGCATAGAGAGACATGAAAGATTATCATAGCATGTTAACAGTTGCTGAGGTATATTTGTGCGGAACTGTGACTGAAATGGCAAAAATCCTGCAGCATGGCAAATTTAGTAATGTATAACGTAGTACAAATTGTAATCCCAGGTTTCAAACACGCGGAGCTTGGAAACCTTTCGTGTATGAATAAAAAAAATCTTGAAGCGGGGCTTTGTATGCGACAACATTTTACTATTTTAGTGGAAGCTGTTGCAGTATAGCATAACATATCAGTATAGCTATGGCAATAATCTGACTATAGCTGAACATCAGAATATAGAAGCAAACCCCTTCGCACCCCTTCCTGTTTTGCATTTATCCTATATATCTAATTAGATGAGGCTTATTGCCAAACTTGTGACAATGTGAGTAAATGAGATGTAAATGAAAACTGGACGATCCAAAAGACAGGATTAAAAAATGGAACATGTGGTACTGTAAACTGGAAGATCCAAAAGACAGGATTAAAACATGGAGCATGTGGTACTGTAGCAAGGCATAGCTACTAAGAATAACCTAAAATGAGTTCTAAATTACTCTTCCAAACTGAAGTGGTCTGTATTCAACCAGTCGAGCTTTGTTGGAAACTCAGGTACGTATGTGGCAGGCAGAGTCCCTAAGGAAAATTTTGTGAGTGCATTAGTGTATGTTAAAAAATATCAGCCTCAGCACGAAGCAAATTCTAGCACCAGACCTAGAAAATTGAAGACCACGCGCCACAAGACGAGTCTTGTAGCGTTTAAGGGAACTATCCGAGCGAGTCTTGATCTTGTATACCCACTTGCACATGATATGAGTGACACGCGCAGGTAAGGGCACAAAATCCAAAGTGATAGTACACTCCAAAACAGCAATCTCCTTAGACATCGCGAGCTACTACTCAGGGTGAGCAGCAGCTTCACGGTAGGTCGTAGGCTCAGAAAGAACAGCGGCTGCGAAGTCGTAGCGCTCAGGAGGCCTAACAGTGCGACGATCACGAAGATCGTATCTGAGAGGAGAAGGTGGAGCAGAGTCCAACAAGGATGGAGAAGAAGGGCTGGGAACAAGTCCTGCAAAGACGAAGGCTCAACTGGAAAAGGAGTAGGCCAAGGACGACGAGAGTTGTCCAAGGGAAATGGTGGAATCTCAACAAAAGAGCTGGAAGAAACCTCCGATGGAGAGGAAACCAGAGGCGAGCTAGGACCAGGGCTAGGAACAGTGAAAGGAATAGTTGTAGAACTCACAGAAATGAGGTGAGTAGAATCTAGTGTTATGTGAAAAGAAGTACCAGAGTCCAAGATCCACAGAGACGACACCGAACGAGGGAGGTAGCAGAGGCAAGGAAGACTGCGGAGAAGCAAGAGCCAGACGAGCAGAACCCGAGTAATCTAAGGACGAGCCAAAACCGAGGCTCTGGAGCAGAGAGAGGAGCTGCAACGTGGCGTCGAGAGAGGGAGTCCGACGCAGGAGCTCGGAGCAATGGCGGCGGCCTAAGGCAGCGGCAGCGACGGCAGCGCTAGCCAGGAACAGGGGCAGCGACAGCTCGAGAGGGAGGCAGCACCGAGAGCCCGAGGTGAAGGCGGCGGCGGGACGAAGGTCGGCGGCAATGGCATCCCGGGCCTCATCCCCGGTGGTAGTGGACCTGGCATCCCAGGCCTTACTGGTGGCACCCCCATTGGTGGTGGTCCTCTCATGCACTGCTATGGCAGACCCTAGGGAATGGGGCAAGCGACATCAGGGCAACCCAGCGTCAACGACGGCCAGATCCGGACGAAGCACAGCAGATTCGGAGCGGCCTGGTCGTTGGGGCTTGGGATCCGAACA
The DNA here is from genome assembly GCA_036346255.1 of Ampelocalamus luodianensis. Classification (NCBI taxonomy): domain Eukaryota; kingdom Viridiplantae; phylum Streptophyta; class Magnoliopsida; order Poales; family Poaceae; genus Ampelocalamus; species Ampelocalamus luodianensis. The sequence continues at coordinate 23,071,250 of CM070622.1, read as the reverse complement.
TGGAAGCTCAAGATCCGATGACTGGGAGCAGCCCAAGGCGGAGGACGGCGAGTGGCAGCTAATACCATGTTGGATCGAAGGGTTTGTGTTTCTATGGCTCTGATACCATGTTAGAATGAACTCTTAATTTATTCCAATGGACCAAAGGCCAATATAACATGTACAGGTGTAGGTGAATATACAAATAACACCCTAAACAATATACATATCTAACATTATCATTTGGGTTCATTTCAAAAAATAATTTGTGGCAAGGTCTGCTTTGTAATTACTCATTGAAAGTACTTGTTCAACAAAAACATTCAACCACTGAAACCACTAAAACTAAAGTAAGGGCTTAAATTGAAATCAAAACAAAAAAAGGAGTACATTTCCAACAAGTGCAACAGCCTTCATCCTTAAGTACTCTGTAACTTCCACACTGGTGTATAATGAGAAGTTTTCTGCACCAATATTGGTACTTGTATTTACCCACTATAAGTCTGCTAAAACTCTGGTGATAAACACATGAGGACAATTATCGTACCATGCCTTACCTCAAACCATGTACCACCAAATTGGAATGCATGTTATAATTTTCACTTTTCTTACTGTTAGGATGCCTGTATCTTTCCTAGTGGAACTTGCAAGTTAATCTGAATAATTCTTTGGTACGTTTTATATGGACGATTTGCAACTTGAATGTGTAGAAATCCAAAGTCAAACAACTAACAAACACAACTAATAAACACCTTCTCATACACATTTTAAGAAATTAACCTAAGCAACGCAGAAAACTGTGAAACAAGTTGGTAGTATAACAAAGTTACCTTCCAATTTCTGACTGTAAAGAAAAGACAGGAAAAGGCTATTCCCAGACTTCCATATCTTAATATGTCCCAACGAGAACCCAACAGCCTGCAGAATTTCTTTTCTGGATGTCAATCAATTCTGTGTTACATACAGTCCGAACTACATAATAACTCATGTATTAGAAGAACACCACTGGGTTTCTTTGGACATGAGAAACACCATTATATACAGGAAAGAGAATAACTCTGATGGAAATTCTTTAACGAGATAGTTTTCAGAGTAAAATGCACGCTCCTAGAAACAGATTTCAAATTAAGCTTCTTCACAGAAACTGACCTTACCCTTCACAGTCTTTCAAAGTTGGAGAATTTTTGCTCTCGATAGATTCAGCATTAATTGCTCCATTCAGAATCTCGGGTGAAGCATTTCCTAAGGACTGGTACAACCAATAGCAAATGTGTCTAGCTCCAGTTTCAATGAAACAACAATTTAGTATATGATATAATTTCTGCAGACCAAATTAGCTACTTAGAAAACCCAAAATTTTCCATCAAAATTCAAGAAAACGGGATAGGAGTCTTATTCAAGCTGATAAACCAAAACAAATGTCAAGAGTTTTGCGCAAGAAGATCCACAGGTTTTTATTTCCAGTTTCTCATACAAGAGATGTATTATTTGATTGAAACAGATTTTGCTTGAACTACATACTATGGTTAGCATTAGAACCACCATACAAAATGTCATTAATTGAAACATCTCCAATGTTCTTTCGTATGAGCGAGGGACTGGCTTGTTGTAATGCATCTTCTTCTAGAGTAGTCGTCACAGCAATACATCTGTAAGATGTGTAACCAGAACAACTATTTAGATGCAAGAAAATTGTTCATATTGTTGGCTCAGAAAAATTTAACTATAAGATATATTGCATCACACATTTGAATTGCATGGATTGATGGACATACTAAATAACTAAGCTATGGCAATCATTAAGTGCATATCTTTTAATGAGAACAGTGCAAGCGATTTACACTATAGAGTCAATATGTGCTGGTCAAATGCCACAGCTCATGGAAGTAACTGATAGATCAAACTAGCTACTTAGGATGTCAAGCAAGACCATCCCATTCTGTAATTGCAGCATGAGAAAATAAGGCTTCTATAAGAACTTAAGGGCTTTTTATCATTGTCACATTGGTCATATACTGCTACATATCATTCTGTACGCAAGTCCATGGTAAAAGATTTTATTAGAATCAACTAAAATTATTCAAATTTGTGCAGTATGACCAAAATAAGCCAGACAATGAACAGAAGGATAAGTATCCAAACTGCACCTCATTTCCGCAGCTTTTGCAGCTTGAACTCCAGCAAGCGCATCTTCTATCACAATGCACTGGTACAACATCACAAATTCATCACATGTCCAATTCAACATGAGCAAAAAATTATGGAGGGAATCTACCAAGTAAAGAACTAAAAATTTATAAGTAAAGGATGGCTAGTCGGCAAATAGAGTAGGCAGCAGTGATGAAACTCTGCGTTTAGAGGGAAAGCCAAGTGGTATAACAACATTCAACATTAGATCTCACTCCAACCCTGTCTTGGGCCCGTAACTGTTGGAATATATTCACCTTTATAGCAGATTGATTCTACTTCTTATATGCAGATCGTACATATTTAGTTGCATGTACCAACCAGTTAACACAAAAGTTTAAACTGATAAGAAAAGGCGGACAATTCACTTATACTTGAACACTCCTCACATGTGGGCTCCCATAGGCCTAAGACGTGAAATAGAAATGAGCTGCAATTATTTTTCTTTAATTGCGCCAACCGGGTCTCGAACTCAAGACCTCTTGGCTCTGATACATATTGGGAGAATTCCACAATAACAATTCTCATTGATGCTCTAGGCATATATGGAGTGCAGAGTGTACAAATAAAACAGCTAATTACAGAGATTGACTAGGAGCTAATCTAGAAGCTAAATAAGTCAGCTAATTACAGAGATTGACTAGGAGCTAAATAAGGCAGCTAGCTGTCAATACTAAATATGTACGATCTGCATATACGAAGCAGAATCAATCTGCAATAAAGGTGAATATATTCCAACAATACGGTTTGAGGACAGGTCGAGGCAGCGGTAACCTTTGTGATTGGTTGGATAACCAAGAAAATACACTCGATGGAACGCGATGCGAGTTTGTGACTAGCTGTGGAGGAGAGGTTTGGAAAACAACGACAGCCGAAGACACGCATATGCAAGTAGTCTGGCGGAGAGCCGAACAAGGACTCGTGAGGAGTTTTGTTGTTAAGAACTTTGGTGGGAATTCGTTTTGGAATGTATGTGGCTGTGTGTAAAGCTTCTGTCCAAAAAGAAGGGGGAGGCCGGCTTGAAAGAGCAGGGAACGTATGATGTTGGTGGTGGTGCGGATGATGCGCTCGGCTTTGCCATTTTGTTGCGAGGTGTGAGGGCAGGAGAAGCGAAAGTGGGTGCCGTGTGCGAGGAAGAAATTGCGAGCGGCGGTGTTATCGAATTCCCTACCATTGTCACACGGTATAAAATAAATAGAAGATTGAAAGTGAGTCTGAATGTAGGCGTGGAAATTTTGAAGAGGCTAAAAGGTTTCGGATTTGAGTTTGAGAGGAAATGTCCAGAAGTAATGCGAGTGATCATCCAAGCATACAAGATAATATTTAATGCCAGACATACTAGGTAGAGGGGACGTCCATAAATCACAATGGATTATATCAAATGGTTTTGTTGTGCGAGACAATGAAGGGGAAAATAGGAGACGAACATGTTTCCCGAGTTGACACGAATGACAAGTTGCGGTGTCAAGTTTATTACAAGAGATAGCACACGACGAAGCTAAGCTAGACAAAGTGGGGAACCGAGGTGACCGAGGCGGCGGTGCCATATGGTGGTGGTGAAGGCGCGCGGTGAGGAGGGCAGCCGAAGCGGGTACAAGTCGCCAGAGCTATTGCAGTGAAGAATCTCGTGTCTGGTTTGGAGATCCTTGATAGAGAAACCGAAAGGGTCAAATTCCACATAACACAGATTGTCAGTGGTAAATTTGCGAACAGAAACCAAATTTGAAATGAGTTTAGGCGAGATTAGGACGTTTTGTAGTCTAAGTGGACGAGGTTGGGTGGGAAGAGTTTTCGTGCCTGTGCCGGTGATGGGTAGACGAGTGCCGACATGAGAAGAAGGGGAGGAGCAGGATAAATTGGACAAGTTACCGGGATCGGTGGAGAGGTGAGACGAAGCATCTGAGTCCATGTACCAAGCGTTTCCGGGCTGCTGCATGGACATCGCGTCCAGGGCCTGGGTCAGTGAGGCTTGATCCCAGGACGGCGCGATGGACAACAGCGTGTACGAGGACGGCCCGATTGGAGCAGGCTGGTACATCAACGCGGGCAAGTACGACGACGGCACGCCCTGGAAGCCACCAGGCGCGATGAAGGCCCGGGGTGGACCGATGCCAAGAATGCCAGGACCGCCCGATGGCCAGACCTGGAATTGGCCGGTCCTTCCATGGATTGACCGGGAGGCCGAGGTGATTCCAGGGAGTGCTGGTGCTGTTGCTGCCAGTGTTCTTGTGGCCCTTGCCCTTGGACTTGGACTTGCGCTGGCCACCATTAGATCCTCCGAAGTTCGATCTAGAGGGAGTTGATGAAGACTTGCCCGAGGTGGCGATGAGAGCCATCGTGGGCTCGGGCTTACCGATCTTGAGATCAGCTTCCTCGAGCAGGAGCAGACAGCGAGCCTCAAGGAACGGAGGGAGAGGTGACCTCGTCTTGATTATGGAGGCCATGTGCCTGTAGTTCTCGTTGAGTCCGCGCAGTAGGGTGAGAACGAGGGTGTCGGAGGAGACCGACTGGCCGATGTCGGCGAGGGCGTCCGCGAAGTTCTTCAGCACTAGGAGTAGGCAAGTATCGAGAGGTCACCTTGCGCTTGATTGTGAAAGTCGGCGTCCAAGGAGAGTGCACATGAGGCCCTATTGTCGAGGAAGAGGCCTTCGATGCTCATCCAAATGGTGCAGGCAGACGCGCCCGAGGTGAGGACGATGGAGAGGATCTCCACTGAGATCGAAGCGTAGAGGAGCGAGCGCACCGCGAAGTCGGTGGCCTGCCACACCGGGTCGGCGCCCTCAGGAGCAGGTGTGTCGTCGATGTGTCTGGAGGAGCCGAACTTGCCGAGGAGACACATGAAGAGTTCACACCAACGGCTGAAGTTTGGAGGGTGCATCTCGAGGGAGAAGGGGATGTGCGTGCGCACGTTGATCGTGGATAGTGTGGAAGCTGGATTATGGACGGCGAAGGCATTGGCAGCAACAGCAGCAGTGGCAGCCTCCCGCTCGGCGGCGGTAGCAGCAGCAGCAACGGCGGCCGCGATGGCCTCTCCAGTGTTGTCGCCCACGGGAGCAGAGAGGAGGAAAAGGAAAGGTTAGAATCAATTTTTGGCTGATACCATGAAACCTTTATGGCAAATTGATTCTGCCATAAAGGTGAATATATTCCAACACGTGTCATCATCTCCAGGCATGTAATCTGTGATGAAAATGATTTTCCATATGCTACTCACTCGTCTTCGCAGCTGTCCTACCGGTTCCTTGACGACTCGGACGACGATGCACCAGTCGCACCACCTCTGTGGCTTCCTGTTAGCCTGGTGCCCCCCACGATCACACCAGCGCCGCCGGCAGGCCCTCCCCTCGACGACTCCACAGGCGGGCTGCAAGGGCACGAGCGCCTCCTGCCTCTCCCACCACGTTCGGTGGGCGCCCAAGGCCCACCCGCCCCGAAGACACGTCCGGCGGCCCGCAGGAGCATGGGTCGCCCCGCATGTTCACGCCGCACGGGAGCCAAGCACCGGGCAGTGAGCACACCAGGTCCTCCACTGATCTGGCGCCTGCCTCGCCTTGCGCTCCGCCTAGCGCCCAAGCGCTGCCACTGCACCCACTTGTCACACAGGTTTATTCCTGCCGGGAACCTGCTGCTCCGGCCACCGTGACCGTGACTTAATGCCCGGACTCCACGGTAACAACTACGGCTCCCACGGCCAGCGACGGCAGACTCGCTGGCCCCTTCCGCTATCCAGTGGAACACGTCCCTCCAACAGTGAACCATCACCCGATGCAAACCCGAGGCAAGGACGACATTCGGGTTCCCCGGGACCTCCACACCTACATGGCGACGATAGCGGACTCCCTTTCTCCACTGCCGAAGACATACCACGGCACCCTCGCTGATCCGTACTGGCGTGCGGCTATGGTTGAAGAGTTTAACACTCTCACAGCCAATCAAACTTGGGACCTCATTCCTCCTCCGAACGGGAACATCGTTACTGGCAAATGGGTCTACCGCCACAAGCTCAACTCCGACGGCTCCTTAGGTCGGTACAAGGCGCGGTGGGTTCTGCACAGCTTCTCGCAGCAACCCGACCTCGGCTACGACGAGACATTCAGCCCCGTCGTCAAGCCTTCGACCATCCGCACAGTTCTTTCCCTCGCCGTTTGCAGCGATTGGGCCGTCCATCAACTGGACGTCAAAAATGCATTCTTGCATGGCACACTCGGCTGAGACTGTGTACTGTCAGTAGCCGTCGGCTTTGTCGACTCTACGCACCCGGATCATGTGTGCCGCCTCAATAAGTCGCTCTACGGACTTAAACAGGCGCTGCGCGCTTGGTACAACCGCTTCCAGACCTTCGTCCTCTCCATTGGCTTCCACGGCTCCAAGTGCGACATGTCCCTCTTCATCTACAACAACGGCTCTGAGGTCGCCTACTTGTTGTTGTATGTCGATGACATTGTCCTCACGGCCTCAACATCGGCTCTTCTTCATCGAGTCATTGCAGCCCTTCAGCAAGAATTTTCGATGTCTGATCTGGGCGCAATAGACTACTTCCTCGGGATCACCGCTCATCGCTCACCTCGGGGCATCTTTCTCTCACAAGAGAAGTACACCGCCGAGATACTAAAGCGTGTCAAAATGACCCAGTGCATCCCCTGTGCCACACCTATCGAGGTCCGCTCCAAGTTGTCATCCACAGCTGGGGATCCAGTAGCTGATCCAACACTTTATCGGAGTCTCGCTGGTGCACTGCAGTGATGAATAAGTCTCTGTACTGTGGTCTTTGTGGGGTGGGCACATGGTTCTTGTACAGCATCTAGGACATCTAGCTTTTGACTAGCATCTAGGACATCTAGCTTTTGACTAGCATCTTAGCATCTTAGAGGACAAAGATCTAGGACGGGTTGTTAGCATCTTAGAGGACAAAGCATCTAGGACAAAGTTGTTAGCATCTTAGAGGACAAGATCTAGGACAAAGTTGTTAGCATCTTAGACTAGCATCTTGGCATATGCTTGGTGATTAGCGACCTATAAATATGTATCCCCAACCCTCAAAGTTGGCATGGCATTGTGTGAGAAATAAACCAAGAAAAATTTGCCCCATCTCCAAGTGTCATCCTCTCCATGAGAGTAAGGATCTTGCTATCACCAAGAGCAAGAGTCCAGCGTGTAACAAGTGGTATTAGAGCTATACTATCCAGAGCTCCGAGCATCTCCTACTCATCTCCTTCTCGGCCTCGCAGCGGCCCGGCCGTGAAGAAGCAGCTCGGTATCCGCCCCGCCCTCCTCTCGGAGAGCGGCGGCTTCGTCGGCGACCTCTCCACGCAATGCCCCAAGAGCGCGCCATGTCCGCAGGCGATCTCGGCCTTCGATCGCCTCGAGCACACGGCGTCAGACGGCCGAGCTTCGCCGCGCGCAGAACATAGCGGCGGCACGAAAGGCCGCAGCGGCGAAGGGCGTCAAGGCTAGCGGCGGCGGAGGTGGAAGCGGCGGCGGCGGCGATGCGCGCGCGCGCAACAATGAGGTCGAGGTTACATGGCATGGGCGGCAGCAGCTCCATCTTCGGCGATGACACGCGCACGACGCGAACTTGAGCGGGAGAGGAGGCGCGCGGCGGCGGCGCGATGGTCACCGGCAAGACGCCACGCCGCGGCGGCGGCTTCGATAGGCGCGACGCGGCGGCGCGCTCTGAGGAGGCGTGCTCGGCGGTGGCGCTCTGGAAGAAGCGCGCACGACAACGGCGGAAGCGGTCGATAGAGCGCGGCCTTCACAGCGGCGTGGCTCTCTCCCGGACCGGCACGTGGTTACCACGGGTTCCGGTCGTTGTCGGGACGCCGCCGGCGGCGGGTGGCCTACCTCACCAAGACCAACTACGTCGAGTGGGCGCGGTGATGAAGGTGAGCTCAGTGCGGCACATGTGGGAGGCGGTCCGATGACGGCGACGTCGACTACGACCGGGATCGACGGGCGTTGGATGCCTCATCCCCGCAGATCCGCCCCGAGATGCGATTCGCTCTCCAACAAGCGGATCGCCAGGAGGCTTGGGACGCCATCGCCATGCGACGCGCGCGCAGCGCGCGCGCGCGCAAGTCCACACCGCAGCACGCCGCGCGGAGGGAGAACACGCCTTCAAGCGGTGAGGACGTTGATGACTTTGCTCCGTCTCAACACCTGCTGCGTAAGATGGTGCGATTCGGCGGCGACACCTACAAATGAGAGAGTCGTCGAGAAGCTCTTCGCTGCGCCCCCAGAAGTACAAGCGGATGGCTCGCTCGATCCGGTCTCTGCTGGGACCTCCACGATGACGATCGAGGAGGCGTTGGGTCGCCTCAAGGTCGTTGGCGGCGATGAGCCACGGCGTCACTCGGGACCCGTCACCATTGGCGGAAGCTCCTCTCACTCGGGAAGCGATGGGTGCCGGCCAAGGTGAGCGAAGAAGGGAGCCTTCTTCCACGACAGCGACGCGTGCGTGGTAAGCGCGCAAGCAGCGCAAAGACGCCGAGCATGGGCGCGAGGGCGTCGAGGGTCATGACCCGTGGGCGCCCAAGCGCGCGCGCGGCAAGCCAAAGCCAAGACGAGACAACTCTTGCCACAACTGCGGCAAGCTTGGTCATTGGGCCAAGGATTGTCGACAGCCACGACGCGGCCAGGCCCACGTCGCGCAGGCGGAGGAGGAGGAGCAGCCGGCTCTGTTCATTGCTCATGCGAGCATCGAACTACCCACCATAGGGATGAAGGGGTGGAGCCCTAATTCCACCCAAATGCAGGCACACATCCTCTACTCACGAAATCTTCTCTTACTTGCATCACTCCCGATCCACTACCCCAACCACCTTCCTCTCGCCACCGCCGTCTCCAGTCCTCAAATCATCTTCTACTGCCACAGGCTCTAATCCTCCTGCCTCCAATCGATGATGGCCCATTGATTTGTGCAATCGAAATAGCTAGCTGATCTGCAGCATTCATGCAAGCGGAGACACGGCACTGAGTAGTCCCTGCAGTGGCAGCCATGGCAATGGCAGCATCTGCATCCCCCTCTTGGTCTACTCCTCCCCTCTCCTTCCTCTCCTCTATTGGTCTCCTCTCCTCTGACAACCGTATCGAAGACGTATCCTGCAGTATCAGCCTTCAGCCCCGTATCGGAATTTCTTTTTTGTTTTTTTAAAACATAAATAAAGCGACATGGCCAGATACGTGTCGAGGCCGTATCGGTTGGTGTAGCAATATCTGATACGTATCACAATACTGACCACCACAAGTCGAATGTATCGGTGCAACAGAGCACCCAAAACTATCCATGAGCGTTCTACATTTAAGTCACAAAAGTATATAAATATTGACAGCAATGATGCATTGTCTAATGATGCTTCAAGCGGTGATATAGGAAAAAGGTCATCTGATTTTTTTTTCATAGTACTGAACTAGATTTGCTCTTTGTAATCTAAAGTCACGCCGAAGCTACAAAACAACTAAATTGATTCAAACTAGGGTGTTAGGGAGGGGGAAAAGAGCATTAGAAGCAAAAGAATATATAATCCAAGCATTCTGCTTCTGTCCTTTTGATCTAGGATGTATTTCTCCATATACCGAGAGGCTATTTATTAACTCTGTAGAAATATATCTACGTTACAAATATGCATGTTTGTAGCAGTGGGGATCAAATCAGCATTGTTGCAGATTTACAGAAGTCACTCAGTTGAACCCAGCATAAAACCAGGATGCAGATATTTTCCACAGCCAGAAGAATCTAAATTTCTTATCTTTTCATAAAGGGGTTGCCCTTAATCATTCTGATTTGCAAGACAAATTACCTCATTTGTATCAACGCCTAAGTTCTTAGATGCTGCCAAGAATATGTCTGGAGCAGGCTTCAAATTTTCGAATGCATCAGCAGAGACAATGGCATCAAATCTGAAATTTGGAAGATGTTCATCAAGAGCGAATAACAAGTGGTGGAAAGATTAATATGAATGCAATGGTGAATCTTCAGAATAATCAGAGGCCAGTAGCAATGGTTTGAAGCAAGTTGAATGATTTAGGGCCTGTTTGGAAGAGGGGGATTGCTCTAGGAATATCTAGGGTTTAGTTCAAATTTGAACTAAATCCTAAGGATTTGGATCCAAATCCCCCGTTTCCAAACAGGCCCTTAGTGTTTTCCAATTAAATGAAGCTCTGAACTGGTAAAACAAAGGATGTTGTGGAAGGTTCTCAAACATAAGATCCAAAAGAACCCAGAAGGCCAGAATGATATTGAAATTATTCAGGTTCCGGGTACAAAGAAAATGTTCAGCTTCAACTTAAATCTATTAATGGTGTACAATATCATAGTAGCAACAAAATTTCCAGTTCCTTCATTCCTAGTTTCCTTGAGGGTTTTGCATTTGTCCAATAAATGTATATTAATAGCTAGTTTCTTATGTTATCTAATTAGCCCATTACCTGAGAAAGTTCAATTAAGACTATTGGACTTCGAAAGAACTGGCAAAGTCAAAGGGAGCGACTAATATCTAGTATATCGTTAGGCAAAATGTGTGCCAAGTGGAGTTGTGACAAGATTCTCTTAAAACATGACGAGCAGATGACCTATCACTACCATGGAACATGTCGGCTAAACTCTGACATGATAAGTTGTATATCAGAACAATCATGAGATTCAAAATTCATTGGGGGGTTCAAAATTAGTCTTGGATAGTAAGCACAATGATGGCATTACAGCTTGGAATTCAAAGAAAGAAGCAGACACTTACAGTGACACAGGCAAACCAGCAGCAGCCAGATTTGCGTCCACCTTAATCCTATCAGCACTGGATGCAACAGCAACCTTCAGACCGGCATTTTTGCACTGTATTGACAAAGCAATTATGCTTTTTAACACTATTATGCTAACACAACTTTTAATTTAGATGCTACAAGTACCTCCATGATGAGCTCCAGGGCCCCTGGGAACCCAATGCCAGAATTTGGCTTTGCATACTGCAGAACAGAACAGAAATATTTTAGCATGGTGCAATCAAACTCTATTGAAGAATGGACGAAACAGATTGCATGAACAATTTCACCTTGTCAAGATATATCTCAAAAAAGCGCTTCTTGGCACTTTTAGGATTGAAACCTTTCACTCCTTTCACCCTTGCGACACCTCCAAGGAAATTGGCCTCACCTAAACCATATTTATCCACATTGGAAACAAACTACAAACAAAAAATATGAAGATGGCAATAGTTCCTTTCAGGTGGGACTGGGATCATCCCGTTATGAAAAGGAAGGTAGATATAGGTTTGATGTCCCACAAGGTAGGAATAGATAATAGATTTATGCTTAGAGCTAGTCTCATACTCTCAAGTTTTATATTTAAAAAAAGAGTGTTTCCTTAAACCTTACAATGTAAGTATGTACACATGAAGTGGCATTCTCTCACGAGTATTCTGATGCAACAATATATTATAGTTCTGTAAGTAGTTACACAGGTATTGATAGCATGTTATTGTTCAAAAATTGGAAACAACAACTTCTGGGGGATTGTGATTACTATCAAATAAGCATAGGAATTAGCCAAATTTAAGGAATACGGCATAGAATGCTACGCTCAAAAATCATGAGTCATCAGAAACCGCGCGAACCACATTGCCAGTCTGCAAGTACCAGTAGGACCGCGACATGATTTACCTGTGCCCATGAAGGGGACGAAGTCGTCCACGGTGACGTCGACGCCCATATCGGCGAAGACGTCCACGGCGGCGCGGCGCGATGGCTCCTCGCTATTGCAGAGCACGCCATCCATGTCGAAGAGCACGCCGGATACCTTCCCCCATGCCCCCTCCGCCACCGCGGTCTCCGGCGAGGAGGACGCGGGGGCGGAGGCGGCAACGATGTCGCGTCGGCCGCATCGATGGAGGCTCATAGTGGCGGTGGCGGCGGCGGCGGCGGCGGCGGCCGGAGATAGGGTTTTGGGGAGGAGGAGAGGGGGGCGGGGAGGCGGGGAGGCGAGGAGGCGGTGGAAGCTTCTCGAAGGCGCGATGTGCCGCGCCATGGTAGTTGGGACTCGCGAGTAACCTGGGCACTGGGCCGGGCTTTTCGGGCGGCCGTGCTGAGTACTGTTAGGGCTGTGTTAGCACAGCACGACTCCTAGGTTATGTTGGGCTGGCTCCTCGGCACGACGGCAAGCGGCAAGACGTGTTACCGCACGGTCGCACCTGATAGTCCGGCACCCACCAGCCAAGCAACCACCGCCTCGGCCTCAGTCGTGCATTTGCGCTCGTGCTTGAACGCCGCCGCCTCGGCCTCGGTAACGTTCATTTGAAGTTGGAAAGGCAAAGCAAAATGCATCATTCATACATCCGAACAGAAACCACACAAAAAATTGAACGTAAAAACCGAATCAAACCACATATAAAAAAATTGCTCATCACCATTCACCACTCCAATCCCAAATCAAACGCAAAAATCGAATCATCCTTCAGAATTGTTCATCACAAGTTCACCACTCCAATCCCAATTCCCAAATAAAGCGTTGCAAACAAAAAGAAAAAGACAGGAGGGCATCCTTGGCGCGATGGAGGGTGTCGTGGCGGGCGATTGGGCGTGGAGGGCAGCGAAGGTGTGCTCGGCGGTTCTGGCAAGCGTGGTGGTGTTGCCGTCGTACTTGACGTAGTAGGCGCTCTGGAACGCCTTGATGAGCCCGACCCCGCACGGCCGCACATGGCGCTAAGGCACTGCTCCACCATGTACAGTAGCGCACGCACCAGGGACACCTTACTCACCAGGAAGAGGACGAACGTCACGGGCTCACAGCAAGGCCGGGTTGATGTGGCCCTCCTCGTGCACGGGCCCCCTCGTGGAGTGGAGAGGGAGGCGGCTAGAGAGGGGAGGGAGTTGGGGGAGGCATGGGGGAGTGGAATGGGGATTGAGGAGGGCCAGATGGGAGATAGAGAGGTAGCCAGCCGTTGAAGAGGGGAGGCATGGAGGAGTGGAATGGGGATTGGGGAGGGCCAGAGGGGAGATGGAGAGGTAGTCGGTCGTTGGAGAGGGGAGGCGTGGGGGAGTGGAATGGGGATTTGGGAGGGCCGGAGGGGAGATGGAGAGGTAGCCGGTTGGCCGCATGGGGGAGTGGAATGGGGATTGGGGAGGGGAGATGGAGAGGCGTCGAGGTCCTCGGGGACGACGGGGAGTGGGACTATGGGAGACTGGGAGGATAGGACGACTCGAGAGAGACATTAGTAATGGTTGGCACTTGGTAGTGGACAGTAACACTAGGCACTGATGTGGCAGTGGGAGGAGAGGTCGAGTCTCATCACGAGAGACGTTGGGTTCAGTTACTCAGGCGCTCAGCACTTTTGCAGTGATAAGATGTGGGAGGACGAGAGATGTTGTGTGTGTGAATTATGATAGTGTGACTGTGTGAGTATGAGACAACGTTCGCATTTCTTCCTCCCTATAAATTCCCTCCCCCTCCTCATTTGTTCACCGCACAATACAATCTATCTGTACTTTCTATTTGCTCCCCTCCTTGTTTGTTCACCGCACCACATAATACAACCATTTCATCTGTCCGTACTTTCTATTTGCTCTCTCTTTGCTCTCTAAATTCTAGTCTTCTAGTATGTTTGGAAAGAAGAAAACAGTAGGGCTGAGCAGGAGAGCACGCCCTCGCACTCCTAGTCCTCCTTCCTCAGAAGAAGTGCAAGAGCAAGAGATCGATCCTCGCCAATTCTCCCCGACATGGGCGGATGCTCTTGAGGGCATGGGTGTTCAGTCGAACACCCATTTTTTTCTTCAAAATATATGGTATATAATAGATATATTAGATGTATATGTTATTAGTTAGACTAAAAATATATATTTGTATTCGCAAATGAATCCAGTTCGCATTTCCCACACCTTATGTGTGACCCATATAACACATTAGGCTCATTTTCCTTCCTACTTCAGCCCACTAAACCCTAACTTTTATTTTCTCTCTCATCTTGTGGTTGTCTGTGTGTAGGGGGGGCTCCGACCTCCAAGTGACAAACGAGCAGAGGCGCGGGCTACGAAAGCAAGCGACAGTCGGTGGGCACGGCGCTATAACGCGACGGCAAGCAGGCGTGAGACGGCGCAGGGCGAGCGTACGGCAGCGCACCTGCGCGGGGCGAACAGAGATGCGACATGAGCAAGTGGGTGGTAACGTGATAAATAGGGAAGAAGGGAGCGGGCGACACCAAAGGACCAACGTGGTGGCTAGGAGGTAGCGTGGCGGTGGGAAGAGAGCAACATATCCAGCTTACCGTCACCGTCCTCTCTCTAGATCTAGGTGTGTTCTACACACTCCACTTCTTCTCCCTGACTCTGCTCCGCTCCAGCTCTGGTTCTTTCTGGAGTCTAGCTTCTTCCTCTGTTTTCTTGGTTCTTTCTAATGGATGTTGTAGAAAAATACAATCTTTGTCTTGGGCAATGAACAGATAGTTATACCTTTGTTACACATGTTTACATGCTAATTTTTGCTCTATAGAAAGAACATTTTTAGATTAGGTTCTTATTGATGGGAAAAGAGCAAAAGATAATAGGATCAGCAAGGTATGCATCTGTAAAAATAAATAAAAAAGAAGGCAGGAACTCTACCGATCACTATTAAAGGAAGAAAATAAGTTTTAGCAGTCTAGCTGTTATAACCTGGAACAGAAAAAAGTGAGAAAACAACAACAACCAAGACCAAGCACAAGTTTTTATATTAAAAAAGAAGACATGACCTCTACCAAGACAAAGCACAAGTTTTTATTTTATTTTATTATATATACGCATATCATCGTATCATTGTTTCGGGGGGGATGGCATCTCACGGTAACAACGTATTGGTATCGGCATATCTGGATAACTTAGCTCCAAAGTCCGAACACCCATCCTAAAAATCCTGGGTCCGCCACTGCTCCCCAAGCATGGGAGACTATGGTATGGATGATCAACAAATGGATGGAATGGAGGGCTTCGAGGATGCCCATGTCTCCACCCCGGGAGTCGGGGCCAGTGCAACGGTGCATGCAACGGGTGGAAGCTCCGGTGGGTGACGTGCATGGTGTTGGCTACATATGGAGTATAATATAGAAATGGAGGACGGGCGTCAAGTACCTTATGACACATGCAAATATTGTCATACTAAATTGTCTGCATGCTCAGGTGGTGGAACAGGTCATCTAAAGCGACACACACATGTGTGTTTGAAGAAGATAGCGGTTGGGCGGACGCAAGGAGGGAACGTCCAGATCTAGCTTAACTTTGGGGCCGATGGTTCAGTAAGTACATGGATGTACAACCCTCAGGTAGCTAGAGACGAAATTGCTAGATATATAGTTATTGAGGATCTTCCGATTAGGACGGACGAAAGCTCTAGTTTTGAAAGAATGATCCAACGTGGTTTTTGCCGGCAATACTAATACGTAAGTAGGAGAATAACTGCACCAGACATAGTAGAACTCTACCAACGTAAACTGTCAAGTTTGAAAGAAAACTTCCTGAAAGTTACCTTTTCTTTTGCTTTAACCTCCGCTATATGGACTTCATCCCACCAAAGGGCAGGCTATCATAGTGTTGTTGCACATTACTTAGGTGACGATTCTAACTTGAACAAGCGAGTCATAGGGTTCAGGTCTATCAATGAGGCATACACAGGAGAGACTATCGCACAACGCATATTATAAGTCATTTAGGATTTTAAAATAGAGAAAGAAAAAAGTATTGTCATCACTCTTGACAATACCTTAGCTAACACGACGGCCATAGAGTTCCTCACACCGCATCTGAAATCCTACACTGGTGGTTTCGTACTCCACCAAAGATGCATGTGCCACATCTTGGACCTCATCATGCAAGCAAGCTTGCAGGTAATGAAACTTAGTCTAGACAACATACGCGATACTATCCAGTTCATTACAGTTTCAGGCCTAAGATATGCCCAGTTCAAGGAGTACTGCAAGGTCAACAATAAGAGGCCAAGGAAATTCAACCTGGACATGAAGGTGCGGTGGAACTCCACATATACTACGTTGGAGTGGTGCAAGGAGTACAAGTACATCATCACTCTCTTCATCAATACTAATTCCGGTAAGCAACTGGTTACTGAAACAGATTGGCTAGTTGTTGGTCATTTTGTGATTTTTTTGAAAGTATTTTACGATGCAACCACAGTTTTATCTGGTGTTTACTATCCTACTTTTTGTTTGGTCATCGAGTGGCTTTGGACTATTGCTAACGCTTTCAAGGAAAACAGAGACGATGCCCTTCTGAGACCTATTATTGAACCAATGTAGAGAAAATTTTTAAAATATTTTTAAGTTATCCCACATCTCTTTTGTTTTGATACTATTATGGACCCTCGGAGAAAATTAGCAGATCTGAAGGGGGCTTACGAGGGAATTGGAGAGACATTTGATCTTGATTTTTCTGAGACTTACAGTCACATTCATGACGAGCTTTTTTGAGTTTTCGATTTGTATTATGAAAAGTTTAGCAGCAGAAGTCAATTGAGAACAACTGCCTCAACAACGCAACAAAGACAACACAATGTGAGTGCTTCCAATGTCTAGAAGAAGCTAAAAGGACTGACATCCAGTTCGTCCTCTCGTGCGCTAACTAGGTCTCAATGGAATCCAAGAGTAGAGATCAACCACTACCTTGACACACCTTTTGCGGACACCGAGCTTGACTTCGCGGATGGCAATGATGTCAACCTCCTCTTGTGGTGGAAGAACCACCAGCGTATTTATCCCGTGCTGTCACATTTTGCACGAGATGTACTTGTTGTTTCGGCATCGACTGTCTCATCGGAAGCCACTTTCAGTACGGTGGGGAGGATCATCGATCCAAGGAGGTCGTCTTTCACACCTGAGATGGTTGAGGCACTCACATGCCTCAAAGACTGGGAGATGGCAGATGAACGGACGCAACATCAGCTCGAGGATCCGGAGATCGTGGATGCGATAACCGATCTAGAGAATCTCGATGTCAACTAGCCTATCTATATGTATGTAGTTGTTGCACTCTTTTCCTTACCAGAGGTACCCACACTGGGTGTATGGTTTTTAACGAGGCAGCAACTTTGTATTTGTACTGTACCGAACATTGAATAATTTTTAATAATTCCCCTGAATATTTATATGTTGCTACATTATAAATATTTTTTATTTTGTTTTTTATTTCCCATCTTTTTTATTTCCCCCACTTTTTTCCCTAACCACTTTTACTTTTTTTCCCTCCTATTTTTTTCTCATTCCCTCCTTTTTTCCACTTTCCCTTTGCTTTTCTTTCCTTCCCCGATAAGCCGAGAGAGAGGGACATTCTTCTTCATTGGTTCTCTTCTCCTCCCCAATTCCCCATCTCCCCTTCCATCTCCTCCTCCTCCACGGTTCTACCGGTCCACCCCCACCTCCCCTCTCCACGAGGTTGCCCCGTCGGCTGCCAGCCGGTCACTACCCTCCTCCACCCCCACCTCCCCTCTGTCCCTCTCCACGTGGCCACTCTACCACTGCCCCTCTCCACGCGGCCGCCCGCCATGGACCTCCTCCAGCCCCATGGCCCCCACCTCCCATCTCCTCCTCCGTAACTCTCATTCTCCCAAATCCCAATCTTCCCTTCCATCTCCTCCTCCTCCACAGCTCCACCAGTCCACCCCCACCTCCCCTCTCCACACGATCGCCCTGCTGGACACCAGCCCACCACTGCCCTCCTCCACCCCACCTCCCCTCTCCACGCGGCCACTCTGCTACTACCCCTCTCCACGCGGCCGCCCTGCCATGGACCTCCTCCAGCCCCACCTCCCCTCTCAAGTCTCCAGTCTCCACTTCTCTAATACGGCACGACGAGTCCAAAGGTCGGCGAAAGCGTGGAGGATGAGCCGGTGGTGGTGCGGCGAGTTGAGGTAGAGGAACTGGTGGAGGAGCTCGTTGAGGTCGTCCCACGCGACGAGTTGAGCTCCTTCTCTACCACCATCGACTCCAGGAAATCCTTGTACGGCTCTGCCAACTCCACCGCCACTGCCTCGCTCTCCTGTGCCACTCGCCCGTATGCCGACTCATTCTCCTCCTGCTGTAGATGCTCACGGGGCCGTGGCACCAGTGATCAAGAGCCACACGCATCGATCGTTTGTTGATCATATCGTTGGATCTGTGCTTGTGTGACTCTCTTTATCTCATGATTTGGTGATGCGGGGAGCATCAAGAATCACACATCTCTCAGCGCCCGTTTGTTGATCCCCTCTCGTGTTCTATGAGGTGTGCCGCCATTAAGAACCACTAGAGTTTCTCATGTCCATGCTTGGGCCAGCACAACACGGCGGCGACACGGCGTGTTGGCCGGGCTAGGCTGGCACGGCCTGGTCCTAGCCCGTGGCCATCGTGCCCCTGCTGTGCCGGCACGGCACAGCCCACTGCCCAGGTCTACTCGGGAGTGGGATCTCGAGCACGTGCGACTATGATTGGGGACGGTTTATGTGGAGGGATGGCTGCGCCTGTAGTGCACAAGTGGATGGATGGACGCGCTGCAGTGCGGTGCTCTGCTTTGCTTATGGTAGACACGTTGTGTTGTGTGACCTTATCTTGACGTGATCAATTCCATCCCACAAAAGAAATGAAGAAGAAAAATGAGAAGAAGAAAAAATGCGAAAAGAAGCTGGGAGGATCATTTCTGAATCAAAGGGAAACATGAGATAACCAAAATGAGGAATATGTTATACATCTAAAGAACTGTTGCAATTGCTCTTAAATAAGTTGTTGCAACTTGCATGTATATTAAGTAAGCATCCCTGAAAGAGTATTTTAAAAATTATGTATCCATTTTTCCTATCAAATAACTATTCGCAACCTATACACAGTAGAAAGTTTTTATTACAGTAATTGACCAAAGTAGTTAGTAATCTTTAAACCGGTGGCATGCCATAGGAGGAGGAAGCTTAGTGCGAGCATTTCCTACCTTGACTAATTGCATCTGATAAATCGAGAATGCAACAACCTACATCAATTCTAGGCAACCTAATCAAGTTGCTACCTGGATTACTTAAATGTGAATAAAATAAGAACAAGAATAGATGGAAAATGTATGTTTTAAATTGATCAAAACACCAACCTCACTTAGTTGAAAATTTTCCACAACAATACAAAAATGATCAGATTATGACAAAAAAAACTAAGAAAAAATATGTGTTCCGGAATATGCGGGTCAGAGCATTTGAATGCAAAAAAAATGTTTTTCCTAAAGACGAAGATAATGCTTTCCTCTACTATCGGAGCAATAGCATTAGAGATTAGCTCAATCATGAAACAAGTCCAACATATCCTATTGTTGCTTTCATACGACCAGTGGATAGCTGGACAAGCCTCCTTGGGCAGTAGATCGATCACACATTTTGCTTGTTTAATTGAAACTTTTAGGTTAAACCTAAACCTATTTGCCAAAATCCAACGGCGTGCTTATGTTTACAGTACAAAAAATATTAATTCAAAGTTTCAAAACCAAACATATAAACGCTTACTTATGTATAAATTTAGACCCGAATTGGGCAGGTCCCATTGGTATTACCACAGTATTACCCAAAGACCGAATCTCGTCCACAAAGAACATGGAGCTTTAGTTTTCAGTGATCAATTTATTGCATACGGCTCCAGTTTGTAGTATCTCAGGGAAGTATCAAGAATTATTTTATTCCATATCTTCCCCTTTATCTTTTCTTTAGTGACTCTGAAGTCCGAACTCCGAAGGTGTAACAATCCTATTGTTATCCATATAACGCATTGAGGATTATTATAGAGTTTCTAATCAGCTAATGAGCTCATCAATAGGGGTTAAGCCTAGGGTTCTAGCGATGATTGACACGCTGTAATATCCCGAAGATTCGTTAGTAAATGCAATAAAGATTAGAGAGAACAATATTATTTAGAGAGGGAAAATTAAAAGAAAAATTCAGGATTTGAGGGAGGTGTGGACCTTGGGCTTTCGGCCCAAGGCGTCCTAGTCAAGTGGGCCAACCTTGTAGTGGAGTCAACAAGGGGGAGTGCCCTTCCCCAAAACCCTAGCCTCTGCTACAGTACCACGCCGCACTGTAGCACATGGTAATGTAGCAGCCCCCCCTCCTTGCTGCTCTACCAAGAGGAGGAAGAAGCTCCAAGGTGCTGCCGGCCATGGTGGAAGGAGAAGAAGGGAGAAGGAGAAAGGAGAAGAAGAGTGGAAGATCTTCTTCATGGGGTTTGTTCATCGTCTTCCGGTAGATCTCCAAGGGTAACGAATGTCGTTTTTGTTGTTGGGTTAATCATAGATGTGAATTTGATTAGGATTGATTGGATCAAGTTCTGTCTGCTGTAGATTCAACTCTGTCCAGATTATTGTGTGGTCAGTTTCGGGTTCTTAGAGGCTGAATTAGAAGTTTTGATCTCCAAGAGATATTTAGATAATGTTCTTATCTTTCAGTGGCCGCCAAGAACACCTGATTCCGATGTACGGATCAAAAGTTATGATCATTTTTGTCTCTGTTGTTCAGAATCTTAACAAGAACGAACTGTCAATTTGTATTTTAAAATATGATTAAGTTAATGGCAAATTTAGGGTTTTCACCCAACTAGGTTATTGTGGAACTTGGTCTTATATTTCGTTATTGATAAAGAACGCTAAGTTTGGTTCAGTCAATTAGAAGTTATGGCATTAATTGTGCTACTGTCCAGAAAGTTGTCGGTAGTTCTGACAGAAAGTGTTCGTCGGTCCTTTGGGGTTAGATACGTTCAGAATTCGGTTTTTTCACCAACTAAGTTGTTGTAGATACATTCGTTACCTTTCAAACAAGCCTGAGTTCACCTCTTTACGAGTTTCAGAGAAAAAGTTATGTTACTTTTACTGCTGCTGTCTGATAAGGTTTTCTACTAGAATGTAGTTGAATATGAGCAACGTGTACAATTAATTATTGGGGTTGGAGTATGAGTTAAGAGCGATGCGAGTAGTGTCATGATGTCTTGGTTCTTATTGGGTAACTTATTGGTGCAGGGGGTGAGGCGTCGAGGTTAGTGGCATCATCGTTGCCTCCCAACGCTAAAGGCAAGTACATCGACAAGTATATATTTTGTGAATACTGGATGCCTGTTGTTCATGTTGTATTTTCATTTGAGGTGTGACAAGCTTCAACGATATGTTATTTTCATACGTGTGGAGATGATGTTGGTCATAGTACATGAGTTCATTCATGCATCATGTTCATGTTCCGTCCACGGGAGTGGAGCTCCACGGGAGTGGAGTCTCAAGTCCCATCAATTCGAGTTTGGGCATGTGAAGTCCCACCATTCTAATGTGGGCAGTTTTGGACACCCATATGAAACGTTCTTCATACGGTATTTTGGATCCCCGTATTTCGATAAATACGGGCTTAAGTGAACACCGACGGGTGTGTCACTTGCTATACCGGTATAAGCAGGAGTGCAGTCCATTCAATTAAGAAGATCCTTCATTCCATTCATTCATTATGCATCCTAGTGTTATGTTTATGTTCTTTAACGCTGTGGTCTTGTTCATCTTTGTTGTATGTTCATTTATCTGTTGTACTTGTTGAGTCTCGGACTCACTCTTGTTTTGTTTGTTTATTTTAGGTGATCATTGAGGATGACTCTATTGGGAGGGAGTAGACACGCACCATCTACTCATTCACCATATTTCAGTTTCAATAATAAGATTTGATTATACCTTTCTTTTGTTTAACGAAGAATTGTAATAAATGAAGTTAAATGTGGTTGATGACTTCCTCTAAGTTACGGATGGTTATTTCCACCTGTGAGACTTGGTCATTTCTTTTGATATACTTATGGTTCAGACATGGTCATCATTTTTCTCATATTGTGGTTGTATGTTAGATCCTTTAGGTAACATTTTGGCTTCCGAGTAGCCAGGGTGTTACAGTTGGTATCAGAGCGGGCTTTAGGTCCGTGGTAATAAAGTTATTAAAATGACAAACTGTGCTCAGTAGGTGGGGTTTGGGTAATCCATTGTACCTGCATTTCTAGTGGTATGTTTAGTCATGATGAACTGTTCTTGAATTACTTATGTACTATCATTCTTGTTGTTAATCTATGATCTAGTATGATATTCTTTATCTATGAATTTATTCTATGATTGTTATGCGATGATCGTGTCTACTCATAAGTCATAATTGATTATATTAGTTATATGTGATGATAGTTGAGGTTGAGAGGTTGAGGTCGTGGTTGTAACCCTGGGCTTTGCCAAGTTATGCCACCATTCGTGGTATGTGGATAGGGGAGTAGATACCCCGAGTACCAAAGTTACAAGATGTTGAGCGTGAGTTGCTTTAGAAAGTTGTTCTCTTCTTTCATTTTTTTGAATTTTGTACAATTCTTGTCCTGTGGAGGTTGATGGACTTTTCTTGAGTTATTGCTTACATTTCAACTGATGAGTTTTCATTAGTCATTCTTGACTCCATAATACGAATACTTGTAACATTTCCATACAAGATTACAATACTAATTCTAAACCAAAGACATACATCATAGAGTTATTACAACAGAGGCCGACCGGCCAAAAGACATAATAACAACAGAAGTAACAGCGCAAGCAAAATGCCATAAGACGACGATAACAAAAGCCAACTGGTTTGCCAATTACCCACAAGGTAACCGACCGGGCCGCCAAGCTAGTCATCCTGTGCAAAGTCTGCCTCAAAAAAGTTAACCCCTTGGGGGTCAACTTTCTCTGCAACAATAAAGCAATGCAATTGAGTACAAAAATGTACTTGCAAGACTTACGAGTAACAAGCCTATACATAACTACATGCAAGCTGTAACAAAGAAGATGCTCATATGGTTTATTGGATGCATAAAGTAATTTTTATTTGCAATATTATAGTAGATTGAAAGCAATTTGTCAAATCTATTTTTAATTGTTGAAATAACAGCGAAATAATAGTAATAACATAAATAATAACCTAGAGGTGACTAACCCAATAGCCACCACAACATAGCATAAATTCCCCATTTGTACCACCCAAGTTCAAGTTTTAATGAAAAAGTTATAGTCTAACTCTTAGAAAACCTAATCAAGCGTGTCCATAACCTAGGATGAGACTATTCGAATAGATTTAACCCTACAGGGGTGTACCAATGTACCGACATGTTAGACCGCCTTTTTGCCAAGCTATTTAGCACACTTCCTTTGGTGTGCCGGCACGGCTAAGTCCTACGAGACGTTTTCCAATATTATGTATTAACTACGAGTCGCCCGTATGGATAGAAACCCATACGTTGCATCGGAGTCATTGTGAAGCCATGAGTCAACTACCCATTTGGAGTAAAGCAACCGGACAACTACAATACCCCTCGGTGTGGAGAACCTAGAAAGGAGTCCACTCGCGTGCACCCAACACACAAACACAACTCTCATTTTACCACTACACAAAAACACACACACACACACACACACACACATCCTCCTGCAACTCAGAGCCAACATACGCCAAAGCACTAAGTCGAGAGAGGTCTCATATCCCTCCCATGTGGTTAGCACGCACAAATGCCTGGATAGTGTGACACAAGATGTTCGGTTCTTGTTGACTCATGCACCAATCATTCACACCCAAAAGCACACCATCTTACCAATGAGCTCAAGTCTAAAATATTTTATTTTTAGTTTTAATTTTCTCAAAGTAACATAGCACAAGGTGCTGGACATAAAGTCATAATATGATTTGTGTGATCAAGCACTACTACAAAACATGCAATAGTAGACACCTCATCACATACGGTTAAAATAGAACCGTCTGTGTTGGGTCTGTCGGGCCTATCACAGACGGTTTGTAATACAAACCGTCTGTGATACTCAGTATCATAGACGGTTCTATTAAAGAACCGTCTCTGATAGTATCATAGACGGTTCTATTAAAAACCGTCGTGATAATCTGCGATATCACTGAGCGGTTTTTAATAGAACCGTCTATGATACTATCGAGACGGTTCTTTAATAGAACCGTCTATGATATCTGCGATTATCACGAGCGGTTTTTAATAGAACCGTCTGTGATATAAGTACCTCATCACAGATGGTTGGTGATACGAAACGTCTGTGATATGTGATTCACAACGCGGGAGTTTGAAAATTTTGAATACATGCGCGGGAATTTTGAATGCGTGAGCGGAGTAGCGAACTCCTTATATATTAATGAGTCCCCAAATCCAGCGTGACCTCTAGGCTCCCTTCTCCCGCGCAGGCCCTCGTCCCTCCCGTTCGTCCCGCCACGCCTGCTGCTCCCTCCACCGGCCTCCTCCTCCCGCCGCTCGTCCTCCCGACGGCCGGCCGGCTGCGTCCCACCACCGCCGCCCCATCCAGCGGCGGCCCTCCTCCTCGTGCCGCTTTGTCCTCCCTCCCCGCCGGCTTCTCCTAGATCGAGGTATACATGTGTGCTTGGATACGCTTTGTGATTGAATGTGTGCTTGAATATAGTTTTGTGATTGAATGGACGGGAACAATGTGGCTTGATGATTTGACAAATGCTTGATTTGCGTGGCGAGGGAAATGGCCCAAGATGGCGATGCGCGTGAGGAAGGAGGGCGAGGATGAGGATAAGGATGTGCCTTTCGAGGAGCTCCGCGACGAGGACAAGATCATGACCTTCTTCAGAAGGCTCATGAGCGAGTGGAGCCAGGAGGTGGACGAGGTGCCGGAGGCGGAGAGGCGGACGACCAAGGGAATACATTTAGTATTTTTTTGCGGTTGAAAAAACTATCACGACGGTTTTTAACAAGAACCGCTCGTGATAGTAATATCACGAGCGATTCTTGTTCGTAACCGCTGCGCGAAAATATACTATCACGAGCGGTTGAAAGTAGAACCGCTCAGGATATTCACTATCACGCAGCGGTTCTACTTTCAACCGTCGCGATATTCGTATCACGACGGTTTTGAACCGTGCGCGATAATGTCTGTTATCGCGATGAACTTTTGACGGTTCGAAAACCGCTGCGTGATGACGGTTCGAACCGCTGCGTGATGACGTTTTCTGTAGTAGTGAAGGTTATCGACCAAGTCGATAACCGTCCAATTCTATTGTTCTAAGCATTTCTAAGCAACAACTCGTAGACTACAAGCAAAGTGATAAGGGCTCATCCAACGAACCCTAAATCACAGAGGACATAATACTAGCCTCAGTAGTAGAGGATGAACATTTGCCTACAGATTATGCATTAGATGATCAACTAATCGAACAATAGTTTAACAACAAAATAAAGCATGCATACATAGATTTTACAAACAAGATATTAGACTTTGAAAATAATAGGAGCAACATGATCAAATAAATTACAACATCTACTTGCCTTGCTGGAGATCATAGTCTTGCTGCAGACTCTCGTACTCAACAAATTCGTCGGAACCTATCGTAAAAACAAGAAAATCCAATAAGAATGACGAACACCGAAAAAGACTCAAAAACCAAATTCAACCAACACCCATGAAATTTACACAACAGGTAGAGCAAGATTTTAAATGAATTTAGCAACAAGAATCAATTGATTGGGATTAAGCATGCAAAAGTTATAGTCTAAACAATTTTAATCGGCCAAAAATTCTAATTAATTAACTTTTTGTTATTGTTCATCACACAAATTTCCAGAAGATTGGTGAACATAAAAATTTTATGGTAGACAGAGCATGACATTCTAAGCACAACAAAAATTAGTTCACCTAATTTGGAGTTAAATTGAATTCCTTATGATTTTTCCAAGTCAAGAAAGTAGTGCACAATATTTTCAAAGGCAAAGACACATTTAAAACCTATTCTACACTAAAGCATATTAACAGAGGAATCTAACATATTTTAGCTTACTCAATTTAGAGTTATAGAGAATTACTTATGCATTTTACAAGTTTAATAAATTTCTAGAGCAACAATTAATGTTAAAACAAGATAATATAACTAACATAATTTTTTTCTGGTACAAAACAAGGTTCAAACGATTCTTAGATTAAAGTTTAGTTAAACAGGGAATTAACAAAATTTGAATCAACCAAAAAGGAGTTAAAACGAATTACTTAAGCACTTTTAAAATTTAAGGCAATTTACAGTTTACAAATAAAAGACAAACTGAATTTCCTTATTAACCCTTAACGTGGAAAACTCTCGGCCGTTGAGATTGAATCAGACGACGCAACCAAGAAAACACGTGGCCACGTAAAAGGCTCAGAGATCCAGCGGTTAGATTAAAATCGGACGACGCAAAAGAAGAGTGAGGTTCGAAGGGTCCAAATGTCTCAACAGATCAGGAGCGTTGATCTAAAGATGGACGGTCCATAGTGAATGGGGCATTCACGGGGTCCGAATGTGAGGACCGGAAGTAACAACTTTAAATGTTTCCAAAGAAGCTCCAAAACAAGCAAGGAAACTCCAAACCAAGCTCAACTTCTCAATGCCATTAACCCGTATTGAATGAACGAGTAATAGTGTGAGAAGATAAAAATTTCAGCACACTACAACCAGCCTAACACTACTCAAGAACAAGGTTAAGGCGATAAAAATAACGCTAGATACTTAGCTAACTAGTATCACATCTTACCTTTTATTCCCACAAGTTTTACTTGGTTAATCTCTTATTTTCTACTCGTTAGAACCTTTGAGCTCGCTGTCCGGAAATTGAATGATCGCTGTCCAGATTTGCATCCAAGCCTCCTAATTGAAATCTTCAACTTCGAAGCTTCAAAACCTTGTAGAGGGCGGCTAACATTTCAATTTGCCAAGCTCATTGGTCCCAAAACCCAATTAATCGATAATGACTATCTTTTGAGAGAAGGAAAGGGAAAACACTTTTAAAACTCAAATTAGAGCAAGACAGAAGTGAGGACCCGGTTTATTCGGCTTATACTGTTTAACCATCCACTTGGTCCTAATAAAGACAAATCAAATAAACTAAGCCTCGAGATATGTATACTTCGTAAATGCAAGATACACACCCGCTACAAAATCATGCATCAATTCCATTCATACACATAGAGCGAAGCAAAAGCAACAATCGAAAGACATAGATAATATAAAGAGAGTTATTACAAAAGAGAGGCCGACTGCCAAAATTCATAAAGATAAGTAAATACACAAATGAAGCAAAATGGCCATAAGATGGCGATAAACAACAACACAAGAACACTGACTCACAAAAGTGAGGCCCTTGGGGCTCACCTTCCTCTCTGCAACAATTAATATTAAGCAGCAGGATGAGTACTAAACTTGTTTTTGTACTCATAGGCCCGATGTGAGATAACAGAACTATAATTAACTACATGCAAGCTTTATTTAAGTGGATGAGGCTTTGGACTTATTTTCAAGATAAAGCAAGTTTTCATTTGCAATAAGGTAATAGATTCAAAGCAAGTTTGCAATTAACTTTATAGTTCAAATAAAAGAGAGACAATAATAACATAGATAGAGAACAACACTAACCTAGAAGTGACTAACCCATAGTCACCACAACAATAGCATGAAGTGCCCTTCATACCACCCATGTCAAGTTTAAGTTTTTAAAAGGTTGTAGTCTAGTTCTTGTGGGAAATAACCAAGCGTGTCCATAACCTAGGACGAGGCTATTCGAATAGTTTAACTCACAGGTGTACCAATGTACCCACACGATAGACCGCCTTTCCACCACCACTCGGTTAGCACACTTCCTTTGGTATGCGTGCATGGCTAAGTCTAACAAGACGCTTTCCAATGGACGATGCTAATTAAGAGCCGAACCCACGGAGAAAGACACATTAAATGCCTAACCGGTCCTGCTAATGCCCTCCAACACCACAACACACACACACAAGAACACACCCACCAACCAGCCTCATAATTAACACCTCCCAAAGCACTTAGTCAAGAGAGGTTCCATATCCCCTCGTGTGGTTAGCACGCAACAATTGCTTGGATCAATGGCACAAGTAACTCGGTCCTTAGGGACTTAGGCACCATTCACACACCCACAGGATCACCCAACATACCATTGTGCCTAAGCCAAGATATAATTTTTGTTTTCGCTTTTGATTTGCAAAATGGTAAAACACAAGGGTTGGACATAATGGAATAATATAAGTATTTGTGTGATCAAGATCACCGACTAAGTCGATGATCGCCCAATACTACCGATGCTAGGCATGGCTAAGCAATATTTATTCGAATCTACTAAGTGACAAGAGCTCATCCAACGAACTCTAATCACGAGAAATAACCTAGGCTCGTGTAGTAGAGGATAATTATTTACCTACAGATTATGCAACTAGAGGTCTAACTAATCAATTTAACAACAAAATAGCAATGCATACATAGAAGTTAAACAAAATATTAGACTTTAAAAGTAATGGGATTAATGGAAATGATCAAACGCTTGCTCGCTTGTCGTTGCTCAAGCTCAATGAGGATCGTTCTCGGGTTACCGCAAATGTCGAAGCCTAAGCGAAAGAGCAAAACAACCAATAAGACGAGCAACACTTAAACAAAAGAGCAAGCAAAAATTATCCAAATGTGACGAAATTTATACACAAGGTAAAATACGAACATACCTAGACATAGAAACTGGAAAACTTAATTTGGATTTGTGGTGCAAAAGATATTCTCTAAAAACCTAATTTGGCCATAATTAGCAATTGTAGCAAAAATATTTTCTAGAAAGATTTTGAAGCTGAAACTTTTATGGTAGCTACCTACGGGTATAGTGGTAACCCATATAAAATTTCAGGTCATTTGGAGTTAAAATGATTTAGTTATGATTTTTCTAAGTTTTAAATCTAAGACATGATTAATTTCAGTATTAAAGACTACTGCAAAACCTATACTAAGCTAAAGTACTTTAACAGATGCATTTATAGAACTTTAGTTTGTTAAATTTAGAGCTACTGAGAGAAAAGTTATGCAATTTTGAAGTTTAAAACAATTAATATGTGCAAATAAAAGCTTCTCGGACTAAATCTGGAAAACCCATAAAAACTGGGGAGGTCGTGGGCCGTTGATCAAAGATCGCACGGCTCACGATCTCAGATGCTAAAACCCGCACGAGCACCCGGCGCAAAGACCTCATCGCGCCTAATGGAGGTCTTAACCGTTGATATTGAATCCAACGGCTCAGACCACCGGATGCAGACAAAGACACGCGAAGGAGCTCTCGCGCATTAGGAGATCGTGGCCATCGATCCGGATCTGTGGCCCCGAGCTGCACGAGGAGGTCTCGGCTATCCAACTAAGGGGAAGGTGCAGGCGGTTAAGATCTCAGGGGAGGTCTTAACGGTCTAGATCTGAGGAGAAGGACCTAAGCGGTGCTGCGGCGAGAGGTCTTGACGGCTAGGATCTCACCGAGGAGGTCCTAACGGTCTAGATTTCCCGGGAGGTCCTCCAACACAACTATGACGAGAGAGAGATCTGGATGGCTCGGATCTCCATGGGAGAGGTCTGAGCGGTCCAGATCTAGGCGGGAGGTCCTCATGGTTAAGACCCGGACGAGGAGGTCTGTGGTTCTCTTTCTGAAGAGACCAATG
Source organism: Ampelocalamus luodianensis (assembly GCA_036346255.1). NCBI lineage: Eukaryota > Viridiplantae > Streptophyta > Magnoliopsida > Poales > Poaceae > Ampelocalamus > Ampelocalamus luodianensis. The sequence continues at coordinate 23,041,595 of CM070622.1, read as the reverse complement.
GGTGGTCTTTGGTAAAGAGGACCCTGGGGTGGTTTTGAAGGTTTTCTTTACAAAAGACCAGGGGTGGTCTTTTGCAAAAGAGGACCTTGGTGGGGTGGCTCAGGTGGTTTTTAGAAAGCGACTAAGGAAGGACCTTTTGCAAGGAGGACCCCAAGGAGGTCCGAGAGGCGGTTTGACAAAAGCGCCGGGCGACCTCTTCGCACTGAGAGGACCTCAAGGAGGTCTTTTGCAAAGAGGACCCCAAGGAGGAGGTGATCCTAGCGGTGGGATTTAACCTACGGAGGTCTTTAACGCCAGATTCTATATGGTGGGAGGTCCCGCGGCTAAGGACTTAGACTAGGAGATCTAGCGGTCGGATCAACACTGAAGAGGTCATGAACGGCTAAGACCACAACCGGAGGTCCTAGGACTTAGCTAATACTTTAACAAGGATCTACGGGTGGATCTAAAGGAAGAGGTCATTAAGGGCTAGGGATTAAATCGAAGAGGTCTTGGGAGCTAGAGTTTTTGCGACAAGATCACGGTGCGAATCTAACACCGGGGAGGTCCTGGAGGTCACGATGAACCAGGAGGTCCAATGACTTGACAAAACGCCGACAACGACCTGCAGACACGGCTTTGGTCAGCGGCTCGTCGCCGGCGACCACGACCACGGCGGCGCGGTCCAGCGGGGCAAAAACGTTCGCAATACTATTGCGAACATTTTGAAGGGCACAAATGTCGCGGACGACCCATATCGCCGCGAGCCCGAACGAGGCGAGATCAAGTGCGGAAAAGTGAAAACCGAGAAGGACTTCGCCGCGACCTAGACTATCGAGTGCTTAAGCTACAGGAGGTCATTGTGAACTCACCAGGCGAGAGGAGGTCCAAGGAGGTCGAGGAGTTCAGCGCGATGACGCACCGCCACCGAGCCGAGGAAGACAACGCGGGGCAAGCAATCCCGCCGGAGGCGAAGGGGGTGACTCACGGTAGAAAGGAAACCTCCAATTCAAATGCTTCACGGGATACCAACAAATTGACCGAGGGTTAAAGATCACAGAGGTAAGAAGAAGGAGCTAGAGCAAAGAATGGTGACAATGAGTCTCGGGAGTACCAGCTTTCACCGAGGAGCTCAAGCTCGGCAATGGCGGTCGGGGTGATCTTGGGGTTGAGCTCAAGCACGAAGAAAGGGTGCCAAGCTGGGCTGCGGAAGGTGAAAGGAGGACAAAGAAGGAGATGGGTGCTTAAGTAGAAGAGGAGCTTGGTCCGCAACGGCTCTCAAGACGGAGGTCGGCTCAGTCATGGGAGCTGAGCGACGGGAGCGAGTAGAAGGGACTCTGGCGGGCTCGAGCATAATAAATGCATGCGCCGAGGAGCGGATGGGGAGGTGACTGGCGCCTGCTCTCCCGCCGACTTCACCGCCCGCTCGCCGCACGTGGGGCGCGGAGGAAGAAGATGACCAGCGGCGACACCGGCCCCTGGTCGCGACACGAGCGCGAGCCAGCTGGGAGTGCGCTCGGTGGGACGCTTGCGGTCGAGCCAACTTCGGCGAGTCGGACTCGAGTTCGAGCTTCGGTCGGGTGAACAAGACTAGACCTTTTTAATTTGAATTTTGTGCTGAATATTTGAGGATTTAATTGGAGGGCCAAATGAACTCCAAATTTGATGAAATTTTAAGCTGGAGCTAAGTAGATAGATGATTGAACTCCCTAAAACTTTCAGTAAGTTTTTATGCATTATATTTTATGTTAGAAATTCCGAAGTGATAAGCGGGGTTTGACCAATTGAAATGTTGGTTTGACACTTTTAAAATTATTCAAATAATTTCTAAAAGCATGAAATAATTTAGGGCGCTACCAAGCAACCTTAGAACCAAGGAAAATTATTTCAAGGTTTAACAAAAGATTTGACCAAGGAGGTTGTTGTCTTGAGAAATGAGGCTTTTGATTTTGAATTTCCCAAAATTCCTTTACAAAATTTGAGAAAAGTTTCAAGAGTAAAAGGATGAAGGAAAAGTTTTAATTTACCCTCATTTTATTACATTTTGAAACACAAGCCAAAATGGGGATGTTACAAACCTCCCTTACAAAAATCTCGCCCCGAGATTTGGTTCACTCGGAAAAAGAAAGAGGGGTAGTGCAGACGGACGATCTTCTCGCTCCCAAGTAGCCTCATCCTCGGAATGATTCGACCACTGAACCTTAAGGAACTTGATGGTCTTATTCCTCGTTCTTCGTTCGACTTCTCGAGTATGCGAGCAGGGCGCTCGTGGTAGGTCAAATCTTCACGGACATCAAGAGTTTCCAACGAGCTTCTCGATTGGAACACGGAGGCACTTCTTTATTGGGACACATGGAACACATCATGTACCCCGCAAGTGCAGCGAGCAACTCAACTTGTAGGCAACAGCTCCCTTCTTCTCGATGTCGATAGGGGCGACATATCGAGGAGCTAACTTTCCTTGACACCAAAATGCGGGTGACCTTTGGAGGAGAAACCTTGAGATAAAGCAGTCATTGGGCTCAAAGCTCAACTCACGACGACGACGATCCGCATAGCTCTTACGCTCGGATTGAGCGTGCGCAAGCGATCACTGAATGAGGTGGACTTGACCCTCGGCCTCATTAATTGAGTCGGGGCCAAAGAAAGGTCTTTCACCGGTCTCGCACCAGTTCAACGGGTTCTACACTTTCTCCGTATAAGGCCTCGAATGGTGCCATGCAAGGCCGCTTGAAACCGCTGTTGTAAGAAAACTCGGCGAATGGCAAGCACTTCTCGAGTGCTTCCCATAGGAAAGAACACAAGCTCGCGGCATGTCCTCCAAAACTTGGTTGACCTCTCGGCCGACCATCTGCTTTGGGGTGATATCGTTGTCTTTGAAAAACGAGTTCCCATAGCTTCTTGCAAGCTATGCAGAAGCTAGGAAGTGAAGATGGAACCACGATCGAAAATGATCGTCTTGGCACCCCATGCAAGCTCACTATCCTGGCGAGATAGAGCTCCGCAAGGTGGCCGATGCGAATCTTGGTCTTGACGGAAGAAAGTGCGCCACTTTTGTCAGCGGTCAATGATAACTTAAATGGCATCATTGCCCGGTGACTGGGTAGGCGGTGATAAAATCCATCCCGACCGAATCCCACTTCCACTCCGGAATGGGCGAGGGTGAAGCAATCCGGTGGGCCGATGCTCGGCCTTGACACGGCGACACACGTCGCGCTCGACAGCGAACCTCGCGATCTCCTCTTCATTCGGGTCCACAAAATCTCGCGAAGATCACGGTACATCTTCGTGGCCCGGGATGAATGGATAACGGAATCGTGGGCTTCGCGGAGGATCAAATTCCGCAACTCTATGTCCTTTGGAACCACGTGGCGTTGCGAACCTCAAGACACCAAGCTCATCTACGGAGAAGCACTTGGCTGTTCGTTCTTGACATTTTCCTTGATGCGGTTTACCCCAACATCGATTCTTGGCGGACTGATCCGATCCACCAAGGTTGGGTTGTACAACCAAGGCGGCGAGGAACCATGCTCAACAAACCCAGGTTGAGGCGCTGAAACTCCTCTAGAAGAGTCGATGCTCTGAAGCAACAATGCATTGCAATGCGCTGCGACTAAGCGCATCCGCAACGACATTGGCCTTGCCGGATGGTAGTGAATACCCATGTCATAGTCCTGATCAACTCCAACCATCTCCTTTGCACGAGGTTCAGTGCGGTTGGGTGAACAAATACTTCAAGCTTTTGTGATCCGAATACACTTCACAGCGACACCGATTAGGTAATGTCGCCAAATCTTAAGTGCATGGATCACGACGCCAACTCCAAGTCATGGGTAGGATAGTTAAGTTCATGAGGTCTCAATTGCCTTGATGCATAGGCCACTACCTTGCCTTCTTGCATAGAGACACAACCGAGGCCTCGGCGAAGCGTCGCAAAAGATATCGAAGCCGGCGGACATCGGGAGAACAAGAACGGAGCGGTGGTCAATCGCTTCTAAGCGCTTGGAAACTTTCTCGCAATCGGCGGACCACGAGAACTTCTTGTCCTTCTTGAGCAACTCCGTCATCGGCCGCTATCTTGAGAAGTTCTCGATAAGCGGCGATAATATCCCGCTAAACCAAGAAAACTCCGAACCGGTGACCAAGTAGGTGACTCAGAAAGCACATCGATCTTGCTAGGATCCACGACTCGCCTCTGCCCGAAAGAATATGGCCTAAGAAGGCTACTTCCTTCAACGAACAGCGCACTTGCGAACTCGCATACGACTTGTGCTCGCGGGCTTGCCCAACACAAGCTTCAAATGCTCGGTGTGTTCCTCCTCGCTCTTAGAGTAGATAAGGATATCATCGATGAAGACCACAACGAACCTATCCAAATACTCCATGAACACCGAATTCATGAGGTTCATGAACAAGGCGGAGCATTGGTTAAGCCGAATGACATGGCGGTATACTCGTACAAGCCATAACGAGTAGAAAAAGCCGTCTTTGGGATATCCTCGGTCGAATCCGAACTTGATGATATCCACTCTCAAATCAATCTTGGAAGACTCGAGCTCCGGTTAATTGATCGAAGAGGTCATCGATACGGGGCAAAGGGTACTTGTTCTTTACCGTTACTTCATTAAGTGGGCGGTAATCAACGCTTACATGCGGCGTCTTGTCCTTTGGGACAAAGATTGCTGAGCATCCCGAGTGAGACGAGCTAGAGGCGGATGAAACCCTTCTCTTGAAGCTCACCCGGTGCTTCTTCAACTCCACCAACTCAATTGGGTCCATCCAGAAGCCTCTTTGAAATCGGGGCTGCAGGAACCAACTCAATGACAAACTCGAGGTCTCGAGTGGTGGCATCCTGGAAGGTCGTCGGGAAGACATCAACAAAGTCACATACCCGGGACTTCACTAATATCTAGAGCGGCCGCCAGCGCGAAGAGATGGACCTGCGCTTATTGCTGAAAACTCGCTCGCCGCTGTATAGTGAGATAGATGAGCCTCTAGCGCAATCAATTTGTCCCATGTCTTGAGACAACCAATCCATGCCTAGGATTACATCTAAGCTCGCCGATCGAAGGAGGATAAGGTTTGCCAAGAATCCTACCCTTCTATCTTAACAGGATATCCCTACACTCGGACTCACTCTCAACTCGAACCGGAGGCGAATGAGCAGGGACCAACAATGGAGTAAAGGGACCCCCACAGAAGCAAAGACTCGAAACAAGCGAATGAGATGCGCTGAATCAAACAAAGCGTAAGGTGGAAAGAGTTAACGAAAGGGTACCCAACACGGCGTCGGGTGCCTCCCGTGCCTCCTCGCGGAGATGAGGTTGACGCGCCACTACCCACGCCTTGGGTAGCGGGACAACCTTCTCGATCTCGAGAAGAACCACTCTCCCGCGCGTCCTCCATTAGGACGAGGCGCTCGATCTGTTAGGGCAACTATTGGCATAATGCCCCTTCGGTTGCACGAAAAGCAAGTGACCCGGCGGCCGGATTGTGGGGCCACCTCGCGGTTCGCAGCGCACGTGATCGGGGCACGCTGCGGAGGGCGAGGCTGGTCTTTGGCGGCCTCGGTGGTAGGGAAGCCTGACGGGCCTGAGTAGGCCCGACACGAGGACGAGAGGCCGGCACATGCGGACATCGCTGGGCCTCCCACTTGCGCTGCGGGACTCGCCAGCGCCTTCGCCTTGTGCTCAGCAACAATGGCCTTGTCCACCAAGGCACTGGAAGTCACAAAGTCCACAATGGAGAGCACTGTCTTGCTTGCTCCTCAGACAAACCCTCCATGAACTTCTCTGCTTGGCCTCATCGGTGGCCACCTCGGATGGAGCATAACGAGCCAAGTGGTTGAACTCGTGCATGTGCTCCATCGACTTACGCCCTTGCTTGCGCGAGAAACTCCTTCTTCTTGACTTCATCAAGCTGGCAGGATGTGAGCTCGACGAACGCCGTCGAACTCATCCCAAGAGATGGGGTGGCGGCGGGCTGCATGGCCAAGTTCTCCCACCGGAGAGTGCTGCCCCCGAAGGCGATGGGAGGCAAAAAGTGCCTGTCTGGTCGAGCGAGCAGCGTCGAGCTTACGCTCAACTCGGCGCACGATCATCTGCGTCAATGGGTCCTCGGACACGAGAACGTGGGGTGAGTGCGAAGAAACTCGGCAAGGCCCCACGGGGCGATGTCCACCCCTCGCCGGATCACGAGGCACCGGAAGGGCGGAGGTGTTGCGGCGCAATAACATCCAGCCAGGACCCTCACGTCCTCGAGCGGTTGCGCTCGATCGAGAAGGACCTCGACCATGGTCGGAGGAGGCGGAGCTCCTCATCCAAACAGTGCGACCACGCCGCTACGACAGTACCTCCGACCATCTGCTTTAAGAAACTTAGGTTAGAAACCAAAGCACTAACATTAGAAGTTGATGAAGGCGAAAAGCTAACGATTAGGGAATGAGACATCACCCTAACCGAAAGCCAAAAACAGCAAGTAACAACTTTAAATGTTTCAAAGAAGCTCCAAAACAGCAAGGAAACTCCAAACCAAGCTCAACTTCTCAATGCCATTAACCGTATTGAATGAACGAGTAATAGTGTGAGAAGATAAAAATTTCAGCACACTACAACCAGCCTAACACTACTCAAGAACAAGGTTAAGGCGATATAAAATAACGTTAGATACTTAGCTAACTAGTATCACATCTTACCCTTTTATTCCCACAAGTTTTACTTGGTTAATCTCTTATTTTCTACTCAGTTAGAACCTTTGAGCTCGCTGTCCGAAAATTGAATGATCTGTTTGATTTGTGATCCAAGCCTCCTAATTGAAATCTTCAACCGGAGCTTCAAAACCTAGTAGAGAGCGGCTAACATTTCAATTTGCCAAGCTCATTGGTCCCAAAACCCAATTAATCGATAATGACTATCTTTTGAGAGAAGGAAAGGAAAACACTTTTAAAACTCAAATTAGAGCCGAGAGAAGAAAGCTAAGATAGGTAAGGTGAGAACTTACTTAAGCTTTCACAAATCATTTGACCTTTGAAAATAAGGTTTTCAAAATATCCTAACGACCAAGCCTCGAATGGCTCACGATACCAACTTTGTGAGGATGTTTATTACTTGTTTGTTTAACCATCCACTTGGTCCTAACAAGACAAATCAAATAAACCAAGCCTCGAGATATGTATACTTCCAATCAATTATACACACCCGCTACAAAATCATGCATCAATTCCATTCATACACATAGAGCCAAGCAAAGCAACAAGCGAAAGACATAGATAATATAAAGAGAGTTATTACAAAGAGAGGCCGATGGCCAAAATTCATAAAGATAAGTAAATACACAATGAAGCAAAATGGCCATAAGATGGCGATAAACAAAAGCCAATCGGTGTGCCTTTACCCACAAGGCAACCAACCAGGACCGCCAAGCTAATCGTCCCAACAGCGCGCAACACACTCACAAAGTGAGGCCCTTGGGGCTCACCTTCTTCCTCTGCAACAATTAATATTAAGCAAAGCGGATGAGTACAAAACTTGTTTTTGTACTGCAAGACCGACGTGTGAGATAACAGAACTATAATTAACTACATGCAAGCTTTATTTAAGTGGATGAGGCTTTGGACTTATTTTCAAAGATAAAGCAAGTTTTCATTTGCAATAAGGTAATAGATTCAAAGCAAGTTTGCAATTAACTTTTATAGTTCAAATAAAGAGAGACAATAATAACATAGATAGAGAACAACACCAACCTAGAAGTGACTAACCCATAGTCACCACAACAATAGCATGAAGTGCCCTTCATACCACCCATGTCAAGTTTAAGTTTTTTAAAAGGTTGTAGTCTAGTTCTTGTGGAAATAACCAAGCGTGTCCATAACCTAGGACGAGGCTATTCGAATAGTTTAACCTGCGGGGTGTACCAATGTACCCACACGATAGACCGCCTTTCCACCACCACGGTTAGCACACTTCCTTTGGTATGCAGGCATGGCTAAGTCTAACAAGACGCTTTCCAATGGACGATGCTAATTAAGAGCCGCAACCCACGGAGAAAGACACATTAAATGCACCTAAGGTGTCCGCTAATGCTCCCCTCCAACACCACAACACACACACACAAGAACACACCCACCAACCAGCTCATAATTAACACCTCCCAAAGCACTTAGTCAAGAGAGGTTCCATATCCCCCTCGTGTGGTTAGCACGCAACAATTGCTTGGATCAATGGCACAAGTAACTCGGTCCTTAGGGACTTAGGCACCATTCCACACACCCAACAGATCACCCAACATACCATTGTGCCCAAGCCAAGATATAATTTTTGTTTTCAGTTTTTGATTTGCAAAATGGTAAAACACAAGGGTTGGACATAATGGAATAATATAAGTATTTGTGTGATCAAGATCACCGACTAAGTCGATGATCGCCCAATACTACTAGATGCTAGGCATGGCTAAGCAATATTTATTCGAATCTACTAAGTGACAAGAGCTCATCCAACGAACTCTAATCACAAACAAATAACCTAGGCTCGGTAGTAGAGGATAATTATTTACCTACAGATTATGCAACTAGAGGTCTAACTAATCAATTTAACAACAAAATAGCAATGCATACATAGAAGTTAAACAAAATATTAGACTTTAAAAGTAATGGGATTAATGGGAAATGATCAAGCGCTTGTTCGCTTGTCGTTGCTCAAAGCATTGCGGAGGATCGTTCTCGTGGTTACCGCAAATGTGAAGCCTAGCGAAAGAGCGAAAACAACCAATAAGACGAGCAACACTTAAACAAAAGAGCAAGCAAAAATTATCCAAATGTGACGAAATTTATACACAAGGTAAAATACGAACATACCTAGACATAGAAACTGGAAAACTTAATTTGGATTTGTGGTGCAAAAGATATTCTCTAAAAACCTAATTTCGGCCATAATTAGCATCAGAGCAAAAATATTTTCTAGAAAGATTTTGAAGCTGAAACCTTTATGGTAGCTACCTACGGGTATAGTGGTAACCCATATAAAATTTCAGGTCATTTGGAGTTAAAATGATTTAGTTATGATTTTCTAAGTTTTAAATCTAAGACATGATTAATTTGATATTAAAGACTCTTGCAAAACCTATACTAAGCTAAAGTACTTTAACAGATGCATTTATAGAACTTTAGTTGGTTAAATTTGGAGCTACAGAGAAAAAGTTATGCAATTTTGAAGTTTAAAACAATTAATATGTGCAAATAAAAGCTTCTCGGACTAAATCTGGAAAACCCATAAAAACTGGGGAGGTCGTGGGCCGTTGATCAAAGATCGCACGGCTCACGATCTCAGATGCTAAAACCCGCACGAGCACCCGGGCGCAAAGACCTCATCGCGCCTAATGGAGGTCTTAGCCGTTGATATTGAATCCAACGGCTCCGACCACCGGATGCACAGCACACGCGAAGGAGCTCCTCGCGCATTAGGGAGGTCGTGGCCATCGATCCGGATCCGCGCCCCGAGCCGCACGAGGAGGTCCTACGGCTATCCAACTAAGGGAAGGTGCAGGCGGTTAAGATCTCCCAGGGGAGGTCTTAACGGTCTAGATCGAGCGGAGAGAGGACCTAAGCGGTGCTTAACAATGAGAGGTCTTGACGGCTAGGATCTCACCAGGAGGTCCTAACGGTCTAGATTTCCCTCGGGAGGTCCTCCAACACATGCTTTGACAGAGAGAGATCCGGATGGCTCGGATCTCCATGGGAGAGGTCCTGAGCGGTCCAGATCTAGGCGGGGAGGTCCTCATGGTTAAGACCAGACGAGGAGGTCCCGAGGTTCTCTTTACGAAGAGACCAAGGGTGGTCTTTGGTAAAGAGGACCCGGGTGGTTTTGAAGGTTTTCTTTACAAAAGACCGGGGTGGTCTTTTGCAAAGAGGACCTTGGTGGGGTGGCTCGGGGTGGTTTTAGAAAACGACTAAGGAAGGACCTTTTGCAAGGAGGACCCCAAGGAGGTCCGAGAGGGCGGTTTTGACAAAAGCGGCCGGGCGACCTCTTCGCCTGCAGGACCTCAAGGAGGTCTTTTGCAAAGAGGACCCCAAGGAGGAGGGTGATCCTAGCGGTGGGATTTAACCTACGGAGGTCTTTAACGGCCAGATTCTATATGGTGGGAGGTCCCGCGGCTAAGGACTTAGACTAGGAGATCTAGCGGTCCGGATCAACACCGAAGAGGTCATGAGCGGCTAAGACCACAACCGAGAGGTCCTAGGACTTAGCTAATACGGAACAAGGATCTACGGTGGATCTAAGCGGGAAGAGGTCATTAAGGGCTAGGATTAAATCGAAGAGGTCTTGGGAGCTAGAGTTTTGCCGACAAGATCCCACGGTGCGAATCTAACACGGGAGGTCCCGAGGGTCACGATGAACCCGAGGAGGTCCAATGACTTGACAAAAACGCGACAACAGCCTAGGACACCGGCTTTGGTCACTGGCTCGTCGCCGGCGACCACGACCACGGCGGCGCGGTCCAACGGGGCAAAAACGTTCGCAATACTATTGCGAACATTTTGAGGGCACAAATGTCGCCGGACACGACCCATATCGCCGGCGAGCCGGAACGAGGCGGAGATCAAATGCGGAAAAGTGAAAACCGAGAAGGACTTCGCCGCGACCTAGACTATCGAGTGCTTAAGCTACAGGAGGTCATTGTGAACTCACCTGGGCCCAGAGGAGGTCCAAGGGAGGTCGAGGGAGTTCCAGCGACGACGACCGCCACCGGAGCCGAGGAAGACAACGCGGGGCAAGCAATCCTGCGCCGGAGACGAAGGGGGTGACTCACGGCCGAAAAGGGGGAAACCTCCAATTCAAATGCTTCCTGGGGATACCAGCCAAATTGACCGAGGGTTAAAGATCACAGAGGTAAGAAGAAGGAGCTAGAGCAAAGAATGGTGACAATGAGTCTCAGGAGTACCGCCTTCACCGAGGAGCTCAAGCTTCAAAGAATGGCGGTCGTGGTGATCTTGGGGTTGAGCTCAAGCACGAAGAAAGGGTGCCAACTGGGCTGCGGAAGGGTGAAAGGAGGACAAAGAAGGAGAGTGGGTGCTTAAGTAGAAGAGGGAGCTTGGTCCGCAAGCGCTCTCTCGTGACGGAGGTCAGCTCCAGTCATGGGAGCCGAGCGACGGGAGTAGAAGGGGACTCCTGTGGCAGGCTCTGAGCATAATAAATGCATGCCAGCGAGGAGCAGATGGGGGAGGTGACTAGGCGCTGCTCTCCCCGCTGACTTCACCGCCGCTCGCCACGCGCGTGGGCGCGGAGGAAGAAGATGACCAGCGACGACACCGGCCCCACAGTCACGCACACAGGCGCGAGCGGTGGGAGTGCGGTCGGTGGGACGCAGTGCGGTCGAGCCAACTTCGGCCGAGTCGGACTCGAGTTCGAGCTCTGATCGGGTGAACAAGACTAGACTGTTTTAATTTGAATTTTGTGCTGAATATTTGAGGATTTAATTGGAGGGCCAAATGAACTCCAAATTTGATGAAATTTTAACTGAGCTAAGTAGATAGATGATTGAACTCCTAAAACTTTCGAAGTTTTTATGCATTATATTTTATGTTAGAAATTCCAAGTGATAAAGCGGGTTTGACCAATTGAAATGTTGGTTTGACTGCACCCAAAATTATTCAAATAATTTCTAAAAAGCATGAAATAATTTAGGGGCGCTACCAAGCAACCTTAGAACCAAGGAAAATTATTTCCAAGGGTTTAACAAAAGATTTGACCAAGGAGGTTGTTGTCTTGAGAAATGAGGCTTTTGATTTTGAATTTCCCAAAATTCCTTTACAAGAATTTCAGAAAAGTTTCAAGAGTAAAAGGATGAAGGAAAAGTTTTAATTTACCCTCATTTTATTACATTTGAAACACAAGCCAAAATGGGGATGTTACACCGAATGTCCCAACAGATCTGAGTAGTAGATCTAAAAATGGACGGTCCACGATCACTAAGAGCTACACACGCACGCACAGGGGTTAAAGTGCGCGGGCCCACATGATAGTGGTTGTAGCCAAGGGAGGTGGTCTTTGCAAAAAGGTCCATGGGGTGGTCTTTGCAAAAAGACCTAGAAGGTGGTCTTTGCAAAAGACAAATAGCGATCTTTGCAAAAACTAAGAGGGTGGTCGTGGCTTACGACAACGGAAAAGTCCTCAAAACTGGGCTCATCGTCGACGACTCCGATCACGGCGACGCAAACTGAAGACAGAAATGAGTTCGCAATAGCATTGCACAACTCACATAGGTGACCTCAACGGCGGCTAGCTGGAGGAGAACAACGGTGCAAAGCACGATCAACTAGCAAAAAACGACAACGAGCTCCACATTGTCCAAAGAAGCGGGTGTCCAAGCAACTAGGGACTAACAAGAAGCTACCTGAGCACAGGAGAGGTTAGGAGGTCGCCGGAGAAGCTCTGGCGACGACGACCAGCACCGGCGCTGAGGTAGACAACGAGGAGAAGAAGGCCTGAGCAAAACGAAGGTGAAAGAAAGGTAAGGATGGCTTCAATAGGCCTCATAGATGATCCATGAGCAGTTAATTGAAGAACAGAGGTCCTTACCAGAGTTGAGGAAGAAAGGGATGAACTTCGGCCGAAGAGAACAAAAACCCAAATTTGATGATTCATGTGAAGGCAATCCAAAATTGAGTTTGGAGAAAAGATTGAGGTGATGAGACGCGCAAAGCAACACGAAAAGATGGACAAAAGAACCACTGGAGCGCTGGTGACGACGAAGAACCTTCACGGCCAACAATGGCGATTTGGGTGTTCTTAGAGGTTGGAGCTCAAACAAACAGAGAGGAAGCTAAGGGAAACCAAAGTAGTGCTGGAAAAGATATGAGGAGGAGCTCTAGGGCTTTTTATAGCCAAAGGGCAATGGGCAACGCGAAAACAAAGCTCACGGTGAACTTGGTTCACGTTTTGCCAAAGACGAGCTGGAGAGAACTGGAGCAGTTGAAGGTGACAACTTTGAGTGCAAAAACACAGGTGGTGAGGAAAACCACGGGCTAGGAGCTGTTGAAGGTGACACACGAGAGTTGACAAAGGCTCTCTGCCATGCCCTGCTCTGTACCACGCGCGCGAGCCCGAGGTAGAAGATGACCAGGACCAAAGAAAACGAAGTGGCTCGGTCAAAAATGAACGAGTGGTTTAGGTTGAGTCAAAAGATCTTGATGGTTGGATTAGAAATGGATGGCCCAGATTAAAAGTAACTCTCGGAAGGTCCGAAGGTTTAAAATAATCTTGGCGGTCCGATAAAAAATGAATGGCTTAGATTGAATCCCACTCTTGGGCAGTTCGAACGTTTACTAAGATCTCGACATTTAAAAAGGAATCTAACGGTTGAAAAGGCACGCACCTTTTACAATGGGCCTGAGTACGTTTAAGTGGTTGGGTTCAACCGTGAGGATTGAGTCTGACTCAAACCCAAACAGTAGAGTTGACTAGGGTTAGGGATTTAAACTGAATTTAGAAATATTTTTAGATAGAGTTGTACAACTCCAAAATTTCTGAAATTTTTACAGGAGGGAGCTGACTCTAGGATTGACCTTGCATAAAATTTCCAGAGGTTTTGATGCATTGTATTTTTCTCTAGAAATTCTTCAAGGTCCTGATCAAGGGTTTGACCAAGGAACAGAAAGGTTTGACTAGCCATTTTGAATTAGCAAATAATTTCTAAATTTTTTAAATTTTTCAGAGGAGCCACAAGGGTGATTCAGAAGCTAGGAAAAACATATTCCCATAGGATGATCACAAGATTTGTTTTAAAAGTTTTTGAAAAGGGCTATGGTTCTAAACAATTGAAGCATCAGGTTTTTGAAGTCAACAAAACCTTTGAAAAAGCTTCCAGAAATTCAAATAACAACAAGATGCAATAAAAGTTTTTTTAAAATTTTCCTCATTTTTATACATTTGAAAAACAAACCAAATTTTGGGATGTGACAGTTACGGAGTTGACAATTTTCTTGTAAGTTTCAAAGACTGGTTCAAAAAGGGCAAGAACTACTGGAGACTGAAGTAGTAGTTTATAAGTTGTTGAAACAGGAAAAAAAGTCAAGGTTCAGGGTTTGTTTGGATCGTGTGTCCCGGAGAGAAATTGCCTGGTCGAGAGCATCCCTAAGGCTGCCTGAACAGTGTTTGGTTGGAAGCCAGAGGATCTAAACCAGTGTGTGGCCTGGACATGACAACCTGGCATAGCCGCATGGCTCCAGCAACAAAAATCGAGCGCTTCGTCCAGGCAGCTCCGTGTTGCGACGACCGTGCATCATGCTTACAGTTAAGCCTTTGTTAATTACAAACTTGTTTCTTTCTTTATTTCTCTTTCTATTTCAAATGGATAAGTGGGGATTTTCTATTAAGTAAAACTTATTAAAAATGTTTAGCTATATATAAATACAAATAAGTAGTGAGATTCAAGGCACCTCATGTGCTTTTAGGGCAAAAAAAAAAACAAATCCCACAAATATCTATAAAAGACAAAATCCTAGAAATTGTCTTATTAATTGAGTTGTATATATTACCAGTTGTATACCAAATAAAATTTCATTTCAACAATAAGGCATTAGAGTTGTATAATAATACAATTGTATCATAATATCTAGCCACACAATTACATGAGTAATTATGCTAATTCAATAAAAAAAATGATGTGTGGTTCCGTTGATCGTTGTTGGCACCCATTTTATGCATGTTTACATATCCTAAATTCCTAGTAAATTGGTAAGAAAATATCAAAGTTATGGATTATTGCTACTAACTCTAACCCAAAATTGAAGATTCTATTTCTAGACATACTTTTCTAGAAATCGATGGAATTGCTTGAGAAAGTACGAAAAGACCATCACGGGCCCATGTGGGCCAAAACCCACAGCTTGCTGTGCCTCAGGCTCCAGCCTGGCACACACCCCTTGGCTCCGACTCTCACTCAAAGAACTTTCTAGAAGCCCTCAAGTATGTGCTAGCTTGGGAAAAGATCAACTTGAGCGTTAAGGAATAGGACCCTATCTAATTTTATGGAAACAAATTTGAACTTTGGATGAAAATCATCAAGATTCGGCCAGGGCCCATATGGCATACACTCAAGGAACCTTATGGAGCCATAAATCAACCTCGGACTCTTGAGTCAGGGTTTGTACGACCCCACGTAGGCTGAGCGTCGTGTCGCACACAAGAAGCACCGCGCTTAGGGGTGTCGACCCCCCTATAAAATGGAACCCCCTCCCTCGATTTGAGGCATCCCAATCTTGACGTTCCAGAGCCAATTCGGCAGATTTCGACCCTTGAAATTTGTCCCTCTAGTTGATAGGCTATAGTGTATTAGTTCTTAGTGGTGAAGCCCTACCGTAGGTTATGGAGCTCTTGCTTCAACTTGTGTAAAGAGGTAAGTGGTAACAATGTAATCCTCAAGTCATTGTTGTAATCTTTCATGCCCTGGTAGATTAATCTATTTAAGTTGCTTCTACTACTCCTATTTTACGTTTGTCTGGTTTATGCAATATGTTACTTTCGATCTATTTTGAATTTATGGCTGGTTTGTGCAATATGTTACTTTCGATCTATTTTGAATTCATGGATCGTTATAACTGTCGTTGTAATCGTGGTGATTAGATCGATTAAGTGGAACCTTGCATACTAGTCTATGGACACGAATATAGTTAGCACATGAGTTAGAAAGATCCGTACATTCGGGGATTGAAGCCATGGCTAGTGGTGACAACACTAGTGCACAAAGATAGACGTACCGTCGGCAGCTAGCTTATGTTTGACGTCTTATTCATTGCTCATTTATGCGTTAGAGAGAGAAGTGAGTGTGTTGATGTACCGGTAGATGGTTGCGACTAATGATATATGAGTGCATGTGGTTTAGAAAATGCACTTTAATCTCTGGTGAAAGATTTCGCGCAACAATTAGTGGATAGTTGTAGATAGATTAAAATAGCTTCTAAATATATTATTTATTAGTAACCACACCTTTAGAACATTTATCATCAACTCTACCCTTTGGAGAGGAGATAGGGTCATTATTTTATGCTAAATTCATCATCTCCCAAGAATTAGATGTGTTAATAGAAAACCTTAGTTTTGGTTGTTTATGCTCATGTGGTTTCTTACCCTGGAATACTCAGGTGAAAAGCTACAATGGACCCACGCGTTGCGGTTAAAATTGATTGCACGTAGTTTGCGTCAACAGTCGTTGCAATAAATAAGAAAATGTATTCCACCTTTTTATGCTTCATGCGTTCAAAAATCGTATTGTTGTTGTATGTTTTCTCCCATTAGCTTTCTGAGCCACAGACTTCCAACCAAACAACTTGTCTCTAGCCTTGCCTAACTAGATAAAAAACATCAAAGTTGCTAACAAAAATTATTAATCAGGTCAACCTTTTTGGTCAAAGTTATAGTAGTCAAAGCAGACCCACATATCAGAGGCCCATTCTATAACGGTTATGAACTTACGACCAGTACTTAAAGGAAGTCCAATCCCCTTTATTACGGCTAAACTAGTTGTAACCCAGTTTAGGTCATGAGACGACCAGTCATGGACACTTGACGACCACTCATATGGTTTTTTATCATCCTCGACCAGCAAACTGGTCAGAAGACATGGTAGTTTCCCATGTGACTAACGTGAGAGCGGTTATTAACACATCTAACAACTTACTAGCTATAAAGGGGCAGCCCACATATTCTGTAAAATAAGTTCTCAATCGGAAAAAACATGTTCATCGTCCAATATCTTCGTAACACTACGATCATTCGATTAATTTTGTAACATCCCGATTGTATTCTTATACATTCATTGTGTCCATAGCAATAAAGGATCTTGTCGGTGTTTTAGAACCGATCTTACGTAAAGATTATTTGATTCGGGGGGTTTCCACAATTGATCACGCAGACAAAGGAGACACGGGGATTTTTATACAGGTTCGGGCCTTCTCCAGTGAGAATAACAACCCTACTCCTGTGTGTATTGTATTGGGTATCCTGATTACAATCAGCGGAAAGACTTGCGCTAATACTGCTACTGATTGTCTCTCAAAAGCCCTCTCCTATTACCTCCAAATGACACCTATTTATACCTATGTTGTGGTGGCGGTTATCGTTCCGGGTTGATAGACGCTCATTATTGCGTAATAATGAGAGTAATTATCGGAGTAGTAACCTCCCCATGTTCCTTAACGGTTATCAATTAGAGATAATGGAGAGTTATCTGTAGTAATTCCAGGTATAACTACGTATCTTGACTGCTCAGATCTCACAGTTAATAGGCCCTACTGACGAGTGGACCTAGTTAACTGTGATGAAGTCGTGGCAGGACTGGTCGTAGCAGGACTTACGACTAGGGAGTAGTCGTAGAAAAGCTTACGACTGGATACTGGTCGTAGAAAGACTTACAACCGAAGGTAATCGTAGGAGAACCTATGATTATGGGGTAGTCAAAGAAAGACTTACGACTAGGGGGGATCGTAGGAGAACTTACGATCACCTAGCTTACTTCTCCCTTACAGCAGTAAGGGGTATACCATGTGATGTCATATTATACGATTAAGGAATAATAAAATGAGGATTACAGATCCTCGTCATCTAGCCCCCCAGCTTCAAGTGAAAATAACTTGCTTGGTTGAGGAGTCGTAGATGATCCTATGGCCACTAGGAGGCTGTAAGAAAAACGTTGAAGGAAAAACTCTTCAACATGTGTATCTCTCGACCAGAAATATGCTTGGTCGAGGCAGTTTGTTGGAGATCTCACGATAACAAGGTAGTCGTAGAAAATCTTACGACTTTGGGGTAATCGTGGCCCTATGTTCGGAAGCAAAACCTTTCCAATTGGTATTTGTTTTGATCAGAAGTATACTTGGTCAAGAAGGTAATTTCACTTAAGGTGTGAAAAGAGCCTCGGTACTCCCGAACAGACAGATTATAGATCTTTCCGTTGGAGCAATTGTGAGACCCCGGTTTATTTAGCTTGTAATGCTTAGTCATCCACTGACTCTAGCATCACAAACAAAATACATCGTGCCTCAGGAAAATGTATACTTCCCAGAATTGCAATATACACACCCTTTTACAAAATATTGCATCAATTCCATACAACACACAG
This sequence comes from Ampelocalamus luodianensis, assembly GCA_036346255.1. NCBI lineage: Eukaryota > Viridiplantae > Streptophyta > Magnoliopsida > Poales > Poaceae > Ampelocalamus > Ampelocalamus luodianensis. Next base: position 23,023,505 of record CM070622.1, on the reverse strand, counting down.
ATCCAAAGCTTAAACTTTACCATCAAAAGACCTACATAATAGTTATTACAAAAAAGAGGCCAACCGGCCAAGAACTAAAAGAACAGCGGAAGCAAAATGCCATAAGATGGCTAAGACAAAAGCCAACCAGTTTGCCTATACCCACAAGGCAATCCGACCGGGCCGCCAAGCTAGTCGTCCCAAACACCGCCACAACACAACTCACAAAAGTGAGGCACTTGGGGCTCACCTTCTTCCTCTGCATCACACAACAATAAGCAAAGCAAATGAGTACAAAAATATATTCGCAAGACTTACGGGTAACAAACCAAGTTACTACTACATGCAGGCTTTAATCAAAGGAGAAGGCTCAAAGGTTGATTTTCAGCATAAAGTAAGTTTTATTTGCAATAGATAATATGTTGAAGGCAATTTTGACAATCTGAAATTTATTTACATAAATAACAGCAAGACAATAATGTAATAACATAAAGACATCCTGGAGATGACTAACCCAATAGCCATCACAACAATAGCACGAGTTACCCACTCGTACCACCCATATCAAGTTTTAATTTTGAAAGGTTATAGTCTAGTTCTTGCGGGAAATAACCAAACGTGTCTATAACCTAGGACGAGGCTATTCGAATAGTTTGAACCTTGCAGGGGTGTACAAATGTACCCACACTTCAGACTTCCTTTTTGCCACTAGATTAAGCACACTTCCTTTGGTATGCCGGCACGGCTAAATCCTACGAGATATTTTCAATGGATGGAGCTAATCAAGAGTCGCACGCATGGGGGTTAACCCTTAGTGATCTGCCAGCGAAATATGGATCACAAGGACCCATACGTAGAGTAGGAGACATCGGCCCATGGCTCAAGCCGCTGCGGATGCTCCCCTCAATCACGTAACCCATCTTGTATATAGAAATATACAACCTTCCACGCGACTCATCAATTAACACCCCCAAAGTACTAAGTCAAGAGAGGTCTCATATATCTCTAGTGTGGTTAGCATGCAAAATTGCTTGGATCAATGGCGCAAGTAACTCGGTCCTTACATGACATGGGCGACATCCTCAACCCTGGGGAGTCGGATTACCACGACCCCCCCGTGCACTCCCAGTGCACCCACCATGAAACCAACCAAAGTTCGCCCACGTCCAAACCATTTTGTTTTTTTTAGTTTTAGTTTGCACAAATAAACAAAGCACCGGGTATTGATCATAAGTAATAACAAGTTTTGTATGATCAAGGTCATCGACTAAGTCGATAACCGCTCAATTCTACCGGTAACTAAGCATTGCTAAGCATCATGGCGCAAACATAAATAAAAGACCATAAATCATTCACCGGACTCTAATTCACCAGTGAGAATAATAACCTATGGCAGTGGCAGGGGTGAACAATCTCAAGGCAACAATGCAATAGGCTTAGCTACTCTAATCGACAAAAATTAACTTTGACACAAGAAGCATGCATACTTAGTTTTTACAAACAAGATATTAGAATTTAAAAGTAGTAGGAGCAATATGATCAAATGATGTTACACTGCTTGCCTTGTTGTGGGTGGCTTGTTTGCTGCAGAGGATCACTTTCCAAATCAACACAATCGTCGGATCCCATCGAAAGAACGAGAAAACCCAATAAAGACGACGAACACCGAAGAAGACTCAAAATCAAAAGTGTTTCGAAACACATGAAACTTACACGGTAGGAAGAGCAAGATTTTAGACAAATTTAGCAACAAGAATCATTTAATTTGGATTAAGGATGCAAAAGTTATAGCTAAATCAATTTCAGTCTGTTGGAAAATTCAAAATTAATTACTATATGTTACTGTTCATGGCGAAATTTTCCAGAAAGAATTTGAACTTGACATTTTATGGTAGGTAAATAATGACATCCTAAGGTTAGCAAAACTGAGTTTACTTCATTTGGAGTTAAATTGAATTAATTATGATTTTTCTAAGTTATAAATCTAGGGCATGATCAATTTCAGAGTTAAAGACTACATTAAAACATATGCTAAGATAAAGTATGCTAACAGAGAAACCTACTGAACTTTAGTTTATTCAATTTGGAGTTATAGAGAGAAAGATGTGCATTTTTGAAGTTCAAAACAATTAACAAGTTGCAAATAAAAAGCTTTCGGGACTTAATCTTGAAAACCAACTAAATCTAGGGAGGTCGTGGGCCGTCGATTCGAAATCACACGGCTCACGAGCACGGGCGCGAAATCCCTCATGAGCACCTACACGAAAAGACCTCAACGCGCCTAAGGGAGGTCTTAACCGTTAGATCATGACTTGATGGTCCAGATCCAACAAGGAGGTCCTCGGGGTGGAGATCTAAGAGAGGAGGTCTGAACGGTGAGATCTGAAGGAGGAAGGTCTTGGCGGCTAAGATCTACCGAGGAGGTCTTAACTGCCAAAATCTCCACCGATGGATTTAGATCCAACGGTCAAAATGAATAGGACGTTCGGGTGACCCGAACGACCCAATCGATCTCGACCGCTGAAAAGAAATCGAACGGCACACAGCGATTGGGACACTTGGGCGGTCCGAACGGTCACACTGATCAGGGCTGTGGATCTAGAGATGAATGGCCAAAAGAGGATGGGAATGTTTAGAACTCTAAACGCTGAGGAGGTCTAGCCCGTTAGAGTCCTGAGGTTTTCTTTACAAAATACCAGAGGTGGTCTTTTGCAAAGAGGGCCTCGAGGGGTGGTTCCGGGGTGGTTTTTGCAAAACGACCAAGGGAGGTCTTTTTGCGGAATCGCAGAGGGTGCTCCTAACGGTTCAGATTAAACCTAAAGATGTCTTTAACGGTCACGATTTAACCTAAGAGGTCTGGAACTTAACGGGACGCACGTTTTGCCGACAAGAACAACACTTAACGCTAATGATTAGCCTTAGGACATCATAAATGCTAATCATTAGGCTACAGGACTTGTCCGAGTAAGGTGTGACAAAAACACAAGTTCGGGGTTTAGCTCACCGCCGGCGAAGTAGTCCACGCCGACAAGAACCAAAAGCACGGATGGGCTCTAAACAGCGAGGGGAACCTAAAGGTGCCAAAAACTAGGGCTCGAACACATCCTACCGGCGGCTAGCCGGAGACGACCGCCGGAGACCAAATATGGCAAAAAAAAAAACGAAAATCTTACGAGGTCCAACAGAGCAAGATTTCTAATACTAAAGTACTAACCTGAGAATGGAGGAGGTCTAGGGATGGCCGAAGGAGCTCCAGAGATGATGATACTTGCCGGAGTTGAGGAAGATGACAAACCCGACCACGAAAGCAAACTCCCAAATTGTCAACCTCTGTGAAGGTTAAACAAAACAAGTTAGGGAGACTTAAGGTGACTAGACCGACAAGATGACACGCCAAGATTGCAAATTGAACCACTGGAGCTCAGAGGTCGCCAAAGAGCTCCAAGGTCCGGCAATGTCGGCTAAGATTTTTGGGAGCTTTGAGCACAAGAGCATGGAGAGGAACTAGGGTTGCAAGAATGGTGTCAAAAGGAACTTACAGAGGAAGCTAGGGCTCATATATAGCCAAAGAGCAAAAAGGGAACAAGGGCATGATACTCGGGTGCACTGAGCTAGGGTACCCTTGAAATGATAGGAGTAGGTAACAGGGAGACTTTTGGGCAAAAGGCCTGGCACAGATTTAATGTTGGCAGTAAATAGCCGTTGTCAGGACTGAGAGTTGACAAGGCACTACTCTACACGGCCATGCGCACGAAAAATGATGATGACCAGGCTCACAGAGGTCCCACAGCCAGTGAGAGAACCTGGGTGGACTGGTCAACGAACACAACGGCTAAACTAAGCACTGAGCTCCAGCTAGGGAGGTCTGGATGGCTAGATCTGAATCGAAGGGCTCAGAGTTTAAGTGAGGTTCAGAGGTCCTAACTCTTAGGGAGGTCTGAGGCACAGATCAATGGATGGACAACCCACGATCACTCAAGTGCTAACAGAGGCGGTCGAGGCGGTCTGAAGAGGACAACCTAGGGTGGTCTTTGCAAAAATGCAAAAGAGGTCCTAGGGGAGGTCCGGGAGGGTGCTCATTACAAAAAGGACAAGAGGTAGTCGTGCGGGTGGGAGGTCTTTTACAAAGGCACAGAGGAGGTCTTTGAGGAGCTCCCGAAGATCCAAGCTGTAGGGCAAAGATCCAACGGTTGATATTGCTTGGGCCTAAAGGACAGAGCTCGAGGTGCTCCAAGGGGTTGCGTTCAACCCAGATCCCGAGCCTGACTCGAACCAAAACCAAAGACTGGACCTAGGATTTCATTTGAGCTGAGACTTTGAGGGATTCTTAGAGGTAGCAAACTAACTCAAAAATTTATGAACTTTTTACAGTAGCTTGCTAACTTTGAGATGGACCTTATGTAAAAGTTCCAGAGGTTTTATGCTGAGCATCTTTCTCCAAAAATTTCTCAAGGTGCTGACTTAGGCTTTAACCAAGGGTCAGGGTGGTTTGACTGCCTCTTAAAATATTCAAACCATTCCTAACCAAAGCCAGATTTTTCAGAGGGGTCACACAACCAAGGATAAGCATCACTTGGGAGTAGAACCCGGGATTTTCAACAAGGAGTCTAAGACTTTAGCAAAGAGGGAGCACTACACCATGGCACACTATTAAGGGCAATGCAACTGCCGGGAAAAACAGCTTTCAAAGGCAATTTATCTGCCGGCAATTATTTTTCCCGGCACTTATGGCCTGCCCGGTAAAGTGCTGCCATGAAAAACATTTCCCGGCAGATATGTGTATTCTCGGCAGTTAACTGCCCTAGAAAAATTGATTTTCCCCGGCAGTTTTATTTTCCCCGGCAATTAGCTTTTTCCTCGAGGTTTAGCTTTTTTGATTCCCCATGATTCCTTTACAAAAATTACAGGAAAAGTCAAAAACTTTAAGATGCAAGAAAAAGTTTTAATTTCTACATATTTTCTTATATTTGAAACACAACTACATAATTGGGATGTTACAACAATTCCCGAAGCGGTGGAAACCGTTGAGTTCCCACGGCGTTTCGTTTCAAACGTACGGTTATAAAACAGACTACGGGGGTGAACTTAGGGTTCTTACCTTTTCTCCGATTCACCCTGACTGTTTGTCATTTTCTCATCTCTTCCGCCGCCGGTGATACTGTGTGCTTTCTTAAAGCTTTCCAATTCTTTCCTTCTTTGAGAGAAAATGTCTAGGACTATCTCCGAGTGGGCTGAATCGGAAATGGATGAAGCAAAGATGAAGGCCCAGGTCGACGCAAAGATGAAGGCCCAGTTCGTCGCCGAGAAAATCCCCAAGGGGTTACTCGTGAAGTGGATTGCAGCAGACGGACAACACTGTCCGTTTGGGGAGGAAGGTCAAATCCCCGTCTTCCAGGCATATTGTGAGTGTGGCCTCCGATTGCTTGCTCACCCCTTCCTCACACTCGCGCTCGAGCACTTTAGGGTGGAATTAGTGTATCTTGGTCCTAATTCCATTACAATGCTGAGTGTATTCGTGTATTTGTGTGAGGCGTACCTGGGGATTCCGGCGGACCTCGAACTTTTCCAATATTACTACGGGATGACTCGTCAAGCCGGAATTGCTAGTAGTTGCGGTCTGAAGCTCCACGACGGGAAGTCGAAGGAGTATATTCATATGTTTACACGGTCGTCGTGGCCAGGATGGAAGAAGAAGTGGTTTTATTGCGAAGTCACCGAGGAAGATAGCCTCTCGTTTATCGGAAATGCCGCCGAGGGCTTCTTCCTGGGATTCGACTCCCAGTAACCTCGACCGGATAGCCCCCTACATTCAAGGCATCAAAGACCTGAAGACAGGGGGGCTTACCAGATGGCACGTGGTGAAGGACTTCATCACGCGTCGTATTAGCCCCTTGAAGAAATGAGTCCCTCCTATGTGGAGTTACTCGGGGAAAGAAGACCCGATGAGGGACTACAAGGATGGTAAGTGGAAGACTCACTTTTTGACTTTAACCTTGGCTAATATCGATCTGGTCTGTTGATCTTGTTATTCGCCTGTACAGATCTTCCACAAGCGGAGATTGACGCTCACGTCAGGATCATCTGCGAGAAGAGTCCGTCCAGCATAACAGCTCCACAAATTCTTGCGGTTTTGACCGCGGAAGAAAAAGTGGAGCGCCTAAAGGTAATCGAAAGACGACTTCATCTTTAGGCACCTATTGTCGTAAAATAATTTACGACTAAAGGATTTGTCGTAGAAAAACTTACGACTTGTGAGCTGGTCGTAGAAAAAACTTACGAACAGTTAGTGATCGTAGAAAAACTTACAACCACTTTCTTTTTTTGGTTTTCAACAGAAAGTAGGCGTGAAAGACCGCTATGACAACGAGGAAGTCAATTTGGTGGTCATTGGTACGACAGCGCAGGCGAAGTCAGCAAAGTCCCCTCTAGCCAAAAAGCGTCGACTCGTCAAGGTCAGCGATAAAGGTGGCTCGAGCTCGGCTCCTCCTGCTCCTTTTGCTAAATTTGCTGCAGACTTGGCTGCAGCGAGGAAGAAAGCAAGGAAGCCACCTTTGCCCTCAAGCGCAAAGCCCCCAAGGTCAAGGTACCCTTCTATTACGACAACAAGTCATTCACAGTTTTTGCTTCTCGTGGCTTCATAAGGCAGCTAGAAAAGGAGAACTGGAAGAACTTCATGTCTTTTGTGAAGGAAACTTCTACTCTAGTAGGATCTGAGGCCGAGGGGAGCAGCGCTCTTAAGGTGGTCGAGACAGATCTCGGCCACTCGGGGAGTCGGGAGGAGGAGACTCCCGTTATCCCTCCCAAGTTTTGAGTTAGGTCCAGCGTGCAGAGGTACGTAAAAACATAAGTGTAAGAACTGCATTTACTCTTTGTTTTTTATTAGTTGACTTACTTTTGCGTTTTGTGATCTTAGCCCAACGCCTTCAGCCCCCGGGGATGCTTCTATGGAGAAGCCCGCTGTCACCTCTTCAGGTAGTGAAGGTGTGACTGCGGCAGTAGCTGAAGCTCCAGCTACTATTTCCGCGGAGGAGGTCGTTGCTACCGAAGTTGCTACGACCACCGAGGTTGTCGAAGTTGCTACGACCACCGAGGTTGTCGTAGGGATTGAAGAGGAGGTGAGAGAGGCCACGAGGGAAACACCGGAGGTCGATGGTGGTGGGAGTTCCGACCACCGTGCCGGTAAGGTGGTTATCGAGGACGTTCCTTCCGGCCCTCTAGGTGGTGCTCCCGTCACCGAATCAGAGGAAGAATAGTATTTTAACTTTTGCTCTGATTTCTTTGGCCCCGCTTCTATCGTAGGATCTTCTGCCTACCAATCTCGCGACCGAGTTCCTCACCCCAGCAGCATTCCCAATTGCAGGATGTCTTCGATAACGAGCGTCTCAAAGGGGTTTGGTGGAAACGAGTCGAGGAGATGGATGGGTTGAAGGATCCGTCACGGATAGTCTCCATGTTTGCTTGGTCAAACATGAATATAAGTATTCATCGATACTCATTTATGTTTTTATCCCTGTGTCTTAGCATTTTTCTCCTTTGCAGAGAGTCGTAGAACAAGTTGCTACGATTTGCGAATATAATCGGCCACTTGTCAAGTTACGACAAGAGAAGGCAGTGCTCTGCGAGCAAGCAGAGAGGTGGTGAGTGACCGATTCTCGTAATCATTTTACAAACTGATTACTTACTCCGTACTCGTAGAAGATTATCGTAGAAAACTTACGACTTGGTACTAGTCGTAGAAAAACTAACGACCAGGGGGTAATAGTAGAAAAACTTACGATTATCGATTAGCCGTAGAAATACTTACGACTACTCGTCTGTGTATTCATGTCTTCATTTAACCTTTCAGGTTTAAGAGTGACGAAAAGACCTTAGCTGATTCACTCGACTTCAAGAAAGCCGAGACGAAAAAGCTAAGGGATAGGCCACCGACCTCCTGAAGAAACTCCAGGATGCTAACTCTGCAACTCAGAAATTGCAGGAGAAAATAAATAGTACGTGTAGTTACGACTGCTTTTTAATCTTGATCTCCACCTTCTTAACCTCTCATTCTTTTTTAGAAAAAGAAGTCGAAAACAAGGCCCTTCAGGCCGAGGTGGGGTCTCTTCGGGTTGAGGTCCAGGAAAAGTCCTCGGTTGTCCGCAAGATCTCTCGCATCACGAAGGAGAAAGATCAAGAGATTGAGAAGTTGGGTTCTCAATTAGCGGGTAAGTAGGACTTTACCTGCTGTTAAATCATTTTATCTTCTCGTAGAATTGTTTCATCTAATCAATCCTTACTCCTTCAAGAGCGATTAATTGAAATAAAACAACTCCATGAGGCTTCGACTTATACACAGGAGGATATGAAGTCGACAAAGATCAATCTTCAAGACAACATTTCGCTTCTGAACAATGTACTCAATGGGCTTCGTGTCGGGAGGGTCGCTCCTCGCGACGACACGATGGCTACTCATACGAGTGCTATTGGGGAACAAGTCGGTACCCTGCAAGAGTTGGTGTCTACTCTGAAGACCAACCAGAATGATTTGATAAGGGAAGCAGCCAAAGGAGCTGTGAGCTTTGTTTTAGCAAAGCTTAAAGCCCGTGACCCCAACCTTAACCCTCATTCTGCTAAAGCCGACTTCGACTGCACCGAATCCGAAGCAGAACGGTTGATCGAGGAGATGCAGTCGGTCGGCGAGAAGGTCGCGGAGGAGATGTAAATAGAGTCTCATTTGTCAGAGTAGCTTGTAATACGAATTTGTAAGGACAAGTCCTTTTGTTGATGTATAAATATATGATCATTTCTTCTTTCCTGCAAATTATCTCGTAGAGTAGTTAGTAACTCGTAAGATAATGAAAAGAGAAGAAATAAGCAGACCAGATATGTGTGATTCCTCCTTCCTTCCTCTTTTTCTCCGTGATTCGTCTTGTAGAGTAGTTAGTAACTCATAAGATGATAACTCAGAAAAAGAGAGCAAGACTAAGAAATGAAGTCATGTTTATAACTTTATCCTAGCCCCTGATTATTTTCTTAGTTTATTGGAATAAACTAAGAAAATAGTAAAGAAAGGGTTTCTGAAAACAGAGAGGTTTATTCGACTTATAGTTCTCGAGTGTCGATTAACTTGCGCTAGTCGAAAGAGTGGAAACGGATCGATGCTAGGAAGTTCCCTCTAGTGGGTAGGACCACGTGCAAAAAAAGGCTTCTACTAGGTGATGTTACCATCTCTAACTAGATTAATCAAATCAATAACGACAACTTGAGTAAAACAAACATCTAGAGTACCTTAAAAATTCATTCAACTTTTTTCGATGCACCCGATAAGTCTGTCCTGGCAGCAAGAGTAGGAAACGGAACGACGCTAGGAAGTTCCTTCTAGTGGGCAGGACCACGTGCAGAAAGGAGAAGCTTCGACTAGGTGTGTTTCTTCCTCCGACCAGTGAAAACCGATCAAGTTTACCGGAAGCGGTCGAACGAATCTCAAAAGTGCGCTCTTCGTAGAGTATTTTTCAAAATGAATAAATAGACTAAGGTGACACGAATTTGCTTTAAAAAAACTTTCGACCATGTCTCCGAGCCCAAAAAACTTTGTACTTGTAGCAAAAGTGAGGAACAAGGCTATACTAGGAAGCTCCTTCCAGCGGGTGGGACCACGTGCCGAGGACTAGTTGTTGTGTCCTCCCTCCGACCAGTGTAAAGAGGAAATGAGCGTATGAAGAATGGTCGAAAATAAAAGCAAAATTCATAGAAAGACAATAAAGATAGAAAGAACCTGATACTTTATTATCGTAGAAGTTTGTTACACGTAAAATTTGCGCAACTGATCAATGTTCCAAGAGTTTGAGAGAACGCGACCATCTTCCATTGCAAGTCGTACCGATCCTAGACGTGTAACTTCGACCACCTTGTAAGGACCTTCCCACTTGGGGGAAAGTTTGTTTCGATTAGACTGGGATTGCATGAGCCTCAATACCAATTCACCTACAGCAAGGCTGCGAGGTTGGACCTTACGATCGTAGTATCTGCGCAGGGCTTGTTGGTAGACTATCGAACGGATTAGAGCCTAGTTCCTCTTTTCCTCTAGCAGGTTGATGTCATCTGCTCGAAGCTGTTCTTGGATGGAGTCATTAAATTTTTTGACTCGTGCTGACCTGATCTTTAGTTCGGGCGGAAGCTTGGCTTCTGCGCCAAAGACTAGAAAGAAAGGTGTTTCTCCTGTAGCTCGGCTAGCTGTCTTACGAATTGTCCATAATACTGAAGGTAATTCTTGTACCCAAGCCCCCGAGCGTTTGACAAGCTGATCGAAGACTCGGGTTTTAATTCCCTTCATTATCTGGCCATTCGCTCTTTCGACCGCCCCGTTGCTTTGGGGGTGGGCCACAGAAGCGTAACACAACCGAGTTCCCAACTCGTCGTAAAATTCCTGAAATTTTGCGCTCGAAAATTGTTTGCCATTGTCTATGATGATTTGACTTGGTACTCCAAACCGAGTTGTCACACATCTCATTATGAACCGTTTTGCTGCTTCCGCTGTTATCCCATTCACAGGCTCGGTTTCTATCCATTTTGTGAACGTGTCAATAGCCACAAAAAGGAATTCAAATCCACCTGGAGCTGTGGGTAACGGTCCTAGGATATCAAGACCCTAGGTTGCAAAAGGCCAAGATAGAGGAATTGTTTGCAATGCCTGGGCCGGTTGGTGTATTTGCCTGCTATGTAGAGGGCCGTTGGCCAATAAAAACCTTGTCGAAAGGCTTTACCGACCAGAGTTCTGTAAGAAGCATGAGTTCTACAGATACCTCCGTGTATGTCGTGAAGGAGTTTTAACCCTTCACTCTGCGGAATACAGTGCATGAGTACCCCTTGAGTTCCTCTTTTATAAAGGACACCTTCAACCAAAGTATACATTTTGGCTTTTTGGGATAATCGATCTGCTTCAAGATCGTCATCGGGTATGGAACCCGTCTGAAGATACTTGTAAATGGGAGTCATCCAGATATCCTCGTACTCTAGAGAGGCTATTTCTATAGGAGGCGTCTCCAGTTCTTCAACTAGAGACGACTTCTGAAGTTGCTCCAGAAAAACCCTTTTCGGTACTGAGGATCGGAGGAAGCTAGACGAGCCAGTTGGTCTGCGAGGAAATTGTCCTTTCGAGGGATAAATTGTACCTCAAAGCAGGTGTTTTTCTAACTTTCGAACTTCCGATAAGTACCGGGACATAGTTGGATTAGGGCACTAGTACTCTTTTCCGACTTGATTCACGACTAGTTGAGAGTCTCCTCTCACGAGTAGTCGTCGAATCGAGAGCGCTTTTGCGGCTCGTATACCAGCTAGCAAACCTTCGTATTCTGCCACGTTATTAGTGGCCTGAAAGTTTAATTGTATGGCATACTTTAAGGTCTCTCCGGTAGGAGATTCCAGGACCACCCCAGCCCCGAGCCACTTATCGTAAGTGACCCATCAAAGAACATCGTCCACTGGTCGTGGGAATCGTACTAGGGATCCTGAACAAGTTCAGGATTTGTCCACTCTGGGTGGTTGACTTCTCTTATGAAACCTGCTTTAAGCAACTTGTCCAATTCTGACCTAATAGCATCTCGTCGATCAGGGGCAAATCTCCGTAACTTCTGCTTTACGGGTAATTTATCAGGCTGTAAGGCTAGCCTGTGCTCGATCACTTCCCTAGGGACTACTACGGCATGTCAGATGCTACACGAAGACATCTGCGTTTGCTCGGAGGAAAGTGATGAGGGTGTCTTCCTATTTGGGATCGAAAGAATCCCCAATGCGACAGTCTTCGAGGGCTCCCCCGCGTCTAGAGGAACTTCTTTGACCTGGTCGTTCGACTTTGGTGCAGCTTTAGGCTTCAACTTACTAGTCGAAGGCTGACTTTCATCTTGAGTTGGTAGTTGTCCAACCATCTCGAGGGAGCGACGGTCGTAGGAGTGCGCCATCTTCTTGTCACAATATATTGTGATTACTCCTTTGGGACCTGGCATCTTAAGATATTGATACCCATAATGAGTAGCTATTAAGAACTTTGCCAAAGTAGGTCGTCCGAGAATGGCATTATATGCCGTATCGAAATCGACCACGTCAAAGGAGACTTTCTCTGTCCTGAAATTGCTTGGTGAGCCAAACGTTAAAGGAAGACAAACTTGGCCAATTGGTTTGGCTGAAGACACCGGTACGATTCCATGGAATGAATATCATACCGGCCTTACCTTTGTTCTGGGTACTTGCATCTCGTCCAGGGTACTCGTAAACAGTATGTTTAACGAGCTTCCACCATCAACTAAAACTCGATTCACTCGACAGTTGTTGATGGTGGGTTCGACCACGATCGGGAACTGACCGGGTCTAGTCGAAGGGATCGGGCAATCACCTTTCTCGAAAGCAATGGTGATTTCTGATCACTTCGGTAGCTTATTGACGAGAGGTGAGTTGATTGTATTTACCTCGCGCTCGACAGCTTTTAGCTGTCTCCGTGACTCATAGCCCGATGATCCTCCATAGATGTGATCGATGGTGTGTTGTGGATCCTGGAATGGCATCTCCTCCTCGTCATCCGACTCTTTCCGTCCACTTGTTTAGCCTACCTGTTCAAGAGTAGGAAGTGGCCCTTTGCTATAGTAATAGTCTTCGAGTTTTCGTAGAAAAACTCGGCTTGAAAGCTGCGGACTCCCTACTTGAAAAATGTCCTTTGTTATCCTTCTGCTGCGGACTCCCTGCTTGAAAGCCCTGATCACGGATGAGTCAGAAACTTCCGGAATAGAATTTTGAACCTGACTGAAGCACCTGGTGAGTTGGCGTATTGTTTCATGATCGTTCTGTCTTATCCGGTGCAGGTCATCCTCCTTTTCAGGGCGGTTGTAAGTGCCCTGGAAGTTCGCCAGCAAAAGATCGCAGATGTGCTGCCACGAGTAGATCGATTCGAATGGCTGGTTCAAAAGCCATGACCGAGCCGATCCTTCGAGTACAGTCGGAAGGTAATTTACTATGACGTGCTCTCCTCCTCCTGCTGCTCGGATAGCTGTAGTGTAGATCTGGAGGAATTCGATGGGATTTTGGGTTCCATCAAATTTCTCCATGTTCGCTGGTCGAAAACGAGGTGGCCAGCGAACTGCTCGAAGATCGGGTGAAAACGCCCGACATCCCGAGATAACTTCTTGTCTCCTTCTTTGTAAAAAAGAAGGATTAACGTGACCGGGTGATCGTACTCGACGATACCCAGTTACGTTTGGGCTGGACCTATGATAAGCCTCAGCTTTACGAGGGGAATACTCCTCGTATTCCGCTTGCCGCCGCGCATTCCGTCCCTGAAGTGGTGAAAGATCACCTCTCCTGGAGGCTTGTCGGTCTCCAGATGTCCAACGAGCCTTCCTCAGTTCGGGAGAACGACGTGAGCGAGGGTCATGTCGTCTCCCATGAGACGAGTTATCCGAACGGCTGGCAGAAGATGGAGTCGTACTGCTACGACTTCCTGGTTGAAGTCGACGAAGACGCTCGAGTTTTGCCATCGTGTTACGAAGCCTTTGTGTGATCTCTTCTGCAAAGAGATCGTACCCCAGTGCTCGAGCGAGCTCTTAGGTCGGATTTTCCAGCATGTCGTTGATGTGCTGGAGCTCTTGAGCTTCCTCCGACTGGAAATAAGCCCGCTCAGGAAGGTTTTTCTGAGCCGCTATTTTCCTCCGTCGGGTTCTCTCAGAATAGCCCACATCAGACCCCTAAGTTGGTTTTAATGGAGTGCGAGAATGTTGAGAATGTCCCGCATGTTCATTAAAGTGTTCGTCTCGTTCGCCAGCGGTGGTGTCCTTGCCATTGCCACGAGGGGGTGTAGAGTGTGCCCGTCGGGGAGCATCGTCAATCCTTCCTCTGGGAGAATGATTCTTATCAGGGGGAAGGACGAAGACCTCCCGTGGATGACCTCCACTTGCGCTCGAGGCCTCCTCGCTTGAGGAGCAGTCGAGCGACACCATCTGGCGACTTGGAGTAAACCCTTCCAGGTAGGGGAACTCCGGGTTATAACCGTCTCCGTCTGCAGGTGTGTCCTACGTCGGGATGGTTGGACTTGGAGGAACAACGTGCTCGATCCTCTTCTCTGCGGAATTACTCGGAGAAAGAGGACCATCAGATGTCGATGGAGCTCCGGAATGATGGATTCTAGAACCTATCTCGCCAAGTCGTAATGCCTTAGGGGGACTCGAACACTTGGAGGAAAGACTCTCGTCGTGTTGCGAATCTGTCCTGGGGCAGCTCTGTTGGTGGTCGTGTTGACCCTTGCCCCGAGGAAGCTGGTTCCTTAGCTGGGCGTACTGTTGTGGGGGATGAGGATCCCTCCTCGACTCCGGCGGTGATGCAGTCTCCGAGATCTGATAGAAGATCTCTAGAGGCGAAAATACCGTCAGATGATTCGATACTCGGCTCATAATTGAAGCCGGCATCAATGTCGATGTCTGCGTAATCGGCCAAGTCGAACCAATTCTCCTTGTTCCATTCTCCTGCCATGGTAGCATCAAAGAGAAAAGAAAGAACTGTTGACAAGAAATTACCAGAAGATCCCCATGGTCGGCGCCAACTGTCGGTGTTTTAGAACCGATCTTACGTAAAGATTATTTGATTCGGGGGTCTCCACAATTGATCACACAGACAAAGGAGACATGGGGATTTTTATACAGGTTCGGACCTTCTCCAGTGAGAATAACAATCAGCGGAAAGACTTGCGCTAATACTGCTACTGATTGTCTTTCAAAAGCCCTCTCCTATTACCTCGAAAGGACACCTATTTATACTATGTTGTGGTGACGGTTGTCATTCTGGGTTGATAGACGCTCATTATTGCGTAATAATGAGAGTAATTACCAGAGTAGTAACCTCCCCACGTTGCTTAACGGTTATCAATTAGAGATAATAGAGAGTTATCTGTAGTTATTCCAGGTATAACTACGTATTTTGACTGCTCAGATCTCACAGTTAATAAGGCCTACTGACGAGTGGACCCAGTTAATTGTGATGAAGTCATGGCAGGACTGGTCGTAGCAGAACTTACGACTAGGGAGTAGTCGTAGAAAAGCTTATGACTGGATACTAGTTGTAGAAAGACTTACAACCGAAGGTAATCATAGGAGAACCTACGATTATGGGGTAGTCGTAGAAAGACTTACCGCTAGGGGGGTGATCGTAGGAGAACTTACGACCACCTGGCTTACTTCTCCCTTACAACAGTAAGGGGTATACCATGTGATGTCATATTATACGATTAAGGAATAATAAAATGAGGATTACCAGATCCTCGTCAGATCTTCATTTAGATTGTGCTCTCGTATCATTTTCCCGGATAAGCTCGATAGGAATCCCGTGTCCCGATCATCGATAGCTACTCCCATGTAGCACTTTTTGCCAGACACTATCGATGTTTTAATATCAAACTTATGAAATGAATGTTGGGGGATTTCTTGATCGAGACTGCATAAGATGAGACACGAAGAGTTTTAGATAGGTTCGGGTCTTTTCTTGAGAGAATAATAACCCTACTCTTATGTTCTTATATTGATCATGTTTACAACAAGAAGAAAGTCACCGAAGGCTAAGACTAATGACTTTTGTCTTGTTCTTCAGTTGTCCTATCCCTCTCCCTCTATCCACTAGCATTATCCTTTATACAACATCTGAATTGGTGGCAGTTGTCTCGTGCCAGGTGGTGCCTCAAGAGTTGATGAAATGTGCATGTTTGATGGTAGTTAAACAAATTCCCCACATTCACCTTGCAGGTATGCTAGAGACAGAGATTAATACGTGCAGTTATATCAGAGGATAACGACACGTATTCTAATACTGCCTGTAAATAAACACAGCGCATTATGTCCCTAGTCGATTGGGTTCACTTGTCTGTGGGCTTTATCGACCATAGGGTGGTCATAACTGACATGGTCATAGTAAAGCTTACGACCACGGGGTGATAGTAGTAAAGCTTACAGTCATGAGGTGGTCGTGAAAGATCTTACGACCAGATGGTAGTTGCAGAATGGCTTACGACTATATAGAGTGGGCGTAGAATAGCTTACAACCACTAAGTAATTATGATCTTCCCTTATTATTAACAATAAGGGTACCTCTGAAGGTTGCGTAAAGGTATTATTATCTATAACATATATTACAGATAAATAATTTAATTAATTGAAGATTATTAGATCCTCATCATCTAGCCCTCCCAACTTCAAGTGAAAAGGACTTACTTGAAAAAGAGGTCGTAGAATAGTAGTCAGAGAGAAAGCGTCTCTGACTGGTATTTCTTTTGGCCAAAAATTGACTTAGTCAAGAAAGGTATTTTTACTTGAGTTGTAAAAATAAAATTTTCTTTTCTCGAACGAACAGAATAAAGAATACCGACTGCCTGTTACAATTTCTATCTGTTGGGAGCGGTTTCCGAAGAGATTGTAACTGTTGGGTTCCCGATGATGTGAGGACCCCGGTTTATTCGGCTTGTACTGTTTAACCATCCACTTGGTCCTAGCAGTACAAATCAAATAAACCAAGCCTCGAGATATGTATACTTCCCAGAATTGCAGTATACACACCCCGTTACAAAATTATGCATCAATTCCATTCATACACATAGAGCCGAAGTAAAAGCAACAACTGAAAGACATAGATAATATAAAGAGAGTTATTACAAAAGAGAGGCCGACCGGCCAAAAGTCATGCAAATAAGGAAATACACAATGAAGCAAAATGGCCATAAGATGGCGATAAACAAAAGCCAATCGGTGTGCTTTTACCCACAAGGCAACCAACCGGACCGCCAAGCTAATCGTCCCAAACAATACAAGAACACGACTCACAAAAGTGAGGCCCTTGGGGCTCACCTTCTTCCTCTGCAACAATTAATATTAAGCAAAGCAGATGAGTACAAAACTTGTTTTGTACTGCAAGACCGACGTGTGAGATAACAGAACTATAATTAACTACATGCAAGCTTTATTTAAGTGGATGAGGCTCTGGACTTATTTTCAAACATAAAGCAAGTTTTCATTTGCAATAAGGTAATAGATTCAAAGCAAGTTTGCAATTAACTTTTATTGTTCAAATAAAGAGAGACAATTATAACAATAGATAGATGACAACACCAACCTAAAAGTGACTAACCCATAGTCACCACAACAATAGCATGAAGTACCCCTTCATACCACCCATGTCAAGTTTAAGTTTTTAAAAGGTTGTAGTCTAGTTCTTGCACGACCTTACCAAGCATGTTCATAACCTAGGACGAGGCTATTCGAATAGTTTTAACCCTGCAGGGGTGTACCAATGTACCCACACGATAGACCGCCTTTCCACCACCACGGTTAGCACACTTCCTTTGGTATGCGGGCATGGCTAAGTCTAACAAGACGCTTTCCAATGGGCGATGCTAATTAAGAGCCGAACCCACGGAGAAAGACACATTAGGCAGCCTAACCGCCCGCTAATGCTCCCTCCAACACCACAAACACACACACACAAGAACACACCCACCAACCAGCTCATAATTAACACCTCCCAAAGTACTTAGTCAAGAGAGGTTCCATATCCCCTCGTGTGGTTAGCACGCAATAAGCGCTGGCTTAGTGACACAAGTAACTCGGTCCTTGGGGACTTAGGCACCATTCCAACACACCCAACAGATCACATCAACATACCATTGTGCCCAAGTCAAGATATAGTTTTGTTTTCAGTTTTGATTTGTAAATCAATAAAACACAAGGGTTGGACATAATGGAGTAGTATAAGTATTTGTGTGATCAAGATCATCGACTAAGTCGATGATCGCCAATACTACCGATATCTAGGCATGGCTAAGCAATATTCATTCGTAATCTACTAAATGATAAGAGTTCATCCATCGAACTCTAACCACAAACAAATAACCTAGGCTCAGGTAGTAGAGGATAACCATTTACCTACAGATTATGCAACTAGAGGTCTAACTAATCAATTTAACAACAAAATAGCAATGCATACATAGAAGTTAAACAAAATATTAGACTTTAAAAGTAATGGGATCAATGGGAAATGATCAAACTGCTTGTTCGCTTGTTGTTGCTCAATTTGTTGCGGAGGGTCGTTCTCGGGGTTACCGCAAATATCGAATCCTAAGCGAAAGAGCGAAAACAACCAATAAGACGAGCAACACTTAAACAAAAGAGCAAGCAAAAATTATCCAAATGCGACGAAAATTATACACAATGTAAAATACGAATATACCTAGACATAGAAACTGGAAAAACCTAATTTGGATTTGTGGTGCAAAAGATATTCTCTAAAAACCTATTTTCGGCCATAATTAGCACTGTAGCAAAAACATTTTCTAGAAAGATTTTGAAGCTGAAATTTTTATGGTAGCTACCTACTGGTATAGTGGTAACCCATATAAAATTTCAGGTCATTTGGAGTTAAAATGATTTAGTTATGATTTTTCTAAGTTATAAATCTAAGACATGATTAATCTCAGTATTAAAGACTACTGCAAAACCTATACTAAGCTAAAGTACTTTAACAGATGCATTTATAGGACTTTAGTTTGTTAAATTTGGAGCTACAGAGAAAAAGATATGCAATTTTGAAGTTTAAAACAATTAATATGTGCAAATAAAAGCCCTTGGAACTAAATCTGGAAAACCAATAAAAACTGGGGAGGTCGTGGGCCGTTGATCAAGGATCGCACGGCTCACGATCTCAGATTCTAAAACCCGCACGAGCTCCTGGGCGCAAAGACCTCATCGCGCCTAGGGGAAGTCTTAGCCACTAATATTGAATCCAACGGCTACGACTAGTGCACGCACAGCGCACACGGAGGAGGTCCTCGCGCGCTAGGGAGGTCGTGGCCGTCAGATATGGATCTGGCGGCCCCAAGCTCCACGAGGAGGTCCTACGGCTATCTCGCTAAGGGGGAGGTCTGGATGGTTAAGATCGGAAGGAGGGAGGTCTTTGACGGCTAAGATCTCCTGAGGAGGTCTTAAGCGCCAATGACTCCACCGATGGATTTAGATCCAATGGCCCAAGTGAGATGGGATGTTGGGCCATCCGAGCGCCTCAACGAACCGGGCCTTGGATCTTGAGGTGGGCGGCCTAGATCAAGATTGCATCCGAGGGGTCCGAATGTTCTCGGATCCGAGCCGTAGATCTAAAGGCGAACGACAAAGAGAGAATCAAAACGATAGAGTTGCAAATAGGCGAAGAGGTCTGCCCGTTAGATCTAAATCTAACGGTCCGAGTGGCGAGGAGGTCCTAGACGGTCACGATCTCGGGGAGGTCGTGAGCAGCTAAGATAACGAGGAGGTCCTATGAGGCAGTGTTTAATAGAGAGAGGTTTGGGCGGTTCGGATCTTAGTGGGAGGTCTGAACGGCCCAGATTTAAGCGGGAGGTCTTGCGGTCTTCTTCACAAAGGATCGAGGTGGTCTTTTGCAAAGAGGACCTCAAGGAGGTCTTTAGGCGGCTTTTACAAAAGACCACAGGAGGTGTTTTGCAAAGAGGACCTCGGGAAGGTCTTTTGGAAACACAAGGTGGTCTTATACGGCTAAGATTTAACAGGTGGTCCTGGGCGGCTAGGATCACCACCAAGGGAGGTCCAGAGACTTAGGATTTTGCGGAAAAGATCCTAAGGCCCGATCTAAACTTGGAGAGGTCGGGGCGGCTAAGATTAGTCCGAGGAGGTCCCTGGGGTGGTTTTAATGGCGCGGGACCTCCAGACAATGATGGCTAAGACAATTTAATGCATCTAATGATTGACAATAAATGAATCTAACAGAACACTTAATGACTTACGGACTTTAATACTAAGGCCCCGCCCACACGTTAGTGACTCCACGGCACAAATTAGGACACAATTAATGCACCAATGATAAGCAATGATTTGAGCATTAAAGTGGTCCTAAAAGATGATTTAAAACGGAAGGTTTTGAGCAGGCAAAACCCGAGCGTGCTCGTGACTGCCGCCGCGCGACGTGGATCTCATCGGCGGAAACCAAAGGCACGGATGAGTCCCAAATAGGAGGAGAACCTAAAGGTGCCAACGGCTAGGGCTAAAGCGCACCCTACGGCGGCTAGTCGGAGATAACCGCGGAGACCCAATGCGGCCAAAACGAAACCGAAGAGGTCTAATGGGATCGGGTTTTGGAACCAAGTACTCACACGGGATTGAAGGAGAATCGGGAGTGGTCGCGGTAGCTCGGTGACGGTGGAGGTCGCGAGGTGAAGAAGACGACGCCCGACCACGAACAAGACGCTCCCACTTTGTCAACCTCTGTGAAGGTTTAAACAAAAACAAGTTAGGAGGCTTGAGGTGACCAAAAGAACAAAAGGATAGCCAAAATTGCAATATTGAACCTTTGGAGCTCAAGGGTCGCCGGAGAGCTCCAAGGTCTAAGCAATGGTGGCAGAGGCTTCAGGAGACTTGAGCACAAGAGCAAAGAAAGAACTAGGGGTGCAAGAATGGATCCAAAGAAGCTTAAGGAGAAGCCGGAATCCATATATAGTCGAGCGCCAAAATGAACCAGGGCCAAGCTTATGGGTGCACTGAGCTATAGTACACATGAAGTGATGGGAGTAGGTTGTCGTGAGACTTTTGAGCAAAAGGGGTGCGGACATTTAATGTTGGCGACACATAGCCGCTTGTCGACCCTAGAGTTGACAAGGCCTTTGCTCTCTTGCCATGCACAAAATTGATAATGCCTGTGCCCACCCGACGGTGAGAGGACCGGTCAAAGAGCTCAACGGCTAAAATCCGCACAGAGCTCCACTAGGAGGTCGTGAGTCGTTGGATTGAAATCCAAGAGCTCAGATTTTGGGCTAAGTATTAGAGGTCCTAACACTCGAGGGGAGTCGAGCCACAGATCTGAAGATGGGCGCTCATGATCACCCAAGTGCTAGAGGTGGTCGTGGAGGTTTGAGGAGGTCGCCAGGTGGTCTTTGCAAAGGTGCAAAGGAGGTCTGGGGAGGTCCTCGAGGTTGTCTTCGTAAAAGACGGGGAGGAGGTCAAGGGTGGGAGGTCCTTTACAAAGGCCCGAGGAGGTCTTTGAGCGTCGGTTTAAAATCCAACAGCCTGCACCACTGCGCCCAACTTGACCGAGCCCGACACGGCTAAGCGGCTCGGTGTGACCAAGACTGGAGGTGCGAGTCCAAGTCGACTCGGACCGGGGCTTAGGGTTTGACTACAAGCCAAGCAAGTTTGGTGGCCCATAAAACTATTCAAACAATTTCGAAAATTGTGAAATTTTTAGAGGGTCACATATCAACCCAAGAACTTAGGAAAAATATTTCCCAGAGATGATCAACAGACTTGTGACTTTGTATTTCCATACTCTGGTGCAATAATTGTTTAGTACACACAGGAAATACATGACGTAAGAAAAAGTTTTAATTTCTACTCATTTTCTTACATTTGAAACACAAGTACAGAATTTGGGATGTTACAGATGACTTTTACTTCAAGTTCATGGTTATAAATAGCCGTTGAGGAGTGAACTTAGGGTTTTTACTTTTCCCAATCGTTCTAACTCTTTTGAGGTCTTGCCTTCCCTGTTTCCATCCGAATTGCAATCTTTCCCCAAATTTCTTCGAATCCAACACAAATCTTCACAAGAAATGGCCGGAGTCATCTCCAAATGGGAGAAATCAAAGATGGGTGTGGACAAGATGACGGCTCTAGTCAATGCAGAGAAGATTCCAAAGTGAGTTTTGTTGAAGAGGACCAACGACGAAGTTGAGCATTGGCCATCAAATGAGTCCGATAGGATTCCAGTATTCCAAGCATACTGTGAATGTGGCCTCTGACTGCCTGCACACCCATTCCTCATGATCGTGCTTGAGCACTTTGGGGTGGAGTTGGTGAAATTGGTTCCCAATTCCATCACAATGCTGAGCGTATTGTGTGGGGCTTATCTAGGAAACCTTTGAGATCTGGACCTCTTTAAGTACTACCATAGAATGGGAAGGCAACGAGCGATTGCGGGCAGTTGCGGTCTCGAACTCTCGATGGGAAGTCAAATGAGTACATCCTAAGATCAAGGAGACCGACTAGAGGGAGTGAATAGGCGGTTTTAAAATTTTCTTATGCTAAAACCGAGTTTATAATGCGAAAGCGTAAATCAATTCGGTTTTGCTCAATTAAAACCTAAATCAACTAGTTATGACTATGTGCACCAACAAACTAAGACTATTGACAATGATAGCAAATATACAAAGACATGAAAGCAATTTAATTGTAGGAATGTAAATTGCATAAAGTAAAATATAAGAGAAGAAACCACAATGACACAAGGATGTTGTACAATGGTGTTTGGAGACTTGCCGGTCTCTCCTAATTCACGTTGAGGTAAGCCCAAATGAATTGGATCGGCTCCATGAATTAAGCTAAATACCTCAATTCCACTAGTAGTAGCTCTTTCCCGCTCTGGATAGGTAAGCTCTAACCTTCACAACACACTGGGCATCTTCTTGAAGAGATCATCGGACACGATCTTGGAGTTTTTCGGATTGGAATATGTGATTATTACTACTAGATTTTTGGGATTGGTGCAGCAAAGAAATCATACAATCAGAGATGTGAATTGATGGATTATTGAGCTAATGTTTAAGAGAGATTGTGAATTATGTTGTCTTTCCAATAGAATGTGAGATTGATCGAATGATGGGATTTTTTTTATTTTTTAAAAAAGGGTGACTTTAAGTTATGTGGATTTATGGATTTCAATAATAGTAAGATTTGGATCCAACAAAAATTGAAAGATAGATTCATGGCTTTTAGTTGGCACCCTAGTACACGGTTGTGAACCAGTAGTTTGGCATCAGTTTACCAAGTTAGAGCTACCACTATAGCTATCAGAGGTGCACAACATCTTTTCTTCATGTCGTAGTAGAAGAAACACCTCAGGATACCACAAGAGCAAATGTCACTAAAGGAAGTTGAATTAAAGAAGGATATCACCAAATAGGGGTATCAAATCAGAAAGTTCGAAGAAGTTGAAAGTCCTACCGGGAACAAGATCATAAATTTTTGCGAAGAACAATGAAGCAATCGATCAGAGAAGAAAGCAACCTGGAAACCAAGAGTTGAGTTTCCCGACCTTTCTTTATAGCCTCTCTAAATCTCGTGGTCAAGATTCCGTTTAAGTGGGGTAGGTTTGTAACATCCCAATTTTCAGGCCTTTTTGAAATTTTCAAAATAAAAATCCCCATTTGACTTTTCCTTAATTGTTTAAGCTTAATTTAAAATATCATAAACTAAAAACAAATTAATGTGAGTAAATCCAACTTCAATTAAATAAAAATTTCTTTATTTGATTTTCTCACTTTATCTTGGATTTTATTTTTCCAAGACCTTGTTATTTCCTTTGATTTCTTTTTATTTCTGTTCAGTTTTCCTAAATTTTAGAGTCTTTTTAAAGCTTTAGAAATAAAATGAACCATTTGAATTTTATTGAATTAAGAAGAGCTAAAATTGAAACATCAGAAAATCAAAACAATGTAAATGATTAAATAAAACCTTATCTAAATTCAAAATGATTTTATTGGATTTTTTTGCGTTTTCTTGGACTTTATTCAAGTCTTTGTTGTTTCTTGCAACCCGGTCTGTTTTACTTCTTTTTTGTCTACCCAAAAATTATTTTATTTGTTCTAAAATGTAGTTTAAATCATTTAATTTAAAGTGGGGATTTATTTTGAATCTTTAAAAATAAAAATAATCATTTGGATTTTATCGGTTTACTGTAAAGCTTAAATTGAATTTTTGAATGAAAACATTTTTAAATACCTAAAATAAACTTCAACTAAATCCAAAATTATTTTATTTGTTCTATTCAGGTTCCAAAGTATTTTATAAAATTTTCTTGTGTTTTTTGAATTATTTTTATTTTTTGTATTTTCTTTCTTTCCCCTTTTCTCTCCTCCTTTTCCTAGTCATCTTCCTGAGCACTTCTTTCTTTCTTTCTTTTTCTTTTGCCTTCTCTCGAAGACTTCTTGAGCCCATGCCATTTGCCCCCCATGTGCCCCATGCCCTAGAGCCCGGGATTCTTGCCACCTCCCTATGTCGTGGCATTCCCCTTGCGCCTCACTGCTTGCTGCCACCCCACGTCGCCCCTGCGCATGCGCGTGCTATGCCCGCTGCAGCAGCTCCCCATGCCGAGCTCCCCTCCCCATTTCCTCCCCTATGAAAGCACAGGCAACCTTCCCCCCTCTACTTTCCTCTCCCCCACCAGTAGCTCCCCTCCTCCCTTTCTTCTTCCCAAAACCGAAACAACCTCCACAGCACACTCCATTGCCTTCTCCAACTCCAGCCAGCCATCTCCTCCTCTGTTCTCCATCTCCAGTGGTCGTTTCACCACACCGACCACGTCACAACGAGCCCCTCGGCTTACTCTTCCTATCCCCGGAATTTGCCCCACTCTCTCGCTTCCTTTTCTCCACACTCGAATTTCCTGTCGCCAGCCGAACCACCTTCCTCCTCATGCTTTGTCGTCGTCGTTGATCCCCCAGCGATGTTGTCACTGTCATTAGCTTCAACTCGTGATGTTCTATACCATGCTCCCTTCCTTTTCTCCGAAGCATCGCCGGTTCGCCGGAGCCCTGTGCGCGGCCGGCTACGTACGCCGCCGTGAATCCCACTCGTGTTCCTCATCGAACCGTATGCCACCTTTGCCTATATAAGTGAGCACCGCGTGCTCCCAACCTTCCTCTTCAAATCTCCGCCAACCCCACTCTCTAACTCCTCCCCATTTGCCCGGATTTCGTCGGCGACCGTGCGCTGCTGAAGCTCCTTCTCCGCCGAACTATGTCGCCATCAAAGGTCCTCTATCCGAGCCACCACTACCGTTGGATTTGTCGCTCTGCATTCTTCACTGTGCTACCCTCACCTTCGCCGACTCATCGCCAGAATATTGTCACCTCCTTGCGGCCCATCGCTATTTCGCACGCCGCCGCCGCACCGTACCTCCGCTGGCGACGCGACCACCACCATTGGAACCGTACCGCTCCCAGGATTCCATTTTTCTAGTTGCCCAGTGCCGCCTTGACTTCCCTCGTCGGCACCACCTCCTTGCCCGTGCGTAGCTCTCTGCCTGTGCACTGCCTTCTTCTTCATCTTCTTTCTTTCTTTCTTAGCCACTTCCAAGTGGGGCCCAATTGTAAGCCTCACATTTCCCTTGCTTTCCATCTCCTTTCTTCTCTCTTGCAAGTGGGCCCAAGAGGTCATCCTCCCATTTCTTTGTTCTCTGTAAACAAAAATCAGCACAACATTTCATTTTACCGCGCAAATTTCCAAATATTCATTCTCGTTCATACGAACTTGGATTTCGTCGATTCTTGTTTCTAAATTCATCTAAATTTGATATCCTTATATCTCAACTAATTTTGTATTTTTTGGATTTTATTTGGAATTGTTGTATTTACTTGGCTCTTTTTGCGCGTATAGATTCTCGCGTTCCCGAAGAATTCTTGTAAACGTCAACTGAAGCATCTCAAACATTCAACGAAGGCAAGTCATAGACATTTGATCTTGTTGTACCCATTTTATAAAATTATATTCTTTTTATATTAGCATGCATTGCTAGTTTTATAATAATGGTTTTCAGGACAAGTTAATTGACCAACTGCCGTTATGCCTCCTTGAATAGTTGTGAATAACATATTGACATGTACCCTTGGACACCGTAGTTTGGGTTAATCTTAGTTGGACTTATTATTTTACCAACATGGGTATCGTATTATGCTTAGTCGTGATGGGATTCCTGATCACATACTCAAAGAATGATTAATCTTGACTAAATGAAATATGGAATTAAGACATGTGTTGCTACTATTATTAAAATATGTTGTGCCAAGGCATGGGTTGCCAGTTGGTCGAGTTGAACCAAAAACAATTTCATACTCAGACGATTGATCGTGCAGTAAAGGGGCAGAATTTTGGGATGTGGTTGTCTCGGCTGAGTAGTCACTACAGATTTTACTTTGTGCGCCATTGATCTAGGCCATACCGTACAACCACAAGTCTATTTATGGGGGTAGACTTGGCCAACTAACTAGCAATGTTTAAGTTGGTTCTGTTTGGGTTGATAAGTGGCGTAAGAGGGGGCGGGATCGAGGCGAAACCTTAGCGAGTAGGACCAAGTCAAAATAGAGCTTTGTTTCGTCTTGCTTGCCAAGTTGAAAAAGAAGTACAGGGACGACAATCCAAGACCGTTTGTGCTTTTTCGCCTACTTCAGCTACACCTTCACGTGTACATGAAACAAATAAGCGCACGGTACAAACATCCGCATCAAGATCATCTTCGGTCGTTTCTCCTGCTGCTGCATCTACCATGATTCTTTGCCTCGCTGTGTGAGCGTTACTCGCATCTCGTTGTCTTGCACCCTTGGCTCGCCTTTGTTCATTGAGTGGAGCAAGAAGAAGAAAGAAAAGCTTTTGACTACTCACCAACTCCAGTACCAACATCATCTGAGTCGAGCCTACAAGGTAATACCAAAGGTACTGATCTGAACACTCAACCTAAGAACAATAACCACGATTTCATGCCTAGTATCATTGAGCAAAGGAAAATCAGATTGTAGTAGAAACCATCGCATCACATGAGGTGGATGAATCTAGTCTTTGAGAAGATAGAAATTAATTTCTAACTACGAATCTGATATTATTAAGAATTTTCATGAATCTGTGATAATTTGATTGATTTGCCAACCGAGTTGAGTGCACCATGTGATAAACTTGTTGATTTACTGTTGACTTAAGTGCACCATGTTGAAATAATTGAATTACTCTTGTTTTGAATGATTCATGTGATGATTTAATCGCATACAATGATCATGTGGAATTGGTTAGACATAAAGACATTTTGACTAGAATTTCTCCAGTTGACTCTTTATGTTACATTATGTTGGATCCACCTATGAAATTATCACATGCCATGGAGAAAGTTTCTGCAATTGCATGTTCGAAATCCTTGCTTAGTGCCTACGCCCTTGGATATAAGTTTAATTTGATTGGAGATTATGGTGTAGACAATCAATTTCTTGTATATCGAATATGCATAACTTGTGATCACATGGCTGATTTGAGGCTTGTTGTTTCGAACAACAATTTTTCTGTGCCGAATTTTGTGGATTATCCGATACCTATATGTTCATCTATTAGTGCACCATCTAGCATTGACAATCTGAATAATGATGTACAAATCTTCTCACCCTTGCTAGATGTATTTGCTATTACTCAATTGAACTCCGATTATATACATGACTTGTGCACTTTGAAATCAATTGTTGTGCTGCCCATTAACTTACAAAAGTTGAGGATAATTTTCTTTCATAATCGAGCGATGCATAACTCTACTATTTACTTCACTTATACTTGCAAATTGAGTTGCAAACGGACTGCTATGAGAAAATATACCTGTGATGATTTGATGCATGCACAATCACTTGTCATTTCCACAGCTTTCTCTATTTCTTTGCCACTTGCTATTGCTAACATTTTGCAGAAAGATGAGAATGCGTTGCTCCAAGTTTTAAAGCTTCTTTTGCCGCTGGAGGATGAGCGTGAGTCGAGGACAACTCAAACGCAAGAAGGGGAGGATGATGAGGACATCAACCCTTCAGATACGACCGCTACTCCATGTCGGGACCCAGAATTACGATTCTGGAACCCTCTGTGTATACTGCACTAGTCCAGGATCACGCTAGTGCACACAGGGTTAACATAGGTAAATATCGATCCACACAAGCGATAAATAAAGTAAACAATTAGTTTGATTAACAAATAAGGGTTTTGACCTTATGGTCGAGTTTACACTTATTAACCCACGCAGGCTAACAGAGAAATAAGCAAAGAATGAGCGGAAATAACTCGGCGTAGATCCCACCAATTCACCACAGCAACCGCGGCATCCGGACCTTAACGATCAACCACCTTGGCGAACTCCTCCTCGAGCGGTGTAGACTCCTCCTCTTACGTAGGTTTGGCGCAAGTTTTACAACAAGCGAGTACACAACCGTACTCGCAAATCATACCACAGAATGCAATGTATAGATGCAGGCTTATTCCAAAGAAAAGGCTTCTGTGGTTCTTTTGCATAAAAGCGACATTTGCAATTGAATATGAATAATAGATTGAAAGCATAATTCAAAACAAATAAACAATATTAATTTAACAATTGTTTCCACAAAGACACATAGCCTAATCAAATTCTTTCACACAGCCATATGACTTAAATCACACAGCTCTCATTCCCACATTTTATGAAAACTACCCCTCGTGTGAAATCCCCGAGCATGTCCATGACCGCGGACGCGGCTATTCGAATAGATTGATTAACACTCTGCAGAGGTTGTACACTTTACCCACAAGATACAACTAGTGTAGCAAGCACCAATCGTAACAAAACAGTTCGGAAAATTCATCTCAAACATTGACGTTCCCAGTGTACTTACAAACCGCTATACCAGCTCACATAGAATTGGTATAACACACACCATTGGGACGGGGAAGACGATCGTCGCGATGCAACCACCAAGTAGTCACACCTCCACCTGTCACACGACCTAACCTATCCACCGAACATCAATGCCGAGAATCCATAACTTACTAAGTTAGGCCCGTCCCATACCAGGCATGTGGTCGTACAGTGAGGCTCAGTTCAATGGCGCACAAAGTTAAGTCCTTAATTCACCAAAGCAAGACTTCTATGTTCTAACTAAGTCACAAAGATCATCATTCCCATCACATAGACCACCATGTCACACAGTCTCCACCACTTGCCTCAGTCTAAATCCTTTACCACCCAGTTGGTTTTAGTGCAACACATGCCATCACGAAGTAATAACACATAGCACACAGTTTTACACGAAGTTCCATAGTCATAGTTCATATTTGCAACTTTCATGAGATGTGAGACTCGTAGCATGGCTAAGCAATTGTACTCGCATCTAACCAACCCACGTTGGTGCTATAATATTACCAACTAATAACCAATCTAGGGTGACAAGGAATTATGACATACAAGGCCAAGGTGTGATAACAATTTGGATAATAACTATGCCCAAAGCATTTAAATAAATAATTAAAGTAGAATGCAATAATTTAACACAAAGTAATTTCAAAACTAGGTTCAAAATTATCAAAGGTATGACTTGCCTTGGAAAATGTCTATGTACTGGTCTTGATCTTGAGGTGCTCCTTCTTCCACAAAATTCCCCGACGAATCGACGTCTACTCGCAAACGAGGCACAAACAAACAAAACAAATAAATAACAGAGGCAAAACAAGCTCCAAAAATTAAATAAAAAACTCAGATAAATAGAGCTTGAATTTAGACAAATTTATAAATTTGAATGGGCTCAATCGGAGTTAGGATGCAAAAGTTATGAGCTCTGGAAGATTAAATCTAAAAAAGAAACCCTAATTTGGATTTTCCAGAATTTCACGAATTATTTCTCTGAAGAAAAATCGGATTATTGCGCAACGCTAACGTCATCTGAGGACGTTCGGACGGGATGAAAATTGGTCTAACGGTGGGACCCACATGTCGGTGGCTCGGCTCACGGTAGACTAGGTCTCCGAGCCTCGGGTTTCGAGACCAGTGGATCGCCACGTGGGCTCGAAGTGGACCAATCGCGTGTGCGACACGTCGAGGCGGCCGCGATCCGTGTCGACTTCGCGCGTACGTGTGCCGACGGGCTGCGACACGGTGCTACGTGGGGCGACACGCAGCGCGGCCGAGAGTGGCGAGCCACGTGGTGGTCGGGATCGGCGGTGCTCTGGACCGCCGCAGCGGCGAACGGCGCGTCTCGCGGAGGTGAGTGGTACCGGCGTAGCCCGGTTATTGCGCACATGTGGGTGCACTCACGGGTGGTCGGAGACGTCGATGATGGCCGGCGGCGAGGTTTAGGCGCGAGTGCTTCGGTTGTTGTCGGACGTGGGCTCCGGCGGGGTCGGGGCGGTGGCGAAGACTCCAGGAGGTAGCTGAGGTGACGGCGACGACGGCGGTGCACTCCACGAGGGCAGGGTGTCACCGGTGGCGGCGCAATTCGAAGAAGAACACCGGCGGCAACAAAACCCTAAAGCTCAAGTTGTGGCGGCGCTAGGGTTTTAAGCGGCGAAAAAGGTTGGGGGTTCTGATGCGGACGTCAAAGCGGTCCCGGGGTACCTTTTATAGGGGCGGGAGACTAGGAGGCGTCTTGGCGGTGGAAACCCTAAAAGAGTCCAAGCGAGCACGAGAGAGAAACGGAGATAGAAACGAATCCGGTGTTTGATTTTGATCCGAGAAGATGCGGGGGGTTATGGATAAGATTCTACGCGTTTTCTAGAAGGGGTTTAGTTGGAAAGGATGCGTTGTCTTACGGGCTTGAGCTTGGAAACATGGCGGCGGCGCGCCGTGTGTGAGACGGCCGGCGCGGGCGAAGACTGACGTGTGGGCCCACACGTCGGTAGGGAAGTGTGGCGCGGGCAGAGCGGGCCTCGCGCGAGACGGCCGAAGGAGCAGTGGGCGAGGAAAGGAATTCGGCCCAAACCAAACTCTGAGATTTTAAATAGGTTTTCTAATTTAGAAAATACCAGAAATTCCAACAAGCAATAGAAAATAGCAAATGAACTCAGAAAAAAAATTCTAGAAAAATCTAGAAAATATATCTGAGCACATAGAACCCAAATAAAATAGTTTTGGCTATTGTTCATGTTGGGATTATGCACATTAAATATTTTTGGTTCTAAAGTCCAATATTAAGCTTTGGAATTAAAATCAAATAAAATTCAAATGGTGAATTTTTTCCCTACTAACTATTAAAAGATTTTTAAGCTCTGAAAATTGGGATGTTACACTCCACCTCCAACCGGGCTACTCGACTGCCATCGATTCGGTTGCATCAAACGCTACTTCAACGTGCCGATGAATACACTTCACTTATATCTGGTGTTGCGTGACCTCACATTGGGCCGAGGGTCTTGTATTTGTATCAATTATTTGGCCCAAAGAGCAGCCACCATTCTAGGTTATTTGGGCCGACCACCTGCTTGGCCTATTTGGGCCGACCGCCTCCACCTGGGCCGGACGCACTGTTCACGATACTGTTCATGTGAATAGTAACCCATGAATAGTATCATATTGCTAGCGCTTAGATATTTGCAGCTCCCTCTCCCCTATATAAGGAGGCCGCACCCCTCTAGTTTCCTTGGATTTTGTTTAGTTAAAAGTTAGCTTCTATGCAACTTGTGTATTGGCTTGTGTCGACTAGACCAACCATAATACCGCTTCGGAATCCCAATTTATCAAATATTTCATTCATATTCGCAATTTCAGATTGCTTATTTATCTTGTTCTTGCGTGCTTCTTCGGTGTATGCAGGAATCGACCTTCGTGGTCAAGTCATCCGGGTATTCGTGCACAGTTGATAACGACTTGTCGAGCAGTTCAGCGATTGCGTGGTTTCGAGCCTTGCGTGTTTGTAGCCAGGATCGTGAGAGTTGAGCGACGCCTACCGAACTTATCATTCTCATCGAAAGATCGGGCCAACAATCAGACCTTCGGGTTCATCACAGGGGCCCGACACATATGCCGACGATCCCCGTAGATGTGATCAATTGTATGCTCGGGGTCCTTGTATGACATCTCCTCGTCATCTTCTGACTGTTTACGACCACTTGTTTGCACTACTTTCTCGATGGTAAGAAGTGGTCCTTTGCCATATTGATAGTTTTTTAGTTTTAGTAGGAAGACCCGGTAGTTACGGGGGTCGTGCCCTTCTTTTTTTATACAAAGAGCATCACCTTGGTTTGCATGTCTTCCGTTCTGGTCGTTTGCTTTTGCCCCGGATAGAGTATTGTTTAAAGCCTTGAGGCTCCTTGTCACTCACAGCTAAGACCTCCTTCGAGCTCTTGGTCTGCGACTTTTGTTTTTAAATTTGCTTTTGGATTTCTTAGGCTGTTTGCCTTTCTCCTTGCTACCCTCACCCGCTCCTCGAGTATTCTTGTTGCACGATCGAGTGTGCGATTCCACTCGACTGCTTCCGAATTCAGTGACGGTAGCCGGAGGGTTTAGAACGATATCATCTGTAATCCTCTGGTTTCGGCCCCTAGGACACGGACGGGTTGGACTTGACACGTGGTGAGGCGTCCGGGCGCCAGGGGCATAGGAGAGACGGCAATCCAGACGAGGGGGGGTACGGACACACCATGTGATGGCTTCCAGGCGAGAGGGCGCGGATGCGTGCTATCTGGGCCCCAAGGGCGTGGCACTAGCGACATGGCGGCACGAAGGCCGTTGTAACATCCCAATTTTTCAAAGTTTTTGAAAATTTCCAAAATTTAAAAATAACCATTTGACTTTGTTTAGTTGCAAAAGCTTAACTTGAAATTTAGAAAACAAAAGCCATTTAATTTGAATTAATCAGACTTCAATTAAATGAAAAGGTTGGTTTATTTGAGTTTTCTGGATTTTATTTGGATTTTAAGTCTTTTCTTGCTTTTTCTGGATGTTAGAAAATGGTT
Source organism: Ampelocalamus luodianensis (assembly GCA_036346255.1). Lineage (NCBI taxonomy): Eukaryota > Viridiplantae > Streptophyta > Magnoliopsida > Poales > Poaceae > Ampelocalamus > Ampelocalamus luodianensis. The sequence goes on along the minus strand of CM070622.1, from coordinate 22,991,040 downwards.
TTTCCTTTTGTCCGAAATTAAAATCTATTTTGTTTGCAAAATTAAAAGCTAAAGTATAGTTAAAATTATTTTATTAAGTTCTAAATAATTCAAGGGACTTCTGTGAATTTTTCTAGAATTTTTAGACTTTATTAGCTATTTTCTAAAACCTATTTTGCTTTTCTCGGATTTCTTTAATCGAAAATCCTTTTAAATCCCCCCTGGCTTTTCAGCCGAAAGCCTTAAGCTCCGGCCCAGATCCGTGGCCCAACCTCCCCGCACCAGCCCGCTCTGCACACGCCCGAGCCTCCCTCGCTTGCCAACCATCCGATCGAGATCGCACGGTCCCGATCGCATTCACACGTTCGGTCGGACCGAACGTCCCACTCATTGTGAGCCGTCCGATCAAGATCGAACGACCCAGCCTCCTCGCATTAGCTCGCACCCACGTGCTCGTGCCCTCATCCATTGTGGACCGTCCGATTGAAATCGGACAACCCTCGCCTTCGCAGCCGCTCAGCGGGCGCATCTCTCTCTCTCTCTCTCGCTGACGTGTGGGCCCCACATGTCAGCTTCGTCGTCTTCCTCACCCACCATCTTCCTTGTGCGCCAACGCGCACGTCCGCACTATTTGCGCCGCGTTTTGCGCCGGCTCCACCCTAGCACCGTCACCTCCACGTCCTCCCCTGTCCACCGCGTCACCTCCCGCCTCTGCCGCGCCCGCTGCCGCCACCACTCCGCCCCCTATGCTCTGTCGCCACCTGCTCCCGTCCGCATCAGTCCTTGCCACCGCGAAACCCACCAACCCCGTCCTCCTCTCTCGGGCCTCCCTGCGCACACCAGAAGCCCCGTAGCCTTCTCCTCCTTTCCCCTCACCTCACTCTCTCCCTCTCGCTCTCCTCCTCCCCCATTTTGAGCTTCTCGCCGTCGACCACCAAAGAACGTCGCCGCCATTTGCGTCGCCGCTAAGCCTCCTCCGCCGTCGGCGACCATCGGGCCGAGCGCGCCACCGCTCAGGTCCAACGTGGCTGCCACGTGGCAGTCCAGGTGGCGCCACATCAGTGCCACATGAGCCCTTCGTTGGCGTGGCATTCCAGTCAGCGCTCGTGTGGCATTTCCTTTTTTTTAGTTCAAAAATAATTCAACTGAAAATAAAAACCCCAGGGCTGACGTCAGCTAGCGCAATAAATCCATTGTCCTTTACAAAAATAATTCCAAAAATCAGGAAAACCCCTTTTTCTTGATTTTTAAACTTCCGGAGGCCGCAACTTCTTCGTTCGAACTCCGATTTGAGTGATTCAAGTTTCTAAATTCATCTAAATTCCTCCTCTTACTATTAGTGCTAATTTTGTATTTATTTGGAGTTGTTTTATTTATTTGGCTTCGTTTGAATGTGTAGATTCTGGCGTTTCGAAATATTTCTCGGACCCGACAACCGAAGCACTTCAACTCTTCAACGAAGGTAAGTCGTAGACCTTTGACCATATCGTACCCATTTTAGAAAACTATATTTTTTGATATAAACATGTATTTCTAGTTTTATATTAAATGATTTTGGGCGTAGTTAATTGCCTAATTGTTGTATGCCTCTTTGAATAATTGCTATCGACTTGTTTTCTTGAATGACATAAATCTTTGGACATCATAGGATGAGTTTATTTTGGTTGGACGTATTGTAGAACTAACTCGGGTATCGTATTATGTTTAGCCATGCTTAGTCGCGGTGGGATTCATAATCAAATATTCATAAATGATTAATTTTGACCTAATGATATATGAAATTATGGTGCGATACCACGGTTGGGCAAATGTGGTGCGATGTCACAGTTGTGTCAATTTGTGGTGCAATGCCGCCTTTATAAAATTTTGTGTCATGGCGAGGGTAGCCATTGGCTTGGGTGAACAAAAATGATTTATGCTCGGGCGAGTGGTCGGTGGCAAGGGCGGAATGCGCGAGGCAATGCGGGAGGCACATTATATGGTGCGAGAGGCACTTAGGTGTGCGAGGCACGTGGGATGTGGAAAGCCTCGTCTGAGCAACCACTTAGGACTTAACTTCGTAAGCAATTGATCTGGGCCATACCGTACAACCACATATCCAGGATGGGGTGGATCTGATCGACTAATTAGTAATATTTTGATTTGGTTCTGTTTGGGTTGATGAGCGGCGCAAGAGGGGGTCCAGAATGGCGAATCCTTAGCGAGCAAAACCGGGTCAAAACAGAATTTTGTAAAGGCCTTATCACGTGCTCTAGACTACTCACCTAAGAGAGTGAGCGGTGGTATCGACGGATGTCAAACAAACTAGAGAAGTCGTGTTTGATGGGTAAAACTGTACAAGCTATGCAGAGTGTAAAACTATTCGAATAGCCGTGTCCCCTGATTGTGGACAACCTAGTGATTTCACACGAGGGGTAGATTTTCATAAAAAATGTTGTAATAGTTTGGATGGGAAGCGACTGGGTCGTTGGAAAGATTGTAAAGTGAACAGGGTGTTCACTAGTTGTTTTAAAAGAATTTGTTTACTTATGTATTAATATTTAACTTGTGCTTTTTAATCTACTTATTGTATTTACTATCAATATTACTTTCTGCAAATTAAACATAAAGCTATCCTTGTCAAGCTTTGCATGAATAATAATTGTATATATTTTCTTACGGCTTGCTCAGTACATTTAAAGTACTCATAGCTTTATGCTCTCTAGTTAATCAGTGTCCACAGAAGAACCTGGATGCACCGCGCTCTTTGAAGAGGAGTACTTTAAAGACTGTGCGAATTAAGTCGCGTCCTCCACTCGATTGTCTGTGGGCATATCGGGTGGCCATCACAAGATATTTTAATTCTGCTACAAGTTTACTCTGTGATCTTTAGCCATGCGTGGCCAACTCTATAAGACTTGACCATAAGGTTATTTTGCTACTAAGTAATATTAATTTATCTGCTTCATCGTTATTTTGTGTATGGATATAATTTCATCTATATTGTAACTGTGTGAGCTAGCTACTGATCATAGGACTAATTCAGAATGCACAAAAGGTCTCGGAGTTGCATACCCAAAGTCCCGACAACCGTCTGGCCCCTGGGAGCCGATCGAGATGGAATCTAGATGCAGGAGACATGATGTGGACGTATGTCAATTGTATCATTTTTAGCATTACAACGTGTGAACAACCAATTTCATTAATAACCAGACCAAGTGTGGCATTTAGTCCGAAAACTCCGAATGGAGAAACTTCCACAAATATCTCCTTTAAGAAAGCGATAGATTATTTCGGAAGCCCCACCCCATCAACTCAATAGGGTAGAGAAGCTACAATACAAACTTTTCAATTTGTTCCCTTTTTTTCGGAGCAGCTACAGACAAACCTCACGGTCCTCAAGAACAACTCTACAATCACATGACACCATTGGTGGGTGGGGCCGGCGGGGGGTGTTCCGAATAGTCTAGTACTCTCCAAGTAATTCAGTTTCAGAAGTCGACGGCGAGCACCCTAGCGAGCGCCTCGAGCCCCACGCCGCCGTCGCCGCCGCCGGCCACGCGTATCATGGCTCGGATCTCGTCGTCGGCTGCCGGCATCCCGGCCCATCCGAGGTACGCCTTGAGGTCCTCGAACCCCACCTTGCCGTCCCCGTCGCGGTCCATCAGCCGGAACGTGTCCTCCATCGCGGACCGGCACCCGCGCCCCGGCCCGGCCCCGGCTGCCCCTGCGGCGGCGCGGCCCAGGAGGCGCTCGAACTCCTCGTACTGCACGAAGCCGTCGCGGTCGGCGTCGGCGGCGGCGATCATGGCCGCGATGTCGTCGTCGTCAAAGCGCTCGTTGGTGGCGGCCTTGGCGTAGAAGGACTTGAGGTCCTCGCGGCTGATGCGGCCATCGCGGTCCGCGTCCAGCACGTCGAACGCCGGCCGAAGGTCGCCAGCGGGGTGGTCGAGGCGCGCGTACCTGCCGCCGGGGCACATGGTCGGCGTGGCGAAATGAAAACACTGGAACAGTATAGGGAGATTGGAACGTTGATCTCTGGTTTTGCGGAGGTCGCGGCTAATTGCGGCTTGTGTGTGCTATTCCTAGCGAAGGGGAGGAGGCCGTTATTTATAGAGCAGGGAGCGGATTCTGCGGCCCGAGAGCATGTTTTTTCGTGGACCTGGTCTAGGAACTGGTGTGCGGCCATTTCACGCTGACAGTTTGGCCCACGAATGCCTCTTTGATCTGGATTGGAACACGGGAGTTTGGTCGTGGTGGTGGCCGGGATCTGGGAAAGGCAGATGTGTCAACGCATGAGATTTTACTAGTATTAATTGGTTTCGTTTGAGATTTGAGGAGAGAGAAAGCTTGGAGAGCAAGGAGCATGCCGCATGCGTATGGGGAAAAGTCGCGCTAGGTTGGACCGGTCCAAACGGGAAGACGTGGTGGGTGACGTCAACGTTCAGCCGGAGCGCGCTGGCCACTGGGCGTCTCTTTCCAGGTGAGATCTTTCGTGGCGTCGGCCGAGGGATTCGAAATAAAAGCTGTACTAACAGCATGCACGTGACTGTTTTTAAGGGTAGAAGCTGCAATGCCATATTGCCACATCTTCATACATACAAGGCACCTGTGTACTAACAGCATTAGCGCAATTGACCAATTGTTGTATGTCTGTATGTTTGAATCGTGACACGAAGAGTGAAAGTAGGGTACTGATGTAGGAGTGGATAATTTGAAGAATGGAAAGATAAATATGTAGCTAGTTTGGTTGGGACTAGTTTGGTTGGGACGTTGTAGAAAAGACTAAGAGTAAATACGTAACTAAATTGCAAGTAAGAATATACTGAAAGATAAATCAGGTGCAGTGTAACGTTGTAGTATTTGTGTATTGTGTAGCGGGGCTGCTATACTGAAGAAATAAAAGTGTTACATATTGTTCTGAAATCTAGGCATATTGTGGATATCATGGGGATATGCTCATGATCTTAGGATGATGTGACAATTGGCAATGACGTTGAAGGTTTGCGAAAACACGAGTTTTCGGCAAAGTTCGATTCTGTCGAGTCTCAGCGATCGGCCGGCCATGGTGGCGGTCGGACCGGTCTGTCTTTGGTCATTTCTTTGGTGGCGGTGGCGGTCCGACCGCTCAGAGGCGGTCGGACCGCCGTGTGTGATCGGCTCGACTGCTGGCGAGCGGTCAGACCGGTCATTAAGTGAAGTTTGGATTTTGGAGCTGGGCCAAAAATAGAGGGTGTAGGCAAGAGAGAAGGTTCTACTATTCTTGGTCCCATAATTTTTGGAGTCTCCAGACAAAAGTTTTATTCGTTTGAAATTTCCAGAGAGGTTGCGGCTTTGAGTTGAAATTTTGGCTAAGTCCACAGGTGGCGGTCGGGCCAGGCTTACATTGGCGGTCGGATCGGCGCCGGCGGTCGAGCCGGACAAGGGTGGCGGTTTGGCCGGTTTTCACTTAACTCGTCGGCCGTGTGGCGGCGATGGTTGCTGTTAGGTCAATCTCATGGGTTTGGTGCATATGTGTTGCATGATGCATGTTTTGACTAACGTGGGTCAAGTTGTGAAGAACTTGTTCCGGTTCGATTTGCTTGTCTATTGTTGTGCAAAGTTGCTTGGTGGTCAACGACGGTCACGGCGAGGATGATCGGGACTAGGCTTGGAGGCGAGGTTCGAACGATCGGCGATGCGGGTGAAGTCATTGGACTCAAGTATGGTGCAAGATGGACAAAGGTGACCGAAGGCGGTTCGGTGCGGCCGGTTGGATCAAGCGGCGCGGGGTGGTGCAAGTGCCATGGTGGTTTCGGTGGGAGCCGGATGGGAGAGACTTGCCGAGCATGATGAGAGCCGTTGGATCAATCTACACGTGGCGAACAGCGAGTGCCGCGACAATCTGGACTCGGTCTTGGAGAAGGACCGAGAAGGGTATTTTGTAATCTTACCAAATACCGCCTTGGTGACCTTTTGCTAACCCGCGGCGCAAGGCGGTGCGTGGAGAAGCGGATTAGGTCAAGAGGAGATGAAGACGGCGCTTTAAAATGCGTGCGTGTGTGACCCGTTTGTTTTGGGCCTTAACGGAGCCCATTAGGAAACTCTTCTAGAAGGTCTAGGCCTCCACTATAAATAGAGGAGGAGGTGGCTGCACCCCTCAACCCTTTCATTACTTGAAAATCCTAGTTTTTGCTTGTGTGCTTAGGGAGTTGATAGTTGGAGGTTAGGGTTCTAGAGAGTTGGATTTGATTTCGTGCTCATGTATTGAGTCTTTGTCCTCCATTGATGGAGTGGTGTAAACCAATACCATATCAAATCAATCCAAAGAAAGTTCTCTCAAAGATGAGTTCATTTGCCTTCTTTCTCTCTATTTGGTGATTTTGAGTCTTTCTTTGATCCATGAGAGTTTTGGTTGGTTTCTTGCTATGATCTAACTTGCTGCAACATGTGGGAACCCATCTAGGGTCATCTTAGTCATCAATCACCCACGAGCAAGTTTCTAGATCATATTTCGTTCTTAACTCGGTTTTGACCCACCTTCACTCAAACGGAAAAGGTCGAACTTTGGCAAGGATCTTCACGATCGTTGCTTGGAATAGGTTCTGACATCCTTAGGAAGGTGTGTGTCAAGTTTCACGAAGTTTGGACGCACGAATCAAAAGTTAGATCAATTTGCGTTTTGGTTTTGGTGATTTCACTATTCATTGGCCCGGAGGTCGACCGCCATGTATTGAGAGGTCGACCGATTTCCAAAGGTCGACCGATTTCTAGTTGGAGGTCGGACCGCCCAACTCATTTAGGTTTTGAGTTTTATGTTTTTGAAGATTTTGCTTGGGGTTTTGATTGGATTCAATACAAGTCTTCTGTGTGCATGATTGATTGATCTTCATAGCTTTCATAGCTATTGGAGTGAGATTCGTATTGAATTCAATTAGGAGAAAAGAGATCGTGCTCCTATTCACCCCCTCTAGTCGCCTTTTCGGTCCAACAAGTGGTATCGAGCCAGTTAGTTCAATCTTGATCTTAACGGTCACCGAACTTGGCGATGGATAAGTACTCCTCCAAACCGCATATCTTCAATGGGCACGACTATGCTTTTGGAAGAACCGCATGCGTGTCTTTCTTGAGAGTGAACCACGGGGTATTTGGGAGGCATTCGTGATCCGCTCATCTTGCTCGAGGTTGCTACGCCGCTCAAGCCCTCTTGGCTAGTGACCGTAAGGCAAAGAATTTCTGTATGGTGGGCTTGGTAGACAGAATATGATAGGATTTGCAATCTCGAGATCGCACATGAGATTTGGAAGACCCTCGAAACCTATCATGAGGTTCTTCCCAAATCAAACAAGTGCGTCGGCAGTCTATAAAAGAGAATATAACAAATTCGAGATGCGTCTGGTGAGAGCATCGATGACATTTTCGATCGCTTTAACACGATGATAAATCGGATGAAGGTGTTGGTATTGAATTTACACATCGAAAATGCCATCCATCTCCCTGCTGCAATCAACACGTGGAGTGGGAGATAAAGGCTACCGCCATTCAAGAAAATGTCAACTTCTCGATCGACCTTGAGTCGCTCTATAGCAAGCTCGGGACTCATGAGATCCAGAAGTCACCATTCTAAGAAGGGTAACATGGCTTTAGTAGCGGACCGCTCAAGAGAGCCTCTAATGGGTCGTTTGAGTCTTCTTCGGAATTTCTCTTGCTTCTTTATCCGCAATCCAAGAAGAGGATCTTGAAAGTATTCTGAGCCGAGATGACACTTTTGATTAAGAAGTTCACAGGGCCTACAACAATATGAGGAACAAAAAGAGAGCGGCCCTGTGACTTGTTATGAGTGTGGAGAGCTCTATCATATCAAGGCAAATTGCCCTAAGTGAAGGGCAAGAGCAACCACAAGGAAGAGAAGCCGACTTGGAAGAAGCCTCAAGGGTACAAGTCCAAGTTTGATGCTGCCAAGCTTAAGAAGGTTGTTCACCGGGTCTTTGCCGCTCTTGGAGAACAATCCTTAAGCGATGTGGACTCCGGAAGTGAGGAGGACAAAGAGGAGGAGCTTCCTCAAGACAAGAACAAAGGAAGGCTAAAGATTTTACCTGGCATGTGCTTCATGGCGACTAGTCGACATCAATGACAATGAGGTACCTCCTTCCTATGATGATCTTTTTGCTAGATGTGATAATCTCTTTGAGCAACTCTTGAGTCAGGATAAGGCTTTAAAAACTACCATGGCTAAGAACAAGGACTTAGAGTCACAAGTGGATAATTTAACTCTAGAACTTGTAAATGCTAAGACTCTTGAATCGATGAATGTTCATCTTGCCATGTTCTCGCACTCTGAATTCTCTAAATTGCAATCTGCTCATGATGTTGCCTTGCATCAACTTGAAAATGCTAGAACCGAGCTAATTGAATTTAAATCTACTCCTTGTGATAAATGCTCGAGTCCGACAAGTTGGATGCTTACGGTAATGTGAAATCTAGCTTTTGCACTTTCGCTTAGAACGTGAAAATGAAGTCAAAGATATCTTAGAAGCGATTAGAGCTAAATATGCCAAGCTTAAGGACGTGATTGAGACTTCTACATGTGCTTTATGTCCAGCTCTTAAGCTTGAGGTTGCTAGTTATAAGAAGAGGTCTATGGCTAAAACTTGTGATTCATGTGTTAACTTTAGAAAAGAAATTGCTTACCTTAATGATACATTAGAAAAATTTTCTAAAGGAAAAAACAGTTAAACATGATCCTTGATCAGTCAAAGACTCCTTATAAGAACCAGGGGTTAGGATACAACTTTGCACATGACAAATCTAAGGGCATTCAAATATTGAAAAATGGCTTAGTTGAATTCGATACCCAACCTGCCAAGATTATTTTCAAATCTGCAGGTTTTGCCCAACCATCTGTTCAGTCAAAAGGTGTTTCTCCCAGTGGTACCAAGTACCATTGCACCTATTGCAAGAAGGATGGGCATTTGATTGAATTCTGTTGGCGTAGGTTGAAAAACGCTAAGAAAAATATTGCTAGGATGTCATCTAATCAACCTAGAGCTTTTGTGAGACATGGTAATTTAGAAAGGAAGAAACCTGGTCTAGGATTTGCTTCACATGCTTCTAGACAGGATAATTCTCATGTTAGAGTAACCATTGCTCACAACAGAATTTCAAATAGAATCAAGGATAGCACTTCTGTTTTGCATACTACTCGCAGATATGTGTCTCAGTACTGGGTTCCCAAGTCATGTTTAACTAACCCCAGTATTGAGACACATCGTCCTTCTGTACCTTGATTTTCAGGATCGCCGCGGAAGGAAGGACACGTGGTTCGTCGACTCCGGCTGTTCACGCCACATGACCGGAGATTCAAAATGGTTCACCTCCTTCACGCGGCGATCGTGGTGATGTCTTCATCACCTTTGGAGACGAGACTCAAGGGCGGATTGAAGGAATGGGATCAATCGGGGTGAGCGACAATTTCATCCTAAAAGACGTCGCCCTTGTGGACAAGCTCGAGTTTAACTTACTCTCGTCTCACGACTTCTTGATGATGGCTATGAGACTATATTTAATAAAAATGCTTGTCGGTACTTGATTCAGCTGGTGAGCTCGTTTTTGGGATTTATAGAGCTGCTAGGATCTTTGGAGCTGACTTTTCTGAATCTCTTGCTGGTTCTCTTAAATGTTTGATTACATCTTCTTCTGAGTTCTGGCTTTGGCACCGACGGTTGGGGCACATTGGGTTTGATCATCTGACGCGAGTTAGCAACCTTGATCTCATGAGAGGTTTGCCCAAACTCAAAGTCGTCAAGGATCTTGTATGTGCGCTCAGAGGCACGGCAAGCAAGTTGCCGCCACACCCTTTGATGACTATGGTCATGACTGACGGACCAGGACAGTTGCTTCATATGGATACTGTTGGTCCTGCTAGGGTTCGGTCAATTGGTGGCAAATGGTACATTCTTGTCATAGTCGATGATTTTTCGAGATACACTTGGGTGTTCTTTCTTGCTTCGAAGGATGAAGCTTTTGGTCATTATCATGATCTTGTTCTTCGTTTGGCTTCTGAACTTCCGGGTGCCTTAAGAGCGATCCGCGATGACAATGGCACGAGTTCAAGAATGCCTCGTTTGCCTCTTTTTTTGTGCCGGCGCGAATTGAGCATCAGTTCTCTTCTCCACACGTCCCTCAACAAAATGGCGTTGTGGAAAGGAAGAACAGAACCTTAGTCGAGATGGCTAGAACGATGCTAGATGAGTATAGCACACCGAGGAGGTTTTGGGCCGAAGCTATTGCTACAGCTTGCCATATTGCAAATCGTGTCTTCTTGAGACCATCTTTGGGCAAGACTCCTTATGAGCTTCGATTTGGTAGAAAACCCTCTGTTTCTCACTTTCGAGTTTTTGGAGCTAAGTGTTTCATTCTTAAGACAGGAAATCTAGATAAATTTGAATAAAGGACTTTTGATGGTTTATTTCTAGGTTATCCTGCACATTCGAGGGGTTTTCGGGTTTTTAATGTTGAAACTAACATTGTCCAGGAGACATGCAATGTCACTTTTGATGAGACTAGCCCTGGAGCTAGATCCGACGTTTCAGTGATACAGTGTGAAAGCATTTTTGTGGAGGAAGATGATGACGGCCGAGACTTGTCCTCCACCTGCTGCTGTTGAGGCTCCTGTCCAAACTCCGTAACACGCTACGACTACTTCACCTTGATTGAGGCTCTGCTGCATCTTCATCATCAGTAGTACCTGCGGAGGTTGAAGAGATGCTGTCTCCCCGAGGCGCTCCACTTCACATTCTGAGGCGTCATCCTCCGGATCAGATGATCGGTAATCTTCATGAGCGAGTCACTCGCTCCGGTATCACGATCCGAGTCTCTACTCCCATTCTGCGTTTGTTGCTTCTTTGAACCCGCGATATATCACATGCATTATCGATTCTAGTGGGTTAATGCTATGCATGAGGAGTTAGAGAACTTTGAGAGGAACAAGGTCCGGAACCTAGTAGAACCTCCTAGTGGTCATAATGTGATAGGAACCCGTTGGGTGTTCAAAAATAAACAAAATGAGGATGGTTACGTGGTTAGAAACAAGGCTAGGTTAGTAGCTCGGGGCTTTAGCCAAGTTGAGGTTAGATTTCGATGAGACATTTGCTCTGTTGCTAGATTGGAAGCCATTAGTTCTCGCTTGCATTTGTCGCTTCTAAGGGCTTTAGATTATATCGATGGATGTCAAGAGTGCCTTTCAATGGTTTTATAGAGGAGGAAGTGTATGTTAGGCAACCCCTGTGCTTTGAGAATCCCAAGCATCCACATCATGTTTTCAAGCTATCTAAAGCCTTGTATGGTCTTAAGCAAGCCCCTAGAGCACGGTATGATAGACTTAAGACCTTTTCGCTTAAGAATGATTTTGAGATGGGTAAGGTAGACAAGACCCTGTTCATCCTTAGGCGTGGCAATGACTTCTTGCTTGCTCAGATTTATGTAGATGATATTATCTTTGGTGGTTCTTCTCATGCTCTTGTTTCTAGTTTTTCTGAGACCATGTCCAGGGAATTTGAGATGAGTATGATGGGAGAACTCAATTACTTTCTGGGGCTTCAAATCAAGCAATGCAAGGAAGGGATCTTCATCCATCAGACGAAGTACACCAAGGATCTGCTCAAGCGTTTCGAGATGGGTGACTGCAAGCCAATCGCCACTCCCATGGCGACTTCGACTGTTCTGGATCCAGATGAGGAAGGAGAAGCCGTGGATCAACGCGAGTACCGCAGCATGATCGGCTCCCTCTGCACTGACGGCCTCAAGACCGGACATCCACTTCGCGGTTTGCCTCTGTGCGAGGTTTCAGGTGTCTCCGAGGACTTCCCATCGCCAAGCCGTTAAGCGCATCTTCAGGTATTTACACTCTACCCTCCAATATGGCATTTGGTTTTCCTGCTCTTCGTCCTTGTCCATTAGGGGGTTTTCTGATTCTGATTTTGCGGGCTGTCGGCTAGATAGGAAGAGTACCTCAGGCACTTGTCACTTCTTAGGCATGTCTCTTGTCTCTTGGTCTTCTAGGAAGCGATCTTACATTGCACAATCCATCTTGAAGTGAATATGTAGCTGCTGCTAGTTGCTGTAGTCAGATCTTGTGGATGGTGTCCACTCTTCAGGATTTTGGGTTGGCATTTGATAGTATTCCTCTTTTCTGTGATAACACTTCTGCGATTAACATTGCTAAAAACCCTGTGCAACACTCTAGGACCAAGCACATAGACATTCGCTATCACTTTCTTAGAGATCATGTCGAGAAGGGTGATATTGTGCTGCATTTCGTGGAGTCCGAGGCTCAGTTGGCTGATATCCTCACCAAGCCTTTAGATCCAACTAGGTTTGCCACCTTGAGAAGTGAGTTAGGGGTAATTTATCCCTACGGTTTGGTTTGAGGGGGAGTTGGCTCTGTTCTGAACTTTTCTTGTTCATTTGAGCTTTTCTGTTTTTCTGATACCTTCTTCTAGTGGTATTTTCTTTTGATTTTTTTTAATCTTTTTAGGCTCTTTAAGTTTTTGTGCATCTCATTGTTTCATACTGCATTCATATGAAAAACCAAAAGATGCATTGTTATATAAGCTTTTCCTTGTCTTTTAAAATTGATGAAGCTTTGCTTATTACCCTTTTGAGCTTTAGTATTTCAATTCGCTCAATGTCATGTCTAGTTCTTTGACTTGCTAGAATTATCATGCTTTCACATGTGTAGCTAAGTCTTTCTTTGAATGAGCTAAAATTTTAAGACAACTTGAACTAAAAGCGCAATTTGTGGATGTTTTAGCTAGTTGCGCAATTAGTGCTCCTTTTGTGACATTGGCCTGTCAAAATTGCGGTGTTAGCTCTTGAATCTAGTATTGATCATTGCTTGAGCTTCTTGTTCTTTTAAGAATCTAAATCTGCTCTTGTGAAAAATGAAAAATCAAATTTAAAGATTGTCTTGTGCTTAAAATGTGCCAAACTATTCTCTCGAGACTGCATGTCATAGACATGAACTTGGAGATAGTTTGATGATCGAACGATCTCATGGGGACCGCTTGTCACAATTGACATGAACCTCAAGATTTGTCGCCCGTAGAAGCTTAGGAAGAGTTTGTGGATGGCTCCTAGTCAGGATCTTCTTCACTAAGATATACCTTTAATCAACTTCAATATTCATTGAAAATGAAAAACTGTTGAAAAATGGGCAGTTGAGAAAAATTGAGCAAAATGATTCAATTCAGGACCTGTTTGTCTCTTAATGTGGTCATTGTTAGCTTCTTGATCTCACATTGACATTTTGACATGGCCAGTATCATCTTAGGATCCCTGCTGATGAACTTGCTAGATTTGAAACTTTGCTTAAAATGCTAAAATTCATTGCTTTACCTTAAGCCTTCTTGCTTAGCTTTGTTATATATGTCTTAACATGATCTTGCTAGCGCTGATAGGCTTGATATGTATTGAGTGTGATTAGAAATGCTAGCTTGCTCTTTTTGGGTAATCTTCAAAGCTTCTTGTAATCAAAAATTGAAAAATTCAAAAATATGAAACCACTCCATTGCATTTCATACATGCTCCTTCTTATGCTTTTTCCTCATTCTGCACTTGTTATCTCTGGACGAGAGGAAGGCGTGATTCCTTGATGACTCCATTGTCAAAGGGGGAGAAGATATTTCGAGATGTGTAAAGGGGAGAAGATTTAAAAATATTAAAAAGGGGGAGAAAATTGGAGAATTTGAAATTTTCTGAAATTTGAGTTTCTTATTTGCATTCGTTTGATCGTATTGCCATTTCTGAACGTGAATTGCAATTCTTGAGCCTCACGATGATCAAAGGTCATATCGAACAATTGTTCTTTTATATGGACCTTAAGTGAGATTTTAACTCTTTCTGGAAAATGAAGCTTTCTCTCTTTCTTTTGCCTTATCTCACTTGCCTATACTATTCTGAAGCCAGCTTGGTCATTTCCATTGCTTTCTCTTGCATATGGACCAAGTTGTGCCATTCTTGTAACGTCAAGTTTTACTTTTCAAACCTCAAAATTTGCATTTGTTGAAATTGCCAATGTGTTCATCAAGGGGAGATTGTGGATATCATGGGGATATGCTCATGATCTTAGGATGATGTGACAATTGGCAATGGCGTTGAAGGTTTGCGAAACACGAGTTTCGGCAAAGTTCGATTCTGTCAGTCTCGTCCGATCGGCCAAGCCATGGTGGCGCCGACCGGTCTATCTTGGGCTGTTTCTTTGGTGGCGGTGGCGGTCGACCGCCCAGAGGCGGTCGGACCGGCGATGCGGTTCGGCCAAACCTGGCGGCGGTCGACCGGTCATTAAGTGAAGTTTGGATTTTGGAGTTGGGCCAAAAATAGAGGGTGTAGGCAAGAGAGAAGGTTCTACTATTCTTGGTCCCATAATTTTTGGAGTCTCCAGACAAAAGTTTTATTCGTTTGAAATTTCCAGAGAGGTTGCGGCTTTCAGAGTTGAAATTTTGGCTAAGTCCACAGGTGGCGGTCGACCGCCTTACATTGGCCGATCGGGCCGCGATGGCGGTCGAGCCGGACAAGGGTGGCGGTCTGACCGGTTTTCACTTAACTCGTCGGCCCGTGTGGCGGCGATGGTTGCTTGTTAGGTCAATCTCATGGGTTTCAGTGCATATGTGTTGCATGATGCATGTTTTGACTAACGTGGGTCAAGTTGTGAAGAACTTGTTCCCGATTTCGATTTGCTTGTCTATTGTTGTGCAGGTTGCTTGGTGGTCAACGACGGTCAACGGCGAGGATGATCGGGACTAGGCTTGGAGAGCGAGGTTGTAACGATCGGCGATGCGGGTGAAGTCATTGACTCAAGTATGGTGCAAGATGGACAAAGGTGACCGAACAGGCGATTCGGCGCGGCCGTTGGATCAAGCGGCGCGGGTCGGTGCAAGTGCCATGGTGGTTTCGGTGGGAGCGGATGGGAGAGACTTGCCGACATGATGAGAGCCGTTGGATCAACCTACACGTGGCGGAGCAAGCGAGTGCTTCGCACAATCTGGACTCGGTCTTCGGAGAAGGACCGAGAAGGGGTATTTTGGTAATCTTACCAAATACCGCCTTGGTGACCTTTTGCTAACCCGCGCAAGGCGGTGCGTGGAGAAGCGGATTAGGTCAAGAGGAGATGAAGACGACGCTTTAAAATGCGTGCGTGTGTGACCCGTTTGTTTTGGGCCTTAACGGGAGCCCATTAGGGAAACTCTTCTAGAAGGTCTAGGCCTCCACTATAAATAGAGGAGGGAGGTGGCTGCACCCCCTCAACCCTTTCATTACTTGAAAATCCTAGTTTTTGCTTGTGTGCTTAGGGAGTTGATAGTTGGAGGTTAGGGTTCTAAAGAGTTGGATTTGATTTCGTGCTCATGTATTGAGTCTTTGTCCTCCATTGATGGAGTGGTTGTAAACCAATACCATATCAAATCAATCCAAAGAAAGTTCTCTCAAAGATGAGTTCATTTGCCTTCTTTCTCTCTATTTGGTGATTTTGAGTCTTTCTTTGATCCGCGAGTTTTTGATTGATTTCTTGCTATGATCTAACTTGCTGCAACATGTGGGAACCCATCTAGGGTCATCTTAGTCATCAATCACCCACGAGCAAGTTTCTAGATCATATTTTGTTCTTAACTCGGTTTTTGACCCACCTTCACTCAAACGGGAAAAGGTCTGAACTTTGGCAAGGATCTTCACGATCGTTGCTTGGAATAGGTTCCTGACATCCTTAGGAAGGTGTGTGTCAAGTTTCACGAAGTTTGGACGCACGAATCAAAAGTTAGATCAATTTGCGTTTTGGTTTTTGGTGATTTCACTATTCATTGGCCTGGAGGTCTGACCGCCATGTATTGAGAGGTCTGACCGATTTCCAAAGGTCAGACCGATTTCTAGTTGGAGGTCAGACCGCCCAACTCATTTAGGTTTTGAGTTTTTATGTTTTTGAAGATTTTGCTTCGGGGTTTTGATTGGATTCAATACAAGTCTTCTGCTGTGCATGATTGATTGATCTTCATAGCTATTGGAGTGAGATTCGTATTGAATTCAATTAGGGAGAAAAAGAGATCGTGCTCCTATTCACCCCCCCTCTAGTCGCCTTTTCGGTCCAACACATATGCACATGAAGGTTGAAGATGAAACAAGTCTATGCAAGGAAAAAATAGGCGTGTCAGGCTATAGTATTGAGAATACATATCGGGTTGATTCATTGGAATAGAGTACCAACTATGATGTGGTGTAATCTGAAACAAGTAGGAACAAAATTAAACCACAAATAAAGAGACAACTTTAATAAGTACATAGTACTTGGTGACTGACAAGATAAGCGTTATTAATTACGCACAAGAGAGCACATGTATCGTGGGTGAAAAATGGGACAAATTGTGTTGCTGGTTTTCTACAACACTATACATGTACATACATAATACATAGTTGAACTGTAATACCATAAAGTAGGAAACAAACGATTTTGTCGTATTGGCACTTTTTCACACGGTATTTACAGGAATGACCGGCTTCAAACTTTTTTTTACAAGAATAGCACCGTTTCTGCACGACCGCTGTGCGGGAACATCGACGCGGCGGCCGTGTAACATCCCGGCTTAGCAAAAGCCCAAGATGTCACTTTCATCTATTAACACTACATGGATCTACATCAAACTCAAGTATTTATATATTGTAAGAGTCACGATTAAACGTTCGACAAAAGATAAACATATATAGTTTCAACAAGCTAGTTATTCAATTCAACTATAATTCGAACTAAGAAATTATCAAATGCATTACAGAAAGGTTTCAATTAAGAGAAACAATTGCTAGTCATAAAAAATCAACTATGATGAAATAAAGGAAACGCAACCTATTCAATTATTACAATTTCTGAAATGAATGAATCAAGTATTGTAGTGAAGTGCTTCTCAAGTGTATAAGTTCCATGTTCTACTTTCTCCCAAAGTATGCTGCCCTCAACGTACACCTAAAACATTAGAAAACAAGTGTGAGTCCAAGACTCAGCAAATACAAATAACGACGTAGGAAAACCTCATAACAACGACAAATCGTTCTCATTGAACAACTTATGAAACATTGAATCGAAGACATATCATTCTCAATATGAAATACATAGGTAAATATTATGAATGAAATGCAGCTCATGCATATGACTCCAATTCTCTTCTGCATATACCGGTATAGCCAGTGAAACACCCGTCGGTGTTCACTTAGGCCCGCATTATACAAAATACGGAGATCGAAGGCCCATATGAAGAATCTTTCAAACAGGGATCTAATTTGCCCACATTGGAATGGTGGATCTTACTTGCCTATATTGGAAAGATGGGACTTCACTACCCACTCCCGTGGGTGAATCATGAATGATTGAAATGAATGAAATGGAATGGAATGAATCTCAATCCCACTCCCATGGGCTAAACATGAAAACTTGGGATGAATATAATGAAACGTAATGAACACTTTCATACCTTCACATTGATATAAGCATTTAACGGAAGCAAGCAATCAGTAGAAAAAATACTCGTACTTCATAAGATCATCCATATCATAGTATTTCAACCAAATTGTACAAACACACATCCCAGATGGCCCAAAATGTACTTGCCTTTCGTGTTGCGACAAATTGAAGGTAGAGAAGGCGAAACAAAACTCAATGTCACTCCGCCTACAATAAATACTTTACTTAAAACAAGATTTGACAAGGTGAAACAACGCTATTCACAACACTCTATTCTGCACTCCCAAAATCCATACTTCAATTATTTAATCTACTTAAGTAACTACGAACTAGCAGAAAACCAAAACTGGACAACGGCCTTCCAAAATACATAACCCTCCCTCTGGTAATCATAAAAAGGCATACTCAGATTCTTTGAAAAGATAAAAAAATTATCTACAATAACCTAGTTGGCGAGATCCACTAATTCTGCCCACATCTGAGTCTAATATTCAGTTGAAAATCTAAAGTTATAATCTGACAGACAGAACGGATAGCAGCACGAGAAATGCTATAACTTTTAATTGGCCGAACCAAATTTTGATTTCTTTATCAATTTGAAAATATAAGAATATGAACTTCAAAAGTCTAGTTGGACCGATCCTCGGATTATGCCTTTAACAAATTTTAGCCCACAGCTCAAAACTATCGTCAGAATCTGACATACATTCTGGAAAGTAAAATTGAAACGTACATAACTTTTGTTCTACAGATCCAAAAAGTGTGTTCTTTATCAATCCTGAAAGCTAATGAAATTACATATAAAAATTGTTTTGGGCAATATCCCTGAATCGGCGTTTAACAAAATCTTAATTAATTAACAAGACGACTGCTGATTCTCGTTAGGATTCCTGGACAGCAGTAAAGAAACTAACGTATCTCCCAAACCATAACTCCGATTTAGGTGATCTCAGAGCCTATTGAAAGCTGAAGACAAACCCCACAATTCTTTAGGAGATCATAATCTCCAATTCGGCCTTGATCTATACGAAAACTGATGAACAACAGGGAACTGAATTCTGATTCTAATCACAGCAGTAGCGACGACTCTCTAATCGACAGTAATTAAGAACTAATACGATCCATACAGCGAGGAATTGAACAATTACCCTCGAAGACATGTGAATTCGCTGAAATCTTTGCACAAGTCCCCTCTCCCCCACTCACCCTTTCTTCCTCTTTGGACGACGGCAACCTAGGGCTCTCCCTCCTTGCTTCGACCGACAACAACAATGGAGGAGGAGGTGGCTGCCAAGGGGAGGATGTCTACTGTAGCAGGCACTGTAGCGACAGCGTTACTGTAGCTACAATAGTGGGCTAGGGTTTCCCCTCCTTTTATTGGTGGCCGGCTCCTCCTGGGCCTCCTGGGCCAAGGCGAGACCCAGGTTGCCAAAGAATTACAGAAATCTCATTTTTCTTATGTCTAATTTCTCTTTTGAACGCTTTCTTTCTTAGAATAAATCGTAGTATTACATTATACCCCCTTAATAGGATTCGATTCCGAATCTACACCCCGATCTACATGAAAGAAAATTGCGATTGGAATCTAACAACGGTAAAACACGTACCCGCTGTGAACAAATCCGGATATTGCTCGCGCATGCGAGACTCCAACTCCCATGTGGCTTCTCTCTCAGATTGATGAGACCACATCACTTTGATGGATTCCGACATCTTACACCTCAACACTCGTCTTGACCTTATCAGGTACACTCAACGGACGAGACTCGAACATAAGGTTTTTCTCATGGTTTATCGTCACTAATGAAATCTTGCACTCCAGACTCTCAAATACTCTCTTGACACCGGGTTATACAAAACGTTGTGTACCCCGTGTATGGACCCGAGACAGTCCTAGTGAAATGCTAGCTTCCAAAATCAAGCCAATGTACCTTAGGCCAACCTTCCCTTTGGTACCAAACCAGTCATTCTGCATGTAACACATGGAACTCTGGTTCCAACTCTCAATCGACCTCTTCACTTAAACAAGGAGCATCTTCTTTAACCAGGGACGAACAACAGAACTCGCTTTAAAAAAAATACTTTGAAAAAAAAACAGAACCCAACTGAAAATAAAGGATTATCATCGCAACAACAAAATGCCAACACTCCACCAAAAAGGGTTAAATCCAAAATTGAAGATTCATCGCGAAAACCCTTACACTTTCCAAATAGACAGTTTTTAAATAAACACTACGTAAGCCAAAAGAGAAATCACTCGAATGTCCAAATCAAACCCTTCCTTTATTTTTTTGAATCGGGAAGAACCACCATGCCAACATAAACCCAACTCAAAATTGCAAATGACCTCTACCATAAACACACAGCTCAAACAAGAATCAAGAGAGCGTTTCATTACCCGAGGAAGCATTCTTTTCTCAATTTCTCTTTTAGGAATAAAATTTCTCTCAACTTATGGAATTCCAATCATCGCATAACACACTAACTTATTTCTCTTAAATTGACAACCCCAACGCTATACTCAAACCAAGTACATCATTCACAGCTTTGTAGAGAGGCTCTATTGACTCCACAAAACATACTCTAGCCAACTTTTCTACCGATGGAATTACACTGACAGATGACTCCCAACGCATCTCAAAATGGATCTCACACACAATCACAACACCTCAATCCTTTAAGAATAAACAGCTCGGAATTCACATCACACACTCTCATGTACTACGTGCAATGTATGATCATCCTACTATTCAGAATCCATCCTTATTCTACTTCCTCTACACATAATCATTGGGCGAAGTCCTAGCATTAAAAATGTGACGCCCAAATTTAATCTTCAAGATTCCTACAATGAACTTCTGGTGTAAATGATAGGGATATCCTCAGATTTGATGACTAAAATTCCCACGATCTAACCATACTCCATCATAAATGTCAATAGATAAATATATTCTTGACCAAATTATCCTTTGAAAGATTCTAGCTCCAAGAGAGTTACTCACCGAAACCAAGTCATACCTGACAATAACTCTACATTCCTTAGTATCCCAATAATTGTCATAACGATTAGATTTCTTCACGATTCTACTCCCATTAAACTACATCGTCAAAAATCACCAACACAACCCTGCAAATGACACAATTGCAACACTTTAATAAATTGATCAAGATTTTCATACTTTCGATAATTCTAAGGTTTCACCAAATATGAACAAAAGATCTTGGACCACAAATCACTATAGGTTCTACTAGTTGCATGCATCAATGCAATTAGTTTAGCTCCAAAGAACGACATGCAATCAGTTTCCCCCGTTTCCTCATAGCCACCGTAAGGGAACCCCCTTCCTGCATGGCCGCCATGCGGGAACGCCTCCTCGGCCGCCACGTGTCCTCTCTCCCCCCGGTTACAGTTAGGGATAGGGTTTATTTTAGGGTTGGTTAGGGTTAGGGTTTAGTTTAGGGTTTCGGTTTCGACAGTGTTGTTGGATTTTTTAAATACAACAAATGAGTTCAAAAAATTATAAAATTTTATGTGAATGCCTCAAACACAGTGTACTTTCTTGTGTAATTTTGAACATAATTTTACTCATTCTGATTTTACCTTGCAATTTCATTTAAGTGTATTGAATTTATCCCACCACGTGTCACCCCTTCCCCCTCCTGCATGCACGACCCCCCTCTCACCAGCCTTGCACGACCCCCTCCCGCACGGCCCCCATCCGGTGGCCACCTTTTGAACCATCCATCCTCCCTCCTCTGCACATCTGTTGACCTCTCGTAGCTGTCCCCCTTGCCTGCAGTGCTACACATCCGAAATTTTCGGTGCCAACACAGCGGCTCCTTCTTCGCTCGGCTATAAGTACCAAAATCTCGCAGTCGCTCTTCGCTCATCCCAATTGTGTTTTGCTTCTCATTCTAGCGCTTGTCGCTGAGAACTTAGAGAACCTAACATAATTATTTTTTTTGGAGATTAAGTATTTGGTTGCTACTCGTCGTTCATCTTTTTTTGATAGCTTACCCTCGAAGGAAGGGCCGCTAATTTGTCACATGCTTTTGTCATTATTACCATAATTAGTTAGTTTGTTGGTTATTAATTACTTAGTAATTAGTTAGTCAAACTAGTAATTAATTAGTTTAGTGGTAATTAGTTAGTTCACTGGTAATTAATTAGTTAGTTTAGTGATAAATATTTAGTCATAATTAGTTTAGTGGTTATCAGTCCCACATATTAAAATAGTGCGAATTGATTACTCGTAATTTATTTAGTGGTAATTAATCAGTCATAGTTAGTTAGTTTAGTGGTAATTAACTAGTCGTAATTAGTTAGTTTAGTGGTAGTTAATTAGTTGTAATTTGTTAGTTTAGTGCATGTTAATTAGTTTAGTGGTTATCAGCCCGACATATTATATGGGGTTAATTTGCTCAGTGACATTGCATTCATATACAAATTGGAAAATAACATCCCATGTGAGGATGACAAGTAGGCCATGGGCCCACATGTCATCCTCACATCGATGTTATTTTTCAACTTTTGATTTTTGAGTGATGTTACTGTGCAACTTGCCCCTATTATATTAGTGCAAAGTAACTACTAACAATTAGTTTAGTGCTAAATAATTACTTGTAATTAATTTTTAGAAATTCTTGGTAATTAATTAATTATTTCTATTTAATTACACATATGTAATCCATCACTTGCATGCAATTTATCGTGTTTAATTACACGTATGTACCTCATATGGGGTTGTTGTGGCTTTAGATAATTTCGAACATACATGACTTGCTCGTGTCTTACAGCGATGGTCTCATACGGGCTGAACCCGATGGGTTGGACCTGTCGAGATACCAGTACAAGATGGTCCAGGCGGAGGGGTTCGACACGATGAATATTCGCGAGCTTCGGAGCTACATTCGGAGGGAGTTTGTCACAGAGGCAATGACAAAGAAAGTTTTGATCGAGGGAATCACCTGCACGAATGATGTATGGAAGTTCATCAAGGTGGCTAGAAGCGTAGCATGGAGCCAATACATCGAGATTATCTCTCAGCCCGAGGCGGCCATATACGGGAAGCCAATAGTCTACGCGAATTTCGTACGCAGGGCGCCGAGCCACCTTGATGATGTCGGGGCCTCTACAAGCGGGCAAGCGCAGCTCGAGCCTGAAGACGGCAGTACGGAATGTTCTGTTTCGGAGGATTGTCCCGTGTATAATTTTGTGCGAAATGAAGGGGTGGAATCGTGGTGATCGGCCCGCATTGACTGCCACGAGTATCTACTGGACCAGCCTCTCGGGCTGGAGTTCGACGAGGACACTGACCCAAGCTCGGATAGTAGCGACGATGACACACACCAGGTCGATGGTCCAACCGGGGGAATTGTGTCATCGGAGGTGCCTTACATAGCATCGAGACTTGATGATGTCGTAGTGCGTTCATTGGTACTGCCGCAAGAAGAAGGCTCCTATTGGGGGTTTGATGCCAACACCCTCTTAGTTGGGCAGCACTTCCCTAGCAAGGAGGTCATACATCTTTAAGTACTACGATATGCAGCACCTTTTCGGTACATGGAGTGCAGAGTTTTACTCGTACGGCTTGGAAATGAACTATAAGGATCTTTGGCCGGACATAGTACAATGGGCCCCGAACAAGAACTTGAAGACAGTAGGGAAGGGGCAACGACAGATGCGGCGCTTCTAGAACGACATGGATGTTAGCCAACGTTCAAGTATTAGCCGCACAATCAAGTGCAGGATATGCAAAGACCCCTGAATACTCAATGAAGGATTGTCCCAACAGGCTGAGCTCGTCTGGTCATTATTCGGTGTCATAATGTAATGTTTTCTCCATCTTATTTTCTTATGTACAACGAAAATTGTACGAGTTATGCATAATTTACATCCTTGCTACATTATACACTGAACGGTGCACTTACATCCTTGCTACGTTTTTCTTATGTCGCAGGAAATGGACGACTTCAAGGGGGTAGATGCCATCCCTCTGTTGGTGCAGGGACGCATACAAGTTCTTCAAGTCCAAACTGCAGCTCAGCCTGGGCATGCGTTACTGGGGTTGTGCGAACTACTCCTATGACTATCCCGACCGTCGTTGGGATGCGAGCAGCTATCGACAGCCGGTAAGGACCAGTTATACTATGTTCCCCTACCATTTCTCTTTCAAAGTACGCACTAACAACCTCTTCCATATACCCTTAGTCACTAGATCCGCTATGTGGCTACCGCAAGTGGATCGACCAAGAGATCCACCCACACGACCAGTGGCAAATCGACTATGAGGAGTGGGATGCTAAAAGGGCCTGTGAGATCCGAGAGGATGAGCGCCGCAATGAAGAGCACAACAAGCGTATCTGACGGGAGACGTAAACCCATCTCGATACGTGCAGACGCATTGAGCGCGAGGCTCACGAGAGGGAGCATGAGAAAAAGAGGGAAATGGCGGCCGAGGCCAAGGCGACCGACAAGGAGTACAATGTCGAGCTCGTAAGGAAGGGCAAATGACATCGGTCCACGCAATAGGTCGAGCCATTACGTAGTAGTCCCCCGTCCTACCCGCCATGTTACTCCTATCTCCTAAAGGCATATATACCTACATGGTTCGGATGCTTCAATCGCATTGTACCGTAGTAGTACCGAGGATGACTAAAACGATTAGCCGAACCATCATGCCATGTGAGCACGTGTAACGTGCTTCTGTCTGCGTACTATAATGTAGTTCTGATTCCGTGCCTCGCACTTTACCTTTGGTCGATTAGCAGTCAACTGACCTTTGGGTTTCTCCAGACCTAGTACATGTCATCGTCAAAATCACTATTGGCTATCTCATTGCCAAAGATCATTTTTCAAAAGTAGGAAAAAGTATAGCATATTTGGAATATCCTATAACCTCCTGTAGACCGCTAATATACCTTGATGTCAAGATATTTACATCACCAAAATGTAACCCATGATATTTATATACAAGCACGTCTCCAAAAAGCAACTAAACAAATGAAAATCTCTCTTGTCTTATAGGAAATTGGACTTCGTGACGATGTGACAATGAATTATCCAAACAATCCTAAGCTATGTCATATTGTGTATTGACATCTCCAATGGAGTTGCAATCCTACTCTAATTGAGCCAAAATCCTTCATTTTTGAGACATATAAAATTGTTGAAATATTACACAATCAAGTCCACTAGGTGAGGAGCCTTCAAAATAAAATTTATAATTTTTTGAGCTTATTTTCTATATTTATAAATTCGTACAAATAGTACACTTACATTAAATTGCGAGGTAAAATCAAAATGAATAAAATTACGTTCAAAATTACACAAGAAAGTACACCGTGTTAGGAGCATTCACATAAAATTTCATAATTTTTTGAACTCACTTGTTGTATTTAAAAAATCCCATGACACATCCGAAACCGAAACCCTAAACTAAACCCTAACCCTAACCAACCCGAAACTAAACCCTAACCCTAACCGTAGCCGAGGGAGAGAGGACACATGGTGGCCAAGGAGGCGTTCCCGTACGGCAGCCGTGCGGGAAGGGGGGTTCCCTCATGGTGGCTATGAGAGAATGGGGTTTCGGCTATGCAAGAAGGTATGCGGGAAGGGGGTTCCCTCCCTCACGGTGGCTATGAGGGAACGGGGTTCCCACGGGGTGGCTATGCGGGAACGGCGATGTGGCGGCGGGAGGTGGTTCCCGCACGGCGGCCGTGCGGGAACGGTGCTATTCTTGCAAAAAAAAGTTTGGAGTCAATCATTCTTGTAAATACCGCGCGAAAAAGTGCGAATACGGCAAAATCGTCGTAGGGAACACTGAAGATAGCTTCAATTTCCCCTTTGCCATGATTACTATCCAGTCACTTAGAATGTCAGCTTCCTCCATGGTATGGGTGGTCAAGACAATAGCTCTTCCTTTCTTTGCCTCCTCTTTGATGTCTTAGACATGCCTCCTTGTTATTGGATCTATGCCAGTTGTCTATGTAGGATATACGATTAGAATAACATGTGACAACGGGATGTGTAGCAAGCAAACTGATGATAAATTTGACATGTCTCTACCGGTTCGTCAAGAAAGACCAATTTTGGGTCACCAATTAGAGGAATCGCAACACTTAGCCGATGTTTCATTCCTCCACTGTAGTGACCTGATCAAACATTAGCTGCCTGGCTGAGCTTCACTTGGGCTAATGATTGCTCTACTACCTGCATTGGGTGCACAACCAAAGAAAGATAAAAATGCAAAACCATGAAGAGTTTTAGGGAGCACATATCAATAGGTACTTCAGGAACATACCGACTTGATTATTGCTGCAGGCAATCCCTTAATACTGGCAAATAATTCCATGTGCTCCTTAGTTGTCAATGCGTCCCTCAGGATGTCAAACCGAAAAGAAATAAAACACAAATATTTATCTCTTATACAAATGCATCAGCACATCCTTCGGTAATATGAGAATGTTTAAAGCACCTACCTGTGGACGGACTGTAATCATCCTGAGAATATTTGACATTCCCGCAGTGCTTCGAACAGAATGACCATAAATCAATGCTGTGAAAGGTTCAAAGTGGCTCATTAGCATGTCCATAGTTATCGAAAAAAGAATTACAAAATGTTGCTTGAAGGAATGATACTAACCATCACCGCCTGTAATTGGTGTGATACCTGCTAGGCAACTGATTGTAGTTGTTTTACCGGCTCCATTGGGCCTAAGAAGCCAAAACAATTGGTCCTTCTCAAGGTTCACCCGTAAGGCCTAGGGATTTTTTTTGTGGTGATTAATAATCAGAAGAAGCAGAGCTTGCTTGTCTTCTATTCCAAAAGCTATATGAGAACTTACTTTGACTGAATGAAATGGCTTAGTTGTTATGCGTCTGCAGCAACCCACACTAAAACTTCCTAGATACATTTACTGCAAACCACAAGATTTGTTTCAATAGCAAAAGAACATGACATGAGGGCCCCACAAGCAAGAGGGTGAGAAAGAGAGATGGAAGAGTGACATGTGGGCCCCTAGGGTCAGTGATTGAAAAGAAGGAATCACAGAGCAGCACAGAGAGGAAACGGGGGAGGAGTTGGGTGGCTCGGGAGCTACTTCGGCGGAGGCGGGCGGCGGCGCGGGGAGGCAGGACGACCACAAAAATTGGGCCCCGTGGGGGTTACCTACCCCACAGTGGCGGCGGCGCAGGCCAGCATGGTCGGTGGCGGTGGCTGCTGCGCAAGAAGCGCACGGCGGCGGCGGGTGGCGTGGGGCGGCATCGCACTAGTGGTTCAACGGCGAAGATGGAGGGAGCACGAGATGAGTGCAGAACTGGGGAACACGTAGAGCCGGCCGGGGGTGGCCAGAGAAGGTCCGAGGAGGTGTAGCGACAGTGGCCAACAGCGGTAAAGAAGAGCGCACGGCGGCAGCATGCTCCGGCGACGGAATCAACAAATTGAGGGGGATTGGGAAGAGTACGTTTGGGAACACGTGGTGATGCAGTCAGGAGGGCATGAGGCAGACCGGAGAGGGGGAATGAGCGGTGGGCGGCGGCGCCGGTTTTGGGGAAGAATGCGGACGCGACGGCGATGAACTCCGGAGGCAAGAGGGATGGAGGAGGAGAGTGAGGGGTAGAGAAGGCTAGGGGTGCCCTTTTATAGGCCTGGGGAAGACAGCGGCGACGGCGGGCATTCCGTCCGAACGGAGGCCGCGGAGATGCCGCTGCAGGCGCTGGTGGAGGAAGTGGGAGCGGTAAGGGGGAGGGTCCGTGCGAAACACCTCAAGGGAGGGCGGGGGAGGCGGTAAAGAAGGTGAGCTGCGGCCGGGCGCTCCTTGCTGCGAAGAACGACAAAGAAGGCGAGCGCTGGGGCAACAGTGAGGACACGAAGGTTTCGTAGGCACACAAAACCAAAAAAATATCGGACACTGAGGACGAAGGGCCGCGCGGGATCAGATGTAGGAGAAGAATTGGGGCGACGTGGACGCCCTGCCCTTGCGCGAAACATGCGCCCCTTTACCCGATAGGTTTAGCTTTGGGCCATTCTATTTTATGTATTTTTCTGTAGAAATTTAAAGGAGAAAGATCGTCTCATTGGAAAAGGTGACAACTTTTTCCCTTCTAGGGTTTCGATGGTGCTGCTGCTAAACTTAGGGCTAGAATTTCCCTTAGGTACGTCTTCCTCTGAAGCGTATCGCATTTGATCCTTTATCCTGATTTTGATTGGCGGTGTGGTCTCTCTCTTTCGGTTCTCTTTCTCCTCACTGGGCGAGCGCTAATGAGGACATCAACCCTAAGGATGCAACCACTACTTTGACCCACTGCACTGCATTCTCTACTTCAAACACATCTTCTCCGATAGGACTTTCGGCTACGACACTACCATATTTCCCGATTAGACCGAGCTACGTCTACTCATACGAGCCGAGCTTTGTCTACATGCTATGGTGTTACATCTACATGCCTTGGTGCTGCGTCACCACTTGTTGGCCCATGGGCTCTGTAACAAATAAGTTGATTTGGTCCATATGGCCCGTATGACTGTCCCACCTAGGGTTTCAGTACTATTCACACGGCAATGTTCACATGTGAACAGTACCCGCACCGCCTCTCCCCTCTCCTATAGATAGTGGCCGCCACCCCTATAGTTCCTCGAGTTTTGTTGATTGAAGTTTAGCTTTGCAACTTTATACTTTGTTCTCTTGTTCGGCGAGATCAACAACGCCATTATTCTTTGGAACCCCATCTATCAATACAATTTCAATTCTTATTCTTAATTTTAGATTGCTTATTTATCTTGTTATTGCGTGCTTCTACGGTGTATGTAGGAATTGATCTTCGTGATCAGGTCGACCGGGTATTCATGCACAGTTGATAATAACTTGTCGAGCAGTTCTGCGATTGCGTGGTTCCGAGCCTTGCGAGTTCGTAGTCAGGATCGTGAGAGTTGAGCGACTACTACCGAATTTATCTTCTCATCGAAAGATCGGGCCAAATCAGGACCTCCGTGGTTCATCAAGTGGTATCAGAGCTACAGTCCTCGGTGATAAAGTTTTTTCCTACAGTCCACAAAGCCACGAAAATCACAAAAAAATAGGTTTAGTTCATCGTCCAAACCAATTTGTGCCTTTGCAATTTTTCTTTTCAGTTTTTACTTGTTGAAGTTTTGGTTGCATCATTGTGTCTAGTTGCTGATTTCTAGTCTAGTTATTATTTAGTTCTTCGTTGTCTAGTTTGCATCTTGATCATCGTGTTGCTTTGTGCAGCTTCATCTTTGTGCACACTCCTATCGTCACCACCCATCCCTGCCACGCCACCACCAACGCCTATCGCGCCAACACCATCCCATGCAGCAACCCCTTCCTTCCTACCGCGGCCACCAATATCACCACCACCACAACCCCCTACCGCTGCCAACCTTCCTCCCTGCTGCGATCACCACCATCATCCTTCCTACCAGTCGCAGCAACCCTAGCAGCCAACCACCGAAGCCCCTGCCGCAGCAGCCGAAGAGGCTCCCTGCCTGCCGCCCCTGCCATCTTACTGCTGCGGTAAGCACAACTCCCTGCCGTCGCTGCCTTGCTACCGCGGCAACCACCGCTCCCTGCTGCCTTCGCCTCTTCTTGTCGTGGCAAGCAAACTTCCTGCCGCCACAAAGGAAAAACAATCTGGTTGATTGCGGGTTGCATCTCTGACCTGTTTCGGTTTGTTTGGCCAAAGAGATTGATTTCGGTTTGAGAGAAGAGAGGAGGAAAATATTTCGGCCACAAACCCTAGAGTTGTTTTGGGGTTGAAGGAAAAAAAGAGGAAAAACAAAAGAAACAAAAGAGAGAGAGCCCATCTTTTCCGAAATTTGGAAAGTGTATCAAACCTTCGCCAAATCCAGTGAAAATTGGTGGAACCCTTCTTCATACATCCACAAGCCTTCACAAAAAATTGAGCACGTTTGGCCCACGGGATCAAAAGTTATAGCATTTTCAATTTGAAGGAGAAATGAATTCGAGTCCGTTTCCGACACACCTTTAGTAAAACCGGCATATCTTTTGCATACAGAGTCGGAATTCGACATTCTTGGACTTGTTTGAAAGCTAACGACGAGACGCATAAAAAAATGACTAACTTTTGCTAGTCGCCCTCCAAGTTCCCCAAAATCGGCCATCTTCAGCCTTGAATTCGCGTTGTAAGTTTTTAGTTTCTGTTTTTGGCAATTCTTTTGGTCTTCCCTTCGGAATTTGGGGTTCATCTCAACTGGAAAGTTATAGATCTCATCGAAACCTTTCAAATGAGCATATATAAGTAATATAAAACTTTGCTTTTTCATCATTTGAGACTAGCTATTTTTCTGCTCAATCTAGAGGGTTGTTCGTATTCCACCGATATTGCTGTCTTTTGTGCTCTACGTCATGCAAACAATCTTGTGCTATTTCCAGAAGTTTGAGTAGGTGGCTAGCGTCTCTCCTAGCACTTGTTGTGAGGTTTTTCATTACTTACATCAAGTCACATTAATCTTTGCGCGTATATTCCTACATCTTGCTTCATAGGGCTTTGATTCGCTAGTTTTGATTAGGCTAGGATCAGCAACATTGACTAGTACCTTGAATATTCTTTCAACTTGTATTAACTGATTTGATTATTGCTGATCCTTGCTACCATATTGAAGCTTACCGAGCTCCACTTCCTACTAACTCAGCAGGTATAGTTCCTCGCAATCGTTGGGGCTATTCATAAGTGAAAGCATCATGAACCAGCCACCGGTTGTATCACTTCCTTGCTGCATTGGTAAGAGATTGTAAGAACTTGGTAAAAGCTTGAGTGTGAGCGACTATTGAAAACTCCAGAACCTAGTAGTTCATAGGGACATATACACTGTGATTTGTTCTTTATTTTCTACTAACAATGGCAGGTTCACATGGTGAAAACTACAACGACCAGTCTTTGGAGCATGCTGGTGAGGGATCTTTCACACCTCGCTCGTGAGAGCTAGTGCGACACATGGAGCACTCGCTCGGAGAGAGCGTTCGCAATGCCTTGGATAAGATTAATGACAGCCTCACGACGCTCCACACACGCATTGCGCTCCTCAAACGTCAGTCACTTGCTAAAAACATAGCCCAAGATGAGCCAAGGGTACACAACCCTCCTGCTCGCCGCACACCACCTCCTGCTCGCCGCACACTACCTGCTACTCGCTCTTGGGCAGATGAGGTGGAAGAAGAATAAATGAACAACTACACTGTTGATACAGAAACCGATGGATTCAATGTTCACAATGATCGCAACCATCGTCGGCTTCGTCACAATGGTCAAGGTATGGGAAGAAATCAAGTGAGGTACGTGACCATAATGATGCATTTGGTAAAATTAAATTTACTATGCCTCCTTTTGCTGAAAAATATGATCTTGATGCTTATCTCACATGGGAGTTAACTTTAGAATAAAAATTTGTTTGTCATGAATTCCCTGAAGATAAGAAAGTTAGGGCTGCTACTAGTGAGTTTTCTGATTTTGCATCTATTTGGTGGAGTGAATATGATCGTACTCATCAGGGCGTACCTAGAACATGGAATGCTTTGAAAAGAGCAGTGAGATAGATTTGTACCTTCATATTATTCTCGTGATTTGCTTAATAAATTGCAACGCTTAAGACAAGATAGTAATTATGTAGAGATTATTATCAAGAATTGCAAACTGGTTTATTACATTGTGGTTTAGATGAAACTGAGGATGCTAAGATGGCTAGATTTTTGGGATGTTTAAACCGAGAAATTCAAGACATACTTGATTATAAAGAATACAATTCTATCATTCGTTTGTTCCATCTTGCTTGCAAAGCTGAAAGAGAAGTGTAGGGTTGACAATCTCGTTCTAGGGGCAATTTTGGAGGATCTTTTACAAGTTGGCTAAGTCAGCAACAACACATGGCACACTCCTCAAGCCGTGCACCCCTGCTGCTCCTACCACTCCTGCGTATATCCCTGATGCAAGCAAATCAGCAAAGGTACAAGTCTCTACAAAAAAAGTGCTTCTTCTGTTGCTTCTACAGGGCGGTCTAGAGATATACAATGTCACCGTTGCAAAGGATTTGGGCACTTGATGCGCAATTGTCCAAGTCAACGAGCTTTACTTATCAAGGATAATGATGAGTACACTCCAGCTAGCGATACTGAGGGAGAACATGTTTTGGTTGTAATTAACAATACAGGTGATGAAACTGAGGATGAACATCTAAGCCATGAGGCATGTGATATGTACCAAAGTTTAGTTGTCCAGCGTGTGCTAAGTGCTCAAATGGAGCTTGCTGAACAAAATCAATGTCATACCTTGTTCCAATCGAAGTTCGTCATCAAGGAACCTTCCTATAAAGTTATCATCGATGGCGGAAATTACAACAATCTTGCTAGCACAGACATGGTCGAGAAGCTTGGCTTGACCACAACTTAATACCCTCATCCTTACTACATTCAATGGTTGTATTCTTGTGGTAAGTTGAAAGTAGCTAAACTTGTACGCGTATATTTTTCTATTAGATCATATCATGATTATGTTGATTGCGATGTCGTACCTATGCAAGCATACTCGTTATTGTTAGATAGACCTTGGCAATATGATAAATATACTGAATATAATGGTAGATCTAATCATTATAATTTCACATATAAAGAAAAGAAAATCACTTTGCTTCTAATGTCTCCTGCTGCCATATTAAAAGATGATCATCATATTATAGGTCCAAGTGAAATTAAATTGAAAGCTCATGTTATGTTAGCTACAAAATCTGATTGCATTGACATGGAAAAATATGAATCTGAATGCTATACTATGATTTGCAAAGAATCTTCATGTCCATTAGAAGAAATGCATATTTCTTTGCCTCCTTTTACTACTAACCTTTTGCAGGAAAGTGATAACTTGGAGAAAATGACTGAGTCGAGGACGACTCAAATTCAAGAAAGGGAGAATAATGAGGACATCAACCCTGAGGATGCAACCACTACTTCGACCCGCTGTACTGCATCCTCTACTTCAAACACGTCTTCTCCGATAGGACTTTCGGCTACAGCACTACCATATTTTCCGTTGGACCGAGCTACGTCTACTCATACGAGCCGAGCTTCGACTACATGCCATGGTGTTACGTCTACAGACCATGGTGCTGCGTCTATATACCATGGTGTTGCGTCATCACTTGTTGGCCCATGAGCTTTGTAACGAATGAGCTGATTTGACTTATATGGCCTATATGACTGTCCCACCTAGGGTTTTGGTACTGTTCATGTGGCACTGTTCATATGTAAATAGTACCCACGCCGCCTCTCCCCTCTCCTATAGATAGTGGCCGCCACCCCTATAGTTCCTCGGGTTTTGTTGATTCAAGTTTAGCTTTACTACTTTATAATTTGCCATCTTGTTCGGCGAGATCAACAGCAATATTGTTCTTTAAAACCCTACCTATCAATACAATTTCAATTCTTATTCGCAATTTCAGATTGCTTATTTATCTTGTTCTTGCGTGCTTCTTCGGTGTATGCAGGAATTGATCTTCGTGATCAGGTCGACCGGGTATTCGTACACGGTTGATAACGACTTGTCGAGCAGTTCAGCGATTGCGTGGTTTCGAGTCTTGCAAGTTCGTAGCCAGGATCGTGAGAGTTGAGCGACTACTACCGAATTTATCTTCTTATCAAAAGATCGGACCAAATCAGAACCTCCGTGGTTCATCAAACGCTGCCTCGAGGGGACTAAGGGGAAGACCTGAGTGCTTCTACCCACCTTTGGACGTGCCATCCC
This sequence comes from Ampelocalamus luodianensis, assembly GCA_036346255.1. NCBI lineage: Eukaryota > Viridiplantae > Streptophyta > Magnoliopsida > Poales > Poaceae > Ampelocalamus > Ampelocalamus luodianensis. The sequence continues at coordinate 22,957,834 of CM070622.1, read as the reverse complement.
TGACAGAAGTGAGTTCAATCTTACTACGATCGTGAGTTGTAGGATGGCGAGTGGATCAAGTTCGAGGAAGACATGGAGATCTAAGGATGCTTTGAAATCTCAGATCGGGGGAGGCCTGGCTGACAAGGAGGACGGCAGGATGGCAATGCTAGATTGCCTAAACCTGTCGGCCGGACAAGATGAGAAGTTGGTGATGAGCGATAACGAAGAATCATGGAGGCAATGCGGCCGGCTTGGGGTCAATCATTGGTAAGGCAGTGTCCCCTTCGGTACTTCAGCTTCAAACAATCATGGAGGCAATGCGGCCGGCTTGGGGAAACCCTAGCGGTTTACGTGCACGATCTGTCGGTGATAACCCTTTTATCGCTGACTTCATGAATATCGTAGGAATTAAAGGCGAACATGAACCAAGCCACAATGAAGCTGTTTGCTTAGTGCCGTGGTTAGATGGTTTTCAATGTTTTTGTTGATACCATGTCCTCCGATATATCGTAGGAAAGGCGAACATGAACCAAGCTACAATGACGCTATCATTGCTATGGACGACGGTTTGTACGCTAGCGCGCGGAACAAAAGCTTCCGATTCCAGTTTGTGTGGAGGTGGAATCTGATGCCTCCACAACCGACGGTGGAAAAACAGCTTTCACGATGGGGGAATCGGGCAAGTGCTTGAGACGATGATGATGAGAGAGAATCACGGCACATGTGCTCTGTGTCACCCACGAACAAGGTCGAACGATCGCTAGCCATACATAGCCATCGCGGGCACCCGGCCGGCACGCATATGCCTGGGGCTGGAGGAGAACGACGCGACGTGGCGTCGGGATCACTTGAGACTTGAGCGATCACGTTTCGCCTATTTGCTACCAGACGATCGTGAGATAGAGCCAAACTGTATTTGTCTTGTCGCCGACCCAGCGTGGTTGGGAGGCCCATTGGGAGGGCCACACGATTGGTGGAGACTGGAGACTCGAGGTTAAGAGCAATGGAATAGCTCAAGGTACACAATGGAATTCAGCAAACACAAACCGGCCCTACTACCCAGAGCAATATGGAGCCACAGCTATGGCCCACAAAGAAATAACATAGCACAAATTTGGGCCTAATAGACCAGATTTTTCTCGCCCATTGCTGGTCCCTAACCAGCCCAAGGAGATCATATGGCCCATCGACAATAACACCCTAAAAAACCCTAGACGCTGCATCCGGCCGCCTATAAATGCAGACACACGGGCGAACGAGTCCCTCGCCGCTGCGCCGCCATAGGTAAGACGCAATCAATCGCCGCAAAATTTCCTCTGTTCTTCTGGTTTTTGATCTGTTTTTTTTGGGGGTGTGATTCCGCGAGACAACCCTATGAGACTCGAGCCCTTTGATGAGTCGATCCCTCAGAATTTTCTCTCCGGGGCTCGAATTTTCCGAAGGGGCGAGATTTTCTGGAGATCTTGAGTCGCTTCGCCTACTGCAAACTGTGAGGCGCAGCGAATAACATTCTCCAAAATTACCGCGCGAACAGTCTCTTCGGGATTTTTTCTTTATTTCTATGTTGTTTTCTTGATCCAGTTCTGACTGTTCTGTGAGTCCCATGATGGCATGGAATCTTTGAGACCTGAGAATTTTCTTCCTTGATGAAAATCACAAGCATGATCTCTGAGGGCCACAGATTCGGTCACTCTTCTTTATTTGATCGTATTATTGATTGCCGTTTAATTGTTTGTAAGAGTTGTCTTGTTCTGGTGTTACGGATGATGAAATGCACTGGGCTCCGAGCAGTGAAATTCGCTGCGATTTGACGGAAATGCGTTTGCCTAGAAAGCATTGTCTGACAACTCACCTATGCAAATATCAGCTCCGTGTCCATGCAAGCACAAGGGTAGTTAATCTTCTCATCCAAGTATCCAACTCTTTTTATCTGTTTTGACTGAAACCGCGAGCAACACGGCTGCATTGTACCAAGGTTAGGGTTCTGGTATCTGTACCCTCGTCTTGAATTGCCAGATTCGGCTGTAGCCAAACCAACATGGAAGAAAAACTGGTCGGCCTGCCCGCTTTCTCCATGGGCAACCCGCTTACCGATCTTCCCATATCTCTTTCAATCTGCCACCAAACCAACATGGAAGAAAAACTGGTCGGCCTGCCCGCTTTCTCCATGGGCAACCCGCTTACCGATCTTCCCATATCTCTTTCAATCTGCCACCATCTGTTCTGAACTCGAATGTTTCAGATTTTAGTCGTTCTGTTGTCTTCCGATTTAAGAACATGCGAGGGGGATAGTGGAGGGGAATGGTACATGTAGCAGCCATTCTTAGCAGGCCCCCTCGAACAGCAATATCCTGCCATTATCTTCCTCCACTTTTGATTTTTAGTGATTCTTGTCTCCTCTTTGATCGTTTAAAATCTTGAGGGGAAGATGCGCAGGTGGTTCATCATCCGGGCAGCCTGATGCCATCGTCGCAGGCTGCGTCATTGATGCTTACATTTATGGTCGTTTGCAGTTCTTATGCCTCATCTGCAAAGCGCGTGCTGTGTGCTCCATTCATCTCAATCTACTGAAGTGAAACGAAGCAATTGATTGTATATGCATGACAGAACTACAATGGACTTTGAACATCCCCTGAAATTAAACTTCATATTAATCCTAGCCTGAATCTGAATAAGATTAAATCCTTTCAGGAAGATGTGGCCAGTGATTCATCATCCGGGCAGCCTGATGCCATCGTAGCAGACAGGCTGCTTCATTGATGCCTAGGTCCTTTCGCAGTTCTTACTCCTGAACCTGCATAACAATACACAATTGAACTGAAATTAAATTAGCGTTCCAATATTTGATGTGGTTTGCTATGAAGCGATTAGAGGCCCGCCAATTGGTCCAGCAATCGGACCATCACGGTTATCGCGTCCACCGGCCCACCCCCAAAAGGCCCCAACACATGTAACTGTTGGCAGTTTATACCTCCCGCTGGGCCGTGCTCAACTGTCATAAATAACTCCTCCGATCCTCTAAAAAAAGAACTCCTTGGAGAGCAATTGCGGCAGATACAGGAGTTTTTGACAGAAATGACAATGTTAGCGGACGTAACACAAAAATGACATCAAGGATGTGTTGGTAGTCGACACATGCGCATTTCCGTGGTTCTCGCACCGGTGTTATTCTCCTTGGCTCGCCTGTCGCTTGGACGTGTCTCGTGCTGTCGTGTGTCCCTGTCCGCTCGCCTGTGGCCTAAACAAGGCTGTCTGTGCGCCTATTGCCCGGACAACGTTGTGTCCGCGCGTGTGGCCCGGACAGCCTTGTCCGGTGGCTTGTCGCTCGGTCTCACGCCCCCTCTCGCCTGGACTTCGCTCGGATGCGCCACGTGGGCATCGTCCACTCCATCGTGCCCTGGACGCACGACTGAACAAACCAGAAAACATTTAAGATACACACTTGACTTTTTTGGAATCGGAAAAAATGAGGATCGAAACTAGTCTTCGTGGTGCAATAGCCCCTTCTCCTTGTCTTGGGACTGTCCACGGTGGTGGTAGGTGTCGAAGTCATCCATGTCCTGCGATTCCATAATGTAAGTAGACCGTACAGCTAAATACATAACTAGGAAGTAAATTGTACATAACTCACCTCTTTGATATGGAGTGCACCTGGGTGATTGGAAACGCTACGACGACTGTAAAACTTATGGTGCTCCTGGATTGCCTGCTCGAGGCATGTTGTCCCTCCTGTGCTTCCGGAGGTGATTCCCTTGTATGTCTTGTAGTCCGATGTTCGAGATCTATCCATATGGATTCAAACTTTCGCTTTTGATTCTGCAGGCACAACGCCTTGAACGTCTTCATAAGTTCCTGACTACGAAACCGAGTGAAAAAGTTCGATACAAGATGCCTCATGCAGCACTGGGTTTCCACGTCGTTCCACTAGCAAGGAGGTTCTGTCTCATTCCTCATGATGTTTAGAGTTGACAACAACCCAGCATTGCGGTCTATGATAAGGCATACGTTGGGCCTAAGGCTGGAAAATAGCTCGAGACTCGTAGCTCGACTCGGGCTCGTCACGGCTCGGCTCAGCTCGAGCTCGGCTCGTGAATTTTCGAACCGAGCCGAGCTCACCTTTTGGCTCAGTGAAAATTCGAGCCGAGCTCGAGCCGGCTCGCGAGCCAAAACGAGCCATTTATTCCCCTTCGTTCGGTGACTGCACTACTGCCTGCCTGCTTTATCCTTTTCTCCCCCCCCCCAAACTCCCGCAGTCCCGCCGCCTCCCCGCCCCTCTTCCAATCTTCCTCGCCTGGTCGCCCCGCCCGCTACCTCCTCGGCCCTCGCCCTTGGCCCCGCCCCGCTCGCCGCCTCCTCCTCGCCCTCGCGCCCGGCCCGCTTCCTCGGGCCTCGCCTCCCGCCTCTTCCGTCTTTCTCGCCGTCGCCCGCGCCGCCTCCTCGGCCCTCGCCCTTGCCCCCACCCCGCTGCCGCCTCCCTCGCCTCCCGCCCTAGCCGCGGCTTCCTCTCGTGTCTCGCCGCGCCTCCCGCCTCCCCTCCTCCCCCCCGCCTCCCCTCGCCCTCCCGAACGTGCGGCCTCACGCGCCACCTCTAGCTTGGCCCCGCCACCGCCAGGCGCCAGCCCAGGTCCGGGCGTCCGGCAGCCCGTCTCCCTGCGCGTTGCGCCTCTGGCCCTCTACCTCCCCGGCCGTGTGCCGACCGGCTCGGCCTCCGGCACCGCTTTGGCCTTTGGCTGTTGTCGACGATGGACGATGGGTGCCAGCACTCGGGCTAGGAACAGGATGCGTGTTCTTGGTTGTTTCTGTGTTGTTGCGATTTTGCGATTGATGAACTGATGATAGATTTTGCGATTTCGTTTGTACTGAACTACTGATGGACGATGATTGATGAACTGATGATAGATTGATAGATTTTGCGATTTCGTTTGTACTGATGAATTATGATTGATGAACTGATGAAGTGATGATAGACTTTGCAATTTCGTTTGTACTAATGATTGATGAACTGTTGTTCATTCATGGCTCAGGAGCCCACCGAGCCAGCTCGAGCCTCATCTCGAGCCGAGCCGAGCCCTCTTTCTGGCTCGTTTCTAAAACGAGCCGAGCCGAGCCTCTTATACAAACGATCCTGAGCGAGCTGAGCCGAGCTGCCTGGCTCGGCTCAGCTCGTTTCCAGCCCTAGTTGGGTCGGTCTCCCACAACCGCTCGCTTCACATTCGCTAGGAATCACAGCCAATTAGTTGTGTTCTTATTCTCTACAATGGCAAAAGCAACCGGGAGAAGCTGGCCATTCGCGTCAGCCGCCACCGTGGTGAGAATGGTGCTCTTGTATCTACCCGTGATGAAAGTTTTCATCCATCGTGAGCACAGAACGATAGAACTTGAAACTCCCTATGGCCTAAGCGAAAGCCCAGAACACTCGGTCCAGTATGAAGCAGTTGGAGTCTCCATCACCATCTTCATTTTCAAGCTTGTTTATGTATGTGTCGGGGTTTGCTTCGACAATCTAGTGAAGCATCCTCGGCACAAGGTTGTACGTCTATTCATATGTCTCATATATAGACTCGATAACCTTCTGCTTGGTTTGTCAGATTTTGCTATAGCTGACTAGATAACCAATCAGATTGGCGACTTCTGACAGTAGCACTTTGGGGGAGACGGACGCGTTCTCCGCAACTAGGTGGCTGATGAGGCTTGCCACATATGCGAAAGTTACATTCTGATGATGTCGCAGTGGCTTGCTAAGCTCGCAAGTATGGTCTATTACCGCCTTGACCGTGAAGACCGAGTCGAAGAACTTTGCTCAGTGAGCGCTAACCTTGCTAGGGCGGCCGTCCACTACGCACTTCACTGCGTAATGTCCTGGGTTAGACCAGTGCACCCGGTACACATGGTTGATAGACAAGGTGTATTGTGCTATAGCTTACTGTATGGCCGCCTTGTTAGAGAAGTGCTACCCAACGAAGAGAGTGTCAGCATTAACCCCCACTGACACCCTTCTTCTTGCGGTAGTACAAGCGATCACACTGTGCTATCATTAAGTTTGGATGCCACGTACGGTATCTCCAAAGGCACAATTTTGCTGGTAGGACCAGCACCCGGGGTACGTCCTCCTTGCTACCATTGAAGCTTGGGTCGACGCCCTTGTCAGACTCCAACCCGAGAGGCTGGTCTGGTAGATACTTGTGGCAGTCAATGTGAGCCGACCACCACAGTCTCGCTCCCTTATTTTGCACAAAATTATGTGCAACTCTTCTCTCATAGACTTCCTCCAAAGCAGCACATTCTGTGCTACCGTCTTCAAGCTCCACCTGAGGTTACCCACTTCCTGAGGCACCAGCATCATCAAGGTTTCCCGATAGCCTGCGTACAAAATTCACGTACATCACCGACTTCCCGTATATCGCCTCCTCTGGCTGGGAAGCAATCTACATGTACTGCCCCATGCTACGCTTCCGTTTCCCTTAACTAGCTCCCACACGCCCTGCCTTCCCCTACTCTTGCAGGTGATCGCCTCGATGACAAGTTTATTCGTCACTAGCTCCGTGTCGAACTCCCTTCGGATGTAGCTCCTAAGTTCGTGAATATTCATCGTATCAAGCCCCTCCGCCCAGATCACCTTGTACTGACATCTCAACAGATCCAACCCATCAGGGTTGGTCCGTACAATACCATCGCCATAAAATACTATCAAGTCTTACGTGTTTGAAATTACCTAAAGCCACAATAACCTGATTTACGGCACGCAATATAACAAATAGGGTATGTATTTAGCACTAATTAAATTACTGTACACGACTATTTACATGGGATTATTTCTTCAGTCACAACTAATTAAATAGGACTAGACTAACTACGACACATTACATACAAAAAACAATTAAATGCGAGTAATTGAATAAAAATAATTATTTAATTAGCAACAATTTGATTACTTATCAATAAATATTACTTACGAGTAATTGATTACATCCAAGTAATTCCTACTGAATTAATTACGATTAATTACTTAAGGCTCGTTAACTACGCGTCCTTAATTATTTGTTATTAATTACGTTTATTTAATTACCACTAATTAACTACGAGTACTTACTTACCAACAAATTAATTATGACAACGTAAATTCGACAACTAAATTTGCAATAATGTAATTACCAGTAATAAACTATACGAAATTTAATTACAATATATTAATTACGACTAATTAATTAATTAATACTTCATTTGTACTAAATAATTACAACTGCTTAATAACCACTAGTTTAATTACCATTTGTAAACTACGAGTAAATTACCACTAACTAACTACGACTAATAAATTACCGCTAACTAACTACGACTAAAATAATTACAACTAAAGTATAGGAAATAATTTTACCTTGATGTCGACTTCACGGTACTTATATGGTCATAATCTGAACTAGTGCTCTAAATACTATTTACTTTACAACGTAATCGAAATAAATTTTCACTTTAATTCTCTTTGTTCTCAACAACGAGCACGAGAACGAGAATGAATCCCGAAATGAGAGCGAGAGCGAGCGTGGTGCGGGTTTTTATAGCCACGTGAAGGCATTTCGCGCAGACTTGGCATCGTAATTAGGCATGCATGAGGAAGAAGGCAGCGAGGTGATGGATGGGACGCGGGAAGGGTGAGAACGGTAGTTTCAGCAGAACACGCCCGCGTGCCTGTGCCCTAGTCGTAGGGCGATGCGTTGTCGCAGGTAAAAGGTGCTAAAATCCGGCCTAGGGGACAACAGAAGCGCCAAAAAGCAGAGGGGGCTCAGGGCTAGGGGGCACTGATCAACGGCGTAGCTGCGCGTCCAGGCCACCAATGCACGGAGGAGCTGGTGTCCAGGCCACCAATGCACGGCGCAGCTGCGTGCCCGGGCCACCAATGCACGGAGGAGCTGGCAAGTCTATGCCGGGGGGCACGGAATTGGGGCGGCCGGGCGCGGGACGTGCAGGAGTGATCGCGTGGTGGACGCAGAGCTGTCCGGGCCAGGGTGGCACAAACAAGGGGCGATCGGGCGCGGGACACATGGCACGTAGCCATGTGGCGCTAGGGTGAGTTAGCCGGCCTGTTGCGCCCGCGACGGCGCCTGGAGCGTGGATGCTAGCCATCCTGCGCGGTTCATGATACCGCCGTGATGCAAGACGTGGGAAATCCTGGGCGCCGTCCGGCCGTTCAAGAGAAGCATCGATTTCGTGCACGACATAGGCCGCACCCCGCACGTCTCGAGTCTCAACCAAGATCGTCAGCATGCAATAGTTACTCTGGTGAACACCTCGCTGTAACAACGGAGGAGTGTATATAGGTGCTGCTTTGTCTTACTAGAGTATAAATTGCCCTCGTCTAAAAATAGAGTGCAATTTTATAAATTCCCCTCTTCTAAAAAAAGAGTGCAATTTCCCCCTTACTGGCACTGGCGTTCAACAAAATTCACCAGTACGCTTCGGATGTCTCTCCATGTTGCCTAGCTTAGGTAGCATATGAGAGACATCAGACATCTGGGCCGCGAAGTATGTACTTGCTGAATCTTCTTTTTGGACCACCGGATTAGAACCCTCAGTGGCGGATCCAAGATTTACAAAATGGGTGTTCGGAGTTACAAATATCTTCTTTTTTCTCTCAAAAACTTACCTTTTTTTGGTTTGGATTCTGCTCATTGTGTAAACAGTGTGTAAAGAGCAGCATTGGGACGTGGAAGCAAGTGACTTCAGTGCTGTTCGCATCCTTGAAGTCATCAACGTCTTGCTTGGAGACAATGAATGTGGTGATCTAGGAGACTAGAACCAAGCAAAGATCAAGATGCAAACATATCTATGGCTTTCTTTGTTTGACCTTGTGTTCTCTTGTTGTTTGTAACTTTGTGGAATTATTTTGTAATGTTATCGACTTTTAGTGTTAATCTATGAAACTATAGTTCATAAGTAACAGATCATACTAATTTCATCACTTTGTAGTTGGATATGTGCAACTAATGTTTAAGTTGGAAAGATATGCCTAATTTCCAACTTTTCAACACATATAGCCATATCGTCCATTCTGTATCATCATGCCATATACATCCAACCTAGCACATGACACTAAGACAAATTGCACCTGAATTCACCGTTTCTAGAGAAATTTCAAACTAAACTAACTTGATCGAACACCATTACTCTCCCCATTCCAAATCAGATTCCGAACACTCGAGCTAAACAGTACATGACGATCACATTTCAAGCTTCTAACTGCAATTTTCATTTCAAGCAAGGAACTTTTTCTAAGAAAAGAGGAGCAGAAAAGAAATTTCTACTCACCCCGGGGGAGAGGTCGAATCCGATGGTGTTCGTCCCGACTCCCGATAGCAGCATCAGCGGGTGGTTCCTCGCCAGCGCATGCACACATGCGTCACCAAATCAAACACGACTCCAAGAAGATGAATCAACCGAGGTGGGACGTGCCTGAGGGGAGGTCTATATCGCCAGAGCGCGAGGCACCACCCGGCTCTGGAGACGGGGGCGTAGTGGAGCTCGTCGGCGGTGCATACGGGCGGCTTCGCCGGCCGCGAGGGGGCGGAGGCGGAGAGGGAGATTGGGAGTGAGTCTACGCAGATGGGGCCGACCTCGACGCTGCCGCGCGTCCTTGCGCCGCCGCCTCCCCTTGACTCGGCGCTTCCCTCCCCTTACCTCGACGCTGCCGCGCGTCCTTGCGCCGCCGCCTCCCCTTGACTCGGCGCTTCCCTCCCCTTACCTCGCCGCTCCATCAATCCCCGCCGTGGCGCCGCACGTCCTTGGCTCCTTGCGCCGCCACCTCGCCGCGCGTCCTTGTGCCGCCGCCACCGCCGCCACAGAGGAAGGAGAACACGTGAGAAAGAGGAGGAAGTAGGGTTAGCGTGAGCCTCAGGACGCGTGACTGCGTGAGAAAGGGGAAAGGTTGGGTTGAGGTTGGTGGGGCTGCCGAGTGCGGCTTCGGCTTGGTGGGCTGGTGCGGCGTAGTGGGCTGAGTGGGCTACGCTGCGCGGACGGGTCGCCGATCGGGATTGATCGAGTCACAGTGCACAACTACAGTTGAAATACATGTTTTTAATATACTTACTAGTATTTATACCTAATATACCTACTAAATACTAAGTTTTTCCCCAAAAAATTTGGGTGTACATCTGTACACCCATGTTCCTATACTAGATCCGCCTCTGAGGACCCCCAATGAATTTTTCCCCTTTGTATAATTAGCACGTTGGTAATATTGAGTTGCATGCACCAATCTTTTCACTTTAAAGTTTAAATTGATAAGAAAATGTGAGCAATATATTTCAACAGATAACTTGTATACACAAACGTATGTCTGTCATGCGGGAAAGAACATGAAGTTGTGCATGTCTTAGATGTCTGCGTGAGTTTTTGGCGCTTATAGCACTTTTGGAGAAGGATTAACAAAAAATGGCTCGCTCCCGCCCATAATGCAAAAAATAGCACAACGGACAAACCGACATGCGACACGTGTGCAAATCCCCCCCCCGCCCCGCCGGATTTCACCCTGCTGCGTCCCTAGGGGCTGGAAATGCCTACACCGTGCTCCTAGGGCACGGTTTTGCTCCTCGTCGTGCCACGCCTGTGTCAGGTGCTCTGGGGTCGACTTTGCCCTTGTGGTGGCCTAGAGGCCCAGCTTTGCCAAGCCGGAACCCCCTTTTTTATGATTTCATGTGCGATTTTGCTAAACAACATTCGACAGTTCTCTTTTGTTAAAATAATCAAATTTTCATCCATCTGATATACTTTGAGATTTGCTAACTTATGATATTTTTTTTTAGAACATAACGGGTTCACCACATTGTCGTATTTTGTTAGTATATAATTTCATTTCTTATCTTCATTTTTGCTCAAGTATATCACGTGATTTTGAATCCTATGATGGAAATATGAGTTATTAAGACTTTCGAGAATAATTACAGTGACCAAGGATAATTTTATGATTTCATGTGAACCTCAGGTGTTTTAGAGTTTCATATGAATCTCTGGCGTTACAATCATCTTCGAAACCAATGTACTTCGACAGGACGCACATAATGTATCCAAATATGTCATACAAAATATCTATACAAATATAGTACAACATAAACACACAACATCTATAAAATATACACACAGGATACAATATGACGCACTCGTCTGAACCACTTTCTGTTCGCTGTGTCTGCGTGTGCGTCCTGATTTTGCATTAAGCATGTCCCGTGAGATACGTGAACCAGTCCGGAGAGCGCGTATCGGTTCGGAAGGCGTACGAAGACCATTGAGTGCACGTATATGTGAACTAGTTAAGCAAACAGTAGTAACTACTAATTAGCAAGTAGCAAATACATGACAGAGGTTACTTAAGCAAGTAGTAACTACTAACTTGCAAACTACCAAAGAAACAACGTTTTTGGAGGAAGGGCTATATTCAATACCATGAATCTGTTACCAATAAGTGAGGCAATGTGACTGTTGGTAATTTTCCTATCCACAATAGAAGATTCTAGGTCCCATTCGAGATCAGGCATCTACGTAAATCCATACCAAAGTTGATCAAAAGGAGGAGGCTTCAGATGTATGCGCAAGATACCTCTGACAGATGAAATTTTTATCGTCAGAGAAAGTGGAACCTGTGCAAAAAAGAAAATGTATCACATTTGAATATTTCTGGTGATTATTAGTAACATCTAAGCTTTTGAGATTAACTTTCTTATGTGCTTTCACCAGGCAGATAATACATAACAGGTCTACTAACATAATGCATCAAAAACACATAGGCAAAACACACGTGTGAAGACAACTAAATGCAGAGCAAACCTTTGAGACATGATCGGCTATTGAATGCAATATATTTTTCCACCTTGATGTATAAGTTGATGTCCATCCTGTGCTCTTGGACTGACTAGCATCTGATACAAAACATCAGTGTCTCGATCACTATTCATACAATGAATGTCGATGTACCATAGTTTTGAACCATTTTTCTTAGTTCAGTGTTTTATCAGAATAAGATATTAAATCAAGAAATAATAAATGAAGATACAGGAAATTAACTCTCCCACAGGGCACAGAAAGACTGTTCAATATACAAGACCATTCACCTAAGTTCCGAAGCAAGCCTCAGGTCATAAATCCTAACAATTTCTACCTCATGTCTGTATAGGCATACATAAGCAATATAGGGAAACAACGGATCGAAGGTACTGAAGATAAAAATTGACCAGATCATTTGGCAGAAATTGATCCTCAGCTGAAAGTACTACAGGCTTCAGGAATCACAAACTGGCAGTCTCCTTTCGCATGTATAGCATGCATAATCTAGTTAAGGAATCACAAGTTATGGCTCAGAAGGTCTACGCAAATAGGAAACAGACCTTTGCCTAGTTCGATACAGCTGGCTTTGAAGTGAATTCCACCCTCCGTGCGTTGATAATTGTATCTTCCCGAAGTATTAAAAATTCCGTGCGTTGATAATTGTATCTTCCCGAAGTATTAAAAATGGCAACCTGCAATGAGCAAGCATGGATATTTTCACTAATTTTGTACAGGAGATATTAAAATTTAACGAATAGAAAGCCTGAAAGAAGAATCTAACGGATCAAAACTCTGATTCATAAGCCAAATTATGTGCATCCTACAAAAAGAAATCAGCAAGTTCACATTTCTTTATGCCTTTGAACTTTAGATGCATAATAGAGAAACTCAACATGCATTTCAGTATCAAAATTTAAAATAAACCACTGACCACAACCACCGGCAGGAGGAAAATGGTGAGCAGCATCACCAACAAGGATTATATGATTGTTGCAGCCAATGTACTTCTCTGCAACTTCAGCATGCATTAGCCATGGTTTATGTCTAAAACCTGAACAACTGCCGGCTCCCATCCAACCAATTTGACAATAATTTGCTTGCATACCTAGAAAAACATACAAAAAAATTAAGTAGGGATGCAAATATAGCCATAAAATTTACTCTGCAGAATCACCTATGTATAACATACTCAATACTAAGGATAGCAATAGCAATAAAATAGGAAGAAGTTCTTTCAAGAATACTGCGGAACAACTATTTCAGAAATACAAGCCTATACATAACATAACACTATACTAATTATAGCAAGTAGAAACAAAGCCATCAAATGAGATATAATATATGCATATAGCAAGTGAACAAGCAGGTAATGACTAATGAGTTTCATGAAGCATGATAACAACTTGATAAGTCAAGATGCAATAAACTTTCAAGATTCCACAAACTACCACAGTAGCACTCTTAAATTTTCTGTCTTCTGTTCAGCTGCTATCAAAATATCAAATATGTGACCACTTACATAGTTACATAAGCACATATGTTCTGATCGACTGAATCCCCTCAAACCCTCGCCTATACCAACGGATAGAATTCAAAGCAATAGCTAGCTACATTTCTCACACTGAATACTTAATATACTTTACTAATGGACATCAAACACCTGCATGCATGTTAACTTTAAGGGGTGTGAGTCCAGTACTAAGAAAAGAAAACGGAAATATGCTCTCGATATAATCTGCTCCAGAGAAGATGTCACACCAGGCAGCACAAAATAACTTCAAAAACACTAATACTATTGTAATGTAAAACTCACCCGGCCTGTTCTTGCTGGAGGAAATGGTGACTTTCGATGATTGCAACCTCAAGATGCAGCACGTTGGTTATTAAGAAAAAATATATATCAAACAAATATTGGATTACCTGTATCGATATCGGCTAAGGATGGAGGCTGCAGCAGCTAAGGACTAAGGAGCATCCGAATGACGCAGCGGCCAGCGGGGGGAGGCAGAGATGAGGAGGGAGGGGAGGCGGTGACAGCTGCGAGGGAGGAGGGAGGCGAAGGGGGAGGGCTCGGGTGGGGGACCGGGGGAGGGTCGGAGGGGTAGTCCCGGGTAGATGAGGCGGAGGGGGAGGGGAGACGGCGACAGCTGCGAGGGAGGAGGGAGGCGAAGGGGGAGGGCTCGGGTGGGGGACCGGGGGAGGGGTAGTCTCGGGTAGATGAGGCGGAGGGGGAGGGGAGGCGGCGGCAGCGAGGGAGGAGGAACGTGACGGCGGCGGTGCGGTGAGGGTTAGGGTTAGGGGGGCTAGACGCCCAGACGGGAGGATGATTTGGGAGCTGGGCGCTGGGCGCCGGCGGGAATGTGCGGGAGGATGATGGAATAATGGATGGTCGCTCAGACGCTCGGCCGGATAGTAGTCAGATAATGGCCGGATAAATCCGATTAAATCCCCGGATACTATGAATAACCTGAACATATTCGTACCAAATTCGAATCTGGGGGAGAATATCCGAATCCAGACCCCGAAAAAAAAACCCGGATTTCCAGGAAAAAAGACTCCAAATTTTGCCTACATTTATTAAATCGGTCGAGAATTATTCACTCCATTTGCACCCCTAGATATATATATGAACTGTAAATATTTCTCGAATGGAGTTGGACTTACAAGTGCACAGCTCGCTGTAGCATCCTCCCGTTGGGAGGGGGCACAACCTGGTAGAGATCGAACTATTGCATTACACGTTGCGGCACGTAAGGCACCGCTATATGGGAAAACACAAGGTGGCAGGTCGTCGTCCATAATCTGGTGTTTTGCATGCATTGCACAGATACTCTGTGTGACGCTACTGTGTTCACAAAATATGGGCTCCATGCAGACCATATGATGTTGTCATCGTGTAACGACTTGAATTTGTTGTGGAATACAGGGTAGCACCTCGCCGGTCTGTCTCTGGCCCAGCGTAACTTGGTAGCAATCCACTGGATGCCCATAGTGGGCCCCGTCTATGGGGTCGTTCAACTCAGGGTACGAATGCATTGCATTCCGGATGGTGGGCCGCCCAACAGGAAAGTGCTCCCAACTCCAGAGCTGTAGGAGCACGTAACAGATAGCAAGGCACGATTTCAAACCGGTGTCGCACTGCGAAGCGTCACATAATCCCCTTTATGTGGGGCAAAGGACGGCTGATCTAAAGCTGCAATGGGGCATCGCCCCAGGCTCTGCGTTAGCCAAAGACTCGGCGATGCGTACAAAACTAGGGTACACCCAATCGCCCTGTGTGGTGGGAAACCAAACCCAACCGAAAAGATGAAGAAGCTAAGCGACGAGGTGCGTCCTAACAACCTTGTTAGATGTAGCGCTGGCCAAATGGGCCGGGTCCAACGGGCCGACACGGCACGCATCGTTGTTGGCAAGACGCAGCACGCCCGCCCGAATCGTTCATGGCCGTGCCGCCCCAGACGAGACCCCGACCGCGTTCGGCCGCCACTCTCGACGCGGTGGCGGCCAAAGACGACACAAATAGTATCGGGCCGTGTGTGCACGTGACGGCCCAGAGGCACACGCACGTCTTTGCGCGCGCGCGGAGGCGAGGGCCGAGCCGGAGGCGCGGCGGCGCGGCGCAGCTCGGGAGGCGGCGACCAGCTAGGCGGCGGGGTCGACGAGGACGCCGAGGAGCGGGGAGGCGAGACCGAGGAGGCGCGGTGCCGACGCCGGACGAGAGAGGAGGCGACAGGCGCGCGGCGCGGAGGCGACGACCGGCTAGGGCGGCGGGTCGACGAGGACGCCGAGGAGGTCGGGGAGGCGAGGACCGAGGAGGTGCGGGGAGCTGACGACCGAACGAGGAGAGGAGGCGGCGGTCGGGGTAGGTGACGCCGCCGAGAGGACCGGGCGAGGCGGCGGCCGGGCGAGGCGACGACGCGAGAGGAGGCGCGGCCGAGGAGGCGAGGACGCCGAGAGGAGGCGGCCGGGCAAGCGAGACGCCGAGGAGGCGCAGTCGGGCGGCCGCCGGTCGGGGCGACGGGTGAGTCGCGGGGAGAAGGGGGTGCCGGGGCAGGGAGAATCGGGGACGGGGAAGGAGGATTAGGGGTAGGGAAGAAGCGGGCGGCGGTGGCGTGGCGTGGCGGCGCGGTGGCGGCGTAGCGCGGCAATGGATCGTGGGCCGTGTTTAGGCACGCACGCCGAAAAATCCAGCCGTTTTGAAATTAGTCGTTTTTTGACCGTTTTTGATCGTTGTGGGCTTAAAAATAGCAAAAAAAATTCAAAAAATCCCGAAATTTTTTCTATAAATAGCCACCACACCCCCCCTCATTCAGCACACCTCATTCTTCATTCTCTCTTTGCAATTGTGTTGTGAAAATTCAAATCCGTGTTGAGCTCATTTGGCAAAATTCAAAAAAATTGTGCTAAAATTTTGAAATTTCAATTTTCAGCCACAAGTCAGCGAAAGAGGTACAAATACAATACTAGTTTTACAATACTTTTATTGTTCATTTTTGTTATGCAAAGATGAAAGTAGTAATAATGTTAGCTTCAATTTTGCAGTGTTCGTTATGGACAGTCCTTACGACAACTTTGATCTTGGTGAGTACGGACTTTCATCGGAGGAAATTGCGTTCATAGAGGCGGCTGCGGCTACCTCAAACGAACCGGAGGTTTCACCAGAGGAGCATGGTGGAGTTTCGTCATCAGGCTCCACGTCAGCATCAGGCTCAACGACAACCGGAGCAAAGAGATCAAGGTCGTCTACATCAGGAGTGTGGGAGAATTTCGACAGGACAACCAAGCAAGACGCAGCGGGAAATGAGGTACCATATGCTATTTGTAAAATTTATCACCATGAATTGTCTGCGAAGTCTACAGGTGGAACGGGACACTTGCTTAGACATGCTACAAGATGTCGAACCAAGCAAGGATTGGCGATGAGGCAGACGCAGCTGCAATACAACCCCGATGGTACGGTATCTAGCTGGAACTACGATCCTCAGGTAGCCCGCCAATCTCTCTGTCGTTTAATTGCTTCTGAGGATTTACCGCTAGGCTTTGGCGAGTCTGCTTCTTTCCAAAATTACATTAAGACTGCGCATAATCCTAGATTTGTCTCCGTTTCTAGACAGACAACAACTAGAGATCTAGTGAAATACTATAATGAACGTCGTAATAAAATAAAGGAACTATTTAGTACGTGCACATTTTCGGTGGCCCTGACCTCGGACATATGGAGTGGTCGGGCTAGGGAGGATTACCTTAGTGTAGTTGCGCATTATGTTAATGACAACTGGGCAATGGAGAAAAGGATTATAGGTTTGAAATTAATTGATGTAGCACACACGGGGGAGAATATTGCGGACTGTATTATGAAAGTCGTGGAGGATTTTGGTCTTACAGACAAAATATTCGCAATTACTTTAGACAACGCCGCGGCAAACTCTAGGGCTATGGACATTCTTACTCCAGTTTTGAGTACATATGCCGATTCCTTCTTGTTACATCAACGATGCGCTTGTCATATTATCAACCTAATAGTCAAATGTGGTTTGAAGAGGTTGAGTCCGTATATTAAAGCTTTTCGCGATGCGATTTCTTTCTTGAATAATTCTAACGTGAGAATAGCACAATATAAGAACTTCTGCAGGGCGATGGGTGTACGTCCAAGAAAGTTCGGTTTGGACATGGAGGTAAGGTGGAACTCCACTTACCTCATGCTTAAGCATCTTTTACCATACAAGAACACTTTTTCTGTTTTTATTCAAACGCACTATCCTAGCAATCGCGAAGACTTTGTTATTAATCGAGCAACATTGGTTCGTTCTTGAGAAGATCTTGTCATTTTTAGAAATTTTTTATGAGGCAACTGTTACTTTGTCCGCTGTCTACTATCCAACATCTCCTATCATCGTGCATAGTATTTTACGAATTGCTACCCAATTAAAAATGCATGAAAATGATTTAGTTTTACGTGAGGCTGTTGTTGCCATGAAATCTAAATACCTTAAATATTGGAGACAAATCCCTTACCTATATGCATTTGCATTTCTTTTAGATCCTAGGGCTAAAATTGGTGCATTTGGTATCAGACTTGATCTTCTTATCGATGCTACGGGGCTAGACTATACTAACTATTTTACAGAAGTTCGTTCTCGGTTATACGAGGTTTACCAAAGGTATGAAAATAAGTTCCGGGGAGTCCGCTCGCAACGACCTCTAGTAGCCCCAACCTCGAGTGGGAAGACAAATATGTGGGGTGCGATCTTCGGTGCCTCTTCCTCCAGGTCCGTGTCTTCTTCTTCTACTACACCGGCCGCTCTCACCAAGACCCACAAGGAGCGGAGAACTATCCACCTATCTGGACAGCGATATGGTGGATTTCAACTCAGAAGACTTCGACATCTTGCAATGGTGGCAAGCTCATAAGTTAACATATCCCGTGTTATCCATACTTGCACGTGATGTGTTAACTGTTCCTGTCTCTACGGTTTCCTCTGAATCTGCTTTCAGTCTTTCAGGAAGAATATTGGAGGAGAGAAGAACAAGTCTCACAAGTGAGATGGTGGAGATCCTTTTAACTGTGAAGGACTGGGAACAAGCCGATTCACAAACACAACACTCTGTGAAAAATCCAGAGTTGTCGGAGGTGTTCGAAAATTTATACTTAGACAATGACACCGACACATAGAACAAGGATGTATCATGTATGTACAATTGTAGAGCTATAGGCTGTACTCTTTTTTCCTTTGTCAAGGTTTTCTCATTTTGAGTTTTTACTTGACGAAGGTTTAACGAGGCAACCAATTGGACATTAATAAAGCTCTTTATTACATTTTCAATATGATTGTCTTATTTTTTTTCAATGTTCATGTCTACTTTTGAGTTCTACATATTTTTATAATTTTTTTGGATTTTTTCTGGATTTTTTCTGATTTTTTTCATTCTGACGGGCCAAACAGGCTAAACGGGCCACGCCTCGCCCGATGGGCTAAACAGGCTCGGGTCGGCCCGGCACGGCACGAATGCCTGATGGGCCGTGCCTGGGCCTAAATGGGTCGTGCCTAAACGGGCCGTGCCTAGCCGGGCTCGTGCTGTGCCGGGCCAGGCGGCCCGTTTGGCCACCTCTGTAGATGTATCTGCCGGGCATTGACTAAAATTTCTCAACCATGTCCGAAGGACACCACGGCTTTGTCTGGGACATCTATGCTAAACCGATGCATCAACTAGGCCTTCCAATCCGCCGACAGGCGGGCTGGAACAAGTGGCTCTCCCGTGATCGGGAAACCGGTCAAGAAGGAGACATCCTAAAGAGTGACTGTCATCTCTCCCCACCGAAAGTGCCGACATGAGACTACCGTCCAAGGTGAAGTAGCGTTCGACCTGAAGCACCATCGCAAAGGGCAACAAGCCCGTGTCCCGAAGGATCGGGATATAGCGAACGTCAAGGTTCTAGTAATGCTTCTCCGACCGAAGCACGAGGGGCGGAGGACCATCCTTGTCCCCGGTGGTCCACAACTTGCACTGGTGATGTTCGTCGTAGAATGATTCGATTAGCTCCGGTAAAAGTATGACTTGCAAGAGATGAAATACATAAATTATTAGTGAATAAATTAATAATGACTAAATTAATTATGACCAAATTATTTACGATTAATTAATTACCATAAATTAATTATGAATAAATAATTACGACTAAGTAATAACAACAAAATTAATTACGACTAAATTAATTATGATGAAATTAATTACGAGTAATTAACTGTGACTAAATTAATTACAATTTAATTAATTATGAGTAATTAACTATGACTAAATTAATTACGACTAATTAACTATGACTAATTGGTTGTGACTAATTAACTAACACTAATTAATTGATAATTAATTAACTATGGAACAAATAACTACGTGAGATTAATTTAATTACGACTTATTGAATTAGTCTATTTAACTACTACTAATCAATTACGACTAATTAGTTACGATTAATTAATTGTGATTAATTAATAACGACTAATTAACTAAGATAAAATTAATTACAACTAAATGGTAATGATTAAATTAATTATGCCTAATTAATTAGGACTAAATTAACTATGTTTGCTTAACTATGATTAATTAATTGCGACTAATTAACTACATAATTAATAAAGATAGTGCATACGGTAAAAAAAACATGCTCCTGATGTCGAACTTACTATACTAATACGACCGCTAATGAGTGCTCTAAACAATCCTTAATCGTCATGAGCATGCGAGACCGTGCGTGGCTGAAAATGAGAGAGCGAGGATGAGAATGAGAGAGCGAGGATGAGAGTGAGCTCTCTCGCGGTCGGGTTCTATAGATGCGTGATGCAGAAATTACGCCAACCGCGAAGCGACGGGACGAATCGGATTCCCTCCCGCACGCGACCTTTTCTTGCGGTGCATGCATGCGGTGATGGAGATGGGATGGAGAGCAGTGCATGCAGGCGGTGATGGATGGGACGGAGAGATTCCCTCCCACGCGAGGCATGCGAAATTGTGGCCCCAAGCACGGCATTGTTGGCCGGGCGCACACGTGGCGCGACTAGGAAAAGTCATGCCCCAGGGGCACTGCCCTCGGCAAATCCGGCCCCCAAGGTCACTACAACGGCAAAACCGTGCCCTAGGGACACAGTGCAGGCATTTTTAGCCCCCAAGGGTGCGACAAAGCGAAAATCGACCCCTAGGGCGCAGTTTTGAACACGTGGTGTGACGGGGGAGTCCGGCCCCAGGCACGGTGAAGGGCGAGTCTGACCCTTTGGGGTCATATTTGGACACGTGTCGCGCACCAGTTTGTCTGTTGTGTCATTTTTTACATTACGACTGGAAGGATGCTATTTTTATTAATCCCTCCGCCAACCGTGCTACAAGCGCCAAAAACTCATGCTTCGTTGCCATGACATGAGCTGTGCTAGTCTGCTTGTCGTATACAGAAGTGGGGAGCACGATGTACCGAATGACATGCATCCTTGCTCGACGTGCGACCCAGTCATGTGTGCCAGCCGTGACAAGCAATGAAAACTACGTCAGAATGCTTGGAAATGTCCGGTTGCTTACGACGTTTGCAGGCGGCGTTCGGGACAAGTCTAAAGCTTTTTTTACCTTCTCTTTTCTTAGTCTTATCAGTTGTCATTTGCCATGCTTGCATAGACCACGTCCATGCCTCCTCAAGGCTCAATCTCGAACTAGTCGTTTCCTTCATCTCTCACTGAGCTTGTAAGTTCATGTTTTCATATGTCACTGATGGCGATTGGTGAAGAATACACTTATTTTCTTATATCTGTTGCGCTGTAAAGCACTACCAACTTATGTTTCCCTTTTTTGGGTTCTTTTGTGTAACATGTAAACAGTCAGATATTGTGAATCGGTAGAGAAAACATTTCTACGTTTCTTTAACAAATACATGGTACGTTGGTCCCAATTTTAGGATCCCGAAGGGGCAGAAATTTATACCAGGTCTGATTTTTTTACCTATTTCGTCTACTTTTACTACTAGTACTTCCCTGTTAAAGATACGGCAATCACGTCTCCAAAACAACAACAAAAAAGATACGGCAATCAAAGTCCACGCGCGACTAGCGTAGACTAGATTATTCGCGTGCATAATTAAGTGTAGAGAGCTGCAACTTTTTCGCGTACATTATCGTCAACATTGGAAACATTGCCAGAAGAAGATCATGGACACCGCAACAAACTGAGACGTGCTTTATCACTTGCACGGCCGGGTCAGGTCAACTCCGCTCCCGCGACGCCTCATTGTTCAAGCATCCCATCGGCGGATAGCTGTTCGCTGCGCGCGCGCGCGTATCCGCGGCCGCTTTGTTTGTTCGCTCGCTCACCATGGAGGAGGGGAGCAACGGCAACGCGGCTGCCGCCGCGGCCGAGGAGAACTGCTTCCTCCACGACGCGCGGGTGGAGGCCATGCAGCGGCGCGTCGACGCGGTGCCCTCCGAGCCCGACGACCCCTACACCATCTTCCGCCTCCCCGCGGCCGTGCGCGAGCGCCATCGCGACCTCTACGAGCCCAAGGTCGTGTCCGTGGGGCCGTACTACCACGGCCGCGGGGAGCTCGGCGCCGCGCAGCAGCACAAGTGGCGCCTCCTGCGCGACTTCCTGTCGCGGAACAACAAGGCCGGCGGCCTGGGCGCGTACGTGCGCGCCGCGAGCGCGCTCGAGGCCGACGCGCGCCGGTGCTACGCGGAGGGCTTCGACATGGGCGCCGACGAGTTCGCGGAGATGCTGGTACTGGACGGCTGCTTCCTACTCGAGTTCTTTTTGAGGAAGAGCGAGGGCCAGCTCGCCGCGCCCGGGGGCGCCAAGTGGGCTTGGCACCACATGTACCATGACGTCGTCCTCCTGGAGAACCAGATACCCTTCTTCGTCGTCGAGAAGCTGCACGGTGTAGCCTTTGCCGGTGAGGATGGCGCCGACCGTGACGCGCTCCTCGACATCTTCTGCAAGGCCTTCGCCGACGACCTGCCGTCGAGCCGCGCCATCCGACCACCGAGCGAGAAGACTATCCACCACCTGCTGCACCTGCAATACGAGTGCAACGTTCGCAACCCGGCCGCGGACAGCGACAAGGCGCGCGGTAACGGTTTGGACGCCAACTCGCTGGCCATCTGGAAGCAGCCGCCGGTCCCGTCCCCGCGCTCCAGCGATGCCGCTGGCAAAGGCCGGCTGACGTCGATGATCCCCACAGCCGCCAAGATGGAGGAGGCCGGCGTGACGTTCAAGCGGAAGGCGACCCCGCGCAACGTGTTCGACGTGAGCTTCCGGTACGGTGTGCTGCACATGCCGGCGTTCGTGGTGGACGAGGCCGCCAAGGTGCTGATCGCGAATCTGGTGGCGTTCGAGCAGGGCGGTGGCCGCGCGGCGCGGCAGCTTGACGGGGGAAACCTGGTGACGGGGTTTGTGGCGCTGGTGGGGTCGCTGGTGAACGCGCGGAGGGACGTGGAGGTGCTCCGCCGCTGCGGGATCATGCACTGCATGGTCACCGACGACGACGCCGTGGGCTACTTCAGCCACATGGTGCAGTACACGACCATGGACTACGACCGGCACCTCCTCGCCTGTCTGCTCCGAGACATCCGGGAGCACTGCCATTGGAACCGATAATCGAATTGAAGGAATCATTTGATCTCGACGCTTCTTGCAGTTACATTACGTCTCCATTGGTTTTCTTTTCAGGCCGATACCTTCTTCCTGCTTTGTATTCTTGTTCATAACATGTTTTGCCTTTTACCTGATTTTGTATACTTGTTACTCCTACTTGTTAGTAGCTAGTTACTGCTTAATGCAGTTACGCAGACCGACAGACAATCTCACATTTATTCGTGTCCGTCTACTAATGTTTTTGGTAGGCAACCAAGATGGGATTATTCATGTCAGGATTTGTTAGCAGGCTGCTTTTCTCTCTTAACATTTCCCCTTCTACATTTTGTAAGTTTTTCCTTGCATCTAATTAAACAAACAAAGATGGGTAGACATGTCCATTTTGGTTTTCGCAAAGTTAGTGTTCCGGATTGTATCTGCGAGATGTATCCGTTGATTGTGATAAACGACGAAGAGAAGGCTTAAGTAATTTGTTTGTTAATTTCTTTTTCACCTTGTGTTTTCTATTCTGTTCGGTTTCTCTGTTGCACGGTTTGGCAAAGGCATTCTTAAGTGCCTGGTCTTCAGTAGCTTTTCTAGCTTTGAGTTGGTTAGTTCAGTAGTCTGTTTTGATTGAGTCTTTTCGACTTTTCCGTAGTGGCGTTTGATCAGGAGTTAGTTCTGGCCCACTACTGCATGTAACTACCTGGTAATCAGGTGGCTAAATAAGAGAGAGAAAAAAACAGAAAAGCTGCAGGTTGTTTGTCACGAACCCGATAGAGTAGCACTGATGAACACCGATGAACAAGAACAGAAAGATTCAAACCAACACAATAATCAGTATTTTGGGGATACAAACTAAGAAGAAGAGCAATTAAACTGTGAATCTAGAGAGCATGGGGGCTGGGAATCAGAGAGAAGAGAACTGGGGAGAAGCAGCAATGGGGAATGGGGAGATTGGTTGCCTGGTTGTTCTTCGATGCTTTGTGCGTATCTGCCCATTGCCTTTGTACTCCACCGACACGAAGCCCCTGGCACACCTAGGCCCATGGCCCACGATGCTGGCCCAACCCATGGCATCTGACGGTTCATAACATTCTCCCCTCCTTGAGATTCAGCTTGCCCCCAAGCTGCTGTAATAAAGGACGGGCAGATGAACTTGATGCCGCCGGGATCCCCTGGCAAGGGCATGTGATTTCTCACGGTTTGCTCGCCTCCTTGGTATGGTAGCATACACTCAAGGTTAATTCTTCAAGTAAGACAAAGCTCACAGGTTCCCTTGGAAGAAAATCAGCTCGGCTAGCAATCCAGTTTCCGTTCTTGCAGTCCACTACTAGCAGGTGTTCACCACCCCTTAGGATCATCATGCAATAAGAACTTGTCTTGCACCAAATAGTAATGCCCATGACAGTGTTGTACCCAAGGGTCTTTGGACCATGCACCATAATCACATCATGATGGCCCAAAAGAGTTGGTGGAATGCTACTAACACCCTTCAGCTTGAGGTAACTGGTAACCTTCCCATAGATGCACCAGGAGTGACAGAGTCTATGAACAATGGCATCAAAGAAGCTGACAGACATAGCACTCCTGACTTGGTGTGTACAGATTTCCTTGCATGCTAGTGTATGTTCCAAACCGCGCGAAAAAATGCAGACATGACAAGCAGGAGAATCAAGAGCAGCGAACAACACCTTACCACGCTTTAGCTGCGCTTCCTGACGATGATAGTGAGCCTGTGAATAATATCTCAATTGCACCCAAGCAATAAGCAATTGCTCAAAGTTGTCGCCATCCCGAAGAGCATGTAAATTCAGCTTCACCAATACTGGAGTTAGCAGTGGCCAAAGATGTAGGCTCATATCATCCTTGCTGCTGTCCATAGGAATTAAGGTTGTCCAGTCATTATACATATAACCAGGATAACTGTGCCGTCCAAACACTTCCTCTCGAGCGGCAGAAACTTCACGAGGTGCATCTGCATATGAACTCATGTCAATCAGTATGACAAGAACAAGCTTCCCACACTCGTATGCCAAGTATTCCGCTGTGGTAAGAGCAATTCTTGGAGTGATAATACGCTCAATGGTTGGATCATTTGCCAGATAAAGAAATAAGGTAACTCTCTCCATAGAACCATTTTCCTCAAAATCATGCTTGAAAAATTGTGTTGTTTCCATATTTACTCCCATAGCTGAAAAGACAATAGAAGAATAATGCACATTCTTCTCCTTATCAATGAATTGTGCGACAAAATAAATTTGCTCCACGGGACAGTGCAACTTCCCACTCCACATGGCAATAAAAGTTGCTAGAACAACTTTCCTGTTGTCATCATTCAACAATTTGAGTGTCTCTGTGTTGATGGGGACAGTCAAAGGCAGCAGGGATTGCTGTATAAAATCTGCCAAGAAACTTCCTTCAAAAGGGCCATAGAATACACTTTGTTCTTTACACTTTGGATGAACTGTAACCAGTGTCGGGACCTTATCAAAATCATATGCCACCATGGAAGAAAAATCTTTTGCAACGGCAAACCAAGCTCTTTTCTTGTATTTCCCTCCATAATCAGCAATCCACGACTCATTCACCCCAAACCCAATGAATATTGGAAAGCTCGTACCAGCATTCTCAACAAAGCTCTTTATTGCAGAGTCCGACTCAAGAACAGAAACATCCGGTGCAACAAACTTCTTAAGATTGCGGACGAACAAATCAACTTTCCTGTAATCAGTGTACTCAATAGGGATCCCATGGATAAAGAGCATCAGAGTAGGCAACAGGCCACCTTCTATCTCACCGTGAGTGAAACTACTAGAATCTGTAGCTCTGTCTGCTTCTGATGTTACATGTGGTTCCTCTGATGGATGATTATTCTGAAGAATGCTCTCATGAAACATCTGAAGTGCGTCATCAGATGAAATTTCTTGCACAGAGTTGTGCAGATCCTGGAGTTTTCCTTTGCACTGGGCATTGGGCAACAATTTTTCCTTCAAGCTATCAGGAAGACTATCCAGTGCACTGGTAACCCCACGAACAAGGCCCCACTTGTATCCAGCTTGCACAGATTGCTTAAACCCAACATTGAAGCCCTCTTGGGCAGCATCCTGCTGCCCTTCTGTTATACCATCCCTATAGCCCATCTTATGAAACTGGTTCTGCCTGTAGGTCCATCCTTTGTCTAAAGTGGATCCATGAACTGGAGAATCTAAAGCATCATCCCGTATGTCATCGTCTGCACCAGCAGCATTGCCACCATTGTCGTGGGTGAGACTGGATTGAGCAGGTGACTGCCACGGGGGCTTGGGCTCCACCGTCGGTTGCATCTGGACCCAATGCCTTGGCAAAGCCACCAAGTTTGCAGTCAAGACTTCCATCTCCACAATCACTCTTCGGACGATACATTCAGGAACAGGTGACTGCTTTAGCTGCTCACCACCTTTATAGCAGATGAACATCGGCCCTGGTGCCAGCCGTGACTCAGCACCCTCTTCCGTGGCCTCCACTTGCTTGGTGGCGGCCATGGTTGTCGCTTGTCCATCTTCATCATGGTTGTCATGTAGGAGTTGACGGCGATATCACCGTTGGTTTTGGTGACGCCGCTACCGACGTCCAGCACCACTGTAGCTGGCGGAGCCAGGGGCATTTCCTCGAGCTGTTGGTGTGCGGCAAGGTCACTGGTGCCGTCAAGCACCCGAATAGTGTCGACCGTCGGCTTGGGGCTGGTGATATCGCTTAACTTGACGGTGGCAGGCGGTGTCGGCATGGAGACCACATAGTGACCAGCAAGCTCATCGACCTTGGAGGATGTGTCGAGGTTGACGTCGCGGCCGCTCTCGATCATGCTATTCAGCGTGGCTAGTATCTTCTTGCACAACTCCTGGACCATCTCTTTTGGCTCCTTCAATGTCTCCTCGGGAGTCAATTCCTTGTGCTCGTCATACGGGGCTTCCCGAGCTCCAGTGGCAAGGGAAGTCATTGTCGCGGTCATCGTGGTGGTCGGGGTCGTGACTGCCGCCGTCGCTAGGGTAGTCGCAGCCATCGGCACATCAATGTCGTGGCTCAGTCCCAGCGTCGAACCCGTGGTGGGCATCGAACACGTGGTGGGCATCACCACAATGTTGTCACTGGGGGTCGGCTGCATGCACTGGACGTCCAGCCAGTAGCAGCCGTTGTATATGCAGCGCCCATGGGTGACAACTCGAGCTCGCTCCGCGTCGCAGCCTGATCGGAACTGAACGAGCGCCTCGACATGGTCTGACCTCTGGAGCACCACCACTTGCTCTGCCCCATAAGCATCGAAAACTTGGTGCAACACCTCTTCATTCACCGGATATAGCACATGACTCACCGTGACGCGAAGAACACCTCCCGGTGGCTCGACATTTCGTCGAACAGGTGGCAGGCGCCTCCTCCATGGACACCTCCACCGTAATGATTCGGACACTAACCACAGCTACCACCACCCCTGAGTAGACCACACCATCTCAGCACAAGAACTCCCACGACTTGACGGCTCTGATACCAATTGTCACGAACCCGATAGAGTAGCACTGATGAGCACCGATGAACAAGAACAGAAATATTCAAACCAGCACAATAATCAGTATTTTGGGGATACAAACTAAGAAGAAGAGCAATTAGACTGTGAATCTAAAGAGCATGGGGGCTGGGAATCAGAGAGAAGAGAACTGGGGAGAAGCAGCAATGGGGAATGGGGAGACTGGTTGCTTGGTTGTTCTTCGATGCTTTGTGCATATCTGCTCATTGCCTTTGTACTCCACCAACACGAAGCCCCTGGCACACCTAGGCCCATGGCCCACGATGCTGGCCCAACCCATGGCATCTGACGGTTCATAACATTGTTGTGTGTGGCGCAAATCCTTGTCTCTATTCTTTATTCTGAACTTTTCTGAAGAAACACTGTAGCTCATCCAAAACGTTTTCAGAACTCTGAACTCCTTTGTTGTTCAGATTTCTGTCAATTGGTATCAGAGCGGTTATCTTCGAATCCTACGGAGATGCCACGGGGAACGAGATCAGTGTCTCCTGCACCCACAAGAGCTTCCGGCGGCAGCGACCGTCGCGCGATGGTCGCCGGCAGCGGCCAAGAAGTGGTGGCGCAGGTGGTACCAAGAGAGACTGGGGTGTCTTTGAGATACCTTGTGCTCACGCGCACCAATTACAATGATTGGGCGCTACTCATGAGGGTTGACCTTCAGGCTCAGGGAGTCTGGGAAGCGGTTGAATCAGGCGGCGCTGAGTACCGCGTGGATCGAATGGCGCTGGTGGCCATTCTCCAGGCGGTGCCTCCAGAGATGCTGGCATCACTAGCAACCAAGAACACGACCAGATCGACATGGGAGGCCATCAGAACAATGCGCATGGGAGTCGATCGCGTCCGGGAGGCACGACTGCACGCGTTGCACAAGGAGTTCGAGGCCATTCACATGAAGGAAACCGAGACCATCGATGATTTCTCCATGCGCCTCACTGGCCTTGTCAACAACATGCGCATCCTTGGTGATGACCTCGAAGAAGAAAAGGTGGTCAAGAAGTTCTTGCGGGTGGTACCAGATAAGTATTCTCAAGTGGCCATCTCAATTGAACAACTCCTCGACCTCAGCACCATGATGATCGAGGAACTCACCGGGAGACTGAAGTCTGTTGAAGACCGGTGGGGTAGTGGTCAACAGGGAGATTGAGCAGGGCGCCTATTGCTTACTAAGGAAGAGTGGCTTGTTCATGCGAAGAACAAACAAGCTGGTTCTTTCCAATCATCTGGAAGCAGGAGCACTCGCGACCAGAACCAAAGCCACGACAAGCAATCTGGTCAAGGAAAGGGTTCGTCCGATGGGAGGGGCAGTGATGCCTCAGCTCCTAGACGTGACAAGTCCAAGGTAAAGTGTTTCAATTGCAATAATTTTGGGCACTTTGCAAGGGGATGCCACAAACCCCGCCGGGAGCGCAAGGAGCAGGTGAACTTGTCACAGGTTCATGATGACGGGCCGGCTCTCCTTATGGCACAAGTGTGTGGGCTCTATGAAGCTGTTGAGGAGATGATCGAGGAAGTGCAACTCAACGAAATTCATGCTCAAGTGAATCTTGACACTCCAGGAGGGAGTTGTGACAACGATTGGTATCTTGACATAGGTGCAACGAACCACATGGCGGGCTCAAAGAATCGGTTTGCTGAACTGGACGTCGGAGTGAAAGGGACAGTGAAGTTTGGCGATGGGTCTCTAGTTGAGATCTGTGGCCGAGGAACCGTGGTCTTCACCTGTGCAAATGGTGACCATCGGATGTTGACGGAGGTCTACTACATCTCGAGGCTCTGAAACAACATCATAAGCCTTGGACAGCTAGATGAACGTGGGTGTCAGATCCATGTTGAAGGCGGAGTGCTGACTATCCACGATCAACAGAGGCAGCTGCTCGCAAAGGTAAAACATACAAAAGGACGCTTGTATGTTTTAAATCTTGCGGTTTCTCAACCTGTATGCCAGGCAACAAGCTGCAAGGAGGACGCTTGGGTCTGGCATGCTCGCTATGGTCATATCAGCTTCCAGGCTCTGCAAAACTTGGCCCAAAAGAAGATGGTGAAGGGGCTTCCGAAGATAAGGCATGTGGAGGAGATCTGTGATAGTTGCCTCGTGGGAAAACAAAGGCGAGCGTCATTTCTCAGTGAAGCAAACTATCGTGCTGAGAAGGTCCTTGAATTGGTGCATGGAGACCTATGTGGTCCTATTGCGCCAGCCACTCCCGGTGGGAGAAAATATTTTCTTCTTTTGGTGGATGATCTAACTCGTTATATGTGGCTCACTTTATTGATCTCCAAGGACCAGGCAACGAAGGCCATTAAGTTCTTCCAAGCTGGGGCTGAATGGGAGAGCAATGCCAAGCTCAAAGTCTTCCGTACAGATCGTGGAGGGGAATTTAACTCAATGGAGTTCGGTCAGTTCTAGGAGCACCAAGGTGTCAAACGACATATAACAGCTCCCTATTCTCCACAGCAGAATGGTGTGGTGGAGAGGCGGAATCAGACGGTGGTCGCGATGGCAAGAAGCTTACTCAAAGCAAAAGGTGTGTCGGGTAGCTTCTGGGGGGAGGCGGTTACTATAGCCGTATACTGAATCGCACCCCAACTCACAGCGTTGAAGGTATGACTCCCTATGAGGCCTGGTATGGAAAATGCCTGAGTGTACATCACTTGCGTACATTTGGGTGTATTGGATACG
This sequence comes from Ampelocalamus luodianensis, assembly GCA_036346255.1. Classification (NCBI taxonomy): domain Eukaryota; kingdom Viridiplantae; phylum Streptophyta; class Magnoliopsida; order Poales; family Poaceae; genus Ampelocalamus; species Ampelocalamus luodianensis. The sequence goes on along the minus strand of CM070622.1, from coordinate 22,927,700 downwards.
TGAAGAATCCGAAGCCAAATCTCAAGAAGTTAGAAGACAGAAGCAAACCTATGGTTCTTCTAGGGTATGAACCGAGATGTAAAGCTTATCGAATGTATGATCTAGTCGGCGACAAGCTACACGTCTCCCGCGACATCATGTTTGACAAAGAGTCTGGCTGGGACTGGCGTACTTCGGAGGATGATCAAGTACCAAACGACCCAGGGGAGATCTTCACTGTCCAGTACACTATGTACTCCTCCACATTGGTTGGGAGCGCAGGTGCACCTGGACATGGGAGTGCTCAAGAGTCGAGCGTTCAAGAAACTAGAGTAGAGAGCACACACGGAGCACATCCTGCAACAACGCTTGAGCCCATAGCACCACCTACTGTTGGTCTAGGTAGAGGTGTTGAATGGGCAACTCCACCAAGTGATGTGTAACATCCCAATTTTCGGAGTTTAAAAATCTTTTAAATAGTTAGTAGGGAAAAAGTCACCATTTGAATTTTATTTGAAATTAATTCAAAAGCTTAATATTAGACTTTACAATAAAAAACACTTAATGTGAATAATCCCAATATGAACATTAGCCAAAACTATTTTATTTGGGTTCTTTGTGCTCAGATATATTTTCTAGATTTTTCTAGAATTTTTCTGAGTTTATTTGCTATTTTCTATTGCTTATTTGAATTTCTGGTATTTTATAAAATAGAAAAACTAATTAAAATCTCAGAAAAGCTCTTGGGCCGAAACCCAGCCCAAACCCTCCTTCGGCCCAGCTCTGTTCAGCCCGAGCCGACGTGGCACGCCGTGTCAGCAGCCATGTCAGCACCCTCGCCGACGTGTCGCGTGCGTGGCGTCCAATCAGCGTCCACGTGCATGCGTGCGTGGGCAGTCCACCGATCTCCAGATCTCGAGGCTCGGTAGACTTGGTCTACCGTGAGCCGTGTCTATGACATGTGGGTCCCACTTGTCAGTTCGTTTTTCGCCTCGTCCGAACATTCTCTGATGACGTCAGCGTTGCGCAATAATCCGATTTTTCTGTTAAGAAATAATTCGGAAATTCTGGAAAATCCAAAATTAGAGTTTCTTTAGATTTTCAATCTTCCAGAGCTCATAACTTTTGCATCCTAACTCCGATTGAGCCCATTCAAATTCCTAAATTTATCTAAATTCGAGCTCTATTTATCTGAGATTTTTATTTAATTTTTGGAGTTTGTTTTGCCTCTGTTATTTATTTGTTTTGTTTATTTATCTCGTTTGCGAGTAGACGTCGATTCGTCGGGAAATTTTGGAGAAGAAGGAGCACCCCAAGATCAAGACCAGTACATAGACCTTTTCCAAGGCAAATCATACCTTTGATCATCTTGAACCCAGTTTTTAAACTACTTTGTTTCAAAGTATTGCATTCTACTTTAATTATGTATTTAAATGTTTTGGGCATAGTTATCATCCAAATTGCTATCATCACCTTGACTTTGTATGCCATAATTCCTTGTCACCCTAGATTGGTTATTAGTTGGTAATATTGTAGCACCAACGTGGGTTGGTTAGATGTGAGTACAATTGCTTAGCCATACTACGAGTCTCACATTTCATGTAAGTTGCAAATATTTAATTTGACTAAGTGACTATGGAACTTTGTGTAAAACTGTGCGTGCTATGTGTTATTACTTTGTGATAGCATGTGTTGCACCAAAACCAACTGGGTGGGAAAGGATTTAGACTGAGGCAAGTGATGGATACTTTGTGATATGGTGGACTTTGTGAATGGGAATGATAATCTTTGTGATCTAGTTAGAAAATGAAAGTTTTGCCTTGGTCAATTAAGGACTTAACTTTGTGCGCCATTGAACTGAGCCTTACTGTACGACCACATGCCCGGTATGGGACAGGCCTAACTTAGTAGGTTATGGATTCTTGGCATTGATTACTCAGGAGGTAGGTTAGGTTATGGGTGGAGGTGTGTACTACAAGGTAGTCGCATCATGGGGTGGTTCGCCGTGTCCCTGTCCAGCGGTGTGTGTTATGCCAAAGCGCTCTGTTTGGGTTGACATAGCGGTTTGTAAGCACATCGGGAGTGTCAATGTTAAGATGAAGTTTCTGAAATGTTTTGTTATGATTAGTGCTTGCAACACTAGTTGTATCGTGTGGGTAAAATGTACAACCTCTGCAGAGTGTTAAAATCAATCTATTCGAATAGCTGCGTCTGCGGTCATGGACATGCTCGGGGATTTCACACGAGGGGTAGTTTTTCATAAAATATTTGGGATGGGAGCTATGTGATCTAAGTCATGTGGCTATGTGAAATAATCTGTTTAGCTTTGTGTCTTTGTGGAAAACAAATGTTAAATTAATATTGTCTATTTGTTTTGAATTATGCTTTCAATCTATTATTGTATTCAATTGCAAATATTGCCTTTATGCAAAAGAGCCACAGAAACCTTTTCTTTTGGAATAAGCCTGCATCTATAAATTGCATTCTGTGGTATGATTTGCGAGTACGGTTGTGTACTCACGCTTGTTGTAAAACTTGCGCCCAAACCTACAGAAGAGGAGTCTACGCCTGCTTTCGAGGAGGAGTTCGCCGAAGGTTGTTGATCGTTAAGGTCTGGATCCCAGTCGGTTGCCTACGGTGAATTGATGGGATCTACGTTGAAGTTATTTCCGTTCCGCTGCTATTTATTCCTCGTTAGCCCTGCGTGGCGTAATAAGTGTAAACTCGACCATGAGGTCAAAACCCTTATTTGTTATTCAAACTAATCGTTTACTTATTTATCGCTTGTGTGGATCGATATTTACCTATGTTAATCCTGTATACACTAGCGTGATTCTGGACTAGTGCAGTATACACAGAGGGTTCCAAAATTGTAATTTTGGGTCCCGACATGATGCTTCACCGACATCTGAAGAAGGGCCACTTCGGTATCGTACTCTGAAGAACCTATATGACAACACAACTGTGCATGCATTAGCTGAGTCTTTCGGAGAACTCTGTCTCCTAGCATTTGAAGAACCTGAATCCTTCACAGAAACTGAGAAATACTCATGTTGGAGGCAGGCTATGTTAGAAGAGATTAAGTCCATTGAGGACAACAAGACGTGGCGTCTTGAGAATCTACCTGCAGGCCAACGACCAATCGGCCTAAAGTGGATTTTCAAGGCAAAGAAGAATGCTCAGGGAGAAATTGTGGAGCACAAGGCGCGGTTAGTGGCCAAGGGATATGTGCAACAACAGGGAATTGATTTTGAAGAAGTCTTTGCTCCGGTTGCATGTATGGAAATGGTCCGGTTGATGCTGTCACTTGCGGCAAGAGAAGGATTTGAGGTACATCATATGGATGTGAAATCCGCGTTCTTGACGGTGAGCTTCAAGAAGAAGTGTATGTGTGCCAACCGCTGGGATTTGAGGACAAGGACAATGCCCATAAGGTGCTGCGGCTCAACAAGGCTTTATACGGACTAAGACAGGCCCCAAGAGCCTGGAATGCGAAATTGGACAGCAGCCTCATTTCGTTGGATCTTGAGAGAAGCACTTCAGAGCACGCAGTGTACAGAAGAGGTGACAATTCATCACGCTTACTTGTGGGAGTGTATGTTGATGACCTTTTGGTTGTGGGCTCACACCTGGAAGAAATTCACAAATTCAAAGAAGAGATGAAGAATCTATTCTGTATGAGTGATCTGGGCAAGCTAAGTTATTACCTTGGAGTGGAGGTAAACCAAATAGCAGGAGGGATCACTCTAAATCAATCAGCGTATGCACTGAAAATTCTGAAGAAAGCTGGTATGGGAGACTGTAACCCGTGTCAAATACCCATGGATGCAAGAACCAAACTGAGCAAGGTGAGAAAACATCCTCCTGTTGATGTTACTCTCTATAGAAGCTTGGTAGGCAGCCTCAGGTACCTGGTACATACGAGACCGGATATTGCTTATTCGGTTGGATTTGTGAGTCGGTTCATGGAGGCGCCAACGACCGAGCACATGGGGGCAGTCAAGCAAATCCTACGCTATGTCAAGGGAACCAAAGATTTTGGTTGCTTCTACAAGAGAAAACTGAAAGGTAATCTAGGTTTAATTGGTTTCAGTGACAGTGACATGGCCGGAGATGTGGATGACCGGAAAAGCACTACGGGAGTGCTGTTTTTATTGGGCGAAGATCCAATCTGTTGGCAATCTCAAAAGCAAAAAGTAGTTGCTTTGTCAACCTGTGAAGCAGAATACATAGCAGCTACAACTGTTGCATGCCAAGGAGTGTGGCTTGCTCGGCTGCTTGCAGAGATGGTGAAGAAGGAGGCCAGAAGCATCAAGCTCCAAGTGGACAATAAGTCAGCCATTGCATTAACGAAGAATCTTGTCCTTCACGATCGCAGTAAACATATCGATGCACGCTACCATTTCATAAGACAGTGTGTTGAGGAAGGAAAGGTAGATATCGAGTTCATTAGCTTAGAAGGTCAGCTGGCAGACATTCTGACAAAACCACTTGGACGAGTTCGTTTCCTGGAGATGCGAAGTAAACTCGGTATGATTGAGGTGAAACGAAATTAGGGAGTGATTGTTTGTTAATTTCTTTTTCACCTTGTGTTTTCTATTCTGTTCGGTTTCTCTGTTGCGCGGTTTGGCAAAGGCATTCTTAAGTGCCTGGTCTTCAGTACTTTTCTAGCTTTGAGTTTGTTAGTTCAGTAGTTTGTTTTGATTGAGTCTTTTCCGTAGTGGCGTTTTATCAGGAGTTAGTTTCGGCCCACTACTGCATGTAACTACCCTGGTAATCAGGTGGCTAAATAAGAGAAAAAAAAATAGAAAAGCTGCAGGTTGTTGTGTGCGGCGCAAATCCTTGTCTCTGTTCTTTCTTCTGAACTTTTCTGAAGAAACACTGTAGCTCGTCCAAAACGTTTTCAGAACTCTGAACTCCTCTGTTGTTCAGATTTCTGTCATAATTAACGACAATCAACACTGCAAATTCAGCATTGCTTAATCTTAATTGTCTCTCATGCATCTTACGTTCATTACCCTTGTGGTCATTTATTGTCATGTTACTACAAGGAGAAAAGGTTTTTGTGTTGAAAATTTTCATCATGGAACGACTATTTTTCATCACAAACTAGTGATTGTGCCTTTGTGACTACACTTTTAGTCGTCACTAATACTCAAGTCACAAATAATATAGAGATGCATTTTCTTTCCCCACAAATTACCATTTTCATCAGTGGCAACAAAATTTATCACTATTAATCCATACATTTGAGACGACTCACATGGTTAAAAATAGGTTTATATTAGTGACAAGATTATGTGTCACCAATGGTACTTTTAGTGACAAAACATTTCAAACTATTTTGTAAAAATTAGTGATAATTGAATTACCATAGTTATATTTTGTAAAAGTTGTTGATGAATTGTGGTCGACCTTACATATATTGAAAAGGGGGGAATCACACAACGGGGAGATAGACCTATAGAGATTCTAGCTCTCATGAAGAGTAACAACTCTACTCCTCATGTTTCTTTCCACAAGAATGATGGACAACTAGTATATCGTCCGCACCTTGTTGTGGATTTATTGAATGACGTTCGTAACTTTGAAAGGGTGTCATAGAAATATGTATTTTTATATATAAAAAGATGTCTTTTCACGGAATAACGCAAGAGGCTTCATAAACTTTCACCCTTTCAACTAAAAGGTGTCTAACCAAAGCATCTCTTCAGTATTTAAGATCCAAGGGTTGATATTTTAATTGAATTCGACATGATGGCTACCGTTTCAAAGGTGGCATATCATAATGAGGATGTTGAGTTAATTTTAGAGTAAAGAAGGATTACAACGAGGGGGGTTACTCTAGCACCGGTTGCGCAAGAGTAAGTGCAAGAATCTAAGGCTATGTGAGTGTGAATAATACAGTGTGTGTGTGGAGCACAATGGCGACGGTAGCGCGACGAGCGTGGTGGAGGTGGTGTGGCGGCAAAGACGATGTGCACGTATCGACGATTGCCATGGGTGATGGCAGAGGTGGCGTGTGGTCTGGAATGTCGTAGGAGATGATTGGAGATGCCGCGCGGCCTGATAGTTGCCATGGGAGATGTGCTGACTTCAGCCGCTGTTGGCGGCGCGAGGTGGCTACTATTTGGGCGCGATGTCGTCGGCAGCGAGGCCGTTGGCGGGGTGATGGATCGGAGCCATCGTCATCGAGGGTTGCTGTTTGCAACCGGCTGGGGACTAGAAAAACCCTTCTAGAAGATGCACATGGGGATGAAGATCGGGCAACACACCGAGTCAGCTCGATGGAGAAACTTATGCTGATAATGTGTTGTGTATCGAGATTCGATAGTCGTATTGCCAACCTTCGAGCAAGATCCAAACACTCGTAAAAGTAGACAAAAGATGTAGTTTGATTAGTCTCTCTCTTTATTGACAATATTAGATGTGAATGTACAAATATCTAGAGTTTGTCCCTATATTTGTTGGGGGAAGAGTTTCATATAACACCCTAAATTTTGCTCGAAAGTTCATCCAACACCCGAACTATAAAACCAGATATTTGACCTCCCTTTAACTTTGCAATCTAGTTCAAATAACACTATGACCCGGTTTTGTAGGATGTTATTGCCTACGTGGCACGATGAGTCAGCAGTTTTGTTATGTTGGATGACACGCTGGTCAAGTTAGGTCATTGATAGGTGGGCCCACAAGGGTTTCTTCCCTACCGAGCTACCAGCTGCACTTCCATGGCCACCACCCCTGTAGCTCCTTCCCTCTCTATTTCAATTTGGGGGAGAAGCCCCTGTGGGCCCCACCTACCATTCACCTAAATTTGGCCAATGTGTCATCCTACGTGGCAAAACCGCCTACTCATCTCGCTACGTGGGCAATACAAGCATGCGAAACCGAATCAGAGTGTTATTTGAACTAGATTGCAAAGTTCGGGGGGAGGATGAGTAAAATGTCTGATTTCATAGTTCGAGATGTTGGACGAACTTTCAAGCAAAGTTCAGGGTGTTATAGAAACTTTTTCCTTTATTGGGTGAAAAGTCCTCTTTAAAATATAATCTAATAATGTGGGGCTGAAAGGGTTGGGCCTATGAATCTTATTGAGCTGGTTTAGGGGATTATCCATACAAAGTATTTATTCCACATATTTGCAAATATGTGGTTATCCGCGTGAAATGTGTCTAAGAGACAGACTATGTGGCCGTGCCTGATTGCATTTCACGAGGGTGTAAGATCGATGAAGTCGACTAGAGGAGGAGTGAATAGACTATTTTAAGATTCTTTTGGCAAAATTAAGTTGGAATAATTTAGAATTTGCCATAGTGAATAGATGGATTATCCTGAAATTCATCTATCTCATAATGGTAAATTATAAAATCCCCTAATTAAGTTTTATATGCAAAAGCATAAATCAAAATGATTTTACACGATTAAGATCTAAATCAACTAATCTCACCGAGCGCAACGAACAATAAAGACCCTAACACCCGCCTCACTCGTCTTCGGTGCTGGATCAGGCTGTTCGTCCGGTAGGACATGGAGGACATCGAGAGGCAGCCAGGCCAAAACGTTAGCAAGTGAGGTTAGGGCACTTTGGATTTCGCTTGGGTGGAGAGAGAAAGGGGGGGGGGGTTAAATGCAAACATAATGCAAAGGTGGCAAAATCTGAAGGATCTCAACTAAGCAGTGACATAAAAATTATTATGTTAGGAGCGGTGGCATATGTCAAACTAAACAGTGACATATAATTAATTCCCTACTTTTTTAAAAAACTTATGACTCTTAAGTTCAACGGCTTTTCAATGTTTAGCCGATTTTCACAAGCACATTTGGCCTAAGAATAGCATTCAAGAAATCATGAGTACTTATCTTTGGGTCCCATATATCAACAAAATATACCGACTAAGAACGAAAAATGATTACTACGACTAAGAACGAAAAATGATTACTACTTGCACCATGAAGATGGGGTTTTTATTGACAAATCAGACTTTCGGCATCTCTATTCTGTGCAGTAATTAGTTGCAACAAAAGGGGAGGGGAAACCGTAACGTCGCCCGCACCGTGGCGAATTTGAACTCCGCTACGGACTATGGCGGCCACTCATCACGAACAAATATGAATCAACTACACGCTATGGGGCTGCCTACAGCTTAGGTATTGTGAAATAACGTTCTCACTGACAAAACTGCGCTGAGATAGCCCCTAATGTATACAACATTGTCAGTTCATGGCTTCATGCAGATTGACAGCCTAGACACACCTAGCTTACCATCAGCTATAGGCTTAACGATCATCTCAAATGCTCTAGTTTAGCCATCTTGTCACCATAGAGATAATCCACAAGTGCCTTCATCCAGTGGTATGTGAGTTAGCGAACTGGCGAAGAGAAGAAAATAACCAATGAGTACACAAGAAACCCAGCCAGAAGGATCCCTCCATAGACAAAAGCCTGGGATGACTGCTTTGGGTGACTATATTCAATGCTGCAGCACTTCATCTTGTCTCTCTCCGCGGACAAAACACGTTCTACATACCTGTCCAACCGACAAATGGTAAAGATGATTCCAAAGAAGGATAAATATGGAGCAAACTAATAACAAGAAAAAAGAAGAGTAAACTGAAAGAGAGAAAAAAAAAATCTTTGAGTTCCCAGGAAGTCAGAACAAAAGGAACGAATTCTAGTTGGAAATCTTGCATCTCCAGATAAAGTAACGTACTGTTGTGTAAATATAGTGCTCTGCAGGATGTCAGAACTGTTTTGATACGCATCGACTAGACGATGGTCATAGAGCAAGGAAGATAAATCCACAAGTTGTCCTTCAAGACCCTGAAATGGGATGCAAAAGAAGAAGAAATCAGACGCAGACAAAACTTTCACTCTAAAAGTACACTGTTGCAATATATGAACCATACACTTACATCCAGATACTCCTCCAACCGTTCAACAAGATCGTGAGGGAAAGGTTCCGGCAGCGTGGTTACCTTTTTATAGAATTTCTCTACCCATAACTCACTGCTGGACTTGTTTTTATTACCTTTAACAAGTTCCCCTAACGGTGTCTTAAGATGCTCCGATGCAAAAGATTGAACGGACTGCACCAAACCATAGACCACAGTATTACATTTCTATGCATGTAGAGAAAATAAGCAAGTGAAGGCAACTTCAATTAAATGTTCAAAGGACCTCCGATGTGTCTCTTATTTTGCGAAGGGCAGCATCAACTCGAGCATAAATTGTAGTTCTCTACACACATTAAAAAAATCATAGATTAATACAGATGGTGAAAGTACGAAAAATTACATTGGTAAAATATCACAAAATCCTGTTGAAGCTGATTATGCAGTATGCATTGCATACTGCATACTATGCATAATACCATGATTGTCTGGATGCAGATCACAATGGAACAGTACAGAAAAGAAAAACCCAAGCTATCATGCTCCTAACTGGGGAAGAGTTGTTAGACACTGGCAATAAGAGGCAACAAGCAGTGGAAGGCATAGCTTTAACTCAATTTTTGACAGTATTGTGTTCCTATGTGCTGTACAAAGGACAAACCATAGAAGGCGTGAACAACTATTCTGATGACGCCTCACTATGACATATGAGCATCACCCTCCCTCCCCCACACTCATTGCACGCTTCAGGAAAATGGAACAGCATTGCTGATAACATTACCAGGGCAACATCCTGAAGGATTTGACTGATCTGAGAGGAGTTTGAGAATGGTCCAAAAGGATGGCATCCTGCAGCCCATAGCCAGTTCACAATAGGTCTTTCATGAATATGTGATGCCCGTTCGTATGGTGCACTCAGACCTCCAACTGCTGAAGCCAAACCGGCCAAAATGTGCCGCTGTGCTAGAGAAGGAAAAGCAAACTGCCTAGTTGTTTCTGACACATAGCTGCAACATAAAAGGGATGATATAAACACAGCAGCAACTTGGGCCCATGAAGTACATGTAAGAATCCATAGAACAATTTTATCTGTACAGAAGCTTTAACATACCTTAAGGGAATCTTTTCATTATTATGCTCAAGTACAATGACAACATCTTTGCTTGTCCAAACAAGACTTTCCTCTTCCATCAGAAGCTCAGCATCAACATCAGCCAAAGATAATACAAAGCTGTTGATTTATTTAAAATTTAAAAACAAATCAGCAACAGCAATGGTGTAACCTTCTGTCTAAGCAATGCATTCTTAGGATACCACCTCTTCAAATGTACTGTGAATAGCTTTGTTTCTACGTAAATAGTCTAGTGCATTATTTAAGAAAGGGGCATATCTTAACTTGAAGTTCAAGGGGAAAAGACGAGAAAATTGATGTAACAAGTAACTTTTGTCTTTGTCTCTGTCTGTCTATCTTTCTTAATTCATTACTTGTCAGTTTTGTCTTTTTTCCCGTTTCTGGTAGCACAATTTGAGATTAAGTTTTTATACTTGTGTGTGTGTGTGGGGTGGGGGGGGGGGGGCAGGCGGCTTACACTGGAATCACTCTGGTTCCATAAGTTCTGTGCAGATTTCCATGTTTCTTCTTTCCAGTCCCTCTCTTTTCTTTCTTATTTCTGGGCATGTAAGATTCCCATATAGGCCTGTGCTTGATAGAGTCTTGTGAATCATCTTGTTCATCCATCCAGTGCTGTTGTTGACAAGAAAAAAAAAATCACAAAAGAAAATCCATAACATCACCTTGTATAAAATAAAAAATAGATCAAGTATGGAAATTCATGAAACTGACATTAAATTTCAGGATATTTCATACAGAAAACATTACAAACCTGCTTCAGGAAGAATCTACTTGAGAGCGAAGGATCTGAAACTTCTAATAAACCAGCTGACAGCACATCGGCAGAACGTTCCATTTCCTGTACCAGTTGATAGCACAGCATTGGAATCTTGCATTCAAAGATTAAACAAGCATTTTGAATTCATCTCCACAACGCCCCCTCTAATGAGCACTCTTCTCCATGCTGCTACAGGTTTCATTTCATAAGCTAAGTAATGCATTCAGCATGGTCTTCTACACGTGGTGCCAAAATGTATGTTATCTTGCACTTGATTCAGCCTCATACATAAGTAGAAGGTTCATAAAGATTATGATGAATCATACAGTTCTGCTTCTTTATACTCATGGTATCACTAAACGGTCATCTGAAAGGTATGGCCAACAGGCTAGGTGAAGTATAGTTCTCTACGTACCAAGCTCTTGTGCAGCCATATTTACTAAATATGAAAATTGGACGAAGATCTTTCTACTCTAGAAATACGTGAAAAACTGAAGATTGCCACAAGGGGCCCTTCAATCCTAAGTAGAAAATGTACATGCAAGACCCATAATGGCAAATGTATCCTTGCAATTCAAACAAGCAGTATTTAGATGAAGCTAAAAACCAACAAACCTCTTTGAGTATTGCACCATCCAAGTATGTTTTCGTACGAACGTGAAATTGACCATCAGTCTTTGTTTCATGAAGAGAATGGCTACGCACTGCTTTTGAAACTGCAACAGCTAACTTTTCATGCTGATGCAGTGCATGCGAACCAGAAATTATTATAACCTCTTGCCCAGTGTGAACCATCTTTTTAACCTGAAAACGCAAAATTTTAGCAAATTTGGAGTATGCATGATAATATGTAACAATCGAGTTCACTAGGTCAAAGAAATATATTTATATATGTTCTATAGGCCACTGATCAATAAACCATGTGTACTTCGTAATTGTACAAAACTGGCACAAACATATTTCGATCTGGAATACATCTGAAGGACATTAGGTTAAGCCATTTAATGGCTATTCTTTTTCAACTAATATTGAAGCATGATGATCCCCAGCTTCCTAAATTGATCAGCTTGGCCTATAATATGTTTAGCACAGCTTCCAACAAGACTGCAGTAGTTGTAAGACAGATCTTCACTCTCTACCTGCAATTTTTATTCTCCTACCGGGATCAGGGCCGAAAGACAAAACAAAACAATTTACTAGAGTTTGGGACAGGTACTTAATACAACTGGTTGCAAAGTGGCATTGAGGATGATATCCCATTGGCACTATGGAATGTGTAATGGCAATGAACAGTCAACAATGCTAGCACTAGTACTGATTGGGAAAGCTTTGCTTGCATCACTATTCAAAAAAAGTTATTGTAACTGTATATGTATACATTTAGTATTTCTTTTTGCCTTGTTCTTATTCCGTAAAAGTGGACAATTCCCTCGAACAAATGCAACAAGGTACAATGGAGTATCTACAACTGTGTTTCTTATGTTTAGCATGGCAATTCTTCCAAATGCTAAATTGCATTTCCTTAATGTTCCTGGACACCATTGAGAGTTGAGATGCTATTTCATGTTAATGCTAAGGTATGTTTTTGTCCAATATAATTTACAATGGCTATATGGCACTCGAAACAAACTCTTAACTAGTGCATGAAGAAACAATTCAAACCAGTAAGTTCACTACATTTTTTTTTGACAGAAAAAAGTTCACTGCAAATTACTGTGTCTTCAACAATTTACAGATGTATTCGGGCAAGAAAGTCAACTAACCTCTCTTTCAATAGCTTGAACATCTATGCTATAGTTGTGACCAGCTTGAAGAATGTTGTACCTATTGTGGTTCTGTAGCACAATGATAGGTATAAGCAACCTCACTGTCATGTCAACCGTTTCAAACCTGTTTTTTTTTTTTTTGAAAAAAAAGGTCGCATTAGAATAACAGGAAAAATAGAATATTCAATGCTTAAACCGCGCACACATAGGTTCCACTAGACATCATGTTTCTGATGGACAATATCATCCTGACATGACTTTGAGCCTTTGACATAAATTCCAGAGCATCAGACTATTTTCAATTGTAACATATACTTGTTTTGCATGGCAGTTATTCAATTGATAAAATTTGTATTTTATTTACAGCTGGTTAATCTGTTCTTCTGATTCGTCAATCTAGCTTAGTTTTGAGCTACATAAAATATACGTGAGAGGAGAGTATTAGAATTGCGAAAATGTTGGTGTACTGCAATTTTTCTTGCCACTTCTTAATTGTATGCCAAATTTTATGCTTACAACACAAACAGCTCAGTTTTGAATGATTTCACTTGTTGGTATCCATGCAACCTAGATGTAGAATATCGAAAATGAAACTCCATGTAGACATAGCTCATACTTCAAATAATTAATTATCTGTCCCATACTTACATAGTTCCATGTGTAGAGAAGATGGAAAAGAACTTAATGCACACCTCTTTTGTAAGGATAGGTGATAAACTGTTGACATGTAGTACAGGAAACATAACCTAGTTTATGGTGCAGCCTCCAAGTAAACAGACAAACATGTGCATGAGGAACTGAAGAGACAACTGACGACACTCAGGTACTGAGGTGTTTTAATATGGATATTCCTGAATACTTGGGTTTAACTCCTGTTTTACTAAGTATGCTGAAAGTTGAGTACTTCAGATAACCGATTAATTATTGTAACTGCCAATAACTTTTTCAGACTAGATAAAACATTTGACTTTTTAGTCACACATCAAATTATAAAGAAACTATGAGTAAAATGAGAAATTTCTAGTAATACCTGACATCAGGAGCTATCACATGCTCAATGGTAGTTGAAATTAAACCTCCAAGCTGCCCAATAAAAATATCTTGTGTTGAACTAGCACTAGGAGCAGCAAGTCCTCTTGGGAAGATTATCTGTGATAGCCGAGGCATTGACCTATAACTAACACTGCCTTCTTCGGTTTCTATTTTCCCGTATGTACAAGGGCCTGCTGACAGATCTATTACAACAAATCTGCAAGGGCCAATGCAATGCTGGTTTTAGAGCATACATAACTTAATTGCAATTGCTTAAACGATTCTAGTGCACCATAAAGGAAAATAACTCCAATATGCAATGATTAACAGTACAGTATGACAGCGCTATATATGGAGAAGTCTTCACATATAAAATCATGCACAGCAAATAATTTATTGCATGTAATTCAACGTTTCATAGCAACCAGGGTACCATTTCTGGTTTTGTTCAAACCTTGGCCCTGTCCAGTATGCCGGAGACCACTCAATCCTTTTCTTTTTTCTCTTTGTATTTTTTTTATTAAAGTTTTTGTGTTTCTCACATCTCCCATAGCCACAAGTACATGCTTACCTCCAAAATAGCACAATATATCCGAATTCTGGCTAGTTTTACAAATACCATTTGAGGCCAGGATTACCTAAAATTGGTGGGAACCGGCCGATTCCCACCAGGATTTGGAACCCTGATGGCAACTAACAAACAAATAATAAAAAAGAAAAACGCAAAGCTTTTTTAAAGTAATACTTAAGAAAGACAGCCCGAATATTATTTCTACTGCAAAGTACACTCTTTGGAATAGCTATCTTAGTGGTGAGTAGATATAGCTACAAGCCAACAACCTAATCACACAAAGCCAAGAACTCATTTATATATATAAGAAAATAAGGATGTCCAGATTCAATAGCATTGTCTGTTACAGCTTAACTGTTTTCACAGAACAGAAAAGCAAGGGGATAGATCTGTTTGAGCGTTCGCCAAAGATTGGGGCAAAAAGATCTTTATGTGTTGATTGCTAAAGTATGCATTAGTGTACTAAAGTGAAAGCACATAGATCTATTGGTACAAATAGGGAAACAGAAAGGAACATGTGATTAAAAAAGGAGGATCTGGCAAGGTGAAGCAATATTACAAAATGAAGCAACCAGTAGTTTAGAACGTTGGTACGGTAGTTACTCTACAGAATACTATTTGGGTCGCTCATATACTGATCTTCTGGCTAGAGGGGGTTGATTTAGGTCACTTTTAGCGGCTGTTAAAAACAGGGGCGGACCCTCCCTTCGGGCAAACTCAGGTGGTCACCTGAGCTCCCCTCTGGCCGGACTCTCCTCTCCCACATGGCTAGACCCCAGGCCAGCCCCGTAGCATCCACGACACTGGCGTCTGGCAAGGTCCGAGGAGGAGGCTGGTTGCCGACTTGCCGAGTGCTGAGCGGTTTCATGGGCTTTGTTCAATTGGGCCTGGCCTGGCCGGCCCATTAGACACGGGCTCACGGCCTCCTCAGACCTCAGTCCTCACGCACTCAGCACTCACGTCTCCTCAATCCTTTCCTAACCCTAACCAAGCAGCCAGCGGCAGCGGGCGAGGCGAGGTGCGGGCACGAGGTGAGGGCTAGGGCATGTGGCAACCAGGGCGATTCCATTTAGTGTCATATACTCTTATTAGTGCTACTGGAATATAATTTGTGTATGGATTATTTTGGTTTTAGGTAATCCTCTATGGTTAACGCTTGCAACCCCGCCCTACCAAAATTTTAGTCCTGGGCCGCCTCTAGTTAAAAATGTGACTTCTTGATAGAGAAACTGCCAAGCTTTCTTACAACAACAAAAAACAGTGCATTACAATAACTATCACCTTCCAGAACTCAGCCAAACTTGAGTTGCTCCACCTCCATTGTAACGGTACCGATAGATGTAATCTGCTTCTTGTTTTTTTAGCTCTTGTTCTGTTAGTCTACCAATTGTACTATACATTAGACTATCAAGATCAACTTCTTTGTTCCGAGGATCCATTCTAACCTGCCAAGGAAAAGTTGTATCAGTGTTAATTACCATTCTCAAAGTATAACTGTAGAAGACAGGATGATGGAGATTGGAAGCACGTGTTTTTCTCCAGTCAGTTTAATAACGATTGCCGGGCTCTTGTCAACTGCTTTTGGGACTCATCTCTGGATACTTTCCAATTGTTACAGAAGGCTAAGGATGCTGCATGACAATCTAAAATGTTATTTGGGGAGTTGATAACCATAGGTTACTGGCATACTTAGTTAAAACGAGACAAAGGCATTTTTTATACCACCAAATAAGTTTACATGGAGGAAATTGCATTAGACTTGAATCTGTCAAAAGTGAGTTTTGTTGAGGATGTAACTTTCCACTAGTTGGGTTAACTTATTTTTTTTTTGTTTTCTTCATTTGTAAATACCTCTGTACAGTTGTTTTCCAAATATGCTTCAGTAGGGTACTCCCCTACTGTTTCCCTATAAAAAGGAAGATGAACAACCACAAAATTAGCCTCTTGACTCCAATATTACCATGAAGGACTACACTCTCTATCATCTAGAATTTGCATGCAGGTATTAAAGGAATTAGAAGAATAAGCAACCAACATAGCATGCTTTCAGAAAATGAACAATGCTAGATACAAGTCCCTGTACCTTATCAAAATTAACAACAAATATTGCAACAGGTACGGGCCTATCCATCTCAGTTGCAGAATAACCAGGCTCCATGTCAAAGATAAATGAGTATAGCCTCTGGAATATAGGCTCCACCATAGTTGCTTCTACCTCAAAGAGAGGGAATTCCCTACCATATTCACTCTGCAAGGGACAAAATTGTTAGTGCCATGACCTGTGGCAATTATGATCTGAACAGCAGTTAAACATCAATTTGTAGGAAAATAACATATTTCTGGTTACCTCTCTCGCAGTTCCTGCAGGAACCATCGCCTCCTTCAGTGACTTCTCAAGAGAAATCAGCTCTGGTTGTCCAGCCTAATGAAGTATCATTTTCATAACAGCACAGGATGAAAACAAAAACAACATGGTTGTGAAAAAATAAATTACATGACCATCTTAAATGAAGCCTTACCGCTATGACGTTATACATGATATGATGCTCAATATCAATTGGCTCCCCTGTCTCGAAACAAGAGGGCCTATGAAGCGGGAAGCTCATCTTTAGGAATTGTTCAAGCTTGTGCCCATCCAAGGGGTATCTGTACCCTCCATCACCATTGAAACCAATCAAAACAACATTAACCTCTAGAGGCACTTGGAATGGAACCTGCAAAATGCTCCCAACGTGTCAAATAAACATTGGAAACCTTTTTTAAAAAGTAGCACGATACATGTTTTCAGAAGGAAAAAGGGAACAGGGCAACAATGAACGATTACAGGAAGCAAAGATCACTACAGTCTATTTCGTCCCCTGGTTGTACACTTGTACTAGCACCAGCGTAACCATAACAACAGTCAATACAACATACGATTTATGGCAAGCTCAATTTAATCTGCGATGCCCCCAGTCACAGGCCTTTTTTTTAAGAACTATCAAGGCATAATTCATAACTCTCATAGATGCTCGCAGGCAGAATTCTACTTATACGCATCAAAAATCGAAACTCCGAACAATTTGACACGTCCCACTTCATCAAAATGGCTCTCGATCTCACCGAGGAAGAGAAACGAAATCCAAAGGCAGATGCAGATCCCGTACACAGGGAGTCGATTTCACCGCACCGCGGCTCCGACCCATCTCGAATCCAGTCCAGTTCAATAACTCTGGGCGGATCGCATTTGTAGACGTGCGCCACGCGTGTGGGGGTGGGAGAGGTTTAGCGGGGGAAGCGAGGAGGGGAGAAGTGACGGGAAGTACCTCTGCGCGGGTGTGGAGCATGCGTCGGACGTCGGCGCGGACGCTGTCCTCGACGTCGTGGAAGGCGCCGTGGTGCCACTGCGCGTGCCCGGGGTCCCGGCGGAACGCCTCCCCCCGCGCCGCTGCCGACGCGGCCGTGGCGACCGCGAGGAGGAGGAGGACGCGGATGAGGGGGAGGAGGTGAGGTGCCATAGGAGGCGGGGGAAGGAAGTCGCGGAGAAACCCTAGGCTGGGGTTTCAATCACGAAACTTTGCCGAGGTAGTGAGGAACCGGGGAGGTGGAGGAGGGGGAAGCGCGGGCGGCGGCACCACGGTCCACGGCGAGGCGAGTGCGTGCGTGCGTTTGCTCTCTCGACTCTCGGCTTGGCCGTTGCTTTGAGATTAGCGATGTTTGACTTATGTGGACTGGAGTAGATCTCGCCGAGCTCAAGCTGGGTTGGCCTTCTCTCTTTCTCCGTGGCTGTTTTTAGATGATTCTTTCTTCTCTGCAGAAATTCAGCCACTCAGGTTCTTTAGATAATGGAAGAGAAAATCTCTTCCGACCTTTGTATTTGAGGATACACATAGTTCAAAATTTATTATATAAATCAATTTTTTTTTAACCAGACGAAACAGTAACCTTATAAACCATAATGAAGCGGCAAAACAAATACCGTAAAACATAAACCAACGGCAAAACAAAAGCCGTAAAAACAGTAAACATCCTTTTAAAGATAAACAATGACATAAAAGTGTTTCAAACATCTCGAAGCCTATTACATAGCTTCCACCCATTCTTGCTGAAGATCTCCCTTGTAATGACCTCCAATACTTTGCTCTCAGCTACCAAGGTTTCCCGTCTTCCTTGGCATTGCAAAGCTGATCAAGAGTGGATCCAATGAATGCATCTGAATATAACCTGCAGAGGATGGTCAATTTTTTTTTGTCGAAAACGACATCATTACGACATAACCATATAGACCAGCAAAGCGCCCCCACCAAAATAATTGCTTTTGAATCCGAATTAAGACATAATAACTAGTTCCTAAAGATATTGCGAATAGTGTTAGGTCTGTTAAGATTAAAAGCAATTTGGACTATGCGCCAAGCAAAACGAGCAAAGCGATAATTAAAAAAATAAATATTGTATGGTCTCTTTTTATCACAAAAACAACACTTTGTATCGCCTCTCCAATTCCGTTTTAATAAATTATTCTTAGTCAGAGTAACTCCTCTACAAAGATACCATAAGAAAAATTTTATCTTAAGAGGTACTTTAACTTTCCATAACTTTTGACATCGAAAACGACAATTGGTATCACCCAAAGCATCATACATAGATTTGACGAAAAATTATCCATTCCTATGCAAATTCCAACGAACCGCATCCTTATCCATGGTAAGTTGAGCATTGGCTATTATCGCCATAAGATTATTGAAAACAATCAAATTTGATCCAATAATTACTCTCCTAAAACTCAATATTAAAAGCGTAGTTCCTAAAATATCCACAACCAAAGCTTATTTCTTCAGAACTATTTCAAACAAAGTTGGATAAAGTTCATAAAGAGGTCGATGCCCAACCCAAATGTCCTTCCAAAATCTGATTTGTTTCACATCTCCAAGATTAAAAGAACAGTGTTGAATAAAATCATGATTTACCTTCATCAATCCCTTCAAAAAATGAGAATCACCAGGTTTACTCTCAACTTGAGAGACAGACTTCTCATTCAAATATTTATTTTTAAGCAATTGCTGCTAAACTCCTTCCTCATTCAAAAGTTTAAACAACCATTTAGCTAAAAGACACTTATTTTTTATCTCGAGGTTTTGAATGCCCATACCACCTTGTTTTTTGGGCCTACAAAGAATATTCCATTTAGCCAACCTATACTTTTTTTTTTTTTATGATTGTCATTCTGTCAATAAAATCTGGACCTAAAAAAATCCAATCTTTTAAGGACCCCTTTGGGTATCTCAAAGAAAGAAAGCATAAACATAGGAAGACCACTCAAAATCGAATTTATAAGTATCAGTCTACCACCAGTAGATAAATTTTTTCCTTTCCAATTGCTCAACCTTTTTTCGAAGCGATCTTCCAAACTCTTCCATTCATTATTCATGACTTTCTAAAATGAATCGGAATGCCCAAATATTTAAAGGGAAAAGAACCCCTCTCACATCCAAATAAATCTAGGTATTGAGATTCAAAATTTTTTGCTTCTCCAAAGCAAAAGAGCTCACTTTTATAAAAATTAATCTTTAAACCAGAAAGTTGTTCAGACGCACACAGAATAAGCTTCAATTTTTTTGCTTGATCAAAATTGTGATCCATGAAAAGAATAGTATCATCAGCATATTGAAGGATAGAAAGACCATTATCGACCAAATACGGTATGATTCCATTGACATGACCCTCATTCTTAGCCCTTCTAATCAAAATAGCTAACATATCCGCAATAATATTAAAAATAATTGGAGACAGAGGGTCCCCTTGTCTAAGTCCTTTCTTGGTTTGGAAATAAGGTCCAATGCTATCGTTAATCTTAATCTCTACACTACCCCCGTAACGAATTTGTCAATCCAAGCACACCAATTTGGAGAGAAATCCTTCATTCTAAGAGTTTGTTGCAGAAAAGTCCATTTGACCTTATCATAAGTCTTTTCAAAATCAATCTTAAAAATGATACCGTCTAATTTCTTTTTATGAAGCTCATGGATTGTTTCATGTAAAACAACTACTCCTTCCATAATATTTCTCCCCGGCATAAGAGCCGTTTGAGATGATCGAACAACTTTTTAGGCAATGCCCATGAGACGATTAGTAACTACCTTAGTAAAAATTTTAAAACTCACATTTAATAGGCAAATTGGCCTATATTGCTGAATTTGTCGTGCATCTTCCTTTATTGGAAGTAAAAAAAAATGGCACCAAAATTGAGCTTGGAAAGAGGTAAATAGCCTCTATGAAAATCTCAAAAGAGAGCCATCAAGTCATTTTTAATAATGTTCCAAAAAACTTGATAAAATTCAGTTGGAAAGCCATCTGGATCCGGAGCTTTATTATGCTCCATT
Organism: Ampelocalamus luodianensis; assembly: GCA_036346255.1. Classification (NCBI taxonomy): domain Eukaryota; kingdom Viridiplantae; phylum Streptophyta; class Magnoliopsida; order Poales; family Poaceae; genus Ampelocalamus; species Ampelocalamus luodianensis. The sequence goes on along the minus strand of CM070622.1, from coordinate 22,907,209 downwards.
TGAAAAATTGCATCTTTCACTTCCTTTTCAGTAAACTCGGTAGTAAGATAATCATTTTCAAAGTCAGAAACTTGAGGTATATCATCCGTGATAGTCTCAACTATGAAAAAGTGATTGCTATCAGGAGGTCCAAAAAGACCTTTATAATAGTTTGTAATGTACTGCTTTAAATGAACCTCACCCGAAATAACACCCTCCTCCTGTTCCAACCGAAAAATTTGTTGTTTCCTATGTTTACCATTGGCTATCAAATGAAAATACCGAGTATTATTATCCCCTTCAAGCAAATGCTTCGACTTAGCCCGTTGATACCATTTCATTTCTTCCTCTCGCAGTAAATGGGCAAGACGCTCATTAGAACTGTGCTTAAGATTAATTTCAAAATTAGATAATCATGTAGACTCAGCTTTCTTATCAAGATTATCAATGATATTCAAAAGATGTTTTTTCTCTAACTTATATGCACCACTAGTATTTTTAGCCGACCATCTGAGAAATTGTCTAAGCGCTCTAATTTTGTTTTGCCATCGGTCAATTGTAGAATTATTACATTATTTTGTTGCCACACCTGATCCACCAGATCAAAAAACCCATCCCTCTTAAGCCAGTCCAACTCATATTTAAACAGATGTTGGTTCCCAGTATCAGAGGCAGCCCTAGTGTTAAGAACAATAGGCTTATGGTCAGAAAGAACACGTTCCAAAGCATTTACAGTGGTCAAATGATATTTCTGTTCCCAATCCATAGTTACAAGGATTCTATCAAGTTTTTCAAAAGTAGGATTATCCAAATTATTTGCCCATGTAAATTGTCTACCCAACAGTCTAAGTTCTCTTAAGTCTAGGCTCTCAATAACAGCATTAAAAAGAAAAGGATAATGCCGATCAAAATTATCATTATTTTTCTCCTCACTGTGCCTTATGATATTAAAATCACCAACAATTAGAATAGGCAAGGTTTCCTTGCTACACGTCTGAATTAATTCAGTTAAAAATTTATCTTTATAAGCTGGTTGTGCAGCACTATACACAGCCACAAGGATCCATTGAAACCCATCTTCCTTATTATGTAAATGAAGCTTAATAAAAAAAAATCTCCCTAAAAAATGGAGCCAACCTCAAAAACAGCCATGTTCACACCAAGTAAAATACCCCCAGAACGGCCATGGGGTGGTAGCCAGTGCCAAAAAAAAAATCCATACCACCGCTAAGATGTTTTAAATGCGGATTGGAAAAATCCTTCTTAACTGTTTCTAAAATAGCAACAAAATCTATATGTTGTTCCCAAACTAGCTCCGCAATGAATCTATGCTTCGCTGGGTCGCCAAAACCCCTACTATTCCAAAAAATGTCTTTCATTTTTTCCTTTGTTTGTTTTTAATGCGAGATTCAACAACTTTTGCAAGCACTTTCTTAACACCCGTTCTTTTCTTTTTGTGTGAGACCAATTGCAAATCATGATCATCACCCGCAGCCAGTTCCTAATAACACAAATCGCTACACAAGCTATTTAGAGAGGATAAATCAAGGCTATCGGTTTCCTCATCCAAATCCTCCTAGGAGGTATGTTCTTTACTAATTTTGCCCGAACAAGCCAATCTACAAGCCAACCTACCAAGTTCGATCTTTTTAATAACTTCTAAAGAAGAGGTCTTTTCCAAATTATTAACTCCTAAAGAAATTCCTACTTGATTCAAATTAGAAATAGCAACCTCATCTGGGATATCCAAAATTGAAAAAGCATTATTTAAATTAGTACCTTTGCTCTCCTCCAAATTTTTATACTTGGCCCTTCGAACAGCCTTCACCAAGGAGTCCTCATCCGCTCCAACTTTGTTCGCGAGACGCCTGCTCCACCTTGGCTCCTGTTCCGAAACCATACCAGCCGTCCCCCCTTCATGTGCCCCCGTCCCTGCTGACCTCCCTTTTTCTGAACCACTATCCACTCCAAATCATCGGACAACGGCGCCCCCGTCGATCGTTCCTGCGGCATCTTTTCCGTCGCACCAGCCAACCCTCCTTTCTCAGGAATATCCACCAGCGGTAAATTTGCACCCTCAGGCCCTCCTAGAGACAGTTTCACCTCCCGAGCCGGTGGCATAGCTGCCTCCGACAAGTCCACCTCCACATCCGCATCACCAGCCGATAGGACCCTTTCAACCAGTACCACCGGTTGCCACAACACCATTGCCCCCTCTAGTGTTGGAACCTTGACCTCCGCTATTTTCGGTCCACCCAATCTCTCTTTGACAACCTCTTGCTGTGAAATAGGAATGACACCAACAAGACTATTGCCAAGAACTGGATCACTAGCTTGAGGCGACGAGGTGGTACCACTTGAATTCGGCCCCGTCCTTGCTGTATAATTTTTTGCCCTCTTAGCATCACGGTCCATCATCTCACGGTCCTTCCTATCCTCATCTTTGTCCCCCTCATTATCCTGGCCGCCTCCATTATTTTGCTCATCCCCCACATCGTCTTGTCCCATATGTCCATCTATATCTTGCTCAACTTTAAAAAATAATTCATACACATTGTGTCCAACAACAATATCAACACTCGTAGGGATTAGAGAAACATCTATAACCCCCACCTACAACCGGACTAGATCTTTCTTCCTTGTACTTATCATGTCCACCTTGAGGGTAGCACCAACAATAGAACCAATAGCACAAAAACTAAGGTAGTCTCTAACCTCATAAGGAACCCCAAAAACTTGCACCCAGACTGAGCGAAGTTGAAACTTCGGAGTAGGGCCAGGCTTCCATTCCTCAAAGCGAAGTACCACCCCTTGCGTTTTGACCTGTATATCCCCAATCTGAACCATTCTTGCCAATTCGGTGGGCGTCGGAAATTGAACCAAAAAGAAATTCTGGCCATTTTCGTTCACATCCCATTGCCAATCAATCGGGATGAGTCTTCTTAACTCTCCAATGACCCCTTCAACCGACAGCTGTCCACCGACAATCCTTACCACCCCCAGCGTGCCCTGTTCATCCCTCGATCTCGACGACCCTGTAGAGGGTACCATATAGAACCCTAGACCCTCGGCCCCATATCCACAGAAATTTGCCACCGGTTTTGGTAATTTGAGCAGAGGACATCTCGGTGCCAAATGATTGGTATAGTCACAAATATCACAGTGTAACACCACTGGACAAGAAGCAATGGTATGTCCATTCTCCTTGCATCTGAAGCAATACCTCTTAATCTGGTTAGCAACCCCGTCCTTCACCAGCTGCACATGTTGATGAACAGTTGGCCTGCCACGTTAAAGGAGATCTTCTCTGTCTTGAAATTGCTTGGTGAGCCAAACGTTAAAGGAAGAGAAACTTGGCCAATTGGTTTGGCCGAAGACCCCGGTACGATTCTATGGAAATAATATCGTACCGACCTTACCTTTGTCCTGGGCACCTGCATCTCATCCAGGGTACTCGTAAACAGTATGTTTAACGAGCTTTCACCATCAACTAAAACTCGATTTACTCGACGATTGTTGATGGTGGGTTCGACCACGATCGGGAACCGACTCGGTCTAGTCGAAGGGATTGGGCAATCACCTTTCTCGAAAGTAATGGTGACTTCCGACCACTTCGGTAATTTATTGACGAGAGGTGAGTCGATTGTGTTTACCTCGTGCTCGACAGCTTTTAGCTGTTTCCGTGACTCGTATGCCGATGATCCTCCATAGATGCGATCGATGGTGTGTTCTGGATCCTGAAACGGCATCTCCTACTCGTCGTCCGACTCCTTCTGTCCACTTGTTTGGCCTACCTGTTCAAGAGTAGGAAGTGGCCCCTTGCCAAAGTAATAGTCTTCGAGTTTTCGTAGGAAAACTCGGCAGTTACGAAGGTCATACCCTTCTTTTTTGTGAAAAGGACACCACCTGGGTTTGTCGTTCCTCCGATCTTGGCGCTTACCTTTGCCTCGATCAGGATTCTGCTTGGGGTTGCTCGGCTCTTTGTCGCTTACGGCCAGGACCTCCTTAGAACCGGCAGCAGGAGATTTATGTTTCTTTGCCTTGTTCTTGGATTTCTGAGGGATATTATCTTCACGATCGATAGTGTTGTTCCACTCGAGTGCTTCAGCAGCAGTCGCGTATCTATCGGCCATCTCGAAGAGTTCGACGACGGTGGCGGGAGGATGTAAAGCGATGTCCTCTGTTATTCTTTTGTTGCAGACTCCCTGCTTGAAAGCCCTGATCACGAATGAGTCAGAAACTTCCGGAATAGAATTTCGAACCTGACTGAAGCGTCTGATGAATTGGCGTAGGGTTTCATGGTCGTTCTGTCTTATCCGGTGCAGGTCGTCCTCCTTTCTAGGGCGATTGTAGGTGCCCTGGAAGTTCTCCAGCAAAAGGTCGCAGAGATGCTGCCACGAGTAGATCAATTCGAATGGCTGGTTTAAAAGCCATGATCGAGCTGATCCTTCGAGTACAGTCGGAAGGTAATTTGCCATTACATGCTCTCCTCCTCTTGCTGCTCAGATAGCTGTAGTGTAGATTTGGAGGAATTCAATGGGATTTTGGGTTCCATCGAATTTCTCCATGTTCGCTGGTCGAAAGCGAGGCGGCCAGTGAACTGCTCGAAGGTCGGGTGAAAATGCTCGACATCCCGAGATAACCTCTTGTCTCCTTCTTTGAAAAAAAGAAGGGTTAACGTCACCGGATGATCGTACTCGACGATACCCAGCCACGGGTGGGTTGGACCTATGATAAGCCTCAGCTTTACGAGAGAAATACTCCTCGTATTTCGCTTGTCGCCGTACATTTCGTCCTTGAAGCGATGAAAGATCACTTCTCCTGGGGACTTGTTGGTCTCCAGATGTCCAACAAGCTTTCCTCAGGTCGGGAGAACGACGTGAGCGAGGGTCATGTCATTTCCCATGTGACGAGTTATCCGAACGGCTTGTAGAAGATGGAGTCGTACTGATACGACTTCCTGGTTGCAGTTGACGAGGGCGCTTGAGTTTTTCCATCGTGTTGCGAAGCCTTTGTGCGATCTCTTCTGCAAAGAGATCGTACCCCGGTGCTCGAGCGAGCTCTTGGGTCAGATTTTCCAGCAAGTCGTTGATGTGCTGGAGCTCTTGAGCTTCCTCCGACTGGAAATAAGCGCGCGCGGGGAGATTTTTCTGAGCTGCTATTTTTCTCCGTCGGGTTGTCTCAGAATAGCCTACATCAGACCCCTGAGTTGGTTTTAATGGAGTGCGATAATGTTGAGGATGTCCCGCACGTTCATTAAAGTGTTCGTCTCGTTCGCCAACGGTGGTGTCCCTACCATCGCCACGAGGGGATGTAGAGTGTGCCCGTCGGGGAGATCATCAATCCTGCCTCTGGGAGAATGATTCTTATTAGGGGGAATGATGAAGACCTCCCGTGGATGACCTCCACTTGCGCTCGAGGCCTCCTCGCTTGAGGAGTAGTCGAGTGACACCATTTGGCGACTTGGAGTAAACCCCTCTAGGTAGGGGAACTCCGGGTTATAGCCGTCTCCGTCTACAGGTGTGTCCTGCGACGGGATGGTTGGACTTGGAGGAACAACGTGCTTGATCCTCTTCTCTGCGGAATTATCCGGAGAAAGAGAACCAACAGGTGTCGATGGAGCTCTGGAATGATGGCTTCCAGAACTTGTATCACCAAGTCATACTGCCTTAGGGGGACTCGAACACTTGGAGGAATGACTCTTGTCGTGTTGCGAATCTGTCCTGGGGCAGCCCCGTTTATGGTCGTGTTGACCCTTGCCCCCTGAGGAAGCTGGTTCCTCAGCTGGGCGTACTGCTATGGGGGATGAGGATCCCTCCTGAACTCCGACGGTGATGCAGTCACCGAGATCTGATAGAAGATCTCTAGAGGCAGCAATACCGTTAGATGATTCGATACTCGGCTCGTAATTGAAGCCGGCATCCATGTCGATGTCTGCGTAATCGGCCAAGTCGAACCAATTCTCCTCGTTCCATTCTCCTGCCATGGTAGCATCAAAGAGAAAAGAAAGAACTGTTGACAAGGAATTACCAGAAGATCCCCACGGTCGGCGCCAACTGTCGGTGTTTTAGAACCGATCTTACATAAAATTATTTGATTCGGGGGGTCTCCACAATTGATCACACAGACAAGAGAGACACGGGGATTTTTATACAGGTTCGGGTCTTCTCCTGTGAGAATAACAACCCTACTCCTGTGTGTATTGTATTGGGTATTCTGATTACAATCAGTGGAAAGACTTGCGCTAAGACTGCTACTGATTGTCCCTCAAAAAGCCTCTCCCATTACCTCCAAAAGACACCTATTTATACTATGTTGCAGTGGCGGTTGTCGTTCCGGGTTGATAGGCGCTCATTATTACGTAATAATGAGAGTAATTACCGGAGTAGTAACCTCCCCACGTCGCCTAACGGTTATCAATCAGAGATAATGGAGAGTTATCTGTAGTTATTCAAGATATAACTACGTATCTTGACTGCTCAGATCTCACAGTTAATAGGGCCTACTGGAGAGTGGACCCAGTTATCTATGAAGAAGTCGTAGCAGGGATGGTCGTAGCAGGGCTTACGATCAGGGGGGTAGTTGTGGAAAAGCTTACGACTGGATACTGGTTGTAGAAAGTCTTACAACCGAAGGTAATCGTAGGAGAACTTACAATTATGTGATAGTCGTAGAAATACTTACGATTATGTGATAGTCGTAGAAGAACTTACGACCACCTAGCTTACTCCTCTCTTACAACATTTAAGGGGTATACCATATGACGTCATATTACATGATTAAGGAATAATAAAATGAGGATTATCAGATCCTTGTCAAAGTTCATGTCGAGCGCCACTCCGCGCGAGAAATAACAAAAACTGGCGCCAAAAAATCGCTACCTTTTGGAGAAGAACAAGCATTCTCCCCCGCTCTGACTCCATCCCCTCTACCACTATGTGTACTTCACCATTCCTCTCTCCCCTCTCTCTGTGTGGCCAGACCACCAGAGCAACAAAGCTGGCCACAGCTAGAAATATGGGTGGGGGAAGTGAATAGGAGACAGAAAGAGGGCGGTACTCAAGGTGACTGTTTCAAAAGTTTTGGTCGGTTTCACACTATAGACATGGGATATTTTCGGGTCCGCGCCCCCTACCCGTTTTACTAGTTCGCGCATCGCAAAGCAGCATCATACGTATAGAAAGATGAGTACCCGGAGACCAAAAAACACTCGAGTACCCATTAGTGATCTCCAACTCTAAAACCCGCAAGCTATTGCAAGATCATGTCACACAGCTGTCCAGGCGCTTACTATGAGCTGTTCCTGGTGTTAGGTATATGCAAAGTGTTGTGATTATTATAGTGAATTTTTCCAAAAGACTAAACTATTGAAAAAGGTTTTAAAACTCAGAAAATTGGGATGTTACACCTATGCAGGATTACAAGGGACGCCGGCTTCAGAGACACTGCTCTCCCCACATCGGTGCACGCCGAAAAAGGGATGGAGAATCCGAGGTTGCGCAACGCACAGGAACTAGGCAACAAGACGATATTGATTATGTCTCTGTTCTATTTCTGAGAGGAGACTATTCTAATACTGACCTCTCCCTAATATAGAACCAGCTTCAACAGAAGAAACTACCGTTGTTACCATCATTACTCTGTTTTAAACGCATTTAATGCGTGCCATAAAAGTCAGTTGAAACAGTGTAATTCAAACTTTCAGTTTTTAATTCGTATGCAAGGTTTTGAGGTGCAAAAAGAAACTGCAGCTCCATAGTCAACCGGACACGAAATCGCCGGACCATTCAAGCGCACGTCGTGTGTGCGGGCGGGCGATGGCGTGGCGAGCCGAGGCGAGGCGGGCGCGCACGCACATGTATTCTTCTTTTACTTACTTCAACTAGGTAAGACCAACTCCACCTTATATATTGGTCTCTTCCCACCTAAACTAGCAATATGGTACTAAACTTTCCACCTTCCACCATGTATGAGTGGTTCTTTGGGATTTTCCTATGATTTAATTGGAATATTGAACGGGCCATGCCCAAAAACTCCAACAATCACCCACCAGATCCCAAAAGCACCATGAATTTGCCCATAATTCCAAAGTGCTGTTGATATACCAGTTTTTCGGTAGAGACCGGTTAAGATTGAACATCCACCTAGAACCTCAAGCTAGACTCGTCTACAACTACACAATGGACTAAGCCTTAAATTGACAGTTTTGTACGGACAAGTTTCACCTAAAGCCTTTGCTTATACTTGGCCGCCGATAGGCTACTATTCGGGTGGAGCATATAGGTCATACTCTTGTGCCTCTTCACGAGTTTCTTAGAGATCACCCACATCTCATGGACTGCAACCAACAGTCAGGCTCATATAGATGTGTTCTTACACGAATACTCTGTATGATGGTATTTTACTGTTAAGGCTTAGAACGCATTAAGATAAAGTCATCCTGCCTTATAGTAATTAGAGTATTGTATCTCTAACAGAGTGAGATATAAACTAAGTATGTACTCCACTGTTACCCAAATAGTTTGTTTTTCCTAAGGCCTATTTCACGGGATCTCCGATCACATAGGTTTAGGTTACCACTATGTGTAACTCATGTGGGTCTCATTCCTATTTCCTTCAATGCAATTTCAATCACATTCTGTGATAGTCCCTTTGTAAAGGGGTTTGCTAGATTTTGGCTATTTGGATATAATCTATAGCTATCACTCTGGAGTTTCTCAATTTTCTGATAGACTTCAACCGTGTTTTCACATGTCTTGAGAATTTCATATTATCATTTGCACTTATCACCTTTATGATAACTGTTTGGTTATCATAGTACATAAGGATAGTTGGAATTGGTTTTTCAACCATCGGTAAATCCATCAAGAGTTCTCGCAGTCATTCTGCCTCAACAGTGGCTGTGTCTAATGCTGTGAGTTCTGTCTCCATGGTTAACCTTGTCAGTATGGTCTGTTTGCAAGACCTCCATGAGACGGCAGCACCACCTAGAGTGAATACATATCTACGTGTAGCCTTTATCTCATCAGCATCAGAAATCCAATTTGAATCACTATGTCCCTCAAGTACACCAGGATACCAAGTATGGTGAATTCTGCAACTCATTGTACCTTTCAAATAGCGCATAACCCGCTCAATTGCGTGCCAATGATCATCTCCCAGATTAGTAGTAAACCGGCTCAATTTGCTTACAACAAAAGAGATGTCAGGACGAGTAGCACTAGCTAAGTACATGAGTGAACCAATAATCTAAGAGTACCTCAATTGATCATTTCCTAGTTTTTGATTCTTTCGAAGTATTAGACTATGATCATAGAGTGTTTGAGAGGGCTCGCTTTCCATATAGCCAAAATGGCTCAAGACCTTTTCCACATAATGATATTACAACAAGGTAATCTCATTCTCATCCTTGATCAACTTGATGTTTAAAATAACATCAGCCTCTCCCTAATCTTTTATGTCAAAACTTTGGGATAAAAATGACTTAACCTTATTAATCACATCAATATTTGTCCCAAAGATAAGTATGTTATCAACATACAAGCATAATATTACTCCTTTACCCACACTATAGCGGTAGTATACACATTTACCGACTTCATTTACCGCAAACCCTGCAGATGTCAAAGTTCTATCAAACTTCTCATGCCATTGCTTAGGTGCCTGTTTGAGGTTGTATAAAGATTTCAATAACTTACAGACATTTGCCCTCTTGCCCATGTACTACAAATCCATCAGGTTGATCCATGTAAATTTCGTCATTCAACTCTCCATTGAGGAAAGTTATCTTTACACCTATTTGATGGACAATAAAACCATATGAGGCAGCCGAAGATAATAGTACTCCAATAGTGGTTAATCTGAGAACAGGTGAGTAAGTATCAAAGAAATCTTCACCTTGTTTTTTAATATAACATTTAGCCACAAGCCGAGCCTTGTACTTTTCGATTGTAACATCAGGCCTTGCCAATAATCACATTAGGTAAATTATCATACCTAGATGCTTCGGCCTCGCTAAGAATCACATTAGCAGTCTTCTTCTGCACTGGATGATTTTTCTTGCCTGTCTATTCGTGGCATTTCTTGGCCCAATGACCAGTTTCACCACAAACAAAGTAAGTAATACCCTTCATGTTCACTTTCTTCTTACTATTGTTGGTCCTTTTGAAATTGGTGGTCAAAATAACCTTGCCTTTACCTTTGTCAATATGATGCATGATGTTCACTCTAGATTGTCCCTCTTGCACCATTGGTGTCACATCCTTTGCCCAAGCCTTCTCTTCAACATCAAGACTAGTAACCAGATCTTCGATGGAAATATTTTGCCTCTTGTGTTTCAGATATGTGGCAAAATTCCTTCAAGTTGGAGGCAATTTAGCAATAATGCCCCTAGCCACAAATTTATTCGGCAATTGACAACCAAAGTGGGTGAGTTCCCCCACAACGAATTATGGTTCATGAGCCTTCTCGACTATAGAACGGTTATCAACTATTTTGTAATCATGATATTGCTTCATAACATACAATTCATGTCCAACATCAGAGGTAGCAAACTTGTGTTCAAGTACATGCCACAAATCTGCAGCGTTCTTCATGTGCATATATACATCACAAAGCTGGTTAGACAACACGTTTAGAATACACCCGACAGATATTATCATAGCCGTGTTGTACTATGTTTGTAGTGCAATAGTTCAAGGTCCTGCAGGACCTGGTATCACTACCCAAAATACATTCACAGCTGAGAGCCACAATTGGACACTTATCTGCCATCTCTTGAAATTCACACAAGTGAATTTCTCTGGTTTCATTGCCTCGGCAAAACCAGCCATCACAAAGTGTCTATCAGGTTTTTAGATTGTTAGGTATATGCACACTTTTGTGATTATTATAATTCTTAAAATAATAATTGAATCAACAGCAGCATATATACTAAGCATATTTGGAACTATAAATAGTAGCATCACTACTACAAAACAGGTCATAGTAGACGCCTCATCACAGACGGTTCCTTTTGAAACCGTCTGTGATACATTATTATCACATACGGTTCGTGACACGAACCATCTGTGATATGTCGTTATATCACAGACGGTTCATGTCACGAATCGTTTGTGATACTTCACAGACGGTTCATATTAAGAACCGTCTGTGATAATGACCATGGTAAAATTCAAGTCACAGACGGTTCTTAATACCAACCGTCTGTGATGATGTACTTATCACAGACGGTTCGTATCAAGAACTGTCTGTGATTTGTTATCACAGACGGCTTTTGTATGAAACTGTCTATGATTCACAACGCGGGAGTTTGAAAATTTTGAACGCGTGCGCGGGAGGCAAAATATTTTGGTTTTGTTCTTATATAATATAGCCGAGTCAAGGCGGAACGCGCTCAGTCTTGCACTCTCGCAGTCCCAATCCTCCTCTGGGCTCAGTCCTCCCTTTCTCCCGCAGTCCTCCTCCAAGCCCCGGCTGGTCAGTACTCCTCCGGTCCTCCCACAACTCCCGGCCCCCCGCTACTCCGTCGGTCTCCGGTCCTTCCTTGCTCCTGTGGTCCCCAACCTCCGATGCGGTCTTCCTCCCCAACAGCTGAGAGTCGACGTCGACACCAACGCCAACGCCGACCTCCTCTAGTCCTCCTCTGACACTGACGTCTTTGGTATATGAGGTTCTGTTGGTACTTTTGTATATGAGCTTCTGTTAGATTCAGATCCATATTTGTATGTATGAGCTTGTGGTACTTGTGTTAGATTCATATCCAGATTTCTGTTAGATTCTCCTCCAGATTCTACTTCTGTTGGTACTTATATATATGATCGAGTGTATCCATGGCTTGAGAAATTTATTGGGAGGCTTGGGAGTTGGGAATCCATGTATGTGTATCCATGAATCCATGTTTGGGAGGCTTGGGAAATGGCAGTGTATGTGTATGAAATGGCAGTATTTTTTTGCAATAGAAAAAACTATCACAGACGGTTCTGAATAAGAACCGTCTGTTATAATTACTATCACAGACGGTTTTTGTTCAGAACCATCTGTGAAAACAGACTATCACAGACGGTTCTGAAGTAGAACCGTCTGTGATAGTAATTATCATAGACGGTTCTTGTTCAGAACCGTCTGTGATAGCTATTTTCACAGACGGTTTGAAAACCGTCTGTGATGACCGCCTGTTATCACAAACGCATAAATACAGACGGTTCACAAAACCGTCTGTGATGACAGTTTAGAACTGCCTGTGATGACGTTTTTTGTAGTAGTAGTGCATGATCACCAATTCAAATATTTCCATCCCATATATATGCGCTAACACGTCAAAACCTAGAACAACAACACTACTAACAGAAGTAGGCACCAACATCATCACATGGTTTATTTCTAGGAAGCAAGGCCTAGTCATATCAAAATATATCACCGCGACTTATATATAATCACTCCGGCAAAGGTCGCAGAAGAGTCTCATGCGAAGCGGATGATGGAGAAGGAGAACGCCGTGAGCAGTCGCGTGAACGCTTCTCAAAAACCTAATTCACCCCAACCCATGCAGGATTATGAGGGATGCCGTCTTCGGAGACACTGCTCTCCCCACGTTGGTGCACGTTGAAGAAGGGATGGTGAAACCGTGGTTGCGCAGCACAGAGGAACCGGGCAACAAGATGATATTGATTATGTCTTTGTTCTGTTTCTGAGAGGAGAGTATTCTGATACTGATCTCTCCCTAATATTGCCATAAAAGCCAATTGAAACAATGTAATTCAAACTTTCAGTTTCTAATTCGTATGCATGGTTTTAAGGTACAAAAAGAAGCTACAGCTCCACAGCCAACCGAACACAAAATCATCGGACCATTCACTTGCACGTCACGAGCAGGCCATGGCGAGGCGTGGTGACCGAGCGCACGTGCGCATGTTCTTCTTTTGTTTGGTTCAACTAGGTAAGACCAACCCTACCTTATACATTGGCCTCTTCCCAGCTAGATTAGCAAAATGGTACTAAACTTACCATCTTCCATCATGCATTCAAAATTCTACAACATAAATAAGGAAGTCATGTGAGTAAAAGATAATAAATTGTTACCACTAGACGCGTAGTGCAACAGAAGAAGAGTTGGAGCAACCAGGTCTAATGTCGAGCACATCGATATAGTGGTCGTAGTCGGTCGTCCAACGTTCTTGGCCACCGATCGTCTCCTCTAGCAGCCTCTCTCGTTACATACATAGGTCACGGTTCGTTCTCGATCAGTGCAGCAGCACCTCTATGGTATCCACACATCCAGAGGTGAAATGTCGTACGCCGGCATGCTAGCACTAGTGTGTACTGCAAGGCTTTCGGGAAGGTGACAACTAGGGTTTCGGTGGGGTATCTCTACTCTCCCAAAAGCCCCACATCTCCCCTTATAAAGAACTCATAACGGATCCAATCCAAATTAGTTTGTTCTAACTCGTTAAGTGTGTGAACCTATAGGTTCACGTGTAATCGGCCATGACCTGGGAATTTCTTTTCGATCACTAGTCGGCCTTAGCGATTCTTAGTAGGACATAGCGATTCCCGAACACACATAAGGATTATATCGGACGAACCTTATGCAATACGATATGCAATCAGACCCTTATCACTCACGACCAGTTCGCATCTGATCATGACCAATTCGTAACACCTTACGACCAATTCTCTGATCAGTTTATGATCAAGTACGACCAGCTCACGACACTTCCGTATCCCTATACGACCAGTTCGTATCTGATTGGACTAAGCGACATGTTTATGTAGTCTCCTTTTGTCTCACGATATCTGGTCGAACTCTAGATGAGATATATATTAACCATAGACTGTTCAATCTTTTCTCGATCTAGTGACGTATAACTTCGTGTGCTCGACTCTTCGACCACTTGTGGCACGATCACGCACTTCCTTTATCCAACCGCATCAAAGGGCCCAGATATATCTCTCCTGTTATGCTAGGAGTAACAGATCTCATATCCAACTAGTCACATTCCTCCGCATGTTTCACAGCATACCTAAAAACTACCTTTATAACTACCCTGTTACGGAGTAGCGTTTGGTAACCACTAAGTATACTATTACACATGTAGGAAATCATGCTGACCTCAGGTCCAAGTATTATACATTATCAATGCTTGAGTCCAACTCATGACACATAGAAACATATTGATCTTAATAATGTCTCATGGTGGTTAATCCAACATCATGTTCTCTAACGTGTTCTCACAATATTAATTTGATATCCCTATATCTATGACTGGTGACACATAATCATCAATAAATACACACAACCGCGGCGGCGCCTCGACGGTCAGACTCTAAGTGAGCCGACATCTTGGCAACCGATCCCGATGTTCAGGGGATCGTGCGAGAGCAGAATGTGCATTCCTGGCAACCGCTCACTGGCTCCTCCGCTCGCAGCCTTCTTCTGGTTCAACTGGGCCTTCTTCTGGACCTTCTTCAGGATCCTCCTCGGGGTCTTCTTCTACTTCGTCATCTTGGTCGTAGAGAATCTCCTGCAAAGTAGCGACCTTCTCCTCAGCCCTCTGCAAAGCCTCATAGACATGATCCAGCTCTGTGATAGTCCTCTCCAATGCTTCCTCCTGGACAACTGCAAACTAGGCGAGGTGCACGACTGTAGCGTTGCTTTCTTCTTCTATGGATGGGTAGCGTGCTAGCAAATCCACGGCTGCAGCTCTGGGATGGTAACGGAAGATGGTGTCTTGAAGCTCCCGTGTGTAGATGTTGCAGATACGTAGCATGGCCAAACGCGATGACTCCTGGATGCCTTCCAGCCAAGTGATCTTCCTCACAGAGATGTGTGAAGGTTGGCTCGCCTTGTCGTTCCTCCTAGCGTAGATCGTCAGGCGATAGATCACTCCACGGTTTTGTCCATTCACAATCCAGTTGTTGCCGACGTACAATGGACGATCAAAGCCTCCAAGAACCTGAAGCAGCTTCCAAAGCTCAGCGGCGTATCCTCCTGTGCGCTCACCATAGCTCTGGAGATGAGGCATCTGTTAAGACAGATGAAGAGGGTAAGAGCAACTTTAAAAACAGCGGGAAAAGAGAAGATTATAGCAATAGTTGAGTCGAGAGAGATATGAGAAGAGTTAAGCAGTTAATTACTCTTACAAGTTAATTTTTCCTTTAGAAAATAATTTGGACACTTGAAAGACGGCCAATCTAACTAAGGTCAAGACCTACAGTCAGTATGGCTCTGATACCACCTCTGTTGGGACCCAAAATTACGATTCTGGAACCCTCTGCGTATACTGCACTAGTCCAGGATCACGCTAGTGCACACAGTGTCAACATAGGTGAATATCAATCTACACAACCGATAAATAAAGTAAACGACTAGTTTGAATAATAAATAAGAGTTTTGACCTTATGGTCGAGTTTACAGTTATTAAGCGACGCAGGGCTAACAGAGAATAAACAGCAGCGGAACAGAAATAACTTCAGCGTAGATCCTATCAATTCACCATAGGCAACCGACTGGGATCCATACCTTAACGATCAGCAACCTTCGTTGAACTCCTCCTCGAAAGCAGACCTAGACTCCTCCTCTTCTGTAGGTTTGGGCGCAAGTTTTACAACAAGTGTGAGTACACAACCGTACTCGCAAATCATACCACAGAATACAATTTATAGATGCAGGCTTATTCCAAAGAAAAGGCTTCTGTGGTTCTTTTGCATAAAAGCAACTTTTGCAATTGAATACAATAATAGATTGAAATGCAGTTCAAATAAATAAATAATATTAATTTAACAGTTATTTTCACAAAGACACAAAGCTACACATATTATTTCACATAGCCACATGACTTAGATCACATAGCTCCCATCCCAGCATTTTATGAAAACTACCCTCATGTGAAATCCCCGAGCATGTCCATGATCATGACGCGCTATTCGAATAGATTGATTTAACACTCTGCAGAGGTTGTACACTTTACCCACAAGATACAACTAGTGTAGCTAGCACTAATCGTAACAAAACAGTTCGGAAACTTCATCTCAAACATTGACATCCCCGATGTGCTTTCCCGCTAGACCAGCTCATAAAGAATACTAGTCTAACACACACCACTGGACAGGGATGCGGCGAACCATCCCGCGATGCAACCACCAAGTAGTCACACCTCCACCCTGTCACAAAGCCTAACCTATCCACCTGAACATCAATGCCGAGAATCCATAACTTACTAAGTTAGGTCCGTCCCATCAGGCATGTGGTCATACAGTAAGGCTCAGTTCAATGGCGCACAAAGTTAAGTCCTTAACTGACCAAGACAAGACTTCCAATTTTCTAACTAAGTCACAAAGATTATCAAGCCCGTTCACAAAGTCCACCATGTCACAAAGTATCCACCACTTGCCTCAGTCTAAATCCTTTCCCACCCAGTTGGTTTTAGTGCAACACATGCTATCACGAAGTAATAACACATAGCACACAGTTTTACACAAAGTTCCATAGTCACTTAGTCAAATTTAATATTTGCAACTTACATAAGATGTGAGACTCGTAGCATGGCTAAGCAATTGTACTCGCATCTAACCAACCCACGTTGGTGCTACAATATTACCAACTAATAAAGCAATCTAGGGTGACAAGGTATTATGACATACAAGCCAAGGTGGTATTAACAAATTAGATGATAGCTATGCCCAAAAGTATTTAAATAAATAATTAAAGTAGAATGCAATACTTTGAAACAAAGTAATTTGAAAACTGGGTTCAAGATGATCAAAGGTATGACTTGCCTTGGAAAAGGTCTATGCACTGGTCTTGATCTTGGGGTGCTCCTTCTTCTCCAAAATTCCCCGACGAAACGACGTCTACTCGCAAACGAGATAAATAAATAAAACAAATAAATAACAGAGGCAAATCAAGCTCCAAAAATTAAATAAAAATCTCAGATAAATAGACCTCGAATTTAGATAAATTTAGGAATTTGAATGGGCTCAATCGGAGTTAGGATGCAAACGTTATCGGCTTTGGAAGTTTAAATCTAAAAGAAAAACCCTAAATTGGATTTTCTGGAATTTCCGAATTATTTCTTAACAGAAAAATCGGATTGTTGTGCAATGCTGATGTCATCAGAGAACGTTCGGACGGGGCGAAAACGAACTGACAGGCGGGACCCACATGTCAGATACACGGCTCACAGTAGACCAAATCTACCGAGCCTCGGGACCTGGGGACCGGTGGACTAAGCCACGCGGCGCACCCGTGGCGTTGATGCAGACACTGACGCGGCGCCACGCGGGATGATACGCAGGCGCGGCCGCTGAGGTGGCTGCCGACGTGGACGGCCACGTCAGCTCGACGACGGAGGGGCTCGGGGACCAGTGGCAACGGCGAACGGCGGGGCTTCGCCGGCGGTGGGTTGTACCAGCGTGTAGAGGGCGCTATTGCGAACCTATTGGTGCAACGCCGGGTGCTTGGAGTGGACGGTGGCGACCGGCGGCGAGCTCAGAGCGGCGGAGAGGTTTGGCTTTTGTCGGACGGGGGTTCCGGCGAGGTTTCGGCGACGGCGAGGGCTCCCAGAGGTAGATATGGCATCACAGAACCCGGTGGTGCACTCGACGACGATGCGGCGACACTGGTGGTGGCGCAATTCAAGGTTTAGCCGGCGGCGGCCGAAACCCTAAATCCTAGATTGCGGCGGCGCTGAGGCGATTGAGGTGAAGTGGGTGGTGGCTCCGGGATGCGGAGGTGCTGGCGATCCTCGGGGTCCTATTTATAGGCCCCGCGGTGGGCTAAGGCGGCGTGCGGCGGCAAACCCTAAAAGAGTCCGAGACGAGCACGCGGGAAAAACATAGTTAGAAATGAAATCGGGATAAGATTTTGATCCGGGAAGATGCGGGGAGATAAGGGATGAGATTCTACGCGTTTTCTAGAAGGGGTTCTGTTAGAAATCTCGCATTGTCGTACGAGCTTGAAGCTCTGACCATGGAAGGAGGGCGCGGCCGCACGCGAGGACGAAGCCGGGTGCGGAGGCGAAGACCTGACGTGTGGGGCCCACACGTCAGCGGGTGCGAACGGGAGCGCGCGCGAGCTAGGCCTGGCGTGGAAATGGGCTGGAACAGGGAAGAAAGGGGCCGGAGGAAAGGAATTCGGCCCGAAGGGTTTTCTGAGATTTTAAATAGATTTTCCCTTTTAGAAAATACCAGAAATTCAAATAAGCAAACGAAAATAGCAAATGAACCCAGAAAAATTCTAAAAAAATCTAGAAAATATATCTGAGCACATAGAACCCAAATGAAATAGTTTTGGCTATTGTTCATGTTGGGATTATTCACATTAAAGGTTTTTTTTATTGTAAAGTCCAATATTAAACTTTTGAATTAAATTCAAATAAAATCCAAATGGTGACTTTTTCCCTACTAACTATTTAAAAGATTTTTAAACTTAGAAAATTGGGATGTTACAAACCTCCCCTCCTTAAAGGAATCTCGACCCCGAGATTCAAGCTAGCTAGAGAAAAGGCTAGGAAACTCGGCTTTCAACTCTTCTTCACGTTCCCACGTTGCTTCCCCTTCTGAGTGGTTGCTCCACTGAACCTTGCAAAAACGAACAGTCTTACTTCTGGTGTGGCGCTCTGCGACATCCAAAATCTTGGCTGGTTGCTCCTTGTAGGTAAGATCCTCCTTCAAGTCAATCGATTCTAGCGGGGCTTGCTCTTCTGGCACACGAAGACACTTCTTCAACTGCAAGACATGAAAGACATCATGCACTCCTGCTAACGACTGCGGTAGCTCCAGCTGATAAGCAACTTCCCCACGGCATTCTAGAATCTTGGACGGACCAACATACCTAGGGGCAAGCTTCCCTTTGGCATGAAACCTTTTGACGCCTCTGAGCAGAGTCACTCGAAGATAGACGAAATCCTCGGGTTCAAAATTGAGATCACGACGACGATTATCAACATAGCTCTTCTGCCTGGACTGAGCTATCTTCAATCTTTCTCTTATCATGGCCACTTGCTCTTCTGCTTCTTGGATGATGTCTGGACCGAAAACCAAACGTTCAGCTGTTTCCGACCAATTCAACGGGGTTCTACAGGCACAGTCATACAAAGCTTCAAATGGTGACATTTGCAAACTAGCTTGATAACTGTTGTTGTACGAGAATTCTGCATATGCATGCAACAAAATGCAGAATATCAGAGAAAAATACCGAGAAAATTTGAAAAAAAAGATATGATCTTCTCACCGAAAGAAGAATGAATTCCATGAGTATATGACTTAGCTAAGTACTAAAACATGATCATAAATTCCAAAAAAAAGTTTACAGCCTTATGACACTGCAACATTTCAAAACAATAGTGGCAACATTTTAAATTTACTCGTGCAACAATAGAATTAAATGTCCATGACAAAATTAAGAATCACACGCTCTACTGCAACAAAAAAATGACCATGCACAAAATAATTTGAAAAATTTGATGCGACATTTCAGAAGACACATTGCAACAAAATAAAACACTATGTGCAACAATTGAGAAAAGCTGTTGTAACAAATCGACTTGCAACAAGCATACCAAATGAGGAGGTGGGGATTGTGCATTGCCGACGAGAAAAACCAACTGCGCAACGACGTAACGCTCACCGACTGGCATCGCATGTACCCTGGGATCGCTGTTGTGGTGGATAACGATGAGCTCGTTGCGGTTGTGGGAGCCGGCGACTAGCCCGGCGTTCACTTCCATCTCTCCGCCTCCTCCTCTGCTTGCCGTCGCCGACAACTGTTCTCGTGCTCTATCAGATCTCAATCCCCTTCCCCCTCCAAATAAATCTTAGGGATTTTTTTATCTGGCTAATGCGCCACGCCGAAGAAGAAGCGGAAGAGGAAAGGGATGCGTGTGTACGGTGGCAGCGTCGATGGGAGGGGTGGGGATTGATGGATTTTTAAATAAAATGGGGGAGAGGAAGGGAGCTGGGGCCAATCGTCCAATGAGTTTAGCTTACTCCGGATGTATCTGTTGAAGCCTTACCCTCCAAGGACGCTGCTATGGCTCGGACGTCCGACACCGCGATTTTCCTTGGACGGTTCGACCACCGTTGGATTAATGTAACAAAAGTTGATCAAAACCACTGACTCCCATCTGGCCATCTTGTTTAATTGTTGTCCTCAATAGTGGCCCCACATGCCTCAGTTACTTGATTAATTAGAAGAGGGCGTGGCCTATAGGAATAGGAGTACCAACTGGTCCATTCGATTTTGGTTTTGATCCGCAACTCTATTTTACGGATAAGTAAAGTACTTTATGCTATTTTTGCTATAGATGCGACCAGCGCTCGAACGTACGTGTCGAGCGCCAGCGTCTTGCCGTCTGATCTAGCGCCATAATGCACAACCATCCGGTCTTAGTGTGTTTTTTCCTTCCTTCCGAAACAAGCGAAAGTACTATACAACACCACGCACACCCGATGCAACGAAAACTCCTCCTCCACCCGATCTCCTCTGAAAAAACATTGGGAAAAATAGTATATTCTCACCAAAATTGCATGAAAACTATCAGTATAGAATCTAACTACGCTTAAAGACTAATTTAAATATACCAATCAAACAAATTTCGATGTTACAACATTACAATATTTTAAAATAATAGTTGCAACATCTGAAAATAACTATTGCAACATCAAAAAATTTGCAACATTTAAAACTAATTAATAAAATATTTTTGATTTCATGTGTGCAACAATCGGCGACAATGGTTGCAATATCTTTTCCTACAAAAATTCAAGAAGATGTATGCAACAAACCAAATCACTTTCTACAGCAACGGAGAAAAGCTGCTGCAACAATTCGAGAGAATGCATCCAACACTTAAATGGTAAAGGGGTTGCAACAAATTAAAAACATCATTGCAACAAAAATAATACCTCTTGCGGCAACATTTGTCTACATAGACTTGAAGAAAAGGGGTGGATGCGGTTGCAGCAGAAAATGGGGATGGGGGCGTAGAGGGGATTTTTTTCGAGATGGGGAAGTTATTAGGGGATTTGATGGGGTTGCTCACACACGTAAACTAGTTGGTCAATGGGTAAGGTTGGGCATCCAAACAGGGGCCACTCACATGATGCAATCATGCAAAATGAGCAGCGAACAGACACGAACGCGCAAAAGGAGGCAAGTTGGTTAGTTGTTACTCCTCGTGGTGCGGTGGTTGGGATCGCCATCGCGTGCTCAGCTCGCATAGCTAGGCTCAGCCTTAGCCCTTTGGGCGCGAAGGCTCCCTCCTGAAGCATCCGATATTTTCTACTTCGTCTGGACGTATGTGGCTTATGATTACCCTTTTTCTTTTTGTCGTGTAACTTCGTTGATTTTTGCACCAACGTTCTAGTATACTATTTAGTAGACAGGTTGTGGTCCCACGAGGCAGTGTGAGGGTGAATCACAAGCAATATGAAGTGCTTTGTTTTCTTAAGTGGTGGAGGGCCTGAAGACCATTTAGGCAGACACGAGCTCGGAAGGTATGTCCATGACATGTGGGGCTTGTTAGTAGTTACAAGAGGGACCTATTTGGCATGCACGATGCTGGTATTTCAATAGATGCACCGAAAAGAAATGTTGAGTGCCTGAGGACATCTTTAATACCTCAGTTGTCTCTTACATGCCATCACCAAAAAGTTCTTAGTTGGAGGAGAGAGGATGCGAAGAGAGATAATGTGTTATGTCTTATGCAAGATGCAACCTTAGCATGTAAACCAACACAAATGGTGAGAGTAAAAGTTGTGGTGCAAATAATATAAAATAGTTAGAGGAATGATTTTAAAGATAGACTGTTGAAGACGTGCTAGGTGAGTTGGAGTACTTAAAGACAGACTGTTAAAGACGTGCTAGGTGAGTTGGAGTACTTAGAGATAACCTCGAGAGATGGACTATTGTAGATACCCTGAGGCCTTTCGAATTTCACAAGTCGTGGTATTTGGGAATTTGTTTTGCTCTATATCTCCTTCGTCTCCTGGAATTGGTATTGTGCGCTCTCTATCTCCATCTTGCGGTGATTTATTCAATTTTTTCCCTTCTTTCTACCATTGTCCAATCACGAGAATTTTACTATGCATTCTACTAGTAGTATATGATGATTATATAAGTCAAATATGATCATTGATTTGTTAACGACATAATAGACTTTTCTTTGTATTTATAATTTTTCTTGAGGGTATTATGAACTTTTCCAACGAGGGTTGAAAAGATTACTCTTGTGGCATGTAACCCCACATGGGCAATTATAATTCTACACCCCTCAGAATTCTATTACTCATACTACTAGGTGTAGTATAACTGAATCTTAACTAATCTAAACCATTGGACCAGACATACCATATTAAATTGAGTATACCGTAAAATAGCTCTTTTTTCGACAAAAGCACAAACCCTGCTTTTATAGAAAGCAAATAACAGAGTTCTTACAAAAACATGAACTAAGTAAACATGTTGGGGATGCCAGCTAACATCAAAAGACTAACAAAAGAAACACCAGAACAGAATGAAAGAGCTATTACATCAACCAAGCAAACTATTACAATCAAAAGATCAGACATCTGTAGTCAAACAAGCAAGCTTACTCTAGTCTTCAAACTTCCCCAAAAAGCAGTCCAGAGTACATCTATCCACCTCTTTGGTGAGGACCCTCTAGTGCTGCAAACAAGATATAAATTTGAAAATCACATCCATAGGATTCTTAGGGAAATTCCCCTCAATCGCCATACTGTTCCTAAATTTTCAGAGATTCCAGGCGAAAGCTGCAAAACTAAACAGAGTAACATTATAAGAATTAGCCCCCTTCCCATCTAGCTAGATAAACTGAAAATCATCTAAAGAAGTGGGGATTCTTTTCCATCTAATTACCTCCTTCACACAAGTCCAAGCAAACTTTGCTAATACACAAGTAAATAAAATATGGTCAATAGTTTCATTTTCACCACAAAGAATACACTCCTCTCCTCCTTTCCACCCCCTTTTCTTCAGCTGGCCAGCAATTTGAACCACAGAAAAATCTTTACTTTTAGAGGAATTTTACTTTTCCACAAATGTTGATACTTAATGCAGGTCACCCCCCAAAACCAGCTGTTTATAAAGTGAATTGACTGAGAACATCCCATTGTTCTCAAAGCACCAAAAAGTTTTGTCCCTTTCCCTGACGAGGTTAATGTTCATGATATAGCTTTTCAAAAGATTCCACTGGCTCAACTCCTCCCCGAAAGTCGTAAGAAACTTAATCATCCACCCATTATCAGGACAACACTCAGCCACACTAGCCTCAGGAGACTGACAAATCTTGAACAGCTTGTTGAATTGGATCCTCAAAGGACACTCCCCCAACCACACATCTACCCAAAAAGAGATGTTGCAACCATCCCCAACCTGAAACCTGACACCCTTGTAAAACAGATACTTCACTTTCTACAAGCTTTTCCAAAATTGAGAGCTCTTCGAAGGATTGGCATCTCTAAAACACCCCTTAGGGAAAATACTTGGCCTTGATAATTCTGAACCATAACTCATTAGTCCCATTGTAAATCTTTCAAATCCACTTAACTAACAAACAATCATTCATGACTCGGGTATTTATAACCCCTAGACCTCCAAATTCTTTAGGCCTACAAACCGCCTCCCAATTCACCATGTGGTATTTAAACTTATCACTGGTTCCTCTAAAAAAACCTAGATCTCATAGCATCCATTATGTTATGACTTACTCCACTCAACCGATAGAAACCCATTGTATAGATAGGTAAACTACTCAAACAAGTATTCACTATCACTAGCCTCCCTCCAGAAGATAACATGTTATTCTTTCAATTATCTAACCTTTTCCCCAATTTAGAAATAACACTGTCAGCTGCTTTATGTCCCACATGTCGATCTCCAATCAAAATACCTAGATAAGTGAGAGGGAGATATGCTAATTTGCAATCAAAAATATCAGCCACATTAGAAGCTTCTTCACTATCACACCCCATCACAAAAACTTCACTCTTATGGTAATTAATTTTCAAACCCAACATCCATTCAAAACAATAAAGTAAGAATTTCAGATTAATCAGGGAATCCATCTCACAATCCATCATAATCATCGTGTCATCAACATACTGAAGAATAGGCACACCCCCAGGGATCATATGAGAAATCACCCCTCTCATCAAACCTTTTTCCTGTGCATTTTCAATAATAACTGCTAGGGCATCAGCAGCCAAATTGAAGAGGAGGGGGATAGAGGGTCTCCCTGTTTAAGACCTCTATAAGTGTTGAAAAAAGGATCCATCTCCCCATTAATGTTGATGCTTACTTTCCCCCTCTGACCGAACTCATAACCATCTTAATCCAATGTTCAGAAAACCCCTTCCTCACCATGACCTCCTCCAGGAAGCCCCAATGAATTTTGTCAAAAGCTTTTTCAAAGTCAATTTTCAGAATCACCCTTTTTTCTTTGGACTGCTTAACCTCATGCACAATCTCATGCGGGGCAACCACCCCATCCAAAATATTTGTATCTTTGATAAAGGAAGTCTGACTTTCATTGATGAGACCATCCACAATGCTACTCAGTCTGTTTGCCAGAATCTTTGTCAAAATTTTAAAACTTACACTCAATAGGCAAATAGGTCTGAACTGTTTAATGGTATTAGCCTCTTGCAATTTAGGAATAAGAGTAATAACACCAAAGTTCATCCCTCTAAAAAAATCTCTAACCAAGAGCAGAAATTGATCTTTAACAACCTCCCAAAACTCTTTTTAGAACACATTAGGAAAACCATCAGGATTAGGAGCAGAGTTGGAAGGAAGCTCTTTGATAACTTTCCAAACCTCTTCTTCAGTGAAGCCATGGGTCAAAAACTCATTGTGAGCTGCAGAAACTCTATGCCTCCTACTCTAGATATCTTGAGATAAACTCACCCCTTGAAGTACTTTAGAACCAAACAAATTCTCATAAAACCCATAAATGTGATCTTTGAGATCAGTTTTGTCTTTAATATTAACCCCTTCATGGTCCAAGCTAAAAATGTAGTTTTTCCTTCTCCTCCCATTAGCACAATTATGAAAAAAATGCAGTATACGTTAGATTTCGTTTGGTTCAAGTTGGTAGTAGAGGAAGAGAGCAGCAGAGAGAGGGGAGGGGTTGTGGCAGTGTAACATCCCCAAATTAATTAATGAGAATTAGTATACATCTTATCAGCATGCATGACATTTGGAATCATTTGCATCATTTATTGCACTTGGAAAATCTTAACCAAAGTTTAAACATACACTTCAAATTTAAGCTTCAAAAGAAAACAGGAACAAAAACTTATGATCATCATATGGAAATAATTTATTTAAATATTATATTAATTATCTTGAATAAATATAATTTTTCTAAAATTTTTGGAACCCATTTCAACCCACAGAAAATTCAAACCCAATTCTATAACCTATTGTAGGTTTGAATTTTAAACTAAGCAAATAAATCTTGAACAGTAAGGTTTAAAATTTTATTTAAGTAATAGACCTTACCAGGAGCACCTCTGATTTATTTTAGATTTTTAGGATTTAATTTCTATTTTTAGTGGCCTGGTCAAAGTGGAGAAGTAATTTTTATTCTCAGTCAAACTCTAGACTCAACCCAATCCCTGTTGACCGACCCTGTTGACTTGGTTCAACCAAACCCCTAGCCTAACCCTACCCCGACCAAGGCCCAAGCCAACTGGCGCGACCCAACCAACTCGCCACCAGTCGGTCCGAACGTGCTCGCAAGATCAGGACCGTCTGATCAAGATCGATTGGTCCAAAACCGAGGGCGCGTTCGAGCGGTCCGAACGTCCTCACGCGTTCTAGCCATCCGATCTAGATTGTGTGATTCACACTGGTCGCCTAGAAAATGTTTCGAGCTCGCGCGCAAATCATTCGATCATAATATGACGGACCGCATCAACCGCGTGTTCGGGCGGTCTGAACGTCCTCGCGCGTTCTAGCCATCCGATCAAGATCGAATGATCCACACAACACGGACCGTTCGTCCAAACGTTACCTACACGATCAAGCTGTTTGATCAAAATCCAACAAACCACCTTGACTTGATCGAACCTGACCGCCTAATTGCACCGAGCCACACTGGGCTCGGGCTCACGCCACACTAAGACACTGCCAAACCAGGGCCACTTCTCATCATCGTCCCTGACCTCACGCAGGAGTTGAGCTCCACGCGGCCGAGCTGCTCCGATGCGCTCAAAACGGCTCTAGGGACGTCATCAATCCACCACTGCCATTGACCACTCCCAGCTCCCCTCCATTTCATCCCATTGCTATTCCGTCATCTTCTTGGCATAAAAACCCTGCAAACCCTATTATCCCCTCACTTCTCCTCTTTTCGGCAGAGGAGAAGGAGGTTCACATTTGCTCCATGCTTGAAGAAGTATCAACTAGGTGGTTCATCCCAAATCAACTTTTCTCCCAAATCAGATTCAATATGAATCTCACTCCAATAGCTATGAAAGCTATGAAGATCAATCAATCAAGCACAACGGAAGACTTGTATTGAATCCAATCAAAACCCCGAAGCAAAAGCAACAAAAACTCAAGAATCAGCCTAATGAAAAGCATCACGGGTCGACCTGTAAACAATGGGCGATCGATCGTGAACAAGAAAATCGATAGATGAATAGTAAATAGTCTGAAAAACAAAAACAAAAATTGATGTAACTTTTGATTCGTAACTCCAAACTTCACAAAACTTGAAACACACCTTCCTAAGGATACCAGGAACCTATTCCATGCGACGATCGTGAAGATCCTTGCCAGAGTTCCTATCTTTTTCAGTTTGAACGAAGGGTGCTCCAAAACCGAGCAAAAATCGAAATATGATCTAGAGACGTGCTCGTGGGTGATTGATGATCAAGATGACCCTAGATGGGTTCCCACATGTTGCAGCAAGTTAGATCACGGCAAGAAATCAACCAAAAACTCGCGGATCAAAGAAAGACTCAAAATCATCAAATAGAGAGAAAGAAAGCGAAGGAACACATCTTTGAGCAAACTTTCTTGGATTGATTTGATATGGTGCTGGTTTACAGCCACTCCATCAATGGAGGATAAAGCTCAAGACATAAGCACGAAATCAAATCAAAACTCTCTACAACCCTAACCTCCAACTATCTTCTCCCTAAGCACACAAGGTTTTCAAAACAAATCAAAGGGTTAAGGGGGTGCAGCCACCTCCCTCCTCTATTTATAGTGGAGGCTTAGACCTTCTAGAAGAGTTTCCCTAATGGGCTCCCGTTAAGGCCCAACACAAACGGGTCACACACGCACGTATTTTAAAGCGTCGTCTTCATCTCCTCTTGACCTAATCTGCTTCTTCACACACCGTCTTGCACCGCGGGTTGGCAAAAGGTAACCAAGGCGGCATTTGGTAAGATTACCAAAATACCCCTTCTCGGCCCTTCTTCAAAGACCGAGTCCAATCTTCGTGAAGCAGTCGCATGCTCCGCCACGTGTAGGTTGATCCAACGACTCTCATCATGTCGGCAAGTCTCTCCCATCCAGCTCCCACCGAAACCACCATGGCACTTGCACCGACCCCCGCGCCGCTTGATCCAACCAGTCGCACCGAACTACCTGTTCGGTCACCTTTGTCCATCTTGCACCATGCTTGAGTCCAATGACTTCACCCGGCATCGTCGATCGTTCTAAACCTCAGCTCTCCAAGCCTAGTCCCGATCATCCTCACCGTTGACCGTCGTTGACCACCAAGCAACCTGCACAACAAATAGACAAGCAAATTGAAACCGGGAACAAGTTCTTCACAACTTGACCCACGTTAGTCAAAACATGCATCATGCAACACACATGCACTGAAACCCATGAGATTGACCTAACAACCAACACATCACTGCCAAGAAGGCCAGCAACTTAAGTCAAAACCGGTCAGACCGCCAGCATGGCCGGTCGGACCGCTCCCCTTGCCGGTCAGACCGCCAACCATTGGCCGGTCGGACCGCCAGCCCTTATGCTCGAAGCAAAACCGACCGGACCGAGGTGGCTTGGCCCGACCGCCACCGCCGGCCCGGTCACCAAGCTCGACAACAACAAAGAACTTGTCGAAACGCGTGTTTCCGCAAACCTTCAACGCCATTGCCAATTGTCTCATCATTCTATGATCATGAGCATATCCTCATGATATCCACAATCTCCCCCTTAATGAACACATTGGCAATTTTCAACAAAAGCAAATTTTGAGGTTTGAAAAGGAAAAAAACTCGATGTTTTAGCACAAAGGCGCAACTTGGTCTAAATACAAGAAAAAGCAAAGGAAATGACCAAGTTGGCTTTAGAATAGCATAGACAAGTGAGATAAGGCAAAAGAACGCGAGAAAGCTTCATTTACAGAAAGAGTCGAAATCTCACTTAAGGTCCATATGAAAGAACAATTGTTCGATATGACCTTTGATCATCGTGAGGATCAAGAATTGCAATTCAAATTCAAAAAGGGCAATAAGACCATAAGAATGCAAATAAGAAACTCCCCCTCACTATGATCCTCAGATTTCAAATTCTCCAATTTTCTCCCCCTTTTTAATACATTTATCTTCTCCCCTTTATACATCTCGAAATATATTCTCCCCCTTTGACAACGGAGTCATCAAGGAATCACGCCTTCCTCTCATCCAGAGATAACAAATGCAGAATGAGGAAAAAATATAAGAAGGAGCATGCATGAAATGCAATGGAGTGGCTTCATATTTTTGTATTTTTCAATTTTTGATTACAAGAAGCTTTGGAGATTACCCAAAAAGAGCAAGCTAGCATTTTTAATATAACTCAATACATATCAAGCCTATCAGTGCTAGCAAGATCTTGTTAAGACATATATATCAAAGCTAAGCAAGAAGGCTCAAAGTAAAGTGATGAATTGTAACATTTTAAGCAAAGCTTCAAAATTCAGCAAGTTCATCAACAGGGATCCTAAGGTTATAATGGCCTTGTCAGAATGTCAATGTGAGATCCAGAAGCTAATAAAGATCATCTAAGAGATAAAAAGTCCAGAATTGAATTATTTTGCTCAAATTGTCTCAATCGCCCAATTTTTGAACATTTTTCATTTGCAATGAATATTGAAGTTGATAAAAGGCCTATCTCAGTGAAGAAGATCCTGGACTAGGAGTCATCCACAATCCCTTCCTAAGCTTAAACCAATTTTGATAAATTATTTTCTTAGCCATGTGCTAGATCTCAAGCCTTGCCGCGACCATCTCAAGCACAAAAAGCTTAAAAGAGTGGTCTACGTCATCCAAAACTCCCCCTGAGTTCATGCCTTGTGCAATGGCAAGCCGTCTCATGAGAAAGAATTGGTGAGATCAGTTTTTTCACACAAACAAGATCATTTTTCATTGTTCACAAGAGCAATTTTAGATTCTTAAAAGAACAAGAAGCTCAACAGATGCACAATCTTAGATTCAAGATCTAACAAAGCAATTTTGACAGGGCCAATGTCTCAAAAGGATCACTAATTGTGCAACTAGCTAAAAGATCCACAAATTACAGTTTTTAGTTCAAGTTGTCTTAAAATTCTAGCTCATTCAGCAAAGACTTCGCTACACATATAAAAACATGATAATTCCAGCAAGTCAAAGAACTAGACATGGTATTGAGCAAGAATTGAAATACTAAAGCTCAAGAGGATAATAAGCAAAGCTTCATCAATTTTAAAAAACAAGCAGAAAAGCTTATATTACAATGCATCTTTTTGGATTTTCATATAAATGCAATATGATACAATAAGATGCACAAAAAGACTTAAAAAGTCTAAAAAGATCGAAATGATCAGAAGAAAATACCGCTAGAAGAAGGTATCAAAAAAGATCCAGAAAAGCCCAGATGAACAAGGAAAGTTCATAACAGAGCCAACTCCCCCTCAAACCAACCCATAGGGATAAATTACCCCTGACTCACTTCTCAAGGTGGCAAACCTAGTTGGATCTAAAGGCTTGGTGAGGATATCAGCTAACTGAGCCTCGGACTCCACGAAATGCAGCACAATATCACCCTTCTCGACATGGTCTCTGAGGAGGTGATAGCGAATGTCTATGTGCTTGGTCCTAGAGTGTTGCACAGGGTTTTTAGCAATGTTAATAGCAGAAGTGTTATCACAGAAAAGAGGAACACTATCAAAAGTCAACCCAAAGTCCTTAAGAGTGGACACCATCCATAAAATCTGACTACAGCAACTAGCAGCAGCTACATATTCAGCTTCAGTAGTGGATTGTGCAACAGAAGACTGCTTCCTAGAAGACCAAGAGACAAGAGAAGTGCCTAAGAAGTGAAAAGTGCCTCAGGTACTCTTCCTATCTAGCCAACAACCCGCAAAATCAGAATCAAAACCCCGAATGGACAAAGACGAAGAGCAGGAATACCAAATGCCATACTGAAGGGTAGAATGTAAATACCTGAAGATGCGCTTAACGGCTTGGCGATGGGAAGTCCTCGGAGATGTCTAAAACCTCGCACAGAGGCAGACCGCTAAGTGGATGTCCGGTCTTGAGGCCGTCAGGTACAAGAGGGAGCTGATCATGCTGCGGTACTCGCATTGATCCACGGCTTCTCCTTCCTCATCTGGATCCGAGCGATCCGGTCGCCATGGGAGTGGCGATCGGCTTGCAGTCACCCATCTCGAAGCGCTTGAGCAGATCCTTGGTGTACTTCGTCTGATGGATGAAGATCCCTTCATTGCATTGCTTGATTTGAAGCCCGAGAAAGTAGTTGAGTTCTCCCATCATACTCATCTCAAATTCCCTGGACATGGTCTTAGAAAAACTGAAAACAAGAGCATGAGAAGAACCACCGAAGATAATATCATCTACATAAACCTGAGCAAGCAGGAAGTCATTGCCACGCCTAAGAATGAACAGGGTCTTGTCTACCTTACCCATCTCAAAATCATTCTTAAGCAGAAAAGTCTTAAGTCTATCATACCAGGCTCTAGTGACTTGCTTAAGACCATACAAGGCTTTGGATAGTTTGAAAACATGATGTGGATGTTTGGGATCCTCAAAGCCTGGGGGTTGCCTAACATACACTTCCTCCTCTATAAAACCATTCAGAAAAGTACTCTTGAAATCCATCTGATATAGTCTAAAGCCCTTAGAAGCAGCAAATGCAAGCAGAATGCGAATGGCTTCTAGTTTAGCAACAGGAGCAAAGGTCTCATCAAAATCTAACCCCTCAACTTGGCTAAAGCCCTGAGCTACCAACCTAGCCTTATTTCTAACCACAGAACCATCCTCATTTTGTTTATTTTTGAACACCCAACGGGTTCCTATCACATTATGACCAATAGGAGACTCTACTAGGTTGCAGACCTTGTTCCTCTCAAAATTCTCTAACTCCTCATACATGGCATTGACCCAGCTAGAATCAGATAAAGCATGTGATATATCGCGGGGTTCGAAAGAAGCAACAAATGTAGAATGAGAGTAGAGACTCGGATCGTAATACCTGGAGTGAGTGACTCGCTCATGAAGATTACCAATCATCTGATATGGAGGATGACGCCTCTGAATGTGAAGTGGAGCGCTCAGGGGAAACAACATTTCTTCGACCTCCGCAGGTACTGCTGATGAAGAAGATGCAGCAGGAGCCTCAATTGGAGGTGAAGCAGTCGTAGCAGGTTCTGGAGCTTGAACAGCTTGGATAGGAACATCAACAATAGGTGGAGGAGCAGTATCAAGTTCATCCTCCTCTTCTTCAACAAAAATGTTCTGTCACCTGTAAGTCACCTGAAATATCGGATCTAGCTCCAGGGCTAGTCTCATCAAAAGTGACATTGCATGTCTCTTGGACAGTGTTAGTTTCAACATTAAAAACCTGAAAACCCCTCGAATGTGCAGGATAACCCAGAAATAAACCATCAAAAGTCCTTGATTCAAATTTATCTAGGTTTCCTGTCTTGAGAATGAAACACTTAGCTCCAAAAACTCGAAAAATGAGAAACAGAGAGTTTTCTACCAAATCGAAGCTCATAAGGAATCTTGCCCAAAGATGGTCTCAAGAAGACACGATTTGCAATATGACAAGCTGTAGCAATAGCTTCGGCCCAAAACCTCCTCGGTGTGCTATACTCATCTAGCATCGTCCTAGCCATCTCGACTAAGGTTCTATTCTTCCTTTCCACAACGTCATTCTGTTGAGGGACATGTGGAGAAGAGAACTGATGCTCAATTCCACGCTCAGCACAAAAAGAGGCAAACGAGGCATTCTTGAACCCCGTGCCATTATCACTGCGGATCGCTCTCAAGGCACCCGGAAGTTCAGAAGCAAAATGAATAACAAGATCATGATAAGGACCAAAAGCTTCATCCTTTGAAGCAAGAAAGAACACCCAAGTGTATCTCAAAAAATTATCGACGATGACAAGAATGTACCATTTGCCACCGATTGACCGAACTCTAGGAGGACCAACAGTATCTATATGAAGCAACTGTCTCGGTTCGTCAGTCATGACCATAGTCATTGAAGGGTATGAGGCTGCAACTTGCTTGCCATGCCTACAGGGCGCACATACATCATCCTTGACTGCTTTGAGTTTGGGCAAACCTCTCATGAGATCAAGGTTGCTAACTCGCGTCAAATGATCAAAACCAATGTGCCCCAAACGTCGGTGCCAAAGCCAGAAATCAGAAGAAAGTGTAACCAAGCATTTAAGAGAACCAGTAAGAGATTCAGAAAAATCAGCTCTAAAGATCCTAGCAACTCTATAAATCCCAAAAACAAGCTCACCAGCTGAATCAAGCACCCGACAAGAATTTTTCTTAAATATACTCTCACAGCCATCATCAAGAAGCTGTGAGACAGAAAGTAAGTTGAATCTGAGCTTGTCCACAAGGGCGACGTCCTTCAGGATGAAATTATCGTTCACCCTAATTGATCCCGTTCCTTGAATCCGTCCTTGTGTATTATCTCCAAACTCATCACCCGTCGACCGCGTGAAGGAGGTGAACCATCTTGAATCTTCGGTCATGTGGCGTGAACAGACGGAGTCGACGAACCACGTGTTCTTCCTCCCGCGGTACTCCTGAAAATCAAGGCACAAATGATCGATGTGTCTCAATACTGGGGTTAGTTAAACATGACTTGGGAACCCAGTACTGAGACACACGTCTGCAAGTAGTATGCAATACAGAAGTGTTATCCTTGATTCTATTTGAAATTCTGTTATGAGCAATGGTAACACGAACATGAGAATTATCCTGTCTAGAAACATGATGATGATGAGCATGTGCAATAAATCCTAGTCCAGGTTTCTTCTTCTCTAAATGACCATTTCTCATAAAAGCTCTAGGTTGATGAGATGACATGCTAGCAAGATTTCTCCTAGCATTTTTCAACCTACGCCAACAGAACTCAACCAAATGCCTATCCTTCTTGCAATAGGTGCAATGGTACTTGGTACCACTGGGAGAAACACCTTTTGACTGAACAGATGGTTGGGCAAAACCTGCAGATTTGAAAGTGATCTTTGCAGGTTGGGTATCAAATTCAACTAAGCCATTTTTCAAGATTTGAATGTCATTAGATTTGTCCTGGGCAAAGTTGTATCCTAACCCTTGCTTCTTATAAGGAGTTTTTGACTTGTCAAGAATCATGTTTAACTGTTTCTTACCTTTAGAGAATCTTTCTAATGTGTCCTTAAGGTAAGCAATTTTTTTCCAAAGTTAACACATGAATCACAAGTTTTAGCGTTAAGTCTCTTCTTATAAAGAGCAACTTCAAGCTTAAGAGCTTCATATGAAGCACAAGTAGCAGAATTAATAATGTCCTTAAGCTTGACATATTTAGCTCTAGCTGCTTCTATAACATCATGTACTTCATGTTCACGTTCTAAGCAGACAAAGCAAAAGCTAGATTCAACTACATCAGAAACAACCAACTTGCTAGACTCTAAGCATTTTTCGCAAAGAGCAGATTTAACTTCAACTAGCTCAGTCCTAGCATTTTCAACTTGTTGCAAAGCAATATCATGAGCAGATTGTAGTTTAGCTAGTTCAGAATGTAAAGCATGGTAGGATGAACATTCATCAGATTCAAGACTTTTAGCATTCATAAGTTCTAATGTGAGTTTATCTACTTGTGACTCTAACTCCTCATTCCTAGTCATGATGAATTTTAAGGCTTTATCCTGACCTAGCATTTGCTCATATACAATTTCGCATCTAGCAAAGAGAACATCATAGGAGGGAGATACCTCATTGTTGTTATTGATATCGTCGGAGTCAGCCATGAAGCACATTCCTGTGAAGTTCTTGGCCTTTCCCTTCTTGTCTTGAGGGAGCTCCTCCTCTTTGTTCTCCTCGCTCCCGGAGTCCACATCGCTCAAGGATCGATCTCCAAGAGCGGCAAGAACCCGGTGAGCAGCCTTCCTGAGCTTAGCATCATCAAACTTGGACTTGCGTCCCTGAGACTTCTTCCAAGCTGGCTTTTCATCCTTGTGGTTGCTCTTACCTTTCAGCTTGGAGCAATTTGCCCGGATGTGATTAAGCTCTGCACACTCATAACAAGTCACAGAGCCGCCTCTCTTTTTGTTTCTCATATTGTTGTAGGCCCGTGTGAACTTCTTAATCAAAAGTGTCATCTTGGGCTCAGGAATTCTTTCAAGATCCTCTTCTTGGATTGCAGATAAAGAAGCAAGAGAAATTCCAGAAGAAGACTCAAACGACACATCAGAGGCTCTCTTGAGCGGGTCTGTTACCAAAGCCATGTTATCCTTCTTAGAATGGTCAACCCTCTGGATCTCATGAGTCTTGAGCTTGCTATAGAGTAGCTCCAAAGTCAGATCAGAGAAGTTGACATTTTCCTGAATGGAAGTAGCCTTTATCTCCCACTCCCTGGTGTTGATTGCAGCCAGGAGATGGGTGGCATTTTCAGATTGGGTATATTCAATACCAACAGCCTTCATCTGATTTATCACTGTGTTAAAGCGACTGAAAATGTCATCGATGCTCTCTCCAGGACGCATCTCAAATTTGTTATATTCTCTTTTATAGACCGTCTGACGCACTTGCTTGATTTGAGAAGAACCCTCATGATAGGTTTCGAGAGTCTTCCAAATCTCATGTGCGGTCTCGAGATTGCAAATCCTATCGTACTCCTGTCTACCAAGCCCACCATACAGAAGGTTCTTTGCCTTATGGTCGTTAGCCAAGAGGGCTTCATAAGCCGGCGTATCGACCTCAGGCAAAATGAGTGGAGCTCGAACAACCTCCCATACACCTCGTCCTTCGCTCTGAAGAAAGACACGCATGCGGTTCTTCCAAAAGGCATAGCCGTGCCCATCGAAGATATGCGGTTTGGAGGAGTACTTATCCATCGCCAAGTTCAGTGACCGGTTAAGATCAATATTGAACTAACCGGGCTCTAATACCACTTGTTGGACCGAAAAGGCTACTATAGGGGGGGTGAATAGGAGCTCAATCAACTTTTCTCCCAAATCAGATTCAATATGAATCTCACTCCAATAGCTATGAAAACTATGAAGATCAAAAAATCAAGCACAACGGAAGACTTGTATTGAATCCAATCAAAACCCCGAAGCAAAAGCAACAAAAACTCAAGAATTAGCCTAATGAACAGTACCAGCGGTCGGACCGGTGAACAGTAAAATCAGACATATGAATAGTAAATAGCCTGAAAAACGAAAACAAAAATTGATGTAACTTTTGATCCGTAACTCCAAACTTCATGAAACTTGAAACACACCTTCCTAAGGATACCAGGAACCTATTCCATGCGACGATCGTGAAGATCCTTGCCAGAGTTCCTATCTTTTTCAGTTTGAACGAAGGGTGCTCCAAAACCGAGCAAAAATCGAAATATGATCTAGAGACTTGCTTGTGGGTGATTGATGATCAAGATGACACTAGATGGGTTCCCACATGTTGCAGCAAGTTAGATCACGGCAAGAAATCAACCAAAAACTCGCGGATCAAAGACAGACTCAAAATCATCAAATAGAGAGAAAGAAAGCAAAGGAACACATCTTTGAGCAAACTTTCTTGGATTGATTTGATACGGTGCTGGTTTACAGCCACTCCATCAATGGAGGACAAAGCTTAAGACATGAGCACAAAATCAAATCAAAACTCTCTAGAACCCTAACCTCCAACTATCTTCTCCCTAAGCACACAAGGTTTTTAAAACAAATGAAAGGGTTGGGGTGCAACCACCTCCCTGCTCTATTTATAGTGGAGACTTAGACCTTCTAGAAGAGTTTCCCTATTGGGCTCCCGTTAAGGCCCAACACAAACGGGTCACATACGCACGTATTTTAAAGCGTCATCTTCATCTCCTTTTGACCTAATCCGCTTCTTCACGCACCGTCTTGCGCCGCGGGTTGGCAAAAGGTAACCAAGGCGGTATTTGGTAAGATTACCAAAATACCCCTTCTCGGCCCTTCTTCAAAGACCGAGTCCAATCTTCGCGAAGTAGTCGCATGCTCCGCCACATGTAGGTTGATCCAACGGCTCTCATCATGTCGGCAAGTCTCTCCCATCTGGCTCCCACCGAAACCACCATAGCACTTGCACCGACCCCCGCGTCGCTTGATCCAACGGCCGCACCGAATCGCTGTTCGGTCACCTTTGTCCATCTTGCACCATGCTTGAGTCAATGACTTCACCCGCATCGCCGATCGTTTCAACCTCGCCTCCAAGCGTCCCGATCATCCTCGCCGTTAACCGTCGTTGACCACTAAGCAACCTGCACAACAAATAGACAAGCAAATCGAAACTGGGAACAAGTTCTTCACAACTTGACCCACGTTAGTCAAAACATGCATCATGCAACACACATGCACTGAAACCCATGAGATTGACCTAACAACCAACACATCACTGCCAAGAAGGCCAGCAACTTAAGTCAAAACCGGTCAGACCGCTAGCATGGCGGCCGGACGCTTCCTTGCCGGCCGATCACGACCATTGGCCGGTCGGACCGCCAGCCCTTACGCTCGAAGCAAAACCGGTCGGACCGCCAGAGGTGGCCGGTCTGACCGCCACCCTGGCCGGTCTGACCGCCTGAAGCCTGACAACAACAACAACTTGCTGAAAACGCATGTTTCCGCAAACCTTCAACGCCATTGCCAATTGTCTCATCATTCTAAGATCATGAGCACATCCCCATGATATCCACAACACCCGCTTGTTTGCATGCTGCGGAGCTTTATCTTTGCATGCATGTGTTGCCGTAAGTGGTAGCACCACTCCTCTCCGGCTAGCCACTGGTACAGGCCAGCTCAACAGTCGAGACCACTCCCCTAAGCTGCGCATCGCTATTAGGAACCCATTGATGCCCGTAGCTCACATCATCGTGGCTAGAGTCGCCGGCGGTGAGCTCGGGAATGGACTCGAGCACGTTGTCGTACTCTGACCAACACTGTAGCTGGGAGGTTACGGCAAATGATGCAATTAAGCGCTAATGATTGGTTTAGCAAATAAGTGATGACTTAGCCGCTTAAAAGAGTCGCTTACACGTGGACCCCGCGCACAGAAAATGAGAACGTTAAATAATACGCCGCAGCGGCTGACTTATGGGCCCAGGCCTTAAGCACCGTGCGTTGAGCACGTATGCATGTGGGCCGAGTCCAGTGGACCAGGTCCCTGCCGCTGGGTCCCACCTGTCCGCACGCCGTTAAAATCGGAGTTTAAAAGAAAAATGTATTGTTCACAGGACCCCACTTGTCATTCGCTGTGGCTAGCACAACAGTGAGTAAAAAAAGTAGTAAAATCTTTATAAAACCTGAAATGGTTTATTTACATACGGAAAATTTGTATTAACTTGTAAAATACATAACTAAATTATGTTAACTCCAAAAAACAGGGAAACCACGTTTGATAATTTTCATTTCAAGTAAACTTATTTCTAGAAATAGGTTTCAATCTTACCTCTATCACAGAAGCTATATTTTGAGGAGAGTGATCCCAAAATGAATTATTTTTACACTATAAAATGCTGATAACTTTAGAAATTTATAACTAAATCTTGAAAACTCCAAATGAGGTAAACTCAACTATTTTAGTCTTACATTTTTATTCTCTATTTACCTATATAATCCTTTGTCCCACTGCTGCTCTACAAATTTTGACCAAATAATCAAATTAAATGAATAGTAACCAAATGTAATTAAATTGGATTTTTCTAAAATCTGAAATTCAAACAGTTATAACTTTCACATACTAAATCCAAATGGAATAATTCTTTCACCTAAATTCATATAAAATCATAATCTACCTACTGTATAAATTTCATGTATTTTTGAGTATTTTGAATTTTTAGCTTTAGTTGACATTTATTGCAATATCGTCTTTCGTTAGGTTTTCGACGATACCATTATATTCGTGAGATCAATATGTGTGTAACCTGAGGTTAAACAAGTGGTACATCAAAGGTGCGAGCACCCTCCCCCCTCTTAATCATATTGCTCCTAGTGATTTTAAAAGTTTTGTGTGAGTTTTAATATCGTCATTACATGCTATTTTGAAAAGTATGTTCATGGGTAGAAGTAGTTAAATTCCTAATTACTGCATTGGACTACCTTTGAATGTTGATTACCATTTTTCCTTGAATGATTAAGGTTATATGTTATATGGATTTGTTTGCTAATTTGTAGAACGAGGCTTAGCCATGCTAGTAGTTGTAGTCGAAAGCGGTTGATGGAGCTAGTCCATCGGTCGGTGGATTGAATTGAATATTGATGAAATATGAGGATTATATGGATTGAATTATATTGATATTGAGGATTGTATCCAGATCTTCGAATCTGGTTATTGTGACTTGTTGGGAAGTTTTTATTGTGTGTGTTGGACTTGGACGGGTGATAGGGCGATGAAGGGGTGGTCCCGGATTCGTGTAGCC
Organism: Ampelocalamus luodianensis; assembly: GCA_036346255.1. NCBI lineage: Eukaryota > Viridiplantae > Streptophyta > Magnoliopsida > Poales > Poaceae > Ampelocalamus > Ampelocalamus luodianensis. The sequence continues at coordinate 22,868,322 of CM070622.1, read as the reverse complement.
CCATCTGGGTACATGAGGACCGGTCTATGGTGTAATGAACCAAGTCTTACGTGCAACCACACGCCGGGATAATGGCGAAGGCTTGGCTGAATAATTTGTTATGTGTTAGTTATCAAAACACAATCAGATTGACAATTGTTATTGTTATTGTTTAATTGTTTCTCTTGTCAATCTGGTGGGGGCATGTAAAGTTTCGCCTTACTTGCTCTTAAGGGTCTCTGGTTTGAAAGAGACTTACTTACACAAAGGGGTTCACCTGTGGTTAGGAGATTTTTCAGTCTCCCATGGGGTTTGGTTCCTTGGGTGGTTTGATAGTTAGGACTTGGCATTGTAAAGGCATCGTTATGATATCTTAGTCACACTCCTCGGAAGAGTGCATGGCGATAGTATAAGGTATTCATATCGTGTGGGTAAAGCTATATAACTCTGCAGAGAACTAAATCTATTTGAATAGTCATATCCCCGGTTATGGACATCACTTGTGGGAAAGTATGCACAGTTAGCTTATGAGAACTTTGGTTTGGGTTATGGTTGGAAATGTTGTCATTATGTTAGTTTGTTAAGATCTGAAATGTTGTCGCGAACAGGAAATTCGTGTGTTGATATAATTGGAGTATCTACTGATTCTTTATTATGAATTTGGAGTACCTACTGTTATATAACATTTCTAAAATGTTTTTACAAATGGAAATTTGAATCTATATTTTTTTTTATCTAAATGAAAACTTGCTTTATGCCGAAAATTAACTAGTGTAGTAACCTTCCTTTGATACTTATATGCATCCTTATCTTTTTTGAAAGACTCGCGAGTACAACTTTGTACTTTAACAATGTCTATTTTTTCAGGTGAGAACGACGGGTGCAACAGTTTTAACTCCAGTTGGTTGCTTGTGGGTTTGGACATGCCAACTCGGTTTTTTCTCTCTTTTATTTCTAAGTTTATCTTCCGCTGCGATTTATTTCTGTTATTTAGATTTAGCCGATTGGCCCTCATATGCAAAATTGGACCATAAGGTTCTATATGTTGAAGATGTATCAAAGTCTTTATTTCTCTTGTATGATTGTATATAGATGTGATTGCAATATTGTATTAGGATATGTGCATGTTAGCCACTGATCCTTGGGAGCTAACATGAGAGACATATCCGGGCACTTAGAATCGTTTTCGTCTCACGTTAATTATTGCGTTTTCAGCGTAATCACGTAACTTGAAACAGATCCGATCCCGAGCCGACCCCATAGGCGGTGAACAGTTTTGAGCCGAAACAGGTTAAGATGGAGAGTTTATTAGAGATAGCCATTTAAGAATCGGCCTTGGTCCTAATGGCCCCATCGATCGAGCCATCAGGCTTAGAGGCCGCTCTGTTGAGTTAGGATCTGAAACTTCTCTATACAATGGAGCTAGGACTTGGGACGTGATTGTTGGGTTCATCTCGACTAACAACTTCCGAGCTTCAAGGGGGCACGCCCCACTACGCGCCCTGATCAGAGGCGCAACCAACTTATTGGTTTTGATCCCGTTCACCGAGCGCTACAGAAAAACAGAGGGGGACTTGGCAAGCTTTTAGCGAAGTGCTTCCAGGCTACAAAATCCCCAACAACCTGATCTATCTCGAGCTCTCAGGTGGGCGAAGACCGAAGGCCGACGCCATCGCAGCCGCACCGCCGTCCTCGCCCACGCCATCTCTACGACAACCGACTGGATGTGCACCTCTACATCGACGCATCTACAAGCACTCATGGCATCTTCGAGTTCGGGTATGCATAATCACGCTTCCGCTCTAAAGATTATGCTATGTGTTCATGATTGAGCTAGGGTTAATGTCATTAGATCGTGTTTAGCCTTAGATTAATAACCTACATTTGGTATCAGAGCCATCCCTAGTCTCGGATTGAACCCTCATTAGTCCCAACTGAATTTGATTATGCTCAGATTAGCACAGATCTCTCTCGGTTTAGCACTTAGAAGGAGGGGAATTAAGAAATTATGCCAAATCGGAACCTCCTGAAGCTTTCCCCCCAAATCAAAACCCCAAATCGGAACCCTAAGAACCCTAAGGTGCGGCGGATACTTACGTTTTGATGTTCACCGGAGTCTCCTCGGGTTCGGGCGCCATCGTAGCTCCACTCGACGGTGGTGCGCACAACCTCGGTCGCACACATGCGCTGGCGAAAGGGGCTGCAGCGATGCCGCCTCATGCTGCACGTAAGCCACCGCCACCTCAAGCCGGCGTTCCGCGCTCCCGCATGCGCGCCGCCGCCTCAGGGCCGCGTCGTCGCCGCCTCAAGCCGCCACTGCCGCTGATGCTCCCCGCGCGCTCGCGTCGCCGCCGCTCCGTGCGCACAACGCACCACCTCAAGCAGCCGCCCGTTTTTTTCAGAGTGAAGGGGGAGAAATGATGTTAGGTTTGGGGTTTGGGGTCCTTTATCCTCTCGGGATCAATCTCGGTCGTCCGTTCAGATCTAACGACCATTATCATTTTAGGCCTGCTGAGAAAATTGGGCCGGTTGAGGCCATCGTGGCATTTTGGGCCGGTTTTAAGAGCCAAGTCTGTTTTATTTTTTTGCACTACTGTTTTAATTAATGTTTAGTTGCCCAAATGAGACAATGTATTATTACCACATTATTATGTTTTATCTCTAATTAAAATTGAACCAACGAGATATTTTAATTATATATTTTATGTTTTATTTTGGCATTATGTATGCACATGATTACATTCTGACCAACGTTGTTTGTAGTCGTGTGTCGCCATATTAATTGTTAAGTTCTTTTTTCATTTTCTGCCCAATGGTAATATGAATTAGAACTATAGTTTTGCATGTTATTAATCAGACCAACGTAGGGTTAATTGCATGCAATATATTCTTATGTTATTTCTAATTTTACCTTGTATTTTGATATTCAGCAATAAATGCTTCAAATGTTGCCGCCACAATTGATAATATTGAGCAGCTTACGGGGAGTAACTTTCCCACTTGAAAAAAAAGAATTCATGTTGTCCTTGGAGTGTTAGACCTTAACTATGCCTTAAGGGTGACCACTCCCGTTCCCCCCACCGAAGGTGAGGAAAATTATGATGAGAAAAAGAAAACTTATGAAGCTAATGCTGATAAATGGGAGCGGTCCAACCGTCTATCACTAATGATTACGAAGACCTCTATCTCAGTTGGGATCAGGGGAGCAATCCCCGATTCTAAAAATGCTAAACAGTATTTGGCTTCAATTGAGGAGAAATTTAAAGGCTCCACTAATGATTATGTTAGTGCTTTAATCCAGAGGCTCTTAACCACTAAGTATGACGGGACCGGCAGTATAAGAGAACATATCATGATGATGACCGATATGGCTGGAAAGCTCAAGGGCATGGACATGGAGATATCTGATGGTTTCGTAGTCCATTTTATTATGACTTCCCTTCCTTCTGAGTACACGGCGTTTAAGATCAATTACAATACTCAGAAAGAAAAATAGAACATGAGTGATTTAATCGCCATGTGTGTCTAGGAGGAAGAAAGAATAAGGATGGAAAAGAAGGATCTTGCGCTTCAAGTTGATGGCTCTAACAAAAGGAAGTTCCAAGGGGACTTCAAATCTAAGAAAAAGCTATAGTTCTCCCCTAATTCAGATAAGTCAGAGCCTAAGGTGCACAATGCACCTAAGCCCCATGTTGCTCCTGCTGGAGCACTTAAAGGGGGCGAATGTCACTTCTACAAGCAGCCAGGGCATTTCCAAAAGGATTGTGTCGGATTTCTAAAGTGGCTCGCAAAAAAGGGTAATGATACAATAACGTTCATTGATGAAACTCTTTATGCTGATTTATCCCTTAATTCTTGGTGGATTGACTCAGGTGCAACTATGCATGTTACCAACTCTTTACTGGGATTCCATACTGCGAGAACACTAAGAAAGGGGGAGCAAAGTCTTAGAGTCATGGATGGAAAAGTAGCTGAAGTAGAATCAATTAGATCTATTTCATTAGTTTTAGATAGCAGCTTCACGCTTCATCTTAATAATGTAGTCTATATTCCTTCCATCAAGAGGAATTTGATTTCAATTTCTTTATTGGACGATGAAGGTTTTAAGTGTTGACGAGGATCTAAATAATCCTCATTTATTTACTCCATAATCAAGAAATATGACGTCATAAGACATACCCCTTAAAATATCAAAAGGGAAGAACTAGTCAGGAAGTCGTAGGCTACCCTACGACTACCCTCTGGTCGTAAGCTCTTCTACGACCACGGGATAATCCCTACGACTACCCCCTGGTCGTAAGCTCTTCTACGACCATGGTATAATCGTTACGACTACTACCTAGTCGTAAGCTCTTCTACGACTATGGTATGATCGTTACGAGTATGTCTGGTCGTAAGTTTTTCTACGATCGGGGCACGCTACGGGTTCCTCGCGACTTCATCGACCCACCCGCTTGACGCCCATTAAGCGGTGAGAATCTAGCGGTCAAAATACGCAGCTATCTCGACATAATCGTAGATAATTCCCACTATCTCTCGATGGTAATCGATTGACAAGATGGGAGGTTACTACTCGGTAATTACTCTCATTATTACATAATAATGAGCGACTAATTAGCCTGGAAGGACAACGTCCACTATTGCTTAGTATAAATAGGTATCTATTAGAGATAGAGGGGGAGGCTTTTGGGAAAAAGAAGAAACAGAGCCTTCTTTGGAGAACAGTTAGGAAAACACTTATTCGATTGTAATCCAAAGAGCAAATACAAGATACACAGGAGTAGGGTTGTTATTCTCACCGGAGAAGGCCCGAACTCGTATAAAAATCCCGTGTCTTCTTAAATGCTGTGTGATCAATTGTGGAGACCCCGAATCAAACAATCTTTACGTAAGATCGGTTCTAAAACACCGGCGATTGGCGCCACCGTGGGGATCCTCTCGTAATTCCTTGTCACGCTTCTTCATTTTCTTTTATGCTACCATGCCGGCAGAATGGAATGAGGAGAATTGGTTCGACTTGGCCGATTCGCAGACATCGACATGGATGCCGGTCTCGAATACGAACCGAGTATCGATCTTCGACGGTATTGCCGCCTCGAGATCTTCTATCGATCTCGAGATCAGATTACCACGAGTCGAGGAGGGATCCTTATCCCCCACGACAGTACGCCCAGCCGAGGGATCAATTTCCTCGGGAGGCAAGGGTCAACTCGACCAGCAACAGCCCTGTCTCAGGGCAAACTCGCAACACGACGAGAGCTTTTCCTCTAAGTGTTCGAGTCCCCCCAAGACAGTTCGAGTTGGCAAGACAAGTTCTGGAAGCCATTATCCCGGAGCTCCATCGACATCTGATGGTCCTCTCTCCGAGCATTTCCGCAGGGAAGAGGATCGAACATGCTGTTCATCCAAATTCAACCGTCCCGACGCAGGAACCACCTGCAGACCGAGACGGTTATAACCCGGAGTTCCCCTACCTGGAGGGGTTTACTCCAAGTCGCCAGATGGTGTCGCCGACCACTCCTCCGGTGAGGAGATCTCGGCGCAAGTGGAAGTCATCCACGGAGGTCTTCGCCCTTCCTCCGATCGATCGTTCTCCCGTAAGAAGGATCGGACATGCTTCCGCCGAGCATACTCTACACCACCTCGTCGTAATGGCAAGGACACCACAGCTGGCGAACGAAACGAACACTTTGATGAACGTGCGGGACATCCTCAACATTCTCGCGCTCCATTAAAACAAGTTCAAGGGTCTGAAATAGACCATTCTGAGGCAATTCGACGGAAGAAAATAGTGGCTCAGAAGAACCTCCCTGAGCGCGCTTATTTCCAGTCGAAGGAAGCTCAAGAACTCCAGCACATCAATGATTTGCTGGAGAACCCGACCCAAGAACTCGCTCGAGCACCAGGTTATGATCTTTTTGCCGAGGAGATCGCGCAAAGACTTCGTGACATGATGGCCAAACTCGAGCGACGAGGTCGACCACAACCACGAAGTCGTAATAGTGCGGCTACTTCTTCTGCCAGCCGTTCAGGAAACTCGTCGCATGGAAGGCGGCACGACTCTCCCTCATGTCGTTCTCTCGACATGAGAAAAATGCCACAAGCCAACGGGAGGGGTGATCTTTCACCACTTCAACACTGACGACGGCGGCAAGCGGGGTACGAGGAGTATTTCCCCCGTAAGGCTGAGGCCTATTATAGGCCTAGTCCCCCCATGGCTGGGTATCGACGAGTTCGATCGCCCGGCGACATTAACCCTGCGTTTCTGCAAAAAAGAAGACAAGAGGTTATCTCGGGATGTCGGGCGTTCTCGCCTGACCTTCGAGCGGTTCGTTGGCCGCCTCGATTTCGATGGAACTCAAAACCCCATCGAGTTCCTCCAAATCTACACTACAGCTATCCGAGCTGCAGGAGGAGGAGAGCATGTCATGGCGAATTACCTTCTGACTGTGCTCGAAGGATCGGCGCGATCATGGCTTCTAAACCAACCATTTGAGTCGATCTACTCGTGGCAACACCTCTGTGATCTACTGCTGGCTAATTTCCAGGGAACTTACAATCGCACAGGAAAGGAGGATGACCTGCACCGGATAAGACAGAACAACCATGAAACGCTACGATAATTCATCAGCGCCTACCAGTTCAAACTCTATTCGGAAGTTTCGACTCATCGTGATCGTGGCTTTCAAACAGGAGTCCGTAGCGTAAGAATAACAGAGGACATCGCCTTACATCCACCGCCATCGTCGCCGAGCTCTTTGAGATGGTCGATAGATATGCGATCGCTGCCAAGCGGTCGAATGGAACAATACCATCGATTCAAAGATGGCATCCTCGGGAAGCAAAGTAAAGTGGTAAGAAAAAGGAGGAAATCTAAGAACAAAGCGAAAAGTCAAAAATCTCCAGATGCCAGTTCTAAGGAGGTCCTAGCCGTAAGCGATAAGGAGCCACACAACCCCGAGCAAAATCCCGATTGAAGTAAAGGTAAACACCAAGATCGGAGAAACGACAAACCCATGTGGTGTCCTTTTCATAAAAAGAGGGCATGACTTCAGAATCGCCGAGTTTTCTTACTGAAACTCGAGGACTATTATTCGCAAAGGGCCACTTCCTATTCTTGAACAGTGGGCCAAACCGGTGGACAAAAGGAGTCGGACGATGAGGAGATGCCGTTCGGGACCCGCAAAGACACCATTGATCACATCTATGGGGTCTTGACATACGAATCACGAAGACGGTAAAGCAATGAACGTGAGGTAAACACAATCGACTCTCCTCTTGTCAATAAATTACCAAGTGGTCTGAAATCACCCTTGCTTTCGAGAAAGGTGAATGTCCGATACCTTCGACTAGACCAGTCGATTTCGATAGTGGTCGAACCCACCATCAACAATTGTCGAGTCAATCGAGTTTTAGTTGATGGTGGAAGCTCGTTAAATATCTCGTTTACGAGTACCTAGACGAGATGCAAGTACCCAGACAAAGGTAAGGCCTGCACGATATTCATTTCATGGAATCGCATCGGTCTTCGCCAAACCCATTGGCCAAGTTTCTCTTCCTTTAACGCTTGGATCACCAAGCAATTTCGTGACGAGAAAGTCTCCTTTGATGTAGTCGATTTCGATCGGCATATAACGCCATACTCGGACGACCTACTCGCAAAATTTTTGATAGCTACTCACTATAGGTACCAATGTCTTAAGATGCCAGGTCCCAAAGGAGTGATCACAATATATTGTGACAAGAAGATGGCGATTCTGCGACCGTTGTTCCCTTGAGATGGTTGGACAACTACCAACTCGAGACAAAAGTCACCGATTAGCAAGTTGAAGCCTAAAGTCGCACCTAAGCCGAACGACCAGTCAAAGAGGTTCCTCCGACGCAGAGGAGCCCTCAAGACTGCTCGCATTGGGGATTCTTCCGACCCTAAATAGGAAGACGCCTCATCACCTTCCTCCGTGCAAACGCCGATGTCTTTGTGTGGCAAGCATCCGACATGCCCGAGTCCCAAGGAATGTGATCGAGCACGTGCTAGCCTTACGGCACGATAAACTACCCGTAAAACAAAAGTTACGAGATTTGCCCCGATCGACGAGATGCTATTAGGTCGACTGGACAAGTTGCTTACAAGAGCTTTATAAGAGAAGTCAACCACCCCAGTGGTTGGTCAACCTCAGAATGGTTAGAAAGTCTAACGGCAAATGGTCTATGTGCGAGACTTCATCGATCTTAATAAAGCTTGTCCAAAAGATGATTTCCCTTTACCTCGCATCGATCGGCTGGTTGACTCTACTGCAGGATGTGAAATGTTGAGTTTTCTAGATGCATACTTTGGTTATCATCAGATCAGTATGCATCGAGAAGATGAAGAAAAGACCGCATTTATTACACCGCTTGGAGTATTTTGCTATGTCAAAATGCCATTCGCCTAAAAATGCTGGAGCTTCTTTTCAACGCTTGATGCAAACGACTTTCGCTCCTCAACTAGGCGAAATTTGGAAGCCTATGTTGATGACCTAGTCGTAAAAAGCACCAAACGACTCGAACATATCACGCAGACTTGCAGGAGACTTTCGACAACCTCGTAAAACACCAATTGAAACTAAATCCCGAGAAGTGTGTGTTCGGGTCTCTTCAGAAAATTGCTTGGATTCTGGTTTCGAACGGGAATCAAGCAAATCTCAAAAGATCAAAGCCATCACTCGGATGCGCCCCACCACGAAAAAGAAGTCCAAAACTCACGTGGTGCATGGCGGTGTTAAGTCGTTTCATAGCACGATCGGGAGAAAAGGATCGCCTTTCTTCAAACTTCTAAGGAAACATGAAGGTTTCAATGGTCGAAGAGGCTAACTTAGCCTTCGAGGAAGTCAAGAGGTATCTTACGAGTGCTCATGTTCTAGTTTCCGAAGCTAGAGAGACGCTCTTAATTTACCTAGCGCCACGCCACAGCAAGATAGCGCAGATCTTTGGTCGTAGAACGTGAGAACATACAACGACCAAGATACTACGTGAGTGAGGTTTTGCACGGACCTAAGGAGCGTTACCCTCAGGTTCAAAAACTTCTTTATGCCCTCCTCATGTCTTCGAGGAAACTGCGGCATTATTTTCAGACGCACAAACTAGTCTGGCCGCCCGAGTTTCCTTGGGAGCGATCCTCCGTAATAGGAAACAATGGACGCATGACAAAATGGTCGATCGAACTTGGGGCGTTCGACATCCATTTCGTGTCCCGAACACCGTTAAATCGGATCTTGGCGGACTTTGTCGCGAATGGACAAATCATTGAACTGCTCGGGATCACCGGTACTATTCCCACGATCAGTGGATGATGTACTTTGACGGGTCACTTACGATAAGTGGCTCGGGGGCTGGGGTGGTCCTGGAATCTCCTACCGGAGAAACCTTAAAGTATGCCATACAATTAAACTTTCGTGCCACTAATAACGTGGCAAAGTACGAAGGTTTGCTAGGCGGCATACTGATTGAAAGCACTCTCGATTCGACGATTGCTCGTAAGAGGAGACTCTCGACTAGTCGTGAATCAAGTCGGAAGGAGTACGGTGCTCCAATTCGACCATGTCCCGTACCTCATCGAAGTACGAAAGTTAGAAAAGCACTTTTGGGCTTTGAGGTACAATTTATCCCCGAAGGATAATTTCTCATGAGACCAACCGCTCGTCTAGCTTCCTCCCGATCCGTAGTACCGAAAGGGTGTTCCCGAACGACTTGAAGCGATCCATAGTCGATTTAACTAGAGACACCTTCTATAGAAACGACCTCTCTAGAGTACGAAGATACATGGATGGCGCCCATTTATGAGTATCTTCAAGAGGGTTCTCATACGATGACGATCTAGAATCGATCGATTATCCCGAAAAGCCAAAATGTATACTTTGGTGAAGGTGTTCTTTATAAAAGAGGAACCAAGGGGTGCTCATGCGATGTATTCCGCAGCGAAGGATTAAAACTCCTTCACGACATACACGGAGGGATCTGTGGAACTCATGCTTCCTCTGAACACCGGTTGGTAAAGCTTTTGATAAGGTTTTTATTGGCCAATGACCCTACGATGCCAAGGAGATGGTTAAAAATATATACGATGTCGGTTTCATAGCGGCAAATACACCAACCGGCTCCAGCGTTGCAAACAATTCCTCTGTCATGGCCTTTTGCAACTTGGGGTCTCGATATCCTAGGACCGTTACCGAGCTCCGGGAGGTTTCGAGTTCTGTTTGTGGCTATTGATACGCTCACAAAATGGATAGAAGCCAACCTATGACTGGGATAACAACGAAGCAAAGAAACGGTTCATGATGAGATGCGTGATCACTCGATTCGAGTACCAAGTTGAATTATCACGATAACGGTAAACATTTACAAGCGCAAAATTTTAGGAATTTTGCGGCGAGTTGGGAACTCGCTTGTGTTACGCCCCGTCGCACATCCCCAAAGCAACGGAGCGATCGAGAGAGCGAACGGCCGATAATGAAGGGAATCAAGACCGAGTCTTCGATCGGTGTAAAGCGCTCGGGGCTTGGGTACATGAATTACCTTCGTATTATGGGCAATTCATACGACGACTAGCCGAGCTACGGAGAAACACCTTTCTTTCTAGTTTTGGTCTTTGGCGATGCTTCCTCCGTAAATTAAGATCAGTCGAAAGAGTCGACAAGTTTCACGACTCGTCTCAAGAACATCTTGACGACGACATCAACTCGCTCAAGAACAGAGGAACAAAGCTTTATTCCGCTCCGCGGTCTACCAACAAGCCTGCGCAGATACTATGATCGTAGGTCAACCTTGCACCTCATTGCAGTGATTTGGTATTGAGACTTATCCAATCCCGGTCTAATCGAACAAACTTTCCCCAAGTGGGAAGGTCCTTACACCGTGGTCGAAAGTAACAGCGTCGGGATCGATACGACTTGCAATGGAAGACGACCGTGTTCTCTCAAATTCTTGGAACATTGACCGCCACGCAAATTTTATGTGTAACAAACTTCAACGGCAATAAAGCAACAGTTCTCCTATCTTTTTGTCTATTTTGAATCTCGCTTTTATTCTTTCGACCATTTTTTTCTTCTCATCCTTCTGTACAATGGTTAGCAAAGGACGATACATTTAGTCAAGTCTCTCCTCTCGCATGTGGTTCTCGCCTTTGGAAGGAGCTTCCTAATATCGCCGTTCTTAAACAATCGTACAAAGCTTATTGAACTCGGAAAAATGGTGAAAGTTGTTGTTTAATTCATATCACCTTAGCTTATTTGAAAAATAAACCGAGAAGAGTAACCTTTTCTTTGAGATGGATTCGCTACCTTTTCAAATAACTTGATTAGTTTTATTGGTCGAAGGAAAAAACACACTTAGTCGAAGCCTCTCTCATCGCACGTGGTTCGCCCACTAGACGGAACTTCCTAATGTCGCTCGGTTTCCTACTTTTGCTGCCGTAACAACTAAGTCGGAAAGATGAATGTAGCCGAATGAATCCTTAAGGTACTCGAAGCTTGTTTCGCTCTAGTCGTCATTATCGAGTTAATTAACTGGTGGAGATGGTAACATCACCTAGCCAAGCCTTTTTCTCTGCACGTGGTCCCGCCCACTAGAGGAACTTCCTAGCGTCGATCTGTTTCTACTCTTTCGACTAGTGCAAACAAGTCGATATTTGACAACTCTAAGACTAACAAACCTCTCTTTTTTGAACCCTTTCTTTACTACTTACCTAGTTTATTAAAATAAACTAAGTAAGTAGCCGAGAACTAGGATAAAGTTATAAACATGACTTCATTTCTTAGTCTAATTTTTCTAAAGATATCATCCTACGAGTTACTAACTACTCTATGAGATGATTCGCATGAAAGATCTGAAAGGAAGGAGGAATCGCTCATATCCGGTCTAACTATTTCTTCTTTTATCTTACGACTTACTATTTACTCTACAAGATAATTTGCGGAAAAATGATCATATATTTAGGCATCACCACCAAAAAGACTTGTTTATACAAGAATATATTACAAGACTACTCTGTCTAGGAGATTCTATCCGCATCTCCTCCGCGACCTTCTCGCCAACCGATCGCATCTCTTCGATCGCCTTCTCGGCTCAGATTGGTGCGATCAAGTCGGCTTCAACAGAATAAAGATTAAGGTTAGATCGCGGGCCTTGAGTTTTGCTAAAATAAAACTCACAGCTCCTTTGACCGCTTCCCTTATTGAATCGCTCGATTGGCCTTGAGTAGATATCATCTCGTTGAGTACCGACTTGTTCCCCAATGGCACTCGTATGAGCGGCCATCGTGTAAATCACGAGGAACAACCCTCCCGCACGGCCCGCCGAGTACATTGTTCGTAAGTGAGATATTATCTTGAAGATTGATCTTCATTGATTTTGTCTCCTCCTCGGAATAAGTCGAAGCCTCATGGAGTCGCTTTATTTCAGTCAATCGGTCTGATAAGAGCGAGGATTGAATAAGAAAAACGATTCTATGAGAAGATAGAATGAATAAATAGCAGGTAAAAGTTCTACTTACTAGCTAATTGAGAACCCAAGTTCTCAATCTCTTGGTCTTTCTCCTTCGCGATCAGGGAGATTTCGCGGACAACGGAGGTCTTCTCATTAACCTCATCCGAGAGCCCCATATTGGGTGAAGGGTCTTATTTTGACTTCTTTTCTATAAAAGAATAAGAGGTCAAAAAGCAAAGGGATGCAGAAACCAAGATCGAAGCGATCGAGTAATACGCATCGCTTATTTTTTCCCGCAATCGCTTAGTGCAGAGTTAGCCTCTGAAGCTTCTTCAGAGGTCGAGAACTTTGTCCCTTAGCTTCTTTGACTCGGCTTTTTCAAAGTCGAGCGAATCAGCCAAGGTCTTTTCGTCGCTCTTAAACCTGTAAAGATAAAAGAGCAGACATGAAAACAAGTGGTCATAAGCATTTCTATGACCAATGGGTAGTCGTAAGTTATTCTACGACCACCCCCTAGTCGTAAGTTTTTTCTACGACTAGTATAAGTCGTAAGCCTTTCTACAACAACTGGTTATGAGTGTCACTCACAACCTCTCTGCTTGTTCGCAGAGTGTTGCCTTTTCTTGTCGAAGCTTGACAAGTTGCCGATTGTACTCGCAAATCGTAGCGACTTGCTCAACGGCTCTCTGAAAAAGAGAGAAACAATAAGATAAAGAGATAAAACCCTAAGTGAGTATCGATAAATACTTACGTTCATGTTTGACCAAGCAAACATGGAGACTATTCGTGATGGATCCTTCAGCTCAACCATCTCCTCGACTCGCTTCCACCATACCCCTTCAAGTCGTTCATTGTCAAATACGTCTCCGCAATTGACAATGCTACTGGGGTGGGGAACTCGATCACGGGAGCGGTAGGCGGAAGATCCTACGATGGAGTCAGGGCCAAAGAAGTCAGAGCAAAAGTTGAAATACTCCTCTTCCTCTGACTCTGTGACGTGAACTCCACCGGAGGCCGGAGGAACATCCTCAACGACCTCCTTGCCGCAAGACGGCGGCCGGCGCTCGCGCCGTGCGTCTCGGTGCCTACCTCGAGGCTTGTGTGGCCTCCATCACGTCTCTACGACAGCTCGGATGTCGAGAGACTTCAACATCATTGGCCTTCATAGCGACTTCAAAGAATCGCCTCTTCGCGGCAGGGGCGACAAGAGCTAGATCTTGACCATCGTCATTGTCGCACTTCTTCGGTTGAAGGGTGATAACGGATCCTCTATGAGAGTTCCCTGGGTCAAGACGCCGGTGAGAATCGCAAAGCGCAACAATAAGTCAACAAATAAAACAAGAAGTAGTCATTACACGTATGTGTTTTACTTTACATACCTCGTATACTGGACCTAACCCGAAATTTGGGAGCAACCTTCCCAACGGAAGATTTCTTCGACTTCTTCTCAACCACCATTGGTTGAGATGCACTCGGAACAACAGAGTCATCTCCTCCCGACTTCCGGGTGGACGAGATCGGCCTCGACCACCCGAGAATGCCGCTTCCCGGCTTCAGATTCGGCCAAGCAGCGGTTTCCTTCACAAAAATATGAACTCCTTCCGCGGTTCTCCTTTTCTAGTTGTCTTACAAAGCGCGAGAAGCGTAAGCTGCGAAGGACTTGTCATCGTAGTAGAAAGGTACCTTAACTTTGGGGACCTTACGCTAAGGGCAAGAGCCTCTTCTTCGCTCTCTTTCTTGCCGCGCTAGATCTGCGGCAAACTTAGCAAAGGAGCGGGAGGAGCGAACTCGAACCCTTCTTGTCGCCGACTTTTACGGTCGGCGCTTCTTAGATGGAGGGAACTTCACGACTCGTCTGCGTAGTCGCCCTACAACCACCACTCGACTTCCTCGTCGTCTCGGCGGTTCTCCATGCCAACTTTCTGTTGAAGAAGGAGAAAAGTGGTCTGTATGATCAGCTCAAAAATTATAAGTATTTCTACGACATTATCTAATCGTAAGTCATTCTACGATTACGTTAAGTCGTAAGTTTTTCTACGACATTGTCTAATCGTAAGTTATTCTACGATTACATCCGGTCGTAAGTTTTTCTACGATCAGTACCCAGTCGTAAGTTTTTCTGCGACAAATCAGCTAGTCGTATACTATTCTACGACAATAAAACACCTAAAGGCAGAGTCGTTTGATTACCTTTAGGCGCCTTTCTTTCTCCTCTGTGGTCAAAACCGCGAGGATTTGAGGGGCCGCCATATTCGCCGGATGCTTCTCGCAGATGAGCCGGACACGAAGCGCCAACCTCCGCTGCGAAAGATCCGGGAATATGGACAATACGATTAAGCAGACTAAATCGGGGTTAACCAAGGATAAAACCAAAAGAGTAAGTCTTTCTACTCACCGTCCTTGTAGTCCCCGGTTGGGTCGTCCTTTCTCGAGTACCTCCACATGGGAGGGACCCTTGTCTTCAAAGGACTAATCCGCCGCGTGATGAAGTCCTTCACCACGTGCCAACCGGTGAGCCCTCCGACTTCAAGTCTTTGATAGCTTGAATATAGGGGCTATCCGGTCGAGATTATCGGGAGTCGAGTCCCGTGAAGAAGATCGCGGCGGCTCGTCCAACGAACGAGAGGCTATCTTCTGGGTAACCTCCCGAGAGAACCACCTCTTCTTCCAACCCGCCAGACGACGGGTAAACATCTGAATATACTCCTTCGACTTGTTGTCATGGAGCTTGGACCACGACTACTAGTGATTTCGCTGACGAGCCATTCCATAATAATACCGAACAGCTCGAGGTCCCGGAATCCTAGGTAGGCCTCACACAAGTACACGAATACACTTAACATCGTGATGGAATTAGGACCAAGGTACACTAATTCCACTGAAGTGCTCGAGCACGGCGTGAGGAAAGGGTGAGCAGCAATCGAAGGCCACACTCACGAGAAGCACCGAAGACGGAATTTGGCCTACCTCTCCGAAGGCCAATGCCGCCCATTCGCGCAATCCAAGTCACGAAGACCCTCGGGATCTTCGCGCGACGAAAGCGATCATTTTGCATCGTCCATCTCCGACTCGCCCATTCAGAGACAATCCCGCCATTTTTCTCTCAAGAACGAAGATTTAAGGTTGGGAAAGCTTCAAGAAAATGTACGAGTCACCGCGGAAGAAACAAGAAAGCAATAGATGTTGGGTAAAAGGTAAGAACCCTAAGTTCTTCCCCGCGCCCGTTTATAACCGCACGCTTGAGATGAAACGTCGCGAAATCCCAACGACGCCACCGCGGGGAATCGTTTCAACGGACGGGCTTTTTACCGCCCTATGGAAAGTCCCAAGACACCTTTTCACACCTCAAGTGAAATTACCATCTTGACCCCCGGGTCAAGTGAAAGACCAACCGGGAAAACCTTATTTTCGGTTTTAAGGCTACGACGGCTTCGAAGTCGTAAGACATCTCGTAGTCGTGACAACCTTAAACCAATTACCTCGATCAAGCATATTCCTGGTCGAGAGAAACAAGGGTTGAAGAGTTTTTCCTTCAACGTTTTCCTAACGACCCTTTAGTGGTCAAAGGATCGTCTACGACCCTTCACTCAAGTAAGTTATTTTCACTTGAAGCTGGGGGGCTAGATGACGAGGATCTAAATAATCCTCATTTATTTACTCCATAATCAAGAAATATTACGTCATAAGACATACCCCTTAAAATATCAAAAGGGAAGAACTAGTCAGGAAATCGTAGGCTACCCTACAACTACCCCCTGGTCGTAAGCTCTTCTACGACCATGGTATAATCGTTACGACTACTACCTAGTCGTAAGCTCTTCTACGACTATGGTATGATCGTTACGAGTATGTCTGGTCGTAAGTTTTTCTACGATCGGGGCCTGCTACAGGTTCCTCACGACTTCATCGACCCACCCGCTTGATGGCCCATTAAGCGGTGAGAATCTAGCGGTCAAAATACGCGATTATCTCGACATAAGCGTAGATAATTCCACTATCTCTCGATCGTGGCGATTGACAAGATGGGAGGTTACTACTCCGGTAATTACTCTCATTATTACATAATAATGAGCGACTAATTAGCCTGGAAGGACAACGTCCACTATTGCTTAGTACGACTACCCCCTGGTCGTAAGCTCTTCTACGACCATGGTATAATCGTTACGACTACTACCTAGTCGTAAGCTCTTCTACGACTATGGTATGATCGTTACGAGTATGTCCGGTCGTAAGTTTTCTCACGATCGGGGCCTGCTACAGGTTCCTCGCGACTTACTGGACCCACCCGCTTGACGCCCATTAAACGGTGAGAATCTAAGCGGTCAAAATACGCATTATCTCGACATAATCGTAGATAATTCTCACTATCTCTCGATCGTAATCGATTGACAAAGATGGGAGGTTACTACTCCGTAATTACTCTTATTATTACATAATAATGAGCGACTAATTAGCCTGGAAGGACAACGTCCACTATTGCTTAGTATAAATAGGTATCTGTTAGAGATAGAGGGGGAGGCTTTTGGGAAAAAGAAGAAACAGAGTCTTCTTTGGAGAACAGTTAGGAAAACACTTATTCGATTGTAATCCAAAGAGCAAATACAAGATATACAGGAGTAGAGTTGTTATTCTCACCGGAGAAGGCCCGAACCTGTATAAAAATCCCCGTGTCTTCTTCGTCTGTGTGATCAATTGTGGAGACCCCCCGAATCAAACAATCTTTACGTAAGATCGGTTCTAAAACACCGACAAGTGTAATTTTGGTGACAATAAATGCATTATTACATTTAATTCAAATGATGTTGGTATTGCTTTTAGACAAGACAAGCTCTATATGCTTTCTCTTAATGAATCTCCTGTATCTTTGAATGTGTATGATGCTAAGCGTAAAAAGAATGATGAGACTTATTTGAAAATGTGGCACTGTCGTTTAGGCTACATTTCGAGGGGAAGAACAAAGCGTCTTATTAAGGAAGAAATTCTCCACCCATTAGATTTCTCTGACTCAGACCACTGCATTGATTGTATTAAAGAAAAATATGTAAAGCAAATAAAGAAGGGAGCCACTCGCAGCACAGGACTCTTAGAATTAATTCATACTGATATTTACGGTCCTTTTCCTGTGACATCAGTGGATGGTTTTGATTCCTTCATCACATTCACTGATGATTTTTCCCGTTATTGTTATATCTTTTCCATTAAAAACCGATCTGAGTCACTTGAGAAATTTAAGATATTTAAAGCTGAAGTTGAAAATCAACACAACCTAAGAATTAAAGTGGTAAGATCGGACCGTAGGGGGGAATATTATGGAAGACAGGCCTCTTATGGGCAAATTTCTGGCCCTTTCGCTAAGTTCCTTCAGAAAAATGGCATTGTTGCCTAGTATTCTACACCAGGTGAACCTCAGCAGAATGGGGTAGCTGAGAGACGCAACCGTACACTTATGGATATGGTACAGAGCATGCTTAGCTATTCTAGTTTACCAATTGGTTTGTGGATGAAAGCACTAAAGACAGCCACACATATTCTTAATCAGGTTCCTAGTAAATCAGTGCCTAAGACACCTTATGAATTATAGACTGGGAGGAAACTGAGTATGAAATATTTACGAGTGTGGGGTTATCGTGCGGAAGCTAAGATATTTAATTCACATATTGGGAAATTAGACCATAAAACAGTAAGTTGCCATTTTATTAGGTACCCTGAGAGATCCAAAGGGTATCGTTTTTCTATCCTGATAGGATAACTAGGTTTGTAGAAACAAGACACACTGTATTCTTAGAGAATAACGAGGACCTGAAGCCCAGGAAAATAGATCTTGAGGAGAAGCGGGTTTATGTACCTTCACCGCTTATCCCAGAGACCTTTATTCCTGTGCCTCAGGTGGTTACACCTCCAGTAGAGAATATTGTTGTTGCACCCACTGTTGAGGTCTCTGAAATTCCTAATGTTGCACCTAATGATGAGCCTCAGTAGTCTCTTGTAATAGTTGATGAACTTATTAGAAGATCACAGCGGGAGAGAAGATCTACCATCTCAAATGATTATGTTGTTTATATAAATGAGGATATTAATGATATAGGGAAGGTAGATGACCCCACCTCTTATAAGGAGGCCATGGTGAGTGAACATTCTTCTAAGTGGCTTGATGCCATGAAGGATGAACTAAAGTCTATGAGCACTAATGATGTATGAGACTTAGTAGAAATTCCTGACGGAGTCAAAACAATATGTTGTAAATGAGTCTACAAAACCAAACATGACTTTAAGGGAAATATCGAAAGGTTCAAAGCAATGCTTGTAGCAAAAGGCTTCTCACAAAGAGAGTGGATTGACTATAATGACACCTTTTCTCCTGTCTCAACTAAAGATTCATTCAGAATCGTTATGGAACTTGTAGCTTATTATGATTTAGAGCTGCATTAGATGGATGTTAAGATGACATTTCTTAATGGCGACTGCAAGAGAACGTTTACATGGCTGAACCGGAAGGTTTTGTCATGGAAGACAAGGAGCATATGGGATGTCGACTTAAGAAATCGATTTATGACTTAAAGCAAGCGTCAAGGCAGTGATACCTCAAATTTGATAAGATCATAAGGAATTTTGGTTTTAAGGAAAATGAAGTTGATAACTGCATATATGTTAAGTTCAAGGGGAGTAAATTCACTATCTTAGTGCTTTATGTGGATGACATCTTATTGGCCAGCAGTGATAAGGATATGCTATTTGAGACCAAGAGATTTCTTTCATCTAATTTTTATATGAAGGATCTTGGTGATGACTCTTACGTTCTTGGCATTGAGATTCACCGAGATAGGTCCAAAGGAATATTAGGTTTATCTCAGAAGGTATACATTGACAGAGTACTGAAGAGATATAATATGCATAAGTGCCCTGGCTCGCTTGCTCCTATTGTTAAGGGCGATAAGTTTGGGACATTTCAATGTCCAAGGAACCAATATGAAACTGATCAGATGAAGTCGGTTCCTTATGCTTCAGCTGTCGGAAGCATTATGTATGCTCAAGTATGCACATGCTTTGATTTAGCTTTTGTAACTGGGATGCTTGGCAAATATCAGTCAAATCCAGGACCGGACCACTGGAAGGCCATTAAGAAAGCTTTGCGCTATATGCAAACTACTAAGCATTTCATGCTCATATATAATAATTCTGATAACCTTGAAGTTGTTGGTTATTCAGATTCAGATTTTACGGGATGTGTTGATACTATGAAATCCACGTCAGGTTATATCTTCACACTCGCTGGAGGAGCTATCTCGTGGAAAAGCTCCAAACAAACCCTTACGGCATCTTCAACGATGTAAGCTGAGTTTGTGGCATGTTATGAGACCACCGGGCAGGCTGTATGGCTTAAGAACTTTATCCCAGGACTTAGAGTGGTAGACAACATCTCTAAACCACTCACCTTATACTGCCGATAACGAACTCGCAGTCTTTTATACGAGTAACAAGTCAAGTGGTGCTGCCAAATACATTGACATTAAGTACCATGTTGTGAAAGATAGAATCCAGGGTCAAACCATTAGTATCAAGCATATTAGTACTAAGTCAATGCTTGCGGATCCGCTTACTAAAGGCTTACCACCCAATATCTTTCATGATCATGTTGCCGGCATGGGTTTATTGGGAAGCCTTTGATTCTGGATAAAAGGACCTTAAAGCAAACCAACTCCTATTAAGCATAATGAATATTCATTTCAAGATGGGATAGTACACTATAGGTACTAGGGTTGTATAGCACTTCATTGGTCATGCGACGTATTACCTTGGAATGTTGTTTTATTGAGAATGAACTTATGATGTTAGCCTTACGATCAAAGGGGAGAATGTTGGGTTGATCTCGGCTAACAACTTCCGAGCTTCAAGGGGGCACGCCCCACTACGCGCCCTGATCGGAGGCGCAACCAACTTATTGGTTTCGGTCCCGTTCACCGAGCGCTACAGAAAAACAGAGGGGGGCTTGGCAAGCTTTTAGCGAAGTGCTTCCAGGCTACGAAATCCCCAACAACTCGATCTATCTCGAGCACTCAGGTGGGCAAAGACCGAAGGCCAACGCCGTCGCAGCCACACCGCCGTCCTCGCCCACACCATCTCTACGGCAACCGACCGGATCTGCACCTCTACATCGACGCATCTACAAGCACTCATGGCATCTTCGAGTTCGGGTATGCATAATCACGCTTCCACTCTAAAGATTATGCTATGTGTTCATGATTAAGCTAGGGTTAATGTCATTAGATCGTGTTTAGCCTTAGATTAATAACCTACAGTGATATGATGACATAGTTATGGTATTGATAGAGTACCGAGTATACTACTATTGGCTCGTTGTCTCCATACGCCAATCTTCGTGCTGAACTCGTACTCTATACACTCCCCAGCTGCAACCTGTGTCGGACTTTGAACGATCTAGCGAATGGGTCCCGCTGCAGCGGTTTGACTCGCTAAAAATAATACTAATCAGAGGCATGAAACCAGCCTTATCGAGCATGCACGCGTGAAGCGCGCCATTCATGCGCTTTTTTGAGCTTCCTGATCGGTCCAGGCGTGCAATCGGACTCGCGAAACATTTGAGATTTTATTAGCAGTTAGCAAATAATTGAGGCCGTACAACTGCTATTTATACCCCCTTGGTACGCATTCCAGAGCTCAACAAGCAGCTCGAGCACTCCAGTCCATTGCCATCCCCATTTCTTTGTGCTTCAGAGTTCGGGGGCGCGTTTGTAACAAGAAGTAATATGGAGGCCCAAAACATGGAGGTTGCTGCCCTGGTTCAGAAGATCGCCGGGCTCCACGCTGCCATCGTCAAGCTACCGTCGTTGAGCCCATCTGCTGATGTGGACGCGCTGTTCACCGATCTCGTCACGGCGTGCATTCCGCCGAGCCCCGTCGATGTGACTAAGCTCGGCCCGGAGGCACAGAAGATGCGGGAGGAGCTCATCCGCCTCTGCTCAGACGCCGAGGGGAAGCTCGAGGCGCACTACTCCGACATGCTCGCCGCCTTCGACAACCCGCTCGACCACCTCGGCCGCTTCCCTTACTACAGCAACTACATCAACCTCAGCAAGCTCGAGTATGAGCTCTTGGCTCGCTACGTGCCCGGCATTGTGCCGACCCGCGTCGCATTCGTTGGGTCAGGCCCACTGCCATTCAGCTCGCTCGTGCTCGCCGCGCGCCACCTGCCCAATACGCTGTTCGACAACTACGATAGGTGCGGCGCGGCGAACGAGCAGGCCAGGAAGCTAGTCCGTGCGGACAAGGACGTGGGCGCGCGCATGTCATTCCACACCGCCGACGTGGCCAACCTGACGCAGGAGCTCGGCGCTTACGACGTCGTCTTCCTGGCCGCGCTCGTCGGCATGGCGGCCGAGGAGAAGGCCAAGGTGATAGCTCACCTGGGCACGCACATGGCGGACGGAGCGGCCCTCGTTGTGCGGAGTGCGCATGGGGCGCGCGGGTTCCTGTACCCCATCGTCGATCCTGAGGACATCAGGCTGGGCGGGTTCGATGTGCTGGCCGTGTACCACCCCGACGACGAGGTGGTCAACTCCGTAATCATCGCGCGTAAGGTGGACGAGCGCGCCAATGGACTCCAAAATGGCCATGCGCACGCGCGCGGCGCGGTGCCGGTGGTGAGCCCGCCGTGCAAGTGCTGCAAGATGGAAGTGAGCGTGCTCGACAAGAGGGAAGAGTTTGCCACCAAGGAGCTGTCCGTCTGAAGCATGGCGAGTCATAAACTCATAATCGTCTAATTGCAGTATGCTATTCGTATGTGATATGTCGTATTTATGTTGGTTGTGACGTACGGGTACCCGTTGTTTCACTGTTTGGTGTTAAAACGTACATCGTATGTCTTCCAAGTTCGGTGTAGAAGACATAGACGAGGACGGTCAGACATTGTGCGACAGAAGGAATACTATGTGTTTGTGACAGTCGGAAATAAGAACTTAGTTAAGGGCATGGAATTTCAGTGTATTGATCTACATGAATACCTTTTCATGGAAGCATGATACTTGATCCTGGGAATAACCCTAAGATTCTATTTGGATTATTCATGTATAAAGCGGGCAGATAAGACCAGCATGGTTGGCTGGTTTGGTTTAGTTTCAGGGATTATGGCCATGCGGTATCATTGGTTCATTGCGTGGTGCGGTGCCAAGCAACTATTATAGATAAACCCTTTTTCAGAAACCAACAATTGATTATATATGTATATAAGGTAGCGTTATTCAGCGCCTCATCGTTGAATAGCTATTTTACACGTGGGTCACAGCCTAGGCCACGCTGCACGCGGCGCGATAGCCCATGCTCCCTCGCGCTACGCGCGGTGCACCAGCTTGCGCGCTTCCCACGTGAGATCGGTGGTAAAATACATGCGGCACGCTGTGATCGGTGGTAAAAGTCTCGGTATTGTCCAATCTGGCAGTAAAAACCCTATATCACATGATTAGCGGTGAAATTGACAGTAAAAAAAGATCGCATGTCACCCAAATCGGCAGTAAAAAGATCGGTTACACCTAGAATGGATGGTAAAACCCGCAAATCACTGGTGCCCTTTGTTTTGCTATGGTTGCTTTCAACCTCCTTTCTTTCCTGAATATACTGTGGATCTCTTGAATTAGTCTTCTCTGCCTCCATTTGCTTGTGATGAAACCTAAGTAACTGAGTTAGATTGAAGGTCAGCTTTGCGCTGGTAACTTTTTGAAGTAATAGTTTGGATTGCATATTACACACCTGTTTCTCCAGGAAATATTTACAGTTCTATTATAGATTTAGAGTGCCATATTAGTACTTCAACAAGTAATGCCAGTGTTCGAAATATCCGTATGCCTTCTAAACTTTCTTCCTTTCTTGATTATCGATATGAAGTATTGGATTCCAATGCAGTTAGTAACCGACGCCTAAAATAATGAAAATAAAATCGCACTCACCAGAGTAGTAATATTGGTCAAAAGAGCATACAGGCGCATCGCACATGCCTTGCTTGCACATTTCCAAAAAAAAAAATGAACAAAAAAAATCTTGGTCAAAAGCTTTCAAGAAGAGTATGAACGAACAATGGACATCCCAATGGGCTGAGTAAGATTGACTCAAATCTGATCCATCGAACGTCAACTATTTCGTTAAGCACATACCCAATCAGCACCACAAATTCAACTACTTGGGCTCAAAATTAGGCCTGCCTACATGAATCTAATCTAATCAAAATCAAAAGACCAGAAAAGATTAACTGCTACAGTGTGAAATTAGCCGATGGCCTAACCAGCCTGAGACAATCCAAATAAGGCTAGGACACCTAGCGCCTGGACGTACGATGGGTGCAACATCGGTGAACGATTTGTGCAACAATTATAATTAATGTATGCAACAAAATACAGAATATCAGTGAAAAAATACCGAGAAAATTTGAAAAAAAAAGATATCATCTTCTCACCGAAAGAAGAATGAATATCATGAGTATATGACTTAGCTAAGTACTAAAACAATATCAGGAATCCCAAACAAAAAGTTTACAGCCTTATGACACTGCAACATTTGAAAACTGTGAGGCCTCCCGGGATCGGATCCGTTTCAAGCTAAGTAATTATGCTAAAAACGTAATACTTAACGTGAGACGAAAACGATTCCAAGTGCCTGGATACGTGTCTCATGTTAGCTCCCAAGGATCAGTGGCTAACATGCACATATCTTAATACAACATTGCAATCACATCCATACACAATCATACAAGAGAAATAGAAACTTTGATACATCTTCAACATATAGAACCTTATGGTCACAATTTTACATAAGAGGGCCAATCAGCCAAATCTAAATAACAATAACACAAATAAATCGCAGCGGAAGATAAACTTAAAAGTAAAAATGGAATAACCGAGTTGGCATGCCCAAAATCCCACAAACAACCAATTGGAGTTAAAGTCGTTGCGCCCGTCGTCCTTACCTGATCAAATAGACACTTTTCAAGTACAAAGTTGTACTCGCGAGACTTTCAATAAAAATAAGGATGCATGTGAGTAACAAAGGAAGGCTACTACACTAGTCAATTTTCAGCATAAAGCAAGTTTTGCATAGAGATAAACAATATAGATTCAACTTACCATTTGTAAAACATTTAGAAAACATTTTATGACAGTAAATAATGATCAACAATGGTATAATCTCCAAATATAATCAACACACGAACATCTCATTCGTGGCACAATTCATTCCTCATCAAAATTAACGCGCGAACTACGCGTTCATGAAATCATTTCAAATTTGAACAAACTAACATAATGACATAACATTCCCAACCATAACCCAAACTTAATTTCACAAAAGACTAATTGTGTCTGCTTTCCCACAAGTGTTGTCCATAACCTAGAACGAGGTTATTCGAATAGATTTAGTTACTCTGCAAAGTTGTACAACCTTACCCACACGATATGAATACCTTATACTGTCGCCATGCACTCTTCCGAAGGAGTGTGACTAAGATATCATAACGAGGCTGTTACAATGTCATGTCCTAACCATCAAACCACCCGAGGAAACAACACCATGGTCGAAAGTCGTTTATCAGCGCCATGGGTGTACCCGTTGTGTAAGTAAGTCCTTTACAAACAAGAGACCCTTAAGGGCAAGTAAGGCAAAACTTAATATGCCCCCACCAGATTGACAAAAGAAACAATTAAACAATAACAATTGTCAATCTGATTGTGTTCTGATAGCTAACACACAACAAATTATTAAGCCAAGCCTTCGCCATTATCCCGGCGTGTGGTTACACGTAAGACTTGGTTCATCACAGCACAGACCGGTCCTTAATCACTCAGACGAGGCTACACAATTCCATAACAATAAACAACCATAATTCATCATCACCCTACACCCGTCCAAGTTAAGAACATAAAACCCATGCCCAACATGTCCACAAACCCCAGATGCGAAGACCTGGATACATTCCTCAAATCCACCATAATCCAATCCATAAAATCCTCAAATTTCATTAAGATTCAATTCAATCCACCGGCCGATGGACTAGCTCCATCAACCGCTTTCAGCTATAACTACTAACATGGCTAAGCATCGTTCTACAAACTAGCAAACAAACCCATATAACATATAACCTTAATCATTCAAGGAAAAAGGGTAATCAACATTGAAATGAGGGCCAATGCAACAATTAGGAATTTAACTACTTCTACCCATGAACATACTTTTCAAAATAGCATGCAATTGTGGTAATAAAACTCACACAAAACTTTTAAAAACCACTGGGAGTAATAAGATCAAGAGGAGGGTGCTCGCACCTTTGCTGGTACCACTTGTTCAATTTCAGGTTACACTCAAATTGATATCACGAATATATCGGTATCGTTGAAAAACGTAATGAAAGACGATAATGCAATAAATATCAAATAAAGCCAAAAATCAAAATACTCAAAAATGCATGAAATTTATACAGTAGGTAGATTATGATTTTATATGAATTTAAGTGAAACAAATATTCCATTTGGATTTAGTATGTAAAAGTTACAACAGTTTGAATCTCAGCTTTCTATAAAATCCAATCTTTCACTATTCACCTAATTTAATTATTTGGTTAAAATTTGTAGAATAGAGATAGATACAAGGATTACATAGGTAAATAGATAATAATATTATAAGACCAAATTAGTTGAGTTTACCTCATTTTGAGTTTTCAAGATTTAGTTATGAATTTCTAAAGTTATCAGCATTTTATAGTGTAAAAATAATTCATTTTGGGATCAATTTCCACAAAATATATCTTCTGGGTCAGAGGTAAGAATGAAACCATTTTTAGAAATAATTTCAATTAAAATAAAAATTATAAAAAGTGGTTTCACCGTTTTTGGAGTTAAATTGAAATAGTTATGTACTTTTGAAGTTAAAAGCTTTTTCTTATTGTAAAAATAATAGAGTTATGGATCATTTTTACAAAACTATATTCTCTGCTACAGATACATGTTTGAAACCTATTTTAAAATAAAATTCATTTAATAAGAAAACTATCAAAACTGGTTTCATTAATTTTGGAGTTGATTTGAATTAGTTATACAATTTTGAATTAATTCAATTTTTCAGTGTGAATATAATTCGTTTCGGAAATTCAAAATAACTAAACACTTTTCTCACTCACCAACAGATAGCCATAGAGGATGATGAGTGGGACCAGGGTCAAGATTTTGACCCAGTCAACATTGACTTGGTCTCGGCCGAAAGCTATGCTGAAAGTGTAATAGATGGAATACGTCTTCTAACCACTAAAACGAAGAATCGTTCTAAACATTCTAGGAATACGTTTTTCCTAAAATAAAACGCATAATAAAAGTTTACACTAACACTTAACCAACCATATGGGCCCACTTGTAATAGAGACATTAGCCTTCTAATTCAACCATTAGTTTAACTAACCGGGATTTCACTTAATCAAACCGCTACGGTTTGTCGGACGTGCCCAACAACGGAGAGGAGGTGCGACCGTGACCTTGCCGAGCTCACCGGCGGCGAGGGGAGGCCGGAGGGTGCGCGGACCGAAGCAAAACGGGAAGGCAATAACAAGGGCTACCTTCCGGTGTTGTCCTTTCCGGCGGAGGGGCACAGTGGCGCTCCGGCGACGGCGTTGAGCGGAGGAGGCGCGTACAGGTGCCAGGAGAGCTCGAGGTAGAGACCTCTCTTGGGCAATCTGGTGCTGGATCCGGACTCTTGGGGTTCAAGTGATGCTGAAGGAGGGGCATGGGGACTAAAAGCCTTCGTCTTCAGCTCTGGCGGCACCGGGTGCGGCGGCTACAATACATGCAAAGTGGCGGTTCCTAATTAGGACAAGAGCTTCAACAAAAAGGGATGTAAAAGGATCAAGGGACCCTCATGAAGCTCACTTTACGCTTGAATACGATGGGGAGAGACCGGAGTGGTCCGACGACGTGAGCCGGCGGTGGCGCGGTGGTGGTCACCGTGGCGGGGATGTTCTGGGGACAAAGAAAAGAAATGAGAGGTGGGAACAGAACCAGGGCATCCACGAGATGGTTCCAGAGGGTAGAATCAAAGGGGGACTCACCGTGCCAGCGTCGGGGAAGAAGAGGGGTTCCCACAGCCGTGAAGGGGAAAAACCAAAAATTAATGAGCCCCTGTGTATCATCCGACAAATTGAGTGAGGGGTTTTACTCCTTATAGCCTAGCACAAGAAGTGATGCGCAAAGAAAAGGTAGGGGCTCACCAGAGACGATAATCGCACTGAGGCGGCCTCAGGTGCGCGCTCTGAAGCTGGCGAGAGCACGAAGAAGAACTGAGAGCTACACGGCAATACAAGAGTTGAGATTAGCTAAAATGGAAACGGCGAAGAACAAGAAACAGGAGGGAACCACCCGGTCGAAACTTACCGGAGTAGAGAGCACAAGAGAGCTCCCTTCTTCTCACGGCTGAGAGAAGAAGTGAGTGAAAGAAGAGGTGAGGAAGGGGTGTTATCCCGGGGAAGGTGACGGAGCGGAGGCGGTATCACTAGGCGGAGCTCCAGGAGTGGTCGGGAGAGGCGGTGGGTGACGGTGTCAACGGCTCGTGGACGGAGGCGCTCAGAGTGAGCCGGGCGCGTGGCGCTTGAGCCCTGCTCGCGCCCGCCCGAGGTGGAAGAAGGGACTGACCACGTGGAGCCAGGGTGGCAGCGACTGCGAAGGGGTGCGGTGCAGTCGAGATGGTCCAGCCGTTCGATTGAGAATGGGCGGATCAGATTAAGTGAGAGGCTAGGACTGGCTGAATAGTAACGGGATCTGGACCGTTGAATTTGGATCGGACGGTTCGCACTCAAAGGTGCAGTTAGGCGGTTGGGCTGAGTCATGTGGTGCGGTCGGACTCGAATCTGGTTCGAGCCCTATGAACAGTAAAAGGTTTAGTTTGATTTGATTTAAACTGATTCTAGTTTGACTGAGGCTTTAAAAATAAAAATAAAATTCTAAAAATTATGAAAATTTTTTATAGAGGTTCCTAGGATGGTCTAGTTCTCAAATAAAATATTAAACCTCACAGTTTGTGATATAATTTGTATAATTCAAATTCAAACTTAAGGTATGTCATTGAATTGACTTTGAAATTTCTGGGGGTTGAAACTAGTCCCAAAAATTTAGTAAAAATTATATTTATTCAGGATAATTAATATAGTATTTGAATAAATTATTTACAGAGGATGATCATAAGCTTTTGTTCCTGATTTCTTTTGGAGTTTAAATTTCAAGTGTATGTTTAACTTGAAAAAAAAAATTCCAAGTGCAATAAATTATGTAAATGATTCCAAAATGTCATGCATGCTGATAAGATGCATACTAATTCTCATTAAATAAATTGGGGATGTTACAAAAACAATAGTTGCAACATTTTAAATTTGCTAGTGCAAACAATAGAATTAAATGTTCGCGACAAAATTGAGAATCACATGCTCTACTCCAACAAAAAAAAATGATCATGCACAACATAATTTGAAAACAAAATTGATGCAGCATTTAAGAAAACATATTGCAACAAAATAAAACACTATATGCAACAATTGAGAAAAATTGTTGTAACAAATCGACATGCAACAAGCATACCAAACAAAAAGGTGGTGATCGTGCATCGCCGACGAGAAAAACCAACTAAAATCAGCATCGCACACTACCCAAAACTCACACACACCGCGACGACGTAACGCTCGTTAGCTGGCGTCGCACGTACCCTGGGATCGCCGTCGTGTTGGATGACGGCGAGCTTGTGTAACAGCCCAAATTTCAAATTTCTGTTGAAAATAAAGTTTAATGATTTTTGTGGATTTTTGTGGAATTTTCAAAAGCTTTTACTCAACCAAATTGAAGCTAAACAATTATATCTGCAAAATCTATTACCAAATAATAGTTGAAAATATTTTATTTAAATCCTAAATGCCTCAGAGAATTTCTGTGAATTTTCTCAGAATTTTTGGACTTAATTTGTTATTTTCTAAAGCCTAATTGAATTATCGGCAATTAATTAAATCGGAAATCAAAAGAAATTCCTAAAATAGTCTTCGGGCCGAAACCGCCTCGGCCCAGCCCATCCCCGCGCGCGCACAGCCCATTCCCGCCGCGCCGCCTCCTACCTCTCGCTGACATCGGGTCCCACCTGTCAGCCTCTCCCTTCCCTCTCTCTCTCACGCCCGCACCGACGCGTCCCAGCCGTTGGATTAAAATCCAACGGCCAGAACTCCGCGATGCATTCAGAAAGTCCGAATGTTCCACTCAATCGGGACCGTCAGATCTACATCCAACGGCCCTTGTGCAACAATCACTTAAATATTCACTCGCACCTCCCCTCGCTCTATCGTGATCGCCCGATTAAAATCCAACGGCTGCGCTCCACCATCACTTACCGTTTCGCCCCATCTATTTTCGACCGCTCGATCAGAATCGGATGTGCCTCCGCCGTCGTCCTCCTTTCCATCTTCTTCCTCGCCGCTTTCCTTTTCCTCGCGCCGCGTCCGCCATTGCCGGGATTTGGAAACCTTCCAAACTCGCCCAAATCCGCTGGGACCTTCCTTGATCTCCCGCGCATTGATGACCCCGTATCACGTCGCACTCATCTCGGCCTTGTCCCCTTCCTTTCTCTGCCCAAAATCCCCTAATTCTCGCCGGGAAACCCCTCGGGTCTTCGTGCCCTCCACGGCATCCCGGCCACGCCCGCACCCTATAAAAGGCCACCCCGCGTGCGCCTCCGCTCACTCATTCCATCCCCGCAACCCTCGTAGCCTCTCGCCGCTCCTAGCCGCCGGAACTTGAGTTTTAGTTCGTCGGCCGCCGAAGCTCTCGCCGCCAATTGCCTCGCCGTCAGCGACGCCCCTTCCCCGTCGACCGCACCATCATCATCACCGTGCCCCGCTCTACCTCAGCGACCACCACGCCGCCAAAGGTCGCCGAGCTTCCGACCGACAACACCGATCCTTCGCGCCAAAGCTCGCCCCGCCAACTCCGACATCCTCGTGCCTGTGCGGTGCTAGTAGGTGCGCATTAACCCCCTCTACACGATGGGATCACTCACCCTCGCCAGCGGGCCACCGTTCGCCGTTGTCGGGCGAACCCTAACGTCGTCGCCGTCGAGCCACCGTGGCTTCGCCACCTCGGTGCCACCTAGGCACTAATCCGATGTGGCCGCCTACGTGGCGCCACATCATCTTGCACAGCCGGCACCCCCACCCCACCGGTCACTGTTCCGTACACCGGGCTCACCGTGGACGTTGACCGTCTCGTGGACCCAGTCCATTGACTGCGGGCCCACATGTCAGCCACTGTAGTTTATTCCGCAGGAAAATAAATCGACCGAAATTCAATATTCCCAGCCGATGACGTCAGCAGTGCGCAATAATTGATTTTCCAGTAGAAAAATAATTCGGCAAATTCAATTAAATTTCAGATTTAGGTTTAAACTTCAAAAATTCATATCTTTTGCATCTGAACTCCAAATTGGGTGTTTCAAATTGCAAAATTTATATAAAATTATAATCTAGATAATTAAACCAAAATATTTCAATTTGGAGTTATTTTGATCTATGTTTTTGAATTTATTTGAATTTGAATATTGAATTTATCGTATTTTCGCGTATAGACATCGACGACTCCGGAGAGTTAGATCCTTCCGACGATTTAGAATTTCAAGACTTCAACGAAGGCAAGTTACACTATTGATCATATTGTTCCCAGTATTTTAAAGTATTTAATTCCTATTTTTAAATTACTATTGCATGCATTTGTTTATATAAATGTTTGAATGTCCTGTTTTCGTATATAGTTATTCCAACTTCCATGGTATTGCCAACTTGATTATTGAATACGAATACCTTGACACCCTTAGGTGAAATTTATCATATGCTTAGCCATGCTTAGATTATATTTGGAATTTGGGAAGGTTTAGCCAAATCATTTACAACTTGATTTTAAATTTGATTATGTGGTATTGTTTTACCACGAAAGATTATAAAGAGATTTTTACTCTAAATAAAATAAAATGGGTTTGGACTTGGGCAAGATGGATGTATGGTGGGTGCAGGTTCATGCACGGGCCTAATCTGGTTAGGATTAAGGCCCATGGGTTTATTTAAATGGAAAGTCGTCCAAGTCAGTTAAGGACTGGTCTTTGAGCGTATTTTGCTACGCCTTACCGTACCACCACATGTCTGGAATGGGACAGATTTGGCTAAATATTTTGTGATGTCTTAGTGTTATTTGTGCTATGTTGTATGTGTGGGTGTTGGTTAGACATTAGTCCCACCTGGCGCAAGAGGGGGCTCCCGGAGGATGGTTAGTCCAATGGTAGCGAAACCTTAGCGGACATAAATACATTAAGACACCGCATTGTAAAGGTCTCATGATGATTGCTTAGTCACACGCCTTCGGAAGCGTGCATTGGCCGACATTAAAAGCATATTATCTCGTGTGGGTAAAGCTGTACAAACTCTGCAGAGTAGAAACTATTCGAATAGCCGCGTCCGCGGTCATGGACATGCTAGCAAAGCCACTCTAAGTTAGACTTGTTTTTGGTTTAAAAAAAATGATTTCCACAGATGATTTTAGGATGGATAATCCTATGGTAAAAATTGGGCGGTTAGCCAAGTGATAGGAGGGTATCCTTCACCATTCATTTAATGGAGGTTATCCACTATTCATTGTCATCTTAATATCTGATTTTAGTTATAATATTAAAACTGGCCTTAGAAAATTAATATTGGTATTTAACCTAAAAATGTTGTTTATGCAAAACAACCCTGCCATTATCCTTTGTTTACCTTATGCATGCATAAACTTCCAGTACTGGGTATAACTTGCAAACACGGAAGTTGTGCTTACTCTTGCTGAATAATCTTTATTCAGGAGAAGACCTCTATCAGGACGGTGAGGATCTGGACGAGTAGGCTACACCCCCAGACGATTGTCTGTGGCAAGTCGTGTGGTCTACCACTATTTTATTTCCGCTGTGTTATCTCTTTTCTATTTGGCCTCAGGGCCTTTTTGTAATAAATTCAGAAATTATTATTAATAAAGTGCGTGATATGATTTTGCTATCACTTTTGTTTGACTGTGTGCACTAGAAATCCTGGACTAGTGTATAAACACAGAGAATTCGGGATCCTTCGCTCCCGGGTTCGACAGCTCGTTGCGGTTGTGGGAGCCGGTGATCAGCACGACGCTCGCCTCCATCTCTCCTCCTCCTCTGCCTGCCGCCGCCGACTACCGTTCTCGTGCTCTACCAAATCTCAATCCCCTTTCCCTCCAAATAAATCTTAGGGGTTTTTTTTATTTTGCGAATGCGCCACGCCGAAGAAGAAGCAGAAGAGGAGGGGAATGCGTGTGTATGGCGGCAGCGTCGATGGGAGGGGAGGGGATTAATAGATTTTTAAAGAAAATAGTGGAGAGGAAGGGAGTTGGGGCCAACCGTCCGATGAGTTTAGCTCCCTCCGGCGTATCCGTTGAAGCATTACCCAAGCTGTGGCCCACGTCTATTCATAAGGTGACTGAAATTTTCTTAAGCATAAGTCACTTTTTTTATCTATTGAATCAATATCTAATCATATGACATATCAATCTCTACACAAATTCAATTGTCACAAAAAGTAATTTAAATTTAAAAAAATTTCAGGCAACTTAAAAAGTAACAACACTGCCAAACAAACATACCTCCCCAAGTCGATGCGGTAGTTTCTGCAGTTTTAACCAAGCCGTGGCTTCCAAAAATGCCGCCTTTCCCTCCCAGCCTTCCCCTGCCCCCCCGACAGCGAGCGGCCAGAAACAAAGCACCCTGTTAAGAGCGCCCCTCCCCTGCATTGCCCTAGGAAGTTACTAGCTAAGCTATTCTCGCAGAACCCGCACCAATGGCCCGGCCGAGCCTCCTCCTCCCCTTCCTCCTCGCCGCCGCGGCGGTGCTCTCGTCGCCGCTCGGCGGCGCGCTCGCCAAGACGGCCATGAAGAGCGATGACATCGTCAACGGACCCCTCCTCACCACCAAGATCAACGCCAAGCGCACGCTGATCGTCGGCCCGAGCGACGAGTTCAAGACCGTGCAATCAGCCATCGACGCCGTGCCCGCCGGGAACGCCGAGTGGGTCATCGTCCACCTCCGCTCCGGCGTATACAGGTATGCGTGTGCGTTTGTGGTTCATGCACGTAGCGCACATGTTTTCTTGGTTCTGGATGGGTTGTAGACGCGTTTGTATGCGCGCAGGGAGAAAGTTGTGATCCCGGAGACCAAGCCGTTCATCTTCGTGAGGGGCAACGGCAAGGGCCGGACCTCCATCTCCCACGAGTCCGCCTCCGCTCACAACGCCGAGTCCGCCGCGTTCACCGTGCACGCGGACAACGTCATCGTCTTCGGCATCAGCTTCAGAGTCCGTTCCTCCCCCTCCTTTTTTTCTAAACTGGAATGGATCGCTAGCCTGCGGCCATTTTTATCTGAATCTTGATTGATTTTGACACGATCCACGCGTCAATTATACAATTACAGAACAGCGCGCGCGCGGGGCTGCCCAACAACCCGGAGATCCGCACGGTCGCGGCCATGGTCGGCGGCGACAAGGTGGCCTTCTACCACTGCGCGTTCTACAGCCCCCACCACACCCTCTTCGACCACGCCGGCCGCCACTACTACGAGAGCTGCTACATCCAGGGCAACATCGACTTCATCTTCGGCGGCGGCCAGTCCATGTTCCAGGCAAGCACTCACTCTGCCACACGCATGCATACACGATACTACATGTACACATTTCAACGGTTACACATGAAGCGTGCGTCGCGCTGATGCGTTTAATCGTGCAGTGCCCGGAGATCTTCGTGAAGCCTGACCGGCGGACGGCGATCCTGGGGTCCATCACGGCGCAGAACCGCAAGGAGGAGGACAGCGGCGGGTTCGTGTTCCTCAAGGGCAAGGTGTACGGCGTCGGCGAGGTGTACCTGGGCCGCGCCAACGAGGACTACTCGCGAGTCATCTTCGCCGACACCTACCTCTCCAAGACCATCAGCCCGGCCGGGTGGACCAGCTACGGCTACCTGGGCAGCACCGAGTAAGCGCAAGAAAACACGATGTGACCTCAGAACTGATAGATACATTGAAATGATACATTTGTCATCGTCTGGTGATGTTGACGCGTGCGTGCGTGCAGCCATGTGATGCTCGGGGAGTTCAACTGCACCGGGCCGGGCGCCGACGCGTCGAAGCGCGTGCCGTGGGCGCGGGCGCGGCAGTTCACCAAGGAGGCGGCGGCCAAGTTCCTCACCGTCGACTTCATCAACGGCAAGGAGTGGCTCCCGGCGTACTACTACTGATCGAACTGAAACAACATTCATGCATGCTTTGGGAATTTGTCTCCCCTGATGTGATCTAAATTCTGATCAGAGACTGAACGATCGATTTCTTGTAATAGGATCGTGACAGATTTAATTTGTTCATTCTAGGCTCGAACTCAACTTGTGCATGTTGTTGCTTAGAAGTTAGAACTGAGGCACCATGTTCATTGTATGATCCTTGCACCATCACATTTAATTTATGTGTATCATGAGTTCGTGACATCTGCATCCTCCATTCTACGTTCGAACCCCAAGCGCTTCAATATTTTCAGAACAAATAACAATATATCAACTATATAGCTCGTAAGCTGTTTATTTCGACAAAGTATACATAAGATGCAAGTAATAGCGTCCACGTTTAGCAATAACAGTATATATACCGTTACTGAATACAACATAGTACAGTTATCACCAAACTCAACATCTCGGGCACATTTCACTGGAAAAACATCCCGGCCACATTATTGTTCTGGCGCGCGGTTACGCTGGCAGCGAGTACAAAAGTATAATAGTGGTATATCTAACACGTGTTCTTAAAGTTTTATCCGTATTTATATGACAACTATACGTACACCCCCGCATCTCAATGGCCGTCGCCAATGCCACCTCCACCACCACCACCGAAACCTCCGCCTCCGCCACCACCGATACCACCACCAGAACCGCCCCCACCACCAGAACCGCCACTATAGCCACCGCTTGCACCACCACCAGCACCGCCTCCAGCTCCTCCACCGTAGCCGCTGCCGGCACCACCTCCAGCACCGGCACCTCCACCATAGCCACCGCCAGCACCACCTCCAGCTCCTCCTCCGTAGCCTCCACCGACACCACCACCAAGACCTCCACCTCCACCAGTACCACCACCAAGCCCACCTCCTGCACCACCGCCATGACCTCCGCCTCCTCCGGCACCGCCGCCAAGACCTCCACCTCCACCTGCACCACCACCAAGACCTCCACCTCCGCCAGCACCACCACCAAGCCCTCCGCCTCCACCTGCGCCACCTCCTACGCCACCACCAAGCCCTCCGCCTCCGCCTACACCACCTCCGAGACCCCCACCTCCACCCGTGCCACCTCCTGCACCACCACCAAGACCTCCACCTCCACCAGCACCACCACCAACGCCACCTCCTGCACCACCGCCATGACCTCCGCCTCCACCTGCACCACCTCCCGCACCACCACCAAGCCCTCCGCCTCCACCCACGCCACCTCCGGCACCACCACCAAGACCCCCACCTCCTCCGGCACCACCACCTAGCCCACCTCCTGCACCACCACCAAGTCCTCCGCCTCCACCTGCGCCACCTCCTGCACCACCACCAAGCCCTCCGCCTCCACCTGCACCACCTCCGAGGCCCCCACCTCCACCTGTGCCACCTCCGGCACCACCACCAAGACCTCCACCTCCACCAGCACCACCACCACCACCAAGCCCACCTCCTGCACCGCCGCCATGACCTCCGCCTCCACCAACACCACCACCAAGCCCTCCGCCTCCACCTGCACCACCTCCAACGCCCCCACCTCCACCCGCGCCGCCTCCCGCACCACCACCAACCCCTCCGCCTCCACCCACGCCACCTCCTGCACCACCACCAAGCCCTCCGCCTCCACCCGCACCGCCTCCAAGGCCCCCACCTCCACCCGCGCCACCTCCCGCACCACCACCAACCCCTCCGCCTCCACCCACGCCACCTCCCGCACCACCACCAACCCCTCCGCCTCCACCCCGCCACCTCCAGGCACCACCACCAACCCCCGCCTCCTCCCGCACCACCACCAACCCCCCGCCTCCACCCACGCCACCTCCCGCACCACCACCAAGCCCTCCGCCTCCACCCACGCCACCTCCCGCACCACCACCAACCCCTCCGCCTCCACCTGCACCACCTCCAAGGCCCCCACCTCCACCCGCGCCACCTCCCGCACCACCACCAAGCCCTCCGCCTCCACCCACGCCACCTCCTACACCACCACCAACCCCTCCGCCTCCACCCGCACCGCCTCCAAGGCCCCCACCTCCACCCGCGCCACCTCCCGCACCACCACCAACCCCTCCGCCTCCACCCACGCCACCTCCCGCACCACCACCAACCCCTCCGCCTCCACCCACGCCACCTCCCGCACCACCACCAACCCCTCCGCCTCCACCTGCACCACCTCCAAGGCCCCCACCTCCACCCGTGCCACCTCCCGCACCACCACCAAGCCCTCCGCCTCCACCCACGCCACCTCCTACACCACCACCAACCCCTCCGCCTCCACCCGCACCACCTCCGAGGCCCCCACCTCCACCTGCGCCACCTCCTGCACCACCACCATGACCCCCACCTCCACCGGCACCACCGCCTAGCCCACCTCCTGCACCACCACCAAGCCCTCCGCCTCCACCTGCGCCACCTCCTGCACCTCCACCTCCACCGGCACCACCACCAAGACCGCCGCCTCCGCCGGTACCACCGCCAAGTCCACCTCCACCACCACCACCTAGGCCGCCGCCGCCGCCTGCACCACCACCAACGCCACCTCCGGCACCACCCCCGAGACCTCCGCCTCCACCTTCACCGCTGCCTGCACCACCACCGAGGCCGCCTCCACCACCTGCACCCCCACCAACCCCAACCCCAATCCCAACACCACCACCAAGCCCGCCTCCACCTCCCAAGCCCTGCTTCTCCAATAGCCGCGCCTCGGTGGCCACCACCAGAACCACAGCCACGGCCAACCCCGCGAGCGCCAGGTTCCACGCATCCCTCGGCACCCTCCCCATGGCACTCGACCTAGCTTAGCAGAGAGCTCACTACGGCCAACTAAAGTGAAATATCAGTAAAGCTGCTGCTTTGGAGCTGGAAGGAGCAGTCAGCCTCGCCGCGCTTATATAGTGGAGCAGTGGCGCCTGGTTAATGCAGGTAGTTGCGCGCGCGCTTCACTGTGATGGCGTGTGCTTTCAGGCCAGCCAGGTGGTGAGGAGGGCGTTGGGGCCCGGGGGGAGCAGAGGCGGGACCACACCGCTGTGGGTGGCCGCTAACGGCTGAAGTCTCGCCTGCCGATTTGACCGGTGAAACGGTGCCGCACTGGCGCTCTGATGGTGCGTGCCTGCACATCAATGGATGGAGTGGAGCTCGGCCGATCGACCGATCAATCCACTGGTGCATTTATGTTCACACGCTCCACCACTCGGGGGACGACGGCGCAACTAACCACGCACATGCCGCGGTGAGCCGGTGACTTGGGCCGGAGGGAGGACTGCATGCATGATTGAGCTACAACAATCTAAATCTAGTGTGGAACGTGTGTTGTTCCATCGAAAAAATATCGCCGGTCCAAATCAAAGTGAGGAAGGTAAAAGACTGTATATAGAGTGCAGTAATCTTACGGCCAGCAAGTTACCGTCCCGAACGTGAGAAGGATCATCAGTTTCGAAAAAAAAATTCTATAGAATCTGGTCCACAACTCCATCAACGTAGACTAATTTGACTGCATGACACGTGTTTTTTCACGAATATCAAAACGTGACATGCTAGCTTTCAGTATTCAATTCGTGAAAATTCACATCAGTGATTTATGGGGTTGTACGCTTTGAGATTCGTGAAAAGACACGTGTCACACGGTAGAGTTGGTCTACATTGATGGAGTTATGGACCAGATCTTATAGAATTTTTTTTTCCTAAAACTGATTATCCTTCTCACGTTCGGGACGGTAAGATGTTTTGGAGTAAGATGTTTTGTGCATGCTTGCTAATGATAAAAGATAATACGTTTAATTTGGCCGGAGGACTTGATTGGTCGAGCGAGTTTGTTGGACTTGTGGGCATGCTGACCACCAATTGCGAGGAACTAAACTGATTAGGAGTTGTGATTTTTGACCTATTAACTGACATATAGAGATAACCGGAGAAGATCTCAATACAAGAAATGCTTCACTGCAGAGTTTTCTCTGAAAATTCAGAAGCACATGTAACGGGTGAAAAAAGTTGACACAACCACACACTTGATTTTACACATAGAAGTAATTGACCACTTCACATTCTTGGGTGTTCGCATTTAGAAAGTTCCAACTATAATTGACAAAAAAAAAATCTGCATTATTGACGAGAATCGACAATGTTCCTAGAGACCACCACTCAGTACTTGCTTGTCCCATAAGAACTGTGCAAACACGACAAACACATGTCTCTCATTTCCTTCGTTCTCAGTTACTTCCATGCTAATCATTCTCAACTCCCATATCATGCCAGATGAGCATAGTACAGTATCACCGTAATTCCCAGGGATTACTGTGACGAAATGACTAGAGAGGACTAGCAGCAGTAAGGCAGTAACTAGCGACAATATATTGAGCAGTACAAAATCACCGTGTATTCCAGCTATTACTGTGTGAAAATCCACGTGACAGCGTACGTGTGCTTCAATCGACTACTGGTTTCCAGCGACTACCGAGTGCCGCGAACTTCGTTTTTAATTTGGTTCAATAATTGGTATTAGAGCCTGAGTTTTTTATTCTTGTATGTTCAAGATCATGTTACGCTCTTCAAGAAGCGGTGTTATCGGTGACGAGACGACGTTAGGTGTGATGGCAAAGGAGAGTTTTGCCGTCTCGCTGCATTATCCAATGCTCATGAAGAGTAATTATGCAGTATGGATAATCAAGATGAAGGTGTACATGCGTGCTCAAGGAGGGTGGAACACAAGATGAGTTGTGCGTTACCAAGGTGAAAATGTTGTATTGGTACTAGGTGGTTGCGGTGCCGTATTTGTGTGTGTCCGTGGAGTTGAGTCCGAGACGTTGAGGAGATGTGTTCGCTGTCCTGAGTCGGGTCCATGGAGTTGAATCCGAGACGTTGAGAAGATGTGTTCGTCGTCCTAAGTCGAGTCCGTGGAGTTAAGTTCGAGATATTGAGGAGATGTGTTCGCTATCCTAAGTTGAATACGAGTTGGGTAAGTCATAGTTGAGACCGACTGCCTCAATAAGTAAGAGTCCAAGACGTGTTTGAATTGTGCTACCGTCTTCGGGCGATTGTGTGAGCCAAGTTGAAGTCGAGTCCAACTGACAGCCGAGTACACAAAATAATAAATAAGTACACATCTTTGTTTAGTATTAGTTTCTGTTTTTACTTGGTGTGTCCAAGTCGGCTTCATGCTGAGTCGACTCCGTTTTGTACGTAGTAGTCGGATAAGTTTCAGGCTATATAATCAAGTGCTCTGTACTCAATTTGAGATGACAGCAAAGAGAGCAAGCAATGTAAGAAGCGAAAAGCAATAGAAGAAACAAGAAAAACGCTGCCGTGAGTTTTCAGGCAGCACCAAAATATTTTCTAGTCTTACCTCCAGCAGTTCGTGTTACGTCGAACGTAAGCGTTCTGCCGACAGGTTCTTCTGAACATGAGTTTTCGTTTTCGGTTTGGGCCAACGTAGACAGCACTAGCAGCAGTATCTAGCTCGATATTCATCGCCACCTCGCGACAATATTGATCAGTACAAAATCAACGAACCAGCTGCGAAGGATGAGCTCTGCTGGCCGGTAGTAACATGCATGTACCAATCGAGCCGAGTAATTCCTGATCTGATGGGTAAGCTGTTGCGTCAAGAACGACCTGATGATATGTGTCATGTGAGGTGTTCCAACACGGCGTGCACATCCTGCTCGTTGTATTGCTATATAGTACAGGGAAGTAACCATCACTGATTGGAAAAAGCAGCATGCCCCGACGATCGATCGCCTCGCGATGTGATCCAGGCGGTGGAGCGACCGCCGTCTCGGGGTGGAAACAGTACTCCTTGGCCGGCTGGACGATCTCAATCGATCTACGGCAGATTTTATTGAGAGCGGTGGCGTAATGACGTTTCGTTTTATTAGCATGTCTATATAAAATCAAGCCGTTGTATTTTTGTCTATTTGTAAGGTGATTATGTTGGATTGATCTCTTTTCCCCAATTAGCCCAACGGCTAATTGGGGCCTTGATCCGCGCCCTGATCGGGGGCGTCCAGCCCATCTTCAGGCTGGTGGGCCCCCGTCGCGCTGCGCCATATATAAAGGGTGGAAAGCCGGCGGCTCGAGGTACGAGGTTGACCTGAGCCGCACAACTCCACCGACACAAACCCTAGACCGATCTCCGGGGGCGCAGTG
Source organism: Ampelocalamus luodianensis (assembly GCA_036346255.1). Classification (NCBI taxonomy): domain Eukaryota; kingdom Viridiplantae; phylum Streptophyta; class Magnoliopsida; order Poales; family Poaceae; genus Ampelocalamus; species Ampelocalamus luodianensis. The sequence continues at coordinate 22,827,386 of CM070622.1, read as the reverse complement.
AGCGACGGGAAGTCCATCGCCGTCGTTGCCGTCGTCCTTCTTCACCGACCGCCGCCGCCGCAATGGCCAGTTCCTCCTCTACCTCCGACGGTCAGTGCTCTCTCTCCCTCTCTACCCTTCCCTCTCGGATCTTAGTACCCCATTGCAAAGAAAGGAGCAAACACTGGTATCAGAGCCACGGGCAAAGGGGGTTTCGGGCTTACGGTTTTGCGCGCCCGTCGCGGCGCCGCGTTTTCGATAAGCCGCCCGCCGCTTGCCGCAGCCGCCGTCGCCTCGCTGGTGTACGCCGCCGCTGGCGCGCCGCGCCCGCTTGGCCGTCGGGGCCACCGATGGCGCCGCCTCCTCGGTCGCAAGCGGCGGCGGCGCCACCGCCCACTCCGCGCGCGCCGCTTTTTGCTTTTGCCGCCGGCGATGCTTTTGCCGCCGCGAGCGCCTCCCCTTAGCCCGCGTGGTCACCGCCGTAAGCCGCTTCGCCGGCTCGCCGTGCGACCTCGCCGGCGCCGCTCCTCCTGGGCGCCGCTCCTTCCCGCCGAGCGCGCCGCAGTCGAGGACCGCACGCCCGCCGCCCCGCCTGCGAGATCCGGTTTTCCCGGGTGGAAGTTGCGGCTGTTTGTGGGGTTAGGGTTTTTAGGGGAAGTTTCCCAGCCGAGCGCAAGGTCGGCCGTCCGATCAGATCGGACGGCCAAGGATCCTCCGGCCGTTTTTCGGCCCAAGAAGATAGAGGCCGCACGCGATAGTTTTGGGTCGGCCCGGCGTGGGCCGTGGCGCACGTGTATGGGCCGATTTGGCCGTTTTGAGCAGTAAAATCCGAAAAGAGTTTTATTGTTTTTTCAGAAGCTATTATGATTGAATTTGAATGAAAATTGAATCAAAATCTCTGTAATTTTTGCACCAACGTGTTAATTTTTCAGAGATTAAAAGTGTACGATATAATGCTTCGAATAATGAATTATTTTAGAATAATTACGATTTCATTGCAAAAGCTAATGTTGATTAATTTTCATTATTAAATTCGAACCAACGGGAGAATTTAATTTTGGAAAAATAGAGATAATTTTCAGATAATTATGATACTGTTATTTCTGACCAACGTTGATAATTACAGATTATAATTTTTAATTGATGTTTTTATGCGTTATTTCTATTTACGCCAACGGTGATGTAGATTTAATGCATAGATAAAATTGTTTTAAATTGTATGTCGTATTTTTGACCAACGTTGGAAATAAGGCATATAATTTTGCTGTTATGTTCTCACTTTACTTGAACATTTTTCAGGCGGATACAACTTGATGAGTTGTATCGAGAGATCCCCACTCTCAAAGGAGATAATTATGGAGAGTGGAAGAAAAGATAGACTTAGCGTTTATCTTGGCCGAGGTGGTGGGTCCTCACTACAAGACGTCCCACCGAGCCTATGGCACGGTGAGGATCAAAATGAGGATGATCTCGCTTGGCGAAAAGACGAGAGGATCATGCTCCTTACGGATGTCTTATGACCTTGAGCATAAGAAATGGACCACACCAACAAGAAATGTTTGGTCGTGATAAAGAATACGATTGAGCTCGCAATTGTGGGCTCAATCGCAGAGTGTGTTTCTTGTCACGAGTATCTTGAGAAAATAAAGAGTCGGTTCATGGCTCTTCAAAGACATATGCTACACGGTGATTAAGCGACTTGTGTGAGAAAGGTACTCTGGCGGTGGCATAAGAGAGCACATACTAAGGATGAGCAACTTGGCATCCAAGCTTAAACCAATGGATTTGGCTCTCAAGGATGAGTTCCTTATTCACTTGATTTTTGCTTCCTTGCCGGAAAAGTTTGACACATTTGTTGTCAACTACAATATGCAGCCCGAGAAATGGGACTTAGAAAAATGCATAGCTATGTGTGTGCAAGAGGAGGAAAGATTTAAATCCTCACATGATGGTTCTATCAACTATGTGAAGGACAACAAGAAAAGGAACTTCAACAGTAACTTCTCCTCAAAAAACAAGGGAAAAGCCTCTATCCATCACCTCAACAGAATAAGTTTGCAGTAGAAAAGGATCAGTGCCTTCATTGCAAGAAAAAGGGACATTACAAGAAAGATTGTCCCGATTTCTTGAAAATGATTATGTCAAAGAAAGGTGAGGACATTATTACCTTCATAAATGAGTCCCTGTATGTACAATATTCAAAATCTACTTGGTGGATTGATTCAGTGCAACTGTTCATGTTGCCAATAATATGCAAGGATTCCGTTCGACGAGGAATACGCAAAGAAAAGAAAGATGCATTAAAGTCGCAAATGGAGTCCAAGTGAAGTTGAAGTGTTGGCGATCTTTCATTAGAGCTAGTGATGGCTTCACTCTCTTACTTAGAGATGTTCTTTATGTTCCTTCTTCTGAGGAATTTGATTAGTGTTTCATGTTTGGACAATGATGGTTATGATTGTCATTTTGGAAATGGCAAGTGTGAAATAATGTTTAATAAAGAATGTGTTGGTCTTGCCATCTTACAAAATGAGCTTTATTTGTTATCATTATGTGATGATGTGAATGTCGTATGCGATAATGGGAACGTCGCGTGCGAAAGTGAATGAATCTCGTCACGAATGTAAACAGAAACGAAAGAGAACTCTAGATGCGTCGTCGAAATTATGGCACCGTCGTTTAGGCCATATTTCGAGGGGAGAATAGAAAGACTAGTTAAGAATGATATTCTTCCTCCATTAGAGTTCTCGGACTTAGAACAATGCGAGATCGCATTAAAGGAAAATATGTAAAGAAAATTAAGAAAGACGCCAAAAGAAGCACAGAATTCTACAAATTATTCACACAGATATTTGTGGTCCTTTTCTGTGAAAAGTGTGGATGGATATGACTCGTTCATAACATTCACGGATGATTACTCCCGTTATGGATATATTTATCCAATCAAAGAAAGAAATGAAGTCTTGGATAAATTCAAAATATTTAAGGCTGAAGTTGAAAACCAACACGATTTAAAGATTAAGATAGTCCGATCTGACCGTGGGGGGGAGTACTACGGCCGACATACCCCATATGGACAAGTTCTGGACCTTTGCAAGGTTCTTACAGGAAAATGGTATAGTGGCCCGATATTCTACAGGCGAACCTCAAAGAAATGGAGTAGGTGAAAGACGCAACTGCGTACTCGATGGATATGGTGCGAAGCATGATGAGCTATTCCACACCGCCATTGAGTTTATGGATGGAGGCGTTGAAAACCGCCATTCATATTCTCAACAGAGTGCCTAGTAAGTCGGTGCCCAAAACAAATGCGAGTTGTGGGCGGAAGAGTTCCTCACTAAACCACTTACGTGTGTGGGAGTCCACTGAGGCTAAAGTATTTAACCCAAACCTTGGGAAGCTTGATCCCAAAGCATGAAGTTGCCATTTCATTGGCTACTGAAAAGTCAAAAGGTTTTCGTTTCTCTTGTCGCATGGATATACAAAGTTTGTAGAAACGAGACACACTATCTTCTTAGAGGATGAAATGGTGAGAGGAAGTATGGTAGCTCGTGAGATTGACCTTGAAGAGAAGCGGGTGTATGCGCCCACTCCGATGATTCAAGAACCATTCTTCATACTACCTGCTGTCGCTGCACCGACGGTGCAAGATACTGTGGTGCCAGCACCTGTTATTGTTCCTCCTGTGGCAACAATGAATGAGAATGAGGAACCTGTTCTTCAGGATCCTATAGAACCCATTGCCACAGATGAGGGGGAGCAACAGCAGCCTCAAACAGAAGATGTACCAAATGAGGAGGCCCCGAGGAGGTCTCAAAGAGTAAGAAGATCAGCTATTTCTGATGATTATCAGATTTATCATACAGAGGAATTTCAAATGGAGGATGATCCCACCTCATTTGAAGAAGCCATGAGAAGCGAAAATTCCTCAAAATGGCTTGAGGCCATGGAAGAGGAGATGAGGTCCATGAAGACTAATAAAGTCTGGGACTTGAAAATTATTCCTAAAGGAGCCAAAGCAAGAGGGTCAGTAAATGGGTCTACAAGATAAAGCTTGACTCCCAAGGGAATGTAGAAAGATACAAAGCGCGACTTGTGGCAAAAGGCTTTACGCAAAGAGAAGGGATTGATTACATTGAGACCTTTTCTCCAGTCTCATGTAAAGATTCCTTCAGAATCATAATGGCCTTAGTAGCACATTATGATTTAGAGTTACATCAGATGGATGTAAAGACGGCATTTCTTAATGGGGATTTGGAGGAAAATGTTTACATGGCACAACCGAAAGGTTTTGTCGTGGAAGGAAATGAAAGAATGGGATGCCGCCTAAAGAAATCGATTTATGGGTTAAAGCAAGCTTCAAGACAGTGGTACTTGAAGTTTGACAGTACAATAAGAAAATTTGGTTTTAAAGAGAATGTAGAGGACAACTGTGTTTATGCAAAGTTTAAAGATGGGAAGTTTATCTTCCTAATCCTGTATGTGGATGATATCCTACTAGCTAGTAGTGATGTTAGTCTGCTACTGGAGACTAAGAAGTTTTTGTCCTCAAACTTTGATATGAAAGATCTTGGTGAAGCTTCGTTCGTTCTAGGGATCAAGATTCACCGGGATAGAAACAAGGGGATATTAGGACTGTCACAAAAGGCATACATAGAGAAAGTCTTAAAGAAATTTAGTATGCATAAATGTAGTCCTTCACCTGCACCTATAGTCAAGGGCGACAGATATGGGGATTTTCAATGCCCTAGGAACCAGTATGAGATCGATCAAATGAAATCGGTTCCATATGCTTCAGTTGTCGGAAGCTTACAGTATGCTCAAGTATGTACACGCCCTGACTTAGCATTTGTTACCGGGTTACTTGGCAGATTCCAGAGCAATCCTGGAATAGATCATTGGAAATTGATAAAGAAAGTCTTGCGTTATTTGCAAGGAACAAAAGGCCTCATGATGACATACAGAAGATCAGATTCACTCCATATAGTGGGGTATCTGATTCGATTTTGCGGAGATGATAGAAAGTCTACATCCGGATATATGTTCACTCTCGCTGGAGGAGCTATATCGTGGAAAAGCTCAAAGCAAACCGTCACTACATCGTCCACAATGTATGTCGAGTTTGTAGCATGTTATGAGGCTACGGGCGGTGAACGGCTAAAGAAGTTCATACCGGTTTAAAAGTGGTTGACGACATCAATAGACCACTTAAGTTGTCTGCGATAATGAACCCGCGAGAACGTATGCCCACAACAATAAGTCAAGTGGTGCTGCCAAACACATTGACATAAAGTATTATGTTGTGAAAGATAAAGTTCGGGATCAAATTATAAGTCTTGAGCATATAAGTACCGCAAAGATGTTAGCGGATCCGCTTACTAAAGGCTTACCACCCAACGTGTTCGAGAGAACATGTAGCGGCATGGGTTTAAGGAAAGCCTATGATTCTGAACTAAAAGATGGCCCAAAAGATTAAAGTAACTATTTCAGAACAGAGAGGTGTATTGTAGCTGTTGAATCTATCGGCGATTGACCGTGTCGATGAGACATGCTCTATGCACTAATCTGTGATGGAATGAGTAAAGTCAAAAGTAATTAAAGTTAAAGTATAGAGAAGATCAAGGGGGAGAATGTTGGATTGATCTCTTTTCCCCAATTAGCCTAACGGCTAATCGGGGCCTTGATCCGCATACGATCGGGCGTCCAGCCCATCTTCAGGCTGGTGGGCCCCCGTCGCGCTGCGCCATATATAAAGGGTGGAAAGCCGGCGGCTCGAGGTACGAGGTTGACCTGAGCCGCACAACTCCACCGACACAAACCCTAGACCGATCTCCGGGGGCGCAGTGAGCGACGGGAAGTCCATCGCCGTCGTTGCCGTCGTCCTTCTTCACCGACCGCCGCCGCCGCAATGGCCAGTTCCTCCTCTACCTCCGACGGTCAGTGCTCTCTCTCCCTCTCTACCCTTCCCTCTCGGATCTTAGTACCCCATTGCAAAGAAAGGAGCAAACAGATTAAAGTCTTTTTAAGCATAAAGGTCAATTTTTTATCTATTGAATCAATATCTAATCACATAACACGTCAATTTCAATACAAATCCAATAATTAAAAAAATGACTTAGAATAAAGAAAATTTCAAGTGACTTAGAAATAGCAAATCCTTAAAATCAATGCCACTTTCTTGACACAATAACCTCCAAGCAATTTGCTACTCCCTCTGTTCTTTTTTAGTTGACGAACTAGAATCCGTGCCGTCAAATTTTCTAATGATCGCCAATAATAGGTTTAAAACCATCTATATTAGTTATAAGAAAATTGTGTTATTAGATTTGTTGACAAAAATACTTTTATAATACTAAATTATAATTTTATTTGTACATCCTAACTCTAACTTAACGTCAAGGTATAAAAAGTTTCAGTCAAAATTATATCGGAGATCGTGAAAAGCCAAAAACATTAAGTAAAAATGAATCGGAGGGAGTATATGCACGCTGCCTGTTGGAAATTTACGAGAGCACAGTGGAAGTTATTGATGTGCTTCGTTCAGCCTGCAAACTGTTGATTGATCTTCTGTTGCCATGAATTAGACACATTATCAAACGACTGGCTAGTTCAACTTCTTACCCAGACCGACAGTGTCGGTGTAAATATATACGCTGGTAACAATATTAATTGTTTCTCTCCGTGGTGGAGCTAGAAAATTTGCATTGAAGGTGCACAATTGATGATGAAAGATAAAGTAATTAAACAATTATCAATTGAACGAATTTAGAGTCTGATAAACCATGCATTATGAATATTGTATTAACATGATACTTGATATTCCTATATAATTAGTTGGGTTTTTTTTTTCTCATCGATTGACTACTTTACACATTTAGTTGTGAAAACAACTTAATTTTATAGAGTGATGATGATAACAATTACTAACATTGATAAATAAAATTTAAATATGTGTGAACATATTATAAAAAATTTATAGCAATTTCATAAATTTTTATTGGTACACCACATGCTCGCATGGCAGTTCACGTACCCTACCACTCGAAAAACACGTACGGTTTAGTACATCTATACTTAGTGCGCTGGCATTGATGCGGCTTATTTACGTCGCATAAGACTTCAAAATTTGTAAGCAAAATTTCTATTAGTTTTGAAACATTGCACTCATTGTGATGGTCGTAATGGTGTAAACAAATAGAGAATTGGACACTTGATTTTTTTAGTTATAAACTAAAAAAGTTTGTAAGAACTAACAAAATAAAGCACTTTTGTACCATTCATATGGAGCCACATATTTCGAGAAAAATGTGTTTCTACAAAATCTGAACAAAGGGTATGGAATAAAATTTGCATCTAATTCTTCCGAGTACTATCAAATTGCAATCAAGTTTAATTTTAATTAAAACTATAGCTAAAGAAGGTATATAAGATAATCTTCGAAAAATATGGAGGTGCCTTGCGTACCAGGCACGCTGGCTGGCTCCGCCCATGGTTTCTCCACTACAGATCAGTCAAAGAAAGTGAGTAGTATAGTATTTAGTACATACATCACTGCATACAGCCTGGGTATCGCGGAGATAACAGTTGCAACTTGCAACAACAGTACGTGACACCAGACCAAACTCCAAACCCTCCGTAACAGCAAGAACATACAGAAGAATTGATCATTGCAATTTGCAAAAGTAACATCTTAACGACTTTATTCCTTTACGAAAGTGATGAATAACTAATCGGAAACACACATGTACGTATCAAGACCATCGAAGTTTAATTTAGACATGCAAGCTTAAGTGAGCTTAATCAATCATATATAGTATTCATCTATGCACGCACGTACGAACGTCCATTTCTTACTTCTTCGGAGCCCCCCACCGATGCCACCGCCACCTCCGAAACCACCACCGCCCCCGCCACCCAAACCACCGCCTCCGCCGGCGCCGGTGCCCCCACCGAAGCCTCCGCCAGCACCACCTCCAGCTCCACCGCCTGCACCGAACCCGCCGCCAAAGCCGCCTCCACCGAGGCCTCCGCCGAAGCCGACACCTTTGCCGCCCCCGAAGCCACCGCCCGCTCCGGCGCCGCCACCACCGCCGAGGCCGCCACCGGCACCACCACCCAGACCGCCGCCTCCACCGGCACCACCACCTAGACCACCCCCGGCACCACCTCCCAGCCCGCCACCTCCGCCGGCACCACCGCCAATTCCACTCCCGGCACCGCCACCGCCACCGCCACCGAGACCACCACCTCCACCTGCACCGCCGCCAAGGCCGCCTCCTCCACCTGCACCACCTCCAGCTCCACCGCCAAGCCCACCACCGGCTCCACCGCCTAGCCCGCCGCCACCACCGAGGCCTCCGCCTCCACCGGCACCGCCGCCGAGACCGCCACCTCCACCAAGACCGCCGCCCTTCCCACCTCCGAACCCGCCTCCATGTCCAAGTCCTCCACCGAGCCCATCACCAGCGCCACCGCCACCACCAAACCCACCGCCTCCGCCTAGACCGCCACCTTTACCACCCCCAAACCCACCGCCAAGACCTCCACCATGGCCAAGTCCTCCACCAAACCCACCACCCGCGCCGCCGCCTCCACCAAGCCCACACCACCACCAAAGCCTCCTCCGCCGCTGAAACCGCCATCACCGCCCAGGTTCTGCTTCTCCAAGAGCCGCGCCTCGGCGGCCACTCCAAGAACAAGTGCCACGGCCAATGCCGCGAGCGCCAAGGCCCGCACACGTCTCGCCACCCTCACCATGAGAAGCTAGCTAGCTCGGTAATACTGGAGTAAATTAAGCTGCCAGCTGCTGCGATGCTTGAAGCGACGGACGTTGCTGTGCTTATATAATAGTAGCAGTACCTTGAGCTAACCCGATCAAGTGAAGTGGACAGTGGAGAGGAGTATCCTGTGTGCGTGGAGTTAATGCAGGTGGTTGGGTTGGGGAGAGCTAGCTAGGTCGCAGCTCAACTGTGACGGTTTCAGCTTCCGGCTGAGCCAAAGGCAACGAGGAAAGGAGGAGGTGAGGGGGAAGAACGATGGAATCAGCCCAAATCCTGCAATACTCCAAGACAGTTTGGGAAGAACACACACGCAGTGTCCCCGGAGAAAGATTCACAGATGGGGCAGATTTTCGTGTACTCTATTGAATACGGCAAAACACTTACAGCTACAGTTAACTGAAGAAAGAATAGAGTATAAGAAACAGACTTGGCTAAGATTCAGGAATCGTGCACACTCACGATCACTCACGATCGGAATTAACTTAGACACGACGCACACTACGCCACAAGACTCAGCCAACGAACAGCTAAGTCTGGATTATTTCTAACAATCACCCCCCTGTTCCTGACTTCCGCGCTCGATGTTTCTGATGCCCAGCAGCTCTCCCATTTCAGCAAACTTGATTCTTCTGAGGGCTTTTGTCAGAATATCTGCACACTGATCTTTAATGCTAACATGCTCGACGGTGATCAGCTCCTTCTCAACACATTCTCGTATGAAATGTAACCTTGTATCGATGTGCTTGCTTCTTCCATAGAACATTGGATTCTTCATTAATACAAGAGTTTTGCTAGAAAACTTGCGACTGTTTTCTTGAGTTCAAAACAGTCACATTATGAGCCGTTTGATATGCGTTGAGATGTGTGTTGAGTTTCTTTTTTAATCTTGTTTCTAAGATGAATGATATCTGATCTCATCCTACGGTTCATAATGTGACTGTTTTGAACTCAAGAAAACAGTCGCAAGTTTTCTAGACAGTTCAACATAGAGCGTTACAGGATCTGGTTGGTGGCCTGTTATGTCACTTAATAGGCCCCTCAACCACACAGGATGACACGCCGTCGCTGTTGCCGCCATGAACTCGGCTTCGCATGAAGAGAGAGTAACACTCTTCTGCTTTTGAGATTTCCATGCTATCATATTCCCATAAAGATAGAACACCAACCCGCTAGTGCTCCTTCTATCATCAATATCACCGGCGATATTACTGTCGCTATACCCGATCACTCTCTCATCGTTTCCCTTTGAATATTGCAATCCAAAGTTCACGGTACCCTTTACATACCTCATGATGTGCTTGACTGCTTGAGCGTGGGATTGCTTTGGCTCTTCCATGTATCTGCTAGCAATTCCTACTAAATATGCAAGGTCAGGCCGAGTATGAGTTAGATACCTCAGGCTTCCAATCATGCGTCTGTACTAGGTTGAGTTCACCGCATCTCCTTCATCTTTGCACAACTTAGGATTTGGCTCCATTGGGTATTGTGCTGCATTGCAATCACTCATGCCAGCCAACTGCAGTATTTTCTTTGCATAACTTGCTTGCTTCAAGGTAATGCAATTTTGTTTCTGCTCCACCTCTATGCCAAGATAGTATACAAGATGCCCAAGGATACTCATCTCAAATTCATTCTTCATCTGCATCTTGAGTTGAGCAATCTCTTTGTCACTTGTTCTAGTGACAATCAGGTCATCGACATAGACCCCAACTACATGTACTTCACCTAAATGGCATCTCTTGTAGTCTCTTGGCTCATGAGGCCATTTCTCAAAACCGAGATCCTTTAGACTTCTGTCCAACCGGACATTCCAATCTCTTGGTGCTTTGTCGGAGTCCATAAAGCACGTTGGCAAGCTTGTACACCTTCTTTTCTTGCCCTTTCACCGCAAAGGCTTTCGGTTGCGCAACATAGACTTCCTCCTGGAGATCACCATTCAAGAATACCGATTTGACATCGAGGTGGTGTACTTGCCACCCTTGCTGTGCAGCCATGCCCAACAGCAAGCGCACGGTTTCCATTCTGGCCACCGGTGTGAACACTTCCTCAAAATCAGTCTCTTGTTGTTGCACATACCCCTTTGCAACGAGCCTTGCTTCATGCTTCATTATCTTCCCTTCGGTGTTCTTCTTCAGCTTGTAAACCCATTTGAGACTAATAGATTTGTGCCCTGGTGGTAGCTCAACCAGTTTCCAGGTACGATTCTTGTGAATTGCATCAAGCTCGCTTCTCATGGCCTCCTCCCACTGTGTTCACTGGTGGCTTCACGGTAGGATGTTGGTTCTTCAGTTGCAGCCAAGAGCAGCTCATCGTCAAGTTCAATGGGTTCAGTCCTTGCATAGATATCTCTAAGTGACTTGTGAGTTCTTGGCGTGTCCTCAGAGCTTTCGGTTGACGCAGGTGATGCTGGTACAACCATCGGTGTTGGCGATGTCGTTTTTGCAGTCGCCAACGGCACGCTCCCCATCGTGCTTGTCGCAGCTGCCGTCGCGCTTGCCATAGGGTCTACTACTCCCTGCGGCACTCTTGCCGCGCTTGATTGTGCCCTTGCCACGTCAGCTGGTGTGTTTGTCGCACCAGCCACATTTGCTACTGCATCTACCGGTTCCAGATTAGACAACACATGTTCACCTGCATCTAGTTCAATAGAAAAATTCACCCATTCTTGTGGATTACTGTGTGTCGACTCTGGCCATTGCCAGCTTCTTGCTTCATCGAAGATAACGTCCCGGCTCACATGCAGTTTGCCGGTTATTGGATCAAACATGCGATGAGCTTTGCTGCCTTCTTCAACACCCAGATATACCATGCTCTTGCTTCTATCATCCAACTTCTTGATGAGACCAAATGGGACTTTGACATGGCCAACACATCCAAGCACTCTCAAGTGTTCCAGGTGCAGTTTCTTGTCAGACCAAGCCTCATAAGGAGTGATGCCGGTCAATGCTTTTGTTGGCACTCGGTTGAGCAAGTACACCGCGTGCCTAACGGATTCTCCCCACAGTTTTTTAGATAACATCTTGGTCTTCAACAAGCTCCACGCCATGGTCATTACTGTCCGATTCCTCCTCTCTACTACCCCATTCTGTTTTGGGGTGTAAGGTGCCGCCCAACTCCTCCTGCATCACATGGCGCAACAAATTCATGTGATAAAAACTCCCCACCATGGTCAGTTCGGAGTATTTTGAGTTTCCAATCAGATTGATTCTCAATCAATGTTTTGAACCTCTTGAAAGCAACAATAGCATCACTCTTGAGTTTCAGCATATAAACCCACATCATTCTACTGGAATCATAAACCAAGAGAAGGATATTCTTGTTTCCAGCAGGAGTTTCAGGTGTAATTGGTCCACACAGGTCTGCATGTACTAGCTACAGTGGCTGCCCAGCTCGATAGTTGGCCTAAATCAGAAATGGAACTCTTGCTTGCTTTGCAATTAGACATCCTTCACAGAGTTTTGTCGGGTGATCAATTCTGGGAAGACCTTGCACCATGTTCTCGTGCATGTGCTTTAGTGCCTATAAAAGTTGACATGTTCGAACCGTGCATGCCACAGCCAGGTTAGATCCTCAATGCTAATTGCAAGACAAACCTCCCTACAAGTTTCTAATACGATCTTGTAGAGCCTATTGGGTGCTCTTCTGACCTTCATCTGTAGCTTAACACTTCTATCATGAACCCACAAGAAAATGCCATGTAGAACAATCTTGCTGCCTTCTTCTGACAGTTGTCCAAGACTTATAATGTTGCTGCACAAACTAAGGATGTAATATACCTCAGTTAAGATGCGTTGCTCACCGTTCTTACACTAGAACAGGATGGAGCCTTTTTTCCCTTGATTTGCACCATCGAGCCATCACCAAATTTGACATGTCTGCTGATGTCTTCTTCCAGATCCTTGAACTTGGAGCGTTGGCCCGTCATATGGTTACTCGCGCCGTTGTCGAGATACCACATATCAGAATCCATCTGTGTTGGTTCATCAGGGAGCTGCTTTGACATTGATTTCCTCTCATTGAGCAGCACTAGCTTGTGTGGCTCCTCCACACACGCAGCTAACAGAAATGATGGCTTGTCGACTTGCGTCTGAGTGAGATTTGTTTCCTCATTTTGGCACTTACTACGACATTGTGAGGCATAGTACCCCATGTTGTTGCAGTTGAAGCATTTGATGTGGCTCTTGTTCTTGCCACTGCTGGTACCACCTGTACCGCCCTGGTGAGGTGCACTGTTGCCACCCTGGCCTCCCTTGTCGTGGTCGTCCCATTTGACGTGCCCTCTTCCTCGGTCATGCCCATCGGGAGTGCCGGTGCCTCGCTCCTTGCCGTTTGACGATGAGCTCCCACCGCCGTATTTCTGTTGTGCTTGCCATTCAGTGTAAGTGAGCAAGAGCTTCCCATCATTGCTCTCGCCTCGGCCACGTATACGTTCCTCGTATGCCTTGAGGCGGCCAATAGCCTTCTCGATCGGCGTCATCTCCACATCGGCAAACTGCTCGATTGTGGTGACAACCTGCAAAAAGTTGTCACGTACAGAGACTAGCCATTTCTTGACAAGAACAACATACTCCAGACTGTCCCCAAGGCTTCGAATCTTGTTCGCCAGAGCATTCATCTTTCCAGCGAATTCATCGACTGATTCTGTGTCTCTCATGTGCAGAGCCTCGAAGTCACTCTTCAAGGTATGGATCCCTGCCTTCTTCACCCGATCGGCACAAAGGTACATTGTCTTCAGACTTTCCTATGCCTCCTTGGCCATTTTCTTCTGGGCCAACAGCAGTAAGACATCTCCTGGGGATAGCCTAAAAAATGCACGCCAAAGTCATCTTGTCTTTCTTCCTTTCCACATCCACTCCGACCGCGGGCTTGACAGCATCCCAGATGCCTTGAGTATCCATGAAGACCTCCATCTTGATTTCCCAAGTGGAGTAATTGGTGGAAGTCAGCATCGGGTAGTGATGAGGACATCAACCCTAAGGATGCAACCACTACTTCGACTCGCTGCACTGCATCCTCTATTTCAACCACATCTTCTCCTAAAAGACTTTCGGCTACTACACTACTATATTCTACGGAGCTACGCCTACTCATACGAGCCGAGTTTGTCTACATGTCATAGTGCTACGTCTACATGTCATGGTGCTGCGTCTACATGCCTTGATGCCGCGTCACCAATTGTTGGCCCATGGGTGTTGTAATGAATGGGCTGATTTGGTCCATATGGCTCAAATGGAGCTTGCTGAACAAAAGCAACACCACACTTTGTTTCAATCCTAGTTTGTCAGCAAGGAACGTTCATGTAGAGTCATCATCGATGGCAGAAGTTGCAACAATCTTGCTAGCACAGACATGGTCGAGAAACTTGGCTTGACCACCACTCAACACCCTCACCCTTACTATATTCAATGACTGAATTTTTGTGGTAAGTTGAAGGTGACTAAACTTATGCGCGTACATTTTTCTATTGGATCATATCATGACTATGTTGATTGTGATGTTGTACCTATACAAGCATGCTCGTCATTATTAGGTAGACCTTGGCAATATGATAGATATACTGAATATCATGGTAGATCTAATCATTATACTTTCACATATAAAGAAAAGAAAATTATTTTACTTCCAATGTCTTCTACTGCCATATTAAATGATGATTCCAATGTCTTCTACTGCCATATTAAATGATGAATTAGAAAGAACTAAGAAAACAAGTTAGGAGAAGACAAAAATTGATCATAAGATTATAACTCCAAGTGGAACTAAATTGAAAGCTCTTGTTATGTTAACTACAAAATTTGATTGTACTGACATAGAAAAACATGAATCTGAATGCTATACTATGATTTGCAAAGAATCTTTATGTCCATTAGAAGAACTGTGTGTTTCTTTGCCTCCTGTTGCTACTAACCTTTTGTAGGAAAGTAATGATTTGAATAATACGATTGAGTCGAGAACGACTCAAATTCAAGAAAGGGAGATGATGAGGACATCAACCCTAAGAATGCAACCACTACTTCGACTCGCTGCATTACATCCTCTACTTCAACCACATCTTCTCCGAAAGGACTTTCGGCTACTGCACTGCCATATTCTCCGGTTGGACCGAGCTACGTCTACTCATACGAGCTGAGCTTCGTCTACATGCCATGGTGTTATATCTACATGCTATGGTGCTACGTCTACATGTCTTGGTGCTGCGTCACCAATTATTGGCCCATGGGTGTTGTAATGAATGGGCTAATTTGGCCCAGATGACCCATATGGCCGACCACCTAGGGTTTGTGGTACTGTTCATGTGACACTATTCATGCATGAACAGTACTCACAACCGCCCTTCCTTCTCCTATACATAGTGGCCGCTATCCCCTTTAATTCTTTGGGTTTTGTTGATTGAAGTTTAGCTTTACTACTTTATACTTTGTCCTCTTGTTCAGCGAGATCAACATCGATATTGTTCTTCAGAATCCCACTTATCAATACAATTTTAATTTCTATTCGCAATTTCAGATTACTTATCTATCTTATTCTTGCGTGCTTCTTCGGTGTATACAGGAATTGATCTCCGTGATCAGGTCATCTGGTTATTCATGCACGATTAATAACGACTTGTCGAGCAGTTCAGCGATTGCATGGTTTCAAACCTTGCGAGTTCGTAGCTAGGACCGTGAGAGTTGAGCGACTACTACTGAACTTATCTTCTCATCGAAAGATCGGGCTAGAACAGGACCTTCGTGGTTCATCTAGTAGTGCAAGGACACACCGCTCTCCTTCATTGCTGGAGCCGCCCTATGCTCAGTGATCGATATCTCCCGGAAGCGAAGATACTTGGGCATGCACCAGTCTTTGATACCAAATGATGGAATCAGCTCAGAACCCTACAATACTCAAAGACAGTTTGGGAAGAACACACACAGAGAGATCATTGAGAAAGATTCAGAGTTGGGGCAGATTTTTGTGTACTCTATTGAATACGACAAAACACTTACAGCTACAGTTAACTGAAGAAAGAACATAGTATGAGAAACAGACTTGGCTAAGATTCAAGAATCGTGCACACTCACGATCCGAATTAACCAGACACGACGCACACTACGCCATAAGATTCGGCCAACGAACAGCTAAGTCTGGATTATTTCCAACAAAGAAGGCACACTGGCACGCACGAGCTGGGGGGGGGGGGGCAGGGCGGGCCCATCTCACGACGACTTGCTACGCAATACGCATATGGATTATGGAGTACTCCATTAGTATATACGGAGACTTATAGCTAGCAGCACGAGGTAGCGGCCGGGAGTGGCCATGCTCCCATGACTGCATGACCCGTTGGTGAGGAGACTGTGCGGCACAGGTGCGCGCACCGGTGCATTTATGTTCACGCGCTCGCCCTCGTTCTCGCTGAGCGCCGAGTCGAGGGCTTGAACGCTGGCGGGTAAGGGCGCTTCCCACGCACCAAGCCAACTGACCGAAGTCAGTTTCTCGATAGCGGGTGTGGAGGGTAGCTGGGACTGCGAGTAATCACTACTGTTGACCGTTGACGGTTTGAGCAGCCATGGGTCGGCTTTGAGCTTTGAGTTGGAGTGGGAAACGAAATTCGTATCACTCAAACTCAATTTGTATCGTACTCAAACCCAACAAAAGATTTCAATTGTTTCGGATCTAATGCGAAGTCGGAGCCCTGGATGTGGTGAGGATTGGGACAGAGGAAGAAGAAAGAGTGACTTGGTTTGATCCAGATCGTAGAAAACATGCAACGGTTAGGATTGACTAAAATCCACCCAATGGAGCTCAGTGTGCTCGCCCATGTACTCCTCGAACGCCGAGTGCGATGACAATATGTTGAGCACCATCATGACCACAGTGAAATGGATCGGCGATGGGAGCATCTCGAGCGCGCAGCACCGTCCCCAACTTGGTCAAGAATCTCAGTCACAATGTCCGGGCGATCGTTTGGCCGGTTCAGAATGTAGTCGCGCAAATAACAAATAGAAATCTCTACTGCCCATACACATATCTGCACGATATGTTCCTTCTAAGTCAAATTTGGATTTATGTAGCAGTAACCGGGATAGATTCCATCCCATAGCTAGAAAGCTAAGACATATACAAATATGTAGATCTTTCCATCAGAGTTGCATTTATTTACAACTCTATCGTATCTAATAAATCAACATCGCTATAACCTGTACCCGCCACAATGGACGGTGTATATATATCTTTACCTTTTTCCACCGTTCTAGTCATTAGAGCAAACGTGGTGATTTCTTTTTTCTTTGCTTTAATAAATAAACTAGCAGGGTGCCTCGCACATTTGCACGACAAGATTTGTTTCGAAGTTTGTATAAATTCTTAATAATATATTTACATATCTTATAGGCTATTTAGACTTTTAAGATATCTGAACATTGGAAACGACAATAGAAACTTGAAAGAAATTACAACATAATGGATATAATTAAAGTATGTGCTTTGATAGAAGAAAATCATTAAGCATAATAAGTTGTTGAGATTTATAGAAACTAACCACTTTTCCAAGTGTAGATCATGTAGTTGCATGCCCCTATTATTACTTCATAAGTTTTTTTTTCAAATTGTATGCATGCATGTATACCTCTATTTATTTTCAAGCAATGCGTTAATTATATATGTGATAAATTATCTTATTAGTTTACATGGTATAATATATTAGAGTACTTTGTTCACTCGTACACCGATACACTATGAGCGACCTGCCTTGAACTTATCTTCCCTCACACGCCGACTACCCCACCAAACCGTATGGATTCGATCTCTTCTCGCTGTCACAGTTTTTTTTGCTTCAACCTCTAATAGTAAGCTCAGATCTTGATCGATTCCTTACAACTGCTACCTTTTCCAATGCAATACTTTACCATATAGTTTTCTTCTACTTCTTCTTAATTATTGTTTAATGCTAACCATTGCAATATCAACACGCACACACATGCAACCGTCGCCAATCCCAACTGGAGCACGTGTCACGCTTTCTCGGGTAACCCCGAGCATATTTCTTACAGCTGCTTCATCTTTACTCCAAGCCTTTTTCTCCTCTGCTTCTGTACGTCCGCGCTTCTATTCATATGGATGCATGCATATACATACACATGTATGATGTTATACGTGCTCGACGTTCTCTTTTCTCGTGTTAGTTGCCACTCTTCTTCGATGTTGGCCAATTCAATGTTGTGACTTCCTCACTAATCATGGCGACTTCTCATCTTCACTATTGTCGGTATGTCTGCTTTAGTCATTGTCTAATGATATGGAGAATCTTTTCACCATCACTAGTGACAATGTGCCCCTCACCAGTAATAGCACGCTCCTAGCTACCCAATGTCCCTATATCATCCATAACTTATCTTCTATGCAAAGTTTTATCTCCTCTCTGCCATGGCTTCCCCATAATCGAGCTTCTTTGGCCACTAACTTCTTCAATAATGCCGATGCTCACCACCTGTCATCGCGACTCTTGGATTCTTCAACACTGGACTTTCTCTTCAATGGCTCCGGCGAGCAGCGCGATATTGCCCTCATCTCCGTCGTCACCGCCTCTGCTATTCGCTTCCCTGTGGATCAATGTCTTCTTGCAAGACACATCGATGTCATTACACTCTTTTGTGGTCTCCTCCAACACCATTCGTGCTATCCTTGTTATAATATGTATTTTTAATATAAATTTTAGTTATGTTTTATTTTTATTTCATAGAAAACAACAATAGAAACACGTGACCTTGAGAGCGAACGTGGTGGCTTCTTTTGTGTCTCCCCGACACCATTCGTGTCATCATCGTTATAACTTTTTTATTCAACATTTCAATTATTTTTATTGGAGTTCGTATACAAATCAAATTGCTAAATTGATTTAATTTATTATGAATGTTAGTTATTTACGGATTTTATTTTGGAATAGGTATGGAAATCAAATTGCAAAATTTATTTTATTTTTTATTACGAATTGTAGTTCTTTTTTCTTGGAATTCGTATTCGAATC
Organism: Ampelocalamus luodianensis; assembly: GCA_036346255.1. Classification (NCBI taxonomy): domain Eukaryota; kingdom Viridiplantae; phylum Streptophyta; class Magnoliopsida; order Poales; family Poaceae; genus Ampelocalamus; species Ampelocalamus luodianensis. The sequence continues at coordinate 22,808,624 of CM070622.1, read as the reverse complement.
CAATTGTTAATTTTTCTTTGATTTTTATTCCGAATTATAGTTTTTTAGGGATTTTAATTTAGAATTCGTATTGAAATCAAATTGATAATTTTATTTTATTTTTATTCGTATTTTGAATTAATTTTTGTTGTTTTTCTTATACAAATCTAATTGCCAATTATTGTTTATTTTTTATTCCGAATTATAATTATAGGAATTGGTATCAAAATCAAATTGTTAATTTAATTTTATTTTTATTCCGTATTTTAGTTATTTTTGTTGGATTTCGTATACAAAAATAATTTCCAACTTGATTATTTTTTATTTAGAACTATAATTATTTAGGGATTTTACTTAAAAATTCATATAAAAATCAAATTACAAATTTTATTCTGATTTTTTTTATATTATTGTACTTGACATGGACTCTTGTACTTAGGAATTTGTATGGAAATCAAATTGCTGATTTTATTTTGTTTTTTATTTTGAATTTAAGTTTTATTTTATTTGATGTGGACTTTTTCTTTTAATCTAGACCATTATAATACGGAGCTACCATGATCGGCGATGTAGATTTTTCTCTTTTTTTTCATCGATTAATATGGGAATTTATAGCCCTCGAGAATGAATGTGGTGGCTTGTTTTGACCCTGCTTTAATAAGATTAATAGGTAGATGCAAGAAAACTGTAAAAAGAATGTTATAGGTAAGTCAATATAGTACTTTGTATTACTCGTCCTCAAGTTAGCAAGGTTTTGCCACTTTACATAGAGAGAAGCTAAAATATCTCTCCAGCATTTTCATGAGCAAGCTTTGAGGAAAATAAGAGCTTAAGCTCTTCGAATTAGGCCCTTGGTAGCTAGAGACTAGAATGCATGTCATTGTCACTTGCCAGGGCCAAATACGATCGAAGAGGGCTGGCCGGATCATTAGTTTGTTACTCTTTGTTATTAATGCGCCCTTCCGGACTTTCCAGACACGGTCCTGCCTAAAATGGCTACTCCGTAAATGGCAATTGGCAACACATGCATATAGCTCTAGCCATGCATACAGATCAGGATGACCCTCTTCCTAAGTATTGCCCATTGCAGCATTGCTCATATGACTAAGCCGACAGGCATTTTTGAACAGATTAAAAAACATTTTCATCCTGCTCATTCTGGATGGAAAATATCTAAGTCTATACGCAGTGCAAGAAACGGAAAAGCAGGGAGAGACGAGCTGGATCGACAGCAAAAGGCCCCTGATATGGCCTTTTCTTTTTCTTTTTCTTTTTCTTTTTTGAGAGGAACCAGATGTAGCATGTTTGTTCGGTTTATTGTGTTTCAGTTGGTCCCTTCTTTTCCCTCAGTTTCCGGTCGCCGCGCGAAGCCCCTGATATTGCTGCAGTCAGCCATACACGCTGCACAAGCACAAACCCACCTTCACAGGCTCGCCTCATGCACAGCAGCGCAACAGTTCAGCCAAATCTCACGCCTGCACACAAACGCATCGGCGCATCCACTAAATAGCGTTGGTAGCGCCATAGCGGGGTGCGTTTAATTTTGCAGTCGATAGAGCGTTCGGACTGCTATTTGCATCTCGCTACCGACGCAATATTCTCAGTATTATAGTGTGGATATCATGGGAATATGCGCACGATCTTAAGATGATGAGATAATTGGCAATGACGTTGAGGGTTTACGAAAACACGCATTTTCGGAGAAGTTCTTGTGCTGTTAGACCTCAGGCGGTCTGACCGGCCATGGTGGCGGTCAGACCGGTCCTGTCTCAGGTTGTTTTGCTTGTGAGAGGCTGGCGGTCCGACCGGCTAGTGTGGCGGTCTGACCGGCTACCGCTGAGCAGTCAAACCGGCCATTTCAGTGGCATTGGATTTTTGAGCTGGGGCAAAAATAGAGGGTGTAGACAAGAGAGGAGGTTCTACTGCTCTTGGTCCTATATTTTTTGGAGCCTCGAGGCAAAAGTTCTATTCGATTGAAAATTCCAGAGAGGTTGCAGATTCCCACTTGGAATTTTGGCTAAGTCTTAGACTGGCGGTCAGACCGGCCTTTGGCTGGCGGTCGGACTGGCCAAAGGAGCGGTCAGATCGGCCATGGTGGCGGTCTGACCGGTTGTGGCTTGGTTCGTCGTTCCGCGTGGCGGCGATGTGTGTTTGTTAGGTCAAGTTCATGGGTTTCATGACATATGTGTTGCATGATGCATGTTTTGGCTAACGTGGATCAAGTTGTGAAGAATTTGTTCCCGGATTCGTGTTTGCTTGGCTATTGCTGTGCAGATGGCTTGCAGGTCAATGACGGTCAACGACGAGAAGGATCGGGATTAATCTTGGAGAGCTGAGGTCCAGAACGATCAAGGATGCCGGGTGAGGTCAGAGAACTCAAGCGGGGCGCAGGATGGATATGGATGACCGAACAGGCGGTTCGGTGCGACTGGTTAGATCAAGCGGGAGTCGTTGCAAGTGCTCAGTGGTGCCGGTGGGATCCAGACGGGAGAGACTTGACGACATGATGGAGCCGTTGATCAACCTACACGTGGCGAAGCAGACGATTGCCTCACCAGGATTGTACTTGGTCTTTTGGAGAAAGATCGAGATAGGGGTATTTTGGTAATTTCACCAAATACCGCCTTGATGACTTTTGGCTAAACCGCGGCGCGGGTCGGCGCATGGTGAAGCGGTTTAGATCAATCAAAGATAAAGACGACGCTTTAAAATACGTGCGTATGTGACCCGTTTGTGTTGGGCCTTAACGAGAGCCCATTAGAGTTAGTCTTCTAGAAGGTCTAGGCCTCACTATATAAGGAGGGGGTGCTGCCCAGCAGCCCCTTAACCCTTAGATATCTAAACCCTAATTTGTGTTGTTAGGGGAGGAGAGAAGAGTGGAGGCTCTAGGGTTCTAGGGATAGATTGAGTGTGTGCTCCTGGATAGAGTTTTGTCCTCCATGTGAGAGTGACTGTAAACATCAATCATCCATCTATCCAATCAATCCAAAGAAAGATTTCACAAGTTGTATCTCTTTGTGTTCATCATCTCTATTTGATGATCTTAGGGCTTTCTTTGATCTGGGAGTTTTTACTTGGTTTTTCTTCTTGATCTTGCTTGCTGGGATATGTGGGAACCCATCTAAAGTCATCTTGATCATCATGCACCCACGAGCAAGTTGTTGGATCAAGTTTTCGTTTTTGCCCGGTTTTGAACCCTCCTTCGGTAAAATGGAAAAATGTCAAAACTTTGATGTGGATCTACTCAATCGTTGCTTGGAATAGGTTCCTAATATCCTTAGGAAGGTGTGTTCCAAATTTGGTCAAGTTTGACCGTGTAGATCAAAAGTTAGACCGATTTTAGTTTCGGTTTTCGGGCTGATTTTACTGTTCATCGGGCTGGAGGTCAGACCGCCCCTTGGAGAGGTCAGACCGCCCCTGTGAGAGGTCTGACCGCTAGGCAAAATATTCGACCCGATTTCTTGAGAGGTCAGACCGCCCGAGACTCTGTGATTTGAGTTTTTGTTGATTTTGCTTCGGGGTTTTGATTGGATTCAATACAAGTTTTTCACTGTGCTTGTAGATTGATCTTCATAGCTTTCATAGCTATTGGAGTAAACATCGTGTTGAATCCGATCTTGACGAAAAAGAGTTCGTGCTCCTATTCACCCCCCCTCTAGTTGCCTTTCCGGTCCTACATATAGTGCTACTGAAATTTGAAATCTGTGCTGATTATTAGATCAACGTGTAAATAGTTGAGAAGTCCTAGCCAAATTAGTTGTCTTCGCCTATGAGACACGATTGTTTTGAGCATCACCACCATTTCCCTCTTGCTTGATGACGGACGGCGCTCGTCCTCCACAACTCCACGACAATCACAATACATTTCCAATTTTGTCGTGGTAGTAAGTCATGATATATACCTGATTAACTCAAAATTGTGAGTGTTTTTTTATATTTCGATATTAGAATCTAGCATCCGCGATATCACCCACTATCTGCTATCTACTATGTCGACGCCAATCCGCTATGACCCCACTATCCGCTATTTAGTAACTTGCTCACATGTACACACATCACACGACTCACAAGTGTAGTACACACGAATCACAAGTGTAGTACAAAAAGTCAGACCGGAAAGAGCCGGTGAGCTCCTCGGTTCAATGGTTCACCGATCCAACCGCCGATTAAAAAAAAAAGTAAAATAATAGTTGTTGTCAGTTTGCTAGAGAAGAAAATATTAACTACACTTGTTTTGCCAACCAAGCCAAGAAGCCAACCATAACCTGTTGGCTTTGTGAAGCACTAGGCCACATGCCGTGAGATCCCCACTTATATCCCCGGCGGGATCAATTATTTTTCGTGCACAGTGTTTCTCGGTCCAACCGGTCCCAATTTGGAGCAAAACCGGCCGGTCTGACCTGGTTTTCACCGGTTTAAAGCGGTTTGCATGTATGCATAGGCAATCTTTTCTTTAAACCGGACCGGACTAGACGCCAATCCTGGTTTTTTTCGGACGAACCGCCGGTCCGGTCTGTTTTTTCGTACTATGATCACAAGCTAAGCAAACACGGCACACGGCACGCACGTACCATGGCATGGAGGCGGCCGCCGTGCCGTGCCGTGCCTCGCCTGATTTTGAGCTGACGCCCTGAGCTACGGATGGGCCGGCACGCGCGCCTTGCCTCGTCACTTGGGCCGACCACGCGCGCGCTGCCTGCGATTGCAGACACATGTCACCCACAATTCAGGAGTCAGGAAATCATCAGATACAGTTTATACGATTACACAAGTGCCTGCCTACAACCATTCTCAAGGACATTGCCAGATTAAAGCAGGAACACGTTCATAGCAAGAGACCGGTATAACAGTTTACATATCAGAATTCAGGAGTTAAAAGTATATGCCAAAATTCCAAGGAAACCAAATGATTTTATGTTAGATTAAGGTGCAATAGGTTTGGAAAGCGCTACAAAATACAATCATGGGAGCTGCACAGCTCTCCTTATGCGTAAAACATAACACACATATATACACAGCTAAGAACATATGTACTTCATCCGAGTGGTCATGGGCCTATGCTACGAGTTACATTACCGTCAGTGTACATTAATCGCCGCCATAGAACTCTAATCGAACAACATCGCCCACACCTGGACTTACAATCGGCGTTGCCGGGAGTGACCACCTCATAGATACCGAGAATCATAGTTGCGGCTCCAACGTGCTTCATCCATGTCATACGGGTTTCCGGGCTTCTCACGAACTAGGTTCCCTCCTAGCTGGGGATCTCAGGTCACCTGTTAGGTGAGGGCAGCGTTGAGCTTACCATATCAGCTGGTCTCCCTACTTGCTGCTTGCCGAGGATGGGGCAGCTCGAGGACGATGAGGAAGAAACTCCGTTCTGACTCCCTGATGTATTGCACCTCGCCACCCATCAATTTGAGGATCTTCCTGCATATGCTTAGTCCAATGCCTTCTTGGGTTGTCCAGCGGGAGGTGCTGAACATGTCTTGTACAATGTCAGGGGGAAGGCCCTCACCAGGACAAGCAAACCTGGAGAACCATGACACACATGAAAGGCCATCATTTTGAGGCTTAACCTCAGTTGGGTTAAGCTCTCCCAACTGAGGCATTAGGTTTTCTATTATCAATAACATCAAGAACTTGTACAAACATAATGCAGAATTTCAAATTTGCATGCATCACTCACGTTGCCAACCGGCCCAAGCTCATTATGGCCATCTTTTAAGATAACCCTCCCCCCAAAACCAACAAGTAGAATGCATGAATTATATCAATTAATGCAATACTGCAACAAAAGTGGTTACTGTGTACAGTTTGTGGCAGCATATGCTTTAGGCTAATCTAAATTATTTTTGTACTAAAGAATTCCTTTTTTTTGTGCATCCTATAGCAAAGGTGGTTACTGTGTCAGGAGGAGGATGAAATATATTCATGGAATTGGGGAACAGAGGCCAAATTGGCGAGAGTACCTCAATGAAACAAATTTATCTCAGTTCTTTGGTCAGTGCAATATAAATATGATTTACTAGGAAATTCAGATTCTTCAACTTAATGTATTTAAGAATTTGAATTTCCTAGTAAAAAGTACTACATAATACAAATAACAGCTACAACAGAATAAGATTTTATTCCAACTTTCCTACTTTCTGTATTTGGAGCATGAATAGTTCATGATAACCTCATATTATGAATAGCAAGGTGCAACTGTGTTGCAAAGGTGACAACAAATCTGAATTTAAGTAATTATTTTCTTCTTTATTCTCTACCAAATTCAAGAAAAAATCTGCTAAAAGAACTATGAAAAGTCATTCTGTCATGGCCATAGGCCATGCATGGAAGGCAATAGCAGCAGTCAGCAATCAAGCCAATCAGCTAAGATAAGATTAGATTGCATTCTATCTTTAGTTGAAGTTGTTATGTCCTACCTCTATAAAAGGGAAGGCAAGCTATTGAGATCAATCAAGCAAAGATTAAACAAGTTATCCAATCTCTCCTTCACGTCTCCCTCTAGCTCTATCTCCGTGCCGAAGGGCTCCATCTCCCTCTTGTCTTTTTGCTGCTTCCAATCTATTGCTACTTCTCCAATTCTTACCCCAGCTACCCTCTCCCAAAACCAGTCCATAACACATTCGTTTAAAAAACAATAAATTGTTTTACGGTATGGTGTAAATAGAGAGGAAAGCAGTTAAACCTGAAGAGGAAAAGCATTGTATCTGTTCCATCAGAATTTTGTTTTAAATTTGGTCTGACTTGTATCTCTACCCAGCCCTTTTCAGTTGGAGCAAACCGCACCATGCTTAGCAAAAAGTCAGACAAAACTTGTTGAATTCTATATTGGTCACCATATGCCGAGGCTTCTTTGATTTCATCAGGGATATCTCGAATAAGTTGCAAATCTCTTTCTTTAAGTAATGTCATCACTTGGCTGACAACAGCATTCATAACACTTCCAAGTGAAAATTCACCTTTATCGAGCACCAAAGAGCTGTTAAATAAAAAAAATGGAAGTTGTAAATTTTCAGCTAACCAAATGTTAAAATAATAATAGTATATCAATCTCAACAACAAAAGGGGGTAAAATATCTTCAGATTACTAAAAAGGTGAGATAAAGCTTCTACTTACACACCAGTAAATCTAGAATGAAACTACAGCAAGTAAATAGTACAAGAAAATATTGGACTAGACAAAGCATGAGTTCATATTTGGAATGGCATTCAGATTAGTTGTGTTTGGACTACGCGAAATGACATGGAAAGATTATGCATGCCGCAAGTTGGTGACTTCCTTGGGGTAAAAGTGGTGCACATTCATTGTCCGTAAATAAAGCTGAGAGGAATTGACCAAGTGTGCAACGCAACCAGAAGGATATCTGAATTAGTGAATTTACAAACAAGCAGCGCAACATCTGTAAAAATAGTTACCAAGTTTATAAAACAAGACTAGGTTAACAACGTGGGCATGGGCCAGGACCTGGTTCACTCCTAAAATCAACACTTGGAAAAGGAAGTTACGGTTTGAATCCCTACTAGGCTACTACCATGAAACATATGCTTGACACAAAGTTCTAATACAGTTTGGGTTTATGTGAATTGTGTGGAGTTTAGTTTGTAGTTTTCTAGGATGTGATAAAAGCATAAAGCTATTCTTTTAGTTTTGGCACGATTCTTTTAGTGTTGGCACGATCCTAGATTCCCAGTATATATAGTATTTGAGGTAGCAAGTTTCGTGCACACAAAGGCATAATTTTCTCGCTATTTTTTAAAAAGAAAATTAGGACAAAAGGCTACTGGAAACCGTACAAAGCACCAATTTCTAGCTTGGTCTCCCTTTTTATTGGCCATGGGCTTGGTCCCAATTGAATAAATGGCTATCATTTTGTGAACCAGCAGGAAATATCAGACCAGTCATTGCCATAACAGGCCAGAAATGCGTTGCCACCACGCAGAAAGCTGGGACATGGTCCAGTAAAAGGTTTTATAAACCCTACAGCAGTCTATGAAATATAACGATCTGGACTAGCTGCAAACCTGCAACAGGATATCTTGGGACAGTTATTAGTCATCTATTCACCTGATTTGCTGCTGTACACTCAGATTCAAGCAAAAAACAGAAATCAAAGAAATCAATACTTTTCTAACCTAGATTAAAGTGACTTGTCTCAATTCATCTCTGCAATGGCATTACTGCAGTATGTAATATTTTGTTTCATGTGGTACTTGCTGTCTTAACTAATAGTATTCTGAAATATTGCCCAAGCAAAGAAACTGCTCAGTAGATAGGTGCCAAGGATGATAATAGTATAATTGTCATGAAGGGTTCGTTTGCACATAAAAAAATTAGCATTAATCCAAAATTGATAGAACTTGAGTATGCAAAGACAGTGAACCAGAGCTGTCAGTCTGATGGGCTTTTCTAATTCCTTATGTGACTTCCATGTTTAAAACAAGATTAGTGTGAACTGAAATTGAGGTTATGCATAGTCTTAGCACAAGTTAAACAATGTCAAGTGATCACAAGACATACTCACAGACATTATTGTGAACAAGTGAATTTAAAAAGGTTAAGATCAGAATACCAACCCGTCCTCGATACTTTGGAGGCTGGCATCCTTTACAATCTTGGACATCTGCTTCTCACAAGCAGTGCTAGTTTCGAGAAACTGCCTCTGGTCATCCTTTAAATCAGTCATCTCCAACAGGGAGTTTGTAAATCGGATACCACTGAGAGGGTTCTTTATCTCCTGGCAAATGTAAGCTAATTCCTTCATCCTTGCATAACACTTCTTTTCTTGCTGTCGCTGAATCTCAAAGGCTTGCTGTAATTCAGGGCTCGCAATCTGCAAGAAGCAAAAGGCTCCTATGGCCTCACCATCCATTTTGCTCCTCGTGTTTGCAGTCAATAAGGCCTGTACATATTTGCCATTCTTGTCGAAAAATGAAAAAGGGAACTTCTCAGAGTCCTGCCCTCCTATAGCGTTGTGAAGGACAATCATGAACTTTGTCAATGCATCAGGGCCCTTAAGTCCGCAACAATTGCCAAATACCTCTCCAACCAGAAGCTTACCGATAACTTCTCCTCTCGACCATCCTGTAAGTTTTTCCATTGCAGTGTTCCATTCTGAACAACAAGTATTCTCATCTGAAGCAAATATTGGGGGTATTAGAGGATTAGGATTGTGTACAATAGCCTTGTAATCCCCTTGTATGTTGACAAATTTATCCATGACCACCTTTTGTCCCGTGACATCTTGGCCAACAAAACAAACACCAACAATATTCTTAGTGTAATCCCTGCTAGAACAGGCATTGACAATAACAAATATCGGTCCTTTAGATTGCTCTGACCCAAATGTCTTCAACTTTATCTCTACATTTTTGTCTTCCTCACCTGCATGAGCAACAAGTTCATAAATCATGGTTCTTCAATCCCACCACTTTCCCTTAATGATAACATAACTTCACTATGTGTATTGAAAAGTAATTTACAATAATATAAATAGTATGGAAAATCCATCTACTCCTGGGAGTAACTACTCCCACCTTTGATATACCTACTAAATGAGTTTGATATACCTTGTCACTTTAAGTATACTTATATCTACTAATTCTAAGATACTTCAATGAGAAATACATGAAAAATTATCTAGTAAACAGTGTTGTGTAAATGATTCATACAGAACATAAAATCAAGGCAAGGGCAACCAAATGAGCATGATTAGTGGGGGATACCTCTTAAAGCTCGCGAGAGTAGCTTATCAACTATTTCCTCGGATTCCTTGAAGATAAGATCATTTACCAATGATTTGCCCATCGCTTCCTCAACTGAGAGGCCTGTCAGCTCAGCAACCTTTGCATTCCACCCATTTATACATCCGTCAGTATCAACTGCAAAGATGGGTACTGTTGCTGTCTCAATCAACCGAACCATCTCCCTTGCAACTGAGCTAAGTTCATCTATTCCCTGCAATTCTAGCTCCCCAAGCTGAACCTGACCATTGACAATGGCTTTTGAGTTACTCGTACCCTCGGCGGCATCTCTGAAGGAGTCACGCAATATGAGCTGCAAGGAATGTATTGCATCCATCTCTGCATTCTCCCACGATAAGCTCCTGCTCTTCACCACTTCAAGAAATGCCTTGAATGATGATCGTGGGTGCATCCGCTGCCCATCATCCTTATCCTCTGGATGATGCTTCGCACCACCCCATTTTATCTCTTTAGCTGTGTGTGACCGGAACCAAAACAAATAATCACTAGGCGTGATATAAGCTACTGCCATTCCACAAACTGCATCCCCAATGCAGCAGCACCAGGGTAGCCTGCATCAGCCAGGCTATCTGTGCTGAGCCCTGTTGAGTCTCCATGGCACAGCGTCAACCACTCGATGATATCCTTAATCTGAGCCTCCGTGGGAGTGACACCCAGAGGGTAGTACTTCCCATGGTAATACAGCGCAGCACCATCACACTTCACTAGGTCCATGATGCTGGGGCTCTGTGTGACAATGCCAGTTGGCGAATCCCGAAGTAGCATGTCACACAGTAGCGTTTGCGTTCGCAGAATGTGTTTCTCTGACAGCTGGTGCGCAAGCTGCAACTCCATGTTGAGCTGCAGTCCAAAGGCCTGCATGAGGAACTCACATGCATACCGCAGTGGGAACGGGATGCACCGTGGAGATGTGTGGTGGCACACCACCAATCCCCACAACTTCATTGCCGACGGGATGCCGCCTCGAGTCATGTTGTGCTCGTCATCCCCACCACTACTAATGATCACTGCCATAACCAGTGATGCAACGGAACCCATGTTCGCCATGTACTGTGCGTGGCATCCGTGTGGTGCGCGCAGCGTAGACCCAACCAGGCACAGCGGCTGTGGCAGTGCGGGGTCCTGGATGACCCTCACCGGCGCGGCGTGGCAATCAGCAATCATCCGCACGCGGTTCTGCCTGAACAGGAAGCGTGACGCCTGCGGAATATCTGTGGCAGGATAATGCAACCCGAGGTAGGGCTCAAGATCAGCACGCCGGCTCTCGGCGACGACTTCGCCGTGCTCGTCATCGTGGAACCTATACACCATGACGCGGTCGTAGCCCGTGAGCTCGCGGACGTGCTCGACGACGGTGTCGCAGAGCAGCTTAACGTCCCCGCCCGGGAGCGCCTGGAGGCGGGAGATAGCGCGGACGGCGAGCTTCTGGGACTGGACTGCGCCGGCGATGGAGAGAGCGGGGTCCTCGGTGCGGGCGGGCTCGAGGTCGATGACGACGCCGACGTCGATGCGGTGGACGATGGCGTAGAAGGGCCTGGAGGAGACCCTAGAATGGATCCAAAGAGGGTTGAGCAGTGAGATCTCGCGCGCGGCGAAGGCACGCTCGAGGAGGACGGCGGACGAGGGGGAGAAGAGGAGGCGCGCGTCGGCGCCGAGCGAGACGGGGGGAGGCGCCGAGGAGGAGTCGAGCGACGGGACGGAGTGGTGGGGCGACAGGTCGAGCAGGTCGGCGGTGTTCTCGGAGAAAGCGAGGAGGCGGAAGGAGGAGTCGTCGGCGACGGCGAGCGTGCAGCCGAAGGGCTGGATGTGGCCGCCGCGCTGGATGCGGGAGAGGTAGGCTGCGATCTGCTGCTCGGAGGAGGGGGTGGACGGCGCACGCAGCGATTGGGAGTAGTCGAAGCTGCGGCCCGACGCGCCGGACTGCTCGAACACCGCATGGAGCCGCGCGTCCAGGGTGTACTGCGCCACGGCCTTGGAGACCGACTCCGTGGCGGCCGCGCCACCGCCTCCTCCCCCTCCCGCGCGGGACGTGCTCCCGCCCGAGGACTGCGAGTGGTGGTGTTGCGTGGGCCGCGGCGCCGCGGGACGCGCGGAGGATGGGGAGCGCGTGGGCGTGGCGCGGCTGCCCGAGGCCATGGCAGGGGTGGGAGAAAGGTCTGGATTAGGCGGCCGCGTCCGTTTGCGCTCGCACGCTCGGGTTCGTCCGATTGCCTCACCGCCCTGCAGTTATTGGAGTCATTGTTTGGATTGGAACTTTGGAGTGGGAGGATGAAAAGAAGATGGGAGGAGGAGAAGGGTATTTGCGCGAGGCGCTGAGCCGATGACGATGCGATGGCTGGAAAGGGTACGGGAGCGAGGGGATCAGGCGATAGAAAGAGCGTGCACTCGCGATGGGGATGACGACGAACTGAGCATCCGAGGCTCCGAGCAAATAAAGTGATAAAAAGAAGAGGGGTGGGGGCGAGTTACAGAGGAGACGAAGGATATTTGGAAATTTGCTCGAAATGAGCTTCCCTCGGCCTGAAAGGAAATGAGCTTCTTCACGGCCTTTGCCGCGCGCCCACGTGCGGCGACCCCGCCAGGCCAATCGCCGTGCCTCGGCCCATGTGGCACATGTACTAATTGGTCGCGTGGCTCCGGGTCCGGCCGTCCTCGGCACGCAGGCGTGACAGCTGCTGCTGGCTAACCCCTTTGCATACAAGAAAATAGTGGTTGCACGAGCCGCGCGCACGCACAGACTTGCCCGTCCCATCGCGTGGCGTAGTCTCCGCTACCGCGATAAATCAGGACACAGGAACGCTTTGCTTCGCGTACGGAGAGTTTCTCGAATTTTGAACACTATTATCCCGTTAGACCAACGAAATTCCTAAAGTACTCCCCTCATCCTAAAATTCCAATTTTAGTCTTCTCCTCCGGCTCCTCCTGCCTGCTGTGTCCCTGGACAGCAGCAAGTGCCTGACACCTGCTGCCCTGCACCACGGAAAAAAATTCTATAGGATCTGATCCACAACTCCATCATAGTAGATCAACTCCACCGCGTGACATGTGTATTTTTATAAATATCAAAACACATAGCCCCATAAATCACTGATGTGAATTTTCACGAATTGAATACTGAAAGCTAGCATGTCACGCTTTGAGATTCATGAAAATACACGTATCACGCGGTGAAGTTGGTCTACTGAGATAGAGTTGTGGACCAGGTCCTATAGAATTTTTTCCTTGCACCACAGGAGCAGGCACAAGCCCCCATGCAATTCCAAGAGGAGAGATAAAATAGGAGAGAGAAAAAAAAAGTGAAAAATCCGAAAAAATCAAAAATAAAATAAAATTTAGAAAATTCCAAAAAAAAACTTGGAACATGAAAAGATTTTTTTAAAAAATATTGAATTTAATTGAAGTTTTTTTAATCATTTAAATTATTTTTCATTTGCTGAAATTTCCAATTAAGTCTAATTAATCCAATAAAATAGAAATTGTTTATTTTTTTAAGCTTTCTAAAGGCTCTGAAAAATAGAAAAACTGAAAAGAAATAATATCTTGGTTGTTACGGTTCTTGATCACATTATTTCACTATGGTGGAGTTAAAGCAGAGCACTTTATGGAGCTTTCACAGAATGCAATTAAAGGGCTGAGAACGCTCGTTGTAATTATGAAGATGCCCTAAAATAGTAGATTGAAATGTTGTGGTTTCATACTCTTCATGCACTACACAGTACAATTTGGCATATATATTTGCTTCTTTATGCTCTAGAACTTGTACTCTTATGTTACAAGCTCTAATAGTATGCCATTTTAATTTAGTTTTTTTTTATTCACGTGCTTGTGTTTGATCCACCTCTCTTTTTCATCTAGTCATTACAGATGCATATGGCTATGCTGACATAGAGGATTCGATGTCGGTGTGAATGGTTCTTTCTGGGATTCCACTAGAAGAGGCATACTTGCAATATAGACTTGCTTTGATGTTTCAACAGAGGCACGGAACCAGAACTACATTAGAGTCCGCAGACAGAAGCACGTTACATGTGGTCACATGACATGATGGTTCGGCTAATTGCTTTAGTCATCTTCGCTACTACTACGGTATACTGCGACACAAGCATTCGGATACATGCCTTTAGGGGATAGTAAAAAACATGGCAGAGAATCATGTGGAAGCGTTGCGTCAGGTCTTTTCAGTTTAGTACATTGAAATCGGGAGGTACATTTTATGTCGATAAATCACAATATCCATAAATCACAATGGCACAATGCACAATAACATTACATAACATGCATTATACGAACATGACATTACTTATGGTACATCCTCCCGTCACTTGCCCTGACAGCGTAGCTGATCCTCAGGGTAGGTGAACCTGTCAGGGGAGCAGCGTACATCTCGGAAGCCGTAGTAGGGGCACTACGTGGGAGGCGTCGCTGTGGTGATCACAGTGTAGGTGTCTGGTTGAGGCTCGAGCATATTGTCGACCAAGTGGTGCTCATATTGTGGGAAGGGTATTGGGTGAGTTAGTCCTTGGTTTCGTGCAACAGGAAAATTGTTGTAACTACGTTAAAGTGTACCTGAGTACATGGTTGTGTGGCCGAGGATCCTCCAGCCCAGTCTGCATCGTAATGCTGCACGGTGTACCCTTGGTATGTCTCGTCGAACCATTGGTCGCGCTTACACACATGCGACTGAACGTCGTGTGCTAATGAGCCCAACCCCTCGTCCCGGCACTGCGGTGAGTCAGAGTTGTTATCCAGAGTGGAACAACGTCGCCCCGGTGAGGAAGTCCTGTTGTGCGCCTCCCTCTGCGATGACGACGACTGAAGCAGAGTGTTGTCCCCTCGTAAATTCTACAAGAACAAACGGTAATGTCAGATATGTTTGAAAGGAGTGCATGGACAAATACCGACGACGGCAACTTGCAGCTGACATACTTGTGGCCCTAGGCACGTGGAGGCTGAGCGACCATAGCTCCAACGACTCCCGAGTGCGACGAACGTGCGGAGGGTGGTGCCGAGGGAGGTGCGGAGGGAGGTGCTGAAGGCGGTGGGGGTGGAGGGTGCCAGCGTTGCTGTACGTGAACGTCACTGTGGCGACCACAAGCTATAGTCCTCATTGTAGCCCTTGTGTCATCATACATGGCGCTCACCATGGCTAGGAGGCGATCAAAGGTGTTACTGTGCCCACGGCGTAGAGTGACAGCAGCCTCGCGCTCCATACAAGCAAGGCGGTAGTACTACCGAACAAAAATTCTAAGAAAAAAAGTTTTACCATCTCATCGTGGTGTGCCGCCTGGTGACGGTCGGGACCTGCTAGTACAACGGACGTGCGTGACTATAACGTCCCGTTTGTCTTAGAGTTTTTGTCGGATTTCAAAACCCAAAAAGGAACCATTTGGTTTATGGTTTTGCTCAAGCTTAACTTGGAACTTTAGAAAATTTGAGGTTTAATTTGACTTAACTCAAACTTCAATTAACGCTGGTTTAGTCCTTTGTTCGTTGTTGAAGTCCTTAGCGTTCCTGGCCTTCTAGCTCTTTTCTTTGTTTGTTTCGAGTGTTCCTTAGCTTAGTTTTCCTTCTTCAGGACCCCCTCCTTGCAGATCTTGACCGTCAGAGCCTCCCTCTTGTAGATCTTGACCATCAGGACCTCTTCCTTGTAGAATCTGACCGCCAGGATCTCCCCTTTGTTAGATCTTGACCGTCAGGACCTCCTCCTTACAGATCTTGACCGTCAGGACCTCTTCCTTGTAGAACTTGACCGTCAGGACCTCCCCTTTGCTAGATCTTGACCGTCAGGACCTCTTCCTTGCAGATCTTGACCGTCAGGACCTCTTCCTTGTAGAACCTGACCGCCATGACCTCCCCTTTGTTAGATCTTGACCGTCAGGACCTTCCCTTGTAGATCTTGACCGTTAGGACCTCCTCCTTGCAGATCTTAACTGTCGGGATCTCTTTTAGTCTATCCTGGCAGTTAAGACCTCCTTGGACCTCTTTCCTTGGATCTCCGCTGTTGGATCTTTTCCCCTTTTGGATCTAGGCCGTTGAAACCTTTTCTTGTTTGGGCCTTCCTTAAGTCCAAACTCTGTGCACGCCTACCTCTGCTCGGGACCATTATATCTTGTTTGGATGGTCCGATTGAGAGGAGGCATTCGGATAGTCCAAAAGCTCCCTTGCATTGTGGATCGTCCAATCTAGTTTGGGCGGCTACGATGTGAGGATGTGTTCGCACGGTCCGAACGTTCCTATCTCTCAGAACCACCCGATCAAGATCGTGTGACCCTGATTCGTTGTGTCTTTTCCTTAGCCCATTGGGCCTCCTTCCCTTGAGTATTCTCGTGATCTTTTTGCAAAGACCACCCTCTTTTGTCATGACCATCTCACGTGGTCATGATCTCTAGTCTTTTGGCAAAGACCACCCTCTTTTGGCACGACCATCTCACGTGGTCATGACCTCTGGTCTTTTGCAAAGACCACCCTGGTGGAACAGGACCCCTTTGCCTTAAGAGGACCTCCTCCTCAGGACCTCCTCCGTAGGACCTCCTCCTCTGCAGGACCTCCTCCTAAGACCACCTCCTTAGTTGGACTTTTTCCTATGGCTTTGACCACCCTCTTTGTTTGAGCCAGCCCTGTCCCCTTTACCCCCTTCTGCACGTTTTGCAACAGAAAGTCTATGAGCATTTAATATTGCTGCAGCACATTGAATTTAGTCACATCTGAGGTACCTTGTTCCTCCTTTTGATGGCATGCCTTGTCAAATCTTTGTCCTAATTTTCACCTACCCTTAACACGTTTGCCTTAGCCTCAATGCTACCTCCTGCTATTTGTAGCTGAGATAGCCCCCTTTCACCACCTTTCTCCTCATTTCTAATCTCCTTGTGCTCCTCTCGGTGCTGTGCCTAGAGATTCACTTACCTTTGGCTTGGACCTCCTCTCCCGTATCCTCTCCCGTAGGACCTCCTGTTCTTTCGGGTTTTCAGTTGGTTTTGCTTGAGTTCTTTCTAGTCTTTTGAGTTCTTTTGTTGAGCTTGTGCATTTATTTGGTTCTTTACGAACGTGTAGGTCCCGAGCTTGAAGAGGAGTTCTTGGACCAAGCTTTCACCACAGAAGGCTCCCCATTGCTCAGCGAAGGCAAGTCACAGGTCTTTGATCATTTTGAACCCATCATTTAAAGTTATCTTGTTTATCTTCTTATGCATGGCTACCTTCTTTAAGAAAAGGTTTTGGGTAGTAACTGTTCCTACTTGTTAATAGACCTCCTTGGATGTTTGTACACAGCATGTTGACATGCTTATCTTGAACACCTTAGAGTGGTTGGTTTTGTTGGCACTATTTGCTTTGCCAACTTGGGACCGTAGAATGCTTAGCCTTGCCCTAGTACCGTGGGTCTCGAGAACCTTTGTTTTCCTTTTTAATAATCTTGACTAAGAACTATGGAACAATGGTTGGTGCCACTGATGTGCAACTGTGGTGTGAGGCCCGGTTGTGTCATTTGCGGTGCGATGCTGCTAATGTTAAAATTTGTGCTAGGACTTGGTGGTCCTTTGGCTTGGGTTGAACCCTAAATCGTTTTATGCTCGGGCGAGTTGGTCGGGAGTGAGTAGCGGGTGCTTTGAGCACACTGGGGTTGTGGTCAGACTCGCCTGATGCAGCCAACTAAGGACTTAACTATGTGTTCTTTGATCCGGGTTTACCGTGCAACTACAAGACCACTTTATGGGGGTGGTCTGGGCTAAATAATTAGCAATGAGCTGGCTTGGTGTTGTTGTGGTTGAGCATGAGATGCGCTGGTGCAAGAGGGGGCACGAATCTGATGGGTGTGAGGCTCATTAGAAGCGAAACCTTAGCGGGCAGCTCTGAGCCAGTTCAAAGCTTTGTAAAGGCCTTGTCATGCTCTCTAGACTGCTCATCTTAGGAAATGAGCAAGGTTTCGACGGGAACCACTCCGCTAGAGAGGTCGTGAATTGTGGGTAAAGTTGTACACCTCTGCAGAGTGTAAAAATCTATTCAAATAGCCAAGTCTTTGGTCATGGACATTGCCTGGTGATAAATGCGCAAGGGGTGGTTTGTTTTATAAAACTTTGTTCCTGGGCACTTCTATGAGAGGCTATGGCTTTTATCTCGAAGAGACCTTGGCCGGCTTTAGAGAGGTCATGGTTGGCTCAAGAAAAGTTCAGGGACTGGGCGTATCGAAACCTAGGGTGGTCCAAGAGCTCCTGGGTTGGTGCTCGGGGAGGTCTTGGGGCCCTAGGGTGGTCTTTAGGAGCTCTAGAGTTGGTGCTCTAGGGTGGTCGTGGGGTGGTCCTGGACGTTGGTGCGGCCAAGACCTCCCCCGTGAGGAAGTGAGTTGGTGCTCACAACCTCCCTTGAAACCCTTGTCGTTTTGTCTTTTGTTTTAAAATTTGGGCTCTTCAATCTACTTACACTGTTGTCAAATGTTGCTTGCTGCAAACTAACCCTACAGCTCTCTATTGTCAAGCCAATGCATGAATATTATTTGCATACCTGTTCTCTGTGACTTGCTGAGTACATTCAAACGTACTCATGGCTTTGCCCTGCTGTTTTAAGCAGCAGCCGAAGATGAACAAGTTCAGGGCAGCACAGACCTCTTCGAGGAGTTCTTTGACGACCAAACCTTCTAGGAGACGTCCTCCACTCGACAACCTGTGGGCTTGCCGGATGGCTCCGTGCGTTTTGTATTTTCCGCAGTGCAGGTTATGTTGTCGTTTTTGTAAGCCCGTATTGGCAACCGCTGTAAACAACCTTGGCCATAAGGCCCTTGTTAATATATTTGTGTCTTGCTTATCTTGTTATTTATTCTTGCTGGACTGTGTAGCTTTGATGCAACCTATGTGATCTTGTGCGAGTTAGTAGTTGCTCCTGGGACTAACTCAGTGCACAGAGCTAGGACCTCCAGGAGGTCCTCCTGGGGTGCTCTTGGAGGACGTACAGGACCTCCGGGTGGTCCTTTGGGACCTTCCTAAGAGGTCCTGGGAGGTCTTCTAGGTGCAATCCGGGGTGGACCCGACAATGACCTCCACTGGAGCTGTGGCGTTGGCCCAGTTAGCCAGTACATGGTGCGTGGAATGTACCACCCCAAGTATGCAGCATACGTTGCGATGTCGTAGCCTCGTAACTCATGCACCACGTTTGTCGCCACCCTCTGGGCCCATAGCGTCGTCCACGGCTATTATGTCTGCATCCAATCATCGCTCCTTCGGCCCTTCCTCCTTTGCCTGCAATTAAATTCGGATGTTAGAAAATCAAAGTCAGACATGCGGCTAATACATAGAGCGGTGATACCAAAAAATTACATACCCATGGGCCTTCGCTGGAAGAGGTCATCCTGGCGTGGGTGGCATCTGCTGGTAAAGGCCAAATTGTCTCGTGACTTGCGTGGATTGTACGGCTCGACCATGTGGGAGAAGACCAAGTGGCAGGTCGTCAACCAGCGCGTCTCATCTTGAGTGCATTGCGAGGACAATCCGTAGGGGACTATGTCTGTAAGGAACTATGTAGTCCATGGCCACCAGATAATCTCGTCCTCACGCAGAGTCTCGAATAGGTTATGGAACTCAGGGTACATACGCCTCGGTCTCCCTCTGGCCCACCCTAGCATACCACGTGTCCAATGCGTACCCATTGTAGGCCCGTCGATGGGGTTGTTGCCTAAACCATGACCGTAAAGCTCAGGGCTCAACTGGAAAGGGTGCACGATGCTCCAGAAATACGGTTGGCCAACCGGGAAGTGCTCCCACGACCATAACTGCAGCAGGGTGTAGCATATCGCGAGGACTATCTCCCCATCCGTACTGCTCTGAGAGGCATCGCATAACCCTCGATAGGTGGCACAAAGCACTGCGGAGCCCCAACTGTACTGTGGCACCTCGTCGAGCCAGGCGTCCACCAAAGACTCCACGAGATGGATGTAGCTAGGGTACAAGCAGTCTCCTTGAGTCGTAGGAAACAAGATCCATCCGAACAGGAACAAAAGGTATGCAAGTAAGTGTGTCCTCACTGCCTCCTCAGTCGCATGCATGGGGCAGGTCATGTACTCCTATAGCCAGGAATGTGGCATACCCGAAATGTTTTCAGGGATCGGGTGATCGAATTTGTCAGCCATACGCACCTTCTAGTCTGCTCGCCTAGGAGGTGGCACTACTGGAAGACTGTGCAGCGGTAGACCTGTAAGCATAGCT
Source organism: Ampelocalamus luodianensis (assembly GCA_036346255.1). Classification (NCBI taxonomy): domain Eukaryota; kingdom Viridiplantae; phylum Streptophyta; class Magnoliopsida; order Poales; family Poaceae; genus Ampelocalamus; species Ampelocalamus luodianensis. The sequence goes on along the minus strand of CM070622.1, from coordinate 22,788,684 downwards.
ACGTCCTCCAAAGTTATGGTCATCTCCCCCCACCGGAAGTGGAAGGTGCGAGTCTTCGGTCTCCAACGGTCCACGAGAACAGATAGGAGTGCCACGTCAAACTGGAATGCGTGCGGTAGGTCCAACATGCGGGCAATGTTCAGGATACCGGTGTCCCACAGTCTTGGGACATACCGCTCGTCCAGAGGCTAGCGCTCTCTAGGGCTGCTTAGGACCAGGTTCAGAGGGCCGATGCTGGACGACCATGCCAGGCATCGGTGTTGCCCATCCCAGCATGGGTCAAGCAACTCGTACGCATCATCAACTAGAGGCTACACCATCTCCTGCCGAGAGTGAAACAACATGTTAGACATATTGAAAAAACATGATGTACATCACACAAAAAACGTAAACAAAGTAGGGTCATGAATAACACCATACGCACACCCGTACAACATAACAATACATATGACCATAATGCATGAACATATGACCCATACAACATAACATTACGGTCGTACACAATGCTACTCATACAATAATAGAACTCATACAAGCTATACACAATGCAACTCATACAACAATAGAACTCATATGAGAGTACAACATCACGATAGGGTAATTATATCTTGGTCGCTATGGTGCGCTGCTTGTGCTAGGTCTGTTTGGGCAGCGGCTGATGGAGTGCCCAACCATCTTGCACAGTTCGCATCTGGGACGGCGAACCTATTGCCCACGCTGGCTATCATCCATGTCATTTTGGATGCGTCATGATCGGCGTCTTCCACAGCTGGGCTGCTTCAGTGCGTCATTCGGCATCCACTTCACGTGCCCCGGCCAGAGGTCCATGTAGTGCATGTCTAGGCCGTACGAATGGAACTCGGCACTCCAAGTGCCATACGGGTGGTGGATGCCATAGTACTTGGAGATGTAATGCTCCAAGGCCTGGCGCCACGCCGCACACGCCGCATACACATGGGAGCATGGTTTGCGGAGAAGCCGTGGCTTGTTGTAGGTGCACGATGATTTGTCACCAATTGTACAGACTTGCTTCTGATGCCCTCTAGTGTGGCCCATGATATACTTCTCCCTGAGTTGGATCTCGAACTTCTGCCTGATGCCATCCATGGTACGAGCAACGTGCAAACGAGCCTTGCTGATCTTCTTCTCCATGTACATGTGCATTACTTCCAAGAATTGCTTACCATCCTCCAAATGCTTCTTGGCCATCATGGCTCTGTTAACAAAGCACCCGACGATATGGTTACAGCTCTCCTCCACGATTGCAGTGATCGGTAGGGATCGAACACCCTTGAGGACACCGTTGTACACCTCGGACATGTTGCTCATCATGATTCTGTACCTTGCACTACCGGTGTCATGCAGTAGGGACCATTTCTCCAAGTCGGGTGTTTGCGAATTAACCCACTGCGTGAACTCCCAACTCTCGTGGACCCTCCTGCCACTGCCCCTGCCTCAACATCCTCTGAGTTCCTTAAATGCTTCTTGGTCTCCTCGTCGAGCTGTCTCCACACCGCATCGAACTTCCGCCTTTGGTTCTGCATGCAGAGCTTCTTGAACATCTTCATCAGGTCCTTGCTCCAAAACCTTATGTGGAAGTTCGCGCGAGATGCCTCATGCACCAACGGCTCTTGACATTGTGCCACTGGAACAGCGGCTACATCTTGTTTTGCATCATGCTCAACGCAGATAGTAACCTAGCATTCGGTCCGAGATGACACACACATCTGGGCGGTCTTGGACCACCGCCTACTTCTCGTTGGATAGGAACCACAACCAGCTATCGGTGTTCTGGCTCTCAACAATTGTGAAGGCCATGGGGAGTAACTGGTCGTTCGCATCGGCTGCAACCACGTTGAGGATGGTACCCTTGTACTTCCTGGATAGGAAGGTGCCGTCCATCGTCAGCATAAGATAGCAATGCTTGAACCCTTCGATAGCCAGACGGAAGGCCCAGGAGACCTTGTTAAGAACAAAATAATTGGGCCCCTTCATCGGATGCACCTCGTCAAACCTGTTTATGCATGTCCCGGGATTTGATTATGTGATTTGATGCATCATTCTTGGGACTAGGTTGTAAGCCTCTTCGAATGTGCCGAACATTTGCTCCACGACCTTCTGTTTCACCTGCTATGCCTTCTTGTAGCTGACCTGGAACCCCACCATATTGGCAACATCCACCATTAGAAGCTTTGGCGAAATGAAACCATCTCCAGCGACAAGGTGACTTATCAGGCTGGCAACATACGAGGACGTCATGTTGTAGTGCCTATGAAGTGGCTCAGCTAGCTCGCATGTGTGGTCCTTCAGCATGGTTATCCAGAAGCCCGTGACCGCGGCCGTGAACCACTACGCACAGACCTTGCTAGCACAAGATTCATCAACACACATAACAATGTAGGTGTCAGGGTTGGACCTCTACACCCGATACGTCTAGCCAATGTTAACGGTGTATCTAACAATAGCATGTTGGGCATCACTCTTGTTAGGGAAGCGCTGCCCTAGGAGCAGGGTGTCTTCATTGAACCCCCACTCGGGCCCCTTTGGCTGTGGCAGAACCAGCGATGTTGTTGTGACGTCGTCCAATCTTGAGGGGCGTAAGCATTGTTGGTGGTCACAAGACCACCATCTGCATCTCCCGTAGCATCTTCTCCATCTTCCTCGTCTTCGGAACTGGTTGTTTCCACGTCCTCCTTCTCCTCGCTTTCCACCTCTTCCGGTTGGTCGACTAGGTACTCATGGTAATTAATACGAGCTACCCACTATCTCTCCACTCCTTCGTTGGGCTCGAAATTGTTGGCACGCCTCCTCAGGTCTCCATCACCCACTTCCTCGCCCACGTCTCCTCCAACACTGGAGACCAACACAAGCTCCTCCTCACTAGTAGCCTCACCGGAACCACCCATGCCGGATGTCCCCGTCCTCTCCATGAACTGAACATAGACCATCGGTCGTGCATGGATCGCAGTAGTAGAGTTGCAAACAACCTCCATGTAATTGGCCCATGAAGCATCACTTGTCACCTTCATAAGTTGCCAAATAGTCTTCCCTCCATCACCCACCACCGAGACATACAATGCCTCGATGCACAGCTTCATCCTTGCAGTGGCGTGATCGAACACGGACCGCACACACCGCCTTAGCTCCGAGAGGCTCGTGTCCTTCAGACCCAACGCCCGGATCACTATCCGATCGTAATTTGAAAGGTCCGACCCGTACGGTCCATCACATACGAGAGCGTTCCTGTGGAACACGAACAGATCTTGAATCTCTGCCATGATGTACCTAACACAGGTGCATATAAAACAACTTATATGCAATGCTTGTACCATCTAGTTATATAAATATATTTGTGGGTATTTCGAATGAATTCTTCTACAAATTTGGTCATGAACTACTTTAGACCATCTAACAATAATAAGTCTGCTAAGTCAACTAATTACATGCTAATCACATTGCTAACTACTAAGTCTTCTATTTACGTGCTAATCACACCACGTCTTATAATTTTAGGTCCGAACACTAAGTAAAAATATAGCGACTACACAACTCTAACTAATTAGTTGCTACAATAAGAAGCTCCTATTCATCTAATTACGTGCTAATCACACTACATCTTATAATTTTATGTTCGAACACTAAGTAAAATTACACTGACTGCACAACTCTAACTACTCAGTTGCTGCAATAAGAAGCTCCTATTCATCTAATTACATGCTAATCACATCGCTAAAACTATAGCTAGATGCGAATGACAATTACCTTTTCTAGGTGCTCACAAGATGATGCACAACTTCCACAACTGGGTGAACTTCAACTGCTCTCTGGTTGGCTTCTCCTTTCTCTTCCTCTCTAGCTCTCGTCCTCTCTGCCTTTCTTCCTCTCTAGCTTTCTTGCTCTCTCCTTCATAACTAAAAATAGCGCTGGGATTTGCGTTTGTGTTCTGCCGTTTTATGGATGGGGGGGGCAGCGAGATGCCTAGCCATTGAAATGCGTAATTCGCACATGGCCTGGGAGGAAAGTCAGTCACGAACAGCACGTGGCCAGCATCAGCCGGGCATGTGTGGGGGCCTGGGGCACACTGCTGGTGCGTGTCACGTGTGCTGCGGGCGAGTGCAGGGCCGGGGCGTAGTGGCGGCGCATGGCTTCCACCTGCTGTCGTGGGGGGCCATAGGCTTATGCGCCACCTACTGCCATAGAGGACAGCAGCATGTTGCTGCTGCTGTGGGGGGCCGCAGGAGCTTCCTGCTATCATGCACATCGGCAGTAGGTACGTGTTGCGGTGGGCGGGCACAGCAGGTGAGGAGTTGCGGTGCACAACAGCACCAGGTAGATGGAAGGGGCCAAAATGGAATTTTGGGGCTAGGAGGCTAGTTTAGGAATTACAGTGGGCTAGGGGGCCAATAGTGTCCAAATTTGCACGAGATCTAGGTATCTGTATGGAGTAATCCGTGATGTATAGTGTCATAGAAAAAGGGACTAGACAATAAAAAAGGGGATCCCGGGTGCACACAGGTCCTTGATGAAGGGATCGGTTGTTGGGAAGTGAATATGTATTAATTGCTCCAAAAAAACCAAGTCTGGCTTGTTACAAAGGGGGAGGTGGCTATTTATAGCCCTCCATCCATGTGTGTGAGATTACAGATCTACCCCTAGAAAGGTACTACGCCTTTAGGGGTTGCACGGGCTTTTCGTACCCTACACGTAGCTTCTGGCTCACGGTGGACCTTCTTGGACTTAGCTCACACGGTCGATGCGCCTGGTCCATCTTCCTCCTCTTGTCTTCGCACTCCTCAGGGCAGCTTCGGGTCCGGGGACCCCGAGCACCCTTTGCTGCCCCCCGAAGTGGCTTCTTAAGGCATCCCCGACAGCCCCTCTGGCATTTGGGGTTCCACGCTCGGCCTTCGGCCCCCTGCGTAGCCCTCGATCTCCTCTAGGGCTCCTCGTGTGTACCTCGGGCCCCCTTGGGGTTCCACCCTCGACCTTCGGGGCCCCCCGTGTGGCCTTCGGGCTTCCTCCTAGGCTCCTCGCGTGTACCTTGGGTCCCTTCGGGGTTCCTTGCGTGTCCCGTGGGGGCCCCTTTGAGGGGACCTCGTGGTGTTCATTGGGTCGTGGGGGCCGGTGGCTGCCCCTATGACATATAGAAATCCAACTACGAAGTTCGAAGAGCAGTGGTGTCCAAATAGGCTGCTCGGGCAAGTCCGACCGGACATGTCATGCTTGGGTCGGCACCCTAATTCACCAGACCAGTCTAGTCCAGCATGCACAATGCTGTGTCTGGCCCTACAATGCGACGGAGGAGGAGGTTGGACACGGCCGGCGGTGAGGAGGAGAAGGATACAACCGGCGCGGAGGCGGTGGGGCATGGACGGCGCGGCTGGTGGTGGGGAGGAGGCCGAGCATGAGGAGGAGAAGGAGGCGGTCAGGACCGGCCCGGCATGGCACGACACGTCAGGCATGGCAAGAAACGGCACGTCAGGGCCCGATTAAGGCTGTTACACCCGGTTAGGCACGTCGGGCATGGCCTAGCACGACACCTTAGGCACGATTATCCCATTAGGCACGGGTAATGGTCAGAATCTTGAATATTTTGACCATTTTCAACCACTGGGAGGTTTAAAAATACTAGTAAAATGTTGTTTGAAAAGGTTGGATACGTATTTTAAAGCTTTCCGTGATGCAATATCTTTCTTAAATCATTCTAACCAACGGATAGCAGCATATAAGAACTTCTGCAGAGCAATGGGCGTACGTCCAAGAAAATTTGGTTTGGACATGCCGGTAAGATGAAACTCTACTTACTTGATGCTTAAGAACCTTTTACCAAACAATAGCACCTTTTCTATTTTTATTCAAACACACTATTGTACCACCGACGGTAGTGCACTATTGACTGAGCAACATTGGTTTGTTGCTAAGAAGATACTTCAGTTTTTGGAACTTTTTTATGATTCCACTGTTGCTTTATTTGTTTTGTATATTATCCAACACCTTCTATGATTGTGTATAGTACTCTAAGAATTGCTAGTCACTTGAAAGCATATAAAATAAAATAGTCTTACGAGAGGCTATTGTTGCTATGAAAATAAAATACTTGAAATATTGGAACTAAATCTCATTCATATATGTGTTTGCATTTGTTTTATATCCTAGAGCAAAAAAAATCAAGGATTTGCTAATATTCTTGAACTTCTTAGTGATGCTACAGGCCTAGACTATTCTAACTATTTTGAAGATGTTCGTGCTAATTTTTTTGAGATTTTTCAAAGGTACGAACATAAGTTTCAGGGAATTTGCTTGGAACGACCTCTATTACCGCCCACCGTAGTAAACAAGATAAATATGTGGGGCAAAATCTGGGATGCAGGTTCTTCATCCAAGTCCAGGGGTTTAGATTCTACAACGACACCTTCTCAAGTAAGACCAATCGCCCACCCAAGGAGTTGAGAACTATCCACCTATCTGGGCAGCAATACGATGGATTTCAACGCAGGTGGCTTTTGAAATGTTCCAATGGTGGCATAACCATAAGGTAACATATGTAGTGCTATCTATATTAGCACGTGATGTGTTAAATTTTCTTATCTCCATGGTTTCCTTTGAGTCTGCTTTTAGTCTTTATAGAAGTATATTAGAGGAGAGAATAACATGTCTCATGAGTGAGATGGTAGAGATACTTGTAACTGTGAAGGATTGGGAACAAGCTGATACAGGAATACAATACTCTGTAGATAATCCAGAGTTAGCGGATGTGCTCGAAAATCTGTACCTAGACAATGACGCTTAGAACATGGATCATGGATGTATGCAGAGATATAGGCTGTACTCGTTTTCTTTTCCCAAGGTTTTCTCATGTTGAGTTTTTACTTGGCAAATATTTTAATGAAGCAGCCATATATACATTAATAAAGCTCTTTATTATATTTTAAATATGTTTGTTTCTTTTTATTGGTATATAACTCATTTTTTTATAATTTTAATCTTTATTTTTGAATTCTATACATTTTTCTAGATTTTTTTTAAAAAATTCAGTCAAAGATTGTAACACCCCAAATTTCAATTTCCAAATAAAAATAAAATTTAATTATTTTTGTGGAATTTTTTGAAATTTTAAAAGCTTTTTCCTATTTATTTCAAGGCTAAAATAAATTAATTGCAAAAATCATTACCAATTATAAGTTGGAATTATTTTATTTAAATCCAAAATGTCTCAAAGGATTTCTGTGAATTTTTCATATTTTTTTTTGAATTTTCTATTTTCTAAAGCCTTTTTGAATTAATTGGATTATTTTAAATAGCTAAATCATTTAAAATCCCAAAACAATCTTTGGGCCGAATCTATCTCAGCCCAATCCTTTTCCCACGCGCACGCAGCCCACTCGACCCACTTCTCTCGCGCGGCCTCGCTTTCCTCTTTTGTGGACCGTCCGATCAAAATTGGATGGTCCGATCTAGATTGGAGGTTCGGACGGTCCGAACGTCCCAAGTAGTGTGAACTGTCCGATCGAGTTTAATCGGTCAGATTGAGTTTACACGTTTGGACGTTCCGAACGTCCCAAGCAGTGTTAACCGTCCGATCGAGTTTGAACGACCAGATTGAGTTTACACGTTTGGACGTTTCGAACGTCTCAATTAGTGTGGATCGTCCGATCTAAATCGAACGGCCCAAACACCACCCGCTCCTTTTCCTTTCTTTGCTATCACCGACAAGTGGGGCCCGCATTGCCACGTCACTCATCCCCTACCTTCCTTTCTTCCCCGCGCGTCTGCGCTTGCCGTCCGCCATTAGCGCGATTCGAAAAACCATCCAAACTCGTTCGAATCGGCTGCATCTCCCAAATCTCCGCGCGCATTAAAGTCGCCGCTTCAATCCGTGCCCGTCACGGCTTTTCCCTTCCATCTCCAGCCCCGAATCCCTTTGATTTTGCCTCAGACCCGGTGGGAGCTTCATACGCTCCACACCACCTCGCCCTCGCCCTATATAAGAGTGCTCTGGGACCGCCATGGCCCTCTCATCCCAACACCACCACCCACATAGTCTCTCTCTCCCTCAGCTCGCCAGAATTTGAAAATATCCAGCACCGTTCAGAGCTTCTTTAACCGTCGATTCCACCATCATCACGCCCGCTCCGTCCACCCCGTCCACCTATACGGCATCGCCGCTTCACCGCGAACCTTGTGTGCGCACCCACTTGCCCCGAGAACCACCGGAGCACATTCTTCGTCGTCGACCTAAACTCGCCGCTACTTCTTCACTCGCCGTCGGTGACTCCTTCATGCCCCTACACCGCAAGGTAGCGCACTAGATTCAGTATCATGTTATCTTCATTTTGCGCACCTCCATTTGGCTCGCCGTGGCGCGAAGCGCCGATGAGCCCGAGCCCGTAGCGCCGCCGCTCACCGGACCTACATGGCATGTCCACGTAGGCGCCATGTCAGCGCCACGACGGCGCTAGAGTTCACATGTCTATCCACGTGTACGCCTATGTGGCGCATTGCGCCAGCACCCACACCCTTCACACTGTTGCGTAGACCGTGTCCACCGTGGTGATTTGACTGCGCATGGACTCAATCCATTGACCTTCGAGCCCACCTGTCATAGAGCTTAAATGATTTCCTTTAGAAAAGAAATTCAGCCAAAAATTTGATATTATGAGTGCTGACATCAGCATGTGCAATAAACCGATTTTCCTTTAGAAAAATAATTCAGGAAAATCAATAAAATCTAAAATTAGGATTTTCTTTAGATTTAAACTTCCAGGAGCTCGTATTTCTTCATACGAACTCCGATTGAGGTGATTCTAATTTCTAAATTTATATAAATTCAAGATCTAGCTATCTAAACTAAAATTATTTGTTTTGGACTTATTTTGAATTGTCATTTGAATTTATTTGAGTATTATTTGAATTTATTATATTTTCTCTTATAGATTTCGACGACTCCGGAGAGCTTGACCCTTTTGAGGAGTTAGATTACCAGGACTTTGAGCAAGACAAGTTATACCATTGATCATGTTGATCCCACTATTTTTAATTTATTTAATTCTGTTTTAAATTACTTTTGCAAGCATAATTTTATTCATTTATTTTAAATTCCTAGTTACTCCAATTCCTTTGTATGGCCAATGTTGATGTTTGGATTATCATTCCCTTGTCATCACCATAAACAAAATAAATTTTAAAAATAACTATATGCTTAGCCAATGCTTAGATCAAAATTTTGTATTTGGGAGGTTTTAGCCAAATTATTCAAACTTGATTTAGTTTGAGTCTATGGTATTGTTTTGCCATAGAAAGTTTATAAAATGAATTTACTTGAAAAATAAATTTAAATGGTTTAGACTTGGGCATAATGGATGTTGGTGTGGTGCAAGTCGATGCACAAGATCGATTCATTTCTATGATCGAGTCTAGGGTTGTGGAATGTTGCCCAAGTCAGTTAAGGACCGGTCTTCGAGCCGCATCTTTCTAAGCTCCACCATACTATCGCATGTTTTGAATGGGCAGAACTAGGCCTAATAATTTGTAATACCTTACTGTTATTTGTGCTATGTTGTTATGTGGGTGTCGGATAGACAATAGTCCTACTTGGCGCAAGAGGGGGCTTCCGGAGGATGGTTAATCTAATGGAAGTGAAACCTTAGCAGACATAAATACTTTAGGGTATAACATTGTAAAAGCCTTGTTATAATTGCTTAGTTGCACACCTTCGGAAGCGTGTATTGGCCGACATTAAAAGCAAATTATCTCTTGTGGGTAAAGTTGTACCACCTCTGTAGAGTGTAAAACTATTCGAGTAGCCGTATCTATAGTCATGGACATGCTGAGCAAAGCCACTCTAAGTTAGACTTTGTTTTTGGTTTTAAAATGATTTTAGTAAATGATTTTAGGATGATAAATCCTTCTAGTAAATTGGGCGGTTAGCCATGTGATAGGTGGGTATCCTTCACCATTCATTCATGGAGGTTATCCACTATAAAACTATCAATTTTAAATCTGATTTTAGATATTGAATAAAAATGGCCTTGGAAATTATTATGAGTATTTAAAACTGAAAATGTTGATTTATGCAAAATAGACCTTATTAGCTTCACTTGTTTACTTATGCATGCATCATATTCTTTTATTGGGTGTAACTTGCGAGCACGGAAGTTGTGCTCACTCTTGCTGAATAATATTTATTCAGGAGAAGAATTTTATCAAGACGGTGAGGATCCAGACGTTTAGGCCTACGCCCCAGACGATTGTCTGTGGCGCATCGTGTGGCATACTACTTATTTGTTTCCACTGTGTTGTTTTATTTGGCCTTAGGCCCCACTTGTAATAAACTCTGATTTATATTACATAAATGCATGATATGATTGTGATGTCACTTTTGTGTGACTGTGTACACTAGCTATCCTGGACTCGTGTATGGAAATGCAGAGAACTTGGGATCCTTCATTCCTGGGTTCAACAGAGATGGGCTAGATGGGCCAACCTTGGTCCATCGGGATATACATGCTCAGGCTAGCCCAGAACAGCCTGAGAGGCCGGTGTGTCGTGCCTGGGTCAGCACCTCGGCCCAAGGGTTGACACGACATGACCTGATTAACTAGGCAGGCCAGCCGTACCGAGCCTAATTGGGCTCGTGCTGTGCCGTGCGGCCCATCTGGCCACCCCTAACCAAGTGCATCCACAACGTGGGTTATCAACTGTCGATGTTTTAATATCGAACTTATGAAATGAATGCCGAGGAGCTCCTTGATCGAGACTAAACAAGATGAGACACGGAGATTTTCAGACAGGTTCGGGCCTTCTCCTGGAAGAATAACAATCATACTCCTGTATTTATGTATTGATCATGTTTATAGCAAGAAAGAAGTTACCGAAGGCTAAGACTAATGACTCATGCCTTGTTCTTCACTTGTTTTGTCTCTCTTTGTCCACCGGTGTTATCCTTTATATAGCATTTGAGGGGGGTAATAGTTGTCCCGTGCCAGGAGGTGCCTCAACGATCGATGAAATGTGCACGTTTTGATGGTAGTTATTGTTAGAGAGACAATCTCCCCACGTTTGCCTTGCAGTTATGCCAGAGACATAGGTTAATACATGCAATTATATTGGAGGATAACAACATGTATTTAACTACTGCGTACAAATAGACACAATGCATAATGTCCCTAGTCAATTGGGTCCACCTATCTGTGGGCTTTATCGACCATAGGGTGGTCATGATTAATTTGGTTATAGTAAAGCTTACGACCATGAGGTGATCATAATAAATCTTACGATTATGAGGTGTTCGTGGAAGATCTTACGACCAGATTGTAGTCGTAGAATAGCTTATGACTATATAGGGTGATCGTAGAATAACTTATGACCACTAAGTAATTATAATATTCCCTTATTATTAATTATAAGGGGTACCTCTAAAGGTTGTGTAAAGACATTATTATCTATAATAGATATTATAGATAAATAATTTAATTAATTGATGATTATTAGATCCTCGTCATCTAGCCCCCCAACTTTAAGTGAAAATGATTTACTTGAAAAAGAGGTCATAGGATAGTGGTTAGAGAAAAAATGTCTCCGACCGGTATTTCTTTTGACTAGAAATTGTCTTAGTTAAGAAATTTATTTTTACTTGAGTTGTAAAAATAAAATTCCTCTTTCCCGAACCGACAGAATAAAGAATAACAATCGCCTCTTACAATTTCTGTCCGTTGGGAGCGGTTCCCAAAGAGATTGCAACTGTTGGGCTCCCCACAATTTTTACTTCAGGCCCACGGTTATAAATAGCCAGGGAGGGGGTAAACTTAGGTTTTTTACTTTCCCCAATCATTTCATCTCTTTTGAGCTCTTGTTTTCTCTACTTCCGTCTGAATCGCAATCTTTCCCAAATTTCTTCAAATCCAACACAAATCTTCGCAAGAAATGGCCGGAGTTGTTTCCAAGTGGGAGAAATCGAAGATGAATGTGGAGAAGATGAGGGTTCTTGTCGTTGCAGAGAAGATTCCAAAGCGAGTTTTGGTGAAGTGGACCAACACTGAAGGTCAGCATTGGTCATTAGATGAGTCGGAGAAGATTCCAGTATTTCAAGCCTACTTTGAATGTGGCCTCCGACTACCAGCGCACCCATTCCTGATGGTCGTGCCTGAGCATTTTGGGGTGGAGTTGGTGAATTTGGTTCCTAATTCCATCACCATGTTGTGTGTCTTCGTGTAGTTGTGTGAGGCCTATCTGGGAATCCTTCCATATTTGGATCTCTTGAAGTATTACTATGGAATGGGGAGGCACCGAGCGACTGCGGGTAGCTATGGTTTTCAACTCCATGATGGGAAATTGAAGGAGTATGTCATCATGTTCACCCGGTTGGTGTGGCCAGTATGGAGGAAGAGGTGGTTCTATTAGACATTAACCAAGAACGACAGCCTCTTCTTCGTGAGCAAAGCTGTAGAGAAAAACAAGTTATGGGACTCGGCTCCAAGCAACCTCAGCCGATTGGTCTCTTACATTCAAGCCATCATGGACTTGAGAGAAGAAGGACTGACCGGATGGCATGTGGTGAAGGATTTCCTCACGCACCGCATTAGCCCCCTAAAGAAACGAGCACATCTAATGTGGAGGCACTCGGGGGTTAAGGATTCGACCAGAGACTACAAGGAAGGTAATCTTATAGTCAATCTGCTCTTTTGATTTGGCATTCGAGCACGCTTATTGATTATGTCATTCCATTTGTAGATCTGCCACAGAAGGAGATCGATGCTCGAGTCAAGCTTATTTGCAAGAAGTCCCCTACGATCACGGAGTCGACCACTTATCAACTCTTGTTTTATGACCTTTTGTAGCAAGTCAGCGTAACAGATCTCCAAAATGCTTCTGACATTGATTTGGGGTGCAGAAGATGACTCAGAGCAAGATCACGTTCCTCTGAGTAAGAGACGCCACCTCGTGATGGCGGTCGATAAGAAGAAGAAAGATGGGAGCTTGAGCTCTACCCTTCCACCAACCTCTTCTGTGGGTCGTTCCCTAGTAGTTTCGACTGCAGTGGAGAAAGGGAAGGTGGTCGTAGATCTTAAGCATAATGTCCCAAAGGCTAAGATACCTTTTTATTATGACAATAAAACATTTTTTGTCAAGCGAATTGAAAAGAAAAACTAGAAGAGTTATATGTCTTTTGTGAAGGCTACTTGCGGTCCAGCAGAGCATGTGGTCGAAAGGAGTGATAGTCCCTGGGTGGTCGAGGCTGGTTCTGACCACCAAGAGGGGGAAGTTGCAAAAGAAGGTTCATCCACTACTCACGATGTACGACCAGTCAAGGTCGTACAAGACGTGGTCCCCCAGGCCAGCGATGCTGGAAGCCTTCCAGAAGTTGAAGGTGCAAAGCTGGCAAGGGTGATCGAAGAGGAGGAGAAGAAGACGAAGTCTTCCCTTGGGAAGATATCTTCTATTTTCAAGATCATATCCAGGAAACCGAGGTATGTAAAATTAAAGGATAAGTAATTGTACTTACTTTTTATTTCATAATTTGACATGTCAACTTCTCTTTGTTATTTCAGACCTGCTTCTCCAGCTCTCGGGGACATCTCTACGGAGAAGTCTACAATTATTATGACTGCAACTATGGGAGTGTTAGTTTCCCCACCGGTCGTAGAGACAGGAGTAGAGGTGGTCGGATCTTCGACCATGGTCCCTAAGGCGGTAGGGGAAGGACTTACTACCATTGAGCCAGCCGCGCCTACTAGAGTGTTAGTTTTTTACATTTCTACTTTTCCTCATTGCATGTTTCTTTTTTCAGAAAGCTCTCGAACAAATTGCCACGGTTGGTGAATACCACAGGTAGCTCGAGTTGCTGAGGAAGCAGAAGAGTGAACTCTGCGAGTAGGCCTCTGGTAAGTTACTATAACGAGTAGTTTTTAGCCAGTTGTTCAATACTCATACTACTTTATCCTTTGTAGGTTTAAAAGTGACGAAAATACCTTAACCGATGCACTCGACTATGAAAAAGCCAAGTCACAAAAGTTAAGGGCCAAAAAAAACCTGCTGAAGAATCTTTAGGAGGCTAGTTTTGCAACTTGCGAGCTACAAAATGTAATTAAAAGTAACTTACTTATGTTTGCCATTTGAAAAACTTTCTTTATTTTTCTAACTTCTTTTCTTTTTCAAACAAAGAAGTTGATATGGGTAAGCTTCGATCTGAGGTTGAATCGAAGAGCATGGTGATCGATGAGCTTACCCGTATCACCAATGAAAAAAAGAAAAGTATAAAGGAATGGGAGGAGCAGTGCTCGAAGGATGTTGCCTCTCATGAAAACGAAGTCAAGAAGCTTGACGATTGTTTGGCAGGTAAGAATTTTTTTACCTATGACTAGTTTAAGGTATTAATCCTAATTCAGGTTTTATTAACTGGTCGTTACTCTATTTTTAGAGCATGTGTGGGAAATAAAATGACTTTAGGAGGTCTTGACCCACAACCAGGAGGAAACGAAGGCCACGAAGATGAATCCGCAAGACAACATGTCCCTCCCGAACAACGTGCTCGAGGGACTAGATGCTGAGGAGATTGCTCTTCTTGAAGACATCGTGGTCGAACACACGAGCCATGTTGGGCAGTGGATCGGTACTCTCCAGGAGTTGATCACTACTCTGAAAACAAACCAAGCTGAGTCAATTATACCGGCGATCATAAATGGAGTAAGTTTTATCTTAGCAAAACTTAAAGCTCATGACTGTGGCCTTAATCTTCTTCCAGTTGAGGCTGATTTTACCTACCTTGAAGCAGAAGCCCAACAACTGGTGAAAGAAGCACGATCAGCTGGAAAGAAGGTCACAGAGGAGATGCTGCTAGTATCTCCTTCATCTTCTGAGTAGTTTGTAATTGGGAACTCATTGTAAAAATAATATTTATCTTTGTGTGTGTATAAATCTTCATTTCTCGCAATTGCCTTTTGAGTAGTTAGTAACTCATAAGACAAAGCGAAAATGAGAATTGAAATATAAGACTATGAATTAAAGTCATGATTATAACTTTACCCTAGCCCCCGACTGTTTTCTTAGTTGAAGTAATTGAGACAAGGAAATAGTGGAAAAAAGAGCTCATTTAATACCTTAGTTTTGACCACATGTATGGAACTTTCCCTTGTATTGGCAGTAAGAATAGGGGTCTGATCGATGATAGGAAGCTCCTTCTAGTGGGCAAGACCACATGCAGAGAGGAGAGACATCGACTAGGTGTCATTCCCTTTTTCTTTGATCCTATGGTTTCAGACTCCCCGTTTGAATACTCAAATAACGGAAGAGACAGATACTTCGGGAATAAAATTTATGAACCTAACTAAAACATCTTGTAAACTAACGCAAAGTCTCATGAGAATGTTGTCGCATTTGATGTAGGTCATCCACTATTCCAGGGCGGATGTATGTGCCTTGGAACTTTGCTAGTAGTAGATCGCAGAGGTGTTGCAATGAGTAAATCGACTCTACTGGTTGGTTCAATGACCATGATCGAGCGGATCCTTCGAGCACTATTGGTAGGTAGTTTACAAATTTTTTAAATAATAATAATAATAATTTAAAAGATAATTACAAAAAATAGACTTTGTTTTGCAAAATAGGTGCCTATCGCTATTCCAACTAGCGACAGGAACCCTGTCGCCAATTGGAACAATGCGGAGAGGTTCCTATTGACAATTGAACTAGCAACAGGACAATTTACCTCTTCGCTCCAGACTACGCCCGGGCGAAGAGGCGTACTGAACATAACATACCTCTTCACTTCGGACTGCGCCCGGGCGACAAGGAGCTCTAGGACGGTTGTCGGTCTCACTAGCAGGAGCCTTCCACTTGTGCACCTCGCGCTCGGCCTAGTCACACTCAGCTTCTTGTTTAGGGGTCCTCCACCACCACCCTGCTCTTCTAGACTCCTCCGGTGCCTTTTAGTACGATCGGGTATATAAGGTTTCCACTGTTTGAAGGTCCCGGCTCACATCGCATAGTTCTACATGTATTTCTGCTCGATGAACCCCCTATCATACATATACAGAAAGTAATAAGAAGTGACATATCTAATTAATTCAACCATTGCACGATTAGCGACACATAGGAAACAGATATGCACATAAATTGAAATAGAAATTAGGTCCATAATATTTTAATTAAGCTCTACATACCCTATGTACCTACTCTGGATTTCTTAGAGAATTTTTAGAGGTGTCTTGCTATTTTCCTAGTTTATAAAAAATTTTAGGCATTTATCGAAAATTTAACGTGCACAAATGGAAACCAAAATTAAGTTAGAATTATTTTGATTAAGCTCTACATACCCTATTTAGCTACTCTGTAATTTTTATAGATTTTTTATAGGTACCTTGCTACTTTCCTTATTTGCAAAGTGTCTCTAGCATTTAAAAATATTTAACGTGTACAAATGGAAACAAAATTAAGTTTATAATATTTTAATTCAGCTCTACACACCCTATCTACCTACTCTAGATTTCTTAGAGATTTTTAGAGGTGTCTTGCAAAGTATTTTCGGCATTATCAGAATATTTACCATGCACAAATGGGAACCAAAATTAAGTTGATATTATTTTGATTAAGCTTTACGTACCCTATTTAGCTACTCTATAATTTTTACATATTTTTAATATGTATCTTGTTATTTTAGAGGTGTCTTCCTATTTTCTTGGTTTAAAAGGTTTTTTTGGCATTAACAAAATATTTACCATGTAAAAATGAAAGCCTACAAAGTTTTCTTAGTATTTTTGTGGATTTTTCTAAATCATACGAGTACTGCAACATAAATAATATCTATACGACGAAATAAACAATACACAACTAAAATGATCTACTATATCAAACAACAATATAGCTAAAATTATTTAATCCATTGAATTCTATGTCGCTATTTTTATTTGCTAACCTACAAAGTTTTGAATTTAGGTACAAAGATGCAAGAACATTTACCTGCAAAATGGGCAACCAGATCTGCTACTTCGTCTCTCTCTCCTCTGCTACGAACCGGTAGGGCTTCGCTACGTCTCTTCTCCCTTCTCCTCCGCTCTCTTCTCTTTCTCTTCTCTTTTTTTGGAATTAAAATGACTTTCCACCGAATTTTGGGGGTTTATATAGCCATTTTCTGTCGCCATTTGAACTAGCCACAGGAACCCATGGTTTTGTGTCTCCATTTCAACAAGCAATTTGCATACTGTTCGATGCAAATCGCCAGTTGTAATGGTAATAGGTAGTTGGAACGGCTACTGGTAGTAAATAGGTTACTGTTGCTAGTTGGAAACCTATTTTTGTAAAAAAAATAAACTATTTTTCCTAATTATCTTTTAAATTAATACTATTTAAAAAATTGGTAGTATGCCGTGACGTGCTCACCTCCTGCGGCTCAGACTGCAGTGGTATAAATTTTCATAAATTCAATGGGATTTTGAAACCCATCAAATTTCTCCATGATAGCTGGTTAAAATTTGGCTGGCCAGCGAACTGCTCGAAGATCTGATGAGAATGCCCAACATCTGGTAATGATATCATGACGCCTTCTTTGCGAGAAAGAAGGGTTAACATCACTAGTGATCATGCTCGATGGTACCTGGTGGTAAATGGACCTGATCTATCATGGATCTTAGTCCTACGAGGGTAGTACTCCTTGTGCGCCAACTACTAATGCTGATTTCTTCGAAGGTGTGGCGAACAACCACCTCTCCTAGGAGTCTGTCGATTACTAGCCGCTGGAGGTGTTCGTTGATTTCTTCTTTGACCAGCATCATGGTCGGGAGATCGACCAAGCCTGCAGTCCTATCGCTCTCCATGAGGAGAGTTGTTCAAACTACTGGCATTCTATGGAGTTGTCCTAGTATGGCATTTGAGACTGCGTTGTCGGTTGCGCTTGATTCTGGTCATGGTGTCCCAAAGTCCTTGTGTGATCTCTTAAGCAAATAGGTCATAGCCTAGCACTTGTGCAAGCTCTAGTCGGGTTCTCGATCAAATCATTAATCTGTTGTAGTGCTCGAGTAGTTTTTGATTAGTACTGAATGCGCCCAGGTAATGTGCTCTTGGCTACAATCCTTCTCCAGATGGTATTGGGATCGTCAACATATGAGATGGCCGAAGCATGTCTTAGTGGAGTGCGATCACTTCGAGGATGTTGGCCACTCTCATGAAGGTTGACATCTCGGTCATCGTCGAAGGAGTTCTCGTCATTGCCACAAGAGCCCGAAGCGTATGAGCGATAGGAAACAACCCTAGTCCTATTTCTCGGAGAGTGGCCAGGATTTGCGGGGAGGATGAAGACCTCCGAGTGCTGGTGTCCCTACTCGTCGTTGAGTCCACTTGACGGGACAAGTAGTTGAAGGATATCACCTAGCGACTTGGAGCAATGCCCTCCGGAAAGAGGAATTATGGATTATAACCGTCTCCGATTGAAGGTGAATTCTCCGGGTATATGGTCGAATCTACAGCTGTAGTAGGTTCGACCACATTCTGGGTGGGGCTAACCGAAGAGTGATGCTTAGTAGGTGACAGTCGAGCCCCGGAACCATGGGTTCCAGATTTCATATGTCAGATCGGACAACCTTCGATGGACTTGAACGTTTGGAGGAGGAATCCTCGCTGTGGGGACCCCGGTAATTATCTCCATAAGACCGAGATTAGACAAGGTCTTAGGGACATAATCACGGGTCTCCGGTAAATGAATTCCAATTTAACTCTATCCAAGTGAGAGGTTTAGCCGAATACTAGAGCCTCAACGATCATGCGCGCTGCTCCCTTGCGAGCACTACATGATTGTCGATTCTCTTTCGATTCGAAGCACTACACTTAGCGAGTTAAATGGGAATTCATCAACAATGAGTATGACTTATATTGGCTCCCAAGATCAACTACCAATATACTCATACTCTCATCCAACGTTGATTACATCCATACAACGCATACAACAAGAGGTCAAAAGACATACTGCATAATAGTCAAAGTCTCGACTTATTACATGCGGCCGACCGACCAAATTCAAAGTAAAGTATCAAGTAGCAGCGGAAGCAAATAAATAAAGCAAAATACCAGTAGTGGTATGCCCATCACCCATCGGCAACCGACTGGGAGTTAAATGATAGCACACTACTCGTTAGTGTCACCCAAGTCAACACTAACAAGATCGTCAGACTCATAATCTTCCTCACCCGAAAAGGCCAGCAAACATCTGGCTGAGTACAAGTGTACTCGCAAGTCTTACACAAATAAAAATAGTTATGCATAAGGGTCATTCAAGGGATGGCTCATATTGGTTTAGTTTTGCGAAAGAGACGCAACAATTAACATCCTACACATACTAGTTTTCATGTGCCCATTTTAAAATCAGATTTGAAGTAGAAGTAAAGCATGTAGTAAAGCATTTCAGTAATAAACAATTGAATCATACAAAGACCAAAGTGGCAGCCCACTTTGATGTACTAAACACATGAACATCCCGTTCATGACGAATACCAAGTTCACCCACAATTTTAATGAAAAGTCTAACAATAGTAACTCCCGAACTCAAGCGGTTGTCCATAACCGTGGACACGGCTATTCGAATAGATTGATACCCTGCAGGGGTGTACTACTTTACCCACACGACTTGATTAGCCCGTAAGCCTCCAGAGGCCTCTAAAATATCACACTTCCTATGGTATGCCGGCCGGGTAAATCAAGATACGATTATTTTCAAGAAGAAAGCCCTATTGAGCTAAGTCCCCTTGTGAGATGGTTCCTTGCCTAGTACAAGCATCGATAGCACTTGCTAGGGGCTCACAAGTTATATTGGACATACCGATGCAATCAAAATAAGTAAAATTGGTGCTCCTTGCACACTATAAAGGATTACATCGACTCCTAAGGAACATAGGATTTCACGGTCGCTATGCCCTTACACCACCAAGGACTTAACACAATAAAACCCTCCCCTACTTAACCATACAACACCCATATACCGCGTGTGGCAAAGACGAGTGTACTTGAATCAACGACGTTACAAAGTTCGGTCCTCAATTGTCCGACAAGTCCTTCCACTTACCCAATGCTCGTGCACAAAGCACCATCACTAACCAACACTTGTCCAGACCAAAAGCTCATTTAAAAATGACAAAGTTTAACTCATAAAGCGATATCGAAGATCTGAACCAAAGTATATAAAGAAGGTTGTGTGTATCCCATAATTGTTGGGTTAGCCCCGGCAATCAAACTACCGTATCTAGACTTGCATGACTAAGCAACCCATATTCAATAATCATTACATCCTATCTTAAGCATGTAGGTACTGGCATAATTCAAGATTAACCTCAAGCATAGGACATAACTAAACTACACATCACAAGAATATTTACATAATCAAAATAGCATGCAAGCAATTATCATTGCACTAACTTAACCAAAACTGGGATCAAATATGATGCAAAAGAAAGTTCAAATGATGCTTGCCTTGCTGGTACAGTAGCTGCTCACTCTCAGTGGCGTAAGTGTCGATATCAATATGCTCGGGATCTATATAATTATAACATCAAATAAATACCGAGAAAACAACTCAAAAACCAAAATGCTCAAAAATGCATGATTTTTCTACAGTAGTTAGGTCATGATTTTAGATGGATTTAGGTAAAAGAATTATTCCATTTGGAGTTATGAATCGGAAGTTATGCTATTTTGAATTTCAGGTTTCATTAACCCTAAGTTATGTAATTTAATTATTTGGCCAAAATTTATAGAACAGTGGTGGGGTAAAGGATTACATAGGTAAATAGGTAATATTAATACAAGTTCAAAATAGTTGAGTTTGTCCCATTTGGAGTTCTTATGATTTAGTTATTGATTTTCAAAGTTATCAGCTTTTTATAGTATAAAAATAATGGAGTTAAAGATTATATTCTCCCAAAAATAGTTTCTGTGATAGAGGTAAGATGGAGACCATTTTTAGAATTAAGTTCACTGAAAATGAAAATTATCAAAAGTGGTCTCACTGTTTTTGGAGTTTCCAATAATTACTTATGCATTTTTGAAGTTATCAGTCTTTTTCCTATTGTAAAAATAATGGTTTTAATGGATTAATCTCCAAATAAAGCTCTCTGCTACAGAGACATGTTTGGAACTAATTTTAATATAAAGTTTACTAAAAGTGAAAATTTCCAGAAGTGGTTTCATGTGATTTGGAGTTAAAATCAATTAGTTATGTATTTTAGAAGTTATTCATATTTTTCAGTGTATCAATAATTCATTCTCAGAATTTCTTAAGCGGCTAATACTTTTCTTAACGAGCGCCGCGCTAGCCGCGGTCACTGATGGGTGGGGCCAGTGAATAGCGTCGATTTTCGTTTAAACTTACGAATTAAACAAACTGACACGTGGGGCCCGAAGTTAGTGATTAGGTCCATGCACCTAGTTCACGTGGCCAAGGCTCAGTGAACTGGCACTTAAGGGCGGGACCCGCATGTCAATCACTCCATTGCGTTGCAATTAAACCTTCTGATTTCCGTTCCTGGTCCCACGTGTAATAGTCACATTAACGATTTAAGGCGTCCATTTAATAGCTTAACCCAATCATTAGCACTTAAGGACACAGATTTGCCCTAACCCCCCACGCTACAGTACCGGTCGGAGACTGCCACGCGCTCGCGCGTTTGGCCGAAGATGGCCTGGCGGCTCGCCGACGCTGTGGGACTCGCCGGCGCGAACTAAAGGTCGGAACAGAAAGCTAGGAACCGTGCGCACCTCGGCACAAGAGGATAAAGCGACTCGGCGACGCACTGAGCAAAATAGCGCGCGCAAAAACATCTACAAGGTCCAAGGAACCTTACCAGAAGGATGGAGAGGCCGAGGAAGCTTGGTGTTGAGCTGGCCACGGCAATGGTGACGGCGGCGGCAAGGCTTACGAGGAGGGGACTATCTGCTCAAGGAGCACGAAAGTTACCGTTTGAGAAAACTTGAGTGAGGTCAGGAGACGGTCACCAAGCAAGGAATTTAGAAATGGCTCACCAAGATGACAGGGCGATGGTGAATAGTGCTAATGGCCGAAAATAGGGGCAAGGTCCAATTCCCAGTGATCCTATCAAGCATCGGTGAAATAAGTTTAGGGGAAAACAAGATTATGTCCTAAGACACAACGTGACGCGCAAACAAGGGGTCAAAACTCACCGGAGGCACAAGTGGCACGATGGAGCGTTTCGGACCGCGCTCTAGAGCCGGCGAGGACACGATGGTACCCTGGGATTTACAAGCAATGACAAAGGATGAGCTCAGCAGAAATGGAAACGGCGAGGAACGAAGAGATGAGAGGGATCACCCGGTCAGAGCTTACCGGAGGGATGAGCGGAGGAGAGCTTCTCTTTCCTCAGACCCGAGAGGAAAGATGGGGAAGAAAGAGGCGCTCGGAGGGTTAAAACGTGCGGGTGTTGACGGGAATGGAGGCGGCGTGAGTCGGAGAAGCTCCAGGAGTGGTTGCATGCGGCGGTGGCTAACGGAGTAACGGCTCGCCAACGGCTCGGAGCAAAGCGGAAGCGCGCCGCGTGGCAAGGCGCTCGCGCCTTCGCGCGAGGTAGGGATGGCTATGACAGCGGGCCGGCTTGGGCGGACACAAGCGAGAGGGTGCGGTGTGGAAAACTGGTCCATTAGATCGGAAACGGACGGCTAGGATTTGAAGGGGGGTGCTCGGGCCGTGACGAAGGGGTACGAGATCAGGGCCATCGATTTTCGATCGGGTGGTCCAAGTGCGGTGCACTTAGAAGGTTGGGCCAAGCCAGTTCGCCGGTTGACTCGGGTCGGACTCAAGCCGTCCAACAATCTTTCGAATTTGAGTTTAAAAATGTTGACTGAGTATTAACATGTTTTCCCCACTTTGACCAGGGCTTAAATATTAGAAATAAAATTCCTAAAATCATGAAATAAAACATGGGGGTTCCTAGGAAGATATAGTTCCCATAAAAATTATGAAACCCCATTATTCATATTAAAATTTGTGACATTTAAATTCAAACATGTTGTATGTCTATGAATGTTGTTTGAATTTTAATTAGGTTCAAACTAGTCCCAAAATTTTTGGAAAAATCATATTTATTCATGAGAATTAATGTAGTATTTAAATAAATTGATTCCAGATGATGATCACAACTTTTTATTACAGATGCTAAAAGAAAACCGAAATTTGAAGTGTATGTTAATATGAAATGAGATTTTCCAAGTACAATATATTATGAAAAGATTTGAATTTGATAATGCATGTTAGTGAGATGCATTATAATCCATTTTAATAGTTGGGGCTGTGACACTCGCCATGTAATAGTTGGGGCTGTGACACTCGCCATGTTCAAGACTTGTTGTGGGGCGGCTCCGATCATGGTCTCTTGGTCCCTTGCCCTGTGAGGACTCCAATTCCTCCTCTAGGCGTAAAGTTGTGGGGGAAAAGGTTCCCTCATCAACCTTGTGCAGGTTACGATTCCCTGGGTTTGGTGAAAGATCCTTGGAACCGGCATTGCCGTCGAACAAAACGATGCTTGGCTCATAGTCATAGCAGGTATCCATGTCGAGTCCTGCGCGGTCTATGAGATTGAACCAATTCTATTCATTCCACTCACCTATCATGGAAGCATGAGAGTGGGAACAAAATAAAATTTGTCAAAAAGAAGGAAGAACTCCCCATGGATGGTGCCAACTGTTGATGTTTTAATATCAAACTTATGAAATGAATGCTGGGGGGCTCCTCGATCAAAACTACACAAGATGAGACATAGGGATTTTTAGACAGGTTCAGGCCTTCTTCAGAGAGAATAACAATCATACTCATGTATTTCTGTATTGATCGTGTTTACAACAAGAAAGGAGTCACCGAAGGCTAAGACTAAATACTCCTATCTTGTTCTTCACTTGTTCTATCTCTCTATGTCCACCAACGTTTGTCCCATGGTAGAAGGCGCTTCAATGGTTGATGATACATGGCCAGCCCAAATAACCTAAAGTGGTGATACATGGCCCTCGGCCCAATGTAAAGTTGTCGCAAGCACCATGGAAAATAAGCCTAATTCGTTGACCCAATGAAGTAGACTTGAATGCAGCCGAATTGGTGGAGATGGACGAATTAGGTGAAGTCCTTAATGTGTTCCTCTTACCGTGGGTTGGCCCCTCCTCTCCATGATTCCTAAGAAAAAGAAAATCACAAGTCTTAGGAAGTATCGGATTCTCAGCAGAAATATTATTTACTCTTAAGAACGAGTTTACCTCATAGTTTAATTGTTTTGCTTTTGCCCTAGTCATTGGTCCCGTAGGTTGAGAAGTGTTGGTGTTTGTATCTGAAGGAATGATGTCCTCATCATCCTCCCCCTCTTGAATTGGAGTCGTCCTTGACTCAAGTTCATCTTCTCCTCCCACATATGGCTTCAAATATGAAATATTAAAAATAGCACTAACCCGAAATCTGCAGGCAAATCTAGCTTGTAGGCATTATCATTAATCTTTGCTAACACCTTAAATGGACCATTAGCCTTCAGTCCGGCTGTTCCCCTCGCCATTACGCGTGTTAATGCACATTTGCACTGTCACCCGCGCTGGCGAGTAACCGCTGATCTCCCTCCTCCAGTGTCCCCTTGCCCTATAAAAGGGAGCATTGTGAGCCCCTCTTCACACTCATCCTTTTCCCCTCGAGCTCTGCTCCTCTCTCCCTCTCACCTCGCCAGAATCCTCAATTCCTCATCGTCGGCCACCGAGCGTCATTCCTGACACTGTCGGTGCAGCTCCGCCACCATCTTCTACACCTCCAGCTTAGCCTCAATGGGTTCTACACCATGCTCGCGCCATCTTCACCGGAGCATCGCCGAAGCGCCTTCATCATTGTCGACCCTAACCCCATCGCCGCCTTCTTCCTCGCCACCGACTGCTCCTTTGCATCTCGTCGCTACTCTGGTGCGCATCAGGCCCCCTCATCTCCCTCTCTCTTTTGGTACCACGCTGGTCGCCGCTGTGGTCCGTAGTGCCGGTGACCCTCGGCTCCCGTGTGCCGCCATCGTCAAGGTGACGTGGCCGCCATGTGGCGCCACATGGCAACCACATGGGCAACATGTAGGTTCCATCATCCCATTAGTGCCACATGGTTGAATGCGTGGCCGCTTGCATGGCAAGTCGCACTATTCTATCCGCTTGGTCCACCATGGACCAGGGCATTCCCGTGGACCCAGTCTGTAGACCGAGGGCCCACATGTTAGTATCTGGAAATATTTTTCTTTAAGACAAATAATTTGGACAAAATTCAATTATCCTGGTTGACGCAATAATTGGATTTTGTTTCTTTAGAAAAATAATTCTCCATTTCATCATTTCTTGTGAATTTTAATCTTCCGAGAGCCTGTTCTCCTTCGTTCGAGCTCCGATTCAAGTGATTGAAATGTCCAAATTCATCTAAAATCCTAATATAGCTAAATATACTAAAATTATTTAATTGGGAGTTTGTTTTAATTTCATTTGATTTTTTCGAATTTGGGTTGTTTTCACGTATAGATTTTGATGACTCTGGAGAACCAAATTTCTACATCATTTCAGAACAATAATTAATTGAGAAAGGCAAGTTACATCCTTGATCATGTTTGATCCTAATATTTTAAATTATTTAAATTCTGTTTTGAATTATTATTGCATGCTTATTTCTTTTCAATATATTTTAAATACATATTTTGAAATTGTAGTTAATCGCAAGATTTTTGTATGGACAAATCATGACATTAAAATATCCATACCTTGTCACTTTTGATAAAATCTAGTTGGTACAATAGTATAAACTAGAATATTTTGGGAAAACTTAAGCTTAGCCCTGCTTAGACCTGAAATATTTGATTTGAGAAGTTACAGCCAAAAATCAAAAGTGGTTTAAATTGTATGCATATCATTGGTGTGTTGTGGAAGTTCATAAATGACTTTAAAAAATAAAATAAAATAAAATAAAAATGGTTTGAACTTGGGCGAAATGGATAGATGGTGGGTGCAGATTTATGCACGGGCTCAATTCAGTGAATGGTTGAGGCCCAGGGGTTATTTTGGAAGTCGCCTAAGTTAGTTAAGGGTCGGTCTTCGAGCCGTATCTTGCTCAGCTCCACTGTACTACCACAAGTCTAGAATAGGACAGACCGAGCTAATTAATCTGCAACGTTCCACTGTTAGTTGTTCCATGTTGATATGTGGGTGTCAGAATGACCTATTTTTTATGTATCCCCACATGGCGCAAGAGGGGGCTTCTGGCGGATCATTTAGCTGGGCTCTACTACTTTTTCTTCGTCTTTCGCTGTGTTCTTTATTGTTGGCTTGTAAGTCTTCCTTGTATTAAACTCTAATATTTATTAATAAAATTATGCAAAATTATAGATGTTACCATATTTGTTTACCGTGTACACTAGCTACTATTCTAGGGATTAGTGTAGAATATGTAGAGGATTTGGGGTGTTACTCTCGGGTCCGATAGGCGCGCCATCCGCCTCCTCCCCAGTCTCCGCCACCTCCTCTGTCGGTCTCCTCTAGTGGTGGCTAGATAGGCCACCCGGCACGGCACGACACGGGCCTGTGCCGGCACGGGCCCGAATAGGCTCGACACGACTGACCCAGCTAGCTAATCGGGTCATGCCGTGTTGGCCTGTGGGCCGAGGTACCGACCCAGACACAACATGCTGGCCTCTCAAGCCGTGACGGGCCGGGGTTGGCGCGTTAAGCCCATCTTTGCTTGAAATTTTTTTAAAATTCTAGAAAATTCAAAAAGGTATAGAATTCAAAAATAAGGATTAAAATTGTAAAAAAATGAGTTCTATACCAATAAAAGAGACAAATATATTCAAAATGTAATAGAGTGCTTTATTAATGTTTACATGGTTGCCTCATTAAAACCTTTGCCAAGTAAAAATTCAACATAAGAAAACCTTGGAAAAGGAAAATGAGTACACCCTATAGCTCTGCATACATCCATGATCAAGAACATCTGCAAAAATAGTTGAAATAGTCTAGGTTGTACCATCACTAAGAGGTTCAAGAACATTAGCAAATCCTTGAATTTTTTCTCTATGATCTAAAATAAATGCAAATGCATAACTGAATGGGATTTTTCCCAATATTTCAAGTATTTAGTTTTCATAGCAACGATATTCTCTCATAAGACTATTTCATTTCATATGGCTTCAAGTGACTAGCAATTTCTAGAATACTATGCACAATTATAGGAGATGTTGCATAATACACGACGGATAAAACAATAGTGGAATCATGGAAAAGTTTCAAAAACTCAAGTATCTTCTCAGCAACAAACTAATGCTGCTCAGTCAATAGTGCACTACCGCTGGTGCTACGATAGTGCATTTGAATAAAAACAAAAAAGTGCTATTGTTTGGTAAAAGTCTCTTAAGCTTCAAGTAAGTAGAGTTCCATCTTACCGACATATCCAAACCAAATTTTCTTGGACGTACGCCCATTGCCCTGTAGAAGTTCTTATATACTGCTATTCATTGGTTAGAGTGTTTTAAGAAAGATATCGCATCACGGAAAGTTTTAATGTACACATCCAACATCTTCAACCTGCATTTTACTGGTATTTTTAAACCTCCCAACGACTAAAAAATGATCAAAATATTCAAAATTTTGATCGTTACTTGCCTAGCAGGCAAATCGTGACTAATCGGGCCTAACGACCTTAATCAGGCCCCGATGTGCCATTCTATGCTATGCCCGATGTGCCAATCGGGCCCAGGCATGCCCTAGCAATAGTGTCGGGTCATGCCGTGCTCGGGCCAGGCCAACAGTCCTGTGCTTTGGGTCGGCCCGGGCGGCAAGGCCCATTTGGACACCACTAGTCTCCTCCCTGGTTAGCCCCGCCTCCTCCCCGGACTCAGCCACCTCCATGTCAGACCGCCTCCCTTCATCGTCTCTGCCCAATGCTGCCACCTCCATCCTCCGTGCTGGACCGCCTCCCTCTGCCACCATCGCCCAACACCGCCACATCCGTCGCCCCCTACCACTCAATGTTGCCCCTCTCATCCCTCCCACCGCTCAATGCCGCCAAGAGCACCACTTCTGGCCGTCGGTGCTCGATGCCACCCGCCGCTACCCCTTTGTCGGGACCCAGAATTACGATTCTGGAAACCTCTGTGTATACTGCACTAGTCCAGGATCACGCTAGTGCACACAGGGTTAACATAGGTAAATATCGATCCACACAAGCGATAAATAAAGTAAACGATTAATTTGAATAACAAATAAGGGTTTTGACCTTATGGTCGAGTTTACACTTATTAAGCCACGCAGGCTAACAGAAATAAACAAATGGAACGGAAAACTCCAACGTAGATCCCACCAATTCACCACAGTAACCGATCGATCCGACCTTAACAAACGATCGCCTCCAAATAACTCCTCCTCAAAGCGTGACTCCTCCACTTCAGAGGTTTGGGCGCAAGTTTTACAACAAGCGTGAGTACACAACCGCACTCGCAAATCATACCATGGAATGCAATGTATAGATGCAGCTTATTCCAAAGAAAAGGCTTCGTGGTTCTTTTGCATAAAAGCAACATTTGCAATTGAATACAATAATAGATTGAAAACATAATTCAAAACAAATAGACAATATTAATTTAATGATTGTTTCACAAAGACACAAAGCTAAACAGATTATTTCACATAGCCATATGATTGAGGTTACACAGCTCCCATCCCAACATTTTATGAAAACTACCCTCGTGTGAAATCCCGAGCATGTCCATGACCATGACGCGCTATTCGAATAGATTGTTTAACACTGCAGAGGTTGTACACTTTACCCACAAGATACAACTAGTGTAGCAAGCACCAATCGTAACAAAACAGTTGGAAACTTCATCTCAAACATTGACACTCCCGGTGTGCTTACAAACCGCTATACCAACTCACATAGAATTGGTATAACACACACCGCCGACGTGGAAGACGATCGCCCCGCGATGCAACCACTAAGTAGTCACACCTCCACCCTATCACATAGTCTAACCTATCCACCGAACATCAATGCCGAGAATCCATAACTTACTAAGTTAGGCCCGCCCCATACCGTGCATGTGGTCGACAAGAAGACTCAGTTCAATGGCGCACAAAGTTAAGTCCTTAATTGACCAAGGCAAGACTTCCATTTTCTAACTAAGTCACAAAGACCATCATTCCCATCACATAGACCACCATGTCACACGTCTCCACCACTTGCCTCGCCTAAATCCTTTACCACCCGGCTGGTTTTAGTGCAACACATGCCATCACGAAGTAATAACACATAGCACACAATTTTACACGAAGTTCCATAGTCACTTAGTCATAGTTCATATTTGCAACTTTCCGAGATGTGAGACTGTAGCATGGCTAAGCAATTGTACTCGATCTAACCAACCCACGTTGGTGCTATAATATTACCAACTAATAACCAATCTAGGGTGACAAGGAATTATGACATACAAGGCCAAGGTGTGATAACAATTTGATAATAACTATGCCCAAAGCATTTAAATAAATAATTAAAGTAGAATGCAATAATTTAACACAAAGTAATTTGAAAACTGGGTTCAAGATGATCAAAGGTATGACTTGCCTTGGAAAAGGTCTATGTACTGGTCTTGATCTTGGGGTGCTCCTTCTTCCACAAAATTCCCGACTAATCGCGTCTACTCGCAAAACTAAACAAAACAAACAAAACAAATAAATAACAGAGGCAAAACAAACTCCAAAAATTAAATAAAAAACTCAGATAAATAGAGCTTGAATTTAGACAAATTTAGGAATTTGAATGGGCTCAATCGGAGTTAGGATGCAAAAGTTATGAGCTCTGGAAGTTTAAATCTAAAAAGAAACCCTAATTTGGATTTTCTGGATTTTCCGAATTATTTATCTAAAGAAAATTCAGATTAATGCGCAAAGCTGGCGTCAGCGAAGGAATTTCGGAATTAAAAGAAATCAGAAAACAATTCTGACATGTGGGACCCACATGTCAGTGAGATGGCTCACGGTAGACCAAGTCTACCGAGCCTCGGGACTCGGGGTCCGGTGGACTGCCGCGTGGGCGCGCACGTGTCTGCTGACACGGCGCCACGCAGGACGACACGCAGGCGTGCGGGCTGAGGTGGATGCTGACCCGGCTGCACGTGGCGCAAGGGGGGAGCTGGCAGCTGAGGTGGCTGGCCACGCACGCGGACACGTCAGATGAACGGCGGCGGCGCTCGGGGACCCACGGATCCGGCGAACGGCGGCTCGCCGGCGGCGGCGGATGGCACTGGGAGGTAGAGGGTGACACGAGGATCACGCGGGTGTGCTCACTGGTGCACGGGGACAACCAGGGTAGCCGACGGTGAGGTAGAAGCGGCAGCGAAGTCTCGGGCTCGTCGGGATCGGGGCTCCGGTGGTCTTCCGGCGAAACCAAGGCCACCAGGAGGTAGAGGAGCTCCGTGCGATGCCGAGGGTGCAGACGAAGAGGCGCGGGCGGCACCGACGGCGGAGAACAAGCTCGTCGGAGTTGCGGCGGCGCAGATTGCTTCTCCGAGCTTTTGCGGCGGCTAGGGTTAGGGTTTTGAGCAGCGGCTGCGCGGGTTGGAGTGCGGAGACCGAGGGCTAGCTCCCTTTATATAGGGGCGGCTCGAGGAGGTCTAGGGCACGGACGGCGAGAAAAGCGGGGCGGCGGCGGAGTCCTAGTCGTCCCCGACTCGGAGACGATGAACAGTGCCTCGGTGGGACCCGCTTGTCAGCGGCTGCGGCTCGGGCGTGATCGCGTGGGAAACGGTACGACCGTGAAACGGACTCCGAAGATCTGATCGTCCGTCCGAGATCGAACGGCTCACAATCAGTGAATTGTTGAATTGCCTTTTAATATATGATCAAGTTAATGGCAAATTCAGGGCTTTCACCCAACTAGGTTATTGTAGGCCTGGGTCTTAGCTTTTGATTTTGATAAAGAACACTAAGATTGGGTTGGCCAATTAGATGTTATGGCTTTTTTTCGTGCTGCTGCCCAGAAGTGTTAGACAGTTCTGACAAAGGGTGTTCATCGGTCTTTTGGGGCTTGGTATATTCAGAATTTGGGATTTCCATCAACTAGGTTGTTGTAGATAATCTTGTTACCTTTCAAACAAGCCTGAGTTTACATTTTTACGAATTTCAGAGCAAAAGTTATGTCAATTTTAGTATTGCTGCCCATTATGGTTTTCTGATGGAATGTAATTCAATTGGAGTAAAAATTGTGTGGTTAAACGTTGGGGTTGTGAGGACCCCAATTTATTTGGCTTGTAATGCTTAACCAACCACCCGGTCCTAGCATCACAAATCAAATAAATTGATCCTCGAGATATGTATACTTCCCTAAAGCAAGATACACACCCTGCTACAAAATTAGACATCACTCCATTCCAAACATAGAGTCCAAACACCACACTACCAAACGGAAGATAAACAAATAGTAGAGTTATTACGCACAAAGGCCGATGTGCCAAGATACACAAATAAACAAGAACGACAATGAAGCAAAAGTGCCATAAAATGGCTATAAACAAAGCCAATCGTGCCTTCAACCCACAAGGCATCCGACCGACCGCCAAGTCTAGTCGCCCACGAAACGGCAACACACTCACGTAGTGAGGCCCTTGGGGCTCACCTTCTTCCTCTGCAACAAAACATTAAGCAAAGCACCGAGTACAAAGATTGTCTTTGTACCCGCAAGACCGACGTGTGAACTAGCGCACCTATTCATAAGCTACATGCGAAGCTTGTTTAGTGGAGGCCATATGTTTCATTTGCATAAAGCCAATTTTCATTTGCAATAATATAATACGCTTTGAAGGCAGGTTTGCAATTCATTTTAATGTTGAAATAATGATGCGGATAATAATACAAAAGAATAGAGATAAAACATCCTAGAAGTGACTATCCCAATAGTCACCACAACAATAGCACTAATCCCGATTCGCACTCACCTATCAAATTTTAATTTAAATGTTGTAGTCTAACTCTCGATAAGCTTACCCAAGCGTGTCCATCACCTAGACGAGGCTATTCGAATAGTTTTAACCCCGCAGGTGTACCATGCACCCACACTTGCATCGCTTTAAGCCAAAGCACACTTAGAAGGTATGTCGCACGACTAAGTCCTACGAGACTTTTTCCAATATTGTGTATTAACTACGAGCCGCTCGTATGGATAGAAATCCATACGCTTACATGGTAAAGCCGAAAGACAACTACCCACTCAGATAAAGCTTTTGGACAACTACCATGCTCCCACCTCCATCCTCCCGCGACCCCGCGACCTGAGCCAATACACGCCAAAGTACTAGGTCAAGAGAGGTCCCATACCTCTAGTGTGGTTAGCACGCCGAAATGCCCGGATAACAAAACTCACAAGATGTTCGGTCCTTAATTGACCGGGCACCTTTCCAAATACACCCAAAGATCACACCAATCTTACCATT
Source organism: Ampelocalamus luodianensis (assembly GCA_036346255.1). NCBI lineage: Eukaryota > Viridiplantae > Streptophyta > Magnoliopsida > Poales > Poaceae > Ampelocalamus > Ampelocalamus luodianensis. Next base: position 22,756,234 of record CM070622.1, on the reverse strand, counting down.
GTGCCCGTCTAAATCATTTTTGTTTTCATTTTTAGTTTTGCAATTAAACATAGCAGAAATGCTGAAATATAAAGTTATATAAAATTTTAGGTGATCAAGGTTACCGACTAAGTCGATAACCGCCATTTCTACCGATACTAAGCATGTCTAAGCAATTTGACTCGGACCTACTAAGTGACAAGAGATCATCCAATGACCTCTAATCACAAGAAATAACCTAGGCTCAGTAGTAGAGGTCAATATTTTGTCTACAGGATATGCAACACGGATTTAACTAATCAATTTAACACAAATTAAGCGATGCATACATACAATGAAACAAAATATTAGACTTTAAAATACCTGGGATTATCATGATCAAATCGCTGTTCGGCCGCCGTTGCTCAAGTTGTTGCGAGGATCGTCCTCGTGGTTGCCGCAAATATCGCTTCAACGATTGAACATAACAAAGAAATAAGAACGAATAACACCGACAAAACTCAAACATACAACAACATCAAAACAAGCCAAAACTCACACAGCAGCCTAAGCATGACATAACAAAATTTAAGAAACAGAGAACAAATCATTTTAAGTTATTAAGAATTTTCTATGAATTTTCTAAGTTATAAACACATCAAAGCACTAGTTAAATACTTAACAAATTTTTATGAACATAACTAGTATCTGAAACCTATCCTAACAATTAATATACTGAAAATGGAATTTTACAGAATTGGGTTCAATGAATTTGGACAATTATTGAAAGAGATATGCATTTTCTAATTTAGAAGATACATAAGACATCATTTTATTAGCTAACAGATTTTTGCTACAGAGACATGGATGAAGCTAATTTTATCAAATAGTACACTTAAATGAAAATTAACAAAGACTGGTTTCATGCAATTTGGATAAAAATTGAATTAGTTATGCATTTTCTAAGTTTAAATGAATTAACAAAGCAAATGTAAAACATATTACAGAAATACTAAAGCATTAAATCCTTTTTCTACCCACAGCCAACTAGCCCCAGACACTGACAGGCGGGCCCGAGCGAAAGTGCTGACCAGAACCGCTTTCACGAAGGTTGACGTTCCCGGTGTGCTTACAAACCGCTATACCACTCACATAGAATTGGTATAACACACACCGGGACGGGAAGAGCGATCGTCCCGCGATGCAACCACCAAGTAGTCACACCTCCACCTGTCACACGGCCTAACCTATTCACCGAACATCAATGCCGAGAATCCATAACTTACTAAGTTAGGCCCGTCCCATACGGGCATGTGGTCGCAGAAGGCTCGTTCAATGGCGCACAAAGTTAAGTCCTTAATTGACCAAGGCAAGACTTCCATGTTCTAACTAAGTCACAAAGATTATCATTCCCATCACATAGACCACCATGTCACACGTCTCCACCACTTGCCTCGGTCTAAATCCTTTACCACCGTTGGTTTTAGTGCAACACATGCCATCACGAAGTAATAACACATAGCACACGTTTTACGAAGTTCCATAGTCACTTAGTCATAGTTCATATTTGCAACTTTCCGAGATGTGAGACTCGTAGCATGGCTAAGCAATTGTACTCAGCATCTAACCAACCCACGTTGGTGCTATAATATTACCAACTAATAACCAATCTAGGGTGACAAGGAATTATGACATACAAGGCCAAGGTGTGATAACAATTTGGATAATAACTATGCCCAAAGCATTTAAATAAATAATTAAAGTAGAATGCAATAATTTAACACAAAGTAATTTGAAAACTGGGTTCAAGATGATCAAAGGTATGACTTGCCTTGGAAAAGGTCTATGTACTGGTCTTGATCTTGGGGTGCTCCTTCTTCCACAAAATTCCCCGACGAATCGCGTCTACTAAACGAAACAAAAACAAACAAAACAAATAAATAACAGAGGCAAAACAAACTCCAAAATTAAATAAAAACTCAGATAAATAGAGCTTGAATTTAGACAAATTTAGGAATTTGAATGGGCTCAATCGGAGTTAGGATGCAAAAGTTATGAGCTCGGAAGTTTAAATCTAAAAAGAAACCATAATTTGGATTTTCGGATTTTCCGACAGACGCGAAGGCGTATTCTAAGAATACGCCTTCGCTACCAAAGTGCAAACCTAACATACTCTCACAGAAATACGCTCCCAACAGAGGAAACGCGTACGAGCTACACAAACCTAATCGACAACATGGACCCACATGGCGTTGACTCAAATAACAAATAACGGGCTGGATTAAAGGATTTCTAAACGCGATTAACCAAAGAGGGCCCACAAATCGCTGATATCGACTAAAGATGGTTATCACTAAAAAGTAGGGTTAGACCTTAACGCCCGGCGGCTTACACGGCGACCACAAGGATGGTGGTGCGGCCGCACGATCGTTTTCGCGAACCAGAGGTCTTAGGCGAGTGAGTGGTACCTTAAGGTTCGCAAAGATCTCACGAACACGTGACGGTGACGCGGAGCCCGATGGTCGACGGAGATGGGCTCACGACACGGAGCGGAGAAGAAGGTGCGGTGTGTCGCGAGAAGACGCTGTGAGCTTCGAGAAGACCCGGAAGGTGCGCGACGGAATCGCTCGGCCAGGAAGGATACGCCGCACAATGCCGACGAAGAAGGTCCGAGGCTATTTGAATCACGCGCGCGCGAAATCTGGGCTCGAGAAGAAGAAGTCGCACACCCTCCACAATGCATCAAAGACAGAACGAGCCCACCGTGAGCATCGGTGAAGCATTGCGATCAAGTGAGATCAACCGCCGAGGCTTGAGACTCACCGTAACGCAAACGAGCTCACGGAGCCGAGCGCGAGGTGGAGACGACGATACCACCCGGTGATTCATCGACGCCAAGAACCCGGATGGGCAAATGGAGGCGGCGCCAAACGTGGATCATCAGGGTGCGTCGCGGGCTCAAGGGCGGCGCACACGGCGGCGCCGCTCGGGTTTTTCTCCTACGAAGCTAAGAAATGGGCGGAGGGCGTAAGAATGGTCGCGAAGGAATGGACGACCCTAGGAGGTAGATGGACTTCAAAGCGATCCCGAGGCGTACACGCGCGTCCGGCGTGGCGCACGACGAGTGCGTGGCACGCGATGCGCGATCGCCCGAGCTCCTAGAGGCAATGAGTCGGCGAGGAAGAACTCGACAGTGGGACCCATATGTCGACAGGACAATGCGGTGCGAACGATACTTAGACTCGATCAAGAATGTATCGACCGCTGGATCCAAACGGACGGCCGAGACCGGTGTATGCATTCGGACAGGTCGGTTGCAAGACGCAACGTGGATCGCTCGATTTGCATCGGACGGTCACGATCGGTTGGACTCACGCGTGCAGCTAGGCGGTGCGGCCGAGTCAAGTGGTGCGATCTGGTTTGAGTCGGACTCGTTCGAGCCCGACAAACGCTGATTTCGATTTTGAGTTTAAAAGTCGAGAGAGTTTTAGGAATTTTTAGAGATAGCTCCCGAGCTCCAAAAATTCCGAAATTTTTATGGTAGCTACTTGAGACAGAGAGAAACATTTCATAAATTTTCCAGAACTTTTATGCATTGAGAAGTTCTGCAAAAATTCACAAGCATGCTGACCTAGGATTTGACCAGATTTTCAACTAGTTTGACTTGGCCATTTGAAATAGCAAATAAAATCTAAAAATTGTGAAATAATTCAGGAGGTAGATAGGATGATCCAGATGATAGGAAAAATAATTTCAGAGGATGATCACAAGTTTGAAAGCTAAGAATCTGATAACAACAACTTCCAATCACAAGAATTAAATTCTAAAAATTGGAAATTGCTAGGGAAAATTGTAGAAACTCTCAAATGATTTCATGAGGCATCAAAAGTTTTTATTCCTCCTCATAATTTACATTTGAAATACAAACCCTAAGTTAGGGCTGTTACAGGGGTGTTGGGGTTTGTGTTGCGAGTAGTGTCTTGACATCGTGGTTCTTATTGAGTAAACTAATGGTGTAGGAGGTGAGGCAGCTGGGTTAGCGGCATCGTCGTTGCCTCCTAACGCATCGCAACGCTAAAGGCAAGTACTCTGACGTTGTATGAATTGTGTATGTTGGATGCTTGATGTTCGTACTGTGTTTTCATTTGATACGTGAGAAGTTCCGATGATTATGTTTCTTCCGTATGTGAAATTCATAAGTTCAAAGATGATGCTGTTCGTTGTTCATAAGTACATCCATGCATCCACGTTCAAGTTCCGTCCACGGGAGTGGAACTCCATGGGATTGGAGTCTAAAGTTGCATCCATGTTCATTTCCGTCCACGGGAGTGGAGCTCCACGGGAGTGGAGTCTAAAGTCTCATCAATTCCAGTATGGGCATGTGAGTCCCACCATTCCAATGTGGGCAGTTTGGACACCCGTATGAAACGTTCTTCATACGGTATCTTGGATCCCCGTATTTTGATAAATATGGGCTTGAGTAAACACCGACGGGTGTGTCACTAGCTATACCGGTATAAGCATGTGTGCAGTCCATTCCTTTGATTATTTTCATTCATCTCATACATTCATGAGTGTTCAATTGTTGTATGTTCAGAAGTTGTGAAGAAGTTGTCTTGTTCATGATGGTTGTCTGTTCTTATTCATTGTACTTGCTGAGTCTTTGGCTCACTCTTGCTTTGATGTGTTTTAGGTACAATTGGCAAGAACGGCATGCATGGGAGGGAGTAGTTGTTTGGATGCACTCACTACCACTCACCCTAAAGGCGTCTACCATTTAGTCTTTACTTTAATAATTAGCAAACTGTTTGAGAGTCGCGTATGATTGGTTAAATGTTTCAGTTTAATTGTAATAAGGAGAATGGCAAATTTTGATTATGCTCATTAGACTATCTTCCATGCTTGAATGATCTTGGATATTGAGATTATTGTTAATTGATACAATTAATTGTTGGAACCTCGGTATAGCTAACTATACAAAGGAGGTTCTGTTGAAAAATTTGGTAAAGAGTCTTAGTAGTATTTGTTTTAATTTAATTTGAGTAACATTCTAGGCTCAATGCTGAGCTGGGGTGTTACAAACACGGCGTAACTTGTACTTCATTGTAACCTATACTTCTATTAGTAACTTAGGCTTAGTAGTAGAGGATGGATGTTTACCTATAGTTCATGTATCTATTTGGCTCGCTATCGAGAAAATACTTGTCAACATAGCATGCGTACATACATTTAAAATTAAAATATTAGCATGCGAATATAATAGGATCAACGTATATCAAAGGATGACTACTTGCCTTGCTGGAGATAACTTTCTTGCTGCAGCGGATCACTCTCATATTCAATAGAATCGGCGGAACCTATCGAAAGAATCGAGGAAAACCAATAAATAACACCAAAAATACTCAAAATCCAAAGTCATCCAAAAATCATGAAATTTACAAGGAAGGTAGAGAATGATTTTAAATGAATTTATCAATAAAAATTAATCGATTTGGATGTTGCATGCAAAAGTTATAGCCAAAACAAAATCAGCTTTTCAATAAAATGATGAAAAATTCATCTCAGATACTGTTCATGCGAAAACTTTCCAGAGAGTTGGTGAACATGAAAATGTAATGGTAGATAGAGCATGACATTCTAAGAACAACAAAAATTTGTTCACTTCATTTGGAGTTAACATGAGTTTCTTATGATTTTTCAAAGTTAAGAAAGTAGTGCACAAATCATATGTAAAGTAAGATTTTGGGAGGCAGTAACATACTCAAAACCTATTCTACATTAAAGTACAGTTATAGAGGAAACCAAAAAAATTGATTTCGCTCTATTTGGAGTTACAGAGAAATACTTATGCATTTTTCAATTTAAAACAATTTTTAGTGCAAAAATAATTCTAAACCAAAAGTTATTGTATTAACAAACATTTCTGGAACAAAAACAAGTCTAAAAACTATCCTAAAATAAAGTACACTAAAAATGTAACCCAACAAAATTTGAATCATCCAAAAAGGAGTTAAAATGAAATACTTATGCCATTTTAAAGTTTAACACAATTAATAGTACACAAATAATTAACTTACGAATTTTCTTTTAAATCCTGCGCTGAGATTCGTTCGGACCGTTGAGATCTAATCGAACAGTCCAAACGAGAGGATACGTTCGGCGGTCCGAATGGCCAAATCGATGTGGGCCGTTGAGATCAAATCGTACGGTCCATACGAGAGGTTACGTTTGGACAGTCCGAACAGCCAAAACGATCTGGACCGTTGAGATCAAATCATACGGTCCAGATGAGATACAAGTGTGCTAGTGAGAGGTTGCAGCCAGATCTGATATGTGGGGCCCGGTTGGAAGTGGCTCATCATGCGCGCAAGTGCAACCTGGCTCGGCCGGTGCAGTTAGGCGGTTAGGTCTAACCAAGTGGTCCGAGTCGAAACGTTCGGACCGACTGGGCTGACCGGACCACGTGTTTGGATGGTCCGATCGAGAATGAACGGTCCAGATTGAAATGCTCGTTCAGGCGATCCGAATGTTCCCAAGCGACACGGACGGTCCAAATGAAATCAGACGGCCCAAAAAAACCTCACGTCTGTTCGAACTGGCCCGAGCGCGAAGATGGTTGGGTTCAACCAAAAAGGCTTGGGTCCGGGCCCGAGGAACAGTGCAAGTAGGTTTTGAAAACAAAGGGCTAAGTCTTTGAGGAATTTTTAGATAGAGTTACACAACTCCAAAAATTCTAAAATTTTTATGGAAGATTACTGACTCTAAGATTAACCTTGTATAAACTTTTCAGAGGTTTTAATTCATTGCATGTTTCTCTAGAAATTTCTCAAGGTTTTGCCCTAGGGTTTGACTAAGAATCTAACTGATTTGACTAGCCCTTTTAAAATAGCAAATAAATTATAAAAATTATAAAAAATTTCAGATGGGTTAGTGAGATGTTCTAGAACCTAGAAAAAATATTTTCAAAGGATGATCACAAGATTTGTTTAGAAAGTTTCAAAAATTATAAATTGGTTTTTTCTGAAATCTGAAATTCAAACCACTATAACTTTCATGTAGTAAATCCAAATGGAATAATTCAGTCGGGTCTTTCGCTTACATGGAGTTAACTTGGAATCCAATCACCAAAGGCCCAGAGTTACCTCTATATATAAGACCGGGATGACCTTGGTCTTTCGGGGATAACCCGGGGGGTCCTCACAACAACTGAATTTCTACTTGGCAAGAACAACATATAATAGATGAAAGATCGCAAAACTAACTATCTTAACTAAATTCTGAAGTGTCTTCTCAACTCTTTCCATCCTTTCATCTAGTCTTTTAAGTCTGTTCTCTTTTCATTTTGCATTGGTTGATAGGACGGTCTAGCCACTACACGAAATGCAGCAACAGCACGTGACTCTTCTTGCAAGGCAGCAATTTGTGTAGCAATATCTCAAATCACTAGGACAGCTTCATCAGCCCATTGCCAAAACTGACATGTTGTGTTTTGCAAAAGTATTGTAGCTTCAAACAAAAATAAGAAAACATGGTATTTGTATTAGAATTCATTCGGGGTGATTTTGCACAAGTTACCGTAAGATTTGGACACTTCACGAACACTCGGGATGGACTCGTTGGTGTATGCGAGGTGAACACATTCGCTGGATCCTTGCAACGAGGGCAAACTAGGTGTTGGCGTAGTGATTCTAATTGTCTGCTCACTCGAAAGTTAGATGAGGCCGAATACATCCCGTTTTATACTAGAAGAAAGGAGAAGAGGAAGAGAAGAGTGAGGTGAATGGTAGCCAAAGCATTCATTTGTAGCATTGGCAGCACGAAGGAAGCACTGTGTGAAAAGCAGGACATGAACACACTCTGCAAAGCAGAACGTGGCCACTGTATGGAAAGCAGGACATGACCATTCTCTGGAAAGCAGGACCTAAACACTCTCTGCAAAGCAGGACTTGACAACTCTCTGCAAAGGAGGACATGACTGCTTTCTGAAAAGCAGGACATGACCACACTTTGCAAAGCAGAACGTGACCACTGTATGGAAAGAAATTGGAAATAACAACTTGGAGCGATAATAACAACTTCAACCGGGAATAACAACTTGAAGTGGGAATAACAACTTGTAACATCGTACAATAGAAATCATGGCAACACTCACATCACTACGACCAACATGACTCAATACACCGGATAGCTTACATATACTAAGTGGCGCTAGAAGAAGAAGGTCTGTTGGGGCAGTTCCTGATGGAGTGCCCACGAGTCATGCATAGCCTACACCTTGTTGGTCTTGGACGGTCTCCACGTTGGCTCGCATCCATGTCGTTGCGGATGCGCCTTGAGCGATGCCTCCCACGGCGTGGATACCGCAGTGCTTCATTCGGTGACCACTTCACTGCTCCCGGCCATAGGTCCTTGTAGTGGCCTTCCACGCCATACGAGTTGAACTCCCTGTTCCAAGTATCATACAGACATATGTCGTAGTACTCCGACATGTACATGCCACAAGATTGGTGAAATACAACACATGCAGCATATACGTGGGAGCAAGGCTTGTGCAGGTGTTGAGGCTTGTTGCAGGTGCAAACTACCACATCGCCTATGGTGCAAACATGCTTCCGGTCACCTCTCATGTGGCCGCGAACGTACTTGTTTCGTAGGTAGATCTCGAACTTCCTCCTCACGCCATCCATGGTGTGAGCTACATGGGATCGGGCCTTGGTAATCTTCTTCTCCATGTAAGCAAGGGTAACCTTGGAGTACTGCTTCCCTTCGTCGAAATGCTTCTTGGCCATCATTGCTCGATTGACGAAGTAACCGACCATGCGATTCCATGTCTCGTCAACAACGGTGGTGATGGGTAGGGCACATACCCTTTCAACACACCGTTGTAGACCTCGGACATGTTGGTTGTCATGATGTCGTAGCGAGCACCGTAGGTGTTGTGAAGAAGGGACCATTTCTCATAGTCGGGGGCATGCACGCTCATCCACTCAGCGAACTCACTTTGCGGTGCACTTGGCCTAGAACCTCCACTTGCACGCTGTGTTTTGACCTCAAGCTCCTGCCACACGGAATCAAACTTGCACTTCTGGTTCTGCAGGCAGAGCTTCTTGAACTTCTTCATGAGGTCCTTGCTCTGGAAGGGCGTGTGAAAGTTGGTGGCTAGATGCCGCATGCACCAACATGTGCGCATGTCGTTCCATTGGAACGACAGGCTCGTACTGTGTTGCACGGTGTGCAGCGCGGACAGCAACCCGGCATGACGGTCGGTGATGACGCACACATTTGGTCGGTCCCTAACAACATGTTGCTTTATGTTGACTAGGAACCATAGCCAACTATCAGTGTTCTCATTCTCCACAATTGCGAACGCAACTGGGAGCAACTAGTCGTTGGCATCAGCAGCAATAGCGGTGAGAATGGTGCCCTTGTACTTCCTGCAAAAGAATGCACCGTCCATAGTGAGGACAAGACGATAGTGAGAGAAGCTCGACTGCCGGGCCAAATGCCCAGAAGACTCGATCAAGGATTAGGGAATGTGGGATGTTTGACGGGTGGGGCATGTCGACCCTGTTGACGCATGTCCCCGGATTAGCATCTGTGATTTGCTTCAGTATTCTAGGGACTAGGTCGTACGCCTCCTTGTAGGTACCGTACAACCCTTCGAGCACCTTCTGCTTCGCCCGCCAGACCTTACTATAGCTAATGGCATACCCTACTGTTTTTGCTACGTCCACCATCAGGACCTTTGGTGAAACGGTCACATCAGTGACAACTAAATGGCTTATGATGGTCGCGATGTAGCTCGATGTCACATTCCTATGCATTAGCAATGGTTCCTGAAGCTCACATGTGTGATCCGTGACGATTGTGGTGCAGAAGTCCGTTCCTGCCCCAGGGAATCTCTACGCACGGACTTTCCTAGGGCAAGAGCTAACCACACACTTAACTATGTACGTGTTATGGTTAGACCTGCAGTTAATAGAAGACATATAATGGTTAGTACAACTTACTGTAGATAGTTGAAGATACAACAAACAACGTCGAAACTCACCTGTAAACTCGGTAAGTCTGACTGGTCTTCACCGCGAAATTGGCAATAGCTTGCTTGGTGGCTGTCTAGTGTGGAAAATATTGCCCCATAAGCAGGGTGTCCGCATTGAAGGCCCACGAAGACTCGTGGTGCTGTGGTAGAACAAGGGAAGAGGCCGCTTGCCAATCCAACCGACTTGGAACATAGTCCGTGTCGATGGAAACAATGCCACCGACGATCCCACCCTCATCATCGGCTTCGTCCTAGCTAGATTGCGAGTCAAAGTCATCCTCATCTTCGGTGGTAGTGCCCTCGGACATGCCATCCATAATCTCGTGACAGTCCACACGGGCACCCAGCCATTTATCCACACCTTCATTCGATTGGAAACTACCAGAATCTCCATCAACTGGAGTATCCTGCCTAGCGACATCTGGCGCTTTCGAGATCTCTCCATCGTCAACGAACCGAAGAGGGGGACAAGAGCGTCGCTGCCCCCTTCAATGACGGCCCCCCAGAGGACAGAGTGGCATAAAGAAAATGGACATACACCATGGGTCGTCGATAGATCGGAGCGTGAGGATTGCTAACGATCTCCATGTACTGTGACCACATGGCACTGCTGGTCACCTTCGCCAGGCTCCACAACATCTGCCCATGTGGTGGGACCGTGGTGGCAGTGACCGCCTGTATTACTATCTTGTTCCTGGCGACGTGCCTATCGAACAACTCCTGAATGCATCGTCGTAGCTCGAGCAAATCGACGTGTGCCAGGTTGGGAATGTTTAGCAAGGCGTGTTGGCAACTCGACATATCAACTCTGTCTAGACCACCACACACGTTACCGTGGAACACGTACAGTGTCTCCATTTCTGACGAAAATAACACAATATTTCAACAAAAGAACTGAACAAAAAATATACATACGTTGCTAAAATGAACTTACCGTTACGACGTTACCATCTCTTAACCTCACACACGGAGGACTACAAATTCAAACATGGATCGCATTAGTAACGACTTTGGCAAATGGTGCTCGAACAGAGGACTAACAAAAAAGTTGAGTACTAATTCACCTGCTCGGACAGAGGGACGCAGCACGCAAAGAGGGATAGATGCCTGAGAGGAACGAGCGAGCGAGTGGGAAAATTTCACGAGTGAGAATTGAGGCTTCTAAAGAATGAGTGCGCGACCACACGTTTAAATAGCCGAGCAAGGGAGAAAACGACAACCGAAAACGACCATAGGGTGTAAGTTACCTACCGCACCTAGCATAGGGGGCAGGTCCCTACCGCGCCCCACACCGAGGGCAACTTTGCGACTTGACCCAACGACGAAGCAGCTTTGCACGGAAACGACGCTACACTGCTCCAAGATTCGTCCTACGTAGCCAACGAGTGACTTGACGAGACACAACATGACGACGATGTGACGTAAAGGAGATAAATAAATAAATAATTCAAAATCATCCAAAAATTATGAAATTCACACAGAAGGTAGAGCATGATTTTAATGAATTTAGAAACAAAAATCATTTGATTTCGATGATGCATGCAAAAGTTATAGCCTAAACAATTTTACCGGGAAAGAAATTCAAAGAAATCACTCTCGGTTACTGTTCATGCAATAATTTCCAAAGAGTTGGTGAACATGAAAATTTAATGGTGGATAGATCATGACATTCTAAGAAAAAAAAAATTGGTTCACCTTATTTGGAGTTAAAATGAATTCCTTATGATTTTTCAAAGTTATGAAAGTAGTGCACAAGTTATATGTAAAATAAGATTTTCAAAGACAAAAACATGCTTAAAAACCTATTCTACATTAATGTATACTAACAGAGGAAACCAACAAGCTTGAGTTTACTCAAATTAGAGTTACAGACAAATACTTATGCATTTTACAAGTTTAAACAATTTTTAGGGCAAGAATAAAACTTAAGCGAAATTAATTCTACTAACAACATTTTCTGGAACAGAAACATGATTCAAACCAATTTCAGATTAAAGTACATTTAAAATAGAAATCAACAAAGTTTGAATCATCCAAAAGGAGTTAAAATGAATTACTTATACCGTTTTGAAGTTTAAAACAATTTACAGTTCACAATTAATTGATATACGAATTTTTTATAAACCCTGAGCTGAAAATGTTCGAACCGTTGAGATCTAATTAGACGGTCCATGTGAACGGTTACGTTCGGCGGTCCGAACGGCCCAAACGATCAAGACGGTTGAATCAAAATCTAACGGTTCAAAGCGATTGGGACGTTCGGAGGTCCGAACGCTCCAACCAATCCAGGCGGTTGAAATGAAATCGGACGGTCGAAACGAGAGGTTATGTTCGCGAGCGAGATAGGTGCGGCATGGTGCATTTAGGTGGTTGAGCCTAACCAAATGGTCTGAGTCAAAATGTTCGGACTGCACAATAGGGACGGTCTGATTGATATCTAACGATCCTTATGTGTTGCGCGTTCGGACAGTCCGAACGGCTCCGCTTGAATCTGACTGTTCCTTTCAAATCAGACGGTTGATCGTGTGAGTTCAATGTTCGATCGCCTGCTCGTCCGTTGAGTCGATTCTTGGGTTGGACTCGAGTCCAACAATGTGAGTTGGTTGGGTATGAGTCCAATGTTTGAGTGAGATTTAAATTTAAACTCCTACTTTGACCAGGGTCTTATAATTAGAAATAAATTTCCTAAAATCTTGAAATAATTCGTGGGGGTTCCTGGGAAGGTCTAGTGTTCATAAAAAAATCCTAAATCTCACTATTAATTATATAATTTGTATATTTTAAATTCAAACCTAAATTAGGTCATTGAACTGTGTTTAAATTTTCTGAGGATTGAAACTAGTCCCATAAATTTGGGGGAAAATATATTTATTCATGATAATTATTATAGTATTTTAATAAATTATTTCCACAAGGATGATTACAAGTTGTTATTTCTGTTTTCACTTGGAGTTTCGATTTGAGTTGTATGTTTTATTTGGTTTCAAAATTTTTAATTGCAACAAAATATGCATATGCTCCAGAAAACCAATGCATGTTCAAAAGTTTTAAAATTCTCACATTTTTGTACATTTAAAATACAAACCCAAGATTTGGGATGTTACAAATGCACGCGACACATTGATGCAACAGTCCACTCGATAAAAGGCAACCGCAATGACGCGTCGAACATTTAGTTACATGCTTTACGAGATTGAACATAATTGCGTACAGAAGGGGAGAGTACGGAGGTAGAACCTTCTCCAGCCATGCCTAATGGTAAAAGGTGCCTCGTGTTACCCACATAGTGTTGTACAGGGGCCTTGGACGTGGCTGGCCATCGTTGTAGTGGCACGCACACATGCAGCTAGGGTTCATGCAGCAGCATATGGGATCATAGGAACTTCCTATTTTCATGACCCCCTCGTTGCCCCTCTTGCGCTGCATCTGTTGACGGATGTCATCGTTGAGATTGTCAATCCGTGCCTCCAACTGAAATATTCAGTTCCACAATGTATCCACGTACATGACAACATGTCGTTCATGGGGAGGATCGATCCAGCGGACAAAGTCGTATTTCGCCATCTGCTGGAAAGGAGGGTTAACATAGAAGCTCTATTAGCAGTAACATAAAGCAAACTATTTGCTAATTGTACTCCAGAGTGTGGGCATCAGAAAAAACGTCATCCGTTGTCGAAAGGGCCATCTATGACTTGCACGACAGTGTCCTCCCTATGTCGGTATTTTGGCCATATCGGTTGAGCACTCTTGTTCGACATCAACCGGTAGTTAGGGCCGAAGTCCTCCCTCCTTTCGAGGGGAAGGTCTTTCTTCGGTGACCCGGGTTGGACTGGTCCCTCGGCGTCTGCCATGGTAAGTTAGTGGACGACGAAGAAGGTCCTTCTTCCTATGGTTTAGAGGGTCCAATGGTCCTACTTTCGGAGTGTGGGGCTATTATATAGCCCACGAGGGGAGGCTCATAAAGCGGGTAATGTGTTATCTTGCAGATGAAAAGACCAGAGGGGCAGACTGCTGTAATACCCCGAAAGTGTGTTAAGCATTAGTCGGGAAAGATTAGAAGTTCGGGAGAGAATTAAACGTAATTGCGGGAAGGATCAATTGGAAATTGTGCAAGACAACTTGATTAGAGAGGGGATTTTGCTGTTTCCAACCCAACTTGGGCTTGGGGGGCCCAAGGGCCCAATAGGTGGCCGGCCAAGGAGGGGGGGCACTAACCCTAGCACCCCCCACTCCTCCTCCCCTCCACCTTGTGGCCGCCACTCTTCACCTCCCCTCCTCCATCTTGCGCCCCTCCCTAGCACCTCCCCTCCCTGGCTACCTCCCCTTGCGCCCCTCGCTAGCATCTCCCCTAGTCCCCCATGGCAGCCGGCCAAGGGAAGAAGAAGGTGACCTCCTTTTGGGTGGCCGGCCAAGAAGGAAGAAAAGAGGGAAGGGAGAGGAGAGAAGAGAAGGAAGAGGGATCACCAACCGGAGCTTGCGATCCTCAGCTGCACCAAGGGTAACGAAGACCCTTCCCCACTGAATCTTTTGTATTAGATGCGTTTATGAATTCGTTTTGTGGATCGGTCGCCGATTGCTATTAGATTGCGTTCTGTCCAGTTTGTTGCGCGGCCAGTTTCATGTATTTAGAGGCCGAATTAGGAGTTTGGATCTCCTAGAGAGTTGTAGGTTATGTTCTTAGCTTTCGTTGGCCGCCAAGATCTCCCAAATCCGATTAACGGTCTGGGAGATATGAATTTTCTAGTGTTGCTGTCCTGTGGTTCTGTTAGTTTCTGGCAGTCTGTGGTAATTGGGTTAAAACTACTATTTAAAAGGAGAATCAGGGGATCTCAGAATAACGAAAATTGTGGGTAATTTCTGTACATTTTCATAGAGTTAAAGAACACGAGATTTGGACTTTCTTAGCAAAAGTTATGGGGGTTTTAGCGTACTGTCCAGAGAACCTGTAACAGCCCTAACTTAGGGTTTGTATTTCAAATGTAAAATTTTGAGGAGAAATAAAAACTTTTGTTGTCTCTTCAAATCATTTGAAAGTTTCTACATTTTTCCCTAGCAATTTCCAATTTTCTAGAAGTTGATTCTTGTGATTGGAAATTGTTGTCATCAAATTATTAGCCTTCAAACTTGTGATCATCCTCTGAAATTATTTTTCCTGTCATCTTGATCATCCTATCTACCTCCCTGAATTATTTCACAATTTTTAGATTTTATTTGCTATTTCAAATGGCCAAGTCAAACTAGTTGAAAATCTGGTCAAACCCTAGGTCAGCATGCTTGTGAATTTTCTGCAGAATTTTTCAGTGCATAAAAAGTTCTGGAAAATTTATGCAATGTTGATCTCTGTCTCAAGTAACTACTATAAAATTTCGGAATTTTGGAGCTCAGGAGCTACCTCTAAAAATTCTCCAAACTCTCTCACCTTTTAAAACTTCAAATCAAGATTCATCGCTTGTCGCTCGACCAGCCCGACCAAACCCGACCGCACCTAAATGGCTCGGTCGCGCCAACCAATCGCACCGAATCTAATCAATCGTGACCGTCCGATGAAGATCGAACGATCCATGTCGCGCGGCGCAACCGACTGTCTCAATGCATACACCAATCCCACCGCCCATTTCTGATCCAACGGCCGGTGTGTTGTCGATCAAATCAAACCACCGGTTCGCACCGCCATTCGTCGGCCGATGTGGACCCTACCGCCGATTCGCTCGCCTTCTCCGCGCACTCACCGAGCTCGCGTCGTCGCGCATGGGTGCCACGCACTCGCCACGCCACCTATTTGCCCGCGTGTCCTCTCCAAGCATCGCCGAGCTTTATAACCTCACCGCACTCATCGATTCTTCATTTCTTCGCTCTCGCCGCCTCCGCCCGCTTGTCCTGCTTTCGCCGAGAAGAGAACGGCGTAGCGCCGCCAATTAGCGCCGCTTGAGCTCGCGATCGCACCACCGTGATCCACGCCGACGCGCTCCATTTTGCCCATCCCGGGTCCTTGGCGCCCGGTGAATCACCAGGGCGATCGCTGCCTCGCCTCCCGGCGATCTCGGCCTCGGAGCTCATTTGCGCTCGTGAGTCCTCGCCTCGCCGCTGGTCCTCGTGATCGCAATCCCTTTCGAAGCCCAACCATGAGCCTCCTTCGCCTTGGCACATCATGGCGGGCGCGCGCGTTTTTCCTCGCGACGGTGATTTGCCGCCGCAGCACTTCGCCGCCGCGAGCTCCATCGCCGCCGTGGTCGGGCTTATCCTTCCGGAGTCAAGGCGGCCGCGCGCACCTCTCGGCTTCATCGCCTCGTGGCGCTTTCTCCGCGAGGGCCGCACTTTCTTCTCCGCCTCGCTTCGCCGCCACCATCGCCGCATCTCCGTGGTCAAGACGCGCCGCCATCGGGTTCGCAAAGTCTCGTGGAACCGAAGGTATCACTCGCCACTTTGAAACCCGCTGGTTCGCGAGATCCATCGCGCCGGCGCGTCTTCGCGCGCGCGGCCGAGCACGCCGTGGCGATCGCTAGCACTAATCTTTGTTTAGTTATGTCACCGATTTGTGGGCCCTCTCATAAACGCGCTTAGAAATCCTTTAATCCAACCGTTATGTTATTTTCTTAGTCATCGCTATGTGGGCCCATCCTCGCGGCTGATGGATGTGTAGCTCGTGCTACGTTTTCTCCGTCGAAGCGATTTTTTGTGTGTATATGTTAGAAGTATACTTTGATAAGTCAAAGACGTATTCTTAGAATACGCTCGACGCCACTTTCGCATGGCGGTCGCTCGTCAAGACTTTCACGTGGGCCCGCCACGGGTCGATGTCTGGGGCTGGTTGGTTTGTGGGTAGAAAAAGGATTAAATGCTTTAGTATTTCGAATGTGTTTTCGTCGCATTGTTAATTCATTTAAACTTAGAAAATGCATAACTAATTCAATTTTATCCAAATCGCATGAACCCAGTCTGTTCATTTTCATTTTAATTGTGCTATTTATTAAAAATTAGTCTCAACCTTGTCTCAGTAGCAAAAATCTGTTAATTAATTAAATGGTGTTTTATGTATTTTTCCAAGTTAGAAAATTCATATCTTTTCAATAATTGTCCATATCCAAGAAACCAACTCTGTAAATTTTCATTTTTAGTGTGCTAATTATCAGGTTAGGTTTTAGATACTGTTTTTGTTCATGAAAATTTGTTAAGTAATTAGCTAGTGTTTTCATGTGTATTGTTAGCTTGAAAATTCTTAGAAAATTCATAACCTCTTAAAATGAATTGTTCTCTGTTTCTAAAATTTTGTTATATCATGCTTAAGCTCAGTGTGAGTTTTAGTATGTTTGTTTGTTGTTGCATATTTGATTTTTGCCGTGTTATTCGCTCTTATTCATTGCTTTGTTCAATCGTTAGATTCGATATTTGCGCAACCCCGAGAACGACCCTCGCAACAACTTGAGCAACAAAGAATGTGCAAGCGCTTGATCATGATAATCCCAGATTTTAAAGTCTAATATTTTGTTTCAACCGTATGTATGCATCGCTAATTTGTGTTAAATTGATTAGTTAAATCAGAGTCGCATATCCTCGTAGACAAAATATTGACCTCTACTACCCGAGCCTAGGTTATTTGTCGTGATCGAGGTCATTTGGATGATCTCTTATCACTTAGTAGATCCGGTCAACTTGCTTAGACATGCTTAGCTATCTAGAGAATCAAGCGGTTATCGACTTAGTCAGAACCTTGATCACACAAAATTTACTACAACTTTATGTTTCAAAGATTTCGCTTTGTTTAATTGCAAAACTAAAAATGAAAACAAAATGATTTGGACGGGCACAATGGTAAGATTGGTGTGATCTTTTGGGTGTGATCGAAAGGTGCCCGGTCAATTAAGGACCGAACATCTTGTGAGTGAATTTTTATCCAGCATTTCGCGCATAACCACACTAGAGTATATGGGACCTCTCTTGACCTAGTACTTTGCGTGTATTGGCTCCGGTCGCAGGAGGTCGCAGGAGGGATGGAGGTGGGAGCATGGTAGTTGTCCAAAAGCTTTATCCTGAGTGGGTAGTTGTCTTTCGGCTTTACCATGTAAGCGTATGGATTTCTATCCATACGAGCGGCTCGTAGTTAATACACAATATTGGAAAAAGTCTCGAGGACTTAGTCAGTACAAAGATACCTTCTAAGTGTGCTTTGGCTTAAAGGCGGTCTCAAGTGTGGTACATTGGTACACCCCGCAGGTTAAAAACTATTCGAATAGCCTCGCCCTAGGTGATGGACACGCTTGGGTAAGCTTTTCAAGAGTTAGACTACAACATTTAAATTAAAACTTGATGGGTGGTACTTAACTGGATTCGTGTTATTGTTGTGGTGACTATTGGGATAGTCACTTCTAGGTTGTTTATCTTTCACTTTTGTTATTATTATCCTTATCGTTATTTCAATCTTAAAATGAATTGCAAACTTGCCTTTAAAATCAGTATTACCTTATTGCAAATGAAAATTGGCTTTATGCAAATGAAACATATGGCCTCCACCAAATAAGCCCGCATGTAGCTTATGAATAGGTCCGCTAGTTCACACGTCGATCTTGCGGGTACAAAGACAATCTTTGTACTCAGTGCTTTGCTTAATGTTTTTGTTGCGGAGAGGAAGAAGGTGAGCCCCAAGGGCCTCACTGTGAGTCGTGTTGCCGCTTCGTGGACGACTAGACTTGGCGGTCCGGCCAGATGCCTTGTGGGTTGGAGGCACGCCGATTGGCTTTGTTTATAGCCATCTTATGGCACTTTTGCTTCACTGTCGTTCTTGTTTATTTTTGTATCTTGGCCTGCGGCCTTTGTCCGTAATAACTCTACTATTTGTTTATCTTCCGCTTGGTAGTGTAGTGTTTGGACTCTATGTTTGGAATGGAGTTGATGTCTAATTTTGTACTGAGGTGTGTATATGCGCTCGAAGTATACATATCTCGAGGATCAGTTTATTTGATTCGTGATGCTAGGACCAGGTGGTTGGTTAAGCATTACAAGCCAAATAAACTGGGGTCCTCACAAAGTTGCTATTGGACTCTATGTTTGGAATGGAGTTGATGTCTAATTTTGTACCGAGGTGTGTATACTGCTTTCTGGGAAGTATACATATCTCGAGGATCAGTTTATTTGATTCGTGATGCTAGGACCAGTGGTTGGTTAAGCATTACAAGCCAAATAAATCATGCGGTCCTCACAAAGTTGGTATCGTGAGCCATTCGACTGTAGCAACCCAAGCATAGTCGTTTTAGGATATTTTGAAAAAGCTTAATTTCAAAGTATAAAAGGGTTTATGAAAACCTAGTGCGATTTTCGATTTTACTCTTACCTATCTTAGCATTCTACTCTCATCTTACTCTAATTTGAGTTTAAAATTTGGTTTCTCTTTCCTTTCAAAAGATAGTTGCTACGGTAGAATCGGTCTTTGGGAGAACCATAGAGAATTAGTCTAATTAAAATTTGTGGGGGTATAAGGGTAAGATATATGTGAGTTTGCTAAGTGTCCGATTTTTGTCAATTGGTTTTGTAACTTAAAAGTCTTGTGTTTGTTTTGTCTTTGTTAGTGTTATTTGCGTGAGGTTGTCGACTTCTTGTTTTCCTGGCTATTGTTAACTTGTCTTAGTGAAACAGATGGCCGGAGAACGCGTGGCGCCACAGCTGGTCATGATGAGGAGCTTCCCCTCCTCCGACCATGGTCGAGGTGCTCGCTCGATCGAGCGAAACCGCATGGACCGACGCGCATCTTGGAGGTTATTGCTAGGAATACCTCCACTCGCCGTGGTGGCGGCCACCGCACTCGCGGGGACTTGCAGAGTTCCTCCGTACGCAGCCGCCGACTTTCTCCCGCTCTGAGGACCCACTCGATGCGGATGATTGGCTACGCATGGTTGAGCGAAAACTCAACATAGCTCAGTGTCAGGCGCAGGATAAGGCACTCTTCGCGCCCCACCACCTTGAGGGCGCAGACTCTCATGGTGGGAGAACTATCTCGCATGCGCCCGCGGGCCATGTGGTCGCGTGGGAGGAGTTCGACGACTTTTCGTCGGGCCCACATCCCCGATGGCCCGATGAAGTCAAGAAGAAGGAGTTCCTCGCGCCAAGCAAGGGCGCAAGTCCGTGACGGAGCACCATGCACGAGTTCAATCATCCGCTCGTTATGCTCCGGAGAGGTGGCCTCGAGATGAGACTAGCAGAGAAATTTATGGATGGCTTGTCCGAGGAGCCGCAGACAAGCTATCTATTGTGGACTTCTCGACTTTCGTGCCTTGGTAGATAAGGCCATTGTTGCCGAAAGCATAAGGCAAAGGCGCTGGGCAGTCCCGCAAGCGCAAATGGGAGGCACATCGCCTACTCACACCGCCTCACTCGCCTCGGTGGGCAGCCACTGGCTCGTTCTTTTGCTCCACCGGCGCCGAGGCCATCTGCGCAGCTCCTCGCCCACCGCAGCCGTGTTTCAGCCACGTGCGCCGCGATCCAAGACAGAGCGGCCTCCGCAATCCGGCGGCCGAGGTTACTTGTTTTCGCCGCCACAACAAGGGCCATTATGCGAACGCTCGCCTCGAGTGTTGCAGAGCCCTCGCCCTAATGGAGGACGCGGCGGGAGTGGTCACCCACCGACCGTAAGATTGTTCGTAAGACCTGTGGTGCGAGGCGGTCGAGTCAACCACCTTTCACCGAGGAGGCTCGTGAGGCGCCGATGTCGGATGGGTACACTTCTTGTCAATTCTCGCCCCGCTGCAGATATTTGATTCTCGAGCATCGCATTCTTTTATTTCAAGATCATTTGTGCTGCTAGTGGTCTTCACCGTGTTCCTTTGGGAGTTCCTTTGCTCATCCGCTCTCCGGTCGGAAATGAGGGCCGATTTACTGATGTCTGGATGTTCCTATCATAGTCAAAGGAGTGGGATTTTTGGCGAGACCTTATTCGCTCGGCTCAAAGCAAGTCCGATGTGATTCTGGTATGGATTGGTTGTCCCAACACTTGGGGCAAATCGATTGTGCCAGAAGATTGTTTATCTCACCGCCCTTTCGCGAAAGCAGTCGGATTTTCGCGCGCTTCAGGGGCCACATCTATGTGTATTAGAGGCAAAGCCACTTTGCGGATTCGTGGATGTTCCCATAGTATCCGACTTTGGGGATGTCTTTCCAAGACTTGCCCGGATGCCTCCGGCTCGAGACCTTGAGTTTGTCATTGAGTTGTCGCCCAGATCGCCTCTATCTCGAAGGCGCCGTGATCGAATGCCTCCCAATGAGCTAGAAGAATTGAAGAAGCAGCTTGGTGAGCTCCAAGCAAAGGGTTTCATCCGTCCCCGCCATCTCCTTGGGGCTGTCAGGTGATCTTTGTGAAGAAGAAGGACAAGACTTTGCGCATGTGTGTTGATTACCGCCCTCTCAATGAGGTGACGGTGAAGAACAAATATCCTTTGCCCCGCATTGATGATCTGCTTGATCGCTTGATCGGAGCCCAGTGTTCTCAAAGATTGATTTGAGAATGGGGTATCATCAGTCGATCGAGATCGAGGATATTCAAGACGACTTTCACTACTCGTTATGGGTCAGATTGAGTACAATCGTCATGTCCTTTGGCTTAACCAATGCTCCAGCTTTGTTCATGAACTTAATGAATTCAGATTCATGGAGTATTTGGATAAATTTGTGGTGGTCTTTATTGATGATATTCTTATCTATTCCAAGATCAAGCGAGCATCGCCGAGCATCCAAGGTTGTTTTGGGCAAATTGCGGGAGCACCAATGTATGCGAAGTTCAAGAAATGCGAGTTCGTTGAAGGAAGTGGCATTCTTGGGCCATGTTCTTTCAATGGAGGCATAGTGTGGATCCCAAAGAAGGTCACGACGTTTATCTTGGGGCGGCCAAGTCGATCCACCGATGTGCGGAGTTTTCGGTTTAGCGGGCTACTACCGCCGCTTTATCGAGAACTTCTCCAAAATCGCAAAGCCAATGACCGAATTGCTCAAGAAGGACAAGAAGTTTGTGTGGACTCTGCTTGTGATGAGAGCTTTCAGAGCTCAAACAAATGTTGACTTCAATTGATCCTCACTCTTCCGATATCCACAAGAGCTTGATATTTATTGCGATGCCTCTCGTCGTGGACTTGATGTGTTCTTATGCAGAAGGCAAGGCGCTTGCCTATGCATCCGAGCGATTGAGACCTCACGAGCTCAATTATCCCACCCATGATTTAGAGTTGGTCTGTGGTGCATGCACTCAAGATTTGGCGGCATTATCGATCGGAATCACGTGAGGTGTATTCACCACAAGAGTTTGAAATACTTGTTCACTCAACAGATCTAAACCTCGAGCAGAGGAGATGGCTAGAATTGATCAAAGATTATGACATGGGTATTCAAGATCATCCCGGCAAGGCCAATGTGGTTGCCGATGCACTTAGCCGAAAGGTGTATTGCAATACTGATGATCCAGAGCAAAGAACTCGCACTTCTTGCGAAATTTCAGCGTCTCAACTTGGGTTTGGTTGAGCATGGTTCCCTTGTCGCCTTGGTTGTGCAACCAACCTTGGTGGATCAAGTCAAGGCAACCAGCAATCGATGATGGCGGTGTGAACCGGATCGCGTAATATCAAGGATGGGATAGCCGTGTGTTTCTCGTAAGATGAGCACGTGTCGTATGGTTTGGACGGCGGCTTGTGGTTCCAAAGGTTCCGAATTACGGATTTGATTCTTCAGAGGCCCATGATTCGCCTTTGTCCATCCATCCCGTGCCACTAAATGTACCAAGATCCGCGCCGAGATTTCGTGGACTCGCATGAAGCGCGAGATTGCGGGTTCGTTGCGTGTGCGACGTATGTTGTCGCGTGGAAGGCCGAGCATTAGCGCCCCGCAGTCTCCTCCACTTTGCCTATACCGAGTGGAAGTGGATTCCGTTGGTATGGACTTCACATCGGTTTGCCCTGCTTCTTCGGGAAGGATGCTATCCGGGTGGTTATTGACCGATTGACAAAAGTAGCACATTTTCGCCAAAGGTGTACGCCCTCGCCACAGAGAATTGGCGCACTCTACATATCCCGCATTGTGAGTTTGCATGGTGTGCCACGAACGATGGTGTCGATCGTGGTTCTCTTTTCACTTCCCGACTTTGGCATATGCTCAGGAGGCCATGGGTACCGCTCTTACTTTCAAAGACCGCCTACCATCCTCGGGATCGATGGTCGACGAGCGCGCCAATCGTGTGCTTGAAGATATGCTCCGTGCTTGTGTTCTTTCCTATGGGAAGAATTGGGAGAAGTGCCTACCGCTTGCCGAAGTTCTCCTACAACAACAGCTTCCAAAGCTAGTCTCGGATGGCACCATTTGAGGCCTTGTATGGACGGCGATGCAGACACCGCTGAACTGGTCGGAGCGGGAAAGACAATTCTTGGCCCGATTCGATCAATGAGGCTGAGAGTCAAGTGCGCTTGATTCGTGAGCACTTGCGTGTGGCTCACCCGAGCGTAAGAGCTATGCAGATCGCCGCCGCCGCGAGTGAGTTTCGGCCCAATGACTTTGTGTATCTCAAAGTCTCGCCTGAAGGGACATCGTCGCTTTGTCAAGGGCAATCGCTCCTCGATATGTCGGGCCATATCGCATCATCAAGAAAGTGGAGCCGTTGCATACAAGTTGGAGTTGCGGCTACACTTGAAGGGGTGCATGATGTTTTCCATGTGTCACAATTGAAGAAGTGCCTCCGTATTCCAGCTTGAGGAAACACCATTGGAAAATATCGATGTGCAGAAGATCTCGTCTTATCGTGAGCGCCCCGCTCAGATCCTCGAAGAAGCTGAACGAAGAACGAGGAACCGTGTGATCAAGTTCCTCAAAGTTCAGTGGTCAAACCACTCCGAGGATGAAGCCACTTGGGAGCGGGAAGATCGTCTCCGAGCAGATTACCCATCATTCTTCTCCGATGATCGAATCTCTGGCGAGATTCCTGTAAGCTGGGAGATTTGTAACAGCCCTAACTTAGGTTTGTATTTCAAATGTAAAATTTTGAGGAGAAATAAAAACTTTTGTTGTCTCTTCAAATCATTTGAAAGTTTCTACATTTTTCCCTAGCAATTTCCAATTTTCTAGAAGTTGATTCTTGTGATTGGAAATTGTTGTCATCAAATTATTAGCCTTCAAACTTGTGATCATCCTCTGAAATTATTTTTCCTGTCATCTTGATCATCCTATATACCTCCCTGAATTATTTCACAATTTTTAGATTTTATTTGCTATTTCAAATGGCCAAGTCAAACTAGTTGAAAATCTGGTCAAACCCTAGGTCAGCATGCTTGTGAATTTTCTGCAGAATTTTGCAGTGCATAAAAGTTCTGGAAAATTTATGCAATGTTGATCTCTGTCTCAAGTAACTACTATAAAATTTCGGAATTTTTGGAGCTCAGAGCTACCTCTAAAAATTCTCCAAACTCTCTCAGCCTTTTAAAACTTCAAATCGTATTCATCGCTTGTCGGGCTCGACCGAGTCCGACTCAAACCCGACCGCACCTAAATGGCTCGGTCGCGCTAACTAATCGCACCGCGCGAATCTAATCAATCGTGATCGTCCGATGAAGATCGAACGATCCATGTCGCGCGCAAGAACCGACTGTCCGAATGCATACACCAATCCCACCGGCCCATTTCGGATCCAACGGCCGGTGTGTTGCCGATCAAATCAAACCACCGGTTCGCACCGCCGCCGTCCGCCGACGGTGGACCCTACCGCCGATTCGCCTCGTCTTTCTCCGCACTCACCGGAGCTCGCGTCGCTCGCGCATGGGTGCCACGCACTCGCCACGCCACCTATTTGCCCGCGTGTCCTCTCCGGCATCGCCAGAGCTTTATAACCTCACCGCACTCATCCATTCTTCGCTTCTTCGCTCTCGCCCTCCGCCCGCTTCTGCTTTCGCCGAGAAGAGAACGGCGTAGCGCCGCCGAATTAGCGCCGCCTGAGCCCGCGATCGTACCACCGTGATCCACGCCGACGCCGCCTCCATTTTGCCCATCCCGGGTCCTGGCGTCGATGAATCACCGGCGAGATCGCCGCCTCGCCTCCGGCGATCTCGGTCTCGGAGCTCATTTGCGCTCGTGAGTCCTCGCCTCGGCGCTGGTCCTCGTGATCGCAATCCCTTCTCGAGTCTAACCGTGAGCTCCTTTCTCGCCTTGGCACATCATGGTGGGCGCGGCGGGCTTTTCTCCCGCAAGACGGTGATTTGCCGCCGCAGCAATTTCGCCGCCGCGAGCTCCATCGCCGCCGTGGTCGTGGGCTTATCCTTCCGGAGTCAAGGCGGCCGCGCGCACCTTCTCGGCTTCTCATCGCTGTGGCGTCTTCTCCGCGAGGGCCGCACTTTCTTCTCCGCCTCCGCTCGCCGCCACTCATCGCCGCATCTCCGTGGTCAACCGCCGCCATCGGTTCGCAAAGTCTCTGCGGAACCCGAAGGTATCACTCGCCACTTTGAAACCCGCCGTTCGCGAGATCCACTCGCGCGCCGCGCTGCCGTCTCGTCGCGCGCGCGGCGAAAGCCGGTGGCGCCGGCTAGCACTAATCTTTGTTTAGTTATGTCACCGATTTGTGGGCCTCTCTCGTTAAACGCGCTTTAGATATCCTTTAATCCAACCGTTATGTTATTTTCTTAGTCATCGCTATGTGGGCCCATCCGCTCGGCTTGGTGGATGTGTAGCTCGTGCTACGTTTTTTCGTCGGGAAGCGATTTCTTTGTGTGTATATGTTAGAAGTATACTTTGATAAGTCAAAGACGATTCTTAGAATACGCCGACGCCACTTTCTAGGCAAGTGCTGTTCGTCAAGACTTTCGTGGCCCGATCAATGCTGTCCGGGGCTGGTTGGTGTGGGTAGAAAAAGGATTAAATGCTTTAGTATTTCAGAATGTGTTTTCGTCGCATTGTTAATTCATTTAAACTTAGAAAATGCATAACTAATTCAATTTTATCCAAATCGCATGAACCAGGGTTGTTCATTTTCATTTTAATTGTGCTATTTATTAAAAATTAGTCTCAACCTTGTCTCTGTAGCAAAATCTGTTAATTAATTAAATGGTGTTTTATGTATTTTTCCAAGTTAGAAAATTCATATCTTTTCAATAATTGTCCATATCCAAGAAACCAACTCAGTAAATTTTCATTTTAGTGTGCTAATTATCGATTAGGTTTTAGATACTGTTTTTGTTCATGAAAATTTGTTAAGTAATTAGCTAGTGTTTTCATGTGTATTGTTAGCTTGGAAAATTCTTAGAAAATTCATAACCTCTTAAAATGAATTGTTCTCTGTTTCTAAAATTTTGTTATATCATGCTTAAGTCTTTGTGTGAGTTTTAGTATGTTTGTTTGCTGTTGCATATTTGATTTTTGCGGTGTTATTCGTTCTTATTCATTGCTTTGTTCAATCGTTAGATTCGATATTTGCGCAACCCGAGAACGACCCTCCGCAACAACTTGAGCAACAATGCAGCGTGCAAGCGGTTTGATCATGATAATCCCAGATTTTAAAGTCTAATATTTTGTTTGATTGTATGTATGCATCGCTTAATTTGTGTTAAATTGATTAGTTAAATCAGAGTCGCATATCCTCGAGACAAAATATTGACCTCTACTACCGAGCCTAGGTTATTTGTCGTGATCGAGGTCGCCGGATGATCTCTTATCACTTAGTAGATCCGGTCAACTTGCTTAGACATGCTTAGCTATCGGAGAATCAAGCGGTTATCGACTTAGTCGGTAACCTTGATCACACAAAATTTACTACAACTTTATGTTTCAAAGATTTCGCTTTGTTTAATTGCAAAACTAAAAATGAAAACAAAATGATTTGGACATGGGCACAATGGTAAGATTGGTGTGATCTTTTGGGTGTGATCGAAAGGTGCCCGGTCAATTAAGGACCGAACATCTTGTGAGTGAATTTTTATCCAGCATTTCGCGCATAACCACACTAGAGTATATGGGACCTCTCTTGACCTAGTACTTTGGCGTGTATTGGCTCCGGTCGCAGGAGGTCGCAGGAGGGATGGAGGTGGGAGCATGGTAGTTGTCCGAAAAGCTTTATCCCGAGTGGGTAGTTGTCTTTTCGGCTTTACCATGTAAGCGTATGGATTTCTATCCATACGAGCGGCTCGTAGTTAATACACAATATTGGAAAAGTCTCGTAGGACTTAGTGTGCAAAGATACCTTCGAAGTGTGCTTTGGCTTAAAGGATGTCCAAGTGTGGGTACATTGGTACACCCCGCAGGTTAAAAACTATTCGAATAGCCTCGCCCTAGGTGATGGACACGCTGGGTAAGCTTTTCAAGAGTTAGACTACAACATTTAAATTAAAACTTGATGGGTGGTACGAATGGGATTCGTGCTATTGTTGTGGTGACTATTGGGATAGTCACTTCTAGGTTGTTTATCTTTCACTTTTGTTATTATTATCCTCATCGTTATTTCAATCTTAAAAATGAATTGCAAACTTACCTTTAAATCAGATACCTTATTGCAAATGAAAATTGGCTTTATGCAAATGAAACATATGGCCTCCACCAAATAAGCCTTGCATGTAGCTTATGAATAGGTCGCTAGTTCACACGTCGGTCTTGCGGGTACAAAGACAATCTTTGTACTGTGTGCTTTGCTTAATGTTTTTGTTGCAGAGGAAGAATGTGAGCCCCAAGGGCCTCACTTCGTGAGTCGTGTTGCCGTTTCGTGGACGACTAGACTTGGCGGTCGGTCGGATGCCTTGTGGGTTGGAGGCACGATTGGCTTTGTTTATAGCCATCTTATGGCACTTTTGCTTCCGCTGCGTTCTTGTTTATTTTGTATCTTGGCTCGTCGGCCTTTGTCCGTAATAACTCTACTATTTGATTATCTTCCGCTTGGTAGTGTAGTGTTTGGACTCTATGTTTGGAATGGAGTTGATGTCTAATTTTGTACCGAGGTGTGTATACCGCTCGGGAAGTATACATATCTCGATGATCGCTTATTTGATTCGTGATGCTAGGACCAGGTGGTTGGTTAAGCATTACAAGCCAAATAAACTGGGGTCCTCACAAAGTTGCTATTGGACTCTATGTTTGGAATGGAGTTGATGTCTAATTTTGTACCGAGGTGTGTATACTGCTTTCTGGGAAGTATACATATCTCGAGGATCAGTTTATTTGATTCGTGATGCTAGGACCAGGTGGTTGGTTAAGCATTACAAGCCAAATAAACTGGGGTCCTCACAGAACCCGACGAGAATTCTGTCGTTTGATGGTTAGTTTGATAGGGGAAGTTAAGGGCAGAATCAAGAGGGCTCCCCAACTAGGTTTATTTAGGTAATTCAGTTACCTTTTCAGAAAGTCTAAGAGCATCTTAATTGGACTCTGAGCAGGAAGTTATGTATTTTAGAATTTGGTGTTTCAGAAGCACCAAAATGATCGCTAGAAATTGGAGGTTTTGTTTACACTCGAGAGTTAGCGAGTTTTGTTGCGTTATTATTTATGCTCTTGGTCCAGCATGTTGGTCTTAGATTGGCATACCTTTATGTTCAGGTGGGGCGCGGTTCCAGGCAGCACCCTCTTCGTCCACCGTTCTCGCGCGGTTGAGGCAAGTATTTGGGTTATAGTGTATTTTCGGTTGTATGATAAGATTGTTGTGAATGCTTGTTGTAGCCTTGCACGAACGTTAGTGTAATGAGTTTTCCTTTATCTTGATGAATGCAAGCTATGGTTAATGTTTCCCTGAGCGTTGCTAAATCTTACATGTTGTTATGTACATGTTAAATTCTTGGGTATGAAAGACGTGGGCATGGAGCATTTGCATGTTTCAAACGTGTTGGAGACTTGGTCATGTATGCATGTTTTGATATATGATAGCGAAGTAAGGTTGCTTACATGATAATGAGAATATGATATATTCTCGCTTATGAATATGTTATCATGGTGCATATGCATGTTGAGAACATACAGTGCCACAGTCACGTGGTGACCAAGCACATCTGATTGAGGTCCCGTCATGTAGATGACGGGTTTGAAATCCCACATTCGTGGAATGTGGGCTATGAATAAAGAGGTCCCCATCATTAAAGTGATGGGCAAAGGTCCCTATACATGTGGTGTATAGGCTTTTGGTCCCTGTGCTGAGGGCAGAGCAAGGGTATACCATGACGGTTGTATACCCGCATTACGGTAAAATGCGAAAGAGATAAAGTTGAAAAGGTGCATTGCATTGGTTGCATTCACATGAGCATGAAGGCTATACTTTGGTGCATTGTTTATCTTGGATTATTGATGCTATAAATGATAACTTGCTTAGCCTTGTTGGTACTTGTGAGTCTTTGGGCTCACTCTTGCTTTGATGTGTTTTAGGTACAAGCGCAAGACCGACATGCATGGGAGGGAGTAGATGTTTGGATGCACGCACTACCATTCAATCTTAAGAATTAATTATGGATGGTTTGAGTTTCAGATTAACTGTAATAATGAGACCAGCAAATTTTGGTTATATTTATGAGATTATCCTGCACGCTTGAATGAACCTGATTATGATTATATTGATAAATGTCTTGATTAATTGTTGGAACCTCGGTATAGCTGACTATACAAAGGAGATTTTGTCAAGAATTTGTAATTGGTTTTAGTTTAGCCTAGTTTAATTTAATTTTAGTAGCATTCCGGGCTTAATCTTTGAGTGAGGTGTTCTGATTGGTATCGAGCGGGCTTTAGATCCGTGGTTAATAGAAAAGTATTAAATTGACACACTTGTACCTGAGGTGGGGTTGGAATTGCATTGCTTCGCATTATCTGTTGATATGTTATTATATATCTATAAATCTATTCTATGATTGTCATGAGATGATCATATGTGATTATACTATTTATGCGTGTCGATAATGGTTGTTAAGAAGTGGAGACCGTGGTTGTGACCTTGGACTTTGTCGTTATACCACCATTCGTGGTAGACGAATAGAGTAGTTACCAGAATACCCTAGATACGGGAGTTGAGCGTGAGTTGCTTTGGAAAGTTGTTTTCCTTCTTGACCTCAATCTTGGCAAATTCTTGATCTGTGGTGGATGATGAATTTCTCTGGGGTTCTTAGTTTATGGTGGTTGTTGAGTGTCAATGGTCTCTAATGGTTCTCTGAAACAAGTATTGTTTTCCGACTGTTGAGCTGTTTTTACTACTTGTGATCGTCCTCAATTGGCATTACTGATAATTCCATGGTTGTTTCTTCTTTCTCATTGGAAAAAATAATGACTCATTTATTCGTTTGATAGTTTGGGTAATGAGAGTTTTGTTGCAAGTTGTTAGCGTGAGAAAGCTTTGGCTCTATGTATTTCTTTTGGATTATTCCAAGTGTTAAAGTTTAATGCATATCTTTTATGGTGGAAATTGTTAAAATCCTTTTGTGATACCTTATTATGGTTAAATCAGAGATTGTAATCAAATAACGAGATACGGTATGGGTATCAAGTTGAGTCATTGGTATGGTGCATAATTAATATTAATTAGTAACCTTAGAAGTGAAATTGATTAAGTTGATGTTGTCTTTTCTAGTTCTTGATGAACGGTATATATGAGTAGTGATTGAGAGATATCAAGAAGTATGGAACCTTGATGAACTAGTCTGGTCATTAAAACTGTTTAGGTTGCTAAACTTGTTGGGTTCTTTGGTTCCCATGGATTAATTTAATTGTGTAGAAAGAAAAATTAGAGAGAATACCAGATTTACGTATTCCTTAGTATGAATAATTATTGGAAAGGTGTACAACCGGTTGAATGGATTGAATATCGGTGGATCTAGAATTTATGGGAGGAGTTCTATGTAGTTCTTCCATATAGAATGATGCGATGAATTTGGTGGAAATGTTGATGAGACTTTTGATCGATAAAAGATTTCGATTTTTTTGAAGTTTTAGTGTATTTCTTTGTCGAAATCCAAATGTGAGGAGCTTGATTGAATATGTGTGTGTTAATATCCATATGATTTGGTAATAAAAGTAGGTAGCAACTAGATTTCATAATGAAGCCAGTTGATAACAACAATGGTTGTGGTATAACTGTTGTGTGTTGAAGTTTGATGATGAGCATCGCTAAGAGTTGAACTGATATGGGCTTATGCCCACATGATTGTGAAATAATCGGATGATAATGTGTCCTTGATGAAAGAGTTTTGGTAGGAGCTTTTCAATTGTGTAGTAGACCCTTCTAAACATAAGAGGTCGATGTAGTGAGGTTGTATGGTTAGGTATACTCTCATTTCAAGATGGGATGCAAAGGTAGTATGGAACAATTTGGTGAAACTCTGGGGCCTTTCTAATGGAATAGTTGATGATAAATATTCGTGTTTAGAGTATATTATTCTGATGTTAGTAAGATTATTTACAAGAGTTGGTGACTTGAGTGTGTGGTGATGATTCTTTTAGAAGTAAAGTAATTTGATCGTCTTTCGTAAATGGGATTTTGTAAGAGTGTTTCGAGTTTTGCGATGGGGATCATTTGGACCTCTTGAGTTATGTGGTGATTGAGTTGCTTTGAGCAAAGTGATATGTTGAAAGATTTTATTGGTTCTCAAGTTGTTCCTATGATTTGGTCATAAGAGCTTATCTTGTTTAAGCTGGCAAGGTGATGTAATAATCACAGAAAATAACTATCCTTGTTAAAGGAAGGAGAGAAGTTAAGTGTTTGAGATTTAAGTCGTTTCGCATCTTGCAGTTTATTTGAGAGTACTCAAACCTTATGCAGTTGTTCCATAAGGGTTTATCAATGTTCAAAGGGTATTACATTCTTCTCTTTTGTGGTTTGGTATTCGCTTTCAAAGAGGGCTTAAGCCCTTGGACCGTTGACTTTCCTTATGTTTTTTTGAGTTCTTGGCCTAAGTGACAGCTTTCCTTGGTCTTGTGTTCACTGCGATGGCACATGTTTTCCAAGTTGTTGAAAAATTGATTACATTCGCTCTTTCTTTTGAGGAAGAATCAACCTATTCGTTTCACTGAGTCTTTTGAGGTGTTGAATAATTGTAGTAGTGAAAGCGTGGGTTGTAAGTTATTCGATGAGCATTGGAGGATGAAATAATTTCGTAATATAGTTCTTTGAGAGAAGTCTAACTCAATGGAAGTTTGTCTTATGAGGTTAAACTGATTGCATTGTTCTGACTAGTAGAACCTATAGTGATTGTGATCCAAGATCTTTCGGTTCACTTGGTGGAACATTAGAATTACTGAAAGTATAGAAATATTGATCAATTTTATAGAGTATCGCAATTTGGTAGTATTGCTAGACTATGAAAGTTATTCTTGATGATGTGGTTTAATGAGAGTGGGATTACAAAGTAATCGAATCGTCATGTCAATTAATGGGATAATAGAAGATGTTGTGTAATGTCAAGAGTGATTTGGTTTTAAATGAGTAACCTTCTGAGAGTTATAATCTTTGTAAAGGTAAACTGGTCAAGAAAATATTTTTATGATGATGTTAATGAGTGAGTATGTGGGAAATGTGGGTTTTTAGGGATTTAATCTGAGGATTTCCCTATCTTTTATATGAGAAGTTAGTTGCAAGAGTCTTGGATGTTAAATATGGACTTTGCAATACTATGCTAGAACTTTGAGTCGCCCAAAGATTATGTGTAGAAGAAGTAGAATAAGGGTGGATGCAAACAGTGGGATGATCGTTGATAACACCTTTCTGATGTAGTACATGAGAGTGTGTGATATGAAATCTGAGATGTTTGTTCTCAAAAGGGTTGAGGTGATATGATCGTGTGAGAGATCTAATTTGGGGATACTTTCTGAGTGCCATTTGTCAAATGAACTCTGATAGTAAAGGAAATCGGTTAGAGAATGTTGTGTGAAATTATCAGGGTCCCTCTTCAAAGGTGTAGACAAAATGTTTCGATTTGGGCTTGGTGTTGAGATCGCCAAGTTAAGAGTAACAAGTTAGTGTCTTGTGCGATGATTGAGATTCCATAGCTTGACGGAAATTTTTGGTCCTAAAAGAGAAACTGTTAATTTGATGCTTTCTCAATAAGTGAATCTTTTCCTGATTCTCGTTTGAGTTCTGTGCTGTTGATCATTGTTTTTCGTAAGTTGAGCTATGAGTTTATGACGGATGTTTTTTTCGCAAATTGAGCTTGACTTTATGTTGGCTCGTGTGGTTCTTATCTATTCAGAAAGAATAAAAGAAATGATGGATTTGGATATTCGAGTGATTTCTCTTTTGGCGATCGTGGTGTTTATTTGCAAATTTTCTAATTGAAGGTGGAAAGATTTTCGTGATAAATCTTCGATTCTGAATTTGACTCTTTTTAGTACCGAGTTGGTAACGTTTGGTTGCGTTGAGAGTCCTTCATTTTCAGTTGGGCTATGCGGAAAAGAGTGTGTTTAAAGCGAGTATTGTTGTGTGTTTCTGGTTAAAGGAGGTGATCTTTGCTTTAGTGAGGAGTTTAATTGAGAGGTGGAACACGAGTTCTGTGTTCTATGTGCATGTCGTGTGGTTCGGTATCTTTGGGAGGTTTAACCCAAGATACATTGGGTTGTTTTCGCTAGTTGGCGTATCGCGGGATATCTCGAGTCCGCGCGCGAGTACGTAACGTCTTGTATGTTCTGGTGTTGAGTGAGATCTTACCTTCGAGTCTTGTTCGATGAGTATACCTGGAAGTACCGGGTTGAGCGTTAGTTCAGACGTCGTGTTACGTCGTTGTGTTGTGGTATTTTCAGTCTGAGGGAGAGGTTACTTGGGAAGTTGGAGTTTTGCGTGCGTGAGCTTTAACCGGTGTTGTTCACATCGGGTTTGTGGTTACCGTTGTTCGTTCTCGATCGGGGTTGTTCTTTCGCTTAGCGTGTTTAGATTCGGTCGAATCTGTTAAGGGGGTAGAATGTAATACCCCAAAGTGTGTTAAGCATTAGTCGGAAAGATTAGAAGTTGGGAGAGAATTAAACGTAATTGCGGGAAGGATCAATTAGAAATTATGCGTACAACAGATTAGAGAGGGGATTTTCTGTTTCCATCCCAACTTGGGCTTGGGGGGCCCAAGGGCCCAATAGGTGGCCGGCCAAGGGGGCACTAACCCTAGCACCCCCCACTCCTCCTCCCCTCCACCTTGTGGCCGCCACTCTTCACCTCCCCTCCTCCATCTTGCGCCCCTCCCTAGCACCTCCTCCTGGCTACCTCCTTGCGCCTCGCTAGCATCTCCCCTAGTCCCCATGGCAGCCGGCCAAGGAAGAAGAAGGTGACCTCCTTTTGGGTGGCCGGCCAAGAAGGAAGAAAAGAGGGAAGGGAGAGGAGGGAAGAGAAGGAAGAGGGATCACCAACCGGAGCTTGCGATCCTCAGCTGCACCAAGGGTAACGAAGACCCTTCCCCGCTGAATCTTTTGTATTAGATGCGTTTATGAATTCGTTTTGTGGATCGGTCGCCGATTGCTATTAGATTGCGTTCTGTCCAGTTTGTTGCGCGGCCAGTTTCATGTATTTAGAGGCCGAATTAGGAGTTTGGATCTCCTAGAGAGTTGTAGGTTATGTTCTTAGCTTTCGTTGGCCGCCAAGATCGCCCAAATCCGATTAACGGTCTGGGAGATATGAATTTTCTAGTGTTGCTGTCCTGTGGTTCTGTCAGTTTCTGGCAGTCTGTGGTAATTGGGTTAAAACTGCTATTTAAAAGGAGAATCAGGGGATCTCAGAATAACGAAAATTGTGGGTAATTTCTGTACCTTTTCAAAGAGTTAAAGAACACGAGATTTGGACTTTCGTAGCAAAAGTTATGGTGGTTTTAGCGTACTGTCCAGAGAACCCGACGAGAATTCTGTCGTCTGATGGTTGGTTTGATAGGGGAAGTTAAGGGCAGAATCAAGAGGGCTCCCCTACTAGGTTTATTTAGGTAATTCAGTTACCTTTTCAGAAAGTCTAAGAGCATCTTAATTGGACTCCTGAGCAGGAAGTTATGTATTTTAGAATTTGGCTGTTTCCAGTAAGCACCAAAATGATCGCTAGAAATTGGAGGTTTTGTTTACACTCGAGAGTTAGCGAGTTTTGTTGCGTTATTATTTATGCTCTTGGTCCAGCATGTTGGTCTTAGATTGGGATACCTTTATGTTCAGGTGGGAGCGCGGTTCCAGGGGCAGCACCCTCTTCGCGTCCACCGTTCTCGCGCAGTTGAGGCAAGTATTTGGGTTATAGTGTATTTTCGGTTGTATGATAAGATTGTTGTGAATGCTTGTTGTAGCCTTGCACGAACGTTAGTGTAATGAGTTTTCCTTTTATCTTGATGAATGCAAGCTATGGTTAATGTTTCCCTTGAGCGTTGCTAAATCTTACATGTTGTTATGTACATGTTAAATTCTTGGGTATGAAAGACGTGGGCATGGAGCATTTGCATGTTTCAAACGTGTTGGAGATTTGGTCATGTATGCATGTTTTGATATATGATAGCGAAGTAAGGTTGCTTACATGATAATGAGAATATGATATATTCTGCTTATGAATATGTTATCATGGTGCATATGCATGTTGAGAACATACAGTGCCCAGTCACGTGGTGACCAAGCACATCTGATTGAGGTCCCCGTCATGTAGATGACGGGTTGAAATCCCACATTCGTGGAATGTGGGCTATGAATAAAGAGGTCCCCATCATTAAAGTGATGGGCAAAGGTCCCTATACATGTGGTGTATAGGCTTTTGGTCACTGTGCTGAGAGGGCGCGTGTGCAAGGGTATACCATGACGGTTGTATACCCGCATTACACGGTAAAATGCGAAAAGAGATAAAGTTGAAAAGGTGCATTGCATTGGTTGCATTCACATGAGCATGAAGGCTATACTTTGGTGCATTGTTTATCTTGGATTATTGATGCTATGAATGATAACTTGCTTAGCCTTGTTGGTACTTGCTGAGTCTTTGGGCTCACTCTTGCTTTGATGTGTTTTAGGTACAACTGGCAAGACCGACATGCATGGGAGGGAGTAGATGTTTGGATGCACGCACTACCATTCAATCTTAAGAATTAATTATGGATGGTTTGAGTTTCAGATTAACTGTAATAATGAGAATAGCAAATTTTGGTTATATTTATGAGATTATCCTGCACGCTTGAATGAACCTGATTATGATTATATTGATAAATGCCTTGATTAATTGTTGGAACCTCGGTATAGCTGACTATACAAAGGAGATTTTGTCAAGAATTTGTAATTGGTTTATTTTAGCCTAGTTTAATTTAATTTTAGTAGCATTCCAAGCTTAATGCTGAGCTGGGGTGTTACAGACTGCTTTGCACAGTGACAAGACTAGACGGGGTAGGCTGCTTTGCGTAGTGACAAGACCAAAAGAGACATCCTTGCGTAGTGATAAAATCAAAGGAGATAGCCTTGCGCAGTGAAAAGACCAGACGAGGCAGCTTTGCGCAGCGATGTGACCCGACAAGTCAGCTTTACACAGCGATGTGACCAGACGAGTTAGCTTTGTGCAGCGACGTGACCAGACGAGTCAGATTTGCCCAGCGACGTGACCCGACGAGTCAGCTTTCCACAACGACGTGACCAGACGAGTCAACTTTGCCCAGTGACGTGACCTGACGAGTCAGCTTTGTTGCCTTGCGGACATGAATTTCTCTCAATTGAATTACAATTTAGCTATGTACATAGCACCGGCTCGGCATATAAGTACTACCCCTTCTACGCTTGGTTCTCCTGCATCAAGACTTCAACACAATCTCGCTCAAATGGACAAGCACTGGCAGGAGATCCGCGAAATGCAAAGGGAGTATGCGGCTCAAGAGGAATAAAGGGAGAGTGTCAGGCGGCCACCTCCCCGCAACGATGCCACCCCCCGTAGCAACAACCCCTACCACAACATCCCAACCGAGCGTTCACCGCAACACCTGCCCGAGGGAGAGACACCGCCCCTCTATTGGTGCAGGGACAGCTGCAAGTTCTTAAAGTCCAAGCATAAGCTAAGCCTGGGCATGCGTTACTGGGGTTGCGCGAACTACTCCAGCGACTACCCCTACCGTTGGGACACTAGCAGCTATTAGCACCCAGTAAGGACAGGTTACAGTATGTTCCCTTACTAATTCTCGTTCAAAGTCTGCACTAGCAACCTCTCCCGTCTACTCGTAGTCTCCGGATCCGCTATGTGGCTACCGCAAGTGGATCGACCTAGAGATCCACCCACATGACCAGTGGACTCTGGACTGCCAGGAGTGGGATGCCAACAGGGACCGCGAGAGGAGGGAGGAGGAGTGCTGCACCGAAGAGCACAACCAGCGTATCTAGCGAGAGACGCAGGCTCATCTCGAGGCGTGCAGGTGCAGGGAGCGTGAGGCTCACAAGAGGGAGCATGAGAAAAAGAGGGAAATGGTGGGTGAGGCCATGGCGGCCGAGGCCAAGGCGGCCGACGAGTAGTACGACGCTGAGCTCACAAGGAAGGGCAAATGGCCCCGGTCCACGCAGTAGTCCGACCCTCTTTGTCCATATTGTGGGGACCCCGGAGTTATCTCCATAAGACCAAGACTAATTAAGGTCTTAGGGACATAACTCTAGATCTCCAGTAAATGGATTCCAACTTAACTCCATCTAAATGAGAGGCTTAACTAACGCTAGAGCCCCGACGATCATGCGCGCCGCTGCTCTGCGAGCACTACATGATTGTCGGTTCTCCAACAAGTCAAGCACTACACTTAGTGAGTTAAATAGGAAGCCATGAACAGCGAGTACAACTTATATTGGCTCCCAAGATCAGCGACCAATATAATCATACTCTCATATAACGTTGCTCACATCCATACAACATTCATACATAAATAGTACAAAAGCGATACATCAAAGTTTCAAGTTTACAACTACAAGTGGCTGATCGGCCAAATTAAACAAGTTCATAGCGGAAGCAAGTAAATAAACCAAAATGCCTGCAGTGGTATGCCACATAAC
The DNA here is from genome assembly GCA_036346255.1 of Ampelocalamus luodianensis. Classification (NCBI taxonomy): domain Eukaryota; kingdom Viridiplantae; phylum Streptophyta; class Magnoliopsida; order Poales; family Poaceae; genus Ampelocalamus; species Ampelocalamus luodianensis. The sequence continues at coordinate 22,718,337 of CM070622.1, read as the reverse complement.
CCATCGGCAATCGACTGGGAGCTAAAGATAGCACACTACTCATCGGTGTCGCCTAAATCGACACCAACAAGCTCGTCGGTCTCATTATCTTTCTCACCTGTAAAAGCCAGCAAACATCTGGCTGAGTACAAAAGAGTACTCGCAAGTCTTACAAAAAAAATAGTTATGCATAAAGTCATTCAAAGGAAGGCTCATATTGGCTTAATTTTGCGAAAACGACGCAATACTGAACAACCTACACATACTAGTTTTTCACGTGCCATTTCAAAATCAGAATTGAAGTAGAAGTAAAACATGTGAACAAGTGATAAATTCAATAATAAATGAATCATACCAAAAACAAAGTGGTGGTCCACTTTGATACTACAACAAGCATGAACCTCCCGTTCATGACAAAACCGAGTTCACCCACCAATTTTAATTCCAAGTCTAACAATAGTAACTCCCGAACTCAAGCGGTTGTCCATAACCGTGGACACGACTATTCGAATAGATTTATACCCTGCAGGGGTGTACTACTTTACCCACACGACTTGATTAGCCCGTAAGCCTCCAGATGCCTCCGAATATAGCATACTTCCTATGGTATGCTGGCCGGGTAAATCAAGATACTGATCGTTTTAGCAAGAAGATCCCATTGAGCTAAGTCCTCAACCCATGGCTCTAGGAAACACAAGACGTTAACGCCTCCATCCTAGCACCTAGGAAACACAAGACGTTAACGCCCCCATCCTATCGGCCCAAAAGGAACACGGGATTTCACGGTCCCATGCCCTTAGAATTTCACCACCGTGGGACTCAAAACAACAAAACCTTCCCCCTACTTAACCATACGGCTCCCAACCCGCGTGTGATAGCACGAATGTACTTGAATCAACGACGTTACCAAAGTTCGGTCCTTAATTGTCTAGACAAGCCAAACCACATACCCAAATCTCGTGCACGAAGGCACCATCACTAGCCATCACTTGTCCAGACCAAAAGCTCATTTAAAATGACAAAATTTAACTTAGAAAATAGATACGAAGATCTGAAACAAAAGTATATAAAGAGAGTGGTGTTTATCCCATAATTGTCGGGTTATTCCCGACAATCAAACTACCGGTTCTAGACTTGCATGGCTAAGCAAAACTCAAACAATATAATTTCACACATCCTAACATAATCATTTTAGTATTGGAGTAATTCATGGATAGCCACAATGACAAGATAATAGGATGTGTCTAACTACTCATCACAAAAATAGTGACATTATAAAACTATCATGCAAGCAATTATCATTGCATCTACCCTAACAAAATTGGGATCAAATATGATGCAAAAAGAAAGTTCAAAGGATGCTTGCCTTGCTGGTAGGCTAATTGCTCTCCCTCAGTAGCGTAAGAGTCAATATCAACGAGCTCGGAATCTATATAAATATAATACCGAATAAACATCGAGAAATACTCCAAAAAACAAGATACTTAAAAATGCATGATTTTTCTACAGTAGCTAAGTCATGATTTTAAATGATTTTTGGTGAAAGAATTATTTCATTTTGATTTAGTATATGAAAGTTATGGTGGTTTGAATTTCAGATTTCAATATGCCTTTATTTATGTAATTTAATTATGAGGTGAAATTTTGTAGAGCAGTGGTGAGTACAAGGATTACGTGGTTAAATGGGCAATATTATTACAAGTTCAAAACAATTGGGTTTGCTTCAATTGGGGTCTTCTTGATTTAGTTATTGATTTTCAAAGTTATCAGCATTAATAGTGTAAAAATAATGCTCTTTAGGATCATTTTCCTCAAAATATAGTTTCTGTGATAGAGGTAAGTTCGAAACCATTTTGATAATTAAGTTCATTTGAAATAGAAATTATCAAAGCTGGTTTCACTGTTTTTGGAGTTTCCAAGAATTACTTATGAATTTTTGAAGTTATCAGCCTTTTTGCATTGTAAAAATAATAGTGTTAAAGATTCATTTTTCCAAAATACTGCTCTCTGTGACAGAGACAAGTTTGAAACCAATTTTAATATAAAGTTCATTAAAAACAAAAATTATCAGAAGTGGTTTCACTCAATTTGGAGTAAACATGATTTAGTTATGCATTTTAGAAGTTAATACAATTTTTCAGTGTGCAATTTAATAGATTTCGAATTTTAAAGTGTATTTTATACTTTTCTTACCGAGCCACGCGCTAGCCCAAGTCACTGACCAGTGGGCCCGGGAACAGTGCCATTTTCTATTTAACATCCGATTTAAACGCGTTCTGACCAGTGGGTCCCGCTGTCAGAGACTTGGTCCACGGAACTAGGTCCACGCACACACGCGCATGGTGCACGACACTTACGCCGCTGGTCCCATCTGTCAGCCACTGCGGCTTTAACTCAGAGCCCTCGTTTTCTGTGCATGGGGCCCGCGTGTAAGTGAAACATTAACGTCGCTAAGACAGTGATTAAATGCTAATGATTAACGCTATTCCTAATCATTCGCATGCGACGGCGACACAACGGGAGTTTCTCCGCGCGTTTGCCGTCGGTTCGCGATGAATCCGACCCGCGGAGCCGCCAAAGCTCGAGATAGCCGCAATAGTGCTACGCAACTTTGAGAGGTGGTGGCGAGGTCTCGATGCCCGCGACCGCGGCCAGCCGAGCTAAGCGGCGCATTCTACGGCAGCGCAAGCAACAAATAGAGCTCCGCAGCGACATACAAGCGAGTGCCCAGGGTCCTAGGGACTATGAATGAGTTACCTGAGCGAAGAATGATGCTCGAGAAAGCTCAGAACCGCTGGGGCTGCGTCGGCGCCGGAGAAGAAGATGGTGAGGACACGGCTTCACGTGGATAGGATACTGGAAGTAAAACTAGGGCAAATGAATGCTCGGGATAGCTCGAAGATCCTATAAGGATGCTGTAATAGCAAGGAATCAACATAAGCCTTACCGAATCAAGGTGGGAGATGAAGAGTTGTTTCACGGCCGACAATGGTGCAATCCCCGATTTAACAAGATCCTGCCGTGCATTAACAAAATAAGTTTAGGGGTTTTGATAACCATGCTACAAGGCACGACGTGACGCGGTAGATTGAGGATAATACCTTCCGGACACGACGAAGGCACGAATGTGTCCGCGAGCACGCCTCTGAAGTCGCGGAAGCACGACAATGGACAAGTGAGCTACAAGCAAATCAGGCTCGCATAAGCTAAAATGGAAACGGTGATGAACGGAGAGAAGATTGGGATCACCCGGTCGAAGCTTACCGGAGAAATGAGCGGAGGAGAGCTTCTCTTTCCTCAGACCCGAGAGGAAAGATGGGGAAGAAGGAGGGGTGCCGAGGGGTATTATGCTCGGGCAATGACGGAGATGGAGGCGGCGTGAGGTGAAGAAGCTCCCGGAGTGGTCAACGACAGCGGCGGATTGACAGCGTCAAGTTTCCATTCTGAGCGCGTCGGAGCGTCACGGCCGCGTGGCGTGGAGCTCCTGCGCGAAGTCAGGGATGAAGCTGACAGCTCGGGCCCACGTCGTCAGTGAGACAAGGCGGCGCATGCGAACGTGAGTTATGTGATTCGATGCGCACCGTTGGATCTCGGCTGGACGGCTGAGATTAGAGAGGTGTTCGGACAGGTCGGAAGAGGTACGCGATCTAGGCCGTTGATCCTTGATCCGACGGTTGCATGCGATGGTGCAGTTAGGGGGTTGGGCTGAGCCGTCTCGCCGGGTCGGACTCAAGCCCGAGGAACAGTGCGCCTGCTTTGGTTTAGGGTTTTGACTGGAATTTTAATTATTTTCCATACTTTGACCAGGGGCTTAAAAATAGAAATAAAATTTCTAAAATCATGAAATAATTTCTGGGGGTTCCTGGGATAGCCTAGTGTCCATAAAAATTATTGAACCCTACTTTTCATAATATATTTTGTAATATATAAATTCAAACTTAGACAAGGTCTTTTAATGGTGTTTGAATTTTCTTAGGGTTAAGATCAGTGCCAAAAATTTGGGAAAAATTATATTAATTCGTAATAATTAATATAGTATTTGAATAAATTATTTCCAGAGATACTTCAGTAGCATTTATTTCAGTTTTATGATTGGAGTTCAATTTAAAGTGGATGTTTCATAAGTATTTTGAGATTTTCCAAGTACAATATTTAAATAAAAAATTTCAAATCATGATGCATGCTAATGAGATGCATAATAATCCTCTTTATTAGTTTGGGGATGTGACAAACCTCCCCCCCTTAGAAAAAATCTCGACCCCGAGATCAGTAGGGTGGAAGTTGGATAGAAGGTTTTAAAAGAAAACAAAACATCTGTTGTCTTGATTTCCTTCAAAGATAGTGCCAAGATATCTTTGTAAGGTTACAAGGGATGGCTATTACATCTTTCCTTCTCACTGCTTTGTTTAAACTTTCCTTTCATGATTCGAAGACATTTCAAGTAGAAGGAAAAAGATCTGGATAGTTAGCTCGCACTTGATCTTCACGTTCCCATGTTGCTTCATCTTCAGTATGGTTACTCCACTGAACCTTGATGAATTTGATATTGCGATTTCGCGTCTTGCGCTCTTTCTCCTCAAGAATGCGAATCGGGTGCTCCCGATAAGAAAGATCGGGTTGCAGGTCAAGTTTTTCTAACTCAGTTGCTTCGGTCGGGACACGAAGACACTTTCTTAGTTGTGAAACATGGAAAACATCATGCATATCTGCAAGTGATGGTGGCAATTCTATTTGATAAGCCACCGGTCCCAACTTTGCTAGAACTCGGAAAGGTCCGATGTAGCGAGGCGCCAATTTGCCTTTGACTTGGAAACGATGTGTTCCTTTCATTGGAGAAACCTTAAGATAGACATGATCATCCACTTGAAAACTCAAGTCGCGACGACGGCGATCAGCATAGGACTTCTGGCGAGATTGAGCCGCCCGAAGTCGTTCGCGGATGACACGAACTTGTTCTTCTGCATCCTCTACCAAAGTTGGACCATAAAATGGCCTTTCCCCGGCTTCGGATCAGTTCAAAGGTGTCCTACAAGCCCTCCCATATAATGACTCAAAGGGGGACATTTGAATGCTTGATTGGAAGCTGTTGTTGTAGGAGAACTCCGCAAACGGTAAACATTTCTCCCAATTCTTGCTATAGGACAGCACGCAAGCACGGAGAGATTTGATTTACTCTTTCAGTTTGCCCATCTGTTTGCGGGTGGTAAGCGGAACTGAAAGATAGATTGGTCCCCATCGCTTGGTGCAAGCACTTCCAAAAGTGAGAGGTAAACCGGGGACCCCTATCAGAAATGATCACTTTTGGTACACCATGGAGACAAACAATCCTGGAGATGTACAACTCTGCTAGCTTGGCCCCGGTGTAAGTGATCTTGGCAGGAATGAAATGGGCAACCTTCGTCAGACGATCAACAATCACCCATATAGAATCAGACCCAGCTTGAGTCCTAGGGAGGCCGGTGATAAAATCCATACCAACTTCTTCCCATTTCTACTTGGGAATGGGCAGGGGTTGTAGAGTACCTGCTGGCTTCAAATGCTCAGCTTTTACTCTTTGACATACATCACAACCGACCACAAATTGAGCGATTTGCCGCTTCATTCGGCTCCACCAAAGCCGCTTCTTAAGATCTTGGTACATCTTGGTGCAACCAGGGTGGATAGAGAATTTGGAGTCATGAGCTTCTTTGAGAATTAGTTCTCTCAAGGCGCGGTCAAAAGGCACCACCAACCGGTTTCCGAACAAAAGAGTGCCCTGTGCATCTTCTTTGAAACCTTTGGCCTTGCCTTTCTTCAATGCTTCACGGATTTGAGCTACTTTCAAGTCAGTCTTCTGGGCCTCTCTAATCTGGTCCTCAAGTGTAAAATTCACACTAAGGGCAGCAAGATAACCTTCTTTAATTATCTCCAGGTGCAGACGTTGCATTGCAGCACACAATCCTGCCGAAATGGGAGTTACCGATAAACAGTTGCACTGAGACTTCCTGCTCAAGGCATCGGCTACCACATTTACTTTTCCTGGATGATAATAGAGTCCAAAATCATAATCTTTTATCAACTCAAGCCATCTTCTTTGCCTCAAGTTCAGATCGGCTTGGGTGAAGATATATTTAAGACTCTTGTGGTCGGTGTAGATCTCGCAACGATTACCGATGAGGTAATGTCGCCAAATCTTTAGAGCATGCACAACTGCTCCAAGTTCCAAATCATGAGTGGGATAATTCAACTCATGTGGTCTCAATTGCCTTGATGCATAAGCCACCACTCGGCTTTCTTGCATAAGTACACAACCGAGCCCATGGCGAGATGCGTCACAGTAAATGTCAAAGCTCTTGTGAATGTTGGGCAGGATAAGTACTGGAGCTTTGGTCATGCATTCCTTTAGGATCTGAAAACTCTCCTCACAATCAGGTGACCATTCGAACTTCTTTTCTTTCTTCAGAAGTTGAGTCATTGGTCTCGCAATTTTGGAGAAGTTCTGGATAAATCTGCGGTAGTAACCCGCAAGTCCGAGAAAACTACGAATATCCGTGATATTTCTGGGTTGTTTCCAATCAAGGACATCTTGCACTTTGTTAGGATCAACAGCGATACCACCCTTGGATAGGACATGGCCCAAGAAACTAACTTCATGAAGCCAGAACTCGTATTTACTGAATTTAGCATAAAGCTGATGTTGACGAAGCTTTTCCAACACAAGCCTCAAGTGTTGCTCTTATTCTTCATCAGACTTTGAGTAGATAAGGATATCATCGATGAATACAACAACAAACTTATCCAAATACTCCATGAAAACTGAATTCATAAGATTCATGAAGTAAGCCGGTGCATTAAATCGGACAAAAGACATGATGTTGTACTCGTATAGACCATACCGAGTAGAGAATGCTGTCTTCGGAATGTCTTCAGTTCGAACCTTAATTTGATGATAGCACAAGCGCAAATCAATCTTGGAGAATACTTGGGCTCCACTCAATTGATCGAATAAATCATCAATCCGCGGAAGCGGATATTTATTTTTGATAGTGACTTCATTCAACGGACGGTAGTCAACGCACATCCGCAAACTCTTGTCTTTCTTTTTGACAAAGATGGCCGGACATCCCCAAGGTGAGGAGCTCGGCCTGACAAATCCCTTGTCTTGAAGTTCTTGGAGTTGCTTCTTCAATTCTTCTAACTCATTAGGAGGCATCCGGTATGGCCGTTTTGAAATCGGCGCCGCACCGGGCACAAGTTCGATGACGAACTCAACTTCACGATCAGGTGGCATGCCTGGGAGTTCTTCAGGGAATACATCTGGATATTCACACACCACTGGCACTTTCTCAATTTCAAGAGAGGTACTAGCTTCCAAAGCATAGAGATGAGAACTGCCCACTGAAGGTGCAAAAACGACCTGACAGCCGTCTTCGCTAGTGACAGAAATAGACCGTTGAGCACAATCGATCTTTCCCCTATTTTTGGACAGCCAATCCATCCCCAATATCACATCAATACCCACTGAATTTATCACAATTAAATTTGCCAAGAATTTGATATTTTGAATTTCTACTTTTACGTCCCGATAGACTCGATCGGTTTGGAAAACCGATCCCGGCGACTGAATTTGATAAGGTGGCTGAAGTTTAAATATTTCAAATTGATTAAGTGCAACATATTCTTCTTTGATGAATGAATGAGATGCTTCTGAATCAAATAAAACTGATGCTGGACAAATATTAACAAGAAGTGTACCCAAAACGACGTCGGGAGCATCGCTCGCCTCCTCCGCGGTGACGTGGTTCACTCGGCCACGTGCAGGGACCTGAGGAGGGGTAGAAGCTGCCCTCGGAGGTGGTGTAGGTCTTGCCACAGCTGGTGGTGTAGGAGCTCGATAGACCTGAGGCATTCCCCGCTGCTTGGCGAGGCAATGAGAGGTATAGTGGCCCTAGCGACCACAATGAAAGCAGGTGACATTTTACTTGTAAGTACCACTGTTTTGGGAGTTCTTACTCCCATTGTACCGCTGCGCCGTGGGTGGAGGAGGTCGTGGAGGTGCCACAAGAGGCCTCGGTGGCACTAGAGCCTGAGAACGAGGTGTCTGAGGCGGCCCGGTGCGCTGCCGAGGAAAACTGCCGCTAGCTGAAAACTGAGCGGCTTTCTTTCTCTTCCTGGACTCTTCTACAGCCACACTCTTGTGCTCCACTACAATGGCCTTGTTCACCAAGTGCTGGAAGTTCCTGAAGTCATGTACAGCTAAAGCCAGCTGCATCTCCTCAGTCAAACCGCCCATGAAGCGGTTACTGCCGCGAGTGTCGATGGAGACGCTATCCGGTGCATAGCGGGCTAAGGAATTGAACTCAAGATACTCGCGATGATTTCTTCCTTGCTTCAAAGTAAGAAACTGCTGCTGCTTGATCGACATGACCCCATCAGGAATATAGGCCTCCCTGAATGCTGCACAGAACTCGGCCCATGTTGGGACTCCTCCATCAGGCTACATGGCGGAAAAGTTATCCCACCACGCACTAGCAGCGCCTTCCAGCTGATAGCTGGCAAAGAGCACCCTCTCAATGCCTGTGCACTGAGCAATAACTAGCTTCTTCTCAATGTTTCTTAGCCAATCTTCAGCTTCCATCGGATCTCCGGTGCCCGCAAAGGATGGGGGATTGGTCCTCTGAAATTCAGCGAGACCTCCCCGCTGCCTATGATTTCCCCCTCCCCCTGCTGCCGCAGGAGCAAGAGAAGTGTTGCGAGCAATAGCCTCCAGAATCCTCGTTTGATCCATCCTGTTACGCTCGATCTGAGCCAAAACCTCTGCCATAGTGGGTGGCGGAGGGAACACTTCCTCATATGAACTTCCCTGCTGATGGTGCTGCTGAGAGGGCTCACCCCTCTCTTCTCGGGCATAGAGTTCAGCCATCGCAGTGAACGAGTGCCCTGGGTGGAGATCCCCATCACGCTGAGCTCGCTTGACGAGTGGTAGGGCCTGACATCCTGAAGTGACAAGGAAAGTTAACAAGAGGCCAAGGTTGCTAGAAGAAGATGTGAATTAAAAATCTGGACAGCAAGCACATAGTTCTTATGTGAGGACCCTAGTTTATTTGGCTTGTAATGCTTAACCAACCACCTGGTCCTAGCATCACAAATCAAATAAACTAAGCCTCGAGACATGCATACTTCCAATCGCAAAGATGCACACCTCATCACAAAATTATGCATCAACTCCATTCTAAACATAGAGTCCAAACATCACAAGACTAAACAAAGAAACAACACAAGAGAGTTATTACAACAGAGGCCGACTGCCAAATTACAACAGATAACTAAATAAACAGCGGAAGCAAAAGTGCCATAAGATGGCTATAAACAAAAGCCAATCAGTGTGCCTTAGCCCACAAGGCAACCAACCGGACAATCAAGCTAGTCGTCCCAGAACCCGCACATCTCACAGAAGTAAGGCCCTAGGGGCTCACCTGCCTCCTCTGCAACAAAAATATTAAGCAAAGCATATGAGTACAAAAATTGTTTTTGTACTCGCAAGACTGACGTGTGGACTAGCAGACCTATGCATAACTACATGCAGGCTTATTTGAGTGGAAGTTATATGTCTCATTTGCACAAAGCCAATTTGATTTGCAATAGTGTGATACAATTTCAAGAGCAAGTTTACAATTCATTTTATTGTTAAAATAGCAGCGAAATAAAGATATGTACAAGTAACCACCTGGAAGTGACTATCCCAATAGTCACCACAACATAGCACTAATCCCGATTCGCACCACAAATCAAGTTTTAGTTAAAAGGTTGTAGTCTAGTTCTCGGGGCGATCCGAGCGTGTCCATAACCTAGACGAGGCTATTCGAATAGTTTTAACCTCGCGGGGTGTACCAATGTACCACACTTGCATCGCCTTTAAGCCAAAGCACACTTCCGAAGGTATGCTGGCACGGCTAAGTCCTACGAGACGCTTTCCAATATTGTGTATTAACTACGAGCCGCTCGTATGGATAGAAATCCATACGCTGACATGGTAAAGCCGAAAAGACAACTACCCACTCAGATAAAGCTTTTCTGACAACTACCATGCTCCCAACACCATCCCTCCCGCGACCTCCCGCGACCCGAGCCAATACACGCCAAAGTACTAAGTCAAGAGAGGTCCCATACCCTCTAGTGTGGTTAGCACGCAAAATGCTCAAGACTGATGGCGCAAGTAACTCGGTCCTTAAATGACTTGGGCACCTTTCCAGTCACACCAAAAAGCACACCATCTTACCATTGTGCCCAAGTCCAAATTATTTTGTTTTCATTTTTAGTTTTTACAATTAAGCATAGCAAAAATGCTGAAATATAAAGTTATAATAATTTGTGTGATCAAGGTTACCGACTAAGTCGATAACCGCCCATTTCTACCGATACTAAGCATGTCTAAGCGGTTGAATTCAGATCTACTAAGTGATAAGAGATCATCCAACGATCTCTAATCACAAAGAAATAACCTAGGCTCAGGTAGTAAAGGAATATCATTTGCCTACAGATTATGCAACTAAAAGGGCCCACTAACCATATTTTAACACAAAATAGCAATGCATACATACAAGTTGCAAACAAAATATTAGTTTGAAAATAAAGGGATTAACATGGTCAAACTGCTTGCCTGGTTGCTGTTGCTCAATATGTTGCTGAGGCTCACTCTCGATAATACCAGAATCGTCGCAATCTATCGATCAAGCAAATAAGAACAAATAACACCGACAATAACCAAACTTCAAATTAATCCAAAGAGCACAAATTTCACACAGCAGCTAGAGCATGATAACAAAATTTTAGAAACAGAGAACATTTTATTTGGAGTTATGAAGAATTTTCTAGGAATTTTCTAAGCTAAATACACATAAAAACACCATTTAATTATTTGTCAAAATTTTATAATAGAGCCGAACCTAAAACCTATTCTGGTAAAAAGTACACTAAAAATGAAAATTTACAAAATTGGTTTCACTTGATTTGGACAAAAATTGAACTAGTTATGAATTTTCTAAGTTTAATTGAATTAACAGTGTAAAAGAAAATCAATTCGGAAATTCTAAAAGCATTGAAACCTTTTTCTACCGACGCTTAGCGAGCCACGGCCATCGACCGATGGGGCTAAGTGAGGGCGCTGATCGAGTCAACTTTGACTCACCGCCGCGAGTGACGTCGGCGGATTTGGAGAATACGCCTTCTCATTCACCAAGCGCATCAACCTAAACAACATCGGAAAATACGCTGCGATCAACGTAAACGTATTTTGCTACTTTACGCAAGGCCCTAACGGTACCGAGAGGACCCACATGTCATGGACTCGTAAGATTAAAACGGTGGATTAACACTTCTAACCATACTTAACCCGAAGGGTCCACATGATGATGATACGGCTAAGAAAGAAATTAGTGCTAAAGGATGTGCTTAGCGCCAACGATACCGGCGGCTCACCGGCGGTCACGAAGACGGCGGCGCGGCCGCACAGTGGATCTAGCGAACCGGAGGGTCTCTGGACGAGTGGGTTATACCTTCAGGTTCGCTAAGACCTCGCGAACTCGATGACGGCGACACGGGACCTCGAGGATGCTGGCGGCAAACGGAGGCGGAGAAGAAGACACGACTCACGCGGAGAAGACGCTACGGGCGACGAGAGGCTTCGGGAAGGTGCGCCCTAGCTCCGCCTCGGCTCCAGGAGCAATATGCCCAAGATAACGCCGACAAAGGAGGTCCAAGACGGCTGGAATCACCGGGGCGGCGAAACACTGAGCTCGGAGAAGAACCGGTCGCGCTTCCTCGGTGATTCACCAAAGAGCAAAACAAGACTACCGTTAGATTCAGTGGAACAAAGCGATCCTAAGGGACCAAACGCCGAAGCATGATACTCACTAGAACGCCAGGAAGCTCGCGAGACCGAGATCACCGGAGGCGGAGACGACGACACCACCCCTGGCGATTCACTGGATGCCAAGGACCCGGGCTGGGCAAAATGGAGGCGGCGACGAGCGTGGATCACGGTGGTGCGATCACGGGCTCAAGGGCGGCACCAACACGGCGGCGCTGCTCTCGTCTTCTTCTCCGGCCGAAACCAAGAAATGGGCGGAGAGAGCGATAGAGTGAAGGAAACGAGGAATGGGTGGGTGCGGTGAGATGATGAAGACCCAGCGACATGCGACATGCCACGACCGGACACGCATCCACGAGGTGGCAGCGACGAGCTGCGTGGCACGCATGCGCGATCGCCAGTGAACTCCGGTGAGACGCGGAGAAGACGAGGACGATACTGACAAGGGGGACCCACTCGTCAGCGACGGTGACAAAGCGGCGCGAGTTGGGGTCAGGTGCGGTTCAAAGATTTGGTCTGACTCGATCAAGAAGATGTCGATCGTTTGATCTAGAATGGACGGTCGAGATCCAAGGGTGCAATCGGACAGGTCGATTAGATGAGCGTGTGTGGACCGTGCGATTCACATCGGACAGCGGACAACGATCGGGCTCGGGCGGTGCAGCTAGGCGGTGCGGCTGAGCCAAGCGGCGCAGTCGGACTCGAGCCAGAGGTCAGGTCCGAGCCCGAGGAACAGTGATTACAGATTTGATTTTCAAAAGGCTGAGAAGGTTTGGGGAATTTTTAGAGGTAGCTCCAAATCTCCAAAAATTCCAAAATTTTTATGGGAACTTCCAAGGACAGAGAAAAACCTTGTATAAATTTTCCAGGAATTTTTATGCACTGCATTATTCCCAAGAAAATTCACAAGCTGCTGTCCCAAGGAGTTGACTAGAATTCAAACTAGTTTGACTTGCTCATTTGAAATAGCAAACAAAATCTAAAAATTGTGAGATTTTGCAGAGAGGTGACTAGGAAGGATAGGAAGGTAGGAAAAATACTTCCAGAGGATGATCATGAGTTTTTTACTTCTTTTTCTCTTGGTGTTTATAATTTAGATTGTATGTTTTCAATTGTTTTCAAAATTTTAAAGCCAACAATTTAAACAAAAATTCCAGGAAATCAATACATGCTCAAAAGTTTTAAATTATACTCATTTTCACACATTTGAAGAACAGGGTTAAATTACAGATGTTACATCTTAATTAAGAATGCATAATGATATAAAATGCATAAAAACATAACACCGAATGGGCGTACAAAGGCGCTAATGCCAGTACAAGATCCATAAATTCAAATCATAGTTTTTCCAGTGCAAATACATCCATAAAGGCCCGTGGACGAGAAGCAACTACTGGAATTAAAAAGTTCTTGCAAGAAAGACAATAATAGTTCAAGTACCACTAACCTATTACAGGAAATCAAAGATACATGCTCAACCATGAGCTAACACCTACAATACCCTAAATGTTGTTCCAGTCAAAGTTCACCGGGAACTCGTTCAGAAGATGAGCCCCAGGGGATCCCGTATCATCGGGGTCTCCTAGATTAGGAAGGCGCAAAGGGGAGCCTTGCTCTATCACATGGCCTCCAAAGAGTTCCATCCTACTGCATGAGCAAAGCCGACCGACATACCGGCCTGGCGTCTCATCCCATAGTTGGGTACCCGCCCTGGCACTTCCGGAAGACGGTACAACGGTGGTGCTGAGGCATGTGGGGAAATCTCATTTGCGCCATAAACCACATGACGGTCAATAATCCCCATATTGCACATGAGTTGTAAGTGCTCTTGGGCCACCACGAGACGTTGACGAGTCTCGTACAACTCATACACAGTGCACCGATGAACTTGGTCCATGATATGAACCAATCTCGCTAACTGCCTAACCTGGGGATCTTCCCCAAACTGAATCCGGGCAAAAGTGTCCACCTGCGTGCCACGCCTCTCATAGGAAAATGGTCGAAGGCGGCCGAGACAACTCCGTCGATCATAACGGAGGTGGCTCATAGCCACACGAGCCACTTCTGTGAGAGCCATGGCCTCGAAGTGTCATGTGCCCGAAACAATATGGGATACTCCCGCGACTTGTCCGCGATAATGTTGATCACGCCAAGTATTCCTCCATGCCCGCCCCGTCGCGCGGTAGATGGCGAGGTTGGTGGTAAGTGAAGTTCGCCCTCCACATCATATCCCGGAGAAGCGCCGGGTATCCATCTACGTTCTCAGCTTGAGTTTCCTTGACCAGGTATTGACGACTCATCTAAAGACAAGAAAACAAGGTAAGATTTCCTTTTCAAATCCAAACAAGAGTAAGGTAAGAAAAGGCACTAAGAGGGATGAGGAATAAAAGACATTCCTAACTTATACTTTCTGAAATTAACCTGATAATTTCAAAATATTTTGACTCAAAAAGGCTTACTAACTCTAACGTCAGTGCTATCTCTAACCTACAGTCAGTATGGCTTTGATACCAACGCTGTGGGGACCCTGGAGTCATCTCCGTAAGATCGAGACTAATCAAGGTCTTAGGGACATAACTCTAGATCTCCAGTAAATGGATTCCAACTTAACTCCATCTAAATGAGAGTCTTAACTAACGCTAGAGCCCCGACGATCATGCGCGCCGCTCCTCTGCGAGCACTACATGATTGTCGGTTCTCCAACAAGTCAAGTACTACACTTAGTGAGTTAAATAGGAAGCCATGAACAGCAAGTACAACTTATATTGGCTCCCAAGATCAGCGACCAATATAATCATACTCTCATACAACGTTGCTCACATCCATACAACATTCATACATAAATAGTACAAAAGCGATACATCAAAGTTTCAAGTTTACAACTATAAGTGGCCGATCGGCCAAATTAAACAAGTTCATAGCGGAAGCAAGTAAATAAACCAAAATGCCTGCAGTGGTATGCCACATAACCCATCGGCAACCGACTGGGAGCTAAAGATAGCACACTACTCATCGCTGTCGCCTAAATCGACACCAACAAGCTCGTCGGTCTCATTATCTTCTCACTGTAAAAGCCAAAAAACATCTGGCTGAGTACAAAAGAGTACTCGTAAGTCTTACACAAAAAACATAGTTATGCATAAGGTCATTCAAAGGAAGGCTCATATTGGCTTAATTTTGCGAAAACGACGCAATACTGAACAACCTACACATACTAGTTTTTCACGTGCCATTTCAAAATCAGAATTGAAGTAGAAGTAAAACATGTGAACAAGTGATAAATTCAATAATAAATGAATCATACCAAAGACAAAGTGGTGGTCCACTTTGATACTACAACAAGCATGAACCTCCCGTTCATGACAAAACCGAGTTCACCCACCAATTTTAATTCCAAGTCTAACAATAGTAACTCCCGAACTCAAGCGGTTGTCCATAACCGTGGACACGGCTATTCGAATAGATTTATACCCTACAGGGGTGTACTACTTTACCCACACAACTTGATTAGCCCGTAAGCCTCCAGATACCTCCGAATATAGCATACTTCCTATGATATGCCGCGGTACTGTAAATCAAGATACTGATCGTTTTAGCAAGAAGATCCCATTGAGCTAAGTCCCTCAACCCATGGCTGCTAGGAAACACAAGACGTTAACGCCTCCATCCTAGCACCTAGGAAACACAAGACATTAACGCCCCCATCCTATCGACCCAAAAGGAACACGGGATTTCACGGTCCCATGCCCTTAGAATTTCACCACCGTGGGACTCAACACAACAAAACCTTCACCCTACTTAACCATACGGCTCCCAACCCGCGTGTGATAGCACGAATGTACTTGAATCAACGACGTTACCAAAGTTCGGTCCTTAATTGTCTAGACAAGCCAAACCACATACCCAAATCTCGTGCACGAAGGCACCATCACTAGCCATCACTTGTCCAGACCAAAAGCTCATTTAAAATGACAAAATTTAAATTAGAAAACAGATACGAAGATCTGAAACAAAAGTATATAAAGAGAGTGGTGTTTATCCCATAATTGTCGGGTTATTCCCGACAATCAAACTACTGGTTCTAGACTTGCATGGCTAAGCAAAACTCAAACAATATAATTTCACACATCCTAACATAATCATTTTAGTATTGGAGTAATTCATGGATAGCCACAATGACAAGATAATAGGATGTGTCTAACTACTCATCACAAAAATAGCGACATTATAAAACTATCATGCAAGCAATTATCATTGCATCTACCCTAACAAAATTGGGATCAAATATGATGCAAAAAGAAAGTTCAAAGGATGCTTGCCTTGCTGGTAGGCTAATTGCTCTCCCTCAGTAGCGTAAGAGTCAATATCAATGAGCTCGAATCTATATAAATATAATAATCGAATAAACATCGAGAAATACTCAAAAATCAAGATGCTTAAAAATGCATGATTTTTCTACAGTAGCTAAGTCATGATTTTAAATGATTTTTGTTGAAAGAATTATTTCATTTTGATTTAGTATATGAAAGTTATGGTGGTTTGAATTTCAGATTTCCATATGCCTTTATTTATGTAATTTAATTATGAGGTGAAATTTTGTAGAGCAGTGGTGAGTACAAGGATTACGTGGTTAAATGGGCAATATTATTACAAGTTCTAAACAATTGGGTTTGCTTCAATTGGGGTCTTCTTGATTTAGTTATTGATTTTCAAAGTAGCATTAATAGTGTAAAAATAATGCCCTTTAGGATCATTTTCCTCAAAATATAGTTTATGTGATAGAGGTAAGTTCGAAACCATTTTGATAATTAAGTTCATTTGAAATAGAAATTATCAAAACTGGTTTCACTGTTTTTGGAGTTTCCAAGAATTACTTATGAATTTTTGAAGTTATCAGCCTTTTTGCATTGTAAAAATAATAGTGTTAAAGATTCATTTTTCTAAAATACTGCTCTCTGTGACAGAGACAAGTTTGAAACCAATATTAATATAAAGTTCATTAAAAACAAAAATTATCAAAAGTGGTTTCACTCAATTTGGAGTAAACATAATTTAGTTATGCATTTTAGAAGTTAATACAATTTTTCAGTGTGTAATTTAATAGATTTCGAATTTTAAAGTGTATTTTATACTTTTCTTACCAAGCCACGCGCTAGCCCAGGTCACTGACCAGCGGGCTCAGGAACAGTGCCATTTTCTATTGAACATCCGATTTAAACGCTGCTCGACCAAATGGGTCCGCCGCGAGACTTGGTCCACGGAACTAGGTCCACGCACACACGCGCATGGTGCACAACACTTACGCCGCTGGTCCCATCTGTCAGCCACTGCGGCTTTAACTCAGAGCCCCCGTTTTCTGTGCATGGGGCCCGCGTGTAAGTGAAACATTAACGTCTCTAAGACAGTGATTAAATGTTAATGATTAACGTTTATTCCTAATCATTCACTACAGTGACGGTCGGCGTACGACAACGGGGAGTTTCTCCGCGCGCTTGTTCGCCGGTTCGCCGGCGAATCCGCCACGCGCGAGCCGCCAAAGCTCGAGATAGCTTCGCAATAGTGCTACGCAACTTTGAGAGGTGGTGGCGAGGTCTGGGATGCCCTACACCGGCGGCTAGCCGGAGCTAAGCGGCGGTGGTTCTACGGCAAAAGCGCAAGCAACAAATAGAGCTCCGCAGCGACATACAAGCGAGTGCCCAGGGTCCTAGGGACTATGAGTGAGTTACCTGAGCGAAGAATGATGCTCGAGAAAGCTCAGAACCGCTGGGTCTGCGTCGGCGCCGGAGAAGAAGATGGTGAGGACACAGCTTCACGTGGATAGGATACTGGAAGTAAAACTAGGGCAAATGAATGCTCGGGATAGCTCAAAGATCCTATAAGGATGCTGTAATAGCAAGGAATCAACATAAGCCTTATCGAATCAAGGTGGGAGATGAAGAGTTGATTCACGGCCGACAATGGTGCAATCCCCGATTTAACAAGATCCTGCCGTGCATTAACAAAATAAGTTTAGGGGTTTTGATAACCATGCTACAAGGCACGACGTGACGCGGTAGATTGAGGATAATACCTTCCGGACACGATGAAGGCACAAATGTGTCCGCGAGAGCACGCTCTGGAAGTCGCCGGAAGCACGACAATGGACAATGAGCTACAAGCAAATACAGGGGCTCGCATAAGCTAAAATGGAAACGGTGATGAACGGAGAGAAGATTGGGATCACCCGGTCGAAGCTTACCGGAGAAATGAGCGGAGGAGAGCTTCTCTTTCCTCAGACCCGAGAGGAAAGATGGGGAAGAAGGAGGGGTGCCGAGGGGTATTATGCTCGGGCGATGACGGAGATGGAGGCGGCGTGAGGTGAAGAAGCTCCCGGAGTGGTCAACGGTAGCGGCGGATTGACGGCGTCGAGTTTCCGTTCTGAGCGCGTCGGAGCGTCGCGGCCGCGTGGCGTGGAGCTCCTGCGCGAGGTCGTGGACGGCCGATAGCTCGGGCCCACGCCGCGATGAGACAAGGCGCCGCGCGGCGAACGTGAGTTATGTGATTCGATGCGCACCGCTGATCTCGGCAGACTACCGAGATTAGAGAGGTGTTCGGACAGTCGAAAGATGTACGCGATCTAGGCCGTTGATCCTTGATCCGACGGTTGCATGCGATGGTGCGCTTAGGGGTTGGGGTGAGCCGCTCGCCGGTCGGACTCAACCCGAGGAACAAAGGCGCTCGTTTGGTTTAGGGTTTTGACTGGAATTTTAATTATTTTCCCTACTTTGACCAGGGGCTTAAAAATAGAAATAAAATTTCTAAAATCATGAAATAATTTCTGGGGGTTCCTGGGATAGCCTAGTGTCCATAAAAATTATTGAACCCTACTGGTCATAATATATTTTGTAATATATAAATTCAAACTTAGACAAGGTCTTTTAATGGTGTTTGAATTTTCTTAGGGTTAAGATCAGTGCCAAAAATTTGGAAAAAATCATATTAATTCGTGATAATTAATATAGTATTTGAATAAATTATTTTCAGAGATACTTCTGTAGCATTTATTTCAGTTTTATGATTGGAGTTCAATTTAAAGTGGATGTTTCATAAGTATTTTGAGATTTTCCAAGTACAATATTTAAATAAAAAATTTCAAATCATGATGCATGCTAATGAGATGCATAATAATCCTCTTTATTAGTTTGGGGATGTGACACATATGTACCATGTATTTCCAATTCCCTAAAGGCATGCATGTACCGTCGTTGGTTCATTAGCCTGCATGCCATGTAACCCCTCTTGTCGGATCAACTATCGTGTTGTTAACGTTGCGCCATTTCTCCAAAATTGTGCATCATGTCTGAATTCTCTGGCACATTGGAATATAACTTACCTTCCTACTTATGAATCAATGATACCTAAATTGTCCATGAGAAAGCACAGACAATACTAATATGTTATTGCCAATGTTCTTAATTGATACCTCAATCGTCCACAACAAAGCACAGACAGCAGTAATATGTTATCACTTACTTTCCTACATACGAATCATTAATATCTCAAATGTCCTTGCAAAATTCTATAGAAATTCACCGCACTAGAACAATATACGACGATCACAAAATGTTATTGCGAGTCTAACAGATTTTGTATCGTTGAAAATCTACAAAAATCACAAAATGACCAACTAGTTTAGGGTTTTCACTTCCTATCACCAATCCATATATGTATTCACCACTCTAGAACAACAAACGATGATCACAAAATGTTAAAAGGATGGTTCACAGATAGATTCTGTACTTTCAAGTTATAGATAGTTCGAGAGGGATTAAATTATTTTTAAAAAAGGATTAAAAAAACCAGGCTTCAATTTTCTGTTTTTTTCTTTTTTCTTTTTCCCCTAGGGGGTGGCCGGCCTACCGCGCCCAGTGTCGAGGGCAGGCGACCTACCGCGCCTACCACCGAGGGCAGGTCCCTGCCACGCCCGATGCTGGGGGTACGTGCCTGCCGCGCCCAGCGCCAGGGGCAGATCCCCTGCTGCACTAGGAGGAGCGGTACGTGCACTGTGCGGGGGCCAATTTTGCTAATTATGGCCAAAGAGGGCTAGTTTTGAAAATTAGACTAACTAGGGGCCAGATATGCCAAAATTTCCTTGCTCTAGTGGACACATGAAAACTTAGAGGTACATGAATGTAATGCGTAAAAGGTATAATAGTTTAGTCTCTTGCAATAAATCATCAATTTTGAAGTCTCACAAAGGAGTTTTTGGCATAACTAGCACTGTTGCGCAACGAAATAGCAAAAAATAGTCTCCCTATGAGCAAATTGATAAAAATGACACTGTGAATCGGCAGGCGACACGTGCCCCCACTGCCCGAACCCCCCTGTCATGCGCCCACCAAGAGGCAGGTGGTGTGGGCAGGACACTTGCACCTGCCGCTCAGTGGGGGCACGGGAGCCCGCTACGTGGCCTACCACACACCCAAGGTGCGGTAGACCCCTTGTCGTGGTATTTGAGTGTGGATCCGGTGCCACTTTTTTCAATTCGCTCGTAGAGGGCTATTTTTGCTATTCCATCGTGCAACAATGTTATTTTAGCTAATAACTCTAACAAAAGTCTGACACTTTTTAGGCCCTGCTATAAACACAGAAATACAGGCCTTAAGTTCCTCTCAAACTCCACTAGTAACAAATATTATCCACAACGAATCGTTTTAACTGTGAACTATGTATTGATCTTTTGTTGCTCAAATATCTTAAATTAAAACTAACACAACCAATCCTCGCAAGAAAAAACTAACCAAAAGCTTATTTTGCAACTATATATACAGGGGGAAATTGATTATTTACCCTTCGCTTAGACACATTTTCATATTTTACCCTCCTTCCCTAATATAATTTAATTTTTACCCTTCTCTTAGTCAGTTGCTTGATTATTTACCCCATTTTGATTATTTTATTAATATCCAGCTATTTTTCCAGTTTTGGCCACGCAAAATAACCTTGTTGCCCTCGTTGTTGTTCACTTTGAGTTGTTGCTATTGTCTTGCTCACCCCTGTCGTCATCATCGTCGTTGCCGCCTCGCTACTGGTCCATCTTCGGCTGCTGGATCAGCCTTGTCGACGCTACTCATGTACAAATCACACATGTTTCTTGCCTTTTACATCCAAGAAAACCACACGATTTAGTAAACAATTCATTCTTTAAGCACATACATTCAGTTCACAATCGAAATACAGAGAAGAACATGCTTACATAGAACAATCATGGCCATCAGCACATTAATTCAATTCACAATTTTTGTTAGGTTCTTGGCCATCACAACAATTCAGAGAATAACAAGCTTACTGACCACCCAGTTTAGGTACAAAAATGCAAAACAATCACTGGAGGTTGCCAAATCTGAGACACTTGAGTGGTTGTCGCCGCCGTTGTGGAGAGGACCCCGTTGTGGCCATTAGAGGTGCACTACCGTCGTGTTGGGGAAGAGGAAGACGATGCCCGGTCGCAGTGGAGGCCGAGGGGGAGGGGCAGTCGACTCACCGGATAGATCTGGCGAGGCAGTAGACGACGGTGTGGACGGGGTCGTGGGCGGAGAGGTCGGTGAGGAGCGCGTCCGGGTTGGTGACGTCGGAGAAGACGACTCAGACCAGGGCCAGGACAGCGATGATGCCCTTCGGAGAGTTGCGGCCACGGAAGCTGCTACGGGGGTGGGCAATGGCGAGGACGCGGTGGCCTCGGCGGAGCAGCTCGCGGATGGTGGTCTCAGAGGGTCTAGGGAGCGAAAGGACAGGGCTGCGGCGATCGAAGCGGCGGAGCTGGGGCGGAGGATGCAAGATGCTGGCCACAGCGGCGGAGTTGGGCGTTTGGCATGGTGTCCATGAAGGAGAGGAAGCGAGGAGTGGGGTGAGCGGAGGTGGAGGAGGTCGAGGCAGTGGTGGGGAGGTGGGAGGAGAGGAGGAGGGCGACTATGGTGCTTGACGAACGTGGGGAGCCGGTGGGCGTTTGTGATGGTGGTGGGTCCAGGGAATCTAGGAGTGTGGAGGCAATGGATGTCGAACAATAGCGAGGGCAACAAGGTCATTTCACATGGTCAAAACTGGAAAAACCGTTGGATATTAATAAAATAATTAAAATAGGGTAAATAATCAAGCAACAGACTAAGAGAAAGGTAAAATATCAATTACGTCGGGAAGAAGAATACAATCTGAATACGTATCTAAACGGAAAGTAAATAATCAATTCTCCCTGTATACAACGATGGAAAAACATTGGCTAACAACCATATCTGCACCGAGGACAGAGCACCGCTTAGTTGCAGCTTGACGTACTTCCGACTTTCCGAGTGGTACACAGTGGCAGTGTAAATGTAAATAATCTCGCGAGTGTAAATGTAAATAATCTCGCGAGCTAGTGAATTCCGGAAACTAGATAAGATGGCCAAGTACAAGCACTAGGTTGCTTTAGGGAAAGGGCGATCGGGCAGCATGAAAGCTGCCGTGTCGGATGGCGACGGCGCGGGCCGAAGCGGCAACCACCACCGCACGCCCCGGCCGACCAAGTCGTCCTGAAATGACCTTCTCCCCAGCCTTTGCCGCGCGTCCACGTGAGGCGACCCCGCCGGGCCAATCGCCGCGCCTCGACCCATGAGGCGCATGTACTGGTTGGTCGCGCAGGCCCGGCTGGCTTCGGCACGTAGCCGTGAGTGATTATCGCTGCTGCTAGCTCCCTTTGCGTACAAGAATATAGTGGTTGCCCGAGCCGCGCAGGCGCACAGCCTTCCCCATCCCATCGTGTCGACTGCCGAATCTTTGGGTAGATTGCCGTACAGACATGCGAAAATCGCACCCCTAATCCACGACCGAAACATGCGTATGTTATCCTAGCACGGACAAGTGTGATAGTTGGTCACCGCAAACTAGGAGTACGGCAGGGGAATATATGTCGCTTGTTTAGACTACTGTGATGCTAATTTTATCATTTCAAATACTGATACTATATTTGCTATTTCGTTTTAAAAGATGCTAAATAAGTCAAAAACTCGGAACTGCCCATGTCTCTGTGATCTCTCTCCATTGCGGAATTCCTCTACACCAATCGGGGACTAGAGCAGGGCATCTCTTATGCATCTCAACTTAAGAATATCCTTACACCAATGCAGTGCCTTTTATGTAGGCCAACAAGCACTTTGCATCTCTGTTGCATCGTCTTTTGAAAGCGCTTTTGCATATGCAACTATCACTTAGCTAAGCGACTCAGGGCTGTTTGGGACGGCTTCAGCTTCCGGTTTTCAGTCAAAAAAGCCGGAAGCCGACCCAAACGGTCGGCTTTTCGCCACCGCTTTTCGCCGAAGCCACTTTCGGTCTCAACGCGCCGAAGTGGGAAGCCACCGCGGGGAGCTTCCGCAGCTTGCCACAAACGCCGTTCCCAAATTACCCCCAAAGTTCGGGGTTAATTATCCGTCGAATGTCATCGCATAAAAGCCCTCCCCGGCGGCGCCGCCGCTCACTCGCCTCCTCCCGCCGCGCGCCGCCTCCTCCTCCTTTCCCGGCGCTCTCCTCCCCGACTCCCTCATCCCACACCGCCACCTACACCTCTCTCCTCCCCCGCGCTCACGCGGCTTAGGTCTAGATCTGGATCTTGCCTGCCGCCGCCCTCCTCCACCGCCCGCGACCGCCCTCCTCCACCTCCCTCCTCCTCCTCCGACGGCTGCCCACCTCCCTCTTCCCCGCGTTGGCCCAGCAGTCGGCCTCCTCCGTCGACCCCGCCGCCCAAGTCCTCTGACGCGCCGCCCAAATCCCTCTCCTCCCCAGCTCCTTCCTCCCGAACCGCCACTGCCTCCTCCCTCCACATCCCGAGCCTTCCTCCCCCTCCTCCTCCTGAGCCGCCGTCGGCTTCCCCTCCTCCTCCCCCCAGCCGCCACTCGCCGTCTCCTCCTCCTCCCCCCGAGCTGCCATTCTCCTCCTCCTCCCGATTTCTTAGTTCCAATTGAGGGTTCGAGATGGCTGTACTCGGTAAGAACCGATTTCTTGGTTCTAATTGAGTTAGGTTATCCAAGAATATTAGTGTGTTTTGGATGATTATGCTTTATGCTAGTTACTAGTAGGAAATTTTCGCTGTCAGATGCAATTCTTTCCATTGTTCATTGGTCAGTATGTTGAATTTAGTTTGATATCTTAGTAGTTACTGGTATTGCTTAAAGTTCCATTGTTCATTGGTCAGAAGTTCCATTGTTCATTGGTGAGTATGTTGAATTTAGTTCATTGTGCTAGTTGCTTAAAGTTCAATCAGACAAGAACATTAGTGTGAACACTAGAAAGCTCTCTTTAGATTTTTTTTTAAAAAGAAATATCTTTAGATTTGTGAACTATACATAACCAGAATCCTTTCTTTTGTTTCTTCGGGCTCTATTTTTTGGTGGCCAGGACAAGTTGCCCCTCTTTCTAGCACAAGTACATCTTAAATGGCTTGACACCGTGGTTGATCCCTGCTCTGTCTAGGAATTAAGGAGGTACCACATAGTTTCAAGTTCATGATTGGTGGTTACTTTCGACTTACAATTTCACTGTATTGAAGTGTGAGTGATGTCCTGATCAGAGCTCATTTGTGGAAGGCATCATCACCATTGCAAATATTGCAGTTATTCTGTTTGTCATTTGGGCTGGTGGATGGTTAGGATTCCAGAATGGCTTGATTGGTTATAATGTTCCAAAAGGGTTGTTTGAACTTTCATAGTTGGGATATGTAGGAGTAATCCTCTGTGATTGTGGAATGGGTTGTAATTTAGTGGTTTCTGTGGGTTACTTCATCACTGATCTTGCAATTTTGCTTGTAATAAGTTCACATGCCATAAGTGTGGCAACTTGTTAAAAAGATGTCAACTGGTACCTAGCTTATCTTATTATCTTATGGTTGTATGTTGCAATAGCTTACACAATGTTGTCAGGGGAGGGGCAATTTTACACATACATGATTCTTTCCTCACAAGTTAACTTGTAAATGCATTTGATACTAACACGTGGAATTTTTTCACGCTCCTGTGTTAAAGATGGACAATCTTGAGACTGCCTCAAGGAAGTCAAAAATTGCTTTTGAGATTTAGTCAGATTTATAAAAGGCGACAAATGCATATGCACATTTTACAATTATCCATGATATGCTTGTGCAAGAACAGACTTTTGGTCCCGGGCCTAAAGGGCCTCTAGTCCCGGTTATAGAGCCGGGACTAGGAAATCGGGACTAAATGTCTCACCTTTAGTCCCGGTCCCAAGCAGGGACTAAAGTCGACTTTAGTCCCGGTTGGTAATACCAACCAGGACTAAAAGGTCCTTGATCGAGCCACGGGCTGGCCCTTTTAATCCCGGTTGGTATTACCAACCGGGACTAAAGGTGTTTTTTTTTTCCTTTTTGTTTCCATTTCAATTCATTATTGATTTTGGTTTTACAATTACATTAGGTTTTCAAATGCGTATTCTTAGTTGCTAATATATGTATACGCACACATATAATTTAGTTTGGAACATTATTACACACAAATAAAGTATGAAACTATATATATTATGGAGCTATATATATGTATAATATATATATATGCACAAAAAATTTACAAAATTATTCATGCATCCTTGGTATTTACAACACAAATGTTGTCCTCCACTTAAATGTCATACAAATGTTCGTCCTGGTTTGGCTTCAATGGTTCATCAGGTTAAAGTAGAACTCGGTGCGGGCTTGAGGACATGCTCATTAAGAAATCTGCGATTGTCTCTTGAATTCCTTTGAGGCGGTCCATATCCAACACTGTTCCTTCAACCATATCTCCTTCAATTTGCATTAAACGAAAGAAGTATTAATATACATAAGATTTATTTAATAGCAACAAATAAATAAAATGGATTTATTATATATACTTGTTACGCACTTTCGCATCTGTAGATGGGTTCTTTTTGCATACACCATGAGGAACTCGCAAACGTAGTATCCACACAAATTGTTGCCCGGTGGCCGCAGTAGAACCCAGCATGCGATATAAAAGATTACTCGTCATCCCGCGTGGTGAAGCATGATAAGGTAAAGACGCGGGAGCTAGTACAACTTACATCCGATCGGTGTGGATCGAAGTGGCGCTTTGGATCCGGACGTGTAGTTGAACGAACCAAGCCCAAACCCCGCCCAATAATTGGATCGTTAATTAACTATTGCGAGTTAAAGAGCAGGAATAAATATTTAAAGATCGAAGTTACCCCGGATAATGTCTATCATATCTTGGTAATGTTCTGCGGTTTTCTCAACGAGTCATAGATTAGCAAATGACCGCTCGGAGAGATCGAAGACAATCGTATCGATGAAAGTCGCATTTGTTTATAGAGTCAACATATATATCTTTATGTTGGATTGAGTAAGTAAAGTAAAATGTGCACACGATAACAACACTCACCCAAAGTTGTAGGGAAGAGTATAAATCTTTTGTTCTTTTGGTTGATCAAGAACCTCCGAAAATTCCTCTCCATTTGAGGTCTCCATTGATCGTGGGAGTGTTTGGGTCCTTGAATACGATATATGGATCAACGAAACCAATGTTCTTGTCATTTCTACGTGTGAGGTCTCTCATCATGTCTCTGCATATGTATAGACATGCTAGCTAGTGTGAGGATAATTACTTATACATATACATATGCTAGAGTGAGATTATTAAAAGAAAGAATCACGCATGCACAAAAGCGGTGATGAGAGATTTGTCTAGAGCGTCCATGTGGCATAGCTGGTGTAACTCATTAAACCGAACCATTATAATGTCATCGCCACTAAGTAATGATGGTTTATAATTTTGACGCAAATAAAGTCATCCGCTTTCTGCGACATGCGCCATGTACCACTTGTTTAACAAGTACATTTGCGTCTGAAGTTCCATGAGCTTCTCGGGGTTGTATAGACTCTTGCCATATACATATTCCTTCTTCCAATGATCAACTTCCGAGCACTTTCGATGTGTGCTCTGCGAGCATTTGGGAAATGCTTAGACCAGTTTCCATGAAAAATTCATCAAGTTGATCCAAATGCACGCTTCGGATATCTGTTCTAGCGTTCGTGTTTGAACCATATTCATTCCCAATAACTAGTGGGGCACCGATTGCTGTGATTGTTCCCGAGTGTGCAACACCCTTCCGTGCTCTCTTCTCTTTCTTCTTCGCCTCCTCAATTGACTTGGTGAGAGCGGTCATAGTCCGATAGTGGCGAATCCTTACGAGCATGGCGTAACTTTTTCGGTGGCGTCCACCCTTTGCCTTAGAACTTCGGACGTGCGAAGAAGTACGGCTTCGTGGTTTCGCCGCTTCACTTTTAGCCTTGACTTTCGCAAGAAACCGCCCACATCTGTTCATCAAGCATCTATTTCCTCGCGATCTTCTCATAGGAAAGTTTCGTCGTCTTAGAAATAGCCGTGTTCTCTCGAGGCTTTCTTCTTGGCGGTGGGCCGACGCCGTTTGTGGGGTGGGCCTCTTCTTTGGCGAGGGCCGGCGGTGTCGGCGTTGGAGCCCGCCGTGGAGGCGATGGGGCGGTGGCGGCGTTGGAGCCCGCCGTGGAGGCGTCGATGGGCGATGTCGGCGTTGGAGCCCGCCGTGGAGGCGATGGAGCGGCGGTGTCGGCGTTGGAGCCCGCCGTGGAGGCGATGGGGCGATGGCGGCGTTGGAGCCCGCCGTGGAGGCGATGGGCGACCGGTGTCGGCGTTGGAGCCCGCCGTGGAGGCGATGGGGCGGTGGCGGCATTGGATCCCGCCGTGGAGGAGATAGGGCGGTGGGGATGCGGCCGTGTCTTCCACTTCATTGTCATCGCCCGCAACACCGTGACCGGTGGTGAATGGATAATTGGACTTAGGTTGGGGAGGTTCTGCCAGAAAACAACGTGGTATGAGTAAACCGTTATTTAAGCCAATACATAATTAGTGAAAAATGTTTCGTTCACTTTCATCCGCACCTAGGTTAGGTTGTTGAGGAGGAGGAGGTGACGCCCAGAATAATGATATAGCGCTTGCGCCAACATATGAATGTCTTCTCCGCTTCTCCTAAAGTCTTCTCCCATCACCTCCTTCAATGTCAAGGCGCACATTGCTATAACCTTTCACAACTCTATCCACCGATACGCTAGCATATCCAGGAGGTATTAATGCCCCATGGCATCTTGGTGTCTTCGTAGGGTCGATACGAGATACAACACCGATAGCCACCATGGCGGTGGCATTCCCTCTCGAATGTGCGGCTCACATGTCGTGAGAGGATCGGTGATGTCATCCACGGAAGCGCGACCTGCGTCATCTTGAATCACGGCACCTCTGTGGAAGCGCAAGCGCTTTCAACCGATGAGGGGGTCGATGTTGACTCCGGCTCGATGCGGTTGCCTTTGGATGGAACTTATCGCTATCTCGCACTTGCCTTTTGATTTCCTCATTCATTTTGGCTTCAAGTGCTTTTTCGCCAGACGCTTCACGAGCCACTTCCGTGACTCAAGAACCATTTCCTCCATCCTGCGCATCCGCTCTGCCTCCTCGTCCTTCTTTCTCTCGCGGCTTCTATAGGTGGCTTTGTCTTTAGGGAAGGCATGCTCCCACGACACCTCCCCATAGCCTCTTGTTCGCCACCGTGTTTAGTACTCTCCGGGCGTATGTCACTCATCCTTATCTCTGTTAGTGCCACGCCACTCTCACCAAGCCTCGAGCATAAGCAAATCTTTCTGCTGCTCTTTGGAGTTTTGCGCCATACACTATCTTTCCGGTCTCTAGGTCGAGCTTCCCCATGACCGAAAAACCAATACTTATGCGCGCTCGGGCGCTTGATTGATTACTGTTCGATCCCTTGGTAAGAATCTCTCGTTCCATTCTTTCCCACTTAGGAATGGCACTCTGTAGCCACCGATCCCAAGTGATGGTGGTATTGCTTTGTCGGGCATTGTTGGTTCCTTCTCACCCGTGCCTCACCCTCTTCCGATGTCTTGAATCTGCATAAACTCATCCCAAAACGGCCTCAACTTGACGTAGGCCTTAGTGTTGAAATCTGGCGTCGAGTTCTTCTTGATAAATGTGTTGTACAATTTCTTCTTCCAACTGCTGGAATTGTGTGGCCATCTTCTTCATAGCCCGATTCCTAACTCTCTCCTTCAAAGCTTCATCTTAGTATCGAGCGAAATGTTGAAGGACATCTTGCCAAACTAGTGCCTTGTCACGATCGTGAGACAAAACTAATATGAGGAGCCTCTTTCTTTTGCTTCCATTCACGAGCATTGATCGGGATCCTGTCCTTACAAGGCACCCACAGTGGTGACAAATTTCGTGCATGTGGTCCAAGTACTTTGCTCAGATCCTCCTCGAATTCCGAGAGAATGAACCGACCCTCCAACGGCTTCTTGGCCTCGTACATTTCTACTCTTCCCGTTGTTGTCGTCGATCCGGAGGGCTACGAATGTAGAAACACAAAGATTGTAGATACATAAGAGATTGTAGATACATAAGAGATTGTAGATACATAAGAGATTGTAGATAGACCTCATCTTCATAATCGGCAAAGCATCGACTCCGTCATCTACTTCTTGATTGTTGTCATCACCTTCGACTTGGGCACCTTGTAAGGCGCCATTGTTGATAATATCCATGATGGCATCGTCCATGTTGTCATTCGGTCGACCATTTCGCAAATATATCGGCGTAATATAAAACTTATCATTGATAATATAAAATTGTTCTTCCGAAGGGAAGCACATATCCACACGCTGCAAATAAATGTGATTTGGTGTTTTGCGCAGCAGTGTATACGTCGGGTTTAGGAACCCACCTTGAGTTCGAGAACGGCCTCACGGCGAAATAAGGCGGCGTTATGGGCCTCGATGGTGGGCCTCACGGCTCCCTCATGAGTGGAGGCGGTGGCGATTCTCGAGTGCGCGAGGTGGTCTACTACTCTCTGGACCCCGCGGTGATCGCTCAAGGCGATCTTTTGTTTTTGCATATTAGCCCGTAAGCTTTGGGATAATTTGAACTCTCTGAACCTTTCTTGCAAGGTGGACTTTTGGTGTCTAGCGGAAATACTCGTGATGGTGGATCTAGAAAATTTGTGTTAGTGGTGTATTTAAAGATAGGGTAAAAGAATGATTGTTAAGTTATTATTAGTTGATCAAATGTTAGCACCGAGTAAACCATGCATTATGAGTACTCAACGTTAGTATATAATTAGTTGGCCTTTCTTTCTAATTAATTGACTACTTTACACAATTATATGTGAAAACAACTTATTTTATGGAGTGATAAAGATAACAAACACTAACATTGATAAATAAATTTTAAATATGTGCTAACATATTATTGAAATGTATAGTCATTCCATAAATTTTTATTAGTATGCCATATGGCCCATACGATAATTTGCGTACCCTACCACCCGAGAAACATGCATGGTTTTAGTACATACATACTTAGTAGGCTAGTTGTTTATACAACCAATTTACCTTGAGTTGGTAACACCAACGGGACTAAAGTCCCTCCGCAAAAGCTTGCTACGGATCCGTTGGGCGGGGACTTTTAGTCGGTTGGTGTTACCAACCGACTAAAGATCTTTTGGTCCCGGACGCAATTTGCTTTGATCGACGTGTGGCCCCATCATTCTTAATTAATTAATTAACCTTTTTAGTTAATCAATTAACTAATCAATCGCTTAATTCATGCACACGAGCTGCCTTATTTATGATGTGAGCTCGTGTGGGTCTTGTCCAAGAGCTTAGTTGATTAATTAATATCCTCTTTTAATTTGTTGGTTTAATGAGGGGCTACATGAAGCATATAATTCATGTGTGAGCACGCATGCATCTATTTGGCTCGTATATGACCAATGTATCATCACATAGGTCAAGCCCCATCTAGTACTTCAAATATTCTTAAATATTCTGTACACCGATGTTTTTTGTCGATGGAATATTATTGACCGTTGGACTATGTGAGTTAGTCCATGTACGTCATAGCAATTTTTGCTTAAGAAAATTACTTCACAATTTTTAGTTGTTTTATGTTGTGACGGATTTTAGCCGTTAGTATAATTTATTTACTTGATATTATTATTTTTACATAATTATTTATTCATATTCTAAATTTGAGACAAAATCGGTGTCAACACACACTAAGATGATGTAAGTTAATGTAACCAAAGAATGAGCTAACAAGATATAAGTGAAAACTAAATATATAGCTCATGTTGTAAAATTTATAGAAAGATGCTAGCTTGTTGCAATTGATATCTAGGGCACAAGATTGCACAAAACATCAACTAAACTCGAGAGGACAATGCTCAAGCTAGTGAATGGTGTTCGGTCACCACTTTTGTTTTACTTCTATTTTTCTTTCTTTCTTGCTTGCTAGTAATCAAACCGAGAACCAAGAATCGGTGAGCTAAGACCAAGTTCAACTCTCTCGGTTTTGGAATTAAACGAAAGTAAATGTGCCGCCCATATGCAAACTCAAATAGCTAGTCTTGCATTATTTGGGAGAATATTGTTTGCCTTCAAACCTCAGTCAGGATGCCGGCGACGAGGAGAGCGCGGCGACGCGGGAGACGACGCGGCGCGAGGGAGAGGGCGGGTCGCGCGGAGAAGACGGCGGGAAGCACGCCGCCGGCGGGCAGCGCGAGGTCGGCAGAGCGGCCGCGCGAGGCAGCGAGGAGAGGCGCGCGAGAGACGGCGAGGAGAGCGCGCGATGGGAAGTGGAGGAAGAATGGAAGACGAAGCTGTTGCTTAAGTACCGGGGACCTTTAGTCCCGGCGGTTTACCAACCGGGACTAAAGACCTTTAGTCCCGGTGGTATACGGACCGGGACTAAAGGCTGGACCTTTAGTCCGGGTGGTTCCACGGCCGGGACTAAAGGTGAATTTTGCGCGGGACATATTTTCCATAGAACCTTTAGTCCGGTGTGTTAAGCAGGGACTAAAGGTCCCCACTATTCAATTATCGCCACAGAGAACCTTTAGTCCCGGTGTGTTAGCAAGGGACTAAAGGTCCCCACTATTCAGATTCCGCCACTATTTTCCAGAGAACCTTTAGTCCCTGGTGGGTTTTGTATTAAGTTTATTTGTATAAATATGCTAATTCTTGTTAAATGCATAATAAATTAAATATTAGGCATAAATTTTTTAAAAATAATAGTTTTTAAAAATAAAACTATTGGTTTTCGATAGGAAATTTGTTTTGCATCATTTTAACGTTAATCTTTTGGTTTTCCATCATTCATTGTCCAAATGCGCGATGGAGAAATCCACCATCAAATAGGAATTTCATTGGAACTATAGGTGAGATTGGAACTACTATTGCTACTAGTACTTTATTCGCGACTTTGCGGTTTTACTCTTCTTGTCTTCTTGATTAGCCTTTGTGCTACTTTGATCATCTTGTTTTAGGCCTGTTTTAAAGTGCGATGAAATTCGACTAACCTTTTAAAACCCCAAAAGCAATTTAATCCTTATGTAGCAATACCCACTAAGGAGAAATTTCCATTTTTTCCTTTGCATAGTAGTTGCACTTTACCATTTCGACATTATATGAGTTTACCCCCTTATGTTTGCAGATCATACCAAAAAATTTGCAATGCGTTTTGGAGACAAGATCCGTGAAAGATAAAATTGAAAGCATGTAATGGAAGCATTTGCACGATTGTAGTCACGGATATCCGAATAAGTTAGTCCTCGAAGCGGGTTGGGAGGCATTTGTCAAGACTAATGATATAAGGTGTGTGACTTCCTCGTATTCAGATACAATGGAAACTTTCGGTTTGAGGTTTTAATCTTGATCCAAGTTCTTTGTGTAAAAGAATCATCAAATGTTGTTGAGAACATTTGCGATCATGTCCCAGAAAGCACAGAGATCTTATTGACATTTCAAACGACTTTTATAGTGACCACAAGTGGAAGTGAAGAGCCAACTATAAACAAAATGAAGGGCTCAAACCACAAGTCGGGAATTTCATTTGAAGGCATAAATACTTGCTAAAAAATTTCAAGTCATTTTACACAAAGGAGAAGACATGCTTCACAGAGGTACATGTGTCCTTTTATCGAATAGGAATTTCATTTGAAACGATAAAAACAAGAAAAATATGATAGAAACATCTGAAGTTACAATTATTACATAAAATCTCTAATACACACTATTTATTAAACATCACTATATATCAAGCGGGCACGATGGTGAACTTCTTCTTGACGATGACCCTTGGTTATGATCATGCCGTAACCATGGAGTGTCCTCGGCATTTAGCGAGATGCTTGGGTCTTTGGTCACACGAAGGGCGGGATTCGATCATCCCTTTCATAATCTTCGACATGTCCGACTTGTCCTCAATTCCCACGATGTTTCTTTTCCTGAAAGAACTATGTGGCGTTTTGGCTCATTGGTTGATTTGTCGTCATTTTTCCCTCTCTTGGGTTTTGTAGACATGTCTTTCACATAGAACACCGATTCACATCAGCACAAGGACGAATGGTTCGCCTTTGTACCCAATATTGTTGAGGTCCACCGTTGTCATTCCATACTCCTTGTCGATCGTTACCCGCCTCAGGTCATCTTCACCCATTGGCTTTGGAACAAAGGGACTTTAAAATTAGGTGCGTAGTCTAGTTCCCAAATCTCCTCTATGCGCCATAATATGTTTGCCTCTTTCCATTTGGAGTGCTGTGGCATCTACGCGACACCACTGCTTTGGTTCGTGCTCCTTTTATCTTGGGCTACGTGTAAAATGTATTTCCATTTATCTCGCACCCTTTGTACGTGAGGATGTGCCACGACGGTTGCCTAACTAACAAATACAGCTTGCTCATCAATATTGTCATCACTCGACATTCTTTTCGCAACCAACCGCTGAAAGTTTCCATGTGATGACGCCTAATCCAAGCTTCATTCTTCCCCGAAGCTGGGATCGAGGAATTCCTTGTGTACTCGACATACGGCTCCACCACGGAGGAGTTTTGAAGAACTGTGTAGTGCGCTTTATTGAAATAATCGTCCCCGCATGCCGATATATGTTTTATTCCCTAGTGTTCCCTTTCCACTAAGTCTCCCTCGTGTCGCGATTCAGAACACCAATCGGGTCAAGGTCGGGAATGAAGTCAACACAGAACTCAATGACCTCCTCTGTCCCGTAGCCCTTGGCGATGCTTCCTTCCGCCGAGCACGCTTGGTGAACATATTTCTTCAGACTCCATGAACCTCTCAAAGGGAACATGTTGTGTAGGAACACAGACCGAGAATATTAATCTCCTTGACCGGGTGAACTAGGAGGTGTGTCATGATATTAAAGAAGGATGGAGGAACACCAACTCAAAGCTGACAAGACATTGAACCACATCATTCTGCAGAGTAGCTAGTTCCATTGGATTGATTGCCTTCTGAGAAATTGCATTGAGGAATGCACATAGCTTCACGGTGGCCAGACGTACATGTGGAGGTAGAATTCCTCTTAAAGCAACCGGAAGCAATTGCGTCATAAGCACGTGGCAGTCATGGGACTTTAAGTGTAGGAATTTCTTCTCTGGCATTTTTATTATACGCTTTATATTGGAGGAGAATCCAGATGGGACCTTGATGCTGTTTAGGCATTCAAACATGCTTTCCTTCTCTTCTTTGCTAAGAGTGAAGCTAGCAGGTCTTAAGTAATGGCGTCCATCGTCTGTCTTCTCTGGATGCAGGTTGTCTCGTTCTTTCATGTGCTGCAAGTCCTGTCGTGCTTCGAGTGAATCCTTAGACTTTCCATACACATCCATGAATCCTAGCAGGTTCACACAAAGATTCTTTGTCAGGTGCATCACGTCGATCGCGTTGCGGACCTCTAGGACTTGCCAATAGGGTAGCTCCCAAAATATGGACTTCTTCTTCCACATGGGTGCGTGTCCCTTAGCATCTTTTGGAACAGGTTCGCTGCCTTGTCCCTTTCCAAAGACTACTTGCACATCCTTGACCATATCAAGTACATCCTCCCCAGTTCGGTTGCGAGGCTTGGTTGGTGGTCCGCCTTACCTTTAAAATTCTTGCCTTTCTTTCTTAGTTGGTGATTCATAGGAAGAAAACGACGATGGCCAAGGTACACGACCTTCGACATTTTTTCAAATATATCTTATCGGTGTCATCAAAAAGTGTGTGCATGCATTGTATCCCTTGTTTGTCCGTCTGAAAGATTACTTAGAGCGAGCCAATCATTGATTGTTACGAACAACAATGCTCGCAGGTCGAAGTGTTCTGCTTGTACTCATCCCACACACGCACACCGTTTGCTCCATAAAAGCAGGAGTTCCTCAACTAATGGCCTCGGTAGACATCGATGTCTTTGCGGGTTGCCTCGGGCCTTGATGAGCACCGGCATCATAATGAACTTCCGCTTCATGCATAACCATGGAGGAAGGTTGTAGATACATAGAGTAATGTGCCAAGTGCTATGACTAGTGCTCGTCCCCAAAAGGATTCATACCATCCGCACTTAAAGCGAACCTTAGGTTTCTTGCGTCATCTGCAAACTCGGAATTCTCTGCTCTATTGCTCTCATTGGGACCCATCAGCAGGGTGTCTCAACATGTTGTCTACCTTACGGTCTTCTTTGTGCCATCGCAACAACTTTGCATGGTCCTTGTTTACAACAGACGTTTGAGCGTGGTATTATAGGAGCATACCATAACCTTGGCAGGATTTTCTTCTGGGGCGTTCTTCGCCCTCAACATCGCCAGGTCATCTCACGATCTTATATCGCGACGCTTTGCATACGGGCATTCATCCAAATTCTCGTAGTCCTTGCCATGATACAGATGCGATCATTACGACATGCATGTATCTTTCGGATTTCTAATCCCAAAGGGCGAGCGACTGTTTTGCTTCGCACGTAGTGGCGGTGCAATTCGTTAGGCTTGAAGCATCTTTTTGGATCTTGATAATTGCCCAAATGCCTTGTCGGATACACCATTCTGCGCCTTCCATTGTAGCAACTCGTGTTGTACCCAACTTTTTGCCCATCTTGGCGGACGGGTATAGTAATTTCTTGTGATCGTCTAGCATGCGGTCAAACTTAGCCTTCTCCTTTTCACTTTCGCAATCTCTTTGTGCATCACGAATGACATCACCAAGAGCATCATCTTCGCGAGTGTGTCTTACGCCCTGCCACTTCTTGATTCCGCCCATTGCAGTATCATCGAAGTCACCGTATTGAACAATAATGTCGTCGGGTCCAATTGTTCTTCTTCACCTTCTTCCATTATAACCCGGTTTCTCGTGCTTGGTCCAACAAATATAGTTTGGCATGAAACCCGACTTCAACAAGTGTGAGTGAAGACTCCTTGAGCTAGAATATTCCTTCAAATTCTTACACGGGGCACATGGACAAAGACATGAAACCATCCCGCTTGTTTGCCTCGGCCACTCTTAAGAAATAATGCACACCATCAATGAACTCTTTGGAGCGGCGATCGCATTGTACATCCAATGGCGTGTCATAAATGCGATTATATGACATATCACATAATTAAATTTCTCATTTTTGTAAACAAATGAAATTAAAAATACACCAAAATTCTCTATTTCTCTAATGAACTAATTGAATAACATGCCATGGAACACCATCATGTGTCATGGCAAAACAATTTTCAGAATTTTGGATCATTAATTTAGCCTACAAAATTCATGGAATAATAATTAAATAAATAAGCATAAAATAGGTATAAATTCAACTTTGTCCAAATAGCCTCAAAATTTTTATATGGACTGTTCACAGTGTAACTTAGTGGAAAAACAAATTTCATGATTTTTGGAAATTTATTGTGGCCTACAAAAATCATGAAAGTTCCATTTATGAATTAATTGGCAATTTTATAACATATAAAAATTATTCAAATTTCACATTTCATATTTTTCATAGATAGTATACATGTCAGAGAGCATACACAAAAACTTTCAGAATTTTGGAGCTCTAGATTTAATTATACAAAAATCACAAATCTCATACTATTCAAAAATCGAAAATAAAAGAAAAATGGGCGGCATGCGGTAGATGTCAAATGGACGGCGTGGTTAGCATCAGGAGCTTACGCGAACACGCCGGTGAATACGGTTGAGTGAATGAGCGGCTCGGCGGTGGTGACGGAAGCGGCGGCGTGTCCGGCGGCGACCACGGCGTTCCGCTCTGTGACGCAACGCCAAACAGAGTTTAAATAGAAGGACATTTAGTCGGTTGGTGTTACCAACCGGGACTAAATGTCAACCTTTAGTCCGGTTGGTACTACTGTCCGGGACTAAAGATTTAGTCCGATTGTAGTACCAACCGGGACTAAAGGTTGACATTTAGTCGGTTGGTAACACCAACCGGACTAAAAGTCCCTCCGCAAAGCTCGCTACGAGCCGTTGGCGGGGACTTTTAGTCCGGTTGGTGTTACCAACCGGGACTAAAGATATTTTTGGTCCCGGACGCAATTTTCTCCGAGACTATTGCCCATTTGGCAGTTCGACCAAAGGTCTGTTCTGTAGTAGTGTTTTTTTGTTGGATGCTGCTATCAATGTACTATCATTTGTAAATTGTAGGAACCTTGATTGTTTTTCTCAGGTGTGATGATAAGCCTTGTATTAGCCTTAAATGAGAAATCATGAATGAAGGACACTACTTCCCCATGATTTTCCTCCAGAATATGACATAGTGTATTAGCCTGGTATTTCTTTGTTTAAGGTGCATGTGCAAAAATATTAATATCCATTAAAAATTTGTAGCTACACAGGTAGTTACTGCTTTGTACTAGTTGTGCAATTTTTTGAGAAACAATCTTAACTCTTGACTGTCTTATCTAGTTTCATCAATTATTATTTTACTCAACTTGGCATGCCCTGTCTAGCCAAATATATTTGGAATACTTGCGGAACTGTTTTGGTGAGAATTTTAGCACAACATGGCATCTGCATTTCTCTTTGTTACTTCTTTATTTTTTAGGGTACGTGTGAGGGTGGGGATGCCTAACACTGCCGATGCCGGTCCCAAGCCCAAAAAAAAGTGGAGGGACATAAATTATTTATGTAATAATTATTTATTGTAATAATTATTTTTAATAATTATTTATTGTAATAAATATTTATTGTAATAATTGTCGTTAAATACGCTAATTGTCAAATGTCGTTAATAATCGTTGATTATCGTTAAACGTTGTTAATTACTGTCCTCAGGGGCATTTCAGATATTTTTCCATCTAGAAAGCTGCAGCCAGTCTATCTAAAAGGCAGACAACCAAATACCAAATCTCTTCAACCTAGCCGTTTAACCCTGAAATACAGCCGGAAGCCGTTTTTCAAAGAAGCCACAGTCCTTCCAAACAAGCCCTCATCCTACTGCTAACCAACTACGGCTTCACCTGGTCAATCTAGGACTGATCCTATCATTTTGCAGGCTCTGGAGCGAATTAGGACCCTCATTTATATATAATAAACAACTTTTTCTATGAATATATATTTTAGACCATTTAAGATTATACATTATTTGATTCAATACAATTATTTAATGCTACATTTGTTTGTAACTTTTTTATATTCAACCGTTCACATATTTTAAAGTATGAAGATGACTCGGTTAGACACTACTAGAATCCTAAGTTTTACCTAGAGTTTTAACAACTTACCGACAGTCCCTCGGGAATGTTTGAGTAGCTGACGGTTTTGATTGTGACTGACAGTTGTGCTCGACACCGTGGGCTATGTGTTGGAATGCCCAACGGTACTTACGGTTCCGTCAATTAAATAAAACATTGTCAGCAATCATTGGAATTGGCCGACAATTAAAATAAATCCCCGTCACCACCGAACCAATCGTGCATAGAAAACGTGATGTATGTATTTTTATTTATTTTTTGTTACTCACCACTGTTGGTGATATGCCCTAGAGGCAATCATAGAGATGATTATATTACGTCTATGTTTATGAGTTCTTAAATAAATGTTATTTTGTTCCTTGAATGAATTGTTAGTTATGAAGATCAACAAGTATGTGACTTGTTGGTGAAACTCTTCGACTTATATGATGTCGTTCTAAAAGTATCCCTGGTCGAATATCACTGATCGGAACACCAGTGACCCCATGACCAGCACATGTATTGATTGATGATCATATTTCACCGGTCATGGATATAGGGATATCGAATCAATAATGTGAACACATGTTAGAGAACATGGGGTTGGATTGACCCACCTTGAGACACTATAGAGATTGTTATGATTCTATGTGTCATTAGTTGGTCTCAAGCAATGATTTATAATCCTTAGACCTGAGATCAGCATGGTTCCCTACATATGTAACAACACTCTTAGGGGTTGCCAATCGCTACTCGTAACAGGGTAGTTATAAAGGTAGCATTCGGGTATGCTGTGAAACATGCAGAGGGATGTGACTGGTCGGATATGGGATTTGCCCCTCCTAACATAACAGGAGAGATATCTCTGGGCACCTCGAAGTGATCGGATAAAGAAAGTGCATGGCCATGCCACTAGTGGTCGAAGTGTTCGACCACATAAGGTTATCCGATAACTCGATCGAGAAAGTATTGAACATTCCATGACACATTATCTCACCTGGAGTTCAAACCAGATATCGTGAGGCAAAGAGAGAATACTAGAGTAAGTCGCTTAGTTCGATCAGATCCAGACAAGTCGTATAGTGATGCGAGCAAGTCGTAGACTGATCGAACGAAATCACTGAGTGGTCGAAACTCTGGTCGTAAGGAGTTACGAATCGTGCGTGACCTGAAAGCGAATCGGTCGATAAAGATAAGATCTGGTCGTAAGTGATGAGGACCTAGTCGTAGATCATATTGCATTAAGGTTCGTCCGATATAATTTGTGTGTATTCGGGAATCGTTATGTCCTGCTAGGGATCACTATGACTCGTAGTCGGAAAGGGTTTTCGAGTCACAACCGATTACACATAAACCTAACGGGTCACCCACTTAATGGGATAGAACAAACCAGTACGAATACGATTCGTCAAACATGTTCGGATAAGATCCGACACGGGGTACTATATAAGGAGATGCTTGAGGCTAGTATTGTGGAGCAGGAGAGACACGTAAGTTGTTTCCACCGAAACCCTAGCTGTCATCTTCTTGAGAGAGCCTTCCTGTGCGACTTGGTGCTAGCACACCGACGTACGGTTGTTCCTTCTCTGGACGTGTGGATACCGTAGAGCCGCTACTGCGGTCGCTGTTGCGCTGAGGATGATCCGCGATCTTCACAAGGAACTGAGGAGGTTGCTGGAGGAGACGATCGACTACGAGGATGTTGGACGATCATCTACGACCACCGCATCGGCGCGTTCATCGTCGGACTAGGCTGCTCCGACTCTACTTCCGCTGCACCGCGCGTCTGGTGGTAATGATCTGTGATCATCTATCTTGCTTGGCATCTTGGTTTACGTGGTAGAAATTTTGAATTGTTGCTATCGTAGTCTACCCGTATCCCTTCAACGACAACCATCAGATCACGAAGAATACATCTCAAATCATCCAATTGTTAAGCCCATGTATGTACCCAAAAACCCAAAACCCTAGCTGTCATTTCTGTTTCTCCTCAATTCCACCTCTTCTTCCCCATCTAACCAGATCTGAAACGCTCTCTGCTACATGGAAGACCACGCCACCAGACCCCAAGGCTCACCATTGACAATCCCCACCTTCATACACCTCTTATGCACTATTGTAGGCTGCTACCATCACACCGCAAGCAACTACGTCAACGCTGCCTACAGCCGTTCGAGGTTGCGCGGACGGCGGCGCCGCAAACCGCGGTCAATGATTCATGGAGCAAGTCTCAAGCATCGAGGGTTCGGGCACTGTGTCGCCGCACCAACAGGCCTCCACCTAGCCGGTTTCTATGCTGCAGAACAAGTCACCACCGTCGGTGTTTTGGCGCCGCCATGCTTCGTTGATGGCAGATCTGCCCGTCGTCAGGCCACAACCGCCTCTGACTTGCATTAAATATCCTCCATCATGGTCTCGTGTCATTTGTCAAAGAGGTATCTGAACTTAAATCATTTTGAATTATTCCCACATGTTGATCTACTGTCATTATTGGGTTGAAGTCACTAGTGTAGCTTATCTAAGTTCTTGGTTTACAAGGAGAGATGTGGTGGATTTGTATTGCCATTGACTTCAGATTTGGGCATTAAATAATTGCAACGTTGCAATTGAAGGTAATTTTATTCTCCACAACGTCTATTCATCTTTCATGTAATTAGCTTACTTGATAGCTATGCTAATAGCTTTGCAACTTCATATAAATAAAGGAATCAAGAATCAGAGAATGGACAAAGCTTTATGCATCATGCAGCAGATTTCAACAAAAGTACGGGAGAATGTTGCATGGTTAATTTGTTACTAAGAAACTAGCACACACATGCATGCGTGTGTTGAGTTTATATCGTACATATGTAAAGGACTATCTGTTGACTAACTTTTTGTAGATGGAAGCAAGACAGATTGAAGTTTTGTTTGATTCTTTTGGTTAGTGACATTGGTTTGCATATATTATCTTTGCAATTTTATCCATTTGTGTTTTTATGAACCTTATGTTTCCCATTATTAAGAACAAGCTTTGCCTTTTTTTAACTCTGTGCATTTTTATATGATCTAAAATAGGACTTGTGCATGTTAAGCACATACTTTGGACTTCTTT
Organism: Ampelocalamus luodianensis; assembly: GCA_036346255.1. NCBI lineage: Eukaryota > Viridiplantae > Streptophyta > Magnoliopsida > Poales > Poaceae > Ampelocalamus > Ampelocalamus luodianensis. The sequence goes on along the minus strand of CM070622.1, from coordinate 22,676,836 downwards.
GGTCGTCACCCCTTCAATGAATAGTCTTTGAAGACATCTTGAAGAGTGACTTATCTAAGAAGACACAAAAGGAAAGGGATTATTACATTTTTATTGATATTGAATTTCATTCCATCGATGTGTAATATACTAACAGTTAGTACCATGAACAAGCATATGCACATATGTATGGATTTGCAAGTTTATGGGTATAAAGATAAAGAATACAATTGTGTGCCATGAATCGTGAAGGAATTGTCACTACTACAAAACAGGCTATAGAAGACACCTCATCACAGACGGGTTAATTTGAATCCGTCTGTGTTGAGTCTGTTAGGCACGGCATTTGCTTTGCCGGCCTATCACAGATGGTTCTTACTAGTAACCGTCTGTGATATATGCTTATCACAGACGGTTTATATACCGAACCGTCTGTGAAATATCACAAACAGTTCTATTTATGAACCGTCTGTGATAATCCCCCATATCACAGACGGTTTATTAATAGAGCCGTCTGTGATATGTCACAGACGGTTCTGTACATAAACCGTCTGTGATAATCCTTCGTATCACAGACGGTTGATAAAGAGCACCGTCTGTAAAATATCACAGACGGTTTTATTTATAATCCGTCGTGATATATACTATCGCGCATGTTCATATTTTGAAGCTGCTCGTGATATCTCTCGCTATAAATACCTTGAGTACCCCTGCCCATTCCCATTTGAGCCGCCACCAGATAAAAACCTCATCTGCGCACGGCAGAGAGAGAGGGAGGAGAAGGAGAGGAGAAAGGGAGGGAGAAGGAGAGGAGAAAGGGAAGGAGAAGAGAAAGAGAGGAGAAAGGGAGGGAGAAGGAGAGGAGAAAGGGAGGGAGACAACAATAAGAATAGATCGATTTGGTATTTTCGTCGTGAGCTCCGAGGGTAACATTCTTTATAACCCAATTGAGATATGGTAGAATATGCTAAGCATCGTGTGTATAAGAGTCGAAGTGGGAGTGGGTCCTTCCATAGCATCGGGTAACCATACGTGAAGAGGGAATTGTGCGGATTTCGCAACTACACCAAGGAATAATAAAAAAGCACACAAAGTAGTAAGGAATTAATCCCATTATTAGGAATGCAGTTATTAGCTATTTTGAACAAATCCCGAAACTCTACCCTTTAGAGCATCTGCAATTTACGTGCTTAATTAGCCGGTTCGAATGGCTAGATTTGATGCTAGGAACCGATTTCACAAGTGGAAGTGCCTATTCAAACAAAACTCTAGGAACCGATGCAAACTTTTGTATCCGGATGTAAGGGAATAGAATAATATTTTTCATTTGGTAGTTGGAATAATATTAAAGTTACGTGAGGGGAAGGAAATGGAGAGAGAGCGGTTGAGAGAGATTTTATTAATCTAATTTGACACTATATATTTTGTTACATGTGTAGCGTAGATAGACCGAAACTGGATGTATGGTGTGAACCGTGTGAGTCAAGAGTACATTAATGGCGTGGTTGCTTTTAGAAGAGCCGCCGAGCAGGATATGTTGAAAAAGGGGATAAAATATATGTACTGTCCATGCATTGATTGCGATAATATGAAGATGTTTACCAACCCGGCGCAGATAGAAGCACACTTGATTCGAAGGGGTTTCAAAAAAGGGTATACATGTTGGACCAGTCACGGTGAAGAGCGACAGGAAGTTAGTAATAACGACATCGCCGAGGAAGTCAACAATATGCCGGATGTAGACTGTGCTTTTGATGAGGATAGGTCACACGATGACAATCTGGATTAGATGCTACGCGATGCAGAAGAGAACTACAGTGAGAGAGAGTTTTGTAAATTCGAGCGCTTAATGGAGGACTCGGTGAGACCTTTGTTCCCTGGCTGCAAGCCGGAATATACAAGGTTGTCAACCGTGATTGAACTGCTTAAATTAAAAGCAAGCAATGGTTGGTCCGATAAGAGTTTCACGGCGTTGTTAGGTCTCCTAGCGGACATTCTTCCAGAGGGAAACGTGTTGCCCAACACCACCTACCAAGCAAAGAAGGTTCTTTGTCTATTGGGAATGGAAGTAGAAAGAATACATGCATGTCCGAACGATTGTATCCTCTATCGTAAAGAGTATGCAGACATGCATGTATGTCCGTGTGCAAAGCATCCCGATACAAGCGTTAGAATATTGCTAGGTTGAAGCAAGGACCTCTGCTAAGATGTTGTGGTATCTCGCTGTGATCCCACGTTTGAAGCGTTTATTTGCGAACTCAAAAGAGGCAAGATTGTGCGTTGGCACTCAGAGGACCGTAAGAAAGATGGAAAGCTAAGACACCCTGCTGATTCTGCTCAGTGGAGAAACTTCGATCGGAGCTTCGAAGAGTTCGGTGCAGAACCAAGGAACATAAGGTTAGGGTTGAGTACAGATGGAATGAATCCTTTCGGTAACATGAGCGATCGACATAGCACTGGCCCGTGAATCTATGCATGTACAACCTTCCTCCTTGGTGTGTATGAAGCGGAAGTACATTTTGATGTCACTACTTATCCAAGGGCGAAACAACCTAGGAATGATATTGATGTGTACCTAGCACCATTTTTGGAAGATCTTGTGACAACGTGGAACGAAGGGTGCAGTGTATGGGATGCGTATAAACGAGAGAACTTCACTTTACACGCCATGTTGTTCTCGCACCATCAATGATTTTCCCTGCTGGTAACCTGTCGGGCCAAGATACAAAAGGAGCCAAAGCTTGTCTCAGACCGCTTAGATGCTATAGAGTATATGGCTAAACAACTCACGCAAAGCGTGTATCTGCGTCACCGTAGGTTCCTTCCCGAGAGTCACCCATACCGGAAGATGAAGAAACAATTCGACGGAAATAAGGAGGACGGTTCACTCCAAGGGCTTTTAGAGGAAAGATGTTTATGATATGGTTAAGGATATCGATGTTGTGCTTGGGAAGAGACGCCAATTAAGAACCCGTCGGAAGAACATCCGAAGAAGCGGTCAATTTTTGGGACTTGCCTTATTGGGAGCACTTAGAAGTTCGCCATCGCATCGACGCCATGCATGTCGAGAAGAATGTATGTGATAGCTTGATTGGTCTCATCAACATTAGTGGCAAAACAAAGGATGGTGTTAACGCACGGAGAGACTTGGTCGATATGAACATAAGGATCGAGTTAGCACCGCAAGAGATCGTCACAGATTTAACGTACCTCCCCGGCCTTGCTACACTCTGCCCAAGGCCGAGAGATATGAATCGTGCGAGCTTGCATGGTGTGAAAGTCCCGTCTGGTTACTCGCTAACATTAAGAAACTTGTTTCTATGCAAGATTTGAAATTAATTGGTATGATGTCGCATGATTGTCATGTGTCGATGACACAAATGCTTCTGTTGCAATTAGGAGTATCTTGCCGAACAAGGTCCGAGTAGCAATCTTGAGGTTGTGTTATTTCTTCAACTCAATTGCTCGTAAGGTCATCGATCCCCAAGAACTAGATGCTCTACAGCCGAGGTGGTGACGACTCTATATCATCTTGAGATGTATTTCCTCCGTCATTTTTCGATATCATAGTCCATCTCATTGTTCACCTTGTGAAAGAGATAAAGATATGCGCCCTGTGTTCCTACGTTATATGTACCCGCTCGAGAGGTACATGGGAATTCTCAAGTCCTACGTACGGAATCAATCTCGACCGGAGGGCAGCATCATCGAAGGTTATACAACGGAAGAGGTCATTGAGTTCTGCGTCGACTATATGGCTCAGGTGGATCCGATAGGTGTGCCTCTATCTCGTCATGAGGGGAGACTTGATGGTATCGGGACCATCGGAAGGAAATCAATCACTCCCGATCTGGATACATACGCTCAAGCCCATTTCATGGTCTTGCAACACATGACCGAAGTGTCCCCGTACATCGACGAGCACAAAGACATGGTACGCCAACAGAATCCAAACCGGTCGGAGGTTTGGATCATGAGAGAGCACATGATGACTTCTTGCAGCGTGAATTGTCTGCCCAAACTTCCCAAGGCTCCTTCCATGTAGACAGGGAGAAGGATATACTCTCTACGCCCGGGAAACAAGGAACACCCGGTCGCACGCGAGGTCTTGGGGTTATCGTACCATGGAGTCATGGATTCGCGACGACTATCGCACGCATGTGGAGTAGGAAGAGATCTAAGGCCGAGCGTGAGGACCGGTTAATGCATGATAGTCGAACATTTTGAAGGAAAGCGGCAGCATTGCAGATCAATTGAATCAACTCCTCGGCCAGCAGCAGCCGCAAGTCGCCTGTTAATTTGGGAGCCACCCCGCCGACATCGAGTAGCGCGCGCCCACGCATATTACGGACATGACGATGTCCAATTACCGAAAGACGAGATCAAGGTAATGTACATCTATGGAATGCAAAGCAAAGATAGACCTATAGGACACTTTAGCTAATTGCGATCGTTTTGTAGGAGCCGACGGCATGCAAGCTCGTAGTGAGGTTAGTTGGGTCCATTTCTATTGAGGGCGCATGGGATGGTGCATCCATACCAGAAGGGCAAGGCAAACACGGTGTCCAGTGGCGCAGGTTACGCCAGGTGGAGGTGGACGTGGTACATGAACATTTCATGGCCGCCCCACCTGGAGATTCGCCCAACGAAGAGATCACAACACTAGGGGATGCCGTACGCGCTTTTATCCAGTGGCCCAAGAAGGACATCGCCCCGACCCAGAGTGCCGCGATCTCAACACGACCATTCCTCTCCAACGGGACCCTCCATGACTCCACCTCATATTTCGCCTCAGAAGGCCACCTTTTCGGTTCCCTTGGAGAAGACATCGAAGGAACAAGAAAAGTGTGTCACCGTATCGGGTCCCGAGTCATCTCGCAAGAAGACGCTGGCAATGCTTAAGACCAAATCAAAATCGACGAAGGCGCCCCTCAAGTCCGGCAAGTCGGCAATATCCGGGAAGTACATCCTCGGAAAACCGTTGTGCTCCCACGCAGTATTAGGGCGTGCTGGATATGCTTGTCAGGCTTTGCATGCCTGGTACTTGGATAGGACCCAAAAGGAGGGGTGCGATACTGGAATCACCGTCAGATACGAGCATAAGCATTTCTTCAACGGGACGAACCACTTCGTCGTGGGCTTCAACGACCTATATGACCTATTCAACCTCGTTGGCCTTGACGCCTCGCTTCTACGATGTTGGACACTGTAAGTGCATACAATCAAGTTCTACATTCATGTAATACCGATAAATATCACAACTCATTTCTTATGTACAGATACATGATGAAAAATGTCCGAAATTTCGAAAGAACCGGTGGGTTTCTCGACCCACATGTGGTATCATTGCAAACCATCCAAATGCAGACTCGCCCTTCGTCGAGAAATACATAACACAGGCATTGCTTTGTCAGCAGAACACGAAGTACATCGTGGTGCCCTACAACCAGGGGTAAGTGTCACTACTTGCTCTACTTTATACGCAACACGAACTCAGGTTTAATGACTATAGTGACATACATGAGTAGGTACCACTGGATCCTTTTAGTCATCATACCAAAGAGGAACCATGTGATATACCTTGATTCTCTAATCCGCAACAACCACGACTTCAGCATTCTAGGAGGAATACTCGATAGGTATGCTCATTTCCTTCATACATAACTATATTTTAGTCTTCATTAGTTTGAAATGGTCGAGGATAACTTTTTGGAATCATGTAGGTCGTTCATCAACTATGTTGCCAACAAAGGAATATGCGATGGAAAGAGCGCCCAACTAACACACATGATAAAATTTCCGGTACGCGCTATAATACGATAATCCTATATCATACTTCATAATAACGCATCTCGAACTGATATATGTAATTCTATTTTTGCAAAGGTGCACAAAGAAAATGATGAGTTATGTGCAATCTACGTTTGCCATCATATGGAGCAAATCATTAGAGCTAGGAAGAAGGATCCGAGGTTTGTGAATCTCCAAATAATTATTTTATAATTATAAAATTAAATATATATGCATAACACTTTATTCTTGCTAGCGATGTGGCTTGAATATAGAATTAGATGGACTCCTTGATAATGAGATCAAGGACATTCGAGGAAGCTCTGCGGCTTTATCATATCGTAGATAATTAAGGATACCGAGAATTTCACTCATTGTCGATCGAGCGCATCACCACATCGACACTTCTCAACCACCGCAAACAATTGACTCAATTGTAATCCAATTTATTTTGTAACAATACTTGAACAAATGTGATCTTTTGTAATTTATTTTGAGTAATGATCAGATTCAGTTTGTCGACAATTGATTATCTGTGATGTATCTGTTTTTTTGCATGCTTGTTTTCAGAGGGCATGGCTAGCAATTCCTGAGGCTAGCCAAAAATCAGGGAAAAATGTAGTTAGTTTAATGAACTATCACAGACGTTTTTTTTTATAAAAGCGATGCGTGAAGACGAGTATCACGAGCGGTTCTAAGTAAAAACGTGCGTGAAGTCGAGTATCACGCACGGTTTTACAAAGAACCGCGTGATACTCGACTTCACTGACGTTCGTGTAAAGAACCGTCGTGAAGACGAGTATCTGAGCGGTTTTACATAGAACCGCTGCGTGATACTCGACTTCGCTGACGTTTTGTTTCTAGAACCGTCGTGATACTCGTCTTCACTGACACGTTGTTGATAAAACCGTCGTGATATTCATATCACGCACGGTTATCTTGACCGTCGTGATATCCACCGTTATCGAGACCCATTTTTCCAGACGGTTCGAAAACCGTCTGTGATGACGGTTCCGAACCGTCTGTGATGGCTTTTTCTGTAGTAGTGTGTATATGATTTTTTCTGACTTTAATCGTTATATGTGTGCTAGTTTAAGGCAATTATTATTATATAAATTATTTTTTTAGCTATTCTCACAAATTACCGATGGTTTGCATCCTTCTTAGACCGTGGGAGATTTGGATAAGATTCGCTCTAATCCTCGGCTTGGGCCGAATGATGACCAAGGGTGAACTGTCAGTAAGAAACCCTCGGCTAGTGTGTGACTGGTGGTACCGTCGGCTACTAATCAAATGGCCAACCACGAGTTGTCGAAAAATTTGCCGACCCTCGACCGTCGGGCACTAAATTCGCCAACGATTATCTCTCATGATCGACGATTTTAGGACCTTCTGGAAATCTTAGGACTTTAGTAGTGAGAGAAAATACTATCGTAGTGTTACAACTTTATGGTTTTTAGTGATATACTACAACATTAAAAATTACTATTGGTAAAAAATATTGTAAAACACAACAAATAGAAGGGGAAATTTTATTAATGTTTTTATTCCTACGTATTTTTCCACTTCTTCCACTCCATTTATAGCATGAGTAGTGAATGGCAGAAAAAAAAAAGAACAAATGAGCATGAAATACAAGCGAATGTGCCATAAATATTTTCTTCGCATTACAAGAAGTAGATATTTTCACCATCAATAATATCGATACAACAAACACCACAAGTTTTGCAAGTGGCTATCAATAAGAAAATTGTTGAAAGTGGGTGTAGATCGAAGAAATCACAGCCATAGTTTCTTGTAGGGGGTGTTCATACAATATAACTAGTAAATACGATACATCAATTGTTAAGTGATAGGAAGTTAATTGAAAACTAATGGCGTAACTGCATATACATGGGATTCTATAATGAAGAACAATAACATGAACTTATAACGAGTTTACCAATCTGTATGTACTACAACTTTCATTATGCCATGACCAAGGTAAGCTAGCAGTTACCTACTGATTACTGAACAATGACGACCGACAACCATGTAACAAGTCAATATGCATTGCCTTTTGACAAGCAATGTGCATGGACTGAGAAATGGGCCAGAAATATCTCTACCATTTGATCGATTGTGCAGGGAAGGTCATTCAGTTTTTTGTTTTTGCGGTTTGACCCACGTTAAATACCAAACATAATGAATACCAAAACCAAAAAAAATTCCTACCTTACCGAATACTAAATACCGGTCAATAGTTTGACTGGTTGGGTTCGGTAGGAAAATAAACAATCCTAATTTCTTGCCTGCTTCATTGATAGTTATATCGTGCATTGGAAAGAACAAAGTAACGCAAGCGTTGTTACCTTGACAGGTCGAAGGATAGAGAAAGCAACGAAGACCCTCTTTCTCAATTGCTCATGGTAGTAGTATTTCTCATGCAGTTGTAATATCAAATACTAATAATAGTTTGGATATGTCACTATCTATTCATACCTTTAGATACGGTATGGACTGGACTTTTTTTTGCTGGGACGGAGCATCGAAAATGCTCTAAGCGGTGAAGCGAAACGATGCCAAATTTTGTTGATTTGTTAATTGTCACTATATATGTGCTACATTTTTCACCTCTCTTTTTTTGTTTTGTCCGTCTCAGAACAAGTCTTTGTGTTCTCTCCGTGACCTTGGATAATGGCAGTCCGACTTACAGATCACACGCCTATGCTCTTGGAAATAGATCATCTGTATTGAAAGGTTAAGTGTGTTAGATATGTATATAGTCTAGGGTGTTTTTTGCATGTTGATAACCCTGTACATGTTATATATTGCCCTTTTGGTCCATTGGAATGAATAAACCTCATTCTAACATGGTATCAGAGCTAAGGTTAGGGTTTCTCCCGTGACAGCTGCCGCCATCGCCGTTGTCCCCGCGCCCGAGCCTTCATCTGCTTCCACCTCCATTTTTCCTCTACTTCCAACTCCTCTGTTTTCCGGCGGGGACCATCACCGCCTGCACTGGGCTCTTCCCCGTGTGAGCAGCAGCAACAGCACAGCCGGATCTGCGTCGCCTGAATAGGATCCAGCTCCTCCCTGCGCCGCCCGAGCCGAATCCGCGCCGGATCCCGCCGTCAGGGCCCAAGACGCCACCGCAACTTCTCCCCGCCCCTTCTTCCTCTCGTGCGAGCAACAGTGATCGATCCTCACCCTGAGCTGCCGCCGCTCACAAGGTTTGTTGCGGTCGCCGCCGCATCCGGCTACCTCTGCCCCGAGCAGCTGTTCTTCCTCAATCTGGTCGCCTCACTACTACAGAAAAGGTCTTCACATACGGTTCAAAAATATCATCACAGACGGTTTCGTGAGCCGTCTGAGTTTATGGGTCAGTGATGACATGAGGTCATCACAGACGGTTATTAACTCAGAACCGTCTGTGATAGTCTACTATCACAGACGGTTTGTAGATAAATAGACTATCACAGACGGTTTGTAGATAAAATCGTCTGTGATAGTCGACTATCACAGACGGTTTTTAGATGAAACCGTGTGTGATACATGATCTATCACAGACGGTTTGTAGATGAAATCATCTGTGAGAGATGATGCATCACAGATGGTTTGTCCTAAGGAACTGTCTGTGATATTCTTTTGTATTGTTGCTAAATATATTTCTGTTTATTGGCTAGCCTCAGAAAATGCTAGCCATGCCCTCTGAAACAAGCTGAAACACAACAAGTAAATGTATACATCTAATTTACATTAATTTCAGAAAACAAGCATATCCAATTCACATTCATTTCAGAAAAGAAGCACATCCAATTCAAAAATCAATTAACTGAAATGAACTATTCATGCACATTTATACACATGTACCGTTAAGTTCAATATCTTATCTCAATCAAGTTCAATCTACATTGTGAAACTTTTCATCTGGATTTATGACCTCATGGTTCAAGAATGACGCAAGCTGTCCTCGAATGTTTATGAGCTGACACTGTTCCAATGCAGTTTCTGCGATGATCGCAACCTGTCGCTACGAAGATTAAATTTGTGCATATATAAATTGATAAGTATGAAATAATTATTGCAGGATTGATAAACCTGAGGTTCATTGGTCATCGTGGAACCGACGAGTAGTTCCATGTTGTGGCAAACATAGAATCCACAGAGGTTGCAGGTCGACGGCTGCTGGTGGCACTACAAAAATAGAATTTGTTAGTTCGAGAGGTGTCACATCCCCAAGCTAATAAAGAATTTATTATGCATCTCATTAGCATGCACCATGTTTTGAAACTCTTTATTTTAATATTTCACTTGGAAAATCTCAAAATACACTTCAAATCGATCTCCAAACTAAAAACCGAAATAAATGCTACTGAAAAACCTCTGGAAATAATTTATTCAAATACTATATTAATTATCATGAATTAATATAATTTTTCCCAAATTTTTGGGACTGGGTTGGACACTGAGAAAATTCAAACACCCTTAAGGGACCTAGTTCAAGTTTGAATTTATATATCACAAATTATATCATGAATAGTAGGGTTCAATAATTTTTATAGACGCTAGGTTATCCCAGGAACCCCTATAAATTATTTCATGATTTTAGGAAATTTATTTCTATTTTTAAGCCTTGGTCAAAGTGGAGAAAATATTTTAATTCTCGATCAACTCGCATCGACGGACTCATCGCTCATCGAACTCAAGTCGGACTTGGCGAAACGGCTCAGCCCGACCGCCTAAATGCACCGACGCATGCAACCGTCGGATCTGAGATCAATGATCCAGATATCGCCACTGTTGGGGCAGTTCAAAATAATGCTTTAAATCTCTCCGTCCGATCGTCATCCAACGGTCCCGATGACCATTGTGTTGCACCGAGAGCGCGCCACCTTGTGCCGGCCGACGCGCCGGGCCCACGCGTCGGGCATCTTCAACCTCGGCGAAGCACTCAGCGCTGACGCCACGCCGCCGCCGTGTTCTCGCCCAGCCCGCCCACGCCGTGAAGCCACCGCCACCTCGGACCACTCCTAGAGCTCCCTCACTTCACGCCGCGTCCATTGCCGTCATCTCCCGGGCATATCACCCCTCGCAACCCCCTCCTTTTCCCTCACTTCTCCTCTGTTGACCGAGGAGAGGGAGGCTAGTTCGTGCTCTCTGCTGGGGTAAGTCTCCTCTGCGTCATTCCTCCCTGTTCTAGGTTCATCCCCGTGTCCATTTTTGCTTATGCGAGTTCCTGTTTTTGCTTGTAGCTCGCTGACCGTTGTCGTGCTCTCGGCGACTTCCAGAGCGTGCTCTCGCGGACACAGTTGTGCCTTCTTCGTGTCCAGAAGGTATTATCCTCGATCCACCGCGTCACCTTACGTGCTTTAGGCCACTGATCAAAACCCCTCAACTTATTTCATTGTTGCACGACAGGGTTCCGGTGAATCGAAGTTTTTGCTATTTTCAGCCGAAGAACATCCCTTCGTCTCCCACTTCGGTTTGGTGAGTTTTCTGCCGATTCCTTGCTCTCTTAGAATCCTCACGAGATCCTTGAGCTGCCACGACCACTCATTTTTGTTGGTTTTGCTCAGGGTCACCTCTCCTCGCGGCCGTGTCGCCGCCTTCTTCTTCTCCGGCGTCGATGAGCTCCCGCCACTCGAGCTTTCGAGCACCTTCCTCGCTCGGTAGCTTCTATTTAGCCCCTAGAACCTCGGGCACCACTTGTTTGTCGCTGAAGCTCTCCTTTGCCTTGCGCACTTTTGCCGTAGAACCGCCATCGCCAACGCCGGCTAGCCGACGGTGTAGTCCACCTCGGGCGCTATAACCACCACCTTCAGATGCGCATTGCTATTACGCAGCTATCCCTGCCCTTGGTTGGCGCAGCCATGGCGGATCCGCGGCGAGCCAGCCGGCAACCACGCGGGGCAAAGCCCGTTGTCGCACTCGACCGACAATCGTAGCAAGATGATTAGGAGTTAAGTGGTAATCATTAGCGTTAAATACTGTCTTAACGAGTTAAACAGTCACTTACACGTGGGTCCCGTGCACAGAAAACGGTGGGGTTAAACCGTAACTTACAGTGGCTGACAAGTGGGACCAACGGCGTAAGTGTTGTGCACCGTGCGCGTGTGCCGATGGACCAAGTCCCGTGGACCGAGTCACTGACAGCAGGACCCACTCGTCAGAACCAAAATTTAAATCTAAGTTAAAACAAAAAACGCGCTATTCACCGGGCCCGCTGGTCAGTGGCTGTGGCTAGGCTAGCGCTCGGTGAGAAAAGGTTTAAACGACATATAAAATCCGAAATCCATTTATTTGCAAGCTGAAAAATATGTATAACTTTGAAAATGCATAACTAATTCATTTTAACTCCAAAATGAGTGAAACCACTTCTGATAATTTACATATTTAATGAACTTTGTATTAAAATTGGTTTCAACCATGTCTCTGTAACAGAGAGCATTATTTTGGAAAATGAGCTATTAACACTATTATTCTTGCAAAAGAAAAAGGCTGATAACTTTAAAAATTCATAAGTAATTCTTGGAAACTCCAAAAACAGTGAAATCAGTTTTGATAATTTCTATTTCAAATGAAATTAATCATAAAAATAGTTTCAAACTTCCCTCTCTCACAGAAACTATAGTTTGAGGAAAATGGTATTAGAAGGTATTATTTTTATATTATTAATGCTAATAACTTTAGAAATCAATAACTAAATCATGGAAACTCCAATTGGAGCAAACTCAACTGTTTTGAATTTGTAATAATATTACCTATTTATCCATGTAATCCATGTCCTCACCACTGCTCTACAAATTTTCGCATCATAATTAAATTACCCGAATAAAGGCATATTGAAATCTAAAAATCGAATCACCATAACTTTCGCATACTAAGTCAAAATGAGGTATTTCTTTCACAAAAAATCATTTAAAATCATGACTTAGCTACTGTAGAAAAATCATGCATTTTTGAGTATTTTGAATTTTAAGGTATTTCTCGATGGTTATTCGGTATTGCATTTATATAGATTCCGAGCTTATTGACATCGACTCCTACGCGACCGAGAGCGAGCAATTAGCCTACCAGCAAGGCAAGCATCCTTTGAACTTTCTTTTGCATCATATTTGATCCCAGTTTTTGTTAAGATAGTGCAATGATAATTGCTTGCATGCTATTTTGATAATGTCGCTATTTTTGTGATGAATAGTTAGACACATCCTATTATGTTGTCATTGTGGCTATCCATGAATCATTCCTTTACTGAAATGTTATGATAGGATGTGTGAAGTTATATTGTCCGGGTCTGCTTAGCCATGCAAGTCTAGAACCGGTAGCTGATTGTCGGGAATAACCCGACAATTATGGGATACACACAACTGTCATTATATACCTTTGTTTCAGATCTTTGTATATGTTTTATGAGTTAAATTTTGTCATTTTAAATGAGCGTTTGGTCTGGACAAGTGTTGGTTAGTGATGGTGCTTCGTGCACGAGCCTTGGGTAAGCGGTTGACTTGTCTCGACAATTAAGGACCGAACTTTGGGTTGTTGCAATTCAAGTAAAACTCGTGCTATCACACGCGGTATATGGGTGCCGTATGGTTAAGTAGGGGGGAGATTTTATTGTGTTGAGTCCCACGGTGGTGAAATCGTAAGGGCATGGGACCGTGCAATCCCGTGTTCCTTTGTGCCGATAGGATGGGGCGTTAACGCCTTGTGTTTCCTAGGATATATAGGATGGAGGCGTTAACGCCTTGTGTTTCCTAGGAGCCATGGGTTGAGGACTTAGCTCAATGGGGTCTTCTTGCTAAAAATGACCGTATCTTGATTTACCCGCCGCATACCATAGGAAGTATGCTATATTCGAGGCATCCGGAGGCTTACGCTAATCAAGTCGTGTGGGTAAGTAGTACACCCCGCAGGTATAATCTATTTGAATAGCCGTGTCCACTGCTATGGACGACCGCTGAAACTTGTGGTCGCTTATTGTTAGACTCGAAATTAAAATTGTGGTTATAACTTGCATCGACATGAATGGACGCTCATGCTTGTTCATGCTTGTTGTTGTATCAAAGTGGACCGCCACTTTGTTTTTGGTATGATTCATTTGCTATGGAATTGATTACTTATTCACATGCTTTACTTCTACTTCAAATCTGAATTTTAAATGGCACTCGAAAAACTAGCATGTGTAGGTTGTAACTTGTTGCGTCTCTTTGCAAAACTAAGCCAATATGAGCCATCCCTTGAATAGCCTTATGCATGACTAATTTTTATTTGTGTAAGACTTCATGAGTACTCTTTGTACTCAGCCGGTGTTTGCTAGCTTTACAGTGAGGACGACATCGAGACCGACGAGTTTGTCGGTGTTCGATTTAGACGACACCGATGAGTAGTGTGTTATCTTTAGCTCCCGATCCATTGTCGATGGGTTGTGTGGCATACCACCGCAGCATTTTGGTTTATTTACTTACTTCCGCTATGAACTTGTTTAATTTGGCCGGTCGGCCACTTATGTAGTTGTAAACTTGAAACTTTGATGTATCACTTTTGTACTATTTATGTATGAATGTTGTATGGATGTGAGCAACGTTGTATGAGAGTATGATTATATTGGTCGCTGATCTTGGGAGCCAATATAAGTTGTACTTGCTGTTCATGGCTTCCTATTTAACTCACTAAGTGTTGCGCTTGACTTGTTGGAGAACCGACAATCATATAGTGCTTGCAGAGGAGCGGCGCGCATGATCGTCGGGGCTCTAGCGTTAGTTAAGCCTCTCATTTAGATGGAGTTAAGTTGGAATCCATTTATGGAGATCTAGAGTTATGTCCCTAAGACCTTGATTAGTCTCGGTCTTGCGGAGATAACTCCGGGTCCCCACAAGAGGCATTACTACGAAGTGTGATATAGGATTAATATGTACTAGGAATATCGGGAATTTTAGATTGTGTTGCAGGGTCCCTCCCTTGCATATCCCTCCTTTTGCAAAGTACGTCTTGAACGACCTACGTAATTCCAAAAACTTAGCCTTAGCCATTGCAAAGTAAGGAAAGACTGTACAATAGAGTTATCCATGTAGGAAATGTGTTTACCCATTGATTAATTGTCAGACAACTGTGAAGTTGTGTTTGGCCCTCTGTAGGGAATCTAGGTATATTATCAAGTTCTGTTTTTGTTTAATTACAACTAGAATCCAGTGGAACCTACACAGGTATGTCGCCATGGTCATTAAACATAAGTTCGTGTTGCTTATAAAGTATAAATCAATAAGTATAGCCACTAGTGCAGCACTTACTCCTGGTTGTAAGGCAAAAGAATGAATTGCTTGTTGCGGTGAGCCAGCAATGAGTCTGCCATGTAATCCTCGATGAATTTTGCATTCTCCTTGATGGTTTGCTCGCAGACCACGTGTGGGTCGAGGAAACCTATCGGTGAATTCATTAATTCGGCTTCAGAAATCATGTACAAAAGCAAGGAGTTATATATAACATTTATCGGTATTACACGAACATTGACCGTGATTGTACACACTTACAGTGTCCAGCATCGCATGAGTGAGACATCAAGGGAGTCGATGTTGAAGAGCCAAAACATGTCATCGAAGGTCACTGTGAAGACACAGTCTTGAGCCTCATGGTTAAAATGACCCTTCTTGAACTTGACAGTGACACCCGAGCGTCATTGTTCATCCGTCTTGTTGGCCTGTTCTATGTACCATATATGCAATCCCGTGCAAGCCAATCCTAGGGTAGGGTTGTCTAACCTCTCGGCCAACAACCTTGCCTAGTACGAATTTCTGGGTCAACGGCAAGAAGAGGATATCAGGACAGGAGTTGACCGTCTTCGATTTGCGCTTGCTGCCTCGCTTTGTATAGGTCGACTTCACAAGAGTCGACCAAGCACGAGGTGTAGATGCATTTGATGCACCAGGCCCTTGCCGCACAAGTGCAAGTAGCTCCGATGCAGGTAGCTCCGGTACAGATACTTCCTGTGAAGTTGACACCGGTGCAGGTAGCTCCAGGCAGATGTCTCTCTTAGGCCACTCGATGAATGCTCCAATGGCTTGCCCTAAAGTCATGACCTCATTGTTTGGGGGCTTCTCCAGCTGGACGACCTCGAAATTGGCATAAACGCCGTTCACATTCACTTTTGCGAAACCCGGCGCCATATTTACACCGTGCAGCAAGGCCCCGACACCTAATGGATACACCTGGCCCCAAGCAGCATCCAGGGCAATGGAGCCACATCTCACATGGAGCTTGCACTTCGTAGCCCCCTACATAACGATACAAAATTAGCTACTCCAACAGGTCTATCAATGGATCGAGCATTCCAGAGATAATAATTATTACTAGGATATCATCAACAGGAAATCTGTTATCAATTCTAAGTTATGGTTAAACACGCAGCTACTCGAACGTTTGGGGGGCTAGCTAGCAAAGTAGCGGCGGGGGCTTCCAACTGATTTGTGAGGGATGCACGAATCTCCTCTCGTACAGCATCCCGCATCTCTTCTCTGAGGGATGCACGAATCTCCTCTCATAGTTGTGCTTTGCGCTCGACTTTGGCTCTCTTCCTACTCCGGTACGTCCCAGAGTCTTTTGAGAATCCATCTTTCCATTGAACATAAAGATCAATGTCTCTTGTGCGACCCGGATGCTCCTTGTTTCCCAGGGCTGCAGAGAGTATATCTTTCTCCCTATCTGCCTGGAATGAGCCTTGGGAATATTGTGCATCAGCTCTTCCTACAAGAGCCCGACATGTTATTTCACTTCCTATGAAGTTATTGAGTAATTACAAACTAGGTAGTTCGATACCTTACCAGTCGTCGGAATACTTCCTCGTCTACGGGGTTTGGAAAGGAGGTGACCCCCGAAGATGCGGTAGATAACCTTGTCATTAGCCACTGTTTGGAACACTCATCAGTGATCTCGGCAAATGGTGGGAGGCGCCCAACTAGCGTGCATGCTCGTTCTGATCCTTCCATTGCGGGATTTTACCCGCATACCTAGCGATGTCGAGTTTGTGGGGGTGCGTGTTTTTTGCTTGGAGGGCCTTGTGCGCCTCACTTTCAATCCTAAAATCATTTGTCATCTTCTTCACCACAAAGTCTTCCCAGTACTCCTCCACGAACGGATACTTCTGGAAGGGCATCAAATCTTCTCCACGTAATCCTTGATAAGCGTGCTCTTGAAGTTAGTCCACGCTTTGCACGCTGCTAGCAACGTGTATCGTTGCACGGAGGCCTTGTGTTGTTACGGTATCTGGAACGATTTTAAATTTTCCTTCACCAGCACTTTTTTCTGATTCTTATCTTTGGTCAACTCCTTCCATGAATCATAGGTGATCTTGACCCGTTTGCGTGCAACTATTCCAACCGTTGTCCGAAATGCGGACGCTGCTCAGTGAGGACTCAGAGGGGCCCCAGACACATCGACTCTCGTGATGGTAAATCAGCCCTTAGGCCATTTCGATATTCCTCTTTCCTTACACTTGGATTTTCCAGAGGATGACACATCAGACGCATGAGGCGACGATGACGAAGAATAAGCGGATGACATCTTCATGAGAAATAAAGGTTCTGTCACGCATCAACATATTATCATAAGATTCTTTGTGTATGGTTATACATACCAATTAAATGACATAATTGACATATAAACATGTAAATCCTCCAAGTCAGCCAACAACACTTGATCTACTAATAGAATAGCATGTATTATGAATTGGATCACAGAACCCGGAGGTTCAACCAATTAACCAACCGAAAGTAATAGACTAAATGCTAAAGATCAATCAATAGTAGTAAGCATTCCATTCCAATTAGAGCTCAAGTTCAAACCCGATTATCAAAACAATTCTAGTACAAGGCTATTATCATCACGGAGCATTCATCTCAAGCCTACTACACCATATTTCAATATGACAATCAAAGCCAAGCAATCAGACCAATGTGTGAGGAGAAGGGGTGTCGGGGTCGGCAACTCAGCATATGTTACATTGGGCATTGAGGGACGGACGAGCAGGTAGCACTGGAGCAGCAGGGCAGCGTCGAAGGGGAGGAGGGGCGCAGGTTTGGGAAGCGACGACTCGTGCTCGGAGGAGGAGGCATGGCGGGCTCAGGGGAGGAGGCGGCGTCGAGGATGGCAGCTGTAACATCCCAATCTTGGGCTTGTGTTTCAAATGTAAGAAAATCAGTAGAAATTAAAACTTTTGCTTACATCATGTATTTCCTGTTGTGCCAAACAATTCTTGTACAAGGGATTATGGAAATACATTGTCACAAGTCTAGTTGATCCAAATCTTGTTTTCCAAAAACAATCTTGTCAAATCTTATGATCATCCTCTCAAAATATTTTTCCTAAGTCTCTGTGTTGGTATGTGACCCTCCAAAAATTTCACAATTTTTAGAAATTGTTTGAATATTATTAGAGGTATCAAACCTGTTTGACTCTTAGTCAAACATTAAAACAGAGCCTTGCAGAATTTTTGGAGATTTATTCGCAGGATAAAAACCTCTGAAAATTTTACACAAGGTTAATATCTGTGTTAGCAAGCTCCTGTAAAAATTTCATAATTTTTGGAGTTAATTTGCTACCTCAAATAAATCATTCAAAGTCTCTGTTTTATTTCAAACTCAAACTTGGTTTTATCGTTACTCGTTCGAGTCGACTCTGCTCGAGCCATTTGATTCGGTCCACCAACTAATCGCACCGAGCCACTCTTTAAAACGCGCTTGATCTCAACCGTTGATCTAAATCGCACGCCCGCGCGCTGTAACCCTTCTGACCTTCCGCTGCTTGCGCCGAATGCCAACCGTTAGATCTCCATCCAACCGCTGAGATTTCCGAACCCTTCTGACCTCCGCTGCATTTTTGAATCGTGAGCCGCTGGATTAAGATCCAACGCCCGCGCGTTCTTCGTTGTAAACCGCTTGCGACGTGGGGCTATTCGAGCCGCTCGCTTTAATCGTAGGGCTCGCAATCTCCCGCTGTATTTTAAAGCCCGTAGGCGTGGCACTATCTCACCGCCCGTGTCTCATCCAACGGCCGTGAATCACCGAGTCTTTTATTTGGTCGCCTTCTACCTCCGCGTGCGAGCAATCGAGGGGAGTAATGGCGTGTCATTTCTTGCTCCCTAAAGCCACCCTAGCCGACGCTTAGGGGCATGGGAGGTACACCGAGCCGTGCCATGCCCTAATGCACGCCTTCACCTCTTTTTCCTTGCTCGCCGCACCTTGTGCTTTGTGTTTTGCCGCCAAAGCGTGTGGTGCAAACCCTAATGCTTTCATGGCTTTATAAGCACTCTCAATGCTTCCTAGCATCTCTTTAGACCACCACCAAGCTTCATTCACCGTATTGGAGCTTAACACCTCAAAAATGGCAAACCGCCATTGTTGACCCGTGGAGCTCCTGGGTGTTCTTGGTGTTCCAGTGGTCCTCCTTCACGCTTTCTTTGCCCTAACCTTATCTATTTACTTCCTTGAACATTTTCCTCACTTAATTTTGGATTTGATTCTCGTGAATTGTCCAATTTAGTTTGTTCAAATTCGCCGAATTTGGTCATCTTCTTCCTCACTCGTGAGTGCTCCATTTTCTAATTACTTGCTCATGTAGCTTCGTGAATCATTATGAAGCTATTTTGATGCTTTGGAATCACTCATTTGGCCTGTGGTATCTATCTCGGTTTTCTTCTCCAAGTCCATGAGCCTTCACCGTGATCAAGCAACTCCGCCATCTTTGAAGCTTCTTATCACTAAGGTAGCTTCTTATTAGTCCTTAGAAGCTTTAGCACCGCATCCTAGGCTTGCAGTGGAGCTCATCGCGATTTTCGTGTTTAGCAAGAAGCTTCCATTTTCGTTTTTCCGCTAGCCGCGTTCTAGTCCTTCGCCACGGTGAGAATGCTACCATTAGATTCGCAGCTATTGCGAATCCATTTTGGTCCTTGGTGGCGCGCCATGCCAGCTGTCGCCGCGATTCGCCGTGGAAATCACTCGGTTTTGCCTTACACGCAGCTCCTGCTGCCACTTAATTAGGACACATTAATTGCTAATCATTAGTTATTAATTATGTCTTAATCATTGTCGTTGAGCCACTGACCAGTGGGCCCAATATCCTTAAATCACTCGTTCAATCCGCATCGTTCGACATCATTAATGTTAATCATTGGTTAATTAATGTGTCGGCATTTAATTCTCGTTCGAAATCTCCTCTCGGTCGCTGACTTGTGGGCCCGAGGGATTAAAATCAAATTCCAGCTTTCATTAGTGCCTAGTTAATGGTAATCATTAGAAGCATTAATCCGCCCTAACCGCCACTCTCGGCCGATAAGTGGGCCTCAGCATCGTGTGCGTGGGTTAAAACAAAGCGCGTGGGTGACTCAAGTCACCGACATGCGGTCCCACGTGTCAAGATCTTCCTTTGAACCGCGATCAATATCTACTGCTCGCTTTAGATCCGCGCCCGCATCTCTCGTGGTGCATTCGACCTCGGATGCCTTGATCGTTTCGACCGCCGATCTTGCGATCAACGGCCGAGATCGTGTGTGCAATCGACCTTCCGACCGCTGGTGCGCTCGACCGCCCATCTCGCAGACCGCGGCCGATTGGCCCAAGCAACCGCACCGCCCGGATGCATACACTCGTGTGAGCCGCTGGATCGTGATCCAACGGTGGCTCCGACAGGTTTCGCGCGCATGTGCCGCTTTTCGCGCGTGAGCCGAGGATGTTAGATCAAGGGTTGTCGAGCGCCCACGCCGTATTCTTTTATTTGGGTTGTTCGTATTTCGTAAGTATTTGTTTAACAACTAAAATGATATAAAACTTTAGAAACTCATAACTAATTCATTTTAATCGCTTAGATAATTCCAATCAGAATAAATTATGTTGTCACTTTAGTTTATTATAAAAATGGATTTAAGCATGTTCCAAAGAGCGTAAAATTGTGTAACTAGGAATAACTCGATTTCGCCATTTTGAATATTCCGTAAATAGTTTTAATTTTGAAAATGCATATCTTTTTTCAGATAAATCCAAATTGTGCAAAATCAATTTTGTTAAATTTGTCTGTTAATATACTTTCATATAAAATAGGATTTGAGCATGTTCATAATTCTGTAAAATGAATTGCATTAGATTTACAACTTAGAAAAATCATAAGTAATTATGTATAACCCCAAAATTAGTAAATCCAACTTTGCTGTTATTAGGATGTCATAATCTATCTACTATAAAAATTTCAGACCTTAGATCATTCTGGAAAATTTCGCCATGAACAGTATTAGTTATTAATTAGGTTGTTATATGCTGAGAAAGAGCATTTTGCTCATGTCTTTTGTATGCTTAGTCCTAATTGCATGATTCTTGTTCCTATCATTGTCTTAGATCATTCCCAAGCTGTAGTGTGAATTTTATTAGTTTTGGATGTGTTTTGCTGTTGGAGTTCATTTGGTGTTCTTCGTTCTTAGTTGCTTATCGCCTTTTCAGAGGTTCAAGATAATATTATTAATCTTGATATTGAGCCACGCAGACCATCGACTGTGACTTCACCAGCAAGCGGATGTAGCGCTCATTTGATCATATTGTTCCTACTATTTTCAAATTCTAATATATTGTTTGCAAATTCTATGTATGCATTGCTATGTTGTTTTAAACTATTGTCGATAGTTGGCCTACTAGATGCATTATCGTGAGGAAATGTTTATTCCTCTACTACCATCAAGCCTAGGTTACTTGTCGTGATTTTGGGTTCGCTGGATGGACCCTTGTCACTTAGTAGTTTACGTGTCTTTATGCTTAGCCATGCTTAGCTATCGGTAGAAATGGGCGCTATCGACTGTCGATAACTTTGATCACACAAACTATTACTATGTGTATATTTCAGCCTTGTGCTTTGTCCGAATTGCAAAATTAAAACTGAAAATGAAAACAATTTAGACTTGGGCACAATGGTAAGATGGTGTGATCTTTTGGGTGTGATTGGAATGGTGCCCGGTCAATTAAGGACCGAACTACTTGTGAGTATCTCATATCCGAGCATTACAAAGGCGTATAACCACACTAGAGGGATATGTGTGAGACCCAATTTATTTGGTTTGTAATGCTTAACCAACCACCGGTCCTAGCATCACAAATCAAATAATCGATCCTCGAGATATGTATACTTCCCAAAGCAAGATACACACCCTGCACAAAATTAGACATCAACTCCATCCCACACATAGAGACCAAACACAACACTACCAAACGGAAGATAAACAATTAGTAGAGGTTATTATGCATACAGCCGACCGCCCAAAAGATACACAAATAACAAGAACGACAAATGAAGCAAAAGTGCCATAAGATGGCTATAAACAAAGCCAATCGTTGTGCCTTCAACCCACAAGGCATCCGACCGACCGCCAAGACTAGTCGTCACCCACTGGCGACAAAAGACAAGATCACGTAGTGAGGCCCCGAGGCTCACCTTCCTCCTCCGCAACAAAAACATCAAGCAAAGCACCCGAGTACAAAGATTGTCTTTGTACCCGCAAGACTCGACGTGTGAACTAGCACTGCTCATATGCTACATGCAGCTTGTTTAGTGGAGGCCATATGTTTTATTTGCATAAAGCCAACTTTATTTGCAATAGTGTAATACGGTTTGAAGGCAAGTTTGCAATTCATTTTTAAGATTGAAATAACAAGACGGATATTAATAACAAAAGCGTAAAGATAAAACAACCTAGAAGTGACTATCCCAATAGTCACACAACAATAGCACTAATCCCGCATTCGTATCACCCATCAAATTTTAATTTAAATGTTGTAGTCTAGTTCTTACGGGCGTATCCGAGCGTGTCCATAACCTAGGACGAGGCTATTCGAATAGTTTTAACCCCGCAGGTGTACCAATGTACTCCACACTTCGCACTTTAAGCCAAAAACACTTCCGAAGGTATGTCGCACCGCTAAGTCCTACAGACTTTTTCCAATATTGTGTATTAACTACGAGCCGCTCGTATGGATAGAAATCCATACGCTACATGGTAAAGCCGAAAAGACAACTACCCACTCAGATAAAGCTTTTGACAACTACCATGCTCCCACCTCCATCCTCCCGCGACCTCCTCGCGACCCGAGCCAATACACGCCAAAGTACTAGGTCAAGAGAGGTCCCATATACTCTAGTGTGGTTAGCACGCAAAATGCTCAAGACGGTGGCGCAAGTAACTCGGTCCTTAACTCGACTCTAGCACCTTTCCAAATACACCCAACAGATCACACCAGCCTTACCATTGTGCCCAAGTCTAAATCATTTTGTTTTCATTTTTAGTTTTGCGTATAAACATAGCAAAAGTCAAACGTAGTTATAGTAGATTTTGTGTGATCAAGGCTACCGACTAAAGTCGATAACCGCCCAGCTTCTACCGATAGCTAAGCATGTCTAAGCAAGTTGACCTTGATCTACTAAGTGACAAGGGATCATCCAATGATCTCTAATCACAAAGAAATAACCTAAGCTCAGTAGTAGAGATCAATATTTTGTCTACAGGATATGCAACACGGATTTAACTAATCAATTTAACACAAATTAAGCAATGCATACATACAAATAAACAAAATATTAATCTTTAAAATATGGGATTAAACATGATCAAACCGCTATCTGGCGCGTTGCTCAATATGTTGCGGAGGATCGTTCTCGTGGTTGCCGCAAATATCGAATCCTAACGATTGAACAAAACAAATAATAAGAAACGAATAACACCGACCAAACTCAAACAATACAACAACAACAAAACACACTAAACTTTTCACAGAGCCTAAGCATGATATAACAAAATTTCAGAAACAGAGAACTAATTCACTTTAAGTTATTAAGAATTTTCTATGAATTTCCTAAGCTAAAAACACATCAAAACACTAGTTAATTACTTAACAAATTTTCATGAACAGAAACAGTTTATAAAACCTATCCTAATAATTAGTACATTAAAATGACAAATTACAAAATTGGTTTCACTGGATTTGGACAAATATTGAAAGAGATATGCATTTTCTAATCTAGAAGATACATAAAACATCATTTTATTAATTAACAGATTTTTGCTACAGAGACATGGATGAAACTAATTTTAGTAAATAATACATTTGAAATGAAAATAAACAGCACTGATTCATGCAATTTGGATAAAAATTGAATTAGTTATGCATTTTCTAAGTTTAAATGAATTAACAAAGGCAATGTAAAACATATTACGTAAATACTAAAGCATTAAATCCTTTTTCTACCCACAGCCAACTAGCCCCGCACATTGACAATGGGCCCGGGCGAAAATGCCGACTGTAACAGCCACCGCACGAAAGTGACGCCGGAAGGCGATTCTAAGAATACGCCTTCGCTACCAAAGTGCAAACCTAACATACCCTCACAGAGAAATACGCTCCCATCGAGAAAGCGATTAAGGAAACTACATGCACCCTAACCGACATTCCAGCCCACATGACGAGACTCAAGGTGAAATAAAACGGTTGGATTAAATGATTTCTAAACATGATTAACAAGAAAGGCCCACAAGTCGAGACTCCACTAAACAAGATTAGCGCCGATGAGATGACACCGGCTCACGGCGCAAGACGGAACGGCGGCGCGCCGCGCAGTGGATCTCGCCAACCTGGGCTTCAAGACGAGTGAGTGATACCTTCGGGTTCACAGAGACTTCGCGAACTCGATGACGGCGACGCGAGTCCGATGGTCACCGGAGTTGAGCTCACGCCGACCGAGGCGGAGAAGAGGGTGCGTGCTCGCGAGAAGACGCCACGGGCCGAAGACCCCGAAGATGCGCTCACCCGCCTTGATCCTGTGAACAATAAGCACAAGATGATGGCGACGAAGGAGGTCCGAGACGGCGGAATCACCACGGCGCGAAACACCGAGCTCGAGAAGAATCGGTCGCACGGCTTCCACGATGCACCAAAGACGTAAACGAACCCACCGAGCATCGCGGAGCATTGCGATCAAGTGGAACCAAACGCTGAGGCTTGAGACTCACCGTAACGCTAGCAAGCTCGCGGGCCGAGGCCGCCGGCGAAGACGATGAAGTTGCTCCAGCGATCCAATGGATGCCGGCGATCCGGATGGGCAAAATGGAGGCGGCGAGGAGAGTGGATCACGATGGTACGGCCGCGGCTTGAGAGAGGCATCGACACGCGCGCCGCTTGGGTTCAACTCCGCCGAGACAAAGAAACGGCGAGAAAGCACGAGAATGGGGTAGAGAAGGAATGAATGAGTTCGGTGGGTAGATGAGACCCGGCGATGCTTTCTGACCGACACGCGAGGACGTAAATGTGGCGTGGCGACGAGACGTGGGTGCATGCACGACGGCCGAGAGCCCGTGAGACGCGAGAAGACGAGGACGGGCGACAGGGGTCCACCGCCGCCGATCGACGAAGCGGTGCGAACCGGTGGTTTGATTTGATCGGCAACACACCGACCGCTGGATCGAAATGGACGGCCGAGATTGGTGTATGCATTCGACAGTCGGTTGCGACGCAACGCGGGATCGCTCGATTTGCATCGACGGTCACGATCGATTGACTCGCGGTGCAGCCAGCAGGCGCGCGACCGAGTCAAGTGGTGCGGTTCTGGTTTGAGTCGGACTCGGTTCGAGCCCGACAACACGATGTTTTCTGATTTTCGATTTTAAAAGCTGAGAGAGTTTAGGAATTTTAGAGATAGATCCTGAGCTCCAAAATTCCGAAATTTTTATGGTAGCTACTTGAGACAGAGAACAACACTGCATAAATTTTCCAGAACTTTTATGCACTGAAAAGTTCTGCAGAAAATTCACAAGCATGCTGACCTAGGATTTGACCAGATTTTCAACTAGTTTGACTTGGCCATTTGAAATAGCAAATAAAATCTAAAAATTGTGAAATAATTCAGGAGGTAGATAGGATGATCAAGATGATAGGAAAAATAATTTCAGAGGATGATCACAAGTTTGAAAGCTAAGAATCTGATAACAACAATTTCCTATCACAAGAATTAAATTCTAAAATTGAAATTGCTAGGGAAAATTGTAGAACTTTCAATTGATTTGAAGAGACAGCAAAGTTTTTATTTCTCCTCAAAATTTTACATTTGAAATACAAACCCTAAGTTAGGGTCATACAATATGGGACCTCTCTTAGCCGAGTACTTTGGACTGTGTTAATTAATGAGTCGCGTGGTGGGCTGCATATTTGATTATATGCAACATGGACACGCTTGTAGGAGGAGAACACCCGCCGAGGTCGGTGTATCTTGCTCCACGATGGGTCCTTGTGATCCATATTTCGTCGGCAGATCACTAAGGATTAACCCCATACGTGCGCCTCTTGATTAGCATGTTCCATTGGAAAGGGTTCAGAGGACTTAGCCGTCTTAGGCATACCAAAGGAAGTGTGCTTAATAGCTTGGCAAAAGGCGGTCCAAGTGTGGGTACATTAGTACACCCGCAGGATTAAAACTATTCGAATAGCCTCGCCCTAGGTTATGGACACGCTTGGATAAGCTTTTCAAGAGTTAGACTACAACATTTTAAAATTAAAACTTGATGGTGGTATGAATCGTGATTCATGCTATGTTGTGGTGGCTTTGGGAAAGTCACTTCTAGGTGGATACTTGTTACTTATGTTTACTCATTGTTATTTAAATGCTTAAAAGCAGATTTTACGAACCACTGCTCAATCTACTACAATATTGCAAATGAAACTTGCTTTATGCGCCCAAAGAACCATATAACCACATTCCTTTGAATACTGACTTTCATGTAGCTATGTATAGGCTTGCTACTCGTAAGTCTTGCGAGTACATTTTTGTACTCACCGCATTGCTTGTGTTGTGCAGAGGATGATAGTGAGTCCGATGGACCTCACTTTTGTGAGTTGTCTTTGTGGCGATCTAAGGGCGATTAGCTTGGCGCCCGGTCGGTTGCCTTGTGGTGTTATGTGGCTAACCGGTCGTCTTTTGGTTTAAGCCATCTTATGGCAACTTTTGCTTCATTGTTACTTATTTGGTACTTATGTCATTTGGCGGTCTACTGTGTTGTAATAACTTATATTATGTATGTCTTTTGGTAGACTTGTTATATTCTCGTTGTATGGAAATGATGCATGCTTGGAATTGATGTATGTGTCGCTTGTTCTGGGAGGCACATGTTCATCGAGACGCAGATTATTCTATTTGTGATACTAGAACCAGTGGAAGGTTAAGTATTACAAGTTTAATAAACCGGGGTCTCACAGAGCTTGGTATCAGAGTCGTACTGACCGTAGAAACCCCTAGCTTGGTCGTCCCTAGTATATTTTGAAAACTTACTTTCCAAATATCAGTGCTTTCCTGAAAATCTTAAGTAAGTTCTCAGATTTTACTCCTCATCTATCTTAGTTTGCTCATCTCACCTCATTCTAAACTAAATTTGAAAGCTGAGTTTTCCTCTCATCTCCCTTCAAAAGATAGTTGTTAACCGAGTAAATTGGTTTTGGGTAAACCATGAGAGTTATAAAATGAAAGTGATGGCTGTCTTGAGAAGATTAGGAGCTGCGGGGAGCTACAAATTTCGGCCAGAAGTTGAAAAGAAAAATCCGGGCAGCAAGCAATAAATTTCTGGACAGCTAGCATTTAGGTAGTAAAAGTGCTGAAAATGAAAGGTTAAATCCACTAAAACTTGTGGGGATAAAAGGGGTAAGAAGTGATATAAATTAGCTAAGTGTCTAACCATTCTTTAGTAGATATCTCACCCTATTTCCTAGCTGTTTCGAACAGAAGTTGTTATTCTGAAATTCCCTTCCTGAAAAATTGATTACTCGTTTTTCCATACGAGTTAGTCATAATAGGAAGGTGGTTGTTATCTTTATGATCTTGCTGTAATTTTATGTGGTTACTTGAGCTTTTAAAAGGTTGTTTTGTTTAGAGGTTAGTTGTTTTCTTTGTCTCCTGTTCCGGAGTTGTGTTTAACCTATTTTTGTGGAACAGGATGACAAGAACCACTCGCACAATACCATTTGGTTCCGATGAGGAGCTTCCCCTCCTCCAACCATGGTGAGGTTCTCGCTCGATCGAGCGGAATCGCATGGACCGCACCCGGATCTTGGAGGTCATTGCAGGAACACCTCCGCCCCGCCGCCGCCGGGATCTAGAGGTGGTGGCCACCAGTCTCGTGGTGGGCTTGCGGAGTTTCTCCGTACGCAGCCGCCCACTTTCTCTCGATCGGAGGATCCACTTGACGCGGATGATTGGGTGCGCCTTGTTGAGCGGAAGCTCAATATCGCCAGTGCCGGGGAGCAGAGCGGAGCACTCTTTGCATCCCATCGCCTTGAGGGTGCAGATCGTCTTGGTGGGAGAACTTTCGCCATGCGCCCGCAGCCACGTTGTCTCGTGGGATGAGTTTCGACCGCTTTCGTCGGGCCCACATTCCGGATGGCCTGATGAAGCTCAAGAAGAAGGAGTTTCTTGCGCTTAAGCAGGGGCGCAAGTCTGTCTCGGAGTATCTTTACGAGTTTAACCACTTGGCTCGTTATGCTCCGGGAGAGGTGGCCTCTGATGAGGCTAAACAGGAGAAGTTCATGGATGGTTTGTCCGAGGAGCTACAGGACAAGCTATCTATTGTGGACTTTGCTGACTTCCAGGCCTTGGTTGACAAGGCCATCGTCGCCGAGCACAAGGCGAAGGCGCTGGGTGACTCCCGCAAGCGCAAGTGGGAGGCCCATCGGTCTGCATAGGCCGGCCTCACTCGTCCCCGTGTAGGGCCCGCACCAGGAGCTCGTGCTTTGGTTTCACCACCGCCGAGGCCGTCGGCGCCGCTTGCTCGTCCCCGCAGCCGTGTTTCACCACGCACTGCGACTCAAGAAGAGTTGCGCCCGCAACCCACCGCCGATGTTACTCGCCGCCGCAACAAGAAGGGCCACTATGCTAGCGCTGCCCTCGAGGATTGGAGCAGCCCTCGCCCTAATGGAGGATGCGGGAATGGTCACACACCGACCGTAAGGTGATCCGAAGACTCAGAGTGTCGGGAGTGGTCGAGTCAACCACATCTCTACCGAGGAGGCTCGGGAGGCACTGACGTTGTGTTGGGTACGTTCCTTGTTAGCTATCGTCCTGCTGCAGTATTGTTTGACTCTGGAGCATCGCATTCCTTTATTTCGAGATCTTTTGCTGCTGATTGTGACCTTCACTTTGTTCCTTTGGGGATTCCTTTGCTTATTCGCTCTCCGGGAGCGGAAATGAGAGCTGATCAAGAATGTCGGGGCGTCCCTATTAATATTGAAGGAGTGGAATTCTTGGCGAATCTCATCTTACTTGATTCGGCGCGCCTAGATGTGATTCTTGGTATGGATTGGTTGTCCCAACACTTGGGGCAGATCGATTGTGCCAGGAAGATGGTTTTCCTCACTAGTCCCTCAGGCGAGCAAGTTGGGATTTCACCGCAGCTGCAGGGGCCACACCTTTGTGCCCTTGAAGCTAAGCCAGCCATGGAGATTCAGGACGTGCCACACACCAGTGACTTTGTGGATGTCTTCCCCAAGATTTGCTCGGTATGCCTCTGGCCGAGACTTGGAGTTTGTGATTGAGTTGTTGCCCTGCATCGCTCCGATTTCTAAGGCGCTGCATCGAATGCCTCCTAATGAGTTGGAGGAGTCAAGAAGCGATTGGGTGAGCTTCAAGCAAAAGGCTTCATCCGCCCTAGCTCATCTCCTTGGGGTTGTCGGTTATTTTCGTGAAGAAGAAGGACAAGACCACTGCGTATGTGTGGATTACCGTCCATTGAATGAAGTGACGGTGAAAAACAAATATCCTTTGCCTCGTATTGATGATCTCTTTGACCAGTTGACTGGAGCTTGTGTGTTCTCCAAGATTGACTTGAGGTTGGGGTACCATCAAGTCCGGATCAGGGCTGAGGATATTCCAAAGACGGCGTTCACTACTCGTTATGGCCTTTACGAGTACACCGTCATGTCTTTCGGTTTGACCAATGCTCCAGCTTTGTTCATGAATCTTATGAACTCGGTGTTCATGGAGTATTTGGATAAGTTTGTTGTGGTTTTCATTGACGACATTCTTATCTACTCTAAGAGTGAAGAAGAGCATGCTGAGCATCTGCAGATTGTATTGGGAAAGCTGCGTGAGCATCAACCGTATGCTAAGTTCAAAGAAGTGCGAGTTCGGTTGAAGGAAGTGGCATTCTTGGGCCATGTTCTTTCAAGCAGTGGTGTCGCAGAGATCCTAGCAAGGTCGGCGATGTTCTATCTTGGGGGCAGCCCAAGTCAGTCACCGATGTGAGGAGTTTCCTTGGTTTAGCGGGCTACTACCGCCGCTTTATCGAGAACTTCTCCAAAATTGCTAAGCCCATGACCGAATTGCTCAAGAAAGAAAAGAAATTCGTGTGGTCATCTGCTTGTGATTTGAGTTTTCAAGAACTCAAAAGGCGATTGACGCCGCACGTGCTTGTTCTCCCTGATGTGCATAAGAGCTTTGACATTTATTGTGATGCCTCTCGGCAGGGACTCGGGTGTGTTCTTATGCAAGAAGGCAAGGTAGTGGCCTATGCATCGAGGCAGTTGAGGCCTCATGAACTCAACTACCCTACCCATGATTTGGAGTTAGCTGCAGTGGTTCATGCACTCAAGATTTGGCGGCATTACCTCATTGGTAATCGCTGTGAGGTGTATTCTGATCACAAGAGCTTGAAATATTTGTTCACCCAGCCAGATCTGAACCTCAGGCAGAGGAGATGGTTGGAATTGATCAAAGATTATGATATGGGCATTCAGTATCACCCGGGCAAGGCTAATGTTGTTGCGGATGCACTCAGTCGCAAGGTGTATTGCAATACCTTGTCACTTCAAGAGCAACAACCTACCCTTCTCGAAGAATTTCAGTGGCTTAATTTGGGATTGGTTGAGCATGGTTCTCTTGCTACCTTGGTTGTGCAACCGACTTTGGTGGGACAAATCAAACGCCAAACAGATGATGTTGGGGTGATCCAAATCAAGCGTAACATCAAGAATGGGACAGCTAAGTGCTTTTTCGAGGATGAGCACGGTGTTGTGTGGTTTGGACAACTTGGTGGTTCCAAGGTCATGGAATTGCGGATTTGATTCTCCGCGAGGCCCATGACTTCTTTTGTCTATCCATCTTGGAGCTACCAAGATGTATCAAGATCTTCGAGAGATTCTCGTGGACTCGCATGAAGCGCGAGATTGCTAGGTTCGAGTCGAGTGCGACGCGTGTCTTTGTCGTGTCAAGGTGAACATCGCCCAAACAGCCTTCTTCGCCTTTGCCGAACGAATGGAATGGAAGGGATTCGTTGGTATGAATTTCATCACCGGTCCGCCTGTGCTTCTTCCGGGAAGGATGCTATCTGGGTTGTCATTGATCGATTGACAAAGGTGGCACATTTTTCGCCGCAGCGCACCAATCTCGGTGTTAGTCAGCTGGCGGACCTCTATGTGTCTCGCATTGTATGTTTGCATGGTGTGCCACGAACGATTGTGTCAGATCGTGGTTCTCTTTTCACCTCTCGCTTTTGGCATAATCTGCAAAAGGCGATGGGTACACGTCTTTCTTTCAGTTCAGCTTATCATCCTCAAACTGATGGTCAGACGGAGAGAGTCAACCAAGTATTGGAAGATATGCTCCGTGCCTGTGTTCTTTCCTATGGAAAGAAGTGGGAGAAGTGCTTGCCATTTGCGGAGTTCTCCTACAACAACGGTTTCCAAACTAGTCTTGGCATGGCACCGTTTGAGGCTTTGTATGGGAGGAAGTGTAGAACCCCATTAAACTGGTCGGAAACTGGTGAGCGTCAGTTCTTCGGGCCAGATTCCATCAATGAGGCCGAAAGCCAAGTTCAGTTGATTCGTGAGCATTTGCGCGTGGCCCAGTCCAGGCAAAAGAGCTATGCGGAGCATCGTCGGGAGTTGAGCTTTGAGCCCAATGACTTTGTTTATCTCAAGGTCTCACCCTTGAAAGGCCATCAGCGTTTTGGCATCAAGGGCAAGTTAGCTCCTCGATATGTTGGGCCTTATCGCATCATCGAGAAGATTGGAGCTGTTGCATACAGATTGGAGTTGCCAGCTTCACTTGAGGGTGTGCACGACGTGTTCCATGTGTCACACTTGAAGAAGTGCCTCCGTGTTCCGGTTGAGGAAACTCGTTGGAAAATCTCGATGTGCAAGAAAATTTGACCTATCATGAGCATCCTGCTCAGATTCTCAAGAATCGAACGAAGGACAAGGAACCGTGTCATCAAGTTCCTTAAGGTTCAGTGGTCAAACCATTCTCAAGATAAGGCAACTTGGGAGCGCGAGGATCGCCTTCGTGCAGATTACCCATCCTTCTTCTCCGAGTAAATGTAATCTCTGGGCGAGATTCTTGTAAGGGGGAGGTTTTGTAACATCCCAATCTTGGGCTTGTGTTTCAAATGTAAGAAAATCAGTAGAAATTAAAACTTTTGCTTACATCATGTATTTCCTGTTGTGCCAAACAATTCTTGTACAAGGGATTATGGAAATACATTGTCACAAGTCTAGTTGATCCAAATCTTGTTTTCCAAAAACAATCTTGTCAAATCTTATGATCATCCTCTGGAAATATTTTTCCTAAGTCTCTGTGTTGGTATGTGACCCCTCTGAAAAATTTCACAATTTTTAGAAATTGTTTGAATATTTTTAGAGGCAGTCAAACCCGTTTGACTCTTAGTCAAACATTAAAACAGAGCCTTGCAGAATTTTTGGAGATTTATTCGCAGGATAAAAACCTCTGAAAATTTTACACAAGGTTAATATCTGTGTTAGCAAGCTCCTGTAAAAATTTCATAATTTTTGGAGTTAATTTGCTACCTCAAATAAATCATTCAAAGTCTCTGTTTTATTTCAAACTCAAACTTGGTTTTCTTGTTACTCGGTTCGAGTCGACTGCTCGAGCCATTTGATTCGGTCCATCAACTAATCGCACCGAGCCACTCTTTAAAACGCGCTTGGATCTCAACCGTGGATCTAAATCGCACGCCCGCGCGCGTGTAACCCTTCTGACCTTCCGTTGCTTGCGCCAATGCCAACCGTTAGATCTCCATCCAACCGCTGAGATTTCCGAACCCTTCGGACCTCGGTTGCATTTTTGAATCGAGCCGCTGGATTAAGATCCAACGCCGCGCGCTCTTCGTTGTAAACGCGTTTGCGACGTGGGGCTATCTGAGCCGTTCGTTTCTAATCGTAGGGCTCGCAATCTCCCCGTTGTATTTTAAAGCCCGTAGGCGTGGCACTATCTCAGCCGTCCGTGTCTCATCCAACGGCTGTGAATCACCGAGTCTTTTTCGCTGGTCGTCTTCTACCTCCGGCCGTGCGAGCACTGTAGGGGGAGTAATGGCAGTGTCATTTCTTGCTCCCTAAAGCCACCCTAGCCGACGTTTAGGGGCATGGGAGGTACACCGAGCCAGGCCATGCCCTAATGCACGTCTTCACCTCTTTTTCCTTGTCGGCCGCACCTTGTGCTTTGTGTTTTGCCGCCCGAAAGCTGTGTGGTGCAAACCCTAATGCTTTCATGGCTTTATAAGCACTCTCAATGCTTCCTAGCATCTCTTTAGACCACCACCAAGCTTCATTCACCGTATTGGAGCTTAACACCTCAAAAATGGCAAACCGCCATTGTTGACCCGTGGAGCTCCTTGGGTGTTCTTGGTGTTCCAGTGGTCCTCCTTCACGTTTCTTTGCCCTAACCTTATCTATTTACTTCCTTGAACATTTCCCCTCACTTAATTTTGGATTTGATTCTCAGGAATTGTCCAATTTGGGGTTTGTTCAAATTCGGCCGAATTTGGTCATCTTCTTCCTCAGCTCAGGTGAGTGCTCCATTTTCTAATTACTTGCTCATGTAGCTTCTGTGAATCATTATGAAGCTATTTTGATGCTTTGGAATCACTCATTTGGCTCAGGTATCTATCTCGGTTTTCTTCTCCAAGTCCGCGAGCTTTCCGTGATCAAGCAACTCCGGCCATCTTTGAAGCTTCTTGTCACTAAGGTAGCTTCTTATTAGTCCTTAGAAGCTTTAGCACCCGCATCCTAGGCTTGCAGTGGAGCTCATCGCGATTTTCGTGTTTAGCAGTAAGCTCCCATTTTCGTTTTTCCGCCAGGCGGCGTTCTAGTCCTTCGCCACGGTGAGAATGCTACCATTAGATTCGTTGTGCTATTGCGAATCCATTTTGGTCCTTGGTGGCGCCGCCACGCTGATGTCGCCGCGATTCGTCGTGGAAATCGCTCGGGTTTTGCCGCACACGTAGCTCCGCTGTCACTTAATTAGGACACATTAATTGCTAATCATTAGTTATTAATTATGTCTTAATCATTGTCGCTGAGCCACCACCGGTGGGCCCAATATCCTTAAATCACTCTCTGGTTCAATCCCGCACTGTTCCGACATCATTAATGTTAATCATTGGTTAATTAATGTGTCGGCATTTAATTCTTGTCGGAAATCTCCTCCGGTCGACTTGACTTGTGCCCGAGGGATTAAAATCAAATTCCGCCATTAGTGCCTAGTTAATGGTAATCATTAGAAGCATTAATCCGCCCTAACCGCCACTCTCGATCCGACAAGTGGGCTCAGCACCGTGCGCGTGGGTTAAACGGTAGCGTGGGTGACTCAAGTCACTAACATGCGGTCCCACGTGTCAAGATCTTCCTTTGAACCGCGATCAATATCTACCATTCGTTTTTAGATCCGCGCCCGGATCTCGTGTGCATTCTGACCCTCCGATGCCTTGATCGTTCTCGACCGCCGATCTTGCGATCAACGGCCGAGATCGTGTGCAATCGGACCTTCCGACCGTTGGTGCGCTCGACCGCCCATCCGCAGATCCGCGGTGGGATTGGCCCAAGCAACCGCACCGTCCGGATGCATACACTCGTGAGCCGCTGGATCGTGATCCAACGGTGGCTCCGACAGGTTTCGCGCGCATGTGCCGCTTTCGCGCGCGTGAGCCGAGGATGTTAGATCAAGGGTTGTCGAGCGCCCACGCCGTATTCTTTTATTTGGGTTGTTACGTATTTCGTAAGTATTTGTTTAACAATGAAAATGATATAAAAACTTTAGAAACTCATAACTAATTCATTTTAATCGCTTTTAGATAATTCCAATCGTAATAAATTATGTTGTCACTTTAGTTTATTATAAAATGGATTTAAGCATGTTCCAAAGAGAGTAAAATTGTGTAACTAGGAAT
The DNA here is from genome assembly GCA_036346255.1 of Ampelocalamus luodianensis. NCBI lineage: Eukaryota > Viridiplantae > Streptophyta > Magnoliopsida > Poales > Poaceae > Ampelocalamus > Ampelocalamus luodianensis. Next base: position 22,641,852 of record CM070622.1, on the reverse strand, counting down.
AACTCGATTTGTCATTTTGAATATTCGAAATAGTTTTAATTTTGAAAAATGCATATCTTTTTCTGTATAAATCCAAATTGTGCAAAATCAATTTTGTTAAATTCGTCTGTTAATATACTTTCATATAAAATAGGATTTGAGCATGTTCATAATTCTGTAAAATGATTTGCATTAGATTTACAACTTAGAAAAATCATAAGTAATTATGTATAACCCCAAAATTAGTAAATCCAACTTTGCTGTTATTAGGATGTCATAATCTATCTACTATAAAAATTTCATACCTTAGATCATTCTGGAAAATTTCGCCATGAACAGTATTAGTTATTAATTAGGTTGTTATATGCTGAGAAAGAGCATTTTGCTCATGTCTTTTGTATGCTTAGTCCTAATTGCATGATTCTTGTTCCTATCATTGTCTTAGATCATTCCCTAGCTGTAGTGTGAATTTTATTAGTTTTGGATGTGTTTTGCTGTTGGAGTTCATTTGGTGTTCTTCGTTCTTAGTTGCTTATCGCCTTTTCGCGTAGGTTCCGAAGATAATATTATTAATCTTGATATTGAGCCACACAGACCATCGACTCTGACTTCACCCGTGCAAGCGGATGTAGCGCTCATTTGATCATATTGTTCCTACTATTTTCAAATTCTAATATATTGTTTGCAAATTCTATGTATGCATTGCTATGTTGTTTTAAACTATTGTCGATAGTTGGCCTACTAGATGCATTATCGTAGGAAATGTTTATTCCTCTACTCAAGCCTAGGTTACTTGTCGTGATTTTGGGTTCACTGGATGGACCCTTGTCACTTAGTAGTTTACGTGTCTTTATGCTTAGCCATGCTTAGCTATCGGTAGAAATGGCGCTATCGACTGTCGATAACTTTGATCACACAAACTATTACTATGTGTATATTTCAGCCTTGTGCTTTGTCCGAATTGCAAAATTAAAACTGAAAATGAAAACAATTTAGACTTGGGCACAATGGTAAGATGGTGTGATCTTTTGGGTGTGATTGGAATGGTGCCCGGGTCAATTAAGGACCGAACTACTTGTGAGTATCTCGTTATCCGAGCATTACAAATGCGTGCTAACCACACTAGAGGGATATGGGACCTCTCTTAGCCGAGTACTTTGGATTTGTGTTAATTAATGAGTCGCGTGGTGGGTTGCATATTTGATTATATGCAACATGGACACGTTTGTAGGAGGAGAACACCACGAGGCGGTGTATCTTGCTCCACGTATGGGTCCTTGTGATCCATATTTCATCGGCAGATCACTAAGGATTAACCCCATACGCACGCCTCTTGATTAGCATGTTCCATTGGAAAGGGTTCAGAGGACTTAGCCGTGTCGGCATACCAAAGGAAGTGTGCTTAATAGCTTGGCAAAAAGGCGGTCCAAGTGTGGGTACATTAGTACACCCTGCAGGATTAAAACTATTCGAATAGCCTCGTCCTAGGTTATGGACACGCTTGGATAAACTTTTCAAGAGTTAGACTACAACATTTTAAAATTAAAACTTGATGGTGGTATGAATCAGGGATTCATGCTATGTTGTGGTGGCTTTGGGGAAAGTCACTTCTAGGTGGATACTTGTTACTTATGTTTACTCGTTGTTATTTAAATGCTTAAAAACAGATTTTACGAACTACTGCTCAATCTACTACAATATTGCAAATGAAACTTGCTTTATGCGCCCAAAGAACCATATAACCACATTCCTTTGAATGACTTTCATGTAGCTATGTATAGGCTTGCTACTCGTAAGTCTTATGAGTACATTTTTGTACTCACCGCATTGCTTGTGTTGTGCGAGAGGATGATAGTGAGTCCGATGGACCTCACTTTTGTGAGTTGTCTTTGTGGCGCCTAAGGGGCGATTAGCTTAGCGGCCCGATCGGTTGCCCTGTGGTGTTATGTGGCTAACCGGTCGTCTTTTGGTTTAAGCCATCTTATGGCAACTTTTGCTTCATTTGTTACTTATTTGGTACTTATGTCATTTGGCCGGTGGTGTGTTGTAATAACTTATATTATGTATGTCTTTTGGTAGACTTGTTATATTACGTTGTATGGAAATGATGCATGCTTGGAATTGATGTATGTGTCGCTTGTTCAGGAGGCACATGTTCATCGAGACGCGGATTATTCTATTTGTGATACTAGAACCAGTGGAAGGTTAAGTATTACAAGTTTAATAAACCGGGGTCTCACAGCAGCGATGGGCTCGGGGAGGTGGCGGCTCGTGCTTGAGGAGGAGGTGTCGAGGATGGCGGCGATGGGATCGGGGAGGAGGCGGCGGCTCGTGTTCAGGGAGGAGGCGACGACTCGTGCTCGGGGAGGAGGCGGCATTGAGGTCGGCGGCGACGGGCTCAAGGGAGAAGGATGTTAGAGAAACTTAATCATTTGAGTGGGGGGCACGACAAACCTTAGAGTATGAGAATATGGGTGTGTTTGGTTCGTTGAATTTTTTTGCTATTTTATAGAGCCTGGGTTTGTTCAGGCCGTCCGATCGGAATCGGACGGTCCGATTTCGATGAGACGTTCGGACCCCCTAACAGGTCGGTCCATCCGGGCCATCTAATCGGAATCGGACGGTCCGATTGGAGGAGACGTTCTCATATACATAAATACAAATTCAGAACATATATATATATATATATATATGACACATAAATATTTCATTCATCATTCCACTTGCTTATCTCCTTTAAAAATTAGCCCTTCATGATGATCGACGCGTATGTAGCTAGTTTCGTCACGTCGTTCTTCCTCGACCCTTATGCTGTTTTCGAACGAAGGTAACTCATCAAATTGATTGTATTCTTTCTCGTCCACTACATTCTCAACTCCGACAATCCTCCTTTTTCCATGAAGAACTACGTAGCGCTTCTTATTTGCTTGGTCGTTTACATAGAAGACTTGAACAACTTGGTTAGCAAGTATGAATGGTTCGTCTTTGTATTCAACACGTTCGAGGTCCATGGTAGTGACGCCGCACCTGTCCACCTTCACCTGTGGGAGATGGACCCAACGGCACTAAAACAGCGGGATCTTGAAAAGCACGTAGTTGAGCTTCCGAATCTCCTCTATGAACCCATAGTAGGAGCTCCTCAACCCATCGATACTAAATGCATCTATGCGAACACCGCTGTTCTGGTTAGTGCTCTTTATATCCTGAGCCTGCGTATAGAATGTGTACTCATTTATGTCGTATCCTTGCCATATCACAACTGTAAATATTAGCCCTTTTGCCAACCATGTCAGCATATCACTTGACGAGCTCCTAGCAAGTCGCTCCTTCAACCATTGGTTGAACCGACTGTTGTGCTGTCTCGTGATCCAAACATTCAGCCACTCTAGATTATGTTGTTGAAGCACATCCTTGTGCTAGTTGATATACGGGGACACTTCAGTCATGTGTTGCAAGACCGTGAAATGGGCTTGAGCATAAGTTCTCATCTCTAGAGTGATTGCTTTCCTTCCGATGGTCCCGATACCCTCGAGCCTCCCCTCATGGCAAGATCGAGGCACACCTATTGGTTCGACCTGAGCCATGTAATCGACGCTGAACTCAATGACGTCTTTGGTTGCATAACCTTCGACGATGCTGCCCTCCAGCCGAGATCGATTCCGTACATAGGACTTGAGAATTCCCATGAACCTCTCGAACGGGTACATGCTACATAGAAACACGGGCCCGCACATCTTTATCTCCCTCACAATGTGAACAATGAGATAGACCATGATATCGAAAAACGACGGAGGGAAATACATCTCAAGATGACATAGAGTCATCATCACCTCGTCCTGTAGTGCATCTAGTCCTTCAGGATCGATGATCTTATGAGCAATTGTGTCAAAGAAATAACACAGCCTCATGATTGTCTCTCAGACCTTGATCGGCAAAATACTTCTAATTGTATCAGGGAACATCTGTGTCATCAGCACATGACAATCATGAGAATTCATGCCAATTAACTTCAAATCCTCTATCGAAACAAGTTTCTTCATGTTGGCAGAGTAACCGGACGGAACTTTCACATCATGCAAGCACTAGCATAGTTTAGTTCTCTCAGCCTTAGATAGAGTGTAACAAGCAGGGGGAAGGTACGTTCATCCTTTATCGGTCTTTGTCGGTGCTAACTCAGGTCTGATGTCCATATCAACCAAGTCAAGCCGTGTATTGACACCATCCTTTGTTTTGTCACGAATGTTCAGTAAGAGACCAATCAAGCTGTCACATACATTCTTCTCTACGTGCATAACGTCGATGCAGTGACGAACTTCTAGGTGCTCCCAATAAGGTAAGTCCCAAAATATTGATCTCTTCTTCCAGATGTTCTTCTCACGGGTCCTTGATTTACGTCCCTTTCCGAGCACAACATCTAAATCCTTAACCATATCATAGACCTCTTTTCCGCTTAAATGCCTTGGAGCTGAACTGTCCTCCTTCTCTTTGTCGAATTGTTTCTTCATCCTACAGTATGGGTGAGCCCTCCGGAGGAACCCACGGTGATGCATGTACACAGTTTTACGCGAGTGCTTCAGCCACACACTCTCTGTATTATCTAAGCAGTGAGTACATGCTTTGGCCAGTTTTGTACTTTGGCCCGACAGGTTAGCAAGGATAGGATAATCATTTATGGTGCAGAACAACAAAGAGCCTACAGTGAAGTACTCTCGTTTGTACGCATCCCATACCTGTACCCCTTCGATCCACAATATTTTTAGATCTTTGATTAATGGTGCTAGGTACACATCAATATCCCAGGTTGCTTCGGCCCTTGGATAAGTATCGATAGCAAAATATACTTCCGCTTCATACACAACCAAAGAGGAAGGTTGTACATACAGAGAGTCATGGCCAAGTGCTATGTCGGTTGCTCATGTTACCGAAAGGATTCATTCCATCTGTACTCAATCCAAACATTATATTCCTCAGTTCCGCACTGAAGTCTACAAACCTCCTATCGATGTTTCTCCACTGGGTGGAATCAGCAGGGTGTCTTAAATTTCCATCCTGCTTACGCTCCTCTGAGTGCCAATGCAGCAGTTTTGCCTCCTTTGGATTCACAAAAACGCTTCAAACGGGGAATTACAGGAAGATACCACGCCAACTTAGCAGGAAGTCATTTCTTCACCTCGATTCCCTCGCCGTTATCTGATTGATTATTATGCTTGTATCGGGATGCGTTGCATACCAGACATACATACATGTTTGCGTACTCTTTATGGTAGAGGATACAGTCGTTTGGACATGTATGTATTTTTTCTACTTCCATTCCCAATGGACAAAGAACATTCTTGCCTCCGTAGGTGGTTTTGGGCAACTCGTTTCCATTTGAAAGCATGTTCACTAAAAGACCTAACAGCGCCATGAAACTCTTGTCATACCAACCGTTGCTTGCCTTCAATTTCAGCAGTTCAAACACGAATGACAACCTTATGTATTCTGGCTTGCAGCCTGAGAATAAAGGCTTCTCTAAGTCCTCCATCAAGCCCTCGAATTTACCAAACTCTCTCTCACTATAGTTCACTTCTGCATCGCGAAGCATCTGATCCAGATTGTCATCGTGCAGCCTATCTGAATCAGAACCACAATCGACATCATCCGGTGGCATATCGTTAACTTCATCGGCGATGTCGTTATTACTACCTTCTTATATAATATTCTCTTCACCGTGACTGGTCCAATGTATATACCCCTTTTTGAAACCCCTTCAAATCAAGTGTGCTTCGATCTGCGCTTGGTTGTTAAACATCTTCATATTCTTGCAGTCAATGCATAGACAGTACATATATTCTGCCCTCTTATTCAACATATCCCTTGCGGCAGCTCTTGTAAAAGCACAAACGCCGTTAATGTACTCTTCACTCACATGGTTCTTAGCGTACATCCAGCTTCGGTCCATCACACGGTTAGTGTTGAAAACCCTGGAAATAAATAAAAGGGTGACCATGGGCTTCATAAGCAATTTCAGCGTAAACGCCTGAAACTACTCAAATTAAAGGATACTTATGCTCCAGTAGCTCACCTCGATCACGAGAAGGTGTCAATGAAGTCGACCGGGGAAGGTCCAAGGCGGCTGGTCATCGGTGAATAGAGGCGACGGCGGCAAGCTCCTTGGTGACAAGTCTTCTCGGAGGAAATAAACCGAAACGAAGCACATGCACAGCTTTAATTAGGGGGACATATAGGTGGGATCGACCTTGGTGAGGTCAAGCACTCACCAGAGAAGAGTTGGCGTTGATGGCGGCGGCGGTGACAGAGAGGTCCACGGGGACAGCTCGGCGTGGGCGACAATAGCTGAGATGGACCACACGATCGAGTGGGCTCAGTGAGGTGAGGCGATACTAAAACCAGGCATGGAGAAGAAGACTGTTGGGGAGTACACTGCAACGGATGACAAGTAAGCGAGTAAAACGACGCACAATCTGTGATGGGATAATTATCACAGATGGTTTTTAACAAAAAATCGTCTATAACATGTAGTAATGTCACAGACGGTTATTATTAAGAACCGTCTGTGAAGTATCACAGACGGTTTCCAACAAAAAAAATCGTCTGTGATATGTAGCAATATCACAAACGGTTATTATTAAGAACCATCTGTCTATCTATGATACTTCACAGACGGTTTTCATCATAAACTGTCTGTGATATTACCTATTCAAAGTCAGTTTTTAGCGCAGCCAGTAACACAGACGGTAACTAAACCAAAACCGTCTGTGATGTCATGTAATACAGATGGTTTTGTCAACCGTCTGTGATGAGGCGTCCAGTATTAGCTTTTTTGTAGTAGTGCCTCCAGCCCCGGTCCACGCTACTCCGAGCCCGAGCTGTCAGGACGTTTCGGTCACCCCAGTTCCTGATCTGACCTCTCCAGCCATGGACCTTGACATGTGCACCACCACATTGCTCCATATGGCTTCCGTTGGCGGCTCCTTCGCCATCCCGCTTCCTTTGGTTTGTTTTGACGAGATGAATTTCCAGGAGTTGGCTGTGCACTGGGATCACCTCAACAGCTAGTGTCTCTAGGGCCATCTCACCGGCATGCACCCCTGTTCACCTCTCCCTACCCTGTCAGTTCTACCAGCTCTTCCTGCTGGTGCGGATTAGGTGGCTCAGGTGGCCACCAATGCTGCACTGGAGGAGGCCCTGTAGCTCTGCCAGTCTGAGCGGCATGCCTACGAGCGATGGCAGGATGCCGAGGCTCATGCTATCGCCATCTTGGTGGGTAGCATGTCTGTGGCCATCTCCATGGATGTGGCGGAGCTGTTAACGACATAGCTTATGTAGAAGCGCCTCTGAGCTCACTACCAGCCGATGAGTGATGCTATATACCTCTCAGTTGTGCACCAGGCGCATTCTCTTTAGTAGCTCAATGCCACCGTGGATGACTTCTATCAGCAGATGTCTGAGGTGTGGCGTCTGCTTAACTCTCTAGGGCCGGATGTCTACTGGACTTATCCCTGCTGTGTGCGGCTCCACGCTCACCAGGAGACTCACCGTTTCTATGACTTCCTGACATGTCTTCGGTCTAAGTGTGCTCAGCTCCTGACTCGCCACCTGCGCCCGAGCTTGGTGGAGGCTCTCACGGGTTTGCATGCTGAGGAGACTTGTCATCGTGGCATGGCTCAGATGCAGGCTATCTTGCCTGCTTCAGCACCTGCTACTTTGTCTGTTTCTTCAGCACCGACCGTGATCCCTCCCTAGCTTCCAACGCACTATTGGAACCCGCCTCTACTGCGGGTCTCCACTACACCTACTGCTAACGTGCCAGCCACAGATATCAGGATTGCTACAAGCATAGGAGGGACCAAGGTCGTCGGCATGGACATCCCTCGAAGGGCTCTGGAGGTCCCTCCCACTCAGGAGCTAGTGCCTCTCGTTAGGGCTCCTCCGGTGATGCCACACAGCAGCTCCTCTCACTACTCAATGCCTCGGTGTCGGCTCATCCTCAGACTCCTCGGGTTCTGCTCGTCTGGCTCTTCCTTCTCAATAGTCTTCCACGCCTCAGCCTCCTCCCTTCCGTGTGTCCTTTCACATGACACCAAATTCTACCCACCTCACTTTCGTGTGTCCCATAGTTTTTCCTTCCAGTGTTTAGACTGCAGATGGTGTCTCTCTTCTTATTGCAGGCCGAGGCACCCTTTCCACTTTTTCTTTTCATGTTCCTACAGTCTCTCATGTTCCTCAGCTTACTATGCAGCTTAGGTCGGTTGGTCAGATCACTGATCATAACTATCGTGTTGTTCTTGAGTCTGACTCTTGTTGTGTTTAGTACTACCGCACATGGACTCTGCTTGGTACTGGCCCTCGGTGTCATGATTCGCAGCATCTTTGGGAGCTCGACTGGCTCCATCTTCCTTTCTCTGTCTCCACCAGCCAGTCAGCCACTACCACTACCTCTGGTCTTGCCGCGTCCTCCACTACTTCCTTTGCTCAGTGGCACCATCGTCTTGGTCATCTCTGCAGATCATGTCTATCATCACTAATCGGTCGTGGTGTGCTTGGGTATGATTCTAGGGACACCTCTTTACATTGTATGGGTTGCAAGCTCTGCAAGTGGCTGCAGCTCCCCTATCCCTCTAGTGATTCTATTTCTACTCATCCTTTTGATCTTATTCACTATGAGATTTGGCGTCCGGCTCCATTCGTTTCGAAAGGGGGTCATCGATACTATGTGATTTTTATTGATGATTATTATCGTTATACATGGATCTACTTTATGTCCCCTCGTAGTCAGGTTCTCTCTATTTACTAGATGTTCGCCACTATGGTTCGCACTCAGTTTGATTTGGCCATTCGTGTGTTTTGTACCAACTCTATTGGTGCGTATCTCTCTACTGCTTTGCATCACTTTCTCGCTGAGCATGGTACTCTTCCCCAGTACTGTTGTCTTAGTGCTCATGCTCAGAACAGTGTCTCTGAACATAAGCATCGTCACTTGCTTTAGACCGCTCGTGCTCTCATGCTTGCCTCTTCTGTTCCCCCTCACTTCTGGGCTGAGGCTATTTCAACTACTGTTTTTCTCATCAGCATGCAGCCTTCCACTGCTCTTCAAGGTTCTATTCCTATCGAGTATCTCTATGGTTGAGCCCCAGAGTACAATCACCTTCACAGTTTCGGCTGTGTCTGTTTCATCCTTCTTTCACCTCGTGAGCGCACCAAGCTGACTACTCAGTCAGTTGAGTGTGTTTTCCTTGCACTACTGCAGAAAATGTCATCACAGATGGTTCAAAAATGGTATCATAGGCGGTTTTGTGAGCCATCTGAGTTTATGGGTCAGTAATGACATGAGATCATTACATATGGTTTTCGAATCGTCTCTGATGCAGACTATCACAGACGGTTATTAACTTAGAACCATCTGTGATAGCCTATGTATCACAGACAGTTTGCAGATAAAAACGTCTGTGATAGCTGATGTGTCACAAATGGTTTGTCCTAAGGAACCGTCTATGATATTCTTTTGTATTGCTAAATCTATTTCTGTTTATTGGCTAGCCTCGTGAAATGCTAGTCATGCCCTCTGAAACAAGCAGAAACACAACAAGTACATGTATACATCCAATTCACATTCATTTCAGAAACAAACTAGCACATCTATTTCATAAATCAATTAACTCAAACGAAGTACATGTATACATCCAATTCATATTCATTTCAGAAACAAGCTAGCATATCCATTTCACAAATCAATTAACTCAAATGAACTAAAATAAAACATTCATGAACAAATACACACATGTACCATTAAGTTCAATCTCATCACAATCAAGTTCAATCGACAATATGGAACTCCCCTTTTGGGTGTATGACCTGACTCAACAAGAAGTACGCAAACTGTCCTTGAATGTAGTTGAGCTCGGCATATTCCAATGATGTTGTAGAGATTTAAGTCATGCATATATATAAATTGATAATTATACAATAATTATTGCAAGATTGACAAACCTGAGGATCATTGGTCATCGCAGAACCGAGGAGTAGTTGCATGTTGTGGCAAAGATATTATCCACAGGTGTTGCCCGACGGCTGCTGGTGGCACTGCAAAAATAGAATTGATTAATTCGAGAGACATTACTACGAGGTGTTATATAGGATTAATGTGTACTAGGGAATATCAGGAAATCTAGATCGTGTCGCAGGGCGTTGATCCCTCCCTTGGATCTCGCTTCAGTAGCAACGTATGCAGCGAACAACCTACGTGATTCCAAAAAGTTAGCCTTAGCCATTGCAAAGGAAGAAAATACTACAATAGAGTTATCTATGAGGAAATGTGTTTACCTGTCGATTAATTCTCAGACAACTGTGCAGTCGTGTTTGACCCTCTTTAGGAAATTAAGTTATATTACCTTGTTCCATTTTGGAATAATTACAATTAGAATCTAGTGGAACCTACACAGGTATGTCGTCATGGTCATTAAACCTAAGTTCGTGTTGCTTATAAAGTACAAATCAACAAGTATAGCCATTAGTGCAGCACTTACCCCTGGTTGTAGGGCAAAAGCATGAATTACTTGTTGCGGTGAGCCAGTATTGACATCGTCATGTAACTCTCAATGAAGGATGCTTTGCATAGAGACCAAGTGTGGGTCGAGGAAACCTACCGATGATTCCCTTGATCTGGTATTAGAAATCATGTATCTATATATATGTACAAAAGCAAGGAATTATATATGACATTTATTGGTATTACATAAATGTAGACCATGATTGTACACACTTATAGTGTTCAGCATCGCATGAGTGAGGCGTCGAGGGTGTCGAGGTTGAAGAGTAGGAACAAGTACTTGAAGGTCATCGTGAAGACACAGTCTTGAACCTCGTGGTTAACATGATGCGACATGAACTTGACGTTGACACCTAAGCACCGTTGTCCATCTGTCTTGTTGGCCTATTTCATGTACCATGCATGCAATCTCTGGCAAGCCAATCCTAGGCTCTCTACTGGGATGACCAACGGCTCGTCTAGCATGAATTTCTAGGCTAACAGCAAGAAGGGGATATCATCAGGCTTCTACGATTTGCCCTTCCCACCTCGCTTTTTAGAGGTCGACGTCACGGGAGTCGACTAGGCACGAGGTGTAGATGCATCTGATGCACCTGGCCCTTGCCGCACCGGTGCAGGTAACTCTGGTGTAGGTAGCTCTGGTGCAGATAGCTCCCGTAGACTTAGCACCATTGCATGACTTTCCCATGAAGTTGACACCGGTGCAGGTAACTCTGGTGTAGGTAGCTACGGTGCAGATGTCTCCCATGGACTTGGCACTATTGTAGGACTTTCCCATGAAGTTGACATCGGTGTAGGTAGCTCCAGACAGATGTCCCTCTTAGGCCACTGGATGAATGTTCCAATGGCTTGCCCTAGAGTCACAACCTCGTCGTTTGGGGGCATCTGCAGTAGGACAACCTCGAAATTGGTATGAACCCCGTCCACATTCACTTTTGTGAAACCCGATGCTAGATTTACACCGTGCACCAAGGCCCCAACACCGGATGGATATGCTTGGCCCCAAGCAGCGTCTAGGGCAACGAAGGCATATCTCACTTAGAGCTTGTACTTCATAGCCATCTACATAACGATACAAAATTAGCTACTCCAACAGGCCTATTAATGGATCGAGCATTACAGAGATAATAATTATTACCTATCAACGATCGAGTCGCCGATCTTATGAAATAAATAGAGAAAAATGGCAAAGAGTTCTTAGGAGAGAGTAGGATTACTCTTTATTGTAGTGAACTATATCTTTACAGGGGTGCCTTCAGTAAGGCGACAGACTATCCCTAAGTATACTGAGTGTATTGCTTGCTATACTAATGCTTCAGATGAAATCCAATTGTCTTGTCCTCAATTGGATTGGTCTTGGATCTCCTCCTTTGATCTTCCTTTAAATAACTGATGAAGTGGTGACAGTTAATTCGTGAAGAGGTGCCCTTTGGAAGTGTCGCCTCTGGTCAGAGAAACATGCAGTTGGTAAAAGACCAACTGACCAACAATTGATGTCAGTGGGAGATAATAACCATCTAGTGGTTATTGTCAGTGACTTAGGGTTGTAACCGCCGTGTGGTTTGGAGCAAATAAGGTACATGTTCCATTCATCACATGGAAATAATATACTTGGAGCGGATCTAAGTACTAGTTCATTGCTTCTACAAGCAGTCATCTAGTTGGAGACTAGGTACAGGACCTTATCCCACCAGGGTACCCATAATGTAACCTCTAAAATCCTTACGACCACGGGGTCGTTAGCCTTAGGGGTTATGACCACGAAGGACGTGTGATCTTTAATCAAATAAATTAATATTTTAGAGATTTAATCCTTGTCAGCTAGCCCCCGAAGTTTAAATGAATTTATGGTGTGAAGCCCTTCTGACGAAGATTCTTATTAGAAAATCCCTCGTCTTAATGGCGAAGCTAACGAGGTTGTCTGTATTCATTTTAAAGTCGAGAAACCATTTGGAAAACCGAAGAGTTTTATGTCCATTTGGCTTCAGGCAACTCCCCGTTATAGTTAATGAAATGAGGCTATAAAATCCCCATTGCGCATGGCTTTCGGGCTTCACATGCTCAAATTTTCTTCAATCCCTTTTCCTCTTCTCGCCGAAGAAATTTTCTCCAACCTCCTTTTGTCTCTCTACCCAAGAAATCAGCAATGTCAGATCAAATCACCCAATGGCCTGTTTTAGATTTGAGCAGGAAGAAGCTCAAAAGCCTGGAGAAGGTTGGGGTGCTTCCCAACCGAACCTTGATCCGTTGAAGATCAGCGGTCGAGGAGCATTTTTCTGGTGGTGAAGAGGGAGAAATCCTTGTTTTCCTCGCATATGTTGAATGCGGCTTTAGGTTGCCGATTCACCCGTTCCTCCCCAAGGTCTTAGAGTCCTATGGAATCGAACTGGTGAACCTAGCTCCCAACTCTATTACCAACATCAGCATCTTTATCTTCCTCTGCGAAGCTTACCTGGGATCCCGCCAGATCTAGAAGTCTTCAGATATTTCCACAAGATATCAACGTCAGGGAAATCGATGGCGTCACTTGGGGAGTGTGCTCTACGCCTCCACGACGGGAAGGTTTATGAGTACATCCGTATGTACTCAAAATCTTCGTGGTTGTCATGAAAGAAAAGCTGGTTCTACATGACGGTCACCAAAGAAGACAGTCTCTACTTCGCCGGCAAGGTGGCGGTCGAGAACCCAAGATAGCGTTCCTCTGCGAAGAAGGTGGGAAGAGTGGGGAGTTGGATTGAAGCCATCCAACACCTTAGCATCAAGGGACTGACTTCTTGGCATGTGGTGAAAGAGTTCTCCACATACCAGGTAAGCCCCCTGAAGCTCTGATCACGTACATCGCTCTGGTACGTTGGTTGTGACAATACGATCATCGATTCTACCGAAAGTAAGTCCCACAAATCCCGACCAGTATTGTTTGCTTTGGTTGATTATTTTGTAACCTTGAAATCTTTTCTCTTCCTACAGCCCTTTCTGTTGAAGAAGTCAAAGAACATATCAAGATGATATGTGCTGGGAAGCCTAATGACAAGATTGTGGTTCCCCGTATTTTTGCATCCTGTTCTCCAGAGGAGAGAATAGAGAAGCTTAAGGTAAAAATAAAAACTTCCTTTCATCATTTATGTAATTTTCCGATCGGCATGCCATAGCTTTGTTTTTATGTACAGTCGGCCGAGCTGGAGATCAACAAGCTTACTAGGAGCTCTGATCCAATCGACGCTCTAACACCTATTGCCCCAATGGCCACCCAAGAGGGTAGCTCCTTGGAGGTAAGAGAGGCATCAAAAAGGAGTTTTCATTTTTAGATGAAGTATTCCACCTCCAAACTAACTTTGATGTGTAATTAGGCGGGAGCAAAAGAGGATCCACCAACTAAAATCATCGTGGTCACAGATTCTAAAGTGGTCATCACTGACCAGGCGATTGCTGCTAAAGCAACTGTCCTAGAGGTTGACGAAACCACAAGCTCCGATCCAATGGTCAGAGATCTTATTCTCGACCAACTGGTCGAGGATATTTCCTCCAACCTCTTGTCGGAGGGTGTGAGGGGTCTAACCAGCCCTACCGATTTGGAATCGGTGAAATCGGTTGAGAAGAAAAGGGAGGCAAGCGCCCTGGACTTTGCTCCAGGACGTTTCAAGATCAAAACCAAGAAGACAAGGTATGTACACACGAAAAGAAACTTATGTAAACACATACCTTCAATGTTTCGAATATTCTGAAATCTTGATTTTCCTTTCTTTTATTATCATAGATCGTCTGGTGTTCCGATCATTTCCGATCAGAGCACCCCTCAGGAGGAAACTCCTGAGGAAAGAATGGTCGCATAGCCCCGAGAAGTGGTGGCGCAAGGTTCGCTAGGAACTGTGGAGGCTCCAACCCTGCCTAAGGAGGCAGAGGTTCCAGAAGGATCCCAGCAGGTTTGGACCACTGCTGGGATCGATCAAGGAGAGGGGATTTCTTCGTTGTTGAGGAGGTCTCCTCATCCTAGCAAATTCCCTAATTGCCCTCGGATCTTCGACGATGAGAAGATCGGCGAGGCTTGGAAGACAATTTCGGACCATCAGCTAAATACGGGTCCCGAGGCTGCCTACTCCCATTATACAGATATGGCGATTCAGGTAAGCTCCACTTTATAGTATTTTCTTTAAAGTTTATTAGAAAACTCAAAGAAGTTTGCTATTTTTGTAGCATATGGTGGACAATTTTGCTGTGATCGGAGGACTGACCCAGCGAATAACAAGTTTGGAAAAGGAAAATCTGAACTAAAAAGTAAGTACTTTTCTTCCTGAATTTTTCGTCCCGTTTATATCTTGTTCTCTGTTGTTTATCAATTTCCTCTCTTGTCATTTTTAACAGAATTAAAGAATATTGAGACAGAGGTTATGGCCAAAGAAGCCAAAATAACAAGTCTTGAAGAGAGGTGCAAGGCCTACAACCGGTCGATCGAAGAGTGGTCGACCAGGTTCAACGAGGCCTCTCTCAAGCACAAAGAAGCCATTGAGGCTTCTGAGAAGAAAGCTCAAGGTAACTGATCGTAAACTTGACCAGGTTTATTATACGTTGCAATCATATTTCTTTAACTTTTGATCCACTCATGTAGAGTAAGTTCAAAAATTAGAAAAAAACTCTTCAGTCCAAGCATGACCAGGAGGCAGAACTTGAGCGGAGCCTTGAAGAAAAGGTCAAGGCTCTCAACAAAGTTCTCTTCGATATGGGATCAGGATCATCTCTGCCCTCCTTAGGAGATCCGGCGAAGAAGATAAACTACTTTGGCCAATGTCGCTCGTGAGAACCATCACTGTGATGGTCACGATTAGAACTTGTATGGCTTGTGACAATTATGTCAACGCCAAAAAAGTAAAAGAGACCCTTTGAAAGGATATTGGAGAGAAATGTGTCTTCCCCGACCAGTGTAAACAACAATAGTCTGTAACAGATAATGGATAACAGACATATAAACAATATCACTTATCGGAAAGGAAAAGCATCTTTATTGAAATTCAAATTCAAATGAAAAAAAACAACTATATAAAAAACTTACGCAGTTAATCAATGTTAAGAATTGGACAAGACACGCCTGTCTGACATAGCTAGTCGTACCGAACCTGGTCGGGTGACTTCGACCACAGTGTATGGACCTTCCCATTTGGGAGAAAGTTTATTACGATTTGTTTGACTCTAAATTTTTCTGAGAACCAGATCACCTACAGCTAGGCTACGAGGTTGTACCATACAACCGTGGTACCTTCTCATGGCATGTTGGTAGACTGCCGATCGTATAAGGGTTTGGTTTCATTGTTCTTTGTAAGACCCGAGATTAACATCCCAGATCTTCTGTGCATAATTGAACTAGTCCCATGATCAGTGGCTAGCTCACACAGTAAACAAATGTGATAACACAACCATAAACGCTAAAATTTATTAAATAACAACAGAGTTGATTACAAGATAGCCTTACAGGGCAACATTAAATAAACACAACAGAAGACGATGAAGAAGTAGTGGAGTCCAGCTGATCTGCCACAGGCAATCGACTGGGGTAGCGGCCTAGTCGTCGAGATCCACACTGATAGCGAAGTCCTTCAACTCTAAAATTTGTTTGCATTAAGCAAGTATGAGCACAACTTCCGTGCTCGCAAGTTACACCCGTCAAGTAACATAATGACATGCATACATGGATGTCACAGCCCAACCAATTAAAATGGATTAATATATATTTCATTAGCATGCCTTATTGATTTCAAAACATTTCCATAATATATTGTACTTGGAAAATCTAATTTGGGATGAACATACACATCAAAATTCACATTTAAATTCGAATCAGTAATAAAAAGTTGTGATCATCATCTGAAAACAATTTAATTAAATACTACATTAGTTTTCATGAATAAATATTATTTATCCAAAATTTTTAGAACTGGTTTGAACCTAATGAAAATTCAAACCAACTTAAAAGACATACATTAAGTTGAATTTAAATATCACAAAATATATTATGAACAGTAGGGTTTCATAATTTTTATGGGAACTATATCTTCCCAGGAACCCCCACAAATTATTTCATGGTTTTATGAAATTTATTTCTATTTTTAAGACCTCGGTCAAACTGGACACAAAGATTTAAACCTCAGTCAAACTTAAACCCAAACTGGCACTGTTCCTATGGCTCGGACCAGACTCAGTTCCGACCCTGGCAGCTTGACTCGACCGCGTCACTTAACTGCACCGCACTTGGACCGCCCGATCGAAATTCGATGGCCCAGATGACATACCCCTTCGGCCGATTGTTTTCGCCACTTTCTAATCCTAACCGTCCATCTGAGATCCGACGGTGCGCCTTGAGTCACTTAACTCCCACTCGCCCGCGTCATTGTCTCGCTGACATGGTGGGCCGAGCTGTCAGCTTCGTCTTCCCCAGCCGTTGGCGACGCAGGCATCCCGTGCCACGCGGCCAAGTCCTCGGACGTGCTCGAGCGGCGCCAGCACGCCGTGAATCCACCGCCACCTCGGACCACCTGCAGCGATCTCCACTTCACGCCGCCTCGGCCGCCATCATCGCGAGCATAACATCCCTCGGCACCCTCCTTCTCCCTCACTTCTCCTCGGTTGACAGAGGAGAGGAAGCGGCTGAGCTTGTCTCTAGGGTAAGCTCCAACCGGTGGTGCCTTTCTCCTTCTGCTCGATGCCATCTCCATTTTTGCTAAGCTCGGCTCTTGTTCTTGCTTGTAGCGGGTGCATCTTGAGCTCGGCCATTTTCGAGCGCGCCGGGGACACTTCTCGTGCCATCTTCGTGTCCGGAGGTACTAGCCTAAACCTTGCGCGTCACCTTGTGTCCTTTAGTCTGTTTAGACTTTCCCCTCAATCGATTTGGTCTTTGCACGGCAGGATCTTGTTGATTTGAAGATTGAACCATTTTCGGCCGGGAAACAACCTTTCCTCTCCCACTTCGTTTTGGTAAGCCATTCTTCAATTCTTTGATCATGAAGCATTCTCATATGGTCCTTGAGCTATCTTAACCATTCTCTGTCCTTAGGATTTCTACAATCATCTTCTCCACGTGAAGCCATGTTGTGCCGCTACTTCTTCTCCGGCGCCGACACTGCTCCAGCCATCCCCAAGCTTCCCCAGGCCCTCTCCTAGCTCAGGTAGCTTCCTCATGCCCCCTAGGAGCACAAGCATGTGTCCATTTGCTCAGAACGCTTCCAAATCGGCGTAGCTCCTTTTTCCGTATTTAGTACCGCCGCTCGCCGTCGGCTAGCCGCCGTTCTGGGCCGGTTCAGTCGTCGGGACTACTCCCATTAGGAGCGCCTTGCTATTCTCCATCTGTTCATGCTCTTGGTTCACGCCGCTGTGGCCGGGATCGTCGGCAAGCCGCCGGTGAAGCGCGTGGGATCGAAATCCCGTTGTCGTACGCCGACCGTCACTGTAGCATGTCATTAGCCGTTAAACTCCAATCATTTGCATTTAAGTGATGTCTTAAGCGGCGCTGATGAGTCTATTACACGCGGGCCCCGCGCACAGAAATCAGAAGCGTTAAAAGAATTGTGTGAGAGGCTGACTGGTGGGCCTAGCCCGATGATTCCGCGCGCTGCGCGCGGGCGTGCGTGGATCTGGTCCCGTGGACCGTGCCACTGACGCTAGGTCCCACCGCCGCTTCATGAGTTAAGTCCGAGTTAAAATCGTAAATCGCACCATTCATCGGGCCCGCAAAACATCGATCGTGGCTAGCGCATTTCGGTGAAAAAGTAGTAATCACTTTAGTAAATTCGAAATCAGTTTATTTATACACCAAAATCGATATTAACTTGTAAAATGCATAACTAAATCACTTTAACTCCAAAATGAGTGAAACCATACGATAATTTTAATATTTAATGAAATTTATATTAAAATTGGTTTCAACTTTGTCTCTGTAACAGAGAGCTTTATTTTGGAAAATGAGTCATTAATCTGTATTTTTACAATAAGAAAAGGACTGATAACTTCAAAAATGCATAAGTAATTATTGGAAACTCCAAAAACAGTGAGACCACTTTTGATAATTTTCATTTTCAGTGAACTTAATTCTAAAAATGGTCTCCATCTTACCTCTATCACAGAAACTATTTTGGGAGAATATAATCTTTAATTCCATTATTGTTATACTATAAAAGGCTGATAACTTTGAAAATACATAACTAAATCATAAAAACTCCAAATGGGACAAACTCAACTATTCTGAACTTGTATTAACATTACCTATTTACCTATGTAATCCTTTACCCCACCACTGTTCTACAAATTTTGGCCAAATAATTAAATTACATGACTTAAGGTTTGATGAAGCCTGAAATTCAAAATAGCATAACTTCCAATTCATAACTCCAACTGGAATAATTCTTTTACCTAAATCCATGTAAAATCACAACCTAACTACTGTAGAAAAATCATGCATTTTTGAGCATTTTGATTTTTGAGTTGTTTTCTCGGTATTTATTTGATGTTATAATTATATAGATCCCGAGCATATTGATATCGACACTTACGCTACTGAGAGCGAGAAGCTACTGTACCAGCAAGGCAAGCATCATTTGAACTTTCTTTTGCATCATATTTGATCCCAGTTTTGGTTAAGATAGTGCAATGATAATTGCTTGCATGCTATTTTGATTATGTCAATATTTTTGTGATGTGTAGTTTAGTTATGTCCTATGCTTGAGGTTAATCTTGAATTATGCCAACTCCTATATGCTTAAGATAGGATGTGTGAATAATGGGTTATAGAATTGCTTAGCCATGCAAGTCTAGATCTGTAGTTCGATCGCGGGAATAACCCGGCGGTTTTGGGATAAACACAACTTTTACTTTATGTTTTTACTTCAGATCTTTGTAGCTGTTTTATGAGACAAATTTTGTCATTTTAAATGGGCTTTTGGTATGGACAAGTGTTGGTTAGTGATGGTGCTTTGTGCACGAGCATTGGGTAAGTGGAAGGACTTGTCGGACAATTAAGGACCGAACTTTGGGTACTCTTTGTTCAAGCAACACTCGTCGCCACACACGGATTGGGAGCCGATGGTTAAGTAGGGGAAGGTTTTGTTGTGTTGGGTCCCACGGTGGTGAAATTGTAAGGGCATGGGACCGTGAAATCCTATGTTCCTTTGGGCCGATAGGGCATAGAGGCCGTAACGCCTTATGTTCCTAGGAGCCCGGGTTGAGGGACTTAACCCAATGGGATCTTCTTGCTAAAAATGACCATATCTTGATTTACAGTAGGCACACCATAGGTAGTGTGCTATATTCGGAGGCATCCGGAGGCTAACGGGCTAATCAAGTCGTGTGTGTAAAGTAGTACACCCCTACAGGGTATAAATCTATTCGAATAGCTGTGTCCACGGTTATGGACGATCGCTTGAAATTTGTGGCTGCTTATTGTTAGACTTGGATTTAAAATTGTGGTTGAACTTGGTATTCGTCATGAACGGGATGTTCATGTGTTTAGTACATCAAAGTGGGCTTCCACTTTGGCCTTGTATGATTAAATTGTTTATTACTGAAATGCTTTACCATATGCTTTACTTCTACTTCAAATCTGATTTTAAATGGGCACATGAAAAACTAGTATATGTAGGATGTTAATTGTTGCGTCTCTTTCGCAAAACTAAACCAATATGAGCCATCCTTTGAATGACCCTTATGCATAACTATTTTTATTTGTGTAAGACTTGTGAGAACACTTGTACTCACCGGATGTTTGTCTGGCCTTTTCGGTGAGGAAGATTATGAGTATGACGATCTCGTTAGTGTTGACTTGGGTGACACTAACGAGTAGTGTGTTATCATTTAACCTTGATCGGTTGTCGATGGGTGATGGGCATACCACTACTGGTCTTTTGCTTTATTTATTTACTTCACTGCTACTTGATACTTTACTTTGAATTTGGCGGTCGGCCGTATGTAATAAGTGTAGACTTTGACTATTATGCAAGATGTCTTTTATCTCTTGTTGTATGCGTTGTATGGATGTAACCAACGTTGGATGAGGGTATGAGTATATTGGTCGTTGATCTTGGGAGCCAATATATGTCATACTCATTGTTAATGGATCCCCATTTAACTCACTAAGTGTAGTGCTTCAATCGAAGAGAATCGACAATCATGTAGCGCTTGCAAAGGAGCGTAGCGCATGATCGTTGAGGCTCTAGTATTCGCTAAGCCCTCACTTGGATAGAGTTAAATTGAATTATTTATCGAGACCAGAATTATGTCCCTAAGACCTTATCTAATCTCGGTCTTATGGAGATAATTACGGGTCCCCACGTTAGTATCGAGCCATACCGATCGTAGGTTAGAGGTAGCATCGGCGTTAAGTTAGTAAGTACCTTGGTCAAATTATTTTTCAAATTATCAAAGTATTTTCAGAAAGTTTAAGTTAAGAATATCTTTTATTCCTTATCCATCTTAGTATCTTTTCTCTCCTGATCCTGTTTTGGTTTATGAAACTAACTTACCTTGCCTTCTTGCCTTTAGATGAACCCTCGCACTTGTCCGGAAAATCAAGTGAAGGAGTGGATGGATACCCGGCGTTGCTACGAGACATGATGTGGAGGGCGAACTTCACATATCAGCCCACTTATTCCATCTACCGCCGTGATCGAGGACCCGGAATGGAGGAATTTATGGCAGTGATAGATATCGTTGCTAGACAAGTCACGGGGAGCATACCTTACCGCCGGTGCGCGTGGTACTTACGAGGCCATGGCGTTACAAGAAGTGGCTTTGGTGGCCATGAGTCGCCTTCGCCACGACCGACAGAGTTAGCCCACCCCATATGATCACTTTTCCGATGCGCGCACGCCGCTAGGGACGTGAACTCGTTTGCTAGATCCGGTTTGGGAGGACCCCCAAGTCGCGATTGGCGAGATTGGTTCACGTAATGGACCAAATGCATCATTGCATAATGCATGAGTTATGGGAGGCGCGTCGTCGCCTCATTATAGCTCAGAGCATTTGCGCTTATGCATGACATGAGGCTAATTCGTCGGATGTCTTTGTATGGCGCTAATGAGGTTTCACCGCACATTTGCGCCTCCGACTATCGCCTTCCCAAGTAGGAGGCCATATCACGGCGTAGGATCCCCTACGCCTCACCAACCCGGGAGACCAGTAAGACACAGGATCCTCGGATACCACCGCCGATGACTTTTGGTGAACTTTGACCGTAATAATATCTAGGTCATTAGGGCGGTGAGCTCTATGTTTGAGCTTGTATCCTTAGGTTTATGTAATAGGTAGTAGATGTCGAACTGTTATGTTTTATTTGCAAACACTCCTATTTCTGTTGTAATCTTAAGCCTGCGGGCGCTTATGTACGGAGTTGTCTCGATTTGGTTTTATGATTGATTAATGTTTGGTGTTCCATTTGATGTTACAATTTTCCTGCTCTTTGATATTGATTGTGCATGTATAGCCAAGTAATGGCTTTTATCTTATTTACTAACCATCCTTGTCTAATACAGGATGACAGGACCGACTACGCGATCAGGAGCCCTGCGCGGCAGAGGCTCCCCATCTAGGGCACCTCGTCTAGCACCCTTGAGCGATTTCACGATCGGGACGGTCATCCCGGCGGCCGCTCGAGCATGACGAGCCCTCTCAGCCGCCGTCCCATCAGGGCGGACCGCCTGAGGAGGTGCTCCCTCCGCCGCCATCCATGGTCGAGTTTATGATGATGATTGAGTGCAACCGGATGGACCGCACCGGATGCTTGAGGCGATCGACGTAACACCGCCCCGGCTCCGCTCGGCAGAGGAGCGCCCACACCGAAGCGTCGGAGGTCTCGCTGAGTTTCGGCGACCAACCCTCCGACGCTTGCGGGCGCAAGGACCCGATGGAGGCAGAGGACCGGCCGCACAACATAGAGAAGAAGTCAACATTGCGCAGTGTACCGGAGTTGAGAGAGTCTTGTTTGCCAGCTATTAGTTGGCGGGTGTGGCGAGCACATGGTGGGATAGCTATTCCACCATGTAGCTCGGCCGCCACGTCCCGACTTGGGACGAGTTCGTGGACGCGCCCGAGAGGCTCATATATCGGAGGGAGGCCGCTATCAGCGGCAGCAGTTCCTGCCTTGAGACGAGGGCGGAGGACCGTCACTGAGTACCGCATGACTTCAACTACTTGGCGGTATGCTCGGACGACGTCTCGACCGACGCTGTCGCCGAATAAAAGTTCTTCCATGGTGTCGAGGAGTTGCGGCTTGTTTTAGCCGCACATGATTTCGTGAGTTTCCAAAGATCCGTCAACAAGGCGATAGTGGTGGAGCATGAGAGCATGACAGTGGATGAGTCGAGGAAGAGGAGGAAGGCTTTACGCACGGTAGTGGCGAGTGGCGCTTTCCTCGCCGCGCCAGATTACCTCAGCATCTCGTGCCCAGCTTCAAGACCATCGAGGTCTCTTGTGGCACCTCCACGACCTTCTCCACCGGCTCCAAGAAGACAATGAGGCGAGACCACAGTGGCGGGGCATACAAGCCCGGCGTTATTTGTTTCCATCATGTGGCCGCTGTGGCCACTATGCTGCCATGAGTGCCTCGCCAGCGGCAGGGATGCCCTGACGACTCTGCTCGGCGCCACGGCCCCAGCTCGGCGAGGCCACCGCCACCACCACAGAGAGCAGCACCTACTCCACCCCAGCATGCACGTGGTCGCGTCAACCATGTCTCAGCAGAGGAGGCGACCAACGCACCTGACGTCGTGCTAGGTACACTACTTGTTAATTCATGTCCTGCATCGGTTTTATTTGATTCTGGAGCATCTCATTCATTTATTAAAAACGAGTATGCTGCAGTTAACCAATTCAAGATACACACACTTCACCCACCTTATCATATTTAGTCCTCAGGGTCGGTTTTCTACACCGATCAAGTCTGCCGGGACGTAAAAATTGAAATACAAAATGCTAACTTTTCAGCAAACTTAATAGTGATAAGTTCAGTGGGCATTGATGTTATCTTAGGGATGGATTGGTTATCTAAGAATCAGGGGAAGATTGATTGTGCCCAGCGGTCTATTTCAGTGACTAGCGAGGACGGCATCCAGGTCGTCTTTGCACCTTTAGTGGGTAGTTCTCACCTATATGCTTTAGAGGCGAGTACCTATCTCGCGCTAGAGGAGGTACCAATAGTGAGTGAGTATCCTGATGTGTTCCCTGAGGAACTTCCAGGAATGCCCCCTGACCGAGAGGTAGAGTTTGTCATTGAGCTTGCACCCGGTACCGCGCCCATCTCAAAAGGTCGTGTCGGATGCCGCCAATGAGCTAGCGAACTGAAAGAACAACTTAAGGAGTTGCAAGCCAAAGGTTTCATCAGGCCTAGCTCCTCGCCTTGGGGATGCCCGGCCCTCTTTGTCAAGAAGAAAGACAAGAGTCTACGGATGTGTGTTGACTACCGTCCGTTGAATGAGGTCACCATCAAGAACAAGTATCGCTCCGCGGATCGATGACCTATTTGACCAGCTAAGTGGAGCTCAAGTGTTCTCCAAAATTGACTTGAGGTTAGGCTACCATCGTTAAAGTTAGAACCGAGGACATTCCAAAGATCGCCTTCTCTACTCGTTACGGTTTGTGCAGTACACGTCATGTCCTTTGGTTTGACCAATGCCCAAACTTATTTCATGAACCTCATGAATTCGGTATTCATGGAGTATTTGGATCAGTTTGTAGTGGTTTTCATCGACGATATCCTTATCTACTCTAAGTCTGATCTTGAGCACGAGCAACACTTGAGACTAGTGTTAGAAAAGCTTCGCCACCATCACTGTATGCCAAATTCAGCAAGTGTGAGTTTTGGCTCCAGAGGTTAGTTTCTTGGGTCATATCCTATCTAAGGGCGGTGTCGCTATTGATCCTAGTAAGGTGCAAGATGTCCTGAGTGGAAGCAACCCAAGAGCGCCACCGACATTCGTAGTTTTCTTGGACTTGCGGGTACTACCGTAGGTTCATCAAGAATTTCTCAAAAATTGCAAAGCCTATGACCCAACTTCTAAAGAAAGAAAAGAAATCGAGGGACAGCAGAACGCGAGCAAAGCTTCCAAACCCGAAAGAATGCTGTGAAGCTCCCGTGCTTGTTTCGCCGCATATTCACAGAGCTTTGATATCTCATGTGATGCATCTCGCCATGGGCTCGGTTGTGTGCTTATGCAAAGCAGGCGAGTGGTTGCCTACGATCGAGGCAATTGAGGCCCCATGAGGCCAATTATCCCACACATGACTTGGAGCTCGCGGTGTAGTTCATGCCTTGAAGATTTGGCAACATTACCTCATCGGAATCGCTTGCGAGATCTACACCAACCATAAGAGCCTTAAATATATTTTCACCCAAGCCGACTGAACTTGAGACAAAGAAGATGGCTTGAGTTGATTAAAGATTATGATATGGGACTCCATTACCATCCAGGGAAGGCTAATGTCAGGCCGACGCATTGAGCGTAAAATCTCAATGCAATCGCTTGTCGGTAACTCCTTTTTCTGCGGTATATGTGCCGCATTGCAAGGCCTACACCGGAGATAGTTGAAGAAGGTTTGCTTGCAGCCCTCAAAGGTGACTTGCACACTTGAGGACCAGATTAGGAAGCCTAAAACCGATTTAGAAGTGGCTCAAATTTTAGAACTAATTAAACAAGGCAAGGCTAAATGTTTTAAGCAAGATGCACGAGGTACTCTATGGTTTGGAAACCGTATGGTGGTACCATTCGATCGCCACTTGAGAGAATTGATTCTCAAGGAGGCTCATAACTCAAAATTCTCTATCCACCCCGGGAGTACGAAAATGTACCAAGATTTGAAAAAGAAACTGTGGTGGAGCCGAATGAAGCGGCACGTTGCACAGTATGTAGCCGAGTGTGATCTATGTCAAAGAGTTAAGGCTGAGCATTTGAAGCCAGCTGGTACTCTAGATCCCCTGCCCATTCCCCAGTGGAAATGGGAAGAAGTTGGCATGGATTTTATCACCGGCCTTCCTAAAACTAAAACTGGATTTGATTCTATATGGGTAATTGTAGACCGTTTGACGAAAGTTGCTCACTTCATTCCTGTCAAGACCATCTACCGTGGGGACAAGTTAGCGGAGCTTTACATTGCAAGAATTGTTTGTCTCCACGGTGTTCCAAAGGTGATAGTTTCCGATAGAGGTCCTCAATTCACATCCTATTTCTGGGGATGCTTACATAAAGCGATGGGGACCAGTCTGTCTTTTAGCTCCGCCTACCACCCGCAAACGGATGGACAAACTGAAAGAGTGAATCAGATTTTAGAAGACCTTCTCCGAGCTTGTGTGATGTCCTATAGCAAAAACTGGGAGAAGTGTTTGCCCTTTGCGGAGTTCTCCTACAACAATAGTTTCCAATCAAGCATTCAGATATCACCTTTCGAAGCATTGTATGGGAGAGCTTGTAGGACACCCTTGAACTGGTCTGATGCCGAAGCTGGGGAGAGGCCATTCTATGGCCCAACCTTGGTGGAAGATGCTGAAGAACAAGTTCGTGTCATTCGTGAACGACTTAGGACGACTCAATCACGTCAGAAGTCATATGCCGACCGTCATCGTCGCGAGTTGAGTTTCGAAGTGGACGATCATGTTTATCTTAAAGTCTCTCCTATGAAAGGAGTTCGTCGCTTCCAAATCAAAGGTAAATTAGCACCTCGCTATATTAGACCTTTCCGTATTCTAGCTAAGTTGGGATCGGTGGCCTACCAGTTGGAGTTGCCACCATCACTTTCAGACGTACATAACGTCTTCCATGTCTCCCAACTCAAGAAATGTCTTCGAGTCCCAACAGAAGCAATTGAGTTGGACAAACTTGACTTGCAACCCGATCTATCTTATCGAGAGAGCCCGATTCGTATCCTCGAAGAAACCGAGCGCAAGACGAGGAATTGTGACATCAAGTTCGTCAAGGTCCAATGGAGCAACTGTAACAGCCCTAACTTAGGGTTTGTATTTCAAATGTAAAATATGAGGAGAAATAAAAACTTTTGTTGTCTCATCAAATCATTTGGAAGTTTTCCAAATTTTCCCTAGCAATTTCCATTTTCTAGAATTGAATTCTTGTGAATGGAAATTGTTGTCAGCAAATTCTTAGCTTTCAAACTAGTGATCATCCTCTGCAAATAATTTTCCTATCGTCTTGATCATCCTATCTACCTCCCTGAATTATTTCACAATTTTTAGATTTTATTTGCTATTTCAAATGGCCAAGTCAAACTAGTTTGAATTTCTGGTCAAACCCTAGGTCAGCAGCTTGTGAATTTTCTGCAGAACAATGCATTGTATAAAAAGTTCTAGAAAATTTATGCAATGCTGTTCTCTGTCCCTTGTAGCTACCATGAAAATTTCAGAAATTTTGGAGCTCGGGAACTACCTCTAAAAATTCCCCAAACTCTCTCAGCTTTTTAAACTCGAAATCGAATCATCGTTTGTCGGGCTCGAACCGAGCCCGACTCAAACCGACCGCACCTAAATGGCTCGGTCGCACCGCTCTAATCGCACAGCGCGAGTCCAATCGATCGTGACCGTCCGTTGTGCATCGCACGGTCGCGTTCGCGCGCGCAATCGACCGTCCTAATGCATACAGAGATCTCGACCGCCCATCTCGCATCCAACGGCCGATACGATATTGATCGAGTTAAACCCACTCGTCGCGCCACACCGCACTCGACTTGAGTCACACCCTTTTCTCGCCGACAGGGCGGTCCCACCGCAGTCATCCCCGCCACGCCGCCGAGCCGCCTCGCGCCGCCGCTCGCGCTCGCGTCGGCCGCCGCCCGCATGCACGCCGCCACCTCGCCTCACCGGTCTTTTCACCGCCACCGCCTCACCTCGCGCCTCCTTTGCTCCTACAAAAGCCACCGAGGGTTTTCTCCACTTCGTTTTTTCTCCATCGCTTTCTTCTCCACCGAGCTCTTAGAGCGAGAGCATCGCCGCCGCTTCCGAAGCGCCAGCCTCTCCGGTGAGCTCGGTCATCGCCGATCGCTTCACGGTGTGTTCCACCTCCACGGGAAGTAAACCTCAAGAAATTTCGGTTTCATCGTGCGTGGAGCTGCGCGTAGGCTTTCTTCTCCAAGTCCGCCGAACCGCTTTTTCCGCCGCCACGACTTCTCGGTGAGCTCAGTTCAATTCTTCGCCGGTGAGCATCGCTCGACTCCACTTTCCTTCTCCGGTCACTCACTTGTCCTCTCGCTCGCCTCGTGCCCCGCCGCCGTTGATCGCCTTGCGCCGCCGCAGCTCGCCGCCGAGCCACTCCGGTGCCCTCCGTGCGTCGCCAAGCACACCGGTGAGTTCTCGAGCCTCACCGATGCCCATGCGCGCACTAGTTTTCATCGTCTTCCTCTCTCGTGCGCCGCCCTTGTCACCCCCCGCGCGGCCGCGTGTTCGTCGCCGCCGCCACCGTGCTTCTCGGCAAACCCGCAACCACCCTTAGCTTCGTGAACCCTTGGCGACCCATTTTGGCCGTCGAACAGCCCGCGCCGCCACTCCTTCGCCGGCGGCAAGTTCAGTCCAGAGCAGCCCGAGCCTCTGTGTTCTTCGGCTGCGCTCTTCTCTGTTCCACTGACATTGGGGCCCATCTCCCTTAAGCTTTGTAGATTAGCTGCTAATCATGCTTATGAATGTTCGTGAGTTCACTCATTGCATGATCAAAATTGGTAAGGGGTGTTTGAAAGTATTTTAGTGTTGTTCTCTGCAATTGTCTCCTGTTGTCGTTTCTGTTGTCAGTAACTAGATTCTAGTTTCATGCTCATGCTTTAGATTCTTGTTTAGTGCTGGATGACTCCCTTTCGTTGTAGTGGTTAACATGAAATCATTTAGTTAGTATCTTTAAGTTTCAAGCTCTTGTTGTCATGATTGGTCAAAGGGATAGTTAGATGATCATGTTGTTTGTCTCTGTACTTTTGATTTATCAGTGCAGTAAGATTTGGGTAGTAGCATGTTGAATTGTGATAACCTTAAATTTGTGGGTGTGATGCTTAGGTGTGTTAGTAGCTGAATTTTATTAAAGCCCAAAGTTAATTAGAATTTTGTTTAGCATCTCATAGTTGGATACTTGACTAGTTAGTGTTTTCAATAGCTTCTTGTAGGTTCTGTGATCTCAACTAATAATGGTTGTTTTAGAGTAGCTAGTTGTTTTTGATGTGTTAACTCGATGCTTAAATAATAGATGTGCACACAATCACCATCAAAGCCTGTCGAAAGGTTAAAACATATAAGAGGTTGATTCTGTGATTAGCTTGGTAAGTAAGTAAGTTTGAGTAGATCAACCATGAAACCATGTCTAATTTAAATTATCTTCAGAGTGCCTATTTTGTATCCCTTTGGTTTTAGTCTAGCTTCTGTGATTAGATTTGTGGTTGCTTTTGAATTTTTGAGATTTTGCCGGTGTTATTCGTTCTTATTCGCTGTTATTTGTTCAATCGTTAGGCTTTGACATTTGCGGTAACCCTGAGAACGATCCTCGCAACAAAGTTGAGCATTACGAGCAGCAGAGCCAGCAAGCGTTTGATCATTTTATCCCAAAGATTTTAAAGTCTAATATTTTGTTTCAACTGTATGTATGCATCGCTTATTTTGTGTTAAATTGGTTAGTTAAACCTTTAGATGCATAATCTGTAAGTAAATATTTGTCCTCTACTACTTGAGCCTAGGTTATTTGTCGTGATTAGAGTTCACGGATGAACTCTCGTCACTTAGTAGATTACGAATTGATTGCTTAGCCATGCTTAGCTACCGGTAGATTTGGGCGATCATCGACTTAGTCGATGATCTTGATCACATAAAATTATTACTTTTCTTATATTCCACTGTGCTATGTTAATTGCAAACAAAACCAAAACAAAAATGATTTAGACGCGCACAACGGTAAGATTGGTGTGATCTGTTGTGTGATCGAAAGGTGCCCGGTCAATTAAGGACCGAACATCTTGTGAGTACCGTTATCCAGCATTTCGGCGCATAACCACACTAGAGGGTATGGGACCTCTCTTGACCTAGTACTTTGGCATGTATTGGCTCCGGTCGCAGGAGGTCGCAGAGGGATGGAGGTGGGAGCATGGTAGTTGTCCAAAAGCTTTATCCTGAGTGGGTAGTTGTCTTTTGGCTTTACCATGTAAGCGTATGGATTTCTATCCATACGAGCGCTCGTAGTTAATACACAATATTGGAAAAAGTCTCAGAGGACTTAGTCAGGAGCATACCTTCGAAGTGTGCTTTGGCTTAAAGGCGATCCAAGTGTGGGTATATGCGATGGTACACCTGCGCAGGTTAAAAACTATTCGAATAGCCTCGCCCTAGGTGATGGACACGCTTGGGTAAGCTTATCAAGAGTTAGACTACAACATTTAAATTAAAACTTGATGGGTGGCACGAATGGGATTCGTGTTATTGTTGGAGTGACTATTGGGATAGTCACTTCTAGGTTGTTTATCTTTCTCTTTGTTATTATTATCTTTCTGTTATTTCAACATTAAAAACGAATTGCAAACTTGCCTTCAAACCGTATTATATTATTGAAAATGAAAATTGGCTTTATGCAAATGAAACATATGGCCTCCACCAAACAAGCTCGCATGTAGTATATGAACAGTGCGCTAGTTCACACGTTGTCTTGCAGTACAAAGACAATCTTTGTACTCAGGTGCTTTGCTTAATGTTTTTGTTGCAGAGGAAGTAGGTGAGCCCCAAGGGCCTCACTTCTGTGAGCTGTGTTGCCGTTTCGTGGACGACTAGACTTGGCGGTCCGGTCAGATGCCTTATGGGTTGGAGGCACGCTGATTGGCTTTGTTTATAGCCATCTTATGGCACTTTTACTTCCGCTGTCCATCTTATTTATTGGTGTATCTTGTGTCCTGTCGGCCTTTGTCTGTAATAACTCTACTATTTGTTTATCTTCCGTTTGGTAGTGTGGTGTTTGGATTCTATGTTTGGAATGGAGTTGATGTCTAATTTTGTATCGAGGTGTGTATACTGCTTTCTGGGAAGTATACATATCTCGAGGATCAGTTTATTTGATTTGTGAGGCTAGGACCAGGTGGTTGGTTAAGCATCACAAGCTAAATAAATTGGGGTCCTCACAGCAACCACACGGAAGATGAAGCAACTTGGGAACGTGAAGACCGGATGCGAGCAACATATCCAGATCTCTTCTCTACATGAAGTGCCTTCGTATCAAGAAAGGAAAGGTAAAACATAGCAATGTAAACAAAATTATTCTTATAGCATAATTATAACATGTCAACACTATCTTTGAAGGAAATCAAGACAACATAAATTATAACTTCTAATGAAAACTTTCTAATTCTTCTCCACCCAGATCTCGGGTCGAGATCTTTTGTAAGGGGGGAGGTTTGTCACAGCCCAACCAATTAAAATGGATTAATATGTATTTCATTAGCATGCCTTATTGATTTCAAAATATTTCCATAATATATTGTACTTGGAAAATCTAATTTGGGATGAACATACACATCAAAATTCACATTTCAATTCGAATCAGTGATAAAAAGTTGTGATCATCATCTGAAAATAATTTAATTAAATACTACATTAGTTTTCATGAATAAATATTATTTATCCAAAATTTTTAGAACTGGTTTGAACCTAATGAAAATTCAAACCAACTTAAAAGACATACATTAAGTTGAATTTAAATATCACAAAATATATTATGAACAGTAGGGTTTCATAATTTTTATGGGAACTATATCTTCCCAGAACCCCCACAAATTATTTCATGGTTTTATGAAATTTATTTCTATTTTTAAGACCTCGGTCAAACTCGAGACAAAGATTTAAACCTCACCAAACTTAAACCCAACCGCATTGTTCCTATGGCTCGGACTGCACTCGCCCGACTCAGCAGCTTGACTCGACCGCGTCACTTAACTGCACCGCACTTGGACCGCCCGATCGAAATTCGATGGCCCAGATGACATACCCCTTCGGCCGATTGTTTTCGCCACTTTCTAATCCTAACCGTCCATCTGAGATCCGACGGTGCGCCTTGAGTCACTTAACTCCCACTCGCCCGCGTCATTGTCTCGCTGACATGGTGGGCCGAGCTGTCAGCTTCGTCTTCCCCAGCCGTTGGCGACGCAGGCATCCCGTGCCACGCGGCCAAGTCCTCCCGACGTGCTCAGAACGGCGCCAGGCACGCCGTGAATCCACCGCCACCTCGGACCACTCCAGAGCGATCTCCACTTCACGCCGCCTCCAGTGCCGTCATCGCCCGAGCATAACATCCCCTCGGCACCCCTCCTTCTCCCTCACTTCTCCTCGGTTGACAGAGGAGAGGGAAGCCAGCTTGAGCTCGTCTCTAGGGTAAGCTCCAACCGGGTGGTGCCTTTCTCCTTCCTGTTCGATGCCATCTCCATTTTTGCTAAGCTCAGCTCTTGTTCTTGCTTGTAGCTTCGGGTGCATCTTCGAGCTCTCGGCCATTTTCAGAGCGCGCCCCGGGGACACTTCTCGTGCCATCTTCGTGTCCAGGAGGTACTAGCCTAAACCTTTGCGCCACCTTGTGTCCTTTAGTCTGCTTAGACTTTCCCCTCAATCGATTTGGTCTTTGCACTACAGATCTTGTTGATTTGAAGATTGAACCATTTTCGGAAACAACCTTTCCTCTCCCACTTCGTTTTGGTAAGCCATTCTTTAATTCTTTGCTCATGAAGCATTCTCATATGGTCCTTGAGCTATCTTAACCATTCTCTGTCCTTAGGATTTCTACAATCATCTTCTCCACGTGAAGCCATGTTGTGCCGCTACTTCTTCTCCGGCGCCGACACTGCTCCAGCCATCCCCAAGCTTCCCCAGGCCCTCTCCTAGCTCAGGTAGCTTCCTCATGCCCCCTAGGAGCACAAGCATGTGTCCATTTGCTCAGAACGCTTCCAAATCGGCGTAGCTCCTTTTTCCGTATTTAGTACCGCCGCTCGCCGTCGGCTAGCCGCCGTTCTGGGCCGGCTCAGTCGTCGGGACTACTCCCATTAGGAGCGCCTTGCTATTCTCCATTTGTTCATGCTCTTGGTTCACGCCGTCGTGGCCGGGATCGCCGGCAAGCCGTCGGTGAAGCGCGCGGGATCGAAATCCCGTTGTCGTACGCCGACCGTCACTGTAGCATGTCATTAGCTGTTAAACTCCAATCATTTGCATTTAAGTGATGCCTTAAGCGGCGCTGATGAGTCTATTACACGCGGGCCCCGCGCACAAAAATCAGAAGCGTTAAAAGAATTGTGTGAGAGGCTGACTGGTGGGCCTAGCCCGATGATTCCGCGCCGCCGCGCGTGGCGCGTCCGTGGATCTCGTCCCGTAGGTCCGTGCCACTTCATGAGTTAAGTCCGAGTTAAAATCGAAATCGCGTTCATGAGTTAAGTCATCGAATTAAAATCGGTGAGAAAAGTAGTAATCACTTTAGTAAATTCGAAATCAGTTTATTTATACACTGAAAATTGATATTAACTTGTAAAATGCATAACTAAATCACTTTAACTCCAAAATGAGTGAAACCACTTCTGATAATTTTAATATTTAATGAAATTTATATTAAAATTGGTTTCAACTTTGTCTCTGTAACAGAGAGCTTTATTTTGGAAAATGAGTCATTAATCCTGTTATTTTTACAATAAGAAAAGGACTGATAACTTCAAAAATACATAAGTAATTATTGGAAACTCCAAAAACAGTGAGACCACTTTTGATAATTTTCATTTTCAGTGAACTTAATTCTAAAAATGGTCTCCATCTTACCTCTGTCACAGAAACTATTTTGGGAGAATATAATCTTTAATTCCATTATTGTTATACTATAAAAGGCTGATAACTTTGAAAATACATAACTAAATCATAAAAACTCCAAATGGGACAAACTCAACTATTCTGAACTTGTATTAACATTACCTATTTACCTATGTAATCCTTTACCCCACCACTGTTCTACAAATTTTGGCCAAATAATTAAATTACATGACTTAAGGTTTGATGAAGCTCGAATTCAAAATAGCATAACTTCCAATTCATAACTCCAACTGGAATAATTATTTTACCTAAATCCATGTAAAATCACAACCTAACTACTGTAGAAAAATCATGCATTTTTGAGCATTTTGATTTTTGAGTTGTTTTCTCGGTATTTATTTGATGTTATAATTATATAGATCCCGAGCATATTGATATCGACACTTACGCTACTGAGAGCGAGAAGCTACTGTACCAGCAAGGCAAGCATCATTTGAACTTTCTTTTGCATCATATTTGATCCCGCTTTGGTTAAGATAGTGCAATGATAATTGCTTGCATGCTATTTTGATTATGTCAATATTTTTGTGATGTGTAGTTTAGTTATGTCCTATGCTTGAGGTTAATCTTGAATTATGCCAACTCCTATATGCTTAAGATAGGATGTGTGAATAATGGGTTATAGAATTGCTTAGCCATGCAAGTCTAGATACTAGAGTTCGATCGTTTGAATAACCTTGCGGTTTTGGGATAAACACAACTTTTACTTTATGTTTTTACTTCAGATCTTTGTAGCTGTTTTATGAGACAAATTTTGTAATTTTAAATGGGCTTTTTGGTATGGACAAGTGTTGGTTAGTGATGGTGCTTTGTGCACGAGCATTGGGTAAGTGGAAGGACTTGTCTGGACAATTAAGGACCGAACTTTGGGTACCTGCTGTTCAAGCAACACTCGTGCTGCCACACGCGGATTGGGAGCCGTATGGTTAAGTAGGGGGAAGGTTTTGTTGTGTTGGGTCCCACGGTGGTGAAATTGTAAGGGCATGGGACCGTGAAATCCTATGTTCCTTTTGGGCCGATAGGGCATAGAGGCCGTAACGTCTTATGTTCCTAGGAGCCCTGGGTTGAGGGACTTAACCCAATGGGATCTTCTTGCTAAAAATGACCATATCTTGATTTACCCGGCCGACACACCATAGGTAGTGTGCTATATTCGGAGGCATCTGGAGGCTAACGGGCTAATCAAGTCATGTGTGTAAAGTAGTACACCCCTGCAGGGTATAAATCTATTAGAATAGCTGTGTCCACGGTTATGGACGACCGCTTGAAATTTGTGGCTGCTTATTGTTAGACTTGGATTTAAAATTGTGGTTGAACTTGGTATTCGTCATGAACGGGATGTTCATGTGTTTAGTACATCAAAGTGGGCTGCCACTTTGGCCTTGTATGATTAAATTGTTTATTACTGAAATGTTTTACCATATGCTTTACTTCTACTTCAAATCTGATTTTAAATGGGCACATGAAAAACTAGTATATGTAGGATGTTAATTGTTGCGTCTCTTTCGCAAAACTAAACCAATATGAGCCATCCTTTGAATGACCCTTATGCATAACTATTTTTATTTGTATAAGACTTGCGAGAACACTTGTACTCAGCCAGATGTTTGCTGGCCTTTTCAGGTGAGGAAGATTATGAGTATGACGATCTCGTTAGTGTTGACTTGGGTGACACTAACGAGTAGTGTGCTATCATTTAACCCCATCGGTTGTCGATGGGTGATGGGCATACCACTACTGGTCTTTTGCTTTATTTATTTACTTCATTCGCTACTTGATACTTTACTTTGAATTTGGCGGTCGCCGTATGTAATAAGTCAGAGACTTTGACTATTATGCAAGATGTCTTTTATCTCTTGTTGTATGCGTTGTATGGATGTAACCAACGTTGGATGAGGGTATGAGTATATTGGTCGTTGATCTTGGGAGCCAATATATGTCATACTCATTGTTAATGGATCCCATTTAACTCACTAAGTGTAGTGCTTCAATCGAAGAGAATCGACAATCATGTAGCGCCGCAAAGGAGCGTGCGCATGATCGCTGAGGCTCTAGTATTCGCCAAGCCCTCACTTGGATAGAGTTAAATTGAATTATTTATCGAGACCAGAATTATGTCCCTAAGACCTTATCTAATCTCGGTCTTATGGAGATAATTACCGGGGTCCCCACATGGATGTAACAAAGGAAGGCTTAAAGGGTTATTTGTACAAAAACAGCATTTGACATTAAATACCATACTAAGTTTAAAAGCTCAAGTTTTATAAAATCTAAAATTGATTTTGTATTGATATAGATAGTGTAGGCCGCATCTAACACGAGCATAAACACGGGCACCAACCCGGGGCTTCAACCCATAACTTTTCTCATGGACACCCATCCATGTTAAAATAGTTTTACAAAAACATTTTGAAATCAAAATCAAAGTCTAACTTTGAGTGGCTTTGCCAGCATGTCCATGACCGTGGACACGGCTATTCGAATAGTTTTACACTCTGCAGAGGTTATACAACTTTACCCACAAGAGATAATCAACTTTTAATGTCCGTCTGACACACTTCCGAAGGTGTGCGACTAAGTGATCATCACGAGGCCTTTACAATGCATTATTCCGCAATAGTCCTCCCTCGCTAAGGTTTCGCCCCCTTTGGACTACCCGTCCGCAAGGTTTAGGCCCCCTCTTGCGCCAGGTGGGACTAATAAAAGTCATGAAAGACTACTCACCGCATCAATAGGAACGACCATGATGGAACTTTGCAAATTAATTAGTCAAGTCCTGCCCATACAAGACATGTGGTAGTACGATGTGGCTTAGCAAGATGCGGCTCGAAGACCGGTCCTTAACTGACCTGGGCGACAACCAACAGAACCCTGGGCTTCAACCTACCCAGTTGAGCCCATGCATAACCTGCACCCACCGGACAACTACCTCGCCCAAGTCTAAACCATCATTTTATTTCATTTTCCAAAGTCATTTATAAAACTCCCATGACACACCAATGCCAAGGGTACAATTTAAACAATAGTTGATTTTTGACTGAAATTCCCGAAATGAAACATGTTTGGTCTATAAGCATGACTAAGCGCAATATTTTTCAAATGATCCTAGTCCATGCCATTGTATCAACCAGGTTTTGACAAGGGTGACAATATGCTCGCTTCAGTTATCAAAATTGGCCATACAAAGGATTTTAGGCATAACTATAAATTTAAAACAGGAATTTAAATTACTGAATATAAATAAGCATGCAGCAATAATTTAAAACAAAATTTAACTAATTTGAAATAATAGGATCGATATGATCAAGGGTGTAACTTGCCTTGCTTGACGAGGTGATGTTGTTTTCCTTAACAGGTCACCTAGTACTCACAAGCACTTTCTCCAGGTAGTCCAAGTGTACAATCATGATGAACATACAGTCAAAATCAATCCTATTATGTGCTCTTCAAACGGCGTCGAAATCTGACTCTCCGAAGTCGTCGAAATCTAATCGCGAAATAAGCCAAATTCAAATAAAATTCAAATAGCAATTCAAATGAACTCCAAATTAAATAATTTTGGTTTAGATAGCTAGATATTGAATTTACACAAATTTAGGAATTTGAATGGGCTCAATCGGAGTTCGGATGCAAAAGATATGGGCTTTAGAAGATTGGAATTACATGAAATAATAGTATTAGGATTTTTCTGGATTATTGGAATTATTTTTCTAAAGGAAAAAGGTTTTATTGCGCAAGATGATGTCAGCGGTTGATTTTCAGGATTTAAATGAATTAAAAGAAATTCCAACATGTGGGACCCACATGTCGGTCTCACGGCTCATGTGGACCAAGTCCACGGGAGTTTGAGGCTGAGGGGGGGTGGACCGTTCACATGTGTCGCCGAGGTGGCGCCACGGTGGCAGTGAGGTGGGGCTGCGCGGCGGTGCCACGTGAGCACGAAGCGGCGCTGGCTCTAGAATCAAGGGTCGCCGGCGATGGGTGGTGTGGCGGCGACCGGCGAGGACACCAGATTGTAGAGGAGACAACGGGGAGCATAATGCTTACCACGGCGGCGCTTGGGCACGGAGAAATCGCCGGCGGCGAGGTCAAAAAGCGGCGGCGCGGTTAGTGCTCGCGGCGGCGAAGTTTCGCGCCTTGGCTCGTGTGAGTGCGCGACGACGGGCGCGGCGTGGCGGCGATGATGTTGGTGGTGTCGGGTGGCCGGGTGTCGTTAGCGGCGCTAGAGGTCGCGAAGCGCGCGGTCGGCGGCGAGAAAACTTCGATTCCGGCGAGCACACGGTGATAGGGGGCAAGTGGGTGGTGGCTTCGGGATCGGGGTGAAGAGGGGCTCCCGGCGCTCTCTTTTATAGGGCCCGGGGGGCACAAGGGGATGAGATCGTGCACGGCGGTTGTACGATTGTTGCGTGGCGACGTGGGTTAACCGACGCGGACGGTGGGGGTGGCAGCGGATGTGGGCGCTGGTTCGTGGCGCACGTCGCGCAGGAGGCGGGGAGGTTGAGGCGGCGATTAACGAAGCTCCCGCATGCGGCAATAATGGCGGCCAGGCGTGGCGTCGTTGGAAAGAAGAAGGGAACGGGGAAGAAGGAGGTAGGCGGGGGCCCACATGGAAGAGAGGCGAGGGAGGCTGCCGGGTGGGGCCGGGGCAAGCGGAGAGAGAGAGGGAAGAGCGAACGGGCTGAGGTGGGCCGCCAAAACGGCGAATAGGAATGGGCTGGGATTCGGCCCATTTGGCCTTTCTGATTTTTAAATGATTTTTCGATTTAAACAATTGAATTAATTCGAAAAGGCTTTGGAAAATAGCAAATAAAATCCAAAAATTTAGAGAAAATTCACAGAAATTCTCTATGGCATTTTGGACTTAAATAAATTAGTTCCAACTTATAATTGGCAAAAGATTTTATAAATAAATTGTTTTGGCTTTAAAATATTTAGGAAAAAGCTTCTAAAAACTCAGAAAATTTTAGAAATTAATTAAAATTTTATTTTTCAGTTTAAACCAAATGAAACTTCATGAACTTCAAATAAATTTTACATTTGATTTTTAAAACTCCAGAAATCCAAATAAAGCAATAGAATTCTTTCAAATTTTTCAGAAATTCCAACAAAATAATAATCTTTAATTAACTCTAAACTGGTAACAGCACTTGGAATGTTAACAGCCATTCTAACTAGGTCACAACCTACAGTCGACATGGCTCTGATACCACTTTGTAAGACCCGCGATTAACATCCCAGATCTTCTGTGCATAACTGAACTAGTCCCATGATCAGTGGCTAGCTCGCACAGTAAACAAATGTGATACACAACCATAAACGCTAAAATTTATTAAATAACAACAGAGTTGATTACAAGATAGCCTTACAGGGCAACATTAAATAAACAGAGGGGAAGACGATGAAGAAGTAGTGGAGTCCAGCTGATCTGCCACAGGCAATCGACTGGGGTAGCGGCCTAGTCGTCGAGATCCACACTGATAGCGAAGTCCTTCTCCTCTAAAATTTGTTTGCATTAAGCAAGTATGAGCACAACTTTCGTGCTCGCAAGTTACACCCGTCAAGTAACCTAATGACATGCATACATGGATGTAACAAAGGAAGGCTTAAAGGGTTATTTGTGCAAAAACAACATTTGACATTAAATTCCATACTAAGTTTAAAAGCTCAAGTTTTATAAAATCTAAAATTGATTTTGTATTGATATAGATAGTGTAGGCACCAACCTAACACGAGCATAAACACGGGCACCAACCCGGGGCTTCAACCCACAACTTTTCTCATGGACACCCATCCATGTTAAAATAGTTTTACAAAAACATTTTGAAATCAAAATCAAAGTCTAACTTTGAGTGGCTTTGCCAGCATGTCCATGATCGTGGATACGGCTATTCGAATAGTTTTACACTCTGCAGAGGTTATACAACTTTACCCACAAGAGATAATCAACTTTTAATGTCCGTCTGACACACTTCCGAAGGTGTGCGACTAAGTGAACATCACGTGGCCTTTACAATGCATCATTCCACAATAGTCCTCCCTCGCTAAGGTTTCGCCCCCTTTGGACTACCCGTCCGCAGGGTTTAGGCCCCTCTTGCGCCAGGTGGGACTAACAAAAGTCATGAAAGACTACCCACCGCATCAATAGGAACGACCATGATGGATTAATTAGCCAAGTCCTGCCCATACAAGACATGTGGTAGTACGATGTGGCTTAGCAAGATGCGGCTCGAAGACCGGTCCTTAACTGACCTGGGCAACAACTGTGAGGACCCCCGAGATCGGACCCGTATCAAGCTAAGTGATTACGCCGTAAACGCAACACTTAACGTGAGACGAACACGATTCCGAGTGACCCGGATATGTGTCACATGCTAGCTCCCAAGGATCAGTGGCTAACATGCACATATCCTAGTACACAACATTGCAATCACATCCATACACAATGTACAAGAATAAAAGAATCAATTACAACATCTTTTAAATAGAACCTTATAGTACAAGGTTGCATAAGAGGGCCGATCGACCAAATCTAATTAACACAAATAAATTGCAGCGGAAGATAAACTTAAAATAAAAAGGGGATAACCGAGTTGGTATGCCCATAATCCCACAAGCAACCAACTGGAGTTAAAGCCGTTGCACCCGTCGTTCTTACCTGAACAAATAGACACTGTTAGAGTACAAAGTTGTACTCGTGAGACTTTCAAAAGAAATAAGGATGCATGTAAGTGTCAAAGGAAGGCTACTAAACTAGTCAATTTTTGGCATAAAGCAAGTTTTGCATAAGGATAAAAGATTCTAACTTGCCATTTGTAAAACATTTAGAAAACATTTTATGATAGTAAGTAATGATCAACAATGGTATAATCTCCAAGTATAATCAACACACGAACATCTCATTCGTGGCACAATTCATTCCTCAACAACATTAACGCGCGAACTACGCGTTCATGAGATAATTTCAGATTTGAACAAACTAACATAAAGACAAGACATTTCCAACCATAACCCAAACTTAATTTTCCAAAAACTAACTGTGGCTGCTTTCCCACAAGTGTTGTCCATAACCTAGGACGAGGCTATTCGAATAGATTTGGTTACTCTGCAGAGTTGTACAGCTTTACCCACACGATATGCATTCCTCTTAATGTCGGCCAATGCACTCTTCCATAGGAGTGTGACTGAGGTAGCATAACGAGGCCGTTACAATGTCATGTCCTAACTATCAAATCACTCGAGGACAGTCCTATGGCGACGAAGATAGCTTGTTCGAACCACGTGAGTAAACCCGCTACATAAGTAAGTCCCTATCCAACAAGAGACCCTTAAGAGCAAGTAAGGCGACCCTTAACATGCCCCCGCTTGATTGACAAAAGAACAATTAAAAATAACAATAACAGCTTGTCAACTCGATTGTGTTTCGATAGCTAACACACAACAAATTAGTTAGCCAAGCCTTCGCCATTATCCCCGCGTGTGGTTGCACGTAAGACTTGGTTCATCACACCACGCATCGGTCCTTAAACACTCAAACGGGCTACATGAATCCGACCACCCTTATCACCCTATCACCCGCCCAAGTCCAACACACAACAACAACAACAACATATTACCATATTCAAGATCTGGATACAATCCTCAAGTTCAATATAATCCAATCCATAAAATCCTCAAATTTCAATAAGATTTAATTCAATCCATCTACCGATGGACTAGCTCCATCAACCGCTTTTGGCTACAACTACTAGCATGGCTAAGCATCGTTCTACAAACTAGCAAACAACCCATATAACATATAACCTTAATTATTCAAGGAAAAAGGGTAATCAACATTCAAAGGAGGGCCAATGCAACAATTAGGAATTTAACTACTTCTACCCATAAACATATATTTCAAAATAGCATGCAATTGCGATAATAAAACTCACGCAAAACATTTAAAAATCACTGGGAGCAATATGATCAAGAGGAGGGTGCTCTCACCTTTGCTGGTATCACATGTTCATTCTCAGGTTACAGTTAATTTGATCTCACGAATATATCGTTATCGTCGAAAAACCTAAGGAAAGACGATATTGCAATAAATATCAAATAAGCCAGAAATCCAACATGCTCAAAAATGTAAGAAATTTATACAGTAGGTAGATTACGATTTTATATGAATTATGGTGAAAGATTCATTCCATTTGGATTTAGTATGTGAAAGTTATGGTGGTTTGAATTTCAGATTTTAATACGCCTTCATTCGGGTAATTTAATTATGAGATGAAAATTTGTAGAGCAGTGGTGAGTACATGGATTACATGGATAAATAGGCAATATTATTACAAGTTCAAAACAGTTGAGTTTGCTGCAATTGGAGTTTTCATGATTTTGTTATTGATTTCTAAAGTCATCAACATTAATAGTGTAAAAATAATTCATTTTAGGACAAAAATCCACAAAATATATCTTCTGTGCTAGAGGTAAGACTGAAACCATTTTTAGAAATAAGTTTACTAAAAATTAAAATTATCAAAAGTGGTTTCACTGTTTTTGGAGTTTCCAAGAATTACTTATGAATTTTTAAAGTTATCAGCCTTTTTCTTTTGTAAAAATAATAGTGTTTATAGCTCATTTTCCAAAATAATGCTCTCTGTTACATAGACATGTTTGAAACCTATTTTAAAATAAAATTCACATAATATGAAAAATATCAAAACTGGTTTCATTCAATTTGGAGTTTATTTGAATTAGATATGAATTTTTGAAGTTCATACAATTTTTCAGTGTATAAATAATTATATTCTGAATTTTCTTAGGTATTAAATACTTTTTCCACCGAGAGCTATCTAGCCTCTGAAGCTGATGTGTGGGGTCCAAAGACACGCACCACTTTTCATTTTCCTTTTATTTTGGTTAAACCGACATGTGGACCCTACTAGTCATTGATTCGGTCTACAGCATAGTGCGTGGACCAAGAGCTAAGAGCTCGGTCCACGGTTCATCGCCTGTGTTACCATGCACTTAAAGTGCGGGGCCCGCATGTCATAGAGACTAAACGCAAAGAACTCAGTAGTAATTAACGCTTGGCCGACAAAGATCATGCATTAAATATTAATGATTGCAATTAAAATCTAATGATAGGCCACAGTAACGGTCGGAGCGTGCCACTGCGCGCTGCGCACACCGCGAGGTTGCTCACCGGCTCACCGGCGCTGTGGCCCATGCCGGTGTCGTCTGAGGGCAGGAACGGACTCCTAGCAACCTTGCGGACCTCCTACTGGCGGTGGCGACGGTCGAGGTGCCCTAAAACGGCGGCTAGACGGCGACGAGCGACGGCGCCCTACGGCCCTACGTGCAAGTGCCACCCTGATGGTGTATTGACCGAACAAAAGCGCGCATAAGCTACTAGGGGACTTAGTGAAGCTTAACGGAAGGATGGCTAGGCCGGAGAAGCTCGAGGAGAGGTGGTCGACGGTAATGGCTTCGGCGGTGGAGAGCTTCACGTGGAGAGAGCACCCTGGGCAAGTAACCCAGCAAGAAAAGATTGGGAATGCCTCAGCTAGTGAATCACATGGTAGCAATACCAGGAATTGGAAAATGGATTACCCGATTGACAAAAGATTGTGAATAGGGTTGTCGACCGAGAATTTAGGGAGAGCTCCAAATCCAAGTGTTCCTGCGATGCATTGTGAAAATTGGTTGAGGGTAATTGTGGCTTATACCCCATGGCATAAGGTGACGTGCAAACAAATGGAAAAGAGCTCACTGAGGTGAAGTTGGCCAAAGGGCGGCCTTCGGGGCGCGCTCTGAGGCCGCCGAGAGCACGAACTTGGTTTGGAGCCTACAAGCAACAACAAAAGCTCACATGAGCTAAAATGGAATAGGCAAGGAACGAGGGAGATGAGGGACAAAACAGCACGGAGTTTACCCGAGGGAAATGCAAGAAGGAGCCTCTTCCTCCTCGGCCACCGAGAGGAGGAATGGAGGAATGAGAGAGCAGGGAGGCAAGTTAAAGGCGGGGAATGGATGGACATGAGGCGGCGCCACAAGACGGTACTCAGAGTGGTCCAAAGTGGCGGTGGATTCACGCCGTGACTGGGCGAGAGCAGAGCGTGGCCACGACGTGGCGTGTTGTTCCTGCGGGCGTGCAACGGGAGGAAGATGAACCTGACGAGTGGGCCCGGCACGATGAAACAAGGTGGCGCGGTGCGGCTCGGGTTCGAGCGCGGTGCTTAGTTAGGCGTGCGTCCGGCCAGCTCGCTCGGGTCGGTTGGGTCTAACTCGGACGAGTGGGTTGGGTTCGGTCGGTTAAACAGGGTTGAGTCCAAGTTTTGAATTCAGATTTGACCAAATAACAAAGGGTTTGACTAAGGCTTTTAAAATAGAAATAAAATTCTATAAATTCTGAATTAATTCATGGGTGTTCCTGGGATGACCTAGTTCCCATATAAAATATTAAACCTTATTATTCATGACTTAATTTGTATAATTTAATTCAAACCTAGTTTAGGTTATTGAATCGAGTTTGAATTTTCTAGGAGTTGAATTAAGTTCCAAAAATTTGGTAAAATTATATTTATTCATGATAATTATTATAGTATTTGAATAAATTATTTTTAGATGATGATCAAAAGTTTTTGTTCCTGTTTTTATTTGGAGTTTTGAATTTGAAGTGTATGCTTAATTTGTTTGATAAATTTCCAAATGCAAAAT
Organism: Ampelocalamus luodianensis; assembly: GCA_036346255.1. Classification (NCBI taxonomy): domain Eukaryota; kingdom Viridiplantae; phylum Streptophyta; class Magnoliopsida; order Poales; family Poaceae; genus Ampelocalamus; species Ampelocalamus luodianensis. The sequence goes on along the minus strand of CM070622.1, from coordinate 22,597,810 downwards.
ATTATGCAAATGCTTCCAAAAAGTCAAACATGCTGATAAGATGCATACTAAATCCCATTAATTAATCTGTGGATGTTACAAACCTCCCCCCCCCTTACAAAAGATCTCGACCCTGAGATCGATAGGGTGGAAGTTGGATAAAAGGTTCTAAAAGAAAACATAACATCCGTTGTCTTGATTTCCTTCAAAGATAGTGCCAAGGTATCTTTGTAAGGTTACAAGGAATGGCGATTACATTTTCCTTCCCATTGCTTTGTTTAACCTTTCCTTTCTTGATTCGAAGACACTTCATGTAGAAGGAAAAAGTTCTAGATAGTCAGCTCGCATTTGATCTTTATGCTCCCAAGTTGCTTCATCTTCAGTATGGTTGCTCCATTGAACCTTCAAGAATTTGATGTTGCGATTCCTTGTCTTGCGCTCCATTTCTTCAAGGATGCGAATCGGGCGCTCCCGATAAGAAAGATTGGGTTGCAAGTCGAGGTCTTCTAAAATGGTCGCTTCGGTAGGGACTCGAAGACATTTCTTCAGTTGAGATACATGGAATACATTGTGCACATCTGAAAGTGATGGTGGTAGCTCCAACTGATAAGCTACCGAACCTCGCTTCGCTAGAATCCTGAAAGGACCGATGTAGCGTGCTAACTTGCCTTTGACTTGAAAGTGTTGCATCCCTTTCATCGGGGAGACTTTAAGGTAAACATGATCATCCACCTCAAAGCTCAAATCACGACGACGATGGTCGGCATAAGACTTTTGACGAGATTGAGTCGTCCGTAGTCTCTCCCGGATCACACGAACTTGCTCTTCGGCTTCATTTATCATGTCCGGTCCAAAGAATTATCTCTCACCTGACTCGGACCAGTTGAGAGGGGTTCTACACCTTCTCCCATAAAGCACTTCAAAAGGTGACATTTTGAGGCTTGCTTGAAAGCTATTGTTATAAGAGAATTCCGCAAACGGCAAGCATTTATCCCATTTCTTGCCATAGGACAGCACACAAGCTCTCAACATATCCTCCAAAATTTGATTCACCCTTTCAGTTTGACCTCCAGTTTGTGGGTGGTAAGCGGTGCTAAAGGATAGTTGAGTTCCCATTGCTTCATGGAGGCAATTCCAGAAATGCGAGGTGAATTGAGTGCCTCGATCTGAAACAATTATCTTAGGCACACCATGGAGGCATACAATTCTGGAGATGTACAATTCCGCCAATTGATTTCCCGAATAAGTGGTCTTGATGGGGAGAAAATGAGCAACTTTTGACAAACGGTCAACAATCACCCATATGGAGTCATATCCTTGTTGAGTCTTTGGAAGTCCGGTGATGAAATCCATCCCAATTTCATCCCATTTCCATTCTGGAACGGGGAGGGGTTGAAGCATACCCGCTGGCCGTTGGTGTTCAGCCTTTACCCGTTGACATACGTCACATTCCGCAACAAAGCGTGCAATCTCCCGCTTCATCCGAGTCCACCACAACTTTTGCTTCAAGTCTTGATACATTTTTGTGCTTCCTGGATGGATGGAGAAAAGAGAATCATGGGCTTCATGAAGTAATGACTCTTTAAGCTTCGCGTCATTTGGCACAACCAAACGCTTTCCGAGCCACAAAACACCTTGGTGGTCCTCGACAAAACACTTGGCTTTGCCGGTCTTCATTTTCTGCTTAATTCTCTCCATACCCTTGTCATTCTTCTGGGCCATCTTGATCTGGTCCTCAAGGGTAGGTTTCACTTCTAAAGCAGCGAGAAAACCTTCGCTAACCATCTCCAAGTTGAGCCGTTGAAATTGAGTGCATAAAGCTTCCGTTTCGGGTCGAACCGAGATACAGTTGCATTGGGATTTTCGGCTCAATGCGTCGGCAACGACATTAGCTTTCCCTGGATGATAATGGAGTCCCATATCATAGTCCTTGATTGTTAGACCGAAATGGCGACTAGAGGGGGGGTGAATAGAAGCACAAACTCTTTTTGTCTCCAAATCAAATTCAATACGAATATCACTCCAATAGCTATGAAAGCTATGAAGATCAATCAATCAAGCACAACGGAAGACTTGTATTGAATCCAATCAAAACCCCAAAAGAAATGACCACAAACACAAGAAGACAGCCTGATGAACAGTACTTGAAAGTACAGTGGTCAATGAACAAGACTGTAGCTTGTACTAAAAATGAACGAAGGCTCGAAAGAGTAGTACTGGAAGCTACAAAGTTTTGCTACAAGATTACTCGAGCAAGAACTCGAAATGAATAGTACTCGATGCTACAAAAGACTGATACTACAATGTTGTGCTACGAAGACTGAGCTAGCACTCGAAATGAATAGCACTCGATGCTACAAGACTCGATAAAAGAATAGAGCTCGAAAGAGTAGTACTCGATGCCACAAGATCGTAGCTACATGTGTCGTGCACGAGCACTCGTAGCTCACACTGAAATGAACAAGAACTCGATGCTACAAGATTTGGTACTCGATGCTACAAGACTGTGAGCAAGAACTCGGTACTCGATGCTACAGTAAAATCAGCACAAGAAACTGAATTTCAGCACGATTTCGAGATCGAAAAATGATCTAACTTTTGCTCCACAACTCCAAACTTTACGAAACTAGACACACACCTTCTCAAAGATGTCAGGAACCTATTCCATGCAACGATCGTCAAGATCCTTGCCAAAGTTCCTATCTTTTTCAGTTTGAACGAAGGGTGCTCCAAAACCGAGTCAAAATCGAAATATGATCTAAAGACTTACTCGTGGGTGATTGATGATCAAGAAGATCCTAGATGTGTTCCCACATGTCACAGCAAGCTAGATCAAGAAAGGAAATCAAGCAAAAGCTCCCAACATGAAATCTCAAGAATCAACCCAAAAGGGAGAACGAAGAACAGAGAGCAAGAACAGAGGAAAACTTCAGATTTCCATTCATTGAATCAAGAGAAAAATACAAAGAGATACATCCCCATACGCATGGACATTCGAACAGGGAAGATTACAAGCTCGTCAAACCAATCTCTCCCTCTCCAACTCAAGAACACAACCCATACATGCTTGAGAGGAGATGATACACAGTCTCTCAAGAGACCAACGAAGGGGACACAGAGGTAATACAACTCTGCCTCTCCCAACAACTCTCAATCACTAAAGCTCAAGCCAAAGGCACTCTGATCTCTTTTGACTAAAGGAAACCCTAAAATCCCTTGAAGTGTTCACTGGGGCTTGCAGCCCCTCCAACCTATTTATAGCCCATGGCTAACGGGTCTCCACCCCGTTACGCCCGCTAAGTCCACCGAAGCCCGCTCCCGCTTGTGCAGCCTTGCGAAATTCCCGTTTCGCCCCTCCTGCACCTTCCGGGAAGCTTCCTTGCTCCTTGTCTCGCATGCCTCGCAACCACATCGATTTCACGTCGTGTTCGACACATCCCGACCGTTCGACCTCGCCGCCACCGCGCTTAGTCCGGTCCACCGTGTCTCTCCACGACTTCACCCGATGTCGTAACCACCTCGAGTTCACGCCGTCTTCGACACATCCCGACCATTTCGACCTCGGCGCCACCGCGCCTAGTCCGTCCACCGTGTCTCTCCACGACTTCACCCGATGTCGCTCGAAGCTCAGCGGTGCTCCTTGTCTCGCACGACTCGCAACCACCTCGAGTCCACGTCGTCTTCGACACATCCCGACCGTTCTGACCTCAGCGCCACCTGCGCCTAGTCCGGTCCACCGTGTCTTTCCACGACTTCACTCGATGTCCTGCAGTCACACAGACAAGAAACACATCAACTAGCACCGCTCGATACATGAAAGCATAACTACCATCATACTTACCATGTCGAAGTCCAAACCTGTCGAACACACAAAATATGCAACCTAATCCCGTACGACCAAGTTTGACCATAGTCCAACCGAGTCCGATTGCGCCACGCAACGACTCGACTCTGAACCACCCAAAACAAACTCGACTTAGATCGAGTCCGATTGCACCACGCAACGACTCGACTTATCTAAACCAATGTCAATTACTCATCACACACATGGGATGACCTCCACATGGTCTCTCAATCTCCCTTGATGAGTATATTGACAAACCCGTAAAAACTCAAGATGAGTTTGATTTGCAAAGTCCAACATGGTCCAAAGAAAAAATGAAACTAATGACCATGTCGACATAAGGAATACTAGAGCAACAACTGAAAGCAAATTTTTCTTCTCTATTCTCCCCCTTTTTCTTTACTATTCTCCCCCTTTTAGCAATAAACACATCAAGATGCAAAAGAGAGAATATGACATGTCAATGGATGAAAATGGCTGAAGTCGATTTATTTTAAGCATGTTGAGCCATGAGAATTATCCATAATGACCATAATGAATTACAACCAGCCATAACTCAATAAAAGGCTATCTAGATCATGAAAAGACATGTATATCCTAGCTTGAGCACATAGATGACGATCTGAAATGAAATGCATATTATGAGCATGTCAAGTCATCAATAAGCAAAGTCTAACTAGAGATATCCAAAGATGATGCAGGCCATGTCAATAAGCTAAGCGGAACAAGGAAGCTAATATTGAGTCAATTAGAGTGCTACAAGCTCAAGAGTGTATCATGTGTTTAAGCACTTTTCATCTTTAGATGATTAAGCAAATTTTGCACACTTGACATATTTTCTTTTAAAGCTTATGGCTGTTTTCAACCAAGAATTTTGTCATGTGCTAGATCTCAAGCCTTATGCGACTACTCCAAGCGAGAAGCTTAAGAAGATAGTCTAGGTCATCCAAAACTCCCCCTGAGTTCATGCCTAGTGCAATGGCAAGCCGTCTCATGAGAAAGAATTGGTGAAATCAGTTTTTTCACACATAAAAAGAGATCTTTTTGCTTTTAACAGATTGTGCTAACTTATGATGAATCAAGATACTAAAATAGCTCAATCTAAGATTCAACCTAGATTCAAGGCTCAACTCAACCTATTTGACATGGCATGAATCATACATGGATAGCTAAAGATAGATTAAACTCAAATGCTAGCATGACAAGTTTTAATTTCAGTTGATCAATTTTAATTAACTTATCATAGCAAAAGCTAGGCTACACATATGAAGTCATGATAAATCTAGCATATAAGCACAAGTCATGGCAAGGTGTAAAGCATTGTTAAACATGTCATAGCAGGATAATAACCAAGGCTCAATGTAGTTATATTACAATGCAGAATGTTGAAATGCAAGAAAATCCAGCTCACCCTCAACATGAGATGCAACTTTTAGTTTGTGAGGACCCCAGTTTATTTGGCTTGTAATGCTTAACCAACCGCCTGGTCCTAGCATCACAAATCAAATAAACTGAGCCTCGAGATATGTATACTTCCCAGAAAGCAGTATACACACCTCACCACAAAATTATGCATCAACTCCATTCCAAACATAGAGTCCAAACATCACACTACAAGTCGAAAATAACAACAGTAGAGTTATTACAGACAATGGCCGACCGCCAAAAGATACATAAATACGTAAGAACGATAATGATGCAAAGTGCCATAAGATGGCTATCAACAAAGCCAATCATCGTGCCTTCACCCGCAAGGCATCTGACTGGACCGCCAAGCCTAGTCGTCGAACACGAAGCGGCAGCAAAACTCACAGAAGTGAGGCCCTTGGGGCTCACCCTCTTCCTCTGCAACAAAAACATTAAGCAAAGCAGCTGAGTACAAAAATTGTTTTTGTACTCGCAAGACTGACGTGTGAACTAGCAGACCTGTTCATATGCTACATGCAGGCTTATTTGGTGGAGGCCATATGTTTCATTTGCACAAAGCCAAATTTATTTGCAATAATGTAATACAGTTAGAAGGCAAGTTTACAATTCATTTTTAATGTTGAAATAACAGTAAGGATAATAATAGCAAAAGAGTAAAGGTAAACAACCTAGAAGTGACTATCCCAATAGTCACCACAACAATAGCACTAACCCCATTCGTACTCACCCAAACAAGTTTTAATTTAAAGTTGTAGTCTAACTCTTGGAAGACCTTGCCAAGCGTGTCCATAACCTAGGATGAGGCTATTCGAATAGTTTTAACCCCGCAGGGGTGTACCACTGCACTCCACACTTCATATCGCCTTTAAGCCAAAGCACACTTAGAAGGTATGCGGCACAACTAAGTCCTACGAGACTTTTTCCAATATTGTGTATTAACTACGAGCCGCTCGTATGGATAGAAATCCATACGCTTACATGGTAAAGCCGAAAAGACAACTACCTTTGCGGGGTAAAGTTTTTCGGACAACTACCATGCTCCCAACACCATCCCTCCTGCGACCTCCTGCGACCCGGAGCCAATACACGCCAAAGTACTAGGTCAAAAGAGGTCCCATATAATCTAGTGTGGTTAGCACGCTAAAATGCTTGGTTTAGTGTAACAAGATGTTCGGTCCTTGTTGACCCGGGCACCTTTCCAATCACACCCAACAGATCACACCAAAACTTACCATTGTGCCCAAGTCTAAATCGTTTTTTTTTGTTTTCATTTTTAGTTTTTTTGCAATTAACAAAGTACCAGCTAGAATATAATAACAGTAATAATTTTTATGAGATCAAGATCATCGACTAAGTCGATGATCGCCCAATTCTATCGGAAACTAAGCAAGGCTAAGCAACTGAACTCGTAATCTACTAAGTGATAAGAGTTCATCCAACGAACTCTAATCACAGCAAGTAACCTAGGCTCAGGTAGTAGAGATCAATATTTCACCTACAGGATATGCAGCTACGGTTTTAACTAATCAATTTAACACAAAATAAGCAATGCATACATACAGCTGAAACAAAATATTAGACTTTAAAATACTGGGATAAACATGATCAAACTGCTTGCCTGGCTGTTGTTGCTCAGGGTGCTCAACTTGTTGCAGAGGATCACTCTCGATAATGCCCGACCCGTCGCAATCTATCGATCGAGCAAAAGCAACAAATAAGAACCAATAACACCGACAAAACTCAAAATTTCAAAAACAACCACAAATCTATAACACAGAAGCTAGATCATTACAATAGGAACAACAATTTAGCTACTGAGATGATTTTAAATTAGACATGGTTTCAATGATTGATCTACCCAACTTACTTACTTACCAAGCTAATCACAAAATCAATCCTCTTATATGTTTTAACCTTTCGACAGACTTTGATGGTGATTGTGTGCACATCTATTAACTAAGCATCAAATTAACACATCTAAACAACTAGTTACTCTAAACAACCATCATTAGTGATAAGATCACTTAAACCTACAAGGAGCTATTGAAACACTAACTAGTTAATTAGCCAACCATTAGATGCTAACAATTTTCTAATTAAGGTTGGGCTTTAATAAAATTCAGCTACTAACACACCTAAGCATCACACCCACATATAGCAAGGTTAACAATTTCAGCATGCTACTACTACAAGGCCTTACTATACTTGTAAAAGCAAGTACAGAGACAAACAACAGGATCATCTAACCACCTCTTTGATCATTCAAACAACAAGAGCTTTGAAACTTAATGACACTAACTAACTGACTTCATACTAACCACTACTACTAAGGAAAGTCATCAAACACTAACAAGATTTGAATAGCATAAGCATGAAACCAATTTCGCCAGTTTACTTTTACCGACAACAGAGAAAAACGACAACAGGGAACAATTACAGAGAACCAGTGACTAACTTTCCTCCAAACCTCAATTCCAATTTTGATCATGCAAGAGAGTGAACTAATGAACAATCCTAAGATTGATTAGCAGCTAACTACAAGGCTTAAGAGAGGTGGGTCCCACTGTCAGTGAAGCAGAGGGAGACAAAGCCGAAGAACAGAGAGGCTCGGGCCGCTCGACTGGATTTGTCGCCGCGAAGGAGTGGCGGCGGTCGAGGTGATGGCCAAAATGGGTTGCTTGTGGACCATCAAGTGAAGGTGGTCTCGAGGCACGGAGATGCACTCGTGGGCGTGGTGACGGCGACGCGCGCGCCGCCGTGGAGGTGACAAGGGGCGATCGCGACCGAGAAGAAAAGGGTGAAACTAGCGCGCGCATGAGCACAGTGGGTCACCAGAACTCACCGAATGACGCAGAGCTAAGGTGGTCGCCGGAGATGGCCCGCGACGAACCCGCGGCGATCAAGGGGTCACCGAGGAAGGAACAACCCGAGCAAAAACAGGAGAAAGAGAGATGGAGATAGCTCGAGTGAGTGCACTAGATGAAGTAGCGCGAGCAATTACTCTAGGAACCAACTCACCGGAGATGAGGAGGAAGATCCAACTTTCGCCAAGAAGAGGGACACCTAAATTCAACGGCCCCCTGCGAGTGAAACTCAGAATTAGTTGAGGGGAAACAATCCTGACGAGCTAGAACACAGGCTGACGCGCAAAGAAGAAGGTGAGCTTCACTGGGTTGGGGTGCGGACACGGCGGTGGCGGCACGGCCGGGAACCAGAGAACGCGCACTCCTTGGTTTGAGCTCAGAGCGAACAAGGAAGGTAGTGAATGGCTTTGTGATGTCAAAGAGAGGAAGAGGAAGCTTTGGGTACCCTTAAGTAGGAAAAAGGACGGAGAAACCCGAGAGGAGGAGCCCTCAACGCCGATGCGCCAGACCGAGGCGCGAGTTGGTGAGGTAGATGACGGCGATTAATGCCTTACTGTGGTATGGGCTAACAATGACGATGCGGCCGAGGTGAAGCGCGCGAGGAAACCGAGAATGGACGGCGAGGCGAGGTGGCGCGCATGCACGCTGCCGTCGGCACTCGGCTCTCAGGCGCGAGGTAGGTGACGACATGACAAGTAGGGCCCGCCCGTCAGCGACCGCAGCAAAGCGGCGCGAGCCAGAGTCAAGTGCGGCGTGAACAGTTGGTCTGACTCGATCAAGAGAATACTGACCGTTGGATCTAAAACGGACGGTCGAGATCTGTGTATGCATTCGGACAGGTCGACGAGATGAGCAGTGTGGACCGTGCGATCGACATCGGACGGCTGAGAGCGATTGGACTCAGGCGGTGCAGTTAAGTGGTGTGGCTGGACCGAGCGGCACGGTCGGACTCAAGCCCGAGTTAGGTTCGAGCCCAACAAACAGTGATCCCCGGGTTTGAAAATCAAAATGCTTAGCAGGTTTGGGGAATTTTTAGAGGTAGTTCCAGAGCTCCAAAAATTCCAAAATTTTTATGGGAGCTTCCTGGGACAGAGGACAACCTTGTGTAAATTTTCCAGGAATTTTAATGCATTATATTTCTCCCAAGAAAATTCACAAGCTGCTGTCTTAAGGTTTGACCAGACTTTTGAACTTGTTTGACTTGGCCATTTGAAATAGCAAACAAAATCCAAAAATTGTGAGATTTTTCAGAGAGGTAGATAGGATGATCAAGATGATAGGAAAAATATTCCTAGAGGATGTTCACAAGTTTTAAGGCTAAGAATTTGTTGACAACAATTTCCATTCACAAGAATTAAATCTTAGAATTGGAAATTGTTTAGGGAAAATTTGGAAAACTTCCAAATGACTTCATGAGACATCAAAAGTTTTTATTTCTCCTCATAATTTTACATTTGAAACACAAACCCTAACTTAGGGTTGTTACAAATCTCCCCCCTTACAAGAATCTCGCCCCGAGATTCTGATCACTAGGAAAAGAAGGACGAGTAGTCCGCCGAGACGATCTTCCGCTCCCAAGTGGCTTCATCCTCGGAGTGGTTCGACCACTGAACTTTAAGGAACTTGATCACACGGTTCCTCGTTCTGCGTTCAGCCTCTTCGAGGATACGAACAGGGTGCTCACGATAGGACAGATCTTCTTGCACATCGATATTTTCCAATGGCGTTTCCTCAACCGGAACACGGAGGCACTTCTTCAATTGCGATACATGGAAAACATCATGCACTCCTTCGAGTGTAGCGGGCAACTCTAACTTGTATGCAACAGCTCCCACTTTCTTGACGATGCGATACGGCCCGACATATCGAGGAGCCAGTTTGCCCTTGACACCAAACGACGATGACCCTTCAGAGGTGAGACTTTGAGATACACAAAGTCATCGGGCTTGAAACTCAACTCACGGCGATGCCGGTCTGCATAGCTCTTCTGCCTGGACTGAGCTACGCGCAAGTGCTCACGAATCAACTGCACTTGACTTTCAGCCTCATTGATGGAATCTGGGCCAAAGAACCGCTCTCCCGCTTCGACCGGTTCAATGGTGTTCTGCATCGCCGCCCATACAAGACCTCAAATGGTGCCATACCGAGACTAGCCTGAAAGCTGTTGTTGTAGGAAAACTCGGCAAGCGGTAGGCACTTCTCCCAATTCTTCCCATAGGAAAGAACACAAGCACGGAGCATATCTTCAAGCACCTGGTTGACGCGCTCCGTCTGACCATCAGTCTGAGGATGATAGGCCGTGCTGAAGGTAAGACGAGTCCCCATGGCTTCTTGCAGACTATGCCAAAACCGAGAGGTGAACAGAGAACCACGGTCTGACACAATGGTGCGGGGCACACCATGCAAACTCACAATGCGGGATATGTAAAGATCCGCTAGCTGATTCACATCAATCTTCGATCGCACTGGAAGGAAATGGGCCACCTTCGTCAACCGATCAATGATAACCCATAAGGCATCCTTCCCGCAGAGTACGGGTAGCCGGTGAATGAAATCCATGCCTACATAATCCCACTTCCACTCACGGTATGGGCAAGGGTCAAGAAGACTCGCTGACGCCGATGCTTTCGGCCTGACACGACAACATACGCCGATCCGCAACGAACCCGCAATCTCGCGCTTCATGCGAGTCCACCAGAATCTCTGACGCAGATCTTGGTACATCTTGGTGGCCCCGGGATGGATGGACAAGGGCGAATCATGGACCTCATGGAGAATCAAATCCCGCAATTCTGGAACCTTTGGAACCACGAGACGCTGCCCAAACCATACAACACCGTGCTCATCTTCTGTGAAACACTTGGCTGATCCATTCTTGATGTTCTGCTTGATTTTACCCACACCATCATCTGATTGCTGCGCCGACTTGATTTGATCCACCAAGGTCGGTTGCACAACCAGGGCAGCAAGGGAACCATGCTCAACCAAACCCAAGTTGAGACGCTGAAATTCTGCAAGAAGTGCAGTTGTCGCTCTTGGACCATCAAAGTATTGCAAGACACCTTTCGGCTAAGTGCATCAAGAACCACATTGGCCTTGCCTGTGATGATATCAATATCTATGTCATAATCTTTGATCAATTCCAACCATCTCCTCTCGCTCGAGGTTCAGATCCATTGGGTGAACAAATATTTCAAGCTCTTGTGATCGGAATACACCTCACAGCGGTTACCGATCAGATAATGCCGCCAAATCTTGAGTGCATGAACAACCGCATCAAGCTCTAAATCATGGGTGGGATAATTGAGCTCATGAGGTCTCAACTGCCTGGATGCATAGGCATTTGCCTTGCCTTCTTGCATAAGAACACACCCGAGTCCCTGACGAGAGGCATCGCAATAGATATCGAAGCTCTTGTGGACATCGGAAGAGTAAGGACTCGAGTGAAGTCAAACGCCGCTTGAGCTCCCGAAAGCTCTCATCACAAGCAGAGGACCACACAAACTTCTTGTCCTTCTTGAGCAATTCACCATTGGCTTTGCGATCTTGGAGAAATTCTCGATAAAGCGGCGTAGTAGCCCGCTAAACCAAGAAAACTCCGCACATCGGTGATCGACTTGGGTGACCCAAGATAGAACATCACCGACTTTGGGATCCACGACTATGCCTCGGTGAAAGAACATGGCCCAAGAATGCCACTTCCTTCAACCAGAACTCGCATTTGCTGAACTTCGCATACAACTGGTGCTCCCGCAGCTTGCCCAACACAATCTTCAGATGCTCAGCATGCTCTTCTTCAGTCTTGGAATAGATAAGAATATCATCAATAAACACCACCATGAACTTATCCAAATATTCCATGAATACCGAGTTCATGAGGTTCATGAAATAAGCTGGAGCATTGGTTAAGCCGAAAGACATGACGGTATACTCGTAAAGACCATAACGAGTAGTGAAAGCCGTCTTCGGAATATCCTCAGCCCTGATCCGGACTTGATGATATCCCAATCTCAGGTCAATCTTGGAGAACACATGAGCTCCGCATAACCGGGTCGAAAAGATCATCAATGCGGGGCAAAGGATATTTGTTCTTCACCGTCACCTCATTGAGCGGACGGTAATCAACACACATGCGCAAGGTCTTGTCCTTCTTCTTCACAAAGATCACCGGACAGCCCCAAGGAGATGGCGGGATGGATGAAACCCTTTGCTTGGAGCTCACCAAGCCGCTTCTTCAATTCTTCTAGCTCATTGGGAGGCATTCGACACGGCGCCTTCGAGATAGGGCGACGGCAAAGAACTCGATGACAAACTCCGGATCTCGAACCGAGGCATCCTGCAAATCATCGGAAAAATATCCTCAAAATCACAAACGATGGGAACCTCCCGAATCTTCAAAGTGGCTTTGCTACAAGTGCACAAAGGTGTGACCCTTGCAACAAGGGAAAAGCCAACCTGTTCGCCATAAAGGTTGGTGAGAAACCATCTTCTTGGCACAATCGATCTGTCCCAAGTGTTGGGACAACCATCCATGCCAAGAATTACATCCAGTGCTCACGAGTGGAGCAGATGAGATTTGCCAAGAATCCACTCCTTTGACTTCGATAGGAACATCCCGACATCAGAAATGTGCTCTCATTTCCGACCCTAGAGAGCGGATGAGCAAAGGAACTCCCAAAGGGACACAGTGAAGACCACTAGCAGCAGCAAATGATCTCGAAATAAAAGAATGCGATGCTCCAGAATCAAATAATATTGCAGCAGGACGAGAATTGACAAGAAGTGTACCCATCACAACATCTGGCGCCTCTTGAGCCTCCTCAGCTGAAAGATGGTTGACTCGACCGCTGCTCGCACCCTGGGTCTTCTGGATCATCTTCTGGTCAGGTGGGTGACCACTCCCCTGCCCGTGTCCTCCATTAGGACGAGGGGCTGCTGCAACATTTTGAGGGCAAGCGTTGGCGTAGTGGCCCTTGTTGTGGCAATAAAACAGTAACCTCACCGCCGGATTGCGGAGGCCACTGGCTCTTTGGATCGCAGCGCACGTGGTCGAAACACGCCTGCGGTGGGCGAGGAGCTGGTGCGAGATGGCCTCGGTCTTTGGTGGAGCAAAAGAACGGGCCTCGGTGCCGCCCACCGAGGACGAGTGAGGCCGGCGTGTAGATCGATGGGCCTCCCATTTGCGCTATGGACTCACCCAGCGCTTTGCCTTGTGCTCAAGAACAATGGCCTTATCAACCAAGGCACGAAAGTCGGGAAGTCCACAATAGACGGCCGTCCCGCAGCTCCTGACAAGCCATCCATCAACTTCTCCCGCTAGCCTCATCCGAGGCCACCTCCCGAGCATAACGAGCCAAGTGATTAAACTCGTATAGATACTCCGTCACAGACTTGCGCCCTTGCTTGAGCGCGAGGAATTCTTTCTTCTTCAGCTTCATCAGGCCATCGGGGATGTGGGCCCGACGAAAAGCAGACCTGAACTCCTCCCATGCGACCACATGGCCAGCGGGCTGCATGGCGATATAGTTTTCCCACCATGAGAGTGTCGCGCCCTCAAGCTGGTGGGACGCGAAGAGTGCCTTATCCTGTGCCTGGCACTGAGCTATGTTGAGCTTTCTCTCAACCATGCGCAGCCAATCATCCGCATCGAGAGGATCCTCAGAGCGGGAGAAGGTCGGCGGCTGCGTACGGAGGAACTCTGCAAGTCCCTCGCGAGTTTGGTGTCCGCCACCTCCAGATCTGGAGGCACCGGCAGGAGTGGAGGTATTCCTAGCAATAACCTCCAAAATGCGCATCTGGTCCATGCGGTTTCGCCGATCGGCGAGAACCTCACCATGGCCTGAGGAGGGGGAAGCTCCTCATCATGACCACACTGACCGCCACGCGCCCTCCCACCCATCCTGCTTTGCTAAGATAGGTTAGTGACAAACCGAGAGCAAGAATTGGTAAATCACCAAACAGGTTTAAAAACAAAGACGAACTAAATGCAAAACTTCAAGTCACAAAGCCAATCGACAAAATTTAGAGACTTAGCAGATTTACAACACATTTTACCCTTATGTTCCCACAAGTTTTAGTTAGATTAATCCTCATGGTTCTCCCAAAACTAATCCCACCGGATAAGTAACTATCTTTTGAAAGGAAAGAGAGAAACCAAGTTTCAAAACTCAAATTAGAGTAAGGTGAGAGTGGAAAGCTAAGATAGATGAGGAGTAAAATCTGAGAATCTGCCTAGGTTTTCATAAACCTTTTTATAATTTGAAAATAAGCTTTTCTAAAATATCCTAAGGACGACTATGCTTGTTACTACGGTCGAATGGCTCGATACCAACTTTGTGTGGACCCCAGTTTTTTTGGCTTGTAATGGTTAACCAACCGCCTGGTCCTAGCATCACAAATCAAATAAATCGAGCCTCGAGATATGTATACTTCCTAAAGCAAAGATACACACCTCACCACAAAATTATGCATCAACTTCATTCCAAACATAGAGTCCAAACATCACACTACAAGTCAAAATAACAATGATGAGAGTTATTATGGACAATGGCCGACCGCCAAAAGATACATAAATACCGTAAGAACGGCAATGAAGCAAAAGTGCCATAAGATGGCTATAAACAAAGCCAATCGCGTGCCTTCACCCACAAGGCATCGACTGCCGCCAAGCCTAGTCGTCGAACACTAAGCGGCAAAGAAACTCACGTAAGTGAGGCCCTTGGGGCTCACCCTCTTCCTCTCGCAACAAAAACATTAAGCAAAGCGGTGAGTACAAAAATTGTTTTTGTACTCGCAAGACTGACGTGTGAACTAGCGCACTGCTCATATGCTACATGCAGCTTATTTGGTGGAGGCCATATGTTTCATTTGCACAAAGCCAAATTTATTTGCAATAATGTAATCTGATTAGAAGGCAAGTTTACAATTCATTTTAATGTTGAAATAACAAGAAGGATAATAATAGCAAAAGAGTAAAGGTAAACAACCTAGAAGTGACTATCCCAATAGTCACCACAACAATAGCACGAACCCCAGATTCGTACCACCCAGCAAGTTTTAATTTAAAAGTTGTAGTCTAACTCTTGGAAGACATTGCCAAGCGTGTCCATAACCTAGGACGAGGCTATTCGAATAGTTTTAACTCGCAGGGTGTACCATGCATCCACACTTCGCATCGCCTTAAGCCAAAGCACACTTCCAAGGTATGTTGCACAACTAAGTCCTACGAGACTTTTTCCAATATTGTGTATTAACTACGAGCCGTCAGATAGATAGAAATCCATACGCTTACATGGTAAAGCCGAAAAGACAACTACCTTTGCGGGGTAAAGTTTTTCGGACAACTACCATGCTCCCAACACCATCCCTCCTGCGACCTCCTGCGACCCGGAGCCAATACACGCCAAAGTACTAGGTCAAGAGAGGTCCCATATACTCTAGTGTGGTTAGCACGCTAAAATGCTTGGTTTAGTGTAACAAGATGTTCGGTCCTTGTTGACCCGGGCACCTTTCCAATCACACCCAACAGATCACACCAAAACTTACCATTGTGCCCAAGTCTAAATCGTTTTTTTTTGTTTTCATTTTTAGTTTTTTTGCAATTAACAAAGTACCGGCTAGAATATAAGAACAAGAATAATTTTATGTGATCAAGATCATCGACTAAGTCGATGATCGCCCAATCTATCGGAAACTAAGCAAGGCTAACAATCGAACTCGTAATCTACTAAGTGATAAGAGTTCATGCAACTAACTCTAATCACGCAAGTAACCTAGGCTCAGGTAGTAGAGATCAATATTTCACCTACAGGATATGCAGCTACGGTTTTAACTAATCAATTTAACACAAAATAAGCAATGCATACATACAGCTGAAACAAAATATTAGACTTTAAAATACTGGGATAAACATGATCAAACTGCTTGCCTGGCTGCTGTTGCTCAGGGTGCTCAACTTGTTGCAGAGGATCACTCTCGATAATGCCCGACCCGTCGCAATCTATCGATCGAGCAAAAGCAACAAATAAGAACCAATAACATCGACAAAACTCAAAATTTCAAAAACAATCACAAATCTATAACACAGAAGCTAGATCATTACAATAGGAACAACAATTTAGCTACTGAGATGATTTTAAATTAGACATGGTTTCAATGATTGATCTACCCAACTTACTTACTTACCAAGCTAATCACAAAATCAATCCTCTTATATGTTTTAACCTTTCGACAGACTTTGATGGTGATTGTGTGCACATCTATTAACTAAGCATCAAATTAACACATCTAAACAACTAGTTACTCTAAACAACCATCATTAGTGATAAAATCACTTAAACCTACAAGGAGCTATTGAAACACTAACTAGTTAATTAGCCAACCATTAGATGCTAACAATTTTCTAATTAAGGTTGGGCTTTAATAAAATTCAGCTACTAACACACCTAAGCATCACACCCACATATAGCAAGGTTAACAATTTCAAAGATGCTACTACTACAAGGCCTTACTATACTTGTAAAAGCAAGTACAGAGACAAACAACAGGATCATCTAACCACCTCTTTGATCATTCAAACAACAAGAGCTTTGAAACTTAATGACACTAACTAACTGACTTCATACTAACCACTACTACTAAGGAAAGTCATCAAACACTAACAAGATTTGAATAGCATAAGCATGAAACCAATTTCATCGACAACAGAGAAAAACGACAACAGGGAACAATTACAGAGAACCAGTGACTAACTTTCCTCCAAACCTCAATTCCAATTTTGATCATGCAAGAGAGTGAACTAATGAACAATCCTAAGATTGATTAGCAGCTAACTACAAGGCTTAAGAGAGGTGGGCCCCACTGCCAGTGAAGCAGAGGGAGACAAAGCCGAAGAACAGAGAGGCTCGGCCGCTCGACTGGATTTGTCGCCGGCGAAGGAGTGGCGGCGCGGTCGAGGTGATGGCCAAAATGGGTTGCTCGTGGACCACTGAAGCTGAAGGTGGTCTCGAGGCAGCCGGAGATGCACTGTGGCGGCGTGGCGACGAAGCGCGGCGGCCGGCCGTGGAGGTGACAAGGGGCGACTGCGACCGAGAAGAAAAGGGTGAAAACTAGCGCGCGCATGAGCACCAGTGGGTCACCAGGAACTCACCGGAATGACGCAGAGCTAAGGTGGTCGCCGGAGATGGCCCGCGACGAGAACCGGCGCGCGATCAAGGGTCACGAGGAAGGAACAACACGAGCAAAAACGGAGAAAAGAGAGATGGAGATAGCTCGAGTGAGTGCACTAGATGGTGCTAGCGCGAGCAATTACTCTAGGAACCAACTCACCGAGATGAGGAGGAAGATCCAACTTTTTCACGAAGAAGAGGGACACCTAAATTCAACGGCCCTCGCGAGTGAAACTCGTAATTAGTTGAGGGGAAACAATCTGACGAGTGGAACACAGTGACGCAAGAAAGAAGAAGGTGAGCTTCATGGTTGTGGTGTCGACACGGCGGCGGCACTACGCGGAACTGAGAACGCGTACTCCTTGGTTTGAGCTCAGAGCGAACAAGGAAGGTAGTGAATGGCTTTGTGATGTCAAAGAGAGGAAGAGGAAGCTTTGGCTACCCTTAAGTAGGAAAAAGGACGGAGAAACCCGAGAGGAGGAGCCCTCAACGCCGATGCGCTCAGACCGAGGCGGCGAGTTGGTGAGGTAGATGACGGCGATTAATGCCTTACGGGTATGGGCTAACTTGCGGACGATGCGCCGAGGTATGGGCTAACAGAATGGACGCGAGGCGAGGTGGCGCATGATCTTTGCCGGTGCACTCAGCGCGAGTGAAACAAGAGAATGGACCGGTAATTATCTCCATAAGACCGAGCTTAGACAAGGTCTTAGGGCGGTCTCCGTAAATAATTCAATTTAACTCATCCGCCTGGGGCCTCCGATCATGCTGCTCCACTGCGGCGCTACATGATTGCGATTCTCCTCGATTGAAAACGCGCCCTTGGTGAGCGCGAGTATGACATATATTGGCTCCCAAGATCAACGACCAATATACTCATTCTTGCATAATAGTTAAGGTCTACAAGCTTATTACAAACGCGACCGCCAAATTTAAAGTCAAGTATCGAGTAGCAATGAAGTAAATAGATAAAGCAAAAGACCAGCAGTGGTATGCCCATCACCCATCGGCAACCGACTCGGGGTTAAATGGTAGCACACTACTCATTAGTGTCGCCCAAGTCAACACTAGCGAGATCATCATAATCATAACCTTCCTCACTGAAAAGGCCGACAAACATCCGGTGAGTACAAGTGTACTCGCAAGTCTTACACAAATAAAAATAGTTATGCATAAGGGTCATTCAAAGGATGGCTCATATTGGTTTAGTTTCATGAAAGAGACGCAACAATTAACATCCTACACATACTAGTTTTTCATGTGCCCATTTAAAATCAGATTTGAAGTAGAAGTACAACATGTAGTAAAGCATTTCAAGTAATAAACAATTGAATCATACAAAGACCAAAGTGGCTGCCCACTTTGATATACTAAACACATGAACAACCCGTTCATGGCGAATCCCAAGTTTAACCACAATTTTAATTAAAAGTCTAACAATAAGCGACCACAAATTTCAAGCGGTCGTCCATAGCAGTGACACAGCTATTCGAATAGATTAATACCCTACAGGGTGTACTACTTTACCCACACGACTTGATTAGCCCGTAAGCCTCAGAGGCCTCTGAAATAGCACACTTCCTATGGTATGCCGTAGGTAAATCAAGATCTGATCATTTCAGCAAGAAAGCCCTATTGAGCTAAGTCCCCCTTGTGAGATGGTTCCTTGCCTAGTACAAGCGTCGGATAGCACTTGCTAGGGGCTCACAAGTTATATTGGAAATCTGATGCAATCAAAACAAAAGAATTGGTGCTCCTTGCACACTATAAGGATTACATCGGCTCCTCAAAGAACATAGGATTTCACGGTCGCTATGCCCCTTACACCACCAAGGACTTAACACGATAAAACCCTCCCCTACTTAACCATCGGCACCCATACACGCGTGTGGCAGACGAGTGTTGCTTGAACGAGAGGTACCCAAAGTTCGGTCCTCAATTGTCCGGACAAGTCCTTCCACTTACCCAATGCTCGTGCACAAGCACCATCACTAACCAACACTTGTCGGACCAAATCTCATTTAAAAATGACCAAGTTTAACTCATAAAACAGCTACAAAGATCTGAAGTAAAAACATAACGTAAGAGTTGTGTGTATCCCAAAACCGCCGGGTTATTCCGGCGATCGAACTACAGTATCTAGACTTGCATGGCTAAGCAATTCTACAACCCATAATTCACACATCCTATCCTAAGCATATAGGAGTTGGCATAATTCAAGATTAACCTCAAGCATAGGACATAACTATACTACACATCACAAAAATATTGACATAATCAAAATAGCATGCAAGCAATTATTATTGCACTATCTTAACCAAAGCGGGATCAAATATGATGCAAAAGAAAGTTCAAATGATGCTTGCCTTCTTGGTACAACGATGTTGCTCACTCTCGATCGTGTAAGTGTCGATATCAATATGCTCTGGATCTATATTATAACATCCAATAAATACAGAGAAGAACAACTCAAAAATCAAAATGCTCAAACATGCATGATTTTTTTCTGATAGTTAGGTCATGATTTTAGATGAATTTAGGTAAAAGAGTTATTCCATTTGGAGTTATGAATTGGAAGTTATGCAATTTTGAATTTAGTGTTTGATATGCTGTTTTGAGTAATTTAATCACTAAGTGAAAATTTGTAGAGGCAGTGGTGGGGTAAAGGATTACATAGGTAAATAGGTAACATTATTACAAGTTCGAATAGTTGAGTTTGTCACATTTGGAGTTCTTATGATTTAGTTATGTAATTTCAAAGTTACCGACCTTTTATAGTGTAACAATAATAGAGTAAAGATATATTTTGCTAAAACACATTCTCTGTGACAGGGCAATAGGGAAACCATTTCTAGAAATAAATATACTGAAAATAAAAATTACGAGTTGGTTTCATTGTTTTTGGATGCTCCAATATTTACTTATGCATTTTTAAGATTTGCCCATTTTCGATTGTAAAGGTAATGATTTTAATGAATGTATTCCCAATTAAAGCCCTCTGCTACAGAGACACGTTTGAAACTATTTTTCATATTAAGTCTATCAAAAATGTAAATTTCCAGAAGTGGTTTCGTTAAATTTGGAGTTGAGATGAAATAGTTATGCATTTCTAAAGTTATTATCAATTTTCAGTGTACAAATATACTGATTTCGAATTTACTAAAGTATCTACTACTTTTCTTAGCAGCTTCCACCAAAGCCAGCGACTTGGGACGGGGACAACATTATTGACCTGATCGTGACTTCGGTCGGCGCAACACTCTGAAGGCGTATTCCTCAGATACGTTTCTTCAAAACTCTAAACGTAAAACCATTCTAAGCATGTTCGGGATACGTTTTCTACTTAACGAAAACGTACTCTGTAATTTACGCATCCACTTATGGCCGTATGGCCCACATGTCATACTCTACAAACCTCTATTTATCCCAACCGTTTTCTAAATGAGGCCCCACATGTAAGCGACAGATTAACACTTAATCTCAGCACTTAACCACGTTATTGACTTTAATTGCGCGCTCTGATGCTTTGGACGGCGGACAACGGCGGCGTCGTTCGTGCTTGCCCGGCGGCTTGCCGGAGCGGCGGTTCACGGCGGCGCCAGCCAAGGGCAAGAATAGCTGCGCAATAGCAAGGCGCGTCTAAGGGTGGTGGTTAGAGTGCTCGAGGTGGACTGCACCGGCGGCTAGCCGGAGTTGGGCGGCGGTGAGCTATACGGCAAAAACGTAAATGGCAACACTTCGCTCCGCAGCGCAAACAAGCGGTTGCTTATGCTATCTAAGGGCCTAGGGGTTACTGCGGCTAGAGAGGGCTTGGGAGGTTCGAGCGGCGGAGACTGCGTCGGGCCGGAGAAGAAAGTTGGCGGCGTGCGGCTGCGAGGAGAGGCAACCCCGAGCAAAACCAAGACTAGTGAGTGCTTGGATCAGCTCCGAGGACTCAAGGTCAAGCTATAAGAGCAAGGAATCGAAGGATGGCTTACCAAAGTGAAGTGGGAGAGAAAGGTTGTGTCACGGCCTAAATGGTGCAATCCCTCAATCCAAGACAGGTCTTGCGTGCAACCTGAAATAAGTTGAGGGTTTGATTAGAAAGCTAAGGCGCACAAAGTGACACGAGGGAGCGAGGACCATACCTCCTGGAGACAAGAAAAGACCTCACGGATGCCACTCGGGCGTGCTCGGAGGTGGGTTAGAGCACGAGGATGAACCGGTGCTACAAGCAAAAACAAGACCTCGCGTGAGCAAAAATGGAGACGGGATGGAAACTAGAACCGGGAAGGAATCACGCGAGGTGACTTACCCCAGCAGAGAGCTTCAAGCAAGCCTCCTCTCTCTCACAACCGAGGAGAAGTGAGGGAGAAGGAGGGTTGCGAGGGTGTTAAAACCGAGAGACGTTGGGGTGGGTGCGGTGTGCGAGAGGGGAGCTCGGGATAGGCCAACAGGTGCGGTGAGGTGATGGCGGCTCGGGGCGTAGCGACCGCGTGGCGAGGAGCTCGCGCGGCGTCAACACGAGGAAGAAGAAAGGCTCGACAGGCGGGCCCGCGGCGGCAGCGACTCGAGGCGAGGTGATGCACCACTACGTGGTGATTTGAGTCCGTTAGATCGAGGATCGGCGATGATATTGGTGGTGGCATTCGGACGGGTCGGCGTGTTGGCGAGATCGGACCATCGGATGAGGATCTAGCGGTTGCATGCGGCGGTGCGTTTAGGTGGTTTGGCCGAGTCATGTGGCGAGTCGGACTCAGTCCAGAGGAACGATGCTAGCCGATCGAGAGTTGAGTTTGACTGAAATTAATTTAGATTTACCACTTTGACGAGCCTCATAAATAGAAATAAATTTCATAAAATCATGAAATAATTCGTGGGGTTCTGGGATGATATAGTTCCCATAAAATTATAAACCCTACTGTTCATAAAATAGTTTGTGATATTAAATTCAAACTTGTTGTATGTCTATGAATGTTGTTTGAATTTTAATGAGGTTCAAACTAGTCCCAAAAAATTTGGAAAAATTATATTAATTCTGATAATTAATGTAGTATTTAAATAAATTGATTTGAGATGATGATCACAACTATTTATTCTGAATTGAAGTGGAATCTGAATCTTGATGTATGTTCACCTCAAATTAGATTTTCCAAGTACAATATATTACTGAAATGATTTGAGTTTGATAATGCTTGTTAGTGAAATACATATTAATCCAATTTAATTAGTTGGGGCTGTGACAAGTAGGGCCTGCCCGTCGCCGACAAAGCGAGCAAAGCGCGAGAGCCGAGTCGGTGTGCAGAACAGTTGGTCCGACTCGATCAAGAGAATACCGACCGTTGATCTAAAACGGACGATCGAGATCTGTGTATGCATTCTGACAGTCGACGAGATGAGCAAAGGTGGACCGTGCGATCCACATCGGACTACCGAGAGCGATTGGACTCAGGCGGTGCAGTTAAGTGGTGCGGCTGGACCGAGCGGCGCGGTCGGACTCAAGCCCGAGTTAGGTTCGAGCCCAACAAACAGTGATCCCCGGGTTTGAAAATCAAAAGGCTGAGCAGGTTTGGGGAATTTTTAGAGGTAGTTCCAGAGCTCCAAAAATTCCAAAATTTTTATGGGAGCTTCCTGGGACAGAGGACAACCTTGTGTAAATTTTCCAGGAATTTTTATGCACTAGATTTCTCCCAAGAAAATTCACAAGCTGCTATCTTAAGGTTTGACCAGACTTTTGAACTTGTTTGACTTGGCCATTTGAAATAGCAAACAAAATCCAAAAATTGTGAGATTTTTCAGAGAGGTAGATAGGATGATCAAGATGATAGGAAAAATATTCCCAGAGGATGTTCACAAGTTTTAAGGCTAAGAATTTGTTGACAATAATTTCCATTCACAAGAATTAAATCTTAGAATTGGAAATTGTTTAGGGAAAATTTGGAAAACTTCCAAATGACTTCATGAGACATCAAAAGTTTTTATTTCTCCTCATAATTTTACATTTGAAACACAAACCCTAACTTAGGGCTGTTACATAGTTCAAGTTGAGTTAAGTCAACATTAAGTTCCAGAAGCTCCCAAATGAACTCCCCCTGAACTAAAGCAATAAAAACGAGAGGCTGGCAAAGAAAACAGCAAAAAGACAGTCCTTAAAGCATAGATAAGATAAAGAGAAAACTATGGCTCGGACTGACTCTCATCTACCCCATATGACTCTAGGACTATCAACTGCCTACCTAACACACCTGGGAGCAAACACGTACCCTGTCTACCCGAGGGTGGCCCGTCCCTCGCTAGAACCTATAAGCAGTGAGTGAGCTCAACCTAGTGAGAAGAGAGACAGCTAATAAGCAGCATCCTAGAATCACAAGATAAGAGTCGAAAGTCTAAGCAACTCGACTAGAGAAACACTCTAATCTATGCTAGGAGGACTAATCCCAAATGCACCCAAAATGCAATGCAACAACAAGGAGTAAGAGCATAATTAGTATAGTAAAGCAAGAAAGAATAGAAACTCCCCTCACTACTGGTCCATAGGACAGACCACCCCAAGCTCTCCTCAGAGAGTGAAAACCTCGAACTATCCAATGGCTTGGTGAAGATGTCACCAACCGGTGGTCACTTTCCACAAATCGAGCACTATATCGCCATTCTCTACATGGTCTCTAAGGAAGTGATAACGGATATCATGCGCTTGGTCCGGAGTGTTGCACCGGGTTTTTGGCAATGTTAATCGCAAGTATTATCACAAAAGAGTGGAACACTATCGATAACTAACCCAAAGTCCCGCAGGTCGGCCATCGAGCACTTGGCTCAAAGAATCGCCGCAGCAACGCTCGGCCTCTGCGTGGATGTGTAACACCGGATCGCTTCCTTGAAGACCAGAAACAAGAGAAGTGCCAATAAATTGGCAGTGCGAAGTGCTCTTCCTATCTATCCTACAATGGCAAAGTCGCATCGAGAAGGCTCTCAAGGAAAGACAGATGAGGAAGAGTACGATACCATAGTCAATGGTAGCTCGCAGTACTAAAGATACGCTTCACGCTGGCGGTGAGAAACGCGAGGAGAAGCTCGAAACGAGCGCATGCACACACCAAAAATGTATGTCCGGTCTCGAGGCGTTGAGGTACAAGAGGAGCCAATCATGCCGCGAAAGTCCTTTTGATCAATCTGCTCGCCATCCTCATCTCGGCCAAGATAGGCCGTAGAAGCCATGGGAGTCGACACAAAGCTTACCATCACTCATGTCGGTTGCTCAGAGGTCACGAGTGTACTTTCCCGATGAAGAAAGGTACCCTCCGAGTCCGCTTGATCGAAAGCCAAGGAAGAAAGTCAACTCACCCATCATACTCATCTCAAACTCGGTGCTCATGACATCCGAGAGCGTGAAACCAGTATGGGAAGAGCGCCAAAGATGATGTCATCCACATAAATCTGAACGAGCAGAAAGTCGGTGCCATGCCGGTGGATGAATAAGGTCTTGTCTACTTTACCCATCTCAAAACCATGACTTAACAAGTAGGACTTAAGCCTCTCATACCAAGCTCTCGGGGCTTGCTTAAGTCCATACAAAGCTTTGGAAAGTGGAAGACATGGTTTGGGAATTTGGGATTTTGAAACACGAGGGTGTCAGACGTAAACCTCATCCTCAATAAAACCATTGAGAAAGGCACTCTTGACGTCCATCTGTAAAGCTTGAAACCCTTAGAAGTCGCAAAGGCAAGCGTGATTCTAATGGCTTCAAGTCTAGCTACAGGGCAAAGGTTTCTCAAATCTAGACCTCAACACCGGGAGAACCCCGAGCTACCGCCTAGCCTTGTTTCAATAACCACTCCATCCTCGCTCGCTTGTTCTTGAACACCCACTTAGTCCCAATAATATTGTGACCTCGCGGGGCTCGACAAGCGACTGCACCTTGTTCCTCTCGAAATTTTCTAGCTCCTCATGCATGGCATTGACCCAAGACTCATCGTAAAAGGCGTGACAAGCGTCCTTGGGCTCAAAGGAGGTAACAAAGGCGAATGGAGACAGACTGAGAAAAGCGGACTTAGAGCGTGTGACACGCTCAAGAGGTCTCCAATAATCGCTCGAAGGATGCCTTTTACGGATATGTCGGGAGGTCTGGATGAGGAGAAGAAGTGGCCTCTACCTCGTGTGTAGACGAGGCAGGACAGAGCCACTAGCTCGGAGGAGCGAGAGGTAAGGGCCGATCACCTTGAGGTGCCGTGGAAGAAGGCATTACAAGGGAGGATGAGGAGCTGGATCGTAAACAACCATCGTCTCCATCGTCCTCATCATCCACAAAGATGGTCTCGATCGCTCTAAAGAACACGAGATATCGGCCTAGTCCCTGACCGCCTCGTCAAAGGTCACCTCGCGGTCTCTACCAACTTGCTAGACTCGCAGCCTGCACCTAAAGCGCGAAGAAGTCGAGTAGCCTAGAAAGATACCGCCACAGAACGTGACTCGAACTTGTCTAGGTTCCCGGACTTGAGAATAAAGCATTTGCAACCAAACACACGAAAATGAGAGACGCTGGCTTTCGCCCGTATCTCACCATCATAAGTGCGAGTGCAAGTGTGCCCAGAAAAACTCGATTCGAAACATGGCACGCGGTCGCAATGGCTTCAGCCCAGAACTTCCTCGGTGTAGAGTACTCATCAAGCATCGTCCTGGCCATCTCGACTAAGGTACGGTTCTTCCTCTCTACAACGCCATTCTGCTGAGGGACGTATGGAGAGGAGGCGGTGCTCTACACTGCCTCACCACGTAAACTCTCAAAGTAGGAATTCTTAAACTCCGTGCCATTGTCACTGCGGATTGCTCGTAAGGTACCTGGAAGCTCAACAGAAAGCCTATTAAAAAGACCTCGGAAATGTGAAAACGTCTCATCCTTCGATGCTAAGAAAAACACCCAAGAAAACCTCGAGAAGTCATCGACCACAACAAGAACATACCACTTCCCTCCTGCCGATCAGACTCGATTTGGTCAATCGTGTCCATGTGGAGCGGTGTCTCCGTGCATCGGTCATAGTAACTGTGACCGGAGGGTGAGAAGCGGCAACCATCTTGCTGTGTCGGCATGGAGCACAAACTAGATCTTTGACCATCTTGAGTTTCGGCATACCACGAATGAGATCATGGCCGCTAACTCGGGTCAAATGGTCAAATCCAATATGACCAAGTCTCCTATGCCAGAAAGAGAGATCGCGGGACTCAGAAGCAACTAAACACCTGAGAGGATCACCAGAAAACTCTGAAAACTCAGCACGAAAGATCCTCCCATAACGAGAAATCCCGCAAACCAGACTACCCGAAGAATCAAGAATTTTGCAATTGTTTTTCTTAAAGCTCACTTCGAAACCGTCATCGGTAAGCTGAGAAACTGAAAGCAAATTGTACTGCAGCTTACTAACCAAGGCAACATCTTTCAAAATGAAAGAATCATTCACGCGCAAGACATGACTTTGGCGATGACGCGCCTGGAAGAAGCATCTCGAAGGTGATCTTCTCATCACCGGAGCACGGACTAGGAAGAAAACCAACAAGAATCTCGGTCATGTGTCGTGAACACCCGAGTCGACGAGCCAAACCTTTTCCTTCCTCGCCCGCGAACTCGAGTCAATAAGAGAGTAAAGTCTCAAAGACCGGGTAAATCAACGATGATTTTGGCACCCAATCTTGAGTAATACGTCGAGCAGATGAAGTAGTCAAGCACGACTGACCTCTATCTACCTTACGCTCTCTGTCACTCAAAGCAGAAGGTCTATGAGCAGACCTAAAGCTGTTGCTAGGTCCGACTGCTAAGGGAGAGCGAGTCGGAACACCGCAACAAGTCGATCACGCCGCGGTAGCTATCTTGATGGAGAAAACGAGATCTACCCTCGTGACGGCGGAAGTCACGACCAGAGCATATCGAGGACGAAACCGTAAAACTTCAGAAACCGAGTCCTCGACATCGCCCAAACACGACTCAATAGTCCTAGACCTCGTGTTGGTCCTAGGTGCACTCAAGGTCCGAGGTCGACCACGAATACGCCTAAGAGACTCAACACGGTCTCTACGCGCGATCTTAGTGCGCTCAAGCATCGATCGATCAGGTGTCCATCCTTCCGACAGAAGGTGCGGTGATACTTCACCTTACGAGAGGTAGAAGCGAAGACGGGAGGCTTCGCCTTGCGAGAGGTCAAATGCAGAAGGTGGAATCACCTTCGACATAAACCGGACATAGCCGGTGACTTAAATTGGACTTTCTCGGTCCCGACTTAGTCTCGATCACACCGGTGCTATGGGTCTAAGCACGGCGGTGGATGCTTCCTTATGTCCTCATAAAAATCATATCCTAGACCTTGATTAAATCACAGATCTTAGATTGATCTAGAATAAGATTGAGCTTCTTCTTGCCTCCTACAAATCTCTCGAGAGTGTTCATATGGTACCGACACTCCAGAAGAGAGAGGTGCAAGAAGAGCAGAGGGAAGAAGAGGCAAGAGAAGGTAAGGGAGCAGAGGAAGAACCAACAAGAGAGGAAAGAATGGCTTGTGCACACACACACCGACTGAGAGGGACAGTCCTACTACTAGTAGGTTGGTTCGCGTCTCTAGGCGTCTCACCCTTACCACAGGGCTTCTCCCACACCATCAATCATATTACAAGCACAATGTGGCTTCTAGAACGTCCTTAGTTAGCTTCACACATTTCTCATCCAAAGCAATCAAGTCGATTTTAGTTTGTTACAATTAATGCATGGTGAGCTAACAGGTCCTTAGAAGCAAAGCGAGCCAACTTCCTATCATGATCAATCATATCTTGAAAGCTGTTTAGAGACAACTTCAAGTTCAGCAGTTAACTTAGGACAGTTCAAGCATGAATCAATCGGCTCAAGTAAAGAAGCTTGTAGTTCAGCAATTTTATGATCTGCCCGTTTTAAGTTCATCTTCAAGTTATTGCAATTTTCACAAGACTTGGGCAGATCAAGGAGCATGGCACAAGGTCCTCTAGCAACAATATCCTTATCCTCACATGAGGTGGGAGAAGTAGTCTCATCAAGTAAGTAGGGTAATGACCATCCTACTCAACTCTAAGCGAGCAAGCGGACTAACATTCTCCTCCTTAACAATATCAAGCTCGGAGGACACACTATCATGCGAGGTCCTTAGTTTCTCCATGTCACCCAACAGAGCACAAAGATGTATCACAATCATCACGGGAGGGAGCGGATGTAAGTGAGGTAAGCTCCGTGATAGTCTATCTACTTCCTTCTCTAACTCAAGACACCTAGCCCTTGCTCTAGCATGAAAACCACCTAGCTTAAGAAAAGCATGATTGAGCTGGTCGTAGGTGGGGCCTACCTCGTCCGAGTCTGAGTCTGACCTTTGTCGCTCGATTCGCCTCGAGGCCATGAAGCACATGCCGAGAAGTCGTTGCCACCATCCTTGGGCTCTTTGTCACCCGTCCCATCGTCGTCGCTCCATCCTTCCACCTCGCTGAGGTCGAGGTCGTCGAAGGCGGTGAGGACGCGATGGAAGAGCTTCTTGGCTTTGCCAAAGTTGTGGAACTTCTTCTTGCCTTGTGCAGGAGCTGGAGGCTTCTTGTTGCGGTTCTTATCGGTGTAGTCGTTCTTGCCCGAACCGCCATAATCGTTCTTGCCTTTCTCGGCTTAGGCGCTTTGCCAATGTGGTTGGGGCCACCACACTCGAAGCAAATCACCGGTCCTCCTCTCTTTCTATCCCTCCTCCCCTTGTAAGCATGGGAGAATCTTCGAGCAAGAAGGGCCAGCTGCTCATCCGCAAGCTGCTCTAGCTGATCATCAGTTATGTCACAGAGAGCAGCAAGGGAGAATCCGCAAAGAGAATCAGAAGAAGAGGAACCAGAAGCCAACGTAGGATCAGTGACCAAAGCCATCGACTGTGACTTCGACTTACGAGAGACAATGTCAATCTCGTGAGTCTTGAGGCGCGAGTACAGCGCGTCAAGAGTCAAGGTCGAGAGGTCTGTCGTGTCCTTGATGGTGGTCACTTTCATCTCCCAAACACGCAGATCAAGTGTCGCGAGCATCTGACGAGCGTTGTCCGAGTCGAGGTATGTGAGACCGACCGCTCGGAGGTTGCTCAAGATTTTGTGAAATCGCAAAAAGCACTCATCCAGGGACTCACCAGCAAGCATCTCGAATTTGTTGTATTCGCGCTTGAACTGATCCTGTCGAACCGTCTTGATCTGGGTGGTGCCCTCATGGTATGCGTCGAGGGTCACCCAGATGTCGTAGGCGGACGACAGGTGAGATATGCGGTCAAACTCGCTACGACTCAAACCCTGGATGATGATGTTCCTTGCCTTTGCATTCGCCTCAACATCAGCCATGTTCCCGGCATTGATGTTCTCATCGGCGGGAACAACGAATCGTACCTTGACCTTCCGCGGATGGCATACCCCAGGCACGGATGTATGTCTCCATTCGGCTCTTCCGTAAGGGTAATCGATGCCATCAAAGCGGCGCTTGGTCAAGTACTTGTCCGTCGCCATGGCTCTTGAGATCGGTTAAGATCTATTGATTAGAGCTAACTGGCTCGATACCAATTGTTGGACCGAAATGGCGACTAGAGGGGTGAATAGGAGCACAAACTCTTTTGTCTCCAAATCAAATTCAATACGAATATCACTCCAATAGCTATGAAAGCTATGAAAATCAATCAATCAAGCACAGCGGAAGACTTGTATTGAATCCAATCAAAACCCCAAAAGAAATGACCACAAACACAAGAAGACACTGATGAGCAATGACGAAAATGCAAAGTGGTCGATGAACGAGACTCGTAGCTTGTACTCGAAAATGAGCGAGGCTCGAAAGAGTAGTACTAAAGCTACTGATGTTTTGCTACAAGACTCGTAGCAAGAACTCAAAATGAATAGTACTCGATGCTACGAGACTGTAGCTACAGGTGTTGTGCTACAAAGATCGTAGCTAGCACTCGAAATGAATAGCACTCGATGCTACGATTGCTCGATAAAAGAATAGAGCTCGAAAGAGTAGTACTCGATGCCACAGTGCTCGTAGCTCTGATGATCGTGCTACAAGACTGTAGCTCACACTCGAAATGAACCGTAACTCGATACTACAAGATTTGGTACTCGATGCTCAAGATGCTCGTAGCAAGAACTCGATGATGGATGCTACTGATAAAATCAAGACAAGAAACTGAATTTCAGACGATTTCGAGATCGAAAAATGATCTAACTTTTGCTCCACAACTCCAAACTTTACGAAACTAGACACACACCTTCTCAAAGATGTCAGAACCTATTCCATGCAACGATCGTCAAGATCCTTGCCAAAGTTCCTATCTTTTTCAGTTTGAACGAAGGGTGCTCCAAAACCGAGTCAAAATCGAAATATGATCTAAAGACTTACTCGTGGGTGATTGATGATCAAGAAGATCCTAGATGTGTTCCCACATGTCACAGCAAGCTAGATCAAGAAAGGAAATCAAGCAAAAGCTCCCAACACGAAATCTCAAGAATCAACCCAAAAGGGAGAACGAAGAATAGAGAGCAAGAACAGAGGAAAACTTCAGATTTCCATTCATTGAATCAAGAGAAAAATACAAAGAGATACATCCCCATATGCATGAACATTCGAATAGGGAAGGTTACAAGCTCGTCAAACCAATCTCTCCCTCTCCAACTCAAGAACACAACCCATACATGCTTGAGAGGAGATGATACACAGTCTCTCTAGAGACCAACGAAGGGACACAGAGGGAACACAACTCGCCTCTCCCAACAACTCTCAACCACTAAAGCTCAAGCCAAAGAAGACTCTCTGGTCTCTTTTGACTAAAGGAAACCCTAAAATCCCTTGAAGTGTTCATCGGGCTTGCAGCCCTCCAACCTATTTATAGCCCATGGCTAACGGGTCTCCACCCGCTACGCCCGCTAAGTCCACGAAGCCGCTCCCGCTGTGCGGCCTTGCGAAATTCCGTTCGCCTCCCGCACCTTCCGAAGCTTCCTTGCTCCTTGTCTCGCACGCCTCGTAACCACATCGAGTCCACGTCATGTTCGACATATCCGACCGTTCTGACCTCAGCGCCACCTGCGCCTAGTCCGGTCCACCGTGTCTCTCCACGACTTCACCCGATGTCGTAACCACCTCGAGTTCACGTCGTCTTCGACACATCCCGACCGTTCTGACCTCAGCGCCACCTGCGCCTAGTCCGGTCCACCGTGTCTCTCCACGACTTCACCCGATGTCGTTCCAGGAAGCTTCAGTGCTCCTTGTCTCGCACGACTCGCAACCACCTCGAGTCCACGTCGTCTTCGACACATCCCGACCGTTCTGACCTCAGCGCCACCTGCGCCTAGTCCGGTCCACCGTGTCTTTCCACGACTTCACTCGATGTCCTGCAGTCACACAGACAAGAAACACATCAACTAGCACCGCTCGATACATGAAAGCATAACTACCATCATACTTACCATGTCGAAGTCCAAACCTGTCGAACACACAAAATATGCAACCTAATCCCGTACGACCAAGTTTGACCACAGTCCAACCGAGTCCAATTGCGCCACGCAACGACTCGACTCCGAACCACCCAAAACAAACTCGACTTAGATCGAGTCCGATTGCACCACGCAACGACTCGACTTATCTAAACCAATGTCAATTACTCATCACACACATGGGATGACCTCCACATGGTCTCTCATTGATCAATTCAAGCCATCTTCTTTGCCTTAGGTTCAGATCGGCCTGAGTGAAGATATACTTCAAACTCTTGTGATCAGTGTAGACTTCGCAGCGATTGCCGATAAGAAAATGTCGCTGTCACATCCCCAAATTAATAAAGAGGATTATTATGCATCTCATTAGCATGTATCATGATTTGAAACTTTTTATTTGCATATTGTACTTGGAAAATCTTTAAACACTTTTGGAACATACCCTTTTAAATTGATGTCCAAACTAGAAACCGAAATTAATGCTACTGAAAAACCTCTGGAAATAATTTATTCAAATACTATATTAATTATCATGAATTAATATAATTTTTCCCAAATTTTTGGGACTGGTTTGAACCCTAAGAAAATTCAAACACTATTAAAAGTCCTTATCTAAGTTTGAATTTATATATTACAAAATATATTATGAACAGTAGGGTTCAATAATTTTTATGGACACTAGGCTATCCCAGAAACCCCCCATAAATTATTTCATGATTTTAGGAATTTTATTTATATTTTTAAGGCCTCAGTCAAACTAGAATCTAAAGAAATTCAATCGGTCAAACCCTAGCTTGTTTCTCGGGCCGAACGCACCTTGACTCGAGCCCGACCCGGCCTCTTGACTCGGTCGAGTCAACTAAGCGCACCGCGACATGCGAGCCTTCGGATCGGAGATCAACGGCCCGCATCGTGCATCCTCCGACCGTCCAAGTCCCACTAATCTCATCCGTCGGTAGAGATCCAGCGGTGCGCATCGAATCACTTTACTCACGTTCGCACGCGCCGCCTTGTCTCGCCGACGGCGTGGGCCCAAGCTGTCGGCCGCCCTCGACCTCGCGCAGAGCCGAGCCCACGCGCCGAGGCGATCCGCTCTGTGCCGTTGAGGATTCGACGCCGTCAATCCACCGCCGCCGTTGGCCACCCGGGCGTTCCCGCGTAACGCCGCCTCCAATGCCGTCATCGCCGGGCATAATACCCCTCGCAACCCCTCCTTTCTTCCCCACTTCTCCTCTGTTGACCGAGGAGAGGGAAGCGTGTTCTTGCTCCTTTCACGGGTGAGTTTTCTCCGCATGATTCCTCTCGATCGTGATCCACCCGTTTCCATTTTTGCTAATCTCGACTCCTATCTTTGCTTGTAGCTCACGACCATTCTCGTGCTCTAGCTCACGCCCGAGCACGCACCGAGGACACTTTCGTGCCATCTTCGTGTCCCGGAGGTATTATCCTCAACTTTGCGCGTCACCTCACATGCTATAGGCCACTGAGAGAAATCCCTAAACTAATTTTGGTAATGCACGGCATGATCTTGTTGAATCGAAGTTTGCACCATTTCCGACCGTGAAGCAACTTTTCACCTCCCACCTTGATCCGGTAAGCCATTGTCCAATTCCTTGCTCCTATGCCTTGCTCTTAAGCTCCTTGAGCTAACCCAAGCATTCACTTTGCTTCATTTTACTCGGATCTTCATCTCTTCGATCGAGCCGTGTTGTCGCCATTTTCTTCTCAAGACCGACCAAGCTCCAGCTAACCCGAGCTTTCCCAAGACCTTCCTCTGCTCGGGTAGCTTCGGTTAGTCCCTAGTACTCGGGCACTCGCTTGTATGTCGCGCGAGCTACGCATTGCCGTTTCGTGTTTGCCGTAGAACCGCCGCCGCTAGCTCGGCTAGCCGCGGTCGCGGGCTACCTCGAGGTCGCCACCACCCTCAAAGATGCGTGGCGTTATTGCCACGACTATCACGACCCTTGATCCGGCGCCGCGTGGCGAAATCGCGGCGAGCGAGCCGGCAAGCGAACGGGAGCGTGTCGGGTCGTCTGGCACACTGTAGTAGGGTCATTAGGACCGTGATTCGATCTTTAATTAGCTAATGATGAGTTAGCCATTAAATGATGTCTTAGCCGGTCTAATGTTTCACTTACACGCGGGCCCCACGCACAGAAAACGGGAACGTTTTGGTTGAAGCCATAGAGGCTGACATGTGGGCCCCAGGACTTAACTCCCATGCGCCGTGCGCATGTGCCGGTGGACCAAGTCTCGTGGACCATGTCGCTGACAGTGGGACCCACTGGTCAGAACGCGAATTAAATCTGAGTTAAATGAAAAATGCACTATTCACCAGGCCCGCTGGTTAGTGACTTTGGCTCGTATTGCATCGGAGAAAAAGTTTAAACGACTTATAAAATCCGAAATCCATTTATTTACAAGCTGAAAAATATGTATAACTTTGAAAATGCATAACTAATTCATTTTAACTCCAAAATGAGTGAAACCACTTCTGATAAATTACTTATTTAATGAAATTTATATTAAAATTGGTTTCAACCATGTCTCTGTAATAGAGAGCATTATTTTGGAAAATGAGCCTTTAGCACTATTATTTATACAATAGAAAAAGGCTAATAACTTCAAAAATTCATAAGTAATTCTTGGAAAATCCAAAAACAGTGAAATCAGTTTTGATAATTTCTATTTCAAATAACCTTAATTATAAAAATAGTTTCAAACTCACCTCTATCACAGAAACTTTAGTTTGAGGAAAATGATCCTAAAAGTCATTATTTTTACATTATTAATGCTGGTAACTTTAGAAATCAATAACTAAATCATGAAAACTTCAATTGGAGCAAACTCAACTGTTTTGAACTTGTAATAATATTGCCTATTTATCCATGTAATCCATTTACTCACCAGTGCTCTACAAATTTTCGCCTCATAATTAAATTACCCGAATAAAGGCGTATTGAAATATGAAAATCGAATCACCATAACTTTCACATACTGAATCAAAATGAAATAATTCTTTCACAAAAAATCACTTAAAATCATAACTTAGCTACTGTAGAAAAATCATGCATTTTTGAGCATCTTGATTTTTGGAGTTTTTCTCGATGTTTATTCGGTATTGTATTTATCTAGATTCCAAGCTTATTGATATCGACTCCTACGCGACCGAGAGTGAGCAATTACTTTTCCATCAAGGCAAGCATCCTTTGAACCTTCTTTTGCATCATATTTGATCCCAATTTTGCTAGGGTAGATGCAATGATAATTGCTTGCATGATAGTCTTATATTGTCGCTATTTTTGTTATGAATGGTTAGACACATCCTATTATCTTGTCATTGAGGCTATCCATGAATTATTCCATTACTGAAATGCTATGGTAGGATGAGTGAAGTAATGTTGTTCGAGTTTGCTTAGTCGTGCAAGTCTAGAACCGGTAGTTTGATTGTCGGGAATAACCCGACAATTATGGGACAAACACAACTCTCTTGGTATACTTTTGTTTCAGATCTTCGTATCTGTTTTATAAGTGAAATTTTGTCATTTTTTTAAATGAGCTTTTGGTCTGGACAAGTGTTGGTTAGTGATGGTGCCTTCGCACGAGATTTGGGTATGTGGTTTGGCTTGTGCGGACAATTAAGGACCGAACTTTGGGTTGTTGCGATTCAAGCAAAACTCGTACTATCACACGCGGTATATGGGTGCCGTATGGTTAAGTAGGGGGAAGGTTTTATTGTGTTGAGTCCCACGGTGGTGAAATTGTAAGGGCATGGGACCGTGAAATCCGGTGTTCCTTTTGGGCCGATAGGATGGGGGCGTTAACGTCTTGTGTTTCCTAGGATATATAGGATGGAGGCGTTAACGTCTTGTGTTTCCTAGGAGCCATGGGTTGAGGGACTTGGCTCAATGGGATCTTCTTGCTAAAAACGACCGTATCTTGATTTATCCTACGGCATACCATAGGAAGTATGCTATATTCGGAGGCATCTGGAGGCTTACGGGCTAATCAAGTCGTGTGGGTAAAGTAGTACACCCCTGCAGGGTATAATCTATTCGAATAGCCGTGTCCACGGTTATGGACAACCGCTTGAAACTTGTGGCTGCTTATTGTTAGACTTGAAATTAAAATTGTGGTTATAACTTGGTATTGACATGAATGGGATGTTCATGCTTGTTATTGTATCAAAGTGGACCGCCACTTGGTTGTTGGTATAATTCATTTGTTATTGAATTCATTACTTATTCACATGCTTTATTTCTACTTCAAATCTGATTTTGTAAAGGCACGTGAAAAACTAGCATGTGTAGGTTGTTCAGTATTGCGTCTCTTCCGCAAAAAAAATTAAAGCCAATATGAGCCCTTCCTTTGAATGACCTTATGCATAACTATTTTTATTTGTGTAAGACTTGCGAGTACTCTTTGTACTCAGCCAGGTGTTTGCTGACTTTTTCAGGCGAGGAGGATTTAGAGACCGATGAGCTTATCGGTGTCGATTTAGGCGACACCGATGAGTAGTTTGCTATCATCTGACTCCCAGTTGGTTGCCGATGGGTTATGGGGCATACCATGGCTGGTCTTTTGGTCTATTTATGTGTTTCCGCTGCTACTTAATACTCTCTTTTAAATTTGGCCGGTCGGCCACTTGTATTAGATGTAAACTTGGAACTATGTTGTATGTCCTTTGAACTATTTATGTATGAATGTTGTATGGATGTGATCCACGTTGGGTGAGAGTATGGTTATATTGGTCGCTGATCTTGGGAGCCAATATAAGTCATACTCGTTGTTCATGAATTCCTATTTAACTCACTGAGTGTAGCGCTTAACTTGTCGAAGAACCGACAATCATGTAGTGCTCGCAGAGGAGCGGCGCGCATGATCGTCGGAGCTCTAATCTGAGTTAAGCCTTTCATTTAGATGGAGTTAAGTTGGAATTCATTTACCAGAGATCTAGAGTTGTGTCCCTAAGACCTGGATTAGTCTCGGTCTTACGGAGATAACTCCAGGGTCCCCACAGCGTTGGTATCAGAGCCATACTGATTGTAGGTTAGAGATAGCACTGGCGTTATAGTTAGTAAGCCTTCTTGAGTCAAATTATTTTTGAAATTGTCAAATTAATTTCAGAAAGTTTAAGTTAGGAATATCTTTTATTCCTCATCCATCCTAGTATCTTTTCTTACCCTATTTCTGTTTTTAAAGAAATCTTACCTTATTGTTCTTGCTTTTAGATGAGTCGCCAATACTTGGTCAAAGAAACTCAAGCTGAGAACGTGGATGGATACCCGGCGCTTCTCTGGGAAATGATGTGGAGGGCGAACTTCACCTATCAGCCATCTTACGCCATCTATCGCCGCGACAGGGGGCCAGGCATGGAGGAATACTTGGTCGTGATCAACATTATCGCCAGACGAGTCACGGGGAGTATCCCATATTGTTTCCAGGCACGTGGCACTTCGGAGGCCATGGCTCTACAAGAAGTGGCTCGTGTGGCTATGAGCCATCTCCGTTATGATCTGACGGAGTTGTCTCAGCCGCCTTACTACCATTTTCCTATGTGCGAGCGTGGCACGGAGGTGGACACCTTTGCGCGGATTCAGTTTGGGGAAGACACCCAGGTTAGGCAGTTGGCAAGATTGGTCCATATCATGGATCAAATCCATCGGTGCACCGTGTATGAGTTATACGAGACTAAATCGGCCGTCGTGGTGGCCCAAAGCACCTACAACTCATGTGTAACATGGGGATTATTGACCGCCATGTGGTTTATGGTACGAATGAGATTTCCCCATATGCTTCAGCGCCACCGATGTACCGTCTTCCGGAAGTGCCAGGGCATGTACCCAACTATGGGACAAGACGCCAGGTCCGCATGTCAGTTGGATTTGCTCGCACTCGTAGGATGGAACTCTTTGGAGGCCATGTGATAGAGCAAGGCTCCCTTTGCGTCTTCTAATTTTGGAGACCCGATGATACGGGATCCCCGAGGCACATCTTACGGACGAGTTTCAGGTAGAACTTTGACCGGGAACAACATTTAGGATGTTGTAGGCGTAAGCTTTTGGGCAAGCATGTATCTTTGATTTCCTGTAATAGGCTAGTAATAATTGAACCCTTAATGTTTCTCTTGCAAGAACTATATTTCCAGTAGTTGCTTTTTGCCCCGGGCCCTATGAATGTAATTGCTTTGGAAAAATTATGATTTGAAGTTATGAATCTTGTACTGGCCTTAGGGCCTTTGTACGCCCTTTTGGTATTATGTTTTGGTGCATTTTATATCATTATGCATGCTTAATTAAGAACTTTGTGCTTGCTGTCCAAAGTTTTATTATTCGCATTTTCCCTCAATCTTGGCTTCTTTTAACATTCCTTGTCACTCCGGGATGTCGGCCCCAACACTCGTGCTAGAGCTCGGCGCGATGGGGATCTCCACCCAGTGGCACTCGTTCTGCTGCAGAGCGTAACTTTACGCCCGCAAGGAGAGGGTGAGCCCTCTCGCAAAGACCGTCCGCGGGGCAGTTCCTATGAGAAGTGCTTCCTCCGCCACCCACTATGGCGGAAGTCTTGGCTCGGTCGAGAGGAACAGACGGATCGGACCAGGATCACGGAGGCTATAGCTCGCAACACTTCTCCCGCCCTGCGGCGGGAGGAGAGGACATCGAGAGCGGCGTGGGGTCTCGGCGAGTTTCAAACCAACGAATCCTCCCACTTTGCGGTACCGGAGACCCTATGGAGGCTGAAGATTGGCCGAGGATGTGGAGAAGAAACTAGCCATTGCTCGATTGCGGGCATTGAGAGAGTTCTTTTGCCGCCTATCGGTGGAAGGCGCCGCTAGTGCATGGTGGGATAATTTTCCGCCATGCAACTCGACGAGACGTTCCATCATGGAACGAGTTTCGTGCGGCTTTCGGGAGGCCTATATTCGGATGGGGTCATGTCAATCAAGCGACAAGATTTCTTGCGTTGAAGCAAGGAAGGAAGATCACATCGAGTATCTTGAGTTCAACTCCTTGGCCGCTATGCCGGATAGCGTCTCCACAGATGCTGCCGCCGCCACGGTTCATGGGCGGCTTGATCGAGGAGATGCGGTGGCTTTAGCAGACATGACTTCAGAACTTCAAAGACATGGTGAACAAGGCCATTGTGGTGGAGCACAAGAGTGTGGCGTGGAGGAGTCCAGAAGAGAAAGAAGGCCGCTCGATTTTCGGCTAGTGGCGGTTTCCTCGGCAAGACCGGACGCCTCGGGCACCTCGTCCTCGTGCTCGGTGCCATCGAGGCTTCTGTGGCGCTGCACGACCTTCTCCACCTACTGGGCAGCGGCACGGTGGGAGTAAGAACTCCCAAAATAGTGGTACATTCAAGCCTAATGTCACTGCTTTCATTGTGGTCGCCAGGCCACTATGCTTCTTCTTACCTCGCCAGCGGCGGGAATGCGCGCAGTTTATCGTGCTCTACACCACCGGTTGTGGCAAGACCTACACCAACTCCGAGGGCAGCATCTACCCCTCCACGGTCCCGCCGTGGCGAGTGAACCACGTCACGGCGAGGAGGCGAGCGGCGCTCAGACGTCGTTTGGGTACACTTCTTGTTAATTCTTGTCCGGCATCGCTTTATTTGATTCCGAGCATCTCATTCATTCATCAAAGAAGAATATGCTGCACTTAATCATTTTGAAATACACAAACTTCAGCCACCTTATCAAATCCGATCGCGGTCGGTTTCCAAACCGATCAAGTCCTAG
The DNA here is from genome assembly GCA_036346255.1 of Ampelocalamus luodianensis. Lineage (NCBI taxonomy): Eukaryota > Viridiplantae > Streptophyta > Magnoliopsida > Poales > Poaceae > Ampelocalamus > Ampelocalamus luodianensis. Next base: position 22,558,309 of record CM070622.1, on the reverse strand, counting down.
GGACGTAAAGTGGAAATTCAAAATGTCAACTTCTTGGCAAACTTAATTGTGCTAAAATCAGCGGGTATTGATGTAATCTTGGGGATGGATTGGCTGTCCAAAAACCAGGAAAGATCGATTGTGCTCGTGGTCTATTTCGTCACTAGTGAAGGCGATCAAGTCGTTTTGCACCTTCGTGGGTAGTTCTCATCTCTATGCCTTGGAAGCTTGTACCTCTCTTGAACTTGAGAAAGTACCTGTGGTGTGTGAATATCCAGATGTATTCCCCGAAGAACTCCTAGGCATGCCTCCTGATCGAGAAGTCGAGTTCGTCATCGAGCTTGTACCCGATCGCGCCGATCTCAAAGCGGCCATACGGATGCCTCCTAATGAATTGGAAGAATTGAAGAAGCAACTCCAAGAACTTCAAGACAAGGGGTTTATTAGGCGAGCTCTTCACCTTGGGGATGCCGGCTATCTTTGTCAAAAAGAAGGACAAGAGTTTGCGGATGTGTGTTGACTACCGTCCGTTAAATGAAGTCACTATCAAAAACAAATATCCGCTTCCTCGGATTGATGATTTATTTGATCAATTGAGTGGAGCCCAAGTATTCTCCAAGGTTGATTTGCGCTTGGGCTATCATCAAATTAAAGTTCGAACCGAAGACATTCCGAAGACAAGCATTCTCTACTCGTTACGGGTTATGCAGTACACTGTCATGTCTTTTAGTCTGACGAATGCACCGGCATACTTCATGAATCTTATGAATTCAGTGTTCATGGAGTATTTGGATAAGTTTGTTGTTGTTTTCATTGATGACATCCTTATCTACTCAAGGTCTGATGAAGAACACGAGCAACACTTGAGGCTTGTGTTGGAGAAGCTTCACAACATCGACTTTATGCCAAATTTAGCAAATGCGAGTTCTGGCTTCATGAAGTTAGTTTCTTGGGGCATGTCCTATCCAAGGGCGGTATTGCTGTTGATCCTAGCAAAGTGCAAGATGTCCTTGATTGGAGACAACCCAGAAACATTATCGACATTCGCATTTTCTTGGACTTGCGGGTTACTACCGCAGATTCATCCGTAACTTCTCCGAGTGCGAGGCCAATGACTCAACTTCGAAGAAAGAAAAGAAGTTCGAATGGTCGCTGAATGTGAGGAGCTTTCAGATCCTAAAGGAATGCTTGACCAAAGCTCCAGACTCATCTTGCCCGACATTCACAAGAGCTTTGACATTTCTTTGCGATGCGTCTCGCCATGGGCTCGGTTGTGTTCTTATGCAAGAGGGCCGAGTGGTAGCTTATGCATCAAGACAATTGAGACCACATGAGTTGAATGATCCTACTCATGATTTGGAGCTCGCAGCAGTTGTTCATGCTCTCAAGATTTGGCGACATTACCTCATCGGCAATCGTTGCGAAATCTACACCGACCACAAGAGTCTTAAATATATCTTCACCCAAGCTGATCTGAACTTGAGGCAAAGGAGATGGCTTGAGTTGATCAAAGATTATGATTTTGGACTCCATTATCATCCAGGAAAAGCAAATGTAGTTCTTGATGCCCTAGCGAGAAAGTCTCGGTGCAAGCGTTTATCAGTAACTCCCATTTGGCGAAGCTTGTGTGCTGCGATGCAACGTCTGCACCTGGAGATAATTGAAGAAGGTTCCCTTGCTGCCCTTAGTGTGAATTATACACTTGAGGACCAGATTAGAGAAACCCAGAGGGTTGATGAAGAAGTAGCTCAGATCCGGGAGGAAGTGAAGCAAGGCAAGGCCAAGTGCTTTAAAGAAGATGCACAAGGCACCTTGTGGTTTGGAAACCGGTTGGTGGTGCCTTGCGATCACGCCTTGAGGGAACTAATTCTCAAGGAGGCCCATGACTCCAAGTTTTCTATCCACCCTGGTAGCACCAAGATGTACCAAGATCTTAAGAAGCGACTATGGTGGAGCCGAATGAAACAACACATCGCTCAATTTGTTGCCGAGTGTGATGTATGCCAAAGAGTTAAGGCCGAGCATTTGAAACCGGCAGGCACTCTACAACCCCTGCCCATTCCCAAGTGGAAATGGGAAGAAGTTGGCATGGATTTTATCACCGGCCTTCCAAAAACTCAAGCGGGGTCTGATTCTATATGGGTGATCGTAGATCGTCTGACGAAGGTTGCCCATTTCATTCCTGTCAAGACCACCTACCATGGGGATAAGTTAGCTGAGCTTTATATCTCCAGAATTGTTTGTCTCCATGGTGTACCAAAGGTCATCATTTCAGATAGAGGTCCTCAGTTCACATCTTACTTCTGGAAGTGCTTACATAAAGCAATGGGGACCAATCTATCTTTCAGTTCCGCTTACCACCCACAAACAGATGGGCAGACTGAAAGGGTGAATCAAATCTTGGAAGATCTTCTCCGAACTTGTGTGCTGTCCTATAGCAAGAACTGGGAGAAATGTTTACCGTTTGCGGAGTTCTCCTACAACAACAGCTTCCAATCAAGCATTCAAATGTCCCCCTTTGAGGCATTATATGGGAGAGCTTGTAGGACACCCTTGAACTGGTCCGAAGCCGGGGAGAGGCCATTTTATGGTCCAACCTTGGTAGAGGATGCAGAAGAACAAGTTCGTGTCATCCGCGAACGACTTCGGACGACTCAATCTCGTCAAAAGTCCTATGCTGACCGTCGCCGTCGTGAGTTGAGCTTTGAGGTGGATGATCATGTCTATCTTAAGGTTTCTCCAATGAAAGGAACACATCGTTTCCAAGTCAAAGGTAAATTGGCACCTCGCTACATCGGACCTTTCGACTCGCAAAGTTGGGACGGTGGCTTATCAAATAGAGTTGCCACCATCACTTGTGGATGTACATGATGTCTTCCATGTTTCGCAACTTAAGAAGTGTCTTCGCATCCCAACCGAAGCAACCGAACTGGAAAAACTTGACTTGCAACCCGATCTTTCCTATCGGGAGCACCCGATTCGCATTTTTGAAGAGAAGGAGCGCAAGACACGAAATCGCGCAATCAAACTCATCAAGGTTCAGTGGAGTAACCATACTAAAGATGAAGCAACTTGGGAGCGTGAAGATCGACTGCGAGCCAATTATCCAGATCTTTTTCCTTCTTCTTAAATTGTCTTCGAATCAAGAAAGGAAAGTTTAAACAAAGCAATGAGAAGGAAAAATGTTATAGACATTCCTGGTAACCCTACAAAGATATCTTGGCAATATCTTTGAAGGAAATCAAGACAACAAATGTTTTGTTTTCTTTTAGAACTGTTTTATCCAACTTCCACCCTATCGATCTCGGGGTCGAGATTTTTTGTAAGGGGGGGAGGTTTGTCACATCCCCAAATTAATAAAGAGGATTATTATGCATCTCATTAGCATGTATCATGATTTGAAACTTTTTATTTGCATATTGTACTTGGAAAATCTTTAAACACTTTTGGAACATACCCTTTTAAATTGATCTCCAAACTAGAAACCAAAATTAATGCTACTGAAAAACCTCTGGAAATAATTTATTCAAATACTATATTAATTATCATGAATTAATATAATTTTTCCCAAATTTTTGGGACTGGTTTGAACCCTAAGAAAATTCAAACAATATTAAAAGACCTTATCTAAGTTTGAATTTATATATTACAAAATATATTATGAACAATAGGGTTCAATAATTTTTATGGACACTAGGAAATCCCAGGAACCCCCATAAATTATTTCATGATTTTAGGAATTTTATTTATATTTTTAAGGCCTCAGTCAAACTAGAATCTAAAGAAATTCAATCAGTCAAACCCTAGCACTCTTCTCGGGCACGAACCGCACCTTGACTCGAGCCCGACCCACCTCTTGACTCGGTCGAGTCAACTAAGCACCGCGACATGCAGCCTTCGGATCGGAGATCAACGCCCGCATCGTGCATCCTCCGACCGTCCAAGTCCCCACTAATCTCATCCGTCGGTAGAGATCCAACGGTGCGCATCAAATCACTTTACTCACGTCGCGCGCGCCGCCTTGTCTCGCCGACGACGTGGGCCAAGCCGCCGCCGGCCGCCCTCGACCTCACGCAGAGCCGAGCTCCACGCGCCGAGGCGACCGCTCAGGCCGTTGAGGATTCCGACGCCGTCAATCCACCGCCGCCGTTGGCCACTCCGAGCGTTCCGCGTAACGCCGCCTCCAATGCCGTCATCGCCCGGGCATAATACCCCTCGCAACCCCTCCTTTCTTCCCCACTTCTCCTCTGTTGACCGAGGAGAGGGAAGCGTGTTCTTGCTCCTTTCACGGGTGAGTTTTCTCCGCGTGATTCCTCTCTGATCTGTGATCCACCCCGTTTCCATTTTTGCTAATCTCGACTCCTATCTTTGCTTGTAGCTCGCTGACCATTCTCGTGCTCTAGCTCACATCCAGAGCACGCACCCGAGGACACTTTCGTGCCATCTTCGTGTCCCGGAGGTATTATCCTCAACTTTGCGCGTCACCTCACATGCTATAGGCCACTGAGAGAAATCCCTAAACTAATTTTGGTAATGCACGGCATGATCTTGTTGAATCGAAGTTTGCACCATTTCCGACCGTGAAGCAACTTTTCACCTCCCACCTTGATCCGGTAAGCCATTGTCCAATTCCTTGCTCCTATGCCTTGCTCTTAAGCTCCTTGAGCTAACCCAAGCATTCACTTTGCTTCATTTTACTCAGATCTTCATCTCTTCGTCGAGCCGTGTTGTCGCCATTTTCTTCTCCGGCACCGACCAAGCTCCAGCTAACCTGAGCTTTCCCGGCACCTTCCTCTGCTCAGGTAGCTTCTGGTTAGTCCCTAGTACTCGGGCACTCGCTAGTATGTCGCTGCGGAGCTACGCATTGCCGTTTTCGTGTTTGCCGTAGAACCGCCGCCGCTTAGCTCCGGCTAGCCGCCGGTGCGGGCTACCTCTGAGGTCGCCACCATCCCTCAAAGATGCGTAGCGTTATTGCACACGCCTATCACGACCCTTGGTCGGGCGCCGCCGTGGCGAAATCGCCGGCGAGCCGCCGCAAGCTTAACGGAGGCGTGTCGGGTCGTCCAAGACATCAGTAGTAGGAGTCATTAGGACCGTGATTCGATCTTTAATTAGCTAATGATGAGTTAGCCATTAAATGATGTCTTAGCGGCCTAATGTTTCACTTACACGCGCCCCACGCACGTAAAAAGAACGTTTTGGTTGAAGCCATAGAGGTCGACATGTGGGCCCTGTGCCTTAACTCCCGGCGCTGCGCGCATGTGCGTGGACCAAGTCTCGTGGACCATGTCACGAGTGGGACCCACCGTCGTAACGCCGAATTAAATCTGAGTTAAAAAAAAATGCACTATTCACGGGCCATTGGTCGGTGACTTTGGCTCGCGCTATCTCGTGAGAAAAAGTTTAAACGACTTATAAAATCCGAAATCCATTTATTTGCAAGTGAAAAATATGTATAACTTTGAAAATGCATAACTAATTCATTTTAACTCCAAAATGAGTGGAACCATACGATAAATTACTTATTTAATGAAATTTATATTAAAATTGGTTTCAACCATGTCTCTGTAACAGAGAGCATTATTTTGGAAAATGAGCCTTTAGCACTATTATTTATACAATAGAAAAAGGCTGATAACTTCAAAAATTCATAAGTAATTCTTGGAAACTCCAAAAATAGTGAAATCAGTTTTGATAATTTCTATTTAAAATAACCTTAATTATAAAAATAGTTTCAAACTCACCTCTATCACAGAAACTTTAGTTTGAGGAAAATGATCCTAAAAGTCATTATTTTTACATTATTAATCTTTGGTAACTTTAGAAATCAATAACTAAATCATGAAAACTTCAATTGGAGCAAACTCAACTGTTTTGAACTTGTAATAATATTGCCTATTTATCCATGTAATCCATTTACTCACCACTGCTCATAATTAAATTACCCGAATAAAGGCGTATTGAAATATGAAAATCGAATCACCAAATTTTCAAAATGCCAAAATCATAATTAAATTATGCATTTTGAGCATCTTGATTTTTGGAATAAAGGCGTATTGAAATATGAAAATCGAATCACCATGACTTTCCACATTACTGAAATGCTATGGTAGGATGAGTGAAGTAAATGAGCAAGTCTTTGTGAATAACCGGACAAGTGTTGGTTAGTGATGGTGCCAAGTGTTGGTTAGTGATGGTGCATGAGATTTGGGTATGTGGTTTGGCTTGTCCGACAATTAAGGACCGAACTTTGGGTTGTTGCGATTCAAGCAAAACTCGTACTATCACACGCGGTATATGGGTGTCGTATGGTTAAGTAGGGGGAAGGTTTTATTGTGTTGAGTCCCACGGTGGTGAAATTGTAAGGGCATGGGACCGTGAAATCCGTGTTCCTTTTGGGCCGATAGGATGGGGCGTTAACATCTTGTGTTTCCTAGGATATATAGGATGGAGGCGTTAACGTCTTGTGTTTCCTAGAGCCATAGGTTGAGGACTTGGCTCAATGGGATCTTCTTGCTAAAAACGACCGTATCTTGATTTACCCGGCCGGCATACCATAGGAAGTATGCTATATTCGGAGGCATCTGGAGGCTTACGGGCTAATCAAGTCGTGTGGGTAAAGTAGTACACCCCGCAGGTATAATCTATTCGAATAGCCGTGTCCACTGTTATGGACGACCGCTGAAACTTGTGGTCGCTTATTGTTAGACTTGAAATTAAAATTGTGGTTATAACTTGGTATTGACATGAATGGGATGTTCATGCTTGTTATTGTATCAAAGTGGACCGCCACTTGGTTGTTGGTATAATTCATTTGTTATTGAATTCATTACTTATTCACATGCTTTATTTCTACTTCAAATCTGATTTTGTAAAGGCACGTGAAAAACTAGCATGTATAGGTTGTTCAGTATTGCGTCTCTTCCGCAAAAAAAATTAAAGCCAATATGAGCCCTTCCTTTGAATGACCTTATGCATAACTATTTTTATTTGTGTAAGACTTGCGAGTACTCTTTGTACTCAGCCAGGTGTTTACTGGCTTTTTCAGGCGAGGAGGATTTAGAGACCGATGAGCTTATCGGTGTCGATTTAGGCGACACCGATGAGTAGTTTGCTATCATCTGACTCCCAGTTGGTTGCCGATGGGTTATCGGGCATACCTTGGCTGGTCTTTTGGTCTATTTATGTGTTTCCGCTGCTACTTAATACTCTCTTTTAAATTTGGCCGGTCGGCCACTTGTATTAGATGTAAACTTGGAACTATGTTGTATGTCCTTTGAACTATTTATGTATGAATGTTGTATGGATGTGATCCACGTTGGGTGAGAGTATGGTTATATTGGTCGCTGATCTTGGGAGCCAATATAAGTCATACTCGCTGTTCATGAATTCCTATTTAACTCACTGAGTGTAGCGCTTGACTTGTCGGAGAACCGACAATCATGTAGTGCTCGCAGAGGAGCGGCGCGCATGATCGTCGGAGCTCTAATCTGAGTTAAGCCTTTCATTTAGATGGAGTTAAGTTGGAATTCATTTACCAGAGATCTAGAGTTGTGTCCCTAAGACCTGGATTAGTCTCGGTCTTACGGAGATAACTCTTTTGCGCGTCACATCATGTCTTAAGGCATAACCTTGTATTCCCCTCAAGTAATTCCGACAATACTTTCACAGGATCTTGTGGATTTGAATAGCTCCTCTTTTCGGTCGAAAACACTGTTCACCGCCCGTCTTGCCAAGCCGGTGAGTTATTTCCCGATTCCTCCCTCGGGTAGCATCTTATGGACCTCCCTTACCTATTCCAATCACCCATGGTTGGTTTCCCTGCTCAGGTTGTTGTGGCGTCGTGGGTCTCCCGTTGCCACTGCACGGTCACGACGCGGCGAAGTTCCGTGTCTCTCCGGTCCTCTTGTCAACTCAGGTAGCTTTCTCTTGCCCCTAGGAGCATAATCATGGGTCTACTTGCTTAGGGTGTTTTCTTTTACGCGTAGTTCTTCTGCCGTCCTTGCACCGCCGTTTGTTCTCGCCGCGCCGCCGTTATGGTTCGTCGTCGGCCTTTTTCCGACTACCGTTAGGACTGTCCGGCTATTGTGGTCCTATTTTAGCCTTTGGTTGCGCCGCCGTGGACCACCGCTCCGGCAAGCCGCCGGGCGAACGCGGGGAGGGGCGCTGTTGTCGGCCCGTCCGGCAAATGACCAGTAGCGAGGCGCTTAAAGACTAATGACATTGTTTAAATGCTAACTGAGGTCTTAGTGTCCTTATGACAGGTAGGGCCCACTTTTAAATAAAGTGATTAGAAACTGGTTTGAATCTTGAGTCATTGACGTGTGGGCCATACGACCGGTTAAGCTGATGCGTAGTTTCACAAATACGTTTTTCCTTCAGGAGACACATACCTTTGATATACTTAGAACTAAGTCTACGTTTGCTTGTTTAGGAGACATATTCTTGGAAATGCACCTTCCGCTCAGTCGGCCAAGACCAAGCCCACGCTGACCAGGTCAAAGTTTTGCCCCCGGTCCCGCCCGTCAGCGACTGCGGCTAGAGCGTGATCGGTAGGAAAAGTAGTAAATGCTTTATGAAATTCGAAACCGGTTAATTTGCACACTGAAAAATATGTGTAACTTCTAAAATGCATAACTAAATCAATTTAACTCCAAAAGCAATGAAACCACTTCTGGAAATTTTCATTTTGAATGAACTTTATATTAAAATTGGTTTCAAACATTTCCCTGTAACAGAAATAATTATTTTGAAAGAATAACCTATAACTCTATTATTTGCACAATAGAAAAAGGCTTGTAACTTCAAAAATACATAACTATTTCATATTAATTCCAAAAACAGTGAAACCACTAGTGATATTTTTCATTTTTAGTGAACTAATTTATAAAATAGGTTTCAAACTTACCTCTGTCTCAGAAACTTTAGTTTGAGAAAAATGATCCTAAAGGGGATTATTTTTACACTATTAATGCTGATAACTTTAGAAATCAATAACTAAATCTTGGAAACTCCAAATGAAGCAAACTCAACTGTTTTGAACTAGTAATAATATTGCCTATTTATCCATGTAAACTTTGTACTCACCACTGCTCTACAAATTTTCATCTCACAATTAAATTACACGAGCAGGCGTATTGAAATCGAAAATCAAATCACCATAACTTTCTTATGCTAAATCAAAATGAAATAATTCTTTCACCAAAATCATCTAAAATCATGACTTAGCTACTGTATAAAAATCATGCATTTTTAGCATTTTGATTTTGAGGTTTTTCTCGATGTTTATTGGTATTGTATTTATCTAGATAACGAGCCTATTGATATTGACTCCTACGCCACCGAGAGTGAACAACTACTTTTCCTGCAAGGCAAGCATCCTTTGAACTTTCTTTTTGCGTCATATTTGATCCCAGTTTTTTTGGATAGATGCAATGATAATTGCTTGCATGATATTTTGACAATGTCGCTATTTTTGTGATGAATAGTTAGACACCTCCTATTATCTTGTCATTGTGGCTATCCATGAATTATTTCCAGATCTTGAAATGCTTAAGATAGGATGTGTGAATTTATATTGTCCGGTTTGCTTAGCCATGTAAGTCTAGAACCGGTAGTTTGATTGTCGGGAATAACCCGACGATTATGGGATAAACACAACTCTCTTTATACTTTTAGTTCAGATCTTCGTATCTGTTTTATGAGATAAATTTTGTCATTTTAAATGAGCTTTTGGTCTGGACAAGTGTTGGTTAGTGATGGTGCCTTCGCGCACGAGATTGGGTATGTGGCTTGCCTTGTCTAGACAATTAAGGACCGAACTTTGGTAACGTCGTTGATTCAAGTATATTCGTGCTACCATACGCAGATATGGGTGTCTTTGTGCGGTTAAGTAGGGGAAGGTTCTATTGTGTTAAATCCCATGGTGGTGTAGGGACAATTGTGTCTTTGTCAATTGTTCTTAGGAATCGATGTCAATGTTCTATAGTGTGCAAGGGAGCACCAATTACCTTTTCATTACATCGGTATTTCCAATATAACGTGTGAGCCCCTTACCAAGTGCTATACGCTACTTGTACTAAGACCGAAACATCTCACATGGGGACTTAGCTCAATAGGGTTTTCTTCTTTGAAAATGACCGTATCTCGATTCTCCCGCCAAAGATACCAAAGGAAGTGTGCCATTATCAGGAGGCTTACGGGCTAATCAGTCGTGTGGGTAAAGTAGTACACCCCTGCAGGGTATAAACCTATTCGAATAGCCGTGTCCACGGTTATGGACAACCGCTTGAGTTCGGGAGTTACTATTGTTAGACTTGAAAGTAAAATTGTGGGTGAACTCGGTAATTTCATGAATGGGATGTTCATGCTTGTTGTTGTATCAAAGTGGGCAGCCACTTTGCTATTTGTACGCTTTATTTGTTACTCAGTTCATTACTTATTCACATGCTTTACTTCTACTTCAAATCTGATTTTGAAATGGCACTTGAAAAACTAGTATGTGTAGGTTGTACATTGTTGCGTCTCTTTCGCAAAACTAAGCCAATATGAGCCCTTCCTTTGAATGACCTTATGCATAACTATTTTATTTGTGTAAGACTTGCGAGTACTCTTTGGTACTCAGCCAGATGTTTGCTGGCTTTTACAGGTGAGGACGATATCGAGATTGATGAGTTCGCCGGTGTCGATTTAGGTGACACCGACGAGTAGTATGCTATCTTCTAACTCCCAGTCGGTTGCCGATGGGTTGTGGGCATACCACTGCTGGCCTTTTTGGTTTATTTACTCGCTTCCGCTATAAACTTGTTAAATTTGGCCGGTCGGCCCTTATGTATTTGTATACTTGGAACTGTGTTGTAACTTTTGCACTAGTTATGTATGATGGTTGTATGGATGTGACCAACGTTGTAATGAGGGTATGATTATATTGGTCGCTGATCTTGGGAGCCAATATAAGTCATACTCGCTGTTCATGGGTTCCCCTTTAACTCGCTAAATGTCGTGCTTGGCTTGTTGGAGAACTGGCAATCATGCAGTGCTCGCAGGGGAGCGGCGCGCATGATCGTCGGGGCTCTAGTACTCGGTCAAGCCTCTCATTTAGACTGAGTTAAGTTGGAATCCATTTACTGGAGATCTAGAGTTATGCCCCTAAGACCTTGATTAGTCTCGGTCTTAAGGAGATAACTCCGGGGTCCCCACAGGCTGCCAAGCACACGGTTCTTGAAAATTGCAACTTGTTGAAATTTGTGCAGCCTTCTTGCACTTTCACGCTTCTACAACCGCTTGCATTTTGTTCTCCACCACAATAGCCTTATTAACCAATTGCTGGAAGTTACAGAAATCATGTACAGCGAGTGCCAGCTGCATCTCTTCTGTTAGCCCATTCAAGAACTGGTCTTGCTTCCTTGCCTCAATGGAGACATCGTCTGGAGCGTAACGAGCCAAACAATTGAACTCGCAGAGATACTCCAATACGGACTTGTTGTCTTTCTTCAGCGTGAGGAATTCACGCCTCTTGATATCCATAATGCTTGAAGGAACATGTGCCTCTCGGAAAGCTGTTCGGAACTCGTCCCATGATGGAACGTAATTGGGGGGCTGCATGGCGCAAAAATTATCCTACCATGCAGAAGCAGCACCTTCGAGTTGATTGGAGGCATATAAGACCTTCTCATTACCGGCACACTAGGTGATAATCAATTTCCGTTTGATGGTACGAAGCCAATCATCGACCTCGAGAGGATCCTCCGAACAGGAAAACACGGGAGGCTTCGTGCTTAGAAAGTCAGCAAATCGGGAGCCATAAGGATCGGCTCCTTCCGCTGCCATTTGAGCACCTTGGACATTGGCAGTGTTTTGAGCAATTTGCTGCAAAATCAGAGTTTGGTCTTGCTAACTCTGTTCCATCTAGGCTAACACATCGGCCACAGACGGTTGAGGTGGAGTCACTTTTTCTTGTTGACCCACATGCTGAAATTGCGGGTCGAGGTGCTCCGGATTGTGCCGTTGAGGAATCGAGGGCTGATCATCGGTGATATGAGAACCCATGGGTTGTGAGTCCTCCATTACTTCCGACATCAAACGAGTTTTACGACCCGACATCCTGTTGCCATACAACTTGTTAGCAACCGGCAAAAGGAAAGGAAAAGTACAAGGTAAAGAATTGACAACAAGAGGTAACTCAACCTAGCATGAATGTACAATGAAAACACATTTATGCAACAAGAAATGGGGTGCTAGAGCCCAGGTGGACAGCACAAGATACAAGTGAAAACACGATTAGTTTTCCGACATAGTTGCGATACAACCCGCCCGTAGGCGATGCACAACTACTTGGAATGAAAGAGAGCAAATGATCTTTATAAAATCCAGCGTCTACAAGCTACGTAGTATCCTTAGGGGGTACAACATCTAAAGATAAATCCTAATTTATTCCTAAAATCGCAGCAAGGCGTCGTCTTTTTGTTCTTCCATTATTGCTCTTCACCGGTGACTATTTAACGTTTCTAGTGTTGGAAGAGAGACGAGCATTGGAGAAAACGATTTTGCACAATTCAAAAGAATAGTGAGGTAAGAATTAGATACTAGGATGGGTAAGAAACAAAGGAATTATATTACTAACATTTTTGCCAAACTTTTGATAGTTTGAAAAATATTCTAACTTAAAAACCTAATAACGTCCATTGCTACGGCCTTAACCTACAGTCAGTATGGCTCTGATACCAACGCTGTGAGGACCCCCGAGATCGGACCCGTATCAAGCTAAGTGATTACGCCGTAAACGCAACACTTAACGTGAGACGAACACGATTCCGAGTGACCCGGATATGTGTCACATGCTAGCTCCCAAGGATCAGTGGCTAACATGCACATATCCTAGTACACAACATTGCAATCACATCCATACACAATGTACAAAAATAAAAGAATCAATTACAACATCTTTTAAATAGAACCTTATAGTACAAGGTTGCATAAGAGGGCCGATCGGCCAAATCTAATTAACACAAATAAATTGCAGCGGAAGATAAACTTAAAATAAAAAGGGGATAACCGAGTTGGTATGCCCACAATCCCACAAGCAACCAACTGGAGTTAAAGCCGTTGCACCCGTCGTTCTTACCTGAACAAATAGACACTGTTAGAGTACAAAGTTGTACTCGCGAGACTTTCAAAAGAAATAAGGATGCATGTAAGTGTCAAAGGAAGGCTACTAAACTAGTCAATTTTTGGCATAAAGCAAGTTTTGCATAAGGATAAAAGATTCTAACTTGCCATTTGTAAAACATTTAGAAAACATTTTATGATAGTAAGTAATGATCAACAATGGTATAATCTCCAAGTATAATCAACACACGAACATCTCATTCGTGGTACAATTCATTCCTCAATAACATTAACGCGCGAACTACGCGTTCATGAGATAATTTCAGATTTGAACAAACTAACATAAAGACAAGACATTTCCAACCATAACCCAAACTTAATTTTCCAAAAACTAATTGTGGCTGCTTTCCCACAAGTGTTGTCCATAACCTAGGACGAGGCTATTCGAATAGATTTAGTTACTCTGCAGAGTTGTACAACTTTACCCACACGATATGCATTCCTCTTAATGTCGCCAATGCACTCTTCCATAGGAGTGTGATCGAGGTAGCATAACGAGGTCGTTACAATGTCATGTCCTAACTATCAAATCACTCGAGGATGTCCTATGGCGGCGACAAGATAATGCTGAACCACGTGAGTAAACCCAGCACGTAAGTAAGTCCCTATCCAACAAGAGACCCTTAAGAGCAAGTAAGGCGACCCTTAACATGCCCCCTTGATTGACAAAAGAACAATTAAAAATAACAATAACGCTTGTCAACCCGATTGTGTTTCGATAGCTAACACACAACAAATTAGTTAGCCAAGCCTTCGCCATTATCCCGGCGTGTGGTTGCACATAAGACTTGGTTCATCACACCACAGACCGGTCCTTAAACACTCAGACGGGGCTACATGAATCCGGGACCACCCCTTCATCACCCCTATCACCCGTCCAAGTCCAACACACAACAACAACAACAACATATTACCATATTCGAAGATCTGGATACAATCCTCAAGTTCAATATAATCCAATTCATAAAATCCTCAAATTTCAATAAGATTTAATTCAATCCATCGGCCGATGGACTAGCTCCATCAACCGCTTTCGGCTACAACTACTAGCATGGCTAAGCATCGTTCTACAAACTAGCAAACAACCCATATAACATATAACCTTAATTATTCAAGGAAAAAGGGTAATCAACATTCAAAGGAGGGCCAATGCAACAATTAGGAATTTAACTACTTCTACCCATAAACATATATTTCAAAATAGCATGCAATTGCGATAATAAAACTCACGCAAAACATTTAAAAATCACTGGGAGCAATATGATCAAGAGGAGGGTGCTCGCACCTTTGCTGGTATCACATGTTCATTCTCAGGTTACAGTTAATTTGATCTCACGAATATATCGTTATCGTCGAAAAACGTAAGGAAAGACGATATTGCAATAAATATCAAATAAGCCAAAAATCCAACATGCTCAAAAATGTAAGAAATTTATACAGTAGGTAGATTACGATTTTATATGAATTATGGTGAAAGATTCATTCCATTTGGATTTAGTATGTGAAAGTTATGGTGGTTTGAATTTCAGATTTTAATACGCCTTCATTCGGGTAATTTAATTATGAGATGAAAATTTGTAGAGCAGTGGTGAGTACATGGATTACATGGATAAATAGGCAATATTATTACAAGTTCAAAACAGTTGAGTTTGCTGCAATTGAGTTTTCATGATTTTGTTATTGATTTCTAAAGTCATCAACATTAATAGTGTAAAAATAATTCATTTTAGGACAAAAATCCACAAAATATATCTTCTGTGCTAGAGGTAAGACTGAAACCATTTTTAGAAATAAGTTTACTAAAAATTAAAATTATCAAAAGTGGTTTCACTGTTTTGGGAGTTTCCAAGAATTACTTATGAATTTTTAAAGTTATCAACATTTTCTTTTGTAAAAATAATAGTGTTTATAGCTCATTTTCCAAAATAATGCTCTCTGTTACATAGACATGTTTGAAACCTATTTTAAAATAAAATTCACATAATATGAAAAATATCAAAACTGGTTTCATTCAATTTGGAGTTTATTTGAATTAGATATGAATTTTTGAAGTTCATACAATTTTTCAGTGTATAAATAATTATATTCTGAATTTTCTTAGGTATTAAATACTTTTTCCACCGAGAGCTATCTAGCCTCTGAAGCTGATGTGTGGGGTCCAGTACACAGTACCACTTTTCATTTTCCTTTTTATTTTCGGTTAAAACTGACAGGTGGACCCTACTAGTCATTGATTCGGTCTACAAGCATAGTGCGTGGACCAAGAGCTAAGAGCTCGGTCCACGGGTTCACTGCCCAGGTTACCATGCACTTAAAGTGCGGGGCCCGCATGTCATAGAGACTAAACGCAAAGAACTCAGTAGTAATTAACGCTTGGCCGCAAAGATCATGCATTAAATATTAATGATTGCAATTAAAATCTAATGATAGGCCACAGTAACGGTCGGAGCGTGCCACTCGCGCGCGTGCACAGCCGCGAGGTTGCTCGCCGGCTCACCGGCGCTGTGGCCCATGCCGGTGTCGTCTGAGGGCAGGAACGGACTCCTAGCAACCTTGCGGACCTCCTACTGGCGGTGGCGACGGTCGAGGTGCCCTAAAACGGCGGCTAGACGGCGACGAGCGACGGCGCCCTACGGCCCTACGTGCAAGTGCCACCCTGATGGTGTATTGACCGAACAAAAGCGCGCATAAGCTACTAGGGGACTTAGTGAAGCTTACCGGAAGGATGGCTAGGCCGGAGAAGCTCGAGGAGAGGTGGTCGACGGTAATGGCTTCGGCGGTGGAGAGCTTCACGTGGAGAGAGCACCCTGGGCAAGTAACCCAGCAAGAAAAGATTGGGAATGCCTCAGCTAGTGAATCACATGGTAGCAATACCAGGAATTGGAAAATGGATTACCCGATTGACCAAAGATTGTGAATAGGGTTGCCGGCCGAGAATTTAGGGAGAGCTCCAAATCCAAGTGTTCCTGCGATGCATTGTGAAAATTGGTTGAGGGTAATTGTGGCTTATACCCCATGGCATAAGGTGACGTGCAAACAAATGGAAAAGAGCTCACTGAGGTGAAGTTGGCCAAAGGGCGGCCTTCGGGGCGCGCTCTGAGGCCGCCGAGAGCACGAACTTGGTTTGGAGCCTACAAGCAACAACAAAAGATCACATGAGCTAAAATGGAATAGGCAAGGAACGAGGGAGATGAGGGACAAAACAGCATGGAGTTTACCCGAGGGAAATGCAAGAAGGAGCCTCTTCCTCCTCGGCCACCGAGAGGAGGAATGGAGGAATGAGAGAGCAGGGAGGCAGGTTAAAGGCGGGGAATGGATGGACATGAGGCGGCGTCACAAGACGGTACTCCAGGAGTGGTCCGAAGTGGCGGTGGATTCACGCCGTGACTTGGGCGAGAGCAGAGCGTGGCCACGACGTGGCGTGTTGTTCCTGCGGGCGTGCAACGGGAGGAAGATGAACCTGACGAGTGGGCCCGGGCAGTCAGTGAAACAAGGTGGCGCGGTGCGGCTCGGGTTCGGGCGCGGTGCAGTTAGGCGGTGCGGTCCGGTCAGCTCGCTCGGGTCGGTTGGGTCTGACTCGGACGAGTGGGTTGGGTTCGATCGGTTAAACAGGGTTGAGTCCAAGTTTTGAATTCAGATTTGACCAAATAACAAAGGGTTTGACTAAGGCTTTTAAAATAGAAATAAAATTCTATAAATTCTGAATTAATTCATGGGTGTTCCTGGGATGACCTAGTTCCCACATAAAATATTAAACCTTATTATTCATGACTTAATTTGTATAATTTAATTCAAACCTAGTTTAGGTTATTGAATCGAGTTTGAATTTTCTAGGAGTTGAATTAAGTTACAAAATTTTGGTAAAAATTATATTTATTCATGATAATTATTATACTATTTGAATAAATTATTTTTAGATGATGATCAAAAGTTTTTGTTCCTATTTTTATTTGGAGTTTTGAATTTGAAGTGTATGCTTAATTTGTTTGATAAATTTCCAAATGCAAAATATTATGCAAATGCTTCCAGAAAGTCAAACATGCTGATAAGATGCATACTAAATCCCATTAATTAATCAGGGGATGTTACAACAACCAACAGAACCTTGGACCTCAACCTACCCAGTTGAGCCCGTGCATAACCTGCACCCACCAGACAACCACCTCGGTCAAGTCTAAACCATCATTTTATTTTATTTTCCAAAGTCATTTATAAAACTCCCATGACACACCAATGCCAAGGGTACAATTTAAACAATAGTTGATTTTTGACTGAAATTCCCCAAATGAAACATGTTTGGTCTATAAGCATGACTAAGCGCAATATTTTCCAAATGATCCTAGTCCATACCATCGTATCAACCAGGTTTTGACTAGGGTGACAATATGCTCGCTTCAATTATCAAAATTGGCCATACAAAGGATTTTAGGTATAACTATAAATTTAAAACAGGGATTTAAATTACTGAATATAAATAAGCATGCAGCAATAATTTAAAACAGAATTTAACTAATTTGAAATAATGGGATCGATATGATCAAGGGTGTAACTTGCCTTGCTTGACGAGGTGATGTTGTTTTCCTTAACAGGTCATCTAGTACTCACAAGTACTTTCTCCAGGTAGTCCAAGTGTACAATCATGATGATCATACAGTCAAAATCAATCCTCTTATGTGCTCTTCAAACGACGTCGAAATCTGACTCTCCGAAGTCGTCGAAATCTAATCGCGAAATAAGCCAAATTCAAATAAAATTCAAATAGCAATTCAAATGAACTCCAAATTAAATAATTTTGGTTTAGATAGCTAGATATTGAATTTACACAAATTTAGGAATTTGAATGGGCTCAATCGGAGTTCGGATGCAAAAGATATGGGCTTTAGAAGATTGGAATTACATGAAATAATAGTATTAGGATTTTTCTGGATTATTGGAATTATTTTTCTAAAGGAAAAAGGTTTTATTGCGCAAGATGATGTCAGCCGCTGATTTTCGGGATTTAAATGAATTAAAAGAAATTCCAACATGTGGGACCCACATGTCGGTCTCACGGCTCATGTGGACCAAGTCCACGGGAGTTTGAGGCTGAGGGGGGTGGACCGTGCACATGTGGCGCCGAGGTGGCGCCACGGTGGCAGTGAGGTGGGGCTGCGTGGCGGTGCCACGTGAGCACGAAGCGGCGCCGGCTCTAGAATCAAGGGTCGCCGGCGATGGGTGGTATGGCGGCGACCGACGAGGACACCAGAGTGTAGAGGAGACAACGGGGAGCATAATGCTTACCACGGCGGCGCTTGGGCATGGAGAAATCGCCGGCGGCGAGGTCAAAAAGCGGCGGCGCGGTTAGTGCTCGCGGCGGCGGTGAGTTTCAGCGGCCTTGGGCTCGTGTGAGTGCGCGCACGGGGTCGGCGAAGTGGCGGCGATGATGTTGGTGGTGTCGGGGTGGCCGGGGTGTCGTTAACGGCGGCGCTAGAGGCTGTAGAAGCGGCGGCGGTCGGCGGCGAGAAAACTTCAATTCCGGTGAGCACACGGTGATAGAGGCAAGTGGGTGGTGGCTTCGTGATCAGGGTGAAGAGGGGCTCCCGGTGCTCTCTTTTATAGGGCCCGGGGGGCACGAGGGGATGAGATCGTGCACGGCGGTTGTACAATGGTTGCGTGGCGACGTGGGTTAACCGACGCGGAAGGTGGGGGTGGCGGCGGATGTGGGCGCTGGTTCGTGGCGCACGTCGCGCAGGAGGCGGGGAGGTTGAGGCGGCGATTGACGAAGCTCCCGCATGCGGCAATAATGGCGGCCAGGCGTGGCGTCGTGGGAAAGAAGAAGGGAACGGGAAGAAGGAGGTAGGCGGGGGCCCACAGGGAAGAGAGGCGAGGAAGGCTGCCGGGTGGGGCCGGGGCAAGGGGAGAGAGAGAGGGAAGAGCGAACGGGCTGAGGTGGGTCGCCAAAACGGCGAATAGGAATGGGCTGGGATTCGGCCCATTTGGCCTTTCTGATTTTTAAATGATTTTTGATTTAAACAATTGAATTAATTCGAAAAGGCTTTGGAAAATAGCAAATAAAATCCAAAAATTTAGAGAAAATTCACAGAAATTCTGTATGGCATTTTGAACTTAAATAAATTAGTTCCAACTTATAATTGGCAAAAGATTCTGTAAATAAATTGTTTTGGCTTTAAAATATTTAGGAAAAAGCTTCTAAAAACTCAGAAAATTCTAGAAATTAATTAAAAATTTATTTTTCAGTTTAAACCAAATGAAACTTCATGAACTTCAAATAAATTTTACATTTGATTTTTAAAACTCCAGAAATCCAAATAAAGCAATAGAATTCTTTCAAATTTTTCAGAAATTCCAATAAAATAATAATCTTTAATTAACTCTAAACTGGTAACAGCACTTGGGATGTTAACGGCCATTCTAACTAGGTCACGATCTACAGTCGACATGGCTCTGATACCACTTTGTAAGATCCGCGATTAACATCCCAGATCTTCTGTGCATAACTGAACTAGTCCCATGATCAGTGGCTAGCTCGCACAGTAAACAAATGTGATACACAACCATAAACGCTAAAATTTATTAAATAACAACAGAGTTGATTACAAGATAGCCTTACAGGTCAACATTAAATAAACATAGCGGAAGATGATGAAGAAGTAGTGGAGTCCAGCTGATCTGCCACAGGCAATCGACTGGGGTAGCGGCCTAGTCGTCGAGATCCACACTGATAGCGAAGTCCTTCTCCTCTAAAATTTGTTTGCATTAAGGAAGTATGAGCACAACTTCCGTACTCGCAAGTTACACCCGTCAAGTAACATAATGACATGCATACATGGATGTAACAAAGGAAGGCTTAAAGGATTATTTGTGCAAAAACAACATTTGACATTAAATACCATACTAAGTTCAAAAGCTCAAGTTTTATAAACTCTAAAATTGATTTTGTATTGATATAGATAGTGTAGGCACCAACCTAACACCAGCATAAACACGGGCACCAACCCAGGGCTTCAACCCATAACTTTTCTCATGGACACCCATCCATGTTAAAACAGTTTTACAAAAACATTTTGAAATCAAAATCAAAGTCTAACTTTGAGTGGCTTTGCCAGCATGTCCATGACCGTGGACATGGCTATTCGAATAGTTTTACACTCTGCAGAGGTTGTACAACTTTACCCACAAGAGATAATCAACATTTAATGTTTGTCTGACACACTTCCGAAGGTGTGCGACTAAGTGATCATCACGAGGCCTTTACAATGCATCATTCCACAATAGTCCTCCCTCGCTAAGGTTTCGCCCCCTTTGGACTACCCGTCCGTAGGGTTCAGGCCCCCTCTTGCGCTAGGTGGGACTAACAAAAGTCATGAAAGACTACCCACCGCATCAATAGGAACGACCATGATAGAACTTTGCAAATTAATTAGCCAAGTCCTGCCCATACAAGACATGTGGTAGTACGATGTGGCTTAGCAAGATGCGGCTCGAAGACCGGTCCTTAACTGACTTGGGCGACAACCGACAGAATCCTGGGCCTCAACCTACCCAGTTGAGCCAGTGCATAACCTGCACCCACCAGACAACCACCTCGCCCAAGTCTAAACTATCATTTTATTTCATTTTCCAAAGTCATTTATAAAACTCCCATGACACACCAATGTCAAGGGTACAATTTAAACAATAGTTGATTTTTGACTGAAATTCCCCAAATGAAACATGTTTGGTCTATAAGCATGGCTAAGCGCAATATTTTCCAAATGATCCTAGTCCATACCATTGTATCAACCAGGTTTTGACTAGGGTGACAATATGCTCGCTTCAATTATCAAAATTGGCCATACAAAGGATTTTAGGCATAACTATAAATTTAAAACAGGAATTTAAATTACTGAATATAAATAAGCATGCAGCAATAATTTAAAACAGAATTTAACTATTTTGAAATAATGGGATCGATATGATCAAGGGTGTAACTTGCCTTGCTTGACGAGGTGATGTTGTTTTCCTTAACAGGTCACCTAGTACTCACAAGCACTTTCTACAGGTAGTCCAAGTGTACAATCATGATGATCATACAGTCAAAATCAATCCTCTTATGTGCTCTTCAAACGGCGTCGAAATCTGACTCTCTGAAGTCGTCGAAATCTAATCGCAAAATAAGCCAAATTCAAATAAAATTCAAATAGCAATTCAAATTAACTCCAAATTAAATAATTTTGGTTTAGATAGCTAGATATTGAATTTACACAAATTTAGGAATTTGAATGGGCTCAATCGGAGTTCGGATGCAAAAGATATGGGCTTTAGAAGATTGGAATTACATGAAATAATAGTATTAGGATTTTTCTGGATTATTGGAATTATTTTTCTAAAGGAAAAAAAGTTTTATTGCGCAAGATGATGTCAGCGGCTGATTTTCGGGATTTAAATGAATTAAAAGAAATTCCAACATGTGGGACCCACATGTCGGTCTCACGGCTCATGTGGACCAAGTCCACGGGAGTTTGAGGCTGAGGGGGGGTGGACTGTGCACATGTGGCGCCGAGGTGGCGCCACGGTGGACATGAGGTGGCGCTGCGTGGTGGTGCGACGTGAGCACGGGCGCGCGGCTCTAGAACCAAGGGTCGCCGGCGATGGGTGGTGTGGCGGCGACCGGAGAGGACACCAGAGTGTAGAGGAGACAACGGGGAGCATAATGCTTACCACGGCGGCGCTTGGGCACGGAGAAATCGCCGGCGGCAAGGTCAAAAAGCGGCGGCGCGGTTAGTGCTCGCGGAGGCGGCGAGTTTCGGCGGCCTTGGGCTCGTGTGAGTGCGCGCACGGGGTCGGCGAAGTGGCGGCGATGATGTTGGTGGTGTCGGGGTGGCCGGGGTGTCGTTAACGGCGGCGCTAGAGGCTGTAGAAGCGGCGGCGGTCGGCGGCGAGAAAACTTCGATTCCGGCGAGCACACGGTGAAAGGGGGCAAGTGGGTGGTGGCTTCGGGATCGGGGTGAAGAGGGGCTCTCGGTGCTCCCTTTTATAGTGGCCGGGGGGCACAAGGGGATGAGATCGTGCACGGCGGTTGTACGACGGTTGCGTGGCGACGTGGGTTAACCGACGCGGAAGGTGGGGGTGGCGGCGGACGTGGGTGCGGGTTCGTGGCGCACGTCGCGCAGGAGGCAAGGAGGTTGAGGCGGCGGTTGACGAAGCTCCCGCGTGCGGCAACAATGGCCGCCAGGCGTGGCATCGTGGGAAAGAAGAAGGGAACGGGGAAGAAGGAGGTCGGCGGGGGCCCACATGGAAGAGAGGGGAGGGAGGCTGCCGGGTGGTGCTGGGGCAAGGGGAGAGAGAGGGGAAAGAGCGAACGAGCTGAGGTGGGCCGCCAAAACGGCGAATAGGAATGGGCTGGGATTCGGCCCATTTGGCCTTTCTGATTTTTAAATGATTTTTCGTTTTAAACAATTGAATTAATTCGAAAAGGCTTTGGAAAATAGCAAATAAAATCCAAAAATTTAGAGAAAATTCACAGAAATTCTCTATGGCATTTTGGACTTAAATAAAATAGTTCCAACTTATAATTGGCAAAAGATTTTGCAAATAAATTGTTTTGGCTTTAAAATATTTAGGAAAAAGCTTTTAAAAACTCAGAAAATTTTAGAAATTAATTAAAATTTTATTTTTTAGTTTAAACCAAATGAAACTTCATGAACTTCAAATAAATTTTACATTTGATTTTTAAAACTCCAGAAATTCAAATAAAGCAATAGAATTCTTTCAAATTTTTCAGAAATTCCAACAAAATAATAATCTTTAATTAACTCTAAATTGGTAACAGCACTTGGGATGTTACATTCTTCAAGAAAATTGATGTCATCAAGACGTCGTTCCGTTTGATCATTTTCATTAAAATAATCAGTTCGATTTTAGTTCTGGAGGAGGCATGGCTTCAGCACCGTAAACCAGAAAAAAATAGTGTTTCACCGGTCGCACGACTGGTCGTGGTTCGAACAGCCCATAAGACGGAGGAAAGTTCTTGAACCCAAGCTCCTAACCGTTGTATTAACTATTCGAATACCTAGCATTTCACTCCTTGCATTATTATACCATTAGCTCTCTCGACTGCCTCATTACTCTATGGGTGAGCAATGGAAGCATAATATATCTTGATACCTAGATCCTCGCAGAATTCTTGAAAATTCTCGCTTGTGAACTGGGTTCTGTTATCGGTGATTATATAACTGAGTATATCAAATCGTGTGATCACGTTTTTTTGCGAGAAACCTCTAGGCAGTTTCAGTTGTTACTTTAACCACTTGCTCAGCTTGTATCCATTTTGTGAATGTATCAATCATGACAAAAAGGAATTTGAAGCCCCGGGGTGCTCTTGGAAAAGGTTCCAGAATGTCTAGTCCCCAGGTTGCAAAAGGTTAAGAAAGAGGTATGGTCTGCAAAGCTTGTACTGGCTGAAGTACTTGTCGACTATGAAATTGACATTGTATACACTTCGTCACAAGATTCTTTGCATGATGGAGGGCAATTGGCCAGTGGTATCTTTGTCTGAAGGCTTTACCGACCAGTGTTCTGTAGGAATGATGTGCTCCACAGACTCCTCCACGTATGTCGGATAATAACTTAATACCATCTGTCTGAGATATGCGTCTCATCAACACTCCGTGAGATCCCTGTTTGTAAAGGGTACTTTCAATCAGAGTGTATAATTTGGCTTTCGAGCTACAAGATCAGCCTCTACATCATCTTCAGGAATTATGCCATGTTGAAGATAA
Source organism: Ampelocalamus luodianensis (assembly GCA_036346255.1). Taxonomy (NCBI): domain Eukaryota; kingdom Viridiplantae; phylum Streptophyta; class Magnoliopsida; order Poales; family Poaceae; genus Ampelocalamus; species Ampelocalamus luodianensis. The sequence goes on along the minus strand of CM070622.1, from coordinate 22,534,403 downwards.
TTGTAGATCGATTTCATCCGATCACTACTATGGTCGATCTGTACGACCTCCAGTGGAGCATCTTTGTCCTTGGAATTGTCGACCACCGATGGTGTATTAAGCTACTTGAGAAAACCTTTGGGCGGGACAAGTGACCTTGTGGAAGCCATCTGTGCCAACTGGTCTGCCAGAAAGTTATCCTTTCTAGGAATGTGTTGGATCTGAAAACTGAAGAAGTGATTTTTTGAGTTTTCGTACTTTCGCCAAATAAGATGACATCTTGGTACTTGAGCATTGATACACTTTCCCAACTTGATTCGTTAATAGTTGAGAATCGTCTTTCACTAGTAATCTGTGAATCGCGAGCGCTCTGGTTGTTCGGAGTCCTGCAGTTAAACCTTTGTACTCTGTCACATTATTTGTAGCAGGAAAGTTTAACTAAATGGCATATTTAATGTGTTCTCTAGTAGGGGATATCAAGACAACTCTAACCCCCGAGCCTTTGAGCATCAAGGAACCATTAAAATATATTGTCCACTTATCGTGGTGTTCGTACTAGGGCCCTTGGGTGGGTTCAGGGTTTGTCCATTCGGCAATGAATTCTGCTAAAACCTGAGACTTGATTGTTGTTCGTGAGATGAAATGGAGGTCGAACGCCTCAAGCTCGACATCCCATTTTGCTATTCGTCCTAATGATTCCCTGTTTCTAGGAACTTGCCCAAGAGAGTATCCAGTTGGTACGACCACTCTTTGGGTCTAAAAGTAACGCCTTAGTTTCCTCGAAACCATAAGGAGATTGTATAGCACCTTTTGTACTTGTGGATATCGTTCTTTTGGTCCATGTAAGACTTCACTTAGGTAGTATACTGGTCACTGCATGTTGTCATACTCAACGACGAGCACAGCACTAACTGCCTATGGCGTCGCTGCCAGGTATATCAGCAAAGTTTCTCCCGACCTTTGAAATACTAAGACCGGGGCACTTGTAAGGTACCTTTTGAGCTCTTCAAAGGCATCGTTTGCCTTTTTAGTCCATTTAAAACTTCCATGTTTCTAAAGAAGCTTAAAGAAAGGTAATCCTTTTTGTCCTAATCATGCTATGAAACAACTTAGCGTTGCCATACAACCGATTAGTTTTTTGACTTCTTTCTTTGTGGTCGGAGGGTGCATCTGATTGATGACTGATATTTTTTACTGGATTTGCTTCAATTCCCCTAGACAAAACTAGGAATCCAAGGAGCTTTCCAGAGGATACTCCGAACACACACTTTTCCAGATTTAACTTAAGGTTATGTTTCTTAAGTTATTGAAAGTTTCGTGTAGGTTGAAAATATGGTCACCTCCATTGGTACTTTTTATGACCAAGTCATCAACGCAGGCTTTCAAATTTCGACCTATCCGAGGACTAAAGGTTTTTTGCATTAACCTTTGAAAAGTTGCACCATTATTTTTCAGACCAAATGACATCTTTACATAACAGTAAGTGTTATATGGTGTGATGAACGAAGTTTTCTCCTCATCATTTTTGCTCATGTTAATCTAGGGGTACCCTGAGTATGCATTTAAAAAACTTAACAACTCACACCCGAAAGTAGAGTCTATAAGTTGATCAATACATGGAAGGGGAAAGTCATCCTTCGGACAAGCTTTATTAAGATCTGTGAGCCACTCTCATTCGCCAATTCCCGTTACTTTTTCTAACCATTACAGGATTAGCGAGCCACTCTTGGTGGTCAACTTCACGAATGAATCCAGCATTGAGAAGCTTATCGATCTCCGACTAGATTTCCTTCTTCCGATCTGGTGCAAAACGCCTTAGCTTTTGCTTGACTGGTTTCTTATCAGGTTGGAGAGCTAGCCTATGCTCGATCACCTCCCTAGGGACTCCGGGCATATCGGATGTCTGCCGGGCGAATACATCTAAGTTTGCTCAGAGGACGGAGACGAGCGACTCTTCCTATTTTGGATCGAGTCCTGCTCTGACCAGTACCATCTAGGTGCTAGTACTAGCATTTCCAGGTGCAGATGACATTTTGACACTTTCCAAAGAAGCGCCCTTGTGAGTAGAACCTCCTTGGTCTGGTCAGAAGGATTTGAGGCCATCTTTGGTTTCAAGTGCTTGACCTGCGTTGAAGGTGGATTAGTATCCCTGGTCGAAAGCTCATCGACCAGTTCTAAGGATTTTCTATCGCATGTGTATGCCATCTTTCTATCCCCTCGAACCGTGATAACCCCTTTTGGTCCTGGCATTTTTAAACTCTGATAGCTGTAATGCGTAGCTATCAGGAATTTTGCTAATGCGAGACGACCAAGGATTCCATTGATGCAGTTTCAAAATCTACTACATCGAATGGGATCTTTTCTGTTTGGAAGTTTTTTGGTCTTCCGAACGTAACTGGTAGGGAGAGTTGCCCTATCGGCTTATTAATATATCCTGGAACTATACCATGGAAGGCATATTTCACAGGCTTTACTTTCGATCTGGGAATTTGCATTTCTTCCAATGCTCCCGTAAACAGAATATTTAAAGAGCTACCTCCATCTATTAGAACTCGATTAACTTTGCAATTATTAATAGTAGGCTCAACAACAATAGGAAACCAACCTGGTCGAGTTGATGGGATAGGGCAGTCTTCTTTGCTGAAGGGGATTACAGTCTCCAACCATCTGGACGGCTTGACGATGATCAGAGGATCGGCGAGGTTCACTTCCTGCACCACGGCCATCAGATAGTGCCTTGATTCGTACGAGGATCATTCGCCAAAGATCATATGCGTTGTGTGTTGTGGCTCTTGGTACTCCATTTCATCGTCGCCATCTTTGTCCTTCTTGGAGCTTGGCTCTCGAAGCTCTTGATGGATGGGAAGGGACTTTTACCTGCATAACATTCCTTCAGTTTTTTCTACCAGGCTCAGCAAGTGCGCAGATCATGCCCTGCCTCCTGATAAAGTGGACACCACTTCTTGTTCTTCTTGTAGTCATCGGTCGGAGCCTTTGCCTTGTACTCTTTCTTCCACTTGGTAAATTTCTCAGGAATCGCAAGGACTTCTTTGTTGTCGAGCTTGCGGTTCTTCTTACCCTTGAGAGCCTTTTTATGCTTCTTTTCTGGCTTATTATGCCAGGTTGAGGCATCTTCTCTTTCCGATCGATGGTTTCGTTCCATTCAACCGCCTCACTAGCGGCTGCATAATGATCAGTCGTGTCAAAAAGCTTGACGGATGTTCATGTAACGTCCCAAAATTTGGCTTTTCAAAAATCTTTTGAGTAGTTTAGGTCCTTGGAAAATTTCACCAATTTTATTTGAATTAATAAAGCTTAATCTGGAATTTTCCTAAATTAAAAATATTTAATTTGACTAATCTAAACATTAATTAAATAAAAACTTGTGTTATTTGGCTTCCTTGTCTTTCAAGAAATTTTTGGGTATTTTCTGAGATTTTTTCGGATTTGTTTGCTATTTATTTGATCTCCTTGATTTTCGGCCTTTTATTTTAATTCCAAAAATCAGCCTTTTAATTCTGATTTACTGTTCATTGTTTTCCTCCATCCGAACAAAGGAGTCTGTTTCCTGTACGTGACCCAACCAAACCTTCCAAATTCGATATCTTTCTCTATGGTGCATATAAAAGCGAACCGTTTGCGCCCACACGTCCGTCTTGATCTGCTCTTCCAATCCCCTAAATTGGTTTCCTCTGAATCCATCTATTTTTGTCGCAATCTCCAGAAAACCGCGCTCCAACCGAAGGACTTCTTCGGCGAACTGCGCCTTCATTCGACGTCCGCCGGCCGAACCGTCTGCGATGTTGGCTTCGCGTCGTCGCCCTCTACGTCATGGTTCCGTCCCCTTCGCTGAAGATCGCCGGAGCACCGTCGGCCATTAAAGCCAAATCGTGTTCGTCGCGTTGCTCGCTTCCTCGGTGAGTTTTTCCAAAATCCGATCGCGCCATCGCGTCCGGCTCGTCGTTTCCTTTCTATTTTGCCCCTTCGCCGCCACTGCATCGCCTTCTTCCCCCAGCCATCATGTGAGCATAATCAGCCATGTACTGTCCAGTACGTGCGTTTGATCTTTGTGCTCTGTTGTTTCTTTAGTTTCTCTGTTGATTCTCACAGCTAATCCTTTCCCTCTCATTGCTTTGCCATGCACAGGAAGATGGAACCCAGCCAACGTCTTATGCAATTCGGTTCGGTCCTCCCGTTGATTTGGTTCCCTGTTGCTTCGCTGATTGGTTCTCTCCTTCTAGCAGGTAATTACTTGTGGGCCCCTAGTGTCAATGCCTCCATGCCACCATGAACAGGCCGGCAGAAGCAGCTTCCTGTTTCTGGCTATTGCTTCATTCGGCTCTATGGAATTCCTCTGATCCCCTTTCTTTCTTTGTTGTGTAGGCTTAACTCCTCTCTTCTCTCTAATCCTAGCTTGTCGTCTCATGTCAACATGCCAATGCAGTGCGCCATGTACAAGGCCTAACACCTCTCTGTTGTTTGATGTTATGTGTTGAAGCGCATTAGCATAAGCATGTTTCTCTCTGTCCATCTTCTCTGTCTATTGAGTGGGTCCCATGTGTCACCCACATGTGGCATCCATTTAGCGTTCTCTTTGTTGAGTTCTATCTCCCATCTGTCATACAAGAGAATAAATATATATCCTCTCTCTTACATGTAGACCCCACATGTCATCCACCCACATTAAAAACCCTATTTATTTCTCTCACTTACATACGGGTCCCACATGTCAGTCAACTCTTAGTCAAACCCTGTTCATGAGCTTGGTCCACCGTGGACTAGCATCTCTCCGTGGACCTGGTCCATAGACCAGTGGCCCACATGTCAACTCCTAATCCTATTTTTGGGAATTAATTTAATTCTTGAAAAGTCATTTATCTTATTGGTCCCACTTATCACTCTCTCTACCTTATTTCTGGAATTATTTTAATTCTAGAAATCCATAAATACCAGTCGGTCCCACCTATCATACACTCATTCTTTTTCTAATATTTTCGAAATAGAATATTATGAGAATATTCTGTAGAGCTTTTTCATCATTTCATGTGAATTCCAATCTTCCGAGAGCCATATCTTCTTCATCCGAATTCCGATTGAACCCATTCAAGTTTCTAAATTCATCTAAATTCATTATCTACCTTCCAGTACTATTCAATTTCAATTTGGAGTTTATTTGATTTGTCTTTTGAATTTAGTTTGTTTTGCGCTTTCTTTCTCGTTAGACGTCGAAGTCCCGGAATCGTCCGAATGAGCTGAAGATCAAGCAAGTAGAGGATTGAAGATAAAATAAGATCACCACTGCTATAGCAAGGCAAGTTATACCTTTGATCATATTGAACCCAGTTTTCAAAAGTACTTTGATTCAAATTATTGCATTTACTTTAAGTAATTATTTAAATACTTTTGGGTTTAGCTATTAATCCAATTTGTTATATCCACTTTGTCTATTGTATGTCATAATCTTTTGTCACCCTAGATTGGTTCATATTTAGTTGGTGCTATGGTATTACCAACGTGGGTTGGTTAGTACGAGTAGATTGCTTAGCCATGCAACGAGTCATCATCATCACCTGAGTTGCAATTATAAATTTGACTAAGTGATTATGGAACTTTGTGATAAAACTGTGTGTGTTATGTGTTATTACTTTGTGATAGCATATGTTGCACTAAACCAACAGGGTGGGAAAGGATTTAGACTGAGGCAAGTGGTGGATACTGTGTGATATGGTGGAAGCTATGTGCATGGGAATGATAATCTTTGTGACACAGTTAGAAAATGGAAGTCTTGCCTTGGTCAATTAAGGACTTAACTTTGTGTGCCATTGAACTGAGCCTTATTGTACGACCACATGCCAGATGGGATGGGCCTAACTTAGTAGGTTATGGATTCTTGGCATTGATGTTCAGGTAGATAGGTTAGGCTTCGTGACAGGGTGGAGGTGTGACTACATGGTAGTTGCATCGCGGGACGGTTCGCCGCATCCCTGTCCAGCGGTGTGTATCGGACTAGCTTTCTTTGTGGGTTGGTCTGGCGGTTTGTAAGCACATCGGGAGTGTCAATGTTGAGATGAAGTTTCTGAAAAGTTTTGTTGTGATCAGCTCTGATCCAGTTGATTGCATCTTGTGGGTAAAGTGTACAACCTCTGCAGAGTGTTAAACAATCTATTCAAATAGCCGCGTCCGTGGTCATGGACATGCTCGGGGATTTCACACGAGGGGTAGATTTTCATAAAATAATTGGGAAGGGACAGCTGTGTGATTTAAGTCATATGGCTGTGTGAAAGAATTTGATTAGACTATGTGTCTTTGTGAAAACAAATGTTAAATTAATATTGTTTATTTGTTTTGAATTATGCTTTCAATCTATTATTCATATTCAATTACAAATGTTGCATTTCTACAAAATAACCACAGAAGCCATTTCCTTTGGAACAAGCCTGTATCTATACATTGCATTCTGTGGTATGACTTGCGAGTACGGTTGTGTACTCACGCTTGTTGTAAAACTTGCGCCCAAACCTACAGAAGTGGAGGAATCGTCGGTCAACAAGGTCTACTTCAAGGATCGAGGAGAACTAGGTCGCGCACCCCAGCCGATTGCCTGTGGGCATATGGATGGGCTTCACTCAAGTTATTCCGTTACGTTCCGCTGCACATTGAGATATTCGCCTTCTGAGGCATTAATTGTAAGCTTTGACCTTAAGGTTTTTACTCTGATATTTATTATTATTTGCCTATTTATTAGTCATCTTTGTATATGAAAATGATACTTCATTGATGTTGCCACTATGTGCACTAGTGTGATCCTGGACTAGTGCAGTATACACAGAGGGTCCAGAATTGCATTTTTGGGTCCCGACAATTCATAAAGGATTCATAGCAATGTCCTTCGTAAACCATCGGTTCCTTAATCCTGCTTTAAATGGTTGAATGACAGAAGAATCCGCAACCTCAATTATATAATTACAAACCTCGCTAAATCTTTTGATATACTGTCAGAGAGTTTCATTTAATTTTTGCCGGATTCGATGGAGATGGTCCTCCTTTCTAGGTCGGTCGTACGTCCCCTAAAAGTTGGCAATCAATAGGTCGCAGAGCTGCTCCTAAGTGTAAATCGATCCGAACGGTAGGTTAAGCAACCAGGATCGGACAGATCCTTTGAGAACTTTGGGCAAGTAGTTTGCCATCACATTGTCATCACCACCAGCAGCTCTGATGAAGGTAGTGTAGATTTGGAGAAACTCTAATGGGTTTTGAGTCCCATTGAACTTCTTCATGTTTGCTGGTTGGAACTTGTTCAGCCAGCGTACAGCTTGGAGCCCTGCTGAGAAGGATTAACAACCTGTAATCGGGTCGTGGTGTCTTCTCTAGAAAGGAGCCAGATTATAGTCGGTCGGGGACCGGTTTCTCATGTTAACATACCGAGTTTTTGGTGCCCCAATCCGGTCATGGACGTTAGTCTGGCGTCTTCGACTGGTCGCTTGGTTCAAAAGATGCCAAAGATCACCTAGAACAAGCAGTGGCTCCTCATTACAAGGTAGAGGAGTTGCTTCATGAAAGAGCCATCTTCCCTCGTGACTCCCTTGTCGGAATCTTTGAGGAGGTCTTGGTATCGATCAACCTCCAGTCCAACCATGCTAACTCCTGCTGAGGAAGGAACATTGGGATGAAGTCAAGGTTTGACTTTGTGAGTTTCATTATTCCTGGTACCTTTCTGTACATTGCATGGTTTGTTGGAGGATCTCCGATACTTATCCTGCGAGTTGAACATATCCCAGGTCTGCTGGAGCAAGGTCAGGATTATTTAAAATATCCCGAACTTGTTGTAGGTTTTGAATCGTTACCAAACATCTTAGAGGATTTCCACTAGCAGAAGGTGTCCGATGACCCGAACCGCCTCCTGACCTTCCGGCTTGCCCTGTTCGACCCATCATGCACTATGGGGTAGAAATAAGCGAATTAACTGATCGATGTCCATTAGTTCAATTACCTCTGCCATTTGGTGCTTTAGTGCTCGCACCATTTCCACCATTAAGTGGTGACAGGTTAAGATGTGGAGGACTGTGCATGGCATCTTGATTCGTATCTCTGATTGCATTAACCTTGTGCCTCCAAGAGTGGTCTTCCGACGAGCTCCAGTAATAGCTAAGGGAGAGCCTTCCAGTGCATCAGCAGGGAGCCTCCACGATGGAGGGCAGTCGAAAATTACCACCTTTGATAGGCTTTGTGGTGGACTCAGCCTGATCCGCGCGGATTGCCGACTGTATGCCGAGTTTTATTATTTCCACTTGACCTTCGACCAGTGGAAACTTCATCGACACCCTCACCAGGTGTCGATTGGCCCCCGAAATACATGGGAGCCATTGGCAAATACTGGTCGCCCATGACCATATCGAGAATACATTGACCCTCTGATTGTAGCGTTGGGCTTTTGTCGCCATTTTTGCCGGTCGGAAGAACCGGGCTTGTAGAGGCGTTCGGACATTCTAAACTGGTCAGAACGACCAACTCCTCTACGAGCACCACGGATGGTAGCGGTGAATCCTCCTCCATTCATCAATCTCGCTGGTCTTAGTGAGCGGTGAACCGACAGTGGAAGAGGATGATGATGACATTGTGTCATGTTCCATGACGTGGATGCATGCGTCCATGTAGATGTCAGAGTAGTCCGCCAATTCGAACTAGTTCTCCTCGTCCCAAGTTCCTGCCATCATCGCATGAGCGATAATGGAACAAAGGGGGATTGAGGATTGCTGAGCGAAGAAGTCTTCGAGAACTCAAATGCCTTCTACCTCACGGACAGCGCCAGCTGTCGACGATCGAGTCGCCGATCTTACGAAATAGATAGAGGAAAATGGCAAAGAGTTCTTGGGAGAGAATAGAATTGCTCTTTATTGCAGTGTACTGTATCTTTACAGGGCTACCTTGACTAAGGCGATAGACCAGCCCTAAGTATATAGAGTGTATTGCTTGCTATGCTAATGCTTCAGATGAAATCCAATTATCTTGTCCTCAATCAAATTGGTCTTGGATCTCCTCCTTTGATCTTCCTTTAAATAACTAATGAAGTGGTGGCAGTTAATTCGTGAAGAGGCGCCCTTTGGAAGTATCGCATCTGGTCAGAGAAATAGTGGCAGTTGGTACAAGACCAACTAACCTGCAGTTGATGTCAGTGGGAGATAATAACCATATAGTGGTAATTGTTAGTGACTTAGGGCTGTAACCGTCGTGTCGTTTGGAGCAAATGAGGCACATGTTCTATTCATCACACGGAAGGAATATACTTGGAGTGGGTCGAAGTACCAGTTCATTGCTTCTACGAGCAGTCATCTGGTCGGGGACTAGGTACAAGACCTTTTCCGACCAGGGTACCCATAATGTAACCTCTAAAATCCTTACGACCACGTGGTCGTTAGCCTTAGGGGTTACAACCACGAAGGACGTGCAGTTTTTAATCAAATAAATTAATATTTTAGAGATTTAATCCTCGTCATTACCAGGATGTCGTCGACAGGAAATTTGTCATCGCTTTCTGAGATAAGGTTAGACGCGCAGCTACTCCGACTGTTGGGGGGCTGGCTAGCACAATATCGGCGAGGGTTTGCAACTGATTACCCCTAAGACTTTCCTCAATGCTCTCTATCTACCGTCACATCTCATCTCTGACGGCATCAGTGATCTCCACTTTGAGGGATTCATGAATCTCCTCTCATAGCCGTGCATCGCACTCAGCTTTGGCTCTCTTCCTACTCCGGTACACTTCGGAGTCCTCTGAGAATCCTTGTTTCCATGGAACATAAAAACAAAGAACTCTCGTGCGACCCGGGTGCTCCTTGTTTCCCATGGCCACAGAGAGTATATCTCTGTCCCTGACTACCTGGAATGGGTCTTGGGAAGATTCTGCACTCAGCGCTTCCTACAAGACCCCGACATATTATTTCACTTCCTATGAAGTTCTGGAGTAACTACAAACTTGGTAGTTTGATATCTTACTAGGCCCCCAAAGATATGGTAGATGACCTCGCTCTTATCCCGTTTCGGGCGCGCTCATCAGGGATCCCGACAAATGGCAGGGAGGCCTCCCACAGGATTACCTGCTCGTCCTCCTTCCTCCATTGCGAGATTTTACCCGCATACCCAGCGGTGACGAGTTTGTTGGGGTGCGTGTTTTTTGCCGAGGGCCCTGTGCACTGCACTTTCACTCCTAAAATCATTTGTCGTCTTCTTCGCCATAAAGTCTTGCCAATACGGTTCTATGAACGGATACTTATGGTAGGACGTCAAATCCTTCTCCACGTATTGCTTGATAAGCATGCTCTTGAAGTTCTTCCATGCTTTGCACGCCGCCAGCAACGTGTGTCATCGCACGAAGGCCTGGTGTTCTTCCGGGATCTCGAACGATTGGAAAATTTCCATCACCAGCGTATCTTTCTGAGCATCGGTCAACTCCTTCCACGAATCATAGGTGATCTTGACCCATTCTCATGCAACTACTTTGACCGTTCTCTGGAATGTGGACGCTGCTCGGCGAGGATTGAGAAGGGTCCCAGACGCATCGACAGCCGTGAAGGTAAATCGGCTCGCGGGCTTTTTCGATATTCCTCTTCTATCGCACTTGGATTTCTAGAGGACGAAGCATCAGACGCATGAGGCGACGATGACGGAGAATAAGCGGACGACATCTTCATAAGAAATAGAAGTTCTGACTCGCATGAACATATTATCATTAGATTCTCACACATCAATTAATAAATGATTGGGATATGTAGGGAAGAAATTAGGATATTTTCTTATCAAGTATTGTCGATGATCGAGTCGCTGATCTTACGAAATAATATAGAGAAAATGCCACAGAATTCTGGGGAGAGTATGAGACTGCTCTTTATCGCAATGAACTGGAACCTTACAGGTGTTGCCCTTGACAAGGCAGTGGACTAGCCCTAAGTACACAGAATATGTTACTATTCTAATGCATCAATTGCCTTTGAATCACTAGGTCTTGTGTGTAGTGTTGAATTACGGCCGACTAAAATCCTCCTCTTCTCCTCCCTTGATCTTTCTTTAAATAATTGATGAAGTGGTGGTAGTTACTCCTTGAAGAGGTGCCTGTTCGAAACGTTGCCACTGATCGGAGAGAAGTGGCAGTTCACGAAGTATCAACCGTTCATCAGTTGATGCTAGTGAAAAGACATAACCACATGGTGGCTGTTGTCAGTGTCTTAGAGCTATGAAACGTCGTACAGTTTGAAACGAATAAGGCACATTGCATTCGTCATACGAAGGAATACACTTGGAACTGGTCCAAGTGCCAGTTCATTACTTCAACAAGCAGTCATCTGGTCGGGGACTTGGTACAAGACCTCATCCGACCAGGGCACCCATGATGTAACTTCTGGAATCCTTACGACCACAGGGGTCGTTAGCCTTAGGGGTTACGACCATGAGGTCATGCTATCTTTTATTTATGTATTAAAATTATACATAGAGATTTTAATCCTTGTCAGCTAGCCCCCCTGAACTTTAAAATAAATATGTCGTGTGAACTCTTCACTAATGAAATCGTATCGGGCAGACCTTCATTTAATTGTGCAATAAGCAAGATGGTCTGTATTCACTTTAAAGTTGAGAAACCGTCTGTAGAACCGAAGAATCTTGTGTTCGTTGGACATCAAAAAACATTTATGTCCGTTGGACTTTTGGGTAACTCCTCTTTGTAGTTAAGAAAAGCGGCGATATAAACCACATTATGCATGACTTTAGGGTTTTTACGCTCTCAAGCTTTCCTTGAACTCCCATCCTGAGGAGTTTCTTCTGACCTCTTTTATTTCTCTTGCTCAAAATCTCCTCGGACCACTTCTTCGTCCACCAAAAACCCACACAAAGTTGGATTCGATCACCAAGTGGCTGGTGTCTGATTTGAGTGTGAAGAAGCTCAAGGCTCTGGAGGAGGTCGGGATGCACCCTGATAAAATTCTGATCAAGTGGAGATCAACGGCCAGGGAGCACTTTTCCTGCAGCGAAGAGTGAGAAATCCCTGTCTTCCTCACTTACATTGAGTGCAGGCTCAGATTCCCAACTCACAAATTCCTTTCCAAGGTCCTCAAGCATTACGAGGTTGAATTGGTGAACCTGGCCCCGAACTCGATCGCCAACCTTAGCATCTTCATTTGTCTTTGTGAAGCATACCTAGGGATCCGACCAAATCTGAAGATCTTAAAGTACTTTTACAAGATGGCGAGGTCGGGAAGTCGGTGGCTGGACCTGGAGAGTGCTCCCTGCGCCTCCACGACAGGAAGTCCAATGAGTACATCTGGATGTACTCGAAGTCCTTGTGGTCGTCATGAAAGAAGAGCTAGTTCTACATGACAGTCACGAAGGAGGGTGGCCTCTACTTTGTCAGGAAGACGGCGAGTGAAAATCTCAACTAGTAGTTAACCGTAGAGGAGGGAAGGGTCAGAAGGTGTATTGAAGCCATCAAAGACCTCAGTACCAAGGGATTGACTTCTTGGCATGTGTGATGGACTTTTTCTTGCGCTGGATAAGCCCCTCGAGGCTCCAGTCGTGTTCCCTACTCTGGTATATTGGTCGTGACGACACGACCATGGACTCTAGGGAAGCTAAGATTTGGAAAATCTTTATCAACATGATTTATTTAATTGAATATTTTCTAACCTTGAAATCTCTTTACACTTTTTAAAGTCCTTTTCGCTAAGGAGCTCAAAGAGTAGATCAAATTGATCTGCGCTGGGGAGTCTGATGTCAAGGCTTCGTTTCCCCACATTTTGGTTGTTGTCTCTGCAGAGGAGAGGATAGCCAGGCTCGCGGTAGATTTAATTTTTTTCTCCTCGTCACCTTTTATATATCAACCGATCAGTATATAATTTTTTCCAATACCAGATAGTTGGGTTAAGGGAAAAAGAGTCCGTCACAGGCTCTACTCTGACCATAGTGCCAACCGACTCCTGCTCAGCGACCACTCTAGATGATGATCTTTCGGAGGTAAGGATAATATTGAAATAGAGCGCATATTTTAGACAGAAATTTCATCACCTAATCACATTTGAATTTATGACTTAGGTGGGAGAGAAGGAGAACCCGTAGCTTGAAAATGCGGTGGTCATTGGCTCCAGAAAGGTCGTTCACGACCTGACAGTTGCTACTAAAGCGACTGTTCTGGAAGTCGACGAGACCACTCCCTTCGATAAGATGATAAAAAGTCTTGCACCCGACAAGCCGGTCGAGGACATTTCTTTTGACATCCGATCGATGGATGTGAGGGGTCTCACCAGCCCTACCGGTTCGAAACAGGTGAAATCGGTAGAGAAGAAGAGAAAGGCAAGCGATACGGATTTTGCTCCCGCATGCTTCAAGGTTAACACCAAGAAGACCAAGTAAGTGCACATGAAAAGAAACTTATGTAACTACTTACCTTCAATGTTTCTGATGTTCTTGAATCTTGATTTCCATTCCTTCTATTTTCATAGATCGGTCATAGTTGATCAAAGCACCCCTTAGGAGGAAACTCCTGAGGTAGAAGTGGTCATGCCAGCCCCTGAGTAGGTGGCCATGTTAGCACCTGCTCAGGAACCTGCAGCAGCTCTGGCTCCGCCTATTGATGAGGACATCAACCCTAAGGATGTAATCACTACTTCGACTCGCTGCGATGCATCCTCTACTTCAACCACATCTCCTTCGAAAGGACTTTCATCTACTGCACTACCATATTCTCCAATTGGATCACCGAGCTTCGTCTATATGCCATGGTGCTATGTCTACATGCCTTGGTGCTGTGTCACCAATTGACCCATGGGCTTTGTAATGAATGAGCTGATTTGGCCTATATGGCCCATATGGCCCATGTTGACGACCACCTAGGGTTTTCAGCACTATTTATGTGGCACTGTTCACGCATGAACAGTACCCACAGCCGTCACCCCCTCTCCTATACATAGTGGTCGCCACCCCCTCTAGTTGCGGGGGTTTTGTTAGATTAAAGTTTAGCTTTGCTACTTTATACTTTATCCTCTTGTTTGGCGAGATCAACAGCGACATTGTTCTTCGGAACCCCACTTATCAATACAGTTTCAATTCCTATTCGCAATTTCATATTGCTTATCTATCTTGTTCTTGTGTGTTTCTTCGGTGTATACAGGAATCGATCTTCGTGATCAAGTCAACCAGGTATTCGTACACGGTTGATAATGAATTGTCGAGCAGTTCAGCGATTACGTGGTTTCGAGCCTAGCGAGTTCTAGCCAGGATGGTGAGAGTTGAACGACTACTACCGATCTTACCTTCTGATCGAAAGATCGGGCCAAAATCAGAACCACCGTGGTTCATCACCTATGGAGGTGGAGATTCCTGACGGATCTCAGCAGGTTCCGACCATTGCTAGGAAGTCTCCTCAAGCCGACAGTTCCCCATTTGCCCTCGGTATTTATCAACGATAAAGAACTTGATGAGGCTTGGGAGAGGATATCGGATCATCAAGCGGAGACGAGTCCTAATAGCATCTTTGCTGAATACAATGATATAGCAATTCGGGTGAGCTTCCACAACCATAGTTATAGCTTTTTCCTTAAGTTTATCAAAAACTTAATGAAATTTGCTATTTTTGTAGCATATGATGGAGAACTTCACGATGGTTAGAGGACTAACTAAGCGAATAAAGTTCTTGGAGAAGAAAAACTACGAGTTAGAAAGTAAGTTCTTGACTTCATTCCTCCTTCTTCTTTGTCTTATTTCTCTTCTGCAAATTAATTTCTCCCCTTGTCTTATTTGATATATTTGGAAAAAAATTAAAAAAGAGGTCATGGCTAAGGAAACCGCAATAACCAAGCTTAAAGAAGAATGTCAAACAAAAGACCAGTCGATCGAATACTTGACGACCAGAGGCGCTAGAGGCTGTAGAAGCGGCGGCGCTAGAGGCTGTAGAAGCGGCGGCGGTCGGCGGCGAGAAAACTTCAATTCCGGTGAGCACACGGTGATAGGGGCAAGTGGGTGGTGGCTTCGGGATCAGGGTGAAGAGGGGCTCCCGGTGCTCTCTTTTATAGGGCCCGGGGGGCACGAGGGGATGAGATCGTGCACGGCGGTTGTACAATGGTTGCGTGGCGACGTGGGTTAACCGACGCGGAAGGTGGGGGTGGCGGCGGATGTGGGCGCTGGTTCGTGGCGCACGTCGCGCAGGAGGCGGGGAGGTTGAGGCGGCGATTGACGAAGCTCCCGCATGCGGCAATAATGGCGGCCAGGCGTGGCGTCGTGGGAAAGAAGAAGGGAACGGGGAAGGAGGTAGGCGGGGGCCCACAGGGAAGAGAGGCGAGGAAGGTCGGGTGGGGCGGGCAAGGGAGAGAGAGGAAGAGCGAGCGAGTGAGGTGGGTCGCCAAAGCGGCGAATAGGAATGGGTGGGATTGGCCCATTTGGCCTTTCGATTTTTAAATGATTTTCGATTTAAACAATTGAATTAATTCAAAAGGCTTTGGAAAATAGCAAATAAAATCCAAAAATTTAGAGAAAATTCACGAAATGCAGTATGGCATTTTGAACTTAAATAAATTAGTTCCAACTTATAATTGGCAAAAGATTCGTAAATAAATTGTTTTGGCTTTAAAATATTTAGGAAAAAGCTTCTAAAAACTCGAAAATTCTAGAAATTAATTAAAAATTTATTTTGATTTAAACCAAATGAAACTTCATGAACTTCAAATAAATTTTACATTTGATTTTTAAAACTCAGAAATCCAAATAAAGCAATAGAATTCTTTCAAATTTTTCGAAATTCCAATAAAATAATAATCTTTAATTAACTCTAAGCGGTAATGACACTTGGGATGTTAACGGCCATTCTAACTAGGTCACGATCTCGATCGACATGGCTCGATACCACTTTGTAAGATCGCGATTAACATCCCGGATCTTACGTGCATAAGCGAACTAGTCCCATGATCGTGGCTAGCTCGCCTGATAAACAAATGTGATACACAACCATAAACGCTAAAATTTATTAAATAACAACAGAGTTGATTACAAGATAGCCTTACAGGTCAACATTAAATAAACATAGCGGAAGATGATGAAGAAGTAGTGGAGTCCAGCTGATCTGCCACAGGCAATCGACTGGGGTAGCGGCCTAGTCGTCGAGATCCACACTGATAGCGAAGTCCTTCTCCTCTAAAATTTGTTTGCATTAAGGAAGTATGAGCACAACTTCCGTACTCGCAAGTTACACCCGTCAAGTAACATAATGACATGCATACATGGATGTAACAAAGGAAGGCTTAAAGGATTATTTGTGCAAAAACAACATTTGACATTAAATACCATACTAAGTTCAAAAGCTCAAGTTTTATAAACTCTAAAATTGATTTTGTATTGATATAGATAGTGTAGGCACCAACCTAACACCAGCATAAACACGGGCACCAACCCAGGGCTTCAACCCATAACTTTTCTCATGGACACCCATCCATGTTAAACCAGTTTTACAAAACATTTTGAAATCAAAATCAAAGTCTAACTTTGAGTGGCTTTGCCCGACATGTCCATGACCGTGGACATGGCTATTCGAATAGTTTACACTCTGCAGAGGTTGTACAACTTTACCCACAAGAGATAATCAACATTTAATGTTTGTCCGACACACTTAGAAGGTGTGCGACTAAGTGATCATCACGAGGCCTTTACAATGCATCATTCCACAATAGTCCTCCTCGCTGGGTTTCGCCCCTTTGGACTACCGTCCAGTAGGGTTCAGCCCCCTCTTGCGCTAGGTGGGACTAACAAAAGTCATGAAAGACTACCCACCGCATCAATAGGAACGACCATGATAGAACTTTGCAAATTAATTAGCCAAGTCCTGCCCATACAAGACATGTGGTAGTACGATGTGGCTTAGCAAGATGCGGCTCGAAGACCGGTCCTTAACTGACTTGGGCGACAACCGACAGAATCCTGGGCCTTAACCTACCCAGTTGAGCCAGTGCATAACCTGCACCCACCAGACAACCACCTCGCCCAAGTCTAAACTATCATTTTATTTCATTTTCCAAAGTCATTTATAAAACTCCCATGACACACCAATGTCAAGGGTACAATTTAAACAATAGTTGATTTTTGACTGAAATTCCCCAAATGAAACATGTTTGGTCTATAAGCATGGCTAAGCGCAATATTTTCCAAATGATCCTAGTCCATACCATTGTATCAACCAGGTTTTTACTAGGGTGACAATATGCTCGCTTCAATTATCAAAATTGGCCATACAAAGGATTTTAGGCATAACTATAAATTTAAAACAGGAATTTAAATTACTGAATATAAATAAGCATGCAGCAATAATTTAAAACAGAATTTAACTATTTTGAAATAATGGGATCGATATGATCAAGGGTGTAACTTGCCTTGCTTGACGAGGTGGTGTTGTTTTCCTTAACAGGTCACCTAGTACTCACAAGCACTTTCTACAGGTAGTCCAAGTGTACAATCATGATGATCATACAGTCAAAATCAATCCTCTTATGTGCTCTTCAAACGGCGTCGAAATCTGACTCTCTGAAGTCGTCGAAATCTAATCGCAAAATAAGCCAAATTCAAATAAAATTCAAATAGCAATTCAAATGAACTCCAAATTAAATAATTTTGGTTTAGATAGCTAGATATTGAATTTACACAAATTTAGGAATTTGAATGGGCTCAATCGGAGTTCGGATGCAAAAGATATGGGCTTTAGAAGATTGGAATTACATGAAATAATAGTATTAGGAAGTAAGTTCTTGGAGAAGAAAAACTACGAGTTAGAAAGTAAGTTCTTGACTTCATTCCTCCTTCTTCTTTGTCTTATTTCTCTTCTGCAAATTAATTTCTCCCCTTGTCTTATTTGATATATTTGGAAAAAAATTAAAAAAGAGGTCATGGCTAAGGAAACCGCAATAACCAAGCTTAAAGAAGAATGTCAAACAAAAGACCAGTCGATCGAATACTTGACGACCAGACATAAGGAAGTCATCGAGACTTTCGAGAAAAAGAATCAAGTTAACCGATCGTAAACTTAACCAGTGTATTATCTTTTCTAATTTATATGTATTTTTCTTTGGTATACTCGTGCAGAGCAAACCAAAAAATAAAAAGAGCAGAGAAAGCTCTTGAGTTCGAGCGAGGCCAGGGAGCGGAACTTGAGTGGAGTCTTGAAGACAAAGTCAAGGCTCTTAACAAGATGCTTTTCGACATGGGTTCGGAAACACAATTGCCAATCTTAGGCGATTCCTCGTAGAAGATAAACCTCCTTTCCAGCAACTAAAATACCTCAAGAGTATACTCAAAACTACTCGGGAGAATCATGCACAGACAATGAGAGAAGCTGTGGCGAACGGAGTAAGCTTTGCTTTGGCAAAGCTCAAAGCTTTCGACCACTCCATTCATCTCCAGGCCATTGAAGAAGACTTCAACTGCTCGGGTGAAGAAGCGATCAAGCTACTCGAGGAAGTAAAGCCTCTTGGAAACAAGGTCGCAGAGGAAATGGAGGTCGGGTCTCCATCTCACAACGACTAGTCTGGTGGCTCTGAGAAGTAAATTAATGTAAATTTAGGATTATGAATGCAAAAACTTACCTTTTATCATCAATAAAGTCTTTGTTTATCTTACTACTTTGCTAAATACTCATATATTTCTTAGCCTCGACTGCTTGTGCTAGTAGAAGAACTTACTAAAGAAGCAGTAGACTAAGAAAAAGAGCAAAAAGCTACAACCATGGTACAAAGTGTGTGCTGATTATGTTATAAAATGATCCAGTTAAGCACTAGGAAATCAATTTGGTCCGAACCAGTGTATGATTTCGACTAGATTTAGATCTATTTCCATAATCGAAATACACTAAGTGGTCGGAAGATGTTATTAGACTTAGCATGATGATAAGAAATCATGCAAAAAAATGTATGCAAGAACGATAAGTGGCTTTTATTTGTATGCATTATCTAAGCCGGTCATGAAGGTTGCTAAGAACCAAAGATATGAAAAACACCTCACAAAATATATTCATGCTCAAGTTCCGACTGACAGCGAAGATCGTAAGAAGGAGGACCGTCGTTAAGAAACTCCTTCCAGTGGGCAGGACCACACGCAGAGAGGAGAGATTTCGACTAGGAGGCTTTCCGTGTCTCAACCAGTAGCCAAAACAAGAGTAGAATAGAATGTTGAAATGAAGAAGGTTAGCCTTTGAATTTGAAGCATGTAAAGAATTATATTGAGTTGTTTGCGAAATGCTCCTTTACTCGTTTGCTTCTTTGAGAAAAAGATTGAATGGTCGCGCGTGAGAGCCACTGTGGGGATGGCCACGACTAGGACCCGTATGACCTGCGACAATTAAGTCAAGGCTAAAAGAAGTAAAAGAGACCCTTCCTAAAGGATACTGGAGAGAATGTGTGCTTCTCCGACCAGTTAAACAAAAATAGTATGTGACCAGATGATAGAACAGTCATATAAACAATAACACTCATTGAAATGTAAAGGAATGATGCATCTTTATTGAATTGAATAAAAGAAAACAACAACTATACATAAAACTTACACAATTGATCAATTTTTCAAGATTAGACAAAACACGCCCATCTAACATAGCCAGTCGTACTGAACCAGGTCGGGTGACTTCCACCATAGTATAAGGACCTTCCCATTTAGGAGAAAGTTTATTGCGATTTGCTTAGTTCTGAATTTTTCTAAGAACCAGATCACCTATAGCTAGGCTGCGAGGTTACACCTTTCGGCTGCGGTACCTTCACAAGGCTTGTTGGTAGATTGTCGATCGTATCAAAGCTTAGTTTCATCATTCTTCAAGAAAATTAATGTCGTCGAGTCTTCGTTCTTCTTGATCATTTTCATTGAAACAATCGGTTCGAGCAGAGCTAATTTTTAGTTATGGCAGAAGCACGGATTTTGTACCATAAACCAGAGAAAAAATGGCATTTCACCAGTCGCACAACCGGTCGTGGTTCGAATGGCCCATAACATAGAAGGAAGTTCTTGAACCCAAGCTCCTGACCGTTTTGTCAACTAGTTGAATACTCGACGTTTCACTCCTTGCATTATTATACCATTAGCTTGCTCGACTGCTCCGTTACTCTGTGGATGAGCAACAGAAGCAAAATGTATCTTGGTGCCTAGATCTTCACAGAATCCCTGGAAATTACTACTCGAGAACTGGGTACCGTTATCTGCGATTATACGACTAGGTATACCAAATCGTGTGATCACGTTTTTGTGAGGAACCTCTTAGCACCCTCAGTTGTTGTTTTAACAACTAGCTTGGCTTCTATCCACTTTGTGAACATGTCAATCATGACGAAAAGGAATTTGAAGCCCCCGGTTGCTCTTGGGAAAGGTCCCAGAATGTCTAGTCCCCAGATTACAAAAGGCCAAGAAAGTGGTATTGTTTGCAAAGTTTGTGTCGGCTGATGTACTTGTCGACTATGAAATTGTCATCCAATTGCTACTGGGGTCAATTTGCACAACCTCCAAAGGAGCATCTAAGTCATCGAAAAGCTCGACAACCGAGGGTGAATCGAGTTGCTCGAGGAAAACTCCGAGCGGGACAGGTGACCTTGTGGAAGCCATCGTGCCAACTGGTCTACCAGAAAGTTTTTCTTTCTAGGAATATATTGGATCTGGAAACCAAAGAAGTGCTTTTCGAATTTTCGTACTTCCGCCAAATAAGATGATATCTTGGTACTTGAGCATTGATACTCTTTCCTGACTTGATTTGCTACTAGTTGAGAATTGTATTTCACTAGTAATCTGCGAACCCCGAGCGCTTTGGCTGCTTAGAGTCCTGCTAGTAAACCTTCGTATTCTGCCATATTATTTGTAGCAAGAAAGTTTAATTGAATGTCGTATTTGATTTGTTCTCCTGTAGGGGATATCAAGACAACTCCAGCCCCAGAGCCTTTGAGTATCAAGGAACCGTCAAAGTACATTGTCCACTCGTCGTGGTGTTCATACTTGGGTCTTTAGGTGGGTTCAGGGTTCGTCCATTTGTAATGAATTCTTCTAAAACCTAGGACTTGATTACTATTCGTGAGATGAAATGGAGTTCAAACGCTCCAAACACGATCGCCCATTTTGCTATTCGTCCAGATGATTCCCTGTTTCTGAGAACTTGACCAAGAGGATATCTGGTTAGTACGACCACTCTGCGGCCCTGAAAGTAATGCCTTAGTTTCCTTGAAACCATAAGGAGACCATAGACCAACTTTTGTACCTGTGGATATCATTCTTTCGGTCCATGCAAGATTTCGCTTACGTAATATACTAGTCGTTGAATGTTGTCACGCTCAACAATCAATATAGCACTAACAGCTTGTGGCGTTGGAGCCACGTATATCAACAATGTTTCTCTCGATCTTGAAGATACTAAGATTGGGGCACTTGTAAGGTATTTCTTAAGCTCTTCAAAGGCATTATTTGCTTCTTTAGTCCACTCGAAACTCCCGTGTTTCCTAAGAAGCTTAAAGAAAGGCTATCCTTTTTCTCCTAACCGTGCTATGAAACGACTGAGCTCTACCATACAGTCGGTTAGTTTCTGAACCTCTTTCTTTGTGGTCGAAGGGCGCATCTGCTCGATGGTTGATATATTTACTGGATTTTCTTCAATTTCTCTAGCCGAAACTAGGAACCCAAGAAGCTTTCTAGAAGAAACTCCAAACACACACTTTTTTGGATTTAACTTAAGGTATGTCTTCTTAAGTTATTGAAAGTCTCGTGCAGGTCGGGAATGTGATCACCAGAATTAATGCTCTTTACGACCAGGTCATCAACGTAGGCTTCCAAATTTTGACCTATCTGTGGATTAAAAAGTTTTTGTATTAGCCTCTGAAAAGTCGTACCAACATTTTTGAGACCAAAAGGTATCTTAATATAACAATAAGTGCCATAAGGTGTGATGAAGGAAGTTTTCTCTTCATCATCTTTACTCATATTAATCTGGTGGTACCCTGAATACGTATCTAAAAAACTCAACAACTCACACCCGAAAGTGGAATCGATAAATTGATCAATGCGTGAAAGGGGAAAGTCATTCTTCGAACAAGCTTTATTAAGATCTATAAAATCGATACGCATTCGCCATTTCCCATTACTTTTCCTAACCATTACAGGATTGGCGAGCCACTCGGGGTGACCAACTTCACGAATGAATCCAGCCTTGAGGAGCTTGTCAATCTCTAACTGGATTGCCTTCTTTCGATCAGGTACAAAACACCTTAGCTTCTGCTTGACCGGTTTCTTGTCAAGCTGGAGAGCTAACCTGTGCTCGATCACCTTCCTGGGGACTCCAGGCATATCGGATGTCTACCAGGCGAATACATCCAGGTTTGCTCAGAGGAAGGAGATGAGCGAATCTTCCTATTTAGGGTTGAGTCCTTTTTCGGCCAGTACCTTTCAAGTAGATGCGTTAGTATTTCCTGACCCAGACGGTGTTTTGACGCTTTCCGAAGAAGTGCTTTTGTTGAGTATAACCTCCTTGATCTGGTCAAAAGTTTTTGGCACCATCTTTGGCATTGAGTACTTGACCTGCATGGTTGGCGGGTTAGTTTCCCTAGTCGAAAGTTCATCGACCAATTCTAATGATTTTCGATCACATGCATAGGCCATTTTTGATCTCCTCGAAACGTGATGACTCCTTTTGGTCCTGGCATCTTTAAACTCTGATAACTGTAATGCGTGGCTATCAAGAATTTTGCCAATGCCGAACGACCATGGATTCCATTGTATGCGGATGTAGAGTTGCACAAGTTTTAATCTTGGCCTTCTCGCTACTTTAGTCTATACTCTTCATTAATTGAATTTGATAATATCAATTCAAATTTTGAGCTCTAAAATAATGCTTTACTAATCTACTAACAAAATCTTTAAACAAAAGACAACATATAATACTTTCAGCCAACAGCAGATCAAAGCAAGATGATAACTAAAACAACACTCCAGTCAGCCAACAAAACTTGATCTACGGACAGTATATATAACATCACAGTTTAACAAGTTCAGCAATGAGCCCAATTGACTGACAGAAAAGCATGTACTATGAATTGCTAAGGATCACACCAATTAGAGCTCAAGTTTAAACCCGATTATCATAAACAATTTCAGTACAAGACTATAATCATCATTGAGCAGTTCAACAGAGCACACACAAAACACTTTGCAATATCTCCCAATGCTAGGCGTAGACAAATCACACATATTAACTATATCCAATAGCACAGCACATAAGCAAAGTAATATGCATGTTGTAACATTCCTACATGCATCAATATAAACTAACCAACCACAGAAAATGAGTTCACATAATTACATCTCTAAATACAAAAGATCAAGCCCTACACAGCTACACTACACTTATATCTCTGAAGCTTCTAAAAAATCAACAAAAAATTTGACTAGAACATTCATCTGTTCTTGCATCTGTTAGTATGCATTCAACATCCTAAAATTTTGACTAGAACATTCAGTAGTTATCCTAAAATGTTCTTGCATCTGTTAGTATGCATTCAACATCCTAAAATTTTGACTAGAACATTCAGTAGTTATCCTAAAATTCAAGCCTACATACCACACCATTATCAGTATGAAAATCTACATTGCAAGCACAAGTATGAAACTCCCCAGATGAGGGTACGGGGAGGATGGGGTAGAAGATGCCGGCTGACCTCACTGGGGAAGAAGCCGTGTGAGCTGGGGGAGAAGCCGTGTGCGCCGGGGAAGAAGAGGTCGCTGGGGAAGAAGAGGTCATCGCCAGGGAGGAGCTGCCACCGGGGAGGATGGAGCCACCGCGTTGGCCATCGCCACCAGATGCAAAGGGGTAGGGGATGCGCGGAGCCAGATGTGCACGGGTGTGGGGATTCAAACGGGTGGCGGGGTGTGGGGAACCCAAGTCCGAATATAAATAAGGTTGAACATCATAGATGATTCTAATAAATAATTGTCTGTGATAATGAACATCACAGATGGATCTAAAGTAGAACCGTCTGTGATAAATACACATCACAGACGGTTCTAATAAATAATCGTCTGTGATAATTGACATCACAGACGGATTTTGTTCAGAACCGTATGTGAAAAATACACATCACAGACGGTTCCAATAAATAACCATATGTGATAATACACATTCTCATATACATAAATACAAATTCACATATGACACAATCTCATATACATAAATACAAATTCAAAACATATGACACATAAACATTTCATTCATCAAATTCACATATGACACATTCTCATATACATAAATGCAAATTCAGAACATATGACACATAAACATTTCATTCATTATTCCACTTGCTTATTTCCTTTAAAAATTAGCCCTTCATGATGATCGACGCGTATATAGCTAGTTTTATCACGTTGTTCTTAATCGACCCTTATGTTGTTTCCAAAAGGAGGTAACTCGCCAAATTAATTGTATTCTTCCTCGTCCACTACATTCTCAACTCCGACAATCCTCCTTTTTCCACGAAGAACTACGTGGCGTTTCTTATTTACCTGGTCAGTTACATAGACGACTTGAACAACTTGATTAGTGAGTACGAATGGTTTGTCTTTGTATCTGACAAATTCGAGGTCCGTGGTAATGACATCGTACTTGTCGACCTTCACCTGTGGGAGATTGACCCAACGGCACCGAAATAGGGGGATCTTGAAAAGCATGTAGTCGAGCTCCCAAATCTTCTTTATGAACCCATAGTACGAGCTCCTCAACCCATCAGTACTGAACGCATCTATGCAGATGTCGTTGTTCTGGTTAGTTCTCTCTATATACTAAGCCTGCGTAAAGTTATGCCTTCTTAAGTTATTGAAAGTCTCGTGTAGGTCTAGAATGTGATCGCCAGCGATGATGCTCTTTATGACCAGATCATCAACGTAGGCTTCTAGATTTTGACCCATCTGTGGACTAAAGTTTTTTTTGCATCAGCCTTTGAAAAGTCGCACCAGCATTTTTTAGACCAAATGGCATCTTTACATAACAGTAAGTGTCGTATGGAGTGATGAAGGAAGTTTTCTCTTTATCATCTTTACTCATATTAATCTAGTGGTACCTTGAGTACGTAGCTAAAAAACTTAACAACTCACACCAGGAAGTAGAGTCTACAAGTTGATCAATGCGAGGAAGGAGAAAGTCATCCTTCGGACAAGCTTTATTTAGATCTGTAAAATCAATACACATTCACCACTTCCCATTGGCTTTTCTAACCATTACAGAATTGGCGAGCCACTCTGTGTGGCCGACTTCACGAATAAACACAGCCTTGAGGAGCTTGTCGACCTCCGACTAGATTGCCTCCTTCCGATCTGGTGCAAAATGCCTCAGCTTCTACTTGACAGTTTCTTGTCAGGCTGGAGAGCTAGCCTGTGCTCGATCACCTCCCTGGGGACTCCGGGCATGTCGGGCGCTTGCCAGGCGAATACGTCCTGGTTTGCTCGGAAGAAGGAGACGAACGACTCTTCCTATTTAGGGTTGAGTCCTGCTCCGACCAGTACTTTTGCGCTTCCTAAAGAAGTGCTTTTGTCGAGTAGAGCCTCTTTTGTCTGGTCGAAAGGTTTTGGTACCATCTTTAGCCTCGAGTGCTTGACCTGCATGGTAGGCGGATTAGTTTCTCTGGTCAGTAGTTCATCGACTAGTTCTAAGGATTTCCGATCACATGCGTAAGCCATTTTTCGATCTCCTCGAACCGTGATGACTCCTTTCGGTCCGGGCATTTTTAAACTCTAATAATCGTAGTGCGTGGTTATCAGGAATTTTGCTAAGGCCAGACGACCGAGGATTCCATTGTATGCGGTTTCAAAATCTACCACATAAAACAAAAACTTTTCTGTTCGAAAGTTGTCAGGTCTTTCGAACGTAACCGGTAGGGAAAGCTATCCTATCGGTTTAGCGGTAGAACCAAGAACTATACCATGAAAGGCATACTTCACTGGTTTCACCTTAGACTTGGGAATCTGCATGTCTTCTAATGCTCCAGCAAATAAGATATTTAAAGAACTACCCCCATCTATTAAGACCCGATTAACCTTACAGTTATTAATAGTAGGCTCAATGACAATATGGAACCGACCTGATCGAGTCGAAGGGATGGGGCAGCCTTCTTTGCAGAAGGAGATTACAGTCTCCGACCATCTGGATGGCTTGATGGTGATCGGAGATTCGGCAAGGTTGACATCCCGCTCCATGGCCTTCAGATGACGTCGTGACTCGTACGAAGAGGATCCCCAGAAGATCACACCAACAGTATGTTGAGGCTCCTAGTACTCCATTTCTTCGTCACCATCTTTATCCTTCTTGGAGCTCATCTCTCTGAGTTGCTGTATCGAGGGGAGTGGACCTTTACCTGTATAGTAATCTTTCAGCTTCTTTTGCCAGGCTCGGCAGGTGCGCAAGTCATGCCCTGCCTGTTGGTGAAGTGGACACCACTTCTTGTTTTTCTTATGTCCATCGGTCGGAGCTTTTGCTTTGCCACGACCAGTGTAATCTTTCGTACCCTTAGTAAACTTTTCAGGAACCGCAAGGACTTCCTTATCGTTGGGCTTGCGGTTTCTCTTTTTCTTCAGAGCCTTTCTTTGCTTCTTCTCTGACTTATCCAAGCCAGGTTGAGGGATTTTATCCTTCCAATCAATGGTCTCTTTCCACTCAACCGCTTCACTAGCGGTCGCGTATTTGTTGGCCATATCGAAAAGCTCGATGGCCGTTCGTGGAGGGTTTATTGGAAAATCCTCCGTAAACTGTTGATTCCTTAGCCCTACTTTGAAAGCTGGGATCGTAGAAGATTCTACGACCTCTGGTATTGAATTACGAACCTGGCTAAATCTTTTGATATACTGTCAGAGAGTCTCATTGGATTTTTGCTGGATTCGGTGGAGATCATCTTCCTTCCTAGGGCGATCGTACATACCCTAGAAATTCGCAATTAGGAGATCGCAAAGTTGCTCCCAAGTGTATATTGATCTGACCGGCAGGTTGAGTAACCAAGACTGGGCATATCCTTCAAGCATCGTGGGTAGATAATTTGCCATCACATTTTTGTCACCACCAATAGCTCTGATGGCGGTGGTATAGATTTGGAGAAATTCTAATGGATTTGAGTACCGTTGAACTTGTCCATGTTGGCCGGTCGGAACCTGTTTGGCCAATGTACAGCTTGGAGCCCTGCGGAAAAGGCTCGACAACCTGTAATTGATTTATGGCACCTTCTTTGAAAGGTGGAGCCATGCGGAAAAGGCTCGACAACCTGTAATTGATTTATGGCGCCTTCTTTGAAAGGGTGCCGGATTGTAATCGGTCGAAGAGCAGTTCCTTAGGTTGGAATGCCGGAGCTCCGGTGTACCGATTTGGTCATGAACGTTGGTATGACGCCTCCGACCACCTGCTTGGTTTAGATGATGTCAAAGATCATCGGGTCCAAGCGATCGCTCCTCTCGACGAGGGGAAGGAGAGGCTTCTTGAAATAACCTTCTCCCCTCGTGACTCCTTGGTCGGAATCATCAAGGTGGTCTTGGTATCGACTGGTCTCCAATACGATCATGCTGCCCTCTACTGAGGGAGGAACGTTGGGATGAAGTCATGGTCCGACTTCGTGAATGCCTTTGTTCCTGGTACGCTTCCGTACGCTGCATGGTCTGCTGGAGGATCTCTGATACCTGACCTACAAATTGGACAAAACCTGGAGTCTCGGCTAAAGAAGGATCATAATTATTTAGAATATTCTGAACGCGTTGCAAATTTTGTACGGTTACCAAAGATCTTAGAAGATTTTCCGCGGGTGTCTGATGACCCGAGCTTTCCCTCGACCTCCCGGTTGGTCCTGTCTGGTTCCTCACATGGGCTTGGGCAGAACCAGGGGGATTAACTGGTGGACATCCATCAGTTCTATTACCTCTCGCATTTGGTGCTTGACGGCTCGTACCATCTCCATCAATAGGTGGTGACGAGGTAGTGAGTGTAGGACCGTACACGGCAGTTTGATCCGTACCTCCGATCGCATTGACCTTGTGCCTCCAGCAACGATCTTCCGACGAGCTTCCATCATAACTGATGGGGAGCTTTCCAATCCTTCTGCAAGGAGTTTCCACGATAGAGAGCGGTCGGTGATCAACACCTCTTGAGGTTTTTGTGGACTCAGCCTGATCCGGCGAATTGTTGATCGTATGCTGAGCCCTATGATTCTCACTTGGCCTACGACCAGTGGGGGTTTCATCGACACCGTTACCAGATGTCGGTTGGCTCTTGGAATTTCTAGAAGCTGTTAGTGAGTACCTGTCAGCCATGATTGCATCGAGAGTACATTGATCTTCGAGTTGCGAGGCTGAACTATTGTCACCTTTTTCGCCAGTCGGAAGGACCGAGCTTGTAGAGGTTCTCGGGTGTTCTGAACTGGTTGAAAACACTTCTTCTGAAATTGCCATTGGTCGTAGCGGTGTATCCTCATCCATCCGGTCGATTTCGCTGATGTCTGCGATTGACGATCCAGTGGAGGAGGAGGATGATGACATCCCGTTTTTGTGCATGGCGCGGATGCATGCGTCCATGTCGAGATTGCAGTAGTCCGCCAGGTCGAACCAATTCTCCTCGTCCCATTTCCTTGACATAGCCGCATGAGCAATTACGAGCGAGGAGTGGATGAGGATTTGATGAGCGAAGAATTTCTTCAAAAAATTTGTGCCTTTTTCCCCATGGACGGCGCTAGCTGTCGACGACCGAGTCACCGATCTTACGAAAAATAAAGAAAATGGCACGAGATTTCCTAGGAGAGAATGGGACTGCTCTTTATTGATATGAACTGGCTATTACAGGGGGTGCCTGCGACCAGGCGGTGGACTAATCCCTAAGTACACTGAGCGTAATGCTTGCTATTCTAATTGCTATGCTTCAATCTGATAGCGTTTGATCCTCCCAAATCAGATTCTGATCCTGATTGCCTTCTGCCGTATGCGTCCTCCTTTAAGTAGTTGATGAAGCGATAGCAATTACTCCTGGAAAAGACGTCCGTTGTGAAGCATCGCGATTGGTCGGAGCAAAACGGTAGTTGATGAAGTATCAACCGTTCTGCGGTTAAGTGTCTGTGAGACACTCAACCGTATAGTGGTTGTTTGTTAGTGACTTAGGATCACGTAACGTCGCATGGTATGGAATATATAACATGTGTTCCATTCATCACACGGTATGGAATATACCTAGAGTTAGATCCAGATGCCAGTTCATAGCTTCTACGAGCAACTACTTGGTTGGAGGCTAGGTACAGGACTTTGTCCGACCAAGTTATCCCTCATGTAATCTCTGGAATTCTTACGACCAATAAGGTCGTGAGCCTTAGGGGTTACGACTATGAAGACATATGATCTTTTATTATGTATTAAAGAAATACATAGAGATTTTAATCCTCGTCAATACTATATATGATCTAAAGTAGCTATATGTAGCAAGAATTAATTAATATCCGAGTTTCTAGAGCAAAAATTGATAGCATCAAAATTATCCTTGAATAGCTTAAAATTCTATTTTGTCAAAATTTGTAATCTGGGTTCTTGCATCTCATAGTTTCTAAACATTAGTGGAAGAACTATTAAATTAATTTTATCAATTAACTAATAACTATTTACAGATCGGTTGATATTTGGAAGCTATTTAATTACATGAGCTTCAAATGACAGATGAACTAAACAAAATGACTGCTCCGTTTAACTCCTAAAGGAAGTGGGCCCACATGTCATTGAGGGAGAAAGAGAGGCATGGAGCTAGCACAAAAGAGAAAACAGGGGAGCTAGGCTAGATCTAAATCATCTTCAATTCTCCCTTTACCAGGTTAGATCTAGAATATAATACAATTAGAAACAAATTATTAATAGTCAAGAACAAATGGATCTACAATCACTCTTCCCAAATCCGCGATCTCGTTTCACCAAATGGCCTCAAAGCCTCACCTCCTCAAAGTAGCAGCCTGTGAGAGTAGATCTGGAATTTAAGACAGATCTGTGAGAGTCGGGTCTGCAATAAGTGAAATTATCACAGACGATTTTTAATACAAATCGTCTGTAATGAGTTAAGGGAAGTATCACATACGGTTATGAACAAAAACTGTTTGTGATATTTAGTAATATCACAGACGGTTCATGTTGAATACTGTCTGTGAAGTACATAAATGGTACTAAACAAAAACTGTCTGTGAAATTAATATCATCACAGACGGTTTGTCAGAACCGTCTGTGATATTTCACAGACGGTTTTCAACATGAACCGTCTATGATATTACATCTTCACATACGGTTTTTAGCGCAGCCAGGAACACAGACAATTGCTAAACCAAAACTGTCTGTGATTGTATTTAATACTGACGGTTTTGATCAACCGTCTGTGATGATGTTTCTAGTATTAGCCTTTTTGTAGCAGTGTTGGCTACAGTTGTCACAGCCCTAACTAATTAAATTGGATTAATATGTATTTCACTAACAAGCATTATCAAACTCAAATCATTTCATAATATATTGTACTTGGAAAATCTAATTTGAGGTGAACATACACATCAAGATTCGGTTTCCACTTCAAATCAGTAATAAATAGTTGTGATCATCATATGAAATCAATTTATTTAAATACTACATTAATTATCAGGAATTAATATAATTTTTCCCAAATTTTTGGGACTAATTTGAACCTCATTAAAATTCAAACAACATCCATAGGCATACAACAAGTTTGAATTTAAATATCACAAACTATTTTATGAACAGTAGGGTTTTATAATTTTTATGGGAACTATATCATCCCAGGAACCCCCACGAATTATTTCATGATTTTATGAAATTTATTTCTATTTATGAGGCTCTGGTCAAAGTGGTAAATCTAAATTAATTCTCGATCAAACTCAACCACGGCCTAGCATGCGTTCCTCGGACTCGAGTCCGACTCGCCACATGACTCGGCCAAACCACCTAAACGCACCGTCGCATGCAACCGTTAGATCCTCATCCGATGGTCCGAGATCTCGCCAACTCGTCGACCGTCCGAATGCCACCACCAATATCATCCGCCCGATCCCGATCTAACGGACTCAAATCGACCACGTGGTGGTGCATCACCTCCGCGCTCGAGTCGGCTGTCGTCGCGAGCCCGCTGTCGAGCCTTTCTTCTTCCTCGGTGGCGCCGCGAGCTCCTCGCCACGCGGCCGCTCACGCCCTGAGCCGCCATCACCTCACCGCACCGTTGGCCTATCCCCGAGCTCCCCTCGCACACCGCACCACCCCAACGTCTCTCTCGGTTTTAACACCTCTCGCAACCCTCCTTCTCCTCACTTCTCCTCGGTTGTGAGGAGAGGAGGCTGTAAGCTCTCTCTGGGGTAAGTCACCTCCGCGTGATTCCTTACGGTTCTAGTTTCCATCCCGTCTCCATTTTTGCTCACGCGAGGTCTTGTTTTTGCTTGTAGCGACGGTTCATCCTCGTGCTCTAACCCACCTCCGAGCACGCCAGAGTGGCATCCGTAGGTCTTTTCTTGTCTCCGGAGGTATGGTCCTCGCTCCTCGTGTCACTTTGTGCGCCTTAGCTCTCTAATCGAAACCCTCAACTTATTTGGGGTTGCAGCAAGACTTTCTTTGGATTGAGGATTGCACCATTTAGGCCGTGACACAACCTTTCCTCTCCACTTCATTTTGGTAAGCCATCCTTGATTCCTTGCTCTTATAGCTTGACCTTGAGTCCTGGAGTGATCCAAGCACTCACTAGTCTTGGTTTTGCTCGGGTTGCCTCTCTCATAAAGCCGCATCGCCGCCAACTTTCTTCTCGGCTCGACGAGTCTCCTGCGCTCGAACCTCTCCAAGCCCTCTCCTAGCCGCAGTAACTCCCTAGGCCCTTAGATAGCATAAGCAACCGCTTGTTTGCGCCATGAGCGAAGTGTTGCCATTTACGTTTTTGCCGTATAGCTCACCGCCGCCCAACTCCGGCTAGCCGCCGGTGCAGTCCACCTCGAGCACTCTAACCACCACCCTTAGACGTGCCTTGCTATTGCGCAGCTATTCTTGCCCTTGGCTGGCGCCGCCGTGAACCGCCGCTCCGGCAAGCGCCGGCAAGCGGGCGGTGGCGTTTTGCGTGCGTATTAGGGCGAACGCGTAGCTTAATCATTTGCCACGTTAACCCAATCATTAGCTTTTAAACACTGTCTTAGCCGTCCTAATGTGTCGTTTACAAGTGGGACCTTGCACGTAAATCCAAAGACTGCGGTTTTAAAGCCACGAACAACGGCGTGTGGACCCGGGCATTAAACACGTGCTAAGAAAAATCAAATGAAGCGGATTTAATCGGACCGTCGGATGCGAAAGGCGGTTTGGATTGGTGAGACATTCGGACCGTCCTATTGCATCTCGAATGAGGACCGTTGGATCTTGATCCAACGGCCGCAACTCATCGCCACGGCACCCACACGCGTCTGCGCGCCTAGCGATGGGCGCGACGAGCGGGCCCGCTGGTCGATGGATGCGCTAGCGCTGCACTCGGTGAGAAGAGTAAAAATCATTTTAGTAAATTCGAAATCAGTTTATTTATACTACTGGAAATTAGTATTAACTTTAGAAATGCATAACTATTTCATCTTAACTCCAAATCACATGAAACCATACGAAATTTACACCCTTAATGGACTTCCTATCAAAATTAGTTTCATACATGTCTCTGTAGCAGAGGGCTTTAATTGGAAATTTATTCATTAGAATCATTATATTTACAATAGGAAAATGGACTGAAATCTTTAAAAATGCATAAGTAAATCTTGGAACCTCCAAAAACAGTGAGACCACTTTTGGTAATTTTCATTTTCAGTAAACTTAATTCTAAAAATGGTCTCCACCTTACCTCTGTCACAGAAATTATTTTGGGAGAATATACTCCTTAGCTCCATTATTTTTATATTATAAAAGGCTGATAACTTTGAAAATCAATAACTAAATCCTAAGAACTCCAAATGGGACAAACTCAACTATTCTGAACTTGTATTAATATTACCTATTTACCTATGTAATCCTTTACCCCACCACTGTTCTACAAATTTTGGCCAATTAATTAAATTACATGATTTGAGGGTTAATGAAACACGAAATTCAAACTAGCATAACTTCAATTCATAACTCCAAATGGAATAATTCTTTTACCTAAATCCATTTAAAATCATGATCTAACTACTGTAGAAAAACCATGCATTTTTAGCATTTTGGTTTTGAGTTGTTTTCTCGGTATTTATTTGATGTTATAATTATATAGATCCCGAGCATATTGACATCGACACTTACGCTCTGAGAGCGAGCAGCTACTATACCAGCAAGGCAAGCATCATTTGAACTTTCTTTTGCATCATATTTGATCCCGTTTGGTTAAGTTAGTGCAATGATAATTGCTTGCATGCTATTTTGATTATGTCAATATTTTTGTGATGTGTAGTTTAGATATGTCCTATGCTTGAGGTTAATCTTGAATTATGCCAACTCCTATATGCTTAAGGTAGGATGTGTGAATTATGGGTGATAGAATTGCTTAGCCATGCAAGTCTAGATACGGTAGTTCGATCGTCGGGAATAACCCGATGGTTTTGGGATACACACAACTCTTACGTTATGTTTTACTTGAGATCTTTGTAGCTGTTTTATGAGTTAAACTTTGTCATTTTTAAATGAGATTTGGTCGGACAAGTGTTGGTTAGTGATGGTGCTTTGTGCACGAGCATTGGGTAAGTGGAAGGACTTGTGCGGACAATTGAGGACCGAACTTTGGGTACCTCTTTGTTCAAGCAACACTCGTCTGCCACACGCGGTGTATGGGTGCCGTATGGTTAAGTAGGGGAGGTTTTATTGTGTTAAGTCCTTGGTGGTGTAAGGGCATAGCGACCGTGAAATCCTATGTTCTTTGAGGAGCCGATGTAATCCTTATAGTGTGCAAGGAGCACCAATTCTTTTGTTTTGATTGCATCGGTATTTCCAATATAACTTGTGAGCCCCTAGCAAGTGCTATCCGACGCTTGTACTAGGCAGGAACCATCTCACAAGGGGACTTAGCTCAATAGGGCTTTCTTCTTGAAAATGATTGTATCTTGATTTACAGTACGGCATACCATAGGAAGTGTGCTATTTGAGAGGCCTCTGGAGGCTTACGGGCTAATCAAGTCGTGTGGGTAAAGTAGTACACCCTGCAGGTATAATCTATTCGAATAGCCGTGTCCACGGTTATGGACGACCGCTTGAAATTTGTGGTCGCTTATTGTTAGACTTTTAATTTAAAGCGTGGTTGAACTTGGTATTCGTCATGAGCAGGACGTTCATGTGTTTAATACATCAAAGTGGGCTGCCACTTTGGTCCTTGTATGATTCAATTGTTTATTCTTGAAATGTTTTACTATATGCTTTACTTCTACTTCAAATCTGATTTTAAAATGGGCACATGGAAAACTAGTATGTGTAGGATGTTAATTGTTGCGTCTCTTTCGCAAAACTAAACCAATATGAGCCATCCTTTGAATGACCTTTATGCATAACTATTTTTATTTGTGTAAGACTTGCGAGTACACTTGTACTCGGCCGGATGTTCTTGGCTTTTCGGTGAGGAAGGTTATGATTACGATGATCTCGCTAGTGTTGACTTGGCGACACTAATGAGTCGTGTGCTACCATTTAACCCCGATCGGTTGCCGATGGGTGATGGGCATACCATCTTTGGTCTTTTGCTTTATCTATTTACTTCATTGCTACTTGATACTTGACTTGAATTTGGCGGTCTATTTGTTTGTAATAGGCGTAGACTTTAACTATTATGCGTTATGTCTTTTAATCTCTTGTTGTATGTGTTGTATGGATGTAACCAACGTTGAATGAGGGTATGAGTATATTGGTCGTTGATCTTGGGAGCCAATATATGTCATACTCGTTGTTTATGGATTCCCATTTAATTCGCTAAGTGCGATGCTTTGAATCAAAAGAGAATCGAAAATCATGTAGTGCTCGCAAAGGAAGCGTAGCGCATGATCGTCGAGGCTCTAGTATTCGGAGAAGCCTATCACTTGGATAGGATTAAATTGGAATTCATTCACCGGAGACCCGTATTTATGTCCCTAAGACCTTGTCTAATCTCGGTCTTATGGAGATAATTACCGGGGTCCCCACAACAGTCTTGAGCATAAGGGTTATCGTTGCTACGACCCTGTTGCTCGTAGGATGATGATTTCTCGGGATGTCACTTTCGACGAGTCCCGACCTTACTTCCTCGATCCCCCACAGTCAGGTCAGATTCTCTAGTTGAGTAGCCTCATTCTAACATAATGCAGAGGATCTACAGTGACACATATTAGAAACTGATCTTCACCGTCCGATCAAAAAGTAAAGGTCCAGAGCAATTATCACAGTGTTTATGCTACAGTGTTTTATCAATGCAGTAAATATTTTACTGTTTTTACCATACTTCCTACATTATCGCTGCTAGATATTGTTTACTCACTCTCATAGCATTGCTCACAGTGATCCGGATCCCCCGTGCGCCTGGCTTCTCGAAGACTGCCGTGGCACTCACTGGCCCAGTCAGGAGAGCCGCACTGCATGGCTCTCACACGCCTTCCCCAAGCTTATCACTAATTATAGCAAGACAGTAACCCTAAGATCAGTGAAGACCTCACGTAGCTGATCAGACTAGTGTTGTAATAATGGCTTAATCTAACGGGAGACCTGTTTCCCGGCGAGCCACCAGATTTGGAACTAAAAAAATATCTCTGCCGACTCCGTCACGCCGTCGCTTTCCAAACCGAGCGATTTAAGGATTAAACTACAGTTATTAATTGCTAAAAGTACATTCGACTTCATGCAGACGATCTGAATAGTCGTTGCTACAGAGACGTGACTAGATGTACTTTTCAATCTTCATTTTCTCAGATAGGTAAACATGTCCCCCGCCAGCTTTCTGGTTTAACAATTCAAAAGCACCGTACGTGCTAAGGTTACTTGATAAAACCGACCGAAACATTGATGCATAAGTTTCAATGCTGCAGTAGGAAGCAAAGGATTTGCATTGGTAGCGATCTAAGCCACCTGATCCGGAAGAAGTTCACTTCTATAGTGATGCTACAGTGTTTGAAACAGAACCACAAAAGCAACGCTTTGCTACAGTGTGGTACAAGCTTGTGACGTGACTGACGTATTTTCAGGCATCATTTTCTGATTTGATAGCTTGGAAACAATGCTATGGTACTGTGTAGCTTTACGACATTACTCGTGTACTCGGTGGTAGAAGCGAGTGTTCGGTCCTACACATAGATTGGATCCCCGGTACTAATACGGTGTTTTTTTTATTTAACTAGAGTATACATATGTATTTTCAGTGAGAAATTAAGCGCCTATTTACACTCGGTGAGATCCTAGAGTATCCGTAAAATTCTTAGCGTGTGTAGCGGAGACGCACACATATGGATGTGAGTGAGATGTGTGTGGAAAACGCGTCCTCTTGTACCCTCTGAAAACAATACTGCAGCAAATTAACACACGGTGGATGTACTCTAGCAAATCTTGTGTGGGTTAGTTAATCTAACCGTTGGAACTTCGTCCAATGGTCTAGAAGGGATCAATTGCGCTGTACTAAAACTGGTACCATTGATGCTCCATTATATTGAGCATGTGAAATGGATAAGATGTACAAGCTTGCTATCTTGAACCACACCAAAATTGCACGCCTCTTCGAGCTCAACAGAAACATTTCAAGGCGTCATTTTAAGCACTGTACTACTTTGCATCAATATTCGCTGTCAACCATGTGGCATGGGCCGGGGACATCTCTCTTGTGAGCGCAACGGTGATCAGCATTGAGCATGACCGGGATAATAACTGGATACGCTTCTCTTCGTCGCCAGCCACTTGTTAGCGCTAAGCTGCATCACATGCTGCAACACCAGCATCCATCGTTAACCCATTCCAGCATCCAACGTTAACCCATTCTGATCCAGAGTCCACGTGAAGTAAGGGCAGTTACACACATCCCCGTCGAAATCCTGTAAGAACTAAGAAACAGTCCTATTTGGTAAGATTTTGCTGTCATGCAAACATGCAGGTAGCCCTATTTGTGAGGGCTCAATTTTCTTTGGAAGTATGCTGGTTTGAGGAGTTTTTAGCTTCTCCCGGAAGTTGACTTCGTCTTCGTAGGAAAGGGCCCCCACAAGCCCTAGACGAAGCGCTCTAATTTTTTTTAATGATTTTACAGTGAGGTTGAAACTTACTCAATCATGGCCTTATAATGGTTATATCCGAAAGACTTGCATTCAACTTTTTTTTTCTTGACACACTACAATGCCAAACAAAGCGCGTATACTTCCACTGTTCACAATTTCACATATTTCTCTTCGATGTGTTCATCTAAGCATGCAACTAGTTCAGAAAAAAAAAATCCTGTGTTTCGCGTAGACTTCACATGGCACTATAGAAGAATTCAAGATTCAACCAGCAGGTAACTATCAAACTACGCACCGACAAGAAGATATGAGATACGAAAAATGATACGGGAAAGCATGCATGGAATTTTGAGTACAACTGAACAACAGCCGGAAGTGAACATCGCACGAATAACCTTATCTTGCGAGTTGCAAAGTGGGAGACAGGATGGCTATGTAGACAACTGACAATGATACTTGTAAATGACAAGGATATGATGCCAAACCTCGGCCACTATTTACTGTATATAGAGCCTATAGATGGTGCATGGTTGTCTTACAAGTGACATATCAGTTTTCGTTTGAAGTTATTTGGGATTGAGGTTTAAAGCCACAGCAAAGTAAAATTCTTTCCAGATATCCTATCTGTACTGGAAAGCTCAAATTGTTGGGAAGTTAACTTCACCAACTTGAGCGTCATACATCTTCACATTGTTTGGTCTTCACTCCTCAGTGCGGCCCTAAATTAGCAACCGAACTGGTCTGGGTTTAGTTTCCAATGGGCCCTGGAGAACGAGGCAAGTTCATATCGATTTTACACCGTCATTTGGCAATCGTTTTGACACTGTACAAAAGTGCAACGAAACTTTACGCTTTAACAATTCTCCCGTAGAATATACTTTATGTTTTATAAGAGGACAGACGCATGCCAGTGTTTATGTTGTAAATAATACACAGAAAATAGAAACAGGGCACAAATTTTACGTAAAAAACCTTTCGGGAAAAACCATTGACGCATAAAGACAATATCACTATATGAGGAGATATTTGTAATGAAGCTTTTGCTCTTCCTTATGGACTATAGGGATATATTTGTAGTGATACATAAAAGACTCTATATATGAGTAAAACTATGAGCCAGAGTAGAAAACAAAATTTGTATCACACTCAAACTCAACAATCCTCACCCTGAGATGAATTTCTCGTGTGGCCAAAATAAAACGTGATCTCCTCGAAACAGATTAGCATGAACACCTTGTGCACCGAACATCCATAGTGAAAAATC
The DNA here is from genome assembly GCA_036346255.1 of Ampelocalamus luodianensis. Classification (NCBI taxonomy): domain Eukaryota; kingdom Viridiplantae; phylum Streptophyta; class Magnoliopsida; order Poales; family Poaceae; genus Ampelocalamus; species Ampelocalamus luodianensis. Next base: position 22,495,943 of record CM070622.1, on the reverse strand, counting down.
TAGATCCACTATTATGAGTTAATGAAGTATTTTGGTAATTAATGACAATCGTCATGTGGACTAATATTTTTCATGAGCTAGTGAAATAGGTTGAGTCACATAATGATGAAGACTTTGGGTAGCACCGTGAGTTGATTGTCATCAAGTCGAGATTCAGGATGAAGGATGTCATCGTGTGTTGATGAGCATCAAGACAAGATCCCGAAGTAAAAAAAAAATCATCATGTGTTGATGATATTCAAGACAAGATTCCAAAGTGAAGAAGATCATCATGTGTTGATGATATTCGAATCAAGAACTTAGAGTAAAGAAAATCATTACGTGTTGATAATTATCAAGTCAAGAACCCGAATTTGTAGTGGAGATGTTCATTATCAAGTGATCACTCCAAGATAGATGCTCAAGGCAAAGATATGACTAGTATAGACTAAAGATATGCTCCTAGTTTTTTACCGGTCTCGGTGTTTGGTTGGAAGACCAGATTGTTAGTATAGGTTGTCGTACTATTAAGAAAGGTCTTTTCTAGTAGCTTGAGTCTCATCATATGTTGATAGCTCAACCACGCTTGCTCTAACTCTTCTAGACATGATGCTATTGTTTGCGAATGTGTTTTACAAATAGTTGAATCTCATGCATTAACTCTTTGTGGTATGAGACTATAATTTGCAAATGTGTTTTGCAAATTGTTAAAGTTTATGCATCATTCCTTGGCATGATCTAAGATTGCTTGTTGCTCTTTTCTTGGACTTAGGTCATGTGTTGGCTCTTTAGAGTTATGCTTATTGATTTGATCAAATATGTTTGATATCAATCAAACAGATAGGTTTGTGTCGCCCTTTGAATAAGCTTTTCATAGAGTCCAAGTTTACTCAATTCCGACATCGGAGTCAATAGTTATGACCATTTTTTTATTATCGCCTGTGCTGAAATTCATGCCTGGACTGACCTGAAGTCCAGTTTAACCGCCCTTATAAGGCCAGTCAACCTTTTCTAGAGGGCATATTTTAAGTTTTCTTCCTCCCAGAAGTCCGGTCTGACTGGTCCGGACTGGCCGGGGTCCGGTCAAACAGGACCCTGTGAGGGAGGTCTGACTGGAAATTGTCTGTAATGACTAGTTTTATAGCTATTGCATTGTAGCCCAGTCTGACCGGTCGTTGGTTGGCAGTTAGATCGGGTTTCGCTGTTTTTCAGGCTTTTTAGCCTCTAATAGCTAGATTTTGATGTATGGGCTATAAATACCAACCATAGCCGTTTGAGAGGCAACTCTTGCATCTCATTTTAATCTCTTGGGCTAGTGTGAGTTTCTCCTCTCAATTGTGCATGTGTTGCACCTTGTGAGCAAAGGGAGAAGTTCTAGTTGTATGTGTTACAACTAGAATTGGATTTAGCATCTAATTATGCATGTGTTGCACTTGGTGAGACTGAAGTAAGAGGTTTGGCTTATTACTCTTGGTGTTTGTCGATACCTAGACGGCGTGGAGGCGTCGTAGTCCTGTGATCTTCTCAAGAAGCTTGTGAGAAGGGCCGACGTGTTGTGAGTGGCTTGGTGCTCGCCATCTCTGGAGTGGAGGAAGAGCAACTGCTAGTGATCGAGGTATTGGCTTAATTCGTGGAGCCGATCCAATTCGTTTGGGCTTACCTTAACATGGATTAAGGGAGATCGACAAGTCTCTTAACACCACGGTAAAACATCCTTGTGCCATTGTAGTTTGCTCTCTTATGATTTGTTTTTGTGCAATTTACATTCCTAGAATTAAATTGATTGCATATCAAACTAGGATTGCAAACCTTGACTTAGACTTAGGGTGTTGGTGCACTTAAGAGAAACTAGAATCTTTAGGTTTTTATTGTGCAAAACCGAATTGATTTTCACTTCTGCATTAGAAATCGGTTTTAGCCTTAAAGATTTTTTAGAAAAGACTATTCACCCCCCTAATCGGCCTCCTCAACCTTACACATAGGACTATTGAATGATATCAACTAAGTCTGAGCAAAACTCAAACTTAGCGGTAGGACTAGCTTTGTCATCATATCAGCTGAATTATCATGAGTACTTATCTTGCTGACTTTAATATCAACTTGAGCAATAACACCTCGAATGTAATGATATCTGATGTTAATGTAATTCAATCTCTCATGAAATATCTGATCCTTCGTAAGGCAAATAATGCTTCGACTGCCGCAGAATATTATAGTACAAGACGTACTTTCACAAAGCTTAGTAAACAACCTTATTAGCAAAATGGCTTCTTTGCAAGCTTCAGAAATAACTTTGTAAGCTTCAAAAATAGCCATATACTCGTCTTCTGTAGTGGACGAGGCAACAATAGCTTGCATGCTTGCTTTCCAACTAACGTCACATCCTCCAATAGTGAACACATAACTAGTAAGAGATATTCTCTTATCCAAATCTCCAGCAAAATCTAAGTATACATAACCAACGATTCCATCTTTAGTCATCTCAAACTGTAAACAAGCATCAGATGTACCCTTCAAGTATATGAAAATCCATTGAACGGTTTTCCAATACTCTTTTCTAGGATTAGCCATGTATCTACTAACAACACTCAATGATTGAGATAAATCGAGGCGAGAACCTACTATAGCATACATAAGTGAACCAACTGCACGGGCAAATGGAACTCTAGACATGTACTTAACTTCATCATCTTGTTGGTGATATGCTCTAAGAGGTAATCATGGAGATGATTGTATAACGTCTATGTTTATGAATTATAGAATAAATATTATTATATTTTTTGAATGAATTATCATTTATAAAGATTAACAGGTATGTAACTTGTTGGTGAAGCTCTTTAATAGTTGTGTGATGTCATTCTAAAAGTATCACTGATTGGAACACTAGTGACTTATCGACCAACATATGTATTGATTGATGGCTATGTTTCACCTGTCATAGATATAGGGATATTGAGTAAATAATGTGAGTACATGTTAGAGAATATAGTGTTGGATTGACTCACCTTGAGATACTATTGAGATTGCTATGATTCTATGTGTCAACAGTTGGCCCCAAGCGATGATGATGGATAAATCCTTAGACATGAGATCCGCATGATTTTCTACATGTGTGTCAGTACAATTAGAGGTTACCAAATGCTACTCTTTGATTGGATAGTTATAATGGTAGCTTTCGGGTATGTTGTGAAACGTGTGGAGGGATGTGACTAGTCGGATATAGGATTTGCCCCTCTTCAAATAATAGGAGAGATTTCTCTAGGCCTTTAAATGTGGTCGCATAAAGGAAGTACATGATCATGCCACAAGTGGTCGAAAAATCGACCACACAAAGTTATATATCACTCGATCAAGAAATTTTGAACAATCCATGGATGACAAACATCTCATCTAGAATTCAATCAGATATCGTGAGGTAAAAAGATAATACATAAGCATGTCGTTTAGTCGACCAGATACGAATTGATCATATGGAGATACATACTGGTTGTGAGCTGGTTGCACATGATCATTAACTGGTCGGTGAGCTGGTCGTAAGTGTTATGAACTAGTCGTAACCAGATGCGAACAGTTCGTATGAAGATACGAACTAGTCATGAGTGATAATAACTTGGTCGCAGATCATATTGCATAAGGTTCATCCGATATAATATTTATGTATATTCGGGAGTCGCTATGTCTTGCTAGGAACCGCTACCGACTTATGATCGAAAAAGAGTTTTCGAGTCACGACAGATTATGCATGGACCTACAGGGTCACACACTTAACAGGTTGTAACAAACTAGCTCGGATTGGATCTGTTATGAGTTCTTTATGAAGGGAGGTGTAGAGGCTTTTGGACGTAAGAGTTACACCACTGAAACCCTAGCCACCACCTCTCGAAGGCTCTACTATGTGCGCTGATGCTAGCACACCAGCGTACGACATCCCACCCTTGGATGTGTGATACTGTATAGGCGCTGATGCGACTGTGTTGTACTGATCGAGGACAATCCGCGGCCTATGCAAGGATTGTGAGAGGCTGCTGGATGAGACAATCGGTGACCAAGGACGTTGGGCGATCGATACGATCACTATATCGACAGCTCGACGTTGGACCAGGTTATTCCAACTCTTCTTCTGTTGCACCACTTGTTTAGTGGTAACTATCTATGATCTCTTACCCTCAAGGCTTCCTGGTTTACGTGGTAGAATTTTTGAATTGTGCATTAGTGTAGCCTACCGTATCCCTTCATATCTGACTGTGGACATAATGCGGAAGAAAGTTTGAAATGTACAGTTGACAGAGTATTCACCGGTTTAGCCTTATGCATGTTGAAACGATGAAAACCTCTAGCAATATACCCTTTCTTACTAAGCTATAATTTTTCAAACCGTCTATCTCTGGTAATTTCCATACCAAGAATCTTCTTTGTTGCATCGAGATCCTTCATATCAAACTCACTGCTCAATTGTGCCTTTAACTTTGAAATTTTTGTCTTGACTTTTGCATCAATCAGCATATCATCAACATAAAGAAGCGAATAATAGTTGAGTCATTAACAATTTTTCAATAATCACAGCTATCATAATCGTATCTTTTGAAATCCTGAGATGATCATAAAGGAGTCAAATCTCTTGTACCACTAGCTAAGTGATTACTTCAGACCATAAAGAGATTTGTTCAACTTGCAAGTATAATTATCCTTTTTCGAAAAGACAAAACTTTCTAGTTTTTGCATATAAATGTCTTCCTCCAATTCTCCATGTAAGAACGTGGTTTTTATGTCCAATTGTTTAAGTTCATAATCATACATAGCCACTATGCTAAGCAAAGTACAAATGTAACTATATTTCACAACTGGGAAAAAGACATCTATGAAATCAATACTTGGAATTTGGTTGATTTCTTTAGCAACAAGTCTTGCATTATACCTAACCCGTTCGGTTGGTGAAATTCTTTATTTCTTTTTGAAGATCCTTTTGCAGTGAATAGCTTTCTTATCAATTGGCAACTTGACCAGTTTCCAAGTGTCATTCTTCTCAAGAGATTGCATTTCATCATGCATGACAATCATCCATCTTTATGAATCACCAAAAGAGGTAGCCTTTGAATAAGTGAAAGGTTCTGCAGTACCTTCAATTTCTTTTATCACATTCAAAACATAAGCAACAACACCAGCTTCTTAAATCAATATCCTGAGAGCTTGAATATTCCTTTTAGACCCGTCGTCTGCAATGGAACATAGGGGTGGTTGAAAGACAACATGAACATCATGTATATTTTGCTTTATGGCTTCTGGTATAGATTCTGAATCAATAACATGTTTCAGCCGCACGTTTGATTTTTATGGCTTCTTAATGAGAACATCAATAGATAGTTTGTTATGCAACATAGTATATTCCTGTGCTGTGATGCTTCTGGACACTTTTTCTTTGCAATCAATGCAGTCGTGCTACCTTTCTCTTTCTAGTAATCAAGGCTGCTCTTGCTTTGCTCATCTCGTGATCTGTCTACCGTGCTTCCTGCTTTATTCCGCGCGGAGAAATAGCTGCTCCTTGTCTTCGACGCGAGACATCCTCGAATTCGACATTGTGTCGGATTGCAACTCGTGAGACGCGAGAAGAATCGTTCCTCGAATATCCTGTGCTCTGATACCACTTGTTGTCAATATTGCACAAAAATAGGAATGAGAGACACAAATTTTACATGAAAAACTCTTTTGAGAAAAACCACAAGCACACAAAAACAATATCACTATATAAAAAGATGTTTACAATGAAACTCTTACTCTTTGCTATGGATTACAATATATTTATAATGATACATGGAAGACTCCGTATAGAAGTAGAGCTACGAGTTGGAGTAGGAAACAAAATTGATATCACACTCAAACTCAGTTTATCGTACTCAAACCCAACAGTTTAAGCTTTTGTTTGTGACAATTCAAAATCAGTAGTAGAGTTGTGACGCGGTTCACGTGATCTGGTAACATTTTTACCTTTCCAACTTGCAAATCGGTGAAACGGCTAGATCTCACCTCTGGTCGACGCCGTGTGAATCCCCAAATCACCCTTCCAACCCTCAGGCCCGATCGTGCGTCAAAGGCATACTGCTAGCGGCAATCTTATGAGTTCATGTTAGAGCTAGCCAAACGGGCGTCTTGCGGCGACCAAGGCACGACACTATTGGCGGCCCGAACACGACACCCGCATTGTTCATGGTAGGGCCGACACGCACGACGACGACCGGCCGTCACCCGACACGACACGAATAGTCTTTGGGCCCGACCAAACACGACCCTTTAGGCACATTAAATTTTAATATATATGTATAATTTTATTTCCAAATTCTTAATATTTATATAATTTTATTTCAATTTTTAATACTTATCTTGTTTTATATTGTATTTTTTTAATTTTATATAGTTTATTTTATAAGTATATATATTTTTTTAAAAATTATATATATTTTATAGGATTTATTATATTTTTTTATTTTTCATGTCTTATGGGATAAATGGCAAAAATTTTAACGAGACAACTATTTAAACATTAATGAAATTGTTTATTATATTTTCAATATGTTTGTCTTATTTTTAATAATTTTATATGTATTTTTTAATCTACATATTTTTTGGATTTTTTATGAGTTTTTTGAAAAAAATTTTGGACCTAATAGGCTAAATGAGTCGGAATTGATCCATTTAGTTGACGGACAAAATGAACCACGCCTGAATGGGCTGTGTCCAATGACTCTAGGCGACGACAAATTCCAAGCTCCCAACCAAGTCTCGACATTGCGCGCAATGTCAGTGCTGATACCATGACATTAGTCGGATCGGAATCGCGGATGAGATCTCCCGTGGTAGGACGTAGAAAATTAGCATAAAGCTCAAAACAGTGCAAGCTCGATCTCATCCGTTGATTTCGATCGACGGCAGGGAACGCGTTCATCAGTGACATTCCAACGGGAATGTCAGGGGATGCCAATCCGCCGGGGAGACGGGGGACGCCTTCTTCTCCACGCCGCTGCCGGCGCGTGGACCAGCCCGAATCAAACCTGCCTCGCGATTCTCGCCGTCCCGACCACGCCCGCGCCTCCACCCCGACGCCTCGATCCGCGCGTCCCTCGCATGGGGCTCCTCGCGCTCCTCGTAGTCGCGGCGGCCCTCCTCGCCGCCGCCGCCTCGCACGAGCACCACGGCGAGGCGCCCACCTGCGCCGGCGGCGGTGGGCGCGTGCTCGCTGAGTTCCGCCCCGGGAAGGTGACCGTGGACGGGTACCCCGCCGACTGGGACGGCGTGGAGGCCTCCGAGTTCGCGCTGCTGCCGGCGCTCGACCCCGACGATGACAAGGCCTACGCCGGCGGCAAGGTCGCCGTCAAGGTGCGCCCCCTGTCACGCTCTCTTCTCTCTATATCTCGCTCCCCGTAGAGAAACACGTGGATCTCGAGAAATTAGCTGGATCGTTGAATAGAACTATTGGCGACTGGTGAGCCGTCTCATGAGCCTTGATGTTATTTTGTAGCGTTTACCGTAGTAAATATCGGATTTATCAGGAAGTTTCATATATGGGTAGTTATGTGAATATGTGTATGTTCGATTTGCAATGGAAGAGGCAAGTTATGCGTCTGATGTCTCGGAAAATGTGGCTTTGGTTAACTTTTGGAATGGGCTGTGCAGGCTGTGCATGATGGCGTCAACGTTTTCTTCATGCTGAAAGTTGATGGGGATTACGCTTACACTAAAGGGTACTGTCGCCTTCTTTCTCTGGTACACATAATACTAGTGTGGATAGAGGCTATTGCCTATTGGCTTGCATGATAGTTAGTGGAAGCTGTAGTGCTCTTTATGATCACTCTTTTAGTTCATGGACGTTACATTGGATTGGAGACATTGGACAGCAGACAGCCATATTGTTTTGTTGCACTAACTCGCCAGCAAACTGCCAAAGTGCCAAGCTTATCTCTCTTTTATTTTTACCCAGACAGTCTATTTCTTGATATATTGTTCTACACTTCTACTTCAACTGTAACCATGCGAGTAATCGGGGCAGAGATTATACATGGATCTCAATTAGCTGTATTACATGGTTAAGGCATGACAGTTTCTCTTATTGCCTTGGTCTTCTTTAAGGCTTGATGCTGATTTGATTTGATTGAGAGTGGTTCATGATCTCACTTATGGAGAATAATTCCATTCTCTAAACAATGGATGTTAGCCTTCTACCATTACTTTTCAGATATGCAGTTCTGAGCAAGTAACCTGTGCTTTTGAATGGCTTGTTGAACATTGCAGCGAAAGTAATAAATGCCCTTCTGTTGCTCTGATGTTCCAAGTTGGAGAGAAAGCTACATATAATAATGTAAGTTTGAATTGCCCCTCATTATTCCCAACTCTCGAGTCATGGTGCTAAGTGCTAACCATTGTAAGTGTCAGTTTAGTACTGCTGTAATGTCACTAAAGTTCATAGCTTTGTTTCTTCTTATATCGTGTGCTGAGCAGTGAGCACCTTTTTGGGTATATGTGGATTATGTTATGTGACTGTTTCTGCTTTATTATTACGTCATGTATCTCAAATGTGGAGCTGTTCGACTTTTTAGATGGGAGGGTGCAAAGATATGCCTGGTTCTTGCACAAGCAAAAGTTGCAGAGGTCATGAAGTTGACATTATGCACTTTTCTGTTGGAAATGCTATTCCTGGGCGTCTTTATGGTGGCAACCACATAGATAATGCAGCTGGAAATGGTGATGATAGGTAATTCTATCATGCCTTTCTGGCACGGTGGTTGTGTAGTTATGCATAATAGCACATCAAAACTTGCTGCTGAAATACTTCATTTCTGTAGATTTGGTCATCTTGTTGATGTCTATGCATGGAATCCACATTGCCGCTACCTTGATGGGATAGGCCCTAAAGGTACCCATGCCTGTAGAAATGCAGAAAATCTCATCTTTTTATTTGACATTTCCATTTTTGGATTAGAATATTAGATATATTTTGTTTATTTTCTTCATCAACTTATGTGACTGAACCTTTGACAATGATTTACCTTTCAGAGAACAGTTCAAATGCTCAAAATGATTGGCACGGGGCTTGGTGGCACAGTTCACTGACCTTCCATTCAGGTAAGCCCATTGAACATTATCACCAGATTCACCATTTTAGCGTACATTTATATTTTGTCCTTAATGCCATGGTATCCAAACCTTCACACATGCCATATGGTGTTCGGAGAAGCTGGGAAATATATATGCTCTCTGAAGTAGCAAATAACATATGGAAGACATGTTCTCATCTTCTTAATGCCCCCATTTCGATTTTCAAACCCTGCTAGAGCATGCAAATTAATGAGCTTCCACTGCCAGCATATGAAAACATTATCTGTAGTACCATTCAACCAGTCATCAAAATCAACTTCTTGGTAATTACATAAAAGTCATAAGCTTTGATTGAAAGACAAATTCACCCAAGTAAAACTTCATCGTCTAACTATCATGTGAACTCCTCTTCAGGCTTTGTGGATGATGACAGTCCTTATGGAAAACAAGATGAGAAGGGCACATATTATTTTGAGTTCTCAAGGCCCATGCGAACAATGGATCAGTTTCAGCAGGTGCTTATATAAAATTTTGTTCCATTCTTTTCCATGCTATTCCATGAACATCAGCATGCCCAGGGACGTGTGCAGAAATAAAGTTAAGGCCTATTTGGAACACAATAATTTTACAGGAAACAGTTCGATTCCCATAGGAATTGGGAATTTTCCCGTGTTCCAAACATGGCCTTACGGGGTCAACAAACATTCATACTATCATATTTCTGATACTCTGACAAGTAGATCTGCAATTTTGCCAGTCGTGCAATGGAAATTGTGCCTAAATAACATTGCCCATAGTTGGGTGATTATCCTAGTTGTCTGGTTTCTACAAAGATGTATGCACCTCATTATCACACGTTAGTGCCATAGTACTTTGAAGGCACACAACCCTATTAAACAGGTATGCTATGTCAATTTTCCGAACAGAGACTGCTCGGGTGCTTGGACAATGTCTGCACTGTCACAGCATATAGATGTCCTCGGCTCCTCAATTTCAAGCAGATCTGCTCTGATCATGGGTCAATTTTTGTGGGCATCTACTTTGGGCCTGCAAACTGACATTCACAAGACTTCCATGCATTTCAATGGAACTTTAAGATTTATGCCGATAAATTCACTAATATATTTTCTGTACCAAATCTAGCACTGAAATGCTCCTTTGGTAATGCAGGATGCACAGTTCACAATAGGTGAACCCAAGAATATGGCCGTAGCTTTCTGGTACCCGATTGATGGGAAACCATGGAGCAACTCCCAGCATTACTCAGCCAGCTGCGACTGGTTGGTTCTGGATATACAACCTTCCTTCAAAGCTGCTCATTACCGCCCAGCTCCTAATCGTTCTTGGGATGCTGCAACCACCTTCGCCTTGCTCCTTTCAGTAGTAGCCATTTGCCTGTCCGTCTTCTAAGAACAAGAGCAGCGTCCAGTTTACACCACTTGAGCAGATCTAGTTTGCTGGAGAAAAGAATTTGATTGGACATGAGTTTCTTAATTTGTGAGGCAGCAAGGGATACTATTTCATCTGCGTGTGTTGTTGATGCACTTTGTAAGATCCTTTCCACACTTCGGGGTCGAGGGATTTCTGCATTGCAGTTTTGAACTTGGGATTGTTGTACACATACGATACACACTGCCGATTTTGATTGTAAGGTACATACTCTGTAAATGATGTATGTCAGCTCTGTTTTAGTGGCGCTATACTTATCATGCTACATGTACATCCAGTAGTTGTTTCACTATTGTCTTATCATGTGAAGGCTATTGCTGTTGGTTTAATTTGTTCGCAGCAAACTTTTTTTTCCCCAAGGAAGGCAGAGCCGCAGAGCAAAGTTGTTTTACTCTAACAACAGTTTTTACCATTGAACAAGCAACAAGTAACTTAATTGAGTCGGAAGCGTGTTTAAAAAATTAAACAGGGGCGCAGTTTCTGTTTTATCTGCTCATTATACAAATTTGCAAAGCGCTGTAGCATTTATCAGAGCCCTAAAAAATATCGGAACCAGTGCGGCGGCTGCGGCCCGTTAGAGCCCGGGAAGCTACAGCTTACACAAGTCCCATCACCAACCAGTGCGCCCACTGGGCTCCTCGAATTTAGTTAGGGTTTTACGCTTGCAGCAGCGCTCCAAGGTTTTTGCGCAGCCTGCGGCCCTGCGCCACCAATGGCTTAGCACTTAGCACTCACTAATTCCCTCTGCTCCCCCATGGCCGACCCAGTGGGCACCGCCGCCGCGAACGACGACGATGTCGACGACCTTTACGCCGACCTCGACGATCAGGTGGCTGCTGCGCTTGCTGCCGCAGGGGAGAGCGGCGGCTCCAACGCCAGGGACTCCGACCCAGCCACCGACGCCGAGGGGGAGGTGCCGGGCGCCGACGCCGACGCCGAGGCCGGCGCGAACGAGGCGGTGGATTTGGGCGACGGGCCAACGGGCTACAGCAGCAGCGACGAGGAGAGCGAGGATGACCTCCACATCGTGCTCAACGAGGACGGCGGTGCTCCGCTGCCTCCCCCTGTCGGCCGATGCGAGGAGGGGTGGGTGGAGGGAGGGAAGGGAAGGGGAAGGGGAGGTTTCGGGCAGCCTTGTGAAGGGTCCATCTATTGACGACGGCGGCCGGGGCAAGGTATGCTTCGTGAATTTGTGAATAATTGCTATTTGCTAAATTGCTCGTACCAATTTCCTAGAAACATTAGCTAATTTATGCTCTTTTAGTCATTCTTACTGGTGTCATAATGTGTTGGGGACTTGGGAATTGGAACGTGCAGGGGAAGTTCCAGATTTGTCAGTACTAGTCTCGACACAATCTATAGATGATAGATGAATAGATTATGTGGGTTCCTGGCATTCTTATCCAAACCTGTTGTAAGCAATGAGTCGAATTAGGATGATTGCAATGCTTTGCATTCCGATGTCTGTTGTTCTGACCTGTGATACAATGGTCAGTAGCTTGAGACTGCTATTTTGTGGTTGTAATGATATCTGTAACTAATTTGGATGAATGGCAATGACATAGTACATGAGGTTGTCTATTCCACTGTGCATGTAGCAACTCTATTGACTTGTATATATATCCTTTATTTGATTGCGTTGTTCCAGCTTGGCCGGCTCCACTGCAAGGGACTTCTTGATAAAACAACAGTGCCAATCACAGGACAAGGTGATCGAGATCACCAGCATGCATTTCAAAAGGACTTCTATTTTTTCTTGCCAAGAAACAGGTGTGATTCCTTCATTCATCTGAGCACAAAAACAAATGATTCCTGTAGTTTTTTGTATTATGGAATGTTGCAAATCATGCTCTATTTGCAATATGAGTACCTATATTCTTATTTGGTGATTAGACATAAAAAATATATTCTTACTGCTTGCTTAGTTGTTTGTTACTCTCTCTAGTTCACAAAAACAAGTCGTTTTGGAAATCGACACATCCCCCAAATGCAACTTTGACCACTAATTACTACTCCCTCCAATTCACAAAAACAAGGCGTTTTGGACATCGACATGGTTACCAAAATACAACTTTGACCACTAATTACTATTGTAATTATTGGTAAAACCCAACAAAATTATAATATTACAAAGTACTTTATGAGACTAATCTACACACATTATTTTCATATATCTAATCTAAATATTTAAAAAGATATCGATAGCTAAAGTTTTCAAAGTTTGACTGCACACATTCCAAAAACGACTTGTTTTTGTGAACTGGAGGGAGTATTGTAATATATTTGTAAAACCCAATAAAATTATAATATTATGAAAGTACTTTTTGAGACGAATCTCTACATATGATTTTCATGTATCTAATCTAAATATTTAAAAAGATATCGATAGCCAAAGTTTGACTACACGCATTCCACCTGTTTTTGTGAACTAGAGGGAGTATTACCTACTAGGTGCGACAAATTGGCCTGTCTGTTTATATGCCTTTCTATCATAATTAAGATGTGTAGTTGCACTTGGTTGCTGATCCAAACATTCTGTTATATTACTTCAGGACAGTTTTTGACATAAACATTGAAGCATTTCAACAGAAGCCTTGGAGACAACATGGTGTGGATCTTGCCGACTACTTCAATTTTGGTCTGGATGAAGAAGGCTGGAGAAAATATTGTTTTGGCATGGTAGGTTTTGCTGTCCTATTATTCTGTTCACATTTATGTTAGGATTTTATAAGCTGAGAAATGATAATAGAGCCAACTTTACTCTTTTTTTTCTGTAGAAACAATTCAGACAAGGAGCCAGATCACATGCAAAGGAATCGTCAGGACTGGATCAGGTGAGGCATTATCTTGAATGTTTACCATTTTACCTGTTAAGATTTTTTTTATACATATCTCTGCATACAGGAATCGCATTACAATCGTGAATCTTTTAAGTTAATGCCGAAGTTAGGAACTTATTCTGGATTCGATGAAAGAAATGACCTTGCCAAGGTAATATGAAGTTAGTTTTTGGTGTGATTGAATTAATGTATGTTTTATGTGCAATCTCTCAGAGCTAACTTAATGCTGTATATCTAGCCAAAGGGTAGAGCGATCCATGTTGAAGGTGGTGTGTGCGAACGTCTTCCATCAGCAGATATGTGGCGTCCAAGACAAAGGGATTCTGATGTTGTAATACAAGTATGTTTTATGAAGTTTTTTAATATTTGCAGCTGTATCTTCTGGCTTATATCTTCCAACAATTTAATATGATTGTGCAGGTAAACATGATGCTTTCACCCTCAAATCACTCCACTTCAGATGACAGCTCAACAGTAAATTACAAATGTATGACTACTGAAAGGTATGAGAGTTGAAACTACATGTTGGTGTTGTTTTGAGGAAGGTTATCCCTGTATTATGCAAAATGATTAATGAGCTCATTGTTTTCTCAATCACAATGAATACAGAATATCCATGAACAATCCTGGTGACAAATGTGTGAAGGATATTAGCTGTGTGGTGGACAGGTTGGTTGATAAGGAAGTGCACAATGGAGGTTCCTCAGAGTGTACTGGGAACAAACTGGATATAAGAAATTCTGCTTGTACAAGGGACCGATCTTCTAGTCCTGATTATTCTGGCATGCTTTCTGAAGAATCAACAGAAGATTTTTTTTTTAAGAGAGCCCATAGACATTCAAATTCCTATGCTTTTTATGCAGACACCAAACTTAACGATGTGCATGTCAAATCTGATTTTTGCCACCATTCAAGTAAATCAGACCAACAAAGTAGCAAGGGTGACAGCCATAGTTATACCCCCTCCCCCACTGATGATAGATATCACAAGGCAAGTAAACTTCTGAGGATGGATGTACCTCCTTTCGCGTCTAGTGAATTTTTTATCAACTGCCAAAGTGATCGTCGTCTCCTTAAATCTGGACATAAAGCAACAAGAGAACACAAGAGGAAAAGTTCAGCTGGTGGAAGGCATGCTGTGTTTGAGAAACAAGAAAAATTAACAGATAGCTACCCTAGTAGGTATCCTAGAAAGTATGGGCAGAAAAGATCTAGCTCAACTTCCCTCAGTAATAATTATCACAACGCAGTTCACAATCAAGTGTGTGAAAAGCAAGATTATTCGCCTCTGGAAAGAGTAGCTTTGAGAAATGATGCTGAGTGCTTTAGTGATGACTCTAACCACCAGCGGAGGCGTTCTTCTTGGCATGAAATCAATGATTATGAAGATGTTGTCTCTTCAACCAAGGAGTGGCAGCAATGTCGTGATCATGGATATGGATACAATTCAATGCTAAAAGCTGAGTTTTCTGATGACATTGATGGACGCATGTACAGAGAAAGGTATTATCAGGAAATGAGAAGAGTCAGACATGGCCATAGTGAGGATGACAAATTTTTCCATTACACTGACTACAGATTTGACAAGTTGCATGCTCCTGAGGTTAGAGGCAAATACAGAAACAGAAGAAGAGCTGCAGAAAGCAGTGATGAGCATTTGGGACATCCTGACCATCTTGTGTTGTCTCCTCGGGCAAATGATTACCTCAAGAATTCTGAGAGGGACTGGCCTGCTGCTGGCTTAACTTTTATGAGCTCAAGAAGCAGATGTATCGATAACAAAAGAATCCAGAATGCTAAAATGATGCAATATTATCGCGATGGAGATTATCAAAAGAACAAGCATCGTGATTCTTCATTACACATTGGTGACATTCAACAATCTACTTTATACACTGCTGCTGCTGCTGCTGACACTGGTTATTCTATTCTGCCAGTCAAGAGGAAGCTTCATGCTGGTCTGGCTTCCATGAACCGTAAAGATCTTGTAGGTTTATCATTTCCAAAAGGGAGAAGATTGATGCATGACCAATCCATGATCAGTGATAGGAAGCTTTATGCTGCGGAGGTGCACAATTTTTCTAAGGAAATTGATGGAGAAGCCATTTGTAGTTTCAATGATATGAGAAATAGTAATACTATTTCAAACATTTATGATGAGAGAAGGCATGAGCCTGTGAATTCACAGCCCAAGGACACAGATAGCATCCACTTGAACGATAGGAAAAGAAAGGTAAACTTTGAGGAGACAAAATCAGTAATATTGTACATATGTATAATTTTGAATAGATCTGCCCCTTTACATCTTTTCTTAAATTCTTCTGTGTGGCATGATGGTGAATTCAACCAACACACACATGCACATAAAAGGGAATAAAAGAGAGTGGTGTTTCTATGCTCTGCCCAAAACTAAATTGCATATAAAGCAGTATGAGTAATGGATACTTGCAAGTCAGGCCCTCGATTTGCTTTGAAAATTATGTTTTTCATTTTTGGGGAGAGCATGTAAGCACTTCTTGAAAAATATCTGTCCATCCTTGTTTAAGCTGTTGTTTTTAGATGGTCTGGTCAGATCCTACATGGTTTGACCCATTTTAAATCCGTCTTGTATAATGGTCGAATAATAGTTACTCTTTGGCTGTAAACAAGGCCTGAAATAACTCTACCACAGGATTATGGACTTACAAATGATGCCTTTTGTTCATAGTAGTCCCGTTATTCACATTTTGAACTGACCTGTGCTTTGATATTTTTTATGCTATTCTCTTGCTGTTTAATAATCTTCTCCCACTTTCATGCACTCAGTCTCACACAACCTAGTGTTAGCTTCTTTTCCACTGCTGAGATTATAGCCTGCTCCATGTTGCAGCATTGGAATACTTCTGTTCGATGATTGATTAGATTAATCAGCATCATTATTCACTCGAATTTGGTTAGTGAAATGCCAATTCATCATTTAGTATAGTATCTTGAACATGTATGAAGCAAGGAATTCCCGTTGTGCTTCTTGATGATCAACTTGGAAACACCAACACTTGCGTGTGACAGTAGCAAGATATGGTATGGGCATGGAGATGCGCCATTTTTCCTAAAGTGCAAACATGGTGACATAAGTATAGATACATAAAAAATTATATGTTTTTTTTAATCTTTCTTTGGTCTAAGTACATGCTGTGTTATTTATTTACAATTTTTTGTTTCACATATGAAATATATGAAGTTCAAAGTTTTAGTCCATTCGTACTTTGTAGGTTGTGTTCTTATATGAATTACATGCTAGGTTGCGTACTAATCCATAGTATTAAAAGTTTAAATTTAGTTTTTTACACAAATATATCGAACTCTATGTGCTATGCACATATGCTATTTTATGTGATGCTGTATGTGTGGGTGTGTTCTGTGTTGGTTGGTTTGTTAATTTTCAAATAACACTCTGTGTTGGTTGGTTTGTTGATTTTCAAATAACACTTACTCAACATGTGATGCAACAGGGCTCCAATGCTTGTTGAAGTGTTTGGTGTCCAATGTGCGTCGAAGAAAAATAAACTACTTGGTTTACGTGTCAGCGCATCAGTACTTTGGATTGTTTTACTGGCTTGTTCACGTCAAGTTCTTTCTTCATTTCCTATGCAGTTTTGCTCTTTGATAAATGATAACAATTGAATAGGTTTATGCTTAAGAAGTGACACAACTTGTCATGGTCGTGGGCCATGCAAGGCGCGCGGAAGGAAAGCCAATCAGGATCAGGCTGATTGATCCTATTATCTTTAGTTTCCTTATTGTTGGATTAGTTTCCTTTTGTTAGGATCACATCTTATCTTTCCTATTTGCTAGCAAAGGTTGTTAGGAGGCCAACCATATAAGGTGGCCGACTGCTATTGATGAAGGCAAGCAAAGATTAAGCAAATTATCCTACCCCTCCCTCACGTCTCCCTCTATCTCTATCCCTGCTAAAGGCTTCTTCTTCCTCTGTCCTCTTGCTGTACCAATCTACCTTCTTCAATCTCTATCCCAACTAGCCCTCCCAAAATCAGTCCATAACATAACTTACCTGCCTCTGTCCTCTTGCTGTACCAATCTACCTTCTTCAATCTCTATCCCAACTAGCCCTCCCAAAATCAGTCCATAACATAACTTACCTGCCTGACTACTTATTTTCATCATGAAAGTATTGTACTTGATTTTTATGTTCTGGCCACTGTTGAGCTGTCAATAATATTTACCACAACAAAAGGTCCAGCTCAGTGTTCTAAAAGGCAGTCACCCAGCCCGCCTAGCCCTGCCTAATCGGCGATTAAGCGCTAGGCGCTGGTCTGCCGCCCGACTAGCAATGTTGTCACGACGACAAGGCGAGGCGATGCGCTCCGGAGGCGCCAGTACGCCTAGGCGGGCGCCTAGACGATGATTAGACGACCTCTGAAAAATTGGCTAGATTACCCCCAAACCAAAAAAAAAGAAAAGAAATGAAGGTCCAGTTAGTAAAGTTACACACCAACTTCATTACAATGGAAATGACCAAAATATGAGTTGTAATATCTCGTTTAAAGAAAAAAAGAGAAGGGGGTGGAATTGGGCCTGGCCGACCCGAAACAGCCCAGCCTAGTGCATATATAAGAGGAGCGGGGCAGGGGTGCTATGCCCTAGCCACTGCTCCCCCTCTTGCTCAAGCCACCGCCGCCATCTGCTCCTGCTAGCTGCTGCTCCCTCTGTGCACCGCCGCTGTTTCCCGCACGCCGCCGCCGCTGCAGGTCGTCACCGCATCAGGAAGCCACCGTGCGCCGCCAAGGGGGAAGGCAGCCGACGTTGTCGCCGGCCCTTGCAACCACACTGTTCGCCGCCGTCGTGCCCTCCCCCTGCGTCGCCGCTCACAGCCGGGGAGAGAAGCCGTCGTGCGCTGTTGCTAGCTGCTACTGCACCGTTCGCGCTCCTCTTTTGAGGCAAGGCAGGGGCGACCTAGGCGATGACCCCTAGCGTCCACCCTGGAGCGCCAGGACGCCTAGGTGACGCCTTGATAAGTATGCCGACTAGCGCGTAGCGCCTTGGTGAACATTGGTCCAACTTTGGTGTTTCCAATTATGACAAGCGTTGGACTGAGCCCAGATTCACTTATTCTAAGGGATTGACTATTATACTATTTTCCTATGTAAAAAATTATTTTTTAGATATATCTCAATAAATTCCGTTTCAACTGGGAGGCCTAACTCCTGAGAAGTGAGAAATTGTTTCTTTGCTCACACTAGGTGATTTACAGAGGTTTTGTTCTTTAGCAATTCTACCAAATCTTAGGCACTTAGCCAATTAATGCAATGACAGTTTGCCTGTATTTTGAGAGTACTTTGGTTAAATCTTACCTTGTTCTCTGCTGATTGCACATTCAATAATCAATATTCAAGAACTCAGTTGAGTAGCCTTTTGAACATACACTGTACTTTCCTTTGGCCTAATCCTTTTAATACGACCTATCCTTTACATTTGACATATCCCCAACTAATTTGGCTATTCTTCGATTTATTTGTCAAATAGCATTTCTTGATGCTTACTATCCTTGTAGGAGGAGATTGACTAAGTGTTAATACCATTTCAATCCTTTTTTATTCAGTTTAACTAATGTGCTCGTACAAGTGCCCTCTGTTATACTCTGATGCCCCTCACGCGCAGCAGCTGCCGGATTAGATCAGAGTCTGTGAGATACGTCACTAGCGTGCACAATATCAATAACAAAATAGATGAATATCGTAGAGAGAACCGAAATAACGACGACGAAGCAACCACGACGGAGAGAGATTTGGCGAAGCCGACCGCAATTTCCTTAACCACGACCTCAAAAGAGTACAAGGGATTTTCGCTCTCTCACAACCCTGCTGAATCTTTTAGGACCTTCGGATCCTTGCCCTATACAAGAATCTAGTGCTAAAGAATAATCTAGTCTCTAATTCTCTCGTGCTCTTTGCTTTGGATGAGTTCCTCTTGCTTGGTTTGCTTCTTGCTTGCTTGGATTTTCTATGGCCACACCTCATGGCTTTATATAGTCCTCGAAAGTGAAGTAGAAATTCCACTCTAAAGAAAAGTAGGAGTACGAATCCTATTAGGATTCATCTAGCTTTCCTTGTAGCGCATCTCTCCAAGTCCTAGTAGATTAGGATATTCACTATGCTCAACAATTTGCACCTTGACTTTTATCCATTGAAGTCACTGTGCTCCTCCAAGAATTCGCTGCTCCAAGTTGGCTCTGCCTTTTTTGTTTTCCTATTTTTTTGTTCTTTTCCTCCCACCTTAGGAGTGCCTCACCGTAGGGGCTCATGCACATCACCGCAATGTGCGCGTCGGTATCCGGGCTTGATCGCTCGGACCCTCCATCTAAGAGCTCTTTCCTTTTGTGTAGTTTGGTTAACCACATCTCATGTGTCTATAACCCTCAATGATAGGTTTTTACTGCCTCCGAGCTCCACCTACTTGTCAGTACCGCGTGGTTGGTCCCACCACATCTTTCTTCTTCCAACAGCTCGCACATTCGCCTTTGTGACTACCAGAGTTTGCAACCATCTTTGCAGTTCTGTACATAACTGCAGATGAGATCTAATTATCTATTGTTGACGACACGGTTTCTTTCTCCTGGTCAGGATTTTTATCAAACCTCCCTTATATTGCCCTTCTTTTAGGTTTACCTATCAATCGATATCCTCTATTGCTCCAGATATTTTTTTATGATTATATGTCCTTTGCAAAAAAACTTACATGACTCTACCTCGGAGTGATACCTCACAACCTTTGAGTTCAAGCGACCTCTCTGATATTAGATTCTTCTTTAAATCGGGAATATACCGAACTCTCGTCAGTGTGTGATATACTCTATCAAACATCTCCAATGTAACCGTTCCCACCCCAGTGACTGCATACTCTTTGCAATCCACCAAGTGAACGGTTTCATCCGTCGAGTGTAGAGATTTTTCGTCAAGCATCTCTTGCCGAACATATGTGAAAGCAACAACTTAAATCTAATATCGATCCATAAGAAGTACCTGATTGATTGACGATTAGTACATCCAAATCATCCTTCGCTACCGCCACTGACCATGCGCCCTTCATTTTCTTTAAATTTGGATAGTCTTTTATCATATGATCTTCCTCGTCACATAGATAGCATACACGTGTGCCCTTCTTCCTATGATTATTGCTTTTGACTGCAACACCTATGACAGGCAATGCTTGATCACCCAAGGATAAAGATTCCAATGGCTTCTTTAAGGATTCCACCTCCAATAGATGTGCAATTGCCTCATTGAAGTTGAGAGTGTTTTTCCCGACGTGAATATTCATCGTCAATTGCTCCCATGATGGTGATTGAGATGATGTCAATATGACGATCTTGTCGTTCTCAATTTTCTCATCCACACTAATTAGTAGCGTGACAAGCTTGTTGAAGACATTTAGATGGTCAACGAATCGTGTGCCTTCATTCATGCGCAACCTATACAGTTACCGCTTCAGCACCCATCGGTTTGTTAGCAACTTCGCCATATACAATTCTTTTAGATTACTCCATAATTTTTCTTCAACGAATTCTCCTTGATCACCGAGTACTTTACCTCATCGGAGAGACAGACGAGTTGTACGGACAACCTTCTGCTCCATCACCTTCTGGTCTTTATCGGATGTCTTTTACGGTTTGTCCCCTTCAAGAGCATCGATTAACTCTTGCTGGACAAGAACATCCTTCACCACACATTGTCACGCGCTGAAATTTCGTCCGTCGTCAAATTTCTCTACTTGACTCTACATCGTTGACATCAATCTTGATCTTGTACCACCTGACGTTTTGCCGACCTTTTTACAAATCAGATTAATCCAGCCTTGGCTCTGATACCACTTGTTATACCCTGATGCTCCTCCTTATGTGTAGCAGCCCTCGAATCGAATCAGAGTTTGTGAGATACGGCATGAGCGTGCACAGTATTAAGAACAAAATAGATGAATCTCTTAGAGAGAACCGAAATAACGGCGATGAAGCAAACCACGACGAGAGAGAAAGAGATTTGGCAAAGCCGACTGCAAATTTCTTAAGCATGACCTCAAAAGAGTATAAGGGATTGTCGCTCTCTCACAACTCTTTCGAACCTCTTAAGACTTTCGGATCCTTGCCTTATACAAGAATCTAGTGCTAAAAAATAACTTAGCCTCTAATCCTCTCGTGCTCTCTGCTTTGGATGAGTTCCTCTTGCTTGGTTGGATTTTATATGGCCACACCTCATGGCTTTATATAGTCCTCCTAGTCTTCCAAAGTAAAGTAGGAATCCTATTATAAAGAGAAGTAGAAGTCTTAATTCTATTAGGATTCATCTAGCTTTTCTTGTAGCATAGCTCTAAGTCCTAGTAGATTAGAATATGAATCACTATACTTACACCCTCAATAGTAGCTTGGCTTAATGGTACATGGTTTTATCTCTTGAGGGTTTATACTTTATATAATGCTTAATTACACTTCACTTTACCTCTACCCTCGTAAAACATCCAAAATCTAGTGTAACTCAATAAAGTTCGAATTAACATACATTATACACTGGTATAATGTTGTTCGGTTTCATTTCTCAAGTATTTATATATACTTGACAATACAATTAGGTTTTGCTTGCCAGATTTACAAATTTGGAACTGAACATGATCCAAAGTGTTAAGCTACATCCCATCAATCCATGACAGGCTCAGATGCACATTATTTACTGACCGGAAATTATTCTTTCATGCTTTGATATTTTGATTTTGTCCGATCTGAAGTTAAACTAATCAAGTTTGTTATTGGAAGAACATTTCCACTGAAGTCTGAAGTATGTGTACATATCTTGTTTTTATTTTATATTAATATATACACAGTAGGAGCCTCTCCTACAGCTCCTACTGTTTTCTGTAAAACAAAGGTCTCTGAAGTACGTGGAAATGTATATGAAAGCTTGGGTTGTAACAATTGACATGCTGATAAAAAAGGGGTTTTTACCGTCAATCTTATGTTTCTTAAGTTCTTTTCAATTTCGCTTTTAAAATGCTACAGGTCAAATGCTCAAAGGGATGTGCTAATTAGTGTTGAGAAGTGCTCTGTTTTCCTGCACGTTTAGTTTCATACACCAATTTCAATTCAGTCAATGTTGTATTTCTTTTTCTATGATTTAATTTTTGAATGCTAAGAATTTTCTCTGCTGGCATTTCCATATATTTTAATGGTTTCATTGGGATAGTTCTATATTTCTCTTTCATGATTTATCTATACCATTTAATATTTTAATCTACGGAAATATTTTCGAGTTACCAGATTTTGTTTAATTTGGTGTAAGATGAGATAACCATATTCAATCCAATTGTGAACACCCACCCCACCCCAAAGCGAAAGGAACATTATGTTTTGTTGGTCTTTTTTTAGAGAGAAGGTTTGTTGGACTAGGAAAACAATAGGCTATGTCTAAGTTGTTATCTTTGTTATATATGTCTCTTCTCTACGGTGTTCTTTGCATACTTAACAACACATGTAACTTATATATTTTGGCATTTAGCTTATTGGAATAGATCAAGGGTTCATTCCAACATGGTATAAAAGCACATGGCTCTCTCCTCTCACTAACCCTAACCCACTGCTCACCGTCGCCGCCCTCAAGCTGCTGTCGCCGTCCTCTAGCCGCCGCTGCTGCCTCAGCGCTGCTGACTCCTCTCTTCCTCTGCTCCTGGGGTCGCCTCCTCTACTCCCTTGTGCGGTCGCCGCCTGCAACGAGGCCACGTCCCTCCATGCGTGGCTCGCCAAGGCGAAGGCAGAGACCACCGCGTTGCTGGCCTGCGTCGCGCGGCTCGAGCGCGACGAGCTCCTCTCCGCACTCCTAGCGGCTACGCGCCCAGGGGACTCCGACCTCCACGACAACAAGGAGTTCACCGACACACCCCAGTCCTTCCCCACCCCGGCCTTCGCCGCTGTAGTCGGCGGCCCCTGCCTCAGGCTGCTCCTTTCCCTGCTCCAGCGCCTCGATGTTGGTTCGTTCTCAGATTCCTCGAGCTCTGCTCGTCTGGCGCTTGCTTCTCAGTAATCTTCCTCGCCTCTGCCACCTCCCTCGTCCGGTATCTTGTCTCCGTGGATGTTGGATTTTTGTGTTTCTTTTTACATGACACTAGATTCTACTCACATCACTTCTGTGTCCCACAACTCTTCTACTGTTCAAACTACAAATGGTACCTCTTCTTGTTGCAGGCCGAGGAACCCTTTCCACTTTTTCCTTTTATGTTCCTACAGTCTCGTATGTTCCCAAGCTTACTATGCAGCTTATGTCGGCCAGTCAAAGCATTGATCACGACTGTCGTGTTGTTCTTGGGTTCGACTCTTGGTGTGTCCAGGACCGCCGCACGGGGACTCTGCTTGGTACTGACCCTCGGCATCGTGATTCATAGCGTGTTTGGGAGCTCGACTAGGTGCACCTTCCTTTCGCTGTCTCCTCCAGCCAGTCCGCCACTAGCACTGCCTCTGTTTTTGCTGCTTCCTCTATTGCTTCCTTCGTTCAATGGCATCATCATTTGAGTCATCTCAATGAGTCACGTCTGTCGTCACTAGTAGGTTGTGGTATTCTTGGGTCTGTTTCTGGTGACACCTCTTTACATTGTATGGGTTTCAAGCTTGGTAAGCAGCTGCAGCTCCTTTATCCCTCTCGTGATTTTGTATCTGCTCGTCATTTTGATCTTGTTCACTTTGATGTTTGAGGTCCAACTCCTATCGTTTCGAAAGGGGGTCATCGATGCTATGTGATCTTTATTGATGATTATTCTCGTCATACTTAGACCTACTTCATGTCCTCTTGCAGTCAGGTTCTCTCTATTTACCAGATATTTGCCACCATGTGGCAAGGTTCGCACTCAATTTGATTTGGCCATTCGTGTGTTTCGTGCTGATTCTGCTGGTGAATATCTCTTTGCTGCTTTGCGTCGTTTTCTCGCTTGTCCTGGTGCTCACGCTCAAAACGGTGTCTCTAAGCGTAAGCATCGTCACTTGCATGTTTGAGACAGCTCGCGCTCTCATACTTACCTCTTCTGTTCCACCTTACTTCTAGGCTGAGGCTATCTTTACTGCTGCTTTTCTCATCAACATGCAACCTTCCACTGCTCTTTAGGGCTTTACTCCTGTCGAACATCTTTTAGTCGGGCTCCAGTGTATAGTCATCTTCATTGTTTTGGTTGTGTCTGCTTCGTCCTTCTTCCACCTCGTGAGCACACTAAGCTAACTGCTCGGTCAGTTGAGCGTGTTTTTCTTGGCTACAGTCTTGAGTATAAGGATTATCGTTGTTACGACCCTGTTGCTCGTTGATTGAGGATCTCAGGATGTCACCTTCGATGAGTCCCGACCTTACTACCTTCGTCCCCTTATTGTCAGCTCAGATTCTATTGTTGAGTTGATCTCCTTTATGACTTTTCCTGGCCCTCAGCTTTCCATTTCCATTTCTATTTCGCGTTCTCCTCAACCTTCTTTGCTTCCTTGTCCTACGGAGGTTCCTTCCAACTCTTTTGTTGAGATTCCACCATTTCCCTTGCATTACTCTTTGTCGTTCTCGGCCTACTTCTCCAGCCGAGCGTCCATCTTTGCTGGGCTTTGTTCCCAGCTCTTCTCCGTTCTTGTTGGGTCTTGCTCCACCTTCTCCCTGATACGATCTTTGTGATCGTCGCACTATCAGGCCTCTTGAGCGCTAAGGTTTCGCAGCCGCTGCTCTTTCTGAGCCTATGACCTACCGTGAGGTTGCTGCTCACCAAGTGGCGGCTCGTGATGTCTGAGGAGATTGCTGTTTTGGAGCGTACTAGCACTTGGGATCTTGTGCCTCTACCTACACGTCACTCCTATCACGTGCAAGTGGGTATATAAGATCAAGACCCGCTCGGATGGCTCTCTTGAGTGCTACAAGGCTCGTCTTGTGACGTGTGGTTTTCAGCAAAAGTATTGTCGTGACTACTATGAGAGCTTCACTCCTGTTGCCCATATGACACTGTTCGCACTCTCCTTGTTGTGGCCTCTGTTTGACAGTGGTTCATCTCTTAGTTGGATGTCAAGAATGCATTTCTAAATGGCGAGTTGCGTGAGGTCTACATGCAACCACCCCTGGGTATTCTGCCCCTAATGGTATGGTTTGTCGTCTTTGTCGCTCTCTTGGGCTCAAGCAAGCTCCTCGTGTTTAGTTTGATCGCTTCTCCTCTGTTGTCACTGCTGCGGTTTTCCGCCAGTGATCACGACCCTACCCTCTTTGTACACACCTCTCCTCAGGATCGAACGCTCCTCCTCTATGTGGATGATATGATCATTACTAGGGATGACTCTTAGTACATTGATTTTGTGAAGGAGCGTCTCAGTGAGCAGTTCTTGATGTCTGATTTGGGTCCTCTTTGTTACTTCCTTGGGATTGAGGTCACTTCTACGTCTGAGGGCTACTACCTCTCCCAGGAGAAGTACATTAAGGATATCCTTGCTCGCGCTTGTCTCACTAATCAACGCATGGTGGACACTCCTATGGAGCTTAGTGTTCACCATTGCCCCACTGATGGGGAGCCTCTTGAGGATCCTACTCGCTACTGTCATCTTCTCGGGAGCCTCGTCTATCTTGGGATCACTCGACCTGATATTTCTCACCCAGTTCATATTCTGAATCAGTTCGTTTCTGCTCCTACTCAGCTCCACTACAGTCACCTTCGTGTTCTGCGATATCTTCATGGGGCCATTAGTCGTCGCCTTTTCTTTCCTCGCTCCAACTCTTTGCAGCTTCACGCGTACTCTGATGTGACCTGAGCTGGTGATCATTCTGATCGCCGGTCTCTGATTGCCTGGAAGACTAAGAAGCAGGCTGTCATTTTTCGTTCGAATGCTGAGGCTGAGTTGCGAGCCATAACGGCGTTGACAACTGAGATCACTTGGCTCCAGGTGGCTACTTGAGGATTTCAGTGTTTTAACTTCTACACCGACTCCTCTCTTATCAGATAGTACTGGTGCGATCAGCATTGCTCAAGACCCAGTGAAGCATAACCTCATCAAGTACATTAGAGTAGATGCTTCATACATGAGATCGCATATGCAAGATCAAGTTATTGCTCTTTAGTATGTGCTTTCGGAGCTTCAGTTAGTAGATTTCTTTGCCAAAGCACTAGAGCTCAGCACAGTTTCTACATTTCCAAACTCAGTGTTGTTGATCCATCATGAGTTTGGGAGAGGGGAGGGGGGGCGTTAGATATGTCTCTTGTATATGGTGTTCTTTGTATATTTACCAATATATGTAACTTGTATATTTTGGCATTTAGCCCATTGGAATAGATCAAGGGTTCATTCCAACAATCTTTTCCTACTTGCTATTTCTCTTGTCAGTTAAATAGCCATCAATAGAAACTTGCATATATGTTCAAGTTCATATTTCTTATACTTAGTGCAGATCAACATGTTCCTGTCCAATAAAAATGTTTATAAATGGATATATCCAGCTATGACTTAACACATGCACACATGCAGTTACTATCAGAAAATATAATCCTAACTATGCTTGTATATTTGTAGTCAACACATTTGTTGTTTCTTTTAAAAAAGCAATGCCGCATCACCAAATATTTGAACTTTTGAGGTCTTTTTATTTTCTTCTAGCAGCTAGCATCCTGTAAGCAATCCTATTGATTGCTGAAGTACAGGATTATGAAATTTTTCTTTGTGCCTCATTATAGGTTTGCCAAGTTTTGTTTGTAACTCTCATCTAGTGTTTTGTGATCTTACCCGATCAGATGTTTGGTGGGGTAACTACCGGAAAGCTGACAATTATTATTTCATGCTTGCTTTTCGATATCTGTGCATGTCTGTATTTTGGTGTTTTGTCAACATGGCACCTTTGTAAAAGTGTATCTCTTTACACTAAATTGCTCAGCAAGATAGTATCTTATAGATTTTTCTTGTGTCGCGGGCCTTTGCTTCTATTATAGCTTTCTATATTAATAATAAGGAGTAACTTGAAAAAGATTTAAAGAGCAATTGTTTATTCAATCGTGGAACATAAATATCTCAATTTCTCCCGTTTTTTGTTTGTATTTGATATTTCAGTACAAGAGGTGTACCTTTTACCATATCCTTGCATGCTTGTTCTCACCATCTGCTGGACTTTTGTTCCTCAATGCTATATTGTTATCTTATTGCAGTTTAAGCGACAAGGCAATGTGATAAGGCGTGAAGTTGAAAGTGACAATGAGGGACGTCTTCCTGCAGACAAGGATTTACGCAGTTCCAAACATAAGGATGTACACCAGAAAGTGCGAAAACTGAATAGGAGCTACCATCACTCAGACAATCAGGATTTGGAGAAATCAGCGTACCAAAAACGGCAAAACATTGTCAGCGTCAATGAAGAGGATGAGATTGAGGAGGGAGAACTGATTGAACAGGACTGTCAGGATACTGTTTCCAAAAACCATCTCAACAAACCAAGAAAAGCGGTACTGAAATCAGTGATTGAAGCAAGCTCAGCAGGTCAGTTAGGGGTGATTAATGCAATGTCAAAAGATGCCGTTTGCAACGGAGCTACAAGGGAATGCGACAAGAAACACATACTTGAGGTAATGGAAAAGATGCAAAAAAGAAGGGAGAGGTTCAAAGAACCTGTCACCCAAAAGGTGGAAGACAATGGCAGGAAAGAACTGTTGGATGTCGCATGTAGTGTAGATGATACCAAGAATCAGCGACCTGCAAGGAAACGACGTTGGGGTGGTAGTGGTTAGATGCTGGAACTAGAGTCTTGTACTGTCTGAAACTAACCTTGAGTCGGGCATAGTTTATCTCAAGACTATCACCTTAAAGTACTTGGCAGGAATCAAAATGTCTAGAAAGCATGCCTACCAAGGTTTTTTATCTGCAAGATGCCTCCGTCGCCTAAGGTATCCAAGTTCAGATACTGTAGATTTGATTTATTCTGATGGTTGGAAATTGGAACAGGGAAACAAAAATGTACAAAGCATTCACATGTTGCCATTATAATTTATAATTCATCTATAGTTTCTACGTTATCTTACATATTTTTGTCAGAGCAATAAGATTGGCAATGGAATCAGACTGAATATCTGCACGTACTTTTAATGGATCACTCTCTTCCGGATAGAGATTTCTTGTTGCTTGGGAATTCTAATGTTACGTTTCTTCTCGTATAATTTTTCTGTGTTCTCTATATGGACATGGTTGGTTGCACTGTTTGAGCTGTACGCCTGTTATTATCTCTGAATGACGTTGCTGTTAGTATTGTCAGGTTTGGAGCGTTCCATTCATGAGCAACCAAGTTTTTTATTATCATTTTCATGAATTCATTTGGCCCCTAACTGCACGCGAGCTTTTATATAGTAATTGTGTTGCTTTTAAATTGTTGTTGTTATTATTTTTTGAGGGCTTGTGATATTTCCTGCTGTACAGCACCCACACATATTAGATGTTGATAATTGTATCTCCAGTCAAAATCACAGGTACAAAAGGCTGGTTCTCTTTTCCTTGCCCTAACTCATTTCTGTCTAAAAAACGAGATGGACATTTGCCCTCGTCTCCCTCTGAAGATGATCTCACACAGAGAAACGTAGAAAGCAGAAAGAAAAACGCCTTCCGGAACAGAAATACGCCACTCGTCCAGACAAAATATCGAAGCGGTTGCCGGTTCGCCCACCCGGTCCCACCATCCCCCACTTGTCAGTGACGGCAGTTCGAACGGGCGCCTCCTGCGCCAACGTGGTTCGCCGTGAGCCTCCCGCTGCTCCCCCATCCCTGCCTCCCGCTTCTACCCCTGCAGCTCCACGTACGGCATTAACGGCACCGCACCCGCGAGGGCAGTTGCGTAAATTCGTCCACCCTCCCCTCCCCTCCCAAAGGCGCGCCTCGCTCCCTTCCAGAGGAGTACACTTCAGCTCAGCAGCGCCATGGCGATGCGGCTCTTCTCGTCCTCCCCGCCGCCCCCTCTCTTCCCGAACCCTAGCACGAAGCCCGCCGCCGCCGCGTCCTTCTCCCTCCGCCTCCGCCGCGCGCGGGCGGCCGCAGCTGCCTCGTCCGCTGCGGCGGGGGGGCCCGAGCGGGACGGGGGCGGGTACGAGGGGGAGGCGATAGGCGCGGGGGTGTTCGACAGGGGAATGGCGGAGATCGCGAGGAAGGTGCCGCTCTTCGAGCCGGCGAGGGGCGACCCCGCCACCGCTGCTGCCGGCGAGCGGCCGCTGCCCATCAACCTCGAGCTCTGGCTCTACCGCGCAAAGGTGCACACCAGGAAGTACGAGTTCGCCGACGCCGAGAAGCTCCTCAACAAGGTGCGCACGTAGAGAATTGGGAAATTTCGCAGTGGAAATCGATAAACCCACACACACACGCGAAGCTTCCACCTTAGCCAATTAAGAAGAGATAGAGTTAAATGAAGTGGATTTTTTAGCTCAAATTGATGATTTAGACGTTATCTGTGAGTTGTTTGGTTGTTCGAAGCTTATGGATCCGACGCTCTGTTTCTGATGCAGTGTATCTTGTATTGGCCTGAAGACGGGCGCCCATATGTGGCACTTGGGAAGCTATACAGTAAACAGTCGAGGTTTGACAAAGCTAGAGCGGCTTATGAAAGGGGCTGCCAAGCGACACAAGGAGAAAACCCGTACATTTGGCAGGTTTGCACATGATCGCTTCATACGCTTCATGTGGTGCATTAATGAGAAGAAGTATACTAGGCAAAATGTACTGCATGATGTTCCTAGTCTAGTTCGCACCGGCGAAGTCAGGATTTTCACGATAAGGTTGCGAACTTAAGTAACGTATAGTCTACTGACTCGTGACTAATTGACTAACTGACTAACTCACTATTAACTGTTCTACTTCTACATAATACATAATCTATACAATTCTACGTACTAACATACAATCTAACATTTACACATGACCACAAATGTCATTGGCTGCTCCACGACTGCTAATTCGTCAAGTTTTGATGGGACGAGAGTTCAAAATTTTCCAAGTTGGATGACTGTTGATTGGCAGTTCATCCATGGGCGGTTTTACGCTTTGGGCTTTAGTCCAATACGCTGCTTTCATTTTAGCCATTTGAGCTTCAGTTCAGTACCCTGCTTTCCTCGTAAATATATGCAAAGAAGCACATAGCACTTTTTTATAGTGATATTAGTGTCAATATTAGCTTCTACCAGGGTCCTTTGTTTGAGATCAAAAGACACCAATAGCTGCAATCAGGGTCCTTTTGTTAACTTTTACTTCACATGTCAAAACATAATCTCTTGAATCATCTTAATTCATTTGATACTCATGATTGAATTTGGTGTGATATTCTGGAATCATCTTCCGCACTGACCGGATAGATCCCCTGTGTATTTTTATGACCATAACTTTTTATATATATATATATGAAAATGATATGGTACTCCTGGGAGTATGTACTCCCACTTCTTATATACCACTTAAATCGTACTCCTAGAAGTGGGAGTACGAAACATGCGTCCTATAGGAAAATGATATGGTACTCTTGGGAGCTGGGAGTATGTACTCCCACTTCTTATATACCACTTAAATCGTATGATGATACATCTTTATTTATTTAAGCATACTCCAATAATAATTATAAAATACTCTAAAGTAAGTTCCATGATAAAATTCATTGAAGTCCACTTTTTATAGCCAAATTTATGTATATGCTTCTTTTATATATGAAAAAGGGTATATACCAAAAAACAAATGGCTCCAATGAAAATTTTTCAATCAAGTTGCATTAGAGTATTTTATAATTGGAATTTAAGTATACTGAAAGTGATAAAGAAGTATAATATGTACGTTTAAGTGGTATATTGGAAGTGAGAGTATATACTCTCAGGAGTACGAAACAGGCGTCCTATATATATATATATATATATATATAAGCTTTATATATAAGCCTTTTTCCTACTCCCAGAAGTAGTTACTCTCTATTCCGTATCTCACATATCTCACAACGTAGGGAGTATCTTGCGCAACCGAGAGTATGTATGTGTAGTATATGAGTATATAAGACTATATATGTGGTATTTACACATTTTCAGAGGTGGTATGTACAATTTTTAGACATACTCCTTTTTATATGCGAATATGAAGGTATTTACAAAATATGCTAAAAACTTGGACTCTCTTGCAAATTTTTCGCGTGGTTCACATTGGAGTATCTTATAATTAGTATATGAGTATACCCAAAGTGATAATGGAGTATGTCAAATTCTTTTAGGTGGTATATTAAAGGTGGGGGTAACTACTCCCGGGAGTAGAAAGTATTTTTCCTATATATATATATAATATATATAACAAGGAAACCATAACTTATATATATTCTGTGTGTCTAGAATTCCAGCCATTTAATGAAAAAATGAAGCGTGCATAATTCATCATTGTTTTTTTTTTTTTTGATAAGCAGTGCTGGGCAGTCCTAGAAAGCAAGGGTGGGAATATTCGAAGAGCACGAGAGTTATTTGATGCTGCTACAGTAGCTGATGCAAAGCACATTGCAGCTTGGCATGGGTGGGCAATTTTAGAAATAAAGCAAGGAAACATTAAAAAGGCGCGAAACCTACTTGCAAAGGGTCTAAAATATTGTGGA
The DNA here is from genome assembly GCA_036346255.1 of Ampelocalamus luodianensis. NCBI lineage: Eukaryota > Viridiplantae > Streptophyta > Magnoliopsida > Poales > Poaceae > Ampelocalamus > Ampelocalamus luodianensis. The sequence continues at coordinate 22,463,983 of CM070622.1, read as the reverse complement.
GGAAATGAGTACATTTACCAAACTCTTGCTTTGCTTGAAGCTAGAGCAGAGCGCTTTGAACAAGCACGGACTTTATTCCAACAAGCCACTCAGTGCAATCCCAAAAGTTGTGCAAGTTGGCTAGTAAGTATTTGCTTCATAATTATATATTTCCTGCTCAAAAAGAAACCGCTGAGCTGTTTTTCCTGTTGAAACTGTGAACTTATGTATGACAACTTTCTTGTAGGCTTGGGCTCAGGTAGAAATGCGGGCAGAGAACAATGCCATGGCCAGGAAGCTCTTTGAGGTAATAATTTCCTTTTCCTTTCTAGGTTAACCATTGTTGGCATTGATGTTTTTTGGGGGTTTGATTCTCATACCTGTAAAGCTCCTCATGTTCATGTGTCTTTAGAAGAATAAGTGCAAAGTAGAAATGGAATTATTGTGATTCAGCGTATCTTTGTCTAGATGTTCATACAAGATCTGCTCTACTACCATCCATGTATCATTGTAATGCTGTGATACATAGAAGTCTTATTTTCCTTACATATATATGGCTTTGTAGTTTATCTTGAATCCTCTCTTTGTAAATTTGTACTACCATACCATTTTCATATATATATATATATAAGAGTAAGAGAGAGAGAGAGAATAGCTGTCGCGCGCTGAATAGTTGTTATGCGCGTGGGCCGCAGCCTGGGCCACGCTGTGCACAGCCTGGCAGCCCACGCTTCCCCTACGCTATGCGCGATTAGCCCGCGCCCGCCTCCCGCTCAAGATCGGCACTAAAACCCACACATGCGCGTCCAAAGTGGCAATAAACCCTCACGTGTGCATCTCATGCGCGCCAGTGCCCCGCCTCTCGCTCGAGATCGGCAGTAAAACCCGTGCGTGTCCAAAATGGCAGTAAACCCCTGACGCGTGCGTCAAAACGGCAGTAAAAAAACCTCATGCGTGTCAGCACCCCGTCTCCCAATCGAGATTGGCAGTAAAATCCGCGTGCATCCAAAATGGCAGTAAACCCCACGCATGCGTTAAAACGACAGTAAAAACCTTACGCGCGCCAGCGTCCCCTCCACTCGAGATCGACAGTAAAACCGCGCGTGCGCATCAAATAAAGCCGTAAAAAATGTTGCTGGTAAAAATGATCGCTCGTCACCGTGTGTCGTTATATAAATTGTTTTACTGCCGTTACGGTGAGGAAGAGAGCACCGTAAAATTCAATACGCTGGTTTTACTGCCGGAAAATGGCGTTATAAACTATTTTACTGGTCCAGTAAAATGTTATCATTTACCGTAAGTACTACTATTACTTCGAAAAGGCATGTCGTGTTACTGTTGTAACAAGTTTGCATTTTATGTTTTTTGGTAGTTACTGGAAGTTTGAAAAACGACATTACTGTAAAATGTAACACCTATTACTGTTAGTGGCGTAGCTGGCCTGGCCATGGGCCTCGAGTCGGCCCAGCCGGGAAGCCATGAGTCTAGCTAGTCACCATTGCCCTGGGCCATTGCCCTACATGGGAATGTGAGTCTGGGCCTCGGGCCATTGCCTCAGAGGCCCGAGGCCCAGCTCCGCCACTGATTATTATAAAATGTAACACCTATTACTATTTGATAACATGTATTTACTATCTGTTACGCAAAAGTTCTTTTTCGGTAATCATACGTTTTATTGTAAAATGTAACACCTATTACAGTCAGTTACAAATGATTTACTCGATATTAGTCATAAACACAAAAAAACAACTTCAGTTTGCTGAATATCCTATATTTCTCTAGTGCTTCAAGGAGGGGCTTAACACTGTTGCCATTATGGAACAACAGATAGAACAACATCTGGGCCCTATACTCGTTCTCCTTCTCCTACATACACATGGTAAGAAAACAAACTCGCGCGTGCGACGCTATACATCTGTAAAAAAAATAATGCGTGTTGCGGGTGGTGGGAAATTCTTACCAACTCTATCGATGTTGCCGCGCCGAGCTTTCACCGTCCCAGAACTCCAAGTACTTCATAACGAAGAAAGCGCAGTCGTTCTCAAGGACCTGCTTCGGCGTCGCCATGCTGTGCATTGTCCAGTTCACGACGATCGGGAATTTCCCACTGGTCACGGCTTGTAGGGCTGCGCACAGGCGTGGGATGATCCTCTTCCTCACTGGGTCATGATGGTCCGTTACTTTTGTGCCCTTCTGCTTGTAATCGTTGGAGTCTAGCACTTCCACGCGCTTCTGCGCTATGTTGAAGTAGTAAACGGACCAGTGATGATTGTGTAAAACTGGGAGGAAGATTATTTATCAGCTTTACTGTAATGGAAAATGTAATTTACTGGATCATGAAAAATAATTTACTGGCGAGCTAACTTCGCCATCAACGTGGTCCTCCAGAACGACATTGCACATCTCGTAGAGGATTACCGTCACTTCGATTGCTTCATCGAGGCAGCGGGCGACCGAGTCTACCTTGCCGAGACCTTTCGAGCAAGGGAAGAGAGCCTATGGGCACAATTCGACTTGATTCTTCAATCGGAGCGTCTTTAGGCAACACTCGAATGGGCGCGTCAGCGGGTGGACGTATTTTGGGCTTCGTTCGTTGATCCCGAACCATCCGATGTCGATGACGTCGTCTACAAAGTTTTGAAGATGAAGATAGCAGGCTACCTCCGTCACCAGAAAAACTTTGATTATTTAGGTTTCTACTTTTTTTGAATCTTTGTAAGAAACAACTGGCCACACTGTTTGGCCATATATAAATACAAAAATAAAAAAAAAACCGGTTGAATTTGTATTCACTGTCTACAACGAAACCGTTTACTGTGTGGCATGTTTTATATTACTGCCTTCACAATATATCCGGTTTGAATTTGTGTTTACCATCTACGGTGAAGCCGTTTACTGTTCTACAAACGCATGTTTACTTCATTGGACTACTCGTACCCCCAACGCCATTACCTTACAAGATAGCTAGGGTTTACTATCACGACACTAACGTTTTACTGTAAAAAAAAAGATTGCAAATAAGCGGTGGTAAAAAAGGGAAGCTGATTACTATGTACGATATTAAGTTTTACTAACTGACATAGGAGCTCAGAAAAAACACGTTCGCCCGAAACGTGCAGTAAAAGGGATACGCGTATTACTATTACAACACCTAATATTTACCGTCGGATCGAGACCCTCTCGGGCGTGGATGTTTTTGGGCCTCCTCTGCAGTTGGTGGGCCGGCCGTATGGGATTGCGTGTGCCGCGACACACCTAGCCTGGATCACGCGCGGTGGGATGCCTAGGCCTAGAATAACTATTCTACGCTTGGCTAAAGAATAGTATATATACATATGTATATGTATATGTATATACTAATCTGCGACTGAGCGTTATTCTACGCTCAAGCTAGCCCACTGTGCGCTGACCGAGCTGCCCCTACGGAGCGTCGAACAGGCCATTTGGCCCACTAACCCACGATCCTCCACGCGTGACGTTGCGCGTTCAGTGCGCGCTATGACGACGACGAAAGTAATTGCGATAGCAATTTTACTACCGCACGTATCACCACCTTTATTTTTTTACCATTGTTTCATACGCACATGGCTGGATGTGTAGTGAACTACAAGTGGAGTCCAATAAATCTTTGTGTAATAGAGCAGTAAAGTCATGTTGAGGTTGTAGTAAATCTTTTTTAGCGATGCAGTAAATATTTTTTAGTAAACGCACAAAAAGGTTTTTATTTGTAAGACTTATATCATTCTGTTACCCTCGTCGTCACCAAGTTACCGGTAAAAACTGTTCGTGAATCGGAGCTTCCAATCAAAAGTTATTGCGAAAACAAAAAATGAAATATTTGTGTACAAAACAAGGAACCGATTGTTTGCTAGTTGATTGTCTACTTGTCTGTACTATTTGGCTAAGATGGCAATAAAATCATGTGGAGGTTGCAGTAAATCTTTTTGTAACAGAGCAGTAAAGTCATATGGAGGTGGAAGTAAATCTTTTTTTGTAACAGAACAGTAAACTACAAGTGGAATCCAGTAAATCTTGTAAGAGAGTAGTAAAGTCATGTGAAGGCGGTAGTAAATCTCTTTTAGCGATGCAGAAAATCTTTTTTAGTAAACACATAGAGGTTTTTATTTGCGAGATTTATATCATTCTGTTACCCTCGCCGTCACTAAGCTACCGGTGAAAACCGTTCATAAATCGGAGCTTCCAATCAAAAGTTATTGGAAAAAGAAAAAAAAAACATTCATGTACAAAAGAAGGAATTGATTGTTTACTAGTTAGTTGTCTACTTGTCTATACTAGTTGGCTAAGATGACAGTAAAGTCATGTAGATGCAGTAGTAAATCTCTTTTAGCGATGCAGTAAATCTTTTTTAGTAAACGCACAGAGAGGTTTTTATTTGCGAGACTTATATCATTCTGTTACCCTTGTCGTCGCCAAGCTACTAGTAAAAACCGTTCGTGAATCGGGGTTTCCAATAAAAAATTATTGCTACAACAAGAGAAAGACACATTCACGTACAAAAAAAGGATCTGTGTGGGTTGTACTGCCACATTACAACGCGCGCGCATGTGTTTTACCGCCGATCCCACGTGGAAAGCGCGCGAGCTGGCGCGGCTCGCTTAGCGCGGGGGAGCATGGGCTGGCCCGCTCGCGCAGCGCGGCCAGACAGCGGTCCACACGCAGAATAGCTATTCAGGGCGCGAGCGCTGAATAGCGCTACCATATATATATATATATATATATTCATACTGTTTTCATTAAAAAAAAAATTGTAATCTGTGAGATTCAGTTGTTCAGCTTGTAATACAGTTCTGATATGATACTCTCCGTTCGCATCTGCATGTTATGGTTTCTCATAGTATCTGTGTGATATTCTTTTAAAACTTTTCCAATTTGGTGTACAGAGTATAACTTCAATCTTACTGTGCAGAAAGCTGTCCAGGCTAGTCCTAAGAACAGATTTTCATGGCATGTCTGGGCACTATTTGAGGCCAATCAAGGTAACATTGACAAAGCAAGGAAGTTGCTTAAGATTGGCCATGCTGTGAATCCTAGGGACTCCGTAATTCTTCAATCGCTTGCACTGCTGGAATACAATTATTCGTCTGCCAATGTTGCTCGTGTATTATTTAGAAAAGCATCTCAGATTGATCCAAGGCACCAGCCAGTTTGGATAGTAAGGCTTTTCTGCACTTACCTCTGTTGTTAATCTCACTATTTAAGTTCCATTTGGCCTTTTGACAATGTTAACTTGTAGGGTTTGTTTCGGTATTCTTTACCTTGATGTTTTTGTCTGGAGATACAATTGTTATCAGTTTCTGACATTGCTTGAAGTACCTCTCACACTAGAGCTGCAACTTGCAAGTGCTCTAGTTGTTTATCTTTCGAGGCACAAATGAATGCATACAATCCAATGATTTGAGGATTCAGGGAATATCTAGTTCATCTTTTATGAGTTTTGGATATTTGTTTCTTTGTTGTGAAAATGTGCTCTATACACACCATTACCTTTGGAGTATGTGTGCTCGTTCATTTAGACTGTCCTTTAAGATCTCCAGTGATATATTTTGAGTACCTAGCTTTCATTACGGGAAGTGTTGCATGTTTCTTTCAAGTTAATTGCCGTGTTTGCCTGTGCTTATGGAATCGTTTTTATTTGAGCCATCTTTGATGCTCAGCGGTGACATATGGATCATGTTATAGGCTTGGGGGTGGATGGAGTGGAAAGAAGGAAATGCAAGAACAGCAAGGACACTCTACCAAAGAGCTTTGTCAGTTAACTCAACAAATGAATGTGCTGCTCGTTGTCTTCAGGTAAAGACTATCTTTCAGTAAAGTCTATTAGCTAAAGTGTTGGTTATATATAGGCTTTCATCTAGCTTGTCATTGAATATATAGAACTTCATTTGGTGGATTGGCCTACCAAGGTTTTCCAAGATGAATGCTTGTATGGGTGAAGCATCTGCTTTACTAAACTGTACACACTTGGGCAGACAGAAATTTCTTCTATCCATGATCTGAAAGGCTCAAATTGACATTCCTTCCAGCGATTTGAAGCTTAGATCCTAATATCACTACTTACTAGTATTAGGTGCCAGTATTCCATTTGCTATTTCGTAGTATAAAAGTTTGTGCCCTACTTTTATAGGCTTGGGGAGTCCTAGAACAGCGTGCTGGTAACTACACCGCTGCTAGAAGATTGTTGAGGTCTTCGTTGAGCATAAATTCTCAGAGTGAGGTGACATGGATGACATGGGCAGCACTAGAGGAGGAACAGGGGGATCCAGTTCGAGCTGAAGAAATACGGAACCTTTATTTTCAGCAGGTTAGTACAGGCTATAACTATAGAGTAGCATTTTCGATGTTCATGTTTTGTGCCTCTCTCCCTACCATGTCTATAATTTTATCAGTGTCAACCATGACTAACACAGTAAGCAAAAAATGTTGGTATTCACATTATCTTTGTTAGAGATCCCTGATAATACCCACTGATCATTAGCCATGCTGACAGCGTACTGAGGTTGTGGATGATGCCTCCTGGGTCATGGGCTTCCTCGACATCATCGATCCTGCCCTAGACAGTGTGAAGAAGCTCCTAAAGATAGACCAGCCTTCCGGGCCAACGAGGCAAGACAATGTGAAAAGCACGGCAGAACCTGGCAGTGCCACCATCAGGACTTCAGCAGCCGGAGAGTTTTCAGGAAGTTCTACAGCTGAAGGTTCAGATACTTCCGACCTTGACAGCATCGACGGCGAGGACAGCAACGGAGCTGCAGTGACTCCACAAAGCGATTTTGATGTCGACGGCTTCATCAAACGGAGGCTGGCCCTCGACCCGGCGGAGCTGGATGCGGTGCTTGAGGGTTCTGATCCTAGGGGAGTTGTTTCTCACAGGAGGACGCAGCGGTTGCCCAGGAAACCCCTTCCTCTTCTCCCCGTCCCGTGATTTTTCCACTTCTACATGAACACTTGCCGTTTCCACCGTGCAAAGCATCGACCACTAACAGGTACCGTGCACCTGCGAGGTAGTGCATACATTTATGTGTATATCTGTGAGAAGAACAAAGCGGCCTCTGACATTAGCAGTCACCTGTTCATTGTTATTCCAGCCAGGTGTGTAATTATGTCGCATGCTGTTTCGAGCAGCAGTGTAGTTCTGTACATAAAGCCCAGCGTGTCATTTGTGTATGTGGTATGGTTACAACATTTTCTCTACGCATTATGGAGAAACAGTGTCATTTGTGTATGAGGTATGGTTACAGCATTTTCTCTACGCATTATGGAGAAACAATCTGCAAGTGTCATTTCAGCCATCTTGTGTTAACTAGAAAAGCTATTGCACCACAAGCTGAAGAACATTACAAGGGGGTAAAACTAAAGGAGAATGCGAACTTTGTGCAACTGCATTTGATCCGACAAATTCCTTAGATGCCCACAGTTCATGTTAGGTACAAGTACAACAGTGGCAAAACTAGCAAAGTAGCAATGGAGGAGCAGGAAAACAGAAACTAAGAAACAATTACAAACAGTAAGTGATCATCTTATCTCTAGTCCCCTGTCTATGTCTCTTTAACTCTAAGCTTAGCAAAATAGCAAGCCACATATGCAGAAGAGACTAGGAAGGAGCACTCCCTAAAACACTGGCCTGCCCCAGCACACCCCCGGTGGCAGTGGCGGCTGATGCAGCAGCATAGGAGGTGGTGGTTGGTGCAGCTGCATGAGTGGTGGCTGTTGCAGCGCCGGAGCTGTCGGTGACCTCATGCAGCCCCAGTGCAGCGGTGGGCCGGGAGGTGGCCAGCCCCAGGGCACATGCTGTGGCTGTGGCGATGGCGGCAGCACACTTGGCGCGCCCCAGCACGGTGCCGGATAAGACCGCGGCACCGCAGGTGTGCTCCAGAGCGGTGGCGGTCCAGGCGTCGGATGCTGCGTGAACATAGGCGCTCCCGGGCACGACGACGGTGGCACCGTGGGCAAGGGCAAGCCCCAGGACAGCTGCGGACGAGGTGGCGGCACCGTGGGCGAGCCGAAGCTTGGTGGTGGGTAACGGAGCCGCGCCAATGTAGGCTGGGCCCAACACTGTGGCGCGGGCGGCGGAGGTGCCACCGCATGTGGCCGCTGGGGCGACGGAGGCGGGGGAGGCGGAGTCGGGGACCGCATCCACAGAGGCGGAGGCGACGGTGGCGCCAACCACTTCCCCTCCTCCTGGACCTTCTCCTCCTTCACCTTCTTGGACGCGCCACCCCGCTGGTAAGCAGAGCTGCGCCTCCGCTTGGACCGCGCGCGGCGCCCGGCGACGACGAAGTCGGCTGGCCGGGGCGTCGGCCCCACCGTCTCCAGCGCGTCCCCGGCCGGCGCGGCGAAGGCGGCCACGCAGCCGATGGGGCACTCCGCCCAGCCGAGCGCGTCAACGTCGGCCTCGGCCTGCGCGGTGGTGATGACGGCGGCGGAGGGCGGCGCCGCGGGCGCCGCGCAGTGCAGCGTTGAGCGGCGCGGTGGCTGCAGGTCGACCTGCCCCACCAGGTGGTCCATGATGTTGTCCTGCTCCCTCGCAACAACTCCACCCCGTTACACACCAACAACAATGGAAGGAAAGAGCGAACAAATTGAAGGTTTCGTTAGGGGAAGACAAAGGAAGGAAGGAAGAAACCTTGTTTTGCCGGTGGAGCTTGATGAAGCCATGCATGGAGATGATCTGCGAGCGGCCACAGGAGAGTCGCACGAACGGCACAAGCACATGACATAGGAAGAAGTAAAGATTATGTCAAAAAGAAGAAGAACGGCGGCCATCAAGACTCAAGAGCGCGATACATGTAGGAACATTGACGATCGAGGAGAAAATTTGAGGATAAACAAACAAAGTGTGTGTGTGTGTGTGTGAGAGAGAGAGAGAGAGAGAGAGAAAGAGAGATTTGATTGCTGTGGTAGTAGCACTAGCACATACGTGGTTGAGGTGGTCGATGGTGAGGCGGGTGTCCCAGGGGTCGACGAAGAAGCGGTGGTACTTCTCCAGCGTCAGGCGCCCTCCCTGCATCTCCCTCACTTGCCGTTTCCCCATGGTCGATCTCGCGTCTTCCCCTTCCCTTATTCTTCCTCCTTCCTCTGCTTGTTTCCTCGTTCGGCAAGGTCTTCCCTCTCTTCTCCTCTCCTCTCCTGTTTGCTTCTTTTCCCATCCAATTCTGATGCCCCTCTCGTCTCTGTGCGTTCCTTTTGTTTCGGTTCGTACTCTGCATATTCCTTCCGCGAGGCAGGCCGCACTGCGCTGCACAAGGAACCGGGAGGTGCAGACGCAGGCATTGGCGCAGGAAAGAGCAGGCAACCGGCATCCGTCCCGCGCTCTCGTTGGTTTGGCGGCGCCGGGGCCCACCTGCAGGCTTACGCCGCTCAGAGAGATGCTACGTACGGCTGCGGTGCTGCCAGAATGTGTCGACCGGCAGAGGGCACCTGAACAAACAAAGCGCGACGTTTCTGGACGTCATGTCGGTTTGATGGTCTCGATCAGATCATCTGAAGGAGTTGGCCAAGAGTGATGGAGTTGTTTCTTTTTTTTTAAAAAAGGAAACTTTTCAGTTTTTCTAGAAAACTAATGTCACAAGATACAAGAACAGAACATAAAAGAAGACAAAACAAACTAAAGACACCCCCTAACTCTAAGGGCCTAAATCAAGAAAAGAACTACAAAGACCAAGCACAACAGTCTAACCATCTGAAAAATTACATAGTCTCCCTTGAACAGAAATGTTTCAGCCAGCTTTCCACTAAAGTAACAAGATTATCCAGCTTCAACTGCTCCTTTTTTTTATTAGCACCCGCCATCGCTGCAAACATGATATAAATTTGAAAATCACTTCGTGAGGATGTTTAGGGAAAACCCCCTCAATCACCAGCTTGTTTTTTATTTTCCACAGCGTCCATATAAAAGCTGCAAAAACTGGGAAGGACAGTATGGTAGTTAACTCGGAGTTGTTTCTTGTGCTCCATTCGTTTCAGTTTCGCTTCAGGAGATCGTTAGCGACCGTTCCTTAACAGGGAGTGATGTTTTATCGAAGATGGAACTGGTTTTGGCCATGAGGATCACAGCCAAGCGAAATGCCTCAACGCTTGCCCAGGCCCAAAGGTTCAGCTCATCGCCAAAAACAGCCAGCCGCTGCATGCTGCCTTGCCGACAGGTACTAGACGGTGCAGCTTTGCATGATCAGAGTTCAGAGCTTGATTTCCATCCACCGACGTGATTATGTGGATAGGCGCATACAGCATATTGCATGACATATCACACGCAAGGGATTAAGAAGGCATGGCGTCACTGAACTCTTCAACGGCAACTTTGCACTTGCGCACATATCTGTTTTCTCTTTACTTCCTGCGGCGAAAAATGCAGGATTGCTTCGTTTCTCTTGCCTTCTTTTCATGTAGATGCATATGCTGATATATGCAAATGCAGTTATGCGTTCCAAGAGAGAGCTGAACGAACATTAATTACAAGGAGTTCTACACTTCTACTAGTAACGGTTAATGCACGTCGTTCTTAACGACCACATCATTCTCGCAGCAAGATGGAAATCGCAAACCACCAAGCAAAAAACAACAAAAAAACATTGGAATTTAGATTTCGTCAAATCAGTAAACAACTCCAAATTAACTAGTAACTGCATTTCACCTCGATGAACTGAACCGGACCGCCAAAATTCAGAACGACAAATCAGAATAGTAACCAGGATTAGGATTAGCAAAGGCAAGGGATACATGATACACCAGAGCCAAGTACTTCACCACACCCAGATCAACCTACTACTACACTGCTTTAGTAGTACGAACTACGAACCAAGCAGCAGAGGCCATGGCGCCGCCGCGCTGCAGACGAAGGGAGAGCGCCGTGGATGGCATAGCGGCGGCCGCGCGCGAGCCAGGCCTCCTTTAGGCGGGGGTGGCCATGTTCTCGAGGGACGGGAGCGTGAGCAGCTGCACCATGCGCTTCTTCCTCCTCCTCATGGCCGCCTTCCCCTGGCCCTTCCCCGCCCGCTTCCTCTTCTCCGCCGCGGGGGGAGGAGGAGGAGGAAGGGGCGAGGAGGCGCTGAGTATGCTCGGCGGGGAGACGCGCTCCATGGCACCGGAGCTGGGGAGGACGGTGGCGAGGGGCGTGGGGGAGGAGGCGGCCGCTCCGGCGCGAACGGAGAGGATGGAGCTGACGGGGCACTCGCGCCAGTCGAGGTCCTCGATGTCGCGCGTGACGTCCTCCGTGGAGAGCGCGGCGGCCGATGCCGAGGCCGTGGCAGCGCCCGGCGGGGGCGCGACGGCGTTGATGCTGACGGTGGAGCGGCGCGGGCGCATGAGGTCGAACGAATTGAGGGCCTCCACGATCACCGGCTGCGATTAATCGGAGGAGAGAGGCGCCACGGGTTAGCCTTCCCTTAGAAACCGAACTCAAATGGAGGAGACGAGAGGGGCGGGGCAGGAGTAGTACCTTGTTGTGGCGGTGGAACTTGGTGAAGCCGTGCATGAAGACGATCTGCGACGAGAACAGGAGGAGTTAGGGGCGGACAAGACATACGCGCGGGGGGGCGTGGGGGCGGGAGGTGTAGCGACCTGGTTGAGGTGGTCCATGGTGAGGCCGTGGCCGGTGCGGGTGGTGAAGAAGAGGATGTAGTCCTCCAGCGTCAACCGTGGCCGCATGTCCACCGGCAACTTCGTCATCGCCGATCGGCCGCGCTCTCTCTCCTGTGGCTGTGTTGTGTGTGCAAAGTTGGTCTTGCGGTGGAACGAACGGGGAAGCGGGGAAGAGAGGATCCGGGTCCCGTAGAGAAGTACCGCAGCTACAATATTTTTTAGTCTGTGCTACAGCGCTCCGCGGTCTTAAAGAAACGGTGTGGCCTTACCGTGAAAAATACTGTAGCAGTTCTGATGTTCAAACCATAGTATAATACTGTACACTATTGGCTAGGCCGCTTGAACGACCAGATAAGCCATAATGCTCATGTATTGTGAGCCTCTACGGTAGAGGATCTGCATTTGGGAAGAGAGGAGGCACCAAACCATCCGATCTTAGAGCATTCACAATATTGTTTTAGAAGGAGATCTTAGAGGTTAGAGGAGAAAGAAGATGTGAAAGGGGTAGGGGTGAAAACGGATCGGAAACGGACGGATAATGGATTTGCCATATTTGTTTTCATATTTTTTTTCCGGATACGAATACCCCGGATACGAATACGAATACGGAACGAATACAAATCGAAATGAATACGGACACAGATATTTTTTGGAACATGAAAACCCCTTAAATTGTATACCAGAAATTAACGAAAACATATAACTAATTTATTTGATGTAAACATCCATGAATTGTTCATATTTTCAGCAACCACACATAACATTGGCACTAGCAAGTTACATTAACTAGTTCATCACAAAATATAACACTTAGTTTATCATATTTAGCTCACAAGTCATAACTCACAAAGTCATCACGCATTCACACTTAGTTCATCGTATACAGAAAATTTAGTTTACACTAACATAGATTAGACTGGATGGTTAATCTATACGCAAATGATTGTAACATCCTAAAGTATGTTACCAAAAATAAAATTAATAAAGTTATTATTTTATTGGATTTTCTGAGATTTAAAAGAGTTTTCCTGGTTAAAAAGGAAAAAATAATAAAATAAAGTCAAATATTTAATTACCTAGTTTTTAATGTAAAAATAAAATTTATTGAGTTTTTAGGATTTTATTGGATTTAAAGTGAAAAGAAAATTTTAATTAATTTATTGGATTTTAAAAGGTTTTCCTATTTTTAGAAATTTTAAATAATTTATATACAAAAATAAAAACCAACTTTAAGTTGGTATTAATTTTATTAAGTTAAAAATAATTCAACGAATTTATGTGATTTTTTCTAGGATTTTTGAACTCTATTTGCTATTTTCTAAAAGACTATTTGATTTGTTGCATTTTCTGAAATTCGAAAATCAATTAAAATCCCATTTTCTCTTTTGGGCTGAAATCCTCTTTTGGGCCGAAATCCAGATATCCGGACTTCGTCTTATCCAGATAATCCGTATTCGTTTCCGTATCCGCCGGATAGCATGCCTACCGTATTCGTTTCAGTTTCCGACAAAAAAATCCGAATTCGTTTCCGATCCGAAAATTATCCGAGACATTCCGAATCCGTTTTTGTCCGGATCGGTCGGAAACTATCCGATCCGTTTTCACCCCTAGAAAGGGGGGACTATACATTGTAGGAAGGGGGGCTTAGGGGAGAGAGAAGAGGAAGGGGGCTTAGCTAGGAACTAGTTCCTATGAGGAGAGAGAAGAGGATTGAGAGAGAGGTTTTATTTGGGTGTGGATCCCACCAATAAGAGAAAGTGGTATTACACATTGTGGCATTTTTACGCAGTTAAGGGTGCGTTTGGTTCACCGAATGAGATGGTTCATGTACCATCTGGTCCAAAAAATAGCTGAGACGGGTGTTTGGTTCAGTGAATCGTATCAAATCATCCCGCACCGATCAGTTCCATCGACGGGAATATTCCCTAGAGATCATGTATCATCGCGTTCACAAAAAAAGGCGAACCACGCGGTTCACCTTCCTCCTCGCCTCAGTGCGCTGCGCTCTCTTCCCCCGCCACCTCCCCTCCCTCGGCCCCATCCTCCTCCGCCACCATTTCCCTGCCCTCCTCCACCCACCTCCCCCTCCCCCTCCCTCCACCCTCGACGCGCGGACACCCTCCTCCTCCTCCTCCCCCTCCCCCTCGCCCACCGCCTCCTCCCCCTCCCTCCACCCTCCGACGCGCGGACACCCTCCTCCTCCCCCTCCCTTCACCCCCGACGCGTCGCCGCTGTTCTCCTCCCCCGCCGCGCTTCTCCCCCCAGAGCCGCCGCCTTCTCTCCCGCCCAGATCTGGACGGCCTCGCCTTTGCGCCTCTGCCTCGCCTTCGGCCTCCTCATCCTCCGCCGGTGCACGACGCCACCGAACTCCTCCCCCGAAGCGATGCCTCCTCCCCCGGTTGCCCTCCGGCTGCCTCTCTCCTCCAACCTGGTCCGCCACCTCCACGCCGTGCCTCAGGTCAGCCCCACAGAGCTGCACGCCCTCCTCCTCCCCGGCGCCTTCCTCCCCGACGGCCTCCTGCCCGGCTGCCTTCTCCTCGGCGCCCTCCTCCCCTAGCCGCTGCTGGCTCGCCGCCGTGGCCGCATCCCTGCTGACCCCTCCTTCCCTGGTCCACGCCTCTGCGTCGCTGCGCTCGTGGCCAAAGGCGGCCGGCCTGCACCTGCGCCGCCACCGCCGTCGTCAAGATTGAGCATCCTAAATTGACTACAGTTCCTACTTCCTACCTAAACCTCTGTTGTGTGTTCTACACTTCTACTCATTGATTTACCCATCATGCCATTGCAGGACCAGTGAAATTCATCATGGAGCCCTACAATGGCAGCTTGTTTTGATCGAATTATTGCTCATTGTGGCATTCAGTATGTACTACAATTCATGCTGAAATGTGGCATTCAGTATGTGCTACAATTCATGCTGATCGAATTTTGCATAGTGTGCTTCTATAAAAATTCCTTAAACTTGTTTAGCTAGCAGCACCTGGTGCACTATTTGGTTTGATGATACTTGTGTTGCTTGCTGCCATCAATCCGTTGTGATTATGTATTGTGTGCTTGCTGCTTGCTGCCATCAATGCATAGTGTTGATTGAGCACTTGACAGAATTATATCTAGTGTTTATATATTGTTCATTGAGTGTATATGGAATTCCTTTTTCTAGTCAATATATATTGCTTATCATTCGGATATCAACATACTCTGCATATCTTTCTTGTATCTGGTAGAAATCCATTGTGATTATATATTGTGTGCTTGCTGCCATCAATCCATTGTGATTATATATTGTGTGCTTGCATGTTGTGCTAGAAATTCTAATCATTTGTCATTTGCAATATGCTGGACAGTAGCTAGTATGTACTATGGTATGACAGTAGCTAGTTGATAGTATCTATTTTTTTAGCACTTGATAGTTCAGTGGCTAATTTTTTTTGAGAAATCAAATTGGTAGTCCTTGTTGTATATGCATAGATGCATAGATAAGATACATGTCATCTGTTCATGACAATTCATTTATTTATGACATTGATTATCTTTGTAAGTACTTGATGTTGTTCCATTAAGATATTAATAGACTTAAATAAAGTGCCTAACACTGCCAATGCCGGTCCCAAGCCCGGAAAAAAGTGGAGGGGCATTAATTGTTTATAATAATTATTGTTGTAATAGTTGTTTATAATAATTATTTGTTGTAATAATTGTCATTAATACGCTAATCCTTGATTCACATGGTAGAGAAATTCGTGCAACATACTTCAATTCGGTGCTTGATCAGTTTTATGACTTGGTAAAGTGTACTTGATATCTAGAGGATTAGTGAAACTTGCTCAGAAGTAGTTTACAATGACTATATCGTTAAATATCATTAAATATCATCAATTATCGTTAAATATCGTCAAATGTCATCAAATATCGTCTATTCTCGTCAAATATCTTCAAGTGTCATCAAATATCATCAATTATCGTCAAATATCATTAAATGTGTTAATTATCGTCAAATATCATCAAATATCGTCAGTTAACGTCAAATACTGTCAAATGTCGTTAAATATCGTCAAATGTCGTCAAATATCGTCAAGTGAGAGGGTTATCATATCCAACTTCATCCACCAAACCAAACAACACCTCGAACCATCCAGAATCATCCTATACAACCAAACAAACAAAACCCTGTATCATCCCATCCCACCAACCAAACAAACTGACTGTACCATCCCATACAGAACGATTCCATCCCATCTGTATCATCTCATCTCATTCAACCTCATCCCACCAACCAAACGCACACTAAGACCCACCAACCAAACACACACTAAGACCCAATTACATATGTCACCTTAAGACCCCTTGAAAGGTCCAAACATTGTGAATCCTCTTATAGGTAGGGGGCATGGCTGCTTTTCCGAATTTGGGGAAACCGGCCCGCCCCGCGGCAGAAAACTTTTTGCTCCCGGCGACCAACAGAGCAGGTAGCTGGCGAGTTTTTTCAAAAATACGTAACAAAGATTAAAAAAATGAGTGAAACTACGTGAACATTACATCTGGCCTCGTTCACCGCACAAAAGACGGAGCGCTCGTCCATGGCTCCATGCTGCAGCAAGCCGGACCTGGATATCGTACCCATGGGAGCCGGACCTCGCCTCGTCCCTGTCCGTGAGGGCCGGAGCTCCCTCCATCTCCTCGTCCGGTCCCTCTTTCTACTTGAAATGGAAGCACTCGATCAATGTAGCCTTTCCAAGCTAGCTAGCGTCCAAGATTACTAGTACATGCATTGATGCGAACGTACATGAACCACCAGATGGATGCATGGCTGAGTAGATAGATGCACGCTGGTAGCAGCTGGCCCCTCCCCCATTTAATCATCATCAGATAAGTCCTAAAATTAAAGAGTGCACTCCTAGCTAGCTACACGTACGGTGGATGGATCATGGAATTTTTTTTGGCAGATTCAGCCGGTTTTGAAAATGTATTTACAGAAATGATCACTCTGTACATGTATTTATAAAAATAGCATCATTGGCGCTTGCAGTCCACGGTGTCGTGCGTGCCGCCACGCCCCCTTGACCCACCATCGCGCTTGACCAACCTGCACTGCCGCCATGTCGCCACTGGCGCATACGGTGGCCATGCGCCAGCCATGTTTTGTTTTTTAATTAGTGTACTTAGTTAATTAGTTAGGTTAGGTTAGTTAGGTTATACTGAAATTAGGAGGAATTTTAAAATATAGCAAATGAGTTCAAAAAATTATGAAATTTTTTGTGGAGCCTCCTGACACTGTATATTTGACTATGTAAATTTTTCATAATTTTATTCATTCAAAAATTTTATCGCTATTTCGTATAAGTGTCATGTTCGTACGAATTTGTAAATATAGAAAATGAGCTCATAAAATACCTAAATAGCACTGATAGGGGTTGTATAGGACCGCAAATATTTTTCTGGATACGGTCTAGGAATGCAGAAATTTCATCCTTCACTTTCAGAGTAGAAGGTCTAGTATTTAATTTCCCAGTGGCACATGCGAGGCATATAAAATCTTCCTGATTCGGAGAATTCTTTATATCGATATTATGTCCCAGTGAATTGTTAATTACATTTCTCATCATCCTAAGATCTAGACGGCATAATCTATCATGCTAGAGATAGAAAAGTTCAGAGCTTCTCAATACAATTTTCAGGGCAGTATAGGCTGCAGGTGTCTTAATATTAGTGTAGTATAACCCAGTTTTATATGAAGGAAGTTATGCTAATACCTTTTTTCCACTTTCTTCACGCTTTGTAATGAGCAGGCGTTCCTTACCATACTCTTCTTTAGTCTCTATGTGGAAACCGTTAGCGCGAATATCCTTGAGAGTTCTAGTCGATTCTGGATATAACAAGACTTCTTTAATGACCAAAGTTGTGCCCATCGAGAGTATAATTGTGGCTCTTCCTAAGCCTATTATACAAGTATCGCTGCCCGCGATTGTCGTAAGACTACCAGCATTCTTGCTAATCGACTGAAAGAATTTCGTCTATCTCAAGATGGTACTTGTTGTGCCACTACCTGCTAAGCACACTTCCTCCATAGGGCACCACACATGTTCTAATATAAGGTACTTTATTAATATACAGCAGGAAGCAAGCAACATATAAATAAAATACTTCAGATATCAAAACATAACTTGCTATTATAAGTACAAAAAATAAGCCTTGCAAGACTCATCATAAGAATTTAATGCTTTACTCTCCTAGAGCTTACCATCGTTATTCAAAGTTCCATCACAAACACAAAATGCAAGTGACTGTAAAAAGATCTAAGTGCAATGCATGCACCAGATCGAATCAACAAAGTATGTAGAAACTACTGCCTGAATCTGCTCCATGGTGATCTTCTCCTCCTTGGCAACTACGGCTGCGGCCGCTGCGATGTCCAAAGGAGGGGTGATGGGGGCTGCTACTGGGCTGTCCACATCCATGAGTGCAACTAATGTGGATCCTCTATGCCTGCAATGGCGAGGTGTGCCTCATGCTGTCATTTGCCCTTCTTCTTAGACTGAAAAGTATCAATAACGTGCGACCTACGGCCTTACCCTTCTTGCCCCTCTCCTGAGAGCCTTCTTCACTATCGAGACCCCGAGTAAAGCAACCCCGGGACCCTCTGTGCATACTGAGCTAGTCCCAAGATCAGCAGCTAGCTCGCACAGTTACAACATAGATGAAACCATAACCATACAACAAACTTAAAGATGAAGCAGACCAATTATTATTTACAGAAGCAAAAGACCTTATGGTCAAGTTTTTACAAGGGTCTGCTACACCGGGCTTTCAACGCAAGAGAAACTACAGCAGACCAACATCAAAACGCGGAGGCCATCCGACAAGCCCACAGGCTATCGAGTGGAGGACTTCCCCTAGCACACCTGGTCTTCGAAAAACTCCTCTTCAAAGAACTCGAGTTCTCCGGTTCTCCCTCATCTACTGATTCAAACAGAGGGCGCAAGACCATGAGTACTTTGAATGTACTCAGCAAGTTACAGAGAAAAGTATGCAAATAATATTTATGTAAGGCTTGACAAGACTAGCTTTATGGTTAATTTGTAGAAAGTAAGATTGGCTGGAATTACTATAAGTAGATTGCAAAGCTCAAGTTGAAAGATTAATACATAAGTACACAAGTTTCTTTGAAACAGTTCGTAAACACCATGTTCACTTCCCATACCACTCCAGGACCACTCGTGAACACCCTGTTCATGCCCTGGACCACTCGAGAACGTCCACGACCACCTCACGAACGCTCATGACCACCTTTTTGAGAAAAACTACCCTTCGCATGATAGTCACCAGGCATTGTTCGTAACTGGGGACATAGCTATTCGAATAGTTTTACACTCTGCAGAGGTTATACAGTTTTATCCACAAGACACAACTTCTCTAGTTGGTTCGGCACCCGTCGATACCACCACTCACTACCTTAGGTGAGTAGTCTAGAGAACGTGTCAATGCCTTTACAAAGCTCTATTCTGATTCGGTTCTACTCGCTAAGGATTCACCCCACTGGCCCCCTCTTGCACCGTTCCCAACCCTAACAGAACCGACTCAAAGTATTACTAATTATTTAGCCCAGTCTACCCCATAAATGAACTTGTGGTTGCACGGTATTGCCCAAATCAAGCGCATAAAGTTAAGTCCTTAGAGTCTACTCAGGTGAGATATCCTCATCCCAATGTGCTTCCTGCACCCCCTTTACTACACGATCACTCGCTTGAGTATGAAAACATTTTGGGCTCAACCTAGCCAAAAGACCACCCTAGCCAATGGCACAACAACTTTTAAAAGCAGTGGCTCCGCCATAGTTCCATAGTTTCTTTAGTCAAATTTAACATTATTTGAGAGTGAACACAACCCCTCCTTCGGATAGCTACAGGAAGGCTAAGCATAATACGCACCCGGGTTGATATCACAACAAGGTTCAACTAAGATTACCCATCCTATAGTGACCAAGGATACATGTCAACATGTCGGTTGCAATTTATCAAGGAGGAATACTGTCGAGAAGGTAATTAACTAGCTCCCAAAACCGATTTTATACAACTAGCCATGTATGTTGATATAAAATAATATACTTTTGTAAAAATGGGTTCAATGTGATCAAAGGCCCACGACTTGCCTTCGTTGAAGAATTGAGCTGCTTCAGTAGAGACTGTTGGGTCCAAGAAGTCTCTCGCAATGCTGGAATCTACACGTGCGAAAAAAACCAAATAATCAACTAGAGAAACTCCAAATAAAGACCAAAGAACCTATCAAAACCAGAGCTAAAAGGAAGGTACATAGTTCAGAGGAAGATATGAGCTTGAAACCACTTGAGTGGGAGCTTGAACGGTTGAGGTCGAGGAAGGGAAGGACAGAGTGATGAGGAGGAAGCAACAAGGGAGAACAGAAGGGGTTCTCAGGTGTCTTATATAGACGAGGGGAGGTCCAAGGAGAGAGGACGACGCAGGCATGCAACGGGAGCAACAGAGGACGCCACATTCAATGCGCACGACAGGGGCAGATGAAGGAGGGAATAGAGACAAGTAGGGGAGGAGACTAGAGGGGGAAATAAGTATTGCGGAAACGACAGCATTTAATGCGACGCAACAGTATTTAATGCGAAAGACCTTCGCGGCAGCAGTAACGCGACGAGAGGAAGGAGAAGGTGAGCAGGGCTAACAGGCGAGGCTTGGTCAAAAGCAAGAGAGAGGTCCTAAGGAGGGGGTCCTGATGAGGTCGTCTTTGCAAAAAAGGGAGTTGCGACCGAGAGGGTCGTCTTTGCAAAAAGTGGAGTTGTGACCGTGAGGGTTGTTTTTGCAAAAAGGGGAGTTGCGACCGAGAGGATTGTCTTTGCAAAAAGGGAAGTTGCGACCGAGAGGGTCGTCTTTGAAAAAAGGGGACGAAGGCTGTTCGATTCTGATCGGACGGCTCACAAGGATTGGGGACGTTCGGACTGGGTGAACGTCCAAACAAGATCGAGCCGCTCAAACACAATCGGACGGCTCGCAAGGATTGGGACATTCAGACTGGGCGAACGTCCAAACAAGATCGAGCCGCTCAAACACAATCGAATGGCTCGTAAGGACTGAAGGCGCGGGCGCGTGGGAAGGAGGAACGGACAGAGAAAAGGGGATCCCAAACCAGAGAACTCCAATAAACTCCAAACAAACTAAGCTTTGAATTAGTTGAAGTTTGATTAATTCATTTTAAATCACTTCCAACTTTCCAAAATCTCCAAGTTATGCTTGAGCAAATCAACGAAATCATATGGTTATTTATATTTTAAATTTTTTTAAAACTCCTAAAATTCGGGATGTTACATTCACCTTGTAGCTGCTAGTATTGGCTTCATGGCCAACATTGCTATTAGGCGGCTGTGAGATATAGTTCTTTCTTAGAATATCATCTTGAGCTTCCACAACATGCATGATGTCAATCAATTCAGCATACTCCTTGTAGCCATCTTGACGATAGTTGCGTGCGAATTGCACCGCATTCGGGTGAAAGGTAGAGAGAGTCTTCTCAATCTTCTGCTCATCCATTATTACCTTACCACAGAATTGAAGACTGATACAAATTCTGGCCATGCTGCGTCAGTTCTTCGAACTCCTGGTTTGTGATGCTCGTCATCTTCATATTCATGCAATTACTACTGGTAATCTGCATAAAATGGTTGCAAAATTCTCATAATGCTCTTCAAACTCCCAGTTTGTGATCCCGTATTTTTCTATGCATTTTTTCATGATTTACTGCTATTTTCAGTGATTAAAAGCAATATAAACAATCACAGATAATCAAAACAGTAAATACAAAAAATAAATTGCATATAAAATAACAATAACAAAGTTAAACATGCTTCAAAAGTTCAAAATTATTCAAAAAATGAATTCCCGAGGCCCTTTTTTGATGGAAAAAGGACTTTCGGTGAATTCTGCAATTTTCAGGGGTTAAACCGCTAATTCTTTATTCTGAGAAAATTATCCACGCAATTTTTAGAAATTCCAAGGGGTTTTTCGCAAAATGTCCTTATCATCGAAAAATTTATCGTAATTTTCAAAATTTCGAGGGCCCTTTTTGCGAATTTCTCTTTTTCGGCCGAACCTTCCCCCTTTTTTCTTGGGCCATTCTCTTGGGCTCCTGGCCCGCTTGGCCTTTCTGGCCCAATACGGCCCACAGCCGGCCAGGTCAAAAGGGCGCATAGGGTAGGGTTTTGATGAGGACATCAAACCTAAGGATGCAACCACCGCTTCAACCTGCTGCACTGCATCCTCTACTTCAACAACATCTTCGCCAATAGGACTTTCGGCTGATGCAAGACCATATTATCCAATTGGATCGAGCTACGTCTACATGCCATGGTATTATGTCTACAAGCCATGGTGCTCTTGCATGTGCCAAGCTGGATACGTTTTGGTCGGATCGATTCGAATCAACTTTGACGACATCAATTTCAAATGGGCATAACTTTCACATACGAGTCCGTTGGAGGTCCACGAGTACTTGATTGAAAGCTTATTTCATCCTCTTTCCAACGGATCCGGTCTCATCTTCAGATTCCTTCTGGACTGATCGCAATCATCAAAAGAAGACGATATATCACTTGTTTGGGCCAATCGGGCCTTGTAATCATCTTGAACTTGGCCCATCGCGGCGGCCACGGGGGCGTGTTACTGTTCACGTGAACAGTAACCCGCGAATATTAGTCCCGCCCGCTAGTTCCTTTAGTTTTGTGGCTCCTTGTTCCCTATTTAAGGAGACCGCACCTCTAGTTTTCTTGGATTTTGTTTAGTTAAAAGTTAGCCTTGTTGCAACCGTGTATTGGCTTGTGTCGACTAGACCAACCATAATACCGCCGAATCCCAACTCAATTAAAGATTTCAATCCTATTTGCAATTTCAGATTGCTTATTATCTTGTTCTTGCGTGCTTCTTGGTGTATGCGAGGAATCGACCTTCGTGGTCAGTCAGCGGGTATTTGTGCACGGTTGATAACGACTTGTCAATCGATTCAGCGATTGCGTGGTTTGAGCCTTGCGTGTTCGTAGCGAGGATCGTGAGAGTTGGCGACACCTACCGGACTTATCGCTCTCATCGAAAGATCGGGCCAACAATAGGACCTTCGGGTTCATCGGTGGTATCGAGCTACGGTTCATCGGTGAGAAATTTTTTCCCTCTGATCCAAATAACCAAAAAAAAGGGGTTAGTTCTTCGTCCAAGCCAATTTGTGCCTTTGCAATTTGTTTTTTTTTAGTTTGCGTTGTTGAATTGTGGTTGCATTGTCGAGTCATTGTGCTGATTTCCTATCTAGATTTGTCTAGTTTTAGGGTTTCTTGTCGCTGTCTAGTCTGTTCTTCATACAAAAAAAATAGCAGATTGGTCGCGTGTCTCCCAGCGGCGTTTCCTGTCATCGCCATCCTCTTGAGTCGTGCGCTGCGTTTTGATCGAGCCAGTATTCGGTTCTTGAACGTCTCATCGCGAGGCAAAACCGAGGGCAACACACAAAAAAATCTCTATCGGATCGGTTCGCCGTCTCCTTCACGATCGCTCGTCCCAAGGGTTCACGCACACGCATCGCATCGAATCGATCAAAGATTTCACCGAACAAGCTGCTGGTGGTTGATTGTCCTCTGTTTCATCGCCGTTTCATCCACATTTCATCCACGGCCAAGCAAAGCATAGCGGCAAATCAATTGAGTTCATCGGCAAACACACAAAAACGAGAGCGCGCGCCGCCGCGAAGCGGCGGCGCCTCGGCGCCGCCTTGCCGCCGACGGGACAAAGACGCCGCTCTCGCCGGATCTGTTGCTCGCCACACGGCTGCCGTCGTCGTCGAAGGAAGCGCGCCATCGCCGCCGCCGTCTGCCGCCCGAGGCGCGCCTCAAAGGCCACTCCTCAAAGCCGCTAGGCGCGGGCGAGCTACGCGAGCCACCGTCAACTCCATCCGGGTCGCACGCCTTGGCGCGCCACTTGGGAAGCGCGCCCGACGGGCCGCGGCCGCCGCCACCTTGAAATCGCCCGCCATCGCCACTCGGCGAGCGCCTCCGCCGATGCCTTCTTGCGCCAAGCGGCCGCCGCGACGCGCGCGCGCGGCCGTCGCCGCTGCCGCTCCTCACTCGCCGCTGCTGCACCGGTCCACTCAGCGCCTCCGTCTTTGCCGGCGGCGCCGCCTCATTCCGCTCGGTTCGCCGCTGCTGAAGCTTACCACCGCCTCGCGCGCGAGCGCCGAGCCGCCTTGAACGGCTGCGCCACCGCCGGATCCGATCTGCGGCCGCCGCCATCCACCGGCACCATCACCGCCGCCTTAGGTGGTCGCGCGCGCCGCCGAGCCGCCGCCGTCGTGTCGCCGCGACGCGGAGAGTCAAGCGCCGTGCTCTTCCGTGGAGAAGCCTATTGTGGGTTTCTTTGGACGCTTCCAGTACAAGTTGTTCTGTGAGGTATAAAAGAAAAGGGTAAGCGAAAAAAAAAGAAAGAAAGAGAGCAAAAAAAAAAAAGGAAAAAAATAGCCGATTGCTACAGTAAAAAATCAATTTTAGTTCTTTGTGACAAAAAAAAGCAATTTCAGCCCCTAGTAGCTTACGAGGTAGAAAAAAAAGAGAGAGAGAAAAAAAAGAAAGCGAAGAAGAAGAAGAAAAAAAATATATTCAGAGTTGCCTTTATTTTCTTAATATATTTTTTTCTCCTGTTCAGGTTGGCATAGTTCATCCCTTGCTCGCTTGCGTTGATAATTCTTGTGCTAGTCCTCCATTGTGTCATACCAGTCGTTCTTGTGAGTTGCTCTAGCTAGACTTGGTTTAGACTAGGACCAGCACTTGTGACTAGTACTTTGAACTGCTTTTCAACTTTGCATACTGAATTGAATAATTGCTATTCCTTTGCTAAATACTAGCCTTCCGAGCTCCACTTCCTACTTACTCGTGAGTGCCGTTCCTGCAATCGTTGGTCTGATCACAAGTGAGAGTATCACGAACCAGCCACCGGTTGTACCACTTCTTTGCTGCATTGGTAAGAATTTGTAAGAACTGGGTATAAGCTTGAGTGTGAGTGACTTGTGAAACTCCAGAACCTAGTATTTCATAGGGACAAATACACTGTGATCTATTCTTTGTTTTCTACTAACGATGGCAGGTTCAGGGTCACAAGGGGAGAATAGCAGGCCCAATGTTGAGGATGATGCACCTCTCACGCCTCGCACGAAAGATATAATGCAGCACTTTTCACGCTTGTTGAGTCAGCATTCGGAGCGTATTGAGCGAGTTCTAGATCGCACCAATATCGAACTTGCTGCGCTTGCTACACGTGTGGAACAGCTAGAGAGAGCTCCACCTCATGTGGCTGGCCCCGCTGCTGTTGGTGTTGCACAACTGTAAGATCGAGGAGGCCGACTAGAGGGGGGGTGAATAGGCGTTTTAAAACTTCTATGCGCTAAAACCGATTTCTAATGCGGAAGCTAAATATCAATTCGGTTTAGCACAATTAACGCCTAAACAACTAGGTGCACCAACAATACAAGTCAATAATAAATAGAGCAATTTAGCAAAGACTTGTAAGCTATCAACTAATGATATAAACAATTAAGTACATAAGATAGCGTTCACACAAGTAAGCAATTTAATTCTAGGAATATAAATTGCTATGTAGTAAAGCTAGAATGCAAACCACAATTGACACGGCGATATTTTTCCGTGGTGATCGAAGACTTGCGGTCTCCTAATCCACGTTGAGGTAAGTTCAACCTTTTGGATCGGCTCCAAAACGCGAGGCAACACCTCGAGGTAAGTCCAAACAACTTGGACCGGTTCCAACCGAACCAACACCTCTAAGTGAGATCAACCGCTTGAACCGACTCCAACTTGAACTTATCACCTCGATCCACTAGGGTTGCTCTTACTCCGCTCCGGAGATGGCGAGCACAAGCCACTCACAAATCGCCGGTCTTCTCACAAGCTTCACTTGAGAAGATCACCGCGCACCACGCCTCCACGCCGTCTAGGTGTCGGCAAACACCAAGAGTAACAAGTCTCCAACTTTCACTTGAACCAATCAAGTGTCAAAGCTCTCGTGGATACTAAATCCACCACCTAATGCAACACATGCAATAGGATTTGCCTCTCAAACCTCACTAAGTGCAACACATGCACAAATGGGAGTAGAGGGCTTGCTCTTAGCTCAAAGGAACTCAATGGGATGCCAAAGGTTGTCTCTCAACCGGCCAAGGGGTATTTATAGCCCCAAACCAAAAACTAGCCGTTTGGAGGCAAACAGCCAAAAACTAGCGTTCTGACCTTTTGCGGTCGTACCGCACTCACAAGAAGCGGTACTACCGTTCTGCGGTACTACCATGATTATACGAGCAGTACTACCGCAGCCCAAATTTCAGCACATGACGACACTCGGTAAAATGGTCATAACTTTTGACTCCGATGTCGAATTGAGTGATCTTGGACTCTATTGAAAGCTTATTCAGAGGGCTACACAACCCACCTATTTGATTGATCTCAAACACATTTGATCAAATCAAAAGCACAACTCAAAGAGCCACTACCATAGTCTAAGTCCAAAGAGTTAACAACAAGCAATCTTAGACCATGCCAAGGAAAATACATGAATCCCAACAATTTGCAAAACACATTTGCAAACTTAGATCATGCCACAAGGAGTAGGTACATGGACTTCAACCGTTTGCAAAACACATTTGCAAAGTATAGTCACATGCTACAAGGATTATCCATGAGCCTCAACTATTTGCAAACACATTCGCAAATATAGGCAACATGTTAAGTGAGCTAGAGCAAACACAATGAGCTATCAACACATGACTAACTCAAGCTACTAGACAAGACCCTCTTAATAGTGCGGCAACCTATACTAGCAATCGGTCTTCCAACCAAACACCAAGACCAATAAAAGACTAGGAACACATCCTTAGCCCTAGCTAGTCATACCTTTGCCTTGACCATCCACTTGAAGCTTGATGACTCACATCCTTGCTTCATGTCCGGGTCATCGTCTTGATAGGCATCAACCCATGATGCATCTTTTACTTGACCTCAATCAACACATGATGAGTCTTCTCTTGACTCGATGATCAACTCATGATCATCTCTTATTCGAGATCTTGATATGCATCAACACATGATGCATCATCTTCTTGAACCTTGACTTGATGACAATCAACTCATGATGTCATCCAAAGTCTTCATCACCCTGGAACATAACCTATTCATCCAACTCATGGAAAAGTTAGTCCCACAATGTTATTAACATTAATTAACAAGATATACCGCATAAATGCTTTTGAACAAGTCATTCTTGGCAGTGCGGTATTACCGCTAACTAGCATCCGTAATACCGCTCTCCGTTATCACTGTTTCTCGGATGCGGTACTACCGATTTCGAGGCTCGAAATCTGGAAAAATACCTTCTGCGGAATTTACATACGCCAACATATTTGCGGTCATGCAGCTCTGTGAGTAGTTCCGCCACATGAACTCCGGTACTACCGCTCCACCTCAGAGCAAACCAAGTCCAAAAAGCAATGCTACTGGAATTTTCATACCGCACAGAAATCGGTACATCCGCGGTGCGGTACTACCGCGCATACAACGCCGGTACTACCGCATTTCCAGAAGCTTTTCGAAATGCAATGCATGACTCCTTTGTCTTGAGCCATGTTGATCTCTTATCACCTTTGCATTTCCTTTTCATGTCACCATTCAAACTCCGGGACTAAGCCTTGAAAACATCTTAGCACACACATTAGTCCCACAACACAATTTGCAAATAATTGAATATAATTGGTATGAGTATATATAAACACGAAGTTATATATATACTCAAGAGTTATGTTTCAAAGTAGATCACAAAGATCAATACTACTGAAACAACAAGGTCATGAGTATATACAAACTACACAAGTTATATATACTACAAGTATATCTGAACTACACAAGTTGTATATACTAAATATGAGTGTATCTGAACTACACAAGTTGTATATACTCATATGAATATATTAACTACACAAGTTAAAAATATTCAAGGATATATGAGCATCAATGAACTACACAAGTCTCATATGCTCTCATATACTCATATGAATATATTAACTACACAAGTTAAATATATTCAAGGATATGTTTCAAAGTAAAGATCCTTAATATATGTGGAAGAGAATATGGATCAATACTAATGAAACCACAAAATATAGAATGAACTCCCCTAAATGTGTGCATACACAAATGTGTAATGGAAACATATGCACATATCCAAGTTAACCTTTTGGTGGAGTTTAACCTATATTTTGGATCCGAGTAATGCAACAAGATATAATAATAAGAAGTAGAATGCATACCTCTTGTATTTTCATCTTTATATCCAAACGAGACTAAGCAATAGATAATCAATAGAATTGTTAGTCTCACAAATAGATTTGTCATTAATGAATACATACTGTTTGGATTTTGCTTTTATATCCAAGTGAGACTAAACTTGATATAACAATAGGAGTGTTAGTCTCACAAGTGCATTTGTCATTAATCACTTAATCACTTGCATGCCTTCATGATTTTCACCTTTATATCCAAATAAGACTACACAATATGTATATCAATAAAAGTGTTAGTCTCCTAATTAGATTTATCATTAATCACCAAAACTCCATTACCACATAATGGCGGGTCTAGATCTTTCAATCTCCCCCTTTTTGGTGATTGATGACAAATCCATCATTAATAGCAACATTTGGATATAAGTCAACATAGGATAAGAAAGAAAGCATATTTGACTATATGTATGCACAAAACTTAGAGAAAGAATTCTCCCACTTAAGGCATCACAAGAGATATCAAATAAGAACATCCAAATATAGCTCATACAAATTCTCCCCCTTTTGGCATTAAACACCAAAAAATCCAAAACAAATCTTACAGTAAATGGGAGTCTTTGTAAAACTTATGAGCTAGGCAATAGAATTCATTATTTTGATCATCGAAATATTCTCCCCTTTTATGATCTATGCAAGATATAAGGTGAGAACATTCTCCCTAAACTTTTTCCTTTTAAGTTCTCCAAAAGCATTCTCTCACTTTTGGACTAAACATAAGATAGGGTGAACTCACAAGAGAGAATCCAAATAATTGATCAAATAAACTTTATCCTCTTTTGGCATAAACACAGAAGAATCAAAACGAGGCCAAAAGGAGTTTCTACAAACTAGTTTTCCCATATAATAGATTACCCATTTTGAAATTCAAAACGGTTTTCAATAAAGCTTTTTCAAAAGATTTTTGGAAAACTCCCCTTACACAAAGGTTCTACTCCTTTGACACACAAAGGATTTTTGTCCACTTATCTTTGCTTTTGACACACAAAGCATTCTTTGTCCAAATATCTCCTTCTTAGCTTTTGACACACAAAGCATTCTCCTCATTTTCTTTATGTGTATCCACTTGTAAGGTAATCCTTGAACAATTCTAGTAGATACCACTTGTAGAGATTTCTTGTAGATACCACTTGTTGAAAGATATTCTTTAAACTTTACTTGTGGATACTACGAGTCGACGATGCCGCTTGTAAATTTCACTTGTAGATAATACTAGTAAATCCATATGTTGATACTACTTGTGGAAAACATGCGTCGACAGGTCTTGCAATCTCAAGGTGCTTGAACTTCTCTTTTTAAGATCTTCAATGAAAGCATAGAGAGAAGAGATAGAGAGAAAAACCACTTTGAGAGAAAATAATACCACTTGATACAATTGAGATATATCTCTTGAAGAGATAAGACTTGAAAAGATATCGGGTATCAGAGAAACCACTTGGATAAGATACCTCTTGAAAAACAATATCAAGAATTTTGAGGTATCGGAGAGACCACATGGATAAGAAGTGATTAGGTATCGGGAGAGCTTGGTAAGCAAAGAATTGATCGGCATGAAAAGAGTTAGATACCACTTGTGAATGAGAACAAGAGATACCACTTAAAAGATACAACATGAAGGAGTACGATGATATCAATTGAGAATACCACTTGTAAGGACAAGATGATATCACTTAAAATAGTACCACTTGTAAAAACAAGGATACCACTTGAATCAAACACATATGATTCTCATGCCGAGGTCAAAGAAGATCAATAGGAGCTACCACTTGAAAGAATACCATTTGAATGATAAATATATCACAATGAGATCAAAATGACATATAGAGTCAAAAAGTATTTGAGAGTAGCTAGCAAGGATACCACAGATCAAATTAACTTTGGGAAACAACCACAATAGATTTATAATTGAAAGAATTGAGATTGGTTGTTTTGTCAGAATAATCGGTAGTACCGTAGGTCAAGGACGTAGTACCATATACAGTAATACAGTGGTTAGACCGCCGGTAGTTCCGATTTTCCTGGGACTTCAAGGATTGATCAGGGAATTTTGGGAATAGTTGTATTTTGCTCCAAACTTTCACACAAACATCCAAATAAAGATATTTGGAGCATTTCCAACTTATCTAGCCTTTAGAAAACCAATTATCAAATAGTTTTTATGAATTAAGCTTTTTATTTTGGAAATGAAATTGCATTTTCAAGACTTTTATAAAAGATCCAAATTGATCAAATGAAGAAATTTTGAGCATCCAATTTTGTGTATGAGTCATGAATACCATTATGGACCTATTCATGTGAATAATTTAGGCTCAAATAGCTAAACTAACTTAAGTGCTAGAAAGTGACCACTTAGGTCAAACTAGTATTTTGGACGAGTTTCAAAATCAAATAACTTTTGATGAGTTGGTCTTTTGGAAATCATTTGAATACGAAAAGTGTTTAGAATAACCAACTCTAGGATTTTCCTTTTGAGACAAAGATCAAATTCCTTTTATAATAGATTTTACACAAAAATCTAGTTTATGTCAAAAACAAGATTCTATGATCTAGAATTTTGGGTAGAAACTCATTTTCATTTAAAATAGCTTTTTCTTAAGCCAAAACCTTTGGTAAACCATTGAAATGCATTTGTATATATTTTGCAACTAATTTTTCAAAGGATATATTTATAATTTCAAATTTTTGACTTTTGGCTTAATGGCTTAATTTTAAAAAACATTATTAGCACTTAATTAATTTGGGCACACATAGGGATGTGATATACATGATCATTACTTAGCACTCCCCCTTAATGTGCCACTGCCATCTTGCTCAAGATACGAATAAACAAAATTAAGCACGAGAGCAAGAATAACCTTTTTCATAAGATTTTTATGAATGCAACCTACACAAGGTAAAGGGTCTAGATACTTCAATGTAAGTACTTGTTACCGAAATAGCATTGGCTTATGATATGACTTGATCATCCTTAAGCTTGGCTCCAATTTTGCATATGGTGAATTTCACCTCTTCATGTGTGAGCCAAACCTCAATGCATCTCCAAGTACCTATTAAGCTTTTAAGCGCATTTGGTACCCAATACTTGGTTGGGTTCATGAATGTTAGTCACAATACTTTTGGGCACCCAAATGGCCTTAGCAATGCATTTATGTGAACTAACAATCTTGGCAAACACATTGCCATTTCTATCCTTCCTAAGCAAATAATTTTCATTATAAAGAGTTGGCTTAGGAGTGATACCTTTCGGACATTCCTTACTAAAATGTCCTTTCTCCCGGCAATTGTAGCAAGTAGGGCTTTTGCTTCCCCTTGATGTCTTCTTATCTTGCTCATTGTCATCTTGCCTCTTCATTGAATGTCTTGGCTTGACATCCTTTTATTTGGGCACACCGAGGCAATGTGTCCAAACTTCTTGCATCAAAGCACTTGATAATTTTGAATTGATCTCTATTTTGCTTTGGGTGACTCTTCACCTTCTTCTTGGCGGTGAGACCAAATCCTCTCTTGTCCATTTTCTTGATAGGGCACTTGGAGGTAAAGTGACCTTTCTCATTGCAATCAAAGCATTTTATATCTTTGATCTTTTTACTTTCCTCTACAAGATTAGTCTCACAAGACATAGAGGAAATCGAAACATTTAATTTAGAGCAACAAGGTATATCATTTAAATCATTTACCTTGTTAGGGCACCTGAAGCAATGTGTCCCTTTTCATAACATCAAAGCATTTGATATTTGAGTATTTCTTTCCTTTTTGCTTTGGGATGAACTTCACCTTTTTCATTTCGATGAAGCCAAGTCCTCTATTGTAATCTTCCTTATTAGGGCATTTTGAGGAGAGGTGACCCTTTTGATGACAATCAAAGCACTTGATGTTCTTGTTGTGTCTTTGATTGTGTCTCATCTTGCTATTCTCCCTTTTCTTCATGGGAGTGAAGCCAATTCCACTCTTATCACTTGAGCTTCGTTGTTTGCTCAAGATATCATCAAGTGGCCTTCCTTTGTGGCTTCTATCCAAGTCATTTTCAAATTTGTGACTTGGGTCTTGAGCATTTTGTTTTCCTCTACAAGATTAGTTTCAACAAGCATAGAGGAAATAGTAGCATTTTCACAAGTGCTACAAGACATATCAATTAAATCATCGCAAGATGTGGATATATCAATTTTAGATGAATTGCAAGATTTAGGAACTATGCATAGCAAATCATCTATTAAATTGCATGTTACACCTATATCCACCTTGGAGCTAGTAAATTTATTTAGGAGAAGCTTTTCATGTTCATCTTTTAGAACATCATAATTATTTTGAAGTAAGACATGTTCTTTCTTCAAAACTTTGAATTTAGATTTCTCCATTCCTAAATATTCATTTAATTCTTCTAGCATCTCCATCAATTCATCATATGAAGGCTCATAATTATTTACCTCATTTTTACCTTTAGCCATAAAGCAATGAGGCGATGTTGATGGAGTTGATGTTTGATCATTTTCGGAGCTAGAAGTTGAGCATTCTTCTCCCGACATCCATTCTTGTATGTCATCCTCATTTGTGGAGGTGCTTGTGGACTCATTATCGTCGGAGTTTGAGATTGAGCATTCTTTTCCGGCGTCCATTCTTCTATGCGATCATTACTTGTGGAAGTGGACCTTTCATAATATTCTTGAAGATGGGTCCACATCTCATGAATGTTCTTGTGATCGCATATGGCATCAAACACATCTACACTCAAAGCACTAAATAAAGCGTTAATTGCTTGAGCGTCGAGATGTAAGCATTTCTCTTCCTCAATTGTTGGATCAAGACTATCCAATGGAGGAGAAAAGCCAACATCTACAATCCGCCATATATTTAGGCTCATGGCCTTAAAATAACATGACATGCGGATTTTCCAATGTGCATAATTTGTGCCATCAAATTTAGGTGTTTCACCTAGGTGCATAAAATCTCTAGTCGCCATCCTTTACTCTCTAGGCGGTTAAGTCTAATGAATGAGAGACCAAGCTCGATACCACTTGTAAGATCGAGGAGGCCGACTAGAGGGGGTGAATAGGCGTTTAAAACTTCTATGCGCTAAAACCGATTTCTAATGCGAAGCTAAATATCAATTCGGTTTAGCACAATTAACGCCTAAACAACTAGGTGCACCAACAATACAAGTCAATAATAAATAGAGCAATTTAGCAAAGACTTGTAAGCTATCAACTAATGATATAAACAATTAAGTACATAAGATAGCGTTCACACAAGTAAGCAATTTAATTCTAGGAATATAAATTGCTATGTAGTAAAGCTAGAATGCAAACCACAATTGACACGCGATATTTTTCCGTGGTGATCGAAGACTTGCCGGTCTCCCTAATCCACGTTGAGGTAAGTTCAACCTTTGGATCGGCTCCAAAACGCGAGGCAACACCTCGAGGTAAGTCCAAACAACTTGGACCGGTTCCAACCGAACCAACACCTCTAAGTGAGATCAACCGCTTGAACCGACTCAACTTGAACTTATCACCTCGATCCACTAGGGTTGCTCTTACTCCGCTCCGGAGATGGCGAGCACCAAGCCACTCACAAATCGCGGGTCTTCTCACAAGCTTCACTTGAGAAGATCACCGACGCACCACGCCTCCACGCCGTCTAGGTGTCGGCAAACACCAAGAGTAACAAGTCTCCAACTTTCACTTGAACCAATCAAGTGTCAAAGCTCTCGTGGATACTAAATCCACCACCTAATGCAACACATGCAATAGGATTTGCCTCTCAAACCTCACTAAGTGCAACACATGCACAAATGGGAGTAGAGGGCTTGCTCTTAGCTCAAAGGAACTCAATGGGATGCCAAAGGTTGTCTCTCAACCGGCCAGGGGTATTTATAGCCCCAAACCAAAACTAGCCGTTTGGAGACAAACAGCCAAAAACTAGCTGTTCTGACCTTTTGCGGTCGTACCGCACTCACAAGGGCGGTACTACCGTTCTGCGGTACTACCGCGATTATACTGGCGGTACTACCGCAGCCCAAATTTCAACATGAGCGACACTCGGTAAAATGGTCATAACTTTTGACTCGATGTCGAATTGAGTGATCTTGGACTCTATTGAAAGCTTATTCAGAGGGCTACACAACCCACCTATTTGATTGATCTCAAACACATTTGATCAAATCAAAAAGCACAACTCAAAAGAGCCACTACCATAGTCTAAGTCCAAAGAGTTAACAACAAGCAATCTTAGACCATGCCAAGGGAAAATACATGAATCCCAACAATTTGCAAAACACATTTGCAAACTTAGATCATGCCACAAGGAGTAGGTACATGGACTTCAACCGTTTGCAAAACACATTTGCAAAGTATAGTCACATGCTACAAGGATTATCCATGAGCCTCAACTATTTGCAAAACACATTCGCAAATATAGGCAACATGTTAGAGTGAGCTAGAGCAAACACAATGAGCTATCAACACATGACTAACTCAAGCTACTAGACAAGACCCCTCTTAATAGTACGGCAACCTATACTAGCAATCCGGTCTTCCAACCAAACACCAAGACCAATAAAAGACTAGGAACACATCCTTAGCCCTAGCTAGTCATACCTTTGCCTTGACCATCCACTTGAAGCTTGATGACTCACATCCTTGCTTCATGTCCGGGTCATCGTCTTGATAGGCATCAACCCATGATGCATCTTTTACTTGACCTCAATCAACACATGATGAGTCTTCTCTTGACTCGATGATCAACTCATGATCATCTCTTATTCGAGATCTTGATATGCATCAACACATGATGCATCATCTTCTTGAACCTTGACTTGATGACAATCAACTCATGATGTCATCCAAAGTCTTCATCACCTGGAACATAACCTATTCATCCAACTCATGGAAAAGTTAGTCCCACAATGTTATTAACATTAATTAACAAGATATACCGCATAAATGCTTTTGAACAAGTCATTATCGGCAGTGCGGTATTACCGCCAACTAGCATCCGTAATACCGCTCTCGTTAATACCGTTTCTCGGATGCGGTACTACCGATTTCGAGGCTCGAGAAATACAGAAAAATACCTTCTGCAGGAATTTACATACCGCCAACATATTTGCGGTCATACGCTCTGTGATAGTTCCGCCACATGAACTCGGTACTACCGCTCCACCTCGAGCAAACCAAGTCCAAAAGCAATGCTCTGAATTTTCATACCGCATGAAATCGGTACATCGCGGTGCGGTACTACCGCGCATACAACGCCGGTACTACCGCATTTCCAGAAGCTTTTCGAAATGCAATGCATGACTCCTTTGTCTTGAGCCATGTTGATCTCTTATCACCTTTGCATTTCCTTTTCATGTCACCATTCAAACTCCGGGACTAAGCCTTGAAAACATCTTAGCACACACATTAGTCCCACAACACAATTTGCAAATAATTGAATATAATTGGTATGAGTATATATAAACACGAAGTTATATATATACTCAAGAGTTATGTTTCAAAGTAGATCACAAAGATCAATACTCTTTGAAACAACAAGGTCATGAGTATATACAAACTACACAAGTTATATATACTACAAGTATATCTGAACTACACAAGTTGTATATACTAAATATGAGTGTATCTGAACTACACAAGTTGTATATACTCATATGAATATATTAACTACACAAGTTAAAAATATTCAAGGATATATGAGCATCAATGAACTACACAAGTCTCATATGCTCTCATATACTCATATGAATATATTAACTACACAAGTTAAATATATTCAAGGATATGTTTCAAAGTAAAGATCCTTAATATATGTGGAAAGAGAATATGGATCAATACTAATGAAACCACAAAATATAGAATGAACTCTCCCTAAATGTGTGCATACACAAATGTGTAATGGAAACATATGCACATATCCAAGTTAACCTTTTGGTGGAGTTTAACCTATATTTTGGATCAGAAGTAATGCAACAAGATATAATAATAAGAAGTAGAATGCATACCTCTTGTATTTTCATCTTTATATCCAAACGAGACTAAGCAATAGATAATCAATAGAATTGTTAGTCTCACAAATAGATTTGTCATTAATGAATACATACTGTTTGGATTTTGCTTTTATATCCAAGTGAGACTAAACTTGATATAACAATAGGAGTGTTAGTCTCACAAGTGCATTTGTCATTAATCACTTAATCACTTGCATGCCTTCATGATTTTCACCTTTATATCCAAATAAGACTACACAATATGTATATCAATAAAAGTGTTAGTCTCCTAATTAGATTTATCATTAATCACCAAAACTCCATTACCACATAATGGCGGGTCTAGATCTTTCAACAACCACGTCGTAATCCATCCGTTGCTCGCTCTCGCTCTTGGGCCGATGAAGTGGAAGAAGAAGAAATGAACAACTACACTAGCGTCACGGAAGCAGATGGAATCAATGTTCACAATGATCGCAACAATCGTCGGCTTCATCACAATCGTCAAGGTATGGGAAGACATCAACGTGAGGTGCGTGACCATAATGATGCGATTGGTAAAATTAAATTCACTATGCCATCTTTTCTTTGGAAAATATGATTCGATGCTTATCTTACATGGGAGCTTACAGTAGAACAAAAATTTGCTTGTCATGAATTCCCTGAAGATAAGAAAGTTAGGGCTGCTACTAGTGAGTTTTCTGATTTCGCATCTATTTGGTGGAGTGAATATGGTCGTACTCATCAGGACATACCTAGGACATGGAATGCTTTGAAGAGAGCAATGAGACATAGATTTGTACCTTCATATTATTCACGTGATTTGCTTAATAAATTACAACGCTTAAGACAAGGTAGTAGTTCTGTAGAGGATTATTATCAAGAATTGCAAAGCGGTTTATTGCGTTGTGGTTTAGATGAAGCGAAGATGCTAAGATGGCTAGATTTTTAGGTGGTTTAAACCAGAAATTCAGGACATACTTGATTATAAAGAATACAATTCTATCACTCGTTTGTTCCATCTTGCTTGCAAAGTTTGAAAGAGAAGTCAGGTCGACAATCTCGCTCTAAGGGCAATTTTGGAGGATCTTTTGTCGGTCGGACAAGTCAACAACAACACGAGGCACCCTCCTCAAGTCATGTGCCCCTGCTACTCCTTCCACTCATTCGCATGTTCGGATGTAAGAAAATTAGCAAAGGTACAAGTCTCTACAAAAAGTGCTTCTTCTGTTGCTTCTACAGGGCGATCTAGAGATGTACAATGTCACCGTTGCAAAGGATTTGGGCACTTGATGCGCGATTGTCCAAGTCGTGAGCTTTACTTATCAAGGACAATGGTGAGTACATACGCTAAGCGATATTGAGGAAGACCATGTTTTGGTTGCAACTAACAATACAGTGATGACACGAGGAAGAACATATAAGCCATGAGGCGGTGGCATGTACCAAAGCTTAGTTGTTCGTAGCGTGCTCGGTGCTCAAATGGAGCTTCTTGAACAAAATCAACGTCACACTTTGTTCCAATCGAAGTTCGTCATCAATGAACGTTCTGTAAAGTCATCATCGATGGCGGAAGTTGCAACAACCTTGCTAGCATAGACATGGTCGAGAAGCTTGGCTTGACCACAACTCAACACCCTCATCCTTACTACATTCAATGGTGAATTCTTGTGGTAAGTTGAAGGTGACTAAACTTGTGCGTGTACCTTTTCTATTGGATCATATCATGATTATGTTGATTGCGATGTCGTACCTATGCAAGCATGCTCATTATTATTAGGTAGACCTTGGCAATATGATAGATATCTGAACATCATGGTAGGTCTAATCATTATACTTTCAACTATAAAGAAAAGAAAATCACTTTGCTTCCAATGTCTCCTATTTGCTATATTAAAGGATGAATTAGAAAGATCTACATGCCATGGTAAGGAGAACACAAAGCGATGATCGTACTATTATAGCTTCAAGTGAAATTAAATTGAAAGCACTGTTATGTTAGCTACAAAATGCTTGCGTTGACTTGGAACAACATCAAATGAATGCTCTAGTATGGTTTGCAAAGAATCTTTGTGTCCTTTAGAAAATATGCGTGTTTCTTTGTTTCTGTTGCTACTAACCTTGTGCGGAAAGTGGTGATGTGGAGAACACGATTGAGTCGAGGGCGACTCCAATTCAAGAAAGGGAGGATGATGAGGACATCAAACCTAAGGATGCAACCACCGCTTCAACCTGCTTTTTGCATCCTCTACTTCAACAACATCTTCGCCAATAGGACTTTGGTGATGCAAGACCATATTATCCAATTGGATCGAGCTACGTCTACATGCCATGGTATTATGTCTACAAGCCATGGTGCTCTTGCATGTGCCAAGCTGGATACGTTTTGGTGGATCGGTTCGAGAATCAACTGCGACATCAATTTCAAATGGGCATAACTTTCACATACAGAGTCCGTTGGAGGTCCACGAGTACTTGATTGAAAGCTTATTTCATCCTCTTTCCAACGGATCCGGTCTCATCTTCAGATTCCTTCTGGACTGATCGCAATCATCAAAAGAAGACGATATATCACTTGTTTGGGCCAATCTGGGCCTTGTAATCATACTGAACTTGGCCCATCTGCCGGCGGCCCACCTGGGGGGCGTGTTACTGTTCACGTGAACAGTAACCCACGAATATTAGTCCCGCCCCGCTAGTTCCTTTAGTTTTGTGGCTCCTTGTTCCCTATTTAAGGAGACCGCACCCCCTCTAGTTTTCTTGGATTTTGTTTAGTTAAAAGTTAGCCTTGTTGCAACTTCGTGTATTGGCTTGTGTCGACTAGACCAACCATAATACCGCTTCAGAATCCCAACTCAATTAAAGATTTCAATCCTATTTGCAATTTCAGATTGCTTATTATCTTGTTCTTGCGTGCTTCTTGGTGTATGCGAGGAATCGACCTTCGTGGTCGAGTCAGCGGGTATTTGTGCACGGTTGATAACGACTTGTCAATCGATTCAGCGATTGCGTGGTTTCGAGCCTTGCGTGTTCGTAGCCAGGATCGTGAGAGTTGAGCGACACCTACCGGACTTATCGCTCTCATCGAAAGATCGGGCCAACAATAGGACCTTCGGGTTCATCAGGTTTCCCCTACCCTGATTTTAGCGGCGGCGGCGTAGGCGCTTCGCGGGAAGGTGGCGGCACGCGTGCGGGCGGTCGGAGGGGTGGAGCGCGGCAGCGCTCCCGTGCGGGGACAAGGGTGGCACGACCGTGCGTGGGGCCACATGCAGGTGGCGGCGCAAGGCAGCACTCGAAGCGGCTGCCGAAGGCGTCGCGGCCGACGCTAGCGTGCAGGGCCATAGCGGCGCGCGGCGCGGTGCGCCTGTGCAGAGGCGGCACACGGTTGGTCGGTGTGAAGTGGCTTGGTGTGACTGGTGATGGCTCAGCGCGGTTCGTCAGAGAGCGGCGCGCTTTGTGCGCGAGGGGGCGCGGTGCCCGTCTGTGGCCGGCGGGCGCGCCATGCGAGGCGGCCGACGCCTCCCCTTTTTTCACTGTTCAATGCGCCTGTGTACGTGATGACGGCCACGTTCAGGCATGGTGGCGTGGCCATACGGGGCGGCGTGGTGGCGCATACGGGCGCGAATCGGCACTGGTGGATGCAGGCGCGTCAACCTTACGTGACGGTGCTGTTGCATAGCCGTGTATCGCGGCTTCGAGCCGGCGCGGCTTCGAGCCGGCGCGGCTTCATGGCCGGTGCGGCTCTAGGCCGACGAGGAGTGGTGCGGTCGTGCTACGGACTAGTGATGGCGCGATTGTACCGGGTTGCGTCGTCGTTTTTCCCCTTTTACAGTTCATGCAATGAGATGTAGGATCTACTATACAATCAACAATCCCTTTTTCTTTCAATTAATCATCCGATCGGTATTGTGCCGGCGACTGCAAGTCGGCTCGCGGAGATTATAGGGAATTTGCAATCCATAATCCATGGTGCAATCGACACTTGCCCTTTCATGCAATCCACTAATCAACACTATGATGGCGACTTCAAGTCGGCTCGCGGTAGATTAGAACGGATTTGCACCTTAGGATAAAACAATCTAGAAAGCAACAATTGTGAAATTGAAAGCGATCTAGAAAATGATTCGATCTACGAGCATCGTTCTCGACGATTACCTTTTCAATCAATGCAGGCCAGAGAGCGTAGTCGTGCTGATAACGTGTTGAGGAATCGTCGTTGGCGAGTCCAGTCCGAACGATCACCTCGTAGACGGAAGTCGATTCACACAGAACAATCAACAACAGAATAGTAGATTGAACACATAGATGTAGGGGGACTTCTTGCTTCTCTTTATTTCTCTTCTCAAAGGTACGTACGATGGTTGGGGGTCCCCCTTTTATATAGTCTACAAGGTGGATGAGGAGACCATCGTGGGCCAAGCCTGCTTGGCCTGTGCTCGGTTTCTTAACATACACTACCCTATGATTTCGTGAGAAAATACTTGTACGCTACCTCCCATTTGGTACAATGTCCTGAACATTGTGGCCTGGTGATCAGGGGAGTCTATTGAAACTGCGTCTGCTTGGTCGGCTGGCGGCCAGAGAGAACAGTAGTTTAATGGTGGAACCAAGGGACGGTCTCAACAATCGGGCGGCGGCCGCCCGAGGTAGCCGGCGGACGCCCCCCCCCTTCCCGGACGCCGACAGTCCCTTGCGCCCTTCTCGCTTCCCGGCTTGATGGCTTCCTTCCCAGGCGAGGCGCGCGTACGTTATACGAAGAGTCAAAGACGAAGTGCCCTCTCCAGATTCCAAAGGCCATAGCCCAAGCCCCAAACTCCAAAGACAAATGCATAGGTGCCCAGCTAAGCCCAAGTGCCCAACACCACATCTCATCTCAGTATCTCACTAAACCTCACTGGTTCACTTCCTCTTCGTCACTTCCCCCCCGATTCCCCTAATTTCCAAAATCCAAGTTCCAACCCTAGGCGGCGCGCAGGCGAGCGACGCAGCGACAGGCAGCAGGGTGAAGGCGATGCGTGGCGTGGGTAGGGCGTAGGGTGAAGACGACAGGCGGTGTGGCATTGCTCACGGGCGGTGCAACAGGCGATGCGGCGTGGATTGCTCTTCTCCCAGGCGACGCAGCAGCTCTGCTCCTGACCGCGTGGTGGCTCTGTTGAGGAGGTTGGAGGGGGCGAGGAGCTGAGGGTGCCAAGGCACTCCCCATCCGGTCTCCTCCTAGTGCGGGTGGAGTGGACGGCGCAGCGGTGGAGTAGAGCGGACAGCCAGGAGCTGGCGGGTTGCAGCTGAACCCTAGTGCGACGGCACGAGCGGCGTTGCAGTGGAGCGGGATCACGGTGTCGTGGCTGAGCGGGCGAGCCGCGCTCAGGCAGAGCGGGCTGCGCCTATGGTAGACCGACAGCGATAGAGAGGAGTAAGTGTTCCTCTCAAATCTCTATGGCCATCTCAAATTGATTGTTTTGTCATAAGTCATGGATGCTTCAATCAAGTCCTTAATTTTATTTGTGATGGTTCTATTGTAGAAATTTCTTGAATTAGATTATATCACATTTGATTTGCTCTGCAGTTTGTAGTTAATTGAAATATTCTATACCGTACTTATGGATTAAGTTTATGCATGGTGTTCTGTACCCTTGATTTATTCTTTTAGAAGTTCTACTAAGCAATCAACCTGAGTGCTTAGTGCATCTAGGATGTTTGCATATTCCAAAAGGATCCATTTTATTAGTTTGTTGAGCACTAGGTTATTCTCTAAAAAAGGTTAGTTGAGCAATAAAGTAATTAAAACATGTGGACTTGAATATATTATTAGTTCATTGAGCGACACACTGCATTGAGCCAGCAAGCGAGGGCCTAGCGACTGAACCCTAGCGGTGCGTGGCAAGACGGCAACACGCCCGACGAGGAAGAGTTGTCCGATAAGGTAGCGACGCACCATCATACCTAATATTTGATCCCGGGTCCGCCACTGGGTGGAACACTCGGCATTCAGTGCAGGGGAGGGGGGCAAAAAGAAAATGAGATAGATGTGTCCCAATGAGCCGTGCCTACCACGCGGGTCTAAAGCACAACACTATTTATCAGTCTAAAGCACAACACTATTGATCCAATCTAGTTGCAGTATGGCCTCACACCTAAACAAGCCGTTGGCACCCAACCCGATGCACCTTGCGGAAGGAGGCAACGGCACACAGTGGGCAGCCACTCATATTTTAGATGGGCTAAACAGATCGACTCTAACCCATTGGGCTATCTATG
Source organism: Ampelocalamus luodianensis (assembly GCA_036346255.1). NCBI lineage: Eukaryota > Viridiplantae > Streptophyta > Magnoliopsida > Poales > Poaceae > Ampelocalamus > Ampelocalamus luodianensis. The sequence continues at coordinate 22,421,781 of CM070622.1, read as the reverse complement.
ACCGGGCCAATGCAGCACAGCCCGTGAGTTCAATATGTCACACCTGAGTCGATGACTGAGCTCACGTGCCGACATAGCATAACCGGTTTTACCATGCCGGGCCAACCAGGGCCAACCGGGACGTGCCTAAACGGGCCTGTGCCCGGCCACCCTTTTGGATATCTCTAGAGATAGCTCACTAGAAACAACATTTTCTCACTCACATCATGTAATCTACAGTACATCAATATGTTTCATAAGGTAAAGCAAAAATTGCGACAATTTGGTACATTGAGGATAAAAGGCCTAGCGGTCCCACCCGGATGGCCGCTTTCTCTCCCTCGGTCGATCCCTCGAGCTGCAATCCATGAGAATTTTGAATGATTTTTGGCAAACTGAACATAGAACATGAGACGAAATACTAACAGATGGATCGGCAGGACAAAATGATTCCGCAACAAGATATCGTGAGCCACATACCTTTCAGGGTTTGGGTTCCCGTTTTCGTTAGTGCTTCCCGCAGGTCTGGATGCAGGGACAAAGGAGGGCACTGGCTGTGCTGGCCGTGCTGCGCCAGCGTCTCCTCCTATGGTGCCACCAGAAACAAAACCCCGAAGTGCTGGTCTTACAAAGGAAGGTGCACCTCTCGAAGGTGCACTGCTGCTTGGCGTGTTCGAAGAAGCAGAGACAAAGTTACTCTTAAAATTTTGCATCATTCCCGTCTTCAACGAATTTATAGTGGCAGATCTTGGAGCAGGTACTTGTGAACCTGATTCAGTACTATAGCCTATACCAAGGCCAAAATCAACTCCCCGTACACCGCGCCCGCGCCCACCGCCCCCGCCACCGCCACCACCGCCGCCGCCGCCGCCTCCTCCTCCTCCTTTGCCACCTTTCTTCCGACCTGACCAGCACAACTAATTGTTAGTATAATCCGTTTCCATAAAGATGCATCTTGATGAAACTAAATAAACAGGACCTACCTTTTCTGGAGTCACGGTTTGCTCTGAATCTCCCATCCTGCAATTCAAATCACCGTTGGTTTATAAAACAAGGGACTGTTTTCGTGCAAGAGTACTGAGTAGGTAAAATGACAGTATATACATGCTGCAATTGTCCAGTTTGAGTTCCATTGTGTTCAGCTAAAATTCTATGCAAGTTCAATATGTACTGTGAGACAAAATCCAAAAAAATCATCAGTAAGTTACCAAGAACTCACCTTCATAGCCAGATCCATGAGTTCATTGGGCACATCCTGACCAGCGGCAATCAAACTATGAACCAATTCACCTGCAAAGCGTGCCTCCTTCTGTGTAATCAGTGTATATGCAGTGCCATCTTTGTCGCCAGCACGGCCAGTTCTTCCAATCCGGTGAATATGCATATCCATTTCTTTTGCAATATCAAAGTTAACAACTGTTTTAATTGACTTTATGTCCAGACCACGAGCAGCAACATCAGTTGCAACTAGAACATGATAAACCCCAGATTTGAACTTCTGCAGTGTCTCCATGCGAGAAGCTTGATCCTTGTCACCGTGAAGTGCTGCAATCCTGAATCCTCTCTGATTCAACTGGTTCTCAATCTCGTCCACTCTAGCCTTCTTAGCTGCAAATACAAGAACATCTCCATCATCAATCATCCCAGGCAATTTCTCCAGAAGCCAAGGCATCTTCTCAGCATCAGAAGGAAGTACATTCACAACTTGTTTAATGTCTTCATTAGCACTGCCAACCTGACCAACTGTAACTCTAAGAGGGTCAGTCAAAATTTCTCTAGCCAAACGTTCCACTTTGTATGGCATCGTTGCAGAGAAAAGCAAGGTTTGTCGGTCCGATCTAATTTGACCAACGATTGATCTTATCTGTGGCTCAAATCCGAGATCAAACATACGATCAGCTTCATCAAGAACCAGATAAGTTGCCCTAAACATCGTTAATGCTTTCATCTTCAGCAAGTCTATTAATCTCCCTGGGGTGGCAATGACTATTTCACAGCCTGCTTTCAGTTCTTTAAACTGATCAAATTTGGAAACACCACCATATACAGCAGCAACTCGAAGGTTGTAAGGCTTTGCAAACTTCTTAGCTTCAAGATATATCTGATGTGCCAATTCTCTTGTTGGAGCACATATGACTCCTATTGGACCTTCTTCTTTCCCAAGCTCAGGCTGATCCATAATGTGGACAACCATGGGGAGTACGAATGCTGCAGTTTTTCCTGAACCAGTTTTCGCAATACCGATGATATCTCTGCCTGAAAATACAATAGGTAAAGCCTGGCACTGAATTGTTGTAGGTTTTTCATAGCCCTGCTTGGCAATAGCATTCATTAATGGTACAGGAAACCCACAATCCTCAAAGCGTTTGATTGGCCTTGGCGCATCAAAGCCTGAAACCCGAATTGCCAAACTTTTCATGTAATCAACCACCTCTTGCTCACTCATCCCTAAAAAGGAGAAAAGTAATATTTCAATACATGATTCATATAATAAAGAATGAGAAACAACCACCTGTAAATATTGAAATCAATTGTGTAGCATGAAACAACCACCTGTAAATATTGAAATCAATTGTGTAGCATGCTAGTTTTAAATTTTTACCGCATCTAATATGACCAAAATCCAAATAGTTGCACGACTCCAGTTGCATTGGCTCGTTAGCATAAAAAACTTCATTACACTTATTCATTTAGGAAGATAGATGGAACAGGAAACAAAAGATGCACAACTAGCTGAAAATTTAGTTCCTTGCTATGTACTCCAGCAATTAGAGTAAGTTCTGTATGGAAAACATGGAAAACAATATTATGGACCTATCACTGCTATCTGTGTGGAGGGTAATAAAGTCGGGAGATTCGGGACTGGTGAGACTCGATTCCCCTGCAAATGCTACCCTTGAATGCAACACTATGAAGAACCTCACAAAGAGATGGTGAAAAATTGGAGGAAAACATATAGGATATTAAAGTAAACTCCTGCGAATTCTCTACTAGAATGCAAATGCTGTGAAAATGAGCCATTAACGCATTGCAACCTAGTTAGTGCATAATAAGCTCATTCACAAAGGATATATGCCATTTTCTATATATCGGAGTTGGCCAGACCGATGTTGATATTGAGCTAGACAAGACTTATATGCATTTGGAACACATGCAAGTGCTTTCACAAGCCAGAAAGTGCAAGATAGCTTCAGTGCAACCAAGACAGTTCCAAGGTGCTTAATTAACAAACATAATGCATCGCATCGCAAGAACGATGAAATCAAACGTTCCCAAGTGCATATGCATCGAAATTGTAAAAAGTAGTAAACCAGTAAAACGTAGCAAAATAACAAAGACATGGAGGTATATATCCTAATTCCAACACCCAAATTATAAGCATGCCATCAAAATAATAGTGCATCATTACCATTTCAAGATAAAAGAACATTCAGATTTCAGCATCCAATCAAAATAGCCGGTGCTTGGTTCATCACATATTTTAGTATTTTACTAAGCAGAGCAAAGAAGCTAGAGCGCTAATCAGATTTCGTAGCGCAAGTTCAAATTGAAGTAGCTCAATGGTATACGCTAGATGGGAGACCTACATAGCACTATAGCAGTTAACAATATGTGTGCAGAATCAAATGGTATCGTAATTTCATTTAGGCATGCTATCATGGGGCGCCCAAGTGCTTCACCTGAAACCGACGGCTTCTCCTCATAGAAATCCTTGTTGAACGCATTGTACTCGATGGTCGAATGGTCGAGCGGCGGTATAGGCTCGATCTTTTTCTTGTCCACTACTATGGGGTTGTCGTCGGAGTCGTACTCCATCATGCCGGCGTCCACGGCCTTGGCGGCGGCGTAGACCTCCTCGTCAGAGTCGTACCCGGCGCGCATGGCGTTGGCGGCGAGCGCGAGGCCGGAGTCCTTCTTGGCCCGGAGGAAGCTCTCAACGGGGTCGTCCTCCTCGTCGGAGTCGCCGCGGCGGAGTGCCTCGGGCTTGGGGGCCGCGGGCGGCGCGCGGATCTCCTCCTGGATCTCCGCCATGAAAGCGTCGAGCGGGTCCATCTCGTCGTCCTCTGCCCCGCCGCCCCCCGCCACTGCGGCGGAGGGCGCGTCGGCCGGGGCTGCGTCGTCGGAGAATGCGATGTCGTCGAGGTCGGGGTCGTCGGCTGGGACGTAGAGGCGCGGGGCGGGCTGGGAGCGCTCGAAGCTGTAGGAGGTGGGCCGCGGGATGCTGAATCCCTCGAGCTTCGGCCGCTTCGACATGGCCGCCGGGCGAGGCGGAGGTAGAGGGCGAGAGAGCTAGGGTTTGCGAGGCGGGGAGGGAGGGAGGGAGACGACGATGGCAGCGAAGAGAATTGGCGCCCGCTCGGTTGGGTCGTGGACTCGTGGCTCGCGGGTGGGGTGGGCCGTGGCTTGATGCCTGGATGATGGACGAGGGCGATGGATCGGACGCGCCCGTGGTCCGACGTCCGTCGCGGGATCCAATATCGGGCCGCACGTTTGATGATGCCGGCTCGTGATAAGTGGGAAGGTCGCGGTTGGGCCACCGCCAATGGGTCGCTGATTAGGGGTGAGTGTGGTTCAGGTCGGCCAAACGGTCACCGAACCGATCCGAAAAATTCAGAAACATGGGTTAATTGTAAGATCTAAAAGATAGTAGGAGCAAGAGGTCCAAAATCTGTTTGTTCCGTTGGATCAATCCCTAACCATTAAGCATCACGGTAGCAGCCAAAAATCCGACGCTATAATCAAAACGCGTGTATAGCGCATTGGCATATTTCTTCTTACGCTATTGTAGCGCCGTTAATTTATCTTATATAAATCAGTCGACACATCGAGTTTGGGCCGGAAATTAGTCTTTTTTGTTAGGCTGTAAATTGACCTAAAGTTTTCCTTTTCCTTTTCGTGTTAGGGCCTTAAACGTGTCGTAAAAATAGATGTGCTTGGGATCTATATTTCATTTGTGACTTCATCAATCACCCCTTCTGTACGAAATGAAGGATTGATGCATATATTCTGAATTGTCACCTTACATACCATGCAATTTATTATCTTGTGAAAACAATCAATGAATAATATTGTTCAAACTATAGTTTTTTCATTATGCATGTTTGGGGCGTAATGTAAAGAGAGAAACATGGTAATGCTTCCCTCTATTGAAAGGTTCAACCCTTAGGATCCATTGGAGTCATTGTAGCTGCTCCAAATGGAGAGACCCTTAAGATCCATTCCACGCTCTGGCAACATGGGTTAGGGACGGATCGCACCTGCCCCTAACCACGCCCACCCCCTATCGCTGATTCACCGTTTGCGCTGTGTCGGTGAGGCATCCCATCTCTTGGCCTCCCTGGCTCCCTGTTTCGGCTGCAGTTGATTAGTACAACATCAGAATGTCTCGTGTGAACAGCAAAAATAGGTTAGATCTGATGAGTTTTTGGCTAATATAGCACTCTTGACGCGCTCGATAGCAAATTTAGACCCATCTCCAAATCAAAGCAAAAAAAATAATACTACAGAGCAGCTGATGGGTGACACGTCACCTTGTTTGTCTTGTGGTGCAGAACCCCTTGTCCGCGCGCCGAGGACAGCGCAGCCGAGTGCGTCGCGCCCGCCCGACTCTCGTCGCGTCAGGTGCCGAGGGCACGAAGTGTGTGGGGGGGGGGTTCCTCTGCACCGCGCACCCATGGTGGGGATCGATTCCCACCTGTCCCGTCGCCGGTCACATCAGCCACACCCTATTCTCGCTATCCCCCGCATACGCAAAAAACCTGGCACGTCGCCCGCGGGAGGGAATCTAATTCCCTTCCGTCGCTTCGCAGTCGACTAAAATTGTTTCTTCACGTGGCTATAAAACCCGGTGTGTCGCTCTCATTCTCCACCATAAAACTGAACGCTCGTCAGACAAAGAGGATCGAGCGAGCGAGAGATAGCACGATCGGTTGAAATTAGTTTCGATTTCTCTACCGATTTGAAAGTGTTTTATAGCAGTGTTTAGTGGTCATATTAGTAGAGAAAGTTCGACATCAAGCGAAGATCTTCTAGATTAGGTAATTTTTCTCGCATGCATTATGTTTACCAACTATGTAATTAGTGTTAAATTAATTAGTTTTAATTAAAATAGTCGTAGTTAGTTAGCTGTAATTAAAATAGTTCTAATTAATTAGTTAAATTAATTAGTCCTAATTAATTAGTTGTAGTTAATTAGTCCTAATTAATCAGTAATAATTAATTAGTCCTAATTAGTTAGTCATAGTTATTTAGTCGTAAATAATTTATTCATAATCAATTAGTCGTAATTAATTTAGTTGCAATTAATTGAGTCGTAATTACTTAGTTGTAATTAATTAGTCGTAGTTAGTTAGTCGTAGTAAGTTAGTCCTAATTAATTTGGTCGTAATTAGTTAGTCCAAATTAATTAATCATAGTTAGTTAGTCGTAATTAATTTAGTCGTAATTAACTCTGTCGATGAGCTAGTATCGATCTTACGAATGAATAATTGGGAGTTTCCTAGGAATAGATCCACGCAGAGAAAGATACATGGATTTAGACAGGTTTAGGGCTTCTTCAAGGAGAATAAAAACCCTACTCTTATGTTGTTGTATTGACTATGCTATTTACAATTGGGAAAAATATCACTAAAACTAATGCTTAATGTCTTCTTGCTGTAATCTCCGATTGATCTCCAATTGATCTGCCCAGCATCCACTGACTTTAGCCTTTATATAGCGCATGAAGGGGTGACAGTTACTCCAGGCCAAGAGGCGCCTCAACGCTTGATGAAATGCGTATGTTGATGAAAGTTATTGTCAGAGAGATAATACCCATTGTCGCATGGCAGTTATCATCAGAGACATAGGCGTAATGCATGCAGTTATCCCGGAGAATAACAGTGTATGTTAACAACTCTGTGTCTTAAACACAACGCATAAGATTTTCTAGTCAATTGGGCCTACATGTCTGTAGGCTTTGTCGACTATAGGGTAGTCGTAATTAACCTTATCGTAGAAAGGCTTATGATCACGAGTGGTCGTATAAAGGCTTATGACCATGAGGTGGTCATAAAATATCTTACAACCATACCGGATGGTCGTAGGATGGTTTACGATCAATCATCTTAAGCTTTTCCCTCATGAATGATCAGGGGTATACTTAAGACTATCATGAGGATATTGCTATCTATAATAATTATTATAGATAAATAATTTAATTAATTAAGGATTATTAGATCCTCGTCATCTAGCCCCCTAACTTCAAGTGAAAATAACTTACTTGGAAAGGAGGTCGTAGAACAGTAGTCGGAAGTAGAGTTTTTCCGACTGGTATTTCGTTTGACCAGAAATAGACTTGGTCAAGAAGGTAATTTCATTTGAGTTATAAAGACAGAATCACTTTTCCCGAACGGACAGATTAAAGAATCTCAATTGACTCTCATAGACCTGTCCATTGGAATGGTTCCCAAAGAGGTGGCAACTGTTGTGTTCCCACGATCTGCAACTTAGTCGTGAGACTATAAAAATCTACCCTAGGAGTGACCCAGGGTTTTTACTCTCTCCATTTGCTTCGACTAAATCTTTGAGTTCTTGTTATCTCCACGCCAACCAAATCGCCATCTCTCCTCAAAGTTTTCTAAATCCAAATAAATCTCGCTTAGAAGAGATGGTTGTAACCATTTCTAAGTGGGAGAAATCGAAGATAGATGTGAAGAAAATAAAAGCTTTGGTCGCAGCCGAGAAAATCTCGAAGTGAGCCTATGTGAAATGGACCAATGCTGAAGGACAACATTGGCCCTCGAGTGAAGAGGGCACCATTCCAGTATTCCAATCGCATTGTGAATGTGGCTTTCGATTGCTCGTTCACCCTTTTTTTCATGCTCATGCTTCAACACTTTCGGGTGGAATTGGTGAATTTTTTCCCAATTCTATCACAATGTTGAGCGTGTTCGTCTACCTGTGCGAAGCCTATCGGGGAATTCTTCCAAATTTGGAGCTCTTCCAGTACTACTACAGGATGAGCAAGCATAGCGAAATCACATGTAGCTGTAGTCTGAAGCTCCATGGTGGGAAGTCAAAGAAGTATATTCAGATATTCACCTGGGCATCATGGCCGGATTGAAAGAAGAGGTGGTTTTACTGAACAATGTCCAAGGAAGGCAGCCTCTTCTTCACGGGGAAGCCTGTAGAGAAGAGTGCCTCTTGGGACTCAACTCCAAGCAACCTCGACTGGATCACCCCCTACATTTAAGCCATCAAAGACTTGAATAAAGAGGGGCTTACCGGATGGCACGTGGTGAGAGACTTCATCATGCGTCACATCAGTCCCCTGAAGAATCAAGTATTCCCCCATGCGGATGTACTCGGGGACTGCCAACCCAACCAGGGATTTGGAAGGAGGTAAAGAAACAATCAACCTAGCTCTTTTTGGTTAATTTCGAGTTTGATTGTTGATTATTTTCTTTGCAATTGTAAATCTCTCACAAAAAGAGATTGACGCTCGAGTCAAAGTTATTTGTGAAAAAGCTCCAACACCCACATCAGGGGTTCCTCGAATCCTGGCGGTCGTGTTCGTAGAAGAGATGAAAGAACGCCTAAAGATAATCAAAGATTGATTTCATCTTTAGGGTTAAAGTCGTAGAATTTGACTATTGAATAATGTTCATTTTCTGACTTTTGCAGAAACTAGGAATGGCTGACTGTCAAGACGACCAAGTGGTCGAATTGAGGGCTATCGAAGAAGGGTTATGATGAACCCGAAGGTCCTATTATTGGCCCGATCTTTCGATGAGAACGATAAGTTCGGTAGTCGTCGCTCAACTCTCACGATCCTGGCTACGAACACGCAAGGCTCGAAACCACACAATCGCTGAACTGATTGACAAGTCGTTATCAGCGTACGAATACCGGATGACCTGACCACGAAGGTCGATTCCTGCATACACCGAAGAAGCACGCAAGAACAAGATAAATAAGCAATCTAAAATTGCGAATATGAATGAAATATTTGATAAATTGGGATTCCGATGCGGTATTATGGTTGGTCTAATCGACACAAGCCGATACACGAAGTTGCATGGAAGCTAACTTTTAACTAAACAAAATCCAAGAAAACCAGAGGGGGTGTGGCCTCCTTAAATAGGGGATGAGGAGCCACACATCTAATAGAACTAAGGGGGTGGGACTAATTTCACGTGTGTACTGTTCACATGAACAGTAACTACACCCCCAGGTGGTCCGTCGGCAGATGGGCCAAGTTTAGTATGATTGCAAGGCCCAGATTAGCCCAAACAAGTGATATAATGTCTTCTTTGGATGATTACGATCAGTCCAGAAGGAATTTGAAGATGAGGTCGGATCCGTTGGAAAGAGGACGAAATAAGCTTTCAATCAAGTACTCGTGGACCTCCAACGGACTCCATATGTGAAAGTTATGTCTGTTTTAAGTTGGTGTTGTCAGGCTGATTCCGGAGGCCGAACTGGATTCCAAAACGGGTCCAGCTCGAACTGCTTGCTTGTCTTGGACCAAAAGTGACGTGGTGCTGCACATATATATATATTATCATTAGGTAGCATCATATAGTTCATATAATTTAAAAACACTCCTAAAAATAAGCTCACCTGATAATTTAAGTGAAGCGTACGAGCTCTTATACTTGGAACAGTAAGCATAGCAAATATAGTTGTATCCATAGGGGTCATGTCCTCATCATACTCCCTTTCTTGAAAACAAAGCCATCCTCGACTTTTGATAAGCTGAAAATAGGGTAACAAAGAAGCCAAAGTGTACGCATGGTATATGTATATGTCATCTGTTTTAACGGTTCTTCGTTGTTGCACAATTAATGTTAGACGACAGCAGCGATCATAAAAGATCATCGTATTATTACCCCTAGAATAATCATATATGTTAATGAGCAAAACAAAATTTCTCACATAGCAATTATTGCAACTAGTTTTGCAAATATAAGTGAAGTATTTATGCAATTCAACTCTCTGAAGTTGTAAACTTGCAGTGGTAGCACATATGGGCAAATCTACAACTTTTGGAATCAAACAAAGTTCATCCATATTATCAGATTTGAATCGTGCAATAGCAAATTCATCTAGCAAAGGTGAAAGGATGTGTAAATTCTTTCATACTTCAACATCTTGATGCAGATTGTCCATACTAGATGGTGCAATAAGAGATATACACATGGGCATTGAATGATCACTAAATTTTAATTTTCTCTCATAATGAACAAGATTCGGCACATAAGAATTGTTGTTCAAAACAGTAAGCTTCAATTCATCCATGTAATCACAAGTTATGCATATTCGATAAACAAGAAATTGATTGTCTACACCATAATCTTCAATCAAATTAAACTTATACCCAGGGATGTAGGCACTAGACAAGCATTTTCAACATGCGATTTCAGAAACTTTCTCCATAGCATGTGATAATTTCATAGGTGAATCCAACATAATGTAACACAAAGAATCAATAGGAGAAATTCTAGTCAAAACTTCTTTATGTCTAACCAATTCCACGTGATCATTATATGTGATTAACTCATCACATGAATCACTCAAAACAACAGGCAATTCAATTACTTCATCACATGGTGCACTCAAGTCGGCAGGTAAATCAACAATTTTATCACATGGTGCACTCAAATCAATGCAGTCTGTATTATCTACTTGAAATATGTGCATATCAGAAACTTTTTTCACTAAGTTTTGCTCTAAAATAGCATGAACAGTGGACAATTGTAGTTCTTCATAAGCATACTCACCTTGAGTGATGATAGCACCATGATCTTTACCTTTTTGGCTCTCCTCATATGATGTAGGTGTATCCATCTCCTCATCTTTCTTCTCAACCAATAGAGTCGATGGTTCAATCAGCTCATTCTCCTCTTTGGCATGGTTCTCAACTTTCTGCAAATTGTTAGTCACAGAAAAATATCCAAACATAGGTTTGTTCTCATGTTCCCTATCATGAAGCATTCTCAATTTCTTCTCAATCTGACGTTCAACCTTACAAGCAAGTATAAATAAATGAGGGAGGGAATTATACTCTTTGTGAACAAGAATGTCTTGAATTTCTTGATTAAGCCCACTTAAGAATCTATTCTCTGCAGCTTCAATATGTTCCTCTAAGCCACAATGCAACAAACGAGTTTTTAATTCATGATAGTATTCCCTTACAGTTCTACTACGCTGTTTTAAACGTTGTAATCTAGCTAACAAATAATCAGCATGATATTTAGGAACAAATTCATCTCTCAAAAGTTTCTTTAATGCATGCCAAGTTTTAGGCACTCTTCCATATCTATGTAAATATTTCCACCAAAGTATTGCATCTTCAACAAAAAACACTAGTGCCAGCTTTAAACTTTTGTCTATCAGACAAATCATAATATTCAAATTCTTTGTCTAAAGCTATCTCCAAGTCAATATAGGCATCAAGATCAAATTTACCAGCAAAAGAAGGCATAGTGAGTTTAGTTTTACCAGACGTACTATCACGTTCATGTACCTCCTGTGGTGGATAATCGCGTCTCAAGCGTGCATCTTCCTCGTGGACTTTCTTGCGCTCCCGTTCAATGGCTCAAATAAGACGTGGATCTATCTTGTAATCATCCCGTGAACCTGTCATAGTTAGTAGAAAATAAGGGAACAAATCACAGTGTATATATCCCTATGAACTACTAGGTTCTGGAGTTTTCAACAGTCACTCACACTCAAGCTTTTACCAAGTTCTTACAAGCTCTTACCAATGTAGCAAGGAAGTGGTACAACCGGTGGCTGGTTCATGATACTCTCACCTGTGAATAGTCCAACAATTGCGAGGAACGACACCTGCTGAGTTAGTAGGAAGTGGAGCTTGGAAGGCTTCAATATGGTAGCAAGGATTAGCAACAATCAAATCAGTAATGCTAGTTGAAATTTTTTAAAGTACTAGTGAATGTTGCTGATTCTAGCATAATCACAACAAGCTAATCAAAGCCCGATGTAGAGAAGTGTATGTACGCACACGCAACGATCAATATGACTTGATGTAAGCAAAGGAGAACCTCACAACAAGTGCTAGGAGAGACGCTAGCCAACTACTCAAACTTCTGTAAGGGGTACAAGATTATTCGCACGACGTAGAGCACAAAAGACAGCCATATCGGTACAATGCAAACAGCCCTCTGATTGAGCAGAAACAATAGCTAGTCTCAAATGATGAAACAACAAAGTTTTATATGGCTTATATATGCTCTTCTGAAAGGTTTCAACGAGATATACAACTTTCCAGTTGAGGCGAACTCCAAATTCCGAAAGGAAGATCGAAGGAAACGGTAAACACCGAAACTGAAAACTTGCGACGCGAATTCGGGGCTGAAGATGGTCGATTTTGGGGCACCTGGAGGGAAACAAGTGTCTTACATGGAAAAGATGCACCTCGTCATTAGCTTCGAAACGAGCACAAGAACGTCAAAAACGGACACCGTATGCAAAAGTTATTCCCGTTTTACTGAAGATGTCTCGGAAACAGAATCCTGCTCGGACTCGAAACCGACTCGTGTTCAATCTTGAAACTACTATATCTTTTGATTCCGTGGGACAAACTTGCTGAATTTTTTTATGGAAGCTTGTGGCTATATGTAGAAGGTCTTGACTAATTTTTATGCATTTTTCTTTTCGTTTTCTTTTTCTTCTTTTTTTTTCTCTACTGCGGCTTTTGTTTTTGCGGTTGCCTCTTTCTCCTTTTACTATTTGGCCGACCCTAGGATTTGCCGCAAGTCGCAAATAACATCAACTCTCCCAAAAGATCACAGCAATCCTCTCTCTTTTGGATTAACAACAATACGAATTTTATATTTTTGGTGCGGATTAGAGTAGTTCTAACCCACGAATTTTCTATTTTAGATGTAAAAACTAAGAACCCGAAAAGAACGATCAAGCGACGCAAAGGAAACACGAGATGCAACTAGACAAAGACTAGCTAGACAATAACTAGAACTAGAAATCAGCAACTAAACACGACGATGCAACCAATGATTTAACAAGTTGACGAGGATCTTAATAATCCTCATTTATTAATCACAAAGCATACCCCTTGAATATTATAAGGGAAGAACGAGTCAGGAAGTCGTAGGTTATCCTACGACTACCCCCTAGTCGTAAGCTCTTCTACGACTATGGTATAATCGTTACGACTACCCCCTAGTCGTAAGTTCTTCTACGACTATGGTATAATCTTTACGACTACGATGCGGTCGTAAGTCTTTCTCGACTAGCTCTGCTATAGATTCCTCACGATTTACTGGACCCACCCGTCAGAAGACCCACTAAATAGTGAGGATCCAAACAGTCAAAATACGCAGTTATATTTTGACATAACTGATAACAATTCCCCACTATCTCTGACTGATAACCGTTTGACAGCATGGGGAGGTTACTACTCCGGTAATTACTCTCATTATTGCGCAATAATGAGCGACTAATTAGCCTGGAATGACGACGTCCACCACTGCTTAGTATAAATAGGTGTCTTTTAGAGATAGTAGGAAGAGGACCCTTTTTGGGACAGAGAGCCTTTCCTGGAAGACAGGAAAACCTTCAGTCGATTGTAATCCAGAGGGCAAATACAAGATACACAGGAGTAGGGTTATTATTCTCATCCGAGAAGGCTCGAACCTGTATAAAAATCCCGTGTCTCCTTCGTCACGTGATCAATTGTGGAGACCCCCCGAATCAAACAATCTTTACGTAAGATCGGTTCTAAAACACCGACAGTTGGCGCCGACCGTGGGGATCTTACGGTAATTCCTTGTCACGATTCTTTCTTTTCTCTTTGATGCTACCATGGCGGGAGAATGGAGCGAGGAGAATTGGTTCGACTTGGTCGATTCTGTGACGTCGACATGGATACCGGTTTCGACTACGAACCGAGTATCGAATCTTCGGCGGTGTTGCGCCTGCGGAGATCTTCTATCGGATCTCGGAGCGCATTACCACCGAGTCGAGGAGGATCTTTATCCCCACGACGATGCGCCCGGTAGAGGATCAATTTCCTCGGGAGGCATGGGTCAACCCGACCAGCAACAGGCATGTCTCAGGGCAAACTCGCAACACGACGAGAGTTTTTCCTCCAAGTGTTCGAGTCCCCCCAAGGCAGTACGATTTGGCAAGACAAGTTCTGGAGGCCATCATTCGGAGATCCATCGACATCTGATGGTCCTCTCTCTCCAAGTGCTTTCGCAGGGAAGAGGACCGAACATGTTGTTCATCCAAATCCAACCGTCTCGACGCAGGACCTACCTGCAGACGGAGACGGTTATAACCCGGAGTTCCCCCACCTGGAGGGGTTTACTCCAAGTCGCCAGATGGTGTCGCTCGACTGCTCCTCAAGTGAGGAGGTCTCGAGCGCAAGTGGAGGTCATCAACGGGAGGTCTTTGTCCTTCCCTCTGATAAGGATTGTTCTCCCAGAAGAGGGATTGAACATGCTTTTCGTCGAGCATACTCTACACCTTCTCGTCGTAACGGCAAGGACACCACAGCTGACGAACGAAACAAACACTTTAATGAACGTGCGGGACATCCTCAACGTTCTCGCACTCTATTAAAGCAAGCTCAGGGGTATGAAACAGACCATTCTGAGGCAACCCGACGAAAAAGAATAGTGACTCAGAAGAACCTTCCCGAGCGCGCTTATTTCCAGTCGGAGGAAACTCAAGAGCTCTAGCACATCAATGATTTGCTGGAAAACCCGACCCAAGAACTCGCTCAAGCACCAGGTTATGACCTCTTTGCAGAGGAGATCACGCAAAGGCTTCGTAACACGATGGCCAAACTCGAGCGACTGCGTCGACCACAACCAAGAAGTCGTAATAGTACGGCTACTTCTTTTGCCAGTCGTTCAGAAAACTCGTCGCATAGAAGGCGGCACGACTCTCCCTCACGTCGTTCTCTCGACATGAGGAAAATGCCACAAGCCCACAGGAGAGGTGATCTTTCACCACTTCGGCGACAAGACGCATGGCGGCAAGTGGGGTACGAGGAGTATTTCCCTCGTAAGGCTGAGACCTATTGTAGGCCTAGTCCCTCCATGGCTGGGTATCGACGAGTTCGATCACCCGGTGACATTAACCCCTCATTTTTACAAAGAAGAAGACAAGAGGTTATCTTGGGATGTCGGGCGTTCTCACCCGACCTTCGAGCGGTTCGTTGGCCGCCTCGATTTCGATCAACGAACATGGAGAAATTCGATGGAACTCAAAACCCCATCGAGTTCCTCCAAATCTACACTACAGCTATCCGAGCTGCAGGAGGAGGAGAGCATGTCATGGCAAATTACCTTCCGACTGTACTCGAAGGATCGGCGCGATCGTGGCTTTTAAACCAGCCATTCGAATCGATCTACTCGTGGCAACACCTCTGTGATCTATTGTTGGCGAATTTTCAGGGCACTTACAATCGCCTAGGAAAGGAAGATGACCTGCACCTAATAAGGCAAAACAACCATGAAACGCTACGCCAATTCATCGGCGTTTGATCAGTTCAAATTCTATTCGGAAGTTTCGACTAAATGCGTGATCGGGGCTTTCAAGCGGAGTCCGTGCAGAAGCATAACAGAGGACATCGCTTTACATCCACCGCCACCGTCCGAGCTCTTTGAGATGGCGATAGATATCATTCTTCGCCAAGCGGTCGAATGGAACAATACTATCGATCTCAAAGACGACATCCCCAAGGAAGTTGGCGAAAGTGGTAAGAAAAAAGATAAAAAGGCTAGAAAATCTAAGAACAAGGTAAAAAGGCAAAAATCTCGATTCTTGGTTCTAAGGAGGTCCTAGCGTGAGCGATAAGGAGCCACGCAACCCGAAGCAAAATCCCGATCAAGGTAAAGGTAAACGCCAAGATCGGAGAAACGACAAACCAAGGTGGTGTCCTTTTCATAAAAAAGAAGGGCATGATCTTCGTAACTGCCGAGTTTTCTTACGGAAACTCGAGGACTATTATTCTGGCAAAGGGCCACTTCCTACTCTTGAACAGGTAGGTCAAACTAGTGGACAAAAGGAGTCGGATGATGAGGAGATGCCGTTCTAGGACCCACAACACACCATTGACCACATCTATGGGGGATCTTCGGCATACGAATCACGGAGACAGCTGAAAGCAGTTGAGCGTGAGGTAAATACAATCGACTCCCCCCTTGTCAATAAATTACCGAAGTGGTCGGAAGTCACCCTTGCTTTTGAGAAAGGTGATTGTCCGATCCCTTCGACTAGACCAGGTCGATTTTTGATAGTGGTCGAACCCACCATCAACAATTGTCGAGTCAATCGGGTTTTAGTTGATGGTGGAAGCTCGCTAAACATACTGTTTACGAGTACCCTGGACGAGATGCAGGTACCCAGGACAAAGGTAAGGCCGGTACGATATTCATTTCATGGAATCGTACCGGGGTCTTCGGCCAAACCCATTGGCCAAGTTTCTCTTCCTTTAACGTTTGGATCACCAAGCAATTTCAGGACAGAGAAGGTCTCCTTTGATGTAGTCGATTTCGATACGGCATATAACGCCATACTCGGACGACCTACTTTGGCAAAATTCTTGATAGCTACTCACTATGGGTACCAATGTCTTAAGATGCCAGGTCCCAAAGGGGTGATCACGATACATTGTGACAAGAAGATGGCGCACTCCTGCGACCGTCGTTCCCTTGAGATGGTTGGACAACTACCAACTCGAGATGAAAGTCGACCGACCGACTAGCAAGTGGAAGCCTAAAGTGCACCTCCGACGCAGGGAGCCCTCGAAGGCGCTCGCATTGGGGATTCTTCCGACCCCAAATAGGAAGACGCCTCATCACCTTCCTCGCACAAGCCGAGGTCTTGGCGTGGCAAGCATCCGACATGCCGGAGTCCCCAGGAATGTGATCGAGCACAGGCTAGCTCTACGGCCTGATAAACTACCCATAAAACAAAATTTACGGAGATTTGCCCCTGATCGACGAGATGCTATTAGGTCAGAATTGGATAAGTTGCTTAAAGCAGGCTTTATAAGAGAAGTCAACCACCGAGAGTGGTTGGCCAACCCTGTAATGGTTAGAAAGTCTAACGGCAAATGGCGTATGTGCGTAGACTTTACTGATCTCAATAAAGCTTGTCCAAAAGATGATTTCCCTTTACCTCGCATCGATCAGCTGGTTGACTCTACTGCAGGATGTGAGATGTTGAGTTTTCTATATGCATACTCTGGTTATCATCAGATTAGTATGCATCGAGAAGATGAAGAAAAGACAACATTTATTACACCGTTTGGGATATTTTGCTATGTCAAAATGCTATTTGGTCTAAAAAATGCTGGAGCTTCTTTTCAACGTTTGATGCAAACGACTTTTGCTCCTCAACTAGGCCGAAACTTGGAAGCCTATGTTGGCGATCTAGTCGTAAAAAGCACCAAGCGACTCAACCATATCATAGACTTGCGGAGACTTTCGACAACCTCGAAAACACCAATTGGCTGAATCTCGAGAAGTGTGTGTTCGGGTCTCTTGGAAAATTACTCGGATTCTGGTTTACGAGCGAGGAATTGAAGCAAATCGAAAAGATCAAAGCCATAACTCGGATCGCCCTGACCATGAAAAAGAAGTCCGAAACTCACGGGATGCATGGCGGCGTTAAGTCGTTTCATAGCACGATTGGGAGAAAAGGACTATCTTTCTTCAAACTTCTAAGGAAACATGAAGGTTTAGTGGTCGGAAGAGGCTAACTTGACTTTGAGGAAGTCAAGAGGTATCTTACGAGTGCTCTGTTCTAGTTTCCCGAAGCTAGAGAGGCGCTCTTAGTTTACCTAGCCGCCACGCCACAGCGAAGAGCGCGATCTTGGTCGTAGAACGTAAAAACATACAACGACCAGTATACTACGTAAGTGAGGTTTTGCACGGACCTAAGGAGCGTTACCCTCAAGTTCAAAAACTTCTATATGCTCTCCTCATGTCTTCGAGGAAACTGCGGCATTATTTTGAGCGCACAAACTAGCTGTGTCGTCTGAGTTTCCCTTGGGAGCGATCCTCGAATAGGAAACAATGGGGCGCATGACAAAGTGGTCAGTCGAACTTGGGGCGTTCGACATCCATTTTGTGTCCCGAATGGCCGTTAAATCGGATCTTGGCGGACTTTGTCGCCGAATAGACAAATCCTGAACTGTTGGGGATCCCGATCTGATTCCCACAACCAGTGGACGATGTACTTTGACGGGTCGCTTACGATAAGTGACTCGGGGTGGGTGGTCTGGAATCTCCTCTTGGAGAAACCTTAAAGTATGCCATACAATTAAACTTTGGGCCACTAATAGCGTGGCGAATCACGAAGGTTTGCTAGCTAGTATACGAGTGCGAGCGCGATCTCGATTCGGCGACTACTCGTGAGGAGACTCTCAACTAGTCGTGAATCAAGTCGGAAAGGAATACGGTGCTCCAATCCGACCATGTCCCGGTATCTATCGAATGCGAAAGTTAGAAAAGCACTTTTGGGCTTTGAGGTACAATTTATCCTCGAAAGGATAATTTCCTCATGAGACCAAGCGGCTCGTCTAGCTTCCTCCGATCCTTGGTACCGAAAGGGTGTTTTGGAGCGACTTGAAACCGTCTATAGTCAACGAGCGGAGACACCTTCTATAAACGACCTCTCTAGAGTATGAAGATACATGGATGGCACCCATCTACGAGTATCTTGAGGCGGGTTCTTTACCGATGACGATCTAGAATCGGATCGATTATCGAAAGGCCAAAATGTATACTTTGGTGAAGGTGTCCTTTATAAAGAGGAACCCAATGGGTGCTTATGCGATGTATTCAGAGCGAAGGATTAAAACTCCTTCACGACATACGGAGAATCATGGAACTCATGCTTCCTCTGAGCTGGTCGGTAAAGCTTTTCGACAAGGTTTTTATTGGCCAACAGCCCTCTACGATGCCAAGGAGATGGTTAAAAAGTGTGTACAATGCCAGTTTCATAGCCGGCAAATACACCAACCAGCTCAGGCGTTGCAAACAATCCCTTTGTCGTGGCCTTTTGCAACCTGGGGTCTTGATATCCTAGGACCGTTACCCAGAGCTCCAGGAGGTTTCGAGTTCCTTTTTGTGGCCATTGATACGTTCACAAAATGGATAGAAGTCGAACCTGTGACTGGGATAACAACGGAAGCAGCAAAACGGTTCATGATGAGATGCGTGATCACTCGATTTGGAATACCAAGTCGAATTATCACAGACAACGGTAAACAGTTTACAAGCGCAAAATTTCAGGAATTTTGTGACGAGTTGGGAACTCGTTTGTGTTACGCTTCTGTAGCCCACCCCCAAAGCAACGGGGCAGTTGAGAGAGCGAATGGCCAGATAATGAAGGGAATCAAAACCCGAGTCTTCGATCAGCTTGTCAAGCGCTCGGGGGCATGGGTATAGGAATTACCTTCAGTATTATGGGCAATTCATACGACAGCTAGCCGAGCTACAGGAGAAACACATTTCTTTCTAGTTTTTGGTGCCGAAGCCATGCTTCCGCCAGAACTAAAGATCAGGTCAGCAAGAGTCGATAAGTTTAACGACTCAACTCAAGAAAACCTTCGAGCAGACGACATTAACCTGCTCGAGGAAAAGAGAAACCCGGCTTTATTCCGTTCTGCAGTCTACCAACAAACCCTACGCAGATACTATGATCGTAAGGTCCAACCTCGCAGCCTTGCTGAAGGTGACTTGGTATTGAGGCTTATCCAATCCCAGTCTAATCGAAACAAACTCTCCCCCAAGTGGGAGGGTCCTTACACTGTGGTCGAAGTAACGCGTCCAGGATCAGTTCGACTTGCAATGGAAGATGGCCGCGTTCTCTCAAACTCTTGGAACATTGACCAGTTGCGCAAATTTTATGTGTAACAAGCTTCAACGACAATAAAGTGTCAGGTTATCCCTATCCTTTTTGTCTATTTTTGAATCTCGCTTTTTATTTTCGACCATTTTTTTACGCTCATCCTTCCTGTACGCTGGTTAGCAAAAGGACAACACATTTAGTCGAAATCTCTCCCCTCTGCATGTGGTCTTGCCCGCTAGAAGGAGCTTCCTAATGTTACTTCGTTCTTAAACAACCTGTACAATGCTTATTGGGCTCAGGAAAATGGTCGAAAGTAGTTAAGCGAATTCATGTCACCTTAGCTTATTTCGGAAAATAAACTAAGAAGAGTGAACTTTTTGAGATGCATCCGACTACTTTTCAAATAACCTGATTACTTTTTTACTGGTCGAAGGAAGAAACACACCTAGTCGAAGCCTCTCCTCTCTGCACGTGACCTTACCCACTAGAAGGAACTTCCTAGCGTCGTTCTGTTTCCTACTTTTGCTGCCAGGACAACTTCGTCAGGAAAAATGAATGTAGCCGAATGAATCCTTAAGGTACTCTAGACGGTTGTTTCACTCTAGTTGTTATTATCGAGTTGACTAATCTGGTCGGAGATGGTAACATCACCTAGTCGAAGCCTTTTTTCTCTGCACGTGGTCCTGCCCACTAGAGAAAACTTCCTAGCGTCGATCTGTTTTCGCTCTTTCAACTAGTACAAACAAATCGATACTCGACAACTACAAGTCGAACAAACCTCTCTGTTTTCAGAACCCTTTCTATACTACTTCCTTGGTTTATTTCTAATAAACTAAGTAAGCAGTCGGGGGCTAGGATAAAGTTATAAACATGACTTCATTTCTGAGTCTTATTTTTTCCGGGTTATCATCTTACGAAGTTCTGACTACTCTATGAGATAACGCGCAGGGAAAATGAAGGAGAAAGGAGGAATCGCTCATATCTAGTCTAATTATTTTCTTCCCTTTTTATCTTACATGTTACTAACTACTCTAAGAGATAATTTGCAGGAAAAGGGCCATATATTTATACGTCACCACCAAAAAAGACTTATTTTTACAAGATTATATTACAAGACTACTCTGTCAAGGGAGATTCTATTTGCATCTCCTCTGCGACCTTCTCGCCAACCGACTGCATCTCTTCGATTAGCTTCTCTACTGGCCGGCGGTGCGAAGGCTTCAACGAGAATGAAGATTAAGGTTAGGATCACGGGCCTTGAGTTTTGCTAAAACAAAACTCACAGCTCCTTTGACTGCTTCCCTTATCGAATCATTCTGATTGGCCTTCAGAGTAGATACCAACTCGTTCAGAGTACCGACTTGTTCCCCAATGGCACTCGTTCTGAGCGGCCATCGTGTCGTCGCGAGGAGCAACCCTCCCGGCACGAAGCCCATCGAGTACATTGTTCAGAAGTGAGATATTATCTTGAAGATTGATCTTCATTGATTTTGTCTCCTCCTGGGAATAAGTCGAAGCCTCGTGGAGTCATTTTATTTCAGTCAATCGATCTGGAAAGAGCGAAGATTGAATAAGTAAAACGATCCTATGAGAAGATAAAATAAATAAATAGCAGGTAAAAGTTCTACTTACCAGCTAATTGAGAACCCAAGTTCTCAATTTCTTGGTCTTTCTCCTTCGCGATGCGGGAGATTTCACGGACAACGGAGGATTTCTCATGAACCTCGATCCGGAGAGCCCCCATATCGGCCTGAAGGGCCTTATTTTCGACTTCTTTTTCTGCAAAAGAATGAGAGGTTAAAAAGGGGGAAGCAGAAACCAAGACCAGAAGCATTCGTAATTACACGCACTGTTTATTTCTTCCTGCAACTGTTTAGTTGCAGAGTTAGCCTCCTGAAGCCTCTTCAGGAGGTCGGTGATGTTATCCCTTAGTTTCTTCGACTCGGCTTTTTCAAAGTCGAGTGAATCAGCTAAGGTATTTTCGTCGCTCTTAAACCTGAAAGAGTAAAGAGCAGACATGAACATAATCAACCAAACGGTTGTAAGTATTTCTATGACCGATGGGTAGTCGTAAGTTATTCTACGACCACCCCCTAGTCGTAAGTCTTTCTACGACTAGTACAAGTCGTAAGTTTTCTACGACAACCTGATTGCGAGTACTGAATAAATAATCGGAACGATTATGACAATCAGTCACTCACCACCTCTCTTCTTGCTCGCAGAGTGTTGTCTTTTCTTGTCGAAGCTTGACAAGTTGCCGATTATATTCGCAAATCGTAGCGACTTGCTCCACGGCTCTCTGAAAAAGAGAAAAACGATAAGATAAAGAGATAAAACCCCAAGTGAGTATCGATGAATACTTACGTTCATGTTTGACCAAGCAAACATGGAGACTATTCGTGACGGATCCTTGACCCCATCCATCTCTCGACTCGTTTCCACCAAACCCCTTGAGTCGTTCATTGTCAAACACATCTCCGCATTGGCAATGTCTTTGGGGTGGGAACTTCGATCGCGGAGCGGTAGGCAGAAGATCCTACGATGGAGTCAGGGCCAAAGAAATTAGAGCAAAAGTTAAAATACTCCTCTTCCTCGGACTCTGTAATGGGGACACCACCTGGAGGATCGGAAGGAGCATCCTCGACAACCTCCTTCACGCACGGTGATCGGCCTCTGTTTGTCACCTACTTCCCAGTATCCCCTCGAGGCTTACGTCGCCTCCTCTCGGTCTCTCGACGACTCAGGTTGTCGCGGTGACTTCAACATCCTTGGCGCGCGGCAACCTCAAAGAACCGCAGCTTCCTCCGCCACGGGGATAGTAGCTAGATCTTCAGCTACTATCGTTGTCACACCCTTGTCAGTTGAGGGGGAGACAGGGGGATTCTCCATGGGAGTATCCCTAGGGGCTGAAGACGCCGGGCTAAAATCACGTAACAGCAGTAAGTCAAAAACAAGCGACAAGTAGTTACTACACTTATGTCTTTTGTTTTACATACCTCTGCTGTTGGACTAACTCGAAACTTGGGAGCAACCTTCCGACGGAAGATTTCTTGACTTCTTCTCGACCACCGTGGTCGAGATACACTCGGACACCGAGTCACCTCCTCCGACTTCTGGGTGGGCGAGATTAGTCTCGACCACCACGAGAGTGCCGCTTCCCTCGGCCGAGATCCCACCGAGCGGCAGTTTCCTTCACAAAGACATGAATTTCTTCGGTTCTCCTTTTCTAGTTTGTCTTATGAAGCGCGAAGTTGAAGCTGCGAAGGACTTGTCGTCGTAATAGAAAGGTACCTTAACCTTGGGGACCTTGCGCTTAAGGGCAAGGGCCTCTTCTTCTGCTCTTTTCCTTGCCGCGGCTAGGTCTACGGCAAACTTAGCGAAAGGAGCAGGAGGAGCCGGGCTCGAACCCCCCTTGTCGCCGACTTTTACGGTCGGCGCTTCTTGGATGGAGGACTTCACGACTACCTGCTGAGCCGCCCCAACAACCACCAACTCGACTTCTTCGTCGTCTTGGCGGTTCTCCATGAAAACTTTCTGATTGAGGAAGGGGAAAAGTGGTCGTAAAGATCTTTTTACGATCACTAAACCGGTCATCAGTACGACCACTCAAAAGTCGTAAGTATTTCTACGACATTGTCTAATCGTAAGTTATTCTACGATTACGTTAAGTCGTAAGTTTTTATGACATTGTCTAATCGTAAGTTATTCTACGATTACGTTCGATCGTAAGGTTTTCACGATCGGTATCCGATCGTAAGTTTTTCACGGTAAACCGCTTAGTCGTATACCATTCTCGACAACAAAATACCTAAAGGCAAAATCATTTGATTACCTTTAGCGCCTTTCTTTCTCCTCGTGGTCAAAACCACGAGGATTTGAGGAGCCACCGTGTTCGCGAATGCTTCGCAGATGAGCGACACGCGTCAACCTCCGCTGCGAAAGATGCGGGTGTATGGACAATACGATTAAGCGGACTAAATCGAGGATTAAGCAAGGATAAAAGCCAAGAGAGTAAGTTTTCTACTCACCGTCCTTGTAGTCCCCGGTTGGGTCGTCCTTTCTCGAGTACCTCCACATGGGAGGGACCCTTGTCTTTAAAGGATCGATCCGCGCGTGATGAAGTCCTTCACCACGTGCCAACCGGTGAGCCCCTCCGACTTCAAGTCTTTGTGACTTGAATATAGGGGTTATCCGGTCGAGATTCTGGAGTCGAGTCCCGGGAAGAAGACCGCTCGGCGCCTTCCGATGAGCGAGGCTATCTTCCTGGTAACCTCCCAGAAGAACTTCTTCTTCCAACCCGCCATGGCGGCCGGGTAAACATCTGAATGTACTCCTCGACTTACCGTCGTGGAGCTTGAGACCACGACTCTGGCGATCCGCTTGACGAGCCATTCCATAATAATCTTGGAAAAGCTCGAAGTCGCCGGAATCCCTGTAAGCCTCACACAAGTACACAAACACGCTTAGCATCGTGGTGGAATTAGGACCAAGGTTCACTAATTCCACCCGAAGTGCTCAAGCACGAATGTGAGGAAGGGTGGCGACCAATCGAAGGCCACACACAAGATGGCACGAAAAGCGGAATTTGGTGCGCCTCTCCGGCGACCAATCTTGCCGTCACGCAATCCACTTCACAAGAAGACCCTCGGGGATCTTCACGGCAGCGACCAAGGCGATCATCTTTGCATTGTTCATCTCCGACTCACCCACTCGAGACAATCCGGCCATTTCTTTTCTCTCGGAGTGAGAAGATTTGAGGTTGGGAAAGTTCCAAGGCGAGTATGCGGAATCACCCGGCGGAGGAGACGAAAGCAACCGATTGTTGTGTAAAGGTAAGAACCTAAGTTCTTCCCCGTGGCCCGTTTATAACCGCACGATTGAGGCGAAGCGTCGCGAAATCCTAATGATCGTCACCGCCGGAATTGCTTCAATGGGCGGGCTTTTAACCCGCCGTCGGAAAGTCCCAAGACACCTTTTTCACACCTCAAGTGAAATTACCATCTTGACCCCCGGGTCTAATGAAAGGCCAATCGGAAAGGTTTTTGCTTCCGGTCGCAAGGCCACGATTGCTTCGAAGTCGTAAGAAATCCTACGACATCTTGCAATCGTGGTGGTCTTAACAACTTACCTCGATCAAGCGTATTCCTGGTCGAGAGAAACGAATGTTGAAGAGTCTTTCCTTCAATGTTCTCCTCACAACCCCTTAATGATCAGAGGGTCATCTACGACCCTTCGGTCAAGTAAGCTATTTTCACTTGAAGTCGGGGCTAGATGGCGAGGATCTAAATAATCCTCATTTATTAATCAGGAAATATGACGTCACAAAGCATACCCCTTGAATATTATAAGGGAAGAACGAGTCAGGAAGTCATAGGTTATCCTACGACTAACCCCTAGTCGTAAGCTCTTCTACAACTATGGTATAATCGTTACGACTACCCCCTAGTCGTAAGTTTTTCTACGACTATGGTATAATCGTTACGACTACGTCTGGTCGTAAGTCTTTCTACGACTAGCTCTGCTACAGATTCCTCACGATTTCTTGGACCCACCGCCGAAGACCCACTAAATAGTGAGGATCGAAGCAGTCAAAATACGCGATTATATTTTGACATAGCGCTAATAATTCCCACTATCTCTCGATCGATAACCGTTTTGACAAAGATGGGAGGTTACTACTCCGGTAATTACTCTCATTATTGCGCAATAATGAGCGACTAATTAGTCTGGAATGACGACGTCCACCACTGCTTAGTATAAATAGGTGTCTTTTAGAGATAGTAGGAAGAGGACCCTTTTTGGGACAGAGAGAGCCTTTCCTGGAAGACAGTTAGGAAAACCTTCAGTCGATTGTAATCCAGATAGCAAATACAAGATACACAGGAGTAGGGTTATTATTCTCATCCGAGAAGGCCCGAACCTGTATAAAAATCCCCGTGTCTCCTTCGTCTGCGTGATCAATTGTGGAGACCCCCCAAATCAAACAATCTTTACGTAAGATCGGTTCTAAAACACCGACACAAGCAAAATACCGAAAAGAAAAATTACAAAGGCTCAAATGGCTCGGTATGGATGATAGATGCAATATTTTTTTTTAGGCAATTTTCTAGACTCTAGGTATGAAAAATGAATCTACTACTAGAAAACGGGAAATTCCCATCGTTCAACTGAAGCTCTGATACCACCTGATGAACCCGAAGGTCCTATTGTTGGCCCGATCTTTCGATGAGAACGATAAGTTCGGTAGTCGTCTTTCAACTCTCACGATCGTGGCTACGAACACGCAAGGCTCGAAACCACGCAATCGCTGAACTGGTTGACAAGTCATTATCAACCGTGCACGAATACCTGGATGACCTGACCACGAAGGTCGATTCCTGCATACACCGAAGAAGCACGCAAGAACAAGATAAATAAGCAATCTAAATTTGCGAATATGAATGAAATATTTGATAAATAGGGATTCCGATGCGGTATTATGGTTGGTCTAGTTGACACAAGCCAATACACGAAGTTGCATAGAAACTAACTTTTAACTAAACAAAATCCAAGAAAACCAGAGGGGGTGTGGCCTCCTTAAATAGGGGATGAGGAGCCACACATCTAATAGAACTAAAGGGGTGGGAGTAATTTCACATGTACTGTTCACATGAACAGTAACTGCACCCCCAGATGGTCCGTCGGCAGATGGGCCAAGTTTAGTATGATTACGAGGCCCGGATTGGCTCAAACAAGTGATATGACGTCTTCTTTGGATGATTACGATCGGTCCAGAAGGAATTTGAAGATGAGATCGGATCCGTTGGAAATAGGATGAAATAAGCTTTCAATCAAGTACTCGTGGACCTCCAACGGACTCCGTATGTGAAAGTTATGCCTGTTTTAAGTTGGTGTTGTCAGGCTGATTCCGGAGGCCGAACTGGATTCCAAAACGGGTCCACTGAAGCGCTTGCTTGTCTTGGACCAAAAGTGATGTGGCGCTGCATATATATATATATATATATATATATATATATATATATATATATATATATATTATCATTAGGTAGCATCATATAGTTCATATAATATAAAGACACTCCTAAAAACAAGCTCACCTGATAATTTAAGTGAAGTGTACGAGCTCTTATACTTGGAACAGTAAGCATAGCAAATATAGTTGTATCCATAGGGGTCACGTCCTCATCATCCTCCCTTTCTTGAAAACAAAACCGTCCTCGACTTTTGATAAGCTGAAAATAGGGTAACAAAGAAGCCAAAGTGTATGCATGGTATATGTATATGTCATCTGTTTTAACGGTTCTTCGTTGTTGCACAATTAATGTTAGACGACAGCAGCGATCATAAAATATCATCGTATTATTACCCCAAGAATAGTATTTACCTTTTATTCATACAACTTGACATGTTTTCTTTTCTCTTTGCAATTTTAGTCACTCTTCTCCAGCCCTAGGGATACTTTTATCGAGAGGCCTGCAGTTATTTCTCCTACAGTCGCAGAGACAACAATTGTTTCTTTTGCAGTCGAAGAGACAACAACGGAGGTGGTTGAGGAATCGATCCCTGTCCCTGTGGTGGCGATGGAGGAGTTTACTGTCGCTGAAGCAACCATGATCACTGAGGTCATCATAGAAGCAGAGGTGAAGACGGGGGAAGACCTGGATAATATGGTGATTGAGCTGGGTATTGAGGATATCAATAATTGGACATGAGACTTGGTCCTACAATCACGAGAAGCATCCAGTTAAGATGGAGGAGCAACCTCCGATCGTGGTACCAGAAAGGAGGTTGTGGAAGACGCCCCTCCTAGTCCTCAAGGAGGACTCGTTTTTGTTGCCAACAACGACAAAGAAGAAGAAGACGAAGACTTCTTCGACCTCTTTGGTCCACTAATCATCGGATCTTCTTCATTTAGGTCTCATGAGCGAGTCTCATACCCTAAGGACATTCCAAATAGGAGACATATCTTTGATGACGGACGTCTTCAAAGAGTATGATGGGACAAAGTCAATGGACTTGATGAACTACAAGATTCCGAGATTGTGTATGCCAAGTTTGCTCGGGCAGCTATCAACGTAAATACTTGATGTCAAACATTTTCATATTTGGATTTTTTTTTTTATTTTTCTTACTACCTCTTCTTTTGTTCAAAGAGCTGCTGAGCAAGTTATTACTGTTGATGAATACCACAGACAACTAGTTTTGCTGAAGAAGCAGCAATCTGAACTCTGCCAACTGACGGTGAGATTGTAAGTGATTGTTACGAGAGGAAATGAAGGATTCTTTTGTTCGGAGACCTGTCGAATAAGTTTCTACTGTTGTTTAGAGAGGTTAGATTTTATTACGACCACTCATTCAATGCTCATGTCTATTTTAACCTTTGTAGGTATCAAAGTGATGAAAAAACCTTAATCTCTGCACTCGACCATGTAAGAGCTGAGGTGCAGAGATTAAAGGATGAAAAAGAAGATCTGCTGAAGAATCTTCAGGACGCAAATTCCGCAGCTCGTGGGTTGTAGAATAAAATAAACAGTAAGTTTTGTACTTAAGATTGTTCATCTTAATGACATTCATTTCTTTCTCTAACTCTTCTTTTTAGAAAAAGAGGTCAATATGGGTAAGTTCAAAACCGAGGTCGATTCAAAGACCTTGGTGGTCAACGAGCTAACCCGTATTAACAAAGAAAAATAGAAGAGAATAAAGGCGTTGGAGGAGTAGTGCACAAAGGATGCTGCCTCCCACAATAACGAGATCAAGAAGCTTGATTCTCGTTTAGTAGGTAATAATTCTTTTACTTACGACCAGTTTTATTTACTAATCTTTAAGAAGCATTTTTCTGACAAGTCATACTCTATTTTCATACCAAGCAGTCGAAATAAAATGACTCCAAGAAGCTTCGGCTCGTAATCAGGAGGAAATGAAGGCAACGAAGATCGACATTCAAGACAACATTTCACCCTTAACAATGTGCTCGGTGGACTTGGTACTAAGGAGATCACTCCTCTTGAAGACACCGTGGTCGCCCATACGAGTACCATTGGATAACAAGTCGGAACTCTAGAAGAGTTGATAACAATTCTGAAGACCAATCAAGCCGACTCGATAAGAGAAGCGGTCGAAAGTGCAGTTAGTTATGCCCTAGCAAAACTTAAGGCACATGACCGTAATCTTAACCTTCAACCAGTCGAAGCCGATTTCAACTACCCTGAAGCAGAGGCATCATGACTGATTGAAGAAATGCAGCCAGTCGGCAAGAAGGTCACGGAGGAGATGCCAATCGGATCTCCTTCATCAGAGTAGTTTCTAATATGGCATATTATTGTAAAGACAGTCTCTTGTTTATGACTATAAACCTTTATTTTCCTGCAAATTATCTCATCGAGTGGTTAGTAACTCATAAGACAATAAATAGAAAAGAAAATTGAACTTAAAACTAAGAATTGAAGTCATATAAATAACTTTATCCTAGCCCCTGACTATTTGCTTAGTTTATTTATATAAACTAAGTAAATAGTGAGAAAAGTATTTATTTTTTAAAAAATGTTCGACTTTTGTTGTCGATCTCGATTGTCATGTACTGGTTGCAAGAGTTAGGAATAGATCAAAACTAGAAAGTTTCTTCTAGTGGGTAGTACCAAGTTCAGATAAGAAAGACTTCGACTAGTTGTGTTCCTTTCTCTGACCAGGTTAACCAAATCGTAGAGATCAACAAACTGGACTCAATTGCCATGTACTAGTAGCAAGAGTTAAAGACAGCATGATGCAAGGAAGTTCCTTCTAGTGGGCAGGACCACGTGCAGAGAGGAAAGACTTCGATTAGGTTGTGTACTTCCTTCAACCAGGTTAATCGAATCGAGCGTTTTTAGAGTGATCGAATAGACTATAATTTAAAAAGAGCTTGTCGTAAACTATTTCGACCATATTTTGTTGAACCTAGTTTCTTTGTTTTGGTAGCAAAAGTTAGGAACAGGTCGACGCTAGGAAGTTCCTTCTAGTGGATAGGACCACATGTAGAAATTAAAAGCTTCGACTAGGTGATGTCACACTCCTTCGACCAGTGTAAAGAAAACGGAGTGTTTAAAAAATGATCGAAAATCGAAGCGTTGCCCAATGCAAATTTTAAGCCAATAAAGATTGAAGAAAGCATAAATTTTATTGAGAATATACGGAGTTACACGTAGAATTTGTGTAGTCGGTCGATATTCCATGAGTTGGAAAGGATTCTGCCATCCTCCATTGCTAGTCGTACTAAGCCTGATCGTGTAACTTCGACCACTGTGTAAGAACCTTCCCATTGGGGGAAATTTTATTTCGATTAGACCGGGATTGAATCATTTTCAATACCAAGTCACCTACAGCAAGGCTGAAGGATCTAGACCCACTATTATGTGTTAATGGAGTATTTTTGTGATTAATGACAAATACACTTGTGAGACTAACACTTTTATTGTTATATCATGTTTACCCTCAGCTTGGATATAAAAGCAAAAATCCAAACAGGTATGTATTCATTAATGACAAATCTATTTGTGAGACTAACAATTCTATTGATTATCTATTGTTTAGTCTCGTTTGGATATAAAGATGAAAATACAAGAGGTATGCATTCTACTTCTTCTTATTATATCTTGTTGCATTCCTCGGATCCAAAATATAGGTTAAACTCCACCAAAAGGTTAACTTGGATATGTACATATGTTTCCATCACACATTTGTGTATGCACATATTTAGGGGAAGTTCATTCTATATTTTGTGGTTTCATTAGTATTGATCCATATCCTCTTTCCACATATATTAAGGATCTTTACTTTGAAACATATCCTTGAATATATTTAACTTGTATAGTTAATATATATTCATATGAGTATATGAGAACATATGAAACTTATGTAGTTCATAGATGCTCATATATCCTTGAATATATTTAACTTGTGTAGTTAATATATTCATATGAGTATATACAACTTGTGTAGTTCGTATACACTCATATTTAGTATGTACAACTTGTAGTTCGTATATACTTATGGTATATATAACTTGTGTAGTTCATATATACTCATATTGCTTTATATTCAATTATTTACAATTGTGTTATGGGACTAATGGGTGTGCTAAGATGTTTTCGAGGCTTAGTCCCAGAGTTTGAGTGGTGACATGAAAAGGAAATGCAAAGGTGATAAAAGATCAACATGGCTCAAGACAAAGGAGTCATGCATTGCATTTCGAAAAACTTCTAGAAGAACTTCAGTGGAAATCGGTATGACCGCATTTGGTAAGCGGTACTACCAATGTGCGGTAGTACCGGGTTTTACATGGCAGTATGTTTATTCCAGAGAGCTTGTTTTTGGTGTTCTGTTTTTCTCAGCAGTATTGGTAGTACCGGTGCCTTTGTGGCGGTACGTGTTTTCTAGAGAGGCATTTGTTGCTCTCTTGGAAGCACGGTAGTACCGGCATTGTATGCGCGGTAGTACCGCACCTCGGATGTACCGATCTGTACGGTATGGAAATTCCAGTAGCATTGCTTTTTGGACTTGGTTTGCTTTGAGGTGGCGCGGAAGTACCGGCGCTTTGTGCACGGTATGACCGGCTCACGGAACTACCGTTCTTATGGTGGCGGTACGTAAAATCCAGAGCGTATGCTTTTTGGTACTTAGCCGTGATTTTGAGCATGTGTTGCTCTCTCGGTATTACGGTAGTACCGCAATGTGTTGTGTGGAACTACCGATTATTGGAACTACCGCGTATTAGTTGGTGGTAGTACCGCACTTGAAAGTAATGGCTTGTTTAGAAGCATTTATGCATGTATATCTTGTTAATTATTGTTAATGACATTGTGGAACTAACATTTTCCATTAGTTGGATGAATAGGTTGTTCCATAGTGGTTGAAGACTTTGGATGACATCATTAGTTGATGGTCATCAAGTCAAGATTCGGGATGATGGAAATCATCATGTGTTGATGATATTCAAGAAGAGGAAGATCACCATATGCTGATGATATTGAAGGAAAAAGCTTAGAGTAAAGGATGCATCATGTGTTGATACATATCAAGACATCAAAGAAGGAGATGATCATGAGTTGATCATCAAGTCAAAAGAAGGATCTATCATGTGTT
Organism: Ampelocalamus luodianensis; assembly: GCA_036346255.1. Taxonomy (NCBI): domain Eukaryota; kingdom Viridiplantae; phylum Streptophyta; class Magnoliopsida; order Poales; family Poaceae; genus Ampelocalamus; species Ampelocalamus luodianensis. The sequence goes on along the minus strand of CM070622.1, from coordinate 22,389,849 downwards.
GATAGAGATCAAGCAAATGATACATCATGTGTCGGTACATATCAAGACTCGAGATGGAGAATGTCATCATGTGTTGATGAGCATTATGTCAAGATCCCAAAGCAAAGGAAAACATCATGTGTTGATGATTATCAAGTCAAGAACACGGACTTGAAGTGAGGATGTGCGTCATCAAGCTTCAAGAAGATGCTCAAGGCAAAGGTATGACTAGCTAGGGCTAAGGATGTGTTCCTAGTCTTTTACCGGTTTTGGTGTTTGGTTGGAATATCGGATTGCTAGTATAGGTTGCCGTACTATTAAGAGGGGTCTTGTCTAGTAGCTTGAGTCTCTTCATGTGTTGATAGCTCAATCTCACTTGCTCTAGCTCACCGTGGCATGATGCTATTATTTGCGAATGTGTTTTGCAAATAGTCGAGGCTCATGCGTCTAATCCTTGTAGCATGTGACTATACTTTGCAAATATATTTTGCAAATGGTTGAAGTGCATGTACCTACTCCTTGTGGCATGATCTAAGTTTGCAAATGTGTTTTGCAAATTGTTGGGATTCATGTATTTTCCCTTGGCATGGTCTAAGATTGCTTGTTGCTAATACTTTTGACTTAGACCATGGTAGTGGCTCTTTGGAGTTGTGCTTTTTGATTTGATTAAATGTGTTTGAGATCAAATCAAATAGGTGGGTTGTGTAACCCTCTGAATAAGCTTTCAATAGAGCCCAAGATCACTTAATTCCGACATCGGAGTCAAAAGTTATGACCTTTTTACCGAGTGTCGTTTATGCTGAAAAATGGGCTACGGTAGTACCGCTCTTATAACAGTGGTAGTACCGCAGAAATGTAGTACCGCCCATATAACTGCGATAGAACCGCACCAATGCTGTAACGGCTAGTTTTTTGGGCTGTAACGGCTCCAAACGGCTAGTTTTTGTTGTGGGGCTATAAATACCCCCTTGACCAGTTGAGAGACAACCTTTGGCACTTTATTTCACTCTCTTGAGTCAGTGTGAGCCTCTCCTCTCTATTCTGCATGTGTTGCACCTTGTGAGCAAGGAGAGAGATCTCTAGTTGCATATGTTGCATGTAGAGTTGGATTTCGTATCCATTTGAGCTTGTGCATTCGTTTCACGTTGTGAGAGTCAAGCAAGGAGCTTGGCTTATTACTCTTGGTGTTTGACGACACCTAGACGGCGTGAAGGCGTCGTGGTCCGGTGATCTTCTCAAGTGAAGCTTGTGAGAAGGCCCGGTGTTTGTGAGTGGCTTGGTGCTCGCCATCTCTGGAGTGGAGTAAGAGCAACTCTAGTGGAGCGAGGTGTTGGTTCGGTTTGGAACCGGTCCAATTGGTTTGGACTTACCTCGGAGGCGGGTACTCAATTCGTGGAGCCGGTCCAATTGGTTTGGGCTTGCCTCAACGTGGATTAGGGGAGACCGGCAAGTCTCCGAACACCATGGTAAAACATCACTGTGTCATCTTGTGGTTTGCATTCTTGAGCTTTACTTATCGCAATTTATATACCTTGTGTTAAATTGCTTATTCATTGTGTATGAATGCTTACCATGCTTTGTACCATTTACATTGCTTAAATTAAATTGCTTACAAGTCCATGCTTGATTGATTATTATCAATTGACTTGTATTGTTGGTGCACTTGGTGAACCTAGTTGATTTAAGCTAAACCGAATTGATATTTAGCTTCTGCTTTAGAAATTGGTTTTAGCCGTAGAGATTTTTAGAAATGACTATTCACCCCCCCTCTAGTCGGCCTCCTCGATCTTACAAAGGCTGCGAGGTAGGATCTTACGATCGTAGTATTTATGTCGGGCTTGTTGGTAGACTACCGAACGGATTAAGGGTTGATTCATCTTCTATTCAAGTAGGTTGATGTCATCTACTCGAAGTTGTTCCTGGTAGAGTTGTTGTAATTTTTTACCCTTATCGACCAAATCATTAATTCTAGTAGAAACATGGCTTCAGCCCCAAAAACTAGAAAAAAAGGGTGTTTCACCCGTAGCCCGACTAGTAGTTGTACGAATTGCCCATAACACTAAGGGTAATTCTTTTACCCCAAGCCCCCGAGCTCTTTATAAGATGGTCAAAGACTCGAGTTTTTATTCCCTGTATAATTTGTCCATTCGCTCTTTTGACTGCCCATTGCTCTGTGGGTGGGCGACAGAGGCATAACACAGTTTGGCACCCAGATCTTTGTAAAATTATTGGAATTTTGTGCTCGAAAATTGCATACCATTATCTATAATTATTCGACTTGGAATACCAAATCAAGTAATCACACTTTTCATCATAAACCTCTTGGCTGCTTCTGTTGTTATCCCAGTCACAGGCTCTTCTTCAATCCAATTTGTGAATGTATCAATAGCTAAAAAAGGAACTCAAAACCTCCTAGTGCTTTTGGAAATGGTCCTAGGATATCAAGACCCTAGGTTGCAAAAGGGCAAGAGAGGTATGGTTTGCAATGCTTGAGCCGGTTGGTGTATTTGTCTGCTATAAAACTAGCATTGTACACACTTTTTAACTAACTCTTTAGCATCATGGAGAGCTGTTGGCCAGTAAAAACCTTGTCGAAAGGCTTTTTCGACCAGCGTTCTGTAAGAAGCGTGAGTTCCACAGATGCCTCTGTGTATGTCGTGAAAAAAATTTAATCATTCTCTCTGCGATATGCATCACATGAGAACCTCTTGAGTTCCTCGATTATAGAGGACTCTTTCGACCAAAGTATACATTTTGGTCTTGCAGGATAAACGATCCACCTCAAGATCGTCATTGGGTACTGTATCCTTCTGAAGATACCCATAGATAGGATCCATCCAGGTATCCTCGTATTCTAGAGAGGTTGTCTTAATAGGAGATGTCTCTGTTGTTTCGATCAAAAACGACTTCTATAGCTATTCCAAGAAGACTACTTTTGGTACTTGTGATAGGGGAGAAGCCATTCAAGCTAACTGGTTAGTGAGAAAATTATCCTTTCGAGGAATATATTGTACATCAGAGCCAAAAAAATGCTTTTCAAGCTTTCTGACTTCCGATAAGTATTGTGACATTGTTGGATTAGAGCACTGGTACTCTTTTCTGACCTGATTCATGACTAGTTGAGAGCCTCCTCTCATGAGTAGTCATCGAATCCTGAGCGCTTTCGCTGCTTGTATACCAGCCAACAAACCTTCGTATTCTACCATGTTGTGAGTGGTAGGAAAGTTTAATTGAATGGCATACTTTAAGGTCTTTCTTGTAGGAGATTCTGGGACCACCCCAGCCCCCGAGCCACTTAGCCTAAGTGACCCATCACAATCCACTGATCATGGGATTCATACTAGGGATCCTGAACAGATTCAAAATTTGTCTATTCGACGACAAAGTCTGCTAAGATCTGGGATTTAATGGCCGTTCGGGACACGAATTGGAGGTCGAACTCCCCAAGTTCAACCGACTATTTTGCCATGCGTCTGTCGCTTCCCTATTCTGGAGGACCTCTCCTAAGGGAAACTCAGACAACACAATTATTTTTTGCGCCTAAAAATAATGCTTCAATTTCCTCGAAGACATGAGGAGGGCATATAGGAGTTTTTGGACCTGAGGGTATCGCTCCTTAGGCCCGTGTAAAACTTCAGTTATGCAGTAAACTAGTCATTGAACATTTTCACATTCTACAACCAGTATTGCGCTCACTACCTGTGGCGTGACAGCTAGATATATTAAGAGCATTTATTCTCGAAGGCTTTGTTCGCCTCCTCTGACCATTTGAAACCCTCATGTTTCCTCGGAAGTTTGAAGAAAGGAAGTACTTTTTCTCCCAGTCATGCGATGAAACGACTTAAAGCTGCTATGCATCCTGTGAGTTTCTGGATTTCTTTTTTGTAGTTGAAGGGTGTATTTGTTCAATGGCTTTTATCTTTTCAAGATTTGTTTCGATTCCTCGTGTAAAAACAAGGAATCCAAGAAATTTTCCTGGAGAGACTCCGAATATACACTTTTCAAGGTTGAGTTTCAAATGGTGTTTTCTGAGGTTGTCGAATGTTTCTTACAGATCAAAAATATGATTAAGGTGCTTGATGCTCTTTACGACCAGATCATCCACATAGGCTTCCAAATTTCAGCCTAGTTGAACAGAAAAGGTCGTTTGCATCAAGCATTGAAAAGAAGTGCTGGCATTTTTTAAACCAAATGGCATTGACATAGCAAAATATTCCAAATGGTGTAATAAATGTGGTTTTTTCTTCATCATCTAGCCACATACTAATCTGATGATTACCAGAATATGCATCTAGGAAACTTAATATTTCACAACCCGCAATAGAATCAACCAATTGATCAATACGAGGAAGAGAAAAATCATCTTTTGGATAAACTTTATTGAGATCAGTAAAGTCTACACACATACTCAACTTACTATTAGAATTTCTAACCATTACAGGGTTAGCCAACCCCTTTGGGTGGTCAACTTCTCTTATAAAGTTTATTTAAAGTAACTTGTCCAATTCTGATCTGATAGCATCTCGTCAATCAGGTGCAGATCTTCGTAATTTTTGTTTTATGGGTTTCTTGTCAGGCTATAGAGCCAGCCTGTGCTCGATCACCTCCCTGGAGACCCCAAACATGTCGAATGCTTGCCACACGAAGAAATCTGCGTTAGCTCATAGGAAGGTGACGAGGGCGCCTTCCTTTGCCGGATCGGAAGTACCCCAATGCAAACAGTCTTTGAAGGCTCCTTTGGGTTCAGTGGAACTTCTTTAACTTGATCATTCGGCTTTGGTGCAGGCTTCGACTGCTTGGTCGAAGGCTGACTCTTGCTTGCTTCTCGAGTTGGTATTTGACCAACCATCTCGAGAGATTTTCAGCCGCACATAAGCGCCATCTTTTTATCACAGCGGACTGTGATTACCCCTTTGGGACCTAGTATCTTAAGACATTGATAACCATAATGAGCAGCCATTAGGAATCGTGCCAAAGTTGGTCGTTCGAGTATGACGTTTTATGTTGTGTCGAAGTCGACCACATCAAAAGAGATTTTTCTGTCTTGAAATTATTTAGAGAAACAAATGTTATAGGAAGAGAGACTTAGCCAATGGTTTTTGGCCGAAGACCCCGATACGATCCCATGAAAGGAGTATCATACAGGCTTTACCTTTGTCCTGGGCACTTGCATCTCATCCAGGGCACTTGTAAATAAAATGTTCAGTGAACTCCCACCAACAACTAACACACGATTTACTCGACAGTTGTTGATGATGGGCTCAACCACGATCGAAAATCAACCTAGTTGAGTAGAAGGGATCGGGAAATCACCCTTCTCAAAAGAAATGATGACTAATGACCACTTAAGTAATTTATTGGTAAGAGGAGGAACAATGGAGTTTACCTCACGTTCAACAGTTTTGAGCTGTCGTTTTGACTCGTATGCCGAAGATCCTCCATAGATGTGATCGATGGTGTGATTCGAATCCTGAAATGGCATCTCCTCGTCGTCGTTCGACTGCTTTCGACCACTTGTTTGCCCTACCTCCTCGAGTATAAGAAGAGGTCCTTTGCTGATGTAGTAGTCCTCGAGTTTTTGTTGGAAAACTCAGCATTTGTGAAGGTTGTGTCCATCCTTTTTATGGAAAGGACACCACCTAGGCTTGTCATTATTCCGTTTGGGACGTTTGCTTTTGCCCCGATCGGAGTATGGTTTGGAGCTTCGAGGCTCCTTATAACTTACGGCCAAGACCTCCTTGGAGATATTGACTTAAGGATTTTGGCCGTTGGTATTGTTCTTGGATTTCTTGGTCTTTTATCATTCTTCTTGCTACTTTCGCCTACTTCTTGAGTATCTTTATCATCTCGATCGATGGTTATGTTCCACTCGACTACTTCTGTTGCAGTTGCATATCGGTCGGCCATCTCAAAAAGCTCAACAACAGTAGTAAGAGGATTTAAAGCGATGTCCTTTGTGATCCTTCTACTACAAACTCCCTGTTTAGATGCTCTCATAACAGAAGAATCATAAACCTCAGGTATTGAGTTGTGAACCTGACTGAAACACTTGATGAACTGGCGCAAGGTCTCATGGGCATTCTATCTCATTCTATGCAGGTCATCCTCCTTTCCGGATTATTGTAGGTACCCTAGAAATTGGCCAGTAGAGATCGCAAAGGTGCTACCATAAACAAATTGACTCCTGTGGTTGATTTAACAACCACGACCAAGTAGATCATTCGAGCACAGTAGGAAGGTAATTCGCTATGACGTGCTCTCCTCCTCCCGCTGCTCTAACAGTGGTCGTATAAATATAAAGAAATTCAATGGGATTTTGTGACCCATCAAACTTCTCTATGTTCACCGGTCGAAATCATGGCGGCCAACGAACTGCTCGAAAGTCAGACGAGAACACCCAACATCCAGTAATAATATGATGACACCTTCTTTGCGGGAAAGAATGGTTGATGTCACTAGGTGATCATACGCGACGATACCCAGTGGCAGGTGGACCTGATCTGTCGTAGGTCTCAGTCCTACAAGGGTAATACTCTTTGTATTCCATCTGTTGTTCCAGATTCCTAGGTAGAAGTGGTGAACGATGACCTCCCCTAGGAGCTTGTCAATCACCGAATGTTCAAAGAACTCTCCTCCGACTGGAGTTGTGTTTAGGAGAGCGACCGGACCTGTTGTTGTGCTATTCTCCATGAGGGGAGTTATTCGAACGACTAGCGTTCGACGGAGTCGTCCCAATACGACTTACAGAATGATGTCGACGAGTTTGATCAAGCCTGACCATTGCGCCCTGAAGCCATCGTGCAATCTCTTGAGTGAAGAGGTCGTAGCCTGGCACTCGTCCAAGTTCTTGAGTCGGGTTCTCGATCAAGTCGTTTATACATTGAAGTTCTTGAGCTTCCTCTAACCGATATTGAATACACCCAGGTAAAGTTCTCTGGGTTGCAATTCTTCTCCTCTGGATGGTTTCAGGATCATCCACATCCAAGTTTACCTGAGTATGCCTCATAGGAGAGTGATCATTTCTAGGATTTCGCCCATGCTCATGAAGGTGGTTATCCTGTTCATCGCTAGAGGCGTCCTCGCCATCACCACGAGAGCCCGAAGTGAGTGTGCGATGTGAAGCATCCCCAGTCCTACCTCTTGGAGAGAGATTAGGATCTGAGGAGAGTACAAAGACCTCCTGGATATCATTTCCACTTGCGCCTGAGTCCTCCTGGCTTGAGTAGTCGAACAACAACGCCTCGCGACTTGGAACAATCCCTTTCAGGAAGGGGAATTATAGGTTATAACCGTCTCCAACCGAAGATGAACCCTGCGATGGTACAATCGAATCCGCACGAAAAATGGGTTCAACAACGCACCTCGTGGGGGTAACCGAAGGGTGACGATCACCATATACTGGTTGAGCCCCGAAATGATGGATTCCAGGACTTGTTGTGCCAGATCAGACGGCCTCAGGCGGACTCGGACATTTGGACGGGGAATCCTTGCTATGCTTTGTACTTGTCTTGGTTCAGTCCTGATCATGATCGGATAGACCCTTGCCCTCTGAGGAATTTGATCCCTCATCTGGATGTAATGTTGTGGGGGGAAGATCCCTCATCAACTATGTCTGTAGCATGGTCTCCTAGGTCTGGTGAACGATCCCTGGAAATGGCATTACCGTCGAACGAAATAATGCTCTACTCGTATTCGTATCAGGCATCCATGTCGAGTTCTACGTAATCTACCAAATCGAATAGGTTCTCCTCGTTCCACTCTCTTGCCATGAAAGCAACAGAGTTGAGAAAATCAAGAGAACTTGCCGAAAAGGAATCACCGAAAAGACCCCACGGACGGTGCCAACTATCGATGACCTAGTATCGATCTTACGAATGAATATTTGGGGCTTTCCTAGAAATAGATCAACAAAGAGAAAGACACATGGATTTAGACAGGTTTAGGCCTTCCCCGAGGAGAATAACAACCCTACTCCTATGTTGTTGTATTGACTATGCTATTTACAATTGGGAAGAAGATCATTAAAACTAATACTTAATGTCTTCTTGTTGTAATCTCCGATTGATCTACTCAATATCCACTGACTTTAGCATTTATATAGCGCACAAAGGGGTGATCAACGCTTGATGAAATGCACACATTGATGGAAGTTATTATCAGAGAGATAACACCCCATGTCGTCTGGCAGTTATCATTAGAGACATCGGCGTAATGCATGCAGTTATCCCAAAGAATAACAACGTATGTTAACTGCTCTGTGTCTTAAACATAACGTATAAAATTTTCTAGTCAATTGGGCACACATGTCTGTAGGCTTTGTCGACTATAGGGTAATCGTAATTAACCTGGTCGTAGAAAGGCTTACAACCATGAGGTCGTCGTAGAAAGGCTTATAATCATGAGGTTGTCGTAGATCATCTTTCGATCATACAGGATGGTTGTAGGATGGTTTACGACCAATCATCTTAAGTTTTTCCCTTATGAATGATAAGGGGTATACTTAAGACTATCTTGGGGATATTGTTATCTATAATAACAACACATAAATAATTTAATTAATTAAGGATTATTAGATCCTCGTCAAACTCGTTAATTAATTAGTCATAGTTAGTTAGTCATAATTAATGAAGTCATAATTAGTTAGTTGTAGTTAAAGTCATAGTTAGTTAGTCGTAATTAATTTTGTAGTTTTTTACTATGCATCGATTACCTAGAAGTTGTTATTTTGGTTAGGTAGGTGTCGTAGGGGTGGCCCCACTGGCCCCAGCAACTCGGCGAAGACCAACAGGGCCTGCGAAGACCACGAGCCAGGGGCCCCCGAAGGTACCTGGCAGCTTCCCTGGGGCATTCTGGAGCCCAAGCGAAGGCCCCCAGGAAGCCCGCATGGGCCAATGCAACGGAGACTCCGATGGTGGGCCAAAGGCATCCGGACCTCCACCGTAGCACCATAGGCCCGGAAGGCGCAAGCCGCACGAGACCTCCTCGGGGGGCGCCGAAGGGTGCCTCCCGAGGATGCCCGCGAAGGTGCCTGTGGTCGCGCCCGGCGCACTCGCGCGACGATGAGCGAGAGGTTAGCACCGGTGGACCGGGCATACCAGCCAGGTGGACCAAGACCAGGGAAGTCCACCATGCGCCAGAGGCTATGCGTAGGGGTAGGAAATACCCGTGCAACCCCTACGCATGTGGCACCTTTTTAGGGGTAGATCCATAATTTCATGTACCCTATCAGAAGGCTATAAATAGCCACCTCCCCTATGTAATAACTCAGACCCGGATTTTTGGCAATTAATACACATTTATTTCCTTGCATTCGGTCCCCTATTCGAGGATCCTTTGGTCTCCCTCTTAGACACCAGGGGTCCCCCTCTTGTACTGTCTAGTCTTTCTTACTACGACAATAGGGAAGTGTAGTTATTTTTGGGAGGTAGGGAAATGTAGATTAAATAGTGTGACCTATTTATTTGATTATGTACAATAAAGAATAGTGAATTGCTCATAACATATGCATTGAGTTGTTGTGGCTTTAGGTAATATCCAACATGCAAGACTTGCTTGTGTTTTATGATGATAGTCTCGTACAGGACGAACCGGGTGGGTTAGACTTATCGAGATGCCAGTACAAGGTGGTCTAGGTTGAGGTCCTAGATGCGATGAATATTCATGAGCTGACGAGATGCATCTGGAGAGAGTTCGACATGGAGGCAACGACGAAGAAGGTTGTCATCGAGGCGATCACCTGCACGAATATGGGAGGGAAGGGCGTATGGGAGCTACTCAAGGTGAATGGTAGTGTTGCGTGGGGCTAGTACATGCAGATTGCTGCCAAGCCCGAGGCGGCGATATACGGGAGTTCGATGGTGTACGTGAATTTCATGAATAAGGTGCCAGCAAACCTTGATGATGCTGGAACCTCAGGAAGTAGGGAACCGTAGGCAATGTGTGAAGACAGGAGCACTAAATGTGTTGTTTTGGAGGAATACTACGAGAGAAGACTTATGCAAAATGAGGGGGTGGGACAATGGTGATCGGCCTGAGAACATACAGAGGTATATGGACCAGAAGATGCTTAAAGCTTGTATGCACGGCATCCGGTGATCGATGGCCTAAGGAGGAAGTACGAGATCCGACTGAGACAGAAATATGTTAATAGTCATGCCAGGGGGAAAGGAAGCATACTTGCACCATTGGTGATGTGGCTATATGCACCTGCAACAAGCCAAAACTCCTACATAAGCCATACTCACATGTGTATAAGGCGTGCGCGCAAGTCAGACATATATCTACGCCGTACATCTGCGAGTACTACGACATGCACCATCTTTTCGGGACATGAAGTGCTGAGTTCCACTCGTATGGCGTGGATATGAACTATAGGGATCTTTGGCCATAGTGAAATGGGGACCAAAGAAAACCTTGAAGGCAACTAGGAAGGGACGATGGCAAACGCGGTGCTTCCGAAGCGACATGGTTAACAGCCAACGTGTGGGCCAGAGCCGCGCAAGGAAGTACTGGATATGCAAGACCCTTGTCCACTCCATGAAGGATTGCCCCAATAAACCGAGCTCGTCTAGATGTCATTATGTGCCAGTTTAGTTCAACTATTTGCATATTGTAAAGCTGTCATGAAAAATGTATTATCACGTGTATGAAATCGGGCGCATGAAATCACGTGCTTTCCTTGTATGTCTGACTTTCTATGTGTTATCACATGTACCAAAATATATTATCACATCTAAAAAAATGTATTGTCACATGAAATCATGCACTCTATTATCTCTTGAAATAATTCAAACAAATTTTTTTACATGAAATCACGGAATTTCATTCCAATAATTAATTTTCACATGAAATGACAGGCGCACAGTGTGCCGAGGGGTTGTTTGTGCCCTTGGCGCTCGAACACGGTGAGTCCAGGCCAAGGGCGCACGGACTCGGCTGCGCTGTGCCTCTGGCGCATAGACGAGGCAATGTGTCATTCACCGACGGCTTTGTGGTGCCATTTTTTGGTTTGGTTCGAAGAGGGGCCTAAATTTGCTACTGAGCGTGTCAACAGTGCTATATTAGCCAAAAAAAACTCTAGTTTCTGCATGCTGCGAGGTACCTACAATGTTAGGACGAAGTGGGTACTAAGGACACTACCAACAAGTAAATTTGCTTGATACTTAGGGCATGTTTGGTATAGTTGTAGTTTTTCTGAAAAGCAGTTGTGTGAGAAGCTTGTCGTTTGGCACTCTAGCTTTTATTGAGGCTGGTTAGTTATTCTAAGTTGGAAAATATCTGAAATACCCCTATGGCAAATGATGGCATGTTTAATGCCGATTAAGGGACATTATTAGTGGATTTGATTTTTTTTTTTGCACATTCATGTACAAATGTAATTTTGAACATTAAACGTACTAAATTCAAAAATTTCAAGTATGAAATACAGAAGGTTCATATAGGATAATGTTGGATGGTTTAACAAAGGAATGTCCATGTCAGCGAGCATCAATATGTGTGTACTTTGAACTTTTACCATGACTTTGATGCTAACGAAAAAGAGAACATGGCAATTTTTTTGCCATTAATTTGATGCTTGCAGTAGTGGCAATTTGGCCTAATTCTGACATTACACATCTATACATCTACACATCTATACATGCACTACTTCTTCCATAAGAAAAAACTTACAAACAGAGACCAAATACAAGTATCAAATATTGCAAGTTAGGGATAGTTTTACATAGTGTTATCCAAATGGGTTGGCCGGTACAGCATGGCATGGGCTCGATTAGGCCTAGCCCGGCCAGCCCGACCAACTAGACAGGTTGTGTCATGCTGGCTCGTGGGCCAGGATGCCGACCCAGACACACTGGCCTATTTGGCTGTGCCGGGTAGGGCCGACTACAATGCCGATAGGATAAGCTTGGCTACCGCCGTTGCCACGTTCAGCTACCTATGCGTCGGTCGCGCCCAATCTCCTTCGAGCCAGTCGCGACCCGCCACCTCCGCGCCAGTTGCCGGTCGTGTCGTGCATGTCATGTGGTGCCTGGGTCGGGCCGTGCACGACAAGGTACTATGTGTGCCGGGCCAGCCCGAGCGGCACAGCCCATCTGGCCACCTCTAGTTTTACATGTACAATGAATTTGTCAAAAATCATCTGCCAACATGTTCAGTACCTCAAATCTACAAGTATGAAATTAACAAGTCCTAGCTCTAAAGATTATAGTTGCACAAGCTCTACCATCTAGAAGTACAATCTTAATTAGGGGTGAAAACGGATCGGATAGTTTCCGACCGATCCAGACAAAAACGGATTCGGAATGTCTCAGATCGGATTTTCCTCGGATAATTTTCGGATCGGAAATGAATTCAGATTTTTTTTGTCTGAAACGGAAACGAATACGGTAGGCATGCTATCCGGCGGATACGGAAACGAATACGGATTATCCGGATTTCGGCCTAAAAGAGGATTTCAGCCCAAAAGAGAAAAGGGGGTTTTAATTGATTTTCGAATTTCAGAAAATGCAACAAATCAAATAGTCTCTTAGAAAATAGCAAATAGAGTTAAAAATCCTAGAAACAATCACAGAAATTCGTTGAATTATTTTTAACTTAATAAAATTAATTCTAACTTAAAGTTGGTTTTTATTTTTGTATATAAATTATTTTAAATTTCTAAAAATAGGAAAAACCTTTTTAAAATCCAGAAAATTCAATAAATTAATTAAATTTTCTTTTTCGCTTTAAATCCGATAAAATCCCAGAAAACTCAATAAATTTTATTTTTTACATTTAAAACTAGGAAATTAAATAATTGACTTTATTTTATTATTTTTCCTTTTAACCAGGAAAACTCTTTTAAATCTCAGAAAATCCAATAAAATAATAATTTTATTTTTGATAACATACTTTGGGATGTTACAGTCATTTGCGTATAGATTAACCATCCAGTCTAATCGATGTTAGTGTAAACTAAATTTTATGTATATGATGAACTAAGTGTGAATGCGTGATGACTTTGTGAGTTATGACTTATGAGCTAAATATGGTAAACTAAGTGTTATATTTTGTGATGAACTAGTTAATGTAACTTGCTAGTGCCAATGTTATGTGTGGTTGCTGAAAATATGAACAATTCATGAATGTTTACATCAAATAAATTAGTTATATGTTTTCGTTAATTTCTGGCATACAATTTAAGGGGTTTTCATGTTCCGAAAAATATTTGTTTCCGTATTTGTTTCGATTCGTATTCGCTCTGTATTCGTATTTGATACTATTCGTATTCGTATCCAGATCCGAAAAAAATATGAAAACAAATATGGCAAAGCCATTATCCATCCGTTTCCGATCCGTTTTCACCCCTAATCTTAATTCCCTCATGAAACATCTATATGCCTAGCTAATTCTAAGGTCGTATTACATGATGCTAATCACAAAGTTGTCTCCTTTCCCATCAATCATCCCTTGACTTCATGTGGACATGCATTGGTTTAGCTACAGGAATAACAAAAAAACACCTGCAAGTTCAGATATGCGCATAAGAAAATGCACAAGAAATATGATTCTTGATAGCCGGATTGTACGCTGAATTGCTCAGGACAAATGGAAACTTATGTGAAGGTTTATTCTCGTGTCACAAACTTTAGCACTTGAACTTTCACATAAATTTTACAAGAAATAGTGGTGTATTTATTAAAACCCATCTTCGATGCATACCCTTTTTAATGTTAGGTTGCCATACAAATGTTGGGCAAGAAAAATTATTCTTGACCAACAGCAAGGAATATCATTCATTTATCAATTCAACATCAACTGATATGATTCATTCAACAACAACCCATAAGAAGAAATTTCATATCTGAAATTTTGTGAGAGAGGAGGTGGTGTCTTACCTCGCCAGACTGAGCATGCAGAGAGCAGCTGGAGGGGAGGAGGGAACGGCAGTTGGGGAGGAGACAGGGCGGCGGGGTCGGTGTCCTTCGATGCGGGACAGTGGCACCGACGAGAGTCGGGTGGAGGGCTACGCAGATGGGAGTTGGAGGGGAAGCGGAGCCAGATGGAGTCAGAGGGGACTGGGGAGGCGGCGCCGGGGGTGGGCTAGCGATTTGCAGACGGGGAGCGAAACCCTCGCCTCCTATGTGTGTGTGTGTGTGTGTGTGTGTGTGTGTGTGTGTGTGTGTGTGTGTGTGTGTGTGTGTTGCAAATGGGTGAGAGGAATGGGAGGGATGGTTTGTAGTGGAATCCATTCTCGAGGCCATTTCCATTACGCTGTATGGTATGGAATTTTAATATATATATATATATATATATATATATATATATATATATATATATAATCTCACTTTGAATCTCACTTTAAATACATAACCATAGAATAAAAATGACACATAGTTCAATAAGTTCATAAACACAAAGGTCATACGTAGTTAAATAATACAGCATGAGTTCATAATTTCATATATTTTACCATAGTATAGCATACTAGTCTAGCATAATTTCACTTGTCGAAGTTGTATTGGGGTGGGCCTTTGGGCCTGATTCAAAGGAGTGTTCACTTCAATTATGCCCGGTACTAGAATTGTCGAAATGACAGGTATTGAGGCTGGTACGAGTTTGAGCCTGTTGTGTGCCATTTTGGGTGCCTGTATGGTATGTCTGATCATTCCGTCCGGTACTGGAATGGGATTGGTAAGCTTGGTTAAGATCCATGTTTTTATACGTTGTATGAGGTGGGCAAATATTTGCAACTTCTAGTGGCAATGTCATATCTTCAACTTGCAGAAGGCCAATAAACTCGGTACCGGCTTCATGGCTTGTCCTTCTTCCCATTGTAGTTCGGCTGCAGCTTCTCCAAGAAGCCACTGCAAAGTGCAGTGTTTTGGGCGGCTTCAGGCTTCTCTGAAGCAGAAGTCGGCCTAGAAGTTATCCCAAACGGTTGGGGCCTTAGCCTATGTCATGTCAGCTTTTTGATAAGGTGGAAGAAAAAAAAGAGAGGAGAGAGAAGAAGCTTATACTCATGCAAGTATCGAACCTTTTTTAGATGACCAAGAAATTAGTGGGTCATCTATCTCCCACCTAGTCTTTCTCTCTCTACTAAAATGTTTTAGTAACAAGCTAAAGGTAAACTATTGGAGTGTTTGATACTAAAATCCCCTCTTACCCTTCTCTCTCTAGTAGCAAGGTTTAGTATCAATCTATTGGGAGTGCCCTAAGACTTATGTGTAGATCTTAATTAAGGTCGACTCTGAAAATTGTAGCAATGAACACTGTAGTAAAACTTGATGTCCATCCTTAGCCTCCGCACTGCCCAAGCTTAGGGCCCGATGCCAAGGAATTAAACAGTTGCATATCTGTCCCATGTTAGCACTCACTATTTTGGGAGGAGCAACTCAGCTACCTTGGTCCTTGTTATGCTTGATAAAGAGCCATCACCGCGCCAAGCAGGGAAGATCTGCCTCCATCGGCTCATAGCTTGTGAGGAGGAAACATGCGTCGTCACTGGGGTGGCTGCCTCACCTTCGAGAGCTGTTGCATCGTCGGGAACAGTCGTGTCACTAGGAATCACACCGCATCGTTGGGCTACCTAAATGTAACGCTGTTGAGAGCTATCACTCACCCAAGAAATCCTAGGTTTGGTGATTGTGTGAGAGAGGTAGAGGCGCGGCATCGAAGAGGAATTGAGCAGCACCAAGGTGGATTTGGATGTCATCGGGATGTTTAAATGGGAAAGTGTAGAAGAGAGGAATGGCAAGGAGTTTTGTGGGTCCCACCTGAGGCTATATACATTGGAGGAGACATCACTAAGCCACCCCGTACCGTTAAGAACTACTACTTCCATCACTTTTAACAAGGCGTGACTGCCCCCCACGAGCTTCCAATTATAGGGTCCAGGCCATGGCTCTCTCTGGACAATTAGGTCCCGTTTGGAACGCGAGAACTTTTCCCAATTTCTTGTGAAATTTTTGCAAACTTCATGTGTTCCAAACAGACCCCCAGGATGCAACCATATATTTTCTTTCTGATTTTATCCGGTAAGCTCATGTTTTAGTTGAGATAATGTAATAATCATGCCTAACCTAGGTTGAGTTGAACTGCTGACTTGATCACGCTAGCTAGGGGGCATTGCTAGTCAAGTCACGGTGCTGGCAAAACCCTAGTTGTCTATTTGTTATTCTAGTGCATTGCATTCAATTGCTCATTCATTAATTGTTCTTTGTTAGTTTGTGCGCTCGATCGTTTGGTGCTAATTAGTTATAAAACAGGAAACCTGAATAACCTTTAGAGGAAAGTGCTAATTAGTTTCTAAGGGTTATTCAGGTTTCTGTTCTGTAACTCTTAGAGGTTACCAAAATGTCACCAGAAGTGTTTTTTACCATTTTACCCATCATGCAAGGTGCCCCTTGAGGTTGCAAAAGCTCAATTAAACTAGGATTTTCATTTCACAAAGTTAAAAAGAAAAATAAATTAGAGATTCCTTAGGAGAGAAGCCTTGCATGTCAAAAAAAGCACCATGGTCGGCTAGGCCATTTGCATCTTCTCATTTTGGCCAAGGTAAGCTCATCCCTCTACTTCTCATCTCCTTTCTTGATTCATGACTCATGCTTTGCATATTTTGCCATGGAAAGGGAAGGGAGCAAGGACTAGAAGGACAAGGGAAGAAGGGAATCAAGCCATCTAGCATCTCCTAGTCATCATCATCATCATCATGTCATATATTCATTATCACTATCATCAAGTGTCATCTCTTTGCATCAAGGTGTGTATCAAGAATGCTATAAAAAGTAGAATGTTTAATGATGCTTTCTAGATGCTTGATGTGTTCTCAAAATGATTTGAGTAACTACTATCTGTAGGTTTGGTCTCAGATTTATTTTATCATCATTGAGCTATGTATCATGGATCTTGCATATTATCATGTTCTTATCATTTTGCTAAGTGTTCTTTTAGAAAAAAATTCTATTCATTAATATGAAAATAACTAGCATGTATATGATTTTTATTTTCAGTCTTGCAATAGAACATCATGTATAGTGGTTGTATGTTGTATAGGAGAACAAGGACATGTTAGATGTGTATCGAATGTATAGCAAAGCTCAGTTTAGTATTTTTATCCATCCTTGCTAAGCTAGTTAAAATCATCAATGTTGAAGATTTCTCATTTTAATCATGTCTTAACATGTGAAATTAAGGACACCATCATATTAGTGTGGGTTGTCAAGCCAAATCTTGCAAAATGTGATGCGAATATTTGAGCATATCATCCATCCATGTTTCTAGACATCATGTTTAGGTTTAGCAAAATGACCGTCCTGGATCTGACATGACAAATTATGTGAGCATGCATGCATCTAGACATCATCAATTCAAGACTGCCATTCACACATGCATACATGCATCCATCTACCCATTCCCCATTCATTCAAGCATCATCAAGAAGCGTCCAAGTAGGAGATAGGAGCTAGAGGTAGAGGAAGACCAAATCTGGAAGGCTAGGTGGTTGACCAAAGTTGCAGCGGTGCTGAATACCACGCCATCTCACGGCCGGCGGCGATTACTGGTGAGTTGAGGGGCGACGTTGAGGATTGGACGAGGGTCTACCCTAGATCCAAATCCACCAAAGCAAAACCGGGAGTGATGCTAGGGAAGTAGGGGCCTTGGGATCTCCTTGGTGGGGTCGCGAGAAAGGAGGTCAGCACCGATGAGGAGGCTGAGGCGGCGATGCCATGGCCACATCGCCGAGCGGCGACGCCATGAGAAGAGGAGCATGAGGAAGTGAAAGGAAATTGGGTCCAGCGGCGCGGGGCTCAGGTGAAGCTCGTGACTGCGAGTTGGTGAGGACGGCGAAGGCAGCAACACCTTGGGCGGAGGCGTCGGTGAGGAGAGCAGAGAGAGAGAGGCGAGAAGGGAGGAGAGGTGTGTTGTGCGTGTGTGTGCGTTGTGTGTATTGAGCCAATGGGTCGTGTGTTCATGTGTGTGTGTTTGCGCGCGCTAGGCCAAAGGTGGCCCAGCTTAGTCATTTTTTCTTTTCCAAACCTACTTCTATTTAAGAAATAATTGCAATAAAATACACATCAAGCACATAAACTATAAATAACTAAAGTGTTAATGAATCTACTTGAATCACTATTCCATCCAAATTGGATAAACCCCTTTATCATCAATTACTTATTAATTTTTAATAAAAGGATTTTTTTTTTCTTTTATTTATATAAAAAGAAAGGAAATCGTTGTCTTCTTCAATTAAATCTTTTTCTTGTTTTTCTCTTCTTTTCTCCTTAAAAAACCTTAGTCGGGGGGAGTATTGTCCTACTAAACAATAGCATAGAAGTGTAGACTTAGTATCGATATCTGAATGGATTTCCATCAGGTTCTTAGTCCTTCTCAGACTGCGTTGTTATTTTTCAGGAGTTGGAGCATTGGGAAAAGTTCACATCAAATCTAAGCCTCAATACTCTAATTTTCCGTGTTTCTTAGGCAAGTTCAACACCTTTGATCACTGCTTTGGACTTAATTTCAGTATCAATTACTTGCAATCTATTATATGTTATTACCTGCATGTCAAAATTACTTTATAAAATCATGAATCAACATGACACCTGGATTGATTATCCGATGATCACTAGTATGGATAGTAGCTGGAATCACTAGTAGGTGTTCACGGAAGTGTTGTGATTCCACTACATATGGGATTATCATATAAGGACTAAGAAATAATTGTCATAAGACATTCAAGCGTCGTTAACTCGCACTGACTACATATCTAGTTATCTGGGTTTTGCCAAGTAATTGTTCCAAAGAATGTATCTTTGGGTGGGATTAAGGACCCTCTGGTGCTTATCGGAAGTAAGATTTA
Source organism: Ampelocalamus luodianensis (assembly GCA_036346255.1). Lineage (NCBI taxonomy): Eukaryota > Viridiplantae > Streptophyta > Magnoliopsida > Poales > Poaceae > Ampelocalamus > Ampelocalamus luodianensis. The sequence goes on along the minus strand of CM070622.1, from coordinate 22,371,032 downwards.
AGGACCCTCTATTGCTTCTTCAGAAGTTAGATGGTGGAAGAAGCTGCTTTTCCGAGAGATATATTCCGATGGAATATTGGAAAAGCATAGTAAACTCTTGGTCTTGGCCACACACTAAAAAAAGTGTGCATATCTAGTCGGTATTAACGACTAGAGACGTCTGTGCGTAAAGTAGCGCACCTCTGCAGAGTAAAAGTGTGACTGACACTCCCTGATATCGGGTAGAAACTGCGTCGCAACAGGAAATGGAACTACCAGAGTTCTACTTGCGGTGTCTCATGAACAGTAGAGAATTCATGATTAAAACTTGATCAATTTGGCAACAAGTGTTTTAGAAAACTATCTAGCACATTCTCAAGGACGTGTGTCCTTTACTAGTATAGGTTTGGTATAATTAGAAAGTTAGAGCATATAATTGTTGGCTTGTTGTGGTGAAACTTGTTGAGTACCTAGTGTACTCATCCGTATATTATAATTACCTTTGTTAGACTTTAGACTTTAGAGGTCGATCTTGAGAGTTTCGTTGTCGAGGAGCAAGACGGAGGTGATCCACAGTGGCGGATGGAAGAAGCTCAAGAGGATCAGGACTTCGATGTTTCAACCTTCGGTGTTGAAGATAGAGCTTGAGAGTCATGTAATGGAATTAGCTTTTGTGCACCCTGCATGTGGCAAGTATAGGAATGAATATGATGTTCGATGTCATGTATCATGAAAACCTTATGTTTAAAACTATGTTCTAGTTGTAAGATAACTATGAGACCGATGTTATTGCTTCTCTGCGATACTCTGATGTGCACACATCTCGTAAAGTTTTACTTTATCTGGTGTGAGTCGTAGACTAAAATGCTAGCTAAGGTCATAGATAAAAATTCTTTTATTTTATTTCGCCAACCCAAACAAGTTTAAATTTAAACTTCAATCTTAGATTTTCCATGGATAATTACATACCGCACTTGTTACAGAAGTGGATTTTGTTTGTAAGGAGACAAACTGTCATGTGGGGTATTACGTACAAGCAAAGAAGCAAGACAGCGCTGAACGTTGCTCCAAAAGAATCGGTTCGACTGCTTCATTCCGTTTTGATGTCTTGCCAGATTTAGAATAGTTAGTTTCGTTTTCAATTTAGTTTCCTTTCATAGTTTCGGCAATCTGTAATAGCTTAGTTCATATTCGAGTTCGATTCGTAGTCTACATTGTTAGAAGCTCTCTATTTAAAGGAGAGAAACACTATGTTTTCAGTTATGCAAGAAATACCAGAAAACTGCCCCAATCCTTTCTGCTCTTCTATCCTGTTCTTCATCGTTCTGTTCTATTCGTTCGACAACATCTCCAAAACTCTGCCGCGCGGTTATGATTCATCACGGCGCCACAGCTGCGACGCCGAGGCTCTGGAATCCGTCCACATCCAACACACGAATACAATCTACGATCGAATACGTCGACTGCTATTGAAGTCCTTGACAACTTGGTATCAGAGACCGCTACGCCATCCATCGTCATGTCAGAAGGCGACAATATCGACGCAATCAGCAAGAAACTGGACGTTCTTTTTCAGCAGATGGAGGCTGACCGTCAGAAACTTCACGACAAAATCGACACCCTGTTCGGTACAATTCGCGACATTGATCTCCAACAACGAGCTCATCATGTAGCGATTAACCGGTTGGAACACGGGCGTCTCAACTTGCCCAGCGATGCCGACCAGGACACCATCACCGAAGGCCGGCTTCGCGCAACAGATGGCATCTTGCCAAATCCTCACCGACTTCCGCATGTCTCGCCAGCAGCTTCAGTGCTGGACTTGCGCCACGCCGACAAGGATGCTCCCGTACTTCCCCGTTCACCGGCCCACGGCCATCATGTGGGACGTGGTAGCATGCCACGGTTCTACAAACTAAACTTCCCGCTATTCGATGGTCAGGAGGACCCATTACCTTGGCTCAATCGCTGCGATCAATTCTTCCGGGTCAGCACACAATGGAGGAGGATAAGGTATGATTGGCCATGTTTCACATGACAGGTTCGGCATAGCTATGGTATCATCGCTTGGAGCGCAACACGGAACCCCGTCTTGGCGCCGTTTTGTTGAGTTGGTTAATACTTGCTTCGGACCACCACTACGTTCCAACTCCTTGGGGGAACTTATTGCGCTTCGCAAGCAAGGCATTGTCAGTGACTTCTCCAACAAATTTTTGGCTCTTTTATGCCGTACCGACCCCCTAACAGAACATCAACAAGTTCAGTTGTTCACTGCCGGTCTCGGTCAGCCACTGCAGACGGATGTCGAATTGCAGGCTCCATAATCCTTGGAATCGGCCATGAGTCTAGCTCGCGTCTTTAACGCCGCCGCACCGCCATACACGGCTCCTCCACCCCGTCGACCACGGCGTTGAGCGATGCACCTTCTTTCGATGCAGGTTCGAGCACGGCAATCGACTCGGGCAGCAACGGCTCTCACCAGTAGAGCATTCCTCGTCGCACTCTGTCCCCAGCAGAGCTCGACCGGCGCCATGCCCAGGGGTTGTGTTTTCAATGTGAAGAGAAGTCCGTTCCAAGTCACCAATGTAAGCGCCTCTTCATCATTGAAATTCAACCGGACGTCGACAGTGACGACGAAGAACCGATGTTGAACGACGAGCCAGAGATATCCTTGGCAGCACTGACTGGCATTCAGCCTCGTTCAGGACATACTATGTGGCTTCTTGTCGAAATCGGTAGTAGCACGTTGGTTGCCCTTCTTGACTCGGGGTCTACTCATAACGTCATTGCTAACGATGTGGTGGCAGCTACCGGCGTCTGTATGCGGCCGCGCTCAGGCTTGAGTGTCACAGTGCCCAACGGGGACCGTGTTACAAGTTTGGGCTTATGCCGAGCCATGGCGATCCATATCGGGCATGAGGATTTTACATTGGATTGCTACGCCATGCCGCTCGATGGATTCGACGTGATCTTAGGCGTACAATGGTTGGGCACTCTTGGTCCAATTACTTGGGATTTCTCGAGTATGACTATGTCTTTCGCTCGCCACGGACGGCGGATCAAATGGACTGGTTTGCTAATGCCTGCTCGGTCAAGCCACACCCTAGCATGTTCGGAAACAAACCTTCTGGATGATCTGTTAGCCAACTTCACTGACTTTGATGAATCGCATGGTCTCCCTCCTGTACGAGAGCTCTCCCACCATATTCACTTGAAAAATGGGACAGATGCCATTACAGTTCGGCCATACCGTTCACTTAAACTCTTGGGTAATGATTTTTCCGTTGAATTCAAACCCGGCAGCACCAATGTGGTCGCCGATTCTGTCTCGACGAGATTTTGACATGCAGCTAGCATCTTTAGCTCTGTCTGCACCGAAGTTTTCTTTAATTGATGAACTACGCATCAGTCTCCAAGCTGATCCGGTGCTACAGCCTTTACGTGACGCCATCACAGAGGGAAGCCAGCATGGTTCATGAGCTCTTACCGACGGCTTGATTACATTCAACAATCGTGTTTACGTTCCAGCTACAGCTGCACTCCTACCGTCCATTATGCAGCTTGCCCATAGTGCGGGTCATGAAGGTATTCAAAAAAACGCTTCACCGCCTACGAGCCGATTTTCTAGTGCCGCATGCAAGGGCAGTTGTTAAAGACTACATACGTGCTTGTGATACTTGTCAACACAATCAAGGCGAACAATTGCATCCGGCTGGCTTTCTTCAACCATTGAAGGTACCTTCTACTGTTTAGACCAACATATCAATGGATTTTATCGAGGGTCTGCCTCATATTCATGGTGAAATAATCATTCTAACCGTTGTGGATCGTTTTTCTAAATTCGCACATTTTCTGCTAATACTATTACATGGTCGAGTTTGTGATGTACTGACCAAAGTGCTCAAGTCTCGTGAGCCCATGATCGCCTTCAAGTAACCTGAAATAAGTGCTTCATAGGAGGATTTGGACCAATTTCAACGACTCTATCCGTTGTTTAAGCTCGAAGGCAAGCTATTTTTAAAGGAGGAGAGAGATATCATGTGAGGTATTATATACAAGCGAAGAAACAAGTCAGCGCTGGACTTTGCTCCAAAAGAGTCCGATTCGACTGCTTCAGTTTGTTTTGATGTCTTGCCAGATTTAGAATAGTTAGTCTTCTTTTCAGTTTAGTTTCCTTTCATAGTTTCGGCAATCTGTAATAGCTTAGTTCGTATTCGAGTTCGATTCGTAGTCTACATTGTTAGAAGCTCTCTATTTAAAGGAGAGAAGCACTGTGTTTTCAGTTATGCAAGAAATACCAGAAAACTGCCCCAATCCTTTCTGCTCTTCTATCCTGTTCTTCATCGTTCTGTTCTATTCGTTCGACATCTCCAGAACTCTGCCGCGCGGCTGTAATTCATCACGGCGCCACAGCCATGACGCCGAGGCACTGGAATCCGTCCACATCCAACACACGAATAACGATTGAATACGTCAACTGCTATCGAAGTCCTTGACACAAACCCTTTACTTCTCCGTGAGGAAGACGGAGGCTGTGAGGCTGCATATATACTAGGGGCCTGAGCACGCCTTGGCGCGCGGGGGAAGCAGAATAGTTCACTATAACATTATATGTATGGATTAATACTATACTGTAACACTGTAGTGGCATTCCTTAGCTGCACAGCCTGTGCTCAGTGCATATCCATTTAGCAAGTAACCATCCTTGTCACAAGTAAAAACAAGGCATGAATAAGAAACATAAACTGCAATCTGATGATATAACCATAGGAACTTACTAGATCTACAAAGAAATTACTGTCACTATTAATCAATTTCAAAGACATGCTAGATTTCGCACAGTTTATCATGAAATCTTTTCCAACTTTAACAAGCTGAAAGTGTAGATAATTACTCATGTCAGCATGGCAATAAGCATGGAATGGAACATCACTCTGCTGTTGTTTGTTAAGAAGAAAGTATTCTCTTACCTTCACAGCCAACTTTTCTTCGATATACTTGTAAGGTTCACGCATCGCAAGCTAGTATAATATGAAGGTAAAAAAAATGCAAAGATGTAAGAGATCATCAGTTTGTAGCCAAAATTATCATTTAAAATTGTAATGCTACTCCAGCAAAAATATAAACTACAAGCTCACCCTGTAGCCACTAACAATAGTGGTCATTATAGTTTTGATACAGAAAAAGAGTAATTCAAAGCTAACATCGGGCCGTTAGTTTCATATATGAGTAAAACAAAAGTAGGATTTGGAAAAACCTTTCTGAAAGCGATATGACATAAAGACAAATAACATAACCTAACTTAATATATTTAAACTCACTTCATGCCTAAGGCTTGTCTTCGCACCAGTATGCTCAAGGTAAAGACCAAAAATAAAAAGTAACTTTTCTGTAAGCTTATTTAGCCTATAGTAAATCTCATATACTTAGAGTTTGCACATGAACATCAGTTGAATTTCACATAGTGCAGATAAAAGTAGATAGAACCAATGTTCCCAGAAAGTCCAACTCAATATTTTATTATTAGAATTTGAAAAAGGTGCAAAGGCCAAATTTCTCGTTTCTAAAATTGAAATAACTATCAAGACTCAAAATTATAGATGAATACGGATAATACGATGTAATTTCCCTGAAACTATAGCACAGATTGCAAGTAAAATTATAAGATACTGGCTTCGAGTGAAGATCCTCCAGTTAGTACCTTCACTATGTCAAGCATGAAGGGAGTGATTGCATTTCCTACTATCCTTTTATCCCTGAGAAACAAAGTGCAAAATCATTAGTTGCCATTTCTATTATTCATACACGCACATATGCTATCCCACATGCATGCAAGCGCACACAGAGAGCAGGGGAACTGGGACTGTACTCTGCTTCCTTGAGGGCTTTCTGTATTGCAGATTCTATAACATTTCCTGAAGCTGCATGTTGCTTGGGATTTGGTACTGCAATTAGAATCCCAAATCCTAGATGTAAATTATTGTTTGCATCTGCTCAAATCAGCAATCCTCAATTAAGTCTGGAGAACACCCCAAAAGAAAACAACGCAGCAAGCACATTGAAATTATACTGGATGAAAAGAGTTGAACTTCTTGATTTTCAGTTAAACTTATAGCTCATACGCTGTGCTTGAGTTCTATACAATAGCAGAGTCTCAATTCATTTTAAGATACATATCATCTGGAGCTATCTTAAGTTGATTCAAGAGTAGATTTCAAATTGGACATTTAATCTTACTTTATTCTAAGTTAACAGCAGACAACATCTTTCTCTAATCAAGAAGTTGAAAAGGTCAAACAAATAGGTGACAACTGGTGGTTCTGGTAATATACCAACATATTTTCTTTTCGCAGTACGTACGCATTAACCTGTCAACCGAACCTGAGTGCACGACGGAGCCTGGTAGAACAGGTTCATCCAGAAGCTGAGCTCCGTCAGCAATTTAATGGAAAACCATCACGCTGCGGTTGATGGAAAGGACAGGTGGTTGGGTTACGAGCGATGATGCCTTGCCTGTGCCTCTTTTTCTTCATCCACTCACTCTCTTAACGACTAAGCCTCACTTCATTCATTTGAAAGGGGAATCCACAACTTCTCGTGTCTTAATTGATTCGTTCCAGCGGCCGGCGAGACGGCGGACATCATGTCTAATATCACTGTCAGTCTGCTTAAGTTGCTTTGCTGAATTTGGAGGATGTACTTGCTCTTTTGCGATTACTCCACCAGCGTCTCTCAGGATGTTAACAAGTTCTTCATTATTGAGTTTCTCAGCAATAGTAAGAGCGGTCTCTCCAGATCTATAACCTGCATTGATGTCAATCCCCTCAATTGATAGTAGAGTCTGCACTATCTGTAAGGAATTACACATTTATCAGGCAAGATGCAAAAAGTCAAAATATGAACTGGAAAGTTCTTTAAAAGGCTAGGTACAAACAATTTTTAAGAGCCAGCAACATTCTTGTCCAAACAGCTCACAACTTCATACTATCATTAAGTTTCAAGGAAATTTGTTTTTTTGGAGAAAAACATTATCACCATTCTAAGCAAAGCAGGGCATTTACAGCGAAGTAATTGATGAGTTGTATCCAAAATCATACCGACCGAAATTACATTCAGTGAGTAATAAGACAGGACAGAAAATGATTGACAAAACAATATAGCTGAAAGAAGGTAAACATATAAAAGATAATTACCATTATGCAATCACCTACAATGACATTGCCCTTTCGAATTGCAACATGCAATGGTCTCTATTCCCCTTGTTGTCTTCCAGATGGATAACTGAGACACCAGGCTTCAACAACTCAACCACCATTTTGACATTTTGTCATTTTGAAGCCATATGTAATGCTGTTTGTCCCTTCTTGTCTGTTCTTAAGCCAATCTCTGGATCCTTATTTAATAACGATCTTACAACTTCCACATGGCCCATTCTTGCTGCTGAATGCAAAACTGCCTTCCCATTATTTTTTGCATTTTTGGCAAGGCTAGCATCAGTTTCCAGTAGGAGATTGACAATATCAATGTGACCCTGAATGGCAGCAGTGTCCAAAGCTGTAGCATTTACAGAATTTGTAGTCATAGATAAAGCAGGAAAAGCCTGCAACAGCTCCTTCAAAACTTCTGTAAAACACAGAAATGGAAGAAGATGCCTGAACCTGCGGTGGCGGGGCAGCACTGGCGTACGGGAGGGAGTTCATGACGACGAAGATGGCATGGAGCCGACGCGTGGACGGAGAGGTGATGGTTGCCACGAAGGATGTCATGTCTCCTACAAGCTCCAACCGGAAGGCCACCACCCCCACATCTGCTCTGATCCGATAGGCCACCCCTCGCCAAAGATGCGATCTTTGCAAGAAACCAACAACAATCCCGGGCAAAAAGATGCAAAAGTCGCACCTAAAAGCGGCGGGCTTTGATGCGCCCCAGAAGCGTTCAAGGCACTAGGGACCAAGAAATCCTCGAGAACATTCGGTTGGGGCAAGCAGGTAGGCGGGCGGGCAGCCACGAAGGGGAGCGGAGGGGAAGAGCCAAAGAATTCTGGGGATCAGCTGCTGCTGCGAGCTGTGCTCAATCCCGCTTCCTCCGCAACCAAATTGACATTGCCTCGGTCGATGGCGCCTTCCCGCCACCGAATCGACCTCGCCCCGGTCGATCCCATCTCACCCTCCATTGGCATTGGGCTGGACCACGCAAAATCCTCCCTCGTCGCCAAAGACGAGAAGTGTGAGGGCAAAGACCCCGGGGGAAGCAAAATCCGTACAGATCCATGGAGGAGGTGCCATCGGCCGCAGAAAAGAAACAACACACGAAACAAGCATAGGTCAATGGAGAACCATCCCCGAAAATAGGTGCAACCGACGGGAAGAAAACGACAGGAAGAAAGGAGGCGAAGGATAAGCGGCGGCGACCGAGGCGAAGCAGACGAACACGGAGGAAGAGACACTGGCGAGTGGCGACGCGAGCGGCGACACAAGCGAGGAAGGAAAACCAGAGGGGCACGATGGGGATTGGGGAATAAAGCAACCGAGGGCCGAGGCAGCAGGCAGTCGGGCACAGGTGGAGACGCGGGGACATGGCGTGCGACCTCAACGAATGGCACAATCGGACGACGGACAGCATGGCACCAGGATTGGACAGCGCAGATAAAAGAGGCGACGTGACCACCACGAGAGAAAGTAAACAGTAATATTAAGCTAACTATCCAAAAATATCTAAACTGTACAGTAAAAACTACTCCTCAAAGACGGAAAAAGGAATGTAAAGAAGATTACAAATGTGTTGCATAAATTATGGTAGTTTATTCCAATTATTCCAATCAAGTGAACGGAAAGAAAGAATTTATTAAACGAAGGGTTTTTGTTCGATGTTATTCCCTAGTGCTTCAATATAAGAGAATAAATGTAAACCTTAATTCTCCACATTACATTGAGCACATACAAATAAGTTATGGTCTACCTGATTTGTATGAATAATGACTTTTTCATGCATTTGTACTACTCTGACGTACCAAGTGAAGAAGTTTGTACATAGAAAAAAAAAAACAATTGCAGAAAAGAAAACCGGAGGGACACCTTTGTGAATAAGGCCTAATGAAAACAAAAACAAAACGAACTGAAGTGATTATGATTATCAAACAATCTTTTAGTAAGTACCTGCATGTAAGCTACTACATATCCTCTCATTCCAATCTAAAGCACTTCCAACCTACGAGTGCCACATACACAAATAGGATGTATGAACTAAGATAAGACAAATCCCTTTTTGCACCAAAAAAGAAATGAAACACACACTGTGGTAGGTCTGATAGAAATTAAACATTCTAAATCAATAGAAGACAAAATTTAAACAAAGTAGTACATGATTGTCAAACCCCAAATTTGCAATCTGGGATCTTCTGTGTTCACAGCATCAGTCTCTAGATCAGTAGCTAGTGCACACAGTTATATCATTAGATATCAAAACACATATCTTGAAATTGTAAAGCTATTGTATAGTATTAAAGAAAGCATAAATATATCTTACGGCTTTTGACTTTCAAATTGGGCAATCAAGCCAAATACCTTTAAAGAATTAGCAGCGGAAGCAGAATTTAAAGTGCAACACATAGAACCCTCATGATATACCCGCAAGTAATCGACTAGGGCCCACGACCTAGTTCTTGGCCTTCTTGATCTCCAGTCTGGACAAATGCTCATAAGTGCCCACATAGTCTTCTTCTCTTACACTTATTGAATAATAATAATGAGTGAGTATGATACACAACCATACTCGTGAGCCAACACACAGAATGCATATATATAATATGTAAGGCTGGTCAAAGAAATGGTTAGTGGTTCTTTTGTTTGCATAAAGCCACTTATTGAAATAAATTAAGTGGTAACAAATTCTGAGACCTAGCATTTTAACTAATACAAGTTTTAATAAAGTTAAGTTTTGTTGTAAAATACCAGTGGGGGCTCCAACCTCCTATATCACTGAGTGGCTCCATCCACCATGTACTCATGTTCCTTCTCAGGTCATATCTTATACTTCCCACTGGTTCCCAATTAGGCCATCTCAAACTCTGGGCTCCAACTGATCTTTTCATTCCACCCACAAAATTGTTTTATGAAAATGAAAGCTATTTCAAGTAAGTTCTCGGCACCACCCATGACCGTGGGCACGGCTATCAAGATAGTTTTTATACTCTGCAGAGTTCGCACAAGAGACAATCAACTTATATTGTCCATCTGACACACTTCTATAGGTGTGTGACTATGATGATTATTACAAGGCCTTTACAATGCCTCACCTCAACGCTACCCTACCCACTAAGGTTTCCACCTCCCTAGGCCACGGCCCTGGGAGGCCCCCTCCTGTGTTGTGTGGTTCGGTGGCTCTCTTATCCTTATTCACACCACACACCCACCAATGGCGAAGCCACGTTCAGGCGAACAATTTTGTTAGCCAGGTCGTACTCATTATAGATTTGTGGTTGCACTATTTTTATACGAGAGTTCGTATAAGAACTCGGTCCTTTATTGACTCAGGCGGTACTTCCCTATACCACTTTGTCATGCTCTCTACCAGCACCTGCCATGCTTTTCAGCCGCTCGAGTCGAAATCAGTTTTTGGTTTTCCTTTCTATTTTGAAATTGACGAGGATCTAAATAATCCACATTTATTTACTCCATAATCAAGAAATATGACGTCATAAGACATACCCCTTAAATATCAAAAGGGAAGAACTAGTCAGGAAGTCGTAGGCTACCCTACGACTACCCCCTGGTCGTAAGCTCTTCTACGACCACGGTATAATCCCTACGACTACCCCGGTCGTAAGCTCTTCTACAACCATGGTATAATCGTTACGACTACTACCTAGTAGTAAGCTCTTCTACGACTATGGTATGATCGTTACGAGTATGTCTGGTCGTAAGTTTTTCTACGATCGGGGCCTGCTAAAGGTTCCTCACGACTTCATGGACCCACCCGTTTGTGGCCCATTAAACAAAGTGAGAATCTAGCGGTCAAAATACGCAGATTATCTCGACATAAGCGTAGATAATTCCCACTATCTCGACTAGTGGCGATTGTGACATGGGAGGTTACTACTCGTAATTACTCTCATTATTACATAATAATGAGCGACTAATTAGCCTGGAAGGACAACGTCCACTATTGCTTAGTATAAATAGGTATCTGTTAGAGATAGAGAGAGAGGCTTGGGGGGAAAGAAGAAATAGAGCCTTCTTTGAAGAACAGTTAGGAAAATACTTATTCGATTGTAATCCAAAGAGCAAATACAAGATACACAGGAGTAGGGTTGTTATTCTCAGGAGAAGGCCCGAACTGTATAAAAATCCCGTGTCTTCTTCGTGCGTGTGATCAATTGTGGAGACCCCGAATCAAACAATCTTTACGTAAGATCGGTTCTAAAACAACGGCGGTTGGCGCCACCGTGGGGATCCTCTGGTAATTCCTTGTCAACAGTTCTTCCTTTTCTCTTTTATGCTACCATGCCGGAGAATGGAATGAGGAGAATTGGTTCGACTTGGCCGACACGCAGACATCGACATGGATGCCGGTCTCAAATCTGAACCGAGTATCGATCTTCGACGGTATTGCGCCTCGAAGATCTTCTATCGGATCTCGAGATCGCATTACCACGAGTCGAGGAGGATCCTTATCCCCACGACGGTATGCCCGGTGAGGATCAATTTCCTCGGGAGGCAAGGGTCAACTCGACCAGCAACAGCCCTGTCTCAGGGCAAACTCGCAACACGACGAGAGCTTTTCCTCTAAGTGTTCGAGTCCCCCCAAGACAGTTCGAGTTGGCAAGACAAGTTCTGGAAGCCATTATCCGGAGCTCCATCGACATCTGATGGTCCTCTCTCTCCGAGCATTTCCGCAGGGAAGAGGATCGAACATGCTGTTCATCCAAATTCAACCGTCCCGACGCAGGAGCCACCTGCAGACCAAGACGATTATAACCCGGAGTTCCCCTACCTGGAGGGGTTTACTCTAAGTCGCCAGATGGTGTCGCTCGACCACTCCTCCAGTGAGGAGATCTCGAGCGCAAGTGGAAGTCATCCACGGGAGGTCTTCGTCCTTCCCTCTGATCAGGATCGTTCTCCCAGAAGAAGGATTGGACATGCTTCCCGACGAGCATACTCTACACCACCTCGTCGTAATGGCAAGGACACCACAGCTGGCGAACAAAACGAACACTTTGATGAACGTGCGGGACATCCTCAACATTCTCGCGCTCCATTAAAACAAGTTCAAGGGTCTGAAATAGACCATTCTGAGGCAATTCGACGGAAGAAAATAGTGGCTCAGAAGAACCTCCCTGAGCGCGCTTATTTCCAGTCGAAGGAAGCTCAAGAACTCCAAAGACATCAATGATTTCTTTGGAGAACCCACCCAAGAACTCGCTCGAGCACGTGTCATGATCTTTTGCCGAGGAGATCGCGCAAAGACTTCGTGACATGATGGCCAAACTCGGCGACGCAGGTCGACCACAACCACGGTCGTAATAGTGCGGCTACTTCTTACGCCACCGCTCAGAAACTCATCGCATGGAAGGCGACACGACTCTCCCTCATGTCGTTCTCTCGACATGAGAAAAATGCCACAAGCCAACGGGAGGGGTGATCTTTCACCACCGACGACGACGCACGCGCGGCAAGCGGCACGAGGAGTATTTCCGTAAGGTCGAGGCCTATTATAGGCCTAGTCCCCATGGTCGGGTATCGACGAGTTCGATCGCGGCGACATTAACCCTTCGTTTCGCAAAAAGAAGACAAGAGGTTATCTCGGGATGTCGGCGTTCTCGCCGACCTTCGAGCGGTTCGTTGGCGCCTCGATTTCGGCCAAGCGAATATGGAGAAATTTGATGGAACTCAAAACCCCATCGAGTTCCTCCAAATCTACACTACGACTATCCGAGTCGCAGGAGGAGGAGAGCATGTCATGGCGAATTACCTTCCGATCGTGCTCGAAGGATCGGCGCGATCATGGCTTCTAAACCAACCATTTGAGTCGATCTACTCGTGGCAACACCTCGTGATCATCTGGCTAATTTCGAGGAACTTACAATCGCCAGAAAGGAGGATGACTGCCGGATAAGACAGAACAACCATGAAACGCTATGACAATTCATCGACGCCTTGATCAGTTGAAACTCTATTAGGAAGTTTGTGACTCATCTGTGATCAGGGCTTTCAAACAGGGAGTCCGTAGCAGAAGAATAACAGAGGACATCGCCTTACATCCACCTGCCACCGTCGCTGAGCTCTTTGAGATGGCTGATAGATATGCGACTGCTGTTGAAGCGGTCGAATGGAACAATACCATCGATCTCAAAGATGGCATCCCTCGGGAAGCAGGCGAAAGTGGTAAGAAAAATGATAAAAAGGCTAAGAAATCTAAGAACAAAGCGAAAAGTCAAAAATCTCCAGATGCCGGTTCTAAGGAGGTCCTAGCCGTAGCGATAAGAGCCACACAACCCCAAGCAAAATCCGATCAAGTAAAGGTAAACACCAAGATCGGAGAAACGACAAACCTGTGGTGTCCTTTTCATAAAAAGAAGGGCATGACCTCAGAATCGCCGAGTTTTCTTACGAAACTCGAGGACTATTATTCGCAAAGGGTCACTTCCTATTCTTGAGCAATTGGGCCAAACCGGTGGACAAAAGGAGTCGGACGATGAGGAGATGTCGTTCGGGACCCGCGAGACACCATTGATCACATCTATGGGGTCTTGACATCGAATCACGAAGACGGTGGCGATCGAGCGTGAGGTAAACACAATCGACTCTCCTCTTGTCAATAAATTACGAAGTGGTGAAATCACCCTTACTTTCGAGAAAGGTGATTGTCCGATACCTTCGACTAGACCAGGTCGATTTCCGATAGTAGTCGAACCCACCATCAACAATTGTCGAGTCAATCGAGTTTTAGTTGATGGTGGAAGCTCGTTAAATATATTGTTTACGAGTACCCTGGACGAGATGCAAGTACCCAGGACAAAGGTAAGACCGGTACGATATTCATTTCATGGAGTCATACCGGGGTCTTCGGCCAAACCCATTGGCCAAGTTTCTCTTCCTTTAACGTTTGGATCACCAAGCAATTTCAGGACAGAGAAAGTCTCCTTTGATGTAGTCGATTTCGATACGGCATATAACGCCATACTCGGACGACCTACTCTGGCAAAATTTTTGATAGCTACTCACTATGGGTACCAATGTCTTAAGATGCCAGGTCCCAAAGGAGTGATCACAATATATTGTGACAAGAAGATGGCGCATTCCTGCGACCGTCGTTCCCTTGAGATGGTTGGACAACTACCAACTCGAGATTTAAAGTCGACCTTCGATTAGCAAGTCGAAGCCTAAAGTTGCATCTAAACCGAACGACCGGTCAAAGAGGTTCCTGCGGGCGTGAGGAGCCCTCGAAGACTGCTCGCATTGGGATTCTTCCGACCTAAATAGGAAGACGCCCTCATCACCTTCCTCAGCAAACGGCGATGTCTTTGCGTGGCAAGCATCCGACATGCCCGAGTCCCAAGGAATGTGATCGAGCACGAGCTAGCCTTACGACACGATAAACTACCCGTAAAACAAAAGTTACGGAGATTTGCCCCTGATCGACGAGATGCTATTAGGTCAGAATTGGACAAGTTGCTTAAAGCAAGCTTTATAAGAGAAGTCAACCACCCAGAGTGGTTGGCCAACCCTGTAATGGTTAGAAAGTCTAACGCCAAATGGCGTATGTGCGTAGACTTTACCGATCTTAATAAAGCTTGTCCAAAAGATGATTTCCCTTTACCTCGCATCGATCAGCTGGTTGACTCTACTGCAGGATGTGAAATGTTGAGTTTTCTAGATGCATACTCTGGTTATCATCAGATCAGTATGCATCGAGAAGATGAAGAAAAGATCGCATTTATTACACCGTTTGGAGTATTTTGCTATGTCAAAATGCCATTCGGCCTAAAAAATGCTGGAGCTTCTTTTCAACGTTTGATGCAAACAACTTTCGCTCCTCAACTAGGCCAAAATTTGGAAGCCTATGTTGATGAGCTAGTCGTAAAAAGCACCAAACGACTCGAACATATCACAGACTTGCAGGAGACTTTCGACAACCTCAGAAAACAGCAATTGAAACTAAATCCCGAGAAGTGTGTGTTCGGGTCTCTTGAGAAAATTGCTTGGATTCTGGTTTACGAGCGGGAATCAAGCAAATCTGAAAAGATCAAAACCATCACTCGATCGCCCCGAGCCACGAAAAAGAAGTCCAAAACTCACGGGGTGCATGGCGGCGTTAAGTCGTTTCATAGCACGATCGGGAGAAAAGGACTGTCTTTCTTCAAACTTCTAAGGAAACATGAAGGTTTGAATGGTCGAAGAGGCTAACTTAGCCTTCGAGGAAGTCAAGAGGTATCTTACGAGTGCTCTGTTCTAGTTTCCGAAGCTAGGAGAGCGCTCTTAATTTACCTAGTCGCCACGCCACGTGAGCGATAGCAAAGATCTTTGGTCGTAGAACGTGAGAACATACAACGACCGGTATACTACGTTAGTGAGGTTTTGCGGACCTGAGGCGTTACCTCTCATTCAAAACTTCTTTATGCCCTCCTCATGTCTTGAGGAAGCTGCGGCATTATTTTGAGACGCACAAACTAGTGTGTCGCCCGAGTTTCCTTGGGAGCGATCCTCCGAATAGGAAACAATGGGGCGCATGACAAAATGGTCGGTCGAACTTGGGGCGTTCGACATCCATTTTGTGTCCCGAACGGCCGTTAAATCGGATCTTGGCGGACTTTGTCGCCGAATGGAGAAATCGAACTGTTCGGGATCCCGATCTGATTCCCACGATCGATGGATGATGTACTTTGACGGTCACTTACGATAAGTGGCTCGGGTGAGAGTGGTCTGGAATCTCCTAGGAGAAACCTTAAAGTATGCCATACAATTAAACTTTCGGGCCACTAATAGCGTGGCGAGCAGAAGGTTTGCTAGGCGGCATACGAGTTGCGAAAGCACTCTCGATTCGACGATTGCTCGTAAGAGGAGACTCTCGGCTAGTCGTGATTCAAGTCGGAAAGGAGTACGGTGCTCCAATTCGACCATGTCCGTACCTATCGAATGCGAAAGTTAGAAAAGCACTTTTGGGCTTTGAGGTACAATTTATCCCCGAAGGATAATTTCTCATGAGACCAAGCGGCTCGTCTAGCTTCCTCCGATCCGTAGTACCGAAAGGGTGTTCCTCGAGCGACTTAAACCGATCCATAGTCATTTAACCGAGACACCTTCTATAGAAGCGACCTCTCTAGAGTGCGAAGATACATGGATGGCGCCCATTTATGAGTATCTTCAAGAGGGTTCTTACGATGACGATCTAGAATCGGATCGATTATCCGAAAAGCCAAAATGTATACTTTGGTGAAGGTGTTCTTTATAAAAGAGGAACCAAGGGGTGCTCATGCGATGTATTCCATAAGCGAAGGATTAAAACTCCTTCATGACATACACGGAGGATCTGTGGAACTCATGCTTCCTCTGAACACCGGTTGGTAAAGCTTTTCGACAAGGTTTTATTGGCCAACAGCCCTCTACAATGCCAAGGAGATGGTTAAAAGATGTGTACAGTGTCAGTTTCATAGCCGGCAAATACACCAACCAGCTCAGGCGTTGCAAACAATTCCTCTGTCATGGTCTTTTGCAACTTGGGGTCTCGATATCCTAGGACCGTTACCCAGAGCTCAAGGAGGTTTCGAGTTCCTGTTTGTGGCTATTGATACGTTCACAAAATGGATAGAAGTCGAACCTGTGACTGGGATAACAACGAAAGCAGCAAAACGGTTCATGATGAGATGCGTGATCACTCGATTCGGAGTACCAAGTCGAATTATCACAGATAACGGTAAACAATTTACAAGCGCAAAATTTGGGAATTTTGCGGCGAGTTGGGAACTCGTTTGTGTTACGCCTCGTCGCACACCCCAAAGCAACGGAGCGATCGAGAGCGAACGACGGATAATGAAGGGAATCAAGACCCGAGTCTTGATCGGTGGTAAAGCGCTCGGGGCTTGGGTGCAGAATTACCTTGATATTATGGGCAATTAAATGCGACGGCTAGCCGAGCTACGGAGAAACACCTTTCTTTCTAGTTTTGGTGCTGAAGCCATGCTTCCTCCAGAAATTAAGATCAGGTCAGAAAGAGTCGACAAGTTTCACGACTCGTCTCAAGAACATCTTCGAGCAGACGACATCAACCTGCTCGAAGAACAGAGGAACAAAGCTTTATTCCGTTCCGCAGTCTACCAACAAGCCCTGCGCAGATACTATGATCATAAGGTCCAACCTCGCAGCCTCGCTGCAGGTGATTTGGTATTGAGACTTACCCAATCCCAGTCTAATCGGAACAAACTTTCCCCCAAGTGGGAAGGTCCTTACACTGTGGTCGAAGTAACGCGTCCGGGATCGGTACGACTTGCAATGGAAGACGGCCGTGTTCTCTCAAATTCTTGGAACATTGACCAGTTACGCAAATTTTATGTGTAACAAACTTCAACGGCAATAAAGCAACATGTTCTCCCTATCTTTTTTGTCTATTTTGAATCTCGCTTTTATTCTTTCGACCATTTTTTCTTCTCATCCTTCCTGTACAATGGTTAGCAAAGGGCGATACATTTAGTCAAGTCTCTCCTCTCGCATGTGGTTACGCTACATTTGGAAGGAGCTTTCTAATATCGCTTTGTTCTTAAACAATCGTACAAAGCTTATTGAGCTCGAAAAATGGTCGAAAGTTGTTAAGCGAATTCATATCACCTTAGCTTATTTGAAAAATAAAGCGAGAAGAGTAACATTTTCTTTGAGATGCATTCGGCTACCTTTTCAAATAACTTGATTAGTTTCTTGGTGAAGGAACAAACACACTTAGTTGAAGCCTCTCACATGCGCACGTGGTTACGCCACTAGACGGAACTTCCTAATGTCGTTCGGTTTCCTACTTTTCTTTGCGAGAACAACTAAGTCCGGAAAGATGAATGTAGCCGAATGAATCCTTAAGGTACTCGAGAAGCTTGTTTCGCTCTAGTAAATCGTTATCGAGTTAATTAATGCAGTGGAGATGGTAACATCACCTAGTCGAAGCCTTTTTCTCTGGGCGTGGTCACGCCCACTAGAGAGAACTTCCTAGCGTCGTCTGTTTCTACTCTTTCGACTAGTGCAAACAAGTCGATATTTGACAACTCTAAGGCGAACAAACCTCTCTCTTTTTTGAACCCTTTCTTTACTACTTACCTAGTTTATTAAAATAAACTAAGTAAGTAGCAGAGAACTAGGATAAAGTTATAAACATGACTTCGTTTCTTAGTCTAATTTTTCTAAAGATATCATCCTACGAGTTACTAACTACTCTATGAGATGATTCGCGGAAAGATACGGAAGGAAGGAGGAATCGCTCATATCCGGTCTAACTATTTCTTCTTTTATCTTACGAGTTACAAGATAATTTGCGTGAAAAAGGATCATATATTTAGGCGCCACCACCAAAAAAGACTTGTTTATACAAGAATATATTACAAGACTACTCTGCCTAGGAGATTCTATCTACATCTCCTCCGCGACCTTCTCGCCAACCGATCGCATCTCTTCGATCGACTTCCGGCTTGATTGGTGCGATCGAAGTCGGCTTCAATGAGAATGAAGATTAAGGTTAGATCGCGGGCCTTGAGTTTTGCTAAAATAAAACTCACAGCTCCTTTGACCGCTTCCCTTATTGAATCGTTACGATTGGCCTTGAGTAGATATCATCTCGTTGAGTACCGACTTGTTCCCCAATGGCACTCGTATGGCGGCCATCGTCGCCACGAGGAACAACCCTCCCACGAAGCCCATCGAGTACATTGTTGAAGTGAGATATTATCTTGAAGATTGATCTTCATTGATTTTGTCTCCTCACCGGAATAAGTCGAAGCCTCATAGAGTCGCTTTATTTCATCAATCGATGCGATAAGAGCGAGGATTGAATAAGAAAACGATTCTATGAGAAGATAGAATGAATAAATAGCGGTAAAGTTCTACTTACACTAATTGAGAACCCAAGTTCTCAATCTCTTGGTCTTTCTCCTTCGCGATCAGGGAGATTTCGCGGACAACTGAGGTCTTCTCATTAACCTCATCAGGAGAGCCCCATATTGGATGAAGGGTATTATTTTCGATTTCTTTTCTACAAAAGAATAAGAGGTCAAAAAGCAAAGGGATGTAGAAACCAAGATCGAAGCGATCGTAATGTCGTACTATTTATTTTTTCCTGCAACTATTTAGTCTGCGAGTTAGCCTCTGAGGCTTCTTCAGAGGTCGATGACTTTGTCCTTAGCTTCTTTGACTCGGCTTTTTCAAAGTCGAGCGAATCACCAAGGTCTTTTAAGTCGCTCTTAAACTGTAAAGATAAAAGAGCGGACATGAAAACAAGTGGTCATAAGCATTTCTATGACCAATGGGTAGTCGTAAGTTATTCTACGACCACCCCTAGTCGTGAGTTTTTCTATGACTAGTATAAGTCGTAAGCTTTTCTCGACAAGCCGGTTACGAGTGTCACTCACCACCTCTGCGCTTGTTCGCAGAGTGTTGCCTTTCTTGTCGAAGCTTGACAAGTTGTCGATTGTACTACGCAAATCGTAGCGACTTGCTCAGCGGCTCTCAAAAAGAGAGAAGCGATAAGATAAAGAGATAAAACCCTAAGCGAGTATCGATAAATACTTACGTTCATGTTTGACCAAGCAAACATGGAGACTATTCGTGATGGATCCTTCACTCATCCATCTCCTCGACTCGCTTCCACCATACCCCTTCAAGTCGTTCATTGTCAAACACGTCTCCGCAATGACAATGTTCTTGAGTGGGGAACTCGATCGCGGAGCGGTAGGCGGAAGATCCTACGATGGAGTCGGGCCAAAGAAGTCGAGCAAAGTTGAAATACTCCTCTTCCTCGACTGTGGCGTGAACTCCACCGAGGGCGGAGGAACATCCTCAACGACCTCCTTGCCGGCACGTCGCCGCTCTCGCCGTGAATCGTCTCTCGGTGCCTCCTCGAGGCTTGTGTGGCCTCCATCACGGTCTCTACGACGACTCGGATGTCGTGGCGACTTCAACATCATTGGCCTTCGTGGCGACAAAGAAGCTGCGGCCTCTTCTGCGGCGGGGCGATGAGCTAGATCTTGACCATCGTCGTTGTCGCACCAGCCGGTTGAAGGGTGATAACGATCCTCTATGAGAGTTCCAAGTCAAGACGCGGGTGAGAATCGCAAAGCGCAACAATAAGTCAACAAATAAAGCGAAGAAGTAGTTATTACACTTATGTGTTTTATTTTACATACCTCTGTCTTGTTGGACCTAACCCGAATTTGGGAGCAACCTTCCCAACGGAAGATTTCTTGACTTCTTCTCAACCACCATTGGTTGAGATGCACTCGGGCAACAGAGTCATCTCCTCTCGACCTCCGGGTGGGCGAGATCGGTCTCAACCACCACGAGAAT
Source organism: Ampelocalamus luodianensis (assembly GCA_036346255.1). Lineage (NCBI taxonomy): Eukaryota > Viridiplantae > Streptophyta > Magnoliopsida > Poales > Poaceae > Ampelocalamus > Ampelocalamus luodianensis. The sequence goes on along the minus strand of CM070622.1, from coordinate 22,350,522 downwards.
CCGCTTCCCCGGCTTCGATTCCACCGAGTAGCAGTTTCCTTCACAAAGACATGAACTCCTTCAGTTCTCCTTTTCTATTTGTCTTACAAAGCGCGAGAGCGAAACTACGAAGAACTTGTCATCGTAGTAGAAAGGTACCTTAACTTTGGGGACCTTGCGCTAAGGGCAAGAGCCTCTTCTTACGCTCTCTTTCTTGCCGCGGCTAGATCTGCGGCAAACTTAGCAAAAGGAGCGGGAGGAGCGAACTCGAACCCCCTTGTCGCGACTTTTACCGGTCACGCTTCTTAGATGGAGGGGACTTGACTCGTCTGTCACAGAGTCGCCCCTACAACCACCACTCGACTTCCTCAAATCGTCTCGGCGGTTCTCCATGCCAACTTTACGTTGAAGAAGGAGAAAAGTGGTCTGTATGATTAGCTCAAAAATTATAAGTATTTCTACGACATTATCTAATCGTAAGTCATTCTACGATTACGTTAAGTCGTAAGTTTTTCTACGACATTGTCTAATCGTAAGTTATTCTACGATTACATCTGTCGTAAGTTTTCTCTGATCGATCGCACGTCGTAAGTTTTTACTGCGACAAATCGGCTAGTCGTTATCTTTGTTCTCGACAATAAAACACCTAAAGGCGAGTCGTTTGATTACCTTTAGCGCCTTTCTTTCTCCTCGTGGTCAAACCGCAAGGATTTGAGGGGCCGCCATATTCGCGGATGCTTCTCGCAAATGAGCCGGACACGTGCATCAACCTCGCTGCGAAAGATGCGGGAATATGGACAATACGATTAAGCAGACTAAATCGGGGTTAACCAAGGATAAAACCAAAGAGTAAGTCTTTCTACTCACCGTCCTTGTAGTCCCCGGTTGGGTCGTCCTTTCTGAGTACCTCCACATGGGAGGGACCCTTGTCTTCAAAGGACTAATCCGTGGCGTGATGAAGTCCTTCACCACGTACAACGGTGAGCCCTCCGACTTCAAGTCTTTGATAGCTTGAATATAGGGGCTATCCGATCGAGATTCTCGGGAGTCGAGTCCCGTGAAGAAGATCGCTCGGCGGCTGTCCAACGAGCGAGGCTATCTTCTGGGTAACCTCCCAAGAGAACCACCTCTTCTTCCAACCCGGCCGGACGGCCACGTAAACATCTGAATATACTCCTTCGACTTGTTGTCATGGAGCTTGGACCACGACTACGGCAATCCCGCAGCGAGCCATTCCATAATAATCTTTGGAGCAGCTCGAGGTCCGGGAATCCCTAGGTAGGCCTCACACAAGTACATGAATACACTTAACATCGTGATGGAATTAGGACCAAGGTTCACTAATTCCACCACGAAGTCTTTCGAGTGCGGCGTGAGGAAAGGGTGGCGAGCAATGAAGGCCACACTCACAAGAAGTTGGAAGGCGGAATTTGGCCTACCTTTCCGAAGGCCAATCGCCCATTCGCGCAATCCAAGTCACGAGAAGACCCTCGGGAATCTTCTGGCGGCGACCAGCGATCATTTTGCATCGTCCATCTCCGACTCGGCCCATTCAGAGACAATCCTGACCATTTTTTCTCTCAAGAACGAGAAGATTTAAGGTTGGGAAAGCTTCAAGAAAATGTACGGAGTCACCGACGGCGGAAGAAACAAGAAAGCAATAGACTGTTGGGTAAAAAAGGTAAGAACCCTAAGTTCTTCCCCTGCGGCCCGTTTTATAACCGCACAGTTGAGATGAAACGTCACGGAATCCCAACAGTCGCCACCGCCGGGAATCGTTTCAACGGACGAGCTTTTTACGCCTATGGAAAGTCCCAAGACACCTTTTCACACCTCAAGTGAAATTACCATCTTGACCCGGGTCAAGTGAAAGACCAACCGGAAAACCTTATTTCGGTTTTAAGGCTCTGACGGCTTCAAGTCGTAAGACATCTCGTAGTCGTGACAACCTTAAACCAATTACCTCGATCAAGCATATTCCTGGTCGAGAGAAACAAGGGTTGAAGAGTTTTTCCTTCAACGTTTTCCTAACGACCCCTTAGTGGTCAAAGGATCGTCTACGACCCTTCACTCAAGTAAGTTATTTTCACTTGAAGCTTGGGGGCTAGATGACGAGGATCTAAATAATCACATTTATTTACTCCATAATCAAGAAATATGGCGTCATAAGACATACCCTTAAATATCAAAAGGAAGAACTAGTCGAAGTCGAGGCTGCCCTACGACTACCCCGATAAATAGCTCTTCTACGACCATGGTATAATCCCTACGACTACCCCCTGGTCGTAAGCTCTTCTACAACCATGGTATAATCGTTACGACTACTACCTAGTCGTAAGCTCTTCTACGACTATGGTATGATCGTTACGAGTATGTCTGGTCGTAAGTTTTTCTACGATCGGGGCCTGCTAAAGGTTCCTCACGACTTACTGGACCCACCCGTTTGACGGCCCATTAAACAGTGAGAATCTAAGCAGTCAAAATACGCAGATTATCTCGACATAGCGTAGATAATTCCCACTATCTCGATTGGTGGCGATTGACAAACATGGGAGGTTACTACTCCGTAATTACTCTCATTATTACATAATAATGAGCGACTAATTAGCCTGGAAGGACAACGTCCACTATTGCTTAGTATAAATAGGTATCTCATTAGAGAGAGAGAGAGGCTTGGGGAAAGAAGAAATAGAGCCTTCTTTGGAGAACGATTAGGAAAATACTTATTCGATTGTAATCCAAAGAGCAAATACAAGATACACAGGAGTAGGGTTGTTATTCTCACCTGAGAAGGCCGAACTCGTATAAAAATCCCCGTGTCTTCTTCGTCTATGTGATCAATTGTGGAGACCCCCCGAATCAAACAATCTTTACGTAAGATCGGTTCTAAAACACCGACAGAAATACTTTTCTAGTTCAACATACCAGTCAAGCTCCAACCTCGACTACCCAAATCCAATTTTAAGTTTTGAATGATGTCGGGACAAATCATTGCCCACATGTCAATATATCTAAGCAAGGCTAAGCTTGACACTTAGATACAGACTTAGTAACTAATATATATACCATTAGTTCTAGGCTAATAAGGGATAGTGTCCAAGTTCAAGGATGGGGAGGTTATATTCATTTATCATTTAGGTATTTGCTACGAGCAAGTCAATATATTTGTATAAATCATAGTAATGCAATTTCATACTTCAAAATAATATAATTTGCATTCAAAGTAGGTGCAATATGATCAAAGTGTTGACTCGTCTTGCTGAATATTCTGATAATCATCTTACTCAATGTTATGAGCGAATTTTTTTAAATATTATTATTTTTAAAGATATTTACAAAAATAAATAGTCGATTAAAAAAATTACAAAAATGTATCTCTGCCGCTTGATTGCGGCGGCGAGTGATAATCGCCGATTCAAGCGGCGACATGGATCTGTCCCATACATCGCGATTGAGGGAATGAATCGCGATTCAATCGGCGACAGAAATGTCGCCGTTGAATCGGCGGCGGGACTATCGCCATTGAAGCGCGATTCATTCCCAAACCCTTATTTTCCTATTTCACTTAGCGATTTGTGATTTTCATAAATTTTAAATGGTGTAAATCTGTTAGAGTCGTAATAACATTTTATCATCATCGTATGTTGTTCTACTACGGTTAATTTTCAAAGAATTTAGCGAGGACGTTTGAGATATGAGCGATTCGTAAAAGGAAGATAAGTGATATTGTCATTCCCAACCCTTATTTTCCTATTTCACTTAGGCGGTTTGTGATTTTCATAAAAATTAAACGATTTAAATGTGTTGGACTCGCAATTACATTTTATCATCATCGTATGTTGTTGTAGTACGATTAATTTTGGAGAATTTAGCGAGGGCGTTTGAGGTATGAGCGATTCGTAAAAAGGAAGATAAGTGATATTGTCATTCGATTGGGAATTCATACACTCTGATATTACAGAACCTGCAGAAGAACGTCATAACACTTAACTAAAATGATAATTGACAACATTGATAATAATATTTTTGTCGTGGTCGCGGTTCAACGTCTCCCATGTGCGCTGCCTCTAGTCGTAATTCTATGTCCAACTCAAAATATGTACTATACAGTTCGGCTACATTTATGTAACCTACTCAATTCTATGTCGCTATTGTCGCATTTCTATGTCGCTACACAAATGAAAATATGTACTGCACAGTTCGACTAAATTTATGTGACCTACTCAATTCTATGTCGCTATAGTCGCAATTCTATGTCGTTATTCACATCAAAATATGTACTACAGAGTCCGACTACATGTATCTAACCTACTCAATTCTATGTCGCTATTGTCGTTTGCTAACCTACAAGGTTTGGACGTAACATACGATTTGTAAAAATTTACGCAACACAAGATGATCGATCGAAGCGATGCTCTATCGATCTCTCCACCGCCACGAACCGATTGTGGCTTCACCGCAATTTCTTCTCTCCTCTCCAATCTCTCTTGTTTTTTTCGGAATTAAAATGAATTTCGGATTGATTTTTCGTGATTTTATAGTAAATTTCACGCCGCGATTGAAGCGGCGACAGAACCTATCGCCGATTCAAGCGGCGACAGAAACTCGCCCGCTTCTGTCTCTCCGTTGAATCTGGCGATAGGTAGTCGCCGGCCATGAGTGGCGATAGTTCCTCGTCGCGATTGAACCGGCGATAGGTTCTCGTCGCCGATTCAACTGGCAGCGAACACATTTTTGTAATTGTTTTAAACGACTATTTATTTTTGTAAATATCTTTAAAAATAATAATATTTTAAAAAAATTCTGTTATGATAATCTTGGTCTTGACCTCGCTCTTATTGGGATTGTTGTTTCGTCATGGCTTCAAATTCTAACTACGCAGAATACGATTGAACCTAAGAATGTCTGAAAGCATCCAAATGAAATCAAATAAATCCAAAGACATTTGAACAAAAAAGGAAATGCTCCAAATGAAAGTAAACATATCTAACGGTATCTTGAAAGGAGAAAGCACTCCAAATGAAACTAAACCTACTTGGTGGAGTTGAAGAAAATACTTCAGATGAAGTATATCCAAAGGTAGTTGATGAAGGAAATACTTTAGACGTCATGAATTACATCTAGGGATATTTGGAATGAAGGAAATACTTCAAACCAAAGTGGATAAATCCACACTATATTCGTTTGGTCTAGTTGTGGGGTTTTGGGTTGATAATCAGACTTAGGGTTATGTAATTGTTTGATCCGGAGTGAGGACGAGAGGGATCAAGCTCTCGGAAAGTCTGCTGGTGCAAGGAGTTAGGATTCTAACGGGAGGGGGAGAATATTTATAGGAATATTCCTCATCGGTTACCTAAATGTGAAAAATCACCCTGTTAGGTGGGATCCTCTGATCCACCTTCGGGTCATGAATTGTCTTTCCACTGGGAGCAGATAGCGATGGGTAATAGCTGGAGTCTATACGATGTTGATTGGTGGTTGGACTATCATCATTCCCTTGAGAGTACCTTATCGAGAGTAGCTACTCTTGCGCGGGGCCTAACTGATCTAATGACTTCCTTTTGTTACTACTTCCTATTTATCGAGAAAGTTCCATGATAGTCAGGTGGAACCTCCAAGCATTGGCTAGGCACTAGTCTTATATCTTGATCAGTGGTGTCTGCGGCTTTGTTTTTCATCTTTGAGGTAATCTTTACTTAGTCTCATTACTTGCATTGCTTGATATATACTAAAGTAACCTATCACATTAGGTTGATCCTTAGCTCCAGCACCTGCTAAAGACTACTTATGGTTAAGTAGATAACTATGATACAAGGTCTATGGTCTCTTGCCTACTAGTCCTTGTTTGGTGATCAATCCTACCATCTTGATTACTACTACTAGTATGAAACTAGGTCATAGATACTGCTAACCTTCATTAAGGTTTACCATTACTATACTTTACTCGGGATTTTACTCTAAATGTCGAAGACACATTCAGTTGCTTAATCCATCGCTAGCATGATCCATATGTCAATTGGCACACACACACACACACACACACACACACACACACACACACACACACACACACACACACACACACACACACACACATATATATATATATATATATATATATATATATATATATATATATATATTTACTTTTATTCCCTTGTCTATTCTATGTAAGTATATAGGAGCTTACTATATTAAGATTAACCCTAGACATGATGTTGCTAGATCGTGGTATACAACCCTATGTTCATTTGGGTACTCCTAGACATAAGGCTATACGTTAATGGTACTTGATTATTATCTAATTGCTTTACTACTCCGATTAACTATTTCATTAAATCATTATCTTTATTATTACAACAATGCTCTAGGGCTTACTGGTGTTTGATCATATGCGTAGGTATATGCCTAACCATGACTATATCATCTTAGGTTCTAACTACCTGAGTTGATCTCTTTAGTTAGTTTACTTACTACGCGATCTCTCATTTGAGGTTTGACCTATCGCTTGTTGAAATAGCGAGAAGGTTAACGATTTTAACCTAAACCCTAATGGGTATAGTCTACTGATCATTAACCATGGGGTATTATTGTTAACATCTTTATATAATGATATATTGATTTATCTTCATCCATTGTCATTATAGCTATTATCACTTGGGTATAGTTCCTGATTTAAATTTGCCTTTGCACTACAATGACAACAGCTTACTGATTATCTTCAATTAGCCCTTAATTACCTATATTATCCACTAATTGAACTCTAAGCACTTATTCAAAGGAAATGGGCTCACTGACAATTGCTCACCCATAACACACTAACTACTAACTAGATACTTATGAGTGGACCCCATACACACACAAGACAGAGGGAAAGCCACAGAGAGATGCAGAGGGGGGAGCACATGTCATTGCCAGAGAGAGAGATAGAGAGAAGAAACAGAGAGGGGGGTTCTCTGTTCCCAACTGAAGTAGAGGAGGGCAAAGGCAGCTCAAGGCGGCGCTCAACGCTGGTGAGGTGGTCGACGGCGGCAGTCGTGAATGGCAAAAATGGAACGAGGAGGCCGAAGTGAATCCATGAGTGGTGGCGGCGCGGTCAGGGGTGGTCGGTGGCAATCTAGCAGCATGGCGCAGCGGCCAGTCGTGGGGAAGAGACAGGGCGACGGTGCCACATGGAAGGAAGGGAATAAAGGGCATGTGCACGAGAATCGATGAGGTGCGAGGAACCTACTAGAGTTTGGTGGCAGCGATGGAGGCGGGCCGAGGCGCGCTGGCGACGGCGACCCAGGGTGGCGCGACAGGTCCATCGTGGAGGCGGCGTTCGAGTGAGGGAGAGCACTAGTAAAAGTTGGGGGAAGGTAGAGGGAAGCCAGGAGGTGCTCTCGAAGGAGGGAATCGGATAGGAGCTCACGGAGAAGTAATGGCGACGGCGACGGCTGATTTCAGCCAGAGGAGCGCAGCGTTCCTATGGGTGGATTACCAAATTGCTTGCAGGGTTTTGAAAAGGGGAGGCTGGAACAAGTTTTGATGCATGGGAATATAGGAGGGGCTCACCAAGTCAATCGGGCGGAGGAATTGGTTATGGCGGCTGCGGGACCCCGAAATCGAATCCATTTCCAAATCAAGATATTACATCGGTGGCATAATTCTTAACAGAGAACGAGTCCGATTTCAGTTTCCCCCAGATATGAGTCATGTGTTAGCTCCAAATATCAAGGCTAACACGCGCATACCCTTTTACAGCATGGTACACAGACATACACAAGTCATACATCAACATAACAGTAATTTTTACAAGGCTAGAGTTCGGTACCTAACTTATACAAGTGACCAAGGGTCAACTACAACATAAATTTTTGCAACGGAAACAAATATAAATAACAAAAGAACCACCAAGTGTGCCCAACTTCCGCAGGCAACTGAGTGGAGGTAGAAACATCATCATTCGTTAGCGTCGCCATAATCGACGCTAACGGATGGATTGTAAGTATAAACGTCCGCACCTGCAACAAGTGGTTAATTCCACTAAGTACAGAAGGTACTCGTAAGACTTACACAAACTAATAAAAGAAGTTGTTTCATAGAACCTAGCCAACAGATTAGAGATTATACATGTTAAAGGCTATCCAAAGGATGGATATATTGGCATAGATTTTGCATAAAGCGACAAGTTTAGTCCTACACATTCTAATTTTACCAACGCCATTTAGTAAACCAAATTTGGACCAAAAGACAAGTCAAAGTGGCTGCCCACTTTGATAATCTAACACGCATGAACAACCATTCATGTTGATACCAAGTTATAACCATATCAGTTTTAATTTGAAATCTAACAAATGTTGTCTCGAACCCAAGTGATCGTCCGTAATCGTGGACACGGCTATTCGAACAGTTTTAACCCTGTAGGGGGTACATCTTTACCCACATGACTTGATCAGCCCATAAGCCATCGGATAATAGCACACTTCCTTTGGTATGCCGGTCGGGGAAATCAAGACTTGGTATTCTTCGGTAAGAACATTTTATTGAGTTGAATCACCCATGCGAGACATGATCCCGCTTAGTACAAGTTTTTGATAGAACCTGCTAACCGGGGCACGCACGTTGTACCGGGAATGTTGACCCAATAAACAGAAAGTAAAACTGTTCTCACTGCACATATTAAATTGCAATCAAAGCCCTAAGAACAACATGATCAAACACATGTGTCCTTACACACCTGTGATCCAACTCAATAAAATTTTCCCCTTAACCAAGCGGTGCCCATATACATCCGTGTGTGGAAGTACAAGTGGTACTTGGATTAACGAAGGCACACCATTCGGTCCTTAACGATCCAGACAAAACTACCACAAACCTGATTCTCGTGCACGGAGGTACCCACACTAGCAACCACTTGTCCAGATCAATTCATGTTCAAATTAATAATGGTTATACTCCAAAAATCATATATGAAGATCTGAACCAAAAATATAAATATAAAGGATTCAGTGTTTCCCATGATTGACGAGATAAACCCGCCAACCGAACTAACGTATCTACTGACCTGCATGGCTAAGCATTCACATAAAGACCATAATCCAACACATGACTTCTACCTCAAGCACAAGAGTATGAAATGATTAAGTGTAAGCCACAATGATTAGGATATAACTAACTAGCGGGGACTCAAGCCATAGCGTGCGCACACAACGACCGAAGCTCCCGGAGTTGCTGATGCTATGAATGAAGACCCTATGAAAGGAGCTCCTTCAGTCAAGCAAGTTATTGGGCTTGCTGACGAGGGTAAGGAGGTGGAAGCCGTAGTGCAAAGGATGGATCTCGAAGACTGGAACTACATGGTACTGTTAGAAGATGAAGGATCCAATGACGAAGATGATGTGGACCAGCAGGCGGTTCCATCCGAGTGGAACACATACCAGTTTGACAACTTCGTCGTCAACGAAGGCTCCTGTGTGCTATGGGAGTACGACCAGAGTGAGGTTGGGTAAGGAGCTATGTATAAATGCAAAGAGGCCGTGCAGCAGGCGGTCAAATTCTGGGCCTTGACGGTGCGGCAACCATTCATAGTTGTCAAGTCTAACCCAAGATTCTACAACGTGAAGTGCGGCATAGAGGGATACTCTTGGCGAGTGAACGCATTTCAGCCTAAGTGAGACACCTACTGGAAGTGCTCTATAGTGGTCCCTCACACATGTGTCGTCGCTGAGTCAGGACAGTCCTACCAGAACCTATCATCAGGCTTCATCGCCAACCTCATGTACAATGAGATCATGAATAATCTAGATTTTGAACCACGATCGATCATTCGGGCGATTGAAGCAAGGTTCCAGTAAACAGTCAGTTATGCCAAGGTATGGAGGGCAAAACTGAAGGCATTGGAGTCAATGTTTGGTACGTTCAAGGACTCCTATTACAACCTCCCCGGGCTACTCTGAGTCATACAAGACAGAATTCCGACACTCATGTGGACATTCAGGATTCGACACATCCGAAGTGAGCCAATAAGAGGGTACTACAGCGAGCATTCTTCACCTTTGGTCCATGCATCAATGTATTCCGGCACTGTCGTCTAATCTTATGCGTGGATGACACATTCATGAATGGAAAGTACAAGGGACAGATACTGACTGCAATAGCGACAGATGACAACAATCAAGTTCTTCCTATGGCATTCGCTTTCGTTGAAAGCAAAAACACGAACAACTGGTTGTGGTTCCTGAAGAATATGGGGATTTCTGTTGTACAGGGTCGTCCAAACGTATGCGTCATTCATGATCGGCATGCGGGTTTGCTGCGTGCAATAACTCAGCTACAACAAGGAGAGAACGAACATTAGCATGGGCGGATCTGTAGAGCAGGTGGTGCATGAGGCACTTGGGTGCAAACTTCTGCAAGCAGTTCCACAACAAGGACTTGATGAACCTATTTAAGCAGCTGTGCAACTAGAACTAGCAGCGGAAGTTTGAAGCTTTCTAGAAGATTTTGGATGAGTAGACCCAGACGCACAGAAGGGAGGCAGCGAAAAAGATCGCCCCAAGTGCTAACCAAGGCCTCGAAGTATTGCCACAACTACCCACAGATGGTCCTAGTATGATGAGGAAGACGGGGGCGCAGGTGAAATGCTTCTCGGATTGGATCGAGCACGAGCCTGAGAAGAAGTGGTCGCTGCTACATGATAGGGTGGTGCATGATATGGTGTCATGACAACCAATCTAGTCGAGGTGTACAACTGAGTCATGCGCAGTGCAAGGTGCCTCCCGGTTGGTATTGTGTAGGCAATTCTCCGCGGTATCACAAACTACTTTGTTGACAGAAGCAACAATATGTCGCTCGCCATGGCAAATGATAGGGTACTCTGCTCTGCTATGACCACCAAGTACATGGATGAGAAGAGCAAGAAGGGTGAGATGCACTAGGCATTTAAGATGGGCACAAGGGAGCTTTGCTTTGAGATAATGTGCAGGGATAAAGGACATCGTGGGATGAATCGCGAGAGGATCACCCACGAGTGCACGCTATGCCGTGCTAGGTGCGTATGCGCTCGCAACAGCCCTTCTTTTGCATAGGCCCTGCTCCCATGTTATGACCGCATGTTCGACAGTGGCGTAGCATCCTAGACAGTACCTCTGATTATTTCAACAAGGAGGAGGTGATGCAAACCTAGAATGCAGATATGTATGGTTACGCCGTGGTTGACCATTTCACTGCCCATCCGACCTGGGAGCAACTAATCTGGGCTGCGGATATTGATAGGCTGAAAGGAAAGGTTGGCCGACGATAGGTACGACACATCAGGAACAACATGGAAGAAGCAGAAGCTGAATGTCGTACGAAGAAGTGCTCCATTTGCAGAGAGTGTGGGCACACCTTCAAGAAATGACCCACAAGAAATCCTCAGGACGACGGAGACATCGACACTCTAGATGTCGCCGCGGGGACCTCATCCGAGCGCTCGACTTGAGGCAGTCCACATGGGGGACATTGAGGTCGCGGCCACAGGAAAGCACAGATAGTTGTAATATGTGATTGCCAATGTTTTGAAATATCACTTTGATTTGAAAAAAAACTATGTGTTATGACGTTTTGCTTAATGTTATATAATATCAGTGTGATTTGTCGTATCTTCGATAGATTGATTTGTTTATTCTTGTGATAGCTTCCATATTGGCATGAAATTAACCAACTTATGGGAGGAGCTGGGTGTGATTTGCCGTATTCACATTTACACGTTCTTGACTTTTTATTACTAGGAAATTTACTGCATCAACTGAAAAAGTACAAGGTAAGGAACCGGAAATACATTATAGTCCGCAGACAGAAGCACGTTACATATGGTCACATGGTATAATGGTTCGGCTAATTGCTTTAGTCATCCTCGTTACTACTACGGTACACTGTGACACAAGCATCCAGACCATGTAAGTATACATGCCTTCAGGAAATAGGATTAGCATGGGGGTAGGACAGGGGACTACTACAGAATGGCATGACCTTCTGCGTGGACCAGGGCCATTTGCAATTCCTTGCGAGCTCGATGTTGTACTCCTCCCTGGCTGCCTTATTCTTGGCCGTCATTTTCTGCTTTTTCTTGCGCTCCCTCTCGTGAGCCTCGCGCTCCCTATGCCTGCATGCCTCGAGATGAGCTTGCGTCTCGCCAGATACGCTCGCTGTGCTCTTCGTTACGGCGCTTGTCGTAGGGACGCCCCACCGGCCCCCACGACCCGGCGAAGCACGGCGGCACCGAAAAGGCCTTCCAAGGACATACTCGGAGGCAATCACGAAGACCCCTCGGAGGCATCCCGAAGCCCCCGCGGAGGATCCCGAAGACCCCTCGGAGGCATCCCGAAGCCCCCGCGGAGGATCTCGAAGACCCTTCGGCGGGCCCGAAGAGACTTCCCAGGGAAGGTAGCAGAGGACCGTCGAAGGGTACGGGGTCCACAAGAGCGGTGGACCAGGTGCACCCCTAGAAGATAGACCATGTCCACAAGGGTGCATCGTGCACCAGAGGCTACGCATAGGGCGCGTAAAAGACCCTGCTACCCCTAGGGCTAATGTACTTTGTCAGGGGTATATATGTATTTTCATGTATCATATCGGGAGGCTATAAATAGCCCCTCTACCCTGTAACTTAGGGTGGGGATAATAAATACAAACCGAGCCCCTGTTCAGCCCCCTCGTCTTTCCTGCACGAGGGGTCTCCACTTCTTACTATTTAGTCTTCTCACTACGACAGTTGGCGCCGTTCGCTCGGCTACCACAGTGGGACTCCCCCCGCACTCGAAGCGTCGTGAGGACCGGAGGGATCAGCATTCGAAGCAGATCCAGAAAACTCCGACCGGCCCGAAGGGTCCACCGCCGGTCTCTTCGACGCATGCCCCGAGCCCTCGGCATTGTGCGGACCAGCACCAACGTCGCGGGGTGCAGCACGCGAGGGGCCACAAAAACTGGCCCGGCCCCCTCAATCTCCACCGGTCGTGCACGCTTCTTCTTCTTGGCCTCCGGGTCGGGCCAGTCAGCGAGGCGAACTGAGGCAGGATACACCCGATTCAACTGCCCCTCCCGCACAACCAGACATCGCCCCGCATGCTCCTCACCCGTATACGGGCCAAGAAGTATCTCCGCAGCGCGGCTCACTTCGGCAATCGACACGTCTGCAACGAACAAAAAGTGTAAGTCACCATTCAAAATCCAAACAAAGGCCCAGGCCAAGACCCATACCTTCGTGCCCCCTCACAGTAAGAGTGGGGTGCCCAGAGCCGGTGGAGCCCCGCTCAACTTCCCAGTCCCGCGCCAACGGCCAAAGCCCGAAGGTGCAAAACTCCTCCACCAAATCTCGTGTGGAGAATCGCGTCGTCACATCCAGAAGAAGGCGCAGATGGGCCTCCTCCCTCGCCGTTAGCTCGATGTCGGAGCTGGCGATGGGCTGTATCGGCCCGTCTCGGGACAGCAGACCATCCCCCGACACGCAGGTATGGTAAAACCACCTTCGCATCTAGGCCGTTTCCCACCTGTTCCGCGCCGCCGGAGCAGGTAGGTACATTTGGCAGCGCGATCTCGGTTAAAAATTGATGCTGCCAAAATTCAATGTCTCGCCGTCGCTGTTCTTCTTCGGCTGGCAGCGGGCATCATGCAAGAATGCGAAAAGGCAAGCCTCGCCCACAGCTCTGGCCGCTCGAAGCATCCACTCGAAGACCCCCAACTTAACAACCGAGTTGGGGGTAAGTTGTGCCAACTTCGGCCGTCATACCGTAGGCGCGCTCACCAGTCCACGCACGGGATTCGCAACCCGGCGTCAAGAAAGGCAATAAAAACTACCGCCTTGTCGGCTCGAGGCGACGGCACCGTCTCCGTTCCGGGAACTCGAACCTTCGTCATGCTCTCCAGCTTGCCCTCCTCCACGAGTGTCCGGAGCACTGCCTCCGTCACCGTCGACCTCCCGAGGTCACTCGTGTAGGACGACTCTACCGCAGCTTCCTTGCCTCGCTTCGTCATCTTTCGGAAGTACGGCGTAGCAAGGCGCAAACAAACGTTTGAAAAAAATAGGGCGACAGAATAAGCCCCAAAAGGGGGGGTGGTGGTTACTTTTAGCCGCCCAGGGAGCTCAACAGGTGCCACACGCGTCATTAATAACGCCGTTAGCGGTACGAGGAGGCACTGGTACAGGCAACGGGTCTATTATGACGCGTCAATAACAGCGCACAACGTCCCAGGCGCCGTTACGGCGCATGGCGCTCTAGCCGCCATCAAGACAAAGACGTGCGGCACCATTAAAGCGCACGACGCCTGGGAGTCCCCGTAGGAAGCGAGGCGAAGGAGAAAAGACTCTTCGCAACCAACGACGCTTCGCCACGACAGAGGGGACGGTGTGCCTGGACCTTACAGGAGAACGACGTGGTTTCAGCCATGGCGAAGCAGACCTCGACCGCGAGGGGCTTGTCGTAGGGACGCCCCACCGACCCCCACGACCCGGCGAAGCACGACGGCACCGAAAAGGCCTTCCAAGGACATACTCGGAGGCGATCCCGAAGACCCCTCGGAGGCATCCCGAAGCCCCCGCGGAGGATCCCGAAGACCCCTCGGAGGCATCCCGAAGCCCCCGCGGAGGCATCCCGAAGACCCTTCGGCGGGCCCGAAGAGACTTCCTAGGGAAGGTAGCAGAGGATTGTCGAAGGGTACGGGGTCCACAAGAGCGGTGGACCAGGCGCACCCCTAGAAGATAGATCATGTACACAAGGGTGCATCGTGCACCAGAGGCTACGCATAGGACACGTAAAAGACCCTGCTGCCCCTAGGGCTAATGTACTTTGTTAGGGGTATATATGTATTTTCATGTATCATATCGGGAGGCTATAAATAGCCCCTCTACCCTGTAACTTAGGGGGAGGATAATAAATACAAACCGAGCCCCTGTTCAGCCCCCTCGTCTTTCCTGCACGAGGGGTCTCCACTTCTTACTGTTTAGTCTTCTCACTACGACAGCGCTTCTCGTCCCTCTTCTCGTCGTCCTTCTTGGCATCCCACTTCTCGCAGTCGAGGCGCCACTAGTCATGTGGGTGGATCCCTTGGTCGATCCACTTGCGATAGCCACATAGCGGATTCGAGAACTACGAGTAGACGAGAGAGGTTGTTAGTGCGTACTTTGAAAGAGAAATGGTAGATGAACATATCGTAACTGGTCCTTACTGGCAGCCGATAGCGGCCTAAGTCCCAACAGCGGTCGGGATAGTCCGAGGAGTAGTTTGCGCAACCCTAATAACACATGCCCAAGCTGAGCTGTTGCTTCGACTTGAAAAACTTGTATGTGTCGCTGCACCAATAAAGGGACAGTGTCCCCCCTCGGTGGATGTTACGGCGAATGCTCGGTTAGAATGTTCTGATAGAGGTTTCTACTACGGGGGTCATCATTGTGGGGAGGTGCCCTCCTAGCACGCTCCATTTGTTCGTCCCAGGCCGCAGCACACCTTACGAGTTCGCGGATCTCATCCCATTACTTCTCCATCTGAGTGAGATTGTATTGATGTCCTAATGCAGGAGAACCCGTCATGGAAGGGGCAGTACTTATATGTTGAGCTGGCCCTGCGGATGTGGGTGAATTGTAATTCGGTTGAAGAAAATTCGCATCCGCGAGCCAACGGCCCCGAGGAGGAATTGTGTGGGAGCGTTGCAACACGTCTCTGCGCGAAGTAGACTCGTTGGGTCACATTACTGCGCAAAACTGACTCGTTGGATCACGTCATTGCACAAAGTTGACTCATTTGGTCACGTCGCTGTGCAAAGCTGCCTCGTCTTGTCACTCCAAAAATATCGTGTGGCGGAGTGTGGTCTTGTCACTCTGAAAAGTAAGCGTCATAGTGTGATCATATCAGTCTGTAAAGGTGGTATGGGGGAGTCATGTGCCGAATTTTAAGGTTTCAAGGGTCTTTTATAGGAGGGAGTCCCTGTCCTCGTTCAAGCTGGCGGCAGTCGGCAAGCTACACTATTCAACTTCTTGTCGCCAGATTGAATCGCGGCGAGGAGTTGGGCCGCGACAGATCGGAGGGTCTCTGTCACGAGTTACGACAAGAGTGCATGCGTCGATTCGATGGCGGCGATGACTTACTTTTGCAATTTTTTGAGGTGACTATTTATTTTTGTAATTATTTTTTAAAATAATATTATTTTTTAAAAAACCCTGGCAAACGTTTTTTTTTTTTTAAAAAAAAACTCGAGTATAATAAAAGTTCCAACACGGTCTTATCTTTCTGAAGAAGCCCTTGAGGCGCACTCGAAATTCAAAAACCAGTCCCTGTCCTCTCCGTCACTGTGTTGGGCAGTCCGGTCATCTGTGGGTGTGTGTGTGGAAAGCGCTCGTTACTCGTCGCGAGGAACAGAGGAAAGGCTGCTCCAATCGGCCCTGCCACCGAGGCCGCGGTCACGTGGCCTTTCTGACCGTGGCCTCTCCTGTCCTTGCGGCCTCTCCACCTCCATCCCCACGCCTCCCAACCTCAAATTTCCCCTTCCCTTCGGTCTGGGGGCGTCTCCGGGTTGGGTCTGGGAGGGTCTGGACGGCGACGGCGACGGCGACGCGGCGCTGTTTGGAGAGTAACGCTAACGCCTGCCTCTCTCCTGCGGTTTCTTCTCGCCGTTTTTTCCTCGTCTGCTTCGTTTGGAGTAGTACTTCGGTTTTGCCGGTGAGACGCTTAGATTGAGGGTTATTAGGGTGGCTTTAGCGGCAGGTTTTGGTGTTGGGGTGTCGATTTGGGGGCTTGGAGCGGTAATGTCGCCGCCGCCTTCTCGTTCTAGTGCCTCTTTGTGGTGTTTTTTTTGGTAATTTTGGTGTGAGTTTGTGCGGATTTGGGATTATCGCTTGTTACCTTGCTTTTTTTTTTTAGGTTAAGTTTGGGGCTCAGGATGCTACGTTTGCTGAATGTGTAGTGCTGTCTTGGTGGCTGATGTTTCGATCTAGTGGGTAGTATTTTAGTTTGGAGATTTCTTGGCTGCTCGTTTACTGCGTAACATCTCGGGTGTTTTAACCTTTGTTTCTTTGGTTTTCGCCTGTTCTTGGAGGGAATCTCAATCTCAGGCCTTTGTTGTTGCAATGAGTGGTAGCGTTCGATCGCTGGGCTAATATTATTTAGGTGTTTTGCCTCCACATTTTTAGGAATCAGGATGGTGCGCTACTGCGCTTGGCATTCCTTGCTCTTATTCTAATGGTGACCTGCCGTATTTTGCTAAAAACAAGTGCGCAACTTGCCTTTTATGCCTTTGCGCAGGTGGAGGAGTGAGATCCAGCCGGTTGCTCCAACCTTTGCGGGCCACGGAAGATGGGGTTCATGTCTGCGAAGCTCTTGCCTTCATGCGAGAGCATGTGCGTGTGCTGCCCGGCGCTGCGCCCGAGCTCGCGGCGCCCTGTCAAACGTTACAAGAAGCTGCTTGCTGAGATATTCCCCAAGACGCTTGTAAGTGTTTGGTTTTTCGCTTCAGTCAGTGCAAGTATAGTTTAGCAAGTTCAGTTGGTGCGAATTTAGTTTAGCAAGTTCAGTCGGTGACATTGTTGCTGCAATCGTTTCATACATTGTGCTGTTTTTGATCTATAAGTAGTTAACAGCCCTCTGCCTTCCTTAGCATGCTCTATGGAATGTTGCGCTTTCACATGGGTATCTTCTACCTCAAAACATATTTTTGTGGAGAACGTAGCTTTCACTGTTAGTTGTAAATGACACTCATACTTCAGTAGTCAAGTGCTGTGCTGCCTATGTTGCTGAATTTACTTTTGCAGGATGGCCCTCCAAATGAGAGGAAAATCATGAAGTTATGTGAATATGCTGCGAAGAATCCCCTGCGCATTCCGAAGGCATGTGATGTTGCCATTTTGGTTCCTTTCATTATATTGCTAAAATATGCCCTAGGAGTCTGTGGTTAGTCATTGCATGTTTTCCTAAATCCCTTCAATGATTGCTTGTCAGATTGCCAAGTTTCTGGAACAGAGGAGTCACAAGGAGCTTCGATCAGCTCATGTGAACTTTGTTAAAATTATTACTGAAGCGTACAGCAAGCTGCTCTTCATATGCAAGGAGCAGATGTCAGTTTGTCAAATTCTTAGCTGCCACTTATGTTTCCTATATCAAAGTGCTAATGGTTTTCAATGAAGTTATATGGCTGAGTTTTTATGTTGTGTTACTGTGTGCATGTGATGGTATAGGGCATATTTTGCCATCAGCCTGGTGAACGTCCTTACTGAGCTTCTGGAAAGCAAGCAAGAGAACATTCATATTCTTGGATGTCAAACTTTAGCGAGGTTTATTTACAGCCAGGTGGACATTATGAACAATCCGACACGTTCTGTGTTATAAACATTCAGATTTCTTTGTTGTTTATATTTCACTCTGTTCCTACTAATCATCAAAGCCTACTTCTCTCAAGTCATTTGTTTTCTTTGAGGGATGTATAAGTATTCATTATTTTGGCATATTAACAGGTAGACAACACATATGCACGCAATATTGAAAGCTTGGTTCACAAAGTGTGTGCACTTTCACGGCAACAGGGAGTGGAGCATAGTCTTCTGCGGGCAGCAAGCCTGCAGTGTCTTTCAGCAATGGTAATATATGGTTTTTCAGTTCCTTTTTTCCCCTGATATCTTCCTGACATTTTCTGGTAATTTTGTTCAAAAATTTAGTCCTGTTAGCTACTATTATAGTTGTTGAAGGATAAGTGAATTGGAAACCCTAACCCTAGCTCCTTGGACCATGGTATCAAAGTCGTGGAAACCCTAAACCTAGCCCCTTAGACCACTTGACCGCCGCCGTTGTCCCTGCGCCTGAGCCCTTTTCTGATAAGGATCCAATTAGCTGATTAGATGGATCCCAATTGTTGGCCCAATCTTTCATAATGCACAAGAACAACAAATTCACGAACCAAATCGGGGTAATTGAATTGCAAGAAAATCAGCACACTTACAAACTAATCTAATAGATTGAATTGCAAATAATAGTAGCCTTGGTGAACAGTGTTCATGTGTGAATAGTAACCGTGTGTGAACAGTACCAAACTCTTGATCTCTACCCCTCTCAATATTTCTCTCCTAACTCATGTCAAGAACATACGATATGCGCGAAAACGGCTTTACTAAATTTTATTATCTAAATCATAACTTATTCACCCATACAAAGGACATTTACAATGGCATATATAGCCATCCTAAGACGCCTAAAACAAGAAACAAACACTAAAGATTGTTATGAATATTGTGTATGTATTCATGAGGCCCAATGGGCAATATATATAGTGAGTGTAAGGGGATATTACAAAGGAATATGCCATACATATGTAAGGAAATACAAAAAGGCATATAAGGAAATACAAAGGAATTCCTATTCTAACACCCCCTCAAACTTATGGTGGATAACACAAGTTGAGTTTGGAGAGAATACAAATGTTGTACCCTAGTCACCCTAGTCTGTGGCTTCGTGAAGAAGTCAGCAATCTGTAACTCTGAGGGTACAAACTGTAAAGCAAGTACTCCCTCCTGCACTTGTGAGCGAGTGTATGAAGCATCCACACCAATGTGCTTGGCGAGCTCATGCTTCACTGGGTCACAGGCAATGCTGATAGCACCTATACTGTCAGACAAAAGAGTCGTAGGTCCCATCACAAGCACTCCAATATCTGCAAGTAGCCATCTCAACCAAGTAACATATGCTGTCACTGCTGTCATAGCTATCAACTCAGCCTTTGCACTCGAACGAGAAACTGCAATATGCTTCTGTCTTCTAGGCAATCAGGAAGGAGCCAAGAAAAACACAATAAGCAAAAAGAGAGCGTCGATCAGAAGGATCACTAGCCCGGGCCGCATTCGAGTACGTCTGAAGCTGTAGTGAGTTGGAGCTAGGGAAAACAAACGACGAGAGATAGTTCCACTCAAATAGCAAAGAACACGAAAAGGTGACGGTAGTGAAGATGGGTAGGACGAGCCATGAACTGAGTCAAGATATGAACATCATGAGTAATATCAGGACGAGTGCTCATAAGATATACAAAACTCCTAACAAGATGACGATATCGAGTAGGATCCTCAAGAAGATCACCATCAGTGGCACGAAGCTGAAGGGATAGCTCCATAGGAGTCTCGGTAGTGCGGGTGTTAGTCAGACCATACCGATTAAGAAGATCCTGGACATACTTCTGCTAGGTGAGGTAGTAGTCCTCAGGCGTGGAAGAGACCTCAATCCAAAGGAAGTACGTAAGAGAACAAAGATCAGTCATTGAAATACGTAAGAGAACAAAGATCACTCATTAAAAACTACTCACTGAGATGCTTCTTCATATACGTGATGAATGAGGAATCATCACCAGTGATGAGCATGTCATCAACATACAAAAGCAGTGTCCTACCCCGAGATGAGACATGGTCAAAAAGAGCTGGATCGTCGAAATTGACAGTGAAACCGACAGTGGTAATCACTGAGGTAAAACGCGCAAACTAGGCACGAGGAGCTTATTTGAGGCTATAAAGAGCACGACGAAGACGACAGATGTGCCCATTGGGAACAGAATATCCAGGTGGTGGCTGCATGTAGACTTCCTCATGCAAAACACCATTAAGAAAAACATTCTTAACATCCAGCTGAGAGATAGACCACTGGCGAACAGAAGCAACCTCACGAATGAGGTCACAGTGGTCATATGGGCAATAGGGGCAAAAGTCTCATCGTAGTCACGACCGTACTCCCACTGAAACCCGCGAGTAACAAGACGAGCCTTGTAGCGCTCGATAGTACCATCAGACCGTGTCTTGATCTTGTACACCCACTTGCACATGATAGGGCAAGCATGCACAGGTGTCGGTACAATATCCCAAGTCTCAGTATGTTGAAGAGCATCAAACTTCTCTGCCATAGCGAGCTGCCACTCAGAATGAGGAGCAGCCTCACGATAAGAACTAGGCTCAGTGACAGAGAGCATGAGCTATCGGAGCAAATCGAGACGATCAACAGGTTGAAGGGATGTTCGGTCACAAAGGACGTAACGGGGAGCATTATCAGGAGGATTAGATGTAGGTGTTGGCAAGATACCAGGAGAGTAGACTAGTGAAAGACGAGGACACCTGGAGTAATGAATACTAGAGAAACAAGACGGTGGTGCTTTAGGAACAAGAGGCGGTGTAGCAGGAGGCAGCACCTTAGGTGGAGGTATAGAAGGAAGTACTGGAGACAGACTAGGGAAAGATTGTGATAGTGGAGAAATAGGTGAAGAGTCAGAAAGAGACAACCATGAAATCGTCTCAACGATAGAAACAAGACAAGGAGCCGAATCTTGATAGAAGAAAGGTCAAGATTCGTCAAAGACAACGTCTCGTGAGATCCTGATCCATCGAGCAGAAGGATATAACAGTGATAACCTTTATGATTAGAGCTATAACCAAGAAACACACACTCAATTGATTGAGCTAATATTTTCGTGCACTCACGAGGCTGCAGCAGAACAAAACAAGTGCAGCAAAAAACATGAAGGTGAGTGTACTGGGGGGCTCGAGAGTAGGCGCTCTATAGGGCTGACACCCTAAGAGCAGTGGTAGGCTGCATATTGATGAAATATGTAGCTATAGAAACAACCTCAGCCTAGAACTGTGGTGGAACGTGAGGCAAGGAGTGCGGGCAGTCTCAATCAGCTGACAATGTTTGCGCTTAGTAACCCCATTCTGAGCATGGGTACCAGGACAAGAAGACTGGTAAAGAGTGCACTTTCGTAAAGAAAGCGTCTAAAAGCGCGAGCAAAGATTTGCGCGCAGAATCACAAATAAAAATGCGGATGGAAGAATCAAACTGAGTATGAACCATCGTTGCAAAGTTACGATAGATCGCAAGAAACTAACCACGATTAGACATAGGGAAAAGCCATGTAAAAAGAAATAATCATCAATGAAGATCATATAAAACTTATGCTGTCTTTAGAGATAATAGGCGTAGGTCCCCATACATCTGAATGAATTAAGTCAAAAGGACGAGAAGACAAGGACTCACTAGAATGATAAGGAAGTTGTAGCTGCTTGCCTAGCTTATGACCCTGACAAAACATGGCCGTGTCAACAGTAACACGTCCAACAACACCTTGACGAACTAATGAAGAAAGGAGAGACCCCTAGAAGTGACCTAGACGATGATGCCATTGCACAAAAATTCCAGAGGTCGTGGCAGCAATGGCAGTGGAGGTAGACGTACAGGTGATAGGAGCAACTGAAGTGGACGGAAGGTGGAGACAATCAAGAATGTAGAGGCCCTGACAATCCCAACGGCGCTGGCCACTCCCAAGTACCGTCTCTGTCTGTCAGTCCTGGACAAAACAGGTGAGCCAAAACCAACCCTACAACCGAGATCGGTGAGCTGACCCACAGAGAAAAGCTGCATGGTAAGCTAGGGAACATGGGAAACAACTAGAACAGAAAAGTTAGTGGACAAAAGAGTGCCTTGACAGCTGACAAACAGAGGAATACCGTCAGCTGTCTAAACAGAGATAGGAAAAACAGGAGGTCCTACTGAAGTAGAGAGATGTGGAGTCTGGTGTCATGTGGAAAGAGGCACCAGAATCAAGAACCCAAGAAGTACCTAGAGGAGACGTCTGAACTAGACTGACAGAACCTGCTGAGCTGTGAGAGTTGCTGAAGTAGAGCCTGGTAGAGCTGCGGAATTGTCACCTCGCTGAGAAAGTCATGATCCTCTCGTCAAGGAAGGGCCTCCCCCCCCTTGGATCATCCACCCCCACGCACCTTGTTCCGCTTTTTTCGCATCGCACAACTTGGTAGTCGTGCCTGAAGTTTTTGCAATAATTGCACTGAACCCCAGTTGGTGCAAAAATAGGAGCAAAAACAGACATCTAAGGGACTGAAGTCGGAGCAGAAGCCGTCGGTGTAGTCGAAGAAAAATGGGTAGCAAGCACAGCTACAACCAAGGGTCGCATAACCGTTCTTGGGCAATTTCCCGGCCAGCCACCGGTACCGGTAACCGGCCGGTTATCGGTCAAACCGGATTTTGTCTGGATGAAATTCGCTCGAATCTGATTAAAAACCATTTGAAATTTGAAATTTTGAATTTGAATTTGAAAAAAACGCCAGGATCCCGTATCCCGGACCCCTCCGGTAAGCGGTTACTGGTCGGGATTTTAATCCCTGGCTAGAACAAACTGTGCTGCTAACCCGCGGCGAAGCTCCTCAGCACAAAGCGTCAAAAGAGTCTCGGTGACTGTTGGTCGTGGTGAGCGGTTCAACTGTTGAGCCCTATTAGGCTCAAACTCTGGGCGAAGGCGACCTACCTTATGACACTCCTGGCAGAGCGGAGAAGCCAGCTCGTCCAGCTGGCGCCAAAGACTGGCCAAGGCTCGGAAGAAGTCGTCAACGGAGGAGTCCCCCCTGGCGAAACGACTCCAACTTACGCTAAAGCGAAAAGAACTGAGCATCGTTGCTTTGTTGGTATCGCTCGCGCAAGTACTCCTAGATTTGACGAGTGGAATGCAAACCAGCAATGTCTGGCTGGATGGAGTCTTCAACGCTGACCACCAGGATGGCTCGAACACGGGCCTCATCAGCACACCAGCGCTCAAAGGCGTCTATGGCATACTGAAAGACCTCATCAGTAGCGTCAGCAGTAGTGGTAGCGGCCTCGGCCTCCTTGGCGACCTCATGTTCTGCAGGAGGTGCAGAAGTAGGTTGTCTGGTAGGAGGCTGAACCGGCGACGGCAGACAAGGTCGAGCACCAGTGACATGTCCCTAGAGGCGGAGACCATCGAGCGTGATCATCATGAGTGAAGACAATAACCTTTAGTTCGTCCCATGAAGCTTTGTTCCCGAGAAAGGGATCACAGCTGATGGAACGTAAGCCACTGGTAGGTGGCGCTGGACGACACGGCGACCAAGGCAACGGAGTCTAACAGGTGGCGTTGGACGATGTGGCGGTTAGATTGACGTTCTATGTTTTTTTTTTGGAAAAAAACTTATTTTAAAAGGAAACCATCGGTGGTTTCCTTAAACAAATTAGTCTCTGTTGAGCCTAGAACTCGACCGATTCGGCGGCGGCTCGTGCGGACGATGGCGGCGACGCTCCGACGACAGGCTGCGGTGGTGTCCTCAGGTTAGCGGGCGACGGCGTCGGTCGGTGTCGGGCCGATTCGGGCGGTGGCGGTGTCCTTCAACAAGGGATGGGCGACCTTGGGCGGCGGCGACCCGATTCGGGCGGGACATCGGGTCGGGCGTCAGGAGGGCGACTGCATCGGGCCAATTCAGGCAACGGCGACCCGATTCGGCCGGCGGCAGCGGCGTCCTTCGACGAGGGATGGGCGGCCTTTGACGACGGCGATGGTAGTGGCAGCGGAAAGAGCTAGGTTAGTGCTTTAGCTCTGATACCATGTTATGAATATTGTGTATGTATTCATGACGCGAATGAGCAATATATATAGGGAGTACAAGGGGATATTACAAAGGAATATGCCATACATATGTATAAGGAAATACAGAAGGCACATAAGGAAGTACAAAGGAATTCCTATTCTAACAAAGATAACTTGGACACAAAAAAGGAAATCCTGAAATTTCTGTTGTTGGTTTGTTTTGGTGGTTGTGCTGTGTACAGATGGAATCTGAAGTTGGTACTTGATCCTTTGTGTGGGCCTTGAAGTTATCTTTCCATCGAGTCCAAGAACACCCAAATCGGAGTTCGTATGCAAAAGTTATAACCTTTTTAAATTGGACTGTGCTGGCGGTGACGAATTCATTCCGAATTGACTTCAAACCTTTTTATCATCAAATTCCTTGTTATGGCCGACTTGGATCCATGGACAACATGAAAAAGGAAGTCTCCTAGACCATTGGAAAGTTATGGAATATCCGGATATCACCCAAAGAAGTTGTACAAGTCACAGACTCCTCAAGATTGTCAACTCACGCGACGTTTTGGACAGACCGTGCCGCATCTTATGAAGTTTCCATAACTTTGTGTAGAAAGCTCCAAATCACATGTTGTTTGATCCGTTGGAAACTAGACTTCATAAGCTTTCTAAATATACACTTTGTGCGCATTGGAAGCCTCAGAATTCGTGCAGAAACTTTTAGGAACATGATGAACAGAACATCGAGCACGCACATGCAATTCTTTTTACCATTGCCCCCTTCGGGTTCTCATGCAATATCCATGCCTCGTATGTGCGCCGATCCACGCACGTGTACCATGCACACATTCATGTGCTGCACGTGCATGCTTAGTTTCATACGCTTCTTGTCAATCATTCTTCTTTGTGATTCCTATAATTAACTCAAGAGAAACAAATTCCACACAAGAATTAATTTCAGAAATAAAAATAGTGGGGCTGGCTGCATCACCTTTACTTAGCGTGTCCTCTGCTCTGGTGGTGTGTGCTCGAACCTCCTTTGTTCTCCACGCCGTGTGCCATCTGAGCCCCTACACCGGATCCCGCTGTCCCCGCCGCCAGAGCTTCGCGCCGCCACCACCCGAGCCAGATCCCGCCGAGCTTTGCTCCACGCCACCCCTGCCTTGGAGCCTTGGTGGGGCCTCTGCTCGGAGTCGCCACCACTCAGAGGAGTTGTTGCCGTTCGGATTCGGCACCCCATCCGGCGCGCCTCCCTCCTCTGCTTCATCCGCCCCCCTCAGCGCCGCCGCTTGGATCCAGCGCCCCATCCGGTGTCGCCTCCCTCCTTTGCTTCGATCGCCCCCCGCAGCGCCGCCGCTCGTATCCGGCGCCTTCCTGTTTCGGTGGAGAGAGGAAGATAGAGGGAGAGAGAGAGATGGGAGCAGAGAAGAACAGAGTCGATTTGGTTTGTAACCAGATTTGGTCGGAGCCGCTTTGGCTTCGCCGGCTCTGGATTCTTTACCGGCTCCAACTTCGGCTGATCTGGCTCCAACTTCTCCTCTAGGTACAGTTGGTTTCGGTTTATGCTTCGGCTTCTTTGGTCCGGCTTCTTGCAGCTTCTTCCATTGTTAATTAAAGAGTGTCGTTGCTGGTATCTGCTGCTCCTTTGAGTCTTTTTTCCCTTTGAGTCCATCCAAGTCCGTAACACGCTATCTTTTGGGTTCATCTAAGCCTTGCGAGTCTACAAATTCCTTGTCAATTAGCCAATTGCTTCCTGACCCACTCCTTTCCTTTCACATGGCAACAGCCGCCGCTCCTCTTTGAGCCGTTGCACATCGTAGAAGTCATTATGATGCCACTGCTTCTCTTTGAGTCGCCGCGCTTCTTCCGCATTGCGCATCCGCGCGCTTCTTGTGCATTGCGCCGCCGCCGTTTCGGGCTTCGATCTGTGCCGCCATGTTTATATCTATGTCTCTTCGGCTTGATTTGACAACTCTCTATTCCTGTTGGTTTCATCTTCTTCGTCGTGTTGCCGCGGTCGACTTTGCTCCCGCTTGCCTTTACTTTCTCAGCTCCTGCACTTTGTGCTTTATGGACTATCACACGACCCCGGATGGGTGATCTTTTGATACTCGGTAAATTTTCCAAGAGCTTCACGCTACGACGACATTATTAAGACTCTGACTTTGGATTTTCCCTATTTTAGTGTCAATCCTTTCAAATGCAATGCTATTGCATATGCCTTGCAGTTTGGAGGGGGGGGGGGGGTGTTAACGGTATTTGTGGTATTCCACTCATAGTCTAGGGTTTGCTCTTGTATGTGTCTTTGTACTATATATATTATCCATTAGGCTATTGCAATACAACTAACCATTCATATTTGCACTCCCTCTCTCCATCTAACAATAATATTTGTGCAGATCTGGTTCATGAAGGAACATTCATACATTTTTGCTGATTTTGATGAGGTAACTACCATCGATTCATTTTATGGCATTACTGTGCAGAATCAATTGGAAATTATACGTGCTTGCTTGAGTTCCAAATTGTTCAACCTGTTTGTTTGCTTGTTTGTACCAGGTTATTTCGATACTTAGAGATCACCATCTCATCTGCTTAGAAATGCTTTGTGTCAATTTCATGGTTGCACTGGGGCTCTCCATTTGCACCAAGTTTAAGCTACCATTTCAGGCTACACATTAAAGCCATTTTTTTTCTTGCCTTCTGAGCAAGCACCATTAACTTATTCAATTTTGTAGTGATTTGTTATTCTGACCTCCACCTAATGGTATATCATGATACATGAAAAATCAAAATGGTCCAGTTTAAGCTCTCTCTTTCTTTAAGGGAGTTTAAGCTTCTCGCAGTGCTGTTTTTAGTTTTGAGTAGTTCATGAATGTACCCACCTTTCATATCTCTCAAGTTTAATGCGTTGAAGGCAATCAAGAACTCAACTTTCCTTGGATGGCAGATGGTACAATCGGTCTTGGAAAATTATAGGATGGAGGAATCTGTTGGTGGTGAAGATGACAGACATGCATCGCAGCATAACTGGGTTGATGAAATAGTAAGGCGTGAGGGAAGAGCTGGCTTAGGTGGAGGTAATGATGTGAATTTCAGCAGCACAACTATTAGGCTGCGATCAGCAAGGGATTCTTCAGCTCTGACCAGGTGAAGTCAGTTCTATATGCTTGCTACCCCACCTTGTCCTAAACTTCGTTGCAGAAAATGTATGCTTTGTACATCATATGAGTTGTGCTGCACTGCAGTGACATGTTTCTTCTTTTCATACTTTGATATGTCGTGTGTACATATTTGTGAAACATCTTATCCATCTCGTGCCATCAAATATTTGTGAAACATTTTATACACCACACACGCACACAGACAACCAAGTGCAGATGTACCCAACAAATTATGATTTACTTAAATGCAACACAGGGATGAGCGTGAATCGCCAGAAGTATGGGCACATATTTGCGTTCAGAAGCTTGCAGAACTGGCCAAAGAGAGTACAACTATGCGGCGCATCCTAGATCCAATGCTTTCTTACTTTGATATGAAGAAACAATGGTCTCTTCGACATGGATTGGCTTTGCTTGTTTTGTCTGATATGTCTTATCTAGAGAAGAGTTCAGGTATTTTTAATTTATTTTATTTGAATTATCGGAATTGCTTGTATCATAAAACATATTAAAAATACACAAACTACATTATGCTCTATATGAAGTTTCTATGAAGATCTTATTCTTCTAGTAGTTACGTGGCATTCTATGAAGATCCTTTTCTTCTAGTGATAGATAATGTCTTACTAATTTCCTTTTCTTCTTACACAATGCCAATCTGTTTAAATATCTTTGAGCAAGTACTTTGTCTGACAACTTAAATTGTACCATCAGGGTGGATTATCTATCTTGTTAGAAAGCTTTATGTCAACTTTATTACGGAGTACATTGCAGTGCACTTTATTTTCCTCTCTGTACTGTTTTTCAGGGGCCTGTCCTTTTCTGCTAATACATTTCTCTCGCAGGCAACGGACAATTAATTTTGACTGCCATCATCCGGCACCTGGACCACAAGAATGTTTTACATGACACTCAGACTAAATCTGATATTATTCAGACAGCAACATCCTTGGCACGACAGCTGCGATCACGAGGAGTTGCTCTTGAACTTGTAGTAGCAGGCGACTTGTGCAGGCACTTGAGGAAAACTCTAGAGGTTGTGGAGTCAGCCAGTATTGAAGAGCTGAACTTGAATGAATCTCTTCAAAATTTCCTGGAGGACTGCCTTCTGGAAGTTGTTAGAGGAGTATGTCCTGTGCTATTCCAGTCAGATGCTAACATTTGTTAACTGCCATGGATGCTTTTTGGTGCATCTTTCTTAGCAATGTTCAATTGCATGAGCTTTCATGCCAAAACTTCACACCAGTATCATTCCAGTTGACAACTATATTGCCATATATACATGTAGTTTCCCCCAGTTCTGTTAATTTTTTGGAACTTCTTGTAGATTAATGATGTGCGGCCACTCTATGACATGATGGCAATTACATTGGAGAATTTGCCTTCTATGCCTGCTGTTGCCAGGGCAACTATTGGAAGTTTGCTGATCCTTTCTCACACAATCTCCTTGACATCAATGTCTTCAAACACTCCTATGGTCAGTTCTGAATTTATACTATCCACTCATTATTTGAGCTATTAGATAAGTACCAGAATATATAGGATCGTAACCAAGTTCAGGAACTGTGTATTTCTTCGACACATTAAATATTTTACTGCCCTGCCTACTTTCCTTCTCTATCTTTTACAAAATGCTATTCTGTGACGAATGGTCAGTGGATCCCTTCTGCTATTCTTTGCTAATTCGTTTTTGGAACTCTTTACTTGCTAGCAGGTGTTTCCAGAAGCACTCCTCCAGCAGATACTGAAGTCCATGATACATCCAGATGTGGACACTCGTGTGGGGGCACACCACATGTTTTCTGCTGTTATTGTTCGAGGCCCAAGCCATCCGAGGAGTGAATCAGAGTACCTATATGAAACAAAAAAGTGGCAGTCTCGGACTACATCAGTATTTGCTTCAGCTACTGCTTTACTTGAGAAGCTAAGGAGAGAAAAAGAAAGTTTAGGTTCAGATAAGCCTGGAAATATGATGCATGATGATGGAAAGGAACGAAACACACTCGAAGAGGATAACAAACATGTTTGGGCACGGAAAAATTCGGCTTATTTTTCAAAGCTGGTTTTCTCTTTCGTTTCTCGATGTGCAACACTAACTAGTTCCACAGAGGTAATTTTCCCCTTCTCTTTTGATTATTAACTTTGACTGTTTGATCAGCTCAAAGTAAAAGACATTTTTTACTACTGACTCATGTCACACCCTTTGTTTATTTCTTGCTTTCTTATGATGTTTTCCCTTGCTTTTGTTGGCGGTGTTTGTTTTTTGGTGTCAGGTGGGGTTAGAGGGATGTGCATCTCCGTAATCCTGATCGCTGAAAACATTTCCTTTTATGTATCTTTCAGGACACCAATATCGTCATGTTAACTGAAGATCAAACGAATCAATTGCTGTCTGCATTCTGGATACAGGTTAATCAGACAGATAACACTCCTTTTAATTATGAAGCGATTGGTCATTCATACGGCCTCACGGTTCTTTCTTCCCGCCTTAAGGTATGGGCTTTTTTTTTAAAAAAAAAATACAGCTTTGAAATTTCAATTATATTAGGGGAAAGTTTATCACATGGTTGACATTGGTTTTCACATTTTTGGATAGCAATTTTTTCTTTTATTAAAGAGTTACTTAGCCATGTCAGTGGCCTCTTTTTTGCACTGTGATAAATATCCTTGCATGCAGTGGAAGTTCAAATAATTTTGACTAAGCTATTTTCCCCTTATGGAAATAATGTTCTTGGTGCTGCAGAATTCAAGCAACAATAATAACATCCAGTTTTTCCAGTTGCCACTGTCCCTTCGGACTATTGCTTTAGCCCCAAGTGGTAGGATCTGCATAATGGAATTTATGATTGGCTCTTTCCTGTATCATGAAAATCACTTGCCCTTGTTTATGCAATTTTCCAGGAGTCCTGTCCCCATCTTGCCAACGGTCTATTTTTACCTTAGCAATGAGCATGCTGGCTTTTGCTGGAAAAGTCTGTTGCATTACTGAATTGGCAGAGTTGCTAAGGCATTTTACAGCGTCCAATGTAAGTATATAGTTCTAGTGCAGAGGCTGATAAGATATTATGTATTTATGTCCTTTCATGTGAAATTGTACTTCAAATAAATTAATTTTATGTACTTGTAATGACTAAATTTTTTTGATGTGACGTGCACTCAACAATGTTCATGAATGTGCTTCTCTTTGATGGTAGCTTTGTTGTGGCTTTTTTTCTTTTGTGCCCATTGCCCAATTGTCTGTATACCAACTTTTACTTGTCTTACTAGTTACTACTTAGCAAATAGAAAAGTAGTTTGTATTTCATGACTGTTTAATGAACATGATGATATGAAATATTTTGCAGATTGACCCTTATCTAAGAATTGGTGAAGACTTGCAAGTCTACGTAAGGTTGCAATCGGATCTAGGCAACTATGGTTCTGAAAGCCATCAAGAAGTCGCTAGATCTGTACTTTCTAACTGTAGGTCGAAAGTGGGGATTAATGATCAGCGAGTAATTGATGTAATTGCTTGTGCACTTTCTAATTTAACTGAGGTTAGTCCTTGGAGAATGGTTTGATGTTGCCATCTGTTTGCTGTTCACACTAAGCGTTAAGGTCTTATTGAGGTCAAATTGAATTACCAGATGGACAAGGATGAGCTGGCAAAGGAGCTCACAGAAATGTTTACACCCGAAGAAGTGCCCTTGTTTGGGTCGAATTCAGCACTTGACTGGGCCAACTTTCATGTGCAGGCATTTTCTGATGAATCTCTTTCTTTTGATGAGGTAGGCCACCTACATTAAATGGTGTCCTTAGTGATTCATTAGGTGGAGGCACTTGCAAAAGTTTGCGATAGTGCAATGTTCCTTCCTGTAACTGTACCTTGCCATCATGAAATTATTATTATTTTATATCTTCTCACAAGTCCTTTTGCATTGTAGGAGTGTTCAAGAACCTCTTCAGTGGATGGTGGATTGCATGAGTCACCAATTACCAATACTGCTAGCTCCATATCAAAGATTACTCTACCGCAATCCATTCCCCATGTCTTAGGTGTTGGTCAGTTGCTTGAATCAGTGAGTAATCTTGAAATTCAGGCCGCATTAAGTATTGGCAGTTTGCCTCCAAAATATGTTACTTTTCTCCTTTCTACCTCCAATGTTATCATAATATTTTATCATGCGGTGAAGTTGGTTATAATTACAGCAAACGTTGTTATTCTTCATTTGATTTTTTGCATCTGTTTCTGTGATCAGGCGCTACATGTAGCTGGTCAGGTTGCAGGTGCATCTGTTTCAACTTCCCCCCTCCCATACGGCACAATGACTAGTCAATGCGAAGCCCTGGGATC
Source organism: Ampelocalamus luodianensis (assembly GCA_036346255.1). Lineage (NCBI taxonomy): Eukaryota > Viridiplantae > Streptophyta > Magnoliopsida > Poales > Poaceae > Ampelocalamus > Ampelocalamus luodianensis. The sequence continues at coordinate 22,318,689 of CM070622.1, read as the reverse complement.
AGGCACTAGGAAGAAGCTATCAAGCTGGCTTGTCAATGGCCACGACTCTCCAGACAATCCTGCGCCAAGCCTTCCCACTGCCCAGCATTTCTTCATCCCTAAGGTATGAAGATTGACCAATCCTAAATGTGTCATACTGGCTTGATGTAAATCCTGTATCATGTGATCTCACAGTCTACACTTGTCCAGGTAAATTCCTGTGGCTTTGAGGTCAACCGCACGTCATCAGAGCCATGCTCCACGGTGAAGCTTCCACCCGCAAGCCCATTCGATAACTTCCTAAAAGCTGCATATCGCACCCAGCAGCAGATGTGATCAGCATTGGGGATTACACCAAACCATCTTCATGAGTGCTAGACTAGTATCTATGCATCAAACACTAGATTATATCATCAAAGACATGGTTGCTCTGCCTGTACTATAAGTAACGTGATTTTTGTTGTAGTAGCGTATGTATGACCATGTGTCTCTCTATGTACTAAACGGCTGTAGCGTATGCATGATCATGTGTATCTCACTACTAGATGCCTGTAACCTCACTGGTGGTGTCTGTTGTTTGTCTCAGGTTTTAAGCTGTAGGGAGAACAATTCTATTTGAAACTTATTATGTAATGTACCACTCATGTTATGGTCTCTCTCTCCGATGCCTTGCCGTGTAGTCTTGTAAAAGAGCAGAAGAGAGAACGAGATGCCACATATATCACCTGAAGTCCTATCAAACACCAAAAGGTATTTTGGTCTAAATATGAAGCAGGGATGTGCTGCATCAGTTCAAACAAAATAAAGCACAGGTTATGGCATATATGATGTACTAATGTAGCTAGGGTGTGTTTGGTTTGTTATCAACGTGAACCAAACCAAATTTTGGTAACATCAATGAAAATTGGCTCTCATTTGGTTTGTTATTAATATTTAGTAATGCTAACAAAAATTTGTAACACTAACAAAATCTAATATCACACGTGGACAATCCGAGGGCGAGGAAATCGCTCATTAAGATTTTGGTAACGTCAAAATTTGCCTTGGGTGTAATCCAAATGTCGTTTATTTTGCTAAATTTTGGCTTTGACTAAGTCTTAGCTATGTCAAATTTTGGTTTGATTCACTGGGGCGGCCATGAACGAAACAACCAGTTTACAGTCTTATAGTCTTGTTTGTTTAGGCTTTTTGTCTAATTTAAAAGCAAAAAAGACTAAGCCTAAACGAAACAGTGGTTTTTTCATCCCGTTTATAAAAAACTTAAGCCATTTCAAGCCTAAAAGCTATAAGCTATGAGAGGTTTTTTTTGGCTTTTGCGGAATGAAATATCCCTTTGTCACTGAACTTTGTTGAAATTACCCTCAAAATGCTATTCGATATAAGTGCAAACCCTCTCATTTTTTTCTCTGTTGCTTCCTCCTCTCCACCCATTCTTTTTCCCTCCCCTTCGGCTCCCACACCCGCCGCCTCCCCTCCCTATCCCCAACGCCACCGCCTCCCCTCCCCTCGAACGATGAAGCTGCCTCCCCTGCACCGACGCCGTCTCCCTTGCCCCGACGTCGCCTCCCCTGGCACCGACACTGCCTCCCCTCCTAGATCAAGGTGACTCCAATTGAGTTTTATTTTTGATTGTTCCTTATTGCTTGTTCTAATTGTATAAAGCAATTGTAATATCATGAATTATCACAGTGCAATTTATGGTTGTAGTAATTGAGTTTTGTTTTTGAAATGATCCTTTAATGCTTAACTTTGTTTCTTGACTTACAAAAAATGGCCAGTGAAAGCTCCATTTTGTCAGTACCATGTCCATATATTGGTTAGAATCAATCTATGGTGGCAGTTGCCCATTCCTGTAAATTTAGTTGTGGATATCTTGATAGTACCTGCAACTCATGACAATGATGTAGTGCCAAGTTTGACACTGTTACAATTATGCTATTAGTATGCAGCATTGGATCTGAGCAGAAGCAATTTCCAGTCTGCCTTATGTGTTTGTTGTTCCAAGAGTTCAGAGTTCAGAATTGTCATTGCTAATTGTCATCCTAGGTGTTCTATTTCACTCATAAGTTATTAGTTTTACTGCTTTTTTAGTTAAAATGTTAGTTTTGCATATCATTGGGATAAATTATAAATCATCCGATAAATTGTATATATAGAACTAGTTGCTATCAGTAAGGCAAATTGGGATACATTTAGCAACAGGGCATTTTGTGATATCTGTGCCGAGGAAGTTGGGGCTGGGAATAGACCATTGGGATGTTTGAACACCACGGGTTGCAAGAATCTCCAGAAGAAGTTATTTGAAATGATAGGGAAAAAGCACGACAAACAACTAAAAAACCACTGGGAAGCACTGAAGAAAGAATACAAACTTGATGAATGATCTGAAACAAAAAGCAACAGGGCTAGGTTGGGATAATAAAAAAGGAACTATATGTGCATCTGATGCTTGGTGGAAGGAGCACAAGGTAGTAATTGGAGAAACGTCTATTTATTAATGTGTACGATCTCATATTTTAATTTATGCTAACTTCAGTAATTTTTTTGTATTTTCAATAAGATCCTAAACATTTTCGTGATGGACCACCTGAGAACCTAGATGATATGGACCGTATGTTTGACAAGGCTCATGTCACAGGTAACACTTTAGTCATCCCAGGTGAGCCCACACAAGAAGACCAAACCGTTGTGGACATTGATTGTTCGGAGGACGACGAAGAAGACCTCGCCGTCGATGTTGAGAATAGTGAGGTCGTTTGCACAAAACCGAAGGTCATTGCGAAGCATAGTGCTAATAATATTAATTCTAGCCTAAAGAAGAACAAGAAAAATCACATAGTTAGAGATTTCAAGCGTATGGTTGACATTATGGCAAAAAGCCCTATTCAGAGTGGTCCATCTATAGAGAATGTTACAAATATAGCTATTCAGGCTGGGGTAGTAGAAGGAAGTGATGCAACCATTTGCAACAAGGCTCTTTACTAAACTAGAAAATCGAGAAGTGTTTTTCAATATGAAAACCAATGAAGTAAATATGAATTGAATCATGAGGATGGTTGATCTCAAGATGAAGAAATATTAGATCTTTTTTGTTGTTCTTTTTTAATTTGAAAATTATTCGGTGATGATTATGTAAGGGGTTGAAACTATTCAGTTATATTGTACTCATATTATTGTTACCATCTAATGTGTTCTCAATGAAACCATAATAGTGTTGAAACTATTCAGTTATAACGCACTCGTATTATTGTTACCTTCTAATGTGTTCTCAATTAAATTATGACATGATGTCATGTTCTATGTTACCGATCATTGTTATTATTTGAAGATGAGCTCATCAAGTGACATTGATGGTTCAACCACTGAAAGTGGCATTGCTGGTTCAACCACTGAGAGCGATTTTAGCGAAGATGATATCAAAAAAACAAAAAAGAGGAAGTTACCATTTCAGGATTTTGTTGCAGCAGCTAGTTATACAGGTATGCACTAGTACGACACTTACCTAAACAAAAAACGAGAGGAGATAACCACTCCTAACTGGTTATGAATGGGTTGTTGAGCAACTGGGCGATGAGAGAGATTGTTACTTGATGTTCCAAATGAGCAGGGTTGTTTTTGATAGTTTACATGAAACCTTGGTTGCAAATTATGGCTTGAAATCAACTAGGACTATGACTTTCAAAGAATCTTTGGCTATGTTTTTGTGGACAGTTGGTGGCCCTCAGTTAGTTAGTCAAGTTCAAAACCGCTTCAAAAGGTCAACGGAAACAATCAATAGAAAGTTTGATGAAGTCTTGCAATATGTCTATCTTTTATCTGAAGATAATATTAGACCAATGGATCTGGAGTTCACAACAGTGCATGAAAGACTTCAAGACAATTGCTTCACGTCTCATTTTAACAATTGCATAGGTGCAATTAATGACACACATATACCTGTTGTTGTTCCAACCGATGAGCAAGTTTCCCACACTAGTCGCCATGGATATATGTCTCAAAACGTGATGGCAGTGTGTGACTTCGACATGAGGTTTACCTTTGTTGTCGCCAGATGGCCGAGTTCAACACATGATGCAGGAATTTTCAATAACATTTTGGACAAGTATTCAAACCAGTTTCCACATCCTCCTAAAGGCACTTTGCTTATTTAATCATATAATTAATTAGTATGATAACATTCCTGATTTGTATTGTCAATATTTATATGTTTCATGTGTGTAGAGAAATATTGTCTTGTTGATGCGGGTTATCCCAATCAAAAGGGCTATCTAGCTCTTTACAAAGGACAAAAGTATTATCTACCAAAATTTCGCCATGGTCGACAACCGAGTGGGAAATACGAGGTGTTCAATCACACTCACTCGTCCCTTCGCAATGTGATTGAGCGTTCCTTTGGCGTGTTGAAGATGAAATGGAGAATCTTATTGGCTTTGCCAAGTTACAAAATGAAGATTCAAACGAAAATGATAATTGCATGTATAGTGCTACAAACTTCATCCGAGATAGTGCTTTACTGTTGGTGATATGCCCTAGAGGCAATCATAGAGATGATTGTATCACGTCTATGTTTATGAGTTATTGAATAAATGTTATTATGTTCCTTGAATGAATCATCAGTTATAAAAGATTAACAAGTATGTGATTTGTTGGTAAAGCTCTTTAACTTATATGATGTTATTTTAAATGTATTCCTGGTTGGAATAACTAGTGATTTATCGACCAGTATATGTATTGATTGATGACCATATTTCACTGGTCATTGATATATGGATATCAAATCGATAATGTGAACACATGTTAGAGAACATGGTGTTGGATTGACCCACCTTGAGACACTGTTGAGATTGTTATGATTCCATGTGTCATTAGTTGGTCTCAAGCAATGATGATGTATAATTCTTAGACCTGAGATCAGCATGGTTTCCTACATACGTAGTAGTACACTTAGAGGTTGCTAAACGCTACATCGTAACTGGGTAGTTATAAAGGTAGCTTTCGAGTATGTTATGAAACATGTGGAGGAATGTGACTGGTCGGATATAGAATTTTCCCCTCCTAACATATCAGGAGAGATATCTTTGGACTCCTCGATGTGGTCGGATAAAGAAAGTGCATGACTATACCACTAGTGGTCGAAGAGTCGATCATATCTTGTTATCTGTCACTTGGTCGAGAAAGTATTGAACAGTCCATAGATAACAAAGTATCTCACATGGAGTTCAACCAGATATCGTGAGGCAAAGGGAGAATACATGAGCAGGTCGTTCAGTTCGATTATATACAGACTAGTCGTGTGGAAATACAAGCTGGTCGCAGACTGGTCGAACATGATCACTAACTGGTCATGAACTGACCGTAAGGAGTTACGAACTGGCCATAACTAAATATGAACTGGTCGTATAGAGATATGAGCTAGTCGTAAGTGATAAGGACCTGGTCGTTGATCATATTGCATTAAGGTTTGTCCGATATAATTTGTGTGTATTTGGGAATCGTTATGTCCTACTAGGAACCGCTAACGACTCGTGGTCGGAAAGTGTTTCCGAGTCACAACTGAATACGTATGAATCTAATGGGTCAGACACTTAACGGGTTGGAACAAAACGAGTTCGGATAGGATCCGTCATGGGCTCTATATAAGAAGATGCATGCGGCTGTTGGGATACATGAGACATACATGAGTTGTTCTACCGAAACCCTAGCAGCCATCTTCTCGGAGAGCCCTACCGTGCAAGTTGGTGCTAGCACACTGGTGTAACGTGTTCCATCCTTGGACGTGTGGATACCATAAAGGCGCTATTGCGGTTGCTGTTGCGCTTGAGGATGATCCACGATCTTCAACGAGAAACGTGATTGGTTGCTGGAGGTAACGATCGGCTTCGGGAGCACTGGACGATCAACTATGACCACTTCATCGACGCGCTCGACGTTGGATCAGACTGCTCCAACTCTTCTTCCACTGCATTGCGTGTTTGGTGGTAACGATCTATGATCTCTTGCTTACATGGCATCCTGGTTAACATAGTAGAAATTTTGAATTGCCTGCTAGTGTAGCCTACCCATATCCCTTCATTTACGTGATGAACTTTTTAAGAGATGTGATCTTGACGAAGATTATGATCCAAATGATATTATTTGGAGGGCATGGTGTCAATGGATCAGCAATCGATGATGAAGATATGTGTGTCTTTTGTGATAGTATTGCTAGTTCTTTAATGACCGCAAGAGGATAGATATATTACATTAGTATGATATGTACATCTTGAAGTGACTAGATAATTTCATCATATATGATTGAATAATATTTTGTTACTGTGTTATTTTGTTTGGTTGGCTAATATTTGCCTTTCTATATTAATTTCTTTCATTACGTAATGTCCAAAATTAATACATGCATGCCCGTACGAGCGAAATCTATTTTGTTTTATATGTACACTTGCACGTATTGTCATATTTACAAATCCCATGCAAAAAATAAGTTTAAATAAATGCTTAAAAAGTTCTTTAAACCCTGAAGGGTAATTCAGACTTTTTATCCTTCACACACAACTCAATAAACCAACATCCTATAAAAAACTAGATTACCAAACACCAAAGTTTGTCTTAAAAGCTGATACGACAAAGGGTGTCCCGATCTTTCGATGAGAACGATAAATCAATTTGAGGAGGCGACTCACAATTCGGCTACCAATCATACAAGACCAATATGTCTGCAATCGCTGAACCAACTTCAAGATTGCTATCGATCTTGCTAGATGCACGATCGATCTGATCACGAAGATCAATTCCTGTAAGCAATCGAAGAACAAGATAGTAAGCAATCGAAGAACAAGATAGTAAGCAATCTAAAATTGCAAATAGGATTAAAAGTACTCAATAAAGTGGGATTCTGAAATGATATTATGGTTGGTCCAATCGACACAAGCAAATACACGAAGTTGCAACGTAGCTAACTTTTAACTAAATAAAATCCGAGGAGACTAGAGGGGTGATGGCTCCTATATGAGGATGTGCGGAGACCAGGGGGTGGCGACCAGGGAGGTGGGCGCATGCCCCTAGGGTTACAAGGCCCATGGGCCCAAGTGGAGGTGACACAACACCCTTTCGATTCGGGTTCAAAATCAGCGTCGAATTATTTTGGTGATTGCGACGCGCACAGAAGAAATTTGAAGGTGGGGCTAGATCGATTTGAAAGAGGACGAGATAAGCTTCAATCAAGTACTCCTGCCCTCAAATGGAGTCCGTATGTGAAAGTTATACTCGTTTAAAGTCGAGACTGTCTCTGGAGACCGAATTGAATTCCAGAACATGTCCAACTTGAACTCTTGCTTGACTTGGAACTAAAATGACGTGGAGACCTACCTTGTACCATGACGTGGAGTAGCGGTCGTATCCAGAGGGTTGATGTCCTCATCAAAAGCTAATGAGCTTATAAGCTGATTAAGCTAAAAAGCTGGCTTTATGCTATAAGTCAAAAAGCGTAAGCCTAAACAAACAAGGCCTAAGCATTCTGAAATTGCAAGCTCGCACACCAAATGCAATGCTTTACTTACAATTTTTCATCCACTTATCGGGGACATGCAAATTTGATCTCTTTTTCCAATGCCTCTGGCGAGCTTAGGTTCTTTTAAAAGCTGGCTCCTCTATATCTTCTCAAAGAGGCGAACGTAGAGGGGCTTCACTTTATCAGCACAAAGTAGGCTTAACCTTATCATCAAGAAGCCCTACCTCAATTGGTTTTGGTGGCTTTAAGCTGAAGCCCAAAGAGGGCAACCTTTTTGAACCTTAACATGGGCTCCATTGCATATAAGCTTAGGCCCAAAGCCCACACTGTCACTCCGACGAGTTTTTGGCTAATCTAGCGCGATTTTATGTCGTATTTGCAGATCTAACTACGCGCATACTATATTTACAAAAATAGCAGCACTGGCGCACGGCCACCATGCACCAACACGAGAGAGGCTGCCACGTGGCCTTGGCGTACGCCCACCGTGCGCCCACGCCGGAGCCGCCGCCGCGTGTCCCCGTCGGCCCGCCCTCACGCCCAGCCGATCCGCCCTCGCGCCACGTCACGCGTGGACGCATGGCCATCATGCGCCAGCCAATTAGTGGCAATTAGATTAGTTAGGTTAGTGATTAGTTAGGTTAATTAGTTAGGTTAGGGCTGAAACTTGAAGAAATTTTACAATACAACAAATGAGTTCAAAAAATTATAAAATTTCTTGTGGAGCCTCCCGACACTGTGTACTTGTTTGTGTAATTTATTTTATAATTTTATTTATTTTGGATTTTTATCACTATTTTATTCGTACGAACATAACACTTATACGAAATAGCGATAAAAATCTGGAACGAATAAAATTACTAAAATTTACACAAGCAAGTACACGATGTCGGGAGACTCCACAAAAAAATTTATAATTTTTTGAACTCATTACTATATTTTAAAATTTCTTCAAATTTCGACACTAATCACTAACCTAACTAATTAACCTAACTAATCTAATTGCCACTAATTTGCTGGCGCATGGTGGCCATGCACCCACGACTGGTGCATGGTCACCATGCGCCAGCGTGTGACATGGCGCGAGAGTGGGTCGGCTGGGCGCGAGGGCGGGCCGACGGGGACACGCGGCGACGGCTCCAGCGTGGGCGCACGGTGGGCGTACGCCAAGGCCACATGGCAGCCTCTCCTGTGTTGGCGCACGATCCATGCGCCAGCGCCGTCATTTTTATAAATACGGTATCTGCATGGTTAGATATGCAAATACAACATGAAATCACGCTATAGATTAGAGAAAAATTCCATGTCTCCTTTTCTTCTTCGCTGATTCACCCGCTCCCCTCTTCTCTTACCAATCCTCGCGGATAAGAAGCGCAACCAAAGCCCCTCCGCCCAAAACCCCACGCGAGCTCCCCTCCCCTCCCTTCCATGGCGGTCGCCACCGCCTCCTCTTCCTCCCTCACCGCCCCTCTCCTCCGCACGAACCCGAACCCCACTCCCACCCCCAGACCCCTCCCAATCGTCAGGTTCCCCCCTCCTTCCCGCGCTCTACGTCGCCTTCTCTTCCCGGTTCCAGCCTCTCTACCCTAACCGTCTCCGTATCGCAGGAACCGGAGGTGCGCTCGCTCAGTGGTCGCCGCCGCCGCCGCCGGACCCCACGGGGCTGCTCAGAGGCGCGGGATTTGGTCGGTCAGGTGAAGTTGATTTGTGACGAACACTTTGTAGCTCCGCGTCGTATTGTTGGTGGGGTGGGGGAGGTTTGATTAGGGATTTAAGGGTGCTGATGGTGCTGTGTGTGCGTGTGTGGTAGGGATGATTTGGTGGTGCCGAGGTCGCCCTACTTCCCTGTAGAGTATGCGGCCGGGCAGGAGCGCGGGCCGTCGCCCTTGGTGATGGAGCGGTTCCAGAGCGTCGTCAGTCAGCTCTTCCAGCACGTACGAGACTACTGGATTTTGTAGAAGTGTTTGGTTTCCTTCGTAGGGGATTTGTGGGTATGTAATGTGTGATGTGTAACTTTGCGTGTGGGTTTTTGCGCAGAGGATTATCCGGTGCGGTGGTCCTGTGGAGGATGATATGGCGAACATCATCGTTGCGCAGCTGCTATATCTTGATGCCATCGATCCCACCAAGGTGAAAACGAGAAGAGTAAAAATATGTTCCTTCCGTGCAATTCCTAATTCCTACAACAATAGCTGTCAAGAGCTTTGTCATGATTTATCATAGCTTACTCTAGAAGTGCTGAGCTATATATCAACGGAGGTAGCTTGTGCTGATGTCTTACCTTCAACACATTCTAGGGACTCCTTGCACCATATGTTAATTAAAGTTGAAATGCAAGTCGAGTTGTTTCTGCAAGTGGAACTAGAGTGTGGTTTTTGGTTGTGCCCCTTCTATTTTAGGAAAACCATTTGATGCTGTAGGAATCATTTTTGTTTAACCATGTGATAAAGTGCCTGCTTATCTGTTACTAATGCTTTTTCTATTTTTGGTATATCGTTGGTACTTGGGTTTCCAGCTACCTAGTTAGGCCTGGGATTGGGTTATACAATTGTGATCTCTGAACTTGTTTACTTTTAGGTGAGGCTAATGTTGTCATCTCAACTATCAAGGAGCTCAAATTTCATGACACCATATATTCAAACATGGTTTCATTCGGTGCTTGATTCTTGTCAAATTTCTTGTAGGATATCATTATGTATGTGAACTCTCCAGGAGGGTCAGTCACAGCTGGTAATAGCTCATTTTCATATTTGTTATCATTGATACATCTTACTCTTGCATCAGTTGCTTCGATAACATAAATTTGTTTTATTTTCTTTTAGGGATGGCCATATTTGATACAATGAAGCATATCAGGCCTGATGTTTCCACAGTTTGTATCGGACTTGCAGCAAGGTACTGACATCTCTATCCAAATAATTCTGTTGAATAATCGGCAATTCCGTAATTGATTCAAAGTTATGATGCTGTGCACATTAGTATCGCTGTGTTTGATTATCCAATTCAGGGTTTCAGATCCCCTTTGGGCCTGGATTCCTCATGTAAATAAGTACGTGTTTCCAGCTACTTGTCCTGCCTAATTCCTTTTTGTTTTCAAAATGTGTGAAGCACGACTGGCATGTTCAACCGAGTATAACTTTCCCACTTTAGGATTTTGGGTTGGTGTCTTGGCGAGTTCATGTTATCATGTATATGCTGCTGCATGTGAAATGTTGATTTTTCGTTAGTTCTAGATAGCAAATAGTTTTACATGACTTGGGTTTTCTAACCTCATATCTCCTTAATTAATAATATTGAATTTGCAAGCTGTATGATTGTGTACTCTTCATGGATGTCAATGTCAAGAGCTGCTTTGTACTTGCCTTTGTTGAAGTTTTGTGTCACGGCCTGTGCTGGAGCGCAGGGTGTAGTCGTGGAAGACAGGAGGCTTCGGCCTTCGGCCGTGGCCTGGTGCCATGGTGGCAGAAGGGAAAGCGCAGGGGGAAAAGGTTGCGCCAGGATTAGAGGAGAAGCACGGGATTGGTAGAAGAGAGAAACAGGAGGGAGATAAGTTGATGACTTCTTACTTGGTCTATTAATGGTAATCAATCCTCAATAAGTAAGACATTCGGCCGGCCGGCAGGAATCAATCCTGCGCACAACCAACCTGGCGCATGATAGATTCTGTGCCCAACCACCTTATCCCTTTAGACTAACAACTCTATCTCTTGCCTAACAACTCTTATCTAGCTAACTCAATCGGTAAGCAAACAAACTTGATTATCCTATCGCCTAACTAAGCAGCCGACAATCTGGTAGCTGATGTCCTGCGGCCATAGTGTAGGCTCCATATGACATCTCTCCCCCCGTCGACAAGCAGCTCGTCCGCGAGCTGAAACGCCGGGTACTGCCGCTTGAAGTTGTCGATAGGGACCCATGACGTTTTGGAATCCGGCTTCCCTTGCCACTGGACGAGGAGTTCCTTGACACCGTGAGCCAGCCTAGCTTGAACAACAGCCTGGGAGAAGGACAGACACGCCCATGCTGCATGTCCGGCAAGGGGGGGGGGGTTACTGGGCGTGTTGCCGAAATAGGGCTTGAGGAGCCCGACGTGAAAAACGTCATGAATCCATGCGCGGGCTGGCAGCTCCAGTTGGTACACGACGTCCCCGATTCTAGCCAAAATCTTGTAGGGCCTATAGAAGCGTGGAGCAAGCTTCCGATGAGCCTTGAGAGCGATGGAGGAAGCTTGGCGGTGTTGGAGTCGTAGCCACACCCATTGCCCCACCTAAAAAATCCGCGGTCGGTGATGGAGATCATATTGCCGCTTGTAGTACTGCTGTGCCTGCCGGAGACACTCCCGTACATCATGTAGCAGCAAGTCCAGGTCGCCAAGCAGTTGGTCGATGGCGGTGACCCGGGCAGTACCATCATACTACCGCAAGGAAGGCGGGTCGCGGCCATAGACAACTTTGAAAGGCGTCTCCTTCAAGGACGACTCAAAGGTGTTGTAACAGTACTCGGCCCATGATAGCCAGCGGAGCCATTGGCGGGGACGATCGTCGGTGAGGCAACGGAGGTACATGGCAATGATTTTGTTGATAGCCTCCGTTTGCCCATCGGACTGCGGGTGGAATGCTGAGCTCAAGTTGAGCTTGACGCCGGCGAAGTGGAAAAGCTCCTTTCAAAAGTGGCTGGTGAAGATGGGGTCGCGGTCGCTGACGATGGAGCATGGGAACCCGTGGAGCCGCACTACCTCGTCAAAGAACACCCAGGCCACCGAGCCGGCTGTGTATGGGTGTGCTAATGGCACAAAGTGTGCGTACTTGGAAAAGCGATCGACGATGGTGAAGATGACCGACTTCCTATTGACGCGTGGCAACCCTTCGATGAAGTCCATTGAGATATCCTCCCAGACACGGGAGGGAACCTCTAATGGCTGTAGGAGACCCGCCGGCTGGAGCTGCTCCACCTTGTACTGCTGACATACCTGGCAACTGCGGATGAAGTCCTGCACCACCTGCTTCATGCGAGGTATGTGGAAGTCTGCCTTAAGCCGCATGAGGGTCTTTTGGACCCCCTCATGGCCAGCTGTGTGCGGCCTCCACAATGGCCGACAAGAGCGGTGAGGACGGGTGGATGTTGGCCTTGCGGTTGTACAACACCAACCCATCTTGCACACTCCACGGAGCGTCCAACTGGCCGCCAACACCTGGGCCTTGATGGTGGCCAGGTCGGTCGCCCCTTCGGCCTCCTGCCGTAGGTCGTCGAAAAGGGCGAAGCTCGGAGCTGACAGGGCCATGATCGTTGTCGTGTCGGTGTCGCGGCGAGAGAGGGCATCAGCCACCACGTTCTGCTTGCCCGGCTTGTACTCCACCCGAAAGTCGAAGCCAAGGAGCTTGCTCACCCAATGGTGCTGCAGAATCGTCGACAGCCGCTGGTCTAGCAGGAACTTGAGGCTGTAGTGGTCGGTGCGGACGACGAACGGCCGACCGCAAACATACGGCCGCCAATGCCGCATCGCTCGACCAAGCCGATCGGCTCCCGTCAGAAGCGCCGACTTGGCGTGGCGAGTGCGATGGCGCCAAGAAAGCCACCGGACCGCCATACGATGGAGCACCCGCCGGCTGCACCCGAGGCATCGCACTCGATGATGAACTCCTTGTCGAAGTCGGGAAGCTGGAGGACGGGTGCTGAGGAGAGCACGTCCTAGAGCTTGGAGAAGGTGGCGGCCGCCTCCTCGGTCCAGCGGAACGCCGCCTTCTTGAGCAGCTTCGTAAGTGGCTCGGTGATGGTGCCGAACCCGCGCATGAACTTGCGGTAGTAGCCTGTGAGCCCCAAGAACCCTCTGAGGCACGTGCGGTCGCGGGTGCACGCCAGCGGCGATCGCTGATTTTCGGTGTCCATCGCAACGCCTTGCTCTGAGATGATGTGGTCGAGGTAGCCGATGGATGATTCCCCAAAGAGACATTTCGATCTCTCGAGGAATAGCTTGTGCTGGTGGAGGAACCGCAGTACTGCTCGAACATGCCACAGATGATCGGACCACGAGTTACTGTAGATCAAGATGTCATCAAAAAAGAAAAGGACAAAGCGGCGTAAGAAAGGACGCAACACATCATTCATGAGAGCTTGGAATGTGGTGGGCGCGTTGGTCAGGCCAAAAGGCATGACCAAGAAGTCAAAGAGCCCCTCGTGTGTCCGGAAGGTCGTCTTCTCGATGTCCGGCGGATGCATGAGTACCTGATGGTACCCAGAACGGAGTTCTAGCTTGGTGAAGATCTTGGCGCCGTGGAGCTCATCAAGGAGTTCGTCCACCATTGGGATGGGGAATTTGTCCTTGACCGTCTTGTCATTGAGGGCGCAATAGTCGATGCAGAATTGCCATGTGTCGTCCCGCTTTTGGACCAGCAGTACGGGCGATGAGAATGGCGAATGGCTTGGCCGTATGAGACCTTGCCGTTCCATCTCGCTGCATTGTCGCTCAAGCTCGTCCTTAAGCAGTTGCGGGTAGTGGTATGGGCGAACCGCCACTGGTGGCGTTCCCGGCAGTAAGTGGATGCGGTGACTGTGGGAACGCTCGGGTGGGAGTCCCGTGGGTGTGGTGAAAACCGACGCGAACTCGTCGAGCAGCTCGTCCATCAGGTTGATGGAGCAGGGAAGCGCTCGAGGCGCGAGTGTGCGCACCCCAGGCCTTCCCACGTCACCTTGCGGCCGCCACAGTGAAACAAGATCGTCTTGTTGGTGAAGTCCCAGAGGAGTGGTCCCAGCGTCTCGAGCCACTGGACGCCGAGCACCAGATCGAACTCCTCCAGAGGAATCGCGTAGCAGTCGATCGCGAATTCCTCATCTCCGACCTGCAGATGCAAATCGCCGCCGAGCCCGGTGCTCTGGACATGTTCCCCATTGGCAACCGTTACTTGGAGCCCGCGGCGCGGCTGCAGGCTGATGCCGGTGCGCTGTGCTGTCTCCGCGTTGACGAAGTTGTGTGTAGACCTGGTGTCGAGCAGGGCCGTGAGGAGCACCCCCGCCAGTTTGACATGGATCTGCACCGTGCGACATGACCGGGGCTGGATGCCGGTCAAGGCATGCAAGGAGATGCCTGGCTCGTCGATGGTGATGTCGTCGCCGTCTCCGTCGTCGTCGTCCATGCTTGGCGCGATGAGGACGAACAGCTGCCGGCAGTTGTGGCCCGGCGTGAAGCGCTCCTCGCAATTGAAGCAGAGCCCGGCCTCTTCTCCAGGTTCACCACGCGGCCATGTATCCCGGTGAGTTGTTCCTGGAAGGAAACAACAGCGCGGTCCGTGTTCGTGGATGTCGCCGTCAGCTGAGCATGTTGCTCCATGATGGCTGCAAGTTGCTCCTCTACCTTGGTATCCATCTCGATGCTCGAGACCGTTTGCTCTGATACCAAGTTGTCATGGCCTGTGCTGAAGCACAGGGCGTAGTCGTGGAAGACAGGAGGCTGCGGCCTGGTGCCGTGGTGGCAGAAGGGAAAGCGCAGGGGAAAAGGTTGCGCCAGGATTAGAGGAGAAGCACGGGATTGGTAGAAGAGAGAAACAGGAGGGAGATAAGTTGATGACTTCTTGCTTGGTCTATTAACTGTAATCAATCCTCAATAAGTAAGACATTCGGCCGGCTGGCAGGAATCAATCCTACGCACAACCAACCTGGCGTAGGATAGATTCTGTGCCCAACCACCTTATCCCTTTAGACTAACAACTCTATCTCTTGCCTAACAACTCTTATCTAGCTAACTCAATCGGTAAGCAAACAAACTTGATTATCCTATCGCCTAACTAAGCAGCCGGCAATCTGGTAGCTGATGTCCTGCGGCCATAGTGTAGGCCCCACATGACATTTTGTCACTAGCATAGCCATGCCTAATTATTTTAATTTTAATTTTAATTTTGGTCTGCTTACTTCTGCTATAAACAAAATGTGAGAATGAATTGGCATGGAATAGGGTTCTTTTAAAAAGGGCATGATTGCAGCTCCTAGTGTTAAGTGCATCTCTTTGTAGATAGAGAACAGTTGCTTAAATAGAATACAGATAGTTAACTAATATTTCAGGCATACAGTTTCTTGGTACAAACATGATTATTATTCATAACTGCAATTCTGCAACCATTTACTTAAAATGCCCTGTGGAATGTAATGCCTTCAATTTATATTCTGTAATGTCTTCCACTATATTGTCTTGCATTACCTGACACAGATTCTTACACACTTTTGCTGTTTTCTTTTGGCAGTATGGGAGCTTTTCTACTTAGTGCTGGGACCAAAGGTAATACTAGTGATTGCTACTTCAGTACTACATGTAGCCTACAGATAGATTGACCTCCATGCTTGAATATAGAAGTCATAGAACTGGTGAATGTAATGCAGGGAAGCGATACAGCTTACCTAACTCAAGGATAATGATCCATCAACCTCTTGGAGGAGCCCAAGGACAAGAGACTGATCTTGAAATCCAGGTAAATTCCTGAAGTGAAACGATGTCTCTGCTCCTTCTAGACCAGGACACTAGGACAGCATCTGAGTAAAGAACTGTTGCTTAATTTATCAAATGATAAATGCATAGCCAAAATGAGGAGGAAGATATTGTTGCTTAGTTTATCAAATGATAAATGTATAACTCAAAATGAGGAGGAAGATATTTATTTTCTCATACTCCTATCTAGCTGGTTTATGCTTGTTCTACGTAAAATTACTTGGTTTTACAAGCCAATGAGCCACTCTTTTGACAAATGTATTAAGGAATACAATGGTTATTTGTATCACCAGAACCTGCATGCCTTCTAAAATTGGATTATTTTCTTCAGGCCAATGAGATGTTGCACCACAAGGCTAACCTGAATGGATACCTAGCATACCACACCGGGCAGCCCCTGGATAAGATCAACGTAGATACTGACCGTGACTACTTTATGAGCGCGAAAGAGGCGAAGGAGTATGGCCTTATTGATGGGGTAATCATGAATCCCCTTAAAGCCCTTCAACCGCTTCCAGCTTCTGGTTAGATGAAGTCCTCAACCTCTACAAGCATTTTTGCTGTAATCTTTTAGAACTGTGTTTGTATCACGCTGTTTATTAGCCTGGCTAGATCGTTTTGTAGTTCCGCATCCTGAGGCTTCAAAGGTTGTACAAAACAGATGCACTACTAGGATATTCATCCCCTGCGATAAATATTGAAATTGAATTAATAGCATTTCATTGTTAGTTTTGCCTTAGGTGGAACCTTGCGTGGGCATAATATCGTGCCCCGTTGCTGCTTTGACATGTATTTGTTTTGATATAGATTATAGTGTAAGATCTTCCGTTTTCTGGGGATTTAAATCAACCAGGGCATACATATGTTCTTGTATTGGATTACTGATTATAATACACGCACCGCTGGACAGCATGTGATACACAGCGGCCAGCTGGAGTCTCCAAAGAGTGACGAAGATTGCTAGGCTAGGGAAACGGTGTTGCTTCATTATATTCCCGTACTTAGCAGTTGGCACCAGTGATTTGGTTCATAAACTGAGTCAGATCGTGTTTTCCTAGTGCCTAGCTCATCTCCAAGCGATTTGTGAGCAGAGTTGATACTCAATTCAGTCATTCCATTCTGAACACAATCGCTCAGTCGCAGCTTGTATTCTTCACCGTCATCGATCAACATCTAAACGCCTCCACACTAGTTTTACAGGAACGGGGAAAATATCCAGTTTATCCCCCTCTTAGCACACTAGTTTCACAGGAGCAGGGAAATATCCGGTTTATCCTCATCTTAAAGCCTTGTTTGAAAAGCCTATTCCTGGCTAGATCTACGTGAATGAACCGAAAATTTAAACTAAAATCTCGGCCCATCCACTTGTTTGGAAATTCAATTTCCAACCGAGATGTATGTGGATAGACTGTGAATTTGAATTAAAATCCTACCCTATGTGAATAAACAGAGATTTTGATCTAACCAAACAACCCTTCGTTCGTCCATGTCTAAAGTTTTGTAAAATTCTTTTAAAAAAATAGATGTAGGAGATGATACATTCTATACACTACAAAAAATAACCATAGCACAACATACGCACGCACACATACAATGCAAGATCTTGTAAGTTGTAACCATTTCCATCAAATGTGCTACATACAGTAGGGTACGGGTAGCAGCACCATCCCGCTTTGACTTCATCTATAGCTAGACAACAACCATTTACACTTCTTAGGGGTTTATAAATTATAGTAAGCATAATATAGCCTCTCAGATGCAGAATGGGGTAGCTCTTATCCAACTTATGCACAAACCTACCTAAAACTTGCCCTCAATGTTGTAACCAGCCAGACCATTGATTTTTAAGAACTTCTTGATCACAAGGGCCATAATAGCAAGAGTCAGCCCAAATGCGGCCAGGGTCAACAATCTGTCATGCTTTGGCTTCTGGATTGCAGCAGCAGCATTCTGCTGCGCTACAGGAACTCTTGGAATGCTTTCTCTGCGGTTTGGGCCAGCCATGGAATGGTTGGTAACCCCGTCTGACTGAGTGTTGGCAATGTTTTCTGCAACTTGTGACTCAGAATCAGGCTTTGGAAGGTCATTATGAACAGAGTCCGAGCTGGACCCAGAAGTGTTGACACCTTCAACTGCCTTGCCCACATGCTCACCAGAAGCGTTGGATGGGGTTAATTGGTTAGTCTCATTAGGGCCATTAGTCAGCAGTTGAGGAACAAGTGGAGCTTTACTGAGCATTTGCTCATGGATCTGTGGTTGCAACAATACTTTGTGTCAAAAAAACAGAAAGGGCATGTATTTATGTTCTTAAGGGTGTGTTGGGAGTTTACCTCATCAATTAGTTTTTGGCGTTCTGGGGAGCCAAATTTTGGTGGTGATTCACGTGATTTGATAGCTAGTGCCCGTCTGTCTTCCTTTTTGTAGTCCAGTGAGCCCAATGCCCCACCAGGATTTGTTGGCATGAACGCAACCAAGGCTACTAGCGCCGTGCGCACTGCAACAATAACAGATTAGCTTAGTTGTGGATAAATCTTATGAATAAGAAAAAATGGAGCAAGCCCTATCCAATTATACATACATGAGAAGAAAACATTCTGTGTGGGCCAAAAAATAACAATCAAGAAAAAGAAATTGATATATACTGGAAGATCATTGAAAAACAATGGTTTCTGAGCATCAAGCAAGTAAATTTCTCAAAGCAAACAAATCAAGAAAAATAACCATTTATGAATTCACAAATATAGTACCAAGATCCTCCAGAAAGAAGAATAATCAATTCCTACATCTAAAACAATTAACCATTTAACCTACTCCAAACTATAATAAAAGGACACATAAAATCCTTTCCAAACAAAATGTAAACAAACTTAAAAACAGTTATTTGAGAGGGCCAGATACACAACCAAATGTCACAAACCAGATGTTCCTTGTACTAATCTAGGTAATTTGGTACAAAAAGTAACAAATGACACAGATATAATAGAAAATACATGTTCCTCCTTTGGCCTGGTCATGAGGCTAAACACTAGCCACAAGACAAGAACGAAAGAAACATTTCCTTTGGCACAATGCTCGTACAGTGTACACAATATATATCTGTATACTATGAAAAATGGTGCCCAACATATGAAGGGAGTAGCAAATGATTGTATGGCATCTTTCGTTCTTGTTTTCTAAGTTCAAGGATTTGTAATATGCAAGTCTTATCCTAGCAATTAGCTTCTATCTATACCCACTACAAAGGGAGTTCCAAATTCCAACGCATATTGATAACAGAGGAAAGGAAAATGAAAGAAAAAGGTAACTACATCATTGAAACACAGCATTTAAAACAACATGTTGTTAAACAAGCTAACCCTACTACTCAGATCCACCTTGAGAAACATGGGAACTAGAAATGCATGTTTTCTTTTGGTCTGGTCATAGGTTAAGTACTTGCCCATGAAAATTCCAAAGACCCAGAGAAAAAGAAGGTATTTACTTTTGCACCATGCTCGTATAGCCCACAAGACCAAATCACTAAGGACTATGAATAATGGTGCGATTCAACACATTTGAGTTGTCCTTTATTGTAAGAGATTACTTGAACAGTCATGTTACAAAAAATGGCTACTCACCACTCCATGATGGCTGCCAATGCTCAGGGTGGTAATTGGATATGCTCAAACATATCTTCTTCTGAACCTCAAATCTTCCACTTGGCTGGAGCACATAGACAAAAGAAAAGATCAAAGCAAGATTTAGCAAGAGCTCACAAACAGCATTTTGAATTAACACAGGAAATTAGGGGACAGCAATTGCAAACCGTGAGCAGCATGAAGGATGGTGGCTTGAACGGGTAGTCCGAGGGCAGCTGGATCCTCCCGTGGTAGATTCCACCCTCAAACTCGCTGTCTCGTGGCCCCAGGATCGCAAATTGCCACTCGAAGATGTCCTCCTACTCAAGCACATACATCATAAATCATAATAAGCCTATCAATCTCAACCAAATTACCATATTAAACATCCTACTCTAACATGAAATCGCATTAAGTACTACAACAATTCCACTTGATTCACACTCATTTTCCTCGAAATGTCTGAAATCTACACAATATCTACCGCTACAAGGATCTAATAGCAACAAGGATATAGCTATATTGATCAGATTACGCTAATTACACAAAAAGCGTAATCAGATCTAGAAGAAAATGCAGATACACCTAAAGGCCAACGGATCAAATCAAGACCCTAAATTTCCGCACCCCAGAAAACGCCATTAAAATCCAATCTTACCCAGCTAACGTTCGATTCAGACCTAAAACAGACAAGATCGGATAAAACACAAGGTAAAGGTAGGGTACGGGGTTGGGATCGAGACCTCGAGGGGCAGGGCCATGAAGTCGGGGGAGGGGTTGGACTGCATCTCCTTGACCTCCTGCAGGATCCGCTTCACCGCCGGGTTACTCCGGTTGTACTTCGCCATAACCGCCGCCGCCGCAGGGGACCCTCTAGCCTCGCCGCCGCCGCAGCCGCTTACCGGCGCAGGGTTAGCCTTCGGATTGGGAATCGAAGAGGAGAGAGAGGGGACGAGAAGAAATGGAAGCGCGTGGGGGATTAAAGGACGGTGGATGTGTCACTGGCTCGTGGGCAGGTGAATAAGATGGACCTACTTGTCGGTGATGGTTAAGGTGCGAGGTGATGTGGATGGGTTTACGTGGCGCGTCGCTATTGGTGGGTGGGTGGGCTGCGCTGGTTGGGCCTGAAAGTTTGTCTTGTAGTATATATTTGGGTTGGGCCTATTTTATAATTTTGGATTCGATGCATGTATCTTCGATTTCCCTTTTCAAATTGCATTTTCGGAAACCAAATTTAGAAAGAGGGAATTTGCTTGAATTCACGAGTCTCAACCATTTTTTATTTTGTATTTTTGTGATGAAAAAAATAAAACTCATTTATACAGTTAGTGAATTCACGCAACATATGCTGATGCGGTGATGCCCCTATTCGAGCTAGTATACAACCCTTAGTTACATGCAATTTTTCCATGTCAAATTCACGAAAATTTATTGCCTAGCCTCTCCCATGATTCGTTTTTTTTTACTTATCGACCCTATGATATTTTTCTAGCTTTACCCATAATATATAACATCTATGACGCGCCAAGCATAAGTACCATTTAGAAACAAACTTGTATTTTTACAGTGGTGTCTCAAGAATTTCAAGATAAAACACGCAAGAGTTATTGTGACGGTGTATACCAAATGGGAGCACATTCCTCCTCGAGAAACAAAAATCGAAGCACATTCACAAAACATTAACCAAAAAAAAAAAAAAAAACTGAAAACAAAACACATTTTGAACAGATCTGGTTCCCACAGCACGACCCGGCAACATCTAGGGGTGAATCTTTGATTGCTCTACCCGGTGCACAGAGCACCGAGTTAAAAATTATTTTCTTTATTATATATATATATATATATATATATATATATATATATATATATAGTTATATAGTATGGACACCCCTAGTCTAAGATAAGAGGATACCCTAAGTCAACAAAATAAACATTTGTGATATGTATGGGAAGTTGGGACTCTCGGTTATTTTCGTTCTAGATCTGTCACTGGCAACATCGGACAGTTTATTAAAGCAAAAAAAATCTTGGGCCCGTCTATACAACATTTGACTATTTTCTCAGTCCAAAACAGTCAAAATTTTAATTCATTTACAACTTCATTATATATAAATTACAGTAATTTATTTATGTAATTTTTGTTCTTGGTCACTGTAATTATTCTCGAAAGTCTTAATAACTCATATTTCCATCACATGATTCAAAATCTAATATATACTTTAAGATACTGAGCAAAAACAAAGACAAAATAAAATAAAATTCTATAACAACAAAATATAACAATGTGGTGAACTCGTTATGTTCCAAAAAATTCATAATAAATTTGGAACCAATTCATCATATGAGAAAAAATACAAATCTCAAAGCATATTGGACAAATAAAAATTCAATTATTTTGATAAAAAAACAGTCGATTGTTGTTTAGCAAATCTAAAAAATCTACTGTCTTCTCTGTTGTAATCATGCCGCACCTGAGCCGCACGTGACGCGCGGAACGCCCAAACCGGCAGCCATCAGCAGCAGGCCATCACGGAGCCATGTGAGCCCACCGAAAGGCCGCGCAGCGAGCGGGCCCACATGTCGGCATGCCACCCTCCTGCCACTGACACCCAGGCCCATCCATAAGATCCACCCCACTTGTCACCGACACGTACACGCCCTTCGCATAGAAGAAGGCCTTGGCCGCAACGACGGCATTGCAGACTGCAGAGCCATCGCATCGACAAGGGAGGAGGAGAAAGTCTCCTCGCGTCGCGGAGAGGAGGCGTTGGTCTCTCGCGGCTCGCGCCATCGCCAATTCGCCATGGCGTCGTCGTCCAAGGCCTCCGATTCCTCCTCCACCGGGGCCCCAAGGTGCGGTCTCTCGATTCCCACCCCGATCTCCCCAATCTGATCAGCTTCGATCTTCTCCGCATCTTTTCCCCTCTGTTGTGCAGCGGTCGGATCAGGGCTGGGCAAGGACACCTCCGGCCTCGTCGCGCTCCACGGGAAGCTGACACAGCTGAGGCGCCAAATCCAATCCGCCCGCCTCGCCTCGATCAAGGCAAGCACCGATCACACCTCTAAAATTTTGCGGTGAAGTGCGTGTTTGGGTTACTCAGTCTGATGGTGGATTGTGTTGGGTTTGTTTCTTGGCAGGAGAAGCTGGAAGCTAACAGGAAGGCGCTGCAGAGGCACACGTGCGCGCTGTTCGATGTGGCCGCGGCGGCGGAGGCGGCGTCGAGGGGCGCGGAGGGCGGCAACGCGCTGTCGCAGCGCGCGGCGGAGGGGCAGTCCAGGCTCGTGGGGTGGGACCTGGCGAGCGGGTCGGGGGAGAGGGAGGTTGTGCACGTGCAGGAGGAGAACCTGGCGGCCGGGACGCTCGTGCTCTCGAGCTCTGGCGGCAGCGCCGCGCAGAGGACCGTCGTGCGGTTGGTGAAGCTGCCATTGGTTGAGAAGATTCCGCCGTACACCACGTGGATCTTCCTGGACAAGTATAGTGCTGCTGCTCTCTCATTGTCCCAGTTTGATGACTTGTTATTATTAGGTTGCTTTGCAGTTTTAGAGGAGTTCACATGCCATTTGTGTGTCACTATGATTTGAGATTTTGGATATAATACTCGTATGTGCATGTGTTTATATGATGAATCAAGCCAGTGCGAATAATTTAGTCATACAAGCCATAGCTACGAGATTAAATTTTGGGCAACCCGGAGAAAACTTTCACGAACAGTTTAGCTTGGGGAGCTGCATAAGCATTTTTTATATCATATATTTGCTGGCTCAAACATTGCACCTCACAATATAGTGGCAGTCATGTGTTCGTATGTTTGCTTTGGAATGAGCAAGGGCACTAGTTTGTGATATCATGATCATTTTGAGAAGATTTGACTCTATGAGTGATGGGCCATGCTACTTGGCTTTAAGTTTATTCGCACGACTTATTCTGACAGTAGCTAATTTTTCATACATGCTATGTTGATGTAGAACAAATGTTGCATCCCTTTTGTCTTTGATATTTTACTCTTTTTTAAACAACACAGCGCAGAAACCAAAGAATGGCCGACGATCAGTCAGTTGTTGGTAGGAGGAGAATTTACTATGATCCAGTTGGCAATGAGGCTCTAATCTGCAGCGAAAGTGATGATGACATTCCAGAACCAGAGGAAGAGAAGCATGTTTTCACAGGAGGAGAAGATCAGCTAATATGGTAATAATACAAGCAAACCAAATTTTATCATTTTTATATATTTGAATAAATTGCGCTTTTCCCCCTATTATGTGCTCTTCTTGTGTCAGCAGTTGCATTTGTTTTGTTAATATGTTTGAGAACTTAAACAAATCATAGCCATAACATTACATTCACAGAACAAATCAGCCATGCCACCACAATTAGCTCCAATTATCTATACAGTTATTTTGCACAGCCTACATGACTGTTCCAATTGTTTGGTGCCTTAAGAATTGTGCATAGCCTACAGCTTTCAACTTTCATCTATCTTGTTCATTCTAAAGTGGAAGCGAAAGCTAGTGTTTTGTACAACAAAATTATTGCAAACCGTGCTATGCAATTGTTATATGGGAAAAGTTTGTTTTGCCACTAGGTGTGGCTTGCACCTCACTTTTGGCATTTGTATTTTGTTTATAAGTCATCTTGGACATTGACACTGTCTCCAAGGTACCACTTTGACTGCTATTTCCATCATATTATGTTGTTAAAAGCACAAAAATCATATATTATGAAAGTACATCTCATGAAGATTCTAGTGATATTGATTTTAGAGGCCAATCTAGATACTATTTTATATATTTATGGTCAAACTTAGAAATGTTTGACTGGCATGGATTCCAGGACAACTTATATTTGCAACTGGAGGTAGTTGGGTGAACTTTTCTGTAGTACTCTCTTTGGTCACAGATTCTTGACATTTTTCACTTTCAATGTATCTGAGATGCAGCTTTGACCTCCATGGCTCCACTTTTGAGATAAGTGCTTCCGTACTCCTGAAAATCACAAATTTTAAAACAGACTGAGGTTCTGATTTGCAACTATCTACTACTCCACTATTAACAATACTGCTTCAATATTTGTGTAATTTAGTTTTTGGGAGGGAATAGAGCACTACTCTATTTTTTTATTGTATCGAAATTATTTTTTGGACGATTCCACTTTCATTATTTTCATGTAACCATTCTAAATATTTAATACATACTATTGGTGAAATGCTGACAAGTTTGTTTGTACACTTCCTGTGGTGACAAGAATTTGTGACCAAAGGAAGTACTCATTTGGCAAAGCATGAACATGAATTTAGTTGCTTGTACACATTGGATTAAGATTTTGAACTTCAGCTTAATTAGATCTGATCAATTTTATCACAATTCTCCTGCTACAAAATTTACTACTTTGCACATTGTTCCTGTAATGTGCAACCATGCAAATGCCATCCACATATCTCTTCACAATCAAATCCTACAATTTTTTTAAATTTTCTATGCGAATATATGCTTATCTGATCCTGCCTAAATGCTACAGGAAAGCTACTCAAGAATATGGATTAAGCCGAGAGGTTGCCAGTGTGCTCTGCCAGTTTATTGATGCATCTCCTTCAGAAATTGAGGTCATCCATTTATTTGAGCAAGATTTTAGTCAGTGATGTCACTACTAAACCATACATGTTTTTGACTCTACAATTGTTTTTGTTTTACTTGAGATACCCCGGAATGCGATTGTGAGTCTGTTCATTTCGTTAAAATGCCAGGATAGATCTGAGGTTCTTTTTGAGAAAAATGAGAAGCACTCTGGATCTTCTGATAAGATAGAAAGCCAACTTTCTCTTGACAAGTCTATGGATGTTGTTTTAGATTCTTTTGATAATCTCTTCTGCCGC
The DNA here is from genome assembly GCA_036346255.1 of Ampelocalamus luodianensis. NCBI lineage: Eukaryota > Viridiplantae > Streptophyta > Magnoliopsida > Poales > Poaceae > Ampelocalamus > Ampelocalamus luodianensis. The sequence goes on along the minus strand of CM070622.1, from coordinate 22,293,246 downwards.
AGATGTTTGGTATATTCTACTTCTGGCAATCTGTCACTTTTAGTCCTTTTTTAAAGGCTGTGTTTGCCTGTTTGTTCAGCTACACTCGAGGGTGTGATTTACTTGATAATATCTGTTCACTCAGGTTTTTGACTGTCGTCTCCATGGCTGCTCTCAGAACTTTGTATTCCCAGTAAGTCACTCGTGTTTTTATGTTTGAATGAAATTCTTTTTTTGTCCCTTCTAGTATTCAACATCTTTTGCTTGTCAGAACGAGAAGCAACCCTATGGCTTTGAACTTGATGAAAACAAGAGACCATGTGGTCATCAGTGCTACCTTCGAGTATGCCTCCCCTCAAATTTTACAGCTGTATCTATTAAGGCATTAACACATATTTTTTTAATCCTCAAGCTTTCACTGAAATTGCACCTTTTTTCCCCTGTGGTCAATTTAAGAACTATTGGGAGGAAGTTTCATTGGTGTGGAACATTGACATCGTGCAGAACACTTTACTATGAGGTTTGGTGCCCAAGGGTTCCCTTGTAGCTGTTTGCAGAAAGTGCATGATGCACTGTTCCAAAAAAATCCACGGATGCTGTAAACATATAGTTATTCACACCTGCAAAATTTCAATATCAAATTCGTCCCTGGTATTGCGAACCAAGAAAGACAGAGATACTTGTAGTGCGTAGAACAGTGCATGATGCACCACTTCTCTCTCTCTCTCTCTCTCTCTCTTTTGTACTGTACAGTATGATCAAATTTGACTTTGAAATTCTGTAGGTGTGCATACCATTACTTGTACTATTTTTTAAAAGTATTTTTAAAATAGCGCATCATGCACTTTTAGCAAATGGGGAAACAGGGACCATGGGCACCAACAAATTTCTAGTTAGTATACTTTTAGGCAATCCGCTGATCAATTTTGTAATAAACTTTCAATTATTTCTATTTCTACTAATCACGTATTACATTTGTCCCTTGAAGTGAGCTTATGTGTTGCGCGCTGAGGCTAATTTTGATTTTAGTTTGTCCTCAGAGGAGAGAAGGATTTCAAGATATACGCGATGATGATCATGATGCTTGTGCAACATATAATACGGAATCAAGAACTGCTTCACACAAAGTTGGTATTAATATATTGTCTGAATCAGAAGATTCAAACCGAGAGGAAGACAACCTTAAATCAAGTATATTTGTTGGAACCAGTAGATCAAAAATAGCTTCTTCTGAGAGCGCTGAAAAAAGTACTACACCGCCTTCTGGGGATACTTCTGAAACTGAAAATATATCCACTGACATGCTGCTAAGAAGTTTTGGGAAGCGCAAGATTTCAAAGCATGGGCCCAGGTCTAGTGATGATTCTCCTGACAAAAAGCAAAAGACGTTTATTTCAGATATTTCTTTTGCAAGCAATATGCTGAACAAGCATTCCATTCTGGAGATTGGTGACACAAGACAAGATTCCAGAGAATCTGGTGGCGATCAACTACCTAGTCTGGATGACCCCAATAAGAAAATTTCTAACAAAGATATGTGTGGTGGAAGCCCAGCTAGTACTACGGAGGATGCGGCAAAAGATAGTAATAAAGTATGGTCAGCAAATAATTTCTTCAGTTGCAGCAGGGAGCACACTCTTTCTCGTTGGAGTACCTTAGAGAGAGATTTATACTTGAAGGGAATAGAGATATTTGGAAAAAATAGGTAATTTTACGACATATATAATGAAACAATTTTCTAAGTGTTGTTCAATTTAAGCTCCTTAACGTATCTTAACATTTGTGTGAATTGGCCACAGTTGTCTAATAGCCAGAAACCTATTATCTGGCCTGAAGACCTGCATGGAAGTGGCCAGCTACATGTACAACAACGGTGCAGCGATGGCAAAGAGACCTCTCTTGAGTAAATCCATCTTGGGTGACTTTGCAGGGCTGAACAAGATTACATGGTATGTGTTGACTTCCATTGTTAGCTTACGTGCTCTGTCTCACTATTTGAGTATTTGCTATCTATTCAGACCAGGAATGTTAAAAGAAGCTAGAATGTTGGGAGTCATTCTGCATGCAGTCTCTGCTGCTGCTGCAGTTAGTATGTTTGTTATGACTTGCTACAGATCAGGATTTACATACTTTGATTAGTAGTTATTGCATGGTTTGTTGTTCCTGATTTTGAGATTCTGCTTCTTATTATTAGATTATGTTTTCTTTAGCGCACAAGTGAAGTTTCTTGGACATGGTTCTTACTTCTTAAAACTGGTGATAGCCAGAGCTCTTAGGTGGCTTCAGTTCTTCAGAGATTAGGCGGTTAGGGATTACAAATTAGGGAAATTATCATGAATAAAAGACAGGTTCCGCTGACCCTGTGAGTTTTGCATTGTTTTTGCTTCTAGAGACAACATTTGTAATATTATTGAGCAAAAAGAGGAAAAACACAAAGAAGTTGCTAGTTTACACAGTGATGGAAAACTGGGGGAGTGCATGGTGTGGTTTTCCATTTGGAACCATACTTACTATTTACCACTGTTAACCAGCCAAAAAACAGTTTTCAAACCCTGCCTTTACAAATGAATCAATTAAGATACAGTCTCAGTACCACTGCACAGTCAAAAGTCAAAACATAAACAGATTCTTGCTTTATTTTGAATTGGCATTGTTATGCTAGTAACATAGTTATTTGTCCATGTATTTCTAGGAGCAGGACATGGCTGCAAGAACAAGAATCTGTCGTCGGAGGGGCCGAACTCGAAAACTCAAATATACTTGGAAGTCTGCAGGGCATCCAGCTGTTAGGAAAAGAATTGGTGATGGGAAGCAATGGTACACACAGTATACACCCTGTGGGTGCCAGCAAATGTGTGGCAAAGATTGTCCCTGTGTAGATAACGGGACTTGCTGTGAGAAGTACTGTGGGTATGTACCAAGATATGCTTATTTTCCTGTTTTATTGAGCAGAAATATGATGTTCCTTTACCTCTGTTCTCCAATATTAGTACGAACATGTATGAGGTGTTTGGTTTGAGGAATCACCTCATCCTAGGATGGATTGGCCCATCATGGGATCATCCCATAATTTTAGTGGGATGACATCATCCCTCATGTTGTACTAGACTTGTGCTTACGGAGGATGAAGTGGTGATGGACCAACTCATTCCATACCTCAAACCAAACAAGTGGGTTAGGTTTGGAGTTAGGATTGGATGGTCAATTTACCATCCTGTTCTTCAAACCAAACACCCCAGTATTGAGCTATCTGATGTACAAACTAAATGAAAAATGATGTCAACTTACTTATGTAGTTTTCTTATCATTGTATTAATGTAAATGCAAAGCAAAAACTTGACACTGACTTCAGTTGTGAATTCTCATGATTATCAATAGGTGACTCGTCAAAGAACACCCGTGCCACCGAGCCAGTGTGTATGGGTGTGCTAATGGCACAAAGTGTGCGTGCTTGGAAAAGCGATCGACGATGGTGAAGATGACCGACTTCCTATTGACGCGTGGCAACCCTTCGATGAAGTCCATTGAGATATCCTCCCGCATACCGGAGGAACCTCTAATGGTCAGAGGAGACCCGCGCTACCGAGCCGCTCCACCTTGTACCGCGACATACCGCAATCGCGGATGAAGTCCGCACCACCGCCATGCGAGGTATGTGGAAGTTCGCTTGCCGCATGAGGGTCTTTGGACCCCTCATGGCTGTACCGTGGCGGCCTCCACAATGGCCGACAAGAGCGGCGAGGACAGCGGATGTTGGCCTTGCGGTTGTACAACACCAACCCATCTTGCACACTCCACGAGCGCCCAATCGCCGCCAACACCGGGCCTTGATGGTGGCTGGTCGGCCGCCCTTCGCCTCCCGCCGTAGGTCGCCGAAAGCGGCGGCTCGAGCCGACAGGCCATGATCGTTGTCGTGTTTGGTGTCGCGGCGAGAGGGCATCACCACCACGCTCGCTGCCCGGCTTGTACTCCACCCGAAAGTCGGCCAAGGAGCTTGCTCACCCAATGGTGCCGCAGAATCGCCGACACCACCGGTCTAGCAGAACTTGAGGTCAGAGTGGTCGGTCGCGACGACGAACGGCCGATCGCAAACATACGGCCGCCATGCCGCATCGCTCGACAAGCCGACGCCTCCGCAGTAAGCGCCACTTGGCGTGGCGAGGTGCGATGGCGCACCAAGAAAGCCATCGACCGCCGCTGATGGAGCACCCGCGGCTGCACCGAGGCATCGCACTCGATGATGAACTCCTTGTCGAGGTCGGGAAGCTGGAGGACGGGTGCTGAGGAGAGCACGTCCTAGAGCTTGGAGAAGGTGGCGGCGCCTCCGCCGGTCAACGAACGCCGCCTTCTGAGCGGCCGTAAGTGGCTCGGTGATGGTGCCAACCCGCGCATGAACTTGCGGTAGTAGCCTGTGAGCCCCAAGAACCCTCTGAGGCACGTGCGGTCAGTGGGCACGCCAGGCGATCGTCTCGTATTTCGGTGTCCATCGCAACGCCTTGCTCGAGATGATGTGGTCGAGGTAGCCGATGGATGATTCCCAAAGAGACATTTCGATCTCTCGAGGAATAGCTTAGCTTTGGAGGAACCGCAGATCGCTCGAACATGCCACGATGATCGGACCACGAGTTATCAGAGATCAAGATGTCATCAAAAAGAAAAGGACAAGCGGCGTAAGAAAGGACGCAACACATCATTCATGAGAGCTTGGAATGTGGTGGCGCGTTGGTCGTGCCAAAAGGCATGACCAAGAAGTCAAAGAGCCCTCGTGTGTCCGGAAGGTCGTCTTCTCGATGTCCGGCGGATGCATGAGTACTGATGGTACCGAACTGAGTTCTAGCTTGGCGAAGATCTTGGCGCCGTGGAGCTCATCAAGGAGTTCGCCCACCATGGGACGGGAATTTGTCCTTGACCGTCTTGTCATTGAGGCGCAATAGTCGGCGCACTGCCATGTGTCGTCCCGCTTTTGGACCAGCAGTACGGGCGATGAGAATGGCGAATGGCTTGGCCGTATGAGACCTTGCCGCCCATCTCGCGCATTGTCGCCAAGCTCGCCCTGCGCTGCGGGTAGTGGTATGGGCGAACCGCCACCGCGGTGGCGTTCCGGCGCGAAGTGGATGCGTGGATCGTGGGAACGCCAGGGAGTCCCGGGTGTGGTGAAACCGACGCGAACTCGCCGAGCGTACTCGCCCATCGTGTTGATGGAGCAGGAAGCGCCGAGGCGCGAGCGCGCACCCGTGCCTTCCCACGCCACCGCGCCGCCACGCTGAAACAAGATCGTCTTGTTGGTGAAGTCCCAGAGGAGTGGTCCCAGCGTCTCGAGCCACTGGACGCCGAGCACCAGATCGAACTCCTCCAGAGGAATCGCGTAGCAGTCGATCGCGAATTCCTCATCTCCGACCTGCAGATGCAAATCGCCGCCGAGCCCGGTGCTCTGGACATGTTCCCCATTGGCAACCGTTATTGGAGCGCGGCGCCGCAGTCGATGCCGCTGCTGTCGCCGCTCGCGCTGACGGTTGTGTGTAGACCTGGTGTCGAGCAGGGCCGTGAGGAGCACCCCGCCGCTTGACATGGATCCGCACTGCGCGACATGACGGGCCGATGCCGGCCAAGGCATGCAAGGAGATGCTCGCTCGTCGATGGTGATGTCGCCGCCGTCTCGCCGCCGTCGCCCATGCTTGGCGCGATGAGGACGAACACCGCCGGCAGCCAGGCCGGCGTGAAGCGCCTCGCATTGAAGCAGAGCCCGCCTCTTCTCCGTGTTCACCACGCGTCATGTATCGGTGAGTTGTTCCCGGAAGGAAACAACAGCGCGGTCCGTGTTCGTGGATGTCGCGTCAGCTGAGCATGTTGCTCCATGATGGCTGCAAGTTGCTCCTCTACCTTGGTATCCATCTCGATGCTCGAGACCGCTTGCTCGATACCAAGTTGTCGCGGCCTGTGCCGGCACACAGGCGAGTCGTGGAAGACAGGAGGCTGCGGCCTGGTGCCGTGGTGGCAGAAGGAAAGCGCAGGGAAAAGGTTGCGCCAGGATTAGAGGAGAAGCACGGGATTGGTAGAAGAGAGAAACAGGAGGGAGATAAGTTGATGACTTCTTGCTTGGTCTATTAACTGTAATCAATCCTCAATAAGTAAGACATTCGGCCGGCTGGCAGGAATCAATCCTACGCACAACCAACCTGGCGTAGGATAGATTCTGTGCCCAACCACCTTATCCCTTTAGACTAACAACTCTATCTCTTGCCTAACAACTCTTATCTAGCTAACTCAATCGGTAAGCAAACAAACTTGATTATCCTATCGCCTAACTAAGCAGCCGGCAATCTGGTAGCTGATGTCCTGCGGCCATAGTGTAGGCCCCACATGACATTTTGTCACTAGCATAGCCATGCCTAATTATTTTAATTTTAATTTTAATTTTGGTCTGCTTACTTCTGCTATAAACAAAATGTGAGAATGAATTGGCATGGAATAGGGTTCTTTTAAAAAGGGCATGATTGCAGCTCCTAGTGTTAAGTGCATCTCTTTGTAGATAGAGAACAGTTGCTTAAATAGAATACAGATAGTTAACTAATATTTCAGGCATACAGTTTCTTGGTACAAACATGATTATTATTCATAACTGCAATTCTGCAACCATTTACTTAAAATGCCCTGTGGAATGTAATGCCTTCAATTTATATTCTGTAATGTCTTCCACTATATTGTCTTGCATTACCTGACACAGATTCTTACACACTTTTGCTGTTTTCTTTTGGCAGTATGGGAGCTTTTCTACTTAGTGCTGGGACCAAAGGTAATACTAGTGATTGCTACTTCAGTACTACATGTAGCCTACAGATAGATTGACCTCCATGCTTGAATATAGAAGTCATAGAACTGGTGAATGTAATGCAGGGAAGCGATACAGCTTACCTAACTCAAGGATAATGATCCATCAACCTCTTGGAGGAGCCCAAGGACAAGAGACTGATCTTGAAATCCAGGTAAATTCCTGAAGTGAAACGATGTCTCTGCTCCTTCTAGACCAGGACACTAGGACAGCATCTGAGTAAAGAACTGTTGCTTAATTTATCAAATGATAAATGCATAGCCAAAATGAGGAGGAAGATATTGTTGCTTAGTTTATCAAATGATAAATGTATAACTCAAAATGAGGAGGAAGATATTTATTTTCTCATACTCCTATCTAGCTGGTTTATGCTTGTTCTACGTAAAAATTACTTGGTTTTACAAGCCAATGAGCCACTCTTTTGACAAATGTATTAAGGAATACAATGGTTATTTGTATCACCAGAACCTGCATGCCTTCTAAAATTGGATTATTTTCTTCAGGCCAATGAGATGTTGCACCACAAGGCTAACCTGAATGGATACCTAGCATACCACACCGGGCAGCCCCTGGATAAGATCAACGTAGATACTGACCGTGACTACTTTATGAGCGCGAAAGAGGCGAAGGAGTATGGCCTTATTGATGGGGTAATCATGAATCCCCTTAAAGCCCTTCAACCGCTTCCAGCTTCTGGTTAGATGAAGTCCTCAACCTCTACAAGCATTTTTGCTGTAATCTTTTAGAACTGTGTTTGTATCACGCTGTTTATTAGCCTGGCTAGATCGTTTTGTAGTTCCGCATCCTGAGGCTTCAAAGGTTGTACAAAACAGATGCACTACTAGGATATTCATCCCCTGCGATAAATATTGAAATTGAATTAATAGCATTTCATTGTTAGTTTTGCCTTTGGTGGAACCTTGCGTGGGCATAATATCGTGCCCCGTTGCTGCTTTGACATGTATTTGTTTTGATATAGATTATAGTGTAAGATCTTCCGTTTTCTGGGGATTTAAATCAACCAGGGCACCTACATATGTTCTTGTATTGGATTACTGATTATAATACACGCACCGCTGGACAGCATGTGATACACAGCGGCCAGCTGGAGTCTCCAAAGAGTGACGAAGATTGCTAGGCTAGGGAAACGGTGTTGCTTCATTATATTCCCGTACTTAGCAGTTGGCACCAGTGATTTGGTTCATAAACTGAGTCAGATCGTGTTTTCCTAGTGCCTAGCTCATCTCCAAGCGATTTGTGAGCAGAGTTGATACTCAATTCAGTCATTCCATTCTGAACACAATCGCTCAGTCGCAGCTTGTATTCTTCACCGTCATCGATCAACATCTAAACGCCTCCACACTAGTTTTACAGGAACGGGGAAAATATCCAGTTTATCCCCCTCTTAGCACACTAGTTTCACAGGAGCAGGGAAATATCCGGTTTATCCTCATCTTAAAGCCTTGTTTGAAAAGCCTATTTCTGGCTAGATCTACGTGAATGGACCAAAAATTTAAACTAAAATCTCGGCCCATCCACTTGTTTGGAAATTCAATTTCCAACCGAGATGTATGTGGATAGACTGTGAATTTGAATTAAAATCCTACCCTATGTGAATAAACAGAGATTTTGATCTAACCAAATAACCCTTCGTTCGTCCATGTCTAAAGTTTTGTAAAATTCTTTTAAAAAAATAGATGTAGGAGATGATACATTCTATACACTACAAAAAATAACCATAGCACAACATACGCACGCACACATACAATGCAAGATCTTGTAAGTTGTAACCATTTCCATCAAATGTGCTACATACAGTAGGGTACGGGTAGCAGCACCATCCCGCTTTGACTTCATCTATAGCTAGACAACAACCATTTACACTTCTTAGGGGTTTATAAATTATAGTAAGCATAATATAGCCTCTCAGATGCAGAATGGGGTAGCTCTTATCCAACTTATGCACAAACCTACCTAAAACTTGCCCTCAATGTTGTAACCAGCCAGACCATTGATTTTTAAGAACTTCTTGATCACAAGGGCCATAATAGCAAGAGTCAGCCCAAATGCGGCCAGGGTCAACAATCTGTCATGCTTTGGCTTCTGGATTGCAGCAGCAGCATTCTGCTGCGCTACAGGAACTCTTGGAATGCTTTCTCTGCGGTTTGGGCCAGCCATGGAATGGTTGGTAACCCCGTCTGACTGAGTGTTGGCAATGTTTTCTGCAACTTGTGACTCAGAATCAGGCTTTGGAAGGTCATTATGAACAGAGTCCGAGCTGGACCCAGAAGTGTTGACACCTTCAACTGCCTTGCCCACATGCTCACCAGAAGCGTTGGATGGGGTTAATTGGTTAGTCTCATTAGGGCCATTAGTCAGCAGTTGAGGAACAAGTGGAGCTTTACTGAGCATTTGCTCATGGATCTGTGGTTGCAACAATACTTTGTGTCAAAAAAACAGAAAGGGCATGTATTTATGTTCTTAAGGGTGTGTTGGGAGTTTACCTCATCAATTAGTTTTTGGCGTTCTGGGGAGCCAAATTTTGGTGGTGATTCACGTGATTTGATAGCTAGTGCCCGTCTGTCTTCCTTTTTGTAGTCCAGTGAGCCCAATGCCCCACCAGGATTTGTTGGCATGAACGCAACCAAGGCTACTAGCGCCGTGCGCACTGCAACAATAACAGATTAGCTTAGTTGTGGATAAATCTTATGAATAAGAAAAAATGGAGCAAGCCCTATCCAATTATACATACATGAGAAGAAAACATTCTGTGTGGGCCAAAAAATAACAATCAAGAAAAAGAAATTGATATATACTGGAAGATCATTGAAAAACAATGGTTTCTGAGCATCAAGCAAGTAAATTTCTCAAAGCAAACAAATCAAGAAAAATAACCATTTATGAATTCACAAATATAGTACCAAGATCCTCCAGAAAGAAGAATAATCAATTCCTACATCTAAAACAATTAACCATTTAACCTACTCCAAACTATAATAAAAGGACACATAAAATCCTTTCCAAACAAAATGTAAACAAACTTAAAAACAGTTATTTGAGAGGGCCAGATACACAACCAAATGTCACAAACCAGATGTTCCTTGTACTAATCTAGGTAATTTGGTACAAAAAGTAACAAATGACACAGATATAATAGAAAATACATGTTCCTCCTTTGGCCTGGTCATGAGGCTAAACACTAGCCACAAGACAAGAACGAAGAAACATTTCCTTTGGCACAATGCTCGTACAGTGTACACAATATATATCTGTATACTATGAAAAATGGTGCCCAACATATGAAGGGAGTAGCAAATGATTGTATGGCATCTTTCGTTCTTGTTTTCTAAGTTCAAGGATTTGTAATATGCAAGTCTTATCCTAGCAATTAGCTTCTATCTATACCCACTACAAAGGGAGTTCCAAATTCCAACGCATATTGATAACAGAGGAAAGGAAAATGAAAGAAAAAGGTAACTACATCATTGAAACACCAAATACCCGCCAGATGCCTCTGGCATAACAGCATTTAAAACAACATGTTGTTAAACAAGCTAACCCTACTACTCAGATCCACCTTGAGAAACATGGGAACTAGAAATGCATGTTTTCTTTTGGTCTGGTCATAGGTTAAGTACTTGCCCATGAAAATTCCAAAGACCCAGAGAAAAAGAAGGTATTTACTTTTGCACCATGCTCGTATAGCCCACAAGACCAAATCACTAAGGACTATGAATAATGGTGCGATTCAACACATTTGAGTTGTCCTTTATTGTAAGAGATTACTTGAACAGTCATGTTACAAAAAATGGCTACTCACCACTCCATGATGGCTGCCAATGCTCAGGGTGGTAATTGGATATGCTCAAACATATCTTCTTCTGAACCTCAAATCTTCCACTTGGCTGGAGCACATAGACAAAAAGAAAAGATCAAAGCAAGATTTAGCAAGAGCTCACAAACAGCATTTTGAATTAACACAGGGAAATTAGGGGACAGCAATTGCAAACCGTGAGCAGCATGAAGGATGGTGGCTTGAACGGGTAGTCCGAGGGCAGCTGGATCCTCCCGTGGTAGATTCCACCCTCAAACTCGCTGTCTCGTGGCCCCAGGATCGCAAATTGCCACTCGAAGATGTCCTCCTACTCAAGCACATACATCATAAATCATAATAAGCCTATCAATCTCAACCAAATTACCATATTAAACATCCTACTCTAACATGAAATCGCATTAAGTACTACAACAATTCCACTTGATTCACACTCATTTTCCTCGAAATGTCTGAAATCTACACAATATCTACCGCTACAAGGATCTAATAGCAACAAGGATATAGCTATATTGATCAGATTACGCTAATTACACAAAAAGCGTAATCAGATCTAGAAGAAAATGCAGATACACCTAAAGGCCAACGGATCAAATCAAGACCCTAAATTTCCGCACCCCAGAAAACGCCATTAAAATCCAATCTTACCCAGCTAACGTTCGATTCAGACCTAAAACAGACAAGATCGGATAAAACACAAGGTAAAGGTAGGGTACGGGGTTGGGATCGAGACCTCGAGGGGCAGGGCCATGAAGTCGGGGGAGGGGTTGGACTGCATCTCCTTGACCTCCTGCAGGATCCGCTTCACCGCCGGGTTACTCCGGTTGTACTTCGCCATAACCGCCGCCGCCGCAGGGGACCCTCTAGCCTCGCCGCCGCCGCAGCCGCTTACCGGCGCAGGGTTGGCCTTCGGATTGGGAATCGAAGAGGAGAGAGAGGGGACGAGAAGAAATGGAAGCGCGTGGGGGGGATTAAAGGACGGGTGGATGTGTCACTGGCTCGTGGGCAGGTGAATAAGATGGACCTACTTGTCGGTGATGGTTAAGGTGCGAGGTGATGTGGATGGGTTTACGTGGCGCGTCGCTATTGGTGGGTGGGTGGGCTGCGCTGGTTGGGCCTGAAAGTTTGTCTTGTAGTATATATTTGGGTTGGGCCTATTTTATAATTTTGGATTCGATGCATGTATCTTCGATTTCCCTTTTCAAATTGCATTTTCGGAAACCAAATTTAGAAAGAGGGAATTTGCTTGAATTCACGAGTCTCAACCATTTTTTATTTTGTATTTTTGTGATGAAAAAAATAAAACTCATTTATACAGTTAGTGAATTCACGCAACATATGCTGATGCGGTGATGCCCCTATTCGAGCTAGTATACAACCCTTAGTTACATGCAATTTTTCCATGTCAAATTCACGAAAATTTATTGCCTAGCCTCTCCCATGATTCGTTTTTTTTTTTACTTATCGACCCTATGATATTTTTCTAGCTTTACCCATAATATATAACATCTATGACGCGCCAAGCATAAGTACCATTTAGAAACAAACTTGTATTTTTACAGTGGTGTCTCAAGAATTTCAAGATAAAACACGCAAGAGTTATTGTGACGGTGTATACCAAATGGGAGCACATTCCTCCTCGAGAAACAAAAATCGAAGCACATTCACAAAACATTAACCAAAAAAAAAAAAAAAACTGAAAACAAAACACATTTTGAACAGATCTGGTTCCCACAGGCACGACCCGGCAACATCTAGGGGTGAATCTACGGTGCTCTACCCGGGTGCACAGAGCACCAGGTTTAAAAATTATTTTTCTTTATATATATATATATATATAGTTATATAGTATGGACACCCCTAGTCTAAGATAAGAGGATACCCTAAGTCAACAAAATAAACATTTGTGATATGTATGGGAAGTTGGGACTCTCGGTTATTTTCGTTCTAGATCTCATCACCGCAACATCTGACAGCTTTATTAAAGCAAAAAAAATCTTGGGCCCGTCTATACAACATTTGACTATTTTCTCAGTCCAAAACAGTCAAAATTTTAATTCATTTACAACTTCATTATATATAAATTACAGTAATTTATTTATGTAATTTTTGTTCTTGGTCACTGTAATTATTCTCGAAAGTCTTAATAACTCATATTTCCATCACATGATTCAAAATCTAATATATACTTTAAGATACTGAGCAAAAACAAAGACAAAATAAAATAAAATTCTATAACAACAAAATATAACAATGTGGTGAACTCGTTATGTTCCAAAAAATTCATAATAAATTTGGAACCAATTCATCATATGAGAAAAAATACAAATCTCAAAGCATATTGGACAAACAAAAATTCAATTATTTTGATAAAAAAACAGTCGATTGTTGTTTAGCAAATCTAAAAAATCTACTGTCTTCTCTGTTGTAATCATGCCCGCACCTGAGCCGCACGTGACGCGCGGAACGCCCAAACCGGCAGCCATCAGCAGCAGGCCATCACGGAGCCATGTGAGCCCACCGAAAAGGCCGCGCAGCGAGCGGGCCCACATGTCGGCATGCCACCCTCCTGCCACTGACACCCAGGCCCATCCATAAGATCCACCCCACTTGTCACCGACACGTACTCGCCCTTCGCATAGAAGAAGGCCTTGGCCGCAACGACGGCATTGCAGACTGCAGAGCCATCGCATCGACAAGGGAGGAGGAGAAAGTCTCCTCGCGTCGCGGAGAGGAGGCGTTGGTCTCTCGCGGCTCGCGCCATCGCCAATTCGCCATGGCGTCGTCGTCCAAGGCCTCCGATTCCTCCTCCCACCGGGGCCCCAAGGTGCGGTCTCTCGATTCCCCACCCCGATCTCCCCAATCTGATCAGCTTCGATCTTCTCCGCTTCTTTTCCCCCCCTCTGTTGTGCAGCGGTCGGATCAGGGGCTGGGCAAGGACACCTCCGGCCTCGTCGCGCTCCACGGGAAGCTGACACAGCTGAGGCGCCAAATCCAATCCGCCCGCCTCGCCTCGATCAAGGCAAGCACCGATCACACCTCTAAAATTTTGCGGTGAAGTGCGTGTTTGGGTTACTCAGTCTGATGGTGGATTGTGTTGGGTTTTGTTTCTTGGCAGGAGAAGCTGGAAGCTAACAGGAAGGCGCTGCAGAGGCACACGTGCGCGCTGTTCGATGTGGCCGCGGCGGCGGAGGCGGCGTCGAGGGGCGCGGAGGGCGGCAACGCGCTGTCGCAGCGCGCGGCGGAGGGGCAGTCCAGGCTCGTGGGGTGGGACCTGGCGAGCGGGTCGGGGGAGAGGGAGGTTGTGCACGTGCAGGAGGAGAACCTGGCGGCCGGGACGCTCGTGCTCTCGAGCTCTGGCGGCAGCGCCGCGCAGAGGACCGTCGTGCGGTTGGTGAAGCTGCCATTGGTTGAGAAGATTCCGCCGTACACCACGTGGATCTTCCTGGACAAGTATAGTGCTGCTGCTCTCATTGTCCCAGTTTGATGACTTGTTATTATTAGGTTGCTTTGCAGTTTTAGAGGAGTTCACATGCCATTTGTGTGTCACTATGATTTGAGATTTTGGATATAATACTCGTATGTGCATGTGTTTATATGATGAATCAAGCCAGTGCGAATAATTTAGTCATACAAGCCATAGCTACGAGATTAAATTTTGGGCAACCCGGAGAAAACTTTCACGAACAGTTTAGCTTGGGGAGCTGCATAAGCATTTTTTATATCATATATTTGCTGGCTCAAACATTGCACCTCACAATATAGTGGCAGTCATGTGTTCGTATGTTTGCTTTGGAATGAGCAAGGGCACTAGTTTGTGATATCATGATCATTTTGAGAAGATTTGACTCTATGAGTGATGGGCCATGCTACTTGGCTTTAAGTTTATTCGCACGACTTATTCTGACAGTAGCTAATTTTTCATACATGCTATGTTGATGTAGAACAAATGTTGCATCCCTTTTGTCTTTGATATTTTACTCTTTTTTAAACAACACAGCGCAGAAACCAAAGAATGGCCGACGATCAGTCAGTTGTTGGTAGGAGGAGAATTTACTATGATCCAGTTGGCAATGAGGCTCTAATCTGCAGCGAAAGTGATGATGACATTCCAGAACCAGAGGAAGAGAAGCATGTTTTCACAGGAGGAGAAGATCAGCTAATATGGTAATAATACAAGCAAACCAAATTTTATCATTTTTATATATTTGAATAAATTGCGCTTTTTCCCCTATTATGTGCTCTTCTTGTGTCAGCAGTTGCATTTGTTTTGTTAATATGTTTGAGAACTTAAACAAATCATAGCCATAACATTACATTCACAGAACAAATCAGCCACGCCACCACAATTAGCTCCAATTATCTATACAGTTATTTTGCACAGCCTACATGACTGTTCCAATTGTTTGGTGCCTTAAGAATTGTGCATAGCCTACAGCTTTCAACTTTCATCTACCTTGTTCATTCTAAAGTGGAAGCGAAAGCTAGTGTTTTGTACAACAAAATTATTGCAAACCGTGCTATGCAATTGTTATATGGGAAAAGTTTGTTTTGCCACTAGGTGTGGCTTGCACCTCACTTTTGGCATTTGTATTTTGTTTATAAGTCATCTTGGACATTGACACTGTCTCCAAGGTACCACTTTGACTGCTATTTCCGTCATATTATGTTGTTAAAAGCACAAAAATCATATATTATGAAAGTACATCTCATGAAGATTCTAGTGATATTGATTTTAGAGGCCAATCTAGATACTATTTTATATATTTATGGTCAAACTTAGAAATGTTTGACTGGCATGGATTCCAGGACAACTTATATTTGCAACTGGAGGTAGTTGGGTGAACTTTTCTGTAGTACTCTCTTTGGTCACAGATTCTTGACATTTTTCACTTTCAATGTATCTGAGATGCAGCTTTGACCTCCATGGCTCCACTTTTGAGATAAGTGCTTCAGTACTCCTGAAAATCACAAATTTTAAAACAGACTGAGGTTCTGATTTGCAACTATCTACTACTCCACTATTAACAATACTGCTTCAATATTTGTGTAATTTAGTTTTTGGGAGGGAATAGAGCACTACTCTATTTTTTTATTGTATCGAAATTATTTTTTGGACGATTCCACTTTCATTATTTTCATGTAACCATTCTAACTATTTAATACATACTATTGGTGAAATGCTGACAAGTTTGTTTGTACACTTCCTGTGGTGACAAGAATTTGTGACCAAAGGAAGTACTCATTTGGCAAAGCATGAACATGAATTTAGTTGCTTGTACACATTGGATTAAGATTTTGAACTTCAGCTTAATTAGATCTGATCAATTTTATCACAATTCTCCTGCTACAAAATTTACTACTTTGCACATTGTTCCTGTAATGTGCAACCATGCAAATGCCATCCACATATCTCTTCACAATCAAATCCTACAATTTTTTTAAATTTTCTATGCGAATATATGCTTATCTGATCCTGCCTAAATGCTACAGGAAAGCTACTCAAGAATATGGGTTAAGCCGAGAGGTTGCCAGTGTGCTCTGCCAGTTTATTGATGCATCTCCTTCAGAAATTGAGGTCATCCATTTATTTGAGCAAGATTTTAGTCAGTGATGTCACTACTAAACCATACATGTTTTTGACTCTACAATTGTTTTTGTTTTACTTGAGATACCCCGGAATGCGATTGTGAGTCTGTTCATTTCGTTAAAATGCCAGGATAGATCTGAGGTTCTTTTTGAGAAAAATGAGAAGCACTCTGGATCTTCTGATAAGATAGAAAGCCAACTTTCTCTTGACAAGTCTATGGATGTTGTTTTAGATTCTTTTGATAATCTCTTCTGCCGCAGATGTTTGGTATATTCTACTTCTGGCAATCTGTCACTTTTAGTCCTTTTTTAAAGGCTGTGTTTGCCTGTTTGTTCAGTTACACTCGAGGGTGTGATTTACTTGATAATATCTGTTCACTCAGGTTTTTGACTGTCGTCTCCATGGCTGCTCTCAGAACTTTGTATTCCCAGTAAGTCACACGTGTTTTTATGTTTGAATGAAATTCTTTTTTTGTCCCTTCTAGTATTCAACATCTTTTGCTTGTCAGAACGAGAAGCAACCCTATGGCTTTGAACTTGATGAAAACAAGAGACCATGTGGTGATCAGTGCTACCTTCGAGTATGCCTCCCCTCAAATTTTACAGCTGTATCTATTAAGGCATTAACACATATTTTTTTAATCCTCAAGCTTTCACTGAAATTGCACCTTTTTTCCCCTGTGGTCAATTTAAGAACTATTGGGAGGAAGTTTCATTGGTGTGGAACATTGACATCGTGCAGAACACTTTACTATGAGGTTTGGTGCCCAAGGGTTCCCTTGTAGCTGTTTGCAGAAAGTGCATGATGCACTGTTCCAAAAAAATCCACGGATGCTGTAAACATATAGTTATTCACACCTGCAAAATTTCAATATCAAATTCGTCCCTGGTATTATAACCAAGAAAGACAGAGATACTTGTAGTGCGTAGAACAGTGCATGATGCACCACTTCTCTCTCTCTCTCTCTCTCTTTTGTACTGTACAGTATGATCAAATTTGACTTTGAAATTCTGTAGGTGTGCATACCATTACTTGTACTACATGTACTATTTTTTAAAAGTATTTTTAAAATAGCGCATCATGCACTTTTAGCAAATGGGGAAACAGGGACCATGGGCACCAACAAATTTCTAGTTAGTATACTTTTAGGCAATCCGCTGATCAATTTTGTAATAAACTTTCAATTATTTCTATTTCTACTAATCACGTATTACATTTGTCCCTTGAAGTGAGCTTATGTGTTGCGCGCTGAGGCTAATTTTGATTTTAGTTTGTCCTCAGAGGAGAGAAGGATTTCAAGATATACGCGATGATGATCATGATGCTTGTGCAACATATAATACGGAATCAAGAACTGCTTCACACAAAGTTGGTATTAATATATTGTCTGAATCAGAAGATTCAAACCGAGAGGAAGACAACCTTAAATCAAGTATATTTGTTGGAACCAGTAGATCAAAAATAGCTTCTTCTGAGAGCGCTGAAAAAGTACTACACCGCTTCTGGGGATACTTCTGAAACTGAAAATATATCCACTGACATGCTGCTAAGAAGTTTTGGGAAGCGCAAGATTTCAAAGCATGGGCCCAGGTCTAGTGATGATTCTCCTGACAAAAAGCAAAAGACGTTTATTTCAGATATTTCTTTTGCAAGCAATATGCTGAACAAGCATTCCATTCTGGAGATTGGTGACACAAGACAAGATTCCAGAGAATCTGGTGGCGATCAACTACCTAGTCTGGATGACCCCAATAAGAAAATTTCTAACAAAGATATGTGTGGTGGAAGCCCAGCTAGTACTACGGAGGATGCGGCAAAAGATAGTAATAAAGTATGGTCAGCAAATAATTTCTTCAGTTGCAGCAGGGAGCACACTCTTTCTCGTTGGAGTACCTTAGAGAGAGATTTATACTTGAAGGGAATAGAGATATTTGGAAAAAATAGGTAATTTTACGACATATATAATGAAACAATTTTCTAAGTGTTGTTCAATTTAAGCTCCTTAACGTATCTTAACATTTGTGTGAATTGGCCACAGTTGTCTAATAGCCAGAAACCTATTATCTGGCCTGAAGACCTGCATGGAAGTGGCCAGCTACATGTACAACAACGGTGCAGCGATGGCAAAGAGACCTCTCTTGAGTAAATCCATCTTGGGTGACTTTGCAGGGGCTGAACAAGATTACATGGTATGTGTTGACTTCCATTGTTAGCTTACGTGCTCTGTCTCACTATTTGAGTATTTGCTATCTATTCAGACCAGGAATGTTAAAAGAAGCTAGAATGTTGGGAGTCATTCTGCATGCAGTCTCTGCTGCTGCTGCAGTTAGTATGTTTGTTATGACTTGCTACAGATCAGGATTTACATACTTTGATTAGTAGTTATTGCATGGTTTGTTGTTCCTGATTTTGAGATTCTGCTTCTTATTATTAGATTATGTTTTCTTTAGCGCACAAGTGAAGTTTCTTGGACATGGTTCTTACTTCTTAAAACTGGTGATAGCCAGAGCTCTTAGGTGGCTTCAGTTCTTCAGAGATTAGGCGGTTAGGGATTACAAATTAGGGAAATTATCATGAATAAAAGACAGGTTCCGCTGACCCTGTGAGTTTTGCATTGTTTTTGCTTCTAGAGACAACATTTGTAATATTATTGAGCAAAAAGAGGAAAAACACAAAGAAGTTGCTAGTTTACACAGTGATGGAAAACTGGGGGAGTGCATGGTGTGGTTTTCCATTTGGAACCATACTTACTATTTACCACTGTTAACCAGCCAAAAAACAGTTTTCAAACCCTGCCTTTACAAATGAATCAATTAAGATACAGTCTCAGTACCACTGCACAGTCAAAAGTCAAAACATAAACAGATTCTTGCTTTATTTTGAATTGGCATTGTTATGCTAGTAACATAGTTATTTGTCCATGTATTTCTAGGAGCAGGACATGGCTGCAAGAACAAGAATCTGTCGTCGGAGGGGCCGAACTCGAAAACTCAAATATACTTGGAAGTCTGCAGGGCATCCAGCTGTTAGGAAAAGAATTGGTGATGGGAAGCAATGGTACACACAGTATACACCCTGTGGGTGCCAGCAAATGTGTGGCAAAGATTGTCCCTGTGTAGATAACGGGACTTGCTGTGAGAAGTACTGTGGGTATGTACCAAGATATGCTTATTTTCCTGTTTTATTGAGCAGAAATATGATGTTCCTTTACCTCTGTTCTCCAATATTAGTACGAACATGTATGAGGTGTTTGGTTTGAGGAATCACCTCATCCTAGGATGGATTGGCCCATCATGGGTTCATCCCATAATTTTAGTGGGATGGGATGACATCATCCCTCATGTTGTACTAGACTTGTGCTTACGGAGGATGAAGTGGTGATGGACCAACTCATTCCATACCTCAAACCAAACAAGTGGGTTAGGTTTGGAGTTAGGATTGGATGGTCAATTTACCATCCTGTTCTTCAAACCAAACACCCCAGTATTGAGCTATCTGATGTACAAACTAAATGAAAAATGATGTCAACTTACTTACGTAGTTTTCTTATCATTGTATTAATGTAAATGCAAAGCAAAAACTTGACACTGACTTCAGTTGTGAATTCTCATGATTATCAATAGGTGTTCAAAGAGCTGCAAAAACAGGTTTAGAGGTTGTCATTGTGCAAAAAGTCAATGCAGAAGCAGACAATGCCCATGTTTTGCTGCCAGTCGTGAATGTGACCCGGATGTTTGCAGAAACTGCTGGGTGAGGTAATCAGCACTTGTAAAATTAAATCTTCTTGAAGTCGATGAAATAATTGTGCAATGGGATTACGAGACAAAAATATTTTGTTATCTACTACCTATCATGCACTAATGTTGGCATATTCAGATTTCTGATGTGTATTAGTTTATCACACTTCACATGATCTTCATTCTTTTCAGCTGTGGAGACGGTTCACTAGGTGAGCCACCAGCAAGAGGCGATGGTTATCAGTGTGGAAACATGAAGCTCCTTCTAAAACAACAACAAAGGGTGAGACTTGTGCTCCTGTATTATTGTCCTCTTCACATCATTGTGCTGTACCTGTCTTAACCGCATTAATTGTCGATCATGATTCAGATTTTGCTTGGAAGATCTGATGTTGAAGGTTGGGGTGCATTCATTAAGGTCAGATCACTAAAGAAGCACCTTTTGAGTGTGATACTTTTTTTCTTTCTTTCAGCTAATTTTATTTTTATTTCTTGCAATATGTAGAACCCTGTACATAAAAATGATTATCTTGGAGAATACACTGGTGAATTGATTCTCACAAAGAAGCAGACAAGCGTGGCAAAATCTATGACCGGGCAAACTCGTCATTCCTGTTTGATCTAAATGACCAGGTGCGCCCCCCCCCCTTCTCTCCATGTGTGTGTGTGTGATTTAGTTGGACTATTTGTTTGGTTGGGAAGGTTAAGTCAAGGCGGTAAGCTTTACTTTGATTGCTTCACACAGTATGTATTGGATGCTTATCGCAAGGGGGACAAATTAAAGTTTGCAAATCACTCGTCTAACCCCAACTGCTATGCAAAGGTAAGTAATCTGGTAATTACTGAAATACCGCTTTATGCTTTATTGCCCTTCATTTTAATTTCACCTTCCTGTCCAGGTGATGTTGGTGGCTGGCGACCATCGGGTTGGTATCTATGCAAAGGAGCATATTGAAGCAAGCGAGGAACTCTTCTATGATTATCGGTATGGACCTGACCAAGCCCCAGCCTGGGCTAGGAGACCAGAAGGGTCAAAAAAGGATGAAGCATCTGTCTCTCACCATCGAGCGCACAAAGTTGCTTGATAGTTGAAGGGCTGCTCCGGATGATACAATCTGCTGTAAATTATATGATAATTAATACATAGTTCAGTCCAAGTCCATTATACAAGGACCATTCGTTGGCATGATAAACAGATTCTGTATTCCTTAAATAAACTCTCAGATATCGAGCTTGCGAATAAATGAAAAATAAGCATTCGTGGATTTACTTTGTAGAAAGTCTGAATGAAAACGTGAAATGCCCTTCAATACCCTCCCTAAAATGTAAGGCATGTGCAATAGAATTGCATTTGAAAGGGTTAATAAAATAGAAAAAAATCCGTAGTCCTAGTTCCGAAGTTGTCGTCGCAGCGTACAACTCTTGGAAAATGTGTCAAGAATAAAATGATCTCCTATCCGGGGTGTGCGGTAACCCATAAATCGCAAGGTGTAGGCGTTGAGAAAGCAGAAGCAAGCGGGAGCAAAGTAGACCGTGGCAATACGGTGAAGAAGATGATAAAGCCAACGTAACTAGAGAAAGTCGTCAAATCAAGTAAAAGAAAAGCAGATTGATGCTCGATATGGCGACGTGGAAGGGATGCACAGCGGCCTTAGAAGCTTAGACGGTGGCTTAGAGAAAAGCGACGGCACTATAACGAATTCTACTATCTGCAGCGACTCAAAGAGAAAAGCGGCGGCTGTTGCTATGCGAAAAGGAAGAAGTGGGCCACACTGGATCTAATTGGACACACCGTGGTTAGAAAGCAAACGATAGAGTCGGTCTCATATGACTTAGACAAACTCAAAGAGAGAGCAATGGACTTGATGGAGCAACAGAAGTGAAGACTCCAAAGAGAGAGACTCAATGGCTAATAACAACGTATACTAGCAGTGGCAAGCATGACACGCACAGCCCACCAATAGCAAAGCTCGGCCTAGTCGCAGGTAGCAGCAGACCCCTCGTCCAAAACAAGCGCTAGCCCAAAATAGCATGACTGAAGAAGTCCAAAGCCAGCCAAGAAGCGAGCAAAAAAAACTAGCAACAAGGGTTCCTGTCCAGCGAACAGAAGGCGGTGGCGCCGCTCCAAAGAGTGGGAGCAACAGGCGACAGCCGTGGTTGAATGGGCTCGGGTTGGTGGAGCATGGCGATGCCCAGGAGGGAGCTGTGGTCTGAGGAGGACACGGCCAGCGGCAGCCCTCAAGGGCAGCACGTCGGCCTCGGCGGCCCCAAGGGTGGTGACGATGTTAGCACTAATCTTAACTTGCATGTGTTTTATTTAAAAGTTCATGCATTAGTATTAGTAGATGTACGTGACATGTGTGACATGCATATACGTAGTCTTGTCCTGCATATAGGATAGAAGTGTTAGTCATTTTAGTTGGTCAATAACATGCTAGTTAGCAAGTTAGAATGTGCGTGTGTTGCACATGATAGTGGAGTGCGTCTTCAGCAGGTTGTTAGCTAGTTTCTACGAGTTGCATGTGTTGCAGGTATACGGCTAGTATTAGCTGCTAGTAGTATGCGGCGACGTGCAGCATCGTGGCTCAGAAGCTGCCAGTATGCATGTGAGCAAGCTATTTTAGGGGCCCCTATTTGAGCCCCTAAAACCAAATTTGAGGGCTTGAGGCAAAAACAGAGGTCCAGCAGAGCCCTTACTAGAGCCCTCAAATTTGAGGGGCCCCTAAAATCCCCTCAAGCCCTCATTCCCGGGGCTCTAGGCCAAGCCCCAAATCACGGTTTCTCGCGCATCTGGTCCCGATTCTTCCCCGCCACCTTTTTCCTCTCCCGCCCCGCTCCTTCCCGCGTGCCAAATTTGATGATTATGTCATTTGATTTGCAGAGATGTTATGAACTATGTTGTGATCGACTATCATTAAATTCGGACTCAAATTTGTCTTTGAATTTAAATTTGAATATTTGTATTTTCATTCATAATTTTAAGTATAGTGCTTTAGAGTTATAGTTTAAATAAATTATTATATAATATGATGTTCTCAAATACATATGCATATAGTGTGTGAGGAAATAGAGGGAATTAAGAAGTAGCAAGTGGCCTGCTTTGAGGGCTCACAGATGGAGAGCAAAGCAAAAACAGGCCCTCAAAGTAGGAGAGCCCTCAAATTAAAAGTAGGGCTCTGCTTTGAGGGCTTCACTGGAGATGCTCTTAGCGTTGCTACATGTTAGTTGGGCACGCTTGGAGGCGTGGCTTGAGGTCGTTAGTGGACCGAAAGTTCATGAGAGAGCGCGTGATCGTGCGAACAAGATTAAGGGGTGATTATTGGATTTAATCTTGTATGAGTTCGTGGCTCGGAAGTCGCGGATACGTCATTTGGGAGCGCGGCGCTATGAGACCAGGCGAGTTGCTCCCGTATGCATGTGAGCAAGGCTATTTTAGCCGTATCCGTTGTGTTGGTTCAAAGAAGGAGAAATACAGTTGAGTAAAAGTGCTAGTTCTAAGTAGTTTTTTTGTATCAAAAGCGGCTCCTTCACGTGAAGAAGCAAGTCTTGGGGCTTCATCGCAAAAGCTTTTGCTTTCGTGTGTGTTCACTAGCTAGTTAGCTTCTTGTGTGTTCCAGTCCAGGCAGTTCTAGTGTGTGTCTGAGTTCGTTCCGTGAGCTCTTGTCGAGTTCATCTCGTCCACGAAGAGGGAGCCCGCGCCGACCCGTTCGTCAGGATCGGTTCTAACAGTGACGACCTCCTCTGGTAGATCTATAGTGGCTAGGGGTAGGAGAGGCAGCGGTGGCGACAGCTCGAGGAAGAAGAGACCCAAGGCAGCGACGGCTAGAGAGAGAGCCTTAGGCGGCGATGAGGAGCAGATCCTGAGGCGGCGGAGGCCCGAGCCAAGGCAATCGGAGCAGAGGCTGGAGTTGGCATTGCTCGGAGCTTCGAGTGACTCCCAAGAGGCGAGCGTTTGGATCCGGCCTAGTGGCAACGGGATCCGACAACCTTGGGTGGCGGCACGATGACCCAGAGGGCGACAGCAACGACCTCAAGAGGCGGCACGGCTCGGAGACCCAGCTGGTCGCCAGCTCTCGAGTACAAACAAATCCGGTCGTGGACGAGCTCCTCCGCTAGGTCTAGCGAGAAAGGTGGCTCGTGGAAGACCGTGGTGAGCCGACGACTATGAAGACAACCAGATCCATTGAGGGGCGAGGTTGGTGACGAGGGAGCTTAGATTCGGAACCGGTGGTGTCAAATCAGGACTCCCCGATCTCGATCCAAGGCCGGCGACGTGAGAAGATGGCCGATGGCGAAGAGGACGAACTTGAGGACTCGAATCTGATGATGGCGAGCTCGGTGATGGCGATGGTGAGCTCGAAGCCGACGACCGGAGGACACCGCTGCTTTATTACGGAGGACAAAGCTGATGCTGAAGAAGCAACCTACAACTAAGAGGTGGCCGCCCGAGAGCGAAGATTGCTCCTAGGCAACAACAACGGAAGACAAGTGGGAGACGGCTAAGATATCGTAACCTGCTTTGATACTATGTTATAAAGTGAGGAGTAAAAATATGAGTGCGCGAGTTAGTTGTATTGCAAGCCTAAAGGGCATGTATATACTACAAGAGTCAGGAACACACGAATTTTTGGCCGATATGGTTCGTTTGTAATCTGTATTTGCAGTTTTAACCATTGAGAACGTGTATTTGCAGAAATAACAACGCTGGCGCACGGCCACCGTGCACCAATGCCACCGTCGTGACACGTCACCCGTCGACGCGTTGCGGTTGTGCGTCAACAACCGTCCCGCAACCTCACCCCCGGCCCCGCCACCACAGCGTTGGCGCGCAGTGGCCATGCGCCAGCGTCGTGGGCGCATGGGCACCCCGCGCCAGCCAATTAGTTGCTAATTAAGTTAGTTAATTAGGTTAGGTTAATTAGATAATTAGTTAGGATCTAAAATTTGAAGGAATTTTAAAATATAGTAAATAAGTTCAAAAAATTATGAAATTTTTTGTGGAGGCTTCTGACATCGTGTACTTGCTTGTGTAAATTTTTTATTATTTTATTCATTTAGAATTTTTATCGTTATTTCATATAAGTGACATGTTCCTACGAATCAATAAATGTTCGTGTCATGTGTTGATTGTCCAAAGATTTGAATGAGACCCTCCCTCCATTTGTCTAAATTTTTCACCGAAAACATCAATCAGTCGTTATCCCGTCACCTCCCTGTCTCATCATCAAATCTTTGTCCGCCTACATTTATGGCTTAATTAGCGCATGTGATAAGGATTCTCGTTGAGAGCAGTGGCTATAAATTAGAGAGAGCGAGCACGATTTCATTTCACAGTCGCTCGCTCGCTCTTCTGCTAGTTCATTTCATATCGTAGTCGCTCGCTCTCTTGCTCTGTCGATTATATTGTTGGGGACATTTCAACGTTATTAACCGCCGTCGTTCGCAGGTAGTTTGGTCGTAATTTTTTATTTACAGTGTTTATTAGTAGTAATTAATTAATTAAGTAGTATACATTAATTTCTTAATTAATAATAAGAAATGCATTCACCGAAGAACAGAAGAGCATAATCTAATTAAGCTAGCTTATCATGTAGCTTATCACCCCAGGAAAACTACTCTGCAATTAATTTACAATCTTTTATGTTCATTAGCCACATTCTTACTAATGTTCCCTATCCATGTGTTGCTAGCCATGTCTCTACCGGAGCTACTAGAACAATTCTACGATAAGGGCCACCGATGCAAGCTGTGGCTCACCGCTAATGCGGATGGCCCTCCGCCCCTGGTGCTTCGAGTAGGGAGGGACTGCTGGGCACTGGACGATCGCTACGTCCCGATTCTCTGGGAAACGGGCTTGTTTCCCCTTGCGAGGATGGTCTCCGTCGGACGCCAGTTCACCCTAGACGCCAGCCTGCTGTCCGCACTTGTCGACAGGTGAAGGCCCGAGACGCACACCTTCTTCCACTTTTGGTGGGGTGAGATGACGGTCACCCTGCAGGACGTCTCGTTCTTGACCGGTTGCCCGATTCGGGGTGTGCCGCTGTTCGGGCCCTCCGAGTGCGAACTGGAAGGCTAGGTTGGAGTAGCGGTTTGGCCAACCTCTCCCAAAGGGTGCATGTGGCGTCCCCCGGGCTTGGCTGAGGCAATTCAGCGAATGCCCGCAGGGTGCACCTCACGAGGTCGTTAGGACGCACCTCATTGTTTACCTTCTCCAGCTCTTTGGTTGAGTCCTATTTTCAACCACAAAGGGCGATTTTTTGAACCCTATCTTCATCCGCGCTGCCGAGTCTTTGGTTGACACGGGGGCTGGGTCGATGCCTTAGTACAGCTGGGGATCAGCCGTCCTTTGCGCCACATACCGGGGGTTGTGTGACGCTTCGCGACGCAGTACCGCTAGTACCAACCTGGTCGTCTACTACGTGCTCTTACAGCTGTGGAGTTGGGAGCACTTCCCTGTTGGGCGGCCTACCATCGCGATAGCGGCGCACCCGTACCTTGTCCCACATGACGATGTAGACGCGCCCACCATGGGCTTACGGTGGACTATTGCCCGTCTGCGCTGGGCCAGCGGAAGACCAGTGAGATGCTACTCGTTGTACCAGAACGAGTTCAAGGCATTGCACGAGAGCGACATCATCTGGTGTCTATGGTATCCTAATTTTCGCTCACGGTAGCGCCGCACGAGCTGTCCGTGCAATATGTCCTGGATGCATTACTGTGGACGATGACCTGCCACCTGGTGTTCTCCATATGGTGGAGCCTTACGCGTCACAGCGCGTAATACGACAGTTTGGTCGGTACCAACTCGTGCCCCTCGAACGGCAGGCTCCTGGAGCGAGTCGTACACCTGTGAGTCAAACTTCATCCGAGTAATTTTTGCAGTCCTTACGTCTTCTTTTCTAACATGAATCTTTTCGGAAATACAGGCAATTGAGGGCGGGTAGGCATATTCAGGACTAGCGAATGCACCAGCAGCAGTGGATTACGATATGGATGAATAGGGCGCACATGGATGTCTGGAATGAACAACGTCCGTATGACCTTGAGTCGTACGGTGCGTACATGGAGTGGTACGTGCCACGAACGCGCGCAAGACTCACCATTCCTCCTCTGGAGCGCCCGAAGGAGGTGACATATCTGACACACCAAGAGAGCCTCCGCCGCACGTACGACCGTGACATCACTTTGCGACGTGACGACACTGTAAGACACTTACAACCTTTGGTCGTTTCATTGACGACATTTGTACTTTTTGTTAATGAACATGTTATGTATGTCACTACAGTTGGAGCGGGCACTACGCATCCAGAGCTCATCGGAGGATGCCCTCCGCAGCCCAGATAGAACCCTAGCGGGATATAAATAAGTTTTGAAGCACATCTTGGCAGAGATGAAGAAGATAATAAAGAACTTGAGCTGCGGTCGTTCGAGGGACGACGTCCTGCACATCGGGCACAAAGTGGGGGGGGGGGCGTGCTCACCCGCTAGGTCACCACGACCTAGCGAGTCCAGCAGGCGTTGTAGCGTTCCTCGTCGGTCATCCGCGAGCCAAGTCACCACGGAGGTAACTCGCTACAAATTTACGTTCGTTTTTTTAGTTATACCTTATGTTCTGCTAACATCATGTCGTTCTCTCGTCGTAGGTCCGTCGGGATGAATCACTTCTGTCGTTTGGACCCGGTAGACAGACTGGCGCTCCCCCTAGGTTATCTGCACTACACATCCGGGAGGTATGAGGTTGTTAGTTTACGTCGATAGTGTTTATTTGTACTAACATCGTTCTGTCTTGTAGCCTTCAGTTGGCTGTGGGGTGATGGCCAGTTCACATCGACTGATGACGAGGATACGAGCCTCCCAGCTCCTGCTAAGGAGCAGTACACGACGCCATGGTACGAACAATGGCAGCCAAGGTTTCTAGCGTACGCAGGGCAGAGCTCCTCCGGGTTCGCTGCCCCACCGTACGTAGGGCAGAGCTCCTCCGCACAACCGGAGTTGCAGGCATCGTACCCCCAGAGTGGTTTTCTAGCCTCCATCGTGGATGAATTCCTCAGAGGTGTCCCCTAGGTTGGCATTGCTCATCACGACGACATGTACGCCTACCGCATCGCCTCGAGTCATCCATCGGTCCACCCGCCTCAACGGTCTCAGAACCTCCGAACCGACACGTGTTCTCCGGACTGGTGGACGTATTCCACGGGTCATGCTCGGTGCAAAACAAGGCCGCGCACGCGGACGCAGCCGCAGCAGGCAGAGAGTAGTGGCTCAGACGAGTGAGCCATATAGTATCGCGTGTTATGCGATTTTATTTTACTATATTTGTACGCGTATTTTGGTTGTTACGTGTGTACTTGCTTGTGTAAATTTTTCATAATTTTATTCATTCGAATTGTTATCGCTATTTCGTATAAATGTCTTGTTTGTATTAATCAATAAATGTAGAAAATGAACTAAAAAAAATCATGTGACTAGGGTTTCGGTAAATTAGGGTTTCGTCGATGTAGGGTTTCACCGATTTAGGGTTTCAGGGATGAATATCGGCATTGAGATTTATAAAAAAAAAACATTCATTAAGAAATATGTGCACCGATGTTTGTAAATTAGGGTTTCCTTTTCTTCGAAATCAAGGTTTCGTCTCTGTTTTAGCGCTATTTGTAATAATTTCAAAATATAGAAAATGAGTTAAGAAAATTAGGAAACTTTTTGTCGCTACGGTTCTTGATCACATTACTTCACTATGGTGGAGTTAAAGCAATTTACTTTATGAAGCTTATACATAATGCAATTGAAGAGGCTGAGAACGCTCGTTGTGATTATAAAGATGCCTTACAACATGGAGGATTCGATGTCGGTGCAAATGGTTCATTATGGGAATCCACTAGAAGAGACATACTTGCAATATAGTCTTGCTTTGATGGCTTAGTGGAGGCACAGGAACTAGAACTACATTAGAGTCCAAAGACAGAAGCACGTTACACGTGGTCACATGGCATGATGGTTTGGCTAATTGCTTGAGTCTTCGTCGCTACTACTACGGTACACTACGACACAAGCATCCGGACCATATAAGCATACATGCCTTTAGGGGATAGTAAAAAAACATGACCGGATACGCTCATTCTGTAGAGTCTTGTCTTTTCGGTCTAAAAAGCTAAGGAGGCAGAGTGTTATCACATTTTACTTTGCAGGGAGCTATCACGTCCTGCTTTGCAGAGTCTTGTCTTTTCAGTCTAGAAAGCTGAGGAGGCAGAGTATTGTCACGTCTTACTTTGCAAGGAGCTATCACGTCCTGCTTTGCAGAGTCTTGTCTTTTCGGTTTGGAAAGCTGAGGAGGCAGAGTGTTGTCCCCGCGGGCTATAAAATACACGCCCCACGCTCTGAAAGTCAGAAAAAGAACCACTCGACCCTCCAAACCGTAGGAATAAGAACATTCTCCGTCGTATAGTAACATACCATGGCAGACGCCAAGGGACCAGTCTAACCGGAGTCTCTGAAGCAAGACCTTCCCCTGGAAAGGAGGGAGGACTTCGGCCCTAACTACCGGTTGATGTTGAACAAGCGTGCTCAACCGGTATAGCCGAAATGCGACACAGGGAGGACACTCTCGTGCCGGGTTCAGCCGCATGAGCCTTTCCCTTGTCGTTGTCGCGGGACTCTCCACGTCGGGCTGATATGTTAAAGTCATCCATGTCCTGCGATTCTATGATGTAAGTATACCGTACAGTGAAAAATGTAACAAGGATGTAAATTCTTCATAACTCACGTCGTCCATATGGATTACGCCTGGACGACCGGATACGCTGTGGTGGCCGGGCTCAGCCGCATGAACCTTTCCCTTGCCCTTGTCGCGGGCCTCTTCACGTCAGGCTGGTATGTCAAAGTCGTCCATGTCTACGATTCTATAATGTAAGTACACCGTACAGTGAAAAATGTAACAATGATGTAAATTCTTCATAACTCACATCATCAATAGGGTCCGGTACGTAAGGTTTCCAACGCACGAAGTTCTCGGCCCGTAACGAGTAGTTCAGCATGTACTTCTGCTGGATGAATGCCTTGTCGTATATCTCCGGACCGTCGATCCACTGGAAGAAGTGGCAGCGCATCTCGGGCTGTCATTACGTGGGGATGAAGTTCAAAATTTAAGGAATTCAACATAGGGAGAGGAAAATTGATGCGTGCGAAAGAAACGCTTACGATGTGGTGACCGCACGTGTAGTACGCCCGGGCGGCGGTGTTTGGTTGTGTGGACTGAATGATCTCCGCTGGCTCGCCACACACATACTGCAGATCAGAAAACGTGGTAGTACTCGAGCATCTTTCATTGAAAAATCTGGGTATTGTAGATGTTTCCTCTTCTGCATAAGCCACTTGAACTTCTGCAACATCCTCACGTAGAAGTTTGACGAAGAGTCCATAGTTGGGTATCGTAGAATTTTGCGCTGTACATAACAAACAAGGCATAAAACTTAACATTACGACACTGAATGACGACCGGACAAGCTGGGTCTGTTGGGACAATCCTTCATTGAGTGCCTAGGGGTCTTGCATATCTTGCACTTGATTGTGCGGTTAATACTGGTACGTTGACTAGCATCCATGTAGCGCGCGTCTGTAAGATCGAGTAGGCCGACTAGAGGGGAGGGTGAATAGGCGTTTTAAAACTTTTATACGCTAAAACCGATTTCTAATGCGGAAGTTAATACAAATACGGTTTTGCACAATTAAGACCTAAATCCACTAGTCTCAACTAAGTGCACCAACAAAACAAGTCTAATGATAATAATCAATCAAGCATGGACTTGTAAGCAATTCAATTTAAGCATTGTAGATAACACATAGCAAAGCAAGCATTCATACACAATAAATACGCAACTTAATTATATGAATGTAAATTGCAATATGGTAGAGCTCAAGAATTGCAAACCACAAGATGACACGGCGATGTTTTACCGTGGTGCTCGGAGACTTGCCGGTCTCCCCTAATCCACGTTGAGGGAAACCCAAACCAATTGGGCCGGCTCCACGAATTGAGCCTTCCTCCAAGGTATCAACCACCTCGCTCCACTAGGGTTGCTCTTACTCCACTCCGGAGATAGCGAGCACCAAGCCACTCACAAACGCCCGGGTCTTCTCACAAGCTTCACTTGAGAAGATCACCGACGCACGACGCCTCCACGCCGTCTAGGTGTCGGCAAACACCAAGAGTAACAAGTCTCCAACTTTCACTTGAACCAATCAAGTGTCAAAGCTCTCGTGGATACTAAGTTCACCACCTAATGCAACACATGCAATAGGATTTGCCTCTCAAACCTCACTAAGTGCAACACATGCACAAATGGGAGTAGAGGGCTTGCTCTTAGCTCAAAGGAACTCAATGGGGCACCAGCAACTCCTCCTCACACAGCCAAGGTGGGTATTTATAGCCCACACACAAAAATTAGCCGTTGGGAGAAGATTCCAGAGAATCTGGACGAAACCGGTCTAACTGCCAACTAATGGCCGGTCGGACCGCCCAAGTGCCAACGGCTCTAAAACTAGCCGTTGGACTCACAATCGGTCCGACCGCCACCAATGGCGGTCGGGCCGATCGCCGCATCGCCAGAGAGGCGGTCGACCGCCGATCGAGCAACCAATCAAACCAGAAAACATCTCTTCTGGAAAACACGTACCGCCATACAAATTTTGGTACTACCGCACTCCGGTAGTACCGTTTCAAGCGCCCGGTACTACCGCACTCCGGTAGTACCTTTTCTAAGGGCCGGTACTACCGCAGGTCGGCCGCATCGCTGAACCATGGCGTCGACCGCTACCACGGCCGCATCGCCAACAAATACCAAGATCGAATCGACTTTGCACATTTGCTTCAACTCAATTTGCAAAATATATTTGCCAATTGATGCAACATGTACACAAAGAGATGAAAGCTAGATTCACAACAAGTTGCAAAACACATTTGCCAACTTTTAGAATCAACGCGACAAGGAATAAGGTACATGGACTTAAACCGTTTGCAAAACACATTCGCAAACAAAAGTCACATGCTACAAGGAATAACCATGAGCCTCAACTACTTGCAAAACACATTCGCAAATATAGACAACATGTTAAGTTGAGCTAGAGCAAACACAATGAGCTTATCAACACATGACTAACTCAAGTTACTGATTAAGACCCCTCTTAATAGTACGGCAACCTATTCTATCAATCTGGTCTCCCAACCAAACACCGAGACCGGTAAAAGACTAGGAACAAATCCTTAGCCCTAGCTAGTCATACCTTTTCCTTGCGCAACCACTTGAAGCTTGATGACGCACATCCTTGCTTTAAGTCCGGGTTATTGACTCAATGTCCATCAACATATGATGACATCTTTCATTTCAAGTCTTGACATGCATCAACTCATGATGCATTCTTCACTTGACCTCCATCAACACATGATGGATTCTTCTTGACTTGATGATCAACTCATGATCATCTTCTCTTCTCGAACTTGATATGCATCAACTAATGATGCATCCTTTACTCCAAGCTCTTCACTTCGGGATCTCGACTCGAACATCATCAACACATGATGATTTCCATTTCCCTTATCCTTGACTTGATGACAATCAACATATGATGTCATCCAAAGTCTTCAACCTCATGGAACAAAACCTATTTCACCATCTTATAGAAAACGTTAGTTCCACAATATGATTATCATAAATTACCACATCAAACCATTAACTGATAATGGTGGGACAAGATACCGCAATCTTTCCCTCTTTGGTAATTGATGACAACCAACACAATTACAGATAATTGAATGTAATTGGTATGAGTATATATAAACTACAAAGATTATGTATACTCAAAAGATATATGAGCATATATGAACTACGCAAGCCTCATATGCCCATAAGAATATATACGAACTACACAAGTTGTATATGTTTAAGGATATGAGTATATATAAACTTACACAAGTTACATATACTCATACGAATATATTAACT
The DNA here is from genome assembly GCA_036346255.1 of Ampelocalamus luodianensis. NCBI lineage: Eukaryota > Viridiplantae > Streptophyta > Magnoliopsida > Poales > Poaceae > Ampelocalamus > Ampelocalamus luodianensis. The sequence goes on along the minus strand of CM070622.1, from coordinate 22,260,284 downwards.
ACACAAGTTAAATATATTCAAGGGTATATTTCAAAGTAAAAATCCTAAATATATGTGGACAAAAGAATATAGATCAATACTAATGAAATCACAAAATATGGAGTGAACTCCCCTAAATGCGTGCATACACAAGTGTGTAATAAAGACATATGCACATATTCAAGTTAACCTTTTTGGTGAAGTTCAACCTATATTTTGGATCCGAGGAATGCAACAAGATGTAATAAAATGATGTCGAATGCATACCTCTTTGATCTTTAAATCCAACTGAGACTAAACAATTTGTATGCCAATAGAAGTGTTAGTCTTATAAAGATTTGTCATTTGGAAAGCATACCTCATTTGATTTTTTACCTATTTATCCATTTGAGACTAAACAGTAGATATAGCAAAAAGAGTGTTAGTCTCATAAATAGATTTGTCATTAATAACCAAAACTCCATTAACACATAATGGCAGGTCTAGATTCTTCAGCGTCTGCCATCACCCCTTCCCTATTCTCTTCAAGTCCCTGTTTGGACCCCATTGCACCATGTTTGGCCAAAGATCCTTGTAGTTCATTTCCAAGCCGTACGAGTGAAACTCTCCACTCCATGTACCGAATAGGTGCTGCATGTCATAGTACTCAGAGATGTACAGTGTAGACATCTGTCGCATTTGCGCACATGCCTTGTACACGTGCGAGCATGGCTTGTGGAGGAGCTTCGGCTTGTTGTAGGTGCATGTCGCCACATCACCCAGGGTGCATGCCTGTTTTCTTTTCCCCTAGCATGACTATTGACATATTTATGTCGAAGCTTGATCTCGTACTTTCGCTTGAGGCCGTTGATCACCATGATGTCGTGCATTCGGGCCTTCTCCATCTTCTGGTCCATATGTCTCTGTATGTTCTCGGACCACTGCTTGCCTTTGTCCATCGGTCACTTGGCTGCGGTGGCTCTATTGACGAAATAACTTACGGTGCGAGTCCATGTCTCCTGGACGATCGCGGTGATAGGGAGGCCGCGCACACCTTTCAGGACGCTATTGTAGATCTCAGACATGTTGGTCGTCATAATCCTGCACCTCGCACCGTCTGTGTCATAGAGGAGGGATCATTTCTCCAATTCAGGAGCGTGGCCGTTAATCCACTCGGAGAAGCTTATGGCGCTACTGGGTTGCTCCCCCTCCAGAGTGGACTCCCTTGTATGCCTCGTAGTCCGGTGTTCGAGATCTCTCCAAATAGACTCAAACTTTCTTCTCTGGTTCTGCAGACACAATGCCTTGAACGTTTTCATGAGTTCCTGACTGCGGAACCACGTGAACAAGTTAGATGCAAGATGACTCACACACCACCAGGATTGCACGTCGTTCCACTAGTAAGATGGATCCGTCCCACGCTGCATGGTGTTGATGGCCGCTAACAACCCACCATTGTAGTCTGTGATTAGGCAGACATTGGGTTGGTCTTCCACCACCGCCCTCTTCACGTTCTCCAAGAACCATAGCCAGCTGGATATGTTCTTGCTCTCTACAATGGCAAATGCCATTGAGAGAAGCTGATCATTCGCATCGTCTTCCACCGCAGTGAGGATAGTGCCCTTGTACTTCCCCGTGAGTAAAGTGTCATCCATCATTAGCACGGGACGGCAGAACTTGAAACCCCTGATGGCCTGAGCGAAAGCCCAGAACACCCGGTCCAGTATGAAGCGGTTGGGCCCTTTTCTAGCATCTTCACGGCCAAGCTTGTTTATGTACGTGCTGAGGTTTGATTCGGCAATCTGGTGAAGCAATCTCGGCACAAGGTTGTACGCCTCTTCGTATGTCCCGTACATAGTCTCGATGACCTTCTGCTTGGCTTGTCAGACCTTGCTGTAGCTAATTGGATAGCCAGCCTGATTGACGACTTTTGACATCATCAGCTTGGGGGAGATAGACACGTCCGCCTCAACTAGGTGCGTGATGAGGTTTGCAATATATGCGGAAGTCACATTCCGATGCTGTTGCAGGGGCTCGCTGAGCTCGCAAGTGTGGTCGATCAGCTCCTTGACCGTGAAGACCGAGCCGAAGATCTTTGCTCGGTGAGCACTGACCTTGCCAGGGTAGCCTTCTACTATGCACTTCACTGCGTACTTTCCTGGATTAGACCGGTGCACTCGGTACACAAGGCTGATGGACAGGGCGTATCGTGCTATAGCTTGTTGCACGGCCACCTTGTTCGAGAAGCGCTGCCCAACTAAGAGGGTGTCGGCTTCAAACCCCTACTGGGAGCCTTCTTCTTGCGGTAGTATGAGCGAACACACCGCGATATCATCAAGTCTCGATGCTACATAAGGACCACCGGCTTCGTGTGCGTCCTCGTCGGTACCATCCGAGCTTGGGTCGGTGTCCTCGTCGGAGTCTAACCCGAGAGGCTCGTCCAGTAGATACTCATGGCAGTCGATGCGGGCTAACCACCATGTTTCTGCCCCCTCATTTGGCACAAAATTAGGCATGAGACTTCCCTCCAAGGCAGCATATTCCGTGCTGCCATCTTCAGGCTCGGGCTACGCTTGCCCGCTTGTAGAGGTCTCGGCATCATCAGGGTTTTTCGACGCCCTATGTACGAAATTAACGTACACCATAGGTTTCTCATGAATGGCCGCCTCGGGCTGGGAGACAATCTCCATGTACTGCCTCCATGCTATGCTTCTATTCACCTTTACGAGCTCCCACAAATAATTCGTGCAGGTGATCGCCTCGATCATAACTTTCTTCGTCGTTGGCTCCATGACGAACTCTCTCCGGATGCAGCTTCGCAGCTCGTGAATATTCATCACGTGCAGCCCCTCCGCCCGGACCACCTTGTACTGGCATCTCGATAGGTCCAACCCATCGTGTCCGACACAAACAAGTCTTGCATATTCGAAAATACCTAAACCCACAACAACCACTAAATAATTATGACTAATTAATTACCACTAAACTAATTTATTAATAGTGAACTAACTAATTATGACTAATTAATTACATCTAAACTAACTAATTACGACCACTACAAAATTACTAGTACTTCATTTTCACTTACTTAATATGCTGTAATGATGACTACTAAACTAATTACGACTAAACTAATTCATTATTAGTGATTTAACTAATTACAACTAATTAATTATGACTAAACTAATTCATTACTAGTGAACTAACTAATTACGACTAATTAATTACCACTACAGTAATTCATTACCACTTATTCAATAAGTCGTAATGATGACTACTAATCTAATTACAACTAATTAATTACCACTAAACTAATTTATTACTAGTAAACTAACTAATTATGGTTGATTAATTACCACTAAAAAATACCCGTACTTCATTTTCACTTATTTAATATGCTGTAATGATGACTACTAAACTAATTATGACTAATTAATTAGCAATAAACTAATTCATTACTAATCAACTAACTAATTACGACTAATTAATTACCCCTAAACTATCTAATTACGACTAGCTGGTTAAGACTGACTAATTACGACTATGGTAATAACGGCAAAAGCATAACACAAATTACCCGCCTTTCGAAGGAAGTAATCAATCAGCCCTTCGGGGGAAGTAATAAATCAAGGCCGAGCGACAAGCGACGAGAAGGATGTACGGAGGAGGGACAGTGGGAAATGGAGGGAGGACCTTGTTCAAATCTTTGGACAATCAACACATGGCATATACATTTATTGATTCGTAGGAACATGACACTTATACGAAATAGCGATAAAAATTCTGAATGAATAAAATAATAGAAAATTTACACAAGCAAGTACATGATGTCAGAAGCCTCCACAAAAAATTTCATAATTCTTTGAACTCATTTGTTATATTTTAAAATTTCTTCAAATTTCAGACCCTAACTAATTATCTAATTAACCTAACCTAATTAACTAACTTAATTAGTAACTAATTGGCTGGCGCGGGGTGCCCATGCGCCCACGGCGCTAGCGCATGGCCACCGCGCGCTAGCGCTGAGGTGGCGAGGCCGAGCGGCCGCAACGCGTCGACGGGTGACGTGTCGCGACGGCGGCGCTGGCGTATGGTGACCATGTGCCAGCGTTGCCATTTCTGCAAATACATATTCCCGATGGTTAAAACTACAAATATGGTTGCAAATGGGCCGCATCGGCCAAAATTTCGGAACACACTCACCCTAGACTACAAGTATAATTCCAGAAATACTCTTTAACAAGAACGTCATTATTCATAGAAGGTTTTTTGATATTTTAAGAATAGACTTAATTTATTTTCCAACTGTTATGTAAATCAATTAAAGTTCAATTTCATTGTATTGTACATGAAAGTGCTGCTGTGCTGGTAATTGCTAAGGGGTGTTTCTGGATCCATACGACAATAGACAATTTGCCGGACACATTATCAGCTGGGGAAAAGATGCAAATAGGAGGAATATGATTGCGTGCGCTCTTTTCACAATCAAATTACATTTACAGAAGAAGATATACGGCCCCATTCTAGAAAAAGCAGGGGGCCAAATAGAGTAGTTGCTAACTTGTTACATCGCTTTCTTTTGAGGACACTAAAAGGTAGAACAATAGCTCATTCCATGTATCTGGTACCCCAGGAAGGCACCAGTGGCTGCAATCCTGGATGCTCGATGTTGTTAAATCTCCTGCCTTCCTCCCATGAACAGATGGGTGGCCATCTATCCTAAGCCCAGATAGATTGGTAATGTTCAGAATTGTCACAGGAGTCTTCATTTGCTTCGCTACTTGTTCCAAGATTATGTTTCTCTCAGGTATCGGCCTTGCACGACTGTCATTAAGGGGCAGTGTGCTCTCTCTGCAGTGTCCCCCTGAATTCCACTCCCCGCCGCTGAAATCAGCAATAATTCGTTATGTTGGCATGACTGCTTACATGAGAATGCGGCAAGTCGAAGTTGCTCGTGTTGGAATGAACAAATGAGATTTGAGGGAGCAAACCTGAAATGTGATGGGGCTGAGCTTCGAAAGAACACTTGCGTTTTGTGATGATTGATGTAACGGTCGACCCATGATGCCCATGTGGTTAGTGCTCTACGGTAAGCAGTGGAAACATCGAGATGGGGATGGACAGTATCCCCTTCTTGATAATAATTCACCCTGCAAGCAAATGCAGTTATTAGATGTTATCATTATGCTGCCTGCTACTGCTACACCTACACAATAACATAATCCCACTGTAGTTTCTCTGCAACTTCCAAGTTTTGTAAGAACCAACAAGATACATTCCATGCTAACACTTAAAAAAACATTCCATGCTAGCTCATCTAAACCTGAATAACTAGATTGTCAAATGTTGCATACTTTTACTCAATTTGATTCGAAGATATAAAGAATTTATTCACAGCAAAGGTTGCAATTCACATTCATCAACGCTCACCCAGCTTTTGTTTTGTGATGCGACCACCAATGAGCAGTGTTAAACACAAGTACATTGGCCCCTCTCCATCTTGATGAGCTCCGATCAATGGTATCGATCTGCAGTGTCCTTTTGCGCTTCTGGCCAATTCTTCCTTTGCCTTCATGCACCAAGAAATGTGTCACATGGTACTCCACACTGCAATTGTAGTCCTGCAGCAACCATACCAGGATGACTCCAATGCACTTAAGACAGTGAATGGACTAGTTTCACATTAGATACAGACATACGGATCATACAAACCAGGAACTTGAAGTTGTAATCTCCTCTCTCCTTAGTAATCCTGCGGCCACGAGCTTCATGAATCCTTGTAGTATCCGAGACTGCCTCTCTCAGCAAGCACATCATGGACTCCCACTGGTTCCTGTTAATGGAGTCCCCGACAAACACTAGCCTCTTTCCTCGCAGCATCTCAAGCATTTTCCTAGCATCAAACCTATAATTACAATGCATGCCAAAGTTAGCAAATGACAAACTTCCAGTCCTAAGTAAACAAGAAATTGGCAAATGCAGTACCTTGGGATATTGCAATTCTTTGGCTGCCACCTCCACTTTGTGTAGCTTCGGTCCATTCTTCCATTTGCCTCACAGCTGAATCCTTCATCTATGAATGGGCATGAACTGCTCGTGTAAAGTGGATAGTTCTCATCGAACACCCACCTCCCACTAAAAACATCACACTGCTCTGCATTGCTTCTCGCCAAATCCATTTTGCTCACAACTGCTTCCTGAATCAGATTAGCATCTTCCTTCGGACGGATTAGTGCTGCTCCTGAGTTGTTCTGCTCCATCGAATGATCTGAGCTTTCCCATTGCTCCCCTTGTTGAGAAGCATAAGCTCCTTGCACAGAGGAATTGCCACTTCCTCCCACACTGCCACCTTGCAAAAATCCGCCTTTCGTCCCCATTGTGGGACCTGAAGCTTCCATGGAGAAATTGGCAGCTTGAACAGACTCTGTTCCCTCCAATTTCTCCACTGACGCAGCTGCCCCTCGGGTAGCAGAAGCATTGCCCACATTTAACATTGTCTCCATTGCTGAGCTCACAGCTTCTTTGCTAAGATTCTTGCCTTCGGCGGAGTTGGGTTCCTCCAAAACCGAATCTTTCGTCAGCTTCTCACCGTCTCCACCACCAGGAACAACTTCATTCACCTCCATGGCCGAATCCAAACCTCTCACAGAATAGTTTCCAGCTTCCGCGAACTCCGGCCCCTCCGAAACCGCACCATTCGCGGGAGTTCCACCCTTTTCACCTCCAAGAACCGCTTCTTTCATCCCCATTGCCGAACCCACGCCTTGCGCCGGCGAATCCCCAGCACCTCCGCTGCGGGCTCCCTCCGAAGCCAAATCTCCCCCCAAATCCGCTTCCCCGCCCCCAAGAACCGCCTCTTGGACCTCAGCCGCCGCACCGCTCCTTGAAGTCTCGCCTCCAAGACTCGGCGCCCGCGCAGTGGCAGCGGATGTATTGGCGCCGACGGGGGCGGCTAAGGGGAGGTGGAGGGGGCGGCCAAAGCGGATGGCGAAGAGGGAGAAGAGGAAGGAGAAGAGAAGGGAGGAGGAGGCGAAGGAGAGGAGGAGAAGGGTCTTGGGGCTCATGAGGTGGTAGGAAGAGGAGAGTGAGGAGCTCCTCTGCCTCTCCATTGCTGCGGGGGGAGAGAGCAACGGGCCGTGTTTAAAGGCGGCGTGGCGAGGCAAGGACGAAGACGACGAGGAGGGTCGGTGTAACGGAAACGGAAGGGGAGCTTCGTGTATTATGGAGTAAGTGGTGTGACTCGTACAGTCTGTTTTTCTTTTCTTTTCTTTTCTTTTTTTTTTAAAAAAAAGAGAAAAGGATAGTTGAACATTGGACAGGGGCAAGTACTCCTACTCCAACTTTTTTTATACTTTATCTTTCGCGACGAACTTCAACATAAGGAATCGTTGTGTTGCACGCATCGCATCCCAAATGCCCACTATAAAACGAGAAGTTTGAAGATACGTTTCCCTTGTCTGAAAACATAAAGCTAACCCTAGCGAACTGAAGCACTAATGTTTCGAATCTACTGTTCACTCATCACAATCCACAGCAGGACCGCACCAATGTTCCAGTACCACCTCCTGAAGCCCTGGCAATTGGAAACAACAACTGCTAGCTAGTAGCTACAGCAGTGCAGTGGTTTAGCATATGCGGCCATTGCCGCGAGCAATGCAAAATCTCCACCACCCCAACACACCCTAGCATTTTTGGACGAGAATCTAGCTAGCTAGCACATTTTAGTACCCTCCTTTACAGAGTTACCGACAGATCTCAATGCAGCACATATCTCAGAATCGACCAAAGAACACGACTGATCAGGTACATCCTTCGAATCATACAGACACGCGTGCAACTGCAGCATGTATAGATTGTACAAAGAAATAAAAGGTAGAAGCATACTAAAATGTGTGTCTGTAACGATCTTCAAACGACAGGGGAGGCAACAAGGCAAGGCATCGTCAACTCGATCACCGCGCCACGCCTATAATGGCGAGAACACCGCCTTGGCAATGACATGCGTCTTCTTCTTGCCGAGCCCGAACCCGACGATGTGGTTGACGTACACGTCCCCGTCCTTCACCGTCGCCGACGACCCGACCCGGTGGATCGGCCCGACGTACTGGCCCGTGACGCTCGCGGTCTCCCAGTCGTCGGAGCTCTCGACCAGCCGGCTCGGCATGCCGGCGACGGCCAGCCTCGTCGGGGAGAGCAGCTCCAGCCCGTCCCCCCTCTTCAGCGAACCCCGAACCCTGACGACGCGCACAGTCTCCGTCTTGGGGTCGACCTTGAAGAGGTCGCCGCCGGAGGTGTGCACGACGAGGAGATAGCCGTTGGGGTGGTACGCGATGCCGTTCAGGCCGACAAAGTTGTTCAGCGTCCCCGCCCGCTGGGAGAAGGTGGCGTTCTTGATGGCCGAGAGCGCCTTGCCTTCCAGGCTGACCTTCCAGATCTTGTTGCCCCTGGCGTCGGTCACGTAGGCGTTGCCGTCCTCGTCGGCGGCCACGTCGTCGGCGAATGAAGACTCGCCTGCGGATTAAGCATATCGGGCGTTATGCAATCGCTCAGGAATCAGGAATTCAGGATGGTCTCCCAGTAACAAGAAGATCCGAGTTTAACTCTGCGAGGCTAAGCTCGATCTAATGATACAGTGAATCGAAGCAAAAAAGTTTTCCCATGCACGATCTATGGATCACTACTGAGCCGTGGCGAAATTAACAATTAAAAACATGAACAAGGCAACACTTGCCTTTACACAGCTTGTATGCAAGTAGCAACTACCGAGTAACGAGCACACGACTTTAATAAATTGAACCAACCCATGGAACAAGCCACAAGGAAGGACACGAGGTGCCAGACAAGGTTGTGGATCCTGTAATTTGCTTGATGGCAGACATGCCTCCTCTGTTAGATTGATCTCTCTCCCAATTAGCCCAACGGCTAATCGGGCCTTGATCGCGCTCTGATCGGGAGCGCCTAGCTCACTCTTGGCTGACGGGCCCCTGTCGCGCTGCGCTATAAATAGAGGGTGGGGGCCGGCGGCTTGACACACGAGGTTCGTCTGAGTCGTACACCCCCACCGACAAATCCTAACCGATCTAGAGGGTCGTGCGATCGCGGCGGAAGTCCATCGCCGCCACCGTCGCCGCCACCGTCACCGCCACCGGATCCGCCCGCCGCCACCGTCTTCCTCTTCCCGACCACCGCTCCTCCATGGCCGGCTCCTCCTCTACCTCCGACGGTACCTCTCCTCTCCTCTCTTCTACCTCGGATCTAAACCCGCAAAGAAAAGAGATCCAAACAATGGTATCGAGCTGTTTTACCGCGCGGTCGCTGCCGCTTGCCGTCGCCGCCGCGCGCCGCGCGCGCTGCCCGCTCGCCGCCGCTCGCCCGATGAGCGCAGCCGCGCGCGCGCCGCCCCGATGGCGCGCCGCTTGCTCTGCGCGAACCGCCACCTCGATCCGCGGGTGCGGCCGCCTCCGCTGAGCGGGCTCGCGATTCGCGTGCGGCCGCCGCCGCCTTGCTCTGCGCGCGCGCCGGTCGCCGCCGCCCGGCCGCGCTGCCCGGTAGCCACGCCCGCTTCGCTTCGTGCGCTCCGCCGGGCCGCTGGCCGCTGGCTGCCGGCATGGCCGCAGCTCGCGCGCTTTGAGTGCCCGCCGCCGCTTCCACCCGAAGGGTCGCCGCCGCTTCGGCCGCGCACGCCGCTTGGCCGCTAAGAGCGGCGCCACGCCTTGGCCGCCGAGAGCGCGCGCCGACCCCCGCCGCCCCTCGTGCCGGTGGTAGCCGGCGCCGCTCAGCCTCCACGCGAGCCGCCGCTAGCCCCACGCGAGCGCCGCCGAGAGCCGCCGCAGAGATCCGGTTTTTTCGGCGGGGTTTGAGCCAAATAGGGTTAGGTTTAGGGTTTTTGCCCTTATGAAATGGCTGAGGCGCATGCAGGGCCGTCGGATGGGATCCGACGACCGGTATGTCTTTGGGCCTTGGATGCACTAATGGGCCAAAAGTGTATATGTGCCAAAATGAGGAATTGAACAGTAAATCCGAGAAAATGAGTTTTAATGTTTTTCAGAAGTATTTCTTGATCAATTTCAATGAAATTTGAACCAAATCTCTGTAAATTTTTGCACCAACGTGTTATTTTTTTTTCCAGAGATTAAAAGTGTACAGTAATAATGCTTCTGATAAATAGAGATTTCTTTCCACAGCAGACTTAAAGATATAATTTTTCATTATTAAATTCGAACCAACGGAGAATTTAATTTTGGAAAATAGACATAATTTCGAAATTTTATGATATTGTTATTTTCGACCAACGTTGATAATAACAATATTGTAATTTTTAATTGATGATTTTATGCATTACTTCTATTTCGCCAACGGTGATGTAGATTTAATGTATAGATAAAATTGATTTAATTGTATGTCGATTTTTGACCAACGTTGGAAATAAGGCATATAATTTTGTCATTACGTTCTCACTTTATTTGAACTATTTTTCAAAGTGGATACAACTTGATGAGTTGTATCGAGAGATCCCCACTCTCAAAGGAGATAATTATGGAGAGTGGAAGAAAAGATAGACTTAGCGTTTATCTTGGCCGAGGTGGGTGGGTCCTCACTACAAGACGCCCCACCGAGCCTATGGCACCAAGTGAGGATCAAAATGAGGATGATACCGCTTGGCGAAAAGACAGAGGATCATGCTCCTCACGCATGTCTTATGACCTTGAGCATAAGAATGGACCACACCAACAAGAAATATTTGGTCAGTAATAAAGAACACGATTGAGCTCGCAATTGTGGGCTCAATCGCAGAGTGTGACACCATCACGAGTACCTTGAGAAAATAAAGAGTCGGCCATCGCTCTTCAAAGACATATGCTACACACGGTGATTAAGCGCCTTTGTGATGAAAGGTACACCGGTGGTGGCTGTGGCATAAGAGAGCACATACTAAGGATGAGCAACTTGACATCCAAGCTTAAACCAATGGATTTGGCTCTCAAGGATGAGTTCCTTATTCATTTGATTTTTGCTTCCTTGTAGGAAAAGTTTGACACCTTTGTTGTCAACTACAACATGCACCTGAGAAACGGGACTTAGAAAAGTGCATAGCTATGTGTGTGCAAGAAGAGGAAAGATTTAAATCCTCACATGGTGGTTCTATCAACTATGTGAAGGACAACAAGAAAAAGAACTTCAACAATAACTTCTCCTCAAGGAACAAGGAAAAAGCCCATGTCCATCACCTCAATGTAATAAATTTGCGAGAGAAAAGATCGTGCCTTCATTGCAAGAAAAAGGGACATTACAAGAAAGATTGTCCCGATTTCTTGAAAATGATTATGTCAAAGAAAGGTAAGGACATTATTACCTTCATAAATGAGTCCTCAGTATGTACAATATTCAAAATCTACTTGGTGGATCGATTCAGTGCAACTGCTCATGTTGCCAATAATATGCAGGATTCCGTTCGACGAGGAATACGCAAAGAAAAGAAAGATGCATTAAAGTCGCAAATGGAGTCCAAGCTGGTTGAAGCCGTTGGCGATCTTTCATTAGAGCTAGCCGATGGCTTCACTCTTTTACTTAGAGATGTTCTTTATGTTCCTCTTTACTGAGGAATTTGATTAGTGTTTCATGTTTGGACAATGATGGTTATGATTGTCATTTTGGAAATGGCAAGTGTGAAATAATGTTTAATAAAGAATGTGTTAGTCTTGCCATCTTACAAAATGAACTTTATTTGTTATCATTATATGATGATGTGAATGTCGTATGCGATAATGGGAACATCGCGTGAGAAAGTGAATGAATCCTCGCTCACGAATGTAAACAGAAACTAAAGAGAACTCTAGATGCGTGTCGAAATTATGGCATCGTGCTTAGGCCATATTTCGAGGGGAGAATAAAAAGACTAGTTAAGAATGATATTCTTCCTCCACTAGAGTTCTCAGACTTAGAACAATGCGAGACCGCATTAAAGGAAAATATGTAAAGAAAATTAAGAAAGACGCCAAAAGAAGCACGTGAATTCTACAAATTATTCACGCAGATATTTGTGGTCCTTTTCCGTGAAAAGTGTGGATGGATATGACTCGCTCATAACATTCACTGATGATTACTCCGTTATGGATATATTTATCCAATCAAAGAAAGAAATGAAGCCTTGATAAATTCAAGATATTTAAGGTCAAGTTGAAAACCAACACGATTTAAAGATTAAGATAGTCCGATCTCGACCGTGGGGAGTACTACGTCGACATACCCCATATGGACAAGTTCCTGGACCTTTGCAAGGTTTTTACAGAAAATGGTATAGTGGCTCAAAGATTCTACACCGCGAACCTCGGCAAAATGGAGTAGTGAAAGACGCAAACTGCACTCGATGGATATGGTGCGAAGCATGATGAGCTATTCCACACCGCCATTGAGTTTATGGATGGAGGCGTTGAAAACCGCCATTCATATTCTCAACAGAGTGCCTAGTAAGTGATGCCCAAAACACCGCACGAGTTGTGGATGGGAAGAGTTCCTCACTAAACCACTTACGTGTGTGGGGAGTCCTCACTGAGGCTAAAGTATTTAACCCAAACCTTGGGAAGCTTGATCCCAAAAAATAAGTTGCCATTTCATTGGCTACCCGAAAAGTCAAAAGGTTTTCGTTTCTACCGCCCGCATGATATACAAAGTTTGTAGAAACGAGACACGCTGTCTTCTTAGAGGATGAAATGATGAGAGGAAGTATGGTAGCTTGTGAGATTGACCTTGAAGAGAAGCGGGTTTATGCGCCCACTCGATGATTCAAGAGCCATTTTTCATACTACTGCATTGTCATCGCACCGACGGTGCAAGACATCAGAGTGCCAAGACTGTTATTGTTCCTCCCGTGACAACAATGAATGAGAATGAGGAACCTGCTCTTCAGATCCTCTGAACCCATTGCCACGATGAGGGGAGCAACAAAGAATTTCAAACAGAAAATGTATCAAATGAGGAGGCCCCAGGAGGTCTCAAAGAGTAAGAAGATCACTATTTCGATGATTATCGATTTATCATACAGAGCAATTTCAAATGGAGGATGATCCCACCTCATTTGAAGAAGCCATGAGAAGCGAAAATTCTCAAAATGGCTTGAGGCCATGGAAGAGGAGATGAGGTCCATGAAGACTAATAAAGTCCGGGACTTGGAAATTATTCCTAAAGGAGCCAAACAAGAGGTCAGAAATGGGTCTACAAAACAAAGCTTGACTCCCAAGGAATGTAGAAAGATACAAAGCGCGACTTGTGGCAAAAGGCTTTACGCAAAGAGAAGGGATTGATTACAATGAGACTTTTCTCCAGTCTCATGTAAAGATTCCTTCTAATCATAATGACATTAGTAGCACATTATGATTTAGAGTTACATCGATGGATGTAAAGACGACATTTCTTAATGGGGATTTGGAGGAAAATGTTTACATGGCACAACCAAATGTTTTGTCGTGGAAGGAAATGAAAGAATGGGATGCCGCTAAAGAAATCGATTTATGGGTTAAAGCAAGCTTCAAGACAAGTGGTACTTGAAGTTTGACAAGACAATAAGAAAATTTGGGTTTAAAGAAAATGTAGAGGACAACTGTGTTTATGCAAAGTTTAAAGATGGGAAGTTTATCTTCCTAATCTCGTATGTGGATGATATTCTACTAGCTAGTAGTGATGTCATCACATCGAGACAAAGAAGTTTTTGTCCTCAAACTTTGATATGAAAGATCTTGGTGAAGCTTCGCTCGTTCTAGGGATCGAAATTCACCGGATAGAAACAAGGGATATTGGGACTGTCACAAAAGGCATACATAGAGAAAGTCTTAAAGAAATTTTGTATGCATAAATGTAGTCCTTCACCGCACCTATAGTCAAGGGCGACAGATATGGGGATTTTCAATTCCCAGAACCAAGACGAGCTCGATCAAATGAAATCGGTTCCATATGCTTCACTGCGGAAGCTTGCAGATGCTCAAGTGTGTACGCTCGACTTAGCGCTTGTTACCGGTTATTTGGCGATTCCGAGCAACTCGAATAGAACATTGAAATTGATAAAGAAAGTCTTGCGTTATTTGCAAGGAACAAAAAACCTCATGATGACATACAGAAGATCAGATTCACTCCATATAGTGGGGTATACAGACTCTGATTATGCGGGAGATGATAGAAAGTCAACATCCGGATATGTGTTTACTCTCGCTGGAGGAGCTATATCGTGGAAAGCTCAAAGCAAACCGTCATTACATCTTCCACAATGTATGCCGAGTTTGTAGCATGTTATGAGGCTACGGGCGGTGAACGGCAAAGAAGTTCATACCGGTTTGAAAGTGGTTGACGACATCAATAGACCACTTAAGTTGTATCGCGATAATGAACCCGAAGAACGTATGCCCACAACAATAAGTCAAGTGGTGCTGCCAAACACATTGACATAAAGTACTATGTTGTGAAAGATAAAGTTCGGGATCAAATTATAAGTCTTGAGCATATAAGTACCGCAAAGATGCTAGCGGATCCGCTTACTAAAGGCTTACCACCCAACGTGTTCGAGAGAACATGTAGCGGCATGGGTTTAAGGAAAGCCTATGATTCTCGGACTAAAAGATGGCACAAAAGATTAAAGTAACTATTTCGTAACAGAGGTGTATTGTAGTCATTAAATCTATCGCGATTGACCGTGACGATGAGACATGTTCGTGCACTAATCTGTGATGGAATGAGTAAAGTCAAAAGTAATTAAAGTTAAAACATAGATTGAGATCAAGGGGAGAATGTTAGATTGATCTCTCCCAATTAGCCCAACGGCTAATCGGGCCTTGATCGCGCTCGACGGAGCGCCCACCACTCTTGGCCGACTTCGTCGTGTTGCGCTATAAATAGAGGGGTGGGGCCGCGGCTCGACACACGAGGTTCGTCTGAGCCGTACACCCCCCACCGACAAACCCTGACCGATCTAGAGGGTCGTGCAGTCAGTGGCGGGAAGTCCATCGTCGTCACTGTCGCCGTCACCGTCACCGGATCCGGCCCGCCGCCACCGTCTTCCTCTTCCCCGACCACTGCTCCTCCATGGCCGGCTCCTCCTCTACCTCCGACGGTACCCTCTCCCTCTCCTCTCTTCTACCTCTCGGATCTAAACCCCAGTGCAAAGAAAAGAGATCCAAACATCCTCGACTCCAGCCGATAGTCCATTGGTCGGCGGCGAGCTTCTTTCTCCAGAGCTTGCAACAGGCAACCTAGCGTCAAATCTTACAGGTGAGCAAGCCATGTCCGATGCTACGATAGAGGGGACACTCCCAACTTCTTCGCCATTCTCGGAGAATCCACTCTCCGTGACATAGGGCCCTAAGGAGTATGTAGAGTGGACGGTACAATAAATCATGTGGTGAAGTTGATATCCTCAGTTGCGAAAAAGAAACAGGCAGTAGCGAGATCATCCCAAAGGAGTGTCTGCCTTGCTTCCAAAGTGCTCCTTTCTTAGAGTTGGTGTTTGGTTGTTTGGTGATTCCAGGTGCTTGTAGGTGTTGCGGCTTTTGTTGTTTCGCGTTTTTGGGTGTTTTTGCTCTCTTGATGTTGGTGTTGTATTCTCTTATTTTATTAATGACTAGCTGAGTGCTCGTACGTTGTAACGAATCTCAAATAAATAAATATTCTAAACTTAAAAAACCAATATACATAATGTAATTATACTTGCATCTAAAAGTTGTATACAAATGTCATGGGCAAACATCCGGTCGAATACTGCAGCATGCACTGTAGCAGCAAGAATATTAGGCAAGGTTTGCTATTTAAGAATCTATCTATTAGGTGTTTGATATTATCTATTAGTTAGGCACGTTATTATTAGATTAGATTGGTAGAGATAAGTTTTCTTATAGATAATTTCTTAGTGGTCAAGTCGGATCATCCATATAAAAAAGATAGTATGTATCCACAATCAATCTAAGCAATAAGAATACAATAGTCTAAGTCAAAATCCCCTTTGTCTCCCTAATCTATAGTTTTCTCTCTCCTAGCAGCTGACGCCACCGGCTATCCCCCGGTGATATTTACCCTATGAACTAAGGTTCGTAGAAAACTTATCTCTAACAATTTAATCTAATAATAACTTGCATAACTAATAGATAATACCAAACACATAATAGATAGATTCCTAAATAACGAACCATGCCTAATATTTCCCGTTGCTACAGTAAAGTATCACTACAGTAAATCACAATGCTGTAGTGCGTGTGCTACAGTATTCAGCTGGATGTTTGGCCATGAGATTACACTCTTTGCGACGAGGCAGCTCGTCCTCGAGTTGCGGTGGTGACTACGGTTAAAGTCCTTGGTAGCCCCATGTTGATGAGAGGGTACGATGACGATGTCGCGTCACGTGGACAAGGATCAACGAAGCTCCAATGGACAACAGTTATGTTGTCGAGCAAGACCTACTTTTCGTTGTTAGCCTTCAACTTTTCCTAGAGAAATAGTGCGGCATCGGAAGCCATGGTGAGTGGCCCGATACCAAATGTTATGAACCTTAGTTCATAAGGGTAAACATCACCAAGAGGATAGCCAGGTGGTGTCGGCTGCTAGAGGAGAGGGAAGACAATAGATTGGAGAGACGAAGAGGATTGAGACTTACACTATTATATTGTCAATGCTTATATTGATAATAGATACATGCTATTCCTTTTATAGGGACGATTCAACTCGACCACTAAGAAATAATCTATAAGAAAACTTATCTCTAACAATTCAATCTAATAATAACTTGCCTAACTAATAGATAATATCAAATACCTAATATATAGATTCCTAAATGACAAACCTTGCTTAACATTTGTGCTGCCACAGTAACACACTGCTACGACAAATCGTGATGCTACAGTGCAGGCTACAATATTCGACTGTATGTTTCACCATGATAACAAAATTCACATCCGATCAATAAGTCACAAATAGTCTTATCATAAACCAAATATGCATATAATCTAACTGCTAACAGAAGATCCTTATAGTAACATATGCATATATACACCTATCTATCTATAAAATATCCCACCAACTCATAAGATGGAGAGAGGTAGATCACAGACTCACTATTACTACCAAGTTCTTCTTTTATAATAGTAAAGAAAAGAAATAAGCAGAGCTACTGCCTTTCCTTTGTTTTTTTAAAAAAATGGTTGACGCTGTAATGTTTTTCCTTCGTGACTTAGTGGCAGGATGCAGGATGCTTGTTTAGATTTTTATCGTGATATTCCCCACTTCTACACGAACAAAACGAATTGGATAGAACATCCTTGCTTAGTCTTAATTGTAGTAGGGGATTTAGATGACGTTTGGTGCTTACTCAGAATAGGGAATGGTCTAGTAGTACTTTCAACCTTAGGCTCCATTTAGAACTCAAGAACTCTGCATTTTGTCTTTGGAGAAAATGAAGAGAAAGAAACATCGATCAGAGCTGGTGGAAAATTCTCACCAATTAAAGTGTTCAAGGCAACACGTTATCTAGCAGTTAGCTACAATTTTTTTTTCACTGTGTGAACACATGGCAGGCTGTCTTTGATTTGATTTCTGCTGACAGGTTCGACGATTTTTACAAAGGAATAATCGAGTAACGACAGGGTTCTAAAATGTGATTTGATTTCTACTGTTCTATGTCTTGTTCCATATGGCCATCTACGATGTGCGATCTTAGCCGGTTCAAAGGAGGTGAAAGAAGAGATTGAACTGACTCAATACATTGGACTAGTCGATTCAAACCCAAAAACTGAGATATCCATGCATAAGTTGGGCTCGATTCAACTAAATAGAATACTATTATCCACCAAACCTACCGGAACCTGATGTTGCTCTTGCCGCCATGCCTGGTCGCCGGCCGTGGAAGGAATGCTGGCGAAGGGGTCCTCGCCCTTGCCGCCCTGTTAGTCTTGTCCTCGACGGCGCTGCCGCCACATCGTCCTCAACGCCATCGCCTTGGCCTCGTCCTCACCGCCATTGCCGAGAGACTCCGGAGCTCACCGCCATTG
The DNA here is from genome assembly GCA_036346255.1 of Ampelocalamus luodianensis. NCBI lineage: Eukaryota > Viridiplantae > Streptophyta > Magnoliopsida > Poales > Poaceae > Ampelocalamus > Ampelocalamus luodianensis. The sequence goes on along the minus strand of CM070622.1, from coordinate 22,242,306 downwards.
CCATATTTGGCCTCCACCTCGCTGTTGTTACTTCTTGATGGTGAGATTAGCCAGCGGTGGAGACGAATCGGCCGACAGCGGCATGCAAGGAAGGACGGAGCGGATAGGCGGAGCGGATGAGAAGGAGTGGCAACGAATCGACCTCAACGCAGTCTTTCACTCTAGATCCGCGCGCCTCAGCTTCGTCACCGCTGTTGCCATTGCAGTGCTTGTCGCTGCACGCCGTGACCTCCATGCAGCATGCTGGTGGTCGTCACTTTTTGTGAGAAGGGTCAGATGGGATCAGTGGGAACGCGGGACGAGGAAAGGGGCTGGGCCCTTTGTTTCCTTTTCTATTTTTCCTGTTTTTTATTCAGGATGTGGGTCTCACTTGCGGAGAGAGCCAGAGCAAAATGAGCTAGCTTTTCAAACCTATATTGATTCAATACATAGATATGGCCTAAGAGTATATACAATGGTGTGATATTAGTTGTCTATAAGTCTTAATACGTAGAACATGAGATGATGTGAAGGAGATAGAGAAAGCATAAAGAATTGGATCGTCTCTCGTGCAATAGTCGACTTTAACACGAGAAACCAAACACATTATACATAGAAAAGCTGTCTATAAAGATATGTAAAAAAACGGCATATTTTGAAATATGCCACTCCTGAGTTTATGGTTTTGAAATATGCCACTTCTGGGTTTTTTCTTTGAAATATGCCACTCCTGAGTGTAATGAGGAGTGACATATTTCAAAGAAAAAACTGAAAAGTGGTATATTTCAAAACCACAAACTCAAGAGTGACATATTTCAAAATTTCCCGTAAAAAAACTATATATTATAGAAGCTATTTTTAGTAATATCTATAAATGATATGAAAAAATATTATAAATAATAATTATTTTTGCCGAGAGGGTAACCACCGCGTACGTACCAGCTTCATTCATGGACGTCTCGACAGAATTAATGGCCAGCCAGACATGCCCAACCTATTCGTTCATCCATGGAAAGTCCCATCACTACCATACTCCTATCACGTCGAATGCACTTTGGCGGCGGCACAAACAGAGGCCCACCGGTAAGTGACCACCCGATGGCTCCCTCCGACCGAACGCCGCTCCTGATCATCCTAATCGGACGGCTAGAACAGTAGAAACACGAGGAATCCATGGAGGTAAAGAGGGGATCGTACGGCCGAGAGAGGACGGAGGCCATCGATCACGGGACGCACCTGGCCCGTCAAGGCGGGTGAGGAAAAGGCGGCGCCACGAACCGAGCTCGTACGCGCCCACGGCGGCGTACCCAAACCGCGGCGGTCGGTCGGCGTAGGCCACGAGCACGCGCCGCCTCGGCGCGTCCACGGCGAGTCCCAGGGCCACCCTCCCGGCCGTGTCGGGGTCCGCCACGACCACCCGCTCCTCCTCCTTCCCGTCCCCACCGGCGCGCACCTCGGCCACGGCGCCGCCGAAGAAGGTGGACGCCAAGAACCGCCCACCCTCGGCGTCCCACTTGGCGCACTCGTGGAGCCACCCGTCGCCCGCGTAGGAGACGCCACCGGCCGTGCCCTCCAGGAACGCGATCACCGCGGCGGCCGCCAGGGCCACGACGGCGAGCGCGGTCGCGCATGACCCCCGGCCGCCGCTGGCCCCCGTCTCGGAGCCGCCGCGACGGCGGCAGCAGCCACCGCACATAGTAATCTAGCAGCAGCAAGATCCGCAGAGCGCACAGGGGCGGCGAGAGATTTTTCCTTCCTTGGTTTGACCGATTGATTTTGTTTTTATCACAGGGGGAGCAGGTTTCCCTAGTGCGTTAAAAACTGCGTTTTAGGTGAGGTTTCGGTGGTTGTTTGGCGAGCGGCAGAGCTTACTTTGGAAGAGGAATCTTTTGGGGTGGGGCGGGGTGCGCGCGTCTGCGCGGTGGTTTCCGCGAAGAGGATGGGGTGTGGCACCACGGTTCGATCTGTTTGGAGTGGGAGTGGAGCCGACGGCTTTGGCGGACCGGCACCTGATGCTGCCGCCTGCAACTGCCAGGACGGACGGAGCCAGAAGGCATCGGGAGTCGTGGGATAAGATCAGGGGCAAGGCCCATTTCGGCTAGCTTCGGCTTTTTTTTTTTTGGAAAAGCAGAAAGCTAATTCCAAACGGTCGGTTTGTCGAAGTACAAGTGAATTGTTCGTTTTTCCTTAAAAACTTAAGTTTTTTAGTGAATTGGTTGGTGTATACAACTCAATATGGTATTAGAGCCAACAGGTCTTGGGTTCAAGGCTCGGTTGACGCAATTAAAAAATAATAATTGCAGTTCACTTCTATTTCACGTCTTAGTCCTAGGAGAGCCTACACATGAGAGAGAATGTTGAAGTATAAGTGAATTGCCCACCTTTCTTCATTAGCTTAAGTTTTTGGGTGAATTGATTGGTGCATGCAACTCAATACAGTTTTCTCCGCCGTTTTTAGAAAAGCGAAAGCTGTTTTTAACGTGGGAAAGCCGAAAGCCGTCCTTGGGCAGTTTCCCACAGCTTCGATGGGATGTGGCTCCAAGTTTGCCTCTAGAGTTGGAGAAATTTACCAACTCCTACCACCTATATAATCCTAAACCCCACCCCTCAAACGCCTTCATCTTCCTCTCACCGGTCACCCAAACCCTAGCATCTTGGTCTCCGCCCGCCTCCACCCGCCACGCACCACCTCCTCCTCCCGCACCATTGTTGCCGCCAACCACCCTCCTTCTCCCTCAACACCCCCCCCCACGCTATCATCCTCCTCCCCCGCCCCTGCCGTCGTCCTCCCTTGTCGTTAATACGGTTAGTATCGTTAATTGATGTTAATTATGGTTAATTATGGTTAATTGTTTTTAATTAGCATCATTTGCCTTAGGGGCATTCCAGATATTTTTTAACTTAGAAGCTCTAACCAGCCTACTTAAAAGCCAGACAGTGAAACACCAAATATCTTTATCTCAGTTGTTCATTCCAGCCGAAATATCTTAGTCATGCCAACCATGCCCTAGATACAACTTACGCTGTTATGGCTTTAAGGCTGACGTACTCTACTATCTCTGGTGTCAATGTCCAGAAGATGGAATGGAAAGATAAATGGGATCAGCTTGTCCCCAATTTTTCTATTTTTGGAAAGAATAAAAATTGAAACTAAATATCTAGGAAAATTAGCTAAATGGTCGTGCTTTTGCCATGGATAAAAAATATTATTATATCCCAGCAAGTTGAGTCATCATCGTCGGGATCGACCTGCGTCTTTGACTTCGCCTCCACGTACGGCCGAGCTCCGACCAAACTGGCGCCACGCCTCCACCGCTGTGCTCGGCCTACGCTGTGTTGAGAATAAGAGCATTTTTCGAATTACTTTAATCCAGAAATATAGTAGATAAAACATGATGAATATTCTAGCCACTTTCATAAAGCAAGTAAGCAAGAACACTATAGACATACTAATATCCGGACAAACGAAACTAGCATATCTATCACGGTGTTCAAGGTAACAACTAGTAATATTACTAACCAAGAAGTACATATGAAATAGACATACCCGATCCAAAGTGGAAGGAGCGCGAGAAGTGGAAGAAGCGGCAATGAGTCTTTGTGAGATCGCCGCTTGTCATGGCGTAGTGGTAAGTAGTCGTCAAATGCGTGGACGCCGCGTATTAGTCGTGACGGTTGTAGGCGAGGCAGAGTCGAATGGAGAGGAAGCGGCAGCGCCGCGCGAACGCCCCCAAAACCTTATTCGCCTTGCTCGTGCAAGCCTTCAAGGACGAGGGTTCCGAGGCTCGCTCTCCCGGTGCGATCAGACACGCGCTTTGCCGGATGGAGATCGCCGAGACAAAGAACAAAGAACTGCGTGGTGTCTTTCGTGGAGAGAATTGGAGAGCATGACTGCTCCGGATAATGACTATATATAACAACTGCACGTAAACGACCACCATCACTCACTAGTAATAGCAATTCATCGCCTAGTCAAGAGGCGTAAACGGTCACCATTATTCACTAGTAACGGCAGCTGCATCGCTTAGTCAAGAGGCCGTAAACGGTCGCCATTACTCACTAGTAACAGAACCGTTATCGCCAAACCATTATTTGAATCGATTGCATCTGTTCTTTTAATTTGCAAAAATGAAGAGACCGTAAAATGCAATTATTGCTACCGTTTATTAGTAGCCGTGCGTTTCGATTTTCGAATAGATAAAGAAAACGCGCACGCACTGACACGCCTGTACGCGCAAGACACGCACACGACTGCGCGCACACGCACACGCACACGCACCGCACCGCGACCGCACCGCATCGCATCACGATCGCACGCACAAGACGGCTCGGCTCGGCGAGGCGAGGCGAGCGAGCGCGTGCAATCGCTCTCTCCAATTCCACAAGAGGACTCCACGCTCCACCTTATAAATTGGTGTAACTCCCTTTAACTCTCCATATGGGACTAAAAGGTTTAGCACATGCACATGGGCCTTTGGGATTTTCCAGATTTAATTAGAATTAAAGTTTTGGGCCTAGCCCATATTAAATCCAACAATCCCCACTGCATCCCAAGGGCACATGTCAAATTCCTTGATCCACAAGATTGTTTTAATATATCGTTGTTTCGATGGAGACCGGTTAAGGTTGAACATCCATCTAGACAGAAGTTACACTTATCCACAACCGCACAATGGACTAAGCCTTGAATTGGCGCTTTGTGTGAATAAGTTTCACTTAAGTCCTTAATCGATACTAGGTCGCCAGCATCCCCGCGGTTGGAGCATATAAGTCATACTCCGCCTATTCATGAGCTTCCTAGAGATTACCCTATCTCATAGACGTGACTAGCAATCGGGCTCATATAGGTGTGTTCTTTCAAGACCGCTCAGAGGACAAAGATCTTTGCTTAAATAAGCCACAGAACACATTAAGATAAAATCAACCTACCATACTGATTTAGGAGAGAATTGCATCTCCAATGGAGTGGGTCTATAAAGGTACTCTCCTCCTGCTAACTAAAAGCTTGTTTCGCTAATCCTACTTCACGGATCTCCGATCATATAGGATGGGTTACCACTATGGTATAACTCACGTGGGTCTCAAACCCATCTCCCTTGATGCATTGTCTATCACATTCGTGATAAACCCTTTGTGAAAGGATTCATGATTCTTAGTCGTTTGGATATAATCCAAAGCTATTACTCGAGTTTCTCATTTTCTGATGACTTTAGCTTCTCTTCACATGTCTTGATGATTTCATATTATCCTTAGAACTGCTCACCTTGACGATCACAAATCGATTGTCACGATTCATCGAATAGCCGATGCACCGTTTATCAACCACCGCAGTCCATCAAGAGCTCACGAAGCCATTCGGCTTCAATAGTGCGATCTAATGCCGTGAGTTCGCTTCCATTGTTGACCTCGTTAAGATGGTCTGCTTGCAAGACTTCCATGAAACAGCGCCACCTCCAAGTGTGAAGACATATCCACTTGTGGCCTTAATCTCATCAAGATCGATATCGGCTTGAATCACTATAACCCTCTAGTACCCTAGGGTACCCGGTATAGTGAATGCCATAACTCATATTACCCTTTAGATAGCTGCGCACAAGTCTCTCAAGAGCATGCCAATGATCATCTCCGGATTAGAAACAAACCGGCTTAGTTTGCTCACAGCAAAACGAGATGTCGCCCGGTACCGCTTAGCTAAATACATAAGTGAACCAATTATCGAGAATATCTCAATTGGTCTCTGGCTATTCTCCGATTCTTCCTAAGCAACACGCTAGGATCATAGGGTGTTGGAGAAGGTTTGCGCCGCTATAACCAAAACGACTGTAACCTTTCCACATAATGAGATTGCAACAATGTAATCCCACCATCATCACTCTCAACAGACTTGATGTTCAAGATAACATCGCTACTCCTGCATCTTTCATCTCAAAATTCGAGACAAGAAATCCTTGACCTCCTTAATCACATTAAGGTTGGTCCCAAAGATCAGTATGTCATCAACATACAGACATAGAATGACTCCCTCGCCCCCACCATGGCGATAATACACACATCTGTCAGCTTCATTTACAATAAAGCCTGCAGATGTTAAGGTTCTGTCGAATTTTTCATGCCACTGCTTAGGTGCTTGTTTAAGACCATACAAAGATTTCAACAACTTGCACACCTTTCCTTCTTGACCATTTACTACAAATCCATCTGGCTGTTCCATGTAAATTTCCTCGTCCAACTCTCCATTTAGAAAAGCCGTCTTAACATCCATCTGATGAATGAGAAGACCGTGTGAGGCAGCCAGAGATAGTAGTACTCGAATAGTGGTCAATCTAGCCACAGGTGAATAAGTATCAAAGAAATCTTCGCCTTCCTTTGGGTATAACCTGGCCACAAGCCGTGCCTTATACTTCTCGATAGTACCATCGTGCCTAAGCTTCTTTTTGAACACCCACTTACATCCTACAGGTTTACAACCATAAGGACGCTCAGTGATCTCCCAAGTTCCATTAGAGATAATGGAATCCATTTCACTCTGGACTGCTTCCTTCCAGTATTCCGCATCTGGAGAAGCATATGCTTCAGAAATGGTACTTGGAGTATCATCCACAAGGTACACAATGAAATCGAACCAAAAGACTTTGCAGTCCTTTGTCTTTACTCTTCCTCGAGTTTCATTGTCTTCCTCCTCGGAATTTGATCAGGGTTTGCTCAAAATATTCCATTGGAATGGCAGTTCGTGGAGTTGTATCGGGCTCTCGACTGATAAACTAGGCATATCTTTCATCGGAAAAATATCCTCAAAGAAAGTAGCATCTCTCGACTCCATAATTGTACCGACATGCACGCCAGTACTCAGATTTCACCACTAAAAATCTATATCCAACGCTATGATGAGCATAGCCTAAAAAGACGCAATCCACTGTTTTGGTCCAAGCTTACGCTTTTGGAAATTGGCATGTTGACTTTCGCCAAACAACCCCAAGTGCGCAAGTATGAAAGTGATAGTCTTTTCTTCTCCCATTGTTCAAATGGAGTTATCTCTTTATTATTTGTGGAACCCTATTTAGGACATGACATGAAGTCAATATAGCCTCCCCCCACCATGCCTTGGAAAGACCCGATGTGTCTAGCATGGCGTTAACCAAATCAGTTAGAGTACGGTTCTTTCTTTCGGCAATCCCATTTGACTGGGGTGAATAGGGAGGCGTCCTCTCATGGATTATACCATGTTCCTCACAGAATAAATTGAACTCATTAGAAAAGTACTCGCCGCCACGATCAGACCTAACCCTTTTGATTTTCTTTTCAAGTTGGTTCTCAGCTTCTGCTTTATAGATTTTAAAGTAGTGAAAAGCTTCATCTTTAGTTTTTAAAAGATACACGTAGCAGAACCTAGTGGAATCATCAATCAAAGTCATGAAATATCTCTTACCACCTTTGTCAACACACCATTCATCTCACAGATCCGAATGTATGAGTTCTAATGGTGCCAAGTTTCTTATCTCCGCGGCCTTGTGAGGCTTACGAGGTCGCTGATTGCACACAAACTTGACATTTAGAACCTTTGGCAAGGGTGAATTTCGGATTAACTCTAAATCAAGCAATCAGGCCATGCAACCAAAATTTATGTGACAAAGTCGTGAATGCCAAATAGTAGTCTCATTACCATCAAAATATGATTCACAACATTATTACACAAATCTGAAAGAGATAGGCGGAACAAGCCTCGCACACATAGCCTTTACTAAACAAATTGTCCACATTTGGACATTACAAATTTATTGGACTCAAATACTATCTAAAGCCATCTCTACACGTAAGAGATCCGCCACGAGATTCTTATTGATGGATGGCACATGATGCACGTTCTTGCTTGCACAATCTTTCCCGGTAAACTTCGGATCGACCGTGCCAACACCATGAACAAGGCATGTGACCCGCTCCCATTAGAACTACCAATCCCGAGTGACCCGTAAGAAGAAAACAATGAAATATCAGCACACACATGTATATTAGCACAAGTGTCTATCCACCAATCGGTAGATTGACATACGGAAAAAAAGAGGTAAATTACCATACCTCAAGTTCCCGCCTCAAGAGTACCAACAACAACATTGGCGCACTTGGAATTCTCCCTTGCTGATTCTTCACACCTCATGTTGACTGCAATCCTTGGCCCAATGACCGATTCGCCACACACAAAGCAAAGGCCATCCTTTGTGTTCTTCTTCTTCTTTAAAGCTTGTTGTTTGTGCAGTCTTGTTTTTGCCTTTGAACTTTGAGCTTGGCCATTCTTTTTCTGCACCACATTGGCACTAGAATGTCCCTCATTTCCTCTAGTGTGTGTATCTTTTGCCCTTGCCTTTTCTTCAACATCAAGAGACCCAATGAGATTTTCAACAGAAAACTCTTGTCTCTTGTGTTTCAGAGAAGTAGCAAAATTCCTCCACGAAGGAGGAAGCTTGGCAATAATGCCTCCCGCGACAAACTTGTCCAGAACACACACTTGAAATGCTCAAGTTCTTTGGCCATGGATTGTATCTCATGAGCCTGCTCAACTACAGAACGGCCATCAACCATTCTATAGTCATGGTATTGCTCCATGAGATACAGTTCACTGCCTGCATCCGAAACCCCAAACTTGGCCTCGAGTGCATCCCACATATCTTTCCCATTTGTAATCACCATGTATGCATCAACTAACTTCTCACCAAGAACGCGATCACGGCACCTTTAAAAGGTTATCGCAGACCTCGAACGCTTGCTCTGCTCAGAGTAAGTGTTCCTTCAGCTTGCCTTTTGCCACATGAAAACGCTCATGGCGATTAGCCAGCACCATCTTGGTGCGCCACCTCTTATAATTCGCACCATCGAATTGAGAGGGCTTGCGCAGCAAAGAAAGCGCTTGATGAAAAATGCCTATTACAATAAGGTTTTTGGATTGTTGAGAATAAGAGCATTTTTCAATTACTTTAATCCGTAAATATAGTAGATAAAACATGATGAATATTCTAGCCACTTTCATAAAGCAAGTAAGCAAGAACACTATAGACATACTAATATCCGGACAAATGAAACTAGCATATCTATCACGTTGTTCAAGGTAACAACTAGTAATATTACTAACCAAGAAGTACATATGAAATAGACATACCCGATCCAAATGGAAGGAGCAGCAGAGGGAAGAAGCGCACCGAGTCTTTGTGAGATCGCTGCTTGTCATGGCGTAGTGGTAAGTAGTCGTGCGGTGGACGCCGCGTAGTAGTCGACGGTTGTAGGCGAAAGCGTAGAGTCGAATGGAGAGGAAGCAATGAGCGCCGCGCGAACGCTCCCAAAACCTTATTCGCCCTTGCTCGCAAGCCTTCAAGGACGAGGGTTCCGGAGGCTCGCTCTCCCGGCATGCGATCGACACGCGCTTGCCGGATGGAGATCGCCGAGACAGCAACAAAGAACGTGGTGTCTTTCGTGGAGAGAATTGAGAGCATGACTGCTCCGATAATGACTATATATAACAACGGCACGAAAGCACCACCATCACTCACTAGTAACGCAAATTGCATCGCCTAGTCAAGAGGCCAAACGGTCACCATTATTCACTAGTAACAGAATTACATCGCTTAGTCAAGAGGCGTAAACGGTCGCCATTACTCACTAGTAACAAAGAACCATATCGCCACCATTATTTGAATCGCGGCATCGCTTTTAATTTGCAAAAATGAAGAGACCGTAAACGAGCCGCAATTATTGCCACCGCTTATTGCGAAGTCGGTGCGTTCGCTTCGATTAATAGATAAAGAAAAACGCGACGCACCCGACACGCTTCGTACGCTGCACAAGACACGCACACGACACGCATACAAGACACGGCACGGCACGCACGGCTCGCTCGGCGAGGCGAGGCGAGCGAGCGCGCGTATTGGCTCTCTCCAATTCCACAAGAGGACTCCCACGTTCCACCTTATAAATTGGTGTAACTCCCCTTTAACTCTCCATATGGGACTAAAAAGGTTTAGCACATGCACATGGGCCTTTGGGATTTTCCAGGATTTAATTAGAATTAAAGTTTTGGGCCTAGCCCATATTAAATCCAACACGCTGCGCACAATCGAGCTTTTTGCGACCCAAGCTGCAATTCTGTATTGAAGTTAATTTGTTTGTCGGGAGATGATTTTTCTTTTTTTGTCAAAGTTTTTTTAGGGAGGCGGAATTTGTTTGTTGGGAAAAAGTTTTTTTTATAGATATTTTCAAGGAAGATGGAAGGGGGAGGCATACCATCTCCACCACCGTCACGGCGTCACCAGCAACCCCGTGTTTCAGTAGTACAAAGATAAAGATGTTACCCAGAGAAAAAATAGAATTTCATATGAATCCCTGAGAAATTTGTATGCTGGGCTAATTGTTTTTACGGCGAGTTCTAAACTTCTACTGAGCAGACGTCCGTAGAATTCATTCACCAGCTCACCCTATCCGCCCTTTGTCACGCCGGTGAACCTTGGAAGGAAAGCTTGCGACGATGGCAACATCGGTGCAAACAGCTTGTCCCTCAGATATTGCCCCGAAGAGAAAAAGATGGAATTTCATATGAACCCCTGGGATTTTTCCCCCGAGAAAGGACATTGAGAAAATTGTATGTACTAATTGTTTTTCCACAAGCTCTAAGTGCCCGTTTGGCCAAGTTTTGGTTCCTAGCTTTTGTTGAGAAGTCGGAGCCGGCTAGGCAAATATTTTTTTGGCTACAAGCATTTTCGGAGCTGGAGCCCTAATTGTACTAGGAGCTTCATTGGCTCCGAAAGCGTCAAAATGGGCAAATTGTCATTTACTAATTTCTTCTGAAGCCAGCTTCTAGAGTCCAAATGGTGTAGTCAGAGCCATGCCAAATATAGGTCCTGTTTGGTACAACTCCTACTCCTAGCTTCTCAATCGAATCCTGTGGAGCCGTGCCAAACACACAACTTCTCAAAACCACCATATCCTAATTCTCACGAGGAGAAGCAGAAGCAGCCTTCCCGCAGATTCTCGTGGGGAGCCAGCCCAGCTGAAACAAAGAGACCCTAGAAGTTCAAAGTAATTACCCACAATTGCCACTCCCTTACCTCTGAGCCCCAGTGACCCATTCGCATCCCTACGCGTGTGGAGACGGGGCGACCCAACGGTGATTCCTCCACTCCCAACCCTCGAGACGAGTGCGCCGCTGCCGCCTGCCCCGAGTGCATCGCCGTCGCCCCTAGAGTTCGCCACCGCCGCCCCTCTAGTGCGCCATCGCCTCCTGCACCCGAGTGCGCCGCCGCCGTTTGTGCCGGCTTCCCCCGCCTCCACCTCCCCCTCCTTGTCATCCTCCCCTCTCCGTGCCGAGCTCCACCCTCTCCCTCCCACCACGAGGCCCCAGTGTACCCCCTTCGCAGCGGCCGCCTCACGATTCTTGCTTCTCACCTCTCCCGCTCTTCTCCCATGGCCAGTGAGAAGGAATTCGCCCTCGCCACCGACCCCACCGGCGGCGCCACCGTGTCAGCCCCTCTTAACTCTCTCTCCCAATTTTGTAGCATCACATCAAGTTGATATCTTCTTCGGTTGAGTAGCCTCGTTAGAAATTTGTTCTAGTAAGCGCATGGAAGAGCTCGGATTTTGGAATAGTAATGCTATTGAATTAGTGTGTCTGCATACATAGGCAACATCCTTGGAAGAACCATTGGAGTTGGTGTTGGTGGTGTTGCATTCTCCATGTTCATCGTGGAGGTGGTCCTGGTGAGAGAGGAAAAGATAAAAGGCTGCTTTTGTTTCTTTATTTTTCTTAGCTTATTGACCGTGTTACTTACTGCTTACAAGTACATTTGTACAATTGCTAGTACTGGTCGTTATGTTCATAGATTGGTCTAGATGAGAAGATTTTTTGGTTATTACTCAATTTCCTAGATTTTTTGGTTATTGCTCAATTTGTGTTAGCTGCTAGCAGTAGCTGTTATTGTCATGAATTTGGCCATGAGCTGGTGTCTTAGATTAGTGAAGAAGAGGAATTCTTAGCTTTCAGCTGAACTTCGGATAAGCTTCTGAACGAAATTTAATGGTTGAGTTATTAGGGTTTGACCATTGTTAAACCTTGGGGTTTGTTTGTGTCGGTGTGAAATATTTAACCAGACTGGCAATGACTTGGCTTTAAGGAATAAGGAGTTTATATATTAATCAAGCACGATGTGTACTGCAAATATGGCAACATCCCAGTTCCTAAGCATATGTTTACCCCGGTTCTAGGATGTACATTGGCAATTTTGCATCATAGTTTCTTGCATTACTGGATTGTTGGACTATTTTGTGACATTTGACATGTATTTTTTGTCCTTTCTACTGTGACAGATGTGCCACAGGCATGGTGTCATACACCGGGACCTTAAACCAGAAATTAAACTTCTTATATGTGGACAAGAAGGAGGATTCTCCTCTAAAGGCTATTGATTTTGGACTATCCGTGTTCTTCAGGCCTGATATGCTCTGCAGCCAACTGATGCTCAAGTACATAACTTTGGAATAAATGGAATTTGTTGTACCTACATAAAATAAGCAAGTAAAGTGTAAATATAATTGCACATTGTACTATGCTTCATTTCCCTGCAAAGATTTAACTTTGTTGAATGTTGATGCAGTTTATTGAAAATATGTATAACATTCTTTTCGGCAAAACTGCATGCTTATTCATTACTAATGTTGCCTTTTGTGTGTAGGTGAGCAGATTACTGAAATTGTAGGCAGTCCATACTACATGGCCCCAGAGGTTTTAAAGTGAAACTATGGCCCCAAAGTTGATGTCTGGAGTGGAGGGGTGATTCTTTATATACTTCTTTGTGGTGTGCCACCATTATGGGCAGGTGCTTTCTTTCACTTGACTAGACAACATGTATGCCATGGGGAAGTTGTAGAGCACCATGGCATACCAGACATACAAGGATAACTTAGTTGAATAATACGACGTAATGCAAATAGTAGTTGAAAGTAGCAATAGACTGAACAGAAAAAGGATGGTGCTGATATCTTGAGTGTGGGTAGGTATTGACTATTGAGTGTTCTTTCCTTTGCTTTGCTATGCTGGTTTGGTCGTCAGATTTTAAGAGTCTAGTTTTTTTTACACGGTAAATCAGTGTTAGACCATGTGGATGGGTCGTGAATTTTGATGATGAATAATTGACATTTGGGTTGCATTGTAATTTATGGTTCTGAAAGTTTCGATCGTTCCGCTTGGTTTTTCGGTCGTTCCGCCTGGCAGCGAGTACTGTTCATTTCGAGTACCGTAATACTATGTCTGTGAGTACTATTTACTTCGAGTAATGTAGTTTCGAGCACTGTTCAGTACGAGTACTATAGTTTCAAGCACTGTTCACTGCAAGTGATATTTGTTCTACGAGTACTGTTCATTTTGAGTATTGTAGCTCTGAACACTATTAATCACGAGTGATGCATCTTCAAGTACTGTTTGTTTCGACTGCTCGTGGTCGTAGATTGTTCCAACTGTTCGTGGTCGTAGACAGTTGTTGGTGGTCGAAGCTACAGTGCATGGTCGTAGGCTTCGAGTGCTACAGTACATGGTCGAAGGTCCAGTGCTACAGTACATGGTCGGAGGTTGAGCGCTACAGTGATTGGTCGGAGGTCGAAAGCTACAGTGCGTGGTTGGTGGTCGAAGGCTACAGGAAGTGGTTGTGTACCTACTAGAACTGGTCGTAGACATGATGGATCTAGTCATGGACCTTACTGAAGTGGTCGTAGGCTTTGAGGATGATCTGGATAGTGTTTATTGATACATGAGAGTGTGTTATATGTGTGAACTAATATTGGTCAAGTTGGAGAACTTGTGCCAGGAAAAAATGTTCTTTAGTCTTTGCATGTGCAGGTTGGGCGTGGAGACGATCATGGTCGATGACAAGGAAGACCCAGACTAGGATGGGGAAATATGAGGTTCAGGAGGTCGAGGATGTCACGAGATGGTCGGGCTCATGTTGAGGCACATGGAGATCAAAGGTGGTTGCATGATGCACGGAGAAGCTTCGGGAGGTAGAGTTCTGAAGGCTTATGATGTGTGATGATATTTGGAAGGCGTTTTATATTTGGAAGGATTAGAGATATTGGAAAACCCATGTTTGGAAGGGTTTCGGGTCCCTTGATTTTCGAAAGAGATAAGATTTTGTGGCGTGTTTGTTACTTACACGGATTAGGACTCTGCCTATAAAAGGAGGTAGAGGGGAAGAGTTTTCCCGCGGCTTTGCGTGGCTTTTGCGAGGGATTTGGAGATTGCTTTTGGGAGAAATATTTGAGGGGTGCTGTTAGGGTGCTTTGTAGCCACAAAATAAGATTGAGAAATAAAGCTCAGATCTATTCCAAATAGTCTTCGCCGGCGGCGTGGTTCTTTGGACATCATCTGCAACGTGTTCTCTTGTTCCGAGCAAGGCGTGACGGGATAGCGCTCGTGCCGAGATAGTGCTAATCTATTGATTTTATTGTTGTCAATCACGCACCGTGTCATTCATCTGACTGTCGCCAATAGCATCGGCAGAACAGAGTCAATCAGTGCACGACTATGAGGAGGCATTCATGTACGAGTACGATTCTTCTGTTTTGGTTCGATCCAGTGTCGACTGTTCCAGGTGATCGTAATCTTTATATGACCAGGTAATTTGGTTTTGTCAGGCAAGAAATTGCTACAATCATTCACCCTCCTCTGATTGTTGTACTTGAACCTACAAGTGGTATCAGAGCAGGTTGCTATGGCATCGGAGAGATATGTGAATCGTCCCCCATGCTAGATGGTTTTGATTTTACGTTTTGAAAGTGTCGTATGCAAGCTTATATTGAGGCTCAAGGTACTGATGTTTGGAATAAGGTGTCCAGACCTTATGAGGTTCCTGTTACTGTAACCAATCTAAATAAAATAGATGTTGATCTAAATACCCAAGCTCGTAACTTGCTGTTTCAAGGGATTTCTCGCAAAGAATTTGATCATGTTGCTCATATTAGTTCTCTCACTTAATATGGAAGATTATTTGCGATTATCATGAAGGAACCACAAAAATCAAGAAAGTGCGTAAATTTTTTTATCAAAAAGAGTATTCTGATTTTGCTATGAAGCCTAGTGAATCTCTTGATGAACTTTTTGCTCGTTTTGGAAAATTTTTAGTAATCTGTGTGGTGTTAATGTGATCCCTATTGATGAAGATAATGCAACTAAAATTTTGAGATCTTTAGGTTTTGAGTGGTTGATGGTTGTCACGACTATTAATCAAATTATCGATCTAGATACTTTGACCATGGATGATCTCTTTTCTAGATTGAAAATCTATGAGATGGAATCCATGTCATCCAAGATTTATAAATCTTCATCTTTAGTATTTGTAACTAACCCCATGCAGATTGTTTCGTCGAGTTTTTTCCTTTGTCTGTTTTGTCCTATTTTTCAGAAGAGCAGTTCGAATAACTCCCTGAAGAGGACTCCTCACGGGCATACAAGGCACTCAATAACATGAGGAGGAAGAAGCGAGGTGGCATATCTGGTTCGATCAAGTGTTATGAGTGTGGCGAGCCGGGTCACATTAAGATTGATTGTCCTCAACTTAAAGGGAATGTGATTAAAGAAGATAAGAATTACCGTGGTCAGCTATCCAAGAACCGCAACACTAAGGGTGGCAATTTCCGTCAAAAATTTGCTGAAATCGTTCTTTTAGCTATTGAGCATCTTGGATTATGTGATGTGGAATCTGAGAGTAATGATTACGACGATCACAACAATGATGATCCTAAAGATAAGAAGAAGAATGACAACGACTTCACGGGTATGTGTTTTATGGCAAGAAACGACAATGATAATGACGATGACAGTGATCCCGATGAAGCCCGTTGCAAGCGAAAGGAGAACATATAGTTCATTGACTCCGGTTGCTCTCGCCATATGACCGGAGACTCACGATGGTTCTCCTCCCTCACTCATGCCACTGGTGATTAGATGATCACTTTTGGGGACAATGCTCAAGGACGAGTTCTTGCAAAGGTACTGTGTGCGTCAACGTTGCTCTTGTTAGTAAGTTGAGCTATAATTTGCTTTCAGTTTCACAATTGATAGACGACAATCTTGAGGTGAGCTTTAAAATGCATTCTTGCTACATTTTAGATTCATCTGGTGATCTAGTGTGCAAAATTACTCGAGTTGGTCGTCTGTTTAAGGGTGATTTTTCATATTCCTCATCATCTGATCTTAGATGCCTTGTCTCATTTGTTTCAAAAGATCTTTTTCACTGGCACCGGAGATTAGGTCATATTGGTTTTGATCATCTTGCTCATATAAGTAATATGAATCTTGTTAGAGGAATACCTGATCTTAAAATTGAAAAATCAATGGATTTTATTTGCACTCCTTGTCGTCATGGTAAGATGGTCTCTGCATCACATCCTCCACTCTCATTTGTAATGACTGATGCACTTGGACAACTGTTGCACATGGATACTGTAGGACCTGCTAGGGTTCAGTCAATTGGAGGTAAATGATATCTTGTTATTCTTGATGATTACTCTATATACTCTTGGGTCTTTTCCATGGCATCTAAGGACGAAGCCTTTGGTCACTTTAGAGAGCTTGCCCTTAGACTTGCCACTGAACTCCTTGGAGCACTTAGAGCAATTAGAAGTGATAATGGAACTGAATTCAAGAACACATTATTCGCTTCTTTTTGTACTAAAAAATATTTAGATCATTAATTCTCTTCAGCTCGTGTGCCTCAACAGAATGGTGTTGTAGAACGTAAAAACAGAACTTTGGTTGAGATGGCTAGAACAATGGTAAATGAACATGCTACTCCTAGAAAGTTTTGGGCTGAAGCTATTTCTACTGCTTGCTATATTTCTAACAGAGTATTTTTGCGAGCTAAATTGCATAAGACTTCCTATGAGCTTCGGTTTGGTCATTCTCCTAATATTTCTCATTTGGGGGTGTTTGGATGTCGTTGTTTTATTCTTAAACATAGAAATCTTGATAAGTTTGAATCTAGATCCTCGGATGGTATTCTTCTTGGATATGCAGCTCATACTCAAGGGTATCATGTATTCAACTTAGAAACTAACAAATTTGCAGAGACCCGTGAGGTCACTTTTAATGAAGCTAGTCCTAGTATTCGATCCGACAATACAGGTATTCAGGCAGATGACATACCTGAAGACATCTTCTATGAGTCCGGCGACAATGAAAGAATAACCTCGATTCACACTTCGACACAAGTCTCTACACCGATGGAGTCTTCAACTAGTGGCTCTGCTCCTACCTCCAATGAGGTAGAGGCCACTACTGCTACACCTATGACACCAACGACTACGTAGGCTCTCTTGCTTATTCAACGACGGCATCCTCCTGGACAATAATTGGTGAGTTAGATAAAAGAGTTCTTCGCAACAGGTATAACTCCGATGCCTTATATGCTTATGCTGCTTTTGTTTCCTTATTTGAACCCCAAGATGTAAATCATGCTTTATCTGATAAGTCTTGGATTAATGCCATGTATGAGGAATTAGAAAATTTTGTGCGTAATAAAGTATGGACCTTAGTTTCACCTTCTCTTGGTCATAATGCTATTGGAACTAAATGGGTTTTTAAGAATAAAAAAGTGAGGATGGTGTTGTTGTTCGAAATAAGGCTAGACTTGTTGCTCAGAGTTTTACTCAGGTAGAAGGTCTTGATTTTGGTAAAACTTTTGCACCTGGTGCTCGATTAGAAGCGATTAGAATCCTTTTAGCATTTGCTGCATCCAAAGGTTTCAGGCTATATCAAATAGATGTTAAGAGTGCTTTTTCTTAATGGCTATATTGAGGAAGAAGTTTATGTAAGACAACCGCCTGGTTTTGAAAATCCAATTTTTTTATCATGTCTAAAAATTGTCCAACGCTTTATATGGTTTGAAACAAGCATCGAGAGTGTGGTATGATAGGCTTAAATCATATTTGCTTAAAAATAACTTTCAAATGGGCAAGGTAGATAAAACTTTGTTTACTCTCAAGTATGGCAATGATCTTTTACTCGTTCAGATTTATGTGGATGATATCATCTTTGGTGGTTCCTCTCATGCTCTTGTTTCCAAGTTTTTAGATACTATGAGCAGAGAATTTGAAATGAGTATGATGGGAGAACTCACGTTCTTCCTAGGCTTTCAGATCAAGCAATCAAAGCAGGGTATTTTTGTTCATCAAACAAAGTACACCAAGGATCTCCTTCGTTGCTTCAACATGGGGACAAGCAAACCAGTCTCCACACCAATGGGATCCACTGCAGTGTTAGACCCTAACGAGGATGGAGAGCCTGTTGATAAAAAAGAATATAGAAGCATAATTGGTTCACTTTTGTATCTCACTGCTTCAAGACCAGACATTCACTTTGCTGTTTGTTTGTGTGCTCATTTTCAAGCTTCCCCACGTGCTTCACATCGTCAAGCAGTTAAACGAATTTTCAAGTATCTTCAGTCAACTTTAGAATTTGGTTTATGGTATTCTTCTTCATCATGTCTTACCCTTAGAGCTTATTCAGATGTGGATTTTGGGGGTTGTAGAATTGATAGGAAGAGTACTTCTGGCACATGTCACTTCTTAGGCACATCTCTTGTTTCATGGGCTTCTAGGAAACAGTTGTCTGTTGCACTTTCCACTACTGAGGCTGAATATGTAGCTGTCACTTCTTGTTGCTCTCAATTGCTTTGGATGACAGCTAATCTTAAGGATTTTGGCTTAGAATTGGACAGTGTACCACTTTTCTGTAATAACACTAGTGCTATTTGTATTGCTAAAAATCTAGTGCAACATTCAAGAACCAAACACATTGATATTCGGTATCATTTTCTTAGAGACCATGTGGAAAAGGGAGATGTTGTTTTGCATTTTATTGATACTGATTCTCAAGTTGCTGATATTATCACAAAACTACTTGATTCTGCACGTTTTGCTCTTTTGCGAAGTGAGTTGGGTTTGTTGCATCTTATGGGCTTATTCTAAGGGGGAGTTTGTGATTTAAAAGTTCAGAAGCTTTGTTTATTATACATGTCAAACAATTCAATAAGACCAAGCCATTGAAATCAAATGAGTTGTAAAGCTCTCGTTATCATATTTACTCATATGCTGTGTAGCTTTGATCATGATTGGTAATAATTAATTTGCTAAAGTTAAACTAAAACATGACATGGCAGAATTCATTGACTAGATTGATTATAGTGATTACTTTGTGACATTCATCGAAAAGGATTAGCTTGATTGTGAGTCTTATTTTAAATCTTAGATTTGAAGCTCATATGTCTCTCATTACAATCCTTTTATGCTCACTCATATTTAAAAAAAATATGGTAAGAAAGAGTCAAATGAAATGAAGTATGCTTCAAGCATGCCATACATGTCCATGTATATTCAAAAGATGCATGCTTCAAGCAAGCCATACATGTCTATGTATATTCAAAAGAAAAAAACACACAAAAGTGCTCAAATGAAAAGATATATGCTTCAAGCATGCCACCATTGAAAAGAAATATGCTACAAGCATGCCACATGTGTAAGAATTGAAAGTGAAGTAATAGGTTGTTCAATAAGACTGCTAGTTCATCTAGATTTAAAGTTTGCCTTACTGTTAGGCTTTGACTTTTCCATGTGATATCTCTTTGTGCTCTTTATAATCGGTTTAGTTATTGTTGAGATGCTTGTTATTATTTAATTTACTTTGTCATTCTATAGACTTGTTTTGACATTGCTATATGATATATGACTTTATATGATCCTGATAGCTCTACTCAAACAGATAGCTTGGTTAATTCATTAATGAAATACAAAGTGACTTGGATAATCTACAAAGCTTTCTGTTTTTTACTCTCCTTGCTCCTTTCTTTGAATTGTTCTTTCTCTGGAGTTCTTGATGATTACATTGTCAAAAAGGGAGAAAAATGAGAGTTTTATTGAAAAAAATTGGAGACATTGTGTTGAGGGGGAGTTTTTCTTTTCGGTTGCTGCTTTGTTTTGTCAACTTTCTGCTTCACAGTCTTTGCAGCTTTGAAACTTTCTTTTCGCAAATTTTTCATCTCACGATTTTGAAGTATTGTCAATTTATTCATCAAGGGGGACATTGTTAGACTATGTGGATGCGTCGTGAATTTTGATGATGAATAATTGACATTTGGGTTGCATTGTAATTTGCGGTTCTGAAAGTTTCGGTCATTCCGCTTGGTTTTTTTGGTCGTTCCGCCTGGCTACGAGTACTGTTTATTTTGAGTACCGTAATACTATGCCTGCGAGTACTATTTACTTCGAGTATTGTAGTTTAGAGCACTGTTTAGTAAGAGTACTATAGATTTGAGCATTGTTCACATCGATTACTGTTCACTGCAAGTGATGTTTATTCTACGAGTACTGTTCATTTCGAGTACTATAGCTCTGAGAACTATTCATCATGAGTGCTACATCTTCAAGTACTGTTTGTTTCAACTGCTCGTGGTCGTAGATTGTTTCAACTGCTCGTGGTCGTAGATAGTGGTTGGTGGTCGAAGCTACAGTGCATGGTCGTAGGCTTCAAGTGCTACAGTACATGGTCGAAGGTTGAGTGCTACAGTACATGGTCAAAGGTTGGGCGCTACAGTGACTAGTCGGAGGTCGAAAGGTACAGTGCGTGGCCGATGGTCGAAGGCTATAGGAAGTGGTCGTGTACCTACTGGAACTAGTCGTAGACTTGATGGATTTGGTCATAAACCTTACTGAAGTGGTCGTAGGCTTCGAGAATGATCTAGATAGTGTTTACTGATGCATGAGAGTGTGTTATACATGTGTACTGATATTGGTTAAGTTGGAGAACTTGTGCTAGAAAAAATGTTCTTTGGTCTTTGCATGTGCAGGTTGGGCATGGAGACGATCATGATCGATGACCAGGAAGACCTGAACTAGGATGGGGAAATCTGAGGTTCAGGAGGTCGAGGATGTCACGAGGTGGTCGGGCTCACGTTGAGGAATGTGGAGATCAATGGTGGTTGCATGATGCGCGGAGAAGCTTCGGGAGGTAGAGTTCTGAAGGCTTACGACGCGTGATGAGATACAGAAGGCATTTTATATCTGGAAGGATTAGAGATATTGGAAAACCTGTGTTTAGAAGGGTTTCGGGTCCCTTGATTTTTGGAAGAGATAAGATTTTGTGCCGTGTTTGTTACTAACACTGATTTAGGACTCTGCCTATAAAAGGAGACAGAGGGGAAGAGTTTTCCCGTGGCTTTGCGTGGATTTTGCGAGGGATTTGGAGATTGCTTTCGGGAGAAAGCTTTGAGGGGTGCTGTTAGGGCGCTTTGTAGCCACATAATAAGATTGAGAAATAAAGCTCAGATCTATTCCAAATAGTCTTCGCCGGCGGCATAGTTCTCTGGACATCATCTGCAACGTGTTCTCTTGTTCCGAGCAAGGTGTGATGGGATAGCGCTAGTGGCGAGATAGTGTTGATCTGTTGATTTTACTGTTGTCGATCATGCGCCATGTCGTTCATCTGACTTTCGCCAACAACATCGGAGGACTAACCCAGCGAATAAGATCTTTAAAGCAGAAACACTCCGATCTGAGAAGTAAGAATATTTCTCTTTTAGTTTGACTTCCTAAATTTTATCATCTTGTTTCTCTTTTATAACTTAACCTTCTCTTCCTATCATATTTGATAGATTTAGAGAAAATTAAAGAAGAGATTGTGGCCAAAGAAGCCATAATTATAAAACTTACGGAAGAAAATCAGGGAAAGACCGGTCGATCGAGCATGCGATGACCAGGCAAAAGGAGGTTTTCGACTCTTGTGAGAGGAAAATCAAAGGTAACTGGTCGTAGACTTAACCAGTATTCCATAACTCCAATTGTAAAGAGTATGTTAACTTGTTTTTATCCAGCCGTGTAGAAAAAACTGAAGCACTTGAATGAGCGGAGAAAACCCTCAAGTTTGAGCGTGGCCAAGGGGCTGAACTCGATCAGAGTCTTGAAGACAAAGTCAATGCTTTGAACAAGATGCTCTTCGACCTGGGGTCGGGAACGCAACTGCCCATTCTAAGAGATCCTTCAGAGAGAATCAATTTTCTCGGCCATCAACTTGAAGATCTCAAGGAGGTAATAACACTCTTTCGAGAGAACCATGTTAAGACAATGAAGGAAGTTATCGTGAATGGAGTTAGTGTCGCTTTAGCTAAACTGAAGGCTTCCGACTTATCTGTTAATCTTAAAGCTGTGGAAGAAGACTTCGACTGCACTGAAAATGAAGCAACAAAACTTCTCGAGGAAGTAAGACCTCTCGGAGAGAAAGTTGCTGAAGAAATGGAAGTCGGATCTCCATCACGCAGCGACCAGTCTGGTGGTCTCAACAAGTAAATGGATGTAATATTAGACTATGTAAAATGAAACTTATCTTTTATCAATGAAGATCCTGCTTTGTCTTATCAATGTTGTTAAATACTCATATATCTCCTAGCCCCCGACTGCTTAAATTAGTAGATGAACCTTACTAAAAGAAAGCAGTAGACCAAGAAATTGAGTAATAACAATGACCATGGTAGGAGTGCTGATAATGTGTATGACAGCGATCCAATGAATACTAGGAAATCATGTGGTCGGAACCAGCTGATGATTTCGACAAGTCTAAATCTTGTCCATTATCGAATTACTATGAAATACCACTTGTAGTCTGAAGATATAACAAAGATCGGATTTGCTGATAAGAAGATATGCATTAAGAATGTATGCAAAAAGGAAATGAATAGATAAGTACCTTGGTTTATAAATTATCCGAACCGTCGATCGAATCTCAAAATTGAAGATTTGTAAAATATCTCGCAAACGTGCTCATGCTCAAACCATTCGTAGCGAGGATCGTAGGAAAAGGACCGTCACTAGGAAGCTCCTTCCAGTGGGCAGGATCACGTGCAGAGAGGAGAGACTTCGACCAGGAGGCTTTCCGTGTCCCGACCAGTAGCCAAACTTGAGTAGAACAGAATGCTGAAATAAAATAACAGTCTTCAAAGTCAAGAAAGAACGAAAACCATATAAATTGTCTGAGTTGGTACTCCTTATACTCGTAAGTTTCTTTAAGAAAAGCGTATTTGGTTGTGCGTGTGTATCATTGAAGAAATGATCACGACTAAAACCGGTGTGGTCTGTGACATTTAAGTCAGCATCCATGAGTATTTGAGATCCTTTTGAAAGGAATATCGGAGAGAATGAGTGTATTCTCCGACCAACCAGCAATAATAAAGGCATATGACCAGATGCGACGAATAATAATTATAAACAACCATACTTATTGTTTAAAAGAAAAGGAAATGCATCTTTTATTGAAATATGAAATGAAATAAAGACAGGAAATTAAACAAAGAACTTACGCAATTGATCAATATTCCAAGAATTAGACAAAATTTGCCCATCCGACATAGCTAATCGTACCGATCCTGGTCGGGTGACTTCGACCACAGTGTATGGACCTTCCCATTTAGGTGAAAGTTTGTTGCGACCCGCTTGGTTCTCGAATTTTCTAAGAACCAAATCACCTCTGACTTGCCGCGAGGTTGCACCTTATGACTGTGGTACCGACGCATGACTTGCTGGTAGATTGTTGATCGTAGCAAAGCTTGATTTCGTCGTTCTTCAAGGAAATTGATGTCGTCAAGCCGTCGTTCACACTGATCACTTTCGGAAAAGCAATCAGTTCGAGCAGAACCAATTTGAGTTCTGGAGGAAGCATGGCTTCATTTCATAAACCATAAAGAATGGTGTTTCACCGGTCGCACGACTAGTTGTGGTACGAACGCCCATAATCTGTAAGAAAGTTCTTGAACCCAAGCCCCTGACCGTTGAAGTAACTGGTCGAAGACTCGCCGTTTGATTCCTTGCATTATGATACCATTGGCTCGCTCAACTGCTCCATTGCTCTGCGGATGAGCAACAGAGGCGAAATGTATCTTGATACCTAGGTCTTCACAGAATTCCTGAAAATTGCTGCTCGAGAACTGGGTACCGTTATCGGTGATTATACGACTGGGTACACCAAATCGTGTAATCACGCTTTTTGTGAGAAACCTCTTGGCGGCTTCAGTTGTAATTTTTACGATCGGCTCGGTTTGATCCATTTAGTGAACGTGTAATTCATGACGAAAAGGTATTCAAAGCCCCCGGGTGCTCTTGGGAAAGGTCCCAGAATGTCTAGTCCCCAGGTTGCAAAAGGCCAAGAATGAGGAATTGTTTGCAAAGCTTGGGACGGCTGATGTACTTGTCGGATATGAAACTGACATTGTACGCACTTCGTCACGAGCTCTTTTGCATCATGAAGGGCAGTTGGCCAGTAGTATCCTTGCCTAAAGGATTTACCAACCAATGTTCTGTAGGAATGATGAGCTCCACAGACTCCTCCATGAATTTCGGCTAGCAATTTAATGTCATCCGAGTGAGATATGCATCTCATCAACACTCCGTGAGATCCTCGTTTGTACAAGGTACGTTCAATTAGAGTGTATGATTTGACTTTTCGTGCTATACGATCGGCCTCTACATCATCTTTTGGAATTAGGTCATGCTGAAGATAATTGTAGATCGATGTCATCCAATCTCTACCATGATTGTGATGGCGCCAACCATCATCGACCTGTGGAGTATCCATGTTTGAAGAGTCAAGGTGTGTAACCTCCTTGCGAACATCTATGTCCTCGGAAGGCTCGACTACCGAGGGTGAATCGAGTTTCTCAAGAAAAACTCCGGGCGGGACGGATGTCCTTGTAGAAGCCATCCGGGCCAACTGGTCTGCCAGAAAGTTTTCCTTTCTAGGAATGTGTTGGATCTGAAAACCGAAGAAATGCTTTTCAAGTTTTCGTACTTCCACCAGATATAATGACATCTTGGTACTAGAGCATTGATACTCTTTCCCTACTTGATTCGCTACTAGTTGAGAATCGTCTTTCACTAGCAATCTGCGAATCCCGAACGAACGAGCTGCTCGAAGTCCTGCCAGTAAACCTTCATATTCTGCCACATTGTTATTAGCGGAAAGTTTAATCGAATAGCGCGACTTTATTTGTTCGCCAGTAGGGGAAATCAAGACGACCCCAGCCCCCGAGCTGTGCTACATCAAGGAACCGTCGAAGTACATTGTCCACTCATCGTTGTGCTCGTACTCGGGCCCTTGGGTGGTTTCAGGGTTTGTCCATTCAACAATGAATTTTGCTATTTCCTGGGACTTGATTGCTGTTCGTGGGATAAAATGGAGATCGAACGCCCCAAGCTCAACCGCCTATTTTGCTATTCGTCCTGATGACTCCCTGTTTCCTAGGACTTGATCAAGAGGATATCCAGTAGGTACGACCACTTTGTGGGCCTGAAAATAATGCCTTAGTTTCCTTAAAGCCATAAGGAGACCATAGAGCAACTTTTGTACCCGCGGATACCTTTCTTTTGGTCCATGCAAGATTTCGCTTACGTTATATATCAGTCGTTGAATATGGTCTCTTTCTACAACCAGTACACCACTAACCGTTTGTGGCGTTGCAGCCACGTAAATTAGCAATGTTTCTCCCAATCTCTGAGAGACTAAGATTGGGGACTCGTAAGGTACCGCTTTAGTTCTTCAAAGCGCCGCTTGCCTCTTTAGTCCATTCAAACGCCATGTTTCCGGAGAAGCTTAAAGAAAGGTAATCCTTTTTCGCCTAACCGTGCTATGAAATGACTTAGCGCTGCCATACAACCGGTTAGTTTCTGAACTTCCTTCTTTGTGGTCGGATCGCGCATTTGATCGATGGCGATGATTTTTGCTGGGTTTGCTTCGATGCCTCTAGCCGAAACTAGGAATCCGAGAAGCTTTCGACGAAACTCCGAACACACATTTATCTGGATTCAACTTAAGGTTATGACGTCTTAAGTTATTGAAAGTCTCCTGTAGATCTAGAATATGATCGCGGCGTTGATGTTCTTTACGACGGATCATCAACGAGGCTTCAAGATTCGACCTATCTCGTGGACTAAAGGTCTTTTGCATCAACCTTTGGAATGTTGCACCAGCATTTTTGAGACCAAATGGCATCTTTACATAACAGTAAGTACCATATGGAGTGATGAAGGAAGTTTTCTCTTCATCTTCTTTACTCATATTGATCTGGTGGTACCCTGAGTAAGCATCTAAAAAACTTAACAACTCACACCCGGAAGTAGAGTCTACAAGTTGATCGATGCGAGTAAGGGGAAAGTCATCCTTCGGACATGCTTTATTAAGATCTGTAAAGTCAATACACATTCGCCATTTTTCATTGGCCTTTCTAACCATTACAGGATTGGCGAGCCACTCTGGGTGGTCGACCTCACGAATGAACCTAGCTTTGAGAAGTTTGTCAATCTCCGACTAGATTGCTTCTTTCCGATCAGATGCGAAACAACGTAGTTTCTGCTTGACCGGTTTTTTGTTAGGCTGTAGAGCTAGCCTATGCTCGATCACCTCCCTGGGGACTCGGGCATATCAGACGCCTACCAGGCGAATACATCCTGGTTAGCTCGGAGGAAGGAGACGAGCGACTCTTCCTATTTAAGGTCGAGTCCTGCCCCGACCAGTATCATGGCACCCTCTGGAGAAGCACTTCCGTCGAGTTGTACCTCTTTTATTTGGTCGGAAGGTTTCGGTGTCATCTTCGGCCTTGAATGTTTTACCTGCATGTTAACGGTGTTAGTTCCCCTGGTTGGAAGTTCATCGACCAGTTCTAAGCATTTCCGATGCATGCGTAGGTTATTTTCTGATCGCCTCGGACCGTGATTACACCCTTTGGTCCCGGCATTTTCAAATTCGATAACCGTAGTACGTGGCTATCAGGAATTTTGCTAAAGCTGGACGACCAAGAATTGCATTGTATGCAGTTTCGAAATTTACCACATCAAATGAAATTTTTTCTGTCCGGAAGTTGTTGGGCTTTCCGAACGTAACCAGTAGGGACAAGTGCCTATTGGCTTAGCGGTAGACCAGGAACTATGCCATGGAAGGCATATTTCACAGGTTTTACCTTGTATTTGGGAATCTGCATGTCTTCCAAAGCACTTGCAAATAAAATATTTAGAGAACTACCCCTATCTATTAAAACCCGATTAACCCTACAATTATTAATAGTAGGCTCAACGACAAATGGAAACCTACCTGGTCGAGTCGAAGGAATGGGGCAGTCTTCTTTGCTGAAGGAGATTATCGTCTCCGACTACCTTGAAGGTTTAACGGCGATCGAAGGTTCGGTAAGGTTGACTTCTCGCTCCATGGCTTTCAGGTGACGTCTGGACTCGTACGAAGAAGATCCACCGAAGATCACATCGACGGTGTGCTGAGGTTCTTGGTACTCTATTTGTTCGTTACCATCTTTGTCCTTCTTGGAGCTTGTTTCCCCGAGCTCTTTAATCGACGGGAGTGGACCTTTACCTGCATAATAATCTTCCAGCTTCTTTTGCCAAGCACGACAATTGCGCAGGTCGTGTCCTGCTTGCTGGTGGAGAGGACACCATTTTTTATTTTTCTTGTAATCATTGGTCGGAGCCTTAGCCTTGCCACGACCAGTATAATCCTTTCTTCCTTTGGTAAATTTTTCAGGAACAGCAAGAACCTCCTTGTCGTTGGCTCTGCCATGCTTCTTTTTCTTGAGAGTCTTCTTTTGCTTCTTTTCCGTCCTATCCAAACCAGGTTGGGGAATTTTATCTTTTCGATTAATGGCTTCGTTCCACTTGACCGCTTCACTGGCCGTTGCGTACTTGTCAGCCATGTCGAAGAGCTCGATGGTTGTTCATGGGGGATGTATAGCTAAATCCTCTATAAACCTTCGATTTCTTAATCCCGCTTTGAAGGCTTGGATAACGGAAGATTCTGCAACCTCCGGTATTGAGTTACGAACTTGGCTAAATCTTTTGATATACTGCCGGAGAGTCTCGTTAGATTTTTGTCGTATTCTATGGAGATCGTCTTCTTTTCTGGGTCGATCGTACGTACCCTGAAAATTTGCAATTAGAAGGTTGCAGAGTTGCTCCCAAGTATACACGGACCCGACCGGAAGGTTAAGCAACCACGATCGGGCTGATCCTTCTAATACCATAGGAAGATAGTTTGCCATTATATTTTCATCACCACCAGCAGCTCTAATAGCGGTGGTATATATCTGGAGAAATTCCAAAGGATTTTGGGTCCTATTGAATTTATCCATATTGGCCGGTCGGAACCTATTTGGCCAACGACACCGAGCCTCACGAGAAGGCTCGACAGCCTGTGATAGTTTCGTGGCGCCTTCTTTGAAAAGGTGCCGGATTATAATCGGTTGGAGACCGATTTCTAGGACCGGATTGTTGGTGCTCCAATGTCTCGATTCGGTCGTGGACGTTACTAGAACACCTCCGACCACTTGCCTGGTTTAGGTGATGTCGAAGATCACCAGGTCCAAGCGATTGCTCCTCTCGACGAAGTGAGGGTGAGGATTCCTGGAATAGTCTCCTTCCCTCATGACTTGTTGGTCGGAATCGTCGAGGTGATCGCAGTGTCAACTGATCTTCAACACGACCATGCAGGCCCCCTGCTTCGGGAAGAATGTTGTGAAGAAGTCATGGTCTGACTTTGCAGGTGCCTTTGTTCCCGATATGCTTCTGTGCGCTGCATCGTCTGTTGGATAATCTCTGATACTTGACCTGCGAGTCGGGCAAAACCTGGAGTCTATACTAGGGCAGGATCAGAAGTATTTAACATATCTCTGACTCGCTGCAGGTTTTGTATTGTTACCGAAGGTCTCGGCGATTTCTCGCCGAAGAAGGTGTCTGATGGCTTGAATCCCCCGATCTCCTTGTCGATCTTGCCTGGTCCGTTACATTGGTTGGGGGAGGATCAGGTGAATTAACTGATGGACGTTCACCAGTTCGTGACCTCCGGTATTTGGTGCTTGACCGCCTGTACCATCTCCATTATTACGTGGTGGCGAGGCAACGTATGGAGGACCGTACACGGTATTTTGATCCGTATCTCCGATCGCATTGACCTCGTGCTTCCAGCAGCGATCCTCCGATGAGCTTCCATCGAATCGATGGAGAGCCTTCGAGCTTCTACGAAGTTTCACGACGGAGAGCAGTCGGTGATCAGCACTTCCTGAGGTTTTTGGAAGGGTCTCAACCTGATGCGCGCGAGTCGCCGATCGAATGCTGAGCCTTATCATCCCCACTTGGTTTATGACCAATGGAGGTTTCATTGACACCGTCACCAGGTGTCGGTTGGCTCCTGGAATTGCTAGAAGCCGTCGGTGAGTACCTATCAACCATGATCGCATCAAAGGTATATTGAACCTCGAGTTGCGGTGTTGAATTTTCGTCACCTTTTTTGCCGGTCGAAAGGCCCAGGCTTGCTGAGGCTTTAGGGTGTTCCGAACTGGTCGGAAGCACTTCCTCTAAAACCGCCACTAATCGTAGCGGTGTATCCTCATCAATCCGATCGACTTCGCCGATTTCTGCGATGGGCGAACCGGCGGAGGATGATGATGAAGAGATTCTGTTTTCCTCCATGGCGCACATGCATGCATCCATGTCGAGGTCGGCGTAGTCCGCCAGGTCGAACCAGTTTTCTTCATCCCAACTTTCCGCCATAACCGCATCAGCGATCACAAACGGGGAATGGATAAAGATTTGATGAGCAGAGAAATTCTTCTAAGATTCCACGCCGCGATCCCCACAGACGGCGCCAGCTGTCGACGATCAAGACGTCGATCTTACGAAAAGAAAAGCAGAAAGTGATGTGGGAAATCTAAGGAAATAATGGGACTGCTCTTTTATTAATATGAACTGAGTTTTACAGGTATGCTCTGAGAACACTGCTTATTCCCTTACAATCCCAGACCTACCACACGAATCTACTGCTTGTGCTTTAGTCTGATGGCTCTATCTTGTCTTCCTCTCCCCTTGATCCGTCCAGGTTCCATCTTTAAATAGCCCTCAAAGAGGTGGCAGTTACTTCCGGAGAAGACGTCTGATGTGAAGCGTTGTGTCTGGTCGGAGTCAAGTGACGGTTGATAAAGAATCAACCGTTCGGCGGTTATATGTCTATGAGACATATAACTGCATGGAGGTTGTTCGTTGGTGTGTCTGGATAAGAAACGTCGTATGGTATGGAATATGCACGTGCTCCATTCGTCATACGGTAAAGAATATACCTGGAATTAGTTCCAAGTATCGTTCATACCTTTTACGAGCAGTTCTCCTAGTCGGGAGCTTGGCTTAGGCCTTCGTCCGACCAGGGTACCCATTATGTAACCTCTGGAATCTTTACGACCAGTGAGGTCGTGCACCTCAGGGGTTACGACCACGAAGACGTAGGTCTTTTATATATTAAAAATAATATATAGAGGTTTTAATCCTCGTCAGGTAGTTTGGTTTTGTCGGGCAAGAAATTGCTACAATCATTCACCCCCCTGTGATTGCTGTACCCGATCCTACAATCAGTGAGAGGATTCTTCTTGTTTCAGTTATTAGATTGATGCTTGTATACTTTTGTATTGTGAAGCCACTCCTTACATACTGTGAAGTTTCTTTGGTTTGAAGGTGGA
Source organism: Ampelocalamus luodianensis (assembly GCA_036346255.1). NCBI lineage: Eukaryota > Viridiplantae > Streptophyta > Magnoliopsida > Poales > Poaceae > Ampelocalamus > Ampelocalamus luodianensis. The sequence goes on along the minus strand of CM070622.1, from coordinate 22,211,761 downwards.
GGTTCTGAAGGATGATTGGATGGAGGTTCTGAACACAAAACTGAAGAAAAGAATCAAGATGGCTACGGTTCTTAAGGCTACAGTGGTTCTAGCTTTCATGCTAGCTTGATGTAGCAGTAGTGATGACGAACTCGGGAACGAAGGATCCCGAATTCTCTGTGTTCATACACTAGTCCAGGATTTCTAGTGTACACAGTTAAACAAAAGTGATAGCACAATCATATCACACACTTTATTAGTAATAACTCAGAGTTTATTACAAAAGGGCCTAAGGCCAAATAGAAAAAAATAACACAGCGAAAAGCAAAATAGTAGTAGACCACCAAGTGCTGGAAGTCGGTGAAGTTCTGGGAGATCAGTTGGACAGAGATGTCATCATTTAATCCCTCTAGGAACCTTTCCTGTCTGTCCTCATCTTTGGCTACGTCAGCTGGGGCGTAGCGGGCAAGTTGATTGAATCGGTGCAGGTATTCGTTCACCGTGCGGTTGCCCCGACGGAGTGCGTGGAACTCCTTCTTCTTCGAAGTCATCATTCCCGCCGGGATGTGTGCGTGGCGGAAAGCTCGCGCAAACTCGGCCCATGCAATGGAGTGAGCGTCGTTATGGGAGATACAATAGTTATCCCACCATTCAGCCGCGGGACCGCTAAGTTGGTGAGAGGCAAACAAGACCCTCTCACGATCGGTGCACTGGGTGATGTCCAGCTTCTTCCCAATGGCCCGAAGCTAATCATCAGCATCCATTGGTTCTGTGCTGCTTGAAAAGGTCGGTGGACACATCCTTATGAACTCGGACATGGTCATCCTTTGGATATGCGGGGGTGGGGCCTGAGCTGCTACTGCTGCGGTAACTGCTAGAGCATTCTGAGTGTTGTGCAGGGATTGGGCGAGAAGGTCGATCAGATGGGTTTGATTCGCCATCATCTGGAGCTAGTCGGGTCCTTCTGCCGGTGGTGGGGGTGGCTGCGGAATGTGATTATCCTGATAGTCAGCCTGGCCATTCCCTTGGCCACTGACACTTCCGCTGCCTGTCCTGCTGGTAGTCACCATCTGCTGGATCCTTCAAGGATTTAGAAAAGATAGAAAACTCTAAGGGGGATAAACATAAAATAGCCCAAGAACTAATAAACACACAACAAAGAACCAACTTTTCAAAATAGTTCTTTTATTCATTTATTTTATTAATTGATTATGTCTATCACAAAGGAAATTGATAGCTCATAATTCGTGACTAAAGTACGGACTAAAGGGAAAACATCTATGGGGTACTAGGGGTGTAGTCTATCTCATTAGAGCTGGCCTCGCCTGCCTTGTAGCTAGCCAACTCTTCTCCTGCTGCTTTCAGCCTTGCTTCCACATACTCCAAGCTATCCTGGGCGGTACGCAAATCCTCCAGGGTGTTCCCGTAGGCATAGTCCAATGCCTTTGTCAGGTCCACCTGGTGTGTCAGCTCGGGGGAATCCTCTTCTCTAGCGGAGCGGAAGGTGCTGTCGAGTCTGGTCGGGAGATGCATCGGGTAATAATGGATCCCGGTGCCATTGAGGTAGCGGTCGTAGATGTGGCGGAGACGACGGATTGCCTCTCTTGCTGCATCCTGGATACCGTCGGCGAAGGTGTCGTGTCTGCTCGGAGCGTGGAAGATGTGGAAGACTGTGTTCGGAGAGAGGTCGGAGTAGATCAGCACTTCCACCCTTCAAAGGCGTTGTTCTCCTACTTTGTACTTATAGCCTTGGAATGTTGGCCCCTTCTTCTACTCCAGATGTTGCATCATTTCCCAAAGAAGCTCGGCCCAGTGTCCAGCAAGAACTCCGTGAGAGGTGGCATCCGGTATCTCGGCCATCTACAATTTTTGAGAAAGGGATGAGTCAGTAACCATTTTTAAAGAGAAGGGTTGAGAGAGGACTCTTGACAGACTCAAAATAGTTTTAGTTTTTGAAAGATAAGTCCTTAAGGAAATCCTAATACCACAACCTACAGTCGATATGGCTCTGATACCACTTTTGTCGAACCCGGGAACGAAGGATCCCGAATTCTCTGGGTTCACACACTAGTCCAGGATTTCTAGTGTACACGGTTAAACAAAAGTGATAGCACAATCATATCACACACTTTATTAATAATAACTAAGAGTTTAATACAAAAGGGCCTGAGGCTAAATAGAAAAGAAATAACACAGCAAAAAACAAAATAGTAGTAGACCACATGACTCATAGAGGTCTTCTCCTAAATAAAGATTATTCAGCAAGACTAAGCACAACTTCCGTGCTTGCAAGTTACACCCAATATTGAAAGATAATGCGTGCATAAGGTAAACAAGAGGTATTGGCAGGGTTTTATTTTGCATAAACAACGTTGTCATGTTAATTACTCATATTAATTTCTAAGGCCAGTTTATATACTATAACTAAAACCAGTGTTTAAAATGGCAATTAATAGTGGATAACCTCCATTGATTGAATGGTGAAGGATACCCTCCTATCACTTGGCTAACCGCCCAATTTTTACCATAGGATTATCCATCCTAAAATCATCTGATGAAATCATTTTATAAACCAAAAACAAAGTCTAACTTAGAGTGTCTTTGCTAGCATGTCCATGACTGCGGACGTTGCTATTCGAATAGTTTCTACTCTACAGAGTTTGTACAGCTTTACCCATACGAGATAATTTGCTTTTAATGTCGGCCAATACACGCTTCCGAAGGCGTGTGACTAAGCAATTATCATGAGGCCTTTACAATGCAATGTCTTAATGTATTTATGTCCGCTAAGGTTTCGCCACCATTGGACTAACCATCATCCGGGAGCCCCCTCTTGCGCCAGGTGGGACTAATGTCTAACCAACCCCCACACAAAGAACATAGCACAAATGACCTTCCTAAATTCATAAGTGTGATCTAAGCATGGCTAAGCATAAGACTAATTTTAGTATCACTTTGCCTAAGGGTGACAAGGCATTCATATTCAATAATCAATTTGGCCATACAATGAAGATTGGAATAACTATATACAAAAACAGGGCATTCAAACAATTGTATAAACATATGCATGCATTAAGTAATTTAAAAACTTAAAATACAATTAAATTAATGGGATCAACATGATCAATGGTATAACTTGCCTTCGTTGACATCATGAAAATCTAGGTCTTCGGGATGGTCAAACTCTCCGGAGTCGTCGAAGTCTATACGCGAAAATACGACAAATTCAATTCAAATTCAAATAAATTTAAAAAGACAACTCAAAATAACTCCAAATTGAAATATTTTGGTTTAGATAGCTAGATTATAATTTTATGCAAATTTTGCAACTTGAACCACCCAATTTGGAGTTCGGATGCAAAAGATATGAATTTTTGAAGTTTAAACCTAAATCTGCAATTTAAATGAATTTCCTAATTATTTTTCTAACGGAAATCTATTTACTGCACAATGCTGACGTCAGCGAGGGATTTTCGAAATTTAAAGGAATTAAAATAATGCTCTGATGTGTGGGCCCCACGTGTCATAGACACGGTCTATGTGGACCAGGCCCATGGGCTTGTGGCTCGGGAGGTTTGTGCCGACGCAGCGCCACGCGAGCGGAACTGGCGACGTGGCGCACACGTGGCCCTGAGTTGGCACCGTGGTGGCGCTGGCGTGGCAAGGCCACGTAGGACCGGTGACGGCGGTGCTGGGGTTCTATGCTCGCCGGCGTTCGACGCTGCGGCGAGCTACACGAATAGGCGCAAAAGAGAGATGGGGTGATAAGGAACTCGATGCACTACCTTGCGGCGGCGGAGTGCGACTAGGTGGTCGGCGGCGACGCGAAGGGCAGCGGCCCGGTACGGTCGACGGCAAAGTAGCAGCTCCAAGGATCTTCCGGCGAGACGAGAGGGTGCACCGGCTTCGCGATGACCTGACGATGACGATGGTGGGGTTGGCGGGGCCGGAGCGGCTCGTGGCGGCGCAAACAACAATTGAAGCTCCCGCGATCGCCGACGAAGAAGCTCAAAATCCGGGCGTTATGGATGAGGAGAAGGGCAGTGGATGGTGACGCTGTGTTGTGGAGGTTGAGGCGCACTCGGGGCCGCTATTTATAGGGCGCGGGCGAGCTCGTGGTGGCGTAGCGCTCAAGAAGGTCCCGGCGGCATCTGCGGCCCGATTGAGGAAAATACGGTGTCTTAAGGAAGGTGAATGCTGGTGATGGACACGGATTGATACGTGGGTTTAAATGCGCCTAAAATGTCGTTGATTACGGTCGGATTGACTCAGTTTTGGAAAGCTCCCAAGCCATGTTCATGGTGGACAACGCGGGCGAGAAAGGAAGGCGGTGCGGAGAAGAAGGAAAGGAAGACAATGACTCAGGTGCGTTGGATGGCGATCGAACGGTGGACAAAGGTGGGAGCGAAGGGGTAAGTGCGATGGATGCGCAGCCCTTGGATTTTAATCCAACGGTCGCGCTAGATTGAGGGGGTGCGAGTGAGTAGTTAAGTCACTTATGCACGTGAACCGTTGGATCTAGATCTGATGGTGCAAAACTAAGAGGAACGTTCGGTCGTCCGAATGTTTTATTGAATTCTAGCCGTTGGATTTCAATCCAACGGCTGAGATGCGAGCGGGGTTTAAAGCGCGTGGGAGGTGCGTGTGAGGACCCCGGTTTATTCGGCTTGTACTGTTTAACCATCCACTTGGTCCTAACAGTACAAATCAAATAAACCAAGCCTCGAGATATGTATACTTCCTGCACTGCAGATACACCCGTTACAAAATCATGCATCGATTCCATTCATACACATAGAGCCGAAGCAAAAGCAACAACTGAAAGACATAGATAATATAAAGAGAGTGATTACAAAAGAGTGGCCGACCGGCCAATTAACACATAAGTAACTAATTTAAACAGCGGAAGCAAAATGGCCATAAGATGGCGATAAACAAAAGCCAATCGGTGTGCCTTTACCCACAAGGCAACCAACCGGACCGCCAAGCTAATCGTCCCAAACAACGCCGCAACATAGCTCACAAAAGTGAGGCCCTTGGGGCTCACCTTCTTCCTCTGCAATAATTAATATTAAGCAAAGCAGATGAGTACAAAAATTGTTTTTGTACTCGCAAGACTGACGTGTGAGATAACAGAACTATAATTAACTACATGCAAGCTTTATTTAAGTGTATGAGGCTCTGGACTTATTTTCAGCATAAAGCAAGTTTTCATTTGCAATAAGGTAATAGATTCAAAGCAAGTTTGCAATTAACTTTTATTGTTCAAATAAAAGAGAGACAATTATAACAATAGATAGATGACAACACTAACCTAGAAGTGATTAACCCATAGTCACCACAACAATAGCATGAAGTACCCCTTCATACCACCCATGTCAAGTTTAGGTTTTTAAAAAGTTGTAGTCTAGTTCTTGTGGGAAATAACCAAGCGTGTCCATAACCTAGGACGAGGCTATTCGAATAGTTTTAACCCCGCAGGGAGTACCAATGTACCCACACGATAGACCGCCTTTCCACCACCACGGTTAGCACACTTCCTTTGGTATGCAGGCATGGCTAAGTCTAACAAGACGCTTTCCAATGGACGATGCTAATTAAGAGCCGCAACCCACGGGAGAAAGACACATTAGACAGCCTAACCGGCCTGCTAATGCTCCCCTCCAACACCACAACACACACACACAAGAACACACCCACCAACCAGCTCATAATTAACACCTCCCAAAGTACTTAGTCAAGAGAGGTTCCATATCCCCCTCGTGTGGTTAGCACGCAACAATTGCTTGGATCAATGGCACAAGTAACTCGGTCCTTAGGGACTTAGGCACCATTCCATTCACACCCAACAGATCACCCAACATACCATTGTGCCCAAGCCAAGATATAATTTTTGTTTTCAGTTTTTGATTTGCAAAATGGTAAAACACAAGGGTTGGACATAATGGAATAATATAAGTATTTGTGTGATCAAGACCATCGACTAAGTCGATGATCGCCCAATACTACCGATACTAGGCATGGCTAAGCAATATTTATTCGAAAATCTACTAAGTGACAAGAGCTCATCCAACGAACTCTAATCACAGCAAATAACCTAGGCTCAGGTAGTAGAGGATAATCATTTACCTACAGATTATGCAACTAGAGGATTAACTAATCAATTTAACAACAAAATAGCAATGCATACATAGAAGTTAAACAAAATATTAGACTTTAAAAGTAATGGGATCAAATGGGAAATGATCAAACTGCTTGCCTGCTTGCTGTTGCTCAAACTGTTATGGAGGATCGTTCTCGGGGTTACCGCAAATGTGAAGCCTAGCTTAAAAGCAAAAGAAGCGAGAACAACCAATAAGACGAGCAACACTTAAACAAAAGAGCAAGCAAAATTTATCCAATTGCGACGAAATTTATGCACAAGGTAAAATAGGAATAAACCTAGACATAGAAACTGGAAAAACCTAATTTGGATTTGTGGTGCAAAAGATATTCCCTAAAAACTTATTTTCGGCCATAATTAGATACTGTAGCAAAAATATTTTCTAGAAAGATTTTGAAGCTAAAACTTTTATGGTAGCTACCTACTGGTATAGTGATAAGCCATATAAAATTTCAGGTCATTTGGAGTTATATTGAAAGAGTTATGATTTTTCAAGTCATGAAAATGGATAGAATTAAATTGCATGTGAAATCTTGTTAAAAATAGTAACATGCTTAAAACCAATTTTATCATTTATTACTTTATTAGGGAAAGCTAACAAAATTGGTTTCACTAAAAATTGATCTCCAGAGAATTAGTTATGCAATTTACAAGTTAATTGCAAGTTTTAGAATAACAAGTAAAACCTATTTCTAAACCAATTTTAAAATCTATTTTCTGGAGCCGAACTAAACTCCTATTCATTTTTAGATTAAAGTACAGCTCAAACTAAAGCTAACAAAATTTGAATCAACCGATTTGGGTTTAAAATGAATTAGTTATGCATTTTTGAAGTTTAATACCTTTTCAGTTTGCAAATAAAGCTTTCGGGAAACTCATAAAGGCTATTACGACGTGGCTGAATAGGGACCGTCGATCCTGGATCGGACGGCCCACGCGCACGGCGCGCACAGCACACGCGCACGGAACCCACGGAGGCTCACCGTTGGATCCAGATCCAACGGTCCAAATGATGAGGGCATTCGGACCGAACGAATGCCTTCGCAATCCCAGCCGTTGATCTTCGATCCAACGATCCAGATTGAACCACGCCGAAACACTCCTCACGCGCGCAGAACAGAGGGCCGACGTGGAGGTTCCAGGGTCGTTGATCTCTGGATCCAACGGTCGAAGACCAGCCACGTCGCTCCCGCAGCGTTGTCGTCCGACAACACGGCTGAAGGCTTCACCGGCAAAACGCCGGCGACCAAAGGCACGGCGACGCGAGTGAATGCCAGGAATGGGTGCGCAATAGCGTTGCGCACCCTCCGGTACCACCCACACCGACGGTGGTGGACCAGAGCGGCGGCGCGACGGCGAGGGGTGGCACGGCAAAGATGACGACGACGATAGCAGCGAAAAGAGCTCCGCCATCGGTCCATTCAAGCGGTGCCCGAGCATCTAGGGACTACCAGGGAGCTACCTGACGGACGCGGAGGTGCAGAGGCGGTCGGAGTAGCTCCGGCGACGAAGCTCCGCAACGGCAACAATAGCGGCAACGAGGGGAAGCTGTCCTGGACAACTAGAGAGCGACCACATCATCAAAATAGGTCCCACGTGCCACACTGATGCTCCCAGAGAAAGGAATTGAGGGGAGATGGACTCACCGCACTGGAGACGAAGAGAGGCGCTCGCGGCCGATTTGGGGGAAATGCAAAATCCGGTGCTCCGTTGAAACCACACGAAAAGGAGCGGTTGTTAAGCACCACCGAGGTGAGGGGAAGCAACAGAGCAAGGAGGAGCCGAGGAACCATCGAGCACGGCCTTCACCGAGAAGCTCCGTGGGCAACAATGGCGGCGAGAGAAAACAGGGCGTTTGGGAGCTCCACGAATGCAGTGGGTGCAAGGGAGAGCTCACGGGTGCGCAAAGGAAGGAAGGGGAGGAAGATGGGAGCTTAAGTAGCTGAGGGGAAGCCAGGAGCAACGGCAGCAAGCCTCGGATGTCCACGCCGCTCACGGTCGCCACGAGTGACGGGAGCAGGTGAGTAGTGGACTTTCGGGGGCGGCCTGCTGACGCGCATTTAATGCACCTGCCCGTTGGCGTCGAGGGTGAGTGGACGCGACGCTACTGCCCACGAGCCTCTCTGCCATGGCGCAGAGCGAGCGCGAGCGGGCTGGTGAGCGAGCGCGAGGAGGACGACGAGGGGTGGCCGCCCGATCTTGATCCAACGGCGGACAAGAGAACGCGTCACCACCTCGTTGGCCGAACAGGGACCGCGCGATGGAGATCCAACGCACACAAGCGAGCCACGTCGACGGTCCAAACTGAGCCGCACAGCTTAGGTGGTTGGACCCACCAACCGACTCGAGCCCGATGAACAAAGTGCATACTGATTAGGTTTGATTTTTGAACTGAAACTTTAGGGATTTAATTGAGGTATCAAATCAACTCCAAAATTTATGAAATTTTAATTGGAGCTTGCTTACCTTGGGGTTAACCTTCCATAAAATTTCCAGAGGGTTTTGTGCACTGGAATTTTCTCAAGAAATTCAGAAGGTTAAACAGAGGTTTGACCAAGGTTTGACTTGCCTCTATAATATTTCAAATAATTTCCAAAATTCTGAAATAATTCAGAGGGGTCACAAGGAAACCTTAGAACCCAGGAAAATTATTTCCAAGGGTTTGACACAAGATTTCACCCAGAAGGTTTTGACTTGAGATAAATGAGGATTTGGAATTTGAATTTCCCAAAATTCCTTTACAAGAACTTCAGAAAAGCTTAAAGGCATTAGGATGCAGGAAAAGTTTTAAATTATCCTCATTTTCTTACATTTGAAACACAAGCCAAAATGGGGATGTTACAGTGTGGCCCGCACGGGCCGCATGCGTGAAAATGGGTGTGGGCCGAGCTAGGATTTCGGCCCATTGGCTGTTTAAGTTTTTTCTTTTGATTTCCTAATTATTTAAATGCTGTTAGTTCAATTAGGCTTTAGAAAATAGTAGATTAAGTCCAAAAATTTTGAGAAAATTCACAAAAATTCTCTGGGGCATTTTGGACTTGAATAAATTACTTACAACTATTATTTGGTAATATATTTTGTAAATAAATTTGTTTTGCTTTAAATCATTCAAATAAAAGCTTTTAAAATTTTTAGAAAATCCCACAAAATTTTTATTTTCAACTGGAATTTGAAATTTGAGCTGTTACAAACCTACCCCCCTTAAAGGGAATCTCAACCTCGAGATTCAGACTTGGTTAGCAAAAAGATCGGGATAGTTGGTCTTGAGATATTCTTCTTTCTCCCATGTGGCTTCACTTTCTGGATGGTGACTCCACTGCACCTTGTATGATCTGATGATTTTGCTCCTGGTAACACGTTCTGCGACATCCAGAATTTTAATTGGTCGTTCCACATAGGTGAGGTCTTCTTGAAGATCACAACTCTCTAGGAGGGTGTGGTCTTCTGGTACTCGGAGGCATTTCTTTAACTGTGACACGTGGAAGACATTATGCACTGCTGACAAGGCTGCTAGTAGCTCTAGTTGATAAGCTACTTCTCTATGTCTTGCCAAGATCTTGTATGGCCCGACATATCTGGGTGCAAGTTTTCCTTTTGTCTGGAATCTTCTTACACCTCTGAGTGGAGTAACTCTGAGATAGATAAAATCTCCTCACTCAAAGTTTAGTTCCCTCCGACGGTTATCAGCATAACTTTTTTGTCGGGATTGAGCCACCTTCAGGTGTTCCTGTATAGCTTTTACCTTACTTTTAGCTTCTTTGATCAACTCAGGTCCAAAGAGTTGACGTTCTCCCACCTGATCCCAAAGGAGCGGGGTTCTGCATTTTCTACCATATAGAGCTTCGAATGGAACCATCTGCAGACTGACTTGGTAGCTATTGTTGTACGAGAACTCTGCATAGGGCAGATTCTTGTCCCAATTTTTCCCAAAATCTAGAGCACAGGCCCGAAGAATGTCTTCAAGAACCTGGTTGGTGCGTTCTATCTGGCCATCTGTCTGGGGATGGTATGCCGTACTGAAGTTGAGTCTGGTTCCCAAGGCTTCATGTAGGCTTTTCCAGAACCAGGAGGTGAACTGGGAACCTCTGTCGGATACGATCTTCTTCGGTACTCCGTGTAGGCAGATGGTCCTGGCCATGTACAATTCCGCTAACTTGCTGCTCTGGTAGGTGGTCTTGACTGGAATAAAGTGAGCTACTTTAGTTAACCGATTAATTACCACCCGGATGGAATCATATCCTGATTGGGTCCTAGGGAGTCCGATGATGAAATCCATACCAACCTCTTCCCACTTCCACTCGGGAATTGGTAATGGTTGCAGTAGACCAGCGGGTCTTTGATGTTCCGCCTTGACTCACTGACAAACATCACAACGAGCGACGATTTAGCAATTTCGCACTTCATGCTGACCCACCAATATTTTTCCTTTAGGTCCTGGTACATTTTGGTGCTCCTAGGATGAATGGAGTATGGTGATTCATGAGCTTGTTCCAGAATCGACTCTTTTATCTCTTGCTGGTTGGGTACACAGATGCAGTATCCAAGCCACACTCTTCCTTGCTCATCCTCAGAAAAACCTGAGGTTTGGCCTCTTCTCATATTTTTTTTAATTTCTTTGATGTCTTCATCTTCTAATTGTTTTGTTCTGATCTGACTTTGAAGAGTCGGTTGAACTTCCAGAGCGTTCACACAACCTTGGTTGACAATCTCTAAGTTCAGGCGCTGCAGTTCTTCATACAACTCTGGCTGATTCTCCTGCACCAATATGGTGTTGCAATACGCCTTTCTGCTCAGGGCATCTGCCACCACATTGGCTTTGCCCGGATGATAATGGATTCTGAGGTCATAATCCTTTATCAACTCCAACCATCTCCTCTGTCGGAGATTGAGTTCAGACTGGGTGAATATGTATTTCAGACTCTTATGATCCGTAAAAATCTCACAACGGTTACCAATGAGATAATACCGCCAGATCTTCAGAGTATGCACAATTGTTGCTAACTCTAGATCGTGAGTCGGATAATTTCCTTCGTGTGGCCTCAACTGTCGGGATGCGTAAGCCACAACTTTACCTTCCTGCATCAGTACACATTCGAGGCCTTGACGGGATGCGTCACAGAATATCTCAAAATCCTTGCGGATGTCCGGTAGAATTAACACCGGTGCTGAGACTAGCCTCTTTTTTAGTTCTTGAAAACTTTCTTCGTAGGCGCCTTTTCATTCAAACTTCTTTTCCTTCTTCAGAAGTTGGGTCATGGGTCTTGCAAGCTTTGAGAAACCTTCGATGAACCTGCGGTAATAACCCGCTAGTCCAAGGAAACTCCTCACTTCGGTGACTGACCTGGGTTGCTTTCAATCCATTACTACCTCAACCTTGGCAGGGTTCACTGCAATTCCTCCTGCTGACACAATATGTCCAAGGAATGCCACTTGACTTAGCCAGAATTCGCTCTTGCTGAATTTGGCATAAAGCTGATGTTCTCTGAGTTTGTCCAGGATCATTCTGAGGTGCTGCTCATGTTCTTCTTCATCCTTTGAGTAGATAAGAATGTCATCGATGAAAACCACCACAAACTTATCCAAGAATTCCATGAACACTTTGTTCATCATATTCATGAAATAAGCAGGGGCGTTCGTCAAACCGAAGGACATTATTGTAAACTCGTACAGTCCATATCTAGTGGTCAAAGCGGTCTTCAGAATATCTTTCGGTCTGATTTTCAGTTGGTGATAACCGGATCTCAGATCAATCTTCGAGAAGACACTCGTTCCTTTCAGTTGATCGAACAGATCATCAATCCTGGGTAACGGATACTTGTTCTTGATCGTCACCTCATTGAGTGATCTGTAATCGACGCATATCCTCATACTATTGTATTTCTTCTTGACAAATAGTACTGGTGCTCCCCAAGGTGAAGAGCTGGGTTGAATGTACCCTTTGCTTTGCAATTCTTCAATTTGTTTCTTCAACTCTGCTAACTCGTTGGCTGGCATTCTGTAGGGCCGCTTCGAGATTGGAGCTGTCTCGGGGACTAGATCGATTAGGAACATTATGTCCCTATCTGGTGGCATGCCTGGTAAGTCATCAGGAAAGACATCAGGGTATTCCCGTGCTACAGGTATGTCTTCAAGCTTTACTTCCTTCAAGCTGGTGAGGATGGAACTTCCTCCGGTGCCGGTCTTGGGCTTGAATTAGACTGAAATTCCTTGTTCATTGGTGTGGGTGATAGACCTATTGGCACAGTCTATTCGTCCATGGTTTTTGGCTAACCAGTCCATTCCAAGGATTACATCTAGCCCTTAGGAATGCAAGACTATTAAGTCTGCCAAGAAGGATACTCCGGATATTTCCATTTGGGCATAGAGATCTGGTTCTCATTTCCGAGCCCGGGGAATGGATTATCATAGGCTTGGCTAAGGAGGATATAGGTAACCCATATTTTTCCACAAACTTATTTGACACAAAAGAATGTGAAGCTCCAGAATCAAATAGGACAGATGCTGGTATCGAATTAACGAGAAACGTACCAAGAACAACGTCTAGCGCTGCCTGAGCTTCATTTGCAGTGACATGGTTCATCCGTCCCTTGGTGAACTGGCCTGTTGTCCTTATGGTACCGCTGGTGGCTGGAACTCCTGAGGTTGGCTTTGCTGTGGCCACACCTTGCTGTTTCTTCGAGCATTTGTTGGCATAATGCCCCGTCTCGTTGCAATGAAAGCAAGTAACTCCTGAAGCCGAGGAAGTGGAGTGCTTCTGCTGGAACTGTCCTCCAGATGAGGTGTTGCGGAAGTTGGAGGTGTTGGGGCGCTGTGGCGGTGCCGGAGTGCGGGACGTGGAAGATTGGAATTTTCCACGTTGCGACGGCTGCGGTGTGGTGAAACGATTCTTGGGCAGACCTCCTGCGTTGAACCTCTGGGCGGCCATCCTCCGCTTGCGGTTCTCCATCTCCAGGTGTTTAGCCTCCTGACGGATTGCCTTGTCCACCAACTGCTGGAAGTCGGTGAAGTTCTGGGAGATCAGTTGGACAAAGATGTCATCAATTAATCCCTCTAGGAACCTTTCCTGTCTGTCCTCATCTTTGGCTACGTCAGCTGGGGCGTAGCGGGCAAGTTGATTGAATCGGTGCAGGTATTCGTTCACCGTGCGGTTGCCCTGACGGAGTGCGTGGAACTCCTTCTTCTTCGAAGTCATCATTCCCGCCGGGATGTGTGCGTGGCGGAAAGCTCGCACAAACTCGGCCCATGCAATGGAGTGAGCGTCGTTATGGGAGATACAGTAGTTATCCCACCATTCAGCTGCGGGACCGCTAAGTTGGTGAGAGGCAAACAAGACCCTCTCAGGATCGGTGCACTGGGTGATGTCCAGCTTCTTCCCAATGGCCCGAAGCCAATCATCAGCGTCCATTGGTTTTGTGCTGCTTGAAAAGGTCGGGGACGCATCCTCATGAACTCGGACATGGTCATCCTTTGGTTACGCGGGGTGGGGCCTGAGCCGCTACTGCTGCGGTAGCTGCTTGAGCATTCTGAGTATTGTGCAGGGATTGGGCCAGAAGGTCGATCAGATGGGTTTGATTCGCCATCATCTGGCGCCAGTCGGGTCCTTCTGCCGGTGGTGGGGGTGGTTGCAGAATGTGATTATCCTAATAGTCAGCCTGGTCATTCCCTTGGCCACTGACACTTCCGCTGCCTGTCCTGCGGGTAGTCACCATCTGCTGGATCCTTCAAGGATTTATGGGAGATGCATCGAGTAATAATGGAACCCGGTGCCATTGAGGTAGCGGTCGTAGATGTGGAGGAGACGACAGATTGCCTCTCTTGCTGCATCCTGGATACCGTCGGCGAAGGTGTCGCGTCTGATCGGAGCGTGGAAGATGTGGAAGACTGTGTTCGACGAGAGGTCGGAGTAGATCAGCACTTCCACCCTCCAAAGGCGTCGTTCTCCTACTTTGTACTTATAGCCTTGGAATGTTGGCCTCTTCTTGTACTCCAGATGTTGCATCATCTCCCAAAGAAGCTCGGCCCAGTGTCCAGCAAGAACTCCGTGAGAGGTGGCATCCGGTATCTCGGTCATCTACAATTTTTGAGAAAGGGATGAGTCAGTAACCATTTTTAAAGAGAAGGGTTGAGAGAGGACTCTTGACAGACTCAAAATAGTTTTAGTTTTTGAAAGATAAGTCCTTAAGGAAATCCTAAGACCACAACCTACAGTCGATATGGCTCTGATACCACTTTTGTCGAACCCGAGAACGAAGGATCCCGAATTCTTTGGGTTCATACACTAGTCCAGGATTTCTAGTGTACACAGTTAAACAAAAGTGATAGCACAATCATATCACACACTTTATTAATAATAACTCAAAGTTTATTACAAAAGGGCTTGAGGCTAAATAGAAAAGAAATAACACAGCGGAAAGCAAAATAGTAGTAGACCACACGACTGATAGAGGTCTTATCCTAAATAAAGATTATTCAGCAAGAGTAAGCACAACTTCCGTGCTTGCAAGTTACACCCAATATTGAAAGATAATCCGTGCATAAGGTAAACAAGGGGTATTGGCAGGGTTTTATTTTGCATAAACAACATTTTCAAGTTAAATATTCATATTAATTTCTAAGGCTAGTTTTTATACTATAACTAAAATCAGTGTTTAAAATGGCAATTAATAGTGGATAACCTCCATTGATTGAATGGTGAAGGATACCCTCCTATCACTTGGCTAACCGCCTAATTTTTACCATAGGATTATCCATCCTAAAATCATCTGATGAAATCATTTTATAAACCAAAAACAAAGTCTAACTTAGAGTGGCTTTGCTAGCATATCCATGACCACAGACGTTGCTATTCGAATAGTTTCTACTCTGCAGAGTTTGTACAGCTTTACCCGTACGAGATAATTTGCTTTTAATGTCGGCCAATGCACGCTTCCGAAGGCGTGTGACTAAGCAATTATCATGAGGCCTTTACAATGCAATGTCTTAATGTATTTATGCCCGCTAAGGTTTCGCCACCATTGTACTAACCATCCTCCGGGAGCCCCCTCTTGCGCCAGGTGGGACTAATGTCTAACCGACCCCCACACAAACAACATAGCACAAATGACACTAAGACGCCACAAATTATTTAGCCAAATCTATCCCATTCCAGACATGTGGTGGTACGGTAAGGCGTAGCAAATTATGCTCAAAGACCGGTCCTTAACTGACTTGGGCGACTTCCAATTAAAACCCTGGGCTTTAACCTTAACCATATTAAGCCCATGCAGAAACCTGCACCCACCATTCATCCATTTCGCCCAAGGCCAAACCCATTTTATTTTATTTAGAGTAAAATCCTCTTTATAAACCTTTTGTGGTAAAACAATACCACATAGTCAAATTAAAAGTAAGTATGTAAAAGATTCGGCTAAACCTTCCCAAATTCATAAGTGTGATCTAAGCATGGCTAAGCATAAGACTAATTTTAGTATCACTTTGCCTAAGGGTGACAAGGCATTCATATTCAATCATCAATTTGGCCATACAATGAAGATTGGAATAACTATATACAAAAACAGGGCATTCAAACAATTGTATAAACATATGCATGCATTAAGTAATTTAAAAACTTAAAATACATTTAAATTAATGGGATCAACATGATCAATGGTATAACTTGCCTTCGTTGACGTCCTGAAAATCTACGTCTTCGGGATGGTCAAACTCTCCGGAGTCGTCGAAGTCTATACGCGAAAATACGACAAATTCAATTCAAATTCAAATAAATTCAAAAAGACAACTCAAAATAACTCCAAATTGAAATATTTTGGTTTAGATAGCTAGATTATAATTTTATACAAAATTTTCAACTTCAACCACCCAATTTGGAGTTCGGATGCAAAAGATATGAATTTTTGAAGTTTAAACCTAAATCTGCAATTTAAATGAATTTCCCGAATTATTTTTCTAAAGGAAATCTATTTACTGCACAATGCTGACGTCAGCGAGGGATTTTCAAAATTTAAAGGAATTAAAATAATGCCCTGACGTGTGGGCCCCACGTGTCATAGACACGGTCTATGTGGACCAGGCCCATGGGCTTGTGGCTCGGGAGGTTTGTGCCGACGCGACGCCACGCGAGCGAAACTGGCGACGTGGCGCACACGTGGCCCTGAGTTGGCGCCGTGGTGGCGCTGGCGTGGCAAGGCCACGTAGGACCGGTGACGGCGGTGCTCGGGTTCTAGGCTCGCCGGCGTTCTATGCCGCGGCGAGCTACGCGAATAGGCGCAAAAGAGAGATGGGGTGACAAGGAACTCGATACACTACCTTGCGGCGGCGGAGTGCGACTAGGTGGCCGACGGTGACGCGCGGGCGATGGCGCGACGGCGGACGGCGAAGTAGCGCTCAAGGATCTTCCGCGACGCGAGGGCGCACGGCCGCGATGACCTGACGATGATGATGGTGGGGTTGGCAGGGCCGGAGCGGCTCTAGTGGCGGCGCAAACAACAATTGAAGCTCCCGCGGTCGCCGGCGAAGAAGCTCAAAATCCGGGCGTTACGGGCGAGGAGATGGGTAGTGGATGGTGACGCTGTGTTGTGGAGGTTGAGACGCACCCGGGGCCGCTATTTATCGCGATAGATTGAGGGGGTGCGAGTGAGTAGTTAAGTCACTGATGCACGTGAACCGTTGGATCTAGATCTGACGGTGCAAAACCAAGAGGAGCGTTCGGTCGTCCGAATGTTTTATTGAATTCTAGCCGTTGGATTTCAATCCAACGGCTGAGATGCGAGCGGGGTTTAAAGCGCGTGGGAGGTGCGGCCCGCACGGGCCGCGTGCGCGAAAATGGGTGTGGGCCGAGCTAGGATTTCGGCCCATTGGCTGTTTAAGTTTTTTCTTTTGATTTCCTAATTATTTAAATGCCGTTAGTTCAATTAGGCTTTAGAAAATAGCAGATTAAGTCCAAAATTTTTGAGAAAATTCACAGAAATTCTCTGGGGCATTTTGGACTTGAATAAAATACTTAAAACTATTATTTGGTAATATATTTTGTAAATAAATTTGTTTAGCTTTAAATCATTCAAATAAAAGCTTTTAAAAATTTCATAAAATCCCACAAAAATAATTAAAATTTATTTTCAACTGGAATTTGAAATTTGGGCTGTTACAAGTGATGTATACATTGGTAGTAACTTCAATTTTGTTTGATTCATTTTAACATTAGTGATGTATTTACTCTAGTTGAATCAGTCACAAGTGATGTTAATTATCGAGAGATGAGTTTTTATGTTGCTAGAAATGAGATGGTTGTAACATTGATCCCATGTTCTTGATGCTGACTTGATGGTTGTGACAATAACATTATTCTAGAGCTGCCTTGCTACAGGGTACCGCTGTTGCATTGTGAATTATTGCGCTTAATGTACTCGTGTAATTTATCTAGTGGTGTAATTTTTCTATTCGTTGATGAGAATGTGTTCTCTGTTCCAATGCTTATGTTTACTATTTATGCGCTTTCATGGTGGATTGAAAATGTTTGGCCGAGTGGATAACCGAGTTCACATTCATGATGAATCACAATATGGACATTCACAGAATTTATGTCCAAAGCTTTAAGTACTTTTGGTAAAAAATAACAACATAAAAAGGAACCACATAAATAAGCTAGTAATATGTACAAAACAATATACATGTGCCAAAACTATGGGTAGTATAGACATTTTGCATACAATCATCTCATTCTTGAATCCGGAGTCAACCTATCAGCCAAACACTTTCCTCTGACAGCTCCAGATTCTCAAAGGAGTGGATTATTGGAGTAATATGTACCAAATAGGGCCATAGCGTACTTTAGTTGCCAAACATAAAAATTAGATTAAGCTAACCTACCTCAGTTAATGTTGAGTAACCTAGTTATTTTAACCCTAAACCAATTATTGCAGCCCTATAAAACTACCCCAAGTGAGTATCAAATAAGTCTAAGCTGAGAACCAAATGATGCTTTGCTTAAAAAATATAGCAAATGATGCATTGCTCTTATAAAGTCTACACAATTTCTTTAATCATGCAGAGCTTCCACGGGTCAACTTAATTTCAGTGGCGGACCCAGGATTGAAATTATAGATTGGGGGAACGAACTAATAGTATTATCCGATAACAAAGCAAGACATGCATAATACACGTTGCGATCACTGTAAATAGAGCATATGACACTAAATAGAACTCAAAACTACAATCCGCACCATGTGAACATACAAAGACAAGTAAAATGTCAAAAATGTACCTCATTAATGAAGTTTACATAACAATTTGCCACCAAAATACCAAATTATTGAATATACTAGTAACAACCTGTCAAAAGTAGATGAATAGTGAGTATTTAGATTAATTCATCATAAATCATAAAAATTGTTGAATATTAACAAATAGAAAGCCTCTCGAACCACTCGATCCGCTCGACGCAATGGTAAAATAGCTCTTCAAATCTAGCAAATTAAGTAATTAACCAATCACAATCTAATGGAATTCCTAGACAATAGCATAATATATATAGCGCACTACTGGACACCATCAATTATACATCACACATTGTAACTGGAACAAATCACATAAGCGTCACTGGAACCAAAACAACCCCTACTTGGCTACTTGATGATCAATTGTTCAACACATTGTAACTGCTTAGTTTCTTATCCTTGCCTTTGGACTTGGACATGGCATTTTGAGGAGCCATCCCAATTTCTGGCCACCGAACCCGGCCGCCCACCTCGCCTCTTCTCTGTATGTAGGAAGAACTGAATGGAGCCATCACACAAAGGAGAAGCAAATCAACAATTAGAATTGTGCTCACTGCTTAGTGGATCAAACATCAATGGAAGAGGACCAATCACCAATCGGTTAGGCACCCATACTTTTGAGTTTTGAGCTTTTGTCACCTGTATTGCCCAGTCTGCAGTCTTCGGCAGTCTGGCTCCCCACTGCTTGCCGATGCCACCAGTCCACCACGGCACCACACGCATGCACCCACGCCGGTGTGCCGCTGCCCTTCATCGCACGCCTGTGCGCTGCCTTCGCCCCTACCGACTGCCACTCTGCGTCGCTCGCCCGTGCGCCGCCTTGGTCAGAATTTGGGGGAACCAAGGATTGGGGAATGGGGAAGCCAGGAAGACTAAAGTGGGAGTGGCTGGCTCTGGGCTTTGGTGCTGGCCTGCTGCCTACTAGGTCTTTGGTTTGGGCCTTTGGGGCTTTGGGTTGTGGCACTATGCCAAGATGTCTGGGCTCGCCGTAGCGCCTGCATTCCACCACGGTCCGCGGCACCACATGCTGGCCGAAGGGGGAACCCAGGGAAGGACTGCCGACGCCCAGGATAGGGGGGGGGTTTACCGCTGGCAGCTACCTCTGGCTGCCACCCAACCTTACTCAACAGTTGGGTCCGCCCTTGTTTTGTTTTGGTCTAGTATTGTTATCTTAGCATGCTTGTTAACTTAATTCAGGCGGGGGATTGGTTCCGGGGGCAGCGCTCTCTTCGCGTCCTTCGTTCTCGCACGGTTGAGGTAAGTACATTGTTTGATAGATTAATTGTGAATGCTCAATCATGATTGCATGTATTTGAACCATGATAGAGATGCATGGTTGTTGGCATGATTTGTGTACTACTGATGGTGAATGCTCAACGTATGACCAAGTTCTATTCATGTATGATGTTATTGCTATTGCATGTTGATGATGAATACAGTAACTGTGCATGTGCATATTGAGATCATGTTGAGGCTTAGTCACGTGGTGACCGAGCATGTATACCTTTGAGGTCCCCGTCATGTATATGATGGGCTTGAGGTCCCTACACTTATGGAGCGTGGGTTGAGGTCCCCACACTTGTGGAGTGTAGGCTTGAGGTCTCCTTTACTTGCGGAGTATTAGGCTCTTGGTCCCTGCGCTTGCTAGCATAGGCATGGGTATGGAGCGACAGTTGCATACTTTGCATTACCGGTAAAATGCAAAAAGAGATAAAGAGAAATGATCCCTTGAGCATTGCATATGTATGTGGTATGGTTTAATGTAAAGTTCTGGAAGTGGATGCTGATGTTATAATTTGTATTGTATGTCTTTTATATGTACTTGCTGAGTCTGTGGACTCACTCTTGCTTTTGTTATTGTTTTAGGTACCCAATCCAAGAACGACATGCATGAGAGGGAGTAGCTTTATGTTAGCACACACACTGCCATGAACCTTTATAGTTGATTAAATTTCATATCATGCCTTAATAAATGAGCAAACTGCTTAGAGGATTTATTATGATTATGTTTATGCGTTGGATTATTTGTAATAATGAAGAGTAGCATATTTGGATATTTGTGATTATGCTTATGTCATGAATGCCTATTGATTATGCTAAATGTTGGATTGTTTAATTTTGATAATTGTATCTGTTGGAATCCTCAGTATAGTTAGCTAAACAGAGGAGGTTCTGCCGGAATTTAGTAAAGTGTTGTGGTTTTAACTTGTTATGTTGTTAGCTTAGTAGCATTCCAGGCTCGTGTTGGGCTGGGGTGTTACATGAACTAGATCTTTTTGGTGGCGAGATAACTTAAAACTCATTGGTATGTGCAAAGGAATTGCTTCTTGCCATCTGGGAAAGGGTAACACATTTTTTTTTGAAGAATCTCTGGAATGGCAATCTTCTTCAGCGACAGGCTCCACATCTTTTCTCTTTTGTTGAAAAATGATAATCATAAGTGGCACAGATTAAGGAAGCTGCAGAATTCCAAGAATTGTTTCACTTACCACTGCCAACGCAAGCATACAATCAATATCATAACATTCAAGGAATGCTACAAGATTTGCAATTAAATGAGGAAGAAGATAAGTGCGCAAATATATGACGAACTGGTATTTATTCTTCTGGGAAAGTTTATAAAATCACTATGGGGCAAGCTCAAATTCCAATTTCCTTTAAATGGTTATGGAAGAGTTCATGTCAATCTAGGCACAAAATGTTTTTTTTTGGGCTACTTCTTGGAGACAGGCTAAATACAAGGAATCTTCTTAGAAGTAATTTTTTTCACATGGGTAACTATGAAAAGATTCAGAGTTTGGTTTTAGGCTTGCCACACCAATCATGATGGGCTTGTAGTATATATATATATATACTCATGTATCGATTACAACCGCAGATTACAAACTATTATAATCGTATTGCAACTGTTGATCAGAAATCAGAGAATAACTGAAAGAATCCTACTTGCCGGATTAGCAACAGTATCTGGCAACTAACTGTCAACTGAAATTACGATACAGATAACAGGGGAGTGCGCTATTTTAACACCCTCCCTCGATCGCAACTAGCAGACATCAAGTTGAGATTGTAATAAAGATGATCCATCGACCGTTTCGGTAATGACTTTGTGAAGATATCTGCAACTTGGTCTTCTGACGAAACAAATCGAACTTCCAGAGCTCCTAGCGCAACCCTTTCTCTAACAAAGTGGAAGTCGACCTCAATGTGTTTTGTTCTAGCATGAAAAACAGGATTTGTAGTCAAGTATGTGACACCTAGATTATCGCACCATAGAATTGGTGCTCTAGGTTGTATAATCTAAAGCTCTTTTAGTAAGGACTGAACCGAGATGATACTAAATTTGATCCATAGTATACCGCAAATCCTCCTATGGAGCGCCGATCATCGGGACACCTAGCCCAATCGGCATCAGTGAAAACACAGAGCAGTGTGGACTTGGACGATTGAATAGCTAGACCAACAGTTGCAATTCCTCTTATATACTTGAGTATTCTTTTTACTGCCTCCGAGTGTACATTAGTAGGACTTGGCAAAAATTGACATACTTTGTTTACGAAAAATGATATATCAGGTCTAGTGAGTGTAAGGTACTACAATGCACCTACAGTACTGCGGTACTGAAACACATCTTTGTCTGACAATGATGCCCCTTGAATCTTCGATAGCTTCTCAGTAACTACAATAGGAGTTGACACTGCCTTGCAGTTTGTCATGTTCATGCGTTGAAGTAGGTCATTGATGTACTTCCTCTGAGTTAACACATGATCTCTCTTCTCTGAATTTGCTTCAATGCCCAGAAAATAACTTAACTGACAGAGATCTTTGATAGCAAAGTCCATTGTCAACTGCTTAATGAGATTGTTTGTGGCCACAGAACATGAACTAGCGATAATGATATCATCCACATACACAAGCATATAGATTATTACCTGTGCTTTATAGAAAATGAATAGAGAGGTATATGCCTTCGAGGAGACGAAACCAAGTGATTGAAGTTTCTCACTAAGCCTTGAGTACCAGGCTCTAGGCGCTTGTTTCAGGCCATATATCCAGTTTACATATGTAATTGGGATATCTCTTGTCTTCATATCCAGGAGGCCGATCCATGTATACCTCTTCCTCTAATACTCTATGTAGAAAGGCATTTTGAACATCAACTTGTCACAATGTCTAACCTCTTGAGATGGCAATTGACAAGATCAGCCGAACTGTTGTCAGTTTGAAAACTGGGCTAAACGTATCTGAATAGTCAATTCCTTGTCTTTGCTTGAATCCCTTTGCTACCAGTCTAGCTTTATACCTCTCAATTGTCCCATCTGGCTTCTGTTTAAGCTTGTAGACCCATTTGCATCCTATGATATTCCTCTCCTGATCAGATGGTACAAGCTTCTAGGTTCTGTTTTCAGTAAAGCACCATATTCCATATCCATTGCAGCTTTCTATTCTAGTACTTTTAGTGCTTGATCATAAGACACTGGTTCAGCAAAGAATGCTCTGCCCTTTAAATAATATTTGATGGTGCCATTTGTGTATTGCTTTTGCATACTCAGATTGTTCTTCAGCCTTGTTCTCATTTGATGTTCATTGCTTTGGGACTGCAGAGTATTTCCAGTACCTTGCTGTTCAGGAAGAGTGACTGAATCATCTTGTTCCGAACTTGTAGTTTTCACTACAGTTCTTGTATCACAAGGATTAGTTGTAGGAATGACATATTGATAATTCCTCACACGATCATCTACTGCTACTGGTTCATTTTGAAACTTTCGTGGTGTTTCAAGAATGTGAACAGTGACAAGAAGGAGAATGCATGATTCAAGAGAGAGAGGAGGACATAGATGAATTTGAGTTAGTTTCAGTAGCAAAAGGAAATACCGATTCATCAAATGTGACATCCCTAGAGATATACACAAGTCTTGAAGATTTGTCAAGACACTAATTATTGGTGATATGGTCTAGAGACAATCATAGAGATGATTGTATCACATCTATGTTTATGAGTTATTGAATAAATGTTATTCTGTTCCTTGAATGAATCATTAGTTATAAAGATTCACAAGTATGTGACTTGTTGGTGAAGCTCTTTTTAACTTATATGATGTCGTTCTAAATGTATCCCTGGTCGGACGTTACTGGTCGAAACACTAGTGACTTATCGACCAACACATCTATTGATTGATGACTATGTTTCACCGGTCATGGATTTAGGATATCGAATCAATAATATGAACACATGTTAGAGAACATGAGGTTGGATTGACCCACCTTGAGACACTGTTGAGATTGTTATGATTCTATGTGTCATCAGTTGGTCTTAAGCGATGATGATGTATAATCCTTAGACCTAAGATCAGTATGGTTTCCTACATGTGTAATAGTACACTTAGGGGTTGCCAAACGCTACTTGTAACTGGGTAGTTATAAAGGTGGCTTTCGGGTATACTATGAAATATACGGAGGGATGTGACTAGTCAGATATGTGATTTGCCCCTTCTAACATAATGAGAGAGATATCTCTGGTCCCGTCGAACTGGTCGGATAAAGAAAGTGCATGACCATGCCACTGGTGGTCGAAGAGTTCGACCATATAAGGTTATCTGACACTCGATTGAGAAAGTATTGAACAGTCCATGGATGACATAAATTTCACCTGGAGTTCAACCAAATATCGTGAGGCAAAGGGAGAATACACGAGTTGATCACTTAGTTCGATCTCAGTTGCGGACTGGCCGTATAGAGATACGAGCCGGTTGTAGACTGGTCGAACGCAATCACATAGTAGTTGAAACCTGGTCGTAAGGAGTTACGAACTGGTCGAAACCAGATATGAACTGGTCGTATAGAGATATGAGTTGGTCATTAGTGATAAGGACCTGGTCGTAGATCATATTGCATTAAGATTCGTCCGATATAATTAATGTGTATTCGGGAATCATTATGTTCTGCTAGGAGCTGCTGACGACTCGTGACCAGAAAGGAGTTTCCGAGTCACAACCGATTATGAATGAACCTATAGGGTCACACACTTAATGGGTTGGAACAAACCGTGTTTGGATAGGATCCATCATGGGCATTATATAAGGAGATGCTTGATGCTGTTGGGAGATACACGTCATAAACGAGATACATGAAAGTCGTGACTTGAGTTGCTTCCCCAAAACCCTAGCTGCCATATTTCTGAGAGCCCTACCATGCGAGTTGGTGCTAGCACACCGGCGTACGATGTTCCTTCCCTTGACATGTGGATACCGCTACTGCGGTTGCTGTTGCGCTTGAGAAAGATCCGTGTTCTTCACAAGGAACGTTGGAGGTTGCTGGAGGAGACGATCGATTACGAGGACATTGGACGATCGACTACGACCACTACATCGACGCGCTCTTCGTTGGGTCAGGCTGCTCTGACTCTTCTTCCACTACACTACGTGTCTGGTGGTAACGATCTGTGATCATCTACTTACTTGGTTTCCTGGTTTACATGATAGAAATTTTGAATTGTTGCTATCGTAGCCTACCCGTATCCCTTCACTTATACCCCTTGTGTATGCTGCTATAACCCAAGAACACACACATCTTGGATCTGAATTGCAACTTTCTCGAGTTGTATAAAGTTTGGCCAACATGCACAGCCAAAAACTTTGAGCATTGTGTAGTTAGGTGATGTTTTGAGAAGACGAGCAATAGGAGTGAAGTTGTCAATGGTTTTGCTTGGCAACTAATTGATCAAGTAGCATGCGGTGTGGAATGCCTCATCCCAGTACCTAATCAGCATAGATGCTTATGCAAGCAGCGAAAGGCCAGTCTCCATGATGTGTCTGTGCTTCCTCTTTACGACACCATTCTGTTGATGCGTATGCAGACAAGAAACTCGGTGAGTAATGCCAAGTTTTCAAAGAAAGTATGTAGCTTTTGATATTCACCTCCCTAGTCAAATTGAACAGCCTGAATCTTAGTACTAAGCAATCATTCAACATGGTCTTGGAACTTATAGAACACATGCTCAACATCGATCTTGCTCTTTATTAAATAGATCCAAGTGAATTTGCTGTAATCTTCTAAGAAACTCACAAAGTATTTAAAACCTCCTAAAGATGTGTAGGACCCCATACATTGCTATGCACAAGTTCAAGAGGAGAGGTTGTTACATGAGTGGATCTACTATAGGGAAGTTGGTGAATCTTTGCATGCTGACAAGCATCACACACCATAGGCTCTTTATTAGGAAGAAAACCTAATCTATTTGTCTGAAGAATTGAATCAACGATTGTAGGAGATGGTGTCCAAGCCTTCTATGCCACCATTCCTAAAAAGCTTGTGTGTAGAAAGGGAATGTCAATGTTGACGAACAGAAGGAAGGGGATAAAGTCCTCCTTTGCTTCTATCGTGTAGAAGCACCTTCCTCATGACCCGATCATTAACAAAGAAAGAATCGGGATGAAATTCGACAAATGCATTATTGTCAGCAGTGAGTTTATGGACTGAAATATGGTGTTTATTGATTCGAGGAACATGCAAAACATTCTTTAAAACAAGAGATTTAGATGAACCAGGAACAACATAATGACCGATGTGAGAAATTTTCAAACCTGCACCGTTTGCAACTTGGACTTGATCTCCACCATTGTAGTGTTCACGTAGCCTGTCCAAGTCACTAGTGAGATGGTCAGTTACTGTTGTGTCTGCATACCAGTTTACATCAACTCCATATGACGCCGTGTGCGCAGTTGCTCCAGTCTTTGATTCTTTAGTTTGGTATGAATGATCAAACCAGTGGTAACACCGTAATGCATCATGACCATACTTGCCAGACACTCAGCAAGTTGGTCGATTTCCTCCTTGAGGCTTGCCGGTGTGTCCTGGTTGCCCACGCCCACGACCTCAACCACAGTTATGAGAACCAAATCTTGGTCCACCACGACCATTGTCACGATTGTTGTTGTAGATGGGACTTGTGTTATTGACTGAGGAATTAATCTGAAGAACATGATTGTTGTGTTCCATGCGCAGCTCATACCTGAGCAAATGCGTGTAGAAATCAGTGAGATTGATCGTGTCTGAACGCATTGTCGCGGATGTGACAAGAGCATCATAATCGAATCCAAGTCCAGACATCATATAGGAGATGATTTCCTCCTCTTGCAGTCTCTGACCAATGGATGCCATCTCATTAGCTAGGCCCTTCATCTTGTGGAAGTAATCCATAGCTGACAGCTCCTTCTTTTTTGTGTTTGCAAGCTGAAAACAGACTTGCATAATGCGGGCTCTAGAGCGTGAGCCGAACATATGGTTTCCAACGTTGCCCACACTTGCGCTTTTGAATTGAGGAAGAAAACATGCGAGAGGATCTCTTCTGTCACTGACGAGAGTAGTGCACTCAGCACTAACTGATCCTGTTGGCACCATGAAATGTACCCTGGATTGGTCATCTGACTGGTTTCTCCTTTGACAGTCTGAGTGAGAGTTGCTAGCGGAGCTGAGCTTGATCCATCTACAAAGCCTTGTAGTTGTTGACTGCGGAGGTAGGGGATGATCTGAGATTTTAGAGAAGGAAATTCTCTCGGTTAAGCTTGACATTGATGAAGTGGTTGAAGGTGGGTGTGGCAACGGGACCAGAGATCGACGATGTGGTGTTCCTTGTCGTGCTGCCTATGGAAGCTTGGCTTGATTGACTCATCGTGGAAAGGAGATGGCTCTGATACCATGAAAAGTTTCATAGTTTGGTTTCAGGTTTTGCCACACCAAACATGACGGGCTTGTGATGTATATATATACTCATGTATCGATTACAATCGAAGATGACAAACGATTACAATCTTATCACAACTATTTAACAGAAATTAGAGAATAACTGAAAGAATCCTACTTGCCGGATTAGCTACAATATCTGGCAAGTAACTATGTCAACTGAAATTGTGATACAGATAACAGGGGAGTGCGCTATTTTAACAAAACTTGTGTTCTCAGCGATAGCGGAGCTGAAGAAACTCTCCACCACTTATTTTTTGCTTGTCCATTCTCTCAAGTTTGTTGCGACTTTGTATGTCCTTCAAGAATTTACAATTTGTCAGTACAAGAATCAGTCCAAGACTTCAAGATCAGACTTTAGAGCCTTTCTTCATGGAGATAATTATTTTATTAACATGGAGCACATGGATAACCAGGAATAAAAAGATCTTTTAAGCTATTGAGTAACTAGGGTTGCAAATGGAGCGGATAATTCCCGTACAACCGCAGAGCGAATACGAGATGGAGAAATGGGCATCCGACACTATCCGTGTCTGACTCCGACTCAAGGGGAAAACAAAATAGCAGGATGAGCAATATCTGTCCTTATGTGTCCGTATGTTAGATGGTATGAGAAAAGCATGTTGTGACTTCACTTAGGGAGAAGATAATAGATAGGTTGGTTGCTAAATGTGAGTAGGCAGAGGATACTGTGTGTTTTTTCCTTCGACATTTCAGCGATTAGTCTCTCTATGTCAACTCTGATTGCACCCTTACTGTCCAATGTTCTGTGTAGGGGTGCAAAAGAAGCGGATAATTTTCGTCCGACCGACTGACGAAGACTCACGGAACGAATATGTGATGGAGAAATGGGTATCCGACACTGTTTGTGTCCAACTCCGATTCTAAGAAAAAAAAAATACAGAATATGATAGAAGATGAGCGACATCCATTCGTATCCGCTCCGATTGCACGCCTAGAGCCAACCATAGAAGACGGCAAAAGAAAATTCAAGCATGAGTTTACCATAGTTATCCATAGAACAAAGAAAAAAAAACTTTCCTATCATGGAATGGCTTAATAGTATTTCTTTAGTTTGGTTACTTTGTAAATCTGTATATGTACTTTTTATTTATATATTAATACATATATACAGTAGGATCCTTACTTACTTTTTCTAGTCAAAAGAAAATAAGTCTAAGCAAGATATGCAAAAATAGTAAAAAATAGAAGACAATATCACACTGACGTGTATATTGACGTATGCCTGTTTTTCCTTTTCCTTTTATAACTTTCTCCTGCACTTCTTTAGAAGAATCACGCGCTTTGCTAAAGGTCCAGCAACAGCATACTGCGCCCAAGTGCATTAGGATTAAGACGGAGAGTTTATTACAGATAGGCCATTAAAGAATCGGCCTGTCCAGACGGTCCGATCGATCGAGCCAGCAGGCTTAGGGGCATCTTTAATAGTATTCATCTCAGTCATCTCTTTTTTATTATGCCATTCAAAAGTCTAATTAGAGGAAAAATAATGTGAAAAGAGAGAATATACCATCTTTTATATAAAATACAAGCTGGGCATACAAATCATCACAAATGGTGAGTGAGTAATGAGAGAAGTTGTGTTGAAAATAAATGATTTTATTAATAAATTGTTAAAGATGTTGTTTCTAAGCTTGCTTGTAAATGAATTAAAACCTTTAGAGATAACTATAAGAGACAAACTATTTTACATATCAGTAGAGACCGCTTGTCTTTTGTCACCGTGCGCCAGTTGAGTTAGGATTTGAGACTTCTCTATACAATGGAGCTAGGACTTGGGACGTGATATGATGACATGGTTATGGTATTGGTACTCTATACACTCCCTAGTTGCGACCAGTGTCGGACTTTGAACGATCTAGCCAATGGGTCCCGCTGCGGCGGTTTGACTCGCTAAAAATATAATACTAATCAGAGGCATGAAACCAGCCTCATCGGGCATGGACGCGTGAAGCGCGCCATTCATGCGCTTTTTTGAGCTTCCTGATCGGTCAGGCGTGTGATCGGACTCGCGAAACATTTAAGATTTTATTAGCAGTTAGCAAATAATTGAGGCCGTGCAACAGCTATTTATACCCCCTTGGTACGCATTCCAGAGCTCAACAAGCAGCTCGAGCACTCCAGTCCATTGCCATTCCCATTTCTTTGTGCTTCAGAGTTTGGGCATTCGTAACAAGAAGTAATATGGAGGCCCAAAACATGGAGGTTGCTGCCCTGGTTCAGAAGATCGCCGGGCTCCACGCCGCCATCGCCAAGCTGCCGTCGTTGAGCCCATCTGCTGACGTGGACGCGCTGTTCACCGACCTCGTCACGGCGTGCGTTCCGCCAAGCCCCGTCGATGTGACTAAGCTCGGCCCGGAGGCGCAGAAGATGCGGGAGGAGCTCATCCGCCTCTGCTCCGACGCCGAGGGGAAGCTCGAGGCGCACTACTCCGACATGCTCGCCGCCTTCGACAACCCCCTCGATCACCTCGGACGCTTCCCTTACTACAGCAACTACATCAACCTCAGCAAGCTCGAGTACGAGCTCTTGGCTCGCTACGTGCCCGGCATTGCGCCGACCCGCGTCGCGTTCGTTGGGTCGGGCCCACTGCCGTTCAGTTCGCTTGTGCTCGCCGCGCGCCACCTGCCCAATACGCTGTTCGACAACTACGATTGGTGCGGCGCGGCGAACGAGCGGGCCAGGAAGCTAGTCCGCGCGGACAAGGACGTGGGCGTGCGCATGTCGTTCCACACCGCCGACGTGGCCAACCTGACGCAGGAGCTCGGCGCGTACGACGTCGTCTTCCTGGCCGCGCTCGTCGGCATGGCGGCCGAGGAGAAGGCCAAGGTGATAGCTCACCTGGGCACGCACATGGCGGACGGAGCGGCCCTCGTTGTGCGTAGTGCGCACGGGGCGCGGGGGTTCCTGTACCCCATCGTCGATCCTGAGGACATCAGGCTGGGCGGGTTCGATGTGCTGGCCGTGTACCACCCCAACGACGAGGTGGTCAACTCCGTAATCATCGCGCGTAAGGTGGACGAGCGCGCCAATGGACTCCAAAATGGCCATGCGCACACGCGCGGCGCGGTGCCGGTGGTGAGCCCGCCGTGCAAGTGCTGCAAGATGGAAGTGAGCGTGCTTGAGAAGAGGGAGGAGTTTGCCACCAAGGAGCTGTCCGTCTGAAGCATGGCGAGACATAATCGTCTAATTGCAGTATGCTACTCGTATGTGATATGTCGTATTTATGTTGGTTGTGACGTACTGGTACCCGTTGTTTTACTGTTTGGCGTTAAAACGTATATCGGAATGTCTTCCAAGTTCGGTGTAGAAGACATAGATGAGGACGGTCAGACATTGTGCGACAGAAGGAATACTATGTGTTTGTGACAGTCGGAAATAAGAACTTGGTTAAGGGCATGGAATTTCAGTGTATTGATCTACATGAATATATTTTCATGCAACCATGATACTTCATCCTGGGAATAACCCTGAGATTCTTTTTGGATTATTCAACTATAAAGCGGGCAGATAGGACCAGCATGGTTGGCTGGTTTGGTTTAGTGTCAGGGATTATGGCCATGCGGTATCATTGGTTCATTGCGTGTGCCAAGCAACTATTATAGATAAACATTTTTTTTCACATCGCTAAATAGATTTTTTATGCGTGGGAAGCAGCCTGGCTGCTGCGCGCGGCACAATAGCCCACGCTCCCTCGCGCTATGCGCGGCGTGTCAGCTTGCGCGTTTCCTGCAGGAGATCGGCGGTAAAACACACACGCGTACATTACGATCAACGGTAAAAGTCTCAGTATTGTTCAATCTGATAGTAAAAACCCCATATCACGAGATTAGTGATGAAATCGATAGTAAAAAAAGATCACGCGTCACCCAAATCGGCAGTAAAAAGGTTGGTTACTCCTGGAATCGATGGTAAAACCCGCAAATCACTGGTACGCCGCAGATCGGACAGTGGTTGACGGTAAAATTAGTCCCGAAAAACACTAGTACGGTGGAAACAAAACTACCGGGAGGCACATGTGGATGCATTTTCCCTCCTCCTCATCTACCCGACCTATTTTTACTGCTGACTCACCCACTATTTACTGTCTTCTCATCCGTTTACTGTGTGCGACACAATTTACTGTTTGTTCTAAGATATATTAATGTAAGTGCCATGAATTGTTATTGTCCGTGCGTATGTATGTAATTGTTGCTCTTATTAATGTGTTTTCCTTGACTCAGAAATGAGTTTTACAGTATGACAAAAAATTCTCGATATGTCCACACAATCCCCGTTCATTCTGACAAAAAATCGCTCCCCCTATTTTACTACCAATATGACGTTTGCATGGTCGCAACACGATTTCAACATGGTAACCGAAGAGGAAATGGGTAGATACAACTGTGAATGCAAATGGTTGGAGCATACTAGTACTTTTACTATCTCTCGGTCTAATAGTTATGGCCCAAATGATTATACTTTTATTGTCTAGTACAGATAGTCATTTTGCTGTCCTTGAATGTTTATTTTATTGTTAATCCATCTTCCGTGCACCGCCATAGGGCTGTTCTATGCGCACCTGATGCGCACCTGATATGGGTGTTCACCCACTTGCAGGTCGAGAGTATCCCTAGCCACTACGTGCTCTGTAGGTACACGAGGAATGCAAGGGTGGATGTGTCGTACAACAGACATGACCTCATGCAGGTCGGACCCGATGGGACTATTGAGATGTATAAGTGCTCTACCTTACTGACAGAGGCTATGGGCATGGTGAGGTTAGGGTGCAGATCGAGTCTTGCATACGATAGAGCCATGAAGGTCCTCAAGGCACTTCAAATGCAGCTTGATATCATACCCAACAACATTAGCCGAGTGGCTGAAGAGACCATTGAGCCCAATGAAGCGGACGACAATACGATCAATCCATCTGCGCTTCCTCTGTCATGGCCCATGGGTCGCAAACGAGCCGATGAGGAATCAGAGCATAGTGCTACCCCAGTGGGGAAGAACATGATGAGGGCGTGCAACAATTGCAGCCCAAAAGCCGGTCACAACAGTAAAACCTGCCCAACGCTACCCAAAAACTCCTCATCCAGGGGAAGAGAGGGTATTGGCAGTGGCAGGGGGAGGGGGAGAATGGGCGAGGGCGAGAACCTACCATCCGATTCATGATGATGAATCGAAAGAGGACAACGCTGAAGACAGTCTCAACAAAGGGTCAGATGATAGCGATATATGCTGAATAGCCATGTTTTTACTTCCATTTAGTAACACATTTACTACCTTGTCTTATGTGTGCTATTGTGTTACATCTGCCAACTAGAAAATAGAGTGCGTAATTCGAACATAGTTATTCTACGCTTAGCCAGAGAATAATATATCTATACATATATATTAAGATTATGTTCGCAAGCTCCAGACAGTTTTTCTCCACTGATAAAAACGGGCTAACTCATGCATTCCTCTTAAAGTTGATAAGTTTATCTTAAGTCACTTGCAAACTAAATTAAATACACAATTTTAATCAAGATTTATCATCGGCATCCCAAAGTAGACTTTCCTGTAATGCTGAGCTATCACAAGAATCATATAAACACAAATACGATGGAACCGCAATATTTTCATCAGCAAATTAAAGTGCGATATGGTTCTCCGAATATATGAAATTGCATAGCTACTAGCATTTTTTTAAAAAATTCTTACAAATGGATAAGATTAGAACCAATGAAGATTTCGAATGGGTGTAATAAGAAAAGGAGTATTCCAGTTGCACGTGATCAATTCTTTCTACTGATCAGTTGCCTCCATAATCCATTTTCATTTAGTTACTCAATCCCTCTATTCTCTTTTTTGATGTTGTTTTATAAACTTGTTTTTGTTCTCAAATAGATGTCATTTTAGGTTTTCTAGGTAGTGTTTTTCCTTAGATCCCCTATTAAAAGTGGGTTGGTATCGATGTCATTACTCTAACTCAACTCACAAGATGAAGCATTAAGTAGTGTATTGTTCAAGGTAAGACTACCATTAACAAGGGCAAATATATCACAAGATCAAGCATTAAGTAGTGCATTTTTCTTTGCTTAGAGGGCTAAAGCGACATCTAAAAAAGAACATAGGTAGTATTATTTTAAACATTATATGGTCTACAATACAAACCATGAATTGAGTGTTACATTTCCGAACTACTTTTAATAAAAAAAATCTACTAAAGCCATTTCCATGTTACAAATCTAAATATTTTTATATATGTTAGTTGTTAATGTTTAAGAAGTATGACTACTATTGATTAATAGTTATTAAAGTGGTAGATAATTGAATGGCATTTTGTAAAATATAAAGTGATGCGACAATGGGTGTCCTGATCTTTTGATGAGAAGGATAATTTCGATTTGGTAGAGACGGCCCTCACGATTTAGCTACCAATCACATACGACCAATATGCCCACAATCGCTGAGCCCACTCCATGATTGTTATCGACCTGACCACGAAGATTTATCCTACATGCAATCGAAGAACAAGCAAGAACAAGATTATAAGCAATCTGAAAATGCAAATAGGATTGAAATACTCAATAAAGTGAGATTCTAAAGTGGTATTATTTTTGGTCTAATCGAATCAAGCCAATACACGAAGTTGCAATGTAGCCAACTTTTAACTAAATAAAATTCAAACCCTAAAGTGTAGAACACAAGAGTATATATGAGGAATACAACGAGAAGGTGGCACCCAGGTTGGTGGGCGACCAAGGGGTGCTGGCCAGGGAGGTGGGCGCATGCCCCTAGGGTTAAAAGGCCCATGGGCCCAAGTGGAGGTTGCGCAACACCCTTCTGTCACGGGCTCAGAAATAGTGCCAGACTATTTTGGTGATTACAGTGCACTCAGAAGGAATTTGGAGGTGAGGCTAGAACCGTTGGAAGGGGGAAGAGATAAGATTTCAATCAAGTACTCGTTCACCACAAATGGAGTCCGTATGAGAAAGTTATGTCCGTTTGAAGTCGAAGATGTCTTCGAAGGCCGAATTGGATTCCAAAAGATGTCCAACTTGAACTCTTGCTTGGCTTGTAGAAAAAGTAACATGGAAACCTTCCTTGTACCATGACGTGGAGTAGCGGTTGTCTTCGGAGGGTTGATGTCCCCATCATAATGTCTTAACTCTCAACTTAATTCAGTTGGATTCTTTAATCAAGCTGTGGAAATGGCATGAAGTTACTGATTATGCTAATTCTATTTGTACCTCATAAATCCATATAAATTTAACTATTCACTTATCTATATATATAGACAAGTAATCCCCACTAACTACAATCAATGTTATTTCTCTCTTCTCTCATGCAACCACATCACCCCTATTGTTCACAATCCTTGAATGAACATAGAGTGTTGTAGATGTTCCATCGTTTGCATTGTCTTCTATTAGGCTTTACCATATCTCACATTGATTTGTTCGAACATTACCACCAATAAATTGATTCCTACAAATTTCCACTGCAATGTACAGGGTATCATTCTAGTATACATGAGTGCCATGCAATCTCCTGCTAGCGTAAAAAGATAAACAACGAACACTAAAATAAATGGAAGAAACATTTTCTTCGGGTGGAAACGTTATAAAAGCAAGGTGCCGTGTACAAAATAGATGTGGAAACTGTGGATATCATCGGGATATGCTCATGATCTTAGAATGATGATACAATTGGCAATGGTGTTGAGGGTTTGTCAAATCACTCGTTCTCTGCAAGTTCAGTAAAATCGGTATAACCGCATTTGAGGAGCGGTATTACCGCAATTGGTCATAGCCGGACATGGTCGTAGCTTTTTGTGTCGGGTGGTCGAAAGCTATGAGTACTATTCATTGAATGCTGTAGCTACGAGTACTGTTCATCGAGTACTGCAGCTACGAGTACCGAGTGGTCGAAAGCTACAAGTACTATTCATCAAATGCTGTAGCTACGAGTACTGTTCATTGAGTACTGCAGCTACGAGTACCGAGCGGTCGAAAGCTACGAGTACTTTACATCGAGTGCTGTAGCTATGAGTATTGTTCATCGAGTACTGCAGTTACGAGTACCAAGCGGTCAAAAGCTACAAGTACTATTCATCGAGTACTACATGGTCGTGGACACTGGTCGTAGACAGTGGTCATGGACACTAGTCGCAGACAATGGTCGTGGACTCTGGTCAGACAGTGGTCGTGGACACTGGTCGCAGACAGTGGTCATGGACTCTGGTCAGATAGTGGTCGTGGATGCATGTGTTGCTGATGTGTATTTTGACTAACGTAGGTCAAGTTGCGAAGAACTTGTTCCCAGAATTGATTTCTTGGTCTATGCTTGGTAGGTGGCTTGGAGGTCAACTATGGTCAACCGTGAGGAGGATTAGGACCTGGTTACGAGAACCAAGGTCCAGAACGATCGTGGATGCCGGGTGAGATGGTTGGACTCAAGCATGGCGCAAAATGGACAATGATGACCGAGCGGGACAGTTCGGTGCAACTGGTTGCATCAAGTGGTGCGGCAGTTCGGTGTGACGGGTCACATGAAGCAGTGCGGCAATTCATTGCGATGGGTCACATCAAGCGGCGCGGCAATTCGATGTGATGGGCCACATCAAGCGGCGTGGCAGTTTGGTGCGATGGGTTGTATCAAGTGGCACCAGGTCGGTGCAAGTGTCATGATGGTTTCAGTGGGAGTCAGATGGGAGAGACTTGTCGATATGATGAGAGCCATTGATCAACCTACATGTGGCAAAGAATGGGATTGCTTCATGAAGATTACTTTGAAATACGTGCATAAGTGAAACCCGTTTGTGTGTGAGCTTAACGGGTGCCCGTTTAGATGTCTTCCTCTAGAAGCTAGCCTCCACTATAAATTAGGGAGGGTGCTGCTGTGCACTCTTCAACCTTGGCACGAGAAACCCTAGTTTGGTTGTAGGGAGAACAGAGGGAAGTGGAGAGGTTATGGTTCTAGAGAGTTGGATTGATTGTGTGCTCAAGTGTTGAACTTTTGTCCTTCAGGATGGAGTGGCTGTAAACCAGCATCAATCTGAAATCAATCCAAGCAAGATGAGTCTTTTCTTGTTCTTACTCTCTCTTTTGTGATTTTGGGGCTTTCTTTTATCCTTTGGTTTCTGGCCTGTATCTTGCTTGCTGTGACATGTGGGAATGCATCTACGATCATCTTCATCATCTCTGACTAACGAGCTAGTTTTTTGTTTGTTTTCTTCGGGGAGTTGATTGGATTCAATATAAGTCTTCCGCTATGCTTGTTTATTGATCTTCATAGCTCTCATAGCTATTAGAGTGAAAATCTTGTTGAATCTGATCAAAGTGAAAAAGTGACAGTGCTCCTATTCACCCCCCTCTAGTCGCCTTTTCGGTCCAACAGAAACAATTTTAGATTTTTTTTTTATAATAGGCCAATCTTAAACTATACTACCTCCTGTCCCAAAAGAATGTCCTTCTAGGACAGGTGTAGTCAAGCTTGGCTATCGATACATTTTTCGATATTTAGATTGAACACAAGAAAATAGTATGTATAGATTTGTCTCGAAAAGACCATTCATAATAGTATAATTGTAATACCCCGAAATAGTTTTAAGGAAGAACCTTGTTAAAATAGTTAAATCAGAAAAAAGAGGGTTTGTTCGGCGCGTCTGCCCTGTTGTGGGCCTGGGCCTTTGGCCAACAGGCCCAATGGAGAGCCGGCCATAGGGCCTGTTGGGGGTTGGTCGAAAGGCCCATGGGGGGCAGCCGAAAGGGCCTAATGGGGGGCCAGCCACACCAAAAGGGGGGGCTCTTGCCCTAGCCCCTCCCCCACTCCTGCGCCTCCCCCCTCTTGGTCGCCGCCCCTGCCACTTCCCCACCCCTTGCGCCCCTGCCTCCTCCCCTCCTTGGCGCCTCATCTCCCTGGTGTTGCCCCTCCAAGCCGCCTCCTCCTGCTAGCATCTCCAAGAATCTTCCATTGGTGCTGCTACCTTGGTGGCCGACCAAAAAGAGGAAGGGAGAAGGTGTAGAAGGGGAGATTCCTCCGGGGTTTGACCATCATCTTCTTGCGAGTCTTCAAGGGTAACGAAGGGCTTTCTTCGCTGTTTGATTCTTATTAGATGTGAATTCGAATAGGTTGATTGGATCGAATTGCAGCTGCTAGAAATTCAGTTTTATCCATTTTAGTGTGCGGCTGTTTTCATGATCTTAGAGGCTGAATCAGAGGATCCCATATCCTAGAGTTATGTGAGGTTCGTTCTTAGCTTTCAGTGGATGCAAAGATCACTCAATTCCGAGTTACGGTTTAAAATTTATGATGAATTATTTGCTACCGTCCCGAAAGTCTGACGAGAATTAACAGTCACTGTATTTGTTAACTTATGACCTAGTTAGAGAATGATTCAGAAGTCTTGCCCATAACGACTATTGTAGATAATCTCATTAGCTTTCAGTATTGATAAAGACACCCCATTTGGATTTGTAGAACAAAAGTTATGCATGTATAAATTGACTGTCTAGCATGCATGTCAGGATCTGTCATTAGTTTTGACCCGTGTGCCACATTTTGTTAAGGGCAAAATTTGGGTGTCATGCCAACTAGGATTTTGAAGATGGTGTTATTAGCTCTCCAGAACAGTAAGAATTTTGGGTTTTGGTTAGACCAATCAAAAGTTATGAATATTTCTTTACCGACGTATAGTTCTACTAGACAGATTGGGTATTAAACTTTCGCCTAAATGTTATCCTAGGTTTTTGGCCGAATTGGAAGTTTCTACCAACTAGACTAATGTAGAGGTTTTCGATACCTTTTTATAGGATCTGAGATCACTCCGTTTCGAGTTTTAGAGCAAAAGATATGACATTTTTAGTATCGCTGCCCAGATTATCGTTCTGCTAGACTGTTGGTCTTATTGTGCAGAACAATCTTGTGAACCTTGTGTAGGGAGATGCGTTCAAGCATTGCGATTAGCGTCTTATTCGTGTTGTATCTTATTCAAGTAATTAAATTGTGTAGGAGGAGGGGATTCGAGTGTAGCGGCACCTCCCTTGCCTCACAACGCTTCGCAGGGCGGAAGGCAAGTACCTTGTTGAAATTATTGTTCATTGAATGTTTGATATGCTTGTTGTTCATGTTATGACTACCTTCTATTGCCTATGCGTAGATTTTAGATGATTCCTATTCATTACATGTTCATTGAATAATGGTTAATGAGAAGATGTCTCTTATGTTCATATTCAATTCATATGTTCATGATTCACCCACGGGGGTGGGGAGTAAGACCCATCATTCCAAAATGGGCACGTAAGACCCACCATTCCAAAGTGGGCAGACTTGGATCCCCGTTATGAAATGTTCTCATACGGGCCTTGGATCCCCGTATTTTGCATAGTGCGGGCCTGAGTGAACACCGACGGGTGTGTCACTGGCTATACCGGTATAAGCAAAGAGGAGATTTGCATATCATGCATTCATATGTTTATGTCATTCCACATTCATAACTCTTGATGCGAGGTTATGGTTCTTATTCAGTATTAATCTTACATTTCTGTTGGACTTGCTGAGTCTTGGACTCATTCTTGCATGTGTTTGTTTTTTTAGGTGATCACTGAAGTCGGCATTCTTGGGAGGGAGTAGTCACGAGCATTGCACTTACCCAATAATAATCACTTTCAATTTCATGAACTCACCTTTACTTTTCATTTGTTATCCATTGGATTGTAATAAATAGAGGTGGATGGTTGATACCTCATATTTTAGGATACAGTTGAGTTGGTACTGTTTTAAGTGGTGAATTCTGTTTCAATTGCTTACATTCGTCCTCGTAGAGGTTGATTTGCTTATGATTTTAATTATAAGATTGTTCAACTTATTCTGTATTATTGTTGAATGTTAGACTGTTTAAGTAGCATCTTGGCTTCTACATAGCCAGGGTGTTACAGTTGGTATCAGAGCGGGCTTTAGGTCTGTAGTAGGTAAAATGTTAAAAATGACACACTGTGCACAATAGGTGGGGTTGGGTAATCCATTGCATCCGTATTTCCAGTGGTATATTTTATTATGATGACCTGTTATTGTGTTGTTCCTGTGCTTCTATATTTGTCTTTAAGCTAAATGATTAGCAATTTGTCTTGGTGTTATTAGATGGTGAGAGGTAGAGGTCGTGGTCATGGAGCGGACCGTGGCTGTGGTCGTGGTCGTGGACGTAGTCTAGCCGTGTCTTCATCCTCGTTTGGGGGGGGCTGCTGGTGAGGCCGCTGAGGAGGTTGCCTCAGCTGCTCACCCGACCGTTGAAGCTCAGGCTGCGTTAGCTGTTATCATTCAAAATCTTCATAGGGATGTCCAGCAGCTCCTTCAGCAAGTGCTGGCAGCCTCTCCTGCTGTAGCTGCACCTGTGGCAGACCCGCCTGCAGCAGCAATTCCACCCGAGGCTAGGATGAGCCTCCGTGAGTGGATGTCGCTTCGTTTGGACACCTGACAGAGCGGGCTCCCCGTTCAGGCAGCGGATTGGCTCCACTATATGGAGAGACAGTTCAGTGCGTTGGAGATGACTTCGGTACAGAAGGTGCGTTTTGTGGCCTCCCAGTTGAAGGGTCAAGCTGACATTTGGTGAGAAGGGGTTCTATCAGCTAGGACTCCATAGCAAGGACCAGTTACTTGGGAAGTATTCATGGAGCAGTTCAGGGCCAAAGTCTATCCAGAATCCTTCCTTGAGAGGATGGAACAATCGCTGCTGACGTATGTTCAAGGAAAGATGTCAGTAGCAGAGTATGAGGCTGGATTCAACAATCTCGTACGCTTTGTTCCAGCTGTGGCTAGCGATGATTGGGAGAAGGCCAAGAGGTTCCGCAGGGGCCTCAATCAGGAGTATCACCATGTTCTAAGGGCGACTGGCTTACGTGACTTTCGCTCCGTGGTCGAGCAGGCCAAGGGAATGGAGCTGGAGAGAGATCTTTCTTCACAGAAGCAGGCTTCTAGTGGTTCTATCCCTGCTGGTGGTTCTGGCGGTGGCCAGAAGCGGAGTTTTGGTGGGGGAAGCGGGTCTTCTCAGGAACTGTTTCCAAAAGGTTTCAGGGGAATTAGCGCGCTCGTCCTGCTTAGCAGCGGCAGTCTACTTCGTCGGCACCACGTTCTTCCTCAT
Source organism: Ampelocalamus luodianensis (assembly GCA_036346255.1). Classification (NCBI taxonomy): domain Eukaryota; kingdom Viridiplantae; phylum Streptophyta; class Magnoliopsida; order Poales; family Poaceae; genus Ampelocalamus; species Ampelocalamus luodianensis. The sequence continues at coordinate 22,171,476 of CM070622.1, read as the reverse complement.
CTACCCTGCTGATGCGCCCTGTTCCAGGTCAAGGTATGATATGTTTCAATTGTGGTGAGGGTCACCGTGCTTCAGAGTGTTCATTCAAAGGGACTTGTCATTAGTGTGGCTGGGAAGGCCATAAACTGTCAGTGTGCAAAAGAACCCAGCGAGCATCATCAAGTGGGAGCCAATCCCAGCAGCTTCTTCTTCCAGTACTCCACGGGGTTCAGTTCAAACTCTGGCTGCCGTTCCAGTGCCTCAGTACTTTTCGGGGTGGGTTCCTCCTGCAACTTTCTCACCAGCACCTCCTGCGGGGTTCTACTGGAACCCTATCCCATCTGCACCGCCGTCGTTTACTTCACCTGTAGCTACCCCTGTTCATCCCGCGCCTAGTGTCGGCACATCCTCTGCTCTGGCACCACCAGGAGTCTACGCCATGTCTACCCCTGAGACTGCGGGCCACCCTGACATGGTGACAGGTGCCTTGCTAGTTGACTCTCATGAGGCTTTTGTTCTTTTCGATTCAGGGGCTACCCATTCTTTTGTGTCTTTGGACTTTGCTAGAAGGGCGGGTTTGAGTTTGCAGCATATTTCTGAATCCATCGTAGTCAGTTCACCTGGGGCCTTATTTCTAGTTCTATAGTATGTCCGGGCTGTTCTATTACCCGTTTCAATGAGGCATTCACCATTGTATCGACAAACTTTAGTCCCAACACCGTGGTGAAGGGAGCCCCTTCGAACAATCCTTCCTGGATTGCTTGTACTACTACAGCCTACCAACATGCAAGGCTAGTCCTAGATAACTTAATTAGCTAAGGCTATCGACTAGCACATGTAGTTGTACGCTTAGGCTAAGATTATATACACTGGCGTTCGGTCCTTAATCGACCTGGGTGAGGATCTTCCCCTATCTACAAATGAGAACACACTCTCATATTTTTTAGTTCATAATATAACTCATTTTTATTTTCATTTTTATACCAAACTAACAGAGATGACCCGTCTAGTCCAATATTTCAAAACCGCCCAAATTCCATACACATTGTTTTATCAAATGTTCGAATCTAGTGAAAACTAGAGCCCAGCTAAGCATCTATTCGATATTGGTAATCGAAATACCCAAATTGACCTTAGCTACTGTATAAACCATGTCCTAAAGGCTATAATAGCAAGGAAATCAACTTTACAAGGAGGAATCATGTACACAATAGGAATTTAACTACCGTTACCTGTAAATACAATAATTTTAGCCAAACATACACGCATGGATAATAGATTTTGCAAAATGAAATACAATAATTGAAAGAGTGGGATCAACATGATCAAAGGAGGTGCTTTTATTGCTCTAGTTGCTCGGAGAATGAGGGTTCTTGATCGTCAAATATCTCATTCGCGTTTTCAACGTCTATTCGAAAGAATGGAGAACGAGTTACAAATAATAAAATAAATTCAACAGAATAAAAATCCAAATATTTTTATATATTCAAACAGAGCATGATTTTATATGAATTTAGAAAAAAAGAACCATCTGATTTGGAGTTCATATACAAAATTTATTATCATTTGAATTTTGCTTGGTTTGAAAAATCCTAAAAATTAAGAATGACGTCGATGGCGTATTTGTTGAAATTATGCTTTGTAACAGAGAAGACATAATAATTTCCATTTTTAATAATTTCCATAAACCATTTTTTACACATGGGCCCTACATGTCAGTATCCCAAGTTTTAAGTCACGTTTTATTTAAGAAAACAGTGGGTGGTCCCACATGTCATAGACTCATTAATTTTTAACCGAGTGATTAACCTTTATTTGATTTTATTCCTGAGTTAACCCTCTGACAGGTGAGGTACACTTGTCAGTCTCTCAGGTTTTTAACATGTTTTATTAATGAAAACATTGTGTGGGTCCCTCATATCAGTGACTCATTTACTAAAACGCGTTTAAGTTAGATTTTTTGTTATCTTTTTTACCAATCCCACATGTTAGTGACTAGTTACACTTCACCACTATGCTTAACATGAAACTAATCCTAACCGCGAGTGTAGACCACTGTGTCGCGAGATAAGGAGATTAGAGCATAGTGTCGCGCCACTCGACGATCTCGCCGGCGGCGAATGGCACAACGGCTTGGCTCGGGTATGGGAAAATAGGTTCCTAGTGCGATGACGATTCTACCGAGTGGTGGCAGCAAAACAATGGGTGGCTGGAGCGTCGCTAGTGATAACTTCTAGAGGCAGGGCAAAACAGGGCCGCGACAATTTCACGATCGGAGCAGAAGCAAAGCAAGAAATGGTACGCATAGGCTCTAGTGGACAATTGTGATGCTACCAGTGGTAGCGCGGAGACCAATGGTCATCGAAGCAGTGGTGACAATCTCTCCCGCGGTGGCGCCTTGGGCGGTCATGGTGATTTCTATGCTACGCTTGCTAAACATCCAATCCAACAGGCGCATTAGCTCTAGGGTGCTACTAGAAGCTCACCAAGGGTGTTAATGGCTTCGGAGGAGGGTCGGAGAGGTTGGAGCAGCAACGGCGTTGAACCTGGGAGCGAAGGATCCCAGATTCTTTGTGTCACATACACTAGTTCAGGAACAACTAGTGTGCATAGTCGAACACAAGTGAATAGCACAACCATAATATGCGATTCATTCATAATAATTAAAGTTTGTTACAAAAGGAGCATAAAGCCAATAAACAAAATATAGCAGAAGCAAAAGTAGTAAGATAGATCACATGATTCGCCACTAGCAATCGTCTGAGGGCGTAGTGCCTAGTCGTGCAGGTTCTCATCCTCCTCGTAGTAATCCTCATCTGAACAACAATTTATGAAGAAAGGGTGAATACAAATAAATGTACTATGCAAGTTACACCTAATAATAGAATTATAATACATGCAGGGATATATCAAAGGAAGGCTTATGTGGTTGAGTTTGCGTAAAGCAATTTTTTGTTTTCGAATATCTGTACTAAGTTCCAAAGCAGTTATTCTATAACTAAAATTTATTTTCTAAATTCTCAAGTTTTATAGTAAGATAACCTCCATACAACTATGGTGAAGGATACCCTCCTATCACATGGCAAACCGTCCAATTTCCCAATTGGATAAACTATCCAAAATCACTTGTTAAACCTTTTGAAAACAAAAACTAATGTCTAACTTTGAGTGACTTTGCTCAGCATGTCCATGACCGTGGATATGGCTATTCAAATAGTTTTACACTCTATAGAGGTGTACAGCTTGATCCACAAGAGATTATGATATGGGGTGGCCCGATCTTCTCGAGTAGAACCGTGGATAAAATAGTGCTTGACGACGAACAACGCTCGGCTGTACACCACGCGCCAATGCACGGACTTGCAGCTCTATGGATATTCACCAACACGCACCAGGATTATCGCCGCTAGACCATGAGCAGAGATCGCCAAGCCCTCAATTCCCAGCGAAAAAGCAAACTTGACCTTGATTTGTAGAACGAACAATGGATCACCTAATTCCCTCTCAGAAATCCTTGCTTGAGTTTCTTGTACGAAAGAATAAGCAATAACTTGTGTTCAATCCTATTCTCAAAGTTGGTCTGTCAGAACTTTACATGCGCTAGCTATTTTAACGGCCAAACTCATTGCTCTCGGCAAATTGCCATGGCTAGAAAAGGAAAGTGCTATGCTGATTGAATGTGTTTCCAATTTGGCTAACTATTGCTAAAAATAAAAATACACATGCCTAATGTATTCGACCGAACACATTTGGCTGGCCATCTCCAAATCAGTCACGTGAGCATGGTTCACAACCTAACATGTGATTCGGTCATGTGCATGGTGGCCAAGCAATCTCCAAGTCACGTAGCCTTACATGTGTAGATGCTTTCCTTCTTGTGTTTGGCGAACAACCGAATCATCCTTGATTTTATTTCTTTCATGCAAAAGTCTTCTTCCTGCTCTTTCCTCACGATCAGCATTTAATCCACGCACTTGTATCCCCATGCATTTTAGCAACATCCAGATTTTCCTTGACTTGCTCCAACTAAAATTCTTCCATTGTTGAATCTTCAAACCTGAGCACAATCAAAATACTATTTTTAGGTAGTATAAAATTCTCATTAAAATTAATGACATGTTCATTAAGGAGTAAGTTCACTTGATCTTATAGGTTTGTGGCACATGCTCTTGTATTTGGTCTAGTCGGCAATTCGATGCGTATATCCTGAGCATTAGGTAGGGGAGAAGAAAGCGTTGTGGGGATGCCCTCATCATCCTCCCCCTCTTGAAAAAGCGTCGTCCTCGACGTTAGATGATCAGCACCGAAGAACGGCGATAAATTAGCAACGTTGAATGTTGAGCTCATGCCATAGTCATCTCCTGGAATCAAATCAATTTGACGCTCTATCCCGCGGATTGGTGGCAAACCAGCGGGCACTTCCTCTGGAAAGAAGTCACTAAATTCCTGCAAAATATGAGAGACACCATTAGGAAAAGACGTCAAGTCGTCAGGACAAAGTAATAATGCATCCTTGTAGAGAAGTACAAAGTGCACCAAATTGGGATTCTCACAAAAAGCTCTCATCTCTGACGGTTACCAATAAGAGATAATGGTGCGTTACATACAGTTACTCTAGAGAATAACTACATATATTGATTGCTCAGATCTTATAATTAATTAGGCCTATAGGCAAGTGGAGCCAGTTAACTGTGAAGTAGTCATGACCGAGCTGGTCGTAGAAGGACTTACGACCAGAGGGTAGTTGTAGAAAAGCTTACGACTGGGTACTGGTCGTAGGAGAACTGACGATTACATGGTAGTCGTAGAAGGACTTACAACTATGGAGGTGATCGTAGAAGAACTTACGTCCACCTGATTGGATTCTCCCTTATGACTATAAGGGGTATACTTAATAGCTGTTGTGACGTCATATTTACCTATAGTACTAATTACAGATAAATAGCAAAATGAGGATTATTAGATCCTCATCATTTAGCCCCCTAGCTTTAAGTGAAAATAACTTACTTGGGAAAGGAGTCATAGATGTTCTTACGACCACTAGGTGGTTGTAGGGTAAAGGTCAAAGGAAAAACTCTTCAACACGTGTTTCATTTGATCAGAAATATACTTGGTCGAGGAAGTTTGTTGAAAATCTCACGACTATGAGGTAGTCGTAGAAAATCATTACGACTACGAAGTGATCGTGGCACAATGATCAGAGGTAAAGCCTTTCCAATTGGTATTTCGCTTGACTAGAAATATATTGGCCAAGAAGGTAATTTCGCTTGAGGTGTGAAACTAGCCTCGGTTTTTCGAACAGGCAGATTTAAGAGAATCTGTCCGTTAGAGCAATTCCCGAAGTGGTGGGAACCGTTGAGTTTCCACGGCGTTTCGTTTCAAGCGCACGGTTATAAAAACTAACCGCGAGGGTGACTTTAGGGTTCTTACCTTTTTCCAATTCACCTTGACTGTTCATCAAGTTCTCGCCTTCTCCGCCGCCAGCAAAAACTGTGTACTTCAAGCTTTTCCAAATCAAAATCTCCTTTTATGAGAAAAAAAATGGCCAGGACAGTCTCTGAGTGGGCCGAATCGGAGATGGACATGGCGAAGATGAACGCTTTGGTGGCTGCCGAGAAGATTCCCGAGAAGGTACTCGTGAAGTGGATTTCAGCGATTGGACAACACTGGCCGTCAGGGGAGACTGGGCAAATCCCTGTCTTCTAGGCGTACTGTGAGTGCGGCCTTCGATTGCCTGCTCACCCTTTTCTCACATTCGTACACGAGCACTTTGGGGTGGAATTAGTGAACCTTGGTCCTAATTCCATCACAGTGTTAAGCGTATTCATATACCTGTGTGAGGCATACCTGGGGATTCCGATGGACCTCGAGCTTTTCCAATATTATTACGAGATGGCTCGATAAGTCAGAATCGCCAGGAGTTGCGGTTTGAAGCTCCACGACGGGAAGTCGAAGGAGTACATTCAGATGGTCACCCAGTCTTCGTGGCTGGGATGGAAGAAGAAGTGGTTTTACTGGGAGGTCATCGAGGAAGACAGCCTTTTATTTGCTGGAAACGTTCTGAGAGGATTTCTTTCTGGGATTCGACTCCCAGGGATCTTGATCGGATCACCCCCTATATTCATGCTATCAAAGACTTGAAGGGGGGACTCACTAGATGGAACGTGGTGAAGGACTTCATCACGCGCCACATTAGTCCCCTGAAGAAATGAGTTCCTCCTATGTGGAGGTACTCGGGGACAACAGACCCGACTAGGGATTACAAAGAGGGTGAGTGAAATTCTTACTTTTGACTCTTGTTTTGGTTAGTCCTGGTTTGGTCTGTTGACTATGCTATCTGTTTGCACAGATCTTTCACAGGTAGAGATTGATGCTCGTGTCAAACTCATCTACCAGAAAAGTCCCTCAAATGTAGCGGTTCCTCAAATCCTTGCTGTTTTAACCGCAGAGGAAAAGGTGGAACACCTAAAGGTAATAAAAAATCGAGTTCATCTTTAGGCTTTAATAGTCGTAAAAGGATTTACGACTGGAGGATTTATCGTAGAAGAAACTTACGACTGTGGGCTGGTCGTAGAAGAACTTCGGACAGTAGGTGATCATATAAAGACTTATGATCACTTTAGTAATGTTTTGTTTTTCTGATTTTAACAGAAAGTAGGCATGGAAGATCACCAAGACGACGCGGAGGTTGCATTGATGGTCATTGGGGCGGCGGCGCAAACGGAGCAAGCAAAAGCTCCTCCAACCAAAAGGCGTTGACTTGTAAAGGTTGCTGACAAGGGTGGTGTGAGTTCAAGTCCCGCTAGCCCCTTTGCATAATTAGTTGTAGACATGGCAGCTGCAGAGAAGGAAAGGACAGACGAAGCTGCCATAGCCCTTAAGCGCAAAGCCCCCAAGGCCAAGGTATCCTTCTATTACGACAACAAGACTTTCGTAGTTTGTGCTTCTCATGGCTTTGTAAAGCAGCTAGAAAAGGAGAACTGAAAAGCTTCATGTCTTTTGTGAAGGAAACTGCTGCTCCAGTAGATCCTGAGGTCGAGGAGAGCAGTGCTCTTGAAGTGGTCGAGACAGATCTCGGCCACTCGGGGAGTCAGGAGGATCACAAAGTGGTGACTCCTGTTCCCCTGAGTGAATCTCAACCAAAACTAGTCGAGAACAAGTCGAAGAAATCTTCTATTAGGAAGGTTGCTTCCAAGTTCCTGGTTAGGTCCAGGACACAGAGGTATGTAAAAAATAAAAGTGTAAGAACAGCATTTACCCTTCATTTTTCATGAGTTAACTTGCTCTCTGTTTTGCGATTTTAGCCCAACTCCTTCAGCCCCCGAGGATGTTTCTATTGAGAAGCCCGCTGCTACTTCTTCAGTAAATGAAGGAACGACAGCGGTAGTGGCTGAAATGTCAGCCACTATTCCCGCGGTGGAAGAAACTGTCGCTACTGGAGTTGCTACGACTACTGATATAGTCGTAGGGATGGAGGCAGAGACAATAGAGGCCATGAAGAAGACGCTAGGAGAAGGTGGTGGTGAGAGCTCCGACCACCACTCCAGTAAGGAGGTTGTCGAGGCCGTTCCTCCTGGTCCTCATGGCGACGCTGTCATCACTGTGTCAGAGGAAGAGGAGTACTTTAACTTCTGCTCTGATTTCTTTGGCCCTGCTTCCATCGTAGGATCTTCCACCTTCAGATCTCGCGACCGAGTCCCCCATCCTAGTAACATTCCCAACTGTGGGGAAGTTTTCGATGACGAATGTCTCGAAAAGGTTTGGTGGAATCACGTCGAGGAGATGGATGGTAAAGGATCTAGATCCGCCATTATGTATTAATGGAGTATTTTGATGATTAATGACAAGTCTATTTATGAGACTAACACTCTTATTGTTATACCATGATTAGTCTCAGCTTGGATATAAAAGGAAAAATCCAAACAGGTATGTATTCATAATGACAAATCTATTTGTGAGACTAACACTTCTATTGATTACCTATTGTTTAGTCTCATTTGGATATAAAGGTGAAAAACACAAAAGGTATGCATTTTACTTCATATTTATATATACTGTTGCATTCCTCGGATCCAAAATATAGGATTAACTCCACCAAAAGTCTAACTTGAATATGTGCATATGTTCTTAACACACATTTGTGTATGCACACATTTAGGGGGAATTCACTCTATGTTTTGTGGTTTCATTAGTATTGATCTATATTCCCTTTCCACATATTTGAGATCTCTACTTTGAAACATATCTTTGAGTATATAAAACTTGTGGAGTTCATATATATACTTATATGAGTATATGAGACTTGTGTAGTTCATATACAATCTTTTGAGTATGTACAACTTGTGTAGTTCGTATATACTCATACAAATCTTTATTCAATTATTTGCTATTGTGATGGTTGTCATCAATTACCAAAGAGGGAAAGATTGAAGTATCTTGAACCACCATTATGAGTTAATGGTATGTTGTTGTAATTAATGACAATCACATTGTGGGACTAACATTTTCCATGAGTTGGATAAATAGGTTATATTCCATGCGATTAAGACTTTGGATGGCATCATGAGTTGATGGTCATCAAGTCAAGGTTCAAGAAAAGGAAGTTATCATGTGTTGATGATGATGAAGAAGAGAAGATGATCATGAGTTGATCATCAAGTTAAAAGAAGACCCATCATGTGTTGATGGACATCAAGTGAAGAACGCATCATGTGTTGATGCATATCAAGACTCGGGATGAAGGATGTCATCATGTGTTGATGAGCATCAAGCCAAGATCCCAAGTAAAGGAAATCAACATATGTTGATGATCATCGAGTCAAGGACCCGGACTTGAAGTGAAGATGTGCGTCATCAAGCTTCAGGAAGATGTTCAAGGCAAAGGTATGACTAGCTAGGGCTAAGGATGTGTTCCTAGTCTTTTACCGGTCTTGGTGTTTGGTTGGAAGACTGGATTGCTAGTATAGGTTGCCGTACTATTAAGAGGGATCTTGTCTAGTAGCTTGAGTCTCATCATGTGTGATAGCTCAATCTTGCTTGCTCTAGCTCACCGTGGCATGATGCTATTATTTGCGAATGTGTTTTGCAAATAGTTGTGGCTCATGCGTCTAATCCTTGTAGCATGTGACTATACTTTGCAAATGTGTTTTGCAAATGATTGAAGTCCATGTACATACTCCTTATGGCATGATCTAAGTTTGCAAATGTGTTTTGCAAATTGTTGGGATTCATGTATTTTCCCTTGACATGGTCTAAGATTGCTTGTTGCTAATTATTTGGACTTAGACCATGATAGTGGCTCTTTGGAATTGTGCTTTTTGATTTGATAAAATGTGTTTAAGATCCAATCAAATAGGTGGGTTGTGTAGCCCTCTGAATAAGCTTTCAATAGAGTCCAAAATCACTCAATTCCGACATCGGAGTCAAAAGTTATGACCGTTTTTCCGAGTGTCGCCTGTACTGAAATTCAGGTGCGGACTAATCGCAGTTGAAAGCCCGGACTGACCGCCCATATGCCTGCAGACTGACCGCCCTTGTAAGGCCGGTCAGCTTTTTTCAGAGAGCATGTTTTTCGGTTTTCTACCTCCCGGAAGGCCCGGACTAACCGGGGGTCCGGTCAGACCAGACCCTGTGAGGGCGGACTGACCGGGAATTGTGTGTAACGACTATTTTTATAGCCGCGTAATCAGAGTTCGACCGACCGCCCTATGCTGCAGACGACCGGTTTCCTTGAATTTCGACAGATTCTCTTCCAATGGCTAGTTTTTGTGTGTGGGCTATAAATACTCACCTTGGCCGGTTGGGGGGCAACCCTTGGCATCCCATTTCATTCTCTTGAGCTAGTGTGAGCTTCTCCTCTCAATTGTGCATGTGTTGCACCTTGTGAGCAAAAGGAGATGGTCTAGTTGCATGTGTTGCAACTAGAATTGGATTGAGCATCCAATTGTGCATGTGTTGCACTTGGTGAGAGTCAAGCAAGGGGTTTGGCTTATTACTCTAGGTGTTTGCCGACACCTAGACGGCTTGAGGCGTCGTGCGTCGGTGATCTTCTCAAAGAAGGCTTGTGAGAAGACCCGAGCGGCTTGTGAGTGGCTTGGTGCTCGCCATCTCCGGAGTGGAGTAAGAGTAACCCTAGTGGAGCGAGGTGTTGATACCTCGGAGGAAGGCTTAATTCGTGGAGCCGACCCAATTTGTTTGGGTTTCCTCAACGTGGACTAGGGGAGACCGGCAAGTCTTCGAACACCACGGTAAAACATTGTCGTGTCATTGTGGTTTGCATTCTATTACTTTACATTGTGCAATTTATATTTCTTGTATTAAATTGCTTATTCATTGTGTATGAATGCTTGTCATGCTTTGTGCTATTTACATTGCTAGAATTGAATAGCTTACATGTCCTTGCTTAATTGCAATATTCTTCAATTGACTTGTATTGTTGGTGTACTTAGTTGAACCTAGTTAATTTAGGCTTTAATTGTGCAAAACCGTATTTGTATTAGCTTCCGCATTAGAAATCGGTTTTAGCGCATAGAAGTTTTTAAAACGCCTATTCACCCCCCTCTAGTCGGCCTCCTCGCTCTTACAGATGGGCTGAAAGATCCGACAAGGATAGTCTCCATGTTCACTCGGATGAGCATGAATGTAAGTATCTGACAATACCTATAAGTATGGTTTTATCATCGCTTTTCATTGTCTTTCTTTTTTGCAGAAAGCTTTGAAACAAATTGCCACGGTTTGTGAGTATAACCGGCAACTTGTTAAGCTACGACAAGAGAAAGTAGTACTCTGCGAACAAGCAGAGAGGTGGTGAGTCACTGATACTCGTAATCATTTTATGTTTCGACTACTCGTACAGTACTCGTGGGGATTGTCGTGGAAAACCTTACGACTTGGTACTGGTCGTAGAAAAATTTACGATCAGGAGTGATCGTAGAAGAACTTACGATCACGTGATAATCGCAGAAATACTTACAACTATGGGGATGGTTGTAGAATAGCTTACGACCACTTGCCTCTGTGTTCATGTCTATTCTTACCTTTTTCAGGTCCAAGAGTGACGAAAAGACCCTAGTTGATTCACTCGACTATGAAAAAGCCAAGACGAAAAAGTTAAGGGATGAAGTAACTATCCTTCTGAAGAAGCTTCAGGAGGCCAACTCTGCATCCCAGCAGTTGTAGGAAGAAATAAACAGTACGTCCTTGAAGTTACGACTACTTGTAATCTTGATCTTCCTAACTTCTTGTTCTTTTTTAGAAAAAGAAGTCGAGATAAGAGCTCTTCAAGCCAAAGTGGGGACTCTTCAGACCGAAGTTAAAGAAAAGTCCTTGGTCGTTCATGAAATCTCCCGCATTGCCAAGGATAAAGATCAAGAAATTGAGAGATTAGATTCTCAATTAGCGGGTAAGTAATCTTTTACCTGCTATTAAATTGTTTTTTCATCTCCTAGAGTCATTTTATCTAACCAACCTCACTCTATTAGAGCGATTAGTCGAAATAAAACGACTCCATAAGGCTTCGACTTGCACCCAGGAGGAGATGAAGTCGATGAAGGTCAATCTTCAAGATGACATCTCACTTTTGAACAATGTACTTGGTGGGCTACGTGCTGAGAAGGTCACCCTTCGTGAAGACACGATAGCCGCCCACACGAGTGTCATTGGAGAGCAAGTCGATACTTTACAAGAGTTGGTAACCACTTTGAAGACCAACCAGACCAACTCGATAAAGGAAGCGGTCAAAAGGGCTGTAAGCTATGTCTTAGCAAAACTTAAAGCCCGTGACCCCAACCTTAACACTCAATCAATTGAAGCCGACTTCGACTGCACTGAAGCCGAAGCGAAGCGGTTGATCGAGGACATGCAGTCGGTAGGCGAGAAGGTCGCAGAGGAGATGCAAATAGGATCTCCTTTATCAGAGTAGTCTGTAATAAGAACCTGTAAAGACAAGCCTGTAAAGACAAGCCTTTTGTTGATGTATAAATATGTGATCCTTCTTTTTTCCTGCAAATCATCTCGTAGAGTAGTTAGTAACTCATAAGATAATGAATGGAAAAGATAATTAGACTAGATATCTATAATCCTTCCTTTCTTCTTCCTTTTTCCTGCAAATCATCTCGTAGAGTGGTTAGTAACTCATAAGATAATGGACGGAAAAAGAAACCAAGACTAAGAATTGAAGTCATGCTTATAACTTTATCCTAGCCCCTGACTATTTGCTTAGTTTATTTGAATAAACTAAGTGAATAGTAAAAAAAAGTGATTTATTAAAATAGAGAGGTTTGCTCGACTTATAGTTTTCGATCTCGATTATCCTGCACTAGTTGAAAGAGTAGAAATGAATCGACACTAGGAAGTTCCTTCTAGTGGGCAGGATCACGTGCAGAAAGGAAAGGCTTCGACTAGGTGATGTTACCATCTCTGACCGGAGTAATCAAATCAAGAACGGTAACTTGAGTGAAACAAACATCTAGAGGACCTTTAAAAATTCGTTCGACCTTTCTCAGTGTACTTGATAAGTTTGTCCTGGAAGCAAAAGTAGAAAACGAGACGACGCTAATAAGTTCCTTCTAGTGTGCAGGACCACGTGCTGAGAGAAGCTTCGACTAGGTGTATTTCTTCCTCCACCAGTTAAAACCGACCAAGTTTACCAAAAGCAGTCGAACAAATCTCAACGGTGTACTCTTCTTAGAGTATTTTTCAAAATAAAGAAATAAACTAAGGTGAGAAGAGTTGGCTTAAAATCCTTCGACCATGTTTTCTGAGCCCAAAACCTTTATATTGGCAGCAAAAGTTAGAAATAGGGTGATACTGGAAGCTCCTTCTAGCGGGTAGGACCACGTGCAGAAAGGAGGAACTTTGACTAATTGTTGTGTCCTTTCTTCGACCAGTGTAAAGAAAAAATTAAGCGTAAAATATGGTCGAATGATTAGAAAAGCACTACTCAAAGTAAGACAATAAAGATAGAAATAACCTGATACTTTATTGTTGTGGAGATTTGTTACACGTAGAATTTGCATAACTGGTCGATGTTCCAAGAGTTTGGGAGAACTCGACCATCGTCCATTGCTAGTCGTACCGAACTTGGACGCATAATTTTGACCAGAGTGTAAGGACCTTCCTACTTGAGGGAAAGTTTATTCCGATTAGACAGAGATTGGATAAGCCTCAACACCAAGTCACCTACAGTAAGGCTGCGAGGTTGGACCTTACGATTGTAGTATCTGCGCAGGGCTTGTTAGTAGACTACTAAACGGATTAAAGCCTGGTTTCTCTTCTCTTCGAGCAGGCTGATGTCATCCGCTCGAAGTTGTTCTTGGGCGGAGTCGTCAAAATTTTTGACTTGTGTCGACCTGATCTTTAGTTCTGGCGAGAGCGTGGCTTCGGCACCAAAGACTAGAAAGAAAGGTGTTTCACCTATAGCCCAACTAGCGATCGTACGAATTGCCCATAATAGTGAGGGCAATTCTTGTACCCAAGCCCCCGAGCGCTTGACAAGCTGGTCGAAGACTCAAGTTTTAATTCCCTACATTATTTGGCCGTTCGCTCTTTCGATCGCCCCATTGCTTTTGGGGTAGGCGACTGAAGCATAACACAACTTGGTACCCAACTCGTCGCAAAATTCTTGAAATTTTGCACTCGAAAATTGCTTACCATTATCGGTGATTATCCAATTAGGTACCCCAAATTGAGTTATCACGCATCTCATCATGAACCTTTTTGCTGCTTCGTTGTTATCCTAGTCACAGGTTCGGCTTCTATCCATTTTGTGAATGTATCAGTAGCCACAAAAAGGAATTCGAATCCGCTGGAGCTTTGGGTAACGGTCCTAGGATATCAAGACCCCAGGTCGCAAAAGGCCAAGATAGAGGGATTGTTTGTAATGCCTGAGCCAGTTGGTGCATTTGCCTGCTATGAAACTGCATTGTACACACTTTTTAACCAACTCCTTGGCATCATAGAGGGTTATTGGCCAATAGAAACCTTATCGAAAGGCCTTACCGACCAACGTTCTGTAGGAAGCATGAGTCCCATAGATGCCTCCGTGTATGTCGTGAAGGAGTTTTAATCCTTCGCTCTGCGGAATGCCTCGCATGAGCACCCCTTGAGTGCCTCTTTTATAGAGGACTCCTTCGACCAAAGCATACATTTTGGCCTTTCGAGATAATCGATCTGCCTCGAGATCATCGTCGGGTACAGAACCCGTCTAAAGATACTCGTAGATGGGAGTCATCCAGATATCCTCGTATTCTAGAGATGCTGTCTCAATAGGATGTGTCTTTGGTTCTTCGACCAGGGACGGCTTCTAGAGTTGCTCCAAGAAGACTCCTTTTGGTACTATAGATCAAGAAGAAGCTATCTGAGCAAGTTGGTATGCGAGGAAATTATCCTTTCGAGGGATAAATTGTACCTCAAAACCAAGAAAATGCTTTTCAAGTTTTCGGACTTTCGATAAGTACCGAGACATTGTTGGATTAGAGCACTGGTACTCTTTTTCGACTTGATTCATGACTAGTTGAGAATCTACTCTCATAAGTAGTCGGCGAATCGAGAGCACTTTCGCAGCTCGTATGCCAGCTAGCAAACTTTCGTATTCTGCCACGTTGTTAGTGGTCTGAAAGTTTAATTGTATGGCATACTTTAAGATCTTTCCAGTGGGAGATTCCAAGACCACCCCAGCCCCCGAGCCACTTAGAGTAAGTGACCTGTCAAAGTACATCGTCCACTGGTCGTGGGAATCGTACTAGGCATCCTGAACAGGTTTAGGATTTTTCCATTCGGTGACAAAGTCTTGCAAGATCTGGGATTTAATGGCCGTTCGGGACACGAAATAGATGTCGAACTCCCCATGTTCGACTGATCATTTTGCCATACGTCCCGCTATTTCCCTACTCTGGAGGATCACTCCCAAGGAAAACTCAGACAGCACAGCTAGTTTGTGCGCCTAAAAATAATATCACAGTTTCCTTGAAGATATGAGGAGGGCATATAGAAGTTTTTAGACTTGAGAGTAACGCTCCTTAGGCTCGTGTAAAACTTCAATAACGTAGTAAACTGGTCGTTGTACGCTTTTATGTTCTACGACCAGTACTGCGCTCACTACCTGTGGCGTGGCAGCTAGATAAATTAAGAGCATCTCTCCTGGTTTCGAAGAAACCAGGATAGGAGCACTCGTAAGATACCTCTTGACATCCTCAAAGGCTGTGTTAGCCTCTTTTGACCACTCAAAACCCTCGTGCTTCCTTAGAAGTTTGAAGATAGGTAGTCCTTTTTCTCCCAAGCGTGCGATGAAATGACTTAATGCCGCCATGCATCCTGTGAGTTTCTGAACTTCTTTTTTCATGGTCAGGGGGCGCATTTGCATGATAGCCTTTATCTTTTCAGGATTTTCTTCGATTCCTTGTGTAGAGACTAACTGTAACACCCCAGCTCATCATTGAGCCTAGAATGCTACCAAACTAAATTAAACTGAAACTATTTACCAAATTTTGGCAGAACCTCCTTTGTATAGTCAACTTTACCGAGGTTCTAACAAATAATCATGGCAATTAACAATAAATTCCATATTCACGTTTACTCAAGCATGCATGATAATCAAATAAACATAATCAAGACTTGCTATTCTCATTATCACAATTAACATAATACTCAAAACCATCTATGAGTGATTCTCAAGCAGTTTACTTATTCCTGAATTGAAACTAAATGGCAAACGCCTTAAGGTCATGAGGTAGTGAGTGCATCCAACATCTACTCCCTCCCATGCATGTCGTTCCTGCCAGTTGTACCTAAAACATATCAAAGCAAGAGTGAGCCCAAAGACTCAGCAAGTATCAACAAGGCTAAAACAAGTTCACAGTCATATCATCAATAATCCACAATAACATTACACTAATCATAGCTTTCATACTTATGGAATGCGATCAATGCAATGCACCTTTTGAACTTTATCTCTTTTGAATTTTACCGGTAATGCGGGGTATACAACCGTCGATATATACCCTTGCCTGTGCCCTCTGGCACAGGGACCAAGAGCCTATACTCCACAAGTATAGGGACCTTTGCCCATCATCTTCATGATGGGGACCTCTTTACTCATTGCCCACATTCCACGAATGTGGGGACCTCAAGCCCATAATCTACATGACGGGGACCTCAAATATGCATAGTCACCACGTGACCAAGCCTCCAATATGATAGCACGATGCACATAAACAAAACTTTAAACCATCATACATATGTATTCACAACAACGTCATACATGAATAAACTTATTCATACTTCTAGCATTCCTCATCATTGATATTCATAGCATTCTAGCATTCATGAATAGCACATATATTCATAATACTAGCAACATAAACAATCCCTCATGAATAACAATTAATCATATCACAAGTTTTCACCATCCTTAATCGTGCATAACACACTATGAACCATGCATAGTTATTACGCATCAAAGTACTAGCACCCTCTATCAAACATTCATAATTATTCTCTCAATCAGAGTACTTGCATTCACCAAGATAAATTGGAACTCATCATAATAACATCCATGCATGGCTATTATGAGCCAAACACAAACAGTCTAAGCATACAAGCATAATTATACGATAACCCGAATACTTGTCTCAACAGTGCGAGAACGGTAGATGCGAAGAGGGCACTGCCCCTGGGATCATGCTCCCACCTGAACACAAAGATAACCCAAACTAAGACCAACTTACATGACCAAAAACATAAATAACAACACAATTGAGCTCGCTAAACTCCCAAGCGTTTCCAATCTTCCAACTTATAGCGATCGATCTAGTGTTCACTGCGGACAGTCAACTTCTAAAATACATAACTTTCTGCTCAGGAGTCCAAATAAGATGTTCTAATACTTTCTCGAAAGGTAATTAAATTATCTAAATAAACTTAGTTGGGGAGCCCTTCTGATTTTGCCAAATACTGACCCTACCAGGCCAATCTACAGAGCAACAATTATCACATCGGGTTCTCTGGACAGTTCACTAAAACCATCGTAACTTTTGCTACGAAAGTCCAAATTTTGTCTTCTTTACCTCTCTGAAAAGGTATGGAAATTACCTACATTTGTTGTTATATTGAGATCCCCTGATTTTCCATTTAACTAACAGTTTTATCCAGTTTTCTACAGACTGTCCCAATGCTGACAGATCAGCAGGACAGCGATACTAAAAAATTCATAACTCCCTGACCGTTAATCGGATTTGGGCGTTCTTGGCGGCCACTGAAAGCCAAGAACATTATATACATAACTCTAGGAGACAAAAACTCCTAATTCGGCCTCTAAACATACGAAACTGACCGCGCAATAATCTGGACAGAACACGATCTATTAAACCGACGCAAATCAATCTACCAAACGACATCAACCGCAACTACTACGCATCAACCAACGAAGAACACGTGACGTTACCCTTGTAGAATCGCAGCAAGATGATGAACTCTCCCCGAAGTTGATCCTCTCCTTTCTTCACTTGATCGGCAGTAGGGAGCACCGACGGCGAGGAAGGGAGGCACCAATGGAGGGGGCACCACCATGGAGGAGAGGGAGTGCTACAGTAGTCGTGCTACAGTGATGGCGGTGGCACTGTAGCTACAGTGAAGCTAGGGTTTCCCCCTTCCTTTTATTGGTGGCCGACCCCTCATGGGCCTCTTGGGCCAAGGCCCGAGGCCCAAGTTGCCGAGGAACTGCAGAAACCCCCCTTTTTTATGTTTAATTTCTCTTTTGAATGCTTTCTTTCGTAGAATAAATCGGAGTATTACATTAAAACCCTCTTTCTCCTGTTCAATCGCTTTGCTAAAATAAATATTCTCCCGATTTAATTATTCTCTCCCGATTTAATTTTTGGAGTGTTACATTCTACCCCCCTTAAACAGAATTCGACCCCGAATTCTACCTGTCATCTACTCGAAAAACAACAACAACCACAACTGAAAAATTAATAACCAACAAGATGTACCCGACGTGAACAACTTTGGTTAAAGCTCGATCATGCGAGACTACTTCCCAAGTCTCTTCTCGCTTAGACCGACGTGACCAAAACACCATAACGTATACCCATGTCTACCTCAACACTCTCTCTGACCTCTCCAGTACAAGTATCGGATGAGACTCAAAGGTGAGATCTTGCTCGGTGGTCAACGGCGTTGATGAAACCTCAAACTCTGGATCTCCTGGTACTCACTCAACACGAGAACATACAAGACGTTACGTACTCCGCACACGGACTCGAGATAGTCCTAGCGATACTCCAACTAGCGAAAATAACCCAATGTACCTTGGGCCAACCCCCCCTAGTGGTACCGAATCACGCAACATGCGCATAGAACACTGAACTCTTGTTGCACCTCTCAATCGAACTGTTTCACCCAAACAAAGATCACCTCCTTGTAACGGGGGACAGACAACAGAACTCGCTTTAAACACACTCTTTTTCCGACATAGCCCAACTGAAAATGAAAGACTCAGATCGCAACTATGCGTTACCAGCTCGGTACTGAAGAGTCAAATCCAGAAATAGGAATTCATCACGAAAACCAAATGAGAAATCACTCGAATGCCCAAATCAAATATTTCTTTTATTCCATCTGAACTGGAAAGAATCACACACGCCAACGTAAATGCCGAGCTCAACTTACGAAAGACAATGGTCAACAACACAGAACTCAAACGAGAATCAGGAAAACGATTCACTTCTTGAGGAAGCATCAAATTATCAGTTTCTCTTTTAAGACCAAAATTTCCCTCAAACTATGGAATCCCAATCATCGCACAACACACTAACTTGTTACTCTTAACTTGGCGATCTCAACGCCAAGCCCAAATCGAAACACCTTGTCTACACCTTTGAAGAGGGTCTCTGATGATTTCACAAAACATTCTCTAACCGATTTCCTTCATCGACAAAGATTCATTTGACACATGGCACTCTAAAGTATCCCCAAATTAGATCTCTCACACAATCATATCACCTCAACCCTTTTTGAGAACAAACATCTCAGAATTCACATCACACACTCTCATGTACTACATCAGAAGGGTGTTATCAACGATCATCCCGCTGTTTGCAATCCACCCTTATTCTACTTCCTCTACACATAATCTTTGGGTGACTCAAAGTTCTAGCATAACAATGTAAAGTCCACATTTAACCTCTAAGACTCTTGCAACTAACTTCTCATATAAAAGATAGGGAAATCCTCAGATTAAATCCCTAAAAATCCACCATTCCCACATACTCACTCGCTAACATCATCATGAAAATATTTTCTTGACCTGTTTACCTCTACAAAGATTATAACTCTCAGAAGGTTACTCATTAAAGCCAAATCATTCTTGACATTAACTTAACATTTTCCACTATCCCATTAATTGACATGACGATTCGATTACTTTATATTCTCACTCTCATTAAACCACATCTTCAAGAATAACTTTCATAGCCTCACAATACTACCAAATTGCGATACTCTATAGAATTGATCAAGATTTTCATACTTTCGATAATTCTAATGTTCCACTCGAAGTGAAACAAAGATCTTGGATCACAATCACTATAGGTTCTACTAGTTGTAACAATGCAATCAGTTTAACCTTCAAAGACAATCTTCTATTGAGATAAATTTCTCTCAAGGAACTATATTACGAAATTATTTCATCCTCCAATGCTCATGGAATAACTTACAAACCATAGTTTCACAACTACAATTATTAAACACCTCAAAAGACTCAGGTGAAACGAATAGGTTGATTCTTTCTCAAAAGAAAGAGCGAATGAAATCAATTTTCATCAACTAGGAAAACATGTGCCACCCGTAGTGAACACAGGACCAAAGAAAATAGTCACTTAAGCAAAGTACTCAGAAAACATAAGGAAAGTCAATAGTCGAGGGCTCAAGCCCTACTGAAAGCGAATATCAAACCACCAATGAGAAGAAGGTAATGCCCTTTGGAAATTGATAAACTCATATGGACCAACTGCATAAGGTTTAAGCACACTCAAATAAACTGCAAGATGCGAAACATGACTTAAATCTCAATTACTTATACTTCACTCCTTCCTTTAACAAGGAAGGTTATTTTCTGTTATTACTACATCACTTGGCTAGCTTAAATAGGATAAGGTCTTAAAACCCAAATCACAAGAACCACTTAAGAACCAATAAAATCTTTCAGCAAGTCACTTCGCTCGAAACAAATTCAATGACCACATAACTCAAGAGGTCCAATTGAACCAAAACGCAAAACTCGAAACACTTTTACTAAATGAAAATTACAAAAGACGATCCAATTACTTTATTCCTAAAAGAATCATCACCACACACACAAGTCACAATCTCTTGCAGATAATCCTACTAACATCAAGAATAATATGCTCTGAACACGAATCTTTATCATCAACTATTCCATTAGAAAGCCCCCCAAAGTTTCACCAAATTGTTCCCTACTACCTTTTCATCCCATCTTCAAAACAAGAGTATACCAAAATCATACAACATCACTACATCAACCTCTTAAGTTTAGAAGGGGTCTACTACCCAATTGAAAAGCTCTTACCAAAACCCTTTCATCAAAGACACAATATCATCCGTTTATTTCATAATCATATGGGCATAAGCCACCTATTATATCATATCAGTTCAACTTTTAGCGATGCTCAACATCAAACTTCAACACACAACAGTTATACTACAACCATTGTTGTTATCAACTGGTTTCATTATGAAATCTAGATGCTACCTACTTTCCTTCCCAAATCACATGGATATTAGCAAACACATATTCAACCGTTCCTCCTCATATTTGGATTTCGGCAAAAATACACTAAAACTTCAAAAATCGAAATCTTCTATCGATCAAAAGTCTCAACAACACTACAACCAAATTCATCGCGTCATTCTATATATAAAACTACATAGAACTCCTCCCATAAATTCTAGATCCACCGATATTCAATCCATTCAACCGGTATATACAGCCCAAAGAACTAATCATACTAGAGAATATGTAAATCTAGCATTTCTCTAGTTTCCCCTTCCACACATTTAACTTAATCCATGGGAACCAAAGAACCCAACAAGTTTAGCAACCTAAACGATTTTAATGGCCGGATTAATTCATCAATGTTCCATACTTCTTAATATCTCTTTTGACTTCAAATAGGTATGGACATACTCTCAGTCACTACTTATATATATAGTTCATCACGAACTAGAAGAAGACAACATCAACTTAAGCAATTTCACTTCCAAGGTTACTAATTAATATTAATTATGCATCACACCAATGACTCAACTTAATACCCATACCATATCAAGTTATTTGATTACAAACTCTGACTTAACCATAACAAGGCATCAGAAAAGGATTTTAACAATTTTCACCAGAAAAGAGATGCATTAAACTTCAACACTCGGAATAATCCAAAAGGAACACACAGAACCAAAGCTTTCTCATGCTAACAAACTTGCAACATAAAACTCTCAATACCCAACTATCAAACGAATAAATGAGTCATTCTTTGCCAAAGAGAAAGAAGGAACAACCAAGGAATTATCAATATTGCCAAGATTGAGGTCAAGAAAGAAAAATAACTTTCCAAAGCAGCTCACGCTTAACTCCTGCAACTATAGTATTCGGGGTAACTACTCTATTCGTCTACCACGAACGGTGGTATAACCTGACAAGCTCCAAGGTCACAACCACGGCCTCCACTTCTTAACAACCATTACCGACAGCATCAACAATATAATCAAGTATGATTATACATGATCAACTCATGGTAATCATAGAATAGATTCATAGTTATAGAATATCATAACATATCATTTCATAGATTAACAACAAGGAAGATAGTACAGAGGCAATTCAACAATTGCTCAACAAATGAAACATAACAACAGATAATGCGGAAGCAATGTAATTCCCAATCCCACCTACTGTGCATAGTGTGTCAATTTAATATTCTCCTATTAACCACGAACCTAAAGCCCGCTCTGATACCAACTGTAACACCCCAGCTCATCATTGAGCCTAGAACGCTACTGAAACTAAATTAAACTGAAACTATTTACCAAATTTTGGCAGAACCTCCTTTGTATAGTCAACTTTACCGAGGTTCTAACAAATAATCATGGCAATTAACAATAAACTCCATATTCACGTTTACTCAAGCATGCATGATAATCAAATAAACATAATCAAGACTTGCTATTCTCATTATCACAATTAACATAATACTCAAAAGCATCTATGAGTGATTCTCAAGCAGTTTACTTATTCCTGAATTGAAACTAAATGACAAACGCCTTAAGGTCATGAGGTAGTGAGTGCATCCAACATCTACTCCCTCCCATGCATGTCGTTCCTGCCAGTTGTACCTAAAACATATCAAAGCAAGAGTGAGCCCAAAGACTCAGCAAGTATCAACAAGGCTAAAACAAGTTCGCAGTCATAGCATCAATAATCCACAATAACATTACACTAATCATAGCCTTCATACTTATGGAATGCGATCAATGCAATGCACCTTTTGAACTTTATCTCTTTTCGCATTTTACTGGTAATACGGGGTATACAACCGTCGATGTATACCCTTGACTGTGCCCTCTGGCACAGGGACCAAGAGCCTATGCTCCACAAGTATAGGGACCTTTGCCCATCATCTTCATGATGGGGACCTATTTACTCATTGCCCACATTCCACGAATGTGGGGACCTCAAGCCCATCATCTACATGACGGGGACCTCAAATATGCATAGTCACCACATGACCAAGCCTCCAATATGATAGCACGATGCACATGAACAAAACTTTAAACCATCATACATATGTATTCACAACAACGTCATACATGAATAAACTTATTCATATTTCTAGCATTCCTCATCATTGATATTCATAGCATTCTAGCATTCATGAATAGCACATATATTCATAATACTAGCAACATAAACAATCCCTCATGAATAACAATTAATCATATCACAAGTTTTCACCATCCTTAATCGTGCATACCACACTATCAACCATGCATAGTTATTACGCATCAAAGTACTAGCACCCTCTATCAAACATTCATAATTATTCTCTCAATCAGAGTACTTGCATTCACCAAGATAAATTAGAACTCATCATAATAACATCCATGCATGGCTATTATGAGCCAAACACAAACAGTCACAACATACAAGCATAATTATACGATAACCCGAATACTTGCCTCAACCGTGCGAGAACGGTGGACGCGAAGAGGGCACTGCCCCTGGGATCACGCTCCCACCTGAACACAAAGATAACCCAAACTAAGACCAACATACAGGACCAACAACATAAATAACAACACAATTGAACTCGCTAAACTCCCAAGCGTTTCCAATCTTCCAACTTCTAGCGATCGATTTAGTGTTCACTTCGGACAGTCAACTTCTAAAATACATAACTTTCTGCTCAAGAGTCCAAATAAGATGTTCTAATACTTTATCGAAAGTTAATTAAATTATCTAAATAAACTTAGTTGGGGAGCCCTTCTGATTTTGCCAAATACTGACCCTACCAGGCCAATCTACAGAGCAACAATTATCACGTCGGTTTCTCTGGACAGTTCACTAAAACCATCATAACTTTTGCTACGAAAGTCCAAATCTTGCGTTCTTTACCTCTATGAAAAGGTATGGAAATTAACTACATTTTTTGTTATATTGAGATCCCCTGATTTTCCTTTTAACTAACAATTTTATCCAGTTTTCTACAGACTTTCCCAATGCTGACAGATCAGCAGGACAGCGATACTAAAAAATTCATAACTCCCTGACCGTTAATCGGATTTGGGCGTTCTTGGCGGCCACTGAAAGCCAAGAACATTATATACATAACTCTAGGAGACAAAAACTCCTAATTCGGCCTCTAAACATACGAGACTGACCGCGCAATAATCTGGACAGAACACGATCTATTAAACCGACGCAAATCAATCTACCAAACGACATCAACCGCAACTACTACGCATCAACCAACGAAGAACACGCGACGTTACCCTTGTAGAATCGCAGCAAGATGATGAACTCTCCCCGCGAAGTTGATCTCCTCTCCTTTCTTCACTTGATCGGCAGTAGGGAGCACCGACGGCGAGGAAGGGAGGCACCAATGGAGGGGGCACCACCATGGAGGAGAGGGCGTGCTACAGTAGTCGTGCTACAGTGATGGCGGCGGCACTGTAGCTACAGTGAAGCTAGGGTTTCCCCCTTCCTTTTATTGGTGGCCGACCCCTCATGGGCCTCCTGGGCCAAGGCCCGAGGCCCAAGTTGCCGAGGAACTGCAGAAACCCCCCTTTTTTATGTTTAATTTCTCTTTTGAATGCTTTCTTTTGTAGAATAAATTGGAGTATTACATTAAAACCCCTCTTTCTCCTGTTCAATCGCTTTGCTAAAATAAATATTCTCCCGATTTAATCATTCTCTCCCGATTTAATTTTTGGAGTATTACACTAAGAATCTAAGCAATTTTCCTAAAGAGACTCCGAACACACACTTCTCGGGATTGAGTTTCAAGCTGTGTTTTTTTAGGTTATTGAATGTTTCTTGCAGGTCCGCGATATGATTAAGTCGTTTGCTGCTTTTTACGACTAAATCATCAATATAGGCTTCCAAATTTTGGCCTAGTTGAGGTGAAAAAGTCGTTTGCATCAAACGCTAAAAAGAAGCTCCAACATTCTTTAAACAAATGGCATTTTGACAGAGCAAACTATTCCAAATGGTGTAATGAATGCGGTCTTTTCTTTATCTTCTCGACACATATTGATCTGGTGGTAACCAGAGTATGCATATAGAAAACTTAACATTTCACAACGAGCAGTAGAATAAACCAATTGATCGATACGAGGTAAAGAAAAATCATCTTTTGGACAAGCTTTATTAAGATCAGTGAAGTCTACGCACATACACCATTTGCCGTTTAACTTCCTAACCATTACAGGGTTGGCCAACCACTCTGGGTGATTGACTTCTCTTATAAAGCCTGCCTTAAGCAGCTTGTCCAATTCTGATCTAATAGCATTTCGTCGATTAGGGGAAAATCTCTGTAACTTTTGTTTTATGGGTACTTTATCAGGCCGCAAGGCTAGCCTGTGCTCGATCACTTCCTTGGGGACTCCGGGCATGTCGGATGCTTACCACGCGAAGACATCTGCGTTTGCTCGGAGGAAAGTGATGAGGGCGTCTTCCTATTCGGGGTCGGAAGAATCCCTGATGTGAACAGTCTTCGAGGGCTCCTCCGCGTCTAGAGGAACCTCCTTGACTTGGTCGTTCAGCTTTGGTGCAGCTTTAGGCTTCGACTTGCTAGTCGAAGGCTGACATTCGTCTCGAGCTGGTATCTGTCCAACCATCTCGAGGGACCGACGGTCGCAGGAATGCGCCATCTTCTTGTCACAATAAATTGTGATTACTCCTTTGGAACCTGGCATCTTAAGACATTGATACCCATAGTGAGTAGGTATTATGAATTTTGCCAAAGTTGGTCGTTCGAGTATGGCGTTATATGTCGTATTGAAATCGACTACATCAAAGGAGATCTTCTCTGTCCTAAAATTACTTGGTGAGCCAAATGTTAAAGGAAGAGAAACTTGGCCAATTAGTTTTGCCGAAGACCCCGGTATGATTCCATGAAAAGAGTATCATACCAGCCTTACCTTTGTCCTGAGAATCCATCTCATCCAGGGTATTCGTATACAGTATGTTTAACGAGCTACCACCATCAACCAATACTCGATTTACTCAACAATTGTTGATGGTGGGTTCGACCACAATCGAAAATTGACCTGGTCTAGTCGAAGGGATTGGGCAGCCACCCTTCTCGAAAGAGATGGTGACTTTTGACCACTTCAACATCTTATTGACAAGAAGAGAGTCGATTGTGTTTACCTCGCGCTCGACAGCCTTAAGCTGTCACCTTGACTCGTATGCCGATGATCCCCCACAGATGTGATCGATGGTGTGCTGTGGATCCTGAAACAGCATCTCCTCATCATCATCTGACTCCTTCCGTCCACTTGTTTGACCTACCTGTTCAAGAGTAGGAAGTGGCCCTTTGCAAAGCAGTAGTCTTCGAGTTTTCGTAGAAAAACTCGGTAGTTGCGAAGGTCATGCCCTTCCTTTTTGTGGAAAGGACACCACCTGGGTTTGTCATTCTTCCGACCGGGGCGCTTACCTTTGCCTCGGTCAGAATTTTGTTTGGAGTTACGTGGCTCCTTGTCGCTTACGGCTAAGACCTCCTTAGAATCAGTGGCTGGAGATTTATGTTTCTTCGCTTGTTCTTTGATTTCTTAGCCTTTTTGTCCTTCTTCTTACCACTTTCGCCTGCCTCTTGAGGGATGTTGTCCTCGCGGTCAATAGTGTTGTTCCACTCGACTACTTCAGCAGTAGTCGCATATCTATTGGCCATCTCGAAGAGTTCGACGACAGTGACAGGAGGATACAAAGTGATGTCCTCTGTTATCCTTCTGCTGCGGACTCCCTGCTTGAAAGCCCTGATAACAGATGAGTCAGAAACCTTCGGAATGGAATTATAAACCTGAATAAAGCGCTTGATGAATTGACGCAGTGTCTCATGATCGTTCTGTCTCATCCGGTGCAAGTCGTCCTCCTTTCCAGGGCAGTTGTAGATGCCCTAGAAGTTCGTCAGCAGAAGGTCACGAAGTTGTTGCCACGAGTAAATCGACTCGAATGGCTGGTTCAGTAGCCATGATCGAGCAGACCCTTCAAGCACAGTCAAAAGGTAATTTGCCATTACTTGCTCTACTCCTCCTGCTGCTCGGATAGCTGTTGTGTAGATAAGGAGGAATTCAATGGGATTTTGGGTTCTATCGAATTTCTCCATGTTCGCTGGTCGGAAACGAGGTGGCCAGCGAACTGCTCGGAGATCGGGTGAAAACGCCTGACATCCAGTGATAACTTCTTGACGCCTTCTTTGCAGGAAAGAAGGGTTAACATCACCAGGTGATCGTACTCGATGATACCCAGTCACGGGTGGACTTGACCTATAGTAGGCCTCAGTCTTACAAGGAAAATACTCCTCGTATTCCGTCTGCTGCCACATATTTCAACTCTGGAGTGGTGAAAGATCACCTCTTTTGGGAGCTTGTCGATCTCCAGATGTTCGAAGAGCCTTCCTCAAGTCAGGAGAGCGACGTGATCGATAATCATGTCGATCTCCATGTGACGAGTTGTTCGAATGACTGGCAGACGATCGAGTCTTACTGTTACAACTTCCAGAATGATGTCGACGAGGATGCTCGAGTTTTGCCATCGTGTTCCGAAGCCTCCGTGCGATCTCTTCGGTGAAGATAACGTAGCCTGGTGCTCGAGCGAGCTCTTGAGTTGAATTCTCAAGCAAGTTGTTGATGTGCTGGAGCTCCTAAGCTTCCTTTGACTGATAATGAGCGCGCCCAGGGAGATTTTTCTGAGCCACTATTTTCCTCTGTCGAGTTGTCTCAGGATCACTCATATCAGACCCTTGAGTTGGTTTCAATGGAGTGCGAGAATGTTGAGGATTTCCCGCATGTTCATCAGGGTGTTCACCCCATTCATCAGCGGCGGTGCTCTTGCCATTGCCATGAGGGGTGGTAGTGTGTGCCCGTCGGGGAGCATCGTCAATCCTGCTTCTAGGAGAATGATTCTTATCAAAGGGAATGACGAAGACCTCCACTTGCGCTCGAGGTCTCATCGCTTGAGTAGTCGAGAGACATCATCTGGCAACTTGGAGTAAACCCCTCCAGGAAGGGGAACTCCGGGTTATAACCGTCTCCGTCTGCAGGTGTGTCCTGTGATGGGATGGTCGAACTTGCAGGAAAAGTGTGTTTGATCCCCTCCTCTGCGGGATTAGCTGGAGAGAAAGGACCATCAAGTGTCGATGAAGCTCTGGAATGATGGCTTCCAGAACTTTTCTCGCCAGGTCGTACTGTCTTAAGGGGACTCGAACACTTGGAGGAAAAACTCGTCAGACATTGTGAGTCTATCTTGGGGCAACCCTATTTGTGGTCGTGTTAACCCTTGCCCCCTGAGGAAGCTAGTCCCCCAGCTGGGCGTACTATTGTGGGGGATAAAGATCCCTCCTCAACTCTGCCGGTGGTATGGTCTCCGAGATCTGATAGAAGATCTCCAGAGGCGGCAATACAATCGGATGATTTGATACTCGGCTCATAATCGAAACTCGCATCCATGTCGACGTCTATGTAATCGGTCAAGTCGAACCAGTTCTCCTCCTTCTGCTCTCCTGCCATAGAAGCATCAAAGAGAAAAGAAAGAACTGTTGACAAGGAATTACCAGAAGATCCCCACGGTTGGCGCCAACTATTGGTGTTTTAGAACCGATCTTACGTAAAGATTATTTAATTCGGGGGGTCTCCACAATTGATCACGTAGACAGAAAAGACACGGGGATTTTTATACAGGTTCGGGCCTTCTCTAGAGAGAATATCAACCCTACTCCTGTGTGTATTGTATTGAGTATCTTGGTTACAATCAGTTGAAAGACTTGCCCTTATACTACTACTGATTGCGTCTCCCTCCCCCATTTCTCTCTAAATGAAGTCTTTTTATAATACATGTAGAGGTAGTCGTTCCAGGTCAAGAGGCGCCCCATTATTCCATAATAATGGTAGTAATCACCGGAGTAGTAACCTCCCCACGTTGCCTGACGGTTACCAATTAGAGATAATGGTGCGTTACATACGCTACTCCGCAGAATAAGCCGCGATATTGACCGCTTTCGGATCTTGTAATTAATTGGGCCTATAGGCAAGTGGACCCAGTTAACTGTGAAGTAGTCGTGACCGAGCTGGTCGTAGAAGGACTTACGACCAAAGGGTAGTCGTAGAAAAGCTTACGACTGGGTACTGGTCGTAGGAGAACTTACGATTACATGGTAGTCGTAGAAGGACTTACGACTATGTGGGTGGTCGTAGAAGAACTTATGTCCACTTGATTGGATTCTCCCTTATGACTATAAGGGGTATACTTAATAGCTGTTGTGACGTCATATTTACCCATAGTACTAGTTACAGATAAATAGCAAAATGAGGATTATTAGATCCTCGTCAACTGGCTTGGTGACACGCTAAGTACACGAGGTGTGCACACTAGCATATGCTCTCCATCTGGCGACCCTGGCCTACAGTCCAGTCTCTCATCCTCTGTGGGATCCTCTACAAAATCAGCAAACGGAGTAGGATTGTCCTCATCACTAGCTGAAATATACACATCATCAGTAAGTATCATAACTTTATTATTTGGGCAATCTTTCTGAAAATGACCAACTCCCTTGCATTTGTAGCATGTCATATCACGTGAACAGCCTGTAGAACCCATCGAGGATGCCGCGCTAGTAGCGAGCACCGGAGGTCGGTGCGCCGGTGGTGACGTACTGTCTGTCTTCCTCTGTGCTGAATTGTGTGTCGCTGAATTACCCCCGGATGGAGCAAGTTTGCCTGCATGTCCCGTGCTGTACGGTGGTGCCGTGCTTGCTAAATAATGTCGCCGTGTAGCATACTTAGCATCTTCAATTACCTATTTCTCAGCCTCACGTGCCTGATGCATCAGTTCGACCATGTTGTTGTATGGATGATGATTAGCGATTCGCCGAATAGCATAATTCATCCCAGCAAGAAAGCGAGCTATCGCTTGTTCTTCATTCTCATGCACATCAGCATGGATGATAATCTGGTCCATCTCTTTATAATACTCATCAACTGATTTCAAACCCTGTCACACCCAATTAGCTTCTCATGTAGCGAGCACTTGTAATGTGTAGGTACAAAGCGTGTGTGCATCTATCATTTTAGCTCGTCCCATGTAACAACATGTCACTACTGCCATAGGCGTAATCCATCGCCTTGGCTAAATCCACCTGATGGGTGATCTCCGGGGAATCTTCATGGTCGGCTGGACTGAAAGCACTGCCTAGCTGGGTAGGGATATGCATGGGGTAGTAATGGAATCCGGTATCCCGAAGGTGGGCGTCATAGGTATAGCGAAGCCTGCGAATGGCTTCCCTTGCTGCGTCCTGAATGCCGTCAGTGAAGGTCTCCCGACGCATTGGGGCGTCGAAGATGTGGAAGGCTGTGTCATGCGCTAAGTTAGAGTAGAGGATAACCTGCACTCTCCAGCGCTCCTGTTGTCCCACGATATACTTGTATCCTTGATATGTGGGTCTCTTCTTGAAGCTCAAATGCTGCATCATCTTCCACAGTATGTCGGCCCATTCTCCAGCAAAGATTCCGTGGGAGATGCGGGTCGGTCTCTCGGCCGTCTACAATTTTAGAAAAGACAAAAGTTTAGAAATATTTTAACAGAGAAAGGAAGAGTAAGACTCTGGAAGACAGGTAAATAATTTTAAGTTTTTGAAAATAGTCCCTAATGGTTTTACCATTTCTACCGTGGGCCATGACCTACAGTCGATATGGCTCTGATACCACTTTTGTCGAACCCGGGAGCGAAGGATCCCGAATTCTCTGTGTTCATACACCGGTCCAGGATTTTCAGTGTACACAGTCTTACAAAATGGATATCACAATTATATCACGAAATCGTAAATAACATTAAATAAATAATTGTTTAATACAAATGAGTCTGAACAACAATATCAAATGCCAAATGAATAACACAGCGGAAACATAATAATAGAGGTGAGCCACACGATGCGCCACAGGCAATCGTCTGGGTCGAAGGCCTACTCGTCCTGATCCTCACCGTCGGGGAAAAAGTCTTCTCCTGAATAAGATTTATTCAGCAAGGATGAGCACAACTTCCGTGCTCGCAAGCTACACCCAATATTGAATGAAAATGCATGCATAAGGTAACAGATGAGTATGGCAGGGGTTGTTTTGCGTAAAGCAACAGTTTTAGTTTAAATATCCATAATAATTTCTAAGGCAATTTTATACTATGACAAAATTCATATTTTAAAATAACGATGTTGTAATATGGATAACCTCCAATGATTAAGTGAAGGATCCCCTCCTAACACTTGGCTTCCCGCCCAACTTTTCATAAGGATTAACCATCCTCAATATTTAATAAAGCATTTAAAAACCAAAAACAATTCTAACTTTAAGTGGCCCTGCTAGCATGTCTATGACCGCGGACGCGGCTATTCGAATAGTTTTTACTCTGCAGAGTTGGTACAACTTTACCCACACGAGATGACATGCTCATTATGTCGGCCACTACACGCTTCCATAGGCGTGTGACTGAGCAATTATCATGAGGCCTTTACAATGTTCTGTCCTAGTGTACTCATGCCCGCTAAGGTTTCGCCCCCTTTGGACTAACCGTCCTCCGGAAGCCCCCTCTTGCGCCAAGTGGGAATAAAAGTCTAACCGACACCCACATAATCAACATGACATAAATACACTATAACATCACAAATTAATTAGCCAAATCCTGCCCATACAGGACGTGTGGTGGTACGGTGAGGCATAGCAATAAGCGGCTCAAAGACCGGTCCTCAATTGACTTGGGCGTCATTCCTACAAACCATGGGCCTTAATCTTAACCAGATCAATCCCGTGCACAAATCTGCACCCACAATTCCGACCATTTCGCCCAAGTCCAAACCCATTTTTGATTTTATTTTGAATAAAACTCTCTTTATAATTTTATGTGGTAAAAACAATACCACAATGTCAAGTTTGAAACAAATTTGTAAGAGACTTGGCTAAACCTTCCCAAATTCTTGAAGTGTGAACTAAGCCTGGCTAAGCATATGACTATTTTTGATAATATTTTGTCTATGGTGTCAAGGCAATTATGTACGATATTCAAATTGGCCATACAATGAAACATGGGAGTAACTATGTATAAAACAGAACATTAAAATACTTATACAAACATATGCACGTATTAAATAATTTAAAAACTGAAAATAACTTAAAAATACTGGGAGCAATATGATCAATGGTGTAACTTGCCTTCGTTGATGTCTTGGAATTCTAGGTCTTCGGATTGGTCGAACTCTCCGGAGTCGTCGAAGTCTAAACGCGAAAATACGACAAATTCAAATTCAAATTCAAATAAATTCAAAATCATAGAAAAAATTAACTCCAAATTGAAATATATTGGTTTAGTTAGCTAGATTATAATTTTATATAAATTTTGCAACTTGAAACACCCAATTTGGAGTTCAGATGCAAAAGTTATGAATTTTTGAAGTTTAAATCTATTTAAAACCTAATTTCTGAATTTATTAGATTTTCCTGATTTATTTTTCTAAAGGAAAATCAACTTATTGCGCAATGTTGACGTCAGCCTCAGATTTTCGAAATTTAAAGAAATAAATTAATTTCTGACGTGTGGGCCCCACGTGTCAGTGGCTCGGCTCACGGTAGACTGGGTATACCGAGCCGGGTTGGACCTGGTGTGCCCGAGATGGCACGCACGCACACGCGTGGCGCTGACGCGGCGCCACGCGGGCTGTTTTGCGACGGTGGCGCACAGGTGGCACCTCGGTGGCTACCATGTGGCGGTGCCACGTCGGCGGGCACGGCGCCGGCGCGGGGACCGAAGGTCGTCGGTGCTACAGTGCGTGACGGCGTACGGCGAGCGTACCAAAAGAGGGAGGAGGGGACGGCGATTGCGATGCTCACCACAATGACTGGGAGGAGTGAGGCAGCGGCCGGCGATGAGGACGAAGGCGGCGGCGTCTTGCGGCTCGACGGTGAAGTGGGTGCCCGAGGATCCTCCAGCGACGGGAGAGTGCGCACCGGGTTCGCGGGACGACGGCGATGCTGAAGGTGGGGACGGAGAGGGCGAAGCTTCAACGACGGCGACTGATTGCCATGGCCGGAAAAGGAAAGTGCTATACTGATTGAATGTGTTTCCAATTTGGCTAACTATTGCTAAAAATAAAAATACACATGCCTAATGTATTCGACCGAACACGTTTGGCTGGCCATCTCCAAATCAGTCACGTGAGCATGGTTCACAACCTAACAGTGGCGGAACCAGAAATTTAGCACTGGGGGTGCACACTTAAGGCTAAAAAAAAATCTTGTATGATACATATGTAATTTCACAAGTCTAATACAATTACACAAAAGAGTTCAAAATTAGTTAATAATGCAATACAAATAGTTCAAATAAAATCTTACATAAATAAAAGAGTCCTAAATAGCTAATGGAAATCACAATACCATACGACGCGGTGTCATTCCTTGAAAACACTTGATTATATCATCATCACTAATTTTCGAGAAGATATCTCGCTCTATAAAGGTGACTAAACAATTATTCAATACTTGATCGTCCATACTATTTCTCAACTTGTTCTTCACAAGATTTATCGCCGAAAATACTCTTTCAACGCTCATCGTTGCTACCGGTAGGAGCAATACCAATTTGAAAAGCAAGCACATCAACTTGTAAATGTCATGCTTTCTTGTTTCAACAATTTTAGTAGAAAGCTCACCGAAATTCTTTAGGCTCTTAAATCTATCATCGCTTTGTATATCATCAATGAAGTTATCAAGTTGGAAAGAAAAGTCTTATTAAATCCGTGCTTGAAAAATCATTAGGATAAAAGTTGGTAAGGCAATCATAAGAAACAAATGAATTCAGAGGATTTAAAGTGGACATGCAAACAAGCAACTCCATATTAACCTTGTCAAACCGATTGTCAAGCTCTTGGAGAACATTATCGATGATACTAAGATACACTTCCTTCTAAAATGATCATCATTTGTTTGTTTTGGGTAAAAATATGATGATATTTCATAAGGCATATATCTACCATCGACTTAGGAACTTTGATGTCGTATTTAATGCAAAATGATGTTACCTTTTCTTGAAGGAATTCTTCCCACCCATCATACATCATTTGTTGCATTCTATCCTTAGCCAAATTAACAATTGCCATAGCATTAATAATATTTTGGTCCCTCTTTTACAAAGACTCGAGACAACTTATCGTGTATCGCATGACAAGCATCAAATGTGCATTGAAAATAAAGTCAAATGACTCAAAGGCTCCCACCATAGCATGTATTTTTGGCCAATCATTCTTCCGTGAGGGTCTTTTTCAAGTTGTATGAGTGCTTTGGATTGTTGAATACATACTAATAATATGCAAAATAGTTCTTTTTGTTCATATATATACCTAATTAAAAATTGCTCATATATATACCTAATTAAAAGTTTTGCAATTTTTTGGGGTGCTCATGCACCACAGGCACCCTGGCGCCACTTGCAACCTAACATGTGATTCGGTCATGTGCATGGTGGCCAAGCAATCTCCGAGTCACGTACGTAGCCATACATGTGTAGATGCTTGCCTTCCTGTGTTGGCCAACAACCGAACCATCCTTGATTTTATTTCTTTCATGCAAAAGTCTTCTTCCTGCTATTTCCTCACGGTCAGCATTTAATCCACGCACTTGTATCCCCATGCATTTTAGCAACATCCGGATTTTCCTTGACTTGCTCCAACTGAAATTCTTCTATTGTTGAATCTTCAAACCTGAGTACAATCAAAACACTATTTTTAGGTAGTATAGAATTCTTATTAAAATTAATGACATGTTCATTAAGGAGTAAATTCATCTGATCTTGTAGGTTCGTGGCACGTGCTCTTGTAATTGGTCCAGTCGGCAATTCGATGCGTATATCCTGAGGATTAGGTAGAGGAGAAGAAAGCGTCGTGGGAATGCCCTCATCAGATTATTTTTCTTAACATGTCGGTCAAGACATGCTTTCGAAGGCGTGCGACTAAGCAAATATTACAAGGCATTTATAATGCACCATTCCAAAGTAGTTATGTCTGTTAAGATTTCACTTCCTTTGGATAGAAATCCGCCGAAATTAAGCCCCCCTCTTACGTCATGTGGGAATATGTAAAAGTAGGTCATTTGTAACACCTACGCAACCAGATGGCACAACCACGTTAGAATGTTACAAATTAGTTAGCCAAGTCCACCCTATTTCTGGACATGTGGTTGTATGGTGGGGCTTAGCAAGATGCGTCTCGAAGACCAATCCTTAACTGATTTGGATGACTTCCAATAAAACCATGGTCTCGATCATAGAAATGAATCAATCCCGTGCAATAACTTGTACCATCCAAATATCCATTTCGCCTAAGTCCAAACCAATTTTCATTTATTTTCTAAGTTAAATCATTTGCTAAAAGTTCTATGGTAAAAACAATAACATAACCTTGTTTAAATCACAATTGAAATTTTGGCTAAATTCTCCAAATTCAATATTTTTGTCTAAGCTTTGACTAAGCATATATTTTCCAAAGTGATCTAGTTCATACTATTGCATAAACTATATTTTCATTTATGGTGTCAAGGGGTGACTAATTAAATAACAAAATTAGCTATACAATGGAATTGGGAATAGCTATAACTTTAAAACAGGAATTTAAATTACTTGAATATAAATAAACATGCAATAATAATTTAGAATAGAATTTAAATAATTTAAAATATTAGGATTCAAATATGACCAAAGATGTAACTTGCCTTGGTTAATTCAGTGTTGTTCTCAAACGACGTCGAAATCTGATTTTTCGAAGTCGTCGAAATCTACACGCGAAAATAAGCCAAATCAAACAAAATCCAAATTAAATCCAAATTAAATAATTTAGGTTATGAGAGAAATATATTGAATTTAGATGAATTTAGGAACAAGAATCAACGGGATCGGAGTTTGTATGAAGGAGAACGAGCGTCCGGAAGTTGATAATCACATGAAATGATAGAAAATTCAGAAAAAGAAAAAGAGGGAATATTAAGGGAAGTCACTGTTCTGATTTTTCAGCGCAAAGCAATAGTGAATGACACCCATGGCCCACCTGCAAGTGAGACAAAGAGAAAAGAAAGGAATGAAGGAGGACAATGACATGTGGGACCACTTAGTCATTGAGCCAAAGCAACAACAGATAGCAAGTTCACAGAGAGTAGAGACAGGGGAAGGGAGCAGGCGCACAGGAAGGTGGTGGCTGGCGGCGAGGGGTGGTGCGGTGGTCAGTGGGGGTGGCCAAAATGGGTTGCCCTGGGACCAAGGAAGGGAGGGGAGGCGGCGCAGGTGGCTGGAGGCTGTGTCGGTGCAAGGGGAGGCGGACGACGGCGGCGGGTGGTGTGGGGTGGTATTGTACCAGTGAGATGCTGGCAAGGGGAGGAGAGCACGAGGTGTGCCCAAGGATGTGGAATGCCAAGGTGGGGTCGGGGAGGTCCGGGAAGGTCCAGGGAGGTGGCTCCACGACGGCCATGGTCGGCGGCGAAGTGCTCGCGATGGTCGGGCTTTACGGCGAAGGAGAGGATGAGAGGAGGTGGGGGGAATGGAAGAGGTGGTCCGGGAACACAATATGATGCGGCTATCTCAACGAGAGGTGGACTGGAGAGGGAGATCAACTGGGGGGGGCGGTGCGACCGGTGACGAGGAAGAACGGGGAAGCTTCGGCGCTTGTTCTGTGGGGAAGAAAAGGGGAGAAGAGGAGGGGGATGGGTGGAGGAGGAGCAAGGGGGAGAAGGACGACTTCGGTCGGCTTTTTATAGGCGTCGACGGAGCGGATGAGGGGAGGCAGCAATGGCATGGGCGGCGCGGCGTGCGCTCGGCGCGAGCACGCACGCAGCGAGCGACTCTCTCAGGCACGGGTAGCGGGTGAGCAGGGCGTTGGCGGTAGAGCATGGATGCCATGCGTCGTGTGGGAGCAGCTGGCGTGGCGTGCAGGTGGCATAGCAAGGCTAGCCAGAGGTAGAAGATGACAGAGAAAAGAAAAAGAAAAAAGAAAAAAAAGAAAAGGAGAAAAATAAATATATTTTGAAAATTCGAGAAAATTTTATTAAAAAATCATTGGAACCTGAATAGATCGAATAAAATAATTTTGAATCAAATTGGAGTTTATTTTAATCATTACAAATGTTTTGATTCTCCG
The DNA here is from genome assembly GCA_036346255.1 of Ampelocalamus luodianensis. Lineage (NCBI taxonomy): Eukaryota > Viridiplantae > Streptophyta > Magnoliopsida > Poales > Poaceae > Ampelocalamus > Ampelocalamus luodianensis. Next base: position 22,134,544 of record CM070622.1, on the reverse strand, counting down.
AATTGTCATAATAAGCTTTAAATAAAATTCAAATCGTTTATTTTATTTTGTACTTTCAAAAAGGCCTAAAAATTGGGATGTTATTTTTGAACTTAATAAAATTATTTTCAACTTAAAATTGGCTTTTATTTTTGCACATAATTTATTTTCAATTCTGGAAAATATGAAAACCTTTTTAAAATCCGGAAAATTTAAGGAATTAATTAAATTTTCTTTTAAATTTTAAATACAATAAATCCAAGAAAATTCAATAAATTTTATTTATTTATTTGGCTTTAAAATTAGGAAATTCAAGACAAGCAATAAAACTCTTTTAAATTTGGAAAATCAAGAAAACTCTTTTGCAACTAAGAAAACCAATAAAATAATAACTTTATTAAGTCTATTTTGGTCACATAACTTTGGGATGTTACAAATGGGAGGTGGTGGAGAAGCTACAAGGAGCCACGCATTAGTTTCTGGTGTGCTAAGAATGGTGAAGGAGGAAGGAATTGACCGAGAGACTCACGTGGTGGTGGCAAACAACACAAGTGGCGGTGGAATGGGAAGAAATGTGATTATGGTGCTTCTCTGCCTATGGACCAACATCAAGTGAGGGAATGGCATTAGTAGAGTATAGAACGCATTGTGACGTGGTCGGCCAAGGTTCAAGCTCACCAGAACGGCGGGAACACGCCGACTTGGATTGGGGAGTGTGCCGAAGGTGAAGAAGACGATGGTGCGATTGCGCTGTAGAGCTCCAGGGGCCACATCAAGCAAAGAAATAGAATGAGTGAGGCCCTAGGAGTAAAGTGACGCGCATGTCACGGGTGGAGAAGCTCACTAGAGGCAGCGGCGGTGTAGAGTTTGCTCACCGGCATCGAGAACGACACTCTTGTTCCCGCAGAACCAAGGAGTGAGAAGCTCTGATTCTTGGTGGGAGGCGAGAATGGTGTGTTGAAGAGATGGTGACGCGGTTAGGGGCTTAAGCATGGTTGAGAATAGCATGAGATTGACGACGAGAAAATGGTGGGCACGGTGAGAACTGGAGAGAGCTCTCTGGCTCTCCTCACGTTCTGGAAAAGGCGATAGGAGAGTGGTCGGCATGAGCAGAGTGATGCACAATGCAGCGTGGAGCCGATGGGAGAAGTTGAGCATGTAAACGGTGGGCGGTGTCCCATACCCGGGGCGAGCAGGCGGAGCTAGCGCGCGGAGGCGAGGGTGAGGTGGAAGACGAAGCCAGGCTGGTGGGGCCAGGGCGTCAGTCAGAGAAGGATGGGGCAGCGAGGTGGGTTGGATGGCGCAGAGGAGTTGGGCAGCGTTGGGCTTTCGGCCCAATAGGCGAGCAGGAAAAGGAAAGTAGGTTTGAAATTTCTAAGAAAAGGTTGAGTGTTTTAAGAATTTCTAAATATAGTAAACGACATCCAAAAAATATGAAAAAAATTTATGGAGGCTCCTGGCATAGTGTGGTTGCCTATGTAAGTTTTCGAGAATTGTATCTGTTCTGCAATTTTCTCGCAAATTCTTTTAAGAACACTGTTTGTAGGAAAAACATACTCCAAATATTTTCTATATTTATTCTCAGTATAAATATATCAAGTTCGCGTTTTTGCGATGTTACATTTATTCGGTATAATAAATATATTAAAATATAAATTAGTGATTAAAATTGTGTTTTGAGAACCGTGTTGATGTTCAAAACAACATTATTTTGGACTAGAGGGAGTACCAGAAGGAATACACTCACGTGGGATATCACTGTAGTCACATTAATTAATACACATAAAATTAATTAGGAGATCTGGAAAGCTACATGCGCGCTTTTTTTCTTTTTGTCGTGTAATTTCATTGATTTTTGCACCAACGTTCTAGTATACTATTTTGAACTTTTCCAAGGAGGGTTGAAAAGATTACTCTTGTGGCATGTGACCTTACTTGGGCAATTACAATTCTACACCTCTTGGATTTCTACTGCTCATACTACTATGTATTATAACTAAATCATAACTAATATGAATCATTGGACCGGACGGACCGTATTAAATTGAGTATACCGTAAAATAGCTTTTTTTCCCCGGAAATGCGTCAGATTTTGTTTGGTACAAGTTGGTAGCAGAGGAAGAGAGCAGCGGAGAGAGGGGAGGAGCTGTGGCGGCGAGCAGTTTCGAGCCGAAACAGGTTAAGATGGAGAGTTTATTACAGATAGGCCATTAAATCTTCGTGTTTTGAGCCCAATCGATCGAGCCAGCTTGTCTTTTGTCACCGTGCGCCTGTTGAGTTAGGATCTGAGTCTTCTCTATACAATGGAGCTAGGACTTGCGACATAGTTATGGTATTGGTAGAGTACCGAGTATACTACTATTGGCTCGTTGTCTCCAACTATCCATACGCCAATCTTCGTGTTGAACTCGTACTCTATACACTCCCTAGCTGCGAACTGTGTCGGACTTTGAACGATCTAGCGAATGGGTCCAGCTGCAGCGGTTTGACTCGCTAAAAATAATACTAACCAGAGGCATGAAACCAGCCTTATCGGGCATGGACGCGTGAAGCGCGCCATTCATGCGCTTTTGAGCTTCCTGATCGGTCAGGCGTGCAATCGGACTCGCGAAACATTTCAGATTTTATTAGCAGTTAGCAAATAATTGAGGCCGTGCAACAGCTATTTATACCCCTTGGTACGCATTCCAGAGCTCAACAAGCAGCTCGAGAACTCCAGTCCATTGCCATTCCCATTTCTTTGTGCTTCAGAGTTCGGGGGCGCATTAGTAACAAGAAGTACTATGGAGGCCCAAAACATGGAGGTTGCTGCCCTGGTTCAGAAGATCGCCGGGCTCCACGCCGCCATCGCCAAGCTGCCGTCGTTGAGCCCATCTGCTGACGTGGACGCGCTGTTCACCGACCTCGTCACGGCGTGCGTTCCGCCGAGCCCCGTCGATGTGACTAAGCTCGGCCCGGAGGCGCAGAAGATGCGGGAGGAGCTCATCCGCCTCTGCTCCGACGCCGAGGGGAAGCTCGAGGCGCACTACTCCGACATGCTCGCCGCCTTCGACAACCCGCTCGACCACCTCGGCCGCTTCCCTTACTACAGCAACTACATCAACCTCAGCAAGCTCGAGTACGAGCTCTTGGCTCGCTACGTGCCCGGCATTGCGCCGACCCGCGTCGCGTTCGTTGGGTCGGGCCCACTGCCGTTCAGCTCGCTCGTGCTCGCCGCGCGCCACCTGCCCAATACGCTGTTCGACAACTACGATAGGTGCGGCGCGGCGAACGAGCGGGCCAGGAAGCTAGTCCGCGCGGACAAGGACGTGGGCGCGCGCATGTCGTTCCACACCGCCGACGTGGCCAACCTGACGCAGGAGCTCGGCGCGTACGACGTCGTCTTCCTGGCCGCGCTCGTCGGCATGGCGGCCGAGGAGAAGGCCAAGGTGATAGCTCACCTGGGCAAGCACATGGCGGACGGAGCGGCCCTCGTTGTGCGGAGTGCGCACGGGGCGCGCGGGTTCCTGTACCCCATCGTCGATCCTGAGGACATCAGGCTGGGCGGGTTCGATGTGCTGGCCGTGTACCACCCCGACGATGAGGTGGTCAACTCCGTAATCATCGCGCGTAAGGTGGACGAGCGCGCCAATGGACTCCAAAATGGCCATGCGCACACGCGCGGTGCGGTGCCGGTGGTGAGCCCGCCGTGCAAGTGCTGCAAGATGGAAGTGCGCGTGCTCGACAAGAGGGAGGAGTTTGCCACCAAGGAGCTGTCCGTCTGAAGCATGGCGAGACATAATCGTCTAATTGCAGTATGCTACTCGTATGTGATATGTCGTATTTATGTTGGTTGTGACGTACGGGTACCCGTTGTTTCACGGTTTGGCGTTAAAACGTACATCGGAATGTCTTCCAAGTTCGGTGTAGAAGACATAGATGTGGACGGTCAGACATTGTGCGACAGAAGGAATACTATGTGTTTGTGACAGTCGGAAATAAGAACTTAGTTAAGGGCATGGAATTTCAGTGTATTGATCTACATGAATATCTTTTCATGCAAGCATGATACTTCATCCTGGGAATAACCCGGAGATTCTTTTCGGATTATTCAACTATAAAGCGGGCAGATAAGACCAGCATGGTTGGCTGGTTTGGTTTAGTGTCAGGGATTATGGCCATGCGGTATCATTGGTTCATTGCGTGGTGCCAAGCAACTATTCTAGATAAATATTTTTTTCACATCGCTAAATAGCTATTTTATGCGTGGGAAGCAGCCTGGGCTGCTGCGCGCGGAACAATAGCCCACGCTCCTTTGCGGTATGTGCCGCGCGCCAGCTCGTGCGTTTCCCACGTGAGATCGGTGGTAAAACACACACGCGTACGTTATGATCGGCGGTAAAAGTCTCAGTATCGTCCAATCTGATAGTAAAAACTTCATATCTCACGATTAGTGATGAAATCGATAGTAAAAAAAGATCGTGCGTCACCCAAATCGGCAGTAAAAAGGTTGGTTACTCATGGAATCGATGGTAAAACCAGCAAATCACTAGTACACCGCAGATCGGACAGTGATTGACGGTAAAATTAGTCCCGAAAAATATTGTTACAGTGGTAACAAAACTACCGGGAGGCACATGTGGACACATTTTCCCTCCCCCTCATCTACTCGACCTATTTTTACTACTGCCGACTCACCCACTGTTTATGCGTGGGAAGCAGCCTGGGCTGCTGCGCGGCACAATAGCCCATGCTCCCTCGTGCTATGCGCGGCGCTCCAGCTCTCGCGCTTCCCGCGTTAGATCGGTGGTAAAACACACATGCGCACGTTACGATCGGCGGTAAAAACCATGGTATCATCCAATCTGACAGTAAAAGCCCCATATCATGCGATTAGTGGTGAAATCGACAGTAAAAAAAGATCGTATGTCACCCAAATCGGTAGTAAAAAGATCGGTTACTCCTGGAATCGATGGTAAAGCCCACAAATCACTGGTACGCTGCAGATCGAACAGTGGCTGACGATAAAATTAGTCCCGAAAAACACTGGAACGGTGGTAACAAAACTACCAGGAGGCAAATGCGGATGCATTTTCCCTCCCCCTCATCTACCAGACCTATTTTTACTACTACCGACTCACCCACTGTTTACTGTCCTTTCACCTGTTTACTGTGTGTGACGCAGTTTACTGTTTGTTCCAAGCTATATTAATGAGTTTTACTGCATGACAAAACTTCTCGATATGTCCACTCGATCCCCATTTGTTCTGACAAAAAATCACTCCCCCTATTTTTCTACCAATATGATGTTCGCGTGGTCGCAGCACGATTTCAAGGTGGTAGCCGAAGAGAAAACGGGTAGATACAGCTGCGAATGCAAACGGTGGGAGCGTACTAGTACTTTTACTGTGTCTTTGTCTAATAGTTACTGTCCAAACTATTATACTTTTATTGTGTAGTACAGACAGTCATTATACTGTCCTTGAGTGTGTATTTTACTGTTAATCCATCTTCTATTTACCGTAGTAGGGCTATTCTACGTGCACCTGATATGGGCGTTCACCCACTTGCAGGTCGAGAGTATTCCCAGCCACTACGTGCTCTGTAGGTACACGAGGAATGAAAGGGTGGATGTGTCGTACGACAGACACGACCACATGCAAGTCGGACCCGATGGGATGATTGAGATGCATTTGCACTCCACCTTACTGACAGAAGCTATGGGCGTGGTGAGGCTAGAGTGCAGATCGAGTCTTACGTATGATAGAGCCATGGAGGTCCTCAAGGCGCTTTGGATGCAGCTTCGTACCATACCAAACTATATTTGCCTGGTGGCTAACGAGACTACTGAACCCGATGAAGTGGACGACGATACAATCAATCCATCTGCGCCTCCTCTATCACAGCCATAACAGTAAAACCTGCCCAATGCTACCCAAAAACTCCTCATCCGGAGGAGAGAGGGATGGCGATGGCGAGGAGAGGAGGAAGGGAGAGGGAGAGGAATGTTCGGTACACGCCGCCAACTGATTCATGACGATGAATCTGGAGAGGACGACACTGAAGACAGTCTCAACGCAGGGTTAGATGATAGCGATACATGCTGAGTAGCCATGTTTTACGTCCATTTAGTAACACATTTACCACCTTATCTTATGTGTGCTACTATGTTACATTGCCAACTGGAAAATAGAGCACGCAATTCGGCTCGTGTTGCATGTTTTACTGTTCTATACAAACTCTCTTACTGTAATATCACATGGTATGATTGGCTTCTTTTTACTGTGTTGTTCGTATTCTATTACTATCTTCTGCGTAGCGGTTACTTCTACTTTTTTAGTCAGACAAAAAAGGCAACAATCAGTGGCGTCATTTTCATCTACTGATATGTGGTAGTTGTTTTACTGTATGATGCCAATAACATTATTGATGTTTGTTTTTGTTTGGAATTACTGTATGTGTAAAAAAGACTTTACTTTTAAAACGTAACACTGCTCCTCCGGCTCCCGATGCGTCTCCCCCCAATGACTTATAAACATGTACATCAGCTTGAAAAGGTTGAATTCACACAAGCCCCGGCCTCCCCCCACTGAAAAACTCCAAAACACATACTCAAACTTCAAAACACAACACAAAATGGGTCTATCCTACCTAGCCCTGATGTACGAGTAGCATCTGGCCGGAGCCTGTGCTAGGCTACAGACCATGATTATGTCCGCGACCTCCTTCGTGCTCGGCACCTGTGTCTAGCGGAGAGCGTAGCTACGATCATCCGCATATTCCCTAATCTAGCCCCCGCTAAAGTCCACGAGCGGGCTTACGAATGCTTGAGGGTTGTGATAGGGTCCTACCAGGGCCACTAGGGCCTTCTTTCTTTCACCTTTTCTTCCCTTCTTTTCTTTTTGTATCATGCAAATGTAAAACAAAAAGCGACCGGCCACGCTATTTGCCCAATGCTCCTAAAAATATATTAAAGAATTTCTATCTTTAGTGCTTACTGACATATATATATGAATTTAGTGCATCATTTGCTTCACTTTACGGCTTACGGATATTGTCTAGAAAACAGAGCGCATTACCCGCCTCGCGTTGCATGTTTTACTATTCTATACAAGCTCTCTTACTGTAAATCTCACGTGATATAACTTCTTGATTTTATGGAGCTACTATGCGTGTATCCTAGTTGGTTTGTTTACTGCTTACAACAATCGCCCTTACTGTACACGTGATTTTACTGTCTTAATCCCATTCTTTTACTGCATTTTGCTTGGCGATTAATGTTATGTTTGTTTGGCAAAAAAAATGCAACAAGCAGTGACGTTGTTTCATCTACTAATATATGAGAGCTCTTTTACTTTAAAATGCACATGAAATTATTGACCTTCGATTTTGTTTGAAATTACTATATGAGTAAAATAATTTTACTATGTTGAGGCTTATCATTTACTGTACTATCGCCATGCTATTTCTGTTTTTTTGTCTGTTTGCGTGTGAAAAATAAAAAAATGATGCCATATCAACCGATTCCTCATTTTAAAAAATGCACCACTGCTGCTCGGGCTCCCTGATGAGTCTCTTCGTCTCCCCTACTACAACTTATAAGGATGGACATCTGCTTACCAAAAAAACACAAGCCCCCATTTCCCCCTATTGAAAAATCTCCAAAACACACACTCTACCGTCCCCATTGATTTCCAAAGCTAAACAGTAAAAAATTCCTTCAAGCTCTCCTTTGTGTCCCCTACCCACGGTAGTTCTGGCCTACCTCGCCCTTATATATGAGTACCTGTCTGGGCAGAGCCTGAGCCATGCTACGAACCATTATTATGTCCGCGACCTCCTCCATTCTCTCCCCTCGTGTCTGCCGGATAACATGTCTTCGGTCATCCGCGGGCTGCACCTCCTACTCAGTCAGACCAATGACTTGGTCTCTAACATCCAGTGAACCAACCTCATAATCGAGATCGCGCTCACGAACTACATGGAGCATGTCGAAGTAACAATCCGAAGGCACAATGCATGCACGACATGCGGAGCGTGAGGGTCGACGATACTAAGCATGGAAAAGGCCGAAGCCCTCCTCTAGCTCATGATCGACATGTATCCTCAATACCAACGGTTCCATGCGTGACTCACCACCGTGAAGGTGCAGGTGGAGGTGTTTCTCCACATATTCCCTGATCTCGTTCCTGCCAAAACTCACAAGCAGGCTTACGAACGCTTGAGGACTATGATAGGGTCCTACCTTGGCTACTAGGGCCTTCTTCTTTTCTCTTTTTCCCTTATTTTCTTATTTACCATGCAATGTACAGAAAAAATGCGACTGGCCATGCTATTTGTCCAGATCCCCAAAATATCACATTACCTTTTGTTGTATTACCGTTGAGCATTACTGGGGCAGGACGATTCTCGAGTTGGTCATTTACTACATTATATTGTCCATTTTACTGCTCTGTTTATGAGATTTTACTGTCACACTAACTTTTGATGTACTACCCGCTGAGCATTACTGGCCTCTTACGATTCTCTTGTTTGTAAAAAGTAAACATTCTAACACTAAAAGCAGATGACGGGTGTAATAAAATCATATGATGGGTTTGTGTGGTCATTGGTGGTAGGCTTATTATCACCAAAAAATAAAGAAAAATTGCATATGGTACATTTTGTTACGTGGCGTCTGGTGTCTCCAGGGGGTCAAGGGTCCTTGCCCTTAAATACACACAAAATCCGTTGTGACATGATGATAATGCCTAAAAATATGTTCACCGTAATTATTGTGGTATATGTTGTAGGTTACTGCGGACTAGGACATCGTGCATTCAGGGGAGATAGTGAGAGAGTGTCCCAATAATATATATATATATATATATGTTTTACTGTCAAACGTATGAACTCAAATAGTCGTATCCCAAAAATAGACAGTAAAACAGATACACAAATTACTATCACGCCCTCTAACAATTATCGTCGAAACGAGTTCCGCGCAGAAGTAGACATGTTTGGCCCATCAACTCTAGTTAGTGGGCCGGCCGTATAAGGATTGCGCGCGCCCACGTCCCACTTGGCCTAGTCATGCGTGGTGGGCTGGTTGGCGTAGAATAGTTATTCTACGTTATTCTACGCTTAGCTAGAGAATAGTATATCTATACAAATATTAAGATTATGTTCGCAAGCTCGAGACAATGTTTTTCTCCACTGCTAAAAACAAGCTAACTCATGCATTCCTCTTAAAGTTGATAAGTTTATCTTAAGTCACCTGTAAACTAAATTAAATACACAATTTTGATCAAGATTTATCATCAGCATCCCAAAGTAGGCTTTCCTGTAATGCTGAGCTATCGGAAGATTCATATAAACACAAATACGACGGAACCGCAATATTTTCATCAGCCAATTAAAGTGCGATATGGTACTCCGAATATATAAAATTGCCTAGCTACTATCAAAGTAGTACGATAAAGTATGATATTTTGTAGCAACTTTAATAGCATATATTTTGTAAATTCTTACAAATGGATAAGATTAGAACCAGTGAAGATTTCGAACGGGTGTAATAAGAAAAGGAGTATTCCAGTTGCACATGATCAATTCTTTCTATTGATCAGTTGCCTCCATAATCCATTCTCATTTACTTACTCGATCCCTCTGTTCTCCTTTTTCATGTTGTTTTATAAACTTGTTTTTGTTCTCAAATAGATGTCGTTTTAGGTTTTCTATGTAGTGTTTTTCCACATAGCCCCAATTAACAATGGGTTGGTACGTATCAGTGTCATTACTCTAACTCAACTCACAAGATGAAGCATTAAGTAGTGTATTGTTCAAGGTAAGACAACCATTAACAAGGGCAAATGTATCACAAGATGAAGCATTAAGTAGTGCATTGTTCTTTGCATAGAGAGCTAAAACGACATTTAAAAAAACTTAGGTAGTATTATTTTAGACATTATATGGTATGTAATACAAACCATGAATTGAGTGTTACATTTTCGAAGTAATTTTAATAAACAATCTACTAATACAATTTCTGTGTGACAAATCTAAATATTTTAATATATGTTAGTTTTTAAAGTTTAAGAAGTATGACTGCTATTGATTAATAGTTATTGAAGTGGAGATAATTGAATGGCAGCTTGTAAGTTATAAAGTCTTTACTCTCGACTTAATTCAATTGGATTCCTTAATCAAGCTATAGAAATGACACGAAGTTACTAAATATCACTACTACAGAAAAGGTCTTCACAGACGGTTCAAAAACATCATCACAGACGGTTTCGTGAGCCGTCTGAGTTTATGGGTCAGTAATGAAATGAGGTCATCACAGACGGTTTTCGAACCGTCTGTGATGCAGACTATCACAGACGATTATTAACTCAGAACCATCAGTGATAGTTGACTATCACAGACGGTTTGTGGTTGAAACCGTTTGTGATGACTTTTCTTTATAGACGGTTTGTAGCTGAAACCGTCTATGATGACTTTTCTCTATAGACGGTTTGCAGCTAAAACCGTCTCTGATGACTTTTTTTATAGAGTCTTCAAGCAGTGGCTACTTGTGCCTTTAAAACTAGCATCATATATATATATATATATATATATATATATATATATATATATATATATATATATATTGTTAGTCCCTCACCACTTTAGGAAGTCGTTCATGCAGCATTAGGAGGATGAGACAGTAGCCACGGGCTACTTCACCGAGCCCATGCAAGTTTAAGATGCATGGCTGTCAAGAGAGCGTTAGGACATCAATTACACGGATGTAAATCGATAGGTAATTGGACGTCGCTATGTTCAGAAAGTGACATGGACGCGTAGGTACTCCGACTGGGAAGTGGCTTCATGTATCAACAACCAACCATTCCTTGATGTCAAGTCACCGTAACTAAGTTCGTTGATCTAATTAAATTCTACGGTGACATGACATCAAGGAATGGTTGGTTGCTGATACATGAAGCTACTTCCCAGTTGGAGTACCTGCGCGTCCACATCACTTTCTGAACATAGCGACGTTCAATTACCTATCGACGACATCCAGGTAATTGGATGTCCTGACGCTCTTCTGGTAGTCATGCTTCTTAAACTTGCATGGGCTCGATGAAGTTGCTCGTTGCTGCTGTCTCATCCTCCTCATGCTACGTGGATGCCCACTGAAAGTGGCTGAGAGACTACGAACAATAATATATATATATATATATATATATATAATATATGATGCCAGTTTTAAAGACACAAGCAGCCACTGCTTAGAGACTTTATAGAGAAGAGATCAAGAATAGAATGATTGGATGTACCTGGCAAAGGTGAAATGAATGGCGAGAGGCTAGTTGATTACACAGACAAAGGTAAGATTAAGAAGATTGATTATTGCTCTCAGAAGGCTAATTGCACAAGATTAAAACTTGCTAATATATTAGCAAATCAACCAAAATTAACTTATTACACAGGAACAAAATCTATCAAGATACTATCAACTATGATGTAAGACAACAAGTATATCAGAATGTATAAATTGCATGCTCGAAACAATACATAACGCAGGTAATCTAATAGCTCAAGGCACAATCTATACATAATATCACATCCAATTGCATTTGTGACATCAATTCATCATAGAGCAATTCAGAAGCCCACAAAATATCACTTTGAGTGGGGCTCAAGGGCTCATGCCACACTAGTAGTATCATCCATATCATCACCACCAACACCATCACATAGCAAAGGGGAGGGAATGGGATAGAGAATAAAGAGTAGTAGTTTACCTTAGTGCGACGCGGCAACGGCGGCAAACACCACCACCAGCACAACCGACATTCATGTCCCAACTATGCATAAATCAACCAAACATCAGAACACCACTACTGAATACTCAAGCATAAAAAATCAAACCGTGGGAGGCAAGCAGCGCGCGCCGCCGGCTAAGCAAGGGACGAGCCACCGGTGCACGGGTGAGCCCCATGCGCAAACCTCAGCCAAAGCAAGCAACCCCACCAGGGGAGAGAGGCAGATCTAGGCCGAGGGGAGGTAGCCGAGGGAGGTCGGTGGAGAGGTAGCTGGGAGAGTGCAGATCGGCGGCGGGAGTCGGGAGGAGGCCGAGGCGGCGGCGGGGTTGGGGACAAGGGAGCAGGTGAGTAGAGCGCGAGACCTAGCAAGGCTCGGGGGCGAGGGGAACGGGCGAGAGTATAAGGGTGTAAACCCTATCAAGGCTCCTACTAATAAAGAGTGATAACTTATCACTGACGGTTGCATAATAGAACCGTCTGTGATATGTTCTAATATCACAAACAGTTCTATTATGGAACCGTCAGTGATAAGTATCATAGACGGTTCCATAATAGAACCTCCTATCTTGATTGGGCCGTCCAATCTTGATCGGACGGTTCACAACGCTTGGGAATGTTCGGACCGTTCGAACCTCCCATCTTGATCGGGCCATCCAATCTTGATCAGACGGTCCATAACGCTTGGGAACGTTCGGACCATCTGAACCTCCCATCTTGATCGGGCCGTCCAATCTTGATCAGCCGATCCACAATGCTTGGGAACGTTTGGACCGTCCGAACCTCCTATTTTGATCGGGCCGTCCAATCTTGATCGGCCGGTCCACAACGCTTGGGAACGTTCGGACCGTCCGAACCTCCCATCTTGATCGAGCCGTCCAATCTTGATCGGACGGTCCACAAGAGAGGAAGGTATAGAGCGTGGGCTGGAGCACGGAGGTGGGCTTGCAAGCTGGGCCACAGGGTGGCTTTCGGCCCAAAGCGAATTGGAGGTTTTTAATTACTCTTTGAATTAAAGATAATACAGAAAAGCAAAAAAGGTTTTTAGAAAATAGTTAATAAGGTCCAAAAATTCTAGAAAAATGCACCAAAATTCCTAGGAGCAAGATTCAAGATTTCCAAAAGCTTTGCCTAGCATTAATTTTAATTAATTTTATGACAAGTAGTCCAACACCCTTGCAAAGAAATTGGCATACTTATACCTAATCCTGCAGTAATCGCTACAGAAGACGGCGTAGTCGTCCCACCCTTTCATGCTATAGCCGATGCTCATGCACTGGTGGCCGTCCTCCGATAGCGCCCACACCCAGCCTAGCGGCCCGATCTTGTTCCACGCCGCCGCCTGGACCATGTCCACGACGAACCTCTGGCACCGCCTACACTCCCGGTTGGTCCTCTTGGCCGTTTCACACCCGCCATTGGCCGGCTCGCCCTCGACCTGCCTGATATAGTGCTTCGCAACATTGTGCGTCTCGCCGGTCGTGTAGAGGAGGAGGCCGAGCACATAGGTCGCGGCCTTATGGCCGGCGACGACCGCCCATTCAAGGAACACGAGGCTGCGCTTCATGTCTTGGGGCGCGAAGACAAGCATAAGGCCCACGATGAAGTAGGCCTCGGAGGATTGATAAAGAACACTTCATTTGGAGTTATAGATCAAAGTTATGCACTTTTTTTGTGACTGTCCAGATTGTATGTCAGTCTGTCCAGTTTGTATGTCAGTTTCTATCTTTAATTTTGACCCGTGTGCCACTTTTGTTAAAGACAATATATGAATTTCATGCCAACTAGGTTATTGTAGATAATTTCTTAACCTTTTCAGATTGTTAAGAACGTCCAATTTGGAGTTGTACAACAAAGTTATGGATATTTTATTTAGCGATATTTCTGTCTATTAATTCAGTCAACAGATTTGAGCCTGGCCAATTTTATTAGAGCAAAATCTGAACTTTTGCCCAACCAGAGTATTGTAGATATGTCAGTTAAGAATCCATGGAAATTGGTCTCACCTCATTCCAGTTCCAGACCAATAGATATGTCAATTACCGTGCTGCTGTCCAGAATTAAGTTATGTCAGAAATTGTTGATTTCATTTAAGTTTTGTATTAATGACTAGAGTCATGAGGCGATGTTTAGCATCGATTAGTAGTGTTGGGTATATTATGTCTTATTGAAATTATTTTACTTGTTTAGGAGGTGAAGCCTCGGGTTTAGGAGTATCACCTTTGCGACTAACGTGCATCGTGGAAGGCAAGTACATTGCCACCCTAATGATTGTGATTGATGAATGTTTATATGGTCATCTTTGTGATTTGGTATGATAGAGAAAGATGGATTGTCTATGTTCTTTCATATGTGTTGAATCCATGTTTTGTTATCATGTCTTTCAATATTTATTTCATTCTATGCATTCATTATGCATGTTTCATCCAAAGTGGATTCAAATCCACCATTCCAATGGGCGTGTTGGACATTGTCATGTCCGGCCCAGAGTGGATTTGAAAGACCCATTAATTCAATGGGCATGTAAGACCCATTAACCCAAGATGGGCAATGTTGGACACCGTATGAAACGTTCTTCATCGGAAGTGGATCCGCATTTTGTTAAGATCGGGCTTGAGTGGAAACGGGTGTTTCAGCTATCCGTATATGCATGTGTGCAGTCCATTCCTTTGATTTTGAGCATTCATATCATGTTTTCATTTTAATCGATGTGATGTGATCGAACATGATAGTTTGTCTTATTCATATTGAATGATTATCTTATTGATATGTAATTTTGAGTCATGGACTCACTCTTGCGTTGTTTGTTTATTTAGTAACCCCGATGTTGGCTCTTGGGAGGAGTAGACACGCACTACTTGTTCACAACATCAAATTCATGTTCAAGTCTAAATTTTAGTTCCATATTTCATTGTTAACGATGATTAACAATTAAATTATAATTGGAGAAGGAAGGATACCTTCTCCACGATGTTGATTTATTCTTGTGGAACCTTCTTTATTGATGTTCGTTAAATAACTTAGAAGGTGAAGGAAGGATACCTTCACCATGTCCTGTTATCTTAATCTTGTCTTTAGTTGATATACTTGTTTCAAGTTCTTTGCATTATGGATGTATGTTAGATGTTTTAGGTGACATCTTGGCTTAGATAGCCGGGTTTTTTTATCGAGGCGGCTTTAGGTCGTGGTTAATAGAAGAACATTAAAATGACACCTTCATAGAGGTGGGGTTGAGAATCTATTGCTTCCCATTTCTATTGTTATGTTTCATTCGTTGAGCAATTGTTGAGTTGCTTTTGTATTATCTTTCTTATTGTTAATCTATGATCTACTATGATATTCATTATCTATGAACTAATACTTTGATTGTCGTGAGATGATCCCATATTCATAATTGAGTATTTTGGTGAAGCGTGTTGTTAAGGATGATAAGAAGTAGGTGGTTGTTACTCATTCACGTTACACCAGTTCGCGACGTGGTTAGAGAGTAGTTACCAGTATCATCGTTGGTACTAAGTATGAGTTACTTTAGAAAGTTGTTCTCTTCTTTCATTTACGAATTTGGCAATTCTTGTCGTGGTGGTTGATGAATTTCTCAGGGTTTGTGGTCCATGATAGTTATGGTTTCCATAGATCCTCTTGGTTCTAAACAATTATTGCCAATGTTGAGTTGCTTTTACTACTTATGATCGTTGTCAATTGACAAGATTGATGTTTTCTTGGTTGCTCCTTCTTTCTCATTGAAAAAGAATGACTCATTTACTCATTTGATAACTTGATTAGTGAAGAGTTTTCCATTTAAGTTCGGTTTGCTTGGAAAAGCTTTGGCTTTATGTTTTCTTTGGATTACTTGACGTGAGGTTTGAAGTCTCTCTTTTTGTAGTAAGGTGTTAGAATCCTTTTGTGATGTCTTGCCATGTTAATTGAGAATTTATGATTAAGCGAATAAATTGTTATGATATGAGTTACCAAGTTGGGTTATTAGCATAGTGCAAATCAATTACTCTTAACTACCATCCATGGAAGTGAGAAATTTGATATGTCCTTGTATTTGATTCATGTGTATGTTAAATAAAATCAATATCTATTAACCTATAGATCTTACATAAGAGCTAGATTTATCTATTTCTAGTATGCTAAAATTTTGAAACTTGTATAAAGTAATGGTCTTGGTTATCGACTCATGAAACCTTGTTTATAAAATTATGTTAGTGAATCTTTAATCATGTTTTGAAATGATTTAACAAGGTGAAATGTGAATCTATGTTTATAAATGGTCATGTGATTGCAAATAGAATTAGTACCGTATGTATAGCTGGTTAGTACAATCATCATTTGTTAATTTGAAGAAAGTGTTGAGCAACACCAACAATTGAGTAGATGAATTTCGTAAGTAGTCTTTGTTAGCGTGCCTTGTGATATTGTTATTGCTTAGATAAACTTGTTATGATAAATTTGTTTCAACCTTGTGGTTTGTGTTCCCTTGGGAAGTTTTAGGATGGAGTAATAAAGTTTGATGATTCTTGGTACTATGTATGTTGTCGATGTTATTAAATAGTCAAAAATGTGATAATGAGGTTAATTCTGAGTAATTTGATCACCCATGGTGATATTTCCTAAATGATCAAATTTCGAATTTGTATTCATGATCTTTTGGGTTCAGCTTTATGTGGTAAATGAAGTTTATCGAGTCGATATGTTACAATGTTGCAATGGTTCTTGATGATGCAAGTGTTTTGATTTTGAATACTTATTTGTTCTTATCTTAAGGTTCGATATTCTCTTCTTGTGAGGCTTATGCGTTCAAGCGTGGACTCACTTATGTTCGTGAGTTCATTGCTTAATTGGTTTCTTCTCTTGGTCCCATGTTAGGTCTGAGTGGTGGATGAGTTTTCTAGTTGGTGAAAATCGTTTCATTTGTCTCTTCTTTAGAAAGAATCAACTCATTCTTTTCACGTGGGTCTTTTGAAGTGTTTTCTAATTGTTGTTGTGAAATTGATGTTAATACCCATAGTAATTTGATCGCCTTGGTGATATCGTTCGATGTGAATATTTCAAGTTTAGCTTTGGATATTTTCTTTGAGCTCTTAAATCATGTGAAATTATTTTAAATAAATTAAGGTATTGGATTGTCTGTTGCTTCTTAAGAGATTTGTGTGGTTTAACTCTAAAGGCTCTTGGTTTGAGTTGGCAAGGAGGTTGCAACAAAAGTTATGTTGGTTCCTTTAAGAGGAGAATAATCTACTTGCTTTTGCGAAATCAGAATTGGAAATGTTTGAGTTTGGTGGTAGATTATTTGGATCTCATGTTTCTTGTGTAGTTGAACTGGTTCGAATAAATATAACGTATGGAAGAATTTTATTGGTTCTTAATTAGTCCTTGTGGTTTGGACTAAAGACCTTATCTTGTTCTTTGTGGCAAAGTGATGTTAGTCAAAAATTAATTACAGATGTTAAAGGAGAGAGTGCATTATGAATATTTGAGAATTTAGTCAAGTTTTGTAACTTGTGGTTATTTGAATTGTTCATAAACTTTTTGCTCTTTCACTCAAGAGTTGTCGAGTTTCAATGCAATGTCATTCTTCTTGTTGGTGGTTATTTGCTATTCCTTTGAGGATGTGCACTCACAGTGAACTCAATTTTCGTTTTCCGGATCTTCGTGCGTTATTTCTTTTGGCTCGTGCTCCAGGAAGAACATTTTCGTGTTGTGAAATTTGTTCTTGTTAGCTCTTTCTTTTGAGAAAGGATCAACCGTTTTGTCTTTAAAGTTTTACAACTCGTAAGTTGTTGTTTGTTTGGTGGTGGTTAAGTGATTGTAGGGGTGAGTTTTTGCTACACTATTGGAGTAGTAATAGAAATGAGTTGTTTGACAATCTCTTGGAGGAAGTTGATTCGATGGAATGTTTGGTTTCGAGTAAAATCGTATTTGTTCGACTAAGTAGGACCTATGGTATAGTGTAGTTCAACCTTGGTTCATGTTGAAATGTTGGGATTATCAAATGTATGGAAAGTAATCAATTTTATCAGTAACACTATTGAAATATCGCGATGTGGTATGAGTGATTCTGATGATGTCAATGAGTGAGTATATCGGAATTGTGGGGATCATAGAGATTTAATCCGATGATTTCACTATTTGTTATAAGAGGAATTCGTTGTAGAGGTCTCGGAGGTTAAATTTGGGCTTCCGTTTCATACTAAACTTTTGGTCACCCAAAGATTGGTGTGTAGAGGAGATAGAAACTGAGTACCTGAGTAGTGGAATGATTGTCGATAGAACCCTTTTGTTGTAGTTCATGGCGGTGTCTTGAAATTTATGTGATATTCTTGAAAGTTGGAGGTGATGAGATTGCATGGGTTTTGAGGGCTTTGGTGCCTTCTATCAAATTAATGTCATCGTTGAAGGGTGGTCTAGAGTGTTGAGTGGAATCAATGAGTCTCTCCACAAGGTGTGGATGATGTATTGGTTTAAGCCTAATTTGAGGTTGTTAAATTAAGAGGTTTGAGCCTGGTATGCGATGAATTAATTCCAATGTACGAGAGAAATTTTATTCCAAAGAGGAATTGAAAAAGGATGTTACCTTGGGTATTGGCGTTTCTTGTTACTCATTTGAGCTTTATGTTGTTGTGTGTCTGCATGTGAGTTGGTGTTGTGTTGGCATGTTTGCTTCTTTCCAATTCCAAAACAAAAGAAGTTTTGGTTTGAGCGTTCAGTGATCTCCCTTTGGCTTCTGGCGTTTATTCGCAATTGCCACTTGGAAAGTGGAAAGTTTTCTTGATGAAATTGATTTGGATTTTACTCTTATCGATTGGTAACGTATAGTTGTGATGTGAATTTTCTTATTCGATGAGTTTTGCGGTAAAAGAGTTTGCTTAAAGAATTCGATTGTATGTTTCGGTTAAAAGAGGGTGATCCTTGTTGTGAAGAGTTCAATGGAGAGGTGGAACAAGATTTCCGTGCTCTATGTGCTTGTTGTGTGTTCGACTTCAGGAGAAGTTAACGGTTCATTGGGTTGTTTCGATAATGTGTTTCGCTAAGACCGTTCGATTCCTACACGTGTACTCACTTTGGTTTCATTTGGTGTGGGTGAGTACCGGATCCGGAGTTTGTTATCGTTAACCTGACCATCAGTAGGATCTTACCCAGTCGTCCGATGAGTATAGCGGAGTGTCGGAGCGAGTGTTAAGGCGACTCGATTTGCGTCAAGATGTTGTGGTGTCCTCGATCGAGAAAGAGGCCACTTAGGAGCTGGAGGCTCGCATGCCGAGCATTATTGATTTGTTCATTCGTACATGTTACTTATTAATTTTTAGTTGGACCTTTCCGTGGTCGGTGTGAGGATTCGGTCGAATCCTATTTAAGGGGTAGAATGTAACCGATTATTCGATTCGAATGCTGTAAGATTAGAGAGAAATAAGTTAAAATTAGAATTTTAGGAGAAGTATGGGGCCAACCCATATTCGGAAGAGGGGGCCGCCATAGTGGCCCAAGGCCCATGAGTGGGCGGCAGCCCGATAGAAGGCAAGGGGAGGGGGACCAACCCTAGCCCCATTTGCTACAGACCAAGTGTCGTAGCTCTCTGAAGGCCCGTGCCGAGCGGCGTCTGTGCCTCGCCGCTGTGCCCTCCTCTCCCCCGCCATCTTTCCCTCGCTTGTGGCGGCCGTGGGAAGAAGGAAAGAGAGGAAGGAGGTTGAAGAGAATTCTTCGGGGATTTGATCAGCGACTCCGATGGTTCTAAAGGGTAATGATCGATTTCCCTCGCTGTTTAGGTTGTTTAGATGCGGTCGATTAGTTTGATTGGATTGAATTGCTGCGTTAGAATTTCAGTTCTGTCCTGAATGTTGCGTGGCCTGTTTCGTGATCTTAGAAGCCGAATTTGGGTTGTCCATCTCCTAGAGTTTTGTAGATATTGATCTTAGCTTTCGGTGGCGCCAGAACACTGAATTCCGACTTTCGAGTCAAAAGTTATGATAGATTTACTATCTGCTGTCCAGAATCCTGACGAGAATTAGCAGTCTCTGTATAGGTTGATTTATGGCTAGTTAGAGGTGATTCAGAGGTCTTGCCATAACAAATTTTGAAGGTGATATCACTAGCTTTCAGGATTGATAAAGAAACTTCATTTGGAGTTATAGATCAAAAGTTATGCACTTTCTTTGTGACTGTCCAGATTGTATGTCAGTCTGTCCAGTTTGTATGTCAGTTTTATCTTTAATTTTGACCCGTGTGCCACTTTTGTTAAAGACAATATATGAATTTCATGCCAACTAGGTTATTGTAGATAATTTCTTAACCTTTTCAGATTGTTAAAGAACGTCAATTTGGAGTTGTACAACAAAAGTTATGGATATTTTAATTTAGCCGATATTTCTGTCTATTAATTCAGTCAACAGATTTGAGCCGTGGGCCAAATTTATTAGAGGCAAAATCTGAACTTTTGCCCAACCAGAGTATTGTAGATATGTCAGTTAGAATCCATGGAAATTGGTCTCACCTCATTCAGTTCAGACCAATAGATATGTCAATTACCGTGCTGCTGTCCAGAATTAAGTTATGTCAGAAATTGTTGATTTCATTTTAAGTTTTGTATTAATGACTAGAGTCATCGGGAGCGAGTTTAGCATCATTAGTAGTGTTGGGTATATTATGTCCTTATTGAAATTATTTTACTTGTTTAGGAGGTGAAGCCTCGGGTTTAGGAGTATCACCTTGCCGACTAACGTTGATCGTGGAAGGCAAGTACATTGCCACCCTAATGATTGTGATTGATGAATGTTTATATGGTCATCTTTGGATTTGGTATGATCGGAGAAGATGGATTGTCTATGTTCTTTCATATTGTTGAATCCATGTTTTGTTATCATGTCTTTCAATATTCGTATTTCATTCTATGCATTCATTATGCATGTTTCATCCACGAAAGTGGATTGCAAGTCCCACCATTCCAATGTGGCGTGTTGGACATTGTCATGTCCGCCACGGAGTGGTTTGAAAGACCCATTAATTCCGAATGGGCATTAAGACCATTAACTCCAAGATGGGCAATGTTGGACACCGTTAACGTCTTCATCGGAAGTGGACCGCATTTTTGTTAAGATGCGGGCTTGAGTGAACACGGGTGTTTCAGCTATCGCATATATGCATTGTGCGTCCATTCCTTTGATTTTGAGCATTCATATCATGTTTTCATTTTAATCGTTGTGATGTGATCGAACCGATGATGAGTTTGTCTTATTCATATTGAATGATTATCTTATTGATATGAATTCTTGAGTCATGGACTCACTTTGCGTTGTTTGTTTATTTTAGGTAACCCCGATGTTGGCTCTTGGGAGGAGTGACACGCACTACTTGTTCAAACATCAAATTCATGTTCAAGTCTAAATTTTAGTTCCATATTTCATTGTTAACGATGAATAATAATTAAATTATAATTGGAGAAGGAAGGATACCTTCTCCACCGGATGTTGATTTATTCTGTGAACCTTCTTTATTGATGTTCGATGATAAATAACTTAGAAGGTGAAGGAAGGATACCTTCACCATGTCTGTTATCTTAATTTGTTTTAGTTGATATACTTGTTTCAAGTTCTTGCATTATGGATGTATGTTAGATGTTTTAGGTGACATCTTGGCTTAGGATAGCTGAGTTTTAAGTATGAGCGGGCTTAGGTCCGTGGTTAATAGAAGAACATTAAAATGACACCCACAGTGGGTGGGGTTGAGAATCTATTGCTTCCTCATTTCTATTGTTATGTTTCATTTGAGCAATTGTTGAGTTGCTTTTGTATTATCTTTCTTATTGTTAATCTATGATCTACTATGATATTCATTATCTATGAACTAATACTTTGATTGTCGTGAGATGATCCGCATATTCATAATTGAGTATTTTGGTGAGCGGTTGTTAAGGATGATGAAGTGGAGTCGTGGTTGTTACTCGATTACGGTTACACCACTTTGTTCGCCAATCGTGGTTAGAGGAGTAGTTACCCAGTATCATCGTTTGGTACTAAGTATGAGTTACTTTAAAAGTTGTTCTCTTCTTTCATTTACGAATTTGGCAATTCTTGTCTGTGGTGGTTGATGAATTTCTCGGGTTTGTGGTCCATGATAATATTGGTTTCCATAGATCCTCTTGGTT
Source organism: Ampelocalamus luodianensis (assembly GCA_036346255.1). NCBI lineage: Eukaryota > Viridiplantae > Streptophyta > Magnoliopsida > Poales > Poaceae > Ampelocalamus > Ampelocalamus luodianensis. The sequence continues at coordinate 22,112,656 of CM070622.1, read as the reverse complement.
CTCTAAACAATTATTGCTTTTATTGTTGAGTTGCTTTTACTACTTATGATCGTTGTCAATTGGCAAGATTGATGTTTTCTTGGTTGCTCCTTCTTTCTCATTGAAAAAGAATGACTCATTTACTCATTTGATAACTTGATTAGTGAAGAGTTTTCATGTAATTGGTTGTTGGAAAGCTTTGGCTTTATGTGTTTCTTTGGATTACTTGACGTTGAGGTTTGAAGTCTCTCTTTCGAGTAAGGTGTTAGAATCCTTTTGTGATGTCTTGCCATGCTTAAATTGAGAATTTATGATTAAGGAATAAATTGTTATGATATGAGTTACCGTTGGGTTATTAGCATAGTGCAAATCAATTACTCTTAACTACCATCCATGGAAGTAGATTAATTTGATATGTCCTTGTATTTGATTCATGGTGTATGTTAAATAAAGGTTCAATATCTATTCGAACCTATAGATCTTACATAAGAGCTAGATTTATCTATTTCTAGTATGCTAAAATTTTGAAACTTGTATAAAGTACCGGATGGGTCTTGTGTATCGACTCATGAAACCTTGTTTATAGGAAATTATGTTAGTGAATCTTTAATCATGTTTTGAAATGATTTCGAACAAAGGTGAAATGTGAATCTATGTTTATAAATGGTCATGTGATTGCAAATAGAATTAGTACCGTATGTATGCATGGTAGTACAATCATCATTTGTTAATGGATTAAGAAAGTGTTGAGCAACACCAACAATTGAGTAGATGAATTTCGTAAGTAGTCTTTGTTAGCGTGCCTTGTGATATTGTTATTGCTTAGCATAAACTTGTTATGATAAATTTGTTTCAACCTTGTGGTTTGTGTTCCCTTTGGGAAGTTTTAGGATGGAGTAATAAAGTTTGATGATTCTTGGTACTATGTATGTTGTCGATGTTATTAAATAGTCAAAAATGTGATAATGAGGTTAATTTCGTAGTAATTTGATCACCCATGGTGATATTTCTAAATGATCAAATTTGAATTTGTATTCATGATCTTTGGGGTTCGGCTTTATTGGTAAATGAAGTTTATCGAGTAACGATATGTTACAATGTTGCAATGGTTCTTAAATGATGCAAGTGTTTGATTTTGAATACTTATTTGTTCTTATCTGTTGGTTCGATATTCTCTTCTTGTGAGGCTTATCGTTCAATGTGGACTCCACTTATGTTCTGTGAGTTCATTGCTTAATTGGTTTCTTCTCTTGGTCCCATGTTCGGTCTGAGTGGTGGATGAGTTTTCTAGTTGGTGAAAATCGCATTTGTCTCTTCTTTGAAAGAATCAACTCATTCTTTTCCGTGGTCTTTTGAAGTGTTTTCTAATTGTTGTTGTGAAATTGATGTTAATACCCATAGTAATTTGATGCCCTTGGTGATATCGTTCGAATGTGAATATTTCAAGTTTAGCTTTCGTGATATTTTCTTTGAGCTCTTAAATCATCCGAAAAATTATTTTAAATAAATTAAGGTATTGGATTGTCTGTTGCTTCTTAAGAGATTTGTGTGGTTTAACTCTAAAGGCTCTTTGGTTTGAGTTAACGCAGGTTGCAACCAAAATTATGTTGGTTCCTTTAAGAGGAGAATAATCTACTTGCTTTTACAATCCTGTAATTGGAAATGTTTGAGTTTGGTGGTGAGATTATTTGGATCTCATGTTTCTTGTGTAGTTGGAACTTCAATAAATATAACGTATGGAAGAATTTTTATTGGTTCTTAATTAGTCCTTGTGGTTTGGACTAAGACCTTATCTTGTTCTTTGTGGCAAAGTGATGTTAGTCAAGAATTAATTACATGTTAAAGGAGAGAGTGCATTATGAATATTTGAGAATTTAGTCAAGTTTTGTAACTTGTGGTTATTTGAATTGTTCATAAACTTTTGCTCTTTTCACTCAAGAGTTGTAGTTTCAATGAATGTCATTCTTCTTGTTGGTGGTTATTTGCTATTCCCTTTTAGGGATCGTGCACTCCATGAACTCAATTTCGTTTTCCGGATCTTCGTTAAGTTATTTCTTTTTCTCGTGCTCACTTGAAGTAACATTTTCTGTGTTGTGAAATTTGTTCTTGTTCGCCTCTTTCTTTGAAAGGATCAACCTTTGTTTGTAAGTTTTAAACTCGTAAGTTGTTGTTTGTTTGTGGTGGTTAAGTGATTGTAGGGGTGAGTTTTGCTACCCACTATTGGAGTAGTAATAGAAGATGAGTTGGTTTTGACAATCTCTTGGAGGAAGTTGATTCGATGGAATGTTTGGTTTGAGTAAAATCGTATATTTTGACTAAGTAGGACCTATGGTATAGTGTAGTTCGAACCTTGGTTCATGTTGAAATGTTAGGGATTATCAAATGTAGGAAATCGTAATCAATTTTATCAAACACTATTGAAAGTATCGCGATGTGGTATGAGTGATTCTGATGATGTCAATGAGTGAGTATATCGATGTGGGGATCATAGAGATTTAATCCGATGATTTCACTATTTGTTATAAGAGAATTATTTGTAGAGGTCTCGAGGTTAAATTTGGGCTTTCGTTTCATACTAAACTTTTGGTCACCCAAAGATTGGTGTGTAGAGGAGATAACGAGTACCTGAGTAGTGGAATGATTTGATAGAACCCTTTTGTTGTAGTTCATGAGCGGTTCGAAAATTCGATGTGATATTCTTGAAAGTTGGAGGTGATGAGATTGCATGGGTTTTAGGGCTTTGGTGCCTTCTATCAAATTAATGTCATCGTTGAAGGAGTGGTCAGTGTTATGGAATCAATAGAGTCTCTCCACAAAGGTGTGGATGATGTATTTCGGTTTAAGCCTAATTTGAGGTTGTTAAATTAAGAGTTTGAGCCTTGGTATCGATGAATTAATTCCAATTGAGAAATTTTATTCCTAAAGAGGATGAAAAAAGGATGTTACCTTGGTATTAGCGTTTCTTGTTACTCATTTGAGCTTTATGTTGTTGTGGTGTCTTCCATGGTGAGTTGGTGTTGTGTTGGCATGTTTGCTTTTTCCAATTCGGCAAAACAAAGAAGTTTTTGGTTTGAGCTTCAAGTGATCTCCCTTTGGCTTTCGTGACGTTTATTCAATTTGCCACTTGGAAAGTGGAAAGGTTTTCTTGATGAAATTCAATTCCATTTTACTCTTAAACTGTTGGTAACGATAGTTGTGATGTGAATTTTCTTATTGGATGAGTTTGCGGTAAAAGTTTGCTTAAAAGAATTCGATTGTATGTTTCGGTTAAAAGGTGATCCTTGTTCGGTGAAGAGTTCAATGGAGAGGTGGAACAAGATTTCCGTGTCTATGTGCTTGTTGTGTGGTTCGACTTCAGGAAAGGTTAAGAGTTCATTGGGTTGTTTTATAGTTGTCGTTTGCTAAAGACCGTCTCGATTCTACAGTTGTACTCACTTTTGGTTTCATTTGGTGTGGGTAGTACGAGATCGAGTTTGTTATTTAACACGTTGACCATCAGTAGGATCTTACCTTGAGTCTCGTGAGTAGGTTGGAAGTGTCGGGCGAGTTTAAGGACGACGTCGATTTGCGTCAAGATGTTGTGGTGTCCTCGATCAGAAAGAGGCCACTTAGGAGTGGAGCTCCATGACGAGCATTATTCATTTGTTCATATCGGTACATTTTGTTATTAATTTTTAGTTGCAACCGACCTTTCACGAGAGTCGGTTGAGTTCGGGTCGAATCCTATTTAAGGGTAGAAGTAATACCCGTTATTCGATATCGAATGCTTTAAATTAGAGAGGAAATAAGTTAAAATTCAGAATTTTAGGAGAAGTATGGGCCCCAACCCATATTGAGAAGAGGAGCACCATAGTGGCCAAGGCCCATGAGTGGGCCGGCGCCATTAGAAGGCAAGGGAGGGAGGGACCAAACCCTAGCCCCATTTGCTACAGTAGCCGCAGTGCTACAGTAGCCCTGCTACAGGCGTGCTCCGGTGCTCGCTTGCTGCTCCTCCTCTCCCGGCGCCATCTTTCCTCTGCTTGTGGGCCGTGGAAGAAGAAGAGAGGAAGGAGAGAGGATTGAAGGAGAATTTCTTCGTGGGATTTGATCAGCGATCTCCGATGGTTCTACAGGGTAATGATCGATTTCCCTCGCTGTTTAGGTTGTTTGATCCGAATCGATTAGTTTGATTGGATTGAATTGCCGTTAGAATTTCAGTTCTGTCCTGAATGTTGCGTGGCCTGTTTCGTGATCTTAGAAGCCGAATTTGGGTTGTCCATCTCTGAGTTTTGTAGATATTGATCTTAGCTTTCGGTCGCCAAGAACACTGAATTCCGACTTTCGAGTCAAAAGTTATGATAGATTTACTATCTGCTGTCCAGAATCCTGACGAGAATTAGCAGTCTCTGTATAGGTTGATTTATGGCCTAGTTAGAGGGTGATTCAGAGTCTTGCCCATAACAAATTTTGAAGGTGATATCACTAGCTTTCAGGATTGATAAAGAACACTTCATTTGGAGTTATAGATCAAAAGTTATGCACTTTCTTTGTGACTGTCCAGATTGTATGTCAGTCTGTCCAGTTTGTATGTCGTTTCTATCTTTAATTTTGACCCGTGTGCCACTTTTGTTAAAGACAATATATGAATTTCATGCCAACTAGGTTATTGTAGATAATTTCTAACCTTTTCAGATTGTTAAAGAACGTCTAATTTGGAGTTGTACAACAAAAGTTATGGATATTTTAATTTGCCGATATTTCTGTCTATTAATTCAGTCAACAGATTTACCGTGGCCAAATTTATTAGAGGCAAAATCTGAACTTTTGCCCAACCAGAGTATTGTAGATATGTCAGTTAAGAATCCATGAAATTGGTCTCACCTCATTCGAGTTCCAGACCAATAGATATGTCAATTACCGTGCTGCTGTCCAGAATTAAGTTATGTCAGAAATTGTTGATTTCATTTTAAGTTTTGTATTAATGACTAGAGTCATCGGGCGGTTTGCATCGATAGTAGTGTTGGGTATATTATGTCCTTATTGAAATTATTTTACTTGTTTAGGAGGTGAAGCCTCGGGTTAGGAGTATCACCTTTGCGTAACGCGCGATCGTGGAAGGCAAGTACAGCCACCTTAATGATTGTGATTGATGAATGTTTATATGGTCAGCTGTGATTTGGTATGATCGAGAAAGATGGATTGTCTATGTTCTTTCAATGTGTTGAATCCATGTTTTGTTATCATGTCTTTCAATATAAGTATTTCATTCTATGCATTCATTATGCATGTTTCATCCACAAAGTGGATTGCAAGTCCCACCATTCCAATGTAGGGCGGTGTTGGACATTGTCATGTCCCGTCCACGAGTGGTTTGAAAGACCCATTAATTCCGAATGGGCATGTAAGACCCATTAACTCCAAGATGGGCAATGTTGGACACCGTTGAACGTTCTTCATCGGAAAGTGGATCCCGCATTTTGTTAAGATGCGGCTTGAGTGACAGCCGGTGTTTCAGCTATCCTGTTATATGCATGTGTCGTCCATTCCTTTGATTTTGAGCATTCATATCATGTTTTCATTTATCGGGATGTGATCGAACCGATGATGAGTTTGTCTTATTCATATTGAATGATTATCTTATTGATAACGACTGAGTCATGGACTCACCTCGTTGTTTGTTTATTTTAGGTACCCGATGTTGGCTCTTGGAGGAAGAGCACGCACTACTTGTTCACAACATCAAATTCATGTTCAAGTCTAAATTTTAGTTCCATATTTCATTCATTAACGATGCGAACAATTAAATTATAATTGGGAAGGAAGGATACCTTCTCCACGGATGTTGATTTATTCCGGTGAACCTTCTTTATTGATTTGTATTAAATAACTTAGAAGGTGAAGGAAGGATACCACCATGTCGTTATCTTAATGGTCTTTAGTTGATATACTTGTTTCAAGTTCTTGCATTATGGATGTATGTTAGATGTTTTAGGTGACATCTTGGCTTCGGATAGCGGGTGTTCACCGGTTCTTGCTGCCGGTGGTTGGCGACGTAGGTAGCGCCTTCTCCGCCACTTCATCGCCTCCTCCACCGGCCATGCCCCCGGCTTCTTGGATGCCTTGTACATGGCCTTGCAACTAAAATTCAAGATGAAATCTTAATACAAGAATTAATTACTCTATAAGAAAATTAAAATTAAAGCCAAATTAAGGTTGTTGTTGCAGTCAAATTCGTTGAACGGATATTGGACACAAACGAAATCATCGATCACGCGTGGCTCATAGGTCGCAGGTCACCATAGGTGAGGAGCTCGCGCCACAAGGTCGATAATGTGGACGACGTCGTCATCGGAAAGAGGCGGCGACATCCTCGCCACTTGGTCCTACCGTACTCGGGACCACCTTCCATCCCGTGGTTTTGGCCAACCCCATTGCGGCCGCCTACCCCTAGTCCCCCCGCCCGGGTCGGAAGGAGGCCAACATGGTGTACCTTATGGTTTGGGCCGGCCCACAGGTACATGCGGCGGAGCTGGAGAGTTAGGTGCGGGAAACCTGTAATTCGTTTTAATAATTGTTAAGATTAAGTAGTTAAAATTAGAATTTTAAATTAAATTTAAAGGGGAAATATCTAACCAGAATACGACCAATGGCCCAGGCCCAGACCCCGCCCTAAAAAGGAAGGGACCAAATAGCCCCTTGCTACCGGCCAGGGTAGGGCTTGAGCCTTTCCCCCTTGCGCTTCCTTTCCACTTCCGTTCGCCGTGGGAAGAAGAAGAAAGGAAGGAAGAGAGGTTAAGGAGAATTTTTGAGGTTTGACAGCGACTCCATGGTTTAAACAATAATGATTCTTTCCAGCTTTTAGGTTGTTTAATCTTGGTAATTGTTTTGATTGGATTGAATTTTCGGTTTTAGAAAATTTGTTTTTCCTTTGGAATTTGCTTGGCTTTGTTAGGCCTGAATTTGATTTATCTTAAATTTCTTTCCGAAAATAAATTGTTATTATTTATGGTTCCAAAGGTTATGATCTAAACAAATTTAAGGTGTTATCTAGCCAGGTATGAAGAACGCTCATTTGGATTAAAAGTTGATTCAATTTGGATTAAAAATTTAGTTTGATCAAATTATGTTTCAAATTATTTAATGAGTTGCCATTTTTTTAGTTTATTAAATTTTACTTGGTTTTTAGAATCATTGAATCAATGTATTGTTAATATTTCTAACTTTTGATTTTAACCAAATTTGTCAAATTTAAATTTAAAAATTATTAATTGAGGCCAACCTGGAATTTTAAGAAAATTTTAACTTTGTCAAGATTTGAAATAGTCCATTTGGATCCATGACCACCAAGTTATGCAATTAAGTAATCCTTTTCCAGTTAATTATGTCAGAAATTTGATTTCATTTAGTTTTTTTATTAGAGTCAGGAACAAGTTTTCGATGTTGGGTAACCTTTAAATTTTTACTTTTAGGAGTAAACTGGGTTTAGAAATTTTCACCTTCCTTCCATTTTGGCAAACCTAATTGACCAATGATTTTGATTAGAATTTTATTTGGTAAAATGAAATTGTTTTTTTTCATATTAAGATTTTGATTTATTCTAATTCAATTTTAATTCATTTGTTTATCAATTATTCATATTAAAATTCTTTGCATTCATTTAAGGTTTAAAGCCCAAATTGGAGATACCACCATTAAAATTGGGATTGGACATACATTCCACCAATGGATTGAAAATAAATTTAATATGGGTCATGGGGTTTTAGTAAATGGGAGGGAACTATTAATCGTTTTTCCAAAATGCATTTAATTAATTTGAAACAAAAATTTTTTTCAATAATATTTATTTATATCTTTATTTATTATCAGTTACATTTTTTGGTTATGAAACAATATTTGTTTTTAAATTTTATGGAAAATTATTGTCAGGCTCATTTTTTTAATTATTTTAGTCCTAATTTTTAGTAGCAGAAAAAATTTAACTAAGAATTGAAGTTACTTTCCAATATTTTTCTGTAGGAACCTTTTTTTGGGTTTAAATTTTTAGAAGGTTTGAAGGGTGATCCTATTTGGTTTATTTAACATTCTTTGTGATTTACTTCCTGTAACCTTATTTCTATGTTGTTTTGGAAGGTAATGGCGTCTGATTTGGGGGTTTAGGTATTTTTTGGAAATTATTTGAACTTTTGATAGGGGGTTAGAATGACTTACCATGCAAAGTTGGGTTTTTTGCATTTTTGTTTGTCAAATTTTGGTCTTTTGATTAGCCCTAACTTGATTTTTCATTTAAATTAAACTTGTTGTCTGGATGTCAAATTCTAATTGGATTTTGGTGACGTGGTTAACGGAAAGAAGTAGGTTTGGGGGAGGTTCCTTCACCAGGAGGTTGGTTAGGTGTCCAGTACAATTTGTACGTTGGTTTTAGAAGTTGTTTCTTTCATTCGAATTGCAATTTTCTGTGGTTGGAAATTTAATTTTGGGCTTTGTTGGTCCAATTAATTTGGTTTCCATTATGGTGGTTAGTGAAAATTAGATCCGTTGTCGGGTTAGTTGGTTTATATGGGCTTTCTGGAAAAAGAATGAAATTTAAGCATTTGTAACTTGTTAGGGGAAAAGGAGCTTTTCCTAAATATTAGTGTTTTCTTGGAAGTTGGTTGGTTGGGAAGCTTTGTATTCTTTTTTTGGATTAATGCTAGATTTTGTTTCTTCCCTTTGAAATAAGGTGTTGTTGTATGTTCCAGGTGGGTATTTGGAACTTACTGTTATAAGAGGAAAGTGGAGGGTTGTTGTTTCCTGGATTCAAGGTTAAACCTGGGATTCTTGTTTCATGGCTGGTTAAGGGTAGTTCAAAAAAGTTTAATACTTATATAAGATAAATTAGAAGTTTTCCTTTTTAAATTGTTAAGAATTTTAAATTTTTTTGTTTTGAATTTTAAAAGGTTTGTATTAATTTTTTAAAGTCAAATTTTTAAATTTAATACATTATCGTTTTTTTATTAGTAAAAATGTTAATAGTTTAAAATGATTAAATTTTGATTGTCCTATTTTTCTTTAAATTAAAAATTTATAATTTTTCATGGGAAGTAATTGTTGGTTTTGAGTAAATTTTATTTTAAGTTGGTCTTGGTAAATGTTTCTTATTAATTTTTGGTATTTTCACCTTGGCCCTTTTTTAATGAAATAATTTGTTATTCCTGTCTTGTGTTCGCCCAATTTAAATTAAGGTTATGAGTTCCGGTTGTTACAATGTGTATTTTGTATCAAGATTGTAAATTTTTGGGTATATAAAGGTTTAATCCCTTTGGAGTGTTTTAAGTTGAAGGCCCTTAGTTTGGAGTTTTGGTTTTAAAAAGGTTCATTTTCCCATCATTGAAGTGGTATTTTTCATTGTGAATTTTGGTCCTGGAAACTTTCTTCATTTGGGGTTTTTGGTCCCTTTTGATTCTGGGAAACATTTCTTGGTGAACGTTCAAATTTTTTCTTCGATCTTTAAATGAATCAATTTTTTAAAAATAAGGTGATTTATTGTGTTGTAAATGATGTTTTCAATTTGGTTAAGTTGGCCAGTAGGATGAAAAATTTTCTTTGAAATCCGGTCGCAAGAAATTGATGCATTTTAAAATTTGAATTGTCGTGTTCGTATAATAGTTGGGAATTAAAGGTCTTGAGTTTGTTTGCTAGATAACTTGGATGTGTTAAGGAAATCACCTTGGGTTTCCAAGAAGTTTAAGGAAGTTTGTTGGGAGATTTTTGGTCTTTTCTTTTGTGTCGGTTTAATTCAATATTTAATAGGTTTGGTTTTGGGCCCTATATCTTTTTTTGATTTTACTTATTTTTTTTGGGGTTCAAATTTTTGGTTAAATTTTTTTTTTGAGAAGGATTTTAAAATTTTGTTCAAATTTTTTCCTTTAATTGGGTTTTTTTTTTTTTTGGGGTTTTTTTTTTTTTGGGAATAAATTTTTTTTTTGGGAATTTCTTGGGGTTTTGAGGAAATTTTTTTTAAAGGTTTTTTGTCCTTTTAATTAATCTTATCTTAATTAATAAAGAAGGGTTTACCTCATACAATAGACGATGTCATTTCTCCTGTGCGTGTGGTTGGCCTCTCTTGCCCGTCCCAAATTCCTCATCGATGTGCTCCAAAATATGGACCCAATCTAAGAGGGATAAAGTCTCGCCCTGTCATCCCCTCATGATTCACGGATGTATCCATGCCCTCACTTCCTCACCAACCACCCAAAATGTCGCCACCCCACTTATTCTTCACATGCACACATTGAAATTTGTCGCCGTCCCACTCCTTCCTGTCTCGCGCCGCTACTCGCCACCTACACACGTCCGGCATTCGCTTAGTGCCTCAGAGATCCCGACCCCCTCCGGCACTCAGTCCGTGGGTTACAATGGCGGTGTCTACGAAGATGAGGGTATCCGACAGCGTAGGAGGTAGTGACACGGGGAGGTTGCGCTGGCGACATGAGGAAATAGCGGGGAGGGAAGAAGGCAATGGGAGGGAAGGAAGGAAAGGAGGATGTGGTACCTTGAAGGAGAAGCGGCGACGACGAGGAAGGGATGGGAGGCAACGATGGTGCAAGAGGAAGAGGCAAAGACGAATGCGTCCTACCCTTATTGCGCCGTCATCTCGAGTTCAACGCACCATGTCGTCTTCATCATAATCCTCGCATGCGTTGTCACCACCTCTTGCTCTGGCGCCGGCTGAGCAAGCATCGCTGTCGCCTCCTCGCTTACCATCATGATGCTGCCACCGCTTCCTCCCTTGGCCTCCCACTTCCTTACTGCAATGTGCCTGGCGAGAGGCATGAGGCCAATGGCCATTAGAACCGAGTTGTGGCTTGGGTTCAGAGTGGAATAAGGTGACCATCGACGCGTAGCTCTTTTCCTTATGAGCCGACAATGGCTGAAAATAGGTAAAACACGCAGGGGAGGGAAGTCGGCATCAACTTCAACTTCAAAGATAAACAATATATGAGATCAAAATTTTAATTTTTGGGTAGTAGTAGGTGATGCAATAGGTGGAGTTAATGTTTCTGTTTATATGTGTACGAAAAAAATTGATATTTATTATACGGTATAGGATCTCGTCTGCTGACATGTATTATTTCTTTTTAGATTTTTCGTTTTATCGCACAGACACACTGCTGGTACCACATAAAATTAATTAGGAAAACCTCGTTTCCGCGCGTGCGCGCGTTGGTTCGACGACACGCACGCCCGTCAGAGCCGTCAGATCGTTTGAGAGTCATTGCGTGATATCGTTGCTCGTCGAGGCAGTAAAGCAACATGCGCTCTTTTTTCTTTTTGTCGTGTAACCTCGTTGATTTTTGCACCAACGTTCCACTATACTATTTAGTGGACAGGTTGTGGTCCCACGAGGCAGTGTGAGGGTGTCACAAGCAATATGAGGTGCTTTGTTTTCTTAAGTGGTAGAGGGCCCGAAGACCATTTAGGCAGACACGAGCTCGGAAGGTATGCCCATGACATGTGGGGCTAGTTACAAGAGGGTTCTATTTGACATGCACGACGCTGGTATTTCAGTAGATGCACCGAAATGAAACTTCAAGTTGCCCGAGGACATCTTTAATACCTTATCTTAGTCGTCTTTTATATCACCCAAAAAGAGGTTTGCTAGGGAGTACTTGAGTGTTTTTGGGTTTGTGAGTATTTGAGTTTTTTTTATCTATACTATGCTTGATAATATCTAATTAGAGAAGGAGGCAAAGTGATCTCATACATTAAATTTAGATCTAAGAGTTCAAGATTTGAGTATTAGTTAGCAACAAAACACTCAAGTACTTCCTAGACATACCCCAAAAAATTCTTAGTTGAAGAAAAAAAGGATATGAAGAGAGATAATGTGCTATGTCCTATGCAAGACACAGCCTTAGCATGTAAACCAACATAAATGGTGAGAGTAAAAGTTGTGGTGAAAATAATATAAAATAGCTAGAGGAATGATTTTAAATATAGACTGTTGGAGATGTGCTAGGTGAGTTGGAGTACTTAAAGACATATTGTTGGAGACATGCCAGGTGAGTTGGAGTACATAGAGATAACCTTAAGAGATGGACTATTGTAGATATCCCGAGTCGAATTTCATGAGTCGTGGTCTTTGGGAATTCGTTTCGCTCTCTATCTCCTTTGTCTCCTCGAACCGGTATTGTGCGCCCTCTCTCTGCATCTTGCAGTGATTTATTCAATTATTCCCTTTCTTCTACCATTGTCCGGTGATGAGAAATTTTATTATGTATTCTACTAGTAGTATATGATGGTAGTATAAGTAAAATATGATCATTGATTTATTAAGAACATAATAGATTTGTCTTTGTATTTATAATTTTTCTTGAGGTTATTATGAACTTTTCCAATGACGGTTGAAAAGATTACTCTTGTGGCACGTGACCCAAATTAGGCAATTACAATTTTACACCTTTTGGATTTCTACTACTCATACTACTAGAGGTATTATAACTAAATCATAACTAATATGAACCATTGGACCGGACGGACCGTATTAAATTGAGTATACCGTAAAATAGCTTTTTTTTCACCGGGAATGCGTCCGATTTCGTTTGTTACAAGTTGGTAGCAGAGGAAGAGAGCAGCAGAGAGAGGGGAGGAGCTGTGGCGGCGAGCAGTTTCGAGCCGAAACAGGTTAAGATGGAGAGTTTATTACAGATAGGCCATTAAATCTTCGTGTTTTGAGCCCAATCGATCGAGCCAGCTTGTCTTTTGTCACCGTGCGCCTGTTGAGTTAGGATCTGAGTCTTCTCTATACAATGGAGCTAGGACTTGCGACATAGTTATGGTATTGGTAGAGTACCGAGTATACTACTATTGGCTCGTTGTCTCCAACTATCCATACGCCAATCTTCGTGTTGAACTCGTACTCTATACACTCCCTAGCTGCGAACTGTGTCGGACTTTGAACGATCTAGCGAATGGGTCCAGCTGCAGCGGTTTGACTCGCTAAAAATAATACTAACCAGAGGCATGAAACCAGCCTTATCGGGCATGGACGCGTGAAGCGCGCCATTCATGCGCTTTTTTGAGCTTCCTGATCGGTCAGGCGTGCAATCGGACTCGCGAAACATTTCAGATTTTATTAGCAGTTAGCAAATAATTGAGGCCGTGCAACAGCTATTTATACCCCCTTGGTACGCATTCCAGAGCTCAACAAGCAGCTCGAGCACTCCAGTCCATTGCCATTCCCATTTCTTTGTGCTTCAGAGTTCGGGGGCGCATTAGTAACAAGAAGTACTATGGAGGCCCAAAACATGGAGGTTGCTGCCCTGGTTCAGAAGATCGCCGGGCTCCACGCCGCCATCGCCAAGCTGCCGTCGTTGAGCCCATCTGCTGACGTGGACGCGCTGTTCACCGACCTCGTCACGGCGTGCGTTCCGCCGAGCCCCGTCGATGTGACTAAGCTCGGCCCGGAGGCGCAGAAGATGCGGGAGGAGCTCATCCGCCTCTGCTCCGACGCCGAGGGGAAGCTCGAGGCGCACTACTCCGACATGCTCGCCGCCTTCGACAACCCGCTCGACCACCTCGGCCGCTTCCCTTACTACAGCAACTACATCAACCTCAGCAAGCTCGAGTACGAGCTCTTGGCTCGCTACGTGCCCGGCATTGCGCCGACCCGCGTCGCGTTCGTTGGGTCGGGCCACTGCCGTTCAGCTCGCTCGTGCTCGCCGCGCGCCACCTGCCCAATACGCTGTTCGACAACTACGATAGGTGCGGCGCGGCGAACGAGCGGGCCAGGAAGCTAGTCCGCGCGGACAAGGACGTGGGCGCGCGCATGTCGTTCCACACCGCCGACGTGGCCAACCTGACGCAGGAGCTCGGCGCGTCGGCGTCGTCTTCCTGGCGCTCGTCGGCATGGCGGCGAGGAGAAGGCCAAGGTGATAGCTCACCTGGGCAAGCACATGGCGGACGGAGCGGCCCTCGTTGTGCGGAGTGCGCACGGGGCGCGCGGGTTCCTGTACCCCATCGTCGATCCTGAGGACATCAGGCTGGGCGGGTTCGATGTGCTGGCCGTGTACCACCCCGACGATGAGGTGGTCAACTCCGTAATCATCGCGCGTAAGGTGGGCGAAGCGCCAATGGACTCCAAAATGGCCATGCGCTGCAGCGGTGCGGTGCGGTGGTGAGCCCGCCGTGCAAGTGCTGCAAGATGGAAGTGGCGTGCTCGACAAGAGGAGGAGTTTGCCACCAAGGAGCTGTCCGTCGAAGCATGGCGAGACATAATCGTCTAATTGCAGTATGCTACTCGTATGTGATATGTCGTATTTATGTTGGTTGTGACGTACGGGTACCCGTTGTTTCACGGTTTGGCGTTAAAACGTACATCGGAATGTCTTCCAAGTTCGGTGTAGAAGACATAGATGTGGGCGGTCGACATTGTGCGGCGAGAAGGAATACTATGTGTTTGTGACATCGGAAATAAGAACTTAGTTAAGGGCATGGAATTTCAGTGTATTGATCTACATGAATATCTTTTCATGCTAGCATGATACTTCATCCTGGGAATAACCCTGAGATTCTTTTTGGATTATTCAATTGTAAAGCGGGCAGATAAGACCAGCATGGTTAGCTGGTTTGGTTTAGTTTCAAGGATTATGGCCATGCGGTATCATTGGTTCATTGCGTGGTGCCAAGCAACTATTCTAGATAAACCTTTTTTCACATCGCTAAATAGCTATTTTACGCGTGAGAAGCAGCCTGGGCTGCGCTGCGCGTGGCTCGATAGCCCACGCTCCCTTGCGCTAGGCACGGCGCGCCAGCTCGCATGCTTCCCATGTGAGATCGGTGGTAAAACACACATGCACGCGTTATGATCAGCGGTAAAAGTCTCAGTATCGTCCAATCTGACAGTAAAAACCTCATATCACGCGATCACTGGTACACCACAGATCGGACAGTGGTTGAAGGTAAAATTTGTCTCGAAAAACACTGGTACGGTGATAACAAAACTACCGGGAGACACATGTGGACGCATTTTCCCTTCCCCTTATCTACGGCCTATTTTTACTGCCAACTCACCCATTATTTCTGTCCTCTCGTGCATTTCTTGTGTGCTACGCGGATTACTATTTGTTTGAGCTATATTAATGTAAGTGCCATGGATTGTTATTGTCCGTGTGTTTGTATGTAATTGCTGCTCTTATTAATGTGTTTTAGTTGACTCCAAAATGAGTTTTACCGTATTACAAAACTTCTTGATATGTCCACACCATCCCGTTCGTTGTGACAAAAATCGCACCCCTATTTTACTACCAATATGGCGTTCGCATGGTGCGTACGATTGCAACATGGTAACGAAGAGGAAGCGGGTAGATACAGCTGTGAATGCAAGCGGTTGGAGCACACTAGTACTTTTCTTGTCTCGGTCTAATAGTTACTGCCCAAACAATTATACTTTTATTGTCTAGTACAGAGAGTCATTTTACTGTCCTTGAATGTTTATTTTAGTGTTAATCCATCTTCAGTGTACCGCCATAGGGCTGTTCTATGCGCACCTAATACATGTGTTCACCCACTTGCGGTCGAGTATCCCGACCACTCGTGCTCAGTAGGTACACGAGGAATGCAAGGGTGGATATGACGTACGACAGACAAGACCTCATGCAGGTCGGACCTAATGGGATGATTGAGATGCATCGGCACTTCACCTTACTGACAGAGGCTATGGGCGCGGTGGGGTTAGGGTGCAGATCGAGTCTTGCATACGATAGAACCATGGAGGTCCTCAAGGCGCTTTGGATGCGACTTGATATAATACCCAACAACATTAGCCTAGTGGTGAAGAGACCGTTGAGCCCGATGAAGCGGGCGGCGATCGATCAATTCATCTGTGCTTCCTCTGTCACGACCCATGGGTGCATAGCGAGCCGATGAGGAACCAGAGCATAGTGCTGCCCCGGTGGGAAGAACATGATGAGGGTGTGCAGCATTTTCAGCCGAAAAGCCGGTCATAGTAGTAAAAATTGCCCAACACTACCCAAAAACTCCTCATCTAGAGGGAAAGAGGGCAGTGGTAATGGCAGGGGGAGGGGGAGGAAGGGTGCCGAGGGAGTGGAAGGTTTGGTACACACCGCCAGCCGATTCATGACGACGAATCAAAAGAGGACAACACTAAAGATAGTCTCAACGCAGGGTTAGATGACAGCGATACATGCTGAATAGTCGTGCTTTTACTTCTATTTAGTAACACATTTTACTGCCATGTCTTATGTGTGCTACTATGTTACATCTGCCAATAGGAAAACAGAGCGTGCAATTCGGACATAGTTATTCTACGCTTAGCTAGAGAATAATATATCTATACATGTATTAAGATTATGTTCGCAAGCTCCAGACAAAGTTTTTCTCCACTGATAAAAACAGGCTAACTCATGCATTCCTCTTAAAGTTGATAAGTTTATCTTAAGTCACTTGTAAACTAAATTAAATACGGTTTTAATCAAGATTTATCATCGACATCCCAAAGTAGACTTTCTGTCACTACTACTGAAAATATCTTCACGAGCGGTTCAAAACGTCATCAAAGATGGTTTGGTGAGCCGTCGAGTTTATGGATCAGTAATGACACGAGGTCATCACAGATGGTTTTCGGACGGTTATTAACTCAGAACTGTCTGTGATAGTTGAATAACACAGAAGGTTTGTAGATAAAACTATCTGTGATAGCTGATGTATCACAGATGGTTTGTAGTTGAAACTGTCTGTGATTATTTTTCTCTATAAAGTATCCAAGCAGTGGCTGCTTATGCCTTTAAAACTGACTTCATATATATACTTCTTGGAAACTTTATAGAGAAGAGATCAGGAATGGAATGATAGGACGTACCTGGGATGCAAGGGAGCAGAACTTGACCGACATGAACACGGTTACACAAGTAGGTGAAGAGGTGTTGTAGTAGTTTTTAACTCATTTGGTCTTGTTTTGAAATGAAATAGCAAATTTAAAAGACATAATTGACATATAAACATGTGAATCCTTCAAGTCATTTAAAAGACACACAATCTATACACAATATCACATCCAATTGCATTTGTGACATTAGTTAGCAATTCAATTGTATATCAGAATGTATAAATTTGTATGTGTACAACAGTTAGCAATTCATTAGAGCTCAAATATGAACTAATTATCAATTTAATTTCAGCATAAGACTATTAACATCATTGAGAAGTTCAACAGAGCATACAAATTTGTAATACCTCCCAGTACTAGGTACAGACAAATCACACAAAAGCATACAAAAATCAGTGATTGTGCCAGATTAACACATTAAGCAACCTAATAGGATCTATCCAAAACTAGCAGCACCAACAGTCACACCCCGAACACAACCCCATTCCCCACCTCTAGATCCATCCATCCAGCCAGCCAGCCATCAGTCATATTGCATCTTGGTTCACATGAATACCAACAGCCCAAACCAATAGGTGATAGATCTGTCTTACCTCAACGTCGCCGGTGTCGGTGGTGAGGTAGCTGGGGGAGGTCGGTGGAGAAGTAGTCGGCCGGGGTCGCGCACACTGGGGGGAGAGGACGAAGAGGTCACGTGCACTGGGGAGAGGACAACGACACCATAGGGGGGAGATTCGGGCGGTGGCGTCGAGGTGGATTTGGTCGCGAGGAGGTCAATTGGATCGACGGCATCGACGACAGGGTTGGGGAGGAGGCTTCGGGTGGCGGCGGCGGCGGCGTCGAGGTGGGGAGGGGAACGAACAAGAGTAAGGGCGCTAGGGAATGACGAGTTAGGGCGCAAACCCTAGTGGCTCCTACTAATAAAGAGTTTTCACAGATGGTTCTATTATGGAATCGTCAGTGATATTTATCACATACGGTTCCATAATAGAACCGTCTATGATATGGTCTCATATCACTAACTGTTCTATTATGGAACCGTCTGTGATATGGTTGTTCAAAGTTCTATATATGTTTTGAGCATATACTGTCCTGTATACATTTACAAGACATGAAGAAATTACATGTTTATATGTCAATTTTGTCATTTAAATAGTGCTGAAAATTATTTGCATATGGTTCGACATATAATATAGTAATTCGATCACCTCCAAACTAGATTTACTTTTTTCATTTTGGAATTTACATGTACATGGCCAAACAGCGTGGCTAGTCGCTTCTTACAAATATTAAAAAAAAGTAGAAACCTAAATAAACAAAGTTTTTCTAGTGGTAGAGGTAGGCTCTATCTCCGTCTTCAAAACATCATAGGCAGCGACGTCGGCATCGGACGGATCGTGAGTGAACGAAACCCGAAATATGTCCACCCGCTGACGCGCCCGTTCGAGTGTTTCCCGAAGACCCTCGGCCTGTTGAATTAAGAAGAATTGAGCCCATAGGCTCTCTTCCTTTGCTTAAGGGGTCTCGGCATGGTCAACTCAATCTCCCGCTGCCTCGATTAAGCAGTCCAAGTGACGGTGAGCCTCCTAGAGACGTGCAACGTCGTTGTGGAGGACCACGTCAATGACATGGTAAACTCACCGAAAGTGGGCGATCACTCGGAAGATGCGACAGAGGAGGATGTCAAGACGGCGGAAGGTGGCTGCCACCTGCTCCAGCAAATCCTCGGACAAAGGAGTGAGAACACTGTTGATCAAAAGTGTCCTTTTGCCGCATCAGCCAATGTACGGTCGAAGAGGTGCTCGTACAGTATGGCCAAGTAGGCGATCAATGCCGGCGACAAGGAAACAGAAGGAGCCATTTCTGCTAGCTTTAGAAGAGTAGAGTTTATATGTGGGGATCGATGATGATCATCTTCGATGGCGGATGATTATTTTTATAAAACAAGGAATAAATTCGGCACGCACGTGAGACGAAGAGACGCATCGGGGAGCTGAAGCGGCATTAAAGCAGCATTGATGCAATGAAGACACGCATCGGCGATGAAGAAACTCATCGGGGAGCTGAAGGGATATTATCATAGACAGTTATAATGAAGAACCGTTTGGGAAGTATCACAAATGGTTGTTTGTTGAAAATCATCTATGATATTTCTAAATATCACAGACGGTTATCTTTAAGAACCACCTGTGATACTTCACAGACGGTTTTCATCATGAACTGTCTGTGATATTACCTCTTCACAGACGGTTTTTAGCGCGAGCCGATAACACTGACGGTCTCTAAACCAAACCGGCGTGATTGCATGTAATCTGAGATGGTTTGATCAACCGTGCGTGATGAGGTGTCTCGTATTAGCCTTTTTGTAGTAGTGTGTAATCTTTGAGCTATCGCAAGAATCATATAAACACAAATACGACAAAACCACAATATTTTCATCGGCAAATTAAAGTGCGATATGGTTCTCCGAATATATGAAATTGCATAGCTACTAGCATATATTTTTTAAATTATTACAAATGGATAAGATTAGAACCTGTGAAGATTTTGAATGGGTGTAAGAAGAAAAGGAGTATTCCAGTTGCACATGATCATTTCTTTCTACTGATTAGTTGCCTCCATAATCCATTCTCATTTACTTACTCAATCCTTCTATTCTCTTTTTCGATGTTGTTTTAGAAACTTGTTTTTGTTCTCAAATAGATGTCATTTTAGGTTTTCTAGGTAGTGTTTTTCCACATATCCCCTATTAAAAGTGGGTTGGTATTGGTGTCATTACTCTAACTCAACTCACAAGATGAAGCATTAAGTAGTGTATTGTTCAAGGTAAGACTACCATTAACAAGGGTAAATATATCACAAGATCAAGTTGTAATATCCCAAAATTTATTCGAATAATTATTCGAGAGAGAATAATTAAATTAGAGAGGAGGACCAATCAGAAAAGTGTTTTAACAGGAGATTAGAGGGGGTTTTATGCATAATTTGGACAACCTGGGCTCTGGGCTTCCGGCCCACAGCATTTAGGCCCAAGGGGGAAGGGTAGCTAGTCATATAAGGAGGAGAGGGCAACCTAGGGTTGCTCTGATGCATAGCTACTGAGACACCGCCATGCTCTGATACCATATTGTGCTACAGTGCTCTCTCACCCCTAGATTTCGCTATCGGCAAAGAAGGAGGAAGGGAGAAGCCTCCTCAGGTGCTGCCGGCCAAGGAAGAGAAAGGGAGAAGAAGGTGAGGGGAGGATACCATCTTCGTGGAGAGGGTTCTCTGGTGGGTGCACGTCGTGCCCGACAATCGGTTCTTCAAGGGTAACCTCGTTTTCCCCTCGTTTAGATGCTTTAGCACTTAATTGTTCTACGTCGGTAATTCTGTCGCCTAAGGGCAGATCGTGTTAGAGGGACGTTTTAATATAGTTAAGAGCGGATTCAGTCTCGGACGTTTCCTAGGAAGTTGTAGAGGACGTCAATAGATTTCAATGAAGTGCTAGAACATAATTTTTGGACCTCTGTAGCAAAAGTTATGAATTTAATGGTGCGGCTGTTCTGCAACCCTGTCAGTTTCTGGACATGTTTTAGTAATCTGACCTTTGTGATCAGTTAAATAGAGAATTAGAGGATCTCAGTATGACGAAAGTTGTAGATAATTGTCGTAGCTTTCAGGGAAGCACAAGAACGCGAAATTTGGATAAAAGAGCTGAAAGTTATGATAGTTTTAGTTCTCTGTCCAGAAAGTCTAACGTGAAATCGATGTTTTGTTATTCGGCTTAAAAGTGATTTTAGATGGCCGAATCAGGGAGGCTCACCAACTAGGTTTAGTTGGTAAATTTGATTACCTTTCAATGAAGTCCAAGAACACCTAATTTGGACCACTGTACGGAAAGATATGAATTTTAGAACTTGACTGTTTACAGAGGGCAGTTCAGTACTTAGGAAAGTGGGGTCGGGATCGCGTTGCAATCTGCTACTTGATGTGTTAAACATATAATTTATGTTTTTCGTTGCTGTGGTCTTAGTTTATATTCTTAATGTATTAGGTGGGGGATTGGTACCGGAGGCAGCACCGTCTTCACGTCCTCCATTCTCACGCGGTTAAGGCAAGTGCATTGTTTGATTCGTGGTTGTGATTGATTGGTCATGTTTGTGTGCTTTTTCGATATGTGATAGCATAGTGAGATTGTTGGCATGATGTTGGTTTAAGATTGGTGGATTCTTCAAATATGTCTATGCTCTATTGTCGTATGATGTTATCGTCTTGCGGTAATTTGATGATGATTAAATGATAAGCATGTGCATATTGAGTTCATGTTGAGGCTTGGTCACGTGGTGACCAGGTATATCTTCCTTTGAGATCCCCGTCATGAATGTGGCAGGCCCGAGATCCCCACACTCGTGGAGTGTGGGCTTGAGGTCCCCATTACTTGCGGAGTAATGGGCAATTGGTCCCGGTGCTTGCGAGCACAAGCATGGGTATGCGGCGACGGTTGCATACTTTGCATTTTCGGTAAAATGCACAAAGAAAGATAAAGAGAAAGGATCCTTGAGCATTGCATTTGCATGTGAGATGTTTTATTGTTGCACTTCTATCTATGGATGCTGTTGTTGTAACTTTTACTTTGTACTTGCTGAGTCTGTGGACTCACTCTTGCTTTTATTGTTGTTTTAGGTACCCGAGCCAAGAACGACATGCATGGGGGGAAGTAGTCTGATAGTCATACACATGCCACATGAACTAAATAGAGTTGAATGATCTTCAAATCGAATTTTTTTAGTAATTGGGCAAGATGCTCAAAGGTTTATTATGTCTTGTCTCTTGTAGTGGTTTAAGTGTAATAATGATGTGTAGTGGAACTTTATACCTCATTGGGTTGCTAGTTACTTAGCATGTCTTTGATTATCTTTTGATGTCTCTGGATGATAGTTTAGTTAATTTATAAATTATCTGTATGTTGGAACCTCCGTGTAATTAACTTTACAAGGGAGGTTCTGCCGAAATTTACTAAAATTGCCTTGATTAGAATTATTAGGGTCTGTCTTGTAGCATTCCAAGCTCATGTCGGGCTGGGGTGTTACACAAGTAGTAAGTATTGCATTTTTCTTTGCTTAGAGAGCTAAAATGACATCTGAAAAAGAACATAGGTAGTATTATTTTAAACATTATATGGTATGTAATACAAACCATGAATTGAGTGTTACATTTTTGAACTACTTTTAATAAAAAAAATCTACTAAAACCATTTCCATGTGACAAATCTAAATATTTTTATATATGTTAGTTGTTAAAGTTTAAGAAGTATGACTGCTATTGATTAATAGTTATTGAAGTGGTAGATAATTGAATGGCATTTTGTAAAGTATAAAGTGATGCGACAATGGGTGTCCCAATCTTTCGATAAGAAGAATAATTTTGATTTGGTGGAGACGACTCCCACGATTCAACTGCCAATCACACATGACTAATATGCCCGCAATCGCTGAACCAACTCCGTGATTGTTATCGACCTTGCTAGAAGCACGATCGACCTGACCACGAAGGTCTATTCCGGCTTGCAATCGAAGAACACGCAAGAACAAGATAATAAGCAAACTGAAATTGCAAATAGGATTGAAATACTCAATAAAATGAGATTCTGAAGTGGTATTATTTTCGGCCTAATCGACACAAGCGAATGTACGAAGTTGCAATGTAGCTAACTTTTAACTAAACAAAATCCGAACCCTAAAGTGTGGCACACAAGAGTATATATGAGGAAGACGACAAGAGGGTGGCGGAAAAGGAGGTGGGCAACAAAGGGTGGCGGCGGGAGGTGGCGCACACCCATAGGGTTAAAGGCCGATGGGCCCAAGTGGAGGTGGCGCGGCACCATTACATCTCGGGCTCGAAATAGAGAATGAGGGTGCTTGATCGTCAAATATCTCGTTCGCATTTCCGACGTCTATTCGAAAGAACAGAGAACGAGTTACCAATAATAAAAGAAATTCAACAGAAATAAAATCCAAATATTTTTATATATTAAGAGAGCATGATTTTATATGAATTTAGAAAAAAATAACCATCTAATTTGGAGTTCACATACAAAATTGATTAGCATTTAAATTTTGCTCGATTTGAAAAAACCTGAAAATTAAGAATGACGTCGATGGCGTATTTCTTGAAATTACGCTTTTTAACAGAGAAGATTCCTTTGAACTGAAAGCGGCTTTTCCATTTTTAATAATTTCTAGAAATCATTTTTTTACATGTGGGCCCTACATGTTTGTCTCTCAAGTTTTAAGTCATGTTTTTATTTAAGAAAACAGTGGGTGGTCCCACATGTCATAGACTCATTAATTTTTAACCGAGTGATTAACCTTTATTTGATTTTATTCCCGAGTTAACCCTCTGATAGGTGAGGTCCACTTGTTAGTCTCTCAGGTATTTAACATGTTTTATTAATGAAAACAATGTGTAGGTCCCTCATGTCATTGACTCATTTACTAAAACATGTTTAAATTAGATTTTTTGTTATCTTTTTTACCAATCCCACATGTTAGTGACTAGTTACACTTAACCACTATGATTAACACGAAACTAATCCTAACCGCGAGTGCAACGCGAGTGCAAACCACTGTTAGAGAGAGAGAGAGAGAGAGAGAGAGAGAGAGAGAGAGAGAGAGAGAGATAAGGAGAGCAGAGTATAGTGTCACGCTGGCTCGGCGATCTCGCCGGTAGCGAATGGCGCAGTGGCTTGGCTCGGGTATGGGAAAATGGGTCCCTAGTGCGATGATGATTCTACTGGGTGGTGGCAGCAAAGCAATGGGTGGCCAGAGCGTCGTTGGCGATGACTTCTAGAGGCAGCGCAAAACAGGGTTGCGGCGATTTTCACGACTGAAGCAGAAGCAAGGCAAGAGATGGTGAGCATAGACTCTACAACAAATCTTCCCAGGTTTAAAAGACGAGAGGAAGAAAGCATTAAATGATAGAAAATTCATAAGGGATCGGAGTTCGTATGAAGGAGAACGAACATCCGGAAGTTGATAATCACATTAAATGATAGAAAATTCAGAAAAAGGAAAAGAGGGAATATTCAAGGAAGTCACTGTTATGATTTTTTAGTGCAAAGCAATAGTGAATGACACCCATGGCCCACCTGCAAGTGGGACAAAGAGAGAACAGAAAGGAATGAAGGAGGACAATGACATGTGGGACCACTTAGTCATTGAGCCAAAGCAACAACAGATAGCAATTTCACAGAGAGTAGAGACAGGGGAAGGTAGCAGGCACACGGGAAGGCGGTGGCCGGTGGCGAGGGGTGGTGCAGTGGCCGGTGGGGGTGCCCAAAATGGGTTGCCCTGGGACCGATGTAACGTCCCAAAATTTGGCTTTTCAAAAATCTTTTGAGTAGTTTAGATCCCTGGAAAATTTCACCAATTTTATTTGAATTAATAAAGCTTAATTGGAAATTTTTCTTAAATTAAAAATATGTAATTTTACTAATATAAACATTAATTAAATAAAAACTTGTGTTATTTGGCTTCCTTGTCTTTCAAGGAATTTTTGGGTATTTTTTGAGATTTTTTCGGATTTGTTTGCTATTTATTTGATCTCCTTGATTTTCGATCTTTTATTTTAATTCCGAAAATCAGCCTTTTTCTCTCTCCTGCCATGTGCTACAGTAAATTGTGTGGTACTGTTCATCTTCCGGCCTGAACCGAACAGAGAGCTCATTTCGTGTACGCAACAAACTGAAATCTTTCGAATTCCATATCTTCCTTCACGGTGCATATAAAAGCGAACCATTTGCGCCCCACGCATCCATCTTGATCTCATCTTCCAATCTCCTGATTTGGTTTCCTCCAAACCGATCTATTTTCGTCGCAATCTCTAAAAAACCGAGCTCCAACCGAAGTTCTTCTCCGGCGACCTGCGCCTTCATCCGACGTCCCCCGGTCGAACCGTCTGCGGCGTTGGCTTCGCATCGTCGCGTTCTACGTCATGGTTCCTTCCTCTTCACCCAAAGATTAACGGAGCACCGTCGGCCATGTCAAGCCCTAAAGCCGAAACGCGTTCATCGCGTTCCTCGCTTCCTCGGTGAGTTTTTGCAAAATCCGATCGCGTCATCTTGTGCCCCTCGTCAATACCTATTTTTCGCATCTTGTAGATTCAAGTTTCATCCACCGTGCGTTGAGAATCGGACGTTCTCCCGCCTCTTGCCCGTCGTCCTTCTTCGGCCAATTACTCTGCAACCGTTGATCCCCTGCCTTCAACTCCACCACCGTTGAGTTCGCGTCGCCGCGTTCTACGCCGTGCTCACCTTCCTTTTTGCAGATTGTCGCCCGAAGTGGTAAGCGCCCGTGAGGCCGCCGTCGTTGGCGTTCTTCGCGTCGCTGCCGTCACATGGACCAAAATCTTGATGTCTGGACCGCGTCATCATCTCCAGCTCGTCGTTTCCTTTCTGTTTTGCCCCTTTGGTAACGCTGGTTCGCCTTCGTTCATCGGAACCGCCATGAGCAAGAACCGGCCATGCCCTCTGTTTACTATTCATGCTGTTGTCCAGTACATGAGTGCCCAGTTCGATTCCTTCTCTGGATTCCTTTCTTGTTTTCTTTCACATCAATGATGTGTGGTCAGGCATGGTTAATCCCTTGTGTTAATCCCCGTTATTAATTCTTTTCTCTAATCCTTGCTTTCCATCTCAGTGCCAAAATTCATACCACTATGCCAGGAGGAGCTGTACCTTCTCTGTTCGTTGTCTGTTGATCTTTGGTTCTATGCTTCTCTGGACCATGCAAGCATTAAGCATTGTTAGTATGTATGTGCGCCAAAACACACATGCTTTCTCTGTGTTAATTCTTTTCTCTCCATGATGTATGGTCTTCTTGCCATTCAATCAATCCAAGCCACACATCTAAATATCTATCTCACTTACATGTAGACCCCACATGTCATCCTTCCAATTAAAAACTCTTATTATTTCTCTCACTTACATGCGGGTCCTGTATGTCAGTCAACCTTAGTCAAACCTAGTTCATGAGCTTGGTCCACCGTGGACTAGCATATCTCTGTGGACCTGGTCCATAGACTAGTGGCCCACATGTCAACCCCTAATCCTATTTTCGGGAATTAATTTAATTCTTGAAAAATCCTTTTATCTTATTGGTCCCACATGTCACTCTCTCTACCTTATTTCTGGAATTATTTTAATTCCAGAAATCCATAAATCTGATCGGTCCCACCTATCATACACTCAGTCTTTTCTAATATTTTCGGAATAAAATATTCTGTAGAGCTTTTTCATCATTTCATGTGAATTTCAATATTCCGAGAGCCATATCTTCTTCATCCGAATTCCGATTGAACCCGTTCAAGTTTCTAAATTCATCTAAATTCAATATCTACCTTCCAGTACCATTCAATTTCAATTTGGAGTTTATTTGATTTGTCTTTTTGAATTTAGTTTGTTTTGCGCTTTCTTTCTCGTTTGACGTCGAAGTCCTGGAATCGTCCGAAGGAGCTGCAGATCAAGCAAGTAGAGGATTGAAGATAAAATAAGATCACCATTGCTATAGCAAGGCAAGTTATACCTTTGATCATATTGAATCCCAGTTTTCAAAATTACTTTGATTCAAATTATTGCATTTACTTTAAGTATTTATTTAAATGCTTTTGGGTATAGCTATTGTCCAATTTGTTACACCGACCTTGGCTAATTGATATGCCATAATCTTTTGTCACCCTAATCTGGTTCATATTTAGTTGGTGTTGTGGTATTACCAACGTGGGTTGGTTAGTACGAGTAGATTGCTTAGCCATTCAACGAGTCATCATTATCATCTGAGTTGCAATTATAAATTTGACTAAGTGATTATAGAACTTTGTGATAAAACTGTGTGTGCTATGTGTTATTACTTTGTGATAGCATGCGTTGCACTAAAACCAACAGGGTGGGAAAGGATTTAGACTGAGGCAAGTGGTGGATACTGCGTGATATGGTGGACTTTGTGAATGTCAATGATAATCTTTGTGGCATAGTTATAAAATGGAAGTCTTGCCTTGGTCAATTAAGGACTTAACTTTTTGCGCCATTGAACTGAACCTTACTGTACGACCACATGCCTGATGGGACGGGCCAAACTTAGTAGGTTATGGATTCTTGGCATTGATTACTCAGGCTGTAGGTTAGGCTATGGGTGGAGGTATGTACGACAAGGTAGTCGCATCACGGGGCGGTTCGCCGTGTCCCTGTCCAACGATGTGTGTTATGCCAAAGCACTTCGTTTGGGTTGGCATAGCGGTTTGTAAGCACGTCGGGAGTGTCAATGTTGAGATGAAGTTTCTGAAAGGTTTTGTTGTGATTAGCTCTGATCCAGTTGATTGCATCTTGTGGGTAAAGTGTACAACCTCTGCAGAGTGTTAAACAATCTATTCGAATAGCCACGTCCGCGGTCATGGACATGCTCAGGGATTTCACACGAGGGGTAGATTTTCATAAAACTATTGGGAAGGGACAGCTGTGTGATTTAAGTCATATGGCTGTGTGAAAGAATTTGATTAGGCTATGTGTCTTTGTGAAAATAAATGTTAAATTAATATTGTCTATTTGTTTTGAATTATGCTTTCAACCTATTATTCATATTCAATTGCAAATGTTACATTTCTGCAAAATAACCACAGAAGCAATTTCCTTTGGAATAAGCCTGCATCTATACATTGCATTCTGTGGTATGACTTGCGAGTACGATTGTGTACACACGCTTGTTGTAAAACTTGCGCCCAAACCTGCAGAAATGGAGGAATCGTCAGTCAACAAGGTCTACTTCAAGGATCGAGGAGAACTAGGTCGCGCACCCCAGCCGATTGCCTGTGGGCATATGGATGGGCTTCACTGAAGTTATTCCGTTTCATTCCGCTGCAGCTTCATTGAGCTATTTGCCTTCTGAGGCATTATTTGTAAGCTTTGACCTTAAGGTCTTTACTCTGATATTTATTGTTATTTTCCTATTTATTAGTCATCTTTGTATATGAAAATGATATTTCATCGATGTTGCCACTGTGTGCACTAGCGTGATCTTGGACTAGTGCAGTATACACAGACACTCTTTTGGGCTTGAGGTGCAAACCCTCTGTGTGGTAGTACCGGAGTTTACTTTGCAAAACTATCGCATATGTATTATCCCAAATATTCGTTAGTAAATGCAATAAAGATTAGAAAGAAAAATATTATTTAGAGAGGAAAAATTAAAAAAAAATCAAGATTTAAGGGAGGATTAGACCTTGGGCTTTCGGCCCAAGGCGTCCTAGCCAAGTAGGCCGGCCATGTAGTGGAGTCAAGAAGGGGGGTGCCCTTCTCCAAAACCCTAGCCTCTACTAAAGTACCATGCCACACTGTAGCATGCGGTACTGTAGCAACCCCCTCCCTGCTGCTCTACCAAGCGGAGGAAGAAGCTCCGAGGTGCTGCCGGCCATGGTGGAAGGAGAAGAAGGGAGAAGAAGAAGATCCTCTTCGTGGGATTTGTTCAACATCTTCTTGGGGTTCTACAAGGGTAATGCAAGACGTTCTTTGCTATTTGATTCATATTAGATGCGAATTCGATTAGGTTGATTGGATCGAATTACTGCTGCTAGTAGAACAGCCTGTCTAGTATGTTGCACGATTGATTTCATGTTCTTAGAGGCCGAATCAGGAGATCCCATCTCCTAGAGTTATGTAGGTTTCGTTCTTAGATTTCAGTGGGCGCAAAGATCACTCAATTCGATTCTGATTGAAAAGTTATGATGAATTATTTGTGCTGTCGAAATTCAATTTGTCTAGTAGATTGCGTGGTTGTTTTCGGGTTCTTAGAGGCCGAATTTGAGTTGTCCATCTCCTAGAGATATGTAGGATTTGTTCTTATATTTTAGTATCCGCCAAGAACACTTAATTCCGACTTACGGTTCAAAAGTTAGGGTATAATCTTTCTTTCTGTCCAGAATTCCTAACGTGAATGAACTGTCAAGTTTTCTTTTAATATATGATTAAGTTAATGGAATATTCAGGGTTTCCATCCAACTAGGATGTTGTATAAATTTTTATAACCTTTCTAGAATGATAAAGAATGCCCTAATCGGAGTTATAGATCAAAAGTTATGATCTATTCTTTACTCCTGTCCTTTTCGTCTAGACAGAATCTGCCTTGTGCCTTCATCTATCTGTTAGCCTTTTCTTTTGGCCATATTGGGAGATCTCGCCAACTAGACTTTTGTAGATATGTTCGTCAAGTTTCCTGAGGATCTGGGCTCACCTCGTTCCGAGTCTCAGATCAATAGTTATGATTTATTCCGTGCTGCTGTCTAGATTCGTTTTACGTGATTGTGTTGTTTGTTTTGAATAAGTCTATTAGTTGATTCTTGGTTCTGGGAAAGTGTTGTAGGATGTTGCGGGTAGTGTCTGTACCATGTTGTTCTTATTTCAGTACTTACTTGTGTGGCGGCGAGGCTTTGGGTTTAGCGCACCTTCGTTGCCTTCTAACGTCGCAATGCGGAAGGCAAGTACATCGACATTCTAAAGATTTATGAATGATGGATGTTTGATATTCATATTGTGTTTTCATATGATACGTGAGAAGATTCAAAGTTTATGTTCCTTTCATATATGCAATTCCATGTTTAGAGATGATGTCATTCACTATTCATAAGTTCATTTCATGCATCTATTTTCATGTTCCATCCACGGAATGGACTTAAAGACCCATCAATTCTAGTATGGGCACGTGAGACCTACCATTCCAATGTGGGCAGTTTTGGACACCTGTATGAAATATTCTTCATACGGAACTTGGATCCCCGTATTTTGTTAAATACGGGTTTAAGTGAACACCGACGGGTGTGTTACTAGCTATACCGGAATAAGCATGTGTGTTGTCCTTTCATTTCATTCAATCTATTCATTCAGATATTCATTCGGTGTTATGTTCATATTCTTTAAAGATGTTGTCTTGTTCATATTTGTTGTATGTCCAATTATTCACTGTACTTGCTGAGTCTCAGACTCATTCTTGCTTTGTTTCTTTATTTTAGGTGAACGTTGATGATGGCTCAACTGGGAGGGAGTAGACATGCACTAATCATTTTCTTCACCATATTCAAGTTTCAATAATAGAACTTGGTTAAGTCTTTCATTCATTAAGAGATGAATTGTAATAAATAAAGTTAGATGTGCTTGATATCTACCTCTATATTTTGGTTGATTAAGTACGGCTTGTGATCATTGATCACCCCTTTAATACTTATTTGGATTCAGACTATATCCCTACCAATGTTCTATTTAATTTTGATCTCTTATTGTCATTAGATGAGATAATGTTTAAATTCTTCTGCATTATGGTTGTATGTTAGATTATTTAGGTAACATCTTGGCTTCTGAAAAGCCAAGGTGTTACAGCGTAGCGGTATGACCGCATATCCTTTGGCGATACTATCGGTGGATGTTCGAACCGTCCAAACGTGTGATCAAATCGTGCGGCTATGACATATGGTCCGAACGTTTATTTCAATCTGAGCCGTCCATGTCATCAGTTCGATCGTCCAAGGATGATTTGGTCGCATCGATAGAGCAGTAGTACCGCAGTTCTTAAGCGGAACTACCGCACCCCGGTCATACCTATTTTTATATGGCGGTACGTATTTTCCAGTAAGGATCCTTTTTGGATCTTTTGTGAAATGGTAGTACCGTACTTGTTGAGCGGTAAGACCGGCCAGCGGTAGTACCGCGTGATTGTTGGCTGTAGTACCGCGTCGTGAATGAAACGGCTATGTCAGAGCAGTTAATGCCACTGTTGTAGCCGTTACAGAGCGGTAGGTAAAGTGTGGTAGTACCGCATGGTACTTGGTGGTAGTACCGCATTTCACTGAAAGTTGGAGATTTCCTCCCCAACAGCTATATTTGTTGATGAGGGTATAAATATCCCTCCACCTGCTCAAGGACAATGGGCTAGACAATATTTTAACATCTTTAGAGCCTTGAGCATTCATTCAACTCCTCAAATACACTTGTGCATTCATTGTGAGGTAGTTGAGCCAAATTCAAGTGCATTCATTCTAGATTGATTCATTACATGTGAGTGCCGTCAAGCGAAGGTCGTTGATTCATTACTTTTGGTGTTTTGCCAAACACCTAGAAGGCTTGGCGGTGTGAGCATGGTAATCTCTTCAAGAAGATTGTGAAGAGGCCCGGTGCCTAGATAGTGAGTGATTTGGTGTTCACCATCTTCGAAGCGGAGGAAGAACAACCACTAGTGATCGAGGGAAGGCTTAATTTGTGGAGCCGGCTTGATTCGTTCAAGCTTCCTTAACGTGGACTAGTGAAGATCGACAAGTCTTCGATACCATAGGAAAAACTTTATTGTCTCATTTGTAGTTATTTCTTGTCTTTACTTATTCCACATTTACAATTCTAGCATTTATCTTGAGTTGAATTGCTTAGCTAGAATTGTATCTAGTTTAAACTTAGTTCGTTATTGACTTGATTTGTTAATTAGTCAAAAAGTTCAAAAACCTCCTTTTCACCCCCCTCTAGTCGGTTATCGTTGATCCTACAAGTGGTATCAGAGCTTGGTCTCTCATTGATTTAGACTTAACCGTCTAAGAGAGAAAATGATGGATATTGAGGGAATTGCTATAGGAAAAGCTCCTTTGTTTGATGGCTCTAATTATGTTTATTGAAAAAATAGAATATCAATTTATTTAAAGGCCATGAGTCCGAACATATGAAGAATCGTAAATGAGGGTTATGCTATGCCTCTTGATCCATTACGTCCCACAGAACTTGAGGGGCGTAATGCTCATTTAGATGCTCAAGCAATGAATGTTCTCTTTGGTGTTTTAAACTTGGATGAGTTCAATCGAGTGAGCAACCTTGAAACCGCTCATGAGATATAGGCTACGCTCTCGGAAATTCATGAGGGCACTTCCACGGTTAAAGAAGCCAAATTGCATAGGCTTCAGATTAAATATGAGACATTTACAATGTTACCTCATGAAAATATCGCCGAGATGTATTATAGACTCAATAACATTGTGAATGAACTCAAAGATCTTGGCACTAACCTTCTTGATATTGATATTGTGCGCAAGATACTTAGGACCCTACCGAACCAGTATGAGACGTTGGTGATATTGTTTCTCAATTCTCCCGAGTTGCCAAGAATGACACCAACCGGACTTTTGGGCAACCTCATCACAAATGAGCTATACAAGAAGGACAAGGAAGAACTCTTGGAGTTGTCTTCCTCAAAGAAGAAGACTACCGCTTTCAAGGCAAAAGCGGAAACAAGTGATGATGAGGAATAAGAAGAAGAAGAAGACTTCGGAGAAGAGTTTGCTCTTGTGAGGAGAATGAAGAAATTTATGAGAAGACGCCAACATCGAAGCTTCAACTTCAACAAGAACAAGAAATGACAATCCTCAAATGATAACAAGCGATATAGCAATATTCGTTGCTACGGATGTGATGAGAAGGAGCACATTATTTATAATTGCCCCAACAAAGAGGATGATAAGGGCAAATCATCAAAAAAGGAGTTCAGTGGTAAGAAGAAGCCCTTCAAAAGGCTTCATAAGGATGGGAAGAATAAAACTCACATTGAAGAATGGAACTCCGATGAGGAGTACACCGACTCCGACTCCGATGAGGATGAGTCTCTCAAGAAGAAGGGACCTGTCGGCATCGCCATCAAGAAGGCTTCATCACTCTTCTCCACTCCCGCTTGCCTTATGGCAAAAGGAGAAAAGGTAAAATCCATTAATGATAATGAACCTTCATATGATGAATTAATGAATATGCTTGAAGATTTGAATGAATATCTTGGAAAGGAGAAATCAAAATTTAAAGTCTTGAAGAAAGAGTACATTTCTCTAAAAGACTCTTATGAGGAGCTAAAGGAAGCTCATGACTCTCTTCTCTTAAAGGATATTGAAAAATCTCATTCACATGTTGGAATTAATTGCAATTTGATTAATGAGATGTTTAGAGTAGAAGTTGTTCCAAATGCTATATCCATGACTAATACTTCTACATCATGTGATGATTTGTTATCCATGTCATGTTGTTCTAAGATAGATTCATTGGATAATGTGGATAATACTTGTGATCCTTTGCTTATTGTTGAAAATCATGAATTGAAAGAACAAGTTGCCAAGCTAAGTAAGAGCTTGGAAAGATGCTTCAACGGTAAGGTAACTCTTGATAAGCTTTTGAGTAAGCAAAGGTGTTCATTCAACAAAGAAAAACTTAGGTATGTGCCCATAAAAGGTAAGAAACCAATTTACAATTCCGCAAGGTTTGTAAAAGAAAATGGCAAGTTTTGCTACAAGTGTCGAGAAACTGGACACTTGCAACAAACATGTCCCATTGGTAAGACTCCATCCGTAGGTATATATGATTCATACTATATGCTTAAGAAAACTAAGGATGGTAAGGTCATTGCTAGATTTGTTGGCACTTCAATTTTAGTTGCTAAAAAGAATGTTATTTGGGTGCCTAAAGCCTTGGTCACTAACCTCTAAGGACCCAAACAAATTTGGGTACCTAAAAGAACTTGATTTTCTTTTGTAGGTGAACTACAAGACTGGTGAAAAACATTGGATGCTTAATAGTGAGTGCACTAAACATATGACCGGTGATAGAAAAATGTTCACAACCTTCGAGAATGGAAAGAGAACTGACAAGATCACATTTGGTAATAATAGCAAAGGAAATGTAATAGGATTGGGTAAAATCGCTATCTTAAATGACATTTTTATTTCTAATGTATGCTTAGTGGAATCACTAAATTTCAATTTACTATCCGTTGCAAAATATGTGATCTTGGTTTAATTTGCTCATTCTCTAAGGAATGTGTTTCAATTTCAAGTGAAAAGGATAACTCTTTAGTGTTCAAAGGTTTTAGACTTGTAAATGTTTATTTGGTTGATTTTTCCTCAAATGATTCGTGCTTACAAACTTGTTTAATTGCAAAAACCTCTTTGGGTTGGTTTTGGCATAGAAGGCTAGGTTATGTTGGTATGATTCAACTTAAAAAGCTTTTCAAATATGATTTAGTTGTTGGCTTGAAGGACATGAAATTTGAGAAAAATAGACCTTGTAGTGTTTGTCAAGCCGGTAAACAAGTTTCTAACTCTCATCCTTTCAAAAGTATCATGTCAACTTCTAGACCATTGAAACTCTTACATATGGATTTGTTTAGACCAACAACCTATAAGAGTATCGGTGGTAATAGCTATTATTTAGTAATTATGGATGATTACTCTAGATATATATGGGTATTATTCCTAGATGACAAGGCCAAAACCTCCGGTTTTTTCAAAAGTTTCGCAAAAAGGGCTCAAAATGAATTTGATTTCAAAATCAAGAAAATCCATAGTGATAATGGTTCTGAGTTCAAAAATACTAAAGTTGAAGACTTTTGTGATGATCTTGGAATAAAGCATGAACTTTCCACAACCTACACTCCAGAGCAAAATGGAGTTATAGAGAGGAAAAATCGAACATTAATTGAAATGGCTGGGACAATGCTTGATGAATACAATACTTCCGATAGTTTTTGGATGGAAGCTATTAACACTGCTTGTCATGCCATAAATCTTCTTTATTTGCATCGTCTTTTGAAAAAGACTTCTTATGAAATTCTTGTTGGAAGAAAACCGAACATCTCCTATTTCGTATTTTTGGTTGCAAGTGTTATATTTTGAAAAAGAATGTTCGTCTCTCAAAATTTGCAAGTCGTTGTGTTTCTTGCTTGAATATTCTTCAAATAGCAAGAAGGGTATGTGAATTTGGATGATGTAGGTGATGAAGCCTTTAGAAAAGCTATGGAGAATATGCAAATAGGTAACATCAAACCTAAAGATGATCCATCATCTTCCACTCAAGTTGAACCTTCTACCTCCTCCACAACAAGTCAAGTTGAAATAGAGGACAACAAGAAAGATGGTCAACCATCCAACCTACCACTAAGAATCCACAATTTAATTGTAAAAGATCATCCAATAGATCAAATATTGGGTGATGTAAGTAAGGGTGTTCAAACTCGATCCCGTATCGCTTTATTTTGTGAATATTATTCTTTTGTCTCTTCTCTTGAGCCAAAACATATAAATGAAGCACTCGATGATCCAGATTGGATGAATGTCATGCATGAAGAACTCAATGTGAGACCCCGAAATCGAATCTGTTTCAAGTCAAGAACTTATGCCTGAGGTATAACTTCTAACAAGAAACAAGTCCGATTTCAAGCTCCCGGATATGTGTCTCGTGTTAGCTCCCAAGATCAAGGCTAACATGCACATATCCTCAAACAACATGGTACACAGACATACACAAGTCATACATATATTACAAGATGATCAAGGTAGGACTAAGGTACATAATACACAGAAATAGCCGACCGGCCAAATTTAAGATATTCTTATAGGTAGCAGCGAAAAAAAAAACATAAGTAGCATAACAAAAGATCCAGCCAAGTGTACCCAACCCTGTAGGCAACTGAGTAGAGGATAGAAATAGCGTTATTCGTTAGCGTCGCCATAGTCGGCGCTAACAGACTGATCATAAGTGTAATCTTCCTCACCTGAAACAAGTGGTTAAAGCACCTGAGTACAAAAGGTACTCGCAAGACTTACACAAACTAATAAAAGAAAGTGTATGGGGGGTGCTATACAAAGGATATGAGATTATACATGATAAGGTTGTCCAAAGAATGGTTATAATGGCATAAGTTTTTGCATAAAGCAACAAGTTTGTTCCTACACATTCTAGTTTCCAAAAGCCATTTAGTAAACCAAATTTTTGGACTACAAGAATTTTGAGTGATAAACAGATAAACATATATCAAACCATACCAAAGTAGCAAACCCACTTTGATAAACTATCAATGCATGACAAACCAGTCATGATGATACCCGAATGTTCCCATGTCAAGTTTTAAATTTCCAGTCTACAATGGTGACAATTAAAACCAAGTCGTCCGTAATCGTGGGCATGGCTATTCGAATAGTTTTAACCCTACAGGGGTGTACATCTTTACCCACACGACTTGACTAGCCCGTAGCCTTATGAATAACGACACACTTCCTTTGGTATGCTAGCCGGGGAAATCAAGATTTGGTATTTTTTTAGCAAGTTGACATTATTGAGTTGAAACATCCATGTGGACCTGATCCCGCTTAAAACAAGTTTCTGATAGAACTTGCTAACCGGGGGCACACATGTTACATCGGGAATGCCGATTCAATCATAAATAAAAGTTATGCTCACTTGCACATATAGAATAGAAATCAGAGCCCTACGAACACGTAAAAACTACAATGCCCTCGCCCTTAAGAACATATGATATAGATATGTGATCAAACACATCTCCTTATCCTCCTGTTTTCCAACTCAATAACATCATCCCCTTACTTAACCAAGCGGCGCCCATAATACCGCATATGGAAGTACGATTGATACTTGGAGTAATCGCCCAAAAGCTTCGGTCTTTAATGATCCGAACAAGATGACCACATACCCAATTCTCATGCACGAAGGTACCCACACTATCCACCACTTGTCCAGATCTAAATCATGTTTCAAAGATCAAAATTTATACTAAAACATCATATTCAAGATCTGAACAAAACTTAGAAACATAAAATGTTGGTGTTTCCCTTGATTGTGAGATAAGCCCGTCAACCGAACTAACGTATCTAATGACTTGCGGGCTAAGCATTCATACAAAGCATAAGTATGATCACAATATATCCAAATTAAGCTCAACCGTATAGAATGATTAAGGATAAACCACAAGTATTAGGATATAACTAATCTAAACTCACAAATTAAAATATATGGCAAAAATAGCATGCAATCAATTATTATTGCAATTTAAAATACTAAAGTACAAACACTGGGATCAAGATGATGCAAGAGGATGCTTGCCTTGTTGATAAACCACTTGCTCTGTCTCAGGATTTTCGGGTATATATTCACTCACGTTTGGCAATTCAGAATCTAGCAAATAATAATCACGAATAAACATCGAGAACAACTGAAAATCCAAAATGCTCAAACATGCATGAAATTTATACTCCAGTGAGGTTACGATATTATATGATTTGAGGTAAAAATTTAGTTCGTTTAGTGTTCATATGAATTTTCTATGAATTTTTCAATGTTAAAGTCATTAGGATACAATTAATTTAAATATTAATATTTTCTATAATAGAAACATGTTCAAAACTTATTCCAATTAAAAGTAAAGTAAAAATACGAACCAAAAAAATTTGTTTCACTTAGATTAGAGTTAAAATGAATTAGTTATGAATTTTAGAAGTTTAAACCATTTTTCAGTTCAAGAGTAATTCGTTTCGGAAATCCTAAACGTACTGAATACTTTTCTTACTCAGTTGAGGCTAGCCACTGTCACTTACAAGAGGGACCCCGGTCAAAAGTTGACACAGTCGACCTTGACTGAACCCTAGCCGAAGCTAATCCGACAACAGAGCTTTTGCTCCCGTTAGCTTCACTGACGGCTTGTCGGCACTGTGGCCCATGGTCGCAGCAACTAAGGGCTAAAATGGAATCACAATAACGATATGACCCTTCTGGTAGCCGAAACATGGCCGGAAAACCACTGTAGCGGCGGCGTGACACGAAGGTGCGGCAATGCTACTACGGTAGAACTGGACAAAGCTACACGACCATGTTTTAAACAATTAAATGGATGTGTAAACATCACTAAGGCTCAAGGAAGCTACGAAACTTGGCGGCGGAGAGATACAAGAGAACGTCATGGCGACAGATAACCGGCGGCGGTAATGGAGGTTCAACGTGGACAAGATGATCTGAGCAAAAAGAACACAAATGGATGATCGAGATTACTTAAATAAGTTCAAGAGATACTCTAGCCGAAAGAAATCGACCAAAAGCTCAATAGACCGGAGTTGGAGAAGACGAATTCAAATTCGGCCGAAACTAGAACAACTCCAAAATTGTTGTGAGCCAAAGAACAAATTGCTTGAGGTCTATTACTCCTTATACCTTAAGGCACGCGATGACGCACTTGATAATGGATAGAACTCACCGGACGACAAGATGGCTCGATGGTGGTGCTTAGAACACGCTCCAAACACGACAAAGACAAGGTGGTCTCCCCACGGATGTGCTGCACAACACACCTTGAGCTTGTCAAAATGAAAACAGCATACCGGGAGACAAAATTAGGTGGAGGAATGAGAGGATAAGTCTTCTCGAAGAGGGAGAACAACTGAGTTTTCTTCCTCTGCCGAGAGAAAGAAAACGTTGTGCTGAGGAGTTTCAGCGGTGAAAAAGACACGTCAAGCGTTCGAGGCAACAGCGAAGAGGATGACGAGCTCGACGCCGTGATAATGTGGCGTTGCATGCACTGAAACAGCTGGGCGTGCCGCCACCTCCTGCTCGGGCGGTGGAGCTCGCAAAGGCGCGAAGCGGCGTGGAGAAGACGAGACCGACAAGTGGGTCCAGGGCGTCAGCGGTTGAGAGAAACGGTGCGAGTCAGGTCGACGCGCATAAGAGGGTTCGGTCCAGTCAAGTCAAATGAGTTGGCTCGAGTCCCTACAGTCCGATAGAGTTCGGCTAGATCTGAATAGTTGACCGATTTAAATTCAAAAGACTAAGTTTGACCAGCGGGTTAGAAATAGAAATAAAATTTGTAAAATTCTGAAATTTTTCATAGAGGATACCAGGATGCTATAGAACCTGTATAAATTTTATAAACCCATTGTTCATGACTTAATTGCTTTATTTGAAATTATTTTTAGATGCTATTTATGAATTGAACATAGATTTTTATCCATGTCAAGATGAGTTCTGAAATTTTGACAAAAATAATATTAATTCATGATAATTATTATAGTATTTGAATAATTTATTTTCCAGAGATGTTTACAAGCATTAATTTTAGTTTTCTTTTGGAGTTGCATTTTAAGATGTGGTTTTTCATTACTTTTGAATAATTCAAGTGCAACCATTTATGCATATGCTCCAAAAACAACATGTATGCTCATGAAATGCATATAATTACCATATATTCAAAATGGGGCTGTGACACTCAATAACTTTACCCGGAATGAAGTTTAGACATTGGTAGAAAGACCTAAGGAACATGATGTAATTGGTACAAAATGGGTTTTTAGGAACAAGTAAGATGAAAATGGATTGGTTGTGAGAAACAAAGTAAGATTGGTAGCTCAAGGTTTTCACAAGTCGAATGTTTGGATTTTAGTGAACCTTTTGCTCCTCTGACTAGACTTGAATCAATTCGGATATTACATGCTTTTGCATCATGCTTTGATATTAAACTATTTTAAATAGATGTTAAAGCGCTTTCTAAATGGAAAAATATCCAAACTTATATTTGTTGAGCAACCACCCAGTTTTAAAGATCCTAAGAATCCTAATCATGTCTATAAACTCTCAAATGTGCTCTATGGTTTTAAACAAGCTCCTAGAGTATGGTATGAACGCCTTAGAGATTTTTTTAGTTTCAAAAGGATTAAAAATTTGGAAAATAGATTCAACTTTGTTTACTAAAGTCATAGATGATGATTTCTTTGTATGCCAAATTTATGTTAACGATATCATATTTGGGTCGACTAACCAAGATTTTTGCAAAGAGTTTGGTGATATGATGTCTAGGGAATTTGAAATGTCTATGATCGGAGAACTTAGTTATTTTCTTGGACTTCAAATCAAGCAACTCAAAGATGGAACCTTTGTGAGCCAAACAAAATATGCAAAAGATTTGATCAAGAAGTTTGGCATGAAAGATGCAAAACCAATCAAGACTCCCATGGTAACCAACGGTCATCTTGACCTTAATAAGGGAGGTAAACCGGTAGATTTAAAGCTTTATAGATCTATAATTGGTAGTTTACTTTATCTTACCACATCTAGGCCTGATATTATGTTTAGTGTTTGCATGTGTACACAGTTTCAAGTAACTCCAAAAGAGTGTCATTTGATGGCCGTAAAAAGAATATATAGATATTTAAAGCATTCCTCTAGCATTGGCCTATGGTTCCCCAAAGGTGCTAAATTTGATTTAACTGGATATTCGGATTCCGATTATGCAAGTTGTAAAGTGGATAAAAAAAGTACCTCGGCTACTTGTCAATTCTTAGGAAGATCCTTAGTATCATGGTCATCCAAGAAATAAAATTCCATAGCTTTATCCACCGCCGAAACCAAATATATTTTTGCGAAAAGTTGTTGTGCTCAATTGCTATGGATGAGACAAACTTTGATGGATTATGGAATTAAATTTAATAAAATACCTCTTTTATATGATAATGATAGTGCGGTAAAAATAGCCAATAACCCTATCCAACACTCAAGAACCAAGCATATAGATATTCGCCACCATTTCTTGAGAGATCATGTGGGCAAGGGAGATATTGAAATTAGCCACATTCGGACCGAAGATCATTTGGCCAACATTTTCACCAAACTATTAGATGAAGGCTACTTTTGCAAATTGAGGAATGAATTAAATATCATAGACTATTCAAATATTGGTTGAACTCTTGCCTCATGCATTTTGCTTTATTTGGTATTGTTTGAAGGCTTTTATGAAAGTATTTTCAAACATTTTATTAAAAATATCTATGTTCATAAAAATTATATTCTTAGATAGACATAAATCTATTCAATGCATAAAGTGTGGTACTACCGGTGCTGTAACCATAATACTATCGCTTGAAGGTACTACCGGCGGTAAAAGTGCGGAACTACCGCATCGGTTGGTAAATGGGCATTAACTATCTTGCGGTTTCTTTAACCCTTCACCTTTTACCACCAAACGGTTCTACCGCTTCCTCTCCACTGTTTCCTCTATCTCTCGGCCTCTGTCTCTCTCACCAAAGAACACCAAATCCACTCTCAAATCCTCAAAGTTCTTTGGCTATTTGTTGATTCCTTACATCTCTAGGGTTTTACTCCCTCAATCCTCAAGGTAAAACTCCTTTTAATCCTCGTTTTACCCGAAGTTTGAAACTCTAGATCACATTTAGGGTTAATTTAGAATGTTGATGATTTAATGTGGTTCTTGTTGGGCAAAATTAACAAGGTTGATGTTTTATGATGTTTATATGTATATTCTATGGTTCAATCCATAAGAAACATCAATTTTTTTTCATTCAATTGCATGCCCTAGAACCTTATCTGTGAAAGCGGTACTACCGCTCCTTTGAGCGTGGAACTACCATGATGTGGTCATACCGGCCAAACAATGGCGGTACTATCGGATCACGGTACTACCGGTTAAAGACTTGCGGTACTACTGATTTTACTGACAGAACAACAAAGATCATTCCATTCAAATTAATTCTATTTTGTTTGATCATTTGTACTCTTTGTAACTTATCCTCTCCTTGTGAAGATGCCAAGGACAAGAATCTTGACTCGCAAGTCGCATGGCCCTCCTAGAGATCAATCCTCTTCCTCTCAACCTCCTGTAGATCCAGTTCAAGAAACTCAAGACAAGGGCAAAGGACCAGCAGCTATTGAGTCTGAAAGTGAGGAAAGGTCCTCACAGGTTGGGTCAAGATCTAGGTCGACTACGACACGTAAAAGCAAATTCAAGCTGAATCTGATGAGGAGATGGGAGAGCCAGAAGAGCCTCAAATTGATTTAAGGAATATTCCAGCTGACGATTATGCTATCCTGCGTCACAAGAATCAGTACCTCTTTCCTTTGAACTCCATCAATCCAAGATTCCACACTAAATTTCAAGAGCAAGTCTATGAGCAGCTATCTGGACATCACAGAAAAATTGCAGATCATAAGTGGATAAAGTGGCAGCACATCAACTCTTTAGAAAAATATAATGGTGTGTATTGACTGTTTCAGCAAGTTGGTCTTCATGATCTTGTAGCTCTCAGAAATGATTATGATGAGGAGATCATAAGACAGTTCTATGTCACATTGCATGTCTCTTCAGATTTCTCAAAGATGCAATGGATGATAGTGACACGCTATGTGGAGAGCAGCAAAGCTGATTTTGAGTGTGTCCTGAGAACACCATCTAACAAATGGGAGAAGCTATATGACAGGACTGCCCTGCTAGTCCCAGCTTGGACAGACTTCTATGATAGGAATGTCAGGATCACACCAGGGAAGATTCATGGTCTGCTACCCATTCCTAGTCTGATTAATAGAATTATTAATCATACTTTTCTGCCCAAGAGTGGGAATTTTGATGCTGTGAGAGGACATGCATGGAACATCATTGATAACATTATGCATGAGAGAAAGTTTGATGTTGTGGATGTCATAATTAGGGGCATAGCTTCTTCGAAGAATGATAGGGTAAAAAGGATTTACTATGCTCCCTATATCATAGCTTTGATACTTAGCAAGATTGAGTATCAGGGAGGATTGAGCTCTCCTCATAAGGCTTACAAGCCACGAGAAGGTCCTCCCATTCCCTTTCAGGGGCAGCAAGCACAACAAGGTCATCAAGGAGATAATGCTCCAGAGGAGATAGCTGCAGATGTTGCTTAGGGTCAAGTCACTCTTGCTCAAATTCTCAACAATCAGCAGTTAATCCTCAACAATCTGCTACAGCTTAAGGTCACTCAGCAGGAGATGAGGACAGCACAGATAGAGTTCCAAAATGAGACTCACAATAGGATAGCTGCCTTGTTAGAGACTGTCGAACCCGGGAGCGAAGGATCCCGAATTCTCTGTGTTCAAACACCAGTCCAGGATTTCCAGTGTACACAGTCTCACAAAAATGAATATCACATTCATATCACGAAAACATAAATGGCATTAAATAAATAACTGTTTAATACAAATGAGTCTGAATAATAATATCAAATGTCAAATGATAAACACAGCGGAAATAACATAATAGTGGGAGCCACATGATGCGCCATGTGCAATAAATGCAGGTGGAAGGCCTACTCGTCCGGTCCTCACCGTCAAGATAGCGATCTTCTCCGAATAAGATTTATTCAACAAGAGTGAGCACTACTACCGTGCTCGTAAGTCACACCAATATTGAATTTAAATGCATGCATAAGGAAACAAGTGAGTATGGCCGGGGTTGTTTTGCATAAACAGCATTTTCAGTTTGAATAAGCATAGTAGTTTCTAAGGCAATTTTATACTATGGATAAAATCATATTTTGAAATAGTAATGATATAATGTGGATAACCTCCAATGATAGAGTGAAGGATCCTCTAACACTTGGCTTCCGCCTAAATTTTCATAAGGATTAACCATCCTCAACATTTAATAAAGCATTTTAAAACCAAAAACAATTCTAACTTTAAGTGGCCTGCTAGCA
This sequence comes from Ampelocalamus luodianensis, assembly GCA_036346255.1. NCBI lineage: Eukaryota > Viridiplantae > Streptophyta > Magnoliopsida > Poales > Poaceae > Ampelocalamus > Ampelocalamus luodianensis. The sequence continues at coordinate 22,069,491 of CM070622.1, read as the reverse complement.
TGTCCATGACCATGACGCGCTATTCGAATAGTTTCTACTCTGCGAGTTGGTACAACTTTACCCACACGAGGTGACATGCTCGTTATGTCGGCCAATTCACGCTTCCGTAGGCGTGTGGTGAGCAATTACCATGAGGCCTTTACAATGTTTTATCCTAGTACATTCATGCGCTAAGGTTTCGCCCTTTGGATCGACAGTCCTCCGGAAGCCCCTCTTGCGCCAAGTGGGAATAAAACGTCTAACCGACACCCACAAAATCACATGACATAAATATACTAGGACATCACAAATTAGTTAGCCAAATCCTGCCCATACAGGACATGTGGTGGTACGTTATGGCATAGCAATAAGCGGCTCAAAGACCGGTCCTCAATTGACTTGGGCGTCATTCTTACAAGCCGTGGGCCTTAATCTTAACCAGATTAATCCCGTGCATAAACCTGCACCCACCATTCCAACCATTTCGCCCAAGTCCAAACCCATTTTGATTTTATTTTTGGGATACAACCATATTTATAAATCCACGTGGTAAGACAAAACCACAATTTCAAGTTTGAAACAAATTTGTAGAAATTTGGTGCAAACCCTCCCAAATTCTGTAAATGTGGACTAAGCTTGGCTAAGCATATATTTGAATTTTGGTAATATCTTGCCTATGGTATCAAGGTAGTCAGATTCAACATTCAAGTTTGGCCATACAATAACATATGGAATTAACTATATGTAAAACAGGATATTAAAATATTTATAACAACATATGCATGCAATAAGGAATTTAAAAACTAAAAATAACTTAAAATAATAGGGGCAATATGGTCAATGGTGTAACTTGCCTTGGTCGATGTCTTGAAATTCTAAATCTTCAGTTTGATCGAACTCTCCGAGTCGCGAATTCTATCTGTAAAATACGACAAATTCAAATTCAAATTCAAATAAATTCAAAACCATAGTTCAAATCAACTCCAAACTGAAATATTTTGGTTTAGTTAGCTAGATTATAATTTTATATAAATTTTGCAATTTGAATCACCCAATTTGGAGTTCATATGCAAAAGTTATGAATTTTTGAAGTTTATACCTAAATCTGAAATTTTATTGAATTTCCAGAATTATTTTCCTACTGAAAATCCATTTATTGCGCAATGATTACGTCAGCTACAGTATTTCGGGAAATAAAAGGTTTTAAAAAGAATTCTGACAGGTGGGCCCCATGAGTCAGTGACACGGTCCATATGGACCGAGTTCAAGAGATTTGGCCCAGGGTGTGCTGGCGTAGCAGCTGATGTGGCTGCCACGCAGGCGTGTACGTGGGCAGCCATGTGGGCGTTGAGCTAACGTGGCGCCGCGGTGGTAGTGCCACGTCGGCAACGACGTTGAGGGGCTCGGGGCCCGATGGCAACGGCGAACGGCGGACTTTCGCCGGCGGTGAGTGGTGCCAAACGGTAGCTATGACTATTGCGATCTCATTGGTACCTGACTTGGCTCAAGAGGTCGCCGGAGATCGCCGGAATTATCGTCGGAGCGGAGGACGATGTTCGGCTATTGTCGGGAACGACAACCAGATGTGTTCCGGCGCAGCGAAGTGGTTCCCGAGGTAGTCCTTGCGACGGGGGTGTCGGCGGTGAGCTCCAAGAGGGCAGATCGTCGATGATGGTGACGGAATTGAAGAAGAGGCTCGCGGCGGCGAAAACCCTAGAACTTGAATTACGGCGACGCTGGAGCTTTAGAGGGCAGTGAAAGGTGGTTCTGGAATGCGGGGATTCTTACGATCCCAAAGGTCCCTTTTATAGGTCGAGGGGAGGCCGGAAGTGGCGTGAAGAAGGTGGGGGTCGTGTGGCGGTTTTGCGGCGGTCGTGGTTGAAACCGGCGCGGAGACGAAGGGATAAGGGAGGGATCGTGTGCGGCGGTTTACGGGGATGCGCTTAGTGGTGTTGACGCGGTAAAATCGGGCCGCCACGCCCGTTTTCGAAATCGAGCTCCAGCTCAACCATGGCGGTTGTAGGTTTTGAACGCGCGGAGAAGAAGGCGAGGAAGACGACGACGTGGAGCCGTTGGATTTAGATCCTGCGGTTGGGACTTGGTGGGAGTAGAAGATCGTGGAGGGAATCCTGGCCGTAGGATTTAGATTGAAGGGTTTAGATTAGAAGGTTTTAAGTCTCCGAAGCGGTACGAAGGTCTCGCCGTTAGATTAAGATCGCACGGCTCCTATTGATGGTGTCATTCGGACGGTGCGGCCGCTGCGGAGGATCTTGATCGTTGGTGCCAGATCCAGCGGTGGATACAGAGGAGGGGTGCGTGTGTGCGTTGCGTGCGTTGGATTTTAATCCAGCGGTGGATGAGAGGTGGAGAGAGAGTGCGTGCGGCTGAAATTTGGCGGGCATGGAGGGAAGTTGGGCCGGAGCCTTTGGGTTTCGGCCCAAACACTGTTAGAGGATTTTCTTTTGCTTTTCTATTTGTTTTAATTCTGTTAATTCATAATAGCTTTAGAAAATAGCAAAATACTTCCAAAAATTATGGAAAAATTCACAGAAATTCCCATACTCATTCTGGACTTAATAAAAATTATTTCCAACTATTTGTTGGCTTTTAATTTTGCAAATAAATTTGATTTAGCTTTAAAATATTTATAAAAAGCTTTTGAAAATTCAGGAAAAACCACAAACATAAATAAACTTTTAAATTTTACTGAAATTGAAATTTGGGCTGTTACAGAGACGGTCTCTTCTATGGAACATCTTTTATCTACTCCTTAGCGCTACACTAGTCGTCGCCCCAACACACCGCCAGGGGCTTCCACTTCTTCTGCCCTGGCTACAGTTCCTCAAGCTCCAGTTGCTCCAGCTTGTTAGGCTCTCGTTGCTCCACCTCCTCAGGCTCCAGCTTCTTAGGACCCAGCGACTCTTCCCGCCTCAGGATCCAACTGCATGATGTTTTTGGTACTTTGATGCCAAAGGGAGAGAAGTAGAAGAGAAGCTTGCCAGAAGAGAAGAAAGATTTAGGGGGAGCAAGCAAGTCTATTATTATATATACTCTATGTGTCTTGAATTCGTTATGTTTTGATGCTGAACTTGTTATGGTTGAATGCTTATGTGCTTGTAATGGTTCACTTGGTTTTATTGGTATCTTGTTGAACTTGATGGTTAATATTATGTTGATGTCCCTCTCAATATTGCAATCTTTATTATGGTTATTCTATATTGTTGCAATATTCCTCTAGTTCCAATAAGCTAAAGAAACTCTGCCAATTTTTTTTTAAAAAAAATCTCTACATGTGCTTGCAAAGTTTTCTATCAATTATATACACATGTTTAGGGGGAGCTTTCTTTATTTTGGCCTAACAAGAAAATAATTCTCAAAACTCATTCGAGCACATTGCAAAAATTATTTTGTTGTTAAGTCATCAAAAGAATATACACTTGTTTCACAACAAGGAGTATATTCAAAACAATCTTTCACAACAAGGAGTATATTCAAAACAATCTTTCTCACATATTAATTTGGTTGTCATCAATTACCAAAAAGAGGGAGATTGAAAGCTTCTAGGCTCCTAAAAATTGGTTTTGGTAATTAATGTAAATATGTAAATATGGGACTAATATGTTTATTGAGTATTTACAAGGTTAAGTCCCAATGGTGAGTTTGATCTTGAAGATGCATGCTAAAGGAAAACATGAAGATCAATAAGGTACAAGTAGTCTAGGATCCTTTTTATGTTTTACCGGTCTTAGGAGAAATGGTTGGAAGACCGGATTTTAGGTTATATGCCGTAATATTAAGAGGGATCATGTCTAATAGCTTGATAGCATGTTCTTGTGCCATTTGGATCAATTTAGGATCATGCATGCATTTGGATTTTATTTTTGAAAGCCAACTGTGCATTGGAAGGAAAATCGGTAGTACCGGCGTTGTATTGGCGGTACTACCACTCGAAACCTTGCGGGCTTGTAGTACGGTACTACCGCACCTCGGTCATTCCGATTGTTAGTTGGTGGTATGTTTTTTCCAGAGAGACGCTCTTTTGGGCTTGAGGTTCAAACCCTCTGTGCGGTAGTACCAGAGTTTACTTTGCGAAACTATCACGTAGCAGTATGACCGCATATCCTTTGGCGGCACTACCGGTGGATGTTCGGACCGTCCGAACGTACGATCAAATCGTGCGGCTATGACATGTGGTCCGAACGTTCATTTCAATCTGAGCCATCCACGTCATCAGTCCGATCGTCCAAGGATGATTTGGTCGCATCGGTAGAGCGGTAGTACCGCAATTCCTGAGAGGAACTACCTCACCCCAGTCATACCTATTTTTATATGGTGGTACATATTTTCCAGTAAGGATCCTTTTTGGATCTTTTGTGAAACGGTAGTACCGCACTTGTTGAGCGGTATGACCGGCCAGCGGTAGTACCGCGTGATTGTTGACGGTAGTACCGCGCCGCGAATGAAACGGCTATGTCAGAGTAGTTAATACCACTGTTGTAGCTGTTACAGAGCGGTAGGTAAAGTGTGGTAGTACCGCATGGTACTTGGCGATAGTGCCGCATTTCACTGAAAGTTGGGGATTTCCTCCCTAACGGCTATATTTGTTGATGGGGGGGGTATAAATACCCCTCCACCTGCTCAAGGACAATGTGCTAGACAATATTCTAACATCTTTAGAGCCTTGAGCATTCATTCAACTCCTCAAATATACTTGTGCATTCATTGTGAGGTAGTTGAGCCAAATTCAAGTGCATTCATTCTAGATTGATCCAATGCACTTGAGTGCCGTCAAGCGAAGGTCGTTGATTCATTACTTTTGGTGTTTTGCCAAACACCTAGATGGTTGGGCGGTGTGAGCATGGTGATCTTTTCAAGAAGATTGTGAAGAGGCCCGGTGCTAAGATTGTGAGTGGTTTGGTGTTCAGCATCTCCGGAGCGGAGGAAGAACAACCACTAGTGATCGAGGGAAGCCTTAATTTGTAGAGCCAGCTTGATTTGTTCAAGCTTTCTTAACGTGGACTAGTGAAGATCGGCAAGTCTTCGATACTACAGGAAAAACTTTATTGTCTGATTTGTTCAAGCTTCCTTAACGTGGACTAGGAAAAGCTTTCACTACTACAGAAAACCTCATCACAGACGGTTTCCAACCGTCTGTGTAAAAGTACGTCTGTGATAACAGGCGGTTATCACAGACGGTTTTTGAGCCGTCTGTGATAAAAGCTATCACAGACGGTTTGGAACAAGAGCCGTCTGTGAAAACAGGTATCACAGACGGTTCGGAACAAGAACCGTTTGTGATAATCAACTATCACGGCGGTTCTTGTTCCAACCGTCTGCGGATACTGTTTTCTGACGGCTCTTGTTCCAAACCGTCTGTGATAGCTTTTTATTGCAAAAAATATTATTGCCATTTTCATGGATACACTCATACACATACACGCCATTTCGAAGCCACCCAAACATGGATTCATTGATACACATACATGGATTCCCAACTCCTAAGCCTCCCAATAAATTTCTCAAGCCATGGATTCATGGATACACACATACACTCGACATACACAAGTACCATGCAGTAGAATCGGAGGAGAATCTAGCAATCTGGATATGAATCTAACACAAGTACCACAAGCTCATACATACAAATCTGGATCTGAATCTAATAGAACCTCATATACAAAAGTACCAGCAGACATCGACGTCGGAGGAGGACTGGAGGAGCTCTGCGTCGGCGTCGAGAGGACTAGAGGAGGTCAGCGTTGGTGTCGCGTCGACTCTCAAGCGTTGGGGAGGAAGACCATGTCGAAGGTTGGGGACTGCGAGGAGCAAGGGAGGACCGGAGCACGAGGTGTAGCGGGGCGTGGAGCGGGAGGACCGGAGGAGCAGCTACCGGCGGAGTTCGAGGAGGCTCACGGAGCAAGGAGGACCGGGGCGTGGAGTGCGAGGCGGCGCCAGAGGAGGTCGGCCATATATATAAGGACATATTTTGCCTCCGCGCACGCGTTCAAAATTTTCAAATTCATGCTGCGAATCACGAGCGGTTTCATACAAAAACCGTCAGTGATGACAAATCCTGAGCAGTTCGTATCACGAACTGTCTGTGATAATAACTCATCACGCGGTTGGTATTAAGAGCAATGCATGATTTGGATTTTACTATAGCTTGGAATTTTTCTTACTCTCTGATTTTAACATGGCTTAGAATTTTTCTTACTCTCTGATTTTACCATGGCTTAGAATTTTCCTCTCTGATTTTACCATGGCTTAGAATTTTTCTTACTCTCTAATTTTACCATGGCTTAGAATTTTTCTTACTCTCTAATTTTACCATGACTTAGAATTTAAGCCATAGTAAAATCAAAATCACAGACGGTTGTTAATCCCAACCGTCTGTGATGAGGTAGTTATCACTAACGGTTGGTATCACGAACCGTCTGTGAAGTATCATAGACGGTTCGTTATACTAACCGTCTGTGATGAGGTGTCCTCATCACAGACGGCTCCTTCTACCAACCGTCTGTGATACTTCACAGACGGTTGGTAGAAGGAGCCGTCTGTGATGAGGCACTATCACAGACGGTTCTTATTATGAACCGTCTGTGAAGTATCACAGACGGTTGGTAATAAGAACCGTCTGTGATGAGGCACTATCACAGACGGTTCTAAAGGGAACCGTCTGTATAAGTTCAATACAGACGGCTCCTTTGGAACCGTCTGTGATGAGGCGTCCAGTATGACCTATTTTGTAGTAGTGTTTCGGCCCTATAGGTGAGCAGGAAAAGGAAAGTAGGTTTGAAATCTCTAAGAAAATGTTGTGGGTTTTAGGAATTTCTAAATATAGTAAACGACATCCAAAAAATATGAAAAAAATCTGGAGGCTCCTGGCTCAGTGTAGTTGCTTATGTAAGTTTTAAAGACAAACTGCTAGGTGAGTTGGAATACTTAGAGACGGACTGTTGGAGACTTGCTAGGATAGTTAGAGTACTTAAAGATAACCTTGAGAGACGGACTATTTTGAGACCCTGAGGCCTTTCGAATTTCACGAGTCGCGGTATTTGGGAATTCATTTCGCTCTCTATCTCCTTCATCGGCCGGAGTTGGTATTGCTCTCTCTCTCTCTCTCTCCATCTCATAGTGATTTATTCAATTTTTCCCTTTCTTCTCCATTGTCCAGTCACGAGAAATTTTACTATGCATTATACTAGTAGTACATGATGGTAGTATAAATCAAATATGATTATTGATTTGTTAAGGATATAATAGACTATTTTTTGTATTTATAATTTTTCTTGAGGGTATTATAGACTTTCCAACGAGTGTTGAAAAGATTACTCCTATGGCATGTGACTCCCACACAGGCAATTACAATTCTACACCCCCTCGGAATTCTACTACTTGTACCACCATGTGCAGTACAACTAAATCATAACTAATCTGGATCATTGGACCGAACAGACCATATTAAATTGAGTATACAGTAAGATAGCACTTTTTCACCGGGAATGCGTTTGATTTCGTTTGGTTCAAGTTGGTAGTAGATCGAGGAAGAGAGCAGCAGAGAGGGGAGAGGCTGTGACGGCGAGAAGTTTTGAGCCGAAACAGGCTAAGATGGAGAGTTTATTACAGATAGGCCATTAAAGAATCGGCCTTGGTCCTGGTGGCCCGATCGATCGAGCCAGCGGGCTTAGAGGCCGCTTGTCGTTTGTCACCGTGCGCCTGTTGAGTTAGGATTTGATATGACGACGTAGTTATGGTATTGGCTCGTTGTCTCCAACTATCCATACGCCAATCTTCGTGTTGAACTCATACTCTATACACTCCCTAGCTGCGACCTGTGTCGGACTTTGAACAATCTAGCGAATGGGTCCCGCTGCAGCGGTTTGACTCGCTAAAAATAATACTAACCAGAGGCATGAAACCAGCCTTATCGGGCATGGACGCGTGAAGCGCGCCATTCATGCGCTTTTTTGAGCTTCCTGATCGGTCAGGCGTGCAATCGGACTCGCGAAACATTTCAGATTTTATTAGCAGTTAGCAAATAATTGAGGCCGTGCAACTGCTATTTATACCCCCTTGGTATTCCAGAGCTCAACAAGCAGCTCGAGCACTCCAGTCCATTGCCATTCCCATTTCTTTGTGCTTCAGAGTTCGGGGGCGCATTAGTAACAAGAAGTACTATGGAGGCCCAAAATATGGAGGTTGCTGCCCTGGTTCAGAAGATCGCCGGGCTCCACGCCGCTATCGCCAAGCTGCCGTCGTTGAGCCCATCTGCTGACGTGGACGCGCTGTTCACCGACCTCGTCACGGCGTGCGTTCCGCCGAGCCCCGTCGATGTGACTAAGCTCGGCCCGGAGGCGCAGAAGATGCGGGAGGAGCTCATCCGCCTCTGCTCCGACGCCGAGGGGAAGCTCGAGGCGCACTACTCCGACATGCTCGCCGCCTTCGACAACCCGCTCGACCACCTCGGCCGCTTCCCTTACTACAGCAACTACATCAACCTCAGCAAGCTCGAGTACGAGCTCTTGGCTCGCTACGTGCCCGGCATTGCGCCGACCCGCGTCGCATTCGTTGGGTCAGGCCCACTGCCGTTCAGCTCGCTCGTGCTCGCCGCGCGCCACCTGCCCAATACGGTGTTCGACAACTACGATAGGTGCGGCGCGGCGAACGAGCAGGCCAGGAAGCTAGTCCGCGCGGACAAGGACGTGGGCGCGCGCATGTCGTTCCATACCGCCGACGTGGCCAACCTTACGCAGGAGCTCGGCGCTTACGACGTCGTCTTCCTGGCCGCACTCGTCGGCATGGCGGCCGAGGAGAAGGCCAAGGTGATAGCTCACCTGGGCACGCACATGGCGGACGGAGCGGCCCTCGTTGTGCGGAGTGCGCACGGGGCGCGCGGGTTCCTGTACCCCATCGTCGATCCTGAGGACATCAGGATGGGCGGGTTCGATGTGCTGGCCGTGTACCACCCCGATGACGAGGTGGTCAACTCCGTAATCATCGCGCGTAAGGTGGACGAGCGCGCCAATGGACTCCAAAATGGCCATGCGCACGCGCGCGGTGCGGTGCCGGTGGTGAGCCCGCCGTGCAAGTGCTGCAAGATGGAAGTGCGCGTGCTCGACAAGAGGGAGGAGTTTGCCACCAAGGAGCTGTCCGTCTGAAGCATGGCGAGACATAATCGTCTAATTGCAGTATGCTACTCGTATGTGATATGTCGTATTTATGTTGGTTGTGACGTACGGGTACCCGTTGTTTCACGGTTTGGCGTTAAAACGTACATCGGAATGTCTTCCAAGTTCGGTGTAGAAGACATAGATGAGGACGGTCAGACATTGTGCGACAGAAGGAATATTGTGTGTTTGTGACAGTCGGAAATAAGAACTTAGTTAAGTGCATGGAATTTCAGTGTATTGATCTACATGAATATCTTTTCATGCAAGCATGATACTTCATCCTGGGAATAACCCTGAGATTCTTTTTGGATTATTCAACTGTAAAGTGGGCAAATAAGACCAGTATGATTGGCGGGTTTGGTTTAGTTTCAGGGATTATGGCCATGTGGTATCATTGGTTCATTCCGTGGTGCTAAGCAACTAATCTAGATAAACCTTTTTTTCAGAAACGAACTACTCATTATATATAGAGAGAGACACACACACGGTAGCGCTATTCTGCGACGAGGACATGTGGGATCATTGGTTCATTGGGTGGTGCCAAGCAACTATTCTAGATAAACCTTTTTATCATAAACCAACGACTGATTATTTATACACAGTAGTGCTATTCAGCACCTCATCACTGAATAGTTTTTATACGTGTGGGCCGCAGCCTGGGCTACGCTGCGCATGGCGTGATAGCCCACGCTCCCTCGCGCTACGCACAGCGCACCCGCTCGTGCGCTTCCTACGTGCGATCGGCGGTAAAAACCATGGTATCGTCCAATCTGACCGTAAAAGCCCCATATCACGCAATTAGCGGTGAAATTGACCGTAAAAAAGATCGCATGTCACCCAAATCGGTAGTAAAAAGATCGGTTACTCCTAGAATCGATGGTAAAGCCCGCAAATCACTGGTACGCCGCAAATCGGACAGTGGTTGACGGTAAAATTAGTCCCGAAAAACACTGGTATGGTGGTAACAAAACTACCAGGAGGCACACGTGGACGCATTTTCCCTCCCCCTCATCTACCCGACCTATTTTTACTACTGCTGACTCACCCACTGTTTACTGTTCTTTTGTCTATTTATTATGTGTGACCCGGTTTACTGTTTGTTCTGAGCTATATTAATGAGTTTTATTGTATGACAAAACTTCTCAATATGTCCACTCGATCCCCGTTCGTTCCAACAAAAAATCACTCCCCCTATTTTAATACTAATATGATTTTCGCATGGTCACAGCCCGATTTCAAGGTGGTAGCTGAAGAGGAAACTGGCAGATACAGCTGCGAATGCAAACGGTGGGAGCGTACTAGTACTTTTACTGTGTCTCGGTCTAATAGTTACTGTCCAAACTATTCTACTTTTACTGTCTAGTACATATAGTCATTATACAGTCCTTGAATGTGTATTTTACTGTTAATCCATCTTCCTTTTACCGTAGTAGAGCTATTCTACGTGCACCTGATACGAGCGTTCACCCACTTACAGGTCGAGAGTACCCCCAGCCACTACGTGCTCCGTTGGTACACGAGGAATGCAAGGGTGGATGTGTCATACGACAGACACGACACATGCAGGTCAAACTCGATGGGACGATTGAGATGTATTGGCACTCCACCTTACTGACAGATGCTATGGGTGTGGTGAGGCTAGAGTGCAGATCAAGTCTTGCATATGATAGAGCCATGGAGGTCCTCAAAGCGCTTCGGATGCAACTTCGTACCATACCCAACGATATGTTCGGTACAGTGGGGGGTAGTGGCAGTGGGAGGGGGAGGAAGGGAGAGGGAGAGGGAGAGGAATGTTCGGTACACGCCACTAACTGATTCATGATGATGAATCTGAAGAGGACGACACTGAAGACAGTCTCAATGTAGGGTCAGATGATAGCGATATGTGCTGAGTAGCGGTGTTTTTACTTCCATTTGGTAACACATTTATCGCCTTGTCTTATGTGTGCTACTATGTTACATCTGCCAACTGGAAAATAGAGTGCATAATTTAGCTCGTGTTGCATGTTTTACTGTTCTATACGAACTCTCTTATTATAATATCACATGGTATGATTGGCTTCTTTTTACTGTGTTGTTCGTATTCTATTACTGTCTTCTGCGTAGTGGTTACTTCTATTTTTTTTAGTCAAACAAAAAATGCAACAATCAGTGGCGTCATTTTGATCTACTGATATGTGGTAGTTGTTTTACTATATGATGCCAACAACATTACTGATGTTTGTTTTTGTTAGGAATTACTGTATGTGTAAAAAAGACTTTACTTTTAAAACATAACACTGCTCCTCTGGCTCCCAATGTGTCTCTTCGTCCCCCCCCCAATGACTTATAAACATGTACATCAGCTTGCGAAAGTTGAATTCACACAAGCCCCAGCCTTCCCCCGCTGAAAAACTCCAAAACACATACTCAAACTTCAAAACACAACACAAAATGGGTCTATCCCTAATATACAAACAGCATCTGGCCAGAGCCTAAGCCAGGTTGCAGACCATGATTATGTCTATGACCTCCTCCGTGCTCGGCACCCGTGTCTACCGGAGAGCGTAGCTACAATCATCTGCATATTCCCTAATCTAGCCCCTGCTGAAGTCCACGAGCGGGCTTACAAACGATTGAGGGCTGCGATAGGGTCCTACCTGGGCCACTAGGGTCTTCTTTCTTTCACCTTTTCTTCCCTTCTTTTTTTTATATCATGCAAATGGAAAACAAAAAGGGACCGACCACGCTATTTGGTCGAACGCTCCTAAAAATATATTCAAGAATTTCTATCTTTAGTGCTTACTGACATATACCTACGAATTTACTCCATCGTTTGCTTCAATTTACTGCTTACGGATATCGTCTAGAAAATAGGCGCATTACTCGGCTCACGTTCTGTGTTTTACTGTTCTATACAAGCTCTCTTAATGCAAATCTCACGTGATATAACTTCTTAGTTTTATGGGGCTACTATGCGCGTATCCTAGTTGGTTTGTTTACTGCTTACAACAATCTCCCTTACTGTACATGTGATTTTATTGTCTTGATCCCATTTTTTTTTACTACGTTTTGCTTGGCGATTAATGTTATATTTGTACAGCAAAAAATGCAACAAGCAGTGACGTTGTTTCATCTACTAATATATGAGAGCTCTTTTACTTTAAAATGCACATGAAATTACTGACCTCCGATTTTGTTTGAAATTACTATGAGTAAAATAATTTTACTATGTTGAGGCTTATCGTTTACTATACTACTGCCATGCTGTTTTTGTTTTTTGGGTATGTTTGCGTGTGAAAAATAAAAAAATGATGCCATATCAACCGATTCCTCAATTTTTAAAAAATGCACCACTACCGCCTGGGCTCCCCGATGAGTCTCTTCGTCTCCCCCACTACAACTTATAAGGACAGGCATACGCTTACCAAAAAACACAAGCCCCCATCTTCCCCCTACTGAAAAAACTCCAAAACACACACTCCACCGTCCCCATTGATTTCCAAAGCCAAACAGTAAAAAATTCCTTCAAGCATGTCGAAGTAACAATCTGAAGGCACAATGCACGCACGACATGCTGAGCGTGAGGGTTGACGATACCAAGAGCATGGAAAATGATGAAGCCCTCCTCTAACACATGATCGCCATGTACCCTCAGTTCCGAGCATGACTCGACGCCGTGAAGGAGTAAGTGGAGGCGTTTCTCCACATATTCCCTGATCATGTTCCCGCCAAAGCCCACGCAGGCATACGAACACTTGAGGGCTACAATAGGGTCCTACCTTGGCCACTAGGGCCTTCTTTCTTTTTCCTTTTTTTCTTTCTTTTCTTATTTATCATGCAATGTACAGAAAAATACAGGTTGCCACGCTATTTGGCCAGATCCCAAAAATATCACATTACCATTTGCTGTACTAACGTTGAGCATTACTGGGTAGGATGATTCTTGAGCTGGTCATTTACTACTTTTTGTTGTCCATTTTACTGCTCCGTTTATGAGATTTTACTATCACACTAACTTTTGATGTACTACCCGCTGAGCATTAGTGGCCTCTTACGATTCTCTTGTTTGTAAAAAGTAAACGTTCTAACACTAAAAGCAGATGACGGGTGTAGTAAAATCATATGATGGGTTTGTGTGGTCATTGGCGGTAGGCTTATTATCACCAAAAAAAATTGCATGTGGTACATTTTGTTACGTGACGTCTGGCATCTCCAGGGGGTCAAGGGTCCTTGCCCTTAAATACACACAAAATCCATTGTGACATGATGATAATGCTTGAAAATATGTTCACCATAATTAATATGGTATACACTGTAGGTTACTGCCGACTGGGACATCATGCATCGAGGGGAGATAGTGGGAGAGTGTCCCAATAAATTTGGTAGTAAAAACACTTACAACTTTACAGTCTAGCCGTTGTGTTTTACTGTCAGACGTATGAACTCGAATAGTCATATCCCAAAAATAGATAGTAAAACTGATACGCAAATTACTATCACGCCCTCTAACAATTACCGTCGAAACGAGTTCCGCATAGGAGCGTATATTTTTGGCCCATCAACTGTAGTTAGTGGGCCAGCCATATGAGGATTGTGCGTGCTCGCATCCCACCTAGCCTGGTCACGCGCGGTGGGCTGGTTGGCGTAGAATAGTTATTCTACGCTTAGCTAGAGAATAGTATATCTATACAAATATTAAGATTATGTTCGCAAGCTCCAGACAATGTTTTTCTCCACAGCTAAAAACAAGCTAATTCATGCATTCCTCTTAAAAGTTGATAAGTTTATCTTAAGTCACTTGTAAATTAAATTAAATACACAATTTTGATCAAGATTTATCATCGGCATCCCAAAGTGGACTTTCCTATAATGCTGAGCTATCGCAAGAATCATATAAACACAAATACGATGGAACCGCAATATTTTTATCAGCCAATTAAAGTGCGATATGGTTCTCCGAATATATGAAATTAACTAGCTACTAGCAAAGTAGTACGATAAAGTACGATATTTTGTAGCAACTTTAATAACATATATTTTGTAAATTCTTACAAATGGATAAGATTAGAACCAGTGAAGATTTCGAACGGGTGTAATAAGAAAAGGAGTATTCCAGTTGCACGTGATCAATTCTTTCTACTAATCAGTTGCCTCCATATTCCATTCTCATTTACTTACTCGATCCCTCTGTTCTCCTTTTTTATGTTGTTTTATAAACTTGTTTTTGTTCTCAAATAGATGTTGTTTTAGGTTTTCTAGGTAGTGTTTTTCCACATAGCCCCAATTAACAGTGGGTTGGTATCAGTGTCATTACTCTAACTCAACTCACAAGATGAAGCATTAAGTAGTGTATTGTTCAAGGTAAGACTACCATTAACAAGGGCAAATATATCACAAGATCAAGCATTAAGTAGTGCATTGTTCTTTGCTTAGAGAGCTAAAACAACATCTAAAAAAATGTAGGTAGCATTATTTTAGATATTATATGGTCTGTAATACAAACCATGAATTGAGTGTCACATTTCCGAAGTACTTTTAATAAAAAAAATCTACTAAAACCATTTCCGTGTGACAAATCTAAAATATGTTAGTTGTTAAAATTTAAGAAGTATGACTGCTTTTGATTAATAGTTATTAAAGTGGAGATAATTGAATGGCAATTTGTAAGTTATAAAGTCTTTACTCTCAGCTTAATTCAGTTGGTTTCCTTAATCAAGATGTAGAAATGACACGAAGTTACTGAATATGATAATTCTATTTTTACCTCACAAATTCATATAAATTTAACTATTCACTTATCTATATATATAAAAGAAGTAATTCCCACTAATTACAATCAATGTTATTTCTCTTTTCTCTCATGCAACCACATCACCCCTATTGTTCACAATCTTTGAAAGAAAATAGAGTGTTGTAGATGTTCCATTGTTTGCATTGTCTTCTTTTAGGCTTTACCATGTCTCACCTTGATTTGTTTGAACATTACAACCAATAAATTGATTTCTACAAATTTCCGCTGCAATGAGCGGGGTATCATTCTAGTATACGTGAATGCCATGTAATCGCTTGCTAGCATAAAAAGATAAACAACGAACACTAAAATAAATGAAAGAAACGTTTTCTTTGGGTGGAAAAGTTAGAAAAGCATGGTGTCGTGTACAAAATAGATGTGGAAACAATTTCAGATTTTTTTTTTATAACAAGCTAATCTTAAACTATATTCCCTCCTGTCACAAAAGAATGTCCTTCTAGGACACATGTAGTCAAGCTTGGCTATCGATACGTTCTTTGATATTTAGATTGAACAAATGAAAATGGTATGTACAAATTTGTCTCGAAAAGACCTTTCATAAAAGTATAATTTTATTGTTGAACCCCGTGCTTTGAAGAATTTTTTTAAAAATATTATTATTTTTAAAGATATTTAAAAAAATAAATAGTCGATTAAAAAATTACAAAAATGTATCTCTCGCTTGATTGAAGCGCGGCGAGAATAATCGCGATTCAATCGCGGCGAGACTCGCCCCCATACATCGCCGATTGAGGAATGAATCGCCATTCAAGCGGCGGCAGAATGAATCGCCGATTGAAGCGGCGGCAGGCCTATCGCCGATTGAGCGGCAATTCATTCCCCAACCCTTATTTTCCCTATTTCACTTAGGCAGTTTGTGATTTTCATAAATTTTAAACGGTACGAAATCTGTTAGGCTCGTAATAACATTTTATCATCATCGTATTTTGTTCTACTACGGTTAATTTTCGAAGAATTTAGCGAGGACGTTTGAGGTATGAACGATTCGTAAAAAGGAAGATAAGTGATATTGCCATTCCCCAACCCTTATTTTCCCTATTTCACTTAGGCAGTTTGTGATTTTTATAAAAATTAAATGGTACGAAATGTGTTGGACTTGTAATAACATTTTATCATCATCGTATGTTGTTCTACTACGGTTAATTTTCGGAGAATTTAGCGAGGACGTTTGAGGTATGAACGATTCGTAAAAAGGAAGATAAGTGATATTGCCACTCACTCGGGAATTCATACTCTGATATTACAGAACTTGCAGAAGAACGTCATAACACTTAACTAAAATGATAATTGACAACATTGATAATAATATTTTTGTCGTGGTCGCGACGTCAACGTCCCATGTGGATCGCCTCTAGTCGGGCACCGGATGAGGTCCCCGTGGTGACGCCGGAATGCCGATGTCTCCTTGGTCTCGAGTATTTCGCGTGGCGCATGTCTTGAAGGTGTGCCGGACTCTCGCAAATGGAGCACTTCTTCGCACGACGTCCGCCGCCTCGTCCATATCGTTCTCGATCGCGCCGCACACATCGCCGCCAACCTTTCCTTGAGCCTAGCAATGTCCGCGGGCCGATTAGTTGCTCCGGGATGGATGGCGGTGAAATGGCCAACAACGGCGTAACCATACATCTCTCCACTCCATGTTTGCATCACCGCCTCCTTGGTGAAATAGTGAGAGAGGTCTTGGCCGGGATCTTTGCGCCACCGTCGAACAGCGCCATGACATGGGAGCGGGGCCTATGCGAGAAGAAGGGCTTGTTACAAGTGCATACGCAACTATCGCGGCGTAGCGTGCACTCATGGGTGATCCTCTCGCGGTTAGTCGCGGCGCCCTTTATCCTGCACATTATCTCGGCGAAGCTCCCTCGTGCCCATCTTGAATGCCCGATGCATCTCACCCTTCTTGCTCTTCTCCTCCATGTATACGGTGATCATGGCGGAGTAGAGTACTCTGTCATTTGCCATGGTGAGCGACGCATTGCTGCATCTGTTAACAAAGTAGTTTGTGGTACCGCGGAGAATTGCCTCCACAATACCAACCAAATGGAGGCACCTGGCGCCGCGCATGACCCAGTTGTAGACCTCAGCTAGGTTGGTTGTCATGATACCATATCGAGCACCACCCCTGTCATGCAGCAGCGACCACTTCTCCTCAGGCTCGTGCTCAATCCAGTCGGAGAAGCATTTGACCTATGCCCCTGTCTTCCTCGTGACACTAGGAGCGTCTGTGGGTAGCTGTGGAAATGCTTGGGGGGCCTGGTCGGCGCTTGGGGCGGCCCTTGTCGATGCCTCCCTTCTGTGGGTTTGGGTCCGGTCGTCCAGAATCTTCCAGAGTGTGTCGAACTTACTATGCTGGTTCTGCTTGCACAGGCGTTTGAACATGTTCACCAAGTCCTTGTTGCGGAACTGCTTATAGAAGTTTGCACCCAAGTGCCTCATGCACCACACCGCTGTAGATCCGGCCATGGAAGTGGAACGTTCTCTCCTTCTTTGTAGTTGTGTTATTGCGCGCAGCAGTTCGCGTGCGATCATGTATGAGGCATACGTTGGGGCGGTCTGCACAAGAAATCCTCACATTCTTCGGGAACCACGGCCCGCTATCCGTGTTTCGCTTTCACGCAGCGAATGCCACGGAAGAACTTGATTGTTTCGTCCGTCGCTATTGCGGTCGATGTCGCCCTTGTACCGCCGATCGAGAATGTGCCATCGATATACAAGATTGGACGACAGTGCCAGAATGCATTGATGCATGGACCAAACGCGAAGAATGCTCGCTGTAGTACCCTCTTATTAGGCCACTTCGGATGCGTGGCGTCTTGAATGTCGATATGAGTGCCGGGATTCCTGTCTTGTATGACTCGGAGTTGCCCAGGGAGGTTGTGGTAGGAATCCTCGAATGTGCCGAACCTTAATTCCAATGCCTTCTGTTTTGCCCTCCAAGCCTTGGCATAGCTGATAGTGTACTGGAACCTTGCCTCAATGGCCCGAATGATGGATCGTGGCTCAAAATCTAGGTTATCCACGATCTCACCGTACATGAGATTGGCAATGAAGCTCGATGACGAGTTACGGTGGGATCACACGACTCGCGACGACGCATGTGTGAGGGACCACTATGGAGCACTTCCAGTAGGTGTCCCACTTGGGCTGAAATGTGTGCACACGCCAAGGGCATCCCTCTATGCTGCACTTGACGTCGTAGCATCTTGGGGTAGACTTGACGACGGTGAATGTGCGTCAAACCGACAATGCCCAGAATTTGACCGCATCTTGCACGGCCTCTTTGCATTTGTACGTAGCTCCTAGTCTGACCTCGCTCTGGTCGTACTCGCAGGGTACATGGGAGCCTTCGTTGATGATGAGATTCTCGAACTGGTATGTGTTCCATTCGGATGGAACCGCCTGCTGGTCCGCATCATCGTCGTCATCTGAACCTTCATCTTCGGACAACGCCATGTAATCTTGGTCTTCGAGCTCCATCATTTCCACTAGGTCTTCCAGCTCCTCCCCCTCGTCAGCAAGCCCACTGGCCTGTCTCACTGAATGAGGTAACTCGGCGACATCAGCAACCTCTTGCCCTTCTGCCATTGTGTGCGGCGCGCAGGAGTCACCTATTTCTTCGTCGGTGTCAGCAACTCCTACTTGTTCTGACGCAGATGCAGGAGTGGATTTTGCAAACGCCTGGACCAGAAGGACCAATTTCCATCCTCTCCTCGCCATGCATATACGACCGCCATGAATTTGTTCCTTTAGTTGCACTAACTCCCAATACGTGGGTGTCCGCCCGGGCGAGGCACTCAATGTCAATCGTGAGACATCACGGTCCACTTGGGCGTGTGGAACAACCACCGCATCATAGCGCCTATTGTGCGTTGGTCGTCTTGGTAGGCACGCCCGCGATCGAAATAACTCAAATCAATTCCTCGGGACCATCCATAATAGTCCCTCGGCGTAGTAAATTTTGAAATTGACGACGTCGGACATATTTGACGTCTTTGCGATGGGAAGAACATTTACACAATGAACTACATATGTGCAACCGAATATCCCACCAAAAAGTATGTAAACGGACTTCACTACGTAATAAACACATCAAGAATCATGTAATCCGTTCATTAAGAAAATTACCCGAGGGTGGGCAATCGATTTGACAGCGCCGCTAGCTTTTCTCCTCCTCCTCTCTGTTGTGTCCTTCTATTTTTAGTTGAGTAAGACCGAGTCTGTGTGAAATTTCGACGGTTGCAAGAGGATTTTGTAGAGGTCGGGGCTGCCGCCGATTTAATAGGTGATACCTTCACATGCTTGATCGAATCGGCGATACATACGTGAACCAAAGAACTAGCGGTTCAACTGGTGACAGGGATTAATTTATCCAAATTGTTCGCCCGCTATTTGTTGTTGTGCATTGTTAGAATATTTTTTGGAGGACGATTGAGGGATTAATGATTCGTACGTACCAACGCAGGTGATATTGAAATGCATTCGGGAATCTCTGCCAACTCCGTTGGAGAACTTTGGGGAAATGACGCAACGATAACCACACGACATTTCATCCGACAAGGGGATTACATGGCACGCAGGATAACGAACCGAGGACGGTACACGCATGCCTTTAGGGAAATTGAAATACATGGGACATGTGGAGGAATAGGTAGAACTCTTTGAGTCGAACGTGGTCATTTACCCTGCGGGCCGGCTCGGCGTTGTACTCCTCGCCTTGCGCCTTGGCTCTCGCCGCGATGGTCCTCTTTCGCTCCCTCTCGGCCTCCCGTCGCCTCGCATGATCACGCTCCTGCTCCTCGCGCTGCCTGTCCCGCCTGCCTTGCTCGGCCTACTCAGCTTTCAACTCTTTGATGCGCCTTTCACGGGTCTCGATGTGCTCCCTGGCCCAGCTCTTCCGTCTCAGCAACGACCACATGTCGTAGGGGTGGATCTTGTCGTCGATCCACTGCCGGAAGTCGCATAGTGTTGGCGGAGACTGCGGTGGGTAAAGAGAGTTCGTTACCCGTTTTCGGAATAAAAAGCATTGTACCATGAAATAGGGTTTCATTACCGGATGCCTGTTGTTGCAGTCAACGGCGTAGTTTGGGCAGCGCCAATAGCGCTGCCCAATGGTCCACTCATCGGTTGATTTGACACACTTGCAGGCATCCCTACACCAGCATAGGGGTGCCACCTGCCGGGGTCCTCTCGAGGCGTTCGCGAGCATAGGAGGGGGGTCACGGCTGGACCAAGAATCGTTGGGCGTACTATGAGGCAGCTTCCTCAGATCCACCAGTTTCGGAAAGGTTTGGTGTGTGAAAGGCTCCTGACTAGCGGCATGATAGCGAGCGGTGGTCTCATGGGGAGACACCCAGTCCTTCAGAAGCTTGCGGATTTTCTCCCATTCCTTCTCCTTGTCCATGTTTTCTACTTTGTGGTGCTGTTGTAGACTAGTTGGACGAGTTACGCTGTATTTATAGCTGGAGGGGATGGAGCCGTTGCCGGGCCTCTCGTGCCATCGTCGTAATAAACTAGGCCGTGTGGTCACATCGTCCTGAAAAGCTAGCCCGTGTGGTCACATCGTCCTGAAAAGCTGGCTACTCTGGTGCCATCGTCCTGAAAAGCTAGCTCGTGTGGTCACATCGTCCTGAAAAACTGGCTACTCTGGTGCCATCATCCTGAAAAGCTAGCCCGTGTGGTCACATCGTCCTGAAAAGCTAGTCCGTGCGGTCACATCGTCCTGAAAAGCTACCTTTCAAGGGCGATGCTACAAGACGGAGCAGCCTTTAAGGACTCTGTCAGCGCCCGTGTTGTCGCATCGCCCAAGAAACCTAGCTCGTTTTGTCACGTCGTTGCAAACAGTTGGATCGTCAAAGAAAGCAGCCATATTACTCATATTCAAAAGATGTCATAACAACAGTTGGCATAATGAAAAAAAAATTACATAAAGGGAAATCTAATGGTGTCCCCTCTTAGGCTGCACCCCGCGTGTCACCCCGGGCCTCTGCCGTCGCTGCAGCGAGTACGTCAGAGGGTCAGGCTGCCTGACAACCCGACCCACGCGAGTAGTCCGCGGTGGTGTAGCAATGGGCTGCTCCTGCGTCGGCTGATCCTGCGTCGGCTGATCCTGCGCTGTCTGGGTCTGCGTCGACTGAGTCTGCGTGGCACTGGTCGCACTCGCGCGCCGTCTGGTGAGAAGCCTCCAAAGAGAACTGCGTGTCACGCGGATCCCTTAAGAAGTCCTCGATGGGTGCCGATAGGTCTGCATCGCCGGCCGAGAATGTATCGTCCTCCCAAGCCGTTCCTGCGAAGAATTAGGTTACAAACACAAACATAGTCATGACTAAAAGTACGTTACGCAAGCAAACGGAACTTACCTGTTGGCCCAAAGATGTGCTCGGACGACGCGGCATAGTCTCGGCCGCGACGGGTGGAGCCGAGGACCGCGTGATGTAAGATCGTCGTTACAAACTTATGAGGTTTGAAATGAGATGAAGAAGCGATGTCAGCGTGTCGTGTCGAACTCACCTCCCACATGTCCGGACGTGCTCCCCGCCCTGCCACGCCGACGTGCCCGCCACGTGCGGAGCAGAGGTCGTGTGTCTACCACCTCGGCTGACCCCTCGCCTCGGTCGCTCGGTCCACCGGGTCGGTCGGCGTGCGACCAGTCGCGGTCCGCACTCCGCGTACTGCTGCCTCCCTGATGCTGTGCAGGAGCCCTCTGATCTCCCCCGACATTGCCCTTTGCTGCGCGGAGTCTACCATCTCGACGACCTCCCGGTGAAGATCCACCTGCACAGGTAATCATCAAGTTGTACACGTAAGTATGTCAAATTAAATATGAAATATGTAATATTGAGTACGTACGCTGCGGTGGAAAGCGGAGTCCGGCTGGGTGGGGTACGTGTCGGACGTCGCGGCCGCATGTCGAGCAGGGTCGACCACGACCCGGACGCAACGGAGCCTCGTCCGAGCTGAGTACCACTCCATGTAGTGCTCGTACGTCTCGGGGTCGTAGGCCTCGTCCGCAACCTCGACGAGGGTCTCGTGCGCGGCACTCCAACCGTCCACCCAAGGGGCCATCCTGTCCGACCAGGACATCGTGCCACGAACTCCCTTCCTAGTGTACCTGTGGACGGCAAGAAAAATATTTGGTTGCGATGTAACACATATTGTACGGACATAAAAGTCAACAGTGAACTTACGCGTGTACGTGCGCCGGCACCGCCTCCCAAAGGGCGGGACCTCTGTCGCAACCGAATTGGCGCAAGACCTCAGACCGGTACTCCTCCACGAAGATGTCGTGCACCAAGGCACTCGCGTGTACGGTACACGTAGTCTCGCGTGCACCGTGGTCGTCCGATCCGAAACGCCCAACGACCACGCTGCAGTAGGAGCGGGCATCCCGAGAGGATCACGCCAACGCCGCACGTGTCGCGCGTCGCGCGATGACGTTGCGCATAGCACGGCCGGACCCCACGCTGCATCGCAGATCCGCTCGATCGGTGACTCGGCCACCTCTGCGGCGCATCGGATGTAGTGCTTGTCCACGCCGCCGTGGGATCTCGTGAACATCACCCACCCGAACAACCACGGCGGTAGGCCTCGAAGTGCCTCGTAACTGACGGCGGCTGCGTCGCGACCATACGCTCGGCGCAAGAAGACACGTAAACGTCGCCACGGTTCACAAACGAATTGTTACGAGAAAAATAGTTACAAAAACACTTACGAGTGGCGGCGGATCCACGCCGGCGTGGGCGTGCGCGTTCTTCGAACTCGGCGTCTGTGCCGCTGGCGGCAGGATATTGCGGAACCTGCCTAGGAGGTCCGTGCGCCACGTGGCGGGGACGTCGTGCGCCACCATCGGAGCGCCTGCGCAGGGCAACCCGGTCAGGTAGCTCACATCCTGCAGCGTCGGCGTCATCTCCCCGCACGGGAGATGGAACGTGTGGGTCTCTGGCCTCCAGCGGTCAACCAGCGCCGTCAGTAGGGCACGGTCGTACGGAAAACGCCTAGACGTACGACCAGCACGCTGGTCCTGATCGTCCTCCACCGTCGCCTCCACCATCCTCGCGAGTGGAAGGAGGCCTGCCGCTCTCAACCTGCGTCCAAACGATTAAGCACAAACAGGAGTCAACGCAAAATAATCAGACCGCCATTGAGTGCATGAAGGACACAACTTCACGTACCTCGGAATCCAGTCTCGGTGCAGCCTCCATGCCCTGATGGGGGTGCGTAGCCGAAACGCCCCAAGCTCTATCGGCGCCTGGCCCTCGGAGGAGCACGATCGAGGCGCTACGGTGGACGCTGGTCAATCATCGGGTCAAGCAACTCGTACTCACTCGTGGTACGCCATACCGAAAATGCGCAAGATAGAAAGTTCATATTTTTCCATGCATCTTTACATAGCCTATGTAGCAACTACGAATTTTCTTTACAAATTTAATACATGTCATGCTACTTTTCTAGTTAAGCGGTGTTTTCGGCACTAACAAGATATTGACGCGCACTAACACAACTAATAAACGTACTAATAAAATAATAACGCGCACATATATTCTCATTGTTTTTTAGACCTACACAGCTACTTCGTGTTTTTCTCACAATTCAAAAATGTATCGTGCATTAATTATGTTACTACAGCGGTCAACCAGCGCCATACTCAATTCTATGTCGCTATTGTCGTAATTCTATGTCCAACTCAAAATATGTACTACACAGTTTGGCTACATTTATGTAACCTACTCGATTCTATGTCGCTATTGTCGCATTTCTATGTCGCTACACAACTCAAAATATGTACTGCCCAACGGTTCGACTAAATTTATGTGACCTACTCAATTCTATGTCGCTATAGTCGCAATTCTATGTCGCTACACAACTCAAAATATGTACTACAGAGTTCGACTACATGTATCTAACCTACACAATTCTATGTCGCTATTGTCGTTTGCTAACCTACAAGGTTTGGACGTAACATACACAGTTTCAGAAAAATTTACCTGCAACACAAGATGATCGATCGAAACTGATGCTCTATCGATCTCTCTCCACCGCCACGAACCGACAGGGCTTCGCCGCAATTTCTTCTCTCCCTCTCCAATCTCTCTTGTTTTTTTCTGGAATTAAAATGAATTCTTGATTGATTTTTCAGTGATTTTATAGTCTGTCTTCTGTCGCCAGTTGAACTGGCGACAGTGTAATACTCCGGAAGTGTGAGAAGTCAAGAATCGGATTAATTAAAATTAATCGGTAGAGAATTATTTAATCGGGGAAGAATTTTATTTTCAGATTTCGTCAAATAAAGTTGAGAGAGGGGCTTTTCCGCTTGTTCTCATCCAATTGGGCCTGGGCCTTGGCCCATCAAGCCTTCTTGTGGCCGGCCAAAGGGGGGGGAGGTGCCACCCTCCCCAAACCCTAGCCGCCCCTCCCCTTTCCCCTCCTCCCACTTGCAGCCGCCTTCCTCTTCCCTTGGCCGACTCCTCCCTTTCCCTTCCGCCTCCCCTGCCTGTGTGCTGCTCCTCACGACTCCCCTTCGTCTAGGCTGCTGCCCCTTGCACAAGAAGGAGAAAGAGAGGAAGAGAAGAAGGAGAAGAAGGAGAAGAAGGAGAAGAAGATCTTGTGTGGGATTGGTTCAGCAAATTCTAGCGGTTCTACAAGGGTAACGAGATGCCTTCCCCGCTGTTTGATCCATAGTAGATGCGAAACCGATTAGAATTGTTGGTTAATTGTTGGGCTGCAGAAGATTCGATTCTGTCCAGTACCTTGCGTGGGGATTTTCGTGTAGTTAGAGGCTGAATTTTAGGATTCCATCTCCTAGAGTTATGTGGGTTATGTCGTTATCTTTCAGTAGCCGTGAAGATCACTCGATTCCGAGGTTTGAGTCAAAAGTTATGGTCGATTTAGTATCTGCTGCCAGAAATCTGACGAGAATAATCTGTCTGGATATTTCCTAAAATATGAAAGGGAATTTGGTAGAATCTGAAAGTTCACCCAACTAGGTTATTGTAGGTAATTCGATAACCTTTTCAGATTGATAAAGAACGATCAATTCGGAGTTACCTATTAAAAGTTATGGTCATTTTAGTTTTGCTGTTCGATTGTGTAGGTAGTTTCTGTACTGAAAGTTCAGACAATGGTTAGCCTAATATTTTGGCCGAATTGGTTTATCGTGTCAACTAGAGAATTGTAGGTTATTCAGTTAAGAATCTACAGAAATTGGGTTTACCTCTTTTTGACTTCCAGTTCATGAGTTATGTCATTTATCGTGCTGCTGTCCAGAATCAGTATATGGCAGAAAACGTTGTTTTTCGGTTTCAGCTTTGTAAACTCGTTTTGAGTCGTCAAGTAAGCGATGTAGAATGCCGATTAGTAGCGCTGGGTATATTATGTCCTTATTGGTATTATTTTACTTGTTTAGGAGGTGAAGCCTCAGGTTTAGGAGTATCAGCTTTGCCGGCTAACGCGTCGCATTGTGGAAGGCAAGTAAATGTAGCGGTTGTGCTACGGTTTAACCTATTTTTCTTACTACTTGCACTATGCATGATTGACGTAATGTTAAATGATATGCCATGGTTACATGTTTTCTAAGTAAGGATGTGGTAGCAAGATATTAATCAATTGCTATGTTTGGATGAGTTTGGGTAGTATTGTGGTAATTCGCTTAATGAGCCAAATGCGGAATATGAAAAATAAACTCAAGGTGGACATGTTGATAATTCCTTGTGGTTATTTTTCATGATGATCATGTTGTGGTCTATGTGATAGAGTTCCATCTAGATCGATTGATTTTGATCTTGGTGAATCGGGTGTGTGTTATGTGGTAATGGTCTTATGACACGTTGGTATTGTGCTTAATGAGACACATGTGGATTATGAGAAAATATTCATGATGAGTATGTTGTTGATCTTCGTGGTTAAATTCTTGTGGTTTATGATTTTCATATCATTCATGACATATCATGACATTTGCATTGTGGATGTCGCCGCTTATAGCCGCGACCGTAGCGGTACAACATCGTGTATTTACAGAAGACGATGCATACCTTTACCTTGTTGGGTAAAGGTGCAGTGGAGCATAGCATACATATGCATTGCATTGTGGAAAGATCATTTGCATACTTGTGCAAGATATTGAGGTGAAGTTATTTTTGCAAACAAACGCAACTTCATAGTTGCAATGTGGAAATTGACTCATGAGAGTCTCTTGTGGTATGAGTAATGTGGTTGTGGTTGTGGAGTGGGGGTTCATCCCTTGTGGTATGGTAGAGGTTGTGATTGTGGCATGAGATTCTTCTCTCTTGTGGTAATTGTGGATAGCAGTTATGGATGCGAGAAATAGTAAAGTTATGAGGTAAAACATGTTAATACTTTATTGTCATTGGTAGTGGTAGTGGTGATTAACATGAAGCAGTTGATCAAGATTTAATTGTTAATATTTTAATATCATTGGTAGTAAATATGGTTGAGGTTATAATTGTGATCATTATGGGGATTGGATTTTGATGCTTAATATCATTGTAGTTTAATTGGCTTGTAAATGAATGTGGATTCACATTATGGATGTGGACATTTGGATACTTTAATGATGTTGTATGTTTGTTTGTAGTCTGAATAGCCGGTTAAACAGTTTGCTTGCTGAGATTTTTATCTCACCCTTGTTTTCTCCCCTACAGGTGATTGTTGAGCATTCATGGGATGGGTAGAGCGGCACCACAATAATGCACATGGTTCATCAACTCATGTTGTAATAAAGTCGATGAAATTCTAGCCAAATGCTTAACTATTTGTGGAGGATTATGTTATTTAATAAGGATGGACTTGTGAACCATTCTTTGATTAATCTGCTAGAGATCGTTTAATTATTGAACTTGTTACCGTTATCTTTATTCCCTTAGTTGTTTATGCTTCCGCTAATGCTTCTTGTCTAGATATGTTGCGAATTAATTTATCTTGAAATTATTGGCTAGTGTAGAGTGGTTTAGTAGCATTCGGGGTAATGTGGGTCTGGGTGCTACTGAGACAGAACCTATCGCGATTCAAGCGGCGACAGAAACCGCCACTTCCGTCGCTAGTTGAACTGGCGATAGGTAGTCGACTGCCATGAGTGGCGAGGCGCGTTGAACCGGCGATAGGTTCTGTCGCCGATTCTTGAGCAGCGATAGGTTTTTAAACGACTATTTATTTTTGTAAATATCTTTAAAAATAATAATATTTTTTTAAAAAAATCGTGCTTTGAATACCCGAAGCCCTCGTGTGCGTACCGTACTAGTCCCATGATCAGTGGCTAGTACACACATCCACAATATTGATAATCACATACGTACAATTTATACATACAATATTAAACAAATAGGACATTAAACTTCAGCGTTTACATAACAAGTTTATATTACACGGCCGACCGACCAAATCGAACTCAAGTATCAAAGAGAGCAGCAGAAACATAGTAAATAACCAAAAAGGGTCCAGTGGTGTGCCTCATTCCTACCCACGAGCAACCGATAAGGACAAACCCTAGAAAGACCTGTCATGGTACCCTACGGTGCCGGGTGCAAAGAAAGTGTCATCCGGAACCGACTCATCCTCATCCTACCTAGATTGCTCGTACTACTACGGCCTACCAGCATGCAAGGCTAGTCCTAGATAACTTAATTAGCTAAGGCTATCCTATAATAGCACTTGTGGTTGTACGCTTAGTCTTAACCGGCGTTCGGTCCTTTATCGACCCGGACGAGGATCTCCTCCTATCTACATACGAGAACACACTCTCATATTTTTTTAGTTCGTAATCGAAATACCCAAATTGACAATAGCTACTGTCTAAACCATATCCTAAACGCTACAATAGTAAGGAAATCAACTTTACAAGGACGAATCACGCACACAATAGGAATTTAACTACTGTTACCTGTAAATACAACAATTTTAGCCAAACATACACATATGCATAATAGATTTTGCAAAACAAAATACAATAATTGAAATAGTGGGATCAACATGATCAAAGGAGGTGCTTTTATTGCTCTAGTTGCTCAGAGAATAAGGGTGCTTGATCGTCAAATATCTCATTCTCATTTCCGACATCTATTCAAAAGAACTGAGAACGAATTACAAATAATAAAATAAATTCAATAGAAACAAAATAAAAATATTTTTGCATATTCAGATAGAGCATGATTTTATATGAATTTAGAAAAAAGGTTCTTCTAATTTGTAGCTCATATGCAAAATTTATTAGCATTTGAATTTTGCTCGATTTGAAAAATCCTAAAAATTAATAAAGTGGTGATGTCGATGGCATATTTTCTGAAATTACACTTTCTAACAGCGAATATGTAATTCCTTTGAAATGAAAGCGGCTTTTCCATTTTTAAAAATTTCCAGAAATCATTTTTTACATGTGCACCCTACATGTTAGTCTCTCAAGTTTTAAGTCACGTTTTTATTTAAGAAAACAGTGGGTGGTCCCACATATCATAAACTCATTAATTTTTAACTGAATGATTAACCATAATTTTATTTTATTCCTAAGTTAACCCTCTTACAGGTGGGGTCCACTTGTCAGTCTCTTGGGATTTTAACATGTTTTATTAATGAAAACAGTGTGCGGGGTCCCGCATGTGAGTGACTCATTTACTAAAACACGTTTAAATTAGATTTTTTTGTTATCTTTTAGATCGATCCCACATGTCAGTGACTAGTTGCACTTAACCAATATGATTAACACTAAACTAATCCTAACCGTGAGTGCGGCCCACTATTAGAGAGAGAGAGAGAGAGAATGAGAGCATAGCATAGTGTGTCGCGCATGCTTGGCGAGCTCACCGCCGGCGAACGGCGCAACGGCTTGGCTCGGGGATGGGAAAAATGGGTTCCTAGTGTGATGACAATTCTATCGGGTGGTGGCGGCGAGGCAATGGGTGGTCAGAGCATCGTTGGCGATAACTTCCAGAGGCTACGCAAAACAGGGTCGCGATGACTTTTGCGACCGGAGCAGAAGCAAAGCAAGAGATGGTGCACATAGGCTCTAGTGGACTATTGCGATGCTACTGGTGGCGGCGCGAAGACCATGGTCACCGAAGCGGCGATGACAATGTCTCCCACGGCGGCGCCATGGGAAGTTGCGATGATTTCACTACTACAGAAAAGGTCTTCATATATGGTTCAAAAACGCCATCACAGACGGTTTCGTGAGCCATCTGAGTCTGTGGGTCGGTGATGACATGAGTCATCACAGACAGTTTTTAAAACCGTCTGTGATGCATACTATCACAGATGGTTATTAACTCAGAACCGTCTGTGATAGTCGACTATCACAGACGGTTTGTGTATGAAACCGTCTGTGATAGATGATGCATCACAGATGATTTATAGATTAAACCATCTGTGAGAGATGATGCGTCAGAGACGGTTTTTAGATTAAATCGTCTGTGAGAGATGATGCATCACAAACAGTATGTCCTAAAGAACCGTTTGTGATATTCTTTTGTATTGATAAATCTATTTTTGTTTATTGGCTAGTCTCAGGAAATGCTAGTCATGCCCTCTGAAACAAGCTGAAACACAACAAGTTTTATACATCCAATTCACATTCATTTCAGAAACAAGCACATCCAATTCGCCTTCATTTCAAAAACAAGCACATCCAATTAACAAATCAATTAACTAAAATTAACCATTCATGTACATTTACACACATGTACCGTTAAGTTCAATATCTTATCCCAATCAAGTTCAATCTACATTCTGAAACTTCCCATATAGATTTATGACCTCATGGTTCAAGAATGACGCAAGCTGTCCTCGAATTTTTATGAGCTCGCACTGTTCCAACACAGCTTCTGCGATGGCCGCAACTTGTCACTACGAAGATTAAATTCGTGCATATATAAATTGATAAGTATGAAATAATTATTGAGAAACCTGAGGATCATTGGTTATCGCGGAACCGACGAGTAGTTCGATGTTATGTCAAACATAGAATCCACAGAGGTTGTAGGACGACGGCTGCTGGTGGCACTGCAAAAATAGAATTGGTTAGTTTGAGAGGCATTACTATGAAGTGTTATATAGGATTAATGTGTACTAGGAATACCGGGAATTTTAGATCGTGTCGCATGGTCCCTCCCTTGCATATCCCTCATTTTGCAAAGTACGTCTTGAATGACCTACGAGATTCCAAAAAATTAGCCTTAACCATTGCGAAGGAAGGAAATACTGAACAATAGAGTTATCTATGGAGGAAATGTGTTTACCTGTTGATTAATTGTCGGATAACTATGAAGGTGTGTTTGGCCCTCTATAGGGAATCTAGGTATATTACCAAGTTCCGTTTTGGTATAATTAGAATTAGAATCCAGTGGAACCTACACAGGTATGTCGCCATGGTCATTAAACCTAAGTTTGTGTTGCTTATAAAATACAAATCAACAAGTATAACCACTAGTGCAGCACTTACTCCTAGTTGTAGGGCAAAAGTATGAATTTCTTCTTGCGGTGAGCCAGCAATGAGTCCGCCATGTAATCCTCGACGAATTTTGCATTCGCCTTGATGGTTTGCTCGGAGACCATGTGTGGGTCGAGGAAACCTACCGGTGAATTCCTTACTTCGGCTTCAGAAATCATGTATCTATATATATATATATATATATATATATATATATATATATATATATATATATATATATATATATATATATATATACAAAAGCAAGGAGTTATATATAACATTTATCGGTATTACACGAACATTGATCGTGATTGTACACACTTACAGTGTCCAACATCGCATGAGTGAGACATCGAGGGAGTCGAGGTTGAAGAGAGAGAACATGTCATCCAAGGTCACCGTGAAGACACAGTCTTGAGCCTCGTGGTTAAAATGATCCTTCTTGAACTTGATGGTGACACCCGAGCGTCGTTGTTCATCCGTCTTGTTGGCCTGTTCCATGTACCATGTGTGCAATCTCGTGCAAGCCAATCCTAGGATAGGGATGTCTAACCACTCGACCAACGGCTCTCCTAGCATGAATTCTAGGCCAACGGCAAGAAGGGGATATCAGAACAGGAGCCGGTCGTCTTTGATTTGCCCTTGCTGCCTCGCTTTGTAGAGGTCGACTTCACAAGAGTCGACCGAGCACGAGGTGTAGATGCATTTGATGCACCGGGCCCTTGCCGCTTCGGTGCAGGTAGCTCCGGTACACATACTCCCTGTGAAGTTTACATCGGTGCAGGTAGCTCCAGGCAGATGTCTCTCTTGGGCCACTGGATGAATGCTCCAATGGCTTGCCCTAAAGTCACGACCACGTTGTTTGCGGGCTTCTCAAGCTGGACGACCCCGAAATTGGCATAAACACCGTCCACATTCACTTTTGCGAAACCCGACGCTATATTTACACCGTGCAGCAAGGCCCCGACACTGGATGGATACGCCTGGCCCCAAGTAGCATCCAGGGCAATGGAGCCACATCTCACTTGGAGCTTGCACTTTGTAGCCCCCTACATAAATACAAAATTAGCTGCTCCAACAGGCCTATCAATGGATCGAGCATTCTAGGGATAATAATTATTACCAGGATGTCATCAACAGAAAATATGTTATCGATTTCTAAGTTATGGTTGGACGCGCAGCTACTCGGACGTTTGGGGGGCTAGCTAGCAAAGTAGCGGCGGGGGCTTCCAACTAATTTGTGAGGGATGCACGAATCTCCTCTCGTATGATATCCCACATCTTTTCTCTGAGGGTGCATGAATCTCCTCTCGTAGCTGTGCTTCGCGCTCGGCTTTGGCTCTCTTCCTACTCCGGTACGTCTCGGGGTCCTTTGAGAATCCTTTGTTCCAATCAACATAAAGACCAATGCCTCTCGTGCGACCTGGATACTCCTTGTTTCCCAGGGCCACGGAGAGTATATCTCTCTCCCTGTCTGCCTGAAATGAGCCTTGGGAAGATTGTGTAGTACTCAGCTCTTCCTGCAAGAGCCCGACATGTTATTTCACTTTCTATGAAGTTATCGAGTAATTACAAAATAGGTAGTTCGATATCTTACCATGTGCCAGAACACTTCCTCGTCTGCGGAGTTTGGAAAGAAGATGACCCCCGAAGACGCGATAGATAACCTCGCCATTAGCCACTATTTGGAACGCTCATCAGTGATCCCGGCAAATGACGGGGAGGCGTCCAACTAGCGTGCATGCTCATTCTGAGCCATCCATTGCGGGATTTTACGTGCATACCCAGCAGTACCAAGTCTGTGGGGGTGCATATTTTTTTCCTGGAGGGCCCTGTGCATCTCACTTTCAATCCTAAAATCATTTCTCGTCTTCTTCGCCACAAAGTCTTCCCAGTACTCCTCCACGAATGGATACTTTTGGAAGGACATCAAATCCTTCTCCACGTAATCCTTAATAAGCGTGATCTTGAAGTTCCTCCACGCTTTGCACGCAGCTAGCAACGTGTATCGTTGCACGGAGGCCTTGTGTTGTTCCAGTATCTAGAATGATTTAAAATTTTCTGTCATCAGCACAGCTTTCAGATTCTTAACTTTGGTCAACTCCTTCTATGAATCAAAGGTGATCTTGACCCGTTCACGTGCAATTATTCGACCGTTGTCCGGAATGGGGACGCTGCTCGGTGAGGACATAGAGGGGCCCCAGAAACATCGACTCTCGTGATGGTAAATCGGCCCTTGGGCATTTTCGATATTCCAAACTAATAAAGAGCTTATTATGCATCTCATTAGCATGCATCATGTTTGGAAACTTTTTAATTAAATATTGTACTTGGAAAATCTCAAAATACACTTGAAACATACCCTTTAAATTGAACCCCAAACTAAAAACTGAGATAAATGCTACTAAAGTACCTCTGGAAATAATTTATTCAAATACTATATTAATTATAATGAATTAATATAATTTTTCCAAATTTTTGGAACTGGTTTGAACCCTATAAAAATTCAAACACAAGTTAAAGACTACCTTTATGTTTGAATTTAAATTATGCACTTTATTTCGTGAACAATAGGGATAAATAATTTTTCTGGACACTAGGCATACCCAAGAACCCCTGTGATTTATTTCACATTTTTAGGAAATTTATTTCTATTTTTAAGCCTCTGGTCAAAGTAGGAAAAACAATTTAAATCTCAGTCAAAACCTAGAACCCTAATCGGCTGTTACTATTCCTCGGGCTTGAACCAAACCTTGACTCGAGTCCGACTCGGCGAGGCGGCTCGGCCCAACCGCCTAACCGCACCTCACATGCAACCATCGGATCTTGATTCAACGGCCCGGATCTCGCATCCTGTTGACCAATCCGATCACCTGTTCGATCGAGGTCGTCCAGCCGAGATCCAACGGTGCGCCTCAAATCACTTAACTCGCTCTCGCGCGTACCGCTTAGTCTCGCTGACACGGTGGGCCCCGCGTGTCAGTATCGTCTCCCACCTCTCGCTTCGGTCTCAGGCATCCTTTGCCACGCGGCCGTGCCTCTCCGACGCGCCCAGAACGGCAACTCGACGCCGTCACTCCACCACTGCCGTTGGCCACTCCTGGAGCTCCCTCCCTTCACGTCGCGTCCTTTGCCATCATCGCCCGGGCATATCACCCCTCGCAACCCACTCCTTCTCCCTCACTTCTCCTCTGTTGACCGAGGAGAGGGAAGCTCGTTCTTGCTCCCTACGCAGGTAAACTCCCACCGGGTGATGCCATTCTTCTCTTTGTTCCATGCCCTCTCCATTTTTGCTATGCTCAATTCTTGCTCTTGCTTGTAGCCTCTGGTTCACCTTCGTGCTCTAGCTCACGTCCAGAGCGTGCACGCGAGGAGCTCACCTGGCCACCTTCAAATCGGGAAGGTATTATCCTCAATCCACCGCGTCATCGTATGTGCTTTAGGTCATTGATCAAAACCCCTCAACTCGTTCCTTTATTGCACGACAGGTTTCCGGTGAATTGAAGTTTGACTCTTTTCGGCCAAGGTTCAAACCCTTCATCTCCCACCTTGTTTGGTAAGCCATTGTTCAATTCCTTGCTCCTATAGCATGCTCTTATGTTCCTGAAGCTATGCCGAGCATTCACTAGTCTCATTTGTGCTCAGGACTCCCTCTCCACGAGCAGGCGTGTTGGCACCATCTTCTTCTCCAGCGCCAGCGGTGCTCCAACTGACTTCTAGCTTCCCCGAGCACCTTCCTCTGCTCAGGTAGCTTCTAGTTAGTCCCTAGTACTCAGGCACTCGCTTGTATGATGCTGCGGAGCTGCGCATTGCCGTTTTCGTGTTTGCCGTAGAACCTCCGCCGCTTAACTCCGGCTAGCCGCCGGTACGGGCTACCTCTGAGGTTGCCACCACCCCTCAAAGACGCGTAGCATTATTGCGCAGCTATTGTAGCCCTTGGTCGGCTCCGCCATGGCACGTAGCTGTGGGGACCCCGGTAATTATCTCCATAAGACCGAGATTAGGCAAGGTCTTAGGGACATAATTCTGGTCTCGATAAATGAATTCAATTTAACTCTATCCAAGTGGGAGACTTAGCGAATATTGGAGCCTCAACGATCATACGCTTTGCTCCCTTGCGGCGCTACATGATTGTCGGTTCTCCTCGATTCAAGCACTACCCTTGGTGAGTCAAATGGAATTCATCAACAACAGTATGATATATATTGGCTCCCAAGATCAACGACCAATATACTCATGCTTTCATCCAACGTTGATTACATCCATACAACGCATACATCAAAGATAAAAGACATACTGCACGATAGTTAAGGTCTACAGCTTATTACAAACGGCCGACGGGCCAAATTTAAAGTAGAGTATCAAGTAGCAGCGGAATTAAGTAGATAAAGCAAAAGACCAACAGTGGTATGCCCATCACCCATCGGCAACCGACTGGGAGTTAAATGGTAGCACACTACTCATTAGTGTCGCCCAAGTCAACACTAGTGAGATCATCATAATCATATCCTTCCTCACCTGAAAAAGCCAGCAAGCATCTGGCTTAGTACAAGTGTACTCGCAAGTCTTACACAAATAAAATAGATATGCATAAGGGTCATTCAAAGGATGGCTCATATTGGTTTAGTTTTGCGAAAAAGACGCAACCATTAACATCCTACACATACTAGTTTTTCATGTGCCCATTTAAAATCAGATTTGAAGTAGAAGTAAAAACATGTAGTAAAGCATTTCAGTAATAAACAATTGAATCATACAAAGACCAAGGTGGCAGCCCACCTTGATGTACTAAACACATGAACATCCCGTTCATGACGAATACCAAGTTCAACCACAATTTTAATTAAAAGTCTAACAATAGTAACTCCCGAACTCAAGCGGTTGTCCATAACCGTGGACACGGCTATTCGAATAGATTTATACCTGAAGGGTGTACTACTTTACCCACACGACTTGATTAGCCGTAAGCCTCCGGAGGCCTCGAAATAGCACACTTCCGATGGTATGCGGCGGGTAAATCAAGATATAGTCATTTTCAACAAGAAAGCCCTATTGAGCTAAGTCCCCTTGTGAGATGGTTCCTTGCCTAGTACAAGCGTCGATAGCACTTGCTAGGGGCTCACAAGTTATATTGGAAATACCAACGCAATCAAAACAAAAGAATTGGTGCTCCCTTGCACACTATAAAGGATTACATCGGCTCCTCAAAGAACATAGGATTTCACGGTCGCTATGCCCTTACACCACCAAGGACTTAACACAATAAAACCCTCCCCTACTTAACCATACGGCACCCATACACGTGTGGCAGACGAGTGTACTTGAATTAACGCGTTACAAAGTTCGGTCCTCAATTGTCGGACAAGTCATTCCACATACCCAATTCTCGTGCACAAAGACACCATCACTAACCAACACTTGTCGGACCAAATCTCATTTAAAAATGACAAAGTTTTACTCATAAAACAGCTACAAAGATCTGAAGTAAAAACATAAGGTAAGGGTTGTGTGTATCCCAAAACCGCCGGGTTATTCCCGACGATCGAACTACCGTATCTAGACTTGCATGGCTAAGCAATTCTATAATCCATAATTCACACATCCTATCTTAAGCATATAGGGGTTGGCATAATTCAAGATTAACCTCAAGCATAGGACATAACTAAACTACACATCACAAAGATATTGACATAATCAAAATAGCATGCAAGCAATTATCATTGCACTATCTTAACCAAAACTGGGATCAAATATGATGCAAAAGAAAGTTCAAATGATGCTTGCCTTGCTGGTAGTTCACTTGCTCACTCTCGGTTACTTACTCTCATACTTCCAGCATCTCGGAATCTAAAGAAAAGGCGATATCGAATAAACACCGAGAAATAGCCAAACACTCAAATTGATCCAAAATGCATGAAATTTATACAGTAGCTAGATTATGATTTTAGATGAATTTAGGTACAAATATTATTCCATTTGGAGTTTATATGAGAGAGTTGTAGTAGTTTGAAAATCAGGTTTCTAGAAAATGCTGAAAAAAATAGTGGCTCTTTTTACTATTCACCCAAAATTAATTATGTTGTGAAAATTTTCAGAATTCTAGTGGAGATAAAAACTACATGGTTAAATAAATAATAATATTTCATGGACAACCCAATTGGATTCATTCCATTTGGAGTTCATACGAATTTTCTATGAATTTTCAAAGTTAATTCAATTTTTAGTGTAAAAATAAATCTTTTCTGCATTTTAAATGGAATTGAATCCTTTTTATACACGGGCTGACCTAGCCTCTGCCAATGACAGATAGGGCCCTTGTATTTTATTTTCTTTTCCATTTATTTTCTAAAGAAAAACATCTACCGACAAATCTAACCTTCTCATACTCATATACTTCACCGATTCTTCGGGGTTGAATCCAATCATATGCGTAACATTCTCCGATCATATCCTCGTATCTCGATCTAACTCCTATACTAACATCCACTAAGGCATAAACAAGACATTCAACTCAACAAATAATGTCTGGACCCACCATCATTCAAACATACCATCCATCTAGTGATTGCACAAAAATCCACCAAGTGATATGCATATGACTAAGACTAAATCCATCAATTGTTCTTTACTAGACCATTTAAGCTAATACTGACTATCAAACTCTACTAATCTCACCTCGGCAATTCATATCGTATACACCAAAATTTCCACCGATCGAGGTTTATTTTACCAACCGATATAATGAGCTTAACAATTTTAATAACACATCCCACATCTAATAGTTTACTAATAAATCAACTTACATCCATTTCACCGGACTAGTCGTGTACGACAACTACTAATCCAATCACATATGCGCCTCTACGACCGACTAATAATCATTTATCTACTAATCCAATAGAGGCACAATTCCATCGACTTATCTATTAATTACATGGCAATGCGAATATTTATCCACAATCAAATAATCCATTCTACCATCTCCCAAATTCTAGCATATAAGATTCGCATAACTATCAGTTAAGGCATCCGATCAACAATCCAAAAATATACTGAATCTGACATCCAACGAGCAACAACACACATATATAAAAGATATATCAGTAACCATCAACACATACGTCAACCATCAAGTAATAATTTACAAAAGTCTTTATGTGTCCTATCTCCAAAAATTACTAGTCCAATGTGAGAAGAAACCTCTAATTAATCTATCCTCCAAAGATCACCGCTAGTGTGCATGCGACTTCACAACAATATCGTCCGATCAATAATCAACTCATATATTTAATATAGCATCTACCGATCAATAATGCACGCATTTCGCCACAATAATCTAATTATCCGCATTCACCAAAATATCAATACATGATCATGCCAACGCATAAATAAGACTTAACTGGAGAGTTACGCCGGTCTTAAGCTACCAAAATATTTTTACAACTTAACATGCATAAATAGATATCATACTCATGACTAATATGCAACATGCACGACTAAAAACGTAAGGCGGTAAAATAAATAACACTAAGAATTTTACCGCAATGCGGACGACGTCTTCTTGGCTCCGGTCCACGTACGTCCACCGTAGTCATCGCCATTTCCGTGTCCACGTCGACCGTTGTCATCGCCGTGTCCGTGTCCACGTCCGCCGTAGTCGTCGTCGTGTCCGCGTCCCGCTTCGCATTGGCGCCGCCACGCTCAGGCCGCGTGCCGCTGCATGCATGGTCTTTGTATGCATATGCTGCGTTCTTGGCTTGCCTATGTAGATAGTGCCATCAAAGAGCACACAAATGCACTCCCGAACACTAGCAGCAACAGTACATGCACGTTCCGTGCAAATGCATACACTCACACACAACTAACAAGTGACGTGCTCCATGCAATTTGCATGCACTCACACACAACTAACGTACACTACTCATCCACAATTCATGCCAAGTGCTTCAACATGTACATGTCTACATTGGATAAGAACACACACGGACATTTCAATGTTTCAAGCATCATGTGCTTTCCACCTTTGTTCCTCTCTACTCTTTTCTTCAACTCGTCTCGACGGGGTAGCCGGGGCTGGCCGCGCCCCTTCGCTGGCCACGCCGGCGCTGCTGGCCGCTTTGATGCCGCACCGCCAAGCCGCCCCAGACCGACATCGCTGCGCCAGCAGCCTTGCCGCTGCAACACGACCGCAGCCCATGCCGTCATGCCGTGCTCGGGTTGCCGTGCTGCAACCGTGTGCCAGCGACCGCGCCCGGGCCGTCCGGGTCGCGCCGCGCCGCCGCAGGTTGCCGCCAAGGCCGCTGGCTTCTTCACCTCGGCGCCACACGCTGGGCTGCAGCTTGGACTGGGCCACCCCTCGGAGCCGTCCCAGTGCGTCGCCGGCGCTGGGCGAGCCTTGCCACCGCTGCTGCATGCAGGCATACATACACGCACATGCATAGGAGAGAAGGCATGCATGCATGCTGCACTGCAGGCTCTGGAGCCGCCGACTGTTTTGCTCCTGTGCAGCACCGTGTTCTTCCCCTTCCTCTTTTCCAAAGCGCTCAAACGCTCATGCATGCGAGAAATACTTGGATGAACGGAAAGCTAAAGTGGTGAGAATTGCAATGGTGTGACATGCATGAGCTAATTCTCAGTTTTTAGGTGGGATTGGGAGGAGAGAAGTGAGATGTGTTGAGCTCATACTTGAGAAGGAGAGAAAGAACTGGTAATGGTGGTGCTGTTTGGAGAGAGAAGAAGATGACTGAGTGGGAGGGGCTATTCGGCTGGGCATTAAAGAATTGAGGATGCAGTTGTTCGGTTGGGGAGGAAAGGAAATAGTGTAGTGTGTTGTTTGGGTTGAGGAGTGAAGAAATGGGGAGGGAATGCATCGGCTGGGCACACGGTGGAGAATAAAGAAATGGCAGAAAGAAGGATGTCTCTTGGCTGGGCATAAAACGAATGGTTGTGAATGCTCTGTTGGAGAAAAAGAAAAATGGCTTGGGGATGAATAGTTTGGCTGGGCATTAAGAAATGGTTGGGGAGGTGAGAAATGGCAGTGTGGTGCTCTGTTGAGTTAGGGAAAGAGCACTCGGCTGGGTGTAAAGAAAAGAAATGGGCAGAGCATTTATTCCTCATTTTTCCAACTCGGTCAAACGACCTCGCATGTGCGAACTAAACGCTAAAATGGAACTCTCTCGAGACAACAATCGTAACGATATAACATGTGTTGTCGGATTCTTGATTTCTGGAGGTGATTGCAAAGAGAGAAGTTGGCGAAGAGAAAGGACACGCAGATGTCTCGCCTGCGGTCAGTCGGACTGAAAAAGAGAGCGATACTAATGCATGCATTAAGATTTTTGGAATGCATGCGAAACAAGAAGCAAAATAATTTAATTTAAATGTAGTCTCTCAAACAATTTGATTTAATATTGTTTGTTGTTATTATTATTATGTAACTACTTAAACAACTCGATTTAACTTTAACCGCAATATTTTAATTATTTCGAAATGATTTTAAAAGCAATCTCTTACGTCAATGTGGAGAAATTTTAAATCACAGTCAAATATTATTATTATTATATTCATACGACTTTTAAACAACTCGATTCGATTTTAGAAGCAACATTTGAATTAACATGGGAAAAAGTTTAAAACATTGCCAAATATTTATTAGATCGCCTACTTAAATATTAACGTCCTGATTCTGAAAATCGGGATGTTACAAACCTCCCCCCTTAGAAAGAATCTC
The DNA here is from genome assembly GCA_036346255.1 of Ampelocalamus luodianensis. NCBI lineage: Eukaryota > Viridiplantae > Streptophyta > Magnoliopsida > Poales > Poaceae > Ampelocalamus > Ampelocalamus luodianensis. The sequence goes on along the minus strand of CM070622.1, from coordinate 22,029,388 downwards.
GTCCCCGAGATTTGGGCAGAAAAGGACAGGGGCAGAAAAACTTAGTCGCTTTGTTAAAATCCGATCTTTTTTTTTCCAAAGACCAAATGATTCGATCTTCAACCAATACCACTTCTATCTCGGCATTTTTGGTTCGGTAACATCTAATTAAAATCCATCAATCATATTTGGTCTAAGGCAAACACACTCCAATATATTGTTCCACAATGTGTATGTTAACCTCCGAAATCACTTGATGTATTCTTCCAAACCACTAAAAATTTATTGGTTTGATTTGATTTATAATGAGGGTGCTGATTTACTTCTGAATTTTCACAATGCATAAGTGAGGACAAGCATCCATTAATCCAGTCCCACAATATAAATCATGGTTTAACTCCAATCTTGATTACATTATCGTGAACACTATAATCCTAAGTGAAATCACCATATTGCTCACATATTCCATTACGCTGGCTTTATAAATTTCTACCATAGGGTATCTCCAATATAACTCCCAATTCATGAGCGCTAAAAACAGTATTCCAAGGCCAACAATTTACCAATTGACATATACTATCAACCATTTATCAACTAATTGTTGTTTCCAGAAATTTTCCTCACAACAATTAAATTTCTAAAAGAAAGAAAATCTATGCAAGATCAACTGTATCTTCAAGTAATGTCTCTATATTTTCGTTTATCAATCATTTTGTTAGCGTGGTCAATCTACTTGTAATAATCAATCCACCAATTACTTCAAATCAATCTTTTAAAGTAAAATCCACCTATCCCTATTGTAGGATCTAATCAATCATCAAAACCAACGCAATTATCCAAGGTTAAAGATATACCTCCTTTATCTAGAGTCAACTCCGACCTAGGTATATCAAATCATCAAAAAGATCATCCATCCAAGATGAGTTTGTAATCCATCCATAATCCAATTAGTTTGAATCGCTAACTTCGTACAAATCAAGTTATCTACAATAATCTTAGTTCAATTAAACAAGATTAACTCGATGTCTTCCACAATCTACTTATGCTCAAGTATTAGTTAGTCCCAACCGCCACATTTAATCATCCTAACTGATCCAATTATATCATCCTTGGGACAACTATTCCCAAAGAGATAAATCTCCCATTCAATCCTCATAGTCATCCACTACATGACTATTCAATCAACTAATCTTTCCTCATCTCTAAAAGTATTACGATCTGGTTATATACTCAAGTACAACTTCTCAAATCTCAAATATAATCTTAAGTATCCACCAAAATTTATAATATCATCACCGTTTCAAATTGTAACTTTATCATACTAAACCAAAATATGACTAACAATCTTGTTGCCATATTTGATCAAGGCATATCTTTAATCTAAATCTCCAAATGAACCCATAAATTAATTATTCGAACCTATTACAGGTGTTCTATGAGTTCTACTTGCAAATTTCTCGATATAAATCCAACATCACCCATGAGCAAGCCTACACCTCACTATAATAATTCCATTCATACTCATATCGTAACCTCTAATGGTAACACCTACCATAATCCACAATTACCATAATCCACAATTGATCTCACAAAGGTTAATATATCACAATTCGAAAAATCTAATAAACACTTCTAAGATCATATTCAGAGATCATGAGTAATAATTCTATTTCTCAATTATCATAAATCACTTTGACAATGCACAACCACCAATATCAACAAAACATAAAAGATCTAATTAAAGATAAAATAGCAGTTATTCAGTCATATCCTTCTCTTCACCGACTCCGCTATCAACTCTTAATCAACATGCGACTTCCATTAAAGAGATGAGAGGGAAAAACATAAGGTAGGGTAAACAACAGGGGTAAGGATCTTAATTCAATTTAGAAATTTGAAGCTCCATAACACAAGAACCAACTTGAAACAACGAAAAAGAAAGCAGTAGGGACAACACAAGATACAAATGAGCATGGTTAGTTTTCCGACATAGTTGCGATACAACCCACATGTAGGCGATGCACAACTACTTGGAAAAGAGAGCAAATGATCACTACAAAATCCAGCGTCTACAAGCTAAGTAATAATATCGTTATGGCGCATATAATCTAAGAATAAACCCTAATTTTATTCCTAAAATCGCAGCAAGGCATCGTCTTCTTGTCCTTTGCCGATGCTCTGGACACGAGAGAAACATATGAACATACGAACTTGATGTCTTGGTCCAAGATTGAGTACTTGCCCTCTTACTTTAGGAAGACGATACTCCGGTGGTGCAGACGCATATGGGGAGACCTTGTTTTCCCCATAAAGCACATGCCGGTCCACAAATCCCATGTTGCGTATAGGTTGTAGACGCTCTTGAGCCACGGTGAGGCGAAGCTGTGTCTCCCATAACTCATGCATAGAGCAATTATAGATTTGATCCTTGATGTGTATCAATCTTACCAGCTGTCGTACTTGAGTGTCTTTCCCAGACTGGATCCTGGCAATAGTGTTCACTTCTACGCCACGTGCTTGCATAGGAAGGTGGTAGTTTGGAAGCTGAGCTAACTTCATCAAGTCATGATGAAGATGGCTCAGTGCCACACGAGCCACTTCCTGCAATGCCGTGGCCTCAGAGGTGCCACGCGCTTGGAATCCGTATGGGATACTCCTTGTCACATGTCTGGCAACGATATTGATCACTACCAAATACTCATCCATCCCTGGTCCTTGATTCCAATGATAGATGGAGTATTGGTGTTGATAAGTGAATTTTGCTCTTCACAATATATCACTAGAAGCGCCGAATATCCGTCCACATCTTCAGTTTGGGTACTCTCCCGAACAAGGTATTGATGACTTAACCAAAGACAGAAAGGCAAGATGAGCTAGTTTCGTAAATCAAAACAAGAATAAGGTGAGAAAGGTACTAAGATGGATAAGGAACAAAAGAGATTCCTAACTTAGTTTTTCTCAAATTAGTTTGATACTTTGAAAATAATTTTAGACCCAAGGACTGGCTAAACTTAACGCACGTGCTATCTCTAACCTACAGTCAGTACTATTCACTAGGCCCGCTGGTCAGTGACCGTGGCTAGGCTAGCGCTCGGTGAGAAAAGGAGTAAATACTTTATAAAATCTGAAAACGAATTAATTGTGCAGTGTAAAACATGTATAACTTTGAAAATACATAACTAATTCATGTCAACTCCAAAATGAGTGAAACCACTTCTGATAATTTTCATATTTAATGAACGTTATATCAAAATTTGTTTCAGGCATGTCTCTGTAACAGAGAGCATTATTTTGGAAAAAGAGCTATTAACACTATTATCTTTATAAAAGAAAATGTTGATAACTTTAGAAATTCATAATTAAATCATGAAAACTCCAAATTGAGCAAACTCAATTGTTTTGAACTTGTGATAATATTGCCCATTTATTCATGTAACCCTTGTATTCACCACTGCTCTACAAAATTTCACTTCGTAATTAAATTGCTTAAATAGAAGCATATTGAAATCTGAACTTCAAACCACCATAACTTTCACATACTAAATCAAAATGAAATAATTCTTTCACCAAAAAAATCATCTAAAATCATGACTTAGATACTGTAGAAAAATCATGCATTTTGGAGCATTTTGATTTTTGAGGTATTTCTCGATGTTTATTCGGTATTGTATTTATCTAGATACCGAGCCTATTGATATTGACTCCTACGCCACCGAGAGTGAACAACTATTTTTCCAGCAAGGCAAGCATCCTTTGACCTTTCTTTTTGCATCATATTTGATCCCAGTTTTGTTTGGATAGATGCAATGATAATTACTTGCATGTTATTTTGAGAATGTCGCTATTTTGTGATGAATAGTTAGACACCCCCTATTATCTTGTCATTGTGGCTATCCATGAATTATTCTAGTACTGAAATGCTTAAGATAGGATGTGTGAATTTATATTGTCCGGGTTTGCTTAGCCATGCATGTCTAGAACCGGTAGTTTGGTTGTCGGGAATAACCCGACAATTATGGGATAAACACAACTCTCTTTATATACTTTTGGTTCAGATCTTCGTATCTGTTTTATGAGTTAAAATTTTGTCATTTTAAATGAGCTTTTGATCTGGACAAGTGTTGGTTAGTGATGGTGCTTTGTGCACGAGAATTGGGTATGTGGTTGGCTTGTCTGGACAATTAAGGACCGAACTTTGGGTACCTGCTGTTTAAGCAACTCTCGTGCTATCACACGCGGTATATGGGTGCCATACGGTTAAGTAGGGGGAAGGTTCTATTGTGTTAAGTCCCATGGTGGTGTAGGGGCATTTGTGTTTGATCATTTGTCCTTAGGAGCCGATGTAATATTCTATAGTGTGTATGGGAGCACCAATTACCCCTTTATGTTGCATCGGTATTTCCAATATAACGTGTGAGCCCCTTAGCAAGTGCTATACGCTACTTGTACTAAGACCGGAAACATCTCACATGGGGGGCTTAGCTCAATAGGGTTTTCTTGCTGAAAACGACCGTATCTCGATTCTCCCCGGCCGGCATACCAAAGGAAGTGTGTCATTGTTCGGAGGCATCCGGGGGCTTACGGGCTAATCGAGTCGTGTGGGTAAAGTAGTACACCCCTGCAGGGTATAATCTATTCGAATAGCCGTGTCCACGGTTATGGACGACCGCTTGAAACTTGTGGCTGCTTATTGTTAGACTTGAAATTAAAATTGTGGTTATAACTTGGTAACGACATGAATGGGATGTTCATGCTTGTTCTAGTATCAAAGTGGGAAGCCACTTTGCTTATTGTATGCTTAATTTGTTTTTAGTATAATTCATTTGTTATGGAATTGATTACTTATTCACATGCTTTACTTCTACTTCAAATCTGATTTTTTTTAAATGGCACTTGAAAACTAGTATGTGTAGATTGTACATTGTTGCGTCTCTTTCGCAAAACTAAGCCAATATGAGCCTTTCCCTTGAATGACCTTATGCATAACTATTTTTATTTGTGTAAGACTTGCGAGTACTCTTTGGTACTCACCGGATGTTTCTTGGCTTTACGGTGAGGACGATATCGAGACTGATGAGTCCGTCGGTGTCGATTTAGGTGACACCGACGAGTAGTATGCTATCTTCTAACTCCCAGTCGGTTGCCGATGGGTTGTGGGCATACCACTGCTGGCATTTTGGTTTATTTACTCGCTTCCGCTATAAACTTGTTAAATTTGGCCGGTCGGCCACTTATGTATTTGTGCGCTTGGGACTGTGTTGTAACTTTTGCACTATTTATGAATGATGGTTGTATGGATGTGACCAATGTTGTAATGAGGGTATGATTATATTGGTCGCTGATCTTGGGAGCCAATATAGGTCATGCTCACTGTTCATGGCTTCCTATTTAACTCGCTAAGTGTAGTGCTTAACTGGTTGGGGAACCGACAATCATGTAGTGCTCGCAGAAGAGCTCCGCACATGATCGTCGGGGCTCTAGTATTCGGTCAAGCCTCTCATTTAGACTGAGTTAAGTTGGAATCCATTTATCGGAGACCTAGGGTTATGTCCCTAAGACCATGCTTAGTCTCGGTCTTAAGGAGATAACTCCGGGGTCCCCACATTCCTCTTTCCTTGCACTTGGATTTTCCAGAAGACGGCACATCAGACGCATGAGGCGACGATGACGGAGAATGAGTGGACGATATCTTCACGAGAAATAGAGGTTCTGTCACACATCAACATATTATCATAAGATTCTCTATGTGTATGGGTATACACACCAATTAAATGACATAATTGACATATAAACATGTAAATCCTCTAAGTCACCCAACAACACTTGATCTACTCACAGAATAGCATGTATTATGAATTGAATCACAGAACCCAGAGGTTCAACCAATTAACCGAATGCAAAGGGGTAATAAAATTGAAATGTTGTGATACTCACAAAGCAGATGGCAATCAAAGCCAAGCAATCTGAGCAATGTGTGAGGGGAAGGGGTGTCAGGGTTGGCAACTCGGCATCTGTTACCTTTGGGAATCGAGGGAAGGACGAGCAGGAGGAGCACGAGCGATGAGCGACGTCGAAGGGGAGGAGGGGTGTCGGTTTCAGGGAAGCGACGGCTTGTGCTCGAGAAGGAGGTGGTGGGCTCAAGGGAGGAGGCACGCAGGCCTCGAGGAGGAGGCGGTGTCGAGGATGGCAGCGATGGGCTCGGGGAGGAGGAGGCGGCTCGTGCTCGGGGAGGAGGTGCCATCGAGGTCGGCGGCGATGGGCTCGTGGGAGGAGGGATGTTAGAGAAGCTTAATCGTTTGAGTGGGGGGCGGCAAACCCTAGAGTCTGAATATAAATAGGGTTGGACATCCCAGACGGTTCCAATAAATAACCATATGTGATATCTATGTATCACAGACGGTGTTTATATGGAACCATATGTGATATCTATGTATCACAGACGGTGTTTATATGGAACCGTCTGTGATATCTAATGTTTCACAAATGATTTTTATATGGAACCGTCTGTGATATCTGATGTATCACAGACGGTTTTTATATGGAACCGTCTGTGATATCTGATGTATCAGAAATGGTTTTTAGATGGAACCGTCTGTGATATATAATCACAAACGGTTTGTCCTAAGGAACCGGCTGTGATATTCTTTTGTATTGCTAAATCCATTTCTGATTATTGGCTAGCCTCAAGAAATGCTAGCCATGCCCTCTGAAATAAGCAGAAACACAACAAGTACATGTATACATCCAATTCATATTCATTTCAGAAACAAACACATCTATTTCACAAATTCAGATATGGCACATTCTCATATACATAAATGTAAATTCACATATGTCACATTCTCATATACATAAATGCAAATTCAGAACATATAACACATAAACATTTCATTCATCATTCCACTTGCTTATCTTCTTTAAAAATTAGCCCTTCATGATGATCGACGTGTATGTAGCTAGTTTCGTCATGTCATTCTTCCTCGACCCTTATGCCGTTTCCGAAAGGAGGCAACTCGTCAAATTGATTGTATTCTTTCTTGTCCACTACATTCTCAACTCTGACAATCCTCCTTTTTCCATGAAGAACTACGTGGCACTTCTTATTTGCCTGGTCGGTTACATAGAAGACTTCAACAACTTGGTTAGTGAGTACGAATGGTTCGTCTTTGTATCTGACACATTCGAGGTCCACGGTAGTGACGTCGTACCTATCGACCTTCACCTGTGGGAGATGGACCCAACGGCACTGAAACAGCGGGATCTTGAAAAACACGTAGTCGAGCTCCCAAATCTCCTCTATGAACCCATAGTAGGAGGTCCTCAACCCATCGGTACTAAATGCATCTATGCGTACACCGCTGTTCTGGTTAGTGCTTTTTATATCCTGAGCCTGCGTATAGAATGTGTACCCATTTATATCGTATCCTTGCCATGTCACAACTGTAAATATTGGCCCTTTTGTCAACCATATCAGCATATCACTTGATGAGCTCTTAGCGAGTCGCTCCTTCAACCATTGGTTGAACCGACTGTTATGCTATCTCATGATTCAAACATCCGGCCGCTCTAGATTATGTTGCCGAAGCACGTCCTTGTGCTGGTCGATATACGGGGACACTTCAGTCATGTGTTGCAAGACCATGAAATGGGCATGAGTATACACTCTCATCTCTGGAGTGATTGCTTTCTTTCCGATGGTCCCGATACCCTCGAGCCTCCCCTCATGGCGAGATCGAGGCACACCTATTGGTTCGACCTGAGCCATATAATCGACGCTGAACTCAATGACCTCTTCGGTTGCATAACCTTCGACGATGCTGCCCTCCGGTCGAGATCGATTCCGTACATAGGACTTGAGAATTCCCATGAACCTCTCGAACGGGTACATGCTACGTAGGAACACTGGCCCGCACATCTTTATCTCCCTCACAATGTGAACAATGAGATGGACCATGATATCAAAAAACGACGGAGAGAAATACATCTCAAGATGACATAGAGTCATCACCACCTTGTCCTGCAAAGCATCTAGTCCTTCGGGATCGATGACCTTCTGAGCAATTGTGTTAAAGAAATAACACAACCTCATGATTGTTTCTCGGACCTTGATCGGCAAAATACTTCTAATTGCAACAGGGAGCATCACTGTCATCAACACATGACAATCATGAGACTTCATGCCAATTAACTTCAAATCTTCCATCGAAACATGTTTCTTCATGTTAGAAGAAAAACTGGACGAAACTTTCACACCATGCAAGCACTAGCACAGTTCAGTTTTCTTGGCCTTGGACAGAGTGTAACAAGCAGGGGGAAGGTACGTTTATCCTTTATCGGTCTTTGTCGGTGCTAATTCAGGTCTGATGTCCATATTAACCAAGTCAAGCCGTGCATTGACACCATCCTTTATTTTGTCACGAATGTTCAGTAAGAGACCAATCAAACTGTCACATACATTCTTCTCTACGTGCATAACGTCGATGCAGTGGCGAACTTCTAGGTGCTCCCAATAAGGTAAGTCCCAAAATATTGATCTATTCTTCCAGATGTTCTTCTCACGGGTCCTCGATTTACGTCCCTTTCCGAGCACAACATCTAAATCCTTAAACATATCATAGACCTCTTTTCCACTTAAATGCCTTGGAGCTGAACTGTCCTCCTCTCTATCGAATTGTTTCGTCATCCTGCGGTATGGGTGAGCCCTCCGGAGGAACCCACGGTGACGCATGTACACGGTTTTGCGCGAGTGCTTCAGCCACACACTCGGTATTATCTAAATAGTGAGTACATACTTTGGCTCCTTTTGTACTCTAGCCCGACAGGTTAGCAAGGGCGGGATAATCAATTATGGTGTAGAACAACAAGGAGCGTACAGTGAAGTATTCTCATTTGTACGCATCCCATACCTGTACCCCTTCGATCCACAGTATTTTAGATCTTCAATCAATGGTGCTAGGTACACATCAATATCATTCCCAGGTTGCTTCGGCCCTTGGATAAGTATCGACAACAAAATATACTTCCACTTCATACACAACCAAGGAGGAAGGTTGTACATACAGAGAGTCACGGGCCAAGTGCTATGTTGGCTGCTCATGTTACCGAAAGGATTCATTCTATCTGTAGTCAATCCAAACCTTATATTCCTCAGTTCCACACCGAAGTCTGCAAACCTCTTATTGATGTTTCTCCACTGGGTGGAATCAGTAGGGTGTCTTAGCTTTTCATCCTGCTTACGCTCCTCCGAGTGCCAACGCAGCAGTTTTGCCTCCTTTTGGTTCGCAAAAAACCGCTTCAAACGGGAAATTACAGGAAGATACCGCGTCACCTAAGCAAGAGATCCTTTCTTCACCTCAATTCCCTTGCCGTCATCTGATTGATTCTTACACTTGTATCGGAATGCGTTGCACACCGGACATACATGCATGTCTGCATACTCTTTATGGTAGAGGATACAGTCGTTCGAACATGCATGTATTTTTTCTACTTCCATTCCCAACGGACAAAGAACATTCTTGGCTCTGTAGGTGGTTTTGGGCAACTCATTTCCATCCGGAAGCATGTCCGCTAAGAGACCTAACAGCGCCGTGAAACTCTTGTCGGACCAACTGTTGCTTGTCTTCAATTTCAGCAGTTCAAGCATGGATGACAACCTTGTGTATTCCGTCTTGCAGCCTAGGAACAAAGGATTCTCCGAGTCCTTCATCAAGCCCTCGAATTTACCAAACTCTCTCTCACTATAGTTCACTTCTACATCGCGAAGCATCTGATCCAGATTGTCATCGTGCAGCCTATCCGAATCAGAACCATAATCGACATCATCTGACGGCATATCGTTGACTTCGTCGGCGATGCCGTTATTACTACCTTCTTGTATAATTTCTCTTCACCGTGACTGGTCCAATGTGTATACCCCTTTTTGAAACCCCTTCGAATCAAATGTGATTCGATCTGCGCTTGGTTGCCAAATATCTTCATATTCTCGCAGTCAATGCATGGACAGTACATATATTCCGCCCCCTTATTCAACATATCCCTCTCGACAGCCCTTGTAAAAGCACACGCGCTATTAATGTACTCTTCACTCACATGGTTCTTAGCGTACATCTAACTTCGGTCCATCACACAGTTCGTGTTGAAAACCCTAGAAATAAATAAAAGGGTGACCATGGTCTTCACTAGCGACTTCGGCGTAAATGCCCAAAACTACTCAAATTAAAGGATGCTTATGCTCCAGTAGCTCACCTAAATCACAAGGAATATGTCAATGAAGTCGGCCGGGGAAGGTCCAAGGCGGATGGTCGTCGATGAACAGAGGTGACGACGGCAAGTTCCTCGGTAACAGGTCTTCTCGGTGGAAATAAACTTAAACGAAGCACATGCATAGCTTTAGAGAGACATATAGGTGGGGAAATCGACCTTAGTGGGGTCGAGCACTCACCGGAGAAGAGTTGGCATCGATGGCGGCGGCGGTGACAGCTTGGCGTGAGCGACAATAGCTGAAATGGACCACACAATCGAGTGGGCTTAGTGAGGTGAGGCGATATTAAAACCGGGCACGGAGTGGCGTCGATGGACTCACCGTAGCGTCAGATATGGAGAAGAAGACTGTTGAGGAGTACACTACAACGGATGATATAAGTCAGCGAGCAAAACGGTGCACCGTCTGTGATGGGATAATTATCACAGACGGTTTTCACCAAAAACCGTCTATGACATGCAGTAATATCACAGACGGTTATTATTAAGAACCGTCTGTGAAATATCACACACGGTTTCCAACAAAAAAAACCGTCTGTGATATGTAGCAATATCATAGATGGTTATTATTAAGAACTGTCTGTGATATTTCACAGGCGGTTTTCATTAGGAACCGTCTGTGATATTACCTGTTCACAAACGGTTTTTAGCGCAGCCAGTAACACAGATGGTCTCTAAACCAAAACCGTCTATGATGTTATGTAATACAGACGGTTTTGGTCAACCGTCTGTGATGAGGCGTCCAGCATTAGCCTTTTTGTAGTAGTGTTTCTATGCTATGGTAGCTAAATATCCAATCCAACAGGCGCATTAGCTCTAGGGTGTACTAAAAGCTCACCAAGGGTGTTAACGGTGTCAAAGGATGACCGGAGAGGTTGGAGCAGCAACGAGAGGTGGAGAAGCTACAAGGAGCCACGCATTAGCTCACGGGTGTGCTAAGGATAGTGAAGGAGGAAGGAATTGACCAGAGACTCACCGGGGTGGCGGAAAATAGCCAAAGTGGTTGTGGCTGCCGAAATTAGGGAAGAAGCATGATTCTGTGATTCTCTGCCTATGGATCAACATCAAGCAAGGGAATGGCATTAGTAGAGTATAGAAAGCATTGTGACATGGTCGAGCATGGTTCAAGCTCACCAGTACGGTGGAAACGCGCTGACCTAGATCGGGGTGCGTGTCGGAGGTGAAGAAGACGATGGTGTGATCACGCTAAAGAGCTCCAGAGGCTATATCAAGTAGAGAAATAGAATTAGTGAGGCCCTAGGAGTAAAGTGATGCGCATGTCGCGGGAGGAGAAGCTCACCAAAGGCGACGGTGGTGTAGAGCTTGCTCACCGTGTATCGAACGGCGCTCTTGTTCCGCGGAACCATGGAATGAGAGCTCGGTTCTTGGTAGGAGCGAGAATGGCTAGCTAAGGAGATGGTGACGCAGTTAGGAGCTTAAGTATGGCTGAGAATAGCGCGACATAGACGATGAGAAAATGGTGGGTGTGGTAAGAACTCGAGGGAACTCTTGGGCTCTCTGCCTGTTCGGGAAAAGACGGTGACATGAGGGTGGTTGGCGCAGGCAGGGTGATGCACGGCGTAGCCTGGAGGCGATGGGAGTAGTTCAGCATGAAAATGGTGGGCGACGTCGCATACCAGGGGCGAGCGGGCGGAATTGGCACGTGGAGGCGAGGGTGAGGTGGAAGACGAAGCCTGGCAGGTGGGGCCAAGACGTTAGCAAGAAAAGGATGGGGGAGCAAGGCAAGCTGGCTGGCGTGGAGTAGTTGGGCCGCGCTGAGCTTTCGGCCCAATAGGTGAGTAGGAAATGGAAAGTAGGTTTGAAATTTCTAAGAAAACGTTGAGGGTTTTAGGAATTTCTAAATATAGTAAACGACCTCCAAAAATTATGAAAAAATTTCTAGAGGCTCCTGACACAGTAGTTGCTTATGTAAGTTTTCCAAAATTGTATTTGTTCTACAATTTTCTCAAAAATTCTTTTAAGGGCACTATTTCTATGCAAAAACAATAATTGATTTGAGAAAATTTTCAAAAACATGCTCAAAATATTTTCCATATTTATTCTCGGTACAAATATCCCAAGTTTGTGTTTTTTGCGATGTTACATTTATTTGGTATAATAAATATGTTAAAATATAAATTAGTGGTTAAAGTGCTTTGGGGACCATGTCGATGTTCAAAACAACATTCGTTTGGACTAGAGGGGGTAACAGAAGGAATACACTCATGCGGGATATCACATATCACTATAGTCACATTAATTAATCTTATCTTATCTAATAAAAGAAGGGGTTTACCCCCACGCAGCGGGATGATGTCATTTCTCCTATGCGCGTGGTTGGCCTCTCTCGCCCATCCCAAATTCCTCATTGACGCGCTCCAAAATGTGGACCCAACCTAACAGGGATAAAGTCTCGCCCCATCATCCCCTCGTGACTCGCGAACGTATCCATTCCCCCACTTCTTCCGCAACCACCCAAAATGTCGTCGCCCCACTTCTTCACATGCACGTATTGAAATTCGTCGCCATCCCACTCCTTCCTGTCTCGCGTCGCGACACCACCTACGCACATCCGGTATTCGCTTAGTGCCTCAGAGATCCCGACCCCCTCTGGTACTCAGTCCGCAGGTTGCAATGGCGGCATGTACGAAGATAAGGGGATCCGACAACGTGGGAGGCAGTGACTCCAGGAGGTTGCATCGGCGACATGAGGAAGTAGCAGGGAGAGGAGAAGGCAATGGGAGGGAAGGGAGGATGTGGTACCTTGAAGAAGAAGCGGCGGCGGCGAGGAAGGGAGGGGAGGCAATGATGGTGTATGAGGAAGAGGCAGAGATGAATGTGTCCTTCCCTTATCGCGCTGACGTCTCGAGTTCAACCCACCATGTCCTCTTCATCCTAATCCTCCCATGCGTCGTCGCCGCCTCCTACTCCAGCGCCGGCTGAGAAAGCATCGATGCCGCCTCCTCGCTTACCACCGTGATGCCGCCACCGCCTCCTCCCTTGGCCTCCTACCTCCTCACCGCAATGTGCCTGGCGAGGACTGTAGAGGCAAATGACCATTAGAACCGAGTTGTGGCTTGGATTCAGGGTGGAAGAAGGTGACCATCGACACGTAGCCCTCTTTCTTATTAGCCGACAATGGCTGAAAATAAGCAACACGCCGGGGAGGGAAGTCGACATCAACTTCAACTTCCAAAGGTAAACAATCTATGAGATCAAAATTTTAATTTTTGGGTAGCAGTAGTAGGTGACACAATAGGCAGAGTTAATGTTTCTGTTTATATGTGAGCAAAAAAAATTAATATTTATTATGAGGTATAAGATCTCGTCTGCTGATATGTATCACTCTATTTTAGAATTCTCGTTGTAACGCACGAACACACTGCTGGTACCACATAAAATTAACTCGAAAAACCTTGTTTCCATGTGTGCGCGTGTTGGTTCAACGACACGCACACCCGTTAGAGCCGTCAGATCATTTCAGAGTCATTGCGTGATGTCGTTGCTCATCGAGGCAGTAAAGCAACATGTGCTCTTTTTTCTTTTTGTCGTGTAGCTTCGTTGATTTTTGCACCAACGTTCTAGTATACTATTTAGTGGATAGGTTGTGGTCCCACGAGGCAGTGTGAAACAGTGCTTGGTTTTCTTAAGTGGTGGAGGGCCCGAAGACCATTTAGGTAGACATGAGCTCGTAAGGTATGTCCATGACAAGTGGGGCTAGTTACAAGAGGGATATATTAACATGCACGATGCTGGTATTTCAGTAGATGCACCGAAAAGAAACATCGAGTTGCCTGAGGACATCTTTAATACCTTATCTCAATTGTCTTTTATAAATTAACGAATAAAGACGGAAGTCCGACGGATAGGATTTATTAGAATCTGCTCTTAATAAATTGTTGGTAATCAAAGCATCTTTTCGGGAATTATTTTTCATAAATACGATTGATGCTCCTTTTTCTATGTTTACAACTGAAGCTGGAGGGCTCATCACAGATGGTTTTTAATAAGAACCATCTGTGATTACAGACATCACAGACAGTTTTTAATAAGAACCGTTGGTGATAATTCAATCTTTCGACTCCCGCACGCTAACGTTACTCTTCGTCTCGCGTGCCGACGTTACGATGCATCTCTTCGACATTTTATAAGAATGATCATCGTGCCATGGTGAGCACGCATGGTATTGAATACGTACATCATGGTGAGCACGCGAGCATAACGGCGAGGACCAATGCGAGGAGGTCAGCGATCACCATCGCTTTTCCTCATGATGTCGTCGTCCACATCGTCGGCCTCGTGGCCGTGAGCACTCCTCAGCCCATTGCTGACCTCTACAACCAACGAGCCACGTACGTATTCTGTTCTTTTATTTTTGGTAGGTCTGAAGGAGTCAGTATTCTGTTCTATTTTTGTTCAGAGTCAGTTTTGAAGATGACTGTAGCGTATCATATCTTAGTTAATTGTCGGAAAGCTTCAGGTGTTCGTTTCAGTTTCTGGTTCCGATAGAGAACCTGATTGTAATTTCTCTAAAAATCTATAAAAAGGAGAAAAACTGAAAAATTGTATCAGTTGATACAGCGTAAAATAATCTCGTGTTGATTTTGTTTTGTGTCTAATATCCAGTTCTGAACTGAATTTGACTAGCAACAACGACCTTAATTTGGTCTTTTAATTTTCTCTTCTAGAGTAATTCTTGTATTAAGATTATATCATCTTGAATTTTAGTTGCAAGGCCATGTACAAGACGTCCAAGGAGCGCGTCATGGGGAGGTGAGTGGCACTGGAGTGGGAGGAGGCGATGAAGTGGCAGGACAACAAGTGCTACCTCGCCGTCATTAACCACCTGGTCGGCACCGGCAACCCGGAGGCCTGCTTCATCATCGGCCTCGCACATGTCTTCGTGCCCCCAAGACTTGCAGCGTGGCCTCATGTTCCTAGAACGAGCGACCGTCGCCGGCCACAAGGCCGTGGCCTACGTGCTCGGCCTCCTCCTTTACATGGGCGACGAGATGCGTGACATTGGGAAGCACTACATTAGCCAGGTCGAGGGCGAGCCAGCCGGCGGTGGGTGTGAGACGGCCAAGAGGACCAACTGGGAGTGTAGGCGGTACCAGAGGCTCGCTGCGAACATGGTCCAGGAGGTGGCGTGGAAGAAGATGGTCGGGCCACTAGGCTGGGTGTGGGCGCTATCGGAGGACGGCTACCCGTGCATGAACACCGGCTGCGGCGTGATGGAAGGATGGGACGACTACGTCGTTTTCTGCAACGACGATTGCAGGATTAGGCATGAGTTGCCAAGTTCTTTGCAAAGGTGTTGAACTACTTGCCATAAAATTAGCGGTTTTAGCATAGTTTTAGTAAATATTCATATATAATTCTTTACTAATATGTGAATGTGTCATATGTACTTCACAGACGGTTCCATAATAGAACCATCCGTGATATGAGACCGTATCATGGATGGTTCTATTATGGAACTGTCTATAATAAGTATCACTGATGGTTTCATAATAGAACCGTCTGTAATATCCCTTTATTAATAGGAGCCCGCTAGGGTTTGTGCCCTAACTCGTCACTCCCGGCACCCGCCTCTCGCCCATTCCCTCCCTACCGAGTGCCCCAGGCCTCGGCGGTGACCAAAGCCTCCTCCGGCAGTGCGCCCCAAGTCACGCCTTCTCCCTGACTCCATCGTCGACATCGCCTTTCTTCCCATCGCCGCCGATTGTGACACCACGGTTCACTACACAAGACACTCTTATCATAAGAGTCTTGTGCAGTGTCACCGTCGTGACACAACTACGGTGACGCCACCGCCGCCGCCGGTCCAATCGACCTTCCCCTGGCCAAATCCACCTCCCCATTGCCAGATCTGCCTTCCCCTCTTCGACCTCCCCCAGCTACCTCTCCATTCTTTATTGCTTCAGCTTTTGGGTTTGAGTTTGACTTGTTTACTGATGTGGGTTGTTATTGCTTATGCATACATGAAGGAGATGGATCGATGTGATGAGCTACTGCCGGTGGTCGATTTGTCGGTTGCACTGGGGTAACTACTACCCTTTACTCTCTATCCCTTTCCCTCCCCTTGCTCTGTGATGTGGGTGATGAATCATGTGGGCTATGGTGAGTGTTCTGTGATGGTTGGATGATATGGGTGGGTTCTCTGTCTATGATGTTGGTTCATGAGATGTGGTTCAGATGGGGCAAAACTTCAGTCTTTACACATACAAAAGTTTTCATTCTTTGTTGCTTTAGTGAGTTTGACTCTTTTACTGATGTGGCTTATTGTTGCTTATGCATACATGAAGGAGATGGATGTGGTGAGCTACTGCCAGTGGTCGATTTGCCGGTTGCACTGGAGTAACTACTCCCCTTTACTCTCTATCCCTTTTCTTCCCCTTGCTCTGTGATGTGAGTGATGAATGATGTGGGCTATGGTGGGTGTTCTGTGATGGTTGGATGATATGAGTGGGTTCTCTGTGTATGATGTTGGTTCATGAGATGCAGTTCGGATGGGGCAAAACATCAGTCTTTACACATACAAATTTTTGTACACATAACTAATCTTATGGTATGTTCTTATATATATGGTATTCTACTTTTGAAAGCTACAATTAACTTTTCAGATTTGTAAAGGTTATTCTAATTTGTAAAGCTACAATTAACATACAAATTTCTGGAATTTTTACCTAGCTTGTGCCTCTGATCATCAATTATTTATTAATTGGTGCATATTCTATTCCAAAACAAGACCAAATGAGTCAAAAACTACTGCAACACCTCTTCACCTATCTCTCGCCATTCATTTCACCTTTGTCTGTGTACCCGTGTTCATGCTGGCCGAGTTCTTCTCCTCCCTTGCGTCCTAGGTACGTCCTACCATTCCATTCCTAATCTCTTATCTATAAAGTCTCCAAGCAGTGGCTTCTTGTGCCTTTAAAACCGGCTTCATATTATATATATATATATATATATATATATATATATATATATATATATATATATATATATATATATATTATTCGTAGTCCCAAGCAAATTTTGGAGGGTCGTCCATAACATGAGAAGGATGAGATAGCGACCACGGGCAACCTCATCGAGCACGCAAGTTCAAGAAGCATGGTCGCTAGAGAGTGCGTGGACATACAATTACACGCATGTCGTCGATGGTAATTGGACTTGACTTCAAGGAATGGTTAGTTGCTTGAAGTCAAGTCCAATTACCTATCGACGACATCCGAGTAATTGTATGTCCACGCACTCTCTAGCGACCATGCTTCTTGAACCGGCGAGCTTGATGAAGTTGTCCGTGGTTGTTGTCTCATCTCCTCATGACCACCGAAAGTGGTTGGGAATTACGAACAATATATATATATATATATATATATATATATATATATATATATATATATATATATAAAGCCGGTTTTAAAGGCACAAACATCCACTACTTGGAGACTTTACGAGAATATATATCACAGACGGTTTTATCTACAAACCGTCTGTGATACACCAACTATCACAAACGGTTTCATCTACAAATCGTCAGTGATACATCAGCTATCACAGACGGTTCTGAGTTAATAACCGTCTGTGATAGTCTGCATCACAGATGATTCAAAAACCGTCTATGATGACCTCATGTCATTACTGACTCATAAACTCAGACGGCTCATGAAACTGTCTGTGATGATGTTTTTGAACCGTCTGTGAAGACGTTTTCTGTAGTAGTGAATGGTGAGAGTAAAAGTTGTGGTGAAAATAATATAAAATAGCTAGAGTAATGATTTTAAATACAGACTGTTGGAGATGTGCTAGGTGAATTGGAGTACTTAAAGACAGATTGTTGGAGACATGCTAGGTGAGTTGGAGTACTTAGAGATAACCTTGAGAGATGCACTATTGTAGATACCCCAAGGCCTTTCGAATTCACGAGTCGTGGTCTTTGGGAATTCGCTTCACTCTCTATCTCCTTCGTCTCCTTGAACTAGTATTGTGTGCTCTCTCTCTCTCTCTCTCCATCTCATAGTGATTTATTCAATTATTTCCTTTCTTCTACCATTGTCCAGTCATGAGAAATTTTATTATGTATTTTACTAGTATTATATGATGGTAGTATAAGTCAAATATGACCATTGATTTGTTAAGGGCATAATAGACTTGTCTTTGTATTTATAATTTTTCTTAAGGTTATTATGAACTTTTCCAACAAGGGTTGAAAAGATTACACTTGTGGCATGTGACCCCACTTGGGCAATTACAATTCTACACCCCTTAGATTTCTACTACTCATACTATTAGATGTATTATAACCAAATCATAACTAATATGAACCATTGGACCGGACGGACCGAACCATATTAAATTAAGTATACCATAAAATAGCTTTTTTTTCACCGGGAATGTGTTAGATTTCGTTTGGTTCAAGTTGGTAGCAAAGGAAGAGAGCGAGAGAGAGAGGAGAGGTCAGCGACAAGCGATTTTGAGCCAAAACAAGTTAAGATGGAGAGTTTATTACAGATAGGCCATTAAATCTTCATCATATCCAGTCCGGTTTCATCAAGAAGAGATCAATCACAGAGAATTTCATACTAGCTTTAGAACTAGCCCAATATGCTTTGAAGAGGAAAAGACCTATGTTAATCCTCAAATTAGACTTCCACAAAGCTTTTGACACACTAAATTGGGAATGTATTTTGATGACACTACAACATTGAGGTTTTGACAGTAAATGGGTAAATTGGATACATACCATTCTCTCTTCTGAAAAAACGCAGATTATTGTCAACGGGACAGTGGGAGACCAAATTCAATACAAAAGAGGAGTACGACAAGGAGACCCGCTTTCTCCATATCTATTCATTCTGGTTGCAGATGTCCTTCAAAAAGTATTGCAACGTGCCCACAATGAAGGACTGATCATACACCCCTTGGATGTACAAGAGATCCCACCCACATTGCAATACGCGGATGACACCTTAATCTTGCTCAAGGGTACAATTCAGCAAGCTGTGGCTCTCAAAGAACTACTGGATTCATTTGCAGCTTTTTCGGGGTTGAAGATCAATTATCACAAAAGTACTTTAGTGCCCATCCACATGTCTCAGCAAGATGCCGCCGCAGCGGCCAACACCTTACAATGCCCACTCAGCTCACTCCCATGCACCTACTTAGGACTTCCATTATCCACCAACAAGATACCTCACAGTTTGCTACAACCAATTATTGACAAGGTAGATAGAAGACTAGCAGGTTGGATGCCCGGGTTGCTATCTTGGGGGGGCAAGAGTATTAATGATCAATTTTGTTCTATCAGCAATACCTACATATTACATGAGTTACATACAATGGCCAGAGCGAGGTATTGAAGCCTTGGACAAAATCAGAAGAGCTTTCCATTGGAAGGGAGTTAAGGAAATTCGAGGTGGACATTACTTGGTGGCTTGGACCACAGTTATCCTGCCCAAAGAGCAAGGGGGTTTAGGGATTCGTGATCTTCGGATTCATAATAAAGCTTTGATCATGAAATCCACAAGAAAGTTGCTATCAAACTCAACTGAACCTTTCTTCAATTGGTTAAGACGTCAATATATTCAAAAACACATACCAATGCAGCCTCGGCAGGGAGACACATCAATTTGGAGAACTTTATCAGCTGCCATTGAGACGACTTCACAAATGACTAAAGTCATAATCGGAGATGGACATACTACTTTGTTCTGGAAGGACTACTAGACATCTACTGGAAGACTGTACTTATGCTTTCCTACTCTCTTCACATTTGCCACTAATCCAAATTGCACAACGGGCTCACAATTATTGGATAACAACTAGACGATATCACTTCATCCAGTTCTATCACAACAGGCGCTATTAGAATACCAGGATTTACTACTTGTGCTGTCTGAGTAGAATCTCACACAAGGAACCTTGGACAGACGAGTCATGGCCTTGACCAAGGCCGACGTAACTACATCAGAAGTGTACAAACTACTATCGTTCCACGGCCTGAAATGGAAAGCGGCAGATTATGCCTGGCATAGATCAATCCCACACAGATACAGAATCTTATTATGGCTTGCTTTCAGAGGAAAATTAAACACTAAGGATAACATGACAACTAAGCAATGGATAACAAATTCTCACCGCGACGCTTGCCCGGCTTTAGAGACAATTGATCATATCATTCTGAGATGTAAAGCCGCGGATTATCTCTGGACAAAGCTAGGATTATCAACAGAAGCTACCTCGTCCAAGGACATCCTAGATTTTGTGGAAAAAGTGTCTGCGCGATCAATGAGCTACCGCGAAATTTGGCCCATACGCTTTGCAGCCTGCACTCATACATTATGGACCATGAGGAATAAGAGGGTATTCCAAAATATGGAAATTGAAAGCACTACAATGCAGCGTCAGATCCAAGACTACATTAACCTCTAGTCATACCAGTCTAAAACTGAGAACCGGGCTCAACTCCGGCAGTGCAGCAATCTCTTGTTGTAAAGTCATTTCTTATTTAGTTTTAATTTTATTTAGCTTTGATCGGCCTTTGGCCTTTTTTCTTTCACTTCCCTTTTTCCTCTTTTTTATACTTTCTGTCTACTTCTTTCGCTTTATTTGTAATACTTTGACAACTATTTTAATACAATGGTCATAAGGTGAAGACTTCTCTACCTTTCACGTCAAAAAAAAAAATCTTCGTGTTTTGAGCCCAATCAATCGAGCCAGCAGTTTTGAGCCCAATCGATCGGGCCAGCTTGTCTTTTGTCACCGTGCGCCTGTTGAGTTGGGATTTGAGACTTCTCTATACAATGGAGCTAGGACTTGGGACGTGATATGATGACATAGTTATGGTATTGGTAGAGTACCGAGTATACTACTATTGGCTCGTTGTCTCCAACTATCCATACGCCAATCTTCGTGTTGAACTCGTACTCTATACACTCCCTAGCTGCGAACTGTGTCGGACTTTGAACGATCTAGCGAATGGGTCCAGCTGCAGCGGTTTGACTCGCTAAAAATAATACTAACCAGAGGCATGAAACCAGCCTTATCGGGCATGGACGCGTGAAGCGCGCCATTCATGCGCTTTTTTGAGCTTCCTGATCGGTCAGGCGTGCAATCGGACTCGCGAAACATTTCAGATTTTATTAGCAGTTAGCAAATAATTGAGGCCGTGCAGCTGCTATTTATACCCCCTTGGTACGCATTCCAGAGCTCAACAAGCAGCTCGAGCACTCCAGTCCATTGCCATTCCCATTTCTTTGTGCTTCAGAGTTCGGGGGCGCATTAGTAACAAGAAGTACTATGGAGGCCCAAAACATGGAGGTTGCTGCCCTGGTTCAGAAGATCGCCGGGCTCCACGCCGCCATCGCCAAGCTGCCGTCGTTGAGCCCATCTGCTGATGTGGACGCGCTGTTCACCGACCTCGTCACGGCGTGCGTTCCGCCGAGCCCCGTCGATGTGACTTGTTGAATTATGTGGGCCTAGCCCATACAAGAAGAATAATTCCTAAATTAAATCTCAAAGGCCCACTCATGCAAGAGAAGGTTGCATGTGAACTTTAATACCATATTGCTAGTTCTAGGAGAGACCACCTTAAAAGGGATGGTGCACTCCTAGTCACTTGAGGCATGTGTGGAGAGAACTAGAGGAACACACGCGCGCTCGCCTCGCCTCGCCTCGCGAGGCGAGGCGAGCGAGCGAGCGCGTGGAGCGGCGCCACGACACTGCGTGAATGGTCCGCCAAAATCGGCGTCGGTGCTTGCGACAGACGGTTTCCTTTGCGTTTTTATCTTTTCTGTTTTGTGTGGCGGTGAGTCCGGATCGATTCACGAGTTATGGAGAAGCGTCGGGCGTCTTGATCACCGTCACGATTCTTCCATAAATCGAATCGCCGCCTCCATACGATGCGGAAAATCAATCTGAGGTTTTGCCTCTTCCATTGTCTGCGCCGTCCCCGTAGTCTACTCCGTCCCGTCCGCGGCGTGCAGCGTTCGGAGAGCAGTCTCGGAACCGTCGCCTTCGAGTTCTGCACGGAGAGGCGAATAAGGTTTTGGGAAGCGCTTTGCGCGGCCGCTGCTTCGTAGCTCGCTCGTCTTCCTCGTCGTTAAACCGGCAAATCGTCATCGACCGTATCATCCACCGCGTCTGCGGTGCCAACATCGACAAACCGATCGAACGAGAATCATCGATGCGTACTGATAATGTTCTCCGTTTTAGATCTGTTCATGTTCGGTTTCTGGTTGACATGTCTAGATCATTATGCCCGTGATGGTTCTCGGTATGTTGCGTGCATGTTGTCATGATTAATTTATGGATTAAATTAGACCTACATGTGCTTATATATTTAACAATCCAAAAACCTTATTTTAGGCATTGTGGTCTTACTATGGCTGGATTTGCCGATGCACTGAGGCCGGATAAATTCTCCGGTGTGCACTTTAAGAGATGGCAGATCAGGGTCACTCTGTGGCTTACTGCTATGAATGTATTCTGGGTTAGTAATGGCAAGCCTGAAGGTATTCTTGATGCTGAAAAGCAAAAGAATTCGAGACTGCCACTACTCTCTTTGTTGGATGCATTCTTAGTGTTCTTCTTGATCGTCTGTATGAGGTGTATATGCACATGACAGACGCAAAGGAGTTATGGGATGCTGCGAATTCCAAATACGGTGCTCTCGATGCCGCAATGACATGTATGTCATGGAGCAATTTCATGACTACAAGATGGTTAATAACCGTTACGTGGTAGATCGGGCTCATGAGATACGATCCATTGGCAAGGAACTCGAACTCTGAAGTGTGCCTTGCAGACAAGTTTGTGGTGGATGTATTATTGCGAAATTACCTTCTTCATGGAGGAATTTGGAACAACACTCAAACACAAGAGACAAGAGCACTTTGTTGAGAGTCCGATTGGATCTCTTGAAATTGAGAGAAAGCTCGGAAAAGGGCCTTTGTGTCTAAGGGTGATGGAGGGCGATCTAGTGCCAATGTGGTGCAATCCTCAAGCAAGAACAAAGGAAATTTGTCAAAGTCAACAGGACAACCAACTTCAAGAAGAAGAAGAACAACAACAATCGGGATGATAGAACTTGCTTTGTGTGCGGTGAGCTGGTCACATGGCCAAGAAGCGCCACAACGCAAAGGAAAGAAGGCACTGCGGGACAGACTTCTAAGTGCATCAGCGTGACCATTGGCAAGGCGGAGATGGGGCTGGGTATGGTAATTTACCTCTGTTCTTTCGATTAGTCAATCTACCAATTGGTGGATTGATACAGAGCTAATGTACATGTGTGTGCCGATATTTCGTTGTTTTCCTCTTATCAGTCGCGGGATTCCTCCGTCCTAATGGGGAATGAGTCACATGCTTCATTCATGGTGTTGTACGGTAGATCTGAAGTTTACTTCGGAAAGATCGTGCGGTGAAGAACGTCTGACATGTCCTTCTATAGACAAGAATCTGTTAGTGGCTCCGTTTATGTAGAGACGGGCTTAAGTTGGTATTTGAGTCTAATAAAGTAGTCGTGTCTAAATATGGACATTTTATTGGTAAAGGCTATGAGTGCGGAGGCTTGTTCCGCTTTTCCCTTTGATTTACGCAATAAAGCGTGAACCATATTTGTGGCGATGTGGATGATGAGGCTAACGTTTGGCACTCACGTTTATGTCATATTAATTTTGGTTTAATGTCTCGGCTTTCGGTATGAATTTAATTCCAAGCGTTTCCATCACCAAAGGTTCTAAATGCCATAGCCGTGTGCAATCAAAGCAACCTCGTAAGCCTCACAAGGTGCTGAGGAGAGAAATTTGGCACCACTAGAACTCACGCATTGGATCTTTACGAGATGAATGGCATGTTAACGAAGGGTGGAAAGCGATATTTCATGACATTGATTGATGATGCAACTAGGTTACATTATGTGTATTTATTGAAAGCGAAAGACGAGGCTTTAGACTATTTTAGAATCTATAAAGCGAAAGTTGAAAACCGATTAAATGAAAGATAAAAGACTTAGGTCGGATCGTGGTGGAGAGTATTTCTCGACGAATTTGACTTATTTTGTGAGAACATGGCATTATACATGAGAGGACGCCTCCTTATTCCCCGAGTCAAATGGGGTTGCGAGAAAGGAAAAACCGCACTTTGGATCGACTTGGTGAATGCCATGTTAGACACGGCGGGTTTACCTAAGGCATGGTGGGGAGGCTTTGCTAACGTCTAATCATGTATTGAATAGAGTTCCTAACGAGAAATAAGGACAAAACACCATACGAGGTATGGATTGGGAGAAAACCATCACTTTCTTATTTGCGTACATGGGGTGCTTGGCGAAAGTCAATGTGCCAATAACTAAGAAACGCAAGCTTGGACCTAAGGCGTGGATTGTGTCTTTACGGGATATGCTAATCATAGTATTGCCTATAGATTTTTGATAGTTAAAGCGAGGTACCCGACATGCATGTTGGTACAATTATGGAGTCTCGAGATGCAACGTTCTTTGAGAATATCTTTCCAATGAAGGATACACATAACACTACTAGCCAACCCTCCGAAATAATTCCCAGTTCAATCACACCACCGAACCTTTTGAACATACACATGAACTTGTCAATGAGGAGGATGACGGTGGAGCTCCTAGAAGGAGCAAGAGACAAAGGATAACCAAATCCTTTGGTGATGATTTCTTTGTGTACCTTGTGGACGACACTCCCAAGTCTATTTTAGAAGCATATGCATCTTCGATGCGGACTACTGGAAGGAGGCAGTCAGTAGTGAAATGGATTCCATTATCACTAATGCAACACAGGAGCCGATGAGATAGACCTTATGGGTGCAAACACAGAGGATGCAAGTGGGTGTTCAAAAGAAGCTTAGGCACGATGGTACTATTGAAAAGTACAAGGCTCGGCTTGTTGCCAAGGGCTACACTCGTAAAGAAGGCGAAGATTTCTTTGACACTTACTCACTGTTGCTAGGTGACCACAATACGAGTACTACTTGCTTTGGCTGCCTCACATGGTCTTCTTGTTCATCAAATGGATGTTAAGACAGCTTTCTTAACGGAGATTTGGATGAGGAAATTTACATGGAACAACTGATGGATTTGTAGTAGAAGGTCAAGAAGGCAAGGTGTTAAAGCTGTTGAAATCTTTGTATGGTCTAAAACAAGCTCCTAAGCGGTGGCATGAAAAGTTCGATAGAACAAATGACATCTGCGAGCCATTGTCAATGAGGCGGATAAATGTGTATACTATCGCTATGGTGGGGTGAGGAGTTATTCTCTGCTTGTATGTGGATGATATCACGATTTTTGGGACAAACATCAATGTGATAAATGAAGTCAAATTATTCTTGTTTCAAAATTTTGATATGAAAGATCCAGGAGTGGTGATGTTATTCTAAACATTAAATTGGTTAGAGGTGAGGATGGGATTACACTTGTGCAATCTCATTATGTGGAAAAGGTCTTGAGCCGTTTTGGTTTTTCTGATAGCAAGCCTTCTCCAACACCTTATGATCCTAGCGTGTTACTTCGTAAGAATAAGAAAATTGCTAGGAATCATTTGGAATACTCTCGAGATAATTGGCTCTCTTATGTACCTAGCTAGTGCAACAAGGCGGACATCTCTTTTCTTTGTGAGCAAGTTGAGCCGGTTTACATCTAACCCGGAGATGATCAACTGGAAGGCACTTGAGCGAGTGTTGCGCTATCCGAAGGTACCTCGAACTTTGGACTTCACTACACCGGGACACCGTCGGTCTTTGGAGGGTTATAGTGATTCCAAGCTGGATCTCGATCTTTGATGAGATCAAAGCCACTAGTGGATATGTTTTCACGATTGGTGGTGGTCTTTGTTTCATGGAGGTCTTGCAAGCAGACCATTTTGACGAGGTCAACCATGGAAGCGAGAACTTGCGGCACTAGACACCGCTATTGTTAAGGCGCGAATGGCTACGGGATCTATTGATGGATCTACCTACGGTAGAAAAGCCGCCGCCTATCCTCATGAATCGTGATAATCAAACCGTTATTGCTAAAGTGAACAGTTCTAAGGATAATATGAAATCGTCTAGGCATGTCAAGAGACGATTGAAGTCTGTCAGAAATTGAGAAACTCCGAGTTATAACCTTGGATTACATCCAAGCAGCTAGAAACACAGCAGATCCCTTCACAAAGGGACTATCACGAAATGTGATAGATAGTGCATCGAAGGAGATGGGTATGAGACCCATGTGAGTTATCTATGGTAGTAACCCAACCTATGTGATCGGAGATCCCGTGAATTAGGATGCAGGAAAAACAAGCCATCGATTAAGCGGAGGAGAGTAATTTCAACCTCTCTATGTGAAGATGCAATACTCTCAAAAGCGCAAGGCGAGGTTGGTTAAGGCCTTAATGTGTTCCATTGGCTTTGAAGCGAAGAGCGTTATCTGCGAGCGCTCTTGAAAGAACACACCTATATGAGCATTGTTAGTCGCGATCTATGAAGATTTTGGGAAAATCTCCTACTAAGCTCATGAAGAGACCAAGGAGTATGACTTATACGCTCCAACCGAGGGTAGCTTCTTTGGCGGCCTAGTATCGCTTAAGTCTTTAAGTGAAGCTTGCTTGCACCAAACTTGCAATTCAAGGCTTAGTCCATTGTTCAAGTTGTGAGTAAGTGTAGCTTGGAGTTCTAGATGGATGTTCAACCTTAATCGGTCTCCATGAAACACCGATATATAAACGAAGACATTGGAATTCGGGTAAATCTCTGTGGGACTTTGAGATCGGTGGGGATTGTTGAATTATGTGGGCCTAGCCCATACAAGAAGAATAATTCCTAAATTAAATCTCAAAGGCCCACTCATGCAAAGGAAGGTTGCATGTGAACTTTAGTACCATATTGCTAGTTCTAGGAGAGGAAGACCACCTTAAAAGGGATGGTGCACTCCTAGTCACTTGAGGCATGTGGGAGAGAACTAGAGGAACACACGCGCGCTCGCCTCGCCTCGCCTCGCCTCGCCGGGCCGGGAGGCGAGCGAGGCGAGCGAAGGGCGGCGCGCGAGCGCCACACTGCGTGAATGGTCCGCCAAAATCGGCGTCAGTGCTTGCGACGCGGTTTCCTTTGCGTTTTATCTTTTCTTCGTTTGTGTGGCGGTGAGTCCGGATCGGTTCTGCGACTAATCCGTTTGATTCGAGTTATGGAGAACGTCGCGGCGTCTTGATCACACGTCCCGATTCTTCCATAAATCTTGAATCGCGCCTCCATACATGAGCGGAAAATCAATCTAGGGTTTTGCCTCTTCCATTGTCTCGCGCGTCCCGTAGTCTACTCCGCCCCGTCGCCGGCGTGCCGGCGTTCGGGAGAGCGGTCTCGGAACCGTCGCTTCAAGTTCTCGCACGGGAGAGCGAATAAGGTTTTGGGAAGCGCTTTGCGCGATCGCTGTTGTAGCTCAGCTCGTCTTCCTCGTCGTTAAACCCGGCAAATCGTCATCGACTTCATATCATCCACACGCGTGTTCGCGGTGCCAACATCGACAAACCGATCGAGCGAGAATCATCGATGCACGTGCGATAATGTTCTCCGTTTTAGATCATTCATGTTCGGTTTCTGGTTGACATGTCTAGATCTGTTATGCTGTGATGGTTACGTTATGTTGCGTGCATGTTGTCATGATTAATTTATGGATTAAATTAGACCTACATGTGCTTATATATTTAACATGACTAAGCTCGCCCGGAGGCGCAGAAGATGCGGGAGGAGCTCATCCGCCTCTGCTCCGCGCCGAGGAAGCTCGAGTGCACTACTCGACATGCTCGCGCCCGACAACCCGCTCGACCACCTCGGCGCTTCCCTTACTACAAGCAACTACATCAACCTCGGCAAGCTCGAGCACGAGCTCTTGGCTCGCTCGTGCGGCATTGCGCCGACCAGCGTCGCATTCGTTGGGTCGGGCCCACTACCGTTCGGCTCGCTCGTGCTCGCGCGGCGCCACGCCCAATACGCTATTTGACAACTACGATAGGTGCGGCGCGGCGAAGCAAGCGCCAGAAGCTAGTCCGCGGACAAGGGCGTGGCGCGCGCATGTCGTTCCACACACGCCGGCGTGGCCAACTGGCGCGCAGAGCTCGGCGCGTCGGCGTCGTCTTCTGGCGCGCTCGTCGGCATGGCGGCGAGGAGAAGGCCAAGGTGATAGCTCACTGGCACGCGCATGGCGGACGGAGCGGCCTCGTTGTGCGCGATGCGCGCGGGCGCGCGGGTTCTCGTACCCCATCATCGATCCACGAGGACATCGGCCGGGCGGGTTCGATGTCGCGGCGTGTACCACCCCGACGATGAGGTGGTCAACTCCGTAATCATCGCGCGTAAGGTGGGCGAGCGCGTCAATGGACTCCAAATGGCCATGCGCGCGTGCGGGCGGGTGCGCCGTAGTGAGCCGCCGTGCAAGTCTTTGCAAGATGGAAGTGGCGTGCTCGACAAGAGGAGGAGTTTGCCACCAAGGAGCCGTCCGTCTCAAGCATGGCGAAACATAATCGTCTAATTGCGGTATGCTACTCGTATGTGATATGTCGTATTTATGTTGGTTGTGACGTGCGGTACGTTGTTTCACGGTTTGGCGTTAAGCGTACATCCAAATGTCTTCCAAGTTCGGTGTAGAAGACATAGATGTGGACGGTCGGACATTGTGCGGCTGAAGGAATACTATGTGTTTGTGATGATCGGAAATAAGAACTTAGTTAAGTGCATGGAATTTCATGTATTGATCTACATGAATATCTTTTCATGGAAGCATGATACTTGATCGGGAATAACCACGAGATTCTTTTTGATTATTCAAGCGTAAAGTGGCGGATAAGACCAGCATGATTGGTGATTTGGTTTAGTATCAAGCATTATGGCCATGCGGTATCATCGGTTACTTCAGAATCGATGGTAAAACTCTAAATAAGCGCACGCGCAGATCAAAGCGATGGTTGATAGTAAATTAGTCGAAAAACAACATTACGGTGGTAACAAAACTACCGGGAGGCACATGTGGACGTATTTTCCCTCCCCCTCATGTACCTGATCTATTTTTACTACTACAAACTCACCCACTGTTTACTGTCATCTCGCCTGTTTACTGTGTGCGACGCGGTTTACTATTTGTTCTGAGCTATATTAATGTAAGTGTCATGAATTGTTACTGTCTGTGTGTATGTATGTAATTATTGCTCTTATTAATGTGTTTTACTTGACTATGAAATGAGTTTTACAGTATGACAAAACTTCTCGATATGTCCACTCAATCTCTGTTCGTTCAGACAAAAAATCGATCCCCCTATTTTACTACGAATATGACGTTCGCGTGGTCACAGCATGATTTCAAGGTGGTAGCCGAAGAGGAAACAACACTACTACAAAAGCAGGCTATAGAAGACACCCCATCACGCACGGGTTAATTTGAATCCGTGCGTGTTGGGTCTGTTAGCAAGCAGACATTTGCTTTGTTGGTCTATCGAGCGGTTCTTACTAGTAACCGTCGTGATATATGATTATCACGAGCGGTTTATATAAAGAACCGTCAGCGAAATATCCTGACGATTCTATTTATGAACCGCTCATGATAATCCCCATATCATGAGCGGTTTATTAATAGAGCCGTCAGGATATGTCCTGACGGTTTTGTATATAAACCGCGATGCGTGATAATCCTCCGTACGCATGACGGTTCATAAAAGCACCGTCGTGACATATCACGAGCGGTTTTATTTATAAACCGTCGTGATATATGCCTATCATGAGCAGTTCATATTTGGAACCGTGCAGTGATATCCTCGCGCTATAAATACCTTGAGTACCCCGCCCATTCCCATTTGAGCGCCACCCGGATAAAAACCCGCTGCGCGCCACAGAGAGAGAGGAGGAGAAGGAGAGGAGAAAGGGAGGGAGAAGGAGAGGAGAAAGGGAAGGAGAAGAGAAAGAGAGGAGAAAGGGAGGGAGAAGGAGAGGAGAAAGGGAGGAGACGGCAATCGGAATAGATCGATTTGGTATTTTTAGGTGAGTGACTACGAGGGTAACATTCTTTATAACCCAATCGAGATATGGTAGAATATGCTAAGCATCGCGTGTATAAGAGTCAAGTGGGAGTAAACTTTTGTATCCGATGTAAGGGAATAGAATAATATTTTTCATTTGGTAGTTGGAATAATATTAAAGTTTACGTGAGGGGAAGGAAATGGAGAGAGAGAGCGGTTGAGAGAGATTTTATTAATCTAATTTGACACTATATATTTTGTTACATGTGTAGCGTAGATGGACCAAAGCGGATGTATGGTGTGAACCGTGTGAGTCAAGAGTACATTAATGGCGTGGTTGCTTTTAGAAGAGCCGCGAGCGGGATATGTTGAAAAAGGGGATAAAATATATGTCTTGTCCATGCATTGATTGCGATAATCAAGATGTTTACCAACTCGCGCGAGATAGAAGCACACTTGATTGAAGGGGTTTCAAAAAGGGTATACATGTTGGACCGATCCACGGTGAAGAGCGACATGAAGTTAGTAATAACGACATCGCCGAGAAGTCAACGATATGCCGGATGTAGACGTGCTTTTGATGAGGATAGGTCACACGATAACAATCTGGATCGGATGCTACGCGATGCGTAAGAGAACTACAGATGAGAGAGAGTTTTGTAAATTCGGCGCTTAATGGAGGACTCGGTGAGACCTTTGTTCCCTGGCGCAAGCGGAATATACAAGGTTGTCAACCGTGATTGAACCGCTTAAATTAAAAGCAAGCAATGGTTGGTCCGATAAGAGTTTCACGGCGTTGTTAGGTCTCCTAGCGGACATTCTTCCGGAGAAACGTGTTGCCCAACACCACCTACCAAGCAAAGAAGGTTCTTTGTCCATTGGGAATGGAAGTAGAAAGAATACATGCATGTCCGAACGATTGTATCCTCTATCGTAAAGAGTATGCGAGACATGCATGTATGTCCGTGTGCAAAGCATCCCGATACAAGCGTCGAATACTTCTAGGTTGAAGCAAGGACCTCCTGCTAAGATGTTGTGGTATCTCGCCCGTGATCCCACGTTTGAAGCGTTTATTTGCGAACTCAAAAGAGGCAAGATTGAGTGCGTTGGCACTCGAGAGGACCGTAAGAAAGATGGAAAGCTAAGACACCTGCTGATTACGCTCGGTGGAGAAACTTCGATCGGAGGTTCGAAGAGTTGGTCTGAACCAAGGAACATAAGGTTAGGGTTGAGTACAGATGGAATGAATCCTTTCGGTAACATGAGCGATCGACATAGCACTGGCTGTGAATCTATGCATGTACAACCTTCCTCCTTGGTCGTATGAAGCGGAAGTACATTTTGATGTCACTACTTATCCAAGGGCCAAACAACACAGGGAATGATATTGATGTGTACCTAGCACCATTGCTGGAAGATCTTGTGACCCGTGTGGAGCGAAGGAGTGCAGGTATGGGATGCGTACAAGCGAGAGAACTTCACTTTACACGCCATGTTGTTCGCACCATCAATGATTTTCCCGCCTGGGTAACACGTCGGGCTTGGTACAAAAGGAGCCAAAGCTTGTCCGCACCGCTTAGATGCTCAGAGAGTATATGGCTAAACAACTCACGCAAAGCGTGTATACGCGTCACCGTAGGTTCCTTCCGTGAGTCACCCATACCGGAAGATGAAGAAACAATTCGACGGAAATAAGGAGGACGGTTCGACTCCAAGGGCTTTTAGAGGAAAGATGTCTATGATATGGTTAAGGATATCGATGTTGTGCTTGGGAAGGGCGTCAATTAAGAACCCGTCGGAAGAACATCCGAAGAAGCGGTCAATTTTGGGACTTGCCTTATTGGGAGCACTTAGAAGTTCGCCATCGCATCGACGTCATGCATGTGGAGAAGAATGTATGTGATAGCTTGATTGGTCTCTTCTTGAACATTAGTGGCAAAACAAAGGATGGTGTTAACGCACGGAGAGACTTGGTCGATATGAACATAAGGACCGAGTTAGCACCGCAAGAGAGCGTCTGAGACTTTAACGTACCTCCCACGACTTGCTACACTCTGTCCAAGGCCGAGATATGAATCGTGCTGAGCTTGCATGGTGTGAAAGTCCCGTCCGTTACTCTGCTAACATTAAGAAACTTGTTTCTATGCAAGATTTGAAATTAATTGGTATAAAGTCGCATGATTGTCATGTGCTGATGACACAAATGCTTCCTGTTGCAATTAGGAGTATCTTCCCGAAAAAGGTCGGAGTGGCAATCTTGAGGCTGTGTTATTTCTTCAACTCAATTGCTCAGAAGGTCATCGATCCCCAAGGACTAGATGCTCTACAAGCCGAGGTGGTGACGACTCTATGTCATCTTGAGATGTATTTCCCTCCGTCATTTTTCGATATCATGGTCCATCTCATTGTTCACCTTGTGAAAGAGATAAAGATATGCGGCCCTGTGTTCCTACGTTATATGTACCCGTTCGAGAGGTACATGGGAATTCTCAAGTCCTACGTACGGAATCAATCTCGTAGGAGGGCGCATCATCGAAGGTTATGCAACGGAAGAGGTCATTGAGTTACGTGGTCGACTATATGGCTCGGTGGATCCGATAGGTGTGCCTCTTTCGTCATGAGGGAGACTTGATGGTATCGGGACCATCGGAAGAAATCAATCACTCCCGATCTGGATACATACGCTCAAGCCCATTTCATGGTCTTGCAACACATGACGAAGTGTCCCCGCATCGACGAGCACAAAGACATGGTACGCCAATGAATCCAAACCGGTCGGAGGTTTGGATCATGAGAAGCACAACCGTCGGTTCAGCGGATGGTTAAAGGTGCGAATCACGGGAGGTCATCAAGTGATGATACATTGCTATGGTTGGCACAAGGGCCACAATTTACAATTGTCACATGGCAAGGATATGACATAAATGGGTACACATTTTATCGACATTTCGGGATAGGAAGAGCCGATCGAGCAGTGGTGTCCGCATAGATGCATTCGATCGATGGGTTGAGGAGCTCGTACTATGGGCAAATAGAGGAGATATGGGAGCTCGACTCACGTGCTTTTCAAGATCCCCTATTTCGGTGCGTTGGGTCCATCTCCCACGGTGAAGGTTGACAAGTACGGCGTCACTACCGTGGACCTTGAGCGTGTCGGATACAAAGACGAACCATTCATCTTGGCTAATCAAGTTGTTCAAGTATTCTATGTAACCGACCCGGCAAATAAGAAACGCCACGTAGTTCTTCATGGAAAAGAAGGATTGTCGGAGTTGAGAATGTAGTGGGCGAGAAGAATACAATCAATTTGACGAGTTGCCTCCTTTCGGAGATGGCATCGAGCTCGACGAAGAACCGATGAGGAAGCTAGCTATATGCGCGCGATCATCATGAAGGGCTATATTTTCATTAAGATTTTAATCCATTGTAATTAATTTATTCTATAACATCATGTGTTATGGACTTGTAATCTCTCATATATTTTGATATTGATGTCAATGTGGGCGTTCATCGTAACTCACAATTGGTTTTGAAGTAAAATGTGTTATGAGCTTGTCTTCATATATACTTGTCACGAGTTTTGTCATCTCTCATATATGTGGATATTGATGTTCATTGTCACCGTGTTCATTGTAATTGATAATTGTGCGGAGCTATCACAGGCGGTTCTATTATATAACCGTCGTGATAATGAATCTGAACGATTCTAATTTAGAACAAATGCATGATATGAGATTATCTCGAGCGGTTGTATTTAGAGAACCGCTGTGATATCCCACAACACTGACGGTTCTAGACACAAGCTATGCTCGTGATATCCACAACACGATCGGTTTAAATAAGGCCGTCGTGATATGGAACGTATCACAAGCGGTTATTAGATAGAGCCGTCTATGATTACATATCAAAGACGGTTTAATTAAATAACCGTGCGTGATAGCCTCTTATAAGGTGGAAACCGCTAGGTTTTCCTCACTCGTCCCTTCCTCTCCGCACTCGAGTTTATCGCACGCTCCTTTGCCTCCTCTAGGGCTCCGTTCACCGCCGCCTCGACCTCGGCACGCCGCTCCGACCTCGGCGTCGCGCCTCGACCTCGACACCGCGCTCCCGACCTCGGCGCGCGCTCCGACCTGGCACCCCGACCTCGACGCCCGACCTCGGCCCCCACCGGC
Organism: Ampelocalamus luodianensis; assembly: GCA_036346255.1. Lineage (NCBI taxonomy): Eukaryota > Viridiplantae > Streptophyta > Magnoliopsida > Poales > Poaceae > Ampelocalamus > Ampelocalamus luodianensis. Next base: position 21,994,968 of record CM070622.1, on the reverse strand, counting down.
GCCCGACACCGCCGCCTCCGACCTCGGCGACCGACACTAGGTTGTGCTCTTACTCGTCACCTCCTCTCCCTCGCACCTCCCTTGCTCTGTGATGGGTTCTGTTGATGCTCTGTGATGGGCTCTGTGATGGGTCCGACCTCGGCGACCGACACTAGGTTGTGCTCTTACTCGTCACCTCCTCTCCTCGCACCTCCCTTGCTCTGTGATGGGTTACGATCATGCCTTGTTGATGCTCGTGATGGGCTCTGTTGATGCTCGTGATGGTTACGATGATGCCTTGTTCATGCTCGTGATGATCTCTCGTTGATGCTCGTGATGGGTTACGATGATGCCTTGTTGATGCTCGTGATGTAGTCAAAATCTGAAATCATATAGATATTTACAAGCAGACTTGAGCTCTTGTACTCTTTGTTTTGCATTATAGCGAATTAAGATCGACTTGTATGTTTTACGTGATGATAGCGAAATCAAATCAAATAGATGATTAGAAAGCAGGACTTGAGCTTAAGCATATTTTTATTCTCAATCATCAATTAGGCTTATTGTTGATATAAATTTGTGAATTATTCGAAGATATATGATTAGATGTTACTGTTTATAGAATGCTTTATGTGTTGTAGTTTGAGCTCAAGATCTTTTGTAATTATCTAAATTGATTGGTGAAGAGATTTTGACAGAGGACTAAGATTGCAAAGACTATGTCTTATGCAATTTGTCAACCGAGAGCAATTTGTCGAAAAAAATGCATTTGAGGTTCGTTTTGATTGCCATGGCATCTTAACCGCAATTGTATGTGATCTTTGAGGGTTCATTTAAGCGCAATTGCTCGTGATCTTTCTGTAATAGCTTATGTGTTTAGTCGCTCAATTATGCTCATTTGAGGATGCAACATTGTGCCCATACATTAATATTAATTGTTTTCATGGAGAAATCATGTTGTTAGGAAGCAATGTGGTGTCAGTGTGTTGAATTTTTATCAATAGGTGACCTCTTTTGTTGTCTGTTTGCATGATACATGATACATGATGAAAAATGTCAGGGTGGAAAGAACCAGGTGGGTTTCCTCGACCCACATGTGGTATCATTGCAAACCATCCAAGCAGACTCGTCCTTCGATCGAGAAATACATAACACGTGCATTGCTTCGCCGTCAGTGAACACGAAGTACATCGTGGTGCCCTACAACCGTGGGTAAGTGTCACTACTTGCTCTACTTTATACGCAGCACGAACTCGGGTTTAATGACTATAGTGACATACATGAGTAGGTACCACTGGATCCTTTTAGTCATCATACCAAAGAAGAACCATGTGATATACCTTGATTCCCTAATCCGCAACAACCACGACTTGACATTCTAGGAGGAATACTTTCGAGGTATGCTCATTTCCTTCATACATAACTCTATTTTAGTCTTCATTAGTTTGAAATGGTCGAGGATAAATTTTGGAATCATGTAGGTCGTTCATCGACTATGTTGCCAACAAAGGAATATACGATGGAAAGAGCGCCCAACTAACACACGGACAAAATTTCGATGCAGCGCTATAATACGATAATCCTATATCATACTTCATAATAACGCATCTCGAATCGATATATGTAATTCTATTTTTGCAAAGGCACAAGAAAAAATGATGAGTTATGTGCAATCTACGTTTGCCATCATATGGACCAAATCATTAGAGCTAGGAAGAAGGATCCGAGGTTTGTGAATCTCCAAATAATTATTTTCTAATTATAAAATTAAATATATATGCATAACACTTTACTCTTGCTAGCGACAGGTTTGAATATAGAATTAGATGGACTCGTTGATAATGAGATCGGGGACATTCGAGGAAGCTCTGCGGCTTTATCATATCGAGATAATTAAGGACAGGAGAATTTCACTCACGCCGACCGAGCGCATCACCTGTAGGCACTTCTCAACCACCACGCAAACAATTGACTCAATTGTAATCCAATTTATTTTGTAACAATACTTGAACAAATGTGATCTTTTGTAATTTATTTTGAGTAATGATCGATTCGGTTTGTCGACAATTGATTATACGTGATGTATCATTTTTTTGTATGCTTGTTTTGAGAGGGCATGGCTAGCAATTCCCGAGGCTAGCCAAAAATCAGAAAAATGTAGTTAGTTTAATGAACTATCACGAGCGGTTTTTATAAAAGCGATGCAGCGAAGACAGAGTATCACAGACGGTTCTAAGTAAAAAACGTCTGTGAACTCAGAGTATCACAAACGGTTCTAAGTAAAAAACGTCTGTGAACTCGAGTATCACAGACGGTTTTAACAACGAACCGCGTGATAATCGACTTCACGACGTTTGTGTAAATAACCGTCTGTGAAGACAGTATCCTGAGCGGTTTTAAATAGAACCGTCTGTGATATTCTGACTTCACGACGTTTTGTGACCATAACCGTCTGTGATACTCTGTCTTCACAGACGGTTGTTGATAAAAACCGTCTGTGATATTCATATCACAGACGGTTTACTGACCGTCTGTGATAACCACCTGTTATCACAGACCTATTTTTCCAGACGGTTTGAAAACCGTCTGTGATGACGGTTCCGAACCGTCTGTGATGGCTTTTTCTGTAGTAGTGCAGGTAGATACAGCTGCGAATGCAAACGGTGGGAGCACACTAGTACTTTTGTTGTCTCTTGGTCTAATAGTTATTGTCCAAACTATTATACTTTTACTATCTAGTAAAGATAGTCATTTTACTGTCCTTGAATGTGTATTTTACTGTTAATCCATCTTCCGTTTACCGTCGTAGGGCTTCTACATGCACCTGATACGGGCGTTCACCCATTTGCAGGTCAAGAGTATCCCCAGTCACTACATGCTCTATAGGTACACGAGGAATGCAAAGGTGGATGTGCCGTACGACAAACACGACCTCATGCAAGTCGAACCTGATGGGACGATTGAAATGTATCAGCACTCCACCTTACTGACAAAGGCTATGGGCGTAGTGAGGTCAGGGTGCAGATCGAATCTTGCGTACGATAGAGTCATGGAGGTCCTCAAGGCGCTTTGGATGCAGCTTGATACCATACCCAACAACATTTGCTCGATAGATGATGAGACCGCTGAGCCCGATGAAGCGGACGATGATACGATCAATCCATCTACACCTCCTCTGTCATAGCCCAAAGGTCGTAAACAAGCCGATGACAAACCAGAGCATATTGCTACCTCGGTGGGGAAGAACATGACGAGGGCGTGCAGCATATGCAGCCTAAAAGCCGGTCACAACAGTAAAACCTGCCCAATGCTACCCAAAAACAACTTAGCCAGAGGGAGAGGGGGCAGTGGCAGGGGGTAGGAAGGGCGAGGGAGAGGAAGGTTCGGTACACGCCGCCAATTGAGTCATGATGAATAATCGGAAGAGGACAACACTGAAGGCAGTCTCAACGCAGGGTCAGATGATAGCGATACGTCCTGAATAGTCGTGTTTTTACTTCCATTTAGTAACACATTTACTACCTTGTCTTATGTGTGCTACTATGTGACATCTACCAACTGGAAAACAGAGCGCGCAATTCATCTCGCGTTGCATGTTTTACTGTTCTATACGAACTCTCTTACTGTAATATCACGTGGTATGACTAGCTTGTTTTTCCTGTGTTGTTCGTAGTCTACTACTGTCTACTGCGTAGCGGTTACTTCTGGGTTTATTTACTTGGACAAAAAAATACAACAATCAGTGGCGTCGTTGTCACAACCCCATTTTTATTAAACTAAATTATTGTGCATCTCGTGGGTATGCATTTTATTTCTGGAGCACTTGCACAAATTTTTGCATTTATAAAACTTCAAATTAAAGTTAAACATATAACTCAAATCGAAGCTCCAAATAAAAACTGCAATAAATACTTATGAAGGTCTCTGGGAAATAATTTATTTAAACCTTAAAATATTTATCATGAATAAATATGAGTGTTTTAGATTTTTAGAACTCAAATCAACCTTGAGAAAATTCAAATCCCAATTCTAAAAGCCCTGCAGTAAATGATTTATGAACAAGTAAATAAAACATGAACAGTGATGTTAGAAAACTTTTATGTGTGCTAGGTCATCCCAGGAACCTCTCTAAAAAAAATTAGAATTTTCTAATTTTATTTGCTATTTCTAGCAACCGGTCAAATTGGAGAGGTTTTGAAATTAAATCAGTCAATTACCTATTGAACCGGTTCGACCTAACCCTAACCCAGAACCGACCCAACTCGGTCCGACCGCACCGCACCTCATCCCCACTGACCTCCGGGGCCCCCTTCGTCGGCCCTTCTTCTCCAAGCCTCCGTGCCAGCGCCGAGCCACGCAACTGCTCGTCGGGACACGCGTGCCCCTCTCCTCGCAGCAGCACAGCTCGCCCATGCCGCCCTATGCCCTAGCCTCATCGTCTTGGCCTCATCTCCTTTCCCTCTCCATCCTCATCTCTGCCCTTGACTCAATCTGACTCCAAAAACTTGAGCTCCAGAGCCGGCCGCCAAACCTCCAAGCCGCTCGTCGCCGTTCCGGCCGGCTCGGTGACCCACTTCCACTTTTAGTCGCATCAAAATGTGTTCTAGGGTTCAAGGAGCAATTCCCCTTCGTCAATTCGAGGATGCATCCCCTGGGAAGCCTCGCCACCGGGTTCTTCTCCACCACAGGCCGCAACCGTCGTTTCCACCGTCACGCCTCCTTCAGCGATCCCTTCTTCAATTCTTTCTCACAAGAGCATCTTTGGACCTCCCTTTACCTCTCCCTACCACTCAATTGTGCTCTACCCCTCTCCAGGACCGTCGCCACGATGAACTGACCGCGCCGCCCCAGGTCGCCGTGGTCAGCTTGCTCTGGCCACTCTCCGCCTTCGTCGACCACTCCGTCGTGCTCCAGGTAACCCGCTGCTACTCATGCTCCTCCTACTTCGCCCCCAACATCACCCAAGCACTGCCGCCATGTGTCTCCTCCACGGCTGGCCGCCGCTCGCCCTCGTCCGGCCACAACCGACCGTCTCCGGCCACGCCACCACTACTCCTAGAACCTACATGCTTCACTGTTTCCATATTTTTCACTTCTGACCGCCGCCATCCTTCCTGTCGCCGGCGACATGTGCCGCCCCAAGCTGTCAGCCACATCCCCTGTGCTGGCCTCCCTGTTCTTTATCTCTGTATTTAACTCGTTCTCTAAGTAATAGTGCCCATCAGTAAGATCAAGTGAATTCAATTGCTGCTAGACCTTTTGATTAACTTTTAGATTACTCGAACCTAATTAACAAATGGATTAGGGATTCCGGTGAGAAAATGTGTTTGACAGCACCTAGTTCTGGAAAACTTGCTGTTGTATGTGTATGAATAGCAATCTGAAGTCAGCTTTGTCAATAGGCTGATGGTATGGTTAAGGCAGTAGTTAGAATTGTCTTAATTCAATTAGGTTTTGGACAATTAGTTTTTGTAGAAATCAAATTTAAAAGTCAAGTACTGATATGATTATTCAAAAAACCAATAGAGAACAGTCAAATCATTTTTATACAATGTTGATCAGATAAGGATTTGAATAAGGTAATAAGCTTCTGTCAATCCTAATACATGTAATTACAAAGTCATTGTTTCATTTAGCTTTTAAGATAACAGAACAACTCAATTTGACAAAACAGCAAAATCCTGTTTATGCATTGATGATCAGAGAAGATAACTAGATGAAAAATTGAAATAACAGTGAACTAATGGCATTGCTGATACTAGTGTTAGAAAGGTTATGGATTCAATTAGCCAATTTGAAAGAAATTCAATTAGTGAGAAGTTTGGTTAAATAATACTCCCAATAAGCAAATTCTTCTCAATGTGCAGGATGTCTGAATATGAACAATAATCTGAAAAGTATCAGCATTGCTAGAAGGCTACTAACATGATCAATGCTAGTAGCTAGAGCCTTTCCTGATTCAATTAGTCCTTAGACAATTATCTAGCAGTAGAAACCTAATCTGAAAACAAATTTGGATTATTAAGTTAAGTAGGAAGATTAAGTTAACCACACCTCCAAACAGCGATTTTCCTCTAATAGCATGTATGGTCAGAAAAGATCACCACGTAAAACCTTGCTAATTACAGTGGGTTGATGGCCATTCCAAAATTCATGTACTTAGAAGGTTGATTGTTCCAGTTAGGCTTTAGACCTCAAACTAACAGAGGCAAAACATCTGAAAAATAAGTAGTAGTTGATTCACCAAAGCAAAACAGTGAATTCTTTGATTAGACTGAAATTTAATGGGATAAGAAAATTGGGGAGAACAGTAAGTAGAATTGATGACTTTTGGAGATTTCAAACTAACAAACCTTTTGATGTTAGCCAAGTCCAGTACTTATATAAGTCTGACAATACTTAGTAGTCTTAACAACAATATGAACATAAAAACAGAATTATAAACCTCATCAAGATCACAATGATCAATCTTTAACAATAAATCCAAAGAGAGTAAGAACTAAATGGGAGGCAAGATTGGAATGCAATATTCATTTAACCGGGAGATAGATCCTTGTCTAATGCCAAAACAAATGGGTTAGAAAATATACTTATTACCCATTAATACTTAATCTATAAGAGTAACATTAATCTTAAGTCAAGAATTGAATTATTGATTAGTAAACAGCAGTAGACTTTATGCCTCAACTTCAAGTTCATAAATTCATAAGTAATTCATACCAACTCCAATTGAGATGAATCCAATTGGGTTATTCTTAAAATTTTATTCTCTTGCAGATTATGTAATCTTTGTCCCCACCACTATTCCAGAAATTTCCACTAAAATATTTAATTTCTGCTGAAGCTACAGTAACCTGATTTTCAGGATTTTCTTTCTAATTGATTTATAAAAGGCTATAACTTTCACATAGGAACTCCAATTGAACTAAAATTTTCACCTAAAATCATCTAAAATCATAATCTCACTAATCATCTAAAATCATAATCTCACTAATGTGTAAATGTCATGCATTTTTAGCACTTTGGATTTTCTCGGTGTTTTTATGTTTATTCGATATCGTTCTCTCTAGATCCCGAAGTGTCTGAAGTGAGTAATTACGCAACCGAGAGTGAACAAGTGGACTTCCAACAACGCAAGCATCCTCTTGCATCATATTGATCCCAGTTTTGGAAATTTAGTATTTTAAATTGCAATGATAATTACTAGCATGCTATTTTTGATATATCAATACTTTGTGAGTTTAGTTAGCTATGTCCTAACTCTTGTAGGTTATCCTTGATATTGCCATACAACTATGCTTAAGTTAGTTTTCATGTGATGTTATTTATCCTTTATATGGATGCTTAGCCATGCAGGTCAGTAGTTACAGTAGTTTGGTTGATGGGGTTATCTCATCAATCTTGGGAAACACTGAATATTTTATCTTTATGCTTTGGTCTAGATTTTTTAATCTAGTTTTTTAGTCTAAAATTTCCGTATTTAAAATTGATTTTGATCTGGACAAGTGGCTAGTAGGGTGGGTGCCTTCGTGTACGAGAATCGGGTTCAGTGAAAAGATTTGTTTGGATCGTTAAGGACCGAACTTTGGGCTGTCAATCCAAGTACCATACGTACTTCCACACACAGGGTGGGAGCCACTTGGTCAAGTAAGGGGAGAATTTTATTGAGTTTGAGCACAGGTGGTGTGAGGACATCATGTGTGCGATCATGTGTTCGTAGGGATCTGACTACAATTTATAATGTGCAAGGGAGCAATGTTTTTATTTCTGTTCATTGGGCCGGCATTCCCAACACAACTTGTGAGCCCACTTAGCAAGCTCTATCGGTAGCTTGTACTGAATTGGGGTCATCTCGCATGGGTGTTTCAACTCAATAAGATTATCTTGCTGAAAAATACCGAGACTTGATTTCCCGGGCCGATATACCTAAGGAAGTGTATTATTATCCAAAGGCTTACAGACTGATCAAGTCATGTGGGTAAAGATGTACACCCCTACAGGGTTTTATTCTATTCGAATAGCCGTGTCCATGGTTACGGACGACACTTGGTTTGAATGACACCATTAGTAGACTCTTAATTAAAATTGGTCATGGGCAGCAACTTGGTATCGACATGACACGTGTGTCATAAATATTAGTTTATCAAAGTGGGCTACCATTTTGGTATTGTTTGATCTACATATGTATCTATGTCATTTAAATCCTTCTGGTAAAATTGCGTTTGATAAATGGCATTTGTAACTTAGTATGTGTAGGACTGAAAATTGGCTTTTATGCAAAACTTATGCCACTAAAGCCTTCCTTTGGACAACCACTAACATGTATACTTTCTTCTCCTTTGGACAGCTCTAGCACACATACTTTATTTTATTTTTGTGTAAGACTTGCGAGTACCTTATGTACTCAACCGGATTGTCCACTTGTTTCAGTTAAGAACATCACACGAATCAGTTATGACTATCGTACCATTTCTGGGCGATAGCGGCAAATGCAACGGCTTTAACTCCAGTTGTTTGCTTGTGGTATGGGCATGCCTATCTGGGTATTTACCTTTATTTCCACTTTTTATTCCACTGCAATTTATTGTTCTATGTTTAGTTTTGGCCAGTCAGCCCTTTTATACAAAATCAGACCATAAGGTCCTATTTGTTGATGTTATAATAATAATGCTTCTAATATTTTTGTTTGTTTGACTATGGATGTGATCCATGATGTGTTGGATATGTGCATGTTAGCCATTGATCCTTGGGAGCTAACATGAGACACATATCCAGGGCTTAAAATTGTTTTTTGTTTCAGATTAAGAAATTGATTCAATTTTGTGGTCCCCACAGTCATTTTCATCTACTGATATGTGGTAGTTGTTTTACTATATGATGCCAATAACATTATTGACGTTTGTTTTTGTTAGGAATTACTGTATGTATAAAAAAGACTTTACTTTTAAAACGTAACACTGCTGCTTCGGCTCCCGATGTGTCTCTTCGTCTCCTCCCCCCCCTATGACTTATAAAGATGTACATCAGCTTGCGAAGATTGAATTCACAAAAGCCGCAGCCTTCCCCCACTGAAAAACTCCAAAACAAACACTCAAACTTAAAAACACAACACAAAATGGGTCTATCCTACCTGACGCCCATCTGGCCAGAGCCTGAGCTAGGCTGCAGACCATGATTATGTCCACGACCTCCTCCGTGCTCGGCCCTTGTGTCCACCGGAGAGCGTAGCTATGATCATCCGCACACTGCGCCTCCTACTCAATCGGACCAATATTATGGTCTGCAACGTCCGACGAACCAACCTCATCATGGAGATTGTACTCTTGAGCTACGTGGATCGTGTCAAAGAATCGATCCAGAGTGTCGATGACTACATCGCCAGGCAAAACGCAAGAGCCGACCTCGCCGAGACCAAGGAAGAGAGGAACGACCTCTTTGGACTATCGTCAACACGCTTCCTTCGTACCAGCGACGCGAAGCTTGACTCGCCACCGCGAAGGAGAAGGTGGACACATTTCTCCACATATTCCCTAATCTAGCCCCCGTTGAAGTCCACAAGTAGGCTTACAAATGCTTGAGGGCTGCGATAGGGTCTTGCCTTAGCCACTAAGGCCTTCTTTCTTTCACCTTTTCTTCTCTTCTTTTCTTTTTATATCATGCAAATGTAAAACAAAAAGCGATCGGCCACGTTATTTAGCCAAACTTTCCCAAAAATATAAAGAATTTCTATCTTTAGTGCTTACTGGCATATACATGCAAATTTACTGCATTGTTTGCTTCAATTTACGGCTTACAGATATCATCTAGAAATAGAGCGCATTATTCGGCTCGTGTTGTATGTTTTACTGTTCTATACAAGCTCTCTTACTGTAAATCTCAAGTGATATAACTTCTCGATTTTATGGGTCTACTGTGCGCGTATCCCAGCTGGTTACAAAAATCACCCTTATTGTACACGTGATTTTACCGTCTTGGTCCCATTCTTTTACTGCCTTTTGCTTGGCGATTAACGTTATGTTTGTTTAGCAAAAAAAATGCAACAAGTAGTGACACTGTTTCATCTACTGTATATGATAGCTCTTTTACTTTAAGATGCACAAGAAATTACTGGCCTCTGATTTTGTTTGGAATTACTGTATGGGTAAAATAATTTTACTATGTTGAGGCTTATCGTTTATTGTACTATCACCACGCTATTTTTGTTTTTTGTATGTTTGTGTGTGAAAAATAAAAAATGATACCATATCAACCGATTCCTCATTTTTAAAAATTGTAACACTGCCGCTCGGGCTCCCCGATGCGTTTGTTCGTCTTCCCCACTACAACTTATAAGGATGGGCATCCGCTTACCAAAAAAAAAAAGCCCCGTCTTCCGCCTATTGAAATAAAACTCCAAAACACACACTCCAGTACTCCACCGTCCCCGTTGATTTCCAAAGCCAAACAACAAAAAATGCCTTCAAGCTCTTCTTCATGTCTCCTACCCATGGTAGTTCTGGCCTACCTCGCCCTTATATACGAGCACCTGTCTGGGCGGAGCCTGAGCCATGCTGTGAACCATTATTATATCTGCGACCTCCTCCGTTCTCACCGCCCCCCGCCCCTCATGTCTACTGGATAACGTGTCTTCGATCATCCGCAGGCTGCACCTCCTACTCAGTCGAACCAATGAATTGGTCTCCGACGTCCGGCAGGCCAACCTCGTAATCGAGATTGTGCTCACTAACTACGTGGAGCGTGTCGAAGTAACGATCCAAAGGCACGATGCATGCATCGACATGCTAAGCGTGAGGGTCGATGATACCGAGAGCATGGAAGAGGCTGAAGCCCTCCTTGGCACATGATCGACATGTATCCTCAGTACCAATGGTTCCAAGCATGACTCGCCGCCGTGAAGGAGCAGGTGGAGGCATTTCTTCACATATTCCCTGATCTCGTTCCCGCCTAAGCTCACAAGTAGGCTTACGAGCGCTTGAGGACTACAATAGGGTCCTACCTTGGCCACTAGGGCCTTCTTCTTTTCTCTTTTTCATGTATAGAAAAAATGTGACCGGCCACGCTATTTGGCCGGATCCCCGAAATATCACATTACCTGTTGTTGTACTACTGTTGAGCATTACTAGTGTAGGACGATTCTCGAGCTGGTCATTTACTACTCTCTACTGTCCATTTTACCGCTCTGTGTATGAGAGTTTACTGTCACACTAACTTTTGATGTACTACCTGATGAGCATTACTGGCCTCTTACGATTCTCTTGTTTGTAAAAAGTAAACGTTCTAGCAGTAAAAGCAGATGACGGGTGCAGTAAAATCATATAATGGGTTTGTGTGGTCATTGGCGATAGGCTTATTATCACCAAAAAGAAAAGAAAAAACGCATGTGATATATTTTGTTAATGTCAGACGTGACGTCTGACATCTCTAGGGGGTCGAGGGTCCTTGCCATTAAATACACACAAAGTCCGTTGTGACACGATGATAATGCTTGAAAATATGTTTGTTGTAATTATTGTGGTATACGCTGCAAGTTACTGTCGGATGGGACATCGTGCATTAGGGGGAGATAGTAGGAGCATGTCCTGATAAAAAAAATATAAACGTATGTGATTTGACAGTAAAAACACAATAAAACTTTACTGTCTAGCCATTGTGTTTTACTATTAGACGTATAAGCTCGAATAGTCATGTTCAAAAAACAAACAGTAAAACAGATATATCAATTACTATCACTCTCTAACAATTACCATCAAAACGAGTTCCACGCACGAGCGGACATTTCTGGCCCATCGACTATAGTTAGTGGGCTGGCCGTATGAGGATTACGCGTGCTCGTGTCCCACCTGGCCTGGTCACGTGCGGTGGGCTGGTTGGTGTAGAATAGTTATTCTACACTTGGACAGAGAATAATGTATATATATAAAGATTATGTTCTTAAGCTCCTGACAGTTTTTCTCCAATGTTAAAAACAGGCTAACTCATGCATTCCTCTTAAAGTTGATAAGTTGATCTTCAGTCACCTGTAAGCTAAATTAAATACACAGTTTTGATCAAGATTTATCATCGGCATCCCAAAGTAGACTTTCCTGTAATGCTGAGCTATCGCAAGAATCATATAAACACAAATACGACAGAACCGCAATATTTCCATCAGCAAATTAAAGTGCGATATGATTCTCCGAAGATATGAAATTGCATAGCTACTAGCAAAGTAGTACGATAAAGTACGATATTTTGTAGCAACTTTAATAGCATATATTTTGTAAATTCTTACAAATAGATAAGATTAGAACATGTGACGATTTCGAATGGGTGTAATAAGAAAAGGAGTATTCCAGTTGCACGTGATGAATTCTTTCTACTGGTCAGTTGCCTCCATAATCCATTCTCTTTTATTTACTCGATCCCTTTGTTCTCTTTTTAGATGACGTTTGAGAATGTCTTTGTACACAAGTGGGTGTTCATAAGAAAGAGAGATGAACATAATAAAGTGGTGAGATATAAAAAGTGAGATTAGTAGCACAAAGGTTCACATAGAGACCTGTCATCGATTTCGATGAAACTTACTCTCCTGTAATGGATGACACAACATTCTAATATCTTATAACTATGGCAACAGAAATGAATTTGAAAATGAAATTTATGGACGCCGTGCCTGCATATTTATATGGGTCACCAGATTCTAAAATCTTCAAAATGAAGATTCCATAGGAACTAAAAGTCCCATGTATGAATGAGAATGAACATAGCAGGATGTATAGTGTTAAGTTACAAAAGTCACTATATGTGTTGAAACAATCAAATCGTATGTAGTATAACAGACCGAGAAAATTCCTTTTTACAAAAGGGTTAAATAACAAAGTATGTCCCTATGTGTTCATAAAGAAATCCAAGAAAAGATTTTGCATAATCTCTCGATGACTTGAACATAATCAAAAACACGGAAGATATTTTTGAAGTGAGCTCATACTTAAAGACGAATTCGAGATTAAAGATTTGGGTAAAACCAAATATTATCTCAGGTTGCAAATTGAAAATTTGTCTTATGCATATTTCTGCATCAGACCACTTATCTCGATAAATTTCATCCACTGGGTACACCTATGGTCTTAGGTCGTTGAAAGTTGAGAAAGATTCAAATGGACCTAGACGAGATAATAAAGATACATTAGGACCCGAAACCCTTTATTTAAGTGTAATTAGAGCATTGTTATGCCTTGTTTATTATACCAGGCATGATATTGCTTTTGCAGTAAATTATTTGATAAGATATAGTTCCAAGCCTACGAAGAGGCGTTGGAACATAATTAAGAGAATCCTCAAGTACTTTAGAGGTACAACTGATCTTGGACTCTTTTACCCCAATAGTCAAGATATAAGGTTGAAGGGTTACTAAGACGTTGGCTATCTTTCTGATCCCCACAATACAAAGTCACAGACCGAATATGTTTTTCTAAGTGGTTCTACAACTATCTCTTGAAGATCTGTAAAACAATTAATTATTGCTACGTCAACTAATCATGCTAAGATCATTATACTATATAAGACAACTCGAGAGTACATATAGCTTAGAAGACTAATTCACCATATCCAAGAGTCTTACGATGTAAAGGTGGATAAAACATCTTGCATCGCATAAATGAAGAATAGCTATATCAAAATGCATATGACAAAGAATATACTCTCTAAGCATTTATATCCATATGAGCAACAGGAAAATGATAATATAGAAAAACAGAAAATCCAATTAAGTAAGAATCTTACATATTTGTTTACCTTAGCCTTGTCATGACCGAATTTTGATAAACTTGTTAGTGGTATTAGTATGAGAAGACACAAAGAGTTGTTGTCTTCACGAGGAGATATATGATCTTTATATATGTTCATTATTGGATGAATAGATGTACTTTTTTTCCTTATTTGAGTTTTGTTCCAATGGATTTTTCTCATTCGAATGTTTTTAACGAGGCAGCATGTGCAATGGCAAGAACACGAGTTACGCACTCTTTTCTTCTTACCATTTTTTTCCGCTAGTTTTTAGGAGTTTTTAATGAAGCATGGTCATGACATGGAGTGTTATATATTGGCTTGTTTCGAGGTCCGATTATATGTGAACACTTTACCCAAACAAAGACCCGCTAGGAGGATATCGGTCCACAAGGCACATTAGTTAGTTTAATCACGTATTACTTATTCACGCATGAAGCGAAACCCCTACTATATAAAGTGAGGCAGGGGTTAAAGATATCAATAAAGAGAAGATTAGGACTACATTCTTATGTTTTTGTCTATTGTTTATTATTTGTGAGTTAAGAGTTTCGTTCGTCGACAATGTGACCTCGAATATACAACAATAACCACCTTCTGCAGAAATCTAATCAAATATAATCAAGCCTTGCCTGGAAGAAGCACCAGTTCTGGTACAGGCCCCACGAAACATTTTATTTTTCCTTTTAGGCCTGTACTGTACATGCTGTCCAGAGATGATTTCATGAACGGCCAACTGAAGCTTTATCTGTATGAAATCAAGAGAATATGTTGTCATCTTCTTGACGGGAGCATAAATATTGACAAAGAAATTACATCATAAATCTTAAGACAACATCAGGGGTACCAATTAGCCAAAATATACAAAGAAATGGATTTTCTCTTCACAAGAAAAGCATCAATGAAAGAAAAGTTACCACAGAAGCGATCGTGGTATTGATGAGGATCCCTCAGGGCTTAGACCTTCACGAGCAGCTCCACCACCACTAGCTGACAATGTTTTGTTTTCGCTGTCAGCCGCTGAATCTGAATCAGCGTTGCTGGTACTGTTTACACAATACTTCTGCAGCCACCTATCAGTCTCCCAAAGGACGTGCATGATGCTCTCCCTTGCAGAGTACCCATGGCTTTCCGAAGGGAGTATCACCAAACGAGACAGTGCACCGTGACCTTTCAAGGCATTGAAGAATCGGTCTGACTGTAAGATAAATATCAGAAATAAAATTAGATGATACCAAACCATTAGCTAAAGAATGGAACCATACGCTGACCAGGAAATAAACAATGTCACGAACATTTGAACAGAACATCAATTCATATTTCATAACAGTGCAGAGATAATTTCCCTCAAAAGACAATGCAGGAGACAATGACAAACAGATGTGAACAAGTCACTCCAGAGGCGAGACCATATATATCAGACCACGGTTTTGTTTACTAGGTAAGATGCTGAAAGCCAGGTAGATTTAATTTCATATATGCAAAATGAAACATTGGTTACCTGGAACAACAATTCAAAAGTTCTTATCGCTACAGTGTATATTTTACATTATTCTACATACTATTGTATAGGTTTTGGTCACTTATATTACTTTCACATTAAAACCAATATAGTTGCTAATATAAAGTATACACATGTCAAAATGAATTTGGGGTAAAAACTGTTAAAAAAATTGAGATGGGCAGAAGTAGATTAAAGGTGATCAGTTCCGACTCTAATGCGGAGTAACTGATATGTCTGACAGGTTAAGAGTAAGTTGGTGGCATAGGGCTTGACCTGCATTGTCAGTGTTCCAGAATTGTTGTCCTGCTCTCCATGAATAAGTAAAATTGGTTTCTTGATCTTGTTGGCCGACATGAAAGGGCTCATCTCGACATAGGTGTTAGTCGCCTCCCATAGTGTTCTATCCTCATTCTGCAGAAAAATGCAGGCTGTAAATAAAGACTGAAAGACTGCACCAGATAGGCAAGTACCAGTTCAGCATTTGTGTGTACCTGAAACCCAAATGGAGTTAGTGTCCTGTTGTAAGCTCCAGAACGAGCGATCCCACAGCAGAAAAGATGAGGAGCGTGAGCTAAGAGGTTAGCTGTCATGAATGAACCGTATGAATGACCACCAACAGCAATTTTATCAGGGTGAGCCACCTAAAGAACAGCGAGAGAAGAGATCAAGCTCAATCTTCAAAGGCATTGCCCAGGATAGGTGAACTAATGAACATTTCAAGCATATTTGCAGAACAGAAAGGCTCCGTGTATGAGCTCTACAAAGAGACTTCTTACAAGTCACTCATAGTTAGGTCTTGTATAACTGTCACGAAATCACTTGTAAAACAATCATTTACAGGCATAAAAGGGATCTTTGCGCAAAGTAGTAGAAAAGGCTCACCCCTCTCCTAACAACTTCCTCAACTGCAGCCTCTGCACTAGCTACTAGTTGCTCCACATACCTACAAAATAGTTTGCAATATTGAAAGAATAAATACAATGTGTAACATCCCAAAAATTCAGACTTGGGATAATTGTACCGAGAATAAATGTGGAAATATTTGGAGCATGTTTTTCAATTTTTCTCAAAACAATTATTGCATTTGCAAACAAACAGTGACCTTAAAAGAATTTTCGAGAAAAGTACAGAACAGATAAAATTCTAGAAAAATTACACAAACAACTAAACAGTGTCAGGAGCCTCCACAAAAAATTTCATAATTTTTGGAGCTCGTCTGCTATGTTTAAAAATGCGACAAACACTCAGCCTATTAAAAAATTCAAAACCGAATTTCTTTTTCCCACCGCCTTTCTGGGCCAAAAGCCAGTGCGGCCCATCTCCACGCGCACCAGCCAGCCCGCCACGCTCCCCCATCCTTCTATCGCTGACACCCAGGCCCCACCTGATAGGCTCCGTCTTCCACCTTGCGCCGCGCCCGCGCCATCCCTGGAATACGACTGCCGCCCACCATACCCCGTCCCGTTGCTACAGTGGCCAACCACCCCCTCTGTCGCCGCCTTTTCCCGAACGGATGGAGAGCCAGAGCGCACTACCGTTTTTCTCACTGCGCCCACCAATTTCTCGCCACCTCTCTCGCGCAAATTTCACCAATACTTAAGCATCCGTGCACGTCAACTTCTCCCCAGCTCGCCCCTCGTTCAATCTCGCGCGTCATTCTTGACGCTGGTGAGCGAGCTCCCAACCACCATTGATTCTGGTGAGCTTCTCTTCCCTCGACACCCGCGTCACCATGCGCCTCATACTTCCCTCATGCCATTTCCTTGCTTCATGTAGCCTCTCGAGCCTTGTGACGCATAAGCACCATCATCTTCTTCACCTCCGACGCATACCCTGATCCAGGTCGGCGCGTTCCCGCCATTCTGGTGAGCTTGAGCCTTGCCCGACCGCGTCACAACATGCTCTATACCCTAATAATGCCATTCCCCCACTTGATGTTGGTCTATATGCAGAGGATGACCCGAATCATGCTCCTTCCCCATTTCCGGCCACTGCAGCCACTTTCGCTGTTTGTCGCCACTCCGGTGATTCTCTGGTTGATTCCTTCCTCCTTCACCGTCCTTAGCACGCCCATGATCTAATGCATGGCTCCTTGTAGCTTCTCCATCTCCGTGAAGCCATCGCCGCCGCCGCCTGCCGTCGTTGCTCCAGCCTCCCCGGCCATCCTCCAACGTCGTTAACCCCATTTGTGAGCTTCTAGTAGTCCCGTAGAGCTAATGCGCCGGTTAGAATGAATGTTTACCTAGTGTAGCATAGATTTCCCCGTAGCCGATCATGGCGCCGCCGCGGAAGACGTCGCCGCCGCTCTAGTGACCATTGGTCCACGCGCCACCACCAGTAGCATCGCAATAACCCTCTAGAGCTCATGCGCACAATCTTTCGCGTTGCTTCTATCCCGTTTGCCAAAACCATTGCGGCCCTGTTTCTTGCCGCCTCTGGAAGTCACCATCGGCGATGCTCCGACCATCCATTGCCTTGCCGCCACCACCCGGTAAAATCATCATCGCACCAGGAGCCCATTTTGCCCATCCCTGAGCCAAGCCGCCGACGCCGTTCGACGCCGACGAGCTCGCCTTCGCGCTCAGCCGCGCGTGCTCTGTGCTCCTTCTCTCCTCTCCTGGCAGTGGACCCCACTAGTGGATTAAGGTTTGTTTAACGCTAATAATAGTAGTTAAGAACAATAAGTCGATGACATGTGGGACCGGCAGAAAAACTAATCGAAAATCTAATTTAAACGTGCTTTAGTAAATGAGTCACTGACATGCGGAACTCACTCACTGTTTTCTTAACTTAAGCGTATTTAAAACCTGAGAGATTGACAAGTGGACCCCACCTGTCAAAGGGTTAACTCAAGGACAAAATCAATTTAAGGTTAATACAAAGTCAATTTAAGGTTAATCACGCAGTTAAATACTAATAAGCCTATGACATATGGGACCATCCACTGTTATCTTAAATAAAAACGCGATTTAAAAACCTGAGAGACTGACATGTGGGGCCCACATGTAAGAAATTGATTTTCAAAAAAATGGAAAAATGAAAAAGCCGCTTTCAGTTCAAAGGAAATATGTCTTCTCTATTAGAAAGCGTAATTTCAGAAAATACGCCATCGACGTCATCCCTTTCTTAATTTTTAGGATTTTTTTCAAACCGAGCAAATTTCAAATGCTAATAGCTTTTGCATATGAACTCCAAATTGGATGGTTCTTTTTTCTAAAATCATGCTATGTCTGAATATGCAAAAATATTTGAATTTGTTGTTATTGAATTTATTTGATTATTTGTGTTTTATTCTCAGATCTTTCGAATAGACGTCGAAAACACGAACGAGCCTCTTGACCATCAAGCACCCTCATACTCAGAGCAACTTGAGCAAGGCAAGCACTTCCTTTGACCATGTTGATCCCATTATTTCAATTATTGTATTTCGTTTGCAAAATCTATTATACATGTGTGTATGTTTGGCTAAAAATTGCTATATTTATAGGTAACGGTAGATAAATTCCTATTGATTCCATGAATCCTCCTTGTGAAGTTGATATCCTTACTATTGTAGCCCTTAGGACATGGTTTAGACCGTAGCTAATGTCAATTTGGGTATTTCAATTTCGAATATCGAATAGATGCTTAGTCGTGCTCTAGTTTTCACTAGATTTGAACATTTGATAATATTTGTGTATGGAATTGGGAGATTTTGAAATCTTTGGATCGGGGTTACCTCTGTTAGATTGATATAAACATGGAAATGAAAACTTAGTTTTTGACGCGACGAGTTATAATATGAAGAAAAATGTGAGTGTTCTCGCATGTAGTTAGGGGGAAATTCACGCTCGGGTCAATTAAGGACTAAACTTCGGTGTGCCAATCTAAGCATAAACGTACAACCATATGTGCTAGTTATGAGATAGTCGTAGCTAAATAAGTTATCTAGGACTAGCCTTGCATTTTTGTAGGCCGCAGTAGTACAGGCAATCTGAGTAGGTTTACTCGAATGGGCTCCCTTCACCGAGGCGTTGGGACCAAAGTCTTCCAATACAACGATGAATGTCTCACTGAAATAGGGGGTACCTACGTGATGTGAGGGTTTGTCATCCACTGGGCTAGTGCAAGGTTAGGACTAGGTGATGTAAAGGCGTGTTATGAACTCTAGACTACATACTATAATGTTGTGTGTGGTGGTATCGACGAATACCGAACAAACTAGAGACCTCATATCATGTGGGTAAAGTTGTACACCTCTGCAGAGTGGAAAATCTATTTAAATAGCCGTGCTCGCGGTCATAAGCGTGCTTAGTGTAGTTTCATCAAGTATAGTGTTTACTTTTGTAAAAACGGTTTGTTGGAAAATGATGGGATCGTTTGTTGATGTGTGTGCCATGTCTATGGTTGAGAATGAGTCGATGATCGCAGCCGAGGAAGGTTGTGATTTACTATTGTTATAGTGACATACTTATCATTTCATTACATGTCAATTGCTCTTTAAAATTTCCGTTGCAAATTATTACATATCGGTATTGCAAATTAAACTTGCTTCATACTAAAAATAACTTGTAACGTAGATCCATATTCTTGTTTAACCTTGCATTTATACTATGTTGCGATACACTACAAGTCTTATTAAGTACAAAATGTACACAATCTTGCTTAAATTGTTATTCAAAGAATGAGATAGAACCGGTTCCTGACAACACGTACTTTGCTCCCAGTACCGGAGGATATGGTGACGGGTCTTTCTAGGACTAGTCCTTGTCGGTTGCCCATTGGTAGGGATAAGGCACACCGCTGGACCCTTTTTGGTTTTATTACTATGCTTCCGCTGTTTACTCTCGATACTTGTAGTTTAATTTAGCCAGTCGGCCCTTGTAATATAAACTTGTCATATAACGCTTAAGTTTTAGTCATATTTGTTTCATGTTGTATGTATATTGTGTATGGATGTGATTATTAATGTTGTGAATGTGTGTACTAGCCACTGATCATAGGACTAGTACGGTACACACACGAGGAATTCGGGTATTCAACATCCGAGGTCCGACACAATGATACAAATGTAGCATAGTTAAAAAATTTCCAGTCGCATAGAAGTAGATGGAATAGAGCATTAGTAGCAAATGCACCTGTCATTGGCCTCTTCATCACCTTCACCAATAATTGGGATAGTCGGACCTGACAGAATAGCAAACCTGCAAGTTAAAAGTGTTGAGTGAGAGTGTACCAGAAAGAAACATATTGGCAGGATATGCATTGAAAAATTGACTTCGGCTAAATTTTGAAGGTTAAAGGAGCTGAAAAAGTAATTCTGTCCTTGAAATAAATGGTATGCATTATTCTTGAATGGTAAGAAGAGAAATAATACCCTCTAGCCAACCAAAGCAGAGGGGATGTAGCACCGATTCCTGGAAACTCATTAGGGGAACCACGCACTTGTCCGGCAGCATCTTTGCTTTTAAACTCACCAGGGTAGGACCAAACTAAACATGGCAAAGGTCCATCTTTGGATGGATCATAACCTGGGGGCAGGTACAATTTTGCTGTAAGTTGAACCCCATCCTTCCGCTGGTATCTTATCATCTCCTTACACAATGAAGCAAGCTGAGGGTATGGATGGGGAAAATTCGTGATCTGAACTTGCTTCTTTTCTGGCCAAATCTGCAGGTAATATTGCGTGTTTTCTGTTTTTGATTCTTTTGATGTAAGTATTTTTAACTGATCAACGGGCAGTTCCACATCAGTTTTGTCTGACATCAGTGCAACAACAGTTTCATAGAATTTTTCCTTGTCACTTTCCCATATTCGCTCTTTACTTCCGGTATTTCTGCAAAAACAATGGTATCAATTGGCATCTGGCACATGTTGCACAATAATAATCTCATAGAAAATAAATATAATCACTGATGGATATGAACATACATATCGAACAAATCAAGGAATGGAACATTTCCTTCTGGCGTGGCACCCATCCCGTTGAGCAAGATGTAAGTACTTTCATCTTGTTTCTTAATCTTTGCAATAACATATGTTCCCATGGCTGTTCTTCGCAGCATTGGTGATCCAGGATCAGAGTATACATCTTCTGAAGATCTATCAAATAAAATGCGTGGACTGGCAACTTTTTTATCAGGAGAGACCATCCATGTTCTTGTTTTCCGAGTTTTGTACCAAGATTCATACACTAAAGCAAGAGATTCATCACACCAAGAAGTCCCTCTGCACCAACCGAATGAAAACAGGAGAACAACAAAGTAGGAAGAATTAATTAGTAACAACAAATAAATTGTAATAAAGGATAGCATAATTAACATTATAAAAGAAAGTGTCATGTAGTTATATTCAGGGACCAAATACAATAAGTGATTTGGATGGTAAGAGTACGATTATATATTTATAATTTTTTGACAGAAAACTCTATATTAATTTTCTTTATTCATTTGAAGTTTCCAGCTAGCAGTATTGTAACTTCGTTAAATGCACAAAGCTTAACCATGACATCAAGTCAGAGAACCAAAGCTTAGTGATCCTACTAAAGTAGGCTAATGGATAGTTTGAATGACATACGCATAGCGAAGGTCAAGTTTATGTAGAATCTCTGGTTGTTCACAATTTATAGGCTCAGCATTTTCCATGTAAACTATGTCACGAGGTGAAACTTCTACTTTTGCATCTCCACCATCCTGTGTCTCCACCCTGACAAAAGCAAGGATAAAGTAAACCAGCTAGAACATGGAACAACTTATGATTCATGAAAACACTCGCAAAGCATATCTTGATTCTTGCCAAATGAAGTCATTCTCAACTCAACTAAATGTAGCGTATGAATATAACAGACCATCCAAAAGGTATAACTGACACCGTAAGAGCAAAGTTTGTACATAAAAGATCCGACAATTAACAATACTTGCATGCACCACTTACCCTGATGCTATTTTTACATAACAATTGGTTAAGATAGTATCAGGGCCAGCTAATCAAATTGAGATAGGAAAATAAACTCTTTCTGTATACCCCTAATAATGTGAGCATACTGAATAGTACCAGGCTACCAGCAAGGATTCGTAGTCTTGTATTGAGCTTGACAGCTAGCATTGTGGTAAATCAGGATAGAATAATATTTTCTAAAAAGAATGGAAGGATATTATCACAATATAATAAACGACCCATATGCATTTGCATAGAATCACGTTTATCAGCAGAATCAATCAAGCAAAAGGAGAATGGTTTTCCCACATATACATGGACATCCATGTACTAATAATTTTAAATGTGCCTCGAGATTGATGCAAGCTTTCAAAATTCAGACCAACATCTCATATTCTAATAAATTTTAATGTCCTTGCACAAATCTTGGAGCACTTTAGATGGATAGGATAGTACATGGATATGCATATACATGTGGACTTGCATTTCTCAAGTAAAAGTGGTTTATTGGGTTGAAAAAGTATGGATGATACATAAACTCATACCATATCCAAACCACAAATATAAAATATAATCAGAACAAAAGGGAAAACCAAAAGCTATGACTACTACAACAAAAGTTGATATTCTTAGGATATTATCTCATACCGATTCCCTTAATTTGAGGTTCTGAAGGATGAGTACTAGTTTTCTACCAAGCAGCATCCCAGAGAGTTATAAAATGCAACTATACTATTATAGAAAGTACTAGCTTGAAACTATATCCCTTTTGCTTAGTTGATACATGTAATCTCAACCTCTGTCTTTTCATGAAAGGCCAGGCTCTATGGAACCATCCAAACAACCTAAACTGTCTGATAAGGTTGGATGGCTTCCTTCTAGTATGGAGAGCGAGCGCACACCGCTTTTTCTCATCGCGCCCACCAATTTCTTGCCACCTCTCGCGCTAATTTCACCAATACTTAAGCATCCCGGCACGCCAACTTCTCCCACCGGCCCTCGCTCAATCTCGGCGTCATTCTTGACGTGGGAAGCGAGCTCCAACCACCATTGATTCTCGTGAGCTTCTCTTCCTCGACACGCGCCACCATGCGCCTCATACTTCCTCATGCCATTTCCTTGCTTCATGTAGCCTCTCGAGCCTTGTGACGCATAAGCACCATCATCTTCTTCACCTCCGACGCATACCCGATCCGGTCGGCGTTCTCGCCATTCAGTGAGCTTGAGCCTTGCCCGGCCGCGTCACAACATGCTCTATACCTAATAATGCCATTCCCACTTGATGTTGGTCTATATGCGAGGATGACCAATCATGCTCCTTCCCATTTCCGCCACTGCAGCCACTTTATTGCTTGTCGCCACTCCGGCGAGTCTCGGTTGATTCCTTCCTCCTCACCGCCCCTTAGCACGCCCATGAGCTAATGCATGGCTCCTTGTAGCTTCTCCATCTCCGTGAAGCCATCGCGCCGCCGCCGCCGTCGTTGCTCCAGCCTCCCCGGCCATCCTCCAACGTCGTTAACCCCATTTGTGAGCTTCTAGTAGTCCCGTAGAGCTAATGCGCGGGTTAGAATGAATGTTTACCTAGTGTAGCATAGATTTCCGTAGCGATCATGGCGCCGCCGCGAAGACGACGCCGCCGCCCAGGTGACCATTGGTCCACGCCGCCACCAGAGCATCGTAATAACCTCTAGAGCTCATGCGCGACCATCTTTCGCGTTGCTTCTATCCCGTTTGCCAAAACCATTGCGGCCCTGTTTCTCGCCGCCTCTGGAAGTCACCATCGGCGATGCTCCGACCATCCATTGCCTTGCCGCCACCACCCGGTAAAATCATCATCGCATCAGAGCCCATTTTGCCCATCCTGAGCTGCCGCCGCGCTGCTCGACGCCGACGAGCTCGCGCTTCGCGCCACCTGCGTGCTCGTGCTCCTCTCTCTCTCTCTGGCGAAGGACCCCACTAGTGGATTAAGGTTTGTTTAACGCTAATAATAGTAGTTAAAAAACAATAAGTCGATGACATGTGGGACCGGCAGAAAAACTAATCGAAAATCTAATTTAAACGTGCTTTAGTAAATGAGTCACTGACATGCGGAACTCACTCACTGTTTTCTTAACTTAAGCGTATTTAAAAATTGACAAGTGGACCCCACCTGTCAAAGGGTTAACTCAAGGACAAAATCAATTTAAGGTTAATACAAAATCAATTTAAGGTTAATCACGCAGTTAAATACTAATAAGCCTATGACATATGGGACCATCCACTGTTATCTTAAATAAAAACGCGATTTAAAAACCTGAGAGACTGACATGTGGGGCCCACATGTAAGAAATTGATTTTCAAAAAAATGGAAAGATGAAAAAGCCGCTTTCAGTTCAAAGGAAATATGTCTTCTCTATTAGAAAGCGTAATTTCAGAAAATAAGCCATCGACGTCATCCCTTTCTTAATTTTTAGGATTTTTTTCAAACCGAGCAAATTTCAAATGCTAATAGCTTTTGCATATGAACTCCAAATTGGATGGTTCTTTTTTCTAAAATCATGCTATGTCTGAATATGCAAAAATATTTGAATTTGTTGTTATTGAATTTATTTGATTATTTGTGTTTTATTCTCAGATCTTTCGAATAGACGTCGAAAACACAAACGAGCCTCTTGACCATCAAGCACCCTCATACTCAGAGCAACTTGAACAAGGCAAGCACTTCCTTTGACCATGTTGATCCCATTATTTCAATTATTGTATTTCGTTTGCAAAATCTATTATACATGTGTGTATGTTTGGCTAAAAATTGCTATATTTATAGGTAACGGTAGATAAATTCCTATTGATTCCATGAATCCTCCTTGTGAAGTTGATATCCTTACTATTGTAGCCCTTAGGACATGGTTTAGACCGTAGCTAATGTCAATTTGGGTATTTCAATTTCGAATATCAAATAGATGCTTAGTCGTACTCTAGTTTTCACTAGATTTGAACATTTGATAATATTTGTGTATGGAATTGGGAGATTTTGAAATGCTGGATCAGGGGTTACCTCTGTTAGATTGATATAAACATGGAAATGAAAAACTTAGTTTTTGACGCGAGCGAGTTATAATATGAACTGAAAAATGTGAGTGTTCTCGCATGTAGTTAGGGGGAAATTCACGCTCGGGTCAATTAAGGACTAAACTTCGGTGTGCCAATCTAAGCATAAACGTACAACCATATGTGCTAGTTATGAGATAGTCGTAGCTAAATAAGTTATCTAGGACTAGCCTTGCATTTTTGTAGGCCGCAGTAGTACAGGCAATCCGAGTAGGTTTACTCGAATGGGCTCCCTTCACCGAGGCGTTGGCACCAAAGTCTTCCAATACAACGATAAATGTCTCACTGAAATAGGGGGTACCTACGTGATGTGAGGGTTTGTCATCCACCGGGCTAGTGCAAGGTTAGGACTAGGTGATGTAAAGGCGTGTTATGAACTCTAGACTACATACTATAATGTTGTGTGTGGTGGTATCGACGAATACCGAACAAACTAGAGACCTCATATCATGTGGGTAAAGTTGTACACCTCTGCAGAGTGGAAAATCTATTTAAATAGCCGTGCTCGCGGTCATAAACGTGCTTAGTGTAGTTTCATCAAGTATAGTGTTTACTTTTGCAAAAACGGTTTGTTGGAAAATGATGGGATCGCTTGTTGATGTGTGTGCCATGTCTATGGTTGAGAATGAGTCGATGATCGCAAGAGGAAGGTTGTGATTTACTATTGTTATAGTGACATACTTATCATTTCATTACATGTCAATTGCTCTTTAAAATTTCCGTTGCAAATTATTACATATCGGTATTGCAAATTAAACTTGCTTCATACTAAAAATAACTTGTAACGTAGATCCATATTCTTGTTTAACCTTGCATTTATACTATGTTGCGATACACTACAAGTCTTATTAAGTACAAAATATACACAATCTTGCTTAAATTGTTATTCAAAGAATGAGATAGAACCGGTTCCTGACAACACTTACTTTGCTCCCAGTACCGGAGGATATGGTGACGGGTCTTTCTAGGACTAGTCCTTGTCGGTTGCCCATTGGTAGGGATAAGGCACACCGCTGGACCCTTTTTGGTTTTATTACTATGCTTCCGCTGTTTACTCTCGATACTTGTAGTTTAATTTAGCCAGTCGGCCCTTGTAATATAAACTTATCATATAACGCTTAAGTTTTAGTCATATTTGTTTCATATTGTATGTATATTGTGTATGGATGTGATTATTAATGTTGTGAATGTGTGTACTAGCCACTGATCATAGGACTAGTACGATACACACACGAGGAATTCGGGTATTCAACATCCGAGGTCCGACACAATGATACAAATGTAGCATAGTTCAAAATTTTCCAGTCGCATAGAAGTAGATGGAATAGAGCATTAGTAGCAAATGCACCTGTCATTGGCCTCTTCATCACCTTCACCAATAATTGGGATAGTCGGACCTGACAGAATAGCAAACCTGCAAGTTAAAAGTGTTGAGTGAGAGTGTACCAGAAAGAAACATATTGGCAGGATATGCATTGAAAAATTGACTTCGGCTAAATTTTGAAGGTTAAAGGAGCTGAAAAAAGTTATTCTGTCCTTGAAATAAATGGTATGCATTATTCTTGAATGGTAAGAAGAGAAATAATACCCTCTAGCCAACCAAAGCAGAGGGGATGTAGCACCGATTCCTGGAAACTCATTAGGGGAACCACGCATTTGTCCGGCAGCATCTTTGCTTTTAAACTCACCAGGGTAGGACCAAACTAAACATGGCAAAGGTCCATCTTTGGATGGATCATAACCTGGGGCAGGTACAATTTTGCTGTAAGTTGAACCCCATCCTTCCGCTGGTATCTTATCATCTCCTTACACAATGAAGCAAGCTGAGGGTATGGATGGGGAAAATTCGTGATCTGAACTTGCTTCTTTTCTGGCCAAATCTGCAGGTAATATTGCGTGTTTTCTGTTTTTGATTCTTTGATGTAAGTATTTTTAACTGATCAAGGGCAGTTCCACATCAGTTTTGTCTGACATCAGTGCAACAACAGTTTCATAGAATTTTTCCTTGTCACTTTCCCATATTCGCTCTTTACTTCGGTATTTCTGCAAAAACAATGGTATCAATTGGCATCTGGCACATGTTGCACAATAATAATCTCATAGAAAATAAATATAATCACTGATGGATATGAACATACATATCGAACAAATCAAGGAATGGAACATTTCCTTCTGGCGTGGCACCCATCCCGTTGAGCAAGATGTAAGTACTTTCATCTTGTTTCTTAATCTTTGCAATAACATATGTTCCCATGGCTGTTCTTCGCAGCATTGGTGATCCAGGATCAGAGTATACATCTTCTGAAGATCTATCAAATAAAATGCGTGGACTGGCAACTTTTTTATCAGGAGAGACCACCCATGTTCTTGTTTTCCGAGTTTTGTACCAAGATTCATACACTAAAGCAAGAGATTCATCACACCAAGAAGTCCCTCTGCACCAACCGAATGAAAACCGGAGAACAACAAAGTAGGAAGAATTAATTAGTAACAACAAATAAATTGTAATAAAGGATAGCATAATTAACATTATAAAAGAAAGTGTCATGTAGTTATATTCAGGGACCAAATACAATAAGTGATTTGGATGGTAAGAGTACGATTATATATTTATAATTTTTTGACAGAAAACTCTATATTAATTTTCTTTATTCATTTGAAATTTCCAGCTAGCAGTATTGTAACTTCGTTAAATGCACAAAGCTTAACCATGACATCAAGTCAGAGAACCAAAGCTTACTGATCCTACTAAAGTAGGCTAATGGATAGTTTGAATGACATACGCATAGCGAAGGTCAAGTTTATGTAGAATCTCTGGTTGTTCACAATTTATAGGCTCAGCATTTTCCATGTAAACTATGTCACGAGGTGAAACTTCTACTTTTGCATCTCCACCATCCTGTGTCTCCACCCTGACAAAAGCAAGGATAAAGTAAACCAGCTAGAACATGGAACAACTTATGATTCATGAAAACACTCGCAAAGCATATCTTGATTCTTGCCAAATGAAGTCATTCTCAACTCAACTAAATGTAGCGTATGAATATAACAGACCATCCAAAAGGTATAACTGACACCGTAAGAGCAAAGTTTGTACATAAAAGATCCGACAATTAACAATACTTGCATGCACCACTTACCCTGATGCTATTTTTACATAACAATTGGTTAAGATAGTATCAGGGCCAGCTAATCAAATTGAGATAGGAAAATAAACTCTTTCTGTATACCCCTAATAATGTGAGCATACTGAATAGTACCAGGCTACCAGCAAGGATTCGTAGTCTTGTATTGAGCTTGACAGCTAGCATTGTGGTAAATCAGGATAGAATAATATTTTCTAAAAAGAATGGAAGGATATTATCACAATATAATAAACGACCCATATGCATTTGCATAGAATCACGTTTATCAGCAGAATCAATCAAGCAAAAGGAGAATGGTTTTCCCACATATACATGGACATCCATGTACTAATAATTTTAAATGTGCCTCGAGATTGATGCAAGCTTTCAAAATTCAGACCAACATCTCATATTCTAATAAATTTTAATGTCCTTGCACAAATCTTGGAGCACTTTAGATGGATAGGATAGTACATGGATATGCATATACATGTGGACTTGCTGTAACATCCCAATCTTGGGCTTGTGTTTCAAATGTAAGAAAATCAGTAGAAATTAAAACTTTTTCTTACATCATGTATTTCCTGTTGTGCCAAACAATTCTTGTACAAGGGATTATGGAAATACATTGTCACAAGTCTAGTTGATCCAAATCTTGATATTCCAAAAACAATCTTGTCAAAGTTTGTGATCATCCTTTGGAAATATTTTTCCTAAGTCTCTGTGATGGTATGTGACCCCTCTGAAAAATTTCACAATTTTTAAAATTGTTTGAATATTTTTAGAGGCGATAAACCTGTTTGACTCTCACCAAACATTAAAACAGAGCCTTGCAGAATTTTTGGAGATTTATTCACAGTATAAAAACCTCCAAAATT
Source organism: Ampelocalamus luodianensis (assembly GCA_036346255.1). Classification (NCBI taxonomy): domain Eukaryota; kingdom Viridiplantae; phylum Streptophyta; class Magnoliopsida; order Poales; family Poaceae; genus Ampelocalamus; species Ampelocalamus luodianensis. The sequence goes on along the minus strand of CM070622.1, from coordinate 21,965,716 downwards.
TTACTCCGAGTTAATATCCGAGTTAGCAAGCTCTCGTAAAAATTTCATAATTTTTGGAGTTAATTTGCTACCTCAAATAAATCATTCAAAGTCTCTGTTCTTATTTCAAAGTCAAGCTTGGTTTTACTGTTACTTGGGTTCGAGTCGACTGGGCTCGAGCCAATTGATTCGGTCCGATCAACTAATCGCACCGAGCCTCTTTAAAACGCGCGTTGGATCTCAACCGTTGATCTTAATCGCACGGCGCGCGGCGTGTAAGACTTCTGACCTTCCGGTTGCTTGCGCGAATGCCAACCGTTAGATCTCCATCCAACCGCTGAGATTCTCCGAAACCTTCGGACCTCCGCTATGCGTTCTCAATCGAGCCGTTGGATTAAGATCCAACGCCCGCGCGTCCCTTCGTTGTAAACCGCGCTTGCGACGTGGGGCTATCTCGAGCCGCTCGCTTCTAATCCTAGGGCTGAACCTCTCCGTTGTGTTTAAAGCCGGAGGCGTGGCGCTATCTTAGCCGTCCGTGTCTCATCTAACTACTGAGTCACCGAGCCTTTTCGCGGTCGTCTTCAACCTCTAGCCAGTGCATGAGCAGTAGAGGAGTAATGGCGGTGTCATTTCTTGCTCCCTAAAGCCACCCTAGCCGACGTTTAGGGTATGGGAGGTACACCGAGCTGAGCCATGCCCTAATGCACGTCTTCACCTCTTTTTCCTTTCACACGCACCTTTGTGCTCGTGTTTTCGCCCAAAGATGTGTGGTGCCAACCCTAATGCTTTCATGGCTTTATAAACACTCAATACCTCCCGGCATTTCTTTAGACCACCATCAAGCTTCATTCACAATATTGGAGCTTAACACCCCAAAAATGGCAAATCGCCATTGTTGACCCGTGAAGCTCTCCTCGTGTTCTTGGTGTTCCAGTGGTCCTCCTTCACGTTTCTTCGCCTAACCTTATCTATTTACTTCCTTGAACATTTCCCTCACTTAATTTGGGATTTGATTCTCGTGAATTGTCCAATTTGGGGTTTGTTCAAATTCAATAAATTGGTCATCTTCTTCCTCATTCAAAGTGAGTGCTCCATTTTCTAATCACTTGCTCATGTAGCTTCGTGAATCATTATGAAGCTATACCGATGCTTTGGAATCACTCATTTGGCTCGGTATCTATCTCGGTTTTTCTCCAAGACCGCGAGCTTTCACCGTGATCAAGCATCTCCGGCCATCTTTGAAGCTTCGTCCCTAAGGTAGTTTATTAGTCCTTAGAAGCTTTGGCACCCGCTTCCTTGGACCGCATGCGAGTTTTTCGCTACTTTCATGTTTAGCAATAAAAGCTCCCATTTTCGTTTCCCACTAGCCGGCGTTTCAGTCCTCACCACCGCGAGAATGCTACCATTAGATTCGTTGTGCTATTGCGAATCCATTTTGGTTCTTGGTGGCGCCGCCACGCTGTCGCATGCGATTTGCCGTTGAACTCGCTCGGGTTTCTTGCGCAGACAGCCTCCGTTTGCCACTTATTAGGACACATTAATTGTTAATCATTAGTTATTAATTATGTCTTAATCTTTGTCGTTGAGCCACTGACCAGTGGGCCCAATATCCTTAGATCTCTGTTCAATCTCGCATCGTTCGACATCATTAATGCTTAATCATTGCTTAATTAATATGTCGGCATTTAATCCTCGTTGGAAATCTCCTCCGGTCATTGACTTGTGGGCCCGAGGGTTGAAATCAAATTCCGGTATTCATTAGTGCCTAGTTAATGGTAATCATTAGAAGCATTAATCTCGTCCCTAATCGCCACTCTTAGTCGCTGACAAGTGGGCGGTCAGCGCAGCGCGTGCACGGGTTAAACCAGTAGCGTGGTGACTCAAGTCACCGACATGCGGTCCCACGACAAGATTCCCTTTTAATCGCGATCAATATCTACCGCTTCATTTTTAGATCTGCGGCCGATCTTTGTGTGCGTTCGACCCTCCGATGCCTTGATCGTTTTCGACCGTCGATCTTTCGATCAACGGCCAAGATCGTGTATGCAACCGCACCGTCCCGAATGCATACACTCAAAGCGCCGTTGGATCTTGATCCAACGGTGGCCCGACAGGTTTGGCGCCGCGTCATATTGTTTTGCACGTGAGCCGTAGGATTTTAGATCAAGGGTTGGGAGTTGTCCACGCCGTTTTCTTTTATTTGGGTTGTTGGTATTTTGTAAGTATTTGTTTAACAACCGAAAATGATGTAAAAACTTTAGAAACTCATAACTAATTCATTTTAACTCGCTTAGATAATTCCAACAGTATTAAATTATGTTGTCACTTTAGTTTATTATAAAAATGGATTTTAGCATGTTGCAAGAGTGTAAAATTGTGTAATTGGGAATATCTTGATTTGCTCATTTTGAATATTCGAAATAGTTTTAACCTTGAAAATGCATATCTTTTATCAGATAAATCCAATTTGTGCAAAATCAATTTTGTTAAATTCGTCTGATAGTATACTTTCATATAAAATAGGATTTGAGCATGTTCATAATTCTCAGAAATGACTTGCATTAGATTTACAACTTAGAAAATCATAAGTAAATGTGTATAACTCCAAATTTAGTAAATCCAACTTTGTTTGTTATTAGGATGTCATAATCTACCGCTATAAAAATTTCTGGACCCTAGATCATTCTAGAAAATTTCGCCATGAACATTGCTAATTATTAATTAGGTTGATATAAAGTGAGAAGGAGCATTTTGCTCATATCTTTTGTATGCTTAGTCCTAATTGCATGATTCTTGTTCTGTCATTGTCTTAGGTCATTCCCTAGTCAGTAGTGTAAATTTTATTAGTTTTGGGTGTGTTTTGTCAGTGGAGTTTCATTTGGTGTTCTTCGTTCTTATTTGCTTATCGCTTTTCGTTAGGTTCCAAGATAATTTTATTAATCTTGATATTGAGCCACAAGACCATCGATCTCGCACTTCACCAAAGCGGATGTAGCATTCATTTGATCATATTGTTCCTACTATTTTCAAAGTCTAATATATTGTTTGCAAATTCTATGTATGCATTGCTATGTTGTTTTAAACTATTGTCAGAGTTGGCCTACTAGATGCGTGTCGTAGAGGAAATGTTCATTCCTCTACCATCGGCCTCAGGTTACTTGGTCGTGATTTTGGGTTCACTGGATGGACCTTGTCACTTAGTAGTTTACGTGTCTTTATGCTTAGCCATGCTTAGCTATCGGTAGAAATGGGCGATTATCGACTGTCGATAACTTTGATCACACAAACTATTACTATGTGTATATTTCGCCTTGTGCTTTGTCTAAATTGCAAAACTAAAACCAAGATGAAAACAATTTAGACTTGGGCACAATGGTAAGATGGTGTGATCTTTTGGGTGTGATTGGAATGGTGCCCGGTCAATTAAGGACCGAACTACTTGTGAGTATCCATTATCCGAGCATTTTGTGCGTGCTAACCACACTAGGGGATATGGGACCTCTCTTGGCCGAGTACTTTGGTGTGTTAATTAATGAGTCGTGTGGTGGGTTGCACATTTAATTATGTGCAACATGGACGTTGTTTGTGGGAGAGGAACACCGCCGAGGCCGTGTGTCCTGCTCACGATGGGTCCTTGTGATCCGGATTCGCCGCAGTCACTAAGGATTAACCCCATACGCGCTCTCTTGATTAACATATCCCATTGGAAAGGGTTCGAGGACTTAGCGTGCTTGTGATACCAAAGGAAATGTGCTTAATAGCTTGGCAAAAAGCGATGCAGTGCTGGTACATTGGTACACCTGCAGGATTAAAACTATTCGAATAGCCTCGTCCTAGGTTATGGACACGCTTGGATAAGCTTTTCAAGAGTTAGACTACAACATTTTACAATTAAAACTTGATGGTGGTATGAATCGTGATTCATGCTATGTTGTGGTGGCTTTGGGGAAAGTCACTTCTAGGTGGATACTGTTACTTATGCTTACTCATTTGTTATTTAAATGTTTAAAACAGATTTACAAACTTTGCTCAATCTATTACAATATTGCAAATGAAACTTGCTTTATGCGTCCAAAGAACCATAAAACCACATTCCTTTGAATACGACTTTCATGTAGCTATGTATAGGCTTGCTACTGTAAGTCTTGCGAGTACATTTTGTACTCACCGCATTGCTTGTGTTGTGCAGAGGATGATAGTGAGTCCGATGGACCTCACTTTTGTGAGTTGTCTTTGTGCGCTACTTGGCGATTAGCTTGGCCCCGGCTTGTTGCCCTGTGGTGTTATGTGGCTAACCTGTCGTCTTTTGGTTTAAGTCATCTTATGGCAACTTTTGCTTCATTATTACTTATTCGCTACTTATGTCATTTGGCCGGTCGGCTGTGTTGTAATAACTTATATTATGTATGTCTTTTGGTAGACTTGTTATAATCCGTTGTATGGAATTGATGAATGCTTGGATATGATGTATGTGTGCTGCTTGTTCTGGGAGGCACATATTCATCGAGACGCGGATTATTCTATTTGTGATACTAGAACCAGAGGAAGGTTAAGTATTACAAGTTTAATAAACCGGGGTCTCACACTTGCATTTCTCAAGTAAAAGTGGTTTATTGGGTTGAAAAAGTATGGATGATACATAAACTCATACCATATCCAAACCACAAATATAAAATATAATCAGAACAAAAGGGAAAACCAAAAGCTATGACTACTACAACAAAAGTTGATATTCTTAGGATATTATCTCATACCGATTCCCTTAATTTGAGGTTCTGAAGGATGAGTACTAGTTTTCTACCAAGCAGCATCCCAGAGAGTTATAAAATGCTACTATACTATTATAGAAAGTACTAGCTTGAAACTATATATCCCTTTTGCTTAGTTGATACATGTAATCTCAACCCTCTGTCTTTTGATGAAAGGCCAGGCTCTATGGAACCATCCAAACAACCTAAACTGTCTGATAAGGTTGGATGGCTTCCCTTCTAGTTCCCCTCCTATTTTTATGCAGCTATTTATTCCTTCATTTATTATCACTTAATTCAAGTTAACGCTATTATCAGTTGTACACGTTACATATGTATATTAGCTTAGGGTTTTCTTTGCATATTACCAACCATGTACATGTTATATTGGTATTTTGGCCCATTGTAATACAGTAAGAGTTCTCATTCCAACATGGTATCAGAGCTAGGTGTAGTGATTGACTGGCTAGTGGAGACAACGGAAGGAAGGTGCAGCAGTCGAGCTTCCAAAGACGCTGCGAATCACAGCGCTGAGGGCCAACGCTAAGCAGAGTCCCCGTGCAGCGATCCTAGACACAACAAGAGTCGGACTCAAGAATAACACGACAGTCGTGATCAGTGATCTGATCGGCCGACATAGCTGCATAGTAAGTTAAGGAACATGAGATACGGTACGAACATGAAAGGAAGAAGTGAAAAGATGCCTCAGCCTACAACAGGAAGTGAGGTATCATCTGCAGTCTGAACAATGAAAGGAAAAGCTATGCGACTCATAGAAGTGAGGTGAGTAGAATTTGGTGTCATGTGAAAGGAAGCACCAGAGTCCAAGATCCACGAAGACAAGATACCGAACGAGGGAAATGGCGAAGGCGAGGAGGATCATTGAGAAGCAAGAGCGACGAGCGAGCCCGCAGTGGCGGCGCAGGCTGCGCAAGTGAGGCGGCAAAGCGATGGCGGCATCTCGAGGCGAGCGCATTGCGCTCGAGACCGGAAGCGGTGGCGACGAGGCAAAGGCAGCGGCAGCAACATCCCGAGACCGGGGAGGCGGTGGTGGCCCGAGGCGGGGGCGGCGACGGCGGCCCAAGACCAGGGAGGCGACAGCAGCAGCCCGAGGCAGGAGCGGCGACAACTACCCGAGACAGGGGCGGTGGCGGCACTAGCCAGGAACAGGGGTGGCAGACGCACAACCTACAGGTATGCTACCAGCGACGCCGAAAGGTAAAGGTGCGGCACCGGCGGCCACGATATCTGCGGCTGCATCATGTGGTAGGCGGCGTAAGCGCCCGGATCGAGTCGAGGGCGCGCCACGCAGCGGCTCTCGAGCAGCGGCGAAGCCCGGAGACAGCGAGAGCTCCGCCAAGTGAGCTAGCCGGGCGACCGAGCTGCCGCGCGGTGGCTAGGCGGCAGCAGGGGCGTCACCGGATCCGGGCAGGAGCCGCCGGATCTGCACGGGGGCACACGGAGTGCGCATGGCGAGAGGCGCTGCACGTGGACAGAGGAGCACCAGGAGGCACCAAGTGGGAGGTGTAACACGAAGGAGCACGAGAGCGCGCGGAGCTGGAGGCGGCGCATGCGCATGGAGGAGCACGGGGGTGCATGGGGCGGCGTGTGCTTTGCTCGAGCGCGGGTGGATCCGGAGGCGGAGGGCGCGGATTTGGTAGCGGGAGCGGCGAGATCCGGCAACAGGATCCGACGGCGGCGCGCGAGATCCGGCGGTGGGAGTGCAAATAACATAGCAGGGGCGAGAGGGAGGAAGAAGAGTAAATTTCATAAAACCCTATGTTTTGAGGCATGAGTAACACAAAATCCCATGTTTTGAGATTTTTTTTAGAAAATCCTAGGTTTTTGGGCATGAGTAATACAAAACCCCACATTTTGATATTTGTTTTAGAAAACCCCAGGTTTTAAGGCATTAACATGGGGTTTTGTGAAATTTACTCAAAGAAAGAAAAACAGAGCACGGGCTTTGCTTCGGTCGCCCAGTGTGCGCTCTGCACCGACTCCTCTCTTATCAGACAGTACTGTGCGATCAACATTGCTTCAGATCCAGTGAAGCATGAGCTCACCAAGCACATTGAGGTAGATGCTTCGTACATGAGATCGCAGGTGTAAGACCAAGTTTTTGCTCTTCAGTATGTACCTTCGGGGATTCAGTTAGCAGATTTCTTCACCAAGGCACAGACTAGAGCTCAGTATAGTTTCTACCTCTCCAAACTTATGTTGTTAATCTACCGTGAGTTTAAAGAGGGTGTTACATATGTATATTAGCTTAGCGTGTTCTTTGCATATTGTCAACTCTATACATTTTATATTGGTCTTTTGGCCCATTGGAATAGAGTAAGAGTTCTTATTCCAACAGTACAAACCAAAATAGTTAAGGTTAAAAAATTTAAACAACCACATTATTACTCTATTTGGGATATATGAGTCTTAAACATCTTTTTTTCATATGTGAATTTCATGGCGTGTTAATTCTTTTTTCAGACATGGATTTCATGTTTTTTTTTCCTGATGTGAATTCCATCATGTGCACTAATTATTAGCCGCAAAAGGAGAAGCTTCAACTGATTAGTGAAAACTGCCTTTACTGAGAAAATTCTGTAAATAAATGAAAGAACTGCACTTTAAACAAAAATAAGTAATTCTTAGAATGCTGTTCTACATACCAACACAGCGTTGAAGGTTTATCTGGCCTCCAATAGATTGAACGCTTTCCCTTGCGGACACTGCTTGTTGCAATTGGAATGTCCTCAGCAAGGGGCAAATCACAAAGTTCCCTTATGAACTTCCCATCCACAGTCCATAATTCAACTTTCTTTGGAAATCTTCCACAATGTACAATATATGAATACGGACGGTGGATAGAAGAAAGCATTAAGTATTTGTCATCTGGAGATGGATCAATAGATGTATATACAGCAGGAGGGCCAATTGGCTTCACTGTTCCATCTAAAGAGGCCAACAAAAGCTGCGAGGTTGCATAGTAATCAAATAGATCGGCATCATATTCATCTTTCAGAAGATCCTGGAAAGTTCTCACTTGAACCACATTCTTTGTCTCATTAGACTGAATTTTTGGACCGGATGGAACTGATGGCTTCTGTGGTGGAGCTCCACGAGATAGAGGGATAGTGCAGACTAGCAAAGTAGAATTGTTAACCCATACGAAGCTGCAACAATAGCAAAAAGAATGTTATTTAGAAGTACAATAGAGAAAGCTAGCAGGCATTGATATTCATTTTCACCTGTCAAAAATAGCATTTAAGTATATCTCAGGAGAATTAAAAAGTGGTCTTGCTTCTCCAGATTCCACGTCTGCAACCCACACCCTTAGCTTGCCGCTTTTGTTGTCCTCCTATTTAAAAAAACAAGAGCCTGTTATAACTAATCAGCAAAACACATCAACTCTCTCTGTTTCAAGGCCAGACAACCAATCACCTCATCAACTCGAACACTGAATGATAAATGATGACCGTCTTGTGACCTAGATCACATGGTTCAGTGCATAAAGTTAAGATTAATGCAATCCATAATACAGGTAGAATATTGTTTGAAAATAGTTAAAACTGGAAACAAGACATATAAGTACCAAAAGAAATCACAGCAGTTGCTTAATTAAAAATCTGGAAAATTACCAGGTGATGAAATTAATCCTTGCTCCTTCTGGATATCCATGGACCTCTTTCTCTGGGCCCAGAGTCCCATCGTCCATCAGCTTATGTATACCTATTCCAGTGTAGAAAGACCTACAAATTAGGTTTATCAGATTTCCAACGATGGCACGTCGTAAAATATTATTAACTTTACAAATTAGGAATAGTACAAGGACTACAAATTTGGCCAAAGCATTTTAAGTATTACTTACATTCGACTCCTTGTATTAGAATGGCCATCAATCCTTACACCAGCAAGTTTTTCCTCTGGCTTTGCAAGATCCGAAAGTGGTGGCAGCGCTCGACGCTTCAAGAATAGAATCTTGTCCTTGCTTGGTGAGAATGACAAGATAGGAAGTGGTGGTGCATCGACAATGTCCTGTATTTCTTTTGGAGGAAGGCGGTACGACATCATCCCCGATGAAAGATCTGTGTTGTATGCAAAATTGCAAATGCATTAATAGGGTGTTTGGTTTGAGGGCTCACTCCATGCTAAGATGGGTTGGTCTATTATAGGATCATCCCACAATTTTGGTGGGATGACCACATTCCTCAATTTTCTACAAACCTTGCGCATTGACTTATGAGGGATGAGGTGGTCATGGACCAAGTCATTCCATTCCTCAAACCAAACAAAAATATGAGAACCAAACACTCTATAATTAAAACCCAGGACATAATCTGCTCAAACAACAATTAATACAGAATTACAGATGTTTACCGGGCATACAAAAAGAAACCATGTACTATTGGCAAGTAAATATACAGTCCCATTCTACTATCACCGACACCTCAATATAAAAGACGTATTCCTTTGTCACAGTAATAATCAGGGAATGCCCAGAGGCCATAACCCGATATCCACTTTCATGTTACTTCTAAATGAATTAGAGCTACAGTTTTTCCTGGACAGGCAAAAGCATCAGTATCCTAAATTTGTTGAAACAGTACTAGGATTACGTTAATTCCACAAGTAGGCAAAACAAAACAACTAGAGGGATAGGACTACAAAAAGATTAAGGAAAGAAGGAAAGAAGAACAGAAGTCCAAATACTTCACAAAGGAACAAGCTATGACCTTTCCCAGACAAATCATACGCATCTACTGAAAATACAACATTGCGCCCAATAACGAACTTAATTGAACTGTCTCTTAACAACACCAAAAAAAAAAAAACAGAGTCGACTACGTCAAGAAATGATCTTTCCGTGAACAAACCAAGCAAAAGGACTTGAGCTATACACAACTTAAATCAACTAAGAGCTTCAATAAGTTGTAGAGGAAAAAACCCCAAGTGATATGATCTTTACCAGAACAAGCCAGGCTAATCTAACTTTAACAGTCCTATCACGAGCAAACAGAGGGTAATTGATATGATCTTTACCTGAACAAGCCAGATTAATCTAACTTTAATAATCCTATCGAGAGCAATCCAAATCATAATGAAGAAAACTACGACAGAAACCATCAAATCCACCAATCAAGACCAGAGCTCCAATCACGCCCCCGTCAAACCATCAAATTCACTAAACCCGCAGCCTTTCCGCAATCCCACGACAGAAACTAACAACCAAAGCAACGACCTTTCCAAGAAAGGAAGCACCACGGACCATCGTCTTCTTGGGCCAAACCGGATGCAGCTGGCGGCGGCTCATTGGACTCCCCGGCCGCGTCGGCGGCAGTGGCGGCGATGTGGGACAGCCTGGATGCGGCAGAGCTCATGGCGCTCCGGCGAGGCAGGCGAAGAGGAGCACGCAGAGGTGGGACTGGGAGCAAAGCGAGGCGGAGGCAAGCCCTGTGCAGGATGGAAAGGGAGGACATGATTTTTCGGTCTCTCTTCCTTCTTGTATAGATTGCATTAGAATAATGGGATGGTTGGATACATGGCGGAAAAAGATATTCTCTGCCTTTTTGCAATTAAAATTGCGGGCTTGAGGATTGAGTTATCGGTCAAAATTTAGTATTTTTGTTTGGTTGGTTTGGTTTCTCAAACGCACAGAAAGTAGTATTTGGTTTGTTGTCTTGGTGATTTTGACATATTCTGAGTGAGATGTGAATCAGGATTCATTTCAGCCTCACGAAAATTTCAGTCTCTAAGCGTGGTTGGAATCCGAGTGTATAAAAATAGGACCCGAATTGTTTGCGGTACTGCAAAGGGATACTGTGAGGTTGAATTTGTATTGTAACATTGACACTGTAGCACTTGATTTGAACCATTAAATTTCGATCAGACGGCAGAGGAAGCAATCCTAATGCGGAGGATCATTCAACTTCGTCATTTAGGCCATCCATGCATCGAGTCCATAAAAACTAGGTACCTGTGCGCGCATTTGCGTGCTCATTATACACAGAAGCGAAGAAAAATAGCAATGAAGAGTGAAAACGGGATTTGAACAAAGAGCGGAATTAGGGTACTAATAGAGAAGCGATTAACTGGAAGATCCGAAAAAGACGTTGCTGAAAAATTATTAGGGAATTTGTTATTACACTTGAAGCAAGAATATGTTAGTCTAAGGACATATGTGATGAAGTGCTCTTGTCTTGCTCTCCCATCTGTCATAGCTTTTTGCCACAGAGTGGAGTTGCTGAATGATGACTTAGATGCTCTGTTCAATCGCTACACTTCTTTAGCTACCGACCTCCTGAACCTCAAGAAATCTGGAACTATCTTTCAGAATTTATTCATGGCTATCTGCATTGGTGCTGGATCTTTCCTGTGTTGCATATTGAATACTGGGGCGCATTCTATGAAATTTACTGATGTTACAAATTTCCTTCGCACTCTTAGACATATGTATATGCATCCATATCCTCCTCTTGTCCATTTGGGAGGCATGTTTGGTGCTGTCAGTGCTTTTGGTGCAGGTGCTGGAGACCTCACTGGGATGTGTTGGCAATCCATGAATACACAGATAAAGCATGAGAATGTATCTACCCTTGTCTGCACACCCTAACAATTTCATCACATATGTCCTTAGACTATCATTGAACAACACAAAATATGCATGCCATAATTCTGTCCTATTTTTTAGCAACAGTTATGACTAATAAGCATGTGGAAAACATGTTTAAGAAGTAGATTTTGTAGAAGAACCAATGGAATTTGAAGTTAAAAAGAGGCACCTGAAGCTCCGTTATGTGTTCTCTTAACCTCTCTGGCAATGCACTGTAGTAAGATTATAAAGCTGAAATCAGGCATGCTAAAAAAAACAAAGGACAAGAAAAGAGCACGAGAATGGATAGGAGAGTGTACACAGTCGTTGTAGTCCGGGGAACATGTTTCCATAGTGATCTAACCGGTTAGAGTTCATCTGCTTCCGTGCATGTAATGCGTTAATAAAATGCATAATACATGAGGCTGTATGATAGAACACCGTGTCAGAATATAGGACAAGCACCCCTAACAGTGGCAATGAAATGAGAAACAAACGCTTACATGGAAAGCGGCTTTGAGAATGTCATCTGACTTTGCTTGGTCCATGACCAAAGCATATACCTTATCCTTCGTTGGGTTATATGTTACCATGTATCTCTCATCCTATTATTAAGATGCAAAGTATTAGGCATACCAAAAGAAGGGAAATAATGAGTTTTTTTTTTTGTTGTGGTGGCAAGGGAGCTGAGGGATGTACCTCAAACAAAGGCCTTATGGCAACAAATGAAGCAGGGTCTTGAAATGCATCTCCAAAACGTGATCTTGAAAGAAAGTTGATATAGACTATTAAACGACATTCCATAGGTATTGCGGGCTTGAGGATTGAGTTATCGGTCAAAATTTAGTATTTTTTTTTTGTTGGTTTGGTTTCTCAAACGCACAGAAAGTAGTATTTGGTTTGCTTTCTTGGTGATTTTGACACATTCTGAGTGAGATGTGATTTAGGATTCATTTCAGCCTCAGACGAAAATTTCAGTCTCTAAGCGTGGTTGGAATCCGAGTGTATAAAAATAGGACCCGAATTGTTTGCGGTACTGTAAAGGGATACTGTGAGGTTGAATTTGTATTATAACATTAACACTGTAGCACTTGATTTGAACCATTGAATTTCGATCGAACGGCAGAGGAAACAATCCTAACGCGGAGGATCGTTCAACTTCGTCATTTAGGCCATCCATGCATCGAGTCCATAAAAACTAGGTACCTGTGCGCGCATTTGCACGCTCGTTATACGCAGAAGCGAAGAAAAATAGCGATGAAGAGTGGAAACGGGATTATTTGAACGAAGAGCAGAATTAGGGTACTAATAGAGAAGCGATTAACTGGAAGATCCGAAAAAGACGTTGCCGAAAAATTATTGGGGAATTTGTTATTACACTTGAAGCAAGAATATGTTAGTCTAAGGACATACGTGATGAAGTGCTCGTCTTGCTCTCCCATCTGTCATAGCTTTTTGCCACAGAGTGGAGCTGCTGAATGATGACTTAGATGCTCTGTTCAATCGCTACACTTTTTTAGCTACCGACCTCCTGAACCTCAAGAAATCTGGAACTATCTTTCAGAATTTATTCACGGCTATCTGTATTGGTGCTGGATCTTTCCTGTGTTGCATATTGAATACTGGGGCGCATTCTATGAAATTTACTAATGTTACAAATTTTATATGCTTCCATATCCTCCTCTTGTCCATTTGGGAGGCATGTTTGGTGCTGTCAGCGCTTTTGGTGCAGGTGCTGGAGACCTCACTGGGATGTGTTGGCAATCCATGAATACACAGATAAAGCATGAGAATGTATCTACCCTTGTCTGCACACCCTAACAATTTCATCACATATGTCCTTAGACTAACATTGAACAACACAAAATATGCATGCCAATAATAAGCATGTGGAAAACATGTTTAAGAAGTAGATTTTGTAGAAGAACCAATGGAATTTGAAGTTAAAAAAGGCACCTGAAGCTCCGTTATGTGTTCTCTTAACCTCTCTGGCAATGCACTACAGTAAGATTATAAAGCTGAAATCAAGCATGCTAAAAAAAACAAAGGACAAGAAAAGAGCACGAGAATGGATAGGAGAGTGTACACAGTCGTTGTAGTCCGGGGGAACAGGTTTCCATAGTGATCTAACCGGTTGGAGTTCATTTGCTTCCGTGCATGTGATGCGTTAATAAAATGCATAATACATGAGGCTGTATGATAGAACACCGTGTCAGAATATAGGACAAGCACCCCTAACAATGGCAATGCAATGAGAAACAAACGCTTACATGGAAAGCGGCTTTGAGAATGTCATCTGACTTTGCTTGGTCCTTGAGCAAAGCATATACCTTATCCTTCGTTGGGTTATATGTTACCATGTATCTCTCATCCTATTATTAAGATGGAAAGTATTGGACATACCAAAAGAAGGGAAATAATTAGTTTTTTTTTTGTGGTGGTGGCAAGGGAGCTGAGGGATGTACCTCAAACAAAGGCCTTATGGCAACAAATGAAGCAGGGTCTTGAAATGCATCTCCAAATCGTGATCTTGAAAGAAAGTTAATATAGACTATTAAACGACATTCCATAAGTATCAAGAAAGGACCACAATCAGAAGAATACTTGTACAAACCTATTGCAACTGGTTCATGCCGCCAAGGTGGATTAAATATTGTTTCCTGTGAGTTTCCTTCTTTCAATGAGGGGACATGCCTTGAACCATAGAAAATTGGAGATTCGAGTTTTAGACAAGCACAATCAAGCCAGGAGAAGCACATACATAGGATTTAAATTTTAAATTTCTACAGATTCTAAAAGGGCCAAATTTCAGTTTCAAGCTTACCATTTTGTAACTTAATTGTGCATACATTGTCTAAATGAAAAAAGAAGTGCATATGAGAACCTTTTGAATTTGATTCCAATATACAGCTTTCTAGTGTACCCAAAACATTGTGCTATCACAAACACAAGTTATGTTGGCAGCATGCTTCTGCATTGCTGAAAAGGAACTTGGTGCCAGTAAATTCCTTTCTAAGCTTTTTGAACTTCTCTACTTTGCTGTGTGGTAATATTATATAAATATCATTTGTCTTCGCCTTTTGGATTAGTTCAAAGAAGCAAGCAAAAGCTCTTATTATGCTTTTTTTTTTTGCTACAGTGGCACACCAAATAAAATATAGTAACATACCGTCAACCTGTGCTAGCAAAACAGCAAATTTCAGCTACATGTCCAATTAATGTGTCACTAAGTAAAAAGGCACTGTAAACGCAACATGTTAATAATTAGCAGATCTGCAATGTTCTTTCACACGCGTTGGCATGAGCGATCGATCTGCACACCTCCATGGACCGTTGGGACAGGCACGACGCTGCTGGAAGAGATAAGCAGAAACAATGGGCAAACACATCTCACAGCCCTGTCCGGACTCGCGCTTATATAACAATAATTTCATCTGGAACCTACGTTGGAAAAAAAAAAGGAGTACCAGCTGTCCCTTCTCCATGAATTCCTTGGCCCGCTTCCCATTCTCAGTGCCTGCGGCAATTTCCGCCCTTAGCACGAGGAGAGGAACGCCACAATACGAACACAAGCAAATCCAACACCCCCTGCTTACTGATACGTCGAAGAAACAGATAGAGCCCCCAGAATCCGCAGGGAACATCATGTCCCTAGCCGAATCCGCGAAAATCTGTCACGGAAACGACAAAAAATCCACCAACAAATCCTCCCAAAACCCTTGAAAACCCCAGGGTCACCGAATCGGCGCGATTCCCCAACCTCCCGCCGATACAGGCCCCGGGAAAAACGCAAAGCAGTAGGGAAATCAAGGACCCAAAGGATGCACGGCAGCCATACCAGAGCACTGCGGCGAATGGCGGCGCGAGGGGACGGGCGCAGAGGTCTCTCGAACCCTAGGCCTCCTGAGGAGACGGCCGTATTTGAGGGAGCGCTGCGAAGAGCAGGGCGGAGGGGAAGGGCTGGATTGGCGGCGAACGCGAGTGGGGGATGTCGCGTCGAGGAGACGGCCGTATTTGAGGGAGCGCTGCGAGGAGCAAGGCGGAGGGGAAGGGCTGGATTGGCGGCGAACGCGAGTGGGGGACGTCGTGTCGCGTCGGGCCGAACGCGCGAGGGAGGGGAAGCCAGGACACGCGCGCGAGGAGACGGGGCGCGGTCTGTAGCGGCGCTTGTGAGGCCACTGCAGGCGGTGAGGTGTCAGGATCTGGAAGAGTGAACTGTTGATTGATGATGAACCGGTATTTTGAGCAAGGGCTGAGATGAAAGGAACTTACATCCAGCGAAGGAGAGCGTTGTGGGTTTCCGGCGCCGACTTCACTAAATGCTTCAGGCATGCATTCTATCTCAAGGCGACCGCAAGATCACTATCTGACGGCTTTCATTGCTTCCAGTTATTACTGCATGGATTCTTACTGACTGTAGTGAATCTGGAATTGTTTACTTTCATCTGCTATCCTTTTGCATTTACCTGAACTGGGCTATATAAGCTCTGTAATGGCGGACAAGTCGTTTATCCTTTGCGATCAATACAAACCCTAGCCGCAATAGCTTAGCTTAAGTTCCGCTCCTTCCATTTTACATCGAAAATCTCCAAAAATCCATGCGCTGATCTTTGCGATTTTAGTCTGAACTTTCAGTTCTTGACAAGGGTATCAGAGCGCTCGAACTTGGCCTCGATTCATAACCTGGACGCTGTCTTGGTAAGGGTTTGGGAGCAGATTCTGTCTCCCTGTAAAATTCCTCGACCGAACAGATCTGGGAGCGAATTGCGGGGAAAATCTGTGAAGGAATCATCTAGATCTTTAAGGGTGGTTTGGTACTCGCCATTCAAGAAACCCCTTCTAGATCTGAGTGATCCTGTGAAGATGGGCAAGCAAAACAAAGTTGGGGGAAATGAGGAGGAAGAAAAATCATACGCAACTTCAACGGAAATGGAAGATGTGAAGAAGAGTATTGAAGCCCTCAAGAAGAGTCAGGATGACAACAATCAGCAGATGCAATCACAAATGGATAAGTTGATGGGGCTAATGGCCAACTTCATGAATGGCCAAAGTGGTAGGGAACCTTCTGATCGACAATCTAGTTATCAAGGTAATTTCAGAGACCCGTCTACTGCTGTAATATCTACTCTGGGTTCTACACCACAAATCAGTCCAGTAGCGACCTTAGCTATGTTGAACAATAGTCAGGTAGCTAGCACAGATCCAGTTCCAGTAATTTTTGGCATGAATCCCAATTTGACCACTCCTGGTGCGAACTTTAATCAAGGCAGGTCCTTGGGTAGTTGTCACAATGTACCTGTGATCTTGGGAGAGCCACCAGGAGACCTATTGGAATTGATAGTCCACAAGGGGCGCTCACTATGCTATTCGCTCAGATCCTCCTTATAGTAATTGCAATAGGTTAATTTGGCGGTGGAGCGAGTTCCTATTGGCCAATGCAATGGGCCACCACCGTCACCCCATGACCTATGAATTCACCCTCTTTTGATAATTACCTAGAACCGTAACAACATGGAAGGCAAGCATCACTACCCGAAAACAACAGAACACGAGCGCTTTGAAATCACCAAACCGAATTTTCCCGAATTTGATGGCACCGATCCGATGGATGGATAGCAAAGTCGAGAAGTATTTTGAAGCGGCTAGAATGCCTCTAGATCAAAGAACGCACCATGCAAGAACCTATTTGAAAGAGAGCTAACTATTGGTGGAGGGCACCGATGCAATGCGACAATCTTACCTTGGCATCGGCTTTGCGAGAATGGTTGGGGATAGGTTCTTTGAAACATCGATTTATGACAATGTGAGAATGTTTCATTGGCTTAAACATGATCGGATCGGTGAAAGCATATGTGGATCGGTTTGAGGAGATCATGAGTTTAGTGAGAAGAGATAACCCTTTACTACCGATGAATACTATGTGTGCGGTTTGTGGTGGTTTGCAAGACTATGTTCGTAATCACTTACAATGTCATAGACCAGAATTTGATTGAAGCCATTTGGATGGCTAGGAGAATAGAACACCACATCCTTTTAGACAAAGAGCTTATTCGGCTACAATAGAAGTGAAGTGGAAATTCAAGGGACAAAGCCAAGATGGGTGCTCATCCGCCACAAGATGTTCGAAATGAAAAGGAAATCAAGGATAGAGGAGGTAATCAAAGCAACAAAACAAGAAAGGATTATGGAAAATGTAGAAAGTGTCGAACCCTGTTTCTGGTCATAAGTGTAAGCTTAATGAGAAGCAATTATTCACATTAACTCAAGAAGATCGGGATAGTGAGGAAGAAGAAGATGAAGTGGATACAACCGGGACCGAGAAGGTGCACAATATGTCACACCACCATCAAGTCACGAGAATCACAAGAAAGAAACAAGTGTTACAAATATCTATGCATGCGGTGCAAGGCACAAGTTCGCTTAGCAAGACATTCACACCGGCATTAAAGATAAAGGAGTACAGTGCAATAGCATTAGTGGATAGTGGAAGTAGTGCTACATTTATAAGCCCAAAGTTGGTTACCAAAATCCCTTGTGAAGTCGTGAATCATACAAAGAATCAAAGTAATGATAGCCGATGGAGGATTATTGTTAAGTGATACCTTGTGTCAAGGTTGCAAGTATGAGATTCAAGGAGAAATTCTCATCGATATGAGGGCGCTACCACTTTGAAGGGTTATGATGTTATATTTGGAGTGGATTGGATATATACCCACATCCCATTGGATTGAATTTGAGGACAAGAGAGTTCTCAATAACCAAGTATGGGGCAAAACAAATTACATTTAAGGATGAGACACACCCGATCTGAATTCTATAATTAATCTTAACCAATTACAAAGGTTAATGAGGAAAGGAGTTGTAATGTGATATATGCACAAACCGATGTGTTGAAGTCAAATGAAACAAGTCGATGCCGTGAAAGATGCTAGAACTTGTTCAAGAAGATGCGAATATCTTTGAGGAACCTAATCACCTCCTCCAAGTAGAGATTGTGACCATGCCATTCCAACTATCCTCGGGCTAAACCAGTCAATGTAAGACCATATAGGCTTCCTCATTACCAAAAGGATGTCATGGAGGAATTAGTGGAACAATTGTCAAATCAAAGACAATAAGACCAAGTGTAAGTCCATACTCCTCCCCGCCATTTTAGTGAAGAAGAAGGATGGATCTTGGAGGATGTGCATTGACTACAGATAACCGAACTCCAACACTATAAAGAACAAATATCCTATTCCAGTGATTGAGGATTTGTTAGATGAACTCTATGGCTCCAGAGTATTCTCTAAGATAGATTTAAGATCCGATATCACCGCATTAGAATGAAAGCTAGTGATATTGAGAAAACAACTTTCAAAGACTCACAAGGACATTATGAATTCATTGTCATGCCCTTTGGGCTAACCAATGCTCCTGCCACCTTTCAAGCCCTCATGAACACATTATTGAGTAAATTTTTGAGACAATTTGTATTGGTATTCTTTGATGATATCCTCATTTACAGTCGATCATTGGAAGAGCATGTCCACCATGTGCAGTTGGTATTCCAAGAATTGAGGAAGGAGAAGTTATTTGCTAAAAGAAGTAAATGTGTGTTTGGGCAATCTCAAGTTGAGTATTTGGGACACATAATCAAGGATAATGGAGTGGCTACAGATCCTGTGAAGGTTGAGGCTATTAAGAATTGGCCAGAACCTCAGAATATACTCAATTGAGAAGCTTTTTGGGGTTAGCAGGGTATTATAGAAGATTCATCCAAGGATATGGTATTATATGCAAGCCTCTTTTCGAAGCACTTAAGAAGAATGGATTTGTCTGGGAGAGTAAACAGCAAGAAGCCTTCATACAAGTTAAAGCAGCAATGACTATAGCCCCAGTCCTAACATTGCCAGATTATTCCCAACCTTTCATCCTCGAAGCTGATGCTAGTGGGTTTGGCATTGGAGCAGTATTGATGCAAGGTGGAAGACCCATCTCCTTCATGAGCAAAGCAATTGGTCCAAAGGCAGCAGCCATGTCCACTTATGATAAAGAAGCTTTAGCAATTCTAGAAGCAATCAAAAGGTGGAGGCATTACTTTGCTGGTTCAGTCCTGATTATAAGAACTGATCAACAGAGTCTTAAATATATACAAGAGCAAAGAATTACCGAGGGAGTGCAGCACAAACTATTAGTTAAACTCTTGGGCTATAACTATAAAGTGGAATACAAGAAGGGAAGAGAAAACAAAGCTGCAGATGCTCTTTCAAGAGTCAAATATAATGAACAAGTGGCTGCCATCACTGCAGTAACCCCTGTGTGGATTACAGAAGTAGTTGCTAGTTATGATGGTGATGAGAAATGCAAAGATCTGCTTACACAACTCAGTATTAGTCCAACCGCACAGCCTGACTACTCTTTGAAGAATAGTATACTGAGGTATAAAGGAAGGTTGTATATAGGATCCAATACTGGATTAAAGAGGCAGTTATTAGTGGCATTTCATGATTCTGCACTTGGAGGACATTCTGGAGAAAGGGCCACTTATCTAAGGCTCAAGTTGATATTTTATTGGCCAAGGATGAAGCAAGAAGTCGAAGAGTTTGTTAAACTTTGTGCTGTCTGCCAGAAAAATAAGAGTGAGCATGTACCTTACCCTGGGCTACTGCAGCCAATTCCTGTCCCAGAGATGGCTTGGACCCACATTTCTATGGACTTTATTGAGGGATTATCAAAATCTGAAGACAAAGAGGTAATTCTTGTGGTAGTGGATAGGTTCACAAAATATTCACACTTTGTTGCATTGAGCCATCCTTTTACAGTTCAACATGTAGTAAAGGCATTTGTTGACAATATTTTTAAGCATCATGGATTGCCATCAGTCATCATAACTGATAGGGACCGGATCTTTACTAGTCATTTGTGGCAAGACTTGTTCAAGACCTTGGGGGTAAAATTGAGGTTGAGTACTTCTTATCATCCAGAGACGGATGGTCAAACAGAGAGGGTTAATCAATGCTTAGAAGGGTATTTGAGGTGCATGGTTTTTGCAAATCCCAGGAAATGGTTGAGCTGGCTATCAACTGCTGAATGGTGGTATAATACCAGTTTCCATACTTCTTTGAAGATGACACCCTTCCAAGCTTTGTACGGGTTCCCTCCTCCTCGATCACGTATGGTGTTACCAGATTCTCCAAATGAAGAGGTTAAAGGATGTGCACAGAGACAATTGGCTATGCAAGTAATTAAGGACAATTTGCTTAAGGCACAAGAAAGAATGAAGTCATATGTCGACAAGAAAAGAATTGAAAGGAGTTCCTAGTAGGTGATATGGTATATTTGAAGATCCAACCTTACAGACATACTTCCTTAAGTTTGCATAGATCACTCAAACTCCATTCCAAGTATTACGGTCCTTTCAGGATACTTGAGAAAATTGGGAAGGTTGCTTATAAGCTACTGCTAACTGAAGGATGTCAATTGCACCCCACTTTCCATGTGAGCCAATTGAAAAGCATAAGGGTGAGAAAGCCCGATCTACTCGAACTACCTTTGATTGACCAGGAAGGTAACATCAAGGTGGCACCCATTGCAGTTTTGGAGAGGCGTATTATTCCTCGAAACAATGAACCAATAGTTCAATGGCTAATACAGTGGATGAATTTACCTCGATCAAGAAAGAACTGGAAGATGCGACTTCATCCAAAGAGTGTTTCAAGTTTTGTTCCTTGAGGACAAGAAACTTAAGAATGGGGAATTGTCGATCCGAAGAGTGAACTGTTGATTGATGATGAACCGTATTTTGAGCAAGGGTCGAGATGAAAGGAACTTACATCCAATGAAGGAGAGCGTTAGGGTTTCCGCACGACTTCACTAAATGCTTCGTGCATGCATTCTATCTCAAGGCGACCGCAAGATCACTATCCGACGCTTTCATTGCTTCAGATTATTCTGCATGGATTCTTACCGATCAGAGTGAATCGGAATTGTTTACTTCCATCCGCTATCCTTTGCATTTGCTCGAATCGGGCTATATAAGCTCAGAATGGCGGACAAGTCGTTTATCCTTTGCGATCAATACAAACCCTAGCCGCAATAGCTTAGCTTAAGTTCCGTCCTTCCATTTTACACTGAAAATCTCCAAAAATCCATGCGCTGATCTTTGCGATTTTAGTCTGAACTTTCAGTTCTTGACATGAGGGGAGGGGAAGATGTAGGGGATGGGTCCAGGGGCCGGGGGAGAGGAAGGTGGAAGGGATTGAGGCGGGGGCCAGGGGAGCAGAAGGGGAGGAGCGGCGGCGGCGTGGAGGGAGATTAGATGGAGACCTGGAGAGGATGAGGACGAGGAAGAATCAAATGAGCGAACGGCTGAAAAGGAAGGAGGAAGAGCATCGAACGGACGCGGAAGCGACGAGGCGCGCAAGACTCACAAGCAAGCGAAACCGAGAAGAGATCGGACGGCTGCGAAGCAAAATTGCACGGAATCCGACGGGGGAAGGATTTCGGGGCCACGTGGCGATTGGCCTGGCTGGCTGCGCCCCGAGGCGATGTGGCCTGGCTGGCTGCGCCCCAACTGCTCTCTATTTATACCGGAGTACAAGAAATCCACGCGCGTTATTGGCGTGCAGAGTTGAAAGCGTATGACTGTGATCAGAACAAATAAATTGTCGGAGTCACAGATGGCACGCTAGATGCGATTATGTCGAGGATAAAGAAAATTCTCTTGAAAAAAAAAGTGTTCAGAAGAGAGCAAGATGTCTCAAATGGCAATATCAGTCATTTAGGTTTAAGTTCTTATGGGACCAGTTAAACATTATTCCCCATATTTTTTTATAGGAGTAAAACAACTATTACTCCAGATTTTAGCCCTACAAAACTATGATGTTACTTCAGGGCTTTCAAGGTTTTAGAATTAGGCCAGAGATGTTTCAAAGCTAAAGTAGAACCGAACTAAATGTACTACATGACCCTGTTCTCTGCAGAAGTACCAATGTGCACCGAAGAGTTAAGACTTAAAAGAGCACTTTACCATGCTCAGTGAGTGTGCAAAAAACATATGTCTAAAAGCATACATGCTGCTTGGGTTATTTAATCCTCTGGAATATTTGCAAGAGACTTAAGAAACAAAACATGTAAGTAATTGCAAATGTTACAATGGTATAAACTGCAGTAATACAATGATATAAACTGCAGTAACAATCTACTAAAGTCTTTCACTTACTCATTCATCAGAAAGTGATAAGCCTACTATAAGATTTTTCATGAGAAAAACCAAGAGAAACCACTATGCTTTGGTAGTAATCGAACTAAATCAATTGAATTGAAACTGTAGCTAAAAGTTAAAAACAACACCATTGTTTCTCTAATTAGCACAAATTTCTTATGCTAAGAATTTCCATGGAACAAAAAAACCAGTATGTCCAAGTAACTCATCTAAGAATTTCCATATATTTCCATGAGAGCTTTACGAACAGTAGCTGTTACGCAATAATTTCTTGGGAGTTGATCAGTCAAGTAGAGTCCACTTTTGGCCAGTGCTCTATAAATAAGAATGTTTTCAGCTATCATTGACCAAAAATAATTCAAGAAAAAGGAAAACACCAAGGGCAAAAGAATAGAATTTGTACTATCAATCATCTATTTGGATTTGAAAGGTTTCTCGCTGCATTTACAAACCATGATGTTATAAATCTTAACATGACAAGAAATGAGGTTCATGACGTGAAAATAAGACTAATCCTTCGTACCAACATATACAAAGATTCAGGTGACAAAACATGCTGGTTCAAGTTAGCGCTTGTTAGTCAGAGAATCGTCAAATAATTAGTGTGTAAGCAGAGTTCGAGATATATTTTTATGGAGCAACGGCACCAACCCACTGCAAGATAGCTGACCAATTCTGAGGCAATTATTCTGATTTACTAAGGCACTCATCACTGCTAAGATTCCACTGCTAAATCATAAGTTCAAATTTCAGGAAAATCTCACCTCTCCTCCTAGCAGAACATAATCCGATTGTTGGCATGCATCCACAATCCCCTTGGTAACCTATAAAATTCAAAATTAAGTTACAGACAAAGCTACTATGCTCTATCAGCAGACGACAGATGATGTTTGCACGAGCAACAACTACTGTGTTAAGTGAGCAAAAGAATAGACGCACTATTCTTCTAATATACTAATCAGTAGATGGGTACAATTTTGGGGAAAAAATGGTTTTCGTAGTCAAGCAGTAAATAGTAGTAAGCATGTTGCATAACAGAGTAAGCAAGATCAGAGAGCACGGGAAAAAAAGTCGATAAACTATAAGGCTAGATCAGTAATCACTTACATAGACTGAGTCTTTTTCAAGAGGACCAACTGCACTATTCTTGTCACTGGCTATTTTTTTTTAGCTGAGCTCTGGTCTTTTTCCATGTCCTGCAAGCAGCTTATACACAGGTAGTTAGATGCAAATGGGTATTCATATGTAGCTAAATATAGATGAGTATGTAGGGTGTGCGTACAGTATGACGACCTAGAGATGAAGACCATTGTGATGTGTTGGTTTTGGACACGACATATGTGCATCTAAATGCAGCGCAACTGGTAACGAAGGACTAAAGGAAAGGTTGTTGCAATTGCTAACCTCTTTTGAAGTGGATAATGATTCGAAGAGTCTCTTTTGAGTAGAATAAAGTGCGACATGTGGTTCCTTAATTCTAGTAGTATCAATGAGAAGCGATGGTATGCAACACGAGTTTCATCTGGCATGGTGTTGGAACAGACATAAATGAGAAAAGCTTGATCATCAAATAGTACAGCTGATTCGACAAATATTAAACATAGCTGGAGTAATTGTCGCACCTAACAACTACATTGTACCTGAATAACATTGGATTAGAGCTAAGAAATACAGAACAACAAAGCTATAGGACTACAGCACAGTTATATGGTAAAATCCTTCAGACATGAAGCAATCAAATATTTCTATCTCACTTTTCAATCTTGGGGCCATGCATACAACATAAATAAACAACAAGATTGAAGGAAGAAGCTACCTCCCAAACAAATTGAGCATCCTAAGAAAAACCTACCACAACATGCAGATCAGTAATGATAAAAAGTTAAGACACAACAAACTACATTCTGCAGAATCCTTGTAAATGGTGTTAATGTGATTACAAATCAAGCATATTCTGAGCATGGAACCTGAAATATCTGAAATTTCTTACTTGAGAGCAGCCTCTGCAGCATCCACAGTGATCTTTTCATCAGCTGCCTCACGGTGCAGAATCCCCAAGTCATAGTACTTGATGTCCAGATAAAAAAATTGGGAAGATAAACCTAAGTAAACAAAATTATTAGCAGGTAGCATACGAAAAACAGAAACAACACCGCACGAGCAAGCGAATCATATTAATCAGGCCTCAAAGAACCATGACATATTGATTACCTTGTCCTTGATAGAGTTGCATAATACTCTGGTCATTTCATCATCTGTAGTAAGAAAATGACAATAGATATTAGCACAGATGTAGCTGAAAAAAAGAAACCAAGAAAAACCAAAAACACAAGAGATATTCATTTCATGGAGAGAGCGACCCGAGAGCCTGGCTTACGCGGCGGTGCCGTAGGAAGTAACACCAACGGAGCTACCGTCGAACCCGCGTACGCACTCAAAACCACGACAAAGAAAAGATACATAAGAGGAAGGGGAAGAAGACAACAATACGTCAAGAAAGAAGGCAGATGAGAGGAAGAAGGCCCTACGGAGAACGACAAACGCGTAGATCCAAGGTGAGACAGGCCGCTAGTGGTGGAAGCAAGGGCAGGGGAGGGGAAGGGGGAAGCGGGGGCGGGGAGGGGAGAGAC
Organism: Ampelocalamus luodianensis; assembly: GCA_036346255.1. Classification (NCBI taxonomy): domain Eukaryota; kingdom Viridiplantae; phylum Streptophyta; class Magnoliopsida; order Poales; family Poaceae; genus Ampelocalamus; species Ampelocalamus luodianensis. The sequence continues at coordinate 21,940,567 of CM070622.1, read as the reverse complement.
GATGAGACGAGCACCACGAGATGGAAGACGAAGGGGAGGCGGCTGGTGGGGGAGGGAGCGGCGCGCCAGTGGAGAGGGGCAGCGGGGGAGGCAGACAGATGGCGAGGGGAGGTGGAGGAGCGAGAGGAAGAGGGAAAGAAGCACGGATCCGAGGAAGGGAAACGGGAGGAGAAGGCGGCGTGGGGCGCGAGGAGAGGAAAAGAAGCATAGAAGTTGCGTGCTGGGGGAAGCCAGCTCGACACGACAAAGCCTCATGTGGCGATCAGAGAGAGTGCACGCCGAGTGAAGCACCAAACGCGATCAGACGGGCACGGACGCGCGAAGCGAAGATCTGACGGTCAGGAAAATCTTGTCGATGTGGCCATCCTCTCCTCAGCCCCTTTCTGCCTCCTTTTATATGGAGAGATGATTGTCTTTCAGACACAGAATGGAGTCATGTTCTCGTCATCTCGTGGACGAGATAGAAAGAGGCTCCTTTTCTTTCTTGATTTATTTATTTGTCAGCTACTGTGAAACATTTATGAGTGTTTATGTGGCGATACTGCATTGCAGCATGAGCAATTGAGCAATTGAGCATTAAGCATTGGAGCTGAACTGAGCTGAGCAGCGAGCAAATGATTTGTTAGGATTTATGTTTTTTCCTTGATCATTTGACGTTTAGGCCTGTTTGTTTCAACTTCAGGTTACCGCTTTCGTCCGAAAAAGTCAGAAGCCATCCCAAACAGTCGGCTTTTTGCAGTCGAAGCCGCTTTGTGTCTAAACGTGTGGAAGCCCGAAGCCACCCGCGGGGCGCTTCCACGGCTTCCTGCAGCCTCAGTTCCCAAATTACCCCCGAAGTTCGAGGGTAATTACCCGCCGATTGCTATTGAATAAAACCCCCCAAACCCTACCCTGCCTCCAATCCCACCCCTCGCCTCCGCTGCCCCGCACGCTCCTCTCCTCCCCCTCACGTGCTCCTCCCTTCTCCGGTGTCGGCACCGTTCTCCTCCCTTCTCCCGCCTCCGGCTCCCTCCTCCTCCTCCTCCCTTCTCCCGCCTCCGGCTCCCTCCTCCTCTGTTCTCCCTGGCTCCCTCCTCCTCCTCCCCGTCGGCCCGTGCCTCCTCCCCACACTTTGCCTCCCCTCCTCCCCCCATGGCCCCCACGTCCTCCCCTGAGTGGCGCCCCACGCTCCCCCTTCTTCTCCTCCTTCCCCGAACGGCGCCCTGTCCTTCTCCTCCTCCTCCGAGCAGCACCGCCCCGCTCCCCTTCTCCTCCTCCTTCCCGACTACCTCCTCCCCAACGACCACCTCCTCCCCGGCCACCTTCTCCTCCCCTCGTGCCGCCCCTAACCCTAGCCGTTGGGGTCACCAGCCAAATCCAGTGTCGTCGTTGGGGCACCACCTCCCGGTTGGTGTCTCCATCGCTCCTAGGGTTGCGCCCGATGTCGAGCTAGCTCGGTTCGCCATCGTGACCTCCCCCTGGTCTAATCCTCTCCTACCTCTCATCCTCACCTGCTCCACCTCGGTTCTACCAACACTGCTGGTCATGAGATGGAGTGGTGCTCGGCACCGCAGCAACTCCTGCCGACTCCTAGCCTTCTAGGTTTGGCCTTCTTCTACCTCTAGCTCCTAGCTCCTATTTGACCGATTTGGGTACGATGCATGGATGAATGGAGGGATGGATGGATGGATGGATGGATGACTGGTTGCATGTTTGATAATGCCAGGGTACTCATTGATGATCTAGGTATGAACTTTAAGCATGATGCTTGCTTGAATCATGTATTGAGATCATGATCTAACTAAGCAGCATTCTAGTGTTAAGTTTCCTTCTGTCAGTGGTTCTTCTTGATGAAATAGAATCACTAATAGAGGAATGTCACCCCCAAGCCATGTCCCACATGTTTTAAGGGGTGGCAAAGACTCCACCTTATAAATTGTTGTCCCACCACTTAACTAGGTAATATTAGACTAAATCATGCATACTTTGGATTTTTAGGAATGAATGTGCTTTAACACTCATGGGCCCGGTTGTGTCAGAGTTAGTAAAAAAATGAGTCTATGACACATAGACCATGAGGCTAATAAAAGTGTGGCAACCCACAGTTGTGATGTGGAACCAAACACCTGCCTAAGAAATTTTGTCACGGTTAAGATTAGGCGTGGCAAGGTTATGCACCAAACCAAACACCCTCTAAAACTGTAGACGGATGGTAACCCAAAAAAAGTGAAAAAATAGTTGAAGCATACAATTTTATTACACAAGTCAAAATATTCAGTAACTGAAATGCTTGCTAAACAAAGTGGCTTTTGCTCAGCCATGTGAAGTTAGAAACAATCTGCAGAAGAAAAACAGCAAACAAACGTTAGACTTGTTTCCTAAAACATGTTTGATATGATACTCTACTCTCCCATGTTCTTTTCCTGTATATGGTCATCGTCCAGTATCACTGCTATTTATACCATTCAGCAGGACCACAAGGGTTGCATGCACATGTTTCTAGATACAGTGGACAAAACAAGAAGTACAAATAAGAATCGTATTGTAACGCCCCAAAAAATTCAAATTTGGATTTGATTTGAATTTTGGTTGAATATGAGTTTTTGCTAAATTAGGAAAAAAATTCTCCTTTTCCGCTTTCCCTTCTTGGTTTTCCGCTTCCTCAGCCCAAAGGCATCCCCTTGTGTGTGCATTTGTCCTCTGTTCCTCATTGCATTGTGTCGCGCCGTCATTTGTTGTGCTACGCACCGCCTTCCTCCGCATCACGTTCGGCACGCCAAACTGTGATAGGACCCCGCCACCTCGCCCCAGGCATTTACGCCACCACACCAGCACCACACCGTCTCAGTCGCTCAGCAGTGCCACGCCCGCGTCGTCGCTGCTTGACGCGTTGCCCAACCTCTACCACCTGCGCCAACGTGCGCTGCCCGATTAAGTGGGACGCACCCAGTCCCATGCCGCCACCACATCGTCGACTTGCCCTCCCGCAGCGACGAAATCGCCCCGCCATCCACGCCGCCGCCATGCGCCGCGCTCGCTCCTGCTCTACTACCTCCACCAGGTATAAGAGCCACCCCACAACACCATCCTCACCATCGCGCCACCCTCGACCAATGATGCCAAGCCGCATCGGACCTCCTCTAGCCCCACTAATGCCACCGCCGAGCTCCCTTTGGCCCACTAATGCTCAAGCACCGACCAATTTGGTCAGAGCATGCCTCTAGCACTACTGCAACACTCCCTTGCCTCGTCCATGCACCACCGCCACCACTAGCCCTTCACCGTACCTCCTCCACCCACGCAAAAACCCAAAATGGGTTGTGTGAGCCTCGGTGGTGCTCTCTACACCACCGATGCCATAGTTGTCGTCGCTGCCATCTTCACCAGCTCAGGAGCCATGGGAGCGAGCTCCTGGCTCACTTGCGCGAGTTGGGCCGCATGCCCCATGGGCTACTCTAGTGGGCTAGCAAAGCTCGCCTAGGTGGCCTCCAAGCCCAGCCAGCCAACTAGGCCAACCTAATACTATTTAGTATTGTGTGGCCCAGTACTATTCCAAACCCAACCTGGTCGAAGCCCAGTACTGTTCACCAAGCCCAATACTGTGCAACCCAACAGTGACCGGCCCAAACCCATTACTTTTCACCAAATCTGACCCATTAAGAATAGTGTTAACGTGCCGCTATTCACCAGACCTGTTACTATTTCACCCGAACCCGACAGCGAATAGTGCCAACCCGGCACTGTGCAAACCAACCCATTATTGTTCATCCAAACCCGTTAAGATATATATATATATATGTGTGTGTGTGTGTGTGTGTGTGTGTGTGTGTGTGTGTGTGTGTGTGTCCATTTCGATCGTTTCGAGCCTGTGAAACCCATTTTCGATTCCGTTCGACCTAACCAAACACCAAATAAACCCTAACCACCCACACCACCTCTCTTTATAATTATTTTCGGATTTCTTTATTTTATTTTGTTTTCATCTCACTTCTTATTGAGCTCGGACTTATTTATTTTAACTTTTTTTTCTGTTAGGCTCTGACTTCGAAGATCAAGTCCCGAAAGACATCGATTAAGACGTAAAAGAGTCTGATCCAATTAAAGACCTTGATCAAGGAGGCAAATTACATTCTTGGATCATGTTGAGCCCATGTCATTATTATTAGTATAATTACTTTCATTATATTATTTATGTTGTTTATTTACTTATAAAATAATAGTTTGGAATGTCATAATGAATAGTTAATTTCCTACCACATACTCACCTGTGCTCTTGTAAGACATATTCACCTTGACAATCTTAATTATTAATATAATCATACAGTGGTAATTGTGGATAGGTTAATGTCACACAACTATTTTACAAACACTGATAAGGATGTTTGGCTGCTTGCTAATAAACTTTGAAAAGTGAGTTGAGGGTTGAGGCCAAGAGGGTGGACAACCACAAGTTGGTTGAGAGTACATCTCCTATCACAATAGACTCTGGAAAGTAAGTTGAGGGTTGAGGCCAAGATGGTTGACAGCTGTAAGATCGAAGAGGCCAATTAGAGGGGGGTGAATAGTCAATTCTAAAAAACTCTAAGGCTAAAAACCAATTTCTAATGCGGAAGCGAAAGTCAATTCGGTTTTGCATAAGTAAAAACTAAATATTCTAGTTTCCCTCAAGTGCACCAACACCCTAAGTTTAAGTAAGTTTTGCAATGCTAGTTTGACATGCAATCAATTTAATTCTAAGAATGTAAATTGCACAAAGTAAATCGCAAAAGAGCAAACCACAATGGCACAAGGATGATTTACCATGGTGTTCAAAGACTTACTGGTCTCCCCTAATCTACGTTGAGGTAAGCCCAAACGAATTAGACCGGCTCTACAAATTAAGCCAACACCTCCGAGGTAAGCCCAAACGAATTGGACCGACTCACAACTTGAACCAACACCTCGATCCACTCGGGGTTGCTCTTCCTCCACTCTGGAGATGGCGAACACCAAACCACTCACAACACGTTGAGCCTTCTCACAAGCTTCTTGAGAAGATCACCGAACCACGATGCCTCCACGCCGTTTAGGTGTTGACAAACACCAAGAGTAATAAGCTAAGCCTCTTGCTTAACTCTCACAAAGTGCAACACATGCACAATTGGATGCTCAATCCAATTCTAGTTGCAACACAAGCAACTAGAACCTCTCTTTTTGCTCACAAGGTGCACCACATGCATAATTGAGAGGAGAAACTCACACTAGCTCAAGAGAATGAAATAGCATGCCAAGAGTTACCCCCAACCGGCCAATGTAGAATATGGGTATTTATAGCCCACACACAAAAACTAGTTGTTGGAGGAAAAACTGTAGAAAATCAGGGAATCCCAGTCAGTCCGGACTACAGTGCAACGACTATAAAACTAGCCATTACAGACAATTCCCTGTCATTCTTCTCTCACAGGGTCCAGTCTGATCGGACTTCCGGTCAGTCCGGGGCGGTCAGTACGGCCTGAATTTCAGTACAGGCAACACTCAAAAAAATGATCATAACTTTTGGCTTCGATGTCAGAATTGAGTAATCTTGGGCTTTATAAAAAGCTTATTCAGAGGACTACACAACTCATCTATTTGATTGATCTCGAACACATATGATTAAATCAAGAAGCACAACTCCAAAGGGCCAACACATGGCCTAAGTCCAAGAAAAGAGTAACGAGCAATCTTAGACCATGCCAATGAATGATTCATGAACTTCAACAATTTGCAAAACACATTTACAAACTTTAGTATCATGCCACAAGGAGTAGGTGCATGGATTTCAACCATTTGTAAAACATATTTGCAAATTATAGTCTCATGCTACTAGAAAAAGCTAACTGTGTCGGTCAATCCAGGGTTCTGGTCTGACCGATGAAAACACGGCAGTTAGTCCAGCAAGGAGAATTAAGTAGCGAGACCCAAAAACAACTTTCTCTGGAAAAAGCCAACTGCATCAAAGACCCGAAGGTCCGGTCAATCTGGCCCTCTAACTGCGGGCAGTCTGGCTAGCAGAAATGTGAAACATGAGCTCTCTGGAAAAACCTGACCACTTCAAAGGTCCAGACTTCTAGTTAGGGATGGCAATCGTGCCCGATTACCCGTGTGCCTGCGGGCTAATACCCTAATGGAGGCGGGTATGGGCGTCTTTCTTTGCCCACAGGCATAAAAATGGGCACAATTCCTTACCCATCGGGTAAACGAGCACGGGCATGGGTAAGCTCCACCCGTGCCCGCTTCGCCCGATTACCCGCAACCTACACTAACAGGTGGGGCCACTGTCTGAAACCCTAGTCGCTCGGTCGATCTCACTTCTCGCTCCACGTCCCAGGCTCCCAGCTCGCAGCCGCCAGAAGCCCATACCCACACGCTCTTCCTCACCCTTCCAGTCTTCCTCACGTGCCCCCCATCCCCATGCGCTCTTCCAGATCTTCCTCTCCCAGTCCCCTCCCGGCCAACCACCGCCTCCCGGCCAGCCACTGCCCCCGTCCTCCCGGCCAGCCGCCCAAGAACTCCAGATCCATCGCCCCTGTTCGGAACTCCAGATCCAACCAGCTGCCCAAGAACTCCACATCTGGCCAGCCGCCCAAGAACTCCTCATATTTGTCCCGTCGACTTGGAGGTAAGTAGGGTCACAAACTCAGATGCATGAAGTTCATTACATTCCTCTGGGTCACACACACACGAGGGCTGTGAAGCCGGGAGTGGATTTGGACGTCGAAGATGGCGATGCCGCTGCGCCTCGCCGCTCTCCTCCAACTCCTCCTCATTGGCGGCGTCTTTGCCTCCATGGCACGCTTCGATCTCATCATCTCTAGGGCAGATCAGAAGGTCAGTGGCCTCCCCAGTCCCCCACTTCTCGCTCTCCAGATCTCTGAACCCACCTCGTCTCGCATGCCGCACTTGTCTCGGATCTGACGGTGTATGGGTCTTCTCTTCCGTTGCAGGTCGATTTGACTTCCCATATTGTTTGCATGATCGCATCCTCTCTTCGCTGAAGGTATGTTGCTACGCTCTTGTTCTCTAGTGTTACTCATTTCTCTGTTAACCGCTGTAATATGTTAAAATACTGATCTTTGTATGTGTAACGCCTGTCTCATTACCCTGATAGAAATGCTACCATGTGTTCATGAAGTTAGCATTCCATGAATCGAATCCTTCATTAATTAACTCATGCCTAGAGGTCACCAGTATCCAAATTCTTGTTCTCAGAATTGAGATACGTCCAGTTCTGTGTCTCACAAAAATTTGCTACTTTTCTAATCAATATACAGTATATACTCGTGGAGTCTTATAGTGTACCTGCCAATACCACCAGTTCTAAAATTCTTAAGTAGCACTCATAAAACCATTATGTGATATAATACACATGTTTCTTGCAAGTGCTAACCTATGGATGGACTTTTCTATTTTGTTTGTGCATATGTGGTATGTTGGAATTCTGCTATTACTCATATAATCCAATAATTGAGGCTATGTCTGTTGAGATGATAAAAAAAGTTTGACAATATTGGTCTGATATTCATGGTTTGATGGCTATTGCTATTATTCTTGATCCACGTGGAAAAATGACAATGTTACATGCATACTATATTGCCCTCTTTGGTGAAGAAAACTCTAAAGAGTATGCTACAAAGAGTTATAATTGCTTGTGTGAGTTGATGAATGAGTACCAAGTGCATGGTAAAGAAGAGGGTATGGCTACATCATCTAGTACTCTTGTTGCAATTGGTGCAAATGAGGTGCTTTCAATATTTAAAACACTAGCTTCTGAATCGGCTTTTAGCACTAGTGGTAGAGTGCTAAGTGAACATCTTAGTTGTCTCGCTCTAGCTATATTGGTGGCATTGATGTGCTCACAAAGCTGGCTTCGGAATGACCTTAAAGGTATGCAACTAGTGATGTAAATATTTCACATTTTCTATGCGATTGGAAGCTAGTGATGTAATATAATGTTTACTTTTCAGGTGAAGGAGGAGTTAAGGGTTTATGGACATGCCTTGAAGACATTGAAGATGAGCTTAAAGATTGTTGTTCAATCTCGATTGTCGACTCTGATTAGTTATTTGTTGAACTATTGAAATTGAACCATTTTCATATGTTCTACTCTTGTTACAAACTTAATTTGTTTGTGTGAGGAACTATGTCAGTTTGTATTTTTATTTTATTTGTTGAACTTGATTAGTTGTCTTGTCGAACTTGATGTGTGAATTGTGATGAACTTTATTAGTTGTTGAATGTGTGATGCACTATTGATGTGTGAATTGTGATGAACTTGATGTGTGTATTGTTTATGTGTGACGATCATGCCCGCGGGCGATGGGTACCCACGGGCGGTGATGCATTGTTCGCGGATAAACGGGCATGTCCGTGGGTGACGGGTACCCGCGGGCGACGGGCATGGGCGAGGTTCTTCGCCCGTCGTCCTTCGTGGGCATGCCCGTGGGGGAAAATCGGGGTCACGGGCATGGATATGGGCGAGCACTACCTATATCCGCGCGCCCAATTGCCATCCCTACTTCTAGTCAATCCGGCCCACCTACTGTGGTCAGTCCGGTCCAGGATACAAAAGCTGATTTTGCAAATCGCTTTAACTGAGTTTTGCAAAACACATTTGCAAAAGATACGAGATGCAAACAAGGTATGAAAAGCATGATTCTCAACAAGTTGCAAAACACATTTGCCGACTTTTAAAATCATGCCACAAGGAATTTGGTACATGGACTTAAACCATTTGTAAACTAAAGTCGCATGCTACAAGAATTTTGTATGAGCTTCAACTATTTGCAAAACACATTCGCAAACAATAGCATCATGCCTAGAAGAGCTAGAGCAAGCGGAAATGAGCAATCAACACATGATGAGACTCAAGCTACTAGACAAGATCCCTCTTAATAGTATGATAACCTATACTAGCAATCCAGTCTTCCAACCAAACACCGAGACCGGTAAAATACTAGGAACACATCCTTAGCCTATGCTAGTCATACCTTTGCCTTGAGCATCTATCTTGGAGTGATCACTTGATGATGAACATCTTCACTCCAAGTCCGGGCTCTTGACTTGATAATCATCAACGCATGATGATTTCTTTTACTCCAAGTTTTTGACTTGAATATCATCAACACATGATGATCTTCTTCACTTTGGGATCTTGTATTAAATATCATCAACACATGATGATCTTCTTCACTTCGGGATCTTGTCTTGAATATCACCAGCACATGATGATTTTCTTTATTTCAAGGTTTTGTCTTGATGCTCATCAACACATGATGACATCCTTGATCCTGAATCTTGACTTGATGACAATATACTCATGATGCCACCCAAAGTCTTCATCATCATGTGACTCAACCTGTTTCACCAACTCATGGAAAATGTTATCCATATGATGATTATCATTAATTACCAAAATACTCTATTAACTCATAATGGCAAGTCTAGATTTTTTAACAGCCACGAGTTGGTTGAGAGTCCATCTCCCCACCCAATAGACTATGAAAAGTAAGTTGAGAGTGAGGCCAAGATGGTGTACAAACACTGGATGGTTGAGGGTCCATCTCCTCATTGAGACAGATAAGGACCAGAACCTTGTGCCAAGTAACAGACACAGAACTTGCTCAACCACAGGTTTAGTATATCTAACTTAGCTCAGTAGACTACTCTTCCAATTGAATATCTATAGGTGACACCTTCTCTTGTGGTAGAGAGCAGCTGCGGGTTTGGGGTGGGACAGGAGTGGGCCCAGAGGGTCACTCACTGGTCTACACAATGGTAGGTCCACTCAGCATCGGACCGTGAATTCCACCATTGGCCGGTGATCTCCTGATGGCTGTTTGGTCAAGAACCTACTGGGTAGAGACTAGAAAGGAGGAGTAGTGAGAAGACTTTTTATCTCAACTCAGTCGCGCACTATCAGGTTGTGTGTATATTGCATGACATTATGAGTCTAAGGTATCTTTTGGGTAAAATTGGGCAACTCTACAAAGTATAGGGCCTGCTTGGTATGGCTGCATCTTTTCTGAAAAGCGGCTTCTGGCTTGGTTGCAGGGCGGAATGGCTGAGCTGAAGAGATTTAGTATTTGGTTGTTTGGCTTTTAGGTAGGCTGGCTACAGCTTCTGAGATAAAAAAATATTTAAAATGCCCATGAGGCAAATGATGGCTTGTTTGATGTCATTTAATGTCAATTAATGCATTGACAACAATTAATAATATTTAATGACAACTAACGACAAGTAACACAATTGACGGTAATTAACACAATTGACGACAACCATTATAATTAACGACAATCAACGCAATTGATTGTAATTAACAATTAACACAATGGACGAAAACTAACACAATTAATGCCAATTAACACAACTGATCGTAATTAATGACAATTAACACAACTCATGACAATTAACGCAATTAATGATAATTAACATAATTATTACAATAAACAATTATTACATAAATCATTACAATGACTAGTTATTATAAGAAACAATTATTAAAATAACCAATTGTTACATAAATAATTATTAAAAACAATTATTACATAAATAATTAATTTAAAACAGAAAAAAAGAAAGAAAATAAAAAGGGCTGTCGATTAGGGTTTGGGCCGCTAGCGGCCGCGGCGGGGGAGGAGGAGGCAGGTGCGGGCAGCGGTGCAGGCTGGCTCCCGCACCGAGGAGGGAGGAGAAGGGCGCTGGGGGAGGGAGGAAGATTGGCGGTGTCGGGGGAGGGAGGAATAGAAGGGTGGCGCTGGTGTCGGTGGGGAGGAGGAGGCAGACGCGGGTCATCGGAGACGCCGAGGAGGAGGCGGCCGCGAGCGAAGGCGTCGAGGAGGAGGGAGGAGGAGGGCGATGACATCCACGTGGGAGGAGGAGGGCGGCGACATCTGCGCAAGAGAAGGAGGGGTGCGGGCGGAGGACGCGGCGGCGGTGCAGGAGGAGGAGAGGAGGACGGGAGCGGGGCGACGTCAGGGAGGAAATGGAGGAGGGAGGATGAGGGCGCATGGGGGAGGAGGGAACTAGGGTTATGATTTGGGCCGGGGGTGGGGTGCGGTGGGGAAGGAGTTTTGATCGATGGTAAAAAGCAAGTAATTACCCCCCCTAGTATAGGGGCAAACTCGGAACGGCACTGCGGGAAGCCGCGGGAAGCTCCCTATGGGCGGCTTTCAGCTTCGGGGAAAGCTATGGGTGAAAAGCAAGCCTTTTGGAATAGCTTCCGGCTTTTTTGAGCGAAAAGCCAAAGTCGAAGTCGTTCCAAATAGAAACATAATCAATGGTACTTGAATACGTCGTGCTTCTGGTTAATGGAGCTGTGTTCATAGGTGATTCCAGTAAGCGAGGCATAAGTAGATATTTTGATATGTAAACATGGTAATTACAAATGGTGAAAACCTCCTCTCTTATTATTATGATTATTATGATTATAGCTTTATTGTTTCTAAAGTCAATGTGATTTACCTAAAAGAATGCATCCACACCCATAATATGGTAGCAGCTCAATAATCAATTGAAATTTTGGCAAGTAGTTAAATAGCTTTCCCATGTAGCTTGCTGAGTACGTTGTTTACTCGAACTTGCATTTTTTCATCGAGAGGTGTATCAGAGGATTAAAGGACGCATTGGAGAACGCATTAGGTTTATGACCGCACTCAAGCTTTCATGTGGAAGTTCTTTGGTTCTTCTTATTGTAAGTTAAAGTTTTGGGCTTGGATTGCTTGTGCATCTGTTGCAAATTAGCCATTAGGCTATATTTTAATCAAATCAATATTTTTTAAATGCTCATGAGCAGGTATGATATTGTTTCTATCTGCAACTGAAATCGTAGGCGGTTGCGGAAACTGGGATGACCCTGTTTGAAAAATGAGGTCGTTAGTCGTTACACATATCCTCATCTAACCATATTAAAAAGAAGCTAAACGTGCTATGGTTCAGTACAACGAAACAGACTAAGCATTTCTGTAATTCCATTATATGTCCGCTAATGTCAAAGTTTGCATTTTCAGAACAAACTGAACCCCTTCGATTCCTCCTGCTTCTCTTCTGACGTTTCGTAGTATGCTGACTCCTCTCTTTCGCAACTTCTATAATTATCTGCATATTCTGAACCCTCTTCTGAAGCATATGATGATGATCGATACTCTGGCTGGACGAACTGGAGCATATAATTCAGACCGTTTATAACATCGTAGATCATTAGTCCAATTCTTCCCCCAACCCAGCTGCCTAGATGGCTTCCTGCAAGATATCCCAGCTTTCCCCACCTCTCCTCACCATGGAAACCATGTGGGTTCCAAATAAGGTGCCCGTACCCCGGAGGAACCTTCGGTCATGCTTCCACCAAGTGCATTGCTTCAAAGAAGTCCCAACCAGAAGAAATTATTGGCCCCAATATCCTCTTGGCTTGACGAGCGGCAAGCCGTTTTTGCACCGACCTTCTGAGCTTGTTTGGCTGCTTCAGTGGGAGTCAGGCCTTCTGTCACAGGCTGATAGCATCAGCCAATGCTTTCTCAATGGCTCGCTGCCGCACCCTTTCCATGTGTGTAGTTCGGAGGTTGTAGATGCAAGGCTACCCGAGCCCATATCAAAACAGTTCAGGAATGTGAACTGCCCACTCTTTGATGCAGCCTCCTTTCCAACAATCCCCTGAACTTCTCAGCTGTAAAATAGAAGTTTGGATCAGAGATAAAGTTTGGTATTCTCTGAAATCATGAGTTGAATATCTAGGTGAACAACGATTGGAGTTTGAAATAGAACTAAAAATCAACGAACTAATAGCTTACTATTACTTGCTACAAGATCATGGGATCATGGCTTGCGGAAATGTCAATTTGCTACTGAGCTAGACTTTTCTATTAAAATTATTTTGAGACCCGTGGATTTGATCATTAGAATCTGGAAAAAGGAAACTTGGATAAGGCAAAACATGTGGGCAAATTGTTCCACCTATCGGTCATCACTGGTACCAAAAAGAATTTACAATGTAGCCACATATCAGTCATCGCTGATTCAGTTGAAAGATAATTGTATAACTAACAATACATTGTCACTCCTAGTTCTTCATCATAACGGCGGTATGTTATGATACTTCCAAGACCGAGATTATGTGTTTGTATTGCTTCGCGCAGACATATCAAATGCGTACCCATGAGTCCATCGGTATGAACTAGACCATGGTAGTCGATGTTCAGCCCCAGTCAGCTGCTTACCCATATAATAAGCTTTCAAACAACAACATCTGTGTGGAAATCATGGGTAGATGATGCAAATCTTAGTGTGTCAAACAATTAGCAATAGTATCGAAGCGTTTGGAGAAACCATCGTTTTCGGAAAGTTCAGGTGACTATTAGGTCATAGGCAGTCTGACCAGCCTTGGGCTAGCGGTCAAGCTGGTCGCATGAGACTGGTCGAAAATGAAATGTTGAATTTTTGGAATCGGCAAAAAATCATGTGTATAGGAAGGTGAGAGGATGCGTTTGCACTTGTCTCATTAAAAATGGAGTTTTGAGAGAAAAAAAACTAGATATAGTTTAAAATTTTCAGAGAGAGTGCAAGTCTAAGACTTAGGAAAATTTCATAAGTCCAAGGCGGTCTGACCGGCCGTTGGTTGGCAGTTAGACCGGTGGGGCTATTTGGTCGGCCAAGGGGCGGTTAGATCGGCTGGATGGAGGTCCGACTAGTTGAGGGCGGTGGTCTGACCGGCTAGAGTGAGTTCAAGCACCGGGAAGGCAATTAACTTCGTAGAATTGGCCAAAGTCATGGGTTTCAGCGCATAGGTGTTGCATGATGCAGCACTACTACAGAAAAGGTCTTCACAGACGGTTCAAAAACGTCATCACAGACGGTTTCGTGAGCCGTCTAAATCTATGGGTCAGTGATGACATGAGATCATCACAGACGGTTTTCCAAATCGTCTGTGATGCATACTATCACAGACGGTTATTAACTCAAAACCGTCTGTGATAGTCAACTATCACATACGATTTCTACCATCTGTGATAGTTCACAGACGGTTTGTAGATGAAACTGTCTGTGAGAGATGATGCATCACAGACAGATCGTCCTATGGAACCGTCTGTGATATTCTTTTGTATTATTGCTAAATATATTTCTGTTTATTGGCTAGCCTCAAGAAATGCTAGCCATGTCCTCTGAAACAAGCTGAAACACAACAAGTAAATGTATACATCCAATTCACATTCATTTCAGAAAACAAGCACATCCAATTCACATTCATTTCAGAAAACAAGCACATCCAATTCACAAATCAATTAACTAAAATTAACCATTCATGTACATTTACATACATGTACCGTTAAGTTCAATATCTTATCTCAATCAAGTTCAATCTACATTGTGGAACTTTTCATCTGGATTTATAACCTCACGGTTCAAGAATGACGCAAGCTGTTCTCGAATGTTTATGAGCTGGCCCTGTTCCAACGCAATTTTCGCGGTGGTCGCAACCTGTCGCTACAAAGATTAAATTCGTGTATATATAAATTTATAAGTATGAAATAATTATTGCAAGATTGACAAACCTGAGGATCATTGGTTATCGCGGAACCGACGATTTGTTCCATGTTGTGGCAAACATAGAACCCACAGAGGTTGCAGGCCGACGGCTGCTGGTGGCACTTCAAAAATAGAATTTGTTAGTTCGAGAGGCATTACTACGAAGTGTTATATAGGATTAATGTGTACTAGGAATACCGGGAATTTTAGATCGTGTCGCAGGGTCCCTCCCTTGCATATCCCTCCTTTTGCAAAGTATGTCTTGAACGACCTATGTGATTCCAAAAACTTAGCCTTAGCCATTGCAAAGGAAGGAAAGATTGTACAATAGAGTTATCTATGGAGGAAATGTGTTTACCTGTTAATTAATTGTCTAACAACTGTGAAGTTGTGTTTGGCCCTTTGTAGGGAATCTAGGTATATTACTAAGTTAAGTTTTGGTATAATTACAATTAGAATCCAGTGGAACCTACACAGGTATATCGCCATGGTCATTAAACATAAGTTCGTGTTGCTTATAAAGTACAAATCAATAAGTATAGCCACTAGTGCAGCACTTACTCCTGGTTGTAGGGCAAAAGTATGAATTGCTTGTTGCGGTGAGCCAGCAATGAGTCCGCCAGGTAATCCTCGACGAATTTTGCATTCTCCTTGATGGTTTGCTCACAGACCACGTGTGGGTCGAGGAAACCTACAGGTGAATTCCTTAATTCAGTTTTAGAAATCATGTATATATATATATATATACAAAAGCAAGGAGTTATATATAACATTTATTGGTATTACACGAACATTGACCGTGATTGTACACACTTATAGTGTCCAGCATCGCATGAGTGAGACGTCAAGGGAGTCGAGGTTGAAGAGCCAGAACATGTCATCGAAGGTCACCTTGAAGACACAGTCTTGAGCCTCATGGTTAAAATGACCTTTCTTGAACTTAACGGTGACACCCAAGTGTCGTTGTTCATCTGTCTTGTTGGCCTGTTCCATGTATCATATATGCACTATCGTGCAAGCCAATCCTAGGGTAGGGTTGTTTAACCTCTCGACCAACGTCTTGCCTAGCACGAATTTCCGGGCCAATGTCAAGAAGGGGATATCAGGACGGGAGTCGACCGTCTTCGATTTGCTCTTGCTGCCTCGCTTTGTATAGGTCGACTTCACAAGAGTCGACCGAGCACGAGGTGTAGATGCATTTGATGCACCGGGCCCTTGCTGCTCCGGTGCAGGTAGCTCCAGTACAAACACTTCCTGTGAAGTTGACACCGGTGCAGGTAGCTCCAGGCAGATGTCTCTTGGGCCACTGGATGAATGCTCCAATAGCTTGCCCTAAAGTCATGACCTCGTCGTTTGGGGGCTTCTCCAGCTACACGACCTCGAAATTGGCATAAACCCCGTCCACATTCACTTTTGCGAAACCCGACGCCATATTTACACCGTGTAGCAAGGCCCCAACACCGGATGGATATGCCTGGCACCAAGCAGCATCCAAGGCAATGGAACCACATCTCACTTGGAGCTTGCACTTCGTAGCGCCCTACATAACGATACAAAATTAGCTACTCCAACAGGCCTATCAATAGATCGAGCATTCCAAGGATAATAATTATTACCAGAATGTCATCAACAGGAAATATGTTATCAATTTCTAAGTTATGGTTGGACGCGTAGCTACTCGGACGTTTGGGGGGCTAGCTAGCAAAGTAGCAGCGGAGGCTTCCAACTGATTTATGAGGGATGCACAAATCTCCTCTCGTACGACATCCCACATCTCTTCTCTGAGGGATGTACGAATCTCCTCTTGTAGCTATGCTTCGCGCTTTGGCTTTAGCTCTCTTCCTACTCCGGTATGTCTCAGAGTCCTTTAAGAATCCATCTTTCCATTGAACATAAAGACCAATGCCTCTCGTGCGACCCGGATGCTCCTTGTTTCCTAGGGTCGCAGAGAGTATATCTTTCTCCCTGTTTGCTTGGAATGAGCCTTGGGAAGATTATGCAATACTCAGCTCTTCCTGCAAGAGCCCGACATGTTATTTCACTTTCTATGAAGTTATGGAGTAATTAGAAACTAGGTAGTTCGATATCTTACCAGGCGTCGAAACACTTCCTCGTCTACAGGGTTTGGAAAGGAGGTGACCCCCGAAGACACAGTAGATAACCTCGCCATTAGCCACTGTGTGGAACGCTCATCAGTGATCCCGGCAAATGGCGGGAAGGTGCCCAACTAGCATGCATACTCGTTCTAATCCCTCCATTGCGGGATTTTATCCGCATACCCAGCGGTGCCGAGTCTGTGGGGGTGCGTGGTTTTTGTCTGGAGGGCCCTGTGCATCTCACTTTCAATCCTAAAATCATTTGTAATTTTCTTCGCCACAAAGTCTTCCTAGTACTCCACGAATGGATACTTCTGGAAGGTCGTCAAATCCTTCTCCATGTAATCCTTGATAAGCGTGCTCTTGAAGTTCCTCCACGCTTTGCACGCCGCTAGCAATGCGTATCGTTGCACGAAGGCTTTGTGTTGTTCCGGTATCTGGAACGATTTTAACACCAACACTTTTTTTTTCTGATTCTCATCTTTGGTCAACTCCTTCTATGAATCATAGGTGATCTTGACCCGTTCACGTGCAACTATTCCGACCGTTGTCCGAAATGCGAACACTGCTCGGTGAGGACTCAGAGGGGCCCTAGACACATCGACTATCGTGATGGTAAATCGGCCCTTGGGCCTTTTCGATATTCCTCTTTCCTTGCGCTTGGATTTTTCAGAGGACAACACATCAGACATATGAGGCGACGATGATGAAGAATGAGCGGATGACATCTTCATGAGAAATAGAGGTTCTATCACGCATCAAAATATTATCATAAGATTCTCTGTGTATGGATATACACACCAATTAAATGACATAATTGACAGATAAGCATGTAAATCCTCTAAGTCAGCCAACAACACTTGATCTACAGACAGAATATCATGTATTATGAATTAGATCACAGAACCCGGAGGTTCAACCAATTAACCAACCAAAAATAATAGACTAAATGCTAAAGATCAATCAATAGTAGTAAGCATTCTATTCCAATTAGAGGTCAAGTTCAAACCCGATTATCAAAACAATTCCAGTACAAGACTATTATCATCACAGAGCATTCATCTCAAGCCCACTACACCACATTTCAATATGAACATATCAAATACAAAGGGGTAATAAAATTAAAATACTGTGATACTCACGAAGCAGATGGCAATCAAAGCCAAGCAATCAGAGCAATGTGTGAGGGGAAGGGGCGTCGGGGTTGGCAACTTGGCATCTGTTACCTTTGGGCATCGAGGGACACATGAGCAGGGAGCACCGGAGCAGCAGGACGACATCGAAGGGGAGGAGGGGTGTCAGGTTCGGGGAAGCGGTGGCTTGTGCTCGGGGAGGAGGTGACGGGCTCGGGGGAGGAGACACGTCGGGCTCGAGGAGGAGGCGGCGTCGAGAACGGCAGTGACAGGCTCGGGGAGGAGGCGGCGGCTCGTGCTCGAGGAGGAAGCGGCGTCGAGGACGATGGCGATGGGCTCGGGGAGGAGGCGGCGTCAAGGTCGGCGGCAACGGGCTCGAGGGAGGAGGATGTTAGAGAAACTTACTGGTTTGAGTGGGGAGCGCGGCAAACCCTAGAGTCTGAGAATAAGGGTGTGTTTGGTTCGTTGAAATTTTTGCTATTTTATAGAGTCTAGGTCTGTTCTGACCGCCCGATCGGAATGGGACGGTCCGATTCCGATGAGACGTTCGGACCTCCTAACAGGTCGGTCCGTCCGGGCTGTCCGATCGGAATCAGACGGTCCGATCGGAGGAGACGTTTGGACGGTCCGAACGTCTCCTCCGATCGCACCGTCTGATTCTGATTGGACAGCCCGAACAGACTCGTGCTCTATAAAATAGCAAAAAAATTCTAAAAATTTAGAAAAATTCACAAAAATTATGTCCATCCAAATACAACCTCATTCATCAAACCAAACATCATCTTGAACCATCCAGGACCATCCTATCTAAGGAACGAAACCAAAATGGGGTTCGACATCACAAACGGTTCCAATAAATAACCGTCTGTGATATTATGTATCACAGATGGTTTTTAGATGGAACTGCCTGTGATATCTGATGTATCACAGACGGTTTTTAGATAGAATCGTCTGTGATATCTGATTTATCACGGACGGTTATTTATATTAAACCGTCTGTGATATATAATCACAGACAGTTTGTCCTAAGGAGCCATCTATGATATTCTTTTGTATTGCTAAATCTATTTCTCTTTATTAGCTGGCCTCAGGGAATACGCTAGCCATGCCCTCTGAAACAAGCAGAAACACAACAAGTACATGTATACATCCAATTCACATTCATTTCAGAAACATGCACATCCATTTCACAAATTCAGATATGACACATTCTCATATACATAAATACAAATTCACATGACACATTCTCATATACATAAATACAAATTCACATGACACATTCTCATATACATAAATATACACACACACACACACACACACACACACACACACACACACACACACACACACACACATATATATATATATATATATATATGACACATAAATATTTCATTCATCATTCCACTTGCTTATCTCCTTTAAAAATTAGCCCTTCATGATGATTGACGTGTATGTAGCTAGTTTCATCACGTCGTCTTCCTCGACCCTTATGCCATTTTTGAAAGGAGACAACTCGTCAAATTGATTGTGTTCTTCGTCGTCCACTACATTCTCAACTCCAACAATCCTTCTTTTTCCATGAAGAACTATGTGACGCTTCTTATTTGCTTGGTCGGTTACATAGAAGACTTGAACAACTTGGTTAGCGAGTACAAATGATTCATCTTTGTATCCGACACGTTCGAGGTCCACGGCAGTGACGCCATACCTGTCGACCTTCAACTGTGCGAGATGGACCCAACGGCACCGAAACAGCGGGATCTTGAAAAGCACGTAGTCGAGCTCCCAAATCTCCTCTATGAACCCATAGTAGGAGCTCCTCAACCCATTGGTACTGACGAGGATATAATAATCCTTATTTTACTATTTATCTGTAATTAGTTGTGAGGACCTGGGGTATTTAACTCGTAATACTTAACCTCCAAATGGTTCTAGTATTACCAATCAAATATCCTAAGCCTCGGTGGACACGTACTTCCCAGAATTGCAGTACACATACACCTTTACAAAATCATGCATCATTTCTATACAACTTACAATACCAAGTCTAACAAAAGACATACATAATATAGAGTTATTATATAAGGGCTGACCGGCCAAATGACATCAAATCAACAGAGTAAATAGCGGAAGCAAAAGTGCCATAAGATGGTGATAACAAAAGCCAATCGGTTTGCCAATTTCCCACAAGGCAACCAACCGGGCCGCCAAGCTAGTCGTCTACACCGCAGCAAAACTCACAAAAGTCGATACCTTGGGGATCAACCTCCTCTGCAACAATTAAGCAATGCAAATGAGTACAAAAATGTACTCGCAAGACTTACGAGTAACAAGCCTATACATAGCTACATGCAAGTTGAAACAAAGGAGATGGTCATATGGTTCATTGGACGAATAAAGCAATTTTCATTTGTAATAATGTAATAGATTGAAGGCAATTTGTCAAATCTGTTAATAATTGTTGCAATAACAGCGAGACAACAATAAGTAGTATAGATAACAACCTAGAGGTGACTAACCCAATAGCCACCATAACATAGAACAAATTACACATTCGTACCACCCAAGTCAAGTTTTAGTGAAAAGGTTATAGTCTAACTCTCGAAAGACCTCCCTAAGCGTGTCCATAACCAAGGACTTGGCTATTCGAATAGTTTGAACCTTGCAGGGGTGTACCAATGTACCCACATGTCAGACTGCCTTTTTGCCAAGCTATTTAGCACACTTCCTTTGGTGTGCCGGCACAGCTAAGTCCTACGAGACTTTTTCCAATATTATATATTAACCACGAGTCGCCCATATGGATAGAAACCCATGCGTTGCATCGGAGTCATTGTAAAGCCGAGAATCAACTACCCATAAAGGGTAAAGCAACCTGGACAACTACAATACCCCTCAGTGTGGAGAACCTAGAAAGGATTCTACTCCCGTGCACCCAACACACAAACCCCATCCTCATTTTACCACAACACAACACACACATCCTCCTGCGACTCGGAGCTAACACACGCCAAAGTACTAAGTCAAGAGAGGTCACATATCCCTCCCATGTGGTTAGCACGCAAAAATGCTTGGTTTAGTGTAATAAGATGTTCGGTCCTTGTTGACTTGGGCACCACCCAAAAGCACACCATCTTACCATTGTACCCAAGTCTAAAACATTTTGTTTTCAGTTTTAGTTTTCTCAAATAACATAGCACAAGGTGCTAATTCATAATAAGTTTTTGTGTGATCAAGGTCATCGACTAAGTCGATAACTGCCAAATTCTACCGTTCTAAGCATTTCTAAGCAACATCAACACGTAGACTACAAGCTAAGTGATAAGGGCTCATCCAACGAATCCTAAATCACAGAGGACATAATCCTAGGATCAGTAGTAGAGAATGAACATTTTTCTACAGATTATGCATCTAAAGGATCAACTAACTAATAATAGTTTAACAGCAAAAAAGCACATGCATACATAAACTTTGCAAACAAGATATTATACTTTGAAAATAATATGAGCAATATGATAAAATGATGCTATATTTGCTTGCCTTGCTGGAGATCACTGTCTTGCTGCAGAGGATCACTCTCGTACTCAACAATTTCTTCGGAATCTATCGTAAGAACGAGAAAATCCGATAAAAACGACGAACACCGTAAAAGACTCAAAATCCAAAGTCAACCAAAATCCATGAAAGTTACACAGCAGGTAGAGCATGATTTTAAATGAATTTAGCAATAAGAATCAATTGATTTGGACTAAGCATGCAAAAGTTATAGCCTAAACAATTTCGATCGACTCGAAATTCCAATTTAATTTCTTTCTGTTAGTGTTCATCGCACAAATTTTTAGAATTTTTTGAACATGAAAATTTTATTGTAGGCAGAGCATGACATTCTAAGCATAGCAAAAATTAGGTTTACTTCATTCGGAGCTAAAATAACTTCATCATGATTTTTCTAAGTTATGAAAGTAGCACATATTTAATTTCAGAGGCAAGACATATTTAAAAGCTACTCTGTACTAAAGCATATTAACAGAGGAATCTAACACGTTTTAGTTTACTCAATTTGGAGTTATAGAGAATTACTTATGCATTTTTCAAGTTTTAATGAATTTCTAGAGCAATAATTAATGCTAAGCAAGATAATATAACTAACACAATATTTTTTTTGGTACATAACAAGGTTCAAACACATTTTTAGATTAAAGTTCAGTTAAACAGAGATTTAACAAAATTTGAATCAACTAAAAAGGAGCTAAAATGAATTACTTACGAATTTTTGAAGTTTAAAACAATTTACAGTTCACAAATAAAAGACAACTGGGTTTTATTATTAACCAGTGACGTGGAAACACAAGGGCCGTTGATCTTGAATCGGACGGGCCACGCGAACGGACACACAGCGTGCGCAAACAGCCCACGCGATCCAAGTGGTTAGATTAGATCTAATGGTCAAAAATGGATGGAACGTTTGGAGGTCCGAACGTTCACGATGATCTGAGCCGTAGATCAAGAAATGAACGACCCATAACGATTTGGGAAGTTCGGTGGTCCAAAAGTCCCAACAGATCTGGGCCGTAGATCTCAAATGGATGGCACACAACAAAGTTAACGCTGCACACGTGCATAGTGAGGGTTTTAAGTGTGTGGGGCCCACCCGACAGTGAGACACTAACGCGACAGGATTAACACAATTAAATGTGCTTTAGGATAGCGATTAACAGCTAATCATTGAGCTACAATGCGTGTCCAAATTCAGCAACACAGGGACCTTCTGACCGCGATCTTCTCCAGCAAATCGCCGGCAAAGGAGGCCATGGCGGCGTGAGCCAAGGGGCAAAATGGAACCCTAAGACTATTGCGCACCCACCGGTGGCCAGAGCATCGCCGGAGACGAGCTCACATGGTGGCGCGACGAGGTGGAGCGAAGGTGAGGCTACGGGAAAAATGACAACGGCGATACGGCAAGGTTCTAAGCCAGCTAATGTGCGCACTAGCAACAGTAGGGCTCAAGGACCTTACCAGAATGACCCGGAGAGGAAAAACTCATCGGAGTTGCGTCGGTGACGAAAACCAGTGCTGGCGATGAGGAAGATAAAGGGGAGATGAAGGTCTGAGCAAAATGAAAAGAAAATAATGGTAAGGATAGCTTCACAAGGTCTCATAGGTGGTCCAGGAGCAAAAAATTGAAGAACAGAGGTCCTTACCGGAGTTGGGGACGAAGGGGGTGATTTCGGCCGAAGAAGAGCAAAACCCAAAATTAGGTGATTCCTGTGAATGCAAACCCAAATTGAGTTAGAGGAAAAGCTTAAGGTGCTAAGGGGCGCAAAGTGACGCGAAAGGATTTGCAAAGGAACCATTGGAACGCTGTCGGCGACGAAGAGCTTGCTCTGGCCGACAATGGCGATTTGGGTGTTCTTCGAGTTTTGAGCTCAAAGAATAGAGAGGGAGCTAGGGAAATAAAGTGGTGTTGTAAAGGAGTGCAAGAGGTGCTCAAGAGCTTCTCAAATAGACAGAGGTCAAAGGTTGAGCAAGGACAACCCTTAATGGCGGAATGACCTAAAGCTTGTCGAGGACAAAATAGAGGCGATGGGAGCAAGTGAGGGTGATGACTTTGAGTGCGAAAACATAGTGGTGAGGAAAACCACAGGCTCAGAGCCGTTGAAGGTGACGCATGAGTTTGAAAAAGAGATCTCCCCCATGCCCTGTTCTGTCACACGTGCACGAGCTAGAGGAAGAAGATGTCCAGTTTCGGCGAGGGCCCACCAGTCAGTGATAGAAACAAAAGGGCTCGGGTCAAAAAGAACGAAGGGGTTAGGTTGAGTCAAAAGATCTAGACGGTTGGATTAGAAATGGACGGCCGCGATTGAAAGTACCTTTCGAAAAGTCCAAAAGTTCAAATTAATCTCAGCGGTCCGATCAAAAATGGATGGCTCAGATTGAATTGGACGATAGGGAGGTCCGAACGTTCATTTAGATCTGGAGCGTTGAAAAGGAAATCAACGGCCCAAATGAACGCGCCACTTTGGAGTGAGCCCGAGTGCAATTAGTTGATTGGGCTCAACCAAGTGGCTCGAGCCGGACTTGGACTCAGCGCAAAAGGGTGACGCCCCACAGTGGTTAGATCAAGATCTAACGACTGAAATTAAACACGGGACTCAGAGGTCCGAAAGTTCCAGCGAGCGAGGGCGGCTGGATCAGGATCCAATGGTCCAAAACAAAAGCGTGTTTTGAACGGGCTGGTTCGAGCGCACGCGGTTGGGTGCAACCAAGATGGGGTTTGGGCTCGAGTCTAACTCCAACCCAAACAGGACTTTGACTTAGGGTTTGAACTTTGAACTGAAATCATGGGGAATTTATAAATGGAGCTACACAACTCCAAAAATTCCCAAATTTTTACAGGAGGTGCTTAACTCCAGGATTGACCCTGTATAAAATTTTCAGAGGTTTTTATGCAAAGCATTTTTCTCCAAAAATTTCTTAAGATACTGATCTAGGGTTTGACCAACAGTCAAACTAGTTTGACTAGCCTCTTAAAATATTCAAACAACTTCTAAAAATTGTGAAATTTTTCAAAGGAGTCACACAGCATCCCTAAAACCAAAGAAAACTATTTTCAGAGGATGATCACAAGATTATCCAGAAAAGTTTTCAAAGGGTCAAGACTTAGGTTAAAAGAGACTTGTGATTTTGAATTTCCATAATTCCTTTATAAGAATTTTCAGAACATTCAAACAATCAACAAGATGCAAGAATTTTTTTAATTTCTAGAAATTTTCTTACATTTGAAACACAAGCCAAGATTTGGGATGTTACATTAATATTATGGGTAAATATGATGTCATATGGCTATTAAATATACCCCTTATAGTTGTCAGGGAGAAGCCAATCAGGGGGTCATAAGTTCTTCTACGACCACCCCTATAGTCGTAAGTCCTTCTGCCACTACCATATCATCATAAATTCTTCTACGATCACCTCTAGTCGTAAGTCCTTCTACGACCAGTAATCAGTCGTAAGGTTTTCTATGACTATGCCCTGGTTGTAAGTCCTTCTACGACCAGACCTATCACGACTTCCTTATAGTTAATTGGGTCCACTTGCCTGTAGGCCCGATTAACTACGAGATCTGAGCAGTCAATATACGCAGTTATTCTCTAGAGTAACTGCATGTAACACACCATTATCTCTGATTAGTAACTGTCAGACAATGTGGGGAGGTTACTACTCCAGTGGTTACTACCATTATTACTGAATAATGGGGCGCCTCTTGACCTGGAACGACTACCTCTGCATATACTATAAAAAGACTTCAGTTAGAGAGAAATGGAAGGGCGATTGAGAGGCAATCAGTAGTAGTAGAAGCTCAAGTCTTGCCACTGATTGTAACCAATATACACAATACAATACACACAGTATGGCTATTATTCTCCCTCGAGAAGGCCCAAACCTGTATAAAAATCCATGTGTCTCTTCTGTCTACGTGATCAATTATGGAGACCCCCCGAATCAAACAATCTTTACGTAAGATCGGTTCTAAAACATCGATAGTTAGCGTCGTCCGTGTGGATCTTCTGGTAATTCCTTGTCAACAGTTTTTCTTTTCTCTTTGATGCTTCCATGGCAGGAGAGTGGAACGAGGAGAACTGGTTCAACTTGGCCGATTATGTAGACGTCGACATGGATGCCGGTTTCGATTACGAACCGAGTATCGAATCATCCAATGGTATTGCCGTCTCAGAGACCACACCACCGGTGGAGTTGAGGAGGGATCCTTATCCCCCACAATAGTACGCCCAACTGAGGGACCAGTTTCCTTAGGGGGCAAGGGTCAACACGACCACAAACAGGGTTGCCCCAAGACAGACTCACAACACGACGAGAGTTTTTCCTCCGAGTGTTCGAGTCCCTTTAAGGTAGTACGACCTGGTGAGACAAGTTCTGGAAGCCATCATTCTAGAGCTTCATCGACACCTGGTCGTCCTCTCTCTCCGGCTAATCCCGCAGAGGAGGGGATCAAACACACTTTTTCTGCAAGTTCAACCATCCCATCGCAGGACACACCTACGGACGGAGACGGTTATAACCCAGAGTTCTCTTCTTGGAGGGGTTTACTCCAAGTCGCCAGATGGTGTCTCTCGATTACTCCTCAAGCGAGGAGACCTCGAGCGCAAGTGGAGGTCATCAACGGGAGGTCTTCATCATTCCCTCTGATAAGGATCATTCTCCCAGAAGTAGGATTGATGATGCTCCCCGACGGGCTCGCACTACGTCTCCTCGTGGCAATGGCAAGAGCACCACCGCTGGCGAACGGGGTCAACACCCTGATGAGCGTGCGAGAAATCCTCAACATTCTCGCACTCCACTGAAACCAACTCAAGGGTCTGATATGGGAGATCCTGAGACAACTCGACAGAGAAAAATAGTGGCTCAGAAAAATGTCCCTGGACACGCTTATTATCAGTCAGAGGAAGCTCAGGAGCTCCAGCACATCAACGAATTACTTGAGAATCCAACTCAAGAGCTCGCTCGAGCACCAGGCTACGATCTCTTCACCGAAGAGAACGCACGGAGGCTTTGGAACACGATGGCAAGACTCGAGCGTCCTCATCGACATCATTTCGGAAGTCGTAGCAACACGACTCCATCGCCCGCCAGTCGTTCGAACAACTCGTTGCATGGAGATCGACATGGTAATCGATCACGTCGTTCTCCTGACTTGAGGAAGGCTTCTTGAACATCTGGAGATCGACAAGCTCGCGGGAGAGGTGATCTTTCACCACTCCAGGGTCAAAATCTGCGGCAGCAGAAGGAATATGAGGAGTATTTCCCTCGTAAGACTGAGGCCTACTATAGGTCAAGTCCACCCGCGACTAGGTATCATCGAGTACGATCACATGGTGACGTTAACCCTTCTTTCCTGCAAAGAAGGCACCACGAATTTATCACTGGATGTCGCGTTTTTCTCTATCTCGAAAGCAGTCACGCCACCTCGTTTGACTGTTGAACATGGAGAAATTCAATGGAACCCAAAATCCCATTGAATTCCTCCAGATCTACACAACAGCTATTCGAGCAGCAGGAGGAGGAGAGCATGTAATGGCGAATTACCTTTCGACTGTGCTTGAAGGGTCTGCTCGATCATGGCTACTAAACCAGTCATTCGAGTCAATCTACTCATGGCAACACCTTTGTGACTTTCTGCTGGCGAGCTTTCAGGGCACCTACAACCGCCCTGGAAAGGACGACGACCTGCACCGAATGAGACAAAATGATCATGAAACTCTGCGTCAATTCATCATACGTTTTAGTCAGGTTCGTAATTCCATTTCGAAGATTTCTGACTCATCTGTTATTAGAGCCTTTAAGTAGGGATTCCGCAGCAGAAGGATAACGGAGGACATTGCTTTGAATCCTCCTGCCACTGTCGCCGAACTCTTCGAGATGACCAATAGATATGCGACTGCTGCTGAAGCAGTCGAGTGAAACAACACTATCGATCGAGAGGACAACGTTCCTCAAGATGCAAGCGAAGGTGGTAAGAAGAAGGATAAAAAGGCTAAAAAATCCAAGAACAATGTGAAGGGTCGTAAAACTCAAGCCATTGATTCTAAGAAGGTTTTAGCCGTAAGCGACAAATAGCCACATAACTCTAAACAAAATTCCGACCAAGGCAAAGGTAAGCGCCCTGAACGGAAGAACGATAAACTGAGGTGGTGTCCTTTTCATAAAAACGATTACGAGCATCAGTGACTCACCACCTCTCTGCTTGCTCGCAGAGTACTACATTCTCTTGTCGTAGCTTAACAAGTTGCCGGTTGTACTCGCAAACCGTGGTAATTTGTTCCAAAGTATTCTGAAAAAAGAAAGATAATGAGAAGCGAGGATAAAACCATACTTATAGATATCATCAGATACTTACATTCATGCTCGTCCGAGCAAACATGGAGACTATCCTTATCGGATCTTTCAGCTCATCCATCTCCTCGACATGTTTCCACCAAAGTAAGAATATCTATGACTCTTTTTTCAAGCAAGCTATTTTCACTTGAAGCTAGGGGGCTAGATGATGAGGATCTAATAATCCTTATTTTACTATTTATCTGTAATTAGTATTATGGGTAAATATGACGTCATATGGCTATTAAATATACCCCTTATAGTTGTGAGGGAGAAGCCAATCAGGGGGTCGTAACTTCTTCTACGACCACCCCCGTAGTCGTAAGTTCTTCTACGTCCTTCGTAAGTTCTTCTACGATCACCTCTGGTCGTAAGTCCTTCTACGACCAGTAACCAGTCGTAAGGTTTTCTACGACCATGCCCTTGTCGTAAGTCCTTCTACGACCAGACCTGTCACGAGTTCCTCATAGTTAATTGGGTCCACTTGCCTGTAGACCCAATTAACTACGAGATCTGAGCAGTCAATATATGTAGTTATTCTCTAGAGTAACTGCATGTAACACACCATTATCTCTGATTATAAACCATCAGACAACGTGGGGAGGTTACTACTCTAGTGATTACTACCATTATTACGGAATAATGAGGCATCTCTTGACCTGGAACGACTACCTCTGCATGTACTATAAAAAGACTTCAGTCAGAGAGAAATGGAAGTGCGATTGAAAGGCAATCAGTAGTAGTAGAAGCTCAAGTCTTTCCACTGATTGTAACCAATATACACAGTACAATACATACAGGAGTAGGGCTGTTATTCTCCCTAGAGAAGGCCCGAACCTGTATAAAAATCTCTGTGTCTTTTATGTCTGTGTGATCAATTATGGAGACCCCCCGAATCAAACAATCTTTACGTAAGATTGGTTCTAAAACACCGACAGGTACTAAATGCATCTATGCGAACACCATTGTTCTAGTTAGTGCTCTTTATATCCTGAGCCTGCGTATAGAATGTGTACCATTTATATCGTATCCTTGCCATGTCACAACTAAAAATGTTGGTCCTTTTGCCAACCATATCAGCATACCACTTGACGAGCTCCTAGCGACTCGCACCTTAAACCATTGGTTGAACCGACTGTTGTGATGTCTCGTGATCCAAACATCCGGCCGCTCTGGATTCTGTTGCCGAAGCACGTCCTTGTGTTGGTCGATATACGGGGACACTTCAGTTATATCTTACAAGACCGTGAAATGGGCTTGGGTATAAGCTCTCATCTCTGGAGTGATTGCTTTCCTTTCGATGGTCCCGATACCCTCAATCCTCCCCTCATGGCGAGATCAAGGCACACCTATTGGTTCGACCTAAGCCATGTAATCAACGCTAAACTCAATGACCTCTTCGGTTGCATAACCTTCGACGATGCTGCCCTTCGGCCGAGATCGATTCCATACATAGGACTTGAGAATTCCCATGAACCTCTTGAACAGGTACATGCTACGTAGGAACATGAGCCCGCACATCTTTATCTCCCTCACAATGTGAACAATGAGATGGACCATGATATCAAAAAACGACGAAGGAAAATACATCTGAAGATGACTTAGAGTTGTCAAAATATTGATCTCTTCTTCCAAATGTTCTTCTCATAGGTCGTCAATTTACGTCCCTTTCCGAGCACAACATCTAAATCCTTAACCATATCATAGACCTCTTTTCCGCTTAAATGCCTTGGAGCTAAACTGTCCTCCTTCTCTCTATCGAATTGTTTCTTCATCCTGCGGCATGAGTGAGCCCTTCGGAGGAACCTACGATGACGCATGTATACGGTTTTGCGCGAGTGCTTTAGCCACACACTCGGTATTATCTAAGCAGTGGGTACATGCTTTGGCCCCTTTTGTACTCTGGTCCGACAGGTTAGCAAGGGCGGGATAATCATTTATGGTGTAGAACAACAAGGAGCGTACAGTGAAGTACTCTTGTTTGTACACATCCTATACCTATACCCCTTTGATCCACAGTATTTTTAGATCTTCCATCAATGGCGCTAGGTATACATCAATATCATTCCCAGGTTGTTTCGGTCCTTGGATAAGTATCGACACAAAATATACTTCTGCTTCATACACAACCAAGGAGGAAGGTTGTACATACAAAGAGTCACAGGCCAAGTGCTATGTCGGCTGCTCATGTTACCGAAAGGATTCATTCCATCTGTACTCAATCCAAACCTTATATTCCTTGGTTCCGCACCGAAGTCTGCAAACCTCCTATCGATGTTTCGCTACTGGGTGGAATCAGCAGGGTGTCTTAGCATTCCATCCTGCTTACGCTCCTCCGAGTGCCAACGCAGCAGTTTTGCCTCCTTTGGGTTCACAAAAAACCACTTCAAACGGAGAATTACCGGAAGATACCACGCCACCTTAGCAGGAGGTCCTTTCTTCACCTCGATTCTCTCGCCATCATCTGATTGATTCTTACACTTGTATTGGGATGCGTTGCATACCGGACATACATGCATATTTGCGTACTCTTAACGATAGAGGATACAGTCGTTCGGATATGCATGTATTTTTTCTACTTCTATTCCCAATGGACAAAGAACATTCTTGGCTCTGTAGGTGGTTTTGGGCAACTCGTTTTCATCCGGAAGCGTTGCTTGCCTTCAATTTCAGCAGTTCAAGCACGGATAACAACCTTGTGTATTTCAGCTTACAGCCTGGGAACAAAGGCTTCTCCGAGTCCTCCATCAAGCCCTCGAATTTACCAAACTCTCTCTTACTATAGTTCACTTCTGCATCGTGAAGCATCTGATCCAGATTGTCATCGTGCAGCCTATCCGAATCGGAACCACAATCGACATCATCCGACGGTATATCGTTGACTTCATTTGTGATGTCGTTATTACTACCTTCTTGTATAATCTGCTCTTCACCATGACTGGTCCAACGTGTATACCCCTTTTTGAAACCCCTTCGAATCAAGTATGCTTCAATCTGCGCTTGGTTGTTAAACATCTTCAGATTCTCACAGTCAATGCATGGACAGTACATATATTCCACCCATTATTCAACATAACCCTCGCTGTAGCTCTTGTAAAAGCACACACGCCATTAATGTACTCTTCACTCACACGGTTTTTAGCGTACATCCAGCTTCGGTCCATCACACGGTTCGTGTTGCAAACCTTGAAAATATATAAAAGGGTGACCATGGGCTTCACTAGCGATTTTGGTGTTAACGCCCAAAACTACTCAAATTAAAGGATGCTTATGCTCTAGTAGCTCACCTCAATCACGAGGAAGGTATCAATGAAGTCGGGGAAGGTCCAAGGTGGCTGGTCATCGGTGAACAGAGGCAACAGCGGCAAGCTCCTCGGTGATAGGTCTTCTCGGTGGAAATAAAGTGAAACCAAGCACATGCACAGCTTTAGGGGGACATATAGGTAGGAAAATCGACCATGGTGGGGTCAAGGACTCATCGGAGAAGAGTTGGCATCGATGGCGGCAGCGGTGACAAAGACGTCAACGGTGATAGCTCGGCGTGGGCGACAATAGCTGAAATAGACCACACGAGCGAGCTTAGTGAGGTAAGGCGATACTCAAACCGGGCACGGAGTGGCGATGGACACACCAGGCTTGGAGGTCTCCCGCGGTTGCCGTAGCGCCAGAGATGGAAAAGAAGACTCTGTTGGGGAGCTACACTACACCGTCTGTGATAAGCTAATTATCACAGGCGATTTTCAACAAAAACCGTCTATGATATGTAGTAATATTACAGAAGGTTACTTTTAAAACCATCTGTGAAGTATCATAGATGATTTTTAACAAAAAATCGTCAGTGATACTTGGTAATATCACAGACAGTTTTTTGTCAGAACCGTTTGTGATACTTCACAGACGGTTTTAAACATGAATCGTCTGTGATATTACCTCTTCACAGACGATTTTTAGCGCGGAAAGTAACACAGACGGTCGCTAAACAAAAACCGTCTGTGATTGTGTTTAATACAAACAATTGTGATGAACCGTCTGTGACTAGGCGTCTAGTATTAGCATTTCTATAGTAGTGCATGTTTTGGCTAACGTGTGTCAAGTTGCGAAGAACTTATGCCCGAAATCAATTTCTTGGTCTATTGTTATGCAGGTGGCTTGGAGTCAACGACCGTCAACGACGAGGATGATCTGGACTAGGCTAGGAGTGCTGAGGTCTAGAAGGATCAAAGATGTCGGGTGAGGTGGTTGGGCTCAAGCATGGCGAAGATGGACAAGAGTGACCGAACAAAGAGTTCGGTGTGACAAGTTGCATCAAGTGGAGTGGGGGTCAATACAAGTGCCATGGTGTTTCCAGTGGAAGCCTGATAGGAGAGACTTGCTAACATGAGTGGAAGCCTGATAGGAGAGACTTGCCAACATGAAGAGAGCCATTGATCAACCTACACGTGGTGAAGTATGTGATTGCTTCACAACGATTAGACTCGGTCTTCAGAGAAGGACCGAGAAGGGGTATTTTGGTATGTTTGCCAAAATACCAAGTGGTGACCTTGGAGAAACTGCAGTGCAAGACGGCTCAAGAAGAAACGATTTAGATCAAGAGAAGATGAAGATCACAAATAGAAGGATTTGGGAGACCCAGTTCATCATCTACTTTGAGAAGCGTATGTGAGTGTAGACCCGTTTGTGTGTGGGCTTAACGGGCGCCCGATAAGGTTTTTTCTCTAGACATAGCCTCCACTATAAAAGAAACAGGTGCATAATTTGCACCTTGAACCCTTCAAAGTTAAGAAACTCTAATTTGTGATTTGGGAAAAGTGGAAATAGGAGGCTAAGGTTTGAGTGAGTTGGATTGATTGAGTGCTCAAGTGTTGAGCCTCCATGGTGGAGTGACTGTAAACCAACAATCTCTTGAATCAATCCAAGCAAGGGTTTCCCTAATATAAGTTCTTGCTCTCTTTGATGCCTTTGGGATTTTGTGTGTTTATTTGGTTTTCCTTGGGTCTTTTGTTGTGATCTAGCTTGCTAGGACATATGGGAATTGATCTAGGGTCATCTTGACCATCTTTCACCGATGAGCAAGTTTTTGGATCAAA
Organism: Ampelocalamus luodianensis; assembly: GCA_036346255.1. Classification (NCBI taxonomy): domain Eukaryota; kingdom Viridiplantae; phylum Streptophyta; class Magnoliopsida; order Poales; family Poaceae; genus Ampelocalamus; species Ampelocalamus luodianensis. Next base: position 21,907,840 of record CM070622.1, on the reverse strand, counting down.
GTTTAAATTTCCTTGATTCTTGTGCCTTCTTGACCTCATCCAAGAAATCCGTGGAATCTTGGCTTTGATCATCCCGATCGTTAATTGGAATAGGTTTCTAATCTTCTTGATGAGCTATGGTTGAAATCTCAGGAGATTTGGATCTCAGAATCAAAAGTTAGGTCAATTTGAGATCATCGCGGGCAACTATCCCTATAGCTGGCGGTTAGACCGGCCAGGTGGGTTTTGCCTCGGGGATTTTTTATTTCAACGCAAGACTTCCGTTGTACTTGTGTTTGTGATCTTGATAGCTTCCACAACTACTGAAGTGAAGAAGAAGTTGAATACCGTCGGGGTCGAAAAAGAGTAGGTACTCCAATTCACCCCTACAATTGCTTTGTTAGTTCTACGAGTGGTATCAAAGTCTCGTTAATTCATACTTGATCTTAACCAGTCGATGAACATGACGACTGAGAAGTACTCCACTAATTTGCATGTCTTCGATGGGCTCAACTATGCCTATTGAAAGAACCATATGCGTGTCTACCTTCAGAACAAAGGTCAAGTCATATGGGAGGCCGTTCGAGTTCCTCTCGTTCTACCTTAGGTTGCTACGCCGGCTTCTGCGACCCTCTTGGCTAATAACCACAGGACAAAGAATCTCCTATATATTGGGCTTGGTAGACAGGATTTGTCACCTTGATACCACACATGAGATTTGGCACACTCTTAAGACCTATCATGAGGGCTCTTCCCAAATCAAGCAAGTGTGCTTAACGATCTTCAAGCAAAAGTACAATAAATTTAAGATGTGTCCTGTAGAGAGCATCGATGATGTGTTTACTCACTTCAACAAGGTGCTCAACCAGAGCGGTTGACATTGAATATTCTCAATATGATAATATAACTCATCTCTTGGCCACCATCAACACCACAGACTGGAAGATGAAAGCTATCGCCATGAGGAGAATGTCAACTTGTCTTATCTCACATTAGAGTTGCTCTATAATAAGCTCAAGGCCCATGAGATCAAGAGAGTTGATGATCATAAGAAGAAGAACATGACTTTTGTAGTTGATCCCATCAAGAGATCTCATGATGACAGTTCTTCTAATTCTTCGGGTTTCTCATTTGCTTATCTTTCTGCAATCAATGAGGAGGAGCTTGAGTCCATTCTTGAACACGAGTTAGCCCTTCTAGCAAAAAAATCGTACGGGCCTACCACAACGTGAGGAACAAAAAGAGGTGGTTCGGTGACTTGCTATGAGTGTAGTGAGCTCTACCACATTCGGGCTAACTGCCTCAAGCTGGAGTGGAAGGGCAACTACAAAGAGGAGAATGCCGCTTGGAAGAAGCCTCAAGGAAACAAGGCCAAGTTCGATGCCGCCAAGCTCGTGAAGGCCGCTCACCAAGGCCTTACCGCTTTTGGAGATCACTTCATGAGTGATGTGGACTCCAGGAGCGAGGAAGAAAAGGAGATGGAGACTCCTAAAGAGAAGAACAAGGGCATGGTCAAGGACTTCACCGGCATGTGCTTCATAGCACACTCGACGACGACGTTGACACATCCGGTGAGTTACCTCCTTGCTATGAAGTTTTCTCGATGTGATGTGATGGTCTTTATGAGCAAATGCTTAGTCAGGATAAGACACCCACGATAGTTATGGCTAGGGCTAAGGACTTAGAATCTCAAGTTGATAGTTTAACTCTTGAACTTGTGAATGCTAAGGACCTTCGGAATGATGAATGTGTCTCTTGCCATGCTTTACATTCTATACTTGGAAAATTGCAAAATACTCATGACATTGCATTGCACCAACTTAGAAGTACTATGAATGAGATGATTGAATTTAAATCCAATCCATGTGAAAAATGCTTAGGAACTAGCAAGTTGGTAGCTTTTGAGAAGAATGGCTCTAGTGCTTGCACTTTTTTTGCATTGAGCGAGAACATGAGATGAATAACATGCTAAAAGTATTTAGAGTCAAGTGTGACAAGCTTAAGGATAAAATTAATTCTTCATCTTGTGCTTCATGTGAAGCTCTTAAACTTGAGGTTGTTGTCCATAAGGAGAGACATACTAGAGCTCTAAAGGATAAATTTTGTGATTCATCTTCTAAGATTTATATTGAGAACACTTACCTTAAGGATACTTTAGAAAAAAATTCTATGTAAGAAACAATTGAACATGATCCTAGACAAGTCCAAGACTACTTATGGGAATCAAGGGTTTAGATACACTTACCGATGGAGAACACTTACCTTAAGGATACTCTAGAAAAATTATATGTGTAAACAACAATTGAACAAAATCCTAGACAAGTTCAAGACTCCTTGTGGGAAGCAAGGGTTAGGATACACTTACCGATGGAACATGGTATTGTGAGACATCCAGGGTCTCTTCTTAATAGGGGATTGGTTGAGGATAGCGCCACTGGACTCTTTCGTCACGCGAACAACTTCCACATCTGGGAGACTCCATTTGTTGAGCAGTATATCTCTTCTTAACTGCTTCATACCAAACTGTGTGTTTTGGGATTTCTTCTAGGCTATAGAGGGCTTCAAGTTCTATCGTCCAGTGCCCACGTTGGATGGAACTTTCCTCATCGAGAGGTACAAGGGAACTATTCTCACTGTGGTGGTGGCCGATGCAAATTACCAGTTTCTTTCAGTTGCTTTTTCCATCGTAGAGAATGAGAACACATCCAGTTGGCTGTGGTTCCTAGCAAATATGAAGTGGACGATTGTGGGAGACTAGCCCAACATATACCTTATCACAAATAGCAATGCTGGGTTGTTGTCCGCTTTAAACACCATGAAGAACACGACAGAACCCTGTGCCAGTGGAACAACGTGGAAATCCGGTGCTGCATGAGACATCTTGCATCGAACTTTTTCACGTGGTTCTACAGTCAGGAACTCATGAAGGCGTTCAAGGCATTGTGTATGCAAAACCAGAGGCTAGAGTTTGAGTCCATCTAGATAGATCTCGAATATCATATTACGAGGCATACAAGGGAGTTCCCTCCGGAGGCACAGGAGGGACAGCAAGCCATGAGCGGGGCATCTAGGAGCCCCATAAGTTTTGCACAGTGGATTAATCTTCGCGCTCCTGAATTGGAGAAATGGTCCCAGTTGTACAACACTGATGACGCGAGGTACAACATTATGACGACCAACATGTCCGAGGTGTACAACAGCGTGCTAAAAGGTGTGTGATGCCTCCCTATCACCGTGATCGTCGAGTAGACCTGGACTCACACGGTCGGTTACTTCGTCAATAGAGCCATCGCAGCAAGGCAACAGCTGGAAGAAGGAAAGTAGTGGTCTAAGAACATGCAGAGGTATATGGACCAAAAGATGCAGAAAGCTCGTATGCACGACATCTTGGTGATCGATAGCTTGAGGAGGAAGTACGATATCTGGCTAAGACAAAAATACGTCAACAGTCATGCCAGGGGGAAGAAAACATGCTTGCACCCTCGCGATGTGGCTACATGCACCTGCAACAAGCCGAATGGACGATGGCAGACGCGGCGCTTCCAAAATAACATGGTTGACAGCCAGCGTGGGGGCCTGAGCCACGCAAGGAAGTGCCAGATGTGCAAGACCCTTGGCCACTCCATAAAGGATTGCTCTAATAGACCGAGCTCGTCTAGATGTCATTCTGTGTCATAATTAATTATACTGTTTGCATGTTAGGGGGCATCATTTTATTTAAACGAGTAGTGTTATCATATTTGCGCCTTTGTCTATGCTATTTTTTTAATGGGTATGTATTTTGTCATTCTATTTGTTCTGAACTGACTCACCCTTGTCCTATGAGCTACAACAAAACATTAGGTCAGCCTTGGAGATGTCAGACTCATCGTCGGACTTCTATGCAAAAATGTTGCGGGAGTGCAAGTAGCTTGCCAAGAAGGCTAATACGTACCTATATTGTTCTATGAAAGATGCGTCGGTACCACCAAAGTTTCTACATCCGCAATGTGTGTGTGAAGAACCGATAAAGATCATTCAGTTCACACACCTGGCCACCGCCGCCCGTGAAGGGATACAGGTAGGCTACAGTAGCTGGAAATAAAAATTTCTACCATGTAAATTAGAAAGCCATACGAGCAAGAGATCATAGATTGTTACCACTAAACGTGCAGTACAACGGAAGAAGAGTTGGAGCAGCCCGATCCAATGTTGAGTGTGTCGATGTAATGGTCGTAGTTGATCATCCAACGTCCTTGGCGCCAATCGTCTCCTCCAGCAACCAATCGCATTCCTTGTTGAAGATCGTGGATCGTCCTCCTTCAGCACAGTAGCAATCGCAGCAGTGCCTCTATGGTATCCACACATCCAGGGATGGAACACCGTACGCCGGTGTGCTAGCACCAACTCGCACGGTAGTGCTCTCCGAGAAGATGGCGGCTAGGGTTTCGATAAAGCAACTCATGTTGTTTGTCTGTCTTTTCTCCTAACAGCCTCATGCATCCCCTTATATAGGGCCCATGACGGATCCTATCCGAACTCATTTATTCCAACCCATTAAGTGTGTGACTCTGTAGGTTCATGCGTAATTCGTTTTGACTCAGAAACACCTTTCCGACCACTAGTCGTTAGCAGTTTCTAGTAGAATCTTAATACAATATGATATATGACCAGGTCCTTATCACTTACAACTAGCTCATATTTCTATACGACTAGTTCATATTTAATCATGACCAATTCGTAACTCCTTACAACCAGTTTACGACCACTTAGTGATTATGTTCGACCAGACTACGACCAGCTCGTATCACCATACGACCAGTCTGTATCTAGTCGAACTAAATGACCTGGTTGTGTATTCTCCCTTTGCCTCACAATATATGGTTGAACTCCAGGTGAGAAAATTTGTCATCTATAGACTGTTCAATACTTTTTCGATCAAGTGACGGATAACTTCATGTTGTCGACTCTTCGACCATTAGCGGCATGGACATACACTTTCTTTATCTAACCACATTGAGGGGCCTAGATATATCTCTCCTGTTATGTTAGGAGAGGCAAATCCCATATCCGATCAGTCAATTCCTTCGCATGTTTCATAGCATACCCGAAAACTACCTTTATAACTACCTATTTATGGAGTAGCATTTAGCAACCCCTAAGTGTACTATTACACATGTAGGAAACCATGCTGATATCAAGTCTAAGGATTATACATCATCATTGCTTGAGACCAACTGATAACATATAAAATCATAACAATCTCAATAGTGTCTCAAGGTGGGTCAATCCAACACCATGTTATCTAACATGTGTTCACATTATTGATTCGATATCCCTATATCCATGACCGGTGAAACATGATCATCAATCAATACATGTGCTGGTCGATAAGTCACTAGTTGTTTAGACCAGTGACATATGACTAGGGATACATTTAGAATGACATCATATAAGTTAAAGAGCTTCACTAACAAGTCACATACTTGTTAATCTTTATAACTGATAAATCATTCAAGGAACACAATAACATTTATTCAATAACTCATAGACATAGACGTAATACAATCATCTCTATGATCGCCTCTAAGGCATATCACCAACAGCCCAGACGAACTACACGTACGAGAACATCTTCGTAAGTGAATCTTACGCACACATCGTTTTTTCACAACTTACATTGCATTCCACATATCCCTAACTCCATCTGCACATGAGTCGAATTATATGGTACAGTATTATATGATTTGCATGCCAAGCATTTCCCTCAGTTGATTCATAGACAAGTTTATCTAGCCTGTCTTGGGGACAAGAATGCCATCCACGTTAAACCGACAAATTAACAAAGAATATCTTATTTGATCAGGGTACATGCGATAATACCCCCTCCCCTGGCTGTGTTGCGCCGTGATTTCATATGTAAAAATTTGTGAATTTTTTTGGTATATGTGATAATACATTTTTGTAAAGAAGATAAAAACCGTATCGAAATGTTGTCATGAAGTCAGAGTAGAACTTCCTCTACGCCCCGGTTATCACATCCTCAGTTTTAATAAATAGAATTATCATGCATCTCATGAGCATGCATATCATTTCTAGAATTTTTGTGCAAAATATCGCATTTTTAAACTTTGATTCAAAAGTAAAAACCTACAACCCTAATTGAAGCTCCAAATAAAAATAGAAATTATTACATGTAAAGTTCTCTGGAAGATAATTTATTTACCTCTTATAATATTTATCATGAATAAATATAATTTTTCTAGAATTTTTAGAACTTAAATCAACCATAAGAAAATTCAAAACACAATTCAACAATCCATGCGGGTATTGGTATAAAAATAAGCAAATAAATCATAAAAAATGAGGTTTTGAAATTTATATGTGTACTAGATCATCTTAGGAGCCTCCTGGAAATTTTTAGAATTTTTCAAATTCAATTGCTATTTTTAGTAGCTCAGTCAAAGTAGAAGTTTTGTTTTGAAACTCAGTAAATGGTTTGGACTCAGACCCAACCAGCTAGCACTATTGAACCCGAGTCCGACCCAAGCGCTTGACTTGATCAAACTGATTAACCAAACCAACCGGACCACTTTGCGACTTGACTCGGCCGAACCCCACTTGAAACCGACTCGCACCCGAGTTCGATTCGCGCGTGTTGAGCCACTGACAAGTTGGGCCCACTTGTCAGCTGCGTCTTCTACCTCACGTTGGTGCGCGTAGAGCGCGTTCTCCATGTTGCTGCCGCATGCTGCAAACATCCGGCAACGTCGTGGCTGCACCGCCCAAATCAGCCAGTCCCCGGGCTTCTCCACCTAACGCCGCCTCTTCTCTGTCCATTACCCGATCTTAAGTTGCCTGCACCCCTCCTTTCTCGGCCATTCTCCCTCTCGGTGGTTGAGGGAGACGACGCTATCTCTTGCTCATCGCTCGAGTAAGCTTGAAACTTTAGCGTCCCTTGTACTCACTCTTCCATGTCATCTCCATTTTGGCTAATCCGATCTCTTTCCATCGCTTGTAGCTCCCGGAACACCTTCATGCCACCCTCAGCTCTAGAGCGCATCCAAAGCACGCACCGAGTGGCACCGCCGTGCAAATCTCATCTCTAGTGAGGTTTTCTCCCTCTTACGTGCGTCACCACGTGCGCCACTACGTGAGAATCTGTCCCCCTCAACTCTTTTTCTTAATGCTTCACACGAGCTAGTAAATTTGATTTTGCCCCATGTTTGGCTGAAAACCCTTTTCACAATCCATTGTCGCTCGAGTGAGTTTTTTTTTTGATTCCATGTGTTCGCACCATCACCCTGAACCGTGGCCAAACTTTCTAGGTTCATCTCATGGCGTAGGTTGGTCTCTCCTCGTATAGTCATGCGCCGTCATCACCATTGTTGTGGGTAGCTTCACCCCGAGCTTCTCTAGCTATTTCTTCCCTTTGGTAAGCTTCCAGGAACCCCTTAGTAGCTCATGCATGCAAAAGATGCGCTCAATGAGTCATCAAAACATCGCATGCACCTTTACCATATAGGCGCTGCCGCTCCCCGTCAGCTAGCCGCCGATACATGCCACCTCAGCCGCTGCAACCACCACCAATAGGTGTGTAATACTATTAGGAACTCATTCATGCCCTTGGCCGGCTTCGCCATGGTCGGAATCACCGGCGAGGCTCCGGGAAAAATCGAGCTCTCAGAGCTCTATTTGTCGAAACGTCCGACAGCAATGTAGCTCAGGATTGAAACTGAATCTAGGTTTAATTAGCGCTAATGATTGCTTAGGATATTAATGGCAGTCTTAAGTGCACAAATGTTCCACTAACGTGTGGACCCCGTGAATAGAAAACTAGGATTTTAATATCAATTTACGTAGAGTATGACATGTGGGCCCGCCTTTAAGTGCACTGTGCTTTTAAGCCGTGTGAACTAGGTTCATAGACTGTCTCTATGACGTTGGGCCCCACCTGTTAGTTCGGTTAGAATTCAGAAGTTTAAATGAAAAATGACACTATTCATTGGACCCACTGTCAGCGACTGAGGCTAGGTGATTTTCGGTAGAAAAGGTATTAAAAATGTTAGAAAATCTGGAAAAACCATTATTGTTACACTATAAAATCAAATAACTTCAAAAAATCATAACTAATTCAAATTGACTCCAAATTCAGTGAAACCAATGTTGATAATTTTCATTCTTAATGTATTTTAATTTGGAACAGGTTTTAAATATGTTTATATCCCAGAAAATGTAGTTGGTGGAAATTGATCCAAAAACCGAATTATTGTTACACTATAAAATGCTTTAATTTGGAAAATTCATAACTAATTCATTTTAACTCCAAATGGAGTGAAACCAATTTTGTTAGGTTGAATTTTTAATGTACTTCACCATGGTATAATTTTTGAACATGTTACTATCTCAGAAACTTTCAGGTTGGAGTTACATTCGGTAAGGCATTATTTTTACACTAGAAAATGGAGTTAACTGCAAAAAATCATCTGAACTCCAAATGAGGTGATTCAAGTTTTATTGGACATAACTTGTTATTATCTTCCTAACCATGTAATCCTTATATCCACCACTATCCTATAAATTTTCACTAAATAATTAAAATCGGATGAACAGTAACAGAAGTGAATTTTTCAGCATTTTCCATAAATCTGGTTTTCAAACTACTACAACTCTCTCATATAAACTACAAATGGAATAATTTTTGCACCTAAATTCATCTGAAATCATGATATTACTGATTTATAAATTGCATGCATTTTGAAGCATTTTGAGGTTTTAGCTATTTCTTAGTGTTTATTCGATATCATTATCTCTTTTGAGTCCGAATTGACGCAAGTCGATGATTACGCCACTGAGAGTGAGTAACTTGACTTCCAGCAAGGCAAGCATCATTTGAACTTTATTTTGTATCATTTGGATCCCAATTTTGCTAAGTTAGTTAATTGAAATGCAATGATACTACTTGCATCCTATTTTGTTATGTTGATATTTTTGTGATGTATAGCTAGTTATGTCCTATTCATGATGTTATCCTTGATTAATATAGTACATATATGCTTAAGTTAGGTTGTGTGAGATATGTATTATATATGGGGTTGCTTAGCCATGCGAATATAGTTTGGTGTTAGATCGATTGACGGGATTAACCCGTCAATTGTGGGAAACACAGAACTTTTCTTACCTTCATTTTTATCTAGATCTTTGTATATATTTATTAAGTTAAACATTGTTATTTCAAAAGTGATTTGGCTCTAGACAAGTGGTTGCTAGTGTGGGTGTTGTTATACACGAGGCTCGAGTATGTGGTTGTCTTGTCCGAATCATCAAGGACCGAACTTTGGGCTGTCAATTCCAAGTACCAATCATACTTCCGCACGCGGTGAAATGGGGGCCTCTTAGTCAAGTAAGGGGATGGTTTTATTGGGTTAAGTCACAGGTGGTGTGAGGACACTTGTGTTCGATCATTTGTCCATAGGATCCGATGCAATTTTCTATAAGTGCATGGGAGCGTTATTTTTCTTTATTTATATTGCATCGGTATTTCCAACATAACTTATGATCCCACTTAGCAAGCGCTATCCGTAGCTTATACTAAGTTTGGGGTTTCATCTTACAAGGGGGACTTATCTCAATAGGGCTTTCTTGCTAAAAAGTACCGAATCTCAATTTCCTCGGCTGTCATACCTTAGGAAGTTTGTCATTATCCAGAGGCTTAGGGGCTAATTGAGTCGTGTGGGTAAAGTATCACACCCTTGCATGGTTTAATCTATTTGAATAGCCGTGTCCACAGTTACGGACGACACTTGGTTTTGAATGACATCATCGTTAGGCTTTTGATTAAATTGACATGGTTACAACTTGGTATTCGGCATGAACGGGTATTCATGCATGTTAGTTTATCAAAGTGGGCTGTCACTTTGGTATTTGTTTGATCTAAATTTTTATTAATGTATATCTATGTCACATGTTTACTTTTTGTGTAAAATCTATTTTAAAAAATGGCAATTGAAGTCTAGTATGTATAGGTTGGGAAAAGTGTTGCATTTTCTGCAAAACTAAGCCATCCTTTGAATATCCTCTAAGCATAAATAATTTTTACTTTGTGTATGTCTTGCGAGTACAATTTTGTACTCAACTCAGTTCTGCTTATTCAGGTGAGGAAGACTTTGCGCCCGATGAGTTCGTTAGCGCCGATGTAGGTGACGCTAACGAATAGTGTTGTTCTTTAACTCCGAGTTGGTTGCCATGGGTTATGAGGCACACCATTGCTGGACCTTTTGTTTATTTTTCTTACCTCCGCTGCTACTTAATGTTTTTATTTGAATTTGGCCGGTTGGCCGTTATAATAGTTGTAGACTTTAACTATTATGTTGTATGCCACTATGTATTGTCAATGTATGCCTTGTATGACTTTTGATTGACGTTGTTGAGGGTATGAACATGTTGATCGCTGATCCTAGGAGCCAGCAAGGACACATACCCGCTGGTTTTGAATTCCCTTTTAACTCATTAAGTGTGGACTTGATCTGTTAGGAGAACCAATCATCATGCAGTGCTTACAAAGGAGCAGTACGTATGATCATCGGAGCTCTAGTTCCGGTCGAATCTTCTGACTTAGTTGGAGTCAATTTGGAATTCATTTACTTGAGGTCTAGAGTTATTTCCATAGGACCGGGGAGGCCTCGGTCTTACAAAAATAACTCGGGGTCCTTAAACCGGTCGACTTTTACTATCTAGGAATAATCCTTTGTGCTCCGAGTAGTAGTATTAATTGTACTACTACTTTTACTATCTAGGATTTTTGGTTTTCTCTGATCTTTCTCTGATCTGATCACTACTTTCACTACTAATCGGGGTACATATGATAATGCCCCTCTCGATCGCTCGATCCTCTCTCTACGTAGAGCGGAATGGTTCTAGTGAGAGGGAATGAGAGCACATCGTTGCGTTTTATAGCCGCGCAAAGGCCGATTGCAAAGTGATAGGATGGAATCAACGGGTTTTATGCGCATGCGATACATCGGGTTTTTCGTACATGCGGGGAGCAGTGAGAATCCGAGGACACCGAAAGCAAGATGTTAGTTTAAAAAAATCAAAGGGAGGAGGCTACCGTGCCCCTGTTAGTCGGCTGAGGGCAATACCGCGCCCTAGGGGGCTAGATGAGGCAAAATTGCACCCCTAGGAACCGGGACGAGGCCATGTGTCGTGTCCGTGTGGCTCTACAGTATCATTTTTTCCTTTGATATGCGAGAGAGCTAGATTTATTATTTCAATGGACAAAAACACTATTTTAGCAACAAAAAAAAAAACTCGTGCAGCACCTTCGCCCAGGTCAGACGCTGCGAGGATCCCTCGGTCTCTTTCGCATTTAGGCTGCTCCCAATGCTCCATCTTGGCAAGTATATTAAGACTGCCACATAAGCAAAAGTCTGATGTGTCACTGCAATTAAGTAAGAGAGAGAGCAGACTAATATCTTATTTAGATACCACTCATACACAGTATTCTAGGTAGAAATACTAGTAAAGACTCTATATTAAAGGCTTAAGATACAACACTTTAGGATACCATGCATTGAGAAGATGATATCTAAATGTCTTTTATGTAATAAAAAATTATAGTAAAAAATCACCCAATGATAGTAGCCTCACCGGAGGAAAAGGGAGTAATGAAGCGAGAGATGGGAAAGAATGGCCGCCCCAGTGTCCGCGTGTTGGAAACGCAGCGGATGGCACGCGTTACCTTTCTCCCCGTGAACATGACGCTATACTCACAGACAGGTGGGCCCGTATAGACGGCCCCCGTCGTCAGAGTTCCATGCAGCGTTTCAGCCGGAAATGTAGGGAGTTACTCATCATAAATTAATGGAAGCGTTGGAACCTTGGAGGACACCAACGTCATGGACCGAAATATGGAGGGTGCATGTGTAATTTTCGGAATATAACAAGGGATCCCAACAAACGTCTAGAGGCTTCCTGGGAATGGGGAGTTCACAAGTGACACGGCGGCGATGGACGGCAGCGGGGTCGAGGTGGGCACGACGGCGGCGGGGATGGCGAAGCACCGCGAGTTGTAAGAGCGGACCACGCGGCACCCGTTCACCGTCTCCATCTGCGACGGCACCGTCGACCTGGCCGCCTTCAAACGCTGGCTAGTCAGTTCCTCTTCTCATCTCAGTCCCCAAATTCCCCCCATCATTTATGCAGCTTACCACTTGATACATCATACATCTTAATAACTTGCGAGGTTGTTCTCATGCAACGCTCCGAAGAATTTATACGAGTTTGGACCATGGTGTGCGTGGCTCCTGAGTTCTTGATTCGGAGCATCCATTTACATCAACTAGGTGCCACCGACCGAGCCAAAAGAAAATAGTGTGGAGGGACTTGATAAGGCTATTGAATCGGGTGATGAGTTAGCATGTGTGTTGGATTTGGGATTTCGAGGGATTTGGATGATTGACTCATTGGTGCTAAAAGTCAACATGCTAGGAGAACTGGGAATTTGATATCGAAATTAACTGAAAGCGTACAGGGAAAGATCTATCAAGGTATACTGCCATACTGGAATTATTGTGACAATATTGTAGTACTAATTGATATGAAATGTCATTATTGCATTGTTTCTTCTGATTAATAGAAAAACTCAGTAATAGATTTGTCTCTTAGTTGATATTTGTAATACTCCGAAAGTGTGTTAAGCAAATAATCGGAATAGATTAATTCAATCGGTAGAGATTAACTAATCGGGGGAAAGTTTAATTTAGAAATTCATCAAAACAAGAAAAGAGAGGGGGTTTTCCGCTTTTTCACGGCAACTGGGCACAGGCTTTGGCCTGTGTGCTGGCCGACCAAGGAGGAGCGCCATCCCCGAACCCTAGCCGCCCCTATACCCCCTCCCTCTTTCCCTCCCCCTGTCCACCCCTTTAACCGCCACCCCCAAGCCATGGCCGCCTCCCCCTATGCGCCATCTCCCCTGGCCGCCCCTCCTCCCGGTCCCCTCCCTCCTTGCGCCACCACCACCCCCATTGGTGCTCCCTGCTACCGGTCTTGGTGCTCCTCGCTGCCGGCCATTGGAGGAAGGAGCAAGGCTAGGGAAGGAGATCAACTTCGCGGGGCAAGATCTTCAACCTTCTGCGATTCTACAAGGGTAACATCGCGTGTTCTTCGCTGGTTGAGGTGTGTTAGTTGCAATTGATTTCGTTTTGGTAGATCGAGTTTCGTCATCTGTTAGGAAGCGTTGTCCAGTAGATTGGACGACGGTTTTCATGTTGTTAGAGGCAGAATCTGGAGATCCAACCTCTTAGAGATAGTTGGGTTATGTTATTAGCTTTCGGTGGCCGCCAAGAACGCCTAAATCCGATTAACGGTCAGAGAGTTATGAATTTTTTAGTGTCGTTGTTCTGCTGGTCTGTTAGTATTCGGATAGTCTGTAGGAATCTGAGTTAAGCCATTAGTTAAAGACGAAATCAGAGGATCTCGATATAACGAAAACTGTAGGTAATTTCCATACCTTTTCAAAGAGATAAAGAATACAAGGTTTGGACTTTCGTAGCAAACGTTATGGTGGTTTTAGTGTACTGTCCAGAGAACCCGACGTGAATACTGATGTCTTTTAATTTGGCTTGGTAGGGATATTAGATGGCCGATTTAGAAGGGCCCCTCAACTAGGTTTAGTTGGGGAATTTAATTACCTTTCCAGAAAGTCCGAGAACACCTCATTTAGACTCCTGTGCCAATAGATATGGATTTTTGTGTAAAAACTGTCCACCGAGGAGACAGATTGACGCGTAGGATTTGGGGTTGGGATCGGATTAGACGCTTTTGCGAGTTAGTGTTTGTTTTTATATAGTTGTTTGGTCTACTACTGTTATCTTAGCGTGCATTATAATTATATTCAGGTGGTGGTTTGATCCCCGAGGCAGCACCCCCTGCACGTCCCCCGCTTTCTCGCGGTTAAGGCAAGTATAATGATGGATATTATAGATATCATTGAATGGCAACGTTTGGTAAATACTAGGAGTATTTGTGTATTATCCATGATTGTTTTGATGGTATGTTTGGTAATGTTCATGGTTTCTAGTGGTATGAGTAAAGAGTTATTTTTGGATGTTTAAAGGTTATGAATTCTTGACTATAAGCATTTGTAGTATGAACAGTTTATTCATATGCAATGTTGCTGCGGATGCATGTTTACATTAATTCAAGATTTTATATATATGCATCAAGATGGCTTGTTGAAGTCTTGGTCATGAGATGACCAAGCAATTGTTGAGGTCCCCGGCATGTTTATGACGGGCTAAAGGTCCCCATGCTTGAAGAGTATGGACTTAGGTCCCCCATACTTGCAGAGTATGGGCAATGGTCCCTGTGCCAGATGGCACAGGCATGGGTGAGCATCGATGGATGCGCACTCTGCATTACCGGTAAAATGCAAAAGAGAAAGACAAAGAGCATGTTGAGCATATTGCATAGCATGTGTATGTAAAGTAATTGGTGTGTGATTTGTGTAATACAGTTGATGAGTTTACATGCATGTATGTTGTTTATGCCATTTATTATATTTGCTGAGTCTTTGGACTCACCTCTTGTTGTTTGTTGTGTTTTAGGTACCTCAGGCAGGAACGGCATGCATGGGAGGGAATAGTTGAGTTTGGATGCACTCACTACCATTCACTCTAAAGGAAGAACCACATTTAGATCGTGCTAATAAAAAGCAAACTCCGTAAGAAAATTAGTTATGGTTATGTTTGGATACATTGGGTTATTTGTAATAATGAGAGTAGCATAATTTGTTTATGCTTGTTATTACTTTATCGGAATAGGCTATCTTGCATGTTGATTGGATTTTGAATGATGAGTTGTTGAGTAGAACTTATGTTTGTTAGTTGGAACTTCCGGTATAGATAACAATATAAAGGAAGTTCTCTCAAATTTTGTAAGGTGTTTTAGCTTGTTTAAAGTATTTAATTCAGTAGCATTTTAGGCCTTTGTCAGGCTGGGGTGTTATAACATTATCCAATGGTGAATGGATGGCATGATGAATGTTCGTTCTGAGGAAGAACCATGTAGAATTAGCGAGTAAATTGAAATCCCCCTTACAAAGGAATGCATTGTTCAGTTCAGTAATTGACCCTAGTGTTATCTTGACGGTTGGGTACTTAGAAGATGGTGGATTCTCTCCTCGGTACTGTTCAGTGATACCTCCATTGTAATTCAGTGAGTGATAGCCTCAAGGCACAAGCTTTTCCTTTGATGATGATTAGTAT
Source organism: Ampelocalamus luodianensis (assembly GCA_036346255.1). Lineage (NCBI taxonomy): Eukaryota > Viridiplantae > Streptophyta > Magnoliopsida > Poales > Poaceae > Ampelocalamus > Ampelocalamus luodianensis. Next base: position 21,892,616 of record CM070622.1, on the reverse strand, counting down.
CTGGTTCATTCTTGCAAAAAAAAAAAAGGTGGCTCTTTTTTTTCGAGAATGCGCAGAACTGTGTATTTTTGCATTAAGAAGAAACAAAACAGATAAAGGTGGTTCTTAAATGGCACTTAAAATAAAATCCCCAATATAATGGGTGTTTCTTCCGTAACATACATAGAAAAATCATCTATATTGTTTGCTACATGTTTTGCTTTCTGTTACTTGTAGTAGATTATAACTATTGTAGCGAGAAAAGATTAGACAGTAAAAAAAAGAGATCCTTGGTGTCTACACGAGAGACCGAAGGATCCTCAAAGAGGGGTTCGGTTGTCAGAAAGTAAATGTATATTAATTGTCCAAAAAACTAACCCTGAGTTATTACATGGGGGGAAGGCGGCTATTTATAGCTTTTCGACAGGGTACATGAGATTATAGATCTATCCCTGAAAAGTCCCTATATCCGTAGGGCTTGTAGGAACTTTCCCTACCCCTAAGCGTAGCCTTCGGCTCACGGTGGACCCTCCTGGCCCTGGTCCATCTAGTTGGTGCGACCGGTCCACTGGTGTCCTCCTCCCCTTCGGAGCTCGTGGGGCATCCTTGGGGCGAACGGTTCTGGACACCCTTCGGCTTCCCCGGTGTGGCCCTAGGGGCTCCTGACTCCTGGGCTTCGGGGCGCCTCAGCGACCCTTCAGGCCTTCTTTAGAACCTCTCCGTAGGTGTGCAGCCTTCAGGTCGGGGCCACCTCGCGCCTCCGGTTGCAGGGCCTTTATGGGGGGTCCTGTAGTCTTTGCCTGGCTGCTGGGGCCGGTGGGGCTGCCCCTATGACAATTCCCTCGCGATCGAGGTCCTGCTTTGTCATGGCTGAAACCACACCCTTTTTCTCGAAGGATCCAGGTACGCCGTCCCCTTTGGCTTGGCAAAGTTTGTTCACCCTTGGGTTTTCCCGGGGTGTGGGTTACCTTCGTTGGTATGGCGTTGGTTTGGGTACCGTGTCCTGGCATCGGGCGCTGCGCGCTTTGATGTCGGCGGCCGGTGTTGATGGCGCCCCCTCGAGTGGTGTGTGTGCTGTTGGGGTCCCATGTGCCATAATGACATTGGTTGGGTGTTGTTTAAGCGACACGTGTCCCTTGATGGTTGGCCCATGGCTCTGTGGCTCCCCTGTTTGCTCCGGGCTCTGGGCCTGGTGCGTCTATAAATATGGGGTCACCCCCTGGGTGGTCTTCATGTTTCATTTGCAAACCCTAGCTTCCCCTTTTCGTTAACCTTGTGCGCTCTGCTGCGAGGACCCTTCGTAGCTCTGTCATTCCATCCTTGTCTTCTGGGTTTTTGGTATGACGAGGCGAGACAAGGATGGTGGCGGCGTCGTGGTGTACACCGACGAGCTTGGTCGCTCCCATGTGACAGCGTGGGTGCCGCAGCGCCAAAGACGAGGGAAATCGGGCGACCTCGTAGGCGCGGGCCCTGTGTTAGAAACGATCTTGGCGCCCGGGACGACAAGGCGGTGGTGTTTGTCGCCTATTTCAACGCTGGTCTTCACTTCCCCTGCGTGGACCTAGTGGCGGATGTGCTTCGGTTGTACCGGGTGGAGTTGGCGCAATTGGCGCCCAACTCTGTTGTCAAACTTGGTGTCTTCAAGTGGGTACTACGGTCCGTGGGGGCGAGCGGGGAGGGGCGCCTCTTCGCGTATCTCCACGATGGGCGATGCCAACCGAAGAAGAAGAAAAGCACCGGCGAGATGCTAAACTTTGGTAGCATTAACTTTCAGCTGAAGTCGCGCTTTCTGAGGTACGCTCCGGCTCCAGCGGCTAGGAACCGTTGGGAGACCGACTGGACCCAGCAGTGGTTCTATCACATGTCCCCTGCGGGCGATGGCCTCTGATCAGGCAGAGGACCCATTCAGCCCACCGCGGTCCCGGAGATTACGCTGACTTCGAGGGAGGAGGCGCTACTCCAGCTGCTGCTGAATGCGACCTGAATGCTCTCGACGAGGGACCTTGTTGAGGAGTTTTGCACGCTCCAGGTGTGGCCCTTGGCACAGGGTTGAGGGGTGAAGCTCAGGGACCCGAAGGCGGTCTTCCCTCCTTCGTGGTCGATGGGCGCGATGGTACATCTTTTTCGGCCTTAGCTCTCTTTTTGGTGCTTTGCTTTGTTTTCAAGCGGCGGACTAGTGTTTTCAGTGATGCGCGCCGACGAGGCCGCTTGTGCCGCAGAGCCGCTTCTCGGGCCCTATACGGGCAAGGAGCACGCCAAGCAGGGGTTGGTGGTGCGGGAGCCTCGCCTGAACTGGGTGTACACGGATTCAGCGTTTCGTCTGGACCCAGATGAAGGGAAGAAAAAGCGGGTCTGCGTGCTGAGGAGCTGGAGGGCACGGGGCCAATTGATGCGAGGCCCCTTCAATCTATTGGGGTTGGCGACGCGAGATGTCCAAGTTGCGCCGAGGGGGGATTCTGCAGAAAGGCCAACGAAGAGGGCGTCTCAAGGTCCCACGGGGCAGGGGGAGTCTGCTTGCTCGAGCAGCTCCTCGTCGGGGGTGCCTCCGGTTTCGCCGGCTGCCAACATAGGGGCTTCAGAGGTGGTGGCAAGCTCGTTTGGCATAGCGAACTTGCCCCTTGAGGAGTCTTCGGTGGGCACGCCGTCGTAGGTGTACGGCTGGGGTCCCGAGGACATCCATGTGGTGCCCCTCCTCGGGTCACAACGCGATTGGTCAGTTTCTACCGCCCTATGCTCTTGTTCTTCTACTCGCCTCTAACTCGCATGCTTTGCAGTCCCGAGTGACGAGGGAGGTAGGGACAGCGGTGCAGCCCCTTGTGCTTCGGGTGTGGCCAAAGGGGCGCGGAGTACCTCGTAGAATACCTCGGGCGGAGGGCATTCGTTAGAGCTGGCCAGCTTTGCGAGCCTGTCTGCTGCCTCGTTGTTACTTCTTGGGATGGCTTGGACGGTGCTCCGAGGAAGTGTTTTGCTGCTGTCCGGACCGCGGTTAAGTACCTAGCCATTTCAGGATCCCTGGCTATGAACGACTTGTCAAAGTGCCCTGCCATTAGATGGGAGTCGCTTTTGACTGTGATGCGCCTTGCCCCTAGTCCTTTTGCTTTGCGAAGGCCCAACAACAAGGCTTTGTATTCTGTGGCGTTATTTGTTGGGGGAAGTTGAGGCGGGTGGCGTGCGACACGCCCTGCCCGTTCGCGACAACCAGGATGGCTACTGCGCCGGCCCTCGTGGCGCACCAGGATCCATCTGTGTAGATTGTCCATGGGGCCTCAGTGCTGCTTGGGGGCTGGCCTTCGACTTGGGGTGTCCACTCAGCAACAAAATCAACGAGGGATCGTGACTTGATGGTCGCGTGCTGTGAAGGTGATGTCGAAGGGTACCAGTTCTGCCGCCCATTTGCCGATTCGTCCCGAGGCGTCCTTGTTCCGTAGCAGCAGTGTTAGTGGATAGGACGTCAGGACGGTGATGGCGTGTGCTAGGAAGTAGTGCTGGAGCTTGCACGAGGCCATGAGCAGGGCGTACACCAATTTTTCCAGCTCTGTGTATCTGGTCTTGGCCCCTTGGAGGACCTCGATACGTATTACACTGGGCATTGTGTGCCGTTTTCTTGGACGAGGACTGTGCTAACCGCCAATGAGGAGGCGGCGAGATACAATATGAGTTTTGCGCTGGACTTAGGGCTGGTGAGGCTTGGCACCTGGGCGGTACTCTGAGTTCTTGGAATGCCCTCTGGCAGTCTTCTATCCATCGGAACGGCTCTGCCCCCCTAGAGCATCCTGAAGAAGGGTAGGGCCCGCTCCGCGGAGCGAGAGAGAATCCGACTGAGGCTACGAGGCGTCCTGTCGGTCTCTACATCTCCCAGGCACTACGAGGGGGCTCCATTTCTTGGATGGCTTTTATTTTCTTGGGGTTAGCCTTGATACCTCTTTCGAAAATGAGGAATCCCAGCAGCTTGCCTGCCTTTACTCCGAAGGCGCATTTCTCTGGATTGAGCTTTGATCACCTCCGCTCGGAGGCTGGCGAAGGTTTCCCGTAGATCTCCCATGTGGGAGGCTGCAAGCCTGCTTTTGACCACGATGTTATCGACGTAAGCTTCAAAGTTACGGCCGAGCTGCTTTGCCAACACCTTTGTAATGAGCCGGGTGAACGTTGCACCCGCATTCTTCAAGCCGAAGGGCATGCGGGTGAAGCAGTAGGTGCCGATGGGGGTGATGAAGGCAATCTTTGCCTCGTCTTCTTTAGCCATGAATATCTGGTGGCATCCGGAGTAAGCGTCCAAAAAACTCATCAACTCACAGCCTGAAGTGGCATCTACCAATTGATCTATCGAGGTAGCGGGAAGTCTTTTGGGGATGCCTTGTTGAGGTTGGTGAAGTCGACGCACATGCACCACTTGCCGGTGTTTTTCTGTACGAGAACAGGTTGGCCAGCCATTCGGAGTGCTTGATCTCACGAATGACACCCGCCTTTCATAGTTTGGCTATTTCTTTCTTGGTCGCTTCGGCCGCTTCGCAAATCATGCGACGTAGTTTCATTTCTTGAAATTTGACGCCGTATGGCGAGCAAAGGCTCGATGGTCTCCTGTGCTATGCCGGGGATGTCCTCCGAGACCCATGCGAAGATATCCGTGTTGCTATGGAGCACTTCGAGGATGGCTTCGTGTGCTTCCGCCGGAAGCTCTGCCCCGAGGGCCACCGTCTTCTCCGGGGATGCTTCTCTCAGAGGGACCCTTTGGAGATGCCCTCTGGTTTGTCCTTCGATGCCCATCTTGCCGAGGGGGCGTCTGCCTGGGCGTTTGCGTCTGCTTCGACTGCATGGACGGGGCGGGCTGGTGAGAGTGCTTCCAGTTCGGTTTGTCTTGCCAGGTCTTGGTCTCCTCGCACCGTAATTATACCCTCCAGCGCGGAGATCTTCATGCACAAGTAGTTGTGGTGTGCTATCGCGTCGAAGGTATTCAACGTGGCCCGGCCGAGGATGGCATTCTACTAGTAGGGCATCTGGACGACATCGAATGTGATGACCTTGGTTCGGGTTCGGGATGCGGCGTCGCTGAATGTGACGGCCAGGTTAATCTGGCCCAGAACCATCATGGGCCTCCGTCCGAAGCCCACCAAGGGTATGCCGGGTGGTGACAGACGATCCCTGGGGATCATCATTTTGTCGAAAGTGTCGGCGAGTAGCAGGTCTGCGTAGCTTGCTCCATCGATGAGGACATGCCTAACCTCGAAATCCGCGATGTTGGCAGAGATGATGAGAGGGTCTTGATGTGGGAAGTAGAGGCCCTAGCATACTCGGGGCCAAAGGTGATTGGTATGTCGGCATAGTGAGGTGGGCTGGAGGTGGAGTATGTTGCGACATGGTGGATCTGTCGGACATACGCGCGTCGTTGTCTTTTTGACGTCATGCCAAGCAAGGATTCTCCTGTGATCATGTTTATGATCCTTTGCTGGTGCTCCCCGTGCCCCCCTCTATTCGGGGCCTTGGCGGCGGAGCGGGCAACTGGTTGCCCGGTCCCCTCCTGTCCTCGTGCTCGGTCGGTCGTTGGTTGCAGTTCATGTAGTCCTGCATGGCTGCGATAGTGCGGCATTCCCCGGTTGTATGCGACCCTCGTCATGAAGATCACAAAAAATAGCGGTGTGCCTCTGCCACCGTTTCGGGTGTTTGGCTGCCTCCCGCCGTTGCGTCCGCGGCCTCTGCCCCGGCCGCGGCCTCCTCGCTTCCCCCCTTCGAGGGTTTGGCCGTTGTCTACGTGGTAGATGTTCCACCCCTTCTAGTGGTAATTGTTGGTCCGCGGCTTGGGTGCCCCTACCGTGGTGGCTGCGGGTTCTATCTTTTTGAGCGGTCCGCTCGATGACGGTGCCGATGTGGCGGAGGCCAAGGCCTCCGCCCTTCGGTTGCTGTCTTCCTCCGCTCGGGTGTACTCTTCCATTTTATCGAAGAGCTCCGCCATTGTACAGATGGTCTTGTGGGCCAGTCTTTCTGGTTGGGGGCCCTTCTGGAGTCCGCAAGTTGCTGCGTCGATGACGGTGGTCTCGTTGACCCCCTTTACTTGACACTTGACCTCTGCGATTTTTTTGAAGAAGATGTGGAGGGACTCGCCCGGGACTTGCTTTATCGCAAATAGGTGCCCTGCGTCCTTTGGCTCGGCGTAATTGCCTTGGAAGTTGTTGCGCACTAGGTCCCACAACTGCTCCTAGGCGTATATGGATCAGGGAGGGATGGTGAAGAACCAGCCCTTGAGGGCGAGGGTGATGCTTTTTGCCTTGGTAGTGTCATCTCCCGGCTGCTTCAACAGCTGTTTCATATACCCGGAGGAACTCTAAGGGGTCCGTGCAGCCTTCAAAGGGCGTGATGTCCGGCATTTTAAAGCCTTGTGGCCAGCGGACCGTCTCGAGACCCGCGCTCAACGGGGAGTTAGGGTCCCCCTGGAGCAGCAAAGCCGGGGATGGGGGGATTGTGGGTGCCAGAGGGGCGGCTTCTTCCCCCCTCCCCCCCGGTGATTTGTTCTTGCGTGGGGGCGCAAGCCGGGGTGGGATAGCGAGGGCAACCCTGCCAGCCAGCGGTGAGCATTTCTCGTCGGTCCGTCGGCTCCGCCGAGGGCCGTGAGGCTTTATGGTCACGCCCGCACCGGGCAGGCGAGCCGGGTTGTTCCCGAGGAGGGATGCCTCGGTGCACGGGGCGTTGTTCCCCATGATGTTTCCATGCATGGAGTTGTTGGCTTCCTCCTCGGCGACCTGGGTGGCGGCTGCTGCTGTCGCGGAGGTTTTGCTTTGCTTGGCTCTCGGGGTGCTTGGAGCTGCGGCCACTGCAGCCGCTTCGGTCGTGGATACCTTTGGTATAGCCTTCCGAGGGGCCATGTTGAAGCCTCGAAACTGCGCTTTGTCACTTTCCTGCCGAACCCACGAACGGCGCCAACTATCGTAGCGAGAAAAGGCTAGACAGTAGAAAAGAGGGACCCCCTGTGTCTACATGAGGGATCGAAGGATCCTCAAAGAGGGGCTCGGTTGTCAGGAAGTAGGTGTATATTAATTGCCCAAAAAACTGAACCTGAGTTATTACATGGGGGGAAGGCGGCTATGTATAGCCTTCCGACAGGGTACATGAGATTACAGATCTATCCCTGAAAAGGCTCTATATCCGTAGGGGTTGTAGGGACTTTTTCTACACCTACGCGTAGCCTTTGGCTCACGGTGGACCCTTCTGGCCCTGGTCCATCTGGCTAGTGCGATCGGTCCACCGATGTCCTCCTCCCCTTCGGAGCGCGCGGGGCGTCCTCGGGCTGAAGGGTTCTAAACACCCTTCGGCTCTTGACTCCTGGCCTCCTGGGCTTCGGGGCGCCTCGGCGACACTTCGGGGCGCCTTGGCGACCCTTCGGGCCTTCTCCAGAACCCCTCCGAAGGTGTGCCTGGTACCTTCAGGGTGGGGCCACCTCGTGCCTCTGGTTGCAGGGCCTTTATGGGGGTTCCTGTAGTCTTCGCCTGGTTACTGGGCGGTGGGGCCGTCTCTACGACAATAACTTATGAAGATCGTAAACATTCTATTACTTGTAGTAGATTATGCCTATACATGAACTGCTTCAACGCATTTAGAAGGAATGATAACTTATGAAGATTGTAGAGTTAAAAAAAACTCCATTTGTCATTTTAACTGCATCTAAGGAAGCTCCACTGGCCGCAACATCGTTAAAATTTGAAATTTTCTGAAGTACTTTTTGCTTGATAGTTGCACATAGATCATAACATTATGTACTTCACTAATGGTGCTTATTGTTGGTTACCTAATGATTGTCTTTCAAAATTTCTGCAAACAATTCTCATTGATGGACAAAAGAAAATAACCACATTTGTGTGCCAAATTCAGGGCCAGGACTACCTGTTCGTGAGGGAATTTGTTGCATTTGGTGCTAGTGTACTGCTCAAGTGTTGCAAGCAATCAGAAAGCTCAGACATGGAAATAATCCTAGATGGCTTAGCTTCTCTTAGCGATGAGCTCTCTTGGTTCAAGAATGAAGCTGCTAAATGGAGTGTTTATCTAGCTGCTTTTCTCCCCTCAAATCCAATATAGAGTACTGCAGGTTCATTTCTATCAACATTCGCATAACTCTACAACTGTAGGCTATAGGTACATGAAGAATTATAGCTTTGGTATAAATCTTATTCAGGTTTCTCCAAAGATTCGGTGAGCCAGAGATCAGCTACACTGTTGCCATAACTACCTTTTGGATAATTGAAACCGTGTACCAAGATAGTTTCGCTTTCTGTATAGAAGAGGGTAATAAAACTGCCGGAGCTAGTGGGGACCTGCCAGAGATGGGGCAGCCCTGAGTTCAAGCAGTACTGCCAATATCTGCAGCGAATCACTGATGGCTGCTTGGCCAACGCACCAGCTGATGCTGTCAACTCAAGAGTGCTGAAGAGGCCTTCCTTCGGGTACTTGAGCTTGAAATTGGTTTCTGGGACATGAGCTCTGCTCAGTCCTATACGGCAGCATGATCATGGTATAAACACTGTGCTATTACTGGAACGAAATAAAATGCTGCAGTGGGTTCAGACCGACACCTGCATTGTACTGTATTTTCCCCTGTATCTTGGTTTCTCCTGACTCCCGAGAACTTTGATGTATCATCATAACGAATTGAAATAATGTTGTTATGTGAAACCCCAAATGCCACACCCTATCTAGAACTACTTAATACAGCTTATTTATGACCCTGCAGTATTACTGAAAGAACATACTGCGGTTTCTTCATGTCCTAATGCCAAATGTCCCTCTCCACATGCTTGCACACCAGCTCATGTAGTCCTAAGGAGTATACAGTCTTGGAATTACAGTCGCAGCTCCTGAATATTTTCTTGTAATTAACAAACAAACCTCGCTTTATTGCAAAGCAAGCCAAATTAAACAAAGAAACCAAACTTACACGACCAAGAGACCAAGGGGCTGTTCCATTCATGTGTTGTACATGATGCCAGTACGCCACTCTAGCTGAGCTCAGAGAGCTAGCTCATGTGGACGGCAATGGCTAGAGCCAGGGCGAGGTCGATCAGCTTGCGCGGCTAATCAGTCCTCGTAGATGCGGCACTCGTCGGTCTCCGGGTTGTCCTTGCAGTACTCCTCGAGCGGGTCGCTGTCCTTCTTGCGGTCGCGCGCGTGGCCCGCGGCCGCGCTGAGCTCCTCCACCTCGTCCCACGCCGCCGCACACTCGCCGCCCTCCGGGTCGCCCGCACACGTTTCCTCCGCCTGCTTGATGCTCTCCGACACCTTCTGCGCCAGCTCCAGCGGCGTGGACGGCGAGCTCGCCGCGGCCACCAACCGCCGGCCCACCGGCCGGGCGGCGAACGACACGACGTTCCAGCGAGACGGCAGCGGAGCCAGGGGCTGCGAGAGGTTTCTTGGAGCTTGGAAAGTGGTCATGGCGGCCATGGTGACGATGGTGGCCATGGCTCCGCGCTCGGGTTCTCGGGAGTAGCGATGGAGTGAGGACCGAGGAGGATCAGGAGAAGGTTTTGGTTGGGTTCTAGTTGTGTCCATTTATGCCGCTCTGCTCTTATCTCTTCTCGGCCAATTGCGTGGTGACAGATCAGTCTCGGCAGATTTTCTTTCTAGAAGTTTTTTCTCTCCCCCCCCCCCCCTTTGGTTCGTGATTTTGTGAGAAAATCATCCTAATTCCTAAAAGACAGCTGTGTTGAACACGAGCTTATCCGCAGCATTTCATGACTGTAGTGTACGTAGTGGCTTCATTTTACATCTCAGTAATTTCCTGTGGGTGGCATCGTTTTCACCGTACGTGGCCGAAGGTCACACGGGACCAGATATATGATCGCGTCGTTGCGTGCCTTCCTTGCTCGAAACTACTCGCCGAATACGTCAGGAATACGACAATCGATTTCAAAATTTTGGCTGTATTGGCGTAATTCCATTCTGTATTTACAAGAATAGCGGCCGTCGTTTTTTTTTTGTTGCAAAAATAACCTCCTACCGCATAGCTACCGTATGACACACTCTCCTCGTCCGCCACCTGCCCTCCTGTCGCACGGCCACCGTGCGGTAGGTTCTCTTCTCCCACCTCCCGAAATTAGGGTTTTATCGGAGTTTGAGTGGTGTTTGTAGAAATTTTAAAATATAGCAAATGAGTTCAAAAAATTACAAATTTTATATGGAGCCTCTTGAAACAGTGTACTTTCTTGTGTAAATTTTCTATAATTTTATTCATTCCAAATTTTTCTCGCAATTTCATATAAGTGTATCATTTGTAGGAATTTGTAAATGTAGAAAATAAGCTCCAAAAATTATGAATTTTGTTCTGAAAGCTCTTCATGCAGTGGGATTGATTGTGCAATGTTTCGACAATTTTATATTTGTTCTGAAATTATCTCAAAAATTAAGGATTTAGGTCTTGAAAATTTGGATTTTAGGTTTTCGAAAACTAGGGTTTCATGAATTCTCATACAAAGTAATCATAATAGAATTAGGGTTTCCAATGGAGTTGCAATATACGTTTTCATACCCAAAAAAAATTGACGACATTTGAAGTGTTACAAGCATTACATGATACACGCCCGAGTTTATTACAATCGAGATGAAGGAGGGGGGTATTATCACATGTACTTCGATCAAATAGGATACTCTTTGTTAATTTATCAGTTTAATGTGGATGATATTCTTTAAAACTGTATTGGACCACATGCTAGATAAGTTTGTATATGAACCAATTGAGGGAAATGCGTGGCATGCAGATCATATAAGAGCATCTCCAGCAGGAGCCCTCAAAACAGAGCCCCTACTTTTAATTTGAGGGCTCCCTACTTTGAGGTCCTGTTTTTTGGCCGCACTCAGTGAGAGCCCTCAAAAGCAGACCCTACTTCTTAATTCCCTCTATTTCCTCACACACTATATGCATATATATTTGAGAACATCACATTATATAATAATTTATTTAAACTATAACTCTAAAGCACTATACTTAAAATTATGAATGAAAATACAAATATTCAAATTTAAATTCAAAGACAAATTTGGTCCGAATTTAATGATAGTCGATCACAACATAGTTCATAGCATCTCTGCAAATCAAAATGACATAATCATCAAATTTAGGCGGGAAGGGCGGGCGCGGGAGGAAAAAGGTCATGGGAAAGAATCGGGACCAGTGCGCAGAAACCGTGATTTGGGGCTTGGCCTAGAGCCCCGTGAATGAGGGCTTGAGGGGGGATTTTAGGGGCTCCTCAAATTTGAGGGCTCTAGTAGGGGCCCTGCTGGACCTCTGTTTTTACCTCAAGCCCTCAAATTTGGTTTTAGAGGCTCAAGTAGGGGCCCTGCTGGAGATGCTCTAACAAAAGACGAAGAAAATATTACATTATGACACTGAATGACGACCAGACGAGTTGAGTCTGTTGGGGTAATCCTTCATTGAGTGCCTAGGGGTCGTGCATACTCTGCACTTGATTGTGCGACTAATACTGGTACGTTGGCTGGCATCCATGTCGTTCCGTAAGCGTTGTGTCTGCCGTCATCCCTTCCCTGTTGTCTTCAAGGTCTTGTTCGGGCACCATTGCACCCGGTCCGACCAGATCTTTGTAGTTCACGTCCAAGCTGCACGAGTGAAACTTTGCACTCCATGTACTGAATAGGTGCTGCTTGTCATAGTACTTGGAGATGTACGGCGTACACATCTGCCTCATTTGCGCTCACGCCTTGTACACATGCGAGTATGGCTTGTGCAGGAGCTTCGGTTTCTTTGTAGGTGCATGTCACCATATCACCCAAGGTGCATGCCTGTTTCCTTTCCCCCTAGCATGACTATTGACATATTTCTGCCGAAGCATGATCTCGTACTTCCTCCTGAGGCTATCAACACCCTGATGTCATGTATTCGGACCTTCTCCATCTTCTGGTCCATTTGCCTCTACATGTTCTCGGACCACTGCTTACCTTCCACCATCTGTCGCTTGGCTGTGGTGGCTCTATTGATGAAATAACCAACATTGTGAGTCCATGTTTCCTCGGCGATCGTGGTGATAGGGAGGCACAACACACCTTTGGAAACGCTGTTATACACCTCGAACATATTGGTCATCATAATCCCGTACCTCGCACCGTCTGTGTTATAGAGAAGGGACCATTTCTCCAATTCAGGAGCGTGGTGATGACTCCACTCTGAGAAACTTATGGCACTGCTGGGTTGCTCTCCCTCCAGAGTTGACTCCCTTGTATGCCTCGTAGTCTGGTGTTCAAGGTCTCTCCAGATGGACTTAAACTTTCGCCTCTAGTTCTGCAGACACAATACCTTGAATGTCTTCATAACTTTCTGACTGCGGAACTGCGTGAACAAGTTAGATGCAAGATGCCTCATGCATCACCTGGTTTGCACGTCGTTCCACTGGTGAGGGAGTTTCATCTCATGCTGCATGGTGTTGAGGGTTGCCAACAAACTAGCATTACGATCTGTGATAAGGCATACGTCGCGTCGGTCTCCCACGACCGCCCGCTTCACGTTCACTATAGCTTGTTGCACGACCACTTTGCTAGGGAAGCTCTGCCCAACTAAGAGGGTGTCGGTATCAAACCCCCACTAGGAGCCTTCTTCTTGCAGCAGTACGAGAGAACACACCGCGATGTCATCAAGTCTCGATGCCACGTAAGGCACCTCCGATGACACAATTCCCCCGGTTAGATCACCGCCTGGTGTGCGTCCTCATCACTACCATCCGAGTCTGGGTCGGCGTCCTCATCGGACTCTAACCCGAGAGGCTGGTCCGGTAGATACTCATGGCAGTCAATGTGGGCTGATCACCACAATTCTGCCCCCTCATTTTGCACAAAATTATGTGTGAATCTTCCCTACGATGCAGCACATTCCGTGCTACCGTCTTCAGGCTCAGGCTGCGTTTGCCCGCTTGTAGAGGCCTCGGCATCATCAAGGTTTCCCGGCGCCCTGCATACGAAATTCACATACACCATCGGCCTCCCATAAATGGTCGCCTCAGGTTGGGAGGCAATCTGCATGTACTGGCTCCATGCTATACTTCCATTCACCTTGACGAGCTCCCACACGAGATTTGTGTAGGTGATTCCCTCGATCACAAGTTTTTTCGTCGTTGCCTTCGTGACAAACTCCCTTCGGATGCAGCTTCAAAGCTCGTGAATATTCGTCGCGTCGAGCCCCTCCGCCCGGACCACCTTGCACTAGCATCTTGACAGGTCCGGCCCATACGAGACCATCGCCATAAAACACTAGCAAGTTTTGCATGTTTAAAATTACCTAAAGCCACAACAATCCCATCCGCGGTACATATGTGTAATTAAATACGATAAATTGCATGCAAGTGATGGATTACATATGTGTTATTAAATACGAATAATTAATTAATTACCAATAATTTTCAAAAAATTAATTACGAGTAATTCATTACTACCGTGCTTACCACTTTTACCACCACATGTTCATTGCCACTAAATTACTTACGGCTAACTAATTTGCACTAACTAATTACGACTGATTAATTACCACTAAATAAATTATGAATAGTTAATTTTCACTAATTTAATATGCCAGATTGATAACCACTAAACAAATTACCTGCCCTTCGGGGGAAAGCAATAAAAAAGGTTGAGCGACGAGCGACCAGAAGTAAGTAAATACTTAATCTCTAAAAAAAATATTATGTTACGTTCTCTGAGTTCTTAGCGACGAGCGCCAGAACGAGAAGCGAAACGCAATTGAGATGAGTGAAGAGCGACTCCGAGAGTTCGGTATTTTTAGCCGAGCGAATGAGGAGCCGCTACATTGGCGCCGGGAATTCCAGATGCGTTGTCTAGGCGCAGCATTGCGGGCAAGGGGGGACAGCCACAACGAGGCGACATATGTGTGGAGGAGGGAGGGCGAGCGATGGAAAAGGTGGTCATCACACGGTTTTTTTGTTTCTCTACAGAACCGGACCGGTGTTTTCTAGGGTATTTTAGGCTATTGCGTGGATCACCGCAGGGTGGCCATGCGGGAGGGGGAGGGGAGGGCGCGTGGCGTGAGCCGACGACTCACCACTCAGTGGCCGTGCGGTAGGCCTGCCACCACACAGTGGCTGTGAGACAGGAAATACGGGGTGAAAATATGTCAATACGACCAATTCCTTATCGATTTCGACATGCATGACAACTTCCGAGAGGAGGGAATTGGCGACCAATCACTGTACTATGTATTGGCCTAAATGGAAGATGAACACACGCAAACACAAGATGTTGGACCAAAACGACGACTAGAGGGGGAGCACTATCTCTTTTTCTCTTTAATCGGATTCAACACGATTTTCACTCCAATAGCTATGAGAGCTATGAAGATCAATATACAAGTATAGCGGAAGACTTGTATTGAATCTAATCCAAACCTCCAAGCACAGTGCTCAGAATGAATAGTAAAAATAGCACGAGGAATAGGGAAATCAGCCCAAAACCAAAATCAAATATTGGCACAACTTTTGCTCCACAACTCCAAATTTCAAAAAACTTGAAACATACTTTCTCTAGGATGTTAGGAACCTATTCCAATCAAATATTATGAAGATCATTGCCAAAGTTTTGACCTTTTCCTGTTTGAGTGAAGGTTGCTCTAAAATCGGGCCAAATACGAAAACAGTGATTGAGAGGACTTCATGGGAGGAATCAATCCAAGATGGATAAGGATGGTCTTCCATACATCCTAGCATCCTTAATCACTGGAACAATCAAGCCAAAAGCCCTCAAGAGCAAAATCCCTAACATCACTCTTTCTTTCACTAAAAACGGGAAAAATCAAACTTAGATCCAAAAGCTTGCTCGTGGGTGAATAATGATCGAGAAGACCTTAGATCATATCCCACACATCCCAGCAAGTAAGATCATAGTAAGATCCCAAATAAAAACCTAAGAAATATCAAAAATCTCAAAGGCATCAAAGAGAGAGTAAGAACAAGATATAACTCATCTTGGGGCAAATCTTGTATAGATTGATTAGAGAGATTGTATGTTTATAACCACTCCCTCATGGAGGACAAAAGCTCAACACTTGAGCATTTAATCAATCCGTCTCTCATGAACCCTAGCCTCTCCACTTTCCTCTCCTATCCCTAAATCACAAATTAGGGTTTTTAGAATACAAGGGTTGGAAGGTGCACAACCAGCACCCTCCCCTTTTATAGTGGAGGCAAGCTTCTAGAAAGACATCCCAAATAGGCACCCGTTAAGCCCACACACAACAGGTTTCACTTGCATCGAACCCTGCACCGCTTAATGCAACCTGCAGCACGAAAAGCCATGCCGCTTGATGTAACCCGTCACATGAACTGTCGTGCTGCTTGATATAACCCGTCGCATAGAATTGCCGCACCTCTTAATGCAACCCGTCGCACCAAACTGCCATGCTCGGTCATCATCCATGTGGCTCCAATGACTTTCCGCCAAGCCTCTCATGCGTTCGGATCCCACCGAACCATCCTCGCTTGCAACGGGGACCAAGTCACTTGGTGCACTACATGTCTCACCATGACTGCACCCGGCTTCCTTGACCGTTCAGGATCTCAGCTCCTCCCTGAGCCTAGTCCGAACTTCAACTCCTCCCCGAGTCTAGTCCCAGACTATTTTGCCGCTGCCCGTCATGTTCATCACTGGTAGTTTTCGCTCCAGTTCCTTGTCTTCTCGGCTTGTAACCACCCTGTTAGCCTCAGTCATCTTCCGGCACCACCTCGATTGTTCTAGACCTTGGTTCTCCTAACCTAGTCCCGATCTAGTCCGCCTCACCATGACTTAGCTCCGGTGTCCTATAACCATCACAAACAAGCAAACCGTTACGTAGTATCGCACGATACGCACAATCATCAATTCACATAATTGATGAGGCATGAGAACATACCTTCACAAAAGCCTTTGCTCAAACTCCACCTTCTCTATGGTTTTTGTCCATCTTACACCTTACTTGAGTCCAACCATCTCACTCGGTATCCATGACCGTTCTGGACCTTGGTTCTCCTAACCAAGTCCTGGTCCTCCTTGCCGTTAACCATAGTTGACTCCAAGCCACATACACAACAATAGACAAAGCAACTATTTTCAAGCACAAGTTCTTCACAACTTAACACATGTTAGTTAAAACATGAATCATGCAAAACAACATCCAGGACCACTGTTTACGACCAGTGTCCACGACTACTAACCTGGTCGAAAGAGTTACGATCACCGACCTAGTTGAAAAAGGTCTACGACCACCTGGTCGAAAAGGTACGACCACACCTGGTCGAAAAGGTACGACCACCTGGTCGAAAAGCTACGACCACACCTGGTCGAAAAGGGCTATGACCACTTGCTACTCGTGGCTATAGTACTTGGATCTACAAGACTTGAAAGCTATAGTACTCGGCACTCGTAGCTACAGTACTCGATGAATAGTGCTCATAACTACAGTACTCGATGAGCAGTACTCGTAGCTTTTGACCACTTGGTACTCGTAGCTACAGTACTCAAAGATTTCGATCACTTGGCACTCGTAGCTGCAGTACTTGATGAGTAGTGCTCGCAACTACAGTACTCGTAGCTTTCAACCACTCGGTACTCGGTTGCGGTCAAGCCGATATTCCTGAACTCAGTAGAAAACGAGTGATTCGACAAACCTTCAATACCATTGCCAATTGTATCATCATCCTAAGATTATGAGCATATCCTCATGATATCCACACAAGAACACACAAAAATTCTATGTCGCCGAAACAACATCAGTTTTTCTAATTTTCTTCTTCTTCTTCTCTATTGCTCTTATTCACAAAATCCGGTTACAGGGGTGCCCTTTTATTGAGAGTAAATGACTATTTGTATCCGAAAAGGATTCAACGTATCCTGAAGGGATACACACAAACTCTAGTATACATAATTAATACTGCCTAAATATTGTAGGACTATGTAAACAAACTATACGTAAAATCTAGATATACCATATGCATGAAGATTACTAACAAATCACTTCGTAATCTTTGTGCACTTACTTGTTGAGTCAGTCAGTCTTAACTACAACTTGCCCAATTTTTACTCAATACATGATGACGAACACATCTCCTCAACGTCTCGGACTTGATTCAACATCAGAACAATATTGGTTCGTCTTCAGCATCAGCCTCAATTAAATGCGCCTTTGCTTTCTCCTTCCTCGGCTTATGGCATTCGAAAGCAAAGTGCATGTAGTCCTAACAATTGTAGCATCGCACCTTTGTCTTTGTCGAATTTTTTATTCTTGCGCCTTGGCCACCACCGCCGTTAGAGCCGCCGAAGGAGCCTTCGCCTTTCGATGATCGGGCCTCCCACTCGGCGTGGGTTAATAGCAGGTGCTGATCTTCGCTGCTGTCAGATCCTCAGATCCATTCCTCATGCGTTTTCAAGTGGCCCGGTCACCTCCTCAATCGTTATCACCTTGAGGTCGCCGAACTGCTCAATGGTGAAGACGATTTGTAAAAACTTTCCGGATCGAAGGAACTTTCTCACAACATAACTCTCTTCCATCTTGTCCCTCAAGGCTCGGATCTAGTTGACAATTGTCATCAACCTCGTGGTGAAGTCGTCGATCGACTCCGTCTCTTTGATGCGCATCCCCTCGAACTCGCTCTTGAGGGTCTGTACTCACGCTTGCTTGACACGATCGGCGCTAAGATGTATCGTCTTCAACGCCTCCCACATAGCTTTGGCCTTCTCATTTTCAGCCAGTAGGAAGAGCGTTTCCTCTGGGATGATAGATGGCCACCAAGGCCATATGATCCTTACGTACATCGACGTTGCCGTCCTCAACCGGTCCCACACTCCGTGAGCACGCATGTACATGCTCATCTTGATTGCCTATATTGCATGATTGCTCTTTGTAACAGCCCTAGATCCTTAAGTTAGATTAGTTAAGCATCTAATGTGCATTTGTAAAATTTTGGACTTTTTAAAAACTTTTGTTGCAAAGCAAATATGTTAAAACCTAGTAATCCAATACCCTTTCTCCCATTCAAAAGCTCAAATTGAAACTTAAGAAAAACTAAAAAGGTTTCCAATGTGGGGATATTCTAGTTAGATTCTATCTCCTCACATATGCTTGTTTGGATTTTCTGAAATTTTTGAATATTATTGGTTCCTTGTTTATTTACATATTCAATTTGAGTTTGAATTTAAATGCAAGCAAATTTTGTGAACAATGCCTCAAAATACTTTTCCTAGGTGTCGTAACACCTTATAAACTCACCTTCAAAATTTCACAATTATTAGAAATAATTTGCTATTTTTTAAAAATAGTTAGTCAAACTAGAGAAACAAAAGTCAAACACCAAAAACAGAAGCTTAAAATAATTTTAGGAGAAAATGTACTTCAAGTAAAACCCTAGAAAATTTATAGGATAATCTTCTCTGTAATTTCAACCTCCCCTAAAAACTTTCTTGATTTTTTGTGGAGTTAAACTCCTATGCCTAAAATTTCTTTAACCCTCTCAGCTTAATTCCCAAATCAGAGAATTAAACTACCACCTCACTATTCCTCCGACCGAACCCATTCATCCGATCCAACCAGACCCGAACCAACCTGATTCACCACACCTCTCCCCTCACTGATCAACCGCCCAACAGGCAGAACTTCTCCTCCACAAAGCCCTGCCCTGGCACCTGCATGCGCGCCACGCCCATCGCTAGTGCCCATGCTGGCCACCTTCGGTACTCCACCCTCCTCGGCCTATAAAGGTCAGCCCGAGCCGCCTCAACGCCTTTCTTCTCCCACCTCCAATGCCTCATCTTCCCTCTTCCCCACAACTTAATCCGAGCTCCAGAGCTGGCCGTAAAATCGCTGAGCCGCTTGTCGCTGTCCTGGCCGCTCCGGCGAGCTCCAGCCGCCCCCGACCGCGTCACGGCGTGCCTTCCACGGCAAAGAGGTTTTCCCCTCAAGAGATTTCATCCTCCACCCACCGGAGCAGCTGCGTATCATCCTCTTCTTTGGCTCCAGCCCAAAGGCGCCGCCACGACTGCTACTCCTTCTCCGATAACTCCCCTTCCGATTCCTCTCCAAGGGAGTATCCTTGGACCACCCTCTACCAACCCTACCACTCACTCCCTCTCTTTTTCCCCCCAGGTCGTCGCCGACGAGGACTACCCCGTGCCGCCATGAGCTGCAGCTGCCGGCCCACCTCGAAGCTCCTCCGACTCCGCCGACCACTTGGGTACGTTCCCCGCACCACACTCGTGCCCATGCGCACCTTATTTTCCACCACCTCCCTCTCCAGCGCCGCCACACCTTATCACCTCCACGGCCGGCCACGGCTTTCCCTTGCTGCGCCACTACAGAGCCGCTCGCACCATAAGGTTGCCTCCCCTAGCATGCTTGAGCTTTCCTCAACCCATTTTTGAGGTCACCCTCACCTCACCGCCACTCCAACCGCCGGCGATGAGCCACACCTAAGCCGCCAGCCACATCCCCTGTAGCTCCCCCTCTATGTTTCTCTGTCTTTGAGTTTGTCCCTATCTCTGGACTGTAGGGTCACTTGAGAATTAGTTGTTAGCTAAGTTTGGTTATGAACTAATTGATCACTCAAGTATAATTAACAAATGATTGATGGATTTAGTGAGAACATTAGTGTCACATCTGTATAAGTTTCTTGGTTGAACTGATGAATAGAAAAGAGATGGTATTTAGAAGAGAAGTTGTTCTGTCAGTATACTCTTTTGCAAAACCACCTGGCTTGTGTTGCCTAGTTTTGTGTTTAATATTTGGATTAGTGAATTAGGGGAAGTTTAGTTATTAGCACTGTGATTTAGAAGAACTTGCTGTTGTAGGAAAATGAATGGTGTACTGCAGATAATCGGTTTTGTCATTAGACAAATGGCTTTGTTAATTTAGTAGTTAGAGTTGTTAATGATTCCATTAGCCAATTGGCCATCACCTAACTAGCAGCATCCAAATCTGAAAAGAACCATTACAGATGTGAACTTTTAGGACTAACAGAGAGCAACCAACTCTTTCTGTTGAACTGTTAGACAGAGGAGAAAAGATGAGTATAAGGAATACTTGGGATGTCAGTGTTATCAATAGGTTAATGAAATGCTAAATGCAGTAGTTAGAGCTTGTCTTCTTGAGTCTTTCGGCAAGTTCTAACAATAGCAACCAAACACGACAAAACCAATATAAATGTGGATTTTCAGAAACCAACAGAAGGCCTAGTATCAAACTCTTTTACTCAGTAAAATTCCTCTAAAAGGATGAGTAAACAAGAAAGATGATTTGAGGGTAATTATAGAAGAGCATTGGGTGGATAGAATGTCTAAGCCTAGTGGTTAGAGTGTGTCCTGACTCAATTAGTCTTTTGGCATCTATCTATCAGTAGTAACCTAATCTGAAAACATAAATGAATAATTGAATTAATGAGGAAAGTGGCTGTCAAAACAACAAGGTCTTTTTGAGGAAATGAATGGACAGAGAGAAGAAGGTGGTTAGGAGAAAAATATGAAATTGTTAGTCGGAAACCTTTTGCAAAGCTCTGTAAGTAAACCTCCTTTAGTGACGGGCCAATAGTATTTCAATCTAAAGTAGTGAAGCTATTTAGAAGGCAAGATGTTAGGATATTTACATGTCAAATAACAGTAGACCATTTTGCTATAATTCAATTTCATAAATTCATAACTAGTTCTATTCAACTCCATTTTGGGTAAAACCAATTTTCTTGGTTTCCTTTGTTAGTAAACTTTAACTTGAAATAGGTTTGAAACTTATTGTTGTCCTAGGGAATTTCAGAATTAGAATTAATTTCATAAAAAGGTTACTTTTACACTAGAAGTTGAATTAACTTCAAAAATCTATAAGCATGTAAGGAATTCCCAGGACGCGGAGGCAGGGGCAGCGGCAGGAGGCTCCGTCAGAGTTGGGGAGTTCACACAGTGGGTAAACTTGCATGCACCCGACTTAGAGAAATGGACTCTGCTGCATGACACCGGTGGTGCATGATACAGAATCATGATGACCAACATGTCGGAGGTGTACAACGGTGTCCTCAAGGGTGTCCGATCCCTCTCGATCACCGCAATTGTTGAGGAGAGCTAGAACCGTACCGTGGGGTACTTCGTGAACAGAGCCATGATGGCGAAGAAGCATATGGATGAAGGCAAGCAATTTTCGGAGGTGGCGCAGGCCTACATGGACAAGAAGATCCAAAAGGCTCGTTCACACACTGTTAGGACCATGGATGGTATCATGAAGAAGTTTGAGATCCATCTGAGGCAGAAGTATGTCACGGGTTAAGCTAGGGGTGATCGCAAACAAGTCTGCTCGATCGATGAGGAAGCAATAGGCCGTAGCTTCTTCACAAGCCCTACTCCCATGTATATGCGGTGTGCGCAGCGTGGCGCCAGTCCTCGATGCAATACGTCTTTGAGTTCTACGACATTCACCACCTATACGACACTTGGAGTGCCGAGTTCAATTCGGTGTCGAACGACGCACTCAAGCAGGCCGGCCGTGGAAGACGACAGTCCCGCCGCATTCGTAGCGACATGGATGGTAGCCAGCGTGGGCAACGGGCTAGGCGCCAGAGATGCAGACTGTGCAAGACGATTGGCTACTCGTTCACCACCTGCCCGAATAGGCCCGGGTCAAGCAACGCACCGTAGCGACGAAGTTTCATCGCCCATATATGTATGCTATATGTTTGTTGTAATGTGTTAGGCGTTATCGTGTTGTACGTGTTGGAATGTGTCGGACAATGGCTGTTGTCATATGTTTGTTGCCTATGTATGCTATATGTATGTTGTAATGTGTTCTTATGCACTCGTCAAGTGTTATCGTGTTCTATATGTTGGAATGTGTTGGACAATGGTTCTTGTCATTTATGTGTTGTGTATGTATGCTATATGTTTCACTTTTGTTTTGCTTGTTTGTATGTCATGTTTTATTTACACACTAACTTGTTGCTGTACGTACATCAGGAGATGGCGCAGCCTGCAGACGATGTCGCGTACGAGCTTCTCGACCCATGGTGGGATCGGGGACACCAATGCCACGTGTGGTCATCCGACGTGGGCCCTCCGAGCTTTGCCCTCAGGAGTCCCAGAGAGCACTGGCCTTTGGACCCGCGGTACGTCCCACTACTACAGGACACTAGGCTTTTGCCCATTGCTCGCCTGTTGGACCTGGAGCACGCGTTTCAGTTTGATGCGCCACTGTTGTCTGCGCTCGTGGACCGTTGGAGACCGGAGACGCACACCTTCCACTTCCGGTGGGGGTAGGTGACCATTACTCTGCAGGACATCGCTATGCTTACAAGACTACCACTGCGGGGTCATGCAGTAGTGCCACCTCCCGGGCGACCAGACTAGAAGGTGCGGATGGCTGAGAGGTTCGGTGACCTGATCCCGGAGAACATATAAGGTGTGCCACATTCCTGGCTATGACGGTACATGGTCTGCCCCGCGGACGCGACCCAGCAGGTCATACGGACACACTTCCTTGCGTACCTGTTGTTCCTCTTTGGGTGGGTCTTATTTCCTACGACTCAAGGAGATTGGGTGCACCCTAGCTACATTCATCTTGCTGGGGCGTTGGTAGACGCCTAGCCCGAAGAGGTGCCGCATGTACAGTTGGGGCTCCACGTGCTTTGCGCCACGTACCGAGGCTTGTGTGATGCCTCACAACGCAGTACAGCCGGGGAGCTAGTCCTCTTGCAACTGTGGTCGTGGGAGCACTTCCCAGTTGGCCGCCCGTACTTCCACACGGCCGTGCACCCTTTCGAGCGCATCCCCGAGTTTTACGGTGAGGGAGATGGAGCCGACCCCGTTGAGGGGCCCACAATGGGCACTCGCTGGACACGTGCTCGGCTAGGGTGGGCTAGGGAGAGGCTGAGGCGCATGTACCTTGAGTTTCACAACCAGTTCGAGACTCTACACGAGGCCGAGGTCATATGCTTCCCATGGTCTACACAACTCGTTGTGGCCTCTCTCGCAGTTAGGACTACGCATACTGGATGACGACATGTCATCTAGTGTTCTCCCATATGGTTGAGTCATACTCACCACAGCGGGTCATGAGACAGTTCGGGCTTCACCAGCAGGTGCCACCACCTCCGGGACGACCTCTTGTAGTGAAGGCCCACATGTATGTTGTTACTTGGTTTACATCTTGGCTGCATCTCTTTTTTCGATTGCCTAACGTTCAAATTCACCTGCAGGCAAACTAGGCAAGGGCGGAAGAGCGACGACTGGAGGGAGACATAGCTACTGTGGATGACGCTGTGGGCCGAGAGGGCGACGATCGACGTCGTGCAGGAGGCACGACCGTACAACGTCGAGACACACACTGCGCACTTGACATGGTACGTTCCGCGCACCAGGAGCAGCCTTACTGGTGCGGCACCACAGCGCCCTATGGAGGTCACGCATGACGCCGCTGTACGAGTAGGTCTTGACACTCACCGGGCGGCACACCAAGAGGAGACGGTAAAATATTCTTCGAAGTTTTTTTGAACGGGAAACGCGTCTAACTTATTCTCGGTTTGCTTGTAGTACGACCACCTTCAGAGAATCAACACCGAGGCTACCCACGGTCTACGACGTGGGAGGACCAGCACCGCCTCTCAGTTCCTAGGTATGTTGCAAAAAGTCTATGACGACTCAGCAGCGGCAATGAGGACCATCACTTGTGGTCGACACAGTGACGTAGTTGGGAGATGACGCGGACACCGAGGACAACCTCCTTCCCCATCGCCCTCAGCACCTCCCTCCGCACCACCGTCTACACGTCTGTTGCACTCCGGGAGTCGACGTAGCTACAGTCGCTCTTCCTCCACGCTCCTCAGCCTCGGGCAAGCGGTATGTCAATTACGATTTGTTGTCCTAACTGTTTGCACGTGCTCTTATTTGTAACGTATATCTCACTTCCATTTGTTCTCTCAGCACTTGCGACGTGACAACACTCTGCTACTGCCGCCGTCGTCACGGGGGGAGACTCAAGACCGGACTTCGTCGCCAGGTCCACGGTGTGCGAGTGCAGACAATGACCCTGACTCGCCCCAGCGCCAAGATGAGGCGTTGCCCACGTTCGCACACGGCGTCCAGTCAAGCCTGTATGAGGGCAACCCGTGGTTTAGGCAGTCGTTCGGAGCAAGCACTGTGCACAATTTCGGCACCGATTGCCCCGGAGCGTCATCGTTCGCACATCCACATATACAGGTACGCTGTAACGTACTTAATTCAATCTTCCCATTGCATGCTACGGTGAACTCACATAGCCCATCGAATTTGCAGGTCTGGAGTGACCAATTGGGACATGAAGGCCAAGGATCGCAGTCCACACTTTCGACTCCGCAGGTACATCCTTTCCAACATGACTACGATTGCAAAGGTCATAACCTCTGCCCTAACTCAACAATGCCATTTCTACAGGACGAGTGGGTGGACGATATGCTCCAGTGTCGGCCGGCTCCCTACAATGAGTTATATGTGACACCGCCTCCCACGCAGCAGTCCCACTATGACTTTCGAGAGGCACGCCACTCCCCTAATAGGTTCACATTCCCTTCGGAGCAGCTACAGCGTTGGGGCAAGCGGCGGATGCAGGGACCATGAGTATTAGTGTGTTCTACTATTATTTCTTGTTTCTGCCAATTAGAAGTTCAGTTGTAATGACATTGTAATATCTACTATTTACCTACGCATCGCAGTCCTTCATGAATGGATCAACTACCGTGTATCCTCAGGACCTCCCCTCAGGTCGGTGCAGCTAGCGATAGAGACACATAGCTAAATATTAATTTATCTATGTCAATGCACACAACACATCGATGCAACAATCAACTCGATAAAAGGCACACGATACATTCAACATAATTGCGTAAATAAGGGGAGAGTACGGAGGTACAAGCTTATCTGGACGTGCCTAATAGTAGAAGGTGCCTCGCTCTACAGGCACACGACACATTGAACATAATTGTGTAAATAAGGGGAGAGTGCGGAGGTACAAGCTTCTCTGGATGTGTCTAATGGTAGAAGGTGTCTCGTGCTACCCACATAGTATTGTTTAGGGGGGCGCCTCGGATGTGGTTGACCGTCGTTGTAGTGGCACACACATATGCAGCTAGGGTTCGCGCAGCAGCATGTGGGGTCATAGGAACTTCCAATGTTCATGACCTCATCGTTGTCCCTCTCGCGTTGCATCTGTTGGCGGAGGTCATCATTTTGCTCGTTGAGAGTATCAATCCGCACCTCCAGCTCAAAGATTCGGTACCACAATGTATCCACGTACATCACAACATATCGTTCATGGGGAGGATCGATCCAGCGGACAAAGTCGCATTTGCCATATGCTGCAAGGGATGGTTAGCATGGAGGATGTATTAGCAGTAACATGAACAAAACTATTTGCTATTTGTACCTCAGAGTGTGGACATCGAAAGAAATGTCGTCCGCCATCGAAAGGGCCGTCGATGACCTGCACAACAACGTCCTTCCTATGTCGGCATTTCGGCCATACCGGTTGAGCATGCTTGTTTGGCACCAACTAGTAGTTAGGGCCGAAGTCCTCCCTCCTTTCGAGGGGAAGGTCCTGCTTCGGCGACCCCGGTTGGACTGGTCCCTCGGCATCTGTCATGGTATGTTACTGTATGACGAAGAAGGTTCTTCTTCCTACACTTTCAAGGGCGGAGTGGTCGTACCTTCGGAGCATGGGGCGTGCATTTTATAGCCTGCGGGGGGAGGCTAACAAAGCGGATAATGTGTTAGCTTGCAGATAATAAGACCAGACGGGGCAGCTTTGCGCTTAGGGTTTAGGCTTTTCAGACCGAAAAGACATGACTCTACAAAGAAAGACGTGACAACACTGTGCCTCGCCAGCTTTTCAGACTAATAAGACAGCACTCTGCAAAGCAAGACATGACTTATCTTTGCAAATAAAGACGTGACAACACTATACCTCCTCAGCTTTTTAGACTCTGCAAAGAAAGACGTGACAACACTCTGCCTCGCCAGCTTTTCAGACCGATAAGACAGTACTCTGCAAAGCAAGATATGATAGCACTCTGCAAAGAAAGACGTGATAACACTATGCTTCGTCATCTTTTCAGATCGATATGACAACACTCTACCTTCTCAGCTTTTCAAAACCAAAAGATAGGACTCTGCAGGAAATTTACCACACCATGCCAACATGTAGCTTATAAAAGGGGGTGGAAGACATCTGGGAGAGACACAACCAAACCTAACACTACACCAGAGCTTCCTTCACCACGCCAGGATGGATGACAGGCAGAGGCAATGGGACTGCATCCGTGAACTAGCAAGGGCTGCTGGTGCCTGGGAAGAGCGAGCAAGGGCTGCTGCGGCCCGGGTCGAACAAGAGACGCGTGCCAGACTGGCAACTCTCCGCAATGAGGCCCCCAGTAGCAGCAGCGTCTTGCAGAACGTTCCTACCGAGCGTTCGCCGCAAAAACCGCCAGAGGGGGAGACGCCGACCCTCTGTTGGTACAGGGACCCATGCAAGTTCTTCAAGTCCAAACATCGGCTCAGCATGGGCATGCATTACTAGGGTTGTGCGAACTACTCCTGCGACTATCTCGACCGCCGTTGGAACACGAGAAGCTATCGACAGCCGGTAAGGTCCAATTATAGTATGATTTTGTAACTTTTCTCTTTCAAAGTACGCACTAACAACCTCTCCCGTCTACCTGTAGTCCTCGGATCCACTATGTGACTACCGCAAGTGGATCGACCAAGAGATCCACCCACATGACCAGTGGTATCTCGACTTCGAGGAGTGGCATGACAAAACAACCCGTGAGATCCGGGAGGAGGAACGTCGCACCGACAAGCAAAATGAGCGCATACGTCGGGAGACGAAAGCTCATCTCGAGGCGTGCAGGCGCAGGGAGCGTGAGGCTCGCGAGAGGGAGCGCGAGAGAAAGAGGGAAATAGCGGCCAAGGCCAAAGAGAATGGCGAGGAGTTCAACGCCGAGCTAGCAAGGAAGGGAAAATGGCCCCGGTCCATGCAGTAGGTCAGATCATTCTGTAGTACTCCCCCTCCTACCCGCCATGGTTTTTACTACCCCCTAAAGGCATGTACACTTACATGGTCCGGATGCTTCTATCAGTAGCGACGATGACTAAAGCAATTAGTCGAACCATCATGCCATGTAACCACGTTACTCTGTCCGCGAACTCTAATGTAGTTTTGGTTTCGTGCCTCCACTGAGCCATCAAAGCTAGCCTATAGTGCAAGTATGCCGCTTCTAGTGGAATCCCAGAAAGAACCATTCGCACCGACATCGAATCCTCGATGTTTTAGGCCATCTTCATAATCGCAACAAGCGTTCTCAGCCCCTTCAATTGCATTCTATATAAGCTTCTTAAAGTACTTTGCTATATAAGCGTATACGTTCAGACGGCTTCATCGAGGAGAGACTCCAATAGTACTAGTGTCTTTTTATCCTACTTCTAAAAGACAACAAGTATTTCAATCATCCTTTCTCTGAACGAATAAAATAATAGTTTCATAATTTTCTAAACTCATTTGCTATATTACGAAATTACTACAAACAGCACTCAAATTGTAACCCTGATTTCCGAGAAAAGGAAACCCTAATTTACAAACCGTGGTACTCATATTTCTTATTCGCAAAAGCGCTAACTCGAATGAAACCCTAATCGCGAAACGTTAGCCGAACGAAACCATAGCCGAACGAAACCCTAGCTACTGTTCGAAACCCTAACCGGCCTGTTCAAAACCGACAGCTTTCCGCGGTTGGCGGTTCCTTCATCGAGGAGAGACTCCAATAGTATTGGTGCCTTTTATCCCACTTCTAAAAACAACAAGTGTTTCCATTATCCTTTCTCTGAACGAATAAAATAATAGTTTCATAATTTTCTAAACCCATTTGCTATATTACGAAATTACTACAAACAACGCTCAAATCGTAACCCTAATTTCCGAGAAAAGGAAACTCTAATTTACAAACCTCGGTGCTCATATTTCTTAATAAATGTTTTTTTTACACTAACGATATTTCTCTCTGATCGTTGAAACCATAATTTCATATTCGCAAAAGCGCTAACCCGAACAAAACCCTAATCGCGAAACATTATCAAAACGAAACCCTAACCGCCCTGTTAGAAACCCTAACTGGCATCCCTCCCTTCCCACGCTCCGCCACCGCGGGAGGTCGGCCTCCCTTCCCGCGCTACGCCACCGCGGGAGCTGGTCCTCCCCCACCCCCCGCCACCAGTTCCGCGACCATGCCCTTGTCGCACTCGGCAACCGCAGAATGGACACGCGTCCACGCTCCGGCAATTCCGCGCTCGTCTGGGGGTTACTTTTGTAAATACGATAAAAAGGAGGCTAAATTTGCAATTACGTGGCACTATATGGTCAAATAACCAAAAATTCAGCACTAGGGTGTTGCGCGCAGAAACCAAGAAACCGACTTTGTCTGGAAATCATTGGCGCCTCTGTGGATCTGGCGGCAGGCCGGCTAGTCAGCGAGCTCGCGTGAGCTCTGCCGCTGCCGTCTTTCGGAAGTTTCACGCCTCGCGCTGCGCGAGTGACGGCAGAGCACCCAGGGGGTGAAAAAGAAAATGTCGGTCTGCATTGACGCCAGGTCGTCGCGCGCTCGAATATAATGCCTCCTGCTTTCCTATTTAACGCCTTGTCAGCATATGTAGGTGGTTGCATCAGCGTGCTACTATGTCAGGTGATAGTAGGGATGGCAATCGGGCGCGGTGGGCACAGGTAGTACTCACCCATACCCATGCCCGCGACCCAATTTCCCCCCACGGGCATACCCGCGAAGGACAACGGGCGAAGAACCTCGCCTATGCCCATCGTCCGCGGGTACCTGTCGCCCGTGGGCATACCCATGTACCCGCGAACCTCGCCCATGCCCGTGAAGTGACAAAGGCACCGAGCTATTTTGCCTACTCTCTTTTGTGTTGGCAATTTGAACTTTTACAACAAATTAAGCATACTAAATATCCAGCTCATCGGCATTCGTTGCCTCCAGATGAGAAAAATGCTCGTTGATTAATTCCACAGCTAGTAGGAGGCTACCTAAAATTTCAACAAGTGATATATTCGACCAAAATATATATGCATCACAAAATTAGGAGTTGACAAGAATCAAAGCATGAAAGCATCAAGAAGTACAAAAGAATGACAAGATGATAGCATCAAGTTAAGCAAATGTCACTCATATCTTATGGCGAAGAGTCAAAGAATGAGGAAAATAGCACATACATATCACGAATCGTAACGAACAATCACCAAAGAAATAAGTGGAATGTAATGACCTACCACCACACCAACTCCAAATCAATCCATCTCTAGCTAGCAGTTCTTCTCCACCTTGGCCTTGCATTTCACCTTCTGGAACACCACCGCGGTTGTCCCAGGCGGCGTGAGCTGCAGCTTGAGCAGGCAAGTCACCTCGAGCTTGCACTTGGTGTAGCGCACCGTGTACCTCACCTCGTTGGACAGCACCACCTCCACCTCGAACACCCCCGTCGCGAGGTGGTATACCCTGGTCTTCCCGCGACAGGGTGCTTGTCTCCCTTGTCGGGAACCTGCATGCAGTCGAACTGCTGGGGCTAGCCATCGAACTTGTACGCGGCCTTGAACGACTTGGTGTTCTTTGTCAGTCGGGAGGTGTTGAGGAGGAGGCGGCCGAGCTTGAGGAGGCGGCGGCCGAGCGTGAGGTGGCCGGGCAGATCTGGATCTAGGCTTCGGTGCTTTTGTTAGTGGCTGGCGGCTGGGAATGGGGATAGGGACTGAGTGAGTGACTCTGGGATCGGGGAGACCAGGAGAGTGACTGTGAGATCGAGAGAGTGAGTGACTAACCTACTAGGGTTTTAGTGGTATTTTTTACCCTTGGCCCACCTGTCAATGCATGTCACGGGTAAACGGGCGAGACGGGTATGGGTGGAGCTCACCCATGCCCGCGCTCGTTTACCCGACGGGCAAAGAGTTTCCCCCATTTTCATACCCGTGAGCAAAGAAAACAGCCCATGCCCGACTCCATTAGGTTATTTACCCACGGGTACGCGGGTAATCGGGCACAATTGCCATCTCTAGGTGGTAGCGACCTGACATTTGTTTGCAACAAATGAATTAATACGCCCCTGAATATTAAAGCTTTGTCAAAATGACACATATATATTCATGTTTGGGACTACGCCAATAGCAGTAAGCGTGGGCACACGCTGCTAACTGCTAAGAGCATCTTTAGTGTAGTGAACCGATGTCGATTCAAAGTAATGCCATATAAGCATTCTAGGAACTGAACTTGTTTTTCTCTAATGTATTGAATTGATTCCTACTAATAACTAGGACCCACGTTACGTTAAAAAACCACAAAATAATAATATATTCTTTCAACCGCACTCTCTCCTATGTAGTTATTTAATGCTCATATGAGTTGTTTAATGTTTTGAATTGACTCCTAAGTAGAGTCCGGTTCCATGCATTTTTTTTTGTTTGAATCGACACCTCCAATGTATTGAATCAATTCAATGCCTTCTCTCTCTTCATTTGAACCGGCTAAAACACAACATTAGAGATGATCTAAGTACCTCTGCACATGGACGGATCCGGGTCTAGGGCAATAGCTAGACCTAAAGCCAATAGAGAAATTGTCAAGAAAAAAAAAACAGAAAATAATAGGCTCAGTCAAGAAAAAGCTAGTCTAGACCGGAGCATAGCCCAAGTATGGCCTGCCTCTATATACGCCCAGTCCGGGACTTGGCCCAAGTATGACCTGCCTCTATGTATGCCTCCATAGGAAATTAACGATCGATAATATCTCACTGGGATCTCTCCTGTTCGATCTTCCTAACCTTTCGCAGATCTGAATTAGCAACCCTGACTGACTGACTGTCCGAGAAAGAATCAAGACATGAAGGATGCATAATTGTACTTGTCCACTTGAACACTGCACAATATATTATACTTAGTACACACCTTACACAACTTCCATTACACATTTACACTACCAAACAAGCCGTACAGACTTCCCCACAACGACACGTACATCACACTTCATCAGTAGTAGGTCACACAACAAGCAGACAACATAGAATAGAGCAACACAGGAGCTAGCTAGCTCATCGCACCATATGACCCTACAAACAAACAAGCGCACTACTAACAGTACACAGACGGAGCACACAGCACACGATAGTTCCACCTCACCTCAGAACTCGAGCGTACTGATCGTGACGGCGTCCATGGCGTCGGGCTGCAGGAACAGCATCTGACTCTGCGGCGGCGGCGGCGAGGGCGGCGACAGTGGCATCTGCAGGCCGCCGTACAGCTGCATGAGGTGTTCGCCGACGTCTGGCACGTCGAGCGGCACGCCGGCGACGTCCCCGAGCAGGCGGAGCTGGAAGTTCCGCAGCTGGAGCACGCTGCACAGCTCGCGCGCGTGGGCCATCAGCACCCGGTTCTCCTGCTCCAGCAGGCGGCACTGCTCCAGCGCAACGCTGGCGCTGCCCCGCATGGCCTCGTTCTCCTGCTCGAGCTGACGTGCAAGCGCGGTCAGATCGTCCACGTACTGCTGTTTCTTCATGCGAGTCTTCCTCGCGGACAGGCGGTTCGAGGTCATCCGCTTGCGCCGCCGCTCCTCCTCGGTGACCGCGGCGCAGCGCACGACTTGCTGCCCCGGTGGAATCATCTTACATATATTGCAGCGCAGAAGAAAAATATACACTTACCTTGGTACACGTAGACGGTACAGTTCCCGCTCCTAGATCGAGTGTAGCCAGGAGCGGACGAGCGGTACGGAACTTAGTTGCAAGGGGAAGGGGGAGAACATACAAGGGAATTAACTAGCGATAATATTTTGGATCAAACAAAACTTCGGTTTTAAATCTTTTGGGCACAAGACCCTGAAAAATCGGTCGAAGCTTTGTTTGATCAGCTCTTCAGAAGGTGGGGGAGGCGGATCAGGAAATCACGTAGAGGAAGTAGAGGAGCACGATGGAGAGGGAGTGGAGGTAACAGAAGTGGAGGCTGACCTCCGTGAGCGACATGGAGCTAGGCGGAACCCGACGAACAAACAAGAGCACAAATTGCAGGGTTCGAACCAGATCGAATCTGAAAAAGAAGCAGAACAAGTAGGATGATGAAGATACTTAGCTAGCTCAAGTGAGGCATTCGGGAGGAGGAGGCATGGTGGGTGCTACTAATTCTTGCCAATTGACGAAGAACAGTAGTACTCGAGGATGGAGGATGAAGAAGCAGAAGGGAGGAGGGGTGTAAGGCTAGCTACCTAGCTGGTGAAGAGCGCGAATTTATTGTGTGTGGGTGTGTGTGTGTGTGTGTGGGGTTTGGGGTTGAGGGCGGCGAAAAGGGGTTTATGCTTTGTTCTTGCTGTTAGAACTTATTTTTTTTTTGAAAGATCCACTTATATTAATAACAGAAGAATATATTTATATATAGAGAGAGGGGGAATAATTCAGTATTTGACTCAGTGAATAGATGGATTTCAGATTTTGCCCCCTATGTGTCTATGACATGTGGGCTCTGGATCCACATGTCATAGACGCATGGGGGGTAAAATCTAAAATTCATCTATCTCATGAGGGCAAATGCTGAAATCCCCCGCGCGAGAGAGAGAGAGTGGTAACTCTAGTGGTAACAGTGAAAGGTTTTTTTTGGTTTAACCGGAGTGCTACAAGCAGTGAAATTCCCAAAGATGCCAAAGAAGAGTGTGAGGACCCCGGGTTATCTCCATAAGACCGAGACTAAGCATGGTCTTAAGGACATAACTCTGGATCTCCGGTAAATGAATTCCAACTTAACTGAATCTAAATGAGAGGCTTAACTGAAAACTAGAGCCCCGACGATCATGCGCGCCGCTCCTCTGCGAGCACTACATGATTGTCGGTTCTCCAACAAGTCAAGCACTACACTTAGTGAGTTAAATAGGAAGCCATGAACAGCGAGCATGACTTATATTAGCTCCCAAGATCAGCGACCAATATACTCATACTCTCATACAACGTTGATTACATCCATACAACAAACACACATCAATAGTCCA
This sequence comes from Ampelocalamus luodianensis, assembly GCA_036346255.1. Lineage (NCBI taxonomy): Eukaryota > Viridiplantae > Streptophyta > Magnoliopsida > Poales > Poaceae > Ampelocalamus > Ampelocalamus luodianensis. The sequence continues at coordinate 21,859,602 of CM070622.1, read as the reverse complement.
AAAGACAACAATATAGTTTAAGTCTACAACGGTTACAAACGGCCGACCGGCCAAATTCAAATAAGAGTATTAAGTAGCAGCGGAAACAAGTAAATAAAACAAAAGACCAGCAGTGGTATGCCCCATAACCCATCGGCAACCGACTGGGAGTTAAATGATAGCACTACTCATTAGTGTCGCCTAAATCGACACTGACAAGCTTGTCGGGCTCGATATCTTCCTCACCTGTGAGAGCCAGCAAACATCTGGCTGAGTACCAAAGAGTACTCGCAAGTCTTACACAAATAAAAATTAGTTATGCATAAGGCTATTCCAAGGGATGGCTCATATTGGCTTAGTTTTGCAAAAGGGACGCAACAAGGTACAACCTACACATACTAGTTTTTCAAGTGTCATTTCAAAATCAGATTTGAAGTAGAAGTAAAGCATGTGAATAAGTAATGAATTGAATAACAAATAAATCATACAGATAACAAAGTGGTTGTCCACTTTGATATAACACAACATGAACATTCCATTCATGACGATACCAAGTTATAACCACAAGTTTAATTCCAAGTCTAACAATGAGCAGCCACAGTTTTCAAGCGGTCGTCCATAACCGCGGACACGACTATTCGAATAGATTAATACCCTGCAGGGATGTACTACTTTACCCACACGACTTGATTAGCCCGTAAGCCTCCAGATGCCTCTGAATATAGCATACTTCCTATGGTATGCCGGCCGGGTAAATCAAGATATGGTCGTTTTTAGCAAGAAGATCCCATTAAGCTAAGTCCCTCAACCCAGGGCTCCTAGGAAACACAAGACGTTAACGTCTCCATCCTATCAGCCCAAAAGGAAAACATAGGATTTCTCGGTCCTATGCCCTTACAATTTCACCACCGTGGGACTCAACACAACAAAACCTTCCCCCTACTTAACCATACATCACCCATATACCGCGTGTGATAGCACGAGTGTTGCTTGAACAGCAGGTACCCAAAGTTCGGTCCTTAATTGTCCAGACAAGTCCACCACTTACCCAAAGCTCGTGCACAAAGCACCATCACTAACCAACACTTGTCCAGACCAAAAACTTCTTTAAAATGTCAAAATTTAACTCATAAAATAGATACGAAGATCTGAAACAAAAGTATATAATGAGAGTTGTGTTTATCCCATAATTGTCGGGTTATTCCCGACAATCAAACTACCGGTTCTAGACTTGAATGACTAAGCAAACCCGAATAACTCAAATTCACACATCCTATCTTAAGCATTTCAGTACTAGAATAATTCATGGATAGCCACAATGACAAGATAATAGGATGTGTCTAACTATTCATCACAAAAATAGCGACAATATCAAAATAGCATACAAACAATTATCATTACATCTATCCTAACAAAACTGGGATCAAATATGATGCAAAAAGAAAGTTCAAAGAATGCTTGCCTTGCTGGGAGTACACTTTCTCACCCTCGGTTACGTAATTGCTCGCTTGCGGCAGTTCGGACTCTAAGAAAATAACGACATCGAATAAACACCGAGAAATGGCCAAAAACTCAAATTGCTCAAAAATGCATGAAATTTATACAGTAGCTAGATTATGATTTTAGATAAATTTAGGTATAAAAATTATTCCATTTGGAGTTTATATGAGAGAGTTATAGTAGTTTGCAAATCAGGTTTCTAGAAAATGCTGAAAAAATAGTGGTTCTGTTTACTGTTCACCCAAAATTAATTATGTTGTGAAAATTTTCAGAATTCTAGTTGAGATAAAAACTACATGGTTAGATAAAGAATAATATTTTATGGACAACCCAATTGGATTCATCCCATTTGGAGTTCATATGGATTTTCTAAGAATTTTCAAAGTTAATTCAATTTCTAGTGTAAAAATAATTCTTTTTTGCATTTTAAATCAGAATTAAATCCTTTTTATACACGGGCTGACCTAGCCTCTATCAATGAAAAATAGGGCCCTTGTATTTTATTTTATTTTTCATTTATTTCCTAAAGGAAAACACCTACCGACAAATCTAATCTTCTCATAATCATATACTTAACTGGTTCTCCGGTGTTGAATCCAAACACATGCATAACACTCTCCAATCATATTCTCATATCTTGATCTAAATCCTATACTAACATCCACTAAGACATTATCAAGATAGTCAATCCATCGTGTGGTGCCCGAACTCACGATCTTCCAAATATACAACCTATCCGATAATTACACGAAATCCACCGACTCATGGGCATATGACCAAGATTGAATCCATCGATCGTTCTCCGACATACTATTTAAGCTAATGCTAACTATCTAGCTCTACTAGTCTCGCCTCGGCAAATCTCAATCGCATCACTCAATTTTCCACCGATCGAGGTTTGATTGACTAACTGACACCTAGCGAGCTTTACAATTTAATTGCACATCCAACATTTAATAGTTCACTAGTAAATCAACTTACATCCATTTCACCAGACTAGTCATGTACGATATCTACCAATCCAATCACATATGCGTCTTTACGATCGACTAATAATCATTTAGCTACTAATCCAATAGAGAGTATAATTGCATCAACTTGGCACATGGAACTTACCTACTAATTATATGGCAATCCAAATATTTATCCGAACTCAAATAATCCATTCCTATCTTCTCCCAATTCTAGCATGTACAACTCACATAGATATTACTTAAGGCATTCGACCAAATTGCTCATGATTAAATAAATCGTCCGATTCAACCTCCATATGACAATAAATATTATCACAAGAGCTATCCATCAAGTAATAAATCATAAAATCCTTATGCGTTCTAACCCTAAAAATTACTAATTCGATGTGAGGGAAAACCTCCAATAAATTTATCCTCCAAAGATCACCACAAATTACGACTCCAAAATAATATTATCCGATCAACAATCCTAATGATATATTCAATCTAGCATCTACCGATCAATAATACACACATAATCTGCTACAACGATATAATTATTCACATCCACAATATTTCATCATATAATCACGCCTACGCACAAACACGTCCTACCCGGATAATTATACCGATCTTAAGCTACCAAAACAACTTTACACCTAAACATGCATAAATAGATGCCATTCTCATGACTAATATGGAACATGCACGATTAAAAATCGTCAACGCGATTTAACACAAAAGATTTTTACCGCGGCACTAGACGTGTGAAATATCACCGGACGTCGTCTCAGATCCGCGTCCGGCGTAGTCGTCGCCGCCTCGTCTGCATCCACGTCTCACCGTCCTCCGTGCCTCAGCGGGTCGTACCACCGTCGCATGCATGCATTGCAGCACTGTTAGATATTAATTTTGTTGCATGTGGTGTGGTCGCGTGCAAGGGCTTGATGCATGTGTCTAGATAAGTTTGCATGGCACTCCCCTTCCAGTTATCTAGCTGCATATGCATTTATTTGTGTTAGTGGAGCACTTGTGGAGGCATGCAGGCAAGGCGTGATTTGTCGATCTAGACAACGTACAAGTGTGACACTGGTGGCTGAGTTCCTGAAGAGTTGTTCGGCTGACGCCAACATGCAGTAGATGTGGAGGTAGTAGAACAACTAGTGAAGTGGTTAACAAATGTATTACTTAGTCTTTGTATCAGTAGTTGCTCTTGTGGTTGAAATAACGAGTCATTTGGAGAGTCCAGTTGCTCCCGTGCGTGTGTATCTCATTACTCACATGCATGTATGCATGTCTTTGACAAAAACAAGTAGAGAGAGAGGAAAACCAGTGAGTGCCTTTTTTCCAATTATGCGTGTGAGTGTCTCTTCGTGAGAAAACCAACTAGGGAGAGAGATAATGGTATGTGATTTCCTAGCATGTAGACACGGTGGAAATGTGGGTGTGTGAAGCACATCAAGAAAAAGGAGTTCAGTGATTCAAATCCAACATGCTCTCCCTTGGTGCCACGCCGTGTCACTGCTGCCGCTCGCATGGCTGCCGTCGGGTTGCCACGCGCCACCCGAGCCCTGGCGGCCAAGGCCGCTGCGGTCTCGCTGCTCCACTGTCATGCCATGCAGCGTCGTCGAGCCCAGCCTTGCCGAGTTGCTGCACTTTCCCAGCCCGTGCGCCCGAGCTTGGCCACCAGCGCCTCCCCTTCATTACCGCAACGAGCTCCGCTCCCTGAACCGAGCAGCTCTACTGCTTCTTCTTCCCCACTTCTCAAGAACGCTCAAATGGCCATGCATGCGGAAACTAATTGCTATAACCGGTTGATCTAGGAAGGATGATCACCATGGTATAACATGCAAGGGTTGATTTGTGGTTCTTGATTGTGTTTGTGAGGAGAGAAGGTGGAGATGGAAATAGTTCAAGCTTGTTGTTCTTGTTCTGGAAAGAAGAAAGGCGTTGGGGAAGAAAGGTGACACGGAGATGGAAATGACTAAATGAGTGCTCTGTTGGGGAATGCCTTGGGCAGTGAGAGGCTGTGTTGGTTGGGGTGTTGGGGGAGTGAAACAAGGAAAATGCCAGTGGGGAGATGGTGTTGTTCGGCTGAGGCAGGAAATGGGCAGTGATGGCAGTGGCATGCAAACTGTTGGGGGAGAGAAAAGTGGCTTGTGTGCAGTGTAGGCCTTTAGGCTTTGGTGTTGGGAGAATAAAAGGCAATGGAGAGAAGGGGGCTTCGGCTGGGATAAAGAATTGAGAAGTGGTTTGTGATGTAGGGATGGCAGTGGGAAGAAAAATGGGTAGGGGTTTTCGGCTGGGCAAAACAATAGAGAGAACAGTGGGGTTAAAAGCATTGTATTTCTCTCTCATTTTTCCAACTTGCTTATATGACCTTGCATGTGGGAACCGCTTGCGGAAATGAAATGCTTGCGTGACGGCGAATGCAATGATATAACATGCGTTGTCTAATTCTTGATTTTTGGTGGTGATTACGGGGAGAGAAGTTGGGGAAAAGAAATAGACTCATAGGCGTCTCGCCTGCGGTCGGTTGGACAGAAAAAGAGCAGCATACTAATGCATGCATCATGATTTTTGTAATGGATGCTAAAACAAGAAATCCATACAATTAATTTTTTTTTAAACATGGTCATTCAAACAATTTGATTTAATAAAAAGCAACCATTAAATTAATTCAATTTGATTTTTTTAAGCCACATTTTGATTAAACACTAGAAAAAAATTTAAAAACATAGTCAAATATTTAATAGATCACCAAATTAGATATTAACATCCCGATTCTGAAATTCGGGGTGTTACAAAGAGTGTGTGAAACTTCCATACTCCCGAAACAAATTAAAGAGGGGCTAGCTTCTGTTAATATTTCCTGTGATGTTCACAACTGATTTGAGATATTCTTTTGATCGTATAAAGAAGACCTCTTTTATGGTACACTTAATTTAATACGGGTCGTCTATTCTTTTTAAATCAATGATTCAGATTAGTTATAATTTAGTTATACTATACTTAGTAGTATGAGTAGTATAATCCCAAGGAGATAGAATTATAATTGCCCATGTGGGAATCACATGCCACAATAATAATATTTTCAACCATAGCTGAAAAATTCCATAATATTCTCATGAAAAATTATAAACATAAAGAAAAGTCTAGTATATCCTTAGCAAATCAATGATCAGATTTGATTTATACTATGTACCGTAAAATTTCTTATAAAGAAAATAGTCTACGAGCATATATTAAATTTCACGCAATGACAGGAAAGAAAGTATCAGGGGAGCATTGATTCTTTATAGTTCATGGTGACTTGCGATATTCTTTTGCTATTTGTCTGACCAAAAGTGCACCAGCAGTTAGGAATAGGAGTGTATACATTAACATCAGCACAACGCATTCAGACAAGAAATACATGCGGTTTCTATGGATGACTTCACTTGGCGTATCGTCTGCCGACCAAAAGCACGGATTGGTCGCTGAAGCTTCTGGGAAGCGACATCTACAGAGCAAAGATCAAAGAAGAAACACGGCAAATTAGTTACTTGCTGATACGTATTCTACTTGAATTGTGAATATATTTTTTTCGTCGACGGGCCCGTGTTAGAACAGGTGGCCACTGCATTTTCTCAGGAAATGATTTGTCCAATCACCCAACGCATAAGAAGTTCAGATTATTCGAACGACGATGAGATTCAGATGTCCTAGTTGTTTCTCCAAATAAAAGTATGGCGTCATGAGATAACATTAACAACTAACGAAAATACACCACCAATAGTTTAACCTCAAGGGCGCCGCAAGAAACAGTGCATGTCATTTTCGATTAGTAGGCACATTGTGCCGTGACAGGGCTGGTAAGTCGCTTATGTGCTAAGGGAAACAAAAGCAGTAAATGGCACCTAGAAATATATGTGCAGTTCAAGATTTTCATTTGTTACTTTTGTATTCGACTAAAGATAAATTAGTGTCGGCACCAGATTTCTGAATCCAATCCATCTGTGTATTTCTGCACCAGTTCCAGATCAGTAGCTAGTGTGTAAAGTGGAAACATCGTTGATAACAAGTTCTAATCATAGAATAACATTAATAAATAATTGAGTACCGGCCTTATGACCACTTATTACAAAAGAGATCAAAAGACCTTGAGTCTCACAGCAGCGGAAAAAAATATTAAAGTCCGAGGTGGCCGATCGAATCGCCCACCGGCATTTGATTGGGAGCGCAGCCTAATACTCCGGGTGTCCTTCGTCAAGCCTGTAAGATCGAGAAGGCCGAACAGAGAGGTGTGAATAGGCGGTTTTAAAAACTTCTTTGGCTAAAACCGACTTTTAAAGAGGAATTATAAACAATTCGGTTTTGCACAATTAAAACCTAAATCAACTAGTCTTTACTAAGTGCACCAACAATATAAGACTAGTAAATGATAGCAATCATACAAAGATGAATAAGCAATTTAATTCTATGAATATAAATTGCAATAGAGTAAAGTATAAGAGAACAAACCACAATAACACAACGATGTTTTACCGTGGTGTTCAGAGACTTGCCGGTCTCCCCTAATTCACGTTGAGGTAAGCCCAACCACGTTAGATTGGCTCCACAATTGAGCCAACACCTCCGAGGTAAGTCCAACCACTTGGACTGGTTCCAAACCGAACCAACATCTTGATCCACTCGAGGCTGCTCTTCTTCTACTCCGGAGATGGCGAGCACCAAACCACTCACAAACCGCCTGGATCTTCTCAAAACCTTCTTCGAGAAGATCACCAGCGCAACTCCTCTAAGTCGTCGAGTTGTCGGCAAACACCAAGATTAATAAGTCGGAGAAGCTCACTTGAACGAATCAAGTGTCTAAGCTCAATGGATACACAATCTACTACCTAATGCAACACATGCACTAGGATTTACCTTTCAAACCTCACTGAGTGCAACACATCCACAAAAGAGTGTAGAGAGCTTGCTCTTTGCTCAAGAGAATGAATATGGCACCAGCAACCTCTCTCACAACCAGCCAAGGTGGGTATTTATAGCCTACACACAAAAACTAGCCGTTTAGAAAGATTCTGTCAAAAATCAGGAAGGCCCAGTTAGACCGCAGGCACAGGGCCGGTCAAACCAGCCAGGCTCCAACGGCTATAAAACTAGTCGTTGGACTACAACCGAACTGACTGCCAACTAATGGCCGATCACCGCACCAAGCCAGTTAGACCGCCAACACATGGCGGTCAGACCGCTCCACAAAGGAGCAAGCTAAAATCCAGAGACGCCTCTAGAAAAACCTGACCGGGTCACATGACCCGGAGGTCCGGTCAGTCCGGCCAACAACTGTAGGCCAGAACGCTCTAACCAAAAACAGAAAAACACATTCTCTGGAAAAAGCTGATCGGGTGGAAGACACGGAGGCCCGGTCAAATCGGACTTACAATTGCGGTCAGACTGCTCCACAAAGGAACCAGCAAATCCAGAAAAACACATTCTCTGGAAAATGCTGACTGCACGATCCTGGCCGGGGGTCCGGTCAGACCGCCCACAAGCCTGCGGTCAGACCGTCAGAGGTGAGAAAACAAACAGATTGCATTCCGCTTCAACTCAATTTGTAAAATACATTTACCAATTGATGCGCGATGCAAACAAGGATAAAGGCGAGATTTTCAACAAGTTACAAAACACATTTGCCAACTTGTAGAATCACACCACAAAGAATAAGGTACATGGACTTAAACCATTTGCAAAACACATTCGCGAACTAAAGTCACATACTACAAGGATTATGTACGAGCCTCAACTTTTTACAAAACACATTCGCAAATATAGGCAACATGCTAACGAGAGCTAGAGCAAGCACAACGAGCTATCAACACATGACTAACTCAAGCTACTAGTCAAGACCCCTCTTAATAGTACGACAACCTATACTAGCAATCCGATCTTCAACCAAACACGAAGACCGGTAAAAGACTAGAAACACATCCTTAACCCTAGCTAGTCATACATTTGCCTTGCACAATCACTTGAAGCTTGATGACGCAAATCTCCACTTCAAGATCGGGTCATTGACTTGATAATCATCAACACATGATGATTTCCTTCACTTCGGGATCTTGACTTGATGCTCATCAACAAATGATGACATTCTTCATCCTGAATCTTGATATGTATCAGCACATGATACATCCTTCACTTGCCCTCCATCAATACATGATGGGCATTCTCTTGACTTGATGATCAACTTATGATCATCTCCTCTTCTCGAACATCATTAACACATGATGATTTCATTTTCTTCGAGATCTTGATATGTATCAACATATGATGCATCCTTTACTCTAAGCTCTTGACTTTAATATCATCAACACATGATGGTCTTCTTTACTTCAGAATCTTGACTTAAACATCATCAACACATGATGATTTCCTTCATCTCGAATCTTAACTTGATGATGCTCAACTCATGATGCCATCCAAAGTCTCCATCTCTATGGAACATAATCTATTCATCCATCTTATGGAAAATGTTAGTTTCACAATGTGATTGTCATTAATTACCACGACATACGATTAACTTATAATGGTGAGACAAGATACTATAATTTTTCCTCTTTGGTAATGATGACAACAATCATAATTGTAAATAATTAAATATAAAGACATATGAGTATATATGAACTACACAAGTTTTATATACTCAAAGATATATTTCAAAGTAAATATTCTTAATATATGTGGAAAAAGAAAAATGGATCAATACAAATAAAACCACAAAACATAGAGTGAAATACCCTTAAATGTGTGCATACACGAATATGTAATAAGAACATATGCACATATTCAAGTTAACCTTTTGGTGGAGTTCAATCTATATTTTGGATCCGAGGAAGCAACAAGATATATGAATGTAATGTCGAATGCATACCTCTTTGATTTTTCCACCTTTATATCCAACTGAGACTAAACAATAGGTATAACAGCAGAAGTATTAGTCTCACAAATAGATTTGCCATTAATCATCAAAATACTCCATTAACTCATAATGGCGGGTCTAGATTCTTCTATCTCCGCCTTTTTGGTGATTGATGATAAATCCTTTATCAATAGCAATATTTGGATATAAATCAACATAGGATATGAATTTAAACTATTTAATTATCTTCATGCATGTCGTTAAGAAATTTAGAGCTCCAAGTATTCTCCCTCTTTTGAACTATGCATGAAATAAGGTGAAATCATCCAAATGTAGCTCACACAAAGCATTCTCCCCCTTTTGGCATTAAGCACAAAAAAAATCCAAAATAAAGTGAAGCCAAAATGAGTCTCATGAGCTTGGTCAAGAGAGGTAAGATCGGCAATGAATGAAATTAGATACCAATTGAAGGATACCACTTGTAGTGATAAAATGATATCATTTGTAAGGATGAATCTCATGCCGATGTCAAGATGATTATGAGAAGCTACCATATGAAAGAATATCACTTGAATAATAAGAAAGCATTTTTAATCAAGAAAAATACTTGAGGGTAGCTTGCAAAGAGAACAAGGATCAACTTGACTTTGGAGAGCAACGAGAGTGCCTAAGAAAATTGAAAATCAACAATTTGACAAAAAACAAGCAAGTCTCTCTAGGTCTAGTCAGACCGGCGGCAAGGATGCGGTTAGACCGGAGGCTTGCGGTCAAACCGCTTGAAGGTAGCCGGTCAGTCCGGATTAGATTGAATTTGGCAGATTTCAGTTCTGAAGTTTTGAGAAAAGAGAGAATTATTGTATTTTACTCTAAATTTTCACACAATTATCCAAATAAACATATTTGGAGCATTTCCAACTTATATAGCCTTTAGAAATCCAACTTTCAAATAGTTTTTATAAATTAAGTGTTTGTTTTCGCAAAAGAAACTTTATTTTCATTGAAACTTCTTCAAAAAAAAGCCAAATTGAGCAATTAAAGATGTTTAAAGCATCCAATTTTATGTATGAGTCATTAATACCATTATGGACCTATTCATATGAATAATTTTGGCTCATATGGCATAACTCACTTAAGTGCTAGAAGGTGACCACTTAGGTCAAATTAGGATTTTGGACGAGTTTTAAAATCAAATAACTTTTGCTAGGTTGGTCTTTTGGAAATATTGTAAATACCAAAAAGGTTTAGAATAGCCAACTCTAGGATTTTCTTTTTGGGGCGGTTTTCAAAAATCCTTTTAGAATAGATTTTACACAAAAGAAATCTAGTTTATGTCAAAAATAAGATGCTATGATCAAGAATTTTGGCTAGAAGCTCATTTTCATTAGAAATAGATTTTTCTTGAGCCAAAACCTTTGGTAGACCTTTGAAAAGCATTTGTATACATTTTGCAATTAGTTTTTTTTAAGGATTACTAATATTTATGAATTTTTTGACTTTTGGCTAAAAGACTTAATTTTGAAAAATATTACTAGCACTTGATTTATTTGGGCACACTTAGGGATGTGATATACATGATAATGATTTAGCACTCCCTCTTAACGTGCCACTTCCATCTTGCTTAAGATTTTAATAATAAAGATTTAGCACAAGAGCAAGAACACCCTTTTTATAAGATTTTCATGAAATGCAACCTACACAAGGCATAAAGGGCTAGATATTTCAATGTAAATACTTGTTACCGAGATAGCATTGGTTCTTGATATGAATTGATCATCCTCAAGCTTGACTCTAATTTTGCACATGGTGGAATCCACCTCTTCATGAGTGAGCTAAACCTCCAATGCATCTTCAAGTACCTATTTATCATTTAAGAACTTTGTGGTACCCAAACTCGGTTGGGTTCATGAAGGTTAGTCACAATAGATTTGAGTACCCAAATGGCCTTAGCATTAATCTTTGGTGAACTAACAATCCTAGCAAACACATTGCCATATTTATCCTTTTTAAGCAAATAATGATCATTATAGATAATGGGCTTAGGAGTGATATCTTTGGGACAATCCTTACTAAAATGTCAATTTCCCGGTAATTGTAGCAAGTTTGGCTTTTACTTCCCCTTCTTGTCTTCTTATCTTGCTCATTGCCGATTTGCCTCATTTTTTAATGTCTTGATTTGACATCCATTTGATTTGGGCACACCGAGGCATTGTGGTCCTTCTAATTGCATCCGAAGCACTTGACATATTTCTTCGTGTGTCTTATATTGTGTCTTGTCTTGCTATTCTCCTTTTTCTTGGGAGTAAAGCCAATTCTACCCTTATCTTGCAAGCATCTTTGTTTGCTCAATATGTCATCAAGAGCAGCCTTCCCTTTGTAGCTTCTTTTCAAGTCATTTTTCAATTTTGTGACTTGAGCCTCAAGCTCTTTGTTTTCCTCTACAAGATTAGTATCACAAGACATAGAGAAAATAAGAGTATCTATTTTTGAGCAACAAGGCATATCAAGCAAATCATTACAAGAGGTGAATATGCTAACCTTAGATGAAATGCAATGACTACGGGCTATACATAGCATATCATCTAATAAATTACATGTAATGCCTATATCCACCTTAGAGCTAGTGACTTCTTTGAGAAAGAGAGATTCATGTTCTTTTAGCATATCATAATTATTTTGAAGAGAAATATGATCTTTCTTTAAAACCTTGAATCTGATATTCTCTTTTCCAAGATATTTATTAAGCTCTTCTAACATATCCATCAACTCATCATATCAAAGTTCATCAATGTTATTTACCTTATCATTACCTTTTGCCATAAAACAATGAGTTGATGTGGAGAAGCTTGTGGATTCTTCATTGTTGGAGCTAGAGGTTGAGCATTCTTCTCCCGACATCCATTCTTGTATGCAATCCTCATTAGTGGAGGTGGCCATTTCATAATGATCTCGAAGTTGTGTCCACATCTCATGAGTGCTCTTGAGGTTGCATATGGCATCAAATATTTCTATACTCAAAGCACTAAATAAAGCGTTAGTTGCTTGAGCGTCGAGATATGAGCATTTCTCTTCTCAATAGTTTGAGCAAGAGAATCCTTTGGAGGAGAAAAGCCTACATCTACAATCCGCCAAATTTTAGGGCTCATGGCCTTAAAATAATAAGACATGCGGATTTTTCAACAATCATAATTCGTGCCATCAAATAGAGGTGCCTCAACTAGGTGCACCATATCACTAGTCGCCATCATTTACTCTCTAGACGGTTAAATCTAATAAATGAGAGACCAAACTCTAATATCACTTGTAAGATCGAGGAGGCTGACTAGAGGGGGGTGAATAGGCAGTTTTAAAAAACTTCTTTGGCTAAAACCGAATTTTAATGCGGAATTATAAACAAATCGGTTTTACATAATTCAAACCTAAATCAACTAGTCTTTACTAAGTGTGCCAACGATATAAGACTATTGAATGATAGCAATCATACAAAAATGAATAAGCAATTTAATTATATGAATGTAAATTGTAATAGAGTAAAGCACAAGAGAACAAACCACAATGACACAACAATGTTTTACCGTAGTGTTCGGAGATTTACCGGTCTCCCCTAATCCACATTGAGGTAAGCCCAACCACGTTGGACCGGCTCCACAATTGAGCCAACACCTCCAAGGTAAGTCCAACCACTTGGACCGGTTTCAAACCGAACCAACACCTCGATGGCTCGATCCACTCGGGGTTGCTCTTCCTCCACTCCGAAGATAGCGAGCACCAAACCACTCACAAACCGCCCAGGTCTACTCACAACCTTCTTCGAGAAGATCATCGACGTAACTCCTCCAAGCCGTCTAGGTGTCAGCAAACACCAAGAGTAACAAGTCGGAGACGCTCACTTGAACGAATCAAGTGTCTAAGCTCAATGGATACACAACCAACTACCTAATGCAACACTTGCATTAGGATTTAGCTCTCAAACCTCACTAAGTGCAACATATGAACAAAAGAGTGTAGAGAGCTTGCTCTTTGCTCAAGAGAATGAATATGGCACCAGAAACCTCTCTCACAACTGGCCAAGATGGGTAACTATAGCCCACACACAAAAACTAGCCATTTGCAAAGATTTTGTCAAAAATCAAGAAGGCCTGGTCAGACCGTAGGCACAGGGCCGATCAGACCGGCCAGGCTCCAACGGCTATAAACTAGTCGTTGGACCACAACCGGACTGACCGCCAACTAATGGCCGGTCAGACCGCCCAACACATGGTGGTCAGACCGCTCCACAAAGGAGCAAGCCAAAATCCAGAGATACCTCTGGAAAAACCTAACCAGGTCACATGACCTGGAAGTCCGGTCAGTCCGGCCAACAAATGCCGGTCACACCGCTCCAACCAAAACCAGAAAAACACATTCTCTGGAAAAAGCTGACCGGATGGAAGACACGGAGGTCCGGTCAGACCGGACTTACAACTGCGATCAGACCGCTCCACAGAGGAACCAGCAAATCCAGAAAACACATTCTCTGGAAAATGCTGACCGCATGACCCTGACCGGGGGTCTGGTCAGACCGCCCACAAGCCTGCGGTCAGAAAACACAGTGATTGCATTCTGCTTCAACTCAATTTGCAAAACACATTTGCCAATTGATGCGCGATGCAAACAAGGATAAAAGCGAGATTCTCAACAAGTTGCAAAACACATTTGTCAACTTTTAGAATCATACCACAAGGAATAAGGTACATAGACTTAAACCATTTGTAAAACACATTCGCAAACTAAAGTCACATGCTACAAGGATTATGCATGAGTCTCAACTTTTTGCAAAACACATTCGCAAATATAGACAACATGCTAACGAGAGCTAGAGCAAGCACAACGAGCTATCAACACATGACTAACTCAAGCTACTAATTAAGACCCCTCTTAATAGTACGACAACCTATACTAGCAATCCGGTCTCCAACCAAACACCAAGACTGGTAAAAGACTAGAAACACATCCCTAGTCATACCTTTGCCTTGCACATTCACTTGAAGCTTGATGACGCAAATCTCCACTTCAAGATCAGGTCATTGACTTGATAATCATCAACACATGATGATTTCCTTCACTTCGGGATCTTGACTTGATGTTCATCAACAAATGATGACATTCTTCATTCTGAATCTTGATATGTATCAGCACATGATACATCCTTCACTTACCCTCCATCAATACATGATGGGCATTCTCTTGACTTGATGATCATCTCCTCTGCTCGAACATCATCAACACATGATGATTTCATTTTTTTGAGATCTTGATGCATCATTTACTCCAAGCTCTTGACTTTAATATCATCAACACATGATGGTCTTCTTAACTTCGGAATCTTGACTTAAACATCATCAACACATGATGATTTCCTTCATCCCGAATCTTGACTTGATAACACTCAATCCATGATGCCATCCAAAGTCTCCATCTCTATGAACATAATCTATTCATCCAACTCATGAAAAATGTTAGTTCTATAATGTTATTGTCATTAATTACCACGACATACCATTAACTCATAATGGTGGGGACAAGATACTCCAATCTTTCTCTCTTTGGTAATTGATGACAACAATCATAATTACAAATAATTGAATATAAAGACATATGAGTATATATGAACTACACAAGTTTTATATACTCAAGGATATATTTCAAAGTAAAGATCCTTAATATATGTGGTAAAAGGAAAATGGATCAATACAAATGAAACCACAAAACATAGAGTGAACCCCCCTTAAATGTGTGCATACACAACAAATGTGTAATAAGAACATATGCACATATTTGAGTTAACCTTTTGGTGGAGTTTAACCTATATTTTGGATCCAAGGAAGCAACAAGATATATAAATATAATGTCGAATGCATACCTCTTTGATTTTCATCTCTATATCCAAATGAGACTAAACAATAGGTATAATAATAGAAGTATTAGTCTCATAAATAGATTTATCATTAATCACCAAAATACTCCATTAACTCATAATGACAGATCTAGATTCTTCAAAACCCGTAGGCGTAGAAGTCGTAGCCATCCTCTGCATCATTAAAGACTTCTGAGATTTGTTTTGAATGTAGCATGTGAGTACATAAAGTACTCCACGAATCTTGGAAAATATGCATATGAATAGCAATAATTGGGTTTATAGGATTCTTTCGCACAAAGCAACATTTTATGTTTAAACATTTTTCATAAAGAACATTTGACAAACGAGGATTCAATGATTAAAATAATTTAATTCTCTAGTGAAGGTTCTAGCTACCAGTCACTAGTATTGTTGTTCTATCTGCCAAGCTTTTATGAGTATGGCTCTAGCTACCCAACTGGCTCTAACTGTGAGAATAACAATATAAGAGTTCCAACTACTCCTAGATTCCTAAAATATTTCTTTGAAAACAAAACTGAAATTTACCACGGGAAAACGCACCTTGCCCGCCCTTGACTGTGGACACGGCTATTCGAATAGTTTCACACTCTGCAGAGGTTGTACAACTTGACCCACACGAGATAATCAACTTATAATGTCGCCCACGACACTCTTATTTGGGCGTGCAACTAAGCGATTATCACAAGGCCTTTACAATACCACGCTCTAACACCAACCCGCCCGATGAGCATAACCCCAAGCCATGGACATCATTTACCATCGACCCGGAGCCCACCGTTGTGGGGGATAACCTGCTCAGACATGGATGTCTGTTACCATCGCCCTAAGCAAGCCCCGACAGACATGAACATCAATTACCATCATCTGTACAATCCCAAATAGGAACACCTAACAACTATAGCATGCGGGCATAATGTTAGAACATGGTAAATTAGTTGGCCAAGTTCTTTCCATTTAGGATATGTGATTGTAAAGTATTGCTCGGTTTAAATAGACACAAGCGTCAGTCCTTAATCGACCAGGGCGCGACAGTCAAAACTCATGCCACTCGCCCTAGTCTAAACAATTTCCACCTTTTTATTTTATTTTTCAAATACTTACATTACCTAATGTCACACATTTTTCAAACTAAAGCATAATGGATAATAATGGTTTTCATCCCCAAAGGTTCATCAAGACCGAAAAGCATGTCTAAGCAATTCTACCGTGTTTAACTATTCCACAATGTTGTAATCAATATTGCAGAGTTACTATGCTAGAGTTACAAAAGTATAGGATAACAATTATCAAAGAAAGACATTAACAATTTTAGGTTTAACTAACAACCTACAATTTGAACTCATTATTTTATGTGAAATAGCAATGTGTAATACTTTAAAACTGAACATAATATTTAAAAAACATATGTACAAAATGTTCAAAGGAGACTCGCCGTCATCAAAGTTGGAGGTTAACGTGTTCAGTTGGTCCAAACTGGTGTCGGCGGCATCGAACTTTACACGTGTGAATCGAGACAAAATAAATAACAAAAAATCTAAAAATTATAAAATCAGTACCAATATAGAGATTATGAATTTATATGAATTTAGGAACAATAATCGATGAAATCAGAGATCGTATGAAGGAGAACAAGCAAGCGGAAGTTTATCAGATTTGGAAAATCCTGAAAATGGGAAGAGAGAGAATATTCCAGGAATATTCTATTCTTATTTTACAACACAAAGACATAGTATGACACCTGGGCCCCATTTGTTAGTGAGTGGGAGAGAGAGAGATAGAGCCACTAATGTTAGAGAGAGAAAAGGAAGCAAGAACAGGGGAAGGAAAATAGAGGAAGCGCACAGGCGGCATGGGCATGCGGCGGCACCAGCGAGCGGCAGCGCGGGAGGGCCGGGCTATGGGCAAAATGGGACCTCGACGGGGTTCCCTACCCATGTGTGGTGGCAGCGCGGCCGGAGCGGCTTCAGGGCAGCGGTGGCAGCGACGGTGGCGGCATGGACGTGCGGCGGCGGCACGCACATGGGCGGTGCAGGCATGCAGGGAAGCCGCAAGGCCTCTCAGGAAGGCTCGGGAGTGGCCGAGGCGGCGTGGCAAGGGCGGCCCGCGGCGGGAAGAAGGTGGCAGCGGCTCTCCATGGTGACGAATCAGCCGAATCGAGGTGAGGGATGGGTGGAGAATGACTGGAGAAACGTCGTGACGTGGTCCAATCGACAAAAAACTCACTAGAGAAGGAGATTGAGCGACGGAGGAGATTTTGGTCTATGGAAAGAAACAGTGAAATCCGGCGATGAACTGCAATCGAATTTGAAATTGATTGAGGGGAAATGATCACGGGGCTAGTTCGAAGCTCTCACCGGAGCAACAGGAGCACGAAGCGGAGTGACGGCCGACGCTCGAGAAGACGAGGATTTCGGCAGCGACGAGGCTCCAGAGGCTTTGGGAGTAGTAGGGGTGCGAAGGGGATGGACAGGACAAGGGTCACGGTGTGCAATTTATAGACTTGGGCGAAGAGTGGAACGATGGGAACGCAATCAGAATTCACGGCGGTGGTTTTGGTCGGCATTAACCAGCGACGGAAAACGACCGTCTTGATGGCGCGCGATGATGGGAAATGGTCGAGGCGTGTGGAGAGGAATGGGACGACAGTGATGGCATGAATGGATGCGGCTCGGGCACGACGTGGGCGGCAGGAGCGTGCACGGCGTGAGCAGGGGCGCAGCTCGGCGCTCGGCTCGGTAGGAGCAGGGACAGAAAAAAGAATAAAGGGAAGAAAGAAAGAAAAAGAAAGGAAGGAAGGAAGGAAAAAGAAAATGAAAAAAGGGGAAAAAATGGCCAAATGGTTTTGTGGGAAAAAAATTGAAACTACAAAATTTGAATTTGGAATTTGGAAACGAGATTTGAATTGAAACGATGGAATTTGGATTTGAATTACGGATTTGGAATTTAAAGAAATGCAAAAACTTTAAAAAAACCAACATTTTGAATTAATTAATTTGAAATAATTTTTTAAAAAAGGACCAAAATTTGGGACGTAACAATTAGCGGCTAGTGGCAAGTGCTTGCTGATGTAATCATGCTGCATCATGTCTTCTGCACCTGGTAGCTTTTTTGTTGATGCTAGTGGCAACGAAAGACAAAGTTCTACTCGTGCGAGCTTGTTGGAGCAAAAATATGTTCTTTTAAGAGAAAGTAAAGTGGACCACCGAACTTTCTCTAGTTATTGCGCTTGCAAATATTAAAAACTGTCTTGGAAGCTGACGACTAGCTGAGAGTCTGAGACTCCCGAAATTTACACAAGAGCATATCCAGTGGATATCTTTCAGTTTTTCCGTACTTATTTGGTTCCAAGAAAGCAGTAGTGACTCGATGACCTTTAGTTCACTTGTTACCAAACTTACCTGACGTTGTGTATGATGTATGAGAAAATTGACATCTCACTAAATCTGTCTGACGAAAGCTCTCTCTGATTAAAGTATACCAAGAATAGAACATAGATGAACAATTAAACCAGAAAACAACTGAAAAACAATGTGGGACGGGTTTACTACTTTACTGCCACTTGGTAAGTTCCAGTCCCAAATATGCAGACAGAAATTATTAAATGGCCTGGCCGGCCAATATATCTCGTATGTTCAGACTTCAGAGCTAATGTGTGCTACTTTTGGGCCAGAGTTATATAGGTCGGCAAATAATTTGCAGGCCTTCACAGTTAACATAATGGGCTGGCCCATATTCGAAGTCCAAGTGAGGTTTAGGCAGTACCAGTGATAACCTGTTTTTGCCTGATAGTGACCCCCGCCCCTCTCTCTCTAAAAAGAGTACACATGTTCAGGAAAATAAATTTTACGGAGAGAGTCCCAGAAGAGACCTTATGCATCTACCGTTCATTAGGAGAGATCCCATGTTCACAACCTCTTCTCAAAACATCTAAAGAAAATAACCTCCTCTTAAAAAAAATGAGTATGTTCAAAAGCACTCAGTAATGAATCTATCAAAAGGAAAGGATAACTCAGCAATGAGATAAGTATTTCAAAATGGCTTCGGTTTATGATATTTATACTATTCTTCATTTTTTTTTTTTTTGTGAATGTGGGTGGCTTCTGAGATATAGCCATAAAATACTAGAACAACCTAAAGATGTCTCGCTGAAACTTGAACCAATGGAAAGGTATCAATATATCCCTATATCTTTTGCCTCTCTTTTGTATCTCCCTTGCTTTGTTGCCTGTCCCAAGGACAAAAGGTTTTCTTCTTGTTAACTACACATTCCAGTTTTCCTGGAGCATTTCAAGTTCTCAATTATGTGTTGAATAATGAGATCGAGCCTATTTCATCTATCACCACTGACAAATTTAGAACAAGACGGGCATTTGGTCGAGTTTTTTTATTTTATTTTGTCTTCTGAATAGTTTATAGAAGCGAAGGGGTTGATGAGTTGATCCAAAGCAAACAAGAACATCACCAAATAAAACATAAAAATTAGAAACAAACAAGAACATCACCAAATAAAACATAAAAATTAGAAACAATCTATTTTATTTATTTATTTATTTAAAAAAAATCATAAATCATGTAGCGGATGCTCGATCTATTCAGAAAAGAAAATATATAACCACTCTTCTATACTCCTTCGAAATAAAATTGAAGTGCACAGTTTGCTAATTTTACATTTTACTAATCCAAAACCAAATCATCTTCAAGAAAAATAGGATGGAATAAACACACGACAAAGGGAATTTTTTTGTATATTTGGCCCTGTAGCTAATTTGAATTTCAAAAATAGTCCTCTTCAACCGAAAATTTCAAAAATAGTCTCTACATTGCACCTACCATGGTACCAAGGGCGTGACCACTGCCTCGACCCGGGCGCGCAGTGAGCCTCCCGGTGCGGTGCGGCAGCACGCCCCTTTTTATTTTTGTAAAAAAGGAGAACATCCTAAAATTCTTAAATTTTTAAAAATTAAATAAAATTTGGAAAAATTAGATTTTTTGAAAATATTAAATATTATTAAAAAAATTAAAAATTAATTTCAAAGCGAGTCTCGCAAGCGCCTCGCCTCGGCGCGCGTCTTTGCAGAGCCGAGTGACGCGCAGCGAGCCCCCTAATTCGCGATGAGTTGGTCGCATACACCGAAAGCGGCGCTTAGCTCGCGCGTCGACTTTCCACCAAAGTAAAAAGCGTTTTTGTTTTTCTCTTTAAATCACGTCAAGTCACATCGATCATTCGTAGTACATTTTTGCGTTGCGTATATGAGCGAGCGCGCCGCGCGCGATCGTTGGAGGCGCAGCGTGCGTTCTGACGTTGTGATTAGATTAGGTAATGACGTATTTAATTTTTTTTCTCTTATTGCAGTTTGTAGCGTTAAGTACGTACTTAGATTTCACTAACTATTAGTTGTTCTCTATTTGTAGCAATAGCACATACTCTACCACCCCTACTCGAGGAGGCATGGGACGCCCAGCATCGCTGTCGCGGTTGGATCGGTGGCAATGGACCGCCAACTCTGGTGACACGGGGACCGAGGGAGACTTGGCCGTTGGACGAGCGGTACGTTCCGAGACTTCGTCAATCTGGACTGATTGCGTTCGCTCGGATGCTGAACATGGGGCAAAACCTCCTGATTGATGCCTGCCTTCTTTCCGCCCTGGTTGATCGTTGGCGGCCGGAGACCCACACGTTCCACTTCCGGTGGGGGGAGATGACCGTGACACTGCAAGACGTCAGCTTCATTACCGGGCTACCGTTGCGAGGCCGTGCGGTTGTTCCCCCTCCGAGGTCGGTGGACTGGAAGGCGTTTCTCCATCATCGCCGGGCATCCTATCTCGAGAGGTCTAAGGCGTTCAGACGACGTCGTGCGTCAATTCATGCATTGCCCGAATGACGCAACGGAGGAGGTGGTTCGATGCCACCTAATTGCATATTTGTTGTTTATTTTCGGGTGGGTCATGTTCCCTAGAACGCAGGGAGACATGGTGTACCCGAGTTATATTCACCTTGCGGAGTCCATCGAGGACGCTGACGATGAGGATATGCCGCAGTACAGTTGGGGTTCAGCTGTACTGTGTTGTACGTACCGTGGCCTTTGCGCAGCGACAAGACCACACGGGGCACACAAGACCACACGGGGCAGCTTTGCGCAGCTTTACGCAGCGATAAGACCACACGGGGCAGCTTTGCGCAGCGACAAGACCACACGGGTCAGCTTTGCGCAGCAATAAGACCACACGGGGCAGCTTTGCGCAGCTTTACACAGCGACAAGACCACACGGGCCAGCTTTGCGCAGCGATAAGACCACACGGGGCAGCTTTGCGCAGCTTTGCACAGCTTTACACGGCGACAAGACCACACGGACGCCGCTTAGTGCATGCGACCGACTCATCGCGAATTAGGCGCGGCCTCTGCTGCGTCGCTCGGCAAAGCGTAAAGCGCGAGCGCAGTGCGAGGCGACTGCGACACTCGTTTAAAATTATTATTTTTTTAATTTTTTTAATAATATTTAATATTTTCAAAAAAATTCTATTTTTTTCAAATTTTATTTATTTTTTTAAAAAAATTTAAGAATTTTTTAGAATATTCTCCTTTTTTTAAAAAAATAACGAAAAGTGGCGCCGCTGCCAGCGCCCGGGCAACTGCTGCGCCAGGTGAGGCGGAGCAGCACCGCGCGCCGGGGCGAGGCGGTGGTCGCCCTCGGTACCATGATACGTGCATCGTGTAGAGGCTATTTTTGAAATTTTCGATTGAAGAGGGCTATTTTTGAAATTCAAATTAGCTACAGGGCCAAATATGCAAAAAAATTCCGATAAAGGGCTTTAGACTTCTCTCCTCCCTCCCTTTCTTCCATTCTTCTTCCCCAAGCTAAACCACCTGAAGAACACACACACACACTCATACAAATCAGAACGGCAAAAGGACTCGCCTTCCCCTTGACAGAACCCTAGGATTCCCGTGCGCAATCACCAAAGCGCCCGACCTCTCTGCCCCCAATGCTGTGTGCCACGGTCGCTGCCACCGGGTTCCCAGTGCGGCTCGCTGCTGGTGACGGCCTTGGCGAGGGTCATGATGGTGGGTGCCGAGGTGAGGTCGCCGCTTCTCGGGACTCTAGGGGTGCTGAGGGGTGGCTAGAGCCGGTGCCGGGGAGTAGGGTGTACTTTTGCTCTGAAACAACCCTATTTTTCAAATAGGGTGTACCCGATTTGCGCAATCGCCCAGGATTTCAATTGCACATCGGAATGGCACCAAACCTGGTTATGGACATTTAGAAAACATTAATTTTATTAAATTATGGCCTAACAGCTATTTTACAGCAACAAAATGGGCATCTCAAGCCCAAGCTTTAGCTTACATTCAGAAGAATCAAATAGCCTCCACAGGAAAGCTTGAGTGTGGTCACAACCCTAACACGATTTCTAAAGTGTCCTTTAATCCTTTGATACACCTTCTGATGAAAATTTGGCAAGATTGAGTACGCAATGTACTCAACAAGCCACATGGGAAAGCTATTTAACTACATGCCAGGAATTCAATTGGTTGTTGAAGGTTTACTATATCAGATATATGTGGATGCAACATTTGAGTTTAAGCAATTGCCTTTAAAACAGTAAAATCATACTAATATAACATCAGATATTTACTCAACAATTGTAATTACCATCTTAACATCTCAAAATCTCTACTTATACTCATATATTGGAACAACCATGAACACGACTTCATTAACTAGAAGCACGGTGTATCCGAATACCATTAATTATACTCTGCAGAGTTGCCCAACTTTACTTACAAGATACCTCAAACTCATACTGTTATGCAATATACACACAACTTGATAGCGTGCGACTGAGTTGAGATAACAAGGCATTCCCACTGCTCAACCTTTCTAGCCTCTACCCGGTAGATTCAAGGTCAATACTGTCGACGATCAAGACGTCGATCTTACGAAAATAAAAAGGAGAAAGTGACGTGGGAAATCTCAGGAAATAATGGGGCTGCTCTTTATTTATATGAACTGAGTTTTACAAGATATCCTCTAAGAATACTGCTTATTCCCTTACAATCTCAGACCTATCACACGAATCTATGGCTTGTGCTTTCGTCTGATGACTATGTCTTGTCTTCTGTCCCCCCTTCTTCCGTCCAGGTTCCATCTTTAAATAGTCCTTGAAGAGGCGATTACTTCGGAGAAGATGTCGATGTGAAACGATACGCCCGTCGAGCCAAGCGATGGTTGATAAACAACCAACTGTTCGACGGTTATATGTATATGAGACATATAACCGCATGGAGGTTATTTGTTGTTGTGTCTGGATAAGATACATCGTATGGTATGGAATATGCACGTGTTCCATTCATCATACGGTAGAGAATATTCTTGGAATCAGTTCATACCTTTTACGAGCAGTTCTCCTGGTCGGGAGCTTGGCTTAGGCCTTCGTCCGACCAAGGTACTCATTATGTAACCTCTGGAATCTCTACGACCAGTGAGGTTGTGAACCTCAGGAGTTACGACCATGAAGACGTATGGTCTTTTTTATATATATGGAATAATATATAGAGGTTTTAATCCTCGTCAGCTAGCCCCCGAACTTTAAATGAATAGGTCGTGTGAACACCTTTCTTCCGATGAAGTCGTATCGGGATGATGCTCATTTAAATGCAAGGGCATTTGAAGCGGTTTGTATTCACTTTAAAGTTGAGAACTTGCTTTGGGAATTGAAGAGTTTTTGTGTCCATTGGACTTTTTTGGGTAACTCCCTATTGCAGTTAGAATTTCTGAAGCTTATAAAAACCCCTTTGTAGAAATTGGTTTTTTTTTACTTCCTGCTTTCCTTCTTCATCTCTCGAGTAAAAACTGCTTCCGACCTCCTTTTCTTTCCCCACCGAAAGAAATCTGACCATGTCGGACCAAATCATCAACTGGTCGATTTCCGACTTGAGTGAGAAGAAATTAGAGAACTTGGAGAAGATCGGGATGCTTCCCAACAGCGATCTGATTTCTTGGAGATCCGTGGTTGGGGAACATTCCCTGAGCAGTGAAGATGGAGAAATCCCTGTTTTTCTTGCATATGTTGAATGCGGATTTAGGCTACCGATTCACTCCTTCCTTCCTAAAGTCCTGGAGTATTATGGAGTTGAATTGGTGAATCTTGCTCCCAATGCTATCGCAAATCTCAGCATCTTTGTTTACCTTTGCGAAGCGTACTTGGGGATTCCAGCAGATCTGGATCTATTCAGGTACTACTACAGGATGACAAAGTCTGGGAAGACGATTGGGACGCCTGGAGAGTGCACCTTGTGTCTCCATGACGGAAAAGCCGATGAGTATATTTTTATGTACTCAAAATCTTCGTGGTCGTCGTGGAAGAAAAGCTGGTTCTATATGAAGATCACGAAGAAAGACAGCCTTTATTATTCTGGTAAAAAGGCGATCGAGAATCCGAGATGGCGCTCCTCTATAGAAAAAGAGGGAAAAATAGGAAAATGGGCTGAAGCAAGCAAGCTTCTTAGTGTCAAAGGTCTAACATCTTGGCATGTGGTGAAGGATTTTTCCACACGCCGGGTTAGCCCTCTGAAGGCCCGAGCACATCGGATGCTCTGGTACATTGGTCGTGATGATACGACCAGAGATTTCAAAGATGGTAAGCCATTTAATGATTCCGACCAGTTTACCTATCCTAGTTGATTATTTCCGTATCTTTAAATCTTTTATATTACCTTTACAGCTTTATCTTCTGATGATATTAGAAGCCGGATCAAAATGATTTGCGCCGGAGAGCCTGGCGATAAAGCTAGCTTTCCTCAAATTTTAGCGGCTGTGTTCGCCGAAGAGAGAATTGAAAGACTTAAGGTAAGAAAATCAACCACCGTTTATTTGTTATACATATTATTTCTGATCGGTATACCATAAATCCTCTTTGATGTGTAGTCGGTCGGGTTGAAAATCAATGAGGTCACTGAAAGATGTGAGCCAATTGATGATCCGATCTCCCCTTCGACCACACAGGATGTCAATCTACTAGGGGTAGGTGACCGAACATAAATAATATTTTGGACAAATTATGTTCATCGCCTAACTATCTTCGATGATGAATTCAGGCGGTTGTCATACCTTCTAGCAAGGTCACTGAGGACCCTCCAGTGCCTACTGAGGCCACTGTTTTAGAGGTCGACGAATCTACACCCACTGATCCGGTGATCAGGGACCTTATCCTTGACGAACTAGTCGCGGATATCGCTTCTGATTTTCAATCAGTGGATGTGCAGGATCTAATCAACCCTACCGGTTTAGAACCGGTGAAATCAGTTGACAAGAAGAGGAAGGCCAGCGCAACGAACTTTGCTTCGATGCGCTACAAGGGTAAATTCAGAAAATCGACAAGGTACATGTATTAAATGAAGAGGTCGTATATATACATACATTGGATCTTCCTTACCTTCTCTCTCTCTCTCTCTCTCTCTCTCTCTCTTTTATAGATCTTCTGGTGTTCTGGTTGTGTCTGACCAGAGCACCCCTCAGGAGAAGGTTCCTGAGGAAGAAGTGGTCGTGGAGGTTCCTGATCAGGATACCCCTAAAGCAAAAACCGCTGAGGATGAAGTAGTAAAAGAAGCCCCCGAGCAGGCTTTAACATCTGCTCAGGATCCTCTAGTAATCCTTACTCCTTCTCCGGAGGTAGTCATCCCCAAAGACCCTCAACAGGTTCCAACTCCTCCTAGAAATGCTTCTCAGGTTAACAGATTCCCTTTTTCTCCCCGATTTATCGAGGATAAGGTACTTGATGAAGCCTGGGGAAAGATATCAGATCGTCAAGCTGAGATTGGTCCAGATACAATCTTTTTCGAATATAATGATATGACAATTCGGGTAAGTGTTCTACGACCATCCTTACAACTCTTTCTTTTGAAGTTTCTCTGGAAACTTTATCAAAGAAAGGGATTTTATTTTTGTAGCACATGGTCGAGAAATATGCTATGGTCAGAGGACTGACCCAACGAATAAAAACTTTGGAGCAGAAACACTCCGATCTGAGAAGTAAGAACATTTCTCTTTTTGACATCCTAAGGTTTATTATCTTGTTTCTCCTTATAGCTTAATCTTCTCTTTCTATCATACTTGATAGATTTAGAGAAAATTAAAGAAGAGATCATGGCTAAGGAAGCCATAATAATAAAACTGAGGGAAGAAAATCAGAGTAAAGGCCGGTCGATCGAACATGCGATGACCAGGCAAAAGGAAGTTTTCGACTCTTGTGAGAAGAAAATCAAAGGTAACTGGTTGTAAACTTTAACCAGTATTCCATAACTCCAATGTTTTAAGTGTGTGTTAATTTTTATCCACTCGTGCAGAAAAAATCCAAGCACTTGAACGAGCAGAGAAAATCCTCGAGTTTGAGCGTGGCCAAAAGGCAGCCCTTGTATTTGGCCTTGATGAGAAAATCATGGCTTTTAACAAAATGATCTTTGATATGGGATCAGGATCAAGCTTGCCTTCCTTAGGAGATCCAGCGGAAAAGATGAACTATTTTGGACAACTTCTGGAAGATCTCCAAGGCCTGCTCAAAACTATGAGGGAAAACCATACCCAGACAATGAAGGAAGCTATTATCAATGGAGTTAGTGTTGCTTTAGCAAAACTAAAGGCTTCCGACCCCTCTATTAGTCTTAAAGCTATGGAAGAAGACTTCGACTGCTCTGAAAGTGAAGCAACAAAACTTCTCGAGGAAGTAAGACTTCTCGGAGAGAAAGTTGCTGAAGAAATGGAAGTCGGATCTCCATCATGTAGCGACTAGTCTGGTGGATCCACTATGTAAATGGATGTAATATTTAGAATATGCAAAATGAAACTTACCTTTTATCAATGAAGATCCTGGTTTGTTTTATCAATGTTATTAAATACTCATATATCTCCTAGCCCCTGACTGCTTATATTAGTAGATGAACGTTACTAAAAGAAAGCAGTAGACCAAGAAATTGAGTAATAACAATGACCATGGTAAGAGTGCTGATAATGTGTATGACAATAATCCAGGAAATACTAGGAAATCATGTGGTTGGAACCAACTGACGATTTCGACTAGTCTAGATCTTGTCCATTATCGAAGTACTATAAAATACCACTTGTAGTCGGAAGATAGAACAAAGACCGGATTTGCTGATAAGAAGATATGCATGAAGCACGTATGCAAAAAATGAAATGAAATAAAAAGATAAGTACCTTTGTTTAGAAACTATTCGGATCTGGTCGTATTGAATCTCAAGAACTGAAGATTTGTAAAATATTTCGCGAAACGTGCTCATGCTCAAATCCGACTGGCAGCGAAGATCGTAGGAAAAGGACCGTCACTAGGAAGCTCCTTCCAGTGGGCAGGACCACGTGCGGAGAGGAGAGACTTCGATCAGGAGGCTTTCCGTGTCCCGACCAGTAGCCAAACTTGAGTAGAACAGAATGTTGAAATAAAATAACAGTCTTCAAAGTCGAGAAATAACGAAAACCATATGATTTGTCTGAGTTGGTACTCCAGATACTCATATGTTCCTTTAAGAAAAGAGTATTTGGTTGTGCGTGTGTATCATGGAAGCAATGATCACGACTAAAACCAGTTGTGGTCTGTGACATTTAAGTCAGCAACCATGAGTGTTGGAGATCCTATGGAAAGGAATATCGGAGAGAATGAGAGTCTTCTCCGACCAACCAGCAACAAGAAAGGTATACGACTAGATACGACGAATAATGAGTATAAACAACCATACTTATCGTTTTTGTTAGTTTGTAAAAGGAAATACATCTTTATTGAAATATGAAAGGAAATGAAATACATGAAATTAAACATAGAACTTACGCAATTGATCAATATTTCAAGAGTTAGACAAAACTTGCCCATCTGTTAGAGCTAATCGTACCGATCCCGGTCGAGTAACTTCGACCACAGTGTATGGACCTTCCCACTTGGGTGAAAGTTTGTTGCGACCCGCTTGGTTCTGAATTTTTCGAAGATCCAAATCACCTACAGTTAGGCTCCGAGGTTGCACCTTACGACTGTGGTACCGACGCATGGCTTGCTGGTAGATTGCTGATCGTAGCAAAGCTTGATTTCATCGTTCTTCAAGGAAATTGATGTCGTCAAGTCGTCGTTCACACTGATCATTTTCGGAAAAGAAATCAGTTCGAGCAGAACCAAATTTAAGTTCTGGAGGAAGCACGGCTTCAGCTCCGTAAACCATAAAGAATGGTGTTTGACCGGTCGCACGACTAGTTGTGGTACGAACGGCCCATAATACGGAAGGAAGTTCTTGAACCCAAGCCCCTGACCGTTGAAGTAACTGGTCGAACACTCGTCATGTGATCCCTTGCATTATGATACCATTGGCTCGCTCAACTGCTCCATTACTCTGTGGATGAGCAACAGAAGCGAAATGTATCTTGATACCTAGTTCTTCACAGAATTCCTGAAAATTGCTGCTCGAGAAC
Source organism: Ampelocalamus luodianensis (assembly GCA_036346255.1). Taxonomy (NCBI): domain Eukaryota; kingdom Viridiplantae; phylum Streptophyta; class Magnoliopsida; order Poales; family Poaceae; genus Ampelocalamus; species Ampelocalamus luodianensis. The sequence goes on along the minus strand of CM070622.1, from coordinate 21,830,888 downwards.
TGGGCACCGTTATCGGTGATTATACGACTGGGTACACCAAACCGTGTAATCACGCTTTTTGTTAGGAACCTCTTGGCGGCTTCGGTTGTAATTTTTACAACCGGCTCGGCTTCGATCCATTTAGTGAACGTGTCAATCACGACGAACAGGAACTCAAAGCCCCCGGGTGCTCTTGGGAAAGGTCCCAGAATGTTCAGTCCCCAGGTTGCAAAAGGCCAAGAAAGAGGAATTATTTGCAAAGCTTGAGACGGCTGATGTACTTGTCGGCTATGAAACTGACAACGCACTTCGTCACGAGCTCTTTTGCATCATGAAGGGCAGTTGGCCAGTAGTATCCTTGCCTAAAGGCTTTACCAACCAAAGTTCTGTAGGAATGATGAGCTCCACAGACTCCTCTATGAATTTCGGCTAGCAATTTAATGCCATCCGAGCGAGATATGCATCTCATCAACACTCCGTGAGATTCTCGTTTGTGCAAGGTACGTTCAATTAGAGTGTATGATTTGGCTTTTCATGCTATACGATCAGCCTCTACATCATCTTCTGGAATTAGGTCATGCTGAAGATAATTGTAGATCGATGTCATCCAATCTCTACCGTGATCGTGATGGCGCCAACCATCATCGACTTGTGGAGCATCCATGTTTGCAGAATCAAGGTGTGCAACCTCCTTGCGAATATTTTTGTCCTCGGAAGGCTCGACCACCGAGGGTGAATCAAGTTTCTCAAGAAAAACTCCAGGCGGGACAGATGTCCTTATGGAAGCCATCCGGGCCAACTGGTCTGCCAGAAAGTTTTCCTTTCTAGGAATGTGTTGGATCTGAAAACCGAAGAAATACTTTTCGAGTTTCCGTACTTCCGCCAGATATGATGACATCTTGGTACTAGAGCATTGATACTCTTTCCCTAATTGATTCGCTACTAGTTGAGAATTGCCTTTCACTAGCAATCTGCGAATCCCGAGCGAACGAGCTGCTCGAAGTCCTGCCAGTAAACCCTCATATTCTGCCACATTGTTAGTAGCAGAAAAGTTTAACTAGATAGCATACTTTATTTGTTCGCCAGTAGGGGAAATCAAGACGACCCCAGCCCCCGAGCCATGCAACATCAAGGAACCATCGAAGTACATTGTCCACTCGTCATGGTGCTCGTACTTGGGCCCTTGGGTGGGTTCAGGGTTTGTCCATTCGGCAATGAATTCTGCTATTGCCTGGGACTTGATTGTTGTTCGTGGGACAAAATAGAGATCGAACGCCCCAAGCTCAACCGCTCATTTTGATATTCGTCCTGATGACTCCCTGTTTCCTAGGACTTGACCAAGGGGATATCCCGTAGGCACGACCACTTTGTGGGCCTGAAAATAATACCTTAGTTTCCTTGAAGTCATAAGGAGGCATGAGCGGTGGTTTGGGGAATTTTGGGAGGCAATATGAGCTAGGTTTTGGGGAGTGAATGGTCCTGAGTGAGGCGTAGAGCGTGCTGCCACCTAAAAAAAGGAGCGCGCGTAGCCAAAAAAACTAGCGGGGAGCCTAAAAAATTGGAGGCAAAAATGAAAAATAAATTCCTGTAGTTTTGCCCATCCGAGCAGGGAAAGTTGCCACCATGGTGCTGACAGGGCATAGTCCATTTCTTTCTCTATAGTCTTTCCCTGGTAATTTATATAAACAGTAGGGAACAATTCGTTCCCTAGTTTTTTTTTTACCTCACCCCAAGGATAGATACTTTCCTTTGGATTACAATTCCACTTTTAAAGAACGTTTAAAACCATAGGGAAAACGGGGATTTCTAGTAGTGTCTATAGACAGCGTGAAAGACAGCTTCTACAATGTGTTGTCTTTTTACATGTCTCTATAGACAGCTCATTCATATACAATGTGTATTGTTTCTCGTGTTACAGTTGTTCATTGCACGAGAGACGGCTCAATTCTCTATGTTCCCCTCTCTCAGGCTGCTCCCAATGCTCCACCTTGACAAGTATCTTAAGGCTACCATATAAGCAAAAGTCTGATGTGGCACTGCAATTAAAGAAGAGAGAGAGCAGACTAGTATCTTATTTAGATACCACTCATACACAGTATCATAGGTAGAAATACTAGTAAAGACCATATATCAAAGGCTTAAGATACAACACTTTAAGATACCATGCATTGGGAATGTGGTATCTAAATACCTTTCATGCGATAAAAAACTGTAGTAAGAAATCACCCACTGATAGCAGCCTCATCCACATCATCTCGTATTCTATGTGACAAGATTTACAGACAGCTGATGTCACACTATTATATATGCTCTTAAAGCAATTATCATTATTCTTTGTTGAATGGGAGCTTCAAATTAGCACAAATAATGTGGCACTCAGTCAGAGGCGTGCTAAGCGATTAAGCACATATGCGTTGCCTTTGAGAATCTCTGGATTGAGTGCTCTATAAAGAGCATCGTCACCAAAAACAAAACGATGAAAAAGAACTCGCGGAAAACAAGGTCAACCATGAGAAACAAAATCCCCGACAGACTACTCGTCGCTACGTGGGCTTGGAGGCCCTGAACGTGGGGTGCAACAGCGGGCCGAGCTGCTCGTCGTCCGCGTCCAGTGGTCCGCCGGTCTCGTTCCTGACGCGCCGCACGGCTGTGGTGTTGAGCGACTCGTGTGCGAACCCGTACAGCTTCAGTATCTGGTCGTCGGCGAAGTTGAAGGCGCGCTCCATGCCGAGCCGGCACCGCTCCGCCGGGTAGCTGTCCGCGTACCGCCGGCACGGCTTGCACCCAACGAAGTGCGTCACGAACGGCCACCGGTCGTCGCCGAGCCCCGGCCGCCCCGTCCGACGCAACTCCTCGTACCTGTCCACGATCCCCTCCCAGAACCCGTTGAGGTCGTAGGAGCTCTCAAGGAACACCTTGTCCCCCCACCTGCCACGCTGCGTAACCAACAGGTACACGAGCGCCGACTGGTCGTCGGCCTCGAACGGCGGCCGTCCGGAGAGCTCCTCGGCGAAGAGCTCTCCGTACCTGTCGCGGACGGGCCCGCGCGGCCCCATGGGCGCCCACGCGTCGAGGAGGTCGAGAGACCACTGGCAGTTGCGGATCAGGAAGCTGCCGGTGTTGACGCCAACCCAGCTCCTCTCCTCGAACACCTTCGCTGCCCAGCCGTGGAGCACGAGGTTGTACGCCGCGTACCGCTCCCACGGAAGCTCGAACAGCATGTCCGTGAACACCGCGTCTGAGTCCACCCACCAGAGGAGCTCCGCCTCCGGGTGCGCCAGCATCAGTGCGCGTAGCAGCGGCAGCTTCGCCCAGAACCCGGACATCTCGGCGTCGAGGAACGCCGTGTTGTAGAAGACGTCGAGGCCGTGCACGCGGCAGTAGTCCACCTTGTTCTTGAACGCCCGCAGCAGCAGGTGGTCGCCATCCGGGTCGGGGCACCGGGCCGGCGCCGACCCGGTCACGACGAGCACTCGCGGCCGACCCGCGGGCGGCACGCGCGTGGGGAACTCCGGGTGCGCGGCGAGCCACGCGGACCGGCGCGCATCGTAGCCCAGGATGGTGCGGCCCAGCGAGTAGGCCGGGTCGGTCAGCTGCCGGGGCGGCGGGAGGCCACTGTCCTCGTCGCTAGCATTGGCAGCTGGGGGCGGCGGGAGGCCGCTGTCCTCGTCGCTAGCATTGGCAGCTGGGGGCGGCGTCGGCGGCGGGACCGCAACGTGGATGGGGTTGTTGAACACGACGCGGAGGCGGGGGAGGGTGAGGGAGGAGTTGGTGGGACCGAGGATGAGGAAGAGCGCACCGACGAGGAGGAGGAGGAAGACGAGGGGGGTGATGGTGCTTGCCGGGCAGTCACAGTAGTACTGCCGGCGGCCGGCTCGCCGGTCGGTGGGCGGCATCACGTTGTGTTTCTCCGTAATTGTTGCTAGGTCGTGAGGTCGACAGAGCCGGCCGGCGAGAGTCGCACCTAGCTAGCTTGCAAATGCTTCTTTATGTTGGCATTCGTGCTCACTCGACGAACAGTGCAAATATATTAGTTTAACGGGATCAAATATCTGTTCTTTTTAGCCGTTGATCGTGTGGCAAGCGTCAAGGGAAGAGGGAAACCAGTGGTGCATTGCACGCTCCGGTTTTTTAAGTTGATAACAAAGTATGGGGATCGTGTATCCGTGGGATCACGGTAACGGGGGCACTGTTCATTAGTATTAGTAAAAGCTGAGCAGGTAATTTCTAGAAGTGCAAGTTCCAAATCTCGATGCATCTTAGGGCCAGGGGCCTTAATTGCCCATGTGCATTGGCTCAAAATTCTATGTAGGATTGTTCTTCCCAGGCTACTCACGGTGGTGAAGAAGTGAAGAACTAGAGACGGTGCTTATATAAATGGTGGAGACACACACGTCTCTAGCTGATTCAAGTTCTTTTCCCCTGAATATAAACTGATCGGTTGACCGGCGGACCGACGTGCTGGCCGGCAAGCGGCTGGACGACAGCCTCTATCGCGACCCTCTGCCGGACTTGGATTATGGAGTATAAGGCCGGCACGCACGCAAAGCTGCACTCCTGGGCCTTGCGTACGGCCTTCCTGGACGTCGGCCATCGGCCATTTCGTTCACCCTTGATCTGCATGAAAGCCATGTAGGGCCCAACTACTGCCATGAACTAATGATACTCCATGTGCTGCTGAAGCACATTACACTCCTGTGCTTATACACTGCGTAGACTTGGAGTCGCGACGTTTGCAGACATAAATTCCGAGAAATTAGCACGCCATTCTACCTCTATCTGCATCGGCATGCACATGGCGCATGCACGCAAAGACCGACCCATGTATATTCGGCTACGTATATAGTACCGAAGTGTATGCACCGACTAATTCATTCAAAAGCTTAAGCTGACGAAGAAAGATATTACTGGTGTCACACATTGGCAATTATTAGCAAAATATCTCAAGATCGATCTCTCTCTCTATATATATATATATGTAGGACGTCCGTTTCGTACTCCCGGGAGTATGTACTCCCACTTCGAATATACCACTTAAACAAATATATTATACTTATTTATCACTTTCAGTATACTTAAATACCAATTATAATATACTCCAACGCGAGTTGAATATTGAAAAATTTTCATTAGAACCCTTTATTTTTGCTATATACCCTTTTTCATATATAAAAAGAAGTATGTACACAAATATTGTAATAAAAGGTGGACTTCAATGAATTTTTTCATAGAACTCACTTTGAAGTATCTTATAATCATTATTGGAGTATACTCAAATAGATAAAGAGGTATCACCATATAATTTAAGTAGTATATGAGAAGCGGGAGTACGTACTCCCAGGAGTACCATACCATTTTCATATATATATATATATATATATATATATATATATATATATATATAGGAAAATGGTATGGTATTCTTGGGAGTACGTACTCCCACCTCTCATATACCACTTAAATCGTATGATGATACCTCTTTATTTATTTGAGTATACTCCAATAATGATTATAAGATACCCCAAAGTGAGTTCCATGAAAAATTTCATTAAATTCCACTTTTTATAGCAAAATTTGTGTATATACTTCTATTATATATGAAAAGGGGTATATAGCAAAAAAACAGAGGGCTCCAATGAAAAATTTTCAATAAAATCGTATTAGAGTATCTTATAATTGGTATTTAAGTATAATAAAAATGATAAAGAAGTATAATATATGTGTTTAAGTGGTATATTAGAAGTGGGAGTACATACTCTCAGGAGTACGAAACAGGTGTCATATATATATATATATATATATATATATGGTATTCCTGAGAGTACATACTCCCACCTCTCATATACCACTTAAATTGTATGATGATACCTCTTTATCAATTTGAGTATACTCCAATAATGATTATAAGATACCCCAAAGTGAGTTTCATGAAAATCCGCTTTTTATACCAAAATCCGTGTATATACTTCTTTTATGCATGAAAAAGGGTATATAGCAAAAATAAAGGGCTCCAATGAAAATTTTCCGGTCAAGTCACTTGGAGTATCTTATAATTGGTATTCAAGTATACTGAAAGTGATAAAGAAGTATAATATATTCGTTTAAGTAGTATATTGAAGTGGGAGTACATACTCAGAGTACAAACGGTGTCTATATATATATATATATATATATATATATATATATATATATATATATATATATATATATATATATATATATATATATATATATATATATATAGGAAGCCTTTTTCCTACTCCAGGAGTAGTTACTCCTATTAAAGTATCTCATATATCTCACAACGTAGGGAGTATCTTGCGCAACCGAGAGTATGTATGTGTAGTATACGAGTATATAAGACCATATAGATGGTATTTACATATTTTCAGAGGTGGTATGTACAATTTTTACACATACTCCTTTTTATGTGTGAATATGAAGGTATTTACAAAATATGCTAAAAACTATGGACTCTCTTGTAAATTTTTTGCGTGGTTCACATTGCAGTATCTTATAATTAGTATATGAGTATACCTGTAACATCCCAAAGTGTTGTTACCAAAATAAAATAAATAAAGTTATTGGATTTTCTGAAATTTGAAAGAGTTTCATTGCTTTATTTGAATTTCTGAAGTTTTAAAAGTCAAAAGTAAAATTTATTTCAAGTTCTTGAAGTTTTACTTGTTGTAAAGTTGAAAAATAAAAATTTAATTAATTTCTAGAATTTTCTAAAATTTTAAAAGTTTTTTTAAAAAAAGCCAAAATAAATTATTTGCAAAAACTATTACCAATTTTAAGTTGAAATTATTTTTTATTAAGTTTAAAATAATTCAAGGTATTTTTATGAATTTTCTCATAATTTTTGGATTATATTTTCTATTTTTTAAAACCAAATTGAATTATCAGATTTAATTAAATTGTGAAATCAATTAAAATTCCGGGAAATGCCCTTGGGCCGAAACCCCTTTAGTCCGGCCCATTTCCACCTCACCCCGGCCCAACTCGGTCCACGCCACCCCAGCCCAGCCTTCCCCCCTCACTTCTTCCCACCGCCGGATTCTCATCCGACGGCATCCGGGCCATCCACGCCACATCATCTCCTCCGCACCGTCGATCAAAAATCGACGGCCCACATCTTGTCTTCCTTCCCCGCTTTCTTCCTCCCGCAGCCGAGCCAACGCCGCCATTAGCGCCGCGTTGAGCTCCATCAACCCCGCGAATCCCCCCTCTTTCCTAGCTCGGTCACGTGCATTAGATTCCCCGCGTTCCGCCGCGCCCATTCCGGTCATCTTTCCCTCGTCCGTGCGCGAAATCATCGGATTCCTCCATCACCGCCGTAATCCCCGTCGCCACCAATCTCCTTCCCTTGTCACTCCCGCGCCCTATAAATAGGAGCATCGGGAGCGCCTCTCCCCACTCGACCAGCTCCCACCACCCACTCCTCCTCTCTCGCTCCCACCTCGCCGGAATCAGCACTTCTTCGCCGACGGCCGCCACTCGCTCCACTGCCGATTGTGCCATCATCAAGAGCTCCCCGGCCTCCCCGACGACACCAACGGAATCGCCTTCACCTCGTGAACCCGGTGCGCTCGTTGCCTTCGCCGGAGACCCACCGCATCGCCACCGCCGCCGTGACCCGATCCTCACCGCCGCTTTTCATCTCGCCGTCGGCTATCGCCGCCGCCTCAGGTAACCCAACCATGCGCCCCAAAACCCCCTCATCTCCCTCCTTCTCTTGACACCCTCACCGGAGGCCAGCTCGTCACCGTTCACTGGCGAGCCTTGGGCCCCGAGCGCCGCCCCGTCGGCGCCGACGTAGCCAGCCACGTGGTCGCCACATATGCGCCCGGTCAGCGCCACGTCGCCTCCCCCGCTCGCGTGTCTGCCCATGTGGCATGCCCGCGTGGCAGGTCTACCGCACCACCTAGCCCTCGGCTCAGTGGAACTCGTCCACCATGAGCCGTGTCTATGACACGTGGGACCCGTGTGTCGGAAATGTCTTTAAATTCCGAAATTCTCCAGGCTGACGTCATCTTGCGCAATAATTTGATTTTCCTTTAGGAAAATAAATCAAGAAATTCAATAAAATATGTTTTAGGGTTTTATTTAGATTTAAAACTTCCCGGGGTTCGTTCTTCCTCATACGAACTCCGATTTCGTCGATTCAAATTCCTAAATTCCTATAAAATCAAGATCTAGCCAACTAAATTAAAATTATTTAATTTTGGGTTCATTTGACTAATAATTCCTTTAAACCCTAATTCATCATTTCATGTAATTCCAATCTTCAAAAATTCATATCTTTTGCATTTGAACTCCAAATTGGGTGGTTCAAGTTGCAAAATCTTTATAAAATTATAACCTAGCTATTTAAACCAAAATTATTTAATTTGGAGTTCATTTGAATTGTTATTTGAATTTAGTTTGAATTTGACTTCTTTTCACGTTAGTGTTCGACGACTTCGGAGAATCAGATTTCGACGCCGTTTGAAGAGCAACCTAAGAGGATTGATTTTGACTGTATGATCATCGTGATTGTACACGTGGACTTCCCGAAGAAAGTACTTGTGAGTAATAGGTAACCTGTTAAGGAAAACAACAGCACCTTAGTACCGAGTGATCAGTTGAGGAAAACATCACCTCATCAAGCAAGACAAGTTATACCCTTGATCATATCGATCCTATTATTTTAAATTATTACTGCGTGCTTATTTATATCAGTAATTTAAATTCCTGCTTTAAATATATAGATATGCCTAAACTCCTTTGTATGGCCAATTTTGATAATTAAAGCAAACATATTGTCACCATAGGCAAAACCTAGTTGATACGACAGTATGAACTAGAGCATTTTGAGAAAAATCAGGCTTAGCCATGCTTATAGACCAAACATGTTTATTTTGGGGAATTTCAGCCAGAAATCAATTGTTGTTTAAATTGTATCCATAGCATCGGTATGTTATGGAAGTTTATGCCTTTGAAAAATGAAATAAACGAAAATGGTTTGGACTTGGGCATAATGGATGTTTGGTGGGTGCATGTTCATGCACGAGCTTAATCTGGTTAGGGTTAAGGCCCATGGGTTTTGTTGGAAAGTTGCCCAGGTCAGTTAAGGACCGGTCTTTGAGTGTATGATGCTAAGCCATACCGTACCACCACATGTCCCAAGTATGGGTCAGGACCTGGCTAATTAATCTGCAATGTTCCACCGTGGTCGTTCCCTATAGATGCAATGGGTAGTCATGTTATGACTTATGTTAGTCCGACCTAGCGCAAGAGGGGGCCCGAATCCGGAGGTCTTTATTCCAAAGGGGGTGACAAAACCTTAGCGAGGGGTAACTACGGTGGAATGACGCTTTGTAAAAGCCTTGACACGTGCTCTAGACTGCTTACCAAAGGTAGTGAGCGGTGACATAGATATATGCCGGACAAACTAGAGAAGTCTTGTCATGTGGGTAAAGCTGTACAACCTCTGCAGAGTGTAAAACTATTCGAATAGCCGTGTCCGCGGTTATGGACATGCTGGCCGAACTGCTCAAAGTTAGACTTTGGTTTTGTTTGAAAATAAACTTATTCAAAACTGGTTTATCCAGATGGGAATTGGGCAGGAAGCCATGTGATAGGAAGGTATCCTTCACCATTCATGTGTGAATGTTATCTGACTATAAAATTGAGAATTTTATAAATTTTAGTTATAAAATAACTGCTTTGGAACTTAGTACAAGTATTTAAAGAAAATGTTGCTTTATGCAAATCAACCATTAAGCCATCCTTTGTTACATCCATATATGCATGTCATTCTGTTATTTGACGGGTGTAACTTGCGAGCACAGAAGTTGTGCTCATACTTGCTTTATGCAAACAAATTTCAGAGGAGAACATCTTTTGCTACCAGTATGGATCTCGACGACTAGGCTGCTACCCCAGTCAATTGCCTATGGCAGATTGCTGGACTCTACTACTTCTTCTTCGTCTTCCGCTGTGTTCTTTATTGTTGGCTGTAAGCCTCTTTTATAATAAACTATGTTGATTATTAATAAAGTTGTGATATGAATTTGTTACCATGTTTGTTTACTGTGTGAACTAGCGACTGATCATGGGACTAGTTCAGAAATGCACATAGGATCTGGGATATTAATCCCGGGGTTTGACAATACCCAAACTGATAATAGAGTATGTCAAGTTCTTTTAGGTGGTATATCAAAGGTGGGAGTAACTACTCCTGGGAGTAGAAAGTATGTTACTTCTAGGAGTACGTACTCCCACTTGTTATATACCACTTAAATCGTATGATGATACCTCTTTATCTATTCGAGCATACTCCAATAATAATTTAAGATACCCCAAAGTGAGTTCTATGAAAAAATTCATGAAATTCCACTTTTATAGCAAACTTTGTGTATATACTTCTATATATATATATATATATATATATATATATATATATATATATATATATATATATAACGGTATATAGCAAAAAAACAAAGGGCTAGAATGAAAAATTTCCAATCAAGTTGCGTTGGAGTATATTATAATTGATATTTAAGTATACAGTGATAAATAAGTATAATATATTCGTTTAAGTGGTATATTCAGTGAGAGTACATACTCTGAGTAGTAAACAAGCATATATATATATATATATATATATATATATATATATATATATATATATATATATATATATATATATATATATATATATATATATATATATATATATAATACCTTCTACTCTCAGTGTAGTTACTCCCACATCTGATATACCACCTAAAAGAACTTGATATACTCATTTATCACTTTGGGTGTACTCATATACTAATTATAAGATACTCCAATGTGAACCACACGAAAAATTTGCAAGAGAGTCCATAGTTTTTAGCATATTTTGTAAATACCTTCATATTCGCACATAAAAATGAGTATGTCTAAAAATTATACATACCACCTCTAAAAAGGTGTAAATACCACCTAGGTGGTCTTATATACTTGTATACTACACATACATACTCTCGGTTACACAAGATACTCCCTACGTTGTGAGATACGGAATATGGAGTAACTGCGCCTGGGAGTAGGAATACACACACACACACACACCCCTCCTTGAGGCTTCATCCACAATATTTACATGGTATCAGACACCGTCGTGATCCCCTGACTCGCCGTCTTGCCGTCCACCTTTCCCGTGTGCACCACCTCTTCTGACCGCACGCGCCACGTCCTTGCGCTGTGCACGTCGTCTCTCTCGGCTGCATGCACCTATTACTCGCCAACACGTCATAATCTTTACATGGTATCAGACACCATCAAGATCCCCTAACTCGCCGTATTGCCGTCCACCTTTCCTGTGTGCGCCGCCGCTTCTGACCGCACACGCCATGTCCTTGCGCTGTGCACGTTGTCTCTCTTGGCTGCATGCGCCTGTTACTCGCAGCACGTCATCTCGCGCCTGTCCATCTTGGTCACACGCTTGTCGCCAGTGTGTCCATGACACCTTCTTCTGCTCATCACACCCAAGCGCATCTTCTCTGACTTCACTACCATCATGAGTGAAGACCACCCCCTTGCCACCATCACCCCGCCGGCTCCTCATGCGCACCTCTGGGCGCAAGCCATCTGCGTCGCCAACATCAAGTCTCTCATATCGGTGACCCTCGAGCTTTCCACCTCCAACTATGTGAAGTGGCACACCCTGTTTGAGGCTGCGGTCACCAAATTCGCACTTGAAGAACATCTCCAAGGAACCGGCACTTCCACCAACACCGATGCCGACTGGAAGCACCGGGCTCCACCATGCTGTCTTGGATCTACAGATCCATCTCTCCCGAGATTCTCGACATCGTCGTGGCTCCATCTACCACATCTGCCAGTGTTTGGACCACGATTGAGAATCTCTTCCGAGATAACAATACAACCCGCGCCATCTACATCCAGGCGAAATTCAGCAATTTGGCATAAGACAGTATGTCGGCCATCGACTATTGCCTCAAGCTGAAGACTCTCTCTGATGTTCTCCATGACATTGGCTAGATCGTCACGAATCAAAGCTTAGTGCTTACCATGATCAATGGCATGAATACAAAGTATCAGAATCTCTCTACCCTCCTTCAAATGATGCAATCCTTCCCGACGTTCATCCAAGCTTGGTCTCTCCTCCTTCTCGAGGAATTGATGGATGCACATGGTGACCAACTCGCGCAGGTTATGGCTCTCCTTGCCGACTCGTCGACCGTCCGCACCACTCCTCCCACCGGCGGCCCCAGAGGCGTTGCCTCCCACGGCGGCACCTCCTGGCGCCCTCCCGCCAACGGCTACACCAGTGGACGTCCTTCTAGCGGCTACTCCAACCAAGGCGGCGGTGGAAAGCATGGCAAAGGAAAGGGGAAGGGAAACAAGGGTGGACCTTAGGTGCTGACCTTCTTCAATCCATGGACTAGAGCTATTCAGCTTTGGCCCACAACCGGCATTCTTTGTCCTCGCCCTGGTGGCCCACCGCACCATCTACCATAGGGCAACATGCCGCAGGGACTCCTCACCCTACCATACCTCGCCCCCACTGCAGCACCCAGCTACGCTCTTGCGCTAGTAAGCTTCCTGCCTGCGACACCTCACGGCTACCAGCCAGCCGCACCACACGGTAACCACCCAGCGCCAATGCCTACCACACCATCATGGGATTCCTCTGGCCTCATCAACGCCTTCAACACCATGATGTTGCAGCCTCCCACCAACGATTGGTACATGGACCCCGGTGCTACCACTCATATGCCCTCCGGTTCTAGTAACCTCACCCATCTCTCGCCTTCCCTCCTCCCTCTCACATTGTGGTCGGCGATGGTAGTTGTCTTCCCGTTACCCACGCTGGCCATTGCATTCTTCCTACATCCACCTGGCCACTCCATCTCCAAAATGTTCTTGTCACACCTCGTTTAATAAAAAACCTTGTGTCTATTCATCAATTTACAATTGACAATCATTGTACTATCGAATTTGACCCACGTGATTTTTTTGTGAAGGATCTTTAGACCAGGCGCGGAATGCTTAGGTGTAATAGTTTGGGCGAGCTCTACCCTCTCTGTCCTACTTTGCCTCATGCTTTTGCCACTTCCACCAACAGCACCTTGTGGCACCATCGACTCGGTCATCCCGGCTGGCCGACCGGCCATCCATCATCTCGCCAACACCTCCTCTATTTCATGTCCTCCACAAATAATGACAACAGCTTGTGCCATACTTGTCAATTAGGTCGCCATATTAGATTTCCTTTTTCCAATTCATCAAATCGTATGACTCGACCTTTTGAATTAATTCATTGTGATCTTTGGACATCTCCTGTGTCGAGTGTTTCAGGTTACAAATATTTTCTTGTCATATTGGATGATTTTGCCCACTATTTTTGGATGTTTCCACTTCATCTCAAATCCAACACTTTTTCAATTCTATTAAACTTCCACTCTTACATTGCCACTCAATTCTCCACCATTCTCTGCGCCATCCAATGCGATAACGGCGGTGAATTTGACAACAATGCTCTTCGTCAGTTCACTGTCTCCCACGACATTATTCTTCATTTTCTTGTCCTCATACTTCCCAACAAAACGGCAAGTCTGAACGCATCATCCGCACTATCAACGATATCGTTCAGTCGCTCCTTTTTCAAGCTCGCATGCCACCATCTTTCTGGGTTGAATCCCTCCATGTGGCTACCTACCTCTTAAAATGCCTACCCACAAAAACTCTCAAGTTTTCCACCCCGTTTCAGGCCTTGTTTCAGACTCCGCCATCCTACTCTCATCTTTGTGTGTTTGACTATCTTTGTTACCCGAACGCTGCTGCCACCATGCCACACAAATTAGCTCTCGGTCCCCTGTGTGACTGTATCTTCCTTGGATACCCTCCAAATCACAAGGGTTACCATTGTATGGATCTCAATACCTGTCGGATCATCATTTCATGTCATGTAACATTTGACGAATCCGTCTTTCCCTTTGCTCTCTCTTTTCCAAGCTCCACCTCAGATTATGAATTTCTAGATGTTCTTCCTCCACTGTCATCTCCCATGGTAGATCTCCCCACTGAGGAAGATCTTCCTTTATCTATTGCTGAAATTCCTGTCACGACAGCTCCTTTCCAACCTAACGCTGCCGCTCCTGCCATTGCAGCCCTAATCATTGTTGCTCCTGTCATGGCACTTCTTCCATCTGACGCGGCAGCACTTTCACCTGCCATGGCAGCACCTCCAATTGTCGTAGCACCTTCTCACTCCCATGGTACTCATCTCCATTCCGGCATTCATGTCCCACCACGTGAGAAGCTTAATCTCCATGCCTCTACTTTATCTCCTATTTCTAGCCTTCCGAAATCCATCCACGGTGCTCTCAAAGACCCAAATTGGTATTCTTCCTTGGTAGATGAATTTCAAGCTATTCTCTCTAACCACACATGGGATCTTGTGCTTCCACCTCCTAATGCTGACGTTAATTCTGGCAAATGAATTTTTCGGCATAAGTTTCACCCAGATGGTACCCTTGCTCACTATAAGGATTGTTGGATTTTACGTAGTTTCTCCCAATAGCCTGGCATTGATTTCGATGAAACCTTCAGTCCAGTCGTCAAACCTGCAACCATTCGGACTGTCCTCTCCATTGTCGTCTCATCCAATTGGCCCATTCATCAACTTGATGTCAAAAATGTTTTTTTTTCATGGCACTCTGTCTGAAGTGGTGTACTGTCATAAACCTTCAGGTTTTATTGACCCCTCTCGTCCATCTCATGTTTGCCGTTTGAATCGTTCCCTCTACGGTCTCAAACAGGCTCCACGAGCATGGTACAGTTGCTTTGCATCTTTTATTGCTTCCATTGGATTTTCATGCTCCAAATCTGACACCTCCCTTTTTATTTTTCATAGCAGCCTCGGTATCGTGTATCTTCTTCTTTACGTTGATGATATCATTCTCACAATGTCTGACACCTCCCATATCATTGGTTCTCTTCGCTCTGAGTTTGCTATGATCGATCTGAGTGATCTCCACCACTTTCTTGGTATCACTGTTACTCAGTCCACAGCTGGTCTCTTCTAGTCACAAGCCCCACATGGTGTGGATCTCCTTGACCATGCAGGCATGGCTTCATGCAAATCGGCACCCACACCCATTGATACTTCCCCCAAACTTCGTGCCACTTCTGGACCACTGGTTGATGATCTTGATCCCACTGTGTCACATCCCCATTTTAAGAAATGGAAATATTATGTATCTCATAAGCATGGATTGTGTTTTTGAAGCATTTGTATCATTTATTGCACTTGGAGAATCTTAATCAAAGGATTAAATCTATAACCTAAATCAACTCCTCCAAAGAAAACAGAAATTATTACATGTAAAGTTCCCTAGGAAATAATTTATTTAAATAATATAATATTTATCATGAATAAATATAATTTTTCCAAATTTTTGGAACTTAACCCAACCCAAAGAAAATTCAAATTCAAATTAATAACCAATTGTAGGTTTAAATTTAAAACTAAGCAAATAAATATTGAACAGTGAAGTTTAAAATTTTATATGAGTACTAACATTCCCAGGAGCCTCCCTGATTTATTTCAGAATTTCATTGCTATTTTTATTGGCTCAGTCAAAGTAGAATCACTAGAAATCATTCAGTCGACCCTTGTTAGACTCGTTTGACCAAACCGGAGCACTTTGACTTGATTCGATTGGACCACCTAAACGCACTGACCGAGCCAGGCTCGGACTCGCACCACTTTGTGCCACTAACCGCCTAGGCCCCGCCTGTAAGGCCCTTCTTCCTCCTCCCGTTGGCGTGGTAGAGCGCGCTCGCCACGCGGCCTTGACGCCCTGAGCAGCTCCGGTTGACGGCGTCAATCCACCGCTCAATCTGACCAACCGTGAGCATCACCGTGTAACGCCGCGTCCATTCCCACCATCTCCTTGAGCTTAAACGCCCTCCTGCTCCTCTATTTCGCCGCACTTCTCCTCATGGCCGAGAGGAGGAGGACGCTGTTCGGTGCAACTAGCTCAGGTAAGCTCCTACCCAGTGCATATCCAAGCTTTGTACTTCCATGCCATCTCCATTTTGGCTAATGCCTGACCCTACATTGCTTTGTAGACTTCGGACCACAGTCGTGCCCTCGGCAGTTCTAGAGCGTGCTCCGAAAGACACCATTGTGTCTTCTTCACCTCCGGTAGGTTTTATCCTCTCTCTCTCTCTCTAGTTCGTCATCGTGTGCCTTTTAGCTTAAGGATGAGATCCCTTCAACTAATTTGCCCAATGTATCGTAGGAGCTCTTGGATTTCGAAGTTCCTCCTTTGTCGGCCAGAAACCCTAGCTTCATCTCCGGCGCCGATCTGGTAACACATTTTCCAATTCCTTTTGTATACACCACTCCACTAGCATCCATAAGATATTCGACACATTCTTTTCATTATATTTTGCTCCAGTCGACCTCTCCACGTGCAGCCGAGTCGCCGCCGTCGTCTTCTTTGTCGCTGGCCCATCTCCGAGCTCCTCCTACCCTCTTCAGCGCTCAGGTAGCCTCCATATACCTCGTAAATGCTCGGGCACCTCTTATCTGGACAACGCGGAGCCATGCTTGTGTTTGCACATTTGCTATAGTTTCATCGCCGCTCCATCTCCGGCTAGCCACCGGTACAAGCCACCTTAGCCGCCGTAACTACTTCCATTAGTAGCGCAATGATATTAGTAACTCATTCATGACTTTGGCCGGCTTCACCGTGGCCGGAATGGCCGGTAATGCTCCGGCGAAGCCAGAGCTCTCTTGTCGGGCCGTCCGACAAGGATTGTAGCGATGCGATTACAGCTAATCGTGGTTATTTAAATGCTAATGACTCTTCAATAGTTAATAGCTGTGTTAAGGTAGTTGATGTATCACTTACATGTGGACCTGAAACAGAAATCAGTGGAGATAAGTGAAAATGCAGAAGTGGCTGACATGTGGGCCTAGCCCTTAAGTGCCCCATGCACCATGTAGTGCACCGGTGAACATGGTTCATAGGACTGAGTCTATGACGAGTGGGTCCCACCTGTCAGTTCGGGTTTAATTCAGAGTTAAAAGAAAAACAACGATGTTCATTGGACCCTGATGAACCCGAAGGTCCGATTGTTGGCCCGATCTTTCGTTGAGAACGATAAGTTCGGTAGGCGTCGCTCAAATCTCACGATCCTGGCTACGAACACGCAAGGCTCGAAACCACGCAATCGCTGAACTGATCGACAAGTTGTTATCAACCGTGCACGAATACCCGGATGACCTGACCACGAAGGTCGATTCCTTCATACACCGAAGAAGCACGCAAGAAAAAGATAAAGCAATCTGAAATTGCAAATAGTAATTGAAATATTGAATTGAGTTGGGATTTTGAAGCGGTATTATGGTTGGTCTAGTCGACACAAGCTAATACACGAAGTTGCAACAAGGCTAACTTTTAACTAAACAAAATCCCAGAAAACTAGAGGGGGTGCAGCCTCCTTAAATAGGGAACGAGGAGCCACAAATCTAAAGGAACTAGCGGGGAGGGACTAAACTCGTGGGTTACTGTTCATGTGAACAGTACCCACACCTCTAGGTGGGCCGTCGACATATGGGCCAAGTTGAGTTCGATTACAAGGCCCGGATTGGCCCAAACAGGTGATATAACGCCTTCTTTAGATGATTGCGATCAGTCTAGATGGAATTTGAAGATGAGGCCAGATCTGTTGGAAAGAGGACGAAATAAGCTTTCAATCAAGTACTCATGGACCTCCAACGGACTCTGTATGTGAAAGTTATGCCCGTTTGAAGCTAGTGCTGTCAGGCTGATTCCGAACTGATCTGAC
The DNA here is from genome assembly GCA_036346255.1 of Ampelocalamus luodianensis. NCBI lineage: Eukaryota > Viridiplantae > Streptophyta > Magnoliopsida > Poales > Poaceae > Ampelocalamus > Ampelocalamus luodianensis. The sequence continues at coordinate 21,813,044 of CM070622.1, read as the reverse complement.
CAAAACGTATCCAGCTTGGCACATGCAGTAGCACCATGGCTTGTAGACATAGTACCATGACATGTAGACGTAGCTCGATCCAATTGGGTAATATGGTCTTGCATTAGCCGAAAATCCTATTGGCGAAGATGTTGTTGAAGTAGAGGATGCAGTGCAGCAGGTCGAAGCAGTGGTTGCATCCTTAGGTTTGATGTTCTCATCAGACCCCACTGGTCAGCATCTACGGCCAGGTTAGACCTCGGAAGAAAACATATTAAATGATTAAGGAAATCCAGTGTAACAGCCCTAACTTAGGGTTTGTATTTCAAATGTGAAATTTTGAGGAGAAATAAAAAAAAAAAAACTTTTGTTGTCTCTTCAAATCATTTGAAAATTTCTACATTTTCCTAGCAATTTCCTTTTCTAGAATTAAATTCTTGTTAATGGAGATTGTTGTCAGCAAATCCTTAGCCTTCAAACTTGTGATCATCCTCTGAAATTATTTTTCCTATCATCTTGATCATCCTATCTACCTCCCTGAATTGTTTCACAATTTTTAGATTTTGTTTGCTATTTCAAATGCCCAAGTCAAACCAGTTTAGAAATCTGGTCAAACCTCTGTGCAGCAGCTTGTGAATTTTCTCTAGAACAATGCAGTGCATAAAAAGTTCTGGAAAAATTATACAAGGTTGTCCTCTGTCCCTAGTAGCTACCATAAAAATTTCGAAATTTTTGGAGCTCTGGATGATTTTGCCCACTATTTTTGGATGTTTCCACTTCATCTCAAATCCAACACTTTTTCAATTCTATTAAACTTCCACTCTTACATTGCCACTCAATTCTCCACCATTCTCTGCGCCATCCAATGCGATAACGGCGGTGAATTTGACAACAATGCTCTTCGTCGATTCACTGTCTCCCACGACATTATTCTTCATTTTCTTGTCCTCATACTTCCCAACAAAACGGCAAGTCTGAACGCATCATCCGCACTATCAACGATATCGTTCAGTCGCTCCTTTTTCAAGCTCGCATGCCACCATCTTTCTGGGTTGAATCCCTCCATGTGGCTACCTACCTCTTAAAATGCCTACCCACAAAAACTCTCAAGTTTTCCACCCCGTTTCAGGCCTTGTTTCAGACTCCGCCATCCTACTCTCATCTTTGTGTGTTTGACTATCTTTGTTACCCGAACGCTGCTGCCACCATGCCACACAAATTAGCTCTCGGTCCCCTGTGTGACTGTATCTTCCTTGGATACCCTCCAAATCACAAGGGTTACCATTGTATGGATCTCAATACCTGTCGGATCATCATTTCATGTCATGTAACATTTGACGAATCCGTCTTTCCCTTTGCTCTCTCTTTTCCAAGCTCCACCTCAGATTATGAATTTCTAGATGTTCTTCCTCCACTGTCATCTCCCATGGTAGATCTCCCCACTGAGGAAGATCTTCCTTTATCTATTGCTGAAATTCCTGTCACGACAGCTCCTTTCCAACCTAACGCTGCCGCTCCTGCCATTGCAGCCCCAATCATTGTTGCTCCTGTCATGGCACTTCTTCCATCTGACGCGGCAGCACTTTCACCTGCCATGGCAGCACCTCCAATTGTCGTAGCACCTTCTCACTCCCATGGTACTCATCTCCATTCCGGCATTCATGTCCCACCACGTGAGAAGCTTAATCTCCATGCCTCTACTTTATCTCCTATTTCTAGCCTTCCGAAATCCATCCACGGTGCTCTCAAAGACCCAAATTGGTATTCTTCCTTGGTAGATGAATTTCAAGCTATTCTCTCTAACCACACATGGGATCTTGTGCTTCCACCTCCTAATGCTGACGTTAATTCTGGCAAATGAATTTTTCGGCATAAGTTTCACCCAGATGGTACCCTTGCTCACTATAAGGATTGTTGGATTTTACGTAGTTTCTCCCAATAGCCCGGCATTGATTTCGATGAAACCTTCACCGGTCGTCAAACTCGCAACCATTGATCGTCCTCTCCATTGTCGTCTCATCCAATTGGCCCATTCATCAACTTGATGTCGAAATGTTTTTTCATGGCACTCATGTCAGTGGTGTCTTGTCATAAACCTTCGGTTTTATTGACTCCCTCTCGCCCATCTCATGTTTGCCGCTTGAATCGTTCCTCTACGGTCTCAAACAGGCTCCACGAGCATGGTACGGTTGCTTTGCATCTTTTATTGCTTCCATTGGATTTTCATGCTCCAAATCTGACACCTCCCTTTTTATTTTTCATAGCAGCCTCGGTATCGTGTATCTTCTTCTTTACGTTGATGATATCATTCTCACAATGTCTGACACCTCCCATATCATTGGTTCTCTTCGCTCTGAGTTTGCTATGATCGATCTGAGTGATCTCCACCACTTTCTTGGTATCACTGTTACTCAGTCCACAGCTGGTCTCTTCTAGTCACAAGCCCCACATGGTGTGGATCTCCTTGACCATGCAGGCATGGCTTCATGCAAATCGGCACCCACACCCATTGATACTTCCCCAAACCGTGCCATACGGACCACTGGTTGATGATCTTGATCCCATCGTGTCACATCCCCATTTTAAGAAATGGAAATATTATGTATCTCATAAGCATGGATTGTGTTTTTGAAGCATTTGTATCATTTATTGCACTTGGAGAATCTTAATCAAAGGATTAAATCTATAACCTAAATCAACTCCTCCAAAGAAACAGAAATTATTACATGTAAAGTTCCTAGAAATAATTTATTTAAATAATATAATATTTATCATGAATAAATATAATTTTTCCAAATTTTTGGAACTTAACCCAACCCAAAGAAAATTCAAATTCAAATTAATAACCAATTGTAGGTTTAAATTTAAAACTAAGCAAATAAATATTGAACAGTGAAGTTTAAAATTTTATATGAGTACTAACATTCCCAGGAGCCTCCCTGATTTATTTCAGAATTTCATTGCTATTTTTATTGGCTCAGTCAAAGTAGAATCACTAGAAATCATTCAGTCGACCCTTGTTAGACTCGTTTGACCAAACCGGAGCACTTTGACTTGATTCGATTGGACCACCTAAACGCACTGACCGAGCCAGGCTCGGACTCGCACCACTTTGTGCCACTAACCGCCTAGGCCCCGCCTGTAAGGCCCTTCTTCCTCCTCCCGTTGGCGTGGTAGAGCGCGCTCGCCACGCGGCCTTGACGCCCTGAGCAGCTCCGGTTGACGGCGTCAATCCACCGCTCAATCTGACCAACCGTGAGCATCACCGTGTAACGCCGCGTCCATTCCCACCATCTCCTTGAGCTTAAACGCCTCCCGCTCCTCTATTTCGCGCACTTCTCCTCATGGCCGAGAGGAGGAGGACGCTGTTCGGTGCAACTAGCTCAGGTAAGCTCCTACCCAGTGCATATCCAAGCTTTGTACTTCCATGCCATCTCCATTTTGGCTAATGCCTGACCCTACATTACTTTGTAGACTTCGGACCACAGTCGTGCCCTCGGCAGTTCTAGAGCGTGCTCCGAAAGACACCATTGTGTCTTCTTCACCTCCGGTAGGTTTTATCCTCTCTCTCTCTCTAGTTCGTCATCGTGTGCCTTTTAGCTTAAGGATGAGATCCCTTCAACTAATTTGCCCAATGTATCGTAGGAGCTCTTGGATTTCGAAGTTCCTCCTTTGTCGGCCAGAAACCCTAGCTTCATCTCCGGCGCCGATCTGGTAACACATTTTCCAATTCCTTTTGTATACACCACTCCACTAGCATCCATAAGATATTCGACACATTCTTTTCATTATATTTTGCTCCAGTCGACCTCTCCACGTGCAGCTGAGTCGCCGCCGTCGTCTTCTTTGTCGCTGGCCCATCTCCGAGCTCCTCCTACCCTCTTCGCCAGTAGCCTCCATATACCTCGTAAATGCTCGGGCACCTCTTATCTGGACAACGCGGAGCCATGCTTGTGTTTGCACATTTGCTATAGTTTCATCGCCGCTCCATCTCCGGCTAGCCACCGGTACAAGCCACCTTAGCCGCCGTAACTACTTCCATTAGTAGCGCAATGATATTAGTAACTCATTCATGACTTTGGCCGGCTTCACCGTGGCCGGAATGGCCGGTAATGCTCCGGCGAAGCCAGAGCTCTCTTGTCGGGCCGTCCGACAAGGATTGTAGCGATGCGATTACAGCTAATCGTGGTTATTTAAATGCTAATGACTCTTCAATAGTTAATAGCTGTGTTAAGGTAGTTGATGTATCACTTACATGTGGACCTGAAACAGAAATCAGTGGAGATAAGTGAAAATGCAGAAGTGGCTGACATGTGGGCCTAGCCCTTAAGTGCCCCATGCACCATGTAGTGCACCGGTGAACATGGTTCATAGGACTGAGTCTATGACGAGTGGGTCCCACCTGTCAGTTCGGGTTTAATTCAGAGTTAAAAGAAAAACAACGATGTTCATTGGACCCTGATGAACCCGAAGGTCCGATTGTTGGCCCGATCTTTCGTTGAGAACGATAAGTTCGGTAGGCGTCGCTCAAATCTCACGATCCTGGCTACGAACACGCAAGGCTCGAAACCACGCAATCGCTGAACTGATCGACAAGTTGTTATCAACCGTGCACGAATACCCGGATGACCTGACCACGAAGGTCGATTCCTTCATACACCGAAGAAGCACGCAAGAAAAAGATAAAGCAATCTGAAATTGCAAATAGTAATTGAAATGTTGAATTGAGTTGGGATTTTGAAGCGGTATTATGGTTGGTCTAGTCGACACAAGCTAATACACGAAGTTGCAACAAGGCTAACTTTTAACTAAACAAAATCCCAGAAAACTAGAGGGGGTGCAGCCTCCTTAAATAGGGAACGAGGAGCCACAAATCTAAAGGAACTAGCGGGGAGGGACTAAACTCGTGGGTTACTGTTCATGTGAACAGTACCCACACCTCTAGGTGGGCCGTCGACATATGGGCCAAGTTGAGTTCGATTACAAGGCCCGGATTGGCCCAAACAGGTGATATAACGCCTTCTTTAGATGATTGCGATCAGTCTAGATGGAATTTGAAGATGAGGCCAGATCTGTTGGAAAGAGGACGAAATAAGCTTTCAATCAAGTACTCATGGACCTCCAACGGACTCTGTATGTGAAAGTTATGCCGCTTTGAAGCTAGTCTGTCGGTGATTCGAAGCGATCGACCAAAACGTATCCGACTTGGCACATGCAAGAGCACCATGGCTTGTAGACATAGTACCATGACATGTAGACGTAGCTTCGATCCAATTGGGTAATATGGTCTTGCATTAGCGAAAATCCTATTGGCGAAGATGTTGTTGAAGTAGAGGATGCAGTGCAGCAGGTCGAAGCAGTGGTTGCATCCTTAGGTTTGATGTTCTCATCAGACCCCACTGGTCAGCATCTACGGCCAGGTTAGACCTCGGAAGAAAACATATTAAATGATTAAGGAAATCCAGAAATCAATTATTTGTACACTGAAAATACAATTAACTTCAAAATTGCATAACTAATACATTTTAACTCCAAAATGAGTGAAACCAATTTTGATAATTTTCTTTTTAACTGAACTTTATTTTAAAATAGGTTTCAAACTTGTAAATGTCACAAAAATATATTTTTTGGAAATGGATCCAAAACTGAATTATTTTTGCACTATAAAATGCTATTAACTTTGAAAATTCATAACTAATTCATATGAACACCAAATAAGATGATCCAAATTCTATTGAACATAACTTTTTATTATATTTATAACCATGTAATCCTTATATTCACCACTATTCTACAAATTTTCACTTAATAATTAAAATAGGATGAATAGTGATAGATTGCAATTTTTTTGGATTTTCCATAAATCTGATTTTCAAACTCCTATAACTCTCTCTCATATAAACTCCAAATGGAATAATTTCTGTACCTAAATTGATCTTAAATCACCAACTAGATACTGTATAAATTTCATGCATGTTCAAGCATTTTAAGTTTTTGGTTATTTCTCGGTGTTTATCGATATTTTTAATTCTTTAGAGTCCGAAGTAATCGACGTAGACTCCTTCGCCACCGAGAGCGAGCAACTTGACTTCCAGCAAGGCAAGCATCATTTGAACTTTCTTTTACATCATATTGATCTCAGTTTTAATAAGTTAGTGTTTGAAATGCAATGATATTGCTTGCATGCTATTTTGTATATCGATATGTTATGAGTAGTTAGTTATGTCCTAACTTGCTGGTTATCCTTGATGATTCCATTATATATATGCTTAAGTTAGATGCTTGTGATGATATTTATTTATTGTATGTTGAGTGCTTAGCCATTGCATGTGAATTAAAAACTTTGTTATTTAAAAAGGTTTTTGGTCTGGACAAGTGGTTGTTAGTGTGGGTGCTGTTATGCACGAGACTCAGGTACGTGGTTGTTATGCACGAGACTCAGGTACATGACACACGGGTTCTGGACAGGTGGTTGTTGCATTGTTATATCCAACACAACTTGCAAGCCCGCTTACCAAGCGCTATCCGTAGCTTGTACTAAGTATGGGGTTCATCTTATAAGGGTGACTTATCTCAATAGGATCTTCTTGCTAAAAAATACTGAATCTCGATCTACCCAGCCAGCATACCTAAGGAAGTGTGCTATTATCCGGAGGCTTACGGGCATGATCACGTCGTGTGTGTAAAGTAGTACACCTCTGTAGAGTTTAAAACATATTCGAATAGCCGTGTCCACAGTTACAGACAACACTTGGTTTTGAATGACACTGTTAGTAGACTCTTATTAAAATTTGAAATGGTTACAACTTGGTTTCGGCATGAATGGGATATTCATGCATTTTAATTTATCAAAGTGGGCAGCCACTTTGATATTGATTACTCTATATAATTATCTATGTCTTGTGTACTTCTTTTCTTAAACAATGGTTTACCAAATGGCAATTTCAAACTAAATGGTGTAGGAATAAAAATTATCGTGTTTTCTGCAAAACTAAGCCACTAATGCCACTCTTTGATATCCTCTATGCATAAATACTTTTAATTTGTATAAGGCTTGCGAGTACAATTGTACTCAACCCGGCTCTACAAATTCAAGTGAGGATGACTTCGTGCCCGATGAGCTCGTTAGCGCCGAATTAGGTGACGCTGATGAGTAGTGCTATTATTTAACCCCCAGTCAATTGCCATGGCTTATGGGGCACACTTGCTGGACCTTTTGGTTTATTTATATTGCTTCCGCTGCTACTTAATGTTCTTATTTGAATTTGGCCAGTTGGCCGCTTTGTGATTGACGTTGAATGAGAGTATGAGCGTGCTGGTCACTGATCTTGGGAGCCAACACAGTCTTATACTCGCTATTTTTGAATTCCCTTTTAACTCGTTAAGTGTGGACTTAGACCATTTGGAGAACCGGCCATCATGCAGTGCTTGTAGAGGAGCCGTACGCATGATCACCGAGGCTCTAGTTTGGTCGGGTCACCTCACTTAGTTGGAGTTAAGGTGTAATTCATTTATCGGAGGTCCAGAGTTATTTCCATGAGACCAGGTAGATCTCAGCCTCGCGAAAATAACCCGGGGGTCCTCACAGCGTTGGTATCAGAGCCATACTGATTGTAGGTTAGAAATAGCACTAGCGTTAGAGTTAGCAAGTCCATGGTCAAATTATTTTTCAGATTATCAAATCTATTTCAGAAAGTTGAAGTTGTGAATATCTTTTATTCCTCACTTATCTTAGAGTCATTTTCTTACCCTCCTCTCATTTGGGTTTATAAACTAACTTTTCCTCTTACCTTGTCCTTCTTGTCTTTAGATGAGTCGTCAATACCTCGTTAAGGAGACCCAGGCTAAAGATGTTGATGGATACCCAGCGCTACTTCGGGACATGATGTGGAGGGCCAATTTCACATACCAATCGATGTACTCCATCTACCGTCGAGACCGAGGACCAAGAATGGAAGAATACCTGGTCGTAGCCAACATCATCGCCAGACGCGTGACGGGAAGTATCCCATACGGGTTCCAAGTGCGTGGCACCTCTGAGGCTACAACACTGCAGGCAGTGGCTCATGTGGCCATGAGTCATCTTCGTCATGACTTGACGGAGTTAGCTCAACCACCATATGAACATTTCCCACTGCAAGCTCGTGGTGCGGAGGTGAACACCTTCGCTGAGATCCAGTATGGGGAAGATCCCCAAATGCGGCAGTTGGCGAGATCAGTGCATATCATGGACCGGATCCACCGTTGCACAATGAATGAACTATGGGAGACGCGGCGGCATCTCATAGCGGCCCAGGAGCACCTACAACTCATGCACAACATGGGGCTCATTCACCGCGAAGTGATTCATGGGGAGAACGAGGTCTCTCCATACGCTTTTGCACAACCTGAGTATTGTCTTCCCGAAGTGGGAGGACATGTACCCAACCATGGGCTGAGGCGTCAAGCCCGTATGTCAGTGAGTTTTTCTCGTGCCCAGAGGCCAGAACTCGCGAGAGGCCACATCATTGACATAGGATCCCCGCTGCGCATTACCAACCCGGAGGACCCCGAAGAATCGGGATCACCCGAATATTATCTTTTAGACGAGTTTTCAGTGAATTTCAACCGGAACCACTAGGGTATTAGTGTCTTAAGCTCGCTGTCCGGAAATGTGTTGAGCGAGCATGTATCTTTAAATTAATGTAATAGGTTAGTAGGGTTGAACTCTTTATGTATTATTGCAAGAACTTTTCGTTTTGGGTGGTTGCCATTCGTCTACGGGCCTATATGAATGTAATCGTGCCGGAAAACTATGATTTGCTTTAATGGATCTTGTACTGGCCTTAGTGCCTTTGTACCCCCATTTGGTGTTAAGTTTTGCGTATTTTTAAGTCTTGATGCATGCTAAAATAAGTACTATACGCCCGCTATCCAGATTTTGTTCCACACTCGTACGAGCACATCTTTAGTCTATTCTCTAACCACTCGTGTGATAACAGGGTGGCAGGGCCTAGCACTCGTTCAAGGGCTCAACGGGAAGAGGGGTCGCCACCCCTGGGCATTCACTCCGCTACTGTCAGTGAGCTTTATGCACAAGGAGAGCATGGAGAGCCTTCCAACCGTCAAAATTAGCAAGCCAGTCAACCCGAAGAAGTGCTCCCACCGCCACCCACAATGGCGGAGGTGTTGGCCCAAATAGAAAGGAACCGCATGGATCAAACACGGATCCTTGAGGCCATCTCCCGCAACACCTCCCCAACTCCTGGACCAGCCGGGGGAGCGACATCTCATCTAGCTCATGGGGGACTCGTTGACTTTCAACATATGAATCCCTCGATATTATCTAGTTCTGAAAATCCCATGGAGGCGAAGGACTGGTTTTGTGCTATTGAAAAGAAGCTGGCAATTGCTCAATGCGTCGGTGTTGAGAAGGTTTTATTTGCGAGTTACCAACTCGATGGGGCAGCAGGCACGTGGTGGGATAATTTCTTGCTGAAAGCGAAATGTTTGGACTTTGGACCTTCACAACAGGTTGTGTTATTCTTTTTCGCAAGCATATCTTTGACTTCAACTGGGACAGAGCAGTTTTTATTTTTTAATCCTTTTTTAAGAAATATTTTAAAGATAGCATCTTCTTAACTTTATTTCCAATTCTAACCCTTTTGGTCACGCCATGCCCCGTGGCGTGACCAAACTGTGCTGTCACGCCACCTACCACGGCGTAACCAAACCTGCCAGATAACCCCCCAAGCTAACACGCGTCTGTGTTCGGGCTAAGTCTTGTCACGCCAAGAGGAGTGGCGTGACAACACTCATTTACCACGCCAAGATCCGTGGGGTGACAACGTGCTTTTGCCACGCCACGCGTGGTGGCGTGGCCAAAGGGGTTAGAATTGGAAATAAAGTTAGGATGAGGCTATCTTTAAAATATTTTTTAAAAAAGGATTAAAAAATAAAAACTGCTCACTGGGACATTGGACAGTTACTACTTGGAACTTGAAACCAAGTTGAAAAAGTATACGCATTGCATACTTACCTAAAGCTGTATGAATGATGGAGTTGGCCATTTCAAGTCCTAGGTAGAAAAACGTCAGGCGATGTGGAGTTGTGCATGGAATTAACTTAGAATTTTTGTACTTACAATTCTTTTCCTGTAGATTTGTTGTCTAGAACCACTCCCTTCACTAATCTAGGATCTTAGTTTGTGTGAACAGGTCACAAGTAACCTACCACCAACTGTTGGATAATACAACTGGAACATGACACTAATGCCACTATTAATTTTGTTCATCTCCACATTAATCATTTGATTTCACATTTAGATAAACGCATTATGAAATGAAGAACATCAAAGGGTAGGCAACCTAACATATAATTTGTGGGAATCAAATTCTACCTGTTAGCCAAAAAATTGAAACCGAGGTTCTAACATGTTGTACAACTATGATTTTTTTCCCAGGATTTTTCCAAGTGTACAGGTATTCAAACCATTATGGATGTATATGATTTCGAATTCATAAAACTTGCATTAGAACCTCAATCCTCACCAAAAAAACATACTTTTAACTCTTGCATGTGCAAATGCAGGAGCTGAAGGCGTCATTGGTTGTTAAATACGGCATGCTCGGTAATAACCTGCCGTCGCCGGATCAGGTCATGTCCATGTACAAAGGCAGGCCACGTCGACAGCTTCTCTCTTCGCTCTTCGCCGTCCGATTGTGCTGCGTGTTTTGTTGCCCGTTCGATCTGCACACGTTGGGTTACCACGCCGTTGTGTTGCCTCCGTCACTATGTTTCTTTCGTACAGCTTGTTCTCGATTTCAATATGCTCATTTCTCTTTTTAGCTTCGATGAAACTACAGCTGAAAACTACCCGGATTTTTACTGTTTGTTGTTTCATATAGATATGCCTTGGTGTACTCGCATTAGATGCATCTTAATCTTTTTTTGCTTACTTCATACATCATATATCATACTATCTATATACATCTATCTTTGCACTTCACACTTTGGTGTAATCCTAAACATAACTTCAATGTCTAAAAAAATAAATCGATCTAACTGCACTGTATCCTGCACGCGCGCCGGGCTTTAGTATACATGAGAACAATGCATTGCGCCTGCTTGAGGCTTCATCCACAATCTTTACAGGCCAGGCTGGCAGTGCTGTTGCCTCTGGCGGGCTCGACCGAACGGCCGGCCGGTTGTTTCTTGCGTTTTTCTGTCGAATATTGCTGTGTAAGTTGCCGTCCGCGGCTACGTATTTCCACGTGTTTGGATTTGGAGTTCTCGTTTCTTTGTTGCGACTTGCGGGGTACGGGAAACTAATTTAACTTGCATGTATGGAAGCCTGCTGCCATGCATGTGCAGTATTTTATTTTCTTGATTTACTCAAATAAGGCACATGTCCTCCTTACGTATTCCTTCTGTGTACAGCTACCAATCACATAGATGTAGAAACAAATTTGATGACGGGATTTGCTGGATACGCAGAGATTACTATACAAGCAATGTATCTAGTCAATCAGGTAAGTGAAAAAAGATGTGCAAATTTTAATTTACTTGATGTTCTGTACTCAGGGCATAGCCCAATTAGATTTTCAGGCTGTCAGTTGGCGAAACAATTTGGGACTATCTTAAACGTGAACTTCAGATGCATCTCGCTGCACCTACTATCTTTAACACGTTCATAACTTTTTACAATTAACTTTTACAATTAGCAGGGCAGCCGATATGGTTGATGCAGTATATTCCTCTATGGCAGACATTCACAGAAGAGTCCAACTCCAGCCGGCGCCGTCGACTAAAACGAAAGAAACTCCCAAAAACCAACGCGTCATTACCTCTCTCTATTAGGATTTAACTAGGACATAACTGTGCTTACTGCTTAGTATTATGCAGCGTCATACAACCTAGAGCCGATATAGGCTACGTACAACCGCGTATGCATTGTCTCTTCCATCGTCGACGATGTCGGAACACAACGGTGGCCTGCAGCCAGTAGCGGCCGATCGGCGATCCCGGCAGCAACGTCTGCTCTCCGTCGCCGTCCCTACCATCCCGGTCGTCCTCTTCCTCGTCGCGCCGTGCGCGCTCTTCTTCTTCACCTCCGACTTGGCGCTCCCCCGCATCCGCATCGAGTACGCCCGCCGCGACGCTCCCGCCAGCGCGCCCGCGAGCGTGCCTCCATCGCCGCCTCCGCCTCCACCTCCAGCTGTGCGTGTTTACAGTGACGAGCAATGGCTCCCGCCGCTGCGCCAGCTGACCGACCGGCCGTACTCGCTCGGCGCGGCCGTGTCCGACTACGACGCCCGCAGAGCGTCATGGCTCGGCGCGCACCCACAGTTCCCGGCCTTCGTCACGCCGGGGCGGCCCCGGGTGCTCGTCGTCACCGGGTCGTCGCCGCGCCGGTGCAAGGACCCGGACGGCGACCACGTCCTCCTGCGCGCGTTCAAGAACAAGGTGGACTACTGCCGCGTCCACGACTTCGACATCTTCTACAGCAACGCGGTGCTCGACGCCGAGATGTCGGGGTTCTGGACGAAGCTGCCGCTGCTGCGCGCGCTGATGGTCGCGCACCCGGAGGCGGAGCTCCTCTGGTGGGTGGACTCCGACGTGGTGTTCACCGACATGCTGTTCGAGCCGCCGTGGGGCAAGTACGCGCGCCACAACCTCGTGCTCCACGGCTGGGACGACGCAGTGTACGCCTTCAAGAACTGGCTCGGCATAAACGCCGGCAGCTTCGTGATCCGCAACTGCCAGTGGTCGCTCGACCTCCTCAACGCGTGGGCGCGCATGGGGCCGCGCGGGCCGGTGCGCGGCAAGTACGGGAAGATCTTCGGCGAGGCGCTCTCCAACCGGGGATCCTACGAGGCCGACGACCAGTCGGCGCTCGTGTACCTGCTGGTCACGCAGCGCGGAAGGTGGGGGGACAAGGTGTTCCTCGAGGGCTCCTACAACCTGCACGGGTTCTGGAAGGGGATCGTGGACAGGTACGAGGAGCTGCGGCGGAATGGGCGGCCCGGGCTCGGCGACGACCGGTGGCCGCTCGTGACGCACTTCGTCGGGTGCAAGCCTTGCGGGGAACAAGGCGCGAGCTACGAGGCTGCGCATTGCCGGCGCGGCATGGAGCGCGCGCTCAACTTCGCCGACGACCAGATACTGGGGCTGTACGGGTTCGCGCACGAGTCGCTCAACACCACGGTCGTGCGGCGTGTCAGGAACGAGACCGGCCGACCGCTGGACACGGACGACAAGGAGCTCGGTCGGCTCTTGCACCCAACATTCAGGGCCGCCAAACCCATGTGATTAAGTAGGATTGATTGGTTTGAGTTTTGTTTCAGGAAAAATACTGTTATCTGTATACTCATTAACAAGTTTCGATGTTAACATGTGATTTTATTTCACAGGCAAAATTTCTTTCTCTATGTAGGCGCCAATTTGTGCTTACTTCTGTTATGAAATCTACTGCCATGTTAGTACCATCCGAACGCAGCTTGTTATGCAAGCTTCGTTCTTGATTGTTACTATTGGCAAAGCATCCAAAAAAATTATTCACCGTCTTCGCACATATTCTGCATCGATGCAGGAGGAAAAATACTGCACCTTATCTCAGGCTTACCCTGACGAATCAAAATTTGTTTGAGGTCAGATCACTAGCAGTACCTTTTCGCATTTCGAATACAAAATTTGCAGGAAAAATAATTGTACTATATGACAATGAAATGAGAAAATGAACAATTATAGATTAACTGGCTCAATCTAGCAGGTTATTATTACAACAAAGAAGTGTTGTGTTGGATTGACTAGAGATGACTATATCTATCACAATAGCAATACAAAAAAGAAACTATAGGCTGACAATGAAACAAAATTTCATTATATTGCTTTCTCTAACTACAAAGCTAGACTATAACATTGGTCCTGAGCAACTAGCTCTGATTTTTGACAACTGCTCCGCACCTTAGTCTTTCACCGTTTGAGATCGGTGTTGCATTTGTCAGTGTAGTAAAGAATCAAGCAGCTCCTCTTGCTATTACTTGGATACTGTCTCGGTACTCTGTAGGTTGATGCTAACGATAAATGGTAAGCACAGTTTGTGTTCAAGCACTTCCATCAGCTTCATCCAATGATGATGACAAAAAGTTCAAGATGAAACCATCTAGATCGCCATCCAGAACTGAATCAGGGTCAGGTACTTCGTAGTTTGTCCTGAGATCCTTGACCATACGGTATGGCTGCACAAAGGCAAAAAACATCAGTCATATGTCTGAAGTACTACTACTATACAAGTCCAGTGGCAGAGTTTTGATGTCTACATTCAGTAACACTATCTACATTCGATATTCTAGCTCATTTCACTATTTGGATAGCCAAAGTGCCAAACACACTAGAAGTTCCTTCTCTTGTTCCAAAACCTCACTATAAAGCATTATGGCAGATAATATAAATAAAAACACGTAATAAATGATGTAGCTGTGGAACATAGTAGTGTGCAGCTTCTTTCTTGACTTTCAAACAACAGCAAGTGAGGACGCACACAAAACAGAAATAGGCCAATGAATGACATGGACTAGCTCAGAGGAAACACTGAGACAATAGATAATGCAATCCTAAAGTCATAATGTTATCCTTGCCAGAGTAACTAGCTTAATCTTATAATCTTGTAAAATGGAAGACTTACATGGAGTACATAAGATCTTATTTGGTTGCCCCAGCTTATATCAGAGAGTGATTGTGTGTGCTCTGCATTCATCTGTGCTTGACGGGCAATCTCAAGCTGGTCCAATCGAGATTGGAGCACTGCCATCGCTGACGCTTTGTTCATATGTTGTGATCTGCATTTTTTTGAGCAAGAATTAGGATATATGTTCTATTCATGCAGACAGAAATAGACGAGATGTCATTTCTGTTTAATCAAGATTCAAGAATCTGGGTTCAGGAGATATCACTTGGTAGTTGGTTCATAAAATTCCAAATTGCCAATCAATTAAGAGGTAACTAAAAATGCTGCTAAGTTATGCTCGGCAGATTAATAAATTATTTTCATCTTTAGAAATGATTAGGAATTTGGATTATAAAGGAAAAGGCAACAAATTTACCTTTCATTTTGACAAGTTGCACTTATACCAGTTGGAATGTGCACAATTCTAACAGCACTTTCCGTGGTGTTAACATGCTGGCCACCAGCTCCACCAGCACGAAAACGTTCTATCCGAAGATCTGAATCTTTTATCTGGAATCGGGTAGAGACATCACCAAGAATAGGTATTACAGCGACTGCAGCAAAGGAAGTGTGCCGCCGCTTTCCACTGTCAAATGGAGAAATCCGCACTAACCTATGAACTCCTACTTCAGCTTTGGCATATCCAAATGCATATTCACCATCAACTTTGATAGTAGCCCTCTGGAAATAGAAGGTATTCAGTAAGACCAACATTTTTGCTAAAAATAATCCTCAAATTAAAAAGTAACACATTGCAAAAGAGAGAGGAACTTCATCATAACCAGCGCTACTTCTGTATAGGATTCACTTATGTGAGTTGAGGAGAAAACATGTAAACCTTGATTCCTGCTACTTCACCAGGCATTTCTTCTACCACAGTGATAGCATATCCCCGTCGTTGAGCCCATGATCTATACATGTTCATAACCATGGCAGCCCAATCCATGCTCTCAGTGCCTCCAGCCCCTGCTTGAACCTGGTTATGATATCATCATGAGGAATCATACATTAATAACCTCACTAGAAAAGAGTAAAAGAACTTACTGTTTCAACTTTCAAGTACAGCTTTACAAGAACTCTAGATTGAGCACTGCACTGAAAATTCTTAAGATGATACAATAAATATACCTCAATGAAGCAAGAGAAAGAGTCTTTATCTCCAGAAAGCAATGCATTCAGTTCTTTCTCCTTTGCACTTCTTCTCATATCCGCTAATGCTCTCATGGTTTCCTGCACAGGACAGTTAAACATCGGATAAAACAAGCAGCTCGTTTGCACCATGAAGGGTTCCAACAAAGATCCATATAATTGTGTTTAGAGATTTATATCATGTAATTGTGTAAAGGAAGCAATGTATTCACCGTCTCAAGTTCATTATCATCCTCTTCACGTGCAAGCCTCAACATGTCAATGTGCTCAATCAATTCCTGCTCAAATTGGATCACTGACTTAATCTTGCCCATGAGCTCACCATGCTCACGGCTAACCCTCCCAGCAAAAACCGGATCATCCCAGAGGTCTGACCTCTCCAATACCATGGCCAATTGCTTTGATCTCTCCAGTATCCATCCCCACTGCGCAAATCAAAACAACGCCCAGTTAAACAGAGGTAAGTGCACACATACACACGCCATTCTACACGCAACTATGCAAACATGCGCTTGAACAGGCATCTTAGCACGTGCGCGCGCGCCCATAAGGGCGCACCTGCATACGCACATTAGGTGTTTGTGGATATGCCTGAAAGAAACGAGCACCTCAGATGCACATCTCAACCCAACAAATCAACAACGCTCAACACTTGACCCATTTCGCGTACGGAAGACACAAAGTATCAAGCATCGTACAAAGATTGGACGGACCTTAAGACGCTTCTTGATGAGCTTGACGGACTGCGCGACGGCGGCGGCATGGCTGCGCCAGTCGCTCTCGGCCTCGGGGAGTATCGTCCACCCCTTGCCGGCGATCGAGTCCACCGTCAGGCCATCCGCCGTCATCGGCGCCTCCGCCACCGCCGCCGGGGAAGAGAACCACCGGGTCGGCTCGCGAAGGGGACATGATTTGGCGCTGGCAGGAAGGCCACGAGTGGGTCCCAGAAGGAAGGCGAAGGCGGCGCCATGGGCGAGGAGGTGATGGGTAGGGTTCAGGGTCCTGGAGCGGAGGTGCGAGAGGACGATCGCTGCCGTCGATCGGGCTAGGAGGCGGGAAGCCATTCCCATCGGCTCCGAGGATGTCTAGTCGAAACTCGGAACACAGAAGACGTTTTGCTGTGCGCCTGGCGCCTCTCAATTGGGAGTAATAAGAGTACTAGGCTAATAACTGTCTTCCAAAGCAGCAACTTACACCCTTTCAGGCTTTCAGCTTTGTTTGTTCTGTGTGCCTACATACTGCAAAAAGATTGTTTTTAATAAACAACTTGGGGATAATTTTCACTGTGAAATAATATATAACTTTGCTGCTACCTACATGTGTGCAGAGGGAGCTGCCAACCTTATTGTAGGTTCCTGCCTGATGATTCATTCCTCAAGTTCTTTGACGTCAATGCAGAATCAAAGGTTCAAGGTTGGTAATCAACAATTCCAGGACAGATAGGGGAAAAAAAACTTTTAACTCCCTATATTGTTAACTTGTTTTTTTTTATCAGTGGCCGAGTGCCATGCAACGGTGGTAAAGAAAGCAATTGGAGACTACTGCATGGTATGCATACGCTGCTGATTAACAGTGGCACACTAGATGTACAGAAATTGACTGACATGTGAATTTCTTGAAGGCTATGGAAGGAGGCTCTCTGCTGAAACTCCCATTCACCACGATATTGGAATACCTTCAGGTCTTGTAACTTCTATTTATAGCTAGAATCACATGAATTTCAAACCAAAATTTGAAAAGCACGACACAACATTTGGTTACAGATGCTGAGGATGGTGGCTACACCTATGAGCTCTGTCGGGCTACGCAGGATGTTCTATCTTGCTGCAGCTGTCTCTTGACTTTATGTTCCTTGGGATAGCATGGTATGATTTAAGCAGCTGCGAGATGTGTTTCCTGATTGTGTTATACGATGGACAAAGAAATCTAACATTACAATAGAAGAAGCTTTGCTGGTAAGGCCTTACATGATAAACAGGGAAATTGATTGTTCTTCAGGCAAAACATAAGCAGGTAAAACATAAGATTCAGTCAGCTGGAGGCCCTCTGGATATAAGGCTGTCAGGCTCCAAAAATGCTCTCAATGTTGAGGAACCAGTGGGCCCCATTGGCATTTTGCATATCATTCAAGGTCAGTATTGCTTCAAGATTGTTGATGGAGTGAGAGCACTGTACACCCAACAACTGCTAGTATTGCGCGGATTCTTACAATTATTTGTTTTAACTGTTTGTAAAATAAATGGCAGCTGGAGACAGATTCGGACATCCTTGTTCAGAAAGCAGATATGGCTCTGAAGAAGTACAAGATGAACATTGCTGTGGCCAACTTGCTTGCAACATACAAAGAGGAAGTCATTATTGTCACAAACGGAGAAAGGACTAGTATCCGGAGGTGCAACAAAGATGAGGATTTGGAAGAGCAGATAATCAAACTCCTAGCACAGAAGCACTGGAAGTATATTTATGGCAGTACAGATGGGTGCGCCCAGTGTCTAGACTGATCAATTATGACAAAATTGTGCCGTACCGTTTCACATGAGAGGTTTGGCTTAAGGCACTACAGTATTTCATTGGTTTCTGGGTGTTGAAATGAAAAGAAAGCCCAGTTGAATATGAGCAATCACTATACCTGTGATCTGTAAGACTAACGATGCTGATAGGTATGTGAACAGTATCGACATATATATTCTTTTTCTTCTTCTTTTGTTTCTGAAAATTACAAAAAGGTGAAGCTAAAAGCACTGTCACCTACCAATAGCTTTCGAATCTAAACAGCTTATTGTATGTTAATTTACGTGAAACACAGCTATGTCTATTTATGAGTAAACTGCACGTTGCACTCGGTGAAGTGTACGTAGTTTCACTTTGCACTAGGTTTTGCAAATACTTTCGCTTCGCACCAGATGGTCCGTATCATGGCAAAAAAAATCACTTTACACCAGGTTCATGCACTCATTGTTCACAGTCAAGCTCCCCTGGTGCCATCCCCCCACCTCCCTGATCTCCTCACCTTTCACTCTCTCTTCCCCTCTGGTAAATTCCTCCACACGTCACCAAACACCGCCACATCACCCTTCTTCTCCAGCTTCAGTTGTGCATCATTGAGCTATTCTTCACCGTAGTTCGATTCTCTGTGCTCCTAGCTTTCTCCCCTCCCCCTTCGATGTTCCCGGCCTCAATTAAAGGTTCCCACCGCTTCGATGGAATTCCTCCTCCATTAGCCACCATCGAGGGCACACCATTATTGTTCGCCTCCGTCACTGCCACCACCACCGTAGACCTCAACGTATCCCTCACAACCCGTTTGCCTTCACCGCTCCCTCGCCAGCACTCCTCCGCCGACGTCAACGTCAACAAAGAAGCCATAGCCTCCTCCCGCATGTGCCTGCATCCCTCCACACTGACATGTGGGAGGCGACCTGGCAAGTGGGGACAAGGTCCTCCCTTCCACTAACATATGGGACCCACTGTCATAATTCCGTTAGAAGCAAAGGTGAATAATAGCTGTGTAGTATGTAACCGGGTTTGAACCGGGTTTTTTCCACCATAATTTTTTCTTGAGCCTGGTGCAAAGTGAAATTATTTGTAAAACCTAGTGCAAAGTGAAACTACATGCACTGCTTTGTTGTTCCTCCATGGTTGTTCCTTGCTTGGGAAATTAACAAAAGGCGGGTAGTATGTAAGTGTCAACGTGTAGAACAAAGAAATTGCAGAGAGGGAGATGTACCTGTTCATCTAAAAGCACGAAATCAAGGCAAAGGACCTTCCCAGGCCTACTATCATCTGTATACTCGGAGAAGCGAATTGCTCTCACACGGACATGCCAACGGTGAGATTCTTCTGTGACATCCTTTAGTAGAATGTATTCCATCAGACATGATAAAAAATATAGAGAGGAAAATTAGTACCATGAGTAGTGTGCTGAACTGCCTCACCAACGGATTACATCTGTCAAGCATAGCAATGAGAGAAGTGTGAGAGCCGACCGGAAATTTAACTTGTAATGCTTAGCCTTCCCACGTGCCCGATGGACTTGTCCCGAGTTCATATGTAACACGAAGGGAATAACCGGACACACGCGGGAATGACCGTCCTAGCATCACAAGAAAAATTTCTAGCTCTCGGTATATTATGTACCTCCCAGGTCAACAGTACACATACACATTCACAAACATCAAGCCATACCCGAGTTATTACAATACCAAAATCTTCATAATTTACAACACAATAAACATACAAGGTTTAGAGTTCATACATAAGGCCGACCGGCCCAAAAGCATGATAAAATATCAAGTTCGCAGCGGAAACATAAGCCATAAGATGGCAGCGATAAAGGCCAACTGGCTGTCCTTACCCACAAGGCAACCAACCGGTAAACCACCGAGCTAGTCGTCGCGTTCGTAGTTGGTCTCATATTGACTAACCCCTTGGGGATCAACCTCCTCTCAGCATGGAGAATCCTGTTGAGTACACAATTGTACTCGCAAGACTTACAATAACAAAATAAAGTAGATGTATTTAAGTATCAAAGGAAGGCTACTACACTAGGCAATTTTCAGTATAAATGCATTTTATTTGCAATAGAGTAATATGTTGCAAGGCAATTTACCAAAGCTGTTTTTATTTGCTTAAATAACAAGGAGACAATATTTAGAGACATAATTAACAACCTACAAGTGGCTGCCCACAGCCACCACAACATTAGTATGAATTTCCCTTTCGTATCACCCGATTCAAAGTTTTATCTAAAAGTAGAGTCTAACTCTTGCACAACCTAACCAAGCATATCCATAACCAAGAACTTGACTATTCGAATAGATTATACCCCACAGGGGTGTACAACTTTACCCACATGTCCGACCACTCCTTTGCCATTCAAAATTAAGCACACTTTCTAAGGTATGCCGGTGGAGCTAGATCATACGAGACGTTTCCAATGAAATGCATTAGCTAGGAGCCACCCTATGGGTGCGAAGACCTCCGTGAACCACCCTTGTGTGTGTAGACAGGGCTCCCTTGAAGGACCCATATGTTGTGACGGAGTCACTGGTAAAGCCTCAGTCAACTATCGTTGCTCCTCAAGTAAGGGAACCTACCAGGAGCCCAGCCCGCACATTTCTATTAACAACAGAATATTTTTCTCCCTAACAACTACCGCATGTGGCTAAGAGTTAATACACAACAAAGTAATAAGTCAAGAGAGGTTCCCAATACCCTCATGTGGATGCACGCAATAATGCTTGGATCAGTGACACAAGATGTTCAGTCCTTGTTGACTTGGGCATGAACCACACACCTGATAAACACACCATTCAACCATTTGCCCAAGTTCAAATCCTTTTAGTTTCAGTTTTAATTTTTCAAATACAATACTTACATGGTACCCTGACCCAAGTAATTAAAGTGATGCTATAATGACCATCGTCGAACGATGATCCCCATTCTACCGAACTAAGCATTGCTAAGCGATACTGACTCGTATATGGTATAAATGACCATAACTCATCCACCAAGCTCTAATTCATCAGCGGGAATATTAACCTAGGCTCAGGGGGCAAGGGTTGAACACTAACCTATAGCTCATGCAACTGCTAGGATTAACTACCTCTAACGATAAATTAATCATTAAATAGAGCATGCATACACATACAATTGCAAAACAAGATAATAGTGTTGAACATAGTAGGATCAACATGATCAAATGACAGGGGTTGCTTTCCTTGCTGGGGATAGTCCAGGTGCTACTGAGGATCACTTTCGTACACACTCGAATCTTCGAAATCTACCGAACGAACGAGAAGAACGAATAAGAACGAATACCGCCAAATTTAACCAAAAATTCAAATTCATCCAAAATGCACAAAAATTACACAGCGGGTATAGTATAATTTTAGATGAATTTAGCAAGAAGAATCAACTAAAATAGAGTTCATATGTGAGAGTTGTGCCCTAACCAATTTCTGTTGGGAGGGAAAATGGAAAACTAGGGTTCACTGTTTTTGAAACCGAAATTAATTCGAATTTCAAAATTTTCTATGATAGTAACACGTTTCAAACCTATGCCATGTGAAAGTACATTAAAAATGAAAACCAACAAAATTGGTTTCACTCAATGTGGAGTTGATTTGAATTAGTTATGAATTTTTTTTAAGTTTAAACCAATTCCTAGTGTAAAAATAATTCGTTTTGGAATTTCTAATCGCATTAAATACTTTTTATACGCAAGTGCACCTAGCCACTGAGAATGATAGGTGGGGTCCACTGCACATTATTTTCTTTTTCATTTAATTTTCGGATAATTCTCTACTGACATGTGGGGTCCACATGTCATAGGCTAGGTTTATGATAATAGTGCATGGACCGAAATATACACGTGCGGTCCATCGTCCATGGGTGCGTTTACTGTGTGCTTAAATGCTTCGGGCCCACATGTCAGCGAAACATTAGAGCATTTAATCCAAATACTAATCAAAGCTTAACCCTTAAGACAGTGATTTGGTTTTAATGGTGCGCTACAATGGCTATCGGTTTTTACGACAAAACAGAGACTCTCGGGAGATTCACTAACACGCTCGCCGACAGCGATGGAGTCCACGGCGGCGCTGGCTATTACTAAAAATGGAACCCCACAACCCTTGCGACTCTACTGGTACCAATGGCGAGGCTCTGGCGGCCTGTGGCAGCGGCGCGATGAAGTTTGGTGGCGAGTGCATTCAGGCTACACTGCCATTTTGCAAAGCAATGATGCCCATGGCAAAACAGCGTGTGCATGAGCAATAGGAAGGTTCAAGGATCTCACCGGAGTGGAGAGGGAGGACGAAGGCGCTCGGAGTTGAGATGGCGACCTCGACCCAAGGCGACGGCGAGGTGGCTAATGAGGAGAGGAAGAAGAAGCTTGGGAAAGCTTGGGGAACCTCTGGGGTACCCTCGTGGTGCTTCTGATGCCGAGAATTGGCCTAGGTTTCACCGGAGAGGTTGCGATGGTGGAGATGGCTCTTTAAACCGGAGATGAGGAAGAAGCACAAATACGATGGTTCCTGCGGAGCAAAGGTAAAATTAGGTTGGGGGAAACACTCATAGAACCCCAGAACACAGGTTCACTGGTGCGGCCGGTACGGTGAGGCAGCGTGTCGGTCGTAAAATAGGAGCTTGAGCTTCTTTGCACTCAGGCTTGGTGGAAGAAGATTGGAGGTGGGGGAGAGGTAGGGAAGGAATTGGTGAGGAGAAAGGGTGATCAGGGAGCTCCGGTTGGCTTTAAATAGGGAGGAGGGCGGAGAAGCGAGCAGGAGCTCCCGTGGGCACCAGTGGCGACGCACATGGCGTACGGGTAGGGATGGGGCGGCCAAGCAAGCATGGGCGACGCGAGGCGAGGGGAACCGTGGGCGTTGGTCCAAAACCGGGGGCATCCTTAGTTGTTGTATTCTTGTTGGGCCTTTGAGCACTTGTTGGGTTAGCAATCTAGCATAGTTGTTGGGCTGGGTTCTAATTTAATCGAGCTAAATGAGTTGCTACTTGAACTTGGCTCGTTAAATTGACACGACTGCTAGGCTTGGCTCGGCTCGCGTATGGCACGAGTTCGAGCTGAGTCATTAACAAGCCAAGCTGGCTCACGACTTTCGAGCTTTTTTTCACCCCAACTCGGGGCCACTAGAGGGCATAACAGGTGTCCCCGACAGGGATCAGCGACGGTTGCATGTGCATGCGTGTTTCAGAACTGAATCGTCTGGCGTAACGTTGCCAAGGCCATCTGCCATCCAATCCAATGCACCTCCTTGGCTCCACATTCTTCACAACTCTGAGCACATGGCTACATGCGCGAGTAAGTGCCATGTCGCGGCAACGTGGTGGGCTAGCTACGGGCCTGTTTGGATTGTGAACCCAGGTAGCCATACCAAACTTTTGGCAATGCTAAAAACTAGGCCAAAAAATGGTGTTTGGATCGTAGCCATACCAATTCACGGGCAATACCGAAATTGATGGGTTTGGATTGCAACCATGCCCAAATTTGACAAAAATATGAGTATGGCACGTGGGTCCCATATGATATCTTTTTTTGCACCAAAATATGCCAACATGGGTCTTATTTTGTTGATTAAATAAAAAGGAACACAACGGTTTAAACGGGTCACAAATCAGATACTCGGTTTAGAATATATGATCATTTTAAGGCCTTGAATCAAACTTAACATGCAATTAATGCCACTAATGGAAGCCAACCAGTTGTTGCCACATGTCACCAACTCACTGTTGCTGTTGCTTCCTGCCACGCCAAATTTTGGCAGCGGAATTTGCAGTCCGTGCAATGCCAGGGAATTGGACTGGAAAATCTGGGTGTTACCAAAATTTCCAGGGTAGCATCAAATGTTGGTATCGAACCAAACATGCCAAAATTTTAGGATAATACTAAAATTTTGGTTTGGTTCGTTTGAACCCTGAACCAAACAGGCCCTACGTGCACAAGCAAGCACGCGCCGGGGCAACGTGGTGGGCTGGCTACAAGGCCATGGCAACGACACACCGTGAGGGGCAAGGGCGCGAGCGAGTCGAGGATGTAGGCGATGCAGAACAGCTGGGGACCATGCCATTGGAGAACTGAGCAACAACGCAATCGGCCAGCGAGGATGCAGACGATGCAGAGCAGCCGGTGCCTGCGCCATTGGAGAGCAGAGCAGCAACGAAATCAGCTAACAAGGATGCAAGCGGTGCAGAGAAATAAAGCTAATGCATTTGTGACAAAAAAAATTCTACATCTAACTCCATAAAAAAGTTAGCCCAAATAAAATTTTATGAATTTGTCCATAGTTTGAAAGAACACTACTGAAGTTTACCAAGACATTAAGTTCGTAGTACTCTCAAGCAACTTCGTTCAATAAAGGGAAGCTGACGGTACTCTCAAACAACTCTGTTCACCAATGGGAAGATTGATGTAGACAATTTATAACATAAGAGAGTAAAAAATTATAACATAGGAGGTTGAAAATAAAAGCTTAAGAAAGAAGCTACTAGCATTTCCAAACTTTAATCTCCAAGTCAAGTCATGAGATGATCAAAATATATCTTGTGCATATATGTCTTCGGCACTAGTACCCTGCATATTGTTAAGAGCGTTAGTTAGCATAGAACAACAATCCATTACTGAAATGCTAGCTAAGCAAAGTTGCACAAGAAGAGTACCGCCAACAGTTCAGTATAAGTCTTGATGAACCATAACCATGGAAATCATTCTCTCTACTCTCAAAAGCTTTCTCTGCTACTAAATGAGTTTGTGCTGATATGATCTCATCTTCTTGTTGCTGGCAACAAAAGTAATTTAAAGGTTCAAACAAAGTATTAGATTATATTTGAATGATCAAGCACAAGTTAAACAAAGTAATTCATCTGTAGATATAAGGAACATACTGTAGATAATTGTTGTGTTGTTGTAACTTTGGTTGGTCCTTTCTTCCTTATCTTGTGTTGCCTATCAATCCAAGTTAGGTTTCTCTTTGACCTTCTTTTTTGTACTAGTTTTTTCTTTAGGCATGCAGTGCTCAAAAGTTCCTTTGATGCTTCAGGAATCACTTGGGCATCGCATCCCTTTCCAGGATTACTTTTGACATTCATTCATCCAGCCTTCAACTTGCTTACTAAGGCTATCAAATGCATTCTCGATTAAAATTCAACATTCTTCATAGCTGGTTGCTTTAGTGGCCAAATTGACAAATTTGTGCGAGAGAAATTTGTAGCGGAGAATGACACATATCATCGGATTTTCAACAACATTCCTTCCCCCGACTATCCTGAATTGTTCCACACTGTGCTTCTCTAGTCCATCGTTTCAAAATATAATGTGTCGGTGGTAACTTAATATTCATCAAATCAAGAACTTTTAAAGCATGGGCACACAATATTCCTATTCTCTCGAATTGCCCACAACTGCATGAAGTTGTTTGTTCCAACAAATTACCAATAACTTTGCATTCCACTTCGAATGTTAGATCTTCACAAAGACTGCTAATCGTTACTGCGTATTCATAGCTCCCATCCAATACTGTAGTGCACGCTGCTGTAGATCTCTCATATTATTTTTGAAAGCACTCAAATATGACTAGAGTGTAAACCTTGCTTGCTTGTACCAACATGGTGTTCTCATTTTGATTCTAGGTTGTTTTTCCCTAGACTCATACTCTGAATTGAACTCATTGTCTTGTTTTCCTTGCACAACCCTTTCAAAATGCTTGAAAAACTGAATAGTATCAAACTCTGATTTTAAGTGGTATTTCAGGTCGTTGTTTAAGCTCTCGCTTAGTTGTGTGCTTCGCATTCCCAAGGTGAAAACATCTCTATATAACATTCAACCCACTTCTCTCTTACCTTATAGATGCTATCAAACCACGTTTGTTTTTGTACCTCACCTCATGGTGTCAAAAGCTTCTTCAAATGTTGCTTTATCCTCGTAGTCATACATGCAAGCACTGAAGTCTGCAAGAAGATTTCATACACTATTCCTATGATTAGATAAATGTTTGATGGCATTTTGCATTGTGGAAAGTGCATAATCCATGCCACGCTTCTAGAAATACATGCTCAATCGCCTTTCCCATAGCAATGTCTTGATCTGTATATATGGCTCTATGTTGCTTTTGATTATGTGTTGACTGAAAAGTATCGAAAAGCCATTTGAAAGAGTCAAATGTTTTGCCATCCAGAAGACAAGCACCAAAAATCATTATTTCTCTGAAATGATTAAATCCAATGAATACACCAAATGGCCTATGTTCCCTATTTGTTCCAAAAGTAGTGTCAAAAGTTATATCACCAAAATGAACACAGTCAATGATCATGTTAGCGTCAACCCAAAATATATTCGTGATTGGTTCTTCACACTCCAATTGTAAGCCATATTGGAATGACGAGTTCTCCAATATTGTAAGGCCCATACGGACTTGGCAATCAGTCCTAGTTTCAGCTCAAGGCTACTTACTTTGGTGATCTCTTTTGTCTGCTGCCCGATTACGCTCCTTGCAACAAACATATCTGCATGAAGTGATTTTTCCATCAAAACTTACATGGGTTTGAGTACCTCTTTCTCACACTAAACCCAATCCGACCTCCATAGTACTCCCAAAAATCCCACACCTCATCTAAAGTGCTAAATTTTATGCCAATTTGAGGTATCCAACTAGGTTTGACATTGGTTCTGAAAAAAGCACAAGCACAAATCAATTTTTGTTAGTGCAGATAATAGAATTTCCAAAGATTTGCAGAAAAGTAGACTACTATACAATACTATTGATTCCTGCCTTTAGAAATCGTACAAGGAATAGTATATATATGTGCCAAGTTAATAATTTCTATCCTTTGTCCTGTCATCTACCACTTCACCCTGCTCTTTGTTGTCAGTGCAGTAATATAATCTAGATTATTGTGAAAGCATAATTGTACAAGTCACCTACTCATTTGAAGCTGCATTGGTCTGGTACTCCTTGTTTGATCTTGCATTGATCTGGTTTTCCATTGAAACTTATCCCTCGTTGATCTGGTTTTCCATTGAAACATGTCCTGAAAAATTGAAACCGAAGATGATCAATGAGTTGTTGGCGCTGCTGGTCTTCGGGCGTCCGCGTGGCGTGCTCGTCTCCTATGACTGAAGATGATCGATGGGTGGTTCTTGCTGTCAGGCGTCCGCACTATTAGAATAGGAATACTTTTGTATTTCCTTATCAAACTTTTGTATTTCTTTATCTGTATATGGTATATTCCCCTTATACTCCCTATATATATTGCCTATTGGGCCTCATGAATATACACACAATATTCATAACATGGTATCAAAGCTAGAGCACTAACCTAGCTCTTTCCGCTACCACATCCGCCACCGTCGCTGACCTCGAGTTCTTGCACGGCTAAAGCCGAGCTGGTTCTCGATGCTGCCTGCTCGCAGCGCCTGGAAGAAGATGTCATCTGCCGCCAGGCCGCCGCTGCTGTAGCTGCACGTCCTCGACGCCATCCATCCCAGACGCAAGGACGATGCTGCCCGTCCCCAACACGAGGACAATGTCACCCCAACACCACCGTCGCCTGCCCCATCGCTGTCTACGCCCGCGCTTGCCTAGTCGCCACCACCTACACTTGCCGGAGCCGCCGCCAATGCTTGAGCATAGGCATCCTCTGCGTAGAGCAACTTAGAAACCGATTCGGTTTCTAAAAAAAATAGAGGATTTCTGAGAAAAAAATTAAAAAAGCACAAAAACAAAAAAAACAACACATCGATCTAACCATCGTGCCATTCATCACTGCCTATTAGATTTCGTTGCCTTGGTCGCCACGCTGTCTCACGCCGCCTACCGATGGCTTCCATTCCATCAAATGTGATCCCATTCTTGGGAACAAAGCTTCATGGGACAAACTACAGGTTATGGTCTTCACTCATGGAGATCACGCTCGACGGTCTCCACCTCTCAGGACATGTCACTGGTGCTCAACCTTGTCTGCTGTCGCCGGTTCAGCCTCCTCCCAAACAGTCTATTTCTGCACTTCCTGCAGAAGATGAGACCGCCAAGAAGGAGGTAAAGGCCGCTGTTGCTGCTGCTAACCTTGCTGATGAGGCCTTTCAGTATGCCATAGACGCTTTTGAGCATTAGTGGACTGATGAGGCCCGTGTTTGAGCCATCCTGGTGGTCAGCATCAACGACTCCATCCAACTAGACGTTGTTGGTCTGCGTTCTACTCTTCAGATCTGGGAGTACTTACACGAACGATACCAGTAGAGCAGCGCTTCAGTGTGGAGACGCTTCGCTAGTAGGACTCCTCCGTTGATGACTTCTTTCGAGCCCTGGCCAGCCTCTAGTGCTAGTTGGACGAGCTGGCTTTTCCACTCTACCAAGAGTGTCACAAGGTGCAGAAGGCGGATCGTGACCGACTTTTCCTTTATGACTTCATTTACCGTCTTCACCCAAAATTTGAGCCTGTCGGGGCTCAACTGCTGAGCCGCTCACCACGACTGACAGTCATCGAGACTCTTTTGACACTTCGTACTGAGGAGCTTCGCCGCGGGTTAGCAGTACAGTTTGTTCTAGCTGTGCTTGCTACCCCCTTATTCTTCGACTACACCGACGGCTTCTGCTTCGACTACAGTCCCTCCTCAGGTGTCTGTTTCCGCTCCTGTTTTTGCACCAACTGGGGTTTAGTGCAATTATTGCAAAAACTTCGGGCACGACTACCAGAGTTGTGCGGTGCGAAAAAAGTGGAACAAGGTGCGTGGGGTGGACGATCCAAGGAGGGCAGGGAGGCCCTTCCTCCACAGGAGGGCAAACCAGCATATCAGGACCTTCTCAGCGAGGTGACTATTCATGTAATACCCGATTATTCGATATCGAATGCTGTAAGATTAGAGAGGAAATAAGTTAAAATTCAAAATTTTAGGAGAAGTATGGGCCGCCAACCCATATTCGAGAAGAGGAGCCGACCATAGTGGCCCAAGGCCCATGAGTGGGGGCAGCCCATTAGAAGGCAAGGGGAGGGAGGACCAAACCTAGCCCCATTTGCTACAGTAGCCGCCGTGCTACAGTAGCCCGATGCTCTGATGGCGGCGTGCTACAGTGCCTCGCCGCTTGCTGCTCCTCCTCTCCCCGGCGCCATCTTTCCTGCTGCTTGTGGCCGACCGTGGGAAGAAGAAGAAGAGGAAGGAAGAGAGGATTGAAGGAGAATTTCTTCGTGGGATTTGATCAGCGATCTCCGATGGTTCTACAAGGGTAATGATCGATTTCCTCGCTGTTTAGGTTGTTTGAGATGCGGTCGATTAGTTTGATTGGATTGAATTGCTGCCGTTAGAATTTCAGTTCTGTCCTGAATGTTGCGCGGCCTGTTTCGTGATCTTAGAGGCCGAATTTGGGTTGTCCATCTCCTAGAGTTTTGTAGATATTGATCTTAGCTTTCGGTGGCCGCCAAGAACACTGAATTCCGACTTTCGAGTTAAAAGTTATGATAGATTTACTATCTGCTGTCCAGAATCCTGACGAGAATTAGCAGTCTCTGTATAGGTTGATTTATGGCCTAGTTAGAGGGTGATTCAGAGGTCTTGCCCATAACAAATTTTGAAGGTGATATCACTAGCTTTCAGGATTGATAAAGAACACTTCATTTGGAGTTATAGATCAAAAGTTATGCACTTTTCTTTGTGACTGTCCAGATTGTATGTCAGTCTGTCCAGATTGTATGTCAGTTTCTATCTTTAGTTTTGACCCGTGTGCCACTTTTGTTAAAGGCAAAATTTGAATGTTGTGCCAACTAGTTTATTGTAGGTAATTTCATAACCTTTTCAGATTGTTAAAGAACGCTCAATTCGGAGTTGTAGATTAAAAGTTATGGTTGTTTTAGTATTGCTGTCCTGTTTGTTCAGACAGAAGCTGTGCTGCTGTTTTGTTTTCTTTATTAGAGAAGTTTATTGGCCGAATTGGGAAATCTCATCAACTTGAATGTTATAGATATGTTCGTTAAGATGAGGTAGGATCTGGACTCATCTCATTTCGAGTCCCACGTCATTAACTACTGTCATTTTCGTGATGCTGTCCCGACACGTTTTTGGGTTGCAGCCTGTTTTTCAGATTAGGTTTTATGGTGATTCCTTGGGAGTTCAAGGGGGGTATTGTAGACTATTAATTCGGGTTGGATTCTATGTTGTTCTTATTTCGGTTATTTAATTGTTTAGGCCACGAGGCTACCGGTTTGGGAGCGCCATCGTTGCTGCTAATCGTCGCATGCATGAAGGCAAGTACTTTGTTGCTTTTGAGTGTTATGATTGTGAATGTTTTCATGAATATAGTGTGACATATTGTGTTACCGAGATCTTGAATTGGTTATGTTCTTTCATTATGTGGAGTATATCTTGAGAGATGGTATTATCACTGTTCATGTTCATATCATGCATCCTTTTATTCATGTTATGTCCACGGGAGTGGATTGTAAGTCCCACCATTCCAATGTGGGCAATTTTGGACATTGTCATGTCCGTCCACGGAGTGGATTGAAAGACCCATCAATTCCGGTATGGGCACGTAAGACCCATCAATTCCAGTATGGCGACTTTGGACACCTATATGAAACGTTCTTCATATAGGACTTGGATCCCGCACTTTTGTTAAGGTGCGGGCTTAAGTGAACACCGACGGGTGTGTCACTCACTATACCGATATATGCATGTGTGCAGTCCATCCTGATTACATTCATTCATTTCATGTTTTCATAAGTGTTCACTCGATGCAAGGTTCGCATTCTTAAATGGTGATGTCTGTTTGTATATGTGTTCTTTCTCTTTCATTTGTACTTGTGAGTCATGGACTCACTCTTGCGTTGTTTGTTTATTTTAGGTAACCCACGATGTTGGCTCACTTGGGAGGGAGTAGACACGCACTACTCGTTCACATCATCCTATTCATGTTCAAGATTAAATTTAGTTTTATCTTACATTCGTTGATGATGAACTGTAATAATTAAATTATAATTGGTGAAGGAAGGATACCTTCTCCACATGGATGTAGATTTATTCTGCGTGTGAACCTTCTTTATTGATGATCGAATTAAATAACTTAAAAGGTGAAGGAAGGATACCTTCATCATATCTGTTTAACTTAATCTGTCTTTAGTTGATATACTTGTTTCAAATTCTTCCGCATTATGGATGTATGTTAGATGTTTTAGGTGACATCTTGGCTTAGGATAGCGAGTGTTACTGATTGGTATCGAGCGGGCTTTAGGTCCGTGGTTAATAGAAGAACATTAAAATGACACACTTTGTACTGATGGGTGGGGTTGGGAATCTATTGCTTCCGCATTTCTATTGTTATGTTTCATTCGTTGAGCAATTGTTGAGTTGCTTTTGTATTATCTTTCTTGTTGTTAATCTATGATCTACTATGATATTCATTATCTATGAACTAATACTTTGATTGTCGTGAGATGATCCTGCATATTCATAATTGAGTATTTTGGTGAAGCGTGTTGTTAACGGATGATAAGAAGTGGAGGTCGTGGTTGTTACTCGGGATTCACGGGTTACACCAACGTTCGCGATGCGTGGTTAGAGGAGTAGTTACCAGAGTATCATCGTTTGGTACTAAGTATGAGTTACTTTAGAAAGTTGTTCTCTTCTTTCATTTACGAATTTGGCAATTCTTGTCTGTGGTGGTTGATGAATTTCTCCGGGTTTGTGGTCCATGATAGTTATGGTTTTCCATAGATCCTCTTGGTTCTCTGAAACAATTATTGCTTTTCATTTGTTGAGTTGCTTTTACTACTTATGATCGTTGTCAATTGGCAAGATTGATGTTTTCTTAGTTGCTCCTTCTTTCTCATTGAAAAAAATGACTCATTTACTCGTTTGATAGCTTGGTTAGTGAGAGTTTCTGCTGTAAGTTCGTTTGCACAGGAAAGCTTTGGCTTTATGCGTTTCTTTTGGATTACTTGAGCGTTGAGGTTTGAAGTCTCTCTTTTCTTTGCTGATAAGGTGTTAGAATCCTTTTGTGATGTCTTGTCATGCTTAAAATGAGAAGTTATAACTAAGCGAATAGATTGTTCGATATGAGTTATCAAGTTGGGTTATTAGCATGGTGCAAATCGGTTATTCTTAACTACCATCTATGAAGGTGAAATTGATTAATTTGAAATATCCTTGTATTTGATACATCTTTGTATGTTAAATAAAGATGTCAATATCTGTTCGAACCTATAGATCTTACATAAGAGCTAGATTTATCTATTCCATGGTATGCTAAAATTGTTGAAACTTGTATAAAGGACCGGATGGGTGCGGTGTATCGATTCGGGAAACCTTGTTTATAGAAAATTATGTTAGTGAATCTTTAATCATGTTTTGAAATGATTTCTATGTTTATATATGGTTATGTGTTTGCAAATGGAATTAGTACCGTATGTTCATACATGATTAATACAATCATCATTTGTTTTTGAGCGCTAAAGAAGGTGTAGAGCAACACCATGATGGAGTAGACAATTTCGTAAGTAGTCTTTGATATCGTGCCTTGTGATATTGTTATTGCTTAGCATAGTCTTGTTATAATAAATTTGTTTCAACCTTTTGTTTGTGTTCCCTTTGGGAAGTTTTAGGATGGAGTAATAAAGTTTGATGATTCTTGGTACTAGTATATGTTGTCGATGTTTTGAATCGTCAAAATGGGAGAATGAGGTTAACTCTTATAGTAATTTGATCACCTATGGTGATATTTCCTAAATGATCAAATTTTAAGTTTTGTGTTCATGATCCTTTGGGGTTCAAGCTTTATGTAGTAAATGAAGTTTATCGAGTAGCGATATGTTGCAAAGTTATAATGGTTCTTGATAATGCAAGTGCTTTGATTTAGTACTTATTTGTTCTTATCTGTTAAGGTTCGATATTCTCTTCTTGTGAGGCTTAAGTGTTCAACTGTGGACTCCACTTATGTTCTATAAGTTCATTGCTTAATTGGTTTCTTCCTTGGTCCCGTGTTCGGTCTGAGTGGTGGATGAGTTTTCTAGTTGGTGAAAATCGTTTCCATTTGTCTCTTCTTTTGAGAAAGAATCAATTCATTCTTTTCACGTGGGTTTTGAAGTGTTTTCTAATTGTTGTTGTGAAATTGATGTTAATACCCATAGTAATTTGATCGCCTTTGGTGATATCGTTCGAGATGAGAATAATTCAAGTTTAGCTTTCGTGATATTTTCTTTGAGCCCATGAATCATCCGGTAGCTGAAATTATTTTAAATAAATTAAGGTATTGGATTGTCTGTTGCTTCTTAAGAGATTTGTGTGATTTAATTTTAAAGGCTCTTTGGTGCGAGTTGGCAGCGTGAGGTTGCAATCAAAGAACTTATGTTGGTTCCTTTAAGAGGAGAATAATCTACTTGCGTTTGCGAAATCTGTAATTGGAAATGTCTCGAGTTTGGTGGTGAGATTATTTGGATCTCATATTTCTTGTGTAGTTGAACTATTACGAACAAATATGACGTATGGAAGAATTTCATTGGTTCTTAATTAGTCCTTGTGGTTTGGACTAAAGATCTTATCTTGTGCGTTGTGGCAAGCGATGTTAGTCAAAGAATTAATTTGGTGTTAAGGGAAAGAGTGCAGTTAGGAATATTTGAGAATTTGAGTCAAGTTTTGTAACTTGTAGTTATTCGAATTGTTCATAAACTTTTACTCTTTTCACTCAAGAGTTGTCGAGTTTCAATCGCAATGTCATTTTTTCTTATTAGTGGTTATTTGCTATTCCCTTTTCGAGGGATGCGTGCCCTCATTGTGAACTCAACTTTCGTTTTCGGATCTTTATTACAGTTATTTCTTTTGGTTTTGTGCTCACTTGTGAGCATAACATTTTCTGTGTGGTGAAATTTGTTCTTATTCGCCTCTTTCTTTTGAGAAAGGATCAACCGTTTTGTCTTTGTAAAGTTTTACAACTCGTAAGTTGTTGTTTGTTTGGTGGTGGTTAAGTGATTGTAGGGGTGAGTTTTGCTACCCGACTATTGGAGTAGTAATAGAAGATGAGTTGGTTTTGACTGAATCTCTTGGAGGAAGTTGATTCAGATGGAATGTTTGGTTTCGAGGTAAAATCGTATATTGTTCGACTAAGTAGGACCTATGGTATAGTGTAGTTCAGAACCTTGGTTCATGTTGAAATGTTGGGGATTATCAAATGTATGGAAATCGTAATCAATTTTATACTGATAACACTATTGAAAGTATCGCGATGTGGTATGAGTGATTCTGATGATGTCAATGAGTGAGTATATCGGAATTGTGGGGATCATAGAGATTTAATCCGATGATTTCACTATTTGTTATAAGAGGAATTCGTTGTAGAGGTCTCGGAGGTTAAATTTGGGCTTTCCGTTTTCATACTAAACTTTTGGTCACCTAAAGATTGGTGTGTAGAGGAGATAGAAAAGCTGGAGTACTACGAGTAGTGGAATGATTGTCGATAGAACCCTTTTGTTGTAGTTCATGGCGGGTGTCTTGAAAATTCGATGTGATATTCTTGAAAGTTGGAGGTGATGAGATTGCATGGGTTTTGAGGGCTTTGGTGCCTTCTATCAAATTAATGTCATCGGTTGAAGGAGTGGTCGAGTGTTGATGGAATCAATAGAGTCTCTCCACAAAGGTGTGGATGATGTATTTGGTTTAAGCCGAATTTGAGGTTGTTAAATTAAGAGGTTTGAGCCCGTGGTATGCGATGAATTCGAATTCCAATGTCGAGAGAAATTTTATTCCTAAAGAGGAATTGAAAAAAAGGATGTTACCTTGGGTATTGAAGCGTTTTCTTGTTACTCATTTGAGCTTTATGTTGTTGGTAGTGTCTTACGCATGGTGAGTTGGTGTTGTGTTGGCATGTTTGCTTCTTTCCAATTCGAGCAAAACAAAAGAAGTTTTTGGTTTGAGCGTTCAAGTGATCTCCCTTTGGCTTTCGTGGCGTTTATTCGCAATTTGCCACTTGGAAAGTGGAAAGGTTTTCTTGATGAAATTACGATTTCGGATTTTACTCTTGATTACTCGATTGGTAGCGTATAGTTGTGATGTGAATTTTTCTTATTCGGATGTGTTTTGCGGTAAAGAGTTTGCTTAAAAGAATTCGATTGTATGTTTCCGGTTAAAGAGGGTGATCCTTGTTCGGTGAAGAGTTCAATGGAGAGGTGGAACAAGATTTCCGTGCTCTATGTGCTTGTTGTGTGGTTCGACTTCAAGGAGAAGGTTAACCCGAGTTCATTGGGTTGTTTTCGATAGTTTGTCGTTTCGCTAAGACCATCTCGGATTCCTACACGTTGTACTCACTTTTGGTTTCATTTGGTGTGGGTGAGTACACGGGAGATCGGAGTTTGTTATTCGTTAACAACGTTGACCATCGAGTAGGATCTTACCTTCGAGTCTCGTCCAGATGAGTATAGGCTGGAAGTGTCGGGACGAGTGTTAAGACAGAGCGTCGATTTGCGTCAAGATTTTGTGGTGTCCTCGGTCAGAAAGAGGCCACTTAGGAGTGGAGGCTCGCATGCACGAGCATTATTCAGATTTGTTCATATCGAGTACATGTTACTGTTATTAATTTTTAGTTGCAATGACCTTTCGCGTAGAGTCGGTGTGAGGATTCGGTCGAATCCTATTTAAGAGGTAGAATGTAATACCCGATTATTCGATATCGAATCTGTAAGATTAGAGAGGAAATAAGTTAAAATTCAAAATTTTAGGAGAAGTATGGGCGCCAACCCATATTCGAGAAGAGGAGCCGACCATAGTGGCCCAAGGCCCATGAGTGGGCGCAGCCCGATAGAAGGCAAGGGAGGAGGGGACCAAACCCTAGCCCCATTTGCTACAGATAGCCGCCGTGCTACAGTAGCCCGATGCTACTGATGGCGGCGTGCTACGATGCCTCGCCGCTTCTTGCTCCTCCTCTCCCGGCGCCATCTTTCCTGCTGCTTGTGGCGGCCGTGGGAAGAAGAAGAAGAGGAAGGAAGAGAGGATTGAAGGAGAATTTCTTCGTGGATTTGATCAGCGATCTCCGATGGTTCTACAAGGGTAATGATCGATTTCCCTCGCTGTTTAGGTTGTTTGGATCGAATTCGATTAGTTTGATTGGATTGAATTGCTGCCGTTAAATTTCAGTTCTGTCCTGAATGTTGCGCGGCCTGTTTCGTGATCTTAGAGGCCGAATTTGGGTTGTCCATCTCCTAGAGTTTTGTAGATATTGATCTTAGCTTTCGGTGGCCGCCAAGAACACTGAATTCCGACTTTCGAGTTAAAAGTTATGATAGATTTACTATCTGCTGTCCAGAATCCTGACGAGAATTAGCAGTCTCTGTATAGGTTGATTTATGGCCTAGTTAGAGGGTGATTCAGAGGTCTTGCCCATAACAAATTTTGAAGGTGATATCACTAGCTTTCAGGATTGATAAAGAACACTTCATTTGGAGTTATAGATCAAAAGTTATGCACTTTTCTTTGTGACTGTCCAGATTGTATGTCAGTCTGTCCAGATTGTATGTCAGTTTCTATCTTTAGTTTTGACCCGTGTGCCACTTTTTGTTAAAGGCAAAATTTGAATGTTGTGTCAACTAGTTTATTGTAGGTAATTTCATAACCTTTTCAGATTGTTAAAGAACGCTCAATTCGGAGTTGTAGATTAAAAGTTATGGTTGTTTTAGTATTGCTGTCCTGTTTGTTCAGACAGAAGCTGTGCTGCTGTTTTGTTTTCTTTATTAGAGAAGTTTATTGGCCGAATTGGGAAATCTCATCAACTTGAATGTTATAGATATGTTCGTTAAGATGAGGTAGGATCTGGACTCATCTCATTTCGAGTCCCGTCATTAACTACTGTCATTTTCGTGCTGCTGTCCCGACACGTTTTTGGGTTGCAGCCTGTTTTCAGATTAGGTTTTATGGTGATTCCTTGGGAGTTCAAGGGGGGTATTGTAGACTATTAATTCGGGTTGGATTCTATGTTGTTCTTATTTCGGTTATTTAATTGTTTAGGCCACGAGGCTACCGGTTTGGGAGCGCCATCGTTGCACGCTAACTTGCGCATGTGCGAAGGCAAATACTTTGTTGCTTTTGAGTGTTATGATTGTGAATGTTTTCATGAATATAGTGTGACATATTGTGTTACCGAGATGCTGAATTGGTTATGTTCTTTCATTATGTGGAGTATATCTTGAGAGATGGTATTATCACTTTGTTCATGTTCATATCATGCATCCTTTTATTCATGTTATGTCCACGGGAGTGGATTGTAAGTCCCACCATTCCAATGTGGGCAATTTTGGACATTGTCATGTCCGTCCACGGGAGTGGATTGAAAGACCCATCAATTCCGGTATGGGCACGTAAGACCCATCAATTCCGGTATGGGCAGCTTTGGACACCTATATGAAGCGTTCTTCATATAGGACTTGGATCCCGCACTTTTGTTAAGGTGCGGGCTTAAGTGAACACCGACGGGTGTGTCACTCACTATACCGGTATATGCATGTGTGCAGTCCATCCTGATTACATTCATTCATTTCATGTTTTCATAAGTGTTCACTCGATGCAAGGTTCGCATTCTTAAATGGTGATGTCTGTTTGTATATGTGTTCTTTCTCTTTCATCTGTACTTGCTTGAGTCATGGACTCACTCTTGCGTTGTTTGTTTATTTTAGGTAACCCCGATGTTGGCTCACTTGGGAGGGAGTAGACACGCACTACTCGTTCACATCATCCTATTCATGTTCAAGATTAAATTTAGTTTTATCTTACATTCGTTGATGATGAACTGTAATAATTAAATTATAATTGGTGAAGGAAGGATACCTTCTCCACATGGATGTAGATTTATTCTGCGTGTGAACCTTCTTTATTGATGATCGAATTAAATAACTTAAAAGGTGAAGGAAGGATACCTTCATCATATCTGTTTAACTTAATCTTTGTCTTTAGTTGATATACTTGTTTCAAATTCTTCCGCATTATGGATGTATGTTAGATGTTTTAGGTGACATCTTGGCTTCCGGATAGCCAGGGTGTTACAATTCAGCAGTTTTGCCAGGTTCTACTTCAGCAGCTCTCTCACGGCTTAGCAGGTTCTGCTAATCTAGCTCAGACGTATCCTCTTAGTACTTCTTGGGTTCTGGATTCTGGTGCATCTTTCCACATGACACCGGACTCCGCATCTCTCACTTCAGTAGGACCTCTTGTTTTTCCTATCTCTGTTCAGTACTCCTCTGTCTGTCAGCTGTCAGGGCACTCTTTTGTCCACTGGTTTTTCTGTTCCAGTTGTTTTTCCCATGTTCCTCAGCTTACCATGCAGCTTCTCTCGATGGGTCGGCTTGCCGAACTCGGCTGTAGGGTTGGTTTTGACTCTCACTCCTATTTCGTCCAAGATCGATTGATAGGGGCGGTACTTGGGACTGGCCGACGCTGTAGAGGTCGTCAGAGTCTCTACATCCTTGATTGCCTCCACCTTTCGTCCACTTCAGTTGCTCCTATCACATCTATGTCTACCTCCACCGCCACTGCTGCCACCGCCTCTTAGAGTTTTTGTGCAGTGGCATCATCGTCTAAGTCACTTGTGTGGGTCTCGTCTTTCTTCATTAGTTCATCAGGATGTTCTCGGACGTGTTACTATTGACACGGCCATGTTTTGTCAGGGTTGTAAGCTAGGCAAACATCTACAACTTCCTTATCATTCTAGTGAGCCTTTGTCTTCTCGTCTTTTTGACTTAGTTCATTCAGATGTATGGGGACCTGCGCCTATTAGCTCTAAAGCGGGCATAAAGTTTATGTGATTTTCATTGATGATTATTCCTGTTTTACATGAATTTTCCCTATGTATAATCATGGTCAGTTTCTTGCGATCTATCGTAGCTTTGCAACGATGGTTCGTACTCAGTTTGATTCTTCTATCTATACTTTTTGTTGTGATTCTGCTGACGAGTACTATTATGGCACTTTTAGACATTTTCTTTCTGAGCAGGGCACTCTTTACCAATCTTCTTATCCTGATGCCCATGCTCAGAATGGGGTTGCTGAGCGCAAATATCGTCATCTGATTGAGACTGTCTGCACTCTTCTCCTTACCTCTCACGTTCCACCACAGTTCTAGGCTGAGACTGTTTCTACGACTGCATATCTTATCAATATGCAGCCTTCTATTTCCTTGGGATTGAGGTCTCTTCCATGTCTGAGGGCTACTATCTCTCCTGGTAGAAGTATGTCCAAGATCTTATTGATCGGTCTGGTTTAACTGACACTCGCACTGCTCAGACTCCTATGGAGCTATCTCTACAGCTTCGTGCCACTGATGGTGATCTTCTTAAGGATCCTACTCGATATCACCATCTTGTTGAGAGTTTGGTGTATCTTGTAAGCACTCGTCCTGATATTGCTTATGTATTCATATCTTAAGTCAGTTCATGGCTCGTTCTACCCATCTTCACTACAGTCACTTTCTTTGTGTTCTTCGCTACTTGCGTGGGACTATATCTTGTCGTTTGTTTTTTCCCTAGCTCCACCTCACTACAGCTTCAGACGTACTCCGATGCGACCTGGGCTAGTGATCATTCTGATCGCCATTCTCTTTCTACTTACTGTGTTTTTTTTTTTGCTCCTCCCTGATTGTCTGGAAGACAAAGAAGCAGACTGTAGTTTTCTGTTCGAGTGTAGAGGCTGAGTTGATAGCTATGACAGCAGTGACAACAGAGGTTACTTGGGTGAGGTGGCTACTTATAAATTTTGGAGTGCATATGATGGGACCTACGACTCTTTTGTCTGATAGTACAGGTGCTATCAGTATTGCCCGTGACTCAGTAAAACATGAGCTCACCAAGCGCATTGGTATGAATACTTCATACACTCGCTCACAGGTGCAAGAGGGGGTACTTGTTTTACAGTTTGTACCCTCAGTTACAGATTGATGATTTCTTCACGAAGCAACAGACTAGGATACAACATTTGTATTTTTTTTCTCCAAACTCAGTGTTTGTGATCTACCATGAGTTTGAAGGGGGTGTTAGAATAGGAATCTTTTTGTATTTCTTTATCTGCCTTTTGTATTTCCTTATCTATATATGGCATATCCCCTTGTACTTCATATATACATATATTGCCTATTAGGCCTCATAAATATACACACAATATTCATAACACGCACGAGTCTCCCTCCTCTCAAAAATCTTTTTTTTTCTGGTATACTAGCGTATATTTTGTTCAAAATAGATAAGGGCAGTTGATCCGTATTTTGGTGCCAAAACCGATTCACTCGGGGTTTTCCCTCCAAATCATTGATTAATTAAGAGAAAGAAATAAGATTAGGGAGTGTCTATACCAAGGAAAGAAATCTCGCCGTGAATCGGTTACACGCCCAGAATCGGCTATGGGGCGGGGCAGGACAAAAATCTGGCGAAAAAATCAAATTTGGTAGTGACTTTCCGAGCATTGGATGCTCTTGTTTGGGTCCCCGATCTTTGTTTGCATGTGTCAACATTATTCCTGCCCCCTCTTTGTTTTTGCTTGTCCGGACACTTGTTTCTCTTGTCTTCCTCCCTCCTCACTTCCTCCAATTGCACCACACGAGGAGCAACCAGAAGAGGTCTTCTTCCTCTCTTCTCTTGTCTTTCTCCTCCTCACTTCCTTCACTTGCGGCCGGCTGGCAAGCAGACCATTGTCCCTCTCTTCTCTTGTCTTCCTCCCTCCTCACTCCCTCCACTTGCAGCCCGGCAAGCAGCAGCCATTGTCCCTCTCTTCTCTTGTCTTCCTCCTCCTCACTCCCTCCACTTGCACTAGCACAAGAAGGCGAGGCGTGATGAGAGACCCGTAGTATTACGTGGTAAGTATTATTTTTTGAACTTTTATATTCTTGGTTGTAACTTATATTATGGAGTTCATCTTATTTTCAGTCCATTGATCTAGAGTGTGCATAGGGGGTTTGGAATTTTGATAGACTTGTAGAAGAAGAGATCTTAGCATGTTGCACATCCTCCTAAATTTAAAATAAGGTCGTAGTTCATGCTGAAATGAGTCCCTGATAACCAATAAACCATTGAAAATATAAAAGAAGACCAAAAATTGACCCATTTTTCATCCTGTATGGGTTGCAAAGTAATAGTAGTGTGCTAATGCTAGCTAAGGGAGACTAATTTGTGGCACACATGGTTGGGTTCTCTTCTCTGGACCATTTCATTCATCTATTGGGTTGCAAACTAAAAGTGACAAAGGTAAGTGCAGAAGGAGACATACATGGGACATGCATAATAACATAGTGTATTTATAGATTTAATAATAACTGACTCCATGAAGATAACATTATTTACAATATTGACCCATTTTTCATCCTATATGGATTATGGTAGGTGATGGCTCCTAAATCTATCAATGTTTGGGAACATGGAGAGAGACTAGGAGGTACTGGTTGGAAGTGCAGATATTGTAATCTAACAAAATCAAAGTGAGGTGTCACCCGCCTAAAAAACATCT
The DNA here is from genome assembly GCA_036346255.1 of Ampelocalamus luodianensis. Classification (NCBI taxonomy): domain Eukaryota; kingdom Viridiplantae; phylum Streptophyta; class Magnoliopsida; order Poales; family Poaceae; genus Ampelocalamus; species Ampelocalamus luodianensis. The sequence goes on along the minus strand of CM070622.1, from coordinate 21,771,243 downwards.
TCTTTGGGAGACACGGAGATGTTGTTGCTTGCGATGGGGTTCCCGCAGTCCATGAGCTCATGCTGGCAAGTCTTGATGAAGCGAAGGCAAGAAAGAAAGCTATTAAAGAAGAACGACTCCGAATGGAGCAAGTTGCAAGAGAACCTGTAGCTCGTGGCCCTTCATCTCAAAATGTCTTCGATGATGACGAGGAAATGCAGATGGAATGGGCTCGCCGAGAGTCGTTGGAGATACACCAGCTCGAACAAAGGGCAAAAGCCAGGGGTGCAACGTTTGAACATGGTGGTGGCAGTGCAAGTGGTAGGGGAAGTGGCAGGAGAAGTGGTGCCATTTCTACGATGTTTGGCAGGTCACAGTCTATGAGAGTTGATTCTGATATTTTGGCAACCCGAGCATCCCGACAAACCCGCATTGATACAACAATACGTGGAGGCTCTAGGTCGAAACTTGGGAAAATTTGGTCTAAGTGGTTTCATAGTAATGACATTCCTGGGAAAAAGGCAGAGTGTCCTTATTTTCGTGCTGCTATCAAGGAGACACAAAATCTTGGTGAAGGCGTGGCGACACCAAGAGGCCATGAAATTGATGGGGAATATCTTGATGCTAACGAACAAGATATAAAGGAGTATGTGGCAGAGTTCAAAGATGACTGGGGTATATATGGAGTCTCTATCATGTGTGATTCATGGACAGGACCTACACAGATGAGTATTATTAACTTCATGTTGTATTGCAATGGAAGAATGTTTTTCCATAAGTCAGTGAATGCAACTGGTGAGATGCAAAATGCTGACTTTTTGTATCGTGAGATACGTAAAGTTGTGGAAGAAGTTGGAGTTCGACATATTATGCAGATTATGACTGACAATGGTGCAAACTACAAAAGAGCATGTGAACTCGTCATTGAAGAGTATCCATCTTTAGTATGGCAGCCGTGTGCGGCACATACCATCAACCTCATGTTGAAGGATATTAGCAAGTTCAACGAGGTTGCTAGTGTCGTGAAGGCGGCGAAGAGGATTTGTCGGTTCCTATACAGCCACGGTCGCCTCCATAATGAAATACGAGAACATATTGGAGGAGAGATAGTTCATCCAAACGCCACAAGGTTTGGAACGACATTTGTGTTCTTAAAAAGTTTTTCGGATAGAAAAGACAAGTTTATGAAGTGGATGGTGTCAGATTTGTGGAGCTCCAATCATTTGTCCACGACTGAAGAAGGAGAATACATGTATTCCTGTCTCACATGTAGACAATGGTGGACCTCTATGCATTGGGTAATTAAATTAGTAGAACCGGTTTATCGACTACTAAGATTTGCGACAATGAGAAACCCGCAATCGTGGCGGGGTGGTTGCAAAACATATGAATCAAGCAAGAACTTGACGTCGCATTTGCAGAAGATGATGCTACCTGCGATCGTGTTATGGAGATAGTTAATAAAAGAATTGCAATGCTCAAGCACCGCACCTATATACTTGCAGGTAAGTAGATAGTTTCGTAAATCCTAACACATATTTGTTGTATTTTTTCTAACATTGTAAGTGTGTTGAATTCCAAACTTTGGACAGCGGGGGTGCTAAACCCACAGAGCCACAACGTATATGGTTTGGGGAAGAATCCATCCCTCACCGTTTCCGTGACAACGGCAATTCAAAGAATAGCCGATACACCCGAGGAGGCAGTGCAGGCTCTAGGCGAGCTCGAATACTATCGTAATCGACGTGGCCTATTTGCTTCAAATGAGGCTCACATTAGTGCATCTCGTCTTACTGCAGGTATGTTGTTATCAACTTACATATACATAGAAAATCAACCGTCACTATGAGTTCAATATAATTTTCATGTTACTTGTAGCTACATGGTGGATGACTTTTGGAGCGGAGACACCAACACTACAAAAATATGCCTTGCGGATTGTCTCACAATGTGTTTCCTCCAGTGGATGTGAACGTAATTGAAGTACATTTGCTTTGGTGCATACACAATTGAGGAACCGTCTTGGGTACAAGAAACTGCATAAGCTTGTATATGTCCACTACAATCTAAGGCTACGATTGCAAGAGCATGAGACTAGAAATGAGGATAGAGATGTAGATCCTTTTGGCGATCTAATTAATGCTACTATGTACGACAGGGATAACCCAATCCATGAGTGGCTTGATAGCTCCATGATAGAATCGGAGCCCGTACTAGACGAGGAAGGTGAGCCCCCTATTCCATCCAAAATTGTAGTTGATTCCATCCCTGAGGAGGAACTGGAAAAAGCACTAGATGATCAACCGTTGAAGGAATGGACGAAGACAACTGTTGGCAAGAGTCATCTTGGGAAAAGGAAATATTGTAGCCAACAGACTGCAAAATTGGCTGCAGACTTTGCCTCTCTTACACAAACAAAAAAACGAGAGGCTGATAAGAAGAAAAAGAAAATTCAGGAGGACATTGTGGAAAGCGAGGACGAAACAGAAACTCCACCATCTGATGAAGTGCAGTACCAAGAGTCTGGTGACAGTAGCTCTCCGTCGTCTGATGATGGCACTGATGGTGGGACAACGCATGATGCAACACAAGACAAACCATTGGAATTCACCTGTGAGCAAGATTTCACGCATGCTACCCAGGATGAAGATCATGGTTGTCATCAGACTCAAGCTGGGAAAACAATTCGTAAGACTTATGAACGTAAGAGTCGCAAACAAGATCGTTCTCAACCACATAACTCTTCTTCTTATGAATCCCATGCTAGCTCAACGACTTATGGACGTCGAGATGCCAACCTATTACCTTCTGGTGATGATTCTCATTCTTCAGAAATTTCTTCTTATCCTACTCACCATTACGGTCTTGTACCCCTCGACAACAATTCAAGAATGGTTTATCAGTGGGTGGAACCCGAATATTACCAACAAGTTTACAATCATTGGCTACAATATGCCCATGAAACATACACTTGGGATCAATACAAAGCCCACCTTGCTCAATATAGCGGACTTGTACTCATTGATAATAATGAGTATATTGCACAACCTTCGCGCTTCTCGACAATGTATTAGTATGAATTGCTAGTTTCCTACACCATAATTGTTTATATTGTTTTTAGTATGCTAGTCAAGTTATTATTCATTAGTCATTACCATTATCTTATGTTTTTCTTATTTTAGATGCTGCTGAGTCCTTCGGGAGGAGAGAGCTACGCCAGAGAGTGAAGCTAGGAAGGTTTTCTTTGCAATTGCTACTTCATTAAACACTCTACAATTGGTATTAAACAATTTTCCTCCATTTCCGGTTTCACCGGTTTTCCGATATTTTCTCGGTTTTTTCAGCTTCCGACGATTCACGGTCCAGCACGGCTCGGCCGATTTGAATTCAAATTGCGTTCGGAGAAATTTGACCGGTATTTCCGGTTACCGGGCCCCGAGCGGGATTTTGCCCAGTAACGGTTACATGAACCTTGGTTTATACAACATGCGACTGATTTTTTTCTTAGAAATCAGTCACTTTTTGAGCCATCAGATGGAGATCCAATACCCCCAGATATCACCCCTCCCCCTATATCCCTAACCCAATCTCACTTCCCACTCTCTCTCTCTCTCCCTCTCTCTCACCAATCACAGAGTGTATCAATCGCAAGATGTATAGCAATTTCCGGGAGTGTCTATACAACATACGACTGATTGTTTTCTTGAAAATCAGTCACTTTTTGAGTCATCAAATGGAGATCCAATACCCCAGATATCATCCCTCCCCCTATATCCCTAACCCAATCTCACTCTCCACTCTCTCTCACCAATCACAGAGTGCATCAGTCGCAAGATGTATAGCAGTTTTCATAAGATTAAAGGAGTGTCTATACAACATGCGACTGATACAGAAAAAACACCTAAAGATATGATGGAAGGAGGTGAATTGGATTGGACGGTAGATAGCCTTGGCAACGTCATGCCATGATGTGCCTCCAAAGCGTCTCAAATCATTGATTAATTAGGCCAAAAAACAAGAATAATACAGGAAAAGAAACACCTAAAGATATAAAGATGGAATGAGGTGCATTGGATTGGATTGAACGGTAGATAGCCTTGGCAACGTTATGCCGTGATGTGTCTCCACAACGTCCCAAATCATTTGATTAATTAAGCGAAAGAAACAAGATTAGTACAGGAAAAAACACTTAAAAGATATGAAGATGGAAGTGCATTGGATTTGACGGTAGATAGCCTTGGCAACGTTATGCCGTGATGTGTCTCCACAACGGTTCCAAATCATTGATTAATTAAGCTAAACGGTCCCAAATCATTGATTAATTAAGCGAAAGTAACAAGATTAATACAGAAAAAACACCTAAAGATATGAAGATGGAAGTGCATTGAATTTGACGGTAGATAGCCTTGGTAACGGTGTGCTGTGCCGTGCCGTGCCTTGCCTCTACAAAACGATTCGGTTCCGCGTGTTTGATGTCGAAGCAGTCAGCGTTAAGAAATAAGCATAGTAGTAGTAGACAGAGTATTGCATTTAAAAGACATAGAAGCTAAAACGGAGCATTAAGAAATAAGCATAGTAGTAGAAGATAGAGTATTGCATTTAAAAGACAAGCTAAAAAGAACCGGTGTAAGCAGGAAAGGAGACTAAAATTGGAAAAAAAAAAAACGACAAATAACAATATTGAATATTTGAACGAGCACCCTGCTAGTTTTGCTAGTTTCAGTTATTACAGAAACTTACTACACTAAGATTGTAACAATGGAACACGGATACTCCAATGTCACGGCCTATACAAGACGACTAGCAGTTTACAAGACGAAATACTCAAGTCCAGAGCGACCGCCTCCGGCCGGGCGGATACGCTTCGGCCGGACCTTCCGGTGGCTCAAAATATGCCCGAGAGCACGTTAGCGGCCGCGGACAGCGCGGCGCCGGTGATGGCGTACTGCACGATCTGCTCGTGCGAGGCGCCCTCCGAGGTCAGCACGACGGCGGCGCCGGTGAGCGCGCCGGCCACCACGCTGTTCTTCCAGTCGTGAGTCCCGCGCACCTCCGTGAGGCCGTAGGTCAGGCCGGAGTGCATCCCAGCCGCGAGCCCTGCAACAAAACAAATCAAGCCGCATGCACGGACAGCGGACTGTCATAATTAATACCACACTGCTCATTGATTTAACTACGATTCTAGGATCGCATACCCCACCGGAATGACTCTTTGCTCACGCTTTTCACCTGACAAAAAAAGTTAAAAATAAAAAGATCAGAAACAGGCACGACAGCACGGTATGGTCGGGTAAAAGAAGTCAGTTAAATTTGCAGCTGGCTTACCATAGCCTCAGCTGACTTGCTGCCACTGTTCGTCCCTGCTCAATTTGCCATCACCAAATTAATGCTCTCATATACACGAGGTATATATTCTAATGGTTGTACTAATACCAAAATCAGTAATCTTCGTACCACAGTTCTTACCATTGAGGTCCGGGAACATCCGTTTCCTTGTGCCGGTGGTGTCGGACACCGCTCCTGTGCCCCCAGCCTCGCCTGCAGTCAGCAACGCAATGACAAAAAATTAGAAAGGGAATGAACCAAGGCCCCCCCATTTGGTATGCGAAGCGAAGAGCTTGTCTTAGTTTAACGAGCAGCAGCAGCAGCAGCATCCACGGTTTGCTACGTGCTTACCTTCGATGGCCATGAAGTAAGATTCCCGCGCGACCGCCTGGATTGCGCCGATCTATACGGGAGAATAAGCAGCAGAAGTGATCTAGTTAACATGTCCACCACTCAAAACACCAGATACTAGTATATATATAACTACAGTCGAGAGGTTTGAGAAGAAACAGGTACTGAAGTAGACTTGAAAAAATAGTAGTACAGGAGCAAGGTAATTCGTTAGCGCGTACGTACGTACCCCGGCAGCCTTGACGAAGCTCTCGGCGACGCGGTTGAGGAGGGGGTGGCCGAGGTCGAGCGTCCAGTTCTTCTCCAGGCTGCTCACCTCGTCCACGAACGTGCGCGTCGCCAGGCTGCTGTTGCTGCTCATCTTTCTTGCTCTTCTTCCTCTGCTAGCTGGTAGCTACTGCCTAGTGCCCAAGTAGTACCTTTGCAACGCAATGCGCCAGATACAGCTGTGTGTGTGTGTGTAGATACTTAAACGATAAGCACTGCAGGAAAAGAAAAAACGAACAAGGTGAACTTTGGAGGCAGAGGCAGCACCAGTCACCACGGAACGGATCAACAAGGAGACGACCAGAAGCTGCTGATCCTACTGGTCCTGGCCCCTGGGGGTGAAGTAGGCATGACACGTGCACCAGCGCCACCTACACGTGCCGGCCCAGTGCTACTCGTGGCACCCTTCTGGAACGTGCACGAGTGCGCTCGTGGTTCGTGAGATCTTCGAAACCTGTGTGCTGGCATGTTTTACGACACTCGAACCCAAAAAATTATTGTACAGCTGCACTACTTTATCGCTTTGAAGAAAATGCGATGCCAGAACTTGCACAAGGCCATCAGGATTGTCCGTTATAAAGTAATCCTCGGTTTCTTTTTATAAGCCGTATTTTGTCCGGCCACGTGGACTAAGTGTTAGAGATTTGCTCTAGAGGTAATACATTTTGTTATGTTCATAATTTATTGGATGATATATTATTTTGTTCTAAAAATAATATCGTTAATATTTATTATCAAGGATGTGATTTTATTGTGAAACTCTACATTTATCTTTGCGATGATTATTCTAAAATGATCCCTAGTCGGAAACATATGAGAACACATATGAATAGACTAGCATAGGTATTGGTTGATGACCATGTTTCACGAATTATAGATATAAAATACCATACCAATAAAATGGACACATGTTAGCAAACATGGGGTTGGATTAACCCACCATGAGACATTGCCAGAACGTTGTATTCTTATATGTCATCAGTTAATCTTATTTACAATGTGTTTGCTATATTCTTAGACTTATATTTAGTGGCGGACTCAGGATTAAATTTAAGGTACGGCGGAGTTGGCCTGCGTCAGATCATGTGAATTGGTGTGTTGATTGCCATTGTGTTCAAGCTCAATTCAACGCAAGATGCTGCTATAAATGCTCACCTGTACTTGACGGTATCGTTCTGCCCCTGGTGGAAGGCATCCTCCCCCAAACTCGCAAACTCGGAGACGAGCCGATGGCACAGTAGCTTGCTTGCCACCAACCTTGGCCAGATAATCTACAACAAAGGTAGGAGAGTTCGTGTTATTGATGAACGAGCCGTCTGAAAATTAGTACAGAGATGAAACAGGGATACAGAAACGGTGCTGACTTCTGCAAACTTTGGCCTCTCCGCTCTCCCCCGTCATGAAGTACAGACAAGGAAGAGAATGCTGCCTTCTTCAGTAGGGAGCATGCAAGAATGGGAGGTCAAGTGCTGCAAGATATATAATGAGGCAAGTGGAACAGACAGGGAGAAAGAAAGCTAGCACAATAACAATGGGCACCTGGGCAGTAGCTGTGATATTGACAACAGGAGATACATGACAAATATCCACATATTTGGTGAAAAAGTTGTCAAATTCTCTACACCAGCAGGTTTACTGTAGAAACTCATACCTTACAGGTACCAGCAGCCTCTCTTTCCAAAAAAAAACTTTGTCCCCTAAAAAAACAATACAAAGCCATCAGCTTATTGTTTACTCTTCATGTCTCTTTCTACTAGTTACAAATGAACAGTACAAACTACAAAGACCTTAACATGTACTAACTTCATATAATTTTCAACTTTTCACACTGCAGCCATTGGTTCTAAAGGAGATCAGGTAGATGAATAAAATATGGCCATGAGGTTGTGGTAATGCAACATATAAACCATGCAACTTGTGCTTGGATTTTGCCGGAATTTAGTCGACTCTTCTGCCTATTGTCATGTGCCCACTGTTTGATATCTCAGCTAGAGATATCTGAAGGCTTGTAGCAGCTTCTTTTCTGGAGCTGACAGTGTAGAACAGTACATAGATAGCTAGCTTGCAGCTGCAGAAATAATTTTCAAGACTGCATATTTGGCACTGCCATGTTGTGCTTCTTTTCAGACAGAGCAGAAACATTACGCTGGGAATGTGCAGTCAAATTGGTACTTGGTCCGTTGGTCGAATGTTGCTTCGTTCCATAAGGAGCCTAATTGTCATGAGAATATCATTCTGTTAATCTGTTTTGGCACTGGAAGAGACTAAACTGAAGCAGGATGGTCCTCACCGCAGCAGCGCACTCGCCCAGCGCCTGGGAGGCTGGGAGCAGCGTCGCTCGCCTCCTCGCCCCGCCCGGCACGGCGCCTGGAACCCTGGAGGCTGGAGCAGCGTCGGCCCGGCGCCTCGACACTCGACAGTCGATGCTCCGTCGCCCGGCGCCTCGGCGCTCTTTCGCTCCGCGCTCGATGTCTCGCCTCGCCCGGCGCCCGCGCTCCGTCCGCCGCCCACTCGCCCAGCGGCAGCGCCCCCAGCCTGCGCTCCGTTGGCCGGCCCGCGCCTGCGCCGCTGCGCCCGCACTGGCCACTGGACGCTCTCGATTGCGAATGGATCTAGATTCTGGTCTTCGGCAGTGATGGCGTGAGGTTAGTCGGTTTCGGTTGGGCTGGTTCCTTGGTGCCTGTGTGGGCCGTGAGCCTGCGAAGACACCGCATGCAGTGCGGAGACGGCCCAGCAATGCCTTTGCCCTTTGCTGAACGCCCGGACGCAGGTGCCATTTCTTCTCCGACGCCGGTGGCCGGGGTAGGGGGTTTCCCAGACGGGAGGAAGCTCTGGCAGATGCCAGACCTTGCCAGAATGGTAGGTCCGCCCCTGCTTATATTGTCGCATGTACTCAAGATGTGTAGTGACTTACTTAGGGGTTATCAAACGCTACTCCGTAACTGAGTAGTTATAAAGATAGCTTTCGGGTTTGTCATGGTACATGTGTCGATGTATGGTCGATCAAGATAGGATTTGCCCTTCCATGCAACGGGAGAGATATCTCTAGACCTCTCGAGTGATCGGATTTTAGAAATGTATGGTCATGCTACTCGCGGTTAAGGAGTTAACCATAGTCGGAGAATTTTAGTCACGTGATCGAGAAAGAGTGGTTAAGCTAACCAACAAGAATGACACATACTCGCCTTAAGTTTGATCGATATCGTGAAGTAAAAGGAAATACATATGAGATTTATTGAGGTTCATCCGATGTGATCTTTACGTATACTCAGGAGTCGGCATGTCCTGTTAGAGGCCACTACCGATTAGTGGACGAGTAGGAGTACTCAAGCCATGTCCAAGTGTACGTGAATCTATAAAGTCGCACGCTTAAAGGGTAGGAACACATTTTAGATGGTGATCCGAATTCTTATAGGTCAGGAGTTCCTAATGGGCATCAAAGGTCAAGACCTATCATAAATGCCTATATATAGAAGGGCGGTGGCATAGGGTTAAGTGTGATTTTCGGAATTCCTGAAACCCTAGCTGCCACACCTCCTCGCCCAAAACACGCACAGCTGCGCTAGCACTCCGGCCCGTGGTGTCCCTACCTCATACGTGTGGATACCTTGGAGGCGTTGCTGCGAGGCTTCAACGCTAGGATGATCCGCGATTTGTGACGGTCACGAGGAGCATTTGGAGGAGGCGCTCGACTAGTACGACTACAACCGCATCAACGCGCTACATCGACTCTTCTTCCGCTGCAAATCTGCACGTCTAGTGGTAATCTCGTGATCCATTACTAAGAGCTTCCTTGGTTGTGGGGTAGATTTTTGAAATTGTGTTAGTGTAGCTTACCCATATTCCTTCATTAAAGAGGTTCAAAAATAACACAAAGACTAGCGAAATGATCATGCTATCAGTCTAAAAAATGATCATGTCATCTATGCTATAAATATATTTAAAACGCGATAAAACACTTATAAATATGGAAGAGAGAAGATATGATAAATTACAACAAATAAGATAAAACATCAATTCGCATGTACAACTTATATTTTGAAACAAACTGTAAAAACTATGTACCTTATATTTTGAAACGAAGGAAGTATGTTTCTACCTGATCTTTCTACAACAATTCTGACATATATGCAGCAAATTTGTACAATCCAAGTTAGAAAGACACGAATTTTTAACTCATTTAACATGTTTTTTAAATGAAATAGAAAATATAGCCTACCCAGAATAAAAGAAAAAATAGCACCTTTACCATACGAAAAAGGCGTGGTAGGATGTGACGACCTACCAACCAACGACTTACCGCGCACTCAGACCTCCCTACCAGCGGCATACCCTGCCGCGGCGTTTTTGCACAATATAGGTGTTATTTTTTTTATTTCATTTTATTTAATTTTTTTGTGGAGAGCTATTTTCGTAATTTCACTTAAAAGAGTCTAAATTTGCCCAAAACCGAACAAGACACAGAGTATGAGACTAGTTGGGTGATCGCTCGATTGAGCAGGCCATCACACCATTTTTGTGCAAAATGGAGTCATGGTTTTCAAACACAGCTTATTCGGACGATGAGTATATGAAACTGTGCATAGAACAAACTCATGGTTCTCAATACAATTTGCATGGATCATTCTAGTTCTCAAAGTGAAGCAACGGCGAACTGTTATCTAGAAAAGTACATAACATTTCGATCCACGTCCAAAATTGGAAACCACACTGAATTTCTGAGCTTATTTCTCGGTCGAGGCCGATCCTTATGGACTGATCGCAAGCTGAACGCGCCAATCTTCAAGTTGCTTTTTTACTTGTTCTGAACCTGTGGAGCCATACGATATGAACTTGTTGATGGCGTTTTCAACACCCAAATATTCGTAGACGTCGGCCTCAAAGACAGGATGAACTGCTTTCAGGTCATCAAGTTCCAGTTCGGCCAGCTGACAGTCCTTCGACTCGCATAGAGCTACAGACCTTCCAACAATCTCGTGAGAAGTTCTGAATGGAACACCCTGCAAAGCAACATATATAAACATCAAGCCAGACTAATCCCATTCAACTAAAGTAAACAACATAGCACCGACAAAATCAAAAGAACATGTTAGTTTGTATGTTCTTGTGTTATTACCTTGTTCCAATGTGAGCGCAAATTGCTATGTACTAACTTTCCAGTTTCCATCCAAACTTATGTTATTAATGTATAAAGCTATAGCTAATTCGGTCACAAGAAGGAGGGGATTACCTTTTTCACGAGATAATCTGCTAGTGTTGTTGCATCCAGGTAACCAGCAGGCAGCGAACTTTGTATTCTTGTCGAATTAAAAGAGATATTTTGAGCAAACTCAGTACATACTTCAAGCATTCCTAATATGGCCTTGACACTGTCAAACAAAGGTTCCTTGTCTTCCTGCTCAAAACGAAATTTAGATAATAGACAGATATAACTATATAAGCATGACATAAACTATGACAAGGAGGCGCACCTGTAGATCACGGTTGTAGGCCTGTGGAAGGCCTTTACAGAGGGTTAGAACAGTCATGAGATCTCCAACAACTCTAGCTGATTTCCCACGAACAAGTTCCATTGGATCTGGATTTTTCTTCTGTGGCATAATGCTGCTTCCAGTTGAAACAGAGTCACTTGGTGTCAAGAACCCAAACTCCTCCGATGCCCACAAAACCCATTCTTCTCCAATGCGTGAAAGATGAACAGCAGCAATTGAATTGGCAGCTAGAAACTCCAATACAAAGTCACGATCTGATACTGCATCAATACTGTAGAATGGAAACATTCCAGCTTATGTGAGGAAGAATTGATCAAAATGTCAAAAGTGGGATTAACCCAACATAAAGGTAAACCATAATTGTTTCACCATTTGTTTTACAAAATCTAAAAGTAAAGCATTGAGACAATGAACATCCCAGTGAGTTAAACATAGGATTTCACTCACAAATTGATATTCCAGCACAAATCTGGAAATGGTAGCTGTAGTCACAAATTCACAATCTCTCAGCATGTCAATCAAGAAATACTACACCCTCAATCTCAAAGGGGGACCACATCTAAAGCTTAAAATGAATACTTTGGCCTTTACTGTGATTTTAGCCTAACTAGTGAGTAGTCACACTAGCACAAGTGCAAGACTGATAATTCTAGCATAGTGGCTATACCAGTGTAGGTTAGCCTATCTAGTGAGTAGGTCACACTAGCAGGCAACCGCAAGATTATACCACTATACAAACAAAAAAAAAGTAGGTTACAAGTGCAAGACTGATAATTCTAGCATAGTGGCTATACCAGTGTAGGTTAGCCTATCTAGTGAGTAGGTCACACTAGCAGGCAACCGCAAGATTATACCACTATACAAACAAAAAAAAAGTAGGTTTGGGTTTTTCGGGTGTTTTATAACCAAAAAATAAGACCAGGCATTTTGCCCCAAGCTTTACTTCTGTGGGGGCAAAGTCCTCCAAAACACAAATTTAACAGAGCCCATGTGTGCTTGTATATGTTAAGACATGGACTGATTAAAGCAGTTGCAGAGTATCGAGAGTTTTATATATGCATTTTAACAAACTAACCCTAGCTTAGTTATAGTTCAAGCAAGTAATATAGCAGAGACAGCATGCTATGGTTGGCTGGTTGCAACTTGAAACTTTGGAAGTTGAGACTACTAAAAGAAATCGAGGAAGTTAGTTACCTGTTCTTCATCGGAGCTGTAAACTTCAAATCTTCAGCGGTTTTGAACCTATCAATAGGAAGTCCAGTTCCAGCCAAAGCACAAGCACCAAGAGGGCAGAAATTCAATCGTTCCCTGCAGTTGACCAGGCGGCCAGCATCACGCTCCAACTGTGCAAAGTACATATCAAAATAATGTCAAGTTTGTTGCAAGTTCCATGTTCCATTCTAAAGAAATGTGAGTAATATTTTATCAGATTATCGGTAGTGTCAGGAGAACTGTTTCACCCTTGTGCAGGGAATACAGCAAGTGCTTGGCTATAGGCTGTAAGGTTGTAACTTGTAACCATAATGCTTCATTGCATTTCATACTGACAACCTGCTCGCTAATTGGGTGAATGCAGCTAGTGGTGCAGCAGTTCATACACTGAAGGACAGATCGTAGAAAAATAAGAAGTGCTGATATAAGTTGTTTACATATATCTGGACTGCATCCAAAAAAGGAATTAAATCATGTGAAACACCGTATGCCAACAATTCAACTTTTGGTATTGTATTGTCCATTGGGATATGTCTACGGAATAGCCAAAAAGACCAAACTAAATGTTTCAAGACAAAAGTTTTTTTGGTCCACACAACAAGTCCTAATTCCACTTTCACAGATCACAGGGAAAACAGAGTTAATCTACCAGGCAAATAGTCCTCACTTTCACAATTAAATTGGTTTGATAGAGTGGATTGATTTGATTACTATACAGAGAAAAGGAGGATCCTGGATTCATTTACACAATAACCGCAAAATGCAACGTTAGGGAATAAACCACCAACATCTACACATGGCACTCATTTGAAAATCCTGGTCTTCCCAAAACAAGAAAAGTACATGAAATAAGCAACCTTGCATGATGTCAAAAAAGGGGAGATATGAAAAATCACCTGTTCAACATATGATAAGAGAAGATGTGGCAGCAAAACAGGTTGTGCCCTTTGAAGATGAGTATAACCAGGGACTATTAAGTCAACATATTTTGAAGCTAACAAAACTAGAGACACCTGAAACAATAGTTATGCTGATATCAGAAAGTTGAACAACATCCACCTTGCAATAGAGTTGTCAGAAAAAGGACAAAGTATGTGTTAGTGTTAGTATTTACAAAGTGGAACACATCATGCAATTATCAGAATAACTGAATACATGGCAAAATAGTTGAGCAGAAGAACCAAAGTTCAAGTTATACATAAAAAAAGGGATCATTCCTGCACAAGTGAGAACTGCTTAAGCAACCTTCCCACTTCTAGAAGAGATAAAACAGCAGAGGACAGATACCAGAAGTGTGACATCAGATACTTTCTACATGCAGTATGAGTAAGTCGAACAGCTTCTTTTTCAAACTTTTATTTAGGATATGTCAAGTTAGCCTTTTGCTTCAGCTTTCAAATGGAGAAACAGGAGAACTCATCTGGAGAAGTTCTCTTCGAAAGATATTGCACTAAGTTGAGCATTTCTGGAGAATGATTTAACGTTGATCATCACACTGTAGTATGAATCCATAATTTTTCATTGTGTGTTAATAGAGAAGAAAGCTCATGTGTTGCATTGCACCAGTGAGCAGTAACACATATACAAGAAATGTGGACATAAGTATAAGCAGTAGTATGAGCACCACAAAGTAAATATAGCAACAAACCTGAAAGTGTTTGATGCGAGTCAAAATCCTGTCAATAGCATCACGGCACCACAGCCTGAGGTCCGTCACGATTTGATCATTGCGGCTCCTGGCAGTATGCAGCTTCTTAGCTGGCTCACCAACCTTCTCAATCAGAGCTGCTTCAATGTTCATATGCACATCCTCCCGATCCTTTCTCCACTCAAACTTCCCATCTTGAATCAGCCTCCCAATTTGATCAAGGCCCTCCAAGATAATATCCCTATCAACAGTTGTTATCAAACCCTGCATTGCAAATGCTTCAGCATTCCTACTCAAATATGGTGATTATTAATTTAGGAAGCATAATGTGAAAACCTAAAGGCGGGTACTTTCATTAAGCATTTGATCAAAACATGCTGAACAACCCTAACCCCCTAAAAGCCGCAAGATTAAACCATTCGATGCCACGCTCCAAATCAAGCTAGCAGCTTTGAACACCTGCGGGTCACGGCACAAGCAGAACAACCAAGCTAGCAATTTCATCAAACACATGGCGAGCATAACAATAGCAGCGGATGAACCCCCAGATTAACCCCCTGCTTCGCCGTAGCCTCGTCCAAAGCAGGCAACTAATTGGTTGAAGAACACGTAGGCGCACACTACCGTCACGAGCAAGGAGGGAGCGGGTGATTTGGTGGAGAGTGCGCATATGATACCTGGGCGGCGAGCATGGAGGCGTGGGCCTTGCTGCCCATGATGTCGTACTTGTAGAGCTGCCAGTCGTAGGAGATGGACTCGGTGAAGCGCTCCACGGCGTCGGTGACGCCCTCCTCGAAGCGCCCGCCCCAGAGCTTCGCCTCCTTCTCCTCGCTCTCCGAGGATGCCATCGAGATGGAGGCCGCTAAGAAGGCCAGGAAGGCGGGACGGCGGCGGAGGGCGACGACGCGGGGGGCGGAGAAGGCGAGGCGGGAGCGGGGAAGGGAGGTGGTTGCCGGGGAGAAGAGGGATTGGGAGGTGGCGGCCATAAGCGTCGCGCAGATGGTCGCCGCGGCGGCGCGGCGGCGGAGTAGGGTTGTTTTTTTTTATAGAAAAGGCGCCGGAGTGGTGGGTGGCCGCAGGGTTTAGGAGTTTTTTTTTTTCTAATATAGTACGTTTTACGGTGCAATAGGAAAAATAACTCTCTTTCCGTGCCAAATGCAAAAAATACACCACATCCGTGTGTTAAAAAACCAGAGTCACCGGCGGAACAACACATCGCCGCGTCCGTACGTCCAAAGCATAGTGCCACCTAGTCCGTGCTCCTAGAGCATGGAGCCAGCGAGTCCGTGCGCCCTGAGAGGCTGGGAGCGGAGCCACCTCATGTTCGTGTGCCCTGACGCGCATCTGTGCGCCCCCGCCCGCATGCGCGCTCCAGCCCCCCACCCCTGTGCGCCTCGTGCCACGGACTTGTTGTGTCTGTTCCCCAGGAGCACGGACTTGGCCCCATCATGCCCTAGGCGCACGGACGCAGCAATGTGTCGTTCGCGGCGACTCCGGCCCTCTAGTGCACGAACGCGGTGACTTTTTTGCATTTGGCGCGGAGAGGGGGCTACATTTACTATTGCATGCGTCAACGGTGCTATATTAGCCAAAAACACCCGGGTTTAGGCAAGGCGGGAGCCATCGGAGGGGATGATCTGGCCATCTGGGCCTCTAGGGTAGATGTTTTTTTTTCTCATTTAGCATATTTTTGAAGAGAAATAAAAAAAATAGTCCTAAAAAATTAACTGGCGAAAATGGCAACCCTGCCGCGCGAAAACGCAACGACAGGGGACTTGTCATGCACCCAATCAGCGGCAGGTGCGGTGCGCAGGCAACCTATCGTGCTCTGAGTTAGAAGCAGGTGGCCTCCTGCGATCTGAGTCGGCGGCAGGTTGCCTGCCACCGAATGACATGTTGCCATGTATCCTACCACGCACTAGGTGCACGGTAGGCATCCTGTCACAGCATTTTCGTGTGGTAGGAGTGTATTTTTGTCATATCATTTGGGTTGTTATTTTTGCTATTTCATCTTTAAAACATGCTAAGTGAGCCAAAATAAAGATGGAAAACAAACTCGTTAGTGACCTCATGGACTCGATTTAAAATTTGCTTCAATTACACTGTTGATTGTTCAACATTAGAATAGGTTGATTTCCAATGATTTTTTATTGCACTTCGGCTCGGTTTGTTAGTTTGGTTCTAAAATTACTTCTAAACTATAAATAAGATGATGTAAAATCAAATTATGTCAATTTTGAAGAAAAAAGCTCGATAAAACTAGTACTTTGCTCAATATTCCCCTCTACTTTATGTTCTAAGGGCACGTACAATGTGAGAGGAGCTAACTTTCCCACTTCAATGCCACGTAAACATGCGCTAGTTTACATTGACAAACTGTACTCAGTACAAAAACAGAGAAGCCCTAACTAAGCAAGTAGTTCACTCAGCTGGTCAATCTGCTCTTGACTTTCTTTACCACTTAAGACTCCATGTCCACCTCATGTACTTCAAGCATTGAGCTGTCCATATTTGCTTTGACCAAACTTTATCAGTTTTGCCTATCTCTCTTACCACCATTCACTTGGCTTTTTTACAGCTCATGGTATGCATATTCTTACGAATTTTCGGCCAGCATAGCAAATTTTCTCTTCGTATTAGTAAGAATGGCCGCGGTGGATTTTTTTTTTTTTTGCAAAAACAACCTGCCGCACAGCCACTATGGTCATCGCGCGCAGCGACGGATCCTCCCACTCGCCATGTACCTTCATGTTAAGCACAACCACTATGCGGCAATGATGCGAGCATTCCAGAATGGCAGGCGGTCGCAGGTGCCACCGCAGCAACCACTGTAGCAAGTCACTCAACGGTTGAGTGATTTGCTACAGTGGTTGCCACACCATGGTGGTGCGGCAACGAGGTACGTGGCGGGTGGGGAGGGCTTGCCGCACGGTAGTCGTGCGGCAGGGGGCTATTTTTGTAATAAAAATTCTGCGGCAGCCATTCTTGCTAATACGAGGCAAAAAGATGCTATTTCGGCCAAAAACTCCATTCTTACCGACATTAGCTTCCATGCAGCAGCTCACACTAGTCAAAATACAAGTTGACTTTGTCCTCAAGAAAATAAATTAAATCTCTCCAGTGCACTGAACTTCACTAAACATATTCCTTGTAGAGTTTCTTCTTGCTGAAATTTTATCGCCAACAATTTCAGCTGGATATCCTATTCTGCTCATCTCGACACAGTTGTTTTTACGTAACTTCCTTCTGTAGACGTTTCTTTTCCCTTTTTTTCTTCTTTCTAATTTCTCTCAACTAGAAAATTCTTTTTACCCTCAAATTTATTTATTGCCTTCCAAACTTTTTTCTTCTCAACCTTTGTGTATCTTGTCCTCAGCAAAATTAACTGAATTCTTACACTTCATAATTTCTTCCACTATCGAGAAATTGCTCAAGTCATAAACCTCAGTAAGGCTCTATCTCTTCTTGGAGTTGATACTGGCGTAGTTATCTGCTCGCCAGCTCTCGGGCTAGAACTCGAGCCTGAACTAGAACATGAGTTCAAACTTGAACTCGGTCTCTGTTGTCTAGGAGCATTACCTAGCTCCTCCTGCTCAACCACTGCAACCCGTGGTTGTGGCCTAATGAGATGACCGTCGTCGGTATTTTGGAGTTATCGCAAACCACACTTCGTAAAGCTGGTTGAATAGGATAATTCGTCTTCAACGAAAAATTTCTATTTTTGTCCATATCTGCCTTTGCTATAAGGCGATTCTTAGTCTTGCCATCCAATATCTTGCAAGAGAAATTTTCGAAATGAACAATGTACCCA
This sequence comes from Ampelocalamus luodianensis, assembly GCA_036346255.1. Classification (NCBI taxonomy): domain Eukaryota; kingdom Viridiplantae; phylum Streptophyta; class Magnoliopsida; order Poales; family Poaceae; genus Ampelocalamus; species Ampelocalamus luodianensis. Next base: position 21,753,158 of record CM070622.1, on the reverse strand, counting down.
TGTTCTAGCAGATGCTCAACACTTAGCAAATTCTGCTTCAAATCAGGTACAAATAACACATCACGAATAAACTTCTTACCGTCTTCCATTTTGATAGCGAAATATATCCCGATTGACAAACATATGGTTTGTGCAACCACTGGCCACAATCCAAGTATCTTCTTTTCATCCTTGCACTGTCCGGCAAGAATAAACACACTCTTCTGGATTTTCTTTCTTTTCTGATAAATTTGTCCGATTGTCTACTCGGCATCTACAAAATCTAGCAATGTGATTTTGCCTCTTGCATTTATAGCAAGTCATCCATTTTTTTGTCTAGGTTTCCCAAAATACAAAAATAGGTTCATGTGTTCATTCGGCGACAGTCTGACAGCAAGAATCAAGCGACAGAATCTATGAATTTTTAAATATATCAAATAAACTTAACAAATTACAAAAAAAAAATTTGAAGAATCCTGATAGAGTGTTCTTGCTTGTGTAATTTTTTCATAATTTTATCCATTATACATTTGTCTCTAAAATTCATTTAAGTATACTATTTGTAGAGTTTTTAAATATACCATATGAGATCCAAAATTATGATTTTTTTGAACGTCATAGTGTAATTATTTTTGTAATTTTTTAGAATTTTATATACTCTGAAATTGTCTCTAAAATTTTAATTTAGGTTTCTAATACAGTGTACTTGATTGTATACCCTTATTTTTAGAGACAATTTAAGAGAATATAAAATTCTGAAAAAATTACATAAACAATTACACTATGTAAGGATAGTTCACAAAAAAATTCATAATTTTTGGACCTCATCTGGTATATTTAAAAATTTTATAAATAGTATACTTAAATGAATTTTAGAGACAAATGTATAATGGATAAAATTATGAAAAAATTATAAAAGCAAGAAAACTCTATCAAGATGCTCCACAAAAAAATTTATAATTGTTTAAGTTTATTTGCTATATTTAAAAATTCATAGAGGTTTTGAATTGCATGTGGGCGCGGTGATTGTCGCTGAATGAACTAGCGACAGAAACCTATTTTTGTAATTTTTAAGAGCGGTGACCTAGTCATCTCAGGTTTGATTGAAGGGCGCTTTCCACCGAGCTCCCTTCTAGTTGTAGCTTCCTCTCTTCACGTGATTCCAGCGAACTCATTAACTGTTGCACTACGAGGGTGGTCAAATCCTTGGACTCCTAAATTGTAGCAACGATATACTCACCTTTGATTGCAAGCGGAAGTGCAAACAAGCTAATTAGATCTAGGTTAAAGTACCTTTATGCATAATCAAAAGTCTACATCAAGAGTCGATGGAAAATATGTTTTTGTTTTCCTACATCAAAATATACTCCACCCGTTCTTTACCCATTCTTTTTTACTTACATTTTTTTTTTTTACAATCTCCAAGATGCAACTTTAACTGTTACATTTTATAACTTTACATTAAGATGTACTAATAAAATTATAATATTATGAAAGTAATTTTAACAATTAATCTAATGATATAATTTTTATATAGTCAATCTTGATAGATTTAAATTTATTGATGATCAAACTTCAGAAAGTTCGACAACACGGATTTTAGAACGTGAAGTAAAAAAAGAACGGAGTACATAACTTGAGTCCTGAATTGTTATCATGTTGTCTACACTACTCATCGTTAAGTCTTTCACCGTAGAAGATTTTTTTGTTTCATGAAGAACAACACAAGTGTTATGGTACTTCAACAAGTTTTATATTGCACTATGAGTTTATAGCCTGCAGGCTGCAGGTCATAACAGGCTAACATAATTTGCACGTAAGTGCAGCTCTTAGGCCTAGAGAGCTGATCAAGCTCCATGTGAAGTCCTAAGTTTTGAGGCTATTTGATTCATTATTTTTCACATTGAGCTCGCTTGCAAAACTATATCAGCTACTCCCTCCGGCCACATAAAGAATGTTGTTGTGGATATCGATATGGACTCCAAAATGTAATTTTGATCACTAATTTCTGTTATAATATATTTATAAAAAAATAATACATTTATAATATTTGAAAATTCTTTTCAAGGCAAAATATAGACATATCATTTTCATGTTTTGAATCTAAAATATTGAAAAGGATATTGGTAACTTAAGTTTAGAAAATTTGACTACACATTACGCAAAACGCAGTGTTCCTCTAAGCGCCCGCCTAGCCGATTTATCCCGCCTAGGCGGCCACCTAGCCTTGCCTAGGCCTGCCTAGGCGGCAATTAGGTGCTAGACGCCGGTCTACCGCCGACTAGCGCCTAGCACCTAGCGGAACATTGTCAAAACAACATTCTTTTGTGATTGGAAGGGATATTTGGTAACAAATTATAAAGCTCAAATTAGAAGGACTAATTTGAAATCATAATTTGGGGACAATCTTAGAGAAACTACTCTATTTCCTATAGCTTCCAGCATTTTCAAATAGCCTGAGGCGACGGATATACGAAGAGGGCAAAATTGGATATATGCTGCTCTAAAAGATGGCACTTTGAATGCTACCACTCTAAAACATGAAATTAGAAATTTATTACTCTAAAACTTGGCTCTTTGGATATTTGCGCTCTTGGACACTTTTGCCCTCCCTCCTCCCTTGTTCCTCCCGGCCGAGCATCGCCACCGCTTTCTCCAGCGAGGTCCAATTGCGCCGCAAGCCGCGCCGTCTCCTTCGCCGCCACCATGAGCCACACAACCTCATTGTCATCGTTGTGAGCCAATCGTCGGCGCTGCGAGCCGCAAGCCATGTGTAGAATACTCCATTTTGCTGAGGTTCGCCCGGTGTAGAATACTGGGCCACTATACCATTTTCTGTAAAACCTTGCAAAAGGTCCGAAACTTGTCCATATGGGGTATGTCGATCGTAGTACGCCGATCGGACTATCTTAATCTTTAAATCGTGTTGGTTTTCAACTTCACCTTAAATATCTTGAATTTATCCAAGGCTTCATTTCTTTCTTTGATTGGATAAATATATCCATAACGGGAGTAATCATCCGTGAATGTTATGAACGAGTCATATCCATCCACACTTTTCACAGGAAAAGGACCACAAATGTCTGTGTGAATAATTTGTAGAACTCCTGTGCTTCTTTTGACGTCTTTCTTAATTTTCTTTACATATTTTTCTTTAATGCATTCTCTGCATTGTTCTAAGTCGGAGAACTCTAATGGAGGAAGACTATCATTCTTAACTAGTCTTTCTATTCTCCCCCTCGAAATATGGCCTAAACGACAGTGCCATAATTTCGACGACGCATCTAGAGTTCTCTTTCATTTCTTGTTTACATTCGTAGACGAGGATTCATTCACTTTCTCGCACGCGACGTTCCCATTTTCGCATACGACATTCACATCATCACATAATGATAACAAATAAAGCTCATTTTGTAAGATGGCAAGACCAACACATTCTTTATTAAATATTATTTCACACTTGCCATTTCCAAAATGACAATCATAACCATCATTGTCCAAACATGAAACACTAATCAAATTCCTCTGTAAAGAGGGAACATAAAGAACATCTCTAAGTAAAAGAGTGAAGCCATCACCAACTCTAATAAAAGATCGCCAACGGCTTCAACTTCACTTGACTCCATTTGCGACTTTAATGTATCTTTCTTTTCTTTGTGTATTCCTCGTCGAACGGAATCCCTGCATATTATTGGCAACATGAACAGTTGCACCTGAATCAATCCACCAAGTAGATTTTGAATATCGTACATACAGGGACTCATTTATGAAGGTAATAATGTTCTCACCTTTCTTTGCCATTATCATCTTTAAGTAATCGGGACAGTTCTTCTTGTAGTGTCCCGTCTTCTTGCAGTGAAGACACTGATCTTTGTCTACTGCAAACTTATTCTGTTGAGGCTGATGGACAGGGGCTTTTCCCTTGTTCTTTGAGGAGAAGTTACTGTTGAAGTTCTTTTTCTTGTTGTCCTTCACATAGTTGATAGAACCACCATGTGAGGATTTAAATCTTTCCTCCTCTTGCACACACATAGCTATGCACTTTTCTAAGTCCCATTTCTCGGGCTGCATGTTGTAGTTGACAACAAAGGTGTCAAACTTTTCGGCAAGGAAGCAAAATCAAATGAATAAGGAACTCATCCTTGAGAGCCAAATCCATTGGTCGAGTGGATGGACGGGAGGCGCGGCTTCCTGTGCTTCTTCTTCTTGTGCTCGGCGCCGCAGCCCTGGTTCGGCATGGCGTAGACGAAGAAGGACGGCTCTGGCTTTGCTGCTCGGTGCTGACGGCCGCCAACGCGTCACGGACCCTGGACGGCGTCCGGTGCCGGCTGCGGCTGCGTCCACGGCGGCGTGGGCACCGAAATAGGGACCTGATCGGGTTGAAGCAGCACGGCGGGGCGCGGTCACCGCCGCCCCCGCCGCCAGCCCACTTGCACCGTGTGCGGCGGTGGGACGACCAGCCGCGAGGCGTCGTCGACATGGCCGATAGGGTGTTAGGAATCGGAGTTGTGCCCGCCGCGTGTTCGTGGCGTTGTAGGTGGAGCTTGATTTTGTTACGTGTGCATGGTTTACGTGCAGTGCACTACCACGGCAGCCATGATCGTGTACTGTATGCGCTGTGTGGCGAGCTCGTTCGGGAACGTGGCGCCTAATTGGGCGCACGATGGTGATTAATTCCGTTGATTACTCTTGGGGCCATCCAATTAAGATCTGGTGGCCAGAGTAGAGACTAATGGTTTTTCCCATAATAAGCTAGCTGACGAAATTCGCAGTAACGCGTGTTGATCAAATCAAATGCACATGGATGCGAAAAGCTTTTGAACCGAAGCAACCGTCAGGAGTCAGCCCGTCATACCGGGAGGCCGGCCCAATGTATTTTGTGGGAATTTTTTTAATAATCGATTTTGCTAGTTTTAAGTTGCCTAAAGTTTTCTTAAGTTTAAGTTACTTGTTGTGAACATTAGATTTGTGTAGAGATTGTTGTGTCATATGATTGGATATTGATCCAATGGTCATTTCAAGCAACTTATGAATAGACAGCTTCTTTAATAATACATTATTTTAATACAATTACAGAAATAATTCGACAAACTTTAGTTACCCTGTTCGCCCACGCAGAGTTACCCTGTGAGCCGAATCGAGAACAAAAGAACAAGTCGACAAACTTCAGTTACCCTGTTTAGGATCGCATTGACATTCTCAGGATCTAAGCTATCGGATCAAAAAACAACGGTTGAGATCGATTGGCACAGTAACGCTACAACATTTATGAACATCACCTGCTACAGTGTTTGCTAGTATTAACCGCTTAATTTCTTTCATTGGATCAGTTTCATCTGTGTTCCTGTTTTGTCCCTCTTCCTTCGTGTAACATATGGCCCTCTTTGTTTAGGCTTAGGCTTTTTGGCTTATAGCTTAAAGCCAGCTTTTTGGCTTAATCAGCTTATAAGCCTCTAAGCTTTTAAGCCAAACTTTGTTGTTTGGTAGTCAGACTTTTGTAGGATGTTGGCTTATTAAGTTGTGTGTGAAGGATGAAAGGTCCAAATACCCTTAATGGTTTAAAGGACCTTGTTAAGCATTTGCACATATGAAACAAAATAGATATCGCCGTAGTGCATGCGTGTATTTATTTTGGACATTGCAACGGAAGAAATGAATATAGAAAAGTCAATAACATCAACCAATTAAGCTTAGATGTCAAGTTGCTCATCCTTAGTATGTGTTCTCTTATGCCACCGCCACCACCAGAGTACCTTTTTCACACAAGTCGCTTAATCGGTGTGTAGCATATGTCTTTGAAGAGCGAAGAACCGACTCTTTATTTTCTCAAGGTACTGTGATGGTGTCACACTCTACGATTGAGCCCACAATGCGTGCTCAATCGTGTTCTTTATCACACCAAACATTTCTTGTTGGCGGTGACCCACTTTTATGATCAAGATCATATGCCATTTTTATGGGAGCATAGTCCCCTGTCAGTGCCGCGGCGCAAGATCGACCTCATTTTCATCCTCACAGTGCCACAGCTCGTGGGACACGGTGTGGTGACTACCCGTCCACCTCACCAAGATGAAGGTCAGTCAATCTTTTCTTCTATTCACCGTAGTTATCTCCTTTGAGAACCGGATATCCTCGATGTAGCCCATCAAGGAGTATCCTCCAAAACACAATTTCATATTCGGTGAGAACATTAAAGCAAGAAAATTATATGCCTTATTTCCAACGTTGGTCAAAATCGACATACAATTTTATCTATGCATTAAATCTACATCACCGTTGGGCAGAAATAGAAATAATGTATAAAATCATCAAATAGAAATTATAATACTGTTATTATCAACGTTGGTCAGAAAATAACAATATCATAATTCACAATAATTCTCAAAAATTAAATTCTCCCGTTGGTTCGAATTTAATTGAAAGAGTAATCAAACATTAACTTTTGCAGCGGAAACATGAAATTATTCTAAAATAATTCATACTCGAAGCATTATTATCGATTCATTTAATCTCGGAAAAATTAACACGTTGGTGCAAAATTTTGAAATTTGATTCAAATTGCATTCAAATTCACTCAAAAGCTTCAAAATCATTAAATCTCTTTTCGATTTCATCATTCAAAATGCCAATTCGCCCAATCACGCGACGCCACGCCCACGCGGCCCGCCACCGAAAGCCGCACGTTCGCGGCCAAGCCGCTCGCGCTCAACCTGGGCCTGGGCCGCGAAAACCCTCGCCCGCCTTGGCCGACTCCGCCTCCGCGCTAATCTCAGCCGTCCATCGCCATCCGACGGCCGGCGGCGTTCGGCTCGATCAAAACCGCGCGGCGCCCGCCCAAACCCTAGCTCATTCACTCTCTCTCTCCTCTTCACTGGCGCTGAGCGAAACGCTGAAGCGGCGGCGGCGGCGATTTCGCCCACACCACGGAGAAGGAGAAGACGGCGCCACCGCGGGCCCTCTCGCCGGCGTGCGCGCTCCCCTGAGGAGCGCGCCGCCGTCTAGCGGCTCCGTGTTGGCGCCCTGTCCCGCGTGTCGACGGTGGCCCCGCACGTGGAGCGCCGGCGAGCCCAAGGCTCGGCCGATCTCCCGCACGCCAGCGACGACGACGGCTAGGTAAGTCTTTTCAGATCTAGGGTTTCCCCTTCTCTGTTCTTTTCTTGTTTTCTAGGGTTAGGGTTTCGTTCTCTGTTCTTTTCTTTTCTTTTCCGTCTAGATCTTCGCCTAGGGTCGCTCTGATACCATTGTTAGGTTCTTTCTTTAGGATCTCCTAGGGTTTAGATCTAGCAGGTTCTTTGTTCTGGTTCTTGAGATGAAATCGAGAGGGAGAGAGGGGTACTAACCATCTGATGTAGAGGAGGAGTTGGCCATCGTGGTTCACTCGGTGAAGTCTGCGCACGGGCAGCGACGGTCGGGGAAGGGGAGCGGCGTCTCCCTGGCAGTAGATGGCGGTGGGTGTTCCCGTCGCTGGAGCGCCCCCCTCTCAGATCGGGTCTAGGGTTTGTCGGTGGGAATGGTGGCGGCACGGTAAACCTTGGTTTTCGTGCCGCCCCAGCCCCGCCTCTATTTATGTAGCGCTGGCGACAGAGGCCCACCAGCCTATTGGGCTGGGCGCCCCCGATCAGGACGCGAACAAGAGAGGGCATTTGGCCGTTGAGCCAAATGCCCTGAGATCATTCTAACACCAAGCCCTCCACCTGCTTCGGCTGCTGCCTCTGCGGCGGGAACGGTGACTGCGCCGAGTCAGTCCATTGCTTGCCCGGCCTCGGTGTCGCCGGTCTCCGGTCGGGCGGCGCCGGCGAATTAATGCTACCGTCCTCAGTAACCGCAGGTGAAGGTGGCTGCGTAACGGAGTGCGCCACGGCTTGTGTCTTCTCCGGCGACGGGGAGCGTGGCGGATGCGTCACCAATGACGGTGCCGGTGTGAGCGCTTGGCGCCGGGCGCTCACCGCGATCGCGGCGCAGGCCTTCCGCTCCTTCTTCTTCTTGCGGAAGCACGAGTGGATGGACGGGAGGCGCGGCTTCCTGTGCTTCTTCTTCTTGTGCTCGGCGCCGCAGCCCTGGTTCGGCATGGCGTAGACGAAGAAGGACGGCTCTTGGCTTTGCTGCTCGGTGCTGACGGCCGCCAACGCGTCACGGACCCTGGACGGCGTCCGGTGCCGGCTGCGGCTGCGTCCACGGCGGCGTGGGCACTGAAATAGGGACCTGATCGGGTTGAAGCAGCACGGCGGGGCGCGGTCGCCGCCGCCCCCGCCGCCAGCCCACTTGCACCGTGTGCGGCGGTGGGACGACCGGCCGCGAGGCGTCGTCGACATGGCCGATCGGGTGTTAGGAATCGGAGTTGTGCCCTGCCGCGTGTTCGTGGCGTTGTAGGTGGGAGCTTGATTTTGTTACGCGTGCATGGTTTACGTGCAGTGCACTACCACGGCAGCCATGATCGTGTGTACTGTATGCGCTGTGTGGCGAGCTCGTTCGGGAACGTGGCGCCTAATTGGGCGCACGATGGTGATTAATTCCGTTGATTACTCTTGGGGCCATCCAATTAAGATCTGGTGGCCAGGGTAGAGACTAATGGATTTTCCCATAATAAGCTAGCTGACGAAATTCGCAGTAACGTGTGTTGATCAAATCAAATGCACATGGATGCGAAAAGCTTTTGAACCGAAGCAGCCGTCAGGAGCCAGCCCGTCATACCGGGAGGCCGGCCCAATGTATTTCGTGGGAATTTTTTTAATAATACATTATTTTAATACAATTACAGAAATAATTCGACAAACTTTAGTTACCCTGTTCGCCCACGCAGAGTTACCCTGTGAGCCGAATCGAGAACAAAAGAACAAGTCGACAAACTTCAGTTACCCTGCTCAGGATCGCATACCTGCCATGACATTCTTAGGATCCGAGTTATCAGATCAAAAAAGTTACGGTTGAGATTGATCATCACAGTAATGCTACAGCATCTGCTACAGTGTTTGCTAGTATTAACTGCTAAATTTCTTTCATTGGGTCAGTTTCATCTGTGTTCCTGTTTTGTCCCTCTTCCTTCGTGTAACATTGTGGTTTGGAGTCCTTGTATTCCACTTTAGACCCACCGTACTGTAGTTATTTGGGCCGTGTAGCTATTGTCGAGCTATCCATATGGGATTTATTCGTGGTTGCATCATCGAACTAGGCTTTTACGTGGGCTTAATGTTCTATTCTTCTTGGCCTGCCAGGTTGACTCTTCACATTTTAGCTGGGTGGAAATGTTCGCGTATCGCTTCCATGAGTTCCATCACGTCTGACTTTGTATTATCGGCGACTAACCAATCCTAGCAGTAGGGTAATTAGACCAGACCAAAGAGTTTTGGCGTTTCGACGTGCCATCTGTTGGTGCAACTTGTGGGCAAAACCGTCACGGATGACGTGCGTTAATTACATGAGTTATCATTTGGAGTACGTGCTTCAAAGTACAATCAATGATAGTACTGTGCAGAAAAGTCGTTTACTTGGAGACACACCGGAGTGTGAGTCTAACTAATAAAATAAGGAGTTTACTCTGCGCAGTAGGACGATAGTCTCATTCCACATACCAAAAAAAAACGACCCCCGCTGCTCCGCACCGCCTTGTCCCACCTTTATCGCATATGCGCACCTCCACACCTCTACCATCGCATCTGTTTCTCACACGCAAACGGAGCCGACGAGACGGAGGCGAGTGCCTCGTTGTCGCGTTGGTCTGCATCGGCGTGGCTCGAGCCTAGACCTCGCTTCCGCTCCATCGCCGATCGGCCGCCACTATCGCCATCGACGCCGGAGGCACCAGCAGAGGAGGGAGAGGGAGGAGGCGACGGGTCTGGTGGAGAGGGCGACAGGGGAGGGAGGGAGACGGCGCGTGAACGGAGCCGACGAGATGGAGGGAAGTGACCTCGTCGTCGCACCAGTCCACATCAACTGTGGCTTGAGCCCCGACCTCGCTTTCCACTCCACATCTCGAGTCGGCCACCACCATCACCATTGACGCATGGAGGTGCCAGCAAGGAAGGGAGATGGAAGCTGCAACGGGTCAGGTGGAGAGGGCAGTGACGGAGGGAGGGGCGGGGAGGGGAGGTGGAGGCTCGTCGCGCCGGTCCGCTTGCCCCGACCTCACTTCAGCTCCACATCTCTGGTCGGCCACCACCATCGCTGCTGACGCGTAAAGGCACCAGCGGGGATGGGAGAGGCGAGGCACACATGAGTGGAGAGGACCATGACGGAGAGAGGGGAGGGGGCGGAGGCGGGCATGATATGTTCTGTGGTAACGCACTGGCACTTTACTAGTAACGCTGAAATCTGAATGTTTCTGTGGCTCGAAGTTTGAAATAAGTACCATTTACTGCTACCTTTGAGCGTCTTTGATCTGAACATCTGCAGTGTCGATAATTGTTCCGATCGAAGTGTCGGAGATCGTTCCGCGAATGCAAACTTCCCGGTCAATCCTCATGATGATGTTACGAGTTGAATGGGTTTTGTTTTCTTTGTGGATGCTGAATTTTGCAGTTTGTATACGCGTGTATTTATTAGGCTCAGATATATATTTCGCTGAGACCTAAAGGTGAGGCTGACATCCTGTTCGGGAAGACTTGTTTCGTTTAGAAAGTAGCCTCTATAAGTTGGTAGAGAAGAAATTTACTTTCTCTGTGTAAAATGGGACTTACTTTCATAGTACAAAATGCGAGAAGCCTGAGAAAACGCACCTCTATCTAGGGTAACTTAAGTTTACAGTAGCTTTAAGCTGATACTAGAGCCCCCCAAAGTTGGCTTAAATAGTTCAAGTAATGATTGTATAGCTCAAAACACATGGATCGAACTACATTACCACGCTACTACGAGATGGTGAGCTCAATGCTCTACTACGTAGCCACAAAGTAGTACTACTAAAGCAAGACTCCCGCGTCGCTCCGGTGGGCGACCCAGGAGGCCACAATGGACATCCTCGAGAGACCCTAGCCTCCAGCTCCCCACTGGCCGCAGCCGGCGGCGACAACCCCTCCTCCTTCCGAGCCTTCCTCCTCCTTCTCCCTCCCTCTCCTTTTTGAGATTAGAATTTGTTAGATCATGGTGGTTTGCCGATGAATAATTGACTCTTGAGTTGCACTGATACACGACAGATATTGGTTCTTGGTCGTGGTGGTTTGTTGTTGATTAAATGGGTTTTGGGTTGCATTGGTATAATTTGTGCTTTTGTTGTGGGGTTATTTGAATTCCTCCGCTGTCTTGCTCCGAGCCGCGCTCTTCACGCTCTTCCCTTGTTGTGAACCGTTCAATCAAATCTGGACAACCCGATTGAGTTGGAAGGTCCGGGCGGTCCGAATGTTCCCAGGTCTTGTGAATCATCCGATCGAGTTTTAACGGCTCGATTGAGATAAAGAGTTCGGATGGTCCGAACGTCACATCATTTTGGACCACCCGATCTAAATCGGATGGCTTTTCTTCGCCATGCCTTTTCCTGTCCTCACGACCTGCTGTTTTGCAAAGACCACCTCTTTTAGGTCATGACCTCCTGTTTTTCAAAGACAACCCTTTTGGTTGTGACTGTCTGTTTTGCAAAAACCACCCGTTTAGATCATGCCTTTCTATTTTTGCAAAGACCACCCTCCAGGACCACCGGAGGTCTTCAAGGTTCTCCTCAGGAGCAAACACGTGAACTCAATCTGGACCATCCAGGACCTCCTCCAGGATCAATCTCATCCGTCCAGGAGGTCTTTGAGGAGATCTTCAAGACCTCCGAGGAGGTCTTCAGGACATCCTAGGAGGTCTGAGTGAGGAGATCTTCAAGACCTCCGAGGAGGTCTTTTAGGAGGTCTTCAGGACATCTTAGGAGGTCTGAGCATTATATTTTTTTCATGGACTTTGTGTGAAGTGATCGTTGATTTCAAGGATGTTCTGGTATGTGTTTATGGATGCATGATAGTGTGTGTTATGCATGTGTGAACTAATGATTGGTCAAGTTGGATAACTTATGCCGGATATGTGTTCTTTGATCTTGGCATGTGCAGGTTGAGCACAGAGACGATCATGGTCGATGACGAGGAAGATCCGGACTAGGATTGAGAAATCTGATGTCTAGGAGATCGTGCATGTCACGAGGTGGTCGGGCTCATGCTGGAGCACATGGAGATTAAAGGTGATGTTGATACACGAAGGAGCTTTGGGAGGTGAAGTCCTGAAGGCTTACAACGTGTGAAGAGATATGGAAGGTGTCTTTATCTGGAAGGTCTTAGAGATATTGAAAAACCCGTGTTAGAAAAGGTTTCAGGTCCCTTAGTTCTCGGAAGAGATAGGATGTGGTGTCCGTGTCGTTGAGGATACCGAGTTGTCTTTGCCTATAAAAGGAGGTAGAGGGGAAGTGTTTTCCCGTGCTTTTTGCGAGGCTTTAGACATAGCTTTTTTACGTGGCTTTTGTGGTAGAGCTAGAGAGGTCTTTTGAATTGAGAGCTTTGAGGGGTGCTTGAAGAGCACTTTGTAGACAGAACAAGATTAAGAAATAAGAAATCTATTCAAGAAGTTCTTGTTTCTTTTGACGACATGGTTCTCTGAGCATTGTCTTAGGATTGTTCTTGTTTGAGCAGTGCATGTGCACAGTGAGTTTGGCTGATTTGTGAGCAAAAAATCGGTACAATCATTCACCCCCCTCTGATTGCGCTATACGATTCTACAAGTGGTATCAGAGCAAGGTTGCTATGGCGTCAAAGAGGTATGTGAATCGTCCCCCCATGCTAGATGGTTTTGACTTTGCGTTTTGGAAGTGTCGTATGCAGGCATACATTAAAGCACAAGGTAATGATGTCTGGAATAAGGTTTCTAGACCTTATGAGGTTCCTGCTACTGTTACGAATATTAATAAAACAGATGTTGATCTAAATTCTCAAGCTCGTAACTTGTTGTTTCAAGGAATTTCTCCCAAGGAATTTGATCGTGTAGCTCATATTAACTCTGTTTACTTAATATGGAAGACTCTTTGCGATTATCATGAGGGAACCACAAAAATCAAGAAAGTGCGTAAAAATCTTTATCAAAAAGAGTATTCTGATTTTACTATGAAATCTGGTGAATCTCTCGATGATCTTTTTGCTTGCTTTGAGAAGATATTGAGTAATCTGCGTGGTGTTGATGTTATTCCTACTGATGAAGATAATGCATCTAAAATTTTGAGGTCTTTAGGTTCTGAATTGTTGATGGTTGTCACAACTATCAATCAGACTATCGATCTAGATACTTTAACCATGGATGATCTCTTTTCTAGATTGAAAACCTATGAGATAGAAGTTTTGTCTTCTCAAATCGATAAATCTTCATCTTTAGCACTTATGACTAACCCTGTGCAAGCTGCTTCCTCGAGTTCTCTTTCTGTGTCTGCTTTGACCTCTTTTTCATAAGAATAATTCGAACAGCTTCCCGAAGAGGCTTTGGTATTGATCTCCTTGCGGGCGTACAACGCACTCAACAACATTAGGAAGCGAGGTGGCGTGTCAAAATCGATCAAGTGCTATGAGTGTGGCGAGCCAGGTCACATTAAGGTTGACTATCCCATGCTTAAAGGGAAAGTGACCAGGGAAGACAAGAACTATCGTGGTCGGTCATCCAATAACAATAAAAGCAAGGGTGGAAACTTCCGTCGAAAATTTGCTGAAAAAGTTCTTTCGGCTATTGAGCAACTTGGTCTAAGTGATGTGGAATATGAGAGTTGCGACGATAACGATGATGCAAAAGGAAAGAAGAACAACGATGACTTCGCGGGCATGTGTTTCATGGCAAAAAAAATGACAACAACAACGAAGATGACAACGATCCCGATGAGGTAAGACCATCTTATGATGAGCTTGAAGATGGTTTAATTAAACTGGCTATTGAATTGAAAAAGACAAAAAAAAAGCTGAAAGAAAATAATGGTCTTGTTGAAAGCTTAACTTTTGAAATTGAAAAGCTCAAGTTCAGTGCACCTACTTGTTTAGAGTCAAGTATTTCAAATAAAATCTGCTCTAATTGTGAATTGCTAGAAGTTAAACTTAATTCTTCTCAAGAAATAATTCAACAGATGCTATATCATGAGGTACCTTCTTGCTCTAATTGTCCTAAACTCACAATAGAAATTGAAGATTTGACCAGACAACTTGCTGATTTTGCTAAAAAGGAAAGAGAAGCTCAGTCTAGTACTTCAAAGAAAATCTTGAATGAATCTGTCATATGTATAGCATGTCCTAATCTAGCTAAAGAAAATGAATATCTTAAGGACACATTAGAGAGATTTTCTTTTGGCAAGAAGAACTTGAATATGATCCTAGACAAGTCAAGAGTTAGTGTTAAACATCATGGTCTAGGATTTAACTTTGTTGAGCATGCCAAGAGTAGTACTCCTAAGATTGTTAAGCCTTTTGAACCTAAAAAATTTGAAATAGAATCTGAACCAAAGCAAATTATTTTTTCTGCTGGTATTGCAACAAACTCATCTACCAAAGTGAGTGCTATGAAGGCAATAGATACAACTTCTCATAAATTCAAGCATCACTGCACTCATTGTGGTAGAGAGGGTCATCTGGTTCAGTTTTTCTTTCGAAAAGCCAAGAAAGAAAAGAAAGACAGGTTAAGAAAGATCTCTCCTTCTGGAGTGAAGTTTGGTCAAGCTCCTTTTCATCGCTTTGCTCCATCTAAACAATCTTCTGCAGGTTTAGGAGTTTTTACGGAACCGGTCAGACCTGCACCTCAACAGCGGTCTAACCGGCAGTGCCCAGAAATTAAAAGTGCTTTCTCTTTGCCTACTATTGCTCCTGTTCGTCGCGTATCTCAGTACTGGTTACCTAAATCATTATTCTCTAACCCTAGTACTAAGATACGGACGATTGTTCGTTCTCTGTAGGCTCGTCGCAAGCGAAAGGATAACATTTGGTTCATTCACTCCGGTTGCTCTCGCCATATAACCGGTGACTCACGATGGTTCTCCTCCCTCACTCATGCCACCTGTGATGAGATGATTACTTTTGGGGACAATGCGCAAGGACAAGTTCTTGCAAGAGGTACTGTGCGCATCAACGATAAGTTCATTTTAAAAGATGTGGCTCTTGTCGAGTAAGTTGAGTTATAATCTTCTTTCAGTCTCACAGTTGATTGATGACAATCTTGAGTTAAGCTTTACAAACACTCTTGATGCATTTTAGATGCATCTGGTGATCTAGTATGTAAGATTACTCGAGTTGGTCAATTGTTTAAAGATGATTTTGCATACTCTACTTCATATGATCTTAGGTGTCTTGTTTCATCTGATTCCAAGGATTTGTTCCACTGGCACCGTAGATTAATACATGTTGGCTTTGATCATCTTGCTCGTATCAGTAATTTAAATCTTGTTAGAGAATTACCTAATCTGAAAATTGAAATATCAATGGATTTTGTTTGTGCACCTTGTCGACATGGTAAGATGATCTCTGCATCGCATCCTCCTCTCACCCTTGTTATGACCGATGCACCTGGTCAATTGTTGCACATGGACACTGTAGGTCCTGCTAGAGTTCAATTAGCTGGAGGTAAATGGTATGTTCTTGTTATTGTTGATGATTACTCTAGGTACTCTTGGGTCTTTCTCATGGCATCTAAGGATGAAGTTTTTGGTCACTTCAGAGAGCTTATCCTTAGATTTGCCACTGAACTCCTAGGAGTATTATTTGATTCTTTTTGTACTCTTGAGTTGCACTGATACACGAAAGATATTGGTTCTTGGTCGTGGTGGTTTGCTGTTGATTAAATGGCTTTTGGGTTTCATTGGTATAATTTGTGCTTTTGTTGAGGGGTTATTTAAATTCCTCTAATGTCTGCTCCAGAGCCCGCGCTCTTCACGCTCTTCTCTTGTTGTGAACTATTCGATCAAATTTGGACTGCCCGATTGAGTTGGAAGGTCTGGGTGGTCCGAACGTTCTCAGGTCTTGTGAATCGTCCGATCGAGTTTTAACGGCTCGATTGAGATAAAGAGTTCGAATGGTCGAACATCACATCATTTTGGACCACCTGATCTAAATCGGATGGCTTTTCTTCGCTGTGCCTTTTCCTGTCCTCACGACCTGTTGTTTTGCAAAGACCACCTCTTTTAGGTCATGACCTCCTGTTTTTCAAAAACAACCCTTTTGGTCATGACTGTCTGTTTTGCAAAGACCACCCTTTTGGGTTATGCCTTTCCATTTTTGCAAAGATCACCCTCCAGGACCACCGATGGTCTTCAAGGTTCTCCTTAGGAGCAAACACGTGGACTCAATCTGGACCATCCAGGACCTCCTCCAGGATCAATCTCGTCCGTCTAGGACCTCCCAAGTGGTCTTTGAGGAGGTCCTCCAGGACCTCCCAAGAGGTCTTTGTGGAGGTTTCTCAGGATCTTCTAAGAGGTCTTTGTGGAGGTTTTTCAGTACCCCCCAAGAGGTCTTTGAGAAGGTTTTTGAGGAGATCTTCAATACCTCCCAGGAGGACTCTTAGGAGGTCTTCAGGACATCCTAGGATGTCTGAGTATTATATTTTTTTCATGGACTTTGTGTGAAGTGATCGTTGAATTCAAGGATGTTCTAGTATGTGTTTATGGATGCATGATAGTGTGTGTTATGTGTGTGTGAACTAATGATTTGTCAAGTTGGAGAACTTATGTCGGATATGTGTTCTTTGATCTTGGCACGTGCAGGTTGAGCATGGAGACGATCATGGTCGATGATGAGGAAGACCCGGACTAGGATTGGGAAATCTGAGGTCTAGGAGGTCGTGCATGTCACGAGGTGGTCGAGCTCATGCCGGAGCACGTGGAGATTAAAGGTGATGCTGATACACGGAGGAGCTTCGGGAGGTGGAGTCCTCAAGGCTTACAATGTGTGAAGAGATATGGAAGGTGTCTATATCTGAAAGGTCTTAGAGATATTGGAAAACCCGTGTTAGGAAGGGTTTTGGGTCCCTTAGTTCTCGGAAGAGATAGGATGTGGTGTCCGTGTCGTTGAGGATACGGAGTTGTCTCTGCCTATAAAAGGAGTTAGAGGGGAAGTGTTTTCCCGTGCTTTTTGCGAGGCTTTAGACAGAGCTTTTGTACATGGCTTTTGCGGTAGAGCTAGAGAGGTATTTTGAATTGAGAGTTTTGAGGGGTGCTTGAAGAGTACTTTATAGACAGAACAAGATTGAGAAATAAGAGATCTATTCAAGAAGTTCTTGTTTCTTTGGGCGACATGGTTCTCTGAGCATTGTCTCAGGATTGTTCTTGTTTGAGCAGTGCATGTGCACGGCGAGTTTGGCTGATTTGTGAGCAAGAAATCGATACAATCATTCACCCCCCTCTGATTGCGCTACACGATCCTACATAATTTTTTCTTGGTGCCGCCCGCATCCTTGTTCTTCGCCTCCGATCACAACCGACCTCAGATCCTAGCGGATTCGGAGCCTCCCCGTTGTCCTCGACCTTCTCCCTCTTCGGGTTTGCCACCGTTCCTGTCGCCGTCCTCCTGGACATCGCTGGAGCTTGCCAAATCTGTTCACCCACCGGTTGTTGATGCTGCTACTTGGCCATCCTCCACCCACCTGTGGCCCCGTCACCTCCTCGTCGTGGTTAGTCGGGCCTAGTCATGACCGCATGTGGGTGTGCGCATGGTTGATTGAGCCCGGCCTTGGCCGTTGGGGGTGAGCGGGGCTGGCACAGCACGGTCCTCCTCCTCGGCGTGGTTGACCGAGTCTGGTCACGACCACACGTGGAGTGCGTGGGGCTGGCTCGGCCTGGTCATGGCTAGAGGGGTGAGTGGTAGGGCGGGCGTCGCGTCGTGGCATGAACACCCTCCTCGGCGTGGCTAGCTGGACCCGGTCTCAACCGCGTGTGGGTGTGCTCACGGCTCGCTAGCCCTAGCCTTAGCTGTGCGGGTTGAGTGGCTCAGCAGGCGACACGTCGGTGGTTGCGGTGGCATGGTCGTCCTCCTCCTTAGTGTTGCTGGCCGAGCTTGGCCTCATTCGCGTGTGGGTGTGCATGTAGCTAGTTGGGCTTGGTCGTGGCCACATTGGAGATGAGAGGCTGGGCTGTAGGCGTCGTCCCTTCGGTGATGTGTGTCACAAGTTGGACCGAGGAGGCGACTAGAAGGGGGTTGAATAGGCACCACACAATCGACAACCACTTTAAATTGTTTTGTCTTAAGGAGTTCAATGTTCCTTCCCCCCAATAGCTATATGGAGCTATGAAGATTAGAGAAAATCATTCAAACAAGAACAAGACAACAAGAAATTCAAAACTCACCAAATCCTCACTGGACCGGTTAGACCGGTGAACAGTAGCGGTCATACCTATGAACAGTAAAATCAGCATAGAAGCTGAATTTCAGCACGATTTTGAAACCGCAAATTGATCCAACTTTTGATCCACAACTCCAAACTTTATGAAACTTCAAACACACCTTCTCTAGGATGTCAGGGACCTAGTCTAATCAAATATCTTGAAGATCATTGCCAAAATTCCGACATTTTAACATTTGAATGAATGTTACACCAAAACCAGACCAAATACGAAAATAATGATTGAGAGGAGCTTGTGGGAGGTATCAATTCAAGATGGCTAATGATGGTTTTTAACACGTCCTAGCACCCTCAAACACAGAAAGAATCAAGCCAAAACCCCTCAAGAGCAAAACTCCCAAAATCACCTTTTCTTCCACAAAAACCGAGCAAACTCAAGAACATACAATAGAAAGTACCTAGATAACAAGATGTGGTCTACAAGAGATATATCCATCACTTATATGTCCTAGGTACAAAGAAAGATGAAGAGGGGAGGAAGGAACACCAAAAACCAAGCTAAATAAAGAAATCAATACTTGAGCATACGAGAGGCAGACTTTGACGAATTTGGAGATTTGATTTCTTCTTAGAGATGAATGTTTACAGCCACTCCCTTGGGAGGACAAATCCACTAGGGAATCACACACATAAGTTCTCTCATCTCTCTCAATACATCTCTCAAACCCTAGCCTCCTCTCTACACTTTCCCCAAATTTCACATTAGGGTTCGTTGGCTTAGGTGGGTGTGCAAATCTTGCACCACCCCCTTATATAGTGGAGTCTAGGTCTAGATAGAAAACCCCAATTGGTACCCGTTAAGTCCACACATAAACGGGTCTCACTCACACATGCTTATCAAAGTGTCGTCTTCATCTTTAGCTCTATTAGGCCAAATACATCATGCTTTGGCCTCCATAGAGTATCTTTGACCTAATCCACTTAGGCCACTGCTGTGGTTTTTGTCGGGACACTAGATCACTGAATCTAAGCATTGTGTATTCTGAACTAGTCCTATATCAGTAGCTAGTTCACATAGTTACAACATCGATGAAATTCTATCCATGCAACAAGATAGCTAAGAAAAAGGCAATTTAATATTGATAGAAACAATGAACCTTATAGTCAAGGTTTTACAGAGTTTGTCACGTAGGGCTTAATGGCAAAAGATAAACTTGTAGCGGAATAAAATAAACATGTGGTAGCTATCCGACATGCCCACAGGCAATTCAGTGGAGGACGCGGCCTAGTTCGCATAATCTTCGAAGTACTCTTCATAGAACTTTAAGTTCCCTGGTCCTTCTTCGGTGACTGAACAAATAACGCAAAGCCGTGAGTACTTAAAGTACTCAGCAAGTCATAGAGAAATGTGTGCAAATAGTATTCATGCAAGGCTTGCACAAGGATGTCTTTATGGCTATTTTGCAGAAAGCAGTATTGACAGTAAATACAGTAAGTAGATTGAAAAGTATAATTTAAAAGATTAAATACGTAAGTAAACAAGCTCTTTGAAACAACTAGTGAACAACCCTGTTCACTTCCCAACCATCAACCGGTGAACAACCCATTCACTTCCCAACCAATCCACCAGTCCAACATTTTATGAAAATCTACCCCTCGTGTGAAATCACCAAGCATTGTCCATAACCAGGGACACGGCTATTCGAATAGTTTTACACTCTACAGAAGTTGTACAGCTTGACCCATAAGAGATAATTAGTTTATAATATTTGTCTGAGACACTTTCAAAGGTATGCAACTAAACGATTATCATAAGACTTTTACAAAGCTCTGTTTTGACCCGGTTTTGCTCGCTAAGGTTTCGCCATTCTTGACCCCCTATTGCGCCAAATCGTCATCCAAAACAGAACCAAATCAAAACATTGCTAATTAGTTGGCCAAGTCCACCCCACCCTGGACATACGGTTGTATGGTAAGGCCCAGATTAATGACACACAAAGTTAAATCCTTAGTGGCTGCTCAGGCGAGACTACAGCATGTCCGTATCCCATGTGCCTCACGCACTTATGTGCCTCCCGCATTGTGCCTCGTGCATTCCCCCTTTACTACCCGATCACTCGCCCGAGCATAAATTATTTTGGTTCAACTCGGCCAAATGACCGGTAATCCTTGCTATGGCACAACAAATTTTAATAACAGTGGCCACGCTACAATTCCATAGTTTATTAAGTCAAAATTAATCATTCAAGAACATGTGATCATGAATCCCATCATGACTAAGCATAATACGATACACATGTTGGTACTAAAATATGTCCAACTAAAATCGACCCAACCTATGGTGTTGAAGGATACATGTCATTCATAATTATTCAAGAGGGCATAATGTCAAATAGGTGCTTAACTACTTCCATAAACAATTAATATAAAATTAGCATGCATGTTGGTCTAAAACAATATAGTTTAGTAAAAATAGGTTTGACATGATCAAATGTCTACAACTTGCCTTCGTTGAAGGATCGAGTTGCTTCGGCGGATGGGTCCAAGAATTCTTCGAAAACACTGGAATCTACACACGCAAAAAGAGCCAAATAAATACAACAAATCAAAATAAAATCCAAAAAATATAAAATTAGAACCAAAAGAAAGGGGCTGAATTTATATGAATTTAGAAATGAGAATCGATGGAATCAGAGTTCATATGAGGGAGAACGAACATCGGGAAGTTTGACTTCACATGAAATGGTAGAAATGGAAAAATGGAAAGAATATACTGGAATCTGATTTTTCTAGAATTTAAGGATTTAAGAATGCTGACTGGTGGGTCCCTCTTGCTAGTGAGTGAGGTGGAGAGAGATAGGAGGAATGAGTGAACGCCAAATGGGTCCCACATGGAAGACTCACAGAAAGAAGAAGAAAGCACAGAAAGAAGAAGAGGACAAAGCAAGAGTTGGAGGGGGAAGGCGCACGGTAGGCGGCACCGCTGATGAGGGGAGTGGCGGTGGCTAGAGGTAAGGGGTAAAATAGGTTCCCGGGAGCAAGGTGGACCCAATGGTGGTGGCGGCAGCGCCAGAGGGTGGCCGACGGCAGGGAGAGCACACAGGCAACATGGGTGCAAGGGTCTGGCAGTGCTCTGGCGGCGTTCCAATGAGGGGAATATGAGCACCGCGTAGAATGTCGCCATACGAAGCCAACGGTGGTGTCGGAGACGGCGGGGAGAGGTCGACGACGCCGAGAACGGGGAAGAAAGGGGTTTCGGCAGGCGACGGGAAACCTCAAAATCCGGCGAGGTAGAGGGGAGGGGATATTTAGGGGATGGGTGGAGGAGGCCGAGACGCACCTCGTGACGTGGGTGGCGCGGCAAGAAGATGGCCTGAGAGGGAGGTAGAGGGAGGAGGTGGCGCACGGCGTGTAGGAAGAAAGGGGGCTTCGGTGGGGCTGCTTCCAGGGGAGGGGAGGAAAGGAGGGGAAGGGAGGAGGAGGTGGAAGGGCTCTGGCGTTTATAGAAGTAGAGGGGGGCAAGGCGGCATGGGAGAGTCGTGCGATGTGCTGGCACGGGCGCAACGCAGCAGGCCGGGCTCGGGGGCGGCGGCACGTGCTAGGAGTGACCAGGGACATGGGAGCTCGGGATGGGACGGGCACGTGTGGAGCGCGGGGCTCGAGGGAGGCGGTGCTAGGGTGAGCGAGCGGCGTGCCGGGGAACCGGGCGCAAAGGGCACCGGGAAGAAGATGACCAGGAAAACAAAGAAGAGAGAGAAAAGAAAAGAAAGAAAATCCAAAAAAATAAAATGAATCCAAAAATTCAAGAAAATTTTATAAAATTCCTTGGAACCTGAAAAGATCAAATAAAATAATTTTAGATTTAATTGAAGTTTATTTTAATCATTTAAAATGTTTTTATTCTAAAATTTAATTTAAGCTTTATTTAATTCAATAAAATGCAAAAACTCCAAGATAAATCCCCACTTTAAATTAAATGATTTAAATTAAATTTTACAACAAATGAAATAATTTTTGGGAAAATAGAAAAGAAATAAAATAAATCAAGTTGCAAGAAACAACAAAGAATTAGGGGAAAATCCAAGAAAACCCATAAAATTAAATAAAGCAGATTTTGAATTAATTGAAGTTTGATTTATTCATATCAATTTGTTTTTAATTTCCTTAATTTCAATTTAAGCTTTAACAAATGAAGATAAATCAAATGGTGATTTTTATTTTTGAATAAAAGGCCTGAAAATTGGGATGTTACAGTTTCGTACACCACCACTTTTCCTGGTATTTAAGCAAGTTACCAAAATGGCCCTCTATTAACCTTTCATGATTCCTTCACATTGAAGCATCGCCCATGCTTCGCCATTATCCATGTGGCCCTAGTGACTTCCCGCCAAGTCTCTCACTTATACAGATCCTACCGAACCGCCCTCGCTTGCAATTGGGCCCAAGTCACTTTGTGCACCACATATCTCACTTTGCACCATGACCGCACCCGGCTTTCTTGACCGTTCTGGATCTCAACTCCTCCTTAGGCTTAGTCCCGGTCCACCTTGCCATTGCTCGCCGTGTCCATCACCGGTATCTCCCACTCCGGTTCCTTGTCTTCTTGGCTTGTAACCACCTCTCTAACCTCGGCCATCTTCCGGTGACACTTTGATCATTCTAGACCTAAGCTCTCCTAGCTTAGTCCCGATACCGTCCGCCTCATCATGACATAGCTCCAGAGTCCTACAACCATCACCGACAACCAAACCATCACGTAGCACCGCACGACACACAAAATCATCAATTGACACAATTGATGAGTCACATACCTTCAAAGCTTCGCCCTCGAAAGCATCACTTTATCTCAGAAGGTCTTTGCTCAAATATTGCCTTCCATGGTTATTATCCATCTTGCATCTTGCTTGAGTCCAACCATCTCACCCGACATCCATGACTGTTCTGGATCTCGGTTCTCCTAATCAAGTCCCAGTCCTCCTTGTCGTTGACCATAGTTGACTCCAAACCACCTGCACAACAATAGACCAAACAACCATTTTCGGGCACAAGTTGTTTACAACTTGACCCACATTAGTCCATAAGAGTATAATCCAAACATATGCACCAATCCCAAGGTCCTAGGACCAACTAGACAAAGTTCATCGCTTTCCCGGTGCTTGAACCCCTTCTAGTCGATCTTATCGCGACCACCGGTCTAACTGCCTTTTGGCTGGTCGACCGCCCCATTGGTTTGATCGTCAATACACGGTCGGTCAGACCGCTCTGCGAAATTTCCCAAGTCCAAGACTGCATTCTCTCAAAATTTCAAACTCTATCTAGTTTCAGCTCAAAACCTCATTTTACATGAGACCTAGTGCAAACACATCACCTCACCTTCCTACACAAAGTGATTTTTGGCCAATTCCCAAAATTCCAACTTTTCAACTTGGCTGGTCAGACCATCACTCCCTGGCCGATCAGACCACCTCTTGCCTGACAGTCAGCAAGAACTTTGCGAAAACTGAGAGTTTGAACCCCAAACACCTCGACACTATTGTCAATAGTTTAACACTAAGATTAGGATCATCTACATGATCTCCTCAAGTTGGAGCTGCCGCGTCACGGGTGTGTGACGGGCGATGACACACGATAGGCATCGCGGTGGGGTGTCGGGGCACGTAGGTGGTGGTGGCATCGATGGTTCATGGTCTTGGATGATCTAAGGCCCGTCCCACGCTTGGACGGCGGTGGCGGCTCAGTTGAGGCATTGCTTTAGGTGTTGCTTTGGACGCTTCCATGATGCTTGTCGCGGCAAAGTCGGAGCTATCGCGTCATGGTTGTGCGACGAGCAGCGACGATGCCACGCGATGAGCATCCTGGCGGGGCATCGGGCACATAGGTGTCGGTGGCTTCGTTGGTATCGGGCAAGCTCAAGATCGGGCATAGGCTTGGGCATCGTCGTCTGCTCAGTTGAGGCGTTGCTTCAGGCGTCACTTTGGATGCTTCGGTGATCCTTCTCACAGCGAAGTCAAAGCTATCACGTCGCGGGTGTATGACGAGTGTCGTGGCGAGGCATCGGGACTTGCAAGTGGCAACGGCTTCGGTGGCTAGGGGTTGTGCATCGGCAAGGTGGGTCACGGCAGAGTCGAAGTTGCTGCGTCGCGAGCATGACGGGGTGGCGATGATGACTCGTGACATGACACATCGGTGGGTGGCGCGCTTGAGCGGTGCATGGTGGTGATTGGTGAGGTGGTGGTCGCCGGCAATATGAGTGCAGGAGTTGCCCCATCCCTTTTCTTCGTTGTTGTTGCTCTACAAGGTGCTTGCCTTCTGGATGCAGTAAGTGATTGATACAAGTTCTAGTTTGAGACTACTTCCCTGGTGTTGGTGTCCTCCTCTCTTGGGACCGCTGGTGTTTGTCTTAGTGTTTTCCCTTCGGGGGTTGGTGTATTTCTTAAAGAAATTGAAGATAGAAGATGTTTGGAGAATAGAACCCACACCCTTCTCAAGTTCTAGTTTTGTCTTTATATTATGTGCTACAGTGGTATCCAGCAATACCGGATCACAACAGATCAGATACAGAGGTGAGCGCTAATCCTTCTAACAAACACACACACACACACACACACACACACACACACACACACACACACACACACACACACACACACACGCCCACGTTCAGCCTTAGGAATAGGCACACACGCACACGTCTAGCCGTAGGACTCGATTCTTCAGATATTTCAACACTCTCCCTCAATCTCTACTGGGATTACCAAGTTGAGATTGCGATGCAGCCTGGAGAATGCTGATGCCGCCAGAGGCTTTGTAAATATATCTGCAATATGATCTTTTGACGAAATGAATCATATCTCCAACATTTTACGTGCAGTGCGCTCTCTCACAAAATAGAAATCCACCTTGATGTGTTTTGTATGAGCGTGGAAGACCGGATTCACATATAAACCCCTTCCTCAAGCACACCATGTAAGAAGGTATTTTGAACATCCATTTGGTGAAGACTCCAGCAGCGAGACACTACAAGAGCCAAAATGAGACGCACTGTAGCAGACTTGATCACCGGACTAAAAGTATCCTCGTAATCAATGCCAAAACGCTGCTTGAACCCCCTTGCAACTAGGTGGGCTTTGAACCTTTCAATGCTACCATCTTGTTTACGCTTTATCTTATACACCCATTTGCTGTCAATGAGATTCACACCATACTGTGCAAGGACTAGTTGCCAAGTCTCATTCTTGAGCAGGGCCATGTACTCTTCTTGCATTGCTTGATGCCACTCTTCATGCTTGAGGGCTTCAACATGATTAGGTGGCTCACTGTCCACAGAGGCAGCAACCGTGAAGGCACTGCGGTTTGGGGATTGTACCGCATTGTTCCATCTGTGGAGTTCTTCAGCTTTTGAATGTTATCACGAAGACGAGTGTGCATTGAATGGCCAACTTGCACAATTGTGTGAATGTCAGCCAATGCGTCGGTTTGAGCAACAGGACCAGGCACAGTCGTTTCTTCAGACTCAAACACAACTGTGATGACATCAGAAGAAGCTCCAGGGGATTCAGCAACACCTGCATCCATGTTAGTAGTAGGAATAGGAAAAGTAAGAGTACAATTAGTGCAAGTCCCTTCCCACACCCGGTCACTCATAGAATTTGGAATAGGAAGAAGAATGGACCACTCAAGAGGAGCTGCTGACACAACCGGTGCACTGCCACTGGCATCATGTTGGGCAAAAGGAAAAATTATTTCATCAAATATGACGTCACGAGAGATGTAAATACGTCCAGAGGAGCGATGCAAACACTTACAGCCCTTGTGCATTGAACTGTAACCGAGGAATACACATGGCAGAGACCGAAATTGGAGTTTGTGTGTGTTGTATGGCCGTAAGTTGGGCCAGCACGCACACCCGAATTTGCATAATTCAAGCTTGGGAGCCAGATGAAAACATCTGCTCCAGCATGTCCCAGGCTGCTCGGGTAGACGTGCATGATAGCACACGCCCAAGCACTCCTTTGGTGAGGGAAGACAGGATCACGCCCAAAACGGTCTGATCTTGTTGGATCTACTACAGGAACTCTGGATTTTGGACCCTGGAAGGTGTGTCGTCAGTGCCTTCAACAGGCTGTGTGATCATCCTTGGTGGACATGGAATGGACCCATCCACATAGCCGATCAGGTTGTGCGCCCGGAGATAAGGAACGAACTGTGCCTTCCATAGCAAGCAGTTCTCCTCCGTGAGCTGAATCTTGATGAGATGGCCGAACGCGGGAGTGGGCAGGATTCTGGCCGAATTGTTCATGCCAGAGGCGACACCAGTGATGGCAACAGAGAGTGCCCCAGTGCCTCCAGTGCTAGCAATCGACATTGTCTTGCTTGATTTAGGAGTTTGGCTCTGATACCATAAAGAAATTGAAGATAGAAGATGTTTGGAGAATAGAATCCGCACCCTTCTTAGGTTCTAGTTCTGTTTTTATATTATGTGCTACAGTGGTATCCGGCAATACCGGGTCACAACCAATCAGTTACCGAGGTGAGCGCTAATCGTGCTAACAAACACACACATACGCCCACGTTCAGCCTTAGGAATAGGCACACACACGCACAAGTCTAGCCGTAGGACTCGATTCTTCAGATATTTTAACATTTCTCTTCTCCTTAAAATGAATGGCAGAGCTCCTACCTTTGTTTCGAAAATGTTCTACCACGAACTGTGCTTAATCAAACATAGATCTTCACCTTTAAAAATGAATAAGATAAACAACTAAACGCTAACAATCCATTTCGCTGTAAGGTTACAACTAACGCAGGAATCTCAGTTATCGTGTTGCTCTAAGTATGTATGCAAGACTTCTCAACTAATGCATGCAACACAACAGAATCGCTTGAGCAATAAGCAAACTGTCCTTTTCAAACAGAAGAGAGCACGGAAAGACGAACTTTAATTGGTTCCAGACCAACCCAGAGGTTGGTTCGACTGCCAATGGCTGGTCTATGGGGTTTAATTAGATTAGAAGTGCCGGCAGGTCCAAGGAGAAGACAAGTATTTAGATTCTTAATTAGATTAGATTTATGGAGGGTCTCGGCAAATCGAAGCTTCGTACTTGGTTGGTACACATCCCTCTCCGATCAACCGAAGCCATCATTCCATCGACCATCGCTACGGCAGCAATTTGGCCAGGCTCAACTCCTACGCAATTCTGTCTTTCTTTGGCCTCATTGGAGCATGCAAAGGCAGGAGATTCTGGAAGAAACATTGTCAATTTTGGTGGCCTTTTTCTTTTAGGCAGGTGATGGTGATGGATAGTAACAGTGTCTCCTTCCCATTTTTGGACCAGGGGATATGGTTAACATGGCCATTTGGAACGAAGAAGGTTCGTAGGAATTTTGTAAGAAACATATCAATTCCTCTAGGATTTACGCTGGAATCCTTCGTTCTAAATATCTACCTTTTTTAGTTCTTCCAGAAGGCAGATTGTTTTTTAGGGGCAGAAAATATATTGGTTGTGACTAGTGCTAGCAACTAAACAATTACTATACCATTCTAAAAGATTAAAACTATTATAAATTGTTGTATTGCATAATAGAAAGCATGATCATGGATAAATAGGCAAGCTAGTTTCTCACAAGCAAAGGACACGACCCTGTTAGAACCGGCGACAACCCTTTGCTCGAGAGAACAATCACAGCAAGCACATAAGAGACATGAGAATTTATTTACGAGGTTTGGCAAAGCCTACACCCCCGGGAGCCAAATCGCGGCGGCTCTGTCCATATGATGAGTTTTTTTTTTCTTCTGATTAGGTTACAAGAGGTCGGCATATATTTATACCCCGATTACAAGTTCGACTCAGACTCATAGTCCGTACCGCAGGAGGCCTCACCCTCGCACCCCTCAACCCATGATATTTTGTAACCAACGCAACTGCATCGCCCCTGTAGGGCTGTGTTCGGAAAACGTACGCTGCGCTCCCGCTTTCCGGATACAACCCCTTTCTTTCATCTTGTTATATATAAACCATACACAACAGACCCCGTTTAGGTGTAGGGAAGACTTAGATGTACTCCTTTTACATGATTTCCATGGAATTGCAACTAGCATTCAAAGATTGTTAGGACTTGAGTCAAGAGTAAGGCTCACATAAAGTAAGGTTGGCATAGACTGTACTTTGCAGCAATGATGTTTGCAAGTAGAAGCATGGCAATTTAGTATCAATGTCACTGGATGAAAAATAATGAAGTCACCGTCACAGTAGAACCAGCATTTGCCAAATTTTGTCCGCAAAACTACAAAGTCTTTCTGTCCAATATTTGCCAGCATTTGTTGGTTAACCTCAAGATTTTTTTTCCTTTTATTTTTTCCCTTTTGATATAATGAGAGATGGTGCGCGTACCCATGTCTCCGAACACAATACATTTGACCTGGAAATGTGTTGCGCGCAGGACGACCACCAATGCAACGAACAGACATAATCTAATAAACATGACAGATTCATTTAACCAAACCACAAAAAGATTAAGGCAGTCTTAAGTTTAAAGAAGCCATCAAGACAGTCTATCAAATCAGCTTAGATCAGCCCAGCTATGTCCTGCTCATTTCAATTGTCAAATGCAAAATCCGAGCAGTACTTTCGTGAGGGCACGCACGCAAAGATCTCATCAAACGCAGAACACTTGCCTCAGATTACACGGAGACTTGGATTCTCTTCCAAGCAATTTCATAATAAGGAATTGCAGAGTGAGCAGCTAGACAGGGGAGGAGTGGAGCCCCAACGACAAAATGGTCGCACGTCGCCGTCGGAGCTGAGACAAAAAGTACGCATACATCCAGCTCGACCGAACTCACTACCGGTTGCCAACCAAATCAAACCCATTCTCAAACTTCCTTTCTAATCCGCTAGTTCTCAGCTTTTTCTCTCTCTCTTTCTTCTCCTGTCATTTCCTTTCCCTTCTCCTGTTCTACTATTACCCCGCCTGTTACGCTTGGAAGCTGGCCCGATCGTGTCCACACTCTCAAGTCTCGACCGTGTCATTTATCATGAATCTTCCACGAGAATTAGGAACCTTCCAAAAGGAATTAATCTTCCAAGAAAAATTAGGAACCTTCCAAAAAGAATTAATCTTCCAAGAAAATTAGGAGCCTTCCAAATTAGAAAATTAGTCTAGCCCGTCGTTTTTGCGGACAGTAACACACCGGTGATGATCTCTCTGCGAGTTCAATGCGTTCAGAACAGAACGGCAGCATAGTACAAGGAGAAAGCCGTGACGGTGCAGCGTGTCAAGAACGAGTCAACGCGCCAACCTCACACACGGCAGGCAGGAGGAGGAGCAGTTCGTTTCAAACCGAACCAACCCGCCATTTCTTGCCGAGCCAACTAAAGAAATAAAACCCCGCGAGACTTTTCCTAATTACCTATGGTATTCCTCCCCTACGACCACGAAAGTTACTAGAATTTTATTTTTGATCCCACCCACCGTTTTAATATCCTCCGACCCGACACAACCATCCCTCCTCCCGCCGCGCCATTAGCAGATAGCTCAGCGGCTGCTTGCTTCACCCATTACCGAGCGGGCTGTGGAGAGCGGCCGATCATACATACATGGGCAACCTGATCTCGGTGGGCGCGAGCGGGGGGAAGGTGGTGATGGCAGACGGGAGCGTGCGGGCGCTCAGCGGGCCCGTGTCCGTGGCGGAGCTCATGATGGACCACCCGCGCCACTTCGTCGTCGACGCGCGCGTCCTGCAGCAGCGGCGCAAGGGCGGCGGCGGAGGAGGCGGGGCCAACAAGGTCGCGCCCCTGCCGGCCGACCACGTGCTGGGTGCCGGCGGGGTGTACGTCCTGCTGCCGGCCACCCGCGGCAAGGTGTCGGCAGAGGAGGCGCGGCGCGCGCTGACGGCGTCCCGGTCGCTGGCGCGGTCCCGGTCAATGCCGGGCGGGCTGAGGAGGAAACTATCGTTCAGGAAGAGCCAGGAGGCTGATGGCGCCGATAGGTCAGCGAAGCGCGAGGCAGGGCCGCGGCGGCTGAAGTGGAGAGGAGGGCGGAGACGGCTGCGAGGCCGGATGGGTTCGAGGAGCACCGGCCGGAGTTCCTGAGCCGGGAGCTGTCGAGCAGGGGGTGGAAGCCGAGCTTGAGAACCATCGAAGAGCGTGCCATGCCCAAGAAGGTGTCCCATTGGCTGTTCTGATCTGATGGACGAGCCGAGTAGGCTTCTTTGACTCGTCATCTAATCTTTTCCTTCCTTCCCTTTCTTATTTTCTTCTTTACAGAAATGCTTGTCATCTAGTCTGTCAAATGCATGTATCATGGCATGTAACTTGCATGTGATGAGATAGCACAAGTGAAATTTGCCCTGTAGTTATAGTAGGATTTAACTATATGCATGTGTCAGCGCTGTGTCTACATGATGCGGAAATCAAATCTCTGTTCTCACTGCCGTTGTACTTTCCCTCGCGCCTCTTCCTGAACTTGTGAAAATCGGTGAGAGTTTGAAGTGGAACATCTCGGCAGTTCTGTACGGCATTGAAGCTATCAAAATTCACAGGCTTTTGGGGTGAATAGGGCATTGATAGCTATCTTATTCACAGCACAGGCCCTCGGATTTTTACTAGCGCCAGAATGTAAGCCTGATGCAACCACCGTACTTGGGCAGCAATGACAAAATTCGAGCAGCATATATAATCTAGAAAGAAGACCGATCGAGCAGGATGAGACATAAAAGTACGATAAACAGGCCACGATGGCTTGGAAAAAATAAAAACCTAAAATATTTTTTCTGGATTTTGCTGCAGTTAAAATATTCTCGCTGCGGTGGCAGACAGATGGTTCCTTAAAAGAAACTGAGAAAATTCATTCTATGCTCCTGAATAACTTACGGTTCTTTAATATGCCATTGAATAAATCCTTATTCCGTCTATGCCATCTATTTTCAAATTTTATTTACTCCATACCACCTCTGTGTCAACTTGAGTAGCAGCTAGGTCCCACCTGCCATTATATCAGCTTATTCTATCCTGTCCGTGGGACCCGCAAGTCAGAGTCGTCTTCTGCCTTGGTGCTGTTGCATTGCAGCATCAGTAGTCACCACCGTGTCACCCTCGACACTGGTGGCACCAGGAGGTCCCCGCCGCGGAGGCTGGACGCGGAGAGGGCTTCTGTGGACGCGCTCGCGGCCAGGAGTACCGCGACGGCCACCTCTCCAGTATCCGCCTCTTAAGAGTGAATGCTGGACGGGGAGAGGGCTTCCATGGACGGGCTCACGGCCAGGAGTACCGCGACGGCCACCTCTCCAACATCTGCCTCTTCAGAGCGATGCCGATTGTACCTACGTGCATATGGTCAAGCTTTCTAGATTCTCGTGCTGTGAAATTTTGTGTCGATTTGCAGCAACAATTAATGTGCTTTTGTATTCCGAATTTGTAGAAATATTTTGATTTGGTTTAGATAGGGTCTTGATTTGATCATCGAGAAGGAGAACACCGGGAGTACAAGGACGTTGTGCTCTCCTCTCCCTAGCGCAATCTTCTATGCTTCTCTCTGGTGCATTACACAGACGCCTCCCTGCACGCAGACGCTGAGGAAGAAGGCGGGTGCACGACGGAGCTAGAGCGGGGCGACGGACCACAACTAAGAAACCTAGATTTGGCCAGAGTAGAAGAAGCCCAATGCGCCGACTCCTCATCCGTGATGGCACGTGACGGCGTCCAGATCTTGTGCACGGCGCCGGAGTAGACGGGGACGACGACAATGACCAAATTTGACCGATGAGCTCAGATCTACCTGGTCCTCACTAGCTGCGCTCGCTATCTTTGCCACATTCGGTGCTGTGGTTAGCGACTGACGAGGATTAAAATCTATGCCACGCGACGTTACATGATCCTAAGTCACTGACAAACAATCATCGCACGGTTGAGTGTCTCACAGACACTTAACCGCAAAGCAGTTGATACTTCATCAACCATCGTCTCGCTCCGACCAGTCGTGACGTTTCACAACAGACGTCTTCTCTAAGAATAACTGTCACTTCTTCAAAGGTTATTTAAAGATGAAGCACGGATGGAACGAGGAGGATCAAATAGTATCGGATTGAAGCATAGCAATTAGAATCAAACTTATGTTTCAAACCCGGTTCCTTAGAATAGCAAGCATCACGCTCAGTGCACTTAGGAACTAGCGCCGCAGCACCGCCTGATCGCGGGCACCCTCTGTAATAGTCATTTCATATCAATAAATAGCAATCTCATTCTCTTCCGGAGACCTCGTACCATTTTTCTTTATTTTATTTTGTAAGATCGGTGACTCAATCGTCGACAGCAACAACATACAATCGTCGCCGCCTCTTTGCCGGTCTGCTCCGCCGCCAGGCCGTCTTCTCGCCTCACGGTCGTGGTGGAGAGAGAGAGAGCAGAGAGGGGTCAGGTGAGAGTCAGGGGAGAGGTATAAAGGGTCGAGGGGCATTTTGGGCGTTTCCAAAAACTGACATGTTAATAATGGCTAGGCTCTAACGGGTGCAGTGACAGCAATGGCATAGAGTGAACAAATTTTGAAAGACATGATATAGAAGGAATAAGGACATCAATTGTAGAACCGAGAGTTATTCAATAGCATGGAATGGATTTTCTCGAAGAAAAAGAACAAAAGAAAGGCAGACAGCCAGGGTCATCTGAGAGGCAGGCAACTAAGCAAGAGGCCTCGGCGTCGGTGGATGCACCTGCTGACCCGCACTGCCGAGCTTAGAAGAAGACTAGACCAGGCAAGCACATGATGGGCTAGAGGGCAGCCACGGGCTCGAGGCCCATTGGTCGTAACTCGGAACAGGTAAAGCCTGGCCACACGCAGCGGATAAGCGGCCTCGTCTTCGGCCCGTTGGGCTCACTATCGGAGTTCAATTCTCTCTTGAAGATGCAACAGTAAACATGCGCCTCCATTTTGATGCCGTCTCAAAAGAAAAGGAAAATGAAAGCTCCATTTTGATGCATTGAACCAGGGCAGGACAGGTCGCTGCTTGCATCAGCACTTACGTCACATTCATACGCTGACAGGTCAACATCGGTATTGTGTCATCGCACGAATTTTTGGCTACTGCCATTTAGGCTACCAATGCTTTACTCTAGTCGGTGTCTTAAGAGTGTCACGTAAGTAGATTAAATAAGATGAGAGATTGTTGCAGTATTTAAATAAGAAACTGCTCTGACTCAAAGTCGTAGATAAGAAAATTAACTCATTTTCATCTTGTACACACCATCTACTTGAGATTCTATATCTAATTAATTAAAAGGACCTAAGATACTACACCATAAGAAACCATGCATTAGGAAGATAGTATCCTAACACTCCTTATGCACTAAGATATTGCACTAAGATACTACGCATTGAAAGCAGCCTTAACGCGTACTACAAGTACTATTACAAGAGAGCAACCATTTCATAATTAGATGGGCGCATATACTAACAAGTCATAAGCGATAAGATTTTGATGGTTCATTGACCTCTCGAACTGAGTTTTAAGGATAACTATGATTATTATCTACACCTCTTTGAGGAAAGAGGGAAGAATTGTTTTTAAATTTGGCCTCATGCTACCACCTTAATTATAAAAATAGCCTTCTTGATCTCAAAATTGCAAATCTAGCTCCATACCGAGCGCGGAAACATCAGGGGGTGACACGTCTTTTCCCACGGTCAGGGGATGCGGAACGCCGATGCAGAGCGCGGCAGCCGGGCAGACGCGGGAGCCAGGCGCGCGGTGCGGAAGGTGGCGTGCCTGCCGCCTTCTGCACCACCAGAGAGTGGGAAGTCACCGGCTGCCTTCCGCAGCAGGGGAGCACGGGAAGGAGGTGGCATTCCTAATGCGGATCCAACTAGCAAGCTAGCGGAATCGCATTGTTTTGGCCCGATCTTTCATAGTACATCTTGACGGTAGCCTCCTAGCTCTTGCGCAATACAAGAACAGCAAGACCTCCTTGATAAACCTTCTCCTATGCACACCACAGCACGTGAACAAAGGGTGGAAAAACCAAAGTTCCGGCGAGCACAATCCAACACCACAATTAGATTCAACACACCAAATAGTAATTCATCTAAAAAATCTCAAGAACCACACCAACCGTGTGCCACCAAAACCTTAGTGATTTTCTGGTATCTATTCCTTAACCCATAACTTTTCAACCCCCCTTACAATGTGCGGCCATGGTGGTTTAATAGCCTCCCACGCAAGCACAAAATCTGAAGCTAACTCAAACTCCTAAACGCACACGACTCAAACTTTCCTATTTTGGATTTGCCAAATAAAAACAGCACGCACAGGTGCTAGGAATCTCTAATGCGGACACTAGGATTTCACATCTTAATCAAACAATACCTTTTATATCTCGGCATGTTTGGACTCCAGCCTGACCAATCTGAACCGACTCATAAAAACAGAAATAATACTGTACACCAACTCGATCAGTCTTGATGATAGGCGGGACCCAGCCAAGTTCACGCAAGGTTATATATTCACGTGGATTTCGTTTGGAAAGATCTCCAAACTGTAGATTTATCTCCAAGAAATCCGAACAGATATTCTTTCCTTCTCGCTGATTTATCGCATGCAATCCAAACCAACAAAGTCTGGCTCCCTTGCTCGCTTTCTGGTACGACCACAATCAGATAGTCTACGATCACATCTAGGTGGGTCACGACCACGACTAAGTGGCTCACGATCACCACTAGGTGGTCTACGATCACATCCAGGAGGGTCACGATCACGACTAGGTGGCTCACAACCAATTCCAGGTGGTCTACGACCACGTCCAGCAAGTATTGTTCTTGCCGAGTACTCCTTCCAACGAGTACTTGTAACACCCTGGCTATTCGGAAGCCAAGATGCCACCTATTTACTCTAACAATCTACACATAGCGGAAGAATAAGAAATAAGTAAATCAACTAATGACAGCATTAAAATAAACAAGACATGATAAAGGTATCCTTCCTTCACCTTCTAAGTTATTTAATACCGATCATCAATAAAGAAGGTTCACAAGCAGTAATAAATCAACATCATTGTGGAGAAGGTATCCTTCCTTCACCAACTATAATTTAATTATTACAGTTCATCATTAACGAATGAAAGATAGAACTAAAATTAAATCTTGAACATGAATTTGATGATGTGAACAAGTAGTGCGTGTCTACTCCCTCCCAAGTGAGCCAACATCAGGGGTTACCTAAAATAAACAAACAATGCAAGAGTGAGTCCACGACTCAGCAAGTACAGTGAAATAAACAGAACACATAGACAAACAGGACATCACCATTTAAGAATGCGAACATTTCATCGAATGAGCACTTAAGAAATACATGAAATGAATGAATGTAATCAAGGATGGACTGCACACATGCTTATACCGGTATAACTAGTGACACACCCGTCGGTGTTCACTTAAGCCCGTATTTATCGAAATACGGGGATCCAAAATACCGTATGAAGAACGTTTCATACGGGTGTCCAAAATTGCCCACATTGGAATGGTGGGACTTCACATGCCCATACTGGAATTGATGGGACTTTAGACTCCACTCCCGTGGAACTCCACTCCCGTGGACGGAACATGAACATGGATGCATTAATGAACGTAAGTATTATGACTAACATCATCTGCACACATATGAAAGAACATACACAAGGAACATAATCATTGGGACCTCTTGTATTCTTTAATCTCCACTCCCGTGGACGGAACATGAATATTGAAGCTTCTCTCATATCAAACAAAACACAATAATAATCATCAAGCATCCAGTATTTACAAATCACACAAAAGTCAATGTACTTGCCTTCCGCGATGCGACGCGTTAGGAGTCAACGGCGGTGCTCCTAATCCTGAAGCCTCTCCGCCTACACAGTATACTTGAAATAAGAACAACGTAACAAGGCGTTTTCAATAACGTTCTACAACGCCTTCCCGACGACCCACAATATCTAACTTGTTCTAATCTAAAAACAGATTACATCAACAATGAACTAGTTCTGGACAGCAGTGCGAAAACACTCATAACTAATGTCCTGGGACCCGAAACGAGGTGAGCCCAGCTCCTAC
The DNA here is from genome assembly GCA_036346255.1 of Ampelocalamus luodianensis. Classification (NCBI taxonomy): domain Eukaryota; kingdom Viridiplantae; phylum Streptophyta; class Magnoliopsida; order Poales; family Poaceae; genus Ampelocalamus; species Ampelocalamus luodianensis. The sequence continues at coordinate 21,716,855 of CM070622.1, read as the reverse complement.
ATAAACTTAACGATCATACCTACAACACTCTAGTTGATGAGGTAACCCAATTCGACCAAATTATTATACTAACAGGTAATTGAAATAGCAGCACAGAATCTGTCCGAACAGTTAAGACAGCAAGATTAAAACATCCATAACTTTTAATCTACAACTCCGAATTGAGCGTTCTTTAACAATCTGAAAAGGTTATGAAATTATCTACATTAACCTAGTTGGGAGGAAGCCCTGATTAGGATCTTAACCATACTCAAATTGGTACGCAAGGTGACTGCTAGTAATTAATCGATGAATTGGACAGAGATACTAAAATGGCCGTAACTTTCAAACCACAACTAGGATTCAGGTGAACTTGGTGGATATTGAAACCTAATGAAATAATCTACAACTCTCTAGGAGATCACCAGGCCTAATTCGGCTTTTATCTAAACGAAATTCAACGCACAAGAGAACAACAAATCTGCCATTGGAAACAGCACTAACGATTAAAACAAAACCCCACCTCTACCACAAACGAATTGAATCTAGCAGGAGGGATACGAAATTATACCCTAGGAGATGTGTACGACACCAATACTTGCACGAAACACCAATGGTCGACGGTCTCCGGGCTCTCCTTTGACTTGGTGGTCACACCAATGGAGGAGGAGAGGATGATGCCACCAATGGAGGAGGAGGGTGCCACCACGGGAGGAGGGGATCACCTTGGGGATGGCAGGAGGTGCGGCCAAGGGAGGAGGGGAGGAGAAGTGGCGGCCAAGAGGAGGAAGGGGAAGGGGGTGGCCGGCTAGGGTTAGGGGTGTGGGGCGCATGGGCTTTAGGCCCATGATGCCTCCCCTTGGGAAGGTTCGGCCGACCCACTGGGCCAGACCACCAGCCCAGTTGCCGTGAAAACCAAGAAACCCCACTCTTTACAATAATTGGTGAAAAGATTCCCGAACAAATTTAGTCGCTACCGATTAAATTATTTTAATCCGATAGTTGATCCTCACACTTCTGGGATATTACAGTACTGTTCCTGCTGAGTACTGTTCATGACGAGTACTGATCATGAGTAATGTTCTCGTCGAGCACTGTTCATGACGAGTACTATTCATGACTACTGTTCATAGGTCTGATCCACGACCACGACTAGAATTAAGTTCAATAGTAGTGTTAGTACTCGTAGCCGCTGCATCAATTCCGCTCGCCAATCTCATAGCATTTCATGCATTTGCGCAGCACGCGCCATGCAAATGCATGCATGCATTAAATGTATTTTCATCGTTAATGCATGTCTTCCCGTCTTCCCGTGCTCCCCTGCCGCGGAAGGTAGCCGACAACATCTCGCTCTCCGGTGGTGCGGAAGGCGGCCGGGCCCGTCACCTCCCACGTCGTGTGCCTGGCTCCCGCGCCCGTCTGGCCTGCCGCGCTGTGCACCGGCGTTCCGCGCTCCCCGACCATGGGAAAAGACACGCGTCGTCCTCCGGTGCTTCTGCGCTCGTAAGGGGCTAGATTTGTAATTTTGAGGTCAGGGGGCTGTTTTGGTAATTAAGGTGGTAGCATGGGATCAAATTAAAAAAATTGAAAGAGGGGGCGAAGTGTGTTCTAAAGCTATTTGAACGATAAATAATTTTGATAGGAATCAGGAAAATGTCCATATAACTAATATCTTTTAGCACATCAACAACACGAATCTTATAGCACATCTAACGAACAGAAAAGTGATAGTTTTGACTTCAAAAAACTGTCAAAAGTTATATAGCAATTCCCGCATATAAAGGTTCCAAGGTTCACACCTATTTGATTGCCAAAAAATATAAACTCGAGAAACTGAAATCCAAGCGAAAGTGCATATGCAGATCAGAGATGACATGAACAAAACCATGTAGTAACAAAGCTAAGCAGTAATGTAGTTTGGGGTGAAAGTGGTTCAGATAGTTTCCGATCAATCTGGATCATTTTCAAATACAGATGTTATCGGCTCGGATAATGTCGGATCGGAAACAAATACGGATTATTTTGTTGGAAACGAAACGGATTCAGTAGCACACTATCCGTCGAATACGAATACAACTTCAGATAGCGGAGCTACATAAATCCGGATATCCAGAGGTACTGTTCGAGACTACATGTGCATTGTTTTTCGAACACGATAACTTTCTTATTCGGAGTCCAAAATAAGCAAATGAGTAGGCTAAATTGTAGCTCTCGATGAGGTCTACAACTTCGTAATTGTGAATTTTTCATTTAAGTCCATTTAATTGCCCAAAAATACATCCAAAGTTCTTAATAGTATCTTCAACACGACATTTCTCCAAAATTTGCCAAGATATGACTCATTTCACCATTTTTCGTTCTTGGGAGTTCCAAAACAAACCATTATGCATAAAAATAAATAAATAGTAGTAAAAAGTTATTTTTATAATGAATTATGCAATTTTTACAAGGTAGTCAATAAATATCGAGTTTTAAACAAAAGTGGTAAATAGAGCATATTTGGGAGAGTATATTGAGTCATTTTACATTAAAACATGTTAGGGAGCGGGATGTAAACATGTACACTGAAAAAGTGTTTCGGTGATTCACCATCTATAATTCTATTTTGTTTGATCGAGATTCCTACTATTGTTGTGGTCTTGTGGATTCCTATATTTATTGATGATATATTATTTGTTTGCTGAAAAATATATTGAATTGATGAATATTTTGATCGTATAAACTAATTCTTTGTTTCAGTTGCTGCAGTTCGAACATTTTAAGGTTTTTTCTATTCCGAGAAATATTCATGACCGTATTCGTTTCAATTCATATTCGCTTCATATTTATATTCGACATTATTTGTATTCGTATCTAGAAAAAATAAAACAAATATGACAACCATTATTATCGTTAGCCATTTTCACCCCATGCAGTAGTAGTGATACAGCGACCGGCTACGTACGGACGTGTGGGCCGTGGCCGCTACAAGAGAGAGAGAGAGAGAGAGCAGGAAGAGCCCGTGAGGGCCATCGAACACCCTACCTAAAGCTAGCCCAGGTGTCTGGCCCACTCCATCCATCATGGTGGCGAAATCCAATTTGAAGTCTCTCGCCTCCGTTACGCGACCGATCCTCAGCGTCCGTCCTCGCTCGGACGGTCATCCCTGTGTACAAGCCATTCGCACCGCGCAGACCTGGAGACTGTTCACTCAGGAGTCAGGAGCTATAAATGGCACATTGTCGCCGAGTAGCGTCGCCTCGTCTCCTCACTCTCACCTCACGCTTTCGGCACACTCCCGTTTCGTCACCATCTTTGCCTGTGTGTGAGGGAGAGAGAGAGAGGGAGGGAGGGGGTGCAGAGACGATGGGCTCGGAAGGGCCGGGACATGGGTTGGGGTCCGGGGCGGAGAGGGACATCGACGATCTGCCGCGGAATGACGCCAACTTCACGGCGCTGACGCCGCTCTGGTTCCTGGAGCGGGCCGCCCTGGCCCAGCCAGACAGGGCCTCTGTCGTGCACGGCTCGGCCCGGTACACATGGGCCGAGACCTACCGCCGGTGCCGCCGCCTCGCCTCCGCCCTGGCGCAGCGGTCGATCGGCTACGGCAGCACGGTAAATTTCTCTCTTTTTTTGTGAGCTCAGTAATTTATCTCCTTTAAAAAAAGAAAAGAAAAATAGAAAGTAAGTAGGAGAGGTAAATTGCTCTGTCTGTTACGTGAATTTAGGTGGAAAATTCAGTATAGAGTGATTTGATTTGAGTATCCATTAGAGGAAATGGACCCTGTCGGTAACAATTGAAAGGCACTTGTCCTGATTGCAACCTGTAGAAGATAGATGGACTCAAGTACTCAACTGTGGTGCTTAAAGGAAAGAAGAAAAAATATAGTAAAATGAAGTTATTGTCTTGTTTGTCTACTTAGTACTTTGTTTTCTAGAACCTAGCTACTGCCGTTTCTTTCTAGTCAATCCATGTTTCCCTTGTAGTGTGATTTGTTTATACTTTTGTTTCCAATAGAATGGAATCAGGGGAGGTCTTCCCTTGTTGGAAAAAGAAAAGAACAAACATAACGCCTGTAGCTCTTAGTTGCCGCAGTCTAGTGAGAACCTGGTAGGTTGGTCTCGTTAACATGTTATTCCTCCAGCTAGATTCCTATTGATTATGCTGTGGATTTGTTAAGTCCATTCAATGGCAAGTGGTGGGCAGAAGATTGGCTACCTTGGGCAATTAAACTGCTGTTCCCCGTTCTTTCTGTAAGGGACTTGTGACCGATGGTACTAGTTCAGTAGCTTTGCTCATCAAAGAAAACACGGAACCGTCACTGTTTCTGGTCAAATGAGATAAGCTTATCTCTTTCTTTTTTTCTTGAGCGTCTATGTCCGTGTTGCTAACGGTTTATGTGTTGATATTTTCCCGGTTAAACATATCTTGCCTGGAAGCGTCAAAGGACAATGTGGAATGATGGTTTATAATTTTGTTTTCCAATTTATGTTTGGTCTTTGGTGGGACAATTGTACATTTGTACCACCAACACCCTCGAGATAAAAGAAAAATCCACCTTTAACCGGATAAAATACATCTTGTGATTTTATATGGTTCATAGGCTGCTTTGGGTATTACAGTTGCTTTCTAAAATATTTGGGTTAAATCGCAATTAATTGGTTCTTTTGGCTTCTTAGGTTGCTGTCATAGCTCCAAATGTCCCGGCAGTGTATGAAGCTCACTTCGGCGTTCCAATGTCTGGAGCTGTGGTGAACTGTGTCAACACCCGGTTAAATGCAGGCACAATTGCGTTCCTCCTTGATCATTCCGTAGCAGAAGTTGTGATGGTGGACCAAGAATTCTTCACCCTAGCTGAAGAATCCCTGAAGATAATTGCAGAGAAGAAGAAATGGGCTTTTAGGCCTCCAATCCTAATAGTTATCGGCGATCCGACTTGCGATCCAAAGTCTCTACAGTATGCTCTAGGGAAAGGAGCCATTGAGTATGAGGAGTTCTTGAAAACTGGTGACCCAGCGTTCAATTGGAAACCACCAAAGGATGAATGGCAGAGCATCGCCTTAGGATACACTTCCGGGACTACTTCCAGCCCAAAAGGTGTCGTGCTGCACCACCGTGGTGCCTACCTCATGGCGCTCAGTGTTGCTATGGTGTGGGGAATGCCGGAAGGGGCTGTTTACCTGTGGACTTTGCCCATGTTCCATTGTAATGGTTGGTGTTACACTTGGGCATTGGCTGCCCTCTGCGGAACCAGCATATGTCTTCGCCAGGTATGTTAAGGCTCTACTCTTTCAGCTGAAATAATTGGCAATGTCTGCAAAATCAGCTAATCTTGATGATGATGACAAATTCCATGCTAAAGCTGGCTGAGCTAACCATACAAGTCCTCTTTTGGCATGCAGTACACAACGCAATTTCTGCTAGAACTGCTAAATTGTACAGGCACAAATTTGCATATAATCAATCTTCCTAAAAATTTATAGGTAGTAAAACTTCCTATGTTTTTGGACTATTGGTGTTGCCCCCGCACCAACGGTAGTACAGTGTATCTCTCATCCTGTGATATTGTCGAACTGTTCTGGAATACATCTTTGGTACCAAATGTGTTATCCACTTAGGCAAGGTTTATTTTAGACTTACAGTAATAACATGGAGTATCACTTAGTTGGTCAGAAACAAGATAAATGACCGTGCAATTCCTTTGACATAGTTAATCTTGATTCTCAAAAGACCATATTGCGCTTGTGTTTTGCAGGTGAGTACAAAGGCTATATACTATGGCATTGCAAACCAAGGAGTGACACACTTCTGCGCTGCACCCGTCGTCTTCAACAACCTCGTAAATGCTCCGGCGAGCGAAACCTTCCTACCACTCCCTCGTGTCGTCAATGTCATGGTGGCGGGAGCTGCGCCCACGCCGTCCCTCCTCGCCGCCCTGTCCATCCGCGGTTTCCGTGTCACACACACTTACGGTCTGTCGGAGACCTATGGCCCGTCGACAGTCTGCGCGTGGAAGCCCGAGTGGGACAATCTGCCATTGGAGGAGCGTTCCCGCCTGCACTGCCGGCAAGGCATCAGGTACATTGCACTGGAAGGCCTCGACGTGGTTGATCCGAAAACGATGGTCCCTGTCCCGGCCGACGGCAAGTCCTACGGGGAGATCGTCATGAGGGGCAACGCCGTCATGAAGGGCTACCTGAAGAACCCCAAGGCCAACGCCGAGGCGTTCGTGCACGGCTGGTACCACTCTGGCGACCTCGGCGTGAAGCACCCTGATGGGTACATCGAGGTCAAGGACCGGATGAAGGATATCGTCATCTCCGGCAGGGAGAACATCAGCAGTCTGGAGGTGGAGAAGGTACTGTACGCGCACCCGGCGGTCCTCGAGGCCTCGGTCGTTGCCAGGGCCGACGAGCAGTGGGGGGAGTCGCCTTGTGCGTTTGTTACCCTGAAAGAAGGGGCTGACAGCTCCGACGAGGCGGCGCTAGCGAACGACATCATGAGGTTCTGCCGGGAGAGGATGCCGGGTTACTGGGTGCCGAAGTCGGTGATCTTCGGGCAGCTGCCAAAGACGGCGACGGGGAAGATCAAGAAGCATGAGCTGAGGGCCAAGGCCAAGGAGCTTGGCCCTGTGAAGAAGAGCAGGATGTGAGCTCTCTGATGCTGAGATACATTTGTACAGTGGTTCCTGGCGCCATCATGAATAAGGCTTGCGTCCATAAGTTGCCCCCATCAGTAACAAGAGACTTCTCCCTTCAAAAGAAAGAAACAAGGACTCTGCTTCGATGTTTTGCTTTGTGAGTTGTGTTGTTCAGATAAGATTGCATGCTATGTAACCTCTTATCTGAGAAGAACACCTGTGTCCAATATCGCTGCATTCGCGGTAACTGGGAGCAAGAATAATGTGCCGAGACTGAGCAAATTGTGGGGCTGTTTGCTTCTAAGCCAATTATGCCAAAATTTGGGCGTCTATTTGGTTTGTTACCAATGTGTTACAAAACTTTGGTAATATTCTCTTTTCATTGGATTTCTAGTTTATTTTGTTGTTAAAGTTTAGTCAAAACTTGGCCAAGAATTTCTTGATCAAACTTTGGTAATACCAAAATTCGGCATTGATTAAGTTTGGATAGGTAACGAACCAAACAGCCCTGATATGAGAACCAAACAGCACCGATATGAGGCGGGTATCGTGGACTTGTGGTCGCTATGAGGCGGGTATTGTGGACTTATGGTCGCTTGCACGTGCAGGTGCATTCTAGACTTGACTTAATGCAGGGATTCCCAGGGAAGGGAAATGAAAGTCCCGTGCTGAAGTTTTATTATGCTCGCCCATTTTGCTTTCGTTTTGGGAAGTGAAGGATCATTTTTAGAATTTCCGTTTGCATCGTTGGGCGAGTTCGAGCGGAGGTCTCGCTGTGGGTGGAATCGAGGCAATTTCGTCGGCATTTCGCGGCTAGCAATGACGAGGTTTCGCGACAGCGGGCAGCCTGCGTGGTATGTTTTGCTCGTCACCCTTCCTCCTCTCCCTATTGACTCATTGGTGTTGTTTTTTCCTAGTGAATTTTTTTAATTTGTTTGGTGGTTGTATGTTGATTTTGGTGCTTTTTGTTTGTATTTTGCGGTAGATCTGACTTGGTTATTCCTTAATCTGTTGTCATTTCATGCTAATTTGTAAGTAGACCGTGTTGGTTTTGGGTATAAGTTTAGTTTACTGTTGGTTTGTTTTGGGGAATTTTTAGGTTGTGATTTACTGTTTTATTTATTTTGCTTATTTAGTATTTTGTCGGTGTTTTCTAGGTTCCTTCATTCTAGAATTTTTTATGTCATTTTATTATTTTTTCAGGGAATTTTCTAGATTCGTAAATAAGTACAATTATGTAAATATTGAGTAGTGAAGGTACAACTTCAACTTGGAAAATAATGTAGTCTTTTTAGTAGGATGTTATATTGTATCATAAACGAGGATTAAAATCTCTATGTATTATCTTAATACATAATTAAAGATCGCATGACTTCGTGGTCGTAAGAAGTCCAGAGGTTACATCAAGGATACCTTGGTTGGATGATGTCCTATACCTAGTCCCCGACCAGATGAATGCTCGTAGAAATAATGAACTAGCACTTGGACTCTATTCCAAGTATATACCTTCCCTGTGATGAATGGAACATGTGCCTAATCACTCCAAACTACACGATGTTTCATGGCTCTAAGTCACTGACAATAATCCTCGTGTGGTTACATCATTCCCTAATATCAACCGTTGAACGGTTGATACTTCACCAACTGTCGCCCCTTTCCGACCAGTCGCGACACTTCCGACAGGCGTCTCTTCAAGAAGTAACTGTCACCGCTTCATTGACTACTTAAAGGATAACACAAACGGAAGAAAGGGGGATCCAGTGGAGAAGATCAGTAGACAATTGCATTCCATCAGATTAAAGCATCATAATTAGCATTAGATTCATATTCTAAGTCTAATTCAAGAGCATAACAAGCTATACACTCTGTGTACTTAGAATTAGTCCATTGCCTTGTCAAAGACATCGCCTGTAATAACCAGTTCATATCAATAAAGAGCAGTCCTATTCTCTCATAAGAAGTCTTTGCTATTTTCCTCTATTTCATTTCGTAAGATCGATGACTCGATCGTCGACAGCTGACGCCGTCCGTGGGAAGAATCGACATCTGATTTGATGGGTACATCGAGGTCAAGGACCGGATGAAGGATGTCATCATCTCGGCAGGAGAACATCGCGATGCGGAGGTGGAGAAGGCACGTACACGCACTGGTGGTCCTCGAGGCTCGGTCGTTGCGGGGCCAACGAGCGATGGGAGTCGCCTTGTGCGTTTGTTACCCTAAAAGAAGGGTGACGACTCCGATGAGGCGGCGCTAGCGAACGACATCACGAGGTTCTTAGGAAGAGGCCGGGTTATCGGGTGCGAAGTCGGTGATCTTGGGCCGTTGCCAAAGACGACGACGGGGAAGATCAAGAAGCATGAGTGAGGACAAGGCCAAGGAGCTTGGCCTGTGAAGAAGAGCAGGATGTGAACTCTCGGATGCTGAGATACATTTGTACAGTGGTTCCTGGCGCCATCATGAATAAGGCTTGCGTCCATAAGTTGCCCCCATCAGAAAGAAGAGACTTCTCCCTTCAAAAGAAAGAAACAAGGACTCTGCTTCGATGTTTTGCTTTGTGAGTTGTGTTGTTCAGATAAGATTGCATCCTATGTAACCTCTTATCTGAGAACACCTGTGTCCAATATCGTTGCATTTGTGGTATCTGGGAGCAAGAATAATGTGTCGAGACTGAGCAAATTATGGGGCTGTTTGGTTCTAAGCCAATGTATGCCAAAATTTGGGCGTCCATTTGGTTTGTTACCAATGTGTTACAAAACTTTGGTAATATTCTCTTTTCATTGGATTTCTAGTTTATTTTGTTGTTAAAGTTTGGTCAAAACTTAGGCCAAGAATTTCTCGATCAAACTTTGATAGTACCAAAATTCTTACATATTGATAAAGTTTGGATAGGTAATAAACCAAATAGCCCCGATATGAGCTGGGTATCGTGGACTTGTGGTCGCTTGCACGGGCAGGTGCATTCTAGACTTTGACTTAATGTAGGGATTCCGAGGGAAGGGAAATGAAAGTCCCGTGCTGAAGTTTTATTATGCTCGCCCATTTTGCTTTCGTTTGGGGAAGTGAAGGATCCTTTTAGAATTTCCGTTTGCATCGTGGGGTGACAAATCGACAACAAAAGTTGACATTACGGCCAGTTGCAACGTGGTTGTGTGGAAATTGCGATTTGTTTAACGTGTTTGCTATTTCTTAGGCGATTGAGAATTTTTTTAATCTCAATCGATTTTTTTGACGGGTGGGATTAGTTGGAGATTCATGCGCTTGGGCCAGTGGAATTGAACGGGTCCGACAGGTCGATATTTTTACCCGTTATGTTGTCCTACCCCAAATTTTATTTGAATCTGTTCCATCTCCTCGAAATGGTTGGCAGTTGTTGTGTCGTTCGTTGGGTGAGTTCGAAGCGGAGGTCTCGCTGCGGGTGGAGTCGAGGCGATTTCACCGATGTCGGCGTTCGCGGCTAGCAGCGATGAGGTTTCGCAACGGTAGGCAGCTTGCGTGGTATGTTTTGCTCGTCGCCCTTCCTCCTCTCCCTATTGACTCGTTGGTGTTATTTTTCCCCGGTGATTTTTTTATTTGTTGGGTGGTTGTATGTTGATTTTGGTGTTGTTTGTTTGTATTTTGCGATAGATTTGAGTTGGTTATTCCTTGATCTGTTGTCATTTCATGCTAATTTGTAAGTAGATTGTGTGGGTTTTGGGTATAGGTTTAGTTTACTGTTGGTTTGTTTTGGGGAATTTTTAGGTTGTGATTTACTGTTTCATTTTTTGATTGATTCGGTTGACTCATTTTGGGGGATTGTTCAATCTGGCTCTATCGGTGGAAGTAGAGAAGCTACTGCTATGACATCTCTCTCTTAAATAGGCCAATCCTGGTAGCGTACCTTGGTTGGAATCAAATGGTCAGTCGGAGTACAATCGGGAACTCCAACTTTGATGGTTTGTATGTTTTGAAGTAGCTTTGTGGCTTAATATGGGGGTGTAGGGTTTCTATGTTAGTAGGTTTTGATGCTTCGTTTGGGCTGCAGGGAGTTGTAGGTGTGGTGTGTTGCTCTATGGGAAGGAATGATTAGCATTTTTTTGTGCACGATTAGAAGTTTTGTGTGTAGTTTGCATATTTTGGGCAGTTGCTCGAACATGTGGTGGTGATGGAGAGGTTAGTAGGGGGGTAGAGGTTGTAGTGGGAAGATTTAACTTGTTCTATGAATTTTGGTGTTATGCTCTTGTGCTTTTTTGTTCCCTTGTTTTAATCACATTTTGATATTGTTATTGATATTAATTTTCATTCTATAGAGATGATTGTGGCATTTATGTAATGAAATTCTCGGAATTATGGAATCCCCGTGTTCAACTCAAGGACAAATTTTCTCATGTTGATATTCCAAATATTCATGTGTGTTATGCAATTCAGATGTTATTTAGTTATCACAATATCTGTGCAAACTCTCAGAGACTTGTTAGAGATTTTGATCCTAGTATAATCTCTTCAACTTGAGCTTTATGTGTTTTTGAGTCGATTTGAATGTGCTAACTGTGTTCCTTCTAATTTCTTCTTATTTTGCAGCTACACGGAAAATATGTTGGGCAACTATGACCTGATCATGCCTATGTAGTCTACATTGAATCATAGTGGTTGGAATGATTGTGCTAGTAGTGTTTCAAGTTGTTTAGACTTTCTATGCTTGTGTAGTTTTTGTTTGGACTACATATGTTTCAAGTTGTTCAGACTTTGTATGTTGAGTAGATTGCTGAGTTGTCAGTGGTTTGTTTGGACTATTAGTTTGTAAATGTTTGTCAATTGTCAGTTGTGAGATTTAATCATATGCACAGTACTATGCAATTTTGTTTCTTGTTTTTTATGCTTTTGAATTTTTTGCTCTTTTTTCGATAGAAAAAAGTTCATATAACGCCCCCAAACTTTGCTTAAAAGTTCGTTTAGCACCCCAAACTATGAAACCAAACATCTGACAGAACTTTGCAATCCAGTTCAAATAACACCTTGACCCGGTTTCACATGATGGTATTGCCTACGTGGCGCAATGAGTAATCGGTTTTGCCACGTAGGATGACACGATGGGCAAATTTAGGTGAATGACAGGTGGGACCCACAAGGGCTTCTCCCCAAAATTGAAATAGAGAGGGAAGGAGCTGCAGGGGGCGGCAGCCATGGAAGCGTGGCTGGTAGCTCCGTAGGGGAGAAACCCCTATGGGCCCCACTTGTCAGTGACCCAACTTGGCCATCATGTTATCCTACATGGCAAAATCGCCCACTCATAGTGCCACGCGGGCAATACCACCCTGCAAAACCAAGTTATGGTGTTATTTGAATCAGATTGTAAAGTTTGGGGGGTCAAATATCTGGTTTCATAGTTCAGGTTGCTGGATGGACTTTCGAGCAAAGTTTAGGATGTTATATGGACTTCTTCATTCTCGATAATTTCTTTCATTGTTCTTTAGTGAGTAAAATTTCCCTCAAGCGCAGTGAGTAAAATTTCAAACCCAGCGGTAGTACGTCGTGCTATGAAATGCATGTTGTCTATCAAATGCCACACTGTGTTGTAAATGCATGTTGTCGATCAAATGTAAGTTATATTTTCATCCCTGTGAGTGCAAATAATTTACGAAACATCAAATGCTATTCATTACATAACTATTTCATCTCATGCTTGAATAAATTACATTTGTTCTCATTTGCCTATGATATATTACTTGCTTCTCATTGCGTCTTCCTTAATTTTCCTTCCTTCCATTGCCTTCTCCTTGGTACACATGTTTATGATTGTTTTGATCTGCTTGCTTCCTTCTTTTATTTACTGCACCCTTGTTCATAAACTTTTCGTCATTCGTAATTCCTGCAATTTTAATCATTTATTTCGTTATTGTCTTTAGATGGCTAAAATGTAAAATAAGGTTTGTTACCTTGTGTTGTTGATTTTGATTTTTCTTTATGGGTTTGGGCTTCTGTGGCAGGTGCAATGTTGTGCAAGTCTGAATGTTTTGGTCATGCGCTCCACACAACTGCAAGTAATGATTTCTTTATTACTGAATTGCTCCCCCGTTGTCTTCATTCTTAATGTTTTATGTGGTCTGCCTTTTTGGATTTGAATTATCTGGATCCTTGTTACTGTTTCCTTCTTTGTTGATTTTCTAGCCCTTATTTGCCTCTCTTTTATTTGGTGTTGTGGTAGTATTTTTTGCCACCTTCTTCTTTGTTTTCTGTTGCTCATTTGGTTTCCCTAATCTGTTGCATTTTAGTGTTCTTCTTGTGACATCATAGTTGCTCTACTTGCTTCTTGAATGGTAGTTGCCTGACTTGACCATAGAATAGCTTACTATGTATGCATAGCTAGTGTAGAATCTGTGTGTCTCTTCTTCACTTACAAATGTCATGTCTATTTGTGGAACATGCCCGCTTTCTGTTTCTTGACTCAATCTCAGGGTTGCCTCCATACTTTTAAGCTACAAAAATATCTCGATATCTTCTTCAGTAATTTGTTCTAGTTGCTTGTTTTTATCCAGCCCATCTATGTCATTTGATTGATAGGAGCATTATTTTCTCCTATGTTCAAGTTTGATGTTTCCATTCCATCTCCTTCTGGTTTATTATTGTTGTTGTCTTCATGCTCTTCATACGGAGTGGCGCGGCGGCCCAGCATGGCTGCGTGACGACACAGCCGATGGAGTGGCAGCGCGAGTGCTGCTACGGCATGAGCACGACGCAGCATGACGGAGCAGTGGGCTCCCATAGCGCGCGACGGGAGTGCGCATGGGGTGAATCCCGGCGGTGCATCAGGCGCGGTGGCTCGATGCAGCGAGACCGATGCACTGCACGGTGCATGCGGCTCCGTGACGAGGAGCCTGCACGTCGGTGGAACACAACGTGAGTTGCGCGTTATCAAGGTGAAAGCGTTGTGTTGGTACTAGGCGGCTGCGGTGTCGTATTTGTGTATGTGTCCGTGGAGTTGAGTCCGGACGTTGAGGAGATATGTTCACCATCCTGAATTGAGTCCGTAGAGTTGAGTCCGAGATGTTGAAGAGATGTGTTCACCGTCCTGAGTCGAGTCCGTTAAGTTGAGCTAGGACATTGAGAAGATGTGTTTGCCGTCCTAAGTTGAGTACGAGTTGGGCAAGTCGTAGTTGAGACCGACTGCCTCAATGAGTAAGAGTCTAAGACGTGTTCGAGTTGTGTCGACGTCTCCGGACAAGTGAGTGTGAGCCAAATTAAAGTCGGGCCCAACTGGCAGCCACGTACACAAAATATAAATAAGTACACAAAGATTAGAGAGTGATTGTTAGGTAATCTTTGTTTAGTATTAGTTTCTAAGTTTAGATTTTTTTAGTCCGAGTCGTAGAAGCACATGTATCCTGTTCATATACACGTATACTCGCCGTCGCTGCAGCTGAGTTTGAGTTAAAGTCTTTATGGCTGACTATATAGCTAACCCTAGTTGCTTGTAACAGATGTGAATCGAAGCGAACAAGAATAATAGAGAAGAAGAAGAAAATCAGAAAAGTTGTTATTGTTTTGGTGGCACAAACTTTCTTTCGTTCTTGTGTTCGTCTTTGGTTTAGACCAATAGACCTGTCATGAGGCATATCTCCATATGTCGAGACCGCCGGAAGACGTATCCACATGGCCGAAGTTGCCGCACCAGCCGGCAACCAGCCGCCAAGTGGCGCCTTCTATCTCATTGTTTCGTGTTTATGTTGTCCAAGACCTCATGTTTGTCGGCAACACTGTCATTCCTTGCAATGAGGCTACGCATTCGTAGCCAACTTAACCAAGCGTGATAGTCTATTTAAAGCTATCTTGTTTGACTATCTTTTAATCAAAACGAGGATGATCTGCCCTCGCGACACTGGAGTTCGCCTGCGTGTGCCTCCACTGCATTGGATTCGATCCGCCTATCGCTACTGACCTCATCAACACCATCTCCGCTATCTTTACTCTTTTTTGAGTTGAACCTTTCACCTCGACGCCATCACTGTCCCGTCGTGTCGACCAAGCCTAACGTAGTCCATGCATACCACTCCACTTTATTGTCATTCGCAGCTGATGAGGCCGCACGACATCAACGAGCGTGGCCACGCAAAGGCTATGCTACCAATGGCCCCATAGACCGCCGAGGCTATGGACTATGCTAAACACTAATATCTACACCACTATTCATCAACATCACATGCATGGAGAACGTAAAGCGAATATCGAAGACGATGACCAGCGCAGCTTATTCGGAGGTATCTCGCGAGTCCACCTCGCAGGAGTCATTAGCCGAGAGTCTTCCGAGGCCGTGTGAACTAGGAGACCACATCACCAAGTCATGAAGTGCATAATAATAATAATAATAATAATAATAATAATAATAATAATAATAATAATAAGGAACCTGTATTTTGTAATTCCATGAGAATTAATAAAATATATGCTTTCTTAACATTTTGTTTCTTGTATTTTATTTATTTTTGTGTACTTTGTACACTTGCACGTCCGTAACCATAATCCTCGTTCCCCACGCGTAGAAATCTTAAGCAATTTCTAGTATCACACGGTGTTGACAGTTGGAGACACTAACACGCAGCACAATCCTGATCGCACGTGTCAATGACAGGCAGCAAGCGAAGCAATCACATGATCTCCCTGCCAGTGCCGATAAACAAACGGCAGAATTCCTCGCGCGGCGGTCGGCACCACCGCCACCTGCTTGCTGCGGCTGTGCGCTGGCCGCCGCGCCACTAAAAAAACTCGGCGAAACCCACGCCACGAGATTGCTCCGGCGGATCCCCACCCGCTCCTCATCCCCGCCTTCGCACGATCAGCCCACCGCGCGCAACGCCGGCCCAACCCGCCAGTCCCACCGATATATAAAATGCAAGCCGAGCGAAGCGAATCGCCCCGATTTGTTCGGGACTCGTGCCAAGTCAAACTCGGACCAGTCACTCACAGGGGAAGAGGGGGGGGGAGAGGCGGGGGGCATCGCGGCGTTGGTGGTGAGTGGTGACCAGTGAGTAGGGAGCAAATGGCGGCGGAGAGGGACATCGACGTGCTGCCGCCGAACGCTGCCAACTACACGGCGCTCACGCCTCCCTGGTTCCTCGAGCGCGCCGCGCTGGCGCACCCGACCCGGGCGTCCGTCATCCACGGCCCTGTGCGCTACACCTGGGCCGACAACTGCCGCCGGTGCCGCCGCCTCGCCTCTGCCCTCGCGCGCCGATCCGTCGGCCACGGAAGCACGGTACGGTTCCATCGCTATTCCCCTCCATTAGTCGTCTACTCCTCCCTCTACTTTTGCCTCTAGCGTTCCATTGGTATTCTGAAATGGCGATGGAAAATAACGAAAATGGGGAGAAATTTTACGTTACAAATTCTACGGGTGTTACATTCTACCGGTAGTATAGGGTGGTAGTATAAATCAAATTTAAATATTGATTTGTTAATAGCATAATAGACTTTTTCTTTGTATTTATAATTTTTCTTGGAGGTATTATAGACTTTCTTTTCTGATTAAGATTGAAAATATTACTCTTGTGTTATGTGATACTTAAGCAATTACAATTCTACTATCTTTAGATTTTACTACTCATATTAATAGGTGTAGTATAACTAAATCTTAACTAATCAAACTATTAGATTAAACGAATGAACGATTCGTATTAAATTGAGTGTAACGTAGAAGAACTCCGATTGGGAGCTTGCCACTTGAACGATAAAACGTTGAATTTTTACGAGAGTCAATAATAGGTAGTTATGCTACTCTACAAGAATAAATAACTAGTTTGGTAAAGTCGGCTTTCAATTCGTGGATTGCTGGTAACAGATAGCAGGTCCTATCATGTTGGTAGACTGGTACTAGATGGGTGGATGAAGGGTGTGCTTCTTCTGTTCTTCAATCCTGGTAGGAGTACATCCTAAAAGCTTGTCCTCCTTTTAACTCACGTGTCTTGTGCATCTCAATTGCACAAACACATGTCCAGATTCGATGGATCACATGCTCACATAGTCACATAAATGGAGTGCCATATGCAAATTAAATGATGCCATATCTTAATGCTGGTGAGAACTACGAACTATCCAAGTGCAGCAATGCACCCAAATAGTGCCGACTACTCATGTTTGAGCAGTAATAACATACGTTGTTAGTACCTTGAACCGTGGAAATTGTATAACTGATTTACTAGAGGTGGCCAAATGGGCCGAAACGGCCCACAGCACGAAACTGTTGGCCCGGCCCAGACACGGCCCGGACTGTTGGCTTGGCCCAAGCATGACACTGTACATGGGTTGGGCCGACACGGCCCGACGAGACGTGCCGTGCTTGGGTCAGCACCTCAGCGTAGCGGGCTAGCCCGGCTGGCACGGCCGGCAACAAAGGAGGCGAGGGCACACGGTGGCGACGTGCGCTGGGCTACACGAGCCTACCGATACGTCGGGTTAATCCTGTCCAGGCCGGCAGAACACGGCCCATTTAGTTTGTCGGGTTGGCCGGCCCGTGCCCATTTGGCCACCTCTATGATTTACCATAACTGCAACATTGTGCTCTAGGAGCAGACCCGGACCATATAAATTTCCTCACGTGCATACATTTTGAGATTAGAACCGGTACTGGCCAGTTAGGGCTGTACAAACTTGGTTCAAACGGGTTGGCAAAACCGTTCGATCAAACTACCATCAATCAATCTGAGATGTACATGAGTTAGCTGTCCGAACTGGTGCATGCATCAAACGGGTTGACAAAATCAGATTGTACAGCCCTTACTACCAGCATTTATGGTCAGAATTTCTAAATTCTGATAGGAAATTATTGTTTCAACAATACTTCCATGTTTGACATTGCTGGTTATTACTTTTAGTTTTCTTTGGTTTTGAGTTTTGCGACGGAGTCTTGTATGAAGATGTGCCAAAAAGCTGGTGTCCTTAAATAAATCATCATCTAGCAATGCAGTACGAAACTTTGTGCAAGCTGCATTTAATATTAGTTCTCATCCGTCCATTCACCTTGTGTGCACCAAAACTTTTGTTCGCTAATAGTTAAATACACTTGTGTTATACAGCAGATTGATTGCTGAAATAATTTTGCAGACATTAATGTTTGTTCATGTGCAATATTGTATTTGATCAACTACTTTCTGCCAGATAGAGCTTTTGCTAGTTGCATGCGCACAATATATTCTATCATGTTCATATTAATTCTTAGTTTCTCCTAAATCTGTTAGGTAGCTGTAATAGCTCCAAATATCCCAGCAATATATGAAGCTCATTTTGGAGTTCCCATGGCTGGAGCAGTGGTGAACTGTCAACATTCGATTAAATGCTCCCACCGTTGCATTTCTCTTGGAGCACTCGTCAGCTGAAGTTGTGATGGTTTACCAGGAATTTTTCTCCCTGGCAGAGGATTCTCTGAGGATTATTGCGGATCAAAAGAAAGGTGCTTTCAAACAGCCACTTGTAATAGTTATTGGTGATCAAACCTGCGATTCTGCAGCCCTCCAAAATGCTCTGAGAAAAGGAGCCATTGAGTATGAGAAGTTCTTGGAAACTGGCGATCCTGAATTTGCCTGGAAAGGAGCCACAGGATGAATGGAAGAGTATTGCCCTAGGTTATACTTCTGGAACAACTTCCAACCCAAAGGGTGTGGTATTGCATCACAGGGGAGCTTACCTAATGTCGCTCAGTGGTGCTCTGGTATGGGGAATGAAGGAAGGCCCTGTTTACTTGTGGACTTTCCGGATGTTCCACTGTAATGGCTGGTGCTATAATGGACGCTTGCTGCTCTCTGCGGAACAAGCATATGTCTTCCTCAGGTATGCATTGTTTTTCAGTAGGGACCTTCTTACTGCCAAATGCCTGTGGAACATAAACCATGTACAGAACTTAAGTGGTAAAGCTTATTTTAAAATGTACACATGAGACCTACTCACAAAATCTCATGTTTCATGGCATATCGTTTCCATATGAATAGAAGGTATATGTACAGAACAGAACAGTAAGTATGAGACCGCAATCATGTCAGTGGGAAATATTTTACATAGGTCGATGCAACAACCTCCACAACATTTTCATTTTTTTATTAAAAAAACATGATGAATATGAACAATGAATGATAGTTACTCACAAACAAATTATAATTAGCTTGATGCTACTTTATGAACGCTGCTTTGCACTTTCAACTTTCAAGAGCAATGCAGTCAAAGATAAAAGATGTTACATGAAAGGTATATATATACAAGAAGATAAATGAATAGCCTAGCATCTATCTATCTATATACTAATTGGAGGCTCCTCCAGGAGTCCTCACCTAGGAGGTAAAAAATATATAAATTACCACATAAATTGTAGAAAAGAAAAGGTCCAGAAATTCCACATTAATCGGACAAAAAGATAAGATCTAAGACGTTGGTTTGCTCCATCTATATCATCCACGGATTGTGATTTAACCTCCAAATATACGTAGCATAGGAAACGTATATCATAGGAATATATAAATAGCAAACAATACGTGTAGAATAGGAAAATTTCTATTCAAATACTCCACTACTACTGTTTCAGGAACAGAAGTTCATTTGGATATATAGAGTAAAGGTTCATGACTTTTCTCCTGTTAACGAACTTGCAGCAGACAATATATATCTATTTACAGCTCCATAGCCATCCTGTTACCGTCACTTAATTAGTTGACATGCAAATCGGATTGTGACATATGTGGCTGTAGGCAGGCATCAGGTTTCCAAACTCCAAAGCAGGTGCACTAATAGGACAGGTGCTTCAAAGAAATAAAGGACAATCATGTGCATGCGTGCTGTAAATTGGGAGGGGAAGCTTCCAAAACAAAATTGCGACATTGAAATATATGTAAATGTTAGATAAAACATTTAAAATAATTTTGCAACCTAAATATATAAATATGGAATTAAAAATTAAAATAAAGTTGTATTGAAATATACACAAACTACCTTAATCCTACACAACTATACAGCTAGATGTTAAAATACTTGATCTAAGTAGTTAATCCGCACGGGTTAATGGCTAGTGAAACTAAGTCTAGGTAGGAGAAAGATCAGAGGAATATCAGTCTGGAGTTTACGATGATTATTTGGGCGAGATATCTTGAATTTTTATTTGGAGAACAATGCCCGTCTCATTTTTTTTCACTGCTAGCTTATGGTGGAGTTTCTTCATGTAAACGGATGATCATTTATTACTTGCCTCACAGATAAAATGAAACGTGAAGACATTAGGTGCTTGATGGACTTGCATGGGATGCAGTTGCCACATAAATGATGAATAAGTTCATAAGTTCACCTATATTACTTGTTAGGTTGGTTGGACCACTGTTGTTCATGTCCTGTGACTACATACCCTGTTCGTCACCAGCTTGATGTTGGACCATTTCAATTAGTTTCATTGCACGCTTGGTTGGAAAGTAAACTTTGTTGTCCAGATGCTAGTAACAAGAAGTCAAGAACTAACTTTGCACCTTTGCCTTGGACTGCTTGAAGAAAGTTTGGCATACTTGATTGTTATCTCCATGCAAGGATGTCGATAACCGAAATGTATAACATTGGAAACCAAGTGACTGATTGGTTCCTTCCCCATCTTGGCTAATGACTTGAGTTGTTGTAGAATAGTACACGTCAGTGCACTTTGAGCTGTTTTGGTTTTGACCATTTAGGGTAAAGGTTTTTAGCAAGTCCTTTGAGTTATTGAGGGGGGAAAAAACTTTAAATTTGAAGTGCGTTTGGTATAATGAACAATTTACAGATCACAAGTAACAAAACGATAAATTTTTCACCATTCACCGACTAGTCTCATCTGTGAGAGTGGAAGCACCAGCAATTTAACTCTCATCTCATCAGCAACTGATTGACTACTATTCTCTTCTGTTGACCCGTATGGCCGTATCACACAGCTTACAGCGAAGGCCATCTTTGCAGCCATAGCTAACCAAGGTGTGTGACTCACTTCTGTGGGGCACCAGTTGTCCTCAACACCATCATCAACGCTCCTCCGGCTGACACCATCCTCCACCTGCCGCGTGTTGTCAACGTCATGACAGCTGGCGCTGCCCCGCCACCCTCGGTCCTCGCGTCAATGTCGAAGCTCGGTTTCCGCATCACTCATACCTACGGCCTACGGCCTGTCAGAGACGTATGGACCATCCACGGTGTGTGCATGGAAGCCGGAGTGGGACAGCCTGCCAGCCGACGAGCGTGCCAGCCTCCATGCGCGGCAGGGTATTCGCTACGTAGGCATGGAGGGCCTCGACGTTGTCCACCCGGAGACGATGGCGCATTGGCGCCAGCCCCACCTGACGGTTCCACCCTCGGAGAGATTGTCATGCGAGGGAATGGCGTCACGAACGGCTACCCGAAGTGTTGGTCTAAATCGTAAGAAGAATACACGTGAATACAAAGGACGTAAAAAAAAAGATGTGCCATTTGAACAACAGTTTTTTCAATTTTCCTCTTTTGTACAAAATCTGATTACAGAGGTACCATTTTATTATGAGCAAACGACTATTCGTATCCGTAAAAGATTCTACGTATTTCGTATCCGGAAAGGATTCTACGTATCCTGAAGGGATTTCACACAAACTCTAGCATCCATAATGAATACTGCTTAAATACCGTAGAACTACATAAAATAAATTCTCCCTAAAATCTAGATATATATCATATGCACAAAGATTACTAATAATCACCCTCTAATCTTTATACACTTACTTATTGAGGTAATTGGTTTCAACTACGACTTATCCAGCTGTTACTCAATACAGGACGGCGAACACATCTCTTCAACGTCCTAGACTCAACTCCACGGACTCGACTCAGGACGGCAAACATATATCATCAACGTCACAGACTCAACTCCACGGATACACACAAATACGACACCACAACCGCTCAGTACCAACACAATGCTTTCACCTTGGCAACGCGCAACTCATCTCGCGTCACCGAGGTGCACCACTATCCATTCTGCATGCATACATGCATGCAAACAACTAACTTAATATGCCAACATACACGTACACATGACTCGGCACTACGGCTCTTACATGCATGAACTCAACTACCTGCATGCATGCACTTGCCGACGAGATTGTGTCACACGGTTGCCACTCTCGTTATGCCCAGCGTCAATGCCGACCAATCAAGACTGGCCCGCGCCAAGCCGCCAGCCGCGCCGCATCTCCAGCTGCCCATGCATACCGTACAGCTCCGCCGCGCCAGCCACGTTTTGTGCTGACACGCCGTATATGCCACCCCGGTTTGTATCGGCATCTCCTTGCCCAAAGTGGTCTCCAAGCTGAAACAACCAACTCTCCTATTCGGTTTGGCTTGATCTCCTAGTTGGTAGTTGCCCCTTTTATCTCCTAGTAAATCTCCAATCCAATCAGATGGTAGTCTCCGATTCCTGTTATTGATCTTCACGCCAAACAAATCTAAATCAATCTCCTCTTTGGAACTTGTCCAGCACATAAGGAATAACTCAGCTTGGCCTCATCTATCAAACACACAGAATTATATCCAGATTTTGTTCTCATGTATACTCCTTTTCCTTCATGGTTAAGCCTTCCTTCTTCTTCGTTTCCCTGAATCAAATCCACATGTTGCTCCTTAGCTTCTGTGTGCACATGACTTGATTGCAATCTCATGCATGCAATACACACACATGGTTGGACTCCTCTTGGATCAAACACACATGCATGCATATGCACCTGCACACGGCGGACACATCACACGCACCAGCTCTTGCCCACGCGCCGCCTTCCTGTTCCACGCACCGCATCCCCCATTTGTTGAGCGTGTATGTACACCTTCATCTTAATTACCCATACTGTATAATTGCTCTTCGTGAGTATAAGATAATGCAGCGAGACGACGAAACTCTCCTTCGCCATCGCACCCGATGTCGCCTCGTCACTGGTGACACCACTACCCGGAGAGCGCGACATGATCTTAGGCATACACGGATCAAGAACTCAGGCTCTGATACCAATTGTTGGCCCAAATCGAAGACAAACACATGCGAACACAAGAATGCAAAAAAATATGCTGCCGGAACAACTGCAACTTTTCTAATTTTCTTCTTCTTTTGTATTACTTTTGTTCACAACTATGATTATAGAGGTACCCTTTTATTAAGAGCAAACGACTATTCGTATCCAGAAAGGATTCTACGTATCCTAAAGGGATACCACACAAACTCTAGTATCCATAATGAATACTGCATAAATACTGTAGGACTATGTGAAACAAACTCTCCCTAAAATCTAGATATATCATATGCACAAATTTTACTAACATGAAGAACTCGAAGGCCAACGCTGAGGCATTCGAGAATGGCTGGTTCCATTCTAGTGACCTCGACGTCATGCACCCCGACGGCTACATCGAGGTGTAGGACCGAGCCAAGGACATCATCATCTCTGGTGGGTAGACCTGGGACTTGGGTCATGCTTTTTTGTGCCAGCACAGCACGGCGCAACACGGCACGTGGTGGGTCGGCCAGCATGGCACGAACGACGGGTCGACATGGGCCTAAGAATGCGGCCTATTGGGCGGAACGGCATGACACGGCCAGTTGGGCCGTGCTCGGGCTGGCTCGACACAAAATAGGCCCAACCTCCCCATTCTAGCCCAATCCCCTCGGCCTGGCCTAATCACTCCCCCACCCTCGCTTGGCCCAACCAATCACTCCCCTGTCGGGCCCGGGAGCGAAGGATTCGGGTCCTCCGTGTATTCCACATTAGTCCCAGATCAGTATCTAGTGTACACAGTCAAACAAGAAATGATAACACAACCATACAACGTCGTCTTTCCTTAAAATAATGAGAGTTGATACAAAAGGGGCATAAAGCCAACAAGCAGATTACAGCGAAAGCAAAAACAGCAAGGTAGACCACACGATTCACCAAAGGCAATCGTTTGGAGGCGTAGCCTAGTCGTCCAAGATCTCAACCTCCTCGTAGCATTCTTCCCCTACTCAATAATTAAATTAAGCAAGAGTGAGCATAACAACCGTGCTCGCAAGTCACACCCGTCAAATAACATATTATAATGCATGCAAGGATATCTCAATGGAAGACTTATAGAGTGGATTTGCATAAAGCCATGTTTCTTTTCAAATACTTGTACTAAGTTCCACAGTAGTTATTTTATACTAAAATTTATTTTCTAAAACTCAAGTTTTATAGTCAGATAACATTCACCAACAAGTGGTGAAGGATATCATCCTATTACAAGGCTAACCGCCCAAAACCCATTTGGGTAGAGATCCAAAACTATTTAAACAAGTCTTTTGAAAACAAAAACAAAATCTAACTTGGAGTGACTTTGCCAGCATATCTATGATCGTGGACACGGCTATTCAAATAGTTCTTAATACTCTGCAGATGTTGTACAGCTTTACCCACAAGACACGATATCTCTAGTTTGTTTGACATCCGTCGATACCACCGCTCACTACCTTAGGTGAGCAATCTAGAGCTCGGGACAAGGCCTTTACAAAATGCCATTCTACCGTAGTCCCCCCTCGCTAAGGTTTCACCCCCTTTGAATAGAAAACCTACAAGGTTCAACCCCCTCTTGCGTAAGGTAGGAATACATAAAACACTACTACAGAAAAAGCCATCACAGACGGTTCGGAACCGTCATCACGAGCAGTTTTCGAACCGCTGCGGAAAAATAGGTCTGTGATAACGGTGGTTATCACGACGGTCGAGAAACCGTCGTGATATGAATATCACGACGGTTTTATCAACAACCGCTCAGTGAAGAAGAGTATCACGACGGTTATGGTCACAAAACGTCGCGTGAAGTCGAATATCACGAGACGGTTATATTTAAAACCGTCAGTGATACTCTGTGTTCGCTGACGGTTATTTACACGAAACGCCCGTGAAGTCGACTTATCACGAGCGGTTCGTTGTTAAAACCGTCTGTTATACTCGGAGTTCACAAACGTTTTTACTTAGA
Organism: Ampelocalamus luodianensis; assembly: GCA_036346255.1. Taxonomy (NCBI): domain Eukaryota; kingdom Viridiplantae; phylum Streptophyta; class Magnoliopsida; order Poales; family Poaceae; genus Ampelocalamus; species Ampelocalamus luodianensis. The sequence goes on along the minus strand of CM070622.1, from coordinate 21,692,285 downwards.
ACCGTCTGTGATACTCTAAGTTCACGAGGCGTTTTTCTTATAACCGTCTCGTGATATCTGTCTTCGCTGCATCGTTTTTATAAAAAACCGTCTGTGATAGTTCATTAAACTAACTACATTTTCACGATTTTTGCTAGCCTCGGGAATTGCTAGCCATGCCCTCGAAAACAAGCATACAAAAAAGATACATCACGGATAATCAATTGTCGACAAACTGAATCTGATCATTACTCAAAATAAATTACAAAAGATCACATTTGTTCAAGTATTGTTACAAAATAAATTGGATTACAATTGAGTAAATTGTTTGCAGGGTGGTTGAGAAGTGCCGGCAGGGTGATGCGCTCGGTCGGCAGCGGAGTGAAATTCTCCGGTGTCCTTAATTATCTCTGATATGATAAAGCCGCAGAGCTTCCCTCGAATGTCCCTGATCTCATTATCAACGAGTCCATCTAATTCTATATTCAAACCCTGTCGCTAGCAAGAGTAAAGTGTTATGCATATATATTTAATTTTATAATTAGAAAATAATTATTTGGAGATTCACAAACCTCAGGATCCTTCTTCCTAGCTCTAATGATTTGGTCCATATGATGGCAAACGTAGATTGCACATAACTCATCATTTTTTTGCTGGCGGCACTGCAAAAATAGAATTACATATATCAGTTCGAGATGCGTTATTATGAAGTATGATATAGGATTATCGTATTATAGCGCGTCTGGAAATTTTGTCTGTGTGTTAGTTGGGCGCTCTTTCCATCGTATATTCCTTTGTTGGCAACATAGTCGATGAGCGACCTACATGATTCCAAAAATTTATCTCGACCATTTCAAACTAATGAAGACTAAAATAGAGTTATGTATGAAGGAAATGAGCATACCATCGAGTATTCCTCCTAGAATCTTTGAAGTCGTGGTTGTTGCGGATTAGGGAATCAAGGTATATCACATGGTTCCTCTTTGGTATGATGACTAAAAGGATCCAGTGGTACCTACTCATGTATGTCACTATAGTCATTAAACTCGAGTTCGTCTTTGCGTATAAAGTAGAGCAAGTAGTGACACTTACCCACGGTTGTAGGGCACCACGATGTACTTCGTGTTCTGCGACGAAGCAATGCTGTGTTATGTATTTCTCGGCGAAGGGCGAGTGCATTTGGATGGTTTGCAATGATACCACATGTGGGTCGAGAAACCCACCGGTTCTTTCCACCGGATATTTTTCATCATGTATCCGTACATAAGAAATGAGTTGTGATATTTATCGGTATTACGTGAATGTAGAACTTGATTGTATGCACTTACGATGTCCAACATCGTAGAAGCGGCGTCAAGGCCAACGAGGTTGAATAGGTCATATAGGTCGTTGAAGCCCACAACGAAGTGGTTCGTCCGTTGAAGAAATGCTTATCCTCGTATCGGCGGTGATTCGATGTCGCACCCTCCTTTGGGTCCTATCCAAGTACCGGGCATGCAAAGCGACAAGCATATCCAAAGACGCCCTAATCTGCGGGGAGCACTGCGGTTTTCCGAGGATGTACTTGCGGATATTCCCGACTTGCCGGACTTGAGGGGCGCCGATTTGGTCTTAAGCATTGGCGGCGTCTTCTTGCGAGACGACTCGGGACCGATCACGGTGACACGCTTTTCTTGTTCCTTCGATGTCTTCTCCAAGGAACCGAAAGGTGGCCTTCGAGGCGAAATATGAGGTGGAGTCATGGAGGGTCCGTTGGAGAGGAATGGTCGTGTTGAGATCGCGGCCTTCTGGGTCAAGGGCGATGTCCTTCTTGGGCCATTGGATAAAGCGTGCACGGCATCCCCTAGTGTTGTGATCTCTTCATTCGGCGAATCTCGGCGGACGGCCATGAAATGTTCATGTACCATGTCCACCTCCACCTGGCGTAACCTGCGCCACACGACACCGTCTTTGCATTGCCCCTTCCCGGTATGGATGCACCATCCCCGCGCCTCAATAGAAATGGACCCAACTAACCTCACTACGAGCTTGCGGGCCGTCGGCTCCTACAAAGCGATACGCAATTAGCTAAAGTGTCCTATAGGTCTATCTTTGCTGCATTCCATACATGTACATTACCTTGATCTCGTCTATCGGTAATTGGACATCGTCATGTCGAGTATGCGTGGGACGCGACGCCACTCCGATGTCGGCGGGTGGCTCCCAAATTAACGAGGCGGCTATTGCATCGCTGCTGGCCGAGGAGTTGATTCAATTGATCTGCAATGCCGCCACTTTCCTTCAAAATGTTCGGTCATGCATGCGAACCGGTCCTCACGCTCGGCCTTAGATCTCTTCCTACTCACATGCGTGCGTGAGTCGATGCGAATCCATGACTCCATGATGCGGTAACCCCAAGACCGGTGTTCCTTGTTTCCTGTGTGTAGAGAGTATATCCTTCTCCTGTCTACATGGAAGGAGCCTTGGGAAGTTTGGGCGGACAATTCACGCTGCAAGAAGTCATCATGTTATTATAGATACTATGAAGTTATATATGGAGTTATTAACTAGGTAGTTCGACATACTTACCAAACGTTGAGACACTTCCTCGTCTGTAGGGTTTGTGAAAGAGATGCTTCGAAGACGAGACTTTTGCCTCGCTTTTAACCGGGCTAGGGAACGCGGTGCGTGACATCAGAAGCGCGTTGTCCTCCGCCGCCATTCATCATATTTTCCTGCGTATCCGGCGGTGCGAGTGCGTGCGGATGAGTGTTTCGTGTCCGAGAGCTTTGTGTGCCGCACTTTGCTCGTTAAATTCAGCGTCGTCTTCATAGCAACAAAGGAGTCCCATGTTTCTGCGTCAAGAATCGTACTTCGCGAAGGGCGTCGACCGTGTTCACGTACTTCGTGACAAGAATGCTCTTGAACGACCTCCACGATTTATCGATCGTGAGCATCGCCGTCCGTTCCACGCGTGCCATGTCTGCTTCTGGGATAGTGAACTTTTGTAATAGTTACGTCCCACGCGCGCCTCTCGCTTCTTTCGTCAGATCCTTCCACCTTGGTGTGGTGATGGGGACCCGTTTCCTTGCAAGTATCCCGCACATGGTCCGGAATCTCGCCGCGAGCTCTTGGGACGCAGAGGGACCCCAAACCGACTAACCTCCGTGATGACCAGTCGGCCCACAGGCATCTTCGATTCTCCTCTTGCCATCTCGCTTTCGTGTCATTGTCGACTGCGGCGTCGGCGACGGTGGGGAAGATGGTGCCTCTGCAATCTGCGGCGTCGGCGACGGCGGGGAAGATGGTGCCTCTGCCATCTCGCTTACTTGCTATCTATATAATTAGTTTGAGATATATTACTACCCAGGCCAGGGCCGAGGGTTAAGCACACCGAAGAAAACAAACCGATTGATACCAAAAGATGTGAGTGAGCATTCTTTTCTTATTAATGCAAACAATGGAATGATCTAGTGTAATAACTCAACAAAGACCCTAAAGCAATGTTCAACAACTAGATGCTTTGCAAGCAGACAACAAAAGAGGTCACCTATTGATAAAAATTCAACACACGACACCACATTGCTTCCTAATGACATGATTTCTCCATGAAAACAATTAATATTAATGTATGGGCACAATGTTGCATCCTCAAATGAGCATAATTGAGCGACTAAACACATAAGCTATTACAGAAAGATCACGAGCAATTGCGGTTAAATGAACCCTCAAAGATCACATACATTTGCGATTAAGATGTCATGGCAATCAAAACGAACCCTCAAATGCATTTTTTCGACAAATTGCTCTCGGTTGACAAATTGCATAAGACATAGTCTTTGCAATCTTAGTCCTCTGTCAAAATCTCTTCACCAATCAATTTAGATAATTACAAAACAGATCTTGAGCTCAAACTACAACACATAAAGCATTCTATAAGCAGAACATCTAATCATTTATCTTCGAATAATTCACAAATTTATATCAACAATAAGCCTAATTAACAGATTGAGAATAAAAATATGCTTAAGCTCAAGTCCTGTTTCTAATCATCTATTTGATTTGATTTGGCTATCATCACGAAAACATACAAGTCGATCTTAATTCCGCTATAATCGCAAAACAAAGAGTACAAGAGCTCAAGTCTGTTTGTAAATATCTATATGATTTCATATTTTGACTACATCACGAGCATCAACAAGGCATCATCGAACCCATCACGAGCATCAAACCCATCACGAGCATCAACAGAGATCATCACGAGCATGAACAAGGCATCATCGTAACCATCACGAGCATCAACAGAGCCCATCACGAGCATCAACAAGGCATGATCGTAACCCATCACGAGCAAGGGAGGTGCGAGGAGAGGAGGTGACGAGTAAGAGCACAACCTAGTGTCGGTCGCCGAGGTCGGACCCATCACGAGCCCATCACGAGCATCAACAGAACCCATCACGAGCAAGGGAGGTGCGAGGAGAGGAGGTGACAGTAAGAGCACAACCTAGTGTCGGTCGCCGAGGTCGAGGCGGCGGTGTCGGGCGCCGGTGTGGGGCGCCGAGGTCGGGCGTCGAGGTCGGGGCGCCGAGGTCGGGAGCGATGAGTGTCGGGCGGCGAGGTCGGGCCGGCAGGTCGAGGTCGAGGCGGCGGTGAACGGAGCCTAGAGGAGGCAAAGGCGCGCGATAAACTCGAAGTGCGGGAGAGGAAGGGACGAGTGAGAAAACCTAGCGGTTCCCACCTTATAAGAGGCTATCACAGACGGTTCTTTACTAAAACCGTCTTTGATAAGTAATCATAGACGGCTTTATCTAATAACCGTATGTGATACGTTCCATATCACAGACGACGGTATTTAAACCGCTGCGTGATAAACTCATATCACGAGCGGTTTGTGTATTAAACCGTGCGTGATTAGCTTTATCACGTGATTGGTTTTGTCGGGATATCACGAGCGGTTATCAAATAGAACCGCTCGAGATAATCTCATATCACGACGGTTCTATTATAGAACCGTCGTGATTCATTATCACTGACGGTTATATTATAGAACCGTGCGTGATAGATCGAACAATTATCAAATACAATGAACACGTGACAACTATATATGAATTACAATGAACATCCACATTCACATCAATATCCACATATATGAGAGATGACAAAACACGTGACAAGTATATATGAAGACAAGCTCATAACACATTTTACTTCAAAACCAATTGTCGATTCTGATGAACGTCCACATTGACATCAATATCAAAATATATGAGAGATTACAAGTCCATAACACATGATGTTATAGAATAAATTAATTACAATGGATTAAAATCTTAATGAAAATATAGCCCTTCATGATGATCGGCGCGCATATAGCTAGCTTCCTCATCGGGTTCTTCGTCGAGCTCGATGCCATCTCCGAAAGGAGGCAACTCGTCAAATTGATTGTATTCTTCCTCGTCCACTACATTCTCAACTCCGACAATCCTTCTTTTCCATGAAGAACTACGTGGCGTTTCTTATTTGCCGGTCGGTTACATAGAATACTTGAACAACTTGATTAGCCGAGACGAATGGTTCGTCTTTGTATCCGACACGTTCAAGGTCCACGGTAGTGACGCCGCATTTGTCAACCTTCACTGTGGGAGATGGACCCAACGGCACCGAAATAGGGGATCTTGAAAAGCACGTAGTCGAGCTCCCATATCTCCTCTATTTGCCCATAGTACGAGCTCCTCACCATCGATCTCGAATGCATCTATGCGGACACGCTGCTCGGATCGTGCTCTTCCTATCCGAATGTCGTATAAAATGTGTACCCATTTATGTCATATCCTTGCCATGTGACAATTGTAAATTGTGGCCCTTGTGCCAACCATAGCAATGTATCATCACTTGATGACCTCCCGTGATTCGCACCTTTAACCATCCGTTGAACCGAGCGGTTGTGCTCTCTCATGATCCAAACCTCCGACCGGTTTGGATTTTGTTGGCGTACCATGTCTTTGTGCTCGTCGATGTGCGGGGACACTTCGGTCATGTGTTGCAAGACCATGAAATGGGCTTGAGCGTATGTATCCGATCGGGAGTGATTGATTTCCTTCCGATGGTCCCGATACCATCAAGTCTCCCCTCATGGCGAGAAAGAGGCACACCTATCGGATCCACCGAGCCATATAGTCGACACGAACTCAATGACCTCTTCCGTTGCATAACCTTCGATGATGCCGCCCTCGGTCGAGATTGATTCCGTCACGTAGGACTTGAGAATTCCCATGTACCTCTCGAGCGGGTACATATAACGAGGAACACAGGGCGCATATCTTTATCTCTTTCACAAGGTGAACAATGAGATGGACCATGATATCGAAAAATGACGGAGGAAATACATCTCAAGATGACATAGAGTCGTCACCACCTCGGCTGTAGAGCATCTAGTCCTTGGGGATCGATGACCTTACGAGCAATTGAGTTGAAGAAATAACACACCTCAAGATTGCTACTCGGACCTTGTTGGCAAGATACTCCTAATTGCAACAGAAGCATTTGTGTCATCAAGACATGACAATCATGCGACTTCATACCAATTAATTTCAAATCTTGCATAGAAACAAGTTTCTTAATGTTAGCGAGTAACCAGACGGGACTTTCACACCATGCAAGCTCGCACGATTCATATCTCGGCCTTGGGCGAGTGTAGCAAGTGGTGGGAGAATGCGTTAAATCAGATCGATCTCTTGCGGTGCTAACTCGGTCCTTATGTTCATATCGACCAAGTCTCTCCGTGCGTTAACACCATCCTTTGTTTTGCCACTAATGTTCAGTAAGAGACCAATCAAGCTATCACATACATTCTTCTCCACATGCATGGCGTCGATGCGATGGCGAACTTCTAAGTGCTCCCAATAAGGCAAGTCCCAAAAAATTGACCGCTTCTTCCAGATGTTCTTCTGACGGGTTCTTAATTGACGTCCCTTCCCAAGCACAACATCGATATCCTTAACCATATCATAGACATCTTTCCCTCTAAAAGCCCTTGAGCTGAACCGTCCTCCTTATTTCCGTCGAATTGTTTCTTCATCTTCCGGTATGGGTGACTCACGGGAAGGAACCTACGGTGACGCGTGATATACGCTTTTGCGTGAGTTGTTTAGCCATATACTCTGTAGCATCTAAGCGGTGCGGACAAGCTTTGGCTCCTTTTGTACGAAGCCCGACAGTTACCAGGCGGGAAAATCATTGATGGTGCGAACAACATGGCATGTAAAGTGAAGTTCTCTCGTTTATACGCATCCCATACTGCACCCCTTCGTTCCACGGTGTCACAAGATCTTCCAAAGCAATGGTGCTAGGTACACATCAATATCATTCCCAGTTGTTTGGCCCTTGGATAAGTAGTGACATCAAAATGTACTTCCGCTTCATACGACCAAGGAGGAAGGTTGTACATGCATAGATTCACGGGCAGTGCTATGTCGATCGCTCATGTTACCGAAAGGATTCATTCCATCCGTACTCAACCCTAACCTTATGTTCCTTGGTTACGCGACGAACTCTTGAACCTCCGATCAAGTTTCTCCACCGAGCGTAATCGGCAGGTGTCTTAGCTTTCCATCTTTCTTACGGTCCTCGAGTGCCAACGCACCAATCTTGCCTCTTTTGAGTTCGCAAATAAACGCTTCAAGCGTGGGATCACAGCAGATACCACAACATCTTAGCAGAGGTCCTTGCTTCAACCTAGAAGTATTCGCGCTTGTATCGGGATGCTTTGCACACGGACATACATGCATGTCTGCATACTCTTTACGATAGAGGATACAATCGTTCGGACATGCATGTATTCTTTCTACTTCCATTCCCAATGGACAAAGAACCTTCTTTGCTTGGTAGGTGGTGTTGGGCAACACGTTTCCCTCCGGAAGAATGTCCGCTAGGAGACCTAACAACGCCGTGAAACTCTTATCGGACCAACCATTGCTTGCTTTTAATTTAAGCAGTTCAATCACGGTTGACAACCTTGTATATTCCGGCTTGCAGCCAGGGAACAAAGGTCTCACCGAGTCCTCCATTAAGCGCTCGAATTTACAAAACTCTCTCTCACTGTAGTTCTCTTCTGCATCGCGTAGCATCTGATCCAGATTGTTATCGTGTGACCTATCCTCATCAAAAGCACAGTCTACATCCGGCATATCGTTGACATCCGGCATATCGTTGACTTCCTCGGCGATGTCGTTATTACTAACTTCATGCCGCTCTTCACCGTGACTGGTCCAACATGTATACCCTTTTTTGAAACCCCTTCGAATCAAGTGTGCTTCTATCTGCGCCGAGTTGGTAAACATCTTCAGATTATCGCAATCAATGCATGGACAGTACATATATTTTATCCCTTTTTCAACATATCCTGCTCGGCGGCTCTTCTAAAAGCAACCACGCCATTAATGTACTCTTGACTCACACGGTTCACACCATACATCCAGTTTCGGTCCATCTACGCTACACATGTAACAAAATATATAGTGTCAAATTAGATTAATAAAATCTCTCTCAACCGCTCTCTCTCTCCATTTCCTTCCCCCTCACAGAAACTTTAATATTATTCCAACTACCAAATGAAAAATATTATTCTATTCCCTTACATCGGATACAAAAGTTTACTCCCACTGCGACTCTTATACACGCGATGCTTAGCATATTCTACCATATCTCGATTGGGTTATAAAGAATGTTACCCTCGTAGCTCACGACGAAAATACCAAATCGATCTATTCCGATTGCTGTCTCCCTCCCTTTCTCCTCTCCTTCTCCCTCCCTTTCTCCTCTCTTTCTCTTCTCCTTCCCTTTCTCCTCTCCTTCTCCCTCCCTTTCTCCTCTCCTTCTCCTCCCCTCTCTCTCTCGTGTGTGATGGGTTTTTATCCGGTGGCGGCTCAAATGGGAATAGGCGGGGTACTCAAGGTATTTATAGCGAGGATATCATGACGGTTCCAAATATGAAGCATGCATGATAGGCATATATCACGACGGTTTATAAATAAAAATGCAGTGATATGTCACTGACGGTGCTTTTATGAACCGCTCGTGATACGGATGATTATCACGAGCGGTTTATATACAAAATCGTCAGGACATATCCTGACGGCTCTATTAATAAACCGTCTGTGATATGGGGGATTATCACAGACGGTTCATAAATAGAACTGTCTGTGATATTTCACAGACGGTTCTTTATATAAACCGTCTGTGATAATCATATATCACAGACGGTTACTAGGAAGAACCGTCTGTGATAACTAGGAAGAACCGTCTGTGATAGACCGGCAAAGCAAATGCTGCCGCCAACAGACCCAACACAGACGGATTCAAATTAACCCGTCTGTGATGGGGTGTCTTCTATAGCCTGTTTTGTAGTAGTGAAAGTAGGTCGTAAAAGACACCCACACAATCAGATGGAACGACCACGGTAAAACATTGCAAATTAGTTAGCCAGGTCCCGCCCATTCGAGACATGTGGTAGCACGTTAGGGCTTAGCAAGATGCGGCTCGAAGACCGGTCCTTAACTAACTTGGGCGACTACCAAAAGAACCTTGGACCTCAACCATAGAAATGAATCGATCTCGTGCATGAACATACACCCATCCAAACATCCATTTCGTCCAAGTCCAAACTAGTTTTTATTTTGTTTAACAAGTCAAACCATTTTATAAATCTCTATGGTAAAGACAATACCATAGTATCATTTTAAACCATAGTTAAATTTGTGGCTAATTTCTCCAAAGTAAATATTTTTGTGCTAAGCTTCGACTAAGCATAGAGTTTTTACAACATGTCCTAGTTCATACTAATGTACCAACTAACTTTTAACTGAAGCATCAAGGGTGATTCAAACAACATTCAAGTGTGGATGTACAAAGGAATTAGGAATAACTATAAAGTTAAAACAGAGATTTAAATTATTTGAATTTAAATATGCATGCAATAATAGTTTAAAACAGAATTTAAATACTTTGAAGTACTGGGATTCAATATGATCAAGGCTATGACTTGCCTTGCTCGAAAGCTTGAGGATCTACTTCTTAGGAGTACTCGGGTTCCCTAGAGTCGTCGAGAACTACACGTGAGAACGAAGCAAAATCAAATAAAGCCCAAATAAAATCAAATAAACTCCAGAAAACACCAACTGGAACCAACAAAAGGTACATATTTTAGAAGAAGATAGAGCTTTGAACCACTTGAGTTGGAGCTCGAACGAGGGAGAATAAGCTCTCGGAAGCTTGAGAAATACAAGGTTAGCAAAAAGGTTTGACTACAGGTGGTCGGAAGGACGGATACGACTACTCAGCGTGGTCGTAGAAAGAATACAAGAATGATGCGACTACTCAACGTGGTCGTAGGAAGAATACGAGAATGATACGACTATTCAACGTGGTCGTAGGAAGAAGGGGGATTCGACTACTCAACAACGGTCAAAAGACAAGGAAGGACTCGACTGCTTGATGCGGTCGAAAGAACAAAACAGCATAACAGGGCACGGGAAGTTGGCCAGAAGAATAAGAGAGAGCATGGTACGGGGAACTCACCAGAACACACACACACACACACACACAGAGGCTGGTGGAGGACGGCGAACGGCGGCGGGGAAACTCACAGCCGAAGGCGAAGGAGGATGGCAGCGAAGGGGTCAGCCGAGATTGACGGGGAAGAGGAAACGCGGTAGCTCCTGCAAAACAAAACTGAAATAGAGAGAACATTGCTTCAAGGAGCTCTCGAACAAGAATTGATGCGGGGCTTAAACTCGGAGTGCGGTGCTTCGGGCAAACCACGGCAACAAGAGCGAGGGAGGGAGAGTTGGGTGCACGCGGTGCTCACCTAAATAGGTGAAGGGGGCACACGGTTCGACAAGGAGGAAGGTGGTTCGGCCGTCGGCAGGAGAAGCTTGACGGCGGTGCTAGAGGCGGTTGGCGTGAGCTCCAACCGACGACGGCGAAACTCGAATCGCGGCGAAACGGGGCGAGAGAGAGGGAGAGCTGAAAGCTGAAGGGAAAAACAGGAGGGCAAAGGCTCTCTGGTGCTCTATTTATAAAGGAATGAAGGAGAACCAGGCAACAAGATGGAGTGGTATAAAAAGAGGAGGAAAAAAATATGGCGGCAGTGTGAAAAGGGGAGGAGAAATGCGGTGGGCCAGAGACAACAACATTTAATGCGCACGTCGCTGCGGAAACGATGATATTTAATGTGCACGTGGCTGTGGCAAAGGCGGGAGGATAAACACGCCGGAAGTGACGACATTTAATGCGTGTCGACTTTTGCGACTGGAGGAAGAAGAAGGTGAGTAAGGGGCTGACAGGCGGGGCCGGTCTAAACCGAGCGGATGGTCGTGACCGAGGGGGTGGTCGAAACCAAAAAGGCTGGTCGAAATCAAAGACTGGTCAAAACCAAAGAGGCTGGTCGACACGAGAGGGTGGTCGAAACCAAAGAGTTGTCGAAAAGGAAAGGTGGTCGAAATAATTTTTGAAATTTTTCAAAAAGCTCAAAAAATCGGGATGTTACATCCCCTCCTTGCCACCCGGCCTGGCCCAACATCCCTCCCGCTCTCCCCCGACCCCCATCCCCAACCCTTTCTCCCGAGCCCCGACTCCCAAATTCCCAATCCCTAATCACATTCCCTAATTCCCCTCCCTCCAGCTCCAGCCGCCTCCCCCCTCCCCGATGTGCCGCCGATCACCGCCCTCCCTCCCTCCCTCTCCCTCCCCACGCCCGTCGGTCGCCCCCTCCCTCCACTCCTCCAGCCGCCTCCCTTCCTCTCCCTCCCCACGCGCCGCCACGCGCCGCCCTCCCTCCACTCCTCCAGCCGCCTCCCTCCCTCTCCCTCCCCACGCGCCGCCACCTGCCGCCCTCCCTCCAGCCATCTCCTCTCCTCCCTCCACACTCACCACGGCCGAGCCCCACTTCCTCGTCGCCGTCCTTCTCACCCTCTTCGCAAGCACGCGGCGCAGCCGAGGAGGGCGTAGTTCTTTGTCGGCTTCCAGGAGGAGGAGGCCATGGCGAGGGGGAGCGGGCGTGGATGGCGGAGGTGGCGCACGGGTGTCGTTGTCTTCCTGGGTGGCGGTGGCGGTCGTCTTCCCGGACGTCTTCGTCAAGGTCATCACCTCACTCAAGGCCAGGCCTGGGCCGGCACGGCACGGTGGCGGTCCGTCGTGCCCTGAGCCATGTCTAGGCCTTGCCGGAGGCGAGTCGTGCCAGCACGGCACACACAGCGAGGTGGCCGTGCCCGGCCGGCATGGCACAATGCGGCCCGAAGGGAGTGGGCGTGGATGGCGGAGGTGGCGCACGAGTGTCTTTGTCCTCCTGGGCGGCGACGACTGTCGTCTTCCCGGACGTCTTCGTCAAGGTCGTCGCCTCGCTCAAGGGCGGGCTTGGGCCGGCACGACACGGTGGTGGTTTGTTGTGCCCTCGACTGTGCCTAGGCCTTGCCGGAGGCGAGTCGTGCCAGCACACACAGCCCGACTCCCAACTCTACCGGTGGGGAGAACATCAGCAGCCTGGCGGTGGAGAAGGCGGTCTACTTGCACCCGGCGGTGCTCGAGGCATCGGTCGTCGCGCGAGCTGACGAGCAGGGGGGAGGGGGGTCGCCGGGCGCCTTCGTCACGCTGAAGAACGGAGTGGGCCGACCCAACGAGGCAGCGTTGGCGGGTAACATAATGAGGTTCTGCCGCGAGAGGCTGCCCGGGTACTGGGTCCCCAAGTCGGTGTTCTGGCCGCTGCCGAAGACGGCGACAGGTAAGATCAAGAAGCATGAGCTGAGGGCAAAGGCCAAGGAATTGGGTCCAGTCCGGAAGAGCAGGATGTAGAGTTACGGAGGTAAGTCTTACCTCTGAACTTCTTGTACCTTTCTCCTTGTTTGAACTGTCATTACTCATTAGGCGTCGTCGCCTCATCGGTGTATTCTGTGTTCTTAGGATGGAGTCTTATACCACAAACTGTATTTCTGTTGTATAATTTACCCCTTTACAACCAACACACCTGGTGAATGGATACTTATTGGCTTCTATCTTCGTGTATATTGTTAGATGTATATTATTGTATGTGTATTTTTTCATTGTATAGGGGTTATCTATATATATGTTATATTTGTACTTGTATATATATATTAGTCCATTGACCTCATAATGAATACAAGCACTATTCATAACATATATGATGTATGCATTGGAGTTTTGTCACTCTTCTGGAAGACACATAGGAACTGAATTTTCACTTTTTCAGGGTGTTGGTGTCTGACTGTGGTGGACACTCCTCTCTTGTTGGTTGGTAGTAGTATGTATACCATGGGCGTTTTGGCAAGACGATTTCCATAACAGAGCAAGTTATTTGACATGGAAATATCTCAGTTGTCTGCCTGTCTTACACTATACAATTATACATCCCCTACTCTAATATCCTGGCAAAAAGCAAAACTGTGTGAGACTACAGAACACACATGAAAAATAAAGATCAAAACAAACGTGAAGGTATCTCAAAATCATTTTTTTCCAAAAAAAAAGACTGGTTGAACATTAGTATCTTTTTCAACTTTTTTGCTTTCCGGCCTAGGATCTAAAGCTGCAGTAGCTAGCCCGAAATGAACAGCCAGTTCGGTCACCAACATCCACCGAGACAATAAGGTGTGCCGATTTTTAGCAGAAAGGCAAAAAAAACAGCATCCATCAACCTTGCTGCATATCCTAGGAAAGTTGCAAAAGCGAGTTTCTTTTTTGCAGTGCCTCGTACCCGAAATGCGTGCAGGATTCTCTGAGGTAGATTCCAAGTTTGTCACTGCGGAATGGTGCCCTCGTGGACTGCATGCCTGGTCGACAGCGCATCTGGAACGTGCAGATGCAGCAATCATTAAAGAAAAAGACCTGTCCATTTCAGATCATACGTGACACAGTGACAGCCTGCACTGCAGTCAAGTAAAAAAACCTGGAAAAGGAAGTGCTGTACTTACACGAGCCCCCCAGTTTTTCACCGAGTCTTGAGGTGAGTAGTACCTGGAGAATTCAGTATGCTGGCATGAACAAGAACAAAGTTCATTGCACCTTTATCTACACCGTAAATGAATTCCCTATTTCTTTCTGAAAGAGGACGGTTTTCTCACTCTACTTGATCCAGGTTTTAACTTTTAAGATTAGGCCAAGTACCTGTACATGGGACTCCTAAGTTCCTAGCACCAAAAACACATTCTTGTGGTTATCTCGCGTCGATCGTTGTCAGACAGATCTAAATCAATCTTAATTTGCACAATTCACCTACAACTTTTGACATAAAAGTAGCGCTATCTATGAAACATGGGAGTGAGACCGACAAGTCTGCTGAGTTTGCTATATATGCCTGAGGAAGAAACAGCTGTTTGAGATGCAGGGAGGTGTCGGACGAAGAACTTGCACCTAACCAACTCTCTCCAAACTTTCACATGTGTGGCCTTGAAATACACGCGTATGCAGTACTCCCTCCACCCACAAATATATGTCGTTCTGTGATCCGCGCAATCAAAATTTTGAAATTTTAACTATCGATATCTTTTTAAATAATTAGATTGTATACATGAAAATCATATGTATAGATTTATCTCAAAATTACTTTCATGATATTATAATTTTACTATATTTTATAAAAAAATTACAATATAAATTAGCGGTCAAAGTTGTATTTGGGAATTATGTAGATGTCCAAAATAATATGTATTTATGACCGTATGGAGTACCATTGCTCATTAATCACCCTGGCCTTCTTGATAGCGAAAAGAATTAAAACAACGGCTAGCTAACTAGTACTCCTAGTACACCATTTGCTAAGTACCAGTAGTAAGTAGTCAAGCCGTGCAGGCGAGTTATCATCAAGGAATGCTCGCAATGCGAGGCAAACCTCGTACGGTTTGATGATCTGATGGATTCGTCGCCGAGGAAAACCTTAAATCAAATGTGGACTCGTTTTCGTCCACCGGAAATTCAAAACATATTCCGGTCAATTTCTTTTCGGGGATCAATTCATGGATACGGCGAGATATGAATGAACCGGGACAGAGAAATACACGCGTCATGGAGGAGAAGAGACGGAAATATTCCTCGCTTTGGTGAATAGTGCTCCTCGGAGATGCAGCAGATAGAGAGGTGGAGGATAATAGCATGCATGTGTCAGGAATGATGGCCCAGTACTCCACTTGGAACGATGAAACAAATCGATTTCTCGAGGGATCCTTTGTTCCAAATGGGATCTAGCTATTTTCGACGTGATAGCTAGTATAACGTTACTAGTGGATCAGTAATCACTGACATGTGCATCAGATGTCTGCAGACAAATTTTAATTGCATCCTAGATTGACCCCAACAACAAAATCTGCAATCCTTACGTTCAACTCGCTGCGTCCATAGAGGAGTACTGCTACACGGGAACCTGTCATACTCTAACTAATCATGTGATTTCGTCCACCCAAATCACATGGCGCCACACGTTACTCGAGAGAGATTGGCAGCTTTGGATCTATCGACGTCCCGATAAACCACGATTTTGAGTACTTTGATCGGCATGCCGACAAGCAATCGGTCTAGCTGCTTAGTGGCATCCAATTAAAGTAGTAGTACACTCCAGTTGGTGACGTAGCTCCATTCATTTAAGCAGAAAGACCTGGCTAGAGAACCGAACCTGTCTTAAACGCGACAGTTGAACCTTCACGAATTAAGTCTGCATCTTGAAACTCCATACATGAAAAAAAAAATATCTTATGTAGACGCCTTATCGACCGTGACTACAGCTGGTAGACTCGACCTAATGCTATTAGTACAATTTCCCCTAAAGTTAGGGCATAGTACATGTCAAAACATAGCGCGTTCCTTCGTCCGTGCTGCATGTCAAGATGCTGAATCAATGCCTTAATGGGATCTCACAGGATGGCTTACGGACTTGTCATGATCTTATCACAATCCAACTACCTGTTTCCTTGGCTTCCAAGATCATATCCATTTCGGTTGCTTCGCGTGTGTAACTCAATTTGGAGCAAATAGTTCTTGTTAATGGCATTAGAGCCTGATTGATAGGGTTAGCCTACCAAGACACAGAACAAAAGATGTACCGTCACAAGATTTGCCCAAATCATACATTTTCACTGGTTTAGTTGAAAGGGCCAGCATCTTCGTTGCAAGGCAGGCTGAAAAGGTTTCTAGAACAGATGTCACATGCAACCGTTCACTTTGTTAATTGGTATACTTAGATATTTTGTTAAAGTAAGAGTTCCAAGAGCCAGTTTATAGTTCATGTGCTGTGCTGTGGAATCTTTACTGCAACGGAAATCTGTAGCTATTCCAATATGATGTTGCTATTACACCTCCGAAAAAAATGATTTCGAGAAATTAATGTATTAAAAGGATGGTGAAATAAAACCGAGGATTACAAGCCGCTCACAATGGCAAATTAAGTCTAGACGTCTAACTGCTCACTACTTTAGATGGGTCATCGATCTATTTTATCATTATCATTCTGGCATCTTCCCACTGGTTTCCTTACCTTTTGTTGTCTTCACGAATAAATGGAGCACAGGGATTACTTTTGATAACCGCACTTTGACATAGGTAAGATTTGCAAGCTGAAAAAGTTACTACACACCAAGATCACCAGAATTTTGACCGGGAGGCCAACAGCATGATTGGTCTCGGCGAACCAAGTAAAGCTGGAGCAGCCAACCATCCAAGGACACAGCGCCATACATGGAGCACGGATAGGCGGAACAAAGCACCCACGAGTTAGGTATGGGGGAATATATGAAAGCAGCGGCGACTAGAATCCGAATTTTTTTAATTATTTATCTTTTTAAATAATATTTTGAAGTTAACTCATCGCTAACTTTATTTCCAATTCTGATCCCTTTTAGTCATACCATAACTCGCGACATGATCAAACCATTCCGTCACACCACTTTACTCGGCGTGGCCAAACCTGCTACGCAAGCTGTCATGCGTATGTCGTGCCACCGTAGAGAGCATACGTGGCCGTTGTCACGCCAGTACTCATGGCGTGACAAGCATGCCTTGTAATGTCAACGCACGTAGTGTGATAGAGGTAACTTAGGTGCCACGTACCGCCCACTCAGTTCCTCATTTTTCACAATCCTCCTCTCTTCCCCGCGCACCATCTCTCCTTCCCATCCCCAACCTCCCCAAATCCGTTGATTTGGAGCCAATTCAGAGTCCGTAAACCTGTGGAGATTGGTGGATTTAGGGTTTTGCCTGAATTGCAATTTGAATCGTTGCACTTCGGAGTGAATTAGATAGCATTAGTACGTAATGATACCTTTTGCTCTATGGGCATATATTAAACTATATGTAGTTGTCAAAATTCAAGACTAGCTAGTGTACATTAAGTACATATACCGATATTCTCAGGAATGATTTGTTTCCTTTCATCAATGTATAGGAAACTAGGCAGTACTCCCTTGTACAGCATATAGCAGAAAGCCAACAAACTATATGTATGTATGGATGGATGGATTAGTTCTTTACATCTTTGAGCTTTCCCTAATGAAGACACATTTTCAGGAAATGCCATCACACGCATTTGTCTGTTCATTCCATGCATGAAAACAAGCTAGTCATGCACTCTGGACCCCTTCATGCAAAAAATTTCTTGCTTTTGGTGGGTTTTGAAAAGCTGACTCTAATTGGGGATTGCACGTGCGTGATACCTAGCTAAGAATCTTTTCTAGTTTTGAAAAGATGAACCCCTGCCTGTTGCCCTTGCTGCATTCCATGCACATGCTTTAGACTACATATGACTTTTTATAAAAGCCATATTATATGCTACGCACCGCACCTCTCTCTCTACACACACATTGAATGTTATATGCATGTATATAATTAAGGTACTATTGGCACACTATAGCATCTCTCTCTCTCTCTTCGCATCTCTCGCCTTGATCAGAATCATGCATGAAGAGTTTCTCTTTTCTTGTTGCATTTTTTGTGTGCCTTCACAGTCTTGGCCTCTAGGCTCTAGCTAGCCAGCCACTTTGGGTGAATGACACTACTAATTGGGTCAAGCTAGGAAGCATGGCCAACTACTCACCTGGTTCTAGCTAGTACGTTGATACCTTTCATCTAGCTGCATGTTTAATGCAAATCCCCATTCTCTATATCATTGATATTTGAATGTGTGCATATTCTGTTGTGTTCATATGATTTTTTACGATTTGTTGATGAAATTGGATGTTGTGGGTAGGATTTGTGAATGAAATTGGATATGTCATTGTAGTCTCATGTAGTTGTTATGGAAATGTGGCTATTAAATCGTAGTTTGTTATTATTGTGAGGAATTTGGATATGTCATTGTAGTTTCATTTTAGGGTTTTGGCCGAATTGCATGTTTGAGCTGAATTTTGTGTTAGTTGTATACCGGCCAACATTAGTTATATATGCAATGGT
The DNA here is from genome assembly GCA_036346255.1 of Ampelocalamus luodianensis. Taxonomy (NCBI): domain Eukaryota; kingdom Viridiplantae; phylum Streptophyta; class Magnoliopsida; order Poales; family Poaceae; genus Ampelocalamus; species Ampelocalamus luodianensis. The sequence goes on along the minus strand of CM070622.1, from coordinate 21,673,883 downwards.
TAGTACTACTTTGGAGCGTAGTTGTTCGTCAGTAGTATGTGTGGTAGTTGGTACCTATGGCATACAGTACTGACTTTGCAATGTTTTGTTTGTATTGTTGGATATAGATGAAGAAAGTTGTACGTGTTTTTACTGGTGGGCTAGTTAACTAAACGGGTAGTGGTGTCGACTTTGTTGTCATAGAAGTGACTATACTTGTGTTTCGAGAATCACCAACCTTTTGAACTCTTGTGACGAGGATTAAATTGACCTTTGGATAGGATGAGCCCGGGGTCGTTGTCGGAATGGAGGGGCGGTATGATGTTGGGATGGGTTCAAAGATGCACGCCTTGTTGATGTCATTCTTGTGCGACGATGATTGGGACACATACAAGGAGGTTGTGCTCGCATCTCGGATGCGGACGTTGGAGGTTGTGGTGGAGAGGACAATCGTTGGCGAGGATATGTGAAATAATATGAATGTGGTGAACGACACCATGGAGGGACTTGAATCCGCTGTGAAACTTTCGCAAGGCCCCCTAATGGAGGAGCAACCGCCCCAAGAGGTCATTAGCGTTGATCCTAACAAGATGCCCCCAACCCCGGTTGGTGGATTTGTCATATATGCATGTTTCTTCGTCGCACTATGTTAGTAACCCCATGAGTGATTTCAATGGCGCTATACCGAACAACAAGCTTGACGAGGAGGTGTTCCGAGATGGAACAGTCCGTAGCGTTGAGTTCGATGAAGGTTGGAGCTCGACCAAAAACGAAGCGCCTGCTCCACTTTTCTCCTCTCAGGAAGGTTGGGTTCTTCATAGTGTAACAAGTGAGATCCTGTCGGTCCATGCATTCGAGGATGTTAGAATGGTTAGTAACGCTGTCTGTGCAAATGGGTTGAAGAGCAGGGATGGCATTGCGAACCTAGAGAATGACATCATACAAAAGTACTTGTTGTTTCCAAGTATGGAGGATATGAAGGTTTGACTGCAAGAATACTCCGTGAGGCACCATCGTTCATTTGTAGTACAATACTCCGATGTGAACAAGAGGTATACCGTGAGGTGCGAAAGGGAGTGCATATGGAAGGACTGGGGGTGGAAAACTAGGGATAAACAATGAAAAATAATGAATGTGAAGTAGCCTCACTCTTGTGGGACTGCACGTGTCCGGGGAGCAACTTCAGGTGACCGCTAATTTTATTGCAAGGCGCATAACTGGGGTTGTGGCTGCCAACCCTGATGTGACCGACGCCACACTTATTGAGGCTATATTTGGGTTCATTAAGTACCACGTGAAGTACGAAAAAGCATGGAGGGCAAAGCAGAGAGCGATGCAGTTACTGTGGGGTGATTGGAAGGAGGCTTATGGGCTGCTTCCTCAGATCCTAAGCGCTATGCAAGCCAAGAACCCAGGCATGGAGTTTTATACTTGGCACAGGAATCGAACAGAACCCGATGAAGGAGTTATGAAACATAATCTCAGGCGGGTGTATTGGTCTTTTAAGCAATGCAAAGAGTCCTTCAAGCATTGCAGACATGTCTTATCAGTTGACGCCACATTCCTAACCAGGAAGTACTATGGTGTCTTAATGGTCGTCGTGGGTATTGATGCGGAGGACCACCTAATTATACTAGCATTCACACTTACTGGGGTTGAGAACAATGCAAGCTGACAATGGTTCATAGATTTAGTTCGTCTACGCCTTATTGGGTCTGGATGGAAGGTTTGCATCATCTTGGATAGGCATCGCGGCATTATAAACGCTGCGAAGAGCAAACTTGATGGACACCCGGATGAGATACATAGGTGGTGCATGCGTCACTTAGCGGCAATTTTTTTTAAGCAATGTAGTAGGAAAGATCTCACAAAAATAGATCAAACTGTTGTGTGGATGTTTGGAGAAGAGGGACTTGAAGGGAAAGCTGATGGAGTTGAGGGGACTGACCAACCAACGAGGGAATAAGTGGTTGGACGAGGTCAAACACACTAGTCCAGGAACAGCTAGTGTACACAGTTCAACAAAAATGATAGCAGGTCCATATCACATATTTTATTCATATTATCATAGTTTTATTACAAAAGGGCACGAGGCCAAAAGAAAAGTACAGCAGAAACATAAAGCAGTAGTATTAGGCCACACGATACGCCACAGGCAATCGTTTGGGGTGTAGCCTAGTAGTCCAAGTCCTCACCAGCCACGTAGTACTCCTCCTCTGATCAACAGTTTTATTAAGCAAGGTGAGTACAAAATATATCCCACAAGTTACACTCAATAACATGATATAATGCATGAAGGTATGACAAGAGATGACTTATATGGCTAAGTTTGCATAAAGCGATATTTTTAGTTTAAATATCTTTACTAAGTTTTAAGGCAATTATACTATATCAAGAAATTGATTTTAAATTCTTATTCATCATTTTGAGTGTAGGATGAACCTCCATACATGATTGGTGAAGTAACAACCCCCTTAACACCAGGTTGTCTCCCCAATTTCCCATTTGGATAAACTATCCAAAAACATTGTGTTAAATCATTTTAAATCAAAATCCAAAATCTAATTTTGAGTAGCTTTGCTTAGCATGTCCATGACCATGGACACAATTATTTGAATAACTTTCTACTCTAGAGAGTTTGTACAACTTTACCAACAAGAGATAGTCTGCTTAAAATGTCGGCCAAGACACACATTCGTAGGCATGTGACTAAGCGACTATCACAAGGCCTTTATCCTACACTATCCCAACGTAGTTATGTCCACTATAGTTTCACTACTATAAGTTTCACGCCAAGCGATAACCCCCTCTTGCGTCATGTGGGTACTAAAAGTAGGTCTTCACGACACCCACACCTCAAAATGACACAACCACGGTGAAACATTGTAGTTTAGTTAGCCAGGTCTATCCTATTCCAGACTTGTGGTAGTACGGTGAAGCGTAGAAAAAAGTGGCTCTCAGACCGGTCCTTATTTAACTGCGCAACTTCCAACTAACCCTGGGCCTCAACCATTCGCTGAATTGACCTCGTGCATAAACTTGCACCCACCATCTATCCAAATTAGCCTAGTCTAAATCAGTTTTTAATTTATTTTGTTTCACAAATCATTTGCAAACCTCTAGGTCAAAACAATGCCATAGACTCATTTTTAAACTAAATTGAATTTTGGCTAATTCCCAAATTAAATATTTTTGGTCTAAGCATGTCTTTGCATAATATTTTTCCAAATGTACCTAGTTCATACTATTGCATCAACTAGGCTTTATCTAGGGTGGCAAATATATTCGATTCAATGTTAATATTGACCATACAGAGGATTTAGGTATAACTACAAATTAAAAATAGGAGTTTAAATTAAATTGAATATAAATAAGCATGTAATAATAATTTAAAATATAATTTAAATAATTTAAAATATTATGATCAAATATAATCAAAGAATGTAACTTGCCTTGCTCAAATTGTTGTTGATCGGACTCGTCGAAGAATTCTAGCTCTCCGAAGTCGTCGAAGTCTATATGTGAAAATAAGATAAATTCAAATAAAATTCAAATGACCTCCAAATTTTATAATTTTGGTATAGTTAGCTAGATTATAATTTTAGATGAATTTAGAAAATTTAATCATTGGAATCAGAGCTCGTATGAAGGAGAACGAGTCCTCATAAGTTTGAATTATAAAGAAATTACCCTAAATTCAATTTCCATAATTAATGAATTATTTTTCTAAAGAAAAACCTAAATATTGTGCAAGCATGACGTCAGTAGATGAATTTCCATTTTTTGACCGAATTATTTTTCTACGAGAAAATCCTAACAATCACTAACATGTGAGCCCTCGGTCCATGGACTGGGTCCACGAGAGTGCACTAGTCCACGATGGACCAGGCATGCACGTGGGCGCTGATGGGGCAAAAGGAGCCGATGTGGCGCACACGTGGTTTGCCAGGTGGCGCCACATGGCGGCCACGTCATTCCGACGAGCGGCAGCGCTCTAGACCATAAGGTCATTGTCGCTACACGCCACAGCGACAAGTGTGAATGGGCGCAAAAGAAAGAGGGGGAGTGTCAAGAACCTTGTGTGCACCAAAACGATGGCGGGATGCGAAGGAGTGACCGACAATGATGAAGAAGGCTGCGACACTGTTGGGCTCGCTGTGGCTTTGTTGCTCCATTGATCCTCCAGTGATGAGACTGTGTGCACGACGTAGAACGTGGTCCGGTGATGCTTCCCATGCGGTCAATGATGTCAAAGCTCCAACAACAGTGGCGCAATCGACAGCGGCAAGGCTCGGGCACCGGCGGTTTCAAACTCCGATTCCGACGTCGTGAGGGGGATTGAGGAGGTAGGGCTACGGTGGTGAGATGAGGGGAAGGTTGAGAAAGGGGTGCTCCCTTTTATAGGGTGAGGGGATGGCCGAGGCGGCGAGAACGTGTGCGGGCGGTGGCGCAATTGCGATTTAAGGCGGGTTAAGGAGTAAGAAACGGGTGAAAGGAGTGCAGGGAAGAACGTGGCCTTGAATGCCATTGAATGCGTGTAAAAACGAGTGAAACGGCCAGCTTTGATGACTTTGGGCATGCGCTAATGGCAGCTGGCATGGGGAAGAAGAAGGGAGGAAGGAGATGACAGGTGGGGTCAGCTCTAGCGAGAGAGAGAGAGAGAGAGAGAGAGGAAGGCGAGGCGGGCCGCTGCACGCGAGAGGGGAGAGAGAGAGAGAAGCGGGTGCGAGAGGGCCGAGTGAGGGAAAAAGGCCATGGGCCAGAGGAAAAGAAGTGGGCGTGGGAAATAAATTCGGCCCGAAGTGAAATCCGAATTTTTAATGCTTTTCGGTTTACAGAAATTAGAAGAATTGAAATAGGCTTTTAGAAAATAGCAAATAGAAAATTTTACAAAAAATCCTGAATTATTTTGATCTTAAATAAAATATTTTCAACTCAAAATTGGTATTTATATTTGCAAATAATTTATTTTGGATTTAAAATAAATAGAAAAAACTTTTAAAAATTCAAAAAATTCAAGGAAATTAATTAAATTTTCTTTTCAACAGAAATAAAATTTGTGGGATGTTACAGGAAATGGGCACAGACATATGATGAAGGTGGATGTAGGTATGGTATGATGACCACGAACATCTCGGAAGTGTTCAACAACGTTCTGAAGGGCATCCATGCTATGGTGTATTGGTCATCGTGGATAGTCATTTAAGAAAACCAACTCATACTTTGTGAATTGGTGGACCCAAGCAAAGGATGCATACAATGTCGATGAGCGTTGGGGTGCGGCTGCTACCAAACACCTTGCTCTAGCGGAGGACGAGTCATGCAACCAGGAGATGGACGCATACAATCTGACTCTACACCGTCAGGGTAGCGGGAGGCACATCGATAGGGGGTGAGCGTTATGGAGGCCGAAACCATATAGTGAACCTGACTACGGGAGATTGTTGTGACTTGCTCAATTGCATGTTTGAACCATCTGCAACAATTCTTCTCAGGTTTAATAGATGAGAGGAAGAAAGCATGATATGTGAGAGGGAAAACACAGTAGATGAGAGAGAACAAGGGAGAAAGACATAAACAAACTAACCAGGGAAAGTCGGTTAAACTCAAAGAACAAATAGCCAAAAAGCTATTAAAAGGCATCAAAACTCAAGCAAAAGATACTAAAACTCAGAAGGCAAACTCTGCTACGACACTCCTAATGTAACTTATATGGACGGTCGACTTAATTGGAACAATTGACAGATCTCAAAACTTTCAGGGCATCCATCGCTTTGATCACCAAAGACTCGAGTTGGCTATAGAGATTACTGAGGTGAGAAAGTTAATTTAAATTTGAAAATAAAGTTTTAGAGAAGAAAAGAGATAATGACCTAAGAATGATATGAGAAGAGATTGGAATAGGATGAGAGAATAATAACTATTCATGTCAATTGGTTGATTTGATTTATAAAATAAAATTTAAATTTTTTGATTATAACGACCATGCTAACTATGGTTGCGTCCTACAGTCGATATGGCTCTAATACCATCTCTGTCGGGACCCAAACATGCAAATTCGGACCCTCTGTGTATTCTGAACTAGTCACATGACCAGTAGTTAGCTCACATAGTGACAACATCAATGAAAATCATATTCATACAATGAAATAGCTAAAAAATAAGTAAATTATTATTAAAGAGTAGCAGCGGGCCTTATGGTCAAAGTTTACATAGTTTACCACGTAGGGCTTGAAAGACAAATAGAACAGTGGAGATAAGATAACTTGTGGTAGCCATATGACATGCCCACATGCAATCGAGTGGGGTGCGCATATTAGTTCGCATAGTCTTCAAACTACTCTTCATCGTAGAACTCTGGATTTCCATATTCTTCCTCGGCAACTGATCAATAATGGCTTAAAGTCGTGAGTACATAAAGTACCCGACAAGTCATAGAAAATAGTATGCAATTAATATTCATGCAAGGCTTAAATAAGGAATAGCTATATGATTATTTTGCAGAGAGCAATATTGACAGTAAATACAGTAAATAGATTAAAAAGCATAATTGAAAAGATTAAATACACAAGTAAACAACTGATTTGAAACAACCAGTGAACCAGGGTCCACATAGTCAAATTTAGAGTCCTCATTGACCTAATTTGGAGTTCTGACATATGAGATATGGGGCTCGCAAGGTAGGCTGCACAGAGAACCAGGACCCGCAACTGAGTCAACTTTCAAAGCAAATTCCGTAATGAATATGGTGTTTTCAGAAAAGCTCCACAAATAGAAAGTTGAAGTATTATGAGTTAGCCAAACGGGAAAAAAAATGAATCACTCCATTATGAGTTCAGGAGATAAAGTTACGATCTCTGAAGGGTTCACTGCACAGAAGGAAAGTGGAAAACCAACTCGAATTCAAAGTGTATTCCGAATCAAATTCAATGCCGGTTGTTTCCAACCCTACCACATCCAAGCCACAACCCTCAAGCCCCTTGGCCTTTAAATAGGATCCTAGGGGTGCCCCCTGTGCTCGCTAAACCGTTAAGTGTAGGATCAAGAACTACTACAAAAAGGCTAATACTGGACGCCTTATCACAGATAGTTGACCAAAACAGTCTGTATTAAATACAATCACAGACGGTTTTGATTTTACGACCGTCTGTGTTACCGACTGTGCTAAAAAACATCTGTGATGACCATAATATCACAGACGGTTCATGTTGAAAATCGTCTATGAATTATCACAAATGGTTCGTAACAAGAACCGCTTGTGATATTACCATAATATCACAGATGGTGCATGTTGAAAACCGGTGTGAAGTATCACAGACGATTCTTGTTAAGAACCGTCTGTGATATTATGGTCATCACAGATGGTTTTTATTTGAAACCGTCTGTGATTCGCAGCGCGGGATGGCGAAGATTTTTTAACACGTGTGCAAGAGGCAAAATATTTTGGCATTGTCCTTATATATTATAGCCACCTCCGCCTTGTTTTCCATCAGTCTCTCCCTCTCCCCTCCCCCACGGTGAACTCCGGCGACTGCCCTCGATTCCCCAGCATGGTTCGGTGAGGTGACGCGGCCGACGAGGAGGAGGAGGAGGGACGCGCGGGACCCATGCTAGTAAGTGATCAATCGCTTGTTGCCTCCCTGTGCCTTGTTGCTTTTGGTGGCTCTTAGTGGTGACCGTGGTTTTCTTTTGAATGAATAGATCAAGATAAGATTGCGGATTTTGAGATGAAGCTCATGGACATCGACAGCGAGCACCTCAGCATCCCTGACTCCAAGTACCAGGCCATCATCCGCCTCTTTGTCTCGGACTCATTTTCCTCCCGACCACAAATCCGAACCCGAACAGATTTTGACTTCGTGCACTGTCCGGTAAAATAGCCATAACTTTTGCATACAAAGTCGGATTGCGGCGTTCTTTGGCTCGTTGGAAAGCTAACGAAAAGTTCAATCCAAAAATCCATAAAGTCAAGATCAGATTCTCTTCACTAGGCTCTAGAAAAGTGAAAAATCCAAAAAAGTTGGTTTAGGACCTCAAAACGGCCTCCGAAGTTTTAGCACCCGTTTTCGTCGTTCGTTAGCCGTCTAGTTTGAGTTTTCTTTCATTCTAGATTGTGTAATCAACCATATGCAGATACTCGAGTCCAACTGTCCAGCAATTGATTGGTTTCACTCAGAATTCGAATTTTTTTTGCAAGAGAAAACTATCACATATGGTTCTTGTTTAGAACCGTCTGTGATAATCGATTATCATAGACGGTTATTGTTTAGAACCATCTGTGATAGCTTTTTCATAGACGGTTCAAAAATCGTCTGTGATGACTCATGTCATCACTGACCCGTAAAGTCAGATGGTTCAGAAAAACCGTCTGTGATGACGATTTTGAACCGTCTGTGATGACCTTTTCTGTAGTAGTGAAGGATAACCAACTAGAGGGGGTGAATAGGCGGTTTTTAAAATTCTTTGACTAATGAACACTTTTAAACCAGCTTGTCTTAATAAAGCTCCCTGGCACAATAGAAGAATAGAAACTTTTAAGCCTTTTAAATACAATTATGAGCTATGTCTAAACTAGATACAAATCTAGCTAAGCAATTCTATATAATTAAATTGCTAGAAATGTAAATGCGGAAGAAGTAAAGATAAGATAAAACTACAATGGAGACAACAAAGTTTTTGCTGTGGTATCGAAGACTTGCCGGTCTTCACTAGTCCACATTGAGGAAGCTTGAACGGATCAAGCCGGCTCCACAAATTAAGCCTCAATCCTCGATCACTAGAGTTGCTCTTCCTCCACTCCGAGTTAGTGGATATAACACTAATCACTTCACAAACTTTTTTGAAGTGATCATTGCGCAACTTCTTCTTGAAGCTATCTAGGTGCCGCAAGCACCAAGAGTAACAAATCGTAGAGCTCGCTTGAAGACTATCAAGTGCCTAAGATGATCAACTAATGATGCAATGCACTTAATAGCTCTCAACTATCTCAAAATATGAATTCAATGCAAATGAGTAGAAGAGAGAGCACCAAAACTCAAGTGTATTTAATATAGCTCAGAACTTGTGAGCTTGGTGTAGGTGGGGGTGTATTTATACCCCTCGCCATAAAATCTAGCCGTTACAACCACTTTCCTGGAAAAATCAGGAAATGTGGTAGTACCGTCGTTGAAACCCGATACTGCCGATTTTCGGTATAACGGTTGGAACAGTGGCATTTAATGCTCTGAACTAGCCGTTATGAAATGGATTGCAGTAGTACCGCTAACTAGAAATCGGTACTATCGATTCGCGGTAATACCGCTCGGCTAGTACGGAATTACCAATTCCAGAGTTCAAGAAATCACGCAAAAACACCTTCTCTGAAAAAATGTACCGCTAATAAAATATTGGTACTACCGCACTCCGGTAGTACCGCTCGGATTATGCGGTCATACCGATTCTCAAGGGAGATCAAAACTCCCAAAAATACTCTCTCTGTTATTTACGTACCGCCATATAAATATCGGCACTACTGACCTGCGGTAGTACTGCAATAATACTGCAATGGAAATGTGGTCATTCCGATTTTCAGAGATGATTAAAAACACTTAGAAACACGCTCTGAAAAATATGTACCTGCATGTAAATATCAGTACTACCGACCTGCGGTAGTACCGTAGATTACTTGCGGTCATACCGATTTTCAGAAATATTTTTTCAGAAGCTTAGAACAAGGTAATGCATGAACCCTAGTTGATCAATAAGGCACAAAAATTATCTTTAAAGCTACTAGACATGACCCCTCATTACAGTACAGTATTTATCCTATAAACCCAGTCTTTTCTCCAAAACACCGTGACTCGTAAAAAATATAAAAGAGTTCTTAGGCTATACAACACCGATGTCTTGAACCAAGTTGATCTTTCATTATATTCGCATTGCCAATAGCCTTGTCATCAATCAATCACTGGAACTTTAACATTTAACACATCTTAGCACATATGTTAGTCCCTTAACATAATATTGACATTAATTACCAAAAACACCTTTGAGGGCCTAGATACTTTCAGCAAGCCGCCGCCACCCCACCCCTTGCACCTCCCCTTGCCGCCCCTCTGCCCTGGAGTCGGTGCTATAGCTGCTGGACTGGAGTTCGGCCAGCAGGAGGTAAGGGAAAGGAGGAGAGGAAGAAGGAAGAGAGAAAGAAGGAGAGAGGGATCTCGTGGGAAAATTCATGATCGATGTCGTGACTTCGAGGGTAATCCCTATTCACCTAAGAAGTTGTAGGAAATTGTGTATAGATTCCAGAATGATATAGTTTACTATTTTACGATGTGGGGTTGAAAGTTATGATAATTTTAGTGCCAGGATAGCATGGAAACTATCTGGTAAAGAGGGAAATTGTGGAATTGGAGAGCGTCTAGGAGCATTGTAGATTAAGTATTGATTTATGTTATCGTAGTTTGTATTGAGTTGGGTGTTTGTTGTAGGCGGAGTGGCTTCGGGATTGGTATCACCGGCCCTCACATTACCCCGGTCGTCGCAACTAGAAAGGCAAATGCATAGTAGAATGATGTTGAATGTTTAGAATTATCATTTGGTTAAATGAATACTTATCCTGATTATTCATGTGAAATAAGCATATTTCATCTTGCTCATATGCTTTCGATAATTGATGATGATTACTGAAAAGAATGATGATTATTCATTGCATTACATGTTGAGCATCATGTCGGAATGATTTGACCTAGAGAGTGGGATGAGGTCCCCATATGTAATATATGGACAATGAGGTCCCTGTATGAAAAAGGATGGGCAATTGGGTCCCCGCACTAAAGAATGTGGGCATGAGTAAACACCAATGGATGTTACACTCCGCTATACCGGTATAAGCAGAAGTGAAGATGTGGCACGAGCACGAGTTTGCATTGCATTCATGAAAGATGAAAATGTGATATGAGATAATGGGAATGAATTGTCGTTGAGATGATGTCTCGTTTGTTGTTTTACTTGTACTTACTGAGTCATGGACTCACTCTTGGTTATATGTTGTTTTTAGGTGAACGTTGATAACGACATGTTGTGGGGTGAAAGTAGAACATGGAACCATTGTATTTTTTGCAGCACTTCACTCCACCTAATAATTCATTCCTTTTGGTCATAAATAATTTAGCAATTTCCACCATAATAATTGGATAACTTGTGTTTTCTCTTAGTTCCTTATGGTTCTTATTACATTTGATTTATGGTCCATCATGTTGTTGAAATTTATGTTTAACATACCGTTGAACGTTATTTTTGAAGTCTAGATGTTAGTAATACTTGATTAATGGTTAAAATTGGTAGCGATAGTAGTTGTAAGTGATATCGGGGTTTTGTTAAGCTAGGGTGTTACACATCTGCAAGTCACTGTTCTACTCCACATTGGAGTCTGCAGGCTGGGGTGTTACACATCTCCTCCTTCACCGACAGCGATGACAGCATCGTGCCCTGGCCGGTTCAGATCTGCCCTTTCCTACCTCCTTCTACTACTCCTTGACCGCCGTTAGCTTGGTCTCGCTGGTGGCACCGGTGGGGAGGGGAGGAGGCCGGCGGGAGGTGGGGATGCAGCGACCCAGGTTGAGGTGCATGTCGGCGGTGAGGATGCGATGCAAGTTGACACCGAGGATGATGCGTGGACCAGTCGGCGGGATAATGATGTGGAGACATGGCTACCGGAGACAAAAACGAAGGGGTCGCTGGCTGATCTGGTGGTCCCTCAACGGATCCGGTCGTCCCATGCCGCGCCGATGCCGGATCCGACTACCCTTGGTAGTGTCCCCACCTACCTCCTTCGCTTGCTTCGGCCGCCCCCTGCCTCCTCCGCTTGCTTTGGCCGCTCCCCTACCTCCTCCGCGTCAATGCCAGATCCTGCCGCACCGATGCTGGACACAGTCGCCCCTGGCCATGTCACCACCTGCCTCCTTCGCTCGCTCCGGCCACCTGCAATGCTGTCGAACCGAACGAGCGAGGGTGGTGGCGGAGGCGGGGTCGACAAGGGAGATGGAGGCAGCCACCTCCAAGCACGGACAGCGGGAGCTGGGAGGTATGGGTGGAGGTGGAGTTAGGGCCAGCATTGATTTGGTTTCCTCATGATTTGGTTTGCTCGGTGGATGAAGGCCATTGATTCGTCCTGCTTGGTGAAGTTTGCCCGGTGGATGGACCGGATGGCAAGGCCAACGATGGTGGTAGGCCAGTGCGTATGGAGGAGGAACGGGGAACAGGGAATAGGTGGAAGGGGGAAGAAGAAGGGTAAAAATATCTTTTCACGTGCCACTTAACAGCAAATGACGGAAGGGCGACGAGTGTGGCACAAAAGGACACCAAATTAAAACTCAGTGGCATAGAAGGAATATATATTTTTAGTGGCATATCCGGGATCGGGAAAACTTTCAATGGTATGTAGGAAATTTTTCTTTTTAAAAAAGTATATACAATTTGGCGACATGGTGCGTATCCAAATTTTCTCGACGTGCTAGCACATCGATCTACCGCATTGGCACACGGAAATTTGTGGGATTTCTAAGAAAATGAAACACCCATTGGACGTGAGTGGTTGTGGGTTTCTCTGCGGAGAATCCCGCGTTCCAAATTGTGTATCCTCGTCCTTGAAAGAAAATTGTGTGTCCTATGTGCTCTTACTAATATCTATAAAGTTTTAACATATTGATGTGTGAATTCTTATCATGGGTTATTCCTGTCCTGTATAGATCCACCTGACGGCTGACGCACACCTACATTTTCCACGGTGCGTCCCACTCAAATCTTCATGGCTCATTGATTAGATTTGTAACCATCTCACGTGTCTCTCGCCAAATCGCCCTCATTAACAAACCATAGCTAGTTAGCTACATGTCTAAAGGGCGGCCTTTATGGTTGGAAAAAAGATACACATTAATATTTAGGAGGAGTCATACAGCCATACATGAACGATACATGTCTGAAGCTCCAGCAAATTGCTGTCATGAGTTGCTTAGACTTCCTACTCTTATTTTGTGATTGTAGGATCTTGCTTATTGTTGTCTCTCTTCTCACTAGGTTGAGCTCACTCCACGCTTATAGGTTCTAGCGGGTGGGCCACCCTCGGGTAGGCAGAGTGCGTGTTTGCTCTCTAGTGTGTGTTTCTTGTCGACTAATAGTCCTAGAGTCATATGGGGTAGATGGGAGTCGATCTGAGCCATAGTATTCTCTATATCTTATCTATGCTTTAAATTGCTGTTTTATGTTTTCTTTGCGACTTCTCGATTTATTGCTTTGGTTCAGGGAGTTCATTTGGGAGCTTACGGGCTTAATATTGACATAAATCAACTTGAACTAAAAGTTGCATCTAATGTTGAGGAGCTGGATCTTCTACATTTCTAGCATTACTGCATTGTAATATAACATTGAGCCTTGATTATTATCTGCTATAACATGTTTACAATGCTTTACACCTTGCCATGACTTGTGCTTATTTGCTAGATTTATCATGACTTCATATGTGTAGCCTAGCTTTTGCCATGATAAGTTAATTAAAATTGCTCAACTTAAACTAAAACTTGTCATGTTAGCACTTGAGATTAGTCTTTCTTGAGCTATCCTTTTATGATTCATGCCATGTCAAATAAATTTGGGTAGGCGTTGAATCTATATTGAGCCTTAGATTGGTGTTTTAGTCTCTTGATGATGCATGAGTTAGTACAACTTGTTAAAAGGCAAAAGATCTCTTTTGTGCGAAAAAGCGATCTCACTAATTCTCTCCTATGAGACGACTTGCCATTGCACTTGCATGAACTTAGGGGAGTTTTGGGTGACCTAGACTATCTTCTTAAGCTTCTAGCTTGGAGTAGTCGCATAAGGCTTGAGACCTAGCACATGATAAAACAAAAATCTGATTGGCAACAACCATGAATTTCAAAAGAAAATATGTTTTATGTGTTCAATTTGCTTAAAGCTACAAAAGAATCAAGTACTTAACCAATGTTTCATTCTTGAGCGCACACCTACATTTTCCACGGTGCGTCCCACTCAAATCTTCATGGCTCATTGATTAGATTTGTAACCATCTCACGTGTCTCTCGCCAAATCGCCCTCATTAACAAACCATAGCTAGTTAGCTACATGTCTAAAGGGCGGCCTTTATGGTTGGAAAAAAGATACACATTAATATTTAGGAGGAGTCATACAGCCATACATGAACGATACATGTCTGAAGCTCCAGCAAATTGCTGTCATGTCATGCATCAGGCAAACAAAACAAAAAATCAAGAAATAAGTATATTCGAAGTCTACATAATTGCATATCCTTTCCCTCGCTACAGCAAGGGCAGTGCTACAATGCCATAGCCATTGGATCAAGAAACAGTGCTTTAGATTTACTCATAGTGTTGAAAAGCAGAGGATCCCTAGTCTGAATTAGAGAGTTGAGAGTTTTGTATTTTGAGGGCTATTTTGGTAATTTCTCAATTAGAGAAAACAAGAAAATAGAAAATAAAATAAAAGAATTAGCGGGGCCCACCTGTCGGTGAGATAAGAGGAAGAGATAAGGCTGAAGACTTCTCCAGCCCTATCCTCTCGCGTGTGCGGCGTGGGGGCTCTCGGGTGAGTGGCGGCGGCGCAGGAGGCGCTAGCGGCCCGTGCGCTTCGACGCCGGCCGTTGGCTGCAGCCGCGTCACGTTCTCCGCCTCTCCTCCTCTTAAGGGCTACCTCCTTCTCCTCCTGGCTTGACCGAAAATGTGTGAGCTTTTCCCCTTTTTGTGTGTTTCTTCTTCTCCTCCGATTGGGATTCGGTTTTGCCCTTTGGAGTTGCTGCTCTGCTGTGGTGGCTCGACGCTGTTGGTGGTGAGGTCCGAACTCTCCTCCTTGCGCATCCCGTCAGCTCCTTTCTTGCGCCTTATCCTCTGTTGGGTGTTCGATCTGGAACCTGGGACTTGCGCATTTGGAGAATTGATCTGGTCGGCTTTGACTTGATCTTGAGTGGAAGAAGGCTTTCAGTTTTGATGCTTGGTGCTCGTTAGTGCATTCGGCCAATGCATCTCGTTAGTGATTCTTGTGCGGCATTATTCCCAATACCTCGACTTTACGTTTGGTGTGTCTCGGATTGTGAAGAGTGGCATTGTATCTTCGATGACCATATCCTCTCACCGCGGCACAGTGGGGCGATTGTTTTTCTGAGTCAGCGCATTCGCGTGCCTTGCCCAGTTTACTACTCAGTGGCTTTGAGTGTCATCCGCATCGTGAGTATCGCTGTTTTTATTTTCGTATTACTTGGCATTGTGTGTTGTGCTAGTTGAATTACATTCTGTAATTTTGCCTAGTACTGAGAGACACTGCTAATTGATGATTGTGGAGTCGGTTTAATGCTTGATGAGGATAATTGTCATATTTGAGCTAATTGTGTTGCTTACTATTGTCAATTTATCTCTAGCAGTTTGGTTTTGATACTTTCTGTATCTCGGTTGTGATTGAATTGAACTTGATCATTGTGTTCTGTGATCTTGTTGATCTTCTGTTAACAGATAGGTTTAAGTGCTGAAATATGTGATCTCTTTGCATCGTGAGATAATCAATACCCTGTTTGCCAAAAGGCTAATATGCTGATATTGTGATTCCTTTTGCACTGTTAATCAAATGATCCTCTGTTGGCTGAAAGTATAATTTGTTGTTTATGAGATAATTCTTGACATATTAGTAAAGCATTAATTTAAGTTCAAAGTCTGATTTATTGTTGTCATATTTAATTAGTGGAGAATATTGACAAAAGTGACGAGGAGACCAAGTCTGATTTATTGTTGTCATATTTAATTAGTGAAGAATATTAACAAAAGTGGTAAGGAGACCAAGATTTAATCTTAAGCAGCCCGACATCTGAGAGCAACAAACATTCAAATCTGATCATTATGCTGATTTTGATTGTTCTCAAGTTCTATATTTTGAGTATATTATATTATTTACATGACATAAAGAAACTATATGTTTATATGTTATTTTTGTTATTTATATACTACTGAAAATATGTTTTAATTATAATCATTACTGCTAGAATTATATCTGGATATTTGCTAAAACCGCTAATTTTACAACAGAGAGTAATATATATGCATTTTGTAACGGACAGTAGGCATGTATGTGATGTCCGTTGTGCTGCACCAGGTCTTTATGGTTCTCTCCCGTACAAGCTCTGCTATATATGTCGGTTTACCTCTCTGCTCACACTTCACTTCTTGCCTTCCATCTCCTCCTCTCCATCTCCCCACACAGGGTGCACAAGGTTCTGTTTCTCTCAACTACCCAACGTTTGCGGATTTAATTTCACAGCATTTGTGTCTCTCTGCACAAGTTTTCGCACCTGTTGTCTCCTTCTTTTCATGCCAAATGTTTCACCATCTTGCTATTTATTTGCTTTTAGTCGGATGCTGAAACTTGCAGTGTTGTTTCTTGCAGTGGAGAGAGAGACAGAGAGAGAGGAGGAGGAGGAGGAGGACAAGAGATGGCAGGGCGTGATGAACCTAAGTCATCGGCTTCTATGGAGGAAGAGGTAATTTGCCATAACTTACGTGAATTGACTACTGGCAAAACGATCAAGAACGATGATTATAATTCACAAGTCTTTTCCCTACCTTGGATGCAATGGTTTCTTGCTTGAACCTTCTGAATAATGGGGGTCTCTAGTTGGAACTCGATATAGGTATCGACAGGGAGCTAACACTTTCTTGAAGCAATGCTTGACTTGAGCATGACATGAATTCAGATATACATGAAGTCCATCGATGCATGTCAAAGAAAAATCGAATTTGTTAAGGCTGTTGTTTTTAATAGAGTTCTTTTAAGGTGCACCACTTACCCCGCAAGAAGTAAGAGTTTGGGTGGATTCTAGCCTTCCATTGTCTAAGAGTAGTTTAGGGGAAAAAATTGTTAACACGTTGTAGCAGGTTAGTGGATCAAAGATTTAAAAAGCAACACCATAAATGATTCCACTAATGGTGCTCAAGGAGTGATGGATGTTACGCATGCAACCATAAAATTAAGTACTATAAAACACTAGTATTCAAGATTAAGTATTTGAATCTGAAATATGTTGTTGGCAGGATTTAAGTTTTATTGGTTATGAATTTAGATGCATATTGAGGATGTAGAAAAAGCATGTAATACACTATCCCAACATTACTAAACATTTTCGTCTAAAAAACATTACTAAATATTTCTTATATCGTTTCGAATTGAAGTTTTTTTTTTGTATCTGTCTTTTTAAATAGTTTGTAAATTATTTGGTGATATTCGAACTTCCAAATTTGTGTTCTTATACTTTCAGTTTTCTTAAATATTGTTCCATGCTTAATAATTTTAATTTCGAGTTTTGATAAATTTTATGCTTACCTTTTATCATTGTTCAGAAAAATAGTATGTGGTATGAGACACACTTATAGCTTTCCTAATTGAACCTAAACGTTCAAAGGTAATGCCAATTTAATATTTGTTTGCCTATACAATATGCAGTCGAAAGTCTTTATTACCCTTGAATGGTAAGTGGTGACCTATTTTCCCCTACATGGTAATAGAAATATCAACCATTGGATCTTCCAAAATAGAAGGTCTAAAATAAGCTGGGTGTACCTTAAAAAATTCCAGGATAAATATTACCCTGTACTCCTGTAGTCCTGTCACTCAAGTTTCCAAGATAATTATTCAGGAACATCTCCCAAATTCTCTTTTTCTTGTGCAAACGTGTGACGAGTATCATCTTAAGAACCAGGGGACTAAAAGAGGAATTGTGAGTTTGTAGTGTTTGCCTAGTTCATCTGTCTTTTGTTTGATAAAAAAGAATTATCTCGCCTTAGTGCTAACTGCCGAGACTGGTTAATTTCTCAGTGAAGAAGGAAATCTTCAGTTTGAGAATGTTCCTTTGATGCATTTTAATTTGATCTTCAGTTTGAGAATGTTCCTTTGATGCATCTTAATTTGATCTTAATTGGGCACTTAAGTACTTGGGTACTTTTAATCTGGAACCTGCAGTTTTAACCATTCAAGGGAAGTTACTACAGAATATTACCTAACGTGTTCCTAAATTAACAAACCTGCCGCGTCCGCAATTAAGATTCTGCACTATATGTTACTACTAGTACTACTATGGATTATGTGCATCCATAGGAGACTGCTTTTGTAGACCACACACCAACACTATTTAATTACGAAGAAGGAATGAAGGATCAAAAGCAAGCTAAACTTCACGCAACCTGCTCTGTTCAGCCCAAGAATCTATTGACTGAAACTTCTGAGGTTCTGAACAAAGATGAGGTGGGTGCCTTGTACAATCCATTATAAGCTAGCCGAGTACTTGCCTTTAGCCGCTGCTCTCTCAGACTTTCACTGAGCATACTGCCTAAGAATCTCACCTTTGCAGCTGCATCTGCATGGATTATGCATCAGCTATGAACAGCACCCCAAGTACTAACAAGCTTGGGTTGGGGGGTCAATTCAGACGAACGAAAGCAATGCGCCGAGACTCAACAGTTTCTGGAATCCTGTCATTTTGATGGCCTTGTTAAGGGATCGCCGTCGCTAGATCGCTCACATGCTTTTAGTGGATAAAAAGTAACCACATAGTGCAGCTAGAGGCGGCATCACTGCGATGATTTATTGGCTATTGTGACCCCTGATGAGGCGATCGAAAGGGATGGCGTCTTCTTGTGGGTGCCAACATGATTCATGAATGCTGCTTGCTTTTGGCCAGTCTTCTTTCAGTCGTGGATCATGATTAATTTGGCCGTCAAGTGTGGGAGGGCAGATGCCAGAAACATGGTTTAGTGTGTGTATCATGCCGTCATGTCATTCCACTAGAGAAGTGTCTGTATGCATCTGTACCGGCAGATTGTCCTGACCCCCGAACAAACGGATAAACCTCCCTATTCCCCCGGAAGAAGTTCAATGTCTCGCACAGCTTCAGAACCAGATGATTTGGATTTTTATTACATGTTACGTAGAAGATTTGCTCAGACATTTCTGAAATAGTATCTTGATTTGCAGGCATACATTGAGAAGAAGTATGGAGGAATTGCACCCAAGAAGCCTTTGATATCGAAGGTATGCGATTTCCGAAGAAGTAGCCACTGTTCCAGCGATCAGAAATTATATTTCTTGGCCATCTTGAATCTACTTTAGTTTTGTTTTACTTATTAGCAAAAGGCCATACCTGAAATATTTATCTGTTCCAACTCCACTTACTAAAAATCTTATTAAAAGAACCATTTCTCCTGCATAGCTGCATGCTACCAATAGTCTTCTCTGAGGGAACAAGCTACCTAGCAGCTGTTAGTTCACAAAACATGCACTTTCTAGTTTCTAATACTATGAAATATCTTTGAAAGAGAATACGATCATCTCCTTAATTTGGTTGCATGCTTGCGAGCTAATGCAGGACCACGAGCGCGCGTACTTCGATTCCGCAGACTGGGTCCTCGGCAAGGTAAGAAAAAAAGAACAAATGCTTGATCCAATATTCAGGCATGACATATCTTCAGAACTGCATCTAACCCTGCCTCTTGCTGTTTCTTCAGCAAGCTGCAAACAGCAGCTCAAGGGCTGCAGTTGAATCTCTGAAGCCCAAGCTAGAGGTCAGTAGAGCAGTGGCAAGCTTAAATTCAACTGAATGACTTTGTCAGATTCCTTCAGTACAGAAAAAAAAAACTTACTGATTGTTTGTTTCCTTTTGTTTTCAGAGAACGCCTCATCACCAGCTTCCCCCTCGCAAGCCGACCTGCGCATCTAGCTGAGACATAGGGTAAGCTCACACCTCCAAAGTCGCCAGTTCTTGGCTTCTTGCAGCTTACATGGTCGCATAGTCACATCATCACATGACCATTCTTGCTTCTTGCTGTTGCAGGCCTTGCATTGCAGCATCTGAAGAAGAGCTCGAAGGAAGGAGGAGACAAGTGAACGCGGATTAGCCTTTTAAGCTGGTCTTAAATCGTAGGAAACAAGTCATAAACTCTGCATGCAATTGGCTTGTTGGCGGTTGCAGCCGCTATGTATATCAGAACGGATTAATGATCATTATGACGCTTTCATGCTTAAGTCAGAAGTCGCACACAAAAAAAGGACGAGTACCTATTGGGCTCTGTGTCGTTAAACCTTATCTGGGCCACAGAATCGGTTATTGTCGTCAAGCCAAGCCCATATGAGGCCTGTTAGTACTACACTGACCATCAGCTTTCAGCCCAGTACCTGACCTCATTTGCTGCGCCTGCGCCTGCGTGTGTTTCACTTGCATCATTGCATGCACATCCCATTTCTCTATATACAGCACCAGCAGTATACTTTCCTATTTTCTAGACTAGTACACAAGACGGCAACGGTATATATACCGCAAGAAAACACCTCCCGTGAACGTACCCTGCAAATGATGCAAAACTTTGACCTGGCCTGCACAGAATGGTACAGACAAAGGGATGAGCTCTGCACTGTCGAGTGTAAGCTTAGTTGGCCAGTGTACAGCAAGTACAAAGTACAGGCCACTCTACATTACATTTGCTGAGTTTGCAAGTTGCAACTCACACTCACTAGTCCTAGTCATCCTTTTACACCTGTCTAGTTGTCTACCTGTCCACTTATATACTACTCATTAGTCATTACAGTTCAGCCTCTCTTTTCTTTCTTTTCCTTACGTTCTTTAGTTTTTTTTCTTCCTTTCAACACTGTCCTGCTAAGTGGGAATCTCTCTACCTTTCAATTTTGTCAATACCATTGTAGTACCAATCTAGATCTGGACACAGCTGCACACAAGTCCCTGGACCAGTAATACCATAATTTCTCACGCATACATATATACTCCCTTCAGCTTTGGATCTTGTGGCTTTGCTCTTCCATGCCCTCCAAAAGATCTTCTTTTCTTATTATTGTATCATCAGTTCAGCTATAAGCCTCTCTTAGTCTACCGTTACCAACTACTCACCCATGTTCAACACATGAATGATTTGATAATCTAAGTGAAATCGGTAATTTTCTTTCTTCAAAGTAGGGAAAAGGTACAGGTTTGATGCGACTATCTGCTTTATTTACAGGCTTCGATATGTTCTTGATAGGAACCATAAAATCATATGACTACAATTAACAGGTCATGATCATGTCATGTGTCCTGCCTAATTGGCTTCTAAACCATCAATATCATTCCTTGATTGACCTGGTTGATTAAGATCACCCTTCTTTTTGCCTTTAGTGGGAATACTGATTAGGTTATTGGATAGCATGATCTTTATAAAGCTGCAATGATGACGGTAAGGATAAGATCTTGGTTTCAACCTCTTTTTTTCTCATATTTTTTCCTTGTAAGCATGCTGCATTGGTGGATCCAGATGCAAAAGTTAATGTATGTATGGTTGGGGAAGTTGGAATAGAACCAATTAAAGCAGTGAGACCCGGCCAGCATCAGGGAAACAACTTTCCAGTTGAAAGAAGGGGGTAGCAAGGATGACGGATGCGAAGGCAACCGAAAAAGAGTACAAGATCAGTAATCGATCTCTCGTTAAACTTATCGAGATCAGGTGCCCACGTCCACCTGTCGTGAGCCGATTGAGGGCAGGGAGAGGCTGCATGGGGGGAGATCGGGCCCGGATGTCAGTGATTACGGTTAGAAGGAAGACGAGTTCGAACAGCGCGCAGTAACAAATCTTCAGCCGCCCGAATACCTGATTGACTGTCTCTCGCACTATATCTTCTTCTCTTTTCTTACCAAAAACGAGAACAAAAGCCATGAACCAAAAGTCCAAAACACCCTTTTGCATGCGCCTGTGCAAGTTGCGATCGAGCTGGACGTATGAAGATCGATGCATGAGGAGGCAGAGGCCCTGACACAAGTCACACACCACAGCAGTGTGGACCAAAAAAAAACGCAGGAACTGCCGCTGTTACACACTGCATGCAGCTAGGCAGCTAGCTGGTAAGATGGACTTAATTCGAGAGCCTTGCCAAAATTTCAAACTTTGGCGATCGACCTACTATACGTGCGTGCGTCCATCCAAAATCTTCCGGCCGCTACACTGCGCTGCATGTCACGCCTGCAGATGGAGACAGACTACACTCTATTTGGGGAGCTGTAGCTTTTGTTAAAAGTTTTTTTTTTTTGGTTTTCTGGTTGGAAAACAATTGTAGTTGATATCTGTAGCTTTTCCTGATAGATCGTTTGGTAGTCTGGCTTTTCATTGGTGACTGATTGTTCTAAGTTGTGAAATATCCCAAATGTTTCTAAGACGGATGACGGCAACCGAGACCAGCGGAGGGACGGAGGCGGAGCGTATGGACGGACAACGATATTGATCGGAGGGAAGCGGCGACAATCGGAACCGGCGGCGGCCGCGACGAGCAAATTGACGGGGGTGTAGGAGGGTGCGACGGGTGGTGAAGACCTCTGACGGTAGGGCCGACCAGATTCGAGGGAGAAGGGCGACGAGTTGACCGGAGCTAAGGGAGAAAGACAGCGGGTGGTGAAGACCTCCGACTGCGGCGCCGGCCGGAAAAGCACAAGCTGAGTTTAAGCCCCGGGCCTACCTCGTGCCTGCCAAGTTAGGCATCTCTGCGTGTATCGATCTACTACATGGGCCAATGGTTGCCCGGGTTCAGACTTCAGACTAACCAATAAAATACTATCAGACAAAGACGCGAAACGAAACAAAGCATCTCTATCTCGCGTTGGGAGGATGGACCATATATACTGGACCTGTAGTAGACAGACAGACAGAGCATCAACGGCCACTGCCAGCCCGGGCCTACCCCATGCAGCACAGCTCGACCAATCATTGGCCAGATCTCTCTCGCGCCCGGCCTGCAGCCAGAGTCGCTCTGCAGTCTAGATTGTACGCACCGAAAAACTTAAAACTACCCGGCCGCACAGCACGACAGACGCCAGACGGACGGCCTTCTATGTTGGGAGTAGAGTGGTGTACGTACCCGTCGAGCGCGAGAGATCACGAACCGTTAATAAGCTCGCGCGCGTGTGCGTGCATATATTATATATACAAAGTCTTTTTTTTACTTTCGGAGTAGTTACTCTCTATACTGTATCCTATAACATAGAGAGTATCTTGTGCAACTAAAGGTATGTGCATATAGTATACGAGTATATAAAACCATCTAGGTGATATTTATACTTTTTCAGTGGTGGTATGTATAATTCTCTAGACATATATTTCTTTTTATGTGCGAATATGAAAGTATTTACAAAATACGCTAAAAAGTACGGACTGTCTTGCAAATTTTCCATGTGAACTCTTGCAAATTTTACGTGTAGTTCACATTGAAGTATCTTAAAAGTAGTATATGACAAGTGTTTCATGCACCATGGTGTCTAGGCACCCAAATCAATACCCATTAATGTTTTGAGATTCGCAAAGTTTGATATTGGTATCTTCACATACTCATAAAAAAGTGCATTTGGGATGTCAAACTTCAAAAAAAAAATTCATCTTCAATTTAACTAGTTTGAGCTAGTTTCATGGTATATAATCACTCTAGTTACACTAAATTCAAATGTAGTTCAAACTAGTATGAACTGAGTTTAAAACTCACTTGTCATAAATATATCAGGGGTATGCCTAGGCACCCAAGTGGCTAATGTAATTTACCAGACAAGTGTTTCTTGCATCATGGTGCCTAGCACCCAAATCAATACCTGTTGATGTGCTTTGAGATTCGCAAAGTTTGACGTGGGTATCTTCACATACCCATAAAACGTGTATTAATCACTCTGGTTGCACTAAAATCAAAAGTAGTTCAAACTAGTTTGAACTGGGTTCAAAACTCGTTTGCCCTAAATATATTAGGGATGTAAAACATTTTCATACCCAAACTCTAAAATTTGCATCGATCATACACGTATATCGTATGGTTCATGTTGTAGGTGCCTAGGCACACATGTGCCTTATGTAATTTCCCGTGCCCTAAGCAACCGACCGTAAAACCGTGCATGCCCTACGCAACTTTTTACTACAGAACTACAAGAGATTAACTATGATCTCATTGTTCCTTTTACTGCAACATCCTTATGCTTTTAATGCAGCACTACAAAATATTTACTTCAATCTCATTGTGTCTTTTACTGCAGCACTACAAGATATTTACTACAATATCATTGTGCCTTTTACTACAACACTACAAGAGATTTACTGCGACCACATTGTGTCTTTTACTGCAACACTACAAGAGAGTTTACTACGACCTTGTTGTGCCTTTTTACTGCAGCACTACAACAGATTTATTATTACGCTGCTATTCTACTTGAGCGCATAATAAGTTATTCGACAGTTCACCACCTTTCATGGGTCAAAACCCACATCCCACCTCGGTTAAAGACTGGGCAAAGAAAACCCACCACCTTCTACCTCCGTCAAGCCCTATGTCGCTCTCCACTCAACTTTTTCGTGCTCAGACGATACAATAATTGACTGTCTTAGGTACAGTAAATATGAATCTTCAGTGCAGTAATTGTTTTTTTACAGCGTTAAAACATATTCACCATGTATATCTTTTTGTTAAGCGCAGTTTTTCTAGCAAAACGCTTCAAGCGGATTGTAAATAGGATAAATGGTCTAGGAGATATTGTCGTTCAAAGTTTGCAATAAACTCACACTTCACTCTCCACCGTCCCCTGCGCTCAGGGTGGTAGTAAATCTCTGATAAAAACATAGTAAAGGCACAAGAAATGCAGTAATACTAAGCGTGATAGTGTCCATCTTGTAAAGGTGCAGTAAATGAACAGGAAGATCACATTAATTTTGGAGAGAAAAAGAAGCTCACGGTAAATCTCTTGTAGTGTTCTAGTAAAAACACAAGGAGGTCGCAACAAATCTATTGTACAAGTTTATTAAAGGCGCATTGAGGTTACAGTAAATCTGTTGAACAGGTTTATAAAGGCACAATGATGTCGTAGTAAATATCTTGTAATGGTGTAGTAAACGCGAGAAAGAGGTTGTGGCAAATCTCTTGTAAGGGTGCAGTAAACACGGAAGGAGGTTACGGTAATTCCGTTGCAATGACACAGTAAACACGCAAAGAGGTTTCGCTGCATCCTCCTTTAATTTTTATTACAGCGCAGATGCATTTATCGTTTATTGGTGAGACTTATATCTTTATGTTACTCTCGTCGTCACTAAACTACCGGCGAAAACCGTTCATAAATCAAAGCTGACAATCAAAGGTTATGGCCAAAACAAGAAGAAAAAAAAAACATTCCCCCCACCTGGCCAAAGTGTAGACTTTATGCTAGCACTCTCTCTCCGAGGAGAGGGAGAGGGAGTCCGGGGTACATGCTAGGATCAGTGGCGGAGCGTGACAAGATATTAAGGAGGGGCCACTAATATGGATGAATCATCATAATCTAGAGTCTATACTCTAAATTTGAAAATTGGCGACTTGGATTGAACTAAACTAGTGAATCTTCAGTCCAACATGTAATATAAATATTTGGCTTCCTATTCATGTACATAGAGTTAGCAAAATGGAAGGGAGGGCCGGGGCCCAGTTTGGCCGCCACTACCCTCCGCGCCTGCCTAGGACATTGCGGCATGCATGATCCTGTGACACGCGAGCGATGGCGCCAAAGAATTGAGAAAAGCGGCCGGGGAGCTCAGTTCGTCGTGCCGCTGCTGCTGCCTGGCCACCGGGACAGTACTACGTCCCCAGACCCCTACTGCATGCATGTCAGCTCGACCAGGACCCCTCTTGTTTGATCTCTTTCAGTCCATCTGGTGAATTGCTGTTCGGGGGGAGAGAGAGAGACTCATATGGTGAAGCTGAACTCCAGTGGCATTGCCGTTCGGAGAGAGAGAGAGAGAGACTCATCTGGTGAATGTGAACTCAGTGAGAAAGGGCCCAGGCCCAAAAAAAACCGCCGAGCAAGCAGCACTAACACCCTTTGCAAACTCTAACTCACCGACATCCACGGACCACTATACCAGGGCCCATCTGTCGGGGACGGATAGCGCCGTTGCTCGGAGCTGGAGCGGTGCAAAAGGGGATGGACGAGCCATCATTAGCTGTGGGCGACTGCTGGGTGGGCCTTGGGCCTTGCCGTTAGTGGCCGTGTGCCCTGCGGACCCGCCCCGGGCAGTGGTAGGCTTTGCAGCGTGCAGCGTGGGTGTTAAACGCGTCAGCCGAGCTAGGCCAGGTCACATGCCCCCTCCACGTGGGCCCAGCCCGGCCGGGGACAGGGAGCTGGGCTTCCCTTGCCCGCTTGCCTGCCGCCCCCTCAGCCGTGGAACTCTGCCTCCGTGCTTCACATCCATACATGCGTCGACACATGATACGTGGCTGCACGCATTGGCTTGTGTCTGTCAGTCTGTGTCTCAAAACTGGAAGGATCAGTTCATGCAGAGAAGTGTAGTCGCCACAGGTCGAGTGAAAACTCCATTGGCACGTATCAGGTTGGTGTAGATCAGACCGATCGAGAGGTGAACTGTCGACGGGCTGTTGCATGAAACCTATTGGTCTGTGGAATGCCATTTGGCGTGCCGGATCGACCGAGCTGATGCCATCCATACGGTTGCGAGGGGCACATCCGGCCGCGCGCATGCATGTACAACGAGCGGACACCGAGTGATGGGATGCGACGTGGGGTGTGCGCCACAGTGGAACCCAGGCGATGAATGCCACTTCATACGTACTCCCTTCGTAAAGCAGAGAGAGAGAGAGAGAGAGCACAGAGCTGCTAGCCATGCTGGAAACTCGAGGCTTGCCTTAATGTGCCCACAACCACAATCGACAGGTGCTGATTGGGAATCCTATGCCACGCTGGGGAGCAGGGAGTCCTGGGCTGCAACTTCCCTTTCACATCTCCAAACAAAAGAATTAGCTGACGAAACATAAACAAATCTGGCCAAGCAACCCCCACTCACATCACATTAAGTTGACAAATATTACTGGCATACTTCCAAGCTAGTCGCTCCAAATCACACTTCCATGTTAGACCAATCACCATTCGAGAACATGTGCATTTGCACCAGCGCCAAACACGCACGCTGGATCGGCGGAAGCTAGCTCTGGCTGGCCGTGCGTCAGTGCGTGTAGCTTTCTCAGGTTTCTTCACGAAATTAACAAGGAGCGCCACCTTCACAAGGGAGCCATAACCTACACGCACATGTATATATGCGTGCATGACCCCTGTGATGAAGAAATGAAGGGAATAGAAGGCTCGCGTTAATGCGATGCAACACGGCGCTAGCTCCTCGTCTCGACTCACACTCACAAGAAAGATCAATGGAGGACATTGTCCATGACCCAAGCATGCATGCATCAACCCCATTGATACATGCAAGCACGCACATGACAGGTGGTAATTAAATTAAGACGCTGCTGCGTCGTCTTAAATCGCGGCCTTCCACGTTACAGCCACTGCTGCATAGTATACATCTTACAGGGGATATGCAGGGACTGAAATAACTGCAGGCTCTGCGAGTTTCATGACAGGAATGATATCATTTCCACTTAGCACATCTGCAGCATCCAATGAGCCGAGTCTAATTAATGCATTCTGGCACGCACGACAGAGGGTTCTATGCCATTCCTGCAGGAGAGAATGCACATGTACAGATGTACTGCTTGTGACTTGTGTTACGTTACTATTCTGATGATCAGAAGGCGCGCGCGTTCGGTAAGGAAACAAACGCCTGACAAAGATGATAAGAACGGAGATTTAAATTTACGTTTGTAATGGTACGTACGTGTTTAGTTTCGCAACTTCATTTTTTTCAGCTTTTATTTCTTTTTCCTCTCGTCCTGTCATGCGAGAGAGAGCTAGCTCGGTGACAAGGATAGCGAGGTCGACAAAGATCGACGCACTGCTACCTATTTTTCCGCATGGTTTCAAAAAAGTCAGTTAGCTAGCTAGCACGACACAGCAAGCACTTCACGTGGCAGACCACCGATTAAATAGGAGAATGAATAATAATTCATGCTGGGCATGTATGCATGAAGAAAGAAGCGGTCTAGCTCTCTGAGTCGCTGGATCGATCAATAGCTAGCTCATGAGCTGGAGGAGGAGGCATGCATTTGATCCATGCATGCATGTGTTGGCGACAAGAGCATGCATATGCAGCACGCACACATCAAGCAGTCCTTACTCCACAGCAAACCAACCATCCAGCCAATGAGCAAGCAAGGAAAAGCACGCACTGCGACATATAGTACTGCACTACACTGCGACATATCGTACTGCGCTGCACTGCGATGCGCGTGCTGTGTTCTCTTGCTCCAGGGCAGATGGATCGCGCACCGTTAATTCCACATCGCACTGCTGGTGGACAGTGAGATCTGAGATGCCAGGGCCGGCTGGCTGAGCTGCCCTGCAGCTCGTGTGCCTTTGTGCTTATCGCCTGTGCCTGCGCTGCATTTATGCCCGCCCGGCTCATCAAAACGACCGCATCGCAACGCAAACATAGGTCACTCACGCGGCTAGCTAGCTATGCTCTCCGGGAGAGCATGGCCAAGCATCATGCCTCGTCACCAGATCATGCATGCATGCATAGGCTCTGGCATGTACTACTAGTGTATACACACATTACACCTCGATCCATGTGTGTCTCTCTCTATCGGCTGTTAGTGTGATCTCAGGCATTTGGCCCAACGGCCAAATGCCACCTTAACTAGCATACGATCGGGGCGTCCCAGCCATTTGTTGGTGGGCCCCTGTCGTCAGCGCCATATAAAAGAGAGGTGGGGGCCGGGGCGACACACACGACGAGGTTCATCGTGCCGCCGCCAGACCCACCAACAAACCCTAACCGATCTAAGGGCGGCGCTCCAGCGACGGGATCGACCCACCACGCCGTCACCGTCTTCATCGGATCGCTCCGCCACCGTCGCGGTCTTCTCCTTCGGCGCGCGCGCTACCATGGCGGCTCCTCTTCTTCCTCCGGCGGTAACCTCTCCCTCTCCTCCCGTTCCTCTCACATCATGAACCCGGGCAAGAAAAGAATAGAATACAACAATGGTATCAGAGCCTACCGGGTCTCCGTCGCTCCGCCCCGCGCGGACGTCCGTGCGCCGCAGCCGCGCCGGCCGAGAGCGCCACCTCGGGAGCCCTCGTCTCTCCGCCGCGTGAGCGCGCGTTGAGCCGCCGCCGCTCGGTGCTCGCTGGCGCCGCCGTGACCGCAGTCGGCTCGGGCAGCGCTACTCCACCGGCGGTCGCCGCGCGTGAGCGGCTGGTGAGCCGCGCCGCTCGGCCCTCCAGCCGTGCAGTGAGCTCGCGGCGCGCCGCTCCTCCGCCGGCGCGCTCCTTCCTGCGCCGCGCGTCCTCCCGTCGCAGCGCCGCGAGAGTCGCTGCCGGTGCCGCGCGTAGCCTCATCGCCATGTCCGCGCGCCGTCGCCGCGAAGAGCAAGCAGCGCCGGGTTTTCGGATGGGATTGGGAAAATGGCCTAGGGTTTTGGGTTTGGGATTATATCCCAGTAGAGACCAAGATCGGCCGTCCGTCGGATCGGACGACCAAGGTTCCTCCGTAGGTTTTGGCCCAAGGAGAAAGAGGCCCCTTTGGGCGGCGCATGATTGGTTTGTTTGGCCATTTTGAACGATAAAATCCGTTTTTGGATTTAATGTTTTTGAAGTATTTCTTGATCAATTTCAATGAAATTTGAACCAAATCTCTGTAAATTTTTGCACCAACGTGTTATTTTCGAGAGATTAAAGTGTCTGATAAGAATGCTTACGAGTATGAATTATTTTAGAATAATTACGATTTCACTGCAAAAGATAATGTTGATTGTTTTCATTATTAAATTGAACCAACGGGAGAATTTAATTTTGGAAAAATAGAGATAATTTTGAGATAATTATGATATCGTTATTTTCGACCAGCGTTGATAATTACGATATTATAATTTTTAATTGATGTTTTTATGCATTATTTCTATTTACGCCCAGCGGTGATGTAGATTTAATGTATAGATAAAATTGATTTAAATTGTATGTCGTATTTTTGACCAACGTTGGAAATAAGACATATGATTTTAATGTTACGTTCTCACTTTATTTGAAACTTTTGATGGATACAACTTGATGAGTTGTATCGAGAGATCCCACTCTCAAAGGAGATAATTATGGAGAGTGGAAGAAAAGATAGACTTAGCGTTTATCTTGGTGAGGTGGACTGGGTCCTCGCTCAGCCACGTCCCACGAGCCTATGGCACGGTGAGGATCAAAATGAGGATGATCTTGCTTGGCGAAAAGACAGAGGATCATGCTCCCTTACTGGATGTCTTATGACCTTGAGCATAAGAAATGGACCACGACCAACAAGAAATGTTTGGTGTGATAAAAATACGATTGAGCACTGCAATTGTGGGCTCAATCGCGAGTGTGTTCTTGTCACGAGTATCTTGAGAAAATAAAGAGTCGGTTCATGGCTCTTCAAAGACATATGCTACGGTGATTAAGCGACTTGTGAGAAAGGTACTCTGGCGGTGGCATAAGAGAGCACATACTAAGGATGAGCAACTTGGCATCAAGCTTAAACCAATGGATTTGGCTCTCAGGATGAGTTCCTTATTCACTTGATTTTGCTTCCTTTAGGAAAAGTTTGACACATTTGTTGTCAACTACAATATGCGGCCAGAAATGGGACTTAGAAAAATGCATAGCTATGTGTGTGCAAGAGGAGGAAAGATTTAAATCCTCACATGGTGGTTCTATCAACTATGTGAAGGACAACAAGAAAAGGAACTTCAACGATAACTTCTCCTCAAAGAACAAGGAAAAGCCTCTGTTCATCAGCCTCAACAGAATAAGTTTTCAGTAGACAAAGATCAGTGTCTTCATTGCAAGAAAAAGGGACATTACAAGAAAGATTGTCCCGATTTCTTGAAAATGATTATGTCAAAGAAAGGGATTCCGTTCGACGAGGAATACGCAAAGAAAAGAAAGATGCATTAAAGTCGCAAATGGAGTCAAGTGAAGTTGAAGCCGTTGGCGATCTTTCATTAGAGCTAGCTGATGGCTTCACTCTTTTACTTAGAGATGTTCTTTATGTTCCCTCTTTGAGAGGAATTTGATTAGTGTTTCATGTTTGGACAATGATGGATATGATTGTCATTTTGGAAATGGCAAGTGTGAAATAATGTTTAATAAAGAATGTGTTGGTCTTGCCATCTTACAAAATGAGTTTTATTTGTTATCATTATGTGATGATGTGAATGTCGTATGCGATAAAGGAGCGTCGCGTGCGAAAGTGAATGAATCTCGTCTACGAATGTAAGCAGAAGCGAAGAGAACTCTAGATGCGTCGTCGAAATTATGGCCATCGTCGTTTAGGCCATATTTAGGGGAGAATAGAAAGACTAGTTAAGAATGATATCCTTCCTCCATTAGAGTTCTCGGACTTAGAACAATGCAGAGAATGCATTAAAGGAAAATATGTAAATAAAATTAAAAAAACGCCAAAAGAAGCACAGAATTCTACAAATTATTCACACGGACATTTGTGGTCCTTTTACGTGAAAAGTGTGGATGGATATGACTCGTTCATAACATTCACAGATGATTACTCCGTTATGGATATATTTATCCAATCAAAGAAAGAAATGAAGCCTTGGATAAATTCAAGATATTTAAGGTGAAGTTGAAAACCAACACGATTTAAAGATTAAGATAGTCCGATCGACCGTGGGGAGTACTATGGTCGACATACCCCATATGGACAAGTTCTGGACCTTTGCAAGGTTTTTACAGAAAATGGTATAGCGACCAAGTATTCTACAGGCGAACCTCGACAAAATGGAGTAGTGAAAGGCGCAACTGCACTCGATGGATATGGTGCGAAGCATGATGAGCTATTCCACGCGCCATTGAGTCTATGGATGGGGCGTTGAAAACCGCCATTCATATTCTCAACGAGTGCCTAGTAAGTCGGTGCCCAAAACACAAATGCGAGTTGTGGGACGGAAGAGTTCCTCACTAAACCACTTACGTGTGTGGGGAGTCTGCTGAGGCTAAAGTTTTTAACCCAAACCTTGGGAAGCTTGATCCCAAAGCAGAAGTTGTCATTTCATTGGCTACCACGAAAAGTCAAAGGTTTCGTTTCTCTGTCCGACAGATATACAAAGTTTGTAGAAACGAGACACTTTGTCTTCTTAGAGGATGAAATGATGAGAGGAAGTATGGTAGCTCGTGAGATTGACCTTGAAGAGAA
Source organism: Ampelocalamus luodianensis (assembly GCA_036346255.1). Taxonomy (NCBI): domain Eukaryota; kingdom Viridiplantae; phylum Streptophyta; class Magnoliopsida; order Poales; family Poaceae; genus Ampelocalamus; species Ampelocalamus luodianensis. The sequence continues at coordinate 21,641,745 of CM070622.1, read as the reverse complement.
GCGGGTGTATGCACCCACTCAGATGATTCAAGAGCCATTCTTCACACTACACATTGTCATTGCAAGCGGTGCAAGACAACTGTGGTGCCAACACTGTTATTGTTCCTCTGTGGCAACAATGAATGATAATGAGGAACACTGTTCTTGAGGATCCTATAGAACCCATTGCCACGAGATGAGGGGAGCAACAGCTGACCTCAAGCGAGAAGATGTACCAAATGAGGAGGCCAGGAGGTCTCAAAGAGTAAGAAGATCACTATTTCGATGATTATCAGTTTATCATACAGAGGAATTTCAAATGGAGGATGATCCCACCTCATTTGAAGAAGCCATGAGAAGCGAAAATTCCTCAAAATGGCTTGAGGCCATGGAAGAGGAGATGAGATCCATGAAGACTAATAAAGTCTGGGACTTGGAAAATATTCCTAAAGGAGCCAAAACAGTAGGCTGTAAATGGGTCTACAAGACAAAGCTTGACTCCCAAGGGAATGTAGAAAGATACAAAGCGCGACTTGTGGCAAAAGGCTTTACGCAAAGAGAAGGGATTGATTACAATGAGACCTTTTCTCCAGTCTCATGTAAAGATTCCTTCAGAATCATAATGGCATTAGTAGCACATTATGATTTAGAGTTACATCAGATGGATGTAAAGACGGCATTTCTTAATGGGGATTTGGAGGAAAATGTTTACATGGCACAACCGAAAGGTTTTGTCGTGGAAGGAAATGAAAGAATGGGATGCCGCCTAAAGAAATCGATTTATGGGTTAAAGCAAGCTTCAAGACAATGGTACTTGAAGTTTGACAGTACAATAAGAAAATTTGGGTTTAAAGAAAATGTAGAGGACAACTGTGTTTATGCAAAGTTTAAAGATGGGAAGTTTATCTTCCTAATCACTGTATGTGGATGATATCCTCTTGGCAAGTAGTGATGTCGATGCACTCTTGGAGACTAAGTTTTGTCCTCAAACTTTGATATGAAAGATCTTGGTGAAGCTTCGTTCGTTCTAGGGATCGAAATTCAGGGATAAAACAAGGGGTATTGGGATTGTCACAAAGGCATACATAGAAAGTCTTAAAGAAATTTTGTATGCATAAATGTAGTCCTTCACTGCACCTATAGTCAAGGGCGGCGGATATGGGGATTTTCAATGCCCGGGAACCGATCTGAGCTCGATCAAATGAAATCGGTTCCATATGCTTCATTGTCGGAAGCTTGCGGTATGCTCAAGTGTGTACGGCATACGACTTAGCGTTTATTCTGGGTTACTTGGCGATTCGAGCAATCACGGAATAGAACATTGGAAATTGATAAAGAAAGTCTTGCGTTATTTGCAAGGAACAAAAGGCCTCATGATGACATCTGTAAGATCGATTCACTCCATATAGTGGGGTATCTGATTACGATTTTGCGGAGATGATAGAAAGTCTACATCCGGATATGTGTTCACTCTCATTGGAGGAGCTATATCATGGAAAAGCTCAAAGCAAACCGTCACTACATCGTCCACAATGTATGCCGAGTTTGTAGCATGTTATGAGGCTACTGGGCGGTGAAGCGGCTAAGAAGTTCATACCGGTTTAAAAGTGGTTGACGACATCAATAGACCACTTAAGTTGTCTGCGATAATGAACCCGCGATAACGTATGCCCACAACAATAAGTCAAGTGGTGCTTGCCAAACACATTGACATAAAGTATTATGTTGTGAAAGATAAAGTTCGGGATCAAATTATAAGTCTTGAGCATATAAGTACATAAAGATGTTAGCGGATCCGCTTACTAAAGGCTTACCACCCAACATGTTCGAGAGAACATGTAGCCGCATGGGTTTAAGGAAAGTCTATGATTCTGGACTAAAAGATGGCCCAAAAGGATTAAAGTAACTATTTCAAGCAGAGGTGTATTGTAATGTCAAATCTATCGGCGATTGACCGTGACGATGAGACATGTTCTATGCACTAATGCGTGATGGAATGTGTAAAGTTAAAAGTAATTAAAGATAAAGTATAGATTGAGATCAAGGGGAGAATGTTAGTGTGATCTCGGGCATTTGGCCCAACGACCAAATGCCACCCTTAACTAGCATACGATCGGGCGTCCGGCCCATTTGGTGGTGGGCCTGTCGCCAGCGCCATATAAAAGAGAGGTGGGGGCCGGGGCGACACACACGACGAGGTTCATCGTGCCGCCGCCAGACCCACCAACAAACCCTAACCGATCTAAGGGCGGCGCTCCAGCGACGGGATCGACCCACCACGCCGTCACCGTCTTCATCGGATCTGCTCCGCCACCGTCGCCGGTCTTCTCCTTCGACGCCGCCGCTGCTACCATGGCCGGCTCCTCTTCTTCCTCCGACGGTAACCTCTCCCTCTCCTCCCCGTTCCCTCTCACATCATGAACCCCAGGCAAGAAAAGAATAGAATACAACATCGGCCTCCCTGTTGATGGGTACTCTAGTCTCCTGTATGGATTTCCTTTCTCTCTCTCACTGTTCACACATAAAGTGACGATGGGTTTACTCTTTACTGGGCTGTGTTTGTTTGGTAGCTCTTGTTGCCTGGCGAGCTACGTGCTCTGTGTTTGTTTAGTAGAAATTTAAGGCACGGAAATTAATTAAAGTGAACTGAACAGGAGCAAGCGATCGAGTAGCTAGCTAGTGTGGCAAGGCGATGCTATGAACTGTGTTTTGACCGCTAGTCTCAAGGACAATACATGCATCCGATAACTTCTAGGCATAGTACGTACTCCGTATATATAGCACTAGTAGCTTATGGAGTAATAGTGTAGTACTAACCAAAGAGGTCAGGGTCATAGTAGGCAGTAGTTAATTGAAGGACAAGAGAGCTCGATTGTATTCGTAGGCATGGTATTAAGACTAGCACAGCAAACTGTGTCCAAAACAAGGCAGCGTAAGAGCATCTACATCGGTACACGTCAGTTTTTACTAAAAGATTATCAAACCAGCATTGAGGTGATGTGGAGTAGAGAAGGTGATGTTGTTTCTAGATAAAGAAACTATCAAATTGTTAATACCAAGACATAAGAAACAACTAAATACTTTATTGGAGACTTACTTGTTACCTAAAAACGCGTTTTGTGAGTCCCACTGCCTTAAAGCAAAATATCTACCCAATCATTTGTGCAGTCCGACTTTATTATTGATATGATAAATAAACTAAAACATGTAGATCACAAAGTTGTACTTCATTATTGATCATCAAGAAGCATGCACACTTGTAGCAATTAAAGTCTTAGACACAAATTCAAGAAACAATCTATTTGAAGACTTATTTCTTTTTATTAGATGGAGTACTCTCTCCTCTTAGTAACAAACTAAGAAACAAATCATTTTAGATGCTCTAAAGATTTCCGTAGCATTGGGTTTACTGTGCAGAAACGCTACCGCTTGTGTCCAAAACAAGCCAACATAAAGACAGCTCGAGAGCATTCACGCCCTGAGAGGCAACCAAGCTTGATTTATTTATTTCTAAGCTGTCGAGCACCACTGCTGCTGCTGCTACAGTACAGCGGTGATGGATGGATCTACCAACTGGTGATGGCACACGTCGTGCCTGATTCCCTACACGATGTTGGTAACAAACTACCTGCATGTCCGAGCCAGACCAGTCGTACGTGCCACTATTTTGTGTACGATATAAAATACCAACATATACCGTGTACATGCGCAACTCGGTCAACACCTCCCATGCATGTCAGCACTGTATGTTCTCTGGATCAACTTTTGCTATCACCGTGTCCGCATAAAGAAAAGTGCCAATGCGCGCGCCAGCTACCACCAGTCGACATCAAAATCGATTGAATGTTATTATACATGCTACCATATTTATTTAGAGTAAATGGGCATAAACTACACCTATGTGTATATAGATTTTGATAAATTAAAATGATATTGAACCTAGTTTTCTGTGCACCTCTAAAGTTTCACTCGGATCCGCATGGATATTGGAGCGCGCGAGAAGCGCTTTCAGGTGCATTTACCCGAGAGGATTGGCACGTACGATGCGTATGCTTGGCTGGGTTTTTGCGTTCGGGATACCTCTCCAACCCACATTAAAAAAAGTAAATCTGATCCTCATCATGGTACTAAGCCCTAACTCAGCCCTCCTCACGAGACACGTGTGCTTGAGCCGTGATTCAAACGCTGATAGAAGGCTCGCACGCCGGCCGTGCTCGCCACTGGGACAGCGCCCAGTTCTCGCTTTGCTGGGGTTTTGTTTTGTGTTTTTGGACGCCGAAATGAACCAACAAATCGTGCAGCTTCTACGCCACGCTCGGACCCGTCGTTTCCGGTGGCGCGCAGCGCAGGGCACACATGTAGCAGCCGCGACGGCACAAACACGTACCGTAGCAGCTGCTGACGCTGCGGTCGATCGATGGCGAGGGAAAAGACGACCGAGATCAGAAAGATACAGCGGAGAAAGATGGAAAAGTGGTCGAGGCGAGGCGATCACAAGAAAGCTGCCTCGCTTTAATCAAAAGCCCAGGGTGCCCTAGCTACTAGCTATAGGATACATACCGGTAGCCAGTAGGATTAGTATAGTGGAGTAGCAGGAGTTGTAGCTTGGCTTAAACATGGTTAGGGTGTCGTGTGTCGAGGGCTAGAGGCCGTAGGTCCCGGAAGGCGAGGCAGATTGTTCTCGCTCAACTTTCCAATCGTTTTGACTTTTGACCCTCCCGCCGGGCTGCATGGCTACCAGCTGCCCAGCGGGACAAGATCAAGATTCCCCCTAGCTTTGTCAAATGTTGGGTCAATTCCTCACAGTTTTTATTTTAGAATCGTTTTTTTAATCACTGGACTCAGACGTAGAATATGGTTCATCGCGGTGGAACTCCCGTAGCTAAATGGCCACTCGTCTGCAAGCTCATACTAATTTTAGTGTCGTTTCAAACGTACCAATTTTTCTTGTCCCTGTGAAAATGAAATAGTTTCGTGTGAAATTGATTCCTGGGTTTCAAAATAGACTGTTACAATAAGATTATATTGCGCCATCTGCTGCTAACTAGTGTAGCGCGGCCGGGCATGGTTTGTACTACTAGTACTACTAGTCGATCTGGTCCACACGTATGGACTGCCTCTGCTGTTGACAATTATTAATTTGGTATACGCCGATTATTTAGTTTACACTACGCGTGATATGTTTGGTACATCCATTGCACATTAGGGTTTAGACTAGTTGTTTGTTAGCCATAAATCATGCATATATTGTGCAATCTTCAACAGTGTACTTGAAGATTTGTTGGTCATGGAGAGAAAAAAAAAAGATGCGAATGTGCAAAAGGAGAGGAGAAGAAGTAGCTAGCACATGAGAATCAACGATTTAATGCGTTACACGCCAGATCATTTCATCCAGTCGTCAACGCTAACAGTGGATGATGCAACAATGAACGGCCCGAATAGTCTTTGTAGTGTAATTGTACAGTTTACCTGTCCAAATTGGAATTTTTATGGAATGCGACACCAATTTTATTGTGGGATTTGCTGCAAATGTACCTGTTTGTGATCCAAGGAATGGCATCGGTTAAATCCAACGGCCAAAAGGTGCTTGATTCAGTGGTAAGTGTAGACCCAAAATCTGCTCAAAGCACAGCTCCTGGCACGCATTATAACTTACTTCGGTTTTCCATCTCACTCTATTCAAAACTCAAAAGGGTTAATATAAAAGTGCTATGTTTTGGACCAATGTGCATTGTATACTTGTGTAACTCACTGCAAACTGTTAATATAGGCCAGACTAATGCATGGTTTGTTACAGTAGAAATCGCGTACGTTCGCCAGATAATGCCTTTTATGGTTGAGGCAGGAAAAATGGATGGTTGAAACGAGTCTCGCACGTACGGCTAGTGTTTGTCAAAACAGAATTAGAGACGATTACGACGGATCACTTGCTATGCGAATAGCTACCGACAGCTAGCTAGCTCTAAGAGCGAGCTTATTTAGCTAGCTAGGTGCCTAACAGCTCAAATTAATCAATGGCTGAGAATGATGGCCTATTGCCCTGTTGTCTAGTAGTTGCTTGAGCTTCAAGTCTTGATGGCTAGCTCGATTGATGCTTCTGTTTAAACAAACAACAACCGCGATCAAATTCGAACCGACGTAACTAACGGGTCTTATGATTAATTGCCTGCTCAATCAGTACCGGTGTGCATTAGGGCGATACTCTCTACATGATTACGACCTCACTCCTCAATCGCTAGTCGAACACACATCAACAGTTGCAATTATATGCTTTTGGAAAAAGAACAGCTAATTGAGAAGGGAAAGGGATCCTCTGTATTGAAGATCTACAGTGCGTTGGCATTAAGAACGATTTTTACCGTCTAATCAAAAAATCAAAGTTCCAGATCAATCGCTATAGCGCATTCACTGTAGTACAGGCCACGATGTTGCTACACATAGTATTATTTACCTCATCACAAACACTATTCGCACAATGACCTCTGTAGTAATGCAGAGGAGCCGAATTCAATTGACACTTGCCTGGTTCCCTACTGCCAACTCTTGATGGAAAAAAATTAAGCACACGTGCAATGCGTGTAGTATAATGCAAAGTACTTGTGTATGTACATGTACCTTATTTGACAAAGGGTCCATCTATACAAGATTTGATTGTTTTCTCGGCCTAAAACAGTCAAATTTTAGTGCACTCATAACTTCATTATACATAAATTACAGTAATTTATTTATCTATTTTTTGTTCTTTGTCACTGTAATTATTCTTGAAAGTCTTAATAACTCATATTTCCATCAAATGATTCAAAATCTAATATATGCTTTGAAAGATTGAGCAAAAATAAAAACAAAGATAAAAAAAGGAAATTCTATACTAACAAAATACGGCAATGTGGTGAACCCGTTATGCTCTAAAGAAAAAAAATCATAATAAATTCGAACCCAATTCATCATTTGAGAATAATTGCAAATTTCAAAGTATATCGGACGGGTGAAAAATCGACTATTTTAATAAAAGAAAACAATCGAATGTTGTTTAGCAAAAACCGTTCGACAAAATATACTTCTTCAGATAAATATCTCACATGTATGCCAATTGATTATTGTGGAATATTTCCACCAAAATGGTGTGCATAAAAGTAACTCTACTGCGATTAGTTTACTCCATCTTTTTGGCTACTACTCATCAGTCATCACACAAAAGATTACGTTAGGAAACGAACACAAAAGATCATGAGCTTTTTCGGGCTTCAACAAAGATTACGTTAGGAAACGAGGATAAGGCAAGTTTTTTGAAAGATGTTTGGTTGGGATGTTCATCGCTGAGGGACTTGGCCCCAAACCTTTATCAAATTTCGACCAGAAAGAACAGAATGGTGAAGGAAGCTCTGCAAGGAAATAACTGGATCACAGACTAAAACGAAAAATCACTGTGCACCATATTCTGGAGTTTGTGCAAATTTTTGGAAAGATCGCACAGGTCTCATTGGCGTCAGAAACCCCAGATGACATAACTTGGAAGTGGACCCCCACCGGAAATTACACGGCCAAGTCGGCATATAATATAAAGTTCGAGGGATCCATCGCGAGACCTTATGTCGGCCTCATCTAGAAACCTTGGGCCCCGCAAAAATGTAAAATTTTCGCTTGGCTGGCTATCCAGGAACGGATACCGACGGCAGATGTTTTAACACTAAGACACATACCAAATGATTTTTGGTGTCCGCTCTGCACAAACAACCTAGAAACAGCGTAGCATCTGCTAATCGACTGTACTTACACAAAGATGATCTGAAATGCCATAGCGGTTTGGGCTCGTCATAATAGCTTGCTATCCTCGCCTGCATTTACCCAGGCGACAGTTCTGCATTGGTGGTTGGAGAAGTCACAAAGCGAAATTGGCTCAAACAGGAAAGGGCAAGGCTCGTTAATCATACTGATTTTATGGCACATCTGGAACGAACGAAATAGAATTTTTTTTCAACATCAACATAATGACGTCACTGGGGTGATCGCGATGATTAAAGAGGAGACCAGGACATAGATTTCCAGCGGAGCAAATAAATTAGCGTCATATCTTTCGGCAGGAGACGTGGCCCTTCCTCCTTTTTGATGTGGCCCTTCTTCCTTTTTATTTCTTTTATGTTTTTTCCTCTCTGTTTTTATATTTAGGCCTTTAGGCTTCTTCTCTAGGCTTTTTCTGTAATTTTAAGCTCTGTATTGTTTTCTCTCTCTCTTTAATGCAGTGTGTCAGCTCTCCTGTCATACCTTTCAAAAAAAAAGTCATCACACGGAACGAGTGGTAGATAAAAAAATTTAAAATAAACTTATTCCTGCAGATTGACCAATGGTTAAAGAGCTAAGTAGGAGTACATTTTCAGTCAGTGACAATGCACACGAAAAGCCGAGAAAGCCTCGAGGATATATAGTACCATAGCGTGTAGCCCCACTTGTTGGGCAAGAAGTGACAGGGTGTCGTCGTGGCGTCCAGCACGAGATGGTACACGTGGACGAATGGCTTTCAGTAGGTGTCGAGTCAAAGATTATGTACAATGGTGTGACGTCAGCTATCTATAAACTTGACACGTAAAACACAAAATGATGCGGAGGAGACAGCGGGTGTATAAAGATTTGTGTCTCTCATACAGTAGTCGACTGTAACACGATAAACAACACACATATTATATATAAAAGAGTTATCTATATAAAATGTAAAGAAGTAATCTATTGTAGGTAGACAACACTTGTCTATATAACTGAGTTAGCAACTGTGTGATGCGTAGGCTTACCTATCTTGGAGCACTGACCTACGGGGACAGGGCCACTCGTAGGGTGACAGCTGTTGCCAACGAGCTTGGACATCATGGCAGGCACGTAGGCAAGGCGGGGTACGGCCCGCATTCCGGGCCCCGGTAGGGATTTGATGTGGCTGGATGGCACAGCACTCCGCGGATTCTGAGGTCCCGCATGTGGCTCGGTGCGAAACAGTCTCCCCTTGTGCTCAGCCGAGCACGGCGGACTTCAATCGTTTTAAATCCAAGGCTCGTGAAACATGCAATAGTTTTCTAACAAAAAGACTATATATATGCTATGCATTGAATACAAACTAGCTAAAATATGATGTGTAGATAGGTTTTGCGGTCTTTTGGGTATTTGCTCGGACTAACTCTTGTCGTACTCTAAGGGAAAAATAGTACGTTTAAAGACAACTCTATGAGATTCACTCTAAGCGATTACTAAAGTAGAAATGGTCTAGTATATTGCTAAAGCAAAGTTAGTTGCACAATGTGTGTTCGAGAGACTATATAAATTTGCGCTAATCATATTCGGCTCAATAGGAAGTTGATCATTGATAAATATACCGCTACTATGAACTAATAGTGTTGGTCTTTCCCCAGTAACAGAACTCATTTCTTAACACCTCTTAAGAAATCTGGATTCGTCTGTGCCCACGTTTCAAAGTGAAAGTATCCGAGCCCCAGCCTATACGATCGATTAGTTGTACACCATTAATTTTCTATAGAAAATCAAGCAACTTAATTGAAGAGTTATCCTACACTACGTACAATGGTGCGCAACGACTCTGTGCACACCACCATGCAGTGCTATCCGTAGTGGTGCAGTAGAGTTGAGATCTCACAAATCATGCACCAGTTGACTTTCTCTCCTATCCAAAAGTCCTAGTCCTACGATCGAGTTGAGAACAAAAACCGGTGCAATGCAACGAGGGATGCAATGGGATAGAAGATATTAGATTCTATCCGGAGACAGGCGCCGGAGTCGCGGGCGCAGAGCATCCGATGGTCGCGCCCGTGCCGAACAAAACCAATCCGACGACCCCCACCTATATATGAAGGCGGGCTACCAAGGAGTACGTAGTATACTGCAGGGGGCAGTTCAACGGAGTAGTTTTTTGTTGTCGGTATCCAGCTTCTTTGGGTGCTTCTGCTTGGCCGTCCATTGGAGTGTACAGTTGGTGAAACTTCGCTGGTTCATCTTTTTATAACTAGTAACTGCTTAGAAGAGGTACGTAGCTAGTATAATTTTGGTTGGTCACTAAATTTCTTGATCAGTAATATTTGCCATTAGTTCTTTGTTTAGATTTCATTCTACCCCCTTCTGCTGAAAAATGGAGTGCTATTTTTCGAAACTTGTATTATGAAGGGAAAAAAAAAACGTACTTCTCTAACTTTTACGTGGGCTGTCTAAAGAGACGTCAATGTAGTCCACTACTCTTTCCATCCTCTTTTATTTGTCGTTTTGATTTCAAAACGATCTCCGATATATACAATATTCGACCGTTACTTTAGTTATATGTTGACGAGAACTAATGAAATGGCAACTATATGGAAGCAATTTTAAGGACACAAAGCTACTAATTAATATCATTTCCACGTGATAAATTTATATAATTTTATACATATTACTGTCCATAGTTTGAAAAGGTTGGTTGGAAGCAATCTAGGGTAACATCTATATTGATTGGAGTTACTAATTAATAGCTAGCTGGAGTTAAAAAAAAAAAGTTTGACCGGGCTTTAGTAAAGATCTTACCAGCACTCTCTTCCTCCCTCTTGATCAATACTCTATATCGGATGGGAATCCCTCACAAGATAAGATCCTCTTAGCCACTAAGCTATTGCACAATGCACACCACTCAAAAACACACACTGATCTAAAACCTGAAAACAACCAAGCATGCTTTCCGAGCAAGTTACCTTATCGAAGAATACAGGGAAATTAAAGATGAATAACCCGATTAGCTCGAACATGCACACATGATTAGCAAGAGATGCTCACGCCCAGTTTCTTCTCCAATGATGGGATCGATAACTTTTGTGCAGAGCAGATATATTCTCTCCGTAGAGTACCATCGACGCAAACACTCACGTACGTACTGGTACGGTCCGTATCAGTATAAATGGATCTACTACGTATCAGTACTACGTACCTGACGCCGCATTAGCGATTTAGCGTGTCATTATTCGCTAAGCCAGCCAACCAAACAGAAGCAGCAAACGCGAATGGGAAGAAGCGTAGTTATCAAGACCGTACCGGTACCAACCGGTACGTATCATACCGATCAATACCGGTTATACCGATGTAATTGATAATACTGTTTATTGAGCTATGTGTTATATTTGATAGTACTACTACGTATTTAGAATAATATTACAAATAATATTTGTGTGTATATAATTAAATAAATATGTACTTATAAATATATATATATTTATTTATATTATTATATTAAATCTGAAACGATACACTAATTTAGACTAGTACCGGAACGTATTATTCAAAAAAAAAAACCAAACAGGTATAACCTCAGGTACGGCAACGACACGTACGGGGAGAAGCGAAGGCGAGAGCGATCGAACATCGGAACATGGGTTAGACCGGATAAAGGTAGTGCATGCCGCGGCTGTAAAGCGGGCGACGCTGACATTTCCTCGACATGTTACTCATTTAATGGCGATGGGTAAAGCCGGTAGGGTTTTTTTTCTTTTTCTTTTAAGGTTGGCCGGTACGGTAAGGGTTAAAAAGGGAAAGTATTTAAAGGCGGCCTCGTCGTGGTAGCGAGGGGTGGTGCTGTTGCTTCCGCGGCACTCCACACGTTCCGACTCATAAATTGCCCCCTAGCTCCGGCGGTGTATGAAGAGCAGAAACCATGCAGCTGGAACGTCTCCCTGACGCCTCCACAGTAGCAGTATCGGTACATCAGTAAAGATGTAAAAACAGTCTGTCGTCTTGTTCGTAAACGAGGCCTATCCAGCAAAAAGCGTAGCTTGCCAACATTCAGAGCCATGCGTCCCGATGTGGATAAGACGCATGTGATGCAGCTACGCAGGCGATGGATCCCTGCATGCAGCCCAAAGCTGCGATGGGTCCAACACTTTTTTTTCACCACGACGACCACATGCATGGGGCGCGCATCTCCCCGATCGGTCTCTCAATCAGATCACCTGCAAGGAAGGAGCAACGACGATATATAGTCCTTTCAAGGTGTTGCACTTGCATCTACCGATGCGCATACGTAGAATCACGCTCGGGATAGGGGCTTGCACGGTTAGACGGCAGTCAAGTCGACGCCGGTGGTTGTGTTACCTGACAAATGCGATTGGAGGAGCTGAGGTACGGCCAGAGCTGTACTAGCTCAAAGTGTCTTATCCCCGGCCGATCCAAGGACGTGTTTCTTAACAAAGACTTTGTTCGCATGCGCACACACCAATCGAGCAATTGCAACGCTCGATCGGCACTGCATGCGCTCATATCAGTGCTGTGTCTGCGTTGTCACGTACTACTACTATGCCGTATTGCCATGTCCGTATCAACCCCCAGCCTGTTGTTCGATCCATCTACTAACCAATCATGTCCATCGAAAGCCAGACCACGCCATCGCGCCAAGGTTCACGAAACGCTGGTACATTTCTCTTCTAGCCCTTTAGCCCCCGTAATTAATTAAGGTCCGTCTATACAAGATTCGGCTGTTTTCTCTGCATAAAACAATCAAATTTTAGTTCATTTACAACTTTATTATACCTAAATTACAATGATTTGTTTATTTAATTTTTGTTCTTGATCACTGTAATTATTCTCAAAAGCCTTAATAACTCATATTTTCATCACAAGATTCAAAATCTAATATATACTTTGATATATTGAGCAAAAACAAAGACAAAGAATAAAATAAAATTCTATACCAACAAAATACGGTAATGTGGTAAACCCGTTATGTTTCGAAAAAATCATAATAAATTCGAACCCAATTCATCGTACAAGAAAAATTGCAAATCTCAAATCATTCGAACCCAATTCATCGTACAAAAAGAATTGCAAATCTCAAATCAGATCGATGGATAAAAATTTGACTATTTTAACAAAAAAAAAAGGTCTAACATTGTTTAGCAAATCTCATTAATTAAACACGGACCCACAAGCCTCGTGTAGGTGAGTGAGGCCGGTAAACTTTTCCGTGACGTCACAGGCCGCTCGCCGGCCGGGCCTTGCGGTGAAGAGCCTCTCGCTGACGGCCCGGACCCCCCGAGGTGGGCCCGAAGGTTCAGCCAGTGGCACAGGGCGTATTTAAGTACACCTTTTCCGGGTACCCTCGGTTGCTGCCCTTGCCCGTGATGTGGGGACCATATTTACCATTATACCCCCGGCAAGCGTGAAGTAGACTACTATTTGTACGTGTACAGGCGCGCGTAGACTGTACACTGCACTGTGCGTAACTGTATATGAACCGTACAAAAGCTTCCCCGGTTCCGTATATTTGCAGAGAGCATAACCATATTTACTTGGGTGTGATACACACAGTGTGGAAGGCAGGAGGCAGTACCGTATATTTATGAGGGCAGTGGCTTCATATTTCTCCAAAGAATTATTGGTTTGTAAAGTGTGTTGCCCCTTTGGCATGGTAGAGGTACCGAGTAATCAGGGACGGAGCTTAAGAAGGACCAACCTGGGTCCTAACCCCCCAGCAATTTTGGGGAAAAAAAAATTCAACACCATGTATGCCTCCCTGGCTCCCTCCGCCTCCCGTCCGCCTCCCTCCCGACGCCTCCCTCTCGTCGCCTACCCCCTCCGCCACCCGTACACCTCCCTCCTGAGTCCCGACGAGGCGACGCCGGCTGCTCCTCCTCTCGGCCTCAGCTCTCCTCTCGCCCTCGCCTCCTTCCCATCGCCGCCACCGCCTCCGCCGCTGCTGCCACTGCCGCCTCTCCGCCGCCTCTCCTCCGCCTCCGCCTCGCCGCTGCCTTGACCGCCTCGCTTGCTTTGCCACTGTGCGCCTCCTCCGCCGGCTCCTCCTCTCCTCCGCCTCCTCGCCCTTGCTTTGCCAATCGCCTCCCGCTGCCACCACTGTCGCCTCCTCCCGCCATTGCTCTCCTCCACTGCCGCCTCTCTCCCGCACTCCCGTTCCTCCCGACCTCCTCCAGAGCCCAAGCTGCTCCTCCTCGGCCCTTAGAATTTGCTCAAGCTCCGTCACTGCGAGTAATATTGTTAATATCTGCAGGTTTTGTTTGGGCAAAACTACTAATCACGATGAAGTGTATAACAAGAGTAGCTTGGCTAAGTATTCGATATTCGGGTTAAGACCCTACTTAGATTGCAGTATTTTAACAAGAAAACATCAATTTCCATTAAAAAAAACATGAAAAATTCTCGTATTCCATTTCCAAACCGGGTGGAGCTATCGATTAGTTATTGGCATGTGCCGATAATGACACCCGAAACATACTAATCTAAGTGATCTCCCCCTTTTCTTTTTGTTGAATTTTTGTTGAGTTTAAAGAGTCTACCACTTTAAAATTGATAACCAAAAATAAGGGAGAGAATAAACGAATCATAAAAAGGAAAAAAGAAGAGCAACAGAATGAAAAGAAAAGAAAAGAAAAGAGGGGAGAATCAGAAAGTTGTTCGGTAGAGACGGAAGGAGTAGTGGGGGCAGCAACACTATTTTTTCTCTCTCTGCCCTTTTAAAAGCTCACCAGTCACCACCCTACACGAGACCTTTTTTTTTTTATTTTGCTGGGCCTGTGTGAGTGTGGGGGAGAGGGGGATAGGTGTTGGCGTGGCTAGGCATCTTGGCCAGCTAGGATGTGAGGGATCGAAGGTTTCTCTGGAAGGGAAAGCAGGAGCGAGAGAGAGAGAGAGAGAGAGAGAAAGGGTGGTGCTGAAACTGCAGTGCAGTCAAAGCTGGCATTTCGCTCTCATTTTCCATCATATTCCCCCCACCCATCCCATTTCTCCCTCACTCATTCAAACCGAGAAAAGCTTATAAAATACGTGAGGCGATAGATTTGGGAGAGGTAGAACAGGATCCGTATATATAACCTCCTGTCTCCTCTTGCCTTCTTGCCTAGCCCTTCCTCCCCTTGTACTTCTCTCTCTTTTTTCCGGTGTGGGTGTGTGCGGTGTTCCCTTTGGGGATCGCTTCGACCTTCAGTTGGATCTGGCCGATTGATGCGTGGGGGGCAATGGCGGTGTCCTCGCCTTCTTCTGCTCCGGAGAAGAAGAGGAAGTGGCTGCTCAGCAACAGGAAGGTCAGTGCTGGTGCTTGCGCTGTGCTCTCTCTCCATTGTTGGGTTGGGTTCCACCGGCCGGTTCTCCGATGGTTCATCTGTTGAAGAACTATTTGGTCTATTGGTACAGCACAAATGCCAAGAACTTTTGGTTCTTTGACTTGGAGAAGTTGTTTGGTCGTGGCGTCCAAATGCCAGAATAGCTTCTTTGAGTCAAGAACCATTTGTTTCTTTCGAGCTTGCTGTGCGTTTGGTTGATTCGTTCAAGAACTGCTAGATTTGAGCGCATTATGTCTGCTCGTCCTGTTTTGGTTGTTTTGTCAGGGAAAATTTTGATCTTTTTTCTCAGAATGGTCGGTCTTTATATGTTTGTGCGAAAATCCAACTTCGGTGGGGTAAATCTGACGTTTGTGTGGACGTTTCGGGGGTGGGCAGGTGATCGACAAGTACCTGCGGGAGGCGCGGGCGATTCTTGCGGCGGCGCCGGAATCTGGCGGCGGGGACGCAGTGGCGGCGCTCCGCCTGGTGGACGCGGCGCTGGAGCTGTCGCCGCGGATGGAGGCCGCCCTGGAGCTGCGGGCGCGCGCGCTCCTCGCGCTACGGCGCTACCGCGAGGTCGCGGACATGCTCCGTGACTACATCCCCAGCTGCGGAAAGTCCTGCGCCGGCGAGGACATCTCGTCCTCCTCCTCGTCCTCCTTGTCATCCTCCGGCTCGGGTGACCTCGGCAAAATCTCCCGTACCAAACTCCTCTCGCCCGACCGCCACCGTTCCGACGCGGCCGAGCCTGACGCCGTGGCCGCCCGCTCCTTCCGATGCTTCGACGTCTCCGAGCTCAAGCGCCGAGTCCTCGCCGGCCTCTCCAAGAACCCCAACACGGACAGCCAATGGAGGTATATAGCCTTCATCATTATTACCTCTTATAAGTGCAGACTGCAGAGTGCTCTCTCGTTGCTTCCCTTCTAATTACTAATGGTTAATGCCGACGTACAGGTACTTGGTTCTGGGCCAAGCTTGCTTCCACCTGGGCCTCATCGAGGACGCCATGGTGTTGCTCCAGACGGGCCGCCGTCTCGCCTCGGCGGCGTTCCGCCGCGAGAGTGTTTGCTGGTCGGAGGACAGCTTCTCATCCTCTGCCGCGTTAGCAGATGTTGTCTCGGTGCCATCAGGAAACGCTTCCAAGTCCGGTTGGGCGTTCACCATACCGGCCATGGAGTCGGAGGCCGTGTCCCAGCTTCTCGCGCACGTGAAGCTCCTGCTCCGCCGCCGCACGGCCGCCATGGCGGCGCTCGACGCAGGCCTCCCAGCGGAAGCTGTCCGTCATTTCTCCAAGATCCTGGAGGCACGTCGCGGCGTCCTTCCGCACCCATTCGCCGCCGCGTGCCTCGTCGGCCGTGCCGCTGCGTTCCAGGCCGGCGGCCGCCCAGCCGACGCTATCGCGGACTGCAACCGTGCTCTCGCGCTCGACCCGGCGTACATCCCGGCGCTCCGCTCCCGTGCCGACCTTCTCCAGTCCGTGGGTGCACTCGCCGATTGTCTCCGTGACCTTGACCACCTGAAACTTCTCTACGACGCCGCGCTCCGGGATGGCAAGCTTCCGGGACCCAGATGGCGACCACAGGGTGGTGTTCGTTATCGCGAGATCGCCGGTGCCCACCGCAAGCTGATCGCCCGCATCCAAGGACTCCGCAGCCGTGTCGCCGCCGGCGAGGCTTGTAACATCGACTACTGCGCGCTGTTAGGCGTGCGGCGCGGATGCACGCGCTCTGAGCTGGAGCGCGCGCACTTGCTCCTCTCCCTCAAGCTCAAGCCCGACCGTGCCGTTGTGTTCGGCGAACGGCTGGAGCTCATCGACGAGCACCGCGACCTCGAGGCTGTGCGCGACCAGGCTCGCATGTCGGCGCTGCTGCTGTACAGGATGCTGCAGAAGGGGTACTCATTCATTATGTCAGCCGTGATGGATGAGGAGGCTGCCGAGAGGCAGAGGGCGAAGGACGCGGCGGCAGCGGCCACAGCTGCCGCCGCTGCAGCGGCGGCGTCCAAGCAAGAAGCCGCTAAGCAAGAACCGGCATCACCGATGCCGGAGAAGCTCAAGCAGACGGAGAGCGCTTCTAGCACAAACAGCTCCACCGCGGGGAAGGCGAAACCAAAGGCGAAGGCTGCTGTGACCATGCCAAACATGTCCAAGACCACGGTGTACCGAGGGGAGTTCTGCCGCGACCTGGCGGTGGTGGGGACCCTGCTGTCCCGCGGCGGATTCGACCGCGCCCTCCCGGTGAAGTGCGAGGCGATGAGCTGCTGATGGGTGCCAGCCATGACGCACAGGTGCTATCTGATGCGAGGTGTACGTACCACGGAGACGGAAGGAACAGAAGATCCAGGAATGTGGCGGGAAAAAGTAGAGCCGTTTGAATTGTTCGATAGAACTCGCTATTGTACAGACTGGGAATGGGGTTGGAGAGAAAAAAAATACTAGAAAAGTAAGAGAGAGAGAGAGAGATTGTTGGTGGGGAGGAGGTGGAAGGAAGCAAGTGGATGGTAAATTTTGGTTGCATCTTCTTTAATGTGAGTTGTTACTGTGCAGTTTGTTTTCCACTAGTTCCCGGCTCCCGCTGCCTGCTGTTAGCCCCCCTGCTGTTGCTGCTCAACTTAGCACTGCTACTCCTTATGTCATGCACAGCCCTTTTCATTTCTTTCTTTTGTGTTCGCCTCAAGATTCTGGTTTCTGCAACCTGCACTCCACCCCATGGATACTTTGATCATAGAGTGTGTAAGATCTGCAATTTCGCACTTTGTTTTCACCTCTCTGTATGCTCCATCTATCTATGTATCTACACACAGCAGTACTAGTAGGCATCTTTGCGTCGCATCCGGCCAATGCGTTCAGAGGGAGAGAGGTGGGACGGCTAGGTCTTAAAGCTGCCTGTAAATGATGCACAGTGACCGATTGCCTGGGGCTCTCTGGTGGTGCTGGTGGTGTGTCCACTCGGCTGGCCCCTGCAGCCACTGCCCGGTCCTGCCCAGCCATCGTTTGTGAGTCGTGGCTGGACGATGCGATCTAGTGGT
This sequence comes from Ampelocalamus luodianensis, assembly GCA_036346255.1. Lineage (NCBI taxonomy): Eukaryota > Viridiplantae > Streptophyta > Magnoliopsida > Poales > Poaceae > Ampelocalamus > Ampelocalamus luodianensis. Next base: position 21,623,680 of record CM070622.1, on the reverse strand, counting down.
AGTAGATCATCTCGTCTCTTTGCCTTGGTGCCTAGCTAGCAGCTGCGCTGCGTCTCTTGTACTAGCCGTGCTGCATCACACACGCACTGCCCACTTTTGCAAGCAAGTAAAGGCCACGCCTCGCTGCGCCGCGGTGTCTCTTGCACCAGAGCAGAGACCCTCCTCCCCATTTGCAGTTAGTACAGGGTTACAGAGTGTTTGTAAGCTTTTCCCTTCCGTGTGGTCACTGAAAGTGAAGGATGATGCATCTATCGATGCATCTGTGGCGTCACAGAATATATCTTTGTAGTTCGTGATCTGATCCTCACCGTAGATAAACTAATCCTGACATGACGACTTTGCCGTTCATTGCATCAGGATTACGCAAAAAAAAAGCTGTCGCGGTTTAGTGGCAACGGCAGGTGGTTATTAGTTTAAGTAAGCGAGCGTCATCTCATCGCATCTCACGGCCGTATCTCCCCATCCAATTCGTTGTCGCAGGAAGCGACGGGCTGATTGACGATTGATGGGGACGTTGAGGCGAGGCGACGCACGACCTCGCGACACGGGGTTCGTGAACCCGGCATTTTGTTTTAGTCGCTAATGTAATCAGACGCAACGGCAAGTTGGAGCTAAACAAACGTTCTGATTGTACCACTGATGAGCGAGCAGGAAGCGATAAGACTGATGGTTGTGAACATACATGACTGTACATGCATGCATGCATTGCTTTGCCGAGCTTACGCTCGCACCTACCATGTGCCATCCACGTGATCTGATCTATGTATGGCCTTTTGAATGATTAGGAGGGGATGGATGGATATACCCCATGTAGACCTGAGCATTGGACCGGGACTGTACCGTGTTGGCCCAACACATCCAGCCCGTCGTGTCGTGCCCACCTAGCCGGAGGCAAGCCCAGGTGCATGTTAGACCGCTTCGTGGCATGCCGGCCAGGCCGGTCCTATTGCACTGTGCTGTGGAGGAGCGGCACCCTCCATAGCCGTCGTTGTCACGACTCGTGGTCGCCATGGAGGGTTGTTCGCTGCCGTGGAGCTCCAGATCCAGTGTCGACGTTGTGTGACCACGGTCCACCGCGCTGACACCATGGTCCGCCATATCGACGACAGAGAAATGAAGGTGGGGCACGGTGGTGGAAGGCAACCACGTGGAGGAGGTGGGGCGCGGTGGAGGAGGGCATCGACATGGAGGAGGATGTGGGGGTGGGGGCGGCGACGGTGAGGAGGAGATTGGGGGACGGGGAGGTGGCCACCGCGTGGAGAGAGGAGGTGGGGGTGCGTGGCGAAGGAATATCTAAGTCAAAATCTTTGCAAATAAAGTACAAATTATTTGAAATTTTGCAGAAATAAACTATGGAATCCTAAGAAACTTTTCCAAAAATAATTTTCTAATAAGGAATATCTATTCAAACGACACTCTAAATTGAACTTTCGGGTTTATAGAGAGAATGCTATTTTGCTCAAACTCTCAAAACACATCCAAAGTTGAATTTCATGGAGTTTTTCACTTTCATGGATTTATACGGGTTATAAATACTATTTCTAGCCAAGATACACAAAGAAATCCAACTCAAATAGTCAAACCCACAAAATGCAAGAATATGTCATTTCGGGTCCTTTCAAGATTTTGGGCCAATTTAAAATAGCTATAACTTTCAAATGGTTGATCTTTTGAAAAACTTTTGAGCTAGAGAAATGTTTGTTATGACCACCCTAATAGTTTCATATTGAAAACTTTTTTTTCAAAACTCAAAGGATTTTGTTTTACATAAATATGACTTTTAATTAAAAAAATCACTAAAGATCATTTTAGGGCCAAAAACGTTATTTTGTTTTAGAAATATGATTTTTACTTCAAAAGCATTGAAAATATGATATACATATTTAATTACTTTTATGAGATTTTTCACAAATTTGGGCCTTTTAAACATGATTTTTGACTTTTGACAAAAAAAAATACACTTTTAAAATTACTATACTTGCATAATATTGAAATGCCTACAAATTAGGGGTAAGAGTGATGAGGACATCACTCCTTCGGATACACACACTACACAAAATCCTACGGATCGATTCTTGAAACTATAAGGCCCTATGACAAAAGCTCGTGCACGTCACTTAAATTATGAGGTGAGCTCGTTTCTAGGTGCTAATAATTTATCTATGCGAGAATGGTATACTACCTAATAATTGTGATCTGTTGTTACTTAGGAATAATGGATCCCCAAGGTCTACGACCAGGTCTACAAGCCTACGACCGATCCCCGCGGCGCTTCGACCAAGTCTCAAGATCCTCGACTAGGTTCGCGGCGCTACGACCGCATCCGGACCGGCGCTACGATCACATCTCAAGCTCCTCGACAAGGTTCGCGGCACTACGACCGGACGATTAGCGCTACGACTAGGTCTCACGCTCTCGACCGGTCATTAGGTGCTGCGACACCGTTTGGGCCTAATAGGGCCTTGTAAGCGTGTCGGGGTCAATGCCTAGGTTGTGTACGCCACTCCCCATGGTCGCACAACCTAGGTCAACCCCTCACGTTACCCCTATATATATCAGCAGCGCTACGGTTTAGGGTTGGGTTTTCTTAGATTATTACGCCGCTGCGGTTTCACCGTTTATCGGTTTGAGAACCCCACATTGTGAACTTCATTCATATTCGCAATACAATTCAGATTGTATTTTCCTTGTTCTTGTGAGTTGCTTGATTGCTTGCAGGAACAATAACCCTCGTGGTAAGGTCGATCGCGTGCGGCGTGGTTGATAACGGCGATCGTGCGGGTGTAGCGAATTGCGAGGTGGCGATCTGGCGGTCGAAAACCTCAAAGCGTCAACGTCCTCACGACGAAACCAATCGAACCTATCGGAAGATCGGGACACCGTGACTCATCATTTGGTATCGAGCGAAGGTTGCCCGTTAGGTAATCTCGTTTATCCCCTTTGTTAGTTGTTTTCCATCACCTATAGTCGAAAATTGCCCTACAAAAGTTTTAGATCTTAGTCTTTCCATTGTCCAAACCACGTTGTGCCTTTCGCAATTTTGTTTTGAGTATTCGCGTTGTTGAGTTCGAGTCCATCGTCGGTGTCTTTGTTCTTTGGTCTAGTCGTCGTGATCTAGTTTCTAGCGTCGAGTCTTTCTTGTTTTGGTCATCGTGTATCTCGGCTTGTCCTTTGTTGCATCCGTTGCAATTAGGGTTTGTCTGCTATAGCCGAGAATTGAGTCACCCCATCCGACCACTTACTCGTGACACCACCCCATCCACCACTTACTCGAGCCAACATTCCCATCCGACCACCTACTCGGATTCGACCACCCGATCGGATTCGACCACCCGATCGGATTCGACCACCTACATCGAGTTCGACCACCTCGTCGGATTCGACCACCTACTCGAGTTTGACCACCTTCTGGGTTCGACCACCGCTCGAGTATTCGCCCGACAAGTCTATCATTTACGGTTGCTCTCGGACACCTACACACTCATCATATCGTGTCCGACCCAACAAGGACCGAGAAGAAATCCCATAGCAAAGCAGAGATAGCCAAAGTTAGAGAGAGAGAGTATCTTTTATTACCTTATTACCCTGCTCTCCGGAAAAGTTTGTGACCTATATCTATCCTTAGGCACGAAAAGGGTTTTGAAGAGTTGTGAGTCAAGGTCACTTGCAAAAAAAAAGAGGAATCCTAGGTTGGGTTTAGTCGGTCAAAAAAAAAAAAGAAGAAAGAATAAAAAAAGAAAAGAAAAAGAGAATCAAAAGAAAAGAGACCACCTCGGTTGGCTCACGACCACCCTCGATCGGTCTACGACAACTCACGAGCTCCACGACCACCCACAGAGATAACGGTTGCTTTGCAACTTTGTTCTTTGAGCTTGTATCTACCCTATCTTTCGGCTTGCTTGAGCTAGTGCTAGGAGCGCGTTTGGACCAAACAAGCGTGACGAGTCATTGTGGACTTTGATTTAACATTGCTAATCTGATTTCATTATTGCTGCTCCTTGCTACTAAACATTGCTGTCCGAGCTCCACGTACTTTTGGCCTCGATTTGGATCCTCGCATTCACCTCCTTGTGATCCATACATCCCACCCTCTCCGATCGGACCATCTGCGCAATTTGGTAAGAAATTCATAAGAACTTGGTAAGGCGCTTGAGAGTGTGTGATTCCACCTTCCACCACCTAGTAGTTGGTAGGGATAATACATTTGTGTTGTCTTTTGTCTCCTACTAACAATGGCGGTGAGGAATTGAATGCGCAAGATTGTGTTGTGAGGAAGAGCTTACAAGGGTGTTGGATGAGCACCGTCATGCTATTAATGACAACATCGAAAGGAAGTTTGCGAGACAAATGCTACACTACAACACTCAATGCTAGCATTGCAACACTCAATGCACGTATTGATGGTATGGCCAATCAACGCGAACAATGGTCGTGTGGATCCTCAAGGTGCGATCCACGACCATGAGATCGACAACGATAATGAGATGCGCAACGCGATGCCCTTGATGCGCGATAACAGAACCGATTGAACTTCAACCGTCAAGGTATGAGAGGTAATAACTTTCCGCAACATAATGCACGTGATAATGATGATCCATATGCTAAAGTCAAGTTCACTATACCATCTTTTGCGGGTGCTTATGATTTGAAGTATATTTAGATTGGGAGATGACGGTAGAAAGAAATTTAATGCTCACTTAGTTCCCGAAGTGCATAGAGTTAGGCAAGCTACAAGTGAATTTAAAATTTTTGCCATCATTTGGTGGAGTAGAGTATGCAATGATGGATTAGCGCCTACTACCTGGGATGCTTTAAAGGTTGCTATGCGTAACTGATTTATTCCACCCTCTTTTAAAAAGGACTTGCGTAAGAAATTGCAGCGCTTAAACCAAGGCAATAGATCTGAGAAGAATATTATCGGGAGCTACAAATTAGTATGTTGCGTTGTGATATTATTGAGGATGAAGAGGCTGCTATGGCACGTTTTTATGGAGGACTAATACGTGAAATTCAGGACATAGTTGACTACAAAGAATATGATAGTGTTCCTAGATTGTTCCACCTTGCTTGTTTAGCGAAAAAGAATTGCGTGGTCGCAATGCAGAGGCCAAGGAACCATTTTGGAAGCACGTCTACACCACGATCAACATCGGGCACGTTAAACAGTCAACCTTCAGCTCACGCGGTCTGCTGCCCCCTCCTCGAGTAGGGCGCGTTCAGCGACACCTCCGATACCAACACATGCACCGAGGTAAACAAATCTACTAGTGTGCGTGCTCCACCAAGAGTTCTTCTTGGTTGCTTCCACAGTCGCACGATCGGGCTTATTTGCCATCGTTGCAAGGAATGGGCCATGTCATGAGGACTACCCAAGCCGGCGAGCCTACTTTGCCACCGAAGACGGAGGTTATGTAAGTGCTAGTGATATTGAGGATGAGTATGTGCTTGCGGCTAACATTGCGGTGGAGGAAATGAGAGCAGACGGTGATCTTGATGATGTGGAAGAACAAGTAGTCTGCTGTTGACACAGGGGACTCATGTGAGCCTTGTTATGCAATGAGTCTTGGCGCACAACTAGAGAGAGCGGAGCAAAATCAGCACAACTTGTTCCAATCCATTCCTCGTGAAGGAGAGAGCTGCAGAGTCATCATTGATGGAGGAGTTGCAACAACCTTGCAAGCTCCGAGATGGTCGAGAAGCTTGGTTTGACCACACAACCACACCCACGTCCCTACTACATCCAATGGTTCAATTCGTGTGGTAAGTTAAAGGTAAACAAAGTTGTGAGAGTACAATTTTCAGTTTGGTAATTACAAAGATAGTACCGACTTTGATGTAGTGCCTATGCAAGCATGCTCTTTGTTGCTCGGTAGGCCTTGGATATATGATAATGATGTTTTGCACCATGGTAGAGCTAATACCTACTCATTCTCACATAGGGATAAGAAGATTAAGTTGTTGCCTTTGACACTCTTTGAAATTGTGAAAGATGAAGTAGGCGTGCTAGCAATGAAAGAAACATCAATGAACATAATTCGAAAATCAGCAAGTAGCGAAACATGTTTACCCACCTAAAAGGAGAAAGTGGCGCCTAGTTCTAAGGCCGAGGAATTAAATTGAAAGGGTGTGTCATGCATGCCACTAAATCTGAGCTTGCTGAAATTTGTGATAATGAGTGCTATGCTATGCTTTGATATGCAAAGATGCTTTATTTTCACTTGAAGATATATCTAGCTCTTTGCCCCTAACATTGCTAATCTTTTGCGGGAGTATGTGGATGTATTTCAGTGATATACCCGGGTTGCCCCTATTCGAGGGATAGAGCATCAAATTGATTTGATTCCGGAGCGACTTTGCCAAACCGTCTTTGCATATAGGACCAATCCGGAGGAGACTAAGGAAATTCGGTGACAAGTCCAAGATCTTTTGGACCGTGGGTGCGTAAGAGAAAGCCTTAGTCCTTGTCTTTGTTCTGTTCTTTTGGTTCCTAAGAAAGATGGAACTTGGCGTATGTGTGTTGATTGTAGAGCCATTAATAATATTACCATAAGGTATCGTCATCCTATTCCTAGGCTAGACGACATGCTTGATGAGTTGAGTGGCGCTATTATTTTCACAAAGATTGACTTGCGAAGTGGCTACCACGATTAGAATGAAACCGGGAGATGAATGGAAAGCGCTTTTAAAACTAAGTTCGGACTATATGAATGGTTAGTGATGCCTTTTGGTCTAACTAATGCACCTAGTACCTTCATGCGATTAATGAACGAGGTTTTACATCTTTTCATTGGAAAATTTGTGGTGGTTTATTTTTGATGATATCTTGATTTATAGCAAGTCACATGAGCTACATTTGAATCATATACGTGCTGTTTTTAATGCCTTGACAGATGCACGTTTGTTTGGTAACCTTGAGAAGTGCACCTTTTGCACCGATCGAGTTGCGTTTCTTGGTTATGTTGTGACACCACGGGAATTGAGGTGGATGGGGCAAAGATCTGCAGCCATCCAAAGCGGCCGACGTCCACTCGTGTCACAAAGTGCGGAGCTTCCATGGACTTCTTTGGATTCTATCGACGTTTTGTGCGGGATTTCAGCACCATTGTCGCACCATTGAATGAATTGACAAAGAAAGGAGTGTCATTCCAATGGGGACCTGCGCAAGAGAAGGCATTCCACTTATTGAAAGAGAAGCTCACCCAAGCACCCCTACTCCAACTCCCTGATTTTGGTAAGACTTTTGAGATTGAATGTGATGCTAGCGGGATTGGGATAAGTGGTGTATTGATTCAAGAAGGTAAACCAGTTGCATATTTCAGTGAGAAACTAGCGGGATTTTGGTAAACCAGTTGTATTGATTCAAACTTGGCAACATTATCTATGGCCCAAAGAATTTGTTATACATTCAGATCATGAATCGCTAAAACATATTAGAAGCCAAACTAACCTAAATAAACGACATGCTAAATGGGTAGAATTTATTGAGTCGTTTCCATATGTCATAAAGCATAAGAAAGGTAAGGACAATGTGATTGCTGATGCGCTTTCTAGACGTTATACCATGTTATCTCAACTTGACCATAAGATTTTTGGTTTAGAGGCCATTAAGGAGTTATATGCTACTGATTTGGACTTTAAAGAAGTGCTTGAGCTTTGTAAAGGAGGGAGAACATGGAATAAATATGTGATAATTGATGATTTGATCTATCGTGCTAACAAGCTATGCATTCCAGCTAGCTCCGTTCATCTTTTGTTGTTGCAGGAGGCCCATGGAGGAGGTTTGATGGCGCATTTTGGAGCAAAGAAGACAGAAGATGTGCTGGCCGCCCACTTCTTTTGGCCAAAGATGAGGCGCGATGTTGAGCGCTACGTGGCTCGTTGCACTACATGCAACAAAGCTAAGTCCCGTCTCAATCCACATGGACTTTATATGCCTCTCCCTATTCCTAGCGCCCCTTGGGAGGATATTTCTATGGATTTTGTTTTAGGATTGCCAAGGACAAAGAGGGGAGAGATAGTATATTTGTAGTAGTGGATCGATTTTCTAAAATGACATATTTTATACCTTGTCACAAGAGCGATGATGCTACAAACATAGCTGATTTATTTTTTCAAGAAATCGTTCGCTTACATGGAGTGCCCAATACTATTGTCTCGGATCGCGACACAAAATTTTTGAGCCACTTTTGGAGATCACTTTGGAACAATTTGGGGACAAAGGTGTTGTTTTCTACTACGTGCCATCCCCAAACTGATGGACAAACGGAGGTTGTCAACCGCACGTTATCCACCATGTTGCGGGCTGTTTTAAAGAAGAATTTGAAGATGTGGGAAGAGTGTTTACCGCACATTGAGTTTGTTTACAATAGGTCGGTACACTCCACCACCAAGGTAAGTCCGTTTCGGGTAGTGTATGGTTTTAACCCCGTGCTCTATTGATTTACTACATTTGCCTACCTCTGAACACATTAATTTAGATGCTAAGAAGCGTGTTGAATTTGTTCTTAAGTTGCATGAAACAACTAAAGAAAATATAGAGCGTATGATTAGAAAAGTATAGGGTTTTTGGAAGTAAAGGTAGGAAAGAAATAAAATTTGCACAGGTGATTTAGTTTGGGTGCATTTGAGGAAAGACAGGTTTCCAGAGTTAAGAAAATCAAAATTGATGCCTAGAGCTGATGGACCATTTAAGATAATTAAGAAGATAAATGACAATGCCTATCAATTGGAGCTACCTGCAGATTTTGGGGTTAGTCCCACATTTAACATTTCAGATTTGAAGCCATACATGGGAGAAGCAATGAGTTTGAGTCGAGGACGACTCCAATTCAAGAGGGGGAGGATGATGAGGACATCACTCCTTCGGATACACACACTACACAAAATCCTACGGATCCAGTTGCGAAACTACAAGGCCCTATGACAAGAGCTCGTGCACGTCACTTAAATTATGAGGTGAGCTCGTTTCTAGGTGCTAATAATTTATTTATACAGAATGGTATACTACCTAATAATTGTGATCTGTTGTTACTTAGGAATAATGGATCCCCAAGGTCTACGACCAGGTCTACAAGCCCTACGACCAATCCTGCCAGCGCTACGACCAAGTCTCAAGATCCTCGACTAGGTTCGCCAGCGCTACGACCAGACCAGCCAGCGCTACGACGACATCTCAAGCTCCTCGACAAGGTTCGCCAGCACTACGACCCGACCAGTCAGCGCTACGACTAGGTCTCACGCTCTACGACCAGTCATTAGGTGCTGCGACACCGTTTTGGGCCTAATAGGGCCTTGTAAGCGTGTCGGGATCAATGCCTAGGTTGTGTACACCTCTCCTCATGGTCGCACAACCCTAGGTCAACCCCCTCACGTTACCCCCCTATATATATACAGCAGCCGCCACAGTTTAGGGTTGAGTTTTTCTTAGATTATTCTGCCACTTTGCAGTTTCACCGTTTATCGGTTTGAGGAACCCCACATTGTGAACTTCATTCATATTCGCAATACAATTCAGATTGCATTTTTCTTGTTCTTGTGAGTTGCTTCGATTGCTTGCAGGAACAATAACCCTCGTGGTAAGGTCGATCGCGTGCGAGCGTGGTTGATAACGACAGTCGTGCGGGTGTAGCGGTGCGAGGTGACGATCCGCCGGTCGAAAGCCTCAAAGCGTCAACGTCCTCACGACGAAACCAATCGAACCTATCGGAAGATCGGGACATCGTGACTCATCAAAGAGACACATGTACAAACTTGATGCCACTCCCCCTTAATGTGTTGCTCCACTTTAGCTGCTGCGGCGGCCATCGTTGCCACACCCGCGCATCGGCCCACACACTGGTGGCCTAGAAGGGGTCGCCTGGGAGGTCTCGCTCGCTACGCCCCCACGCACCAGCCTTCATCGCCATGCTCGCACGTTGGAAACCTAATAGGAGATGGCAGAAAGCGAGAGAAGTAGTGTGTACGAGTTGGGATCGAGTCTCGGCTAGGAGGAGGGAGCGTTTTAGGATGCGTGCGACATTGACTAGATCGAACGAATGTTTGCTATGCCACTCTTTTGAAACGGGACGCTATAACGTTTTGTATTATATCTGTCAGAATATGCTTACCTATAGCTCATACGCAGCGGATGCATGCACCCGCCTTTTTTTCAAGAGTAAATTAAGCACGAGAAATCTGCCCAAATCTCACTTTTCGGCAGTGGTTCGTGACTGATAGGATCACGTGGTACGTGTTTGTTCTCGTACGGATATAAATTTGCTCGGCATTTGAAATGCATATCGTAGGTATTGAAACATCTTGCGCATCGCTACAGCATAACGTTACTTTCGTTAATTAGAACGTGGGCGCCTGTAGCATAACTGGTAAATGCGCGTCGTGTGATTGGAGATTTTAGACGGTTGTGCGCTAGGCCACAGCTAACGGTGCCTGGCTAGCTCGTCACATGCTGGTACGTCGATCTGGGTGGAGAGTTGATGAGCGTGTGGTGCGACGGCGACGCACGCTGCCTCTGTCATGCCATGACGTGATCGATAGATTAGATCGGATGGGATGGGAGCGGAAGGATGGCCGATGATTGCGTGATAATAATGGTATAAACAAACATGGGAAATTAGCTGTCAGCGAGGGGAGATTAATAATGCTAGTTTGACCACGGTTCGCAGAGGCGAAGAGAGCGCAACGCGAATTTTCAAACGTCGGTCAAGAAAACGAATTTCGGAGGCGCGTTGGAGATTTTTTTTGTTTGGTTGGTTCGAAGGTGCCATCCCAGAGGCATGTATATACTTCCGGCCAGCTGGGCACATGAGCGAAGCACAGACACGCGGGCTCCACCCACGTATAACGTCTTCCGCGCGAACAGTATCATAACATTCGCAAGAACCGAGTCGTTGGTTCAGAAAACAACGGATGAGATTGATCACTACAGTATTTATGCTATAGTGACAGATCTCATCCTCATCCATTGTTTTCCGATCTGACAGTCACAGAACAATATCATGGCGTTGTTTACCGTGACATTGCTTTTGAAGTCGGAGGATTTAGAGCAGTTTTTATTTTTTAATCCTTTTAAAAAAATTATTTTAAAGATAGTCTCTTCCTAATTTTATTTCCAATTATAACCCTTTTGACCACGCCACGACGCGTGATGTGGTAAAAGCACGTTGTCACGCCACATATCTTGGTGTGGCAAATGAGTGTTGTCACGCCACTCCTCTTGGTGTGAGAAGACTTAGCCCGAACACGGACGCGTGTTGGCTCGGGAGGCTATCTGTCAGGTTTAGTCACGCCGTGGTAGGTGGCGTGACAGTACGATTTGATCATGTCACGGTCATGGTGTAACCAAAAGGGTTAGAATAGAAAATAAAGTTAGGAAGAGACTATCTTTAAAATAATTTTTTAAAAATAATTAAAAATAAAAACTGCTCGAGGATTTACGTCCCTCCCGCGAAGTGCCGATATGAGATCGGTGCCGCGACCGACCGAGTCCCGTTGCAGCACCCCTGGAAAATGCGACTTAGTAGTTAGTACTATGACACCGAGACATGGATTCGACGTGCTCCGTTTCTTTCTTGCTCGATCACCACTCATCAGCTTTGCATGCGTGTTGGGATCTGGCCGGCCGGTCGACGCATCCCTGCCGTGCACGACACACCGTGTGATAGGCTCGCAGCTTACTTCGCAACCATTCCTCTCTCTCTCTCTCTCTCTCTCTCTCTCTCTCTGTCTGTGTGTGTGTGTGTGTTTTCTTCGCTACCTCTACTATCTATCTGCCTGGTGTGTTGTGTTCAGGCTAGATGAGCCTCAAATAGGCGCGAAAACTAGGGCTGCCGAGCCGGACTGTGGTCCGCATGGCCCGCGAGTGGGGCGAATGACTGATCGATCGATAGATGCTCTGAAATGGGAAATCTTTGTACGTAATTGGATCCCCTTTGTCAGTGAATGATAGACAGCTCATGCGCAGCCGATGCAACGCACGGTCGCACGCTGTAACGCCGAGAGCTCACCTGGCCGCGCGCGTACATGACTCACGGTCTCCGGCTCGATCACAAACGTACCCCGCGCGCGGCCGACCTATCGATCCACGCGCGCGTCACCGGTACGTACGTGCATGCACCTCACGGCCGGCGCGTCCTTTTGACAACCCGGGTGGATGTGGTAGGTTGCAGCGCACCAGGTAAGTCTAAGTGAGATCTTGTTGCAGCAGCGTACTACACTACTATTTGGATTGATCCGTCCAGGATTTCACGTAGGGGTGGAAAAAAAACTTGTTAGTTGGTCTCGTCGGCTCGGTTCAAAATTGTTTTAATTAGACTCGTTATTTGGTTACACATTGAAAAGAGTCAATTTCAAATGAAATTGAATTTCACTCTGGCTTGGCTAGGCACGGCTCATTAGCTCGGTTCTAAAAATACTTTCACGCTATAAATAAAATAATATTAAATTAAACTATGTTAATTTTGAAAAAAAAACCTCGATAAAACGACTGGCTGGATCGGACATCCACCACTAATTCCAGGCGAGGCGACGTACATTCAGCTGGATTCTGTTGGGAAACTATGGGCCTAACCCTGCAGTCGGCCCATTAGTGGGCGCCCCATCCCAAACCCTAGCAGGGTCGTAGCCTATAAATAGAGAGTGCTATTCATTGTAAAGGATTGATCGATGGATGAAGGTGTAACACCCCAACTCTCAATGAGCATGGAATGCTACTGGAACTAAACTATTCTAACACAGCCTACAAATTTTTGGCAGAGCCTCCTTTATTTAATTAGCTATATCAAGAGTTCAACATTAAATCATGGCATATAACAGATTTTCATAATCAAACTTACTCAATCATGCATGATAACCAATGAATGAACCAAAGCAGCAATCTCATTATTACAAATAATCAAACTCAAACCAAACCATCTATGGGTGATAATCGAACAGTCTATTTGTCTCTAAATTGAAGCTAAGTGGCAAACGCCTTAAGGGTGTGAGGTAGTGAGTGCATCAACTTCTACTCCCTCCCATGCATGTCGTTCCTGCCACTGGTACCTAAAACACATTAAAGCAAGAGTGAGCCCAAAGACTCAGCAAGTATCAACAAGGTTATAAACATGAACTCAAACATAGTATCGATAATCCACAATAGCATTATAAAAACATAGCCATTTATCTCATGATATGCAACCAATGCAATGCTTCTTTGAACTTTATCTCTTTTCGCATTTTACCGATAATGCGGGGTATACAACCGTCATTGATATACCCTTTGCTCGCACACTCAGCACAGGGACCAAGAGCCTATACACCACATGTATAGGGACCTTTGCCCATCATCTTAATGATGGGGACCTCTTTATTCATAGCCCACATTCCACGAATGTGGGGACCTCAAGCCCGTCATCTACATGACGGGGACCTCAACTATATGTGCTTGGTCACCATGTGACCAAGGCACCTGTATGCTCTCAACATGCATATGTACCAGAATGTAACTTTCAACAACAAGTAAATACATGAGTACATACCACATCTCATTTACCGAATAACATGTAGAGCACTACCACATTCCAAAATTACTCTTTAATTACAAACATGTTGTAACCAAGTCTCATTCACCATGTATATATCACACTATAATCCATATATGACTTGCACGGAAAGACACAACCAATTTCAGCAAGCAACATAAATATTCGCAACAGAATACTTGCCTCAACCGTGCGAGCGGTGGGCGCGAAGAGGCGCCGCCCAGGATCACGCTCCCACTGAACATAAAGATACCCCAATCTAAGACCAACATGCTGGACCAAACGCATAAATAATAACACAATGAACTCGCTAACTCTCAAGTGTTAACCAAAACCTCCAATTTCTAGCGATCGTTTTTGTGCTCACCAAAACACCAAATTCTAAAATACGTAACTTTCTGCTCAGAGTCCAATTAAGATGCTCTTAGACTTTCTGAAAAGGTAATTGAATTACCTAAATAAACCTAGTTGGGGAGCCCTTTTGATTCTGCCCATAACTACCCCTACCAAACCAATCATCAGACAACAAAATTCTCGTTGGGTTCTCTGGACAGTACGCTAAAACCACCATAACTTTTGCTACGAAAGTCAAAATATCGTGTTCTTTATCTCTATGAAAAGGTACAGAAGTTACCCACATTTTTAGTTATACTGAGATCCCCTGATTCCCCTTTTAAATAGAAGTTTTAACCAGATTACCACAGACTGCCAGAAACTGACAGAATTACCAGGCAACGATACTAAAAAATTCATAACTTCCTGACCGTTAATAGGATTTGGGTGATCTTGGTGGCCACTGAAAGCTAAGAACATGATATACGTTTCTCTAGGAGACCAAAACTCCTAATTCGGCCTCTAAATAAATGAAACTGGCCGCGCAACATTCTGGGCAGAATTGAACAGAGAACAGAATTAAACCGATGCAATCGATCTAATAGCAATCGCTTCTAATGACTATCACACAACCCAAGAAACCCGTCGTTACCCTTGACGACGTGCTGGACGACGACGAACAGGCCCCGAAGAGGTTCCTCCTTCTCCTCTCTTCCTTCTCTTCTCCTCTTCTTCTCCTTCTCTTCTTTTCCCTTCTTCTTCCTCCTTGGCGTGCAATGGAGCTTCTTCTTCTCTTTGGCCAGCAGCAATGGAGGTGGAGGAGGTAGGGAGGTGCGCAAGGAGGGGTGGAGGAGGTGGGGAGAAAGTGGCGGCCACAAGGGGAGAGGTGGGGCGTGAGGAGGGTGAGAGAGGCGGCTAGGGTTTGGGAGTGGCACCCTCCTTGGCGGCCGGCCCACCGGGCCAAAGCCTGTGCCCAGGTTGGAGTGAAAAGCGGAAAACCCCTCTCTTTATTGATTTGATGATTTTCGAATTAAACTTTCCCCGCTTAATTAATCTCTACCGATTAAATTAATTTATCCCGATTATTGGCTTCTCACACTCGAGTATTACGGAAGGAATAAAGAGAAGCAAGAAGTCCCCTACATCTTTGTGTTCTATCTCTTATTACATTCTTGTGTTCATGCATTGTTCTTACTATTCGAGTTTGTCTACGAGGTAATCGCTCGACCGACTCGCCAATGACGGTTCCTCAACACGTTATCGCGACGATCGACTCTCCTCGCATCGAAAGGTAACCGTCGATGAACGACACTCGTAGATTGAATCGCTTTTTCTAGATTGTTTTCAATTCGCAAATTTGGCTTTCTAGATTGGTTTTCACGGTGCAAATCCGCTCTAATCTACCGCGAGCCGACTTGAAGTCGTCGCCAAGCCGATCGGTGGGTTGCATGAAAGAGTAGATGATGATTGTACCGTAGGTTGTATATGCGATCGCATGAAAGGCATCATGTGCACGGCACGCCGCAAGCGGTGTCACTACCTCGCGACACGTTACCGGTCGGCATAGTCCGCCATCACGTATCGCCACGAGGCAACAACAGGGCCACGCCGCTAGCACGTGGCAAGCACGCACATGTCGGCATGAAGCCGCGCCCCTGTTGCAATCTCATACTACATTATATTGCATCGCATACATGAACAATAACAAAAAAGACGGCCGACGGCCTCAGAGCCGCGTCGCGCGATTTTGGTGTCACACCGGCCACCGAAGATGGCACCGCCACGCGCCGACGGGCACGAGGCGCAGACCGCTGCGCCGCTGAAGCAAAGCACCGCGATTGATGAGCGATTATGCGCGTGATGAGCATGCAGTGTAACATCCCAACTTTAGGCTTGTGTTTCAAATGTAAGAAAATCAGTAGAAATTAAAACTTTTTCTTACATCATGTATTTCCTGTTGTGCCAAACAATTCTTGTACAAGGGATTATGGAAATACATTGTCACAAGTCTAGTTGATCCAAATCTTGATATTCCAAAAAAATAATCTTGTCAAAACTTATGATCATCCTTTGGAAATATTTTTCCTAAGTCTCTGTGATGGTATGTGACCCCTCTGAAAATTTTTACAATTTTTAGAAATTGTTTGAATATTTTTAGAGGCAGTCAAACCTGTTTGACTCTCAGTCAAACATTAAAACCGAGCCTTGCAGAATTTTTGGAGATTTATTCATAGTATAAAAACCTCTGAAAACTTTACACAAGGTTAATATCTGAGTTAGCAAGCTCCTGTAAAAATTTCGTAATTTTTGGAGTTAATTTGCTACCTCAAATAAATCATTCAAAGTCTCTGTTCTAACTTCAAAGTCAAACCTGGTTTTACTGTTACTTGGGTTCGAGTCAGACTCGGGCTCGAGCCAATCGACTTGGTCCAGTCAACTAACTGCACCGAGCCTCTCTTTAAAACGCGCGTTGGATCTGAACCGTTGGATCTAAATCGCACGGCCCGCGCGTGTGTAAGACTTCGGACCTTCCGGTTGCTTGCGTGAATTTCAACCGTTAGATCTCCATCCAACCGTCGAGATTCTCCGAAACCTTCGGACCCTCCGGTTGCATTCTTGAATCAGAGCCGTTGGATTAAGATCCAACGCCCGCGTGTTCCTTCGTTGTAAACCGCGTTTGCGACGTGGAGCAATCTGAGCCGTTCATTTCTAATCCTAGGGCTCGGAACCTTTCCGTTGTGTTTTAAAGCCCGGAGGCGTGGCGCTTTCGTAGCCGTCCGATTTAGATCGTGGGGCTCTGAATCGCCCGAGCTTTTTGCGCTGGTCATCTTCAACCTCCCGCCGTGTGAAAACAGTGCAAGGCATGGAGATGTCATTTCATGCTCCCTACGGCTGCCCTAGTCGACATTATGGGTCGTGGGAGACACATTCGGCCATGCCATGCCCTATTGCACCCGCTATTATCTTTTCCATGTCGGCCGCGCTTTGTGCTCCATGTTTTGCCGTCCGAAAGAGGTGTGGTGCAAACCCTAATGCTTTCATGGCTTTATAAGCACTCTCAATGCCTCCTGGTATTTCTTTAGACCACCATCAAGCTTCATTCTCAATATTGGAGCTTAACGCCTCAAAAATGGCAAATCGTCATTATTGACCCGAAGAGCTCCATTGGTGTTCTTGGTGTTCCAGTGGTCCTCCTTCACGTTTCTTTGCCCTAACCTTATCTATTTACTTCCTTGAACATTTCCCCTCACTTAATTTTGGATCTGATTCTCAGGAATTGTCCAATTTGGGGTTTGTTCAAATTCTACTAAATTGGTCATCTTCTTCCTCAGCTCCGGTGAGTGCTCCATTTTCCAATTAATGGCTCATGTAGCTTCTGTGGACCTTGATGAAGCTATATTGATGTTTGGTATCACTCCTGTGGCTCAGGGTATCCATCTCGGGTTTTCTTCTCCAAGTCCGGCGAGCTTTCACCGTGATCAAGCATCTCCGCCATCTTTGAAGCTTCTTGTCACTAAGGTAGCTTCTTATTAGTCCTAGAAGCTTTGGCACCGCTTCCTTGGACCGCGGTGAGCTTTCGCTATTTTCGCGATTAGCGTGAAAAGCTCCCATTTTCATTTTCGGCTAGCCGCGTTCTAGTCCTCACCACGCGAGAATGCTACCATTAGATTCGTAGTGCTATTGCGAATCCATTTTGGTACTTGGTGGGCGCCGCCGCGGCCAGTGTCGCCGGCGATTTGCCGTTGAACTCGCTCGGGTTTTGCCGGCACAGGAGCTCCCGTTTTCGTCACTTGATTAGGACACATTAATTACCAATCATTAGTTAATTAACTGTGTCTTAATCATTGTCGTTGAGCCACTGACCAGTGGGCCCAACATCCTTAAACCACTCTCTGGTTCAATCCCGCACTGTTCCGACATCATTAATGCTTAATCATTGGTTAATTAATGAGTCGGCATTTAATCCCTCGCGAAATCACCTGCAGGCCGACTTGTGGGCCTGAGGGGTTAAAATCAAATTCCAGAGGTCATTAGTGTTTATTTAATGTTAATCATTTATGGCATTAATTTGGTCTTAGCCGTCACTCTTAGTCATTGACATGTGGGCCCAGTGCACTGTGCACGTGGGTTAAACGCTCGCGGTCGTGACTCTAGGTCACTGACATGCGGTCCCACGTGTCGGCATCTCCCTTTGAACTGCGATCAATAGCTACCGTTCATTTTTAGATCTCGCGCCCGGATCTTTGTGTGCATTCGGACCCTCCGGATGCCTTGATCATTCTCGACCGTCGATCTTGCGATCAACGGTTGGGATCTTGTATGCAATCGGACCTTCCGACCGTTGGTGCGCTCTGGACCGTCCATCTGCCGATCTGCGGCTGGGGTTGTCCCAAGCAACCGCACCGTCCGGATGCATACACCTTCGCGAGCCGTTGGATCGTGATCCAACGGTGGGCTCCGTTTCGTTCGGCGCGCGTGCGCTGTTTTCGGCGCGCGTGAGCCGTAGGATTTTAGATCGAGGGTTGGGAGTTGTCCACGTCGTTTTCTTTTTTTTGGGTTGTTCTGTATTTCGGTAAGTATTTGTTTAACAACTGAAAATGATGTAAAAACTTTAGAAACTCATAACTAATTCATTTTAACTGCTTTTTAGATAATTCCAACTGTAATAAATTTGGTTATCACTTTAGTTTATTATAAAAATGGGTTTAAGCATATTCCCGTAGCAGAAAATTGTGTAGTTAGAAATAACTTGATTTCTGTCATTTTGAATATTCCAGAAATAGTTTTAACCTTGAAAAATGCATATCTTTTTCTGTATAAATCCAAATTGTGCAAAATCAATTTTGTTAAATTCGTCTGTTAGTATATTTTCGTATAAAATAGGATTCGAGCATGTTCATAATTCTATAAAATGGCTTGCATTAGATTTACAACTTAGAAAAATCATGAGTAAATATGTATAACTCCAAATTTAGTAAATCCAACTTTGCTGTTATTAGGATGTCATAATCTACCTGCTATAAAAATTTCAGACCTTAGATCATTCTGGAAAATTTCACTATGAACAGTATTAATTATTAATTAGATTGCTATAAGGCTGAGAAAGAGCATTTTGCTCATATCTTTTGCATGCTTAGTTCAAATTGCAAAATTCTTGTTCCTGTCATTGTCTTAGATCATTCCCTAGCTGTAGTGTAAATTTTATTAGATTTGGATGTGTTTTGCTGTTGGGGTGTATTTGGTGTTCTTCGTTCTTATTTGCTTATCGCCTTTTCGCGTTAGGTTCCAAGACAATATTATTAATCTTGATATTGAGCCACAGTGACCATCGATCCTCAGACTTCACCGGACAAGCGGATGTAGCATTCATTTGATCATATTGTTCCTACTATCTTCAAAGTCTAATATATTGTTTGCAAATTCTATGTATGCATTGCTATGTTGTTTTAAACTATCGTCGATAGTTGGCCTACTAGATGCATTATCGTGAGGAAATGTTTATTCCTCTACCATCAAGCCTAGGTTACTTGTTGTGATTTTGGGTTCGTTGGATGAACCTTTGTCACTTAGTAGTTTACGTGTTATTATGCTTAGCCATGCTTAGTTATCGGTAGAAATGGGCGGTTATCGACTTGTCGATAACCTTGATCACACAAACTGTTATAACCTGTATATTTCAGCCTTGTGCTTTGTCTAAATTGCAAAACTAAAACTGAAAATGAAAAATAATTTAGACTTGGGCACAATGGTATGATGGTGTGATCTTTTGGGTGTGATTGGAATGGTGCCCGGGTCAATTAAGGACCGAGCTACTTGTTACACCAAACCAAACATTTGTGCGTGCTAACCACACTAGAGGGATATGGGACCTCTCTTAGCTGAGTACTTTGGGCTGTGTTAATTAATGAGTCGCGTGGTGGGTTGCATATTTGATTATATGCAACATGGACACGTTGTAGGAGAAGAACACCCGCGAGGGCGGTGTATCTTGCTCCACGTATGGGTCCTTGTGATCCATATTTCGTCGGCAGATCACTAAGGATTAACCCCATCGTGCGTCTCTTGATTAGCATATTCCATTGGAAAGGGTTCAGAGGACTCAAGTGTCTTAGCATACCAAAGGAAGTGTGCTTAATAGCTTGGCAAAAGATCTGAAGTGTGGGTACATTGGTACACCTGCGCAGGATTAAAACTATTCGAATAGCCTCGTCCTAGGTTATGGACACGCTTGGGGAAGTCTTTCAAGAGCTAGACTACAACCTTTTAAAATTAAAACTTGATGGTGGTATGAATCGTGATTCATGCTATTTTGTGGTGGCTTTGGGGAAAGTCACTTCTAGGTGGATACTTGTTACTTATGTTTACTCTACATTATTTAAATGCTTAAAAGCAGATTTTACAAAACATTGTTCAATCTATTACAATATTGCAAATGAAACTTGCTTTATGCGCCCAAAGAACCATATAACCACATTCCTTTGAATACTGACTTTCATGTAGCTATGTATAGGCTTGCTACTCGTAAGTCTTGCGAGTACATTTTTGTACTCACCGCATTGCTTGTATTGTGCGAGAGGATGATAGTGAGTCCGATGGACCTCACTTTTGTGAGTTGTCTTTGTGGCGGTTTAAGGGGCGATTAGCTTGGCGGCCTGATCGGTTGCCCTGTGGAGTTATGAGGCTAACCGGTCGTCTTTTGGTTTAAGCCATCTTATGGCAACTTTGCTTCATTGTTACTTATTTGGTACTTATGTCATTTGGCGGTCAGTTACTGCGTAATAACTTATATTACGTATGTCTTTTGGTAGACTAGTTATATTACATTGTATGGAAATGATGCATCTTGTGATTTGATGTATGTGTGTTGCTTGTTCGGGAGGCACATGTCCATCGAGACGCGGTTATTTTATTTGTGATACTAGGACCGGTGGAAGGTTAAGTATTACAAGTTTAATAAACCGGGTCTCACAGAGCTTGGTATCAGAGCCATACCGACCGTAGAAACCCCTAGCTTGGTCGTCCCTAGTATATTTTGAAAACTTACTTTCCAAATGTCGGTGCTTTCTGAAAATCTTAAGTAAGTTCTCAGATTTTACTCCTCATCTATCTTAGTTTGCTCATCTCACCTCATTCTGAACTGAATTTGAAAGCTGAGTTTTCTTCTCATCTTCCTTCAAAAGATAGTTGTTTATCGAGTAGATTGGTTTTGGGTACATCATGTGAGTTATAAAATGAAAGTATTGGCGGTCTTGAGAATATTTGAAGCAACTGGAAGCTACAAATTTCGGCCAGAGGCTTGAGAAGAAAATCTGGACAGCAAGCAGAATTTCTGGACAGCTAGCATTTAGGTAGTAAAAGTGCTGAAAATGAGAGTTTAATTCCACTAAAATTTGTGGGAATAAAAGGGTAAGAAGTGATATGAGTTAGCTTAGTGTCTAACCTTTCTTTAGTGAATTTACCACCCTGTTCCTAGCTGTTTCGAACAGAAGTTGAGATTCTGAAAATTTCCTTCCTGAAAAATTGATTACTCGTTTTTCCATACGAGTCGGTCATAATAGGAAGATAGTTGTTATCTTTGTGATCTTGCTGAAATTTTATGTTGTTACTTGAGCTTTTAAAGGTTGTTTTGTTTAGTGGTTAGTTGTTTTCTTTGTCTCCTATTCCGGAGTTGTGTTTAACCTATTTTTGTGGAGCAGATGACAAGAACCACCCATATCATCGCCGGTCTACTGGTTCCGATGAGGAGCTTCCCCTCCTCCGACCATGGTCGAGGTTACGCTCGGATCGAGCGGAATCGCATGGACCGGACCGGATCTTGGAGGTCATTGCGAGAACACCTCGCTCCGCGCGCCAGGATGCGGAGGTGGTTGCCACCAGTCTCGTGGTGGGCTTGCGGAGTTTCTCCGTACGCAGCCGCCTACCTTCTCTCGATCCGAGGATCCACTCGACGCGGATGATTGGCTGCGTCTTGTTGAGCGAAAGCTCAATATCGCTCAGTGCCAGGAGCAGGAGCGGGCACTCTTTGCATCCCATCGGCGAGGGTGCGGACTATCTTGGTGGGAGAACTTTCGCCATGCGGCCCGCAGCCACGTTGTCTCGCGCGATGAGTTTCGACCGCTTTCGTCGGGCCCACATTCCTGATGGCCTGATGAAGCTCAAGAAGAAAGAGTTTCTTGCGCTTAAACAGGGGCGCAAGTCTGTCTCGGAGTACCTTTACGAGTTTAACCACTTGGCTCGTTACGCTCCGGGAGAGGTGGCCTCTGATGAGGCTAAACAGGAGACGTTCATGGATGGTTTGTCCAGGAGCTGCAGGACAAGCTATCTATTGTGGACTTTGTCGACTTCCGGGCCTTGGTTGACAAGGCCATCGTCGCCGAGCACAAGGCGAAGGCGCTGGGTGAGTCATAGCGCAAGTGGGAGGCCCATCGGTGCGCACAGCCGGCCTCACTCCCCCGTGTTGGGCCCGCACGAGGGCTCGTGCTTTGGCTTCACCACCGCCGAGGCCGTCGGCGCGATCCTCGCCCCCGCAGTCGTGTTTGACCACGCACTGCGACTCGCCAGGCAGATTGCGCCCGCAACCAGTGCGATGTTACTGTTCGCGCCAACAAGAAGGGCCACTATGCTGCAGATTGCCCTCGAGGATCGAGCAGCCCCTCGTCCTAATGGAGGACGGGAATGGTCACACGCCGACGTAAGGTGATCCGAAGACCCAGAGTCGGGAGTGGTCGAGTCAACCACATCTCGGTGAGGAGGCTCGGGAGGCACCGGCGTTGTGTTGGGTGCGTTCCTTGTTAGTTATCGTCCTGCTGCAGTGTGTTTGACTCTGGAGCATCGCATTCTTTTATTTCGAGATCATTTGCTGCTGTTTGTGACCTTCACCTTGTTCCTTTGGGGATTCCTTTGCTTATTCGCTCTCCGGGAGCGGAAATGAGAGCCGATCGGGAATCTTGGGCGTGCCTATTAATATTGAAGGAGTGGAATTCTTGGCGAATCTCATCTTACTCGACTCGCGCGTCTGGATGTGATTCTTGGTATGGATTAGTTGTCCCGACACTTGGGGCAAATCGATTGTGCCCGGAAGATGGTTTTCCTCACTAGTCCTCGGCGAGCAAATTGGGATTTCACCTGCACTGCGGGGCCACACCTTTGTGCCCTTGAAGCTAAGCGACCATGGAGATTCGGGATGTGCCCACATCGTGACTTTGTGGATGTCTTCCCGAAGATTTGCTCTGTATGCCTCGATTCGAGACTTGGAGTTTGTGATTGATTTGCTTTGCATCGCTCCAATTTCTAAGGCGTCGTCTGAATGCCTCCTAATGAGTTGGAAGAGTCAAGAAGCGGTTGGGTGAGCTTCAAGCAAAGGCTTCATCCGTCCTAGCTCATCTCCTTGGGGTTGTCGGTCATTTTTGTGAAGAAGAAGGACAAGACCCTGCGTATGTGTGTTGATTACCGTCCGCTGAATGAAGTGACGGTGAAAAACAAATATCCTTTGCCTCGTATTGATGATATCTTCGACCAGTTGACTGGAGCTTGTGTGTTCTCCAAGATTGACTTGAGATTGGGGTACCATCAAGTCGGATCGAGTGAGGATATTCCAAAGAGGGCATTCACTAACTCGTTATGGCCTTTACGAGTACACCGTCATGTCTTTCGGTTTGACCAATGCTCCAGCTTTGTTCATGAATCTTATGAACTCGGTGTTCATGGAGTATTTGGATAAGTTTGTTGTGGTTTTCATTGATGACATTCTTATCTACTCCAAGAATGAAGAAGAGCATGCTGAGCATCAGCTGTATGCCAAGTTCAGCAAGTGCGAGTTCTGGTTGAAGGAGGTGGCATTCTTGGGCCATGTTCTTTCAGCAGGTGGTGTAGCAGTGGATCCTAGCAAGGTCAGCGATGTTCTATCTTGGGGGCAGCCCAAGTCAGTCACCGATGTGAGGAGTTTCCTTGGTTTAGCGGGCTACTACCGCCGCTTTATCGAGAACTTCTCCAAAATTGCTAAGCCCATGACCGAATTGCTCAAGAAAGAAAAGAAATTCGTGTGGTCATCTGCTTGTGATTTGAGTTTTCAAGAACTCAAAAGGCGATTGACGTCAGCACCAGTGCTTGTTCTCCCTGATGTGCATAAGAGCTTTGACATTTATTGTGATGCCTCCGTGCAGGACTCAGTTGTGTTCTTATGCAAGAAGGCAAGGTAGTGGCCTATGCATCGAGGCGCTTGAGGCCTCATGAACTCAACTATCCTACCCATGATTTGGAGTTAGCGCGTGGTTCATGCACTCAAGATTTGGCGGCATTACCTTATTGGTAACCGTTGTGAGGTGTTTTCGATCACAAGAGCTTGAAATATTTGTTCGCCCGACAGATCTGAACCTCGAGCGAGAGGAGATGGTTGGAATTGATCAAGGATTATGATATGGGTATTGGTATCACCGGGCAAGGCCAATGTTATTTTTGATGCACACGACGCAAGGTGTATTGCAATACCTTGTCACTTCAAGAGCAACAACCTACCCTTCTCGAAGAATTTCAACGGCTTAATTTGGGATTGGTTGAGCATGGTTCTCTTGCTACCTTGGTTGTGCAACCGACTTTGGTGGAGCAAATCAAGGTGCCACATGAGATGTTGGTGTGATCCAAATCAAACAGAACATCAAGAATGGGACAGCTAAGTGCTTTTCTGAGGATGAGCACGGCGTTGTGTGGTTTGGACAGCATTTTGTGGTCCCGAAGGTCATGGAATTGCGGGATTTGATTCTCCGTGAGGCCCATGACTCCCCTTTGTCTATCCATCCTGGAGCTACCAAGATGTACCAAGACCTTCGACAGAGATTCTGGTGGACCCGCATGAAGCGCGAGATTGCGTGTTCGTTCTTTGAGTGCGGCGTGTGTTGTCGTGTCAAGGCGAACAACATCGCCCGGCAGCCTTCTTGACCTTTGCCGCACTGAGTGGAAGTGGGATTCGTTGGTATGGATTTCATCACCGATTGCCCCGCTCACCCAAAGGAGCGATGCCGTTTGGGTCGTGATTGATAGGTGACTAAGGTGGCACATTTTCTTCTGTCAAGACCAGCTCGTGTGAAGCCCTTGGCGAGCTTTATGTCTCAAGGATTGTGAGTTTGCATGGGGTGCCACGAGCGATTGTGTCGGATCGTGGTTCTCTTTTCACCTCTCGCTTTTGGCATAGTCCGCAAGAGGCTATGGGTACACGTCTTTCTTTCGATTCACTTATCATCCTCAACCGATGGTCGACGACGGAGAGTCAACCAAGTGTTGGAAGATATGCTCCGTGCTGTGTTCTTTCCTATGGGAAGAAGTGGGAGAAGTGCTTGCCGTATCGAGTTCTCCTACAACAACGATTTCAAGCTAGTCTTGGCATGGCACCGTTGAGGCTTTGTATGGGAGGCGGTGTAGAACCCCATTGAACTGGTCGAAGCGGTGGCGTCGGTTCTTGGGCGATTCCATTAATGAGGCCGAGCCAAGTTCGATTGATTCGTGAGCATTTGCGCGTGGCTCGATCTAGGCAAAGAGCTATGCGGATCGTCGTCGTCGGAGTTGAGCTTTGAGCCCAATGACTTTGTTTATCTCAAAGTCTCACCCTTGAAGGGCCATCGGCGTTTTGGCATCAAGGGCAAGTTAGCTCCTCGATATGTTGGGCCTTATCGCATCATCGAGAGGATTGGGCTATTGCATCTGATTGGAGTTGCGGCTTCACTTTGGAGGGTGTGCACGACGTGTTCCATGTGTCACACTTGAAGAAGTGCCTCCGTGTTCGATTGAGGAAACTCCGTTGGAAAATCTCAATGTGCAAGAAAATTTGACCTATCATGAGCATCCTACTCGTATTCTCGAAGAATCTAAGCGAAGAACAAGGAACCGTGTCATCAAGTTCCTTAAGGTTGATGGTCAACCATTCGAAGATGAGGCAACTTGGGGCGCGAGGATCGTCTTCGTGCGATTACCCATCCTTCTTCTCCGAGTAAGCGAGAATCTCGGGCGAGATTCTTGTAAGGGGGGGAGGTTTTGTAACATCCCAACTTTAGGCTTGTGTTTCAAATGTAAGAAAATCAGTAGAAATTAAAACTTTTTCTTACATCATGTATTTCCTGCTGTGCCAAACAATTCTTGTACAAGGGATTATGGAAATACATTGTCACAAGTCTAGTTGATCCAAATCTTGATATTCCAAAAAAATAATCTTGTCAAAACTTATGATCATCCTCTGGAAATATTTTTCCTAAGTCTCTGTGATGGTATGTGACCCCTCTGAAAAATTTCATAATTTTTAGAAATTGTTTGAATATTTTTAGAGGCAGTCAAACCTGTTTGACTCTCAGTCAAACATTAAAACCGAGCCTTGCAGAATTTTTGGAGATTTATTCATAGTATAAAAACCTCTGAAAACTTTACACAAGGTTAATATCTGAGTTAGCAAGCTCCTGTAAAAATTTCGTAATTTTTGGAGTTAATTTGCTACCTCAAATAAATCATTCAAAGTCTCTGTTCTAACTTCAAAGTCAAACCTGGTTTTACTGTTACTTGGGTTCGAGTCAGACTCGGGCTCGAGCCAATCGACTTGGTCCAGTCAACTAACTGCACCGAGCCTCTCTTTAAAACGCGCGTTGGATCTGAACCGTTGGATCTAAATCGCACGGCCCGCGCGCGTGTAAGACTTCGGACCTGCCGGTTGCTTGCGTGAATTTCAACCGTTAGATCTCCATCCAACCGTCGAGATTCTCCGAAACCTTCGGACCCTCCGGTTGCATTCTTGAATCGAGCCGTTGGATTAAGATCCAACGCCGCGTGTTCGCCGTTGTAAACCGCGTTTGACGTGGAGCAATCTGGCCGTTCATTTCTAATCCTAGGGCTCGGAACCTTTCGTTGTGTTTTAAAGCCCGGGCGTGGCGCTTTCGAGCCGTTCGATTTAGATCGTGGGGCTCGAATCGCCCGAGCTTTTTGTTGGTCATCTTCAACCTCGCCGTGCGAAAGCGAAGGCAAGGCATGGAGATGTCATTTCATGCTCCCTCGGTGCCTAGTCAACATTATGGGTCGTGGAGACACATTCGGCCATGCCATGCCCTATTGCACCCGCTATTATCTTTTCCATGTCACGCGCTTTGTGCTCCGTGTTTCCGCTTGAAAGAGGTGTGGTGCAAACCTAATGCTTTCATGGCTTTATAAGCACTCTCAATGCCTCTGGTATTTCTTTAGACCACCATCAAGCTTCATTCTCGATATTGGAGCTTAACGCCTCAAAAATAGCAAATCGCCATTGTTGACCCGAAGAGCTCCATTGGTGTTCTTGGTGTTCCAGTGGTCCTCCTTCACGTTTCTTTGCCCTAACCTTATCTATTTACTTCCTTGAACATTTCCCCTCACTTAATTTTGGATCTGATTCTCAGGAATTGTCCAATTTGGGGTTTGTTCAAATTCGGCCGAAATTGGTCATCTTCTTCCTCAGCTCAGGTGAGTGCTCCATTTTCCAATTAATGGCTCATGTAGCTTCTGTGGACCTTGATGAAGCTATATTGATGTTTGGTATCACTCCTGTGGCTCAGGGTATCCATCTCGGGTTTTCTTCTCCAAGTCCGGCGAGCTTTCACCGTGATCAAGCATCTCCGGCCATCTTTGAAGCTTCTTGTCACTAAGGTAGCTTCTTATTAGTCCTTAGAAGCTTTGGCACCCGCTTCCTTGGACCGCAGCTGAGCTTTTCGCTATTTTCGCAGTTAGCAGTAAAAGCTCCCATTTTCATTTTCCGGCTAGCCGGCGTTCTAGTCCCTCACCGCCGGTGAGAATGCTACCATTAGATTCGTAGTGCTATTGCGAATCCATTTTGGTACTTGGTGGCGCCGCGTATGCGGTGTCGCGGCGATTTGCCGTTGAACTCGCTCGGGTTTTGCTTACGCACGGGAGCTCCGTTTTGTCACTTGATTAGGACACATTAATTACCAATCATTAGTTAATTAACTGTGTCTTAATCATTGTCGTTGAGCCACTGACCAGTGGGCCCAACATCCTTAAATCACTCTCTGGTTCAATCCCGTACTGTTCCGACATCATTAATGCTTAATCATTGGTTAATTAATGAGTCGGCATTTAATCCCTGTCGGAAATCACCTCTGGGTCGCTGACTTGTGGGCCTGAGGGGTTAAAATCAAATTCCAGAGGTCATTAGTGTTTATTTAATGTTAATCATTTATGGCATTAATTTGGTCTTAGCCGTCACTCTTAGTCATTGACATGTGGGCCCAGTGCACTGTGCACGTGGGTTAAACGCTCGCGGTCGTGACTCTAGGTCACTGACATGCGGTCCCACGTGTCGGCATCTCCCTTTGAACTGCGATCAATAGCTACCGTTCATTTTTAGATCTGCGGCCCAGATCTTTGTGTGCATTCGGACCCTCCGGATGCCTTGATCATTCTCGACCGTCGATCTTGCGATCAACGGCTGGGATCTTGTATGCAATCGGACCTTCCGACCGTTGAGTGCGCTCTGGACCGTCCATCGCGATCTGCGGTGGGGTTGTCCCAAGCAACCGCGCGTCGGATGCATACACCTTCGCGGCCGTTGGATCGTGATCCAACGGTGAGCTCCGTTCGTTCGCGCGGCGTCTTATTTGTTTTGCGCAGCGTGAGCCGTAGGATTTTAGATCGAGGTTGGGAGTTGTCCACGTCGTTTTCTTTTTTTTGGGTTGTTCTGTATTTCGGTAAGTATTTGTTTAACAACTGAAAATGATGTAAAAACTTTAGAAACTCATAACTAATTCATTTTAACTGCTTTTTAGATAATTCCAACTGTAATAAATTTGGTTATCACTTTAGTTTATTATAAAAATGGGTTTAAGCATATTCCCGTAGGAGAAAATTGTGTAGTTAGAAATAACTTGATTTCTGTCATTTTGAATATTCCAGAAATAGTTTTAACCTTGAAAAATGCATATCTTTTCTGTATAAATCCAAATTGTGCAAAATCAATTTTGTTAAATTCGTCTGTTAGTATATTTTCGTATAAAATAGGATTCGAGCATGTTCATAATTCTATAAAATGGCTTGCATTAGATTTACAACTTAGAAAAATCATGAGTAAATATGTATAACTCCAAATTTAGTAAATCCAACTTTTTGTTATTAGGATGTCATAATCTACACTGCTATAAAAATTTTGGACCTTAGATCATTCGGAAAATTTCACTATGAGCAGTATTAATTATTAATTAGATTGCTATAAAGGTGAGAAAGAGCATTTTGCTCATATCTTTTGCATGCTTAGTTCAAATTGCAAAATTCTTGTTCTATCATTGTCTTAGATCATTCCCTAGCTGTAGTGTAAATTTTATTAGATTTGGATGTGTTTCTTTGTTGGGGTGTATTTGGTGTTCTTCGTTCTTATTTGCTTATCGCCTTTTAGCGTTAGGTTAGAAGACAATATTATTAATCTTGATATTGAGCCACATGACCATCGGATCTGCACTTCACCGGACAAGCGGATGTAGCATTCATTTGATCATATTGTTCCTACTATCTTCAAAGTCTAATATATTGTTTGCAAATTCTATGTATGCATTGCTATGTTGTTTTAAACTATCGTCGATAGTTGGCCTACTAGATGCATTATCAGTAGGAAATGTTTATTCCTCTACTACTGAAGCCTAGGTTACTTGCTGTGATTTTGGGTTCGCTGGATGAACCTTTGTCACTTAGTAGTTTACGTGTTATTATGCTTAGCCATGCTTAGTTATCGGTAGAAATGGGCGGTTATCGACTTGTCGATAACCTTGATCACACAAACTGTTATAACCTGTATATTTCAGCCTTGTGCTTTGTCTAAATTGCAAAACTAAAACTGAAAATGAAAAATAATTTAGACTTGGGCACAATGGTATGATGGTGTGATCTTTTGGGTGTGATTGGAATGGTGCCCGGGTCAATTAAGGACCGAGCTACTTGTTACACCAAACCAAGCATTTGTGCGTGCTAACCACACTAGAGGGATATGGGACCTCTCTTAGTGAGTACTTTGGGTGTGTTAATTAATGAGTCGCGTGGTGGGTTGCATATTTGATTATATGCAACATGGACACGTTGTAGGAGAAGAACACCGCCGAGGGCGGTGTATCTTGCTCCACGTATGGGTCCTTGTGATCCATATTTCGTCGTGAGATCACTAAGGATTAACCCCATACGTGCGTCTCTTGATTAGCATATTCCATTGGAAAGGGTTCGTAGGACTCATTTGTCTTAGGCATACCAAAGGAAGTGTGCTTAATAGCTTGGCAAAAGGCGATCAAGTGTGGGTACATTGGTACACCTGCGAGGATTAAAACTATTCGAATAGCCTCGCCCTAGGTTATGGACACGCTTGGGGAAGTCTTTCAAGAGCTAGACTACAACCTTTTAAAATTAAAACTTGATGGTGGTATGAATCGGATTCATGCTATTTTGTGGTGGCTTTGGGAAAGTCACTTCTAGGTGGATACTTGTTACTTATGTTTACTCATTTGTTATTTAAATGCTTAAAAACAGATTTTACAAACTCTTTGTTCAATCTATTACAATATTGCAAATGAAACTTGCTTTATCGTCCAAAGAACCATATAACCACATTCCTTTGAATCTGACTTTCATGTAGCTATGTATAGGCTTGCTACTCGTAAGTCTTGCGAGTACATTTTGTACTCACCGCATTGCTTGTATTGTGCAGAGGATGATAGTGAGTCCGATGGACCTCACTTTTGTGAGTTGTCTTTGTGGCGGTTTAAGGGGCGATTAGCTTGGCGGCCCGGTCGGTTGCCACGTGGAGTTATGAGGCTAACCGGTCGTCTTTTGGTTTAAGCCATCTTATGGCAACTTTGCTTCATTATTACTTATTTGGTACTTATGTCATTTGGCGGTCGGTGCTCAGTAATAACTTATATTACGTATGTCTTTTGGTAGACTAGTTATATTACATTGTATGGAAATGATGCATGCTGTGATTTGATGTATGTGTCTTTGCTTGTTCGGGAGGCACATGTCCATCGAGACGCGGTTATTTTATTTGTGATACTAGGACCGGTGGAAGGTTAAGTATTACAAGTTTAATAAACCGAGCCTCACAGAGCTTGGTATCGAGCCATCTTGACCGTAGAAACCCTAGCTTGGTCGTCCCTAGTATATTTTGAAAACTTACTTTCCAAATGTCGATGCTTTCTGAAAATCTTAAGTAAGTTCTCGATTTTACTCCTCATCTATCTTAGTTTGCTCATCTCACCTCATTCGAATCGAATTTGAAAGTCGAGTTTTCTTCTCATCTTCCTTCAAAAGATAGTTGTTTATCGAGTAGATTGGTTTTGGGTACATCATGTGAGTTATAAAATGAAAGTATTGGCGGTCTTGAGAATATTTGAAGCAATGGAAGCTACAAATTTGGCGGAGGCTTGAGAAGAAAATCTGACAGAAGCGGAATTTACGGACAGCTAGCATTTAGGTAGTAAAAGTGCTGAAAATGAGAGTTTAATTCCACTAAAATTTGTGGGAATAAAAGGGTAAGAAGTGATATGAGTTAGCTTAGTGTCTAACCTTTCTTTAGTGAATTTACCACCCTGTTCCTAGCTGTTTCGAACAGAAGTTGAGATTCTGAAAATTTCCTTCCTGAAAAATTGATTACTCGTTTTTCCATACGAGTCGGTCATAATAGGAAGATGGTTGTTATCTTTGTGATCTTGCTGAAATTTTATGTTGTTACTTGAGCTTTTAAAGGTTGTTTTGTTTAGTGGTTAGTTGTTTTCTTTGTCTCCTATTCCGGAGTTGTGTTTAACCTATTTTTGTGGAACAGGATGACAAGAACCACACTAGCAATCGTACTGGTTCCGATGAGGAGCTTCCCCTCCTCAGACCATGGTGAGGTTACGGCTCAGATCGGCGGAATCGCATGGACCGGACCGGATCTTGGAGGTCATTGCGAGAACACCTCCGCTCCGCCGCCGCCGGGATGCAGGAGGTGGTTGCCACCGATCTCGTGGTGGGCTTGCGGAGTTTCTCCGCACGCGACCGCCTACCTTCTCTCGATCCGAGGATCCACTCGACACGGATGATTGGTGTGTCTTGTTGGCGAAAGCTCAATATCGCTCGATGCCGGGAGCGGGGCGGGCACTCTTTGCATCCCATCGGCGAGGTGCGGCACTATCTTAGTGGGAGAACTTTCGCCATGCGGCCCGCGAGCCACGTTGTCTCGTCGCGATGAGTTTCGATCGCTTTCCGTCGGGCCCACATTCCGATGGCACGATGAAGCTCAAGAAGAAAGAGTTTCTTGCTTAAAGCGAGCGCAAGTCGTCTCGAGTACCTTTACGAGTTTAACCACTTGGCTCGTTACGCTCCGGGAGAGGTGGCCTCTGATGAGGCTAAACAGGAGACGTTCATGGATGGTTTGTCCGAGGAGCTGCAGGACAAGCTATCTATTGTGGACTTTGCGACTTCGGGCCTTGGTTGACAAGGCCATCGTCGCCGAGCACAAAGCGAAGGCGCTGGGTGAGTCGCAGCGCAAGTGGGAGGCCCATCGGTGCGCGCAGGCGGCCTCACTCGCCCCCGTGTTGGGCCCGCACCAGGGGCTCGTGCTTTGGCTTCACCACCGCCGAGGCCGTCGGCGCCGATCCTCGCCCCCGCGGTCGTGTTTGACCACGTGCACTGCGACTCGCCGGCGCATTGCGCTCCAACCCAGTGCGATGTTACTGTTCGCTTTGCAACAAGAAGGGCCACTATGCTAGCGGTTGCCCTCGAGGATGGAGCAGCCCCTCGTCCTAATGGAGGGCGGGGAATGGTCACACGACCGAAGGTGATCGAAGACCAGTGTCGGGAGAGGTCGAGTCAACCACATCTCGGTGAGGAGGCTCGGGAGGCACCGACGTTGTGTTGGGTGCGTTCCTTGTTAGTTATCGTCTGCTGCGGTGTGTTTGACTCGAGCATCGCATTCTTTATTTCGAGATCATTTCTTTGCTGTTTGTGACCTTCACCTTGTTCCTTTGGGGATTCCTTTGCTTATTCGCTCTCGGGAGGAAATGAATGAGTCGATCGGGGAATCTGGGCGTTCTATTAATATTGAAGGAGTGGAATTCTTGGCGAATCTCATCTTACTCGACTCGTAGCGTCTGGATGTGATTCTTGGTATGGATTGGTTGTCCCGACACTTGGGGCAAATCGATTGTGCGGGAAGATGGTTTTCCTCACTAGTCCCTCGGCGAGCAAATTGGGATTTCACGCATTTGCAGGGCCACACCTTTGTGCCCTTGAAGCTAAGCGACCATGGAGATTCAGGATGTGCCTGATCAGTGACTTTGTGGATGTCTTCCTGAAGATTTGCAGGTATGCCTCGATTCGAGACTTGGAGTTTGTGATTGATTTGCTGCCCGGTACCGCTCCAATTTCTAAGGCGTCGTACCGAATGCCTCCTAATGAGTTGGAAGAGCTGAAGAAGCAGTTGGGTGAGCTTCAAGCAAAAGGCTTCATCCGTCCTAGCTCATCTCCTTGGGGTTGTCCGGTCATTTTTGTGAAGAAGAAGGACAAGACCCTGCGTATGTGTGTTGATTACCGTCCGCTGAATGAAGTGACGGTGAAAAACAAATATCCTTTGCCTCGTATTGATGATATCTTCGACCGGTTATTTGGAGCTTGTGTGTTCTCCAAGATTGACTTGAGATTGGGGTACCATCAAGTCGGATCGAGTGAGATATTCCAAAGCGGCATTCACTACTCGTTATGGCCTTTACGAGTACACCGTCATGTCTTTCGGTTTGACCAATGCTCCGGCTTTGTTCATGAATCTTATGAACTTCGGTGTTCATGGAGTATTTGGATAAGTTTGTTGTGGTTTTCATTGATGACATTCTTATCTACTCAAGAATGAAGAAGAGCATCTTGAGCATCACCGTATGCCAAGTTCGACAAGTGCGAGTTACGGTTGAAGGAGGTGGCATTCTTGGGCCATGTTCTTTCAAAGCAGTGGTGTAGTGATGGATCCTAGCAAGGTCGGCGATGTTCTATCTTGGGGCAGCCAAGTCGATCCACCGATGTGAGGAGTTTCCTTGGTTTAGCGGGCTACTACGCGCTTTATCGAGAACTTCTCCAAAATTGCTAAGCCCATGACCGAATTGCTCAAGAAAGAAAAGAAATTCGTGTGGTCATCGCTTGTGATTTGAGTTTTCAAGAACTCAAAAGGCGATTGACGTCGACACCGGTGCTTGTTCTCCACGATGTGCATAAGAGCTTTGACATTTATTGTGATGCCTCCGCACAGGACTCAGTTGTGTTCTTATGCAAGAAGGCAAGGTAGTGGCCTATGCATCGAGCGATTGAGGCCTCATGAACTCAACTATCCTACCCATGATTTGGAGTTAGCGGCGGTGGTTCATGCACTCAAGATTTGGCGGCATTACCTTATTGGTAACCGTTGTGAGGTGTTTACGATCACAAGAGCTTGAAATATTTGTTCGCCCGGCCGGATCTGAACCTCGAGCGGAGAGATGGTTGGAATTGATCAAGGATTATGATATGGGTATTCGGTATCACGGGCAAGGCCAATGTTGTTCTTGATGCACTCGATCGCAAGGTGTATTGCAATACCTTGTCACTTCAAGAGCAACAACCTACCCTTCTCGAAGAATTTCAACGGCTTAATTTGGGATTGGTTGAGCATGGTTCTCTTGCTACCTTGGTTGTGCAACCGACTTTGGTGGAGCAAATCAAGGCTGCCAGTGACAGGATGTTGGTGTGATCCAAATCAAGCAGAACATCAAGAATGGGACAGCTAAGTGCTTTTACGAGGATGAGCACGGCGTTGTGTGGTTTGGACTGACATTTTGTGGTCGAAGGTCATGGAATTGCGGGATTTGATTCTCCGTGAGGCCCATGACTCCCCTTTGTCTATCCATCCTGGAGCTACCAAGATGTACCAAGACCTTCGACGAGAGATTCGGTGGACCCGCATGAAGCGAGATTGCGGGTTCGTTCTTTGAGTGCGGCGTGTGTTGTCGTGTCAAGGTGAACATCGGCGTCCAGAGCCTTCTTCGACCTTTGCGATGCACGAGTGGAAGTGGGATTCGTTGGTATGGATTTCATCACGGATTGCCCGCTCACCCAAAGGAGCGATGCCGTTTGGGTGCGTGATTGATAGGTGACTAAGGTGGCACATTTTCTTCTGTCAAGACCCGGCTCGTGTGAAGCCCTTGGCGAGCTTTATGTCTCAAGGATTGTGAGTTTGCATGGGGTGCCACGACGATTGTGTCGATCGTGGTTCTCTTTTCACCTCTCGCTTTTGGCATAGTCGCAGAGGCTATGGGTACACGTCTTTCTTTGATTCGACTTATCATCCTCAAAGCGATGGTCGACGGAGAGAGTCAACCAAGTGTTGGAAGATATGCTCCGTGCTGTGTTCTTTCCTATGGGAAGAAGTGGGAGAAGTGCTTGCCGTATGCGAGTTCTCCTACAACAACAGTTTCCAAGCTAGTCTTGGCATGACACCGTTTGAGGCTTTGTATGGGAGGCGGTGTAGAACCCCATTGGCCCAGTCGAACCGGTGGCGTCGGTTCTTGGGCGATTCCATTAATGAGGCCGAGAGCCAAGTTCAGTTGATTCGTGAGCATTTGCGCGTGGCTCAGTCTAGGCAAAAGAGCTATGCGGATCGTCGTCGTCGGGAGTTGAGCTTTGAGCCCAATGACTTTGTTTATCTCAAAGTCTCACCCTTGAAGGGCCCGGCGTTTTGGCATCAAGGGCAAGTTAGCTCCTCGATATGTTGGGCCTTATCGCATCATCGAGAGGATTGGAGCTGTTGCATACAGATTGGAGTTGCCAGCTTCACTGGAGGGTGTGCACGACGTGTTCCATGTGTCACACTTGAAGAAGTGCCTCCGTGTTCCAGTTGAGGAAACTCCGTTGGAAAATCTCAATGTGCAAGAAAATTTGACCTATCATGAGCATCCTATTCGTATTCTCGAAGAATGCGAGCGAAGAACAAGGAGCAGTGTCATCAAGTTCCTTAAGGTTGATGGTCCAACCATTACGAAGATGAGGCAACTTGGGAGCGCGAGGATCGTCTTCGTGCAGATTACCCATCCTTCTTCTCAGTAAACAGAGAATCTGGGTGAGATTCTTGTAAGGGAGGTTTTGTAACATCCCAACTTTAGGCTTGTGTTTCAAATGTAAGAAAATCAGTAGAAATTAAACTTTTTCTTACATCATGTATTTCTCATTGTGCCAAACAATTCTTGTACAAGGGATTATGGAAATACATTGTCACAAGTCTAGTTGATCCAAATCTTGATATTCCAAAAATAATCTTGTCAAAACTTATGATCATCCTCTGGAAATATTTTCCTAAGTCTCTGTGATGGTATGTGACCCCTCTGAAAAAATTCATAATTTTTAGAAATTGTTTGAATATTTTTAGAAATGATCAAACTGTTTGACTCTCGATCAAACATTAAAACCGAGCCTTGCAGAATTTTTGGAGATTTATTCATAGTATAAAAACCTCTGAAAACTTTACACAAGGTTAATATCTGAGTTAGCAAGCTCCTGTAAAAATTTCGTAATTTTGGAGTTAATTTGCTACCTCAAATAAATCATTCAAAGTCTCTGTTCTAACTTCAAAGTCAAACACGGTTTCTTATTGCTTGGGTTAAGTCGGACTCGGGCTCGAGCCAATCGACTTAGTCGATCAACTAAGCGCACCGAGCCTCTCTTTAAAGCAGCGTTGGATCTGAACCGTTGGATCTAAATCGCACGGCCGCCGCGTGTAAGACCGGACCTTAGGTTGCTTGCGTGAATTTCAACGTTAGATCTCCATCCAACCGTCGAGATTCTCGAAACCTTCGGACCCTCGGTTGCATTCTTGAATCGAGCCGTTGGATTAAGATCCAGCGCGCGTGTTCGCCGTTGTAAACGCGTTTGCGGCGTGGAGCAATCTGAGCCGTTCATTTCTAATCCTAGGGCTCGGAACCTTTCGTTGTGTTTTAAAGCCGGGCGTGGGGCTTTCGTGGCGTTCGATTTAGATCGTGGGGCTCAATCGCCGAGCTTTACTGCGTGGTCATCTTCAACCTCCGCCGTGCGAAAGCGATTGCAAGGCATGGAGATGTCATTTCATGCTCCCTACGGCTGCCCTAGTCAACATTATGGGTCGTGGGAGACACATTCGGCCATGCCATGCCCTATTGCACCCGCTATTATCTTTTCCATGTCGGCCGCGCTTTGTGCTCCGTGTTTTGCCGCCCGAAAGAGGTGTGGTGCAAACCCTAATGCTTTCATGGCTTTATAAGCACTCTCAATGCCTCCTGGTATTTCTTTAGACCACCATCAAGCTTCATTCTCGATATTGGAGCTTAACGCCTCAAAAATAGCAAATCGCCATTGTTGACCCGAAGAGCTCCATTGGTGTTCTTGGTGTTCCAGTGGTCCTCCTTCACGTTTCTTTGCCCTAACCTTATCTATTTACTTCCTTGAACATTTCCCCTCACTTAATTTTGGATCTGATTCTCAGGAATTGTCCAATTTGGGGTTTGTTCAAATTCGGCTAAAGTGGTCATCTTCTTCCTCATTTCGGTGAGTGCTCCATTTTCCAATTAATGGCTCATGTAGCCTGTGGACCTTGATGAAGCTATATTGATGTTTGGTATCACTCCTGTGGCTCGGGTATCCATCTCGGTTTTCTTCTCCACGTCCGTGAGCTTTCCACAGTGATCAAGCATCTCGGCCATCTTTGAAGCTTCTTGTCACTAAGGTAGCTTCTTATTAGTCCTAGAAGCTTTGGCACCGCTTCCTTGACCGCGGTGAGCTTTTCGCTATTTTCGCGATTAGCGATAAAAGCTCCCATTTTCATTTTCCGGCTAGCCCGCGTTCTAGTCCCTCATCGCCGGCGAGAATGCTACCATTAGATTCGTAGTGCTATTGCGAATCCATTTTGGTACTTGGTGGCGCCATGCGCGGTGTCGCCGCGATTTGCCGTTGAACTCGCTCGGGTTTTGCCGTCACAGGAGCTCCCGGTTTCGTCACTTGATTAGGACACATTAATTACCAATCATTAGTTAATTAACTGTGTCTTAATCATTGTCGTTGAGCCACTGACCAGTGGGCCCAACATCCTTAAATCACTCTACGGTTCAATCCGCCTTTGTTAGGCATCATTAATGCTTAATCATTGGTTAATTAATGAGTGGCATTTAATCCACATCGGAAATCACCTGCAGGTCGTGACTTGTGGGCACGAGGGGTTAAAATCAAATTCCAGAGGTCATTAGTGTTTATTTAATGTTAATCATTTATGGCATTAATTTGGTCTTAGCCGTCACTCTTAGTCATTGACATGTGGGCCCGGTGCGCGTGCGCGTGGTTTAACGCTCGCGTGATGCGTGACTCTAGGTCAGCGACATGCGGTCCAGCGTGTCGGCATCTCCTTTGAAGCTGCGATCAATAGCTACCGTTCATTTTTAGATCTGCGGCCCAGATCTTTGTGTGTATTCGGACCCTCCGGATGCCTTGATCATTCTCGACCGTCGATCTTGCGATCAACGGCTGGGATCTTGTATGCAATCGGACCTTCCGACCGTTGGTGCGCTCTGGACCGTCCATCCGCCGATCTGCGGTGGGGTTGTCCCAAGCAACCGCGCCGTCGGATACATACACCTTCGCGGCCGTTGGATCGTGATCCAACGGTGGGCTCCGTTTCGTTCGGCGCGCGTGCGCTGTTTTCGGCGCGCGTGAGCCGTAGGATTTTAGATCGAGGGTTGGGAGTTGTCCACGTCGTTTTCTTTTTTTTGGGTTGTTACGTATTTGGTAAGTATTTGTTTAACAAGCGAAAATGATGTAAAACTTTAGAAACTCATAACTAATTCATTTTAAGCGCTTTTAGATAATTCCAAGCTGTAATAAATTTGGTTTTCACTTTAGTTTATTATAAAAATGGGTTTAAGCATATTCCCGTAGCAGAAAATTGTGTAGTTAGAAATAACTTGATTTCTGTCATTTTGAATATTCCAGAAATAGTTTTAACCT
Organism: Ampelocalamus luodianensis; assembly: GCA_036346255.1. Classification (NCBI taxonomy): domain Eukaryota; kingdom Viridiplantae; phylum Streptophyta; class Magnoliopsida; order Poales; family Poaceae; genus Ampelocalamus; species Ampelocalamus luodianensis. The sequence goes on along the minus strand of CM070622.1, from coordinate 21,584,813 downwards.
TGAAAAATACATATCTTTTTCTGTATAAATCCAAATTGTGCAAAATCAATTTTGTTAAATTCGTCTGTTAGTATATTTTAGTATAAAATAGGATTCAAGCATGTTCATAATTCTATAAAATGGCTTGCATTAGATTTACAACTTAGAAAAATCATAAGTAAATATGTATAACTCCAAATTTAGTAAATCCAACTTTCTTTGTTATTAGGATGTCATAATCTACTGCTATAAAAATTTCAGACCTTAGATCACTCTGGAAAATTTCGCCATGAGCAGTATTAATTATTAATTAGATTGCTATAAAGGTGAGAAAGAGCATTTTGCTCATATCTTTTGCATGCTTAGTTCAAATTGCAAAATTCTTGTTCTGTCATTGTCTTAGATCATTCCCTAGTTTGTAGTGTAAATTTTATTAGATTTGGATGTGTTTTTTGTTGGGGTGTATTTGGTGTTCTTCGTTCTTATTTGCTTATCGCCTTTTGCGTTAGGTTAGAAGACAATATTATTAATCTTGATATTGAGCCACACGACCATCGATCCTGCACTTGACCGAACAAGCGGATGTAGCATTCATTTGATCATATTGTTCCTACTATCTTCAAAGTCTAATATATTGTTTGCAAATTCTATGTATGCATTGCTATGTTGTTTTAAACTATAAATCGATAGTTGGCCTACTAGATGCATTATCGGTAGGAAATGTTTATTCCTCTACTCTGAAGCCTAGGTTACTTCTTGTGATTTTGGGTTATTTGGATGAACCTTTGTCACTTAGTAGTTTACGTGTTATTATGCTTAGCCATGCTTAGTTATCGGTAGAAATAGCGGTTGCTCGACTTGTCGATAACCTTGATCACACCTAAGCTGTTATAACTTTGTATATTTCAGCCTTGTGCTTTGTCTAAATTGCAAAACTAAAACTGAAAATGAAAAACAATTTAGACTTGGTCACAATGGTATGATGGTGTGATCTTTTGGGTGTGATTGGAATGGTGCCGGGTCAATTAAGGACCGAGCTACTTGTGACACCAAACCAAGCATTTGTGCGTGCTAACCACACTAGAGGATATGGGACCTCTCTTGGTGAGTACTTTGGTGTGTTAATTAATGAGTCGCGTGGTGGGTTGCATATTTGATTATATGCAACATGGACACGTTTGTAGGAGAAGAACACCCGCCGAGGCGGTGTATCTTGCTCCACGTATGGGTCCTTGTGATCCATATTTAGTCAGCGAGATCACTAAGGATTAACCCCATCGTGCGTCTCTTGATTAGCATATTCTATTGGAAAGGGTTCGTAGGACTCGGTAGTCTTAGGCATACCAAAGGAAGTGTGCTTAATAGCTTGGCAAAAGGCGATCGAAGTGTGGGTACATTGGTACACCTGCGAGGATTAAAACTATTTGAATAGCCTCGTCTAGGTTATGGACACACTTGGGAAGTCTTTCAAGAGCTAGACTACAACCTTTTATAATTAAAACTTGATGGTGGTATGAATCGGGATTCATGCTATTTTGTGGTGGCTTTGGGAAAAGTCACTTCTAGGTGGATACTTGTTACTTATGTTTACTCATTTGTTATTTAAATGCTTAAAAGCAGATTTTACAAGCTATTTATTCAATCTATTACAATATTGCAAATGAAACTTGCTTTATGCGTCCAAAGAACCATATAACCACATTCCTTTGAATCTGACTTTCATGTAGCTATGTATAGGCTTGCTACTCGTAAGTCTTGCGAGTACATTTTTGTACTCACTGCATTGCTTGTATTGTGCAGAGGATGATAGTGAGTCGATGGACCTCACTTTTGTGAGTTGTCTTTGTGGCGGTTTAAAGGCGATTAGCTTAGCGGCCGATCGGTTGCCCTGTGGAGTTATGAGGCTAACGGTCGTCTTTTGGTTTAAGCCATCTTATGGCAACTTTTGCTTCATTGTTACTTATTTGGTACTTATGTCATTTGGCGGTCGGTGTTACGTAATAACTTATATTACGTATGTCTTTTGGTAGACTAGTTATATTACATTGTATGGAAATGATGCATCTTTGTGATTTGATGTATGTGTCTTTGCATGTTCGGGAGGCACATGTCCATCGAGACGCGGATTATTTTATTTGTGATACTAGGACCAGTGGAAGGTTAAGTATTACAAGTTTAATAAACTGGGGTCTCACAACCCGCGCACATGAACAGTGCCCACGGCCGATGAACAGTGCGCCTCGCATGAACAGTACCTGCGCGGATGAACAGTGGCCGCTGTTGATGAACAGTGTGCCCGTATGAACAGTGTTTTCGTATGAACAGTGTTTTTTACGGATGAACAGTGCTCGCGAAGAATTTTGCTACGCCCCAGCACGGGCTTCTCGCCGAACATGACCGCCACCGCATGGCGCCACCCTCCGCGTCACGGCGCGCCCCGCATGGTGTCGTATCTGGCTCGCGACCAGCGCGGATGAGAAAAAAATGGAGGCGTCGGCCTCTGACGGACATGCCACCGCGGGCGCCTCACCGTTGCATTGCGGCTCGAGCCGCCGCCGCCACCGAACCGCCGCCCGTATTGTGCCAACCGCCGCGCCGCGGCACTCTGCCCGACCGCGCGACACGCTCGCTCGCCGCGCGCGCGCGCGCTCCACCGCCGGGCTCGGCCGGTGCATCGCCGCCGGCCTCGCGAATCACCGCTGCTTCGCCCTCTATGTGCCCACCGTGTGTGTTTCCCGACTTCTTTGCCGTCTTGTATCGCACCGCCACCTCTCGTAGTGGAAGGCGCCATCGGCTCGCGGCGTGATGATCGCCTCGCGCGCGCCCTCGGCCCCGCATGGCCACCGGCCCTCTGTTTTGCGTGGCGGCCAGCCAGCGCCGCCCTCGAATGGCGTTGCGCCACCGCTTAAACCCACCCGAAGCGAAAAAAAAGGAAGGCGGTGGAGAAAATTTGAAATTTGCGAGAATTTGTCGAAGTCATTTTCCTAGAGGAAAGAGCCTCGAAATTCAAATTTTGAATCGGTTTTGCATTTGAAGCATGTTTAACTTTGTTATTATTATTTCTATGTAATTTATTTCTGCATTCTTGTTTTGATTATCGTAATTGTTTATATTGCTTTTAATCTTTGGAAATAGCGATAAATCATGAAAAATACATAGAAAAATACGGAACACGAACACGGAGTTGAAGAGCATTGTGAGAATTTTGCAACTATTTTATGCGGATTACGGTAGTAATCCTTTGAACCTTTTGCATGAATATGAAGATGGCGGCATCACGAATCGGAATTTGAAGAATCGACCAGTATGGTGAATTTGTACATAATTTATACGATCTTCAATTGCGTGGTAATGTAATCACGGATGAGCGAGAAGATTGAGAAGACTCTCTACCTTTCACTCGAGCGGTGCAATCCGCAAGCAACTATCGTCAAACGGCTACATGAAGTATGCCGAATTAATTGAGATCATGCAAGTTGCGAGAAACTCAAGATGATATTCTAAGAAAGAACTTCATCTCGCAACCACCTAGTAGCAAATGTTGTACGAAGCCCCGCTAGCGACTACAAGGTGATGAAGCCTTTCACGAATGAGAGGAACAAGAAGGGTAAGGTCGTGCGTCGCACATTATTGGTATTTTCGGTCTAAGAAGAAGGGCAAATGATAGCATGAGGCATACCTCGCCATTGCGACACAGAGGATCCACATCCATTAGCGCACTTATGAATGTGAGCGACCCGAGAGCGACCCCATCATCCCTCCTTTGGACATCGCGCGGCCACGGTAGTAGTCGCCAAGAGGAGAAGATCGCGCATGGAGCGATTTAGGCGAAGTTCTGAATACCGCCTATTAGATCCGATGCGCGCATTGCACTCGGACCTTTATAGAAACTTACGGTTTGTAATTGAGCGAATTTTGAATTATTGAATAATGGTTGCAAGCTGCAGGAGAGCAAAGCATTAAATTCTTATTATGAGTCTGTAAGACTTATTTTCTGTCTTTATAATAGCAAGTTATGTTACGATATCAAGTATTTTATTTATGTGTTGCTTGCTTTTGCTACATATTAATAAAGTACATTATATTAGAACGCGTGTGGCGCCCTATGGAGGAAGTGTGCTTAGCATGTAGCGGACAACGAATACCATCCGAGAAAGCGAATTTTTTCGATCGATCGGCAAGAATCTTTGGTAGTCTTCACGACGAGCATGATGGCGATACTTGTATAATAGGCTCAGGAAGGGCCATAATTATACTTCCAACGGGCACAACTTTGGTCATTGAATAAGACTCGTTGTACCCAGAATCGACTAGAACTCTCAAGGATATTTGCGCTAACAGTTTCCATGTAGAGACTGAAGAAGAGTATGGTACAGAATACCTGCTCGTTACAAAGCGTGAAGAAAGTGAAAAATAGCATTAGAATATCTTCCTCCATATGAAATTGGGCTATACTACACTAATATTAAGGCATCTACAGCCTATACTGTCATGAAAACCGTATTTAGAAGCTCCGAACTTTTCTATCTCTGACATGATAGATTGTGTCGCCTAGGTCTTAGGATGATGAGAAATATAATTAACAATTCACAGGGACATGATATGAATGTTAAGAATTTCTCGAATCAGGAAGATTTTGTGTGCCCCGCATGTGCCACCGGGAAATTAATTACTAGACCTTTTTGCTCTGAAAGCAAAGGATGAAGTTCCTGCATTCCTGGACCGTATCCAGGGAGACCTTTTGCGGTCCTAAATAGCCCCTGTAAAGGTAATTTGAGGTATTTTATAGTGCTCATCGATGCTTCCTCGGAATGGTCGCACGTATGTTTATTGTCTACGAGAAATCATGCTTTTGCAAAGCCAATCTCGTAGATAATTAAATTAGAAATATTTTCCCTGATCATCATGAGAAGTCCACCTGAATGGACAACGCTGGAGAACTCACTCCGAAAGCATTTGATGATTATTGCATGAAAATGGGAATTAAAATTGAGCATTTTGTACCGCATGTCCGTACCCAGAATGGACTAGCAGAACTTTGAAGAATTGCAATTTACCAACTACGTGTTGGGGACACGTGATCTGCCGCAAACAACTCTCATCAATTTTAGACCGTCGGCCTATAACATCCATCCACCTAAGCAACTAGCGCAAGGGTCACCACCGAAAACTTCTCATCTCTGAAGGTTTGGTTGCAAGGTTTATGTACCTATACCACCACCACAGCGGACTGCAATGGACCCTCTCCGAAAGTCTGGGATATACGTTGGTTATGAGACAGCATCCATAATCAGGTATCTGGACCCGATGACTGGAGATTTGAACAATGCCCGATTCGCTGATAGTACATGAGATGAGGTTAGTTTCCCGTCATTAGGGGGAGGAAATCAACCCTTTTATGATAATGTCGGGAAATAATTGAAGTCTAGAAGACAATTGAAATCCAGAAGATAATTAAAAATCTATGCATATGACCCGCGCACTAGTGAAGCAAATAGAAGTTCGAAGATAATTGCAGTCCAGAAGATAATTGAATTGAAGTCTAGAAGACAATTGAAGTCGAGAAGATAATAGATTTGCAAATATTAGCAAATCAACTGTCAGACCACTTTAGTGATTTGAAGAGCGTGACCAAGTAGCATTTGCACATGCGTAATGCACCGAGAGGTTTGAAATACCAATGAAGGTATCCTAATCCCGTCCGGAGGCCTCGAAAGGGCGAGAACTCCGGCCTCGAATCAAAGTGCAGGGGACGCTGGTGAAAAAGGATAAGAAGGACTTGACACAGCCGATCACCGAAGTGCCCCAGAACCAAAAGGGGAGCTAGTTGAGACCTTGTATCGGTATGGAACCTTCAGAAAAGGCATACCAGAATTGAACATCCCCATGAAGGGAGACATCAGCATGGATGTGTGCGCACACATCGGGTGAAAAACTAAAAGGACTTGCCACGCAATTGGAAGCGGCGGTGAGCAAGTAGAAGCATTAGAAGAATCGCCCCTTGAAGAAATAGCTATAAAATTTATGACCTCGAGAGAATTTTTGAATATGACAACAGCCAATGTCGACATATACTTTGCAAAGAAACTTGCCACAATCATCAATCTTGATTGAGCACATATCGCTCATTTGAATGAAAGAAAAATCGGATTGAAAGAAGGCGGTAGAAACTAAATTATTCTCTCCGAATAAAGAAAGGCGTTTGGGCACAGTGGCGCACGTCTCCCTTGTGCACCACAGAGGGCATAAGTGGATATTTGTTCGAAGAGAAATGAAAAGAAGCGAGGCTCGTTGCATAAGGTTTTATTGAACATCCAGGAGATGATTATGAAGAAACCTATTCCCCGGTCATGGGCGGAACTCCTTTTAGATATTTATCTCAATGGCAGTGAACTTGAAGTTAGAATTGAAATTGATGGATGGGGTACCAACATACCTTTATGAAATATTGGATTCGGACATTTATATGAAGATACCTGAATGTATCCCTGTCCCGAACCAAGATAGAGTAAATAGAAATATGTACAGTGTGAAACTCAGAAAGTCATTGTACGAACTTAAGCAATCAGGCAGAATGTGGTATAATCGCTTGAAGCAACTTTCTATGCAAGAAAGGCTACACGAACAATGAGAATAAACCCTGTGTATTTATACAACAATCCCAGAATGGATTTTGTATAATCTCAGTGTATGAAGATGATCTGAATATTATCGGAACCCTGAAGGATATTAAGAAAGTAAACTCTTACATGGAGCTGGAGTCTGAAATGAAAGGTTTGGGTAAAACCAAATATTGCTTAGGCTTGCAGTTTGAGCATGCCCCTGAAGGAACATTATTGCATCACCTGACCTACACTCGGAAGGTGTTAGAAAGGTTCGACTTGGCAAAGACATACCCTTTGAAAGTGCCAATGGTCGAAAGATCTTTGTAGCAAGACAAAGACTCATCTGAGACCTAAAGAAGAGGGGAGGAAGTCACGGGACCGGAACTCCCACACCGAGGTGCAATAGAAGCACTAATGTATTTAGCAAACTGTACTAGAACGGACATTGTATTTAGGGAACCTACTAGCAAGGTATAGTGCGAGAACCTACCAAAGGCATTGGCAGGAATAAAGATATCTTCGATACCTCTAAGGAAGCAAAGAACTTGTGCATTCTCTGAGAAAGAACAAAGACTTAACTATGAATGACGATCGAAAACGGTGCTTGTAGGACCCGCATACATAAATCGCAAAGCAGGCTATGAACTCCTATGTGGTGGAAGCGCAATTCCATGAAAATCGTCTAGCGAGTCTTGTACCGAGCTTGACGAACCACTCGAAATAATAGCATTATACGAGGCCTCACGAGAATGTACTTGGCCGGCGGATGATTCACTACATCCGGCTACGCACCAACCCCACTATTATCAATGAAGATAATGCGACTTGTGTTGCACAAGTGCGGATGGGTTATTGTGAAGAATCCTCTCACAAAGCATATCAACCCCAAGTTCTTCTATGCTCATGAATTACAAAAGATGAACGTAATCAAAGTCGCATACTAGGTCATGTGAGAATCTTGCAGATTTATTGATGAAGTCACTTCAGTCTAGCTTTGAAAGATGCATATGTGGAATTGGAATGATGAGACTTAGAAGTCAGAGTCGGGGAGAATCTTCACAAACGCATTACTAAAGCTTGATCACGAAGATCGAGTACCCAAAGGTAAATCACGGAGATTAAATGAAATTGGGTGGATTGTACTCTTTTTCCCTTGACGAGTTTTCTGAAGTTTCTCGGCTAAGGTTTTAATGAGGCAATTAAATGCAAGCATAGCGAACATGATTCATGTACTCTTTCTCCAAATTTTCCCACGGGTTTTTATGGAGTTTTGTGAGACATAGACATGAAGGATGGGTGCCCAGGGGAGTGTTGGGAAACTATGGGCACGACCTGCGGTCGGCCCATTAGTGGCGCCCATCCCAAACCCTAGCGGTCGTAGCCTATAAATAGGGAGTGCTATTCATTGTAAAGGATTGATCGATAGATGAAGGAATAAAGAGAAGCAAGAAGTCCCCCTACATCTTTGTGTTCTATCTCTTATTCTGTTCTTGTGTTCATGCATTGTTCTTACGATTCTGAGTTTGTCTACGAGGTAATCGCTCGGACTGGACTCGCCAGCGACGGTTCCTCAACAGATTCATCTATCCTTCCGTACGGACGTTCTACGGCGACGGATCCTGTTTAGAGATAACACTACACACACGAAATAACTTGTACGAAGAAACTCGTGGCATGTGAGATGGTGCTCCCGTTGCCACGCAGCATGATAGACAACTACCCGCTCCAGTTTCTCCGGCCAAAGCCAACTGCCTAAGCCCTTCTTCCTCAAACCTTAAAACTTACGATTCCAAATATTCAATCCTGGACGTCTGAAAAAAAAATCCAGTCCCTCCAAACTGAATTCAGAACATGCTAAGATAATGGAGAATCAGATTTTATGATTCAGGATCCGTCGTTTTCGATGTCAAAAGTTATGAAAAATTAAAGTACCTCTTGAGATAAAAATTTCCTTGTGGTATTTTTGTAGAGGAGTTACTCTGACTAAGGATAATTTATTAAAACGGAACTCGAGATGCGATACAAATTGTTGCTTTTGTGATAAAAAAGAGACCATACAACATTTGTTTTTTGATTGTCGCTTTGCCCATTTTGCTTGGCGTATAGTCCAAATTGCTTTTAATCTTAACAAACCTAATACTATTCGCAATATATTTTGGAACTGGTTATTAGGTCTTAATTCGGATTCAAAAGCAATTATTTTGGCTGGGGCGGCGGCGCTTTACTGGTCTATATGGTTATGTCATAATGATGTCATTTTCGACAAAAAAAATTATTGACCATCCTCTGCAGGTTATATTCAGATGCATTCATTGGATCCACTTTTGGTCAGCTTTGCAATGCCAACAAAGACGGGAGGCCTTGGTAGCTGGGAGCAAAGCATTGGAGGTTATTACAAGGGAGATCTTCAGCAAGAATAGGTGGAAGCTATGTAATAGACTTCGAGATATTTGAAACACTTTTATGTCATTGTTTCTCTTCAAAAGGATGTTTACTGTTTTTACGGCTTTTGTTTTGCCGTTGGTTTATGTTTTTACGGCGTTTGTTTTGCCGCTTCATTAGGGTTTATAGGGCTACTGTTTCGCCTGGTTAAGAATTCTTCGATTTATATAATAAATTTGAGCTGTATGTATCCTCGGATACAGAGACCGGGAGATGTTTTCTCTTCCATTATCTAAAAGGATCTGTCGACCTAGTTTTCTTGAACTTATGTATTATTAATTAGGTTCCTAGCTTATCCACATCCTAGTTTAACCATGGCATACAAAATTTTCACTTATTCGCTTGGCGTATATGTCATTTCATTACAATCTTGCGTGCAACTCAATGACCTATTACCATATCTTTCCGATTGAACTTTCACATTATGATTCTTGAATAATTTGATTCAACTCCCTATAGATTTACTGGTGTCCATAAGTGAGCCCTGCTGAACGACAATAATTAACCTTTTCGCCCCACCACCGAATGATTATTAGGTCTCTTCCTTTTGTTCTTCTGGACTTGGGTTGGTGAAGAGTGAAGACGGAAGCAGAGAGCATGAAACCATGAGCCCATGGACAAGGTTCTCAGGGCATATACAATAGTACAGATAGTTGTTGTCTATAGTAACTCTTCATGTCATCTATAGACAGTACTAAAGACAGCTCATACAATGGTTTGTGGTGATACAACCGGCTATAAGATTGTAGATAGCACACAATCTTTAATGTTTTTATTGGTTTTGGTGCTACAGTCGGCTGCAGGATTGTAGACAACAATATTCTATCTCTTCATTCTCTTTCATCCAAGCCAGCAAAAATCCTATGTGGCAGAAGCTATAGATGGCTGACATAATCCTATTGTACATGCTCTCAGAGAGATATCGATTGAGGCAGTTATTTTCCTCGTGGACAGCAAGGTAAGCCACAGAGGATGTTCGTAACAACTTCGTAGCGACTTCTTCGAGTGTGTAGCAGTGCTATTAGAGATTTATGCTGCTAGAGCATGTACAATGCATGTGTTTAGAGAGGTGTTTAGCCAAAAAAACTGATTTTTCTTGCCACGTAGAACAGATAAAGTGTTTATTTTGTAGCATCGATGCTTGACTAGATACCGATGCTTAAGAGGTACTTATGTATATGACTATATATAATTAATAGATAATACAATCATCTAAGCATCTATAAAATAGATGCTTGCATTGGAGGAAATTTTTTTTTACCTATAACACTCGTATATAAGCATCTCGTATTGTACATACCCTTAGGGGTTGTTTGGTTTGTGACACTAGTGTGCTAAACTAAAAATTTTGCAATACCAAAACTCAAACATAATGAGGATTCTTGATCAGGTCAGCATTTTCGGTCAAAGTCAGTCTCTATGAAAGCAAATCCATTTATTCAGGGCTCACTTGATAACGGTTATGTACCTACAACCATGATTAAAAGAAGTATTACCCTTTTACTATGGCCAATTTGAGTCATGAGACAACTAATCATAGATACTATACGACAAGTCATATGGTTTGGGCCAACTCTAAACAACAAAACTGGTCGGAGAACATGGTAGTTTCCACGTTACTAACGTGAGCAGTTATTGGCGCATCTGACAACTTACGACGGTTAACTAAGAGACGCTATTGCGTGCATAAAGACTCAACGAGGGAACGTATGTGAAGAAAAAAAATGCCTTTAGAGGCATTAACAACTACCTCTTTAATAGTTATAAGGAGGGTAACATGTGTACCTTGTAACACAATCATTCTAAATTTATCAAAATCTGAATCAATCTCAATCTCATTATAATTGTATTCTTGTACAAACTTTCATTGTGTCCACGGCGATAAAGATTTCTATTTCAATCGTGCTCTCATATTTTATTTCCCTGTAAGCTCGATAAGGGATCTCGTGTCTTGATCATCGATAGGACATGCCAAAACCTAAGCAAAAGAATGGTGTTTGGATCATGGCCTATTAAAATTTTGGCTAGATAAAAATTGAGCGGTCAGTGATTTGGTTGCCCTCGGACTGCCCGAGTGTGGTGTTAGATTTCTTTGGCATTACCAAAATTTCTTTGGTGTTACCACATTTTGGCTTCAAACCAAATGCCAGGCAATTCTTTTGGGCAATAACAAATTTTGGTAAGGCTAGTTGGGACTTCAAACCAAATAGCCTTAATTGGTGGGGAAGTAAATCAAGTCTAATGCTGCTGCCATCCAATCATGTTATGGATGTTAAGGTTAAAGTTGATTTACCATGTCTACATCTCGCTTTATTTACTGCCTTTTTTCTTTTGAAATTTGGCAAGAAGCTCTGCCATCAGTACTTAACAAAGAAGGTGGGCATCTGGGTTCGAACCTGGGTAGGTGGGGCGAACGACCATATTGTGACGACCCCATTTCTGAGACCATCAAACTCTATGCAACCGCCTAGGATGTTCAGTTACGAAACAAGAAATAGTACCACAAGCATGCTTTCAATTATTACAATAAAGCCAAACATGTATTACAAAATATTAAGGCTTATCAGTCGGTTTTAACACAACTACAGGCATCCAAGCCCAGAGTTTATATATTACATCAGAAAAAAACTTTCAAACACCACAGGCAAGCCTGAGCGCAACTAAGACCTAATACCAGATATCATCGCCATCTAAAGACTCCTCGAAACCTTCTTCATATTGATCTTCATTATTATCCCTGGTTTCTTCTGTTCATGGTTTAGCAAGTATGAACACGACAGTACTTGGCAAGTCATATGAGAAACTATTTAACTACTTGTCAGGGTTTCAATTGATCGATGAAGGTTTATTATATTAGGTGTATGTGGATGCATCATATCAATTAAAACAATTTGCCTTTAAAATAGTGAAACCATAATAATAATACTAGGGGTTTCTCAGCATATGTAATTACCATCTTAACACCTCAAAATCTCTACTTATGTCTCATTTACTGGAATCACCCACGAAGACAACTCCATTGCCACGTTGCTAGCTCTTGATTGCGCGACTGTTTCTTCCGCATTTCTTGCACAATCAAGCGCATTTAGTTTGCCACTCTCTCCCGTCTTCACTCCTTCCACGATCTCCATCCTTATCTCCATTTTATTCGCTTTTGCTCTGCCACCCGCGCCTGCAAGAAACTGCCACGCACGTCCTTGCCGCCTTGGCCACGCCCTTACCCTATGAAAGGGAGAACCCTCTTCGCGATCATCTCCTCATTCTATTCCCCGCAACCCTAGCCATCCTACTCCCCTCTCATCGCTGGAATCACCCGTTGAAGCTCCTCCACTGCGAGCCCTTTCTTCGCCGATTGCACCTCCATCGACAATGCTCCATTTCCATCATCTACACCACCATCTTGGCCAGCTCGTGTTCTATCTCGGGCGCACACTCTTGCTACTAGAACACCGTCGGTCACTATAGCCACCGGAGCCCTAAGTTCACTACCGCTTTTCTTCCTCACCGACGACCATTTCCTCTCGCCCTCTCGCTGTGAAGGTCCATATAAGGTTCGCCTCATCACCCTCTTTTTGTTGGTACCACTCACAGTCGTCGTCGTGGCACGTTGACCTTAGGAACCCACGCGCCACCCTTCGCCGATGTGACGTGGCGCCACCTAGCAGCCACGTGTGCGGCACATCAGCCCCTTTGGCCCAGTCAATGCCCACGTCATCACCCACGTGGCACATTGCACCAGTGCATGTGAAAACCAGTATTGTTCCATGAGCTAAGTCTATCGTGAACCAAAATAATTTCGTGGACCTGGTCCTTGGACCGTGGGCCTACATGTCCAGAACTAAACAGGTTTTTCTGTAGAAAAATAATTCCATTAAAACAAAAATCAATCGTTGACGTCATGATTGCGCAATATATAGAGTTTCCTTTAGGAAAATAATTCATTAATTCCAGGAAATTTAATTTAGGTTCATTTCTTTAGAATTCAAACTTCCGAGGACTCGTTCTCCTTCATACTAGCTACGATTCCGGTGATTCAAATTTATAAATTAATATAAAAAATATAATCTAACTATTTAAACCAAAATTATTTAATTTGGAGTTTATTTGAATTTAGCTTATTTCCATGTGTAGACTTGACAACTCGAGAGCAAGAGTTGTTTGACGACCAGAATTTTGAGCAAGACAAGTTACATCTTTGATCATATTTGAATCCTAGTAATTTAAATTATTTAAATTCTATTTTTATATTATTATTGCATTGATTATTTGTATTCAATTTAATTTAAATCACTGTTTTAAATTATTATAGTTATTCCTAATTCCTTTGTATGGCCAAACTTTGACATTGACATATTATACCTTGTCAATTTAGATGAAAAACCTAGTTGATACAATAGTATGAACTAGAAATTGATTGAAAAATATTACGCAAATACATGCTTAAACCAAAAATGTTTAATTTGGGAATTTAACCAAATATCCAACTCAGTTTAAAAATAAGTCTATGGCAATTGTTTGCTATGGAAAATTTTGTAATTGATTTTGAAAAGTAAAACAAAATGAAAACTGGTTTAGATTTGGGCAAAATGGTTGTTAAGGTTGGTGCAAGTTGATGCAAGATATCAAAGCCAGGGTTTTAATGGAAGTTGCCCAAGTTAGTTAAAGACCGGTCTACGAGTTGCGACTTGTAAATCCCTTTTGTACTACCACAAGTGTGGTATGGGATAGATCTAGCTTAATAATTTGCAACACTCCTCTATTAATTGTGCCATGTTGATGTGCGGTATCGGTTAGGCAGTTTTCCCACCTGGTGCAAAAGGGGGTTTTCGGCGGACAGTTAACCTAATGGAAGTAAAACCTTAGCGGGCATAATAACTTTAGAGTGGAACATTGTAAAAGCCTTGTGATAATCACTTTGTCACACGCCTTCAGAAGCGTGTCATGGCCAACAATATAAATCGATTATCTCTTGTGGGTAAAGTTGTACAACCTCTACAGAATATAAAATTATTCGAATAGTTGTGTCACGGTCATAGACATGCTGAACAAAGCTTTCCGTGGATTAGACTTTGGTTTTGATTTCAAAATGATTTTGACAAATGATATTAGATAGTTTATCCAATTGAAAAATTGGGCGGTTAGCCATGTGATAGGAGGGTATCATTCACCATATTTTTGTATGGAGGTTACTCGACTATAAAACTTGAATTTAGAAAATAATTTTTAGTTATAGAATAACTGTTTTAGAACTTAGTACAAATATTTAAAGAAAACATTGTTTTATGCAAATTTAACCCTATAAGCCTTCCTTTGTTATACTCTCGTGCATTATAATATCTTATTGAATGTTGTAACATCCCAATTTTGGGACTTTTTGAAAATTTTAAAATAAAAATAACCATCTGATTTGTCTAAATTGTTAAAGCTTAATTTGATATTTTAGAAATAAAAACAATTTAATGTGAGTAAATCAAACTCCAATTAAATAAAAATTATGTTACTTGATTTTCTCGTTTTATCTTGGATTTCTTTTTTAGGATCTTTTTGCTTTTTCTTTTAAGGTCTATTTATTTCTTTTCTATTTTCCCAAAAGTTATTTTATTTGTTGAAAATTTTAATTTAATTTAAAGTGGGAAATTATTTTGGAGTTTTACATTTTATTGAATTTAATAAAGCTTAAATTGAATTTCAGAATGAAAAACATTTTAAATGATTAAAATAAACTTTAATTAAATCCAAAATTATTATTATTTTATATATTCATGTTCTAAGGAATTTTATAAATTTTCTTAGATCTTTTGTATTTATTTTCTTTCTTTTTCTCCTTTTCTCTTTTCCTTCTTTTCTTTTCTCTTTCTTCTACCTCCCGTTGTTGTCTTTCTTCCCATTGGCCTCCAGTGTGCCCGCCCAATTCTCGCCGCAATTCCTGTTGCGCCGAACATCGGCCCCGGCCACCTCGACCCCCTATCCTGCGCGCACACCGCCCGCACTACCCCGTGCGCGGCTGCGAGTGTCGCGCCTGTGGCACCCGCTGCCACCTCATGCCGCCTTGCCCTCCTCCTTCCTCCCCTTTCCTCTCCCCTCCCCTCCTCCATTTTCTTCCCCCAACCAAAGCTCTCACATTCTTCCACACCGCCGACCGGAGGCCACCTCCCTCGTTCTCCCTCTCCGACCGCCCTTTTGCCCCTTAGCCTCGTCACGGTGTGCCCCTCGGTCTCCTCTTCCACCTTCCCGAGTTTCCCCTCACCTCTCCCATCCTCATCGTCAGAATTCGAGGATTTCCGCCGCCGGCCGAAGCATCCTTCTTCTCGCGTTCCGCTGCTATCATTGATCCTCCGAAAACATCGCCCACTCCTCGCCGCTTCGTGTTCTACATGATAATCTCACCCTCCTCGTTGGAACCTCGTTGGAGCTCCCCCGCCCTCTTGCACTCCCATTGCCACCACTGCCGTTTTGCCGCGTTGCCGCCACCGCGTTGGACCTCTGATGAACCACGGAAGTCCTGATTTGGCCCGATCTTTCGATGAGCTCACGATCTTGGCTATGAACTCGTAAGGCTCGAAACCACGTGATCGCTGAACTGCTCGACAAGTCGTTATCAATCGTGCATGAATACCCAGATGACCTGATCACGAAGATCAATTTCTGCATACACCGAAGAAGCACGCAAGAACAAGATAAATATCAATATGAAATTATGAATAGGAATTAAGATTGTATTGATAAGTGGGGTTCCGAAGAACAATGTCGTTGTTGATCAACAAAACCCGAGGAACTAGATGGGGGGCGGGGGCGGCCACTATGTAAAGGGGGAAGAGCGAGGGGTGGTGGTACTGTTCACGTATGAACAATAACTATATGAACAGTATGGGCCTAGGGTTTCTATCCGAATTACAATTCTTGCGGCCCAAATAGGTGACACAACACCTTCTTTTAATGATTGCCGCATGCACAGAAAGAATTTGGAGAGGCTGGATCTGTTTGAAAGAGGATGAGATAAGCTTTCAATCAAGTACCTGTGGTCCTCAAACAGAGTCCATATGTGAAAGTTATGCACGTTTGAAGTCAGGGTTGTCTCCGGAGGCCGAATTGGATTCCAAAATGTGTCTAACTTGAACTCTTGCTTGACTTGATACAAAGTGATGTGAAAACCTTCCTTGTACTATGACGTGCAGTAGCGGTCATATCCGGAAGGTTGATGCCCTCATCCACCTCCTTCGACCACGCCACCGCCGCCCATGGGTTCTTTACCCTTATGGGAACCCATTTTTCCCCTCCTCGCAGGCGCCACCACCTAGCCTATCACCTCCTTGCTCCAGCTCTGTACTGCATTCTCCTTCTTCTTTGTTGTTCTTAGGTCTCTTGCAAGTGGGACCTGGGTGTAAGCCTCTCACTTTTCCTTCTCTCTTGCTCTCTCTTACTAATGGACCCCCTTGTCATCCACCATTCCTTTGTTCTCTATGAAGAAAAATGGCACCGCATTTCAATAGAATATTCTATTCTTTTTTTCTATTTTCTATCATTTCATGTGATTAAAAACTTCTGGACGTTCGTTCTCCCTCATACGAGCTCCGATTTTGTCGATTCTCATTTTTAAATTCATCTAAATTCAATACCTTTCTTTTGGTTCTAATTTGGTAATTTTTGGATTTTATTTGGAATTGTGGTATTTATTTGGTTCTTTTCACACATATAGATTCCGACGTTTTCAGAGAATTCCTAGACCCATCAACCGAAGCAACTCAATCCTTCAACGAAGGCAAGTCGTGAACCTTTAATAATGTCGTACCCATTTTTATAAAAGTATATTGTTTATATCAACATGCATTGTTAAGTTTATATCAAATGTTTCCAGGAGTAGTTAAGTACCTATTTGACATTATGCCGCCTTGAATAATTGCAATGGATATGTACTCTTGGACACCATAGGTTTGGTAAATATTAGTTGGTCATATTTTAATTACCAACATGGGCGTAAATTATGCTTAGCCATACTTAGTTACGATGGGATTCATGATCACATGTTCTTAAATGATTAATTTTGACCTAATGTGATATGGAATTGTGGTGCGAGACCATTGTTGTAAAATTTTATGTCATGGCATGGTTTGTCATTGGTTTGGGTAAATAAAATGATTTATGCTTGGACGAGTGATCGTGCAGTAAAGGGGGTGCACGAGGCACAGTGCGCGAGTACATTGTAGGATGCAGGAGGCACTTAGGTGCGCGAGGCACGTGGGATGTGGTAGTCTCGCCTGAACAACCACTTAGGACTCAACTTTGTGCGCCATTGATCTGGGCCTTACCGTACAACCACATGTACTGGGTGGGGTGGACTTGGCCAACTAATTAGCAATATTTTGATTCAATTCTGTTTTGGATGACGATTTGGCGCAAGAGGGGGTCCGAAATGGCGAAACCTTAGCAAACAGAACCGAGTCAAAACAGAGCTTTGTAAAAGTCTTGTGATAATCGCTTAGTCGCACACCTTTGGAAGTGTATCAGAAGGATATTATAAACTGGTTATCTCTTGTGGGTCAAGCTGTACAATCTCTGCAGAGTGTAAAACTATTCAAATAGTCGTGTACCCGGTTATGGACAATGCCTAGCGATTTCACACGAGGGGTAGATTTTCTCAAAAATATTTGAGTGATTTTGTTGGGAAGCGATCTGGATGTTGATTGTGGTTGGGAAGTGAACAGGGTTGTTCACTAGTTGTTTCAAAGAACTTGTTTACTTATGTATTAATCTTTTAAATTGTACTTTTCAATCTGTTTACTGTATTTATTGTCAATACTGCTTTCTTCAAAATAGCCATAAATCTATCCTTGTCCAAGCCTTGCATGAATACTATTTGCATACATTTCCCTATGACTTGCTGGGTACTTTAAGTACTCACGGCTTTGCACCATTGTTGATCAGTCACCGAGGAAGAACCAGGAATCATCTAGTTCTACGAGGAGTACTTCGAAGACTATGTGGACTAGGATGCGTTCTCTACTCGATTGCTTTGGGCATGTCGGATGGCTACCATGAGTTATTTATTTTTGCTGCAAGTTTACTCTTCTGGTCTTAAGTACTACATGGCAAACTCTATAAAACCTTGACCATAAGGTCTGTTGCTACTAAGTAATATTAATTTGTCTGCTTTTTAGATATTTTGTTGTATGGATATGATGTTATCGATGTTACAACTATGTGAACTAGCTACTAATCATGGGACTAGTTCATAATACATAGAGGGCTCTGACTCAGTGATCTGGGGTCCCGATAGCTGCGCCCTAGATGATTGCTTGTGACGTATCGTGTGGCCTACTACTACTCTATGCTTCCGTTGTACTTTTCTTTTAGCTTCAAGCCCTTTGTAATAAAACTTTGATATATTGAATAAATTGCATGATGTGAATTTATTATCATTTTTGTTGAACTGTGTACATTAGCTATTCCTGGACTAGTGTGGAAAACTCAGAGAATCCGGGAACCTTCTATTCCTGGGTTCGACACATTATCCCTTATATAGCTTATGAGGAGGGTGGAAGTTGCTACGTGACAAGAGGTGCCTCAACGATTGGTTAATTGCAGATGTTTGATAGCGGTTATTGCCAGAGAAACATCCTCCCCCACATTCGTCGTGCAGTTATACCAGAGATAGAGGATTATGTGCAGTTATGTCAGAGGATAATAACACATGTATAACTACTACACATAAATGAGCTCAATTAATAGAGTCCCTAGTCGATTGGGTCCACATGTCTGTGGGTTCTATCGACCATAGGGTGATCGTGGTTGACCTGATCTTAGAAAGTCTTACGATCATAAGGTGATCGTAGTAAAGCTTACGGTCATAAGGTTATCGTAGAAGTGCTTACAACCACTAGATAATTGTAACCTTTCCTTATCATTGTAAACTAATGATGAGGGATACCTCTGATGGTTGTATAAAGATGTTATCATGTATAATAAATATTACAAATAAATTACTTAGTTAATTGAGTATTATTATATCCAGGTACTATCCACTCTCGGGTTCAAGTGGAATAGTAATATGCTTGATGAATAGTATCATGTCAGGTTTGGGTGAATAGTAATGGGTTTGGATCGGGGTTAGCAGGTTGCATAGTGTTGGACTAGTTGGGTTGGGCTTGGAATAGTACTGGATTGGACCAGTTGCTTGGCTCGACCGAAAGGTTGGCTGGGCCAAGCCTTCTTGGCCCACCAAGGCAACCCATATGGCATGCGGCCAGGCTTGCATAAAGCGGCTGCTCGCATAAAGCGAGCCTAGAGCCTGATCCCATGGATCTCGGGCCAAAGAAGACGGTGGTGACGTCGGTGGCGATCGGCGACGGCGGGTGGTGCAGTGAGCACCACTAAGGCTCATGCAACCCATTTTCGGCCTTTGTGAGGGTGAAGGGGTTAGTTGGTGGGCTAGTGGCAGTGGTAGCACACAACCGAGGCAGGGGAAGGATGTGGTGGCACTACGGCCATGCTCTGGCCAAATTGGTCGGTGCTTGAGCATGAGGAGGTCGAGGGGATCTCGGTGGTGGAGACGGTGGGGCTTGGGTGGTCCGAGGTGGCCTGGCAGCGTTGGCCGTGGGCAGCGTGACGATGGAGCTTGGTGGTAGCGAGCTGGCGGCGGGGATGGTGAGTGTGGTGCTCGGTGGTGGCTTTGTGGTGGTGAGGCGAAGCTCATGACATGGTTGGAGGGGTGAGGGTGTGGACAGGGTGGTAGATTGAGAAAGTGGCTCTCTAGGGAAACTTCGTGCATAGCAACGATTGGAGGTGGCCAGCGTTGGGAACGAAAGGGGAGTGGTGTGAGGTTGCGACGGAGCTAAATATGAGGAGGGGATGCGGGAATAGGCTTTATAATAGGTGGAGGCAGTGGCGACAGTGGCGGCAGGGGAGCGAGCATGACGTGTGGATGGCGACATGGGCGGTCGTGCGGCCGGCCTTTGCGGCGGTAGCGGCGGGGCAGCGGTGCGCGAGGTGGGTGCGTTCCATTGGTGTTGGCAACACGCGTTGGCCCAGGCAACAGTGGTGGGGCATCGCGCCCAGCAGTTGGCGACGTTGATTGGGCGTGGCGCGGATGGATGACGGGGACAACATGGTGCTGGCGTGGGTGGCGTTAATGCCCAGAGGCGAGGTGGCGGGGTCCTGGCGCGGTTTGGTGTGGCCAAATGCGATGCGGGGTGGAGGGCGACGTGAGGGGAATAGTGGTGAAGGCGCACACGCTCGGGGCCGCCTTCGGTGTGGGGTGACGGATTTCTGGAAAAGGAAAGCGGCGAAAGGAGAAAGGTTTCCAAAGATGCATGCAAAGTCAAAAATTCACAGAGAGCGAGCACGCTTGGAAATTGTGAAAGCTCTGTCTTTATCCCCTGCCTAAACAAAGTTGCAATGGAGTTGTTTACGAGTTGCCATGCATGCATGGGGTCGGTAAGGTTTTAGGCAGGCGAGCGCATGTCGTTGACATGCGCGCGTGGGGAGGAGGGCTTGCTTTGCTTAATCAGTTTTTACAGCACTCTTTAACAATCCATGAGCTTGCCAAAGACCAACAAGACAATGCTATAGTGTGGGAAGAGAACACATTCATATATGAGCACATCTTGGTCATTATGACTTTATGAGTGCAATTTTCTACATCCTAACTCCTCAAGTTGGTCTTGATCTTTCACATAAACCGATTGGACTTGTGTTCTGTTGATTTTCTGTAGCTTTACGGTGAATCGACAAATTATATTTATTTGATTCTTGGGATTTGCCAGAACCTTGTGTATCAGGTACGTTAGAGATATTTCTCTCCTGGATAACAGCCACAACCATGTCTTTCCCGTGCAAACTAACTACTTGACCAATCTGAGTAGTCTGGTTACTACTGCTTGGCTCACTTCTTTCATTCGGAACTGAAGGAGCAAAGCTTTCAGGCTATTAGTCCATATGACCTGACCATATCCAACATTGATTCAACTACAAGACTAAAACCAAATGAACAATCAACCATAGTCCATATGACCTGACCATATCCATTTATCCAACATTGATTCATTGAACATCTTGATATAAACAAATCACACTAGGTCTCATTACCTCAACTCAATTCCTCAAAGTCAAAGGCCAAGTTCAAATCCGTCGTTGCCCGCTGGCTGGGAAGGGAGCCCTGGTGGCTTGCAGGCTGGAGTCAGGAAGTGCTGGCTGCGTGCGGGAACAGACCGACGGAGCCACGGAGGGCGCGTGAGCGCGACGTCGGGCGTGATGAAGGGAGCGGAGGGAACTGGAGGGTGACCAGGCGGCGAGTCGCGAGGCGAGGCGCCGGCGGCGGGAGCGGACCGCGGAGCCACGGAGGCGTCCGAGTCAGCGGGACAGAGGCCGGCGGGCGCGCGAGCGTGGCGCAGGTGTGAGGGAGGGCGCGGAGCGGCGAGAGGCGGTCGGCAGCGGCGGGCGGGCGAGGTCGCGAGGGCCACGAAGCCGCCGAAGGAGGTAGTGGCGCGGAGGGGATTTGGGGATTAGGTCACTGGTACTGGCCTGGATGGAGTGGGCAGTGGGGGAAGGAGGTGTCACCGCATTAGGCGTGGGCTGGGCGGTTGGGCCTCGGGCTAAATGGCTGCACCGAGGTTTTTTGGCCCATATGTAAATTTTTTTTGCATTGCTATTTTTCCTGGGCCTCAGGCTATAGCCCACCCTGACCGAGGCCCAGATCCTCCCCTAAGTATAGTGGTGTAATTTCATAGACTATTCCATGTTTAGAACAGAATTGGAATAATTCATAAGTGATATACTCTCTTCCACGATTATACCTTAGTCTTTTAATTTTCTTTTTTAGTTGGTTCTCAACGTCGGCCTTATAAATTTTAAAGTAATTTAAAGCTTTATCTTTTGTTTTCAGTAGACACACATAATAATATCGTGATACATCATCAATAATATTTAGAAAATACATTTTGCCTCCTTTTGTCAAACATCCATTCGTCTCACGTAAGTCAGAATGGACAAGATCTAATGGCGCCAAGTTCTTTTCCTCCTGTAACCCTTTAAAGGGTTTTCAAGATTGTTTTGCTTGCATACAAGTTTAGCACTTTGATCCTTTGATAATTTCACATTTTAGAATTAAATCTAATCTGGACATTCGAGCAATACTATCAAAACCAATATGACAGAAACGAGAATGCCATATATTAGCCTCATAATTATTCAAACCAGTTACAACATTTAGATTATAACAATACTCTAAAGTACTTATGCAGAACAAGCCTCCCCTTCATAGCCTTTACCAATAAAGTTACCAAACTTAGACAATACAACTTTATTTTACTCAAATATTAGCTTATAACCTTCCCTACATAGGACAGAACCACTAACGAGGTTCTTATTTATTGTTAGTGCATGCTGCATGTTCTTCAAGTGGACAATCTTTCATAAAGTAAGTCTCAGATCCACCGTACTAACACTAAGAACAGAAGCATGTGACCCGTTCCCCATTAGGACAGAGCAAGCCTCGGCTGCCTGATAAGAAGAAAACATTGAAATATCAAAATATACGTGAACATTAGCTCCAGTATCAACCCACCAATCAGTGGATTGACATACTGAAAAAACAACGGTGAAATACCATACCCTCCTATTGATGCCTCGCCTATGATCACGTTGACAATATTTTTCTTTGTCTGTTCAACATCCTTGCTCTTGCGGAAATGACAGACATTTGCCATATGACCGTTTTTTCACACACAAAGTAAGTGATGTTCCTCAGGTCCTTCTTCTTAGTTTTCTTTGTAAAGCTAGTTGTCTTGTTTTGTTTTTAGCCTTTGTTTTTCTTGCCATATCTTTTTCTATAACATTTACATTGATTTGATTGTTCTGACTAGAAGTGTTTGGTGTACCTTTTGCTCTTGCCTTTTCTTCTACATCAAGGGTAACAATGAGATTTTCAATAGATATCTCTTTCCTCTTGTGTTTTAAGCTAGTAGCAAAATCTCGTCATAAAGCAGGAAGTTTGGCAATAATGCCCGTAGCCACAAACTTAGGAGGCAAAACGCAACCCAAATGCGCAATCTCACCGACTAGTAGCTGAAGCTCATGAGCCTATGCAACTATCGACTTAGCATCATCCATGCTGTAGTCGAAGAATTGCTCGCACATTTAGAGCCAGCGACCAGCCTCAGCTTCCGCATATTTGTGTTTTAGTGCATCTCACAACTCTGTGGCGGACTTGAAGTCCATGTACACATCATAGAGCTGATATGTCATGGTTAGTATGCATCCAAGGGTTGTGTTGTTATCTGTGTTAAATTGTATGGTCTGTTCAATTGTAAATAGATACTATGGATGGATCACCTACCACAACCACAGACATGAGCCAAAATGTGACCCTTGTTTGCCTTCTATGAAAGTTTTTATTAGAAAACCTCTCAGGTTTCATAGCATCAGAAGCACCTACTATTGTTGAATCAAATGTCCGCAATAAGGTTTCTGGATTGTTAGATATAGGGACAATATTTTAATTTCAGATTTTATTACGAGGCAAAGATCAGATAAAACTATAGATGCATAAACCAATACTAATAACAGGCAACTCATTGCACTTTTAAATATACACAATAATAAGATTATAACATAATAGTTTGGTTGCACAACTAACTTACAGTCGAGCTTGATGAAGAATAGGAAGCGACATAGACTTGAAAATGTGCAGAGCGTTGATGAAGCAGTGAAGCGAGTGGTCGCGCAGATACGCTGCCCAGAAACCTTATTGTCGCACCGTGCAGGTGAACTTTGTGATAATGGTTTGGAGATATCCGCTCACCCTCCTTCCCGGTGCACGCCCAGGAGAAGGAACGGCTTGGTTCGACAGCACAATTCTCCAGCATAGTAGAATAGAGAGGAAGAAGAAGAAAAATTGAAGTATATCAATCTATGTCAGGTCTGGACGTCTTCAGATCTTTTAAAGGTCGAGATAATTATTTTCTAGTAACCACATAATAAAGCACATATTAAACCACTAGTAACTGCTAATTCAAAACCAATTAATGGTAATTAAGCAGTGTTTTATTAGATCCTGATTACACACTGGTTTATAGCTTCGACTAGTGTATTTCGACCACAGTGTTTTGACTACACTGGTTTATGGATCCAACCACTATTTTTTTTATCACACTGGTCTATGGCTTCGACCATATTATTTCGACCATTGTGTTTCGACCACTTTATTTCGACCATAGTGTTTCGATCACATTGGTCTATGGTTTTGACCATATTATTTTGACTACTATGTTTCGACCACTTTATTTTGATCACACTGGTCTATAGTTTCGACCACATTATTTCAGGAGAGAGAAATGCACGATTAGCAAAAGAAATGTGAACTGGGTTCATGACACATTCATGGTCGCGCGTCGCAAGTCATGCGAATATACGCGTGCGCATGTGTACGTGCGTGTGTGTGACTATAGCTATAGTCCTCCTCGTGTCACCCTATGTCATGTGTCACATGTTTCAATAGGTGATAAGGACTTCAACTTATAAATTACTCTTCCACCACTTAGCTAGGCAATATATGAGTAAACCATACGTGTTTTGGAATTTCATGAATGAATGTGCATATACACTTATGAGCTCAACTCTAACAGCAACTATCCGTGTGCTACAGTGCAGATCCGAGCATCCAGCGCACTAACTCTGATCAAACATTTCAATCAGTTCTAGTCTGCTTGTCATCAGTTATCATAGTAGCTGCCATCCACATGGCATATGACATGGACCAAAAAAAAGAATGTTAACCTCGAGTTTCAAAAGGGTCAATCTTGTCCGTGAGATACCATTTTTTGAGCCGGTGAGCTACCGTCTTTGGGCCAATTGGCATCTTTTACTTGTCTGTCCACATGGCATACTGACTCAAAGTTGTGATTGCTAGATCATGTTTCTGAAGTTCCAAAAAAAATAGCGTATGTTTGTGCAAGTTTCTCAATACCTGTATAAACCAACACTATAGCGTGCCCTGTCAGGGCGTTGGACGCCCGGAATCCACTACAGCGTATTTTTTGCTAAGTCTGTCCACTGGGCGTCCGGACATTATTGTAAGCGTGCTTTTTTTTTGTCGAGCCTATGCGCTGGGCGTGCGAACAAGCACTGTAGCATGATTTTTTTGCCGATTCCATGCGCTGGGTGTGGAAACAAGTACTGTAGCATCGATTCCCCACGGTGGGGGCGCGAACGAGGGCACGTATCATCTACTGGCACGTTTGTGATGCTATTTTTTTACAATTCACTCGCGGAGAAGTTATTTTTGCTATTTTGTCTCGTAACAATATCATTTTAGTCGAAAACTCTCTTTTTGTGTGTATATACAAATCGACGGCCTCCAACTTGTGAGACAAAAATATTCAGTGTCCAAAATGCTTCATTGATTGTTAGGGTATAAGGAGATCAAGAGCATCGGGAAGATTACAAGGCTCATATCCTATCTTATCTAAATCACCTCTTTTACTTATAAAACTACTATGCTATACAAGTCATGCATATTGCAGGTTGATAGATGAGGAGATCCCTGCTTCTATTGGCCTTTTTTACAGGCTCAACATGGAGGACAAGTGTGTGGTTTGGTAGCCCTATCTGACTTGTTGAATAAAGAACTGGTTAGTACAAAAAAATTTACAGAAATCTAGACCAATAGCAAGAGATCAAGGGGTTGTTTGGTTTTTACGTGGAGGTAGCCTGGAAAGTAGATGATTTATGTCTAGTCAGGTAAGTCTGAGATGTGATATTTGGTTGGAGATCTGGGCTTGAGGAACATATAAAATTTAAAAAAATACGCTTTGAGAAGGAGAAAGCATAGAATGCATGAAATACACTTTCATAAACACCCCTTAAAATCAGTTTCATCCCTAAATCTTCCTTCCTTATCCCCAAATCTCACCGTGGTGTTCTGGTTGGCCACCACAGCGGTGTAGCAGCGGAGCGAGGAGCCGCGGAACACACGGCCGCCTGGGGCGGGGAGGCGGACAAACAGGGAGGGGAAGCAACCACAGGCGAGAAGGGCAGCGGGGTTTAAGAGGACTTTGGTTGCGGAATCCCGGCAAGGAGGCAGCAGCTGAATCCAGGCGTGGTGGCGACGGCGGGATGCAAGCGCGCAACCGCAACACCTCGGGATCTGGGCAAAGAGGCGGCGGGCGGGCGACTGCTGCGGCGGGATCTAGGCATGGCGGCTGCAGCGACAGGGTCTGGATGAGGAGGCGGCGGCGGGATGCGGGCGTGCGACCGCAGTAGCGGAGCTTCTCGAACTTTGGGCGGCGCCGACGATGGAGCGATGACCTTGTGCTGTGACGATGATGGTCGTGCATTTTGGATTTTGGAGCTACTATTAGTAGTTCACTTAACTAGGAAGACGACTATTCACTACCCTTCAACGAGTGGTCTGATTCTCATGTGCTCAATTTTGTGCGTCTATGCCTGGTGCTGTTGCACGGATGAGGGAGCTGATCAGGGTTGCAACCAAAACATCCTGGGCAGACTCCCGGTAGTGTCCCGGCCAAGCGAGGGCACACCAGGCCGTGAACCAAACAAGCCCAAGCCCATTGCTGGACTACAGTACACAAAGCTAATTCCTTATATTAATTGGACTTAATTAACTGTCATCATCCAGCCCTAGGATACCCTATACTCTGTATGGTGTTATTAAGAACCAAATAATAATTGTAGCAGTATTAAAGTGGTGGTCATCCCAGCGCCAGCACATTTTGTTGTGAACTCAAAAGTAGACTTTATTTTTGAGTTCTTCTAAAATTATTGTAGTATGTAATTTTGAGGTAGGCAGTTGGATATATTAATTCGTTTTCAGAAAATCCCTTGACCCTAACTGTTTCTGAAACTAAAATGTGTGTTTTTTCACATGAAAATAAGTAGCCTTAAAAGTATATTATGGTTGATTCCTCTGGAAATAAAGGCTGCTCAACAACAATAACCGCCGCATAAAAAGCACGGTATAAATTCTGCAAGGACCGCACTGTCCTTGAATCGAAGGACAAGGTAACCCATGGTTAATTTTCCATCCATATGTACCCCCAAAAGAACAGTATATGTGAGGCAGCAACATGTGACTGGAAAGCCACTGTGAAATTGAGTGCAAAGAAAGAAGTAAACCCTACTATCTTTTAGTAGAACACAGCTTCATATATAGTACACCAATCCAAGTTCCAAGTTTTAGCAGTATGTGCGAGAGAGAGAATGTGTGTGTGTGTGTTACTTATTACAGTGGTACCTTATTATTTTGGGGCAGCAAAGTTTGGCAAGAATCTATGGCGCATGCATTGATGGAAAGCATGAGCACAAAAGGGGAATATGAGAGATCATAGATATATGGATATAGCTGGAGGGACAGGCATGAAGGGTTGTGTGAGTCCGGGGCATGTGAAGGAGCGTTTGTGTTGGCCATGATGGAACTCATGTGAACAGCAGCATCTCTGAACAATGTAATCTGCTCACAGAGAGCATATGACTCCACCTACACTATGCTCCCCATTCTTTTGTATATAATATATTCAGTAGAATTTACGGAAACAGTGAAACTTTCGTGAATGAAGTTCAAATATGTGGTTGGGTAGATAATCCGTAGCCACGATCGGTCGAAATGAAGAGATCCTATGTTCTAATTGTTCTAATCATTTACGAGTCGAAGGAGAACGGCTAAAATTTTTACAGGTGGAATGATGGTTCAATTCAGCTATCTTGTACAATCTAGTACTAAGATGCAACGCATAGAAACACAATCTTGGGCAATATTAAGACCACAGTCGTACGATTTGAAGAGTAGTAGATCATGAGCACATTATAGTAGATATTTACACATAACCAACATAACTAATGGTCATAATTAGGCCATGCTCCGTACGCGCGCTGGCACGTGAAATCTGGACAAGAACAATAATGAGTTGCTTAATTGCCAAAGCATCTTTCTGGCTGGCGATTCCTGCCCCTTTTCGCGTGCTTTTGTTTCTTCCACTTCATTTTGGGTAGGTTTTTAGACGCAAAGCGCAGCATCACGCTGATATTAACTACGCCTTGGATTCCGCCACAGGCCGGAGGCAGTGGCCGTCCGTAGGAGCGGGACGGCACGTGCGACTGAATCGAGCCGCACATGGGATCTTGAGTCTCGACTTGGGCGGTAAGCCCTTTTCCCACCTACGGAAGCAAAGGATTTGTAGCCTGTACGTATCTAGTTGGCCGCACAGTCCGTCTCGGTGATGCCTGTGGCGAGACGTTTATTATTTGGGAGTGTCTATACAACATGCGACTGATTTTTTTTTTGGAAATCAGTCACTTTTTGAGCCATTAGATGAAGATTCAATGCTCCAGATATCACCCCTACCTCTATATCCCTAATCTAATCTCACTTCCCACCCTCTCTCACTCTCTCTCACCAATCACATAACACTAAAATTGAAAGATGTATAGCAGTTCTCTTATTATTTTTGTTGTCACACGCGAGCGATGTGCGTTTAATTAGCAGTTGCAGCGGAGCTAGTGTCTGTTCGGAACACATGAATTTACACAGGAAATGTTAAGAGGGTGTTTGGTTTGCGGCCGCTTGCACTTCGGCACACTTAAGGCAGGTTAAGATCAGCTCTGGCAAGCGTTTGGTTTGCAATCACACAGTGAGCGTTCTGTGAATAGCACGAGAAACTAGTATGTTCGGAATATCACGTAAGTTTTACGGAAAGAACGCAAATCCTCCTGAATCAACTTAGCATTTTTGCTTCCTCGTAAGAAGTAGTAGAAGAAGAAGCATTCTGCTTTCTAAACAGGATCATGGTTTATCTTACGGGGAATTTGATCATTTGCCCTATGTTACACGTGGTTAAGATGATTTAGGACTAAGTTCCATGTAATTGATCTTTTGCCTTATCTTTTGTGCGCCTTTTTTTTTTATACCTTTTTGAAAAATAAATATCAATTTTGTTCCTGTCTTATTCCTCTTCTTCTCTTCCTTTCTTCCATGCTTATCACGAGACGTGCAGATCCGGCGATTGCAAGCTCGTTGGTGTGAATTCGTTCGTCTCTGGTCATCGACAACCGCCTCTTGCCGCTTACCGGCCGTGGTGGAGAGAGAGAAACGAGAGAGACACGGCAGCGTAGGCTCTTGGCCTAGCTGCGAGGCGGCGGCGAAGGAGGGTTGGTGCGGCTTCGGAGTGTGGACGACGGCTACGGTGGATCTGCCATAGCCAAAGCAAAGAAGATGAGGAAGAGAAGAGGGAATAAGATATGGGTAAAAATATCCAAAGTGGCATATATGCTATTAACTTTTCAACTATGTGTCACATAGTCTATTACAACGAACATAATGGCAAATAATAATTGAAACCACACTAAAGGTGGGGCAAATGATCAATTTTTCTTCTCTCATTGTTATCTTTGGAGTCTGGGGATCTTTTTCTTTCATTCCTTGTTCACTTCTAACACAATAAATGTGTAAGGCATGTATCAGCATAGCGAGTAAACTACGTACGTATCCGTTAACCATAGGAGCCTTTAGTAATGGTCCTGATTTGCTCCACGGCAGAACAAAGCCCCACAAGTTTGGTTAAGGTTGGTGCAGTTGTTCTCGCATGCGAATTATCGATCGATATTATATATATACATCCCATCCAGTTCTGTCATGGGATATGTCGTTCTGTACCCATTTCGAGAGTAGGCAAACAAGAGTGATGGATAGGAACAGATCGGTGCGATCCCCATTCCAGGCCCTGCCTGCCTTGGGCTGCAAACATGTTGCGAGAAAATTATGACCTGCCCTTTTTCCAGTAGGGGAGAGAGCATGCATGCCAGCCAATGCTTCTGATCTTTTCTGCCTCCTCTTTAAATGTGTGGACAGAAGGGAGCTAGTGTGTGACGGTGTGAGTGAGTACATGTGTCGAAGGAAGCAGCGGCGGATCTACGTGCAAGCTTGGGGTTAATGGACCCCCACAGAGTTTTGCATATAAGCCCAAAACCTTCGTAAATTTATATATAGAAGTCCAAAAATTCATGGAGACTTGACCCTACAGGTAACTGGAAGGAAAGGATCGCGTCACATGGGCTGGGAGGGGAGAGCGTGATGGCTGCACTGGCTTTTCTGGACAGTTTCAGGGGGAATCCTAAAGAAGGCACGCTTTGAGTGCAGCAGAGGACCAGCTGGGCGCTGCGCCGGAAAGTCTCGGGCCTAATTGGCGCATGGAAAATATGAGCAGCGTAGTGTGAGTTTTGTTTTTTTTTTTAAAAAAAGATATGTTGGATTGCTTTGTGGCTAAATCACCTGCCTGCTTTTTTGGAGCTTGCTGTGAAGGCTTCACTGCTGCTCTTATATTATGCAAAATTTGATCTTATTATTACTTCCGAGCCAAGTCATTCTTCGTGCCTGGATGGCCTGGCTCTCTCAAGTTTCCGGAGTTTAAATAGCGGCGTGCTCTTATCCTTGTACGGTCTCATGATAGCATCCCCTGGTGGACATGGAAGGTATTGATCGCAATCATGAGACAGCATGACAACAGCATCAAGTTCTCTCTGACGGAGCGTCCCCGTGCTCGGTGCGTAGCGCGAACGTGTCGTGTCCGTAATGGTGTTACTCTGATTCTTCTGAATTAAAAAAATGTCTGGTCGAAGTGGCCCAGGCCCAGAAGCCTGAGTTATCCTGACACTTTTCTTGGGCCAAAAGCATACCGGGTCGTTGGTAGGCGCTTGGCCCAACTGACACGGCCGGTTGATGAATGAAGTTGCAGAAAAAACGTTGTAGCATGCTACTACGACGCCGTTCAATTCACTAGTGTGTGCATGCTCTTGATACTGTTTTTTTTTTAAAAAAAAAGGCAAATTCATAAAACTATAGCTATATTGACATAACTATCAAAGAGCTACAAATTTAAGAACATATGTTAAGAAGCTACAGATTTCAGACAACTTTGCATCAAAGAGCTACATGATTTAATCTTCCCGTTCTTTCCAACAGGTTCTGACAGCTATGGCCCACGTGAAGACTCGCAATAGCCACGGCCCATCCAAAATCGTTGCACACATGGCCCGGCGGTGGGAGCAACCGCACTGTACAGACACGATAAAAGGGTGCAAACGCACCTCTGCTCCGAGGGCGGTTCCATGGGTGTTCAGACGAACACCTATTTTTTTCTTTAAAATATCTGATATATAATAGGTATATTAGAGATATATGTTATTAGTTATGTCAAAACTATATATTTGTGTTCGCAAATGAATTTAGCTCTCACACCTCGCGCGTGGCCTATGTAACACATTATGCTTATTTTTCTTCCTACTTCAGCTCACCAAACCCTAACCTCTATTCTCTCTCTCATCATGTGGCTGTCTGTGTGTGTGGGCCGAGGAGGGGGGCGCTCTGGCCTCCAAGTGGTGAACGAGCGGAGGCACGAGCTACGAAGGCGAGCGACGATCGGTAGACATGGTGCTACGATGCGACAGCAAGCTTGTGTGAGGCGGCGCAGGGCGAGCGTGCGGTAGCGCACCTGTGCGGGCGAACAGAGATGTGACGCGAGTAAGTGGGTGGTAGTGCGACAAATAGGGAGAAAGGGGGCGGGTGGCACCAAGGGAGCAATGTGATGGCCGGGAGAGAGCGTGGCGGCGGGAAGGGAGCAGCATATCCAGCTCACCGTCATCGTTCTCTCTCCAGATCTAGGTGTGCTCTGCGTACTCTACTTCTTCTCCCTGACTCTGCTCCACTCCAGTTCCGATTCTTCTAGAGTCTAGCCTCTTCCTCTGCTTTTTTGGTTCTTTTCAATGGATGTTGTACAAAAATACAATCTTAGCCTTGAGCAATAAACAGATAGTTGGGCTCTTGTTACATATGTTTACATGCTAATTTTTGTTTTATGGAATGAACATTCTTAGATGGGGTTCTTGCTGATGGGAAAAGAGCAAAAAAGAACTAGATCAGCAAGGTATGCATCTGTCAAAAAAAAAAGAAGGTAGGAGCTCTACCGATCACTATTAGAGGAAGAAAATAAGTTTTAGAAGTCTAGCTGTTATAACCTCGAACAGAAAAAGTGAGAAAACAACAGCGACCAAGACCAAGCACAAGTTTTTTTAAAAAAAGAAGACATAACCTCTACTGATCACTATTAGAGGAAGAAAAATAAGATTTGGCGGTATAGCTGCTACAGCACAGAACAGAAAATAGAGAAAACAATAACGGCCAAGTACCATGCACAAGTCTTGGCCACACCCTGTAACAAAAACATAACTCAGTAAAATAAGAAGCCTTGAGCAAAAATAGCTCTATTTCTAGTTGATATCTATAATTTGTTGTTTAATTCATGCCATTATACTTGTCTTAATCGCCCATTTCCTCATATGAAATCATTAATTTCTATATATTTTTTTGTATTTTATCATATATACATGTATCGTCGTATCAGTGTTTTTTTTATGACATCTCACGGTATCAACGTATTGGTATTGGCATATCTGGACACAACCTTATTATATATACGTGTATAATCGTATCAGTGTTTTTTGGAGAGGGGGGATGACATCTCACGTTATCGGCGTATTGGTATCGGTATATCTGGACAACCTAGCTCCGAAGTCCGAACACTCATCCTAAAAATTATGGATCCGCCACTGCTTTGCTCGCACCAATGCACCATGCCAACCATAGTACTGTGAAACCCTAGGCACCAGTGCTGGCCTGAAGGGTAGAGAACTAGAGATGCTGCACGCGATAGATGCTTGGGAGAGAATTGAACGTGTATACGTCTTTTTTAAGTCTGCCAGTCAGCCAGTGGGCGGTGCATGTGAGGACTTGTTGCAATCGAGGAGTGTTTTTGCAACGGAGAAGAATGTTAAAACACGTAGTTCTTTAATTTTAAAAAATAACACTAAATATATAACTTCTTTGAATAGGTTTTAAATCTGTTGTTCTTTGATAGTTACACCAATATGCATGTAATTTTATGAAATTTACTAAAAAAAATCATAAGCCTTACAAGATGAAACACTAGACACTACACCGAGAAGCCAAGAGAAGCAGGTTGGGGGGACAAGAACATGAGCAAATATTACAAAAAGAAATGCTGAGTCGGCATTTCCGTTGTTGTTAAAACTTTTACACTGGACCCAATTATTACATTATTTCGTTCAATAAAACAGGGGTGAACACAAGAAAATCACCTTCGCTTGGATCCTCTCGATTTGCTGCCTGTGCCTCTTGCAGGCTTCTTCTTGAGGATACGTCGCACTTGGGGCACAGCTAATCGTCGTCTGGGACAACTTCCAGGGGAGGGTCGCAGCAGTCGATGTGCATGCCGATCCCACAGCCGGCAGCGCCCTCCTTGTCGCTGCAGATCAGCGTCACTTCTCCCCGGTCCGTGTGCTCGCACACCGAACAACTCAGATCATGAGGATCGCCGTCTTCCGATGGTTCCGGCTTATCCGTGGCCACATCTTGTTGGTTTTTCAGCAGTTTGTCGAGGGACTTGTTGGCCATATCGTTTGTCTTGAAGAGAGCATGTCTGTCGAGGGGATACCTTTTGGGGAGAAGCCGTAATGACGGCTGTGTATTTGCTGAAGATGAGCACCAGAAAACTCTGTCTCTTCTCTGTGTGTTCTTCCTATTCCTTGAGAGCTTTTCTTGTTTGGCCTCTGTTACAACATTTGGTATCAGAGCATTTGTTGTTGGAAGCAATGTCAGGTGAGAAGACGCCGGTGATTCACCAGGAGGGTGAGAAGACGCCGGTGATTCACCACGATGGCTCGTCATCATCTGGAAAAGCTCGAGGAACAAGTGTGCCGATCCAGTACCCGATGCTCACGGATACAAACTACGGTTTGTGGGCTGTGAAGATGAAGATACTGATGCGCTCTCTGGGAGTGTGGGGTGCAATCGAGGGAGACGCCGCGGTCGATGAAGAAAAAGACCAGGGCGCTCTTGCTGCCATCTCACAAGCAGTGCCGGATGCGGTGCTTATGGCTATCGCAGAGAAAGAAACGGCGAAGGAAGCTTGGGAGGCACTCAAGGAGATGCGAGTGGGTGAGGATCGTGTCAAGAAGGCTCGGGTGCAAGCTCTAAAGAGGCAGGTTGACAGGTTGAACATGGAAGACAGTGAGACCATCTTAAGTTTCTCACAGAAGCTCACCACTTTGGTGGGAGAGATGCGGTCTCTTGGTGCTACGGTGGATGAAAGCACTGTGATAGAGAAGCTGTTCAGCGCTGTTCCAGATAAGTTCCTCCAGATCATTGGCACCATCGAACAGTGGGGCGATGTGTCGACGATGACAGCCACTGAGGCGATTGGTCGGCTGCGAGCATTTGAGGAAAGTCTGAAAGGGCGGCGATGTCACAAGGAGGAGGGAGAACAGCTATTACTTTCTCGTGCACAATGGGAAACTCTTGCTGCTAAAGAAAAGAAAGGTGGTGAGGGCTCCGGCAGTGGCATGAAGAAGGGAGGCGGGCACGGTGGTGGCCGTGGCCGTGGCAAAAGTCAAGGAGGCGAACGAGGCGATGTTGCAGAGAAGAAACCTCATCGTAAGTTTGATAAGTCCAAAATCAAATGCTATAACTGTTCTGAATTTGGTCATTTTGCATCTGAATGTAAGAAGCCAAAGAAGGAGAGGGCTCACTATGTAGAAAGACAAAGGAATGAAGAACCGGCTTTGTTGATGATCGAGACATGTGAGCTGTCCAGAACTGTTGAGCATGACACTGATGCAGTGATGCTAAATGAAGAAAAGGTTAAACCCAAACTGGGAGCTGCAGAAAAATGTTCTGGTGACTTGTGGTATCTAGACTCAGGTGCTAGCAATCACATGACCGGAAATGAGGAGGTGTTCACCGAGATGGATACATTTGTGAAAGGCGCAGTAAAATTTGGTGATGGCTCTGTGGTGGAGATACAAGGACGAGGCACTGTCCTTCTCAAGGGTCTCTCAGGTGAACACAAGGCTCTCACAAGTGTTTATTTCATTCCTCGACTTCGAAGCAATATAGTAAGTCTGGGGCAGCTTGATGAATCTGGATGCAAGACGATGATCGAAGATGGCAATCTAAGCATCTATGATCAAGAAAGGATGTTGTTGGCCAAAGTCAAGAGATCATGGAATCGGCTATATATTTTGCGGTTGAGTCGCTTGAGCCGGTTTGCCTCTGTCGGATATCTTTGAGAAGGAATGGCTTTGTACGCTAGATATGGGCATATAAGTTTCCGGGCATTGAGGAGTTTGTCCCGGTGGAAATGGTCGAGGGCCTACCTCATATTGAGCATCTAGAGCAGCTGTGTGAAGCGTGTTTGGCCGGAAAACAGCGGCGGAGTCCATTTCCTCATGCATCTGCATATCGTGCTGAAAAACCATTGGAGCTAATGCATGCGAACATATGCGGGCCGATTAGTCCAGCGACTCCTGCAGGCAATAAGTACTTTTTCCTTATTGTCGATGACTATTCTCGCTACATGTGGGTAGTGATGCTCAAGAGCAAGGATGAAGCACTGAATGCTTTCATAAAGATCAAAGCCCGAGCTGAGACAGAAATAGATACCAAAATCAAGGCATTACGTACTGACCGAGGAGGTGAGTTTGTGTCGGGAGATTTTGAAGAACTTTGTGCTCAGCAGGGAGTGAGACGGTTCTTGACTGCACCATATTCCCCACAACAGAACGGGGTAGCAGAGCGGCGCAACCAAACAATTGTCGGCACAACAAGATCTCTTTTGAAGAACAAAAGAATGCCTGGAAAGTTTTGGGGAGAAGCCGTAATGACGGCTGTGTATTTGCTGAAGATGAGCACCAGAAAACTCTGTCTCTTCTCTGTGTGTTCTTCCTATTCCTTGAGAGCTTTTCTTGTTTAGCCTCTGTTACAACAATACCCTGGCTTGCAGACGTACTCGACCAGATAATCAGAGCTGACACGGGGTATTTTGACTCGTGAATTCTTGAACCCATGCGTCTGCACTTGGCATGCTCACTGATACCACAGCGAAGTCAACACCAGAGTCCAAGAACCGAGTGTATGGTGGTGAGGTTGCTAAGATGGTGCCATCGCCGGCCCGCACCGCACGCTTCAGCGTATCCTGGGAAGAAAAGAACACCAAGTTTAGAAGATGAACTGGGGAATGAAACACGATGGAACCTCCAAATATACAGGTGATAGATGGGTAGCCTACAATGTGACATTGTAATGCTTTGTCAGGTGGTTGATTGAACAAACAAATCTTACCAGTGACGGAGAAATGAGCTGTCCATAGACAATTATCTGCATTCCGTAGAAGGCGCCATGGCCCATCTGCTGCCTTAAAACGCACCATTTTCTGGGAGCCTCAAAGCCGATTATTTGTCCATTAAGGCCTGCACCAAACCATTCAAATGGTTCTTCATCCAAGAACTCGCCAGCCTCGTTGCTGTTAGATGTATATTATTGGTTATGTATTTTTTTACTATATAAGAGGTTACCTGCATATATGTTATACCTGTACTTGTATATATATTGACCCATTGGTCTCATTATAAATATAAGCGCTATTCACAATATGGTATCCGAGCGAGGTTAGGGTTAGGGTTTTACCTGTTGCAGCCGCCGCCGACCGTTGCTACCGCCACCCTCCCCGTGTCCTCTTTTTCTCTACCGCCATTGGTGCCCATCGCGGTGCCGCCCACCCATGCTGCGCTTGTCGCCTTGACTTCCGCCGACGCTGCTCGGGGTGTCGCTCATCACCGGTCACCCGAGCCCGACGCCTCCTGCTCTTCGCCCGTCGGCGTCGCCCCAATCGGCGCCGAACCGGCATCCTTCGCTCGGTGCCGCCCAAGCTTCTCTTCGCTTGGTGCCGCCCGAGCCTCTCTTCGCTCAGGGCCACCTTCGGGGAGCCACTGCCGTTGCCGCCGAGGGGAGTCGCTGTCATCGCCACAGTGGAGATCCGGTGGGCCTCCATCTGAAGGCTCTGGGATACGCCTTCATCCCGTCGGCGTCGCTCGTCGTTGCCTGGTCTGCCACGCCACCATTGCCTGGTCTGCTGCACCGCCGTCGCCGCCGCTGCTGGGGGAACTAGGGTTCCCCCGTGCGCACTTGACTTCCGAGCAGGCCGAGTAGGCCTCGGCATTTTTAGCAAGCAGGCTCGGTGCTTTTCTAGCGAGCAGCCCGTTCAAAAAAAGAAGAAAAAAAGGAAAAAAAATAGAACATTGTTCTAACCACCGCGCCGTCCAGCGCCGCCTATTAGACTTCGTTGCCTTGGTCGCCACACCATCCAGCGCTGCCTACTAATGGGCACTGTTTTCGATCCTGCTGCCCGGTGATCTTCGATAGTGTCAATTATCGGGACTGGTTTCAGTACATGCGTCTCCACATGCGTGGTCAGCGTCTTTGGGAGTTTCTTACTGGTGAGTTGCCTTGCCCACCTCGCCCTGCTCCACCTGCTGAACCTGTGCTCCCGGCGACTACTTTCGAAGACGCTCGTAAGAAGGCATCTGATGCTTTTGAGGATGCTATGGAGACTTTTCAGACTCAATATGCTGCCTACAAAACATGGATTGATGATGATGCCCGTGTCTCTGCTATTCTGGTTCCTAGCATGGAGATGTAATTCACTGAGGATGTGGTTTTTTTGGCTTCAGCACAGTTGATGTGGACACATCTGCGCAACCGCTATGAGCCGTCTAGTGATTCCTTGTATCTTTCTGTTGTGCATTAGGAGCAGTCGCTGCAACAGGGAGATACCACTGTGGATGAGTTCTATGGCCAATTGTCAGCGGTATGGCATCAGATTGACTCTTTGGGACTCGATGTTTGCCACACGTGTCAGTGTTGTCAGCGTCAGCAGTCTCACCTGGAGCTTCATCGTATCTATGATTTCTTGACCCGTTTCCAGGCTGAGTATGAGCAGACTCGTACTCAGTTGCTGGCGCACCACCCTCGTGTGACTCTATTGGAGGCCATTGCATCTGTTTGTGTTGAGGAGATTCGCCTTCATGCTGTCATCATCGTCGTTTCCTTCGATTCTGGCAGCTTCTACACCCGCTACGACTCCATCTACTCCTTTACCAGTGGTACCTTCACCAGTGACAGCTGCTGTTGGTAGGGGACTACATTGCACTTACTGCAAGAAGGATTGACATGTTTAGCAGACCTGCTACAACAAGAAGAAGGATTTACGTCGTGGTGGCCGTCCTCCAGAGGGCACTGGTGTTTCCTCCTCTCAGAGGAGCTCTAGTGCTTCTGATTCTCAGGAGTTTATCATACTGCTGCGTCGCATGGCTGCTCTAGCACCGTCCGGTTCTGTTGGTTCTGCTGCACAGTCTTCTAGTGAGAGACCACCTTCTACTTCTTCCTCAGGTATATCACTTTAGATTCTTGACTCTGGTGCTTCCTTTCATATGACATCTGATTCCACCAGTTTCACTTTCATTCATCCTTTAGCTACTCCTATCACTGTTTAGACAGCAGATGGTACCTGTCTTTTTGTCGCAGGAAGAGGCACTATTTTGAATTTCTCTTTTCATATTCCTATTGTTCCTCATGTTCCCAAACTAACCGTGTAGCTTATATCTGCTGGTCAGCTCACTAATCATGGTTGTCGTGTTATTCTCGATTCTGATTCTTGTTGTGTTCAGGATCGACGCACGGGGGACACTGGTTGGTACTGGCCCTCGCCGCGGTGACTCACAGCACCTCTGGGAGCTTGACTGGGTTTATTTTCCTTCCGCTGCTCCTGCCAATCTTATCGCCTCCACCGTCGTCGCTGCTTCTGCTGCGTCCTCTACTACGTCTTTTGCTCAGTGGCATCATCGTTTGGGACATCTTTACGGGTCGCGTTTATTTTGTTTAATTCATTGTGGTCTTTTAGGGTTTGTGTCTGATGATGTTTCTCTAAATTGTCAAGATTGTAAGCTTGGTAAACAGCTTCAACTGCCTTATCCTTTCAGTGAGTTAGTGTCACAGCGTCCTTTTGATCTTGTTCATTCTGATGTATGGGGTTCAGCTCCTTTCGTTTCGAAAGGCGGTCATCGATATTATATATTTTTTATTATTGACTTTTGTAGACACACATGGATATATTTTATATCATCTCGTAGTGAGGTTCTCTCTATGTACAAGACCTTTGCCACCATGATCTGTACTCAGTTTGACTCTCCTATTCGTGTTTTTTTGTGCTGATTCTGCTGGAGAATACTTGTCAGGAGTCCCTCTTGTTTTTCTTGCTAAGTAGGACTCTCTCTCTCTCTCTCTCTCTCTCTCAGTTTTCTTGCCCTAATGCTCATGCTCATAACAGTGTGAAAAGCATCTAGGCCCCTAAAAATATGTTTTGGTAATTTATGATAATATGTGAGAATAGGACTTATTGGTTTGTTGAGTTTTTACAAGGCCTAGTCCCATTGGAAAATATGATCTTGAAGATGCATGCTAAAAGTTCTATGAAGATCAAGTACAACTCAAGCATAAGGTACAAGTGGTTTTAAAAATATTTTCTTTTACCGGTCTTAGGAGAAATAGGTGGAAGACCGGATTATAGGTTAAATGCCGTACTATTAAGAGGGATCATGTCCAGTAGCTTGATGGCATGTCTTGTGCTTTATGGATCAATTTAGGATCATGCATGCATATGGATTTCCTTTTCTCAGCATATTGTGTACTGTCAGGACAATCGGTAGTACCGGCGTTGTTTCTGCGGTACTACCGCACCCCGGTTGTTCCGATCGATTGTTGGCGGTATGTTTTTTACAGAGAGTCTCTTTTCTGGTTTCGGTGCCAAACCCTCATCACGGTAGTACCGCAGGTATCTTTGCGGTTGAATCGGAATACGGTAGTACCGTTTTTGATAAGCGGAAGTACCGCAGGCCGGTTATTCCGATTGTTACTTGGCGGTATGTATTTTCCAGAGTGCGCCCCTTTTGTCTCTCTTTGGAAACGGTAGTACCGCACTCACCTTGCGGTATGACCGCTCTGCGGTAGTACCGCCGGCGATTAGCGTAGTACCGCTCGCCAGATAAAACGACTATGTCAGGTCATTTAATGCGTCTGTTTTAGCCGTTGTAGCGGTGGTTGGAGAAGTGCGGTAGTACCGCCTCATACATGGCGGTAGTACCGCATGTGGCTGAAAAGTTGGGTTTTCTTCTCCAACGGCTATAATTGTTGTTGGGGGGTATAAATACTTCCCCACCGCTCAAGGACAGTGCTAGACCACATTTAACATCTTTTGAGCCTTGTGCATTCATTCAACTCCTCAAATTCATTTGTTCACTCTTTGAGAGGTTGTTGAGCTCATTCAAGTGCATTCATCATTCTAGTTGATCCTCTTGCACTTGAGTGTCGTCAAGCGAAGGTCTTGATTTGTTACTCTTGGAGTTTTGCCGAACTCCTAGACGTCTTGGCGGTGATTGCATGGTGATCTCTTCAAGAAGATTGTGAAGAGGCCCGGTGCCAAGTTTGTGAGTGGTTTGGTGTTCACCAATAGTGATCGAGGAAAGGCTTAATACGTGGAGCCGGCTTGAATGGTTCAAGCTCCCTCAACGTGGACTAGTGAAGACCGGCAAGTCTTCGATACCACGGGAAAACATCATTGTCTCTTTGTGGTTATTTCTAGTCCTTACTCTTCCGCATTTATATTTCTAGCTTGATCATTGTGCTTGTATTGCTTAGCGAGAAGTATAACTTGTTTAGACTAAATTGTTAATTAGCTTAACTCGTACATTTGTGAAAAGTTTAAAAACCTCCTATTCACCCCCCTCTAGTCGGTTATCCTTGATCCTACAAGTGGTATCAGAACTTGGT
This sequence comes from Ampelocalamus luodianensis, assembly GCA_036346255.1. Classification (NCBI taxonomy): domain Eukaryota; kingdom Viridiplantae; phylum Streptophyta; class Magnoliopsida; order Poales; family Poaceae; genus Ampelocalamus; species Ampelocalamus luodianensis. The sequence goes on along the minus strand of CM070622.1, from coordinate 21,544,049 downwards.
CTCTCAATTTGTTAGAATTTACCGTCTAAGAGAGAAAGGATGGCTAGTGAGGGTATGCATATAGGAAAAGCTCCTTTATTTGATGGCTCAAATTATTCTTATTGGAAAATTAGAATGTCTATTTTCTTAAAAGCCATGAGTCCGAACATATGGAAAATTGTAAATGAGGGTTATGTTATGCCTCTTGATCCAACAATCCTCACGGTTCAAGATGAACGTAATGCTCATTTAGGTGCTCAAGCAATGAATGCTCTCTTTGGTACTTTGAACGCGGATGGGTTCAATAGAGTGAGCAATTTGGAAACCGCTCATGATATTTGGACCACCCTCTCCGAAATTCATGAGGGCACATCTACGGTCAAAGAAGCCAAATTGCATAGGCTTCGGATTAAATATGAGATATTCATAATGTTGCCTCATGAAAACATCACCGAGATGTATTCAAAACTCAACAACATTGTGAATGAACTCAAAGGTCTTGGTACTAACCTTCCTGATGTTGATGTTGTGCGCAAGATGCTTAGGGTCCTCCCGGATAAATATGAGACATTGGTGACATTGTTCCTCAACTCTCCGAGTTGCCTAGAATGACTCAACCGGATTATTGGGCAACCTCATCACCAACGAGTTATACAAGAAGGACAAAGAAGAGCTATTGGAATCATCTTCATCCAAGAAGAAAATTACCGCTTTCAAGGCTAAAGCGAGTCAAGTGAAGATGAGGATGAAGAAGAAGAAAACTCGGATGAGGAGTATGCTCTCCTTGTGAGAAGAATGAAGAAATTCATGAGAAGACGCCCACATCGAAACTTCAACTTCAACAAGTACAAGAAAGGGCAATCCTCAAGTGACAAAGCGCTATAGCAACATTCGTTGTTATGGATGTGATGAAAAGGGCATATAATCTCAAATTGCCCCAACAAGAAGGATGACAAAGATAAATCATCAAAGAAGAAGGAATTTGTGGAAAGAAGAAGCTTTTCAAAAGGCTACACAAAAGGGCAAAAATGAAGCTCACATCGGAGAATGGAATTCGATGATGAATACTCTGATTCGACTGATTCAAGTGATGAAGAATCCTCCAAGAAAAGAGGACTTGTCGGCATCGCCATAAAGGAAGCTCCATCACTCTTCTCGTCTCCTACATGTCTTATGGCAAAAGGAGATAAGGTAAAATCCTTTGATGATAATGCTCCTTCATATGATGAACTAATGGACATGGTAGAAGATTTAAATGAATATGTTGGAAAGGAGAAATCAAAATTTAAAGTCTTAAAGAAAGAGTATATCTCTAAAAGACTCTTATGAGGAGCTAAAGGAAGCTCATGATTCTCTCCTCCTAAAGATATAGAAAAATCACATTCAAATATTGGTATTACGTGTGATTTAATGAATGAGATGTTTAGAGTAGAAAATATGCCAAATGCAAAATCCATGTCTAGTACTTCTACTTCTTGTGATGATTTGCTATCCATACCTTGTTGCTCAAATGATGATTCAATTGCAAATACTTGTGATCCTTTACTAATTGTTGAAAACAATGAGTTGAAAGAGCAAGTCACCAAGCTAAGCAAGAGCTTAGAAAGATGCTTCAAGGGTAAAGCAACCCTTGACAAATTATTGAGTGAGCAAAGGTGCTCATTCAATAAGGAAGGACTTGGGTATGTGCCCAAGAAAGGTAAGAAACCGGTAAACAAGTCTTCAAGGTTTATTAAGCAAAGTGGTAAATATTGCAACAAATGTGGTAAGGTAGGACACATGTCAAATACTTGTTTAAATATTAATGTTAAAACCTATGGTATTTATGATTCTTGCTACATGCTTAAGAAATCTATTAATGGTAAAATAATTACAAGATTTATTGGCACTTCAATTTTAGGCGCTAAAAAGAATGCCATTTGGGTGCCTAAAACCTTAGTCACTAACCTCCAAGGACCCAAACAAATTTGGGTACCTAAAAGAACTTGATTCTTGTTTTGTAGGTGAACTACAAGACCGGTGGAAAACATTGGGTGCTTGATAGTGGATGCACTCAACACATGACCGGTGATAGAAAAATGTTCACCACATTCGAGAACGTAAAAGGAAGTGACAAGATCACCTTTGGAGATAATAGTAAAGGAAAGGTAATAGGATTGGGTAAAATTGCTATCTCAAATGACATTTCCATTTCTAATGTATCTTTAGTTGAATCACTTAATTTCAATTTATTATCCGTTGCCCAAATATGTGATCTTGATTTAATTTGCTCTTTCTCAAATGAAGGTGTGTCAATTTCAAGTGTAAAGAAAAATGCTTTAGTTTTCAAAGGCTTTAGATTTGGAAATCTTTACTTGGTTGATTTTTCCTCAAATGCTTCATGCTTACAAACTTGTTTAATTGCAAAAACTTCTTTGGGTTGGCTTTGGCATAGAAGGCTAGCTCATGTTGGCATGATTCAACTTAAAAAGCTTTTCAAATATGATCTAGTTGTTGGTTTGAAAGATGTGAAGTTTGAGAAAAATCGACTTTGTAGTGCTTGTCAAGCCGGTAAACAAGTTGCAAGCTCTCATCCTTCCAAGAGTATCATGTCAACCTCTAGACCATTGGAACTCTTACATATGGATTTGTTTGGGCCAACAACCTATAAGAGTATCGGGGGAAATAGCTATTGTTTAGTTATCGTGGATGATCACTCTAGATATTCATGGGTGTTCTTTCTAGATGATAAGAGCGAAACCTCCGGAATTTTCAAAATCTTTGCAAAACGGGCTCAAAATGAATTCGGTTTCAAAATAAAGAAAATCCGTAGTGATAATGGTTCCGAGTTCAAAAATACTAAAGTTGAAGACTTTTGTGATGAACTTGGAATAAAGCACGAATTTTCCACAACTTACACTCCGGAGCAAAATGGAGTTGTAGAAAGGAAAAATCGTACATTAATTGAAATGGCTAGGACAATGCTTGATGAATATAATACTTCTGATAGTTTTTGGGCGGAAGCAATTAACACCGCTTGTCATGTCATAAATCGTCTCTATTTGCATCGCCTTTTGAAAAAGACTTCCTATGAACTCCTTGTTGGAAGAAAACCGAACATCTCTTATTTTCGAAGTTTTTACTGTAAGTGTTACATTTTGAAGAAAGGTGTTCGTCTTTCAAAATTTGATAGTCGTTGCGACGTTGACTTCTTACTTGGTTATTCATCAAATAGTAAAGCATACCGTGTCTTCAACAAAAACTCCGGTTTAGTTGAGGAAAGACATGATGTGCAATTTGATGAAACTAATGGCTCTCAAGAAGAGCATGAGAATTTGGATGATGTAGGTCACGAAGCATTAAGGAAAGCAATGAAATACATGCAAATAGGTGACATCAAGCCCGAAGATAATCCGTCATCTTCCACTCAAGTTGAGCCTCCCACCTCTTCCACAAGTCAAATACAACTAAATAGAGAGGACAATAAGGAAGACGATCAGCCATCAAACCTACCACCAAGAATCCACAATGCAATTTCAAAACATCATCCAATAGATCAAATATTGGGTGATGTAAGTAAGGGTGTACAAACTCGATCTCGTGTTGCCTCATTTTGTGAACATTACTCTTTTGTCTCTTCTCTTGAGCCAAAACTTATAGATGAAGCACTTGATGATCCCGATTGGGTGAATGCCATGCATGAAGAACTCAATAACTTCACCCGAAACAAAGTTTGGACATTGGTAGGTCGACCCAAAGAACACAATATCATTGGTACAAGATAGGTGTTTAGAAACAAGCAAGATGAGAACGGTGTGGTTGTAAGAAACAAAGCAAGATTGGTCGCTCAAGGTTTTTCACAAGTCGAAGGTTTGGATTTTGGTGAAACTTTTGCTCCGGTAGCTAGGCTTGAATCTATTAGGATATTACTTGCTTTTGCATCATGTTTTGATACTAAGTTATTTCAAATGGATGTCAAAAGTGCCTTCTTAAATGGAGAAATATCCGAACTTGTTTTTGTTGAACAACCTCCAGGTTTTGAAGATCCTAAGAATCCAAATCATGTCTATAAACTCTCCAAGGTGCTCTATGGTCTTAAACAAGCTCCTAGAGCATGGTATGAACGCCTTAGAGATTTTCTAGTTTCAAAAGGATTCAAAATTGGGAAAATTGATTCAACTTTGTTCACTAAAGTATTAGATGATGATTTCTTCGTATGTCAAATTTATGTTGATGATATCATTTTTGGATCTACTAATCAAGACTTTTGCAAAGAATTTGGTGATATGATGTCTAGGGAATTTGAAATGTCCATGATCGGAGAACTAAACTATTTCCTTAGACTTCAAATCAAACAACTCAAAGATAGAACTTTTGTAAGTCAAACAAAGTATGCAAAGGACTTGATCAAGAGATTTGGCATGGAGGATGCAAAACCTATCAAGACTCCCATGGCAACCAACGGTCATCTCGACCTTAATGAGGGAGGTAAATTGGTAGATTTAAAGCTTTATAGGTCTATGATTGGTAGTTTATTTTATCTCACCGCATCTAGGCCCGATATCATGTTTAGTGTTTGTATGTGTGCACGGTTTCAAGCATCTCCAAAAGAATGCCACTTGATGGCCGTAAAAAGAATACTAAGATATTTAAAGCATTCCTCTAGCATTGGCCTATGATTTCCTAAAGGTGCTAAGTTTGATTTAATTGGATACTCGGACTCCGATTATGCGAGTTGCAAAGTGGATAGAAAAAGCACCTCCGGGAGTTGTCAATTCTTAGGGAGATCCTTAGTATCTTGGTCATCCAAGAAACAAAATTTCGTAGCTTTATCCACCGCCGAAGCCGAATATGTTTCCGCGGGAAGTTGTTGTGCTCAATTGCTATGGATGAGGCAAACCTTGATGGATTATGGAATTAAGATTGATAAAATGCCTCTTTTGTGTGATAATGATAGTGCGGTGAAAATAGCAAATAATCCTGTTCAACACTCAAGAACCAAGCATATCGACATTCGCCACCATTTCTTAAGAGATCATGTGGGCAAGGGAGATATTGAAATTAGCCACATCCGAACCGAAGATCAATTAGCGGACATTTTCACCAAACCATTAGATGAAGGCCGGTTTTGCAAATTGAGGAATGAATTAAATGTCATAGATTATTCAAATATTGGTTGAAATTTTGCCTCATGCATCTTAGTTGATTTGGTGTTATTCAAAAGCTTTTGTAAAGAAAAATATTTTCAAAATGATTATAACGATTATCTATGTTCATAAAAATTATGTTCTTATATAGACATTAGTCTATTCTATGCATAATGATCCCTAATGACTCTTAATTGATTGCAAAACTAAGGGTCATTTGCAAATAATCACATCCCATCTTTATGCAGAACTGTTTTTGAAGTTCCATGATAATCGGTATTACCGGCGGGTTAGGTGCGGTATGACCACAGTGCGGTACTACCGGCACAAAAACCGCGTGTGAGAACCCGCATAATTAAGCTAAGCTAATCTAGCAGTAGTTTGTAGTTAGCGTTAATCTTTTCGTTAAGTTCTTGTCTCTGTGTTAGCTCAGTCAGCATCATTCATTCATTTCTTGCATCTAGACAATAAATCATAAAGCATCATCGTCGTCGTCATCGTATTTATCATTATCATCATGCATCACCGCAACCATTTCATATCTTGTAGGAGTGCATAATAGAATTACATTTCATTGTTATAGCATTCATTTCGATCGAAACCCTCCTTGCCATTTCACCTATCCATCTTTGTAACCGATGTAGCACAGCCCAGCAGTTGAGCCATTCCCCTTGCACCATCTCTACACTCTTCCCTGTTCATCCAGCCCAGCACAACCAATGCACAGCCGAACATCCTCCTTACTCTATCTCTCAACCCCTTCCACTGTTTCATCATGCCAGATCACCAGAGCTGTTCAGCTTGCCTTATCCCGAGCTGTACAGCCGGCCTTCTCCAGAGACTTCCATCGCCATTCACTTTTATTCCATCGCCACACCCACATTTACCACCCCACTGCCATCTCCAACCGAACCCCCCTTCTCCAGAGCACAGAGGAGCCAAGGAGCAAAGACGCAAGGTGCCCAGGGAGCTAGGAGCCCGGAAGATCGGAGGAGCCCTGGGCTAAGGCGACGCCGGCGACCACCAGAGAACCGCAAGCGACCACCGGAGGGCCGCACCAGCATCAGCAGGAAGCGATCATCCTCTTCACTGCCGGCCGCACCGTCTCCACCACCAGTGACCACCGCATCAACCACAGCCCCCACAGATCAACCCCAAACCTCCAAGCCTGCAGGTAAAACCCCTCCCAAACCCCCATACCATCATCATCACCCAGCAGCCAACCGAGGCATGCATACCTGGAGATCAAGCCACCCTTAGTTCCTGTCCTGCCTGCATGAGCATAGTCATCATCAATTGAGTAATCAAATGCTTAAGTAAGATTTTGTGCTTTATGAATCTAAAGAAGAGAGCAGAGGTTTAGAGAGAGTCGGGTGGTAGCGCCGGCGGCCGTAGGCCGGGCCGGCCGAGAGAGCAGAGGTGGTGCTGGCCTTCGGCCGCACCGAGGAAGGGAGGCGCAAGGGGTGGGGCAGACCGAACCGAGGAGGAGCAGATCTGAGGAGGTAGGAGCCGTCAGTGAGGGCAGACCAGAGGGGGGGCGGCGCGTCTGGGACCAGAGCCGGCGGCGGCAGGGAGCTGCAGTGGGAGCTGATGGCGCCAGGAAGATGGAGGGGGAAAGAAGGAGTAGCAGCCAGGGGAGAAGAGCTGCGCCAGCAAGTGCGCTAGGGAGTAGAGGCGCTGGGGAGGAATCGGCTGGGAGAAGGGATTAGAAGAATAGGGGAGATAAGAAGAGAAAGAGGGGAAGAAGCTTCAGGAGGAGGTGCTTGCGGCTGGGAAGGGAGGATTGAGAGAAGAGATTAGGGGAGAGGAGTTAGGATTAGAAGAATAAGGGTTAGGGTAGGAACCTGGGTAGATGCTAACACTCTGCAGTTTATTAATCTGAGTTAGATTAAATTGTTTAAAATGCTGGTAGCTAGTTTGTGGTATTGGCGCTAAATAGTGGTTCAACTGAGCAACTAGAATGCTTTAAATTTTTGCTTAGTCTGATGGTTGGTATCAGCTAGTGTTATAGGATTGCCAGAATTGTTAGCTTGATCCACCCTTAGTTTTCTTAAGAAAAATGGAGGGCTAAATCGGGTTAGTGTTGTGTTCACTGTTGGTTTGCTAGTTAGAGCATCTAGATGTGTTGTTCGGCAGCTAGATCCTGTTGTTATTAGACCGTAGGTCAGTCGCGTCGGGAAAGTGCTAACTGAGCGAGTAACCGGCAGATCTCGTCTAACTAAAATCTATTAATCCTTATACTACTAGTATTTCCCAAAGCCAGCAGTCTATTTATTCTGCCTTGTGCGTGCTATCGCTTTCTTTCAGAGGACGATCCCACGCCGAGGGGAGTAGTTAGTCCGGAGTTCTTCATCGACGATCTCTTCTGCAGTTCTGCAGGCAAGCGATCCTCTTGAACATGAATCTAGCTATTTTTAACTATAAACTGTATTTACTATATCATATACAATATTGCATCAAAACTATTTCTCAAAACTCAAAACATTTAAATGAAGATGATGAGGAAAGAAAGGAATGATATGATGAGTAATGAATGAGATGAAAGATGATGTATTATTATGGCTGGTAAAGGGGGCCCGTGGAAAGGATGAGAGAGGGCAAGAGGTGGGACCCCTTTACATATGGTTATTATATAAGGACCAACAACACTCTTGCTCGGTCAGAAGCCGTATCTGAGTACCAACTATTCTCTCATCTCGGTGAGCAGAAAATGCTACCAGATTACGTAATTATGCTCTCCACAACGGGTAAGTATATATGTGTGCGTGTGTTATGACAGAAGCAGGCGCTATAGCGCTAGGTGGAGTGTTGGGTGCAGAGAGGATGAACTGGCCCAACCAACCTTACGTAACTCGGTGGTGGCGTGTCAAGACCGACGAGGTAATGGGTGGAGAAATTAATCATGTAACTGGAAAACGCTCAGATTCGAACTCAAGTCGCATCAAAGGAAATGCGATGGACCTAGCTCATATAGAGCTCTGAATAGTTATGGGTAAAGTGGTACAAGCTCGCAGATGCTATATCAAATCATGAATTCATGCCAATCTCCTGGATTGGAGTCTACGGGAACCGCTAGGGGTCTTTCTTCTCTCCGAGTGACTAGTAGTCTTTTCAGAATAAAATTTTGCCACCTATTGTTTTAAAGAGTTATGTATTTTCAGAATCAGAGATGAGCTAGAAAATGAAGTAAAGAACCAGAGATGAGTCATAAGTGCATTTTTGCTATTAATGCTTGCTGAGTACATTAATTTGTACTCAACCTTGCTAGTATTCTCCTTTGTAGATCCTAGTCCGGCCGGGAGTCATCCCGAGTGGGACGAGGGAGTTGCAGGTGCAGATGAGGCCACAGGAGACGAGGGCGTTAGCTATGAGGAGCAGGGCGAGGTGGAGCCCGTATCCGACGAGTGGGACTTTTAGGAGACCTGCACTCGGGCGTGCAAGAGATGAAGACTAGTCCTTTGTAGTCGTTTAATTATACGTAATAAGAACCATAGCCTTGCGTGGCTACTCATCGTAATAAAGATGTGCGCTACTAGCTTATTGTTCGCACGTGACTCTGGTAAGGCTTACTATTTGTCGGAATGGTGTTCTGCCGTACAGACAAATAGTAATCCGTTTGCTTAAGTGTGATTATCCTCTGGGATAATGACACGGGCGCCGCACCGCGGTACTACCGCTTTGCGGTATTACCGACGGCAAAAGGGCGGAACTACCGCATCAGTTTCGAAAGAAAAGTAACCCCTATGGTATCAGAGCCTCTTTTCTCCCGTGCCTCTTCCTCTTCACCTCTTTTCTCTCTCTTCTCTCTCTCTCCCGAAAATCCTCTCGGCCAAAACTCCTTTCCACTCGGTTGTCTCTCAAATCTTTGTGAACCCTTGCATCTCTAGGGTTTAACTCCTCCATCTCTCAAGGTAAAACTCCCTTAAATCCTCGTTTTACCGTTTGATTCAAACCCTAGGTCTCTTTCTAGTTGATTTGAAATGCGGATGATTTGTGCGATTCTAGTTGGGCAAAATAGCAAAATTGATGTTTAATGATGTTAGTACATCCATTTCTTGGATTCAAACCAAAAGAAACATCAATTTTTGGTTAGATTCACTGCCCTAGGTAGCAGTCTGTAAAAGCGGTACTACCGCGTTCACATGCGCGGAACTACCGGGAAACGGTAATACCAGCCAGGCAATGGCGGTACTACCGCACCACGGTACTACCGGCTGAGGACTTGCGGTACTACCGATTTTACCGACAGAACAGAAAATCATTCAATTCAAATTAACTCCAGATTGCTTGATCTTTTGAACTTCTTGTAACTTATCCTCTCTTTGTAAAGATGCCAAGGATAAGATTTGGAACTCGTCGAGAGCAATCTTCCTCTCTACCTCCTGCCGACCCTATTGATGATCCATCAGCCAAGGGAAAAGGGCCTGCAGCAGATGGCTCTGAAAGTGAGGAAGGATCTCTTCCTCATGAGTCAGGTTCTGATTCTGAGCCTGACACAGAAGAAGAAGTCCAGGCTCAATCCGATGAGGAGATAGAAGACCCAGAAGAACCTCAGATTGATCTCAGGCTCATATCAGCTGATGATTATACAATTTTGAGACACAAAGATCAATATCTACTGCCCTCCAACTCAATCAATCCCAGATTCCACACCAAGTTCCAGGAGCAAGTTTATGAGCAAATTTATGATCATCACAGGAAATTTGCAGATTATAAATGCATAAAGTGGTCACACATAAACTCCCTAGAAAAATATGATGGAGTGTATCGTCTTTTTCAGCAAGTTGGTCTTCATGATTTTGTGGCCCTCAGAAATGACTATGATGAAGAGATCATAAGACAGTTATATGCCACTTTGTATGTATCTCCTGATTTCAAGAAATTGAAGTGGATGACAGTTACACGTTATGTGGAATGCACTAAGGGTGATTTTGAGCGTGTACTGAGGATACACTCTGGAAATTGGGATAAGCTCTTTGACAGACCAGCTTTACTTGTCCCTGCCTGGACAGAGTTTTATGATCAGAATGTCAGGTACACTCCAGTGAAGATTCATGGCTTGCTACCCATTCCCAGTTTGATTAATAGGATTATTAATCACACTTTTCTTCCCAAGAGTGGTAATTTTGATGCTGTTCGAGGACATGTATGGAATATCATTGATAATATTACACATAGGAGAAAGTTTGATGTTGTGGATGTCATCATCAGGGGGATTGTCTCTTCTAAGAATGACAGGGTAAAGAGGATTTATCATGCTCCTTACATCATGGCCCTAATTCTTAGTAAGATTGAGTATCAGGGTGGTTTGGGATCACCCCATAAGTTTTACAAACCTAGAGAAAATCCCCCCATTCGTTTTCAAGCACAGCAAGTACAGCAAGAAGAAGCTGCTCCAGAGGTTGCTGCCGCAAATGTTTCTCAGAGTCAAGACTCTTTAGCTCAGATTCTCAGGAATCAATCTTTGATCCTAAACAACCTTCTACAACTTAAGGTCACCCAGCAGGAAATGAGGACAGAACAAAAGGAGTTTCAGACTGAAACTCAAAATAGACTGGCAGTCCTGATAGAGACAGTTGATTCTATGGAACAAATGCTATCGACTCCTCAGCGCTACACTCGACGTCGCACAACTCCTGCAGCAGGGACTTCTCACTCCAGTGGGGTTCCAGTGTCTCCAGCTCCAGTTGCTTCACCTCCTCTGGTCCCCTGCCTCTCAGGATCCCGCGCCTTTTTCCCCTCAGGATCCAGCCTCTTGATGTTTGTTTTTGGTACTTTGATGCCAAAGGGGGAGAAGTAGTTCTAAGGGTTGGGGGTGTCAGACATTATAGTCTTTTGATATTATATTGCTTGTAATAACTTGTATTACCTTGTTCAGAACTTGTTGGTTGTCTTAATTATCTAATATGATATTATCTCTACTGAAATTTCATTTATGACGATTCCTTATCACTGCAAGTTTTCCTCAAATCCAACAAGTTAAAAGAAACTCTGTCAAAAATTTGTCACAATTCTTTACATGTGCTCTCAAAATGATCTATCTATTTCATGCACATGTTTAGGGGGAGCTTTCTTTATTTCGGCTTAACAATAACTCATCTCTTTCAAACACTTCCTATAAGTTTTTTTTTGTTAAGTCATCAAAAGAATATACACTTGTGTCACAACCTTGGGTATATTCAAAACTCTTCTTCACACATATTAACTAGGTTGTCATCAATTACCAAAAAGGGGGAGATTGAAAAGCATCTAGGCCCCTAAAAATATATTTTGGTAATTTATGATAATATGTGAGAATGGGACTTATTGGTTTGTTGAGTTTTTACAAGGCCTAGTCCCATTGGAAAATATGATCTTGAAGATGCATGCTAAAAGTTCTATGAAGATCAAGTACAGCTCAAGCATAAGGTACAAGTGGTTTTAAAAATATTTTCTTTTACCGGTCTTAGGAGAAATAGGTGGAAGACCGGATTATAGGTTAAATGTCGTACTATTAAGAGGGATCATGTCCAGTAGCTTGATGGCATGTCTTGTGCTTTATGGATCAATTTAGGATCATGCATGCATATGGATTTCCTTTTCAAAGATATTGTGTCATCGTCGGGACAATCGGTAGTACTGGCGTTGTTTTCGCGGTACTACCGCACTCCGTTGTTCCGATCGATTGTTGGCGGTATGTTTTTTACAGAGAGTCTCTTTTCTGGTTTCGGTGCCAAACCCTCATCACGGTAGTACCGCAGGTATCTTTGCGGTTGAATCGGAATACGGTAGTACCGTTTTTGATAAGCGGAAGTACCGCAGGCCGGTTATTCCGATTGTTACTTGGCGGTATGTATTTTCCAGAGTGCGCCCCTTTTGTCTCTCTTTGGAAACGGTAGTACCGCACTCACCTTGCGGTATGACCGCTCTGCGGTAGTACCGCTCGACAGTTGGCGGTAGTACCGCTCTGCCAGATAAAACGGCTATGTCAGGTCATTTAATGCGTCTATTTTAGCCGTTGCAGCGGTGGTTGGAGAAGTGCGGTAGTACCGCCCCATACATGGCGGTAGTACCGCATGTCGCTGAAAAGTTGGGTTTTCTTTTCCAACGGCTATAATTGTTGTTGGGGGGTATAAATACTTCCCACCGCCAAGGACAGGTGCTAGACCACATTTAACATCTTTTGAGCCTTGTGCATTCATTCAACTCCTCAAATTCATTTGTTCACTCTTTGAGAGGTTGTTGAGCTCATTCAAATGCATTCACCATTCTAGTTGATCCTCTTGCACTTGAGTGTCGTCAAGCGAAGGTCTTGATTTGTTACTCTTGGAGTTTTGCCGAACTCCTAGACGGCTTGGCGGTGATTGCACGGTGATCTCTTCAAGAAGATTGTGAAGAGGCCCGGTGTCAAGGTTGTGAGTGGTTTGGTGTTCACCATCTCCGGAGTGGAGGAAGAACAACCAATAGTGATCGAGGAAAGGCTTAATACGTGGAGCCGGCTTGATTGGTTCAAGCTCCCTCAACGTGGACTAGTGAAGACCGGCAAGTCTTCGATACCACGGGAAAACATCATTGTCTCTTTGTGGTTATTTCTAGTCCTTACTCTTCCGCATTTATATTTCTAGCTTGATCATTGTGCTTATATTGCTTAGCGAGAAGTATAACTTGTTTAGACTAAATTGTTAATTAGCTTAACTCGTACATTTGTGAAAAAGTTTAAAAACCTCCTATTCACCCCCTCTAGTCGGTTATCCTTGATCCTACACAGTGTGGCTGAACGGAAACATCGTCATCTTCTTGAGACAGCTCGTGCTCTTATGCTTGCTTCTGCTATCCCACCACACTTTGGGTTGAGGCTGTTTCTACTGCCACTTTCCTGACTAATATTCAGCCTTCTTCTACTCCTCTGGGTGGGATCCTAGTTGAGCGTCTCTATGGCAAGACTCCTGATTACTCTAGTCTTCGCCTCTTTGGGTGTGTGTGCTATGTTCTTATTGCACCTCGTGAGCGCACCAAGCTTGGTCGTGATTATGATGAGACATTTACTCCTGTGGCTCACATGACCACTGTTCGCACTCTTCTTGTTGTGGCGTCTGTTCGGGCCTGGTCCATCTCTTAGCTTGATGTCAAGAATGTCTTTCTCAATGGTGAGCTGCGTGAAGAGGTTTATATGTAGTAACCACAGGGGTATTCTATTCCTGAGGGTATGGTTTGTCGCCTTTGTCGATCTCTTTACGGCCTCAAGCAAGCTCCTCGTACCTGGTTTGATCGTTTCTCTTCCGTTGTCACTGCAGCTGGTTTCTCTGCCAGTGCTCATGATCCTACTCTCTTTATTCACACTTCGCTTCATGGTCGGACACTTCTTCTTTTATATGTTGACGATATAATCATTACTGGAGATGATTCTTAGTACATCACATTTGTGAAGGAGCATCTTAATGATTTTACTTTGGAATTCATGTGGAAATCAAATTGCAATTTTCATTTTATTTCTTATTCCGAATTTAAGTTATTTGTTCCTATATGAATCCAAATGCTATTTTTTCTTTAATTTATATTTTGAATTAAATTTATTTAGGGATTTTATTTTGGAATTCTTATTAAAATCAAACTGCTTATTTTATTTTATTTTAATCCTGAATTTTAGTTATTTTTTGTTGGATTTCGTACGCAAATCTAAATGCTAGTTGTTGTTTAATTTTTTATTCTGGATTATAATTATTGGAATTAGTATCAAACTCAAATTTCTAATTTTATTTTATTTCTATTCTAAATTTTAGCTAAATTTTTATTGAATTTCGTATAGAAATCTAATTGTCATTTTTTGTTTATTTTTATTTCAAATTTTAATTATTTAAGATTTTACTTAGGAATTCGTATGAAAATTAAATTTCTAATTTTATTTTAATTTTATTCTGAATTTTAGTTTTACTATACTTGACATTCACAAGAACGATAGAATGGATGCATAAACGAGTGACAGCAAAACTCAGGAAGCAAGAAGGGTGCTAATTCCTTGGGGGTTCATAGCACACTTTTGATGTCGCGCGCGCGCGACAGAACAAACAGAGCAACTTCTAGAAACGTTTAGCCCATATAAACAATGAAGTTAGTTTATACTACAACTGAATGGAACACGAATCTAACTACCAATATCAGTTACAGTATCACCAAATCCGGCGAAAGCGGGAGTATCACGTCAAGTCGAGTCAAACACGTTTTTCCCCCACCAAACGGCACCACAAGAACATCAGGTCCGGCCCAACCACCACGAAACAACGGCTCACTTTTGGGCATTTTTACCGGCTAGCCAAGCAGGCATCCCCAAGTGGCCCAATTCCCTTTCCATATCGTCAATCTCTGCCAACTTTTGGGCATTTCACCCTCTCCATCCACAAACAGGAGGGAAAAAGAAGCGAGTGAAAAAGGAGCAGGTAGGTCTGAATTTGCCGTTTCTTCTCCCCGGCCGATCGACTCGCTCCCATCATAGATCACCCACCATGGGGTTAAAGAGAGCTCGATCGACACCTGTTCGCCGATGGGCCTCTCCGCTCGCCTCAGCCGCCGCTGGTGCGGCTTCGCGGCCGTCCTTTGCCTGTGCGCGTCCTTCTGCAAGCCAGGTGCGCATGCATCAGCCCATGCACCCCAGACCACAAATGCGCATACCTCGCGCTGCAGCGTGGCATGGCGATGCTAACGCTTCAAAGTGCACGCGAATCCTCTACATGACAGATGATGCACCGATTGACCCTTTGCCGGACGTGCCCGCGAGGTCACTGCAATGCTTCGAGGACGGCCACGTAAGTGCGTGCGTACGGCGTGTGAGGCTGTCTCGAGGCGTCTCTTACCTGACTGAAATCGCGCGTCGTGACTTTGTATTTACATGTACTGGTTACCTGCTGTTCTGGTTGATTCGTTCTGGCGCGCAGGTGTACAGTGTTACGAGGGAGCGTACAGGCTGAACCCCTCGGGGTCGGGGATCATTCGACGTGCCGCGGGATGGTGGACTAGTACTGCGGCGGGGCGTGCGTGGTGGAGACGGAGGACGTGCTCAACTGCGTGGGCCAGCGCGCTGGACGGCTTCAGGTTCTACAACGGCGCCTCCGTCGAGGACGTGCGCTACGCCCTCAGGAAGTCAGGAGGGGATGCAGCCACACCATCAAAAGAGGTTCGCGAATCGGCTTTGTTTCTTGGCGCTCAGCTAAGAGCAGTTGGTTTAATTTTACCGTACACCGTTCGTGCCTACGTGTGTGCGGTGCAGGGGACTTCAATGATTTGGAGCCACAGGTAGGCGACTACCCGGACATCTACGGCGACTACGCCGGCGATGGCAACAAGGTTGCTGTTCCTCTCAATCTGCTCGCGTTTCTCGGAGGCGCGTGGCTGCTGGTAGGGGTGAAAACGGATTGGAAACGGACGGATAATGATTTTGCTATATTTGTTTTCATTTTTTTTCCCGAATACGAATACGAATACCGGATACGAATACGAATACAAATAGTATCGAATACAAATACGGAGCGAATACGAATCGAAACGAATACGGTCACAGATATTTTTCGGAACATAAACCCCCTTAAATTGTATACCAGAAATTAACGAAAACATATAACTAATTTATTTGATGTAAACATTCATGAATTGTTCATATTTTCAGCAACCACACATAACATTGGCACTAGCAAGTTACATTAACTAGTTCATCACAAATATAACACTTGGTTTACCATATTTAGCTCATAAGTCGTGACTCACAAAGTCATCACGTATTCACACTTAGTTCATCATATACATAAAATTTAGTTCACACTAACATCGATTAGACTGGATGGTTAATCTATACACAAATGACTGTAATATCACAAAGTATGTTACCAAAAATAAAATTAATAAAGTTATTATTTTATTGGATTTTCTGAGATTTAAAAGAGTTTTCCTGGTTAAAAAGGGAAAAAATAATAAAATAAAGTCAATTATTTAATTTCCTAGTTTTTAATGTAAAAAATAAAATTTATTGAGTTTTCTGGGATTTTATTGGATTTAAAGTGAAAATGAAAATTTTAATTAATTTATTGAATTTTAAAAAGGTTTTTCCTATTTTTAGAAATTTTAAATAATTTATATACAAAAATAAAAACCAACTTTAAGTTGGAATTAATTTTATTAAGTTAAAAATAATTCAACGAATTTCTGTGATTTTTTCTAGGATTTTTGAACTCTATTTGCTATTTTCTAAAAGACTATTTGATTTGTTGCATTTTCTGAAATTCGAAAATCAATTAAAATCCCCTTTTTTTCTTTTGGGCTGAAATCCTCTTTTGGGCCGAAATCCGGATATCCGGACTCCGTCTTATCCGGATAATCCGTATTCGTTTCCGTATCCGCCGGATAGCACGCCTACCGTATTCGTTTCCGTTTCCGACAGAAAAATCCAAATTCGTTTCCGATCCGAAAACTATCCGAGAAAAATCCGATCCGAGACATTCCGAATCCGTTTTTGTCCGGATCGATCGAAAACTATCCGATCTGTTTTCACCCCTAGCTGCTGGTCCTTGGACGCTGAAGATAGTAGTAGTATTTTAGTACTACTTTGGTTTTGGGGAAACTTTTGTCCCATCTAAATACACTGCCCTACCGAACTAGTAGCATATGCAGTCCACTGGTCTACAACGATCAAACCCTAACAATTAATTACACCGTTGAACTTACGAAACAATTATAATTACCGACACCAGCGCAGCAATCAGGTGTACAAAATTATTTCTCCGGTGCATATATCAATCTGAGAAGTTTCTCCCGGTGAACATACACATATGACAGCGTTGCTTGCTAGTTCCAAGTTTATGTTCAGACCATCCCGTAAAAATGAAAATTATTCATTCCAAAGGAAATGAAAATAAACTCCTTGGTAACGAAATGCAAATGGATACTCGTCATGGTCGACTTCGCACAAAACATCTTCAAGGCTTCAAGGACATTCTTCGATGAATAAGTCTAACTTCACTTGCAGTTAACGCGATCAGGCAGAAATCCGGACAACTACAAACGGACCAGATCAGAGGTCAACTATCTTCACAAGCTTTGTATAAATAACTCGATTATCCCTTGCAGAATTGCTCTCAGCAAGGGCGGCTTGAACCAAGTCCTGCAGAGAGCAAACATACCAGCGTTAGGCACTAACGAAAAGCAGAATAAAATTGATCATATCATACCATATCAAACAGAAATTGCCAAAAATGCTTCTGAAGAGGGAGAAAACATGCTGCCAAGGGTACAACAATCTGTTTACTGTAAACTTCTTGCACGAAGCTCAATGTTTCCAAAATAATAATAATAATAATAAAGAATCCTCTCTGTTACGCTGACAGTTCGAAACAGTGAGCATGGTGTAGACTAACCCCATAAAAAAATTAAGACCAAAGTTTAATCATTAGTTATATGCCTAAACAATCAAGCGTGAGCACATATAAAATCAACCTCGAACGTGTTTACCTCCACTAGCGGATAGGCCAAAACTAAAACACAATTATGTTGAGCAGACAAAGGAATCACCTAGTTTGCGACCTCACACAGAATTCAAAAATCCAGAATGGAAAAGGATAAAAAGAACAAATTCCAAACAAGTAATCCTAGAGATCACTTAGTTTGCAACCTCACACAGAATTAAAAAATCCAGAATGGAAAAGGATAAAAAGAACAAATTCCAAACAAGTAATCCTAGAGAATTTCAATAAATAATGACTATGGAAACCAAATAAGATATTCAAGCATCTGACCTTAACATCCCTATTAGACAAAAACTTCCCCAAGTTGTGGACAATGCACCTTAAATCTTCCACCTGCACATGTAAAATAAGGACAATGCAACTATGTGCAAGTAATAATAGATGAATTGCTTAAAGAACAAGCTATCATTTGTAAGTTACCTTGATATAACCCATTCTGTTTTGGTCAAAGTAACGAAAAGCCTACAAGATAGAAAAAAATATGCACATGTTACGATGTTTTAACTTGTTATGGCACCTCTTAATCTCTTACATACAGCAGCAAAAATTACCTGCAACAGGTCCTTATGAATCACTTCATCTTTTGCTGGATCTCCTTTCTGTGGTACAGCTGTCTTCCCCTCCTTACCTACTGCCTTTTCTCCAACTCCTACCAAACCTCCTATCCCTGCTGTAGACTGCTTGTCCTCCACTGAAACAGTGTTTTCATCAATGATAGCAATGTTTTCTAATTCAAGCTTCTTCCCTGTTTTCTTGTTTCCGTTATCTTCTGCTGTTACCTCTTGCTTGTCCTCTGTATTGTTCAAATTACCCTCATTCTGCATCACGAAAAAATGAAGTACCACAAGTAGACACAGATTAAACATAATTAATTTCTTGGTAGAGCAGCCTTGGAACAGAAAAATAATCAGGTACACCATAAAACATGAGTAGGTGCAGGATGCCATCACTGTGCATTCAAGATTTTGAATCACAAATCACAAAACAGTTCTCTTTTACATAAAATTAAAACTATGCATACAATGAGCATGGAATCCCGTCAGCTGTAAAAGCCACTGTACACTATTTTAAGCTCTCGGACAAAACACAAATGTAGAAATTAAGTATACTAGTCTTCAAAGGTTAGCTCGAGCACAGGAGAGACCACCAAGTTCCTGCGCTAGTCCAGGATGAACTTGACAAAACTTAAGCAAAGGACATGATTTCATTGGAAACTATCCACTTTGCCACTTGGGTATGCTCCATATGTACATTGCTATTAGTCCATATTTTGGAAATAATTTCGCCGAGATTATTAAGGCCTTTTCGCTTGCTTTTAATTAATTATTTCCAAAATATGGACTATAGCAATGTACATATGGACCAAATGACAAAACAAACATATCCACTGTTATGCAGGAAAAGACTATACAGCAGTGCAGAACCGCTGAAAGTGGTCTGGTTTCTAAAAAGAAATGCAAGCTAATAAATGGCACGTCAGACTGACAGTTCACAATAATGAATATCTAGCGTGTTGCAAAAATTTGTGCAGAAAAAGAATATTTTACCTGTTCTTCAGCAGTAGCATCATCCATGTCCTCATCGCCTTCTTCATATATTTCTACTTCTTCAGGGTCTTCTTCATATTCAGGTTCTTCATCCTCCATTTTCTCTTCCACTTCAGGTTTTTCACAAGCAGCTGCTGACTGATCCATGCTTGTCTTTTTCTCACCCTCTTTTATTATTTCATCATTTTTTACTGGATTGTCATTATTAGGGGTACTTTCAGTACGAATCTCATCGGTTGTCTTGGATCGCTTTTCTGACAATTTCTCGTCTTTCTTCTTTAGATCTTCCTCTCTTGGGCGCTTACGTTGATTCTTCTTTATAACATAATGCTTGTGTAGTTTCTGTGAGCCAAACATCAAGCCACATGTGAACACAGATCAATGTATCAAAAGTTCAAAAACTCATGAACTGCTTTCCTTTTTGTTGAGGACAAGATGAAACAGATATGTGTTCTTCCCACTGCTCAAGAACCCATAAAAACAGGCCAAACAGGAATGTTTGTGGATAGGGAAATTAAATCAACAGCATAGAGAATACAAACATGATATCTCGACTGCTAAGCAGACCACATCCTCACAAGTTACAACCTTAATGCCATAGTTTGGACCATTACCAGGAAACATGATTATCATAACTTAATAGATAGTAATGGCATGAGTTTGTCGAAGAGTGCATTATGGTAAACATATATAGGGCACCGATTGCAGAGTTCGCTCATTTTCGAATTTAAAAAATGCATTAGATTTCAATAAAAATGGCTGGCGAAATCTAACAGAAGAGATGTCACAATATCAATGAAAAAGATGGAAATAAAAACACTTGATAAAGATCGACTGTTATTATGCTTAAGCTAACAAAGTGTCAGCAGAGCTCAAAGGAATTTACCTCAAGAAAAGACAAGATAATACAGCCCATTCTGTATTGAAGCATTTCACTTAACGACTCAGCAAACAAAGAAAGCTGAAAAAGAAATGGAAGGAGCATATCAATGTCGAGCTACATGAACACACCACATGAGCTACAGAAATTTCTTCGAAGTGCAACACAATCACAGTTGAGGTAACAGTCATATAAAAATGCAAAGATATTCATTTGTTATAATGGAAAAAAATACAGCGGTCAAAACAGAATATAGACCTCAAATACTGACTCCTCTGCGTCATTGGTTGTATAGTCTAGTAGGCCATCCAATGAAAGGGATATTGAACGGAGCTGCAAAATAGAACTGGTTCAGTAAAATCTCTCGTACAACTTTTCAATAACTTCTATAAATCATAACATTATGTGAAGAAAAGGGGAAATTACAGAACACATTAGGTGTACTTTAGATTCTTTACTCCTTTTGGTCTGCAGAATGAATCCTGGATGTTTAGGAGGTTCATCAGCTTTCTTCTTTTCTTTGGTGTCATTAAGTGACTTTTGCTTTGGATCCTTCTTCGGGTCTCTATTCTTTTTCTCTTTATAATCCTTTGTCTTATCTTTCTTTCCATTTCCCCTCTCTTTTTTCATATTTTTTTGGTTCGCAGCTTCCTGCTCACTAAGCTTATCTCCATTTGATTTTTGGTCCTCAGTCGATGTGTGCCCCTTCTTCTCTGCCTTTTCTTCTTTCTTCTGATTTGATACCTCGTCAGCAGGGGTTTTTGACCCTTCTGCCAGCTTAGTCTGTGAATTCCCAGCATCAGTCAAGCTTTCACCATTCTTTTCTGGTTGATCTTCCGCTTCTTGTTTACTTGTTTCAGCAGGTACAGCAGGGGCACTCAACTTGGATCCTGAAGCAGAAACTTTTCTTTTAACAATCCTTCGAATTACTTTCTTCTTCCCGGATTTCTTGGTCTCAGGCTGCTGATTGATGCCAGCTCCATCCTTTTCTTTTCCAACATCCTCAGTTGTTTGTTGAACCTGTTCTTCCACAGTTTTGCCCGCAGTTTCTGCTACAAGAGTCTTGTCCACCTGAGATGATTTGTCAGCTGAAGCTTCAGCAGTTGGCTTTTCGCGAACAACTTTTTTCACAACCTTTTTTATTACTTTCCTTCTAGTGGGCTTTTTATCCTCAACAGCATGGCCAACAGAGGTGTCGCCTGAGGTATTTCCTTGAACATCCCCACCCTTCTCAACATGTTCCTCAACTTTACCAAGCTCTTTCCCATCATTCTCAGCAAGGTTCACCTTTCCATCTTTGCCCTGCTGATCCATATCAGTATCAACTTCCTCGATTTCGATAGCATCTGGGGCACCCTCCCTTAAATGACCATCATCTGTCCCTTTCTTCTGTTCCTTTGCATCACCAGGGCTCTAAAATATGACAGTCAGGAAAAAGAGCTTTTAGTACTGAATACCGATTCAAAAGAAAACAAAGTATGTTACTACAAAATTGACAACCATAATACAATAAACTAACCTTTTCCTTCTTTTTAGTCAGTTGCCCCCTTTCTACTTTTGATTTTCTGTATGCAATCCAGTTATTCTTCCATAAATCCACCGAAGGTAGGCATTCTGACAGGTTTGGCACAAACAGTACAGTAGTCTCTTTATGACTAAAGAGTCCATCTTTGCCAATTCTGTTGTAATGGACCTGCCAATAGTTAAATGTGTTACATTAATCATGATGATTTCAGAAGAGGTTTTTCATAAATGTGCAGAGACAAATATGTGAAAATAAAATCGAATAAACTTCATCATGGGGACAAATGCTCACATCACATCCTCTAGCACTTATATCAAATAGAAGTTTGTCATACTAAAGCGGCAGAACGTCTATTTAGTACCTTATTCTTAATATTATTTCAATCTGATAGAAGCACATTGTTTTCCTTAAGAAAAGAATGCATATAAGTTCATCAAAAGTGCTAAGAAATAAATTCACAAGTACCTCAAGGAAACGATTCCAGTGTGTGCAATTAGATAGATCAACTTGAACCAGTTCTTTAACATATCTGTCCAACCAGGGTGAATTTCAGGACAATTGCAAGTCCAAGAAATAAAATAAATTTCAATACAACCACAGATCATCCATCATGCATTATTTGAGAATTATATACCTTACAGCAGTTCGAATCAAGCAAGAACAGTCAATCAATGGATCTCCACCATCTATTGCTGCATTCCAAGGACCTCCAATTGCAATAAGTGCACGATCCTTCTTAAATACAGCAAATTTTAATATATTGTTCAAGTGCACTATTCGCTCCTCGGCACTTCTCAATGAACATATATCAGCGAAGGCACCACTGCTCATGCCGCTCATCAAGAGTACCTGCACAACATCATACGCGTAAGCAATGACAAATATCAGCTTGGCAATATTTTGAACCACTTCAAAGATACAGAAATAGTGCATCCTAAGCATCTTGCAATCCAGCAAGGATCTTGTGCTCTTTGCCAAATGTCAGATACGCTTAATAACCAAATTATGTAATGAATTACTCAAGCGAGAATTCTGACCAAAAATAGGAAAGCCATTTTAGTGCCTTTGGATAATGCATATATTTGCAAGCTAAAAGGGGATGGTCCTCGGTGTCTAAAAAGTAAAAACATGAGTATTAATTCCAACAGCCAATCTGTCACATGATTCCTGCAGATATTGACATACCATGTACAATTGTAAAGTAATATGAGTCACTCCAAACAAGCAACTTCTCTACTTATTACCAAAGCTACTTCTCGAAACAAGTGCAATTTAATCTAGTTCATACTTCAAAATACACACACAAAATTGTAGACACAAACCTTTGCATTCCAAACAGTGTCCGAAGTGTTGGTGCTATACGATTTCTCTGAAGACAAAACTGCTCTTTCGTCAAACTTATCATCCACTTTATCATCCACTTCATGGATTTCATGCTCCAAACTGTTTTATGGCAATAGCAATAACATGGTATAAATAATGGTCCTCTGAATGGGCACTTCGAGCAACCAATCATATTGTGTATTTTCAATATAAAAAAGCATACCTCACTGGTGTATGCAGTGAAAGATTAAGGTTTTCTTTAGGCCAGTTCAAAACAACCTACAAAATAATAAATCACGAATAAGGAAAAGAGAGAGAGAGAGGGGGTGTTCTAGAATGCTATGATTCCACATAGATAAAAAGAAGGTCAAGGATACAATGTCCAACCTTACAAAAATCCGGAGAGATCGCTAGTCTAGGATATCTTTTTGTCAAAGATAAATAGTCCCTCTCAGCATCCACCAAGTGAAACGGAAAAACCTGCACAGAAGAACCTAATTAGCATTAAATTCATAATAGGCAGCAAACCAAAACTACCACAACTGTGCGCACATCGAAGTTATGATGAGACTTGCATACAAAGGGGGAGGCGAATGGAGAAAATGAGAAATTCATTCATGATTGCACAATCATGTCCGCTGGAGTGCAATCTACGATTAAGGTGTGAATGGTCTTCGAATTTGAGTGAGACAACATCTCATGCTTTTTCATATCACAAAGGAGACAAGGGATCTTTTGGTACCAGAAAAAGGAAATGGATGCTAGAGGTGCTAAAACAAGGATCAGTGAAGATGGATGAATAATTGGGACTCTGAAATGTGTGTGTAGAGACAAAGGTGAAACAAAGAACTGGCTTTGGAAGGACAAGAATCAGGGGGCTTGAAGACTGGGAGCACATCAAGGAGGGTAGTAAGGCACTAAAATTATCAATTGATTTGATCAACAACGATGTGACAAACACAACTATTCGTTTACCTTGCAAATATATTCTCTCTTTATTTGTTTAACAGGTGAACGATGCCTTCAGGACAACAAACGAAAGAGTTAGTTAAAAAAGCTGCACCAAAGACGAAGCAGCAACCTGTTGCATCCACAAAGCTACAGAAGAAACATGGAGGTCCACCTATGCACAACATCGCGTTGCAGGGAAAGTCGCTGCAAAGGCTTCTCGGATCTAACAGAAGAAGAATGTCTTCGTTCACCAGGTGTTCTACGTGGAGCGCGCTCCTGCCTTGGATCAGCCCCGTGCTTCCTATCCCGCTCCCTCTCCTTCTCCCGGCGCTCACGAAGACGTTCTCTTTCGCGTTCACGCTCCCTTTCCCTGTCACGCTCTCTATCCCTTTCACGGTCTCGTAGATCTTGTTCCAATTCCCATTCCCGTTCCTTTTCTCTTTCCCACAAAAGGTCCCTTCGACGCTCGTCATCTCTTAGATCCAGTTCGCGGCGATAACCGACCCGATCTCCTGTTCGCTCATCAACCATGGAGATGCCTGGATGTACATGGGATAAGATGTTGTCTCGGTAATCAGAGTCTGAGGAAGTATGTAGCAGGCCCTTCCCTTGTCCGTAGACAAGGCTGTCAATGTTTGTCCTATGAGCTCCCCCCAACAACGAAGCTGGCTGTTGTCCTCCACATGGAGCAGATCCAAGAATGGACAAGTTGTGGTGATCAGCTTCAACTCTTCCATATGCACCAACTTCCTGAGATCCTTGATGGATTGGACCGGTCCTTCCTGCAAAGTAATCTGCTTGTCTGCCAGAAATACCATACTTTACTCAGTGCATGTGCTATGTTTTGTTGTAGTGATAGACACAAAGGGTAGCTAGTAGGCTACTAATTTAGTTTTCCACAAATATCAAGAGAAATTTCACTACAACTAACGAAAAGTTAGTCATAGGGCCGAGATGTTTGGAACAAGCAAACTTTTATTCATTTGAGGCGCAATTTTTAGTGATTATTACAAGACATAATAATAATAGTAATAGTAATAATCGTAGTAGTAGTAGTAGTAGTAGTAGTAATATTAATAATATGAAGCAAAAACCAACTGCACCTGACTATGAGCTAACATACCGTATATCAGAACAAGGCAGCAGTTGAGTTTTCAGGAGCTGCTGATGGCGCATTGATGAAGCCTAAAAAATTTAACAGCATCTCAATAATGAGAAGTTATCACAATCCAAAAAGAGCATACAAACAAGAACAGAACAAAGTTTTGCATGGAAAACACAAAAAAAATACCTGATCCACACGGTCATGAATCTGATATTACATGAAAAACAATGAGTTATAAGAATCATTGTTAAAGTCTAAGGGAAAAACAATTGAGCGTGTGTGTGTGAGAGAGAGAAACCTGATGGCTTCCAGGAATATGATCAGGATATCTTCTATCCAAATCAGTGAGGCCATCTCTCCTACCAATATTAGCTGACTGTTCACCGTACATCCTTCTCTCTAATGCATAATTGGCACTGTACTGGTCTAGCTTCGGCGCATATCCACGCGCAGCTAGATAGTCATCATTTGATCTTCCCAGGCTGGACCCTACAGCTCCAGATGAGAACTTTGATGACTCAGAGAGTGTTGTCTGATGACTTTGCAGGCTGGGAAGACCAGAAGAACCTGGACCTTTGCCAGCAAGTCCACCAACCTGTAAAACATATAAGCGGAATATTAAGTTGAGATATTCTGCAACAAGATCATGCAAGGATAGTAGGATACTAGGTAGGATCTATTCTCTCTTGTTCAATTCTAATTTGGGAGCCAAAAAAAAACTTTATCTATAGATTGAAAACCTTGATCAAAGCATGAAATCATGTTATGGAAAAGGAAATGCTTCTTCAAAAGATCTGGTGATTTTGTGATGCAAAACATAGAACAACACTAACAATACTAATACCAATGATGAAATTAGTCGACATGAAGCTGACCTTCAAGAAAAAACCTGGAGTCACATAGAGCCGTTGCAAATTCCTAGATCGTGTTGCAAATTCCTAGATCGTATGCGCAAGTTCTCTATCTAATTATAATAGAAACACCAACATTTAGACCTTGTTTCCAAAAAAAAGACATGGATTCCACATGTTTCTCATGATTCGAATTGTTCTGTGGATAAGACAAGAGTATATAAGGAATATAAATGGACAGTTTCCAGTTCAGGAGCCGGGTGGATTCTTGAGTTTTCCTGGGAGTTCAGAAGCCAATATTTTTTATTGTTTGATCCAGAACCATAATACCATCCACTTTCTTCAACACTGGTCAAACCTAGGGCTCGCTAATTCCAGACGTCCGCATGTATCCATTGAATTCACAAGAGCATGTAGCACATATTCAGATCGCATTGGTGTGGCAACTAATAACCTTGATTGTTTGCCTTTATTTCAAGATAGCACTTTGGCATATACCACACAAACGACAACTCACACAGCGACTTACACACATGTAAAATTAATGAGCATGAAACAACATTAGGAAACAAAATTAATTGCATATATAATTCAAACTGAAAAGGAACATAAATGAGGGCTAGAGTTCACCACCTGCTGTGCGCCATAAACCGAAGCGTAAGGCCCTCCATACTGCCCCACAGCCCGCTGTGCAGTGTTGCTGCCAAACCGAGCACCATCAGCACCGCCAGCCGCTGCAGCAGAGGCCGCATATCCACCACTACCAGGCTGCAAAAACCCAACCAGAAGGGCGCAAGTTTTTGCACACACAGATGAGAACCTCACAACATCTGCGTACAGTTACCAATCAAAGAGCAGAGACAGTTTTTCTCAGAGAGCCTTACGATTTGGCCGTACGTCTGCTGCGCCCCGTACTGCGGCGGCTGCCCGTAGGGATTGGACCCTTTCTTCGGGAACATCGTGGATGCGCCCGCCTAGGGGCCTGTGGGATCACGGGACCCAACCGAAACACCGCGCAGGAGCGCGCGCGCGAGCACACACACCAGCACAGTCACACACAAGCGCCTGCGGGGGAAAACCCTAGAAATTACATCGGCAGCATCAAATGTACCAGCAGCCAATCCAATCCAACCATGCACGCGAGCAAGAGTCGGATGGATTCAAACGATTTGATTGATCGCAACACAGAACAAGTGAAACCGATCAATTCTAGGGCTTACCCGCGGGGGTGGATGATGAGGCTACGCGTCCGGAAGCTGCTCTCGTCCGGTGGCTTCGGAAGAGACCGAGCTCGGCAGGCGACGACCAGGGCGAGTCGGTGGATGAACGGCGGGGCGGCGGCGGCGGAGGGGCTGGGAGTTTGCCGAATTGGGGTTCAGGCTTTTTGGTTTGTGCGATGCGGTGCGCTGCAATGCTTCCACGGTATAGGGCGTGGAGCGGCCAGCCTCCGCACGCGATTCTTGCACGGGGTTAGTTTATTGGGCCACGCCCCGTGCCGAGGTAGTTTGGGCTGGACTTGGATTGGATTGAGTGCGTTCATCCGTTCCCTTCGCTGTTAGAGCAGCCCAACTAGCAAAATTGCCTTGAGGCCCCTACTAATCCGTGGAGTAGTTGATTTTCAGATTACACGGTTTACACAAGGCCACCGCATCGTTTTTGCGGGCCAAGTTCACAAACAAACGAGTTTGGGTGTGCAAACATGCTTTAGAGCTGGTTTAGAATCCAAGGAATGAGAGGTGAGCAATGCCAAACTGCTTGCGCGCTATGATCGGCGGTGTGAAAATTGTTAAGAAATCGGCCTCAGGATCGGGAGTCCTGGTGTAAGGTAGCTCCGCATCCCAAATTTTAGTAGGATCGTAACCTATAAATAGGGAGTACTAGTCATTGTAAAGGTTGATCGCTTGATGAAGGAATAAAGAGAAGCAAAAAGTCCACCTACATCTCTGTGTTCAATCTATTATTATGTTCTTGTGATATTGTATTGTTCTTACGATTCTGAGTTTGTCTACGAGGTAATCGCTCGGACTGGACTCGCCAGCGATGGTTCTTCAAAATGTTATCTGTACGATCGACTCTCCTCGCATCGAAAAGGTAACCGTCGATGAAAGACACTCGTAGATTGAATCGTACTTTCTAGATCGCTTTAAATTCTAAAAATTTGCTTTCTAGATTGGTTTCTACGGTGCAAATTCGTTCTAACCTACCGCGAGCAGACTTGAAGTCGCCGGCACAATATCGATCGGTAGTTGCATAAAAGAACGAATGTCGATTGCGCTATTTTGCATTGCATCGCATCACATATGTATCATATGAACAATATACATAGCATGAATAGTAATGAAAAATAACGGCAGCCATACAGCGTATATGGCGCCGGCAACCCACACAACCCCTCATTGCCGGCTTGAAGCCGGGACATCACCGGCATCTACGGCCGCACCACCATGAACGCCTCGCCGCACGAGGCCACTACCGCCGCGGGGGAAGAGAGGAGGAAGCGCCACTGGCACCGAACGCCACCGCCGGTCCCGGCCCCGCACGACCAAATCGTCGGCCGCCCGCATGCGGTTTCCCCTCCCACACCGGCAACCGCCCGCATGCTCGCGCCGGCAGCCGCTTGCACGCGGATCCTCCAGCGCCCGGCCACCGCCCGGCCTGGAGCCGCCACTGCGCTACCCAAAGCTAGCGCCGCCCCGCACATACGTGCCACCCGAAGAGAAAAAAAAAAGGGGCACACGGCCGTGCCACCACCGCGCGCAGCCGGCTTGTAGCCGCCGCCGTGTCGCCCGAATGCCACACCGTCCCGCATGGGAGATACAGGAGGGTGAGCCATAAGTGCCCAGTCATCCATAGGAAGTCTCTGGTGTTCAATTGCTACTTAAACGGACCTCCCCTTAGAATTTTACTCCCTCTATTCGCAAATACGCCTGACATGTGACGATCTGGAAAAAAAATTCGATCACTTTTCAATTTTTTACGACTACTACTATAATAAAAACATACCATATTTTCATAATTTTTACCAATTTATTATGCTAGAAATCATGACTCCCTCAGTCCCCTTTTTTTTCATAGAACTAAGTCTAAGCGTGTGCATATATTAATGAGACACCAAATCTACTGGAACTCTATATTAAAAACATGATGTGAGAACCAAGCATTGCTTGGGTGGCTAATGGAGGTGGTTGTACTCTCAGTCCATCAGGATTCAAACACCAGGTTTGACTCTACATGTCTCATTTAGAGGATTTTCTTTCAGTGGGAGGCGACGTGCCCGTCGCAAGCGAGGCGTCAGTGGTGACTTCGTTATTTCTTCATCAAGTTCCGCTCGTCCAGTCTTCCGTAAACGTCATGTGTGTGAGTGTGTGTGCGTGTGGTGGTGTACGTGTGTGTGAGCATCTATGTGTTGTACTAAGTGTTTCTAAAAAAAATAGCATGATGCAACCACTCGAACTCTTTTACAGTAGCATTAAGCATAGGTGGTGAGTGAAAATATTACAGTAATTTCACTCTTGATTTCGTCAATAAACTTACATATCGGAAAGACAACAGAAATGGATCAAATTGTGAAGTACTGAGTGGTATAATTAATGGTCAAAAGTGCCTCTTGTGGAATGTGCCTATGATTACGGCAAACATCTGTAAAATACAGGGATTTAATACTCCTCGATCTGCATCTACATTTCTTTGGTCTCGTCAAACTTGATGACTATTCGACATGTTTTTCTTGGCTTCATCTACGTTTTTGCGATACGGGTGAAATGGAACTCGAATGCTCGATGTCTCGTCGACTAAACATGCCCTGTGAAGCCAAGGACTACTCCCGATTTCCGTTCAGTCCAGGGCTCCAGGCGCACGATCAGACTTTGGCCCTGTTTGATATGGCTCTGCTTCAAGTTTTTGCAGCTCCAACTCCAGCTTCACTTTTGAATCCACTTCTATGAGAAGTTGGAGTAGTCTGAGTTGGTGTTTGGTTAGAAAATTGACTCCAACTCCAGAAATAAAAAAGATCATTGTAAAAAGACTGTGTTACCCTTGTTTTGTGACTTGTAACATTTTTTATTGCTTAACTTATAATAGTTTAATAAGTTAATTTTTGTCATATTGAGTGCGTTTATTTTTTTATTTTTTTGGCCAGGTTATGCCCTGTAGTGCCATCTTTTTCGTCCACATTCAAAACTTTTACTTGAAAAAAATTAAATATAACATACAAAGTTCATAACAAATGTTATAATTCAATGAGTATCTTCACTAAAAAAAAAATCAATGATTATCATAACAAAAATCCATAAGAGAGGCAAGGAGGCAGGACATGTCATTCACAATTCTCCCTATTTTTATTAATCAAAGCTATTGTTCTAAGTCCGAAAACAAATACATCAAAGGACATCACCACGGCCTCTTGTAGCTTTCGCTCGGATCATATCATCATACGGCTCGTTCACATGTCCACGTAGCTTTCGCTCGGATCATATCATCACATGGCTCGTTCACATGTCCACGTAGCATTCAATTTGATGCGATTCGATTCAATGGCCAATTGGCCAGTGGTCCGATCTGGCAACAGTGTGTCTGGTCCCTCCGTGTGTATTCATAATTCTGATTCAATTTTGGAATGCGATCTCTGGGGGAATGCGAAAATGTTGATCATTTGCCCCATCTTTAATGTAGCTTCTATCATTTGTCATTATTTCCATTGCACTTGATTATTTGTCACAAAATTAGATAGACAATTTATGATTTGCCTTTTTAGCCAATTTTGCCCCTCTCTTCTTCTCCCACCTCTCCTCTCCTCTTCTTCCTTGCTTGCTTCAGCCATGGCAGACCAGGCAACAGAGGCGGCCGTTCGTCCCACCTCTCCTCACCCTCTCTCACTTCCCTCTCAGCTCCGACTGTGCGCCCTCTCTCTCTCTCTCTCTCTCTCTCTCTCTCTCTCTCTCTCTTCTCTGGCTGAAGCCGCTCCACCCTCTCCTCCCTCGAGTTCTGGCGCTGACTCCGAGGAAGAAGCACGCGGGCGGGCAGATCCGACGGGGCGGTAGTCAGAGACGACGAGATTCAGAAGCAGTGGGCTCATTGGCGTAAATATGGCCTTCTATGGTCCTCGACTACCGCCCCTTGCCACTCATCGCTCATCGGCCGAGGTGGAGTGAGAGACATGGCTACGCGGGCTCAAAGCTAGCGATGAGGCGATGGCGGTGTGTCTCGAGGGAGGAGGGTGGCCGCGCTGCTTCAGAGAGCGCCTGATGGCTAGAGCGGAGTGGCGGGCGGTCTGTCATGGCCGAAGCAAAGAAGGTGAGGAAGATGGGGAGGAAGAGAAGACATGGGCAAAATTGTGCAAAAGGTCAAATAATTGATTGTCTCTCCAACTGTGTAGCAAATGATCAAGTGCACCAAAATTAGTAGCAAATGATAGAAGTCACATCAAAGATGAGGCAAATAATCAATTTTCTGGAAAAAAAAAACATGTAAGGTTCGATTCAACCAATGACTCTGATTCATACTCGTGCTAGTATTGTGACAATCGTTCCGTACGTCCAGAAAGGGAGAGCATAAAAGCACCATCCAAAGATTCTAGTAGTTTTTTTTTTTCGAATAAAGATTCTAGTAGTTTATTTGACTATCAGAGTACCTACTTATTACCGAAGGTGCAAAAAATTTGTTTGGTCTTTTATTGTTTCCGAATTAGTATAAACGATTTAGAACAGGCAAGTGTACGTAGCGCACAAATTATGCAAGACAGATGTTGGCTATTTAGGGTTTGTTTGGGAAGTCTATTCTCGGTCGGGATCCGATCTATCTATGTGGATGAGCAGGAATTTTAACCATTTTTTCTTTTTGTTTTGTGTGAACGTTGCAGTTCGCAAGTAAGGTAGTGTAGGTCATCTTAAAAAAGCTGCAAAACAAACGTTGATGAAGCATATATGAACAGAAAAGTGCACGTACTGTATAAATATATGTAAATTGACCGTACTGCTAGGTGTGTATATGTGGGATTTTGCCGTGCATGCAGATTTACGCCTGGAGTTGATGCAGGTGAGAAATTCAGCTTTTTCGTAAGAAGATTCTGTACTAGTACGTATAATTCCTTCCCTGTATCAACCATCTTGTCGTGGCCTTGTGGAATACACCTTTTCGGTTTTTCTTCCATGCATACTACTCTTCGTAACATTACGAAAATGGTTATGGAAAACTCCGACAGAAATGATTGACGAAGAAAAATGACAACACACGTGCGTAAGAAAACAACGACACAGTGGCACATAAGCAACGGAATCTTCGCATCCCATCCCAGTTCCAGAAGCTGGGAATATAAGAGCATTTCCAGTATCTTGTTACTAAAGCTTGTTATTTAGGAAAAGAGAATAGTTAGGTGGGATTCTAGATACAATCACCCTAATAACCGGTTACTAAAGCTTGTTTCTAAAGAGTGTCAAAATTAATTAATTGCTGCATGAATCTTCTCTCCAATTTCTTAGTGGAGAGAGATGGAGCCACAAAAAATAGTAACAAGCTCTCCCAACTAAGTATTAGTCATTTCTAATTTCGTCGTTTTCTAAGGCTTGCTAGCATCTTGTCACTTCTCTCTTTCAGCTAACCAAAAAACTAATGTGGCATGAGCTTAGCAACAAGTTAGATGGACAATTGGGAGTGCCCTAAACTGGTGTGTCATGGGCTTAGCAACAAGATAGATGGAGAAAACCATTTCTTGGTGGGGTGGAGTTATAGGTACATGATCCCATCTATTAGGTTTCAAATCTTGATATCTACCTTTACGTACACGCGAGTAGGCCTGTTCATAGGTAGTCCGGCTCGGGCCGGGTTTGGGCTTTGATTTTTGATCGGTTACTATTTTTTTCTTGAAATAAATTAAATACTACTTTTTATTTCAAAAAAAATCAAATAATTATTTTTAAACCAAAAATCATTTTTAGGTCGGCCGGTCTCAGGCTTGCCCGTTCGAGGCCGGACGATTGAACATGTTTACACACACGAGTACAATTAGTATGATTTTTGTGAGATCACGAATTTATTCATAACCTCCGCCTGTATAGGCATGTGCTATAGAAAGCGCAGTCGTGTTAGGTGGAAACGAATCCTCTGACATTACTAAGCAATGCCACGGGTGAACAGTGCCATGACATTGCATAACATCCATCGGATCGAAAGTCAGTGGTCGAGATCAAAGCACTGTAGCAAATATACTGTTTATGAGTACGGTTCAGGAATACTGTTCACAGATACTGTAGCGAAAATACTGTAGCATCACACTGTACATGTATACTGTAGCAGTTGATCTGGACCGTTGCTACCGAATCGAACGGCTCAGATCCGAGGATGTTATAATACTGTTCATCCGTGATATTCCTATAGTAATAGTAGAGGATGCAAATCCGTGTTAGGTGTAATGCTTGCGTCTTTCCGTAATCACAGAAAAAAACTAGCCCTGATTGCTAATGCTACCTCTACTACCCGCCAAAGTGTCACGGTGTCAGCGGCAGCATCAGTCCTTTAAATGAGTACATTAAAAGCCCTCCCAATCAGTGAAGACATTGTGCCGCCTCAAAACGGCAGGGAGCGCTTTCCGGCAAAACCGACCCGTTTCACCGTCGGAGT
Source organism: Ampelocalamus luodianensis (assembly GCA_036346255.1). NCBI lineage: Eukaryota > Viridiplantae > Streptophyta > Magnoliopsida > Poales > Poaceae > Ampelocalamus > Ampelocalamus luodianensis. The sequence goes on along the minus strand of CM070622.1, from coordinate 21,510,663 downwards.
CTCGGCTCAGCTCAACTCAACTCCTAAACCTTTCCGCGATCAGTAGGATGCGATGCAACGCCGTTCGGGATCACTCGTTGCGCCCAGGAATCATGGGGCGCTCCATGGCAACACATAGCGGGGAGGTGCGAGAACTCACCACCACCCACAGGCTTTTTCTGCAAACACTGTAGAAACACGTACGGCCTGGCGATTGTGATTCGCGTTGTGTAGATGCTGCAGTCTGGGATTAAATTGGTCTCTGTCTGGTCCTTTTCCGGGTGCGGAGAAATTGCGAGAAACGCCTTAATATAAGTACACGTGGTGTGATAATGCACAGAGCTACCCAGCAAAAGTGCCTCTTAGGAGTGAGAGAATTCAATCAGTAGAAACTTGAAACCCGCGGTGAGATTTGACTTTCGTTCTCTTCCAAAATCACAGAGAAATACCGGTGTTATAAAAAATGGAATACGGTTGTCGGACGGATATGGTACCGTCAAGCGCTTAATCGAAATACGAATGATTAATCGGAATTATACGAATAATTTAGCGTTCTCACATATTTGATGATAATAGTAGTTTCAAATATATTTGAACACAATATATTGTCAGTACTATCAAAGAAACTTGTGCTACCCTTCGATTGTACATGATAACTTCATTACTAACTCGAAAGATAACAAGATTGATCGGTGGACTATTATAGTTTTGCACCAAAGTACGAGTTTAAGTAATAGATTAAAAGCATGCATTGTCACATACATTAGACTAACTTAACACACTGACAAGACCACAACCAAAAGAACTAAGTGTTAAATTTAAGTACACAAAATGACCCACAACCATAAGAGAATCGGTTACTCTGAATCATTATCAATAGTCTGGTTTTGTGATGGTTATATATGAATTAGTTACTCTGAATCAAGTATTTTGTGTTTTAGTATATTAGGATTATAACTGGGCTGTTATTGGGCTAGTTGTAACAGATGAATTCTAACTTGACTAAAAGGTTGTATTTGGTCAATTAAACGAATCATACGGGCAATTATCCGAAAACGACCGACTAATCAAATAATACAGCCGATTTAACGTTCCCAAACATTAAATACAAATACGTCCCGATTCGTATATACACGTGACGTTTTGCTTAATCATCCGATCTGACCGTTTTTTTACAGCATGGGAAATACTACTAGTAGCACGACACGTGCTGCCTGATGATGGGCCGGTTTCCCTGCTCGCACACGCACGTACGGTACGGTGCATCAGCAATAGCACGCACGTATTTTTGTTTCTTTCCCAGATCGATCGGATCTTGCCTGGCTCTTGATCCCCCGGCCCGATCGTGGCTACAACTTCGTCCCGATCTCGTGTTGAACTTCCGTGCCGCCATGTAGGGCGTTTGTCATCACGCAACACTTGCATGCATAATCCAAGCGTGCATGGACTCTGTGGTGCTCCGTGCATGCAAGCTCGTGCTAGTTACTCACGCATGTAGATGAGCTTAAAAGTTAAAACACACTAATAATCTGCCGTATCACATCATCAGATCACCGCCCGCTGATCAATACTAGTTTTGCTTTCCTGCTGGCACTACTCTGATGCTCATCTGTAGCCACTCGCTTGGGAACTAATTAACCTGTCTTGGCATGACCGACACCTCGCTTTTTCCTTTCTATAGTGTGTACCCTGTGCACGTAACTTATCGTCGTGTGGTTAAAACACGAACCAAGTAAACTCTCTGCCCATCAGAAGAACATCGTCAAGCAACTAGCAGGGCGCCTCCCAAGCTAGCTCTTCGTACGTACGTGCGCGCGTTTGGACCAAACGATAAAGGCACATCGTGTCGCCGTATCACGCTCGGAAGATGTCTGAAAAAGTTGCGTTCGTGCCACTCTTTTCAGCGCTTTCTTCTTCTACTACCACATTAGTCAATGCGATGAGGTGGATTTCACAAGTTCCGCGACAAATCAAATTAAATCTCGCAGTGCTCATCTTGGCGTGGTGCATACTCGTGAGAGGTATGAGTATTCATGTTCCTTTGTCCATAAGTGAGTCAGTGAGAGGACAACTCGAGTACTTTTGGTTTCATTGACGAAACGTACGTTGTCAACATGGAGAGAGGCACAAATTAAAATTCTCCGTTTCGTTTCACCGTGGGGCGATGCTTTTTTTACTTTTGAGTGCCGATTGAGCGAGCGACCTAATGTGCAGTGTTATGTGAACCCTTTTTTAGAAAACAATTCTTTTTTGTAAATTAATGAGTATCTCGATGGTTTTTAGACGTGCTGGTAAGACCACCTTTAATTTTTAGTAAGAGGTGGACAACGCTAGCGACGCTTGGACCTTTACATGCCCATCTAAGAATTGGAGAGAGGCGGCCAGGCAGACTAGTCCATGCGTTAAATCATTAGTTAGTGTGTGACTTGGTGGGGTAACACGAGAGTTCAATTCTTCTCTACAATTAGACAATCACTGAGCATGATTTATTAAGAATGTATAGACTACCGGTTTTTTTTTCAATTAGCTAAAGATTAGCTAATGTGTGGGCAAAGTACCATTCTTCTACCAGCACGCTCCTTTTTTCATGTATAATTATATGATTCTTATAGGAAATTAGCTGAACGTCTCACTAGTCACTACGTACTACCAAGTTGAACGCTGTTCATGGAGTATTGCCTTTCGAAAGATCATCACGAAACAACGTTTGGAGTTGGACCACACATAAGTTCCATCATAGCCTCATACATACGCTTGTCGTGCATTCAATTGAGCCAGCAAAATCGGAAGATGCCAACTACCGTAAGGCATATACAGATACCCATCACCGTCCAATTACCACTAAATAAATGCCTTTCCTTATCATTGTTTAGTGGCAATTGGCGTGTTGCCTCCAAATTTTCTAATGAAGCTTATATTAAACCTCTGTATAAGAGAAAAAGAAAGAAAAGAAAAAAGGTCATATTTCCGACAGAGAGAGAGAGATAGAAAGAGAGAGAAGGCTCAATAGATTCTCTGCGTGCAGCACATGTTTTGTGCTACGCTGTTCTGACTGCTGCAAGTCTGTAACCATAGTACTACTCCCATGGTTCTAGGCTTCCAGCGCACCACGCGATGATCGACAAGTTTGCTCGTTGAGTCATTGCGTTTTCTGTAAGGCTGTCAGTCTAGAAATAAATAGAAAAAAATTAGTTCAATAACATCGCGTTGGGATGTAATCGGATGAACGACATTCCGTTTATGATATACCGAAAATAACATCATAAACACTAAAAATTATGCCGAATGACATTGCCGTCAGTTACTTGCATTTACAGAATTTTTTAAATATAAAAACTGAGATCAAAAAATTATCAAATTTTTCGTGGAGCCTCCCGACACAGTTCGATTGCTTGTGTATTTTTTTAAAAAAAATTTATGCATTCTGATTTTGTCTCTAAAATTTATTTAAGTATACTATTTGTAAGAATTTTCTAATATAGAAAATAAGATCCAAACATTATGAATTTTTTTTCACGCTCCTTACACCGTGGACTTGATTGTGTAATTTTTATAAAATTAATTAATGCAATTTTATAATATCCACTGTAAGGAGTCTAATATAGAAAATGAGGTTCAAACATTATAAAATTTTATTAATTAATTTTGTAAAAAATCTGAAAAAATTACATAATTAAGTTCACTGTGTAAGGAATGTGAAAAAAATTCATAATGTTTGGACCTCATTTTCTATATTAGAAAATTCCTACAAACAATACACTTAAATAAATTTTAGAGACAAAATTAGAATGTATAAACAAATTTAAAAAATATACAAGCAATTGAACTATGTTGGGAGTCTCCACAAAAAAATTATAATTTTTTAGCTCAGTTTCTATATTTAAAAAATTCTTCAAACGGAAGTAACTGATGGCGATGTCATTCAACATAATTTTTGTGTTCACAATGTTATTTTCTAGTGCATCACGAACGGATTGTTGTTCCTCCGATTACGTCCCAATGTGATGTCACTGAGCTAATTTCCCCAAATAAATAACCGTGGTGTTTGGATAGTAAAACTAGAGTAAATACTACATGCATAGAGAGATTCACACCTTTTGTCCAGACGCAGATCGTTTGCGGGAGCTACTGCATGTGCTACAGTAATATGCAGTAGCTCCAATAGCCATCGTATGAGGAACCAGAGACCAAGATTATTTGTATACCACAACAAATCAGTATTGTATCAACTCGGGCGCTGGTACTGTAACGAATTGGAGAACTGTAGCATACAATAAAGGCTATTGATTTCCAATTGCATGGTCTAGGATGGTGCAAACTATGCGATAATGCAGAGGATATGTGTCCTTCTGTCCATGCAGCATGTTCCCCTCCCCAAAGCAAGTCTTTCGACAAATAAGATCTGATAAATAGAAAACGATGAAATTCAAGTTCTTTTTTTTTGTCAGAAATATGATTAAAGGAGGTTATTCAGTTTGTGTTATTATATGGAATAATCAATTATTTGCCACTACAAAGATGTGGATTTCAGGATTTGTCACTCCATGTGTAAATGACATCTGGGTCCTGGAGCCACATGTCATAGATACATAAGTAGCAAATCCTGAATTTTCATATCTTTGGCAGTGGCAAATAATAAGATCTCCCTGTGTTGGACCGAAACGGCGACTAGAGGGGGTTGTGAATAGAAGCACTACTCTTTTTTTTTATCCCGACCGATTTGAACTTCTTCTCCTCAGTAGCTATGGAAACTATGAAGATTAGATAACACAAGCACAATATAAGTTTTGCGTTGAAACTGACGAACCCCGAGACAACAACATAGAAACACCTTAGAAGGGCTCAGGGCCAGTCTGACTGCCTGTGATGGCCGGTATGATCGGGCTCCGAGCGGTCTGACCACCCTAGTAGGAGGTCTGAGCGCCTATTGTTTGGGAGCAGCCCGAGACGATCACAAAATGACCTAACTTCTACTCTGGTGATCCAAATCCTTTGAAACTTCAACCATAGTTCATCAAGAAGGTCATGAATCTATTCTAATTGATCATAAAAAAGATTGAAGAAAAGGTTTCACAAATTTCTTTGATGAGGTCAAGAGAGCACAAGAACCGAGGAAATTCAAACCTTGATCCAAAAACTTGCTCATAGGTGGATGATGATCATAGAAAGATTCTCACATGTCCTAGCAAGCTAGATCACAACATGAATACCAAGAAAACCAAAGGAATACACAAAAGCCCAAAAGACATCGAAGAGAGAGTGTAACGCCCCGTTTTTCTAAGCTTTTTTGAAAATTTTCAAAATAAAAATAACCATTTGATTTCCTATGACCACCCTCAAGGACCTCCTATGACCACCCTTCAATCACGACCACCCTTGTGGTTATGACCACCTCTTTGGTTTCGACCACCCTTCCTTTTCGGCCACTCTCTGGTATCGATCACCCTCTCGTGTCGACCAGTCTATTGGTTTCGACCAGTCTGTGGTGTCGACCGCCTCTTAGTTTTGACCAGCCTTTCAGTTTGATCGGCCCCACCTGTCAGCCCCTACACACCTTCTCTTTCCTTCCTCTATTTCCTCTGCGGCGTGTGCATTAAATGCGGTCAACTCTGTCGCGCCTGCCACCATCCCATCCCTCTGACGTGCGCATTAAATGTTGTTGTCTCTGCCCCACCGTATTTTTCTTTTCCTTTTCACACCGCTCCACTTGTTGCCCGGTTCTCCTTTTTTCCTCTATAAATAGAGCACTAGGGGGCCTTTGCCCTCTTGTTTTCCCCCTCAGCTTTCAACTCCCCCTCTCTCTTGCCCCGTTTTGTCGCGCTTCGAGTTTCGCCACCGCTAGCTGGAGCTCGCGCCACCGCCTCTAGGGCCGCCGTCAAGCTTCTCCCGCCGACAGCCGAACCACCTTCCTCCTCATCGAACCATGCACCGCCTTCGCCTATTTAGGTGAGCACCGCGTGCACCCAACTCTCCCTCCCTCGCTCTTGTTGCTATACTTTGCTTGAAACACCACGCTCCGAGTTTAAGCCTTGCATCAATTCTAGTCCCAGAGCTCCTTGAAGTAACCTTCTCTCTATTTCAGTTTTATTTCATAGGAGCCACTACGTTCCTCTTTCCCGTCAATCCTGGCTGACCCTTTTGCCGTCGTCCTCCACCAGCCTCCTCCAGCTTCTCTCTTTCTCTCTCTGTTCTGGTGAGTTCCCCGTACCCTGCTTTCTCTTATTCTTTTGGCCAACTTCCCATGCCCTATTCTGCTGTTTTGTTCTTTCGACTGCGTCGAGCCGTCGAGTCTTTTTGTTCATTCGATCGCGTCGAGCAGTCAAGTTCTTTCTTCTCTTTCATCCGCTGTTGAGTAGTCAAATTTTCCTTCTCTTTCGGCCACTGTTGAGTAGTCATATCCTTCTCGTATTCTTTCTACGATCAAGTTGAGTAGTCGTATCTTTGTCGTATCCTTACTATGACCACGTCGACTAATCGTATCCCTCTTCTGACCTGGTAATCGAAGCCTTCATTCGACCACCTTCGGATTATCAGTGGTCGAATCAACATTCCGACTAGTCGAAACTTCTATTCGACCAGGTACTCCAAGCCTTCTGACCAGTTGGCTGAATCCCCTTCTGACCATCTGTAGTTGAACCTCCCTCCAACCAGTCGAACTTTCTTCCGACCATGTAATTCTCAAACTCGCGAGAGCCCGTTCTCCTCCGTTCGAACTCCGATTCGAGCGATTCAAATTTTTAAATCCATCTAGCTTCCAGATCTAGCTATCTACACTAAAATTATTTAATTTGGAGTTCATTTGATTTCATTTGTTTTTATTTAAAGTTTATTTGAAGTTGGCTCGTTTTCGCGTGTAGATTTCGACGACTCCGGGGAACCCGAACAATTCGAAGAAGTAGATCCTCAAGCATTCGAGCAAGGCAAGTCATACCTTTGATCATATTGAATCCCAGTATTTCAAAGTATTTAAATTCTGTTTTAAACTATTATTGCATGCGTATTTAAATTCAAGTAATTTAAATCCTTGTTTTAACTTTATAGTTATTCCTAATTCCTTTGTACATCCACACTTGAATGTTGCTTGGATCACCCTTGATGCCTTAGTTAAAAGCTAGTTGGTACATTAGTATGAACTAAAACTTGTTGCAAAAACTCTGTGCTTAGTCAAAGCTTAGCTCAAAAATATTTACTTTGGGGAATTTAGCTATAAATTCAACTATAGTTTAAAATGGTTTCACTTGTTAAACAAAATAAAAATTAGTTTGGACTTAGGCAAAATGGATGCTTAGATGGTGCATGTTTATGCACGGGATCGACTCATTTCTATGGTCGAGGCCCATGGTTTTGTGAAAGTCACCCAAATCAATTAAGGACCGGTCTTCGAGTGTATTTTGCTACGCCTTATCGTACTACCACATGTCTCGAATGGGTGGGACCTGACTAACTAATTTGCAATGTTTCACCGTGGTCGTTCCATCCGGTTGTGTGGGTGTCGTTTAAGACCTACTTTTATGTATTCCCACCTGGCGCAAGAGGGGGCCTGAACCCTGCGGGTTTCTATCCAAATGGGGTGAAACCTTAGTAAGGGGGACTGTGGTGGAATGGCATTTTGTAAAGGCCTTGTCACGTGCTCTAGACTGCTCACCTAAGGTAGTGAGCGGTGCTATCGACGGATGCCAAACAAACTACAGAAGTCGTGTCATGTGGGTAAAACTATACACCTCTGCAGAGTGTAAAACTATTCGAATAGCCGTGTTCACGGTCATGGACATGCTGACAAAGTCACTCAAAGTTAGATTTTTAGTTTTGTTTTCGAAAAACTTTATTAAATAGTTTTGGATCTCTATCCAAATGGGTTTTGGGCGGGTAGCCTTGTGATAGGAGGGTATCATTCACCACTTGTTGATAAATGTTATCTGACTATAAAACTTAAGTTTTAGAAAATAAATTTTAGTTTATAATAACTGTTGTGGAACTTAGTACAAGTATTTGGAAAGAAACATAGCTTTATGCAAATTAACTCTATAAGCCTTCTGAGATATCCTTGCATGCATTATAATTTGTTACTTGACGGGTGTGACTTGCGAGCATTGTTGTTGTGCTCACTCTTGCTTAATTTAATTATTGAGCAGGAGAGGAATGCTACGAGGAGTTGGAGACCATGGACGACTAGGCTACGTCCTCCAGACGATTGCCTATGGCGAATCGTGTGGTCTACCTTGCTGTTTTTGCTTCCGTTGTAATCTGTTTGTTGGCTCTATGCCCTTTTTGTATCAACTCTAATTATTTTAATGAAAAACGTTGTATGGTTGTGTTATCATTTCTTGTTTGACTGTGTACACTAGCTACTGATCTGGGACTAGTGTGGAATACACGGAGGACCCGAGATCCTTCGCTCCCGGGCCCGACAGAGAGTAAGAACAAGTAAGAACTCACCTTGAAGGGAATCTTGCTTGGATTGATTTGAGAGATTGTTGGGTTACAACCATTTCACCATGGAGGGCAAAAGGTCAACATGAGAGTACTCAATCAATCCATCTCCCTCAAACCCTAACATCCTCTACTCCACTTTCCCCAAATCACAAATTAGAATTTCTACTTAGAAAAGCTTGAGAGGCACAAGTCTTGCACTCTCCCTTTTACAGTGGAGTCTAGGTCAAGAAAGAAAACCTTATTAGACATCTGTTAAGCCCACACACAAATGGGTCTAACACTCAAGCACACTTCTTAAAGTGGATTAATAACTGGGCTTCCCGAATCCGTCTCTTCGTGATCTTCATCTTCACTTGACCTAAACCTCTTCTCTTTGCGTTGTCTTGCGCCACGGTTTCACAAAAGGCCACCACCACGGTATTTTGGTGAAGTTACCAAAATATCCCTTAAGACCGTGTCCAATCGTCGTGAAGCAATTCCATGCTTCACCACATATAGGTTGATCAACGAATCTCTTCATCTCGACAAGTTTGTCCCATCCGGTTCCAACCAGAACCACCATGACACTTGCACTGACCCCCCATGCTGCTTGATACAATCCGTCGCATGCTTGAGTCCAATGACTTCACTCGACATCCTCGATCGTCTGAACCTCAACCCCTGCACAACAATAGACCAATAAATCAATTTCGGACACAAGTTCTTTGCAACTTAACCTATGTTAGTCAAAACATGCATCATACAACATATATGCATTAAGAATCATGACTTTGATCATCCCCAAGACAAGTACCTACAAGAGAAGAAATTGAGAAGGCCTTGATTACTGCAGAAGAGGTGATCGAGCAGATCCCACCAATAGAAGAGGAGACGAGACAAATAGAAGTGGTCGTTTAGCAGACTTCGACCACTAAAGTTTTGTCTATCACAGAAGAAAGGGTCGAAGCTATTCCAGACTAGGATGTTGGTCAGGATTGAACTCTTTAGTCACTTGATCAAGTAAGTATTATTTACCTTTTCAATGTGTTATGACTGAGAAATTGCCTTCTTCTTTTTTTTTAAAAAAAATATCTTTGTCCTTGAATAGGAAAATATTCCTCTTCCAAGAATAACTCTTACTTATGAGACGGGTGCTATGGTGGCATGGAGATCACCCTTTGAACCAAGACAAACACGACCAGTCCAACAGAAGTAAGGGTCGATCAGTCTACTATACCGAATGAATATGGGTATAGTGAATTAGAGAACTAACTTCTAGACTTGAATAACAAGGTAATAATATCTTGACTCAAGCCTTTTTAAATCTTGATTAGATAGCAGAGAATTCTGACTTCATACTATCATGTTTATAGAAAACAACTGAAATGCTTGGCATTTTTAAGGCTTTCATGGACAATTCGGCCAAAAAAGATACATCCAAGGATGTAGATATTGCAAGACTGAAAGAGTAAGTTAAGAATGTTTATTACTTGAGTAATGCTTGCCTTTCTAATTTTACTATTTCAGTAAACTCAAACAGGAAAAAGCAATCTTCTAGTTGAATCTTTCAAGGGTATGAGAACAAATTGGTCTTCACCGACAGTGCTGCCAAAGACTATAAGTTAAACTTGTTGTAAAGAATAGAAGCCTTAAAAAGAAGGGTGAAAGTTTTAAGAAGGGTGCTACAGAGCACAAGCATCTTGAGGAATTTAATATGAAGCTTTTAGCTGATTTGAAGGAACTTGAAGTGGTATGTGAAAAGCTCGTGCAAGACCATGCACAACATACTTCTTTGCAAATATAAGGAAGAGACAAAAGGTAAAAATCTCAATCTTATATTATATCAAATGCAAATAGCTCATACTTATTCTATTTTTCTCTCTTTTAGTATTTAGATTTATAAAAAACAATTGAGAAAACAGAAGGGATCCACACGTAAAGCATTATTTGAGTTAAGAGAAGTAGATAAACTTATATATGATCTTCATGAGAAAAGCCAAAAGCTTGAAAAGGAAAATAAATAATTCATAGAAGAAATTGAGAACAACAGAGAAGTCAACTCTACAGCTCTAGCTTTTTTTGGCACAACTAAAATCAATTGATCTAAAAGTAAAGTGTGCACATATTGAACTTACAAAGAATGAGCCATCTGTTGAACAACTGGTCGAAAACATCAGAGCTCAAGTGAAGAATATTGCTGACCACCTCCTGAAGATGGGCCAATCCATGAAGGCCTCACTCTAGTCTATCATAGCCGTCAACGTTGGCACATTGTTCATCAAGTTGAAGCACTTCTACAAGGATGTAGTGGACTTGGATAGGCTAATTTCTGATTTGCGTTTGAGCTCTACAAAAGATATTTAGAAGAAAAGAGAGGAAGTAGTTTCTATTGTAACTGAATATATGATAAATGGAAATTTCCAGTTTAAGGAAAACCGAATGATTTGACATTATTTCAATGATATTTTTTTGTCTTGTAGTTCTTTTAGTTTACTCTTGTTGTTTCTGGTATGTTACTAGCCCCAGATTGTGATGGGTTTGACTAGTGACTTATCACGGGGACTTAGTAGTGTGGTAATTAATGGCTGACGACCAGTATAACTTTCACAGCATATGTAGTACTACTCGAAGCAAGTCTTAGATAAAGTCAGTCTAGTGAGTTTCCCAGTAGCAAGGGCTATAAAGTCAGTCTAGTGAGTTTCCCAGTAGCGGGGACTAGCTTATAGGAAAAGTCTCTACTAGAAGTTACCTAAAGACCCGACCAACGACGTTGCATATGTTAGGAAACTATGGTCGGGAGTCATGTAGACCAGCCTTAATCATGTAACCCAAAGCAACATAGAATCACAGTATACAATAAGAAGATAAAGATATCAAAGAATGAATGCAAATCATAAACTTTATTAATAATATAGAATATGTTACACATAATATCTATGAAGATGTTCTAGATTCTAAGCATTGGATAGAACTATGTCGTCCTCCATAGCAAGTTGAACAGAACCAGGTTGGGACTACAATAAAATGATTTTCCCACTTAGGAGATAATTTGTTCAAATGAGACTGATTCTACATTCGTCTTAGAACCAAATCACCCTTGTTAAGTGTTCGTGGTTGAACTCTTCTATTATAGTACCAACGCAACCCTTGTAGATAGGCTGCCGACCTGATAAGTGCTCGGCCATGTTTTTATTCAAGATGGTTGATATGATCTTAATGCTACTCGTTTTGATTGACGTTATCACGGAGATTGACTTGTGTAGAACCTAAATGAATTTCATTTGGTGATACATCTTCTGCTCCATAGACCAGTTGAAATGGTGTTTCGCCAATATCCCTATTGGTCGTAGTACGTAAAGACCAAAGAACTGAGTAGAGGTCGTCTACCCAAGCCTCGAGTGTATTTTGATCTATTAAAGACTCTTTTCTTTACACCTTGTATGATTTGACCATTAGCACGTTCAACTGCTCCATTATTATGTGGATGAGCGATAGAAGCGAAACAAATCTTTATGCATATTTCATCACAGTAACCATGAAATAGACCACTAATAAATTGTAATCCATTATCAGTAATAAGTCAATTGGGTACACCAAAACGTGTCACTACATTTTTCATAAAGAATTTTTTGGCTGCTAATTACTGTAGTATTTGTAGTGATGGGTTCTGCTTCAATCCATTTAGTAAATGTATCAATAGCCACAAATAGAAATTTGTGCACATTAGTTGCCCTACGTAAATGTTCAACTATGTCAATTCCCCATGTAAAAAATGGTCATGACAATGGAATTGTTTGCAATTGATTTGCTGGTTGGTGTACTTGTTGAGCATGAAATTAGTATTGCTCACAAGTTTTTACAAGATGTATTGCGTCTTGTAGTGTAGTGGACCAATAACAACCTTGTCGAAAAACTTTTCCGACCAATGTTCTATATGAAGCATGTGCTCTACATAAGACCCCATGTATTTCATGAAATAATGTTTTACCATTCTCCTGAGAAATAAAACGCATTAGAACACCATGTGCTTCTATATATATATATATATATATATATATATATATATATATATATATATATATATATATATATATATATATATATATATATATATATATATATATATATATATATATATATATATCGTTGTTGACCATTTTATACATTTTTGTCTTTCGAATTAATTTGTCCTTTTCACATGTATCCTCGGTCATTATCCCATGCACTAGATAGTTTTCCAATGTTTGAATCCAATCTGCGTCAAGCCGAGAATGGTGACCTTTGAAGTGGTCGGTTGTACTTCTCTAGATGTAACTACAGAGTATTTAGATAAATATTCGAGGAAAACACATGTTGGAACGTGTGATTATGAGGAATCCAATTTTGAAACTTTGGTGGAGTTCACCAAAGTATTATCTTTTCTTGGAATGTATTGGAGTTTGAAACTACTAAAGTATTTTTCCAATTTCCTCACTTCATCTAGGTAGTGAGCCATTTTCTCAAGGAACATTGATATTCCTTGCCAACTTGGTTGACGACCAATTATGAACCGCATTTTGCCAAAACTCGATGGACACCAAGAGATTTAGCTACTTGGAGCCCGAATAGAAACCTTTATACTCTGCCATATTTTTTGTAGCAAGAAATTGCATTTGGATTATGTACTGTAACTGGTCGCCTTGTGGCGTGACCAACACTATTGAGACTTAATTGTTGTTCCGGCAACAAAATAGATATTAAATTTTCAACGATCTTAACCCTAACCGGATCTCCAACTGAAACTGCACAAGACGATCTCTCCACCCCCCCTCCCCAATGAGTTTTTCTATGGTTGCAGTGTATGCTTTGTAACATGGTTCATTAAGTTCGCTTTTGTATTAGCTTATAAGCTCTGGATTAGCTTTACATGCTCACTTTTGCATGTTTTGCAGTGTTTCATCTCTTGAAAATGTACAGGATGTCACATTATTTTTATGGTTTTTCTTATTTTTTTGACAACCATTTGAGCATTGCTGAATGTGAAAATCCTATGTCTGTAACACCTCAGCCCAACATAAGCCTGGAATGCTACTAAAATAACATAACAGAATACTAAGCTGAGATTTTTCTCTAAATTTTGACAGAGTCTACTTTGAACCTTTGACCACTAAAGGGATTTCAAGTATCTAACTGGTATACGAGCAAAATAATCATGTATCAAACTTTAAAACTTAATCATGAGATTTACCATGAAAACACCGACCAACTCTATTAAAAGTAAACAAATACACATCAAAGGGTTATCGCGGTCATAAAGACAAATTACGTTCTCTAGTAGGTTCCTCTAATTAAACTTAAGGTTCTGAATTAACGAGCATGGTGTTTAAAGTGTTGGAGTGCATCAAATTTTCTTGCCCCTTCCCATGCATGTCACCTTCACAAGAGGTACCAAAAAACATAACAACAAGTATGACTCCACGACTCAGCAAAGTACAACCAAGAAAACAAACCAAACCTCATAAGCATACTTTGATTATAAAATAAAATTTCTCACATACAGTCATCCACAATAGCATCATAACAGCTCAACTGTTATATCCATGCAATGCAAATGCCACAAATGCACATCTCTTTTATCTTTGTAATTACCGGTAATGCGGAGTATACATCCGTTGATGCATACCCATGCCTGTGCCTTCGAGCACAGGGACCTCAAGCACACACTCCACAAGTGTGGGGACCTTATGCCCATCTAAAACATTACAGGGACCTCAAAATTTCATTACTTGGCTACCATGTAGACCAAGCCTCAAGAATCAATGAAATGATGCAAATGATAGAAATAATTCATGAACCCTCATCTCTTTAATTAAACAACATAAGTACATAATCTAATCAACAGCAAGAACATGAATAACTTTCATTTGCATAAACCACAAGAACTTCATGAATTTTGTCCGCATAGGTTACCAACTACTTCTACTTGTCTCAACCGTGTGATGTATGTTGACGAGTAGAAGGCACTATGTTGGGACCCCAAGTATGCAACCCCAGGACCCTCTGTGCATTCTGAACTAGTCCCATGATCAGTAACTAGTCCACACAGTTGCAATATAGATGAAATCATATCCATACAATGAAATAGCTAATGAAGCAGACAAATTAATAATACATCACAGCAAAATGACATTATGGTCAAGGTTTTATAAAGCTTGCCATACAGGGCTAAGGTCACGACCAGATCTACAACCAAATCTACGACTAGGTCCATGACCAGATCTATGACCAGATCCATGACTAGAGTAAACTTGCAGCGGAACAAAACCAACTTGTAGAGGCCATTCGACATGCCCACAGGCAATTGAGTGGAGGATGCCTCCTAGTTCGCATGGTCTTCGAAGCACTCCTCTTGATAGAACTCGGCGCTCCCTAGGTTGTCTTCGTCGACTGATCAACAAAGGACGCAAAGCCGTGAGTAAATAAAGTACTCAGCAAGTCGTATGGAACAGTATGCAAGTAATATTCATGCAAGGCTTGATAAGGATAGCTTTATGGTTATTTTGCAGAAAGCAATATTGACTAGAAATACAGTAAGTATATTGCAAAGCACAAGTCGAAAGATTAATACATAAGGCTTGATAAGGATAGCTTTTTAAAAGTAGCCCGCTATCCCCCGCTCCCGTGTCGCTCCCCTCGAGCGACCCGGGAGGCGACGCCTCCTTCCCCGAGACCCCTGTCCCCAGCCCCCCGCCGACCACCGCCGCTGCTCCGGCACCGGCTGCGGCCCCCCTCCCACCTTCCGAGCCTCCCCTCCTCCTCCTTCCTCCCCTCCTCCCCCTTCCTGTTCCCGCTGCGGGAGAAGTGCCCCGTCCGTGGACAGTGAGGTGGCGGCGTCTCGTCCAGGGCGACGCGGCGAGCCTCCAGTGGTCCTCCAGAGAGGCGGAGCTCCCCTTGGCCAGAGCTCTTGGGTCGCTGGCACCACCCCCTGGAGGGCAGATCTAGATCTGTCGCCCCCTTGGCCGTCGGAGCTCACGGGCCGCCAGCGCCCCCCGGTTGCCGCGCCACCCGCCGATGTAGCGCATGGCTGCGGCCTCGGGGGTTCCCAAGCCGAGGAGTCGGTGTGCGGGGAGCAGTCGTCGTCGTCGTCTGTCGACGCCGAGGTTTTCCTTGTGAGGGGAGCCGCCATCTTCGCGCGAGCTGCCGCCCCTACCTCTCAGGGGCCATCATCGTCGTCTTCACACGCGCTGGGAGGCCCCGTCGTGCTAGGAGTTGCCGCCTCTGCTTCTGGGGCCGCCGCCGTCTTTGCAACCGCCGGGCCTTCCAGCCGACGCAGCGTCCGGCTGCGCCCACGGGGGTGCGAGCTTCGAGGAGTCCGTCGTGCGGGGAGCCGTCGTCTTCATTCGCGCCGGAGGTTTTCCGTCGCTCTAGGGAGCCGCTGCCGGGTGCCGCCTCGTCTTCACTCACGCCGGGATGGAAGAATAAAGGAGGAATTATTGTATCCCTGCTTGCTCTTGCTCTTCTGTAGGTTTTCCCCCAACGTCCTCGATTCACGGCGGCTCTTCATTCTGGATTGACGCTTCATGACAACATTTGGGTCCAATGCGCACTCCTCCGAAGCGACGAGCTGCCGACTTATGTGACATAGAGGAGCAGCGTGGGAGCAGGGCTCCGCCGACAGAGAGGAGCGGCGTGGGAGCTGGGCTCCGCCGCTCGAGTTGTATGTCAGAGGTGCGGCGTGGGAGCAGGGCTCCGCCGACCGAGTTGTGTGGTTGGTTGGTTAGCGTGTGAGTTGAGTTGGGTTGGATTTCTCTGTTGTCTGGTTGTGCCTTCGGTGTGAGCGTCGTCCTGTTCGAGTTGAGGTCGTTTTGTCGTCTCGGGGTTGGTTGCCGGTTTTTCTCTCTGAAACCGTGCTTTTATTAAGGTTTTCGGGCCCAGTTTTCCTTATAAACTGGATCAACTCTCTTCTTCTTTATATATAAGCTCGGCTGGAGCTCCATTAAAAAAAAGTAATCAAGTTTCCTTAAAACAACTCATGAACACCCTGTTTACTTCCCAAACCACTTGTAACCACCCATAACAATATTTTTGAGAAAATCTACTACTCGTGTGAAATCACCAGGCATTATCCATGACCGGGGACACGGTTATTCGAATAGTTTTACACTATGCAGAGGCTGTACAACTTGACTCACAAGAGATAATCATCTTATACTATCCGTTTAACACACTTCCGAGGTGTGCGACTAAGAGATTATCATAAGGCCTTTGCAAAGCTCTGTTTTGCCTCGGTTCTGCTCGCTAAGGATTTGCCACATAGGCCCCCTCTTACGCCGCTCATCAACCCAAATAAAACTGACTCAAAGCATTGTTAATTAGTTGGTGAGGTCCACCCCATAAATGAACTTGTGGTTGCACGGTATGACCCAGATCAATAGCACACAAAGTTAAGTCCTTAGTGACTACTCAGGCAAAATATCATCATCCCAATGTGCTTCCTGCATACCCTTTACTGCATGATCATTCGCCTGAGTATGAAACCATTTTTGGTTCAACCCAATCAAATGACAACCCTTGTCATGGCACAACAAATTTTAATAACAGCGACATCCCACCACAATTGAGACAATCATGATCTCTCGCACCACAGTTGCACAACAGTGGTATCGCACCACAATTCCATATATCGTTAAATCAAATTTAACATCATTGAATCAGGTGATCGAGAGATATCGCATAACTAAAGCATGACTAAGCATAATACGCACCCATGTTGGTATTACAATAATGTCCAACTAAGGTTACTCAACCTATGGTGTTCAAGGGTACATGTCAACATGTCGTTTATAATTATTCAAGGAGTCATACTGTCGAGTAGGTATTTAACTATTTCCCAAACCATTTTTATACAGCTAGCCATGCATGTTGATATAAAATAATATAATTTTATAAACTAGGTACGACATGATCAAATGTCTATGACTTACCATCGTTGAAAAGTTGAGATGCTTTGGTCGAGGTCGTCGGGTCCAAGAACTCTTCGAAAACACCGAAATCTATACGTGCGAAAATAGCCAAATAAATAAAACAACTTCAAATGAAATCCAAAAATATTACCAAACTAGAACCAAAAGAAAGGTATTGGATTTAGAAGAAGATATAAATTTGAATCACTCAGATCGGTGCTCGAACGAAAGAGAGCAAGCTCTCGTGAGTTTTGAAATCACAAGGCCGGAAGGAGGTTCAGCTGGTCGGAGGGAGGTTCAATGACCTGATCGAAAGAGGTTCAATTGGTCGGAGGGAGATTCAACAACCAACTGGTCGGAAGACTTGGACTACCTGGTCAAAAGGAAGTTTTGACTGGTCGGAAGGTAGTCGAATGAAGGGTTCGACTACCAGGTCCCAAGAAGGATGCGACTACTCAACATGGTCGTAGGAGGGATACAAGAAGGGTACTACTACTCAACGTGGTCGTAGAAGGGATACGACTATTCAACGTGATCGTAGGAGGAATACGAGAAGGGTACGACTACTTAACGTGGTCGTAGAAGGGATACGACAACTCAACGTGGTCGTAGGAGGGATACGACTACTCAAAGAGGGATACGACTGCTCAACGCGACTGAAAAAAGAAAGAAGGATTCGCCTGCTCGATGCGGTCGAAAGAAGAAAGACGGATTCGCCTACTCGACGCGATCGAAAGAAGAAAGAGGGATACGACTGATCGGCGCAGTCGAAAGAAGAAAGAGGGATTCGACTACTCGACGAGGTCGAAAGAAGAAAGAAAGATTCGACTACTCGACGCGGTCGAAAGAAGAAAGAAGAAGGACAGGGCACGGAAACTCACCAGGACTGAGAGGGAGGCCGGAGGAGGAGGAGACGGCGAGCGGCGGTCGATGATGGCGCGGGCGCTCTGGCGAACTCCCGACGGAGACAAGGGGAGCCTTGGATAGATTGTGGTCTTGCGAAGCCGAAGGTGAGGTAGAGATGGCCGGGTAGTGGAGTTGCTATGAATGACAAGTGGGCCCCTACAAGGAAGTTGCTCAAAGAAGAAAAGAAGAAGAAAGGCAGTGCACTGGCAGAGCAGGGAGTGCACGGGGGGTCACTTATAGGCGAAGACGGCACATGGTTCGACGAGGGATGCGAGCAGGATTCGCGACAGCGTATGCGGCTAGCCGCGCATGGAGCTCCGGCGAACCGACGGTGCTTTGGAGAATAGGGAGGGAGCACGACGTAGAAAGTCGTGAGGCGAACTCAACGGAGTGGAGGATGTCACCGGGGAATCAGTGACGGCGGAACACGAGGAGGAAGGTGGTTCGACCGTTGGTAGGAGAAGCTTTGATGGCAGCGGCGAGAGGTGGTGGCGCAAGCTCCAAACGGTGCCGGCAAAACTTGAGGCACGACGAAACGGGGTGAGAGATAAAGAGAGTTGAGGGGAAAACAAGAGAGCAAAGGCTCCCTAGTGCTCTATTTATAGAGGAAGGAAGAGGACCGAGCGACAAGAGGGAGCGGTGTGAAAAGGTGAGGAAAAACACGGTTGGGGCAGAGACAACAACATTTAATACGCATGTGGCTGCGGAGAACACAACATTTAATGTGCACGTCATTGTCGCTACAGAGATGACACGTCGTTGTCACTGCAGAGACAACAACATTTAATGCCCACATCGCTGAGGCAAAAAAAGGGCAGGATTCGTGCCGAAGACGAAGGTGGACAGGGGGAGGCAACGACATTTAAAGCGCGAGGACTTCGCGACAGCTGTGACGCGAAGGGAAAAAGGTGAGCAGGGGGCTGACAGGCGGGGCTGGTCGAAACCGATGGGGTGGTTGAAACCAGGAGGCTGGCCGAAACCGAGAGGGTGGTCGTGACCGAGAGGGTGGTCAAAACCGAGAGGGAAACATGGAGGATGGAGCCGCCAATGACGAGAGGAGTAGGAACGGCCGACGGAATAACGGAACAAACAGGGAAAAAGAATTCTAAATACAAGAGAACTCCAAACAAACAAAATTTTGAATTAGTTGAAATTTGATTAGTTCATATTAAATTGCTTTTAACTTCTAAAATTTCAAGTTAAGCTTTATAAATTTAACAAAACCAAATGGTTATTTTTTATTTTGAAAATTTTCAAAAAAAACCCTGAAAATTAGGATGTTACACACTACCCCTGGAATCACACCACCACCTGAGCATTCACAAAACATAATAAGGAGACAATCCAAGAGCATTCAACATTACAAAAAATAAATAAATATCACCACTCCTAATCGCAACCCAAAATGACTCTGTTCCTCCCTGAACACCGTTCTGTCCGAATCAGGATAGTCACCTTACAAAAATCATATATGATCTATAACTCCAAAAATCATGAACTTATACTTTCTGGAATCCTTAAGACATTATCTACAACTTTCATGGAGATCAAGAATCCCAATTAATCCATTTAATAATTTTAATCTGCATTTTTACCGAAATGTAGCCAAAAGCTGACGCCTCTTTGGACAGTAACCTTACAAAAATCATAACTTCCATTCTGTTTATCCAAAAATTGTATTCTTGGTCTCTCTTGAAACATTGAAGAATTATCTACAATAGTATAGTTGGTCAAGTTCCCTGATTAGGTCGTTAAATATTTTTAATAAACAGATTAGAACAAGTGCCAGAATCTGACAGAAGCTCTGGACAGCAAGGTTGTAATGGGCATAACTTTCTAACAGTTTATCCAAAAATTGCCATCCCGCACTCTACAGAAAGATAACAAAAATTACTATCTTTTATCTAACTAGACCGAATTTGAATTTCGAGCCTAACTAGCCCAAATCAGCCTCACAATGTTCTGCCCAAAACTTGGCGAATCTGGACAGAACAGAAACCCGACTTCCTATTGGCCAACGTTCTACAAATTGAAAAATAATTAAACTAGGGCTTGATAAAGGCCTTCATATTGTTACCCTTGAAGATGTTGATGAAGAACACAAATCCCCGCGAATTCACCGCTTTTCCTCCCTCCTTCCTTCCTTCCTTCTTTCTCTATTCTCTCTTCTCCTTCCTTCCTCTCCTTCCTACCGACTAGCACCTCCTCCCCTTTGGTTCAACGAGTAGCAGTAGCAACACCTCACAGGGTAGTAGGGGAGGTCGCATGGTAGGGGAGAGGCCAGAGGAAGGGTCGGCATGGGGCAGTCAGCCATGGGAGAGATGGTGGTGGCTTGGGGGAGAGTGGAGGCACAATGGGGAGGAGAGGGGTGCTACGGTGGCAACGCTACAGTGCACGCCATAGTAACATGGCTAGGGTTTCCCCCTCTCCCTCTTTTGTTGGTGGCTAGCCCACCTTTTGGGTATGGGCCGAAGGCCCAAACTATTTTCCCACTAAAATTAAGATTACTAATCATTTTCTAATTCATTAAATACTCATTTAATAAAATGAGATATTATATTGTCTAACAACAACTTTCACACTATTATGAACCATAGTTTTAGCTATCCTCTTTTTTCACTTGCATTAATGTAAATTCAGTTTCATTTAACTCGGGAGGTGTTTCCGAGGTGTTTCATAATAGTGGTTTCACCGAGTTATCTATCCGATTCGAGTTTCATTAAGTTTCACCCAGTTTCATCAAGTACCAGACAATTTAAGATAATTTCATCAAGTAACATGAAAATCCTATGTGTACTGTAAGCCAGTTTAATTAAGTCTTCTCTTTATATTTTTGCAGAGCAAGTTTCATTAACTTTTTCAATAGTGACATGTAAAGATAATACACAAGTTTTATCAAGTTTTATAAAAAAATCCATTAAGTTTCATTTAGGTTTGATCCATGAAAACTTCACATTCTTTTTAGGGTCAAGTTTCAATAAGTTTCATCAAGTTTCACTAGTTTCATGCAGTTTGCTGGGAGGTTTCACTAAGCTTCATGTTTTTTTTGATGTATTTCATGAAGTTTCAATAGTGACATTGTGTTTAATCAAGTTTCAACTAGTTTCATTCAGTTATTTTGAGACAGGTTTCTGTAAGTTTCATCTAGTATCATTGTTACTCTATATTTTGTAGTGCATGTTTTACCCAGTTTCACACAGTTTCATTAAGTTTCTTGAAGTTTAATCCCAAATAACTGGATGAAACTAATTCAAATGTGTTTCATGAAGTTTCATCATAAGTCTTATAAAGTTCCATCCTTTTTGTATAAGACAAGTTTTTCAATAGTGCCATCGTGTATCATCAAGTTTTATATAGTTTCATCAAATTTTATTTAGTTTCATCAAGTTTCAACTAGTTTCATCTAGTTGTTTGGGGCAAGTTTCACCAACTATCATTGTTTATCCATATTTTTTTGACAAGTTTCATTCCTTTCTAAGAGACAATTTTCATGTAGGCTCACCTAGTTTCATCTAGTTTCACTCAGTTTTATTCAAATTTTACATAGGTTTCATCCTAGTTTACCTAATCTAATACTAATACAAGTTAAATAAAAATATAAGATAGTTTCATGAAGTCTCATGAAGACTAACAAAAGGTTCACTGACATCACATTTTTTTCATGAGATTCACACAAGGGTTTCATTAGGTTTTAGGAAGATTCAGTTAAGTATCAAAAAAAAATTCAGGAGATTCATACAAGGTTCACTGACACCACATTATCCACGAGATTAACACAAGGTTGCCCGATAGCATACAACATGAAAAAAAAAATCATTACAAAGCGTGGTGTATCAGCAATAGCAATCAAAATAGTTTTCTTTCTAGGAGTCATTTTGCTTTTGGCTGGAGTCTTGAATTGGATGCTCCGTCATTTTCCTTGCCTTCCTTTTCTCCATAGTTTTGTCATTGTCAAAGGCGGAAGACCGTATTCTTATTGAGTTTCTTGGACAGCCTCTAGAAGTTTTCTTTGCAGGATCTCCAAACGCTAGTATGTTACTCTCACCCACAGATATCTCCTTCCCAGTATTGTACCTGTTGGGTTCAGGAGGCAGTTGTCGAGATAAGTTAACAACGGCTAGCTGATCAGTTAAATCAGCAATGGTTTGAAGGGCAAGCCTATACCCGTACTCTATTTTACATGCCTCAGTAGCCATACAAACTGACTTTTTGCAAACACGGGCATATTTCAGTCTTCTACTTGTAACTTCATTGATATCCATATACACAAGTTGTTTTCTAGAACTTTCTGAACCTTTCAGTGCCCATCTCTCAAATAGATATTTTTGTGGGATTAGATTGACGTTTAGTTGTGTCATTACCTTAAGGATGTGCTCAGAGAGCAGCCCATCTCTTCCAAACTTATTGCACACACAGCTGAATGCTTTATCCTCCAAACTAGCATTAACCAAGTATATTCTGTTCAATCCCCCCCTCCCAAACACACACACATTCCGGGCACAATAAGAATCACGAGCTTTCCCATTGACAACATTGTACATTGTGGTATTCATGAGCTGCTTCTGAAACTTGGCAAATATAGCACAGGTGTAGAACGTGGAAGCCTACTTTTCTATCTGATACCTCAACCACAATGTAGCATCAGTTTGAACAGTAACACACCGTTGATTGTCATCCTTGTCCAAACAAGATTGTGCGAGCTTCTCATATTGTGTGATGAAGTTTCTTATCGAGTCACCTGGATGCACAAAATCTTTGAACAGTGAATTCGTGCCCTCGCTTCGTTGTGTGGTGCTCATGAATGAAAAGAAAGCTTCCATGAAGTAGCAAGGCAGCCATTTCTCCCTAATTCTGTATATGTGATGCATGTTCTTGTGGTCTGATAGGTCATAGCGGTCAACCAACTCAGCCCATCTTCTTTCAAATTCATCAACAAACAAGGAGTCATCAATGCACGATCTAAGGTCATCTTCAAAACCTTCCAACTTTGACAGCAGACCCCCAGCTTGAGCTTTGCATTTCTGTACATGTGCCACATGCAGCGCCTATGGACGGTGTTTGACAATACATTTGCGATTGCGATCTCCATTGCTTTATCTTGATCTGTCATGATACTCTTAGGAGGGTTGTTATCCACCGCTTTCAAAAATATCTCAAACAACCATTCAAAGGTCTCTATCGTTTAATCCTTGAGAAAAGCACACCCAAACAGCACAGTCTGTCCATGGTTTCTAACACCAAAAATGGGGGCAAATGGGAGTCGATACTTATTTGTGCAGTACGTTGTGTCAAACACAACACAATCACTAAATCTCTTGTATGCTTCCTTCGAATATTCATCAATCCAAAAGAGATTGTTGACTGCGTTACTGCTATCCAACTCCATACTGTAAAAGAATGATGGGTCTTCTGCTTGTAGCTCCTGAAAGTACTTAATTGTTGCTGCTATGTCAGTGTATTCACTCTTGCGTCTCATAGCCGATCGGAGGTTGCTCACGCCTTTCTTCATGAATGGGATGCTTCTCATATTTCCGTATAGATCGGACATGATAGACATCACCCTCTTTGTAGGGATATTATTTGTATGGAGCAACTCTACAAGGGCGTAGTCATCATCTGTGATGTGCCTATGTGACCTCCAAAAGCGAAGTGTTGAGGGGCGCAAAGGGGCTGATTGTGATCCAGCTCAACAATGGTAACCACCCATTTCTCATTCCTCTTAACAACCACCATCCTTTTCTTGCAGTCGGACTTGCAGCTTGTTACTCTTCGCGAGCCGCTGCTAGCACTTGCTCATGTTTCATCATTTTCTGCCACGTTTAGAGAAGCAGGCGAACTCATATCTGTTGTACTGATCTCCTGTAATATGGCCCTTGGTACAGCTTGAAACCTTTGTACCGAAGCCACAACTATGCACATAATCATTGTAATATTTTTTTGCTTCTTCTTTGGTGAAAAATTCTAGGCCAACACATAGTTTTGCAGGTTGTGAACTGATACAATATGTATCTTAATCTTGTGCAAGCATTTCCTCAGTGAAAAATTCCAAGCCAACACATGGTTTTCCATCCCTTTGCTCATTACGTGTGGCAAAAAAAAGATTCAGCAAAAGCGGCCTCCAGTCCATCGTGTGGCGGGCGCGCACCCGTGCGCTCGGACGAGAATGACAGGGAAGGGAAAGCTGCGCGACAATTCGAGCATCAAAAATCCTAGGTTGGATCCTAAACCATCGGTTTGGGGCATGCCGTACGTCCTTCAATTATTTACCCATCTTACGTACATGTGTCAAATTACTTATAAGTTTTCATAGACGTACTCATCGTAGCATCAATAGTGGTAACACACTTCATATTATATACGGAGAAGCCGGCCGGTGTATACAGCGATTGCCTGACAACGTGGTCGCTCACGAGGCCGCGAAGGGGACGGTGGTGAGCCCTTGCGCCACGGCGCCCACATTGCTGCCGGGCGCCCACGTGCCCTCGCCTGCAGCCACACGGTCTCTCTTCTCTACTCTAGCCAGTTAATGGCCATTCCCACGTAGGGAGTACGTACCACCCTCCAACCCCCTCGCGCGCGCTGCTATATTAATAGCGCCGTGCCTTGCCGTGCGTGGCGTGGCCTAACTCTCCCACGATCCAGGTCCGAGGAAACACCACACACGAAGTGAGTGACCGAGTGATCGATCAGTCCACCCGGCCGCCGCCCCCCACCAACTCCCTTGGAGGCGAGCGCGCTCTGAGTGCGTACAGCGCGCTGTGCTAGCTAGCCACTATATCGCGCGCCCGCCCGCCCGGCCGCTCGCACGGCGCGGTTGGTTGGTTGGGAGGCACCGCGCGAGCGCGAGCGCGAGCGCAGGCGCAGGCGCGTCGAGACCGATCGATCGTATCGCGCGAATGGGGAGGGCGCCGTGCTGCGAAAAGGTGGGGCTGAAGCGGGGGAGGTGGACCGCGGAGGAGGACGAGATACTCGCCAAGTACATTGCCCAGCACGGCGAGGCCGCATGGAGGTCGCTGCCCAAGAATGCAGGTATACTCTATACGCTACCTTCTGCACCACTTCATGTGTGTGTATATATGCATACACGTGTGCAAGTACTGCGTGTATGTGGACGTACATATATGCTCTGTTTTGTTTTCCCCGCTGGTTACAGTTGAGCTATCTGGCACTAACATGTTGGTATATACGCTTAATTCTGTTGTGCCGTTGTTTCGTACATAGGGCTGCTGAGGTGCGGCAAGAGCTGCCGGCTGCGGTGGATCAACTACCTGAGAGCCGGCGTGAAGAGGGGGAACATCTCCAAGGAGGAGGACGACGTCATCATCAAGCTCCATGCCACCCTTGGGAACAGGTACGGGCTCTATACTAGTACTACCCCATAGTTTTTGTAGAACGACTGCTAAAGAATGAACGTCCGCTTATAAAAAGGTTCGTAGGAATCACTGCCACGTACGTGAGTCCAAAACAGCTTACAAAAGTCCCGAGTCTCTCTGACAACACACCCAGCACAGAAACATCGATTCGTCACGTGTACTCTGAGAAACTGTTAGTGTTTTTTTTAAGATTAGAAACTGTTAGTGTTAAAGGTTCCGATGAAATCTCGATCGTACAAAAAAAGTTATCGTCATGCAGATTAAAACGTCGGTGTTGCGGATGAGATTTTGCCGGTCAATTATCATTTTTTTCCTTGTCACTAGTTGCACTCAAATGGATGGCTGAAGGGTACGCCGCGTCTGCAGCTGAACGAGTACTATTTACGAATCATTGCATGTAACCTTCTAGGCTACACAGGCGTCGTGCACTCATGCATGCCGGCTAATTTAGATCGTGAAGATACGTGATCTACCACAACTCGTACTTACGTATATTTGTGTGTTCAGTGGCCCCACTCATATGTCATTAATCCATATTAAAGCTGAGTGTAAAATAAGTCGCAATAGAGCACTACATCGTTATATTCTCTTCCTAATCGGATCCTATTCCAATGCGCAAAGATCGCAAAGAAACCCACTCTTAAATCATAAGTACAATCTAAACACAAGACACCGTTAGATCATACTATCTAGCTAGTACCAATTATATATTTCTAAGGAATAATTAAATATACGTCTATATAAATAAAAATAACCGGTGAGATTCAAGGAACTTCATTTGTTTCGAGAGCAAGAAAATTCCACAATAATCCTAAAAAGACTATAAATTAATTCCCTCGTTAATTGATAGATAAAAAGAAGAAGAATCTACATGCTTATTTCGGTGGAGCCAGAATATAACGATGTAGATTAATTATATATAGAGATATAACAAATACAATTGTATTTTGAATAATAAGTGTTATAGTTGTATAACAAACACAAATTGCGGAGAATAGAATTACTGTAACGTCGTGCGGGCTCAATCCCAGTGGTCCTTTAATTTCCAAACACAAACTCGCTTACCTAAAGAAAGGCAACACGAGGAAATGCTTGGTTTAGATACTTTCTCGTGTTCAAAATTAAACAAAAGAAAAGCGACGGCCAGCTATCTAGCTAGACGTTTCTCGATCTTGGCAATTTTAAGGGATTCACCCTGTTTGGTTTATGGGGGTGCCACAGTTTATTAAATTTTTGTGTCTAAATTGCTAAAGTTATGACAAAAAAAATTGAAGCTACAACTTAGTTTGTCTGGGTGAATTTTGCCATAACTTATTGTGCCTACGACGTATAGGACATATATAGCTAAAAAAAAGTTTGACATATCTAACTGGTGGTTAAAAAACAAACATTAGACTAATTTGGTCAAACATGTCTAAGAGACTTGTGGTAAACCGGGTACCATTTGGCTTTAAACCAAGCAGCAGGCCAAACAACGCGCATGCCATCCGGAGCTTCCAGATCATAAAAACCATGCATGTTATCTTATCAGTTTTTATACGAAGCCTCAACTATCCAATTAAATTTCTGACTGTGAAGAAGCTCCAAATAGCACGCTGTAACACCAGAACCAATTAGCAAGAGAGGGATTCATCGATCCACCCGGGCACTAGCTAGGCATGTGTATATGCGGCTGTTCCGTAGGTGAGAACTGACAGATGCATAATAGTAATCGACAAATGTTGTAAATACGAAACATCGGCTATCCTTCAAACTAACGAATCTATATATACTCCAGTAGTAGAAAGTATCCTGCTGCAACAGCACCGTGACAGTATCCTGTTTGCAGCAGTAGTGAAGTACTAGCTATATATGTCGTCCATGAAGCTATAGGCCTATCAATAGCCATGGGCCATGGGTAGCTTAATTAGCCTCTTTCTTCCAATCGCCAAAAAAGGCATTCTTCTTCGTTCATCATGGCAAGGAAACGAAGAAACGGCAATTGGGCTTTCACCCTTAACTTCTGACAAATGACTCGTAGACATGCAGCCAGGTCACGTTCTTCTCGTGAGGTTTGCAGGGCTCTTTCATGGCGTCTTTATCTCACCGATCGTGATCACGATCGTGGCACGGTGCACAGCAACCCTTTAATTGACCGTTAAGTACATCCGGCGCACCAGTCGCTGTCCGTGGGCCCTACTGCTTTAATGGAGGGCCCACATGTATTAATGGTTTTCTGCCATGACACTGACGATACGGATCTTGAGAGGGAAGAAGACCCCGAGGTCCCGGGCTCTAGCAGCCCGGCTTCTAGTAAGTCTTAACAGTACACTGAGCCTCTGTCGCTTTGTCCGCTTAGAACACGCTCGGCAGCCGTATACTCCCGTCCATTTCTTTTTACAAGGGTATTATCGCTAGGCACCGTGTTAAAGAGGTTGTAAAATTAAGAGAAGGATAAGAGGAAATAACTATGTTGCGTATGATATAAATACCTTGAAAGTCCAAGAGAGAATAGTTCGTGAGAGAATTACTTATAAATACATATAGGAGAGACAAAATATGATAAATAAAGGTAGACAAGAAAAAATATTGTTAAATTCGTATGTACATATTATATTTTAAATCAAATATGCAAAAGCTATGGGTCTTATATTTTTGAAATATTTTGAAAAGGAGGGAGTATATGCGCTTGCCCCCTGCATGATTACGGCACAGCAACAGCTTCTTGTGTCAATTCAGTAACTAGCACAGTTAAATAGAGAAAAGAGCCTAGTGATTAAAATGTCACCTTCACACGTAAATTTCCCTTTTCCTTTTCGCCGCGCCATGTAAATATCTCCAGCAGAAGCAGCTAAGGAATATGCGATTTGTTCAACCGACAGGTGGTCCCTGATCGCTAGCCACCTGCCAGGGCGGACGGACAACGAGATCAAGAACTACTGGAACTCGCACCTCAGCCGGCAGATCCACACCTTCCGGAGGACGTACACCGCCGGACCCGACACCACCGTAACCATCGACATCAACAAGCTGTCCGCCGCCGGGAAGCGTCGCGGCGGCCGGACCGCCGGCAAGTCGCCAAAGAGCAGCAACAAGAAGCGACCGGGGCACGAGTCCACCACCAAGGCGAACGAGAACGGCGCCTCCAGCCCGACCACCACCGCGTCCGCAGCGTCAAGCCCGCCGCAGAGCGACGGGGCGCACAGCGCGGTGGTCGACCCGGAGCAGAGCCAGCCCAACAACAACAGCACCAGCATCAGCCACACTCCTGATGGGCCCTACAGCGAGGACGTGACTGGGCCCATGGTCTTCGACCCGGTAGACCAGATTGGGCTTTGGGAGGCGGACAGCGCGATAGATCAGATTGGGCTTTGGGAGGCGGACAGCGAGATGGAGGCCTTGCTGTCCGGCGGAGTTGGGCCGGGCAGTGGTCTAACGGACCTGGAGGCAGTGGGCCAGTCTCAGGTGGACGATCTCCTGGACATGGACTGGGAGGGCTTCGCGACCCATCTTTGGGGCGAGCCGGCCCAGAGTGATCTGCTCCAGGCCGGCGAGCCGCAGGCGGTGGCGGGCTGCAACTCGGACGAGCTCGAGTCGTTCGCGAGCTGGCTTCTGTCCGACTCGTGCGAGAACACGATCAACTGATCACGCTAATTCCTCTCAAGAGACGGGGAAAGAACTGATGAAGCCAATGGCAAGCCCCAGCAGCCACAGATAAGCAGGTGTTCATGTGTACAATTTTTTGGTAGCGTTTAGTTTGCTGTAAGTAGGTCCGTGTGGTCTTGTCTCTTGTGCATGCAAATGGTAGTGGAGAATGCAAATGATAGGTGGTAGGTTGCATGCATCCCGGTTGCTGTGAGAGCTCTTTTGCATAGCGAGCATATTTGCACAGTTTGCATGATTGCATCTGCAGTGAACTGAACATGAACTGAACTTCTGAGTTGCACTGTTCCAGTTGGTCTCTGATCTCTCCTTGGATTCGGTAAGGAAGAATGCAGCCAACAACTAGCAATGGCAGAGCAAGAGCATTTGTGTTCGACACGGCCATTAACTGCGTGTAAGCCGCGCGGGGTGACCAGACAGGGAGTAGTTATTGCTAGTACTATCACAAGGTTTCGTGACGCTTGGTAAAAGGTAGTGGTAGGCTGTTACCGTGTAGATAGTTCAGAGAAGTTGTTGCCCGTCAGATCTTTTCCTTCTGATCGGGATAAGATCTTACATTCTTACTCCATCGGATCGGATGACAGGAACAGAATGGCTCTGTAATAATGCGAGTAGGAACGTTGCTTCTTCCGGTTAAAAAAAATAAGTTGTTTTACACGTCGAGATGGTCCCAAAGTATAACTTTGGTCACTAATTAGTATCGTAATATATTTGTAAAATTTAATAAAATTATAATATTATGGAAATACTTTTCAAGATAAATATACACATATGATTTTTATGTGTTTATTCTAAATATTTAAAAATATATCAATGACCAAGGTCTCTAAAGTTTGTTTGAAACGATTTGTTTTTTGAACCGTAGAAAGTATACCGGAAGCACCGCTGAACTGATCGCAGATTTTGGTCATGTAATGTTACTAGTAGTATTTTGTATATTTTTTTAAAAAAAATAATCTAATTTTTATTTCAAATTATATAAATAATACCCCTTTTTTACAGTAATAACTACCAGTCACTTCACAGTTAGGCAACTTAGGCTAGTCGTCAAACGATTGCGCGTCAAATGTCTAAGTCGCTCAACCGTTGAACGACTAGACCCTTCGGCTCCAAATCGCTCAACGGTTGAGCGATTTGGACACTTGTCGCTCAACCGCTGGGTGATATCCCCTAGTCACCCAACAGTTGAGCGACTAGGGGCGCTTTGAGCCATTTCGCCATTCTTTCGCAGAGCAAGCGGCCAAGAGAGGAAAAGAAAGAGGAGAAAGGAGACGAGACAGAGAGGAGAGGGGGAGGGAAAGAGGAGAAGAGGTGACGAGGGATTCCTAGTTGATCCTGGATAGGCTCATCCACGGGCCGAAGGCGACTTAAACCAGGTTAGCAAAAAAAATAGCTAGATGTGTAGCGGCATATTATCACTAGTTGTAAATAGTGTAGTCATAGGTTAGCGACTTAAATCCCGGTAGGTTAGCAAAAAGGAAACTAGATGTGTAGCGGCATATTATCACTAGTTGTAAATAGTGTAGTCGTAGGTTAGCGACTTAAATCGCAAAAAAAAAAGCTAGATGTGTGGCGGTATATTTTCACTAGTTGTAAATAGTGTAGTCGTAGGTTAGCGACCTAAATCACGGTAGGTTAGCAACTAAAATCGCTAGATGTGTAGCGGCATATTATCGATAGTTGTAAATAGTATAGTCGTAGGTTAGCGACTTAAATCACCCTAACCTCAACCACTTAACCCTATACCCTAACCCTAACCCCTAACACTTACCCGTAAACCCTGAAATCGTCCCTAAAACCCTAGAACCGAACTGCGGCTATGGCTATATATGGTGAGGAATATGTGGTTTAAGCAACAATGCAACTAAATTTTGAGGATTTCGATAGCTACGCTATAAATAATTGAATGCACTAATTGTGTTGTAATTGCTAACTTGAAATTGATTTGCAGGTATGGCTCGCGACCTTGGTGGCTTGGACTGGCATTTCGGCCTGCTGGACCGGCGCGTCGACACGCAGCACCACACGTGCCGTCGTGTCCCGCATCTCATCCGGTTCGTAGGGACGAGCCGACTGATATGGGGGTGGTCCGTATGCGGATATCACAATGGGTTTGGAGACTTGACCCATGCTGGAGAGACAGGTTTGTCTGCAAATTGTGCCAAATCTTTGTGTCATATGCCCGCTATGTACTTACATCTACGTGCTTTGCAGGCTGAGCGATGCCGGTCTTCTACCTCTCTCGCAGATGATGGAGGCCACCAATGAGGACGGCGCACCGGTCGATGACGACGTGGAGGTCCAGGCCGGCCTTAAGCGGTCACGGCGGTTCCCGTTTGACCGGTCGCTGCTGACAGCCCTGGTGGACCGGTGGTGACCTGAGACGCACACGTTCCACCTACCATTCGGGGAGATGCCCCCCACTCTATAGGAGGTCGCTTTGCTGCTCGGCCTGCCTATCGCGGGAGCTGCTGCCTTGCAGCCGGACGGGCCTGTCGAGTGGCGCACCTAGTTGTTGGGCAGGTTTTAGGGGATTCTTCCGACCGAGGCCGTGGCAACGTACTTCAACTTCCTGGCGCGACAAAAGCATTGCCCGCCCCTGCGGTGGGTTTCGCAGTTCTGGGTACGTATGCGATTTATTTTTCATGTTTAGCGATGCACTATCCTTACCATATTGCAGCTGTGGTAACTAATTATTCATTTCGTAGTATAGTTTGATGTTCTAGGTGGATGTCAATCTTAACCAGTTTCTACCGAAAAACCGTATAACAACAACACTTTGGAATTATAGGCAAATTCGTGGTGCTTTTGGGATCTGGTAGGGGATTGTTGGAGTTTATGAGCTTGGCCCACATATAATTCTAATAAATCCTAGAAAAATCCCAAAGACCAACTCATGCATGGTAGAAGTTAGAAAGTTTAGTACCATATTACTAGTCTAGATGGGACAAGACTAATATATAAGGTGAAGTTGATCTTACTTAGTTGAAGCAAACAAAAAGAGAACACGTGCTCGCGCTCGCTCGCTTCGCCACGCCTCGCCACATCACGCCATGGCACACCATTGCCATCGCCATTGCCTCTCCACGCATGACATGCGCATGAATGGTCCAGCGATTTCGTGTCTGGTTGGCTGAAGAGCTGCTACTTTTTTTGCACATTAAAACTATGCATACAAATTAGAAACTAAAAGTTTGAATTACATTGTTTCTTCAGTCCCTTTCTTGTGGCTCGGTCTATATGAAGGACTTGTAGAGAGAGATCAGTACCAGTTGTTTTGCCCTGTTCCTCTGTGCTGCGCAACCTCGGCTACTCCATCTCTTCCTCGATGTGCACCAATGTGGGAAGAGCAGTGTCTCCGAAGCTGGCGTCCCTCGCGATCCTGCGTGGGTTGGGGCGAACCAAGTTTTTAGAAAGTGTTCGTGCGACTGCTCACGGCTTCCTCCATCATCTACTTCGCGTCGTCTTCTTCGCATCAGACTCTACCACGACTTTCGTCGAGCGATTCTCTGTAAGTCGCGGTGATATCATTTGATATGTCTAGGTCTTGCTTCCTAGATTTTTGTTATGTAATGATGTTGATGCTTAGTTCTGTTAGTAGTGTTTTTGTTCTAGGCTTTGCCTTGTTACTGCATATATATGAGGTAGATATATTTGAGGTCTTGATCATGCTATTGTTCATAGTATCAATTATGCGTAGTATGTATGTCACTGTTGCATCGATTATTATTTTAGGAATTAAACTAATCACAAAAGTGCACTTATACCTAACAGGCACTCCTCGTCGGCTTCCACTCTATCTTGAGCATCCTCGTCGGTTTCTTCTCCAGCTTGAGCGTCCGCGACGCTCCCGCTCCAACCGCAGGAGTGTTAGAGTATACGATTGTACGACAAGACTATTAGAGATAGATTAGGATCGGTTTGATTTGTATCCAATACGGTTCCTTCAATGTCTCTATGTCCCCATGTACTCTATTATATATACCTCAAAGCTCAAGCAGTGTAATCCAACAATTATTCTAGCTATTCTATCATCCTTCAACGTGGATGGAGGGCCCAAACTCACACTACTCACGAATGTTCTAACTTTGCACGCACGCACACAGCTAGCGTTGGCATCTCCGCGCGCACGCACCTCGGCTAAAACTGACCTCAACCCGGCGGCCACGCAGGAGGGAACGGTGACCCTGCGGCCACGTCGCTCGGTTCGGGATCAGGCGTCCGTGGCTAGCCAAGCGACCAACACGGCGGTTGTCAGAGAGCAAACAGCCTAGCGACTTGAGCACAGCAATTAGCAAGGCAGGAGCCATCGAGACGCAGCAATCTGTCGCGAATCAGGCGGGCATCTGAAACTAGGACGGCCCTGGCCGAACACGTTCGTCCATTGCGTCAGGTCTCACTCGGCACTGCAGATCGGCAGTGGTCGGCTCCTCTGCCTCCATCGCGCGCACTGTGCCGATCGAAACAATATTGTGGCGTTCGTTACCCGGTCAGTGTCCGCAACTGTAGCATCGCCAGTACGACCGGTAATAGACAGATCCGTCGATCGATCGCAAGATATGTGGCTAGCTAGCTTAGCTTAGCTTAGTTCCGACCTGTAATTAAACGTCTGTCTGAATCAGACTACGCGTCACGTTCCTAAGATCTGATTGTTGAATGGAGAAGGAAACCTGTCACTGTTGTTGGTACTGCGTACGGTTGATCGATCCACGTACTAACCATGATCAGCGTCTGGCGATTCGTCTACCCCAGTACATTCTCTTCTAGCCTGCAGCTAACCTACGAGCCGTACTGCAGGCTGAACTGACTTTGATCGAAAGTAAAATAGCAGGAAAGAAACCTCATCAGCTAGCTCAAGCTAAGACTAACTGTTTCAGCTTTATCTTCCCGTTATATTCCTTCATGTGTGTCTCCTTTCGCAATTATTTTGCGATCAATCGATCGATCGATCTAGCTACTGGGACGCATAAAGCTACGCCTATATGTACGCGAGTACTATTTGCATCCAATGGCTAAATAATTGTGCGTGCGTACGAGTATCGGGACCAAGGCAGCGGCAGCGGCTGCTGAGCAGCAGCAGCAGAGCCACGGCGCGCTTGTCAGCTTGTGGCGAAGTGATGATCGATCACATGCGTCCACATGAGCTAGCTGCATGCCACCTTTTACCTTAAACGCATGGTTATGATGGATGATGATGTGTTGATGTACCAGCGACTGCGCTAGCTTTGTGTCGCTAATACGTGTTTGTTCGTGCTAAGCGAGAATTATTTGGTCCGTCCGCTGATGGACGAGTTGGATTGCTCACCGGCCGCGCGCCCGACTGTGCCGCGTCATGACTCATGATGAAAGTTTGTCCGTCGGCGTTGATCACACAACGAACTCATCGGCAAGCTGTTCAGCGAACTAGCCTTTTGGCTTAGCTTGGTGTTGCTACCCTGTGGTGCTATAAAATACTATCTACTCTCAGATGTAATTACTCTCTTTTCATCTACTCTTTAATCCTCAATGGGATACGTGCGTCTTTCTAAGTCTAACGGGCTTGAAAATCACGGGTAGGAGAGAGATCCGATCCAATTCCTATATGGCGTTTAATTCTGACGAGATATTTATGGGATTTTGGTAATTGATGCTTTCCTTTTCGCCGCCTCCGTTCCAGGCAAGCGTCTTGCCATACACTTCAAAGGAGTATGTATACGCAAGTGTCTTTCCTTTTGGTAAAATTGATAGGTAGTATCTTCAAATTAGTATGTATACACTTCCAGAAAAGACGTATGCATTCGTCCTCTAAAAAAAGTATATGTAGCAAACACTATGGGAAAAAGCAACTTTATGAATGGGAGTGTGCGTGTAGAATGGTAGTATCTGCACTTTAAAAATGGGAGTAAATGTACCAACTATCACCGGGCAGGCAATATGTCAAAGGGCCGACCATTACGAGAGTAGATGCCAACATCAATAACATGCTACATACTCCCGTCCAAGACCAATCAAGCCCGACCATTACGGGAGTGGTTGCCAAATTACGTGCACACGGGGATTGCATATAAATGTTGATTATTTTTGCCATATATGTTATGAAGTATTTTACCAAGTTGCTAACAACTATTGTGGAGTGGTATCCGACCCAATAATCCAATCAAGCATGTTGTATCTGAGACAGATGAACGATAGATACAATGAGAGTAACTACACCTAAAAGTAACAAATATGCTTTTTTTTATCACTTTCAATATATGACGCCTATTTCTCACTTCTAGGAGTATGTACTCCATTTCCAATATACCATTTAAATGAATATATTATACTTTTTTTTATCACTTTCAATATACTTGAATACCAATTATAAGATACTCTAATGCGACTTGACTAAAAAAATCCATTAGAGCCCTTTATTTTTGTTGTATACCATTTTTCATATATAAAAGAAGTGTTTACACAAATTTTGCTATAAAAGGTGTTCTTTGATGAAATTTTTTATAGAACTCACTTTGGGGTATCTTATAATTATTATTGGAGTATGCTAAAATAGATAAAGAAATATCATCATACAGTTTAAGTGGTATATGAGAAGTAAGAGTACATACTCCAAGGAGTATATATATATATATATATATATAGAGAGAGAGAGAGAGAGAGAGAGAGAGAGAGGACACCCGTTTCGTACTCCCGAGAGTATGTACTCCCACTTCCAATATACCACTTAAACGAATATATTATACTTCTTTATCACTTTCAGTATACTTAAATACCAATTATAAGATACTCTAATGTGACTTGATCGGAAAATTTTCATTGGAGCCCTTTATTTTTGTTATATACCTTTTTTCATACATAAAAGAAGTATATACACGGATTTTGGTATAAAAAGTGGATTTTCATGAAATTTTTCATGAAACTCACTTTGGGGTATCTTATAATCATTATTGGAGTATACTCAAATTGATAAAGAGGTATCATCATACAATTTAAGTGGTATATGAGAGGTGGAGTCACGTATCTCTGTGAGTACCATACCATTTTTTCCTGTGTAGTTAATATATATATATATATATATATATATATATATATATATATATATATATATATATTTAGATAATTGAAGAGAAAAACATCTCCCCCGGCCTCTGCATCGAGAATGTACACAACCTAATTTATTAAAGAGTTAAAAGTACCAAAAGAGCCATAGCTGATAAAAATGAACTTACAACCAAAAGACGACTGAAAAGTAATCTCAATCATTGCAAATCATGTGACTAAGCCGCCACCCATGAAGATTGAAAATTTGCTTCGCCACAAACTTCAACCTTTGGCTTCTGGCCAACATGAACTCCTTCTAGTTTGATTTCTGCAAATTTGCCCAAACACTCAGCCTGTGTCCACTCAAAAAGATAACCTGCAAGGATTAGTGACAATCTTTTTTTTGTCAAACACAACATCATTCCGACATAACTAAATAGACTAACATTAAACACGCACTAGCTCCCACCAGAAGTTGTGACTTTAACTTTTTTGGAATGCCGGTTAACTAATTCCCGAATATGTTTGCTATGTTCGTAGGGGGGGAATAAATTAAACGCACATTGACAACCCACCATGCAAGATGTGCAAAGGGGCAGTCAACAAAAATGTGTTGAATTGTTTTCTCTTTAATACAGAAACAACCCGTTTTGCTTCCCCTCTAATTTTTTTAATCAAGTTATTTTTAGTTAATACTACCCTTCTTTTGAGATATCATAGGAATATTTTCACTTTTAATGGAATTTTAATTTGCCAGAAAAAATCCCTAATGGGGGCTTGATAATTGCCCATTATTGCCACATATAAAGATAGAACCGAAAAAATGTCAGACTTAGTCAAATTCCACCTGAAAACATCCTTTTGAGAGCTTAAGTGTAAGTTAGAAATTATCAAAATTAACGTATTCCAAGCATGTAACTTAGTCCCAGGAATAGGTTTTCGAAAAAAAATACTTAAAAGAGTCAATCCCAGAATATTTGCCACTGTATCATTATTTCTTCTCACTACATTATAAAGAAGTGGATATTGACCTTTCAGTGGAGAATCTCCTAACCAAATATCTTTCCAAAACCTAGTTTGTAATCCATTTTTAACCTCGAATGAACCATATCATAAAAAAAAGATCTTTAATTTTCATAAGACCTGACCAAAATGAGAAGTTCTAGGTTTATTAACCACCTGCGAAAGACTCTTCTCACCCAAATATTTTCTTGTTAGCAAAGATTGTCAAGATCCTTCTTCATTAAGCAACTTGAACAACCATTTCCCTAGTAAACTTTTTTTTATGTCTAAGTTCTGAACGCCTAAACCTCCATACTCTTTGGGTGAACACACTAAACTCTATTTGGCCAGCCTATATTTTCGTTTATGATCATACTCGCCAAGAAATCTAGATCGATGAAAGTATAGTCTTTTGAGAATCTCTAGGAACCTCAAAAAAGAGAAAATATAAATATTGACAGATCGCTTAGCACCGAAAGTTAATAAGTACTAATCGCCCACCAATGTATATATTTTTACCTTTCCAACTACTAAGTTTTTTCTCACTCTATCCTCTAATTTTTCCAACATACATATATACATATACATATACATATATGTATATATATACACACACCTGACAAAACAAGACCGCTATGTATTGAACGAAACGACGTGGCGTAATATTGTAGATCTAAAAGAGCATCTTCTGTAGCTTAACCGAATTTTTGCCGACACGGTCATTTTATGAAGCGATTTACACATATGGCGCTTTCGAATGGTATTTGCAAAATGGCGACTCGCAAGACGGTGACCTCGCTACCGCGATGGTAGCGTGACACGCCGCCGTGGCGCAGCTCACCCCGCGCTCACAAGATCGCTCACTCCTTCGCACCGCCACGCCACCGCCTCCCGCCACGCGCGCGCCCGCCCCGCCACCTCACCGCCCCCGGCGCTCGCTTCTCCGCCGCCACGCGCCTCGCCCCACCTCGCAGCCGGCCACTACCCGGCGCAGGTCACCTCGCGCCGCCTCCTCCGCGCCACGCGCCCGCCCACCTCGCCGCCTACCCAGCACGCGCCGCTCGCCGCCCGCGCCGCCGCTGCCGCCGCCCCGGCGCAGGCCGAGCTCGCGCGCCGCCTCAGGCCGCCAGCGTGCGCCGGCCCCGCTTGTGCGCGTGCCGCCTCCCGCTTCGCGCAGTTGAAGCCCCGGCGCAGGTGAGCTCGCGCCGGCTTAAGGTTAATTAGGTTAGCTTTAGTTAGGGTTAGCTTTAGGAAAATTTGTGGTAATTTTAAAATATAAATGAGTTGAAAAAATTATAAATTTTTTTTGTAGTGTAATCAAATTTTATTTGTTTGTATAAATTTTGTATAATTTTATTTGTTTGTATAAATTTTGTATAATTTTATTTGTTTAGATTTTTATTGTTAATCGATATGATTGTGTTATTCTAATATGTGTTGATAGCAAAGATTTGAATCAGTGTCTTCATTTGTGTGAGGCCCTTCCCTGCCTCTATATTTGAACCATTTGCGTAAGGCCATAACAAAGTTGATTGTTTACACATTTGAACTATTTGCGTAAGGCCCTCCTCCTTCCATTTGCTACACGTGTTGATTGTTTACACATTTGAACCAGCCCCGCCATGTGTTGATTATGAAAAGATGCAAAGGAGGCCCTCACTTCTGTATTTTCCACCAAAGCATTGATCCGTCACCTCTTGTCTCTTGTCTCAAATTGTGAGCCAAATTTATGGCTTAATTTATGCGCAGCAGTAACGATTCTCTTTAAGAGCAAAGGAGAGAGAGCTAGCGGATCGCATTCGTAGTGGTTCATTCGCTCTCTTTAGTAGTTCACTTCATATCGCACCGAGCTCGTGGCGAGAAGGTAGAAGCCAACCAGATAGAAGTTGAAATCGCTCGAGCACCTAGAAAAGTAAGTGTCATTCGCATTCGGCCATAGTTTTAGGTAGGTTTAGCAATGTGATTAGAATGTGATTAGATGAATTGTAGTTTGTTATTGTAGAAACTAAGTAGTTATAGTTATGTAGCTCAGATATTTTGATGGAAGATTTAGTGTGATTAGTACGTAATTAGAATACTTAGTAGTTAGCAACGCGATTAGTTGACTTAGTAGACTTATTGTTGTTAGTGTTGTAAATTTTAACTCGTGATTTACATAGTGTGAGGAGCCCGTCAGAAATATGAAAATATTTAGAGGTCGTTAAACAAAATTGAAATAGAGTGTTAGTGCACTTAGAATTGAAACTAAACCGAGGAGACAGAGTGTTAGCGCACTTAGCAAAGCCTTTCTTTCAATTAGTCTACTTAGCGCACTTCTTGTTGTTAGGTTAGTGTTAGCGTAACTTATTGTTGTTAGGTTAGTGTTAGCGCACTTATTGTTGTTAGGTTTAGTGTTAGTATGAGGAACCCGACCGTAAAATTTTAAATTTTTAACTTGGTGTTAGCGTAACATGCACTATGGCAAGATCCCTGACGCATCATAGCGTACTTATTGTTGTTAGGTTAGTGTTAGCGCACTTATTGTTGTTAGGTTTAGTGTTAGCGCACTTATTGTTGTTAGGTTTAGTGTTAGTATGAGGAACCCGACGTGAAATTTTTAATTTTTAACTTGGTGTTAGCAGAACATGCACTATGGCTTAGAATTGTGTTGGTTTCTTTATTGTACTTTAGTGAACATGCACTATAGCTACAACATGCACTATGGCTTAGAACATGCACTCGGTGTTAGCAGTAACATGCACTATGGCTTAGAACATGCACTCGGTGTTAGCAGAACATGCACTATGGCTAAGAACATGCACAAGGTTTGAAACTTGTTACTACCACGTAAAATTTTGGAATTGAAATTAATTTACAATCATTTATGTTCATTAGCTATATTCGACTAATGTTCTCTATGCATGTGTTGCTAGGCATGTCTGCATCGAGCTATCGGAACCATTCTACGATGAGGACCACCGGCAAGTCAGGCTCATCACTGGCGCGATGGCCCTCCGCGCTCGGCGCCAGGGGAGGGATCGTGGGCGCTGACGATCGTTACGCCCCGATCTCGCATGCGACGCTTGTTGCCCTTTGCGGGATGGTCTCCGCCGACGCTGGTTCACCTCGACGGTAGAGTCGCCGTCCGCACTTGTCGACGTGTGGAGGCCGAGACGCACACCTTCCACTTTCGCGGTGAGATGACGGCCACCCTACAGACGGTCGTTCTCGATCGGTCTCCCGATCCGAGGTGTGCCGCTTGTTCCGCCCCGCGAGTGCGGACCGGAAGGCCGTGGTGGAGCAACGCTTGGCCAATCTATCCCGAGGGTGCACGGGCGCCCCCGATTTGGCCGAGGCATTTCAGAAATGCCCGAGGTGCACCGACGAGGTCGTTAGGACGCACTCGTTGCTTACATTCTCTGACTCTTTGGTTGGGTCATGTTTCCAACATCAAAGGGGATGTTTTGAACCCCGCTTCATCCCCATCGCCGAAGTCTTTGGTTGACGCGGACGGGCCGATGCCTCAAGATAGCCGGGATCACCGCCCTGCGCCACATACCGGGGTTGTGTGACGCCACGACACGGTAGCACCGCTACCAACCTAGCCGCTCGCTACGCGCTCCGCAATGCGGAGTTGGGAGCACTTCCTATTGGGCGCCGACCATAGAGAAAGCGGTGCACCCGCATTCTTTAGCCTGACTTCCACATGACGCCAGACGCGCCCACCATGGGCTTACGGTGGATCGTGCCCGTCACCGGGCCGCCGCAAGACCGGCGAGGTGCTACTCGTTGTACCACAACGAGTTTGAGTCGCGCACGAGCGATATCATCCGTGTATGGTATCCTCGTTTCGCCGACGAGCGCCGCACGCGCCGCCCATCCAATGCATCCTGACGATCATTGCAGAACGACCGCCACCGTGTTCTCACATATGGTGGAGCCTTACGCGGGCGCGCAGAATGCGATGGGCTTGGTTTGTACCACCGCGTTCCCCCGACGGCAGCCTCGGAGCGAAAGATACACCGTGAGTCAAACTTTATCCGAGTAATATTCGCAGCCCTTACATCTTCTTTTCTAACATTAATCTTTCCGAAATGCAAACGAGGTGGGTGGGCGATTCGGACCGCAAATCCATCGAGAAGTGGACTATGACATGGATAAACACGGCGCACGTGGATATCGGCATGAGCGGCGTCCGCACGACCATGAGTCGATGGTGCGTATACATGGAGTGGTACGCGCTACTAACGCCGCAGAAGATCGACTATTTCTCTCCGAGCGCCAGGAGGGTGACACACCGACGCACCACGAGGAGAGCTCTCCGCCGCACGCACGACCGTCACATCGCTCCCGATTTGACGACGCCAGACGGCACTTACGCACTCCGTTCGCAGCTTCATTGACGACATTCGCACTTTTGTTAATGAACTCGTTACGTATGTCACCGCAGCTGGAGCGGCGCCAGACGCCCAGAGCGATCGGACGACGCCTCAAGAAATTTCGTATAGAACCCCAATGGGTATAAAAGCTTTGAAGCACATCTCGCGGAGATGAAGAAAATAGTAAAGAACTTGAGTCGCGGCTCGCTCGAGGGACGACACCGCGATCGGCTCGGTGGGGACCGTGCTCACCCGCTAGGTCTTCAAGACGACCTAGCGAGTCCGCAGCGCCGTAGCGCTTCCTGCGGCCATCCGCGACAGTCGCCGTGGGGTAAGTCGCTATGTGCAAATTTACGCTCGCTTTTTGGTTTATGCCATACATGCCGCTAACATCATGCCGTTCTCGCGGTAGGTTCGTCGATGAATCACTTCGCCGTCCGACCGTGATACTGACCGTGATTCGCCTCGCTTATTCGCAAAGGTATATCCGGAGGTACGAGGTTGTTGCTACGCCCGTAGTGCTTACTTGTACTAACATCGCTCCGCCTTGCGCCTTCGCTGTTCGTGGGGACGGCCTACCACGCCGACCGATGACGAGGATACGGCCTCCCACCGTGTGAGGAGCAAGATACGACGCTAGGAACGATCAATGGCAGCCTGTGGTTTCTAGCGCACTCGTGGCGAGCTCCTCCGGGTTCGGCCCCAAGATGTTCCAGGCGAGCTCCTTCCGGTTGGTGCCCCACAAGACGCTCCAGCCGAGCTCCTCCGGCACGCGGAGCCCCTACGTCGAAGGCTTGACTTCATCCGCGCAACCGCAGTTGCAGCATCGCAACCCCAAAGTGGTTTAATAGCCTCCGCTGTCGGCGAATTCCTGAGTTGTCCCCGTGTCGGCAGCCGATCACGATGACATGTACGGCTACCGTGCACCGCCTCCGAGTCACCTTATCGGTCCACCTCCGCCTCAACGGTCTCCCTACCCTCCGCACCGACACGCGCTCTCCGGACCGGTGGACGACTCACGTGTCATGCTCGCGCGAAACAAGGCCGCAGACGCGAACGCAGCCGCAGCAGTGCAGAGTAGTGACCGTAAGAGTGAGCCGTAGTATCGCTGTGTTATTTTACTATATTTGTACACGTATTTTGGTTGTTATATTTTTAGATAATTGAAGAGAAAAACATCTCCCAGACCTTTGCATCGAGAATGTACACAACCTAATTTATTAAAGAGTTAAAAGTAACAAAAGAGCCATAGCTGATAAAAATAGACCTTACAACCAAAAAACGACTGAAAAGTAATCTCAATCATTGCAAATCATGTGACTAAGCCGCCACCCATGAAGATTGAAAATTTGCTTCGCCACAAACTCCAACCTTTGGCTTCCGGCCAACATGAACTCCTTCTGGTCCGATTTCTGCAAATTTGCCCAAGCACTCAGCATGTGTCCACTCAAAAAGATAACCTGCAAGGATTAGTGACAATCTTTTTTTTGTCAAACACAACATCATTCCGACATAACTAAATAGACTAACATAAGACACGCACTAGCTCCCACCAGAAGTTGTGACTTTAACTTTTTTGGAATGCCGGTTAACTAATTCCCGAATATGTTTGCTATGTTCGTAGGGGGGATAAATTAAGCGCACATTGACAACCCATCATGCAAGATGTGCAAAGGGGCAGTCAACAAAAATGTGTTGAATTGTTTTCTCTTTAATACAGAAACAACCCGTTTTGCTTCCCCTCCAATTTCTTTTAATCAAGTTATTTTTAGTTAATACTACCTGTGAGGACCTCAATTTATTTGGCTTGTAATGCTTAACCAACCACCTGGTCCTAGCATCACAAATCAAATAAACTGATCCTCGAGATATGTATACTTCGAGCGATATACACACCTCGGTACAAAATTAGACATCAACTCCATTCCAAACATAGAGTCCAAACACTACACTACTAACGGAAGATAAACAAATAGTAGAGTTATTACGGACAAAGGCCGAAGCGGCCACAGGTACACAAATAACAAGAACGACAATGAAGCAAAAGTGCCATAAGATGGCTATAAACAAAGCCAATCGCGTGCCTCCAACCCACAAGGCATCGACCAGGACCGCCAAGTCTAGTCGTCACGAAAGCGGCAACACGACTCACGTAGTGAGGCCCTTGGGGCTCACCTTCTTCCTCTGCAACAAAACATCAAGCAAAGCACCGAGTACAAAGATTGTCTTTGTACCCGCAAGACTGACGTGTGAACTAGCGGACGACCATAAGCTACATGCGAAGCTTATTTGGTGGAGGCCATATGTTTCATTTGCATAAAGCCAATTTTCATTTGCAATAAGGTATCTGATTTTAAAGGCAAGTTTGCAATTCATTTTAAGATTGAAATAAAAGAAGGATATTAATAACAAAAGCGAAAGATAAACAACCTAGAAGTGACTATCCCAATAGTCACCACAACAATAGCACGAATCCCGCATTCGTACCACCCATCAAGTTTTAATTTAAATATTGTAGTCTAACTCTTGAAAAGCTTACCCAAGCGTGTCCATTACCTAGGACGAGGCTATTCGAATAGTTTTAACCTGCAGGGTGTACCACTGTTCCACACTTGGCATCGCTTTAAGCCAAAGCACACTTCAAGGTATCTTTGTACGGCTAAGTCTCACGAGACTTTTCCAATATTGTGTATTAACTACGAGCAGCTCGTATGGATAGAAATCCATACGCTTAC
This sequence comes from Ampelocalamus luodianensis, assembly GCA_036346255.1. NCBI lineage: Eukaryota > Viridiplantae > Streptophyta > Magnoliopsida > Poales > Poaceae > Ampelocalamus > Ampelocalamus luodianensis. Next base: position 21,466,297 of record CM070622.1, on the reverse strand, counting down.
ATGGTAAAGCCGAAAGACAACTACTCACTCGGGATAAAGCTTTTGGACAACTACCATGCTCCCAACACCATCCCTCTGCGACCTCCTGCGACCGAGCCAATACACGCCAAAGTACTAGGTCAAGAGAGGTCCCATATACTCTAGTGTGGTTAGCACGCGAAATGCCCGGATAAAAATTCACTCACAAGATGTTCGGTCCTTAATTGACCGGGCACCTTTCGATCACACCCAATGATCACACCAATCTTACCATTGTGCCGCGTCTAAATCATTTTTGTTTTCGGTTTTGTTTTGTAATTAACATAGCACGAATGGAATATAAGAACAATTAATAATTTTATGTGATCAAGATCATCGACTAAGTCGATGATCGCCTAAAACTACTGGTAGCTAAGCATGGCTAAGCAATGAACTCGTAATCTACTAAGTGACGAGAGTTCATCCAATGAACTCTAATCACGACAAATAACCTAGGCTCGGTAGTAGAGGACAAATATTTACCTACAGATTATGCATCTAAAGGTTTAACTAACCAATTTAACACAAAATAAGCGATGCATACATACAGTTGAAACAAAATATTAGACTTTAAAAATACGGATAAAAATGATCAAGCGCTTGCACTTCGTACATTGTTGCTCGAATGCTCAACACGTTGCTGGAGGATCGTTCTCGGGTTACCGCAAATGTCGAAGCTAACGATTGAACAAATAAATGAATAAGAACGAATAACACCGACCAAACTCAAACATATAACAACAACAAAACATACCAAAACTCACACAACAACCTAAGCAGGAAATAACAAAATTTTTAAAAGCAGAGAATAATTTATTTTAAGATATTATGAATTTTCCCATGAATTTTCTAAACTAAAAACACATCAAAGCACTAGTTAAATAATTAACAAATTTTGATGAACAGAAACAATATCTAAAACCGATCTCGATAATTAGTATACTAAAAATGAAATTTTACTGAATTGGGTTCATTGGATTTGGACAATTATTGAAAGAGATATACATTTTCTAATTTGGAGATTACATTCTACAACATTAAATTAATTAACAAATTTTGATACAGGGACAAGGTTGGAAATAATTTTAGTAAATAGTACATTTAAAATGAAAATTAACACTTTGGTTTCATGCAATTTGGATAAAAATTGAATTAGTTATGCATTTTCTAAATTTAATTGAATTAACGAAGGTGAGTAAAAGCATTTCAGAAATACTAAAGCATTTAAATCTTTTTCTACCGCAACCAACCAGCCCGGACATCGGCGGCGGGCCGGCGAAAGGTCTTGACGAGCAGATTGCCGCAGAAGGTGACGTCGGCGTATTCGAGAATACGTCTTGGCTACCAAAGTGCAAACCTAACATACTCTCCGCAGAAATACGCTACCGACGGAGAAAACGCATTACGAGCTACACAACCCTAGCGACGGCCACGGACCCACATGGGCGACTGGAGGAAATATAACGGTTGGATTAGAGTTTACTAAACACGATTAACCCGAGAGGACCCCATGGCGATGGATCGAACTAAACATGGATTAGTGCTAAGCGAATGCCACCGGCGGCTCGCCGGCGCGCCGCGAAGAGACGGCGCGCGGCGCGCGGTGGATCTCGCGAACGGCGGGTTTCAAAGTGGCGAGTGATACCTTCGGTTCACAGAGACTTTGCGAACCGATGGCGGTGGTCTTGACCCACGGAGATCTTTGGCGAGCGGAGGCGGAGAAGAAAGTGCGGCCTTCACGGAGAAGACGCCACGCGGCGATGAAGCCGAGAAGGTGCGCGGCCGCCTTGACTCCGTGAAGGATAAGCCCACGACCACGGCGGCGATGGAGGTCCGCGGCGGCCGAAATTGCTGGCGGCGAATCACCGTCGCGCGGGAAGAAACGCCCGCACGCCCACCATGATGTACCAAGGCGAAAGGAGCTCACGGTTGGGCTCGAGAAGGGATTGCGATTACGAGGACCAGCGCGAGGCGAGGACTCACCAGAGCGCAAATGAGCTCGCGAGCCGAGATCACCGGAGGCGAGACGACGAACTAGCTCCGGCGATACCGGATGCCGAGGCTCGGGATGGGCAAAATGGACGCGGTGAGAGAGTGGATCACGATGGTGCGATCGCGCAGCTCGAGTGCGGCTTCAACGCGGCGGCGCCGTTCTCTTCTCCGCGAAAGCGGAGAAGTGGGCGAGCGAGAGCGAAGAAGCGGTGAATGGATCGGCGGTGAGGTTATGAAGGCTGGCGATGCGCTATGGGCGGTCCGCGCGCCCACGACGTGGCGGCGGCGAATGCGTGTGGCGCGCGCATGCGCGCACCGCGAGCTCCGGTGAGTCGCGGAGAAGAGCGGCGGACGGCGGTAGGGTCCACTTGCCGATGATAGCGTGGCGGTGCGAGCGAGTCAAGTCGCGGTGCGAACCGGTGGTTTGACTCGACCAGAATGTATCGGCCGTTGGATCTAAAATGAGCGGTCAAGATTGATGTATGCATTCGGACGGTCGGTTGATTCGACGCGACGCGCGCCGCACGATCGCATCGGACGATCGACAATGATCGGGCTCGCGCTGTGCGATTAGGCGGTGCGACCGAGCCATTTAGGTGCGGTCGGACTCGAGTCGGAGGTTGGGTCCGAGCGAGGAACGTTGATTCGAGTTTGATTTCAAAAGGTGATAAGGTTTGAGGAATTTTTAAACGTATCTCCTGAGCTCCAAAAATTCTGAAATTTTTATGGGAGCTTGCTAGGACAGAGAACAACCTTGTGAAATATTTCCAGGAGTTTTCATGCACTAGATTTCTCCCAATAAAATTCACAAGCTGCTGTCCAGAGGTTTGACCAGATTTCTAAACTGGTTTGACTTGGGCATTTGAAATAGCAAACAAAATCTAAAAATTGTGAAATAATCCAGGGAGGTAGATAGGATGATCAAGATGATAGGAAAAATAATTTCAGAAGATGATCACAAGTTTGAAAGCTAAGAATTTGCTGATAACAATTTCTATTCACAAGAATTTAATTCTAGAAAATGGAAATTGCTAGGGAAAATTTGAAAAACTTTCAAATAATTTGATGAGACAACAAAAGTTTTTATTTCTCCTCAAAATTTTACATTGGAAATACAAACCCTAAGTTAGGGCTGTTACACTACCCTTCTTTTAAGATATCATAGGAATATTTTCACTTTTAATGGAATTTTAATTTGCGAGAAAAAATCCCTAATGGGGGCTTGATAATTGCCCATTATTGCCACATATAAAGATAGAACCGAAAAAATGTCAAACTTAGTCAAATTCCACCTGAAAACATCCTTTTGAGAGCTTAAGTGTAAGTTAGAAATTATCAAAATTAACGCATTCTAAGCATGTAACTTAGTCCCAAGAATAGGTTTTCGAAAAGAAATATTTAAAGGAGTCAATTTCAGAATATTTGCCACTGTATCATTATTTCTTCTCACTACATTATAAAGGAGTGGATATTGACCTTTCAGTGGAGAATCTCTTAACCAAATATCTTTCCAAAACCTAGTTTGTAATCCATTTTTAACCTCAAATGAACCATATCATAAAAAAAAAGATCTTTAATTTTCATAAGACCTGACCAAAACGAGAAGTCCTAGGTTTATTAACCACCTGCGAAAGACTCTTCTCACCCAAATATTTTCTTGTTAGCAAAGATTGTCAAGATCCTTCTTCATTAAGCAACTTGAACAACCATTTCCCTAGTAAACTTTTTTTTATGTCTAAGTTCTGAACGCCTAAACCTCCATACTCTTTGGGTGAACACACTAAACTCTATTTGGCCAGCCTATATTTTCGTTTATGACTGTTACTCTGCCAGTAAAATCTAGATCGATGAAAGTATAGTCTTTTGAGAATCTCTCTAGGAACCTCAAAAAAAGAGAAAATATAAATATTGACAGACTGCTTAGCACCGAGTTAATAAGTACTAATCGTCCACCAACAGACATATTTTTACCTTTCCAACTACTAAGTTTTTTTCTCAGCTCTATCCTCGACCCTTTTCCAACATACATATATACATATACATATACATATATGTATACATATATACACACACCGGACAAAACAAGACCGCTATGTATTGAACGAAAACGTACGTGCGTAATATTGTAGATCTAAAAGAGCATCTTCTGTGTAGCTTCTTAACCGGGGTAATGAACCCCCATATATACCTGAACATTCACGAAGAACAATTTGGTACCTCGATTTTCAAAGGGGCGAAACAAATCCAAAACTTTGCATTTGAGATCGCACTGGCCACTTGGCTGACATGTCATTGCCACGGGTACGCTGACTTGGCATCCGATCACTTCCCATCTGCAAAACGACTCAAATGCCGCTGGTGAAGCTCATTCTGACTAGAATAAGGACTCGAAACTCGAAGAACCAAAGTGGCCAAGTTCAACCATCAAATAGTAGGTCATTAAGCCTTTCCTAATTAACCTCTAGTTTCGTACTAACAGAGTACCTTTTCATAAGGACCATCCTACATCCAAACCAGGATACGATATTAACTCAGTGTGTACCCCTGTAATCATGCTTAAAAGTTAGGATCTCGATCGGTGTCAACAGCGTAGCAGCACGTACGTACGCACCACGATCGATTGACCGGCCGTGCCCACACGTCAGTGAGCAGCGGAGGCGGCACGAGTAGGCGGGTTTCTGTCTGCACGCGCGTTCCGGATCTCGAAATCCCCCAATGATGCGGCGGGAGCTCGAGGGATGAGGAGGAGGAGGACGACGACCCGGACGTCCCCCCCCCCGACACGGCACGTGCGAGCGCGAGGCCCCTCCACCCATGTGTGTTGCTCCCGTTTATTTATTGGGCCTACTGCTACTGGTACGCCATGCCAACGCCGTGTGTGTGAAGTAGTAGTACATGCTTGCAAGTTGCAACTAATCCATTCATTCATCCATTCCAACCCAATCCGCCATGGCAGGATGACGACGATGGCAACACCTCACAGTTGACACCAGCCTTGAGATGAGAAAATTATTCATGCATGCTCTGCTTGTGCCGAGCTGTGAGTGACTCGTGTGGCTTTAGAAATGGTGGTACGTGTGTGATATCTTTGTTCCGTACTGGCTGGGAAAAGAGGGAGAGAACGGCGTAAAGGATGTGCAAAGATGGTTGCAGGACCCGTACGGCTCTCCAAAAGCAAATCTAGCACCATGATGGAAAGCTCTTTACTGGAATTATTAAGAGCAAGTGTGTAACTCTCGCATCAATACATGCACTGTGGTGTAGCGTTACTAGCTGGATACGTGCGTTGCTGTGAAAACAAGCACAAGCAGCAGTACAGCGTAGAGACTATTATTGCAAGTTTGCAGCAGCAGCAGCAGCACCATGCACACAAAAATAGCATCATGTAGTAGTATTTTGCTTCGCGACACATTTTTCAACTGCACCACGCTGATGTTCTAGTTGATGTGACCAGTGACAACCACCAACACCTCCGAGCACACGTACACTGCCTATACATCATACAAAACACACGCAAAAACGAAGAAGAAAAAAAAGAAGTAGAAGACTCGCATGCAGAAGGAACGAATGCTGCTAATTATAATTAATTAACAGGGACTAGCAAGAACTCTTATTAAGCTCTTCATTTGCTCTCTGTTTTTATCTTCTTTTTCTTGGAGCGCTTTTCTTTTCTTTACCGGGAGAAGACGGGGTTGAGGGTTTTGGTGAACCCGTGGAGCGCGCCGTAGCCGCGGGAGCTGAAGCCGAGGCAGCCGAAGAGGCCCTGCCGGTACGGCAGGAACGTCCGCCGCCGCATCTCCTCCGCCTGCGCCCTGTTCGGCGCCGCGTAGAGCCTCTCGTGCGCCGCCGCCACCGTCGTCGAGCGCCGCCGACCCTTACCCCTTCCCCGAGGCCGCGTCGTCCGGGCTTCGTCACCCCCACCGGCGCCACTGCTGTCGGACGCCGCCGCCGCCGCCGCCGCCGGTGGCCTCACCGCTCGGAGCTTTGTGGCGAGCTTGTCCCTCGACGCCCACGAGGGCGAGAACGGCCATGCTCTTTCCGGCTTGGCGGCAGCCGCGGGAGCGTCGTGTGCGTGGGCGCTGCCGGGCTCGCTCTTGCTGCGGTGGAGGAGCATGTCCTTGAGGAACACCCACCGCCGGGACCCGCGGACGGACGACGAGGAGGACGAGGACGACGATGTCGAGGAAGACGATGACGAGCGCGACGAGGCGGTGACCGGCGGCGCGGCCTCCTGCGCCCCAGCCGAGTGGGAGACCGAACCAAGATCCGGCGCGGGGACGAGCGCATTGAGCAGCTTCAACCGCGGGGACGCGCTGCGGAGCGGGGACAAGGACCGGGCGCGGCGGTGCACGGAGCCGCTCCGGAGCGTGAGCTCGCGGCCGCGTGCCGGCGCGGGGCGGCGGTCTCCGTCGTCGTCGTCGCTGCCGGGGTCGAGATCTGGGAGTGGGGGCAGGGTGAGCGGCCGGATCTGGCCGTTGTGGAAGAGCTCGTCGGCCGATATCATGGGCCCGCCAGGTCCTCCGAACTCGAACTCCGCGTCACCCACGCCTCCGTACCCCGCGCCGGACACGGGACCAGATGCACCGGACGAGGACGATAGCAGAAGGTGGTGGATGGGGCTGGCCGGCGCGCTGAAGAAGTAGCCGCCACCGCCGCCGCAGATGGCGGGAGAGCGACCGGGGCTGGAGGGCGCGCTGGCGAAGGGGGTGGAGCAGGTGCTGTCGATGTCGTCGTCCATGGCGCGGGCTCGTCCTAGTAGCTCGCTTGTTTCTTGGGAGGTTTGATTGGGTTGTGGTGGCGGTGGAAGAGGAATGTGGTGTTGTGGAATATGGAGGGAGATGAGATGAGAGGTTATAAATGGAGGGACGAGGGAAGCGGGCGGTGGTAACTGTCCGGTACTCCGATGGTTGGATGATGATGGGATGGGGTCAGAGGCTTGGCCACCTTGGATTGGGTTTATTTACTGCTCGAGTTACTTCAACTTGGGCGGTGTGCCAGTACTGCTTTGGTTTGGTTACTCGTTTTCTATAAACTAGTTTCCTGGACTGGGGTGGTGATGCGACAATGTGATGCTTTGGTAGTGCAGTGTTTCTTTCTTGTTGCGAGGGATGGTGCCACCTACCTTGTTTTTGTTTGTGCAAAACGGCAAAAGTACGTACTACTTATTAAGGGGAGAATTCATACTAGTCTATGTATGAAGTATAAAACGAATTATACTTTCATAATGTATAAAACGAATTATACATTATGAAAGTGTATTTTATGATGTTTCAAATAAAACTAATTATATATTATGAAAGTATATTTCATGATGGATCTAGTAATACCAATTTTATATTGCCCATCTTGATACTTTTTATATATGGATGGTCAAACCTAAAAATATTTGACCGACACAGGTTCTAAAATGAATTACATTTGGAGTTAGAGGCAGTAACAGTAAATTTTTTAATTAAAAAAGGCGATGTATAATTATCAAATCCCTATAAATAATTGATATATGATCAGGGGATTTTGCGTTTTATTTTAAGGGAGTGTCTATACAACATGCGACTGATTTTTTCTTGAAAATCAGTCACTTTTTGAGCCATCAGATGGAGATCCAATACCCCAGATATCACCCTCCACCCCTATATCCTTAACACAATCTCACTTCCCACCCTCTCTCTCACCAATTAGAGAGCACATCAGTTGCAAGATGTATAGCAGTTCTCTTATTGTAAAGGTTAGAACAAGAAGCATCTCGAAATGAGGGGGAATACCACTCGGGCTTTCAATTATTTTGACTGGGTTGCACCTGCAATGCAATAGTGGCTTAGTGCCGGCGCCGAGATTTTGGGCCAAGAAGTAGGAATAGTTTGTGAAGGTGTTTGGTTAGAAAGTTTACTCTAGCTCTAGAAATGAGAATAATCTTTGTAAAAAGACCGTACTACCCTTGTTTTGTGACTTATAACGTTTTTTCGTATTACTTAACTTAAAAATTTTTCAGACATTGTAGTTTTTAATTTTAAAAAATTTCTGGCCATGTTGTGCCATACCACGCAAACTCAGAAGCATTCAGAACTACTATTCGGTTGAGTCTTCCAAAAAAAAACCCGATCATTCAACTCACTTGTTCATTCAGAAAACATTACGAACTTATTCGTTCCAACTCAAGGCATCCATTACAACAAATAGCAATAAACTGATGGATTACTTAACCATTTTACAGTAATTTCACAATACAACTAAAACTAAGATACTCAAGAATTCATCCCTCGGTGCTCTAACTCCCCCTCGTCAATCATCACGAATGCGTTGAGGATCCTCTTCTCCCCTGCAAGAAACAGAGCATATCAACGAGCAATTAGTTGTCTAGGGCTCACCACAAGAAACATCAATCATTGGATTCTTTTCTGTATTACCGCCACAAAAAAAAAAACCATCCATGATTGGAGATGCATCAGCTTATGACACCAAAAAACATCTAGAACGGTAGTGGCTTCATGGGGAAATGATCTGATATTATAATTAGAAATCTAGTCAGGACTCAGGTAGTTTAGCAACCAAGAACGGCCAAGCTTGTCATGGAGATTAAATTCGTCACATTGATAGTTCATTCAACAACTAATTTATAGGTTCAGATGCTAGCAACAGTGCCGGCCTTGGGTGGCGTCATCGTGGGGGTGGGGGGAGCATATGGCGGCGGGTGGACCTAGGACGGCGGTGTTGTGCAGATGGCGCCGCCGCCGTTCAGTACATCCCAGATGTCGCAAGCGTGGCGCCGGATGGGGAGTTCGCCAGGCTGGACGAGACAAATGGAGGGGGAAGCGGCTGTGGAACTAGGGTCGAGGGAGCAAGACCCGAATAGAGGCCCCTATGCCTTGACGTTGGGGAAGAAGCCGTGTGCGCCGGGTATGGGGAAGAAGTCGCGGAGGCCGGAGAGAGGACAAGGATGCCGGGAAAGAAATCGCGGAGGCCAGGGAGAAGACGAGGACGCCGGGGAGGGAGAAGTCACTGCTGGGGAGGAACGTGCCGCCCTAGTCCACCGTCTACAGCTGCCAGACGCCATTGTCTCTCCTCTTCTCTCTAGGGTTTTTCGGGGGATGGGAATTGGGGATCGGGAGAAGACGCGTGCGAAGGGGATCTTTGAAGAGGGTGCGAAGGGGTCCAGTGGAGTGGGAAGTTACATGTAATTTTCATCGACTCCTGAAAATTGCTCAGGGCGTTGCTTCGCCCCCCGATTGCTCTAATTTCAAAAATTTTATGGAGTTACTTTGCTCGGCACGGCTCTACTTACTCTGAGTATGAAGCTAGGAGTAGGAGTCATGCTAAATATACCCTAGCCAAATATACCTTAGATATGAACTATCATAACTCAATGTTAAAATATTGCAGATATGTATGGTAAAGGATCACGGATCAGTCAATGTTAAGACATAGTAATATCATGACACACTAAAGCCTAGTGGTTTCAGGATCAAACGAAAAAAAAAACATCGGATGATGCAACCGGTTTTACGAAGACGCCACAAGATTGATTATTCGGGTGGGAAAAGACACAATATGAGCAAAAAATGCAGATAGTATACAGCCCATGGCACATCCAGCTTGACCTGTCGGCACACCCATGAAAGATCTGATCGTGTTATAATGCAATCGGTTTTATGAAGGCCACATTATGTTGACGGTTACAGGTCCATTACTCTGCAACGTGTGAGGCGCAAATCTCCTCCGTGGTAAATCTGGTTGCAGCATATAAAGGTACTTTTTGCATTGAATTAGAACAAAATGGTCAAATGTACAACTATGGAGTTGCTTATGACAAAGGTAACTTCGGACATATAGATGCAGTACTTCAGAGCTAATGCATGAGTTATGACAACGAAGCGTGTGTGTCATGGCAACGAAACTTGTCAGTCATGACAACGAAGCTTACGAGTTATGACAATTGACAGACGTAAAGCACATTCGATATTGAATTGAAAGAGATCTATCCCGTTGGAAAATAACATATATAACTGATTTGAACAACAGGTCTTGGTTGACACATCAAATAGAGATGGATATAACTTAAGGAAGCAAAATTACATAAACAAAAGAACAACACTCTCGGGGTCAAATTACAAATTTACACTCCTGCCGTCGTCTCACGCAGACGTCGCCGATCACCTCGTCGAGCAGCGAGCTCAGTATATCCCCCTCCACCTCCTCGCCGGCCTCGAACACCTCCACCCGGAAATCAACCCACGTGCCCAGCCCGCTGCTCATGTCCTTGTCGACAAGCTCATCCTCCACCCAATCGGCCATGCCCTTCCAACCACCGATCTCATTGCAGACTTCAGTTTCTATGCCCCTGTTCAGCGCTGCCATCCCTTTGCTCCATGCTGCATATCCTGCCCGGAAGTAGGTGAGACGTCTCGTATCCAGGCATTCATTTACGCAGTCGAACAACAGCCGAGTGTACCCTCGGCAGTCTACGGGCTCCTTCCCTTGTGCATATACGTTCATGTTCTCCAATTTGTCGAAGAGGAGGTCCAAAGATGACCCATCCTGATTGACGAAGAGTGACCCTAGTTCATCTGTTGTCAGGTTGACACTTCTTAGAACATCTCCAATGTACTCCAGCTCTGTGTTTCTTGATTTCTTTGAACATTGGGTGACATCTGAGATATCTGAAGTATCTATCGATGCAGAAGACGTTGAATCTGTCGTCTTTGTCTCAGTGTCGACGGATGGTGGATTGGTCAAGAAATTCTTTGAGATGTTCTTAACTTCATAAGAAGACGAATAACCTTTACTCCCTGTCAAGACAAACATGTTTCATCTTCAGAAAATAAAATGTCGATGGTCGAGGTAGAAATTACATAATTTCAGGTGTGAATTTACCAATAGTGGTGCCTGAGCACTCGGAAGACCAGCAACTCTCGCTTAGAAAGGTTGGTTCAAGTACAGAGAGCGGACTTAGATCTTCATGCTCCTGTTCTTTCCTTGCATTGCTTATGCTGCTGCATTCTTCTGGCTCCTCCACCTTCATGAAAATGAAATTTGTTTTAGAACTACAATTACTCGTCCTAGATAGTGCATGAGAAGACATTACATACTATCAAAGTTGACAAACCTGACATAAAAGCATTCATGACACTATAAGCCCTATGCCAGTGAGGAATCTATAGCACATCCAACCACAACATGAGGATATCTCACTGTCATTTCCATTTTTCACATTTTATTCTATTTTTTATGCATGAACAAAGGCAATCCCATGCATATTAATAAGTTTCTACTCAGAAGGCAAGAGCTGCAGATTAACTATATGACCAGGCTCTCACAACACTCAAACTTGCCCTACTATCAGAAAAGTTCAACAAACCAGAAAGTTCAATAGGCACTTAATGCGCCTACAGAAGGTTGTTGTCTCGTCATTATTCTGTCAAACGCAACATTGTGATGGAACAAAGTTCCAGATCTCAAAGTGGACATTAGGGTGGTCCCAGAAAACAGTCATATAGATGAGCCTCGACTCGCTGAATACAAAGATATGCAATAATAATATTAGGCATGTTGTGTAGTGAACAAACACATCAGGTTTTTTATTGTAAGACGACAGGAAAGGAAAGCTCCATTATAGAAAGAAATGGACCATCATAGTGATGCAGAGCAAAACTACAGTGTTAATACCATAGAAGCAAATGATGGATGTAAAATGTACAATGATGGTTACTAGTAAAATTCTGTACTGCTGTGATATTGCATTATGCACAAAAAATAGAAGGTAGTCCAAGCCATTGTTTACCTGTAATTTACTGCCTCGGAAAATTTGTCCTTTGGTTGATGACTGTGCTGATTGGCGATAATCAGCATACTGAGAGGGTTTTACTTCAGAAGGGCTACAGTCAAATATTCCACTTTCCGTGCCCCAATTGCTGCATGAGGAGGTTGGTGGTTCGTCCATGGTAAAAGTAGCAGGCACAAAAGAGTCACCCCTTGTGAAGTTGATGGATGGATCAATCTTTGATGTTAGCTCCGTCAGTTTCTTTTCTAACAGAAGGCTTAATGCATTGCCATTTAGAAAGTTCAACCCCACTGATGATAGCCCTTCAACCTTTTTATCTGAATCATCCATCTGGCTTCCGGCATCCAAACTAAAATTGCTTCTTGTATCCCACTTCCCCGCCAATCCTGAGGGTCCTGCTAATGGTTTAACCAAGGGTGAGGTGAAGGTAAATGACACAACATCTGTAGAGTCTTTACTTTCCTTGTTCCCCTTTATGTGCTCATCCATAACAACATTAGGTCGAACCTGCTTCTGAAGTCTACCTGCCAGTTTTTCAGGCACGAATGTACCCTTCTCATTGGTGGAGTTCCTCTCTATCAAACGTTTCTTTTGTGGGAAGTTCTTGTTATTTGACGCTGATCCTTCCCTATCACCACTTATGCTTTCCACAATGTCTTTTCCGCCACCAACTTTAGAAACTTTGCTTCCCTTCTTCATCTTCCCAAAAGAGGAATCTTCGGCCGTCACCTTTCTACCTTGCTGGGTCGAGACCGATTTGTTTGGTGCCAACTTGCCTCTGCTCACTATAGAATTCTGTTTCTGGTTGTTTTGCCGAAGAACAGGAGAAGAAGATGTGCCTGATGATGATGGCTTCTTTTGCTGCTTGTTCTTCTGGGGATTGGACTGACTCCTATAAGGTTGGTTTGTTCTGAACTCATCATGTTCTTTCTGTACTCCTGAATTCTTTCCGGAAGAACTTGATCCTTCCCTCTTCTGCACATTGACCTTTGCCTGCAGTGCCAAAGAAACAGACTTCCCCTTGTTGCTCTTTGAACATCCAGAGTTGTTAATATCATAAGAATCAACTGAAGGCCTAAATATCACAATATCATCCTCACTGTTCCAGCTCCGGTTCATCTGCTGCCCTCTGGAGAACCTCATGTCTGACAGCTCAAGAGGGGTCCTGGATGACTGTAGCTGCCGAGACACCGTCCTCTCAGAAGCTGGGCGGCTCTCCCTTGGCTCGGAAACCCTCAAAGGAATTTGCACAGGGCTGAATGAGCAGATTTTCTCCCTAGAACTGACTTGTGGCCTGGGCTCAAGAATCTTGGCTGCTGCCTCCATGATCCAAGCTGCATTCCTCGCTGAACTGAATCCCGGATTCTTAATCGGAGAAAACAATCTGTGATGTGACATTGGAAGGGGCTTGGCGGACCTTGGCGGCAATGCTTCTATCTGGAACCTTTCAATTGGGCTGCTTGGCATCTTCTGAGCTCTCAAATCCAATGGTTTCCTCGTGTAACCATCAACTCTTCGCGGCACATGACTGAAGTGGTCATTCATGGAGTACTCGGGGCTCCTCTTGAGGCTGTGGCTGTCCCGGAACGACTGTGTGTCGCGGAACGGGGTGCAGTACGGCTCTGGAACACCTGAGGATGGCATGGCATCCAAACCCATGAGCCTGGCCACCACCCCCGGCGCCTTCATCTCACACCCTTCCTCATCAGTCACCGAGGACGCACAACTGTAGTCGCTGCTCCTTTTGATGCTTGACGCACCAATCCCCTCATCTTCATCAACCTACAAACACAAACACCCAAGCAAACATGAATACATGTCCCACACCAACTTAACAGCAACAAACAAATCATTGCGAATTGCGAGATCGCCGATAGATCACTCACCATGTGGAGGCGCCCGGACGGCATGGCTCCTTCGCTTCTCTTGACAAGCTTAGCGCCCTCTGCGAACAGATAACACGAACAAGGACAAGAAAGCATAACATCAGAGGAAGAACAGCTTGGCTTCAGTGAGTGAAGCATTCTTGCGAACACCTACCGGGCGAGTTGGAGAATAGCTTCTTGCGGGACTTGCGCTTCCAGCCGAACAGGTTGGAAAGCCCGCCGCCGCCAACCTTGGCTCCACCCTTCTCCGTCCCCATTGCTCCTACACGCTCGCTCCCCCTTCAAATCCTAAAAATCTCCATCTCAGATCAACAGTCGTCCCCTTCCTCAGCATCCGCTCCGCTCCATTCCCAGCAAGAAAAAGCACCGATACAGCCTAGTAAAAACCAATCAAGAAATCCACCTGAGCCCAACAGAAGCTTAAGAATCCTAGCACCACACCAAGCTGCTTGTCAATCAAACGACTAATCAATCACGATGCGATGCAAAGTTCGTTCGTATATCTAGCTCGCGAAGCGAGTCAAGAGGGAAGGGATGGACAGATGCTTGCTTACCGACATGGTCTCGAGGCGGACGTGGAAGCAGAGACCGCAAGTAGCAGCAACAGCGGGGAGAAGCGGAGGGCGGAAGCATCAGATCGGGGAAGCCATTAAAGGCAGGGCATTTATGCTTGGCGAGTCTGACCCAAGATAACAGAAACATATGCAGAAATGGGGGGTTTTTCGAATTCAAGGGCGGGCGACCCTACCGTTGCGGGGGGAGCGGAGGGACGCTGCCGCGTGGGGTACGGGATGGCGTGGAGCCCACGTGGCGGTGGGTGGTGCGCGTCGCGGCGTGGACGTATGGGCAAAACGATGAAAGGGCGCAACGGCTCTTTTTAGGCAGCATTTCAAAAAATTCGAGCCGGACGTGGGAGGTAGCGATCCATCACGAGTAGGGATAGCAATCCGGCGCGGTAGGTACGGATAGTACTCGTCTATATTTATACATGCGACCCCGATTTCCTTCCGCGGGTATGCGCGAAAGACGACAGGCGAAGAACCTCGCCCATGCTCGTCGCCCGCGGGCATGCCCGTTTGCCTACGAACAATGCACTGCCGCCCATAGGTACCCATCGCCCGCGGGTATGCTCGTCACACATAAACAATGCACACATCAAGTTCATCACAATGCACACATCAATAGTGCATCGCACATTCAACAACTAATAACGTTCATCACAATTCACACGTCAAGTTCGACAAGACAACAAATAAAATAAAAATATAAACTGACATAGTTCTTTACACATAAGCAAATTAAGTTTACAATAAGAGTAGAACATATAAAAAGGGGAAAATTGGATACAGGCCACTACAGATTGGTCACATTTGCCAATGGACATTCAAAAATCGTGGTGCGGCTAAAAGACAATATAAAAACATATAATTTTGCTGTGGAACACTAAGCCCATTAAAATATTATTTTCGGACTGAAGAGGAGAGAGAAAGGCAGTGAAAAGTCTATTTTACCCTTGGTTCTCTCTCCCTCATAAACTCTCTCTCTGGGACAGAGGGAGCTGCGGCCATCACCGGTGGTGGAGCGGCGGCGAGGCGGCGGGGTTAGGCAAAACAGAATGCCCGAGTGTCAAGGAGGCTAGGGGTGTCTTAGCTCGGCCGAGACGACCGGAGTGGCGCGGCGAGCAGCGCGCGACGGCCGTGGGGATGGAAAGTGGCCGCGGCGCTCGGGTGGAGTTGCGACCAAAATGAGGAGAGCATGAGCACTAGGGAGGTCAGTGGGTCTCACCGGGGTGGTCGCCGAGTTCGGAGAGTTGCCGAGGTGGGCCGGCGATGGTGACCGATGGGGGCGCAGGTGCTTCAACGGTGCTGGCGACCTGGAGAGAACAAGGGAGCAAGTGAGTGATATGGGGCGGTAGGAGGATGCTTAGTGATGCTCACGGAGAGAGGAATTGAAAAGAGATTTGCCGGATCAAGGTCGGCGAAGGCGGCGGCGAAAAACAATCGGAGTTGGTGAAGATGGTGGCGCGCGGTTTCATGGTGACGGTAGCTTCAAATTGACCGGGGGGTTGGGCTCCCGGGGTGATGAGGCTCATCGTGACGTGCTTCGGGACGCATGGAAATCACCGACGTGGCCGGAATGGCAAGCGGCGGTCCAGGCGGCTCGGTGCGGCATCCAGAGCTTGCTCAAATTGGAGCTCGAGGGGAGAGGGCAATGGAGTGGGAGTTGGGGGAAGATGATAGAAAGGACTCACCCTCCCCCGCCCGAGCTGCCTCCGTGCCCTGGACTCACCCTCCCCTTATCCCCTACCTCCCATCACCCCTCTTCATTATGGCTCAACCCGAGCTCTAGAGCTGGCCGCCAAAGCCGCCGAGCCGCTTATTCCCGTCCCGGCCGCTCCGGCGAAGCCCAACGGCGTCCAACAGCGTCACGGCTCGCCATAGACCTCAAGGAACACATCCCCTCTGCCAATTTGAAGAATGAGCCACCGGAGCACCGCGCGCTACCCTTCTTTCAGAGCCTCGGCCAGCGCATTGCAGCCTCTTCTCTCATTTGGGTAAGTGTAACATCCCAATTTTTACGAGTTTAAAAAT
Organism: Ampelocalamus luodianensis; assembly: GCA_036346255.1. Lineage (NCBI taxonomy): Eukaryota > Viridiplantae > Streptophyta > Magnoliopsida > Poales > Poaceae > Ampelocalamus > Ampelocalamus luodianensis. The sequence goes on along the minus strand of CM070622.1, from coordinate 21,450,035 downwards.
CTTTTAAATAGTTAGTAGGAGAAAATTCACCATTTGAATTTTATTTGAATTTAATTCCAAAGCTTAATATTGGACTTTATAACCAAAAACCTTTAATGTGAATAATCCCAACATGAACATTAGTCAAAACTATTTTATTTGGGTTCTATGTGCTCAGATATATTTTCTAGATTTTTTCTGAGTTCATTTGCTATTTTCTATTGCTTATTTGAATTTCTGGTATTTTCTAAATTAGAAAAACTATTTAAAATCTCAAAAATAGTCTCGGGCCGCATCTCGCGACCCATCTTCTCTTCCGTGCCGCACGCCGCGCTTGCGCCCGACTCGCCGCGGCTCGCCCGGCCCGCCTCGCTCGCGCGCGCTCCCGCTCTCCGTCGTGCGTGGCGTGTGGGCCCAGCGTCAGTCGTCGTCTTCCTCGCGCGTCGTCTTCCTCGCGAGCGCTGCGCTGCGTCCGCCATGTTTCCGAGCTCAAGCCCGTGCACGACAACGCATCTTTTCCAAGCAACCCTTCTAGAAAGCGTGCAAATCCTATCTCTAATCTCTCGCGCCGTTTACGCTGAGAATCCTATCCCGAATCTCACCCTATCCCGGATTTCCAAATTCGGTCTCGTGTTCATCTCGGACTCGGTGGGGATTCCAAATTCGAGCCCCGGCCCTATAAAAGCCACCAGAGGTTCGCGAACTCCACGAACCCTAAGCCACCACCTCTTCCACCGTAGAGCCTAGCGCGCCGCGAGTCAAGATTTAGGGTTTTCGCGCCGTTCGTTCTTCGTCGTTTGCGCGCGCCGTGTCGCGCGTCGACTTTGAGCACACCATCGGGTTCGGCGTCACGAGGTCTACCTCGGGACACCGCCGTCGTCAAAGCCTCGCGGAGCCGTCGTCCGACAACGGTAGAAGCTCCGCCGCTCGAGCTCGCCACGCCACCTCCATCGTTCCGACCACCCGGCCCTACCTCATCGGGTTCGCAATAGCAAGGGCTACACGTTGGTACCACTCACCCTCGCCAAGAAGCCGCCGTCGCCGACGACCATCGGTCCAGAGCGCCGTTGTCGGCATGGACAACGTGGCCGTCCACGTCGGTGCGCGTCACCTCGTGCAAGCGTGGAAGCCGTGTGTCGCCGATCGCCCACGCGGCGATCCACCGGGTTCCGATCTAGCGTGCTCGGTGAGCCGGTCATCGTGAGCCGTGTCTCGGCGATGTGGGTCCCACATGTCGAGTTTTTCTTTATTTCTTTAATTTCCGAATTCCTTCGCTGATGTAAGCATTGCGCAATAATCTGATTTTTCTTTAGAGAAATAATTCGGAAATTCGGAAAATCAAATTAGGTTTCTTTTAGATTTAAACTTCCGAGCTCATAACTTTTGCATCCTAACTCCGATTGAGCCCATTCAAATTTCTAATTTTGTCTAAATTCAAGCTCTATTTATCTGAGATTTTTATTTAATTTTTGGAGCTTATTTTGCCTCTGTTATTTATTTGTTTTGTTTGTTTGTGTCTCGTTTTGAGTAGGCGTCGATTCGTCGGGAATTTCGTTGAAGAAGGAGCACCCCAAGATCAAGACCAGTACATAGACCTTTTCCAAGGCAAGTCATACCTTTGATCATCTTCATGTAAGTTGCAAACTTTAAATCGACTAAGTAACTATGGAACTTTGTGTAAAACTTTGTGCTATGTGTTATTACTTCGTGATGACATGTGTTGCACTAAAACCAGCCTGGGTGGTAAAGGATTTAGACCGAGGCAAGTGGTGGAAGCTGTGTGACATGGTGGTCTATGTGATGGGAATGATAATCTTTGTGACTTAGTTAGAACATGGAAGTCTTGCCTTGGTCAATTAAGGACTTAACTTTGTGCGCCATTGGCGAGCCTTCTTTATGCGACCACATGCACGGTATGGGGCGGGCCTAACTTAGTAAGTCATGGATTCTCGGCATTGATGTTGGTGGATAGGTTAGGTGTGTGACAGGTGGAGGTGTGACTACTTGGTGGTTGCATCGCGGGACGATTCGTCTTCCTTGTCGGCGGTGTGTGTTATACCAATTCTATGTGGTGGTATAAGCGGTTTGTAAGCACACCAGGAGCGTCAATGTTTGAGATGAAGTCTCGAACTGTTTTGTTATGATTAGTGCTTGCTACACTAGTTGTATCTTGTGGGTAAAGTGTACAACCTCTGCGAGTGTTAAATCAATCTATTCGAATAGCGCGTCATGGTCATGGACATGCTCGGGATTTCACACGAGGGTAGTTTTCATAAAATGTGGGAATGGGATTTGTGTGATTTAAGTCATATGGTGTGTGAAAGAAATTGATTAGGCTATGTGTCTTTGTGGAAACAATATTAAATTAATATTGTTTATTTGTTTTGAATGATGCTTTCAATCTATTATTCGTATTCAATTGCAAATGTTGCTTTTATGCAAAAGAACCACTGAAGCCTTTTCTTTGGAATAAGCTGCATCTATACATTGCATTACGTGGTATGATTTGCGAGTGCGGTTGTGTACTCACGCTTGTTGTAAAACTTGCGCCCAAACCTACGAGAAGAGGAGAGTCGCCGCTGAGGAGGAGTTCGCGGAAGGCGATCGTTCGTTAAAGTGCGGATCGATCGGTTACTGTGGTGAATTGGTGGGATCTACGCTGGAGTTATTTCCGTTCATTCTTTGTTTTATTCTTTGTTAGCCCTGCGTGGCTTAATAAGTGTAAACTCGACCATAAGGTCAAAACCCTTATTTGTTAATCAAACTAATCGTTTACCTTATTTATCGTTTGTGTGGATAGATATTTACCTATGTTAACCCTGTGTGCACTAGCGTGATCCTGGACTAGTGTAGTATACAGAGAGGGTTCGAATTGTGATGCAGGTCCCGACAGAGGTGGTATCGGAGCCATACTGACTGTAGGTCTTGACCTTAGTTAGATTGGCCGTCTTTAGAGTATCGAAATTATTATCTAAAAGGAAAAATTAACTTGCAAGGTTAATTGATTGCTTTACTCTCCTCATATCTCTCTCGCCTCAACTTTTGCTATGATCTTTTCTCTCCTCGCTGTTTTAGCGTTGCTCTTACCCTGTTCGTCTGTCTTGACAGATGCCTCATCTTCAGAGCTATGGTGAGCGCACTAGAGGGTACGCTGCCGAGCTTTGGAAGTTGCTCCAGGTTCTTGGAGGATTTGATCGTCCGCTGTACGTCGGCAACAACTAGACAGTGAATGGACAAAACCGTGGAGTGATTTGTGCTTTGACGATCGCGCCGGGAGGAGCGACAAGGCGAGCCAACCTTCGCGCGTCTCTGTGAGGAAGATCACTTGGTGGAAGGTATCCGGGAGTCGTCGCGCTTGGCCATGCTGCGTATCGCAACATCTACGCACGGAGCTTGGGACACCGTCTTCGTTACCACCCGAGCTGCGGCCGTGGACTTACCCGGCCACGCTACCCGTCCACGAAGAGATAGCAACGCTACGGTCATGCACCTCGCCCAGTTTGTGGCCGGCCAGGAGGAAGCCTTGGAGAGGACTATCACGGAGTTGGATCATGTCTATGAAGCCTTGCGAGAGGCGAAGAGAAGGTCGCCACTCTGCAAGAGATCCTCTACGACTAAGTTCCGAAGAAGAGAAGACCCAGGAGGATTACGAAGAAGATCGGAGGAAGGCCCGATTGAGCCGAAGAAGATGCGAGCGGAGGAGCGGTGAGCGGTTGCACAGGATCGCTGTTCTGCTGCACGAGTTCGAGGCATCGGGATCAATTTGCCAAGATCTGGCTCACTTCCGAGTCTCTGGCCGTCGGGGCGTCACGCGGTTGTGGAGGCTTTCTCGGCGATTGTTTGATTTTCAAGCTTAGCCAATTTCAGTTTAGTGAGTCGCCCTTTAGGCGGTAGTTTTGTGTGCTTAGGTCGTTGTTTCTTTTTGTGTGCGAGTATGGTGCAAAGGCCCTTAGGCATTTGTTGCGACCATGCTAAGACCCTATTTAATAAAGGTATTTCATTTGAGTTTCTTGGTGTGCTTTGTTGGGTTTAACCTACCCCTGCTTAGTTCTCAACTTATCTTGTGCTTGCTACCTTATCTAACCCATGGAGCTTAGCGGATGGTTCAAACTCATGATGCTAGCTGCTAGTGGTTCCGGCACGGTAGTAGAAGTAATGAGCAACCGGCGCGAGTAGTTCATACAAGCACCCCAATTGACTTGCAGAACTTTGGAGCTTTCATGGCGCACGGACTCGGTGATAAATACTATGATGACTCAGATGCAAGTTATGAACAACCATGCCAACAACAACAACAATCAACGATATGGAGCCCGGTGCTCATGGTCACCATGGACCATCAAACTTGCGAATTTATGAGGACTCGTCCACCAACATTTTCGGACACGTCTCTCGGTGGAAGCGGATGATTGGCTCGAGTTATCAAAGGAAGCTGCGATCACCCGGTCTGTGATCGTGAAAAGGTTACGTATGCCACTCACGGATGGAAGGCACCATTCTTGAATGGTGGGAGAACTTCGTGCGCGCATGAGGCGCCACGAGGATATCACACAGGAGGAATTTTCTGCGACCTTTCGCTAGTATCACGTGCGAAGGCATTATCGATCGAAGAAGGATGAGTTCGCTCTCAAGCAGGAGCTATGTCGATGTCGACTACCTCAACAAGTTTTCTCGGCTAGCTCGCTATGCGGCGGAAGATGTAGCCACAGACAAGGCTCGCAAAGTCGCTTTTGAAGGACTAAACAACGGACTACAAGTCGGTTTGATCGCCCATAATTTTCACGATTTCCAAGAGCTGGTCAACAAAGCCTTTGTTTTGGAGGACAACGCAAGGAACTAGAGGATAACAGAAGCGCCGGATGGCTCGGCAAGGAACCATCAATCACGAGAGAGCAAAACGGTGCGGCCACGGTTCAGCGAGTTTCCACCCGGACTTCATTTAGAGCACTGCACCAACGGCACCCGCCCGGCTCCTCGAACTTCCGCAACCACGCACTGTCAACCCCAATCGAGAAGCAACGGTGAAACGCACCAAAGGTGCATTACGCTGTCGTCGGCCAGGACATTTTGCCAACCGGTGTCGCAAGGGAACAATCACTCGATGCGCTTCAACCTTGGAGCTACTTCATCAAAACGCCCGACACGGGCATCAACCAAGGAGCTTCACAAGTTGCGGTCAAGCGGAGGAGCACCACGATCCGTGATCGAGGCCGTGTCAACCCCGTCACTCTGGAAGGAGCTCGGGAATCACCGAACGTCGTCTTGGGTAAGTTACGGTTAACTCGATTACTGCATCGATTTTGTTTGATTACGGAGCTTAGCATTCATTTGTTTACGGAATATTTGCAACCAAGAATAAATTGGAAGTTATGCAACTTAAGCATACTCTGTTAGTCGATGCTGGAGCGAGCTAAGTACTAGAGTGGGATGTTTAGGAGCTAAGTTACTCATAGTGGAGTTGAGTTTCTAGCCAACCTAATTGTCCTAGATACCCAAACCCTAGATGTCATTCTTGGCATGAATTGGTTATCAAGCACAAAGCAGTGCTAGATTGTGGCCGAAGAGCCGTAATAGTCGAGGACGCCAAAGGAAACAAGGTAGAGTTTCTAGCTACCTCGGTTCGTGATGGACATTTGCTAGTAAGCGACTTGAAGACCCTTTCCTTAGAAGAAGTGCCAGTCGTCGGTGAATACCGGATGTGTTTCGGAGGAGTTACGGGAATGCCACCGGATCGTGACATCGAGTTTGTCATCATCCTAGTGCCAGGGACAACACCAATTTCAAAGAGACCTTATCGGATGCCAGCCGATGAGTTGGTAGAGATGAAGAAGCAGATAGAAGAACTTCTTGAGAAAGGTTTCGTGAGACCTAGTTCGTCGCCATGGGGAGCGCCAGTGTTGTCTGTCAATAAGAAAGATGGAAGTATGAGGATGTGTATTGATTACCGTTCTCTCAACGAGGTCACTATGAAGAACAAGTACCCACTACCCCGGATAGATGATCTGTTTGATCAGATGAAAGGAGCCGGTTTATTCTCGAAGATCGACCTGCGATCAGGTTACCACCAGCTAAAGATTTGTCCTAAGGATATACCGAAGACCGCTTTCTCAACGCGGTATGGACATTATGAGTTCTTAGTCATGTCCTTTGGTCTGACTAATGCCCCTGCATACTTCATGAACATGATGAATAAAGTATTCATGGAATATTTGGACAAGTTCGTAGTTGTGTTCATTGATGATATTCTAGTGTACTCCAAGTCGGAGGAAGAACACGCCGAGCATTTAAGGATAATATTGGAAAAACTCCGAGAGCATCAGTTGTATGCCAAGTTCAGTAAGTGTGATTTTTGGAAGAAGGAAGTGGATTTCCTTGGTCATGTGATGACAGCCGAGGGAGTAGCAGTTGACCCCGGTAAAGTTAAAGCAGTGCTACATTGGGAGCAGCCCAAGACCGTGACTCAGATTCGCAGTTTCTTGGGAATGGCAGGTTATTACCGCCGTTTCATCGAAGGATTCTCATCGATTGCTAAGCCTCTTACGCAATTGTTGAAGAAGGAGAAAAAGTTCACTTGGACTCGGCTGTGAGAAAGTTTTCAAGAGTTGAAGAAGCGTTTGACTTCATTGATGTTGATTCGCGGATATTGAAAGGATTTCGATATCTCTTTGTGATGCCAGCGACAAGGATTAGGATGCGTCCTGATGCAAGAAGGAAGGGTAGTCGCCTATGCGTCAAGGCAGTTGAGACCTCACGAGGAGAATTACCCTACTCATGATCTGGAATTAGCTGCCGTAGTGCATGCTTTAAAAATTTGGCGTCATTACCTCATCGGTGTCGTTGTGAAGTCTACAGATCATAAAGTCTGAAGTACATCTTTACCCAGTCAGATTTGAACATGAGACAGAGAAGATGGTTAGAATTGATCAAGGATTATAATATTGGAATCCACTACCATCCCGGAAAAGCCAACGTAGTTGCAGACGCTCTAAGTCGTTAGAGTTACTGCAATGCTTTGGAAGTAAAGGAAAGTTGCCGAACTTTATGAAGAATTTGAAACTAAAGCTAGAAGTTGTGTCAGAAGGATTTGTAGCTAATTTGGAGTGCAGTCTACTGGAGAAGCAAATTCGTGAAGCACAACCAAAGGATCTGTGTTGTCGAAATCAAGGTCAAAATGGCGAGAGGAAATTCAAAGATTTCACCAAGGATGATCAAGACATACTACGGATTAATGGTCGTATCGTGTACGGATATCGATTGTCTAAAACGATTAATCTTAAAGGAAGCCCACGACTCAAAGTATTCGATCCACCTGGAAGTACCAAGATGTACGGGATGTTAAGACTAAATTTTGGTGGCCAAATTTGAAACGAGAAGTCGCGAGTTCGTTGCCTTGTCGACACACATCGAGAAAGTAAAGCGAGAACACGAGAGACCAGCGGGTTTCTTGCAACGTGAAGATTCGAATGGAAGTGGGAAGAGATCGGTATGGATTTCAATACCGGTTTACCCAAGACTCAATCGGGTTACGATTCGATCTGGGTAATAGTTGATCGTTTGACCAAGGTCGCCCATTTCTTGCGGTCAAAACAGCGTACTCGGAGATCGCCTTGCGGAGTTGTACATGGCTAGAATTGTCGGTTTGCGGTGTGCCCAAGAAGATAGTGTCGGTCGAGGATCTCGGTTCACCTCGTTTTGGCAAAGTTTGCATGAAGCGTTGGGCACCCATTTGAATTTCGATACCGCGTATCATCCACGGTGATGGGCGGTGAAAGAGTTAATCGAGATATTGGAGGATATCTTTGAGAGCTTGTGCTCTAGCTAATGCTACCGATGGGATAAAAGTTTACCGTATGCGAATTTTCCGTACAACAACGATTACCAAGCGATGCGCAAATGTCACCATTTGAAGCCTTGTATGGCGTACTGCGAACCCGTTGAATTGGTGAAACAATTGAGCGATCGATTTTGGTCGGACATTATTCAAGCGAGAAGAGCAAGTGGCCATGATAAGAGAAAGGTTGAAGGTAGCTCAGTCCAGGCAGAAGAGCTATGCTGATAATCGTCGTCGAGATCTCAGTTTTGAACCCGAGGATTTCGTTTATCTTGGTGACCCGCTCGGAGGTGTCAAAGGTTTCATGCCAAAGGAAGCTTGCCCTAGGTATGTTGGTCCATTCAAGATTTTGGGCGTCGTGGAGAAGTTGCTTATCGATTGGAGCTACGCGATCGTTAGCGAGTACATGATGTCTTTCATGTCTCGCGATTGAAGAAGTGTCTTCGTGTGCGGAAGAGCAAGCCCGTTGGATTCAATTGAGTTGAAAGAGGATCTTTCCTACATGGAGCGACCAGTCAAGATCTTGGATGTTGCATGAGCGCCTCACGAAAGCAAGGCTGTTCGTTTTGCAAGGTTCGGTGGAGCAACCACTCGGAAGGAGAAGCAACGTGGGAGCGTGAAGAAGAGAGCTGCCGAGTTTCCTAGCCTTTTCTCTAGCTAGCCTGAATCTCGGGGTCGAGATTCCTTTAAGGGGGGAGGTTTGTAACATCCCAATTTTCAGAGCTTAAAAATCTTTTAAATAGTTAGTAGGAGAAAACTCACCATTTGAATTTTATTTGATTTTAATTCCAAAGCTTAATATTGGACTTTACATCAAAAATATTTAATGTGAATAATCCCAACATGAACATTAGCCAAAACTATTTTATTTGGGTTCTATGTGCTCAGATATATTTTCTAGATTTTTCTAGAATTTTTCTGAGTTCATTTGCTATTTTCTATTGCTTATTTGATTTTCTGGTAATTTATAAAATAGAAAAACTATTATAAATCTCGAGAAAAGTCTCGGGCGAATCTCGCGACCCATCTCCTTTTCCGTGCGCACGGCCGCTAGCGGCCCGACTCCATGACTCGCCCGCCCCGCCTCGCGCGCGCGTGTCGCCTGGGCCCGGTGGCGTGTGGGCCCTTCCGTCGCTGTTGTCGTCTTCCTCGCGACGCCGCGCGCGTCGCCATGGAAGCGGCTCGAGCCCGTCCAACAAAGTCTTTTCCGACCCTATTTTTATCTTGCGGATGATTCCTTACGAAGCCCTATCTATCCGCGCTCGTTTCGTTGAAATCTTATCCCAACACGGACTCTATCCCCTTCAATCCGGTTTCTTCCTCGTGTTCATTCGGACTCTTTTAGGGTTTCCCGCGCCTCCTAGCCACCCCGGCCTATAAATAGGACCCACAGGATCGCATCAGCGTCGAACCCGAAACCCCAAACCCGACCCTCCCAAGCTCTTGCGCGCGCAATTCTCCATCTAGGGTTTCGGCGTTCGTTCATTGTCGATTTGCGCCGCCGCCCGTGTCGCCGCGTCGTCATCGAGTGCACCGTCGGTTCGGCATCACGAGGGCTACCTCGAGTCTTCGCCGCGTCAGAACCTCACCGGAGCTCGGTCGACAACGGAGAAGCTCTCGCGCTCAACCCTCACCGCCAGCCGTCTCCGCCGACCTTGACCACCCGGAGTTGGTCCAGCATGTTTGCAATAGCGAGAGCTACGCGCTGGTACCACTCACTCCCGCCGGCGAGCCGCCGATCGCCGACGACCATCGGGTCCAGAGCCACCGTTGTCGGCACGGGCAACGTGGTCATCCACGTCGGCGCCAGCGTCGGCCCCGTGCTCGCGTGGCATCCAGGTGTCGCCCCATCATCGTCCACATGGGTGCCCACGTGGGCAGTCCACCGGGTCCTGATCCCCGAGGCTCGGTAGACTTAGTCTACCGTGAGCCATCTCACTACCATGTGGGTCCCACATGTCAGGTTTTTCTTTTTATTTCTTTTAATTCGGAAATTCCTTCGCTGATGTCAGCTTTGCGCAATAATCCGATTTTTCTTTAGAGAAATAATTCGAAAATTCCAGAAAATCCAAATTAGGGTTTCTTTTTAGATTCAATCTTCCAGAGCTCATAACTTTTGCATCCTAACTCCGATTGAGCCCATTCAAATTTCTAAATTTGTCTAAATTCAAGCTCTATTTATCTGAAATTTTTATTTAATTTTTTAAGTTGGTTTTGCCTCTGTTATTTATTTGTTTTGTTTGTTTGTGTCTCGTTTGCGAGTAGACGTCGATTCGTCGGGGAATTTCGTTGAAGATGGAGCACCCCAAGATCAAGACCAGTACATAGACCTTTTCCAAGGCAAGTCATACCTTTGATCATCTTGAACCCAGTTTTCCAAATACTTTGTTTCAAAGTACTGCATTCTATTTTAATTGTTTATTTAAATGCTTTGGGTATAGTTATTATCCAATTTGTTATCACACCTTGGCCTTGTATGTCATAATTCCTTGTCACCCTAGATTGGTTATTAGTTGGTAATATTATAGCACCAACGTGGGTTGGATAGATGCGAGTACAATTGCTTAGCCATGCTACGAGTCTCACATCTCATGTAAGTTGCAAACTTTAAATCTGACTAAGTAACTATGGAACTTTGTGTAAAACTGTGTGCTATGTGTTATTACTTCGTGATGGCATGTGTTGCACTAAAACCAACTGGGTGGTAAAGGATTTAGGCGAGGCAAGTGGTGGAAGCGTGTGACATGGTGGTCTATGTGATGGGAATGATAATCTTTGTGACTTAGTTAGAACATGGAAGTCTTGCCTTGGTCAATTAAGGACTTAACTTTGTGCGCCATTGGCCGAGCCTTCTTATGCGACCACATGCAGTATGGGGCGGGCCTAACTTAGTAAGTCATGGATTCTCGGCATTGATGTTCGGTGGATAGGTTAGGGTGTGTGACAGGTGGAGGTGTGACTACTTGGTGGTTGCATCGCGGGACGATTCGTCTTCCACTGTCGCCGGTGTGTGTTATACCAATTCTATGTGGTGGTATAGCGGTTTGTAAGCACTTTGGGAGCGTCAATGTTTGAGATGAAGTCTCAGAACTGTTTTGTTATGATTAGTGCTTGCTACACTAGTTGTATCTTGTGCGTAAAGTGTACAACCTCTGTAGAGTGTTAAATCAATCTATTCGAATAGCCGCGTCATGATCATGGACATGCTCGGGGATTTCACACGAGGGTAGTTTTCATAAAATGTGGGAATGGGAGTGTGTGATTTAAGTCATATGGTGTGTGAAAGAAATTGATTAGGCTATGTGTCTTTGTGGAAACAACTGTTAAATTAATATTGTTTATTTGTTTTGAATGATGCTTTCAATCTATTATTCGTATTCAATTGCAAATGTTGCTTTTATGCAAAAGAACCACATAAGCCTTTTCTTTGGAATAAGCCTGCATCTATACATTGCATTCTGTGGTATGATTTGCGAATACGGTTGTGTACTCACGCTTGTTGTAAAACTTGCGCCCAAACCTACTGAAGAGGAGGAGTCACGCTTTCGAGGAGGAGTTTCTTTGAAGGTGATCGTTCGTTAAGGTTTGGATCGATCGGTTGCTTGTGGTGAATTGGTGGGATCTCTGTTGGAGTTATTTCCGTTCATTCTTTGTTTTATTCTTTGTTAGCCTGCGTGGCTTAATAAGTGTAAACTCGACCATAAGGTCAAAACCCTTATTTGTTAATCAAACTAATCGTTTACCTTATTTATCGTTTGTGTGGATCGATATTTACCTATGTTAACCACTGTGTGCACTAGCGTGATCTGGACTAGTGCGGTATATGCAGGTCCCGACAGAGGGGTTCGAGCCATAAATGAGGTCTTGACCAGTTAGATTCCGTCTTTAGAGTGGCTGACGATCACGCGGGAGGAGCGACAAGGCAAGCCAACCTTCGCGCGTCTCGTGAGGAAGATCACTTGGTGGAAGGTATCCGAAGTCGTCGCGCTTGGCCATGGTGCGTATCGCAACATCTATGCACGGAGCTTGAGACACCGTCTTCGTTACCACCCGAGTTGCGGCGTGGACTTACCAAAGACGCTACCCGTCCACGAAGGAGAGAAACAGCTACGATCGTGCACCTCGCCGCGCTTTGTGGCCGCCGGAGGAAGCCTTGGAGAGGACCATCACGGAGTTGGATCATGTCTATGAAGCCTTGCAGAGTCGAAGAGAAGGTCGCCACTCGCAAGAGATCCTCTACGACCAAGTCCCCGAAGAAGAGAAAGACCGAGGAGGATTACGAAGAAGATGCGGAGGAAGGCCAGTTGAGCAGAAGAAGATGCAGAGCAGAGGAGTTCGCTAAAGGCCGATCGTTCGTTAAGGTGCGGATCGATCGGTTACTGTGGTGAATTGGTGGGATCTGTTTGGAGTTATTTCCGTTCATTCTTTGTTTTATTCTTTGTTAGCCCTGCGTGGCTTAATAAGTGTAAACTCGACCATAAGGTCAAAACCCTTATTTGTTAATCAAACTAATCGTTTACTTTATTTATCGCTTGTGTGGATCGATATTTACCTATGTTAACCCTGTGTGCACTAGCGTGATCCTGGACTAGTGCAGTATACACAGAGGGTTCCAGAATCGTAATTCTGGGTCCCGACAGTAAGCCTCTGCCCAATTACTTTCTTCTAGAGCACCCCCACACTCCCCTTTATCTTCTCCCACCATTCGTTTTCACCTCTCCTCACAGTAGTGCCGCCCCCACGGCGAGCTACTCTGTGCCGCTCGACCTCGCCGTCGCCAGCCCGCTCCGGCCACCCTCCGCCTCCACCGAATGGCTTGGTGAGCTCCCCATACCCCGCTGGTGCCCATGCGCGCCCTAGTGTCCACCCCCTTCCTCTCCGGTGTCGCGGCACCATTTCTTCTCCACGGCCGACCGTCGCTCGACCTGGCGTGTCCAGCTTACTGCGCATTGAGGGGCATTGAGGACATTTTACAATCTTTCTCTCTCCTATTCACTCGAAAATAATAAAATATGGGGCTTAGTGTTCCACAGCAAAATTACATATTTTTACAGTGTCTTTTGGCTGCATCACGATTTTTGGATGTCCATTGGCAAAGGTGGCTAATCTGTAGTGGCTTGTAGCCAATTTCCCCAAAAAGGGGAAACTATAAAAAAATGGTTCAATTTCAACATGTAAACATGTCCACGAACCAGTTTGCTAACCAGAGTCGACGATCGAGATTGAACAACAATCTTTAAGCTCCTCTTCAATATCTTCAAGGTATGTCCATAAACCCTCAACTCCTTCACCTAACATGTCAATGGCATGTATTGTTTGTACTTTGTAGCAGTCAACTAATAGATGCAACAATGCACAACTGACATTTACAGAGCATGTATTGTTTGCACTCTGTAGTACCTGACATTTACATAGGGAGTTCAATGACAAATGCCCAGTCGAGACTCGAGATGTTAATGCACAACTAAAATGACATGAGCAAAGTATATGACAGATGCTTCTTTTACTAGGAAGAATGGCAAGGCTCAATGTGTAATGTCCAATTCGATGTAGAACTGACATTTACAGATGCTTCTCACAACTAAAATGACATGAGCAATGCACAACTGACATTTACAGATGCTTCTCACAACTAAAAAAAAGGCATTCTATGCAGAACTCAAGTTGACTCAATGTGCAATGTCCAATTCAATTTTGTGTCACAATTCACAAGCCTTCAAGTAAATCTTAGGCACAAAAAAGACCAACAGTATGAATGTACGATACTAACAAAAATACCCGTTCAAGTAATGTGATTGAATGCTCTCGTGCATTCACAAAATTCACACACGAATCATCCAAGCAGAAATTTAGTAGTAAACTAGTAGTGTTAAAACTGAGTAATAACACGAACCAACAGTAATACCTACCCTTCTGGATCTCTCGGCGCATGGTTTCAATCTGGGCACGGACGCCATCGGCCTTGCCCGACTCCGCCTGCACGCGTGTTAGCTACTCACGGAGGACGTGGAGTCGGTCCACGAGCTCAGTGTGCGCGGTGAGGATCAATGGCGACCAAAGGTCTTGAGGGGTCTCCATGGCATTCTTGGCTCTTGGAGATAGAGAGGTAGTGCTTGCATCGGAGATCAGCGGCAGTGACACAAGGGATCATTAGCGACCAAACCAAAAGAGAAGCCCTCTACTGCCATGGACAACTAATGTGGGGACCCTCAACCATGGCAAGCCTAAGTGGGTGATGTTGAAGAAGAAGAGCAAATCCAGATCTGGATCTAAACCAAAGATTAGGATTGGAGAGGAGACATGGGAGCGAGCAGAGGGACACCTAGAGTTCTTGCGGTCGGGTGGGAGGAGGACGGGGCTGGCGGTTGGCCGGGCGAGAGGAGGATGGGCCGATGGGCGATGGGGCCGGATCTGGAGTTCTTGTGGCCAGCCGAGAGGAGGACAGGGATGGCGGTTGGCCGGGAGTGGATGTGGACTTCTAGAGTTCTTGGGAGGACCGGAGGGGATGGGGGCGCGGGATGGGAGGGAGCCAACCGAGCCAACGAAGAGGCAGCGGATCTGGAGTTCTTGGGTGGCTGGCCGAGAGGAGGACGACCTAGACGGGTGATGGGGGCGGCGGACCTGGACTTCTGGAGTTCTTGGGAGGACTGGAGGGGATAGGGGGCGCGGGATGGGAAGGGGCTTCTGGCAGCAGGGAAGAAGTGGGCAAGGAGCCTGGGACTTGGAGCGAGTTGACCGAGCGAGAGCAACTGCCGATTAGGGTTTTAGACAGTGGCCTACTTGTCAGTTAGGTTGCGGGTAATCGGGCGAAGCGGGCACGGGTGGAGTTTACTCATGCCCGCGCCCGTTTACCCGATGGGTAAGGAATTGTGCTCGTTTCTATGCCCGTGGACAAAGAAAGACGCACATACCCGCCTCCATTAGGGTATTCGCCCGTAGGCACGTAGGTAATCGGGCACGATTGCCATCCCTAATCACGAGGGGACCGCACGCTGCTCGAACTGGGGCTGTTTGGATTGAAACATAAATGAACTAAATTAAACTTTGGTAACATCTATAAATTTTAGCTATGATTTGGTTTGATACTGAATTTTGGTACTATCAAAAAATCGGTAACATCTATGTCTTCATGCGCGCTATGGGGTAGCTCTTTGCTTTGGTGACATAGCAACAAGGGGTTGGTTGCATTAAATGCATTAATGGTTTGATTAACAAGCTTCAAACGATGATATTTCCTAAATAGGATAGCCAATTAACAATCCATTTAAACCATCGTATTACTTGTGACGAGATCAACAAATTAAGATCCATGGTGACTATATTTTGATGTTACAAAATGTTAACAGCATGTGGGACCCACATGTCATGGTCAAACCTAGCACAAGTTTGGTTATCTATTTGGCTTCAAATGAAATTTTGGTCTGATTACAATCCAAACACTTCTACTTTGCCAATATTTTGGTAATGCCTCGGTTGGTCGCAACCAAATTTTGGCATGGCACACTTAGGACACAAACCAAACAACCCCTTGTTGCGTGTGATGGGTGGCGCGGATGCTCGGACAGCGTTGCGGTTTTCTTATACCGGGCTGATTGAGTTGTAATGATAGGAGAAAGGCTCTCTCTGCTGCCGCTCCACGGTGCAAAACACAAACACCGTATACGATGATGTGGCGTTGTGTGATTGGTGCAGGTACATTGATTTGATTAGATTTTGTTTGGATTGAGGGGGTGGTGTCGCTTTTTAAAAAAAATAATAACATATTTTTTAAAAATAATTACAAAAATAATTAGTCAATTTTTTTTTACAAAACTAGACCTTTGTCGCCAATTCAATTGACGACAATTGTCGACATGGACTTGTCACCATTTCAATTGGCGACAAAGGCCTAACCTCCTTTTCTGTTGAAGATAAGGTCCCTGTTGCCAATTGAAATGACGACATGTCCATGCTGCCAATTGTATTTGTTTTGTAGAAAAAAAGACAATTTATTTCTGTAATTCTTTTTTAATGTATTTTTTTTTAAAAAAAACCGGTGCTGATTGGTGATGATTTGGTCAAGACAGATGGGGCTGATCTGCATTGAGCCATAGGGGCTGGATGGTTGCGTCACATGTCGTGTGCCGGTGGGTCCATCACTCTCATTCCATACGCACAAACCAATGCCACCTGTTTGATTTGAATCTTGGGGATCCAGCCATTCGTATCGCTCACATTGTAGATCTACCTGATGATCAAGCACGAATGGTATGGGTAAAAATGGGGCAGATAATTTTTGTCCGATCTAATGTCGTATTCGGGAAAAATTTCGTCAGGGTACCATTTTTAGTCCCGACCGCATCGACACTACTACGAGAACGCGTTATCATAGGCGGTTGGAACCGTGCGTGTTTTTATCGTCTATGATAAGCGGCGGTTATCACGAGCGGTTAAAAACCGTCGTGATAAGTCACAACACGAGCGGTTCTAATTAACAACCGCTTGTAATATCTACATATCACGAGCGGTTCTAATTACCAACCGTGCGTGCTACGTCACAACATAGCGGTTCTAGTTACGATAAATGCGTGATATCCATATATCACGAGCGGTTCATAATTAGCACCGCTCGTGATATATGGATATCACGAGCGGTGCTAATTATGAACCGTCTGTGATAGCTCTTCCAGCCTAACTAATTTATTTTTGATTTTCGGCTAGCCTCAGGAATTGCTAGTTATGCCCTCTGAAAACAAGCAGGCAGAAAATAGATACATTACAGATGAATCAATCGTTGACACTCAAAGTGATCATTTATAACTCAAAATCAATTAGAAACGAATATGTATCAAATATTGTCGCTAGAGTTACAATTGAATTATAACTATTCAAAGTGAATTACAATTAATGAATCATTCAATGTCGTTCGTGTGTTGGAGTAGTGAAACTCTCCATCGTAGCGGATGATATCCGTCATGATGAAGGTGCAGAGCTTCCTCGAACATCAGAGATCTCTCTCGAGCAGTGAATCTAAATCTATATTCAAGCCACGTAGCTAGCAAGAGTAAAGTAGTAAGCATATATATTTAAATTTATAATTATAAAATAATTATTGCGAGATTGACCAACCTCGGGATCCTTCAACTTAGCACTCATGAGAATCGCATATGATGGCAAGCGTAGAATGCACATTCTTACGCTTTTCTTTGGCGATCTTGCAAAAATAGAATTACATATATAGGTATAGTCAGTTCGAGACGCATTATTATGAAGTATGATATAAGATTATTGTGTTGTAGCACGTACCGGAAATCGCATCCTGTGATTAAATGTGGCGTTCGTTCCCTTGTATAGCCCTCCCTCGGCAATATAGGAGATGAACGACCTACATGTTTCAAAAAGTTGACATCGGCCATTTCAAACGAAGGAAGACTACAATAGAGTTATGTATGGAAGAAATGAGCACACCTATTGAGTACTCCTTGCACAAGGGTGAAGTCGTGGCTTTTTTGACTAGGGAATCAAGGTATAGTACCTGGTTCCTCTTTGGTATAATGACTAAAAGGATCCAGTGGTGCCTACTCATGTTTGTCGCTTGAGTCATTAAACCTAAGTTCGTGTTGTGTATAAAGTACAAATGAAATTTGTATAGCAAGTAGTGAAGCACTTACTTCTGGTTGTAGGGCACCATTATGTAGTCCTTGTCGTTTTGAGCAAGCAATCATGCGTTATGTATTTCTCAACGTAGGATGCGCCTCGCCAAGATGGTTTGCTCGAGAGACCACGTGGGGTCGAGAAACCCACCGGTTCTTTCAATCGTCGGACATTTTTAATCATGTATCTATACATAAGCAATGAGTTGTTATATTGGTATTACGTGAATGTAGAACTTGATTGTACACACTTACGATGTTGACATCGTAGAAGTGAGGCATCGAGGGCTTTGAGGTTGAATAGGTCGAATAAGTCGTTGAAGCCCACGACGAAGGGGCGGCTCGTGGAGGAAATACTCCTCGTATATCGATGGTGATTCCATCAGTGCACCCTTTCTCTTTGGTCTTGTGCAAGTACGGTATGCAAACTCGACAACCTAATCCAGCGTAGGCTAATCGTGGTGGTCGCCAGCGGACTTAGAAAGAGTATTTCTTAGGGTTAGGAGGCGTAAGCGCCTTAATGTTCTTCGATTTCGATTTGTCCTGAATGACTTGCCCGCTACGCGTCTTCCTGTGAGACGACTCGGGAACCGATACGACGACACGC
Organism: Ampelocalamus luodianensis; assembly: GCA_036346255.1. Classification (NCBI taxonomy): domain Eukaryota; kingdom Viridiplantae; phylum Streptophyta; class Magnoliopsida; order Poales; family Poaceae; genus Ampelocalamus; species Ampelocalamus luodianensis. Next base: position 21,431,986 of record CM070622.1, on the reverse strand, counting down.
TTTTTTTGTTCGTTCAGTGTCTTCTCCACGGGAGCCGATGAGGCGGGCTTCTGAAGCGAAGGTTGAGGTGTAGTCATAGAGGGTCCTGTTGGAGAGGCATGGTCGTGTCGAGATGGTTGGGGTGGAGTCATCAGAGGTTGAGGCGCACCGCAGGTCGAGCGATGTCCTTCTTGGGTCTGTTGAGAGGCATGGTCGTGTCGAGATGGTTGGGGTGGAGTCATCAAAGGTTGAGGCGCACCTGCAGGTCGAGGCGATGTCCTTCTTGGGCCTTTGGATAAAACTGCATACGACATCCCCTAGTGTTACGATGTCGTCGTTGGGCGAATCTCCGGTAGGATGACCTAAAATTATCATGTACCATGTCCACTGGACCACTGGCGTAACCTGCGCCACCGAGCACCGTGCCGCACTATCCCTTCCTTGCATGGATACACCACCCCGCTTGACCTCAATAGACATCCCAACCATCCTCACTTGGAGCGTGCAATGCGTCGGCTCCTACAAAACGATACGTAATTAGCTAAGGCGTCCTATAGGTTTATCTTTGGAGCATTCTAGAGATGTACATTACCTTGATGTCGTCGATAGGTAATTGGACGTCATCATGTTCATAATTTTGCGTGGACGCGACGCTACTTCGATGTTGAGGAGGACTAGCTCCCAAAACAACGGGGGCGGTTTTCGACTGGTTGAGGAGTAAGAGTTGATTCACTTGGTCCTGCAATCTTGCTATCTTTTCTTCAAATTTTGCAGTAAGCACCCGTTCTCTTCCTTCAAATTTTGTAGTAAGCACATGTTCCAACTCTGTGTCGTACTCGGCCTTGGTTCTCTTCCTGCTCCTATACGTGCAGTAGTCGTCTGGGAATCCATCCCTCCAAGATACGTTAACCCCTTTTTCTCGCATGCGACCCGGGTGCTCCTTGTTTCCCAGAGCCGTAGATCGTATATCCTTCTCCCTGTCTGCTTGGAAGGAGCCTTCGAAACATGCGGAACTCAATTCTTGCTGCAAGAGGCCATCATGTTATTATAGACATTATGAAGTTATAGACTTATTAACAACTAGGTAGTTCAAGACATATTTACCACGGTTGGCCACATCGATGTCAGGGTTTGTGAAAGAGATTTCGCCAAGACGTGGTCGATGCCTCGCTCTTAACGGGAGAGAGCGCACTGCTGCGTGATCTCAGCAAATAGCCTTGTTTCGTTATCGTCCTCCGCTGCCCATTGCGCGGTTTTACCCACGTACCCAGCGGTGTCGAGTTTGTGGGGGTGAGTGTTCAGTGTCTGGAGAGCCTTGTGCGTCGCACTTTCCTCAAGAAATTCGGCCGTCGTCTTCATTTGCACAAAGGCGTCCCATATATCCCGCGACAAGAATTTATACGCCGTGAAGGGCGTTCGTGTTCACGTACTTCGTGACAAGCACGCTCTTGAAGGTCCTCCATGCCTTTCCGATCGAGAGCAACGCCTGCCGTTCCACGCGCGCCAGGTCTACGGCTGGGAAAGTGAACGATTTTAAAACTTCGTCCCACAGCTCGCGTCTCCGATCAGCCGACACAATGTCCCAGCTCAGTGTGGTGATGGGGACCCGTTCCCTTCCAAGTGTCCCGCAGATGGTCAGGAATCCGCCACGCTTTGGGGACTCACAGGGATCCCATTGGCATTGACCTCCGTGACGGTCATTAGGCCCGGAGGAATTTTCGATGTTCCTCTGCCATCTCGCGTACGTACCACTTTCCTCGGAGATCTAGACGCATTCGGCGACGTCGATGATGGCGGCGAAGACGGTGCGGACACCATGTCGCTTACTTGCTATCTATATATGCACGAAGCAATATGCTTAAGCTCTAAGCGACCGATTCAAGCGGCATTTACTCAACTTAACAAAAATAATGCACAAACGTAATATATAAAGAATGATTGATGATAGTTTGTGCTCTCAGAAGGAGAGTTGCAAAAGAACAAGTCTTTGCCATCTCAATTCTATTATCTATACTCTTCATTAAATGAATATGATAGTATAAATTCAAACTATGAGCTCTAAACAATACTTTGCTTAAGCGTCAAATGATCTCAATCATTCAGAAAATGATCTTAACTATCACATTCAATCTCGGTATAAGACGATTTCATCACAGAGCGAACGGAAGAATCGAATAACTAGCATTCAACCGAAAGTAACAAATTAATAGTATATCAAATTGTGAGAGCAAGTAATACAATAGAGCTCAAGAATGAACTAACTATCACATTCAATCTCATTATAAGACAAAGTTCATCACAGAGCATGTCAACAAAACCCATCGATCAATTTGCAATATCTTTAGTACTAGATTCGATTCACATATTATCAAAGACTATCAAAGTCAATATATCCACCGAGACAAATCGTAATATAGGAATACTCACAGAAAGGATGCCGCACAACAACTCACGGTGCAAGGAGGAGGCCGGTGTAGGGGAGGAGGGAGGCGCGGGAAGGAGGCCGGTGCAGGGGAGGAGGCCAACACGGGGAGGAAGACGGCGTGAGGAGGAGGATGGCGCGGGGAGGAGGCTGGTGCAGGGGAGGAGGATGGTGCGGGGAGGAGGACTGTGCAGAGGGAGGAGGCCGACACGGGGAGGAGGCCGCGCGTCGAGGTGGAGGCAGCGTCATCGATGTCGGGGGCGGGGGCGGCGGCGGCGGGTCTGGCCGGGGAGGTGAACGGGCGAACCCTAGAGGAGCCGACAGAGCGCGCGAGAGCCTAAGGGGCGCGGGAGAGGAAGTGACGAGTAAAGAGCAAAACCCTAGCGGTGCGGCTCTATATAAAAAGGATATCACAGACGGTTTATAAGGAGAACCGTCTATGATGGGAGTATCACAGACGGTTTGTAAATATAACAAATGCGTGATGGAATATATCACGAGCGGTTCTCCTTATGAACCGTCTGTGATATGGAGGATATCACAGACGGTTCAACGTGGAGCCGTTTGTATAAGTTCAACATAGACGGTTAGTTAGAGGAACCGTCTGTGATATATTCACATCACAGACGGTTGGGAATAAGAACCGTCTGTGATATGCCACCCCTATAAATATCAAGACCTGACAGACCCCCTGCCCTAGCGCCTCAGATCTATTCTTTGGAATAGAGGGGCTTGAGAAGCTTTGCTCTGTGTTGGCTGTAGGAGGCTTGTTTATTTTGCTTGCCTTGTTCTTGGTTGTGGGTTGCCCTAGCAACTTATGGCTATTTGGCTTGCATACTTGCTTTGTGAGGCTTGGCTTTGGTGGTAGCTCTCGACTGTGGCTCTTCTCTTGCCCCCTGTCCACTTAAGTCTCACATTGCACTGTGGCCTAAAGGAGAAGGACAATGAGGATTCTCGCGGGATATTTGGAATTTTCGTCGTGAGCTCTGAGGGTAACGATCTTTAACTTTTTATATTTGCTCTAGGTTTATCTTTAATCAATTTTAGTGTATTTGGTTAATAGGAGGAGTAACGTATTTGCAGTTTATTAATATAATTTAACACTACTAATTGTTACGTGTGTAGCGTAGATGGACCAGCTGGATGTACGGTGCGAACCGTGTGAGTGAAGAGTACATTAATGGCGTGATTGCTTTTAAAGAGCGCGGAGTAGGATATGTTGAATAAGGGGATAGAATTTATGTCTTGTCCATGCATTGATTGCGATGTCAAGATTTTTAACAACCCAGCGCGGATCGTAGGGCACTTGATTGAAGGGGTTTCAAAAAGGGTATACATGTTGGACCGATCCACGGTGAAGAGCGATTATACAGAAGTTAATAATGGCGACATCGCCGAGGAAGTTAATAATGATGACATCGCCGAGGAAGTCAACGATATGTCGAATGTGGTATCGTGTTTTTGATGATGATATGTCGACGATGACAACTGGATCGGATGCTACGCGATGCGAAGGAAACTACAAAGTGAGAGAGAGTTTTGTAAATTCGAGCGCTTAATGGAGGACTCGGGAAACCTTTGTTCCTTGGTCGCAAGCCGAATACACAAGGTTGTCAACCGTTTGAACCGCTAAAATTGAAGCGAGCAATGGTTGGTCCGACAAGAGTTTCACGGCATTGTTAGGTCTCCTAGCGGTCATTCTTAGGAGAAACGTGTTGCCCAACACCACCTACCAAGCCAAGAAGGTTCTTTGTCCATTGGGAATAGAAGTAGAAAGAATACATGCATGTCCGAACGATTGTATCCTGTACGTAAAGAGTATGGCAGACTTGCATGTATGTCCCGTGTGCAAAGCATCCCGATACAAGCGTAAGAATACTGCTAAGGTGAAGCAAGGACCTCCTGCTAAGGTGTTGTGGTATCTGCTTGTGATCCCACGTTTGAAGTGTTTATTTGCGAACCGAAAGGAGGAAAGATTGCTGCGTTGGCACTCGGAGGAGTGTAAGAAAGATGGAAAGCTAAGACACCCTGCTGATTCTGCCCAGTGGAGAAACTTCGATCGGACCTTCAAGGAGTTCAGTGCGGAACCGAGGAACATAAGGTTGGGGTTGAGTACAGATGGAATGAATCCTTTCGGTAACATGAGCAACCGACATAGCACCTGGCCCGTGAATCTATGTATGTATAACCTTCCTCCTTGGCTGTGTATGAAGCGGAAGTACATTTTGATGTCACTACTTATCCAAGGGCCGAAGCAACCTGGGAATGATATTGATGTGTACCTAGCACCATTCTTTGGATGATCTTGTGACCTTTGTGGAGCGAAGGGTACAAGTATGGGATGCGTACAAACGAGAGAACTTCTCTTTACGCGCCATGTTGTTCTGCACTACCAATGATTTTCCTGTCCTTGGTAACCTGTCGGGGTTCAATACAAAAGGAGCCAAAGCCCTCCCGCACTGCTTAGATGGTACGGAGAGTGTATGGCTGAACAACTCGCGCAAAATTGTGTATATACGTCACCGTAGGTTCCTTTCCAGGATTCACCCATACCGCAAGATGAAGAAACAATTCGACGAAAATAAGGAGGACGATTCAGCTCCAAGGGCTTTTAGAGGGAAAGAAGTCTATGATATGGTTAATGATATCGATGTTGTGCTTGAGAAGGGACGTAAATTAAGGACCCGTCAGAAGAACACCTAGAAGAAGCGGTCAATTTTTTTGGGACTTGCCTTATTGGGAGCACTTAGAAGTTCGTCACCGCATCAACGTCATGCACGTGAAAAAGAATGTATGTGATAACTTGATTGGTCTCTTACTGAACATTAGTGGCAAAACAAAGGATGGTATTAACGCACGACGTGACTTGGTTGATATGAACATAAGGACCGAGTTAGCACCGAAAGAGACCGATAAAGGATGAACGTACCTTCCTCCAGCTTGCTACACTCTGTCCAAGGCCGAGAGAAATGAATTGTGCCAAAGCTTGCATGGTGTCAAAGTCCCATCTGGTTACTCCGCTAACATTAAGAAACTTGTTTCTATGCAAGATTTGAAATTAATTGGTATAAAGTCTCATGATTGTCATATGCTGATGACACAAATGCTTCCTGTTGCAATTAGGGGTATCTTGCCGAACAAGGTCCGAGTGGCAATCTTGAGGCTGTGTTATTTCTTCAACTCAATTGCTCAGAATGTCATCGATCCCCAAGGACTAGATGCTCTACAGTAGAGGTGGTGACGACTCTATGTCATCTTGAGATGTATTTCCTCAGTCATTTTTGATATCATGGTCCATCTCATTGTTCATCTTGTGAAAGAGATAAAGATATGTGGTCCCGTGTTCCTACGTCATATGTACCCGTTCGAGAGGTATATGGGAATTCTCAAGTCCTACGCACGGAATCGATCTCGACCGAGGGCAAGATCATCGAAGGTTATGCAACCGAAGAGGTCATTGAGTTCTGCGTCGACTACATGGCTCAGTGGAACCGATAGGTGTGCCTCTATCTCATCATGAGGGAAATTTGGATGGTATCGGGACCATCGAAGGAAATCAATCACTCCGATCACGGATACGTGCGCTCAAGCCCATTTCACGGTCTTGCAACACATGACCCAAGTGTCCCCGTACATCGACGAGCACAAAGACATGGTACGCCGCGAGAATCCGCACCGATCGGAGGTTTGGATCACGAGAGAGCACAACCGCGGTTCAACGAATGGTTAAAGGTGCGAATCATGACTGGGAGGTCATCAAGTGATGATACGCTGCTATGGTTGGTAAAAGGGCCACAATTTACAATTGTCACATTGTAAGGATACGACATAAATGGGTACACATTTTATACGACAGCTCAGGATATGAAGAGCACAGTCCAGAACAGCGGTGTCCGCATAGATGCATTCAGTACCGATGGGCTGAGGAGCTCGTACTATGGGCAAATAGAGGAGATATGGGAGCTCGACTACGTGCTTTTCAAGATCCCCCTATTTCGTTGTCGTTGGGTCCATCTCCCACAGGTGAAGGTCGACAAGTACGGCGTCACTACCGTGGACCTCAATCGTGTAGGATACAAAGACGAACCATTCGTTCTGGCTAACCAAGTTGTTCAAGTCTTCTATGTAACCGACCCGACAAATAAGAAGCGCCACGTAGTTCTTCATGGAAAAAGAAGGATTGTCGGAGTTGAGAATATAGTGGATGAGGAAGAATACAATCAATTTGACGAGTTGCCTCCTTTTGGAGACGGCATCAGGCTCGAGGACGAACCCAGTGAGGAAGCTAGCTATATGCGCGACGATCATCATGAAGGGCTATATTTTAATTAAGAAATTACTCCATTGTAATTAATTTATTTCATAACATCATGTGTTATGGACTTGTAATCTGTCGTACATATATTTTGATGTCAACGTGGAATTGTAATCGCTCCTGTCCTTGTGGACCGTATATTTTGGTGCATTAAAAATTCATTTAATTTGAAAAATAGTCCAGCTGCACCACCTTTCTAGAAACCTAAAAAACTGAAATTTATGGCAAATAGTCCAACACCTTTGCAAAGAAACTGGCATACTTATGCCTAATCCTGCAGTCGTCACTGCAGAAAATGACGTAGTCGTCCCACCCTTCCACACCGCAGCCAGTGCTCGTGCACCGGTGGCCATCCTCCGACAGCGCCCACACCCGGCCCAGTGGCCCGGCCTTCTTCCCCCACGCCGCCGCCTGGACCATGTCCGCGGCGAGCCTCTGGCACCGCCTGCACTCCCGGTTGGTCTTGGCCATCTCGCACCTGCCGCTGGTCGGCTCGCCCTCGACCTGGCTAATGTAATGCTTCCCAACGTCGCGCGTCTCGCCGGCCGTGTAGAGGAGGAGGCCGAGCACGTAGGCCGCGGCCTTGTGGCCGGCCACGGCCACCCGTTCAAGGAACATGAGGCGCGCGCATGTCTTGGGGCGCGAGACAAGCCCGAGGCCGACGATGAAACAAGCCCCGGGTTGCCGCGGCGCCGGTGGTTGACGACGGCGAGGTAGCGCTTGTTGTCCTGCCACTTCATCGCCTCCTCTCGCTCCAGCGCCACGCGCCTCCCCACGGCGCGTTCCGTGGATACCTTGTACAAGGTCTTGCAACTCTAATATACGTACATACAAAATTCAAGATGTTAGAATAAATAGTAGTACATACGTATTTTGTAGGTATAAATATGTACGTACGTTAATGGTAGGCTGCATAGGTCCTCCATGGGCTGAGGAGAGCTCGCGGCCACACGGCCGATGATGTCGACGATGACATCGTGAGAAAGAGCGGTGATCACCGACCTCCTCACCTTGGTGCTGGCCGTCATGCTCTGCATGCTCACCTTGGCGATTCCGTGAGACGAAGAAAGATGGGAGGTTTAATCTTTGGTTATTCTGTCTTATAAAACTAGGAGTAACTGGCACGTGAGACGAAGAGACAGTTGTGCGAGACGAAGAGACGGTTGTGCGATGGTGAGATGAAGAGACACATCGCGTGAGAGACGAAGAGATAGGAAAGAAATATCACAGACGGTTCCATGATAGAACCGTCGGTGATAGGTGTATATTACAGACGGTTCTATAATTGAACCGTCTGTGAAGTATCACAGACGGTTCGTAATAAGAACCGTCGGTGATAGGTGTATATTACAGACGGTTCTATAATTGAACCGTCTGTGAAGTATCACAGACGGTTGGTAAAAAAAACCGTCTGTGATGAGGCATCTATCACAGACGGTTCCAAAAGGAACCGTCTGTATAAGTTAAACACAGACGGCTTCTTTGGAACCGTCTATGATGTGGCGTCCAATATGACTTGTTTTGTAGTAGTGTGATATTATCCAAATCCAAAAAATCTCATGCAATATGGGAAAGGGTGAAAACCGATCGAATATGGATGGATAATGGCTCTGCCATATTTGTTTTCATTTTTTTTCTCGGATGTACGAATACGAATATCTCAGATGTGAATACAAATACAAATACAAAAATGTCAAATATATATACAGAGCAAATACGATCACAAATATTTCTCAGAACATGAAAACCTCTTAAATTATTTGCATAGCAGCAACTGAAACAAATAATTAGTTTTTACAATCAAAATATTCATCAATTCATTATATATGTACATATTTACATACATTCCCTAACATGTTTTTCATATCAAATAACTCAAAATGCTCTCCCTTATATGCTTTATTTACTATTTTTGCTTACTTGATATCTATTGCCGAATACCGACCTCATAAACATTACATATTCGTTATAAAATAATGTTTTATTAATATTTATTTATTTATTTATATGCATAACGATTGTGTGTTGGGACCCCCAAGAAAGAAGAATGATGAAAGGAGTCATATTTGGGCAAAATCCAGAGAAATATCAGGTGTTGAAAATACTTTTAAGACATTTGGATGTGTTGTTGGGCAATCAAATGGACTCAAATGAAAATATTGACAAATGCAAAGTTGTAGATTTCATCGAGAACTACAATTTATCCTACTCAATTGGCTAATTTGGACTTCGAGCAAGAAAGTTATTATTTTTGGAATATAATGCACATGCAACCTCAAATAGTATCTCTAGATATCCAAAGTCGTGTTCGTATTTGACAGAAAGTGCGCTACCAAATTCGTATCCGTTTTCGACAAAAAATATTCCATATTCGTTTCTGATCCGACATTATCCGATAAATATCTAAACCGATAGCATTCGTATTTGAAAATGATCCAGATCGGTCGGAAACTATATTAACCGTTTTTACCCCTAAATATGGGTTAGGATATGGGAAGAGCAACATCCGATCTGTATCCGTATTTTATAGGATATCCGATAAATAAACAAAATGGATATATGATAAACATCAATATCCTTTCGTATCCTCTATGGTTTTCTAGTCATTGACTAATATATAATATAATTTACATTTGATTATGTTTATGTTGTTAAGTAGAATAAATAATTCTCTAATAGGTAGTATAATTTGATACCTTCATTGGCGAAGTTATATATTTTTTCTTTATATGTACACTGTCCATCAAGCTACCCGTAACCGATTTGAATCTGATACGCTCCGTGCCCATATCCCGAAAAATCTGTATCCGACTTGAATCCGGGGTAAAAATATGGGTTAGGGTACAAAAAGAGCAATATCCATCCGTGTCCGACCCATTTTCACCCGTGGTGAATGGCATTCATTCAGACACCAGGATTTTACAAGAATGTCATTGGAGATAGTTCAATTCATGCAGGAAATTGTAAAACATTTCACGTTCCAAACAAAGCATAAGTGGAAAAACATAGTGATGCATACAAAATTCAAAACCCCGTGTAAGAGGATCTGGATGCTAGGATTTTTTTTTGTTCAATTGTGTCTTAGGCCTGTTTGGTAGAGCTCCAGATTCTCATTTTCCAGATTCTACTCCAGATTATCTAAGAATCCACTTCTCTAAGAATTTGAGCTGTCTGTTGAAAGCGTTTGGCTAGTAGGTTGGCTCAAAAACTATATGAAGGAGGATTAGAGGTAAATAGACCATGTTACCCCTGGTTGTAATACTTCAATTGTATTTGTGTCTTTCTCCTATGTATTTGTACACGAATGATAGAATTTTCCCCCAAATTTGTTTAGACCATATGAATATATATATACGTTGTATTTGTACACAATATCAGGTTACATTGCATTTACACTTCATGATGGAGTACAACTTTCGGCAAATAACGAATTGACGTATAATCATTGATTGTGTGTAAGCAAATTTTGTACTGTTCATTCTGCGATAGATGAAGCTGGAGATATTGTATTCATATCGTATAAGTGTTCAAATGATAATTAAATGTTATTACATACAAGTATTGGAATGTCAAATGAGTGATAACAAAAGATCACAAAATATCACAAGTAGTGTGTCCATCACCCTTATTGAGCAATTGCACTTGCAAGATCATCACGGAAACTATCCATGGATGTAGCACTCGTTTGCGACATTAACACATCCGATGCATCATGAGAAATGATATATTTCGCATATCTTGATGGTATTATTGGCACAAAATTAGGATCCCGATCGAACCTACGAAAATACATGTCCAGCGAAGCATGTTCACGTACGTATGAAGTTGTGGATTCCCATGGTTGCTGCAACAATCATATTTTGCTTGGACATGTGAAAGCTCGGCACTAGGAGCAACACCTCTCCGAAATTCTATAACATGGTACCTTTGCCCCTTGTATGGCGCTAAGTACCTAGGCCTGTTCGGATAACCGACATCGACAAGATAATATTTTCCTACAACATAAGACGGAAAAATCATGTATATCAACATCCAATGCATGAACATTATAAGTAAATAAATTCGTAAATGATACCAAACAAAGAAAATTACCTTGTGGAGGATGTGAAAAGACTTCCCGATCTACATCCAATGCACGATAAAGAACACTAGTATCGTGCATAGCTCCTGATTGTCCATCAGATGCGTATGTGAAGAGCATGTCAAAATCACATATCGCCATGACATTCTGTGTTGCACTTCCTGATCTACCAATATATCTAATCAGATCACCAAGCCCACCAGATTTCCTGTCTGTCTGCACCCATGCAAGATGGGAAAACTACAAGCAAAGGATATTTCAAGTGCAAAGTCAGTAGGAGACACTAATGAAGCATAGGTGGCAGGTACTTATTACTACATAGAGTAACAGTGAATAATAACTATAAGGCCATAAAATGAAACGCTTAATACAAAAGCTGAAAGAAAAGAGAAAAATAGAATAGCAGTACTTCCTGCAAACCAGTCACTAGTTAAAACTGAGGTTAATGGTTTTTCTGGATATAAGTTAGGTAAATAAGTTGAGTACAGTGCATCTTCTTGGCAGAAGGAAAGCAGAATATAAATATATTAGCCCCATATCATTCTCAAAGGAGTTGGTGAGCATATTTAACACGTGGAATCGAAAATTTATACCTTGTTTTTCTCTGATTCATACAGAGCACGCTTTACTTTCATATTCGCATAAGGCATAATAGACCTCACATAAGCTCCAACATTGTCACTGCAACGTTAGCACTAATGCTACAAAGGTTACTGGATTTAATTTTTCACTTTAAGAACAAATAGATATCCGCTCACACAAACAGAGGAACACTCCACAGTTAATTTCTACATGATGACTTTAATGCATGTCAAAGCTAGATAGATAGTTTCAAGAGAACAACTACACGTCTAGATGATATGTTATTCTGACTACAACAGGGCAATGAAGCAAGTAATGAGAGATTGCTACTCTGGAGTCTGAAAATGGGTGGTATAACCGTAACTACCTAGAAAGTCATGCAAATGAAAACTAACATATCACACTATCAATCGAAACACCAAGAATTTCAGTATTTATCTTCTCAAACTCCTCGTATCATCATTGGTAAATCTCTGCAAAGTTTATAAAATTGCATTTTAGAATGCCAAACCCAAAATAAAGTTTCTTGTCAAAGAGCACAAGATGGTGACCCACGGTTGGGCGAGCGAATGTGAAGTCGGGGTAGAAGAAGAGAATCACGTAATTCTTCCCAATGTAATCGACGACTTGACTGCGGGCACAAAAGGAAACCATAAAAAAAGCATCAATCACAAGCATCACCAACCATACATACAATTTGTTACATCCATGAATTGCGCGATGGATGAAACATCTAATCGAGCGCAGCCACGCTTTCTTGGTCCAACCCAATTACTTCTCAAAGTTTGAATTACAACTACACGCGTGCACAATGCGGGTGGGTTACCGCATACCTTGATGAACTCCTGCTCGAACACGACCTCCGCCTCGAAGTCCGGCACCTTGTTCCCCACCAGCGGTGGGTCGTCCTGCGCACACAAACACGCGTCCACCAATCAAATCCAACTCACACAAAATGCCCAAAATAGCGAATCGAACCGAGATGGACCTTGACTCCGGCGCGAGCGACGAAGCTACTGGTCCTAGCCGATCTCGCGAGGTGAAGGGGCCTCGCGGCGGCGCCTGCGAAGGCACGAGGAAACGATAGGGCCTCGCGGCGGCGCAGTCAAGGCTCAAGGCAATTCGCCTTGTCGCGAGAGCATCGGGAGGAAGGGAGGGGAAAGGCGAAGGGGTACGGAGCAGGATCGGGCGGTGCGATTTTTGGGGGTAGTTGGATGGCATTTGCGGGTAAATTCTCTAAACTTCAAGGGGTATTTTTGTTTCTGTAAGTTAGATTCTCACGAGAATCTGCGGGAAGGCTGCTCCTCGTTGCTAGTTCATTTTTGAGACAGCTCCCCGCGAGAATCAGAATCTAGTTGTTTTGAGAAGTTGGGTGTTTGGCATAGCTCCATAAGATTCGCTTGAGAAGCTGAGAGTAGGAGTTGTACCAAACAGAGCCTTAGTGTATTCACAATGCAAGTTTTAGCAATTGCTCTTGGTTTGAATTATTGGTACCAATTGCAATGTCTGTTGGGCAGGCTCATTTGGTTGCATGATTTGAATGCAGTCTCTCTAGTTAATTATTCTTTGAGATATCTTCTGATGGTCCTACTAAATCTACCAGCTTTTAATCGTGTTGTTTCAATGTAGCTGGTGGTGGTCGTGTTTAAATCTGTTCAAACACTGGACCGGGCTTCAGGCCGGGCGTGGAAAAGCCCGGCTTTGAATGGTTAGGCCCGAGCCTGGCCTGACATAGGCCAAGCTCGATGCTCAAAAATATCATATTTTTCATGGTTTTCTGATTTAAAAAATTACGTTCCCAAATAAACTATTGTTTTTTTAATTATTTTTCTGAATAAAAATAATATTTTTGATCATTTATTTAATTTTATCCGGCGCTTTCGGGCTCCGGGCCAGGCTTGTGGACTAGAAAATCGGGTCCTAGGGCCAGAAAAAGAAGGCCGGGTCGAGCCAGGTTGACCGGACGGGGCTGTCCATAAACAGCTCGAGAGGACCCTTCCCCGACCGTCGGATCCCCTCGCCCCCTCTCTCTCTCCAGGATGGATGGCGGATGCTAGGGCCCTCGCCGAGGCCCCAGAAGATTTATTTTCGTTTGCTTTGATCTTTGCAGTGCAGTTCGGATTGGGTGCTCTCGGACTAAATACGAGTCAGCTTAAGACGGATGGACTAGAAGTCTAGAACAGTACTGTGCCTCTTTTTTCTTGGACTTGCCGGTCACAAACTCACACTGGCCTTTTACTCGACGTCGAAAATACGGGACAAAGCCGTGTAACAAAACTCTTCTGAAAAAAGGCCGTGTAACAAAACGAGATGAACAGTGTATGCTAAAAAAAAGTGATGACAGTGAGAGGTGAGCTCTCTCTAAAAAAAGGAAACGTGAGAGGTTAGCCCATCTGCCCATTACCAAACAATCCCACAAAAGGCCCAACCGAGCATATCAGGACTTTACGGAGACGACGCCAAGTCGCTACGACCAGCTTAACAGCATAGATAATGTGTAGTACTGAGGATCGAGCTTTTCTCGGTTGGCTCGTGTTGCCGTCGAGCACGTTATCCATCTGGGTTTCAACCCGAACTGTATCACCTTTTCGAGTTATTTAGGTGATTTTCGAATAGTATACACACGTGGGTGTGTTCAGCGGTCAAAACGCGTCCGCGCTAAACCTTCACTCTAGTTTAGACGTGTGTTAAGTACGCACCATGTGTGTGTGCATGCGTGGTGTGCGTGTGTGTGGCGTGTGGTGTGTGGGTGCGTGTATGTGTTTGATGTGTACTCTAAAAAAAAGATAATGTGTGGTACCAGCAGGGTTACCAAGGTGGCACCATAGAAGGGTGTACAGCTTATCACGAAACTAGCAGGTCCACGTATTTGGACCGCTAAATTTGTTTCAAAGTTTATAGTATCAAATGATACAACTTAGATGCTTGAGAATCTTGTAGGTTATTTGTATTTTCAAGACATCATACACATTGGAGACGACAGTAGAAGTTTAAAAGAAAATACAACTTATGAAACGTAATTAAAGTATGAGCTTTGAAAGAAAAAAAATCATTCAGCGTATTAAGATGTTGGGGTTTCTTAGAAACATAACCAGTCTCCATCATGCGTGGATCATGTAACTGCATACCCCTATTCTTTCTACATTAGTTACTCTTTTCTAAAATATATGCATGCACATCTCCCTCTATTTAATCTCAAGCAATATGTTGATTATGTGTGTGGAAAATTATTCTATTAGTTTACATAGTATTAGAGTATCTTACTCATGCATACGTCGATGCACTATGGATGGCTTACGTTCCCTCACATGCTTGCTGCTTCACCTAACCGTGTGCTTCAATCTATTCTCACCACTAGAGCTTTTCTGCTTCAATCTCTCGTAGCAAACTCAATTTTTGAAGATCCCTCTCAACAAGACCTGTTCAAACGTCAGGCTAAGCAGGGCTTTGGACTGGGCTAGACAAGCCCAGCCTCGAACGGCAAGTCCTGTCAGAACCCGGGATTAGCATCCCAGATCCTCTGTGCATTTCTGAACTAGTCCCATGATCAGTAGCTAGTTCACACAGTAAACAAATATGATAACAAATTCATATCACGACTTTATTAATAATCAACAGAGTTTATTACAAAAGAGGCTTACAGCCAACAATAAAGAACACGGCGGAAGATGAAGTAGGGTCCAGCAATCTGCCACAGGCAATCGACTGGGGTAGCGGCCTAGTCGTCATGTTCCACACCTGAAGTGAAGTCCTTCTCCTCTGAAATTTTATTTGCATAAAGCAAGTATGAGAACAACTTCCGTGCTCGCAAGTTACACCCGTCAAATAACAGAATGACATGCATACATGGATGTAACAAAGGATGGCTTATTGGTTTATTTGCGTAAAGCAGCATTTTCTTTAAATACTTGTGCTAAGTTCCGAAGCAGTTATTTTATACTACAAATCATTTTATAAATTCTCAGTTTTATAGTCAGATAACATTCACACATGAATGGTGAAGGATACCCTCCTATCACATGGCTTCCTGCCCAAAACCCATTTGGATAAACCAGTTTGAAAGAAGTCTTTTTCAAACAAAACCAGAGTTTAACTTTGAGTAGTTCTGCTAGCATGTCCGTAACCGTGGACACGGCTATTTGAATAGTTTTACACTCTGCAGAGGTTGTACAGCTTTACCCACAAGAGATAATCGACTTTTAATGTCCGTCTGACACACTTCCGAAGGTGTGCGACTAAGTGATTATCACGAGGCCTTTACAATGCGTCATTCCACCGTGGTTACCCCTCGCTAAGGTTTCGCCACCCCCTTTGGAATAAAGACATCCGGGCTCGGGCCCCCTCTTGCGCTAGGTGGGACTAACATAAGTCGTAACATGACTACCCATTGCATCTGTAGGGAACGACCACGGTGAAACATTGCAGATTAATTAGCCAGGTCCTGCCCATACAAGACATGTGGTGGTATGGTAAGGTGTAGCATCATGCGCTCGAAGACCGGTCCTCAACTGACTTAGGCAACTTTCCAGACTAACCCTGGGCCTTAACCCTAACCAGATTAAGCCCGTGCATTAACATGCACCCACCAAATATCCATTATGCCCAAGTTCAAACCCGTTTTTATTTTATTTTCCGAAGAAAAGCATTTTATAAACCTTCTATGGTAAAACAATACCACAGAACCAATTTAAATCAAATTTGGAAAATTTGGCTAAAATTTCCCCATTACAAAATTTGATCTAAGCATTGGCTAAGCATGTGATTAATTTTAATACCATTTTGCCTAATTGTGACAAGGTATTCACGTTCAACATTCAAATTGGTCATACGAGGAAAATGGGAATAACTAGGCCATTAAAACAGGGAATTAAAATAAATTTATAAACATATGCATGCAGTACTAATTTAAAACAGAATATAAATAATTTTAAATAATGGGATCGATATGATCAAGGGTATAACTTGCCTTGCTTGCGGTGATGTTGTTTTCCTTAACAGATCAACTGGTACAAAGGTGACGTTGTTTTTCTTAACAGGTCACCTAGTACTCACAAGTACTTTCTCCAGGTGTACAATCACGATGATCATACAGTCAAAATTAATCTTCTTATAAGCTCTTCCAACAACGTCGAAATCTGACTCTCTGAAGTCGTCGAAATCTAATCGTGAAAATACGACCAATTCAACTCAAATTCAAATAAATTCAAAAAGGCAGATCAAATTAACTCCAAACAGAAATATTTTGGTTTAGTTAGCTAGATAATTATTTTATAAAGATTTTGCAATTTGAACCACCCAATTTGGAGTTCAAATGCAAAAGATATGAATTTTAGAAGTTTAGATTTACATGAAATAATAAATTAGGGTTTAAAGGAATTATGGATCAAATGAACTCAAAATTAAATAATTTTGGCTTAGATGGCTAGATCTTGATTTTATATGAATTTAGGAATTTGGATCGACGAAATCGGAGTTCGCATGAGGGAGAACGAACCCTGGGAAGTTTTAAATCAGAATAAACCCTAAAATCAGATTTTATTGAATTTCTTGATTTATTTTTCTAAAGGAAAATCGGTTTATTGCGCAAGATGACATCAGCGGCTGATTTTCGAAATTTCAAAAGAATTAAAAGAATTTCCGACATGTGGGACCCACCTGTCGGTCTAATGGCTTATGTGGACCAAGTCCACGAGTGATTGAGACTGGGGGGTGTGAGTTGTGCCCACGCAGGCATTGACCTAGACGCCACATGGGCAAAAGGTGGCGACGTGGCGCCAGGTGGCGCCGAGGTGGCGCTCGTGGGCGTGCCACGTCAAGACTAGGTCGGGCGGCGCTACGGCGTCGAGCTCGCCGGCGATAGGAGCTCCGGCGAGGGGTGTGAGTGATACCAAACGCAAGGGGAGGCGACGGCGAACTCGATGCTTACCACGGCGGCGTAAGGGCACGAGGGATTTGCCGGTGGCGAGATAAGAGGCGGCGGCGATGTCGGGCTCGCAGCGGCGACGAGTTCCGGCGGTGCTCCGATGGCGAGGGGATGCGCACGGGGACGGCGAGGTGGCGGCGATGCCGTTGGTGTGGTCGGGGTGGACGCGGCGGCGGTGACGGCGACGCTAGGGGCTGCGTAGTGCTTTACGGTCGGCGGCGGTATTTCGCGAAATCCGGCGAGGAGAGGCGAGGAGCGGAGGGGTGAGTGGTGGGAGCGGGATGAGGAGGGCGGTGCGCTCGTGGTGCTCCATTTATAGAGGACGGAGGAGGTCAGGAGGGGAAGATTGGCGGCGGGGATGGCGGCGGTGGTGGCGCGGCGTTCCCGGCGATTTCGCACGTGGACGAGGGGCAACGGCCGGGAGGAGTGGCGGCGAGATCAGGGGAAGTTAATGTGCGTGACCGGGAAAGAAAGGGGGAAGAAATCACGGCGGATTTGGAGCTTGCCGCGGGCGCTAATGTCGGCGGGTGTGGCTCTGCGCGAGGAAGAAAGGGGAGGAGGAAGAAGGGGTCGCGAGCCGTCAGATTGCGATCTGATGGGGGCGGAGGAGATGGTGGCCGTCCGATCCAATCGGACGGTTGGGGAGAGGGCGGGTGAGGGTGAGTGTGTGCGGGCCGAGCTGGGCCAAAAGCGGCCGGCGCGGGAAAAATTAGGGTTGGGCCGCGAATTCGCCCAAATCTAATTTAGGGAATTCTAATTGACTTTTTAATTGATTTAATTCCAGATAATTAAAAAGGGCTTTAGAAAATAGAAAAATAAATCCAAAACTTTAGAGAAAATTCACAGAAATTCTCTTATTTATTTTGAACTTAATAAAAATAGTTCCAACTTATAATTGGCAATAGTTTTTGCAAATAAATTGTTTTGGCTTTAAAAAAATACTTAGGAAAAAGCTTTTAAAATTTCAGAAAACTCTAGAATTTATTTAAAATTTTATTTTTCAGATCAAACCAAACAAAACTTCAGGAACTTCAAATAAATTTTACATTTTGACTTTGAAAACTTCAGAAATTCAAATAAGGCAATCAAACTCTTTCAAATTTCAGAAAATCCAATACTTTATTTTATTTTGGTAACAACACTTTGGGATGTTACAGGCCCGAGCCTGGTTCGGCCTAAAAAATGACTTCCCCCATTAAAACATATTTATTTAAAAATTTGGAATAAAAAATATTTAATTCATTTCAAGAATAAAAAATAGTTTTTTTTTTTATAACATTTCAGAGAGCTTTCAGACCGAAAATGAAGTCCTAAACCCAGCCCAAACCAGGTCAGGCTCGGGCTGGGCCACCCATGAACAACTCCACTCTCAACTACTACCCCGTCCAATGCAATACTTTACTACATAGTTATCTTCTACTTATCTCTAATTATTGCTTATTATCAATCGTTGCGACATCAACAGGCATACATGTACAATTATCGTCGATCCTAGCCAGGGACACCGTCCCGCTCTCTTCGGTGGCCCTATGCCTATTCCATACGGCTGAGCTATCTCTACTCCAAGCTATTTGTTCCTTTGCTTATATACGCATGTGGTTCTATTCGTACGATGCATGCATGTATATGCACATGCTTGATGTCCTCTTCTCCCGCATTGATCGCTCCTCTTCTTCAATGTTAGCCAAATCAACGATGTGGCTTCCTCACTAACTGTGGCAACCTCCCATCTTCACTGATGCTTGTATATCCACTTTATTCATTGTATAATGATATGAAGAATATTCTCGCTATCGCCGATGACATCGTGCCCTTTACTAGCGATTACACGCTCCTAGCTACCTAATGGCCCCATATCGTCCATAGCTCGTCTTCTATGCAAAGCTTCATCTCCTTACGGTTAGGGCTTCCTCATCAGGACTTCTTCAACAACGTCGATGTTCAAAACTCATCGTCGCGGCCTTTGGCTCCTTCGAATCTATACTTTTACTTCAACGGCCCGTCGACTCGGTGGGTAGCGCAACATTATCCTCATTGAATGGCTAAGATGAGTAGCACGATATTGTCCTCATCTCCATCATCGCCGCCTCGGCTCTTCACTTCCCTATGGGTCAATGTCTTCTTGTAGGACAAATTGACACCATTGCATTCTTTCGTGGCCTCTTCCAACGCCATTTTATTCAAAATTTTTGTTATTTTTATTGGATTTTGTATACAAATCAAATTGCTAATTTATTCTGAATTTTAGTTTTTTAGGCATTTTACTTTGGAATTCATATGAAAATCAAATTGCAATTTTTATTTTCTATTCCAAATTGTAATTATTGTTTGTTGGAATTTGTATAGAAATCTAATTGTTAATTTTTTTATAATCTTTAATCCAAAATATAGTTATTTAGGAATTTTATATTGGAATTTCTATCGAAATCAAATTGCTATTTTATTTTATGTTTTATTCCAAATTTTAGTTATTTATTTTTTAGTTCATATAGAATCTAAATGCTAATTTTGATTTATTTTTATTTAGAATTATATTTATTTAGGGATTTTACTTAGTAATTCGTATGTAAATCAAATTACTAATTTGATTTTGTTTTTATTCTGAATTTCAGTTATTGTTTGTTGGAATTTATATACAAATCCAATTGCTAATTTTATTTTTTTATTCCGAATTACAATTATTTTTTGGAATTTATATAGAAATCTAATTGCTATTTTTTGCTGCATCTTATTCTGAATTATATTTATTTAGCAATTTTACTTAGGAATTCGTATGCAAATCAAATTACTAATTTTATTTTATTTTATTTTTATTCTAAATTTATGTTATTTATGGATTGTACTTGACGTAAACTCTTTCTTTTAATCAAGATCGTTATAATCCGGACCCACCATGATCAACTATTTAGATCTTTTCTTTTTTTCGATTAATATGGGAATTTTTAGTCCTTGACAACGAACGTGGTGACTTATTTTTTGCATTTGCTTTAAAAAGATAATAATAGATAGATCCTACAATGTGTGGTGCATCTTCGTAGGACCAACAAAACAATAAAAAGTGAAGAAATGTCACAACTAACTCCACCCCTCTCTCTTTCTCTCCCAGTCTCCCTTGTCTCTCTCCCAAGTCTCAATCTATGCCCACCTGCTCACTCCACCTCTCTCTCTCCCCCACCTCATCCTTGTCATCACCACATCTAAGAGCGAAGGTTGAGCGACAGAAGGAGGAAACAAGGATGGCGACAGCTAGGGCTGGAAAAATAGCTCGAGGCTCGTGAGCCAACTCGAACTCGTCAAGGCTCGGCTTGGGCTTGTAAATTTTCGAGCCGAGCCGAGCCCAACTTCTGGCTCGTGAATTTTTTGAGCCGAGCTCGAGCCGCTCGCGAGTGGCTCGGCCGGCTCGTTTAGCTCGTTCGTCTCCCTCTGCCGCCCCAAGTCCTCACGAGTCGGTGAGTGTGAGTCCCTACTAAAATCCCAATTCCCAACTCATGGCCTTGCCCTCAGCCCCTCACCCCACCCAATCCCCTTCTCCGGAGTTCCCAATCCTCTCGATCCGCCGCCGCCGTCTCCATCCGCCCAAACGATGCTGCCTGCTGCTTGCCTGAGTTGCCTCCCTCCTTTGACCTCTCCTTCCTCTCCCTCCTCTTCTCTGCATCGCCCTGACGAGGGCATCGCACCGGCGCCGCTGCTCGCCTCCCTCCTCTCCCTCGTGGCCGACGTAGCGAGCCTCAGGGCCGACACCGCCAGCGCCTTCCCCTTGCTCGGAGAGCATGCAGCAGGCCGTGCACAACGGCGGCGCCGCCGTCCTCCTCTACCGTTCTTGGGCTCACAGAGGTTCATCTAGGACTACGCGGGTGCTCGTGAGTGCCGGGCTGGTCCTTGGGTACGTCGCCGCCCTCCTCCAGCTCGACCTCGAATCCCTCGATGACGCGGCGGCCATGGACGTGCTGCCGAGGCTGCCTTCCACCGACGGGCACTGGCCCTCCATCCGCCGCCCTCCATGTCCGTCCCCTTCTTGGTGCCGAGGCTGCCTTCCACCGACGGGCACTGGCCCTCCATCCGCCGCCCTCCATGTCCATCCCCTTATTGATTGTTGAATGCACTGATTGTTGAATGCACCGATTGTTGAATCTAGTTCATGTGTCTTTACTTATGATTTTGTTGATTGAATCATTGAATGGATGCACGGATTTTGTTGATTGAATTGGTGATTTTGCTGATTGAATCGATACACTGCTGTTCTTGGACTCGTTCTGCTCCCTGGCTCCGAGCCTCCGAGCCACGAGATGGCACTGTTCTGGCTCGCGAGCCCTCGCGAGCTGGCTCGAGCCATTTTTCGAGCCGAGCCGAGCTGCCCTCCTGGCTCGCGCTCAAAACGAGCCGAGCTGAGCTTACTGTAGAAACGAGCTTGAGCGAGCTCGGCTCGAGTCGGCTCGACTCGGCTTGTTTCCAGCCCTAGCGACAGCACTAGGGTGGAAAGACGGTGGTGGTGGCTTCCATGGCGACAATGTCCATGGATCAGCAGGCGGCAAGCTTCCATGGTGGCGGTGTGAGGACCCCAATTTATTTGGCTTGTAATGCTTAGCCAACCACCTGGCCCTAGCATCACAAATCAAATAAACCGAGCCTCGAGATATGTATACTTCCCAGAAAGCAGTATACATACCTCACCACAAAATTATGCATCAACTTCATTCTAAACATAGAGTCCAAACATTACACTACTAAGGTGAAGTAACAACAAGATATTATTACAGGACTAGGCCGACCGCCAAAAGATACACAAATAATGTAAGATAGACAATGGAAGCAAAAGTGCCATAAGATGGCTATAAACAAAGCCAATCGTGCCTTCAACCCACAAGGCATCTCGACGGACCGTCAAGCCTAGTCGTCAAACACGAGGCGGCAAAGACAACTCACATAAGTGAGGCCCTTGGGCTCACCTTCTTCCTCTCGCAACAAAAACATTAAGCAAAGCCGATGAGTACAAAGATTGTCTTTGTACTGCAAGATCGACGTGTGAACTAGCGACTGCTCATATGCTACATGCAAAGCTTATTTGGTGGAGGCCATATGTTTCATTTGCACAAAGCCAAATTTATTTGCAATAATGTAATACATTTAAAGGCAAGTTTGCAATTCATTTTTATTGTTGAAATAACTACGAAATAAAGATAGATACAAGTAATCGCCTAGAAGTGACTATCCCAATAGTCACCACAACATAGCACTAATCCCCATTCGTACCATCGCAAGTTTTAATTTAAAAGGTTGTAGTCTAACTCTTGAAAAGCTTACCCAAGCGTGTCCATCACCTAGGACGAGGCTATTCGAATAGTTTTTAACCTGCAGGGTGTACCAATGTACCCACACTTGCATCGCCTTTAAGCCAAGCACACTTCCAAGGTATGCAGGCACGACTAAGTCCTACGAGACTTTTTCCAATATTGTGTATTAACTACGAGCCGCTCGTATGGATAGAAATCCATACGCTTACATGGTAAAGCCGAAAGACAACTACCCACTCGTGGTAAAGCTTTTGGACAACTACCATGCTCCCAACACCATCCCTCCTGCGACCTCCTGCGACCCGAGCCAATACACGCCAAAGTACTAGGTCAAGAGAGGTCCCATATACTCTAGTGTGGTTAGCACGCGAAATGCTGGATAAAAATTCACTCACAAGATGTTCGGTCCTTAAATTGACACAGGCACCATTCCATCACACCCAAGAATCACACCATCTTACCATTGTGCCCGCGTCTAAAACGTTTTGTTTTCAGTTTTAATTTTGTAATTAACATAACATAAGTCAAACATAAGAACAATAATAAATTTATGTGATCAAGATCATCGACTAAGTCGATGATCGCCCAAATCTAGGAAACTAAGCATGGCTAAGCAATCGGACTCAGTAAACTACTAAGTGATAAGAATTCATCCAACGAACTCTAATCACAGCAAATAACCTAGGCTCAGATAGTAGAGACCAATATTTCACCTACAGGATATGCAGCTACGGACTTAACTAATCTATTTAACACAAATTAAGCAATGCATACATACAAATTGAAACAAAATATTAGATTTTAAAATACTAGGATTAATCATGATCAAAGCGCTTTTGTTCTGCTGCTGCTCGTAAATATCAACCGTTGCGAGGTTCACTCAAACACACCGAATCGCCGCATCTATCGATCGAGCAAAAACAGCGAATAAGAACAAATAACACCGACAAAACTCAATCAATCAATAACAACAGAACATACCAAAACTCACACAGCAGCCTAAGCATGGTCTAACACATTTTTAGAAACAGAGAATAACTTATTTAAAGTGGTGATGAATTTTCTAATAATTTTCTAAGCTAAAATACACATTAAAGCACTAGTTAATTACATAACAAATTTTCAAGAACAGAAACAGTATCTAAAACCTATCCTGATAATTAGTACACTAAAAATGAAAAATTACAAAGTTGGTTTTACTGGATTTGGACAATTAATGAAAGAGATATGAATTTTCTAATTTGGAAAATACATAATACACCAATTAATCAATAACCAGATTTTTGCTAATAGAGACATGGTTGAAACTAATTTTAGTAAATAGTAACTCTAAAATGAAAATTATCAGAACTTGTTTCATGCGATTTGGAGAAAAATTGAATTAGTTATGCATTTTCTAAGTTTAAATGAATTAACAGTGCAACAGAAACACATTTCAGAAATACTAAAACATTTAAACCTTTTTCTACCGACAGCCAGCTAGCCCCAGCCACTGACAGGCGGGACCGAGCGAGAAAGGTTGACCAGGTCAGACCCGACCCAACCCCGCCGAAGGTGACGTCGAAGGCGTATTCAAAGAATACGTCTTCTGCTTAACAAAGTGCAATCCTAACATATACGCACAGAGAAATACGTTTCCTAAAAGAGAAAACGCATTTCCGAAGTTTACACAAACACTTAAATGGTAATATGGGCCCACATGTCATGGACTCGGAGGATAAAACGCATCGAAATAAAATTTCTAAACGCGGTTAAGATAAGGGGGCCCACAAGTCAGTGATACAAACTAAAAGATGATTAGCACTAACAAGGAGGGTTAGACCTTAACGCTGCCGGCGGCTCGACGGAGTCCCTGCGCGCGGCCGCGACGGCAAGGTAGAGGATCTGGAGTTGGAGAGGTGCTCTGGGCTCGGGAGTGACACCTTCAGGTTCACCGCGTCCTCGCGAACCGGATGACGGCGACACGGACCCTCGAGGATGCCGGCGGCGAGCTGGCGGCGAACGGAGGCGGAGAAGAAGACACGGCTCCCACGGAGAGGACCCTACAGGCTTCTAGAAGACTCCGGAAGGTGCGCTCGGCCCGCCTTGATCCTGTGGAGCAATAAGCACAAGATGATGACGACGAAGGAGGTCCGAGACGGCCGGAATCGCGCGCGGCGAATCACCGTGCTCGGAGAAGAATCGGCCGCACGCCCTCAATGATGCACCAAAAGAGAAAAAGATCCCACCTTAAGTCTCAGTGGAGAAATGCGATCACGAGGGACCAGGTGCCGAGGTTAAAGACTCACCAGAACGCCCTAACGGGTGCGGGGCCGAGGCTGCCGGAGGCGGAGACGACGAAGTCGCACTTGGTGATTCACTGGACGCCAATGACCCGGACTGGGCAAAATGGACGCGGCACCGAGTGTGGATCACGATGGTGAGGTTGTGGGCTCAAGGGCTACTCCAACGCGCGGCGCGCCGTTTCTCTCCACGAAACAAGAAATCGGGCGGAGATAGCACGAGAACGCAAAGGAGAAGAAGTGGGTGAGCTCAGGGGCTTTATGAAGTCGCGGCGATGCCTCCCAGCCGGACACGAGGGCATAAAGGTGGCAGCGACGAGGTACGTGGCGCGCATGCGATCGCTAGCGAGCTCCGGTGAGACGCGGAGAAGACGAGGGCGGACCTGACAGGTAAGGCCCACTCGTCAGTGATAGCAGCGAAGCGGCGCGAGCCGGAGTCTGGCGCGGTGCGATTAGGTGGTTTGACTCGACCAAGACTATGCCGACCGTTCGATCGAAAATGGACGGCTGAGATCTGTGTATGCATTCGGACACGTCGACGAGATGAGCAGTGTGGACCGTGCGATCCACATCGGACGGCTGAATGCCATCGGGCTCGCGCGGTGCAGCTAGGCGGTGCGACTGAACCCAGCGGCGCGGTCGGACTCGAGCCTGAGTTGGGTCCGAGCCCAATGAATAGTGACTTCAGACTTTTGATTTTGCAAGGCTGAGAGGATTGGGGAATTTTTAGAGGTAGCTCCAGAGCTCCAAAAATTCCAAAATTTTTATGGGAGCTTCCTGGGACAGAGGAAAACCTTGTGTAATTTTTCCAGGAATTTTCATGGACCACAATTTCCTCCAGAAATTCACAAGCTGCTGCACTAAGGGTTTGACCAGATTTCCAAACTGGTTTGACTTGGCCATTTGAAATAGCAAACAAAATCTAAAAATTGTGAGATTTTTCAGAGAGGTATATAGGATGATCAAGATGATAGGAAAAATATTCCTAGAGGATGATCACAAGTTTAAAGTTTAGAATTTTATTGACAACAACTTCCATTCACAAGAATTTAATTCTAGAAAATGGAATTTTGCTAGGGGAAAATTTAGAAAATTTCCAAATGATTTCATGAGGCATCAAAAGTTTTTATTTCTCCTCATAATTTTACATTTGAAACACAAACCCTAACTTAGGGCTGTTACAGGCGGGCACTGTCAAATCTACGTGGATCAATGAGGAAGCAAGGGCAGATCTACAGTGTTGGGCTGGGGTCATTTGATACCAACACCCCCAACGCAGCCCACATACCCCCTATTATTTCAGCAAATGACCCCATTGGAATTTTGTAGTGACCCCAACCCATCCTACAGTTTGTAACACCCTGGTTTTCTGAGCCTTTTTAAAAATTTCCAAAATCAAAAGAACCATTTGGTTTTGTCGAATTCCAAAGCTTATCCTAAGATTTTCGAAATTTGAGTACTTTAAAAATGACTAAACTGAACTTCAACTAATCCAAAAGTTGGTTCTCTTGAGTTTGTTTGGCCTATGGTGTTGTTCTCCTTCTCTTGTCCGCTCGGACCTCCCCTTTCCTTTGGAAATTACTCTCTGTCTAAACCTTCCCTTTTGTTTCGCGTTGCCCGTGCCCTTCCTCTTTTGTACCGCCCGATCTGTATCAGACGGCTCCGCTTCACCGCTCCTATCCTTGCTCTCCGGACCTCCTCTCTTGGACCTCCTCGTGGTCTTTTGCAAAGACCACCCCTTCTGGTCTTTTGCGAAGGCCACCCTTTTGGTCGAAGCCACCCCTTGTGGTCACGACCTCCCTTTTGCTCAGACCACCCTATTGGTCACCCTTGGGGTCTTTTGTAAAGATTACCCTCCTCGTCCAGATCACCCTTTGGGTCAGGACCTCCCTTAACCTCCTCTGAGGCTTAGACTTCCTTTGAAGTTTAGACCTTCTCTGAGGTTCAGATTTCTCCTTGTGGTTTTAACATCCCAAAGTGTTGTTACCAAAATAAAAATTAATAAAGTTATTCTTTTATTGCATTTTCTGAGTTTCAATAGTGTTTTCTTGAATTTCTTGAGTTTTCTAGATTTAAAAAGTCAAAAATAAAATTTATTGTGTTTTATTAGTTTTTATTGGATTTAAAGTGAAAAATAAAATTTCAAGTAATTTATGGAATTTTCTGTAATTTTAAAAGCTTTTTACTATTTATTTTAAAACAAAAATAATTACTATTCAAAAATAAAAACCAACTTTAAATTGTAATTATTTTTATTAAGTTAAAAATAATTCAAGGAATTTTTGTGAATTTTTCTACAATTTTTGGACGCTATTTGCTATTTTCTAAAAATCTATTTGATTTATTGTTTTTTTTCTAACTCCGAAAATCAAGAAAATTGTTCGGACCACCCGAACATCATGAACAGTAACTTTGCACAGTACACAACGAACAGTGAAATGGGATGTTCGGGCCGTCCGATGAATTTCTTTTCTTTTTATTATTTTTTCTCTCTAAAAATTGTTTTTTACTTCAAAAATTCATATGTAATTTATTTTAACTCCAAATCAAGTGAAACCAGTTTTGATATTTTTCATTTTAAATGAACTTTATTTTAAAATTGGTTTCAAACTTATTTCTTGCTCAGAAAATATAGTTTTGGAAATTGATCCTTAAACTGAATTATTTTCACACAAGAAAATGCTTTTAATTTGGAAAATTCATAGAAAATGTTTCTGAACTCCAAATGAGTAGAACCAAATTATTTTGGTCTTATAATTTTATTCTCTATTTTATCTTTGAACATCTCGACCAAACTCCCCAAGCGATCTCGGACGAATATTCTCGTTTGCTGGATGAGTTCATCCCAGATGGGTTGATCCTATTCACCTATCTAAAATCTGAACCTTAATTTAAATCCTTGTTCTAAAACTATTTGATTTATTGCTTAATCTTTATTAAAAATAAAAAAAGTCAAATTCTCGTTGATCACCCATCCTAGATTTCTCCAAGGGAGAGCTCACTTAACGTGAAGACCTTTGCATACATGCAACCAACATGGGCTTTTGCTTTCAATTAACCATATCCTCCCCTTTATGGTTTTATTCCCTTCTTTCTTTCCCTTCTTCTCCAAAAGTTTCTCTTGTCCAGAGAGCACGCAGCAACCCCAACTCCATTAAAGCCATCATGGAGCTTTCAAAACCCGAGATTTTCTCCACCATTCTTCACAAAATTTATGGCAATCAATCCCCCTCATCACTCCACCTCTATTCCCGGCCATTCCTCCCCTCATTAATGCGCCAAATCAACGGAAATGCGCCATGTCCGGCCGTGACATACGTGCATTGATCTCCCTCCATGGTCCACCTCCACCCCTATATAAGAGAGCACCGTGTGCCTCTCCTCTCCCTCATCCATCCTCAAAAATTTTAGCTCCTCCCTTCCTTCCTCCACGACGCAATCGAAGATTTTCCATCGCCAGCCGAACTTCGTTCATCGGCCATTTGCGCCACCTACAGTGGAGCTCCGCCACCATCGACCACACCCCTAGCTTCGCCTCGCGACGTTCTACGCGGTGCTCCCATCCCCTTCGCCGGAACCTCGCCGGAGCGCCGCCGCCACCGTCGGTGCGTCGCCCGCCGCCACCGGCCACCGTCCGCCGTGCTGCCACCTCCTACGGCCTCATCGCAAGGTGAGCAATCCATTTGTGCCATTCGCCGACCTCCTTTCCCTTTCCTTCCATTTTCTCCATGCGCCATGCTCCATTCATGCTTGCTGTTTCGTATGGAAGAAGATGATGAACAGTACACAATTATCTAGTCATCCATCTCATCCTTTGTACATACATATTTTATTTATTCCAAAAATTCGTTCTCTCACATGCAAGCTCCAAATCCGTTGATTCTTCCTCCTAAATTCATCTAAATTCATCTACTATTTTTAGTATTTATTTCGTAATTTTTAGATTTTATTTATTTTCTGTTATTTATTTAGTCCATTTTTCACGTCATCAACGTTGTCCTCGCCATCGCTAACCTTGCGCGTTCCACCCCAACCATGGTGAGCGTTGCATTCCCCGCGGTTTCCACTTCAAATCGCCACAAACCTCACCCGTTAACTCTTCTCCGTTTGCTCGGAACAACGATGTCAACCTGAAGATCGTCTCCGTCGCGTTCCGCCACCATCCGATGTTTCCCGGCCGAACCGTCTGCGGCGTTGGGTTCATCTCGACATGTTCTACGTCGTACTTCCTCGCCATTTCCATAAAACTCTTTCCTTGTTTCCAGTCAATCCGAAACACAATTCCTAGTGAATAGTATTTTCGGAATTATATTATTTTATGTGATTTTCAACCTTCCGAAATTTTGTTCTCCCTCATATGAACTCCGATTCCGTGGATTCAACTTTCTAAATTCATATAAAGTCAATACCTTACTTCCAGTATTTATTTTGGATTTTATTTGGATTTTATTTGAGTGTTATTTCAATTTAACTCGTTTTCGCGTATAGATTTCGACGACTTCGGACGACCGATTTTGACGCCGTTTAAAGAACAACGTGTAATCAGGCAAGGCAAGTTACACCATTAATCATATTGTTCTCAGTATTTTATAGTATTTAATTTCTATTTTCAAATTACTATTGCATGCATATGTTTATATAATTGTTTGAATGCCCTGTTTTTGTATATAGTTATTCCAATCCTTATTGTATGACCAATTTGATTATTGAATATGAATGTCTTGACACCCTTAGGCAAAATTTGTCATATGCTTAGCCATGCTTAGGTCACACTTATAAATTTTGGAAGGTTTAGCCAAATCTTTACAAACTTGATTCAATTTTGTCACTGTGGTATTGTTTTACCACAAAAGGTTTATAAAGAGGGTTTTTACTTTAAATAAAATCAAAAATGGGTTTGGACTTGGGCGAATAGGCTGAATGGTGGGTGCAAGTTCATGCACGGGTTTAGTCTGGTTAGGACTAAGGCCCAGGGTTTTATTCGGAAGATGCCCAAGTCAATTGAGGACCAGTCTTTGAGCCGTTTTTTGCTATACCTTACCGTACCACCATATGTCTTGTATGGGCAGGATTTGGCTAAATAATTTGTGGCGTCTTAGTGCTATTTGTGCCATGTTGTATGAGTGAGTGTCAGTTAGACATTAGTCCCACCTGGCACAAGAGGGGGCTCCCGGAGGATGGTTAGTCCAATGGTAGCGAAACCTTAGCGGGCATGAATACATTAAGACGTTGCATTGTAAAGGCCTCATGATAATTGCTTAGTCACACGCCTTCGGAAGCGTGCATTGGCCGACATTAAAAGCAAATTATCTCGTGTGGGTAAAGCTGTACAAACTCTGCAGAGTAGAAACTATTCGAATAGCCGCGTCCGCGGTCATAGACATGCTAGCAGGCCACTCTAAGTTAGACTTGTTTTGTTTTTGGTTTATAAAATGATTTCAACGGATGTTTTTAGGATGGTTAATCCTATGGTAAAAATTGGGCTGTTAGCCAAGTGATAGGAGAGTATCCTTCACCATTCAATCAATGGAGGTTATCCACTATTAATTGTCATTTTAAACACTGATTTGAGTTATAGTATAAAAACTGGCCTTAGAAATTATTATTAATATTTAACCTGAAAATGTTGTTTACGCAAAATAAACCCTGCCAATATCCTTTGTTCACCTTATGCATGCATTATCTTTCAATATTGGGCGTAACTTGCAAGCACGGTAGTTGTGCTTACTCTTGCTGAATAATCTTTATTTAGGAGAAGATCTCTATCAAGACGGTGAGGATCTTGAGTTCTTGCTACGACTAGATTGCATGTGGTGACGTGTGGTCTACTACTATTTTGCCTTCCGATGTGCATTTGGCGAGTTTTGTATTAAACTACTACTATTTTGCGTGATATGATTGTGCTATCAGTTTTGTTTGACTGTGTACACTAGAAATCCTGGACTAGTGTAAAAACACAGAGAATTCGGGATCCTTTGTTCCCGGGTTCGACAGTGGTTTAGACTCTCTCTTGGGTTTAGATCTCCCTCTTGTTTGGACATTCCCTTATG
This sequence comes from Ampelocalamus luodianensis, assembly GCA_036346255.1. NCBI lineage: Eukaryota > Viridiplantae > Streptophyta > Magnoliopsida > Poales > Poaceae > Ampelocalamus > Ampelocalamus luodianensis. Next base: position 21,401,061 of record CM070622.1, on the reverse strand, counting down.
TTCAGACCTCCCTTTGGTCTTGACCTCTCTGGATCTCTTCCTTGCCTGTGTCTTTCGCCTGAATTTCCTTTAGTCCAGGCCACTTCTTTGTTGGTTTGAATCTCTTTGTGGTTTAGACCTCCTTTTGGTCTAGGCCTCCTTTCTTGTTTGAGCCCTCCTTCGGTTTTGACCTCCTCTTTTGGTCACGACCATCTCCGAGATATTCCAAGCTCAGACTTGTGTTTCAATGTCCTTGATTTCTGGAATTCAAATTTGGGTTGAATTCCTCTCTTATGGATCTCTTTTGCTTAACCTTCCATCTTTCTTTGTTCATTTGAACCACCTCGTGTTTATTTGAACCTTTCCGTGTTCAATTGGATCTCCTCGTGCTCATTTGGACCTCCCCGCATGCTTTTGAACCTCCCTCGTGTCCGATCGGACCTCCCAATCGATTCAGACCTCTATCTCTTGTGGACCGTCTGATCTGTGTTGGGCGGCTCGATCTTGTTGGTTCATTCGGCTGGTCCGAATGTTCCCATCGTTTTGGGCCGCCCGATCTAGTTTGACGGATAGATCATTTGCGACCTCCGGACAGTCTGAACGTTCCTTTCATTCTGCACCGTCCGATTAAAATCTGACAGCCCCGCCCCATCGTGCCTTTCTCGCTGTCACATCAAGACCTCCCCTTGTAGATCTTGACCGTCAGGACCTCCCCCTGTAGATCTTGACTGTCAGGACCTCCCCTTGTAGATCTTAAACGTTGGGACCTCACCTTGTAGATCTTGACTGTCAGGACCTCCCTTTATAGATCTTGACCATCAGGACCTCCCCTTGTAGATCTTAACCGTCAGGATCTCCCTTTGTTAGATCTTGACTGTCACGACCTCCCCTTGTAGATCTTGACCGTTAGGACCTCCCTTGTAGATTTTAGACGTCAGGACCTCCCTTTGTTAGATCTTGACCGTCAGTACCTCCCCTTGTAGATCTTGACCGTCAGGACCTCCTCGTCCCTTGGACCTCTTGTCCTTTGAATCTCTTAGCCCTTTGGACCTCCTTGTCCACAGGATCTCCTCTGGTCTTTTTGCAAAGACCACCTTTGCGGATCAGACCACCGTTTGTGGTCATGACCTCTGGTCTTTTTGCAAAGACCACCCTCTTTGGTCACGACCACCCTTTGTGGTCAGGACCTCTGGTCTTTTTGCAAAGACCTCCCTCCGTGGACTTTTTGCAAAGACCTCCCTAGTGGGACAGGACCTCCCTTGCCCTCTACGGGTCTCCTCAGGACCTCCTCCCGCAGGACCTCCTCCTATAACCACTCCTTGGTTGGACCTCTCTGGTGGTCACAACCCTTTCCCTTTGACTTTGACCAACCTCTTTATTTGAACCAGCCCTGTCCACTTTATCCTTTCTACACGTTAGTCGCAGAAGTCTTTGAGCATTAAATACCGCTGCAGCGCATTAAATGTTGTCACCTCTATTGTACCCATCTCTCCCTCTTGTCCCCTCCTTACCTGCTCCCATCCCCTCCTTCACTTACTCTTGAACACGTGTGCCCTTGAAACTCCCAGCAGCCCTGGCATTATAAGCTTGGGTAGCTCCCTATCTTTGCCTTCTTCCTCATTTTAGCTCTTTCTCGCCCTCTCTCGCCAGCTTTTGGACCTCCTCCGTCCAGCTCCTTGGACCTCCTACAACTCACTAAGCCTTTTGTGGTTCTTGTTTGGTGTTTCTTTGGTGTTCATTTGAATCTTTTTTGTCTTTATTTGATCATGTGTTGTTTTAACGTGTAGACTTCGACGCTGCTGGAAAGCCCGAGCTTTGCGAGGAAGTGTGCCAGTAAGCCTTAGAGCGAGGCAAGTTGCACCCTTGAACATTTTGGACCCATTATTTCAAATTATCTAGTTCTGTTTTTTACTTATTACTGCATGCTTATTTAAAGTACAATATTTCAATTCTCTGTTGTAACTTTGTAGTTATTCCTAAATTCCTTGTACAACCAATCTTGATTATTGAATGGATTAACCCTTGTCACCATAGTTAAAAACCTGGTTAAATGCAATAGTATGGACCAGGACCTCTTGAAAAGTAATGCTTAGTTATGCTTAGACCAAAATCTTAGTTTGGGAAGTTTTACTGCCAAAGACCAACTTGTCTAAATGTTTTTAACCATGGCATTGGGTTGTCATGAAAATTTATTACTATTTTCAAAGGCAAAGGATGGAAAATGATTTGGACTTAGGCGAATCTTGGTTGGTTGCTAGGTTGGTGCATGTCAATGCACGAGGGTCGTGTCAGCCGATGCCCTAGGGTTGTGGTATTTGCCTGAGTCAGTTAAGAACCGGTCTTTGAGCATTCCTGCTATACCATACCGTGCAACCACATGTCCTGAGTATGGGTAGGGGACCTAGCTGATTAATTTGCAAAGTTCCATCGTGGTTGATCCTTTGGATGTGGTGGATGGTCTCGAATGGCCTGTCTTTTATGACTTATGTTAGTCCCACCTAGCGCAAGAGGGGGGCCCTACAAACTCTGTGGATTTCTATCCAAAGAGGGATGCGAAACCTTAGCGAGGGTGGACTGCGGTGGAATGATGCATTGTAAAGGTCTTATCACGTGCTCTAGACCACTTACCTTCGGTAGTGAGTGGTGGTATCAACGGATGCCAAACAAACTAGAGAAAACGTGTCTTGTGGGTAAAGTTGCACACCTCTGCAGAGTGTAAAACTATTCGAATAGACGTGTCCACGGTCATGGCCGAGCTAGCAATGCCACTCAAAGTTAGATGTTGGTTTTGTTTTAAAATGATTTTGTTAAACTGTTTTGGATTTCTATTCATTGGGTTTTGGGCAGGGAGCCTTGTGACAGGAGGGTATCCTTCACCACTTGTGATGAATGTTATCCAACTGAAAACTGAGCTTTGGAAAAATGAATTTTAGCTATTGAATAACTGCTTTGGAATTTAGTACTTGTATTTGAAAGAAACTTGGCTTTATGCAAACTAACCAATGTATGCTTTTCCTTGAGATATCCACATATGCATATCATTCTGTTAATTGACAGTGTAACTTGCGAGCACGGTTGTTGTGTTCACTCTTGCTTGATATTGTTATTGAGCAAGGAAAGCAAAGCTTTGAGGTGGTCTGTGCAGTGGGCCAAGAGGTCCTGAACGACTAGGATGCGCCCTCCAGCCGATTGCCTGTGGTGTATCGGGTGGCCTACTTGTTTATCTTCCGCTGTGTTTTGGTTTGTCGGCATGTAAGCCTCCCTTGTAAACAACTTTATTGTTAATAATAAAGCTTGCGTTGATGAATGTTACCACTGTTGTTACTGTGTGAGCTAGCCAGTGATCATTGAGACTAGCTCGGTTTGCACAGAGGACCTTGGGGGTGATCCCAGTCCTCCACGACCACCCTCAGGTATGGTCGTGGGAGGTCTTGGGGTAGTCTCAGCCCTCCACGACCACCCTCGGGTCTGGTCGTGGGAGGTCTTGAGGTGACCTTAGCCCTCCATGACCACCCCTGGTCTGGCCGTGGGAGGTCTTTGGTGTGACCCCTGGCACCTTGACCTCCTCGGGTCTGCTCCTAGGACCTCCAGGTGGTCTTATTGGACCTCCTGAGCGGTCCTGGAAGTCCTCTCGAGCGGTTCTGTTGGACCTCCTAGGAGATCCTGGTGGACTTTCTGGTTGGTCTCGAAGGGCCACTCGGGTGGCCCCAGGTCGGGTTGTTACAATAGCCCACTTCGCCACCAACAGGCAACAACCTAGAAACCTAAATACTCTTGCCTAATTGCTCTGTCAACCCACTTCTCCTAGCAGCCCAGCAGTGCATATGGGGGAGTCAAGGAGGCAAGGTAGCAGGCTAGTTCGACCAGCTGGCCAACCCACCCGATTTCTCTCGCCTCCTCAACACACAAATGGATCAACATTTATGAGGTAAACTTCCCCTATGAACGCGATTCGCTCGGTGCCCCTTCTCACACTTTTATGAGGTAAACTCTAGTTTGCTTACACAAATGGCTGCTTTCAGTCCCAAGGATTCTTTTGATGCTTTCAAATTTAAGAGTTTAATGGAGTTGGCTAAGTCATATCCTAATGATTTTAAGTCAATGCAATTGAAGGATCTTGGTCACGAGCTTCATATTTACATTGATATTGTGCGAGCAGATGAAAGATTTGCTAAATTGAAGTCTATTTTTGAACTTGCTAAGCTGATGGTGGATACAAACAAACATCTTTCTTTTCCTTTGGTCTATCAACTCCTCAAGCTAGTAGTAGTGCTGCCTATGGCCACTCCACTGGTGGAAAGGTGCTTTTTAGCAATGAAAATTGCGAGGACAATACTACGTAAGGAGTATTGGTGATCAATTTATGAATGATTCCACCATTTGCTTTGTGGAGCAATGCTTTCTAGCTACAATTCCAAATGATGATGTGATAGATCGCTTTTGAAGATGAAAGAACGTAAAGAGCAACTATAGGAGGTAACCATTTTTGTAAGGAGAATTTATTTTGTTATGTTATATTATCATTTATTTATTCCCCTTTGTACATGTTGTTAGTTTATTAGAAGCTACAAGTTAGTGTTACAAGTTCATAGCGCCCTTGGCAACATTTTTTCCTAGATCTGCTCTTGTGAGGAAGAAACCTCTAGCGGACAGCCCCACTGCGAATCGACATGATGGGGACCTTTGGTGGTAGATCGACGCGATGCTCAGATCCAACGGCAATGGGTGCTTGGATCCGGAGACGGCGGTCCACCATGAGACATATCTTGCCCGGCGGCGACGATGAATTGGTGTGGAGGAGAGCTATGTGCAACGGCGCGCGGCAACAACCACCTGTGTGCTCATCTAATTGGTGGGTTCGGTGATTTTTTTTTTGCTTGGCACCGGTACCATGCTTGGTCCCTCCTCCAGATTTTGCTACAATGTTTGGTACCGGTCCTATGATTTTCTCTCTGTTGTTGGACCTTCTCTTATTCTCACATTGCGGCCAAACTTTTTTTCCTTTATTTGATCAACATGTGAACTATCGCATACACTAAATCGAAAGCTTCATCATTCACAATTTCATTGTTTTGACAAAATATTGGTGGCACTTTGCGTTATTGTAAAACATATCAAAGCAAAGAACACACCTACTGACCAACTCAACAAAGCCCATGACTTGCTCACGACAGTTGGCTATCTCAGTTACCAATTTATATTCTCCAAAACAAAAAAAAGTTCAGCTACAAATAAATGGAAATCTAAAATAGAAAGGCAATGACCAATTCTTGAAATTTAGCATCAAGGGATATTTAGTAGTTACACTGGTAAACAATAGTTATTAAGTTACATACAAAACAAATACTCCATGCTCATGACAAATGATAATATACATTAAACATGAGCAGAAAACAGGAAAAATTGAGCGAAATGCAAAACCAAGCTGATCATGGCCCAAGCACCCATGGTCTCACCCCAACAGAACTAGAGTTACCAACAAGGTATTCATAAAAATAAAAATAGGAGAATGCAAATGGACACGCAGCATGTATACACAAGCTAATAACATAGAGGCAAATTGTTTTTGTTTATTTGGTCCTAAATATGATACATTTTATCCTACATGTGGTATCATCAGTACGGAAAACAACAAAGAAAAAGATGAAGAAATTACTGACCTGTTTTGTACACGTCGTAGCTTTAAAAAGCCTCTTTCGAGTAGAAGGCAATGCCGCATGCGGTTCCTTGGTCCTGATAACATGGAACAACAACAATGGTATAAGAAACACGAGAAACAGAAATCTAAAACATTAGAGTATTAATAAGAAGAACAATTTCTATGGTTCGTTATTTATAGTAAAAAAGCCATTTTGTTAAAACTCTCTAAATCCTGAAAATTACCATGTTCACAACAAAACGCTGAAAATACAGCCAACAAAACAGTTTCGGATACTAACTTTTCTACACTAACCATAATATGCAAAACCGTAAGAAAACATTAGAGCTTGGTATGCTCTTGAGACGTGCCCAAAATAGGTCCATGCCTCACAATATAGAAATCTGATGGTCTTTTCAGAATTTAATGGGGATACCAGGTCTAGTCCATACATCAGCCTTCATCATGCAAGTAATAGGTTCAATGGTCCATGCGTAACAATATAGGTATGGTCCATACATCAATATCCACATGCAAGTAATAGGTTCAATGGTCCATGCATAACAATATAGGTCTGGTCCATACATCAGTTTTCATCATGCAAGTAACATGTTCAATGGTCCATGCATAACAATATAGTAGTGATCAAAAGACACGGTAGAGGCAAGCAAGCCTAGTTGTTGCTCTTCTTTTTTGGAGTTAACTTCTTGGTCTGGAGTTTTGAGACATTCCAGTGCATGTTTGAATAGAAAAATAAAAACAATCCTCATTAAATATAATAATTCTCTAGCAGATGAGCAGGTCATGTTTGATATGTAAACAATTTCTGTTTTAGCTTTCATAGGAAATTGGTGGAGCAACAGGAAATGCTAGCAATCAGGAATAGAATCAAATAATAAATTAGCTCTTTACTTGTTTAGCTCCTAATTAGCTTGACATTTTTAGAATTGATGCCTTTTCAATGATACGACTATTGTTGTGCAATAGCACCGAAGAGACAATAGGGATGCATGGTAGGATACAAAGGTACTACATAAGGTAGTAAACACTAACGAAGCCATTGGACCACAAATTAAGTAAAATCAAAGGAAAGGAAAAAGAGCAATCGACAACAACCCATAATTTAATATCAATAATTACTTAGTGGCAGGTTTATCCTTTGCTGGATAAGGCCTTATTGGAGCAGCAATTGTACTTTTGGTATTACAAAAAAATGGACCACAAGTTGTACATTAACTACACATGAGCAAAGCTTTAATTCTGTAAGAACACTTAGTACTAAAAAGGGATATTAGTCCATAACTACACATTTTTCCTTGCTACCTATAGACAACGAATAGCAGCACTGAAGTCTACAATTAGACCAATAACAAACCTGACAATTCAGGTCCACCTTTTTTTTTTGAAACAGGAAACATCCCAGCTTTTATAAAGCTAATATTAGAGTACCCAAGGTTTACAAAAGCACCAAGCTGGGGTCACCAGCAACCAAAAGGAGCAAAATATTACCCTATCCACTTACTAAGGACAAAGAGACCTAACATACCAGAAGTTACCCAAACGAGCCAGCCATACAGTAAGACTAGAAAAAGGAACAAATTTAGCCTACAAAAGTCTTCAACCAATCTTCGGCCCGAGTAATCACAGCATCAAGCTCCTGACGATCCTTCTCCTTGAGTAGAACTTTCCACCTCTGCAAACAAGATAATGATTTGAAAAAGATTGTGATCGGCTGCTTAGGAAAAGTCTTCTCAATAGCCATTTTATTGTGGACTTTTCAGAGCGTCCATATAAGAGCTGCAAAACTGAATAGAGAAAATTGATAAGTGTTAGCACCCCTATCATCTAACCAGAATTGCTGGAAGTCTTCTAAAGATGTCGAAATCCTCTTCCAGTTAAAGCACCCCTTAACACAAGTCCAAACAAAAGTTGCTAAAATACAACTAAAGAAGATGTGATTTGAATCCTCCCTCACCCCACAAAGAATACAATTTTCGTTGCCTTTCCACATTCTCATCTTGAGATTAGTTGTCATCTGTAATCTATCCTGATAAAGTAACGAGACAAAAATTTCACCTTTAAAGCGATTTTGCTCTTCCATAACTTCTGAGTCTGACTAAAAGTCCTTTCACCAAAAGAAATATGTCTATATAACGATTTTACTAAGAAAATACCAGACTTCTCTAATCCCCAGATCAACTTGTCAGTATCGCCATTCAAGCTCACATCCTTCATATCCTTCTTCACCAACAGCCAAGACTCGGCCTCATTATTACCAAACTGTCTAATGAAGTAAATATTCCATTCATTATCAACCAAACAATCAGCCACACTAATATCAGGATTAGAGTAAATGTTAAACAAGTTAGCATAGCTAATCTTGAGAGGACAATTGTCAACCCAAACATCTTTCCAAAAAAAGAGTACCTTTCCCATCCCTAATTTTATGAATACTACCTTTTTGGAAGAGATGTTTCACTTTCTGAAGAGTCTTCAGAACTGAGAACCCTTAACAACCCTACTGCCTCTGTAATCCCCTCTAGAGAAATATTTAGCTTTAAGAAGTCTAAACCAGATCTCATCTTTGGCCAAAGACATTTTCCAGAACCATTTGCTCAAAAGGCACTCATTCATCAATCGAGTGTTCAAAACCCCTAAACCCCTATAGTCTTTTGGTCTGCACACAGCCATCCATTTCACCATATGATATTTGAAATTATCACTTGCTCCTCTCCAAAAAAAATCTAGCATGAATAGAGTCCATCTTCTTATGAATCTCCTCACTCAAACGGTAGAACCCCATAGTATACATAGGAAGACTACTAAGGCAGCTACTGTTCACTAAAATTAGTCTTCCCCCTGTAGAAAGAAGATTATTCTTCCAATTGTCCAACCTATTATTCATTTTACTAAGCACCTTTTCTGCAGCTTTCTTGTGCACCTTTCTATCACCAATCTCAATCCCCAAATAAGTCAAAGGCAATTGCCCCAGCTTGCAATTAAACATGTGAGAAACTCTAATAGCTTCCTCCTTTTCCACCCCAACACATAAACCTCACTTTTGTGATAATTAATTTTTAAGCTAGATAACCATTCAAAGCAGTATAGCAGGAATTTGAGATGAAGAATATAAACCTCCTCACATTCAATCATAAGGACCGTATCATCTGCATATTGTAGGAGAGGAACTCCCCTTGGAATCAAATGTGACACTAACCCTTTTATCAACCCAGCATCTTGAGCATTTTCAATCAATGCTGCCAAGGCATCAGCTACCAAATTGAAGAGCAAAGGAGAAAGAGAGTCTCCTTGCCTAAGACCCCTATGAGTTGTAAAGTAAGGGCCTACCTCCCCATTAATGTTAATGCTTACTTTGCCTCCTTCAACAGACCTCATTACCCATTTAATCCAAAGATCAGAAAATCCTTTACCTCTCATAACCTTCTCTAAGAAGCTCCATTGGACTTTGTCATATGCCTTCTCAAAGTCAAGTTTCAAAATAACACCCCTCTTCTTTGAGATTCTCATCTCATGCAAAATCTCATGAAGAGACAACACTCCATCCAAAATATTTTTCCCTTTATGAAGGCAGTTTGACTTTCACTAATCACAGAATTTGCTATGCTACCCAATCTGACAGCCAAAAGCTTGGTAATTATCTTGAAGCTGACATTAACCAAACAAATAGGTCTAAACTACTTAACTGAATTAGCAGCTTTAATTTTAGGTATCAAAGTAATCACCCCATAGTTCAATCTTTTTAAATCAAGACATCCACCATAAAAGTCCTGAACCATCTCCATAAAGACACCTTTCAACACCCCCCAAAAATCTTTATAAAAAGTAGACGGGAAGCCATCAAGTCCTAGAGCTGACTCAGCTGAAAGACCATTAATGACCCCCCCCAAACTTCCTTCTCAGTGAACTCTTTAGTCAAAACTCATATTATCCACTTCTGTCACTTGTCTTTTCCCCAATCAAAAATTATCCTTCAAGGTGATATCTTGATTAGCTTCAAACTCAAACAGGTCTTTATAAAACTGGTAGATGTGAGTCAAAATATCATCTCATCAGTTAGACACACCCCATCATTATCCAAGCTAATAATGAGATTTTTTTTTATTCTCCTACCATTCGCACAGCTATGAAAGAATCTTGTATTAGAATCCCCCTGAATTATCCATTTCTCATGGCCTCTCTGCTTCCAATGTCTTTCTTCAAAGTCATAAATCTATATCAATTTGCTTTCAATTTTATATCTATCAATCCACTGTTCTGTGCTCAACCCACCCTGCTCCTCCTTCATATCCAACTTCCTAATACTCTCCAACAGATCATTTTTCCTATTGTTAATATCTCCATTAATATTAGCACCCCAGCCTCTAAGGAACTGCCTTAGAGAAGCCAAAGTACCAGTCCATTTGTCCAGAGAATAAGCCTGATCAGGCCATTTAATACTAAGCACACCCCATTTGTTAGAAATTAATTCTCTGACGTTTCCTTGTGCAAACCAGTTTTTCTCAAAATGAAATCTCCCGTGGACCCTCCTCTCCTTGTCCCCTACATTCAGCACTATGGGCATGTGATCTGATCCCACCCAGATTAAGCTACAAGTTGAACAAAGGGGGAACCTTGCTTCCCAATCAGTAGTAACAAGAATTCTATCCAACTCCACCATGATAGGACAATGTTGTTTATTAGTCTAAGTATATTTGGGACCACCCCTCTTAATCTCCATCAACCTGTTGATAGCAATAAAATCATTGAACTGATTAATCAGATAATGATTAATTATGTCAGAATTTTTATCCTCAACTTTCCTAATCAAATTAAAATCCCCCATAACCAAAGGAAGCCCTGAATTACCACATTTAAAAGATAACTCCTTCAGAAACTCATGTGTTCATTTATGTTGGGCAGGACCATAGACATTAATCAGTTCCCATATGAAATTATAAATCTTGTGACTCACGGTCATGCTCACAAAAAATCTCCCTTGGTCTCTTCCATCTACCTCCAACAAATCAGTTCTCACCCCTAGAAGCATACCTCCAGAATGTCCTTGAACAGGTACCCAGTGCCATTCAAAATCAAAACTCCCTGCTAAGTCCTTCAACTCACTGACAAAAAAATCTTTCTTAAAAGATTCTTGCACCCCAACAGGCTCAAATTTCTCCTTGAAGATTAACTCTTTAAGATGCCTTTTCCTAGTAGGTTTACCCAAGCCTCTTATTTTCCAAAAAAGAAACCTCATGGATCAAACTGATTTAGAAGCAACAATATCCATTAACACCCCATTTTTGTTTCTGTTCACCCCTCTACTGCCACCTTTACCCCTTAGCTTGGAACTCTCTTTGTTACAACCAGTTTCAACCACACTATTAGTTCCCCCAACAGCTTTATCTTAGCTTTGCACATCAGCCTTCTAAGTTTCAAACTCAACTTTCGCAATAGCTGCCCTTGCTCTTTCCTGAGCCTACATGGCTGTTATCATAATAGAAGCATCTTTCTCCTGGTCTCCTAAACTAATACCGCAAACAGAAGCAACTTCTTCGAGGTAAGGAATAGAAGAATCATTTAGAATAGTAAAAGAGTTGTTAGAAATCATACCTTTGTTGTCCAGATTATCCAGATTGTGAATAGACTTTAGCAAAGAAGCCTTCTCCTGAATAGGCATTCCTTGATCTTAAATTCTAGTGCTCTTTCTTGTTGCCATCACAGGATCTTTGAAATTGATTTTCCTCCCTCTTCTCTTGTAAGAAATCCATTCTGCAGTTTTTGGATTCTCTCCCCTAACAGTGCTAGTATGAACCCCCCTTTAGAAGTACTGCTAGATTGTGCTCTAACTTCCTCACTGATCTCCTTTCTACTCCCTTTGTCGACCAAGTCATCCGCCAGAACCTTTCGCCCCAGGCTTTTATGGTTTTCCTATATCGACTGAATTAGTGATTCCTCTTGAGAATCTGCCTGATGAATCACCCCAGAACTGAGTTTACTTTCTGGATATTTAAGACAAGGCCAAAGCGCCGACGACAACAAAGAAACTCCTTTTGAAGTATGAACCACAATGGCATTGTAACACCCCAAGACCCACATTACCCTGGAATGCTACTAAACCACTCTACAACTAGCCAATAATTTCAAGATAAATTAATTCGGCAACATCTCTAGACAAAAGCATTGCTTAAGCATAATCATCTAAGGGAATAAAGATAACGGTAACAAGTTCAATAATTAAACAACCTCTAGAAGATTAATCAAAGAATGGTTCACAAGTCCATCCTTATTAAATAACATAATCCTCCACAAATAGTTAAGCATTTGGCTAAAATTTCATCGACTTTATTACAACATGAGTTGATGAACCATGTGCATTATTGTGGTGCTGCTCTACCCATCCCATGAATGCTCAACAATCACCAGTAGGGGAAAGAAAACAAAGGTGAGATAAAAATCTCAGCAAGCAAACTGCTTAACCTAGGCTATTCGGACTACAAACAAACATACAACATCATTAAAGTATCCAAATGTCCACACCCATAATGTGAATCCACATTCATTTACCACCAATTAAACTACAAAGATATTAAGCATCAATATCCAATCCCCATAATGATCACAATTATAGCCTCAACCATATTTACTACCAAAGATAGTAAAATATTAACAATTGAATCTTGATCAACTGCTCCATGTTAATCACCACTACCACTACCAATGACAATAAAGTATTAGCGTGTTTTACCTCATAACTTTACTATTTCTCGCATCCACAATCGCTATCCACAATTACCACAAGAGAGAAGAATCTCATGCCACAACCACAACCTCTACCATACCACAAGGGGTGAACCCCATTCCACAACCACAACCACATTACTCATACCACAAGAGACTCTCATGAGTCAATTTCACATTGCAACTGTGAAGTTGCGTTTGTTTGAAAAATAACTTCACCTCAATATCTTGCACAAGTATGCAAATGATCTTTCCACAATGTAATGCATATGTATGCTATGCTCCATGCACCTTTACCCAACAAGGTAAAGGTATGCATCGTGCTACGGCAATGCACGATGTTGTACCTGCATGACGATCGCGCTATAAGCGGCGACATCCACAATGCAAATGTCATGATATGTCATGAATGATATGATAATCATAAACCACAAGAATTTAACCACGAAGGTCAACAACATACTCATCATGAATATTTTCTCATAATCCACATGTGTCTCATTAAGCACAATACCATCGTGTCATAAGACCATTACCACATAACCCACACACGATTCACCAAGATCAAAATCAATCGATATAGATGGAACTCTATCACATAGACCACCACATGATCATCATGAAAATAACCACAAGGAATTAACAACATGTCCACCTTGAGTTTATTTTCATATTCCGATTTGGCTCATTAAGCGAATTACCACGATACTACCCAAACTCATCCAAACATAGCAATTGATTAATATCTTGCCACCACATTTTTACTTGGAAAACATGTAACCATAGCATATCATTTAACATTACGTCAATCATGCATAGTGCAAATAGTAAGAAAACGGGTTAAACCGTAGCACAACCGCTACATTTACTTGCCTTCCACGATGCACGCGTTAGCCGACAAAACCGATACTCTAAACCTGAGGCTTCACCTCCTAAACAGGTAAAATAATTTCAATTAAGACATAATATACTCAGCGCTACTAATCGGCATTCTACAACGCTTACTTGACGACTCAAAACGAGTTTACAAAGCTGAAACCGAAAACAACGTTTTCGCCATATACTGATTCTGGACAGCAGCACGGTAAATGACATAACTCATGAACTGGAAGTCAAAATGAGGTAAACCCAATTTCTGTAAATTCTTAACTGAATAATCTACAATACTCTAGTTGACACGATAAACCAATTCGGCCATAATATTAAGCTAACCATTGTCTGAACTTTCAGTACAGAAACTGCCTACACAATCGAACAGCAAAACTAAAATGACCATAACTTTTAATAGGTAACTCCAAATTGATCGTTCTTTATCAATCTGAAAAGGTTATCGAATTACCTACAATAACCTAGTTGGGTGAACTTTCAGATTCTACCAAATTCCTTTCATATTTTAAGAAATAACCAGACAGATTATTCTCGTCAGATTTCTGGCAGCAGATAATAAAATGATCATAACTTTTGACTCAGACCTCGGAATCGAGTGATCTTCGCGGCTACTGAAAGATAACAACATATCCCACATATCTCCAGGAGATGGAATCTTAAAATTCAGCCTCTAAATACACGAAAAACCCACGCAAGGTACTGGACAGAATTGAATCTTCTGCAGCCCAACAATTAACCAACAATTCTAATCGGTTTCGCATCTACTAAGGATCAAACAGCGGGAAGGCATCTCGTTACCCTTGTAGAACCTTGGGAAATGCTGGTTGAATCCATGAAGAAGATCCCTTCTTCTCCTCCTTTCTCTCCCTTCTTCTTCCTCCCAAGACCAGAGCAAGGAGCGACAAAAGGCGACATGGAGGGCGTGGCAGCAAAGGGGAGGAGGGTTGCTACAGGCGGCGGGTACTGTAGCTGCATGCTACAGTAAAAAGACCTAGGGTTTGGTTGGCCCTTCTTAAACCAACTTCCCACTTGGGCCAAACAACGTGGCCCAAAGCCCAAGATTAAATCTCCTCTAAAAACTGATTTCTTTTAATTCTGTTAAATACCTTTCTCATTTCAATTAATTCTCTAATTTGAAGTATGAACCACAATGGCATCTTTAGGAATACTAGGACTTCCCTCAACTTTTTCTGATATCATCTCATCTCTTTGTAAGAGATGTTCATCTCCATCCCTCGTATCATCCTGTTCAACAAAACTGTCCTGAGACTCCATGTTAACTTTTTCAAGCTGAGCAGGTAGACTAAAAGAAATAGGCACAATTGCCAACACTTGATCTTGGGGCATAAGCTCTTCTGAGTCACCACAAGCTTCTTTTTCAATAGAATCTGCTACTATCTGTTGTTTTCCTCTAGTATTATCATTACCACCTCCACTCTTCTGAACAGAAGATTGGTGAGAATCACCCCCAAATTCCTCCAGCAACTTTTCCCATTCCGTTTTATGGTCATTTCTATCTGACTCCTCTTCATCCTCATCATCATCATCGTCTCTCTTATGGACATGTCTTTTGTGAAAATGATCATAAACCGGGCCACCTTTCTTCTTACAACACCCCCTTCAGCCTCAAATCTAATTTCATAACCCATAGACTTTATAAAGATTTCGACAAAGCAATTTATACTAGAAGGGTCTCTACTACGGACTTTCACCCTCACAGCATCCGCTCTCATCAAACTTATCTCATCTACCTCTACAGGTTCTCCCACAGTCCTGACTATTTCCTTAACAGCATCCACTAATTTGGCATAGTAGGGAATCCCTGACACCTTGATCCAGGCTTCAGAAAGGATAGAAGAAGCCTTCGGGTCCAGATTTGATTTATCAATCTTAGCTTTGATGGAATGCAAAGCTAATTCTACACTTCTAGCTTTGGACCAAGTATTTAACATCTCTTTTGAAGGAAAAACCACCCAGAATTCAGATTCTGGCAATTTCTTAACTTTCCAATCCCATTTATCTTGGATTAAATGCTTCAATTCTGCTTCAATCTTGCTAACACATGCCACCCCTTCCAGAATGCTCAATATCCCTGCAACTTCCTGTTGCTCGGGTACTTGTAGACCTGATATTTGCAAACTGTAGAAACCTTGCTTTGGGATTCCAAATCCACATAACTTCAAACCATTGTTAAGTTTTTCCTCAGTACAACCCGATGCCATATGACCAATTTTCTTGCACTTGTAACACATCGGGGGATTATTGCATCTGGCTTGATGATGCCCATATTGCAGGCAACGAAAACACGTCCCCCAATCTTCAGATCTAAGCACCCTTGTATTTGATCCAATGTCACCCCATCCTTTTTTGGTTTCATCTCCATTGATTGAACCCACTAGTGGATCTCTAGAATCCACTCTGGGCTTCCCTCCCCTTCCACCAGAGCCCCCTCTGAAATCCCCTCCTGAATGATCCGTCCGAAGACCACCCCCATCTCTGCTCGGATTCTCCTTACGGGAATCCTTATGCCAACCCATGCCTTGATTGAAATTATCTCTACCAGGACCCCCCAAAGCTAGAATCAAAATGAGAATCAAAGTGAGAATCAAGACGGATCGATCCAACTGAGAACCCCCTTGCGTACCTGATATCCCTTGTTGATTCTCATGACTCCTTCTCTTTGTTCATGATCTCTACGAAGTTTCTCCCTCATATCATCTTCCCCCAACATGTCATCTTCCTCCATCCACTCATCAGGATGACTTCATTTCCCCCAGATCCAGTTTCGATCCCCTCCTCCATAGCAACGAGGGAACCTTCCCCTACCTCTACCTCGATCCATCGCTTCACCCCTCACAACTTCGGCGAAGGATCGAATTAAGGGCGGAGGAACCTAGATCTGCAGACCATTCTCGCGGTCGCCCCCAGTCACCTCACCTCACTTTTGGTAGCAGGAAACCCTAGATCCCCAATGCAAGCGTGCTTAGGGATCCACTGCCACGATTCGATAGGGATTATATGCCAAGAGTGTGCATAGATGTCATCGATCGAGGTCCCGTAGCGATGGGCTGGCCCAACGGCCTGCTCACCTTCCGACGAAGGCCCAACAATCGTGCCACTTGACGTCGTTGTCTCAATCTCCAATCCCGACGCGCTAGGCCAAGCTCCATCTCTTCGCGACACGTCTTCACCATGAAGGGCTGGACGGAGGATCGAACTGCCAGGCAAGCTTCTTCGGGAAGCATCGGTCCTTACGACGCTAATCACACTCGCCTACTCCCTTCTATTGTGACGCAGACGCATCAGCCGGAGGTGTGCGAAGAGGCGAGCCGCCAGCAAAGCTTCGTCGCGAAGCTTCAACCATGTCACCAATCATGTCCACCTATCGCAGAACTTATTTTTTATTAAGCTAACAAAACTGAGACCAGTCTCTATGGATTGATTGCATTATGAACAATATAGTTTATTTGATGATATCAATGAGATATCAAACCCAGATGTGTATTTTTAAAGTAGGAATACATAATCATATAGTACTCCTTACTAATGTATTATAACTCTTCTAGCAGATGATGGCTATGATAAAAAGTACCAATGGTCACCAATTAGAATCAAACAAATCTAGAAGAACACGTAAGATTAGTCCAAAATTAGCAAACCATAATCTAGAAAAGCTAGTAGTCCTATTATAGAACTATAAAACCATAGGTAAACTAAAAAAAGGACCAAATATCATCTCACACTGAAGCCTACTAACAACCCTCAAAATGAATTGGTGCTTCCTCTTTTGAAACCACCAACCTAAGTAGCACTAAACTAAAAGATGGAACCAAGTCTGACATCACATTAAAGCCTACTCGTAGTCCTCCAAATGGATTGGTGTCTATTTTCCTTTCCTCGAAAGCCACATTTAACATATCCAGCCCATCTTTGTGACCAACTTGATACATTTGGCTCTTACACAATAGTTCACAAATGGCAGTGGTACTTTACCTATCAATTGATATATGTTTCTCACAATGCGACCGTCGCCAAGCTGCAACGGCGGTGAAGGAGGAGGAGGGGAGCTGGGCCACCGGGGAGGTGGAAGAACCTGGAGTGGTGTCCTAAGCAAAAGATATACTGGATTCACCTACAAAGAGCAACATTTTAGTAAGTTAAGAAGCACAACCTAGGCACTTACTGTAGCCTATACCAATCATATGTTGGCCAATCATATACTATCTGCGCCTATACATAAACAAATTTTCATGATAGTTGGCCCTAAGAATTGGCAAAAACCTTTAAGTTGGATCATCAGCTCCTAGGATGCCAAATTGTATTGGCATTTTGTGGTTTTATGCTCAATTCAACACCTATCAATTTGATAAGCATACAAACCAACTTGATTTTTGCTGGAACAACCTCAATTTAACATTAGTTTTCCTTTAGTTCCGATCATCACTCTACCAAACAACATCTTTCTGAATTTGAGCAATTCATATCTTGAAGGTTGGATATGCACAAAAAAACTGCCAAAAATACTGCTAAAGCCAGGATCTTTTATCCAGATAATCATTTTTTGGTTAAAATTAGGAGCTCTTTGACTAATTCACATGTCCTTGCTCCTTACTTGGGAACCATAAAGTAAGAAACAAAAACAATCAGAATTCAAATCGCTGACAAAGATCACCAAATTTATATCTAAATTAGTTTTTTTAGCAATGCACCATGTCAATTAAGCAGCAGCAACAAGAATCCGTGTTTCCCGATCTTTTGGTTAAATCACATCACCAAGAAAAGTCTCACAGCTAAAATCAAGAAGCATCCAACTCCCAAATCAACTAAAAGATCCTATCTTTCTCATACAACATCGAAGCACGAACTAGAGTATGTACATGCCCCAAAAAAACCCCATGTTTAAACCACTACAATCTCCGCGGCTACCATTATAATCGCAGAGAACAGATATAATCTGAACTATACGTGCAAGAAACCTCCTAGTTTTGCAACCCTAACAAAATTTCCCATAAAGGGCAACAAAAAATAGCATGAAAAAGCTATAGAAATTACTAGATCAGAAGATTTCTATGGGGCAGAGCAACTCTAATCGATGGAATTAGGGCGAAAAAGTCGACCCCAGTTCGTTTCGCTCCCCCATTCCTCCCACTTGCAGGGAACACAACATAGGAAGGGAGGAGGCGAGTGAGTTATAATAAGAACCGATAGGGGAGGGGGGCAAAGATAAAAGCAGAAGAAACGATATACATGCAGCCAGAAATTGCATCCAATGGCCGCTGGTGGTGGAAACAGGAGGGGCGTGCGGAGCTTGTGGAGGAAGGAAGAAGGAAGCGACGCTCGTGGGGAAGAAGGAGGTGGCGGGGCAACGATGAAGAAGGAAGCATGGAGCCGAGCTGCCGAGGAAGAGGACGAAACAACAGCAGTGGCGGATGAAGGGAAGACTGAAGAAAGCAAGTGGAAGATGACCCGATCCCCTTTTCTCTCTGCGTATGGTCAGTGGTATCAGCACGTACGAACGGAACGCTTGATCCAGTCGAATGACAGGGATAAAGCCAGGAGCATCCGACGGCTAGGGGGGAAAAGAGGCTACATTGCTACCTCCCGTGCCGCCTCTATGCCTACTTTTACCCGGTAGGATTCATGCTCACGAGTCCCGAGACGATCTGCCCAAAAAGTTAGAGCCGACAGCTCGGTCGAATTGAGTTTTTACCAGTACAGCAATCATAACATGGCCAGAAGCCCATATGATTCGTTTGATCAAGCCCAGTTTCGCGTGGCAGCAGCGCCGTGCAGACAGAGGCCCGTGCAGTTCATTCATAGCAGCAGTACTCGGTATTTTTCGACGATAATTCTCCATTTCCTTGCGTCTTGCCATCACGTCAGGTCGCTATTTCCTAGTTGAACTGAATTAGCAATGGTTGCCATGAATAGTGCCATGTTCTTTCCGATCGCCCACCAGATACAGTATAACAAATGGCGAGCACGTACGTAGGACGGTACGAGTACTGGTGATCGTTCATCAGAATCCTATAGAAAGCACGAATACCTTGAGCAGCACACGGGTCCTAATCCCCGTCTCATTAGAAATTGGAAATGAGTACAGTGTCATTAATTCAATCAAGTTCTGTCATCGTTAGCATTCATGATCCAGGCGAACGCTTTAATTGAGTATACAAAAACATAATATATATCTCTCTGTGTCTGTCTGCGAGATCGTACATGGAGTATAATCAATTAATGAAAGCAGTTGGAACATTAAGGTATGTAAAGCATGTGTAGTCCTGCACAACCAAAAGGGCCAAGCCACAGTTTAATGATCGTACACTAATAATCTACTGGGCTAATCATATACTAGTAGTATCCTCATTCAACACAAAGGTACACCGCATAACTATACCAAATCCAATCCAAGCACAAATTAAGAAATCAAGAAAAATGCATGCATGTACCTGTGTATCTGAATACAAGCTATTACTGTGCGTATGTAACAAGTAACTATGTATGGATGAACCAAAACTCAAAATTGATCGACTTTAACAAACAATTAGCATAAATCAATCTAGCAGAGGCTCCTCTCCATCATCTCGTTGTACTGCAGCCAGGAGATCTGCCTCTGCAGCTTCATCTGCGAGTAGAACTTGGCGATGAACTCCTCCGCCTTCACGTCCACCCCGGAATCGCCCTCTTCGCCCTCATCCGCCGCGTTGACGGTGCCCGCGCAGCTATCCTCCATCGTCGCCCGCTCGAGCAGCTGCTCGTCTGCGCCACCGTCGCTGCCCTCCTCACCGTCGCACTCGCTCGGCCCGGCGTCGTAGTACTCGACGCAGCATTCCGACGCCTCCCTCTCGCGAGCGCTGCAGAAGAAGTAGCGGTCGTCGCCGTAGACGCCGGGGGTGTCCGGGACGGCAGGGGCGATGCAGGGGATGAGGCGGAGCATGCGCGCGGAGGGGGTTCGGAACCGGAACACCGGCGTCTCGTCGATGGAGAACTCGCGCTCGCCGTAGCGCAGCCGGTCGTTGCGGCCGCCGGCAATGCCGAGGCCGCAGCGCCGGAGCGTCCTGAGGAGGCGGAGGCTGTGCGCCGCGCTTCCCCTGCGCGCCCAGAGCACCGCCAGCCGCAGCAGCCGCCACGCCCGCCTCCCGAACGTCGCCTTCTTCGCCGCCTTAGCCTTCGCCATCACCGCCATTGCGATTCTTTGCAGTACCAGAATTCAGCGAAGGGAGCTATCGCAGAACGTCGTCGCTGTGGTTCGCTTTTACTGAGGCGAGCTTGTTTGGTTCGGGGAGTTTGCGAGTTGGTGTCTTGGTGATGAGATGAGATATTGAGATGAGTGGGGGCAGGGACGGGAAGTATTAATAGGGATGGGAGCTGGGTTCGCCGGAGGCTGCCTCGGCGTGGGACCGGAGACCGGACGAGGCGGGAGAGGTGGGAAGCGAACGCGTTAGTCGCTTGCTTGCTCACTTGGGGCTGTGGCGTGTGGGGCCCGGAGGCAAGGAGGGGGAGCCGCACCTGGGACCCGCGCACTTTTTGGATGGCGTGGAATGCGGCGGGGGGGTACGATCGCGCGTTGCGTGTCTGAACGTGGGGTCGTCTCATCGAGCGGGCCCGTTCGTGGCCTCCAAGTCCAGGTTCTCCCAGCACAACACGGTTTGTACGACGGGTCACCGTGTTGTGGCGTTTAAAGGCAATTTAGCTATAAACGCATCGAATATGGAAATTCTGCTACAGTGTTTTACATACGATTGTCGACCTGTGTTTTCAGCTGAAATGAAGGCATATCCTAGCGTATGATATATGTGTCTTCCGTGGGAGGGAGGAGTGTATCGAATATTCTTTCCTATTCTACCAATTTGCCTGTAAAGTTTGGCGTTAAGTGAAATTAGAATATGGCTTCTATCTCTGCTGCAAGACGTTTAATTGTGCTAAACAGTAGTTGTTTGATTTCCTGGGACGTTCCTCAGTTCGGAAGGCAACGGTTCTTGCTGTTACTACGTGGTATATCTAGGAGGCCCGTAATGATACACAAAACGATGAAGGTTTGTTGCATTCTCGAATGGTGGTTGTGAAAGTTAAAGCTTATGTTGGTTGATAGTATTGCATATCTTCAATCCGAATCCATGTCATAGGTGTGAGTCTTTGCATTTAGTCCCTAAATGAACTCCG
Organism: Ampelocalamus luodianensis; assembly: GCA_036346255.1. NCBI lineage: Eukaryota > Viridiplantae > Streptophyta > Magnoliopsida > Poales > Poaceae > Ampelocalamus > Ampelocalamus luodianensis. Next base: position 21,379,655 of record CM070622.1, on the reverse strand, counting down.
CCGCCTGCAGGTTTGGTCCTTATTAATATCGATGTAGCACTATTTGCCTCTTCTCGTCGGATAGGAGTTAGCGTGGTAGTCCGAAACCATATTGGTGAATGCTTGGCTGCCTGCAGCGAGCGCCTTGATAGGATTACTACGCCGGAGTTAGCAGAAGTATTGGCGTTTCACCGTGCAACAACCCTCACCCATGATGAAGGATATCAAAATATCATCCTTGCTTCTGACTGTTTGTCTGTGGTGCAACAGTTGAATTTGTCGATGCGAGATTGGTCCTCTGTTAGTGCGATTATCTCTGATATCAAGTCTATGGTAGATGATTTTTTCTCGGTTGTTTTTTTATCATGTTAGTCGTGTGGTGAATGTAGTAGCACATACTTTAGTTAGATCTTTGTGAGCACTCTGTTAGCTCTTTTATTCGTAATAGAGTACCAGAATGTATCCGAAAACTCTTTGTAACGATGTTTTATGATCAATAAATTGTCAGTATTCTCTAAAAAAAACGTTTTGTACACTGGCCCGGATCCTACACTGTTACCGCACATAATACTGCACAAATAGTGTTTTTAAGTCTGTATGAATAGTACTCAGTAATGATACTGTAGCTAAACATAGAAGAAAGTAATGAAAGTTATTGTAGCAAAAAAAAAAAAAAAAACTGTAGCAATTTTACTATATTTTGCTACTGTAGCACTCGATATAAACCGCTGCTTTTGTATCGTATGGTAGAGCCAATGCCCTATCGCACATGCTCCTCTGCGTTAGCATGTGTGACAGGGTGTTTTGTTTTGCATGGCAAGCTCGCCAAGTGGCACGGTACGACTGTCGACTACTAGCACTGTTATGCACTGACAGCCAGCCCAGTGTGAAGTGTGATTGTATGGAGGCTGAAACCTGCGGAATTTTGCGGCTAGGATAGGAGACACTTGGGATTCGGGAGGTAAGAAAGATGCTTGTGTTTTCCTTGGTCCTTCGCGCTACGTTTGTTCTACACGATCTGAACTGCAGTTTACCGGCGCAGGCAAGGCCTTGCTATGCATTTTGTGTTCCCGTCACTTGTGACGAGGTAGAGGCCAAGATCGGCGCGCTGTAACATTAGAAACGATTGTTTTACGTCTCTTTGGACTATTATCACGAGAGCTCTATTATCACGAGAGCTATTCAATCCTTTCTTCCATTACCTTCTTCGGTTACGCGTTCTACTTGCTCCCCTTTTCCCTGTGCCCTGGAGTCTCTTGCAACAATGCAACCCCGTCCTGTACCTGGTGGCTTAGCGATTTTTTTTCATTTGGCCTGTGGTGCCACTGAATTGCAAGACTAGCTTCTTTGGTCTGAAAATTTTAAATTTAACCCCCTCCAAACACGGAATGACCGGAGGTCGACACGTGTCGCTTTCCACGCTCGAAAGATGCGGAAACTTGGTGGCCAACGCGGCATTTTAACCGGTGCTGGAACGAGCACAGCGCCACGGAAGGTGGCAGGCCCGGGCTCCTTCCGCGCCGCTGGACCGCGGAAGATTGCCTGCTCATTTTCCGTGAACTTGCCAGCTGCTTTCCGCAGCAAAGGAGAGGAGCACGGGAAATGCCTGGGCCATTTCTTTGCTTGCATTGAATGCATTTCTTACCATGCATGGCTTCGCCATTTCTTTGCTTGCATTGAATGCATTTCTTACCATGCATGGTTTCTTTTCATGCATTAAATGCCTCAATGCTTCTTTTGTATGCGTTAAATGCCTGAATGCCATGCATCGCTCCTTCTGCGCTCGATGCTAATTTTCCTACCTTTTCCGCGCTCTAGTACCACGGAAGGTAGCTGACGAGCTCCCACGCTCCGGTGGCATGGAAAGTGCTCAGGCCCGCCACATTCCGTATCGTGCCACTTGGTCCCGCGTCTGGCCGGCCTGCTACGCTGTCCACCATCCTTCCGCACTCCCTAACTGCGGAATGTGCCATGTGTTGCCCTCTAGTGTTTCCGTATTCGCCGAGGGTCAGATTTGCAATTTTAAAATCAAAAAGGCTATTTTTGCAATTAAAGTAACAGCATGGAGCCAAATAGAAAAAAGTTCTGGCTTAGCTGCTCGTCAGTGGGGAACATGGTTTACTAAATTTAAGATGTGAACTGCGTAGTATTATGATGAAGAAATGCAACCCACCGAACTACCAGCGTAATTTCCGCGGAAGCATCTGTTTCAGGACCACAAAGGCTCGAAGGTTATTGTAGTTCACTCCAACCTCCGCACACGGTACAGCTTACACTATGCCAGACCGAGAGCTCCAGCACCATGCGGCACAACAGAAATCGTGCACGCAAACGAAATTGCTTGGCTTCAGGCGTCCGATGGAAGGACTAAAATGAGACGTCTCACTGCACACGCGTCCTTCTCTGCAGACTGCACATCTCCTCCTCCCATGTTTCTTCTTCCTATCCCTGGTTCCCCACCACCACGCGGTCCACGCCTTCTCCCTCTTCCGGTGATTCGCACGTAGGGGATGTTGGATTTAATATGGGCTAGGTCCAAAACTTTAATTCTAATTAAATCCTGGAAAATCCCAAAGGCCCATGTGCATGTGCTAAACCTTTTAGTCCCATATGGAGAGTTAAAGGGAGTTACACCAATTTATAAGGGGAACGTGGGAGTCCTCTTGTGGAATTGAGAGAGCCAATACACGCGCGCCGCGCTCGCGCCGCCTCGCCGAGCCGAGCCGAGCCGAGCCGAGCCGAGCCGTGCCGTGCCGCAGCGCGTGCGTGCCGTGCCGTGCGCATGTGCGTGTGTGCGTGTGCGCGTGTGCGTGCGCGTGCGCGTGCGCGTGCGCGTGTGCGTGTGCGCAGCGCTGCGCGCGACACGCGCGTGTCAGCGCGCGCGCGTTTTCTTTATCTATTCAAAATCGAACGCACCGACTCGCAATAAACGGCCGCAATAATTGCATCGCTTTCGCCTCTTGACTAGGCAAGAATTACAGCCGTTACTAGTGATAATGGTGACCGTTTCGCCTCTTGACTAGGCGAAAGAACGGCCGCATTAGTGAGTGATGGTGGTGTTTACCGTCCGTTGTTATATATAGTCATTATCCGGAACAGTCATGTTCTCCAATTCTTCCACGAAAGACACCACGCTTCTTGTTGTCGTCTCCCGCGATCTCCATCCCGGCAAGGCGTGTCGATCGCGACGGAGAGCGAGCCTCCGAACCTCGTCCTTGAAGGCTTGCACGAGCAAGGGCGAATAAGGTTTTTGGGGGCGTTCGCGCGATCGCACGCTTCCTCTCCATTCGACTCTCTGCACGCCTACAACCGCACGACTACTACCGCGACGTCCATCGCACGACTACTTACCACTACGCCATGACAAACGACGATCTCACAAAGACTCCGGTGCCGCTTCTTCCACTCTCGCTGCTCCTTCCATCGGATCCGGTATGTCTATTTCATATGTACTTCTTGGTTAGTAATATTACTAGTTGTTACCTTGAACAACGTGATAGATATGCTAGTTTCGCTTGTCGGATATTAGTATGTCTATAGTGTTCTTGCTTACTTGCTTTATGAAAGTGGCTAGAATATTCATCATGTTTTATCTACTATATTTCGATTAAAGTAATTGAAAAATGCTCTTATTCTCAACAATCCAAAACCTTATTGTAATAGGCATTTTTCATCAATCGCTTTGTTTGCGCTTAAGCCCTCTCAATTCGATGGTGCGAATTATAAGAGGTGGCGCACCAAGATGGTGCTTTGGCTAATCGCCATGAACGTTTTCATGTGGCAAAGGCAAGCTCGAAGGAACACTTACTCGAACAGAGCAGCGTTCGAGGTCGCCGATAACCTTTTAAAGGTGCCGTGATCGCTTCTTGGTGAGAAGTTAGTTGATGCATACATGGTGATTACAAATGGGAAAGATATGTGGGATGCACTCGAGGCCAAGTTTGGGGTTTGGATGCGAGCAAGGAATCGTATCTCATGGAGCAATACCATGACTATAGAATGGTTGATGGCCGTTCAGAGTTGAGCAGCTCATGAGATACAATCCATGGCCAAAGAACTTGAGCATTTCAAGTGTGTGTTACTGGACAAGTTTGTCATGGGAGGCATTATTGCCAAGCTTCCTCCTTCGTGGAGGAATTTTGCTACTTCTCAAAACACAAGAGACAAGAGTTTTCTCGTTGAAAATCTCATTGGGTCTCTTGATGTTGAAGAAAAGGCAAGGCAAAAGATACACACACTAGAGGAAATGAGGGACATTCTAGTGCCAATGTGGTGCGTAAAAAGAATGGCCAAGCTCAAAAGTTCAAAGGCAAAAACAAGACTGCACAAACAACAAGCTTTAAAAAGAAGAAGAAGAACACAAAGGATGGCCTTTGCTTTGTGTGTGGCGAATCGGTCATTGGGCCAAGGATTGCGCCAACGCAAGGGTGTGAAGAATCGGCAGGCGCGTAATTCCAAGTCTGCCAATGTTGTTGTTGGTACTACTGAGACGGGAACTTCAGGGTATGGTAATTTACCTACTGTTTTTTCCGTATGTCAATCTACCGATTGGTGGATAGACACTGGTGCTAATATACATGTGTGTGCTGATATTTCATTGTTTTCTTCTTACCGTGTCACTCGGGATTCACCGTTCTAATGGGAACGGGTCACATGCCACTGTTCATGGTGTTGGCACGGTCGATCTGAAGTTTACTTCGGGAAAGATTGTGCAACTGAAGAACGTGCATCATGTGCCATCCATCAATAAGAATCTCGTGAGCGGATCTCTTCTGTGTAGAGATGGCTTTAGACTGGTATTTGAGTCCAATAAATTTGTAATGTCCAAATGTGGACAATTTGTTGGTAAAGGCTATGTGTGTGAGGCTTGTTCCGCCTATCTCTTTCAGATTTGTGTAATAATGTTGTGAATCATATTTTCAGTGGTAATGAGACTACTATTTGGCATTCACGACTTTGTCACATAAATTTTGGTTGCATGACGCGGTTAGCCAGTTTAGAGTTAATCCCGAAATTCACCCTTGCCAAAGGTTCTAAATGTCAAGTTTGTGTGCAATCAAGCAGCCTCGTAAGCCTCACAAGGCCGCGGAGATAAGAAACTTGGCACCATTAGAACTCATACATTCAGATCTGTGAGATGAATGGTGTGTTGACAAAAGGTGGTAAGAGATATTTCATGACTTTGATTGATGATTCCACTAGGTTCTGCTATGTGTATCTTTTAAAAACTAAAGATGAAGCTTTTCACTACTTTAAAATCTATAAGGCGTGTCGAGAACCAACTTGAAAAGAAAATCAAAAGGGTTAGGTCCGATCGTGGCGTAGTACTTTTCTAATGAGTTCAATTTATTCTGTGAGGAACATGGTATAATCCATGAGAGGACGCCTCCTATTCACCCAGTCAAATGGGATTGCCAAAGAAAGAACCGTACTCTAATCGATTTGGTTAACGCCATGCTAGACACATCGGGTCTTTCCAAGGCATGGTGGGGGGAGGCTATATTGACTTCATGTCATGTCCTAAATAGGGTTCCCACAAAGAATAAAGAGATAACTCCATTTGAACAATGGGAGAAGAAAAGACTATCACTTTCATACTTGCGCACTTGGGGTTGTTTGGCGAAAGTCAACGTGCCAATTTCCAAAAGCGTAAGCTTGGACCAAAACCGTGGATTGCGTCTTTTAGGCTATGCTCATCATAGCGTTGGATATAGATTTTTAGTGGTGAAATCTGGAGTACCTGACGTGCATGTCGGTACAATTATGGAGTCCAGAGATGCTACTTTCTTTGAGGATATTTTTCCGATGAAAGATATGCCTAGTTTATCGAGTCAGGAGCCTGATACAACTCCTGAACCTGCCATTCCAATGGAATATTTTGAGCAAACCCCGATCAAATTCCCGAGGAGGAAGACAATGAAACTCGAGGAAGAGTAAAAGAGAAAGGACTGCAAAGTCTTTTGGTTACGATTTCATTGTGTACCTTGTGGATGATACTCCAAGTACCATTTTCAAGCATATGCTTCTCCGGATGCGAATCTTTGGAAGGAAGCACCCAGTGAAATGGATTCCATTATCTCTAATGGAACTTGGGAGATCACCGAGCGTCCTTATGGTTGTAAACCTTGTAGGATGTAAGTGGGTGTTCAAAAGAAGCTTAGGCCCGATGGTACTATCGAGAAGTATAAGGCACGGCCAGGCCAAGGGTTATACCCAAAAGGAAGGCGAAGATTTCTTTGATACTTATTCACTGTGGCTAGATTGACCACTATTCGAGTACTACTATCTCTCGTCGCCACACGGTCTTCTCATTCATCGATGGATGTTAAGACGGCTTTTCTAAATGGAGAGTTGGACGAGGAAATTTACATGGAACAACCGGATGGATTTGTAGTAAATGGTCAAGAAGGAAAGGTGTGCAAGTTGTTGAAATCTTTGTATGGTCTTAAACAAGCACCTAGCGGTGGCATGAAAAATTCGACAGAACCTTAACATCTGCAGCTTTATTGTAAATGAAGGTGACGGATGTGTGTATTATCGCCATGGTGGGGCGAGGAGTCATTCTATGTCCGTATGTTGATGACATATCGATCTTTGGGACCAACCTTAATGTGATTAAGGAGGTCAAGGATTTCTTGTCTCGAATTTTGAGATGAAAGATCCGGGAGTAGCCGATGTTATCTTGAACATCAAGTCGTTGAGAGGTGATGATGGTGGGATTACATTGTTGCAATCTCATTATGTGGAAAAGGTTCGAGTCGTTTTGGTTATAGCGATCGCAAACCTTCTCCAACACCTTATGATCCTAGCGTGTTGCTTAGGAAGAATCGGAGAATAGCCGAGACCAATTGAGATATTCTCGATAATTGGTTCACTTATGTATTTAGCTAGCGTACTGTGTTCGACATCTCGTTTGTTGTGAGCAAACTAAGCGGTTTGTTTCTAATCCAGGAGATGATCATTGGCATGCTCTTGAGAGGGTAATGCGCTATCTAAAGGGTAATATGAGTTATGGCATTCACTATACCTGTACCCTAGGGTACTAGAGGTTATAGTGATTCAAACTGGATATCCGATGTCGATGAGATTAAGGCCACAAGTGGATATGTCTTCACACTTGGAGGTGGCGCTGTTTCATGGAAGTCTTGCAAGCGCACCATCTTAACGAGGTCAACAATGGAAGCGAACTCACAAGATTAGATATCGCCATTGTTGAAGCCGAATGGCTTCGTGAGCTCTTGATGGACTGCGGTGGTTGATAAACCGCATCGCTATTCGATGAACTGTGACAATCGATCGTGATCGTCAAGGTGAATGCTTCTAAGGATAATATGAAATCATCAAGACATGTGAAGAGAAGATCAAGTCCGTCAGAAAATGAGAAACTCGAGTAATAGCTTTGGATTATATCCAAACACTAAGAATCGCGTATCCTTTCACAAAGGGTTTATCACGAATGTGATAGACAATGCATCAAGGGAGATGGGTTTGAGACCCACGTGAGTTATACCATAGTGGTAACCCATCCTATATGATCGGAGATCCGTGAAGTATGATTGCGAAACAAGCTTTTGGTTAATCGGGAGGAGAGTACCTTTATAGACCCACTCCATTGGAGATGCAATTCTCTCCTAAATCAGATGGTAGGTTGATTTTATCTTAATGTGTTCTGTGGCTTATTTAAGCAAAGATGTTGCCCTCTGAGCGATCTTGAAAGAACACACCTATATGAGCCCGATCGCTAGTCACGCCTATGAGATAGGGTAATCTCTAGGAAGCTCATGAATAGGCCAGAGTATGACTTATATGCTCCAACCCGGGGATGCTGGCGACCTAGTATCGATTAAGGACTTAGTGAAACTTATTCACACAAACCGCCAATTCAAGGCTTAGTCCATTGTGCGATTGTGGATAAGTGTAGCTTCGTTCTAGATGGATGTTCAACCTTAACCGGTCTCCATCGAAACACCGATATATTAAAACAATACTGTGGATCAAGGAATTTGACATGTGCCCTTGGGATCGGTGGGGATTGTTGGATTTAATATGGGCTAGGCCCAAAACTTTAATTCTAATTAAATCTGGAAAATCCCAAAGGCCCATGTGCATGTGCTAAACCTTTTAGTCCCATATGGAGAGTTAAAGGGAGTTACACCAATTTATAAGGTGGAACGGGAGTCCTCTTGTGGAATTGGAGAGCCAATACACGCAAGGCCGCGCCTCGCCTCGCCGAGCCGTGCCGAGCCGAGCCGAGCCGTGCCGCGGCGGTGCGGTGCGGGTGCGCGTGTGCGCAGCGCGCGTGCTTGCGCACGCATACGGCGCGTCGGGTGCGCGCGCGTTTTCTTTATCTATTCGAAATCGAACGCACCGACTCGCAATAAACGGTGGCAATAATTGCGATCGCTTCGGTCTCTTCATTTTTGCAAATTAAAAGAACAAAGGCAATCGATTCAAATAATGGTCGCGAATTTTGTTGTTATTAGTGAGTAATGGCGACCGCTTTCGCCTCTTGACTAGGCGATGAACGCCGCTGTTACTAGTGATAATGGTGACCGTTTCGCCTCTTGACTAGGCAAGAATCTGCCGTTACTAGTGAGTGATGGTGGTCGCTTTCGGTCGGTTGTTATATATAGTCATTATCCGGAAGAGTCATGTTCTCCAATTCTCTCCACGAAAGACACCACGCTTCTTTGTTCTTTGTCTCCGCGATCTCCATCCGGCAAGGCGCGTGTACGATCGCATCGGAGAGCAGGCCTCCGAACCTCGTCCTTGAAGGCTTGCACGAGCAAGGGCGAATAAGGTTTTTGGGAGCGTTCGCGCGATCGCCGCTTCCTCTCCATTCGACTCGCTACGCCTACAACCGCACGACTACTACCGCGACGCCCATCGCACGACTACTTACCACTACGCCATGACAAACGACGATCTCACAAAGACTCACCGCCGCTTCTTCCACTCATCGCGCTCCTTCCACTGGATCCGGTATGTCTATTTCATATGTACTTCTTGGTTAGTAATATTACTAGTTGTTACCTTGAACACCGTGATAGATATGCTAGTTTCGCTTGTCCGGATATTAGTATGTCTATAGTGTTCTTGCTTACTTGCTTTATGAAAGTGGCTAGAATATTCATCATGTTTTATCTACTATATTTCTGGATTAAAGTAATTCGAAAAATGCTCTTATTCTCAACAGGGGAGCTCGCCGCAAGGGCAGTGTTCCCCCCTCTCTCTCTCTCTCATCCTCCTGCTGTCCACACTTATGGTGGGCATTGGGCCGTGCCGTCGTGCTTCGGGTCATGTCGTGCTGTGCCGGCTCGGCTCAACCACCCCACCGTGCCGTGCTGGCCCGTCTCGTCTCTGGCCAGGCTCAGACACGGCCCAAATCTCGTTGTGCCGGGACCATGCCGTGCCGCCCAAATCCTGCCTTAAGTAACTAGACAGTGGAGGTGGCAACGACGATGGTGGCGACGACTGTCATCTTCATTCCTCTTGTACTCGCCTCATTAAAAACTAGTTAAAATTAAATTAATTGCATAAAAACATGGGCACGTAAATATTCCGAGGGAAAAGTAAAATTTTCTTGATATTTTAAAGATACAATATTATTGTCTCGTTAAAAACCTTACACCCCAGAGTGAGATTCCCCGAGTAAGGAAAATAGTACAGTAACAACATGCGTAAATACTAGCTACTCATCAATATCGAGATCGTTCATGCGTTCGAGGTCAGCGTATGCCGACATGATCTCAAGATCCTCCAGTTGATGCTATTGTCGCTGATGATCCTCAAGATCCTCCAGTTGATCCTCCAGTTGATGCGTTCGAGATCGTTCATGCGTTCGAGGTCAGCGTAAGTGACTGCCTCCACCATCCTAGGCGTGAGTGATGATCTTTTTTCTTCAATTATTCTTCCTACCATGCTGAACGTTGCTTCTGAAGAGACAGTGGACACTGGTACCAATAGAACATCCCGTGCGAAATATGACAGCACAGGAAATATCCGCTTGTTATTCTTCCACCACTCGAGTAAGTCTATCTTACCTCCGCTAGTAAGATTAAGATCGATATTTGCAAAATCATGCTCTAGGTAGTGGTTTAGCTCTGAGACAGAATTTCACTTGAGGGCCGCCTGAGACTGAGAGGATGAAGAACTGGACTTGCCCTTTAGTTTCTTCAACAAGTGGGATGCTAAGTTTGTCTTTCCTTGTTGCGTCAGGTTTGAGGCCTCCGATCTCGCACTGCTGCCGAATTTGTCATGATACATGTGAAAATAAGAAAAAGCTCCTCTTTGACATGTGCGAAAGCTTCTGAGTAATCAAGACCGAGACATTCACTTATTCCCTCCATACCGATCTGCAAACCTGCCAACTTTTTCGTAGGATCGAAAATGATAGCAAAGCAAAACATATGTAAAATAGAATCGAAATATTTAATAAATTTTTCCTCCATTAGTGCGACAGCATGACCTAAAAGAGGATCCATCCTAGATTTGACAACTTGTCTATAATTAACCAAATAAATTCTATAACTAAGCAAGAGGTAGAGTAATAAACATCAGATGGAACCTTTGTTGCTTTATAAAAAAGTCTTAAAAACTCTCAAAAATAACTAGCAATCTAACTTTCCTCCCTCTTTTCCCTGATTCCCTCTCTCAACCTCAGTCTCTCTCTTGCCACATTTGAGTGACCCCTCTTCTCTCTAATCGGCCTTCGGCCGAACCCCACTTGGCCTATCGGCCACTCCCAATCTCCCATGCTATTTCTTCTCTCTCTCTTTCTTCTATCCACTCACTCAGCCGAATGAAATCCCCTGGCCACTAGCTTCTGCTTCATTCTTTCCTTACTTTTTTCCCATACTTCTTCCAACCAGGCGATTTCCTTGGAGCTCCTTCCTCCTCCTATTCCCTCCTCCTGGAGCTTCTTCGGCGCCGCACTTTTTCCCATGGCGACGTCGGCCCCCTGCTCATTCGGTCGAACATTCGGGCGGGCACCAACGTGTTGGACGTGCCCGGCGTGCTTGGCGTGCCAGCCGTGTCGGGCCTGCCCGAGCACGGCATGCCACACTGGGCCGTGTTGTACCGCTTGTCCTACCATCTTTCTAGGCCCAGCCTGGCCCGCCGTCCGTGCTGTGCTAACCCGGTTAGCCACGTGGTGTGCCTGGGCTGTGCTTGGGCCGTGCCGGGCCGACTGGGCCTCGAGTGGGCACAGAATGGCCCGGCCTGACTCCCACCTCTAGTCCACACACGTCTTCGGGAGCTATTGGCCTTTGCGAGCACCGCTCTGGCTAAATGAGCTCTGTCACCACCGCAGGATCCTCGTTAGTGCAGTCTTACCTCTTTTGGCAAACTCTGTTACTCGTCACTGTTCATCTCTTATTGCAGGCTGGCTATGTGCATCCTTAGTTGGTACAAAGGTCGGGAGTTGTACTTCTATTATCTAAAAAATCTCTTATTGCAGGCGTTCTTTGAATTGTTGCAACTTGTTTCTTCCATTGCACTTTTTTCTTGTCGCAATGTGTATTTCTCACATCTACCAACAAATTGTTATTTGTTGCAGTTGGACGTTGATTTGTTGCACAATAACATATTTTTTTGTTGTAACAGGGTAATTATTTTGTTGCACCATTTTTTTGTTGAAATGGGTTGTCGCAACAGGCTCCAATGAAATCAACCTGCAATGTTGGGTGTTGCATATGCATCTTCGTAACGTTGAAGGGATGTAACATGTTTTTTAGAGTTAGATTTGTTGTTTTGGAATTTGTTTACAGTATTTTTTAAAGGTAGCTTGGTCAAATACTAATTCAGGTATCCAATACTACTCAAGTTCGTCCAAGTTGGTGAGAGAATGCAAAAATTTTTCTTCAAATCTTTCCTCGATGTTGCTTGTGTGTTTGTGCAATTTTGCATATCTTGCCATGAATTGTTGCGTGTTGAAGCAATTGGTTGCGCCGGTTCTGGACCGTCCGTTCCCATCAAACGTCCGGGCGCTAGCAACGGCCATACGCAAACCTACCAGTACCACTCTCAGTCAAAAGCACAAGATGCAATGCTAATGACCCTAATGCAAAACAGCATGTATAAAACCGCAAACATTCATTCAGAGGCTCAATTGCAAAATCAGCCATGGAAAATCACTGTGCAGCTAACCTCGCCAAGGTTAAAAAAAATATTCAGATGCAGTGGAGATCTGTAACATTCTGCTAGGGTGATTTTGAGTCATTAACACGATCAGGCTCAAGCAATGCGAAAAAGAGGCCTAACCGGGAAGCTTCCCAAGCAATTTCACACAAACATACATAAACACCAAGAAGAAACAAATTTCCTGTACGCTCTAATCCATGGGGTCACATGGCATCTCCATTCTCCAGCCCAGGCTGACAACTAGAAATAGTGGTCACAAGCTGGAGAACCAAGTCGAGTCAAGGCATGCTGTCATGCAACAATGCAAGTACTACCAAACCAAACTGCTCATCAGAGACGCACCTTGTTGTCATATAGTGGAGGCCACACAAATTCCATTTTGCTTTTGTGCTAATGCTCCAATGAAAACAACAGCTCAACTGAAATTTGGAGTCATGTGGCATGGGAGATCTGCAAATAGAACAGTACAGGCTAACGGTAACCCTAGTACTTAGGGTCACTGCTGTCATCCATCATCTGGGGAGAATATAATAATTTTCATTAGCTAATGAAGGGTGTGGTGCCATTAGCCCGACAAGCAAGAGCTGCTTAAAATGAAACGGAGAAGTGGCGGCCACGAAATACCAGGAGTAGATTGCCCACCGGACAAACAACTTTGGACAGCACAACAAGGTGCAGCTACACGAAACAGATTCAGATCGAAGGACCTTCGAAAAGTCAAGACCCAGTCTGGATGTCCCCAATTAACAGCACAGAAGGCTTGCTTGAAATGCCTATTTTTCGTTATATAGGAAAACTAATAATTTGAATTAAATAAATAAGAAGCTAGTCAAGTTTTGAAAAATAGGTAAGACACTAACACTGCTTGTAAATTAAGATTCTCCTACTTCTTTGCATAAGATTCCTAGTTTGCTTACAGAAAAAAAAAAAGAGGAATGGGCTGGAAATGTATTGAGCTTCTTGCAAAAGCCATCAAGATCATAAAACTATCCAAGCACGGTAAATTTTAGACAGTTTCCGTAAAAAGCGTAAATTCACTTTTGACTCGTAGAAATTGGAAGTGTTAGAAGGGACCTACATAATCAGGCGTAGAGAAGTATAAGACTCTCCAAAAGGCCCAAAGTTACTCGATTTGGTTAGCATATCAGAAAGAACCTGCAAGAGCAACAAACCTAGACAAAAAAAATTTTGAAAAGAAGGTTTCCCCTGTTTCTATTAAAAGAAACCAGCTTACAGAAGTTCAAAAACAAACCACAAGAAAACAAAAAAAGCTATCAAGAGCTTACAGACATATTTTCCGGGCGACATCAGACTAGGCATCAAGCTAACAGGACAACTATCTAACTAATGCAAAACAAAACATCAAGCTGCTCCCAGGTTAACTGGTACCAGAACCACACCCATCATCCAGCCTCCTAATCCATGGTGTCCATCGTCTTCTTGCCCCAAAAATCTCCATAGCCACTTGATTCATCACCTTCAAACCTATACAAATAGAGTAAATTTTGAACTGTTTATCTAATAAGTGTAGAATTTGTAACTTAACAAATTCCTAATTTTCCAAGGAACCAACTTATGAGGCAGAAAAATATATAGAAGCCTCGTGAAAAAGGCCAGAAGTTACTCAATGTGAAAGTCAAGTTGCCCATATTAAAGCTAGATAAATAGCATGGTGAAATGTCCATACGAACGAAACATCAATCCATGCAAATGCATAAGCTTACAGGTTTTATTGTTTGCATTTTGTACCGTTAGTAGCAAATTTCACAGTTTTTTCTATGTCTTATCATACACCATGAATATGTACAATGCGTCTGCAGAGAAGATAGGAAGAGAGAAAAACTTGGAACTAACCCTTATATTGGAAAATCCCCCTTCTTATTATGACATCTTACACAAATCCAGGGTACATCAAACCAAATAACACTCCACACTAGCACCACTCAAGGTGGGTAAATCATATCTTATTGCAATTGACCAGAAAGTACGCGGAACTAAGTAAAGGATTTGCAAGAAAGCGATTCTGACCATCTAGCTATTCTTCTGAGAAGAACAAATTGATCTCAATGTGCTTAATTCTACCATGTTGTAAAAGGTTGTTTGCAAAGATGACTGCTGAGAAATGGTTGCAGCTTAAATGTTCCCCAAAACACAAGCAATTTTTTTGAAGTAGGATTCATCAAACTAGTGCCATGAGCTGATACTCTTCTCAGCTGTTAGAATGCCACCACAGCCTTCTTTTTTAGTTATTATTATTGTGCTATGCCATGAAATTACCTTCCATATACACTAGCATCTCAAGGTCGAGCGTCTATGTTATAGACTTATAGTCCACTTGCCCAATTCAAATCACTACAGACTCCAATGTTTGAGCCACCATTTCACTACATGTGCGTTTTCTTTTTCTTTGCCTTGCCAACTAAACAGGAAATTTCTACAACTCAATTAATACGAGAATATACCGAGAATTGCTTTTAATATATAGTAGCCAAAATGCATTTGTGGGTACAACGTTAAAAGCTAAAAACAGAGGTGGTTGGCAGATTAAAGTTGTGACAAATACCCTAAAAGGTTTGATCACCAGCCATACCACTTTCAAGTCAAACCCAACAACAGCATCTCGAATTTTGTTAAGATGAGACTTTGTAATCTCTACATCGCTGATACAGTGGGTTCCAGCATAGAGATTTGAGACAAGTGCCCAATGTATTGATGTAACTTGCTCTGCACTCATACTGCTAATTCAATATATGACCTAGTAGATGCTCCTCAAATTTTGTCGAGTACTTAAATGTATGTATCAGTGCTATAGTGGATGCACAGCACAGAGATAAGAGCAAACCAAGCTATATACTGTATCCTGCTAGTTGTTATATCTAAACTACTCTACAAGAAGTCAAAAACAAAATTCAAACAACTGCCCATCTGTGGTTGTCACTTGGGAATCCTTCTGATGGTAACAATAAGAACAAGAGACTTGTGATAAGCTCAGGAAGCTCAAACCTTTTTAATTTCGCATTTCATTTGCTCAGTCGCAGCAGGACACAACAGATGTGGCTCACAGTTTTACTTAAGCAGACGGTGACCATCATGGTTTGTAGAAAATATTACAGGGTACTTCAAAAACAGAAATACTAAAGTAATTAAACTTTGCTAAAACATAGCATTCTAGTTTTCTAGGGGACATGAAAGACATTTGGTGCTTGATATGCCCTTAGGCCTTAGCCCTTGAACCGCCACTCTCTACGGCACATGGGGCAAAGAGGGGCAGATGTTTGAGAATTGACCCACTTGAGTATGCAGTGAAGATTGAAAGCATGGTTGCAGGCACCCCAAATGAGCGGGCAGTCATCACCAGGGAACTTACAATCAGGGCAGCAGCCGTCAAACGCCATCCTGCATATGCCACATGTCTCATCTTGTGCGTCCCATGTCCAAGAAGCCACCGCATGCCACTGAAGAATCTTGACCTTCATTGTGTTACCTGGTACACAACAAGAGATGCCATGCATGAGACCATAGAGGCCGGGAGGCTTGCCCGTTCCATTATCTAAAAAATGAGACCATCACAGTATCACACCCATCACGGCTTGTCAGATAACAATAAAAAAAGCATGGGGAAGCCAAGAGAAGAGAATTTCACTCAATCTACTGGTCTAAAAGGCCACAGCGCCAAATTTGCAGCTGAGGATAGGTAACTACAAGGGTTTACTACACAGCACATCATTCGGTTGGCTCACAAGTCACCGCAACTAGTATTCAGTAAGATATTTGCTCTACAAAGTTTCTCATGATACAATTACTGTTTCGGCCATATTGCATAACGCGGGTCGAATAAGATTAATCGGTTCTAACTTCAAAGAAGTCTAGGGGGGTGGGGGAAAAGGTCGAACACCTAACATGCACAAGCTTCACTCGCAAAGTTTGGTCATAACAGCTGGTGGCGCAGAGACCACGGGGCACAAGTTACCCGTCGCGAGCACGACTTCCATGCGCCTGTGGCCAAACGCGGTGACATTTCGGTATGGCGAAAGGGAAAGGCGGAGGGCAGAGGCTCAGGGGGGAGGCGGCGCTCCGAGGCAAAGCGCCGCCCACCATGCGTGCGCGCGCGGGCTGCCCGGGAAGTAGCGGAAACAGGAGGGAGGGTGGATGAGAGGGGCTGGTGTTTACTCTGCAGGAAAGAAGCGAGTGGGAGGCCTTGGCTGCTGCCGCCCGCCGCGTGTTTGCCCAAGCCGCTGCCTAGGTTGGAGTGCGAGGAATCGTGCGGACAGTGGCGAATCCAGGAATGAAAATGGAGGGGGAGCTCCACCGTTGAGACCATAGCATAACATAAACATACTAAAACTACATCTACCGGTCTTTTACCATTGGAATATCAAATTCATATATAAATAGAAAGATGACAAATTGAAAATGTACGGTACAATAAATTTAGTACCTCACTAATAGATAATGTGCCCCCAAATGTCTATTTTTGTAAATCTAAGAAAAATTAAACAACAACCAGTCAACCACTAATTAAACAACAATTTGCTTCAATTCATCAATCACAAATTAAACAACAACTATTCAGCCACTAATTAAACATTTGCATCAATAATCAATTCATGGTTCCTCAATCCTCAAGTCATGTCTACCTTCTATTCTACGGTTCTACCTACATTTGCAAATTACAAGTTGCAACAGCCAACAGACAAGCAAAATGGGGAATTTTTTGGGAGAGAAACATACTCACACTCACTTACTCACTGCCAGACTGCCTCACACTGCCTCAGCCCCCACGCCCTCACCCAGTCGCCCTCAATCATAGCCTCGGAGCCTCCAGCCTCCTCACAGCCTCATAGCTCATCGGCATCGCTCCCGCCTCTCCGCGGCCCGCCGCCGCTGCGCCATGGCCGCGCGCCCTTCGAGCCGACAGTTCGACCTCCATTGGCGCCTCGTTTCCCTCGCGCCGCCGAAGTTGCAACCGCGTTGGGCGCCAAGCGCCAAGTCGCCGAGACGTGCCGGGCCGCCGAGGCGCCGAGTGATGCCGACCGCTCGACCGCCTCCCCCTCCGCGCCGAGCCGCCGAGTGACGCCGACCACCTCCCGCCGCCGACCGCCTCCCCCTCAGGCCTTAGTGGGTCTCTCTCGATCTCTTGTCTCTCGAAATCTCGAATCGGATTACGAGTCCGAGCGTCTTGGTGCGGCCGAGAGAGAGCAGCGAGCAAGTGAGCGGTGGGCTTATCTATTATTTGGGCCGGCAGTCGAAGGGCGTATGGGTCTTAAGCCACATGCGTGGCCCGGGATGGGAAGCCTTTCTTCAACCTCCGAGGGAGACTCACCAAGACGAACTCGCCGCACCTTTCTTCAACCTCTGACTCGCAGTCGCCGTCTCGCCGGTGCTCAGTTGGTACTAGGTCTAGAGGTCCGGTGGTGGGAGAGGGGGTGCTCGAGCACCTACTAGCACCCACGGTGGATTCGCCCCTGCGTGTGGATTCCCGGGAAGTAGCGGAAACAGGGGGAGGGTGGATGAGAGAGGCTGGTGTTTAGAGGCCTTGCCCGCCGCCGCCCGCCGCGTGTTTGCCCAAGCCGCGGCCAAGGTTGGAGTTGGAGTGCGAGGAATCGTGTGGATTTCTGCGGAATTTGGGGAGCCGAACCCGTGGTTTCCTCGTGGCGAGGCTCGAGTTTTTTGAGCAAGCGATTGCGCCGTTGCCCGAGGGCCGCCCGAGAACGAGAGGCCGAGAACCGACGCCCGCGCGGTTGCAGTAGCGGACATGGGTTGGTGGATCTGCCGGGCCGCAGCCGTGCAGATTCACTTGCGCGGTTCGAGATTGCTCGCGCACGGTGGCCAACCCGTGGGCCGGGGTTTGGTCAACCTCCGCACCTTGACGCCGTGGATCCACGCCATTCTGGCCCAAATTTTCGTCCTGGTTTAATGCGGTCGCGCGTTGGATTTGCCTGTAGTGTGGTGGGTCGCGAGACGAGACGATACTCGGAGGACCTCTTGCTGGCGAGCGCATTCATTCATTTTCGTCTGGCAAGACGACTGCTTCGTAAATATAATCCCAGCTGCAAATAGGCCAATCTTTCTATAGGCTACGAACAGTGTAAATTAATTCTAACCTGCCAGAAAAGAAGCACAAATTGGCGGTTGGTAGGGTAATTAATCGCTTCCCATCAGCCGAAACCTAGCGCGGTGCTCCTGTGGGCATGGACAGACAGACTGACACACATGCCGCTGTACCTGTTGCGGTACATGATACAGCTCGTATCTCCACCAGGCCGAATTTCCACTTTTCCAGCAGGCACGACACGACCCCCAGAAAGGCACCGTCTCCAGCTCCAGGGGACAACTCATTACAGATTTCCAGATGAGCGCAACGCGCCAGCGCTATCGTTCATGGAAACCGCATCGTCTCTTAGGTCTCTATCCTTTTGCGCATCACGTCATGTGCGAAAGCCAGAGCTATATACAACCAGGCGTCGTATCGACCATTGCCTGATGCAGTAGGAATCTGCTGGCCGTGTGCATTTGATCGAAGGGAAAGCGGCACTGGCCATGGTGGTTGAACAGTTGTCTCTTGAGTAGTGATTAAGTTCCTAAACTTCAAAATCGTCTCAACAGGTCACTAAACTTGATCACGCTGTTTCAGTTACAAACTTTACTGATAGAGGAAAGCTAGCTGAGCAAGGACTTAGAGGCTGACACATAACAAGGACACCATATAATCAGTGGGGCACCGATGTCTTCCATGCTTACAGCAAATTGACAGCAGTTGGCAGTAGCAGGTAGTAACAGACTCCCGATACGGTAGGAACATGAGAGACAGGCACAATACGCAGGTTAATGACTCATCACTCGTAAGTGCATTGATACTGTACGTAGCTTGCTGTTTGAGCCTGCGCGTCTAGTCGTTGTAATGGCCACTTTTGGGAGCAGAAAGAAAAACAAGTGCTCCAATTTGGGAACGCCAATGAAATGCTTTTCTTTTCCTATAATGATTCAGTCGATCATGTCTCCATCTTGCTAGACTATAAAATCTCAACCTTTTTCACATCGAAACACAAATGCAAAAATAAGGGACCGGCCTGCAATTAGCAAGAGCTATACGCTTACTGGTATTTTATCCCTTTTCTTAGTACCGATCAAACTACACAGTCATAAGCTCAAGGTGACAAATATAGCGATATCATGCAAATCGATCAATTCCTTTCTAAAGATTCAACTCCTCTTGAAACATTCTTGAAAAAATTAGGCTAATTAGCAAGTTCCCTTCACAGCCTCATCCACAAATCCTTCCACGTTTTGGGAGCAAATTGGCAGCAGAGACACCCAACATTCGTTCCTCGCACATCGTCGCGGCGTCTTCCATCCCAGCAGAACTCCACCAAGATCCCGGGCTCTGAAGGGGGGGTACTTAACTTAATCATTGGATGGTCATTGCACAGCGGAAGGAAGGGTCTCCGTGATCGGGCCCCAAACCAACCAAGCCCGTCTCAAAATCTTGAAAAGAAAAGGAAGCAGCAAAGACCAAAAGAGAACACTTAAGATGGGAGCATCCAAGAAAAAGAAAAGGAAGAAGAAGAGGTGACCCGTACCAGCCATGGATGAACTTGGAGCACTTGACCTTGATCCAGCGGAAGCCCCTGCGGAGGGAGGCCTTGACCTTGCCCTCCACCGAGTAGGCCTTGTAGCTCGCCACCCGCCGCCGCCTCTTCATCTCCGGGTCGCTGAAGCACCAGGCCGACCCCATGCCGCCGCCGCCGCCTCCGTTCTTGGACACCGGCAGCGGCGGCGACCTGGCGGGGGGTGGCTTGACGACGAGGTCGATGCGGCAGTCGCCGTAGGGCACGACCTCGTTGCGGTAGGGGCGGTCGTAGTCAGCGGCGGTGGCGGGGGCCGCGTAGGGGCGGTATGCGTGGTCGTAGTCGGCGGTGGCCATCGCGACGACGACGCGGGCAGGGCTGCGTGGAGCTTTGCTTTGGGGAAGAGAAATTACGCTGCAGCCTTTTTCTTTTATGTTTTGTTCTTTTTCGGTGCTTTGATGGGGGCGGCGATGTGGACCTGTCTGTCGTGGTGTGCTGCCCTGCTAATGCAGCCGTGGGGTCTGCGAGTCTCCGTGTCCGAGTTTCTTTCAGGTTTTTTGTTTGTTTTTCCGTGAGAGACGAGGAGGTGACAGCGCAGGAACAGACTAGAGAGACTGTACACGCGACGAGAGATTCTGTATAGTTTGTACGCGGATTCGTATCATGATTCATGAGTCTTGCTCCATGCATTCCACTGTTTCAGTGCTGGAACCTCCAATGTTTTGTTATCACCGGTAGTGTGTGTTGCAACAGAACCTTAAAAGAGAATGTTAGATATCAACAGACGGGATCATAAATCGTATAATAAATATCAATTTTTTTCACACATAAATATAAATAAAAACATTAACTCCATCTATAAAATACAAAAACTATATAATATCTGCCTTACATATAAAACAAAAGGCATTTATATAACCCCTGTACCGAGAAAGAATTCGTGAAATACCTTTGAAGCACCCAATCTTCAAACAATGATTAATCGAGTTGGAGATCCAAAATAACCAAAACATCGCCTATAACAGAATCAAAAGAATAAGAAAGATTCCATAAATACCAAATTACTACATAAATATATTTGTAAATACCATCTCTTGCAACATCTTTCTCCTTTTCTAACAAATTTGCAGGACACTTGAATTCTCGAACAATCATTTACCAACTATGCATAGAGAAGCGTGTTATCCTCCTGCAAGCATGCTATAATTGAGTTATTCGTCGAGCACCCATCTCCTAGTTTGGGCTGATAACCAGAAACCTTCTTATAATAATCAAACAATACATCAATCTCTCGCGGCCATTCATCGGAAGCAGCTTCTTTATCTACCAAATCCAATTCAGTAGAGGTCCTTTTCCTCTTCTGCTGCTTCTTGGTCTGCTGCTTTGATTCATGCGAGCAAGAGGCATCAAGAATCATAGCATCGGCTGCTCCGGCATCACCATCGACAACTCATTCTTTTGCTTCACCACCATCCATCAGAAAACCTTCAAGAACATAGATTAAATGGCATACCAAGTAGCTAAACGTGACAAAATTATTGCCATCTGTTCACCAGTTGTCCATAAATATTTATGGAGCAACAAGAAAAGAGAGCAAGCTTTTTGCTAGAGTTAGCGACAACAGGTTACAAATCCCTCCCATTTCATACGAATACCTGGTCAATTCACTTAGTTCAAACAACAAATCATGCTTCCATAATAAATCTGATAATGGTTGTGGTCTAAAAATAACGAATTGAGTTCCAAAACCACCGGTGATTAAATTCCCATCAACAAACATCCAAGAAACTGATTCTTCCTAGAAACAAGCCCAGAAATTCCGTTACCATTAGCAGGAAATCCAAGAAACGTCACTTACTCATAAACAACCTAAGAGCAAGCCTATGATCTCTAGTTAAACTAAAAAAATATCTAACAAAAAGAACTTAACACAAACACAGAAGCAATACAAATAAGCCATGAAAGTAGCGGGGACAAGAACCCTAAACACCTCCATTTCACTTAGTACCACCATCCACTCAGTTTATTTTAATTATTTAAAATGTTTTCGCTAGAAATTCAATTTACGCTTTAATAAATTCAATAAAATACAAAAACTCCAAAAGAAATCCCTCGCTTTTAAAATAATTTATTTAAATTATTTTTTACAACCGAGAAAAGGAATTTTTGGGAAAACATAAAAGGAAATAATTTAAATTGAACTTCAAGGAAATAATAAAAGAATTTAAAGAAAATCCAAGAAAGTCTGGAAAATCCAATAAACCATTTTTTTATTTTAATTGAAGTTTGATTTATTCACACTAAATTAGTTTATTTTCTAAAATTTTAAATTAAGCTTTAACAAACCAAGAAAATGTACCATACAAGTTAAGAGACAATACAATGTTATACTCGATTGATACTCTTAATCTGGTGAAACGACTCACTAAAGAATGAGTATTTGACGAATTTAAGCTATATGGTTGGGCTAACAATGCGATCTTCAATTCACGGTCTTCCGTTGTCCTTGGGTGGTGGAGACGACGATACTTTCTTAATGGATTCAGGTCTTGTGGTTTTGAACGCAGTGGTAAAACGTGTTGACCATCCATAGAAATTTACATGGGAAAGATGATTCATTTAACATTTATAAAAAAAATGCAAGGAAAATAAGGTAAGATAATACCATGAAGAAGGTAAGGATAGAAAGATGACCCTGATGAGGAGAGGATAATTTATTTTTCTTGTTATAAAATAATTTTTGAAGTTTTTCAACTAACGGTCATTCTAACTAGGTCACGACCTACAGTCGATATGACTCTGATACCACTTTGTACGGACCCAGGATTAACACTCCCAAATCCTATGTATTACTGAACTGGTCTTATGATCAGTGACTAACTCACACAGTAAACAAAATGGTAACATCCATAATTCGAATAAATTTATTAATAAATATCAAAGTTTATTACCAGAAAGGCTTACGAGCCAGTAATACAGAACTCAGCGGATGACAAAGAAAGAAGTAGTAGAGCCCAGCTAATCCGCTACAGGCAATTGACTGCGGTAGCGGCCTAGTCGTCGAGATCTTAAGCAATTGCAAAGTCCTTCTCCTCTGAACAATATTTTATTAAGCAAGAGCGAGCACAAACAACCGTGCTCCGCAAGTTACACCTAATAACAAATTATAATGCATACAGAGATATATCAAAGGAAGGCTTATAGGGTTGAATTTGCATAAAGTGGTGTTTCTTTAAATATTTGTACTAAGTTCTAAAACTGTTATTCCATAACTAAAATTTATTTTCTAAAATCTCAAGTTTTATAGCAAGATAACCTTCATACAAGAGTGGTGAAGGATACCCTCCTATCACATGGCAAACCCGCCCATTTTTCAATTGGATAAATTATCCAAAACCATTTGATAACATCTTTTGAAATCAAAACAAAAAAATCTAACTTTGAGTGGTTTTGCTTAGCATGTCCTTGACCGTGAACACGGCTATTTGAATAGTTTTTAACACTCTGCAGAGGTTGTACAGCTTTACCCACAAGAGATAATCAACTTATACTGTCCGCCCACACACTTTCAAAGATATGCAACTAAGAGATTATCACAAGGCCTTTACAATGCGCCATCCCACCGTAGTCCTGTCTCGCTAAGGTTTCGCTTCCTTTGGATAGAAACCCACTGGATTTAAACCCTCTCTTGCGCCATGTGAGAATATATAAAAGTATGTCACTTAGACACCCACACAACCAGATGGCACAACCACGGTGAAATGTTACAAATTAGCTAGCCAAGTCCTACCCACTTCAAACTTGTGGTAGTACGATGGAGCTTAGTAAGATGCGGCTCGAAGATTGGTCCTTAACTGACTTAGGCGACTTTCCAAAATAACCCCTAGGCCTCGATCATAGAAATAATTCGATCCCGTGCATCAACGTGCACCATCTAAACATCTATTTCACCTAAGTCCAAACTAGTTTTTATTTATTTTTCAAGTTAAATAATTTTCCAAAGATGTCCATGATGAGAACAATACCATAGCCTCGTTTTAAATCATAATTGAATATTTGGCTAAAGTTCCGTGTCTAAGCATCAAGTTTTTAAACAAAGCATCGTGTCAATACTATTATATTAACCAGAGTTTTATCTAAGGCGACAAGGTGTGAGGGTTGGGTATCCAAGAGTTGTCAATTACGAGATCAGTAAGTAAACCATTAATATTGTAATCATAATCCAATAATCCAATCTCTGATAATCCAATATCAATAATTATCTAGTTCTATAATCCAATCTCTGATAATCCAATATCAACAATTATCTACTTCTAGAATCCGATATCCAATAATCATGTATTTCTAATAACCCAATATCCCACGATAATGTATTTGTACAATCCAATATCCAATATTAATGTGGTCCTATAATCCAATATCCAACATTAATATAGTCCTATAATCCAATATCAACAATTATCTACTTCTAGAATCCGATATCCAATAATCGTGTATTTCTAATAACCCAATATCCAACGATAATGTATTTGTACAATCCAATATCCAATATTAATGTGGTCCTATAATCCAATGTCCAACATTAATGTAGTCCTATAATTCAATATTCAACAATTATTCATTTCTATAATCCAACATACAATCCGACATCCATCAATCATATGATCCTATGATCCACTATCTACTAATAAGGTGTTCTTATAATCAAACATTCAATCGTCCGATATCCATCAATAATCTACTTTTATCTTCCAATCTCCATCAATATAATGCTATAATTCAATCTCCAACAATTCCATCTTTTCAATGATCATCACTAGTCTATTCCTATAATCCGAACTCCAACAAATGTATTTCTATCATCCAATAATATATTTCCAATAATCTGATTAGGATATAATCCTATGATTCAACAATGACGTAATCCGATAATCCAATCTCCAATAGTTATAATCTTGTAATCCAACAATAATCTAACTCTATGATCTATTCTCCAACAGCCATGTATTTCTACAAATCCGATATCCAATAATCATGTATTTCTCACAATTCAATATCCAATGTTCGTGTATTTCCGATAATCCAAGATCCAATAATAGTTTAATCCTTTATTCCGATATTCAACAATTACCGAAAATTTTCCATTTCTAATTTCCAAAATATACCTCACTCGGAGTGATTCTCCATACTACCAATATTGATAATAAATGGATATACATTGGAATTGGAAAATAACTATAAAGCTTAAAGTATGAATTTAAATTACTTGAATATCAATATGCATGCAATAATGATTTTAAACATAATTTAAATAATTTAAAATACTAGGATTCAAATATGATCAAATGATGTAACTTGCCTTGCTTAATTAGTTGTTATTCTGATACAACATCAAAATGCGAAGAGGCGTCAAAAACCGGTTCTCCGAAGTCGACGTAATCTATACGCGAAAAATGAGCCGAGTAAAGATAAATTCAAATAAAATCCAAAAATAACCAAATTAGAACCAAAAGAAAGATACCACCTTTAGATGAATTTAGGAACAAGAATCGACGGAATTGTAGTTCGTATGAAGGAGAACGAATACTCGGAAGATTGCGCTCACATGAAATGATAGAAATTCCAACAAATCGGAAGAGAGAGAGAGAGAGAATGAATTGAACTTGTTGTTTGATTTTTGTTTCAATGCACAGAGCAAAGAAAAAAAAATAGGAGAATGGCTTTGAGGGCCCCGCATGGAGGTGAGGGAGAGATGGCCAGGGAGTGGAGCTGCTATGACAGGTGGGCCCCTACAAGAAAGTTGCTCAAAGAAGAAAAGAAGAAGGAAGGCAGTGCACAGGCAGAGTAGGGAGCACACGGTTGCCAGCGGAATCCGGGCAAACGGGGAGGGGTTAGAGAGTGGTGTTGGCGGCGATTTGAAGAGGAAGGGATGGAACACACGGTGCTCCATTTTATAGGCAGACGCGGCACACGATTTGACGAGGAACGTGGTTTGAATTCGCGGGGGCGTACGCGGCCAGCCGTGCGTGGGGCTCCGGCAAGCCGGCGATGCTTTGGAGAAAAGGAAGGGAGCACGACGTAGAACGTCGCGAGGCGAACACAACGGCATGGACAATGTCACTAGGAGATCAATGACGGTGGTGGAGTGTGAGGAGGAAGGTGATTCAGCCGGCGGCAGAAAAAGCTTGATTGCAGAGAGAAGAGAGCGAGAGAGAGGGGCGAATTCTGGTGATAAGAAGAGGAAGCCGAGGGGCTCTCTGTGACGTGGTTGGCTCAGAGAAGCAATCACCGGAGAGGGAGAGCAAGGAGGTGGAGCTCACGGCCGAACTGCACTAGAGAAGAAATGGACTTCACTAGCTGTTGTGCTTTGGTTGGGGAAAAGAAATGGAGGAAGAGGGGAGAGGAAAGGGGAGGAAGGAGCTGCTCGCCTCCTTTTATAGCTGAGAAAGGGAGGAGGGAGCATTGGGGAGGCGCACGGCTGGCATGGCAGCAGCAATCGGCGTGGGAGAAAATGGGTAGCATGGGGCAATGGGCGGGGAGGGCATAGGGAGGCAAGACATGGGCAGCATGGTGGTGCCAGAGCAAGGGAGAGACAGGGTCAGAGGGATGGGCAAGGGTGCTACACACAGCCGGGAGCATGGGGAGGACAGAGAAAAAGGCTCAGTTGGAAGATGACCACGAAAAGGGAGGTGAGAGAAAAGAAATAAAATCTAAAAAAATAAAAGGAATCCAAAAATTAAATTTTTTTGTAAAATACCTTGGAACCTGAAAAGATCAAATAAAACAATTTTATATTTATTTGAATTCTATTTGAATTATTTTTAAAAAAATTCGGTAGAAATTCAATTTACGCTTTAATAAATTCAATAAAATATAAAAACTCCAAAAGAAATCCCTCGCTTTTAAAATAATTTATTTAAATTAAATTTACAACCGAGAAAAGGAATTTTTGAGAAAAACATAAAAGGAAATAATTTAAATTGAACTCCAGGGAAATAGTAAAAGAATTTGGAGAAAATACAATAAACCATTTTTATTTTAATTGAAGTTTGATTTATCCACATTAAATTGGTTTATTTTCTAAAATTTTGAATTAAGCTTTAACAAACCAAGAAAAAATCATCTGGATCCTTTTTATTTTTAAAACTTCAAAAAGGCCCCAGAAAGTTGGGATTTTTTTTTTTTTGAACTTGATAAGATTATTTCCAACTCAAAGTTTGGCTTTTATTTTTGCACATAAATTTTTAATTCTGAAAAATAGGAAAAGGCTTTTTAAATTTCAGAAAACTAAAGAAATTAATTAAGTTTTTCTTTTCATTTTTAAATCCAGGTAAAACCCATAAACTTAATAAATTTTATTTTTGACTTTTTAAAATATAGGAAATTCGAGAAAAGCAATAAATCTCTTTTAAAACTCGGGAAATCCAATAAAATAGTAATTTCATTAATTTTAAAACAATAACAGAACTTTGGGATGTTACATGTTATGCGGTGTGCTAGATGATTGAGGCAAAGGAAATAACTGAAAGCCACTGAATTGGCTGGTCCACATGTCAGCGCAAATTTTACATACGTAGGTGTGTGGGAAGGGACGATTCCTCCCGCTGCGCGGGGGTAAACCCCAATCTTTATTAGTTAAGATATATTTGTGGAATTGTTAACAGAAAGCTAGCTATATTTTTACCAAATCAGTCAACTTTTGGATCGTTTGATTATGATTCAACCAGTTTCCCTTCCTGCCTCTACATAGTGGCTCCACTCCCCTGTACCTAGCTTCTAATGTTGGCCGCCAAGGCAGCATCTCCTTTGACGCCTCACGCCACACCAACATCCTCACTAGGGATGGCAATCGAGCGCGGCGGGTATGAGTAGTGCTTGCCTATATCTGTGCCCGTCAACCCAAAAGTCCCCCATGGGCATGCACTCTAAGGGCAACGGGCAGAGAACCTCGCCCATATTCGTCGCCCGTGGGTACCCATCGCCCATAGGCATGCCCGTGTACCGGCTGAGGACGCGAGGAGGGGGTGGGGAGGGCATGAGGAGGGGGCGGCGCGGCTAGGCGGGAGGATTGGGGATATGGGGTTGGTGGCGGCTAGGCTAATGGAGTGAATGAGTGATGGTTGGCCGAATGTGTATTAGGGTTTCGTTGGGCCCACCTGTTAGTGTGGATTGATGGGTAAATGGGTGAGACGGGCATGAGTGGAACTCACCCATGCTCATGCTCGTTTACCTGATGGGCAGATGATTGCTCACATTTCCATGCTTGTGGGCAAAGAAAGCACCCAATATCCGTCTCCATTACGGCATTTGCCTGTAGGCACGTAGATAATTGGGCATAACTGTCATCCCTAATCCCCACCTTCTTGCACTAGTGTCATCTGTCCTGCCCGGTGAATTCAAAAATCTTAATCAATTAAATCAAATTTGAAGGTGAGAAAACTCGATTGAAATCTCAAAATGTTTTAGTTGGGTGTTGTCTAGCAAACTCGTGCCAAATTGAAAAAAGAACAAGACGATGACACATGGTAAGACATTATTCATTCATTTGGCACGAATACCATTCCAAATAGAACATTCCAATTTATTTGGAAAATGGCACCAACAATGGGACATTACAACAAACAGGTGGTAGGCAGGAAGGAAAGAGGACAAATAAAGTATCAACGATGACACGAGCATGAGGTTAAATAAGAAAAATAAAGGCACGAGCATGCCGTCAAGATGAAGGGAAGTGGATCACAGTGGGGAGGGTTCGACGACATATCGCAGTGCATTCTTTTTCCACGCCGTTGCGGCTGGCCGTTCGCCTTGACCACGATGCCGCCACCGTAGCTTAGTTCTAGTCGAGCCTCTGCTCCGGTTGAGATCGCTGCGGTGGATCCGTGCCCGACAACGACACCGCGCCTCAAATCCGCATCGTCTTATCCATCTCCGGCACGGACGCACGCAAATCCGAGCCGTAGGAGCCTTCCTCCTCCTTGCCGGCCCTGAATTCCATAGCGAACACTGCGGATACAAGGGCTGCGCCCAATTCACGCGCTCGCACCCTAGCATCCACCCATTTCCCATGCAAGCATGGGGAAGAAATGGATTGGGGGAAGTGACATGCGATGAAGAGTAAAGGGAGATCGTAACAGTAGAGGGAGGAAGAGGAGATGGCTTGTAATTGGAGGGTAGAGGGAGACTGGGGGGACTGGGGAGAATGTGGTGAAGCAGTTGTGAGGTAGAGCGACAGGACCATCCGTCGTCGCTGGGTTTTTGAGAGCGGGGGTGTGTGTTCAGTGACGAAACTCACTCTTTATATTAGTAGAGACTAGTCAAATGCCCTTGTGTTACAACAGAAATCAAATTCTCCACCGTGCCAAATATTATCCATGTTATATATTGAAGAATGATGCAACATTTATTTTCTTCCACTGAACCAAGCAAAAAATCATGCATGAACAGGATAGCGCGCAATGCAAACTGCAGAGACAATAGACACGAAATGGCTTAACAACATTTATTTTCTTCCACTGAACCAAGCAAAAAATCATGCATGAACAGGATAGCGCGCAATGCAAACTGCAGAGACAATAGACACGAAATGGCTTAACAACTGAATGTGAAAATTGACAATAATCCTATTTGTCGTGCGGTTTACCAACGATGAATGAACATTTGGAGATAGGATACGAAGAAATGTACATAGATGATCAATCATAATCCTAGGCCTTGAACTCTATCCTTTTTCCCATACACGAATAACCAAAAATTCATGTCCTCTGGTCAAATGAACTTAGAATAAAAATACTATCCAGAAGATGAACACATTGGACCGGGCGTTCATTTTTTGTTAGCTGTCATTCAATTGTCCACATTTCAAAGCTGGTTAGCTGAGTTTCATACAATTTACACGCGGAGAACACCATGGCTGCGAAAGGACGGACATTCAAGAATTAGCATATCATGATCCATCTATCGAGTCCCTTCTTGCAAGTGGGGAAGTGAGAACGAATATTAGCAACCTTTTTTGTGTTTGCATTCTTTGGTGGACAAATTCACATGTATCTCTCTGGATCTCTGGTAGCAGTTCCTCCACCATGGCTGGCTTGATATCTTCACATTCAACATCCTATCTTCTGATAATTCACACCGGAGTGACACTAACAGATGAGCCACCGATGACTATGTTATTCTAATTCTCCTTCTTTGTCCTCGGCTTGTCTTTCTTCCTCTTCAATCTTGTAGAATTTGCGACACATAAGTAGCAGACCAAAGACTTCACATTCAATTATGTGTAGTTGATCCTTTCACGGTGGTCATCCATCTAGTTAAAAGGAATGCACAATTTGCTGCAATGCAAAATAGCCATGATTACTGTCATGCTATGACAAGATACACATTCAGTAGGAAAACAATTTATGATAGTCCATAACTTATCTACTGTTTTCCAAAAAAAAAGTCTATCTCTGCTCTAAAATAATAATAATAAATGTTACTTGACGAAATGAATAGGGGTAGTTGTAATTATTTTTCAAGATGATAGAATAAAAAACGCAAGAAATTAAAGGAGATAATCAACTACCAAGCTGCACAGTGCACACGTGTCCTCGGCTAGATTGATTGCAAAGCTCAGGGCATCAACTTAATCGGCCTAATCTTGTGGAGAACTCTAGGAGGCTATAAAATTGGGAGCTCCCTCGACTTTGAAATGGATTTGTTAAACATGCATTGCAACAAAAATGAAATGTCATTCTATGAACAAATCGATGGAGTCAGACATTATCTCATCAAAATTTTGTTGAGTTATGCAGCAGTTAATAGATAAATGTAACAATTTAGATGATTGGGCCAAGATTGCTATATGCTTTGGCAATTAAAGATTCAGCAAGCAGAAATGTGACGACAAACTAAAATCACCAAAGCTGCAGCCGATTAGTCTCGGAGTAGAATAAAATTCAAGAGACAGAAGGTACAAATCAAGAATAAAGCCATGCAAAAATCAACAACCAATGGCAATCAGAGTTGCCTCCTCCCCTGCACAAGAGACATCAATAACACACAAACTGGCCTTTTGAGAATAGATGCAAACATAACTTGCCATGTTCCACAAAAGTCTAAAACGGAACAAGAAAAGGCAGAAAACAGATAATGTCTACGAAGGACCATGAATTGAACCCATTTACAGTACAATCTAAACAAAGATTACACTCTTCTAAGTACCACATCCCTGACACATCCAAACCGGCATATCCTCCTCATTTGAAAAGACAATAGAATGTGCAATTCGGAGAGCTCATACCAGAGTTTTATAGGTCATCAATAAATCATCTTCTGAAACAAAGTTTCAACTGTTATGCATCCTGCACTTCCTCAAGAGAATCATATTAACAGTTTCGGCAATACCTAGGAAGGCAGGACGACAAAGTTTCTAGGCAATTAGTCAGCAATAAATTATCTCAGAAAAGGTTTATTGTAAGCATGCTAATTTTTCTAAAGAAACATATACTAATCTGTAGTAGCTAAAATCAATTATAAAATGAAGCATTGATCATCCACAGCCTTGATCTCAAAACTGAACCAAAACCTAAAAGTAATTACCTATCAACAATTCACAACAACCACATTCCAACAAAAATGAACCAAAATCAGTAGTCGAAGGCCTTACCTTGCTGCTGGTGAACATGAGCTCATGAAGATCAGCAGTTGAAGGCCTTACCTTGCTGTTGGTGAACACGAGCTCATGAAGATCAGCAGTCGAAGGCCTTGCATAGATATAATTCTGTGTTGGCATAATTATAACCAATTACTCATAATTATAGAAGAAACCGAAAGAAATACTGGAGGAAAAAAAATCTCACCACTTGTGCTTGGTGCTTGTTGCGATCTCCTCTCCTCTTTCCTAACTTATTTCTCTTTCCTCCCTTTGAAAGTTCTGCAGTAAAAAAAACATACCACTAATTTGAGAACTGTGAACAGCAAGCCGAAGAAAAAAATAGCATGGTGGAGGCCGTTCATTGAGAAAGGAGTAGGGCGAGAGGAGGAGATGGAGATGGAGATGGGTAGCTGCAGAGAAGGAGAAGTGGAAAGCGAATCACAGAGAGCAAATAATTGCCTACCTTTTCTGCTATAAGGATTCTCAATGGGGGGAATTCATATTTTTCCCTTCACTTAGACCTGTTTTCAGATTTTACACCCCTTCTCGATGTAATTGATATTTTGCTCTCAACTTAGTCGTTTTCTTCGTTATTTACCCTCTTTGTATTATTTTAATAATATCCAACCGTTTACCCCGTTTGGACCATGCGAAAATACATTTTTGCCCCCCCATGCGCATCTCCTCCCCATTCGTCCTTTCCCCAATCCATTTCTTCGCCTCCTCCCTCCGCAGCCTCCGCCTCCAACTCCCTCCTCCTCCACCGCCCTAGACCCGCCAAGGCCGACGCCTCCTCCCTCCGCGGCCTCCTCCTACAACTTCCTCCTCCTCCACCGCCCCAGCCCCGCCAAGGTCGACGCCTCCTCCCTCCGTGTACCCGCACGTGCCGCCAAGATCTCCTGCAGCGCCTTCGCTGCGCCCTCCCCGTCCTACCCCGCCGCCGGCGCTGCCGAGCGCGGCGTCTACAACTTCGCGGTCGGCCCGGCCACGCTCCCACTCTCCGTCCTCGAGAAGGAGCAGACGAAGCTTGTCAACTAATGCGGCTCCAGCATGAGCATCATGGAGATGAGCCACCGCGGGAAGGAGTCAACGCGCCTCCGGCTCACCCGGCCCCCTGCGGTCTCCTCCCGCGCCCACTCCTTCTTGGCGACGCCGATGACGGTGTAGTCAAGGCCCAGCTGCTTGAGCTCCTCGTTGTTGTTGTTGTTGAAGCTGCTGCAGAGGCTGCACTCGCCGGTGAGCACCACAAGGCCGCGACGGCTGCTGCTGCGTGGGGCATAGAGCGCGGCGAGGCCGTGGATGTCGGCGGCGACGAAGGTGGGGCCCGAGGTGTCATGGTCGAGGGAGGGGCTGCACGGCGGACGGGTGCTCAGCAAGGAGCTGCTCGAGGAGGCGAAGTGTAGCAAGCGTGGTGACGACGGTGAGGCAGAGGCCACCGCGGGCGGCGAGGTGGAGGAGGGGCTGTGTGTGGCCTGGTGCCGGGTAGGGGACGACCAGGATGTGCGGGTGGAGATCGGCGATGAGGCGGCGGCGCTGCGAGAGGTGCTAGAGCGGCAACATGCAGCGCTAGGGTCTCCTTTGGCTCCAGCTCTAGCTCGCTCTCTCACGCTCGAGTAGACATGGGCTGATGCCGCGCGGGCCAGGCACAGGCCGAACCGGGGAGGCGCGTGGGAAAGCCAGGGAGGCGGAGGCGCGGTGGGCGACGCCGCGCGCGCGCCGCGAGGAGGGTCGGAGGCACGGTGGGCGGCCGAGGTGGCGGCGCCATGGAGGCCGAGGAGTGCGCGGCGCGCGAGAAGCGGCGCCGGCCGAGGCAAGAGGCGGCCGGGCGGCGCATTCGGCAACAACTCCACTGGTGCAGGGGAAAAGAATGAGCCAAGGGCAAGGGCAAAGTTGTATTTCGCATTGGTCCAAACGGGGTAAACAGTTGGATATTATTAAAATAATACGAAGAGGGCAAATAACGAAGAAAACGACTAAGTTGAGGGCAAAATATCAATTACATCGGGAAGGGGTGTAAAATCTGAAAACGGGTCTAAGTGAAGGGCAAAATATGAATTCCCCCTTCTCAATGCATTGTGAGACATCACACAAAGTACAAGTCTAGAAGAATACAGCCAAACCGAAAATTATCACACCAACCGCAAGTGTGGAATTTTGGCAATTTACGATCAAAATAACCCCAAAAATAGGGAAATTTAGGGGTGGCTCGAACTCAAGCAACCTAAATTTTAGCAATTTAGGGTGGCAGCCTTGAGCACCTTGAGCGAGTACTTGACGACTTGTGAATGGAGCACAGGACCATCCCGTCCTCTTCTTCCTCGGCTCCCTCTGTTCCTCCATCCGGACCGACGATTCAGCTCGCCACCATTGAAGGGAACTTGCGCCTGCCCTACTACCTTTGTCCCTACCACGTGTTAGAGATATATGTATAATGTATTATTCCCTATTGTTATGAGGGGTTATTTGCATATTCATCACCTGTACTTTGTGTATATATACTGGCCCATTGGCCCCCTGAGAATACAAGTTGCTATTCCTAACATGGTATCAGAGTAAATTAGGATTACCTCTCCCGGACGCGCAACTCGTCCTCCTCTGCCCTAGCCGCCGCCGTCGGCTTCCCTCCCCTT
Organism: Ampelocalamus luodianensis; assembly: GCA_036346255.1. Lineage (NCBI taxonomy): Eukaryota > Viridiplantae > Streptophyta > Magnoliopsida > Poales > Poaceae > Ampelocalamus > Ampelocalamus luodianensis. The sequence continues at coordinate 21,345,699 of CM070622.1, read as the reverse complement.
TGCCTCACACCATCACCAGCCGCAGGACCCTTCCACCGCCGGCCTCGTCCTCCGGTTGCTCGCGCGCCGCCGGATTCACCGCGTCGCGCCACCGCCTCGTCTTGTTGTCACCCGAGCCGGTGCCTCCAGATCCTTGAAGCCACGTCACTTTGTGGGCCCGCCTCTGTCGCCTGGTGTCGTCTTCCTCGGCCTCGCCTCTCCACTACAGCCACCGAGGAGGACGCCGACGCAGCCGCCCGATCCGCTGTTGCTCGGACCGCCGCCGCCGCCACCCGCTCCATCATCGCACACCAGCTACCGCCGCCGCCACTGCTGCCGGGGGAACCCTAGTTCCCACGTGCGTGTGTTTGTAGCAGGCAGGCCGGGCCGAATGGGCCTCGGCTCTTTTTAGTCGGAAAAAAAGAAAAAAAAAAGAAATAAAAATGTCGTTCTAACCGCCGTGCCGTCCAGCGCCGCCTGTTAGACTTCATTGTCTTGGTCGCCGTGCCGTCCAGCGCCGCCTACCAATGGGCACCGTTTCCCTCCCTCGCTGCCCGGTGATCTTCGATGGTGTTAACTACACCGACTTTGTGTCTCACATACTCATTCACATGCGTGGTCTTCGTCTCTAGGGCGTCCTCTCTGGCGATATCACCTGCCCACCTTGCCCTATTCCTTCGACGGAGTCTACGCCTGTTGCACTGCCCCCGACAGCTGATAAGGCTGCAGTTGAGGCCATTGGCCTTTGTCGGGACCCAGAATTACGATTCTGGAACCCTATGTGTATACTGCACTAGTCCAGGATCACGCTAGTGCACACAGGGTTAACATAGGTAAATATCGATCCACACAAGCGATAAATAAAGTAAACGATTAATTTGAATAACAAATAAGGGTTTTGACCTTATGGTCGAGTTTACACTTATTAAGCCACGCAGGGCTAACAGAGAATAAAACAGCAGCGGAACGGAAAACTCCAGCGTAGATCCCACCAATTCACCACAGGCAACCGACTGGGATCCAGACCTTAACGAACGATCAGCCTTCAACGAACTCCTCCTCAAAAGCAGGCGTAGACTCCTCCTCTTCTGTAGGTTTGGCGCAAGTTTTACAACAAGCGTGAGTACACAACCGTACTCGCAAATCATACCACAGAATGCAATGTATAGATGCAGGCTTATTCCAAAGAAAAAGGCTTCTGTGATTCTTTTGCATAAAAGCAACATTTGCAATTGAATACAAATAATAGATTGAAAACATAATTCAAAACAAAAAAACAATATTAATTTATGATTGTTTCCACAAAACACACACACTAAAGCAGTTATTTCACATAGCCATATGATTGAGGTCACACAGCTCCCATCCCAACATTTTATGAAAACTACCCCTCGTGTGAAATCCCGAGCATGTCCATGACCATGACGCGCTATTCGAATAGATTGATTTAACACTCTGCAGAGGTTGTACACTTTACCCACAAGATACAACTAGTGTAGCAAGCACTAATCATAACAAAGCAGTTCGGAAACTTCATCTCAAACATTGACATTCCCGGTGTGCTTACAAACCGCTATACCACTCACATAGAATTGGTATAACACACACCATTGGACGGGAAAGGCGAATCGTCCCGCGATGCAACCACCAAGTAGTCACACCTCCACCTGTCACACGACCTAACCTATCCACGAACATCAATGCGAGAATCCATAACTTACTAAGTTAGGCCCGTCCCATACCGGGCATGTGGTCGTGCGATGAAGGCTCGAGTTCAATGGCGCACAAAGTTAAATCCTTAATTGACCAAGGCAAGACTTCCATTTTCTAACTAAGTCACAAAGACCATCATTCCCCTCACATAGACCACCATGTCACACAGTCTCCACCACTTGCCTCAGTCTAAATCCTTTACCACCCAGTTGGTTTTAGTGCAACACATGCCATCACGAAGTAATAACACATAGCACACAGTTTTACACGAAGTTCTATAGTCACTTAGTCATAGTTCATATTTGCAACTTTCATGAGATGTGAGACTCGTAGCATGGCTAAGCAATTGTACTCACATCTAACCAACCCACGTTGGTGCTATAATATTACCAACTAATAACCAATCTAGGGTGACAAGGAATTATGACATACAAGGCCAAAGTGTGATAACAATTTGGATAATAACTATGCCCAAAGCATTTAAATAAATAATTAAAATAGAATGCAGTACTTTCAAACAAAGTATTTGAAAAACTGGGTTCAAGATGATCAAAGGTATGACTTGCCTTGGAAAAGGTCTATGTACTGGTCTTGATCTTGGGGTGCTCCTTCTTCAACGAAATTCCCCGACGAATCGACGTCTACTCGCAAACGAGACAAAAATAAACAAAACAAATAAATAATAGAGGCAAAACAAACTCCAAAAATTAAATAAAAATCTCAGATAAATAGATCTTGAATTTAGACAAATTTAGAAATTTGAATGGGCTCAATCGGAGTTAGGATGCAAAAGTTATGAGCTTTGGAAGATTGGAAATCTAAAGAAACCCTAATTTGGATTTTCTGGATTTTCCCGAATTATTTTCCTATTGGAAATTTCGGAATATGACGCATGCTGACGTCAGCAGGGGTTTTTCGGAAATAAAACAAATCCTGAGAAAAGGTTAAGAGGCTGACAGTGGGACCCTCGGTCCATGGACCAGGTCCACGAAGATGGTTCATGGTCTACGGGTGTACGAGTCCATGGAACAGTACACTCACACGTGGGGCCCACGAGTCAGTGGCTCGGCTTATGGTGGAACAGATCTACACGGGCTTGGGTCTAGGGTTTGGCAGAGGTGGCACGCGGGCTGCTGACGGGGCTGGTGACTCGGCGACACGCGAGCAAAGAGGCCGACGTGGCAGCCGAGCTGGCGGGACACGGTGGCTTGCCGGCGAGTTTTGCCGGCCGTGTACGACAACGGTGACTCCGGCCACGGCGGCGGCAACGGAGGGTGGCACCGAACTCCTCGCACTCTCGCGAACCTGGTGACACGGCTGGTGGCTCCCGGCGGTGACCAAAACTGCGGTGGCGCCCACGGTTGGCGGCGGAGCGGTGCGGTTGAACGGCGACGAGGCGATGCGGGGCTCCTCCGGTGAAGATCTCGCGCGCACCGGGTCGAACACACCACGGCGACCTCGAATCTGGTGACGCGGAAGGCTGGGACTCACCGACGGCGGTGCGAGATGGCGGAGAAGGTTGCGGCGGCGCCGAGGTTGAAGGGCTCGATTCTCCCCGATGGCGGCGCAAACCGAGAGGCAGCCCTAGGGTTTTGAAGGAGAGTGTTGGAGATATACCCTAGAGGCAATCATATTGATGATGATATTTCATTGTATCCATGATTTAATAAATGTTCCTTGAATATTGCCTTTGTGTTGATTAACAAGTATGTGACTTGTTTGTGAAACTCTTTACTTGTATGGTTATTCTAAAGTTGTCCCTAGTCGGAGTTCATGTGAGGACACACGTGAATGATGGATTAGCACATGTATCGGTTGATGACCATGTTTCACGAGTCATAGACATGGAGATGTCAAACCAATAATGTGGACACATGTTTAGAACATGGGGTTGGACCGACCCAACATGAGACATAGTAATTATTCTTATGGTTCTCTCTACACAATGTGTACGCCTTGTCCTTAGACACGAGATTGTCGCATGTACTTGAGATGTGAATCGACCTACTTAGAGGCTATCAAACGCTACTCGTGGCGAGTAGTTATAAAGGTAGCTTTGGGTTTGTCATGAAGCATCTTTGCGAGGCATGGTCGATCGAGATGGGATTTGCCCTCTCTACGAGAGAGATATCTCTAGGCCTCGGTGATCGGATCGAAATGCATGACCATGCTACTTAAGGTTAAGAGTTAACCTAGTAAGGGATTAGGATCACGGGATCGAGAAAGAGTGGTCACTTGGAGCTCGACCAGAATATCGTGAGGCAAAGGGATTGGCATGTACATAACGTTGTGATGGTTCGTCCGATATGATCTTTACGTATGTTTAGGAGTTGGCACGTCTTGCTAGAGGGCGCTACCAACTATTGACCAAGTATGTGTACTCGCGTAATGTCTAAACATATGTGAACCATAGGTCACACACTTAGAGTGAAGCCTAATTCGGATTGGATCCGAATTAGGCTGGTATTGAGTCCTAATGGGCCTCTATTCGTAGAAGCCCATTATAAGGGCGTCTATAAAAGGAGGGCGGCGCTGGTTGAGGTTGAGTTTTTCGTGACATCCCCAAACCTGGCCGCCACCCTCCCACGCCCTAGTCGCCGCGCGGATCTAGTAGTCCGGCGTCGTCGCTTCCTCCGTGCGTGTGGATACCTTTGAAGGCGCATTTGCATGCGTGGCGTTGGGACGAACCGCAAGAAAGGAGGCGTGCGTGGGGCGCCACGGCGAGGACGAGGAAGTAGTACGACTACTCGCCCGACGTCTTGCATCAACTTGGTACAACTACTCGCCCGACGCTTGTGCATCAACTTCCGCACTGCGCGTCTAGTGGTAAGACCGTGATCTATAAGCTGCGGTGATCTTGGTTTACGGGTAGAATTTTTTAATTTGCGCTAGTGTAGCCTACCCGTTTCCCTACTGATGGTATCGAGCGGTTCTTTGTCATGTTATAGGTTGGGTGATTTGCATATGGCGATATGTAAATCGGTATGATCGATGTGATTGATTGTATAGTTATGGTAATGGATTGGTGCGGTTTTAGTGATCATCTTTGCTAAGGTCGTGAAACAACATACCTCTACGGTCGGATTCGCCATCGGGGTGAAGCGGTGACACGTAAAACCGGTTGCGGCATGCGAAGATCAATATGATTGATCGAATCGGAACCTAGATTAATAATCGATGTACCGTGATCATGCTTGCTAAGGTCATGAAACAATATACCCCTACGGTCGGATTCGCCATCGGGGTGAACGGTGACACATAAAACCGGTTGCGGCATGCGAAGATCAATATAATTGGTCGAATCGGAGCGATGAGTCGATTTGTGGTAAATATGATTTGCCGATCAAAATCCTATGTAAAAATTGCATAGATTGGATCTCTGTTTTTTACGAATGTCAGGACAGGGCGCGCGCGCGCCGAACCAGCGAGAAACCCCTCGACCCCTATCCGTAGATTGCGATTCTATGCATAAACTTGTTTTTGCGGGATGTATGTGACCAGTATGGCCTAATGTGTATGTGATGCATGTTTGTAATATTTGCATGACTGCGTGTCGTGGAGTGCGGCAACACTTGGAGCCATTGTGTTGTCAAAGTATTGTATTAACGGCTGCGTCTTGTCGACTTGTGATGATTCCTAGTATTCATGTATTTTATTACTAGTTGTTATGAGTAATAGCTTATAGTAGTACTCGAAGGACACATCACTCGGAGGATGGCACACATGAACCATGGAGATGGAGATCATCATGGTGGATGATTCTATGGCGATGGAGATCACCATGAGAAAATGGGCCATCTTGAGTCACAAGCTGTGTGAATGCTATTCCTATTGTTTTACTCCTATGCATGTTTGAATGGTAGAAGTATAGCGATCCCTCACAAAATGTTAAGTTAAACATATGCCCTCCCAATTAAACTTTGCACCATCCATGTCTTGTAAATTGATGGTGGGTCTATAAAATTAGGGCACCATCAACTTTCCTTGACTAGATGAGTTTTGTATCGGATACTTACATGCATAAGGATTGGTGAACTTAACAAGGTTATCATAAAGGTTATGGGCATTGGGGCATAAAGGTTGGCGCGAGGGCATAGAGATGTCACCCAACAACAAGAGTCATATAGAGATATGATTAGCAAGGTGTTGCTTACGAATTACCTTGTCTCCTAGCGGTGATGCAAAAGCTCACTAGTAGACTCGTTAATTGCGGATCTTGAATCGCTAAGAATCAACAGAGGGATGTTGATTTTAGTGGGAGTACATTCTATTAAATTTGTTTAATATAGTTTACTCTATCATGGTTTTATTTGTCTTAGTATTTTGCATTTCCTATTGTAGATCAATGGCATCTAGCAACCACGCACACCCTTTTGCTTTGCGATCGATTCTTGAGAAAGAGAAATTAAATGGAACAAACTATTGGATTTGGTCCGTAACACGAAATTGTTCTCGGGCGGATAAAAGGAAAACGTTCGGACACCCCAATCCCGAAGAACACGCTAACAATGCGTCTGCTGCTTTTAAAAATGCCTACAAGAAAGCATGTGATGACTCTCTTGAGATTAGCTGTCTTATGCTTGCATGCATGGAACGACCTTCAAAAGCGGTTTGAGGATCGAAGGCGTATGATATGATCATAGCGCTTAGGACATGTTCGACACGGGCCGGGTGAGCGGTTCAATGTCTCTAAGGCTTTTACGGAATGCAAGTTAACGAAGGTGCACCGTAGGCCCACATGTGATCAAAATGGTTGGTTCTGATCGGACTTTGGATAAACTTGGTTTTCCAATTGGCCAAGAGTTGGCAATCGATTTCATTTTAGCGTCTCTTCCACCTAGCTATGGGCATTTCATTTGAACTACCATATGCATGGGGCGGATAAGGGCCTTAATGAGCTTTGTGGGATGCTCAAAGCAGATGACATTAAGAAGTGTGCGGGGCCTAGCCATGTGATGGTGTGTGAGAACAAGTCTAGCTTCAAGAAAAAGGGTAAGAAGCCATGGCCAAAGAATAAGGGCAAGGTTAAAGATATGATCTCGAAGCCAACGCCTAAGCCTAATCTTTGGACACGAGGTGAGACAGTATGCTTCTATTGTAAAGCGCCTTTGGAAGAGAAAGCGCAAGAAGTACATGGATTCCGATGAATGCAAGAAGAAGGTGGAAGTAAGACTTCCACCCATGGTACACTTGTCATAAATGTTTTAGACATTTTCTCATGATTCTCCTATTAACTCTTGGGTATTTGATACGGATCGGTTGCTCACATTTGCAACTCGATCGAGGGCTAATAAGAAGTAGAGGAGTCGCAAGAGGTGAAGTTGATTTTCGCGTCGGAAATAAAGCAAGGGTTCTTTGCGTTGACCGTCGGCACCATGCAACTTCACTTCCTTCAAGATTTATTATGGAATTGAATAATTGTTATTATGTTCCTAGTATGAGTCGAAATATTTTATCCCCTCATGTTTGATGAGAGATGGTTATTCATTTGCAAGTAAAGACAATGGTTGTTTGATCTCTAAAAATGGAATGTTTATGGCTTTAGCCCATTGTGAATGGGTTATTTATTTTAAATCTTGATGATGCGCCTATCTTTAACATAAATGCTAAAAGACTTCGACCTAATGATTTGAATCCCACCTATGTTTGGCATTGTCGTTTGGGTCACATAAGTGAAAAGCGCATGAAGAAGCTCCATGTCGATGGTCTTCTAACCGTTTGATTTTGAATCATACGAGACATGTGAAGCTTGTTTGCTTGGTAAGATGACCAAATCACCTTTCAAAGGTTCTTTTGAGAGGCGTCGGACTTGTTGGAAATCATACATCTTGATGTATGTGGACCAATGAGCACATTGCTAGAGGTGGATTTCATTACTTCATAACTTTCGCGATGATTTTAGTAGATATGGCTATGTCTACTTAATGAAGCATAAGTCTGAAACTTTTGAAAAGTTCAAAGAGTTCGAATGAGGTTGAAAATCAACGTGCCAAGAAAATTAAGACTCTGCGATCGATCGTGGTGGCGAGTATTTGAGTCATGAATTTAGCAATCATCGAAGAGTTGCGAAATTGTTCCACAGCCTAACACCGCCGGAGCGCCTCAAAGAAGCGGGGTATCGAGCGGCGTGTCGGACCTTGTTGGACATGGTTCGATCGATGATGAGCGATCGATTTACCATTATCCTTTTGGGGTTACGCTCTAGAAAGCAGCACTTTCACACTTAATAGGTGCCGTCTAAATCCGTAGTTAAGACACCATATGAGATATGGGTGGGAAGAGTCACGATTTGTCTTTTCTAAAGATTTGGGGATGTGAGGCGTTTGTCAGCGACTCTGATCGGACAAGCTCACACCCAAGTCGGATAAATGCATTTTCGTGGGATATCCGAAGAAACCTTTGGATATTACTTCTACAACCGACTAGAGGGCAAAGTGTTTGTCGCTCAAGTGGTGTTTTCCTAGAGAAAGAGTTTCTCAACAGGAGACAAGTGGAAGAACAGTGCGGCTTGAAGAAGTTCAAGATGAACCAATCGGGAAGACTCGACGAATGATGCCCATGTGGCGAGAACAAGTTGAGGAACCCATGGCAAAGGAAGCACCACCACCACGAAGGTCGGAAAGGCTCGCAATGCGCGAGATATGTTATTGTTAGACAATGATGAGCCTCACGACCTATGCGGAAGCAATGATGGACCAGACTATGAGAAATGGCATAGTGCCATGAGATCCGAGATAGCATCCATGGAGACAATCAAGTTTGGAATTTGGTTGACCCGCTTTGATGGTGTTAAAACCATAGAGTGCAAATGGATCTATAAAAGGAAGATTGATATGGATGGAAATGTTCATATCCATAAAGCTCGACTTATCGCAAAGGTTTTCGGCAAGTTCAAGGAGTTGACTACGATGAGACTTTCTACTTTGTAGCGATGCTTAAATCAATACGGATCATTCTAGCTATTGGTGCATATTTCGACTATGAGATATGGCGGATGGATGTCAAAGCGGCTTTCCTTAATGGAAATTTAACCGAGGACGTGTATATGATACGGCCAGGGTTTTGTCGATCAAACAATGCTAGAAAAGTATGCAAACTTCAAAAATCCATTTATGGATTGAAGCAAGCATCTCGGAGTTGGAACATTCGTTTTGATGAAGTAGTCAAAGGGTTTGACTTCATCAAAAGCGAAGAAGAATCTTGTGTTTACAAGAAGACAAGTGGGAGCTCACTCGTATTTCTAATCTTATATGTAGATGACATATTACCGATTGGAAATGATATTCCTATGCTCGAGTCCGTTAAGACCTCACTGAAAAATAGTTTCTCAATGAAGGACTTAGGGAGCGGCATATATTTTAGGTATTAAGATCTATAGAGATAGAAAAGGCTAATAGGATTAAGCGAGTACTTACATTGACAAAGTGTTGAAACGGTTCAACATGGAGGAGGCAAAGAAAGGGTTCTTACCCATGTCTCATGGCATAAATCTTGGCAAGACTCGGTGTCCTTCGACAACCGATGGCGAGATCGCATGAGTAAGATTCCATATGCTTCGGCCATTGGATCTATCATGTATGCTATGATATGTACTCGCGAGATGTTTCCTATGCTCTAAGTGTTACAGCAGATACGGTGATCGGTGAGAGTCAGCGACGATACGGTTAAAAACATCCTCAAGTATTTGAGAAGAACTAAGGATGTGTTCCTAGTCTACGGAGGTGAGGAAGAGCTCGTTGTAAATGGTTACACCGATGCAAGCTTCCAAACCGACAAAGATGATTACAAATCGCAATCGGGTTTTGTGTTCCTTTTGAGCGGTGGTGCGGTAAGTTGGAAGAGTTCCAAGCGGAGGCGTTGCGACTCTACAACGGAGGTCGAGTTCATTGCGACTTCAAGCGGCAAAGAAGGTGTTTGGATAAGGAAGTTCATAATCGAACTAGGTGTGGTTCCTAGTGCGTGCGGTCCTGCGGATCTTTCTTGTGATAACGGTGGGGCCATTGCGCAAGCCAAGGAGCCGAGGAATCACCAAAAGAACAAACACATCTTGTGGCGGTTTCATCTCTTTCGAGAGATCCTTAATCGAGGAGATTTAAAGATATGCAAAATACACCTGATTTGAATGTTTGAGATCCTTTGTGAAGCCTCTCCCACTGACCTAAGCATGAGGTGCACACAAGAGCTATGGGTATTAGATATCTTCTAGATTGACTCTAGTGCAAGTGGGAGCTGTTGGAGATATGCCCTAGAGGCAATCATATTGATGATGATATTTCATTGTATCCATGATTTAATAAATGTTCCTTGAATATTGCCTTTGTGTTGATTAACAAGTATGTGACTTGTTTGTGAAACTCTTTACTTGTATGGTTATTCTAAAGTTGTTCCTAGTCGGAGTTCATGTGAGGACACACGTGAATGATGGATTAGCACATGTATCGGTTGATGACCATGTTTCACAGTCATAGACATGGAGATGTCAAACCAATAATGTGGACACATGTTTAGAACATGGGGTTGGACCGACCCAACATGAGACATAGTAATTATTCTTATGGTTCTCTCTACACAATGTATACGCCTTGTCCTTAGACACGAGATTGTCGCATGTACTTGAGATGTGAATCGACCTACTTAGGGCTATCAAACGCTACTCGTGAATCGGGTAGTTATAAAGGTAGCTTTCGGGTTTGTCATGAAGCATCTTTGCGAGGCATGGTCGGTCGAGATGGGATTTGCCTCTCTACACGAGAGAGATATCTCTGGGCCTCGAGTGATCGGATCGAGAAATGCATGGCCATGCTACTTAAGGTTAAGAGTTAACCTAGTAAGGGATTAGGATCACGGGATCGAGAAAGAGTGGTCGACTTGGAGCTCGACCAAATATCGTGAGGCAAAGGGATTGGCATGTACATAACGTTGTGATGGTTCGTCCGATATGATCTTTACGTATGTTTAGGAGTTGTACGTCTTGCTAGAGGCCGCTACCAACTATTGACCAAGTATGTGTACTCGCGTCATGTCTAAACATATGTGAACCATAAGTCACACACTTGAAGTGAAGCCTAATCGGATTGGATCCGAATTAGGATGGGTATTGAGTCCTAATGGGCCTCTATTCGTAGAAGCCCATTATAAGGACGTCTATAAAAGGAGGGCGGCGGGCGTTGGTTGAGGTTGATTTTTCGTGACATCCCCAAACCACGGCGCCACCCCCCACGCCCTAGTCGCTCGTGCGGATCTAGTAGTCCGGCGTCGTCGCTTCCTCCGTGCGTGTGGATACCTTTGAAGGCGCGCATCACCGTGGCGTTGGGACGAACCGCAAGAAAGGAGGCATGCGTGGGGCGCCACGGCGAGGGCGAGGAAGTAGTACGACTACTGCCCGACGCATCGCATCAACAGTACGACTACTGCGCCCGACGCTTGTTGCATCAACTTCCGCTTTCGCGCGTCTAGTGGTAAGACCGTGATCTATAATTGCAGTGATCTTGGTTTACGGGTAGAATTTTTTTAATTTGCGCTAGTGTAGCCTACCCGTTTCCCTACAGAGAGAGGCGGTGCGGAGATTCTGACGCGGGCGCGGGCCTTAAATAGCCACGGAGGAGGGAGAGTCCGCGAGGAAGGCGGCGGCGCTGCGGAGTCCGGCTCGGACACGAAGAGAAGTCCCGAGCGAAGACGACGCTGACGTGGCAAGTGGGGTCCACTAGGCAGTGGGAGCGGCTCAACGCGGGCGTGTCGGCGGCGCGGTGTGCCGACAGGTGGGTCGGGGTTCGCGTGCGAGGAGAGAGGCGGGCGGTGCGGCGGGGATTGGTGGGCGCGACAGATCGGGCCGGGTTTTGGAAATTGGGCCCGAAAGGATTTCTGAGATTATTAATAGTTTTTCTAATTTAGAAAATACCAGAAATTCAAATAAGCAATAGAATATAGCAAATGAACTCAGAAAAATTCTAGAAAAATGTAGAAAATATATCTGAGCACATAGAACCCAAATAAAATAGTTTTGGCTATTGTTCCACTTGGGATTATTCACATTAAACGTTTTTGATTGCAAAGTCCAATATTGAGCTTTCGAATTAAATTCAAATAAAATTCAAATGGTGAATTTTCTCCTACTAACTATTTAAAAGATTTTTAAGCTCAGAAAATTGGGATGTTACAAACCTCCCCCCTTAAAGGAATCTCGACCAGAGATTCAAAGCTAGCTAGAGAAAAGGCTAGGAACTCGGCTTTCAGCTCTTCTTCACATTCCCACGTTGCTTCTCCTTCTGAGTGGTTGCTCCATTGGACCTTGCAAAAACGAACAGTCTTGCTTCTGGTGAGGCGCTCTGCGACATCCAAAATCTTAACTGACTGCTCCTTGTAGGTAAGATCCTCCTTCAAGTCAATTGATTCCAACGGGGCTTGCTCCTCTGGCACACGAAGACACTTCTTCAACTGCGAGACATGAAAGACATCATGTACACCTGCTAACGACTGCGGTAGCTCAAGCGTAACAACTTCTCCACGGCGTTCCAAAATCTTGAGCGAACCAACATACCTAGGGGCAAGCTTCCCTTTGCCATGAAACCTTTTGACACCTCTGAGCGGGGTCACTCGAAGATAAACGAAATCCTCGGGTTCAAAGCTGAGGTCACGACGACGATTATCAGCATAGCTCTTACGCTCGGACCGAGCTATCTTCAATCTTTCTCGATCATGGCCACTTGTTCTTACGCTTCTGAATAATGTCGGGCGAATCGATTATTCAAATTGCTTCGACCAGTTCAACGGGGTTCGCAGCACGACCATACAAAGCTTCAAATGGTGACATTTGCAAAGCTAACTGTAATTGTTGTTATCGAAAATCGCGCATACGGTAAACTCTTATCCCATCGGGCAGCATTAGCTAGAGCACAAGCTCTAAGCATATCCTCCAATATCTGGTTAACTCTTTCAGTCTGTCCATCCGTCTGTGGATGGTACGCGGTACTGAAATTCAGATGGGTACCCAATGCTTCATGCAAGCTCTGCAAAAAGCGAGAGGTGGCGGGATCCTCGATCGACACTATCTTCTTGGGCACACCGCAAACCGACAATTCGGCCATGTACAACTCCGCAAGGCAATCTCCTGAGTACGTGGTTTTGACCGTCAGGAAATGGGCGACCTTGGTCAAACGATCGACTATTACCCAGATCGAATCGTAACGATTGAGTCTTGGGTAAACCGGTAATGAAATCCATACCGATCTCTTCCCACTTCCATTCGGAATCTTGGTGGTTGCGATAAACCCGCTGGTCTCTCGTGTTCGCCTTTACTTTCGGCGGTGTGTCGCACAAGGCAACGAACTCTGCGACTTCTCGCTTCAAATTTGGCCACCAAAATTTAGTCTTAACATCCTGGTACATCTTGGTACTCCCAGGGTGGATCGAATACTTTGAGTCGTGGGCTTCCTTTAAGATTAACTGTCTTAGACCATCGATATCTGGTACACAGATACGACCATTAATCCAGAGTATGTCTTGATCATCCTTGGTGGAATCTTTGAATTTCCCTTCTGCCATTTTGACCTTGATTTCTGACAACACAGGATCCTTTGGTTGTGCTTCACGAATTTGCTTCTCCAGGGTAGACTGTACTTCCAAATTGGCTACAAATCCTTCGGACACAACTTCTAGCCTTAGCTTCTGAAATTCTTCATACAGTTCTGGGCAACTTTCCTTTACTTCCAAAGCATTGCAGTAACTCTTACGACTTAGAGCGTCTGCGACTACGTTGGCTTTTCCGGGATGGTAGTGGATCCCAAGGTTATAATCCTTAATCAATTCCAACCATCTTCTCTGTCTCATATTCAAATCTGACTGGGTGAAGATGTACTTCAGACTCTTATGATCCGTATAGACTTCACAACGATTACCGATGAGGTAATAACGCCAAATTTTTAAAGCATGCACTACGACAGCTAATTCCAGATCATGAGTAGGGTAATTCTCTTCGTGAGGTCTCAACTGCCTTGACGCATAGGCGACTGCTCTTCCTTCTTGCATCGGGCGCATCCTAATCCTTGACGAAGCATCACGGTGAGATATCGAAATCCTTTCAATATCCGCGAATCAACACCGGGCTGAAGTCAAACGCTTCTTCAACTCTTGAAAACTTCCCTCACAGGCTGGAGTCCAAGTGAACTTTTTCTCCTTCTTCAACAATTGCGTAAGGGGCTTAGCAATCGATGAGAATCCTTCGATGAAACGGCGGTAATAACCTGCTATTCCCAAGAAATCGCGAATTTGAGTTACGGTCTTGGGTCGCTCCCAATGTAACATCGCTTTAACTTTACCGGTCAATGCTACTCCTCATTTGTCATCACATGACCAAGGAAATCCACTTCCTTCTTCCAAAAATCACACTTACTGAACTTGGCATACAACTGATACTCTCGGAGTTTTTCCAATATTATCCTTAAATGCTCGGCGTGTTCTGCCTCCGACTTGGAGTACACTAGAATATCATCAATGAACACAACTACGAACTTGTCCAAATATTCCATGAATACTTTATTCATCATGTTCATGAAGTATGCAGGGGCATTAGTCAGACCAAAAGACATGACTAAGAACTCATAATGTCCATACCGTGTTGAGAACGCGGTTTTCGGTATATCCTTAGGACAAATCTTTAGCTGGTGGTAACCTGATCGCAGGTTGATCTTTGAAAACACTCTGGCTCCTTTCATCTGATCAAACAGATCATCTATCCGGGGTAGCGGGTACTTGTTCTTGATGGTAACTTCGTTGAGAGAATGGTAATCAATACACATCCTCATACTTCCATCCTTCTTCTTGACAAACAACACTGGTGCTCCCCATGGCGACGAACTAGGTCTCACGAAACCTTTCTCAAGGAGTTCTTCTATCTGCTTCTTCATCTCTACCAATTCATCGGCTGGCATCCGATAAGGTCTCTTTGAAATCGGTGTTGTCCCTGGCACTAGGTCGATGACAAACTCAATGTCACGATCCGGTGGCATTCCTGGTAATTCTTCCGGAAACACATCTGGATGGACCAAGTTGTGCCTTTGCGCGAAAACGGGAGTAATTACAATTTCAAACCTCAAATTTGCATTTTCTGGAATATTGCCAATGTGTTCATCAAGGGGGAGATTGTGGATATCATGAGGATATGCTCATGATCTTAGGATAATGTGACAATTGGCAATGACGTTGAAGGTTTGTGGAAACACACATTTTCGGCAAAGTTCAGGTTCTGTCAGGCCTCAGGCGGTCTGACCGGCCATGGTGGTGGTCAGACCGGCTGTGCCTCGGGTGGTTTATCGGGTGAACCAGCTGGTGGTCCGACCGGTCATGGCGGTGATCAGAACGGCCAGTGTGGCGGTCTGACCGGCTACCGCTGAGCGGTCAGACCGGCCATGAAAGTGGTTTTGGACTTTGAGGCTGGGCCAAAAATGGAGGGTGTAGGCAAGAGAGGAGGTTCTACTGCTCTTGGTCCCATAATTTTTGGAGCTTCAAGGCAAAAGTTCTATTGGTTTGAAATTTCCAATAGGTTTCAGATTTCAGAGTTGGGATTTTGGCTAAGTCCCTTGGTGGCGGTCAGACCGGCCATCTGTTGGCGGTCAGACCGGCCATGGTGGCGGTCTGACCGATTTTAACTTGTTCGTCGGCCCGTGTGGCGGCGATGTTTGCTTGTTAGGTCAAGTTCATGGGTTTCATGGCATATGTGTTGCATGATGCATGTTTTGACTAACGTGGGTCAAGTCGTGAAGAACTTGTTCCCGGATTCTATTTGCTTGTCTATTGTTGTGTAGGGAGCTTGGTGGTCAATGACGGTCAACGGCGAGGATGATCGGGACTAGGCTTGAGAGCTGAGGTTCAGAACGATTGAGGATGCCGGGTGAAGTCATTGGACTCAAGCATGGTGCAAGATGGACAAAGGTGACCGAACGGATAGTTCGGTGCGACTGGTTGGATCAAGCGGCGCGGGGGTCGGTGCAAGTGCCATGGTGGTTTCGGTGGGAGCCGGATGAGAGAGACTTGCCGACATAATGAGAGCCGCTGGATCAACCTACACGTGGCGAAGTATGGAAGTGCTTCACGCAGTTCGAAAAAGATCGAGAAGGGGTATTTTGGTAATTTTACCAAATACCGCCTTGGTTACCTTTTGCCAACCCCGGCGCAAGACGGTGCCTAGAGAAGCGGATTAGGTCAAGAGGAGATGAAGACGGCGCTTTAAAATACGTGCGTGTGTGACCTATTTGTGTGTGGGCCTTAACGGGAGCCCATTTGGGTTCAATCTTCTAGAAGGTCTAAGCCTCTACTATAAATAGAGGAGGGAGGTGGCTGCACCCCCTTGAACCCTTTGGCTTATTGTAAACCCTAGTTGATGTTTAGGGCTTGGGAGTGGAGAGGTTAGGGTTCTAGAGAGTTGGATTCAGTTTGTGCTCTTGCGTTGAGCTTTGTCCTCCTTGATGGAGTGGCTGTAAACCAACATCAATCGCAAATCAATCAAAGCAAAATTCCTCATATGAGTCTCTTTTTTGTTTTTGCTTTCTCTCTTTTGTGATTTTGAGGCTTTCTTTGATTTGCAAGTTTTTTCTTGGTTTCTGGTCGTGATCTAGCTTGCTGTGACATGGTAGAATACATCTGGGATCATCAAGATCATCAATCACCCACGAGCAAGTCTCTAGATCATATTTTTGTTTTGACTCGATTTTTGAACCACCTTCACTCAAACGGAGAAAGGTCTGAACTTTGGTAAGGATCTTCACAATCATTGCTTGGAATAGGTTCCTGACATCCTTGAGAAGGTGTGTGTCAAGTTTCACGACGTTTGGACGCATGGATCAAAAGTTAGATCAATTTGTGTTTTGGTTTTTCGAGGTGATTTTACTGTTCATGGAACTAGAGGTCTGACTGCCCGTGTGAGAGGTCCGACCGCTCGGCCAACCGGTCTGACCGCCCCCGTGAGAGGTCAGACCGCCCGAGACTTTGTGATTTGAGTTTCTGTTGCTTTTGCTTCGAGGTTTTGATTGGATTCAATACAAGTCTTCCGCTGTGCTTGATTGATTGATCTTTATAGCTATTGGAGTGAGATTCATATTGAATCTGATTTGGGAGAAAAAGAGATTGTGCTCCTATTCACCCCCCTCTAGTCGCCTTTTCGGTCCAACACTCTTGCTTCAGAAACAGATCTAATTGACCGCTTTTATAGCTATTTAACTGCAAACTTTATTTGTTTTCATGAGGTGTTGTACAGGAAAGGAATTAAGTTTCTTTTTTTAGAAAGGAAATGAATTAAGTTTTTTCATCTCGATTTGAAACTAATCAACTATTATATTTATAGCAGTTCATAATCTTCAGTCATAACCGAATTACAACCATTTGGGGCCAAAAATGCACAATTGTAATATACTAACCAAGGCTTACAACTGCAGCTATGATTTGCCAAAATTAAGCAGCAGGTTGCCTTGTTTTAATAGGCATAACAACGCCCAAATGGCAATTCATCATTAGACGAAAACTCTTTCTCCTATACTAAGGGTTTGTTTGGTATAGCTCTGCTCCAAGTTTTTACAGTTCTAACTCTAGCTTCACTCTTGGATCCATTTCTATGAGAAGTAGAAGCAGTCTGAAGATGCATTTGGTTAGAAAGTTAGCTCTAGCTTCATGAATGATTGTCCCTTGGCACGTCTTGCTTGGTGGGTGGTTCAATGTGTATTCAATTTATCTCCCCCTGTGAGCTTAGCAAACATGTTTGGGAATTGGTTAGATGGTGTTGCAAACAATTTAAAACCATAACTCCTGGTGGGAGCTAGTGCCTTATATTGGTCTATTTGGTTATGTCGGAATGATGTGATTTTTGACAAAAAGATTATCGCTAATCCCTTACAGGTTATCTCATTGTGTGGGTACTGGTTGAATACTTGGGCAAATCTGCAGAAATCAATCCAGAAGGAGCTCATGATAGCTGGAAGCCAAAGGCTGGAGCTTGTGGTGAAACAAATCCTCAATATTCATGGGTGGAGGCTTAGCTGTAGGACTAGCAATGATTGAGTTTAAATTTCAGTCGTCTTGTGGTTGTAAGGATGTAAGTCATTTTTAACAGCGTGGTTTCTTGTTACTTTGATCGCTTAAATAAAATAGGTTGTGATCATCTTTGATGCAGAGGCCGGGGAAAATTATTCTCTTCCATTATCTAAAAAAAGCTTTAGGAATAAAGATGGTATATGTAGAAAGAATACATTGTTGTGCTTTTAAGTCATGTTGTACTTTTATTTATTTATTTTTATTTTTTGCCATGTTGTGCCATCTTTTTCGTCCACAATTGAAGTTTTTACTCAGAATAATTAAATAAAACATACAATATATGAAGTTCATAACAAAGGTTCTAATTCAATGAGTATCATAACAAAAGTTCATAACAAAGACAAACATATGTTTTAAATAGAAAAGCAATGAGTATCGTAACAAAATTCACATGCATGCCTCACATTTTCTTCAACTCATTCATACTTTCATCTCAATTATGATCCACATAATAGATTACATGAGCCATCGAGCTGTTAGAGATATATGTATAGTGTGTTATTCCCCATTGTTATGAGGGGTTATTAGCATACTCATCACCTGTACTTTGTGTATATATACTGGCCCATTGACCTCATATTGAATACAAGCGCTATTCATAACATGGTATCAGAGCAAACCTAGGGCTTGTTTTCATCGAGCCGCCGCTGGTTTGTTCTTCCCGCCGCCGCCTGACTGCACCGCTTGTCGTCTGGACCCGGACTCGGCGCCCCTTGCTTTGGTGTCACCTCCACCACCGCTGCCTCGGTGTCGCCTGGCGACGCCTCATCCTCAGCGTCGCCACCGTGCCTGAAGCCGACCGGGAGCCTGCCGCTCCCTGCATCCTCCTCTACTCGGGCCGACGAGCCCGACGTCGTCCGAATCTGTGCTGCACGCCGGCCTCCTCCCGCCACCGCGGGATCCTCGCGGCGCACGTGAGGACGCCGTCGCTCCATCCGAAGGCTTCTTCATCCCGCCTCCTCGCACGAGGTCGCCTCCCTGCGCCCGCTCCGGATCCAGGCTCCCTGCGCCGGATCCCTCCGTCGTGCGGGTCGCCCCGCTGCTGTTGCCGCTCAGAGCCTCCTCTTCCGCACGCGCCACGCCGTATCCCTCCGCCGTGCGGGTCACCGTCACTGCTGTTGCCGCTCGGAGCCTCCTCTTCCGCGGCCGCGCCGGATCCCTCCGCCGTGCGGGTCGCTACCGCTATTGTTGCCGCTCGGAGCCTCCTCTTCCGCTCGCGCGTCGCCGTGAGGACGCCACCGCCGGTATCAGGGGGGAACCCTAGTCCCCCCCATTCGCGTGCGCTCTCGCCCCCGTGTGGGCCTTTGCTTTGGTAGGCTGGGAGTTTATTTGAGTCGACCCGAGTAAAAAAATATCAAAAAAAATTATTTTTTTAAAAAAAACATCGATCTAACCGTCACGCCGTCCAGCGCCGCCTGTTAGACTTTGTTGCCTTGGTCGCCGCATCGTCCAGCGCCGCCTACCGATGGTTTCCGTTCGCCTGAGTGGTGCTGGTCTGATGCCACTCCCCTCTGTGCTCACCGCTCGTTCACCTGCTACACCGACTGCTCCACGCTTCAGCACACTGCCTCCTCCAGCAGCTACCACAGGTGGTGGTGGCCGCCCTCCATCTGGCGGTGGCCGTCCTCACTTCTCCTACTACGACAAGGTCGGCCACATTGAGTCCAGTGCTATAAGAAGCAGCGGCATCGTTCACATCGTTCTTCTATTAGCACTGGCACTGGTGCTTCTACATCGACGTCTGCATCGACTCCTTCAGCAGCTTCTCTCACTGAGCAGGAGATAGTCGGACTTCGGCGCCGCTGCCGCTTGTGTTCTCCTCGGCAGTTCTCACTGTTACGCTCATCGACTCTCCGCACCGCGAAACCACCACCTCGACAGTCAGGCACCTCCCCGTGGATTCTTGATTCTGGAGCATCCTTTCACATGACTTCTGTTTCTTCCACTCTGTCTTTCATTACACCTCTTGATTCTCCTGTCAGTGTTCTTACTGCTGATGGTACCTCTCTTTCTATATCTGGTCGAGGACCTCTTAGCAATTCATCTTTTCATGTTCCTTCTGTTGCTCATGTTCCTCGCCTTACCATGCAGCTTCTTTCTGTTGGGCGGATTACTGACCTTGGTTGTCGGATCATTCTCGACTCTGACTCTTGTTGTGTTCAGAACCGCCACACGGGAGCTCTGGTTGGTTCTGGCCCTCAACGTCGTGACTCACAACGTCTAGGAGCTTGACTGGCTTCACCTTCCTTCCGCTGCCACCGTCGCCGCTAGTCTCTTCGCTTCTACCACTCCGTCTACTGGCTCTTTCCAGCAGTGGCATCACCGTCTTGGTCATCTGTTCTCGTCTGTCGTCTTTAATTCGTCGTGGCCTTCTAGGGTCTGTGTCAGGAGACGTGTCTTTAGACTGTCAAAGCTGTAAGTTAGGTAAACAAATTCAGATTTCTTGTTCTCATAGTGAGTCAGTGTCTCAGCGTCCTTTTGATCTTGTTCATTCAGATGTTTGGGGTCCGGCTCCCTTCGTTTCGAAAGGGGTCATCGATATTATATCATATTTATAGATGATTTCTCTCGCCACACTTGGATATATTTTATGCCTTCTCGTAGTGAGGTCTTGTCTATCTATAAACAATTTGCCACTATGGTTCGCACATAGTTCTCCACTCCTATTCGTGTCTTTCGTGCTGATTCTACTGGCGAGTACCTCTCTCATTACTTGCGCAGCTTCCTTGCTGAGCAGGGCATTCTCGTTCAGTTCTCTTCTCCTAGTGCTCATGCTCAGAATGGTGTCGCTGAGCGCAAGCATCGTCACCTCCTTGAGACGGCTCGTGCACTGATGATTGCCGCCTCTACTCCACCTCACTTTTGGGCTGAGGCTGTTTCGACTGCCACCTATCTCGTCAACATCCAGCCCTCTTCTGCTCTTCAGGGTGCGATCCCTGTTGAGCGTCTCTGTGATCTTCTTCCTGACTACTCTGTCCTTCGTCTGTTTGGCTGCGTTTGCTATGTTCTCCTTTTTCCTTGAGAACGCACCAAACTGACTGCTCAGTCTGTTGAGTGTGTCTTTCTGGGATACAGTGCTGAGAACAAGGGCTATCGGTGCTGGGATCCTGTTGGTCGACGGATGCGGATTTCTCGGGATGTGACTTTCGACAAGTCTCGTCCCTTCTACCCACGTCCTGCCTCTCCTTCGGCTTCCTCTGTGGAGTCTCTGTCCTTTTTGACCTTTCCAGATACACATATATCTGTCTTGCCCTCGTCCACCCGTCCCACCGAGTCTCCACATATTCCTCCTGTGGCCTCTCCACCGTTGTCGCCGCCTGCTTTGTCTCCTGCGGCTCCTCAGGTTCCTCCCACTACAGCTCCTTCTTACCCTCTCTTCTACACTCGTCGACCCCGTACTGAGGATCTTTCAGATGAGCCATCTTCTCCTGATGCTCCATCTTCCCCTAATGGGTCATCTTCTCCTCGCTACGCTCTCTGCGATCGCTAGTCGATTTGGCCCCCTGCCCGTTTTGGTTTTGCTGGTGCAGCTCCTCGTGAGCCTGTCTCCTACCGGGATGTTGTTACTCACCCTGAGTGGCAGCATGTCATGGCCGAGGAGATTGCTGCCCTCAAGCGTACTGGTACTTGGGATGTTGTTCCTTTTCCATTTCACTCTCGTCCCATCACGTGTAAGTGGGTCTATAAGATTAAGACTCGCTCTGATAGCTCTCTTGAGCGCTATAAGGCGCGTCTTGTTGCTCGTGGCTTCCAACAGGAGCATGGTCGTGACTACAACGAGACTTTTGCTCCTGTGGCTCACATGACCACTATCCGCACTCTTCTTTCGGTGGCATCTGTTCGTCACTGGACTGTTTTTCAGCTTGATGTCAAGAATGTCTTTCTTAATGGCGAGTTGCGTGAGGAGGTCTACATGCATCCGTCACCTGGGTATTCTGTTCCTAAGGGTATGGTATGTCGCCTTCGTCGCTCTTTCTATGGCCTTAAGTAAGCCCCTCGTGCTTGGTTTGAGCGCTTCTCCGCTGTGGTCACTGCTGCTGGCTTTTCAGCTAGTGATCATGATCTTGCGCTCTTTGTCCACACTTCGTCTCATGGTCGGACTCTTCTTCTTCTGTATGTTGATGATATGATCATTACGAAAGATGATTCTGAGTACATTGTCTTTGTCAAGGCTCGTCTTAGTGAGCAGTTCCTTATGTCGGATTTTGGTCCTCTTCGTTACTTCCTTGGGATTGAGGTTACTTCCACTTCAGATGGTTTCTTTATGTCTCAAGAGAAGTATATTCAGGATCTCCTTGATCGCACATCTCTCACTGATCAGCGTACCGTTGAAACTCCCATGGAGCTCAATGTTCACCTCCGACTCTCTGATGGCGAGCCTCTTTCTGATCCGACTCGCTATCGTCATCTTGTTGGGAGTCTTGTCTACCTTGCTGTTACTCGTCCGGATATCACTTATCCAGTTCACATTCTGAGTCAGTTCGTTTCAGCTCCCACTCAGGTCCACTACAGCCACCTTCTTCGAGTTCTGCGATACCTTCGTGGGACTATCTCTCGCCGTCTCTTCTTTCCACGCTCCAGCTCGTTACAGCTTCAGGCTTATTCGGATGCTACTTGGGCCAGCGATCCCTCTGATCGCCGGTCTCTCTCTGCTTATTGTGTTTTTCTTGGTGGTTCTCTTATTGATTCACCATGAGTTTGAGGGGGGTGTTAGAGATATATGTATAGTGTGTTATTCCTCATTGTTATGATAATGCTGCTAATGCACTCACTAAAGATAATATGAAATAAAACGGAACTTCTGACAAGTGATAAGTATTGCATGGGAAATGCAGAGCAACACAATGTTAATAGTAAGTAACCCTTTGGACCCTCTGTCAGTTCAGTTACACACACTGGTTTTGCACTGATGTTTGATATCTTCCATGGTGCTGTTAACCTATGGTAATTTTCCCACATGGTTAAACTTGTCTGAAATGCTTGTAAAACTTGTCTGAAAAATGCTTGTAATTCATTTTGGTTTGAGTCACCCCGCCTCCCCCTTCCAAAAGATAGGCTGTATACCAGACCAAGGATGAAGTATTCAGAAAGAGGTGAGCTCGTATCCTTCAGAGCACATGGTAGTGTTAGAGTCCAGTGTTATGAGAACTTGGGAAGGATTTGGGCAAGCATAGGTGTGATGGAAGAGAAATATAGTCTATGATGTCCAATGGAGAAGTAAGGAATGAGGCAAGACTGACGGCAAAGCTTATGTTCACATTTAAAATATGCACATTGAACCGTAGCCAAACTAATATATCGAAATATGAAACATGCTCAAATTACATCAGCATGTTTCACTCAAGACAAGCTATTTTCCAAGTCGATTTCAGGTAACATGCAAGCATCGGGCTTTTTGCATAGCCCCGGATAGCTTGAGTGATTCAATAATATGAGTTGGCCTGGGTGGTTCAATTGGAAATCCGGTGCGGAGGCTTCCTTGCAGGGATTGAACATCTAACTCCTTCCTTGCAGATCAACAAAGCTCAACGTGAGAAGAACTTCAGAGATATCACACTCAATTTCAGTAAAAATCGCGAAGGAATAGCTTCAGATATCAATCTCTGATTAACAAAGAGTAAAGTAGTTCTGCAGAGATTAGCATAGAGTATATAGAAGCTAATGAAAGGATAATATTCGTGATAGCTAACGAATCACGCAACTCCGAGCCTTATAGCCCTTACAGGAGAATATTCCCCGGTTGAAAATCAAATTTACAGCTACAGTGTTTTGTGCAAACTCTCTTTACTGTGTCTGATCGGCACAGGAAAGGACTCGGTGCTGGAGAGCCATCGATCTTCTTTTAAAGGACTCCGTTGGATCCTCATAATGCTGAAATGTTTTCCTCAATTGAAATGTCCTTCGTGCTCTAATGTCTTCAATTCATGACAATTACTCCCGGCCTGAATAAATCCTTGTCCTCAAGGATTTGCTGCTGGAAACAACCCACAAATCGTCTCTTGATAAAATTCCGGAAAGGTACCTTTAATGAAATCAGCATCTTCTCAAGTAGCATCTTCAGGAGATAGTCCTTCCCATTAAATCAACCATTGAGTAATCAGGTTCTTGTTCCTGGGATATGATCTTGTTTCCAGCACAAGAATAGGAATGGTCTTAACCCTGCCATCCTCACCAACCATTGGAAGATCTGGACTGGAAATTGCATGTGTGCCAAGATGTTTCTTTAATTTACTTACATGAAAAACTGGATGAATGCCCACTCCGGCCGGCAACTGTAATCTGTATACCACTTTACCAACTCGTTGCATTACTCTGAATGACCCATAATACTTAGTTGTAAGCTTCAAAGAGTGTCTCAGCCCAAATGCAGTTAATCTATAAGGTTGCATCCTCAGATACACAAGATCTCCAACCTGAAATTCTCTTTCAGACCTTTGCCTATCAGCATATTTCTTGATTCGGTTCTATGCCTAAATCAAATTTTCCTTCAAATGTTGCAACATTGTTTCCTTCTCTACTAGAAAATCTCTTACTTCTTCATCTTCAGGTCCAGGAACTGATATGTCACTGATTAAGGGAGGAGGGAACCCATATAAGACTTGAAAAGGAGTAATCTTCAAGGATGTATGGTAGGTAGTATTGTACCACCACTTTGATAATGATAACCAATAATACCATCTTCTAGGCTCATTAAAAACCATGCATCTTAGATATGATTCCAAACATTGATTGACCCTTTCGGTCTATCCATCCGTTTGAGGATGATAAGAAATACTGAACCTTAGCTTCACCTTCAAGGACTTGAAAATCTCTTGCCACATCTTGCTTGTAAAAATCCGATCTCTGTCTGAAACAATTGCAGTAGGAAAACCATGCAGTTTAAACACGTTGATTGGTAAGTTTGAGAGAAGAATTGATGGATGTAGCTGGTAGATTAATTTTTAGCTCTTTTGCATTGTAAATGATAGCTGATGTTTAGTATCAGATTGACTGAAAATTGTTGAGTTGTAATGAGTTAATATTGATCCTTTGCTTACAGTATCAGTTTTGAAATTGTTGTGTGCAAAAAAGTTCCAAAAATACACCATGTCAGAAGCTGCTGATTTTCACATTCAAGCATGCCTAAAAGTTGCTGCCATTTTTGCTGGAATGGTCACCATATCAGAATTCATGTTTTCTATTTCTGTTTCTGGAATGGCCAAATTTCGCCTTTCAGTTTCAGTTTCTTTTTCTGCAGTACCAAATGGTCACCATATCAGAATTCAACATGACCATTGGAAATGTTGTTTCTGCATGAGTTACATAAAATGATCAACTAGGTCAACTGAGTCTTGGTAGACAACCATGAACTATATTGTAATTTGACGTTTTTGTTTGCTGGAAACATTGTAGGGGATCTGCATTTCATTTCAAACTAGGGAAGAAGGGTACAAGGCAAAATTGCATTAGATGGAGGGCAAACATTCCCAAGCAAGAAGGGGATAGTCAGCATATTACAATGAGACTGGATAGACAACATGTTACACATACTAAAGATATCATTGTGCTACTTCTAACAGTCTTTGCAGTGCATGGCCCCCTGCAGGTCAGTTTTGTTTAGCTTCTTGTTGAACGAGAAAACAGTAGAAGCCGTCTGACTCCAAGCTGAAGCCAAGCTGAAGAAACAAGTGTATGTGCCCCTGGTGCTGGTCACATAACGAACAAACATGTGCACATGTGACTACAGGAGGTAGTTGCATATTAGCAATCTGACATTTTTCCTGTACAAGAGTCCATGCAAAGAAGTTACAATTCAACAATGCACATGCTTTCATATGGCAAGGGATTAGATAGACCAACACAGAAAAATTTCGCCCAGTTGGTTGTTGCTGAGATTGCCCATTGACGAGGTTTGAGAACCCGATAAATTCCACAATCACTGCTGAACTGCTGTCCCACCCAACCATCTTGATCTCTAGAAATATGTTTGCTTTACCACTGCCAATGGTTATCCTTTTGGAGGTCGCGAATTATTAGCGATCAATATTTATCACAAGGGACATATGCTGTAATTTTTTTTAGTTGTTCAGATAATCAAATGATAATGCTGAAATGTGAATGATAAATATTCATGCGGTTGCACCGATTTGGTTGTCTTTCCATTTGCAACAAAATGTTGGTTCCTGATATGCGGCGCAGGGGAGGGACTCAACACAGGGGGCGGGGTGGTGCTGGGGAGGGGACTCGGCGCAGGGCGGCGACGTGACACTAGGGACGGGCTCGGGGCGCTGGGCGCAGCACAGGGGGCATCGGCGGGGTCACGGAGGAGGAAGCGGTCGCGGAAGGTGAAGTCCCCCAGGAAGGTGGAGGAGGCGGTGGAGGAGGTCAACGGCGGCGGAGGGGTTGGGGGAGGTGAGGGCATCCTTCGGGAGGAAGATGTCATGGGGGTCGAAGCGGAGGAGGACGGCCGGGTCGGGCTGGAGGGAGGGGCGGGACAGCCGCATCACACGGAATGCCAGCGAGTGGGTCTGCTGGGTCGGCGGCTGGTGCGCCGCTGGGGACAACGGCTACGCGCCGGTATAGGGCGACGACATCCCTGGAGATGAGAGAGATATTGATGCGGCCGTGCAACAAAGATGTTTGGGCGGGGTTCTTTTCGCAAAAGCGCCGTGAAGTGGGGGTGGGTTTCGGGAGGATCGATCTCAGCCGTTGATTTCCGCATGAAGCACTAGGATGTGTTGTGTGCACATGTCCACCAAATGGGACATGTCCACCAAATGAGACATATGCACCAGATATACCGCCTTAGTTAACTAAGAGAAGTCCTTAATTAGCATGAGTGCGTGACTTTCGGCCTTTTTTGATTCCGAAGCTTTCTTCTCAAACTCTACAGTATGTACTACTTCCTCTTTTTTGCGAGGTTCCTAATTTTGATATGTGGATCCAACCTATTAAGCAATACTTGCTTTGATGTTCCGATTGTTAAACTTTGTGTAAAATTATGCATGTGATGAAGAGATAGGCTCTCACGTGAGCTTTGTTTTACCTGATTGCACGGCTTGTTATTTGTCATTTTGTGTATTTAAATTTAAAACTTAGTTATTTTGGTTGTCATCTCATCAGTGTGTTAAGTTAGTCTAATCTATACGGTAATACATGCTTTTAATCTATTACCTAAACTCGTTGCAAGTCATACTTTTGGTGCAGAACTATAATAATCCGTCGATCAATATTGTTATGTTTTGAGTTAGCAACAAAGTCACCATGTACATTTGGAGGGGCACAAGTTTTTGTTTTTTGATAGTATTGCCAATATATTGTGTTCAAATATCTCTGAAACAAGTATTATCATCAAATATGTGAGAACGTCAAATTGTTCGTATAATTCCGATTAATCATCCGTGTTCCGATTAATCGCTTGATAGTACCCTATCCGTCCAACAATCATATTCCATTTTTTTACAACACTGCTTGGAGCAAGGTTCCACCCGCTCCCAAAAATTACACTATGGTCTGCTCCACTCCCAATTGCTTCAACTCTAAAAATTTTGTGGAGCTACCCTGTTTAGCACAGCTCCACCCACTCTAACT
Organism: Ampelocalamus luodianensis; assembly: GCA_036346255.1. Taxonomy (NCBI): domain Eukaryota; kingdom Viridiplantae; phylum Streptophyta; class Magnoliopsida; order Poales; family Poaceae; genus Ampelocalamus; species Ampelocalamus luodianensis. The sequence goes on along the minus strand of CM070622.1, from coordinate 21,318,360 downwards.
ACGAAGGTAGGAGTTGGAAACATACCAAATAGACCCTGAGTTATCAAATATAAGAGACATGAAAGCGAGTTTCTTGCGGGCAGTAAAAGCAAAATGTCAAATTCAACGAAAATAGTATTTTGTTGCACCATACCAGATGAGGCAATTTTTTGTCATGGCTAATAAAATCATTTTATAGCTGCAATTTATTCTTGATAAAATTATAAATTATTTTGTTTATTTTTAGCAATTGAATACGTAACTAATTGGAGCTTCCCATCTGTATTACTCCAGTTGAACGTGAAATTAAAACATTGAGGTGCACTACTTAGCTGCTATAAATGAAAAACAGTAAAGATTTATAATCAGACCTTACTCAAACCACCAAAGATTACCACATAAACAATCAAGTGCAAACAGCCAGATACGAGTTCTCTTAGCTGGAAAATCAATTCTGGTTGCAGGTATAAACACCAGGAAGTAAGCTGCTAAATGACTAAGAGCATCTCTAACAGTGTATTTATTATCGTCTCTTAGTTATGTCACGTCAATAAAATCCTACGTGAAGGAGAGAAGGGGAGAGCACAGATCACCTCTTCCTGAAGAGACTGTTGTGCATGCAAAACAAAATATGATACATTAATCTACTCTAGTTGACATGTAGATCCGTTTCAAAGAAAAATTATAAAATATAAATATTGAAGAGTGTGCTAGAGACTATCTATTGCAGATGTTGTCTCTAAAGATGATGTAACTGTGGATATCATGAGGATATGTGCACGATATTAAGATGATATTACAATTGGCAATGACATTTTTGGTTTGCTATTTCTCGTGTTTTCGGCAAATGTTTAAAGGCTGTCAGGTTTAGGCGGTCTGACCGGCGCTGGGAGAGGTCAGACCGGCCAGAGCGGTCAGACCGGCCATTGAATGGCGGTCTAACCGGTTTTGTGTTGTTCATTGATTTAAATGGGAAAGTGATTTTGGGATTGGTCATATCCATGTTTATCTTTGCATATGTGTTGCATATTGCATGTTTTCACTGACGTGGGTCAAGTTGTGAAGAACTTGTTCCCGGAGACGATTTCTCTGTCTATTACTGTGCAGGTGTCTTGAAGGTCGATGACGGTCAACGGCGAGAGGATCAGGACTAAGCTTGGAGAGCTGAGGTCCAAAATGATCATGGATGCCGGGTGAGGTCAAGTGACTCAAGCGTGGCGCATAATGGACGAGGATGATTGAACGGGCAGTTCGGTGCGACGGGTTGATCAAGCGGCGCGGGGTGGTGCAAGTGCCTTGGTGGTTCCGGTGGGATGCGGGCGGAGAGACTTGCCGACATGATGAGAGCCGTTGATCAACCTACACGTGGCAGAGCAGGCGATTGCTTCGACTGGATTGGACTCGGTCTTCGGAGAAGGATCGAGAAGGGGTATTTTGGTAATTTCACCAAATACCGGCTTTGTGACGTTTGGCTAAACCACGGCGCGGGACGGCGCAAGATGAAGTGGTTTAGGTCAAGAGATGATGGTTTCGGCGCTTTAAAATGTGTACGTAAGTGTCCCGTTTGTGTTGGGCCTTAACGGGAGCCTATTAGAGAAACTCTTCTAGAAGCTAGGCCTCTCTATAAATAGGGGGTGTGCTGGACAAGCCATCTCAAGCACTTCATTTGTAAACCTTAGTTTGGTTTTAGGGACTTGGAGAGAAAGAGAGAGGCTTCGGGTTCTAGGGAGATGAGTTGATTGTGTGCTCATGGATTGAGCTCTTGTCCTCCTTGAGGGAGTGGCTGTAACCAGCAACAATCACGAATCAATTCATGGATGATTTCTCAAAGATGTGTCTCTTTGTATTCTTCCTTCTTGTTTTGTGATTTTGAGCACATCTTTGATTCTTTGGTTTCTGGTTGATCTCTTCTTCTCTTCTACCTTGCTGTGATGTGTGGGAATACATCTAGAATTACCTAGACCATCAATCGCCCACGAGCAAGTCTTTAGATCAAGTTTTCGTTTTTGCTCGGTTTTGAACCTTCCTTCGGTAAAACTGAAAAAAGTCTAGACTTTGACGTGGATCTACTCAATCGTTGCTTGGAATAGGTTCCTAATATCCTTAGGAAGGTGTGTTCCAAATTTGGTCAAGTTTGACCGTGTAGATCAAAAGTTAGATCAATTTTCGTTTTTGAAATAGTGCTGAAATTCGCGTTCTGTGCTGAATTTACTATTCATCGATCGACCACTCATGTGAGCGGTTCGACCGCTCCTGTTCACCTTTGTTCATCAGGCTGAAAAATTGTGCTTCTGATTGTTTCTTCTGGGGGTTTGAAGGAAATTCAACATAAGTCTTCCACTGTGTTTATCTATTGATCTTCATAGCTCTCATAGCTATTGGAGTGAAATTTGTGTTGAATCTAATCTTAAAAGAAAATTTTGGTTAAGCTCCTATTCACCCCCTCTAGTCACCTTTTCGGTCCTACAGTAACATATGTTAGAGACAATATTATCTCTAATTATTGAAGATAGCTTACAACATTTAAGTAACAATGGTGCTTCCCAAAGCAAAGATGTTGGAGTACTAGCAACAAGTACCTTGAGGCGTTTAGGGCATCTCCAATAGTACATTTATTGTTGTCTCTTAACTATGTCACGTCAACAAAATCCTACGTGGATGAGAGAGGAGAAGAAGAGAGAGAACAGATCGTCTCTTCCTGAAGGGACGATCGTGCACACGAAACAAGACATGATACATTAATCTACTCTAGTTGACATGTAGGCCCGTTTTAAAGAAAAATTATAAAATATAAATGTTAAAGAGCGTATTAAAGACTATCTATTGTAGATGTTATCTCTAAAGATGATGTAACATATGTAAGGTTGTCTCTAACTATTAGAGATGTTCATACATGCTACATACAGCCTATAGCTGCCTACTCCCTATTCCCAATCTCACCCACACCTCTTCCCTAGCAGCAGAGCGCCAAAGCCTTCCCACCAGAGCCAGTTTAATAGAAGAGTAAAATTCGAAACAATCTTCATAATCCATACTCCATAACAATGTATTAAAATTTTATGTACTGCTAACGCCACCCACGGCTGGAAGAAACACAGAATTAAGTGAATCTTCACAAAATCACCGCACTTTCTGTTAGTCTATGAAATTATGATCACAAGAAGACAGCTAACTCGCCTCCCGTTGGAATTCAGCGTTCCTCTTAGAGCAGCATTGCAACACGCAGGGCAAAGCTGGCTGCGATTTGGTGGTAATGAAATAGATACAAAATACCAGATTACTACCAATTAAACCTATAAGGATTATCAATACATGCCAATTTGACAGCTCCTTAAATTTTGTTTTGGTCTGACATGCAGCTAGTTATCATTCCTTTGAGGCTGATTCAATTAGACTGACTTAATAGGTGGCAATCAAGCAGATAAATCAAATCTGGCTTAGGTATCGTATGCAGATCAAGTAATTGATTCTGCAGAATAACAGTCACTGACAGGATGACATTTAAATGTACTCAAGGTCTCAAGCTTGGACCTCTTGGTATTGTCTAGTTCAAGTCATTATTTTAGTTTCCAGAATTCCTTCTTCCACTGTACTTATGCTTGCGCATTCCGCTTCATGACGTAGGAGGCTTAATCACATTAGTTCCAGAGCTTGTGCCACCAAATTCAGCGATTGTTCCTCTTAGGAATATGCGTACTTTTGTGATTATTTTAATTTCTAAAATAATAATCAAGGTAACAGCAGCATATACTAAGCATATTTGCAACTATAAACAGTAGCATAATCATCAACTCAAATACATCTATATCATATATATACGCTAACAGAGCAAAGTCTAGAACAAGAACACTACTAACCGAAATAGAGATCATCATTAACACATGACTAATTTCTAGGAAGTAAGACCTAGCCATGTCAAGTGATATCACCACGACTTACTGAAAATTGCTCCAATGAAAGTTACGGTAGAGTCTAATGCGAAGAAGACAACGCGCAGCAGATAACGAAAGAAGCAGTGAGCAGTTGTGTGAACACTTCCCAAAAAACCTTATTCGCCCCAACCCTTATAGAATCACGAGGGACTCTTGCTTTGGAGACACTGTTATCCCCACGTCGGTGCACGCCAAAAAAGGGATGGAATAGTCGAGGTAGCACAAAACTAAGGAGCAAGGCGAAAAACTAGAGGCTAATCTCTTCGTTACCGTCTGAGTGGAGACATAGCGCAGCACTAAGGAATAGAGCGAAAAACCAGAGGCTAATCTCTTCGTTACCATCTAAGTGGAGACGTCTCTCCCACATATGGAATCCAGCGGCTAGAAAAAGAAACTGCCGCAATCACTCCACGAAATGTTTCGAAAATTGTGTTAAACTTCAAACATTCAGTTTACAATTTGTATACGTGTATTGCATGGTTTTGATGTGCAAAAAAAAAGCAGTAGCCCCACACCCAATCGGACACGAAATCGTTAGACTATTCACATGAATGTCGCGCGATAGCGAGGTGAGCGAGCACGTGTGCTTCTTTTGCTTACTTCAACTAGGTAAGATCAACTTATAAGGTGGAGTTAGTCTCCTTCTGATGCGACAATGGGTGTCCCGATCTTTCGATGAGAAGGATAACTCGATTTGGTTGAGACGACTCTCGTGATTCGGCTACCAATCGTACACGACTAATATACCCGGCAATCGCTGAACTAACTCCGTAATTGTTATCAACCTTACTAGAAGCACGATCGACCTGATCACGAATGTCTATTCCTTTATGCAATCGAAGAACAAACGAGAACAAGATAATAAGCAATCTGAAATTTTAAATAGGATTGAAGTACTCAATAAAGTTGAGGTTTTGAAGCACGGTGACGTTGTTGCACTAGTAGGGCAAGAGGACACCGTATAGTTTCACAAGTGGAAAACTAAACTAAACTAAATCCATCAAACCCTAAGGGTGGTGACCACTATGTAAAGGAGGAAGAGAAGAAGGGATGGACCTAGGGTAGCTAGTCACCATATGGGCCAAGTCGGCCAATACATAATATAGCCTGTGTGCCAACAATAAGTGACGTAGCACCATAGCATGTGGACGTAGTACGACCCGGTAAAGTAGAAGTAGATCGGCCCATAGGAGTAGAAGTAGCTCGGCCGAGGTCCAATTGGGAAATATAGAACTGAAGTAGCCGAAAGTCCAATTGATGAAAACATGGTTGAAGTAGAAGATGCAGTGCAGCGGGTCGAAGTAATGGTTGCATCTTTAGGGTTGATGTCCTCATCATCTCCCACCTGGACTAGCAATATGATACTAAACTTCACATCTTCCATCATGCATGAGTGAGTCTTTAGGATTTTTTAGGATTTATGAAGAGTATTATTTGGGCCAAACCTATAAATTCTAACAGTGCCTTCCTTTGATATTAAATTAACACAAAGGAGAAAAGTGAAAAGATAAAGCAGGAAAACTATACGCACAATTTTGGTGTGGGCTTCTACTTTCTAGTGCATGACAGCCAGATTGTGATGATAAACTTGATATTTGGAATAACATTGTGCATCTTAGTGCTGCAAATTAATTTGACATGGAGTTGTCTTGCTCTTCGTGTGTGCCTCAATGCTTCTGTTTTTTTTTTTTTACTACACAGCTAGACACTCAACTTTTAAGTCAACCATAAGCTATGTAGTTGGAAGAAAACAAACCCATCATCCCATTAGAAGCATAAGGAGACATTTGAATTGATTTTGATGAGAAGCATAGACATGGCTGAAAAGACTCAGATATCGTGCTCCAATCAAATGCATCAGCATCAATGTCATTCATACCACCAACACCAGCATCCAGATTCCAGCTGCAGCTATTAATTTATCAACTCAATATTCACTCCAATTTGAGCTTTATTTCATCGTATTGTGTCTTGTAACCTATACCTTGAGGCTTCAGCGAGAATTCCAGCTCTTGTGCGCGCTGATCAGCGCGGAGAGCAAGCCAGCGGACGCCATCAGCGTGGAGCTGCCGAGCAACCCCTTCCCGTCGGCCACGTCCCCGAGCGCCATCACGTCCTGCACAACCGACCTCCGCTTCAGCGGCAGCTTCCCCCGCATGGTCCTCACCGCCCCATTCTCCTCCACACCACCCTCCGCCAGACGCTTCTTGATGGAATATTCCATCTTCGCCACCTCTTCGAGCTTGTTAGGGTGTATTGGTATATCTCTATATTTGATAGTTTAGGATTTGTAATCCCGTAATACATGCCTTATCTCTAGGAGAGGTTTCTTACCCTCCAAACCTTATTTTCTATATAAACCGTTCTCAAGTTTCAATACAATCATCCATTGCAGTATATTCATCTTCCCACAGAGCTTAATCGTGATGGAGCCAACGTATCCCAGCAGCTCGGCCCAGGCGCTGAGGGACTGAAGGCAGGGGAGGAGGTGCACAGGCAAGAGGCCAGCCTTGGCGAGCCAGACGAACTGCTCCAGGAAGTAGTAGACGCCCCCGCCGCCGTAGGCGAGGAGCACGAGGGGAGGGAGGAGGTTCTTAGAAATAATCACGATGAGTGCACGGTGCATTAGTATTTTGTATCAGTGTTTTGCATTAGTCCTATGCTAGTGGATTAGTGGGTAATAATCATGGTGCATATCGCATGATGTATTAGTATTTTGCATTAGTACTGTGTTAGTTGATTAATAGGTAATAATCATGTTGCATGGTGCATTAGTGCAGCCGTGCTGCAAGAAGCGGATCAACACCTGAATGCACTAACTATTTAGCCTCTTGTAATTGTTGTCTTCAGTTGAGAACAAAAGTAACACTAGACAGTTGCAGTGCTACGCAAAAACTTCTATGTGTTCTTCCTCCCCGCAAGTTTGTCTCCTTCACTCGTGTGTGAGTACTATCTTCTCTGATTGCGCCAACGATTGGTATCAGAGTCTCAGTTCTTGATCTGTGTATACCCAAGATCATGCGGCACTCTCTGGGAGGTGGTGTCACCAGTGACAAGGCGATGTCGAGCCGCACCATCGTTACCAATGGTGATCAGTTGGGGGTACCGAGAAAAGAAAGCAACGTCTCTCTTCAATACCCTATGTTGAACAAGAGCAACTACGACACGTGGGAAATCAAGATGAATGTGTTGATGAAGGCACAAGGTGTTTGGGAAGCTGTGATGACTGACGACGTTGATGGGCGCAAAGATCAGATGGCCTTTGTGGCCATCTTCCAAGGAGTCCCGGAGGAGACCCTTCTCTTACTCGCCGAAAAGGAAACGGCGAAAGTTGCGTGGTACACGCTCAAAATGATGTATGTCGGCACCGACCGCGTTAAGGAGGCGCGCGTGCAAATCCTCAAAAGCGAGTTCGAGGGTTTGTGCATGAAGGAAACGGAGTCGATGGATGATTTCGCCGTGAGATTGACGACTCTCATCAATCAAATTCACAATTTTCGTGATAAGATGGAGGAGAGCTACGTCGTGAAGAAGTTTCTACACATCATTCCGAGTAAGTACCTGCATATTGTCTCAACCATTAAGTATTTGGAGACTTGAAGACAATGATGGTGGAAGAAGTGATCGGCCACCTCAAGGCATATGATGAGCGTCTATGCGGTATGAGCGGCAACAATAACGACGAACATCTTCTTCTAACGCACGCCGAGTGGGAGGCTCAATCGGCGAAGAATAGAGATGGCGAACTCGACGTCTCTAATAGCAATGGTGGCCGAATCCGCGGGAATCGTAAATTCGATAAAGCTAAAGTAAAATGCTACAACTGCAACAATTATGTGCATTTTTCTTCCGAATGCCGCAAGAAGAAAAAGGAACAAGCACATCTCGTGGAGGTGAATGCCGACAATGAACCGACGCTGCTATGAAGCTATCTTGATTAGGGGGAGATTATTAGAAATAATCAAGAATGACTGTATGGTGCATTAGTGTTTTACATGAGTGTTTTTGCATTAGTCCTGTGTTAGTGGATTAGTGGGTAATAATCATAGTGCATGTTGCATGGTGCATTAGTCCCGTGTTAGTGGATTAGTGGGTAATAACCATGGTGCTTTAGTGTTTTGTATGATGCATTAGTGCAGTCGTGCCGCAAGAAGCGAATCAACACCTGAATGCACTAGCTATTTAGCCTCTTGTAATCGTTGTCTTCAGTTGAGAGAATAACAAAGAGAAGAAAAGTAGCGCTAGACAGTTACAGTGCTACGCAAAAACTTTTATGTGTTTTTCCTCTCCGTGAGTTCGTCTTTCTCGCTCCTATGTGAGTGTTACCTTCTTTGATTGTGCCACTAGAGGTGGGGTGACTGTGGAGGGCGTTGAGATCCTAGACAAACTTGCCAAGGCGGAAGACCTTGCGGCTGAGGCCGATGCAGGACTCGAAGGACTTGAGGCGGGCGGAGGCGGCAGGGGCAGCGAGCGGTGGCGAGGGCGAGACGTACGGCGTAGCGGGAGATCTTGAGGAACTTGTCAACGCTGTCCTGGCGTGCGAGGTAGGCCTCGACGTGGACGGGGAAATCTCGGGGGCGGGCTTGCGAGAATCGGAGGCGGCGGTGGAGGCCATGGCGATTGGTTGTTGGCGTGGAGGCGCAGAACTGTACGGCCCGATCGGAAAATAGCAGTTGGGCTCGTTGTGAATTGCGTGCGAATCCTACGTTGTTGCGTTGCGTACTTGCGTGAGCTTGTCACCGTTGAATACCTCAATGGTGTGACCCTGTGACAAGAAAAGAACTCCTGTCCTAATTGACATTTAAAATGTGCCTTAATTTTTTTAGGGAAAATGGGCCTTAAATTTGTTAGTACAATACTCAAGCATTAGGCCTGACCCCAGCGAAGTGAAAAACTGAATATAAATAGGTAAAAATTCATTTGCCCCCTCAACAGTTACAAAAGTTCCGAATTCAGACTATAAAACCAGGTAACCGACCTTTCCCCCAACCCCAGAAAAAAAAAAATCAATATCAGACTTTGGGAAAAGTTCAGGGTCGAATGGACTGTGTTTCCCGGACGCGAGAAGGCCATGTAGTACTATTATCCATTTGGGCCGTTCCTTTCAGCCCAAATTCTGTTTGATAGCAATGGAACAAGCTTCGCTTAAAGCCAATGATAGATTCTTATCGCCAGTGACGTGCAAGAAGATTTGCACATGTAAGTCATATCACAAGAAATACCATTCGGGATTTTTTATGCATGGTTGCTACTCCATTACCATTTCATGGACTGGTACATCTTGTAAGAAACAGACTATCATAACGGCGAAATCATGTACATATACTTACTGATCGGAAAGAGAAATCCTGGCTTCAGACTTCAGAGTGAGCTGGAGATCATTTTGTCTATCCGTGCAATGATGGCATCGCCCACTCATTCTTACATTAAGCTCTCGTTGGATTAGGTAGTATGGCCATGTTTAGATTTGCATTAGGATAACTTGGCACTGTTTGATCATAAGCCGTGGCAATCAGTGAAGTAATCTATACATCCAAGAACACTTTCCATTGCATTTTCATTTCGTTTCCCCTGCTTTTGAGATACATATACTCTATCAGCAAACCGAAAAAGGGAGGCAAGCAGCTCCCGCAATGATTCCCGGCCTTTGGTTACTTATCTAATGAAAGATGCTTTCAGCATTAATATTACAGCATTCATGCATGATCATTAGTTTATCTTGAAATGTTTACATGAATGAAAAGAAAATTTTCTCTAAAGAAATTGGAAAGGGAGAAACTTTAGCAGTCAATCATTTGCGCTTTCCGAATACATCAAATGACCTAGCTAGTAGATTTTTAGTTTCTTCGCTTAAGAAGAACACATGCAAGCGCAGTCCGTGATTCCTAGATGAAATACGCAAGGGATCCAAAAGCTGTCCATAATGCTATGGTCTATTGTATTCTTGATGGAGTGGCGAACGGCTGGGATCGCACAAGAAACTAGCTTTGCATGCATGCATGTACAAGCAAGATTACAATGTCGGCAGAGCCATTTTGGTATCATGCTGTTTGTGTACTCGTTACTGTCAGAAAATTTATGTGCATGAAACATAAGCACTTATCTGATACAGCAATTTCCCTAAATTACTAGTAACATCTTTCTTGGTGACAACACATCGCTGTGTCTTTGGAGCCACTTTTGGCTGTGAACTGAGTTGGCCGGCTTTGCATTTGGATAATCACATGCCAAGCTGCCACCATCACCTTCTCCTTTACGGTGCGAGAAATGGTGCCCCCAAAGCTCAAGGCCTACCTGTCCATCTTGATTGCTGCACAGAAATGTTCCATGGGTCAGAGCACAAGGCAGAGGCACAGCCTCTCCTCATCAGTGTGGAGAGAAAGCCAGGAAAGATATTGGCATATGTTTCTTTTGAGTGTTGTTTGAGCCCTATGTCATGTGCCTCTCAGAGTCAGCCAGCTCCGCCCCCAGCAAAAAGGAGCCAGCTTTGGACCATCTCTTCTTTCCTTTCCATTTTGCTTATCATTTTCCCCTTTCTTTTGGAAAATGGAAAATATTTGTAATTTATAATTTAATTGCCAACCTAGTAATAGTTGATTCCATGCAATTTGCCCAAATCAACCAATAAGCAACAAACCTAGCTACAAATTGAGCCCCTATTATATACTGATGTTTGCTGCAGCCTACTAGAAAATCACCCAACAAGCAACAAGCTTGGACACAACTGGTTGTGTCATCACTCATCAGTAGGAAATGTGTGTGGTGGGATTGGAGCCAGAAAAATCCACTAATGGACAGGACCATGTCTTTCTTTAGCACAGCAGATCACAGTATCCTATTTGCTCTCCAAGTTGGCCTACAGGTAAAGAAGGGGTAGACACAGCAAGCTCAAAGGGCAGAGTTCCTAAAGTGGGTAGCGAGTGCATGAACAGTAGAAATTTCTATTCTGGACTGTTGCTAAGCAAGCATGGGTCATTATTCAATCCAATTAAAGCGAGGATATTGATTTTATTTTCCTTTAGTACAGGCAGGTAGGCCATTCATGGCGGCAGGGCAGACGATCTTAGCTAGTCTCCCCCCGCTGCGTGATTCTCCCTCTGCCCGACACTGGATTACAACTAGCCGCCTTAAAGGGTCGCAGGCTTTGGATGCTTCCAGTGTGGCATTGATCTGCTTTGTTTCTTGTGTTACTCATGGAAGAGTTGCGACCTGTCCAAAGGTTCTTGAGACATATAACTGCAGATTCTGAAGTCACATTTCATCAGTAAACCGTGTTGTGATGATAAAGAAGAATGTTCTTGGGTTGTACTAGCTTGTTTCTTCTCTTCTCCTTTTTGTTTGATGTAAAAGTTGCAAGCGATGCCTTCAATCTGTACCAGACGAAGTTGCATGTGTAACAGTGTAAGTAATACAACGCATGTTCGTGTCGAGCATTCCCAGTTTCACATATCCGCAGGTGGCTGCTGCCGATGGCAAGCAAGATAAGACGACATGATAACAGGGAACCACCGATCGCCTCCGACCTAACAACAACCTTACCAATAGTATTTTTTGCGCGAGATCACTTCCTCGCCAAGCTTTGCTCCATACATCGCCACTGAGCTTTAGCAGAATGGAGAATTTGGAAGGGATGGCTTTTGCTTTAACTGTAAGTTGGTGGTTGTCGCTTACTTTCGTCCACAATGCTTAGCACTTGAACTACCGCTACACAAAGTTTCCCTTGGATGCAAGAGACGGCATGCAACGGCCGATGTGCATGGAGATCAGTGTTAGTGATATGCCATAAGAGGTCATTGTGAAGATGATTGTATCATGTCTATGATTATGAGTTATATAATAAATGTTATTATGTTTCTTAGATGAATTATTATTTATAAAAATTAGCAAATATGTGACTTGTTGGTGACGCTCTTCACCTGTAGGCCAACTTGGAGAGCAAATAGATATGTATGATGTTATTCCTGGTCAGATGTCACTGGTCGGGACACTAATGACTTATAGACTAGTATATGTATTGATTGATGACTATGTTTCAGCGGTTATAAATACGGGATATCAAATCAGTAGTATGAGCACATGTTAGAGAACATGATGTTGGATTGACCAATATTGAGACACTATTGATATTATTATGATTTTATGTGTCATCAGTTGGTCTCAATCAATGATGATGTATAATCCTTACATCTAAGATCAACATGGTTTTCTACATATATAGCAATACACTTAGGGGTTACCAAACACTACTCCGTAACTGGATAGTTATAAAGGTATCTTTCGGGTATGCAAACATGCGGAGGCATGTGACTGATCGGATATGAGATTTGTCCACCCTAATATAACAGGAGAGATATCTCTGGACCCCTCGATATGTTTGGATAAAGGAAATGCATAGTCATGCCTCAAGTGGTCGAAGAGTTTACCGTACAAAGTTATCCATCACTAGATTGAGAAAAGATTGAACAATTTATAGATGACATATATATCATCTGGAGTTCGACCAGATATCACGAAGCAAAAGAAGAATACGCAAGCAAGTCGTTTAGTTTGACCATCGTACATAATCACAAACTAGTCGGCAAACTGGTCGTAAGGCGTTACGAATTGGACATGACCAAAAGAGAACTGGTCGTAAGTGGTGAGGACCTGGTCGCAGACCATATTGTATAAGGTTCGTCCGATTTGATCTTTATGTGTATTCGGGAGTTGCTATATCCTACTAGGAACCGCTACCGACTAGTGATCAGAAAGAAGTTTCCAGGTCACGACCGTACATATGAACTTACAAGGTGACACACTTAACAGGTCAGAACAAACTAATTTGGATTTAATCCATTATGGACTCATTATAAAGGGACGCGTGGGGCTGTTGGGATTATGAGTTGCACTACCCATCGAAACCCTAGCTGCCACCTCCCCGAATGACTTGATGTGCGTGCTGGTGCTAGAACACCGTCGCACGGCGTTCCACCACTAGACATGTGGATACTATAGAGACGCTGGTGCAATCGTTGTTGCGCTAATCGAGGACGGTCCGTGACTTATGCAGGAAACGCGAGAGGCTGCTGGAGGAGATGATCGATGACCAATGACGACGGACGATCGACTATGACCACTACATTGACACGTACAATGCTAGACCAACCTGCTTCAACTCTTCTTTGACTGCACTGCACGTCTAGTGATAACGATCTTTGATCCCTTGCTCGTATGGTTTCTGATTTACGTGTTAGATTTTTAATTACTCACTAGTGTAGTCTACGGCTCCTCCTATTACTTGGTTCTCTCATGACAAAGGGTATTCGCTACCGGTCCTCTCATGATAAAGGGTATTCGCTACCTACTGTCTAGTTTTGTAGCTACAACACATACTTTTGTTTTTGTTTTTTAGTGAGAAAACATAATTTTATTTTCCAAGCTAGTAAATAAGGATTTTAATTTTTGTTGTGACCACAACAAACAAAATGGATTTGGTAAAGTACAGATTGCGAAATTTAATGGTATCTTGTGCCGTGATGCCCTTTTGCCTCGCATTAGCGGATTTGTTCCCACGCCTAAATTCATTTCGTGACAGCAACTTGGGGCGTGGACGCGTGGTGCAGTAGTACGGTTCCATATGACACGCTCCAAGTTTCGGACGAAACGGACCCCCCATAATTTGCACCTAACGCCGGAAATTGAGAAGAAAAAGGATGGCGACCAAATGCACTTTTAGGCACGATGCTATGCTTGCAAATGATTCATAGGAAACAACATTATGGTTATAGGCTTGTAGCACACTATTAGTAAATTGTGGGATATGACACAAGTAATGGAATCTTCTATTTCTTTTATTAAAGCAGAGTTTAAAAAGTCACCACGTTCGCTTTTAAAGATTATAAATTCTCACGTTAATCGATACAAGAAGAGAAAGATCTACACCATGGACCGTGATAATTCCGAATTATAACGATCTAGATAAAAACGAAGATTCCATGTTAAGTACAATAAAACTAAAATAAATAATAAAAATAAAATCAGCAATTTGATTTCCATACGAATTCCTAGTAAAAGAATATATGTCAAGCACAACAAAGCTAAAACTCGGAACAAAAATAAAACAAAATTAACAATTTGATTTTCATAAGAATTTCTAAGTAAAATCCTTAAATAATTATAATTCAGGAAAAAATAAACAAAAATTGTCAATTAGATTTGTATACGAAATCCAACAAAAAAATTGAAATTCGGAATAAAAAAATAAAATAAAATTAGAAATTTGATTTCGATACGAATTCTAAAAATTATAATTCGGAATAAAAATTAAATAATAATTGGCAATTAAATTTGTATACGAAATCTAATCAAAAAATAACTGAAAATCAGAATAAAAATAAAATAAAAATAGCAATTTGATTTCAATACAGATTCCAAAATAAAATCCCTAAATGACTGTAATTCGGAATAAAAATTGAAGAAAAAATAGCAATAGTATCCGAATACGAATTCCATAACTGGTGAGGGGCACATCGTCACCGGCGATGACGAAGAAATTCTTCATATCGTTAGACAATGACTAAAGCAGATATGCCGGTATTAGTGAAGATGGGATATTGTCGTGATTAGTGAGGAAGCCACAACGTTGAATTGGCAAACATCGAAGAAGATGAGCGACTGACATGAGAGGAGATGGTATCGAGCATGTATAACATCATACGTATGTATGTACATGCATGCATCCGTACGAATAGAAACGCAGACGTACAAAGGCAGAGGAGCAAAAAGCTTGGAGTAGAGATGCTGCAATCGTGGGGAATAAGCTTAGGGTCACCGGAGAGAGTGTGACACATGTCCTCAGCTAGGATCGACGACGGTTGCATGTGTATGCGTGTTGATGTCGCAACAATTATCATTAAGCAATAATTAGAGAGAAATAGAAGAAACTATGTGGTAAAGTATTGCATTAGAAAGGGTAGCAGCTGAGAGAGATTATTCAAGATTTGGGTTTACTGTTGGAGGTTGAAGCAAAAAAGCTGTGACGATGAGAAGAGATAGAAAACACATGGTTCAGTGGTGCAACCGACGTGTGAGGGAATATAAGTTCAAGGTAGGACGTCCATGGTACATCGGTGTATACATGAGTAAGGTACTATAATATCATATAAACAAATAAGATAATTTGCTGCACACATACACACATAATCAATGTATTACTTGAGATTAAATAGAGAAACATATACATGAATACAATTCGAAAAAAGTAACTAACAGAGTAAGAATAGAAACATGCAGTTATATGATATATGCATGATGAAGAGTGGTTAGTTTCAAAGAACCCCATCAACTTATAATGTTCGATGATTTTATTCCATCAAAGCTCATATTTCAATTACGTTCCTCGTGTTATATTTTCCTTCAAGCTTCTATTGTCATTTTCAATATTTATGAGATTTTAAAAATCTAAATAACCTACAAGATACGTAAATATATTCATCAACATTTATACAAACTTCAAAAAAAAATAGTCGTGCAAATACGCAAACTGCCCGCTAGTTCAGTTCGGATGGGAACGAACAAGCCAAGAAGGATAGTGCAGCTCGCGAAACAACGCTCGGAGGTCGGAATTGCACCAGATGCAAGCGTGAAGATGATGTATAACGATAGATGCAGGTTGTGACATTAGCTTCAAAGCTACACTCGTCAGACATCACACTTTGTTGTAGCTTGTAGGAGACTGAATCTTCACATTCTTTTCCTGCCCCCACAACTCAGAGCGGGGTCCGTTTGGACTGGACGATTGGAAAATGAATTCCACACAATTTGTACTAGCCCTTACAAAATCTAGCCTGACATTTCAGACAACATGTTCTGACAGGCTGTCCTATCAAATTTACTTGTTTTTAGCATCCATATATTCAGAGTAATTACTGTTGAGGAACCGTCGCTGGCGAGTCCAGTCTGAGCGATTACCTCGTAGACAAACTCAGAATTGTAAGAACAATGCATGAATCACAAGAACAGAATAAGAGATTGAACACAGAGATGTAGGGGGGAATTCTTCCTTCTCTTTGTTTCTTCATCAAGCGATCAACATTTACAATGACTAGTACCCTCTATTTATAGGCTACGACCTTGCTAGGATTAGGGATGAGGAGCCCACCTCGGGCCAGGTCTGCCGGCCTGGGCTCGGTTTCTTAACACTCCCCCTTGGACACTCATCCTTCATGTTCATGTCTCGTCAAAACTCCATAAAAACCCAGTGGGAAAAATTTGGAGAAAGAGTACATGAAACACGTTATGTTGTGCTGCACGAATTGCCTCGTTAAAAACCTTAGCCGAGAAACTTCAGGAAAACTCATCAAGGGAAAAAGAGTACAATCCACCCAATTTCATTCGATCTCCAGGATTTCTTCTTTGGGTACTCGATCTTCATGATCAAGCTTTAATAATGAGTTCGTAAAGATTCTCCCCCTGAATTCTGCACTTCTCTAAGTCTCATCATTCCAATTCACGTATGCATCTTTCAAAGTTAGACTGAAGTGACTTAGTGAATAAATCTGCAAGATTCTCACATGACTCAGTATGCAGTACTTTAATACCGTCCATCTTTTACAATTCATGAGCTTAGAAGGACTTGGGATTGATATGCTTTATAAGAGGATTCTTCACATAACCCATCTGCACTTGTGCAACACAAGTTGCATTATCTTCATAAATAATAGTGGGGGTTTGCACGGTATTCAATCCACATGACTACTGGATGTGGTGAATTATCCGCCGAAGCCAAGCACATTCTCGTGAGGCCTCGTACATTGCTATTATTTCCAAGTAGTTCGTCGAAGTTGATACAAGACATTACTTAGACGATTTCCATGGAATTATAGTTCCACCTCATAGGAAGACATTGTCTGCTTGCTATTTGGTTGTATGAGGGTCCTACATGTACCCGTCATCTACATTGTCATTTATAGTTAGGTCTTTGTTCTTTCTGTAGAACAGACCAAGTTCTTTGCTTCCTTGGAGGTATCGGAAGATTCCTTCATTCCCTGCCAATGCCTTTGGTAGGTTCTGTACTATACCTTGCTTAATAGGTTCACGGCAAATACAATGTCCGTTCTAGTACAGTTTGCTAAATATATTAGTGCTTCTATTGCACTTAAGTGTGGGAATTCCGGTCCCAGGACTTCCTCCCCCTTTTCTTTAGGTCTGTATGGGTCTTTGTCTTGCTGCAAAGATCTCCCGACCATTGACACTTTCGAAGGGTATGCCTTTTCAAAGTCGAACCTTTCTAACATTTTCTGAGTGTAGGTTGACTGATGCACTAATATCCCTTCAGGGGTATGCCCAAGCTGCAAGCCTAGACAATATTTGGTTTTACCCAAAATCTTTCATTTCGAACTCCGACTCCAGGTAAGAGCTTGCTTTCTTAATATCCTTCAGGGTTTCGATGATATTCAGATCATCTTCATACACTGAGATTATACAAAATTCATTCTGGGATCATCGTATAAATACACATGGATTATTTTCATTGTTCATGTAGCCTTTCTTGCATAGAAAGTCGCTTCAAGCGATTATACCACATCCTGCCTGATTGCTTAAGTCCGTACAGTGACTTTCTGAGTTTCACGCTGTACAGATTTCTATTTGCTCTGTTTTGGTTCAGGATAGGGTTATATTCAGGTATCTTCGTGTAAATGTTTGAATCCAATATTTCATAAAGGTATGCTGGTACCCCATCCATCAATTTTACTTCTAACTTCAAGTTCATTGCCATTAAGATAAATGTCTAAAGGGAGTTCCGCCCATGACCGGGGAATAGGTTTCTTCGTAATCATCTCCTAGATGTTCAGTGAAACCTTATGCAACGAGCATTGCTTCTTTTCATTTATCTTTCGAACAAATACCCACTTATGTCCTACGGGGTGCATAAGGGGAGGCATGCGGCTTACAGGCCCAAACGCCTTTCTTTTATTCGGAGAGAATAATTCAGTTTCTATTGCCTTCTTCCAATCTGATCTTTTCTTTCATTCAGCGAGCGATGCAAGCTCTGGATCAAGATTGATGATTGTGGAAAGTTTCTTTGCAAAGTAAATGTCGACATTGGCTGTTGTCATATTCAAATATTCTCCTGAGGTCATAAAGTTTATAGCTATTTCTTCAATGGATGATTCTTCTAATGCTTCTACTTGCTCACCGCTGCTTCCAATTGCGGGGCAAGTCCCTTTAGTTTTTCAGTTCCAATGTGTGCGCACACATTCATACTGATGTCTCCCTTTATGGGGATTTTTAATTCTAGTATGTCTTTTCTGAAGGTTCCATACCGATGCCAGGTCTCAACTGCCCCCCTTCTGGTTCTGGGAAACTTCGGTGATCGGCTGTGTCAAGTCCTTCTTATCCTTTTTCACCAGGCGTCCCGGTTACTTCGGATTCGAGGCGGAGTTCTCGTCCTTTCAGAGGCCTTAGGACGGGATTAGGGATACCTTTATCGGTATTTCAACCCTCTCCGGTGCATTGCGTGCAGACACATGCTACTTGGTCACGCTCTTCAAATCACTAAAGTGGTTAGGCAGTTAATTCGCTAATGCTTGCAAATCGATTATCTTCTAGACTTCAATTGTCTTCTGGACTTCAATTATCTTTTGGACTTCTTTTGTCTTCTAGACTTTTTTATTTGTGTTTACTAGTGCACGGGTCATATGCATAGATTTCAATTATCTTCTGGACTTCAATTGTCTTCAGAATTTCTCTTGTCTTCTAGACTTCAATTGTCTTCTAGACTTCGTGTGGCTTACCACATTTTTTCCCGATATTTTCATCAAGGGTTGATTTCCTCCCCCTAATGACGGGAAAATTACCTCATCTAATATACTATGAGCGAATCGGGCATTATGCAAATCTCTAGTCATAGGGTCCAAATACCTGATTATGGATGATGTCTCATAACCAACGTATATCCCAGACTTTCGGAGAAGACCCATTGCAGTTCGTTGCGGTGGTGGTATAGGTATATAACCCTTGCAACCAAACCTGCGAAGATGAGGAGTTTTCGGTGCTGACCCTTGCGCTAGTTGCATAGGTGGATGGATGTTATAGGCCGATGGTCTAAAATTGATGAGAGGTGCTGCGAGCAGGACTGTGTGTCCCCAACATGTAGTTGGTAAATTACAATTCTTCAAAGTTATGCTAATCCATTCTGGGTGTGGACATGCGGTACAAAATGCTCAACTTTTAATTCCCATTTTTATGCAATAATCATCAAATGCCTTCGAAGTAAGTTCTCCAGCGTTGTCCATTCAGCTGGACTTCTCATGATGATCAGGGAAAATATTTCTAATTTTAATTATCTGCAAGATTAGCTTTGCAAAAGCATGGTTTCTCATAGACAATAAACATACGTGCGATCATTCTGAGGAAGCATCAATGAGCACCATAAAATACCTAAATAGCCCTTGCAGGGGCTGTATAGGACCGCAAAAATTTCTCCCTGGATACGGTCCAGGGATGCAGGGACTTCATTTTTCGCTTTCAGAGCGAAAAGTCTAGTAATTAATTTTCTGGTGGCACATGCGGGGCACACAAAATCTTCCTGATTCAGAAAATTCTTTACATTCATATTATGTCCCTGTGAATTGTTAATAATATCTCTCATTATCCTAAGACCTAGGCGGCATAATCTATCATGCCAGAGATAGAAAAGTTCAGAGCTTCTAAATACGGTTTTCAGAGCAGTACAGGCTGCAAATGCCTTAATATTAGTGTAGTATAGCCCAGTTTCATACGGAGGAAGACATTCTGATGCTATTGTTCCACTTTCTTCACTCTTTTCAATGAGCAGATATTGCTTATCATACTTTTCTTCAGTCTCTATGTAGAAACCGTTAGCGCGAATATCCTTTAGAGTTCTAGTCGATTCTAGGTACAACAAGTCTTCTTCAATGACCAAAATTGTGCCCGTTGGGAGTATAATTATGGCCCTTCCTGAGCCTATTATACAAGTATCATCGTCTGATCGTCGTAAGACTACCAAACATTCTTCTTGATCATTGGAAAAATTTCTGTTTCTCTCAGGATGGTATTTATTGTGCCGCTACCTGCTAAGCACACTTCCTCCATAGGGCGCAACACGTGTTCTAATATAATGTACTTTATTAATATGTAGCAGAAAGCAAGCAACACATAAATAAAATACTTCAGATATCAGAACGTAACTTGCTATTATAAAGACGGGAAAATAAGTCTTGCAGGACTCATAATAAGAATTTAATGCTTTGCTCTCCTAGAGCTTGCAACCATTATTCAATGATTCAAAGTTTTGCTTCAATTACAAACTACAAGTTTCTATAAAAGATCTAAGTGCAATGCGTGCATTAGATCTAATAGGCAGAGTTTTTAGGAACTTCTACCTCAATCGGCTTCATGCGCGATCTTCTCCTCTTGGGCAGCTACGGCTGCGGCTGCAGCGATGTCCAAAGGAGGGTTGGGGTTGCTACTGGGTTGTCCACATTCATAAATGCAACTAATAGATGTGAATCCTCTGTGTCTGCAATGGCGAGGTATGCCTTATACTATCATATGCCCTTTTTCTTAAACTAGAAAGCATCAATAACGTGCGACCCACGACCTTACCCTTCTTGCCCCTCTCCTTCGTGAGAGGCTTCATCACCTTGTAACTGTTATTATTGGCTTCATGGCCAACATTGCTACTAGGTGGCTGTAAGATGTAGTTCTTCCATAGAACATTATCTTGAGCTTCCACAACTTGCATGATATCAATTAATTCGGCATACTGTATGTAGCCATCTTGACGATAGTTACGTGCGGATTGCACCGCGTTCGGGTGAAAGGTAGAGAGTCTTCTCAATCTTCTGCTCATCTGTGATTAATTTACCACAGAATTGAAGACTGATACAAATTCTGGCCATGCTGGGTCAGTACTTTGAACTACTGGTTCATGATGTCAGTCATCTTCATGCAAAAATTCATAAGATTACTGCTAGTAATCTGCATAAAATGTTTGTAAAATTCTCATAATGCTCTTCGAACTTCCGGTTCATGATCCCGTATTTTTCTATGCATTTTCATGATTTACTGCTATTTTCAGTGATTAAAAGCAATATAAACAATCACAGATAATCAAAACAGTAAATACAATAAATAAATTGCATAGAAACAATAATAACAAAGTTAAACATGCTTCAAAGTTCAAAAATATACAAAAAATTGGATTCCCGAGGCCCTTTTCTGCTGAAAAAATGGCTTCTCGGCGAATTCTGCAATTTCTAGGGGTTAATACGCAAAATTTCAATACAGAGAAAATTATGCGCATAATTTTAGAATTTTCTAGGCCCTTTTTGCAAAATTTCCTTACCCGCGCACTTTTCCTCATAATTTTCAAAATTCTAAGGGTCTACTTGCAAATTTTGGGATCTTTTCCTTTTTCCTCCCCCGTTTTTTTCAACCGGCCCCTTTTCTTTCTCCCAATTAGCCTTGGCCCATTCGGCCTTCTCTCTTTTTTTATTTAGCCCAATATGGCCCAACAGGCAGCCACTAAGGCGGGTGCTAGGGTTTCCCCTAGCACCAAGCATTTAATGGCGGCGGCGCCCCTTTCTTCGGGTGCGAGCGACCGCGGTCGGTTGCGAGGAGTCGCGTGCTGGCGGTGGCGCCGCCATACGGAGGCAGCGCAATGTCGACCGGTGATGCACGTGGGTTCCGGTGGTGGGACATGGTGCGAGGTGGCGCAGCGAGCGGCCGGAGGCGAGCGAGTATGGGGCCGGCGTGGGGTGGCGCCGCCGCTGCGGGCGGCGGCGGGCTCGCGCAGCGGGCGGCAACGCTCGATGGCTCCGGCAGCGTCTTTGGTGCGGTGGTGTGCTACGAGCGCGACCATTAGGTCGGCGAGGCGACGCGAGGCACATGCACAACCGATGGCGCTACGGCGACCTACGGCGCGTTCGGCGACGCGGCCGCGCGGCGACCATTTGGCGGCTACTCCAAAAGCGCCCAAGGAGGCGAGCGGGGCCGGCAGCAGGCGCGTGCGGGCGCAGCGGCGGGAGGGCCGGTGGGTGGCTGTCAGACCCGGGTATTAATACACCCAGATCCTCTGTGCATTTCTGGACTAGTCCCATGATCAGTAGCTAGTCCACACAGTAAACAAAATGATAACAAATTCATATCACAACTTTATTAATAAATAACAACAAAGTTGATTACAAAGGAGGCTTACAGACCAACAATAAATTAAACACAGCGGAAGACGAAGAAGTAGTAGGGTCCAGTTAATCTGCCACAGGCAATCGACTGGGGAAGCGCCTAGTCATCGAGATCCACATCGGTAGCAAAGTCCTTCTATGAAATTTGTTTGCATAAGCAAGAATGAGCACAACTTCCGTGCTCGCAAGTTACACCCGTCAAGTAACAGAATGACATGCATATGGATGTAACAAAGGATGGCTTATAAGGTCATTTGCATAAAGCAGCATTTTCTTTAAATACTGGTAATAAGTTCCAAAGCAGTTATTCCATAACTAAACTTTACAAAATTCTCAATTTTATAGTCAGATAACATTCACACATGAATGGTGAAGGATACCCTCCTATCACATGGCTTCCTGCCCAATTCCCATCTGAATAAACTAGTTTTGAAGAAGTTTATTTTCAAACAAAAACCAAAGTCTAACTTTGAGTAGTTCTGCTAGCATGTCCGTAACCGCGGACACGGCTATTCGAATAGTTTTACACTCTGCAGAGGTTGTACAACTTTACCCACAAGAGATAATCAACTTTTAATGTCCGTCTGACACACTTCCGAAGGTGTGCGACTAAGTGATTATCACGAGGCCTTTACAATGCGCCATTCCAAAGTAGTTATGCCCGCTAAGGTTTCACTTCTTTTGGACTAACCATCCAGAAGTCCTCTTGCGCCAAGTGGGAATACTGTCTAACCAACACCCACACACCAAAATGGCACAACTAACAATGAAACGTTGCAAATTAGTTGGCCAGGTCCCGCCCACACAGGACATGTGGTAGTACGATAAGGCATAGCATCATGCGCTCGAAGACCGGTCCTTAACTAACTTGGGCAACTTTCCAAAATAACCCTAGGCCTTAACCCTAACCAGATTAAGCCCGTGCATGAACCTGCACCCACCAATCATCCATTATGCCCAAGTCCAAACCCATTTCCATTTTATTTTTCCAGTAAAAGCATTTATAAACCTTCTATGGTAAAACAATACCATATAACCAATTTAAATAAAATTTGGAAGATTTGGCTAATATTTCCCAAATACAAGATTTGATCTAAGCATTGGCTAAGCATTTAATTATTTCCAATATTATTTTATCTAATGGTGACAAGGAAATGATAATCAATATTCAAATTGGCTATACACAAGGAATTGGAATAACTAAGTATTTAAACAGGGGGATTAAAATAATTGTATAAACATATGCATGCAGTAATAATTTAAAACCGAACATAAATAATTTGAAATAATGGGATCGATATGATCAAGGGTATAACTTGCCTTGCTTGATGAGGTGATGTTGTTTTTCTTAGATCACCTTCACGTAACGCCCGTGTTGAGGTGACGTTGTCTTTCTTAACAGGTCACCTAGTACTCACAAGTACTATCTTCAGGTAGTCCAAGTGTACGATTACGATGATCATACAGTCAAAATCAATCCTCTTATGTTGTTCTTCAATCGGCGTCGAAATCTGATTCTCCGAAGTCGTTGAAATCTAATCGTGAAAATACGACAAATTCAACTCAAATTCAAATGAATTCAAAAAGACAGATCAAATTAACTCCAAATAGAAATAATTTGATTTAGTTAGCTAGATTATAATTTTATAAAGATTTTGCAACTTGAACCACCCCAATCGGAGTTTGGATGCAAAAGATATGAGCTTCGGAAGATTGGAAATACATAGAATGATAAATTAGGGTTTAAAGGGATTATTGGTCAAATGAACCCAAAATCAAATGATTTTGGTTTAGATGGCTAGATCTTGATTTTATATGAATTTAGGAATTTGAATCGACAAAATCGGAGTTCGTATGAGGGAGAACGAACCCCGGGAAGTTTTAAATCTAAATAAACCCTAAAATCAGATTTTCTTGATTTTCTTGAATTATTTTTCTAAAAGAAAATCGGTTTATTGCGCAAGCGGACGTCAGCGAGGGAATTTGATTTTCCCGGCCGAATTAATTTTGTAAAGGAAAAGATTTGTTTCACTCACAAGTGAGCCCCTAGTCAATGGACTAGGTCCACGGGTGGTCAAAGGTTCACGGTGGACCCGGTGCACGTGAACAGTGCACGGGGTGGTGTGAGGTGGCGGGGTGGGGTGATGTGGCACTACGTGCGCGGCGCGGCGCAAGGTGCGAAGTGGCGCTATGTGGCGCCCACGTGGCGAGCCACGTCGCAGACGCAGTTCGGCGCGCCCGGCCGCGGCCGCCGGCGTTTGGCGGCGCGGCGGCGTCCGGCAAAGGCACCAAAAGAAAGAGGAGATCGCGAGGGTCTCAGGGCTTACCACCGCGGCGCTCGGGGACGAAGGGTTCGCCGGCGGCGACGTAAAGAGCGGCGGCGCGAACGGGGTTGACGGCGCGCGAGCCCGGTGGCGCTTCGGGCAAGCGAGGTGCGCTGGGGTAGCTTCGTGACGGCGGCCGTGGTAGCGTCGGAGAGGCGAGGGCGTCGACGGTGGCGGCGGCGAGTTTGCGGCTGCCGGCGAGAGGAACTCGAATTCCGGCGAACCGAGAGGGGTAGAAGAGGGGTGGTTGCCGGAGATGGAATGAGGGAGGAAAGGGGCACCTCGTGCTCCCTTTTATAGGGACGGAGGAGGCCGGGGGGATGAGATCGGCGGCGGGGATCGCGGCGGTGATGAGGCGGTCCCGGCGATTACGGTCGCGAGAGAGGGGGAAATGGCCGGGAGGAAGGCGGCGAGATGCGAGGGGAGCACGCGCTCGTCCGTGCAAAGAAAGGAGAAATCGCGGTGATTGCGGAGCTCGGCGCGCGGCAATGGCGGCGTTAGGCGCCGCAGCGGAGAAGAAGGGTGCAGGGAGAAGAAAGGTGGTGGTCGTCGGATTTTCATCCGACGGTTGAGAGCGAGGTGGCGTGGGCGGTGCAGATGCCGTCCGATTCAAATCGGGTGGTGATGGGGAGAGAGCGGCGGTTGGGCTGGGGTGGAGTGGTAGGAGGCGCGTGGAGATGGGCCGGACCGAGGAGGTTTCGCCCAAAAGGATTTCTGGGTTTTTAAAATTGTTTTCTTAATTGATTTATTTCCAGAAATTCGAAATAGCTTTAGAAAATAGCAAATTAAATCCAAAAATTCTAGAAAAATTCACAGAAATTCCTAGAGTTATTTTGGACTTAATTAAAACAGTTCCAACTTAAAGTTGGCTATAGTTTTTGCAAATAAATTATTTTGGCTTTAAAATATTTAGGAAAAAGCTTTTAAGAAACTCAGAAAATTCCAGAAATTAGTTTTATTTTATTTTTCAGATCAAACCAACTGAAATTTCAAGGACTTCAAATAAATTTTAAATTTTGGACTTTTAAAACTTCAGAAATTCAACTAAGGCAATTAAACTCTTTCAAATCTCAGAAATTCCAATAAAACAAAAACTTTATTTTATTTTAGTAACAACACTTTGGGATGTTACAAACTACCCCCCTTAAAAGGAATCTCGTCCCCGAGATTCGGAGTGGCTAGAAAGAAAACTAGTGAATACAAGGTTTTCAGCTAGAGTTGTTGTCGTTCACATCCTGCTCATCAGCTGACAGAATTTGAGTTGTGACATTGTACAGACGTCCTCGTCCAGAATTTTGCGGCTTCTTGTTTGCTTGCATGATGTTGACTTCAGGGTTGACTGGGTTTGCTGCATGCTGCTTCTTTGGACATTTACTGGCGAAATGTCCAACCTCATGGCAGTAGAAGCATGTGATGCCTGCAACATAGGATGGGTCCTTCTGTGCCTGATCACCATCAGATGTGTTGGAGGGCTCCAAGTTGGTTGGGTTGTCTGTTGTTGGCTGGAGCTTGTCTTGATACGATGAGGCCCTTCTGGCTTTCGGAAAGCTTCTAGGGTTGAGCTTCTGTGTAGCCATCCTTCTCTTGCGATTCTCCATTTCTCGGTGTTTGCCTTCTTGACGAATCGCCTTGTCGACTAGCTGTTGGAAGTCAGTATAATCCTGGGAAATCAGCTGCACGGACAAGTCATCGCTGAGTCCTTCAAGGAATTTTTCTTGCTTGTCTTCATCTCTTGTAACATCTTCCGGTGCATAGCGTGCCAGTTGATTGAACTTGTGCAGGTACTCGTTCACCGAGAGGTTGCCTTGACGAAGTGTGCGGAACTCCTTCTTCTTGAGGGTCATCATGCCAGAGGGAATATGTGCATGGCGGAAAGCTTGCACAAAATCATTCCAGGTGATGGCTTGAGCATTAGCATGTGAGATGCTGAAGTTGTCCCACCATTCAGAAGCTGGACCCATGAGCTGGTGTGAAGCAAACAACACCCTCTCACGATCGGTGCACTGAGCAATATCCAATTTCTTACTAATCGCTCGGAGCCAATCATCTGCATCCATGGGCTCTGCGCTGCTTGAATAAGTCGGCGGACGCATCCTTATGAATTCTGACATACTGGTCCTTTGGGGTGGTGGAGTTGGAGTTGGAGCCGTAGCTTGTCGGGCTTGATTGTTGACGATGGACTGAGAGAACAGTTCGATCAGGCGATTCTGATTGGCCATCATCTGCTGCCATTCTGATCCATTGGGTGCTGATGGTGGTGGAATCGGGGCATTTCCATCGTTATTGGTGTCGGTTCCACTTCCCGAGTGATGAGGGTTCACCATCTGTTGGTTTCTCCAGAGAGTTAGGGAAGGAGACAAGGGTAGGGGAGGAACAAATAAGAAGTCTAAGGGGATAGTGTGAAACAATACTCCCAAATGAAAGATCCAACTCAAAAAGCTTTACAACGTTTTATCAATTGAGATTCTTAATTTGGTAGAACGACTCAATACATAGAATGAGTCTTGGCAAATCTATACTATATGGCTGAGCTGACATCGTATCTTTTGCTCGTGGTCTTTGCTGACGATGCTCTCTTTATAACTTCATGTCTTCTTGTCTGGATCGTAATGGGAAAACGTATTGACCATCTATAGAAATTTCCAAGGAAGAGAGGATCCATTTACTTTATAAAATGGTGAGGCAAGAATTAGACAAGAAAGAATTTCTATAAGGAAACTATAGATAGACGACCAAGATGAGGAGAGAACAAATTATTTTTCTTGTTAAATAAGTTTTGAAGTTTTTCACTAACGGCCATTCTAACTAGGTCACGACCTACAGTCGATATGACTCTGATACCAATTTGTCAGACCCGGGTATTAATACACCCAGATCCTCTGTGCATTTCTGGACTAGTCCCATGATCAGTAGCTAGTCCACACAGTAAACAAAATGATAACAAATTCATATCACAACTTTATTAATAAATAACAACAGAGTTGATTACAAAGGAGGCTTACAGGCCAACAATAAATTAAACACAGCGGAAGACGAAGAAGTAGTAGGGTCCAGTTAATCTGCCACAGGCAATCGACTGGGGAAGCGGCCTAGTCATCGAGATCCACATCGGTAGCAAAGTCCTTCTCCTCTGAAATTTGTTTGCATAAGCAAGAATGAGCACAACTTCCGTGCTCGCAAGTTACACCCGTCAAGTAACAGAATGACATGCATATGGATGTAACAAAGGATGGCTTATAAGGTCATTTGCATAAAGCAGCATTTTCTTTAAATACTGGTACTAAGTTCCAAAGCAGTTATTCCATAACTAAACTTTATAAAATTCTCAATTTTATAGTCAGATAACATTCACACATGAATGGTGAAGGATACCCTCCTATCACATGGCTTCCTGCCCAATTCCCATCTGAATAAACTAGTTTTGAAGAAGTTTATTTTCAAACAAAAACCAAAGTCTAACTTTGAGTAGTTCTGCTAGCATGTCCGTAACCGCGGACACGGCTATTCGAATAGTTTTACACTCTGCAGAGGTTGTACAACTTTACCCACAAGAGATAATCAACTTTTAATGTCCGTCTGACACACTTCCGAAGGTGTGCGACTAAGTGATTATCACGAGGCCTTTACAATGCGCCATTCCAAAGTAGTTATGCCCGCTAAGGTTTTACTTCTTTTGGACTAACCATCCGCCAGAAGTCCCCTCTTGCGCCAAGTGGGAATACTGTCTAACCAACACCCACACACCAAAATGGCACAACTAACAATGAAACGTTGCAAATTAGTTGGCCAGGTCCCGCCCACACAGGACATGTGGTAGTACGATAAGGCATAGCATCATGCGCTCGAAGACCGGTCCTTAACTGACTTGGGCAACTTTCCAAAATAACACTGGGCCTTAACCCTAACCAGATTAAGCCCGTGCATGAACTTGCACCCACCAATCATCCATTATGCCCAAGTCCAAACCCATTTCCATTTTATTTTTCCAGTAAAAGCATTTATAAACCTTCTATGATAAAACAATACCATATAACCAATTTAAATCAAATTTGGAAGATTTGGCTAATATTTCCCAAATACAAGATTTGATCTAAGCATTGGCTAAGCATTTAATTATTTCCAATATTATTTTATCTAATGGTGACAAGGAAATGATAATCAATATTCAAATTGGCTATACACAAGGAATTGGAATAACTAAGTATTTAAACAGGGGGATTAAAATAATTGTATAAACATATGCATGCAGTAATAATTTAAAACCGAACATAAATAATTTGAAATAATGGGATCGATATGATCAAGGGTATAACTTGCCTTGCTTGATGAGGTGACGTTGTTTTTCTTAACAGATCACCTTCACAGAACGTCTGGTGTTGAGGTGACGTTGTCGTTCTTAACAGGTCACCTAGTACTCACAAGTACTATCTTCAGGTAGTCCAAGTGTACGATTACGATGATCATACAGTCAAAATCAATCCTCTTATGTTGTTCTTCAATCGGCGTCGAAATCTGATTCTCCGAAATCGTTGAAATCTAATCGTGAAAATACGACAAATTCAACTCAAATTCAAATGAATTCAAAAAGACAGATCAAATTAACTCCAAATAGAAATAATTTGATTTAGTTAGCTAGATTATAATTTTATAAAGATTTTGCAACTTGAACCACCCCAATCGGAGTTTGGATGCAAAAGATATGAGCTTCGGAAGATTGGAAATACATGGAATGATAAATTAGGGTTTAAAGGGATTATTGGTCAAATGAACCCAAAATCAAATGATTTTGGTTTAGATGGCTAGATCTTGATTTTATATGAATTTAGGAATTTGAATCGACAAAATCGGAGTTCGTATGAGGGAGAACGAACCCCGGGAAGTTTTAAATCTAAATAAACCCTAAAATCAGATTTTCTTGATTTTCTTGAATTATTTTTCTAAAAGAAAATCGGTTTATTGCGCAAGCGGACGTCAGCGAGGGAATTTGATTTTCCCGGCCGAATTAATTTTGTAAAGGAAAAGATTTGTTTCACTCACAAGTGGGCCCCTAGTCAATGGACTAGGTCCACGGGTGGTCAAAGGTTCACGGTGGACCCGGTGCACGTGAACAGTGCACGGGGTGGTGTGAGGTGGCGGGGTGGGGTGATGTGGCACTACGTGGCGCTGACGCGGGCGCAAGGTGCCGAAGTGGCGCCTATGTGGCGTCCACGTGGGCGAGCCACGTCGGCACGAGTTCGGCGGCGCTCCGGCCCGCGGCTCGCCGGCGTTTGGCGGCGCGGCGGCGTCCGGCAAAGGCACCAAAAGAAAGAGGAGATCGCGAGGGTCTCAGGGCTTACCACCGCGGCGCTCGGGGACGAAGGGTTCGCCGGCGGCGACGTAAAGAGCGGCGGCGCGAACGGGGTTGACGGCGGCGGCGAGCTCCGGTGGCGCTCGGGCAAGGCGGAGGTGCGCACGGGGTAGCTCATGTGACGGTGAAGCCGGTGGTAGCGTCGGAGAGGCGAGGGCGTCGACGGTGGCGGCGCTAGAGGCGGTGGCGAGTTTGCGGCTGCTGGCGAGAGGAACTCGAATTTCGGTGAACCGAGAGGGGTAGAAGAGGGGTGGTTGCCGGAGATGGAATGAGGGAGGAAAGGGGCACCTCGTGCTCCCTTTTATAGGGACGGAGGAGGCCGGGGGGATGAGATCGGCGGCGGGGATCGCGGCGGTGACGAGGCGGTCCCGGCGATTACGGTCGCGAGAGAGGGGGAAATGGCCGGGAGGAAGGGCGGCGAGATGCGGGGGAGTTAATGCGCTCGTCCGTGCAAAGAAAGGGGGAGGAAATCGCGGTGATTGCGGAGCTCCGAGCGCGCGGCAATGGCGGCGTTGGGCGCGGCCGAGCGGAGAAGAAGGGTGCGGGGGAGAAGAAAGGTGGTGGTCGTCGGATTTTCATCCGACGGTTGAGAGAGCGGGGTGGCGTGGGCGGTGCAAATGCCGTCCGATTCAAATCGGGTGGTGATGGGGAGAGGGGGCGGCGGTAGTTGGGCTGGGGTGGAGCGGGCCGGGAGGCGCGTGGAGATGGGCCGGACCGAGGAGGTTTCGGCCCAAAAGGATTTCTGGGTTTTTAAAATTGTTTTCTTAATTGATTTATTTCTAGAAATTCGAAATAGCTTTAGAAAATAGCAAATTAAATCCAAAAATTCTAGAAAAATTCACAGAAATTCCTAGA
Source organism: Ampelocalamus luodianensis (assembly GCA_036346255.1). Classification (NCBI taxonomy): domain Eukaryota; kingdom Viridiplantae; phylum Streptophyta; class Magnoliopsida; order Poales; family Poaceae; genus Ampelocalamus; species Ampelocalamus luodianensis. The sequence goes on along the minus strand of CM070622.1, from coordinate 21,287,735 downwards.
GTTATTTTGGACTTAATTAAAATAGTTCCAACTTAAAGTTGGCTATAATTTTTGCAAATAAATTGTTTTGGCTTTAAAATATTTAGGAAAAAGCTTTTAAGAAACTCAGAAAATTCCAGAAATTAATTTTATTTTATTTTTCAGATCAAACCAACTGAAATTTCAAGGAATTCAAATAAATTTTAAATTTTGGACTTTTAAAACTTCAGAAATTCAACTACGGCAATTAAACTCTTACAAATCTCAGAAATTCCAATAAAACAAAAACTTTATTTTATTTTAGTAACAGCACTTTGGGATGTTACAGTGGCGCCGGCTCGAGCGTGGAGGCAGCCATACGGGGCGGCTCTGGCTCCGAAGGCTCCGGCGGCGACTTCATACGCCCCGCTTGAGCAAGCCGGCGTGGCCTCAGGTGGCGGGGCGGCGTGCTTCAGGCTCGACGCGAGCGGCCTTCGAGGTGCTACGGCGTGGCCGGCCTTCGAGGCACGCGGTGGCGCGGGTGGTCTTCGAGGCGCAGTGAGCTCGCGCGGCCGTCGGGGCCATGGCTCGGTGGCCTTGCGGCGGCCTTCGGTGTCACGGCATGGCTTCGGGGCGCACGACCGTGGAGGCCTTCGGTTTCAAACGCGTACGTCGCGCGGTGGCGGTGTGGCCGTACGGGGCCGTGGCCGTGGGCTCGGCTCCAGGTCGGCGCAGCGCGGTGCCATGGTCGGTGCGACGTGGTGCTTCACGTGCACGCGGTAGCATGGCGCGGCTACAAGCCGATGGCGGTGTGGCTCTATAGGGCCAGCGGTCGATTTTTCTTCGTACTGATATTGTTCATGCAATGTACTATTCATTATTCATGCAACGATCTAAAAATACAATCAACATCCTTTCTTTCATACGATCTACCGATCAGCTTGGCTGATGACTTCAAGTCGGCTCGTGGTAGATCAGAGCAAATTTGCACCTTAGAAAATAATTTAGAAAGCAACAATTGTAGAATTGAGAGCAATCTAGAAAAACGATTCAATCTACGAGTGTCGTTCATCAACGGTTACCTTTTCGATGCGAGGAGAGTCGATCGTGTTGATAACGTATTGAGGAACCGTCGCTGGCGAGTCCAGTCCGAGCGATTACCTCGTAGACAAACTCAGAATCGTAAGAACAATGCATGAATCACAAGAACAGAATAAGAGATTGAACACAGAGATATAGGAGGACTTCTTCATTCTCTTTGTTTCTTCATCAAGCGATCAACCTTTACAATGACTAGTACCTCCTATTTATAGGCTACGACTTTGCTAGGGTTAAAAATGAGGAGCCCATCTTAAACCAGGTCTGCCGGCCTAGACCCGATTTCTTAACAATTACAAACCGAACTCCAACTTGGAACAAGATTAGAGAAAACCCATTCCCAGGTCACCTACTTTGTCATTTCATTTCTTTTTTTTTTTTCGCGCTTACTTGGCCTCTCAACGCACCACTACCCACCACTCCAGGCCACCACCACACGTCGCAACGGGAAGAAACGCAAATCCCACTGACGCCAGGGGGCCAGTCTCCCGCCCCCGTAGTTTTCATGGGCCGGCAACTAATTCGCCTCTATCTTTTTTCTCACGGAGGCAGCAGGCGGGCCTCCCAAAGGCGCGCCCAGTCGGACCCCACGGCGCGGTGAAGCCCGCCCGAGCCTGGTTGTGGTGGGTGGGCAGGGGTGGCGGGGAGGCTCGGGAGCATACGAGCCGCGGTTTAAATTCTTCGGGGACCGTTGCGGGAGGACGGGGCAGGGAGCAGAGCGCGTGTGTACGTGGCGGTGGAGGTAGTTGATCAGGTCGCAGGGGATTAATTAATGGAAAATGTCCGTTTTGACCCTGAAGTACGGCGCTCCAGAATATAAAAAAACAGTCCTTTGATTCCTATATTGTAAAACTAGTACACTTAAACCTCTGAGGTGGTTTCGAACGCGTTATTAACCAGTTCTGCTAATTTGATAGTTGGTTTGGTTTTTTGAGCTTTGCTTCATGGCAATTTGGGATTTGAATTGATGCTCCTTATTGACCATCTGAGTTTTGAAATGGAGTAAGCTACAACTGTTATTACTGTCGGGGGACAAGGATCCCATTTTGTAGCTTTGCGATCGGTAAAAATAGATGCTTCTGATCACGTTTGAAATTAAAGGGGCGACTGCACGAGAATTTCGTGAATCTAGCCTGTCGAGGGAAGTCATTGCACGGGTTCATGGATGTCGAAGGGGTAGCACACGTGCATTTACTCGTGTCGCCGTGAATTTTTACGATCAAATGAAGCACTTGGCTGACAGCACATTAGGTAGTGAAATTCACGAAAAGGATGCAACATGCGATTACTGACAGCATGCATTCCCTCGTTTCTGAAAGTTTGTGGCGTTCCTTTTTTTTTTATCCAAAATGAAGTGGCCACACTACCCTACATGGGTTGGATTGGGTGGATCGTGTTCAAGGCAAGGTCAAACATGGTGAGTTGGTGATCCCGAGATAATTGTACTGCAAAGTTAGTTAGTGATGGCCACGAAGGTACGGCCGAATGGAACATTTCACCTCTCTTTTTTTCTTCTACTAGGGTGTTCCGTACGTTGCAACGGAACTTTAAAAGAGAGTGATACATATCAGCAGACGAGATCCTAAACCGCATAATAAATATCAATTTTTTCACACATATGTAAATTAACTCCGCATATTACATCACCTACTACTACTACCGAAAATTAAAATTTTGAGCTCATAGGTTGTTTACGTTTAGAAGTTAAAGTTAATGTCAATTTCCCTCCCCGACATGTTGCCCATTTCCAGCCATTGCTTGCTGACAAGGAAGGGAGCTATACGTCAATGACTACCTTCTTCCACCTTGAACTCAAACCACGACTCAGTTCTCACGGCCATTGGCATCTGCAGCCCTCGCCAGGCACATTACAGCGAGGATGTGGGAGGCCGGCGGAGGAGGCAGTGCGGTGTCGCGTTGGTAAGCAAGGAGGCGGCGGCGATACTTGCTCGACTGGTGTGGAGCAAGAGGCGGCGGTAGCGCAGGGGAGGATTAGGATAAAGAGGACACGATGCGGTGAACTCGAGATGGCGGCGTGTTAAGGGAATGGCATCTTCGTCTCTACCTCTTCCTTGTGCGTCGTCACTGCCTCCCCTCCCTTCCCCGGGGTGTCGCTTCTCCTCCAAGGTACCGTCTCCTCCTATCCTCTCTTCCTCCCTTCCCTCCCAGTGCCTTCTCCCATCCCTTGATGTCGCCTTCCCTCCTGTTGCCAGCGCTACCTCCCGGCGTCGCCACCTCCTACGGTGTTGGATCCCCTCATCTTCGTGCACGCCGCCGTTGCAACCTGTGGACCAAGTGCCGGTTGGGTCGGGATCTTTGAGGCACGAAGCGAATATCAGACATGTGTAGGTGGCGAGTTACGACGCAAGATAGGAAGGAAACAACTAATTTCAGTGTGTGCACATGTGAGGAAGAAGTGGGGCAGCGATGGTTTGAGTGGTTGCGGAAGAAGTGAGGGTATGAATATGTTCACGAGTCGGGGGGGGGGGGGGAGGGTCCATATGTTGATGCGACTCAATGAGAAATTTGAGAGTGGTGGGAGAGGCCAACCATGTGCATGTGATAAAGGATATTGTCCCGCTACGCGGGAGTAAACTCCTTTTATTATTTAAGATAAGATAGTGACACTGTAGCTTCATCGTAGAACATGCCAAAACTTCGCTCTTTGCATAATGCCTTCATGGTCCCTTGTCCAGGCGCGGACCTACTGGGATCATGAGTGTTTAGTGTTTTTTTTGCGGATCACCCAGTACACACATATAGACGCCACACACACGCAAACCACCACACGCACGACGTCTACTGAAGACTGGACTAGCGGAGCTTGACGAAGAAATAACGAAGTTACCACCGACGTCTCACTTGCGATGGATACATCACCTCTCACTGCTTTAATGAGACACACATGGTCAAAACTGGGGTTTGAATCCTGATGGGCTGGGTGTACAACCATCTCTACTAACCATCCAAACAAGACTTGGTTCTCAATCATGAATGTTTAGTTGAACACCTAAAATATTTACTTTAACCATCTGTATTATATCGCGCGCAAAGCTAACTTCTGTTAGTTGGTCAGTCACCTTTCCTCTTTAACCATCAGGTGCTCGATTCGGTTCCTCCCATCCTTAAATTTTTTTTTTTTGTCCTCTCTTTGCAGTTTGATCGGTGCAAAAGCTAATGGAGTCTTATTTATAGGTTGCTTATTAGGATTTGGCCAGCTTGTACACTTTACTGAAAAATAAATAAAAAAATGCAGTTTTTCAATGTATTACAAAAACTTGTAAGGCCTTAGTAATTTACTATTGTATATTTTTACACTTTTCATCTCCTCTATCAATTTTTCAAAAATAATATTACATCTTATACATTGATAGCACAACTTAAATAAAAAAGAATGTATTTTTCAATGTATTACTAAAACTTGTAAGGCCTTAGTAATTTACTATTGTATGTTCCCTCACTTTCCATCTCCTTTACTAGTTTTTCAAAAATAATATTGCATCTTCTACATTGATAGCACAACTTACTGGTCTGCGTACCACCTTTGATACCTATTGTTTCCCAAAATTATTTTGAGATGTCGTCACTATTATGAACAATCTGCACTTCGATTTTTGCTATTGTGGACATTAACTTATTCTATTGAATAATATTTTGTTAACTCCGAACACTTATCCTGAAAATCCTGAGTCCACCGCTACCCTTGTCCCTAGAGACGGTCCGACATAATAAGTGGGAACAAGGGAAAAAGAAAAAAAAGTTTATGGACACAAGAACAATCGGCATTCCAATTGGCAAAACGACATGTATTGTGAGTGGCTAGGTATATTGTTTGATGCCGTTTTTGGGTATCAATCAGCTTGACGTAGTGATGCCAAATAGGCAAATACAGAACATGCAAAAAATTGCAATGGGTGTCTCGCAAAAAAAGAAAAAGAAAGAGGAATGGGTGAAGTCATGTCAAGTTCATCAAAAAGCGGCGACACGCACGTTGGCTACCAGCTTGGCGGCAAGTTACTACTGTTGAGGAACCGTCGCTGGCGAGTCCAGTCCGAGCGATTACCTCGTAGACAAGCGTAGAATCGTAAGAACAATGCATGAACAACAAGAACATAATAAGAGATGAACACGAGATGTAGGGGACTTCTTGCTTCTCTTTATTCCTTCATTCATCGATCAATCAATTACAATGAATAGCACCCCTATTTATAGGCTACGACCCTTCTAGGGTTTGGGATGAGAGCCCACTTTGGGCAGGACTCCGGTCTGGGCGGTTTCTAACACTCCCCTTGGGCACTCATCCTTCATGCCCATGTCTCGTCAAAACTCCATAAAAACCCAGTGGGAAAAATTTGGAGAAAGAGTACATGAATCATGTTCAGTTATCTTTTTCGAATTGCCTCATTAAAAACCTTAGCCGAGAAACTTGGAAAACTCGTCGAGGAAAAAGAGTACAATCCACCCAATTTCATTTAATCTCCGGATTTGCTCTTTGGGTACTCGATCTTAAGTGATCAAGCTTTAGTAATGAGTTTGTGAAGGTTCTCCCAGATTCGCACTTCTCTAGGTCTTATCATTTCAATTCCACGTACGCACCTTCCAAAGCTAGATGCTGGAAGTGACTTAGTGAATAAATCTGCCAGATTCTCAGATGACCTAGTATGCAGTGCTTTGATTACGTTCATCTTTTGCAATTCATGAACATAGAAGAACTTGGGGTTGATATGCTTTGTGAGAGGATTCTTCACAATAACCCATCTGCACTTGTGCAACACAAGCTGCATTATCTTCATTGATAATAGTGGGGGTTGGTGCGGTATTCAATCCACATAACTGCTAGATGTAGTGAATCATCCGCCGAAGCCAAGTACATTCTCGTGAGGCCTCATACAATGCTATTATTTCCGAGTGGTTCGTCGAAGTCGATACAAGACTCTGCTTAGACGATTTTCATGGAATTGCAGTTCCACCACATATGAATTCATAGCATGTTTGCAATTTGGCTGTATGCGGGTCCTACAGGTACCCGTCATCTGCATTGTCATTCATAGTTAAGTCTTGATTCTTTCTGTAGAATAGACCAAGTTCTTTGCTTCTTTGGAGGTATCGGAAGATGTCCTTTATTTCCTGCCAATGCCTTTGGTAGGTTACGTACTATACCTTGCTAATAGGTTCACGGCAAATGCAATGTCCGTTCTAGTCTGATTTGTTTAATACATGAGTGTTTCTATTACACTTAAGTGTGGGAATTCGGTCCCGGACTTCCTCCCCTCTTCTTTAGGTATGTATGAGTCTTTGTCTTTCTGCAAAGATCTTTCGACCATTGACACTTTCAAAGGGTATGCCTTTGCCAAGTCGAACCTTTCTAACACCTTACGAGTGTAGGTGGTGATGCAATAATGTTCCTTGGGGCATGCTCAAGCTGCAAGCCTAAGCAATATTTGGTTTTACCCAAACCTTTCATTTCGGACTCAACTCGGGTAAGAGTTTGCTTTCTTAATATCCTTGGGGTTAGATAATATTCGGATCATCTTCATACATTGAGATTATACAAAATCCATTCTAGGATCGTCGTATAAATACACAAAGATTATTCTCATTGTTTGTGTAGCCTTTCTTGCATAGAAAGTCGCCTAGCGATTATACCACATTCTGCCTGATTGCTTAAGTTCGTACAATGACTTTCTGAGTTTCACACTGTATATATTTCTATTTGCTCTATTTTGGTTCGGGACAGTGATACATTCAGGTATCTTCATATAAATGTCCGAATCAATATTTCATAAAGGTATCTTTGGTACCTATCCATCAATTTCACTTCTAACTTCAAGTTCACTGCCATTGAGATAAATATTTAAAGGGAGTTCCGCCATGACCAGAATAGGTTTCTTTATAATCATCTCCTGGATGTTCAGTGAAACCTTATTCAACGAGCCTTGCTTCTTTTTATTTCTCTTTCAAACAAATATCCACTTATGCCCTACGGGGTGCACAAGGGGAGGTGTACGGCTTACATGCCCAAACGCCCTTCTTTTATTCGGAGAGAATAATTCAGTTTCTACTGCCTTCTTTCAATCTGATCTTTTCTTTCATTCAGCGAGCGATACAAGCTCTGAATCAAGATTGATGATTGTGGCAAGTTTCTTTGCAAAGTATATGTCGACATTGGCTGTTGTAATATTCAAAGGTTCTCCCGAGGTCATAAAGTTTTATAACTTATTTCTTCAAGGGGCGATTATTCTAATGCTTTTACTTGCTCACCACTGCTTCCAATTGCGGGGCAAGTCCCTTTAGTTTTTCAGCTCCGATGTGTGCGCACACATCCATGCTGATGTCTCCCTTCATGGGGATGTTCAATTCTGGTATGCCTTTTCTGAAGGTTCCATACCGATGCAGTCTCAAGCGGCTCCTTTCTTGTTTAGGCACTTGGTGATACCGTGTCAAGTCCTTCTTATCCTTTTTCACTGGCGTCCCCGATTGCTTTGGATTCGAGGGACCGGAGTTCGTCCTTTATTACGAGGCCTGCGGGCGGGATTAGGCATACCTTCAATGGTATTTCAACCCTCTCCGGTGCATTGCTTGCAGGCAAATGCTACTTATTCACGCTCTTCAAATCACTAAACTAGTCTGGCAGTTGATTCGCTAATACTTGCGAATCAATTATTTTCTGGACTTCAATTGTCTTCTAGACTTCAATTCAATTATCTTCTGGACTGCAATTATCTTCTGGACTTCTCTATTTGCTTCACTAGTGCGCGGGTCATATGCATAGATTTCAATTATCTTCTGGACTTCAATTGTTTCCCGACATTATTATCAAAGGTTGATTTCATCCCCCTAATGACGGGAAACTAACCTCATCTAATGTACTATCAACGAATCGGGCATTATACAAATCTCCAGTCATAGGGACCAAATACTTGATTATGGATGTTGTCTCATAACCAACGTATATCCCAGACTTTCGGAGAAGACCCATTGCAGTTCGCTGCGAAGATGAGAAGTTTTCAGTGCTGACCCTTGCGCTAGTTGCATAGTTGGATGGATGTTATAGGCCGACGGTCTAAAAAATGATGAGAGCTGCTGCGAGCAGGACTGCGTGTCCCCAACATGTAGTTGGTAAATTACAATTCTTCAAGGTTCTGCTAGTCCATTCTGGGTACGGATGTGGGTATAGAATGCTCAATTTTAATTCCCATTTTCATACAATAATCATCAGATGCCTTCGGAGTACATTCTCCGGCGTTGTCCATTCAGATGGACTTCACGTGATGATCGGAAATTATTTTTCAATTGTTAATTATCTGCGAGATTTAGCTTTGCAAAAGCATGGTTTCTCATAGACAATAAACAAGCGTCGACCATTCCGAGGAAGCATCGATGAGCACTATAAAATACCTAAATGACCCTTACACGAGTGTATAGGACCGCAAATGTCTCACGGATACGGTCTAGGAATGCGAGGACTTCATCCTTCGCTTTGAGCGAAAGGTCTAGTAATTAATTTCGTTGGCACATGCAGAGCACACAAAATCTTCCTGATTCGGGAAATTCTTTATATTCATATTATGTCCCTATGAATTGTTAATTATATCTCTCATTATCCTAAGACACAGCGGCATAATCTATCATGCTAGAGATAGAAAAGTTCAGAGCTTCTAAATTCGATTTTCAGGGCAGTATAGGCTGCAGGTGCCTTAATATTAGTGTAGTATAGCCCATGTTTATATGAAGGAAGACATTCTAAAGCTATTTTTCACTTTCTTCACGCTTTGTAATGAGCGGTATTCATGCAGTACTCTTCTTGATCTCTACATGGAAGCTGTTAGCGCAAATATCCTTGAGAGTTCTAGTCGATTCTAGGTACAACAAGTCTTCTTCAATGACCAAAGTTGTGCCCATTGGGAGTATAATTATGGCCCTTCTCGAGCCTATTATACAAGTATCGCTGACTGCGATTGTCGTAAGGCTGCAAGACATTCTTCTTGATCATTGGAAAAGTTTCCATTTATCTCAGGATGGTATTCGTTGTGCCGCTACATGCTTAGCACACTTCCTCCATAGGGCGCCACACGCGTTCTAATATAATGTACTTTATTAATATGTAGCAGAAAGCAAGCAACACATAAATAAAATACTTCAAATATCAGAACATAACTTGCTATTGTAAAGACGGGAAAATAAGTCTTGCAGGACTCATAATAAGAATTTAATGCTTTGCTCTCCTAAAGCTTGCAACCATTATTCAATAATTTAAGGTTCTGCTTTAATTACAAATTGCAAGTTTCTATAAAAGATCCAAGTGCACTGCGCGCACTAGATCGAATGGGTGAAGTATTCAGGAACTTCTGCCTCAATTTGCTCCATGACGATCTTCTCCTCTTGGCCAACTACGGCTGCGGCCGCTGCGATGTCCAAAGGAGGGGTGATGGGGGCTGCTACTGGGCTGTCCACATCCATAAGTGCAGCTAATGGATGTGGACCCTCTATGCCTACAATGGCGAGGTGTGCCACATGCTGTTATATGCCCTTCTTCTTAGGCTTGAAATCATCAATAACGTGCGATGCACTACCTTACCCTTCTTGCTCCTCTCATTCGTGAGAGGCTTCATCACCTGTAGTGCTAGCGATGACTTCATGGCCAACATTGCTATTAGGTGGTGCGAGATGTAGTTCTTTCTTAGAACATCATCTTGAGTTTCATAACTTGCATGATATCAATTAATTCGACATCGCATGTAGCCGTCTTGTGATGAGTTGCGTGCGGATTGCACCGCATTTGGGTGAAAGGTAGAGCGAGCCAATCTTACGCTCATCGTGGTTACATTACCACGAATTGAAGCTAGTACAAATTTTATATAAATTACGCCATCTTTGGTCGATGCTTTGAACTCTGGTCCATGATGCGATCATATTCATATTCATACAAAAATTCATAAGATTACTCTCGTAATTTGCGTAAAATGGTTGCAAAATTCTCATAATGCTATTGAACTTCGGTTCATGATCCGTATTTTTCTATGCATTTTTCATGATTTCTGCTATTTTCGGTGATTAAAAGCAATATAAACAATCACGAGATAATCAAAGCAATCAATACAATAAATAAATTGCATAGAAATAATAATAGCAAAGTTAAACATGCTTCAAATGCAAAATCGATTCAAAAATTGGATTCCCGAGGCTCTTTTCTACTGAAAAAGGTATTTTCGGTGAATTCTGCAATTCCAAGGGGTTAAAACACGAAATCTCAGTTCCGAGAGAAAATTCGTGTAATTATCAAATTTCTGAGGGGTTATTCTGCAAGAATTTCTTTATTCGCACAAACGTTTTCGTAATTTTCAGAGTTACGAGTACTGTTTTGCAAATTTCCCTTTTTCTTTTCCCCTTCCTTTTTTTTTCTTTCTTTCACCGTAGGACCGATTCCTGTCGGGCCATTCATTTTACCGGCCACACACCAAAACAGGCCGACTAAAACCACCGGTGCTAGGTTTCCCCTAGCACCCGACCTTCAAAGGCGGCGGCGGCTCGGGGCGTATGGGGCCGGGCGTGGAGGCGGCCGGCCGCTGGCCGTCGTGGGCGGCGCCAGTGCAGCCGATCAACGGCGACGGCGGTGGGGTGGGTGGATCGGCGGCGCGTTGGCGCCACGAGGCGGCTTCGGGTCGGCGCACGCGGCGCGGCTCCAGCGGGGCGCCACCGAGGCGGGACCGGTGGCGGGCCGCCTACGGAGCGGTAAGCGGGCGCGCGCGCGTGCCACGAGTTGAGGCGAGGCGGTGGATGCGGGACCAACGCGCCCGCGCGAGCTACACCTTCAAGATTGTGGTCGGCGGGCGTGGGAGGCCGCTGCGCGGCGGCGGTGCGCGGCGAGATGCCGCTTTAGGCGTGGCGAGGCGGCCGGCCGCCGGCGGTGGCGACGCTTCCCCTTTTTCTTTGTTTTGTGTGTTGACCGGCCGCCGCGGCGCTTCTATGGCGTGGCGGAGGTGGCGGCGGCGGCGCGAGGCAAGCGGTGCGAGCGAGCTCAAAGCGCGTCAGCGCGGTCCAGGCCTGCAGTGGCGTTCCGGCGCCGCAAAGCGCGGCTTCGGTGCCAGCGGCGCGCGCAAGCGGTGGCTCGGTGCCGGCGCGCGCAAAGCGGGCGCAGCGGCCGGCGGCAGCGGGTGCTCACACGCGTCGACGGTCCATGCGGGGTCCAAGATACGGCGCGGGCATGGCCTCCATGGCGCTGCGGCACCGATGCGGCGTGGCTCCATGGCCTCGATATATGCAATTCTGTTCATACATGTAAATTATTTGTTGTTCATGCAATGTAATGTAATGCGGTACAAGATTACAACGGTTTAACAACTACTTCAACTATTCTGTGCTATGCAGCCTATTCTAAATAGACATGAATATACTTATATACACATGATTCATATCTAGGGTATAACTGATCACAAGCAAGTAACTCATACAGGAAATTTGAGGGAGCTCCAAATTGAACTCACTTTGTGTGGGCACACGCTACTGCCATTTAGATGCATGTGTGATTACTGATATCTATGGCATATGTAGGGTTAATTTCTCCACACTATTGTGCCCTCAATTTTGTAGGCTATGTCCTCGTGTAAGTCACGATTCATACAATAATATAAAAATATTCAAACTTTAAAACAGATAAACATATGCAATGCAAACCGAAAAGATCATCTTATATTGAACTTTTTTATTATTTAATCATTTTTTAAATTTTATTTTAAAGTTAACACCTCGCAAACTTTATTTCCAATTCTGACCCCTTTGGTCACGCCACCACCCGTGACGTGACAAAATAACACTGTCACGCCACATGATAAGTCCCCAAAATCGCACGTTTTGTCACGCCACTGGTGGTGGCGTGATCAAACAACACTGCCAGTGGCGTGACAAGACTTTGACCAGAAATGGGTTGGCGTGACAGTGTTGTTTTGTCACGTCACGGATGATGGCGTGACCAAAGAGGTTAGAATTGGAAATAAAGTTTGCGATGGGTTAACTTTAAAATAAAATTTAAAAAGGGTTAAATAATAAAAAAATCTCTTATATTACACAGGGAAAAAAAGCTTTATCTCCCACCTGTTCATTGCCGGTTTGGTTATTTGATCCCCAACCTTAAAATATCCCACCCCATGTTCTACCAAAAGTCAAATTATCCGTTGTTTTGCCTAAGATGCAAGGATAAACAGAAAGGAAAAAACTCCTAATTATTGGTGACTGTCTACCAGAATAGTTTAGGGAAAAAAAACCAAGCGATTAACAGTAACTAGAACAGCTCCGAACCTAAGCAGGTAGAGCCTGGCTGGAACTCGGGCGCTGAGTGCACTTTACTCGAACAAAACCCCGGAGCGGCGAAAGGAGGAGAAGAAAGGGAAAAGAGGGGGGCGAAATGAAATTCCACTTCACTAACCACAATTTTTAAACCCGAAACAGCCGAAAGAAAAGCACAGCATTGCAGCAACCCACCAAGCTCCCACCTCTCCAGCTCCCCTCCATTATAGGCTTATAGCCATCCCTCCCACAAAACCACCACGCAGCGCCCACTAATGGACTCGGCAACCGCTTAATTCCACCGTCCATTTCAAACACCCCAAAAGCCGAGCAGGGCAGAGCAGCGGCACGCGCCTCGGGATGGCGGAGGCGGCGGCGCTCTTCTCGCTCTCTGCGGCCGCCGTGGTGGAGGACGTGCTGCGGCAGCACGGGTGCCGCCTCAGCGACCGCGACCTCGCGTCCCGCAGGGCGCAGGAAGCCGGTGCGGTTCGAGCGCCCTCTCAGTCTCCCCTCGTTTGTTTGTGGTTTTGGCTGCTTCGGTTCGGCACGCTCACGCGCGTTTCTGAATTTGCTTCGTGCTGGTGTTGGTGCAGCGGCGAGGCGGAACGAGGCAGCGGGGTGGCTGCGCCGCACGGTGGGGGCCGTCGCCGCGCGGGACCTGCCGGAGGAGCCGTCCGAGGAGGAGTTTCGCCTCGGCCTCCGAAACGGCCAGATCCTCTGCGGCGCGCTCAACAGGGTCCACCCGGGCGCCGTCCCGAAGGCAAGCACTCGTTGTGTTCGTTAATTTGATTCGCTTCCGCTGCTGCTGCTGTTGAAACTGGAGAGGCGTGACGGTGCTGTGATGTTTCCCGCGCGCAGGTGGTCGTGAACATGGCGGACTCCGTGCTGCAGCCGGACGGCGCGGCGCTGTCGGCGTTCCAGTACTTCGAGAACGTGCGCAACTTCCTCGTGGCGGCGCTGGAGATCGGCCTGCCGTGCTTCGAGGCCTCCGATTTGGAGCAGGTTCGTGTCGGAGCGCCCCCCGAGTGCGGCCCCGCCCCCACGCGGCCTTGCTTGCAGCTGCAGCAAAACGCTTCTTATCACCGCATCTTTGCTTTAAACCTACTCTCTCGTGGAGCCTGTGACCTTGATGAGCTTTTTTGCCTTTCTGAGCGCAGGGAGGGAAGAGCGCCAGGGTGGTGAACTGCGTACTTGCATTGAAGTCGTACGGTGACTGGAAGCAATGCGGTGGCACCGGGCCGTGGAAATACGGGGGGAATTTGAAGCCGTCAGCCTCCGGCAAGTCCTTCGTGAGGAAGAACTCCGAGCCGTTCCGGAGGTCCCAATCGATGAGCGAGGGCGAAGTGCCCTTTGAGGAGGCTGGATTCAATGGCGATGCTCATCTTGATTACGGTGACTTGGTTAGCTCCATGCTCTGCTGCGTTATCTTGTCTTGGTTTGCTAGATGCAATCCGGTTAATTAAATGATTAATTCTTGATGTATTATTGTCTGGAAACAGTCGACGTCACGTCCGCTGAAAATGCTGGTTAGTGCAGTCTTGTCCGACAAGAGGCCCGATGAAGTTCCGCAGGTACGCCAATCTGCTTCCCCATTTTTCAGTGAGTTGTTTACCAGTTCAATGGAATACATGCCAATTGGATTCCCTTTATCACGAGATTACCGGTTCCATCAAGTTTGTATGCTATTGTCTGTATGCAGCTCTTAGAGTCCATGCTGAGTAAACTCGTCGAGGAATTCGAGAATCGCTTGAGTAGCCAAAATGAATTGGTATGTTTGGTATCATATTTGTAACCTGTTGTTTTTGGAACCGTTCTACGTACTGACATTTGGCAATATGTAGAGCTTGCAATTGGTAATGTAATAATCAAAATTCAACCCATTGGGACAGGTGAAAGCGGCTCTAAAAAATGGCACAGATAGCACCAAATCCTTCTCGAAATCAAAGGTTCTGGTTGAGGCCACTCCTAATTCTAGTGAGAGAAAGGCAAGCTATAAATTGCTCCTATTTATGCTTCAATGTTGTTTCTTCTTTTACCACTCGAGCAACTTCTGTTGCTATCACAAAGGTAGTTAGGATTACTATGCTACTATTTTTAGCTTTCGTCCAACATTTTCTTTTGTATTATCCTCTGTAGATGGATACAACAGAGGTTTACTCCAAACATAAGCAAACAAAAAAAGAAGCAACAGGAGAAGTGACACTGAAGCAGCATTCAATTCTCCAACAACAGTCAAAGCATGTTGAGGTAGTATTTTAGTGTTCATTTTCTTCCTTAATTTCTTGATAGTGGTTACATTGCTGTTCACGGTTCTTGTCTCCAGGAACTTAAGGCTGATCTTCAAACTACAAAAGCGGGCATGGAGTTTATACAAATGAAGTACTCTGAGGATATCAACATATTAGGTAACATGAGTGTGCTTTTGGTGCTTCATTAAACTACTTTAATGCAAAATTGCTAAACAAATTACACATTTGCAAATTTTATTTCAGGAAGGCGTCTGTTTAGCCTTGCACATGCTGCCTCAGGTTATCACAAAGTTCTTGAAGAAAATAGAAAGCTATACAATCAGGTGCAAGATCTTAAAGGTATTCTTGATTCCTTGTTAGTTGTTACAATGAATATATAGAGTCAGTTTTTTTACCCAACTAAGGAAAGATCTGGTACATTCAAAAGAACAATAAAATGATTCGCTTTAATTTTTGTTTTATGTTTCTTGTCTATAGGGAGTATCAGGGTATATTGTAGGGTACGGCCCTTTTTACCTGGACAAGTAAGTTCTTCCACTGTGGGTTGCATTGATGAGGGCAATATAACCATAATCACTCCTTCAAAGTCTGGAAAGGAAGGCCGAAAATTTTTTAGCTTCAATAAGGTTTTTGGCCCATCTGCAACACAAGGTTTTCTACCCTGTCCCTATTCCTCTTTTTTTTTTTTCAATATCTTATACGGAAGAAGATTCACATAGTTTTTCGTTGTGCAGATGAGGTGTTCTTAGATACACAGCCCCTTATTCGTTCGGTTCTTGATGGGTACAATGTTTGTATCTTTGCATATGGCCAAACTGGATCAGGCAAGACATACACAATGGTGAGGACAATGCCAATAATTTGTCCAATATGTGTGAATAATATCAATTAAGATAGCTCTAAAGCAATACTACTACAGAGGTCTTTTGTATAACATCACTGTTGGTTTTGTGTAGAGTGGGCCCAAGAACATGACTGAGCAAACCCAAGGTGTAAACTATCGGGCACTTAGTGACCTATTTAAGCTTTCTGAGCAAAGGAAAGGAACCTTCATTTATGATATTGCTGTGCAAATGATCGAGATTTACAACGAACAAGTCAGGGATCTCCTCATTAATGATGGTCTGAACAAAAGATATCCTTGCTGAAGTCATACTTCTGTCGAATTGTGCCAGTTTCTTTTATTTATAAATTACTTTCACATGGAAATTCTTATACTGTCGTGGCAAATGATTCCTTAACAAATATATACACTGGAGATCAGGAATAATTCTCAAAATGGACTTAATGTGCCGGATGCAAGCCTTGTTCGTGTGGCGTCAACAATGGATGTAATGGAACTGATGAATATTGGGCAGAAGAACCGTGCTGTGGGTGCCACTGCACTAAACGACCGGAGTAGTCGTTCCCACAGGTAACTTCACAACCTTCTCTGTGTAATTAATTCATTTCCAAATATTTTAACATAATAATGGAATATAATGCAATATTCTTGTAATCTTGCAGTTGTTTAACTGTTCATATTCAAGGAAAAGATTTGACATCAGGGACCATTCTTCGTGGCTGCATGCATTTAGTTGATCTTGCAGGCAGCGAACGGGTTGATAAGTCAGAGGTCACCGGAGAAAGGTTAAAAGAAGCACAGCATATAAACAGATCATTGTCAGCCTTAGGTGATGTAATTGCTTCACTCGCCCAAAAGAATGCGCACGTACCTTACAGGAATAGTAAATTAACACAACTCCTCCAAGATTCTCTTGGTAAGAAGACTTTCTTGCAATTTCTTAGTACATTGGTACTGACTATTGAGTATAGTTTGCATTGTTTTAAATTGAGCTATATCACTGCATGAACAGGAGGTCAGGCCAAAACCTTGATGTTTGTTCATATAAGCCCAGAGAGTGATGCTATAGGAGAAACCATAAGCACCTTGAAGTTTGCTGAGCGTGTTTCCACTGTTGAACTTGGTGCCGCTCGACTTAATAAAGAATCTGGAGACGTTAGAGAGCTTAAGGAGCAGGTTTGTTTCGGCTACTATGCTACTCTATGATCTTTTCTTACTGCCCTTTGTTATTTAAGATATTTACAGCCTCTATTCCTATTCAGATTTCTCGACTCAAAACAGCATTAGCAATGAAAGATTCAGGATCGGAGCAAAACATGACTCGTGACTCTGAGGAATTTAACATGAAGATGCCTTCGCCTGGTTTTTCAAATAGGCGACAGGGTAGTTGTGATTTGCTGTCAAGCCAAACTAACTTCAGACAACCAATGGAGGATGTCGGAAACATAGAGGTAATAATGCTGTGAACTTCTGCATTAGATATTACATGTACCTTTTATGATCCACATTGTTTGGTAGCCCAAAGATTCACGAGTAACCTTAGTGAATTGATTGTATACTCATTGTCATTTCAGCTGCCATCTTATTCTTTAGTATTTTTATACGATCAGGTGTAATTTGATTTTTATACAGGTTAGAGCCAATCCTGCATTGAGACAAAAGAAACCAAGCTTTGATCTCCAGGACTTATTAGCATCAAATGATTCGCCTTCGTGGCCAGATAGAAATTCAAGGGTAGATTTTCAGATGGGAGAAGAAAGAGAAACAGTTGGCGGGGACTGGATAGATAAGGTTGTTGTGAACAACAATCACTCGGTGGGTGATTGGGAAGGAGACAATGCAGCTTTACCTGACTTCTTTTACCAAAGATACCATTCAGATATGAGGGATAAGCAATACCAGAGAAATAACACAAGAAAAAAGGATGACCATGATTTTGAGCAGCAAAGATCTCGATTTTATTCTACAAATACCGATGATTCCGATGACATTGACATTGCAACAAGTGATTCCTCAGAATCAGATGCACTATGGCAATTCAATGTCCAAAGCATGAATAACTCAATTATTGAGAGTGGGTCAAAGATCAAGAAACCACAAATGAAGATAAGAGAGAGCTCAGATACAAGGTAACCATTTTTGACATTATTATCTTCTCCATTGCAGCAAACAATATTGTGCATTAACTTTGATTAGCATCGTGGAAAACAAAACACATATAACCGGTCACCATGGTAAAATTCTGTTTATTTAAAGTACTATTGAGCTATTTCTTGAAACTTTACAGTGTATTATGAATTATGACTTCAGCATTACATGGACAGCACAATATCTTTATTTTAGTGACTGGAAGATATAGTTTGGCTTATGCTTCATTTGAATTTAAGTGGAGAAACATTTCGTCCATGAATGTGGATCACAACAAATTTTAAGAATGTTGTTTGCCAAGGTTAATCACAGAGTTTCTGGACTTAGTATGGAGAATATATGTATTAGCACATATCGTTTTATCTAAACATCTTCTGTTATAGTTTAGCTTTGTTGTGGGATATTTTTGAAAAAATAGCCGAGTGCTTGTGCATTGCAACGGATCTCAAATAAACATATATATAAATTCTAAATTTGAAAAGTTGATATGTATAAGGTAATTATCCCTACATCTAAAAGTTACATACATAATTTACATCCAATGAACAATCCACAGAGAGTTTTATCACAACCCACATGCTCTTATAGTAACATATGCACATATCTATTCATAAAAGATCCCACCAACTCAAGATGTGGAGAGATAGATGACAGACTCACCATCATCACAAATCCATATTTTATAATAGTAAAGAAGGGAAATGAAGGAACTTACAATGTAGCATACCATTTGCATAAGATTAATCAATTTTTCCACTTGAAAGACTAATTCTTTTGTTCCATGATTTACACCTCAGGACACCAAGTCATTCCCAAATACCATCGGTATCGAGAAAAGCCTCAAACGGATCGAACAGATCTGGAAGGCAACCTCTAAGTGGTAGCGATAGCAGAAGGCTTTCAACAAACGGTAGACACGCTGGTACGAAGTAGGGACTACTACAATGATCGTGTGTATTTTTTCTTGGCTTTCTTTCAGTGTTCGTCATGAGAGATTGCGAGGTTGTTCTCAAGTACAGCAATGAGTGACAATAAACCAAATTGATTGTGCCGGTGTGGTGAGTTGTGATCTCAAGAACTGGTGTGTGAGGCCATTAACCTTTTTTTATCGGCCTATCAAGCTATGTTGAGTTCTTGGTGATTCTTTGTGTCTTGTTCATAATATATAATGAAAAGAAAGGAAGCAGATTGATGAAAAGCTGGTGCCTAATTTCTCTCTTTGAACGCTTCTATCTTTTGATAAAGACTCTCTGCAATATGCTTTGTTTCTTGCTCCCAAGTTTCCTAATGAGTACCACTTTTGCTTTGGTTGGAATTCTTTTCAGTGAACATATGATTTCCATGGGTCCACTCTGCATGGAGTTCATAATAGTGTCTTTTGATATTGGTTCATTTCAGCTAATGTGACATACAGCTAACCCAAACTTTCGCTCTAACTTTAAGCGACTGACTGCAGGGCGTCTTGGAAATACGGCTTTGCTGTAGAGGTGATGAGCCTGAATAGGTCACGCAGCTTAAATTCCAGTTTATCTGTTGGAGAAATACTACATAACTGAAAAAAAAGAAGAGAAATACTAAATAGCTGTGCCTGTTGGATTCTACTAGCATCACTGATAATCTTGCATATCGTCTCATGCATTTCTGCAAGGAATTAAGCAGAATCGTATGTGTTAGCGAATTGCCCCATGAATTGATGTGCAGCAGAATATTGGCTTGTTTTCATCTGGTTTAGTTTTAGCAGAGCAGGTTTTGAAACGTAAATAGACACAACTAAGGTAAATATACACAATTACTACTAACAAAAGTAATTTGTTCATAATTTTCTTGAAGAGAAAAACAAAACAAAACTTTGCGGAAGAAATTCAGTTTGTATCCTGCAGAAAAGTTTAGAAGGGAAAAGAAACATCAAAACCGAGCCCCGGGACCAAAACACCGTCCCTAAAGATGGGCCAACTCACTATGAGAACCGGAGATGTGCCCTGTTGAGGTGCAGTCACTAGCCATGGGCTCATGGCCCAGAAACTTGTCCACTAGGCTTGTGCCCAGTGACTAATCATGGCTCGATGGTTAACACGGCCCAAAACTCGACAAGTGGAGCTTACTTAAGGTCCATCGCCATTTTTTTGTGGGGAAACCAGAGCAACCTCATTTCGTCTTGATTCCATGCTAGCAATTTCAGACTGGTTTTAGTTTCATTCAATTTCTCTTGCGGACTCTTAAGTCATTCGACCAACATCGAACTGAAATTCAGGCAAATATTTTTGGTTTTAAAGGGAAAAAATGTTTATTTCTTTGTTTTGCTAAAACTATAAATGTATGCACCAGTTGTACAAATGTTGAAGCACATACAAGAGGTGATTCGACTTACCGCCTGGGTGAATCAAGATTCGTGCAACTCTACTTAAGCTAAGGTGACGCATAGAAGCAAATCCCACGGAGGGACTATTTCGCTACCAAGCATAGCACAGCACAGCGCGCCCAATGTGGCCGACACATCTGGCTGAAAGTAGTCATCTTGTTGAATATGAGATATATTTGATCCGAATTTCTAATATAAAAGTATCCGGATAAGTTACCATATTACCGGATTAGTTTCTTATTTAGACTCTAAGTCCTTTTGTCCCTTTATATACCTCTTGTAAGCCGCACGGAGAGTTGATGCCTCATACCTCATTGTAATCCCCAGCATTTTGTAAACACTTCACATATAGTGATCATCGTTGGTTGACGCCTGTGGTTTTTTTCGCAAAGGTTTTCTACGTAAAATTTGTGTCTTTCGTCTCTCTTGATCCGTGCATTATTTCTAACAAGTAGTATCAGAGCATAGGAGATTAGAGTTTGGAGAGAGACACCAAAAAAAAATAGCAGATCCGTCCGTGCCGCCGCCGCTGTCTCGCAACGCATCTTCGTCCGCGAGTCTTCATCGCGCATCGTCCTTCGTCGCGTCGGTTGGCGCGCCGTCATCGCTGAGTCACGCATCGCCTCGAGCGCACGTGCGTCGCTAAACAGCCGAGTCCACGACGTGCGTCTTCCACACCAGCGCGCGTCCTTCGCCCGGCCTCGGTCCTCGTGCCAGCAACTTCTTTCGTCGTCCGTGCGCCATCAGCTTCATCAAACAGCCAAGCGAACGTAGCAGCAGACAAATCCAAAAAGCAATTGCACTCCAGCAATCGCACAGGTTTCAAGAAAAAAAATCTTTCTTTATTAGATCCCAAGCAAGAGTTCTGTTGCTATTCACGTGAGGATCCAATTCGAGTGTTTCTTTGCTAAGTCTACACGTGAAGCATACCAGGAGTTAAAGATTTTTATTCATGTACACAGAAGGTGTACCATACAGGTCATGATTTTGCTAGGTTTACACATATCAGTACCAGCAATTTTCAGGTTTTATTCCTCATGGCGACTTTGAAGTGTGATCTTCCACTCCTGGATCGAGACACACGATTTTCGCTGTGGCAAGTCAAGATGAGGGTTGTGTTGGCACAGATGGATTTGGATGATGCATTAGAAGGATTTGCAAAACAACCTACCGCATGGACCGCAGATGACAAGCGTAAAGACCGTAAGGCTTTATCTCAGATTCACCTTCATCTATCAAATAATATTTTGCAGGATGTTTTGAAGGAGAAGACAACACAGATATGGTTAAATCGAAAAATTTGCATGACAAAAGATCTTACCAGCAAGATGCATCTCAAGCAGAAGTTGTACTCTCACAAATTGCAAGAAGGAGAATCGGTGCTTGATCATCTTTCGGCGTTTAAGGAGATCGTTGCCGACCTAGAGTCGATGGAGGTAAAATATGAGGATGAGGATTTGGGTCTTATTCTTTTGTGTTCACTGCCTAGTTCATTTTCAAATTTCAGAGATACCATATTATATAGTAGAGATACTCTCACTCTTAATGAAGTTTATGAAGCTTTGCATGCTAAGGAAAAGATGAAACAGATGGTACCTTCTGAAAATTCAAGCTCGGAAGGAGAAGACTTGTTTATTCGTGGCAGACAAAAGGAGAAGAACTCAAATAATGGACCTCGAGACAAAAGTTCGAACGGCTACAAGAACCGGTCGAAATCTAGAGGCAAGTACAAGTCGTGCAAATATTGCAAGAAAAGTGGGCACGACATCTCTGAATGCTGAAAGCTGCAGAATAAATAAAAGAGAACTGGCCATTATAAGCCAAAAGGCAAACCAGATGATGAAGGTAAAGCCTCCCTTGTTGCTGATGATAGTCCTAATGGAGAAATCCTTGTTGCCTTTGCTGGATGTGCTAAGACTAATGATGAATGGATTCTTGATTCTGCCTGTACCTTTCATATGTCCCCTAATAAGGATTGGTTTGCTACCTATGAACCTGTTGAAGGTGGTACTGTGTTGATGGGTGATAACTCATCTTGTAAGGTTGCAGGAATTGATTCAATTCAGATCAAGATGTTTGATGGTATTGTTAGAACTTTGACAGATGTGAGGCACATTCCAGATTTGAAAAGGAACCTCATCTCTTTGAGTACTCTTGATGGTAAAGGGTACAAGTATTCTGGTGAAGGTGGAGTTTTAAAGGTATCAAAAGGCTCCCTTATAGTGATGAAAGCTGATATTAAAACTGTCAATTTGTACTATCTGCGAGGTACTACAATATCAGGTAATATTGCTGTAATTTCAAGTTCATTATCTGATTCTGATGCTACTAATCTTTGGCATATGCGTCTTGGGCATATGAGTGAACTTGGTTTGGCAGAATTGAGTAAGAGATGACTTCTTGATGGACATAGCATCGAAGTGAAATTTTGTGAGCATTGCGTGTTTGGCAAACACAAGAGGGTGAGATTTAATACCTCAGTTCATACTACGAAAATATTTTGGATTATGTGCATTCGATTTATGGGGCCATCTCGTAAGACATCTCTAGGAGGTGCTCGTTATATGTTAACAATTATTGATGATTATTCTAGAAGAGTGTGGCCTTATTTCTTGAAGCATAAGTCGAAGCATTTTCAGATTTAAAGAGTGGAAGACTATGATTGAAAGACAAACCGAAAGAAGGTAAAGAAACTTCAGACCGATAATGGATGGAATTTGCTCGATGAATTTGAATCATATTGCAAGGCTGAAGGCATTGTTAGGCATTATACCGTTCCTGGTACTCCTCAACAAAACGATGTAGCTGAGCGTATGAACAGAACCATCATTTCCAAGGCCCGTTGTATGTTGTCTAATGCAGGTTTGCATAGGCGTTTTTGGGCTGAAGCCGCTTCCACTGCTTGCTATCTTATTAATCGATCACCCAATATTGCAATTGAAAAGAAGACTCCAATTGAGGTATGGTCCGTTCCCAAAGAAATTACTCAGAATTGAGAGTTTTTTGTTGTACTGCTTATGCTCATGTTGATAATAGAAAATTAGAGCCTAGAGCTATTAAGTGTATCTTTCTTGGTTATAAATCTGATGTTAAAGGATATAAGTTGTGGAATCCTGAAACAAGGAAGGTTGTGATTAGCAGAAATGTTGTCTTTAATGAATCTGCTATGCTTCCTGATAAACTGCCTACTAACGTTCCTGTTGAGAGTAAACAGAATTTGAGTGTTCAGGTGGAGCACTCTATTAGTTCAGGTAACACATCAGATAAGGAAAATACCATTGTTCATGATGCACCTATTGTTGAGGATACTCCCATTGTTGAGCAGCCACCACAACGGTCTATTGCAGTTGATAGGCCTAGGAGGGAAATTAATCCACCCAGGAGGTTGATTGAACAATCTAACATTGTTGCTTATGCTTTGAGTGTAGCAGAAGAAATTGAAGGTAATACAAAACCTTCATCATACTCTGAGGCTATTAGCTTCACTGATTGTAATAAGTGGATAACTGCTATGCATGATGAGATGGGGTCACTTGAAAAGAATGGCACTTGGGAATTAGTGAAATTACCAAAGGAGAAGAAGCCTGTTCATTGCAAGTGGATTTTCAAAAGAAAGGAAGGTATTTCTTCCACTGAACCTGCAAGGTATAAAGCAATGTTGGTTGCTAAAGGCTATAGTCAAATTCCAGGTATTGATTTTAATGATGTCTTTTCTCCAGTTGTGAAGCATAGTTCTATTCGTACTTTACTCAGTATTGTTGCTATGCATGATTATAAACTTGAGCAGTTAGATGTTAAAACTGCATTCTTACATGGGGAGTTGGAAGAAGACATTTATATGGACCAACTCAAGGTTTTGTTATTCTGAAAAGAACACCTTGTTTGTAGATTAAAAATCTCTTTATGGTTTGAAGCAATCTCTAGGCAATGGTACAAGAGATTTGACTCCTTTATGCTCTCTCATAATTTTAAGCGGTCCGATTATGATAGTGTGTCTATTTAAAGATCATAATGGTTCACCATTTATTTGCTTCTCTATGTTGATGATATGTTGATTGCTGCAAAAGATAAGTCAGAAATAGCAAAACTGGAAGCACAATTGAGTAATGAATTTGAAATGAAGGACCTAGGTGCAGCAAAGAAAATTCTCGGCATGGAGATTATTAGAGAGAGAAAATCTAGCAAGTTATACCTTAGTCAAAAAGGTTATATTGAGAAGGTTCTTCGTCATTTTAATATGCATGATGCAAAACCAGTGAGTACTCCTTTAGCTTCGCATTTTAGACTATCTTCAGCTTTATGTCCTAAGTCAGATTATGATATTGAGTACATGTCTAGAGTTCCATATTCCAGTGCAGTTGGTTCTCTTATGTACACCATGATTTGTTCTCTTCCTGATTTATCTCATGCACTGAGTATTGTCAGTAGATACATGGCTAATCCTGGAAAAGAGCATTGGAAAGCACTTCAGTGGATTTTCAGATATTTGCGTGGCACTTCTAATACTTGTTTGCAGTTTGGGAATTCTAGAGATGGACTTGTTGGTTATGTTGATTCTGATTATGCTGGTGATTTGGACAAGAGGAGATCTCTCACAGGTTATGTTTTCACCATTGGTGGTTGTGCTGTTAGTTGGAAAGCAAGTTTGCAAGCTACCGTTGCCTTATCCACCACTGAAGCGGAATATATGGTCATTTCTGAAGCTTGTAAAGAAGCTATTTGGTTGAGAGGTTTGTATACTGAGCTTTGTGGAGATAATTCTTGCACTACTATATTTTGTGATAGTCAGAGTGCTATATGCCTTACAAAGGATCAGATGTTCTATGAGAGAACAAAACACATTGATGTGAGATATCACTTTATTCGAGGTGTTATTGCTCAAGGTGATGTCAAAGTGTGCAAGATAAGTACTCATGATAATCCAGCTGATATGATGACAAAGTCAGTTCCTGCTACTAAGTTTGAGCTTTGCTCAAGCTTAGTTGGTGTTACAGTCTAGTCCTAGAGACTAGTTGGCGCACGGTGATTTTTATCTTATTGTGGAGATTTTTGGTGATTGATGATTCTTTATTATGCTATAAGAGGAAATTCGTCTCAAGGTGGAGATTGTTGAATATGGGATATATGTTATCCGAATTTCTAATATGGAAGTATCCGGATAAGTTACCATATTAGCGGATTAGTTTCTTACTTGGACTCTAAGTCCTTTTGTCCCTTTATATACCTCTTATAAGCCGCACGGGGAGAGTTGACGCCTCACACCTCATTGTAATCCCCGGTGTTTTGTAAACACTCCACATATAGTGATCATCGTCGGTTGGCGCCGTGGTTTTTTCCCGCAAGGGTTTTCCACGTAAAATTCGTGTCTCTCGTCTCCTTTGATCCGTGCATTATTTCTAACACATCTGACAAGTACCGTACCTACGGACATGGAGAGGTAGTAGCAGAGCTTACGCCGACTAACTCATACAAAGAATTTTTTTGATTTGGGCCCTGACGGCATGTTAAATACAAAAATAGTCTTCTATTCAAAAATTCTAAATTTGGCCTCTATCAAGCGCGGAATGACCTAAGGCCAACAAGTGTCACTTTCCGCGCTCGGGGGGCACGAAACCTTCATGC
Organism: Ampelocalamus luodianensis; assembly: GCA_036346255.1. Classification (NCBI taxonomy): domain Eukaryota; kingdom Viridiplantae; phylum Streptophyta; class Magnoliopsida; order Poales; family Poaceae; genus Ampelocalamus; species Ampelocalamus luodianensis. Next base: position 21,262,174 of record CM070622.1, on the reverse strand, counting down.
TAGGCGTGGAAACTGGGCAGGCACGGAAGGACGCAGCGTCGGGCAGCTTCCGCGCCACCCGAGCGCGGAAGGGAGTCAACGGCTTTCCGTTGAGCCGGAGCGCAGGAAGAGTAAAGCATATTGCCTTCATATTATTTTTTATTCACGTTTCCTGTTGGTTGAAAGTGACATGATGCTTTTTTATTCACATTTCCAGCAACTTGAAAGCAATGTTTTTTTATTGCTTTTTTATTCACGTTCCTGCTGCTTGAAAGTGACATTGGTTTTTTACTCCTTACCGAGCTTTGGCTCAGCGGAATGCTGTCGGTTCCTTACCGCGCTTGGGTGGCGCGGAAGCTGCCCAACTCCACCACGTTCCGCGCCACGCCTCTGGCTTTTGCGCCTGCCCAGCTTCCGCTCCTAGCACCAAGGTCCCCCCCCCACGCGGAAAGTGACACATGTCGCTCTTCGATCATTCCGCGCTCGAGAGGGGGCCAAATTTAGAATTTTCAGGGCACAAGGACCATTTTTGCACTTAACATGGTGTCAGGGGGCCAAATTAAAAAAATCCTCCTACAAATCCAATGATTTTGTAAATAATACATTTTTAATAGCATTATATAAATAAATTTTTATTTAATAAAATTACAAAAACAGACTTCTGTCCTTGTTCCAAATGAAAAGGAATTCCAGGTTTTGTCTAATGGCGACAGGAGCCCACTATCATGAAAATAGTGTGAAATGTCCCTATCGTCATTCCAAATAACAACAGAGACTTAAGTTGCCATTTGAATTGATGACAAAATCATATCGCCAGTTCAAATGTTGACATGACCTGAATTTTTTTTCAAAAAATTTGAAATTAACGGCAAACAAAAGATAGATAATTATGTGGCTACATTATTCATAGTATGAAATTGAAACAAAAACATAAAGTAATAAGAAAAAATATTAGCGGTAGTACATAGGTTTTACATAGTAATTCGACGTACGACATAACATCAGTACATCAGAGAACACAACTAATAGGATATACGACATCAAATAGTTATTCGACAAATCACAATGATAGTAAGCAGAATATTCATCACAACATATAGTAAGCAGAACATTCATCACAACATATTTCAAAAAGATAAACCATCCCCGTGGCCGCTAGCTCCATATCCGCCATGTCAACCTCCACGGTGCCCGCGTCGAGTTGAGTAGTCGAATGAGGTCCCCTTGGCTTGGGGTGTCAAATGGCTTCGGATTATCCGTTTTATCCAGCATCCTTATTCGGATGGTAGCGAATATGGTAAGCAAAAATGCATTCTGATTGCAAAACAAATACAAATTCGGATAGTATCTGGGATTTTTTTGTCGAATACGAATATGATATGTAAAATAGGTGTTGAATCGAATACGAATCTAGATAGTATCTGGATTTGGCGCAATAACAACAACTGGCTATTGCATATCTTTTGCATTTGATCTCCAAATTGGGCGTATTATATATGCATTTTGATCATCTCGACGAGGCCGTCGTCATGGTGGACTCTAATTTGGCATTGTTTTTTTTTCATTTTGGCACATCCCCCAATAAAGCTTTTTGCATGCTCTTTTTTAGCCAAATTCGACATATTTATAACCGGTTTATTTACAATATCTCTAGAATTGGTTAGGGTTAGTGGTAAATGGAACCAATGATCAATGATTGCATGATAAACCATAGGAAAATGGGCATAAGTATTACTATAAACCGGTGCCAACTCGTTAAACTTTGTTATGTCGTAGGATATTCGGATCCAACCAAATTGAGTGGGTATTTGATCCGTATTCATTATAATATTCGATTTGTATTTGGGTATATTCGAATTCGTATTCGTTTTTTAAAAATATGAATACAAATATGGAAAGACCGTTGTTCAATTCGTATTCGATCCGTTGACACCCGTACCCTCAGTGTCGTCCGGACTGTTGACCTCTCCTTCATGCTGTTCATTTCTCGCATGGTAATACTTGAAGGTATGCCCAGACTGCCTGCAAATAGATCACTTCTTTGTACAACGTTCGACTTCTGTTTCGTCTATGTCGTTCCTAATACACCATCTCTGCCGTCTGCCAACCGTTTCCTTTTGCCTATCAACATCGGTGGCCCATCAGCTCCTCCCAGGTAGGATGACCGTGAAACGGCCAATCTCACTGTAACTATACAACTCCGCACTCCAGGTTAGCATCACATCTTCCTTGGTGAAATATTTAGAAAGGTATTGGCCAGGATGTTATGCCAACGTTGAACATGTGGCAATCACATGTGAGCATGACCCATGTAGAAAAATGGCTTGTTGCAAGTGCATATGCAACGAGTACGGCCAAGTGTGCACTCGTGGATGGTTCTCTCATGGTTCGTCCCGCGGCATCCTTTCTCCTTACATAGTACCTCGAAGTGAAGCTCCCTTGTGCACATCTTGAATGCCCAATGCACCTCACCCTTCTTGCCCTTCTTCTCCATGTACTTGGTGTTCATGGAGGATTATAGTACTCTATCATTTGCCATGGAGATCGATGCGATGTTGTTTTGGTCAACAAAATATTTTGTGGTACCACACAAAATTGCCTTCACAATACCAACCAAAGGGAAGCACCTTTTGACGCGCATGACCCAATTGTACACCTGAGCTAGATTTGTTATCATGAAACCATACCGAGCTCCACCTTATTGTGTAGCAATGACCACTTCACCTTAGGCTCGTGCTTGATTTAGTCCAAAAAGCATTTCACCTGCCAAACGGTCTTCCTCGTCAAATTAGGGTCATTTGTAGGTAACTCCGGCAATGACTCGGGGAGATTTTCAACAATTGTGGTGGGATTCTCCGCTGCCTCCCTTCTGTGCTTCCCCGTCCGCTCATCTAGAGTTTTCCAGAGTGCGTTGAACTTCCACTGTTGGTTCTGGTTGCACAACTGCTTGAAAAGGTTCATCGGGTCCTTGTTGTGAAACTGTTTATAAAAGTTTGCACCCATGTTCCTGCACCACCTACTCTACAGATCTACCCATGGAAGTGGCTTGCGTTTCCCTTGCTGTAGCTGAGTTATTGCACACAACAGGTCTACATGCCGGTCATGTATGAGGCATACGTTAGGACGACCTTGTATAACAGAAATATTCATGTTTCTCAGAAACCACAACCAAGTGTTGGTGTTCTTGCTTTTGTTGAATACAAATGCCACGGGAAAAACCTGGTTGTTTCCGTCTATCGCAATTGCGATAAGTATCTGCCCTTGTACTTTCCAGTCGGGAACATGTCATCCACACAAAAGATCGGACGACAATGCTGGAATACATTGATGCATGCACCGAAGGCGAAAAATGCTCGCTTCAGTACCCTCTTCTCGGCGAATTTTGGATGCATGGAATCTTTAATGGCGACATGAGTATCGGGATTCCTATCCTGTATGGCTCGGAGCTGTCTAGACGGGTTATGGTAGGAATTCTCGAACATACCAAATCTTGCTTCCAATGCCTTCTGATTTTCCCTTTATGCCTTAGCATAACTGACTGTGTACTAGAACCTTGACTCTATTGCCTGAATGATGGATCGTGCTCAAAATCCAGGTTATCCACGATCTCGTTGTACATGACATTCGCAATGAAGCGTGATAACAAGTTCTTGTGGGATTGTATTGATTTAGAGATGACACATGTGTGAGGGATTACTATAGAGTATTTTTAGTATGTGTCCCACTTAAGCTAGAATGTGTATACTCACCAAAGTCATCCCGCTATCTCGCACTTCACGTCGTAGCATGTTGGGTTAGACTTCACTACCGTGAATGTACGCCGCAGCGACAAGGCCTAGAATTTGACAAACTCTGCACCGCCTTATTGCATTTGTACATGGCTCCTTACCTAACCTTGTTTGCTGGTACTCCCACGACACACGGGATCCTTCATCTACAATGAGGTTGCCGAATCGATACATGTTCCACTCGGATGGAACCGTAAGTTGTTCCCCACCATCCCTGTCATCCGAACCTTCATCTTCTGACAATGCCTCATAGTCCTGGTCTTTGAGCATTATCCTTTGAACTAGGGTTTCCATCTCCTCACCTTCATCAGCAATCCCACTAGATCTCTAGACCAAAGGAGCTTCTTCGACCCCATCTTCATCGGCGACATCAACAACTCCTCGACCTTCAGCCATTGTGTGCGCTGCGTTATGGCTGGAGTCCCCAACATCTTCGGTATCACCACCAACTACCCCTTGTTCAGTCGTTGTGTGCGCTGCGTTGTGGCTGGAGTGTAACAACCCAATTTTCAAATTCAGTATAAATTAAAATTTATTTAAAGTTTTGTGGAATTTTCTGAAATTTTAAAAGCTTTTTATAAGTATTTTAAAGCTAAAACAAATTTATTTGCGAAACCAAAAGCCAACAAATAGTTGGAAATAATTTTATTAAGTCCAGAATGAGTATGGGAATTTCTGTGAATTTTTTCATAATTTTTGGAAGAGTTTTGCTATTTTCTAAACCTTATATGAATTATCGAATTAAAACAATTGAGAAATCAAAAGAAAATCAAAACTCGCTTTGGGCGAAACCTAAGGCTCCGCCCAAACCTCTTGAGCGTGTGCCCATTCCACCCAACCTCCCGCGCCACCTCTCACCCCTCCCACCGTCCGATTTAAATCGGACGCCACCGATCACCCACGCCTCTCCTCTCTCTCCTTCTCTTCACCGTTGGATCAAAATCCAACGCCGCGCCCTTTCTTCCTCCTCTCCTTCTTCTTCGCGACCGAAGTCGCCGCCGCCATTTCATTGACGGAGCTCGTTTTCGCCACGTTCTCCTCCCTCTTCACGTGAGGACGTGCGCAACGGCTCCGCCGCCTCCAACCGCCCTCGTTCCCCACCTTCTTCCCCCTTCTCCGCGCCTGGTTCGCCACGATCGCCCGCAACCGCCGCCGCACGCCCCCACGCCGCCCCGCACACGATCTCCCCTCTCGGTCACCCCGGCCCCTATAAAGGGAGCACGGAGCCCTATTCACGCCGAACTCAAAACCACCATTCACACTCCCCTCTCGCCGTGAGCTCGCGGATTGCAGAAACACGCCGCCGGCCGTGAAGCTTTTCGCCGCCTCTAGCGCCGCCGTCACCGCCGCCGCGTCCTCGCCGCCGCCACCATCAGCATCGCCGCAACCCCGCGAAGCCCGAGCGCACCTTCGTTCGCCGCGAGGATCACCGGAGCGCCGTATCGCCGTCAAGCCGTGCGACGCCGCCGCTTCTTCTCGCCGCCGGCCGCCTCCGTCACCAACTCGCCGTGTGGGTGAGCGCCACGGCACCGCCGTCTTCCCCTCTCTCTTCTGGTACCCTCGCCGGGCTCCGCCGCGCAACACAGCGCCGGCGACCATCGGTCCCGCGCCGCGCCCGTGTCGCGGCGTGGCACCGCCACGCAATCGCCACCTGGGCGCCACCTCGGCGACACGGCCCGCGTGGCGCCGTGTCAGCGGCCACACACATGCACACGCGGCACGGTCCATCGTGCCAAGCTTCCCAAAGCTCAGTGGGCTTGGTCCACGTGTGCCGTGTCTATGACACATGGGGCCCGCTTGTCAGAATTTATTTTAATTCTTTTAAATTCTGAAAATCCCTCGCTGGCGTCAGCATTGCGCAATAAATAGGTTTTCAGTAGAAAGATAATTCGGGAAATTCAACTAAATTTCATAATTAGGTTTAAAACTTCTAAAATTCATAACTTTTGCATATGAACTCCAAATTGGGTGTTTCAAATTGCAAAATTTATATAAAATTATAATCTAGCTAACTAAACCAAAATATTTCAATTTGGAGTTAATTTGAACTATGTTTTTGAATTTATTTGAATTTGAATATTGAATTTGTCGTATTTTACAGATAGAATTCGACGACTCGAGAGTTCGATCAAATCAAGATTTAGAATTCCAAGACATCGACCAAGGAAAGTTACACCATTGACCATATTGCCCCCAGTATTTTAAGTTATTTTTAGTTTTTAAATTCTTTATCGCATGCATATGTTGTTATAAATATTTTAATATCGTGTTTCACATATAGTTAATTCCATGTGTTATTGTATGGCCAATTTGAATGTTGTATCTGACTACCTTGATACCATAGGCAAGATATTACTAAAATTAAATATATGCTTAGCCAAGCTTAGTTCATATTTACAGAATTTGGGAGGGTTTACACCAAATTTCTATAAATTTGTTTCAAACTTGATATTGTGGTATTGTCTTACCACATGGGTTTATAAATAGAGTTTTATTCAAAGTAAAATCAAAAATGGGTTTGGACTTGGGCGAAATGGTCAGAATGGTGGGTGCAGGTTTATGCACGGGATTGATCTGGTTAAGATTAAGGCCCATGGTTTGTAGAAATGACGCCCAAGTCAATTGAGGACCGGTCTTTGAGCCGCTTATTGCTAAGCCATATCGTACTACCACATGTCCTGTATGGGCAGGGTTTGGCTAATTAATTTATGATGTTCTAGTGTATTTATGTCATGTGACTATGTGGGTGTCGGTTAGACGTTTTATTCCCACTTGGCGCAAGAGGGGGCTTCCGAGGACGGTTAGTCCAAAGGGGAGAATCCTTAGCGGACATGAGTATATTAGGACAAAACATTGTAAAGGCCTCATGGTAATTGTTCAGTCACACGCCTACGGAAGCGTGAATTGGCCGACATAACGAACATGCCACCTCGTGTGGGTAAAGTTGTACCAACTCTGCAGAGTAGAAACTATTCGAATAGCCGCGTCCGCGGTCATGGACATGCTAGCAGGGCCACTTAAAGTTAGAATTGTTTTTGGTTTTAAAACGCTTTATTAAATGCTGAGGATGATCAATCCTTATGAAAAATTGGGCGGGAAGCCAAGTGTTAGGAGGGGAACCTTCACTAAAATATTGGAGGTTATCTACATTGTAATATTGTCATTTCAAAGTATGATTTTAGTCTTAGTATAAAACTGCCTTAGAAAATACTATGCCTATTTAAACTGAAAATGCTGTTTATGCAAAACAACCCCTGCCATACTCACTTGTTATCTTATGCATGCATTTAAATTCAATATTGGGTGTGACTTGCGAGCACGGAAGTTGTGCTCATCCTTGCTGAATAAATCTTATTCAGGAGAAGACTTCTACCCGACGGTGAGGATGCTTTTGACCCAGACGATTGCCTGTGGCGCATCGTGTGGCTCACCTTTATTATCATGTTTCCGCTGTGTTTATCTTTTGACATTTGATATTATTATTCAGACTCAGTTGTATTAAACAATTATTTATTCAATATCATTTACGCTTTCATGATATGAATGTGATATCCATTTTGTGAGACTGTGTACGCTGGAAATCCTGGACCGGTGTTTGAACACAGAGAATTCGGGATCCTTCGTTCCTGGGTTCGACATGGAGTCCCCAACATCTTCGGCATCACCACCAACTACCCCTTGTTCAGCCGCATAAGCAGGCATGGTCTTGGTATATCCTGGGTCAGAAGGACCAAATCCAACTCGTGATATTTCGTCATTCTTAGGTATGATTGCCATGACCACGTTCCCTTGAGCTGCAATAACTCCCGATGTGTGCCCTGTGGTGACCGGGTGACAAGGTAGTTCAATTTTAGATCGTGCAAAGCATGGTCCAACTCGAAGGTGTAATACAACCACCACATCACAATGCCCCATGTACGTTGCTCTGGTCTTATTAGACCAACGATCACCAATTGAAAATAACGTAAATCAACCAATTCGGTACCATCCCGAACAATCCCTTGACCGTAGTAAATTTTAAAATTGATTGCGTCTAACATATTCGACGTACTACACCATAAATAAGATTTACACGAGTAACCATATATCTAAAACTAAACTACACACCTAAAAGGATGCACTACAACGTACTACACTACATACCCATACATCTAAAACTATCTAATGCATTCAGATTTAAAAAAATTACCTATAAGGTGGACGACCGGACGGGCAGCGCTTCACTAGTAGCCCCTCTCCTCCCATCTCCTCCTCTCTACTCCTCTCCCTTCCCTACCCTCTTTCTCTCTTTTTTGAATAAAAATGAATTTTGCCTGAATTTTGTGGATCTTTTATATGAGAGGTTGTGTCGTTATTTGGAATAGTGATAGGGACTTGAGGGTCTCTATTGCCATTCCAAATAGCATCAAGAGCTTTCGGTGCTGGTCGGTGGACGACAGGGCTCCTATTGCCATTCCAAATGGCGACATGGTCATTTTGTTATTTGGAATGACGACAGAAGCCCATTTTGCAATTTTATTAAACATGCATTTATTTTTTTAATTCTATTTAAAAAAATCCAAATCTAAGCAAGGCAGTAATGCCAGTAACGTGCCTCTCTCCCTCTCGTTCTTCGCCGGTTCGCTCCCACAAAAAAGTTACCCTTTTCTTCTCCAGTTCTAGCCCCTTCCCTTATCTCCGATTTTTTTTAAAAAAATAATATTATTTTAAAAGATATTTACAAAAATAAATAGTCGCTCCAAAAAATTACAAAAATATGTCCCTGTCGCCAGTTAGACAGGAACCTATCACCAGTTGAACTGGCGACAGGGACCTTGTCGCCACCCTGTAGCCGGTCCAACTAGCTATCGCCAGTTGAACTGGCAACAGGAAGGTTCCTGTTGCCAGTTCAACTGGCGATAGGTCCCTGTGATGCAGTGGTTGTTCCACATGTTCCAAGTGGACCGTGATGTGTACGATCTGACATTGAGTTGCCTTGCCCCCCGGGCAGGACAGCCCACGTATTGGGAGTTAGTGCAACTAAAAGGAACAAATTCATGGCGGTCGTATGTACGCATGGCGAGGGAGAGGGGATGGAAATTGGTCCTTCTGGTCCAGGCATATCGAAAACCCACTCCAGCATCTGCGTCAGAACAAGTAGGAGTTGCTGACACCGAGGAAGAAATAGGTGACTCCAGCGCGGCGCACACAATGGCAGAAGGGCAAGAGGTTGCTGATGTCGTCGACGAAGACCATGCCGAATTACCTCATTCAGTGAGACAAGCTAGTGGCCTTGTTGACGAGGGGGAGGAGCTTGAAGACCTGGTGCAAAGGATGGATCTCGAAGACCAGGACTACATGGCATTGTCCGAAGATGAAGGTTCTGATGACGATGATGATGCGGACCAGCAGGTGGTTCCATCTGAGTGGAACACATACCAGTTCGAGAACCTCATCGTCAACGAAGGCTCCCATGTACCGTGGGAGTACGACCAGAGCGGGGTCAGACTAGGAGCTACGTACAAATGTAAGGAGGCCGTGCAGGATACGATCAAATTCTGGGCATTGTCGGTGCATCGTCAAGTCTACCCCAAGATGCTACGACATGAAGTGCGGCATAGAGGGATGCCCTTGACGCGTGCACGCATTTCAGCCCAAGTGGGACACCTACTGGAAGTGCTCCATAGTGGTCCCTCACACATGCGTCGTCGCTGAGTCGGTCTGATCCCACCGAACCTATCATCAGGCTTCATCGCCAATCTCATGTACGGTGAGATCGTGGATAACCTAAATTTTGAGCCACGATCCATCATTCGGGCCATTGAGGCAAGGTTCCAGTACACTATCAGCTATGCCAAGGCTTGGAGGGCAAAACAGAAGACATTGAAATTAAGGTTCGGCACGTTCGATGATTCCTACCACAACCTCCCTGGGCAACTCCGAGTCATACAAGACAGGAATCTCGGCACTCATGTCGACATTCAAGACGTCACGCATCCGAAGTGGCCTAATAAGAGGGTATTACAACGAGCATTCTTCGCCTTTGGTCCATGCATCAATGCATTCAGGCACTGTAGTCCAATCTTGTGCATCGATGGCACATTCCTGACTGGGAGGTACAAGGGCCAGATACTGACTGCAATAGCGACGGACGGAAACAATTAAGTTCTTCCCGTGGCATTCGCTTTCGTTGAAAGCGAGAACACAGATAGCTGGCTGTGGTTCCTGAAGAATGTGATGATTTCTGTTATGCAGGACCGTCCCAACGTATGCCTCATACATGACCGGCACACAGGCCTGCTGTGTGCAATAACTCAACTGCAACGAGGAGAGAACGTATCACTTCCATGGCCGGATCTACAGAGCAGGTGGTGCATGAGGCACTTGGGTGCAAACTTCTATAAGCAGTTCTGCAACAAGGACTTGATGAACCTATTCAAGCGCCTGTGCAACTAGAACCAGCAGCGTAAGTTCGAAACACTCGAAGATTCGGACGACGGACCCAAACCCACGAAGGAGGCAGTGAGAAGGGCCGCCCCAAGCGCTGACCAGGCCCCCGAAGCATTGCCACAGCTACCCACGGACGCTCCTAGTGTCACGAGGAAGACAGGGGCACAGGTCAAATGCTTCTCAGACTGGATTGAGCATGAGCCTAAGGAGAAGTGGTCGCTGCTACATGACAACCGTGGTGCTCGATATGGTATCATGACAACCAACCTAGCTGAAGTCTACAACTGGGTCATGCGCGGCGCCAGGTGCCTCCCTTTGGTTGGTATTGTGGAGACAATTCTCCGCGCTACCACAAACTACTTTGTTAACAGATGTAGCAATGCGTCGCTCACCATGGCAAATGACAGAGTACTCTACTTCGCCATGATCACCGCATACATGGAGGAGAAGAGCAAGAAGGGTGAGATGCACCGGGCATTCAAGTGGGCACGAGGGAGCTTCACTTCAAGATAATGTGCAGGGATAAAGGACGTCGCGGGACTAACCGCGAGAGGATCACCCATGAGTGTACGCTACGCCGCGATAGTTGCGTATGCACTTGTAACAAGCCCCTTCTTCTGCATAGGCCCTGCTCCCATGTCATGGCTGCCTGTTCGACAGTGGCGCAGCATCCCGGACAGCACCTCTCTCACTATTTCACCAAGGAGGCGGTGATGCAAACATGGAGTGGAGAGATGTATAGTTACGCCGTTGTTGGCCATTTCACTAGCCTTCCAACCTGGGAGCAACTAATCTGGGCCGCGGACATTGCTAGGCTCAAGGGAAAGGTTGGCCGGCGACAGGTACGGCGCATCAGGAACGATATGGACGAGGTAAAAGCCGGACGTCGCACGAAGAAGTCTCCATTTGCAGGGAGTCTGGGCACACCTTCAAGACATGCCCCACGCAAAATACTCAGAACCAAGGAGACATCAGCATTCCAGACGTCGCCGCGGGGATCTCATCCGGTGCTCCGACTAGAGGCAGTCCACATGGGAGACGTTGACGTCGCGACCACGAGAAAAATATTATTATCAATGTTCTGAATTATCATTTCAATTAAGTGTTATGACGTTCTGCTGCAAGTTCTGTAATATCAGTGTGTATGAATTCCCAAGCGAATCGCAATATCACTTACCTTCCTCTTTACGAATCGTTCATACCTCAAACGTCCTCGCTAAATTCTCAAAAAATTTACCGTAGTAGAACAACATACGACGATGATAAAATATTATTGCGAGTCTAACAGATTTCGTATCATTTAAAATTTATGAAAAATCACAAACTGCCTAAGTGGAATAGGAAAAATAAAAAACTAGCTAGACTGAGGTATATATCGGCAGTTCAACTGGCGATAGGTTCCTGTCGCCAGTTCAACTGGCGATAAATATCTCAACTAGTGACAGGGTAAAAACAGGGTTCCTGTCGCCAGTCGAACTGACGATAGGAACATATTTTGTAATTTTTGGAAATGACTATTTATTTTTGTAAATATCTATTAAAATAATATTATATTTTTAAAAATTCCCTATATATCTCCACCCCAGCGAGATCGCCAGCGTCTAGCGAGAGGGGGCTCATCCCCTTCCCTCCTTGTATATTACCCTAGTGTAGCTTCTTGCTTCCCTCGCATCGGTTCCTCTCTTCTTTGGGGTCGACCTCGGCAACATCGTCGTCTTGAAGCAGCGAATCTGGCCTTTTTCCTCATAGCAGAACCTCAGATTCTGGGTCTCCTCTCCGAGATCTCTCAGATTTGGATCTGGGATACCACGTCCAACTGGCGACGAGTTTTCCCTCGTCATGGTGACTTCTCCTGCTATACCTCTGTATGGCATGGTCTCGGTGTCTTTCGCCGTCACCTTGTTGGCATTGGTTCTATCCATATTCGACACAACTATGGTCGGTGAGTCCCTATTACTAATTTTCCCGTTGTGGCTTTGGAGCTTGTCTCCGTCCCTGCAGGCGAGCCACCTCTCTCCGGCAGTCGTGGTCTTCTCCCCCATTCTCTTCCCTGGTTTCCTTCTCGTGTCCCTCCATCATCATGCCCGTCTTTTGCTCACAACCTTCCTTACTGCTATCACGGGCTTCAACCGTTGTGGTGGCATGCAACGGCAATATCGTTTTTTCAACCGACTTCTATCAAGGGTGATTGATCGGCAGTCTCCTCCCGAGTGACGCCTCATGTCTAGTACAACTATCAAAAGGTTCACGCCGGCCATTAACATCATCTCTGACAACTCTCTCAATGGTCAACACTGGCCTTGCTCTTCCTCTCTGGCGAGGTGAGAACTACAAGCGAAGAAGACGATGTGTGTTGGTCGTTTGCAGTTTAGTCCATGCGGACCTTCTTGTCATTTTATTTTTTTCACTATACTGAAATGTGAAGTAGATCAGATGCCGACAGGGGAGGCATGAATTAGGATTCTTTTTCAAACTATGGCTAAACTAAATTTATACTCTCCTAACCCAATCTAATTGTCTATGTCTATGTCTTAACTAATGAGATCAAACAACTCCTACACAAGTCTAAAGATATAAGAATTGAAAGAACAAGAAGGTAAATGCGAAAAGTAAATGGGACAAGAATACAATCAATTTTTTTATTGAGATCTCGGAGATTTGTGATCTCCCCTAATCCTCGTTGGAACACTCTCGCAAGAGTATCGCTCTGACTTGACTCCATGTAAGGAATCAAGCCATCACTCGTGGTAGTCCTTCTCTACTCCAAATAGGTAGACTTCGAACCTTCAGAACCCTTTTGGTGTCTTCCACAAACTCCTACTTGGAAAGTCACCAGAATCACGCCTCCAAACCGTCTATTAAACACCGATTTTCAAGAGTAATAAGCCCAAGAAGGTCACTTAAATCAGCAAGGTCAAGCAACTAGCAGTGGTGCCCTTGAACTCTCCCAATTGGCTAGCTACAAAATAGGAGTTTCAAGAAAGCTAACTTGAACGCCCAAGGTTCATATATATAGCTCCCACTTTCAAAAACTACTCGGTAGACACATTTCTCAAAAGTTATATGTAGTCCCGAATCATCCGCTTTAGTTAAAAAATTCATGTCTCCAACGATTATATTTTTGAACATTGTACATCTTCAGATAATCTGGCTCAACCCAGATCATCCGCTTGAACCATATCATTCGCTTAGTACAAGTGTAGGGCCCCCGAAATCCAACTCGTTTCAAGTCAAGTGATTGCGCCGGAGACACAACCCTTAACAAGAAACAAAAATGATTTCGAGTACCCGGATATGCGTATCACGTTAGCTCTCAGGAACATCGGCTAACATGCACATATCCAAACAACATTATATCACAAACATACACGATTTAAATATAACAAGATGCTAAACAAAAGCTAAGGAATTGAAACTAGCTCTACTTGAGCAACTTACTCAAATTGGCCAATTAGTCAAGTAAATTTAACATGTAGAAGTCAGCAGCGGAAGAACATTAGTTAACAAGAATAAAACAACAAGAAAACTAAATTAACTACCCAATGGTGTGCCATAACCCGTAGTGATACGGGGTGGCCCAATCTTCTCGAGTAGAACCGTAGATAAATAGCGCTTGACGACGAACACCGCTCAGCTGTACACCATGCGCCAGTGCACGGACTTGCAGCTCTATGGATATTCGCCAACACGCACCGGGATGATCACCGCGAGACCACGAGCGGAGATCGCCAAGCCCTCAATTCCCAGCGGAAAAGCAAACTTGACCATTAATAATCCTGTCGAACGGTTGATTCCGAACCGTTCGGCGGTTATATGTCTAGGAAACATACAACCGCATGGAGGTTGTTCGCTGGTGTGTCTGGATAAGATGCGTCGTATGGCATGGAATATACACGTACTCCATTCATCATACGGTAGAGAATATACCTTGGGATTTATTTCATAGCTTCTACGAGCAGTTCATACCTTCTTTGTCCGACTAGGTACCCATTATGTAATCTCTCGAATCTCTACGACGGTCATGAAGACTTATGAAGTCGTATGGTTTTATATATTAAAGATAATATATAGAGGTTTTAATCCTCGTTAGCTAGCCCCCGAACTTTAAATGAATAAATTGTGTGAACACTTTCCTTCCGATGAAATCGTATCGGGCTGATGCTTATTTAAACGCAAGGGCATTTGAAGCGGTTCGTATTCACTTTAAAGTTGAGAACTCGCCTTGGGAATTGAAGAGTTTTGTGTCCGTTGGACTTTTTGGGTAACTCCTTATTACGCTTAGAAATTCAAGCTTATAAAACCCCTTTGTAGACTTTGGGTTTTTTCACTTCCTCCTTTCTTTCTTCATCTCCCGAGTAAAAACTACCTCCGACCTCCTTTGCTTTCCCCACCCGAAAGGAACCCAACCATGTCGGACCAAATCACCAACTGGTCGGTTTCCGACTTGAGTGAGAAGAAGTTAGAGAACCTAGAGAAGATCGGGATGCTTCCCAAAAAAGACCTGATTTCTTGGAGATCTGCAGTTGGGGAACATTCCCCGAGTAGTGAAGATGGAGAAATTCCTGTTTTTCTTGCATATATTGAATGCGGATTTAGGCTACCAGTTCATTCCTTCCTTCCCAGAGTTTTGGAGTATTATGGAGTTGAATTGGTGAATCTTGCTCCCAATGCTATCGCCAATCTCAGTATTTTTATCTATCTCTGCGAAGCGTACTTGGGGATTCCAGCAGATCTAGATCTATTCAGGTACTACTACAGAATGACAAAGTCTGGGAAGATGATTGGGATGCCTGGAGAGTGCACCTTGCGTCTCCATGACGGAAAAGCTGATGAGTACATTTTTATGTACTCGAAATCTTCGTGGTCGTCGTGGAAGAAGAGTTGGTTCTATATGAAGATCACAAAGAAAGACAACATTTATTATTCTGGTAAGAAGGCGGTCGAGAATCCGAGATGGCGCTCCTCTACAGAGAAAGAGGGAAATTTGAAGAAATGTGCCGAAGCAATCAAGCTTCTTAGTGTCAAGGGTCTAACATCTTGGCATGTAGTAAAAGATTTTTCTACACGCCGGGTTAGTCCTTTGAAGGCCCGAGCACATAAGATGCTCTAGTACATTGGTCGAGATGATATGACCAGAGATTCCAAAGATGGTAAGCCATTAATGATTCCGACCAGTTTACTTATCTCAGTTGATTATTTCCGTATCCTTAAATCTTTCATTTTACCTTCTGACTCTATCTCACGATGAGATTAGAAGCGGATCAAGATGATGCGCACCGAGAGCCCGCGACAAGGCTAGTTTCTCGGATCTTAGCGGCCGTTTTTCTCACAAGAAAGGATTGAAAGACTTAAGGTAAAAATATCAATCGCTGTTTTGTTGTCGCATATATTATTTCTGATCGGTATATCATAAATCCTCTTTGGTGTGTGGTCGGTTGGGTTGAGAATCAACGAGGCCACTGAAAGATGTGAGCCAATTGATGATCCGATCACCCCTTCGACCACACAGGATGTCAGCCTTCCAGAGGTAGGTGACCGAACATAAATAATATTTTGGACAAATTATGTTCATCGCCTAATTATCTTTGATGATGAATTTAGGCGGTTGTCATACCTTCCAGCAAGGTCACTGAGGACCCTCCAGTGCCTACTGATGCCACTGTTTTGGAGGTCGACGAATCTACACCCACTGATCCGGAGATCAGGGACCTTGTCCTTGACGAACTGGTCGCGGATATCGCTTCTGATTTTCAATCAGTGGATGTGCAGGATCTAGTCAATCCTACCGGTTCAGAACCGGTGAAATCAATTGACAAGAAGAGGAAGGCCAGCGCAACGAACTTTGCTTCGATGCGCTACAAGGGTAAATTCAGAAAATCAACAATGTACATATATTAAATGAAGAGGTCGTATTTATACATATCTTGGATCTTCCTTACCTTCTCTCTTTGTTTTTTAGATCTTCTGGTGTTCTGGTCGTGTCCGACCAGAGCACCTCTCAGGAAAAGGTTCTTGAAGAAGAAATGGTCGTGGAGGTTCCTTATCAGGATACTCCTAAAGCTAAAACTGCCGAGGATGAAGTAGTAAAAGAAGCCCCCGAGCAGGTTTCAGCATCTGCTCAGGATCCTCTAATAACCCTTACTCCTTCTCCGGAGGTAGTCATCTCCAGAGATCCTCAACAGGTTCCACCTCCTCTTGGAAATGCTTCTCAGGTTAACAAATTCCCTTTTTCTCCCCGATTTATCGAGGATAAGGAACTTGATGAAGCCTGGGGAAAGATATCGGACCATCAAGCCGAGATTGGTCCAGATACAATCTTTTCCAAATATAACGATATGGCAATTCGGGTAAGTGTTCTATGACCATCCTTACAACTCTTTTTTTTGAAGTTTCTCTGGAAACTTTATCAAAGAAAGGGATTTTTGTTTTTGTAGCATATGGTCGAGAAATATGCTGTGGTCGGAGGACTAACCCAGCATATAAGGTCCTTGGAGCAGAAACACTCCGATCTGAGAAGTAAGAACATTTCTCTTTTAGTTTGACTTCCTAAATTTTATTACCTTATTTGTCTCTTGTAACCTAACCTTCTCTTCCTATCATATTGATAGATTTAGAGAAATTTAAAGAAGAGACCGCGGCCAAAGATGCCACAATAATAAAACTGAGGGAAGAAAATCAGAGTAAAGACCGGTCGATCGAACATGCGATGACCAGACAAAAGGAGTTTTTCGACTCTTGTGAGAAGAAAATCAAAGGTAACTGGTCGTAGACTTAACCAGTATTCTATAACTCCAATTGTAAAGAGTATATTAATTTTTTTATCCTCTCGTGCGAGAAAAACCCAAGCACTTGAACAGCGGAGAAGACTCTCGAGTTTGAGCGTGGTCAAAAGCGCCTTTGTATTCGGCCTTGATGAGAAAATCATGGCTCTTAACAAAATGATCTTTGATATGAGATCGGGATCAAGCTTGCCTTCTTTAGGAGATCCAACGGAAAAGATGAACTACTTTGGTCAACACGGAAGATCTCAAAGGCTCGCTCAAAACTATGAGAGAAAACCATACCTGACAATGAAGGAAGCTATTGTGGCGGAGTTAGTGTTGCTTTAGCAAAACTAAAGGCTTCCGACCCCTCTGTTAATCTTAAAGTCGTGGAAGAGGACTTGATCGCTCGAAAGTGAAGCAACAAAACTTCTCGAGGAAGTAAAACCTCTGAGAGAAAGTTCTTGAGAAATGGAAGTCGGATCTCCATCACGTAGCGACCAGTCTGGTGGTCCCAATATGTAAATGGATGTAATATTTAGAATATGCAAAATGAAACTTACCATTTATCAATAAAGATCCTGCTTTGTTTTATCGATGTTATTAAATACTCATATATCTCCTAGCCCCCGACTGCTTATATTAGTAGATGAACGTTACTAAAAGAAAGCAGTATACCAGGAAATTGAGTTATAACAATGACCATGGTAAGAGTGCTGATAATGTGTATGACAATGATCCAGGAAATACTAGGAAATCATGTGGTCGGAACCAACTGACGATTTCGACTAGTCTAGATATTGCCCATTATCGAAGTACTATGAAATACCACTTGTAGTCGGAAGATATAACAAAGACCAGATTTGCTTGATAAGAAGATATGCATTAAGAATGTATGCAAAGAAAAAGAAATGAAGAGATAAGTATCGTTGTTTAGAAAATATTCGGATCAGTCGATCGAATCTCAAGAATCAAGATTTGTAAAATATTTCGCAAGCGTGCTCATGATCAAATCCGACCGCGCGAGGATCGTAGGAAAAGGACCGTCACTAGGAAGCTCCTTCCGGTGGGCGTGACCACGTGCGAAAGGAGAGACTTCGACCGGAGGCTTTCGTGTCGACCAAGAGCCAAACTTGAGTAGAGCGAGAATGTTGAAATAAAATAATGATCTTCAAATTCAAGAAAGAAACGAAAACCAAGTAAATCGTCTGAGTTGGTACTCCTTATACTCATATGTTTCTTTAAGAAAAGAATATTTGGTCGTGCGTGTGTATCATTGAAGCAATGATCACAGCTAAAACCGGTGTGGTCGGTGACATTCAAGTCAGCAACCATGAGTAGTGGAGATCCTACGGAAAGGAATATCGGAGAGAATGAGAGTCTTCTCCGACCAACCAGCAACGGGAATGGCATATGACCAGATGCAACAAACAATAAGTATAAACAATCACACTTATCGTTTTTGTTTGTTTGTAAAAGGATAAGCATCTTTATTGAAAAATGAAAGGAAATGAAATACATGAAATTAAACATAGAACTTACACAATTGATCAATATTCCAAGAATTAGACAAAACTTGCCCATCTGTCATAGCTAATCGTACCGATCCAGGCCGGGTAACTTCAACCACAGTGTATGGACCTTCCCACTTAGGTGGAAGTTTGTTGCGACCCGCTTGGTTCTGAATTTTTCTAAGAACCAAATCACCTACAGTTAGGCTGCGAGGTTGCACCTTAAAACTGTGGTACCGACGCATGGCTTGCTGGTAGATAGCTGATCGTAGCAAAGCTTGATTTCATCGTTCTTCAAGGAAATTGATGTCGTCAAGTCGTCGTTCACACTGATCACTTTTGGAAAAGGAATCAGTTCGAGCAGAACCAATTTTAAGTTCTGGAGGAAGCATGGCTTCAGCTCCGTAAACCATAAAGAATGGTGTTTCACCGGTCACACGACTAGTTGTGGTACGAACGACCCATAATACAGAAGGAAGTTCTTGAACCCAAGCCCCTGACCGTTGAAGTAACTGGTCAAACACTCGACGTTTGATCCCTTGCATTATGATACCATTGGCTCGCTCAACTGCTCTGTTACTCTATGGATGAGCGACAGAAGCGAAATGTATCTTGATACCTAGATCTTCACAGAATTCCTGAAAATTGCTGCTCGAGAACTGGGCACCGTTATCGGTGATTATACGACTGGGTACACCAAACCGTGTAATCACGTTTTTCCTTAGAAATTTCTTGGCGACTTCAGTTGTAGTTTTTACAACCGACTCGGCTTCGATCCACTTAGTGAATGTGTCAATCATGACGAACAGGAACTCAAAGTCCCCGGGTGCTCTTGGGAAAGGTCCCAGAATGTCCAGTCCCCAGGTTGCAAAAGGCCAAGAAAGATGAATCGTTTGCAAAGCTTGAGACGGCTGATGTACTTATCGGCTATGGCGACATTGTACGCGCCGTCACGAGCTCTTTTGCATCATGAAGGGCGGTTGGCAAGAGTATCCTTGCCTAAAGGCTTTACCAACCAAAGTTACAGAGGAATGATGAGCTCCACATACTCCTCTATGAATTTCGGCTAGCAATTTAATGTCATCCGAGCAAGATATGCATCTCATCAACACTCCGTGAGATCCTCATTTATACAAGGTACGTTCAATGAGAGTGTATGATTTGGCTTTTAGTGCAATACGATCACCTCTACATCATCTTCTCGGAATTAGGTCATGTCAAGATAATTGTAGATTGATGTCATCCAATCTCTACCGTGATCGTGATGGCGCCAACCATCATCGACCTGTGGAGCATCCATGTTTGCAGAATCAAGGTGTGCAACCTCCTTGCTAACATTTATGTCCTCCGAAGGCTTGACTGCCGAGGGTGAATCGAGTTTCTCGAGAAAACTCGGCGGACGGATGTCCTTGTGGAAGCCATCCGCCAAGCTAGTGCGCGAAAGTTTTCCTTTCTAGGAATGTGTTGGATCTGAAAATCGAAGAAATGCTTTTCGAGTTTCCGTACTTCCGCCAGATATGATGACATCTTGGTACTAGAGCATTGATACTCTTTCCCTACTTGATTCGCTACTAGTTGAGAATCGCCTTTCACTAGCAATCTGCGAATCCCGAGCGAACAAGCTGCTCAAGTCCGGCCGAGAACCTTCGTGATTCGCCACATTGTTAGTAGCGAGAAAAGTTAAACTGAATGGCGTACTTTATTTGTTCGCCAGTAGGGGAAATCAAGACGACCCCAGCCCCCGAGCCATGCAACATCAAGGAACCATCGAAGTACATTGTCCACTAGTCGTGGTGCTCGTACTTGGGCCCTTGGGTGGGTTCAAGGTTTGTCCATTCGACAATGAATTCTGCTATTGCCTGGGACTTGATTGCTGTTCGTGGGACAAAATGGAGATCGAATGCCCCAAGCTCAACCGCCCATTTTGATATTCGTCCTGATGACTCCCTGTTTCCCATGACTTGACCAAGAGGATATCCAGTAGGTACGACCACTTTGTGGGCCTGAAAATAATACCTTAGTTTCCTTGAAGCCATAAGGAGACCATAGAGCAACTTTTGTACCTGCGGATACCTTTCTTTTGGTCCATGCAAGACTTCGCTTACGTAATATATTGGTCGTTGAACATGGTCTCGCTCTACACGAAAGACACCACTAACCGTTTGTAGCGTTGCGACCACGTAAATTAGCAATGTTTCTCCCAATCTTTGAGAAACTAAGATTGGGGACTTGTAAGGTACCGTTTTAATTCTTCAAAGCGTTGCTTGCTTCTTTAGTCCATTGAAACTCCCATGTTTTGGAGAAGTTTAAAGAAAGGTAGTCCTTTTCGCCTAATCGTACTATGAAACGACTTAACGCTGCCATACAACCGGTTAATTTCTGAACTTCCTTCTTTGTGGTTGGATCGCGCATCTGATCGATTTGCTTCAATTCCTCTAGCCGAAACTAGGAACCCAAGAAGCTTTCCCGACAAAACTCCGAACACACATTTCTCTGGATTTAACTTAAGGTTATGACGTCTTAAGTTATTGAAAGTCTCTTGTAGATCTAGAATATGATCGCCGGCGTTGATGCTTTTTACGACCAGATCATCAACGTAGGCTTCAAGATTCCGACCTATCTGAGGGCTAAAAGTCTTTTGCATCAACCTTTGGAATGTTGCACCAGCATTCTTGAGACCAAATGACATTTTTACATAACAGTAAGTGCCATATGGGGTGATAAAGGAAGTTTTCTCTTCATCTTGTTTACTCATATTTATCTGGTGGTACCCTGAATAAGCATCCAAAAAACTTAACAACTCACACCCAGAGTAGTAGAGTCTACAAGTTGATCAATGCGAGGAAGGAGAAAGTCATCCTTCGGACAAGCTTTATTAAGATCTGTAAAGTCAATACACATTCGCCATTTCCCATTGGCTTTTCTAACCATTACAGAATTGGCGAGCCACTCTGGGTGGTCGACCTCGCAAATGAACCCAGCTTTGTGAAGCTTGTCAATCTCCGACTGGATTGCTTCTTTTCGATCGATAAACGCCGTAGCTTCGCTGACCGGTTTTTTGTTAGGTCAGAGCTAGCCTATGCTCGATCACCTCCACGGGACTCGAGCATGTCGGACGTCTGCCGGCGAATACATCCCGATTAGCTCGGAGGAAGGAGACGAGCGACTTTTCCTATTTAGGTCGAGTCTCGCTCCACCGGTATCTTGGCATCCTCGAGAAGTACTTCGTCGAGTTGTACCTCTTTATCCGGTCGGAAGGTTTTGGTGTCATCTTCGGTCTTGAATTTTTGACCGCATGTTAATGGTGTTAGTTCCCCGTCGGGAGTTCATTGACGATTCTAAACACTTCCGATCGCATGCGTAGGCTATCTTTTGATCGCCCTGCATCGTGATTACACCTTTTGGTCCGGCATTTTCAAACTCGATAACCGTAATGCGTGGCTATCAGGAATTTTGCTAAAGCCGGACGACCAAGAATTGCATTGTATGCAGTCTCGAAGTTCACCACATCAAATGAAATTTTTTCTGTTCGGAAGTTGTCGGGCTTTCCAAACGTAACCAGTAGGGACAAGTGCCCTATTGGTTTAGTGGTAGACCCAGGAACTATGCCATGAAAGGCATATTTCACTCGTTTTACCTTGGATTTGGGAATCTGCATGTCTTCCAAAGCACTTGCAAATAAAATATTCAAAGAACTACCCCCATCTATCAAAACCCGATTAACCTTGCAGTTATTAATAGTAGGCTCAACGACAATTGGAAACCTACCTGGTCGAGTCGAAGGAATTGGGCAGTCTTCTTTGCTGAAGGAGATTATCGTCTCCGACCACCTTGAAGGTTTAACGGCGATCGAAGATTCGGTAAGGTTGACTTCTCGCTCCATGGCTTTCAGGTGACGTCTGGACTCGTACGAAGAAGATCCACCGAAGATCACATCGACGGTGTGTTGAGGTTCTTGGTGCTCCATTTCTTCGTCACCATCTTTGTCCTTCTTGGAGCTTGTTTCCCCGAGTTCTTGAATCGACAGGAGTGGTCCTTTACCTGCATAATAATCTTCCAGCTTCTTTTGTCAAGCGCGATAATTGTGCAAATCGTGTCCTGCTTGCTGATGAAGAGGACACCATTTTTTTGTTTCTCTTGTAATCATTGGTCGGAGCTTTAGCCTTGCCACGACCAGTATAATCTTTTCTTCCTTTGGTAAATTTTCCAGGAACAACAAGAACCTCTTTGTCGTTGGCTCTGCCATGCTTCTTTTTCTTGAGAGTCTTCTTTTGTTTCTTTTCCGTCCTATCTAAGCGGGTTGGGAATTTTATCCTTTCGATCAACGGCCGTTCCACTCGACCGCTTCATCGGCGTAGCGTGCTTGTCGGCTATGTCGAAGAGCTCGATGGTTGTTCGTGGGGGATGTATTGCTAAATCCTCCGTAAACCTTCGATTTCTTAATCCCGCTTTGAAGGCTTGGATAACGGAAGATTCTGCAACCTCCGGTATTGAGTTACGGACTTGGCTAAATCTTTTGATGTACTACCGGAGAGTCTCATTTGATTTTTGCCGTATCCTATGGAGATCATCTTCCTTTCCAGGGCGATCATACGTACCCTGAAAATTTACAATCAAAAGGTCGCAGAGTTGCTCCCAAGTATACACGGATCCGACCGGAAGGTTAAGCAACCACGATCGGGCTGATCCTTCTAATACCGTAGGAAGATAGTTTGCCATTACATTTTCATCACCACCAGCAGCTCTGATGGCGGTGGTATATATCTGGAGAAATTCCAAGGGATTTTGGGTCCCATTGAATTTATCTATATTGGCCGGTCGGAACCTATTTGGCTAACGCACAGCCTAGAGCCCTGCTGAGAAAGCTCGACAGCCTGTGATAGTTTCGTGGCGCCTTCTTTGAAAAGGCGCCCGATTGTAATCGGTTGGAGACCGATTTCTAGGAACGGATTGTCGGTGTTCCAATGTCCCGATTCGGTCGTGGACGTTAGTAGAACGCCGACCGCTTGTTCGGCTTAGGTGATGTCGAAGATCACGTGTCCAGCGATGGTTCCTCTCGGACGGTGAAGGTGAGGATTCTCGAATAGTCTTCTCCTCATGACTTGTAGGTCGGAATCGTCGAGGTGGACGTAGTGTCAACTGATCCTCAACACGACCATGCAGGCCCCTGCTTCGGGAAGAATGCTGTGATGAAGTCATGGTCTGACTTTGCGGGTGCCTTCGTTCCCGATAAGCTTCTGTGCGCTGCATCGTCTGTTGGATAATTTTCGATACTTGACCTGCGAGTTGGGCAAAACCTGGAGTCTCTGCCAGGGCAGGGTCAGAAGTATTTAACATATCCCTGACTCGCTGCAGGTTTTGTATTGTTACCGAAGGTCTCGAGGGATTTCTGCCAGAAGAAGGTGTTTGATGGCTTACATCCTCCGACCTTCTGGTCGATCTTGCCCGGTTCCTTACATTGGTTGGGGGAGGATCAGACGAATTAACTGGTGACCATCCACCAGTTCTGTCACCTCGGGCATTTGGTGCTTGACCGCCCGTACCATCTCCATTAGGACGTGGTGGCGGGGCAACGTATGTAGGACCGTGTACGGCATTGTGATCCGTATCTCCGATCGCATTGACCTCGTGCTTCCAAAGAGCGGTCCTCGATGAGCTTCCGTCGTAATCAACGGAGAGCCTTTGAGCTTCGCGAAGCTTCCACGACGGAGAGCGATCGGTGATCGCGACCTCCCGAGGTTTTCGGAAGGACCTCACCGATCCGCGAATTGTCGATCGAATGCTGAGCTTTATCATCCCCACTTGGTTTACGACCAATGGAGGTTTCATTGACACCGTCACCAGGTGTCGGTTAGCTCCTGGAATTAATAGAAGCCGTTGGTGATTACCTATCAACCATGATCGCATCAAAGGTATGTTGAACCTCGGGTTGCGGTGTTGAATTTTCGTCACCTTTTTGCGGCCGAAGGCCGGCTTGTCGAGGCTTTGGGGTGTTCCGAACTGGTCAGAAGCACTTCCTTTGAAACCGCCATTGATTGTAGCGGTGTGTCTTCATCCATCCGGTCGTCTTCGCCGATTTCTGCCCTGGACGAGCCGGCAGAGGAGGATGATGAAGAGATTCCGTTTTCCTCCATGGCGCGCATGCATGCATCCATGTCGAGGTCGGCATAGTCCGCCAAGTCGAACCAATTTTCTTCATCCCAACTTCCCGCCATAACCGCATTAGCGGTCACAGACGGGGAATGGACAAAGATTTGATAAGCAGAGAAATTCTTCTGAGATTCCACGCCGCGTTCCCCACGGACGGCGCCAGCTGTCGACGATCAAGACGTCGATCTTACGAAAATAAAAAGGAGAAAGTGACGTGGGGAATCTTCAGGAAATGATGGGGCTGCTCTTTATTAATATGAACTGGAATTTACAAGGTATACACTAAGAACTCTGCTTGCTCTCTTGCTATCTCAGGTCTATCACACGAAACTATGGTTTGTGTTCCTTCCTTCTCCGGTCATTTTGTTACATCTTCCTTTCCATCTTTAAATAGCCCTCGAAGAGGTGGCAGTTACTTCCGGAGAAGACGTCTGATGCGAAGCGTCGCGTCTGGCCGGAGTCAAGTGACGGTTGATGCGGAATCAACCGTTCGGCGATTATATGTCTAGGAAACATACAACCGCATGGAGGTTGTTCGCCGTGTGTCCGATAAGATCGCGTCGATGGCATGGAATATACACGTGTTCCATTCATCATACGGTAGAGAATATACCTTGGGATTTATTCCAGCGTCGTTCATACCTTCTCGAGCGATTCTCACGGTGGGAGCTTGGCTTAGGCCTTTGTCCGACCAGGGTACCCATTTGTAACCTCTGGAATCTCTACGACCAGTGAGGTCATGCACCTCAGGGTTACGACCATGAAGACATATGGTCTTTTATATATTAAAGATAATATATAGAGGTTTTAATCCTCGTTAAAACTTGACCTTAAAAATGCAGAACGAACAATGGATCGCCTAATTCTCTCTCACAAGTCCTCGCATGAACTCTGGTTTAGAAAGAACAAGCAATAGCTATGTTTCAATTCTTATGCATAAACTGGTCTGATTTACAATGGGGGTCTACCCCTCAATATATAGTCTTGGGCTAAGAACTATTCAGTACTAATTTTCCATATGGACTATTCATGCGGCGCACTATTCTCACGCTGAATCAGAGCGAATTCACGCTCATGGCATGCATCAGAGCATGGTTCTTGTTCACGCCCAAGATGCTATAGCGTGATTACTGTTCACACCGCGGAAATTGGGCTTCCTTCCTGGTTCCTTCATATGGGCTTTGTGCATGACCGCTTGGACCTTGATCTCTCGCTTGGTCGTATAGACATTGGCCCTCTCCTGCTTGGCCAAATGGGTCATAGATCAGCGCCTTGACCTCCTCATTTGACGATCTTCCTTGGATGACGGCCGCATATCCTTGATCTCCGTCCATCGCTGAATCTTCAAACCTGAGCACAAGTAAAACACTGTTTTTAGGTAGTATAAAATTCTCATTAAAATCAAGGACATATTCATTAAGGAGCAAGTTCACCTGAGATTGTAGTTTCTTGGCACGTGCTCTTGTAATTGGCCCAGTCGGTAACTCGATGCGTATATCTTGAGCATTAGGAGTAGGAGAAGGTGTCGTAAGGATGCCCTCATCATCCCCCCCCTCTTGAAAAGGTGTTGTCCTTGACGCTAGATTAGCAGCACCGAAGAACGGCGATAAATCAGCAACGTTGAATGTCGAGCTCACGCCGTAGTCATCTCCCGGAAGCTCGATTTTGTATGCATTATCATTAATTCGCTCAAGCACTTTGAAAGGTCCATCTCCTCGTGGCAGCAACTTCGATTTGCGTCGATCTGGAAAACGATCCTTGCG
The DNA here is from genome assembly GCA_036346255.1 of Ampelocalamus luodianensis. Taxonomy (NCBI): domain Eukaryota; kingdom Viridiplantae; phylum Streptophyta; class Magnoliopsida; order Poales; family Poaceae; genus Ampelocalamus; species Ampelocalamus luodianensis. The sequence goes on along the minus strand of CM070622.1, from coordinate 21,235,793 downwards.
ATAGTGTAGCCAAACTAAATCGTCTAGCTGAAAAATCATCTTCTTTCTTTTCTTGTTCGCTTTGTCTGCATAGTACTTCGCCTTGCGCTCAATTTCTTCTTTCACCTTGAGGTGTAATTTCCTCGCATATTCAGCTCGCTTTGACGCCTCCATATTTGTTCGTTGTTGACTTGGAAAAGGCAACAAATCAAGTGGCGTAATGGGCTTGAAACCATACACCACCTCAAACGGGCACATCTGTGTAGTAGAGTGGATGGCTCTGTTGTAGGCGAACTCCACGTGCGGTAAAAGTCCTCCCACTCCTTGATATTTTTCTTGATCATGGTCCTCAGCAACATCGAAAGTGTACGGTTCACCACCTCCGTTTGACCATCGGTTTGGGGATGACAAGTTGTGCTGAATAACAACCTTGTCCCTAGCTCCCCCCAAAGTGTCTTCCAAAAATAGCTCATGAATTTGACGTCGCGATCGGAGACAATGGTCCTGGGCACGCCATGCAACCGCACTATCTCCCTGAAAAATAAGTCAGCAACATGCGACGCATCGTCGCTCTTGTGGCACGGAATAAAGTGTGCCATCTTCGAAAATCGATCCACAACGACAAAAACAGAATCTCTCCCGCTTAGTCCTAGGCAGTCCTAGAACAAAGTCCATACTAATATCTTCCCATGGTGCATTTGGAACTGGAAGAGGAGTATACAAACCATGTGGATGCAATTTCGATTTCACCTTGTGACAAGTTATGCACCGTTGTACATACCTGTCCACATCACGCCTCATTTTAGGCCAATAAAAGTGATCGCTCAAAGATAGACAATGTCTTCTCTCGTCCAAAATGTCCCATCAAACCACCTCTATGAGATTCCTGCAATAATAGCAAACGCACGGACGATTCTGGAACACATAGTTTGTTAGCGCGAAATAAAAACTCATCATGAATGTGAAATTTGTCCCAGCCTTTCCCATCTTTGCAATGCGCATAAGGTGAAGCGAAATCATGGTCATTAGCATATAAATCACGCAAACTCTCTAAACCAGGAACTTGCACATCTAAGCGATTTAAAAGCACACTTTTCCTGGAAAGAGCATCAGCAACCACATTTTCCTTGCCCTTCTTATATTTCACAATGTAAGGAAGCGACTCAATAAATTCTACCCACTTAGCATGACGTCGGTTCAGTTTCGATTGACCGTGCAAATATTTTAAAGCCTCATGATCTGAATGTATAATAAACTCCTTAGGCCATAAATAATGCTGCCAAACCTCTAAAACACGCACTAACACATAAAGCTCCTTATCATAGATCGGATAATTCGATTGAGCACCCTTCAATTTCTCGCTAAAATATGCAACTGGTCTACCTTCTTGCATCAAAACACCGCCAATACCAATTCCACTAGCATCACATTCAATCTCAAAATTCTTAGTGAAATTAGGTAAAACAAGCAACGGTGCTTCAGTCAATCGTTGTTTTAACAAATCAAAAGCCTCTTGTTGCATCGGCCCCCATGTAAATTCAACACCTTTTTTGTTAATTCATTCAATGGGGCAGCGATAGCGCTAAAATCTTTCACAAAGCGCCTATAAAATCCAGCGAGGCCATGAAAACTCCGAATTTGGCTAACATTCACAGGTGTTGGCAAATTTTTAATTGCTTCAATTTTAGACTCATCTACCTCAACGCCCTGTGCCGAAACCACATAGCCCAAAAATATTACGCGATCTTTGCAAAAAGTGCACTTTGCTAAGTTGCCAAACAAACTAGCGTCGCGTAAAACCTGTAGCACTTGTCTAATGTGGTCAATATGATCAGATTCATTATGGCTGTAAATCAGGATATCATCAAAATACACGACCACAAATTTCCCAATGAAATGCCTCAAAACATGATTCATCAATCTCATGAATGTACTAGGTGCATTAGTTAACCCAAATGGCATGACTAACCATTCATACAAACCAAATTTCGTTTTAAAAGCAGTTTTCCACTCATCCCCTTCTTTCATCCTAATTTGATGATACCCACTACGCAAATCAATCTTAGAGAAAATAATAGCGCCACTCAATTCGTCTAACATATCATCTAAGCGAGGGATAGGATGACGATATCAAATAGTGATATTATTAATCGCTCTACAATCTATGCACATGCGCCAAGTACCATCTTTCTTAGGAACTAAAATAACAGGAACAACACAAGGGCTTAAACTTTCGCGTACACGCCCTTTGTCGAGAAGCTCTTGTACTTGTTTCTGAATTTCCTTTGTTTCCTCGGGGTTGGTGCGGTACGGTGGTCGGTTTGGTAGCGTCGCTCCCGGAATCAAATCAATTTGATGCTCTATCCCATGGATTGGTGGCAAACCAGCAGGCACCTCCTCCGGAAAGACGTCGCTGAACTCCTGCAAAACATGAGAGACACCACTAGGAAGAGACGTCAAGTCGTCAGTAGAAAGCAATGCATCCTTGTACAGGAGTACAAAGTGCACCAAATTGGGATCCTCACAAAAAGCTCTCATTTCGGATTTGGTGGCTAGCATTACTAAACCTTTCTCTCCTCACTTTTCTTTTTACCGCTCAATTTTGGTTTGTGGCTCTCACTCACCGAAGGTGGAATATCTCTATTTGGTGTACTTGCAATTTTCACCTCACCTTTCTTCTTAGCAGCATTGACTATCTCTATTGGTGTAAGCGGATATAAAATCACATCTTTGCCGCTCCACTTAAACTTGTAGCAGTTTGTATGCCCATCATGATAAACATGGCGATCAAATTGCCATGGACGCCCCAACAGCAAGTGACAAACAGACATGGGTACCACATCACAAACAATGGTATCTTCATACTTGCCAATTTTGAAGTGCACCTCTACCATATGACTGACTTTCACTTCGCCCACATCGCTCAACCACTGCACATGATAAGGATGAGGGTGCGGTAAATACTTTAAGCCCAATTTTGTGCACATCTCCTTGCTGGTCAGATTATGACAACTCCCTCCATCAATTATAACTTTGCACACTTTACCTCCAACTGTTGCCCATGACTGAAATAAATTGCACCGTTATGCGGTAGACTGACTCTGTGACACACTAAGTACACGAGGTGTGCACACCAGCATATGCTCTCCATCTGGCGACCCCGGCCTACAGTCCAATTTCTCATCCTCGATGGGATCGTCTGCAAAATTAGCAAATGGAGTAGTATCATCCTCATCACTAGCTGAAATATACCCATCATCAGTAAGTTTCATAACTTTATTATTTGGGTAATTTTTCTGAAAATGACCAACTCCCTTGCACTTGTAGCATGTCATATCACGTGAACGGACTGTAGAACCCATCGAGGATGCCGCACTAGCAGCGGGTGCCGGTGGTCGGCGCGTCGATGGCGGTGTACTATCTGTCTTCCTCTCGGCGGAATCGCGATCGCGAGTTGCCCTCGATGGAGCCGGCTTGCCTAGATCTGTCGGCTGCACGTAAGGTCTTGAGCTCGTGGAATAACGCTGTCGGCAAAGATACTTAGCATCTTCAATTACTGTTTCTCACCACGTGCACGATGCATCAACTCGACCATGTTGTTGTATTGAGGATGATTAACGATCCGCCGAATAGCATAATTCATCCCAGCAAGAAAGCGAGCCATCGCTTGTTCCTTATTCTCACGCACATCAGCATGTATGATAATCTGCTCCATCTCTTTATAATACTCATCAACTGATTTCAAACCCTGTCGCAACCCAATCAGCTTCTCATGCAACGAACGCTTGTAATGTGTAGGTACAAAGCGCGCGCGCATCTGTTGCTTCAGCTCATCCCATATAACAACACGTGGCTCGTGTCGCTCCATACGCTGTTGCACACAGCGCTCCCACCATGTAGCAGCATATCCGTCCAAAGCAGCAACGGCAAGATCCAACTTACGCTGATCAGAATAGCGGTCCATACGGAACAGCTGATCAACTTTTAGCTCCCATGCAAGATAAATCTCTACCTCTGTAGTACCTTCAAAGGATGGCATCGTGAACTTGGGCTTGGCAACTAGATCATCGGCGTCCTCATTGTGCCGACGATTGCGTGCATACTGATTATATTGACGGCGCGGCAAATAGTCGTCGAACACGAACTCATCGCCGTCATCGTCGGCGTGGCGGTTGCCACGGCCTCCTCCTTGGGCGCCATAGTAGGCACCCCCAAAGGCGCCATCATACGCGCCTCCATAGGCGCCATCGTGGATGGCGTCGTTGGCGTCCAGGTGTGCACCGCCTCCTCCTGCGCCAATGCCACGGCCGCACCCATGTGCAGGGGGACGTACCGCAACCTCAGCAGCAACACAGCGCTGTTGCGTCGCCTCGCGTACACGCGCCTGTTCGTTAAATTGCCGTTGGCATGGTTCATCTCGCGCCGCCGTCTAGCGGCAGCCTCCGCATCCGTCTCGTCGCGCGGCTCGTACGGGAGGTGTACACTCCCCGCATCGCCACGTGTACCTAGCTGCATCGAAGCGGTGAGATTGGCAATAGCATCGAGTAGTACCTTGTGGTTGTCGTCACAACACGGACAACTTTTGAAATCGACCCGCACCGCCCAAGTTGTTTTGGACACGACCAAGGTCACCGCGCAAGACTGGTCGACCTCAACCCGAACTCGTCTCGGGCGTGGGCGAAGTGTATGGTAGTGCATCTTTGTGATCGGATCAGTAAGGTTACCATCCAGATCCTTGTCCTGCTCACTTCGACACATGGTTACTGAGCAAAAATACCAAGTGACAATATATGTGGAAAATAAGTGAAAATCTCTCAACTACTGTTCTGAAACAAAGCAAGTCGCACCGCCCAAGTAAATTAAGAGTAGCAAAACTTACGCTCAGAGCAACGAACGACCAACCCAGTTGTGCGGCGAATACCAAGAACGCGAGTCAATACATAACACTGATGTTTTAGGTGGAGCTAGGTGAGAATCCTAACAATTCAGAATTTAAAGATTGTCGAGCTAGGTAGCAATCCAAACGAGACTCACAATGCCTAATTGCTGATCGATAAACATAAGTGAGGAGTAGACAGCAACACACGCACAAGGATAATGGGACTATTGCAATCAAAGGAATGAGCGATAACAAGAACAATTTTATATGGATGCGAACGCTCGTATTGCAACAGTTCAAGGAGAGATGTGTAACATCCCAATTTTGGGCTTGTGTTTCAAATGTAAGAAAATGAGTAGAAATTAAAACTTTTTCTTACATCATGTATTTCCTAGTTGTACTGAACAAGTGTTGTACAAGAAGTTATGGAAATACAAAGTCACGAGTTTTTTGATCCAAATCTTGATCCTTCAAAAACAATCTTGTCAAACCTTTTGATCATCTCCTGGAAATATTTTTCCTAAGTTCTTGGGATGGTATGTGGCCCCTCTGAAAAATTTCACAATTTTTGGATATTGTTTGAATATTTTTGGAGGTCAGTCAAACCTACTTAAATTCTGGTCAAACTGGGGACCAGCACCTTGTGGCATTTTTTTGGAGGAAAATGTATAGCACAAAAACCTCTGAAAATTTTATACAAGGTCAATAACTCAGCTAGCAAGCTCCTGTAAAAATTTTAGAATTTTTGGAGTAGTTTTGCTACCTCTTTTAAATCCTCAAAAGTCTCAGCTTTAATTAAAACCTAAAAGCCTGATTCACTGTTCCTTGGGTTCGAGTCGGACTCGGGCTCGAGCCACTTGGTTGAGCCTGATCAACTAACCGCACCGAGCCCTTTCTAACGCGCGCGATCAATTTCGGCCGTTGGATTGGCATCGCTCGGCTCTCGTTGACGGATGCCGTTCGGGCCACCGCGATCGTTCCAGCCTTTTGAGCCGTTGGATTAAGATCGGGCCGTCCTTATTGAATAGGCTGTTCGGGTCACCCGAAAGTCCCAATTGATCTCAGCCGTTCAATCTTGATCGGACCGCCCTGATTGCTTGGAGCATTAGAAACCTCGGTGGACCCTTTCAATCGCAGCCGTCCATCTCAGATCTGACGGCCACGATTTCCTTCTCTGTTCTTCTTCCTCCTCTGGTCCTCCGTGCGGCGCATGCAAGCAATGGCAGAAGGAGAGAGAGGGAGAGAGCGGTTGCGCATTGTCAAATCGAGCTCCCTCTCGTCAACATCACTCTGTGGGGCATTAAATGCACCCAGGCTTTCCGCTCCTCCATCCCGAGTCTCATTTGCTCCCATCATTTCTTGGTCCATGGCCAGTGCCATGATCCGAGCTCACCATGGACTCATGTGTGTGCTCGAAACCCTAATCCCTCCTCTATATAAACCCCTTAGTTCCTCCCGGTGTCCTTTACACCACACTTTGCTCATTCTCGTATTTGAGCTCAAAACCACTTCAAATCTTCAAAACGCCATTTTCAACCGTGGAGCTCAATGTGGATCTTGGTGTCAAAGTGGTTCACCTTCAATATTTCTTCCACCCTTTTGAGCTTCTCAACTTCCTTTATATTTCCCTAACTTAATTTTGGGTTGCATTCACAGAATCACTCAATTTTAAGTTTGGAGATTTTCATTGATTTCACCCCTTTCTTCTCCAACTCCGGTAAGTGGTTCTTTTTGCAATTGCTTACTTGTGGAGCTTGTGGGAACCCTAATGATGCTATTTTGATCACCCATTGGTGTTCATTTTGCTCAGATTGTCGTTTTCCACTTCATCTTCCTCGGCTCCGGTGAACTTCATCGCGTTCAAGCTTCTCCGGCCACTTTTGAAGCTCACCTTGGCTCAGGTAGCTTCTTATTAGTCCCTAGAGTGTTGGCACTCGTTTTCTTGGACTGCAGCAGAGCATTTTGCTATTTTCATGTTTTGCCGAAAATAGCTCCATCTTTGTTTTCCGGCTCGCCGGCGTTCTAGACCGCCGCCGCCGGCGAGGTCATCACCATTGGGTCCGCAACACTATTGCGAACCCATTTTGATATTTGGTTGGCGCCGCCGCGACCGGAGTCGCCGGCGACAAGCCGCTGTTCTCGCTCGGTTTTTGTCAGCTGAGAAACTCCCGTTTTCGTCAAATTATTAGGACACAGTTAATGCCTAATTATTGTCAATCATTAGAAGTATTAATTGTGTCTTAATCTGGCCTAAATGTCTCACTGACATGTGGGCCCAACCCTCTGTAATCACCCACTGGCGCTAACTGATGCTTTCGGACATCATTAATGCTAATGATTATCATTAATCCCTGTATTAGCATTAATGTGCCCGAAATGGTCTTTTGGGTCACTGACGTGTGGGCCCGTAGGCCTTAAACCTCAGTCTCGGGGTCATTAAGACTAATTATCGAGTTCATTAAATGTTAATCATTGTTAGCATTTAATTGGTCCTAAAGCGTCCTTGTGCCCTTGCGGTGGGCCCCAATCGCTTAAATCACCTCTGTTCAAAATCGTTATGACACATTAATTGCTAATCATCATTAATCATTGGTCATTAGTATTTAATTAGCCGTCCTAAAGATCCCCTTTAAGTCAACGCCATGTGGGACACGAGCCACGTGCACGTGTGTTAAAGTCGCGTGTATGACTCTCGATCAGCGACATGCGACCCACGTGTCGGCGCTCCTAGTTGCACCGTTCTTTGACCATCGTCCATTTCGCGATCTGCGATCCGGATCGTTGCGCGCGATCGGGTCACCCGATTCTCTCATCATTGTGGGCGTTCATCGCTTGATCGTGGCCGTGGGTTCGTGGCGTTCGGTCACGAACCACACTCATTATGGACCCTCCGATTCTTGATCGGCGGTCGTGATGTATTGAGCCGTTCGGTCGCTCTCGCGCCCGCCGCGCGCACCGTTGGATTCCAAATCAAAGGCCCATAGTTGTTCACGTCGATTCTTTTACGGTTAAGTGTTGTTTATTTACGTAAGTAGTTATTTGTCAGTGAAAAATTGTATCAAATCTTTAGAAATTCATATCTAAATCGAATAGATCCTTTTAAATGAAACCAAGCTGTAATAAATTTGTATTTTACTAAAGTTTAATATAAAATGCTTTTAGCTATGCTACGTGGTAGAAAATTTGTAATCTTTAATAGCTTCTTTTACGCCATTTTGTATATTCCAGAATTGAATTAAAACTTAGAAAATGCATATCTTTTTCTGTATATCTGCAAATTAAATGATTTTAACTTTGCTAAATTTTTTATTAACTAAATTTCAATCCAAAAATGGTTGTAGGCTTAAATATTTTGAGGAAAATATGTTAATAGATTTAACCTTATTGGTAGCATTTAAAAATTCATTTAATGTTGTAAAAGAGGCAAGTAATTCCCTGTAAGTCCTAAAAATATAAAGTTGATGCTGGAAAATCCCTCTGTTATCATGCTTTAATGTGAAATAGGTTTTGCACATGTTTATATTTCTGGAAAGTGCATTATGCTAGTTTTGCAACTTAGAAAAATCCTAAGTAAATCATTATAACTCCAAATTTAGTAAACTCAACCTTGCTGTCATTAGGATGTCATAATCTACATACCATAAAAATTTCAGAGCTTAGATCATTCTAGAAATTTTTGCCATGAACAGTATCACTAATTAATTTAAAGAATTTATAGGCTGAGAGAACTAGTTTTAGCCATAACTTTGTCATGCTTAGTCCAAATGAAGTGATTCTTGTTTCTAAAATTGTCTAAAATCAACCTCTAGCTGCTGTAGAAATTTCATTGGATTTGGATGTTCTTTGCTGTTGAGTTTTGTTTGGTGTTCTTCGTTCTTATTTGGTTTTATCGCATTTTCGCGTTAGGTTCCGAAGAATTTATTGAACCTGAGCACTCCCCTCTGCAGCAAGAACAAATTCAGCAAGGCAAGCAGTTTGATCATGTTAATCCCAGTATTTTAAGTATTTATGTTGATTACAACTTCTATGTATGCATTGCTACTTTGTGTTAAACTATTGTCGTTAGTTGGCCTAGTAGATGCATTTCCTTAGCAAATGATTATCCTCTACTACCATGAGCCTAGGCATTGCTGTGATTTAGAGTTCGTGGATGAGCTCTTGTCACTTAGTAGTTTGCGAATTAATTGCTTAGCCATGCTTAGCTTAACCGGTAGAAATGGCGGTTATCGACTTGTCGATAACCTTGATCACTTAAAACTTATTATGATTATGATTTCCCCCTTGTGCCATGTCTATTTATGAAAACTAAAAGCTGAAAATAAAATGATTTAGACTTGGGCACAATGGTATGTTGGTGTGCTTCAGGTGTGGTGGAATGGTGCCGAGTCAACAAGGACCGAACATCTTGTTACACTAAACCAAGCATTTGTGCGTGCTAACCACACTAGAGGGTATGGGACCTCTCTTGATTTAGTACTTTGGCGTGTATTGGCTTCGGGTCGCAGGGAGTCGCAGGAGGGATGGAGGTGGGAGCATTGTAGTGTCCGAAAGGCTTCCCCCGTGATGGCTTGTTGTCTTTCGGCTTGCAATGTAAGCGTATGAATTTCTATCCATACGAGCGGCTCGTGGTTAATGCACAATATAGGAAAGCGTCTCGTAGGACTTAGCCGTGCCAGCATACCTTCGGAAGTGTGCTTTGTGGCTTAAAGCGATCGAAGTGTGGGTACATTGGTACACCCTGCGAGGTTAAAACTATTCGAATAGCCTCGTCTAGGTTATGGACACGCTTGGCAAGGTCTTTCAAGAGTTAGACTACAACCTTTTAATTCAAACTTGATGGGTGGTACGAATCGGGGATTCGTGCTATGTTGTGGTGACTATTGGGATAGTCACTTCCAGGTGGTTACTTGTATGTATCTTTATTACGCTTTTATGTTGACAACAAAATAGATTTGCAAACTTGCTTTTAAATGTATTACATTATTGCAAATAAAGTTGGCTTTATGCAAAATGAGACATACAACCTCCACCTAAATAAGCTTGCATGTAGTTTATGAATAGGTGCTGCTATTCCACACGTCGATCTTGCGAGTACCTTTGTGTACTCGATTATCTTGCTTAAATGTATTTGTTGCGGAGGGAGAAGGTGAGCTTGAGGGCCTCACTTTTGTGAGTGTCTTTGTGGTAGTCTTCGTGGTGTCTAGTCATGCCCCGGTCGGTTGCCTTGTGGGTGTATGGCTAACTGGTCGGCTTTTGTTCTAGCCATCTTATGGCACCTTTTGCTTCATTGTTATTCTTGTATATTGCTCTATTTGGCGGTCGGCTCTTTTGTAATAACTTTACTTTATGTATGTCGTTGTTGAACTTAGTGATGTATGTTGTATGGAAATGATGTGTAATTTTGTGATGATGTGCATATGCTGCAGTGCAGGAAGCATATGTCCATCGAGGCTTAGAATGTTTAATTAGTAACGCTAGAACCAATTGGAGGTTAAGTGTTACTAGTTAAATATTCAGGTCCTCACAAAGTTGGTATCGAGCTATCTTGACCGTAGAAACCCTAGCTTGGTCGCCTTTAGGATATTTTGAAAACTTACTTTCAAAGGCTTACAAAACTTAAGTAAGTTCTCGATTTTACTCCTTACCTATCTTAGTTTGCTCATCTCACCTTACTCTCATTTAAGTTTTGAAAAGTTGTTCCTCTCTTCCTTTCAAAAATTAGCCACTATAGATTAAATTGGTTTGGGAGAACCATGAGAGCTTGGAGAAAGAAATTTGGACAGCTAGCTAGTAATTAGTATAGGAGGTAGGAAATGAGAGGATAATTCAACTAAAACTTGTGGGAATAAAAGGGTAAGGAGTGATATGAGTTAGCTTGTGTCGACCCTCATTTAGGTGATTTTACCTTGCTTTTTAGCTGTTTTAAGCCAAGGTTGATTTCAAATTTCACCTTCCTAAAGCGATTGCTCGTTCTTCCATACGAGTTAGTCATACCAGAATTGCGTTTGTAAATTGAGCTCTTGCATTTGGTTTTATGTTGGTTTTGAGCTTCGGAGTTCGTTTGGTGGAGATTCTAATTGTTTTTCCTTGCTTTCGTTTGGGCTTGTCCCTTGTCCATCTTAGTACCTATCCCCACCCAACTTTCAGTAGGACTCCTAGTCCTCGGTTTTCTTCGCGTCGTTGAGACTTCTAGTTTTTGGGTTGCTTTGCTAACCCATCTCTTCATACCAGGATGTGCGGGCAGTCCAAAGAACGGACTAGGTCGGCAAGTTGGAGAGATGGAGATCTCCTGTCTCCAGTTTCGAACAAGACTCACAGCGCCTCCACTCGGGCGATTGTGATGGAGTTTATTCCCATTGCCCCAGGAGCGGCAACTACCTCCTTTTCTTTGTGACCTTGGTGAGAGATCCACGTCGCGAAGATTGTCAAGCTAGGGCGAGTTAAGGTGCACAACGCTATGGTGAGGAAGGACACTACTGATGGCGAGTGTACCACCGCTTGCCCAAATTGTGATGAAGACCACCCACCCGGGAACTGTCCGACTGCCGAAATCACTTGTTTTCTCTGCGAGGGAAGCACTCGCTATCCCAAAGAGTGTAGCATGAACTTGGTGATCGCGAGTCATTAGAGCTTCAAATTGCGCTTCTTGGTCATCTACAAGAATCGCAATCGCCAATGCTTCCATACCAGAGTAGTTCTTGGAGGAATTGTCTGTGGAGCTGCGAGACAAATTACCAGTTTTTACCTTTCCCAACTTTCAGATTGTGGTCGAAAATCCCATTGTTCTTGGGGCGAAGGGAAAGCCAAAGGATCGTCATAGCGTCGTGAATAGTCGATGTCACTTGTTTCTTCTGCAACAACAAGGGTCACTATGCGCATAATTGTCCTAAGGAGAGTCGCGCCACCCTCGTCCTCTGCAGGTCGTGCCCCAATCTCGTGCACTGCGAGTCGTGAGCGGCCTCAAGTAATCTAGCCAAAGTCACTTGTTTCTCTGCAAACTCAAGGGCCATTATGCTAATAATTGTCCTAAGAGGCTGGCAGCAACCTCTCGTTTCTTTCGCGGCCCGTGATTCGATCACATGCACCTGCGAAACATCGTGACCTAAGGGTTGTTCGTACTCAAGTCAACCCCATCTTAGCTTGGAAAGCTCGGGAGGTACCGGCGTCGTTTAGATGCGCTTCTTGTTAACCCTTGCCACGATACTATTTTAGTCAATTCGGGAGTACCTCATTTCCTTGTATCCCCATCTTTTGCTGCTCTTGGTGGCCTTCGTTTTGATCTTTTATCTGAAGCCCGGTACCATCCCAGTTCAAAAAAAAAAATCCTTGCTAATCTATCCCGAACCCCTAGATGCCTTCTGGGAGGTCATCGTTTATTTGACTTGCGTAGCACATTCCTTTCCCTTTATATCCAAGGGTATCACATACCTGTTATTGCCTCAAATTTCTGTGGCCTAGAGGGCCATAGCTCCTTTAACAAACTAGCTGCGGAGGGATGACTCCGTATATCTAGTTATCATTCCGAGGCCACATTCGTTAGTGGAGTAACCAGACAAATCGATCCACCAGCTAACAACGACCTTGCACCATCAACCATGGAACCTAGAAAGATCTCTCAGTCTGTCAATCCTTGGTATATCTGGACCTGGTAAGTTTCCCGGTGTCGGATAAAGTGACACGTTTTCTACCAGTCGAAACCAAGTTTCGTCACTTGGTCACTTAACTAAGGCATGCGCCTCAAGAATCGTAAGCTTGCAAGGCACCGATGGTGCTCTGTGCCCGTGTTCGGACTACCCCTCTTTCTTTTTCCGAGTGAGCCAAATCTCGGGACGAGATTTTTTGTAAGGGGGGGGGAGAGTTGTAACATCCCAATTTTGGGCTTGTGTTTCAAATGTAAGAAAATGAGTAGAAATTAAAACTTTTTCTTACATCATGTATTTCCTAGTTGTACTGAACAAGTGTTGTACAAGAAGTTATGGAAATACAAAGTCCCGAGTCTTTTGATCCAAATCTTGATCCTTCAAAAACAATCTTGTCAAACATTTTGATCATATCCTGGAAATATTTTTCCTAAGTTCTTGGGATGGTATGTGGCCCCTCTGAAAAATTTCAAAATTTTTGGATATTGTTTGAATATTTTTGGAGGTCAGTCAAACCTACTTAAATTCTGGTCAAACTGGGGACCAGCTCCTTGTGGGATTTTTTTGGAGGAAAATGTATAGCACAAAAACCTCTGGAAATTTTATACAAGGTCAATAACTCAGCTAGCAAGCTCCTGTAAAAATTTTAGAATTTTTGGAGTAGTTTTGCTACCTCTTTTAAATCCTCAAAAGTCTCAGCTTTAATTAAAACCTAAAGCTGATTCTTTGTTCCTTGGGTTCGAGTCGGACTGGGCTCGAGCCACTTGGTTGAGCTCGATCAACTAATCGCACCGAGCCCTTTCTAACGCGCGATTAATTTCGGCCGTTGATTTGCATCGCTCGGCTCGTTGACGGATCTGTTGGGCCACCGCGATCGTTCGACCTTTTGAGCCGTTGGATTAAGATCGGGCGTCCTTATTGAATAGGCCGCTTGGGTCACCCGAAAGTCCCAATTGATCTCACCGTTCAATCTTGATCGGACCGCCCGATTGCTTGGAGCATTAGAAACCCTCAGCTGGACCCTTTCAATCGCAGCCGTCCATCTCAGATCTGACGGCCACGATTTCCTTCTCTGTTCTTCTTCCTCCTCTGGTCCTCCGTGCGGCGCATGCAAGCAATGGCAGAAGGAGAGAGAGGGAGAGAGCGGTTGCGCATTGTCAAATCGAGCTCCCTCTCGTCAACATCACTCTGTGGGGCATTAAATGCACCCAGGGCTTCGGCTCCTCCATCCCAGTCTCATTTGCTCCCATCATTTCTTGGTCCATGGCCAGTGCCATGATCCGAGCTCACCATGGACTCATGTGTGTGCTCGAAACCCTAATCCCTCCTCTATATAAACCCCCCTTAGTTCCTCCTGGTGTCCTTTACACCACACTTTGCTCATTCTCTGTATTTGAGCTCAAAACCACTTCAAATCTTCAAAACGCCATTTTCAACCGTGGAGCTCCAATGTGGATCTTGGTGTCCAGTGGTTCACCTTCAATATTTCTTCCACCCTTTTGAGCTTCTCAACTTCCTTTATATTTCCCCTAACTTAATTTTGGGTTGCATTCACAGGAATCACTCAATTTTAAGTTTGGAGATTCAGTGATTTCACCCCTTTCTTCTCCAACTCAGGTAAGTGGTTCTTTTGCAATTGCTTACTTGTGGAGCTTGTGGGAACCCTAATGATGCTATTTTGATCACCCATTGGTGTTCATTTTGCTCATTGTCGTTTTCCACTTCATCTTCCTCGGCTCGGTGAACTTCATCGCGTTCAAGCTTCTCGACCACTTTTGAAGCTCACCTTGGCTCGGGTAGCTTCTTATTAGTCCCTAGAGTGTTGGCACTCGTTTTCTTGATCATGTGAGCATTTTGCTATTTTCATGTTTTGCGAAAATAGCTCCATCTTTGTTTTCCGGCTCGTGGCGTTCTAGACTGGCCGTGCACGCGAGGTCATCACCATTGGGTCCGCAACACTATTGCGAACCCATTTTGATATTGGTTGGCGCCGCCACGATCGAGTCGCGGCGACAAGCCATTATTCTCTTCGGTTTTGTCGGTGAGAAACTCCGTTTCGTCAAATTATTAGGACACGATTAATGCCTAATTATTGTCAATCATTAGAAGTATTAATTGTGTCTTAATCAACCTAAATGTCTCACGACATGTGGGCCCAACCCTCTGTAATCACCATCGGCGCTAGCGATGCTTTGGACATCATTAATGCTAATGATTATCATTAATCCTGTCTTAGCATTAATGTGCGAAATGGTCTTTGGGTCATCGGCGTGTGGCCCGTGGGCCTTAAACCTCGATCTCGGGGTCATTAAGACTAATTATCGAGTTCATTAAATGTTAATCATTGTTAGCATTTAATTGGTCCTAAATCGTCCCCTTGTGCCGCTGCCGGTGGGCCCCAATCACTTAAATCACCTCTGTTCAAAATCGTTAGGACACATTAATTGCTAATCATCATTAATCATTGGTCATTAGTATTTAATTAGCTGTCCTAAAGATCCCTTTAAGTCAACGCCATGTGGGACTGAGCCTGTGCGCGTGTGTTAAAGTCGCGTGTATGACTCTCGATCAGCGACATGCGACCCCGTGTCGGCGCTCCTAGTTGCGCCGTTCTTTGACCATCGTCCATTTCGCGATCTGCGATCGGATCGTTGCGCCGATCGGGTCACCGATCCTCTCATCGCGTGGGCGTTCATCGCTTGATCGGTGGCCGTGGTTCGTCTTGTTTCGGGTCACCGAACCACACTCATTATGGACCCTCCGATTCTTGATCGGCGGTCGTGATGTATTGAGCCGTTCAGTCGCTCTCGCGCGCCCTTCGCGCGCCGTTGGATTCAAATCAAAGGCCCATAGTTGTTCACGTCGATTCTTTTACGGTTAAGTGTTGTTTATTTACGTAAGTAGTTATTTGTCAGTGAAAAATTGTATCAAATCTTTAGAAATTCATATCTAAATCGAATAGATCCTTTTAAATGAAACCAAGCGTAATAAATTTGTATTTTACTAAAGTTTAATATAAAAATGCTTTTAGCTATGTACGTGGTAGAAAATTGTAATCTTTAATAGCTTCTTTTACGCCATTTTTGTATATTCAATTGAATTAAAACTTAGAAAATGCATATCTTTTACGTATATCATAAATTAAATGATTTTAACTTTGCTAAATTTTTTATTAACTAAATTTCAATCCAAAAATGGTTGTAGGCTTAAATCAGCACCAGGAAAATATGTTAATAGATTTAACCTTATTGGTAGCATTTAAAAATTCATTTAATGTTGTAAAGAGGCAAGTAATTCTGTAAGTCCTAAAAATATAAAGTTGATGCTGGAAAATCCCTCTGTTATCATGCTTTAATGTGAAATAGGTTTTGCACATGTTTGTATTTCTGGAAAGTGCATTATGCTAGTTTTGCAACTTAGAAAAATCCTAAGTAAATCATTATAACTCCAAATTTAGTAAACTCAACCTTGCTGTCATTAGGATGTCATAATCTACATACCATAAAAATTTCAGAGCTTAGATCATTCTAGAAATTTTTGCCATGAACAGTATCACTAATTAATTTAAAGAATTTATAGGCTGAGAGAACTAGTTTTAGCCATAACTTTGTCATGCTTAGTCCAAATGAAGTGATTCTTGTTTCTAAAATTGTCTAAAATCAACCTCTAGCTGCTGTAGAAATTTCATTGGATTTGGATGTTCTTTGCTGTTGAGTTTTGTTTGGTGTTCTTCGTTCTTATTTGGTTTTATCGCATTTTCAGCGTTAGGTTCGAAGAATTTATTGAACACGAGCACTCCCTCTGCAGCAAGAACAAATTCAGCAAGGCAAGCAGTTTGATCATGTTAATCCCAGTATTTTAAGTATTTATGTTGATTACAACTTCTATGTATGCATTGCTACTTTGTGTTAAACTATTGTCGTTAGTTGGCCTAGTAGATGCATTTCCTTAGCAAATGATTATCCTCTACTACCATGAGCCTAGGCATTCTTTGTGATTTAGAGTTCGTGGATGAGCTCTTGTCACTTAGTAGTTTGCGAATTAATTGCTTAGCCATGCTTAGCCGGTAGAAATGGCGGTTATCGACTTGTCGATAACCTTGATCACTTAAAACTTATTATGATTATGATTTCCCCCTTGTGCCATGTCTATTTATGAAAACTAAAAGCTGAAAATAAAATGATTTAGACTTGGGCACAATGGTATGTTGGTGTGCTTCAGGTGTGGTGGAATGGTGCCCGAGTCAACAAGGACCGAACATCTTGTTACACTAAACCAAGCATTTGTGCGTGCTAACCACACTAGAGGTATGGGACCTCTCTTGATTTAGTACTTTGGCGTGTATTGGCTTCGGTCGCAGGAGTCGCAGGAGGGATGGAGGTGGGAGCATTGTAGTGTCGAAAGGCTTCCGTGATGGCTTGTTGTCTTTGACTTGCAATGTAGCGTATGAGTTTCTATCCAAACGAGCGGCTCGTGGTTAATGCACAATATAGGAAAGCGTCTCGTAGGACTTAGCCGTGCGACATACCTTGGAAGTGTGCTTTGTGGCTTAAAGCGATGCAAGTGTGGGTACATTGGTACACCTGCGAGGTTAAAACTATTCGAATAGCCTCGTCTAGGTTATGGACACGCTTGGCAAGGTCTTTCAAGAGTTAGACTACAACCTTTTAATTCAAACTTGATGGGTGAGTACGAATCGGGATTAGGTGCTATGTTGTGGTGACTATTGGGATAGTCACTTCCGGTGGTTACTTGTATGTATCTTTATTACGCTTTTATGTTGACAACAAAATAGATTTGCAAACTTGCTTTTAAATGTATTACATTATTGCAAATAAAGTTGGCTTTATGCAAAATGAGACATACAACCTCCACCTAAATAAGCTTGCATGTAGTTTATGAATAGGTGCGCTATTCCACACGTCGATCTTATGAGTACCTTTGTGTACTCGGTTATCTTGCTTAAATGTATTTGTTGCAGAGGGAGAAGGTGAGCTTGAGGGCCTCACTTTGTGAGTGGTGTCTTTGTGGTAGTCTTCGTGGTGTCTAGCTAGGCGGCCGGTCGGTTGCCTTGTGGGTGTATGGCTAACTGGTCGGCTTTTGTTCTAGCCATCTTATGGCACCTTTGCTTCATTTGTTATTCTTGTATATTGCTCTATTTGGCGGTCGGCTCTTTTGTAATAACTTTACTTTATGTATGTCGTTGTTGAACTTAGTGATGTATGTTGTATGGAAATGATGTGTAATTTTGTGATGATGTGCATATGCTGCAATTCAGGAAGCATATGTCCATCGAGGCTTAGAATGTTTAATTAGTAACGCTAGAACCAATTGGAGGTTAAGTGTTACTAGTTAAATATTCAGGTCCTCTAAAGTTGGTATCGAGCTATCTTGACTGTAAAACCCCTAGCTTGGTCGCTTTAGGATATTTTGAAAACTTACTTTCAAAAGGCTTACAAAACTTAAGTAAGTTCTCAGATTTTACTCCTTACCTATCTTAGTTTGCTCATCTCACCTTACTCTCATTTAAGTTTTGAAAAAGTTGTTCCTCTCTTCCTTTCAAAAATTAGCCACTATAGATTAAATTGGTTTTGGGAGAACCATGAGAGCTTGGAGAAAGAAATTTGGACAGCTAGCTAGTAATTAGTATAGGAGGTAGGAAATGAGAGGATAATTCAACTAAAACTTGTGGGAATAAAAGGGTAAGGAGTGATATGAGTTAGCTTCGTGTCTGACCCTCATTTAGGTGATTTTACCTTGCTTTTTAGCTGTTTTAAGCCAAGGTTGATTTCTGAAATTTCACCTTCCTAAACTGATTGCTCGTTCTTCCATACGAGTTAGTCATACCAGGGAATTGCGTTTGTAAATTGAGCTCTTGCGCTGGTTTTATGTTGGTTTTTGAGCTTCGGAGTTCGTTTGGTGGAGATTCTAATTGTTTTCCTTGCTTTGATTTGGGCTTGTCCCTTGTCCATCTTAGTACCTATCCCCACCCAACTTTGGTAGGACTCCCTAGTCCTCGGTTTTCTTCGCGTCGTTCGACTTCTAGTTTTGGGTTGCTTGCTGCTAACCCATCTCTTCATACCGGGATGTGCAGGCGGTCCAGTGACGGACTAGGTCAGCAAGCTGGAGGAGATGGAGATCTCCCTGTCTCCAGATTTCCGAACAAGACTCACAGGCGCCTCCACTCAGACGATTGTGATGGAGTTTATTCCCATTGCCCCGAGGAACGGCAACTACCTCCTTTTTGCTGTGACCTTGGTGAGGAGATCCACGTCGCCGAAGATTGTCAACTGGGGCAGGTTAAGGTCTGCCAGCGCTATGGTGAGGAAGGACACTACAGTAGCGAGTGTACCACCGCTTGCCCAAATTGTGATGAAGACCACCCACCCGGGAACTGTCCGACTGCCGAAATCACTTGTTTTCTCTGCGAGGGAAGCACTCGCTATCCCAAAGAGTGTAGCATGAACTTGGTGATCGCCAGGTCATTAGAGCTTCAGCGACTGCTTCTTCGGTCATCTACAAGAATCGCAATCGCCAATGCTTCCATACCAGAGTAGTTCTTGGAGGAATTATGCGTGAGTCATGAGACAAATTACCGGTTTTACCTTTCCCAACTTTCGATTGTGGTCGAAAATCCCATTGTTCTTTGGGGCGAGAAGGAAAGCCAAAGGATCGTCATAGCGTCGTGAATAGCCGATGTCACTTGTTTCTTCTGCAACAACAAGGGTCACTATGCGCATAATTGTCCTAAGGAGAGTGCGGCCACCCCTCGTCCTCTGCAGGTCGTGCCCCAATCTCGTGCACCTGCGAGTCAGCAGAGCGGCCTCCGTAATCTAGCCGAAGTCACTTGTTTCCTCTGCAAACTCAAGGGCCATTATGCTAATAATTGTCCTAAGAGTTGGCGGCAACCTCTCGTTCTTCGCGCGGCGTGATTCGATCACATGCACCTGCGAAACATCGTGACCTAAGGGTTGTTCGTACTCAAGTCAACCCCATCTTAGCTGGGAAAGCTCAGGAGGTACCCGACGTCGTTTAGGTACGCTTCTTGTTAACCCTTGCCCTGATACTATTTTAGTCAATTCGAGGAGTATCTCATTTCCTTGTATCCCCATCTTTTTTGCTCTTGGTGGCCTTCGTTTTGATCTTTTATCTGAAGCCCGGTACCATCCCAGTTCAAAAAAAAAAATCCTTGCTAATCTATCCCGAACCCCTAGATGCCTTCTGGGAGGTCATCGTTTATTTGACTTGCGTAGCACATTCCTTTCCTTTATATCCAAGGGTATCACATACATTATTGCCTCAAATTTACGTGGCCTGAGGGCCATAGCTCCTTTAACAAACTAGTGCGGAGGATGACTCCGTATAGCTGAATTATCATTCGAGCCACATTCGTTAGTGGAGTAACGGACAAATCGATCCACGGCTAACAAGCGACCTTGCACCATCAACCATGGAACCTAGAAAGATCTCTCGATCTGTCAATCCTTGGTATATCCGGACACAGTAAGTTTCGGTGTCGGATAAAGTGACACGTTTTCTACGATCGAAACCAAGTTTCGATCTTTGGTCACTTGGCTAAGTATGCGCCTCAAGAATCGTAGCTTGCAAGGCACCGATGGTGCTCTGTGCCGTGTTCGGACTACCCTCTTTCTTTTAAGAGTGAGCCAAATCTCGGGACGAGATTTTTGTAAGGGGAGAGTTGTAACATCCCAATTTTGGGCTTGTGTTTCAAATGTAAGAAAATGAGTAGAAATTAAAACTTTTTCTTACATCATGTATTTCCTAGTTGTCTTGAACAAGTGTTGTACAAGAAGTTATGGAAATACAAAGTCTGAGTCTTTGATCCAAATCTTGATCCTTCAAAAACAATCTTGTCAAACATTTTGATCATATCTGGAAATATTTTCCTAAGTTCTTGGGATGGTATGTGGCCCTCTGAAAAATTTCAAAATTTTGGATATTGTTTGAATATTTTGGAGGTCAGTCAAACCTACTTAAATTTGGTCAAGCGGGGACCAGCTCCTTGTGGGATTTTTGGAGGAAAATGTATAGCACAAAAACCTCTGGAAATTTTATACAAGGTCAATAACTCAGCTAGCAAGCTCTGTAAAAATTTTAGAATTTTTGGAGTAGTTTTGCTACCTCTTTTAAATCCTCAAAAGTCTAAACTTTAATTAAAACCTAAAGCTTTGATTCACTTTGTTCCTTGGGTTCGAGTCGGACTGGGCTCGAGCCACTTGGTTGAGCTCGATCAACTAAGCGCACCGAGCCCTTTCTAGCGCCGCGATTAATTTCGATCGTTGGATTTGCATCGCTCGGCTCGTTGACGGATCTTTGTTAGCCACCGCGATCGTTCGACCTTTTGGCCGTTGGATTAAGATCGGGCGTCCATCGAATAAATTTGTTCGGGTCACGAAAGTCCCAATTGATCTCGGTAGTTCAATCTTGATCGGACCGCCACGATTGCTTGGAGCATTAGAAACCCTCAGCTGGACCCTTTCAATCGCAGCCGTCCATCTCAGATCTGACGGCCACGATTTCCTTCTCTGTTCTTCTTCCTCCTCTGGTCCTCCGTGCGGCGCATGCAAGCAATGGCAGAAGGAGAGAGAGGGAGAGAGCGGTTGCGCATTGTCAAATCGAGCTCCCTCTCGTCAACATCACTCTGTGGGGCATTAAATGCACCCCAGGCTTTCGGCTCCTCCATCCCGAGTCTCAGCTGCTCCCATCATTTCTTGGTCCATGACCGTGCCATGATCCGAGCTCACCATGGACTCATGTGTGTGCTCGAAACCCTAATCCCTCCTCTATATAAACCCCCCTTAGTTCCTCCTGGTGTCCTTTACACCACACTTTGCTCATTCTCTGTATTTGAGCTCAAAACCACTTCAAATCTTCAAACGCCATTTTCAACCGTGGAGCTCAATGTGGATCTTGGTGTCAGTGGTTCACCTTCAATATTTCTTCCAACCTTTTGAGCTTCTCAACTTCCTTTATATTTCCCTAACTTAATTTTGGGTTGCATTCACGGCAATCACTCAATTTTAAGTTTGGACAACTAATAATAATTAAATGTTGTAACAACAATTGAAATATTGCAAAAAATTTTAATAACTGAATTTTATAGGTAATTGCTTAATAAAGCTGCATTTAAATTTTAAGATTTATGTAGTTTCTAAACTGATTTTATCAGTCAACTTTATCTAAGTCATCACTTCATAACAGAGCCTTCTAATGTAAGTCCGTTGAATTGAGCTTGCCTAGCTGTAGCCATTGGTCTGTCAATTCTCGCTTGCCTTTCTGTGCATTCTGATGTTGGGTCCGTGTTGACGCTTTGGCCGATCGTTGGCGTGCGATTAGTCGAGCTCCTTAATTGATCCACCATTGTTGGCGACAACTTGTGGACGCGACCTGTTATCTGTTGGCCACTTCAATCGATTGCCTTATCATCCTCGTCTGGAATGTGCCAACTCAATGATCGGACTCCTCCTCCGGTCCTTCAGTTTCGGCGCTTGCAGCCAATGAGGCGAGAGAGGGCGCTTGCATGTCAATCAGCCGCGATCAACTCTCGGTCATCTCATTGACGCTGCTCTGCCATCAGCTCATGTAGCCATCATCGGCCTCGTGCATGATCAGCTCACCTATCATCTGGTCTCGACCATCCCTCCTCAAACTTCCTTGTTCCTACGTGTCACACTTTGCTCATTCCTATTTACGCTCTACCATGCTTCAATCTTACATTTGCGCATTAGTGGAGCTCAATGCTTGGATTCCTTAAACTGTCATTTGATTCACTCCTTTATCCCTTTTGCTTCTCAGTCATTTTCCAACCTTTGATGTATTCAGAATACTCCATTTTCTAAGTTGGAGTTCTGTGATTACCTTGTGAGTCCATGATCATGGTGTCTTCATTCTTCTTTGGAACCCTATGATGCTTATTTGTCCCATTGGTGTGTCCTATTCATCAATTTCTATCTCCTGAGCTTCATTGCTTCATGCTCTCATGCTTCACTCAGGACTGTCATTGTCAGAGCTACTTTGGCCTTGATGACTGCTATTGAGCTTAGGTTTGCTATTTGCAATTTCATTCTTTCTGAATTAGCTCATTTTCGCATGCTCACTTCGGGTCATCACCATTGGTCTCACCTATCAACCATTTCGCATATTGTGCCGCGACCTGCGAGATCGCGGCCGTACTAGTCCGCTGTTCGTTTCGTGTGGAAACCCCTTTCGTACAAATTATTAGGACAGATTAATGCCTACATTGTTTCGATCTTAAATCTATGTGTCAATTACAAGTCTCGTACATGTGGCCTACCTCCGACCCATGTGCTCAGCTTGGACATCATGTGCTAATGATTCTGTCATAGCACTTGCTATGCTGCGACAATCGTCTTATATCCGTGAGCTATCCTAATGTCTTGGTGTCATTAATGGTCTAGTCATCTGTGGTCATTAATGTATATTTTCTTAAACTTATGAGCATTAATTGCCTGTCGCATTTAATATGTCTACAGCAATCTGTTCAACCCTGTATCACGCAACGCTAATCTTACTTGGCAAGGTCTTTCAAGAGTTAGACTACAACCTTTTAATTCAAACTTGATGGGTGGTACGAATCGGGGATTCGTGCTATGTTGTGGTGACTATTGGGATAGTCACTTCCAGGTGGTTACTTGTATGTATCTTTATTACGCTTTTATGTTGACAACAAAATATATTTGCAAACTTGTTTTTAAATGTATTACATTATTGCAAATAAAGTTGGCTTTATGCAAAATGAGACATACAACCTCCACCTAAATAAGCTTGCATGTAGTTTATGAATAGGTCTGCTATTCCACACGTCAGTCTTGCGAGTACCTTTGTGTACTTAGTTATCTTGCTTAAATGTATTTGTTGCAGAGGGAGAATGTGAGCTTGAGGGGCCTCACTTTTGTGAGCTGTGCTGTGGTAGTCTTCGTGGTGTCTAGCTGGGCGGCCCGGTCGGTTGCCTTGTGGGTGTATGGCTAACCGGTCGGCTTTTGTTCTAGCCATCTTATGGCACCTTTTGCTTCCGCTGTTATTCTTGTATATTGCTCTATTTGGCCGGTCGGCTCTTTTGTAATAACTTTACTTTATGTATGTCGTTGTTGAACTTAGTGATGTATGTTGTATGGAAATGATGTGTAATTTTGTGATGATGTGCATATGCTGCAATTCTGGGAAGCATATGTCCATCGAGGCTTAGAATGTTTAATTAGTAACGCTAGAACCAATTGGAGGTTAAGTGTTACTAGTTAAATATTCTGGGTCCTCACAAGATGCTAGCTAGTGCTCAAAAGTTGTATATGAGGGCACAAGATTGCTCAAAAGTATGGTACGCGAACAGCCACGGATACAAAAATATTAAAACTCTAACAAGAGAATTTAACACTATGGCTGAAACTTGTGCAGTGTTTTTTTTTTTTGCACTTTCTCTGCTTTTTTTCTCTGTTTTTTTCTTTTGCTCCCTTTCACGGCAAGCACAACTCACAGCTAAGCAAGGTAGATGTTTTTTAAACTCACGGCAAGTGTACGAATCAGCAAAGCTTTTGTGTGTGTGAACTCATGGCCAAGTGCGATTACTCACGGCCGAGACCTTGTTTTGGAAACTCACGGCCAACAAAGAAACAGCAGGAGCCCGCTGAACCGAAAAGCAAATAGTGTTCGGATGTGAACAGTGCCTTAACATGAACAGTGTTCAGATGTGAACAGTGCCCTGCCGTGAACAGTGCCCACACGCAGGGGACTTGCGTCCCAAAAATCCGATGAGTAGTCCCTCGAGCACAACAACAAGCTAGTCTCAATAAGTACGAAAGGTTCGCGAATGGACCGATGGGTTCAAAAATAAAACAACGTGCAATCTACTAATATAAGCGATGTTTAATTGTACAAAAACAGAAAACAAGTATGAGCATAAATATTTGTGAAAGGGAAAACAAAAGGAGACGCGAACGGAACACGACCAGCAACTAAACACGATGAACGAGTGGATCAAGACCTAACAAAACACACTAAAAATAATGAATTAAACTACAACGAAAGACGATATATATATTTTTTGTGGCTTTTTCGGTGTATAGGACAGAAAAATAATCTACTAAATTACAGGTAAAGAGATTCTACCGAGTGGCCTGGAATCTGATACCACGATGATACGGGGTGGCCCGATCTTCTCGAGTAGAACCGTAGATAAATAGCGCTTGACGACGAACATCGCTCAGCTATACACCACGCGCCAGTGCACGGACTTGTAGCTCTATGGATATTCGCCAACACGCACCGGGATGATCACCGCGAGACCACGAGCGGAGATCGCCAAGCCCTCAATTCCCAGCGGAAAAGCAAACTTGACCTTAAAAATGCAGAACGAACAATGGATCGCCTAATTCTCTCTCAGAAGTCCTCGCATGAACTCGTTTAGAAAGAACAAGCAATAGCTATATTTCAATTCTTATGCATAAACTGGTCTGATTTACAATGGGGGTCTACCCCTCAATATATAGTCTTGGGCTAAGACTATTCAGTACTAATTTTTCATATGGGACTATCCATGCGGGGGCACTGTTCATGCACAGGAATCAGAGCGCACCATCGTTCACGGCCAGTGCATCAGAGATACGCCATCGCTCACGACCAAGACTATAGCATGATTACTGTTCACACCGCGGAAATTGGGCTTCCTTCCTGGTTCCTTCATATGGGCTTTGTGCATGACCGCTTGGGCCTTGATCTCTCGCTTGGTCGTATGGACATTGGCCTCTCTCGCTTGGCCGAATGGGTCATAGATCAGCGCCTTGACCTCCTCATTTGACGATCTTCCTTGGATGACGGCCGCATATCCTTGATCTCCGTCCATCGCTGAATCTTCAAACCTGAGCACAAGTAAAACACTGTTTTTAGGTAGTATAAAATTCTCATTAAAATCAAGGACATATTCATTAAGGAGCAAGTTCACCTGAGATTGTAGTTTCTTGGCACGTGCTCTTGTAATTGGCCCAGTCGGTAACTCGATGCGTATATCTTGAGCATTAGGAGTAGGAGAAGGTGTCGTAAGGATGCCCTCATCACGTAGGGCAACTGACTAGGATCAAAACTGTTGCATCTGCCGTTCTCACCTGAACAAATGGACAATCTGGTTGAGTACAAAGTTGTACTCACAAGTCTTACAAGCAAAAGAAATATAGTAGATGCATTTGAGTAGCAACGAAAAGCTAAAAGGGTTCATTTTCAGCATTAAGCAAGGTTGTTTGACAAGGTAATCGATATATATTTGAATTGCCATTTGTCAAGCATTTAGAAACATGATATACAGTAAGTACTCCAATTCATGATCAATATTTCCACAATTTCACCATCATAGAATCATACCCAAAGTGGTTGCCCACCCGGGTAAACTAACAACAACACACGAACCTCCCGTCCGTGATAACATATCAACCCCGACCATACCCAGATCCTATTCCCATCATCTAACTGTGCATGGTTTCCCACAAGTGATGTCCATAACCAGGGATACGGCTATTCGAATAGATTTATGACTCTGCAGAGTTTGTACAGCTTTACCCACACGATATGAATATCTCTCAATGACGGCCAATGCACTCTTCCTTTGGAGTGTGATTGAGATATCATAATGAGGCTGTTACAATGCCAAGTGCTAGATATTAAACCACCTGAGGATACACACCATGGCAGACTGTCAGTCGCCTGAACCACGGTTACACCTCGTTGTGTAAGTAAGTCCTTGCGCAGCTACCCGCAAACACAAGCAATCCTTAAGGGCAGTCACATGCCCCCACTAGATTGACAACATAACGATAACAACAATAATAACAACAATTGTCAATCTAGTTGTGGTTTGATAGCTAACACACTACAAATTAATAAGCCAAGCCTTTGCCATTAACCCAGCATGTGATTGCATGTGAGACTTGGTTCAACACCCCACAGACTGGTCCTTAATCACCCACACGGGGCTACAAAAATTCCAGAACAACCTCTCATTATCACCCTACACCCGTCCAAGTTAAAATATAAATAACCCAATGCTCAAAGTGTCCACAAAAACCAGATTCAAAGATCTGATTACAATCCTCATGTTATGACAAAATTTGATTCATCTTGGCCGATGGAATAGCTCCATCAACCACTTTCGACTACATCAACTAGCATAGCTAAGCATCGTTCTAAAAATTATCAAACACCCCCATATAGCATATAACCTTAAGCATCAAATGGTAACAAGGTAATCAACTTTCAAATGAAGGGAACTTCAGCAAAGAGGTTATAACTAAATCTACCCATTTGACATACAGATATTTGAATTTAAAGCAATGCATATAATACTTAAAATCAACATAATTGTTATATGAAACTAATAGGAACAATATGATCAGGGGGGCTGCTTGCCTTTGCTGATACCACTTGTTCAATCTCAGGTTAAACTCACGAATACATCAGAATCGTCGAAAAACCTAACAAAAACTGATATTGCAATAAACGCCAAACAAAGCCGAAAATATCAAGTATCCAAAATTGCATGAAATTCACACAGTAGGTAGAGTAAGATTTAAGGTGAATTTAGAGTTAAAAATTATTTGATTTGAAGTTGGCATGCGAGAGTTATGTATTGATCAGGTTCTGTGTAGCTAATACTGAATTTAATTACAATAGCAAATTTTTTTGGAGTTGTAGAGGATATGAATTTTACATGAAATGTAAGAGATTAAAAATTTATTAAGAACAAAATTTGAATCACCCTATTTGGAGTTCATATGCATTTCTTATGAATTTTTGAAGTTAAGTCAATTTCTAATGTAAACAATTCATTTTAGACATTAATTGGTCTTCTGAAATTTTCTAGGATAGAAACATATTTTTAAACCTATTACATTTAAAAGTACATTAAAAATGAGAACCAACAAATTTTGTTTCATTCAATTTAGAGTTAATTTGAATTAGTTATGAATTTTTAAGTTATTTGAATTTTCAGTGCAAGTTTAATTTGTTTCGGAAATTCTAAAAGAATTAAATACATTTTACACTCACTCTCAGCTAGCCAAAGCGAATGACAGGTGAGCCTGAAGCGAGGGCTAACCAGGTCAACTTTGACCCGATTGAAAGTGTCTAGGCCCTCGGAATTGATTTTGGTAATTAATGTCAACATTATGTTATGGGACTAACATATGTGCTAAGGTGTGTTAAAGGTTAAGTCCCAATGATTGATTGATGACAAGGCTATTGGAAATGCGAATGTAATGAAAGATCAACATGGATGAAGTCAAAGGTATTGTATAGCCTAAGGACCCTTTTATAGTTTTTACCAGTCTCGGTGTAGGATAGTAATGGCAATCAGAAGGGAGGGGGGTTGAATGATTGCAGTGAATTGACCCCCGAATTCCAACTTCTTCTTGTGTGCAAGAACACCAGAACCAATCGGTTGACTTCTTGAAGAACTTCACAGCAAGAACACCCTCAGGCGCACAGCAAGAACACCAAATCAAGAATCAAAGTTGAACGAATCTGGACTTTATATATCAAACTTGATTTGTGTCTACAAAGCGCTCAGCAAGCACCCCTCAAAGCCTCCAATCGAAGGACCTCTCAAATTTCGCTAAATCTACGTAACACAAAAGATATGAGTTCTCAACTCATCTAATAACTCCCGCAAGTCCCCCCTAAAAGCTCACAGGTTAGCTCCTAACCCGCCTCTATTTATATCCTAGGGTCCTCTCCATGTTTCACACGACATGCACACGGATTCTATCTCTAAATACGTCCAGTTATAGACTTCCTTCCATATCTCTAAAACCTTCCATAACATCCACGTCGTATGCCTCCAGGAATCCATCCTGTAGCCTCCAGCATGCACATCTTTGATCTCCACGTGCTCCAGCATGATCCAAACCACATCGTGATATCCACGACTTCCAAGACCTCAGATCTCCCCATTCTAGTCCGAGTCAACTTCGTCACCGACTATGATTTTACTTCCACGCTCAACCTGCACATGCAAAGACCAAAGAAACCAAAACCATGGCACAAGTTCTCCAACTTGACCATCCATTGGCTCACTCACACCCATAAACACTATCATGCATCATGCAACACATTAAAGCTTATGAATTTAACTTAACCTAAGTCAAATCCCCAAAACGACAGAAAGACAGAGCATAATCGGAACTACCGCCGTTAAACATCCGGTACTACCGCACAACGCGGTACTACCGCTCAAAGCACTGCGGTACTACCGTTCCTCAGGAAAACTCAAAAATTTTCGAAAACATGCTCTCTGGAAAATCCATACCGCAACCTTGCGGTCATACCTTGTGCGATACTACCGCCATTCGACTTGCGGTATTACCATCCTGCGGTCGTACCGTTTCACAGCTGCGGTACTACCGATTTTGACTTAATAGTGCTTGCCAGAAACACACTCTCTCTGAAAAACCAAGCGCGGTACTACCGCCGGCAAAGCAACGGTACTACCGGACAACGATTGTGTGGTTGTTCCTCTTAGCGGTAGTTCCGTGGACATAGAGCCGGTACTTCCGCAAAACTCGCCAAACTCTGATTTTCGTCAAAACTCAACAGAACTCAAAAACAGGTCAGCAACTAAGATCACAAGCATGTTCCAGAGACAATGTAATCAATATTTAAACACCGGAACTAAGTCTTCCTTATTGTCAATGTGTTTATTCCTTATCGTCAATGTGTTCATCATCAAATATCATGAGCAAAAAACTCCTGGTCTTACACTCGGTGTTTGGAGAAAAGACTGAGTTTATAGGATAAACGCCGTACTATAAATAGAGATTATGGTTAGTAGCTTGAGAAACTGTTTTGTGCCATAATGATCAATTAGGGTTCATGCATTGTTTTGTTTCGAGCTTCTGGAAAATTGTTTTGAAAAACGGTATGACCGCAAGTGATATGTGGTACTACCGTAGGTCGGTAGTACCAATATTTACATAGCGGTACGTATTTTTCAGAGAGCATATTTTAAGTGTTTTTGATCCTCTCTAAAAATCGGAACGACCGCATTTTAGCTGCGGTACTACCGCAGGTCGGTAATACCGATATTTATATGGCGGTATGTAAATTACAGAGAGAGTGTTTTGGGAGTTTTGATCTCCCTTGAGAATCGATAGTACCACTCCCGCATGATTTGAGTGGTACTACCGAAGTGCGGTAGTACCGATATTTTATTGGCGGTACGTTTTTTCCAGATAAGGTGTTTTTTTGAGATTTCTTGAACTCTAGAAAACGGTAGTTCCGTTCTAGCTGAGCGGTACTACCGCGCCGCGGTAGTACCAATTTCCAGTTGGTGGTAGTACCGCAACTTTATTTTGTAACGACTAGTTCAGAGCATTAAATGCCATTGTTCCGATCGTTATACCGAAAATCGGTAGTACCGAGTTTCAACGACGGTACTACTGCATATCTTGTTTTTTTCAGGAAAGTGGTTATAACGACTAGATTTGCTGGTGAGGGGTATAAATACCCCCCACCTGCCTTCTAGCAGATACTCTTGAGACCTTTGAGCATTATTCTCTTGCATTGAACTCTCTTGAGCTCATATACACTCTTCAACTACTCATTAGCATTGATTGCCTATTCTTGAGGTAGTTGATTCATTAGTTGATCATTTAAGCACTTTTAGTTCCTCAAGCAAAACTCGTAATCTATTATTCTCGGTGCTTACTGGCACTTAGACGGCTTGGAGGAAGAATTTGCGCAGTGAGCTCTTCAAGGAGATTGTGAAGAGTCCCAGCAAGATTATGATTGGTGTTGTGCTCACCAACTCTGGAGTGGAGGAAGAGCAACTCTAGTGATCGAGGGTTGAGGCTTAATTCGTGGAGTCGGTTTGATTCATTCAAGTTTTCTCAATGTGGACTAGTGAAGACCGGTAAGTCTACGATACAATGAGAAAAACGTCATTGTCTTCTTTGTGGTTTATTCTTGTTTTACTACTTCTACATTTATATTTCTAGCAATTTACTTGTGTTTTGCCTAGCAAGATTTGTATCTAGTTTTGACATAAGTTCATATTTGCCTTAAAAAACTTAGTGATTCTTTCATGCTAGGGAGCTTTGTTAAGTTAATCTTGTTTAAAATTGTTAGTTAGTTGAAAAGTTTTAAAAACCTCATATTCACCCCCTCTAGTCGGTTATCCTTGATCCTATATCGGTCTTGGCCGATCGTGAGGTCGAAGGCGTATTGAAAAGAATACGTCTTCAGTTTACAAAAACGTAAATCCGGTTTAAGCATCTACGTAATATGCTTCTCTTAAGAGAAAACGCACTCCACAACTTTACACCCTGATACGGGGGAGGCCCAATCTCCTCGGCGAGTAACCGTGGATAGTGGATGCGAAATAAACGATGTTGCTAGCTAAACACTCGCGCCCATGCACGAACCCTCAACTATTTTGATAACGCCCAAACCCACCGGGTAATTGTTCATCGCGAGACCACAAATGACGAACGCCAAGTCCCCAATTCCCAATGGAATAATGGCTTGACCTTGAATTGCAGCACACAACGATGGATCGCCTAGTCCTCTCTCAAAGTCCTCGCATGAACTCTGATGTCGAAAGAACAAGCAATAGCTATGTTTAAATCTTATGCATAAACTGGTCTAATAGATACAAGGGAAGGGCAAGGGTACTTCAGGCACCCTCCATGACTCACGCATAGCCTAGGGTTGGCTGGACACGCCGAATCAAACTCCAATTTGGCTAAGACCCAAAAACACACAAAAAGGAAAACCTAACTTAAAGTTGCCACATTGTTTTGGCCATAGCAGCGCGACCGTAAGTCTTCTAAAGCTGGGGTCATACCCATTGTGTGAGCCTTGGAATAAGCTTTCAAACAAGTCCAAGAACACCCCAATCGGACTCCATATGTAAAAGTTATGGTCTTTTTATTACAAGTCTGTTGGGTTGTCCCGAACTGAATCTGAATTGAATTCTGAGTTGATTCTGAGAAGAATTTCGGTTTGGCTTGTGGAAGATCTGAATTGGGCTTGAATTCTTGGGCTTTTCTCCCCTTGCTTGACCCACGTGAGCTTCTCCTCCATTCTTTGGATCCGGCCTCCCTCTCCCCCCTCTCGGTTCCAAAGGATTCACAATGTTCAAACCTGAGAATGCACAAAATATTTGCATAAAGTAGTACCCAATTCTCATCAATGACAATAGAAGATTCATTAAGAAACAAAAGCACCTGTTGATTTCGAAGTTTAGCTCTTGCTCTAGTCAGTGGACCAACATGCACTTCTACACTTGTATTACTTGTAGCTTCACTTCTGGTGTCCATCTCAGTATATGCATCACCACCAATAGGAGAAGATGTATAAGTGTTAGGGCTGCCCTCATCACACCCTCTCTTGACCATCCATACGGGCCCACATGTCAATGACTTAATCACTAAAATAGGTTTTAATTAGATTTGTAATCGCTTTTAACTCCGATGGGGCCTACGTGTCATATACACATTAAGGAATGGATTAAGAACTAATGACGAGGTTATCACCTTAACCCGCCGCCGGCTAAATGGAGCTTCGTTGTGCGCAAGGGAGCTTCGCTATGATGGCTATTTAGCGAAGAGTGGCATTCTGGGCTCGGAAAACACGTACGGGTGCGCATAGTCCTCGCGAAGTCGCTGGTGGCGACGCGGAGTCCAAAGGTTGTCGACGTTGAGCTTGCGATGGTAGAAGGCAGAGCCGAACGAGCTTGGGAAAGAGTGTGCCGAGATTGCCTCGTCGCCAGGATCACGGAGCACACGATGATGACACCGGAGGAAGTCGGTGGTGCTCGGGATAAAGATGACAACGGTTCACCGTTGTTGGAGAAGATGGGCTCGTACGCCCTCGTCGTCACCCTAAAGTCCAATGAACTTCACCAAAAGACTCAACAAGACGGTGCAATCTGAGTGGACAAGATCTCGAGCGTAATACTCACCGAAACGCTCGCGAGCTTCCTGGCCATGCCCAACGGAGCAGAAGACGATGAAGTGGCTTCCGACGATTCAGGGGACGAGAAGGCCTCGGACCAGCAAAAATGGGTGTGGTGTGGTGAGTGGAGTCTGGCCGTGGGCTTGTGGGCTTGAGGGCAGCACCGAGGTGGGCGCTAGCTAAGCAGCTTCTTCCTCGGTCGAAACAAATAACTGGTCGTAGAGAACGAGAGAGGGCGAGAGGGAGAGAGTGGATTGTATCGAGGACTAGATGGTGTCTAGGCAATGCTTTGAAGGTGGTCAAAGAAGCAGGAGGTGTCGAGGTGAGCGTTGTGGCACGCATGCGCTAATGCCAGCGTTGCTCGGCAACGACACGAGGAAGACGACGGCTCTGGCGAGCGGGCCCGGCCCATCAGTGACCGAAGTTAAGCCGCGCGGCCAAGTGGGTTGTAATAGCCCAAATTTCAATTTCCAGTTGAAAATAAAGTTTAATTATTTTATTGGATTTTTGTGGAATTTTTAAAGCTTTTCCTTAACCAAATTAAAGCTAAAACAAAATTATGTGCAAAATCTATTATCAGATAATAGCTAGAAATATTTTTCTTAAATCCTAAATGCTCCAGAGAATTTCTGTGAATTTTCTCATAATTTTGGAATTAATTTGCTATATTCTAAAGCCTAATTGAATTATCAGATTTAATTAAATCGTAAATCGAAAGAAATCTCCAAAAGCGATTATGCAGGCGAAACTCAACCCACCACTTCCATTTTTCGCGCCGCCCACTCCAACGCGCGCCTCCTTCTCGCACCGACGGGGCCGCCCGCCGTCTCTCTCTTTCCTCGCTCATGCCGCCGGCCGTTGCCCACCGTTGGATTAAAATCCAACGGCGAAACCGCGATGCATTCGAAGGTCCGAATGTTCTACCAATTGGGACCATCGGTTCTACATCCAACGGCTCACATGCATCGATCACTTAACGATTCATCGCACATCGCCGTGATCTATCGCGACCGTTGGATCAGATCAAACGGCCACACCAACCCCAACTTACCGCCGCCAATCTAATCGCGACCGTCCGATCGTAATCGCATGGCCCACCGTCATCGCTCTCGCGTTGTCTTCCCGCACGCACCGCAACGAAGAATCGCCGCCATTAAAGCCAACACCCGAGCTTCCTCTCCGCCGTTTCCCTTCCCCACTCCCCTCGTCATCGTGCGCATTGACTACCCCGCATCACGCCACCCCACTTCCGGCCGTTTTCCCTTTTCTTGTGCACACGATCGCCGGACGTCGCCACTACCGCCGCCACGCCGCGCACACAATCTTCACCACCGGCCTCCTCGCCACTATAAAGGGAGCATGAGGTGCCTCGCTCACCGAACACACCGCCACCACTTGACACCCTCCTCCTTGCCTAAAGCGCTTCAATTTCAAGCTTCTTCGCGGCGAAGCACCTCGGTTCTTCTCGTTTCGCGCCGCCGTAGCTCCTTCGTCCCGCCGCCGGCACCATCGGCATCACCGCACCCGCGGCGGCTGCGCCACCACTCACTTCTGAGGATCGCGGAACCCCTACGCTTGCCGACGGCCGTCGCGCCGCCGCCAAACTCCGTCGCCGACGATCTTCCGGTCACGCTCCGCCGCTTTGGTAACCCACGTGTTCGCAGATTGTCCTCTACATTTTGCGCACCTTCACTTCGCCGTGGCGCGTAGCGCCGCGAAGCTCGCCACCGAGCACCTCCGTCGTCGGGCTTGCGTGGCGGTGCCACCGAGGCGCCACCTCACCGCCCCCGCTGCGTGGTGCATGCGTGGCGCCCGTTCATCGCCACGTGAGCGCGCGTGTCCGTCACCGCGCATCTCGCCGCCCTCGGCTCGGTGGAATTGGTCCACCGTGAGCCGTGTCTATGACACGTGGGCCCACACGTCGAAAAATAAAATTAAAATCTGAAAATCAGCCACGACGTCACATTGCGCAATAAATAGAATTTCCTTTAGAAAAATAATTGAGAATTCAATTAAATTCCGATTTTATATTAAACTTCTAAAATTCATATCTTTTGCATTTGAACTCCAAATTGAGTGGTTCAAATTGCAAAATTTGTCTAAAATCATAATCTAGCTAACTAAAGCAAAATATTTCAATTTGGAGTTAGTTTGGTTTGAGTTTTGAATTTATTTGAATTTGAGTTGAATTTGTCGTATTTTCACGTATAGACTTTGACGACTCCGAGAGTTAGATCCTTCCGACGATTTAGAGTTCCAAGACTTCAACGAAGGCAAGTTACACTATTGATCATATTGTTCCTATTGTTTTAAAGTATTTATTTACTATTTACAATTTATTATTGCATGCATATGTTTATAAAAATATCCGAATATCCCGATTTCAGATATAGTTGTTCCAAACTCCTTGGTATGGCCAATTTGACTATCAAACCTGAATACCTTGACACCTTAGATAAAATTTGTCAAATGCTTAGTCTTGCTTAGATAATATTTACAAATTTGTGAGAATTTAGTCAAACCTTTACAATTTAATTTAAAATGTGTTCTGTGGTATTGTTTTATCACGAAAGGTTTATAAAGAGGTTTTACTCTAAATAAAATGAAATGGGTTTGGACTTGGGCGAGATGGATGGATGGTGGGTGCGAGTTCATGCACGGTCTAATCTGGTTAGGATTACGACCCGTGGTTTTAAATTGGAAGTCGCCGAGTCGATTAAGGACCGGTCTTTGAGCGTATTTTGCTACGCCTTACCGTACCACCACATGTCCCGTATGGGCAGGATTTGGCTAAATAATCTGTAGTGTCTTAGTGTTATTTGTGCTATGTTGTATGTGTGGGCGTTGGTTAGACATTAGTCCCACCGCGCAAGAGGGCTTAGGAGGATGGATAGTCCAAAGGTAGCGAAACCTTAGCCGGCATGAATACAGAGGAGACCGCTTGTAACGGCCTCATGATAATTGCTTAGTCACACGCCTTGGAGCGTGCATTGGCCGACATTAAAAGCATTTTATCTCGTGTGGGTAAAGCTGTACAACCTCTGCAGAGTGTAAAACTATTCGAATAGCCGCGTCCGCGGTCATGGACATGCTAGCAAAGCCACTCTAAGTTAGAATTGTTTTTGGTTTATAAAATGTGTTCAAAAGATGTTTTAGGATGGATAGTCCTATGGAAAAAAAATTGGGTGGTTAGCCAAGTGTTAGGAGGATATCCTTCAATATTCAACTAGTGGAGGTCATCCAATATTCGTTGTCAGTTTTGTCACTATCTTTATTCGAATTATTAAAATTGGTCTTACAAATGTATTAGCAATATAATCTGAAAATGCTGTTTATGCAAAACAACCCTGCCATTACCTTTGTTTACCTTATGCATGCATTAAACTTTCTATATTGGGTGTGACTTGCGAGCACGGTAGTAGTGCTCACTCTTCTTGAATAAATCTTATTCAGAGAAGACGTTTTCCCCGACGGTGAGGATCTTGACGATTAGGCTGCGTCCCCAGACGATTGCCTGTGGCAAGTCGTGTGGCCTACTACTACTACTCTTCCGCTTTGTTATTTCTTTTCTTTTGGCCGCAGGCCCTTTTGTAATAAACTTTGAATTATTATCGATAAACTCGTGATATGATTGTGCTATCACTTTTTGTTTAACTGTGTACACTAGAAATCCTGGACTAGTGTATGAACACAGAGAATTTGGGATCCTTCGTTCCCGGGTTCGACATGGGTTGAGTCAGACTAGTTGGGTTTGGGTCTGGTCGGAACAGCGTTGCGGTGCGGTCGGACCTAGTCGAAGTCAGGTTCGGTCGGAGTTGTGTTTGAATTTTGTTTTGATTTTAATTCCTTTTGACTAAACTGTAGCAGGTTTGACCGAGCAACTAAAAATAGTAATTAAACTCTAAAAATTCTGAAATTTTTTTAAGAGTCCTCAGACTCAAATAGAACCTAATAAAATTGTTTGCAGATATTGTTCATTCTCCAGTTATCATAATTAAATAATTTTAAGATCTGCACTATTGATTTGGTTTGGATTTTGGTGAAGTCAATTTGACTTCTAAAAATTTGGGAAAAATCATATTAACTCATGATAACTAATATAGTATTTATATAAATTATTTCCAACAACTTTTAAATACATTTTCATGGATTCAATTAGAAACTTGAAATCAAGTTAAAAGCTTTAAATTTCTGAGCAAACTTTATTACTGCAACCAAAGTTTACAATTATTCCAAAATTTACATACATAGAAATGAGATGCTTAGCACAACTATCTTAAGGATTTTTGGGGACATTACAACAAGCCTTGCCCTTGAACTCCTCTGGACCAATGGTATGCCTTAATGTACTTTCTCAAGTCATCCGTGTCCTGCATGCTTTCAACTAGAAACCTTCTGGACCAATGATCCACCTCAATGATATAGGCTAACCCAGATCATCCACCTTAAACTTCTCTCAAAACCAAAACCTTTTGGATGAATGATGCAGGTCAATGATCCACCTCAATCTGGATTATCCGCCTTTATTGAAAAACTTGGGAACATAGTGAAATCCCTCTTTGGATCAATACTCTGCCTCAATGATATGCTTAAGCTGGATTATCCACCCTGTTGGTGATTTCCAGACTTAGCTCAAATTGATTCAAACCTTGAGAAACACTCAGTTAAAACTCGATCCTTTGCGTTCTCTGACTAGACATAGAGCTAGAGGATCTATAGAGCTAGATGATCTAGTGTGCAACACACCTAGCTACTCAAGCTACAGCCATGAACCCCTCTTAATAGTACGCCCAAAGCAAAATAAGAATCTAACATCTAAAATGATCCAAACTCAACCATTCAGATTATTTCTAGTCACAAGGTCCTTAATCTTCATGAATATCATACTTTGCCATCATTTACTCACTTACGGATCCATAAAAACCAAGAATATCCTATTTTCATCATCAAGACCTAACTCAATTCATCAACACTCACGACAATTCATCAACACTCATGACAAGGTTAGTCTTGATAAATAGGGGTCATTAATCACCAAAACACTAAACCTACGCAAATTGGGGTCTAGATGCTTACAAAATGTAAGCTTGGGACTTTATATTGTTTCTCTCTTTAATATAAACCAAGGTTATACCCTTAAAAAAATCCAAGCAAGGCGGGAGGAGGAGGCGCCACGCACTTGCACCGGCAGCTGCAACACAAGCCCATCTTTGCCAGCCGATGCCAACTCATGCAGTTTGGGGAGCCTCTTCACAGAACAAAAAAAGGTGACCACCACCACAAAGCACACCACACAACTCGAAAAGAAGCGCATGCTTGGGGAATGTACACAGTACAGTAGCCATTTGTGGATGCATGTGCACCTCAGCATTAGGGGGAGGAAAAAACTAAAATTGGGTTGTATTTTCTAGCTAGCCACATGATCTACATCGAAGGTTTGTAAAAAAAATGCCAAATTGAGAATGATAATTAACCATAATGGCATCTACAAACGGCCACATCGATCCTCTTCGTCCTTTGCCCAACCCGGCCTCAAGTCCTCAACGGCTTCAAATAGCTAGGTTTGGTCCACCGCTTTCAAGAGGGCCGAC
The DNA here is from genome assembly GCA_036346255.1 of Ampelocalamus luodianensis. Lineage (NCBI taxonomy): Eukaryota > Viridiplantae > Streptophyta > Magnoliopsida > Poales > Poaceae > Ampelocalamus > Ampelocalamus luodianensis. The sequence goes on along the minus strand of CM070622.1, from coordinate 21,197,730 downwards.
TCCTTTAACGTCTAGGAGGCACGTCACGGCATAACTTACCTATGACGTCTATTGTCCAAGTTAATCCAGTGCTTCTCCTTTGTTGGACTTTGGCTCCACCAATGTCTTCTTCAACCTCAACAAATCATTGATCCTCTTCATGAGTCACCAACACCTGAAGGACATCTAGGGCTCAGGTAACATTGAATGTCTTAAACATAGGTAGAGCGCTCAGAGGGCGCAACCAACTAATACAACACTACACTAAAATCTGCTCTAAGGTTTTGCCACTAAAAAGTTTACATGTTTTTCCTAGTACAAGTGATCCTGTTAGGTTCAGAAATGAATTGTGCTCTCAGACATGGATGGTAAAACGAATTGTGCTCTCATACATGGATGGTAAAATCGAAGTGCTTGTGTAGTGCAAAAAAACAAGTTGCGTATCGAACTTAACCATAATTTAGCCCAACTAGTACAACTCATATATAGAATCTAAGGTAATTTTATCGGAATCATTTAGTCTGCAAATAATCTCTTGGAGTACTCAGTTCAACTCAAAGCACAGGGCGATCATGCGCGACGATGTCCTCGGTCACCATTGGTTCACTACGAAAGAGGTTATGCCGATTGTTTCACTCGCTTTGATGTCCAAGAGGCACACATTCAAGCTCGTCTCCTATGGTCATTGATTAACAGTTTGCACTGGTTCGGTTGCTAGCAATTCTTGGAGAGGAGCAAGGATTTGTTGGTGTTAAAGAAAACATTGTGGAGCCAAGGTCCAAGTAAGGAGAAGCTCTAGATTAACTTGGACGACAGATGGCATGGGTAAGTTACGCCATGACGTGCCTCCTAGACGTTAGAGGAGTTGATTCCCTTTCAAGAGGGCCTGAAATGTTTCCTTACATTAAAAGCAGATGCAATATATTCCCCATCTATTTCGCTAGATTTGTTCGCAGCCCACCATACGTACATTACCAAAAAAAACACTAAATCTAAGAAATAGTTAATGATAAATGATCATATAGACCCCTATTAAATGACATAACGCAATCACTTAACATTTTCCAAAGCATTTAAGTAGGGGTAAATAGTGGAAAAATTGCAACAACTACACTCTAGATTCCATCAATAAACAAACATATTGAAACAGATACTTCCCATGGACAAATATAGAGAAACAGAGAGAATATATGACAAAATGTCGTCTCACTTCTCTTTGTGGTCTATTCTAATATCACTATTTCAGGAAACATCCCCTTATACCAATCCCTACATTATAGATCATGTTTTCTTTTGTTTTTGGTAATTCAGATTGTGAGAAAAAGAAAGGGACATGCAAGAGGACCATATATACAAATACCACATGTCCAATATTCTGACTTACATATAAAAGGACATATGTATAAACGAGATGTGCAAGGAACTGATGCACCTAATGGCATATAATCCCTCTATGAAAGATACATGCTTGTAACTGAATTAAATAAGTATAACATAGTATCCAAAACATAATTAATTAGATTTTGCAAGAGCTTATATTGTATGTGGACATGTTGACTTGCAACAATAGCACATGCGCCCATAACACCTTACATCGATACCATTATTTGTCAAACTGATCTATTTTACTCCTTCCCGTCACAAATACATGTCGTTTTTGGAACTTTTAAAACTTTGACTATCGATATATTTTTAAATAGGGAGCTGCTAGCCCACGCTGTACTGTTGGAATGCATTTCCAACTGTATAGCAGTTTCATAAAGTTTTAGTAGCTTAAAAGTTTTAGATTTTAAGTTCAAAGTTTCGACTAGGTTTCAATGCGTTTCATATTTCTAGAAGTCTCTAGAAGATTCCAAGAAAGTTTCGGACAAAGTTTCAATAAGTTTTAGATTTTGGAACTCAAGTTTCAATAAGCTTCAGATAAAAGAGTTTCAACAAGTTTCATGAAGTCTCGAGAAAACACTTTAAAAGTTTCAGGTTTAGTGAGTTTTGCATATTTCTAAAAGTTTCCAGAAGATTCCAAGAAAGTGTCAAACCCAAGTTTCAACAAGTTTCAGACAAAAAAGTTTCAACAAGTTTCAACATATTTCAAAAAGCTTCTGGTTTTGGAACTCAAGTTTCAACAAGTTTCAGAATAAAAAGTTTAAACAAGTTTTAATATGTTTCGAGAAGTTTCAAACGGGTTTCCATAAGGTTTCAATGTGTTCCAACAAATTTCGACAGGTTTCAAATATGAAACTACAAGTTTCGTTTAGTTTCAAACTTGAAACTTGATTAAAAATGAGTTTCAGAAGAATTTCAACCGAGTTTCAAAAGACAAACAGTAAAGTTTCAACCAGTTTCATGGGAAAATCATAAGTTTCATTCAAGTTTCAAAAGGAAACATCAAAGTAAACAATTTTCAAGAAAGTTTTGGACGAGTGTCATACAATTTGAAACATCTGAGCAAAAAAATCACAATAAGTTTCATCCAGTTTCAAATATGAAAGTTGATTATAAACGAGTTTCAAAAGAATATCAACCGAGTTTCAAAATACAAACATCAAAGTTTTAGAGCACATTTCAAAAGAGTTTTAAACGGGTTTCCATAAGGTTTCGGAGTGTTTCAACAATTTTCGGTGGGTTTCAAATATGAAACTACAAGTTTTGGACGAGTTTTATAAGGTTTTCACGTGTCTCATGCTTAGCTAGATCAATAATGGTAAGGGAGCTGCTAGTATAGTAGTTTCACGAAGTTTTATGGTTTTTTTAGTTGCACTAAAAGGTTCACGAAGGTTTCAAGATTTGTGTTTGATGTTTCAAGCAAGTTTAAGTGTGTTCCAAAGAGTTTCAAAAACTGAAACACATCAAGTTTCAATGGTTTCAAATTTGAAACTTTGAGTTTCAAAGGTGAGTTTCAGGTTTCAGAAACTGAAACTTTGTGTTTCAAGCAAGTTTCAAAATTGAAACTTCAAGTTTCAACACGTATAGAAATACAAAACTTAATGTTTCACCAAGTTTCAAATCTAAAACATAAATTTCAAGTTGAAACATCAAGTTTCACAATAGTATGAAGATTCTTTGAAACTTGACAAGTTTAGACATGTTTCACTCAAGTTTCATAAGAAATCGTAGAAAGATAAAAGCAAGTTTCAGAAAGTTCAGCACATTACGATTTTCAAACAAAAATAGAAATCAAGTTTCAAACAAATTTCATGGAAGTTTCAAAAATTCGGGTTTCACATAGTTTCAAGCACCTGGGCTCAAAGACAGCTGTCTGTGTCGGCCCACCACCACTTGGCACTCGCCCAATTTGATTCATTACGCCTGCAACCACGACCTCCGCTATCGCCACTTCGTGGTCGTGCGCGTAGTCACTGCTATCGTGCCTCCCTTTTCACCTTCGTGGTGTCCCAAATCGTCACCGCACGCTCGCTCATCGCCTTCGTAGCCGTGACGGCTGGTGGCCCAATTCTCGTTGCTCGCATGATGCTGTTGCTCACCGTTGCTTGACCACCATGTTCGCCCGTGGCTTGTTTGACGACGCTCGCGTACTGACCCACCGCGCTTGAGTTTGTGCTTGCATGGTTCGTATGTTGATAAGATTTGAGTGGACCAGGATGGGGGTGAGATGGGCGGCTATGGCCAGGCAATCCGATGGCGATGGCTTATCCCATTGCTTTGCCTTTGAATGCTATAGCGTTCTTTAGTATTTATCTTTTAAATATTTAGATTAGATATATACAAATCATATGTATAGATTTATCTTGAAAAATATTTTTATAATATTATAATTGGGGCAATTCCTTATTTGACACTTCAAATTTCCACGATCCCAAATATGTCATCCCATATCATGTTAGTGACACAAGTGATGACATATCCGGGATTTGAACAATTTACAATGGCATGCAAAAAAATCCATTATAATTTCATTAAGTGTTATAGTTGTATTACAATAGAAATTAGTGTTCAAAGTTGTGTTTATGGACCGTGTCAATGTGCAAAACGATATGGATTCGTGACTTAAGAAAGTAGTTGGCAATCATATGCTAATTTGAAAAACCCAAATACACTAACACGGTAGCAATGAGACGACACACAGCAACAAAACCCACAATGTAAACACAGTTTTCTTAATCCAAAAGTTGTAAACCACCATTGACCTGCTAATCTTCACAGCCGCAGAATTTTTTTAAAATAATATTATTTTTAAAAAGAATTACAAAACTAAATAGTCATCCAAAAAAATTACAAAACTAGGTCCCTGTCGCTACTTGTAATGGCAACAGGGGCCCTGTTGACTCCCTGTCGCCGGTCCAACCCCTTGTCGCTAGTTCAACTGGTGATAGGAAGTGAACAGTGCTCTTGTTGCCAGTTGAACTAGTGATAGGAAACCGCATGATCATGTTGCCAGTTTAACTAGCGACAGAGGTCCATCTATAAAAGAACCCAAAAAAATAGTCCAAAACTCATTTTAATTCCAGAAAAAACAGAAGAGAGGAGGATAGGGAGAGAAGAAAGGTAGCAAAGCCCTGTCAGTTTGTAGCGAAGGAGAGAGAGAAGGAGCATCAGATCTGATCAGCCATCTTGTAGGTACAGGTTTTTGCAACTTCGTACATTTTATCAAAACCTTATCAGTTAGTAAACAAAAATAGTGACATAGAATACAATAGGTTAGATAATTTTAGTCAAATTATGTAGTACATCATTTGAGCTGTGTATAGTCTAGTTCATCATGCACATATTATGAATGTTCTAGCACTCGAACGATTTAGGATAAATCGATAGAAATAAGAAGACGCCTACTATAGATCTGTAAAAATTGTATAGTAGCTAAGTAGGGTAGGTAGAGCGTAATCTAAATAATCCCAGTTGTATTTAGCTTCCTATTTGTGGGCAGTAATTATATTGTTAATGTCGAAAATTAATTTGAAACTAGAAAAATAGAATGACACATTTTAAAATTGTATAGAAAATTCAGAGTTGCTACATAGGCTATGTAGAGCTAAATGATAAAATTATGAACTTTGTTTATTATTTTTATTTACACTCGGTTAATATTTAAAAATTCTGTTGAAATTAGAAGACCCTATTATAAATCTATTAAAATTGCCGAGTAGCTTAGTATGGTAGGTAGACATGAATTGAAATAGTCCCAACTTAAATTTGGTTTACATTTGTGTGCAGTAATTATTATGTTAATGCCAAAAATTCTTTTTAAAGTAGGAAAATAGCAACAATCCTATAAAAACTACAGAGTAGGTTAGTTGGGGTTTGTGTAGCTTAACCAAAATAATCCCAACATAAATTTGGTTTCTATTTATGGTTGTTAATTATTTTGTTAATATCGCTTCTTGTTACCTTATGTACATGTTTCGAAGTCTTTTCAGTGTATGCACTGAATTTTCAGGTTTGACAGACTCAGGACACGCTGCACAATGGTCGTACGAGCTACTTGACCAGGTGATTGACATGCATCACCGAAGTCGCCTCGGTACCATCCTCCCCCAAGAGGGTGAGGCGGCGATTGAGCTTGGCACGTTACGGCTGCGCACGCTGATCAGGGCATGGAGGGTGGACCCCACATTGGGTTCTGAGGTACGTGCCTTTGCGATCCTCGTGTACTCGTTTGCAGCCTGACTACTTTAGGTAGACTAATGTTTGTTCTTAACCTTATTCGATGCAGTTTGAGGGCGGCAGGCCCCCTTCCGCTGGCGAGGATGGTTGAGGTGACGTGGGAGGATGACCAGAACCGCCAGGGCAGTCCTGGTCATATGTCTAGGCACTTTCCATATGACCAGTCCCTACTGACGGCGCTGGTTGACCGTTGGAAGCCAAAGACGCGCACTTTTCACCTTCCGTGCGGGGAGATGGCACCGACCCTTCAAGACGTCACCTTCCTGACCGAGTTGCCCTGCGCTGGCTTCCCTCTAGAGGCGTACGACATCCCGGCCACCTGGCGCACCGAGTTCCTGGCGAGGTTCCAGCAGGTGCCACCGCTGGACAGCGGGTACAGGGAGTTCAGCAGCGCCCACGGGCCGAGCTGAGATGGTTCTGTCAGTTCTACGTAAGTCTTCGTAACTATTGTCCTCTCGTATCAATTCATTTGTGAACCTTGCTGATGTGTATATGTCTTTTTGCGGCCCGAGTGTATGGTGGCGGACGCAGCCGACCACATTATTAGGAGGCATTTCGAGGCCTACCTACTATGGCTGTTCAGGTGGGTCATGTTCCTGGGGTCCCAAGACAACAATGTCGGCAAGCACTACATTCGGTACGCATGTGAGCTATTGGACTGGCCGGTGGAGGAGATCCAACCCTACGCTTGGGGTCCAGTGGTACTGTGCGCGATGTACCACAGACTGTGCGATGCATGCCACCAGGTAGCAGACAGCTCTGTCCTCTCTGGATGCACGCTATTTCTTCAGCTGTGGTCCTTCGAGCGCTTCCAGATCGGATGACCACGGCTGGACTTGGGAGCGTACACAGTCAGCTTCTACACCGAGGACGATGACGTGGACCGGTCGACCATGGGCACGGTTTGGTGCCGCCGACGGGTTAGTTTCATGTGCTAAGTTATTATTTTTTGTGCACAGTTAGTTATTGCTTTTCGTAATGTAATCAAAATTTCGTGTGCTAAGTTTCCGTTGTTCTATTTCACAGGTCACCTACACATCGATCACTTTGCATGGGTCCCACCCAGAGTACGTTGCGATGTTCAATTAGCTGACGGATGACCGCGTCATCTGGACACTGTACACTCCCAAAAGGGTGTACGCGCCTACGCCCGAGGACTGTCGAGCCTATGCACGCGAGACTACGTGTACTGGTACATGAGAAGGGCCTTGGTGCACGATGTCTTCATGGAGGAGTACTAGGTGCAGCGGGTCATGCGCTAGTTCGGTCTGCGACAACAGGTCCTAGTCCTCTGGGGGTAGCGGGTGCCGGCAAACATCTATGGGTAAGTTCACGCTTTACTTCTTTCGTACAATTTGCGTTGCGTACATACGAAACAATTGTTTTGCCTTCCACAGTTACACTAGGAAGGGGGTACCTGCCGCTACCTTCTGGGTAAAGAGGATGTTCTCTTGGGTTCAGGGCTGGCTCAGCACCTACGGCAACATCGTCGAGGAGCTTGATGCCTACGACATCAGGACGTACGCGGAGTACATGGAGTGGTACTCCAGTCAGACGAGGTTCGCTGCGTCAGGGTCATGGACGACCCACTACAACATGAGGTTGTGATGTCCGACACGTACCCTACCAAGCTGGACTCCATATTCCACCGTGTGGTATGTATTGAATGGTCGGTACTTCATATTTCATTTGCAAGATTTAGGTTAGGTTTTCAACTTGTTGATTACGTGTATAGGTGGATCTACATGGGAGGTACATGAGTTGGCAACCTCCGTGCATCAAAGGACGCTCGGGGAGCGCTTCAGCATGACGGCGCATGACATCAGAGTGGTCATGGAGCAGTTCCTCGAGAAGTTGAGGCGAGCAATCTAGATCGCGACGTGTCGCACACCGAGGGACCTGGTGGACCCACCAGTGCGTGGATGAGGGCGAGCCACGGTGCTTCACGGGCATGGGCTCCTCACCTCGATGTGGCAAGTGGGTCCTCGTGGCAGCGTGCTGCTAGCACCATGGGACAATTTGCAGGTGAGCATGAGACATTCACATCTGCTTCATTATTTCAAACCACACTAGTTACTAATGGCAATCTTCTCTTGTAGGTTCTGAGTTTCACCTGAACACGGGATAGGAGTACATGGAATCGTCGTCGTCTGCCTTCGTGCGACCAGGTATGACTACCTTGCTTGCTTGTGTAACATCCTATTTCGTGGTTTTCACCATGTTTACATGCGTAACGTAATGTTTCACAGGTCGTACACATCATTGGGACGAGGCGGTCTTGTCACACGAGAAGGCACACTCCAAGGACTTCTTCTTGGACCAACATGGCAACCAGGTCTCCATGAGGGCTTCACAGCTGCACGGTGCCCCCGGACCGACCCAACCAACATAGAACCCCCTCACAACACCACCTCAGGCTACTCGCGCCGGTCGGGTACCTTGGCAGCCTGAGCCTTTGACGTACTCGCAACAGCGCCCGCAGCTGCCCCGGACGAGACCAAGGCGACACATGGGGTACGCCCAAGAGGGGCCGGTAGTAGATATTTGTTCTTGTAAATATTAGACATGCCATGTAGATATTAATTTCTGTACAACTATTATTATGCTAGTCTCATGTTTCGATATTTATTTTTTGTGTGCACACTACGACCATGTGAGGGAGTCAGTATCTTGACACCCCACACCACCCTGATTCTAGCCTAGACTCCCCCACTCCACCTTTTCAGACCGATATGACAACACACTTCGACGCTACCACCCTTACTTTTCGGACTATGCCACACTCTGTCACCAGCTTTTCAGATCGACATGACAACACTATGCCTCGCCAGCAATTTTTTAGAAAGACAAGACAACACTCTACCTCGCAGGCTACTCACACGAATTTGACTACACTCTGCCACCAGCTTTTCAGATCGACATAACAACACTCTTCCTCGCCACACGATTCCTCCTCAGGGCCGCTGCCTTGCGGACGCAAATTTCCTTCAACCGAATTACAATTCAGCCGTGTACACAGGGCCGGCTCGGCATATAAGTACTACCACTTCCACACCGGGTTCTCCTGCATCAAGACTTCAACACAATCTCGCTCAGATGGAGAACCAATGAGACGAAATCCGCGAACTCGCAAGGGGTGCTGCGGCCCGGGATGAACGAACGGAGCGTACCACGAGGGCACCTCCCCGCAATGACGCCCCCTCGTAGCAGCAACCCCTACCTGAACATTCCAACCGAGCATTCGCTGCAACACCCGTTCAAGGGGGAGACACCGCCTCTTTGTTGGTGTAGGGACACATGCAAATTCTTCAAGTCCAAGGAACGGCTCAACCTAGGCATGCATTACTAGGGTTGCGCGAACTACTCCTGGAACTATCCCGATCACTGTTGGGACTCGAGCCGCTATCGGCAGCCAGTAACAACTAGTTACAGTATCCTCCCCTACCATTTCTCTTTCAAAGTACGCACTAACAACCTCTTCCGTCCACCCATAGTCCCCGGATCTACTATGTGGCTCCATAAAAAATTTATAATTTTTCTAGCTCATTTGCTATATTTAAAAATTCCTAAAAACAATAGTATATTATAAGTGGGAACAGTGCACCTATTGCCAATTTAATTGGCGATAGGGTCATGTTCCTGTCGCTAGTTGGACCGGCGATAGAGAGTCAACAGGGTCACTGTTGCTATTCCAAGTGGCGATAGAGACATAATTTTGTAAAAAAATTTACTACTGTTTAGTTTTATAATTCTTTTTAAAAATAATATTATTAAAAAATTCCACAGCTGCACACATAGGCCAGCTACCTTGCAGGACCTCTGTGTTTTAGCCTTTTAGGCTTTTAGCCCGCATAGTTTCCATCGAACCCCCTGTATTATCACTAAATCATAATACTCTCCTCCACATTCTCACTCTCCTCAGCTAATTAAAATCCTCTCAGTAGTTAGTCCCCGTCTCTTCTCCGTTCACTCCCCTCACCAAATTCCTCAAATCCCAGCTCGCCGCCGTCCGCATTGCGTCTCCATTGCCGCGGAATCCTAGTACGCATCGCCCATTCGCAGATCCATCTCGGAGTCTTCCCCGTCGTTGACACCGACCGGAGCTTTTCCGCGCAAGAAATGGTGTCATTTCAGTGGGTTCTTGGGAGGATGCTTCTTGGGTAGGACTGCGGCGGGAGGCTGTGATGGAGAGCGCCGCTAGGGAGGGTAAGCTTCCCCGGCGCTGCCTCTGGCCACGCTGATCGGACGCGAGCTCCGCGGCGGCGGCTCCGAGCGCCCGCTCGTGCGGTACGGCCACTCCGGCTTCGCCAAGCGCGGCGAGGACTACTTCCTCGTCAAGCCCGAGTGCCTCCGCGTCCCCGGGGACCCTTCCTCCGCCTTCTCTGTCTTCGCCGTACGCGCGCTCTCTTCTTCGCTGTCGTGCCTTTTGGTTTCTTTCGGGTTCAGTGTGTGAGGGCATGTTGGTTTCTTGGATCTGCTGCTGGTAGGTGTTCGACGGGCACAATGGTGTGTCAGCGGCGGTGTTCAGCAAGGAGCACTTGCTGGAGCACGTGATGAGCGCCGTGCCGCAGGGCATCAGCCGCGAGGACTGGCTGCAGGCGCTGCCGCGCGCGCTCGTCGCAGGCTTCGTCAAGACAGACATTGACTTCCAGCGCAAGGGTGAGACTGAGAGATCCTTGCAATGCCATTGGAAACCTGGGCCAACCTCGCTGCAAAGATGTTAACTTTGGGAATTGGTGCAGGGGAGGTGTCAGGGACGACGGCGACGCTGGTTGTCATCGATGGGTTCACTGTCACGGTGGCCTCGGTCGGGGACTCCAGGTGCATCCTGGACACTCAGGGCGGTGTGGTCTCGCTGCTAACTGTGGACCACCGGCTAGAGGAGAATGCGGAGGAGCGAGACCGTGTCACGGCGAGCGGAGGGGAGGTCAGCCGGCTGAATCTCTGCGGTGGACAGGAGGTAGCGCTCTAGTGGGAAAAGAATTCCTGGATACAGCTACATGCTTTGGAAGCATTTTTGGATATGGATCTTGTTGCGAATTGTTCTGTTTGTTATTTTAGGTGGGTCCTCTCCGATGCTGGCCAGGTGGATTGTGCCTTTCAAGATCAATTGGGGACACTGATGTCGGGGAGTTCATCGTGCCAATTCCACATGTCAAGCAAGTGAAGGTGAATTTTGGAGTTTTGATGAAATGCGAAGAATGTAGCTTATTGTAGTGTATCTTGGCTAAGATATACTTCTATGTTTTGGGTAATTGTAGCTCTCAAATGCTGGAGGAAGGCTAATAATTGCATCAGATGGAATATGGGATGCACTGTCCTCGGAGACTGCAGCTAAGGCGTGCCGAGGATTGCCTGCAGAACTGGCGGCAAAGCTTGTCGTGAAGGTGATATGCATGTCACTGCAGTTGCTAGATCATCCCATACTTGCTATGGTATGCTTGATTGTCTCAATAATCTAATTGAGATCCATCTTGTACAGCAAGCTCTGAAGACAAGTGGACTGAAGGATGACACCACCTGCGTAGTTGTTGATATCATCCCATCTGATCATTGTTCAATACCACCACCAATGTCTCCAAAGAAAAACCAGAACAAGTTGAGGTCTCTTCTTTTTGGTAGGAGATCACATAGTTCTGTTGGAAAGCTTGGAGGCAAGTCTGCTTCATTTGGCTCTGTGGAGGAATTATTTGAAGCGGGCTCTGCAATGTTGGAAGAAAGGCATGTTCTTATTTTCTCTTGCATTTCATATTGTTCTACATCTGTTGTTAGTCATGCAGTTGTTTGGCATATGTGAATTTTGTGTTGTAATTAAATCATTTTCTGATACCTATCGCATTGTCCCTGGTTTAGTTTTATGATATACAACAGATTTCCGGGGTGGTGCAAGAACCAGTGGTTGTGTCCACTGTCCTAAATGAACTTTTCCCTAATGACGCACTGGCTGTCTTTTTTAATCAGTTGTCCAATCTCATTTCTAGCAATTTAATATTTCAAAAAGAAGTAAAGAAGCATTGCACAAATCCCTTCAGGAATTATCTTTATGTAGCTTGTTTTAGGTCCCTGTCATGCCTTTGTGTTTAGTGTTATTAAATTACTCGTTAGTTTGAGGCTTCGAGTCAGTGCAGTAGAAACATATTTTATCATTCTCTCTTGGTTAGGTCATATATCTGATGTACTTGGAAATTCCACAATGTGTACTCACACTCACAGTGACACCGTTCTGTTCTTTTATGGTGGCATTGCCCATTTCTGATGTTCCTTTGCATAATTTCTGGCACAGAATAATCCTTGAGGAATTAACTTTTGAAACTTTTTGTTGACATGTTGCATCAAAAGTGTTAAGTAATATGCTAATAATACATTCCTCATCGCATTCTGCCTGGATATGGTTGATGAGGATTTTGAGATGACTCCTATTTGGATACAGCAATAGTGTTATTTCCTTGCACTTTGCTAATTCCAGTTCAGGAACCTTTGTAATTTAAAAGAATATCATTTTTGTTAGTTTGCAGTTGCACTCAGCACTTGTCTTGCAGTAGTAGGTGGTCTAGGAGATTGGGCTGTATGCCACTAGAGCCCTTAATGTATGGCACCGTTCCTACTTTTCTTGTTGTCTTATCGGTACAAGGTCCAGGATCGCAAGAATAGTTAGTACTGGAATGAACAAACTGCATAGTGCATAGTATTTAACTTGGGCTATTCCATGGATAATTTGTTGTCATGCTTCTCTTATCACTTTGCGGCTATTGAGATATATTGCTGAATGCTGATTGATGTTTTGTTTGTTGAGGAATGCCACCCCGGTGTTACTTCGGTACTTCACTATCTGCTCATTTTGGGTTGTTCAACAGTACCCTAACATCCTACCCATACTTTTGGCAGGTTGGGTAGGAATTTTCCATCAAAAGCAAATTTGCCCCCATTTCACTGTGCGATCTGCCAAGTAGACCAAGTGCCATTCGAAGACTTAATGACAGATAATGGAGGTGGTTACTGTTCTGCCCCATCAACACCATGGGGCGGTCCTTATCTTTGTTCAGACTGTAGGAAAAAGAAGGATGCAATGGAAGGTAAAAGATCTAGCCTCTCGACCGCATGCAGGTGAAAGTACCAATAGGACTCACTGGTCCTTGTCCATGCAAACTAGTCTTCCGGTTTGATTTTCTGCTCCATGTAAACAGAGGAGAATAATCTGTTTGTTGTTGGATCCAAGTATTATTTGGTGAAGCTAACTGTACTCTAGCCTGAACTGAACAAATTGGGCTACTAACAAGCTTGGTGTCTATCAACAGCGCGGATGAAATTTCCATTTGCTCTGAGAAAGTGAGGAGAGCTCACAAGATTTGAAGCCTGTAGTTTTTCGTGTACCTTAGTATGTAAAGTGAAATGACTAGCTTAATTTTTTTTTAGAAAGCGATGGCAAGGCTCCTCATTGCTACTTTGGAATGTATTTTGTATGGAGCCGAACAGACTAATGTTTTGATGCATTCCTGCTCAACGCTACTACAGTATTCCGTGTTTTGCTGGATTTGCTTTCCTTGTATCCGTCTTATAATTAATTTCACTTTTAGATCTTATCTGCGAGACTGTGAGCATACCATGACGCAACTCGTCTGGCAGTAAGATGAAAAATCTTCACTTGAGACTGATTGATATCCTAACCCAATTTTGTACAGTTATTTTTGTGCTGTTTTCTGATGAAATTGCAAGGGGAGAAAGACAGCATGCTTTGATTCTTGGAACATGGTATTTGGGGTGTCTTTTATGTTGACAAAATGCCCTCTTCTTGAAAAACCATATCGTATTCCTGCCTTCCTTCAGCTGATGGTTGTACTGTCAAGATATGAGTTAATGCTTAGAAAAATAAAATGATGCTTTGCAGGTTCTGATTGATGAATGCATTGATGAGACAGCATTTTCCCCTCTTAGTTTTCTGGGGGCAAATGAGGTTCAAGTACAACATATCAGTGTGCTGCAGCCGGGGACTCATGCCAGCTAACTGCCATGGCCTGAAGAGCTGTAACGTCATAGTATTTGCTTGTCGATGCCTAGTACTGCCAGTTAGGCCAATGTAAAGAGACCATATCTATGAGATTGGATCTTCTACAACCGGAGTTCATTTCGTTTCATTATTCTTTGTGAGCAGAGAAAGATTACAGAGAAAGATTACAAGTGGACATGAATGAAACAGCGCACGAGCATTTGACACAAAACCGAATAACGTCTTAGCACTAGATACAATATTTATGTTTACAAAAGGAGAGACAAAGAAGCACCTTTTAGTCTTTTACAAGCAGGATATCTGGTTTATAACATTGAAAGAACCTCCAGAGGCATTGCTTTGTCATATTACATGTCACAAAACAGCAAAAGATCTCACATCCTACCAATTGCACTACCTACTGATTGTCTTCTCTGCATCAGCTCTCGCCCGAAACAACAACGACCTGTGAGTGTTAGCAGACAGTTAGATGGACTCATGCCATGCCCCTCAGCTGCAGCAGAGCTCAGCTCAGCCTCAAGCTAGAAAGGTGGCGCCATTACTCATATTCTTTTGGCGCAACGCAGCACATGGAAGATATTAACTGCAGAACTGCAGGATATTAAGGGTTAAACAGCGGCATCTCCAGTAAAAACGTCATGCGTTGCAATTAGTCACAATCTCGCTCCGGTGCTCGAGAGCAGCAGGCCGCAAGACTGAGAGCCGCTGAACTGCATGTCGAAAGTGTCCCTCGCGTCAAAGCTACCTGCTCCAAACGAGGTGATCCAGGGCTCATTAGGCTGGTGGTTGGTGCCGGTTGTCTGAAGGACGTCTTCCAGGGCCTCATTGAGTGGCTGGTGAAGTGGATTCAGAAGGACATCTTGTGAGTTTGGCTCACCTGAAAGAAAGAAAAAGTAGTTTGTCAGTATGAGATGATGAAGGCCTGACTTAAGGGGAAACACCTGATGGAAAGTAATGAACACCTTGAGGAAGGTTGAGGATCTGCGCACTCGCTAAACCGGGCGTCGGCGCAGGCGGGGCCTGAATCGTGGGTGACTGGTTGACGCACTGGGACTGCACTTTGAATTCGACAATGCGGTTTGGAAACTTGTAAGCGTCTTGCTGCAACTTCACCACCAGTGCCTGCAAAGTGATGTAATGTGCAACAGGTTAGCATATGATGAGCTGGGTGCCTGTCATTTGATGGCATTGGCACATTGTTCTAGAGACAAAGATATTGCTAATCCGAATGAACTGCTTTTGTATATACTACATAGTCTAGATGCTGTTCATGATATGATTATTCCTTTCATCTATCAATGTCGATGATTGAAACTTGCAAGGCTTTTTCTGTTGCTTACCTTCTGTGTAGGAGTGAGAGCATTCAAAGTGAAGCAGTGACTCCCAACTATTACACCAACAATTTCATGGATGCAATTGAACAAAAGAATGATTCCATGCCCACTGCAATAGGAGTAAACCTTGTCGTCTAGAACGCACTCCCGCGCATGCTCAACAGTTGCTTCCCACATTTTGTTTGACATTCCACTGCCAAGTAACTGAAAATTTCAATATAGTACAGGATGAGAATGGAAGCTCCAGTTAGTTTGGACAAAGCAGTAAACCTGAAACAGAAGACTGTAAAAATGGTAGGTTTCTTACGCTGCGCAGTCTATATTGATCTATCATCAAGTTCCTGAGGAAGTCTTGAACAGTGTGAATTCCAAAGTCTGCAAGCTTCTTGTGGAAAACACCGTCTTTTCCAATTTTCTCCAAACGCCATACATCATCCGCTAATGCAGGAGGATGATGCTTCTTGTAAACTGAAACATGGAAGTTAAATTAGTTGCTGTCTCAAAACTACAAGGAAGAAGGTTTGATGAACAAAAAAAATTATGGCAGGTTGAATGTGAATAATTATGACTTACCTTCACCACGGTGATCCTTCACTAGAAAAGGATTGCTCACAGCTTCCTGCACTCTTTCTTCGATGGAACTGGCCCGAGAAATCCTCGCACCAAGTCTGAACTTCCTGCTTCTTATCCAGCTGGAGTTGTCCGTGAAAGAAATATCGCGGATAGAAGCAACGCCTTTCTCAAGAACAATTATCACCTCACCGGACAAGAGAGGCCTCTTGCCTTCTCTTTCAAAGACTGTACTTTCACTGAACTCCTCCTCAGTGTACTCCAAGCGCTCATCGGCGTTGAAATCACCATCAAGAACGAGGAGTTCAACCTTCATTGAGGATAAGGGACCAGAGGTGATTATCTGGTTATTGACAGCGTCAGTGAGAACAATTCGAAGAGGCTGCTTGTTCTCCCCTTCCACTCTGTTGCCTGTGAAAAGGGTCTGAGGCAGATTGCCCTGAAATTGCAGCTTGTATCGTTTACTGCTTGGCTTTATTTGAAGGGGAAGCCTGAACAATGCATAACAGAAGTTAAGTCATGAACATACCAACTGAAAAGCAAGAAAATATATATTGACACTTGTGGCAAAGTAGATTTAGCAGTCAAAAAGTGAAAGACTAACACTGGACTGACAGCATCAGTTCTGTAAAAATACCAAGGCAACAATCCAGAGGAATTTAATGGTACTATGAGTAGCAAGTTCAGGTACAGAATGTTTCTTACAACATTTAAATTGTAAATTCCAGCAATACTCAACATGAACATAAAACAGTTGAAAAATCAACAGAGTTATATCTTGTCTATGTTATTGCCATTTTGTTTTTGAAACAAGGTTATTGCCATTTTGTCAGTATTAGCAATTTAGTAGTAAACTTATGTAACATGTCAATGGCGCTTGTAGCTTTGCTAACGTAACACTGCGAAAGACGCAGTACTGTATTCCCGCAACTCCAAAAGATATAAGCTGTCTGGGCTTCAAACACTAAATGCAGTTAGTATATAGAAGCTAACCTGTGCGCCGAATCAATGTGGCGGACAAGGACATTGTGCACCTCTTCCTGCACCTGAATTCACAACAGAATGACAGATACCACCATTAGAAATCTGTTGAAGCTAACTCGGCAGGAGCACGATGGCCTTAATGGCTACCAGTAGAAGTGCTTACAACTCTGCGCAGAAACGGCTCCAGCTTGGGCAGATGCCTCTGCATGTACTCCGCGCCAATGGCCTCCTGCATCGAGCTACTGCACGGGGCAAAGGCACAAGGCGTCAGAAACTAACTCCCGAAACCGTTCTGTACAATACAAGCAGAAATGAACTGTGCAACATGCACTCACTTGGGGAACGTTCGCCGGCGCTTGGCCTCCGGGCAGGTGAGCTCCTCCTCGTCGCCGTCCACCACCTCCTCCTCCACGTCCAAAACCCTCTTCAAGTCCATCCCGACCGCCGCAATGCAGCGCAACCAACGCACTGAACTCGCTTCAGTTCACTTCACCTGAGGTGACCACCGTAAAACCCTGAGCAGTGACCACGTCGACTATAAATAGCGGGGGGCAAGAAGCAGAGGAAGCAGCGTGGAAGCTTCTCCCACGGGGGGGATGGGGGTCGGTCTCGTCACGGACACGCTCCCCGGCCGGCAAAAGATCGTAAAGCGGCGCGCGCCTCATCAGAATCCCTAGAAATGCCTAGATTCGGGCACACCCACCCACCGGGCTTTTCTCCTCCCCTCCTCTCTTTCAATGCAGTCGCCAAAAAGGGCGCGGAATTTTGTCAGAAAGCGGCAAAGCGGCGAGCTATGCATTGCATGGCCGTGCATGGAGGTGGTGGAGGTGGAGATGGGAAGCGCCCGGCGCATCGGGAGGCGGGCCGTACGTGGTGGCGCATGGTTGGATTGGAGAAGCTTCCGGGAAGCAGAGCGGTGGTGGTGGTGGCTAACTGGCTATGGAATGGCGGGGTGTGTAGGCTTTTGGGGCTGAAAGATGGGTACAAAGGTGATCTTTTCGCGGGGGAGCTGCTCTTGGGTGCTCGCAGGGAAGGAGGGAAGAAAGAAAGCGCAAAGTGGAGGGAGGGAAACTAAGTAAGGATCAAGAATTCCTCTTCCTTGCACTGCATCGCATTCGTGTGCCTGTACACGGAGAGATGGAAAATTAAATGAAATGACAGGGCCTTTCTCTTTCCTTTTCCCTTTCCCTTTCTCTTCTTCGCTTCATTCAACTGTAAATGAACTTACTAATGAATGAATATGTTCAGCTGGCAATTCGAATGGCCAGACCATTTCTGTTCTCCTGAGCTATGGAGTAGCACAACAAACTTAAACCGGTCTTACTAATAAATGCTTTCTTATTTATTTTCCGATGAGCAGATATGCTGACATGCAGCAGCCAGTAGGACAGACAGACAAACGGATTTCTATTCTCCCCCCAAATTCCCGAAAAGGAATCCTAGAAAGTGCAAAATCAGGGTATCTGCACTGCAGGCACTCCCCCAGGATAACGAAGCAGATAGCGGCAGAGCCACTGGTGGCTCAGCTCTATCATTCGCCTTTGCTGGCCCCTAGAAAGCGGCTTACATCATGCTCTTTTACCACTGCTAAATATGCTGCTGTCTTCAAATCTCTCGGAAAGAAAGTGGCAGTGGCACCCCCCGTCCATGTGAGGAGAAAAGCCGCCTTTAGCGAGCACACGATGCCGATGCTCCCAGCCACTTTGGGCGTGTGCGCGCGCCCTGCCCTGTCCCTAGCTCACATACGGTATCCGAGGCAGCCGCTTGCTTCTCATCAGTTACGACTTGGGAGACAAAGGTCACACAGATGCGTGCAAGTGCAATGGTACCATGCCCTGATGCTCCTATCCTAGCAACCTGGATGGAACCCTGGAGATCTGAGGATTAGTTGTCCTGTTTCCGTTCAAGACTCACAAACTTGATGCACTAGTGCAGTCCAAGTTTGATTCCACAGGAGGATTTCGCAATAAGTAAATTGATTCACCACAACCTGTTAGTGTGATCTCAGGCATTTGGCCCAACGGCCAAATGCCACCCTTGATCCAGCGCCCGATCGGGCGTCGGTCCATCTTGGTGGTGGGCCCCGTCGCTGCGCTATACATAAAGGGTGGGGGCGGCGGCTCGAGTGCGAGGTTCGTCGAGCGGTCCCCACCAACAAAACCTAACCGATCACGAGGCGTAGCTAGCGGCGGAAGCACCACGCCGTCTTCTTCGCCGGTTCCGACGCCGCGCCCGTCTTCGTCTTCCCGACGATCGCGCCGCCATGTCCTACTCCTCCTCTAATGCAACGGATGGTAACCTCTTCCTCTCATCCCTTCCCTCTCGGAACTAAACCCAAGTGCAAAGATTGTAGACTCCAACAATGGTATCGAGCAATAAAGTGGATCGGCACTCACCGGTCCCGGCCGCGCCGGCCTCGAGTGGAACACCTTGAGGAAGGTTGAGGATCTGCGCACTCGCTAAACTGGCATCGGCGCAGGCGGGCCTGAATCGTGGGTGACTGGTTGACGCACTGGGACTGCACTTTGAATTCGACAATGCGGTTTGGAAACTTGTAAGCGTCTTGCTGCAACTTCACCACCAGTGCCTGCAAAGTGATGTAATGTGCAACAGGTTAGGATATGATGAGCTGGGTGCCTGTCATTTGATGGCATTGGCACATTGTTCTAGAGACAAAGATATTGCTAATCCGAATGAACTGCTTTTGTATATACTACATAGTCTAGATGCTGTTCATGATATGATTATTCCTTTCATCTATCAATGTCGATGATTGAAACTTGCAAGGCTTTTTCTGTTGCTTACCTTCTGTGTAGGAGTGAGAGCATTCAAAGTGAAGCAGTGACTCCCAACTATTACACCAACAATTTCATGGATGCAATTGAACAAAAGAATGATTCCATGCCCACTGCAATAGGAGTAAACCTTGTCGTCTAGAACGCACTCCCGCGCATGCTCAACAGTTGCTTCCCACATTTTGTTTGACATTCCACTGCCAAGTAACTGAAAATTTCAATATAGTACAGGATGAGAATGGAAGCTCCAGTTAGTTTGGACAAAGCAGTAAACCTGAAACAGAAGACTGTAAAAATGGTAGGTTTCTTACGCTGCGCAGTCTATATTGATCTATCATCAAGTTCCTGAGGAAGTCTTGAACAGTGTGAATTCCAAAGTCTGCAAGCTTCTTGTGGAAAACACCGTCTTTTCCAATTTTCTCCAAACGCCATACATCATCCGCTAATGCAGGAGGATGATGCTTCTTGTAAACTGAAACATGGAAGTTAAATTAGTTGCTGTCTCAAAACTACAAGGAAGAAGGTTTGATGAACAAAAAAAATTATGGCAGGTTGAATGTGAATAATTATGACTTACCTTCACCACGGTGATCCTTCACTAGAAAAGGATTGCTCACAGCTTCCTGCACTCTTTCTTCGATGGAACTGGCCCGAGAAATCCTCGCACCAAGTCTGAACTTCCTGCTTCTTATCCAGCTGGAGTTGTCCGTGAAAGAAATATCGCGGATAGAAGCAACGCCTTTCTCAAGAACAATTATCACCTCACCGGACAAGAGAGGCCTCTTGCCTTCTCTTTCAAAGACTGTACTTTCACTGAACTCCTCCTCAGTGTACTCCAAGCGCTCATCGGCGTTGAAATCACCATCAAGAACGAGGAGTTCAACCTTCATTGAGGATAAGGGACCAGAGGTGATTATCTGGTTATTGACAGCGTCAGTGAGAACAATTCGAAGAGGCTGCTTGTTCTCCCTTCCACTCTGTTGCCTGTGAAAAGGGTCTGAGGCAGATTGCCCTGAAATTGCAGCTTGTATCGTTTACTGCTTGGCTTTATTTGAAGGGGAAGCCTGAACAATGCATAACAGAAGTTAAGTCATGAACATACCAACTGAAAAGCAAGAAAATATATATTGACACTTGTGGCAAAGTAGATTTAGCAGTCAAAAAGTGAAAGACTAACACTGGACTGACAGCATCAGTTCTGTAAAAATACCAAGGCAACAATCCAGAGGAATTTAATGGTACTATGAGTAGCAAGTTCAGGTACAGAATGTTTCTTACAACATTTAAATTGTAAATTCCAGCAATACTCAACATGAACATAAAACAGTTGAAAAATCAACAGAGTTATATCTTGTCTATGTTATTGCCATTTTGTTTTTGAAACAAGGTTATTGCCATTTTGTCAGTATTAGCAATTTAGTAGTAAACTTATGTAACATGTCAATGGCGCTTGTAGCTTTGCTAACGTAACACTGCGAAAGACGCAGTACTGTATTCCCGCAACTCCAAAAGATATAAGCAGTCTGGGCTTCAAACACTAAATGCAGTTAGTATATAGAAGCTAACCTGTGCGCCGAATCAATGTGGCGGACAAGGACATTGTGCACCTCTTCCTGCACCTGAATTCACAACAGAATGACAGATACCACCATTAGAAATCTGTTGAAGCTAACTCGGCAGGAGCACGATGGCCTTAATGGCTACCAGTAGAAGTGCTTACAACTCTGCGCAGAAACGGCTCCAGCTTGGGCAGATGCCTCTGCATGTACTCCGCGCCAATGGCCTCCTGCATCGAGCTACTGCACAGGGGCAAAGGCACAAGGCGTCAGAAACTAACTCCCGAAACCGTTCTGTACAATACAAGCAGAAATGAACTGTGCAACATGCACTCACTTGGGGAACGTTCGCCGGCGCTTGGCCTCCGGGCAGGCGAGCTCCTCCTCGTCGCCGTCCACCACCTCCTCCTCCACGTCCAAAACCCTCTTCAAGTCCATCCCGACCGCCGCAATGCAGCGCAACCAACGCACTGAACTCGCTTCAGTTCACTTCACCTGAGGTGACCACCGTAAAACCCTGAGCAGTGACCACGTCGACTATAAATAGCGGGGGGCAAGAAGCAGAGGAAGCAGCGTGGAAGCTTCTCCCACGGGGGGGATGGGGGTCGGTCTCG
Source organism: Ampelocalamus luodianensis (assembly GCA_036346255.1). NCBI lineage: Eukaryota > Viridiplantae > Streptophyta > Magnoliopsida > Poales > Poaceae > Ampelocalamus > Ampelocalamus luodianensis. Next base: position 21,176,274 of record CM070622.1, on the reverse strand, counting down.
TCACGGACACGCTCCCCGGCCGGCAAAGATCGTAAAGCGGCGCGCGCCTCATCAGAATCCCTAGAAATGCCTAGATTCGGGCACACCCACCCACCGGGCTTTTCTCCTCCTCCTCTCTTTCAATGCAGTCGCCAAAAGGGCGCGGAATTTTGTCAGAAAGCGGCAAAGCGGCGAGCTATGCATTGCATGGCCGTGCATGGAGGTGGTGGAGGTGGAGATGGGAAGCGCCCGGCGCATCGGGAGGCGGGCCGTACGTGGTGGCGCATGGTTGGATTGGAGAAGCTTCCGGGAAGCAGAGCGGTGGTGGTGGTGGCTAACTGGCTATGGAATGGCGGGGTGTGTAGGCTTTGGGGCTGAAAGATGGGTACAAAGGTGATCTTTTCGCGGGGGAGCTGCTCTTGGGTGCTCGCAGGGAAGGAGGGAAGAAAGAAAGCGCAAAGTGGAGGGAGGGAAACGAAGTAAGGATCAAGAATTCCTCTTCCTTGCACTGCATCGCATTCGTGTGCCTGTACACGGAGAGATGGAAAATTAAATGAAATGACAGGGCCTTTCTCTTTCCTTTTCCCTTTCCCTTTCTCTTCTTCGCTTCATTCAACTGTAAATGAACTTACTAATGAATGAATATGTTCAGCTGGCAATTCGAATGGCCAGACCATTTCTGTTCTCCTGAGCTATGGAGTAGCACAACAAACTTAAACCGGTCTTACTAATAAATGCTTTCTTATTTATTTTCCGATGAGCAGATATGCTGACATGCAGCAGCCAGTAGGACAGACAGACAAACGGATTTCTATTCTCCCCCCAAATTCCCGAAAAGGAATCCTAGAAAGTGCAAAATCAGGTATCTGCACTGCAGGCCCTCCCCCAGGATAACGAAGCAGATAGCGGCAGAGCCACTGGTGGCTCAGCTCTATCATTCGCCTTTGCTGGCCCCTAGAAAGCGGCTTACATCATGCTCTTTTACCACTGCTAAATATGCTGCTGTCTTCAAATCTCTCGGAAAGAAAGTGGCAGTGGCACCCCCCGTCCATGTGAGGAGAAAAGCCGCCTTTAGCGAGCACACGATGCCGATGCTCCCAGCCACTTTGGGCGTGTGCGCGCGCCCTGCCCTGTCCCTAGCTCACATACGGTATCCGAGGCAGCCGCTTGCTTCTCATCAGTTACGACTTGGGAGACAAAGGTCACACAGATGCGTGCAAGTGCAATGGTACCATGCCCTGATGCTCCTATCCTAGCAACCTGGATGGAACCCTGGAGATCTGAGGATTAGTTGTCCTGTTTCCGTTCAAGACTCACAAACTTGATGCACTAGTGCAGTCCAAGTTTGATTCCACAGGAGGATTTCGCAATAAGTAAATTGATTCACCACAACCAAGACAAAAAGCTCATCATCTGCAACTCTTCCTGCAATGAAAGCTAGTATGCCATTTCAAATCTTGAATGCAAACAATGCTTTGCAAGCAAGCAAATTCGGCAGTCGGCACAAGCTGCCACTTGCAGATTCCCACAGTGACAGAAGCATCAAGCATCCCCGGCCAACATCGTAACAGGAGGAGTTCAGGCTTTACGCAGGGCCCAATCCAATATCCATATGATGATGATAGGAAGCCATGGGCTATGTTACTCACCACCAAACAACAATGCTTACGCACTCGCAGTGCAACCAGACAGCAACGTGTCATACACGGCCCGTTCGGCCCATCACTGGCTGGACAATGCCACTGGCAACTGTGTCCCTTGCTGGCAGCGTCTGTCGCTTTATTACTCATTTACTCCTGATGCAGCTACAATACTGATGTAACGAACTCAATGCAGGATGCTGCTAGCTTATTGTTAAACCTCCATGTTCAGGACCACTCATGGCGGTGAACACAGAGGAAAGCGTCATTGTTCTGAGGAAGAAGAAGACAGGCCAAAGGAGGAAGAAGCAATCGGCCCAGCTGTCCGTGGGAGGAAGCCAGAGTTGCATGAATGCTGCGTTAGGCTGGCTGCATCCAGTATTCAGGCGAGTGAGCCGGGTGTTGGGATCAAGCACAGAGTCTATGCGCCCAATCAATTACAGATACCGGAGTTTCAGATGATGAACAGTAAAGTTCAGAAGAACAGATGGACGACAAAGTTCAGAGGCAATACGTGGGGCAATTTTCTGGATGTATTTCTCGACTGCTACTTGATGCGATAAAAAAGACTCAAACTGTTTCAACTAGAGCTAGAGAGTCAAGCTACGATCCGGTTTTGCCGGCCACTACACCTACGACGCTTGCGCACACCGTGCAGTAACAGAAAATGCTAGCACCCACTAACTGAAGACACACACACACTAACTGAAGACTCGGTACAAATAACAAACCTGACCAAGTCAGGATTACAAGCAACATTCACCTCCCTAATCCTGACTTAAACTAGGAGATCTCTGACGCCCAGAAGCTCTCGCATTTCAGCAAATTTTACCCTTGGTAGTGCTTTAGTCAGGATGTCTGCACACTGCTTCTCGCTGCTCACATGCTCCACTGAAACTGTTAGAAATAATGCACGGATCAACAGGGACAAGAGACACGAATTTTACGTGGAAAACCCTTGCGGGAAAAAACCACGGGCGCCAACCGGCGATGAACACTATATGTGGAGCGATTACAGAACGCCGGGGATTACAATGAGGCGTCAGCGCCAACTCTCCCGCGCGCTTACAAGAGGTATATAAAGGGTAAAAGGACTTAGAGTCCAAGTAGGAAACTAATCCGCTAATATGGTAACTAATCCGGACACTTCCATATTAGAAATTCGGATCACAATATATCCCTTATTTCAACAATCTCCACCTTGAGACGAATTTCCTCTTGCAGCATAATGAAGAATCATCAATCATCAAATATCTCCATAATAAGATAAAAATCACCATGCGCCAACTAGTCTCTAGGACTAGATCAGTAATACCAACTAAGCTTGAGCAAAGCTCAAACTTAGTAAAGGAACGGCTTTGTCATCATATCATTTGGATTATCATGAGTACTTATTTTGCACACTTTGACATCACCTTGAGCAATAACACCTCGAATAAAGTGATATCTCACATCAATGTGCTTTGTTCTCTCATGGAACATCTGATCCTTTGTAAGGCATATAGCACTCGACTATCACAAAATATAGTAGTGCAAGAATTATCTCCACAAAGCTCAAGATACAAACCTCTCAACCAAATAGCTTCTTTACAAGCTTGAGAAATAGCCATGTATCTCGCTTGGTGGTAGATAAAGCAACGATGTTTGCAAACTTGCCTTCCAACTAATAAAGACAACCACCAATGGTGAAAACATAACTCGTGAGAGACCTCCTCTTGTCCAAATCACCAAGATAATCGAATCAACATAACCAACAAGTCCATCTCTAGAATTCCCAAGCGCAAACAAGCATTAGAAGTGCCACGCAAATATCTGAATATCCACCGAATCGCTTTCCAATGCTCTTTTCCAGATTAGCCATATATCTACCGACAACACTCGATTGCATGAGATAAATCGGACGAGAACAAATCATGGCATACATAAGAGAACCAATCTGACGGAATATGGAACTCTAGACATGTACTCAATATCATAATCGACTCGGGACATAAAGCCGAAGATAATCTGAAATGCGTAGCTAATGGAGTACTCACTGGTTTTGCATCATGCATATTAAAACGACGAAGAACCTTCTCAATATAACCTTTTTGACTAAGGTATAACTTGCCAGATTTTCTCTCTCTAAAAATCTCCATGCCGAGAATTTTCTTTGCTGCACCTAGGTCCTTCATCTCAAATTTATTACTTAATTGTGCTTTCAGTTTTGCTTTTTCTGACTTATCTTTTGCAGCAATTAACATATCATCAACATAGAGAAGCAAATAAATGGCTGAACCATTAACAGTCTTTAAATAGACACAACTGTCGTAATCAGACCGCTTAAAATTATGAGAGAGCATAAAGGAGTCAAATCTCTTATACCATTGCCTAGGAGACTGCTTCAAACCATAAAGAGATTTCTTTAATCTACAAACAAGGTGTTCTTTTCCAGGAATAACAAAACCTTCAGGTTGGTCCATATAAATGTCTTCTTCCAACTCCCCATGTAAGAATGTAGTTTTAACATCTAATTGCTCAAGTTCATAATCATGCATGGCAACAATACTGAGTAAAGTGCGAATAGAGCTATGCTTCACAACTGGGGAAAAGACATCATTAAAATCAATACCTTGAATTTGACTATAGCCTTTAGCAACCAACCTTGCTTTATACCTTCTTGGTTCGTAGAAGAAATACCTTCCTTTCTTTTGAAAATCCACTTACAACGAACAGGCTTCTTCTCCTTTGGCAATTTCACTAATTCCCAAGTGACATTCTTTTCAAGTGACTCCATCTCATCATGCATAGCGATTATCCACTTATTACAATCGGTGGAACTAATAGCCTCAGTATGATGAAGGTTACAGATTACCTTCAATTTCTTCGCTACACTCAAAGCATAAGCAACAATGTTAGCTTCTTCAATCAACCTCTGGGTGGATTAATCTTTCTCCTAGGCACATTAGCGCAATAGATCGTTGTGGTGGCTGCTCAATAATAGGTGCATCATGAACAATGGTATTCTCTTTATCGATGTGTTACTCGAACCAACAGAGTGCTCCACTGAACACTTGAATTTCGCTACTCTCAACAGAACGTTAGTAGGCGTTTATCGAAGCATAGCGATTCATTAAAGACAACATTTCGCTAATCACAACCTTCCTTGTTTGAGATTCCACAACTTATACCCTTTAACACAGATTTATAACCAAGAAAGATGCACTTAATAGCTCTAGGCTCTAATTTTCCATTATCAACATGAGCATAAGCGGTACAACCAAAAACTCTCAATTCGAATAATTTCTTTGGGAACGGACCATACCTCAATTGGAGTCTTCTTTTCAATTGCAATATTTGGTGACCGATTAATGAGATAGCAAGCGATGGAAGCGGCTTCATTCAAAACGCCTATGCAAACTGCATTAGACAACATACAACGGGCCTTGGAAATGATGGTTCGTTCATACGCTCGGCTACACCGCTTTGTTGAGGAGTACCAGAGCAGTGTAATGCCTAACAATGCCTTCAATCTTGCAATATGATTCAAATTCATCGAGCAATTCCATCCCATTATCGATCAAGTTTCTTTACCTTCTTTTCGGTTTGCCTTTCAATCATAGTCTTCCACTCTTTAAATTTGAAAATGCTTCGACTTATACTTCAAGAAATAAGGCCACACTCTTCTAGAATAATCATCAATAATTGTTAACATATAACGAGCACCTCCTAGAGATGTCTTACGAGATGGCCCCATAAATCGAATGCACATAATCTAAAATACCTTCGTAGTATGAACTGAGGTATTAAATCTCACCCTCTTGTGTTTGCCAAACACGCAATGCTCACTGAATTTCAGTTTGTTGATGCTATGTCCATCAAGAAGTCCTCTCTTACTCAATTCGCCAAACCAAGTTCACTCATATGCCCAAGACGCATATGCCAAAGATTAGTAGCATCGAATCGATAATGAACTTGAAATTACAGCAACATTACCGATATTGTAGTACCTCGCAGATGGTACAAATTGGCGATTTAATATCAGCTTTCATCACAATAAGAGAGCCTTTTGATACCTTTAAAACTCCACCTTCACGAATACTTGTACCCTTTAGTATCAAGAGTACTCAAAGAGATGAGGTTTCTTTTCAAACTGAATGTGCCTCACATCATCAAAGTTCGACAATACCATCAAACATCTTGATCCGAATTGAACCAATTCTGCAACCTTACAAGATGAGTTATCACCCATCAACACAAGTACCACCTTCAACAGTTCATAGGTGGCAAACCAATCCTTATTATGACACATATGAAAGGTACAGCGTAATCAAGAATCCATTCATCATTGGTCTTAGCACATCCGGCAAAGGCAACAAGGATTTCTCCATTAGGACTATCATCGCAGCAAGAGAGGCTTTACCTTCATCATCTGTTTTACCTTTTGGCTTATAATGACCGGTTCTCTTTTCTTTATTTTGCAGCTTCCAGCATTCAGAGATGTCGTGCCCACTTTTCTTGCAATATTTGCACGACTTGTACTTGCCTCTAGATTTTGACCGGCTCTTGTAGCCATTCGGACTTTTGCCTCGAGGTCCATTGTTTGAGTTCTTCTCCTTTTGCCTACCACGAATAAACAAGCCTTCTCCTTTCGAGCTTGAATTTTCAGAAGGTACCATCTGTTTCATCTTTTCCTTAGCATGCAAAGCTTCATAAACTTCATTAAGAGTGAGAGTGTCTCTACTATATAATATGGTATCTCGAAATTTGAAAATGAACTAGGCAAATGAACACAAAAGAATAAGACCCAAATCCTTATCCTCATATTTTACCTCCATCGACTCTAGGTCGGCAACAATCTCCTTAAACGTCGAAAGATGATCAAGCACAGATTCTCCTTCTTGCAATTTATGAGAGTACAACTTCTGCTTGAGATGCATCTTCCTGGTGAGATCCTTTGTCATGCAAATTTTTTCCGATTTCACCATAATGCAAGAAATTGCCTTCTCCTTTAAAACATCCTGCAAAATATTATTGGATAGATGAAGGTGAATCTGAGATAAAGCCTTACGGTCTTTACGCTTGTCATCTGCGGTCCATGCGATAGGTTCTTTTGCAAAACCTTCCAATGCATCATCCAAATCCATCTGTGCCAACACAGCTCTCATCTTGACTTGCCACAGCGAAAATCTTGTGTCTCGATCCAGGAGTGGAAGATCATACTTCAAAGTCGCCATGAGGAATAAAACCTGAAAATTGCCGGATCGATATGTGTAAACCTAGCAAAAATCACGACCTTTTGGTACACGTTACGTACGCTGAATCAAAGATTTTCCAATTCCTGTTACTCTTTCCCGTGTGGACGTAGCAAAGAAATGTGGAATTGGGATCTCCACGTGAAGCTACAGAACTTCAAAGGACAAAGCTACTATGAGAAATATTATTTCTTTGGGACCTGTGCCGCTGGAGAGCTTTTGCTTTTCTTTTGATTTTGGCTGGTGCCGTTCACTCGACGCGCACGAACAGGGCGCACGTGATGGTCTCGGTGCGGGCGTTGCTCGTCTGCTGGCGACGCCAACCACGCAACGACTCGACCGAGGCGCGGCGCCGATTTGAACCGTGGACGGCGGCCGACGCCGAGCGCGCGGACCGAGGCGAGGAAAATAAAAGTGATGATGCGCCGACCGGTTTCGCTGTGGAAGCGAACGAGGCGAAGGTGCGCGGCGGCGACGGGATGCTCAAGCCGATGCGCACGTGGAGCCCTCGGTGCGGCGCGAACGAGGCGATTTAACGCGAGATGCATCTGCGCGACGGAGCGACGTGACGTGACGGCGACGGCGAACGGATCTGCTATTTTTTTTTTTTTGTGTCTCTCCAAACCTAATCTCCCGTGCTCGATACCACTTGTTAGAAATAATGCACGGATCAACAGGACAAGAGACACGAATTTTACGTGGAAAACCCTGCGGGAAAAACCACGGCGCCAACCGGCGATGAACACTATATGTGGAGCGATTACGTAGCGCCGGGATTACAATGAGGCGCCAGCGCCAACTCTCCCGTGCGGCTTACAAGAGGTATATAAAGGGGTAAAAGGACTTAGAGTCCAAGTAGGAAACTAATCCGCTAATATGGTAACTAATCCGGACACTTCCATATTAGAAATTCGGATCACAATATATCCCTTATTTCAACAGAAACTAGTCCCTTTTCAACGCATTCCCGGATGAAATGGAACCGAGTATCAATGTGTTTGCTTCTTCCATGAAACACTGGATTCTTCATGAGTGTTATGGCAGATTTGTTGTCTACTCGCAGCACTATCCCTTTCGGTGTCCAGCCGGTCAAATCACTAAGTAAACTTCTTAACCAATGGCTTGGCATGCTGCTGCCGTTGCGGCCACGAACTCTGCTTCACACGATGACAGAGCCACCGTTTTTTGCTTCTGGGAGCACCAAGTGACCGGACCTCCAGAGAAATAAAACACCATCCCAGTGGTGCTTTTTCGTTCATCTAGATCACCGGCAAGATCACTGTCACTGTAGCCAATCACTTCACCATCTCCTCCTCTGCAGTAAGTAAGGCCATAATGAATTGTCCCCTTGACATACCTTAGAATTTGCTTCACTGCTTGGAGATGACTCTGACGTGGTGATTCCATGTATCTGCTGACCAGTCCCACTGCATAGCTTAGGTCCGGCCGAGTGTGGGTCAAGTACCGCAGACTACCTATCAGGCGACGATACTCAGTCGCATTCACTGGTGTTCCATCTCCATCTTTGGTTAGCTGCAGCTTTGGTTCCATTGGGTACTTGGATGGGTTGCACTCCCCCATTCCTGCCTGTTTCAGAATCTGCTTGGCATACCCGGTTTGCTTCAAACTGATGCCTTTGCCACTCTGCTGCACTTCTAAGCCAAGATAGTATGAAAGAGTACCAAGATCACTCATTTCAAACTCTCTCTTCATTTGCTCTTTGAATACCTGGACATCTTCTTTACTTGATCCAGTCACAATCAAGTCATCTACATAAACACCAACAATGAGCAGTTTGTTACCTGTACAACGCTTGTACACAGCCTGCTCCTGGGGACACCTCTGAAACCCAAGTTCTTTCAGAGTGCTGTCAAGTCGGGTGTTCCAAGCCCTTGGTGCCTGCCGCAAGCCATATAGAGCTTTGGATAACTTGTATACCATGTATTCTTTCCCTACTACAATGAATCCTTCTGGTTGAGTCACATAGACTTCCTCTTGAAGCTTGCCATTTAGGAATGCAGACTTAACGTCGAGATGATGAACTTCCCACCCCTCCCGGGCAGAGAGTGCTAACACCATTCTCACAGTTTCTAGTCTTGCAACAGGGGCGAACACTTCATCAAAATCAACTCCTTTTTGTTGCACATAGCCTTTGGCTACTAGCCTTGCCTTGTGCTTCACCACCTTGCCAGCAGCATCCTTTTTTAGCTTGAAGACCCACTTAAGACCAATGGGTTTGTGTCCTGATGGCAATTCAGTCAGCTCCCAAGTTTGATTCTTTTCAATTGATTCGATCTCCCTCTGCATTGCCTCTTCCCAGTCCTTGTCACCAGCAGCCTCCTTGTAATTTCCCGGCTCATCTGCAGCTAGTAGCAACTGCTCGGGGTCGTGTTCACTCAGCTGGGGGTCTGCATAGATCTGAGTGAGTGATCTGAACCCCCTAACCGATGTAGCATCATAAGTAGAGGAGTCAGGTGTACCACCGCTCACCGGGATGCTCCCTGCTTCAAGTGGCGTGGTGGGCGATGGTGACGAGGGTTGAATTACCGGTGTCGTCAGTGACGATCCGGCCGCTGGCAATAGTGGTTCTGATAAGGACATGCCGGGTGCAACTGCTGCCGAATCGAATTGATCAGCATCTATTGCATGTTCTGCTATAGTAAACGCAGTCCACTCCGGATTGCCGTTGTCGTTGCTGCTGTGAAGTCCGTCCCAATTCCACTTCTTTTCTTCATCAAATATCACATCACGGCTCACACACAGCCTACCTTGTTGAGGATCGAATAAGCGATGTGCCTTGCTCCCAGGCTCTGCCCCCAAGTACACCATAGGCTTGCTTCTGTCATCAAGTTTGCTTAAGCGAACAGAAGGTACCTTGACATATGCAGTACATCCAAAGATCCTTAAGTGTTCCAGATTCGGTTTCCTCCCTTTCCAGGCTTCATAAGGAGTAGTATCCTTTATTGCCTTGGTGGTAGTCTATTAAGTAGATACACTGAATGTCGAACTGCTTCTCCCCACATTCTTCCAGGGACTGTCATAGCTTTCAACAGGATTCTTGTTGTCGCAAGCACAGAACGGTTGTGGCGTTCCACCACGCCATTCTACTATGGGTTATAAGGTGCAGTAAGATGCCGCTGCACTCCTTCTCTTTCACAAAAATCTGCAAAACACTGAGAAACAAATTCTCCACCCCGGTCAGTTCTCAGCATTTTCAGTTTGAGTGAGCTCTCTTTCTCAGCCTGTGCCTTGAATTTCTTGAAAGCATCGAAGGCTTGATCTTTCGTCTTGATAACATACACCCACATGAATCGGCTGTAGTCATCAACTAACAGGAAGAAGTAACGATTACCACTCAAGGTCTGTGGAGTAATTGGGCCACATAAGTCCGCATGAACTAGCTCCAGTGGATTGCTGGCACGATACTGTGTCGGGGGATTGGATCATATACCCTCCCTGAAATTCAGGATTTCAGGATTTACCCTCCCACCTCAATGACATGTGGGGTCACCATAGGTCAATGACATGTGGGCCAGGAGGGTAAATCCTGAATTTCCATCTAAGTGGAGGGTATATGATCAAATTTTCCTACTGTGTCTGCAACGGAAATGGCACCCTGCACTGCTTTGCTAACAGGCAACCCTCACACAGCTGAGTTGGGTGGTCAATCTCTGGTACTCCCGCACCATCTTCTTAGACACCATTTGCTTCATTGCCTGGAAATTCAGATGCCCCAATCGAGCATGCCACAACCAGGTTGCTTCATCCAAGCTGACAGCGAGACTGACCGGTGCAGTTGTGTGAAGAGCAATCTTGTACAGTCGATTGCTGGATCGTTGTACCTTCATCAGTAGCTTCCCACTCCGGTCGAACAGCCACAAGAAATCACCATTGATTTCTATCCTGCTGCCATCCTCTGCCAACTGACCAAGACTCACGATGTTATTGCAAAGACTAGGAATGAAATATACCTCCGTCAGTAGGCGCTGCTCGCCATTCTTGCAATCAAACAAGATTGAGCCTTTTCCTTTGATGTTCACTATGGACCCATCACCAAACCGTACCTTCCCGACAATTCCTTCGTCAAGTTCAGCAAAGAAGGATCGCTCACCCGTCATATGGTTGCTAGCGCCATTGTCAAGACACCACACACCTGATGTCGACTTCATCTTCTCTTCACGACAATCTTCAATATTAGTGCGGAGATCAGGCACGACGTGATCTTCATTCAGCAGCACAAGGTCACAAGGTTCCTCTGTGCTCACGGCCATCATGAGAGCTGGCTCATCCTCCTGAGCATGAGTCAAATTTGCTTCTTCTTCCCGACGCTTACTGCGGCATTCAGAAGCATAGTGCCCCATTTTGTCACAATTAAAGCATTTAATGTGACTCTTATCCTTGCTGCTGCTGCTGGCGCTGCCGGTGGAGTTGCTTCGGCCACCTTTGCCACGACCGCGCCCTTTGCCATGCCATTTGCCCCGGTCACGTCCGTCCGACCCGCCGGCGCCACGCCCCTTGTTACTCGACGAAGAGTCACCGCCGCCGCTCTTCTGCCGCGCCTGCCACTCAGCATGAGTGAGTAGGAGCTGATCGTCGGTGCTCCCGGTGTTGCCGCGGGGACGACTGCGCTCCTCATAAGCTTTGAGGCGCCCAATCGCCTCCTCGAACGGCATTGTGTCGAGATCAACCGTCTGTTCGATCGAGGCGACTAGTTGGAGGAATTTGTCTGGTACTGAGTCCAAGAGCTTCTTGACAAGTGCAGCGTCGTCAATAGTGTAGCCAAGACTATTGAATTTGGTTGCCAACCCGCTCAGTTTGCCGGTGAATTCATCAACAGACTCTCCCTCTGCCATGCGCAGTGCATCGAATTCACTCTTCAATGTCTGCAGCCGCGCCTTCTTTACTCGATCAGCTCCGAGGAATCTTGTCTTCAGACTGTCCCAAGCTTCCTTCGCAGTTTTCTTCATCGCGATCTGGAAAAGAACATCCTCCGAACGTACACTGAAAAATGAAAGCCTCGCCATCTTGTCCTTCCTCGCCTCCACGACCACTCCGGCCGCTGGTTTTATGGCATCTCGGACTCCTGGGCATCCATAATTGCCTCCATCTTGATCGCCCATGTCGTGTAATTGGGCGACATCAAGAACTGACGTTGAACGGCACACCGCCGCTCTCCTTCACCGCTCTTTGGGTTGTGAGCGCCATGGAGTCGAATGCGGGATGATTGGGCACAAACCGCTCGATACCAAGTGTTGGGATCAAGCACGAGTCTATGCGCCCAATCAATCACGATACGGAGTTTCGACGATGAGCAGTAAAGTTCGTAAGAACAGATGGACGACAAAGTTCGAGGCAATACGTGGGGCAATTTTACGGATGTATTTCGATCGCTACTTGATGCGATAAAAAAACTCAAACTATTTCAACTAGAGCTAGAGAGTCAAGCTACGATCCGGTTTTGCGACCACTACACCTCGACGCTTGCGCACACCGCAAGAATGTAAAAATGCTAGCACCCACTAACTGAAGACACACACACTAACTGAAGACTCGGTACAAATAACAAACCTGACCAAGTCAGGATTACAAGCAACACCGGGTGCATGAGCTAACGACCCCACTTGTCAATGTAATTTATTGTTGTTATGTATGTCCTGTAGCGCAACTGGCAACGGCATGAAATGACAAAACACTCGATCATTCTCATCTTGCTCTCTTCGTTCTTCTTCTGTCCTTGCATTCTTCTCTCTCTCATCTCTGTTCCAAGTGAAAACGAGAGAACCCAACTTTCTACCGGAAGTAATGCTCTCGATTGCTAACCGATTCTCAATCGCTACATCGGGACATTACAATTTGGTATCAGAGCCACCGATCCCCTGACGATCCTCGCTCGATCTGTAAAATTCCTGGGAATGGGTTGGTTACCACCTTGGTACCGTAAATCTAGTCTCGGGTTTGATCGGCAAAACGGATCACCACGGCACCGCAGAAGCCTTCCCTGCAGACGGTAAGTGATCATGGCGGTCGAAGAGAACACCGGCCACCTCCAGATGACACTAGGGGAGATTCTGTCCCGGTTTGATGCCCAGGACGAGAAGTTAGATCGATTGTCAGCAAATATGAAGAATCTGGGACATCAAGTGGAGATTCAACAGAGTCTAGATGACGTGAGGCGCAGACAGGTAGAGTTCTTGCAACCTGTTCCTCTGCCACCGCCACCGCCATAACCCCATAAACCTAGATCATTTTTGTACGTATTTCGAGATGTATCGAGTGTCGGTTATGCAGTGGGTGGCAACCGCAACTCTATACATGGATGGGCATGCTGCTCTTTGGTTGCAGGCATTCAAAAGGCAAAACATACTGCAAGGGTGGGTTTCTTTCTGTCAGGCAGTAGAAGATGAGTTTGGGGCCGATGAGTATGATGCTCAGATGAACAAACTACTCCAACTCAAATAGACCAGTATAGTCATAGAATATCGAGTTGCATGAGGCGAGCATGTACCACTTGTTGTCGTTGGACGCTACTCCGAACAGCAGATTTTTTGTCACACAGTTTTTATTGGAACTGAAGGATGAAATCCGAGAGGCGGTGCGATTGCAGGCACCAACGAGTGTCACTCGAGCGGCAATTCTGTCACGAATTCAGGAAGAGGAAGTGGAAGCAAGCCGACCACGCTACTGTGTTTTGGGTTTGTCAAGATCAGTATCGATCTTACCAGCTACAGTAACAACTCCGACGAGAATGGTACGCTCTGAGCAAAAACGACCTGCGGGTGATGAATTCTGGTGCGAGTGACAACTATGGGACTATCGATGCGCGAATGGGCTATGCTTCAAATGCGGAGATAAATACAGTAAGAAACATTCATGCAAGAAACCAATGCAGTTACTCATGATTCAAGTCAGAGATTTTGGGGAGGTGTTGCCTGATGACACACACTGCAAGCGTTGGATTCAGTAGAAACACCGCAAGTGGAGGAATGTTTTAAACTGTCAATCCATGCGGTAGCAGGAATAGAGGAAGGGGAAACAATCCACCTCAGGGCACTGGTGGGGAACCAGGTTATGTTAATCCTCGTTGATTCAGGTAGTACACACAGTTTCATTAATCGTCAATTTATGAATCGAACGAATCTCAAAACACACACACTTCCAGTAGTGACAGTAAAAATGGCAAATGGTGAACTACTGCAGTGTGATAGCATGGTGTTGAGTATGACTTGGTGGATTCAGGGAAATAACTTCAGAACAGACATGTGTGTCTGGGACTTGGGCGCATACGATGCGGTGCTGGGAATGGACTGGCTTCAACCAATGAGTCCCATGAATTGTCACTAGACTAACAAAATGTTATCATTTCAATATGGGGGAAAGAGCATTTGCATTCAAGGGGTTCAGACACAGCAATAAGCATCGTTGCAAGAATTGACATCAGAACAATTGCATAAGTGGTGTACTGGAAATGAGATCTGGTCAATGGCTATTTTGGAACAACCATCATTTCAGGAAGAGCAAGCTGCAAGCATGCCAACCGCAGTACAGTCTCTGATACAACAATATGATGACATATTTACTGATCCGAAAAGCTTGCCTCCTCATCGACAGTATGATCATGCAATTACTGTCGAAGCAGGTGCATCGCCGGTGAATTCCAGACCCTGTCATTATTCTCCTTTGCAAAAGGATGAAATCGAATGACAAGTAGCTAAAATGCTTGCGTCAGGAGTCATTATACGAAGTATGAGCCCATATGCATCACCGGTCCTATTAGTTCAGAAAAAAGATGAAAGTTGGTGTTTTTGTGTGGACTACAGGAAACTCAACAAAGATACAGTCAAGAATAAATTTCCACTACCAATAGTTGATGAACTTCTGGATGGGTTAACATGAACTAAATTCTTCTTGAAACTAGACCTTCGATCGGGTTATCATCATATTCGCATGAAGGAGACTGATGAGAACACAACGTTCAAGATGCATCAAGGCCACTTTCAATTCCGGGTAATACCGTTCGGATTGACAAATGCACCAGCGACATTCCAGTGTTTGATGAATTCCATTTTTGCTCCATATGTCCGCAAATTTGTGATTGTGTTCCTGGATGATATCTTGATCTACAGTCGCTCGTTGCAAGAGCACCTTGAGCATTTGAGTGTAGTGTTGGACGTGTTGCGCCAAACCAATTGTTTGTTAAGATGTCTAAATTTTTATTTGCAAGAAGTCATATGGAGTACTTGGGATATATCATTTCACAAGATAGGGTATCTACTGACCCAAAGAAGACAAGAGCCATGAAAAATTGACCAAAACCAACAACCATCACAGAACTACGCGGGTTTCTCAGACTTACAGGGTATTACCGAAAGTTTGTTAAGAATTATGGGTTCATTGCTAAACCATTAACTAATTTATTGAAGAAGAAGAATAAGAAGAAGGGATTTGTATGAGATGAACCTGCAGAATCAGCTTTCATCACCTTGAAGCAAACCACGGTAAATACACCTATTCTAGCTCTTCCTAATTTTGAACTACCCTTCATGGTGGAGACTGATGCTTGTACATCTGGGATTGGGGCCGTATTGATGCAAGAAGGGCACCCGATTGCGTATTTGAGAAAGTCCTTGGGTCCACAAAATCAAAAATTATCAATCTATGAGAAGGAATTTCTGGCAGTCATCATGGCCGTGGACAAATGGCGATCCTATCTCCAAAGGGGACCTTTTGTCATCCTCACTGATCACAAGAGTTTGTGTACACTAGATGACCAACAATTGGGGAGGGAATTGCAACGCAAGGTGATGGCAAAATTGGTTGGTCTCTAGTTCAGGTTTTAGTACAAAAGGGGAGTGGACAATGGCGCAGCAGGTGCACTGTCGCGTGTCAGTGATTTGCTCTCGCTATGGGCTATTTCAGTGTGTCGGCCTAATTGGGTACAGAAGGTGTTGAATTCCGATGAAACTAATATAGAAGCGCAACAATTGTTGGTTTCTCTGGCAATCAAGAGTCTAGACAGTAAAGTATATACTCTGGAACATGGCTTGATCAAGTACTATGGCAGGATTTGGATTGGTGTAAATTCTACTCTATGAACAAAGTTGATCAGTAATCTTCATGAAACGACGATTGGAGGTCATTCGGGGATTTTGGCAACTTATCAACGCATCAAGAAGTTATTCTATTGGCATGGTAACATGAATTTAACAATGCTAACAAGTAGCAAATGAACCTGAGTATGATCTCAGCGCTTGGATTTCTAATTAACGGTACATGCATATAAATACATACGTGCGGCAGGAGTGCCATGCATGGCAGGGATACAAGTCCAGGATCCATACACAAGGAAAGCTAACAAGGATCTTAACATGATATCATCTTACCTAACATAGGAGATTGTATCCTAACAATAAGAGATTACATGCAAAGTATACCGAACTCTAACACCCCCCAGTCGGAGCGTGAGCATCACGGATGTTCAGACTGGTCCGGAATTCGGTAAACACGGTGGTAGGCAGTCCCTTGATGAAGATGTCAACATATTGTGACGACGTAGGTACATGAAGAATGCGGATGTCACCAAAAGCATCTCGGTCCCGACGAAGTGTAGGTCGATCTAAACGTGCTTGGTGTGTTGGTGCTGCACCGGGTTCATTGAGAGGTAGACAGCACTGATGTTGTCGCAATAGACCAAGGCAGCTTGCTGGAGAGGATTGTGCAATTCCGCAAGAAGTTGCCGCAACCAACATGCCTCAGCCACAGTGTTTACAACGACATGGTATTCTGCCTCGGCACTAGAGCGGGACACGGTGTGTTGGCATTTGG
Source organism: Ampelocalamus luodianensis (assembly GCA_036346255.1). NCBI lineage: Eukaryota > Viridiplantae > Streptophyta > Magnoliopsida > Poales > Poaceae > Ampelocalamus > Ampelocalamus luodianensis. The sequence continues at coordinate 21,159,599 of CM070622.1, read as the reverse complement.
ATGACCAGGACATGAGATTGTTCCCAAGAAAATATCGTAGCCGGATGTGGATCTGCGGGTATTCGAGCAACCAACACAATCGGCATCGGAGTAGGCAAGAAGGGTGGACGGAGTGGTGCAGTGTAGCTGCAGCCCATGGTTAAGAGTACCATGTAGGTATCGAAGGATGCGCTTGACCAGGTTAAGGTGGGGTTCATGTGGATCATGCATATGGAGGCAAACTTGTTGCACAACATTGGTGATGTCCGGGCGAGTGAAGGTGAGATACTGTAAAGCACCAACGATGCTCCGGTATTCGGTGGGGTTAGCCACTGGGGCATCAGAGGTAGAAGATAGTTTAGAAGAAGTGTCCATGGGCATACTGCATGGCTTGCAGTTAGACATGTTGGTATGCACAAGGACATCAAGGATGTATTGGCACTAGGAGAGAGAGGCCATGCGCACGGCGGGAAACTGAATGCCAAGGAAGTGGTGAAGGTGACTGTAGGATTAAGGATAACCAACTAGAGGGGGGTGAATAGGAGGTTTCTAAAAATTTATCGACCAAATTAAACTTAGGGCTAAAAGGTTCTAGCAAATACTTTCTAACACAATAAGAAACTAATGTCGATACAAGATATAATCCTAGCTAAGCAATTTGACACAAGATAATGCTTCAATTATAAGTGCGGAATAAGTAAAGACAAGAAATAACCACAAGTGAGATAATGGGGTTTTTCCCATGGTGTCGAAGACTTACCGATCTTCACTAGTCCACGTTGAGGAAACTTGAATAAATCAAGCCGGCTCCACCAATTAAGCTTTTCTCGATCACTATTGGTTGTTCTTCCTCCACTCCGGAGATGGTGAACACCGAACCACTCACAATCTTGGCACCGGGCCTCTTCACAATCTTCTTGAAGATATCACCGTGCAATCTCCGCAAAGCCGTCTAGGAGTTCGGCAAAACTCCAAGAGTAACAAATCGATGACCTTTGCTTGACGACACTCAAGTGCAAGAGGATCAACTAGAATGATGAATGCACTTGAATGAGCTCAACAACCTCTCAAAGAGTGTACAAATGAGTTTGAGGAGTTGAATGAATGCTCAAAACTCTAAGGATGTTAAATGAGGTCTTGCACCTCGTCCTTGAGCAGGTGGGGTGTATTTATACCACCCACCAACAATTATAACCGTTGGAGAGGAAAAATCAGCTTTTCAGGCCATATGCGGTACTACCGCCATGTACCGAGCGGTACTACCGCACATTTCCAACTACAACTGTAACGGCTATAACAGTGGCATTAAATGCTCGACATAGCCGTTTTTCGTCATCTGCGGTACTACCGCTAACTAACTCGCAGACTACGCAGCCGCGTCATACCGCAAAGTAAGTGTGGTACTACCGTTTCCCAAGATAATCAAAATAGGTGCGTACTGGAAAAAACATACCGCCAAGTAACATTCGGAACAACCGGGGTGCGGTAGTTCCGCTCAAGGACTGCGGTACTACCGTAGTCCGGTCATACCGTGCGAATACTTGCGGTACTACCGCACTGAGGGTTTTGCACCAGATCAGAAAAAGCGCCTCTGGAAAAAAAACATACCGCCAAGTAATAAACGGAACAACCGGGGTGCGGTAATACCGCACTACAGGTCCGGTCATACCGTTGAGCGGTAGTACCGCAAGATCAATGCCGTACTACCGAAAATCCTGACAAAACGGACTTGGCAAAGATAGCAACAATCCAAATAAATGCATAATCCTAGATTGATCCATAAAGCACAAGAACAAGCCATCAAACTACTAGTCATGATCCCTCTTGATAGTACGGCATTTAACCTATAATCCGGTCTTCCAACCATTTCTCTAAAAACTGGTAAAAAGAGAAAGAACTTAAATAAAACTAGTACCTCATCCTTGAACCGTATTTGATTTTCATAAGTTCTTTTGCATGCCTCTTCACGATTATTTTCTCCAATGAGACTTAACCTTGTACATACTCAACAAATCAATAAGTCTCATATTCACATATTATCATTAATTACCAAAACCAATTTTTAGGGGCCTAGATGTTTTCCAGTGACTAAGGTTCTTCATGAAGAACTCAGGCTGGAGAGCGTCAATCGTCTAGTGAAGAAGAGGGTCGAAAGAGGTAGTCACCATGATGTCGTAGACGTAGAGAAGAAGGTAAACAACATTAGAGCCGCGGTGATAGATGAACATGGAGGTGTCGGCTTTGGAGCCAATGAAGTCGAGAGTGAGAAGGTCAGAAGCAAAGTGGTTGTACCAAGCACACGGTGCCTGCTTCAAACCATAGAGGGACTTGTTGAGGCGGCACATAAAGTTGGGTTTGGAGGGATAGACAAAGTTGGAGGGTTGGGAACAGTAGACTATTTTCGAAAGAGTGCCATAAAGGAATGTGTTTTTGACGTCGAGTTAGTGAACGGGCCAATCTCAAGAAAGAGCAAGGGTGAGGACAGTACGAATGGTGGCTTGCTTGACAAAGGGACTGAAAGTCTCATCAAAGTCGATGCCTGGTCATTGTGTAAAACCACGAAGGACCCAGCGGGCTTTGTACCAGTCAAGAGAGCCATTGAATCTTATACTTATGGCGAAAGATCCATTTCCTAGTGACAATATTCGCATTGGAAGGGCGAGGAATGAGATCTCAAGTGCGATTGGCTTGGAGAGCAGTGAACTCATCGATCATGGCATCACGCCAATTGGGATCAGTGAGCACACCACGCTATGTGGAGGGAATAGGGGACAAAGACGAGGTGAAAAGATTGAGTCGCTGAATTGGATGACGGAAACCGTCCTTTCCCCGTGTTATCATGGCGTGGGAGTTAGTCACAGGAGTTGCTTGTGGTCTTGTCGTGTGTCAGGACCCAAAAATGTAATTCTGGACTCTTTGTGTATAATGCACTAGTCCAAGATCACGCTAGTGCATATAGTGACAACATAGATAAATATCGATCCACACAAGTGATTAATAACATAAACGATTAGTTTAAATAACAAATAATAGATTTGACCTTATGGTCGAGTTTGTTAAGGGTATTAGTGGTATTTCCTATTGTTAGGGTTTTGGTCTTGTGTGTGTCCCTTTGTGTCTTGTACTATATATATGCCCTATGGGCTATTGGAATAGATAAGATCCTTTCATATTAGGCCCTGTTTGTTTCGGCTTGGCCGGCTTTGATCGGAAAAGCGGAAGCAAACAAACGGGCGGCTTTCACGGCTTCCTCAGGAAGCTCAAGCCAACTCAACGTGAAAGCGAAAAGCAAGAAGCCGGTCTCCGCGACTTCGCAGCTTCCTCGATCGGCATTCGCAAATACCCCAAGTTCCTAACTAATTACCCGCAAATACCCCGAGGTCTCTCGCCGCCCCTCTTTTTTTCCCACTCGCGCTCGCGCCAGAAACCTAGCGGCGCCACTCGCTCCACGCCGCACCTCCCGGCCGCCCGCCGCCCTCCGCCCTGCGGCGCCTCCTCTCCACCCGAGCGGCTCGGCCCCACAGCGCGCCCTCCGTTCCCTGCGGCGCCTCCTCGGCCACCCGAGCGGATCTGGCTCCACGTCGCGTCCTCCCGTTCTCCTGCGGCGCCTCCTCCGGCCTCCACCCGAGCGGCTCCGACCTCCACGGCGCGCCCTCCCGTTCCCTTGCGGCGCCTCCTCCGGCCTCCACCCGAGCGGATCCGGCTCCACGTCACGTCCTCCTGTTCCCCTGCGGCGCCTCCTCCAGCCTCCACCCGAGCGGATCGGGCCTCCACGGCGAGCTCGCACCTCCGGCCATCTCCAGCAAGCAGCCCGCCCTCGCCTCCTTCCTCGATCCGAAGGTACAGCAATATATTCACGCGGCGCCTCCCCTCCGTCTCCCCCTCCGTCTCCTCCTTCTCTTGATGCCCCAGGCCGCCCGACGCCTCCAGGCCGCCCGACGCCTCCACACCGCCATGAGCATATGAAACTGGGCATGAATATGAATGTAGATGTAGATGTATTCATGATTGATTGAATATGAATGTAGATGTATTCATGATTGATTGAATCGTTGGCAAGCTACCAGGAGCATGATTGCTCATGAGCACCACTGCAATATATTCACGATCGATTGAATATGAATGTAGATGTAGATTTATTCACGATTGATTGAATCCTTGGCAAGCTACCAGGAGCATGATTGCTCATGAGCACCACATGAACTAGGATGTATGTATGTATCTATTCAGCAGCCGTAACTTCAGCAGCAGCCATAGCTTTGTGCTCATCATGAACTAGGATGTATGTATGTGTATAACTTCAGCAGCAGCAGCCATAGCTTTGCTCCTCATGAACTAGGATGTACGTATGTATCTATTCAGCAGCAGCAGCCATAGCTTTGCTCCTCATGGACTAGGCTAGGATGTATGTATGTATCTATTCAGCAGCAGCAGCCATAGCTTTGCTCCTCATGAACTAGGATGTACGTATGTATCTATTCAGCAGCAGCAGCCATAGCTTTGCTCCTCATGGACTAGGCTAGGATGTATGTATGTATGTATCTATTCAGCAGCAGCAGCCATAGCTTTGCTCATCATGAACTAGGATGTATGTATGTGTATAACTTCAGCAGCAGCAGCCATAGCTTTGCTCCTCATGAACTAGGATGTATGTATGTGTATAACTTCAGCAGAGGCAGAAGAACTAGGATGTATGTATGTGTATAACTAGGATGTATTGGCTCCACATGAATTAGTAAAATTAAGCTTCAGATTGATGCTATAATGGTCGGTTTTGCTATTATACTTACTTGACTTACTGCAACATTAATGAACGTACCAACATCATTAGTAAAGTTTTACTAATAGATGGTTGTTTGTAATATGCATGCCACTTATAGATGGATAAAGCACAAGTCGCAAACACTGCTACATGGGATGCATTCACAAATGAAGTGTTTATTGACATCTGCGTGGAAGAGGTGCTTGCAAACAATAGACCCATGCAATGTTTGAATAACAAAGGGTATCAGAACCTTATGACCAAGTTCAAAGAACGTACTAATAAAGAGTACAACCGTAAGCAATTAAAGAACCATTGGGACAGCTTGAAAAGGGACTATTCCAATTGGAAAACATTGAAGCTCCATGCATCGGGGCTAGGCATAGATCCTAAGATCGGATCCATTGAGGCAAGTGATCGATGGTAATGAGCAGTTAAGGTATGAAATCTTTAGTCTTTATTGTGTGTATTGGAATTCAATTGTTCACATTGTTTCATGGATTCTTGCATTTCTTTAATCGCAGCCATGTCACAATGTAGCAAGTTCAAGAAAGCACCATCGCAACATGAGGACAAAGCTTGACATCATTTTTGATGGTGCAAGTTGTACGAATGAATCATCTCTTGTCCCTGGAGCGGATGGTGCGGCCCATGTCAATCTTGAGGATGATGAGGGTGAGGGTGATGAGCCTCGGGGTGAGGAGGAACCACTACAACGAAGAAGTCGGTCCATGTGGACAAGGGCAAGAAGAGAGTTGGCCATGGCTCACCAAGTGGGAAGAGGCCAAGAAGACATACAAAGACGTGCAACCAGGCGATTGGTGGACATTTGGGAGAGGTCTCGTGGTAGCAAGAATTCGCAACCAAAGTGTACCTGGTCCAGTGGTTGATCCTGTTAGGCAAGAGATATCTGAGATGATTGATTTGGTTATTGAGGCTGGGGCCGAAGAAGGGAGTGATGAGCATTTCTATGCGACACAACTCCTCATCAAGAAGGAGTATCGAGATGTCTTCCACACCCTAAAGACACATCAAGGCCGGCTAGCATGGCTTACAAGGACATGGGAGGAGAAGAAGAGGCGTTAGATAGTTTGAATCGTATTCGTGATAGTTTGAATCGTATTCGTGAGAGTTGAACCTACATATCCCTTATTTCATGTGTTATGTAACATACTATGTGACTCCTACATAGTTTGAATTGTTCTGTCAGTTATGTATGCTACTTGCTGGTTTCTTATTAAATGTCATTTTGTTTATGCTATGTGTTCTTTTTGTATGGTTGTCACTTTCTACTTGTGTTCTTTTAGTGTATGGTTGTCAGTTATTAATTATGTTATTTTTGGTGATAGATGAGCTCTTCAAGTTCGTCTGGTTCAAGTGATGATGAATCAACTCATGACACTGTTGTGGATGATGGAGGACCGGATATGTTATTCCCGCTAGTCGTGATTGCCGCTTTTGGATTTTTGGATTACTATGGAGACTCCAGTACGAGGAGGCCAAGGAATATACCGACAATCACGGGGATCCAATGGGTTGAGGATACACTTGGTAGTGCACAAGAGTGTTATGACATGTTCAGAATGCGAAGGTCAGTTTTTCTTAGGCTTCATGACACCCTTGTTAATAACTATGGTTTGAAATCAACAAGAGAGGTAAACTCAAAGGAAGTATTGGCATTGTTCATATGGACTTGTGGAGCTCCTCAATCGAACCGCCAAGTCAAGAACCGGTTTGGTCATTCCAAAGAAACCGTTAGTAGGAAGTTTACGGAGGTTTTGGAATGTGTGTACCGTCTTGGTATTGACAACATAAAGCCCACAAATCCAGAATTCTCAATAGTACATCCAAGACTTAGAGAGGCTAGGTTTTCCCCTCACTTTCATAATTGCATTGGTGCTATAGATGGGACGCATATACCTGTGACGGTACCATGTGAGAAACGACCTGTGCATTTCAACCGGCACGGATACACAAGTCAGAATGTCATGGCTGTTTGTGATTTCGACATGAGATTCACTTTTGTTTGCACCGCTGGCTGTGGTCGAGCATACACACACACGCATATTACTTGATACCTTGTTAACATACAAAGACCGCTTTCCACACCCTCCAGAAGGTACTTTCCTTGTTACCATTTTGCAATAATGTATCTTCATACGTGGGTAAATAATATATTCGATTTAAATTGTAGGAAAGTACTATCTAGTGGATTCCGGATACCCCAACCGCAAAGGTTATCTAGCTCCCTACAAGAACCAAAGGTATCATGTACCTGAATTCCAGAACGGTGGTAGACCAGTTGGATTGAAAGAGGTGTTCAATTACCACCACTCTTCCCTTCGAAATGTTATTGAGCGTACGTTCGGCATTTGGAAGATGAAGTGGCGTATTCTACTGAAGATTCCAAGTTATCATGAAGACAAGCAAAAGAAAATTATCGTTGCAACAATGGCTTTGCATAATTTTATTCGAGACACTGCTTTGGTTGATAATGATTTTGCTCGTGCACAGAAGAATGAACATTACGTGGACGAGGATATGTCTACTAACCACAGTGCACATAATGTTACAAGTGCTATGGATGATGTTGACATGATCGACCTCCGTGACGCTATTGCAACGGCTTTGGTAGCATGACGATAGGATAGATGGAAGATATATATAGCATTTTGTAATATGGAAGATATATATAGCATTTTGTATTGCAACTGGCTGCTATGTTATACCAGTTCGACAATTCAATAGTTTTTTTCTAGTTCATTTCATAGCTGACTAGTTGTGCTTACTTTCCCTTTTAAAAAGAACTTTATGGTTTCTTTCAATTATTTGTTGCGTTGCCAGCCAAGTAAATTGGTCTGATTGTGGTATCAATTATTTGCTGACTAGCTAACTATGAATTAACAATCCATTTTCATCACCTTTGAGTTACTTCTGATAACGATAATTGTTGTGTTCATATTTCACAAGCAGTGCAGCAAATGTTGAAATGTTAACTGAAATGTTTACAATGACTATAAAGTAACTTTGGATGCCTCAACATCTATAGAAATTTGTCATTAAATGTTGTTTAATATTGTTAAATATCGTTAAATATTGTTAAATATCATTTAATGTCGTTAAATATCGTTAAACGGGATCAAACAAGTCATTACTGTCGTCAGGGGCATTTCAGATATGTCACATCTCGAAAGCTGCAGCCAGCCTACCTAAAAGCCGCACGACCAAACACCAAATCGTAAAGCCCACCATTGACCCATTAAATAAAAGCCTGCAAAGAGAGCCAAAGCCGCTAAAAGCACACAATGAAACAAACAGGGCCTTAACAGAGTTTACACTTATATATTGAGCCACACAGGGCTAACAGACAATAAATAGCAGCGAGACAAAATAAACTCCTGCGAAAATCTCATCAATTCACCACAAGTAACCGACTGGGATCACGACCCTAACGATCAACACCTTTAACGAATTCCTCCTCAAAGGCAAGCGATGACTCCTCCACTTCTGTTGATTTGATTTAGCAAGTATGAGTACACAATCATACTCGCAAAACATACCATAGAATGCAATGTATAGATGCGGGCTTATTCCAAAGGAAATGACTTCTGTGGTTCTTTTGTAGAAATACGATATTTGCAATTGAATACAATAATAGATTGAAATGTAATTCAAAACAAATAAACAATAATAATTTAACAGTTATTTTCACAAAGACACGAAGCTAAATATATAGATTAATTCACACGGCCATATGACTTAGGTCACACAGCTCTCCCTTCCCAAAGTTTTATGAAAACTACCCCTCGTGTGAAATTCCCGAGCATGTCCATGACCAGGACGCGGCTATTCGAATAGATTGATTAACACTCTACAGAGGCAGTACACTTTACCCACACGATACAATCAGTGTAGCTCGCACTAATCATAACAAAATATTTTAGAAACTTTATTTCAACATTGACACTCCTGATGTGTTTAACCGTCAGATAGCCCCACACAGAAGCTAATCCGACAAACACCGTTGGACAGGGACACGGCGAACCGCCCCGTGATGCGACTACTTGGTAGTACACACCTCCACCCATTCAACATAGCCTAAACTACTACCTGAGTGATCAACACCAAGAATCCATAACTTACTAAGTTAGACCCGTCCCATCAGGCGTGTGGTTGTACAGTAAGGCTCAGTTCAATGACGCACAAAGTTAAGTCCTTAATTCACCAAAGCAAGACTTTCAACATTCTAATTATGCCACACAGGTTAAAGCCCATGTACACAGCTCCACTTGCCTCTGTCTAAATCCTTTCTCACCCAGTTGGTTAAGTGCAACATATGCCATCAACGAGTAATAGCACACAGTACACATAATTTTATCACATAGTTCTATAATCATTTAGTCAGGTTTATAATTGCAACTTTTCATGAGATGATGACTCGTGGCATGGCTAAGAAATCTAAACGTATCTAACCAACCCACGTTGGTGCTACGATAATACCAACTAAATAATGAACCAATTTAGGGTGACAAAAGATTATGACATAACAATAAACAAGGTGGATATAACAATTTGGATTAATAGCTAAACCCAAAAGTATTTTAATAAATACTTAAAGTAGAATGCAATAATTTGAAACAATATAATTTTGAAAACTGGGATTCAACATGATCAAAGGTATGAATTGCCTTGGAATAAATCTAGGTACTGATCTTGGTCTTGGTGAACTCCTTCTCCAAAATCGCCCCAAGTATCAACATCTACTCGCAAACGAAGAAAATAAATAAAACATAGAATAAAACCAACTCCAAAAATTAAATAAAAATATCAGATAAATAGATCTCGAATTTAGATGAATTTAGAAATTTGAATGAGCTCAAACGGAGTTCGTATGCAAAAGATATGGCTTTTGAAAGATTCAATCTAAAGAAAAACCTAAACTAGAGACTTTCGACCGCAGTGGTCGAAAGCGGCTACGACCACGTAGTCGAAATTGGCTATGACCACGATAGATAAGGAAATCTATGACCACGGCAAACAAGGGAATCTACTACCATGGCAATCGAAAGATCTACGACCACGTGTAATTGACGACGGCTATGACCACGGCAGTCGGAAGTGATCTACGACTACAGTAGTCGAAACAATCTACAACTACGGTAGTCGAAAACAATCTATGACTACAGCAGTTGAAAACAAAGAGCGACACTCAAAACGAATAGAACTCAAACGAACAGTACTCGAAGCAAACAGTACTCGAACAACAACCAACGATAAGGGCTCGGGTTCCGATGGTCGTCGGCGAACGACGGTGATTCACCGACGGCGAGTGGTACTAGCGGGTAGCTACAGCTATTGCGAACTTCTGGGTATTACCTCCGAGTGGTTGAGGTGGACAGATGTGTCTGGCGACGAGGTCAAAGCGGCGGAGATGAATCTGGTTTTGTCGGATGAAGGCTCCGGTGACGCTCTAGCGACACGAAGGGGTTTTACAGGAAGCTATGACGACAGCGGTCCCAGCGGCGCAGACCACGACCACAGGGCGACAATGACGACGGCTGGATTTGAAGAAAGCAGCAGCAGCGACAAAACTCAAGATCTGCAATTGCGGCGGCTTAGGGTTTCGGGATGAGAGCGCAGAGGCGATCCTCGGGGACTATTTATAGGGGTTCGGGTAGCACGGGATAAGGAATTCCCAAATCGAGTCCGAGATGAACACTAAATCAAGTTCGGGGTTTTAGGAGATAGGATACGATTGGAGATTTGATTTTGATAGAAACGGATGCGGAAAGGAGGGAGATCAAGCTCGGCATGAAAATCCGAGAGGTTTTAGTTAGAGAGTCCCCTTGTCGGACGAGCTTCTAGAAGTTTTAATGGCGGACGCGGCCGCTGCCTCGCACGGAGACGAAACCAACTCGGAGACGGCGACTCGTCTAGACCCACCTGTCGGCGAACACAAATGAGAGGGCTGATGCGAAACTGGGCCGAAAGAGAATAGGAGTGGGCTGGATGGATTTAGTTTCGGCCCAAGAAGGTTTTCTGATATTTTAATATATTTTCCTTTTAGAAAATACGGAGAATTCGAATAAGCAATATAAAATAGCAAATGAACTCAGAAAATTTTTAGAAAAAACTAAAAAATACATCTGAGCACATATAATACAAATAAATTAGTTTTGGCAATTGTTGATGTTGAGATTATTCATATTAAATTATTTTGGTACTAAAAGTCCAAGTTAAGCTTTTTAACTTAAATCAAATGATGAATTTTCTCCCTACTAACTATTCAAAAGATTTTTAAAACTCAGAAAATTGGGATGTTTCACCGTGGCAATGGAATGTGTTGGCGCGGTAGGGACAAGAGTGGGAGCGGGAACCTGTGAAGTTGGCACGACAGTGAGATTGTCTGGCGCGACAGCGAAATCACCTAGCGCGGCAGGACCGAGAGGATGCACAGCAGCTTGAGGAGATGGCACGGCGGCAAAATCGCCTGGCGTGGGGAAATCGTGTCGTGTGGCAGGAGGTATGTGGGGGGGATGTTGGGATGTCATCCATGAAATTAAACTCAGATGTGTGAGGTGAAGGTAGGAGCTCCGCAAAGGGAAAAGAGGACTCATAAAAAATGACATGATGGGGAAATTATGATGCGGTTGGTAGAGAGGTTGAGGCACCGATACCCTTTATGATTTGACAGATATCCAAGAAAGACATAAGAAACAGAATGAGGAGCAAGTTTATGAGGGGCGGTAGCGGACATGTTGGGATAACATCTGCAACCGAAAACACGTAAGTGTTCATAGGAGGGATCGGAGCTAAACAGGGCATGGAACGGGGTACTAAAGTCAAGGGTTTTGGTAGGATGCCTGTTGAGGAGATAGGCGGCTCTATGAAGGGTCTCAACCCAGTTGGAGGGAGGCATGCTCGCCTGAAAGAGGAGGGAGCACATGATGTCATTAGTGCAACTAATCACACGCCCAACCTTGCCATTTTGCTATGACATGTGAGGACAGGAGGGATGAAGGGTGGTGCCATTGACAAGAAAGAAGATATGGGCAACAGTATTGTTGAACTCGCTACCAGTATCGCATTGCATACTTTTGACTGTGGAGTCAAATTGAGTGCGGGTGAAGGTGAACAAATTGGTGAGTAGAGAATACATCTGATTTGTGGCGAAGAGGGAATGTCCATATGTAGTGGCTAAAATCATCGAGAATGACAAGATAGTATTTAAAGTCGGAAACACTATGGATAGGGGATGTCCACAAATCACAATGTATTAAGTCAAAAAAATTGCTAGTTCGGGAAGATGAAGAAGCAAAGGGTTGCAGAACATAGCGACCAAGTTGACAAGCATGACAAATAAAATTGTCTGGCATGATTTTATTACATGGAAGAAACAAAGAGCTAGCTATGCGGGAAAGGCCATGATGCCCAAGATGATCGAGACGCTGGTGCCAAAGGGTCACCGACGTCATGCTGGTGGCGAGTGCAATGGGAGTTGGTGTTGGGATGTGGAAGGTGTACCACTGGCTGGAGCTATTGCACCGAATGATCTCTGCCTTGGTGCGAAGATCCTTCACAAAGAGAACATATGGATCAAACTCAATGGAACAGTTACTGTCAGTGGTGAACTGACGAACAGAAATAAGATTTTTGACAGTGTTTGGAGTAATAAGAATATTGGTAAGATAAAAAGGACGAGAGTGAGTAGAAAAAGAGGTTTGGCCGATGGAGGTAATGGGCAGGAGCGACCCGTTACCGACAATAGCATGAATTGGAGTATGAGGGTTGGGAGGTTGGGTAAAAAGGAGATTACCAGGATCAGATGTCATGCGTGTGGATGCGCCAAAATCCATGTACCATTCGCCGGTGGTAGGAGTCAACATCATGGTATTGAAGGCGGTTGCTAGAGTTTGTTGATCCCATGACGGTGTCGTTGGTGAGATGGGCTCCGAGTGTCCTGCTGTGGCAAGCTACCACGACTACCACGGCAGCCATGGCACGGAGGCAGCCGATGGCCCAATTAGCGCAGTCGCTGGCACTGACGGTTGGTGAGGAACCGCAACAATGAGGGCATGTGGCGCTGGAGACGTTGGTCGTGAGCCAAGGAGACCAGGCATGTGACCGCGCGAGGGCTATTGTTGAAACGGGCACATCTGCACGGTGCCGGTCCACGGGTTGAAGACCGATGGCCAGGGACTAGTGTTGGTGAAGGATCCCTGCTTCGCTATTATTGTCGGTGCCTCCGCCAGTGTGCCTATTGCCACCATCACCGTTGTCACAGTTTCAATGAGAGAGGTAGCCATTGTTGTGGTAGTTTCCACCGCCACCGGAGTTGGAGGAGTTGCCACCGTCGGTAGTGGTGTAGTGGCCGCAGTTGGTGTTGTAGCCGCCAGAGTTCCCTCAGGATGCATTGGTGACAAGAGCAGTAGCTTGGGCTACATCATTCTTGCCTTTGATCTCCTCAAGAATAACAACAATCGAGTCTCAATGAAAGATAGGAAAGGTTTCTGCATCGACAACAGGGTGTGCATGAATGCATATTTTTTGTTGAGACCATGGAGTGTGTTAAGGACAAGAGTTTTGTCATTGATAGCTTGATCAACATCACCTAATGCCTCAGCAAGGTTCTTCTGTTTGCGGCGGTAGTTGGAGATTGATTGATCTCCCTGAACGAGACAACAAAACTCAGCTTCAAGATATAGAGCTCGACTTTCTTTGTTGTCATGGAAGATACCTTCAATGTTGTTCCAGAAAGTGAGGACGGTGACGCCGAAGGCCATGACGATCTCCAAGATCTCGAATGAGATGGAGCCATAAAGCCAAGAAGGACGGTGGCATCCATGCGCTCCCAATGTGCATCGGTGGAGGATATTGTGGCTAGTTGGACGTGGTCAACCCGCATAAGAGCTAGTCATATAGTCCTTGAAGCATTATTCCTTTTATCGGTAGGGCTATTAGCCTTCTTTCTCGTAAGACTGAGGAGTGGGTATTTGCATAGCGCGACTTAGAACAATCCTCGCCATTTGGTGTAGTTGGCGGAGTGTAGATCAAGTGTGATCGGAACAAGAGTCTTGATGCTTGCCACGGCCACAGCTTGCACCCAGAGAACTGTGCGGTCGTCAGGCTTAGCGTCGGTGTCACCCATGAGCGGCGATGAGGCGGAGATGGGAAGGGTGGTGGGGAAAAGGAGAAAACAGTGCTAGGATCAGCACTGCTCTGATACCATGAAGGCGAGTATGATCTCAGCACTTGGCTTTCTCATTAATGGTACAAGCATATAAATACATACATGCGACAGGAGTGCCATGCACAGCAGGGATACAAGTCCAGGATCCATACGCAAGAAAAGCTAACAAGGATCTTAGCAGGATATCATCTTACCTAACATAGGAGATTGTATCCTAACAATAAGAGATTACATGCAAAACATACCAAACTCTAACAACAAACATATAGTAAGTATGCCGAGGATATTGCACAGGGATGGCCAAACGTGCTTGGTTACAAAATTATCGTATGTCTGCTAGTGAATTTGATGGTGAAAGTTTCATATGGTACCATTTGAGCAGAACACTATGATGAGGACATCACTTCCAAGCATGCAACCAACACTCCTCACAATGGATCTGAACTTATGCCCTTGCAAGGTCCAATCACAAGAACTCGTGCACGTCAATTGAACTATCAGGTAACTTCATTTCTAGGAGTTCATAATTTTCCTATTGAGGATGGATTGCTACCTAAATCATGTGATTTTATTCTACTCAGGAACCAAGGTGAGGGGAGAAGCACTACTACCACAGCAAGGCCAGGCCGACCATATTTCAATCCCTAACTAATTCAGAGTCAGCATGACAGCACCGACTTAAAACAATCATAACTTTCACATACGGAGTCCGTTGGAGGTGTTTGAGTACTTGATGGAAAGCTTACGATGAAACCTTTCCAACGGATCTGACCGCACCTTCAGATTCACTGTCTACACATCACAATCATCAAAGAGAGGTGCTGCATCACCTATTGGGCCAACTTGGGCCTTGTAATAGTGTTGGGATCCGAGTCCAGGTTGTGTGTGTCCCCTGGTGGCGTACAAACCCTAAGTCGACTCCTCCTGGCCACAACCTCCTTATAACCTTTGTGGCTGCCACTTTTAGTATTTGGATTTCATTTGTTTAGTTTTTTCACCATGAAAACTCTTGTTTTTCGCTTGTATCGGCTAGATCAACCGTAAAGAACCCTCTGTGGAATCCCGCCATTTTGTACTCAATCATATATCTGCAATTCAGATTGCTTGTTCTTCGATTGCTTGTAGGAATTTATCTTCGTGATTAGGTCAATCGGGTCTTTGGCACGGTTGATAATGGCTTGGTGATTAGTTCAGGAATTGTTTGGTTTCATGCATGCTGCATTCATAACCTGGATCGTGAGAGTTGATCAACATCCAATCGAAAGTTATCATTCTCATCGAAAAATCGGGCCAACAAGGTTCATCACACTAATCAAGCTTTCATAGCACAGGATGATTTAAGATTATCCCAATAGTCAATCACAATGCTCGATCATCGAACTAGTTCACACATTGAGTCCTGAACTCATTCCTCTCGACACCTACAATCATGCGCAACTCACGGTTCTATGAAAACAAATTTTTGGCTAGAATGGCACTATTTGGAGCGATATTAGAAAAAATAGCACCCTCACAACCGCAATTGCAAAAATAGCGCTCTCCATCGTTCCTAAGTGGCACGAATGGCTCCCATGCTGCCACGTCACCCTTGTACGCACCACCATAGGACGGAATCCTCTCGTCCACACCACCATGGGACAAACAAGGCGCGGGACGCCAGTAGCCCCTCGTCCGCCACCATGGGACGAACAAGGCACGGGACACCACGTGGCCCCTCGTCCACACCACCATGGGACGGATGCGGACGAGGGACCAAGTGGCTTGTCCGTCCCATTGTGGTATGGACGAGGGGTCAAGTGGCTTGTCCGTTCTATGGTGGTATGGACGAGGGGATTCCATCCTATGATGATACAAACACGGGATGTGGCAGCACGAGGGTCATCCGTGCCACCCAATAATGGTGGAGAGCGCTATTTTTGCAATTACGGATGTAAGGGCGCTATTTTTGCTAACACCACTCCAAATAGTGTCATTTAGGCAAAAAAAAAATATGAAAATCACATGCTAAAAAAACAAAGCAAATTCCAGAACCAGCACCAAAACATATATAAGAAAACCTCCTTTCAGGCCCGCTAGAACTAGGGGAAACTGACCTAACAATTCATGGGGGGTGAAACCACAGGACAAAATCCCCCAAAGAGTACAATAAAGATCACAATGCATCAAGGCACACCAATGAAACCAACTCAAAGGCCAAGGAAACATGGCTTCAAGAAGGTTCGGTGCCAGCTAGGGCAACGCATCCCAAGTGCTCGTCAGAATGCCTCGCCGAAAACTGACCAAACAGCAAATTAATGGGCACGACAACGGAGAAAGGAGGTACCTGAGCACCACGCTAGGCTGATCAAGATCCACTGAAACAACGACAGAACACGACGACCGACAAATTTGTGATCACCAAGGAAGGGAATACGAGGAAGCAAGGGGTGCCACGGAAGGTATATATGCATTGTAGAGACGCGAAGGCTTATCAGCGCGCGCGAGAGTTGTGGCGTGAAGGAGAGGAGGAGCAACAGTGGTGGTGGTGGGAGAGAGAGCGAAAGAGTGTGGGTTTGGGAAGTGGGAACCGGATGCCACGCGGAGGGGACGCCTAGTGTTGGCAGATCAGCTGCACCACAGGCATGGGGCGAGTGGTGCACTACCGTTGTTTCCACAAGTGTCAACTGCTGCTTACGGCGTGCTTAGAAAGGCCTCTTTGTTTAGCGCTTGCTTTGAAACGATTGATTTGGTTTAGAGATGAGTCATGCCAGTGGGGCCACCCTGAAGCACGACACTATTGGCTCATCTCAAACACGGCATGGTCCACAATGTAGCTAGGTTGATCTGACACGGCCTGAGCGTCCGTGTGTACTTGGGTATGCACCCGGCAAGATGGGTTAGTATTGCCCAGGCATAGCACGATTCGGACAGGAACCGCGGCAAGGCTAGCGCGGCACAAGGAGGAGGCGGTGTAATAGTCCAAATTTCAAATTTTAGTTGAAAATAAAGTTTAATTATTTTTAGGATTTTTCTGAAATTTTTAAAAGCTTTTACGTAACCAATTTGAAGCTAAAAAATTTATTTGCAAAATATATTACCAAATAATAGTTGGAAATATTTTATTCAAGTCCTAAATGCTCCAGAGAATTTATGTGAATTTTCTCAAATTTTTGAACTTAATTTGCTATATTCTAAAGCCTAATTGAATTATCAGCATTTAATTAATTAGAAAGTCAAAAGAAAATCCCCAAACAGCCACTAGGCCGAAACCTAGCCGGCCCAGTCCATTTCCTCGCAAGACACATGACCCACGCAGCCCAATCCGTGTCGCGCCTTTCTCTCGCGACAACGGGACTCATTGTCGACCCTCTCTCTCTCTTTCTCTCACTCGCGTCCGCACTAACACTCATCAGCCGTTGGATCAAAATCCAACGGCCAGAATTCAATGGAACGTTCGGGCAACCGAACGCATCCTCTGGTTTCGCACTGTTAGATCTAGATCCAACGGCCAGAATTCAATGGAATGTTCAGGCAACAGAACGCATCCCCTGGTCTTGCACTGTTAGATCTAGATCCAACGGCCACGTGCATCAGTGACTTTATCACTCACTCACACCGCCACAATCCATCGCGATTGTTGGATTAAGATCCAACGGCTGCGCATCTACCGCACTTACCCCTTCGCCCCACCCTTGTCCACCGTTGGATTAAAATCAGACGCACCCCCACTGTCGTCTTCCTTTCCTTCTTCTTCCTTGCGACCTTCCTTTCTCGCCGCGCTGTCCGCCATGGAAAGGTTTCGAAAACCTTCCATACTCGGTGAAATCCCGATCTAAATCCCGCGATTACGCGCGCATTTAAACCCCGGATCTTCTTCGCCCCCGACACGGCCATCACCTTCCACCCCGCACCCTAAATCCCCTAATTCTCGCCGCCGTGTCCATGCGCACCTTCTTGCGCCCTACGAAGCTCCGGCCACGCCCTCGCCCTATAAAAGGGGGCACCAGGACCGCCTCAACCTCCACAACACATAGTCGCCACCCACATCCCTCCTTCCTGCTCGTAGCGCCCGGATTTTGAGGTTCTTCTCCGGCGACCGCGAAGGCTTCAAGCTCCGTTTGCGCCGCCACCGGAGCCCCTCCGCCCCCTTCGTCGACACCGTCGTCATCGCCTCGTCGTTGCGAAGCCGGTGCTGCCACCTACTTCACCAAAGGACCTCGGGAACACCTTCGCCGCCGTCGACCTCAAACCGTCGCCGCCAATCCTCGTCGCCAACGACCTTTCCGGCACGCTCCGCCGTCGTTTTGGTAACCCACTAGTTCGCACTACTCCCCTCTTCGTTTTGCACACACCGCAGGGCTCGCCGCGGCGTAGAACGTCGGCGAGCTGCTCACCGAAGCACCACCGACCTCGAGCCTACGTGGCCTTGCCACGCAAGCGCCACCATGGCGCCATCTCACGGCCACGTGTGCGCCACGTCGCCAGCTTCGCTGGCATGGCGCCACGTCAGCACCACCCTCCCGAGTCTCGAGCCCATGAACCTGGTCCACATAGACCGTGTCCATGACACGTGGGGCCCGCACGTCAGGAATTATTTTAATTCCTTTAAAATTCCAAAAATCCATCGCTAGCGTCAGCATTGTGCAGTAAATAGATTTTCCAGTAGAAAAGTAATTCGGGAAATTCAATTAAATTTCAGACTTAGGTTTAAACTTCAAAAATTCATATCTTCTGCATATGAACTCCAAATTGGGTGGTTCAAGTTGCAAAATTTGTATAAAATTATAATCTAGCTAATCAAACCAAAATATTTCAATTTGGAGTTAATTTGAATTGTTTTTTTTGAATTTATTTGAATTTAAAGTTAATTTCTCGTATTTTCGCGTATAGACTTCGACGACTCGGGAGAGTTAGATCCTTCTAACGAATTAGAGTTTCAAGACTTCAACGAAGGCAAGTTACACAATTGATCATATTGTTCCCAGTATTTTAAAGTATTTTATTTCTGTTTTCAAATTACTATTGCATGCATATGTTTATATAATTGTTTGAATGCCCTGTTTTTGTATATAGTTATTCCAATCTTCATTGTATGGCCAATTTGATTATTGAATATGAATGCCTTGTCACCCTTAGGAAAAATTTGTCATATGCTTAGCCATGCTTAGATCATATTTATAAATTTGGGAAGGTTTAGCCAAATCTTTTACAACTTGATTTAAATTTGGTTCTGTGGTATTGTTTTACCACAAAAGGTTTATAAAGAGGATTTTTACTCTAAATAAAATAAAATGGGTTTAGATTTGGGCGAGACGGATGAATGGTGGGTGCAGGTTTATGCACGGGCTTAATCTGGTTAGGATTACGGCCCAGGGTTTAATTGGAAGTCGCCCAAGTCAATTGAGGACCGGTCTTTGAACCGCTTTTGCTACGCCTTACCGTACCACCACATGTCCTGTATAGGCAGGATTTAGCTAAATAATTTGTGGCGTCTTAGTGTATTTGTGCTATGTTGTTTGTGTGGGGGTCGGCTAGACATTAGTCCCACCTGGCGCAAGAGGGCTCTGGAGGATGGTTAGTCCAATGGTAGCGAAACCTTAGCGGGCGTAAATACATTAAGATATTGCTTTGTAACGGCCTCATGATAATTGCTTAGTCACACGCCTTCGAAAGCGTGCTTTGGCCGACATTAAAAGCGTATTATCTCGTGTGGGTAAAGCTGTACAAACTCTGCAGAGTAGAAACTATTTGAATAGCCGTGTCCGCGGTCATGGACATGCTAGCAAGGCCACTCTAAGTTAGACTTTGTTTTTGGTTTATAAACTGATTTCAACAAATGATTTTAGGATGGATAATCCTATGGTAAAAATTAGGCGATTAGCCAAGTGATAGGAGGGTATCCTTCACCATTCAATTAATGAAGGTTATCCACTAATAATTGTCATTTTTAAACACTGATTTGAGTTATAATATAAAAACTGGCCTTAGAAATTATTATTGATATTTAACCTGAGAATGCTATTTATGCAAAATAACCCTGCCATTATCCTTTGTTTACCCTATGCATGCATTAACTTTCAATATTGGGTGTAACTTGCAAGCACGTTAGTTGTGCTTACTCTTGTTGAATAATCTTTATTTAGGAGAAGACCTCTATCAAGACGGTGAGGATCTTGACGACTAGGCTACGCCCCCAGTCGATTGTCTGTGGCAAGTCGTGTGGTCTACTACTATTTTGTCTTCCGCTGTGTTACTTCTTTTCTATT
This sequence comes from Ampelocalamus luodianensis, assembly GCA_036346255.1. NCBI lineage: Eukaryota > Viridiplantae > Streptophyta > Magnoliopsida > Poales > Poaceae > Ampelocalamus > Ampelocalamus luodianensis. The sequence continues at coordinate 21,139,423 of CM070622.1, read as the reverse complement.
TGGCCTCAGGCCCTTTGTAATAAACTCTGAGTTATTATTAATAAAATACGTGATATGATTGTGATATCACTTTTGTTTGACTGTGTACACTAGAAATCCTAGACTAGTGTATAAACACAGAGAATTCGGGATTCTTCGCTCCCGGGTTCGACAGGCAGGCTCGGGTGTGGAGAGAAGTAGGAGGCCGGACACGGAGGCGGCGGGGCACGGTCGGCATGTGCAGAGGAGGAGGCAGCGCGGCGCGACTGGAAAGCGCACGACGGTGGTCAAGGTAAGGGTGCGGCGCAACGGCCTGGAGCTCGGCGGGGCTGCGGCGGTGGTGGAGCTGGCTGCCCCGACCTGAGGAAGAAGCGGAAGGAAGGGGGAAAAGAAATAAAGAAGAAATAGAGAAGGAAGGAGCCAGCCGTGTGGTTAGAGAAAAATTAAAATGAGAAAAAAGGAAAGGAAAGGAAAAAAATTTTTGAATTTTCGGACCGAAATAGACTACAGGGGCCGGCCATAATCCGTCAGACCAACCGTGCCTAAGTCGACTTGCACGGCCCGAGGCACTGGTGTGGCATGCCGTTACTCGGCACCCATCTCGTGGGCCTGTACGGATTGGCCTGATAAGCAGCCGGGCCTTATTGGGCCGTGCCGGTCCGGCCCGTTTGGCAACGACTAGTTTGGTCGCTTGCTTCAAGGTAGCTGCGGCTCTGCGCGTGGGGTCCGTGCCGTTTCGTCTTCCTTTCGTTCTGGGCTTGCGAAATGATGGTGGAAATAGCGGGGCGTTTTTCCACGGCCACGGCCCACGGGTATATTACGTGGATTGGAGTCTATGGCCTATTAACTGCGGTATGACTATGAGGTTTGAATGCAAGTCGAGTTAATGCGTAGAAGGCCCAATATTAACTTACGTTGTGTTGCGCCCTTGAAATAACTGGGAATAGTTTGGACCGACCCGTGTGATGTCATGATAAAGAACAGCGTGGCATTAGCGAGGCAGGTAATCTTGTTCCATTGGATCAAGCCGGGAAGGTGGGCATCTCAAACCTTTTTTTTTCTTACTAGGCGAGTGACCGTGCGATACAACAGATTTTAAATAAACATAATATAAATTATAAACTTAGAAAATCAATATATATAAGATAATTATCCCTACATACGAAAGTTTCATATATAATTTGCATTAAAAAAAGCACATAGAATGTTATCACAAGCCACGTGCACCGATAATTACTCACAAAAGACGATGCTTCAAGTAACATATGCATATAGTAACATATGCATATATACATATATATATTATCCATAAAAGATCCTAACAACTCAATAAGTAGAAAGGTAGCCTCATTCATCATCATCACCAAGTTCTTCTTTTATAATAGCAAAGAAACCACTCAAAACAATTAGTTTTTGTGCTCAAAAGAAGATTTATAGTGATTTATCTCACTTAGGGATACAGCCACCCTAGTGCACTGTCTCTTCAGTTGGCCCTAGGGTTCCACAAACTTCTACTGTAATTACCATATGACTCACTCCAACCCTGTTTCAAGCTATGTCCAGTTCTTTTTTAAAAAAGGATGACACTGTGTGTTGCATGAGAGAGAGATTACGCACTTTCTGGTGCTCGCTCCTCTGAGCTGCGACCTCAGCTCCTACCGGATGTGGCCTGGTTTTGGACACAGCTAAGATGGAGGTTAAGTATACCCTAAGTAGTACTCTCTCTATGGAGCAAGAATAACCTACATATTAAAGTTCCTCCGAGGTCCTACTGATGACAGCCGCAAGGCCTGTAGGCACGGCATCATGATCGCAGCTTATGTACTTGGAATATGCTTATGACGTATGTGCTCACCACAAACAGTTTTCTTTGTTTATGAATTGACCAGCTCAACTCCTCGTGCCCTTTACACCGGAGAAGAGATCAATTCCATTTCCAGAATACATCAGCAAATACTCTTCAAAACGACCACAACCGCGTAGTTCAAATCGACCGAGGTCCTATGTGACATACGACGACGAGGGGACTAACCTAGTGGAGTAGCGCGTTTGTTTTGACTCCATCGACATATCTTAGCACAAAAAATCGCCTCTATCCAGAAGAAAAACGCGGCACACCACTCTCTTTTTTTTTTTTGGTCTTTGGTCAAATGATGCGCAAATCGGTTGCCAAATGCAGTCACAAGTTATAGCCAACGCCACTTCCAGTTCTTCACCACAGCTTGCGATGTACAGCTAATGTTAGGTCGCATGACATCTGTGCATGCAGACTTCACTTGCAGCCTAGCTTGCAGGCCGTAGGAAAGCACGGATGCAGATGGCATCAGCAATCTCTAAAGAAAGTCAAACGAACGATGTTCAGCTTGCAGCAATAATAGCAAAGGATTGGCAAGATCATGCTCGGCATGAACTAAGGCACAATGTACATATTTTATCCCAAAAACTTTCTTTGTTGTAGATTACTGTTCAGAATGTCAGTGCTTCCATCTCAGGGGGTTGGGCTTTCTATTTTTCAAATGCCTGAGCAGATCACTCTGTCAAGCCGCCCAATCAATTGGTTACGTTCCCTTTTCTTTTGGCCCCAAAAAGATCTCAATGTTTTACAACTTGATGACTAAAAGTGTGGACATGCTCTCACTGTCTCACAAGACAGATTTGAACATTTCAGCTTTTCATATCAGCAACAGCCTTTTATTTTCTACATGAAAACGTATACCCTCCAGAATTAATGTTGTCTATCTACAAGACTACAACACGGTGTTTGTTGCTTTCCACGACCTCGCATGAGCCATCCCTAACCCTGCATAAACATGGTTTTCTCGGGTTTGAAATTGACACCTTGCGTGTACAGATAACATGCTGCACCTTGGAACAAGTCTGAGGGGAAGATGTCATAAGATGGTAGGAGAAGAGAGGGAAAAATTGTCTATGGCACCGGTGCTACGTGTCGTGCATCCAAACTTGGTACCATATAGCACTGGTGCCATAAAAAAATTTAGAGAGTAGGGGTGGCAACGGGGCAAGGGATGACCTAGGGGCGCCCCTGCGCCCTACCCGAGTCCCATGGGGATCCCTATGAGGATGAAAAATTATGTTTTAAATATTGATTTTGATATGTTAATATGACTTTAGCTATTAATTTAGAAATACTTATACCTACTTTTTAATATATAGCTTCAAAACTTATATATTAATATGTACAATCAAGTTTTAGTCCAAATATATAATAAAAGAATGCAAATCTTATTTTAAAATCTACAATATATAAATAGAATAATATTCTCTCTTTTTTTTAACGATCCTCACGGGGAGAAGACGACCTGACCTCGTAGCCTGGCGGGGGAGGGGGCGTCCCTGTTCCCCGTAGGGGAGTTCCACCCTACCCCCCACCCCCACCGGAGAAATTGTCATCAAGCACTATCTAGTAACGCTCGTTCTTTTGATCGGACCAAGACCGATAAAAGTCGATACAACTATCTCCTCCGAGTTGCTTTCAAGAAAGCAAAAGGTTTGTTTCTGTTTGGGGTTTCAATTGCAAGCTTGCAAGTTGCAAACAGTTTGTAATGCAGTGGCGCTGAAGTGGTCCCAAGCTTACCCCAACAACACTTTGGACATTATCCGCCAAAGATCTTTCGAAATTTGAATGGAACAAGCCACGGGTACTTCTTAACTAATAAAGAAAAGGTTTACCCTCGCGTAGAGTGAGAAATCGTCTCATCCCACGCACCTACGTATATAAAATCTATGCAGACATGTGGGCCAGCCATTTCATTGGCTTCTAGTTATTTACTTTGCCTCAACCATCTGGCACGTTGCAGAATATGACGGCACAATCTCCAACAACCGCATAAGGGTGACGCAGTCCGGCAAGCGACGGAGTGGCCAGCTTGACTGTCGAGCGAGGAGGCAACACAAGCGCTTGGGCGCAGCAGTGGCTTGGCCCAGCGAGGTGGCCGGCAGATGGCGGGAATCCACAGCGAAGGGGCAGCATATGCCCAGCTAAGAAGAAGAAAAAATGGTGGGCACCACGCCCATCATCCGTGTTGCACTGTGGTCAGCCACTCCCGCGCGCGCCTTCCCCGATGACAGCCTCCACCTCTGCTGCGACAACGAGTTCCCCCAGCTGACCACAGTGCCGAAAATTGGGTGTACACTACACCATCAACGCGTCAATAGCGATGCCCCTGTGGCAGGGGCGGATTTAGAACGAAAATGACCGGATGTCCGGTGTCTTTCATTTGAACTAAGGGGTGTCTAATGCTATTCATACATATAATATATCTATAGAAAATAATTTTAGATCAGATGTCCTGTGCACCCTGATATGTGCACCATGCATAGGTGGAGTCTGCAGGCGAAGTCGCGGATGCGAGGCTACGACAAAGTGAAACAGTGAAGGTCGGTTCTCAAGAGAGGACGAGTGCAGACCAGTTGATGCGTAGGTATTCAAGCTATAATCTATTCTATCTTAATCTTCGTCTGTTCGTGTTTCATTTTTCTGATTTTTATTGTTCTTGCTTGATCCATGTGTTGGAAGTTTGGTTCTCTCGTGATGCCTGCCTGAGAAGAAGGGTCAGAGTCGAGCAGGTCACAGCCGACCGCTTCTGTCATGCATGTCGTTCATGTTTCTTGGATTGGTTACCGCAACATGTTTGATGCATTGCCCACAGAGCGGGGACACCGTCCAAGTCGATCTCCAGAGGGAGATCAACGCTCGACCTAGGTCAAGCGCACAACCCACGCATCTGCTACCCTCGACAGCCTCCTTCGTGTGGTAGGAGCTGCGCTTGGGCAGCACGGTCCTAGATTTGTTGTTGTAGTCTACAGATTCCGGACACTATGCTTTGATATGACTGAAACTATGGTTCAGTTACGCATGCATATGCTTTGACGTGCTTTTTAATCATGTACACAAGGAATGTCGGTTTTTTTTCAGAGTTTAGTATGTGCCATATCATTTTTTAATCCTTTGCAATGTACTGACACTTGTAACATGGTAGATCCGAGAAGCATCCAATGTTTCCCCACACGATTTAAACCTTGCAAGAGCATTCATCTTATGGTTAGTACTGGTACTACGTATGTACTGAAAACTGTGTGCAGAGAATTAACTAGTACTCCACTGTACTACAAAAGGCTCAGAGAATAGCTTCAGAAATGAGGACCAGCAAATGAGCAGACATACGGTATGTTGAGCAACCAAAGTGAAAGAGTGTACCCAAATTAAATTTCACATAATGTATATTCCGTATATGGCACAAACTAAACATGAGACATTCCCCGTAACTACACCAACTGAATCAGATATGTACAAATCACTCGTCTTGATGTAAACATGTAGTAAATATCATCAGAAAAGGGAACCTCGCCTCTCTGCAGCTCATCTCACGATTGCTGCTCGATTCTGCTACATAGCGGCTATCCAAGATCTAGTAGAAGTAAATAACCAGAAACAAAAAAAGGTTCCTACAAATGGCGTAGATGGAACCACCTGAAAGAATAAGAATCGGAGCAACGGCACCAGGATTATTGGTGAAGCAATAGGAAGGCCGAAGCAGCCAGGGCCAAGACCAAAGCAAGGGCGCTGCTGAGATGGGTCCTGAATCCACTGCTCATCGGAATCCTCTGCGGCATAGCACACTCATCGCCATTGAAGAAGACCTTTGATGGGAATCCATCTCCAGCGACAACATTGATCCCAGGAGTCATCTTCTTAGTGAACGAGAGCACCGATTGCTGCTTTCCAGGCACGAGGTAGTCCGATCCACTCATGTTGGTCTGCTTCACAAGGTAATTGAGTCCCTCACGCCCCTGCAAAAAGATGGTGTTCTTACCCACCTCCGTGGAATTGAAAGAGTATGCCTTCTCAAACCCGTCATACGCCTTGTCCATGACAATGGCGGCAAACCAGTTGGCCATGTCGACGTCTTCCCAATTGAACAATGTCACTCGAGCACTCCAGCCCTTGTTGTAGTCTGTCGAGATGTGCCAATTGATGCTCACGCCGCAGAAATCACCGCATGGCATTGGCCTAGGCACATTGTAGTGCTTCAACTCAGCCCATGCTAGTGCCTTCTGTGTGCGGTTGTCAAACGGCATAAGCAGCGCCTCCGGTGGCAGGAGCATGGATGGAGCAGTTGTGCTGCAGGTAGAACCTTGCCGGTTTGCAGGGCACCCGCAGGCACACGTGTTGCAGGGAATCACTGAGTCATTGTAGTATGCCGAGAAGGTCACACAGCACTTGGGCTTAGCCCCCTTGGTTGCGGTAATGTTGCACACCACCTGCCATGTCGCCGTCGCCAGTGTTGTTGAATCGAGCCCACTGGGATCAGGGAACTCCGTGGGGCTGACACGCATCGGCTGGCCACAGGTATAGTCTGGGTTCAGCGACGAAGCTCCCGATATCCTGAAATTAGCCGGCGGGAACAGCTTCGTCCGGTTCAGGTCCGGCGGCATCTTGAACACCTGCATTTGGAATGCCGATTTCGACTGCGCCTCGTCCATGGACTTGGGCAGGATGGTGCCATTCCTGCAGCAGTGGTCAATCTTCCCAATCTGGGTGTCATTGTACCGGGACAGTGGCAGGTCAAGGATCACCGGCTTCCTGTCGCAGTTGAGCACCTGGGAGAAATCAAGGCTCTGGTAGTACTGCCCCTGCGGGCCATAGATGCAGCCGGTGGTGTCCACCTCCGATGGGTGCGCGCCCTTCATCGAGTAGATGAACTCGCCGCGCCGCCACTCCCACGACAGCCGCCAGTTGTCGAGGCGGCCGAGCTTGGCGTTGTTCTCGAGCGTGACCAGCGCGAGGTAGCTGGAGGGGTTCGCCTGGAGCACGTCGTAGGTGATGACGAGGTCGCCGGTGCCGCGCGGGAGGAAATTATTGGTCGGGTCGGTGGCGTTGGCGTCGATGACGGTGGCGTTGGCCTCGGCCTCAGGGGTGAGAACGCAGCACGTGGAGAGGATTCGGGCGGAGACATTGGTCGCCGCCGGGCACGTGTACGCCCGGTCGTCGAGCGACAGCCCGGTGGGGAGCGGCACGAACGGGACGGGCCCGGCGAACAGCGTGCCGACGATGCCGACGGAGGCCTGGATCTGCGAGAGGTCCCCGGCGGTGGCGATCGGCGTGAGGAGGTCCGTCTGCGGGTATCCGGAGAAGGAGGTCGCGTTGCCGGCGTCCGCGGTGGTGTTGTACGGCAGGTCGCCGCCGCCGGTAAGCACGGCGCCGTCGACGCCGACGAGGATCTCGTTGTAGCTGAAGGAGACGAGCATCGTCCACGACTTGAGCGGGCGGGTGCCAGAGTTGAGCACGGTGGCGTTGGCCCGGAAGGAGTAGGGCTGCTTGTTCTTGTCGCTGACGAAGGGCCGGATCTTCTTGCGGTCCTCGAAGCTGTAGGTGAGCAGGATGCCGTTGCAGCCGGGGTCGGGCGCCGGAGCCGCCGCCGCCGCCGGGGCCGTCCCCCTCTGCGCCGCCGCCAGCCCCGCAAGCAGGAGGACCCCGAAGAGAACAGCGTGGCGAGCTATCGAGCCAGCCATGGCCGGATCGATCGGGAGAGCGTGGACGCGGTGGCGAAGTGATGGCGATTGCCGAAGGTGGGGAGCGAGGCGAGGTAGTAGATGAAGCGATTGGAAAGCGCGTGCACGGCTGGGGGGAGACGAAGACGAAGGGGAAGGGGTGGTGGGTTTGAACTGGGGGGCGGCGTCCGTAGCTTGCCCGCTGCTTCCTTTCCTTCGTCTTTGTATTGTTTTTCTTCACCAAAAAAAAATGACGTAAAAGGATGGGGTTTTGAAACAAAAGGTCGTGGAAAGCGACGCCGGCCGGAGAGGAGACGATCAGACGAGGTCGAGGACTAGGAGAGGGGGTGGGGGGAGCGTGGCTTGAATCTTGATGATTGGGCTACGCGTCCATGGAGCGTGGGCCCGCGACCAGCTGGTAGTGACGCGCTGACGCGGAGTGGCGGAGACTGCTCAAACGGTAGGGTTTGGTTGGGTCTCCTTTCCTTCGGGCAGGCGAGAAGACGAGAGACGGGGCGGGCCGTCCGATTGTGCCGTGCGCGGGGATGGATGGCTGGGGATGGGGATTTTTGGGCATTTGTGGTATCGGGGTGGGGCCCGCGCATGTGCCGAGGAGACGTTTTGTATGGCAAGGTTGGTGGGCCGGGCCGTGGCATCATGGCATGTGTCATGTGAAGTTTGTGCATGGCTCGTGGTCGGTCGAGAGCAGAGCAGGGGATCAGGTCACCAGGATGCTTCCGGGGATTGGAGAACGATTGTTTCAGCGAAAGTGAAAAATAGGTAGCAAATCAAGCCATTTCTGTAAACGAATCGAGCTAGAGTAGTATCACACTATTACTTCCAGGATCCCTCTGTTTCCCCGAAAATACGTGTAGTGGTGTAACGTAAGGCTACTTCCAATGCTCCACCTTGGTTGGTATCTTAAGTCCCAAGTAAGCAAAGTGATGATATGACACTATAGTTAATGAAGAAAGAGTGTATTCTAGTATCTAATTTGAATACCAGTTAGCTCACGAAATCCAACGCATAAAAATTTATTGTGCGATCCCGTGCGGTGCAACCCATCTCGTTCCCATCTCCCTTCTTCTCCATTTTCTTTCCCGGTGCTTCCTTTCTCCTCTCGCGCCGCTCCCCATCTCATTCCCATCGCCGGCCGCAGTGCCTCCTTTGTCCTCTCCACGCGGCGCATCGCGCTTTCTCTCTCCACCGGCGCCTCCTTTCTCCTCTCCCGCGCTCCCATCTCGTTCCCATCGCCGATCGCAGGTGCCTACTTTCTCCTCTTCGCCGGCGGCGATCGCCTTTTCTCTCTCCTGCGCTCCCATCTCGTTCCCATCGCGCCCGCCGCCCCATCTCCTACCGCTCGCGATCTCCGCGCCTCATGGGCGAGCGAGGATAGGAGCGAGGCCACCACCACCACCGGGAGCGAACCACCGCCTGCACCGCCGCCATTCAATTTCACCGGCGCGGTAGCTCCTCGGTCATCCTAGGACCGCCAAATCAATGGTATGTTCTTCCTTTCTCCTCGGCCATGTTCAGATGCGATATGAAATTTCAAAGATGATGCGGTTGTGTTCATTTTGCTTTGTTTGGATTTCGTACTCATATGAAATTTTCGAACTACCAATTGGGATATTCTTGAAGAATCCATGAATATTCTTCATGTAGATCAACCTCGGATACACCGAGTTCACATCTCACCTAAACTCAAAGCTGCAAGCATGCATTCTCGTAGTGTAAATTAGTAGTACATAATCCGCTTGTTTGGCTGAGATTAGAACCAGTTTTAAGATTCAATCACTTCATTCCTATTGATTCGGCAAATCTGATTCTTTTGTGGAAGATATGTTTGTATGAACAAATGTACAAAATAGGACATAATCTCCAGGAAACCAGAAAGCATATCATTATACTTTAGACAACAATAGAATCGGATATGTTAAATTGTTAAGTCTGATATTCAACGCCTGATGTGCTAGACTGAAAGTTGGATGCTGAACTGCTGTAGAGATTTCAGCATGATTGAGCATATCTTCTTTTACTCTTGGAGCATTTCTTCGATTTGTTCGCAGAAAAATTGGTAAGGGGAGCTGGAATGTCACTACCACCCAGAAATCCATGTTATCCACTGGGATAAGAGTACATTTGTGATAAGAGTTTGGCAAGGTGGATGTTATCCATGTTTGCAAGTCATACGTCCATATTCGTCAAATATATCTTCTGCTACAATCTCCTGATTAGGATCATCTGGGTTGTATCCACCTCGAGGACTCATGCCTGGCTTTTGCTTTAATTAGTTTTGACTGAACTAAAGTGTATGCATGTATTTTTTAATGACAGTTTTCATCTTATTCTTAACATCCTATTGCAGGCCAATGTATACCCATACCCATACACCCATGCGTCATCCATATAATTTTCACCCTCCTGAACAAGGACATCCAACTATGGAGAATTCCCATTTTGTTGGTGTTCCCTCACAGACTTTATTCTCAACACCACCACCACCACCTCACACTAAGGGGAATCCCTCAACATCCTGGTCTTTTTCGGCCAAAGTTGGAGCTTCTTCCAAAAGGAAAAAATACGTCATCCATGTGGATGATGATGTAGCTCCTGAAAGGACCAAGCATCGTTTGACTTACACACCCGAGGAAGAGAAGAGATTGGTAATGAAATGGCTTGGTTTAATGTTTAAATCCTGGTACTATGCATTTAAATTTTTAAATGTTAGGCACACTAATTTTCTTGTTCCCAATGTAGGCAAGTGCTTGGTTGGAGCATTCAAATGATCCTATCGATGGGAATAGCAAGAAGAGTGAGAAGTTCTGGGATGATATTGCTGCTGAATACAACAGTACCACTGAAGGCAATAGGAAGAGAGAAGCTGGGCAACTAAAGCAACATTTTCAGAAGGTGAAAGCAAAGCTCAATGCTTTTCAAGGGGAGTGGAGTGATGTAACTAAAATTTACATAAGTGGTTTTTCAGAGAAGCAACTGCAAGATATGGCCTTGAAGAAGTATGAAGTCAACAAAAAAGCAAGTTTCCCACATTTGACTATGTGGTTAGAAATGAGGGACCATGGGAAATGGCTGGCGTTAGTGAAAAAATGAACGGAGAGGCAGATCAGATGGACCTCACATCGAATGTTATCGATGTGGATGGTGAGGAGCGCCCGATGGGTCGCGATAAATCTAAGGCTGAACGCGATGGTAAACGCAAGGTACGAGAGCCAGCAGTTGTGACAGAGATTGGGGAGAAACTGGAGAAGCTAATTGAGGTTCAAAATGCATCTAGGGAGGAACGCAAAAAGGTCATTGAGACACAACAGCATCTATCAAGTCAGCAGCTTGAAGCGGCGAGGTTGCCAAAGAAACAAAGATGATTGGTTTGTATGAAAAGTTGATGTTTGCCGACACAAGTGGGATGGATGAGGATGCAAAGGCTGAGCGTGCGAGGGCATTGGCGAGTATGGGGGCGACGCTATTTCCTCAACAAAATTGACGTATGATATTTCCTCAAGCTTTTTATGTACGGATACACTCATAGAGCACTAAAAATAACTTAGTTGAGCATATTTTAGTTGGCACATAGTTGAGCATATTTTGCTTGTGTGAGGTGATCAATGAGGGTGCCCAAGGGCTACATAGTGCTGTCGTAGTATATGGTCTCAGGAAAGTATGGTCCAACAACTAGTGTTAATTTGCTAGTTGCCATGATCTAGGATTTTGATCTACTAGTGTTAACCTACTAGTGTTAACTTTCTGGTCCAACAACTAGGAAAGTATGGTCCATGCAATTACCTACTAGTGTTAACTTTCTGGTTCAGATTTTGATATAGGATTTCAGTGTTCTAATCACAATATTTGTTGCTGAATAGAACTTGGTTGTTTACTGATGATTCCTTGTTCTGCAGTTTTAGCGACTTTTGATTGCATCAAGGTTAGGCAGCTGGAACCATACAGATGCAGAGACGTCTTGATCAGATGAACCTATTGAGTTTCATCTTGCGCATCTCGTCTTTACATATATATGGTGTTTACTTTTGACAAAGACGTTATTATGTGGATGTACTTCAATCTAGAGTTTATGCTATGGCTTATGAATGATTTACTAATCATCTGTTTGTATGCAAAGAGGTGGCTGTTAATCCAAAAATATGAGTCTGGACTCTGGAATGGATGGGCCCTAATGCTTGACTGACTTGTTTAATAAGCTTTCATTTCTTTGCAGTGTTTCTACATTATTATGATTCAGAAGTCAGAAACTCAGAACTATCTTAGTTGACATTATTTTGCTTTAATTAGACCATTCCCTCACTGTCCCTGAGCTTACCCAGCAGATGTGGGATCTGCTGATGGGAAGCAAGGGATGGGAGAAGTGTTTCATGATTTTTGTGCAATGCTAATTTGAGTGGTTTGATATGTGGTGGTATACCATTAAAATTTCATGCTATGGTGTCGCAGATTTGAACACGCATGGCATTTGAGATGGTTTCACACAACTAATTAAAAAGCACTACTCTGCACCATGCATTTGATATGGTTTCACACTCTATGTATTTGTAGTCTGTCCTTGCATTTGATATGGTTTCACACTCTATGTATTCACAAGCTCTCTATATATGGCTGTGCTCCACTTCTCTCTCCATTTCCTACTCTGCACCGTGCTCCACTTCTCTCTCCATTTCCTACTCTGCACCGTGCTCCACTTCTCTCTCCATTTCCTCCACAACATGTCTCATCAACCAGATGATGCTGATGAAGAAAACATCATGTATCCGGCTGCATTGTACACACTGGATGAATTTCTTGTCGAGGAGGAGATCATAGACTCCATTGTCGAGGAGGTCACGAAGAGTCTGAAGGGAAGCCTTGAAGCACTAGAAACAACATCTCTTAACAGAAGTGGTCCAAGGAGGTACGTGAATAGGCCGCGTGAAGAAGCTCATCAGCGGCTTGCAGATGATTACTTCTCCGACAACCCTCTCTACTGCAACAAGGTATTCCGTAGAAGATTTCGGATGAGAAAACCCTTTTCTACATATCGTCGACACACTAGGCGAGTGGTCTTCGTATTTCACTGCAAGGACAGATGCCCTTAATCGCCATGGGCTCTCTCCATTGCAGAAATGTACGGCGGCTATTCGCCAATTGGCGTATGGTACACCTGCAGACAATCTCGATGAATACCTGAAGATTGGCGAGAGTACCGCAGTTGAGTGTTTGAAGTTGTTCGTGCAAGGCGTTATTGATAACTTTGGAGAGGAGTACTTACGAAGCCCCAACACTGAAGATATGGAGCGCCATCAGATTGGCGAGTCGTGGCTTTCCTGGCATGTTGGGAAGCCTAGATTGTATGCACTGGCGTTGGGAAAAATGTCCGATGGCATGGAAGGGTCAATTTACTAGCGGCTATAAAGGCGCGCCTACTCTTATTCTCGAGGCAGTTGCTTCTCAAGATCTTCGGATATGGCATGCCTTCTTTGGTGTTGCCGATCTAACAATGATATCAACGTGCTGAATCAATCGCCGTTGTTCATTAAGCAGTTGAAAGGGCAAGAGCCTCGGGTGAACTATACTGTCAACGACAAGGAATACCAACATGGTTATTACCTTGCAGATGGGATATATCCAGAATGGGCTGCGTTCGTCAAGACAGTATCAATGCCACAAACAGAGAAGCACAAGTTGTTTGTCGCGCATCAAGAAGGGGCAAGGAAGGATGTGGAACGTGCGTTTGGTGCCTTGCAGCGTCGATTCTCTATTGTGCGTTATCCCACGGGTTTGTATGACCGGGGTGATCTCCAGAATATCATGTTAGCTTGCATCATTCTTCACAATATGATAGTTGAGGATGAAAAAGAAGAGGCGGCAGATGATCTTGACTTGAACGAGGCCGCAAGCACATCGACCGTTCTACCATCCGTATTCCAACACGGCGACATGCCGGAATTTGCCGATGTGCTCCAAAGAGATGCTAACATCAGGGATCGCCCTACTCATAGAGCACTAAAAAATGATTTAGTTGAGCATATTTGGAAAAAGTTTGGGCCGAAATAGATTATGTTCATGACTATATTCATGTACCTCTAAATATATTTTAATGATATTTTAGTTGGCACTTTTATGTACAGATACATGTTTATGTATTTACGTTTGTGTGTGTCAATAAACATGTATTGCTTTAGTACATGCTACAAATGGGCCACAATGCTCAAATACTAGTAAAGATCATGCATGTAATTAAATGAAACAACTAAGATACTATACCATAAGAAACCATGCATTGGGAATGTAGTATCCTAACACTCTTCATGCACTAAGAAACTGCATTAAGATACTGTCCATTGGGAGTAGCCTAAGACCCACTTTTTGCGAGCCAGTGCAATCTAAAGGGTGTTTGGTTCAAGGGTATTGCTCTCTCTACTGCTCAATCCTTATCCACCCTCTTATTCACGTGACTCCAACTGGACCCAACCCTCTTGACTAGAAACGAAGTGGCTTTCCACTCTATTGCTTACTCCGTCTTTCGCCTAACCATGTGTTGCCGCCATTGTACACGTCGTCGGCTCGGGCAAGCTCTGGCTATCCGCTACACCGTCGATCCCCCTCGAGTGTGAGCAGTTGTACCGTTAGCCACCATTTGTAGCTGTGTTGCACGCTCTTGGTATTTTGTTATTTCTTCTGCGCGATCAGTACTAGTCCAACAAGCACAACGACCTTCCCTCAAAGTCACCACCATTGTGTGTGTCCTTGTCATCCCACAACCCGCCGCTATTGTAGCCTCCCCTCCTGGCAATCTGGCCTCTCCCTCATCGGAGAGGATCAACGACGTGGCCCGCAATGAGGGTAGTACTGTGTGTTGGCCTCGCTGCCGCCGGGCGCTACCTTCATGAGTGTCGCCGTAGCCAAGCGCAGCGTCGCCATTCCGTGCGCCTGCCAGCGATGAGGTGTTGGATTTGGCCAGATGTCGCCTCCTTTGTGCCCGTCCAAAGTGTTGCAACACGTAAATCGAGTTGTTGCGGCGTGTCTTTCCATGTTGCAATACCTCTTCTAAAATATTTACTGCAGTTGTAGCAATGTGTGTTTCATTTGTTGCAACATCTATTTTTTTATGGGTAGTTTTCTTGTATTATTGCGCAAATAATTCCCATTTGTTGTATTTTTTTTGGGCTGTGTTTTGTGTTTGTTGCAACGTCTTATTTTTGCCGGGGTAGTTTTCTTGTATAGTTGCACAAATAGTTCCTATTTGTTGTAATTTTTTGGGTTATGTTTTGTGTTTGTTGCACGTGAAGCGAGTTTTTGTTGCAAGCCGAGTTTTACGATTTTTTGTTGCATTAGATCGAATGGTTGAGATTGATCATTTTGAGTGAGATCCGATGACAGCTGAAAGCGTACGATGGGAAGATTCCCATCGTGCGTATGGGCACTAGTTCTTCCCTTGGTTTAATACCTCACCTTGTCATGTCTAACATTGGTCATGCCACGGCTTTTTAGGCACGTGATTGGTTCATGCTTATGGCTTACCACATTTTGTTAGCCCCATGCATGATCTATATGTCGTATACTCAACTTCTTAGCTAAATTTGACAACTTATTTATTGGCCACACCTTCTGTGGCAAGCCATACACTGCCTAAGCTTAGTTATGGCAACGTTAGGCATGAGCCAAACAGGCCTGACTTTAGTGATAATATGACATATAAACCACGGAAGAACCGGTCTACATTTGTGTATATGACTTGTTAGGTGCTGGTAGATCGACGCGTTCACACGGGGGGACAGGATTGCGGTGGCTTAACATTCACGAGTTGATCGAGTCGATGTAGAATTTCACAAAGACGTTCATTTCATAATCGAGAACAAGCAAGCACACATCTTCTGCACCTAAAGAAGAAATGGCCTGCCTGTGAACCCGGGTCAACCATTCAGTTTTGAGTTTTGACGCATCAGCAGCTCTTTTTCCCTTCGGGTACAGCAGTTTGAGCACTAAGCAGTTGGTTCTCGTCCTTCTATCTAGTATATCCACGAGGCTAGTATGTTGTTTATTTGGTTAGTCCATAGCGCGACATATGGACGTGGGCTCACGTCCATGGCTCCCTGATTGCCGTTGATGGCCACTGCTGCAAGGAGCCAACAAGAGCTAGTGCGCTCGACGACGAGAGCTTGTCATTAATCCATTATGCAAAAACTATCGAACGCTAATCGGGAGAACTGCTCCTGATTAGCAGCTCCATTCCCTCCTTCCCATCATAAGAGTGAAACAATCAGGGGTTCGATCACCAGAGCCTCCGTGTTATTTGAGTGGTGTCGTCATGTCATGCATGCTAAAACCAGTTTCGATATGCAATTTGCAAATTTTACACATCCAACTCGAAGGGCAGCAATCCGAGAGGAACATGTGAATTCCTCTTAACATGTGTCGGAAGTTTTTGGGCCCATCGGCCTGTTCAGAAAGGCCGAGCATTTTTAAGCAACCTAGATATCCAAGGTAGTGTGAAGCCCATTTTCGAGGGCAAAGTCATCGCCCCGTAGCCATAGGTAAGTTGTTCGACTGGTGCCACACGAAAGAGCCCAAACGAAGCGGGCATCTTCTCGGCCGTTTTGCGAATTTAGGCTGCCGAATCGGCCTGCACCC
Source organism: Ampelocalamus luodianensis (assembly GCA_036346255.1). Classification (NCBI taxonomy): domain Eukaryota; kingdom Viridiplantae; phylum Streptophyta; class Magnoliopsida; order Poales; family Poaceae; genus Ampelocalamus; species Ampelocalamus luodianensis. The sequence goes on along the minus strand of CM070622.1, from coordinate 21,123,295 downwards.
ATCCATCTGCCGGCCGATTTACGATGACAAATCTTATTCCTCGCACTACTTCTTTCCCCGTGATAGATCGGGAACTTATGCATGTGATTTACTGATTGTGGATATCATGAGGATATGTGCACGATATTAGGATGATGTTACAATTGGCAATTACACTTTTGGTTTGTTATTTCTCGTGTTTTGGCAAATGTCCCAAGACTATCGAGTTGAGCGGTCCGATCGATGAGCGATCGCGGCCGAGCGTTAGAGCGATCGACCGCCATTGAATGGCGATCGACGGTTTTATCTTGAATGTTGATTTGATTGGCTAATTGGTTTTGAGTTAAGTCATATCCATGTTTATCCTTGTATATGTGTTGCATATTGCATGGTTTCACTAACGTGGGTCAAGTTGTGAAGAACTTGTTCCGGAGGCGATTTCTCGTCTATTCTTTGTGCGGTGTTTTGAAGGTCAATGACGGTCAGCGGCGAGAGGATCGGGACTAAGCTTGGAGAGGCGAGGTCGGAACGATCATGGATGCGGGTGAGGTCAATTGGCTCAAGCGTGGCATCGAATGGGCGAGGATGACCGAACGGGTAGTTGGTCGACGGGTTGATCAAGCGGCGCGGGGTCGGTGCAAGTGCCTTGGTGGTTCGGAGGAATGCGGGCGGGAGACTTGCCGAGCATGATGAGGCCGTTGATCAACCTACACGTGCGAACAAGCGATCGCCGACGAGGTGGACTCGGTCCATGGAAGGATCGAGAAGGGTATTTTGGTAATTTCACCAAATCTGGCTTTGTGACGGTTGGCTAAACCACGGCGCGGGGCGTCGCAAGATGAAGTGGTTTAGGTCAGAGATAATGGTTTCGCCGCTTTAAAAGCGTGCGTAAGTGTCCGTTCATGTTGGGCCTTAGCGGGAGCCCATTAGAGAAACTCTTCTAGAAGCAAGGCCTCTCTATAAATAGGGGGTGTCTTTGGACAAGCCACTTCAAGCACTTCATTTGCAAACCCTAGTTTGGTTTAGGGACTTAGAGAAAGAGAGAGGCTTAGGGTTCTAGGAGATGAGTTGATTGTGTGCTCATGGATTGAGCTCTTGTCCTCCTTGAGGAGTTTGTAACCAAAGCAACATCATGATTCAATCCATGGATGATTATCCAAAGATGTGTCTCTTTGTGTTTTCCTTCTCATTTTATGATTTTGAGTCAATCTTTGATCTTTTGGTTTTTGGTTGATCTCTTGTCCACTTCTATCTTCTTTGTGATGTGTGGGAATACATCTAGGATCATCAAGATCATCAATCTCCCACGAGCAAGTTTTAGATCGTGTTTTTCGTTTTTGCTCGGTTTTGAACCTTCCTTGGTAAAACTGAAAAGATCAAAACTTTGAAGTAGATCTTTTCGATCGTCACACTGGAATAGATTCGGATATCATTGGGAAGTTGTGTTCCAAATTTGGTCAAGTTTGGCGTGTAGATCAAAAGTTAGATCGATTTTGGTTTTGAAATAGTCTTGAAATTAGCGTTACGTGCTGATTTTACTATTCACCGGTCCGACCGCTCTGTGCCAGTCGATCGACCGTCGCGTCTGATCGGCCGCTCTGTGGCGGTCGGCCGCTCTATTCATCAACACTGTTCATCAGTTGAAAATTTGTGTTTCGATTGTTTCTTACGGGGTTTGAAGGAAATTCAACATAAGTCTTCCAACGTGGTTTCTATTGATCTTCATAGCTCTCATAGCTATAGGAGTGAAATTTGTGTTGAATCTAATATTTAAAAGAAAAATTTGGTTAAGCTCCTATTCACCTCTCTAGTCGCCTTTCCTAGGCCTACAATTGGTATCGAGCACAGTTAGCTCTTCTTATAGATCTTAACGGTCTTTGGAGCCATGGCGGTCGACAAGTATGCAAACAAACCACATATCTTTGATGGATCTGATTTTCTTATTGGAAGACTCGTATGCAATTCTACATCGAGGCTCAAGGGCACGCTATTTGGCTTAAGGTCAAAAATCCATATGTTGTGCGGTAGGTGACGATGTGATCACTCCGGATGTTGAGGCTAATAGCAAGGCTCAAACTTTACGATTCAAGGGCTTAGTCGATCCGAGTTTGAGCGTGTTGCTCATTTGAGGTCCGCTCATGAGATCTGGAGGACTCTTTGTGATTACCACGAGGGTTCTCTGCGATCAAGGAAGTGAGGCAGAACCAACTCAAGAAAGAATACTCAAAGATCGAGCAAAAGCACGGTGAGTCTTTAGATGAGTTGTGGGAAGGTTCTCCAAGATTCGCATAATCTTACGCTTGTGGATCTTGTCTTCACTGAATCAGAATGCACGCCAGATTTTGGGTGCTCTTGATGTGAGAGTTTGGGGATGAAAATCACTTCCATCAATGACAACATCACATCATGAGTGAGCTTACCATGGACAAGCTCTACTCGAGGTTGAAGATGCATGAGATTGACTTTATCTCGCGTCTCCCAAGGCAGTCGATGGCGTTAGTGGTCGACCCTTCTAAGGGTAGTTCTTCGATTCTTTTGATTTTAGCTCATCTGGTCTTTCTTTGTCCGCTTGGCATTCTTTGAGCGATGAGCAACTAGAGAAGATACGAGGATGACTTAGCCCTCCTATCCACCGATTCTCGAGAGCATTCAACAAAGTAAGAAATAGGAGGAGAGGTGGACCTATCACTTGTTTTGAGTGTGGTGAGCCAAATCACATTCGCTCCAAGTGCCCCAAGTGAAGGGCAAGAGGAGAAGGATTTTGGAGACATCCACAAGCTAAGGATGCAAAGCTAAGAAGCCCAACTATCGCAAGTTCGTCACCGGGTCCTTGCCGCTCTCGAGAGTGTTGATATGGCGATGTGGACTCGGGGACGGAGGGCGGCGACGATGACTCCATGGCAAGAAGAAGACTCATGATTTCACCGGCATGTGCTTCATGGCGGGGACGACCACGACGTCGACTCCTCCAACGACAGCGAACTCTTGGCGATCCGCGAGGTATGTCCATCACCAAATGAAATGAAACGTGCTTTGGTTGTTCTTGAACAAAAAGCTGAAGAAGCAAGCTAAAAGATAAAGAAACATGATACCATAATTGAAGACTTGAACCTAGAAATTGTTAGGCTCAAATCTATTAATCCTACAAATGATTGTGATTCTTGTCTTAGCTTGATGTTTGATCGACCAATCTACAAACTACTCATTCCTCTCATTACAAATCAATTAAAAGATGCTCTTGATGAAATTGAATCTCTCAAGTCTAGTCCTTCTTGTATGAATGCTATTGCTCTAGATGTGACTCTGTAGATGCTATTCCTTCACCTTGTTTAAACGTGCGTTGCTTGAATTAAAATTGAATAGCGCTACAAAAGAATTGAAATTTGATCCTAGTCATACTTGCTCTCATTGTGAGGATAATAAGGTCAAAATGAAAGAGATGGCTGAAATGGTTCTTTATTCTAGATCTGCATCATGTGAAAATTGCCTAAACTCACAATTGAGAATGATGCTCTAAACAAGACTTTAAAGGAGAAAGCTAATATTGAAAAATCCATGTTCATGGCGCATCCAAGAAAGATATTGACTCTTCTTGCCGTATCTTGTGTCTTGAAATTGAAATGAATGTAGATAAGATACAAGAGGCATTTAGAGATAAATTTAAGGAGCAGTTGAATAGGATTAGGAATTCATATTGTGTGTCTTGTGAGGCATTAAAAGTTGAGATAGCTATTCTCAAGGATGAGTATGATGAGGCAATCAAGTCTAGTAATTGTTTGTCATGTAAGGACATAGCCAAAGAAAATGATTACCTAAAGATACTCTTGAGAGATTTCTTGGTGGGAAGAAGAACCTCAACATGATTCTTGATACATCTAAGGTGAGTGTGAAGAATAGTGGCTTAGGTTTTAATTCAATAGAGCATTCCAAGAACCATCCACCTAAGATCACGAGAGGCATTGAGAGTGGCTTGTTTGAGGTAGAACCCTGAACCATCTAAGATTGTTTTTAGATCTGCGAGTTTGCCCAAACTTCTTCTAGCAAGACAGTGTTTCTACTTCAATAGGTCGAGACCCTCAAAGGTCAAATACCATTGCACCTTACAAGAAGGATGGCCACATTGTTGAGTTACGCTTGGTAGAGCTAAGATTGAGAGGAAGGGGAGGATGGCGCTTTGAGGTCCATTAGAGGAGTTCCTTCACCTCTGTAGTCTCTAGAGCAGGCGACTGTCTTTCATGCTAGACATAGGCCTAGGTTGGTAGATGACTTCTTTGACTCCTTTGGAGGTTCTAGGCGCGTTACGGTTTGGGATATCATGAGGAGAGACCACGGGTAGCATCTAGGCGGGAGTACTGACCTTTTGGTAGGTCGATTCGGAGAGGTCTAGGTGTTTCTCATGTGCATTCGATGATTTTACTCTTAATCGGTTTCTTCTTTGCTTCTCATTGTTGTTCCTCGGCATCGTGTGACTCGATCTTTGGATTCCTAAGTCTTTTATTACTAACCCGATCGAGGCACGGATGTTTTCTGCTTATGCCCTGTAGGTCAGTCGTGCGGAAGGAGGACATATGGCTTGTTGACTCGGATGTTCTCGACACATGATGGAGATTCTAGATGGTTCTCCTCCTCACACGTGCATCGGCAATGAGTTGATCACATTTGGGGATCTTTGCTACGGACCGTGTGATGACCAAAGAGGGCACGTCTTGCGTCAACAACAAGTTCATGCTTAAGAACGTCGCTTTGGTAAGTAAGCTAAGGTATAATCACGCTGCTCTGCTTCTCAATTTTGCTTGATGAGGAGTGCGGAGGTAAGGTTTAAGAGTGGTGAGTGTAGAGTTACGGACTCTTGGTGAGAATGTTTTTGGGATCACTAGGTTTGAGAGGATTTTTAGTCTTGATTTGATGTCTCATCCGCTTCGAGTTCTAGATGTCTTGTAGCTTCGATTCTCTTGATCTAGTCTTATGGCATCGTAGACTTGGTCACATAGGTTTTGACCACTTGACTAGAGTCATTAGCAAGGATTTGATTAGAGGTTGCCTAGGTGAAGGTACATTAGAGACCTAGTGTGCGCTCCCTGTAGACATGGTAAGATGGTTTCGCTTCTCATCCACCTCTTACTTTAGTAATGACCGATGGTCCAAGTCGACTTTGCACTTAGACACTGTTGGTCCTTCTAGGTTCGATCTTTGGTGGAAAATGGTATGTGCTTGTGATTGTGGATGACTTCTCCGGTATTCATGGGTTTATTTTACAGTTTCTAAGGGCGAGGTTTTGGATTTTTAGAGAATTGGTCCTTAGACTAGTGTTGATCTTCTGGAGCTTTGAGAGTCATTAGGAGTGACAATGGGACGAATTCAAGAACTCTTCTTTTGCCACTTTACTGCGCGATAGGGAATTGAGCATCGATTCTCTTCTCCTAGAGTTCCTCGTGAGAATGGCGTTGTAGAGAGGAAGAAGCAGGACCCTTGTAGAGATGGCTAGAACCTTGCTAGATGAGCATTCCACACCTAGGAGATTTTTGGTGAGGCGATCTCTACCGCTTGTTATGTGTCTAATAGGGTTTTCTTGAGAGCTGTGATTGGCAAGACTTCTTATGAGCTTAGATTTGGTCATAGGCCTAAAGTCTCTCATTTCAAGATTTTTGGTTGCAAGTGCTTCATTCTTAAACATGGCAATTTGGATAAATTTGAATCTAGATGTTCGATGGCATATTCCTTGGATATCTGCTCATTCTCGTGGCTATCGTGTATTTAATTTGGATACTAACAAAATTGTTGAGACTTGCGAAGTCACTTTTGATGAGGCTAGTCACGGTACTAGACAGATCTTTGCAGTACACGGGTTTCGATATTCGAGAAAGCATCTTCGTCGACGATGACTACGAGGATGAGGACCCAATCCATCCTCAAGTCTCTTAGAGATGGTTGGAGAGCACTGCTACCACTACTCCGGCTTGGTGAGCGGCCTCCTCCTATCTTCACAGCGACACTGAGTGGCTCTGCTCCTACCTCCACGACCCATGAGGTAGAGGCCATACGCACGGAGCTCCTCTTCATATTCGCGGACGACATCCGCTTTGAAGCGGATGATTGGGGATTTCAATGAGCGAGTCACTCGCTCGGGTTTATTCTCTGATTCTCATGCACATTACTGCTTTTGTCGCGTCTTTTGAACCCGAGATGTCACCCATGCTTTATCGATTCCTCTTGGGTCAATGCCATGCATGAAGAACTTGAAAATTTTGAAAGAAACAAAGTCTGGACCTTAGTTGAACCTCCACTGATATTCATGTAATTGGAACAAAATGGATTTTTAAAAATAAGCAAAGTGAGGATGGGTTGGTAGTTCTTAACAAGGCTAGGCTTGTAGCTCAAGGTTATTCCAGTGGAGGTTTAGATTTTGAAGAGACATTTGCTCTGTCGCTAGATTAGAAGCCATTCGCATCTTTGCTAGCTTTTGCTTCTTCTAAGGGCTTTAAGCTTTTTCAAATGGATGTCAAAAGTGCATTTCTTAATGGTTTCATTGAAGAAGAAGTCTATGTCAAGCAACCTCCGGCTTTGAAAATCATAAGTTCCCAAACCATGTTTTTAAACTCTCCAAAGCCTTGTATGGATTGAAGCAAGCCCCTAGAGCTTGGTATGATAGGCTTAGAGTTTCCTACTTGATAATGAATTTAAAATGGGTTTGGTTGATAAAACCTTGTTCACTCTCGAGCATGGCGGTGATTTTTATTGGTTGATTTATGTGGATGATATCATATTGGTGGTTCGTCTCATGCTTTGGTGTCAGTTTTCAGATTCTATGAGCGGGGAGTTCGAGATGAGCATGATGGGAGAATTGACCTTCTTCCTTGGTCTTCAAGTCAAACAAGCGAAAGAAGGCACTTTCGTTCATCAAAGTAAGTATGCAAAAGACCTTCTTGGCGTTTCGACATGGGAAGCGTAGACCAATGTCTACTCCCATTGCCACAACCACCGTCTTTGGACCCGATGAGGATGGAGAGCCGTGGATCAAAAAGAGTACCGCATGACATGATCGGCTCCTCCTCTACCTCACGTCGTCGAGGCCGACATACAATTCGGTTTGTGTCAATGCGCTCGATTCGAGCTTCCCTCGTGCTTCTCATACGTCAAGCGATGCGGCGCATATTCAGTACCTTCAAGACACTCTTGATTTTGGACTCGTTTTCTTCCGATTCGCTCTCTATTCGGGCGTTTACGATCGCGATTTTGCGGGTGTAGAGTGGATAGGAAGAGTACTTACAGCACTTGTCATTTCTTGGGCACATCTCTTATTTCTTGGTCTTCTCAAAGCAGTCCTCTGTTGCATGATCCATCGCCGAGGCGAATACGTCATTGCAGACAGCGGTTGTTCTCGAGTTCTCTGGATTTTGTCTACTTTGCGGGACTATGGATTATTTTTGGAGAGTGTTCCTCTTTCAGTGACAACACTAGTGCCATCAACATTGCCAAAAACCCGATTGCAACACTCTAGGACCAAGCACATTGATATTCGATATCATTTTCTTAGAGACCATGTTGAGAAAGGTGATGTTGTGCTTCATTTTGTTGAGTCCGCGGCAGAGTTCTTGATATTTTCACTAAGGCTCTTGATTCTTCTCGTTTTGCTACGTTGCGGGGAGAGTTAGGGGTTATTAGTCCTCTTGGCCTGTTTTGAGGGGAGTTTGCTCCTTTGCATTCATTGTATCATAATGCATTTTCAATTCTACATCTTGCATTGTAATATAACTTCATGGAGCTTTGATTATTATCCTTGTATGACTTGATTTCATACTTTATACCTTGTCATGTCTTGTGTTAATGTGCTAAGACTTACTGTTATGGCTTTTTCATATGTAGCTTAGTTTTGCCATGATAGTTTTATTATCTGAGCAATTTGAATCAAAACATAACTTTTGAATCTTGTGACTAGTTTTGCTTTAGTGATCCTCTTATGATTCACGCCATGTCATATACGCTTAATTGAGTCTTGAATCGATATGAGTTTTAAAATGAGCTTTGGAAGTCCTTAAGTCAAGCAAATGAAAAATTATAAGTTTTTACGTGAAAAAGCGATCTCACCAACTCTTTCTCATGAGACGGCTTGCCATTGTACTAGGCTTGAACTCGGGGAGTTTTGGATGACCTAGATCACTCTCTTAAGCTTTCTTGCTTGGGATGGTCGCAGCAAGGCTTGAGATCTAGCACATTGCTAAGAAAACAAAATTTCTTTTGGTTGAAGCTTAGGAGGCGTTGTGAATGACTCCTAGTCCAGGACTTGCTTTACTAAGATAAAACACAAGTCTTTGACCAAAGTGCTATAATGTGATAAAATTCCACTTGCTTGAACAAATTGATTCATAAAATGCTCAAAATTGACTCTTTGTCTAATTTATGGGTTCCATTTGGCTTATAGACATGGCTTGACTCCTTCTTGGATACCTTTAGTTAAACTATAATCTTCAACATCTTTTCTTGCTAAGCCTTTATTTCAACTCAAATTATTGCTCTGTTGGCTCTAGCTTGCTATATATGTTTTGCCATGATGGAACTTTGCTACTTCACATAATATGGCTTGGTGTAATACTTGTCTAGTCTTCTTGGATACTTCTCATGGCTCTGTTGCTAAAAATGAAAAAATTGCTGACCATTCCACATCATTCATGCTCTATCTTCTTCCATGGTTCTTCTTGAATACATTGTCAAAGGGAGAAAGATTGGTAAAAATGTTGTTTTAGAGCTGTTTGGAGTCTTAGGGAGAACAATTGTCAATTCGTGAATACTCACCATGATCGAAGGTCAAATAGAACAATTGTTCTTTCATATAGACCTTAAGTGAGATTTTTGGCGATTCTCTGGAAATTGAAGTTTTTGTGCTGTCCTTTGCCTTATCTCACTTGCCTTAACTATTCTGAAGCCAACTTGGTCATTTTCATGGCTTTCTCTTGCTTTTGGACCAAGTTGTGCCTTTGCGTAGCAACGATTCTTTACTTTTCAAACTACAAACTTACATTTTACGGAAGATTGCCGATGTGTTCATCAAGGGAGATTGTGGATATCATGAGGATATGTGCACGATATTAGGATGATGTTACAATTGGCAATTACACTTTTGGTTTGTTATTTCTCGTGTTTCGGCAAATGTCCCAAGACTATCGAGGTTCAAAGTGATGCATTGTGGCGAAGCGATCCGGCCGACGAGTGATCGAGCAAGCCATTGAATGGCGATCGGCCGGGTTTATCTTGAATGTTGATTTGATTGGCTAATTGGTTTTGAGTTAAGTCATATCCATGTTTATCCTTGTATATGTGTTGCATATTGCATGGTTTCACTAACGTGGGTCAAGTTGTGAAGAACTTGTTCGGAGGCGATTTCTCTGTCTATTCTTTGTGCGGTGTTTTGAAGGTCAATGACGGTCAACGGCGAGAGGATCGGGACTAAGCTTGGAGGCGAGGTCGAAGCGATCATGGATGCGGGTGAGGTCAATTGGCTCAAGCGTGGCGCAGAATGGGCGAGGATGACCGACGGGTAGTTCGGTGCGGCGGGTTGATCAGCGGCTGGCGGTCGGTGCAAGTGCCTTGGTGGTTCGGAGGAATACGGGCGGGAGAGACTTGTCGACATGATGAGAGCCGTTGATCAACCTACGCATGGCGAACAGCGATCGCCAGCCGAGAGTGGACTCGGTCCATGGAGAAGGATCGAGAAGGGTATTTTGGTAATTTCACCAAATCTGGCTTTGTGACGAGTTGGCTAAACCATACTGATGCTAACACGTTCGCAGTCATAAACTTGCGTTTGCAGAGCTTAGTCCTTGATAATAAAATCACCCCTGAAAAGAAAGCATTTATGCCCTCTCTCTCTCTCTCTCTTTTCACTCTGCTGCTGGGGTTGCTCGCTGGCTGCTGCGCCGGAGTCTGAAGCTTGAACAGGCTGCACATGGACCTGCTGGGTGCTAGTAAATTTATGTGCTTGTTACTTTACAAGCCTCTGAAAACCCGTGCATATGACTTTTTCAACTGAAATTGTTGACCAGACAACCTCCCCTTGGTATACAGCCAATCCCCAAGTTCTGCAGTCTCAACCCAAGGAATGGCTAAACTGATAAAGAAGCTTAAGGATACGTAAAATAGTGCAACGTGATATGTCTGTAAACTTTTTTATGTAGAATATGAGATGGTGTGGATGAGAGAGGTGGAACATAGAGAATTGAGTCATCTCTTATGCGGTAGTCGACTGTAACACGTGAGAACAAGATACATTATATATAAAGAAATTGTTTATAAAGACATGTAAAAAATAACTCATTATAGAAGCTTTCTTTACTTCTATCTATAGATGATATGGAAAGATATTGTAGAAAATATTTGTCTATATCATTGTACATGCCCTGAGATATAGAGAAGTCGTGTACGTGTTAGTATCTTTCATGCTTTGTTTTTCTTACAGTTGCAAAAGCTGCATCACCGCTGCTAATTTTGCTTTGTTTTTCTTACAGTCGCAAAAGCTGCATCACCGCTGCTAATTTGGAGCATTTAGGGACATTAATGATTCATGCAAGGCCGATGGTAGCAGATCAGAGCAGGCGCTAGTGCCACAGAGTTCCAATCTTCGAAGAGCTGAGCTGACGGGCTAGGTAAAAAACAAAAAAGAACAGTTTCTAACAATGCAGGTTGTTTCAGTTTTAACAAGATTCAGTCAGGTCTAACAAAAGCACTACAGACAACCAAAACCCGCCGTGCCCCAATCGACTGGGGACGCGCAGTTCGTCGCCGGCCGTACGCCTCGCCGTCCGGCATTTCGTCCTACCTCCCTTGGATCCACACTTATCCACTGTGCTGTCGGTGCATCGCACACGCGCAGAAAAAGCTCCCTGTTCGAGGAACAGAGACATCGACAGAGAGAGGGCCCAGTAATAATATGCGACGAGTTGATGGCCTGACGCAGATCGGCGTACATGCTCTCCGCTCCTGTTGATTGACCGACTGACCTGGTGATCCCTCTCGTGCCAGGTCTGATTTGCCTCACCTGCCGTGTCGGTTGCTTCGTTGCTTACTACTACCACATATTTGCGAGAGCAACGGCCATGTGGTTTTGGGGTTCTGCTTAGCTCAGTTTCAGTCGAGCCGGCGCTGTCAGGCCGTCGGTTGATCCGTCGCTGATAAGTACTTTAGGGTTTGTTTCGATGAGAGCTCTGCTATTATGCTATGCTAGTACTATATTAGCAATGATGTGTAAACTTACGCTAACGCTTGGCCTCACTGCATCTGCATGGCTCATTTGTGCAGCGCCCGGCATCATGTGACGGGCGAGAACAAAGGGGGCGAGTGAGTTGTGACATGAATGTCGCAGCTGTTCGAAACTAGTGTGACATGAGGACTAACACCTCTGTTAGTAGCGACAAATGAAGTAGGTGGCTGGCCGTCCGCGTCACCGACCAGTGCACAAGCACAAATGACAAACCAGTGAACGACGTGACCTCACGCACCATCCAACTTTCTTTTTAAGCAGCTAGTGAGCAACCAAATTAAGCTCCAAGCTTAGCTTCACTCAAGTATGAAATGATAGAACAAACACAATAGCTTCACTCGAGTATGAAATGATAAAACAAACACCTTAGCTTCACTCGAGTATGAAATGAAACCTATGGTCTCGTGTTCATACGCCTTAATCGGCTTACTTAACTGAGCCCTTTCAGTATTCAACTATTCATACGCCTGGCTCGATAGTCAACATGTACTCGCCGTCTGATGTAGCGTTCAACGGTTAAGAACTCGAAGCCGTTGATCGCGCCGTCGACGGCTCAAACAGATCCAGGAAGGATCAAAGACCGTACAGGAATGGACATCGTCAGGAAATGGGAACCACCCCTGCAATCCAGTCATCCAGATCACTGTCTAGCTCGAGCCAAGCAGCGAATCCATGCACTCAACCGGAGCTCTGGTCGATCTCAGCATCGGTGCAGAGATGATGGACGGACCCTAGTAGCGACCTGGCCCCTTGCAGGCTTGCAGCTGCCACGAAGACGGAATTCCAGCTCCATGCATTAATAATTCCATTCTTCATGGGTTGGTGGCCTTGATCCATTTGTCCTCGAGAAATATCCAGGGTCTGTTTGGATCACATAATAATATCGTCAGATTTTGCTATACTTTTTTTATATCAAAACTGTCTAAGGAGGTAGGGGTATCAAAATCGACGTCACACATTGACTAGCAAAAATAAATTTTATCATATTTTTTTTGAGTCATTACGCGTGAGACTAGGTGACAGAAAAGAAATCTCGCCACAAGTGTGATTACGAACCAAACAGACACTTAACTTGATTAAACTTAGCTAACTCGAAGTATGACAATATTTAACTACAAACTAAACAATCCCTAATCTAACACGCATCTCATCTTCTCCTTGTATATAGTTTGCGAAATGGCCTATATATGACTGCTGCAGGGTCGTATGTATATATATGGTCCCCTACAATTAGGCTTGCTAATGGTCTAGAAACCAACCCAAACCCACACCAACCCACTTCAATGAAACACATGAATCAAAACCAACACAACCCAGTAGTCCACATTAAAAAAAACCAAACCAACTCAACTCACATATAACTTCAACCTAAATCAACTCAAACCATTTACCTCAATATGGGTTGAACCCATGGGTTCCCATTAGAACCCACAAAGTCTCAGCCCACACAAAGTCTCAGCCCACACTAATTACAACTTAGCCAATTGTCTGATCAGATCGGACGATCAGAAAGGCAAGGAAAATCGTACATATATCTCACAGTCCCTACCTCCTCCCAAGTCCCGACACAGCAATCCAGTAGCAAGGCATACCCGACTCCTGCATAAGCGTAGCCGATTCCCCCAAAAGCCCAAAAGGACAAACCACAACACCACCACGCGGCCACTCACTGCCCCGTCGATCTCGGATAGGAGTGCAATGATGGAGTCTAACGCGTCCACCTAAGGCAGCTGGTGTAGCACCAGCTGCCTTAGCCGCAGCGACGACCTGTCGTCGTCCCCAGCGGTGGCCGTGGGAATCCACCGCCTGCTGCAGTCCTGCGTGGCCGGCGCCACCGACGACTCCATCGCGACACTAGTGGCTGACCTGGAGTTCCCCGTGTCGTCGCTGGACGTTCCGCGGCGCCGCCATGGAGCTTCGGCTGCTGGCCAAGCACAACCCAGACAACCGCCTCCGCATCGTGGCCGCGGGGGCCTTGCTGCCACTCATGGCGTTGCTGTCGCACGCGGATCCGGTGCTCCAAGAGCACGACATCACCGCGCTGCTCAACCTTTCTCTTTGCGAGAAGAACAAGGCGACCATTGTGGGTGTCGGCGTGGTTGGCTATCTTGTGCGCGCGCTCAAGTGGGTCGTGTCCCTGCGGCGTAGGAGAACGTCGCATGCACGCTGCTCCGCTGGCCCAGCTCGACGGTGCGGTGGCGGCGGCAATCGGAGATGGCAGCAAGGAAGGCGAGAGGAGAGGGAGGGGGCTAGTAGGTCACCGTTGGTCGGCGAGGGCGGCGGCGGCTTGAGGCTCGTCGAGTTCTCAATCGAGGAGTTGAGGACAACTGGACAGGCAAACACGAACCCAATTCTCACCACCCCAACCCGATTCTCTCTACCACGGGTTGAACCCACTGTCAAACCGAAACTTTTAACCCAACACAAACCAAACCAACCTACTTTTCTAATAAACCCAACCCAACTCAAACCATTAGCCTCATCAACCCACTTCCACCCATCCAAAGCCAACCCACAAAACAACCCAAACCGTTAAACCTATTAGGAACCAAACCATTAGCAGGCCTGCCTACAATACTAGAACATTGCAGTCCAAGTTTAGGGCCCCGTGACTCAGAGAGAGTGCTATACTGATTGAGGGCCCTTCCGTAACGCGGAAATTCTATAGGAATTTTAGAATAAAGGAAATAGATATATCCGCTATTCGAGATGTTTGACTTCGAACGAAATTCCTATCATGTGTTCCAAACGGGTTCTAAATTGTGGGCATTGTACGCGAGGACTGTTGCAACTTGAAAATATCAGGGATGTTCTAAGTTCTCGTTTTTGCAGATGGATTAGCAGGGAGAGTCTGAGATAATTGAAGTGTGCGCACAAGCCGGAGGCCTTGCATGTGCGGTGGCAGTGCAGGGTGAGACGAAGTCGCAGGTCGCCGCGGCAAGGCGGGCCAGCCTTGGCTAAGCTGGCTCACAGCCTGGACTCCCTGCCACGGCAAGTGACTTAGAGCCCCCTCTCCGAGGCAGCAGGGACAACGACGACGATACGACACATCACGGCGCTTCCTTTTACTCCTACCCGCGGACGCCACGCTCAAGCGACGGTTGGTGGCACGACCAAGAGAAGAGAAGAGAGAGTTCTCACTAGCAGATAGAGCAATGCACAGGGGAGACAAGCTTGTCCAGTCGTAGAGACGCCAAATGGTGCCGGACGGATCAAATACGAATATTCGTATTTTTTAAATTAATACGAATTCAAATATTATCGAATACGAATATGAATCAAATGTTGTAATGAATATGAATCGAATACCTACTTAATTCGATCGGATTTGGATATCCTCATAACTTACGTAATTACACGATATTTATGATATTTTATCCTCGTACATAGCACACTTAATCATTCTAGTTTATCTATTTCACTTAAAAACATGAATTCTTATTAAATTAAAAAAAATACTCATCTAACTAATCAGTCACACTGCAAAAAAATATGTGTATTATTTTATCGAATACGAATTGTTCGGATAAAATAACATTTCGGATGGCAAAAATCCATACCATATTTTTTATGCGAATGCAAATACGAATACGAATATGAATAGGGGATAAATTGTTAATCGGATGGAAGAATCTAAACCATATTCGCTACCAACCGAATTCGGATACCGGATACCGGATAAACGGATAATTCGGATTCGATTGACACCGCTAGGCGGTGCCCAATCTTATCCGCATACGTGCAATGTAGACCATGTAGCAGCAATGCCCTAGCATGTCACACCTACCAGCTGTACTCTATAAGCGGTCCATGGCATAGGTGGGGCATGAATGGGTGTATAGGTGGGAGGGTTGATGATAACTTTGTTGAAGTATAAGTGAATTGTTATTCTTTCCTCGTCAGATTAAGTTTTTGGGTGAACTGATTGGTGCATGCAACTCAATATAGTATCAGAGCCGAAAGGTCTTGAGTTTAAGACCCGGTTGGCGCAATTAGAAAATAATAATTGCAGCTCACTTCTATTCCACATCTTAGGCTAGAGAGAGTCCACACGTGAATGGGAGTGTTGAAGTATAACTGAATTGTTTGTCTTTCCTCATTAGTTTAAGCTTTTGGATGAACTGGTTGATGCATGCAACTCAATAAACTTGATAGGAGTACGATGGTATCACATATGACAATCTGTGCAACATATTTTCTCTCCCTGAGATTTCAATCACATTTTGGGTGACCTGAAAAATGGCAAGCGTGCTAAGGACGAGAGATATGGTCTGCTAGATCTTCCTGACAAGCCTCTGGCTGGCATCATTGGAGCATGGAAGGTGCTGCAATATACCTGCTGATTATAGATTCCACGTTCTGGAGAAAAAGATCAGGAGAATGGATGGTTGATGGACGGCAAGGAGAAGAAACCATGCAGCTGTGGATCGCAGTTTGGGCCCGAGGACAAGGGTATGCTTGGAGTTGGAGTTGTATGTACTATGCAGCGTTATTGCATCGAAGACCAGACACTAGGGGAGATAGCAGTAGTATACTTCCCTTGAAGTTGCAATGTACTATTGTTGCTTAGGTGCCCGGTGCAAATGTTCATGCTGTACACAGGTGCAGAGGCAATGGTGTACTACGACAAAGGAGCAGGGAAAGAGGTCGTATAAAGCTAAATCTCATAATAGAGCACTTCCCCAACACGATGTGGAACTGTTTATGTTCTTGATTCCATTCAACACACACCGAATGCCCAAACATATGCTGCCTCGTCATCCACCTATGACAGCATGATTGCAGTGTCACAACAGTCCAGATTCTTTTGTCATGGTTTACACGTACACCTCGACACATAATTCAGCCTAGCAGATGTAGTAGCATTTGGTTGTAGCTCCACAGTGCTTAAGCTAAGTTTGCACCAAGAAGCTGCAGCCACCTCCATCTCCATCGGCCCTGGGAGAGATTGGTTCCTCTGTACTAGAGGTGTATAATGTATGGGTATTACGAGCGATCTTCATCGTCCGATTAAAAATCAAATGACGGGATCAAACGCTATAATAAATCACTGTAGTATTTCTACACCGTTTCTACAGTACTACATCAGAGCATTGTTCGCTCTCTCACGAAACATATAATTCCTATTCATATTCACATTCGCATAAAAAATCTAGATACGAATATAGTATGGATTTTTGCCATCCGAAATGTTATTTTATCCACGCTATTCGTATTCGAATTTGATACAACAATATACATATTTTATTGTAATATGGCTAAGCAGTTGAATGAATATTTTTAGTTTAACGTGAATTCATATTTTTAGGTGAAATAGATAAACTATAATGATTAAGTGTGTTATGTTCAAAGATAAAGTACCTAAATATTTTGCCATTACGTAACTTGTGAGGACATCCAAATGTGACCAAATTAAGTAGATATTTGATTTGTATTCGTATTCAATAATATTTAAATTTGTATTCATTTAAAAATACAAATACAAATACAAATACAAAAAGATCACTATTCGATCCGTTAACACCCTAGCTCCATCTCATTTCAGCACGGCCTCCTAATCTCTCAACCCTTTAACTTGTGTCTCTACTCAACAAGGCCGCCGCACCAACCACAGGTGCGTATCGGGTATCAGCACCAATCCAGGAAAGCTTTCCTTGAAAGTCCACGTTACGATCAATATGCCCTGACATGTCACTGGGGAGCCGGTAGCAAGCAGAAGCAGCAAACGAACAGGCGAGCCGCGGCTCGCCTTGCCGATCACATTTCGGGATTAGCATTCTCCTCTCGCGGAGGCGGTCGGGATCGGCGACGCGGACGTCCTATCCGACGGTAGGCCAACGCGTGATGCCCCCACCAGAAGCCCGCACATCCCATGAGCTGCCATCAGCAAGGACCACCACAGCTCGTTCTCAGAGGCTCGCCCTATCTCCATCCATCAAGGCTACTAATAGAGTATTGCGATACGGCACTCCAAAGGCAGTGCATATATTTAGGGTTCCAGAAAGGCCATAACATTTTGCCTTTCTACCGAGGGAAGAAAGAAACAAAGTTTTGCCGGAGCTACAACATAATAAAGGGTGTGGCTTTTGGTGATGAAATACAATATTTGGCATCACTGACCTGATACGCAGAAAAGCCAAACACCAGGCATGATAACCAAACAATACTCAAATTGATGACTACTGATTAAGCAACTAAAGAAAACCAACATTGTCTACAGATCAGAATGAAACTTATCAAGAGCGTCTCTAATGAAGAAAATCGACGATAAGACATTAGGTGCACAAGAACTCTAACATAGGAAAATGCAATCAGACGATTTAGCTTTAGCTTTACGATTTACGAATGAAATCAACAGCATGTACCTTTCGGAAATGGAAATCGGGAAGCATTTATACCGCGGAATATTTCCATCTCAAGGCACGCAGCAGATTTCGGAATTCCAACACAGCAAGAATCCAACATGTAAACAGGCGATTAGCTGCTGGTAAAGGCAAAAGGCCCGTAGGTTGGACCATCGTTGTCACGCAAATCAACCAAGCCTTGCTGAGTTGCGCCTGGCAAGGGCAGAAACCGACGCGTGTGGCGGCCGCCGAGCGGGACCCGGCGCCCTTCACCACTTCACCCCGGGGGGGGGCGGAAAATAAATTTTCTGAGGCCTGTCCCACGGGAGACCCCTCCCCATCTCCCTCCATTTCGACCCCTCCCCCTGATCCAACGGCCGGGGCGGGGTTGGTCTGGCTCGCTCGCTAGGACGGGGTGCGGGGCCTCCCTTGCCAGTGAGAGGCAGGCATGCAGGAGTGATTCCAAGGACCAAATGACACGAAATGTTTCTTCCACATTGTTCACAAAAATATTTTGTTGGACGCATTTAGCAGAGAGCGACAAGTAGATGCTAAGTGGGAGCTGGCAAGGAAAGTGAGATGAACAGAAAAACAAAAAGGTTCTTGAGCCTAGAGGTGAGGTGAGACGAAGGGCTTGGACAAAAGAAAAAGAAAAGAAGTCTTTGATGGTATGGTATGGCGTTGGCAATGAAGGGGAGGAGCACAATAATGATTTGCAAAAGAATAAAGCGGTGAGGATGTGAGGCGAAGTGGTGAGGCCCCACCGGAAAGGACCCCAGAAAAAGAGATGGACTCGGGCGGTACCTCACAAGTCCCGTGTTGCTTGCTGCCACCGAGACCGAGGGCCTCCACACCGGCCATTTCCCGCTCCTTTAATCCTCGCGAGCTTAACAGCAACCCGACCCTTCCTACGATTCTCCCCCACTTACTTATCTGCCGCAAGTGCTAAACTCGGAATGGCTGTTAGTGTCGGGTAGCGCACGGCCACAAAGATGAGGATTCCAAGTTACTCATGTTTGTGGTGAGTGAGAGTGACTTTGTCATGGTCCAAGAAACCGGTCCATGGCGCAATGGTGGTGTATTCTGCGAGCGGCATTAAGAGAGTTGTGCAGGTGCTGCAATGCATTCGACCGACTGACTCTTCATGGAGATGGATGGGCGGGTTGACTGCCATTCGCCAGAGTAAAGGGGAAGCCACCAAACAGCAAAGCAGAAAGAAAGATAGGAGGAAGAACAGATGCTGCAAGTCCAATTTCCCTGTGCTTTTTATTTATGCTGATATGATGAGGCCGCAAGCCTGCAACTCTGTAGAGTAGGATACAAATGACCTTTTTTTTTGTAACAAAACGATCAAAGAAAGTGGAAGAAGAGATCACTAAGTGCCAACATGAACAATCTAACACAAAACAACATTTAATCGAACAGAACCAAAAAAATAAAAGAGAAGAAAAAACATATAGGTTTGAACAGGTAATGGTGACCAAGAATCAGAGCTCAGAATTTATACGGGGTCGGCGAAAGAAGGAAAAAAGAATCTTTTTAGTGTTGCGGTTACCGGGACTCCTCCGCCGCGGCGGCGGGGCCGTACAGGTCGAAGGGCGCCCAGAGCGCGTCGAGCGGGCACGGTCGCCCGGCGCCGAGCCGCGCCCACGGCTTGCCGGAGCCGGACCAATGCAGCAGGCTCACCGGCCCCGGGTGGAGGTCGCGGCAGCTGCCCAGGACATTGTCGCCGCCAAGGCCGTGCTGGTTCCACCGGTGCTCGATCGGCGCCACGTGCCCCGCGAACACCAGCAGGAAGGGCGGCAGGGACCCGAGCTCGTAGATGCGCCCCGCCGACGACTTCTGTATCTCCATCCACCGCTCGATGCGCCGCGTGTAGCCCTCGCGCCGCCACCGCGCGAGGTCGAGCACCATGACCCCCGTGTTGAAGTAGCACGGCCGCCGCCCCGCGAACGTCCCGGCGAACCGCTGGTCCGACCAGAACCGGTCGGTGAAGTACTTGGTGAAGTTCGCGTGGCAGTACTCCGGCGCGCCGACGGTGCGGCCGCCGAAGTCAGTGCGCCAGAGCTTGGCGACGTCGTCGACGAGGACGAGGTCCGAGTCGAGGTAGATGACGCGGCGCACGCAGGGCTCGAGGAGGTCGGCGAGGTAGTTGCGGGCGTAGTTGAGCGGCTGCTCCAGCGCCTGCCGCACCGACGTCGAGATGAACCCCCGGACGCGGTCAGGATCGAAGTAGTAGACCTTGAACCGGAGCTGGGGGAACACGGCGCGGACGAGGTCGCCCAGGCCCGGGTCGGAGACGAGGAAGTGGAAGAAGACGCTCTCAGGGCACATGGCGTGCTGCACCACGGAGTGGACCGCGGCGACGGAGCCCCTCAGGTACTCCTCATCCAGCGTAATCGCGATGTGGACGAGCGAGGGGTCGCAGACATTGCCGGTGCCGGTGCCGCAGTCAGCGGCATTGCGGAAGGAGGGTGCGCGGCGGAAGGCGAGGCCCCTGGCGCCCCCCGCGATCTGGCCGGGGAAGCGAACGTGGCTGTCGAACTGCGAGGACCGGATGGCCTCGGCGGGCGGGAAGGACTGTAGGGACGGCGACAGCACCACCATCAGCATGACCGCGGAGAAGAAGCCGGACACGCGCGCCACCCACAGCATCGCGCTACCCCGGTCGCGCGGCCACCGCTTCCTGGCGCCGGGTCGCCCGCGGCTGGGCCTAGACCACCCCAAGACGCCGTGCAGGCGGGCGATGGTGTCGTCCAGCGGCAGCGCGGCCAGGGTGGGTGGCTAGGATCAAGAAAAGGGGCAGCGGCAGAGTCACCACAGATACCTCGCCTCCTCCTCGTCAATTGGATCGCCCTGTGCTTCCCTGGCTGGCGGATCGGCGTGTGGAGTGGGGGAGAAGCGAGAGGGAATCCATGCGAGGGGAGGTGAGATAATGGGGGTGTGGCGGAGAATAGGAGGCGGCGGCACCCACCAACCCACCGAGGCGGCAGGCGATTTCCCCCCTGTGTCTGCTCGGCTTTTTTTCTGCAGCGCGGTGGCGTGGTGCCGTGGTGGTGGGATTATTGTATCCGCCGCTTCGGTTTTGTTTATTTTTGCGCTGCGATTTTGGGGATTCGGGGGTTTATCTTCGCCCTGCCATCTTTCTCTCCCGGCTTTGAGATGGGAGCGGAGTGGGAGGGGAGGGGAGGGGAGGAGGCCGCTGGCCGGGCAGCAGCGGCCGAAGTCACTGATCACTTTTTTTAGTTTTTACTGTTGCTCCTTCCGTTTCGTGCTTATTGTTGTTTTCATGAATATCGGCAACGAAATTTCGATTTCGCGCGACATTTCAGTCCTGCTTTGGAAATTTTGTTTGCTCTCGTTTAAAACGTTTTGTCGATATATATATTGATTTAATAAATAAGGAAAATAGGGAAGTATGTCCTACGAGATATTCTACCATAAGAATTTGGCTATGTATTTCCTTCGTAAAAAGATCGGAGTTTCGGGCTCATCTAGTCTCTTTTTCAAACAAAATAGAAAAACTAGACCTCGTGAGAATGAAATGGCTAAAATAACACATATATTGCACAAGACCACTGCAGAAAGCGACTTGCTGCAAACTGAGACTATGACAACGACCTGCAACAAACTGAAACCGCGGCAAGCGATCTGTTGCTAACTAGGACTACGACAGGTCGTCCGCCATGCTGACTACTGTGCACGCTATCTTGTCACCACAAGACATGAAGTGCCCTGGGAGCACTACAGAGGACATATGTCACTGTCTATCCATCTACGATGATATTTTTTTCATTTCGTTATGAGTGCTAAATTTGCTATTCTCTCGTCAAAACAGACAAATGAGCCAAAAATTCGAAAGAGAGATTTTAAGATCATGAATCATCTTACTACGACAAGGTCATCCACGACCACTCTATGGTCGATAAAGTCTACATACATACGGGCCCAATCAACTCGGGATATTTGTACGCAGTGTTTAATACACGCAGGAGTTAGTATGTGCCATTATTCCTGAGATAACTATATGTATTAAACATCTGTCTCTGACATAACCACAAGCTGACGTGAGGGATGCATCTTTGACAATAACTACTCTTAAACGTGCGCATTACATCAAACGACAAGGTGCATCTTGACGTAGGCAACTGTCACCCCTTGATACGCTATATAAGGAGTAAAATTGGTGGACAGAGGAGGACAAGAAGCGAGAGACAAGAAGATTAAGTCCTAGCTTTAGTGACTCCTTGTTGTAAACACAATTAATACAAAAAACACAAAAGTAGGGTTTTTATTCTCTCAGGAGAAAGTTTGAACTTGTATAAAATTCATATGTCCTTTTTTGTATGGTTTCACTCCAGAAGAACCCCCAGCATTCATTCTAAAATCGATACTAAGCCATCGACAGCTAGTCTTCGATGACTTAATTAGCTAAGGTCGTCCCATACCGACACATGTGGTTGTACGTTTAGGTTTAGATTGGTAGCACCGGCATTTGGTCCTTAATTGACCCGGACGAGGATCTCCCCCTATTTACTTGTGAGATATACATCTCACACTTCTCATATTATAATACAATTCGCCCGTGTCTCAAACTAATTTTTTATTTTTATTTTTATACAAAATAATAGAGGTAAACCCCTCTGGATCATCATTTCAAAATCTCCCAAATTCAATTTCAACATTTCCTTTATTTTTCTAATTTTAGTAAATCTAGAGCTCAGCTAAGTATTTGTGTGATATTCGCACTCAAAATACTCAAATCGACATCATCTATTGCCTAAACTATAACCTATTGGCTACAACAGTAAGGATATAAATATTTCAAGAAAGGTCATGCATTAAATAGGAATATAACCACTGGTATCTCTAAATATAGCAATTTTAAGCAAACAAACATGCATGCATAATAGATTTTGCAAAAAAAAATACAATAATTGATATAATAGGATCAATATGGTGAAAGGGGGTGTTTGCCTTGGTCTGGTATCTCAGAGTATGAGGATGGAGGATCGTCGTAAATTTCGTTCGAAGTACCAACGTCTATTCAAAAAGAGCTGATAGCAAATTAAATATAGAAAAAATTAAATAGCAACAAAATCCAACTATTTTTGCATATTTAGATATAGCGTGAATTTAGAAAAAAATATTTATTCAATTTGGAGTTGGTATGCAAAAGTTATTAATGTTTTAATTTGCTTCGGTTTAAAAATTTTAGAAATTAAGAAAAGGGTGATGTCGAAATCGTATTCTCTGAGGTTTACGTTTTTAACAAAAAAACATATTTTCCTCTGAGTTCCTCTGAACTGAATGTGACTTTTCTCATTTTTCCTAATTTTATTAACTTATATGTGGGGTCTACTTGTTAGTGACTCATATTTTCATTTTCTTGATTTTATTTATAAAAATAGAGGCAGTCCCACATGGCATAGACTCGATATTTATTAAGTAATGATTAAATCTATTTTTATTTTATTTAACTGACGACTAGGGTCCACATGTCACTCTCTTGGGTTTCAAAACACGTTTTAAAACTAAGAATAGTGTGTGGTCCCACATGTTAGTGACTCATATACTAAACATGTTTTAAATTATATTTTTGATTAAGTTTTCAGCTGGTCCCATTTAAATTAGATTTTTGATTAAGTTTTCAGCTGGTCCCACATGTTTCACTTCACCACTATCATTAGTGTTAAGCTAATACTCATCCCGAGTGGGCCCACTGTCAGCGAGAGAGAAGAGAAGGGTGCAGAGTTGCGCGCGACCGAGCGTCATGGTGAGCACCCTGGAGGCGAATGGCGTAGCGACTTGGCTTGGGGATGGCGATCCCACTAGGTTGTGGTGGATGCGGAGAGATGGACAGAAACGCGCTACGCCGGCGGTAAGTGGCGTAGCTCCTCGGGTCCGAAATGGTTTTCATGCCTGGAGCAAATCGACGGCGAAAGATGGTGTGGATTGGCTCTACGGGGTTACTATGATGCTATAGGCAATGGGTCGGGGACCAATGGTACCGGAGCGGCGACGATACCCTTTACTGCGGTGGCGCCATTAGCAGCCACGGTGAAGTCTATGCTATATTAGCTAATCTACCAATCTAACGTGTATAGAAGCACTTGGGGACTACTAGAAGCTCACCAAGGGTGTAGATGACGTCAGGGCATGGCTGGAGAAGCGTGGCTCCTCTGACTACTCGAAACCCTCATGTTTCCTTAGAAGTTAAAAGAAAGAGAGTCATTTTTCTCCTAGTCGTACGATGAAATCACTCAAACCCGATATGCATCCTGTGAGTTTATGATCTTCTTTCTTTCTGATCGGATGGTGCATTTGTTCATTGACCTTTCCTGACACGGAATCCAAACAACTTTCCTGAAGAGACTCCGAACACACACTTCTAAGGATTGACTTTCAACTGGTGTTTTCTGATGTTGTCAAACGTTTCTAGTAGGTTGGAAATATGATTAAGACAATGTACGCTTTTTACGACCAGGTCATCAACGTAAGCTTTCCAGTTTTGGCCTAGTTGAGGAAGAAAGGTCTTTTGCATTAAGCGTTAGAAGGAAGTACTAGCATTTTTA
Organism: Ampelocalamus luodianensis; assembly: GCA_036346255.1. Classification (NCBI taxonomy): domain Eukaryota; kingdom Viridiplantae; phylum Streptophyta; class Magnoliopsida; order Poales; family Poaceae; genus Ampelocalamus; species Ampelocalamus luodianensis. Next base: position 21,099,146 of record CM070622.1, on the reverse strand, counting down.
AATCAAATGGTATTCTGACATAACAAAATATTTCAAATGATGTAATAAATACGTTTTTTCTTCATTATCTAAACACATACTTATCTGATGATTACCAGAGTATGCATATAGAAAACTTAATATTTCACAACCAGTAGTAGAATCAACTAACTGATCGATACGACGAAGGGGAAAATCATCCTTTGAATAAGCTTTATTTAGATCAGTAAAGTCTACACACATACACTATTTACCATTAGACTTCCTACCATTCTAGGGTTAGCCAACCACTCTAGGTGGTAGACCTCTTTTATGAAACCTGCCTTATGTAGCTTGTCTAATTCTAATCTAATAACATCTCGTCGATCAGGTGTAAATCTCCATAATTTTTGTTTTACGAGCTTCTTGTTAGGTCGTAGAGCTAGCCTGTACTCGATCACCTCCCTGTGGACTCTAGGCATATCGGATGTTTTCCACACAAAGACATCTATGTTTGCTCGGAGGAAGGTGATGAGAATGTCTTCCTATGCAGGGTCGAGAGCAACTCCGATGCAAACAATCTTCGAAGACTCCTCTGAATTCAATGGGACATCTTTAACTTGGTCGTTCGGCTTAGGTGCAACTTTAGACTTCAACTGCTTTGTCGAAGGTTGCACTTTGCTTGCTTCTCAAGTTGGTATTTGGCTAACCATCTCGAGGGACTTACGGTCACATGTAAGTGCCATCTTTTATCACAGCAGACTGTGATTACTCTTTTGAGACCTGGTATCTTGAGACATTGGTAACCATAATGAGTAGCCATTAGGAATCATGCCAGAGTTGGTCGACGAAGAATGACATTTTATGCCGTGTCAAAATTGACCACGTGGAAAGAGATTTTCTCCATCCTAAAATAGTTTTGCGATCCAAACATGACATGAAGGGAAACTTGGCCGATAGGTTTGGCTGAAGATCCCAGTATGATCCCATGAAATAAGTATCATACTGGTTTGATCTTTGTCTCGGGAACTTGCATTTTGTCTAGGACACTTGTAAAGAGTATGTTTAATGAACTTCCACCATCAACTAACAAGCGTTTGACTCGATAATTGTTGATGGTGGGCTCGACCACAATCGAAAAATGACCAGGTCAAGTAGAAGTGATCGAGCAGTCATATTTCTCAAACGAGATGGTGATTTTTGACCACTTCAGTAACTTATTAAACAAGAGGAGGGTCGGTGGAATTTACCTCGTGTTCAATAGTTTTGTTCTGTCGCATGGATTCATATGTCGAAGCTCCTCATAAATGTGATCGATGGTGTGTTCTGGATCTTGAAACGACATCTTCTCATCATCATTCGATTGTTTTTGACCACTCGTTTGTCCCTCCTCTCCGATTGTAGGACGCGTTTCCTTGCCGGAGTAGTAATCCTCGAGTTTCTGTTGAAAAACTCAGTAGTTGCGAATGTCGTGTCCTTTTTTGTGAAAAGGACACCATCTAGGCTTGTCATTATTCCATTCTAGGTGTTTGCCTTTGCTCTGATCGGAGTATCGTTTGAAGTTCTGAGGCTCCTTGTCGCTCATGGCTAAGACCTACTTAGATATTTTAATTTGAGGTTTTTGACCTTTAGTCTTATTCTTAGATTTTTCAGCCTTTTTATCTTTCTTCTTGCTGCCTTCGCCCACTCCTCTAGTGTTCTTATCGTCACAATCAATCGTGTGATTCCACTCAATCGCTTCTGCTGTTGTATATCGGGCGACCATTTCAAAGAGCTCGGCAACGGTAGCTGGAGTATTTAGAGCAATATCCTCTGTGATCCTTCGATTGTGGACTTCCTATTTGAACGCTCTAAAAACAGAAGAATCGGAGACTTCAGGAATTGAGTTGTGAACTAGACTGAAATGCCTGATAAATTGGCATAGGATATCGTGAGAATCCTGTCATATTCTGTGCAGATCGCCATCCTTTCCAAAGTGGTTGTAGGTGCCCTAAACGTTAGCTAGCAATAGGTCCCAGAGGCGCTGACACAAATAGATTGACTCTTGTGGTTGATTTAACAGCCACAACCGAGTAGATCCTTTGAGCACTGTAGGAAGGTAGTTGGCCATGACGTGTTCTCCTCCTCCCGCGGTTCGAACTGCGGTGGTATAGATTTGAAGAAACTCGATGAGATTTTGCGACCCATGAAACTTCTTCATGTTTACTAGTCGGATTTGAGGCGGCCAGCGAATTGCTCGATGGTTAGTCGAAAACACCCGACATCCAGTAATAATACGTAACACCTTCTTTACAAGAAAGAAGGATTGACATTACCAGGTGATCATACTAGACGATACCTAGTGGTAGATGGACCTGATCTGTCATAGATCTTAGTCCTTCGAGGGTAATACTCCTCGTGCTCCATCTGTCGGTGCATATATCTTGGAAGAAGTGGTGAATGACCACCTCCTCTAGGATCTTGTTAATCACCAGTTGTTCGTGGAACTGTTCTCCGACCAGTGTCGTGGTCGAGAGATTGATCTTCTAGATCTGCGGTCCTGTCATTCTCTACGAGAAGAATTATTCGAACTACTAGCATTTGATGGAGTGTTCCCGGTACGACTTCCAGGACGGTGCTGTCGAGTTTGCTCGAGCCTGATTATTGTGTCCTGAAGTCTTTGTGTGATCTCTTAAGTGAAGAGGTCGTAGCCTAGCACTTGTCCAAGCTCCTGAGTTAGGTTTTCAATCAGGTCATTGATTTGTTGAAGTTCTTGAGCTTCCTCTAACTGGTATTGGGTGTGCCCAAGTAAAGATCTCTGGGTAGCAATTCTTCTTCTCCTAGCAGTTCTAGGATCATCAACATCTGAGTTAGCCAGAGTATGTCTCAGTGGAGAGCGCTCACTTCTAATAACGATTTTCGGATCAGAAAGCATAGAAACACGACGACATACTGATTTGACCATGTAAATGCAATTCGTGCTGATAACGTATTAGATTATCGATGTCGTAGTCGGGAGACAACCAATCCAATCACACAATGAACAACAATTAAATAGACACAATGTATAGAGGATATATATATATATATATATATATATATATATATATATTCATTAGATAGACACAATGTATAGAGGAGATTAATATATGTATTCATCTATATGTTTTATACACGGAGTCCTTATATTTATAGTATATAGGAATGAAATCCCTCGAGAGACGTTTTTGCCTTCTACCCATAACTAGGTACACAAATATGTCCCTAAAGGGATACAGGTAGGTTACGATAGCAACAATTCAAAAATTTTACCACATAAACGAGGATGCCAAACAAGTAGATGATCACAGATCGTCACCACCAGACGCGCAGTGCAGCGGAAGAATAGTCGCAACAGTCTGGTCCAACGAAAAGCGCGTCGATGAAGTGGTCGTAGTCGATCGTCCAACATTCTCGTAGTTGATCGTCTCCTCTAGTGGCTTCCAATGTTCCTTGTGAAAATCACGGATCGTCGTCAAGCGCAACAGCAACCGCAGCAGTGCCTCTACGGTATCCACACGTCCATAGAAGGAACATCCGAACGTCGGTGTGCTAGCACCAAGTCGCACGCAGGGCTCTCTCGGGAAGATGACGGCTAGGGTTTTGGTGGAGCAACTCACGTCTCTCACATGTCATATATCTCCTAAATGCCTCAAGCATCTCCTTATATAGTACCCGTGACGAATCCTATCCGAACATGTTTTATTTCAACCCGTTAAATGTGTGCCCCGTTAGGTTCATGCGTATTCGGTTGTGACTCGAAAGCATCTTTCCGACCAGGAGTCATTAGTGGCACCTAACAAAGAATAACGATTTTCGAATACACACAAATTATATCAGACGAACATTAATGCAATATGATCTATGACCAGGTCCTCATCATTTACGACCAGCTTGTATCTCGTCATGACCAGCCCGTATTTAGTTACGACCAGTCTACGATCAGCTTGTATCTCTATACATCTAGCTTGTTACTGTGTACGATCAGTTCATATTTAGCCTAGATCAGCTCGTAACTCCTTACGATCAGGTTTCGATCACTCTATGATTACGTTCGACCAGTCTACGACCAACTCATATCTCCACACGACTAGTCTGTAACTGATCGAACTAAGTGATCTACTCGTGCATTCTCTCTTTGTCCCACGATATCTGGTTTGAACTCCAGGTGAGATATTTGTCATCCATAGATTGTTCAATACTTTCTCGATCGGGTGTCAGATAACCTTATGTGATTGAATTTTTCGACCACCAGTGGCATGTCATACACTTTCTTTATTCAACCACTTCAAGGGGCTCAGAGATATCTCTTCTGTTATGTTAGGAGAGAAAAATTCTATATCCGACCAGTCGTATCTCTCTGTGTGTTTCATAGCAAACCCGAAAGCTACCTTTATAACTACTCAGTTACGAGTAGCGTTTGACAACATCTAAAAGTGTTATTACACATGTAGAAAATCATGCTGATCTCAGATCTAAGAATTATACATCATTATTGCTTGAGACCAACTAATGACACATATAATCATAACAATCTCAATAGTGTCTCAAGATGAGTCTTATTCAACACCATGTTCCATAACATGTATTCACATTATTGATTTGATATCTTTATATCCATGACTGATGAAATATGATCATCAATCAATACATGTGTTTATCGTAGAGTTATTGGTGTTTCGCCAAGTGACATCCGACCAGAGAAACAATTTAGAACGATATCATATTCATAAATTAAAGATCTTTATTAACAAGTTACGTCCTTGTTAATTTTTATAATAAATGATTCATTCGAGGAACTGAATAATATTTATTCAATAACTCATAAATACAGATATGATATAATCATCTCTACAATTACATCTAAGATATATCACCGACGGTCCGACTATCTCCGCCTCGACCGTTGACTTCCCATGGACGAACGCCCACGACGGGATAAAAACGTTGCCGTTTCGATTTCAAAACGCCTCCGCATGAGCTCAATCAGCTAACGATATCGGACGTCCGCGCGAGCGCCCCAGCGAAGCGAAAGACGGCGGCGTGCGCGGGCTCGCTCGCCCTTACCCCTCCAAGTTATAGCCGTTGCGGTGCGGGGTACCCCGTGTCGCTGCCGGACACCTAGCGCGCCGTTGGCTGGACTGGTGCTAGGCTGTAAGCGCAGGCCCGCGGGGGTTGACGCCTCGAGATTGGTGGAGCGGCTGCGACGCCCGCGGAGGTCGTTTTTGAGCCGTGGGGCGCTGACACGTGGCCAGGGACGAGTTTTCGTTTCCATCGAGATCCTGTCCAGCGTAAGCGTCTCCTCGCTTCTGCGACCTGCGACGTGCTAAACCGTCTGTGCTGCGACTTTTTGCATGTTGTTTCTACTAGTCTGGATAGAGAAGAGAAGTCAATGGCAGTAGGGTACTGCAGTACAGCTGGCTTCGAAAGTGACATGCCTGTCGCTCTAGAGTTGCGATGGCGCCACGTTTATTCTGCGGGATAGGTCCGTGTCTTTTCCCCGTAAAAGCCGTTTTTTGAAATACGTGAGATCAAACTTTAGAAGCTTTGCTTAATGCTTATTGATTTTGAAGTCTTTAGATTTGACGTGGGAAAGTTATATGTAGATTCATCTTGCGAATACTTTCTTAATATAAAATTGTAAATTAGATATAGAAAAATTATGTGTAGATTTATCTTAAAAAATGTTTTCATAATATTGTAATTTTGTTGTGTTTTATAAATATACTATATCCAATCACAGATACATATCATTTTAGACATTGACATTGACATGGTGTACTCTGCTGTGTCTGTTTTGTTTTCTTCGGTGATTAAAGATTGTCAAGGATTGAACGGCAGGCTGTTCTGTCGGCCCAAATATTGTTTGCACGATCAAGGCATACAAGCGGTGGTCCGCGCGAACGGGAGACACAAATTCACCAAGAACGCGAACTCTGCATGGTGCATATGCGTGAAAGGCATCCCGAGCAGCACGAACGTGGAAGCGTCGATGCCTAACAGTCGAGGCCCATAATCTTTTGTAGACTTATATTAGGCCTATTGGTAGAGCTTCGGCCTAATAGAGAAAGGCCCATTGGCTTATCATCTTCCTGTGGAGGCGTGATCCGCGTGCACGGGGTAACGGCAGTTCCGTCCGGCGCGGCGCGGCGCGATTGGGATTGGGCAGGCGCCGTAGGGAAGCTAGAGCGAATTTGTGGAAGCAAAGTTGAATGGATAGTGAGGTATGCTCGAAGCACCCATCCTTGAGTAAGATTTTCTTCTGATTTCTTTTAAGATCGGTTAATGGAGAACCCATATTTAATAGGAAAATTCCATCATTTGCCCGGTCTTTTGATGCGGCTTCTACTATTTATATTTATTTTAAAGTAGGTTGATTAAAAGCCCCGGATTTAATTTCTTGATTGATATTTTGCTATTTTCATGCTTTGCAATTGCATTTACTATTTCAGCCCACACGAAATGTCATATATGCCCTAGGGCATATGGTTTGGTCGGGCTGATTGGCGAACCAACCACACCACACTACCAATCAACAAGCCTATGGTTGCGAAATTAATCAAATATCAGCTACTCTTGAACTTAAGCACACTAACCAAATATGCTGCGCATTATCTGATGAAATACGCACAAAAGGCCTAAACAATACACAAATCATATCATAGGCACCCAAATTCGTTTCCTACTGCATCTACACAAATGGTAAACGGTTCTTGGGAGACGTGTCAAAAATCACAAACCGCATGGGACGTGGGAGATAGATGCTGACGAGCACCTCCTGCGAGGGGCGCACCGCGCACGATCTAGAGGACATCGTCGAAGGTGGTGATGGAGAGCGGCCCCCGAATGCCGGCGATGCGGAGGGCCTCGGTCACGCGCGGGGCAACGCGGCAAACGTTGACACCGTTGGGGGAGGTGGCAGTTCTCGTAGTCCCACCACACTGACACCTTCACCGCCCTGCTCTCCTCCTTGTGCTCTGCAGCCCCATCGCTCGCCGCTTCTCCCCGTTGTCGAGCCGAGGCGCGATAGTGGCTGGCGCGGTGGCAAAGCGACGAGGAGGAGGTAGGATGTGGTCGCTAGGGAATGGATCAGAGGATGACCGTGGCGCTCGGGAGAGAGAGAGGAGTGCGAGTGTGGTGCGGTTGATGCGCCAGGCCAATCAGCCGGATCGGAGGCATATGTCATTTCGTATCTCGTGTAGGCTGAAATAATAAATGTAAATGCAAAATACGAAAAATGGTCAAAGATAAATCAAGAAATTAAATCTAAAGCTTTTAATCATCCTACGCCAAAAATAAATGTAAATAATAGAAGACACGTCAAAGTCGGGACAAACGATGGATTTTCCTGATTTCATTTCTGTAGGCGTTTTGAGTGCAAGAACGTAGCTTTGAGGTGGTAATACGAAGCATTGGTGGGTACTTTGTAGTTTCCACTCTCTCTTGGCGATGATGGGGAGACGATAAGAGCGCCGGAGCGACTGCGAATCCCTCTCGCCGACCTCCCTGAAGAGATCCACGCCGAGGTTCTGCTCCGCCTGCCGCCGAAATCCATCCTTCGGTGCCCGGCCGTCTGCAAGGCCTGGTGCCGCATCACCTCTGACCGCATCTTCCTCCTCGCCCACCGCCGCCGCCAGCCGCCTCGGCGCCTCCTCTCCTTCGTCGGTGACGTCAGCGCCCCTGACAGTGATCTGGAAGTCTTTCACTACTGCGTCGAAGCCCTCGGCCTCCGCACCCATGAGTTCCGATCTGTCGCCCGGTTCACCGGCAACGATTTCGACCTCGACGACGACAGCCGTTCGCCATCCACACTGCATGCGATGGTCTCCTGCTCATGTCCTACAGGAACCGTTTGTGCCTTTGCAATCCCGCCACACTGTCATTGGGTTTCCGTCTTCCTAGCGGTGGACCCATGATTTTTATGATAATATTTGAAATCAGCAAATTATGTTCAACGGTAAAAGTATAGGTCTACAATAGCCAAAGTCAAAGTACAAATTGTTCATATTAGAAACAACATCTCAATAATTAGAAAAATTACAAAATAATTAAGAAAAAAATACAATATAAAATATTTGACCTAATTATCACTATATATATATATATATATAACACATAGTAAATATAAGTATTTTGCACGCTTGTGGTGAGTACCGAGTGTTGTACTACCGAGGCATTGGTTGGACCGTGGGACTGGGACACTTCAGTTCTACATCAGCACCGTGGGCTCAGGGAAGGAGAGGTGCATTTGGCCCCATCGTCCTCGCCGTCGATGAGAACGTTGGTCGAAGGCTACCAACTTCGACGAGCTTTTCCTGTTCCATGGCAACCTGCACTGGCTACCACACTTGGCCCGACAGAGCAACATACTAGCGTTCGACACACTGGACGAGGTGTTCCGGTTTGCTGTTCTGTTTGCTGTTCCGGTATGGAAAATAACTATAACAGGTTTGCTGTTCTGTATAGTTGTGAAATTTGCAAGTCGTAGGGGAAGGGCTCAACTCATGTGTACTGCAAATGTATGATTCTATCTGATTACTACGAGTCTGGACTGAAGAATTCTGATGCCGCCCTTATTCCTTGCCGCAGTGTAGATTATTCGGCTCTTCTGATGCCTAAATTGTGTTAAACGGCAACTGTTGCAAGGAGGCGAGAGTTTTTCACTTCTTCTTGCGGATTTCTGGTAGAGTGAAACGACTCAGGTTTTTTATTGCAGTTTTAAATAATGATTATGCGGAAAATCATCATTAATTAATCAGTTAACTACGATAATAATACTAATTGGAATATATCCTAGTAGAATTTAGAGTCATCAAAGAAAATTTTGCAATAATCACAAATTTCCAACTGATACAAACCAACAAATAAGTGTAATGCGTATAATACAACAATGTCCCACTGCACCACAAATGGCAGGGGCGGATCCAGTATAGGGACATGGGTGTACAGATGTACACCTATTTTTTTTTGGAAAAAAACCCAGTATTTATTAGGTATATTAGGTATATATACTACTAAGTATACTTTAAATATGTATTTCAACTGTGCATTGCATCCCGATCGCGATTCAGCCCGGCGCTATCCGTCCCCGCACAGCCCACTCGGTCAAGCCAACCCACACATCGCCACAGCCCACCACAGCCCACCCCCTTTTTCCTTGCTTCTTCCCCCATTTCTTCTTTCTTTCTTCCACAACTCCTCTCCTGGGATAGCTCCGGTCGGAGCTTGGCTCCTGCCGCCACCCTGCCGCCACCTGCTCCTAGCGCCGCCACTAGGCCCGCCGCCGCTCTCCCGGTGCTCTTGGCCCGCGCGCCGCGCCTCGCCTGGTGGTGCGCCGGCCACGCGCTGCGCCTGCAAGGCTCGGCCCCGTAGTTGCCCGCAGCTCTGCGCGCCGCGCCCGGCCGCCCTCGGCTCGGCTCGCTAGCCTCTCGGCCGGGCCTGGCTCTCCTCCTGCGCGGCGTGCCAGCCGACACAGTGTCTCTACGCCCGCCTCCTCGTTCCTCCCGCCTCCTGTGTCTCGCGCCCGGCTCCCTCACCACTCGTCGACCTGGCCACCAGCACCTCCCTCTAATTTCCCCCCTATTAACCCCTTCTCTATCACCAGTTCTTAATGTTTTCACTTATTTCACTTTTCTGATTTTAGTTCATGGATGCATCATGCATGGTGATAGCGAGGTATGGAGGCTGCTACCAAGGTTTATGAGGTACTCTACCCTCTATTCCTCCCTCAACTCCTCCCCTTGCTCTGTGATGGCTACTGATGAATGTTACTGCTACGGATGGCTCTTTGTGTGCATGATGTGTTCGTAAGGAGGTTGGATGGTAGACTACCTGGGTTGGGAATGGTCGGTTGGGAATGGCAGCGGGGTGGTCGCCGTGCTCCTGGGTGCTTCTGGTCCTTGTTGGTCCTTGTCGTCTCGGCTTGGTTCGACCTTAGATAATCTTCCTGCACCCATGGGGCGGTCGCGGCGCTGCCTCTGCGCGTCGCTCCTTCGCCGCCACCGCCGTGTGATGGGAACACCGAGCAGGGAAGGTCGGCACCGTCGACGCCGAAGCGGGGATGGATTGGACACCTCCCCATATTGGCACAATGGCATTGATTTGCTCCTTAGTTGAGTTAGTTCAGTAGTTCTGATAAGACAATAAGTGGATGTGTATTGGCTATTTAGCTCATGGAAGATGGAATGGAATCAGATTGGTAGTTTGGCACTAAGGTGACTGAGCGTAAGAGTGCTACTTGTTAGCTTGTATGTATATATGTCAGTGGATCTGTGGATGTGCATTGGCTCATGCCTCATGGAATCAGATTAAGCATACAAAACTAAGGCATTGATCACTTGCATTTGTAACTCCGAACACCTATTCTCGAAATCCTGGAGCCGCCACTGACAAATGGCACATATATGCTTACACTAATACTTGATTTACAGCAGTACACAATTACACGTGAGCTTGTGCAACTTGCCATTGCATACATAAGGGTAACTAGAGCTTCAACAAAAGAAAAATGAAGTCTTAATTAGAGCTTTGCCATCAGGTTTCACCATCTGAATATTAACCATCCCGGATACCACAAATTCCATTTTAGCATAAATCCCAATGGGGATTATAGCCCTCAATCCCAAGGAGGATTAAGCTCCCATCAACCACCAGCCATCACAAACAGATGCACATAGGCACCATGCCACTTCTAGCCAATCATATGGTGCCACGTTAGAAGCATCCTCAAAGATCATAAAGAGAGTAGCACATCTTCCATCCCCAACCACCGATGAGCTATTGGCGCTAATAGAAGCTTCCCACCACTCCCAACGAATCAAAGCTTGACAACAATGCTGGTAGTACATACACGTGAAACGACCCACTAGGACGCTTTCCCGTCATACAAGGGAAGGATAAGAAAGAAGGAACAGAGCGGACAAGAATTACACTTTCCCCGTCGTCTCCAACTCTCCCAGACACAAACACGCAACCTCCTCTCTACCAACGCAAGCCACCACCGCCCAAATCAATACCAGATTGCAATTCCTCCATCAATCTTCATCCACCAAACCATTCCATTGAAGCCAAATGATTATTGAGCCCCTCTACCCACCGTGCCACCACAACAAAAATTAGAAAGTGGTAGCCAGTGAAGGTAGAAGTGAGAAGAGCGGTAGCCAAATGGGGATTTGGGGGCAGAATGTCTGTGCATGACAGCATGAGAGAGTGAGGGGGAGCAGAGGGAATAAGGGCATGTTTGGTTGGTGTCCTGAATTTTATGTCTGGGAAAAATGGTGTAGCCTAGAAAGTAGATGATTTTTACCTGATTAGACAAATTTGAAGATGAGTTGTTTGGTTGAAAGTCTGTGCTTAAAATTGGTGAATAAAACATATAACGTTGGATTGAATCTATCAACGGTGGATTTGAAGCCTGCTCCTAGGCGTTGCTTCCTAACTCCAAACGCTGGATTTGGCGGCCTGGGCTGGCAGCCCTGCCGAAGCAAACACCCTCTAAGGCCTTGTTTGGAAAGGCCGGGATCGACCGGGATCAGGGATTGATCCACGGGGAACAACCCGACGTGGGAATTTTTCCCGGTCGAGTCTGCGTGGCTGCTTGGATGAATCCCGGGATCAAGAATTCCCTTCCCGTTCCAATCCAATCCACGGGGGTTACAAGACTCGCCTCGGTCGCGTGTTTCTTCACCGTCGTAGCGTTGCTGCGCTCACGACTCAGCCGTTCTTCCGATCGTCAGCTCCTCCGAATGGCGCCGCCTCCCCTTCCCCTTGACTCGGTGATGCGAATCCCGCCATAATCATCTCTACAATTACATCTAAGATATATCACCAACGGTCCGACTATCTCCGCCTTGACCGTTGACTTCCCATGGACGAACGCCCACTACGGGATAAAAACGTTGCCGTTTCGATTTCAAAACGCCTCCGCATGAGCTCAATCAGCTAACAATATCGGACGTCCGCGCGAGCGCCCCAGCGAAGCGAAAGACGGCGGCGTGCGCGGCTCGCTCGCCCTTACCCCTCCAAGTTATAGCCGTTGCGGTGCGGGGTACCCCGTGTCGCTGCCGGACAACTGGCGCGCCGTTGGCTGGAGGTGGCGTCACCGGTGCTAGGCTGTAAGCGCAGGCCCGCGGGGGTTGACGCCTCGAGATTGGTGGAGCGGCTGCGACGCCCGCGGAGGTCGTTTTTGAGCCGTGGGGCGCTGACACGTGGCCAGGGACGAGTTTTCGTTTCCATCGAGATCCTGTCCAGCGTAAGCGTCTCCTCGCTGCTGCGACCTGCGACGTGCTAAACCGTCTGTGCTGCGACTTGTTGCATGTTGTTTCTACTAGTCTGGATAGAGAAGAGAAGTCAATGGCAGTAGGGTACTGCAGTACAGCTGGCTTCGAAAATGACATGCCTGTCGCTCTAGAGTTGCGATGGCGCCACGTTTATTCTGCGGGATAGGTCCGTGTCTTTTCCCCGTAAAAGCTGTTTTTTTGAAATACGTGAGATCAAACTTTAGAAGTTTTGGTTATTGATTTCGAAGTCTTTAGATTTGACGTGGGAAAGTTATATGTAGATTCATCTTGCAAATACTTTCGTAATATAAAATTGTAAATTAGATATAGAAAAATCATGTGTAGATTCATCTTATTTTTTTTTATAATATTATAATTTTACTGAGTTTTACAAATATACTTCATCCAATCACAGATACATGTCGTTTTAGATAGTGATTTTTATTATATGGTCTCAAAAATACAACTTTGACCACTGATTTTTATTATAATATAGTTATAATACCCAATGAAAGTATAATGTTATAAAAATATTTTTCGAGATAAATCTATACATATGATTTTCATATATCCGATCTAAATATTTAAAAAGACACCGAAAGACAAAGTTTTGAAAATTTGACTGCACGTATCCACGCGTATTTGTGACCGGATGAAGTATTACAATAGTAATTAGTGGTCAAAGTTGTATTTTAGGGATCGTGTCGATATTCAAAACGACTTGTTTTGTGATTGGAATGAGTATTACAATAATAATTAGTAGTCAAAGTTGTATTTTGAGGACCGTATTGATATCCAAAACGATTTGTTTTTGTGACTGAAGTAGTATCTACTAGATATGTTTTTGCAATTTTTTCTTGCGAGTGTTTGGATTGTCTGTCTGCATGAGGAGGGTCTGGGTAGAATTCAATTTGGATTTAAAGTAAATTCCATTCAAACCCCTCCCATCTAATCTGCCTGAATTTACACAAACACGATATTTGCTAGACGCATAATAATAAGATATTTGTGTCTCGAGGGTTTAAATTATGCTACTTCTTAGTTCTACGAACAACCTTATCCACTGCACTACAAGTGTACAACTAATTGGCAGTGACATTGTCAAAAAAAAAAAACAAGGCAGTGACAAAACTTATTGGCTTGGTACTAAATTTCAGTTCCTCACCAACTGCAACGAACCTAAACGTGGCACGGAAAATATTTCTGTGGCACCGATACTACGTGATATCAGGTCTGAATGCACGATGCATGATACCGATGTTATATAACACTTGCTACCGGCTATATATTCAGACTCGGTGCCTCGTAGCATGGTGCCATATAATTTTTTTCCGGTACGGGCACCTGTCTGATTCCTTGTAGGAACTCCGTTTACTTTGGCCGCGAAAAAAAAAGGAACGAAAGAGAGAAACTCCGTTTGATTGGTCCTAGAGGAGGTTTGAGCTGTTCAACTCTGCAAAGAGCCTTGACTTTTAACGTGGCAATTTGCAAGTTTAATTAAGTAGTACATCATATTCTCTCTTGATGATTGGACTAGGGAGGTTGGTATGCGTTCAGTTCAGCATGCCCAGGAATGAAGCAACAGGGTGCGCAAGCGCAGCGCGCACATGCCGAGTTCTTGAAAGCAAAGGTATGTACATATCCATAGGAGGAGGGAATCGGCAGAGACTTCGCCAAACGGCCAAAACATGTTCCATTTGGCAAATTAGCTGGTGCTGCCTTTCACCAAATGCTCTGTCTCGTGGAAACCAAGATGCAAAATCCTGAGCATAGGTGTGGTGTGGTGTACGCTGCTGTGTCTGTTTTGTTTTCTTCGGTGATTAAAGATTGTCAAGGATTGAACGGCAGGCTGTTCTGTCGGCCCAAATATTGTTTGCACGATCAAGGCATAGGTTCGATGTGCATCCAGCGTTTAGTTGTCGCCGACAGTACAAGCGGTGGTTCGCGCGAACGGGAGACACAAATTCACCAAGAACGCGAACTCTGCATGGTGCATATGCGTGGAAGGCTTCCCGAGCAGCACGAACGTGGAAGCGTCGATGCCTAACAGTCGAGGCCCATAATCTTTTGTAGACTTATATTAGGCCTATTGGTAGAGCTTCGGCCTAATAGAGAAAGGCCCATTGGCTTATCATCTTCCTGTGGAGGCGTGATCCGCGTGCACGGGGTAACGGCAGTTCCGTCCGGCGCGGCGCGGCGCGGCGCGATTGGGATTGGGCAGGCGCCGTAGGGAAGCTAGAGCGAATTTGTGGAAGCAAAGTTGAATGGATAGTGAGGTATGCTCGAAGCACCCATCCTTGAGTTAGATTTTCTTCTGATTTCTTTTAAGATCGGTTAATGGAGAACCCAGATTTAATAGGAAAATTCCATCATTTGCCCGGTCTTTTGATGCGGCTTCAACTATTTATATTTATTTTAAAGTAGGTTGATTAAAAGATCTGGATTTAGTTTCTTAATTGATATTTTGCTATTTTCATGCTTTGCAATTACATTTACTATTTTAGCCCACACGAAATGTCATATATACCCTAGGGCATATGGTTTGGTCGGGCCGATTGGCGAACTAACCACACCACACTAGCAATCAACAAGCCTATGGTTGCGAAATTAATCAAATATCAGCTACTCTTGAACTTAAGCACACTAACCAAATATGCTGCGCATTATCTGATGAAATACGCACAAAAGGCCTAAACAATACACAAATCATATCATAGGCACCCAAATTCGTTTCCTACTGCATCTACACAAATGGTAAACGGTTCTTGGGAGACGTGTCAAAAATCACAAACCGCATGGGACGTGGGAGATAGATGCTGACGAGCGCCTCCTGCGAGGGGCGCACCGCGCACGATCTAGAGGACATCGTCGAAGGTGGTGATGGAGCGGCCCGAATGCCGGTGAGCGCGAGGGCTCGGTCACGCGCGGGGCAACGCGGCAAACGTTGACACCGTTGGGGGAGGTGGCAGTTCTCGTAGTCCCACCACACTGACACCTTCACCGCCCTGCTCTCCTCCTTGTGCTACTGCAGGCCCCACTGCCTCTCGCCGCCCCCCGTTGTCGAGCCGAGGCAGCGATAGTGGCCGCCGGCGGTGGGCGACAAAGCGACGGAGGAGGAGGTAGGATGTGGCTGGCTAGGGAATGGATCAGAGGATGACTGTGGCGCTCGGGAGAGGAGAGAGGAGTGCGAGTGTGGTGCGGTTGATGCGCCAGCGCCAATCAGGCCGGATCGGAGGCATATGTCATTTCGTATCTTGTGTAGGCTGAAATAATAAATGTAAATGCAAAATACGAAAAATGGTCAAAGATAAATCAAGAAATTAAATCTAAAGCTTTTAATCATCCTACGCCAAAAATAAATGTAAATAATAGAAGACACGTCAAAGTCGGGACAAACGATGGATTTTGCTGATTTCATTTCTGTAGGCGTTTTGAGTGCAAGAACGTAGCTTTGAGGTGGTAATACGAAGCATTGGTGGGTACTTTGTAGATTCCACTCTCTCTTGGCGATGATGGGGAGACGATAAGAGCGCCGGAGCGACGGCGAATCCCTCTCGCCGACCTCCCTGAAGAGATCCACGCCGAGGTTCTGCTCCGCCTGCCGCCGAAATCCATCCTTCAGTGCCCGGCCGTCTGCAAGGCCTGGTGCCGCATCACCTCTGACCGCATCTTCCTCCTCGCCCACCACCGCCGCCAGCCGCCTCGGCGCCTCCTCTCCTTCGTCGGTGACGTCGGCGCCCCTGACAGTGATCTGGAAGTCTTTCACTATTGCGTCGAAGCCCTCGGCCTCCGTACCCATGAGTTCCGATCTGTCGCCCGGTTCACCGGCAACGATTTCGACCTCGACGACGACAGCCGTTCGCCATCCACACTGCATGCGATGGTCTCCTGCTCATGTCCTACAGGAACTTTTTGTGCCTTTGCAATCCCGCCACACTGTCATTGGGTTTCCGTCTTCCTAGTGGTGGACCCATGATTTTCATGATAATGTTTGAAATCAGCAAATTATGTTCAACGGTAAAAGTATAGGTCCACAATAGCCAAAGTCAAAGTACAAATTGTTCATATTAGAAACAACATCTTAATAATTAGAAAAATTACAAAATAATTAAGAAAAAAATACAATATAAAATATTTGACCTAATTATCACTATATATATATATATATATATATATAACACATAGTAAATATAAGTATTTTGCACGCTTGTGGTGAGTACCGAGTGTTGTACTACCGAGGCATTGGTTGGACCGTGGGACTGGGACACTTCAGTTCTACATCAGCACCGTGGGCTCAGGGAAGGAGAGGTGCATTTGGCCCCATCGTCCTCGCCGTCGATGAGAACGTTGGTCGAAGGCTACCAACTTCGACGAGCTTTTCCTGTTCCATGGCAACCTGCACTGGCTACCACACTTGGCCCGACAGAGCAACATACTAGCGTTCGACACACTGGACGAGGTGTTCCGGTTTGCTGTTCTGTTTGCTGTTCCGGTATGGAAAATAACTATAACAGGTTTGCTGTTCTGTATAGTTGTGAAATTTGCAAGTCGTAGGGGAAGGGCTCAACTCATGTGTACTGCAAATGTATGATTCTATCTGATTACTACGAGTCTGGACTGAAGAATTCTGATGCCGCCCTTATTCCTTGCCGCAGTGTAGATTATTCGGCCCTTCTGATGCCTAAATTGTGTTAAACGGCAACTGTTGCAAGGAGGCGAGAGTTTTTCACTTCTTCTTGCGGATTTCTGGTAGAGTGAAACGACTCAGGTTTTTTTATTGCAGTTTTAAATAATGATTATGCGGAAAATCATCATTAATTAATCAGTTAACTACGATAATAATAGTAATTGGAATATATCCTAGTAGAATTTAGAGTCATCAAAGAAAATTTTACAATAATCACAAATTTCCAACTGATACAAACCAACAAATAAGTGTAATGCGTATAATACAACAATGTCCCACTGTACCACAAATGGCACATATATGCTTACACTAATACTTGATTTACAGCAGTACACAGTTACAAGTGAGCTTGTGCAACTTGCCATTGCATACAAAAGGGTAACTAGAGTTTCAACAAAAGAAAAATGAAGTCTTAATTAGAGCTTTGCCATCAGGTTTCACCATCTGAATATTAACCATCCCGGATACCACAAATTCCATTTTAGCATAAATCCCAATGGGGATTATAGCCCTCAATCCCAAGGAGGATTAAGCTCCCATCAACCACCAGCCATCACAAACAGATGCACATAGGCACCATGCCACTTCTTAGCCAATCATATGGTGCCACGTTAGAAGCATCCTCAAAGATCATAAAGAGAGTAGCACATCTTCCATCCCCAACGAGCTGATCAGAGCTATTGGCGCCAATAGAAGCTTCCCAGCCACTCCCAACGAATCAGAGCTTGACAACAATGCCTGGGTAGTACATACACAGTGAAACGACCAGCCTACGACACTTTCCCCGTCGTACACAAGGGAAGGATAAGAAAGAAGGAACAGAACGGTACAGTAATTACACTTTCCCCGTCGTCTCCAACTCTCCGGTACACAAACACGCAGCCTCCTCTCTACCAACGCAAGCCACCACTGCCCAAATCAATACCAGAGATTGCAATTCCTCCATCAATCTTCATCCACCAAACCATTCCATTGAAGCCAAATGATTATTGAGCCCCCTCTACCCACCAGGCCACCACAACAAAAATTAGAAAGTGGTAGCCAGTGAAGGTAGAAGTGAGAAGAGCGGTAGCCAAATGGGGATTTGGGGGCAGAATGTCTGTGCATGACAGCATGAGAGAGTGAGGGGGGAGCCGAGGGAATAAAAACATGTTTGGTTGGTGTTCTGAATTTTATGTCTGGGAAAAAATGGTATAGCCTAGAAAGTAGATGATTTTTACCTGATTAGACAAATTTGAAGATGAGTTGTTTGGTTGAAAGTCTGTGCTTGAAATTGGTGAATAAAACATGGAACGTTGGATTGAATCTATCAACGGTGGATTTGAAGCCTGCTCCTAGGCGTTGCTTCCTAGCTCCAGACGCTGGATTTGGTGGCCTGGGCTGGCAGCCCTGCCGAAGCAAACACCCTCTAAGTGAGGTCAGTGGAGAGGGAAAACAGATGAGGTGAGGATCAGAGTGAGTGAGTGATGGGTGGGGCCAGCTCAAATAAAAGAGAAGGGAAGAAATAACAGGGTAAGAAACTGAAACTTTAGAAAACCCCATGATAAATTCCAGGTAATTTGTGAATAAATAATGTGCCAATTTAGACTCCCAACTTTAGTTAGCAACTGGCAAATTAAATTTTATAGCACATGTACAATCATTGTTAGTATTATCTGCACACCATATCGACTGACGGTTTGGCCACTGGTTCCTACGTGCAATTGCGCTTTACGAAGTAGACACTGAATTATTAAACTCTCGCAGACGTACGACTGCAGGACAAACCTAAACAGGAGGACCGTTCAGGAACAGTATGAAATCGGATTGGACCTCCGGCACTCAAGCCAGCCGTTTTGATCATTTCGGTAGATATATTTTCATACAAATTATTTTATACCATGATGATACTATCTGCTTGCATAAATTGTTTTCTAATTAAAATAAGCGACCGTGTGGATATTGATTGCGATGCGTGCGTTTAGGGGTCGGTTGATAGAGCAGTCAGCCATAGACAATTAGTAGGTGAGTAGATGATGCTTTGGTTAGGTCTGTTAGCAAGTACGGTCCCTCTACATACGGATAGTATTTAAGGGCCAACCCACTCTCATTCGTGTCAATGAGTCGTAATGACAGTATTGACCATGGATCTGTTAAGATAGGCTAGGCTTAGTATCCAGTCAAGTAACAATACCTCCACACAGAACGTACTATTGTATTTTCTTTCTTGTTTTTGTATGGAGGCATATCAGCCCAGTAGCACTATATTGCGTTGGTGGAGTAGCGAGTGCTACTCGACTACAACGGTTTGGGGAAACCCAACTAGGTGGAGGTATTAGATACGGACATTGGGTAAAGCTCTGGACTCTGACTTAACACTGTGTTAAAAGAAACGCGAAAGTCTGACGGCAATTACGGTCATGGGTTACCGTGGGTAAAGCGATACAACCTCTGCAGAGCTAAAATATGATCACGCCTGTCTCTTGGATTGGAGGCTACTGGAGTCTTGTTAGGGGCTCGAACCACGGTACGACCGACTAGTAGATTTTTAAATTGAACTTGTTTTTCCTCACATAAATCTGTATGTTCAAACTATTGTGATTCTATGTAGGGTCCGAAGATAGATGGGGTTAATTATTCGTAGCATCAACTTTGCTTATTAAATGCTTACTGAGTACAATCGTACTCACCCTTGCTATTAATCCCCTTGTTTACAAAAGACAAACCAGATACGTTAAAGCGATGCTAATTGACAACTACGGTGGGGCTACTACTTAGAGAACTTCGCACCACTTTATTCGTGCCAAAATCCCAGCCTTAAGGTTGACAGGTGCGAATTGAAGGTAATTCTGACTATTTCTCTACTGCAACACTATGATTAGAGTTATTACTCGAGAAAGCGTGACCTTGTCGGGTAATAATCTTAAGTCGGTATCATCACCAAAGGTGCGATGGCACGGGGCGCAACATAGAGGCAGTGTCTCAATGTATGGAAGTTAATTTGTACATGAAAACCATTTTTTATATCAAAATTGAACGTCATCATGCATGTCATTGCTATGTATGAAAAGGAGCTAATCTTAGGATTTTTCTATTTTGTCTATATCAAGGCATTGCACTTTGATTACTAGCCCTGTGTCTTCCTTGACGCCCAGAATTAAAACAACCTTTGTGCAGTCTCTGCTGGTAGTGATAGGTGGCTACTGAACTGAAGCTTGAAGATGATGAAAAACCCCATTATGTATGGATCTGTTTGTCCCCTTTGAGAAATTGGGTGATGAATGAAAGTTTTTTTTTTATTCTGGTAAGTATGTAAAGCATAGAATTTGAATGTCATTGTTTCTGTTTTCGAACATTAATAATAGAAAATTGTTCTGGTAATCGTGTATGAACATCTCAATTATTTTATGCAATTGTTGGTATACACAATTCACTTTGTTCAGTTTAGAAGTGATCATTTTAACCATTTTAAGCTTGTTGGCGCCATGCTCCGGGCTGTCGAATTAAAAGGCATAATACACACATAAACTTTGCCGCATGAAACACGATCCGCATTAGAAAAGCAGAGGATTTGCTTCCAATCTCACTGCATCAAGTAATAATCCAGCCACCCGACTGTAATAATCCCTCCCCACTCGGGATAACAATGCCAGGTTGAACTGAATTCCCAATGCTAGCAACAATGGGCATTGCTTCGATGAAAACAAATAGCTCCGGCCAGCAAAACAGACTACCAATCTCATGATCTAATGTTCAGATACAGGCAATGGATAAAGAAAAGAGGAAAAGAGCCTGGATTTGCTACGCATGAGCTAGGCCAAACAATGGGTTCGAATTTGAGTATGCCAGAATCTTAAGAGCATACAAACAATTTCAACATCAGTGTTGAAATTTTTGTCAGATTTGATCCAGGGGTGAGGCCTCTTCATAGAATATATCAAATTAGCAACTAAGCATAAAGTACTTGCAACAATAATTGCCACAGCTCCACTGTCATGTAAAAACAAAAATGCATGCAATTATGCAAGTGAGAATGAAAGCTAAACAATATTAGCTATATATTGAAATGGATAGAGTTTTTTTGGCACAAATTAGTGGTCATTTCAATGTTGTCACAATCTCCTGCTAGATCAACAGATACTGCAACTCTGCAAGTGAAGACCAGAGCTATTGTTCCAGGTGAAAAAAATGAAAAATGAAAATGGTGTTGTTCCAGAATCAGGATACTGAGATGTTTCGGATACATAACATGCTTACTACAGTCAAACAAGCTTCACACCCATTTTGCCTTGAACCTTTTCTAAACAAGGAAATTTAATGCGTGACAACGTTCAAATTCAGCAAAAGTGTAAAGTTACACACAATGAAACATGATTTTGATGAAAACATCACCAGTAAGTGTAATTAATGAAACATGAATTTGGTGTAGACATCAGCTAGACGACTAACTAGACCAATTTTTAAAACGACAGAAAATGACTCACCGATAGGTATGCATGTAAATATGTAATACTTGCAGTCGACAGAATCAGGAGCAGCACACAGCATATTTACATCGACCATCGCATCAAAAAGAAAACGGAAGTATCAATTCTTTGGTTCCAGTTTTCCAATACATAGAGATAAAAGGCTCTTTCAATTAGTCAAAATCATCAAATGCAACCACTTCATAAACTTCTTCAAACGCAATACAAAAATGATGTCCTAAATTCTGCAGATAAGAGCAAGTAGTAGATGGTAATATTATCTTTGTCAGAAACAACTTGAATGGCTGCCAACATACTGCCAGATAGTGCCTGAGCTTCCCATTCGAAACATATGCAAGTTCCAACATACATTGTGTTGAAACATCAAAAGAGATAAATGTGTCTTGACTAAAGAGAACTGTGAAACCCCTACTGTCTTCTTTAAGAAAGAAAGAAAGACAGAGCTGAACATACAATCACAATTTTTCCCTACCATGAACGGAAGAAACAGTACGAATATGTATGAAATAGACCAGTTTCATCGGAAGAGATTGCAGTATCTAAAGCATGGATGCTCAAAGGTGCAGCTAGGTCACTGAGAACCAACAGCACACACCCTACAACCCCCGGAAGAAAGGCAGTCCACCAGCACCGCCATCCTGCTGCATCTGAAGGAATGCATGTGGAACAAGGCTTTCTTTGAGCACATGATGACTAAACAAGAGGCTTCGGCCATCAGAATAGAAAGTCCGCTGTAATTTCCCCTTCTTGTCACAATGCAACACTGCAAATAAGCACTCCACAAGCATATCTCCCTCTTGAGACACAATAACAGCATCCCAAAATGTGTTTCCCCATGCTTTAAGATTTCTGATCTCTACCACCGGCAATTTAATCCGGTACTCACGGACCCAAATCTCATTCTTGTAATCCTCCATAAGCCAAAGATCCGCGCTCCACCCCTTTGGCTCGCAGCAGGACATGGCAAGCTTGCCCTCCATCTCAAACAGGAATGTGTACCCGCGTATCACAGGAGGGCACATCCACTTGAATGCCTCAGCAACTGTGTCGAACACCAGTATGTTGTCCTCTTGGCGCCTTTGCGGCGGCCAGTGCAGGCTGCCACGGAGAAGGACGGGCGGCTGATAGCAGGCAGGAACCAGCCCTCTCGCCAACCCCACGTCCACGGACGCCGACGACGTGCGACGCTCGATGCACCTCGCCTGATGAGAGCCCACCGTGAGAACATAGTACTTCTTCTCGAGGCCGTCGCCTCGGTGGTACAAGACTCGGTACTCTCCGGAAGGGCCGTGCGGATAGAGCCCCGCGACCTCGTGGGCACGGAGCGGCGGGAGGAGAATCCCCTGGCGCGTGGCGGGGTTGCAGACGTAGAAGTCGTCGAGGAAGCTGAGGAGGAGGAGGCCGTCGCAGGAGGCGTGGACCAAGAATAGGCCGCCGTCGAAGTCGTCGTACTCCCTGCCAGTGAAGCGCACGACCATCCGGCGCTTGTCGGTCCGGAGGTCGACGGCCTCGGCGCAGTAGTGGAGGAGGACATATTCGTCGTCTTCGCCGGCGTCTCGGAAGATGGTGAGGAGGGGCTGACGCGGCTGGAGGTCGTGGTGGCGGAGGAGGAGGCCGCGGTCGAGGGAGAGGCAGCGCCAGGCCTTGCAGACGGCGCGGCAGCGGAGGAGGGACTTCGGCGGCAGGCGGAGGAGGATCTCCCAGATCATCTCCTCGGGGAGGGTGGGGAGCGCGCTTCGCTGGGCCCGCTTCGTCGCCATGGGAATGGGATGGACGAGCCGAGATCGGAGGGGTTTCGCAATTCGCAAACCTTCAGAAATGCCTGCAGATTTCTTATGAGCACACACACCGCCACACGAAAGGATCCCGATAAACTTATCGATAACCTACAGACCTTACGTACGATAGGAAATTTCACATCGGACGGTGTATCCACCGTTCATGCTATGATGCTAATCTAACCGCTCACGATGCCCCTATCCGCTTTTGTTCACGTGTGTGACGCATCTCCCGGACACGAATTGTCTTTCTAGCATATAGTCCAAGATGAGCTCGTAGATCCGTCGGGAGGAAATCACCGGTGTGGCTTTGACCTGCGCAAGCTCCACCAATGCTAGTCATGGCCTCAGCAACTCCACTCAATGAGATCCATAGACACCAATCATGCCTTCGACAAGCTCCCACAGCATCATGTGCGGTGCCCAAGCTTCGCGGCCCGCAGTCACTGAGGCCTTCGTGAGCTCTCACAGTCTCTCGAGCTCCGTGTCCACAAAAGGCTCGACGAGCAGCACCCGAGTTCCCAGCCACCAAGGGTGCGTGCGGCCTACGCAAGCGGTGCCCCAGCCGTACATCCACCAAGGTGTGGCCTTTGCTAGCGCCGCCGTGGGCTCCTCCCAGTCGCCGCCACAACCTCCTTCTCCGACGAGTACAGTTGCTCGTCGTTGTCCACATGCTACCTCTTCCTCCTCTAGGTAGGTTTTTGTTGCATGTATTGTCTCAAATTGTTGCAACAATTCTTCTTCATGTGATTGTCTATTCGTAAGGTGACTGAAATTTTATGAAGCATAAGTCATATGTTTGATCAATTAGATCAATATCCAATCATATGATATATCAATCTCTACATAAATCTAATGGTCACAACAATTGAATTAAACTTAAGAAAATTTCAAACGACTTAGATATAGCAAATCCGTTTCTTCATTGTTGCAGAAAGTGATTTGGTTTGTTGCAATACATCTTCCTGAAAAATCGTAGCAAAAATGATTTTGTTGCTGTGGGTTTTTGAATTTGTTGTACCTGAACAATTTTTTGTTGCAAAGGGTTGTTGGTTTTGTTGCACCATTTTGTTGCCACAGATTTGATGCAACTTGAGCCGGTTTTTGTTGCACGCGTAACTTCTTCTTGTTGTACTGACCACAAATTTGTTGAGGCACTTCAGGAGCAAATTGGACGGTTGAGTGATGTTCTGTTAAGTTCGATTTAACGGCTTCTCGGGCATCCGATCCTAGCGTCCAGATTGGAGGACCGAGCGGCGAGTGCTAGTCTTGCCCTAAACTTATCGGTGACACAAGAACATGAAATAAACCCAATCCCCCGTTCAGACGAAAAAAGAAAGGATTTCTGATTTATCAAAAGCACATGATATATGGAGGAAATCAAGCAACAATTTCAACTTAAAAATGACTGCTCTGATAGTTCGATCCATAGGCTTGGAGGTTGTCGAGCGCATCTCGGAGGAGGTTGATGGCTTGACGCCGCCGCCATACTGATTGAGGCAGTGGTTGAAGCGGGCATGTGCGTGCGGCGAGTCCTGCGAGTTCATTGAACTTGGACTTGGTGCTAGCGATGTGGTCGATGGCGAGGGCACGGTGAGGCTGTGGAGGTTGTTGGGCGCTCCTTGCTCTGTGGGTTGGGCGGTCAGTATCCATCGGTCGCACGCAGTGGTCGCAAGCGACGACAGGGTGCATGTCCAATGACTATGTGTGCTACCTCGCAGGCGAGTGCCGCACGCCGGCGACGACGAAGTGGCATGCGACGAGGTAAAGTGGCATCTCTGTTGATACATGCCTTCCGATCTAGCTAGTTCCTGTTGTGTGTGCTACCGCTACTCTGCTAGTTAGGGGCGGACCCAGCAATCGGGCAAGGTTGGGCGGCCGCTTGAGGTAGCCTGCATCACCGGTACCTCTCCCCTCCTGGGCGCCGATGCCCCCTTCCCCCTTCGGCCTTTGCCATGGACGCCGGCGTCGAGCTCTTCTGTTGTCTCGACTGCTAGGTTATGCTAGCCCACACGACCACACCATGCCACTGGCCCATAACCCACAGGTCAAGAATTCCAACCCTAGCCAAGGGGAATTGGAGGCAGGGTGGGCGACACAGTGCTAAGGTGGTGCGCAGTGGCAGCACACTGGCATGGCGGTGTGGGCGCGTGGTGGCATCGAGCGTTGCCTACTCGGCTAAGAGGGGAGCAACTCCTAGCAACCAACGTGATCCAGTGGTAGGGGCATGTGTGCGGGTGAAAGCATCTAGGCCCCTAAAAATTATTTTGGTAATTAATGACTACATGTGAATATTGGATTAACGTGTTCATTGAGTATCTACAAGGTTAAGATCCATTGGTGGTTTTGATGACGTAAAGATGCATGCTAAAGGGTTCAATAAAGACCTACATGGCTCAAGACAAGGTACAAGTAATCAAGGATCATTTTTCTATTTTACCGGTCTTAGGAGAAATGGTTGGAAGACCGGATTATATGTTAAATGCCGTACTATTAAGAGGGATAATGATTAGTAGCTTGATAGCATGGTTTTGTGCAATATGGATCAATTTAGGATCATGCATGCATTTCAATTCCTTTTCTCAAAAGCTCTAAGTGCTTTTGTCAGAAATCGGTTGTACCGACGTTTCACAGGCGGTTGTACCTCTTGGTGCGGTATGACCGCACTTTACTCAGTGGTACTACCGAGTTTTGAACGCCTCAGCCAACTGAGCGCTAATGTGGTACGACCGGCTCTTTGAGCGGTACTACCGCATTGCGGTTGTCTCGTTTTATAGTTGGCGGTTGAATAAAACCAAAACCGATGCATTTTTGGCTCAGAGCTCTCCCTGATAATCGATCATACCGCATTTGAGAAACGGTCGTACCGATCTGCGGTTGTACCGATTCTTATAAGGCGGTGCGTATTTTACAGAGAGCATGTCATCTCGGCGATTTTGGAAACCCTTCGATCGGTTGTACCGCTCCTCCGTGAGGTATGACCGGGAGTTGCGGTTGTACCGCATGTTGGTTGGCGGTCGTACCGTACGGGGTTGTTCAACGGCTATGTCAGAGTCATTAATGCCGACGTTCTAACCGTTACGGTGCTCAGACTTGGGTGCGGTCGTACCGCGATATAGTTGGCGGTCATACCGTATTTCGCTGAAATTTGGGGATTGCCTCAACAACGGTCATCTTTGTTGGTGGGAGGTATAAATACCCCCCAACTGCTCAAGGGCTGGCTGCTAGACCATATTTAACATCCATAGAGCCTTGAGCATTCATTCAACTCCTCAAATACTCTTGTGCACTCTTTGAGAGGTTGTTGAATTCATTCAAGTGTATTCACTCATTCTAGTTGATCCTTTTGTACTTGAGTGTCGTCAAGCTAAGGTTTTTGATTTGTTACTCTTGGAGTTTTGCCGAACTCCTAGACTGCTTGGCGGTGATTGCACGGTGATTTCTTCAAGAAGATTGTGAAGAGGCCCGGTGCCAAGATTGTGATTGGTTTGGTGCTCACCATCTCGGAGCGGAGGAAGAACAACCACTAATGATCGAGGGAAGGCTTAATTCGTGGAGCCGGCTTGAGTTGTCAAGCTTCCTCAACGTGGACTAGTGAAGATCAGCAAGTCTTCGATACCACGGAAAAACTTCATAGTCTCATTTGTGGTTATTTCTTGTCTTTACTTGTTCCGCATTTACAATTCTAGCTTTTATCTCGTGTTGAATTGCTTAGCTAAAATTGTTTCTAGTATTGATATTAGCTCTTTATCGTAGTAAGTTGCTTGGTAGTTCTTTCTTTATTGTGCTAGGAAGTAATTGCTAGAACTATCTTGCTCTAAGTTTAATTTGATCGATTAAATTTAGAAACCTCCTATTCACCCCCCTCTAATCGGTTATCCTTGATCCTACATGTGGTATCAGAGCTTAGTCTCTCCATTATTAGACTTATCCGTCTAGGAGAGAAATGATAGCTAGTAAGGGAATGTCTATAGGCAAGGCTCCTTTGTTTGATGGCTCAAATTATTCTTATTGGAAAATTAAAATATCTATTTTCTTAAAGGTTATGAGTCCGAACATATGAAAAATCGTGAATGAGGGTTACGTTATGCCTCTTGATCCATCAAACTCCACGGTTCAAGATGAACGTAATGCTCATTTAGATGCTCAAGCTATGAATGCTCTCTTTGGTGCTTTGAACGCGGATGAGTTCAATAGGGCGAGCAATTTGGAAACCACTTATGCTATTTGGACTACTCTTTCTGAAATTCATGAGGGCACATCTACGGTCAAAGAAGCTAAATTGCATAGGCTTCGGATTAAATATGAGACATTCATAATGTTGTCAAATGAAAACATCATCGAGATGTATTCAAGACTCAATAACATTGTGAATGAACTCAAAGGTCTTGGTACTAACCTTCTTGATATTGATATTTTGCGCAAGATGCTTAGGGCCCTCCCGGATAAATACGAGACGTTGGTGACATTATTTCTCAACTCTCCCGAGTTGCCAAGAATAACACCAACCGGACTTTTCGGCAATCTCATCACAAACGAGCTATACAAGAAGGACAAGGAAGAGCTCTTGGAGTCATCTTCCTCAAAGAAGAAAATTACCGCTTTCAAGGCAAAAGCGGAATCAAGTGATGATGAGGATGAAGAAGAAGACTCCGATGAAGAATACACTCTCCTTGTGAGGAAAGTAAAGAAATTCATGAGAAGACGTCCAAATCGAAGCTTTAACTTTGACAAGTACAAAAAAGTACAATCCTCAAATGATAACAAGCGCTATAGCAATATTCGTTGCTATGGGTGTGATGAGAAGGGACACATTATCTCTAATTGCCCCAACAAGAAGGATGATAAGAGAAAATCATCAAAGAAGAAATAATTCAATGGCAAAAAGAAGCTCTTCAAGAAGCTTCACAAAGATGGCAGGAATGAAGCCCATATTGGAGAATGGGATTCCGATGATGAATATTCGGATTTCGACTTCGATTCAAGTGATGAAGAGTATTCCAAGAAAAGGGGACTTGTCGGCATCGTCATCAAGGAAGCTCCATCACTCTTCGGATCTCCTACATGCCTAATGGCTAGAGGAGATAAGGTAAAATCATTTGATGATAATACTCCTTCATATGATGAATTAATGGATATGGTTGAAAAATTAAATAAATTTATTGGAAAAGAGAAATCAAAATTTAAGGTCTTGAAGAAAAATATATCTCTCTAAAAGACTCCTATGAGGAGTTAAAGGAAACTCATGATTCTCTTCTCTTAAAAGATGTTGAAAAATCTCATTTACATGTTGGAATTACTTGTGATTTAATGAATGAGATGCCTAAAGTAAAAATTGTTTCAAATGCTATATCCATGTCTAGCATTTCTACATCATGTGATGATTTATTATCCATATCATGTTGCTCAAATGATGATTTAATTACAAATTTAACTAATACTTGTGATCCTTTGCTCATTGTTGAAAATCATGATTTGAAAGAACAAGTAACTAAGCTAAACAAGAGCTTAGAAAGATGCTTCAAGGGTAAGGCAACTCTTGATAAGTTATTGAGTGAGCAAAGATGCTCGTTCAATAAGAAAGGACTTAGGTATGTACCCAAGAAAGGTAAGAAGCAAATCTACAAGCCCGCAAGATTTATAAAGGAAAACAGAAAATATTGCAACAAATGTTAAAATATAGGACATATGTCACATGCTTACTCAATTGCTTCTACTAAGTCTTACATATGGATTTATTTGGGCCAACAACCTACAAGAGTATCGGGGGAAATAGTTATTGTTTAGTTGTCGTGGATGATTACTCTAGATATACATGGATATTCTTCCGTGATGACAAAAGAGAAACTTCCGGAATTTTGAAAAGTTTTGCTAAAAGGGCTCAAAATGAATTTGATTTCAAAATAAAAAAACCGTTGTGATAATGGTTCCGAGTTCAAGAATACTAAAGTTGAAGACTTTTGTGATAAACTTGGAATAAAGCACGAACTTTCCACAACCTATACTCCGGAGCAAAATAGAGTTGTAGAAAGGAAAAATCGAACATTAATTGAAATGGCTATGACAATGCTTGATGAATATAATACTTCCAATAGTTTTTAGGCGGAAGCAATTAACACCGTTTGTCATGCCATAAATCGGCTTTATTTGCATCGTCTTTTGAAAAAGACTTCCTATAAGCTTCTTGTAGGAAGAAAACCAAACATCTCTTATTTTCGAGTTTTTGATTACAAGTGTTATATTTTGAAAAAGGTTGTTCGTCTTTCAAAATTTGATAGTCGTTGCGATGTTGGTTTCTTGCTTGGTTATTCTTCGAATAGCAAGACTTATCGTGTCTTTAACAAAAACTCCGGTTTAGTTGAAGAAAGGCACGATGTGCAATTTGATGAAACTAATGGCTCTCAAGAAGAGCATGAGAATTTGGATGATGTAGGTCATGAAGCCTTAAGAAAAACAATGGAATATATGCAAATAGGCGACATCAAGCCCGAAGATAATCCATCATCTTCTACTCAAGTTGAGCCTCCTACCTCTTCTACAAGTCAAGTACAACTTAATGAAGAGGACAATAAAGAAGATGGTTAACCATCCAACCTACCACCAAGAATCCACAATGCAATTGCAAAAGATCATCCAATAGATCAAATATTGGGTGATTATATAGATGAAGCACTCGATGATCCGGATTGGATGAACGCAATGCATTAAGAACTCAACAACTTCACCCGGAATAAAGTATGGACTTTGGTGGAGAGACCCAAGGAGCACAATGTAATTGGTATAAAATGGGTTTTTAGAAACAAGCAAGATGGGAATGGATTGGTTATTAGAAACAAAGCGAGATTGGTCGCTCAAGGATTTTCACAAGTCGAAGGTTTGGATTTTGGTGAAACCTTTGCTCCCGTAGCTAGGCTTGAGTCAATTCGGATATTACTTGCTTTTGCATCATGCTTTGATATTAAATTATTTCAAATGGATGTTAAAAGTGCTTTCCTAAATGGAGAAATATCCAAACTTGTCTTTGTTGAACAACCTCCCGGTTTTGAAGATCCTAAGAATCCAAATCATGTCTATCAACTCTCCAAGGCGCTCTATGGCATTAAACAAGCTCCTAGAGCATGGTATGAACGCTTTAGAGATTTTCTAGTTTCAAAAGGATTCAAAATTGGGAAGATTGACTCAACTTTGTTCACTAAAGTCTTAGATGATGATTTCTTTGTATGCTAAATTTATGTTGATGATATCATTTTTGGGTCTACTAATCAAGATTTTTGCAAAGAATTTGGTGATATGATGTCTAGGGAATTTGAAATGTCCATGATCGGAGAATTAAGCTATTTCCTTGGACTTCAATTCAAGCAACTCAAAGATGGAACCTTTGTAAGACAAACAAAGTATGCAAAGGACTTGATCAAGAAGTTTGGGATGGAGGATGCAAAACCCATCAATACTCTCATGACAACCAACGGTCATCTTGACTTAAATGAGGGAGATAAATCGGTAGATTTAAAGCTTTATAGGTCTATGATTGGTAGCTTGTTTTATCTTACCGTATCTAGGCTCGATATCATGTTTAGTGTGTGCATATGTGCACGTTTTCAAGCAACTCTAAAAGAATATCATTTGATGGCCGTAAAAAGAATACTAAGATATTTAAAACATTCCTCGACATTGACCTATGGTTTCCCAAAGGTGCTAAATTTGATTTAATTGGATATTCAGACTCCGATTATGCGGGTTGTAAAGTGGATAGAAAAAGCACCTCGGGTAGTTGTCAATTCTTAGGAAGATTCTTAGTATCATGGTCATCCAAGAAATAAAATTCGTAGTTTTATCCACCGCCGAAGCCGAATATATTTCCACGGGAAGTTGTTGTGCTCAATTGCTATGGTTGAGGCAAACCTTGATGGATTATGGACTTAAATTTGATAAAATGCCTCTTTTATGTGATAATGATAGTGCGGTGAAAATAGCTAATAATCCTGTCCAACACTCAAGAACCAAGCATATAGATATTCGCCACCATTTCTTGAGAGATCATGTAGGCAAAGGAGATATTGAAATTAGCCACATACCGACCGAAGATCAATTAGCGGACATTTTCACCAAACCATTAGATGAAGGTCGTTTTTGCAAATTGAGGAATGAGTTAAATGTCATAGACTATTTAAATGTTGGTTGAACTCTTGCTTCGTGCATTTTGTTTGATTTGGTGTTATTTGAAGTTTTTTTAAAAAAAGTATCTTCGAAAATCATATTAAAGATATCTATGTTCATAAAAATATGTTCCTAGATAGACATAAGTATTTTCAATGCATAATGATCCTCAATGATGTTTATTTGAGTGCAAAACTAAGGATCATTTGCATATTTTCTCAAATCGAAGTAAATTGCCGAACCTCAGGTTGATCGGAACAACTGACGTTATATGTGCGGTACGACCGACTTTATAACTACAGTACAACCGCAGTGCGGTACGACCGGCGGCTTGTTCATGGTTCGACCGTGTCAGTTTTGAGAAGGCAGTATAACCCCTTCGCGACGGTTCAACCACATCTTTATCGTTCCATTTCTACTCGGGCTTCTCTCGCTCCAACCCGAGGTCCCTCCAAACTCACCTCTCAACTCTCTCAATCTTCGGCGTTTCTTCGTTCTCTTGTTGATATCGACATATCTAGAGGTCATCTCCTCCAATCCTCAAGGTAAAACCCTTTTGATTCGAGTTTTTACCGCAGTTTCCAACCTTAGGTGTCGTTTTAGGGTTAAATGGAAATGCAGATGATTTCTGCTGTTCTAGTTGGGCAAATGTGTAAATTTGATGTCTAATGATGCTTGCGCATCCATACAATGGATTCACTCCATGAAAAACCATCAAAAAATCGATCTTGCGCTTGCCCTAGAACTTGGTCAGAGAATCGGTTCAACCGGTTCTTGAGCTCGGTTCAACCACAGTGCGGTCGTACCGCCATATAACGGCGGTATGACCAATCATCCTGACAGTAAAATAGAAATTCATTTCTCTTTCACTTAATTCTATTTTGATTGATCCTTTGAACTCTTTGTAATCTATTTATCTCTGTGAAGATGCCTAGGACAAGGATTGTGACTCGAAAGTCGCATGGACCATCTAGAGGAGGGAAATCTTCATCTCAACCTCAAAGACCTCGTTCTCCTGCAACTCAAAGCACAAGATCTGTTCGTGGCAAGGGCAAAGGCAAAAGACCAGCGAGAGAAGACCCCGTATCTGAAACTGAAGAAAGCTTATCACCAGCTGAGGCAGATTCTGAGTCTGAGTCTGAATTAGAGACAAAAGCTCAGTCAGGTGATTTGAGAGCACCTCCAGACCTCCAATTGACTTGACACTCCTTACGCTTGATGAATATGCAATCAAGCGCCATGCAAATCAATATCTTTTCAGATCAGACTCAGTTAATCCAAGATTCCGTATTGCTTTTCAAGAACAAGTCTATGAGCAGCTATATGGACATCACAGGAAGTTTGCAGACCACAAGTGGATTAAGTGGGCACACATAAACGACTTTCATCGAGTGGGTCTTCATGATCTTGTGGCACTTAAGTAGAATTACGATGATGAGCTTATCAGACAGTTTTATGCCACAGTACATGTCTCTCCAGACTTGACCTCAATAAGATGGATATCTGTTACCAGATATGTGGAGAGCACTAAAGAGGAATTTGAGCGAGTTTTGAGGATACAGTCTAGCTCTTGGGAGAAGATCTTTGACAGTCCTACTTTACTTGCTCCTGCTTGGGCTGACTATTATGATTCCTCTGTCAGGTGTAAGCTAGAAAAAATCACTGGACTTAAGCCCATTCCAAGCATGGCTAACAGAATTATTAATCATACTTTTTACCCCAAGAGTGGTAACTTTGATGCAGTCAGGGGACATGCTTGGAATATTATTGTTCATATTATGTAGGGGGTAAAATTTGACGTTGTGGATGTGATTCTCCAGGGCATAATCTCTTCCAAGAATGATAGGATTAAGAGGATTTACTATGCTCCATACATCATGGCATTGATTATGAAGAAAATTGAGTATTATGGTGGTTTGGGATCAGTTCATAAATCTTACAAGCCTCGAGATGGTATATCACCCAGTCATGGTGGAATTGAGGTTGATGCTGATGAGGCTCCTGCTGTTGCTGCCGCCCCTGTTGAAGGTACACTTAATCAGATTCTTCAAAATCAGCAGTTGATCATTAGCACTTTAGAAGCAATGAAGACAACCCAAATAGTGTTTCAAAATAAGACCCATAACAAGCTAGCTGACTTGGAGTCGACTCAGAATGATTACTTTGATGAGACTCATAACCGGATAGCTGCTATGATGGAGGGTCTTAATGACTTAGAAGAGATTTTGAGGACTCCTCAGCGATTTTCTCATCGTCCTCCTCCACCTTCAGGGGCTTCTACTTCTTCTGTTGTTCCTCCTTTGGACCCATCTCCAATGCCTAAGGCCTCAGTGCCTCTAGCTCCTGTCCCAACTCCTCCAGCACCTGCTACAGAGTCAGCATCTCAGGATCCGTCACCAGTTCCTCCTCCGGATCAGGTCACAGCTCCTCAGGATCCCACTTCGCGGGACCCTGTTCCTCCTCCTCAGGACCAAACCGTCTGAGTTATTGTTTTTGGGTACTTTGATGCCAAAGGGGGGAGAAGTGAGAAGTTGTGAGAAGGCAACTTTCGCGTGGTGTCGAGGATGAACAGGGCAATCTGTTCCTTCCGCGTGGAGTCGAGGACGAACATAGCGACACGCGAGAGAATAAGGAAGCGTGAATGTGTGCTACGTTTGGTTTGCTTCCGATCTCATCCAATCATGCAGGATGGTCCTGGGCTGTCCCGGTTTGAGCTGAGCCGGTTGCAAAGCGTAACAGACTTCAAGATTAGGCGGCATGTGCAAAGGAAGATAATACCCGATGTTTTGCACAACAGATGTCCTATTAAGTGGTGGAAAATACAATTTACTCTTTTTTTATAATTATACTAATACCACTCTAAAAAGGAACTGAGCCTAGTTCAGTTAGTGGGAAGGTGTGGATGTACACCCCCACCATCCAGGTTTAAGTCCTCTTCGACGCGAATTTGGATGTCTATTCTCATCTTAATTAAAAAAAAATCTAGTTCCTCCTAGGTATTATCGTCTTTTACTAATACCACTTCAAAAGTTTTCCTTTTAAATATACCACTTCAAAAAAAAAAAACTTTATTCACGCAATAAACAAATGTGGAAATGTCGAATAGCATCATCCCATACTCGGCCTAAGCCCGATTAAATTGAGACCCAGAACTTTTTGTAGGCTAGTATAAGGGCATGTACAATGGTACAGACAACTGCTGTCTATAGCAACTATCCATGTCACCTATAGACAGCACTAAAACCAGCTCATACAATGGGTTGTGATGATACAGCCGGCTATAGGATTGTAGACAACACACAATCTTTAATGCTTTTTCTTGGTTTTGGTGCTACAGTCGGCTGCAGGATTATAGACAGCAATATTCTCTCTCTTCATTCTCTTTCATCCACGTCACCAAAAGTCTTAGAGCATGTACAATGGGCTTATGTCAGCCGTCTATAGCATTTGCCACATAGGATTTTCTTGGCGTGGATGAAAGAGAACGAAGAGAGAGAATATTGTCATCTATAATCTGCGCAAATGATTGTAGCACCAAAACCAAGAAAAGCAATAAATATTGTGTGTTGTCCGTAATCCTATATAGCATCAGATTATCACAACCCATTGTATGAAATTGTCTTTAGTGTTGTCTATAGGTGACATGGATAGTTCTTATAGACAAAAATTGCCTATACCATCAGACATGCCTATATGGCAAATCTTATGATGGTGGCATAAACCCATTGTACATGGTCTAAATAGCTCTGGAGATAGCAGTTTGGTGCAATAGAGAGAGTACCAGGCCATATCGGCCTATTACGATGACATCTCAATTAATGCTTAGCCCAATTGAGAATAGCTGCATGGCGTTGGTATCCGTCTGTTGAGCTTACCGATGCCGATTTCAAGAAGACGGGGGAACCTACCAACTCACGACTGTCCCCATCTCTGAGTTGAGGAGGGTTCTAGGCACCGGAGGAAAACTAGAGCGAATCTGTGAATGGAAAGGTAAAAGGGGACGGATGGAGAGTGAGGTGAGCTCGAAGCACCCAATCTTGAGCCCTGATTGCACAGAAATTTCATTTCTGTGCATGGAAATCTGGTGGCATTTCAGGGCAAGAACGTGACTTCAAGTTCGTAGTAGTACAAATTGATTGTGGTTACACGCCGCTCTAACTCGGCCATAATGGCGGAGACCGCAAGGGCGCCGGAGCGACGGCGAGGGCCCCTCGCCGGCCTCCCTAAGGAGCTCGTGTCGGAGATCCTGCTCCGCCTGCAGCCGAAATCCATCCTCCGGTGCCGCGCCGTCTGCAGGGCCTGGCGCCGCATCGCCTCCGACCGCGCCTTCCTCCTCGCCCACCGCCGCCGCCGCCAGCGGCCTCAGCGGCTCCTCTCCTTCCTCCGCGACGTGGGCGCTAGCCACGACCTGGGCGTCCTGACTACTGCGTCAAAGGCCTCGACCTCCGCACCCACCAGCTCCGGTCCGTCGTCCGGTTCACCGGCAATGATTACAACTGCTTAGACGGTGATTGCCCGTTCGCCGTCCATGCCGCCTGCGATGGTCTGCTGCTCATGTCCTACAATACCCGCTTATACCTCTGCAATCCTGCCACACGTCAGTGGGCTTGGGTCTTCTCACCGGCAATTCGTCATGACTCATGACACAGTCGTGGGGCTCTATGCTCACGCCCCCTTCTGGCGAGTACCGAGTGTTGTACAACTTTTTTTAAGTACACTTACGTACTGACATACACACACCACACTCACACCAACACTCACACCCACACCCACATATATATATATATGTGTACGTTCTAAACACACGACTAACCAAGAACAGGGAACGTTGACACATGTTTTGACCACTGAACGCACATTTACGTGTCGTGAGATAACTAAACTATCGATCCAAGCGTGCGATGCCGATCGATCCCAAGCGTGCTGCCCGCTCGACAGCGAGGCAAGCCAACCAAGCTACACTTGGTCCTCGAGTGTTGTATTACCTAGGGAATGGTCCAATACCTCTATTCTAGATCAACACCATGGGCTCAGAGAAGGAGAGGTCCATTTGGCCCGATGTGTTAGTGAGAAAGTGTGCTCCTGTCATGATGCATGCCGTGGTGTCATTGCTTGAGATGGAGGGAACTCTTGCCATGTCGAACTGCCATATGGGTGCGTCAAAGGTGGATCTTTGGTTTCTGCAGGATTTACTAGTGTGAGGTCTGGATCCACAAGTATCGGATTGAATTGCCAGTAGTAGAGATTCGTCGTTTTGACAATGATGGAGAATGGTTAGCAGATTGGTGCTCAGAGGTTGTATATCCCAAGAGGGAGATGTGCTGGTTGATGTCAAACATTGGCTATTGCACTATGACATAAAGAGCAATATGCTTCAGAAATTCCGATGTAATGGCCGCTTGCTGAACTTCACTGCACATATTCTCAGAGAAAGCCTTGCTCCGCATGCGTTCTTTCGGATGCAGGAGAATGGGGATGCCCATGAACCACCTTTCTTCTGGGGTTTGTAGAGGGTTCTGTTGTGTCCTACTGAGCTAGTTTACAATTTTGAGCATCTATGGTTGGAACTTTGGATACTGCACTTTCTGTAGACGGAGCTTGAACTAACTAGCTCCTTTGCTAATCCACTACTATTGTTAATGGTATGAAGCAAAACTGTAAGATGTTCGCTGTTCTCTTTAGTTGAGTACAGCTCTGTTTCATTGTTTCAGTCTAATGAATACGAAATTAGCGAGTCTTAGGAACATGAATGGGAAATGCTCAGGAACTGCTAAGGACAATATGATTGCAGACCAATGTGGCTGCTGACCAATGTGGCTGCTATTGACATTCATGTTGATCAAGGTTTTAGTACTTCCATGTGTTCATCTGCATAATTTAGGAAGTCAGTCTGGTGTCACATTAAGTCAGTCTGGTGTCACATTTGAAGACTATGAAACCTTTTCCTCTGTTTCTGGAAGTCTGGAACTGCAGAATTGATGCTTCCCTTTATTTGTTGTCACGTTGCAACATTGGTAATTCGATGACTGGCAACCATTACAAGCAGAGGAGAGCTTGATGTATCTTTTTGCAGATTTGTTGCAGAGGAAATGTTGATCCTTGAAAGTTAATACATCAAACCTGTGTTTAGTGATATCAGAATTGAACATTATCATGGATGCAATTGTTTTGTATATAAAAATGGTTAATCATGGATGGAATTTTTCTGTATCTTTTATGCCCTTTATGTTGTACAACCGTTTAGTTTTTCAGTTGTTGCAAAATGTAACATTTACTTGGTCCAGGACGAGGTTTGACCTCAACTCAGCAAGATTTTGACTCTGAAACGTGGGAATTGACAAGTTTTTGAAGATCATATATTCCCTGTCCTCGTGATGATGGGAGTGAGGCTGCTGGTATTTGTTTCGTTTATTGTTCTGAGCAACAGGTCCAAGCGTTAAGTAACTGGAACAAAGGCAAGAAATTCTTGAAAGCAAAGATATGTAAATATCCTCAACGAGGGATCTTTCATCTTCCTGATTTTGCTGGACTGTGGCAAAAACTGCCCTCATTTTGATATTGTATTTATTGATGTCATCAGCTGAAACAGTGCTTGTACCATTCACCCTGCAACATGCATATCTCGTGGAATTCAGTTTTGAGCTAGTATCAATGCAATGTGTTGAATATCTATAAGATAGAATGCTGCTAACTGCTAAGCCATCACGTATTCACGTCACACGAAAATTTTGTGATTTGTGCACTCTTAATTTTTATATATAATGTTGCAATTTCTGAATTTTTGGTAACTAGAAGTTGCATGTATCTTAGCGACGTAGCCATTTAAGAAAAATAATTCTTTGGTTTACATTTTGCAACCAGTCTAATCTCTTCAATTTTATGGGCTTTCAAAGGCCTAACAATAGAAGGCTGCATTTTTATGGGCCCAGCTGAGAACATCTCCATCCCATTCCCCAGCGTCATTTTGAGTTCTTGATCCTTCTTCTCCGGTCTAGTTAATCGTCAAAAGCCTAATTTGCCCCTTACGTGAACGCCTCCAAAATCCGACCTAATTTGTCAAGAAATTTTGGCATCGATCGAAGGTTCTACCACCACCAAGATGGAGGCGAAACTGGACCGAATCATGGAGCAGCTCAAGGAGTTTACCTTTCCTCAGGCAGCAGCTCGGTGAGCACCAAGGTCGCCTCTAGCCGCTGTCCGAGCAGATTGGTTTGGCGGCGGCGTTGGTGGACGACGTGAAGAAGGAGCAGGCGGAGGCGCGTGCGTGGATCCAAGGTGCGCCGCCGGCGACAGCGCTATCCGCAGGAGGATACGCACGCCTGATAAAGCTGAAGTTTTCCACTTTCAGTGGAGCAGACCCCACGTTCTACGACATGCCAGTGGAGCTCTGGGTTCGCGTGGCGTCCATGCACATGGAAGGGAGAGCCGATCTGTGGATGATGACCTACGAGATGCGCCATGATCTGGGTGGATGGGATCAATTCTGCCAGGCCGTGGAGTCGAAATTTGGGACCGATGACTATCAGAAGTATCTCATGGCTCTCATGGAGGTGAGGCAAGAATGGACAGTGAGGTAGTACAGAGATAAATTCGAGGAACTGATGTCTCACGTCTTAGTGTTCAATCCAGCTCTGGACATGTCCTTTTCTGTGACTATATTCATGATGGGCCTGCAAGAAGAGATAAGAGATGTGGTGAGGTTGCACACTCCTGAATCAGTGACCAAGGCTGCTCAATTGGCGATTCTGCAAGAAGACGTGTAGTGTACAACCGAGGAGAGCAAAGAGTTCAGAGGGTTGGCTTCGGAGGGTGAGAGTGGCGTTGGTGGGTGTGGCGTAAACGTTGGTGGCGCGGTGCAATGGCACCGATGAATTGTGGAAGGAGCGCCAGCTGTGTTATTTTTACTGTGGCCATGGTCTATATTTCTGTTGTTGTGGTAAGTTTGAGCAAGGTCACCAGTGGAAAAGGCATGTGCAAACGCTGCGAATGTAAGTTGTAGACTCACACCGGCGAGATCCTTGTGGAATTTAGGGATTCAGTTTTGCATTGCCGTTGAAGATCCCGATAATTGGAAATTTGCACTTATCTCTGTTAACTGTAAGTCTGGAATTGAGGAATTGATGGTGCCTTTTGCTCAGGCGCCACAATGCAGGTGTGAGCGCCCACGTTTTTAAGACCTAACCTCGTAGCGGTAATCAGGGTTAGCAGCGTTAAGCTTTTCTTAGCGGCGAGTTAGCGATAGTATTAGGTCGCTCCCAATTAGCTTAAGCGTATCGGGTCGATCATTCATTCATTCGCTCCACCATTGCAATCGTCATTCAGCACAACAGTTGATCAATAGATAAATAGGGTGCACCGTCAATTGCATTAGGCAACAAATCATCAATTGCATTAGATTATTCTTCAGTAGTTCATTTTACATCCGCAGAATCTAGAATCATCAAGCACGTCATTTACATTCATGCAACCCTAAAACCGAATTAGTACTATCACCTAGAACCATCGCCGCTGCTCACAAGCACCACAGTACGCAGCCACGTTATTCACCTGCGAGACAAACCACAGTGCAATCCTATCCACATTCACAGCCGAAGCCCCTATTTTTCGCCCCACATTCATTCACCTGCCCTTTTCACCTCATTCCATCCCGGTCGAACCACACCATCCGATGGACCAAGGAGCCGGAGCTTAGCGTCGCCAAGGCGCGGAGCTTCGGCATTGCCTGTGCCGCAGAAGACCACCCCCTTCACCTGCGGCATCCCCATCCTCAGCGACCATCACAAAGACAACCTCAAGCGCAGCGGCATCATTCATCAGCAGCACAAGCACAACACAATCATCTCTGTTCATACTCAATCATCAGGTAAAAGTAATAAGCATGTTGAACTAGAGGTGAGCATGCGCACACCTTGACACTGCATCTTCTTCCTCCAGTAGCCCTTCCCATCTCCAGATCTCCATCCCCACTAACCTGCATTCATACACGAGCATTCATCAGTGGCGTATAGCATAGATCCAGTGAGTGTAGGAGGAGGAGC
This sequence comes from Ampelocalamus luodianensis, assembly GCA_036346255.1. Taxonomy (NCBI): domain Eukaryota; kingdom Viridiplantae; phylum Streptophyta; class Magnoliopsida; order Poales; family Poaceae; genus Ampelocalamus; species Ampelocalamus luodianensis. The sequence goes on along the minus strand of CM070622.1, from coordinate 21,058,766 downwards.
GTCGGTCTTCGATGCGGGCGGAAGGCGGCCGGCGAACTCCAAACCCTAGCGGTAGTAGGAGTCGAGCAAAGGGACGCGGCGCCGGCCTCTGGCCGCGCAGGTAGAAGAGGAGAGACCGAGAGGAGAGTGAGGGCAGCTCGAGGAGGCGGCGTAGAACCAGATCCGGGCCGGATCGGCGGATAGTGCCGCGCAGCAGAGAAGAAGAGAGAAGAGAGGAGGCGACCAGATCTGCGCGCCGAGTGGCAGAGCCGAACAAGGGGAGGCGGCGATGGCCTCCGACCGCGCCGGGAGGAGGAGCCCGAGAGGAGAGCAAGGGCTGGCGGTGGTAGAAGAAGAAGGGAAGGGGAGCTAGAAGCGGCGGCGCGAGGAGGCGCTAGGGTAAGGGAGAAGAGGGAGCCGAGAGAGGAGAGCGGGTTGGTGGCGCGAGGGAGCCGAGAGACCGGCGGCGGCGCTTGAAGCAGAAGGAGGAAGAAGGGGATCGGGCAGAGAGTGTGTGCGTGGTGTGCGTAGTGTGTGCGGTGCGTGTGTGCTTAGTGTGTGGTGTGTGTGTGCGTGTGTGTAGGCCGGGTGTGTGTGGGCTTAGAGCGTGCGTGTGTGCTGTGTGTGGTGTGCGTGTGTGTAGGCCGGGTGTGTGTGGGCTTAGTGTGTGCGTGTGTTAGTGGAGGCAGTGGGCCGGCCGAGTGAGATTAGAGAGAGAGAGAGAGAGAGAGATTAGATGGAAGGTTTAGATTTAGGATTCGGGTTTTAGAATTAAGTTTGGTTTAATCTTTAGTCAAGTGTAGATTCTTGTTAAGCGGTGGTTGATTGCTAGAATTCGTTGAGTAGTTTGTGCTTGATGGTACGTTAGTTAGCGGTGGGTTTAGACAGCGGGCGTATCGTCGGAAAGTGCTAACCGATTAGACCGCAAAAGCTTTTAGTAATTAAAATGTGCTAACTTGTAGTAAATCGCTAACTTATGTATCTATATTATCACTCAAATCAACTACGTATTTACTTATACTATTATTCGTTGCGATCTTCTCTGAAAGCGAACCAAGCACCAAACGCAGAGCGGTGACGAACTTCAGCAGCGCCAACTTTTACTACTTCTACGAAGGCAAGCGATCCTCTTGAACATTAACATAGTTACTTTAAAAATATACCCTATCTTGCACTATTATATGTATTGCATCAAAATGGTTTTCCAAAACCTAAAGAAAATGATTGAGATAAGATAAGATGATTAAGAAAGAATGAGACTTATTAGGAGGGTAAAAGGGGGCCCTGGCTGGGGAAACGCGATGATGATGTTGAGGTAAGAGGTGGGCCCCTTTTTACATATGGTTATAATATAAGGACCAACCAACTTTTGCTCGGTCGATGTCAGTAATCGGTGCCAACCATTTTCCCGTTTCGGTGGCGAAAATGCTACCTTGTTACGTGACTATGCTCTCCACATCGGGTAAGTAATAGGTGTGTGTGAGTGATATGGAGGAACCCGGGACCGGTGGGGATAGTCGGAAGTGGGGATCCAAGGCGCTATATGCGCTAAGGTGGAGTGTTGAGTGCGAGGATAGAAGCGCCTCAACCAACCTCACCGAACTCGGTGGATGATGAGGTCGGCGTGACTTAATCTACACGCGGAAGGTGATGGGTGGAGAAATTAATCACGTAACACGGAAAGCGTTACGTATTACGATCTCGAACCGCATCTAAGGCAATGCGGTGGACCACATTCATAGAGAGTTCGAATAGCTATGGGTAAAGTGGTACAAAGCTGCTTGATGCTAAACTAAATCATGAATTCATGCGGTCTCGAGATTGGAGTCTCACGGAACCACAGGGTCTTTCGTCTCTCGAGTGACTAGTAGAGTTTTGATATTAAAACTTGCCACATTTTTGTCGAGATCTATTTTCTAAAGTGAGATGGTTTAGAAATTGTGATAAAGAGTAGAGATAGTGCATCCTTTGCATCTTTTGCTATTAATGCTTCTTGAGTACATTCATTTGTACTCAACCTTGTTAGTATTCTCCTTTGTAGACCCTAGTCCAAAGAAGGAAGTATCCGAGTGGGGCGAAGGCACTGCAGTGCAGATGAGACCACGGAGGCGAAGACCCTACTACGAGGCGCAGGCGAGATGGACTCCGATTTGACTCTCGGGACGAATAGGAGGCCAGTGGAGTGTGGCAGGCAAGAAGGGGGTTTAGTCTTATTTTGGCTATGTAAATTAGTATGTGTGCCGTAAGATTTTAGCTCTGCGTGGCTAACTGTTTGAATAAAGAACAGTTTCTATCTTATTGTTCTGATGCGCTAACTCTGGTAAGGCTTACTATTCGTTGGAGCGGTGTTCTACCGGGCAAACGAATAGTAATCCGTATGCTTAAGTGTTATTACTCCTGGGGTAATAACACGGGGCGTCACAGCAGGTGATTTCTATGTTTGGTTCTTCTGTTCTTTATAGGTTTTTGAACTGCAATTATCGCAAACAGGCCACATCATTATATATCTTGCATTTTTTTTTGGGTGAGGCAATGTCCTTTATCTGTAAAACGGTAAAAGGTCATTGTCTATTTACTCTGATGACTTTATGTCAAATCAAATCCTTGCGTATGGATGCCCTTCCTTTTCTTGCCTCGCATGCCCTGACCATTGCATATCTCGATGCTTCTGAAGTTCTGATTTAATTGTTTTGAGATGGTGTTCATTGCAGGAACATTTTTGTGTCCTTTCAATTGCAGAATGTCTTAACCCCTTTTACCGTTCTAGCTGGTTTCCTGAGACTCTTAATATACAAAGCACACTCCAACTACAATTTCAATATTTCACGGTAGAGTTGGAGTGGTTAAGTGGCAGCATTGGCATGCCAGCTAATTTGTGTGAAAATACAACATCCATTTCAGCATGAGATCGATGGTGTTTTAACTGGAGCGTCTGCTTTCACTTGCGTAAGTCGTTGCATCTGAGAATAATGGTGTTTGTATCATTGCATGCAAGCCTAGCTAACTATTGTTACTTTCAAGTGTCGTGCATCTGGATACGAGAATATGAAATGCCATCTTTTGTTACGACTTACAATGCCTTGACGTGGAATTGTTGATGGTGGGAATTGGGAAAGGTCCAGGTACTGAAAATAATCATGGAATCTGCTACTACTGGGAGGTGGGATGGGGTGGCTAATATTTATGTTGATGTTGATATGTTCACTACCATGTCTGTTTCTCCAGAATTTTCTTAAATTGTTTGGTTTTGCATTTCGAGTTTTTCGCCCTTCAAAATGAACCCTGTTTTTTTTTTTTTTGTTTCTGTTTTTCGTGAAAGGTGGAACTGAAGAATTGATGCTGCCCTCTATTTAATTTCATGCTGCTAGTATTGATGCTGCACTCTATTTAATTTCATGTTGCTAGTATATGTTTTTCTGGTTCTTGTTTGTTACTGCATTGCCTATGTGGCTACACCTGTGAAAGATGGTCAATTGGTATAATACTTTTCGTAACTGATATTTATGTGTGGTCCATGCATGTACTGAATATTTTAGGCCCCAATTGGAACAGGGGAGACTTTGCTTGGACACAGGAATTATCCGATGCATGCGCAATTTTTCGTGCTTTGTTGAGTATGAAGTGTTCCCTCTGGCAATATCTTGCAGGCGCTCCATTGATGGAGGGATTTTTTTTTGGAGCGTTGGTTGATCGAGTAGGACGGAAGAGGCAGCAGCATTGTGGCACGCTGACTCGTGAGGATAGGTGTGGTCCATTTCAGCATGCGACTGAAGATTTCTGTTCAACTGAATATCTCCCGCTTGTGCCGTGTGCTTCGTGCGAGAACGATTGGCACTGAAGCTGTTGCGCATGTGACGCAGTAATTGGAGTAGGGTAGTGCATCGTTTTGGGCCTAGGCAGTGCAACGTGTGTATCAAGACATCAGAGCCCCCTATTACACAGTAAGGGAATTTGTTAGGGGAGGATCTCAGATGATGCCCCTTCTAATCAGCAGTTGATTTTGTTGATAGGATATGGTTGTCGATTTTCTTCCTATTACACAGGTTGGCAAACAACTCTAGCTAGAGCATGTAGAAACTGCTAGAATGAAATTGTGCCGGTACATGCAGAAACATACTCAACCAACGAGCCAGGACACACACACATATATATATATAGAGATGTATCTAGTGCAAATGGGTATTTGAGTGGTACAGTGTAAATGCGAACCAGGAGCGTTGGATCTAGATTGAACAGCCCAGATTTGAATGCTAATCTCACCTCCAATCCACTTACGCAGTTTTGCACTAAACACATTGCCCCTTTCATAATCGTTTTTAAACTCCCTGCCCCTTCATTACCCCACCCTCCTCCTCACCTCCATCCGCTTCCTCCGTCGCCGCCGCTCCCACTCCCGGCTTCCTGGCGCCGCCGCCCTCCTTCCCCCTCTCGGCCAGCCCCACACTGGTCTCCTCTTCGGCGCGGCCCCTTCGGCGGTGGCCCCCTTGGCCCCGTTTGCCGGCTTCACCTTCGGCGGAGCCTCCCGCGCGGCACCTTCCTCCCGTGCGCCCTCCTCAGCCTTGCCTTGCGCTGCCCTTCCTGCGATCGCGCTTTCCCTCGCCTGCGCGCCCTTTCCCCTCCCGACTGCGTCCCTCCCTGGCCACCGGATGGCGCCGAAGGGGGGCTTTGGGTCGGAGGCTCGGGCTTCCTCCATGGCGTCGTCGCTGTCGGTTGCTCCCGGCTTCCTCCGTCGCCGCCTACGGCCCGCGCACCGCCGCCTCCGCCCCTCTGTGCCACACGCGCCGCCAGTAGCAGCCCTCGGGCCTCTTCGTCGGCAGCAAACCCCTCGGCCCCCTTCGTTGGCCGCCTCAGGCCCGAGCCCTCCGCGCGGCGGCGGCACCTCCGCCCGCCGGCGAGCCACGCGCGGATGCCTTGAGCTCCGGTGGGAGGAGGCCTGTGAGGGCGGTGGCGGGAGGCGGTTGGAGGCGAGGATGGTGGGGTCGGAGGCGAGGGAGAAGGGGATCGAGGGTGGCGCCGCAGCCGGGAGGGGGGAGGAGGGCGGTGCCAGGGGCCAGGGAGGTGTGGCGACGGTGGTTTGGCTGGGTGAGAGGAATGCCACGAGCTGGGGGGACGTATCTAGTGCAAATGGGTATTTGAGTGGTACAGTGCAAATACGAACCAGAAGCGTTGGATCTATATTGAATAGCCCAGATTTGGGTGCTAATCTCACCTCCAATCCACTTATACAGTTTTGCACTAAACCCCCTACGATCCCTTCATTTCACATCGCCAATCCAACCCTTCCCCCTCCCAGCTCCTGGCATTCCTCTCACCCAGCCAAACCACCGTCGTCGCACCTCCCTGGCCCCTGGCACCGCCCTCCTCCCTCCTCCGTGCGGCGTCGCCCTCGATCCCCTTCTCCCTCGCCTCCGACCCTACCATCCTCGCCTCCATCCGCCTCCCCGCCACCGCCCTCACAGGCCTCCTCCCGCCAGAGCTCAAGGCATCTGGAGCGTGGGCTCTGCCGAAGCGGGCCAGAGGGTGCTACGCCGCGTCGCACCGGAGGGGGCTCGGGGTCAGAGGCGAAGCCGACGAAGGGGGCCGAGGGGGCTGCTGCCGACGGCTTTGCCGACGAAGAGGCCCGAGGGGGCTGCTACCGGAGGGGCGGCGTGTGGCACAGGAGGGGGCTGGAGGACGGCAGTGCCAGGGGCCAGGAAGGGCGGCGGCGGAGGAAGTCGGGAGCAACCAACGGCGACGACGACGACACCATGGAGGAAGCCCGAGCCTCCGGCCCGAAGCCCACCTTCGGCGCCATCCGGTGGCCAGGGAGGGACGCAGTCGGGAGGGGAAAGGGCGGCGGTAGGGCTAGGGAAAGGCGCAGTCGCAAGGGGGAAGGGCGGCGACAAGGCCAGGGAGGGGCGCAGCCGGGAGGGGGAAGGTGCCGCGCCGGAGGGGGCCCGTTGCCGAAGGTGAAGCTGGCAAAGGGGGCCACCGCCGAAGGGGTCGCGCCGAAGAGGAGACCAGTGTGGGGTGGCGGGAGGAAGGAGGCGGCGCCAGAAGCGGGAGTGGGAGCGGTGGCGACGGAGGAAGCGGATGGAGGTGAGGAGGAGGGTGGGGTAATGAAGGGGCAGGGAGTTTAAAAACGATTATGAAAGGGGCAATGTGTTTAGTGCAAAACTGCATAAGTGGATTGAAGGTGAGACTAGCACCCAAATCTGGGCTGTTCAATCTATATCCAACGCTCCTGGTTCGCATTTGCACTGTACCACTCAAATACCCCACACACACACACACACACACACACACACACACATATATATATATATATATATATATATATATATATATATATATATATATATATATATATATATATATATATACTTTCTACTCAGGAGTAGTTACTCTCACCTTTGATATACCACCTAAAAGAACATGACATACTCCATTATCACTTTGGGTATACTCATATACTAATTATAAGATACTCCAATACGACCCACGCGAAAAATTTGCAAGGGAGTCCATAGTTTTTAGCATATTTTGTAAATACCTTTATATTCGCACATAAAAAGGAGTATATTTAAAAATTGTACATACCACCTCTGAAAATGTGTAAATACTACCTATATGATCTTATATACTCGTATACTACACATACATACTCTCGGTTGCGCAAGATACTCCCTACGTTATGAGATATGTGAGATACGGAATAGGGAGTAACTACTCCCGGGAGTAGGAAAAAGGCTTCCTATATATATATATATCGCGTCAGTCACACATGCTAGTTGCACTAAACATTAAACATTAGAACATTGTGTTAGCAGTTCATAACTTGAATAAAATGTACACATGCACAACAACGATGGAAATTGAACAAGTGATAGCTAAGTTCGATGTTTGAGCTCAGCAACAAGAAATGGGACTTCTTATTTCCATCAGACTTCTCTTGGATTTCCATAAAAAAAAAAAAATCCCGGCTAGTCCTTCCTCATGTCCATTAAAGCAATAATTGCAAGTGAGAATACCATACTCGCTGAGCATTGAGCAACACAACAAGAGAAAGAAAAGTAGTAGTTGAAATCAAAAGTAGTTGTGACACTTGCTAGTAATACTATTTATTTTAAGCACCACGATGGTGATTTGACCATGAAACTCATGATGATAGCATATACTAAATCTTACAGCGTACACAAACATACAAGGTTCTCTTCTCCAGCGCGGAGAAGAGATGTAAATCACCTACAATTTAGTGTAGTTCAATTTTTTCACACTGGCGTACTGCGACCTGATCGCACCGTGTCCCTGGTAACTACGATGGATCGCCCCGCCACACAAAAAATAACCCCAAAAAAGAACGGATTTGCTAATTTTCAGTCGTACGAAATTTTCTTATCCATCAGTCACCTACAGTTGTATAATACTAAGTCTAAAATTACAGTATCAAGTGATGTGCAATTTTAGCACAACTCTACTGTAATTTTTAGTTCTATTTATTTTTGTATTTGTAGGGTTCACCTAGATTTACTTTTGTCTAGCTTAGATTTTTATTTTTTATTTTTCTTGTAACGTTTTTTTCTTGTTGTTAGATAGAAATCTAAAGGTGGGAACAAGTGATTGAAAAATAATAAATTTTCAGTCAACTTACATATAGACAGTCCAAAAAAGAAAAGAAATTTGCCGCATTCAAGGTAGAGAAAACATTTGATTTCATATGTAATACTTAAACCATGAGCAATCAATCCACAATTCGATATCAGGAACCAAAGAGAGTAGAGTGAACCTGAAACTGAACAGTCGATGGAAGAACCTCATCTAGTGGCCAACACTACTGGCAGCAATGCAACTCCGCTCTGCATGGAAACAAAGCTCAGTTTCAGTCCAAAGTTTAGGCTTGACATGAGGAACAACTCCAAACCACAGATGCAATAGAAGTGGGGAGGGAGGGAGAGCAGCAAGCAGCAGGTACCCTGAAAGAATAATTTATAAACAAAAAAGATGATAACTCGATGCAAATCACCACAGATTGATGGTGACTCGCAAATGCCATGTCCAAACAGGAAAAGGTGATAACTTTTTTTCGAAAACAAAATTAAAAAGTTGATTGAGATGTCCGGACGGTCTCGGTAGTTGCAGCGGCGGCGAACCAAGGAAAGTGCGTGGAGGTGCCGGCGGCCGGGGGAAGGATCGCAATCTAGATTGGGAAAGGCCGGACCGGAGATGATAGGGCCGGGAAATGGAGGAGAGGTCTGATCTGGTCATCATATTAGCATTTTCACTTTTTTTAAGTACACACGGAGCACATTCATGTACACACCGACGAACGTCTAAACACATGTTTAACTTAGAGTGAGAACTAAATCCCACGTATTATTTCTTTAAAACCTCAAAGGTGAGCACCGGCGCCGAGCCGAGGACTCCAAAGCTAGCAGACGAGGGCGCCTCCCACGCACCAAACCAACTGACAAAGTCAGTTTCCCATTTTTCACCGTATTAGCATTTTCACCTAAGACCAGTCTCAATGGAGAGTTTCATGGCGTTGTTTCCAAGACTGCCATGTCATATGAAATGAAATGAAACTCGAATGAAATACCCACTCTCAATGGAGAGTTTCATTCTATAGTTTCATAAGCATTTAATTTCATGACTCAGAGGGAGTTGGTATTCGTGCCAAGAGAGTTTCATCTAGATGAAACCCATTTCTCCTCTCTTCTTAAATACACCGCGTGTATCATCTAAAAATACGCATGTGGCAGTGCGTTTAATGAGAATGAAACTCTAATGAAACCCACTGAGATGCGCCCCCGTTACCGAGGCCTGATCCTGAGCGTGCATCTATATTGGGCCGTAACGCGACGCGAAATAAATGGCTCGTAACCCAAACCATACAGGCCCATGTAATTTAAAGCCTCTAGAAGGCAGGGGCGTCCTAAACTCGTAAATACGTTCAACTCCCGATGGCGAAGCCCGAAACGACCATCAAAAAATATCTCGCATCGGCACGAGCTCTGGAACCTTCACTGGCCCCAACCCCCGACGACCAAAAGCTCTATTTAGATATTTTCCCACGTCTCCGACTCCCCCACGGCCACGGGAATAAAAAACACCTTTCTTGTATCACCCTTCAAATCCACCCATCTCTCCTCTCCCTCCCAATTCGATGCCGCGGTAGCGTTGGGTTGCCTCGCCTTGCGTCCCGTCGTGGGGGGGTTGATTTGCTCCCATGGACGCCTCCGCCGGAGCAGGATCCGGCAATGCCTCCGGCGCCGGCGCCGGCGCGTCCGCCTGCTGCTACTACACCCTACTCGGCATCCGCAAGAACGCCTCCTCCACCGACATACGTGCCGCCTACCGGAGACTCGCCCTGGTGCGTTCCTGTTCATGCGCGCGCGCGTAGGCCTTTCATTGCGTTTTTTTAAATTGTTGTTTGGGAGAACAAACATGCTCATCGGATCTTTTTGCTGTGGGCGCGCAGAAGTGGCACCCGGATCGGTGGGCGAGCGATCCCGGCGCGGCCGGCGAGGCCAAGCCGCGGTTCCAGCGGATCCAGGAGGCGTACTCCGGTAAGGCTCGCCCGCTACCCCGTCGTTACTAGCGCTTGGCCGCACGAGATTTTGATCGCATTCTTTGCGGGCTTTTGGTTGGTGCAGTCCTGTCCGACAAGGGGAAGAGGGCCATGTACGACGCCGGGCTCTTCGATCCCCTCGACGACGACGACAACCAGGTTAAGCTCTATTTTGTTTCTTCCCGTGCTTATGTCTTGTAGATTAGTAGATATCAATATTCTTTTGATTTTATAATGAAAAGGACCGGGGAATTTTTTTACCCCATTTTGGGGCCTGAAATTTTGACCTGTTTTTGGACGGCCAGGATTTCTCGGACTTCATGCAGGAGATGCTGGTGATGATGGACAGCGTGAAAAGCGAGGTAGGCGCAAGCAACAACCACCTACCCACGCAGCGCAACCGCTCCTAAAATTGTTTAATCCATCGTAATCGCGATTACGTTTTGTTAAACGAGGTGTTTATGCTCAGGCGATGCATTGTGATTTCATTCGTGCAGAAGCCGGACACGCTCGAGGACCTGCAGAAGATGCTGGGAGATATAGTCAACGGCGACGGCGGGAGCCGCGGCGGCGGCGGTCGCGTGCCGTCGGACGGAACCCGGAGGACGCGCGTCGCCCCCTACCCGCAGCCGCGCAGATGATCGACGCGCCGGTGCACGAGATGTGCACACAAGGCTACGCTTTTATTGAAAGAGACGCGTCAGCCAATAAAAAATTGGCAGATTTTACTACTTTTAGTTTTAGGTCCCCTCTGTGTTAATTGACGCCCTTCATCGGGCGATTATGTTGTGTTGGGCGCCGCTCGATTCAGGACGCGTCAGCCAAGAGTTGGTGGATCCGTGGCCAAAGATTCCAATATCTTGTCGACATTTCGTGCCGCGATTGTCACTGGAATTTTACTCTCTTTACATCGTTCTTTGCACTTACGTTGGCTTAAGTTGTGTGTCGTCTGCGCGCCTCGTCTGCTGTTGTCGCTGGATGTCTCTGTTTTCGCAATTATTTTTTTAACATCTTGGATTTCTTCGTCTGATCACATTAATGAAGAAGAAACATCCTATTTCGCGAGACTCGCGAGACGTACACAGAAACCACGAACCATGATCGACCGGAAGCCCGAAGCTCTCCTTTGCCATTGAGCTCCAACTCAATCTTTCTCGTGAGACACTTACGTTAAGCCTAGGAAGCCTGAACAGCAGCAGCACCTACCACTGAGCGCTGCGCTCAGTTCTCCTCAATTTTGTTATTGCCTCTGCACTCTGCTACTTTGGCATCGTCCGGTAATTACAAAGGAATTCTTTTGCTCCACGCTCGTGTCCTGTACCGGTTGGATGTGGCTGGCTCTTGGACGGTACGAGCGAAAACGAAACGGCGCTATAAAACGACAGGGTATCTCTGCGTCGCGCCGATCGGTTTTAGCTCTGGAAAAAAGCTATGGACGCGAGCGTTTGGTGGTACACGGAAAAATATCAGGGATTGCGTTTCTGGTTATATGTTTTACTTGGAAAGCGAAGATTATTTTTTTGAAACCCTTTTTTTTAAAGGGGATAGTTCTTGTACCCGGATGTTCTTCAGCTTAGACTGGCTCCCTGAATGTCATGACTGTTTATTGAGAGGCGTACAACAACGGTACTGCAAGAGAGAAAATATCTCTATTGGGATCGATCTCCAAGAACTCAGCTGGAACAATCGCTAACCGGACTGGGATCGAAGGATTCAACGCTGAGAATTTAAAGTACACGAATATTAGGAGTGATCTTCATCGTCCGGTAAAAAAAATCGAAGGCCAAGATCAATAGACACAATGTTTTTCGCTGCAGTGTAGTTCAGCTGTTGCTACAGTATTGCAGCGGGACACGCACTCTTACAAAACACTGTTCACATAGTAGACCTCTTCCATTATACAGAGGATCCAAATCATAGGTAACATATTGCCTTTTTTTTTTGGAGATGTAAGTGGAGACTGTGATGCTCTTGTTCTGGCATCGTACTCCGATTTAGCAATGTGAATCCTTAGTGTTTGAACGAATAGCAAAATTAACCTCCGTACTGTTGAAATAGCAAAAATATCGTTCCTGCAGCATAAGATCACTGTGGAAGACGATCTACTGCGAACTAGGACTGCAATAGGTGACCTGTAGCGAACTAGGATCATGACCTGTCGCGAACCTGCCACACATGCTGTTTTGTCGCCATAGGACCTGAAGTGGGTGCTCCGAAAAGCACGATAGGTGCATATATGCTATCTGTCTATCCATTCGATATGTCATTTTTGCTATTTCGTCGAAGAGACGACTAGATTTGCTATCTCGTTACCAAAACAGACCAAATGAGAAAAAAACTCACTTTGTATGCCTGCGACAAGTTGCTTCTCCGCGGCCATGGAAATGGTCTACAGGACTCGTCTCGTTTGAGATCACCATCGTTACTATCTTACTGACGTGATGCTTCACGTATAAATACATCGCCCTTGCCGTAGTGCCTTTAGTTTACATACATTTCCCCAAGCCATCAAGCATCGAACTTTTGGGGGAATTGACCCGTCCAATTCTGCAGCCTGAGGTCACTGTCTGCGTGAATACACACAGGACCACATGTTGGGAGCTTTAACAGCTCGCGTAGTGGATTTGAATTTTACAGCAAGATGACCAGTCTGAGGCCTCCTTTGCTGCTTCTGCAGTAGCCGAGCAACTAGTACTAGTTGATGTCTTATGGGCCTCGCCAGTGCCAATTTCCAAGCCCATCTCACCCCAGAACATCTGACTGGGATAGTCCGTGCTCAATAAGGCTGTGCAGTCCACGCCAAGCCGATTTCGCCACAAGCCCAATGCGTGTCGCATCCAACGTTCGAACCTCCACAACGTACAGATGCGAGCACCAACGCCCACGCGTCGTGTGGCTCTCCCTTCACCTCGGCCTATTGCTAGCTCCAACGCCCACGCGCAACCGTCCTCTTCACCCTGTCCCAAATTAGCGCACGCTTATATAAGAGCTCACCTCCGTTTCCTCCCCACTCCAATTTACACCAAATAAAGTAGATCCCTTCCATTGGTGGGGGGACTCGCACCTCTTAACTCTCTTCCATTTTAATTGTATCTTGGTGTATATATAAAACACATATCATTCGTACCATGAGCAAGAAGGGCGCTATAATCGGAGCGTCGACCGTCTTGGTGGTGGCGGTCGTCGCTGCCGTCTGCGTCGTGTCCTTCAAGAGCGGCGGCAATGGCAAGGGCGACGGCGACGGCGAGCTGTCGACGTCGGTGAAGTCGATCAAGTCGTTCTGCCAGCCGGTGGACTACCGGGAGACGTGCGAGAGCACGCTGGAGGCGACGGCTGGCAATGCGACGAGCCCGACGGACCTGGCGAAGGCCATCTTCAAGGCGACCTCGGACCGGATCGAGCGGGCCGTGCGGGAGTCTACCGTGCTGAACGACCTCAAGAACGACCATCGCACGTCGGGCGCGCTCAACAACTGCAAGGAGCTGCTGGACTACGCGGTGGAGGACCTCAAGACGACGTTCAACCAGCTCGGCGGGTTCGAGATGACCAACTTCAAGCGCGCCGTGGACGACCTCAAGACGTGGCTGAGCGCGGCGCTGACGTACCAGGAGACGTGCCTGGACGGGTTCGAGAACACGACCACGGACGCCGCGGACAAGATGCGCAAGGCGCTCAACAGCTCGCAGGAGCTGACGGAGAACATCCTGGCCATTGTGGACGAGTTCTCGGACACGCTCGCCAACCTGGAGCTGCCGAGCTTCAGCCGGCGGCTGCTCGTGGACGATGGCGTGCCAGGGTGGATGGCGGACGGCAAGCGGCGGCTGCTGCAGGCGTCCCCCGGCGGGCCCGAGTTCAAGCCGAACGTGACGGTGGCGGCCGACGGCAGCGGCGACTTCAAGACCATAAACGAGGCGCTGGCCAAGGTGCCGCTCAAGAGCGCCAGCACGTACGTAATGTACATCAAGGCCGGCACGTACAAGGAGTACGTCTCCGTGGCCCGCAACGTGACCAATCTCGTCATGATCGGCGACGGCGCCACCAAGACCATCATCACGGGCAACAAGAGCTTCATGCTCAACATCACCACCAAGGACACGGCCACCATGGAGGCGATCGGCAACGGCTTCTTCATGCGCGGCATCGGCGTGGAGAACACGGCGGGCGCCAAGAACCACCAGGCGGTGGCGCTGCGCGTGCAGAGCGACCAGTCGGTGTTCTACGAGTGCCAGTTCGACGGGTACCAGGACACGCTCTACACGCACACGAGCCGGCAGTACTACCGCGACTGCACCGTCACCGGCACCATCGACTTCATCTTCGGCAACGCGCAGGTGGTGTTCCAGAACTGCCTCATCCAGGTGCGCAAGTGCATGGACAACCAGCAGAACATCGTCACGGCGCAGGGCCGCAAGGAGAAGCGCTCGGCCGGCGGCACCATCATCCACAACTGCACCATCGCGCCGCACCCCGAGTTCGAGGCGCACGCGGGCCGCCTCCGCACCTTCCTCGGCCGGCCGTGGAAGGAGTACTCGCGCACGCTCTACATCCAGTCCGAGATCGGCGGCTTCATCGACCCGCAGGGGTGGCTGCCCTGGCTCGGCGACTTCGGCCTCAACACCTGCTACTACGCCGAGGTCGAGAACCACGGGCCGGGCGCCGACATGAGCAAGCGCGCAAAGTGGAGGGGCGTCAAGGCCGTCACCTACCAGCAGGCGCAGCAGAAGTACACCGTCGAGCGCTTCATCCAGGGGCAGCAGTGGATCCCCAAGTACGGCGTGCCCTTCATCCCGGGGCTGCTGCCGCAGGAGCAGGCCGGCAGGATACACTGAGCGCGCGGCGGTGGATATGGGTTGTGATCCGTGGGGCTGTGGAGTCGATGTGGGACTGATGCTTTGTTGATTTTTATGATCGGTGGTTGTTGTTGATTTGCGTGGGTGTTATTGACTTTCATGTACTCTATGTATATGTCGCTATAGAATGTACCTATACACTACTGCTTCGGACGTTTGTATTGACAAAACAAATAGAAAAAGTTATAACACAGTTTACTACATTTTGATCTTGGCTTTTAAACTAGTACAGTGGTCCGCACATTTGTAAGACTATTTGTTTCAAAGTTTAGAGTATCAAATGATATAACTTATATGCTTAAGAATATATTTATGTATCTGGTAGGCTATCTAGATTTTAAGATATCATACACATTGAAAACGATAGTAGAAGCTTCAAGGAAAATACACCTTGAGAAACGTGATTGAAGTATGAGTTTTGGTGGAAAAAAAATCATTGAGCATAGTAAGTTGTTAGGGTTCCTAGAAACGCAATCACTCTCCAAGTCTCTATCATGCAAGGATCATGTAGCTGCATGTTCTTATTTTTCCTCTATTATTTACTCTTTTACAAAAATATATGCATGCACATGTACCTCTATTAAATCTTAAGCAATACGTTGATTATGTGTGTGAAAAATTATGTTATTAGTTTACATGGTATTATAGTATCTTTCTCACGCATACACCAATGCACAATGGGCTATCTACCTTGAACTTATATTCTCTCACACGCTGGCTGCCCCACCGAACCGTATGTCTTCTATCTCTTCCCGCCGTCACAATTTTTCTGCTTCAAATTCCAATAGCAAACCCAATTTTTTTATAGTCACTATGTAATGATATGGAGAATCTTCTCGTCATCGCCGGTCACGTGGTGCCCTTCACTAGCAATAGCACGTTTCTAACTACTCGATGGCCCCATATCATCTATAGCTTGCCTTCAATACAAAGATTTATCTCCTTTCTACCATGACTTCTCCATCATCAAGCTTCATTGGCAACTGACTTCTTCAACAACGTCGATGCTCGCCACTCATCATCGCGGCCCTTGGCTCCTTCAACTTTGGCTTGTCTCTTCAACAGCTCAGGCGAGTTGTTGTGTTCATCAAATGGCTAAGGTGATAAGCACGACATTGTCCTCATCTTCACCACCGCCTCGGCTCTTCGCTTCCCTATGGGTAAATTTCTTCTTGCAAGATAGATCGACGCCATTGCACTATTTTATGGTCTTCTCCGACATCATTCGTGCTATCCTCAGTATAACATTTATTTTTATTCAATTTTTTTGTTATTTTTTACTAGATTTCATATAAAAAATAATTGCTAATATTTTTAATTTAGTTATTTATAGATTATACTGGAATTCAGATGGAAATCGAATTGCAAATTTTCTTTCTTGATGGAATCCATAAACAAATTCAATTGCTAATTTCTTTTTTATTCCAAATTAAAATTATTTAGGGATTTTACTTTGGAATTCATTTCAAAATCAAAATTTGAATTTTATTCTAATTTTATTCCGAATTTTAGTTATTCGCTTTTGGAATTCATATACAAATAAAATTGCTAAATTTTGGTTTTTAATTCTGAATTATACTTATTTAGGAATTTTATACGAAACTAAAATTGTTATATTTTTATCCAGAATTTCAATTATTTTCGGATTGTACTTGACATGAACTATTTCTTTTAATGTAGATCATTATAAACTGGAAACTCCATAATTGACGGTTTTAGGGATATTACTTTGGAATTCATATGGTAATTAAATTGTATTTTTTTGTTTATTTTTATTCTGAAGTTCAATATCATTTTGTTGGAAATCGTATACAAATCTAATTGCTAATATTTCTTTAATTTTTATTCCGAATTATAGACATTTAGGGATTTTACTTTGGAATTTGCTTGAATTCAAATTGCTAATTTTGTTTTATTTTTTATTCCAATTTGAGTTATTTTGGTTGGAATTAGTATATGAATACAATTGCAATTTTTGTTTAAATTTTATTCTGAATTATACTTATTTAGGAATTTTACTTAGGAATTTGTATGGAAATCAAATTGCTAATTTTATTTTATTTTTATTCTGAATTTCAGTTATACCATGGTTGTACTTGAGATGGACTCTTTCTTTTAATCTAGACTCTTACAATCCGGACCCACTATAATCGACGGTGTAAATTTATCTCTTCTTTCATGGATTAACATGAAAATTTCTAGCCCTTAAGAGCGAACGTGGTGACTTTTTTTCTATCACTTTAATAATATAACTAGTAGGGTAGCCTGCGTATTTGCGCGGCTAAATTTGTTTCTAAGTTTATACTATCAAATGATATAGCTTAGATGTTTGATAACATATTTACGTATCTTGTAGGCTATATAGATTTTTAAGACGTGATAAACATTTGAAAACAATAATAGAAGTTTGAAAGAAAATACAACTTGGAGAAAGTAATTGAAGTATGAGCTTTGATGGAAGAAAATCATTGAGCATAATAAATTATTGGGGGGATTTTAGAAACATAACCGCTCTCTGTCATGCATGGATCATGTAGCTGCATGCCCCTATTCTACCTCTGTTAGTTACTCTTTTCCAAAATGTATTCATGCACATCTCCCTCTATTTAATCTCGAGCAATATGTTGATTATATGTGTGGTAAATTATTTTATTAGTTTAAATGGTATTAGAGTACCTGACTCACGCATACACCGATGCACCATGAGTGATCTACATTCCCTCACATGCCAGCTACTTCACCGAACCGTGAGTCTTTTGTCTATTCTCAACGCCACAACTATTGTGCTTCAACCTCCAACAATAAACTCGATTATTGACCGATTATCGATCTCGGGAGTAATACCGCTAGATTCTTCATGTATTCTACACTCGTCCCTGGAACAGTAGCTAGTGTACAGATAAATAAATATGGTAACATCCACATCTCACAACATTTTATAAATAATTATTAGAGTTTTACAAGAACGCCTTACAAGCCAACAATAAAGAATACAACGGAAGACGAAGAAGAAGTAGTTGAGCCCAACAAATCTATCACAGGCAATCGACTGGGGTCACGATCTAGTCATCGGGATCTAGTCATCGGTTTACACTCTGCAGAGGTAGTATAACTTTACCCATAAGAGATAATCAACTTTTAATATCCGTTTCATATAGTTCCGTTGGTGCACAACTAAGTGATTATCACAAGACCTTTATAATGCTCAATCCCAAAGCAGTCATGTCCGCTAAGGTGTCACCTCCATTAGACCACCAGCATGCCGGAAGTCTCCCTCTTACGCTAAGTGGAAATTTATGTCTAACTGACACCCGCACAACCGAATGGCACAACCAACAGAGAGATGTTGCAAATTATTTAGCCAGGTCTATCCCATACTAGACTTATGGTAGTATGAAATGGCTTTACAATCCGTAGCTCACTGACTAGTCCTTAACTGACTTGGGTGATTTTCAATAAAACCCTATTCTCTATTATTGAAATGAATTGATCCCGTGCATCAACTTGCACCAGCCCAAAATCCATTTCACCCAAGTCTAAACTAGTTTTCATTTTATTTTTATTTTTCAAAATCATTTGTAAAATTTCCATGGCATGCCAATGCTATAGACTCATTTTTAAATCATAGTTGAATCTTTGGCTGAATTCCCCAAATTAAATATTTTTGGTCTAAACATGACTATGCAGATAAATTCCTCAAAGTGTCTGGTTCATACTATTGCATTAACTAGGTTTCATCTAAGGTGACAAAATATATTTGATTCAATATCAAAATTGGCTATACAATGGAATTGAGAATAAATATAATTTAAAAACAAGAATTTAAGTTAAATTCAATACAAAAAACATGTAGTAATAATTTAAAACAAAATTTAAATATTCTGAATTACTGGGATTCAAATATGAGCAACAGATGTAACTTTCTTTGCTAAAATAATTGTTGTTTTGAAAATGACGTAGAAATCTGGCTCTCTGGAGTCGTCGAAATCTATACGTGAAAACAAGATAAATTCAAATAAAACTCAAATAAAATCAAAATAAATTCCAAACTAAGTAATTTTAGTATATTTGGATAGATTAGGATTTTAGATGAATTTAGAAATTTGAATAACTAGAATCGGAGCTCGGACGAAGGAGAACAGGCTCTCGGAAGATTCAAATTCATATGAAATGGTAGAAAAGGATTTTTTTTTAATTTCTGGAATTAAATTTCTAAAGAAAAATGCACTTATTGCATCATCATGACGTCAGCGAGTGAATTTGATTTTTAGCCGAATTATTCTTCTGAAGGAAAAGAATATGTGCCTCCGATAGGTGGTCCCTCGGTTCATAGACCAGGTCCACGGTGGACCGAGTGTGTGAAATAGTGGCGCTTGCCACACAAGCATGACACATAAGCGCACATGCGGCCTGACAGCTGAGGTGGTGGTGGCGTGGCGCACATGTGGCCTGACGTGGCGGCCATGTGGATGGACATCGGCGGCAACGCACGGGGACTGAAGGTCGGTGGTGATGGGAGGTGCAACAGTGAGCAATGAAGAGTGGAATCGAGAGTGGGGACGATGGGGAGGGTGATGCTCACCGTCACGACGGCTAGGCGCGCAAGAACACTCGACGTCGAGGACAGAGGAAGCGTTGAGGATGAAAGAAGTGTCGTGTTCAGGTCCACGGCAATGATGAAGCTCCGGTGGCGCTCCTACGAAGATGAGGCATGCACGACGTAGAAAATGACGAGGCGATTCTCCCGGTGGCGACGAAGACGGCGGAGCTCCTTCCATGACAACATAAATGACGACAGCGATGCTCGGGAACCGGCGAGGGGAATTGCGGATTCCAGCGAGGAGAGAAAGGGAGAGGAGTCGAGATTGCGGGTCGGGAATGAGTGAAGGATGTGACACCTCATGCTCCCTTTTATCGGGCAAGAGGGTGGCTGGAAGGGAGATCGTACGCAGCGATTACTCGCTGGCGTGGGCGGTGGTGAAAATGCGAGTTACAATGAATAAAGGAGGTGGAAATGATCGAGATTGAGTACGGTGGAGAAGTGGATCTAATGCACTTGAATGCGTAGGGAAACAATGAAGAAACGAGTGCTTTGATGAGCTCTCGATAGCATCAATGGCGGCGACTGGAGGATGAAGAAAGGGAGAGGAAGAAGGAGGGGAGGTGGCTGATGGGCGGGCCAACTTGGTGGTGTGAGAGAGAGAAGATGAGAGAGGGAGGTGGGGCGCTGACAGAGTGACGGGTGGGCCTAGGGTGTTATTGAGAGGGAGAGGAGAGGAGGAGGCCAGGTGGGCTAGTGTGGGAGGCCGACCGAGGCGCAGAGGAAGCTGGGCCGACATGGAAAGAAAAGAAAATGAGTTGTGAGAAAGGAATTTGGCTGGAGAGAATTTTGATGATTTTTAAGGATTTTTGAAGTTTAGAAAAGACGAGAATTCAAATAGGCTTTTAGAAAATAAAAATAGAGTTCATAAATTCTTGAAAAATTCACATAAATTCTCTTAATTATTTTGAACTCAATAAACTATTTCCAACTAAAAGTTGGTTTTATTTTTGCACATAAATTATTTTAACTTTCTAGAAAATAGGAAAAGCCTTTTAAAATCCAAGGAAATTAAATTCATTTTCTTTTTGACTTTAAAATCGAGTAAATACCAAAAAAATCTTTTAAATTTTAGAAAATCTAATAAAATGATAAATTTATTAATTTATTTTGGTAACATAATATTGGGATGTTACACCGATCCAGCTCAACTACTACCCCTTCGAATGCAATACTCTACTATATACTATCTTCTACTTCTCTCAAATTATTGCTTAATGCAAATCATTGTGACATCAACATGCATACACGTGCAACCATTGCTGATCCCAGCCGGGGACACCATCACGCTCTCCCCGGCGGCCTTGAACCTATTCCCTATGACTGCACCATCTCTACTCTGAGCTCTTTTCCCCTTTACTTATATACGCACATGCTTCTATTCGTATAGATGCATTCATATATATACACATGCATGATGGTATACATGCTTGATGTCTTTCTCTCCCTCATCGATCGCTCCTCTTCTTCGATGCCGACCAACTCAACGTTATGGTTTCCTTACTAACCATGGTGGCCTCCATCTTCACTGATGCCGGCATGTCTACTTTATTTGTTGTCTATAGGGATGTAAATGGCTTGGATACTTTTTGACTGATCCGGGCCTATTCGGACTTGGTAGTGCTGGCTCGGATAATCTTCAGCTAGTGTTGGCTCGGAAATGAATACGGCTAGTTTTTATCAAAATTGAATATGAGTATGGTATGGCACTATCCAACGGCTACATCTATGACATTGTCCAGCTGGCTCTAGACATCATTCGGTTAGCCGGCTGTCGGTAAAGAAGATGAAGCAGAGCGGGTTGAGGTCGACATCAGTGTAGAGGAATAAGAGGAGTCCGAGGTTGCCGCTGGGGTTGCTAGTAGAGAGCGGGCGAGGGAGGAATAGGTGATGGAGAGGATGACAGTGCCATTCTCAATGGTGACTCATTGGTAAAGCTCACCGGAGGAACGACGGGGAGAGAAAGCAGTGCTATCGAGGCCACGGTGGAGGAGGCAGAGGAAGAGTTAGGGATGGTGGCGCTCGGTTCAGTGGGTTGCGATGGGTGGTGAATACCACCAGTGTGTGGCGAAGATGGGTGGCTCGCAAGTGCCTATGTGATGACTGATGAACTATCTGTAGTTATGTATCATTATGAATCTAGGGGATTTGGTGATTTGTGTATATTGATTCCTAAAATTATGAAGAATTCATGAACATTGGGATCAAATAAAGTACTTATTTGTTTTCGTTTTTCTTAGGCAAACAATTTGAGGGGGTTTTCATTTTTCGGGAAATATTCATGACCATATTCGTTTCGATTTGTATTCTTTCTATATCTGTATTCGAGGTTATTTGTATTCACATTCGTATCTAGGGGTATCCGTATTTGTTCTGTATCTGGCAAAAAAATATGAAAACAAATATGGTACAAGCATTATCCGTCCGCATCCGAGCCGTTTTCACCCTTGCAACTCTAACAATATGGAGAATCTTCTCACTATCGCCGGTGATGTCGTGCCCTTCACCAACGATGACATACTCCAAACTACCCAATGACCCTATATCGTCCATAGCTCATCTTCAGTGCAAAGCGTCATTTCCTCTCTACCAGACCTTCCCCATCATCGAGCTTCTTTGGTCACTAACTTATTCAATAATGCCAACGCTCACAACTCGTCATTGCGGCCTTTGGTTCCTTCAACTCTAGACATTCTCTTCAACAGCTTTGGCAAGGAGCACGACATTGTCCTCGTCGAACAGATAAGATGAGTAGCACAATATTGTCATCTCTATCGCCACCTCGCTCTTTGCTTTCCGTGGGTCAATGTCTTCTTGAAAACAAATCGACATTATTGTACGTAGTCTCGTCTTGGCGCCATTTGTGCTATCTTCATTATAACTTTTATTCAAAATTTTATTGGAGTTAGTATACAAATCAAGCTGCTAATTTAATTGTTCTTAGATTCTCTTGTTATTTAGGGATTTTAATTTGGAATTCATATCGAAATCACATCGCTAATTTTAACTTATTTTTTATTCAAATTTTAGTTATTTTTTAAAATTCATATACAAACCAATTGCTAATTTTATTTAGTTTTTATTTTTAATTACAGTTATTTAGGGATTTTACTTTAGAATTCGTATCAAAATTGAATTGCTAATGTTATTTTTATCTGTATTTCGAATTTTAGTTATTTTTGGTTGGGAGTCGTATACAAATCCAATTGCTAATTTTTTAATTTTTATTATGAATTATATTTATTTAGGGATTTTACTTTGAAATTCATATGGAAATCAAATGTGACGATCCAGACATTCCACTTCCTTAGGTAGAATGTAAGTCTACAATCCATTCTTGATAAAGCATAACTTTGTCAAGAATGCACACATCTGAGTAGCATAACTGAAAAATATGCAGTGGATCCGATAAACTAAACAACTTAAAGATATTTTTTTACAAATACATTTAAGATATAATTAAACTGGAGACACTGACCGAACTCTATCGTCTTACTCTCTTCAATCTTTGTGACATCTTCTAGGATGGATTTGTTGTCCTTCTTGTGTAGAAGCAAGTCGTAACCTCCAAGGATTGAGTTGCTGTAGTGAAGCTTATAGTGCCTTCCTTCTCTTGGTTGAAGCCATAATCTCTTCCTTGTTGATCTTTAGTGAAGCACTCTTCTAAGTCTCGACATTAGTCTAACAAGGAGAATATATAATAGGGATGAGTGCAAAGGTACTCAACAAGTTCAACATTAGCAAACCAAGAAGTATGTGCTCTAACTATCCAATTATACCAAACCTATACTAGTGAAGGACCCACGTCCTTGAAAATGTGCTATATAGTTTTTCTAAAACATTTCTTGTCAAATTGTTCAAGTTTTAGTTATGAAATCTCTACTGTTCACAAGACACCACAGGTAGAACCATGTATTTCCATTTCTGCCACGATGCGGTTTCTACTTGAAACTAGGGAGTGCAGTCACATTTTACTCTGCAGGTGCGCTACCTTACCCACGACGTCTCTAGTCTTTAATGCCAACAGGACATACACACTTCTTTTAGTGTGTGGCCAAGACTAGGAGCTCACGATTGCCTTTCAATATTCCTTTAGGGTATATCTCTGAAAGCCGCAACTTCCACCACTAGCTTACGTAGAAGCATAGAGTCCTCAAACCTAACAGTAGAAACACAGAGCCCTTAATACCACCAGGAGATACACCATCTAGAAAAATTACTTTGCAAAGTCCAAATAAGCGGTATGTGGTCGGTAGCGAGTTAATGGCCTTCCGAATGCCTTATGGCGGTTGTTACTTAGTCCTTATAGGATAATCTCATATGTAGTGAAATCACAACACTTCCAATACACATACCACTAATTCATTACCATTCATATCAGTGATCAACATATAACCAATCCAGATGTCATATTGATTCAGGATTTATGAAGTAAATTTAACATGCTGGGTGCTAACATAGAATAGATTGCAGGTAATTGATACTAAAATTAAATCCAAAGTAGTATGATCAAAGGTGTTGAACTTGCCTAAGAATCCGAAAGAATTAAAGACCAGAAATATTTGGAGACCAGAGGATTCAAGCTTGATCGTGAGATCCTCGAGTTACTTTGCCTTCGAAGGAAGGAAAAATACAAAAAAGCTATACATCCTATTCTAGTAGCCAAACCACAGAGCAACAAGAATCTAAACTAAACTGAGATTAACCCAAATCCTAAATCTAAAGCCCTTAACCTAAACCCAATCTACCCTAATTCCCTAATCTCCCCTTAATTCCCTCTCTCTCTCTCCCTCTCTCTCTAACCTCACTCGGCCGCCACCCTAAACACCCACGTACACAGCACTCACGTACACAGCACTCACCCCCCTTACGCTCTCTTTCTCTCCCGACTCTCTCCCGATTCACCTCCTCCCCTCTAACCCTACTGCGCCGCCGCCCCCTGAGCTCTCCCTCGCTCTGGCTCCTCCCTTCGGCTTGGCCCGGCTCAGATCCGGCCCGCGCCGCCTCTTCCAGGTGCGTCCCGGCTCCCCGTCGGTCTTCTCCTTCTCCCGGCGCGGCCGGAGGCTGGCGCCGTCGCCGCCGCCGCTCGGGTCCTTGCTAGCTCCCTCGGGCGCCTCCTGCACTACAGCTCTTCCTCTCCTCTCTTCTTCCCTCGGCCACCTAAGCCACCGCCGCCTACTCGGCCCCAGATCCCTCTCTCACACCGCTCCCTAGGCTCGGCCTGGCGCAGATCTGGTCTTTCTCCGGCGCGCCGAGAGGTCGGGCGCCGCTGCTCTCGGTTCCACCTCCTCTCTCTTCGGCTCGGCGTCCTCATCCGGCTCGGCTAGATCCGGCGACCACGAACTTCAGCCCGGCCGCCGGCACCATGCACCGACGCTTCCCTCCCCTTTTACTAGCTCACCCGCTCGACTCTTGTCAATGCTCTACTGATGATCGCTAGTATGCATGAATGCAGGTCAGTGGTGGTAGATCTGGAGTGAAAGTGCTACTGGAGGTAGAGGCTACCAAGGTAAAGGGGTACTCACCTAAAGCTCAAAGATGCTAGTGTCTTTACCTGATGAGTGAAATCTGAGATGGTTTGGGGATCGTGATGTTTTCGGATCGGGGGTCAGCAATGGTGGTCGGCAGTGTTCAGGGGGATGCCGACGATGGGGATGGTGTCGCCGGCAGAGGATGGTGTCGCCAGTGATGGAGTGTGGTCGCCTCTCTGTCGGCCCTTCCTTCCGCGCGCTTGCTCCTTGGTCTTCCTCCTGCTCCTTCGATCTTCTGCTTGCTCATGCGTCTGGATGGTGAGAAGGAATGGGGATTGGGGAAAATGGATGTGGCAATCGCCGCTTGTGAAGGGCGTGGGGATGTATGGTGGGAAATGGATATGGATGCCATTTGTGTTTGTGCTATCGCTGCACTACACACGAGAAGAGGAAATAGGGGATGTAAGGCTGGAATGGATAGGAATGCACTGGTTGCCCTGTTGTGTAGGCTGAGAAAGAAAGAGAGGGGGGGCTTTTGAGACTGCAGTGGAAGGATGGGGGAATGAAAGAGGTTGCCTAGACATAGATATTGTGTAATGGAATGATATTGTATGCTTCTAGATTGATTGATGCAAAATGCACTCCACGCTAATGCAATAACCGACTTATTTATCTAATGCAAATGACAATGACAAAGAAATTTTAATTACCGACTTGATTCTATGGTTGAATGCAAATGATCACTTGTGTTTGAATGAATGATATGCCATGATGCGATGATGATTGTACGGATTAATTATGAAATGCTCGCGAATGGAACTCGACTAAACCATCGTGACCGATAACGAACACCGCTTAACAACGACTAATACTATCGTCAACTCACCACTAAGAGAAGCTTTAACCGCTGCTTAACCCTAATTACTGTTTATGAGCGATTAGTGTTGTTTTTAGGTTAGTCCAATTTTCCGGGTTCTCACAATTGTCCTCGTCGAACAGATAAGATGAGTAGCACAATATTGTCATCTCTATCGCCGCCACCTCAGCTCTTTGCTTTCACGTGGGTCAATGTCTTCTTGAAAACAAATCGACATTATTGTACTCTTTCGTAGTCTCGTCTTGACGCCATTTGTGCTATCTTCATTATAACTTTTTTATTCAAAATTTTATTGGAGTTCGTATACAAATCAAACTGCTAATTTAATTGTTCTTCCGAATTACTGTTATTTAGGGATTTTAATTTGGAATTCATATCGAAATCACATCGCTAATTTTAACTTATTTTTATTCCAAATTTTAGTTATTTTTTAAAATTCATATACAAACCAATTGCTAATTTTATTTAGTTTTTATTTTTAATTACATTTATTTAGGGATTTTACTTTAGAATTCGTATCAAAATTGAATTGCTAATGTTATTTTATCTGTATTTCTAATTTTAGTTATTTTTGGTTGGGAGTCATATACAAATCAAATTGCTAATTTTTTTATTTTTATTCTGAATTATATTTATTTAGGGATTTTACTTTGAAATTCATATGGAAATCAAATGTGACGATCCACACATTCCACTTCCTTAGGTAGAATGTAAGTCTACAATCCATTCTTGATAAAGCATAACTTTGTCAAGAATACACACATCTGAGTAGCATAACTGAAAAATATGCAGTGGTTCCGATAAACTAAACAACTTAAAGATATTTTTTTACAAATACATTTAAGATATAATTAAACTGGAGACACTGACCCAACTCTATCGTCTTACTCTCTTCAATCTTTGTGACATCTTCTAGGATGGATTTGTTGTCCTTCTTGTGTAGAAGCAAGTCATAACCTCCAAGGATTGAGTTGCTGCAGTGAAGCTTATAGTGCCTTCCTTCTCTTGGTTGAAGCCATAATCTCTTCCTTGTTGATCTTTAGTGAAGCACTCTTCTAAGTCTACGACATTAGTCTAACAAGGAGAATATATAATAGGGATGAGTGCAAAAGGTACTCAACAAGTTCAACATTAGCAAACCAAGAAGTATGTGCTCTAACTATCCAATTATACCAAACCTATACTAGTGAAGGACCCACGTCCTTGAAAATGTGCTATATAGTTTTTCTAAAACATTTCTTGTCAAATTGTTCAAGTTTTAGTTATGAAATCTCTACTGTTCACAAGACACCACAAGTAGAACCATGTATTTCCATTTCCTGCCACGATGCAGTTTCTACTTGAAACTAGGGAGTGCCAGTCACATTTTTACTCTGCAGAGGTGCGCTACCTTACCCACGAACGTCTCTAGTCTTTAATGCCAACAGGACATACACACTTCTTTTAGTGTGTGGCCAAGACTAGGAGCTCACAGTGCCTTTCCAATATTCCTTTAGGGTATATCTCTAGCAGAAAGCCGCAACTTCCACCACTAGCTTACGTAGAAGCATAGAGTCCTCAAACCTAGCTTCTGTAGAAACACAGAGCCCTTAATACCACCCAGAGATACACCATCTAGAAAAATTACTTTGCAAAGTCCAAATAAACAGGTATGTGGTCAGCGCGAGTTAATGACGCTCGAATGCCTTATGGCAGTTGTTACTTAGTCCTTATAGGATAATCTCATATGTAGTGAAATCACAACACTTCCAATACACATACCACTAATTCCAGCTACCATTCATATCAGTGATCAACATATAACCAATCCAGATGTCATATTGATTCAGGATTTATGAAGTAAATTTAACATGCGGTGCTAACATAGAATAGATTGCAGGTAATTGATACTAAAATTAAATCCAAAGTAGTATGATCAAAGGTGTTGAACTTGCCTAAGAATCCGAAAGAATTAAAGACCGAAATATTTGGAGACCGAGGATTCAAGCTTGATCAGCAGATCCTCAGGTTACTTTGCTTCTGAAGGAAGGAAAAATACAAAAAGAGTCCAATGAGGACTAACATCAAATGAAACATGATGCATATGCAAGTGCTACAATGCTACTTGACTAAGACTAACGCATGGCTATCGGCTCGTTCTAGAGTGATACCGACATTTTTGTTATACCCTATTTTTCGAGTAGAGAGAATTTTTAATCGGGAGAAGGTTGAAAGTGAAAATTCGGTAGTCCGAGGGGGGGATAAGGACCTAGGCCACGGCCCAGGCCTCCTCTGCCTTGTGGCTGGCCTCCAGGCCCTTTTGAGGGGGGCACCCATGGGCCCTCAGCCCAGGCTGCACCACCCTCCCTCCTCAGCCCAAGCCGCCCCCATCCCCCTTAACCCTAGCCACGGGGCACCCTCTCCTCCCCTTTCCCTTGGCCGCCCCAATCCTCCCCAAGCCACCACCCCAATTGTCCCTAGGCTGTTGCCCCTCCTGGTGCTCGGCGCCTCGCTGTCGGCTTTTGGTGAAGGAAGGCGAGGATCTTTGCGGGGCTACCGATCAAGAAGCAGAAGAAGGGGAAAGGGCTAGGAGAGGATCATCTTCAAGGCTTGATCGTCGTCTTCCCGTGGGTCTTCAAGGGTAACGAAGTGTTTTCCCCGCTGTTTGATGAGGATTAGTTGCGAATTTGATTAATTGGGATGGATCGTTTTGCTGCCAGTAGACATTCAATTTTGTCCAGATTGTTGTGTGGACAATTTCGGGTTCTTAGAGGCTGAATTTGAGATGTCCATCTCCTAGAGTTACGTAGGTATTGTCCTTAGCTTTCGATAGCTGCTAAGAATACTAAATTCTGACGTACGGATCAAAAGTTATGATAGTTTTCATCCCTGCTGTTCATAGTCCTGACGAGAATGAACTGTCAAGTTATCTTTTAAAATATGATTAAGTAAATGGAAAATTCAGGGTTTTCACCCAACTAGGTTATCGTAGGCCTTGGTCTTATCTTTTGATATTGATAAAGAACACTAAGTTTGGTTCATCCAATTAGAAGTTATGGCTATTTTCGTGCTGCTGCCCAGATTTATTGAGTAGTTCTCACAGATGGTGTTCATTGGTCTTTTGGAGTTAGATGCATACATAATTTGGGATTTCCATCAACTAGATTGTTGTAGATAATTTCGTTACCTTTCAAGTAAGCCTGAGTTTATGTTTTTAAGAATTTTAGAGCAAAAGTTATGTCACTTTTAATACTGCTGTCTATTACGGCTTCCTGCTAGAATGTAGTTCAATTTGAGTAAAGTATATAATTAAATATTGGGGTCTTGGGGTATGAGTTAGGAGCGTTGCGAGTAGTGACTTGGTGTTGTTGTTCTTATTGATTAATTTAATAGTGTAGGAGGTGAGGTTCGAGGTTAGCGGCATCGTCTTTGCCTCCTAACGCATCGCAACGCGAAAGGCAAGTACATTGATATTCGTATGATTTGTGAATGATGGATGCTTGATGTTCGTGTTGTGTTTTTATATGATACGTGAGAAGATTCAATGTTTATGTTCTTTGCATAAGTGAAATCCCCATGTTTAGAGATGATGTTATTCATTATTCATAAGTTCATTACATGCATCCATTTTCATGTTTCGTCCACGGGAGTGGAATTTAAAGACCCATCAATTCCAGTATGGGCACATGAGACCCACCATTCCAATATGGGCAGATTTGGACACCCGTATGAAACGTTCTTTATACGGAATTTGGATCCCCGTATTTTATTAAATACGAGCTTAAGTGAACACTGACGGGTGTGTCACTAGCTATTCCAGTGTAAGCAGGAGTGCAATCCTTTCATTTCATTAAATCCATTCATTCCATTCATTCATATACTTATTCGGAGTTATGTGCATATCCTTTAATATTATTGTCTTGTTCATATTTGATGTATGTCCAATTATTCGCTGTACTTGCTTAGTCTTAAACTCACTCTTGTTTTGTTTGTTTATTTTAGGTGATCGTTGATGATGACTCTATTGGGAGGGAGTAGACATGCACTATTTATTCATTTCACCATATTCCATTTCAATAATTAGACTTGGTTCTGTCTTTCATTCCTTTAGTGATGAACTGTAATAAATAAAGTTAATTGTGGTTGATGACTTCCTTTATGTTATGGTGGATTATTTCTGCTGATGATACTTGATCATCCCCATTGTCATGCTTATTTGGATTCAGACTATATTCTTGTCATTGTTCTTTTAAATTTAGGACTCTTTATATCCGTAGATGAGTTATGGCTTAAAACCCTCCGCTTGATGGTTGTATGTTAGGTTATTTAGGTGGCATCTTGGCTTCCGAATAGCCAGGATGTTACAGTTGGTATCAGAGCGGGCTTTAGGTCCGTGGATAATAGTTATAAATTAAAATGGCACACTTTGCACAGTAGGTGGGGTTGGGTAATTCTTTGCTTCCGCATTTTCATTGATATGTTTCATTTCATGAGCAGATGTGAAATTGTTTTGTGCTTCTATTGGACTGTTGAGCTAACTGATTAGTTTATTTGCTGTGGTGCTCTTAGATGGCGAGAGGAGCGGGTCGTGGCCGTGGCCGTCCACCAGGTCGTGGTCGTGGTTGTGGACGTGATCCGGCTGTCCCTTCATCTCCGTCTGAGGAGGCTGCTGGTACTGCCGCTGAGGACGTTGCCTCAACTGCTCACCCGACCGCAGAAGCTCAGGCCGCGTCGGCCGTTATCATTCAGAATCTTCAGAGGGAGGTTCAGCAACTTCGTCAGCAAATGCAGGCTGCCCCTCCAGCGGCAGCTGCACCTGTTGCGGAGCCGGTTGTTGCAGTAGCCCTACTCGAGGCTAGGATGAGCCTCCGTGAGTGGATGTCGCTTCGTTTGGACACCTTTGATGGAGTGGGTACTCCGGTTCAGGCTGCAGACTGGTTACGATATATGGAGAGGCAGTTTGGTGCCTTAGAGATGATTCCGACGCAGAAGGCGCGGTTTGTGGCTTTTCAACTAAAGGGCCAAGTTGATATATGGTGAGAAGGGGTTCTATCTGCTAGGACCCTAATGCAGAAACCAGTCACTTGGGAAGTATTTGTGGAGCAGTTTAGGGCAAAATTCTATCCGGATTCCTTCCTTGAGAGGATGGAGCAGTCACCGTTGACCTTTGTTCAAGGGAAGATGTTAGTGTCGGAGTATGAGACTGAATTCAACAATCTGGTATGCTTTGTACCAGTGGTGGCTAATGATGATCGAGAGAAGGCCAAGAGGTTCTGCAAGGGCCTCAATCAGGAGTATCGTCACGTTCTGGGTGCGACTGGCTTGCGTGACTTCAGCTCCGTGGTTGAACAAGCCAGTGATTCTGTCCCTGCTGGTGGTTCTAGCAGTGGCCAGAAACAGAGTTTCGGTGGTGGAAGTGGGTCTTCTCAGCAACCTGCTTACAAGAGGTTTCAGGGGAGTCAGCACACTCGTCCTGCTCAGCAGTGGCAGTCTTCTTCATCGACGCCATGTTCTTCTTCTTCCACACCACAGATGCATCCTGTTCTAGGTCAAGGTATGAAAATGCTTCAGGTGTGGTGAGGGGCACTGGGCTTCAGAGTGTTCATTCAAAGGGACTTGTCGTCAGTGTGGTCGGGACGACCACAAGCGGTCAGTGTGCAAACAGAACCCAACGAGTGTCA
Source organism: Ampelocalamus luodianensis (assembly GCA_036346255.1). Taxonomy (NCBI): domain Eukaryota; kingdom Viridiplantae; phylum Streptophyta; class Magnoliopsida; order Poales; family Poaceae; genus Ampelocalamus; species Ampelocalamus luodianensis. The sequence goes on along the minus strand of CM070622.1, from coordinate 21,027,782 downwards.
TCAAGTGGGAGCCAGTCCCAGTGGTTTCTTCTTCCAGTACTCCACGGGGTTCAATTCAGACTCTGGCTATTGTTCCTGCGCCCTAGTTCTCCTCGGGGTGGGTTCCTCCTGCAGCGTTTTCACCGACGCCTCCTGCGGGGTTCTATTGGAACCCTGTACCGTCCGCACCGCCGTCGTTCGCTTCACCTGCAGCCGTCCCTGTTCATCTCGTGCCTAGTGTCGGCACATCCTCTGCTCCGGCACCACCAGGAGTCTACGCCATGCCTACTCCTGAGACTGTGGGCGCCCTGATGTAGTGACAGGTACCTTGCTAGTTGATTCACATGAGGCCTACGTTCTTTTTGATTCAGGGGCTACTTATTCTTTTGTGTCTCTGGAGTTTGCTAGAAGGGCGGGTTTGAGTTTGCAGCGTATTTCTAAGTCTGTAGTAGTCAGCTCTCCGGGGGGTCTTATTTCTAGCTCTACAGCATATCCGGGCTATTTTATCACTATTGATGATGAGAACTTCACTGCTAACCTTATTGTAATTCAGTTGCCACCTTTTGATGTCATTCTAGGCATGGACTGGTTGTTCAGTTATCGTGCCAAGATTTGTTGTTTCTGGAAGACGGTGACCTTGCAAGCCCCGTCCGATGAGGAACTGGTGTTTCAGGGCAGTGCACCGTTTGATTCCTTGTTCGTGTTGGCTAGCCTGTTTCCTAGTCGTCGAGCCTCAACCATTGGGTTGCTTTGGTCTCTCAGTGAGAAGACTGATTCTTCACTGCGTATTGGGGAGATTCCTGTAGTGAATGAGTTTCTCGATGTCTTTCCTGCGGAGCTTCCTGGGATGCCTCCAGAGCGGAAAGTGGAATTCTGGATTGATCTTATTCCAGGAACTCGACCTATTTCAATATCTCCATACCGTTTGGCACATCCCTTCCAGGAGGAGTTGAAGAAGCAATTAGACGATCTGCTGTCCAAAGATTTGATTCGGCGTAGTGTTTCACCGTGAGGAGCGCCTGTTTTATTCACTAAGAAGAAAGATGGCAGTTGACGTATGTGTGTGGACTAACGGGCTCTTAATCAGGCTACTGTGAAGAATAAATATCCTTTGCCCCGCATTGAGGATCTCTTTGATCAACTGAAGGGGGCTAAAATATTCTTCAAGATTGACCTTCAGTTAGGTTATAACCAAATTCGAGTTCGGGAGCAAGATATCGAGAAGACGGCTTTCTCTACAAGGTATGGCCATTTTGAGTATAAAGTTATGTCTTTTGGACTAACAAATGCTCCTGCAGTTTTCATGGAAGCCATGAACAGTATGATGCACCAATACCTTGATTATTTCGTTGTGGTATTCATTGATGATATCCTGATTTATTCCAAGATGAAAGAGGACCATGCCCAGCATCTAAGGTTGGTTCTTGAGACCATAAGAAAGAACCAATTTTATGCCAAGCTGAAGAAGTGCGAATTCTGGATTTCTAAGGTTGGATTTCTGGGCCATGTAATTAATCAAGAGGGCATCTCAGTTAATCCTAGCAAAGTGGTGTAATGGAGAAGGCCAACCAATGTCAAGGAAGTGAGGAGTTTTATGGGTTTAGCTGGCTATTACCGGCGCTTTGTTGAGGGTTTTTCAACCATTGCTAGACCGATGTCTCAATTGACACAGAAAAGCGTCAAATTTCAGTGGTCTGATGCGTGTGAGTGCAATTTTTGTACTTTGAAAGATAGGTTGGTGACCGCTCTAATTCTTGCTCTTCCGAACCTGGGAAGCGTTTCACAATTTATTCATATGCGTCAAGAGTTGGACTTGGTTGTGTGCTCATGCAGGATGACAAGGTGATTGCCTATGCATCGAGACAGTTGAAGAAACATGAACAGAATTCCCCTACTTAAATTATTTATTTCTTTAAGGAAGTGATTAAGTGTAATAGGAAAGGAGGTACCTTTAAGTTTATTTTGAGAGAAGATCTTAATTGTTGAACATAAAAGAATAATTTGGGATAAAAGTAAATAATTGTGTTAAAAAAATCAACAAAGAGGAAAACATTAACTTACTTTAGAAGAACTATTGAAAAGACTTAGATAAGAAAGAATTGTTAAAAATACGTTTTAAATAGAGCCACTTATATTTTTATGAAGAGAAGGATTTAGGAACAACACTATTTATTTTAACTGAGAATTTTGTTATATTTTGTAAATATAAAAGGCATTTATTTTAATTTAGAATAAAGGATTTCACCTAAGAGAAGATATGATGTTTTATTTCAAATTTATTTAAATTAAAAGAGTATGTTTTCATTACTTATAAAATGTATATAATTTACTATTTTAAATTTTTAGAAAGAGGAAAATAATAATTTATTTGTGTAGAAAAGAAAATAATTATTCTTACATTTTGTTTTCTTTTGAGATAAATTGGAAGAAAGGAATTAAGTTTGATGAAGCATTAGTGTAGAAAAGAAAATAGTTTATCTTAGTTTTGAGAAATAATAGTTGCCTCAAGTTTTTATTTATTTATTGTTGAATCATAATTATTGTATATTATTTTGTTTTTAAAAGATTCAATAAAAGAAAAATTCTAGATTTGAACTATGTTTGGAGAAGAGAATGCATTGCATTGTGCTTTTATTGGACCTAGAGTATTCTAGGCCGAATTACTCGGTCAGCCCAACCAGCCTAGTCACCCCGATCAGCCCAGTCGACCTCCTCCCCCTTACCTTTCTCTCTTCCCCCAAATGTCTCTCTACCTCAATCTCTCCCTTTCATTCCTCTTCCTCCGCCCACCGCCGCCGTGCTCTAGCCTGCCAGCCTTGGTATCGACAACTGCGAGGACGTCCTCTAGCTCCTCCCTATTTGGATTGGGCTCCCAAGCTCCCATTGCGCTATCGCGCCTAACCCTAATTACCGGGGTCGCCAGTCAAATCCAGCGTCGCCTCCCTGTTGGTGTCTCCATCGCTCCTAGGGTTTCCCCCGTCGCTGAGCTGGCCTCGGCTCACCAATGTGCCTCTTGCTTGGTCCCCTTGCTTTGTCCCCTTCAGCTCTAGTCGTAGCACCGCTGCTACTCCATTGCCGGTTGCATTGCGCCACATTTTCCACCATCATCGAGATGGTAGGGTGTTGAGCACCCTAGCACCTTCGATGGTGGCACTTCCTCACCGATAAGTCAGCTCTCTCCTACTAGATGGATGTGCATGTGTTGTGATGTGATGGATGTTGGATCTGGATGAATGATGCCTAAATGTATGCATGCATGCTCACACATTCTTGGCTTGACTCAATGCGATTCAAATAGAAATGCATAGCACATGAAAAATTGAACTAGATTTCATAGCATTCTGACAAAACCACACTAGCATCAAGGTCCTTATGAAGTTATCTGGATGAAATTGAACTAGGGCTAGAGAACTAACAACATTTGAATGATGAATAACAGATCTGAGCATGCTAATTACTGAAATATGCATTGATCTAGTACTTGACATGATCCGAGAATGATTCTAGAAATTTTACCATTTAACTAAGTGTCATATCTTGAGGATCTAATACTTGAATTTAAATGGCAAGCATGTTACAAAAGGAGATTTATTCTAGTGCTTGAGAACATCTAACTTGGCTCTCATGATGCAAACTGAGATTAGAAAGGTCTGAACCATTGCATGTTATTATTTCACCAACCAACTACACTTTTGCATTAGAAATTTCTTATATCTTTAGCAAGAACACTACTTAACAAGGTTTAGAGGACTAAATCACATTATCATGATCTATCCTTATGTGCATGCATCACAATTTCTACTAGCTACAGCCAGCAATTAAAACAAGCATTGAAACATTCACCTATTTATAGTTTTCTCATATTTGACTCAAGTGACACACCTTAATGCTTGATGAATGAAATGTACAAATGCTTGAGATATCAATGATGTTGTCCTATTCCTCTTCCTAGCTATTTTGCTTCCTCTCTTCTCTGGCCATGAGCTGAAAAGGCAGCCTTAGTGCTGTCGGTTGGGAAGAAAGAAAGAAAAGAAGAGGACTCCCTATGGAATGCTCAAGTACTACTGGAATGGACTTGATGATGCTTGAATGGAGGCTCACACCCTTCTTGCTTTCCTTCCTTTATCCATTCCCGTCCATGGTCATTGCATGCAAGCATTAGCCATGGTTAAGAAAGAAGGAGAGAAACGAGAAGGAAAGGGATGGGCTCATCTGGCTGAAATGAGCAAATGGCCTGGTCAGTTGCTTTATGCATGATGCATGCCATGGGTTGTCTAGCAAGGAATCACTCGATTAAATTTATTTAACTTTGTGAAGTGAAAATTCTGGTTTTATTGTGCTCTTGCCACCTCAAGGGTTACCTCATGGGACACCTTGCATTTTGGGTAAGATGGTAAAAAAAACTTCCTACGGTATTTTGGTTAAACCTGGATGGCCATAGGATATTTTTAGCATTCATTGGAGCTCTCTAAGGCTGATTTTGAAATGTTTTTATTCTAAAAATATTTTTCATGGAGGCCCCTACTTTTGCTCTTTTGGTTTTAAAATAGATAAGGACCCTTTTTGTAAAATGTCCAAAGCACAAGGTTATTTTTGCAAAGTGGCCGAATGCTGGACCTTTTTGTAAAAACATTATTTTTGACATTATTTTTTAAACCAAAATAATAATTTTCCTAAATGCTCTTTCTCCTAAAATCGTGTCCCACTGGTCGGTTCAGTTCTAGTAGTTAGCGAGAATGCAAGGAATAAGTTGTTTTGAACTTATGATTTTTCTCATACCCAAACATTTTCCTCCCATAGAAAATGTGTACTCCAAGAGTACATAACCATTGTTGAACCTAGGAGTAGAAGGATCCTGAATTCTCTGTATTTCTCACACTAGTCCAGAACAACTAGTGTACAGAGTTAAACAAAAATGATAGTAAGTCCATATCACATATTTTATTCATACTACTAGAGTTTTATTACAAAAGAGCACGAGGCCAAAAGAAAAGTACAACAAAAGTATAGATAAAATAGTAGGCCACACGATACGTCACAAGCAATCGTCTGGGAGCGTAACATAGTCATCCAAGTCCTTACTAGCAACAAAGTACTACTCTTCTGATTAACAATTTATTTAAGCAAGGTGAGTATGAAACGTACTCCACAAGTTATACCCAAAACAGAATCATAATGCATGAAGGTATAACAAAGGAGGGTTTATAGGGCTAAGTTTGCACAAAGCAATATTTTCAGTTTAAATATTCTTAATAAGTTCCAACCCAGTTATTCTATATCTAGAAATTCATTTTAGTTTTTTAATCATCATTTTGAGAGCAGGATAAACCTCCATACACAATTGGTGAAGGAATAATCTCCTAACACCAAGACTATAGATAGCCCACTTTTCCCAATCGGATAAACTATCCAAAATCATCTGTGTTAAAATCATTTTTAAATCAAAACAAAGTCTAATCCATGAAAGGCTTTGATCAACATGTCCATGACCGTGGACACGGCTAATCGAATAGTTTTATACTCTACATAGCTCGTACAACTTTACCCACAAAATATAATCTGCTTAAAATATTGGCCAAAACACACTTCTGTAGGCGTGCGACTAAACGACTATCACAAGGCCTTTACCCTACACTATCCTAATGTAATTATGCCCGCTAAGGTTTCGCTACCATAAGGTTTCATGCCAAATGGTAACCCCCTCTTGTGCTATATGGGAATAAATAAAAAGTAAGTCATTCTGACACCCACACATCCAGATGGCACAACCATGGTGAAACATTACTAGTTAGCTAGGTTTGTCTCATACCAAACTTGTGGTAGTATGGAAGGCTTTACGATTCGCAGCTAGTAGACTAGTCCTTAATTGATTGGGCGACTTCCAAAAGAAACTCCTGGGCCTCGACCATTCACTGAGATGAGTCCGTGCATAAACTTGCACCCACCAACTAATCATTTCACCCAAGTCCAAACAAATTTTTATTTTTCTTTTGCTTTCTAAATCATTTGTAAATTTCTATGGCATATCAATACCATAGACTCATTTTTAAACCTTAGTTGAATCTTTTGGCTAAAATTCCCAAATTGAACATTTTTTGTCTAAGTATGACTATGCGTACAATTTTCTCAAAAGTTCGTAGTTCATCTATTGTATCAACTAGATTTTTATCTAAGGTGACAAGGTATGGATATTCAAATGTCAAATTTTGGCTATAGAAATGTATTATGATTAACTACAATTTCAAAACAGATATTTAAATTAAATTGAATACAAATAAGCATTTAGTAATTTAAAATATAATATAAATAATTTAAAATATTGGGATCAACATGATTGAAGAATGTAACTTGCCTTGCTCAATTTGTTGTTGATCGGACTTGTCAAAGAAATCTTGCTCTCCGGAGTGGTCGAAGTTTATACTTGAAAATAAGTCAAATTTAAATAAAATTTATATGAATTTCAAATTTTATAATTTTAGTATATTTAGCAAGATTAGTATTTTAGATGAATTGAAAAATTTGAATCATTAGAATCGAAGCACGTATAAAGGAGAACGAGTCCTCGAAAGTTTGAATTCTAAAGAAATTACCCTAAATTCAATTTTCTAGAATTAATGAATTATTATTCTAAAGGAAATCCTAAATATTGTGCAAGCATGATGCCAGCAGTTGAATTTCTATTTCCACCGATTTATTTTTCTACCGAAAATTCCTAATGGTCACTGACATATGGGCCCTTGGTCTATGGACCGGGTCCACGAAACACACTGGTCCACGGTGGACCACGCGTGCGGAACAGTGGCCCTTGCCACACAAGCAGACACACATGCGGCCACATGGGTGCTGATGAGGATGGTGGAGCTGACGTGGCACATACGTGGCTGCTAGGTGGCATCACGTGGCGGACAAGTCACCTCGCGGCGGCGGCGGCGCTTGGGACCCTATGGTTGCCGGCACACAGGGCCACGATGACCAGCGGGAGTGCGTGCAAAAGAGAGAAGGGTTCTGGGGACCTGATGTGCACCAAAGCGGTGACAAGACGCGAGACAGGGTGGCTGGCGACGAGGAAGAAAGGTGGCGGCATGTTCGGGTCGACTACGAAGTAGGTGTTCGATGATCCTCTAGTGACGAGATAGCGTGACGATGTAGAATGTGGACCGACAAAGCTTTTCGTGTGGTCAAAGAGGACGAAGCTCCAACGACGGCAGTGTACCTCGGAGACGGGCGGTTTCAAACTCAAATTCCGGCGAATGGAAGAGGATTGAGGAGCTAGGGCTATGGTAAGAGCACGAGGGGGTGATTGAGAAGAGGGTGCTCCCTCTTATAGGGTGAGGGGATCACCGAGGGGAGATCGTGTGCAGGCATTAACTCGCCAACGGAAGTGGCCATTATGGCGATTTGGCAATGGATGAATGAAGGCGGGAGTTGGAGAGGAGATTGTGGGCGTTAATGCGCATGATTGCGAGTGGAAACGTCCATCTTTACACATGGAAATGGCGAAAATGGCGACAGCGCGGGCACGACTGGAGGTGAAAGGAGCTGACAGGGCGAGCCCACTTGTCAGTAAGGAGGAGAGGGGAAAGGCGGAGCTGACCAGCGTGCGAAAATGGGCCGCGTGGGCCGGTGCGAGCCGGGGAAAAAGGAAACAAATGCCGAAGGCCGGGGAGGAGAAATGGGTCGTGGGAAAAGAATTCAGCCTGAGATTCAAAATCCGATTTTTAACGCTTTTTAATTAATAGAAATTGCAAGAATTCAAATAGGTTTCTAGAAAATAGCAAATAGAATTTCAAAAAATTCTAGAAAAATTCACAAAAATTCCCTAAATTTTTTTGAACTTAATGAAAATATTTCTAACTTAAAATTGGTATTTCATTTTGAAAATAATTTATTTTAGCTTCAAAATAAATAGGCAAAATCTTTTTAAAATCCAAAAAATTCAAGGAAATTATTTAATTTTTTCTTTTTAAGGGTGTGTGGTGTGTATTAAGGGTAAAGGAGCCACCGAATCACATGACGCTAGTGGGAGACCTCCCGGGCGTGGTCGAAGGAGATGATACCTAGCAGGTGGGATTGCGTTGAGGTGTGGCATTGTAAAGGCTTTGTGACAATCATCTTAGTCGCACACCTATAGAAGTGTGTCAAGATGGATATTGTAAGTTGATTGTCTGTTGTGGGTAAAGTGTATGAACTCTGCAGAGTGGGAAAACTATTTGGATAGCTATGGTCACGGTCATAGGCGGTGCCAAGAACTTGCTTGAAGTAGCTTTTATTTTTATAAAATAATTTGTGGGTGGGATGATAGGATGGGTTGGAGCCCAGTGATTGAAAATATGGGGTTGGAGCCTAGAGAGTTGAGATGGCATAGTTGGGAACCAGTAATAAGTGCGGGATGTGGCCCGAGCATTGGGTGGTTAGAGCCACTCAATAGTATAGGAGGTTAGAGCCCCCCTAGTATTTTACGACAAAATTCAACTTTGTTAAAACATGTGTTAGTTTAAAATGTTAGATCTCAGGATTTGCTACTACTTAATCTATTTCAATAAGTGACATTATGCAAACAAGAGAACCACATTATGCAAACAAAAGAACCACAAGTCATTCCTTTGATCAGACTTGCATATTATATAACTGTGTTCTGTGTTTTGGCTCACGAGTATGGTTGTGTACTCATACTCACTCAATATATTATTATTCAGTAAGCATAAAAAAGAAGGCTATATGGACACGTATGAGCATTCGTCAAGACTGAAGATCAAGAAGGCCAAGAACTAGATCTCGGGCCCCAATCGATTGTATGTAGGTATATCGTGAGGGTTCCATATGTTATATTGCTATTCTGCTTCTGCTACCAATTCTTTAACGATATTTGGCTTGCGGCCATTCTGAAAGACAAAAACCATAAGGTATATTTACGCCTTATTTATTATTATGCAATAGTTTTACATTTTCATGATATGTGTTTGATATCCAATGATGTAACTGTGAGCACTAGCTACTGATCTAGGGACTGATGCTGAGAACATAGAAGATTTCAAATTTCAAATTTGTGTTCTGACAGGATCTCTCGGATTGCTATTCTTGCAGCCAGCGGTCAAACCAGCCTACCGAGCGATCAGATCGCCCGGTCAGATTGGACCCGACGGTCAGACCGACCAGACAACGATGGTCAAACCGACCAAGAACTTTTGTCCTTAGAGTTTTTCAGTTTCAACGCAAGACTTCCGATGTGTTATTATGCATTTGATCTTTATAGCTTTTATAGCTATTAGAGTTATAAAGAAGTTGAATATGTTGGTGGTGAAAAAGATAGGTGTTCCTATTCACACACCCTCTAGTCATTTTTTCGGTCCAACAGTTACTCAACAAAGGTGTGTTGTGGCAAGTGGGAGATCGAAAATTGGTAAATGTCACAAAAGACCACTGGTCCAATAGTTACTTAACAAAGTTGTGCTGCGGCGAGTGGGACATCGAAATTTTTGTAAATGTCACGAAGGACCTCTGGATCCCACATTCAGTTCCACAGGCTACTCACTCACTTATTCCTATTCCGGAGGACACCAAGGTCAGTTTTTTCATCGATAGTGATCATGGCATCTGGAAGGAGGACCTTTTGAGGTTGTTTTACTCAGAGGCTACTGTCCAGGTTATTCTGAAGATACCCCTAAGCCTCAACCGATGCGGTCTTTGCTGCTTGGCCTCCCACTAGAACTGGCATCTACTCTGTTAGATCGGCCTACATCCTGCCCAGAATGGCAGACTTTAATGAGTTTTTGAGCAAATCAGGAAAAGGCTTTTCATCCAACCAGCAGCAACTCGCAAAAGGAAGGATGGAAGCGTTTGTGGTCTATCAATGCTCCAAATAAAATGAAAATTGTTTTGTGGTGCCTTGCCCACAATTGCCTGCCGACGGGAGAACAACTGCGCAGACGGCATATTCCGGGATGAACCCACGGAGCATACTTTCCTATTCTGCCAGATCTCCATGGAGGTGTGGCAGGAGATGAAGAAATCTTTCAGATTCAAGGTAGAGCTGAAGAACTTCACTAATATAAAGTTGTGGCTGATGGATTTTCTCGACAAGGCTACAGATAATGAAGCTATAATTTTCACTGTTACGGCCTGGCACATTTGGGAAGCTCGTAATGATACCAGGAATGGCATACCGATGCCCCATCCTCGATATGTCGCTGAAACGAGCAAGGCGTATGTTGAAATGATCTTAATGCATAATACCAAACCTGCTGCCTCTACAAGGTGTGAGTCCAGTCTTTCAGTTCCTAAATGGTCTCCACCGCCAGAGGAGTTGGTTATGGCTAACGTGGATGCTGTAGTTTTTGCACAATGCGGGCAAATGGGAGTTGGTCTAGTAATCAGGAACCACAGAGAGGAGAATGTCTGATAGCTTCAAACCAGGTAACTGAAGGGATTACTGATCCAGAAACAGCGGAAGCAATTGTAGTTAGATGCGCTGTCCGCGTGGTGAAGGAAGAGGGCTACCCAAAATGCCTAATAGCTTCATACGGCCTGAACCTGGTCAACAAGCTGAATGATTCCTCCAAAGGATAGATCGTTAATTGGGTAATCGTTCATGACATAACGCAGCTTACTGCCCATGGTGGCCCCTTCTCTTTTATTCATGTTAATCGTGTTTGTAATGAGGCAGCACATGTGCTTGCTAAGACGGCGGTCGATAATGTGTGTTCGGTACCTCCGGGGCTAATCCGATCTATCCTTTGTAATGATGCTCAGATATAAATAAAGTGCTGCCTGATTCGTCTAAAAAAACTTCCAAAACAGAGTACTTTTATTCCCGTGCAAAACCATGAAGTAGATACATAAGAGTGAAACAGCAACAGCATCAAACCAAACCACTCTTTAACACTGACAAAAACACGCTTAACTTCTCAAGTCCACACTGCCCACTGTGCTTTGAGCAGATTTATTTCGATCGAAAACACACACACGCAAAGATTAAAGATCTTTTGATATATATAGGGACATCACATGTATGATCCCGCGCGATTTCGATTTAGTTGTAGGCGTCCGGGTTGCCGACGAGGTACGCCTCGGCGGTCTTGAAGATGGCGGTGACGGACTCCTTCGCCTTGGTGATCTCGTCATTCACCTCCACGCCCGGCAGAAGCTTGTATGTCGAGTCCACCTTCACGACGCTCCCGCCGTTGGCCGCCGGCTCCACCTTGATGTGCGACGTCGCCGTCTCGATGGCCGTGCCAATGCCACCGCCCTCGATAAGCGTCGACTTGCACTCGCACTTGTCCGCGTCCAGGAACTCGAGCCTCTCCTTCATGTAGCTGAAGGGCATGGCTGCAAGATCAGCAAACAGATGTTATATGGTAGCTACTGTTTGATCGATGTGATCACTAGTATGTACTATACTATGTATGCGGTACGCAGGATTTTGATAACCGGTTTTAATATTTTACCGGTGTCACCGCTAACCGAAATGGCCGAAAAAAAATAAAATTTGAATTTTTCGAAGTTAAAATGAAAAAGATAAAATTCAAGTAAATCCGATTTATTTTTAGCCGGTTTGGGCTTTACCAAGATACCGATAGAACCGAAATTGCCGAAAATCAGCCGGTAATCAATAATCAAAACCCTGGTGATACGTACCTGAGGTGAAGTTGAACTGCCTGACGCTGCCGACGTTGCCGTCGCCCTCGACGGGGTGGGCGCTGGCAACTATGTGCGAGGCGAGCTTGGGGGCAAGGGTGTGCCAGTCCATCACGGCGGCGCGGAACAGGCGCGCCGCGGCGACCGGCGACTCGATCTCGTGGGTCCAGCTATTGGTGGAGGCCATTGCTACAAGCCTACGATGATCGGCTGAACTTCCGCAGATGCTAGCTTAGTGTACTGCTACTGCAATTTACAGGTATTTGCAGCTGCTGCTTGCTTTGCCAGGAGAGTGGCAGTGAGCGCTTTAAATAGGTGGCTCGAACGGCGGGGTTGGTGAGACCTGGCCGGATTGGGTCTGGTGGGTGGTGACCGGTGAGGATGAGGCGCCGCGCCAGTCGCCGAGTTTTTCAAAATTGGATGGCGCTGTCGGTCGGGTAAAGGGTTGGAAGCACACGTCAGAAAGTATGCACTTTTGTCAATGTTTAGTTGGAGACGAAGAATGTGCTGTCCAATTGCCACCACGGTCCGCGTGGGCAAATTAATTGATCGATAAATAGGGAAGGCAAACCGTGGTTGGGTTGGTGTGGTGAGAACGAGAAACAAGCTGTACAAAGTTACATACACTCGCTTATACTATACACTCAGAAATTATGCAGAGTAATTTTCCTTCTTTGTCTTGCTTGTGAACCTTGTTGGTTCACTAGAAAATTGCTTCCAGTAAATATCTCTAGGGAGATCGCTAGCTGGGATCCCTCCCTGATCTATGGCCGCAAGAAATGCAGCCTTCCCTCGACGACACGCTCTGCTGCCTGCTGCCTCCATGGCTCGGTGCGGCTATTCCACGCGTCTCGCCTGCGTTCGCTCCTGTTGGGCTGTTGCCGGCCCATCAACTGCCTGCCCTACACGCTGTCTGCTGCGCTTCTCGCGTCGCCTTGGCTGCGTCGCTTGCTTCCTCCTGCGCCCAACCGCACTGTCCTCCTCGACTGCGTCGCGCCCTCCGGTTCGTAGTCCGCCGTGTCCGGTTCGTGCTCCCCCGGCGTGTCGGCGTTCAGTCCTCCTCGAGTGCGCCGCCCCGATGTGGCCGCGCTCCGCCTTGTCTTCCTCGACCGCATCGCCCTCCTCCGTTCGCGCGCTGCGCTCGCTCGGTATGTATTCGGCCCTTCTTTTTCGTTGTCAGCGTGTCTTTTTCGTTGGTCCTCCTGCTCTGCCACGGTTTCTCAGACCGGCCCACTTGCCTAGCACTTCCCTGCAAGGCCGGTCTGTACAGTGCGGCGCCGCTCGATCCGCCGCTTTGCCTCCGGGGTTTGCTTTTTTGGTTGCTGGGCCAGTGGGTTCTGCGCCTCGTGCTCCGGTTCGTCATCCCCGAGTATACCGGTACCCTTTGTTGCTGCGCTGTGCTTAGTTCGTTTGTCCTCGGCTTTTCCTCTGCCGCCAACTCGCCGCGACTTCGTGATAGCCATGAGTAAGAGAATGCCATTTTCATTTCCAGATAGGACTAAACCGTAATATCTACAGTTTATAGTTTTTGTCAAATGCTTGCCTGTGCTACTTTTTCCCATTAGGTATTTATTTTTTCTTAATCACACCCTAAGACCAGCAAATTTACTAAGTCTGGCAGTAGTGTTGGTGTGGCAGTACGCCTACTTATTTTACTTCTATTCATTCCCTTAACTTTCCATTGTGTCAGTACTCAACAATCTACAACTCTATATGACTGATTCCATTTCTGAACTGGTTCAAATATGACGTTCCACTTTCTTTTTTGAAACAGATATTTCACTTTCTAATTGTACAGTTGTCATTTTCCTACTCTTCTGTGTTGCTTTGCGGTTTTCTTGAATTGACTTTATCCTTTTCAGGTGTTAAGCAAGATGGAAGTGTATCTATTATGATCTTTAGATCAGAGGGGTAAACAGGCTGTTAGGGAAGAGGGAAGACTATAGATTGAGGAGACGAAGGGGATTAGAACTTAGACTATTTTATTATCATTGCTTAATTGATAATGGATACATGTTATCCCTTTTATAGGGACAGACTGACTTGACACGTAAGAAATATTCTATAAAAGAAAACCTATCAATTCAATCTAATATTTTTAACTATTAAAAATAACCTTCTTAATAAATAAGATCATATTCCTAACAATAACTAGATAGATAAGGAATCTCAAAATAATCTACCTAACCAACTATTCTTTATTTTAGGAAACCAATCAGTACGTACGGAAAGTAACATGCTACAGTACCAATGGGTACTGTTCATGTATCGCTGCAGTACCCGTGGTACTGTTTACGCACCTCTCCATGACGCACCCTTATGCACTTGCACCTAGCCCCTTGCTGCAGTATCGTGCACATGACAACTTCACCACCCTTTGCAAGACAGCTCGTCCTCGAGCTGTTAGGTGGCGGCTATGGACGAAGCCCGTCATAATCCCATGTCAAAGACAAGCTGCATCGTCGATGCCACGTCGGTGTAGGATCAACGGCTTTAGCAAGGAGGTTGTGGCGCTAGCCGATGTTGAGGAAGATGCTAATACCATGGGGAACCGATGAGGGGCAACACTGTCGCCGTTCCCATCACGGAACACGACTGTGGCAGTTGAAACACGACAACATCGTTGTCCCCCACCCGACCGCCGTCGTGCTCCACCGCGCCATTGGCACGGCTTTGGTCGGCGATGGAACAGATGTCGTGATGGCACCGGCAGCGTGATAGAAGGTTGTTGCAGCGTCGTGGCCACTTTCAGATGCGACGCCGGAAGGGGCGACAGTAAGACCAACAGTGGTGCTGGTTTTGGAGTCAAAGGTGATGATGCTGGTGGTGATGCCGACACCGGTGGTAGTGTTGGTGGCTCGACTAGCGCACCCTTGATGCTGGTTGTTATCATATGAACAACCTCCACTCTGGTTGGCTCACCAAACATTGCATTCTCCAAGCGTGCAAGCAGCACATCGTGGTTGTCAAGGTGGTTGTTCATGGTGACCAATTGTGCTAGGATGTAATCCAACTTGGCGCTGATCGTCACGGAATCGAAACCCCGCTGCTGATCATGGATGACGGAGCAGCAGTTGGCTCGATACCAAATTGTTATAATCCTTATATCATAGAGGTAAACATCACTAGGAGGATAGCCGGGTGACGTCGGCTGCTAGGAGAGAGGAAAGACTATAGATTGAGGAGACGAAGGGGATTAGGATTTAGACTAATGTATTCTCATTGCTTATATGATAATAGATACATGATATCCCTTTTATAGGGATAGTTCGACTTGACGACTAAAAAATAATATATAAGAAAATATATCAATCCAATCTAATCTTTCTAACTATTAAAAAAACATTCCTAATAAATAAGATTCTACTCCTAACAATAACTAGATAGTTAAAGAATTCCAAAATAATTTACTGAACCAACTATTCTTTATTTTAGAAGACCAATCAGTCTGTACGCACAGTTTACGTGTTGCTACAGTGACTGTGGTGCTGTTCACACGCCCCTCCAGGACGCACCCTTATGCACTTGCACCTAGCCCCTTGCTATATCTTGCACATAACAGTATCACACTTCTTCCACGGAACATTTAAGGCCTATGAGGTCTATGACACTGGGACTAAGAAGCGTCGAAAGATAAACACTGAAGATCTTGCCGATGTCCGCTGGCACAAGATGAGCAAGACAAAACCAGTAATAGTTGATGGAAAGCACCTTGGCTATAAGAAAATAATGGTGCTGTATACGAGTACTGTGAAGGGTGGGAAGCCCGACAAGACTAATTGGGTGATGCATCCGTACCATCTTGGCACTGGGGAGGATGAGAAGGATAGCGAATATGTCGTCTCCAAATTATTTTTTCAGCAACAGTTTAAACCATGGAGAAGAATGCACAAGGGTTTACCGCCGCAGATGCTTCGAAAACTATAGCTGCTGAACCAGATCTTCCTGGCCCTTTATTGCCCCTGGAAGAACGTGTTAGCGATAGTTCTAATCAAGAAATTCTTCAGAACAATGAACACAAAGTTGTCCAGGTAGTTGCATATGTTTGCTTTAATTTTTTCTCCTGTTTCTTTTTCTTTCTTTCTATGTGCATCACACGTTCATAGGCAAATCTGAATTAGCGAAGAAAGCATATAAACTTGTTTATGATAATTGAAAAAGAAAGTCAATGAAAGCAGTGACTTTTTTACCGGACTACCAGATTTGTTTTTGCCATTTAATTCTGTTTCGATTTCTTAGTTTATCCTTCTCATGCTGCATTGGTTGAAGTTTTGAATCCTAAAGGCCTGCGCGCGCCTTGGTGCACGAGGGCAAACATAAGAGCTGGTGATCAAGGCTTAAAAAAAGGTTGATCCTTCGTTACGAGCAAAGCCTAAAAAAATTGTTTTCAAATATATGGACTATGCTAAGGTAGAAACTTTTTGGAATTAACTATTTAGTTCTTTCAAGTGTATAGGTGCTGCGCAGTAGGAAACATAAGTTTAGGGAGAAAAAAAATATGGCAAAATATCGCCTTTCACTAAACCAAGCCATTCACTAATCCAATGAAAACTTGCTCTAAATTGGTAAGTAAAACGGAATGCTACAACGTCGACTAAGCATACTATTTGAATGGTTAAAGTAAGTAAGGCTATCAGTGCTACTGGAATGCAAAGAGCTAGTGCTATGTTGAGAGTTTAAGACAACAAACCTGTGAAAACACGCCTCTCCACTAAGGATCAAAATTTCAGAATCAGAGAAAAAATCGCCCAACGGCCAGTAACGACAACCAGCCGGTTATCGGTCGAAAAAAACCAGTCAAAACTAAAAAAAATTGAAAATTGAATTGGCAAAGTTTCAAAACTGGTTATCGGACCGGTTACCGCCTAAAACCGAAAACCCCGCTTTAAAAACCGGAAAAAACGCTAGCAAAACCGGAAAAAGCAGAGAAAATCAGTTATGGGTAAGTAGCAATTGGAATAATACAAATATTAATTAGAAAATGTATAGTGAAGCAACAATCCTGATACATAAGGAGCTTTATGTCTAGTTAAAAATTTGTAAGGAGCCTGATGCATGTACTAGTTAGGCTTGATTGTCTAAAAAATATTGGAACTTGCTCATACAATAATTCAAGCATATTTAGCTCATATAATAGGTAATCTAACACAAAAAAAAAGGCTTAAATCAACCTAGGAAGTGCATTATACAGTCATAAATTTAAATTTAAATTTGAAAAATTTTGAACGATTTTTTCCTCCCGGTTCGCACCGGTTTTTCCGGTTACCGCGGTTTTTTCCCTTGCTCTCCACTACTTCCTAGTATTCCTTTGGATTGCTTCTCTTAGTGTCTGTAAATGTATTTCATAGTAAAATCACATGCTAATTTACAAAATGGCAAGCGTGATCTTATAGTAGTATAAACTGCCATTTTCCATGTCCTTTTCAAGATTTATCAGACTAATATTCGACAGCCCAAAATACTAAAGGAACAATTCTGTCTTATTTTTTAGCAACAGTTATGGTTAATAAGCATGTAGAAAATATGTTTAGCGGGTAGATTGTGTAGAAGAATTAATGAAATTTGAAGTTAAAAGGAGGTACCTGAAACTCTTATACACGTTCTCTCAACCTCTTTGTCAATGCACAGCAATAAAATTATCAAGTGGAAATAAAACAAAGGGCAAGAAAAGAGCAAGAGAAATTTGACTTCAGCAATACTTAAGTACTCACAAGAGCATTCATGGTACCAACTTGTCATGCTGGAATCCAAGACGCTTCTCACGACACACAAACCAAACAGGGAAGCTCATTACCCTCAGTATCAAGGCCACCACTGTGACCAAGGAAAACCTAAGAATGATCAGAAAGACAGGAAGAGGAGTTAGCAAGGCAATGATCTTTAAAGAGCAAGAAGTAAAAATAGCTAAGAGACTGTCTAGTTGTCATCTGAGTAATTATAGTATGTATTGGAGATATGCTAACCTGGATCATTCCAGGATGGTCCCTGGTATTGTTTCCAGGCCATGGCGTGCCATCTTGCATGATTCATCTTGTCTCAGGGACTTTCTGTGCCTTAGCAACAAGGCCACTTACCCTAACTTTAGATTCATCGTATTCTCTCTACAACAATTTTTTGCAAGACACATTAGCATTGAATCACAAGATAGCAAAATCAATATCTATATGTTTACAAAGCAAACACACCTTCATGGCCCGTCGGTCTTTTAACAAATGAAGGGTGAACTTTATCTTTCAAGTAATCAATTTTCTATGAGAAGTACCACTCAAGAGCTCTGGGTTCAATGTTATACGTCTTAACGAATGGTACCCATTTTCTAGCAAACTCTGAAGTCTCGGCCAATGCATCACAAATCAGCATTGTAGATCCATCATCACAAATCAGCATTGTAGATCCATCATCAGATACATAGCAAGAGACCTTGTCCACAGGGTGATCCACAGCAACAATGGACAACACCGTATTGGCAGTGACAAGAGGAGGCTTCTTCATGGGGTAGACTGTAGGTTTCTAAACTTGCGAGATTATGTCACTTAGCTCTTTGAACTTATATTTTACTTTCTCATCCTCCTGAACTTGTTGTAGGATCAAGGATAACCGACTAGAGGGGGTGAATAGCGGTTTCTAAATTTAATCGACCAAATTAAACTTAACAATAGAAGTTCTAACAAATATTTCCTAGCACTATATAAAGAAGGAAATATTAGGCAACTTACTACAAAGCAATCTAATTGTCAATACTAGAAATAATTCTAGCTAAGCAATAAAGCAAGATATATACTAGAATTGTAAGTGCGGAATGAGTAAAGACAAGAGATAACCACAAGTGAGACAATGATGATTTTTCCCGTGGTATCGAAGACTTGCCGGTCTTCACTAGTCCACGTTGAGAGAGCTTGAACAAATCAAGCCGGCTCCACGAATTAAGCCTTTCCTCGATCACTATTGGTTGTTCTTCCTCCGCTCCGGAGATGGTGAACACCGAACCACTCACAATCTCGAAACCGGGCCTTTTCACAATCTTCTTTGAAAAGATCACCGGACTTGCACCGCCAAACCGTCTAGGAGACAGCAATCTCCAAGAGTAATAAATCAATGATTCTTCGCTTGAAGATGCTCAAGTGCCACAAAGATCAAGCTCTAATAAATGCACTCGGAAAAACCTCAACAACCTTTGCAAGATGAAATCAATGCTCTCAAGAGTGTAGGAACAAGCCAAGGGGCTCAAGAGTGTTAAATGAGGTTCAACAACAAACATATGCTACAGTGGGTGAGGTATTTATAGCCTCAACCCACTGTACTAGCCGTTGGAGCACGAAGTGCGGCGCGGTCAGTCCGCAGGTATGTGGCCGGTCAGTCCGGCTCTTGAAATAACGGTCGACTGCTCCGCATTAAATGCGTAAAAACTATCCGTTACAGTGAGATCCGGTCAGACCGCAGTTATGTTCCCGGTCAGTCCGGACCCAGCTTTTTAGCAAAACAATGAAAAATACTTCTCTGGAAAAAGCTGACCGGGACCTCGACCCGGAGGTCCGGTCAGTCCGCGTAAATACTGTCGGTCAGTCCGGACTCGAGAAAATCACAAAACTTCCTTCTCTGGAAAAAGCTGACCGGGACCTCGACCCGGAGGTCCGGTCAGTCCGCGTAAATACTGTCGGTCAGTCCGGACTCGAGAAAATCACAAAACTTCCTTCTCTAGAAAAAGCTGACCGGGACCTCGACCCGGAGGTCCGGTATTTAGCCGGTGGTTAGTCCGGCCTAGGAAAACGCAGAGAAGAAGCTTACTGGAAAAAGTTGACCGTGTTGTCGACCCGGACTATCGGTCAGTCCGGCCTGTCAACGCCGGTCAGTCCGGCCTTGAAGATAAAACACAATAAAATTGAGGCCAGACCATTTCAAATGAAACCGAGTTTAAACCAATCAAGACTTGAGCAATTTGTGGCATCTTTAGCGTTCAAGCTACTGGACAATTGATCCCTCTTTATAGTACGATTTTCTATTCTACTAATCCGGTCTTTTTCTCCATTCACCTAGACCGGTAAAGAAAGAAAAGGTTCTATTTACTAGCTACCTTTGCTTTGACCGAGATGATGTGCTTTAGAGTTCTTTCGAATATTCCCATTGACAACCCTATCAACATCTTGACAAAACGAGTTAGTGCAAGACACATGGTTATCATAATTACCAAAACATTACACATGGGGCCTAGATTCTTCACTTGTATTTTACTTTCTCATTCCTCTGAACTTATGAGGTTGTACCACTTAGCTCCATGAACTTGCATTTTACTTTCTCACCCTCTTAAACTTGCGAGGTTGTGCCACTTAACTATCTGAAATTTGCGTTGAAGGGAAGTTCAAGGAGCTGAGAAAGTAAAATACAAGTTCAAATAGCTAAATGGCACAATCTCGTAAGTTCAAGGGTTTGAAAAAGTAAAATGTAAATTCAAAGAAGGAAAAAGTCCGGTTTACTCCATCGAACTATCATAAAAGTCTAGTTTACCCTCTGAACTACAAAACCGGTTATTTAACCCTTGAACTTGCGAAAACCGGTCAAAAGACCCCTCACAGCGGTTTGGAGCGGTGGTTTTGCTGATGTGGCAGTGGTTTTGCACACGTGGAAGCAATTTTGCTGATGTGGCACATATTTTTGATGTGGACATCCATGTCACCCTCTCTCTCTCTCTTCACTCCACCACTCCCCTTTCTCTCCCTAGCTTATCCCCCCTCACGGCTTCATCGCAATCCCCAATCTCACTCTTCCTCTCTACTTCCATGGCTCCTCCTTCCGAAACTTGCTCCAGCCGCACCTCCTCACGGCGCTCCTCCTCCGGCCCGCGTCGTGCTCGCCCGCCTCACCTCCTGTGCGCCTCGCCGCTTCTCCGCGCCTCCCTGGCGCGGCCGCCAGCGCCTCGCCGCTGGCGTCGCGTCGCGCGCCTCCCGCGCCTCCTCGGCCGTCGGTCTCAGTCACGGTGCCGCCGGCTGCTCGACGCCTTGGCGCTGTCGCCGGCTTGGTCTCCGCCGCCGCTGCGCTCTCGGCGCGGCTCGCGCGCCGCTGGCGCCGGCCTCGCTTGCCCGCCGTTCGCCGCGTAGCCGGTCCCCCGCCGCTTGGCTCACCGCACCTCTGGTCAAGGAAGCCTCCCCCACACCCTTGTCACCATCCCAGGACTCAAGGAAGTCTCCCCCACCTCCCTTCTGTGGCGATCTGGAGCTCGATTCGGCGGTCCGCGCGCCTGATCCGGGTTTGGGGGCAGAGATGAAGTCGTCGCTATGGAAGCTGCGGGGCTTCGTGCTGCAGCGCCATGAGCAGCGCGTGGACCGCCATCGCGGCCACTCCACCGCCGCCGCGGTGGTGAACGAGGGAGGAGCGGTTCCGCGTGTGATTTGCAGCGTGCATATGGTGAGCTACTGGGTTGTAGGGAGTTGGGGTCCGGGAGATTGGTTTGAGATGGGTTTGCGGGAGTTGTTTGGGAATTTTCCCTTCGGATGGAGTAAATTGGGATGTTAGTGTTCGGATCTACGATGGGTTTGTCGTCCTTGCGCTTCTCCTTCTCCTCCGCTGGCTTCTTGGCGAAGATGTTCGTCCACCGCTTGCAGCCACCAGCGACTGCGGGTGCCGCCGGGGAGGTAATCACGACGGATGTAGCAGCGACGGTGGTGTCCTCCAACTCCGGCTCCGGCTCCGGCTCCAGCTCCAGGGTGGTACAATTATGGCGGCGATTGGGGAGCTCAGGGGAGAGAAGAATAAATGGAGTTAGGGAAGGAAGAAGAAAAGAGAAAGGGGGAGACGTGGAGTGGAGAGAGGGTGATGTGGATGTCCACGTGATAAAATATGTGCCATATCAACAAAACCACTGCCACGCGTGCAAAACCACTCTAGCAAACCGGCCCGAGGTGTTTTTTTGTCCGGTTTTCGCAAGTTCAGGGGGATAAATAACCGGTTTTGTAGTTCAGTGGGTAAACCAAACTTTTCTGATAGTTCGAGGAGTAAACAGGACTTTTTCCCTTCAAAGAACTAAGTGGCACAACTCGCAAGGTCAGGGACCTATTGTGCTTTTTTTTTTTGTATAATTTGCATTCTCATTTCTGGATCTACATATCGACAGCAGAGCTATCAATACCGAGTGTTCAATATGCATCATGTTATGTTTACTCAGCTCCATCTACATGTGATGTTCATACTTATGTACCGAGATTATTAGATGACTTGCTCCACATTGTCATTTTATACTATTTTGTGAACTCCACTTTGCTTCAGATTTGTAAGCTCCATTCAAATTTGTCACTCGCTTAAGTTCTGCCAGGTTCAGAACACCAACAAATTGCTGCTCTAGATTCCTTTGACGTGACACATTTGTTACATAATCGAATGTTAACATGTACTGAGTAATACAAAGACTATATGTGCAATACATGGCCCAATCAAAATCCTACAGCAGAGTTGCACACAAATTTCATCCCTATGATACTAATGTGCCAAAATAGCCTACCGCATCGATAACAGCTTACTGCAGTCGGTTTCGTATCTTCGAAAACAAATAGCCCTCCAGCTAATATAACAAATAGCCCTCCAGCTAATATATCAGACACCACATATCAAATAATGTTACGACCCTCCGAACAACATACGACCCACCGAACAACATACAGATCACTGCCTACCATCTTACATCCAATGGACAAGTGCAGCGAAGCACACTTTACTACCTAGTATATTCATATATCTCCTAGCAGTGGAGTGTCCTACGTGCACAGCTGTTGAGCTAGTTCACTCATAACTGATGTCTGCAGTTATCTTACACCGTAAGACTAGAATAATGACTAGTTGGGCTAGTTCACTCTTTCTTTTGGTAAACCACGGAATACAAGCTTTAGACCAGTCTCAAATGCCGTGACGCAAGAAAAGGTAAATGTAGGGGAGAAAAACTTAAGTGCCTTTCAGATGAGCTCCTCTTGTCAAAATTCTGCGCAACCTTTCAGCGTTGCCTAGTTTTACAAACTTGACTATGGATAATCAAGTTTGAAAAAAAAATTACGTCACAAGAATGCTGAATGCCATGGGTAATGTTTCTATTCAGCATCATCCTCACTATTTTGAGACGAATCTGCATCTTCACCATACACCATTTCATCAATTTCTTCATCTTCCTCCTCTTCCTCAGACTGAGCAGCATCGGCATCTAGCATCTCCTCTGAGGGCGGCTCAGATACATCCTTTGCATCTTTGTCGACCTGACAAAAGTGAAATCAACACATGATCATCTAATCATTAACTTAAGCATTGAAACTGTTAACTTATTTTTCAGTGTTATAAATGGATGAAAACCTGAGCCATTATCAGCCGAAGACGGCCAGAAAGCTTCAGTAAATCTTCAGTTGCTGCATATCTTTCTGCACACATCTGCAAATGAAATAATGATTTTAGTTCTCCTTTTTGAATTTTTATTCTGCATATTTGTGATGCTTGGAGATTGGTTTGTAGACTCAGTTATAGCCCCAACTTACCAAGTACTGCTGACCAAAATTTGATTGTTGATCAGATTGGGTCAGTGATAGGTTTGTGCTAAACTAGTGGCATACCAACCTAGCTTCTCAGGTCATATTTTGGCCAATTCACGGCCAAACATCTGGTAGCCAACGTTTGGCCAGCATTGGTAAGGCAACTTTAAGTGCTCTAATCAAACGTGAAACATACGATAAATATAATTCATAATGTTCCATAAAGTTTAAGTGAAACACTATTGCATACCAAGAATAGATTAGGGAGCAAAACGGAACTCAGTAGTAGTTGCTAGTCACTACTCACTAGTACTATATAGCATACCATCTCCCAAATCTATCTATCTACACTGCAAGCTCATCCCTTTAACCCCTTAAATCTATATGTTTATTTGCTCAATACAGAGCACCGACTGTATCATTCGCTGTTATCAAGTGCCAATACAACATCATTATTTGAGCTGTCAGAACTCTAATGAGAATCCATCTTCCAAAGACAACTTAAGAACTCGCGATCTGAGCCATCCAATCAGCGCAGGGGGGACTATCATCATCTTGATCAAGGGAAACTAACAACATTACCATCCCATGATGCAGATTTGACAAACGCAGCTCCTCTCCACACTGATCAGACAACTCAGATCGTGAGTGGGAAAATTGTCACAGAAGGTGAATTCTCACCATCATTGTTATATCTTTATCAAAGAGGTTGCTGTGAAACTACAATAACAGCTAATTCCATGGTTATTAAGGCGCTAAGGCGAGGCAAGGCGCCGAGGCACCGCCTGGACGCCTAAGCGGCGCCTTGGACTCCTAAGGCGACGCCATACGAGCGGAAGAAAGCACCAGCCGAGCAGGAAGAAAAACATGAAAGTAAAAAAAGAAAAGGAGGAGAAGAAAAGGCCCAGCCCATCAAGCCAACTGCCCAACATAACTCTAGTCGCCACCTCTCCTCTCCCCATCTCCCACGTCTCTCTCCCCCAACCTCTGCATCCCTCTCTCCCCATCCGGCGCAGCTGGACACCAGCAGATCTGGTACTCGCGGAAAGCACGAAGACGGCGGCACGAGGGTGCGCAGGCTTCAAGCCGGCGGCACGGCGCAACGGTCGCGGCGGCGCGGCGGTCGCGGAAGCGCTGCGGGGTCATTGTGGAGGCGCAGCGCGGCGGCACGAATCCGGTGAGCTCCCGGCTCCTCTCTTATCTCCTTCTACCTCTCTCTCCACCAAGGCTCGAGCGGAGGAGGTGCGGGCAGGGCACGGGGAACCGCATGGAGGAGGCGCCGAGGAGTTGCGCGATGGCGACGGGGAGCCAGGAGGAGGAGCCGTGCGGGGAGGAGGCGGGGGCAGCGCCTTACACCTAAGCGTCGCTTAAGCGATGCCTAGGCGACGCCTTAATAACCATGGCTAATTCATACCTGACCACACTCACACAAGCAAAGCATTCTGTAACTAACACAATGTGGATCATATAAAAGCCCTCAGGCGTAGAAATAACCTCAACCACAAAAAAGTAGCGAAGAAGACCCAGATTAGATATGAGAAACTGCTCACTGAGACGCTCTTTGACAAAAGTGATATACTAAGAATCGTCTCCAATAATGATCATAACATCATATAAAAGAAGCATTCTACCGCGAAGCTAAGTGTAAATAAAAAGAGTAGGATCCTGAGCACTAGTAGAAAAACTAGCCTCAGTGACAACAGAAGAGAAACGATCGAACCAGACACAAGGAGCTTGCTTGAGGCCATAAAGAGATCGACAAAGACGACAAACCATACCCTCATGAACAGAATACCCTAGCGGTGACTACATATAAACCTCCTCACGCAGCTCACCATTGATAAAAGCATTCTTGACATCAAGTTGAGAGATGAACCATGTCCGAACAGACGCCATAGAAAGAAGAGTGCGAATGGTAGCCATGTGAGCCACAGGAGCAAAAGTCTCATTATAATCATGACCATGCTCCTGCTGAAACCCACGTGCCACGAGACGAACCTTGTAGCGCTCAAGAGAACAATCAGAGCTGGTCCTAACCTTATAGATCCACTTGCACATGATAGGAATGACATGCGCAGGAAGAGGGGCAAAATCCCACATGCCAGTACACTCAAGGGCAGCAATCTCCTCTGCCATCGCATGCTGTCACTCCGGATGAACAGCAGCATCACGATAAGAGGTCGGTTCGGCAAGAGTAGCAGCAACAAAACAAAAGCACGCAGGAGACCGAATAGACTAACGATCACGAAGGGCATATCGAGGAGGGGAGGCCGAAGAAGATGACTCATCAGAAGATGGTGCATCAAAAGAATCCTCAACTCGCGGATGACGAGTGTAGTAGAGAGAATACGAAGGAACAAGGCCAGGATGAACCTCTAGAGAGGGTAATGGTGACGAAGGAGGCGCTGGCGGTGAAGGAGCCGCCGACGGGGAAGGAGGCACGAGAGAGACCAAAGGCTGTAGTGGAGGTGTGGTGGCTATGGGGTTGGCAGGAAAAGTTAGAAAAGAAAAATGGATCAACAAGAGATATTGGAGTGGTGGAAGGAGAAGGACGAGGGTAGAAAAGACGAGACTCATCAAAAGTGACGTCCCGAGACATCCACATACGTTGACCAACAGGATCCCAACAATGATATCCCTTATGCTCATGGCTATAGCCCAGAAAAACACACTTGATGGACTGAGCAGCCAGCTTGGTGCACTCGCACGGTGCAAGAAGAACATAGCACACGCACCCAAAGAGGCGAAGACCAGAATAATCAAGAGTCTTACCATAGAGACACTCAACTAGGATCCCTCCCTGAAGAGCGGAAGAAGACTGAATATTGATCAGGAAAGTGGTAGTAGAAACAGCCTCAGCCCAGAAGTATGGTGGAACAGCAGAAGCAAGCATAAGAGCACGGGCTGTCTCAAGAAGATGACGATGCTTTCGTTCAGCCACAACGTTCTGGGCATGAGCACCAGGACAAGAAAACTGCGTGCCTTGCTCAACAAGAAAACTACAAAGAACTCCCGACAAGTATTCCCCAGCAGAATCAGCACGAAAGACATGAATAGGAGAGTCTAACTGAGTACAGATCATAGTGGCAAAATTCTTGTAGATGGATAGAACCTCACTACGAGATGACATAAAGTATATCCAATGTGTCGAGAAAAATCAATAAAAATTATATAATATCGATGACATCCTTTCGAAACGAAAAGAGTCAAACCCATACATCAGAATGAACAAGATCAAAAGGACGCTGTGATACTAACTCACTGGAAGAATAGGGGAGTTGAAGCTGTTTACCAAGCTTACAACCATAATAATTTAGAGAAGCATCACCCGACACAAACCCTAAAAGACCACGACGAACTAAAGAAGATAGACGCAACCCGCAAAGATGTCCCAAACGATGATGCCATTGAGCAAAAGACGCATTGGAGGATGCAGCAGAAGCAAAGGCGGTGGAGGCGACAAGACTGACAGGGGCAACGAAAGGAAGATGAAGTCAGTCAAGCTCCCAGAGACGCCGTGAGTCACGGCGGCAAGAGCCAGTACCAACCAGAGTCCCCGTGCGTCGAGATCTTGAACGCAACCAGAATCAAAACCAAGAATAATACGACAACCATGATCAGTGAGCTAACGGGCAGATATGAGTTGTATGGTTAGTTTAGGAACATGAAAAACAGTAAGAACATGAAAAGAGGACTTCGAAAGAGTGCCTCGTCCTACGACAGAGGGAGATACCATCTGTTGTCTGAACAGTGATAGGAGCAGCTAAAGAACAAATGGAAGTGAGACTGATGGAATTAGATGTCATATGAAAGGAAGCACCAGAGCTAAGAATCCAATGTGATATACCTGAGAAAGAAGAGATAGAAGGTGGTCTCTCACTAGAAGACTATGCAGCAGAATCAGCAGAACCAGACGATGCAAAAGCAGCCATGCGACGCAACAGTGTGAGAAGCTCCTGAGTATCAGAAGCACCAGAGCTCCTCGAAGGAGGAACCGCCAATGCCCTTTGGAGGACGGCCACCATGACGTAAATTCTTCTTCCTGTAGCAGAATTGCTCCACATGTCCATCCTTGTTGCAATTGGTGCAGTGGAGTCCCTTATCAACAGCAGCTGTCACCGGTGAAGGCACCACTGGTGAAGGAGTAGTTGGAGACGTAGCGGGTGTAGAAGGTGGAGAAGCTGCCATAATCGAAGGAAACGACGGTGACGGCAGCAAACCCGCACCACGAAGGCGAATCTCCTTAGCACGAACAGATACAAGGGCCTCCAACAGAGTCACACGAGGGTAGCGTGCCAGTAACTGAGCACGAGTCTGCTCATACTCAGCCTGGAGACGTGTCGAGAAGTCGTAGATGCGACGAAGCTCCAGGTGAGACTGCTAACGCTGACAAGCACTGAAAAGTGTGGCAAACATCCGGTCCCAAAGCGTCAATCTGACGCCATACCATGAACAACTTGGCATAGAACTCGTCCACAGTAGCAGCTCTCTGCTGCAACGACTGCTCCTGATGCACAAGATACAAGGAATCACCAGACGGCTCGTAGCGGTCGCGCAGATACGCCCACATCAACTATGCTGAAGCCAAACCAACCACACCCCCGATGAGATGCACTTTCATACTAGCAACCAAAAAGCAGAGGCACAGGTATCCTCATCAATCCATATCTTGTAGGCAACATACTGAGTTTGAAAAGTCTCCATGGCATCCTCAAAAACATCATATGCCTCTTTACGAGTGTCTTCGAAAGCATCCTTCGGGAGCACGAGCTCAACAGGTGGAACAAGTCAACGTGGACAAGGCAGCTCGCCGGTGAGAAAATCCCAAAGACGCTGACTACGCATGTGGAGGCGCATGTGCTGAAACCAATCCCGATAATTGAGACTATTAAGATCACCAGGCAATGAGGAACAAAAACAGTGCTCGAAGAGGACGACATTTCTTTTTGTAAACCGAAAACTCTGCTTATACTCCTCTATCCCGAAATCGTAAACCACCTTCGGTTTTCTTCTTCAGCCCGAACGATGCAAGGACGCGGCGGCCGGGCTCAGGCGGAGGCGCGGGAGGCTCAGCAGCGACGCGGCGGATCCGACAGCGAGAAGGCAGCGGCCCGAGCTCGAGGTCCTAGGTCTAGGGCGGTAGCGGCTCGAGCTCGAGGAGTTCAGGTGGCTCGAGCTCGCTCGCAACCGACGACGGGCGGCAGAGGCGCAACAACAGGGTTTGGACGACGCTCGGCTGCGTCGAGGATCAGGAGACGCAGCACGAATTGACTTCGGATCGGGACGCGACCTCACGGCTCCGAGTGAATTCGGCGGAAGACGAGGCGACGCCGGGTGAAGGAGACGCAAGACGCTACAAGATCGAGTTGACGCCGACGCCAGGTGAAGGTGCGACGAATCCAGGCGACCCGAGACGGCAACGACGAATCTAGGCGGCCCGAGACGACAGCGTCCAAGATGGAAGACGGCGACGACGACGAATCCGGGGGGGCCCGAGCAAGCGACGGGTGGAAGATGGCACAGCCGAGTGGCAGCTGGAAGAAAACCAGTGACTGCGTGACAAGAAAAAACAAACCCTAGGTTTGCTCTGATACCATGTTATGAAATAGCGCCTGTATTCATTGAGGCCAATGGGCCAATATATATATATATAAGGGAGAATTGGCTACAGGGCACTGCAGATTGGCCACCTTTACCAATGGACATCCAAAAATCGTGAATATGCCAAAATATACTACAAAAACATGTAATTTTGCCACAGGACACTAAGCCCCATATTTTATCATTTCCGAGTGATTAGGAGAGAGAAACGTTGTAAAGTGTCCAAAATGCCCTCAATGCACTGGCTTGGTCTGGTGATTGCGGCCTGAGCTCTCGGGTGATTGCGGCCTGAGCTCGCCGCCGGCGAAGGGAGGCTTGGTGGCGGTCATCAAGGACCAAAACGAGATGCTCACGCGGCGAGCGATGGTGGCGGTGGCGGCGGCGGCTCACCGGGCGACGGCGCGCGGCGAGGAAAGGCGGCGGCGGCACGATTCTGGCGGAATAGGAGCTCGGCGATGCATTGAAGCGAGGAAGGTGAGCACAAGGCGGAGCTTGAGGAGGCGAACTTACAGGACAAGAATGGGACCGGGAGGACGGTGGCGGAGAATGGTGGTGGAGAAGGAAGTAGCCGGAGGCGGAGAAGAACGTGAAATGCGGGCACTACGGTGGACCAAAACCAAATCAGTTTTAGGGGACGAGCTCCTTGGCGTCGGGGCGCATGGTGACGGGGTCGACGCGGCGAGGTGGTGGTGGGCAGCAGTTGCACGGGGCGGGCCGAGGCCCAGGGGAAGAGCACGGCCGTTCGGCCTCACAAGCCGACGCCACCTCGTCTCCTCCGCCGCCGACGAGCTCGCCGGCCGACCGGCGCCACAGTGCGCCACACGACTCACGAGCAAAAGCCCCAAGAAATTGGGAGTTTCTCCATCTGAGCACGCCGCATGGTCATCTTCACCGTTTCCGGCCGTTTCCGCCGTCGGCGCCTCCGTGCCCTATCCAGTGAGCCCCTACCCAATTAAACGGCGGGAGCACCTCCATGCCTCCCTAACCTCCTCCGTCATCCATTCAAGCTCTCCTCTCTCAACCTCGCGCCACGGCGCCTCGCGTGCGTGCCGCCAGTCGGGCGTCGCCGAGCCATCCAGCCCTCGCCGTCGCCGGCGACCACGCCCGATGGGTTCCCACGCCCGCCGGAGCCCATGCGCGCGCTAACTCCTCTCCTCCCACACCCAAGCGCCACCGCCTCTTATCTCCCCCACGGCCGACCGCCTAGCTCCGCCGCACGGTCGCCACCGCCCCTTTTGAGCTGCGCCGCCACCGTCCGTGGGCTCGCCATCTCTAAGCCATTCCATTTTGACTAATCTCGGCCGCCGCCATCGCTCCCTCCGCTGGCGCCACT
The DNA here is from genome assembly GCA_036346255.1 of Ampelocalamus luodianensis. Classification (NCBI taxonomy): domain Eukaryota; kingdom Viridiplantae; phylum Streptophyta; class Magnoliopsida; order Poales; family Poaceae; genus Ampelocalamus; species Ampelocalamus luodianensis. The sequence continues at coordinate 20,997,737 of CM070622.1, read as the reverse complement.
CACGGCACCCGAGCCAAGGAGGAGGAGGAGCTGCACGAGATTGAAGAAGATGGAGGGTAAAAGGGACTTTTCATTGCCTTTCTTTCTCCTTTTCCAGCCGAAAATAATATAATAATCGGCTTAGTGTCCTGTGGCAAAATTACATGTTTTTGTAGTGTGTTTTGGCATAGCCACGATTTTTGGATATCCATTGGCAAAGGTGACCAATCTGCAGTGCCCTGTAGCCAATTCTCCCTATATATAAGTACGGGTAAGGCATATATGCAGGTAATCCCTTATACAACAGGGAAAATACACAGGTGATAATACACATCTAACAGGAATATGTTATCCACATTCTGCAGTCATCTAATATCAATCAGATAAACTAGAAGGCCACAGTCGCTAATAGCTCAACCCCTCCATTACAACATAATTCCATGACATCAATAACAATAGTACAATACAATAACATGTATCAAATAATCTGCAAAGCATACAAGAGATACAAAGAGACAAATAATATATGCAACACCCTTCAGCTAGTACTAGTAGCAAGAAATAATACCTTCTCAAGGTTGCTAATTATTTTTGATGATTTCTTAGAGGGGATAGAACGACCGTGGATGACTAATAGGCAGTATATCCACCGTAACACAAGCTCTGTGTTGCCAGATCTGTTGAGAGAAACAAATCAACAATCAAGACGGAATACACGGTCATACACTGCATAAAAATGCACAGTGGTGAGCAAACAAGGGCATAGAGTCATGAGCACCTTGTTTCCCATGCAGATACTAAATTCTCTAGAAGTTTGCAAGCATCTCCAGGCTTCAAAGATCTTAGATGTGCTCGAATCTGTTGAACAATAGAACATACAACATCAAAATAGTAAGAACATCCCCCTTCACATCAACGAATTAAATTTAACTAGCTGAACGTATAGAGTAAACATGCAAACAGCTATATGATGGAACTTTTAACCGAAATTCAGTTCTCACAAACCTTCTTGCTCGGTACATTAGTGTTGATTTTTATGCTGCTACTACCAAACAGATCAGATAAAATATTAGTTGTCATGCCAGGATGGCCCTCTGTGCTTTGAGTGGCTCTAGTATCAAGGACACCACACTGCCTCATCATGTCTTCGATGCATACACTGTCATCTTCAATTCTTTGCACAGGAACTACAAAAGCAATAGAGCTTTTGAGTGAAATGATTGAGCTATTTAATAGAAAAATAACAAATACTGAAAACTAAATATAACAAGCATACATGTAAATGTGGTAAAACCAAAAATAAATGCTAACAAATAGCAACCTATAATTTATAGCCTTAGTTGCTACATCATTGTGCATGGGAAACACCATGTTATGCCTCTGCAGTTGATTGCTTATGCAAAGTTCAAAATCTCCAGATAAAGAAGTAAAGAACATATGGCTGCATTTGATCACTTATGCAATATGTATATAAAAAAAGAAAATATTATCAATAGATAATTTACCTCTTTTCCCAATTAATCTTGTAGGGGTACCAAGGTCACCATGAATTGCAGGCTTAGTGTCATCACTGGGTTTTGTTACACCATGTTTCCTTTTCTTTTCCTGTGTATGGAGCTTTGGAAGAGGAAGGATGGCATCTTCTGCGTTAGCCCGATCTAGAGCAGTGACAGTTCCTATAATAAAACAACCAAGATTCAGCCCAAGAGTAGCCACTGATAATCTTTGAGCCTTCTGAAAACAAGGCAAGGGAACAGGAAAAACTAAAGGATTATGCAGTAGATCTAACTTCAGTAAAATCTGATATGCAAACATTAAACCTGTTTGGAACTCAGGAATTTTGCAGGAAACAATATAATTCCCATGGGAGTCCTACGAAACTCCTGTGTCCCAAACAGAACTTGAATGTAGTTGACTCATTAGGATCTTCAGAAGATCACTGACACACATGCTAAATTTCCACAATAATTAATAAATATTAGTAGTATACCTTGCTTGTTAGCAGATTGACCTTTCCGAGGCATGGTGGGTTGAATCGTTGGTAAGAGAACTCCATCTTCAGAGACACCCAAATTAATATCCGTACCATAACAAACCAAAAGTTTGTCAAAAGATGGTTTCACTATGGATCCATAAGCCAGCAGGACATGTGCAGAATCAGGTACATCTATTCCTTGAAGTTTTGCAGCAAATATCGTGAAAGCCTGCTTAGCTCTTAAAAGAGAGGACTCAGACAATGCAATCTTAGTAGGCTTCTTATTACGTAGGTCAACCATGTTATTCCCAGACCAGAAATAGCAGACACCAATCTCGGAAATAGCCAACACATGTATTTCTCCTTCAGCAACATTAGTGTATGAACATTTACAGTCCACAAAGATTGCTGGGTGTTCCATAGAGAGTATACAGCAGCTTGAGCTCTGAGTTTTACCACCGCCCAACTTCCAAATGGCAACATAGCGTTCCCCAACTCCGGATGACAGAACATACTGGCCATCGTCACTAAAGACCATGCTCCTCACAGCCACCTTTTTTTTTTTTGGTGTAGCCAATAGCAGAATGTCAGCATATATATATATAATACAAGCAGAACCATAATCACTAGGCTAAGAAGAGGAAATCAGTGGAGGGAAGACAAGACAAGCTAAGCTCACCGGATGCCCAGAGAATTTTTGAATCCTCTTGTTGTCAGAAGCATTAAAGATCCTCAACTGGCCTGCTGCTGTTGCTAAAATCTTTCCATCTGATAGAATCAAGTACAAGCTGCATTTCATTACTTTGAACTAGGGTGGAAATGAGTTGGATATGGAGCAGATACAAGCAACACTATATGCATGCTTTATAGCACATAAGATATATGTAGATTAAGATAGATATTAGATCCTATAAGGACATTAGCAAGAAGTACACAGATAATTAAACACATGTCAGCAAAACAGCATATATCTATACATGGATATTATAAAGTAAAGGATAAAGATTTGAAGCTCCGAATTTCATTAAAGAAAACATTTCGATTCAGCATATTTCAATGCATATAGCCTGACATTCTTTATTGAATTCATGTGACTGATATAATCCTGTTACATTCCCTCCCTCTACTTCGAATAGAACATCATCATTGTTTTAAAAAGAGAACCTCACAAGAGGCATTTAGAAATTCTATACCATAACACATTTGGGTGTCAACATGACAACCTGGATAAAAGATAGTTAATAAAGCTTATCTGTTAGTTGAATATAAAGGCAACTGCAAGCTGTCAATGATTGTTAGAATCAGTTAGCGCAGTCAAATTACAGTTGAAACTGGAGGCAAAATCAAAGGTCCTGGCATAGGCATACCAATATAGTTAACCAAATGAATGATGGCACTGCTGCAAAACATCCGCAGTGCAAATGAAGAAGCAATACATGCATAATTTAGCAAGAGAGACAGTGTAGTGGAGCCAAAATAGACGTAAACCAAGAAATGTCATTTCATGACTGAGATACCTGATGACACCGCCAATGCAGATATTGCTTTTGAGGAAGATCTAAATTTCCCTAAAACGGATCCATCTGAGGCATCGACCTTACAAACCATGCCATCAGCACCTGCTGTGTACACACTCCGCCCATGCTTAGAGTACGCTACAGCTGTCACGCCCCTGAACACATCAAACAAGCACCCCCAATGTAACTGAACACATTTGAGCTCAAGCTTGCAGAGATTAACCTTACCATGGAAATACCAAACATGTTCAAAGACTCAAAGCTACAATCGTGGGTTTGTGCTTGGCAGTGTGTTTAGGCTTTTTTGTTGTTGATATGGTATTACGAAGATTTTGTACTGGATTATGGTTTCAACAAACGAAGCCAGGAGTTTCCATGAAAACACCAAACGTACCCAGGGTGGCAATCACAAACCCTCCACTTCCAATGCCCCGCGGCGACATCGAGTGCCAGGACATCACCACTGCCTGTCCCAAGCACGAGCAGCGAATTCCCTGCCTTCCGCTTTTTCTGCTAGGCAAAAACACAATTACGTGATGAACACACACCAACACAACGCCAAGAAGTAACAGATCGAAAATGGGGGTTTTGCTGACCTTGCTCGGGAGCTGTACCCACTTCATGCAGGTGTAGTCGAGCGCGAGGTGGCCGCGCTTCGCCCCGGGGAGCGCGCCGGCCTCCACCGCGGGGATGTCGGCGAACTCCGTCTGCAAGTGGCCGCGCACAGCGTCCCATACCTGCGATAGGCAAAGGATCGAGTTAACCCATGGAAGCAGTAACCGAGCTGTTTCGGCGAGGATCGCCAGCGTCGGGTTTCATGCCTTGATGCGGCCGTCGCCGGAGGAGAGGGCGAGGAAGTCGGCAGCAGGGCTGAAGGAGGTGAGGAGGTCGCGGATGGGTGCGGCTGCGGGCGCCATAGCCCACGAGGAGCGGATGGTCGTCGCGGCGGCGGGAGCAAGGGTTTAGGTGGCGGCGCGGCGAGGGTTTTTGGGGGGACTCTCGTTCGAGCGAGTGGTGGGAGCCGAATCACGGGCGCGCGCCGCTTTTGCCCTTTTGGTTCTGCCTCTGAGTCTGGACTCTGGAGTCCGGACTCGGGCCTGATCGGTTTCGCTACGCAGGGTCTGTTTTGTTCGTCACCTTATAAAGCTAAAATTTTGATAATATTAAAATCAAGGTAGTGCTTAAATCATGACAAAAAAAAAAGTATATGGATTACAGTTATACCAAATTAAAATTGAGGTTAGTAATTTGGTCACCAAAAATAAGTCTAGCAAATGTGAAGAAAAAAATGATATTACCAAAATTTTCAAAATATTACCAAAATTTAGAACTGAATTAAACGCTAGCCAAATTTCTAAGGTATTACTAAAATTTAATTTGATCATGTTGTTATTGAACCCAGGGGCGGACCCAGCATTTGGCGAGGTCTGGCGTCTGCCAGAGCTTAGTTTGGTCCGGAGTCCTTCTTAACCCCCGATCTTTCCTCCATCCTTGGCTTTGGCTCCATGAACCATCGGCATCAGAGACGGAGAAGACTTCAGCCGTTTGGCGTCGGAGCTCCGAGCGAGCGAGCCTCAATTTCCTTTGGCCTTCAATCATATGTGCTTTTTTTGCTGAATGCCTGAACCTGAATCGCAGCCCACCCAGCCGGCCAGCCCAAATCTAAAATCCCCCAACCCACTGCCCTCTCTCCAGAGTCCACTTCTCCACTCTTTGTCTCTCACTCTCGTCTCTCCCAACCCTAGCCCCCTAGGCGGCGGCGGAGCACAGGCGGGCTGGCGCCTGGCGGGGCGAGGCGATAAGCGCGGGCGCAGGAACGGTGCAATCGACGGAACGAGCAGCGCGGGCTGGGCGAGTGGGCGGCGGACGGAGCTCGGGCGACGGGGCGAGGGCGCGAGGCGAGGCTGCGAGCGATAGAGCACCGAGCGCGGGTGCAGGCGGGTGGGCGTTGCAGCGTGGGCGGCTCCGTGCCTGGGTGTGTGACGGTCTCGCCTCGCACTGGAGCAGGCAACAGGCGGGCGGGCGGTGCGGCGTGATCGGCTCCGCGCCTAGGCACCTGGGCGAGCGACGGCCGAGCCGACGGTGGGCGGCTCTGCTCCCAGTCCTAGACTCCCAGGCGCCGGGCGGCTCTGCTCCCAGTTCCAGGCGCCAGGCGACGCCGCCGGCTCCTCCCTAGCGCATGCAACACTCATCGAGTTTTGACTTATTTCGACTAGTTGCGAGTTAACTAGTTTTGAAGCAGATGTTCTGTGTTATGGAATTTGACTTGCTTCGCTTAATTCTAGCTCAAGTAGGCTACAAACAAATCTACCACATTTAACAGTAAGACTAAGTACTAGTCTACTCTGTGTGAATTAGATGCTAAAATAGTATGAATTAGATGCTAAAGTTATGTTATTCCAGACTTCCAGTGGTGTAGAAGGAATTCGCAAAATAGGAAATCAAACAGCACATAGCATACTTTGTTAGTTTGTTATATGAATTCGCAAAATAGAAAAAAGAACATGTATGTTGCAATTGGTAAATCAACATTGTTAATTTACCAAATTATGATAATGGACAATCCATGGTTTTAGAATGCGTCTCATCCTTGCCTTTTCCATGAATTATGATATGAATAATGAATTAGTTGTTAAAATTGAATTGGACAGAAAGAAAGGCGTTGGTGTCGGGCAGCGGGCGGTGCGACGTGGGCACCGGGTGGCTTTACTTCGAGGCAAATTGTTCAGTAAGCTTCATTAGTGAGGTATTTCTCGATATCCTACCTTTATCTTTGCTTGTTGATACCATTTAGTGTCATATGTTCGTATTGGTGCGATTGCAATATAATTTGCATATCGGTTATTTTGCTTTTAGGTAATACGCTTTGGTTCGCGCTTGCGACGCCGCCATACCTAAAAATTAATCCTGGGTCCGCCACTGATTGAACCGTAGTCCGCTTCAGACGCGGTTTCGACTTTCGAGCGAGTGGTGAGAGGGGCTAGGGTTTTTCGCCCAAACCAACAAGGCAACAACGATTTCGCTTTGTTTCCCCTCCAGATTGGACCAAAAAAGCACGCATTTTGCCGCACCACCCCCGCCGCCTCCTCCACCGATCCCTCGCCGCCGCCGGGGATGGATTCCAACGCCGACAAGCTACATGGTCTCCGCATCACCTCCCTGGACGAGGAATACGACGAGCCCGAGCTGCCGCACCGACCCCCATCCGCCGCCGCCGCCGCCCCCGCCGCGAACTATGAGGAGGACGACGATGAGGAGGAAGAGGCGGAAGTGACGCTTGGTTTCTTGGAGAAGCCGAAGCGTCCAGGCCTCCTCCTCCGCCACCTCTTCCCCATCAAGGCCGGCGGCATCCCGGTGCGTGCAATAGTACACGATCGTTTTAAACGCCACTCGTTAAATTTTGATAGAACTCGACCAGGCGCTGATGTGAGGTTTGTGTGAATTTGTTCAGGCGTGGTTGGATCCCGTGAACTTGCCTTCGGGGAACTCCAGCTGCTGCGGCTTCTGCGGCGAGCCCCTGCAGTTCGTCCTCCAGGTGCTTACTTTTCTGTCTAGTAGCAGCTGTAGTTGACTACTTGTTTGGAATTGGATGTCGAGTTCGTCACAAATTGTATTGGATCGTTTGTAGATTTATGCGCCAATCGAGGACAATGCGGCAGCGTTTCACCGCACCCTGTTCATGTTCATGTGCCCATCAATGGCATGCTTGCTCCGAGACCAACACGAACAGTGGAAGCACAAACAAGGCAATCCTTGTAGAAGGTGAAACAAGTCTTATGACTGTTGTGCTAGTGTTTACTGTTTAGAGTAGAATTCAAACTTTTTGCTGCTCTGATTTTAACTGCCGGTTTGGATTGCAGTGTGAAGGTCTTCCGGTGCCAGTTGCCTCGTAGTAATGCCTTTTACTCAAGTGAACCTCCAAAGCACAATGACTCTGACAAGCCACTATGTGCGGGAGGTAGTTTTCCTTTTATTCTGTTGCATCTCACCTTGTTTCTTTCATGCTGATGGTGCCTTTTTCTGTGGTTGCTTATTTGTGCCAGATTTCTCCCACTTTATCTAGCTATTGCATAAATATATATTTGATATAGGACTTATGAATTGTTGGATCATATCTTCAATGTGATGAATTCTTGAAGTTATCATCTTGGTTGTCATGCCAGTGCACGACCTTTTCTCCATATGTCAGCTACCTTGCTTTTTAAAGTCTTCTTTAGGAAACATTTATTTATCATTTACTTTCCGCTTTTCTAGAAAATCATTGTACTATGGACGTGACTTGAGAGCATGATTGGTGTGGTTTGCTAGATGCTAGTTAATTTACTTCTGTGCTGTGCTTACGTTTATAGACAACAATTGTCTTCTTCTGGCTGTTGAACTGTTTGTGTTAATAGATGGCCATATTCCATGTAAATTGTATTGATTTTTTATCAATTACTTAACTATGGGTTTCCAGCTCCTGTCTGTCATTGGTGTGGCACATGGAAAGGCGATAAAATTTGTGGTAGCTGCAAGAAATCGCATTACTGTTCTGAGAAGCATCAGGTATTCCTATGTCATTTTAACCCATCCTACTGGCTCTAATCTCTGTGTCCCTTTGTGCACCAAAGAGCATATTTTAGCTGAACTATTCTCTATCACTCTTTGATAGGCTTTGCATTGGCGCTCTGGTCATAAGAATGATTGCCTACGGATAATCAGTTCTTCTGAAGCTTCGAGTTCTGTTCTGCCAGCTGTAGGGAAAGGTGATTGTATTTGAAAGGCCTAATGCTATTTAAGCTCGTAACCATTGAATTGTGTCTTATTTTTTTACAGTTTCCATCTATTTGCAGTTCCTCCTAACACTTCTTGGCCGGAATATGAGATAGCAATAGACTACGAAGGTACTTTTGATCCTGATAGCTGTGATGAAAATAGCTCAAAGTCCTTGGTGATGCGAAGACATGGTAAACCAGATGATATGATGCAGTCATGGATGGATCAATTTGAGGTTTTTAGCCCTACACTCTCTTTTATATGCTTGCTAATGTATCAATCACTGTGTTTACTCACTGCTATTTTTATGTAGGCTGATGCTGACAACAAATGCTGGGCATCTTTTCAAGAGCGGATCTCAAGAGCACCAGAGCAAGTATTGAGGTGAGATTGTATAACTTGCATGAGTTCTTTTCTATGTTTGGTGATGTATTCACTTCCCTTTTGCCTGGTTGGGAAAATTGCAGTTGTGAATGTTGTTTCCATCATTTTGAAATTTAACTTATTTCAGTTCCCTTGCATACTTATTCTCAAAAAAATATGTTATAGGTGTATGAATAACTTGTCTAAATTGCACAGATACTGTCGAGAATCAAATGCAAAACCTCTGTGGGCATTATCAGCTGGGTGTCCATCAAATGTTGATATCCCGCCATGTAGCTACTGTAAAGGCCCACTGTGCTATGAATTTCAGGTTGGTCCATTTTTTTAGGGACAAATTCCATTTCTGAATTAGCAGTCATATCCAATATCCCGTAGCAACACAAATTCCACTCAAGAACCCCAGATTTTCCATGGTAACTGGCCATCATTAGCGGTTATAGCCAATATCCCATACCCACACAAATGACTCAAGAACCTCAGTTTTTTCATGCCCAATATATTGCTCATGTCTCTTTGCTATATAAAATGTTTGTTGGGCTGATATTCTGCATATCATTAGTCATCACTACATCAAATTTAAGAAAGGACCCAAAAGTTAATGATCACTAGCACCAGTGACTGTTAACCAGTTATGCTACTAGGCCAAGTTGTAGCAGGATATAGTTGACATGGTTTGTGTTTATCACTGGTTTTCTGCTCGTATCTTCCTGCCAGTAACTGTGGCCGAGCAGGAATTTATACCCTGCTCTAAATAATGTTGTAAATGAAATTAGTTCTACAGCCTTATGTTATATATAGTATTTCCTTTCAATCCCCATCAGAGCAATGTTGGAGTAATTGGACCTATAGAACTATCAGATGTCTCTGCTAAGTCAGTGAAGCCCCACCACCCCCAGCATGCTTATCATTACACCCATGCTCTCTCTCTCTCACACACGCACACGCATGCGCGCGCGCACACACACACACACTCATGTGCTTACATATCCTTACACTGTATCTCAGATAATGCCACAATTGCTTTATTACTTCGGTGTGAGAAATGAACCAGACTCTCTTGATTGGGCAACTATTGTTGTGTACACATGTCGAGGGTCATGTGATCAAGATGTTAGCTACAAGGAGGAATTTGCATGGGTTCAGTTATACCCTACAACAATTTCAAGGCCATAATAATGTTTACCTGTTTCATGGAGTAACCTCTGTCCTGTGATGCAGGTATGTAACTTCTCCATTTATTTTTTCTGTTGTAGGCTAATATTGCCGTTTATTGCTAACAATGTTCCTTAAGTCTGAATATATGGTTAATGCATGTGATCCACTAATAAGAAAAAGTTCACATGTTGAATGTTCCCTATGTTTGCTGAGGTATTCGGTGTCAAATGTGTATTAGAAATACGAGTAATTGCAGTAATTGTTCCCATGGTGAGAGAATTTAGGAATTAGGATGTTCCAGGTGGTGAGAGTTTTCTGAGGCCCATTGATGCACCTATTGCCTGAACAACTGGAGTACCAATAGGCAATAGTTGTTGTAAAATTTAGAGATGTTTAAGCCCATTGCTGTTGGTTAGAGACTTCTGCTGGTCTGTGTACTTGCGTTAATTTACTGAAATTTCACCGTTTTTTATCATATACATCTGCAATGAATGGGCATGTTGCTTTGGAAAATAGGCAATAGTTGTAGTAAAATTTAGAGATGTTTAAGTCCATTGCTGTTGGTTAGAGACTTTTGCTGGTCTGTGTATTTGCGTTAATTACTGAAATTTCACCATTTTTTATCATATACATCTGCAATGAATGGGCATGTTGCTTTGGAAAACAACTTAGTCAAAAAGAAATATTTTATGAATCTATTTGCATGGACACTTCGTTTTTAGGTGATGGCTCTGTTGGTCCCTCTGCCTGGCAAATATGTTGACTAGGCTCTTTTTAGTGGGTGCAAAATATACATGCAGTAGAATGTAGCCTGTGGTTGCGTTAATCTGCACTATGTTAAAGATAATGCCTTCTAGTGACCTGTACTATGTTCTCTTGTTTTACTAGGGAGTTGGGAGGGATCATCTGCTTGCATTTTGACTTGAAGACAGGTGTTCCAATCAAGATAGATTTGTTTTTGCCACCCGAGATTTTGTAATGTGCAGTGGCTTCGATGTTTCCAGGTCAATTGGTCGTGCAATGTTGGGCAGGATAGGGCCGTGGTCCCAAACTCCCAATGCTTGGTGCTCGCTACATTGGCTTTGGTCTATTTAGCCACTAGGGCCCATTTAGGCCATTTGATGACAAGCATTCCTTGTGGTCACAACCATAGCCGGTTTAGTATATCTTTATTTTGTTAAGTATATCTGTTTCTTTTTATATAAAAAGATCCTTAGCCTTATTTTGGTTGTATGTTCGAATGGGAAAATTCCAATGTTTCAATTTTCTTCATTGATTAATATCCGGGGCTTGTATTCAGTATTGACCTTTTATGCTCATATACATGTAAGAACTTTTTTATTATTTAATCTATTTTTTAAAAATATTTTAAAGATAACCTTCTCTAACTTTATTTTCAATTCTGATCCTTTTTGTCACGCCACAACGTGTGGTGTGGTAAAAACACGTTATCACACTACGGATTTTGGCGTGGCAAAAGAGTGTTGTTACGTCACTTCTTTTAGCGTGGCAGGATTTAGCTAAAAAATGGACGTGTGTTGGCTCGGAAGGTTATCGTGGCAAGTTTAGTCACACCGCGGTCGGTGGTGTGATAGTACAGTTTGATCACGTCACGTGATCAAGAGGGTCAGAATTGGAAGTAAAGTTAAGAATATGTTATCTTTAAAATATTTTTAAAAAAATGGATTAAAAATTTAAAAAAGCTCACATGTAAACAGTCTCGACATTGTCTTTTTTTTATCGGTGATAAAATTTTGTATGTTTCTTTGTTTTATAGATATTGAACGATCATGGTATGTTAATCATCTGTCTTAATTGATTACTGCCATGAAGACTTTTTCCCTTGCTTGCTACCACGCGAGCTCGCTGAAATTGCTGCTGAAAATCTTTCGCGCGAGGCACATCCGATAGACCAAAACCCATGTGCTAGTTTGTCAATTGGTGATGCCATTCACAACGCTGCCCCGCTGAAATTGCTGCTGAAAATCTTTCGCACGAGGCACATCCAATAGACCAAAACCCATGTGCTATTTTGTCAATTGGTGATGCCATTCACAACGCTGCCCTTTTTTCCTACTAACACCGCGTTGGTTAGTTGCTTCATGGTTGCACGTCTTTCCTTGTTCGACCACTTCGGTATAAGACTATCGAGGCGTTGCTTGCACGACCTAGTTGTTGTGCATGTCCGGGTCAGGTTCGCTACCCCACTGAAACGAAACAACATGGCGATGCGCGGCCTTTTATGCAAACGGAAAACGCGGAACACCCAAAACGCAAAGTCGCCGTCTCGTCGTCGGCGGTAACGGATCCACGCAAGTCAAGTATCGAAGCGACGTGCCCCATGTTCGCTGATTACACGGCCAGCGAGTTAAAAGGCTTCATAATCTGTGCTGCTTTAGCCGCGCAACGATACGACGCACGCAAGCAAACATTTGGCGAGCAGCCAAAGCACGGAAAGTATCAATCAGCTGGAAAGATCTGTGAGACTCGGATCCACTGGGCACTTGTCTTTTTTCCCTCTCCATGTACTACAGTACTAGTGCTGTGGCATGGTCTAGCGAGTGGCCGGCCAAAGGAAATTAACAATTGGACTTAGCTTAGATACGTGCAAGTTTCTGGGCGGCACTGGCCCCCTTCTGTCGACGACACCCGGTAGTGGACGATTACAATAATCGTCCACTAATCAAGGGTACATGCAGAGCAACGCTGAAGAATCAGCGCAGAGGTCTATCAGAAGCTCTCCCTGGGGCAGATCGGATCTGCCTCACTGCCTATCACCGCAAATCTCTAGTCTTGGTGTTAAACGTTAATTACTGCACAGAAAACTGCCGTGCTATTGCACATGAAACCCCGTATTGTTGCCGATGGAACAGGCCGCCTTTTTTAAAACGTAAGAATTCTACGTGAAATAGAACAATTCCTAAAGATGAAGATTCATGTGAAGTTACTGCGCTAGTAATGAAAACCTGAACTAGTATGTTACAATGCATTACGCATAATTGCATATGTGTCTAGACTAATTGCCGTAGCAAAAAGAACGGACAGAATCAAAACGGGACCTCCCGTTACTACAAGCGAACTAGGGGACCGATGCCAAGAAAAGTAAATGTGTATTAATTATTTTGAAAAAAGTTCTCTCTGATTACATAGAGATGGCTATTTATAGCCTTCCGACCCAAGCACGCTATATTACAGTTCTACCTCTAAAAAGATCCTACGTCTATATGGGCTACAGGGGTTTTTACTTCCTCCTCGTGTAGCCTTCGATTCACGATGGACCCTTCTGGTCCTGGTCCATCTGGCCGATACGCGTGGCCCATTAGTATCTCCTCCTCTACGCACCGTGTGAGGTGCCCCGGGGCTGAGGGGCCTTGGACACCCTTCGATGCTCAATTAGGTGGCCCCAGGTAGGGACCCTAGGGACTTCCTGTACCTCTCAGCATCCCCACGAAGGTATGCCTGTGCCCCTCGCGTGCCCTTCGCCCTCGGGGGCTTCCCCGTGGTCTTTGCCCGGTTGCTGGGGCCGGTGGGCCACCCCTACGACAAGCCTCTCGTGGCCGAGGTCCTGCTTTGTTGTGGCTGAAACCGCGCCTTTTTCCCGCAGGGTCCAGGCACACCGTCCCCTTCGACCTGGCGAAGCGTGTTTTGTGCGAGGCCCACGAGCGGCCTGTGGGTCGCTGTTGTGGTAATGACGGCGCGTTGGGTGGTGCGCGCCATGATACCGGGGGTGTCAGTAATGGTGTGCCCTCGGGCTACCCGTGGGACCACCGTCTCTATTATTGTGCCGCATCGGGTGGTGTGCGCCATTATGCTGGGGGTGGCAGTAATGGTGCATCCTCAGGTCGCGCGACGATTGATGGTACGTGGGGGTGTTGTGAGTGGGGGCACGTGTTGTTTTGTGACTGGCCCGTGTCTTTTTAGCTTCGGCCCCTTGCGCCCCTGACGCCTATAAGAAGGGAGGACCACCTCATTCTTCTTCTGTGCTCTACTATTCTCGTTGGGAAACTCTCGCGCTTTGCTTTTTGCTTTGCGCGCTTTGCCTCGCACGCTCTGCTTCGCTTTCTGTCCGCTCATCGCGGACTTCGGGGGTTTGCTATGATGAGACGAAGCAAGGATGGGGGTGGAGAGGTGTTTTACACCAACGACCTCGGGCGGTCAACGATGACAGAGCGCGTGCTCCAGACCCTCATCGAAGAGGGAAAACTGGAGTCCCTTGACGTGACGCGCATTCCTGGGTTGGAGACGGTGCCAGCGCCTCGAGTGGACAAGGCGGTTGTCTTTGTGGCATACTTCGACGCAGGCCTTCAAATGCCCTGTGTCTCGTTAGTTTTCCAAGTGCTCCAGCTTTACGGGGTGGAGTTGGCGCAAATGACGCCAATCTCCCTCGTGAAGCTCGGGGTCTTCAAGTGGATCATGTGATTCGCTGGGGTGGCGAACAACGAGGCTCGGTTGTTCGCATACCTCCACAATGGCTGGTGCCACCAAGAAGAAGAACACCGGTGAGACGCTGAACTTCTAGTCGAAGGCTCAGCACCAAATATATGTGCCAGCTCTAGCGACGCGGAATCGGTGGGAGACCGATTGGACCGAGGTGGTTCTACCATGCGTCCCCCGCGGGCGATGGTCTTCGGTCTGCCGGCGGGCTCATCCACCTCACCCCCTCCCCTGAAATTGTGTTGACCTCATGGGAGGAGGCCCACCTTGTGCTGCTACTAAATGCGACGGCCAGGCTCTCCACGAGGGGCCTGGTGGAAGAGTTATATGCATTCCGGGTGTGGCCCCTCACGCAGGGTTGGGGCAGCACTCCCAGGGAGCCCGAGGATGAGCTTCCCACCATTGTTGTTGGTGGGCACGAAGGTTTGGGTTTTCGCTCCTATCTTCTTTTACTAGAGTTTTGCTTCCACTGTAGTTGCCGCGATCGACGAGGTGATCCAGAGCACGGAGGTGCTTTTGGGCCCCTACACTGGGGAGGATCACACGAAGCGGGTACTGGTGGTGCGGGAGCCCCGGTTGAACCAAGCCTACAAGGACGGGGCTCGTTTGTCGGAGCGCCAGGACGACGACGAGGGGAAGAAGAAATGCACTCGCGCCCAATGACTGTGACACTATGGTCCTATCTCTGTGGTGCCTTTGCACTCCCGCGTGATCTGGAGGTGAAGGCGGCCCATCGAGCGCCCGAGTGGATGTGGTGGAGAGGTCGGTGAAGCAGGCGTCACACGAGTCGTCGCCTGGGAGCCCCTTCAGATCAGAGCATCAGCCTACTTCGACAGACGGTGTTACGACAGGGGTCTCCGGGTGCGCTGGAGGTAGGGCAGATGAATGGGTGGCGAGCTCATTTGGCATCGTGGGCTTGCCCCTCGAGGAGTCCTCGGTTGGTAGCACCCCATCACGTGTTTATGGCGGGTGCTATGAGGACTCTAGGGTTGTTCCTCCCACCCCAGGGCGCGATGTGATCGGTAAGATTCCCTTTTCGCTGGTCGCATGTTTGGCTACGTATTTCCCTTGTGCACCCGTCTTGACTTGTGTCGCTTGTTGCGCAGATGTGAGCGACAAGGAGGAGATGAGCGGTAGGGACTTTATGTCATGTAGCTCTGGGTGACGCCTTCGCCTGTTCATGCCCCGGTCCCCACCCTAGGCCCCGCAACCACCGTTGACCTGGGTCCACTTTGTCCTACAGACTTTAAGGTGAGCGCAGGTGCGGTGGAGGTTTGCGAGGAGGTAGCGCGCTTTGCCACCCCGTCCTATGTTGGGACCTGTTTCGGAACATGCCCTTAAGGGGCATGTTCTGCTCCATCGAGGCAAACACTGCGAAGGTACACTTCTTTGTGCTTTGATTATGCTAGCTTCATGAGCACATATTTAACGCTTTGTGATTTGCAGACCCTTATGCTATCACGCACACTCGAGAGCGACGTGCTGCGTAGCTTCGATAAGATCCAGGAGCAGGTGGACTCAGAGCACACGTGGAGCAAGGCCCTGAGCGCTGAGCGGGAGGCCTTCGTTGACAAGGCGAGGCCTTGGAAGCTAAGGTGGCGGAACTAGAGGGTGAGCGTGACGGGCTGCGAGAGGAGGTGCGGATGCTCTAGGGCGTCCGGGCCGAGCTCGAAGCGGAGGTGCAGGCGAAGCAGGAGCTCTCCAACTCCGTGGCGCAGGTGACTTGGGAGGCTCTCGAGGGTGTTGTGATGGAGATCGACGTGGTGCCCCCTCCGTGGAGCCATCGCACGGAGGAGATGGACATCACCCTGGGGCGCCTCTGTCGCGCTAGAGAGGTGTGCTTGCCTGCGGACCGTGCCTATGGGGATCATTGTGCGAAAGTGTCCTGGCAGGCAGCCTTTGCTACCCTACAGAAGGCTGGCGGCGGGCATGTT
Source organism: Ampelocalamus luodianensis (assembly GCA_036346255.1). NCBI lineage: Eukaryota > Viridiplantae > Streptophyta > Magnoliopsida > Poales > Poaceae > Ampelocalamus > Ampelocalamus luodianensis. Next base: position 20,981,604 of record CM070622.1, on the reverse strand, counting down.
GACGCACTCGCGAGCCGATCCGTGCCTGTGGCCACCACAGAGGAGGTTACAGCCAGACACTGCCAAACACGGAAGGCAAGCAACGTCTTCATCTAGGACTTCTGGGCTCCGTGCGATCGAGATGCCGCGATGGACTCCCTCCGGACGGTGCAGGTTCAGAGGAGGAGGAGGAAGGCTCCAGCGGAGGATGAAGGTGCCGGCGAGCGGGGGGCGTTACTTAGAGCTGGCCAGTTTTGCGAGTTCATCAGGCGCCTCATTGTTTCCCCTTGGGATGGTTTGTACAGTGATGCTGAGGAAGTTCTTCGCTACCCCGCGGACCGTCGCTAGGTACCTAGCCATTTCGGGGTCCCTGGGCATGAATGATTCATCGAAGTGGCCCACCACAAGACGGGAATCGCTTTTGATGATTATGCGCTTGGCCAGGAAATAGTGCCGCAAGTTGCGCGAAGCGATGAGTAGGGTGTATGTCAGCTTCTCCAGCTCTGTGTACCTGACTTTGGCCCCTTGCAGGGCCTCCAACATATAGTACACGGGGCGTTGTTCGCCATTGTGTTTTTGGACGAGGACCGCGCTCAGCACTGAGGAGGACACAGCGAGGTACAACAACAGATTTTGTTGGGCTTCAGGCTGACCAGGCTTGGTAGCCTAGCGAGGTGTTGCTTGAGTTCTTCGAACGCACGCTAGTTGTCCTCTGTCTATCGAAATGGCTCCGCACCACGGAGCGTTTTGAAAAAGGACAAGGCCCGCTCCGCGGAGCGAGATAAGAATCGACTAAGTGCTCCGAGGTGCCCTGTCAGCCTTTGTACTTGTCGGGTGCTATGGGAGGCTCAATTTCTTGGATGGCTTTTATTTTTTGGGGTTTGCCTCGATACCCCTCTCGGATACGAGGAATCCTAGGAGCTTGCCTATCTTTACGTTGAACACACATTTTTCTAGGTTTAGATTTACCCTCTCCCCCCTCCCTTGCCCGAAGGCTGGCGAAGGTTTCTTGTAGGTCTGCTGTGTGGGACCCCGCGAGTGCACTTTTGACGACGATGTCGTCAACGTTATGGTCGAGCTGGTTGGCTATGACCTCCGTGATGAGCCAGGTGAAGGTTGCTCCCGCGTTCTTGAGATCGAAGGGCATCCTAGTGAGGTAGTACGTGCCGATCAGGGTGATGAACGTGGTCTTTACCTCGTCCTCCCTGGCCATGAATATCTAATGGTAGCTGGAGTAGGCATCGAGGAAGCTCACCAGCTTGCAAACCGAGGTGGCATCCACTAGTTGGTCAATGCGGGGTAGAGGAAAGTCATCATTCGGAGATGTTTTGTTCAGGTTTGTGAAGTCGACACACGCGCCCCACTTGTCAGTGCTCTTTTGCACCAGGATAGGGTTGGCCAACCATTCAGCTTGTCTATTTCCTTCTTGGCCGCCTCAAGTCGTTCGGCCGACATGCGGCGGAGTTTTTGTTTCGTGGGGGTGCCTCTCATTTAATGGTCAGGTGGTGCTCGATGGTTTCTCGAGCCACTCTGGGGATATCCTCGGGTCCCCATGCAAAGATGTTCGTGTTGCTACAGAGTACCTCGAGGATGGCGTCTTGTGCTTTCCGGCTGGAGGTCTGCTCCGAGGGCCACTATTTTCTTTGGTGATGCTTCCCTCAGGGGGACCATTCGGAGCTGCCCCTCCGATTTGGCCTTTGGTACCCATTTTGCCGAAGGGGGTCTGCTCGGGCCCCTGCACTTGGCTCGACTGTGTGGACATGACGGGCCAGGGCGATTGCTTCAAACTCTGCTTGCTTTGCCAGGTCCTGGTCCCCCTGCACCGTAGTTATGCCTTCGGGTGTAGGGATTTCCATGCACAGGTAGTTGTGGTGTGTGATTGCGCCAAAGGAGTTTAGTGTGGTGCGACCGAGGATGACATTGTGTTGGTAAGACATCTGGACGACGTCGAAGGTGACGACTTCGATTCGCAAAGGTAAGGTCAAAGAGTTTCGCTACCTTGCGAGTAGGCTTGCGAGGCAGCCTCTTGGACAAGGGACCCTTCTGAAGCCTGCATGTTGCTGCGTTGATGACGGTGGTATCATTGACCCCCTTCGCTTGGCACTTCACATCCATGAACTTCTTGAAGAAACTGCGCGGGGATTCGGCTGGGGCTTACTTTATTGCGAACAAGTGCCCCGTATCTTTCGGTTCAATGTAGTTTCATTGTAAGTTGTTTTGCACGAGGTCTCGCAACTGCTTCCATGCGTATATGGTCCGGGGGGTAGAGAAGAACCAAGTTAGCGCCACGCCCGAGGGCGTGGGCGACGCTTTTTGCCTTGGCGGTGTCGTCTCCCCAGGCCGCCTCGATGGCGGTTTCATATACCTGGAGGAACTCGAGAGGTTCGTGCTCACCTCGTATGGTCTGATGTCCGGCATTTTGAAGTCCAGAGGCCAACAGGGCGCCTCGAGCCCTGTGCTCAACGGGGAGTTTGGGTCCCCACCAGAACAGTGGTCTTTGTGGTGCTGTTGGAGGTGCCGAAGGACGGTCCCCCCTCTAGCGGCTTGTCCTTGCGCGATGACCGCGAGTCGGGGCAGGGCCGCGGGGGCCGCCGTTGCTAGTTGCCGAAGGCTCAACATTTCCCGATGGAGGTCTGCCAGCTCCCGCTGTAGGGCTTCGTAGGCTTCTCAAGTCTCCGTGCGTGGAGTTGTTGGCTTCCTCCTCCGCGGCTTCAGCGGTGACCACCGCTGCCGCGGAGGTCCTACTTCGCTTGGCCCTCGAGGTACTTGGAGCTGCAGCTGCTTTGGCAGCCAAAACCTTAGGTGTGACCTTTCAAGGAGGCATATCGGTGCTTCAGGACTCTTCATGACTCTCTTGCCGCTCCCCACGAACGGAGCCAACTATCATAGCAAAAAGACTAGACAGTATAAAAAAGGGACCCGAGTTACTACGAGGGAACTAGAGGATCCTCGACAAAGGGGACTGATGCCAAGAGAAGTAAATGTGTATTAATTATCTTAAAAAAATCATCTCTGATTACATGGGAGAGGTGGCTATTTATAGCCTTCAGACCCGAGAACACAAAATTACAGTTCTACCCCTAAAAAAACTGTAACATCCCATCTTTGGACTTGTGTTTCAAATGTAAGAAAATCAGTAGAAATTAAAACTTTTTCTTACATCATGTATTTCCTGTAGGCTTTGAACATCTGTTGTAAGGAGTTATGGAAATACATTGTCACAAGTCTATTTGATCCAAACGTGATATTCCAAAACAATCTTGTCAAATTTTGTGATCATCCTCTGGAAATATTTTTCCTAAGTTCTTGGGATGGTATGTAGCCCCTCAAAAATTTCACAATTTTTAGAAATTGTTTGAATATTTTAGTTGTGTTGCTATCTCAAATAAATCCTCCAAAGTCTCTGTTCTAATTTAGAAGTCAAACTCGTTTCACTCGTGCTTTGGGTTCGAGTCATACTGCTCGAGCCAATCGACTTCGGTCCACCAACTAATCGCATGGGCCTCTCTTTAAAAACGCGTTGATCTCAACCGTTAGATTCGATCGCGCGCCCTCGTGCGTGTAACCCTTCTGACCTTTCGCTGCAAGTTCGATTGTCGATCGTTAGATCTCCATCCAACCGCTGAGATCCTCCGACACATTCGACCTCCGGTTGTTGGCTCGACCGGGCCGCTGGATTAAGATCCAACGCCGCTTGTCCTCTATTGTAAACCACGCTCGCAACGCAAGCAACTGAGCCGCTCATTTCTAATCCTAGGGCTTGCGATCTCCTTCGTTGTATTTGAACCGGGAGGCGTGGCGCTATCTTAGCCGTCCGATTTAAATCGTGGCCCGAATCGCCCGAGCCTTTATCGCTGGTCATCTTCAACCTCCGGCCACATGCGCACAAGTAGGACATGGGGGTGTCTTGTCATGCTTCCCACACCGCCTCTAGTCAACAGTGAGGGTCGGGAGAGGTGTTCTACCGTGCCATACCCTAATGCACGCCTACCACCCTTTTTCCTTGCTCGGCCGCACCTTGTGCTCGTGCTTTGCCGCTCAAAAGCTTGTGGTGCAAACCCTAATGCCTCCAAGGCCTTATAAGCACCCAAATCACTTCTGGAGTTTCTTTAGACCACCATCAAGCTCCATTCTCAGTATTGGAGCTTAACACCTCAAAAATGGCAAGTCGCCATTGTTGACCTGTGGAGCTCCATTGGTGTTCTTGGTGTTCCAGTAGTTCTCCTTCATGTTTCTTTGCCCTATCCTTATCTCTTTACTATCTTGAGCATTTCCCCTCACTTAATTTTAGATTTGATTCTCGTGAATTGTCCAATTTGGGGTTTGTTCAAATTCACCAAATTGGTCATCTTCTTCCTCACAAGTGTGAGTGCTCCATTTTCTAATTACTTGCTCATGTAGCTTCGTGGACCTTAATGAAGCTATATTGATGCTTTGGTATCACTCATTTGGCTCGTGGTGTCATTTTCAATCTTTCTTCTCCAAGTCCATGAGCTTCCTCCGTGATCAAGCTTCTCCGCCATCTCAAGCTTCCTTCTTCAAGGTAGCTTCTTATTAGTCCTTAGAGGCTCGCACCGCTTCCTTGATCGCACTGAGCTTTCGCTATTTTCGTGTTTAGCAAGAAAGCTCCTTTTTCATTTTCCGCTAGCTGGCGCTTTAGTCCTCACCGCCGACGAGAATGCCACCATTGGGTTCTAAGCGTTATTGCGGTTCCATTTAGTGCTTGGTTGGCGCCGCATGCCAAGTGTCGCCGCGACGAGCCGTTGTAGTCGCCGGGTTTTTGCCGCGAAACTCCTGTTTCGCCATTTGTTTAGGACACGCACTGCCGTGATTGCCTATCATTAGTTCTTTAATGGTGTCTTAATCTTTGTCGTTGAGCCACCGACGATGGGCGCAACATCCTTTAATACCGCGCAATCCCGCATCGCTCGTCATCATTAATGCTTAATCATTGATTAATTAATGTGTTGGCATTAATTTCGCCCTAAACCGCCACTCTTAGTCGTTGACATGTGGGCCCAGCATCGTGCACGCGTGGGTTAAACGTTCGCGGTTGTGACTTGAAGTCACCGACATGCGGTCCCCGCGTGTCAAGATCTCTTTGAACTTCGATCATTAGCCACCGTTCGCTTTCGGACCGCGTCCGCATCTTTGTATGCTGTCGGACCCTCCGGATGCCTTGATCGATCTTGACCGCCGATCTTACGATTAACTACCGAGATCCGTTATGCAATCGGACCTTCCGATCGTTGGTGCGCTCGACCGCCCATCTCGCAGATCTGCGGCCGATTGGCCCAAGCAACCGCACCGTCCGAATGCATACACTCGCGGCGCCGTTGGATCTTGATCCAACGGTGGGCTTCGTTAGGTTTCGCACGCGCGCTATTCCGCCGCGTGAGCAGAGGATTTTAAATCGAGGGTTGAAATTGTCCTCGTCTTATCCTTTTGTTTAAGTTTGTCTGCTTATCGGTAAGTATTTATTTAACAATCGAAAATGATATAAAAACTTTAGAAACTCATAACTAATTCATTTTAATCGCTTTTAGGTATTTCCAATCGTAATAATTTCGTTGTCACTTAAGTTTAATATAAAATGGATTTAAGCATATTTCAAGAGCAGAAAATTGCGAATTAGTAATAACTTGAATTCGTCACTTTGAATATTCCGAAATGGATTTAATCTTGAAAATGCATATCTTTTTTGTATAAATCCAATTTGTGCAAAATCAATTTTGTTAAATTCATCTGTTAGTATACTTTCATGTGGAATAAGTTTTGAGCATGTTCATAACTCAGAAATGACTTGCATTAGATTTACACCTTAGAAAAATCATAAGTAAATGTGTATAACTCCAAATTTAGTAAATTCAACTTTGTTGTTATTAGGATGTCATAATCTACTGCTATAAAATTTTCATACCTTAGATCATTCTAGAAAATTTTGCCATGAACAAGACTAATAATTAAATTGATTGATTTTAAGGTCGAGAAAGAGCATTTTGTCCATATCTTTGCATGCTTAGTCCAAATTGCATGATTCTTGTTCCTATCACTATCTCAAATCTTTCCTAGCTGTTGTGTAAATTTCATTAGTTTTGGATGTATTTTGATGTTGGAGTTTCATTTGGTGTTCTTCGCTCTTATTTGCTTATCGTCTTTTCGCGTTAGGTTCCAAGATAATTTTATTGTCGATATTGGGCCACAAAGACCATCGATCTCGCGACTTCACCAGCAAGCAGATGTAGCATTCATTTGATCATGTTGTTCCTACTATTTTTAAATTCTAATATGTTGATTGCAAATTCTATGTATGCATTGCTATGTTGTTTTAAACTATTGTCAATAGTTGGCCCAGTAGATGCATAATCAGTAGGAAATGTTTAATCCTCTACTACTGAGCCTAGGGTTACTTGCTGTGATTTTTGGTTCACTGGATGAACCCTTGTCACTTAGTAGTTTACGTGTCATTATGCTTAGCCATGCTTAGTTATCGGTAGAAATGGGCGGTTATCGACTTGTCGATAACCTTGATCACACAAACTATTATACTCTGTATACCTCAGCCTTGTGCTATGTCTAAATTGCAAAACTAAAACTAAAAATGAAAACAATTTAGACTTGGGCACAATGGTAAGATGGTGTGATCTGTTGGGTGTGATTGGTATGGTGCCCGTGTCAATTAAGGACCGAACTACTTGTGAGTATCCGTTATCCGAGCATTCTGTGTGTGCTAACCACACTAGAGGGATATGGGACCTCTCTTAGCTGAGTACTTTGGGCTGTGTTAATTAATGAGTCGCGTGGTGGGTTGCATATTTGATTATATGCAACATGGACACGCTTGTAGGAGAGGAACACCACGAGGCCGGTGTATCTCGCTTCACGTATGGGTCCTTGTGATCCATATTTCGTCGACAGATCGCTAAGGATTAACCCCATACGTATGCGTCTCTTGATTAGCATATTCCATTGGAAAGGGTTCAGAGGACTTAGCCGTGCTTGCATACCAAAGGAAGTGTGCTTAATAGCTTGGCAAAAAGGCGGTGCAAGTGTGGGTACATTAGTACACCCCGCAGGATTAAAACTATTCGAATAGCCTCGCCCTAGGATATGGACACGCTTGGATAAGCTTTTCAAGAGTTAGACTACAACCTTTTAAAATTAAAACTTGATGGTGGTATGAATCGTGATTCATGCTATGTTGTGGTGGCTTTGGGAAAGTCACTTAGGTGGATACTTGTTACTTATGTTTACTCATTGTTATTTAAATGCTTAAAAGCAGATTTTACAAATCATTGCTCAATCTATTACATAATGCAAATGAAACTTGCTTTGTGCGTCCAAAGAACCATATAACTACATTCCTTGAATACTTATTACAAGTTTAATAAACCGGGGTCTCACAAAAACCCTACGTCTGTAGAGGCTACAGAGGTTTTTCCTTACTCCTCGCGTAGCCTTCAGTTCACGATGGACCCTCCTGGTCCTGTTCCATCTGACCGATACACGTGGTCCACCGGTATCTCTCCCTTTGTACCATGCAAGGTGTGCATGCCCTTGGGCTGAGGGGCCCTGAACATCCTTCGGTGCTCGATTAGGTGGCCCCGGCATGGATCCTGTGGACTTCTGTATCCTCCCCCTCGCGTGCCTTTCGGCCTTGGCCCTTGGGGCTCCTCGTGGCCTTTGCCCAGTCACTGGGGCCAGTGGACCACCCCTACAACACTAATCTACCGAGGCTTTGTTTGAAACACAGATATTTCACATAATTTTTGTAGAATTTTCAGAGGAAACAATTCAATTCTAGGAATCGGCAAAAAAAAAATCACATTGTTGCCAGGAGGGCGTGGACGTAGGACTAGACACCGGGCGTGCATACTTGAGCAAAAAAAATGGTCCAAGGTGATGTCAGGAGGTGGAAAATATATTTTGCGCCACTCACACCTACCCAAATTAAAAGGCATAATCAATGGACTTGTAGGAGTAATTTTGGCTTACATAGGCAAAACCCTAAATGTACATTTAATCTGGATCTCTTGATTGCCGTCGCCATCACATTAAGCAAATCGAACAGGGAAAGCTCCTCGACCGACAAGCCCAGCTCTAAAGCTACGAGGCAAGTCTATGTAGCGTACCAATGCCAAGTGGGACCACGGTGGTACCTGGGCCGACACGTCAGGGCAGAAGTAAATATCAGCGAAGTGGGAGCCGGGGAAGAGGTGACCCCTAACGGGGACCCGGATTTAAACGTTGGGAAAGGGAAGTCGCCGCGTCATGTGCAGGTTGCAATCTCCTGCGACGTCGCTGGCTACAACTGGCCGCCACCACAGGTTAGTGAATAGTGATGGCACCCCCCGTTTTGACAGCGCGGGTGTGGGTCTCCATCACAAAGACGGTTTTACACCGGGACTGGCTCGTTCTTGGGCTATAACCTTCACTCGCTGTTTTCCCCTGTCAGCCTGCACTACTACAGTCCCTCTTTTCTCCTAAGATGGTTTTCCTTTGATATTGAAACTTTGTCAGTTAATTAATTATATTGTGGTACTATTTGACATTGATTAAAAATAAACTAAGGTGGTTTAGTTCATCGGTGATGCCGAAATATCATACACTTATCGCTAATATAGTAGTAGTTTTGCAATACATGTGGAATATAATTTGAGTTATGATATGAGTTCGTAGTGGATTTGATGGAATAATTTTGATCGTCAATGGAGGCATGAAAATAGGTTGGCAATAAGAAATTCTAGAACAATTGTATAAGAAGCTTTTGAGATTTCTTGTTTTTTTTTTCCCCTTTTGCATGGGTTAGAACAACATGCCTTCAAAGTTCATGTGCAACCGATGAAAACTTTCAAAGTTACCTTTACACAGTGTGTAGCATGTGATAATAACTTTTTGTACTTCTACCGTATACCTATGATGTCTACATTGTTATCGATCATTTTGTACATCAAATTATTGCAGCACATAGTACATTTTCTAAACTATATTTTCAGCGGCAATATTTCCATGGTTTTTACCCATGTTTTGTCCGTATGGTTATCCTCCAAACAGTTATATGAGCTCGAGCTGAGAACCAAGTTTTGCTTGGGTGACTAGTGGAGATGATTGTACCTCTAACTTATTAGGGTTTAAACTTTAAATTTAACCTTACGTGCCTCGTTTAGGAGAATTTTCTTTGTATATGTGATTGCGCGTGTGTGTGGACGTCAATATGGTACCGGGTGTTAAAAAAAAAACTTGAGCTGCTCGACAGTCTAAACCCGACTACCCAGCAACCACCAAGCCCGGTCTCACCCCCACCGCCACGACGGGAAACAACCGATTAACCGAGCAAGCCAACATTATTACCACCCAAAACCATACCGAACAGATTACCCGCGCCCACTGAAACACCGGCCACCCTAATACCGCGTTCTTTCCGGCCCCACGCGTCATAGACACCCATTTCGTTCCAGGCACACGCCCGCGTCAAACCAAACCAGGAGGATTAAATTAATTAAGCAGCCAATTAATTAATTACTCGTATTACCGTGCGGAGAGGAAGGAGTAGAAGCATCGCATCTCGTATCCATCCGCGTCCGTCCTGCCACTCTGTCCCCTTCTCCTTCCTTCTTTACCTTCTTCCTCCCAGCATCCGCGGCGGATTGATTCGATTTCGTTCCTCGCGATTCCCCCCTCCTCCCAATTCGCCTCCCGATCGATCGCTCCAGACAGCCAACGCAATCCGCTCCCCGAGGCGCCCCAACGTGCGTGCTCGCGCACTCGCGCTCGCACCCGCCCTTACTAATTCCCCTTCCCCTCTCCGCGCTTCAAAACCGCCTCCTCTTCGTCCACTCCCCCGCCGCCGCATTGGTCGCCATCGCGGAGATTTTTCGAGTGATTTCTTTCCTGCATTCTGGTTTTGTTTGATTTGGGTTGGTTGCGAGGACAGCTTGCTTGGTCGGGGCGGGGGAGAGAGGAGGAATCAAGAAATGTGGGTGGCGGAGCGGGTGGTGGGGGAGCGGCGGATGCGGCAGATCGAGCGGTTCGCGCGGAACGCCAAGCTCACCGCGCTCTGCCTCCTCCTCACCGTCGTCGTCCTCCGCGGTACCGTCGGGGCCGGCCGCTTCGGCACGCCGCAGCAGGACCTCATCGAGCTCCGCCACCGATTCATCTCCCACCCGCAGCGCGCGCTCGCCGAGCACCACGACGCCAGGTCCAGGGCTTCCTCCTCCGGGGCGGGGGCGGCCGCCGACCGGGACGATGAGCCGGACCCGCCGCCGAGGTCGCTCAGGGACCCGCCCTACACGCTGGGCCCCAAGATCTCCGATTGGGACGAGCAGCGGGCCGCGTGGCATCGCCGCCACCCGGAGACCCCGCCCTTCCTCAACGACGTCAAGCCACGGGTGTTGCTCGTCACGGGATCCTCGCCCAAGCCCTGCGAGAACCCCGTCGGCGACCACTACCTCCTCAAGTCCATCAAGAACAAGATGGACTACTGCCGCGTCCACGGCCTCGAGATCTTCTACAACATGGCGCTGCTCGACGCCGAGATGGCTGGGTTCTGGGCCAAGCTGCCGCTCATTCGCGCACTGCTCCTCGCGCACCCGGAGGTCGAGTTCCTCTGGTGGATGGACTCCGACGCCATGTTCTCCGACATGGCATTCGAGCTGCCATGGGAGCGGTACGGGCCCTACAACCTCATCATGCACGGATGGGATGAGATGGTCTACGACGACAAGAACTGGATTGGGCTCAACACGGGCAGCTTCTTGCTGCGCAACTGCCAGTGGTCGCTTGATTTCCTCGATACGTGGGCACCGATGGGGCCAAAGGGCCCGTCCGTATTGAGGCTGGGAAGGTGCTGACCAAGTTCTTGAAGGACCGGCCGGTCTTCGAAGCCGATGATCAGTCGGCTATGGTGTACATCCTTGCTACACAGCGTGAGAAATGGGGCGATAGGGTGTACCTTGAGAATGGGTACTACCTCCACGGTTATTGGGGGATCTTGGTGGATAGGTATGAGGAGATGATTGAGAATTACCAGCCAGGGCTCGGTGATCACCGGTGGCCGCTGGTCACTCACTTTGTCGGATGCAAGCCGTGTGGGAAGTTTGGGGATTACCCTGTTGAGCGGTGCCTCAAGCAGATGGACCGTGCTTTCAATTTTGGGGATAACCAGATCTTGCAAATGTATGGGTTTGTACACAAGACTCTTGCGAGCAGGAGGGTGAAGAGGATCAGGAATGAGACTAGTAACCCACTCGAGGTGAAGGATGAGCTAGGGTTGCTCCACCCAGCATTCAAGGCCATGAAGACTACTACGTGATAATTAGAGTTCAATTCCACTTGTTATTTTGTTCGTTCATTCTGGATCCTCTTGGATCTAAATCTTAAAAGTGTTCGTTTTGTAGACTCAGGGGACAACAGAGTTTGGGTTGGGGTCATGGAATGGATGTCTATGTAATGTGAGATGTTAGGAGAACGATGTTATGTTTATTGTTGGCATAATTTATGTCTTACACTTCTAGAAATTGAGTTAGTGAAGGAACTCAGTTAATTGGTCACTACTATATATTTCTATAGAGTTTCCTATTTCTTATTGGCTGAATAGTTGAGATTTTCTTTCGTCACAATTGTACAATTAGGTGCCCTCAAAGGTATTAGTCAGGTGCTTATCGGTATCTTTTTCAGTAGGATATGGTTGCCCTCTGAGCCAATTATTTTGCTTTCTTCTTTGCATTGCTATTAGTGGTAGTTGGGTAGCAGGATATCCAGTTTTGTCATATATGAGAGGCCTAGGATTCTCAAAAGTATATCTAGCTGGAAGCTACTTTCTGTTTATAGTCCTGTTTCCCCCTAGCTTCATCTTTATCCATTTCGATTTAATCATTGAAGGGGGCTTGTTGCAATTCATCAATTTTCGTGTATTTATTGCCAAATTGTGGGCTGCTGTAAACTTGTTAGAGCTGGATGGTTCTGAATATTAGTTGGTATCCCATTATGAAAACCGTTGTATCATCAACTAATTGTTCTTTTACACTGTCAATACAAAGGCGCTGTTATGTGCGATGACATCCTCCCCCGGATGACCTGTTATGTTTTCAGTTCGTCTCTTTGCAAATTTACTATAGCGGCTTGTTCGTTTTGACAACGTTTCGCATAGGATGCTAGTAACCTGCTAGTTCTTTGGGATGTCCAGTTCTTGTTTTTGCGCAGAAATGTCTTGTGCATCTACCGCCTAGTGAGTAGCAGCAGCTTCAGCACTACCGAGTTCATTGTTCTGTTAAATGAATCACTGCCGCTACTTAAGTGCAGCTGTGAAATAACTGGAGATTTGTATGGTTCTTATTCATAGGCTAACTCGTTATCTCGTCTTGGCTGTCATAGAGCATGATTCCGAACAAAAGGTGTAACTTAATACAAAAATAACTTACCTTCACTTACATGCTGGGAAGCTGTGTAGAGTCTATTGTAGAGTTTCTTTCTGCGTACTGTGAGAGCTTGGTGGATTTTGGCATGTGCTGTACTGCTGTGTGTGAATACTAGCCCTAGTCATGGATCTGGAAAAAAATGATTTTCCAGTATCCTATGTCCTCACATGGTAACTTCAAGTTATTAATATGGAGTTGAATTACAAAATTCCTGATCTTGCAATGTCAATGATTTGCTTTTCTCTATGCTGTGGTAATTAGAGCTCCTGTTCCAATGAGTTCTCCTTTCTAGGCAGTCAACTACGACAGATACCGGAACGGCAGTATTTTACATACTCAGCCCTAGTCATGGATCTGGAAAATATGATTTTCCAGTATCCTATGTCCTCACATGGTAATTTCAAGTTATTAATATGGAGTTAAATTACAAAATTCCTGATCCTGCAATGTCAATGATTTGCTTTTCTCTATGCTGTGGTAATTAGAGCTCCTGGTCGAATGAGTTCTCCTTTCTAGGCAGTCAACTACGACAGATACCGGAACGACAGTATTTTACATACTCTCTCTTCTCTCTGTTCAAGAGTCTTTAATACCTAACTCTGATCATTATTTTTTATATGATTATGTTAGTAAAAATACAAAATCATTATATTATAAAAATATTTATCATGACAAATTTAATGATACTATTCATTTATGACCAATATAAATAGTTTTTATATTTTATTAGTTAAAGTTAGATAAATTTGACTGCACGCTTTCTAAAATATCATACATTTCTGAACAGATGAGTACTAAAGAAGCAGGAATGAAATGATTTGAGCAAGAAATATTTTTTAGTATCGTCGTTTGTGCACTCAGCGTGTGTAACCTCAACGCATCAAGGAGAAATCACCGAGCCTTAATGGCAGCTGTAAGATACGCGACAGCAACAGCGCAAGGACAGTAACGAAACGAACATAAGTGAGAATAACCACTAGTGATTTCAGGCGTCTTTGGGCTAACAACAAGCAAAGTTCATAACATCGAACGGTTCTGAATGCAATAACACCGAGAGGAACAAAAACAACAGCCTACAAGATATCAAGTTTCGGTTCTAACATCTCCCGGTAGCTAGTACGAGATAATACAAGGCCGCATCAGTTTTCACTTGTACAGCTGCTTCAATCTTCTCGCAGCTTCAATGATGTTCTCTCTGTGGCCGAATGTGCTGATCCTCACAAAGCCCTCACCACCAGGACCGAATCCACTGCCAGGAGTAGTAACCACATGTGCCTTCTCAAGAATCTCGGCAAAGACATCCCAAGAATTACGACCAGGGAAGTGCACCCACACATTGGGAGCATTCTTTGCACCATAGACGTCAAATCCAAGTGATGTAAATGTGTCGACAATAATTTCAGTATTCTCCTTGTAGAATCCGACAACGTCACGCGTAGCCTGCATGGGAAAAGATGAGAAGAAACATCACCAAAGAGCCATATGAAGATTTCAGAACCCTGAAACCCTACCTTCAGGCCCTCTGGAGAGAGGCAACCTAAACCACCGGCTTGAGCAATGTTTGATGCGCCATTGAAGCAAGTGCAAACTATGCGGTTGAAATCTTTAGCGACTGGATGTCCATCTGAAAAAAGGAGCTCCTTTGGAACCACAGTCCAACCCAGACGGACACCAGTGTTACCGGATTCGCTATAAAACACCGCGAATCGCGAACCAGATTTGTCGAACCCGAACCGGTTTTGGGTATAGGGTTTGTGTTTGCAGTCGAAAATGGAAGAAAAAGTGGCGAACTACGCCCGAATCCCATACCGCGACTCGGACGAACAGCGTTTCTGGTAACTATGCCATAAACATCACTTAGGTTGGGAATCAGTAATAAATAATGGAAACTTTGAGGGTTAAAATCAACTGCAGAATTTTCTTACAGGATATGATGGGTCTTGAACTGCAATATTCACATTAGATCCAAAAAGGACCTGGAGACGAGAAATGTCGCATTCTGCACCATCAGAGACAAATATATCCGTTTCTTCAATACCAAGGTCCGCATAGTAGGTTGCAGCAATGGCTGCCCTTAGTTTCTGTACAGACAAACAATGCACCTTTATTATGATGAAAATAAACAGTTTAGGATAGAGTAGCTCAAAGACTAACCTGAACATATAGTTGAAAAGCAAAAGGTTAAATTCATGCAACCAAAGTCAAGAGTCATACAAGTATTTGAATGGGCCAGTAAAAGAAAGCTAAGCATTAAGTCATCAAGCAATTGTGAAAGAAGTATTTGATCTCTGAGACAGAAATTTTAAGGCAAGAAATTAATAATTAAAAAACATAACTCAATGGATCAGAGCAGCAGACTCCATTAGATGTTATTAAACCTACATGGATTAGCAGAGTAATTTGAAAAAATTACAACTTCACAAATTAGTCAATCCACCTTGAATAATTTGAAAAGGTACTGCACCAATTTTACAAGCAAATGCTGCAAAATAGTTATGTACACCTTCCATGGTTATTAAGGCGGTAAAGCGAGGCGAGGCGACCCACCCCCCTCACACCTTTTAAGCGTTAAGGCGTAAGGCGAGGCGACGCCTTACATCATCCTAAGGCGGAGGAAGATCCGGAGCAACCGAGGAAGAAGAGCCGAAGAAAATGAGAAAAAAAAGAGAAGAGAAAGCAAAAAAAGAAAAAAGAAAAGGACTCACCTGGCTGTCAACAGCCCATCAGGCCCAACCGACCGAGCCCATGACCATGAGTCATCAGTCAACACCCATCTCAACCCCATGGTTATGAAGTTGTGCCCGTGACCTCCTCGCCTCCTCAACCCTGCCTCCTCGCCTCTCTTTCTTGCCGCCGCCTCCTCTCTTTCCTGCCGAGTGCCGCCGCCTCAACCCTGCCTCCTCTCCCATCCGAAGCTTCGCTACCCTCGCGCCCTCTCCCGTCCTCTTCCCCTTCCCTACCTGGCGGCGCAGATCCGGGCGGCGTAGATCCGGAGCAACCGAGCGAGCTCCGGGCGGAGGAAGGCACCCACGGGCGGTAGAGTACCTGGCGGCGCAGATCCGGCGTGGCTCCTGGCGGTGGAGGATCCACAGCCGGTGCAGATCGTGCGAGGAGGTACCTTGTCGACGACCTCCAAGATCCAGGTGAGCTCCCGGCCCCTCTCTTCTCTCCTTCTACCCCCCTCTCCACCGGAGGCTCCGAGCAGAGGACGCAAGGCGAGGGCGATGCAAGGCGGGGCGATGCCTTACACCCCGGGACCGCCTTACCGCTTAGGCGACGCTCCTAAGCGACGCCTTAATAACCATGACACCTTCATAACAGTTATCTGATGTTGCCTACTGGTGCATTGACAGAAAATGCTAGTAAAGTGAGAAGCAATAGTACCTTTTCACCTTGTTCAGCTCCATAACCACTGTAGCCATCAACTGTGGACAAAGCATGTGCCCTCTGCATATACAAGTAGACCCATCAAAGAATAATACTGAATTGCAAAAGAGACATTATGCAACAGAATGGACAAATGGATTTTCATAGCTTGCTACTACAAAGATGTATAGAATTCTGAGTGACCATCCTCTACAAGGAAAAACATAAAATTTAAGTGTAAATTGTAATATACATGATCTAAAGCTACACAACTAGTAGTTTCTTATTTTCAGAACAACGAGATACCCCTGCCATGGCATTTGTTATGACATCCGGAATGGGCTCGGTAGTGTCACCTATCCCAAGGCTTATAATATTCGCATCAGGGTACTCCAGCAAATGGGCTGCCCTTCTCCTGGCAATCTGCTCGGCAATTGACAGATTACCACTGTAAAAAGCCAAATCTCCAACATAATAGCATCAACAAAGAGGAGAAGAAGATGACAACAAAACAAAACCTCATGAAACAAATAGCCTGCTTGGAGCTTGGCCATGTTCGCATTTCGCGGAACCTTCGTCTTGTAAGCTTCACCACGAAAGCAGAATCGTTTTTAGTAAACTATATCAACCAACTCTTTACACAAATGCAACATTAGCCGGACCAATAGCCAGGACAGTTACAGAAAAAAAAAAGATAATTAATTATTTGCCACAGCCTAAGGGTGAATTTTAGGATTTACCGCTGCATATAAACATGTGGATCATATACATCAGTGGTAAATCCTAAATTATGCATGTTTAGTCAGTAACAAATGATTGAACCTCCTAAAAAAGCGTTTATCACAGCGAATAATAACATCGCCGGAGGCAATCTCGCACTAATACCATTCGATTGCACACCTCAAACGATAACTACTCGAGCTTAAGCATAATTTCTCAGTGAGCAGATTGGTGGAAACTATTAGAAGCGAAGTGTTGGATGGAGAGGGTGGTACATGTATCGGAGGCCGGAGGGCTGCTGACGCAGCGGACATTGACGGGCACCCTCCTCGTCGGCCGGAGGTGGTAAGGCTTCGATGCCCTGGAAGCGTACCAGAGTTAGAAGAACACGTCGAAGTAACGAAGGGCGCAAAACGGCACAAAGCGAGAGGGAAAGTGGGGTACTTGAGGGAGAAGGACGACGGCGAGATGGAGGAGGGGGGTGCAGTACTGGTGGGAGCGGCGGTGGCTCCCATCGTCTCAGTCAGCAGCGTCGGCGGCGGCGGCGGGGGGGAGGTTGGATAGGGGGAGTGTGTGGAAAAAAAAATGTGCTTTTGTGTACTGTCACCTGAGGCTATATTTTGGACCGGCCGGAATGAGCCCATCCACAAAGAATTTCCGGCGCATGTTTGTCGATCCCGTGAGGAAATAAAGGAAAAACGCCAAGCGACTGCGCGACGGGAATTTGTCTTGCAGGCCTCACTGTAACATCCCAATTTTTCAGAGCTTAAAAATCTTTTAAATAGTTAGTAGGGAAAAATTCACCATTTAGTTTTATTTGATTTTAATTTCAAAAGCTTAATACTGGAATTTGCAATCAAAATCATTTAATGTGAATAATCCCAACATGAACAATAGCCAAAACTATTTTATTTGGGTTCTATGTGCTCAGATATATTTTCTAGATTTTTCTAGAATTTTTACGAGTTCATTTGCTATTTTCTATTGCCTATTTGAATTTACGGTATTTTCTAAATTAGAAAAACTAATTAAAATCTCGGAAATCTCCTTGGGCGAATCTCCTACCCAACTCCTATTCCGCGCTCGCCACAAACACACTCGACCAGTAGTATGCTAGCCGCCTCCCACCGACAGTGGACCCGCTGTCGCCCCTCTCTCTCTCTCCGCGCGCTCGCTTCTCGCCGCTGGATCAAGCATGGGCGGCTAGATGCGCGAGAGCAACGTGACGGTCCGAATGTTCCTTTGATTGTGGGCCTGTTCGATTAGATCGGGCGGTCGGATCTTGAGTCCGCCGTGATCGCACCGCGCGACGCGCGCATCCTAACTCCTAGCCGCGCTTGTGGGTCCCGTGACGCCACGTCCTCATCGTCTTCACGGGACTCCTTCCCGTGTCCGAGCCGGACTCTGCCGCGCCCGCCTTCCTCGCGACTCTCCTCCTCCGTGGCTATTTAAGGCCGCGCCGCGTCAAAATCTCCGCACCGCCTCTCTCCAAAACCCTAGGACCCGCAGATGCGGCGCCACCGGGGAGAATCGAGCCTTCAAACCTCGGGCGCGCGCAACCTTCTCCGCCATCTCGCACCGCCGTCGGTGAGCCTCGCCTTCCACGCCACGGATTCGAGGTCGGCTGGTGGTGTGAGCTTCACGACGCGCCTCATCATCCTCGAGGAGCCCCGCGACGCCTCGTCGCCGTTCAACCGAGCGCTCGCCGCCAATCTCGAAGCGCCGCGATGAGGCCACCGCCGAAGGCGTCGACCGTGTCACTGGACTCATGAGGCCGTGAGGGCACAGTGCTACCTCGTTGCCGCCGCCGTGGTCGGGTCGCCGTTGTCGACGCGTCCGACAAAGAGCTCACGGCGATGCCGCCGTGTCCGCCACCACTCGCCGCGTCGACCTATCGCCTCAGTGTCGTCAACGTGGACGCCACGTGCGCATCCATGTGCGCCCGGGATCCCGAACGAGGCTCAGACTTAGTCTACCGTGAGCCGAGCCACCGACGAGTGGGACCCACCGCCGATCCACGATCACCCGTCCGAAAGTTTCATTGACGTCGGCGTTGCGCAATAAATCTGATTTTCCTTTAGGAAAATAATTGATAAATTCATAAAATCTGATTTTGGCATTTTATGTAATTTCAATCTTCCAAAGCTCATAACTTTTGCATCCTAACTCCGATTGAGTCCATTCAAATTTCTAAATTTGTCTAAATTCAAGATCTAGCTATCTGAGATTTTTATTTAATTTTGGAGTTTGTTTTGCCTCTGTTATTTATTTGTTTTGTTTGTTTTGCTTCGTTTGGGCGTAGACGTCGATACTGGAGTTTTAGTCGAAGAAGGCTTCAACCAAGTTCAAGACCAGTACATAGACCTATTCCAAGACAAGTTATACCTTTGATCATATTGAATCCCAGTTTTCCCAAATTACATTGTGTTAAATTATTGCATTTACTTTAATTATGTATTTAAATGCTTTTAGGCTAGTTATTGATCCCACTTGTTATGTTCACCTTGCCTACTGTATACCTTCATCTTTGTCGCCTAGATTGGTTTATTATTTAGTTGGTATTAACATATTGCCAACATGGTGGGTTAGAACGACTAGAATTGCTTAGCCATGCTACGAGTCATCATCTCATGTGAGCGCAATTATGAAATTGACTAAGTGACTATGGAACTGTGTGATAAACCGTGTGTGTCTGTGTGCTATTACTCGTGATGGCATGTGTTGCACTAAACCAACCGGGTGGTAAAAGATTTAGACCGAGGCAAGTGGTGGATCTTGTGTGAACCAGGTGGCTTTGTGATTGGGATTTATCTGTGTGGTTTAGTTAGAAAAATTGGAAGTCTTGCTCGGTCAATTAAGGACTTAACTTTGTGCGACATTGAATCGAGCTATCTTTGCACGACCACATGTCGTGACAGGCCTAACTTAGTAGGTTACGGAGTTTCAACATTGGGGTTCGTGGATAGGTTAAGCTTTGTGATATGGGATTGTGTGATTAAGAACGTCAATGTTGAGACGAAGTTTCGAATGTTATGTTACGATCGGTGCTAGCTACACGGTTGTATCGTGTGGGTAAAGTGTACAAACCTCGCAGAGTGTTAAACAATCTATTCGAATAGCGCGTCCGCGATCATGGACATCGCTCGAATTTCACATGAGGGGTAGTGTTCATAAAACTTTGGGTATGGGACATTGTGTGGCATAAGCTATGTGGTCAGTGTGGATCAACTGATTAGCTTTGTGTCTTTGTGGAAACAATCATTAAATTAATATTGCTTATTTGTTTTAAATTATGCTTTCAATCTATTATTTGTATTCAATTGCAAATGTTGCATTTTTGCAAAATAACCACAGAAGCCATTCCTTTGGAATAAGCCTGCATCTATATATTGCATTCTGTGGTATGATTTGCGAGTACGGTTGTGTACTCACGCTTGTTGTAAAACTTGCGTCCAAACCTACAGAAGTGGAGGAGTCTTCGCCTGCTTTCGAGGAGGAGTTTGTGGAAGAAGGTTGATCGCTAGGTCATCGATCCCGATCGGTTACTGTGGTGTCTTGATGGGAGTTTGCCGAGTTTATTGTCGTTCATTGCAAGATTTCTTTAGTGTTAGCCTGCGTGGCTTATTAAGTTGTAACCCGACCTTAAGGTCAAAACTCTAAGTTGTTACTCAAACTATTCGCTTATGTTATATTTCGCTTGTGTGGATTGATATTCACCTATGTTACATTGTGTGCACTAGCGTGATCCACGGACTAGTGCAGAGTACACAGAGGGTCCGTAATTGCATTTTGGGTCCCGACAGAGGTGGTATCGAGCCATCGATCGTAGGTCTTGACCTTAGTTAGATTGGCCGTCTTTAGAGTGTCCAAACTATTTTCTAAAGGAAAAATTAACTTGTAAAGTAACCAATGCTTAACTCTCCTCATATCTCTCTTGCCTCAACTTTGCTATAATCTTTTCTTTCCCATTGTTTTAAAATTGCTCTTACCGGTTAAATCTGTCTTGACAGATGCCTCGCCTCAGACCTATGGTGAGCGTTGTGGAGGTTACGCCACGAACTTTGGAAGCTCCTCGCAGTACTTGGAGGTTTTGATCGTCCGCTGTACCGAGGCAACAACTGGATGGTGGATGGACATAAGCGGTACGATCCGTCGCTGACGATCTACGCCAGATGAACACCAAGGCAAGTCACCACAACATCTCCGTCGGAGGATCATGGAGTGAAGGAATACAGAATCGCCGCGCTGGCCATGCCGGATCCGCCACATCTACATGCGCGAGTTGCAAGGAACCGTCTTCCGCTACCACCCAGCAGCGACGCCCGTGGAGCTACTCGCACACTATCCATCCACGGAGGAGAAGAAGATGCCACGATGGTACACCTCGCCATGCGTTGTCGCCCAAGAGGAATCCATGGAGAGGATGGCACGATCTAGACGGTGTCTACAAGAGCCCGCACTAAGTCAAGAGAAGATCGCCATCTGGAAGAGATGCTGGACGCCCACCACCAGTGGACCAAGAAGAGGAAGAAGATCTAAGAGAACATGAAGAATCGAGGAAGATCCAGAGGAAGTGGAGCGAACGAGAGGAGCTGTCGTCGCGCCATCGACGTCTGTTCTCGTTGCACCGCCCGGCACCGGGGATCGATTTGCGAAGATGCCAAAGACCGCATTCAAGGTCTACACGGCAGGAGCGCGGCCGTGGTTGTGGAGGTTACCTCGTGATCGAATTCGCTAAGGCCTAGGTTCGCGATTGAGGCTTAGTGTGTTAGCCGTCGCCTAAGCCTAGTTGTGTCGCCTTTAGGCGTTAGATTGTGTGCTTAGGTTCGCTATTTTCTTTGAGTGAGTATGAGCCGCAAAGGCCCTTAGGCATCTGCTGCAAGCCATACTAAGTAATAAAGTTGCTTTTGGTTCTCTCGTTGTTGTTGGGTTTAACCAATCCCGTTTAGTTCTTGACTCACCCCATGCTTGCTACCTTATCTAACCTTTGGAGCCACGAGATGGTTACAACTCGCCAAACAATTGCAAGTGGTTGGTACCCCAAAGACCAAAGAAGCAATGAGCAACCAGCCTACAGAGCAGCTTCCCACAAGCACCCCAATTGACTTGCAAAACTTTGGAGCCTTCATGACAAGACAGATCGGTGATGAATACCATGATGACTCGGATGCAAGCCATGCACAACGAACAATAACAACAACAATCACCAAAGACGGAGCCCTCACCGCCATGGTCACCATGGACCATCCAAACTTTGCATCGCGAGGACTCGCCCACCAACATTTTCGGACATGTCTCACCTGTGGAAGGCGACGATTGGCCGGGTGATTGAAAGGAAGTTGCCGATCACTCAATGCGGCGATCGTGAAAGTTCTCTATGCCTCTCACCGTTGGAGGGCATCGCGCGAATGGTGGGAGAACCTGCGCCGCTCATGAGGCACCACGAATATCACTTGGGAGGAATTCTCTCGACCTTCCGCCAGCACCATGTACCGAAGGAATTATTGAACCAAGAAAGATGAATTTCGTGCTCAAGCAAGGAAGCTTGTCGATGTCCGACTACCTCAATAAGTTCGCAACTTGCTCGCTATGCCGCGAGAAGATGTTGCAATGCACAAGGCTCGCGAGTCGTTTCTGAAGGGATGAACATGGACTTGGTCAACCTCCTTGCACATACCTTCCCCGACTTTCAAGAACCGATCAATAAAGCTTTGATCATGGAGGATAAGCGCAAGGAACGGAAGACAATCGCAAACGCAGGATGATCCAAACAGGAGGCCAGCAATTCCAACAGAGCAGGGCGGTGCCACCGCAGCTCAACCGTTTTCTCCACGAACTCCGCCAGACACTGCACCAACCTCAAGACTCGCCGGTTGCTCGAACACTCGCACCCAAAGACCGACCAACGCTAATCCAACGGTCAACAAGTCGCAAGAGCCAAGGGTGTGCTATACTTGCCGTCACCGAGCCACTATGCAATCGGTGTCCACGAGGGGAACGATCACTCCGATTCGTTTCAACCTTGGAGCTACGCCGACTAAGACACCAAGACCGGTCACCAACAAGGAACTTTTCAAGCCCCCAACCACGGGAGGAGGGACGCACCGTGGTCCGAGGCCGTGTCAACCACGCCACCTGGAAGGAGCACGGAAGCACGGGCGTCGACCGGGTAAGTTCCTGGTTAATTTGATACCGCATCGATTCTGTTTGATTCGAGCTTCGCATTCTTTTGTGTCTCAAGTTTTTGCAACTAAGAATAAGTTGGAGGCTATACAACTTAATCATACTCTATTAGTTCAATCGCTCGAGCAGAGCTAAGCTCTAGAGTGGGTTGTTTAGAGCTAAGTTACTCATATTTGGAGTTGAGTTTCTAGCCAACCTAATTGTCCTAGATACCCAAACCCTAGATGTCATTCTTGGCATGGATTGGTTATCCAAGCACAAAGTCAGTCTTTGGATTGTGGCGAAGAGCCGTAATAGCTTGAGAGTACCGATGGAAGGAAAGTGGAGTTTCTAGCCACATCGGTTCGTGAAGGGCACTTGCTAGTAAACAATCAAGACCATTGCATTGGAGAATGTACCAATAGTCGAGAATACCGGATGTGTTTCGGAAGAATTACGGAATGCCACCCGATCGTGACATCGAGTTCGTCATCGATCTAGTGCCGTGGACGGCGCCAATTTCTAAGCGACCTTACCGAATGCCACCGACGAGTTAGTAGAAATGAAGAAGCGATTGAGGAACTTGAGAAAGGTTTCATAAGACCAAGTTCGTCACCATGGGGAGCACCGGTCTTGTTCGTTAAGAAGAAGGATGGAAGCATGAGGATGTGTATCGACCACCGTTCTCTCAACGAGGTCACTATCAAGAATAAGTATCCATTGCCCGAATAGATGATCTGTTTGACCGGATGAAGGAGCCGAGTGTTCTCAAAGATCGACTTGCGATCGGGCTACCACCGATTGAAGATCTACCCTAAGGATATACCAAAGACCGCTTTCAACGCGGTATGGACATTACGAGTTCTTGGTCATGTCATTTGGGTTGACAAATGCCCCACTTACTTCATGAACATGATGAACAAAGTCTTCATGGAATACCCGACAAGTTTGTAGTGGTGTTCATTGACGATATTCGTTTATTCCAAATCGAGGAGGAACACGAGAACACCGAGGTTAATTTGGAGAAACTCGTGGAGCATCGGTTGTATGCCAAGTTCGAAGTGTGACTTTGGAAGAAGGAAGTGGATTTCCTTGGCCATGTGATGACCGCCGAGGAGTAGCAGATTGACCCAGAAAAGTAAAGGCGGTGTTACATCGGGACCACCCAAGATCAGAACCAGTTCGCGATTTCTTGGGGATGGCAAGTTATTACCGCCGTTTTATCGAAGGATTCTCATCAATTGCTAAGCCTCTTACGCAATTGTTGAAGAAGGAGAAAAAGTTCACTTGGACTCACTGTGAGGAAAGTTTTCGAGAGTTAAAGAAGCGCTTGACCTCACCCCATGTCGATTGGTCGCGGATATTCGCAAGGATTTCGATATCTATTGTGATGCCTCGCGTCAAGGATTAGGATGTGTCCGATGCAAGAAGGAAGAGTCACGCTATGCGTCAAGACAATTGAGACCTCACGAGGAGAATTACCCTACTCATGATCCGGAATTAGCCTGAGTGCATGCTCTAAAGATTTGGCGACACTACCTTATCGTGAATCGCTGTGAAGTATACATGCATCATAAGAGTCTAAAGTACATCTTCACCCAATGATCTGAACATGAGACAGAGAAGGTGGTTAGAATTGATCAAGGATTACAATCTTGGAATCCACTACCATCCGGAAAGGCCAACGAGTTGCGCACGCCTAAGTCGTAAGAGTTACCGCAATGCTTTGGAAATAAAGGAAAGTTGCCGTAACTTCATAAGGAATTCCAAAGCTAAGGCTAGAAGTTGTGTCCGAGGGATTTGTAGCCAATTTGGAGGTACATCTACCTTGGAGAAACAGATTCGTGAGGCACAACCAAAGGATCCGTGTTGTCGACATCAAGATCAAAATGGCGAGGGGAAATTCAAAGATTTCACTGAGGATGATCAAGATATACTGATTAATGGTCGATTCGTGTACGCACATCGACGGTCTAAGACAGTTAATCTTGAAAGAAGCCCATGACTCAAAGTATTCGATTCACCCTCGAAGTACCAAGATGTACCAGGATGTTAAGAATAAGTTTTGGTGGCCGAATTTGAAACGAGAAGTCGCAGAGTTCGTTGCCTTGTGCGACACCTGGCAGAAAATAAAGGCGGAACACCAGAGACCCGCAGGTTTGCTGCAACCGTTAAAGATTCCAGAATGGAAGTGGGAAGAAATCGGGATGGATTTCATCACCGGTTTACCCAAGACCCAATCAGGTTACGATTCAATCTGGGTAATAGTTGATCGATTGACCAAGGTCGCACATTTTCGCGACCAAAACCACGCACTCGAGATCGCCTTGCGGAGTTGTACATGGCCGTAATTGTCGCTTGCATGGAGTGCCCAAGAAAATAGTGTCGATCGAGGATCTCGCCACCTCTCGCTTTTGGCGAGTTTGCATGAAGCATTGGGTACCCATCCAATTTCAAGATCGCTTATCATCCACGCATGCATGGACGATCGAAGGGTTAATCGATATTGGAGGATATGCCGAGAGCTTGTGCTCTAGAAAGTGCTACCCGATGGGATAAAAGTGTGCCGATGCAGTTCTCGCACAACAACGCTTATCAAGCGACCGCAAATGTCGCCATTTGAAGCTTTGTATGGCCGCGCTCGCCAACCGTTAAATTGGTCGAGACACCAACGCAGCAGTTGTTCGCCCGTATATCATTCAAGAAGCGTAAGAGCAAGTGGCTATGATCGAGAAAGATTGAAGATAGCCCACCAAGGCGTAAGAGTTATGCCGATAACCGCCGCCGAGATCTCGATTTGAGCCGTAAGATTTTGTCTATCTTCGAGTGACCCCGCCAGAGGTGTCAAAGGTTTCATGCCAAAGGGAAGCTTGCTTCAGGTATGTTGGTCCGCTCAAGATTTTGGAACGCGTGGGGAAGTTGTTTACCAATTGAGCCGCATGCATGTAGTTAGGAGTGCATGATGTCTTTCATGTCTCGCAGCTTGAAGAAGTGTCTTCGCAGCCTAAGAGCAAGCCCCGTTGGAATCAATTAAATTGAAAGAGGATCTTACCTACAAGGAGCAGCCAGTCAAGATTTTGGATGTCGCAGAGCGCCTCACCAGAAGCAAGACCGTTCGTTTTTGCAAGGTCCAGTGGAGCAACCACTCCGAAGGAGAAGCGACGTGGGAACGTGAAGAAGAGCTGAAAGCCGAGTTTCCTAACCTTTTCTCTAGCTAGCCTGAATCTCGGGGTCGAGATTCCTTTAAGGGGGGGAGGTTTGTAACATCCCAATTTTTCAGAGCTTAAAAATCTTTTAAATAGTTAGTAGGGAAAAATTCACCATTTGGTTTTATTTGATTTTAATTTCAAAAGCTTAATACTGGAATTTGCAATCAAAATCATTTAATGTGAATAATCCCAACATGAACAATAGCCAAAACTATTTTATTTGGGTTCTATGTGCTCAGATATATTTTCTAGATTTTTCTAGAATTTTTCTGAGTTCATTTGCTATTTTCTATTGCCTATTTGAATTTCTGGTATTTTCTAAATTAGAAAAACTAATTAAAATCTCGAAATCTCCTTGGCCGAATCTCTCCGCCTAACTCCTATTCCCACGCCACCACTTGACACAAGCGCTCGGCCACAAGCATGTGGCCCCATCGACAAAGTGGACTCGCCGTCGCCTCTCTCTCTCTCTCCGTGCGCCCGCTCGCTCTCCGCCGTTGGATCAAGCATGGACGGCTAGATGCGCGTGAGGCAACCAGACGGTCCGAATGTTCCTTTGATTGTGGACCGTTCGATTAGATCCGACGGCCGATCTTGAGTCCGCTCGCGACGCACCGCCGCGACGCGCCGCATCCTAACCCTAGCCGCTTTGTGGGTCCCGTGACGCCACGCCTCATCGCCTTCACCGGGACTCCTTCCCGTGTCCGAGCCGACTCTGCCCGCCGCCGCCTTCCTCGCGGACTCTCCTCCTCCGTGGCTATTTAAGGCCCGCGGCGTCAAAATCTCCGCACCGCCCTCCTCCAAAACCCTAGGACCCTCGCAGATTGCGGCGCCACCGGGAGAATCGAGCCCTTCAAACCTCGGCCCGCCGCAACCTTTCTCCGCCATCTCGCACCGCCGCGGTGAGCCTCGACCTTCCACGCCACCCGATTCGAGGTCGCCGTGGTGTGAGCTTCACGATGCGCACTCATCATCCTCGCGAGCCCCGCGACCTCGCCGCCGCTCAACCGAGCCGCCCGCCGCCAATCTCGAAGCGCCGCGCGGTGGGCCACCGCCGAAGCGCCCGACCGTGTCACCGCACTCATGAGGTCGTGAGGAGCCCGTGCTACCTCCGCCGCCGCCGTGGTTGGCCCGTTGTCGTCGACGCGCCCGACAAAGAGCTCGCCGGCGATGCCGCCGTGTCCCGCCGCCACCGCCGCGTCACCTATCGCCTCCGTGTCGCCAACGTGGACGCCACGCGCATCCATGTGCACCCACGGGATCTCGAACCCGAGGCTCAGACTTAGTCACCGTGAGCCGAGCCACCGACGAGTGGGACCCACCTGCCGATCCACAATACCCCGTCCCAAAGTTTCACGACGTCACATAAGAATAAATCTGATTTTCCTTTAGAAAATAATTCAATAAATTCATAAAATCTGATTTTCAAGATTTTATGTAATTTCAATCTTCCAAAGCTCATAACTTTTGCATCCTAACTCCGATTGAGTCCATTCAAATTTCTAAATTTGTCTAAATTCAAGATCTAGCTATCTGAGATTTTTATTTAATTTTTGGAGTTTGTTTTGCCTCTGTTATTTATTTGTTTTGTTTGTTTTTGCTTCGTTTGGGCGTAGACGTCGATACTTCGGGAGTTTTCGTCGAAGAAGGCTTCAACCAAGTTCAAGACCAGTACATAGACCTATTCCAAGGCAAGTTATACCTTTGATCATATTGAATCCCAGTTTTCCCAAATTACATTGTGTTAAATTATTGCATTTACTTTAATTATGTATTTAAATGCTTTTGGGCTAGTTATTGATCCCACTTGTTATGTTCACCTTGCCTACCTGTATACCTTCATCTTTGTCGCCCTAGATTGGTTTATTATTTAGTTGGTATTAACATATTGCCAACATGGTGGGTTAGAACGACTAGAATTGCTTAGCCATGCTACGAGTCATCATCTCATGTGAGCGCAATTATGAAATTGACTAAGTGACTATGGAACTGTGTGATAAAACTGTGTGTGCTGTGTGCTATTACTCGTGATGGCATGTGTTGCACTAAACCAATGGGTGGTAAAAGATTTAGACCGAGGCAAGTGGTGGATACTGTGAACCGGTGGCTTTGTGATTGGGATTTATCTGTGGTTTAGTTAGAAAATCGGAAGTCTTGCCTCGGCCAATTAAGGACTTAACTTTGTGCGACATTGAATCGAGCTATCTTTGACGACCACATGTCCGTGACAGCCTAACTTAGTAGGTTACGGAGTTTCAACATTGGGGTTCGTGGATAGGTTAAGCTTTGTGATATGGGATGTGTGATTAAGAACGCCAATGTTGAGACGGTTTCGAATCGTTATGTTACGATCGGTGCTAGCTACACCGCTTGTATCGTGGGTAAAGTGTACAAACCTCCGCAGAGTGTTAAACAATCTATTCGAATAGCGCGTCATGGTCATGGACACCGCCGAATTTCACATGAGGGGTAGTGTTCATAAAACTTTGGGTATGGGACACCGTGTGGCATAAGCTATGTGGTGTGGATCAATCGATTAGCTTTGTGTCTTTGTGGAAACAATCTGTTAAATTAATATTGCTTATTTGTTTTAAATTATGCTTTCAATCTATTATTTGTATTCAATTGCAAATGTTGCATTTTTTGCAAAATAACCACGTAAGCCATTCCTTTGGAATAAGCCCGCATCTATATATTGCATCTCGTGGTATGATTTATGAGTACGGTTGTGTACTCACGCTTGTTGTAAAACTTGCGCCCAAACCTACGTATGGAGGAGTCTTCGCCGCTCGAGGAGGAGTTTGTGGAAGAAGGTTGATCGCTAGGTCATCGATCCCACGGTCTGCTGTGGTGTGCCGATGGGAGTTTGCCGAGTTTATTGTCGCTCACGCAGATTTCTTTAGTGTTAGCTGCGTGGCTTATTAAGTTGTAACTCGACCTTAAGGTCAAAACTCTAAGTTGTTACTCAAACTATTCGTTTATGTTATATTTCGCTTGTGTGGATTGATATTCACCTATGTTACCGCTGTGTGCACTAGCGTGATCCTGGACTAGTGCAGAGTACACAGAGGGTCCAGAATTGCATTTTTGGGTCCCGACACTCACCGCGATGAAGCCCTCGCTCGCCCCGTCGCGACAAACGACGCTGCGTCGCCTCTATCTCGACCTCGCTCCCACAGGAGAGAGACTTCGTCTCCACTGACCGCGACTAGTCGTCTCTCCCCTCAATTGGATCACAGCAGTCGGCGAGGCAGAGTTGTCTGATTTGGCGGTGAAACGGCAAATCTAGCCTCCTTTTCGCCGAATTGGCAACGAATAAATAGGCAAGCGTCCCAGTCAGCTGCAGATTCTTGCCGCTACCCTAGAGCACCGCATACCATGTTCCGTGCACCGAAAGCACCTCAGGCCCTTGCTGTGCACCCAAAGACTTGCAACCCACCTACTGCTCACTGGGACCACTGGACCCGGGCTGCCGCTCGTGCCGCGTGCCTATTATCGTCACCGCATCGCATCGCCCTCCTGCCACGCGTCCAGTTCACTACACAACCAGGGGCCTGCTGCGCGTGCCACTCGGACGATCACGTCTTCGCGCTGCGTCGCTGTCCCCACGTCGTGTCCCTACCGATCACTCGGAGTGCGAGAAGTAGCTGTTGTGCGCCTTAAAACACCCTACGTTCATCACTCTCTCCCTCCACAACAGCCTCATTCACTCGGCACAGAGACAAAGAGGAGCGCGCGAGAGACAGAGCACGCGACAACGAGTTTTTCTGATTTCGCAGCCGATTTGAGATATTCTAGAGCGATGTTTAGCAGTTGTACTAGTAGATAAAGTTCTAGTTGAAGCGAAGATGTTAGAGAAGAGGCAATTTTTTCGCAGGTATGTTATATATATATAGTGTAATTAGTGTTTGATTAGCCTTTTGACAATGTTAGGAATATAGTCATCATTAATTTAGTAGTTTGTTGATTATGCACTGATTAGGTAACATAATTAGATAAAGATTACCAAAGTATAGTTGCTTTGGTGATATAGAAAAATGTAGATTAAATAGTGCAAACTGGTTAGGTGATTGTGTATAAATAAAATGTTTGGCAAATATTGTGCACAAATAATGGTATATAGTTTGTTTGAAAAAAATTATAGTACATATTGCGAATGTGTTTAGCATGATTGTTGGCTATGTAGGAACAATATTTAAACATAGTTGTTGATGGTTATGGCATTTATTGGCGTGCATGATTAGGAAGATAGTTGACATTAATTTGCTAGTATGTTAATTATGCACTGATTAGGTAACGTAATTAGGTTAAGATTATCACAGTTTAGTTGCTCTGATAATGTAGAAAAATATAGATTAAGTAGTGCAAACTATTCAGGTGGTTGTCTACAAATAAAATGTTTAGCACATATTGTGTACAAATAATGGTGTAGGTGAAAAAAATTTATAGTAAATGTTGCAAATATGTTTAACGCGGTTGTTGGCTACGTAGGAAAATATTTAAACATGGTCATTGATGTGTATGGCATTTTTGACACATTTGATTAGGAAAATAATCGTCTTTGATTGACTAGTATGTTAATTATGCACTGGTTATGTAACATAATTAGGTCAGGATTATCAAAGTTTAGTTGCTTTTGTGATGTACAAAAAATAGATTAAGTAGTGTGAACTATTCAGTTATGGTCTACAAATAAAATATTTAGCACATATTGTGTACAAATAATGGTGTAGTGTGTGTGTGTGAGTGAAAAAAATCTAGTAAATGTTACGAATGTGTTTAACACTATTGTTGGCTATGTAGGAAAAATTTGTGAATTGTTGGGTAGTTAGTTTCATTCGTAGGTAGTAAAAAAATGGTGAATTGCTAGAAACATGAATATTAAGTGTATTGAGTTATTGTAGCGTAGGTAATGTCCAACATGCAAGACTTGCTTATATTTTTCGGCGACGGTCACGTACGGGGTGGATCGGGTGGTTTGGACATGTCAAGATGCTAGTGTAAGGTGGTCCGAAAGGAGGGCCTGAATGAGATGGCTATTGACGAGCTGAGAAACTGCATTCGGAGAGAGTTCGACACGAAGACAACAAGGAAGAAGCTTGTCATAAAGGCGACAACCAACACGAATGGGCGAGGGCAGTGCATATGAGAGTTAAACAAGGTGAAGAATAGCATTGCATAGGGCCAGTACATGTAGATTGCTACGAATCACAAGACGATGATATACGGGAGACCGATGGTGTATGTGCAGTTCGCACAAAGGGTGTCATCAAACATTGATGATGTTGATGCCAGTGGGAGCGAGAAGTGCAGGCGATGGGTGATGATGGGAGCACGACATGTGTTGGTTTAGTGGAAGACTCTAATAGAAGACTTGTAGAGAATTTTGTTGAAAATGAGAGGGCGGGAGAATGGTGGTCGACCCGTATTTACTGCGATAAGTTTCTACCAAACCAGCCGGCTGAGTTGGAGTTCGATGAGGACATCGACCCAGGCTCGGATAGTAGTGAAGAGGACACACCTGGGGGTGTAGGGGGTGTTGGTCTGGTGGGAGGAATTGTGTCAACGGAGTTGGCTTACGTTTCATCTAGATTGGATGAACTTGCAGTGTGGTCAATTGTAGTGCCATGGGACCACGAGTCACAATGGGGGTTTGATGGTGACACCATTTTAGTTGGGTAGCATTTCCCAAATAAGGTGATCATGCAACAAGCTATAACACGGTACACTCTGTCCATCACTCGTGTGTATCAGGTGCACAGGTCAAACCCAACTCATTACATAGTAAAGTACGTAGTAGAAGGCTTCCGTGGCAAGGTCTGTGCGTAGAAGGTGAAGGACCATGGTACATACTTCACTATTACGGTGCTGATCGACCACACTTGTGAGCTGAGTAAGCCATAGCAGCAGCATAAGCATGTTACTTCCACATATGTGGCAAGACTAATCAGCTACCTAGTTACGGAGGATGTGTCTGTCTCCTTCAAAATGCTGATGTCAGATGTTGCCAATCTGATTGGTTATCCAGTCAGCTAAGACAAGGTCAGATGATCCGAGCAAAAAGTGATCGAGTCTATGTACGGGTATGAGGAGGCGTAAAACCTTGTGTCAAGGATGCCTCATCAAATTGTAGAAGCAAACTCTGACACATACATAAACAAGCTGGACATAATAGATCCTGGTAGAGGTGTGATGTCGGGACCCAAAATTTTGATTCTGGAATTAAATAATAGAGGAAAAACAAATTCCAAAAATTAAATAAAAATCTTAGATAAATAGAGCTCGAATTTAGATAAATTTAGGAATTTTAATGGGCTCAATCGGAGTTCGGATGCAAAAGTTATGAGCTCCGGAAGATTGAAAATCTAAAGAAACCCTAATTTTAGATTTTCCAGAATTTCCGAATTATTTCTTAACAGAAAAATTGGATTATTGCGCAACGCTGACGTCATCAGAGAACGTTCGGATGGGGCGAAAAATGGACTGACAAGTGGGACCCATATGTCAGAGACACGGCGCACGGTAGACCAGGTCTACCGAGCCTCGAGACTCAGGGACCGGTGGACTGAGCCACGTGGCGCACACGTGGCGCTGACGAGGACGCCGCGCGCGCAACGCGGATGATACATGAGCGTGGCGCCGAGGTGGCGACCACGTGGCGTGACACGCCGATCGACGGCGCGGCGCTCGGGAACCGACGGCAACGGCGAACGGCGGGGCTTCGCCGGCGGTGAGTGGTACCGGCGTGTAGAGGGCGCTATTGCGAACCTCTGGGTGCAACTCCGTGTGATCGAGAGGGATGGTGGCGACCGGCGGCGAGAGTTGAGCGGCGGAGCTTCTTCGTGTTTTGTTGGACGGGGGCTCCGGTGAGGTTCCGGCGACGGCGAAGGCTCCTGGAGGTAACCCTGGTGACGCTGAACACGGCGGTGCAGACCACGAGGGTAGAACGGCGTCGGTGGCGGCGC
The DNA here is from genome assembly GCA_036346255.1 of Ampelocalamus luodianensis. Lineage (NCBI taxonomy): Eukaryota > Viridiplantae > Streptophyta > Magnoliopsida > Poales > Poaceae > Ampelocalamus > Ampelocalamus luodianensis. The sequence goes on along the minus strand of CM070622.1, from coordinate 20,948,787 downwards.
AAAATGGAGAGAAAGACCGGCGGCGAAAAACCCTAAATCTCCGATTGCGGCGGCGCTAGGGCTCGGGAGGAGGTGAGGGTGGTGGCTTTGGGTTGCGGTTGAGAGGGCGAACCCGGGGGTCCTATTTATAGGGTCCGGGAGGGCTAGGGCGGCGTACGGCGGCAGAACCCTAAAAGAGTCCGAGATGAGCTCGCGGGAAAAACGGGGTTTGAAACAAAATCAGGATAAGATTTTGATCCAGGAAGATGCGGGGAGATAAATGATGAGATTCTACGCGTTTTCTAGAAGGGGTTCTGTTGGAAATCTCGCGTTGTCATACGGGACTCGGAGGTCGGCAATGGCGGACGGGCGCGACCGTGCGCGAGGACGAAGCCGGGCGCGGAGGCGAAGACCTGACGTGTGGGGCCCACACGTCAGCGGGTGCGACGGGCGCGCGCGCGAGTTGGGCTGCGCGTGGGGTTGGGCCGGAACAGAGAAGAAATGGGCCGGAGGAAAGGGATTCGGCCCAAATCTTTTATCTGAGATTTAAATAGGTTTTCTATTTTAGAAAATACCAGAAATTCAAATAAGCAATAGAAAATAGCAAATGAACTCAGAAAATTCTAGAAAAATCTAAAAAATATAATTGAGCACATAGAACCCAAATAAAATAGTTTTGGCTATTGTTCATGTTGGGATTATTCTCATTAAATGTTTTGATTGTAGAGTCCAATATTAAGCTTTTGAATTAATTTGAAATAAATCCAAATGGTGACTTTTTCCCTACTAACTATTTAAATGACTTTTAAAAGCTCAGAAAATTGGGATGTTACATGTGAACTATTACATATTGGACCATGTGTTCTGAGCATTCGGTCAAGCTATAAAGAGCTTCAAGTTCTATCGTCCGGTGCTCACAATGAATTACACTTTCCTTACCGAAAGGTACAAGGGCACCATACTCACAGCGGTAGCAGTAGATGCAAATAACTAGCTTCTTTCGATTGCCTTTGCCATCTTGAGAATGAGAGCACAGACAATTGGTTTGTGGTTCTTTGCAAATATCAAGCGGGTCGTTATGGGAGACAGCCTAATGTGTGCCTTATCACAAACTGTAATGCAGGGTTGTTGTCCGCACTCAACACCATGAAGAATGGGATGCAACCCCCCTTACAGTGGAACAATGTAAAAACCCGGTGGTGCATAAAGCATCTTGCATCAAACTTCTTCAGCCGATTTCGTAGTAAGGATCTGATGAAGACCTTCAAGAAGTTGTGCATGCAAAACCAGAGACGCAAGTTTGAGGCCATCTGGAATGAGCTTGATGAGCAAATTGCGAGGCATACCAGGGAGTCCTCTCTAGATCCACGGGAGGAAGAACATGTCGCAAGAGGGGCATCCAGGTGCACCAGTAGCTTCTCCAAGTGGATAAATCTACATGCTCCTGAGTTGGAGAAATGGTCACAATTGTATGACACTAACGGTGCGAGATATGGCATTATGACAATCAACAAGTCCGATGTGTACAACAGTGTGCTGAAAAGTGTGCGGTATCTCCCTATCACCGTGATTGTTGACGAGACCTTGACTCGCAAAGTTTATTATTTCATCAATAGAGGCACCATAGGAAACCAACAACTGGATGAAGAAAGATAGTGGTCCAAAAACATACAGAGGTACATAGACATGAAGATGAAGAAAGCTCGTATGCACTACATTCGGGTGATTGATGGCCTAAGGGGGGAGTATGAGATCCGGCTGAGGTAGAAATATGTAAATAGTCATGCCAGAGAGGATGTGAAGCATGTTATCGGACATACGCGTTCACAAAAGCAACATCTTTTTCCGGCACAAGTTCTTCCTAACTTGACCGATATAAGTCCACATACACACCACACGCCTCAAATAACATCAGTAAACACCATTGTCAATTATTCATCAACTAAATTATTCTAGACCTAGCCACATGGTCTAACAATCTTACCTTTGATGAATACATTAACAACACCTCAAGATTGCATGATGAGTTATAGGAAAAGAAAATGCAAAAGCTTTAAACAGGTTAAGAGAAGAACTGAAGTTGATTTTTTTTAGAATTTTAAGCCACAAATCTCTCCCCCTTTGGTAATGTAAGCATCAAGGCTCAAAAAGAAGAGAAAGATATAAGAAAGAATAGTTGATTATTTTAAATTTTATATTTAAAAATGCACCACGAAAACTTAAAAGAGTATTTAAAGCAATTGAATTGATGTGTACAAAGTCATGCTCTTATAAAGCTTGCCCGATCATAAACATGCATATATATCAAAGCAGGCCAAAAGAAACTTATAATGTGATTAAGAAAATTAATGTACATGACATATGATTAAGCAAATTAAAGTACATGACATACTTTCACAAAAAAATATCACTAAAGAAGATAGCCATCTAAAAATACAGAGTGAAATTTAGATGCTAGAATCAAGAACTAAGTGAGCCACAAGTGCCAAAATGAAGCACAAAGCTTAACATAGATTTACATAGCTCAGCACATATCACTTTATTATTGACACTTTAATTATGGTTTATCTCAGTAAAGCACGTCCTAGACTAGGAGCCATCTACAACGACCTCTTGAGCTTCAGCCCAAATTAATTTCAACTTACTTATAATGACCTTTTGAGCCAACTTGAATCATATTTCTTTGATTGAAGCATATCAAGCCTAACTTTTTTATCATGCCGAGTCAAAAAGCTTAAGGTTTCATGATCTCGGTCATACAAAACTCCCCCCACGTTCAAGCCTAGTGCAATGACAAACCGTCTCGTTGGGAAGAATTATTGAGATGCATACAAAATTAGTAATTTTCACCAAAAATTTGCCACATGTATTTCTAGAATAGCCAGAAGTGATTCAAGAAGGAACTGAAATGGCTCAAACTTAGACTTGACCTAGAATCAGAATTGAACTAGGCATTTAAACATGACACATCTTAAGAAATGATCACTCTAAACAAAACTAGTCAAAGAATTCAGCCTTGCCATGTTGTATTGTTGTTTGTTCAAGTTGACAAAATTTTATTAAATAGCTAATTATGGTATTGCTAAGTTATGCATGTAAAATCATAATCAATAAAACTCAATATTCACATCATGACTTGTTCTGAGACTACTAGCTTAAATAATGTTTAAAGTTCTCAAAAATAAACTTTTACAAAGACATACAAAAGAAACCCCCCTTCGAGCAATTCCATTGGATGACATACCCCCAACTCACTCCGTAAATAAGATCTAGAAATCTAGTACTGAGACACACAACATGGAGGAATAGCAACAAAACTAGAACCAGAATCATGTACGCGTGCACGATCAGAACGCCAAAAAGGAACCTGGCTGACTGCTTCTCGAAACGTAGGCAAAACAGAATGACAATTATTTTAATTATATCCCAAACCAGTACGTGAAGAAAATTTAAAACCATCATAAAAATCCTCTAAAAACCTAGGTTTCGCATTAGTTCTAGGAACAACAAAAGAGGTTGCACGATTTTATCTTAATATATTCAATCTTTTCTTTTTCTCTTTCTTAGCACGCTTAAAACAAAATTCATGCCAGTGTCCATCTCTACCACAATAGGTGCAATGAACTTTAACATAATTAGAATTCTTTTGAGATGATGAGCTAGCACCTACAACATTAGCAAAAAGCTTTGCACAAAACCAGCAAATTTAAACATAGTTTTATGAGGCTCACTTTTTGTTTCAATTAGCCCACTTCCAATGACCTTAACTACCTTAGGTGGATTATTCTTGGCATAATCAGCAACATTAAAACCTAGATCAGTGTTTTTGACACTCAGTTTTGACTTGTCTAGAATCATATTCAAAATTTTCTTACCAAAAGAAAATCTCTCTAAAGTGTTCTTAATCTACTCATTTTCTTTAGCTAAATTGGGACAAGTTGTGTATTTAACAGGTTCATTCACAACATTTTTAGAAGCACTAGACTGATCAATCTATCTTTTTCAGTAAAATTATTAAGTTGTCTAGTTAGTACTTTTATTTCTGTGCCAAACATAGGACAGTTAGTGCAAGAAAGTGTTTCATAATAAAGCATTTGTTTAATAGATTTCTGAGATGAATTAAGTCTAGCTTCTAGCAGTTCACAATTAGAACAAGCTTTAGATTGAGCATTTGAAATACTTGACTCTAAACATGTAGAAGAACTAAACTTGAGCTTTTCAATTTTATCATTTGCAAGTTTTAACTTCTCATCACAAGAGTCATGTGCCACTCTTTGTTCATCAAGTTTAGCAGACACATATCTAAGTTGAACCAATGTTGATGTATTAATTGTTCTAGCAGTCTCCAACTCAGAATATAAAACTTGACAAGACTCATAAGATTCATCATCAGGAATAGAATCTCTAACTCTATCAATTTCATAATTCAAGTTCTCAACAACAAGATCATTTTTTTAAAAAAATCTTTTATACTTTTTGAATTCATCTGTCAACCTAAGCACAACATGATATAAATCTGTATAAAAAGGTTTTACCTCACCAGGGTCACTATAGAGATCATCATTGTTGAGCTCTTTATTGTTTGCTATTGCAACCTATCTCTGATACCACTTGTAGGATCGTTAATTCCAATCAGAAAGAGTGTGTGAATTATTGTGGAAGACTTCAATAAAAAAAAATCTGCTTGAATTGGATATCACTATTTATTTTCTGGATCAACATGTTTTTAACTACAAAGTGCACTCAGGGCACCCAAAACCCTGGACAAAATCAGCTAGCAATTCCCGCAATGCACAGACGCATGCCCCAGCTGCAGCCAACCGCCGCCACACAAATTGTGTTCAGCCGATAGAAAAATAGCACGTACACATCCGCCGGCAGCACCAAGACCTCCTCACGCGAAGACCTGATCCCCTCCAGCCGCCAGGTAGCACTGAAACCTACTCACGTCTACGGCCGCATGCACTAATGTCCCGAGAGAAAAAGATCAGCCGCACCTTGCAACTCACCTCATCCACGTGAGAAGAACAAGCCGCAAACAGCACCTCATCTCACACAGCAGCCACACACAAATCCACGTCCAGAGAGGGTAAAAAAAAACATGCAGCTAGCACATCCTTGTACATTCCAGCCACACAAAGCACAAAACCTCCTCACGAACCACTTCACGCAGCAAATCTAAACAGCCAAGGGCCCTTGGCAGATTTCCAGCAGCCGCCGCTTCTAATCACGTAAAGCCTCGTACCCTAATCCCTCAGCCGCCGGTGCTTTATGCCTTCCAGCGACAACACCTAACCCCTACGTATGACCCACTATTCTTAGACCTGTACGTGGGCTTATACACCGGGTTATAAAATTCAATCTAATCTAATTTTTCTCAGTTTTTCAATTTTGAACACCCTAAAATTATCACGTGTCATAGCCTCCGAACCGTACATCCGTAGCTACAACACGTATCATCCATCTTTGATCTTCACGCGTCTCAACTCGAGCTCGACCGTCTCCTCCAGTATCCTCGACCTTCTGGACCATGACTTCGCACCAAGTCATCTCTTAGTCCTCGCCGTAGACCACAATTGCCTCCGAGTTACCCTGCACATGCAAAGACCAAGCAACATCTTTTCCCGGCACAAGTTCTTTCCAACTTGACCGACATAAGTTCACACACACGTCACACGCCTCAAATAATATCAGCAAGTAACATTGTCAATTATTTATCAACTAAATTATTCTAGACCTAGCCACATGGTCTAACAGAATTATCTGTCTTTTTCTTATCAGCTCAATATGGTATCGGAGTTAAGAGGTCTTAAGTTCAAAACCCGGTTAGTGCAATTAAAGAAAAATAATTGTAGCATACTTCTATTCCACGTCTTAGACCTGATGGAGTCTACACGTAAGGTGAAGTGTTAAGTATAAGTGAATTGCCCGTTATACCTTATTAGCTTAAGCTTTTGGATGATTGATTAGTGCATGCAACTCTATACTCATTTTGATTCAATAGAGCAAGGCTCTCGGTTGACGAAGAAACCTAAAAGGGTAAACTCTCAGATGTGACAATGCTCGGTGGAGAGAGCGGGCACATGAACGCCTATCTAAAGCTGGACATTAGCAGCACATGCCACTGCCACGCAGCGACGTTAGATCAGATAGGCGTTCACGTGCCCTGCTTCTCCACCCTGCACAAACACACCAATACATCGACAGCAGTGTATCCCTCATAATCCTAACCAAAACTGCGCACTCAAACCTCTGCTTGGATGTTGCATTGAGTGGCGTTTCAATTTATAGCAAGGAGCTGAGGAGTACCGATCAACTCGAGACACCAAATGCGCATGCTTTTGTGCCAAGAAGCAGGAGGAAAACAAGGGCTTGAAGCCAAAAATAGGACGCAAGAATAGATCGGTCTGTAACACACAACTGACACAAGTGGCAGGCAAACTTGTTTGGCATGTAGCTTCAAGCCGGGGAGCAACCTAACCATTTCAAGGGTGCCTTTCTCTGGTCACCATGCATGCACCGTTGATGGCTGCCGCGTGCGCCACTGGGTTGGTGTTTCCCCCCTCAATTCCGGCAAGATTCAGGTGGTGAAGGCCGAGACAGTCTCCGGCAAACAAGGAGCGGCAGTCAGCAGTACTGATCGTCTTTATGTTCCAAGTCCCAACAGATGACTGGTGTATGCAGAATTATAATGTGGTGTGCTAAGATGGGCTTCCAGATAAGGGCGCTGCCAATTTCCACTGGCCCACCCTGTCTGGACTCTGGCCCAGGAACAGGGCCAACATTTTGGAGGCTCTGCGACGAGAGAAAAATAGAGGCCCTTTTTTAACAATATTTTTTATTTATTTATTTCAGTAGCGAGACTAATGTTTAATACATCACAATAAATTATGGCCTCTAAGCTCAAAGCAGTACTCATTTAGAGCCCAAAATAACCCTCCAATGGGTAGGAATACCATGTACGGACAGTTACAATATTTTGGAAATGCGTATTTTTAAATTTTCTTAGATCTGGAAGCACGTCGTACGTACTGGTACACTACATGAGGGTCACAGCAACGCCGCAGCGTACGTGTCCTAGCTTGACTGGAAACATTCGGGATCACAGAATGACAAATGAATCCGCAGCATTCACGCATCCCAAGCCGGAAATTACGGCTCGAGCCGTCGCTGAAGGAAACAGGGCGAATTCGGACAGAGCACTCGCTTCTTTCGCCGGTTTGGTGGGTGGCTGGTGCGTTACACCGGCCGTCCGTCTCGTTTGGCGCTTAGTATCGTCGAGCACGTAGGCAGGAAGGAGCTGCAAAGTCATCAGTCATTGCTTGGGCTGGCCGGGGCGGGGGAAGTGAACTGGTCAAGCGGTGTGGGCAGAAGAAGAACTGAAGGAGTGGGCCGTGTGTGGTAGTGCAAGTCCCAATCACAATTTCACATCCTCCTCCACCACCGATACATTCTGATTTAATACTTTTGAAAAACAGCAGCCGCTTCTAGTCGAGCAGGTGGCGCACAGCCGCACAGGTGGCCGGCCTTGTTTCGTTGTTCAAGACGGGTGGACGCACAGCGCTTAAGTGTGCTAGTGTTGGAGTTCATGGGCATGACCCAAATAAACTCATAACAATTCTCAGAAAACCCCGAAGGTTCATTCATGGTAAAATTTGGGGAGTTTAGTACCACATTGTCACTCTAGGTGAAGAAAGTGGAACACCCATTTATAAGTGGGGGTATGTCCATGCCTAATTGAAACAGCCAAAAGAAGATTACACGGGCGCTCGCTCGCCTCGCCGCCACGCTTAATAAATTGGATAGGATAAAAACAGTTCAAACCGAACGTTTGAAATCGTGCTCATCCCGTGGGGCTATTATGACACACATTAATTATGTTTATTGTGGTTTCCAATTCTCGTTGCGTCTTGATTGTTGTTTCCTCTAAAGCAGCTGTGTGTCTACAAGAGGTGACGACCTCTCTGGTTAACATAATACACAACAGAGAAAACCACCATTGTTGTTGGTTGCGCTGCGTCGCCTTGAAGTTTACTCCATTCCTACACGGTGGGAAGAGCAGTCTCTCCAAAATCATCTCCCTGTTGGTCCTGCATGAGAAGAGGCGAATCAGGATTTTGGAAAACGTTCGCACGACTGCTCATGCTTCCTCTTCTTCTATTGGTTCACGTCTTCCTCGGCAATCCATACCGTACTGCGACCATCACCGGAGTGATACTTTGTAAGTCGTAGTGATCTCTCTTTTGCATGACTATGTCATACATGCTAGCAATTATCTCTCTGATGATGTTGTTCACTGCTGCTAGTAAAGTTCTACATCTAGGCAATGTCATGTTTAATGTGTCTAGTATACATGTTGTGCTTTACTCTATCACTGTGTTGTAGATTAAATTAATCACCAAAGTGCGCATAAATCTAACAATTCGAAAATGTGATAGGCACTTTGTGATGGCTACTTTTGCCAAGGTTATGAAACTAGAGAAGTTCACCGGTATGAATTTCCAAAGATGGCAGACAAGGGTCTAATTGTGGCTCTCGGCTATAAATGTATTTTGGGTCGTGTTTACCAGGTCCTGAGGGACCTAGTACTGGCAAAGAAAATACGACATGACTACGACCATTTTTGTCGGGTGCATTCTAAGCGTGTTGTTTGACCAACTTTGCAATGTGTACATGCACATCAAGATTGTTGCTGAACTGTAGAGGCACTCGAACATAAGTCCGTGGGTTCAGATGTTGGACGTGAGCTGTACATCATAGAGCAATACCATGGCTACAAAATGGTTGGTAACCGTTCTATAGTTGAGTAGGCTCATGAACTACAACTCACTCTAAGTTGTGAGGACCCCAGTTTATTTGACTTGTAATGCTTAACCAACCACCTGGTCCTAGCATCACAAATCAAACAAACCAAGCCTTGAGATATGTATACTTTCCAGAACTGAAGTATACACACCTCTTCACAAAATCATGCATCAACTCCATTCTAGACATAGCATCCAAACATTATGATATTAAACAGTAGACAACAAAATAGAGTTATTATAACAGAGGGCCGACTGGCCAAATGACAAACAGATAGCAAAGTAAACAGCGGAAGCAAAAGTGCCATAAGATGGCTATAAACAAAAGCCAATCAGTGTGTCTTAGCCCACAAGGCAACCAACCGGACCGCCAAGCTAGTCGTCCCAAAACCCGCACATCTCACAGAAGTAAGGCCCTTGGGGCTCACCTGCCTCCTTTGCAACAAAAATATTAAGCAAAGCAAATGAGTACAAAAATGTACTCGCAAGACTGACGTGTGGACTAGCAGAACTATGCATAACTACATACAGGCTTATTTGAGTGGAGGCTGTATGGCTTATTTTAGCACAAATCAATCTTTATTTGCAATAATGTAATACATTTGAAAGCAAGTTGGCAATTCATTTTTATTGTTGAAATAACAGCGACAGCAATAACAGTAAGTAGATGACAACATCCTGGAAGTGACTAACCCATTAGTCACCACGACCATAGCGTGAATTACCCATTCATGCCACCCATGTCAAATTTTAATTAAAAGGTTGTAGTCTAGTTCTCACGGGGCATATCCGAGCGTGTCCATAACCTAGGACGAGGCTATTCGAATAGATCAAAACCCTGCAGGGGTGTACCAATGTACCCACACTTCAGACCGCCTTTTTGCCACAAAAGCACACTTCCGAAGGTATACCGGCACAGCTAAGTCCTACGAGACATTTCCAATATTGTATATTAACTACGAGCCACTCGTATGGATAGAAATCCATACGCTTACATGGTAAAGCCGAAAAGACAACTACCCACAAAGGGTAAAGCCTTTCGGACAACTACCGTGCTCCCAACACCATCCCTCCTGCGACCCCCTGCGACTCGGAGCCAATACACGCCAAAGTACTAAGTCAAGAGAGGTCACATACCCTCTAGTGTGGTTAGCACGCAAAATGCTCAGAACGGTGGCGCAAGTAACTCGGTCCTTAAATGACTCGGGCACCATTCCAGTCACACCCAAAAGCACACCAACATACCGTTGTGCCCAAGTCCAAATCATTTTATTTTCAGTTTTTAGTTTTCACAATTAAACATAGCATGAATACTGAAACACAAAGTTATGATAATTTTGTGTGAGTTTACCGACTAAGTCGACAACCGCCCATTTCTACCGATAACTAAGCATGTCTAAGCAGTTCAATTCGTGTCTACTAAGTGATAAGAGATCATCCAACGATCTCTAATCACAGCAAATAACCTAGACTCAGGTAGTAGAGGAATATCATTTACCTGCAGATTATGCAACTAAAGAGCCCACTAACCATATTTTAACACAAAATAGCAATACGTACATACAAGTTGCAAACAAGATATTAGTTTGAATATAAAGGGATTAACATGATCAAACTGCTTGCCTGGTTGCTGTTGCTCAATATGTTGCTGAGGCTCACTCTCGATAATACCAGAATCGTCGCAATCTATCGATCGAGCAAAAAGAACGAATAAGAACAAATAACACTGACAATAACCAAAATTCAATTTAATCCAATGAGCACAAATTTCACACAGCAGCTAGAGCATGATTTTACAAAATTTTAGAAACAGAGAACATTTTATTTGGAGTTAAAGAGAATTTTCTAGGGATTTTTCCAAGTCAGAAATATATAAAAACATCATTTAATTATTTATCAAAATTTTATGAACAGAACATATTTAAAACCTATTCTGATAAAAAGTACATTAAAAATGAAAATTAAAAAAATGATTTCATTCGATTTGGAGCAAAATTGAATTAGTTATGAATTTTCTAAGTTAAATGATTTATCAGTTCAACAGAAATTCAACTCGGAAATACTAAAAGCATTAAATCCTTTTTCTACCGGTGCTCAGCGAGCCACTGCCACTGACCGGTGGGACCGAGCACAGCGTTGACTAGGTCAGCCTCGACCCAGCCCCGCCGAAGGTGACGTCGACAACGTATTCTACGAATACGCCTTGAGTTTATTCCAAGCGTATTCTAAAAACGCGTCAGCTCGTCCGACAACAGAGGGGCTCCGACCGTGACTTCGCCGGGCGCCTCGCCGGCGAAGGAGAGCTCGTCGGTGCCGGACAAGGGCAAAAATGGAACCTAGACGATATCGCGCACCGCAGCACCGGTGGTCGTCGAGGTGACCGACGCGACGCGACGCGAGGGGCGAGTACGAGCTACGGTGAAAACGGCAATGCCAAACCAGCAACACTAAACATGAACTAGCGCGCGCTAAAGCTACCCTGAGGTCCTACGAACTTACTGGGATGACGCGGTGAGGATGGTTCGGCCGGAGATGAGCTGGCAGCGATGGATCGAGGCGGCGCCCAAGGCGTTACCGAGGAGGGAGCAGCTTGAGCAAAAACAGGGGAAGGGGGAGGTGGAAATAGCTCGGGTGAGTGCACGAGATGGTGCTAGCGCGGGCAAAAGCTCTAGGAAACAACTCACCGGCGATGAGGACGAAGATTCAAACTTTCGTCCGAGGAAGAGGGAAGTTGAAATTTGACGGCTCCTGTGAATAAAACTCCAAATTAGTTGAGGGGAAAGCATAGTGGAGAGCTGGAACACGAGATGACACACAAAGAAAAAGGCGGGCTTCACTGGTTGTGGTGATGACACGGCGGCGACACCACGGCCATGAACCAGAGCTCGCGCACTCCCATGGTTTGAGCTCAGAGGAACAGAGGGAGGGTAAGAAATGGCTTTACGGTGTCCAAAGGAGGAAGAAGAAGCTTCGGGTGCCCTTAAGTAGGGAGAAAGGCGGAGGAACGCGAGGGAAGGAACTTTCAACGCCGATGTGCTCGGGAGCAGAGGCGGCGAGCTGGTGAGGGAAATGACAGGCGATTAATGCCGCATCAGGGTATGGGCCAGCAGCGGAAGATGCGGCCGAGGTGAAGCGCGCGAGAAAACCGAGAATGGACGGCGAGGTGAGGTGGCGCACATGCACGTCGCCGATGCCGCTCGGCTTTAAGCAGCGAGGTAGGTGACGGTCCTGACAATCGGGGCCCACCCGTTAGTGATAGCGGCGAAACGGCGCGAGTCGGGGTCTGGTGCGGTTCAAAGAATTGGTTCGACTCGATCAAGAAGATGTCGACCGCTGGATCTAAAATGGATGGTTGGGATCTGGTGGAGTGGGTTGGACAGTCCGATTAGATCGGGCGCGTGTGGGCCGCACGATTTGCATCGGACGGTCGACAACCATCGGGCTCGGACAGTAAGAATGTTGACTGAGATTAAAACCTGATTTCCCACTTTGACCAGTGCTTAAAAATTAGAAATAAAATTTCTAAAATTCTGAAAATTTTTGTGAGTATTCTGAGAATCAACTAGGACTTAGGAAAAATAATTTCAGACATTTTATATACTGAAATGGTTAGAATTAAATTATCTTCAAAATCTGCATTTGGGATTTGATTTGAATTTTGATGAAGTCAAAAACACTTCTAAAAATTTGGTAAAAATAATTAAAATTCAGTATAAATAATCTAGTATTTGAATAAATTATTTTTAGGAACTTTTATTCATACATTTTTCTTGGAATTCAAATAGAACTTGAATTTTTAGTTTAAAGGTTTGAAATTTCAATACTAACTTTAATACAAACATCAGAAGTTTAAAATTGTGCACAAGATTTTAGAAAGCCAAAAGCATGATCATGAGATATAACAAAAGTTTTTGAACTTTCATACATTTATACATTTGAAACACAAATCCTAACTTAGGGTTGTTACATAAGTGAACTCATACATCATGGTTGTTAGTTGGCTGACAAGTTTGTGGAGGGGGCATTATTGCCAAATTGTCTCCTTCTTGGATGAATTTTACCACATCTTTGAAACACACAAGGCAAAATATTTCCGTTGGAGATCTGGTTGCAAGTCTTGATATTGAAGAAAAGCCTCGGGCAAAGGATGTGCCATGAATGATGCAAGAGGGACCGTCCAGTGCTAAGGTCATCCAGCATGCTGGTAATGCAAAGAACAAAGGGAAAGCCAAGGTCATTCCGACAACCAACTTCAAAAGAACCAATAACAGTAAGAAGAAAATAAACATGCTAGATGTTATCTATGAGCTCAAAGTAGCACATGGCCCCTCCGAAATGAATAGTGTATGTTTTGGCCTGGCATTAGCCGTGACCCGCATAAATTTGCCGTGCACGTTGTGTATTTGACAGCAGACGAGGACGAACGGACCGTCAGTTTCAACAATGAAGTCTCTCTCTAAAAAAAAAGAGAAAAAGTTTCGGTAACAAAAGAGCCTAGCTTGGAGTTGGGAGTTGCACATTGACGAGAATCTAATAATGCTCAATTAATTAAATTATTTATCTATAATATTCATTATAGATGATGACGTCATTATACAACCTTCAAAGGTACCTCTTAGTATCAACAATGAGAGAGATTATAAACACCTAGTGGTCATAAGCTATTGTAACATCCCAATTTTCAAGTCTTTTTGAAAATTTTCAAAATAAAAATAACCAGTTGATTTTATTGAGTTGTTAAAGCTTAAATTAAAATTTTGCAAATTAAAAACAATTTAATGTGAGTAAATCCAACTTCAATTGAATCAAAAGTTGGTTTATTTGAGTTTTATTGCTTTTCTGGATTTTAATTTGGTTTGTCCTTTTGTCCCGGAGTTAAAATCTATTTTGTTTGCAAAATTAAAAGCTAAAGTATAGTTAAAAGTATTTTTATTAAGTCCCAAATAATTCAGAGAATTTCTGTGTATTTTTTTTTAGAATTTTTGGGTTTTATTAGCTATTTTCTAAAAAGCCTTTTGATTTTCTGGTATTTATTTAAACCAAAATCTATTTTAAAAATCCTCTTCGGCTTTGGGCCGAATTCCCTCTCCGGCCCGTTACCCTTGCCCGCCTCTAGCCCAGCACCCGCTGGCCCACTCCGCGCGTGCGGCCCAGCCGCACGTCCTCTCCTCCGCCCGCCCACTAACGAGGCGGCCCCGCTCGTCAGCGCCTCTTCTTCCCTCCCCGTCGTCTTCCTCCTCGCGCCAGAACAGGGCCCCCTTGTCGAGCGCTCGCCCGACAGCGCCTGCGCACGAATCCCGCCGGCTCCACCACACCGCCTCCCCACGTCCTGCTCCCAACCACTCCCCTGTCGCCATGCCCTGGCCGCCTACCCCACACCCAGCACCGCTGCTCCCGCGCACTGCACGACGCTCGCCCATGCCGCCTCGCTCCCTCGGCCTTCACCTATAAGAAGCACCGAGCCCCCTCTTCTTTGCCCCTCCTTCCCCTCTGTCTCGCCCCCCACTCTCCTCCATTCCCCCTTACCCCAGCTCCGCGCCACCGCTGCGTCCCGTCTTCTCCAAAGCCGGCGCCGCCGCCCATCATCCAATCCGCCGCTCCAGTGAGGTAAACGCCCGACCAACCGCGTCACGGCGCGCCACAAGATCTTGCAAGAAAAGGCCCTCAAGCAATTTCGGGCTTGTGCCATCGGAGCGTTGCGTGCTGTCTTTCTTCCCCGTCCCTGGGCGAATCCGCCACCACGGCCTCCTCTTCTCGCTCGGTAGGTCCCCGGTCAATTCTTCCCTTCTAGAGCAACCCCTCACCATCCTCTACCACCCCCCATCACCCACCGGGGCTCTACATCACCCAAGCATCACCTCCACAGTGAAGCTCTCCACGCCGCTGTCGGCTCCCGCCGCCAAGCCGCTCCAGCCCTCCTCAGCCTCCGACGACCACCCAGGTGGGATCCCCTGGGCCTCCTCATGCCTGTGCTCGCCCAAAATCCCTCTCTCCCTCGTTAGTGCGCTGTCGCCCCACTTCCTCTCCCAGCTCGGCCGCCACTCACCACTGCTCGCCCACCCCCAGCCACTTTCAGTCGCGCCACTGCCGCCCTCGGAACCGCCTCAGCACCTTGGTTCCATTTTTCCCACGCTCGGCCGACACCATCGCCTCCTCAGCCGGCGCCGCCCACGCCACCGAGCCACTCTACCCTCCCCCGCTCTGCCTTCCCCTTCTACTCAGCTCCCTCTCTATTTGGTTGTAACTTCCTGTGTGAGCTTGTATGTGTAGATGACAGTAAGCATTGAGCTAAATTTAGTGCTTCATTAGAGTATGATTGCCGGTAGCTCAATTGGATTATGTTAGTAGCAAAGTTAGCAAGATTGCAGGATAGATAGTCTTTAGATAATCTTTTTTTCAGGTTGTATTTTGGATGAATAGCAGTAGTGGTTTTGTTAAACAGTCGAAAAGGTAATTACGTGCTGAAGATTCTAGTCAGCATTCACAAGTTATGTTTTCATATAACAACTTTCGGTGGCTAATTTGTGGTGGCTAGGTTAGATGATCAGATGACAGATTGTGGTTGCTTGTAGTAAACATTCGGTAGATAAATTGTTGAGTAATTGTGAGGACTAAATCAATTGCTTGGAGAATTCATAGTTAATGCATCCTTAACAAAAGTATTTGAGGAGGTTGGCTAACTATCAGTGTATGATCAGAAGTTCTGTTGTCGGTATGATGCAGACAAGTGTTTGTCAGTATGATACGAAGGCTAGTCGAATTAGGAGATCTTTTGTCCAGTTGGAAGACTTGTGACCATCAATAAATAATTGAAGTATGTCAACTATTGAAGGTTAGTTAGTAGGCTGATTAGTGAGGGAGTTTACTTAAATAGTTTACAATATAGTTTGTGTTAATCAGTGGTCAATTGGGGTAATTAGAGTGCTAATATCATTTAACTCAAGAGGATTGATTTTAACTGTATGATCATCGTGGATTTTTACAAAGAATGCCTGAAGAGAGTGCTTGTGAGTGCTAGGTGGCCTATTAAGGAAAACAACATCATCATCAACGATTCTCCTACTGATCAGTTTCACCGGGAGTACTTCAAGATGTCGTTAGATATATTTACTCTCATTAGAAGTACTTTATTTTGTTTGAGTGTATTTGAATTTATTGGATTTCATTTGAATGCTTTCAGATGTTCTTGCGTTCGATCGTATTTTGCGTAATTAGAACCTGAAGCTACATCGGGACAACGGTCCGAAGCAAAACGAGAACAAGACGAGGATTATCAGCATAGTGAGTCTTATCAGAATATTGAGCAAGGCAAGTCGTAGACCTTTGACCATGTCGTACCCATTTTACAAAACTATATTGTTTGTTATAAACATGCATTGCTAATTTTATATTAAATGGTTTTGGAAATAGTTAATTACTTAATTGACATTATGCCTCCTTGACAAACAACAAATGACATGTATCCTTGAATGTCATGAACCCTTGGACACCTTAGGAGGGTTTATTCTAGTTGGACATATTGTAGAACCAACATGGGTATTGTACATGCTTAGCCAATGCTCTAGTTATCCGATAGATTCGTGATCACATGCTCATCTGAAAAAACATGACTTAATGAACTATGGAATTGTGGTGCGGCCACTTGTGTTAAAATTTGTTGTGTTATGGCGAGAGTCGTCATTTGGTCGGGTTGAACAAAAGCGATTTATGCTCGGACGAGTGGGCGGTGGTGAGTGTGGGTGTGTAAGCACATTGGGATGCAGACAGTCTCGTCTGAGCAAATCACTAAGGACTTAACCTTGTACGCCATTGATCTGGGTCATACCGTGCAACCACATGTCTAGACTGGGATAGATCTGGCCAACTAATTAGCTATATTTTGATTTGGTTCTGTTTTGATTGAGAATAACGCAAGAGGGGGGCCTGTAAAGGCGAATCCTTAGCGAGCAGAACTGGGTCAAAGCAGAACTTTGTAAAGGCTTTGTCACATGCTCTAGACTGCTTACCTAAGGTAGTGAGCGATGGTATCGACGGATGCCAAACAAACTAGAAAAGTTGTGTCATGTGGGAAAAGTGTACAACCTCTGCAGAGTGTAAAACTATTCGAATAGCCACATCCCCGGTTATGGACACGCCTAGAGCTTTCACGCAAGGGGTAGAGTTTTTCTCAAAAATGTGGGAATGGATTGGTTGGATCTGAGTAGTTGTTTTGGATGGAATGGTTGGGAAGTTGTTTCAAAAAACTTGATTACCTATGTATTAATATTTTAACTTGTGCTTTTCAATCTACTTCCTGTATTTACTGTCAATACTGCTTTCTAGAAAATAACCATAAAGCTATCCGCAACCGCCACACAGATTATTATTCCTATGCACATAGCTTCCACCATATCACACAGTATACACCACTTGTCTCAATCTAAATCCTTTCCCACCTTGTTCGATAAGTGCAACACATGCTATCACAAAGTAATAACACATATCGCACACAGTTTTATCAAAAGTTACATAATCACTTAGTCAAATTTATAATTGCAACTCACATGAGATGATGACTCGTGGCATGGCTAAGCAATCTACTCGTACTAACCAACCCACGTTGGTAATACCATAGCACCAACTAAATATGAACCAAACTAGGATGACAAAAGATTATGACATACAATAGATAAAATGGATATAACAAATTGGATTAATAGCTAAACCCAAAAGTATTTAAATAATTACTTAAAGTAAATGCAATAATTTAAATCCAAGTACTTTGAAAACTAGGTTTCAATATGATCAAAGGTATAACTTGCCTTGCTACAACAATGATGATCTTAATTCATCTTTGATCTTCTACTTCCTTGATCTTCAGCTCCGTCGGACGATTCTGGGACTTCAACGTCTAACGAAAAGGAAAACACAAAAACAAACTAAATTAAAAAAGAAAAATCAAATAATATCCAAACTAAGATTGAATGGTACTGGAAGGTAGATATTGAATTTAGATAATTTAGAAACTTGAATGGGTTCAATCGGAATTCAGATGAAGAAGATATGACTCTCGGAAGATTGCAATTCACATGAAATGACAATTGTGGTCTACGAAATATTCTCAGAATATTTTATTCCGAAAATATTAGAAAACGATTGAGTGTATGATAGGTGGGCACGACTTGTATTTATGGATTTCTAGAATTAAAGTAATTCCAGAAATAAGGTAGAGAGAGTGACATGTGGGGCCAATAAGATAAAATGACTTTTCAAGAATTAAATTAATTCCTGAAAATAGGATTAGGGGTTGACATGTAGGCCACTGGTCTATGGACCAGGTCCACGGAGAGATGTTAGTTCACGGTGGACCAAGCTCATGCACTAGGGTTGACCAAGTTTTGACTGACATACGGGATCCGCATGTAAGAAAGATAAATAATCTAGGGTTTATAATTGGACAGATGACATGTGGGGTCTACATGTAAGAGAGATATAGATATATGACTTGGATTGGATGACATATGGGACCCACAAGGAAATTACTCATCAGGAAGAGGAAAAGAGTAACAGAGAGGAAGCAACAGAGAAACTTGCTTTGTCCAGAGAGGATGCAGAGGGTGACGTCAGCCTGGTTGCTTGCGCATGGGGTTGGCAGCCAGGAGATGACAATTATTTGGCAAAGAGCAATGAATTAATAGAGAGAACAGAGAATGATTGGCTTGGCTGGCTCACATCAGAGGGATGAAGAGCAACGCAAAGAAGAAATAACAGAGACAACGGTAGGGAACAGGACCAGTGCTTGACTGGTTGGTTTTGGCACATGGAGTCAAAGCAACGAATAGATGTTTGGCTCTACCCATCAAAGAAAGGAAAGGAAGATAGAGAAGCATCAGAGAACAAGTAACATGGCTGCTGCCTGTTCATAAACGAACAGAGAACATAAACGAAAATATGATATAGAGAACAGATCTTGTGATTGTTTCATGGCACATGGTGGCCTGAGACTTTAATTGATATGGCAAGAATTAGCACCGGATGACAAAGCAATGAATAAAGAATAGAGACTTGAGGCTTCACAGCAAGGACACACAACACAGAACCGAAAGAAGCATATTAGACATGAACAGTAACAGAAGCTACAGGCTGATATTTGGTACATAGCGATGGCAAGAATTTTGGTGCTGGGAAGGCAAAGCAAGGAATAAAGAACTAACAGAGAGGATGTATGGATTAATTAGATGACCAGGGACTCAAGCTACAGAAGGGCAAAGGCAACCAGAACCGAACACACACGCACTGCACGTCTGCACCATAGACATGAACAGTGTATGGTTGTTTCTAGCGCATGGTGTGGTCGGCGGCCGGAAGCGACGCAGCAGCGGCGAAGGGGCAAAACGGAAAGGAAACGACGAGCAAGACGCGATGGCGCCGTCGGATCTTGGAAAAACTCACCGAGGAAGCGAGCAATGCGACGAACACGGTTTGGCTTTAAGGGTCGACGGTGCTCCAACGATCTTCAGGCAAAGGGGGTGGAACCATGACGTAGAGGGCGACGACGCGAAGCCAATGCCGCTGATGGTTCGGCCAGAGGACGTCGAACGAAGGTGCAGTTTGCCGGAGAAGACCTTCGGTTGAAGCTCAAATCAGGGGATTGGAAGAGGAGATCAAGACGGACGTCTGGGCGCAAACCGTTCGCTTTTATATGCACCGTAGAGAGATATATGATTTTTGGAAGGTTTCAACCGAACACGTACAGGAAATGAACTCTCGGTTGTTCAGTTGGAAACGATGATGAACAGTGATTCATGATTTACTGTAGCGCATGGCGGGAGAGAGAAAAAGGTAGATATTGGAAGTAAAGAAAATCCCAAAAATCAAGGAGACCAAATAAATAGCAAACAAATCTGAAAAAAAACTCAAAAAATACCCAAAAATTTCTTGGAAAACAAGGAAGCCAAATAACACAAATTTTTATTTAATTAATGTTTAGATTAGTCAAATTAAATATTTTTAATTTATAAAAATTCTCAATTAAGCTTTATTAATTCAAATAAAATTGGTGAAATTTTCAGGGACCTAAACTACTTAAAAGATTTTTTAAAAGCCAAATTTTTGGATGTTATAAACCTCCCCCTTCAAGGAATCTCGTCCCCGAGATTCAGGCTGGCTATAGAATAGGATAAGGAACTCAGCCTTCGGGTTCCTTTCTTGCCTTCAAATTGCTTTGACTTTGGCAGAATCGCTCTTCTAACCACTTACATAACAACGCCTTGCTTCTTGCTAAACTTCTCGCTTCACTGAAAATTTTACAGATTGGCTCCTGACTGGAAGGCATCTTGAAACTCGATTGCATCTAACAGGACTGCTTGATTGGTGGTTGAAGGCACTTTTGGAGTGGAGAAAATCTTGCTGCTGACTGGCAACTCAGGTTGGCAAACTATCTCTTCTTCCGTGCTTCGGAATCTGAACTAACTGACACATTTATGTCACTTCTGTCATACAATTCTTAGCATAGAACTTCACAGGTATTCTGAAGGTGGACATGGCTGCGAAGGTGATAATCTATATAATCTGTGTAGCTTTTCTTCTTGAACTAAGCTACTTAAAATCCCTTCAGGATTAAAGACACTTGGCCTTCTACTTCATGATTAACGCAACATCCACATACTTTGTAATTTGATCTGCTCCTAGCTAAGCGATGACTTACACGATCAACCACTGTGAACATCAGAGGGTGACAACTGCAACTCGCTGACATCTGGGTTGTAGGGAACTCTGCACACAACACTTACTTGCTCGACTTGGTACTATGAGTTAAGGCATAACTCATTAATCCTTTTCAATCTGTCTACTGGTTCGGGGCGATGCACAGTACTGAACTGAAATGACCATCCAAACTTCATACAGACTGTCGCTAATACAAGATAAGCTGGGATCCTTGGTCTCACACTAACTTCTCTGACCCATCATGCAAATTGACCATCTCTATATATCTGACACTGCACCCATGCTGACGAATACCATCTCTGTCGTATACAACCTCTGTCGTATACCACTCTGCTAGACAGTATCCAAACTAGGTGATATTGATAGGCATGAAGCGACAAATTCCTGTCAAATGATCAACAAACCCTTTTCAAGAACTTATATCCCGATTGGGTCTTGGGAGATTCCATATCTCAATTCTCAGGGATAGAAGTACTCTGACTGGCCTCCAATATTTTGGCTAACTTTCTGACATGCCAAACACATGGTAACCCATTTTTGCGATATTTCGCTTTATTTTGGATCATCACAATGCGACTTTGAGATCTTTGTACACCTTAGTACTTTCAAAGAAAAAATAGAATGCTTACAGTCAAATATTGGTTTGAGCATCAACTACTTGAATTTGTTCTCACTAGATATGCAAATATACTCATTGATCCATGGATCATTCTGTTTGCCTTCAGCGGGTTCTCACGCTTTCCTTTGCTTTACGTGAGGACGGATTTCCTTGACAAAACTGTCATTTCACTGTCTGGTCAACACTGATTTCTAGCATCGATTCGAACTATGGGGTTCAACAAATATCCTCTTGAAACTAACTCAAGACTCAACTTCTGACTTCCACAAGTAACTTTAGCTGACTGATCAACAGATTCTTACGGTAGCTCTTCTGTTTCAAAGTATCTACTGTTGTACTGGTCTGGCCTGACGGAACGGATTTCAACTTCATAGTTCTTAATCCAATAACCGTCTTTGTTGCTCCACGGTAGCAACTTCGAATTATGACTAAGATAATTCACTGCTTGACACTTCTTAACACACAAATTCTTGGCTATTCCGTGATAAAAGTTATCAAGGTTCTTTCTGGTATCTAGCAAAACGAACACTGGAGTTGTGATTAATCTCTCCTGAAATTCTCACAAAGTTGGTTCACTTTTAACGGTCTGGGTGAACTGGCCCTTTTACAACGATGAGGGGTCTTGGCTATCCTGAAACGGTGATCTCACTGATCTTCAACTGACATCATCTTTTTCACAGATGATTCTGGAGAGAAATGATATTCTTACTCAAAACTCAAACAAGCTAACTCTGAGGTTCTGAAGATTAGCTTCCAGATAGACTGAAATTCTCGCACGTCCTTGTGTTAACAATTTATCATAACAGCTCACATTGGTGCTTGTCAAACTGACGAACTTGATTTGACACTGCCTTTATCTGGTCAAACTAGGCTTCCTTGGCAACATCATTGCACAAACGTCTCTTCTTTGACTGCTTCGCTGGACACACAGATCCTGCTGTGTTACCACCTATTCTGGGTGTTACAATATTGACTGAACTGACTTATGCATTCTTGCATATTGGAGTGAGTTATTGGTTCTTTTGAGGACAATGGCTAACGTAGTGACCTTTTCCATGATAGTTGTAGCATAGACATGTCGAACCTTGCGATTTTTCTGACAAGACTATGACAGAACGACTATCCTTCGTGAAGGTTGAAGCTTGTCGCTTTGCAAGGCATCTCTTGGCATAGTGGTCTTACTTACCACACTCGAAACACTCTACTGACGATACTGGCTCGCTTCTCTTTTGAGGTGGATTGCCAAGGTCGACATCCTGCCTTTGTGATTCTTTAGCTGACATATCTTGTAGTGACAATAGTTTGCTTTCTTTTGCTAATGTTCTAACAGTAGCTCGAAAATTTTATGGCTGACGTTGTGTTGTAGGGGTCAATACTGAATACATGGGTGCTGACTCGGACAATGATCATTGCCTTCACATAAGAAACATGTGATCTTGCTCATCGAACATTCTCCGATAGAATGGTTTCCTTCGCAACTGAACAATTGATATTGTGCTCATTGACACTATAGCCTATTTCTCCACAGTGGGTACATGCACAATCTTCTGATTTATCTGGTTGGCAGCATTTCAACTGACAACGGCTAGATTTGGTGTAGGATATTGAAATAGCAGGTTTCTCTTGATCACTTATGCTTGATATCGCATGCTGTTGGCACAAAGCGGTGGTGAACTCTGCCCAAGTGATGGTGTGCTCGTCCTGATGGGAGGTGCGAAATTTTTCCCACCAATCTAATGCAACTCTTTCTAATTGTTGAGCAGCATAGAGAACTTTCTCATTATCGTTGCATTGCACAAAAGTTAGCTTCTCTTCGATAGTGCAAATCCAAGATTCTGCATCCTTGAGTGTGGTTGATCCTTCAAAAACAGGTGGCTTGGTCCTTAAGGGCTTTGCAAGCTCGAACTTTGCTGGCATGAGTTGATTCTGGGTGGCAGAAAACTGGCTCGGGTTCTGATGTGTCACTACTGGCACTGGAGATAGTTGCTAGTTATCGTCTTCTTTGGTACTAACACTAGTGATGGTTGGACGGCTCGTTTGATTATTCTGATTCATCAAATTAATTAAAGTGGCGGTGGTCTGATTCTACTGGGTCATCCTGTTGTTCATGTTCTGCATCATCGCATTCATGAGTTGAGTCTGAGCTACCAAGAATTGTTCCATGACTGGATCTGCTACTCCCGAATCGACAACCGCCCATGGGATTGACAACATCCGAGCCGCATGCATCGCTCTCGAGATTACTACTGTGGTGACTTCACTGGGGTTCTCCATCTGCTGGCTGACCAGGGCTCATAGATGCGAGGGAAAAGCACAAGGTAAGGGAACAGAATCTACTAAGGGAGCAGGTTTAACCCAAAGAACACCAAGAAACACACAAATAGCCGGAAAGCTATTAAGAAGCATAAAACTCACAGCCAAACTACACCGAAGAAGGAAAACAAAGATCTAATCGTCTAGTCGATTAAACTCTAACTTAACTGGACGACTTGGCTCAACACACGAGAGGAACCTATGCTGATTTATCCTATATGGTTGGTCTCAAGAAAACTCAATCTGATCGCGGTCTTCATCAAACGTTGACTGCTTGCGATCCTCGCAGGCGAATCTTGGAAAAGGACGGGGTGACGTACAACTTCTTCTTGGCCTTCAATTTTTGCGACGCACTTGTCTTGAACACTTAGGGGAGATGTTGATACATTGTTGTTGGTTGCGTGGTCTTCAAACAGTTGCTCAAAATTGCTCTTGGACATCCACCGGCACATTTGACACGGATAACGATGACTATAGAAGTTATGGGGGGAGAGAGTCGAATTTAATACTCCAAATGGTGAGGACGAATATAGATGAGAAAGGAATAGAATGGAAGATTATAGAAGCTAGGCAAGATAAGAATAGCACATCATTAAGATTTCCCATTTGCAAAATAAGTTTTGAAGTTTTTATTACAAACGGCCATTCTAACTAAGGTCGCGAACTACAGTCGATATGGCTCTGATACCACCTCTGTCAGGACCCAAAATGCACTCGGACCCTCGTATATCTGCACTAGTCCGAGTACGCTAGTGCACACAGTGGCAACATCGATGAAATATCATTTCTATATACAAAGATGACTAATAAATAGGCAATAACAATAAATATCAGAGTAAAAGCCTTAAGATCAAAGCTTACAATTAATACCTCAGAAGGCAAATAGCTCAATAAAACTATAGCGGAACGTAACAGAATAACTTCAGTGAAGCCCATCCATATGCCCACAGGCAATCGGCTGGGGTGCGCGACCTAGTTCTCCTCGATCCTTGAAGTAGACCTTGTTGACTGATGATGATTTGATGTAGCCTGCTCAATTGAAGAGTTTTGCGTATAGCAAGTATGAGTACACAACCGTACTCGCAAGTCATACCACAGAATGCAAATTATAGATGCAGGCTTGTTCCAAAAGAAATGGCTTTTATGGTTATTTTGCAAAAATGCAACAGTTGCAATTGAATACAAACAATAGATTGAAAGCATAATTCAAAACAAATAGAAAATATTAATTTAACATTTATTTTCACAAAGACACATAGCCTAATCAAATTATTGCACACAGTCATATGACTTAAATCACACAGCTGTCCCTTCCCAAAGGTTTTATGAAAATCTACCCCTCGTGTGAAATCCCCGAGCATGTCCATGACCGCGGACGCGACTATTCGAATAGATTGTTTAACACTCTGCAGAGGTTGTACACTTTACCCACAAGATGCAATCAACTGGATCAGAGCTAATCACAACAAAACTTTTCAGAAACTTCATTTCAATATTGACACTCCATCTCAATATTGACACTCCCGATGTTCTTACAAACCGCTATGCAAACCCAAACGGAGTGCTTTGGCATAACACATATTGTTGGACAGGGACACAGCGAACCTCCCCGTGATGTGAGCCACCACTGAGGCTGAAACACACCTTCACCCTGGCACAGAGCCTAATGTACTACCTGAGTAATCAATGTTAAGAATCCATAACTTACTAAGTTAGGCACGTCCCATACCAGGCATGTGGTCGTACAGTTGTGGCTCAGTTCAATGGCGCACAAAGTTAAGTCCTTAATTGACCAAGGCAAGACTTCTAATTTCTAACTATGCCACACAGATTATTATTCCCATGCACATAGCTTCCACCATATCACATAGTATCCACCACTTGCCTCAGTCTAAATCCTTTCCCACCCTGTTCGATAAGTGCAACACATGCTATCACAAAGTAATAACACATAGCGCACACAGTTTTATCACAAAGTTCGATAATCACTTAGTCAAATTTATAATTGCAACTCACATGAGATGATGACTCGTGGCATGGCTAAGCAATCTACTCGTACTAACCAACCCACGTTGGTAATACCATAGCACCAACTAAATATGAACCAAACTAGGGTGACAAAAGATTATGACATACAATAGATAAAATGGATATAACAAATTGGATTAATAGCTAAACCCAAAAGCATTTAAATAATTACTTAAAGTAAATGCAGTAATTTGAATCAAAGTACTTTGAAAACTAGGTTCAATATGATCAAAGGTATAACTTCCTTGCTACAACAATGATAATCTAAATTCATCTTTGATCTTCTACTTCCTTGATCTTCAGCTCCGTCGGACGATTCCGGGACTTCAACGTCTAACGAGAAAGAAAACACAAAAATAAACTAAATTCAAAAAGACAAATCAAATAATCTCCCAACTGAAATTGAATGGTACTGGAAGGTAGATATTGAATTTAGATAATTTAGAAACTTGAATGGGTTCAATCGGAATTCAGATGAAGAAGACATGACTCTCGGAAGATTGGAATTCACATGAAATGACAATTGGGGTCTACGGAATATTCTCATAATATTCTATTCCGAAAATATTAGAAAACGATTGAGTGTATATAGGTGGGCACGACTTGTATTTATGGATTTCTAGAATTAAAGTAATTCCAGAAATAAGGTAGAGAGAGTGACATGTGGGGCAAATAAGATAAAATGACTTTTCAAGAATTAAATTAATTCCTGAAAATAGGATTAGGGGTTGACATGTAGGCCACTGGTCTATGGACCAGGTCCACGGAGAGATGTTAGTCCACGGTGGACCAAGCTCATGCACTAGGGTTGACCAAGTTTTAACTGACATACGGGACCCGCATGTAAGAAAGATAAATAATCTAGGGTTTATAATTGGACAGATGACATGTGGGGTCTACATGTAAGAGAGAGATAGATATATGACTTGGATTGGATGACATATGGGACCCACAAGGAAATTACTCATCAGGAAGAGGAAAAGAGTAACAAAGAGGAAGCAACAGAGAAACTTGCTTTGTCCAGAGAGGATGCAGAGGGCGACGTCAGCCTGGTTGCTTGCGCATGGGGTTGGCAGCCAGGAGATGACAATTATTTGGCAAAGAGCAATGAATTAATAGAGAGAATAGAGAATGATTGGCTTGGCTGGCTCACATCAGAGGGATGAAGAGCAACGCAAAGAAGAAATAACAGAGACAACGGCAGGGAACATGAGCAGTGCTTGACTGGTTGGTTTTGGCACATGGAGTCAAAGCAATGAATAGATGTTTGGCTCTACCCGTCAAAGAAAGGAAAGGAAGATAGAGAAGCATCAGAGAACAAGTAACATGGCTGTTGCCTGTTCATAAACGAACATAGAACATAAACGAAAATATGATATAGAGAACAGATCTTGTGATTGTTTCATGGCACATGGTGGCCTGAGACTTTAATTGATATGGCAAGAATTAGCACCGGATGACAAAGCAATGAATAAAGAATAGAGACTTGAAGCTTCATAGCAAGGAAAGACAACACAGAACTGAAAGAAGCATATCAGACATGAACAGTAACAGAAGCTACAGGCTGGTATTTGGTACATGGCGATGGCAAGAATTTTGGTACTGGGAAGGCAAAGCAAGGAATAAAAAACTAATAGAGAGGATGCATGGATTAATTAGATGACCAGGGACTCAAGCTACAGAAGGGCAAAGGCAACCAGAACCGAACACACACGCACTGCACGTCTGCACCATAGACATGAACAGTGTGTGGTTGTTTCTAGCGCATGGTGTGGTCGGCGGTCGGAAGCGACGCAGCGGCGGCGAAGGGGCAAAACGGAAAGAAAACGACGAGTCGGACGCGATGGCACGGTCAGATTTTGGAAAAACTGACCAAGGAAGCAAGCAATACGATGAATACGGTTTGGCTTTAAGGGTCGACGGTGCTCCGGCGATCTTCGGGCAAAGGGGATGGAACCATGACGTAGAGGGCGACGACACGAAGCCAACGCCGCTGACGGTTCGGCCGGAGGACGTCGGACGAATGCACAGTTCGCCGGAGAAGACCTTCGGTTGGAGGTCAGTATTTTGCGAATGGCGACGAAAATAGATTGATTCAGATGAAGGATTGGAAGAGGATATCAAAACGGACATCTGGGTACAAACCGTTCGCTTTTATATGCACCGTAGAGAGAGATATGATTTTTAGAAGGTTTCAGCTGAACACGTACACGAAACGTACTCTCCGCTGTTCACAAACGATGATGAACAGTGATTCGTGATGTACTGTAGCACATGGCACAAGAGAGAGAGAAAAGCAGATTTTGGAATTAAAGGAAATCCCAAAAATCAAGGAGACCAAATAAATTGCAAACAAATTCGAAAAAAAACTCAGAAAATATGCAAAAATTCTTTGGAAGACGAGGAAGCCAAATAACATGAATTTTTTTAATTAATGTTTAGATTAGTCAAATTAAATATTTTTAATTTAGAAAAATTCACAATTAATCTTTATTAATTCAAATAAAATTGTTGAAATTTTTCAGGGACCTAAACTACTCAAAAGATTTTTGAAAAGCCAAATTTTAGGACGTTACAGGCGAGGGGCGGCTGGGCGAAGGCCAACGATGGATGGCGGTGCGCCAACTGTGGAGGCACTAGTGCAACGTGCGAGAGGCGATGTGATTTTTCTTCCTCGTCGCCGGCAACCGGATCTGGTGGATCCCGTCGTCTTCCTCATCGCCGATGACAGTTTCCACGGGATTTGGCCTCTCAACGCCTCCGGCCGCTAAATCCTAGCTTCATCGTCGTCGCTGGCGACGGGATCCGGATCTGGGCGTCTTCCGCGTCGCTGCCGACGGAATCAACCGTGGAGCTCCAGATCTGACTAGTTTCAAGCTTCTTCTTTGCCTCTGTCACCGTCCAGGGGCATGCCGCCGTCCACCCTCTTCCTCATCGTCGACATCCTCCTTTTCATCAGCCACCTCCACTGCGTTGGTCTCCTTCCTGTTGTCGTCGTCCTCTGCTCCAGCGAATAATTCCTCGCCGCATGGCGTCGGTCGGTACCTCCGTGCTATCGCATGCACCTCCGAGGTGCACCTCGTCGTCCTCCTCTTTGGACACCAGAGCCGGTGTATCGGCTCGTTATCGTCGTGTACACCTCTTCGTCGCCGGAGTGTACAAGAGGACGACGTCTGCCACCCCTCTGGACACTGTTGTGCACCTCTATCTTTGTCACCGTTGTTGTTGTACCAGCTTGCGCCCTCCTCTCTATTCAATGGCAGATGTTGCCGTTGTGCATCTCGCCGTCGTCGGGGTGCTCGTCGTCCTCAACACTGGTGCCCGTCCCTCACCCGTCCCATTCTCTCTCTCACACACACACTAGAGTATCAATACTGTATCTACAATGTATGTGGATTTTTTTTTGTATGCAAAAGTATCAATATTACTTGTACAAGCAGTATTAGTTGTGTTTTTTTGCGTGCAAAATAACATGTCTCCAAAGTATAGAAATAATGTACTGTACTGGTCACGGTGGTGACACTCAAATTTCAAATTTTGTAATCAGTGGACCATCCCTTCTCCTAAAAAGCAGCAAATACATCATTTAAATCAAGATTATACACTTGTAAAACGCATGCCTAGCACGGATCTTGATGTGCATTGGACGGTGTAGATTTCGGATGCACTTTCACCTGGATAGTTTCATTTCCGTTGAACAATCTGATAAGGTTGGGTGAAATTGCAACATGCGTTTCTCACAACCCGTAAAAGAGAAGCGGCCTTTCGGAATTTGCCGCGTCGCTCCCTCCAATTGTCTTGGGCCGTTCGATCCAAGACCCAAGAAAAATCAAGCCCGTCGTTACGAGTGGATTGCCCCCTGCAACCGTCACCCGCGCTCCACAAAGCCAAATGTTGCCGTTCTTCTTTCCTAGTCGCTGACTACCCCCTCCCTCCTGGACAGAGGACAGGCAGTCTCTCCTCCCAAACTCCTCTCTGAACAAGATGGGGGAACTTCTTTCGCGGTCAAGAATCGAAATCACCTCAGAAGGCAAGGGAATTTAGTCAAGCCCATCCTGAATCTGATCTCGCCAACGCATGCAAGTGCTCGTATAAGGCACAATCCAGAGGCAGCAGCGGTGGTCCTTGGCAATACCCAAGACTCTTTCACTTGTAACTGAGGAGAGAAGAACTTCCATACCAGGGTGAAGATTTTTATGCGTCTTCAGGCCAGGGAGATGCGGATGAAGAGATGAGGTGGTGCAGCTCCGGTTCGTGCTACATCTTGGAATTGTGTTCTCTTATCTGTATTTGCTTAGTTTTCCTCCAATTCGACTCTGAATCTTTCATCCGCTAGTTAGTCAATTCTCATTGCAGCTTGAGCCGAAGTTACTGTGCAGTACCCATCTCCCTGGTTCCTT
Source organism: Ampelocalamus luodianensis (assembly GCA_036346255.1). Lineage (NCBI taxonomy): Eukaryota > Viridiplantae > Streptophyta > Magnoliopsida > Poales > Poaceae > Ampelocalamus > Ampelocalamus luodianensis. The sequence continues at coordinate 20,918,938 of CM070622.1, read as the reverse complement.
TATCCAGCAATGTTTATAGTTCTCTTTAAATCTTGCGGTTGATCAATAAACCGATGCTAATTTACTAATTTAGTGAAATTTCGTCAATCATCCGATAAACCAAAGCAGGGCAAGTGGTAGTTCCATACAAACGAGTGCTAGACTACGCTAGATAGTGCAATAATTTTGCAACCAGATAAGAAACTGCCCTGCCAATTTATGGTTCGGGAACCAAGCGAAGCTGGCATAGCCTTGATCGTTAACCTAATCATAAGACATTAACTCGTAACTGTTTCCAAACAAAATCGGTGCTCCTTATTCGGAGTAGCACAGGGCATGTCCCTATACTCGTGTGCGATTTTTGGCATTCTGTAGAGCTATGTGTTTTCACTGTTGGATTCAGCTTCCCTCTTCTCTTTTATTTTAACCATCTTTTTCGCCGCAATCTTCTATTATATTATTAAAGTAATAGAAAAAGAAGTCAGTACGTTCGCTCTTAAAAGTTAGAAATTCTCACGTTAATTAGTGGAAAAAGAAAAATATCTACACCATTAATTACGATGGGTCTAGATTATAACGATATAGATTAAACAAAATAGTCCATGTCAAGTACAATATAGAAATAAGAGTCTATCTCAAGTACAATGCAAAAAATAACTGAAATTTAGAATAAAAAATAAAATAAACAATTTAATTTTGATACGAATTCCTAAGTAAAATCACTAGATAAACATAATTCGGGATAAATTTTTTCAAAAAAATAGTAATTGGATTAGTATACGAATTCCAACAAAAAAATAACTGGAATTCAGAATAAAAATAAAATAAAATTAGCAAGTTGATTTTGATATGAATTCCAAAGTATATATATATATATAATAGCAATTGGATTAGTATACAAATTTTAACAAAAATAATTAATTAATTTTGGAATAAATATAAAATTAGCATTTTGATTTTGATACGAATTCCAATGCAAAATCTACAAATAACTGTAATTCGGCATAAAAATTGAATAAAAATTAATAATTGGATTAGTTTACGAATTCCAACAAAAAATTAATTGAAATTAGGGACAACAAATAAAAGAAAATTTTTAATTTAATTTTCATACGAATTCCAAAGTAAATTCTCTTAATAACTAAAATTTTAAATAAATTAAATATAAATTATAATGAGGATATCCTCAATGGTGTCGGAGGAGACCACGAAAGAGTGCAATAGCGTCGATCTGTCCTACAAGAAGACATTGATTCACAAGAAAGTGAATAGTCGAGGCAGCGGCGATGCAGATGAGACTAATTCCATGTTGTTCACCTTAGCTGTTCGATAAGGACAACGTCGTGCTTCTCGCTGAAGCCATTAAAAAGAAATACCAGAGTCAAAGGAACCAAGTGCTATGACGACGAATTGTGAGCATCAGCGTTATTGAAGAAGTCAATGGCCAAAGAAACTTGATAGTGGGGAAGACATAGCAAAGAAGAGATGAAGTTTTATATTAAAGACGAGCCATCGAGCATGTATAACATCGTGCATGTGTATATACATAGATGCATCCTACGAATAGAAGTATGAGCATACAGAAACAAAGGAGCAAAGAGCTCAGAGTAAAGATAAAGCAACGGTAAGGAATAGACTTGGGGTCACAGGAGAGAGTGCGACGGGTGTCCCGCAGGGATCCACAATATTTGCACATATATATATATGTAGATGTTACAATGGTCATCATTAAGCGATAATTGAAAAGAAGTAGAAGATAGCTATATGGTAGAGTATTGCATTAGAATGGATAGCAACCGAGAGATATCGATCAAGAATTGAGCTTACTCTTGGAGCAGAAAAAATTGTGGTGGGGAGAAGAGATAGAAGACACACGGTTCGATGTGGCAACCGATGTAAAGGAAGATAAGTTCAAGATAGGTTGTCCATGGTGCATCGGTGTATACGTGACTAATAATATAATTTTGTTGCACACATAATCAATGTATTGTTTGAGATTAACAGAGATACATGTGCATGCAAATACTTTGAAAAAGAGTTAAAGGCATGCAGCTACATGATGCATATATAATAAAGAATAGTTAACTTATTATACTCATGATTTTCTTCCATTAAAGCTAATAGTTCAATAACGTTACTCAAGTTGTATTTTTCTTCAAACTTCTATTATCATTTTCTAATATTTATGATATCTTAAAAATCTAAATAACTACAAAATACGTAAATATATTTTGAAGTATCTAAGTTATATCATTTATCACTATAAACTTTAAAACAAATCTAGCTGAGCAAATACGCGTACTACCCTACTGGTTTTTTAGGATTTGCACAGCAAGTTGCCTACCACCATACTGAGACGTCCCACGGTTTGTTAAACAAAGCATTTGTAAATTCAGCCGCCCCACGCCGGTGGAAATCCGTGCGTAAGACATTTGCTAAGTAACATGGATGGCACCAAATAGTTTTGCTTTCAGTTATTTTTATGCCTTTCATGTTTGCTTTCAAACAGATCAAAGCTACTTTTGCATCATAAATAAAGGAAAAAAAAAAGAGAGGATTAAACGAAGTTAGCTTAGGCAAAGGCTGCAACCTGCCATTGCACCACCAAAGGTGACAAGGTTGGAAGTTGGAACTTGGAACTTGGAAGCCTTGGATGCTTCTTGACGCATCAATTAGGTTCTTTCTAGTCTCTTGTAACTTCAGACTAGCTCAGAACACTGATTCACTCCGTATGAATCGCTTAGTTTCGACGTGCCACGATTCACCGTGGTCTTATTGACAGCAATGAAAATTCCATTTACTGAATTGCGTCCAACATCGTACATCCTCAGTTAATGATAGTTTATTCCCTCCCAGATCAAGACGCAGCAATGTCTGGTTATGGTAGTTGCAGCCTTGGCGCTGTTACATATCAAATATCCGGTGTTTTTTCCTTCAAAAAAATATCCGGTGATGGAATTAATACACGGAACCTCTGAATTTTAGTAGGCTATATCCAATTTTGACCCTGTTGTCCCAGCAACACAAACACTGTTACGCTCCTCACTAACTCGCAGGCTTCTTAAAAAGGTCAAAGAAATGACCTGTCAGAATCGAAGCCATTGATTTGGTCGCTCTGGTTGGCTGCCGTGTGTTGACATTTTTTACCCATTGAGGCTTGTCTAGTTGTGAGCTCAGACTGCGACGTGTCCAACTCTTGCAGCTGCATACGAGCACGACATGTTGCTCTGAAGCCGCGAAGTGCCACTCTATGGGCAAGGAGATCGGCGAAGATGGTTCCGAACGCGAGCAGTGACGGCGAGAGGCTCGAGATCGTCGAGGTCGCCGGCGAGCCCGGCGCGCCGTCGGGGACAATGCGGCTGATGGACTTCATCTCCATCTACATCCCCACGGTGGAGAGGGGCGCGCTCAGCACGAGCAGGCGCAAGAGGCGGTTCTTGGACTTTCTCCGCGCCCACCCGTCCAAGGACTGGTTCCTCCGGTCCACCTTCGTCGGCCGCCTCCGCCGAAGGAGCCAGCGTCAGGGGAAGACCAGGACTCCGACGGGAACGCCGGGGGGCGCCGGCCTCGGAGGCGCTTCCGCGTGCCGTTCGTGCGGAAGATCAAGTAGGGCAAGCTGTGGAGCTACACGGTGAGCTGGCGCAGGAAGCCGGCCAACTTCGCGGAGACGTGGACACTATTGGCCTTCTGCTTATCAAAAATTCCAAATCTAGCATCCTCTATACGAAAATTCCAACTCTAGCCTCCTCCTTCCACCTGCTGCGCTTGGGGAAGGCAGCAGCTAGGTGCTGCCCTCGGGGACAGCAGCACCTTGCCTGCTGCCCCTGGGGACCGCAATTAGGAGAAGCGGCAATTTTCTATTTAAGTATATTTTTTGGAAAAATTTATAAATATAGAAAATAAGCTCAAAAAATTATGAATTTTTTTTTGAAGCCTCCCGACACAGTCTACTTGGTTGTGTAATTTTTTCAAAATTTTATCTATTCTAATTTTTTCTAAAAAATTCATTTAAATTCCTACAAACAGTATATTTAAATGATTTTTTGAGAAAAAATTAGAAAAGATAAAATTTTTAAAAAATTACACAACCAAGTAGACTGTGTCAGGAGGCTCTAAACAAAATTTCATAATTTTTTGAGCTTATTTTATATATTTATAAATTCTTCCAAAAAATATACTGAAATAGAAAATTCTGCTACAGTGTGACGGTCACCTGCTGCGGTCCCCAGGGGCAGCAGGCAAGGTGCTGCTGTCCCCGAGGGCAGCACCTAGCTGCTGCCTTCCCTGGGCGCAGCAGGTGGAAGGAGGGAGCTAGAGTTGGAATTTTTGTGTAAAAGAGGCTAAATTTGGAATTTCTGATAACCAGGAGGCCAATAGTGTCCACACTTCAACTTCGCGATGCTCATCTGGCTGGCGTTGTTGGCTTCGCCGGTGTCTACTACTCTCGCGAAACTCGTGAAGCTTGAACACACACTGAAAACACAAAAACAGTCTTTGTGCTGCTCAATCTGCCATAGCATTTTCTTGTTTTTCTTCTACTCTTATACTAAACACAAACCTTCATATGTTACATGCAAACTAATAAAGCGCTACTAATTCTGCTAATACACCACTACAGCAATAACCACACACTAGTGCTGCCGTTTCTAGTCCTTGATACCACATGCAAAGAAATGACTGCTAATACAATGAATGCCATTATGACTGACTTTTAATGCAAACAAGAAACTGAAACTACTGCTACATGCAAAAAATAATTAAGTAAAGATTATAGCTAACAATTTTCCCTTTAATTTTGACATGCCGACTCACTGTTGTGAATCGCCCGCAACCTCTTGCCACGCGCACGGCTTTCTCCTTATTGCCCCCACACAGCGGCTCCTCTTGCACGACTCATCACGTCATTCGCGGCCTTCAACACTTATCTTCAAGAAGTTCCGCCTTTTCACTCGGCATGGGTTAGCAACACAAGTTCTCTTTATATGTCGTCAATTCCATGCTCGCAGCCGCTTCTATACCACATGGTGCACTCCTTGAGGGACAGTACAGTCGCACTCGCCACGCGATCACTCTTAAGGGACAATATCTTCGCCCTCGGCATCAGCGACCATGAACACAGGCACCACTGCAGCCCATGCATCTGACAGATCTTCTCATCGGGACACGGAGATGGACAATACATTCGCCCATCTTGCCTTGCCGATTGACGACAATGTTCCTTAGTAGCAGGTATTTGGGAGACATGCCGCCACCTCTCTTCACCGCTACCCCTTTGCCGCCACAACTTCGTCGTCGGTGTTACAACTTACCGAGCGACTCCGACCTCCGATTCTTCTTGTGACGACAACCTCCATACCATCGCCGTTTGTCGGCCTCATGCTGACTCGTTTCTCGACAGATTCGCACCGCCTCACCTTGCCGCCGCCGGCCACCACCTCCGGTGGAAACTGCCGTCGTTGGCCTACTCCGCAACAATCAGGTCACCGCCGCCGATGCACACGTCACGTGCGATTTCAGCACACTGCGCTGGCCTCGCCATGGCCGCGCAGACCTTCGTCGTTGTGCTCCTGAGCGCATGGTGCTACAGACGGCTCATCGCCGGCACCAGTGCACCTTCGCCCAAACACTCTGGCTCTCTTTACCGCGGAGCCGCATGCTCCACATTGTACGCTGGTCGCGCCGTCACCTATGTGCGCTAACACCCTTATGTGTTGTTGCACCGCCACCGCCCTCGACGCACACACCGCGCGTCGCTGCCGCCCGCAGCGCCGCGTGTCATCTGCGTGCCTCACGCGCACGCCGCGCTTCTATGCTCGATCGGGTTGGCGCTCATCGCGCACACCGCACTGTAGCCGTCTGTCTTGGCGCCCGCTCGCACGCACCCGCTCTCGGCCGTGACGCTTGTCACCCTCGCGACCGTGCGACGCACCCCGCACCTTGTGCACCTCCGCACCTTGCACTGTGCCCCGCTGGCCGCCGCGTCTCCGCCTCGCTCGCCGAGCACCGCTGCACCCTGAGTCGCGCTGCGCATGCCCTAGCCCGAACCGCCGTCACACCGTCTGGAGCCGAGCTGCTACGCCGCGGCCATGCCGCGCCCAAAGCCGTCGCCACCCGGCAGCGTCGGCACGCCCGTCACGAGCACTTTGGACAACCTCTCCACGTTGTGCTCTAGCTACTCCTGCTGGTCCTCGAACAGGTTTTGTGCCATTGCCTGGTTCGTCCGCTCCGCCGGGTACCATGCCACTCCGCCGGGTACCATGCCGCGCCGCCGGCGCGCGCCGTGCCCTACCGCCGGTGCCACCGGGTGGCCACTCGCCTCACATTGAACCTCACTCTGATACCAATTGTTGGCTTCGCCGGTGTCTACTACTCACGTGAAACTCATGGAGCTTGAACACACACAAGACAACACACTGAAAACACAAGACAGTCTTTGTGCTGCTCAATCTGCCGTAGCATTTTCTTGTTTTTCTTCAACTCTTATACTAAACAAAAACCTTCATATGTTACATGCAAACTAATAAAGCGCTACTAATTCTGCTAATACACCACTATGGCAATAACCACCCACTAGTGCTAATTCTGCTAATACACCACTATAGCAATAACCACCTACTAGTGCTGCCGTTTCTAGTCTTTGATGCCACATGCAAAGAAATGACTGCAAATACAATGAATGCCATCATGATTGACTTCTAATGCAAACAAGAAACTGAAACCACTGCTACATGCAAAAAACAATTAAGTCAAGATTATAGCTAACAGGCGTTCGTCGCGGCGGGGCTGCTGACGCTGTTCATGCTCATGACCGGCATGCTCGACGACGCCATCCCCAACGACGACCGGCGCAAGAAGTGGACATAGGTGATCAACCAGATCCTCAATGGGTTTTGATACCAATTGTTGGTCCAAACTGAAGGCGAATACACCCGAACACAAGAACGAAAAAAAATACCGTTGGAACAACCACAGTTTTTCTGATTTTCTTTTTCTTCTCTGTTACTCTTGTTTTTACAAATCTAATTACATATGATCTTTTTTTATAGACACAACTACTTACTAAGGAACAGGCTCGAATTGCTACAGTACTCACAAGCCTCCATTATTTCTTACATAGGCGACTGCACAAAGTGGCTCTTCTGCTGGAGCTTTGCTGCCGCAGGAGGTGCGCACGGCCAACTTCTACGACGTGGAGGACGTGCTGGTGCCGCTGCCGCGCGAGGCGTCCACGACGCACTCCCGGAGCCTATCGTGCGGTCGTGCCCGCCCAAGATCGACGCGTTAGCGGCACTGAACGGTGGCGGCATGGGCCCACCGGAGGTGCTGAGGTGCAGATGGCCGCCGTCGCCATGCGAGTCTGGAACGCGACCAGTCGACCACTAGTATGTTGTAGTAAGTAAAAAATGCACCGGACAGACAGATGTCTGGTCGCTGCTTACACGCCGACGCTGCCGACCATCCAATCCATCGACCGTCCTCAACATTTTCACAGCGTCAACGATGCAAGCGCCGGCTAAAACTGCTCCTTCAGTTTAGAATACTTGCATCTAACCTTTTAAAACTTTGACCGCTATCGTACACAAAAGTATTTAAATTTAATGATATCACTAAATTTGTTATTAAAAAAACACTTTCAGCTCATTACATTTTTCATAATTTTACTAACATATACTACCCCGATTCCAAATGTAAGTCGTTTTGGAATATGTACCAGTCAACCATTTTAAGATTTGATCATCAATATATAAAGAATTATATATATTGACAACATGAAATTTGTATTGCTAAATCTATCGTAAAATATACTTTCGTAATGTATAATTATTTTAGAGTAAAATTCACTTTAAACCATATAATCTTACCGTGGTTTCACTTTGCACCATCATTAGTAAATCTTTTCAATTTGCACCATATCTTACCATGTGTGACACTTTGCATCAGAGTAAGGATTTGGCTGCCTTCTTTAGTGCTCATCGATGCTGAATGACAGCACAGGAGGCGACGCGGTGAGGAACAGGATGGAGAGAGGGGGTAGATGGAGTTAGGAAATATATTGAAAGCAGAAAAGAATAGTCGAGCATCGCCATGTGTGTGGCAACGCATAAAACTCTCTCTCTCTCTCTCTCTCTCTCTATATATATATATATATATATATATATATATATATATATATATATATATATATATATATATTGGGTTGCCGCTATTTTGCAAAGAAGAGATGGTCGCAAAGTGAAACAAAAAGTAAGAAGATATGATGCAAAGTGAAAAAATTACTAAGGGTGGTGCAAAGTGAAACTATAGTAAGATTACACGGTCTAAAGTGAAATTTACTCTTATTTTATTTGAAACAACATATTTTCAAAGAAATTGATAGTCAAAGCGTTACCTTGAAGACTGTGTAAATATCCAAAACAACTTATATTTATAATTAGACGAAGGAATTATAAAATATAATGATCAAAGGTGTGTATTGAAGACCATATAAATATCTAAAACGATAAGTAAAAAAGATCGGAGACTTCCACTGGTGGCGGACTCTTGTTCCAACCACACATACACAGTGGCGGACCCAACAGGGGGCTAAGGGGGGCATAGCATAGCACCCCTATCCATCGGACGCTATGGCTTGAAACTTAACTGCTCTGGAGTAGAAGAAGAACAAGGAAATAATTTCGGCCATAATTCCCATGTATGGGCTACGTCAAACTATGTGTCAGTCATTGTTATCCTAGGTTAACTGATCAAGCTCATTAAATCCATCTATCTCACTCTGACTCTACTCTCTCTTCCAACCCAGCTTCGAGACCGACTCTAATCCTTAACTAATTCCTTATTCCCCATCACGACGAATCCTAGCGACTAATGCTGCGGCCGGCCTGCGGGCGTAGGTTTGGGCATACTGAACGGCTTGCACATCCATAAGATACGACAGTAATCGGGCAGCGTTGCTGGCAAACGTCCTATTAGCACCTTCTAAATTTTCACCGAGCTTTGACACAATGACATAACAAGGGTAACCATTTTCACCGAGCTGACGTAACCGTGTCGGCCCTGTTACAATGTCAAGCCCTTCCATTATCTGCCAAGAATGTGGTGGTTGGTAAGACGCAGAGACCAGCACAAGCTGAAAACTTTTCTCGATCTTTCCAACGCGGCGACATGATGCGTGAGAGCACTGGTCACTGGAAGATTTGGGAAATGCAGTGGCCACGGCCTAGTTCAGCAACAGCAGGCGCTTAATTTGTGTGTGATGCCTCCCTGCCCTGACTCCTGAGTCGCTGACCCTGGCTAATGGAGATGCTTATGGGGCACTTGGCTACTCATCTCGGAGCTTTACCGAACTAGCGAAAGCGATGCTTATGCGTTTCGATTCTTTCATCCTCGTGGACCTAATTACTTTTTCTCGATTAAGCTAAGTCCTCCTTGTTAATTACTGGCAGGCAAATGCGTGGGCGAGCTTTTGACGAGGGGAACATGAGCTGACGCGATGACGGAAGAGGCCGTCCCTGCCTGCTTCGAGCAAGCGAATGCAGTGTCGATTTAGTGGAAAACTGGAATAGAATGCGCACTAACTCAAGTCTAAAAGCAAGCAAGTGTTAACGTGTCATGTCTCGGTTATTTTCTTTCCATTTGTAGCTGACCAGTGCTGTTCTGATACAAGTAACAACAAGACCACAAGAGCTTTTGCAAAAGATGTGTTAAAGTCTTCGTCTGCACTACGGACAGGACAGTGGTATTTACAGTGAAGAGAAATGGGAATTTAATACATTTTTACTCGAGCAGCCATCGTCATTGTTACAGTCGATGGGGTTACGGGGCGCGTCGAATACCTTGCAAAGATTTGCTCCTGTGATACACCCGCATTAATGTTCGCTATCCACGGCCGAGCGAGCACTCCTGCACTCCAGAATTTGCTGCAGCGTATGCACACATACCATTATACAAACCAACCAATGCATCGAGCATGATGTTTTAACTGTCCTTTCTCCTCTTCTTTTGCGAGACGGGATGTCTTTTTGCTAGTATTACACTGTGCTGCAATATCTCAGATTCTCAGTGCAGTGCTCTCGATCGGTCCAGGGATGAGGAAACAGCTACTAGCTACCTAGCTAGCTCGCGGAGAGCTGCAGCCTCCCCCAATCGCCACGTCCCCAGCAGCGACAAACTATGACAAAAGTCACCTTAACAGTCGTCTGTTCCGCTCTATTTGTTCACGTCTCACCATCGCACTATACGTCTCACCATACGCATATACGGAGAACATATTAATTTTAAAAAAAGTTAATAGGAACTTATCGCACATACATCTATTAAATAACATAACACAACCACTTAATTTTTTTTGGAAGCATTTTAGTAAGGGCAGAGGGTGGGAAATCGCAATAAATACCAGAATAAATTTCACTTTGGACCATATAATCTTACCATAGTTCCGCTTTTCGCGACCTTTAGCAAATCTTTTCACTTTTTTACCGTCTCTTCTTACTATGTTTTGCACTTTGCACCAGGGTAAGAATTTAATCGCCTTCTTCGGTGCTCGCCGACGATGAACGGCGATGTGGGAGGTGTCGGCGAGGCACGTGATGGAGAGGGGTAGGTTGATGGAGCTAGAAAATGGGTCAAAAGCGGAGAAGAATAGCCGGAGTATCGCCGACGGTGGCCATAGCAACAAAACGAATCTCTCTCTATTTTTTTGGATTGTTGTCACTCGTCGGCCGTGTCTCGTTGCCAGCAAGCTCACCGCACATCTTTCGTGTTTCCCTCTTGGTGACATGACGTTCTCTGGTGCAGAGTGAAACAAAATGTAAGAAGGTATGGTGCAAAGTAAAAAAATTTGCTAACAAAGGTACAAAGTGAAATCATGGTAAAATTACATAGTCCAAAGTAAAATTTACTCTGAATTAAATCTAGATTTTCTTAATGGACAAATATATTAAAATAGGTACTCCCGAGACCATGGACAAATACGATGAAGGGGGAGAGTATTGTATTAGTACTGTAGTATGGCATGACAAGTAGTATGTCAAGGAATTTTTTGCGGATACACGGGCGCGCGACCACCCCACGCCCGGCCGCTGCCGTGCCGCCACGCCACGCGCGGGCGCGCGCCCCCGGTCTTGCCACCGCAGCGCCACCCGGCCGCCACGTCACGCGCGGGGGCGCGCCCACCCTTGTAGCGTGTTTTCCTTTTTTTTAGATGTAGAAATATTTTTTTTAAAAAAATATATATTTGCTACAGTGGTCAGTGTGCGCCACCCGTGTCTGCCACTGTAGCAATTTTTTTGTTTCTTTTAAAAATTATTTAAGCATATTTTTTTTATGAATTTTTAAATATAGTAAATAAGGTCGAAAAATTATAAAAAAAAATTTGTGAAGCCTTCTGACATAGTGTACTTACTTGTGTAATATTTTTAAAATTTTATCCATTATGATTTTTTTCTCAAAAATTTATTTAAGTATATTGTAAATAGAGTTTCATAATTTCATGTGACTTGGAATGATTTCATGAAATTTTATCCATTATCCCACTATCCCTCCTCCCTCCTCCGCACATCTGTCGCCTCGTCCAGAAATTCCGGCACCAAATCTTACAGAATTCCCGGCGCGAACGCCACGACTCCTTCTCCGCTCGGCTATAAATACCGAACTCTGGCACTCGCTCGTCGCTCGGCCTTGATTGATTATTTCCCCCGAATGACTGATTGATTATTTCCTCCGAAGGGCAGGTAATTTGTGCTATGTTTTTGCCGTTATTACCGTAGTCATAATTAGTCAGCCTTAGTTAGCTAGTCGTAATTAGATAGTTTAGGAGTAATTAGTTAGTCGTAATTAGTTAGTTGACTAGTAATGAATTAGCTTAGTACTAATGAATTAGTTTAGTGGTAATTAACGTTGTTAGTCGAATGTAGGAAAATGTTATGGCTTAAATTGGATATTTATCTTCTCCTATTTTCAAAAAAATAAATAAATATAGATGTGTTTCATGAACACCTGCGCTGAGAAGGAGGGAGGTTTCTGTACAGAGTTGTGGTGCATACTTCAGGGTTTGGACTACGTCCACCGACCAGAGTATCATGGCTTCACTATCAACAAGTACGGTAAGGAAATGTGGCGCGTCAAGATCACCGTCTACTCAAAGAGCCATCTACGAGGAGAAAACCCTACCGATTCACGGTAGAGAGGGAGCCAGACAAGCTCGAGATGCAAGATGAAACCCTAATGTAGATACTATTCTTTAATACTGCATCGCACCACAGACTAGATAGGCTTGTACATGAACCAAATAGGGAAATATGTGGCGTACAGATCATATAACGATGTACCGTAGCCTTCGAAACGTACACGAGTCGGAGGTTATAGTACATCATTATATGATCTGCATGTCACGCATTTCTCTCAGTTGGTTCATATACAAGTTTATCTAGCCTGTGGTACAATACAGTATTAAAGAATATCATCCAATGCAGTGATGATATTGGATTGCCGCTGGGATGTTGTATGAGAGTGACAATTCTTATTCCTTCCTTCTGACATCTCCAATGGAGTTGCAATGCAGCGTATTTTGGTTGTTATATGTGTTGTCATATTGTATATCGACATCTCCAATGGAGTTGCAATGCAGCGTTTTTTCTATACATTCCAAGTCACATGAAATCATAAAACCCTATTTACAATATACTTAAATGAATTTTCGAAAAAAAATCATAATGGATAAAATTTTGAAAATATTACACAAATAAGTACACGGTGTCAGAAGACTCCACAAAAAATTTCATATTTTTTGGACCATATTTACTATATTTAAAAATTCTTACAAAAAATATGCATAAATAATTTTTTTAAAAAAACAAAAACAAAATGCTACGGTGTCAACACGGGTGGGTGTGTCAATTACTGTAGCAAATTTTTTTTATAAAAATTAATATTTTTACATCTAAAAAAATTGAAAAAAAAGAGAAAAATACGCTATAAGGGCGGGCACGGGGTGGACGCGCGCCCACATGTGACGTGGCTCCCGGGTGGCGGGACCGGGGCGGGCGCACGCCCGCGCGCGACGTGGCGGCACCGCAGCACTGGCACGGGGTGGCAGCGGCCCGATTGGATCAGAAGTACAAATACGACCGTATGTCAAGTTGCTGGGCGGAGTGAAGCCGGATTGGATCAGATCGATCGACGAACATGGCGACACGGCGATCGGCCCTTGCTAACAAGCGGACCGAAGCAGCTCGCTCGCTCCCTCCCTCCTATTCACTGACTGAATCGCTGGCGCTGCTGCACGCGCCCGTGGCTGCCGATCGAAGCCACACGGACCGCGTGCCGCCTACCCCGGAGTGCACACCCCGGGATGTGGCCTTTCGCTCGATGACAAGTGACGATCATGTCCATCTTCCGTTGAGACGATTTGAGCCCATCCAGATGTCGTTAGCTAGGCACTCCGTCCGTTTAAAAAAAAAATGGCCAAAATTTTAGACCTATAATATTTACGATCTCGTTCCAAAATATAAGACATGTGTACAGAGTTAATGATATTTTTCTCTCTTTTACCCTTATTAATCTCCCATCTGTTTTCAACATTTACGAGTAAGTCTCCACACAACTATTCTCTCTCGTATCTCCAAGATATTAATACCATGTACACTAGGATCATTTCCCTATATCACCCTTTTGGTTTCATATGCTCCTTAATCCCTATGTCCAATCAAAATACGTCTTATGAAAAGAAGGGGAACGGAGGGAGTACCAGTATAAGAGGTACTCCATCAGTTTCAGAATATACGGGGACTGTTTATTTATAAGTTGCTTAATTTTTTTTTTAAGTTTAAGTCGGTTGTTGTGATCATTGGATCAATATCCAAACATATGACAATCATATGACACTAATTTCTACACAAATTCAATAGTCATAACAAGTGATTTAAATTTAAGAAAATTTCAGACAACTTAAAACTAGCAAAACCGATCTCTATAATATATGTAATCTTGTTTTAAAATATAAGGTGCACACGCAGATTTCTCTCTCTTTCTCCCTCTTTTTCTCTCGTTAATTTCCCCTCTCTTAAATATTTATCAGTAAAGCCCCCACACAAGTGCCATCTCCCATATTCACAAGATATTAGCATCACGTACACATCGGTCATTTCAACTCTCACACCTATCACCATTCTGTCCATTCACCAATGCCTCCACCAGCCCAAAATTATTGGCACACGCGGAATACGTAGCATCCGGGTGTGGACTGACGCTGTACAGTTCCCACTAGACTTATCTGGTGTACTACGAGCCGTGACAGGGAATGCACAACGCGTTGGTCACGCTTATATAATGCATGACACATGACACTTAAACTTGAAGATATCTCAGTCCTTGAGTTTTTTTTTAAAAAAAAATAAAAAAACATAGTAACAAAGTTAACCCCTACTCACAAACGAAATGACATCTCTACCGCGCGAAATTGCCTCGGCAGACTATGTACCGCTAACCCAACACGTGGATGGACACGTGGCGAGCTCCCAGCGTGATGACAGGCGGTCTGCCGCGTATCCAGACTACAGCAGGCCACCTGCCACTAACCTAGTTCGGGACAAGTGACCTTCACATGTTTATGCCGCGTTTGCCTGTCAACCTGCCACGGCCAGGATGTACGGCCGTCCGTCTGCCGCACGCTGGGAGCCCATCATGTCCATCTGCGGACTGGGTTAGCGCACGGGGCCTACCGTACTAATTTCGTATGATGGAAACACCATTTTTACAATTTCGTTCGTAGAAAAGGACTAATTTTGCTATTATGTTTACAAAAAAAAGTTATCGTAGCCGCAAACTCGTTGGTCCTGAGTAGTGACAGCAATGGTCAACGACCTACTCGAGGTGCAAAACGAAAAAAGGGCAACATGTACTATAAGGACATACCTGATAATAACATAGAATTTGAGGATAAGCACCGTAGAATAGACTACCAGCGCATGACCGTTCCCGTCTATATAAGCCACCCGGCGCGGCCCGCTCAATCCTCCACCTCTTCCTCGTCTCTGGTCTCCGATCCATCGCTCCCTCGCCGCGAGTGCTGTGCTTCTCTTTGCAGAGCTAGCTCCCTCCTTTTCTTCGAAGCGGAGACCGGAGCCTACGCGGGGCTCGCGCTAGGAGCTGGCTAACCATCGGCAGAGAGCGGCGGCGCCGCGCGAGACGGCGGCGGCGGAGCTGGCAGAGATCACCGGCTGCAGGGAGTCGGAGGAGCAGCGCGGCAAGTTCCTGGTGCTGGGCCTGTACGAGGCGCTCAACTCCCGCGACGCGCGCCGGGCGCAGGAGCTGCTCGCCCCGGACCTCGAGTGGTGGTTCCATGGCCCCCCCGCGCACCAGCACATGATGCGCCTCCTCACCGGCGCCGACACCAACGCCGAGTTCAGGTTCTCCCCGCGCTCCGTCGACGTCTTCGGCTCCATCGTCATCGCCGAGGGCGCGGACGACGCCCGCCAGCTCTACTGGGTGCACGCCTGGACCGTCGGACCCGATGGGGTGATCACCCAGCTCAGGGAGTACTTCAACACCGACCTCACCGTCACCCGCCTCTCCGCCACCGCCGCCAAGAACACCGACACCATCTCTCCTAACCAAGCCTCCTCCTCCTCCTCTACTTCCACGGCCTCTGCATCCAACTCCTCCTCCTCGGCGCTGGCGCCGTCAGGGACCAAGTGCCTGTGGCAGAGCCGCCGCGCCGACCGCGCGCACAAGTCGCTGCCGGGCCTCGTCCTTGCCATCTAAGAACAAATCGACAGCTCGAGCTTTCCTCCTTAATCATATAATAATCCTTCATATTATATAGTGATTAAATAAATAAACCGGAAGCGCACGTACTAGTCAAGACGTTAGTTTGCGTGCGTATGGGCTGAACTGAACTGCCTGCTTTAAGTTGAATGGTTCCACTGCCACTAGGATTGCTTTGCGTGTTTGAATTAGCAGTGTGATTTACTTGGTCTAAGTCATGGATTATGGCGTGTACTACTACTACTACTACGGTAATGGTTTATTATGGCTGAATAAAAGTCATGGTTTACTGTGGTTGAATAAGGCTAGCTTGTGTTGGAGTCTTAAGCAATGTATGTGTGTGTGCCTTCTCCTCTCTTCATTTCTTCAGTGTCTTTTTCTATCTACTTGCTTGATCTTCAAGTGGACCGAGTGAATTCTGCTTAATTTAGTTTGACCACAAATTTAAAACTCCGATGAAGTTTGAGCAAGTAATCTATCTACTCACGAAAGGCGTTACATATTCGTGGCTCACATGGAAGTAAGCAACTGATACTGCCTCTTTAAGAACGGCACTTCTCGAATTATTCCTGACAAAATATACATAGTTTGGAAACCAAAATTACTCCATTCAGGAACAAATTAAAGCTCGCACGAAACCAAAGTCTGGATAAAGTTGTCCATGAGCTAGGAAGAACAAGGATACAGAGGATTCCGAGGATTCCCAGGAGAAAATTCTCCCCCAAATCCAGGGGGACAAGTTCAAGGTGTTGCTTTCAACATGGCCAACTAAAAATCTTTTATGTGAAGTCTTCCGGATCTTGATAGCTCTGGATTCTGGAAGAATAAACACCAAGTTTGGAATTTTCTTTACCCTTTGCCACTGGCCTTGTCCCGCTTTTGTGCTATCTTTTTCAAATGAACTGCCCCTTTCCAAGATTGGGTTTTCGGCTGATTAAGATCTTGTTTGGGGACCTTAGCTTCCCTTGTAAATTGGATTACCTGAGAAGTTAGTGGAGAGGATTTCAAGGCTTTTCAGGTCCTTTTGTGAGGAGTACTTCAGTTTTTCCAAGAAATCAATGAAGCTGTGATTCTTTTGAGCGACTTTTAAGATTTTTCTGGCTTTATATGCTGGAGTGTTGGAACTGGCAGCAGCCCACGAGCGATATGATTACACAAAGCACATAATAGACACAAGAATTTGGTTACGAGGTTCTACGATGTCTATATTTTTGGAGAGCTGAATCGCGGTGGCTTTATCCGCATAACAAAATTTTCTTCTTTACGATTAGGTTTACAAAAGATCAGTGGTATTTATACCTCGGTTATAAAGTATAATCCAAACTTATAATCCGTACCACAGAGGCTCCCGGCGCCGCATAACCTCAACCCACAAAATTTTGTACACATACAACTGTGTCTCTCTCTACAAGTTGTGTCTGGAAAGCGTAAGCTCCCATTTTCTGATCTCTTCCTTTTTCTCATATATAAGCTATACACAGCATGGACGTTGTTCTACCTCAAATGGGGTTAAAGCCTGACTATAACCGGATGAAATCGAGGTACAAATCAGTTTTTTAAGTACAAAGAAGCACACACATCCACTCACACCGAGTGCACATGTATGTACTCGAATGAAATACCACATCATGTTGATCATAAGAATCCGAACCCACGCACAAGAAGTGCATGTACCTAGGCACCTAGCAACTTATTAGTAGCAGTTGAATTTGTCATCACAAGTCGGAAATGCAATACTTGTGGCTATCGGATTGTGTGGCCATGCGCCTTTCTGAGTCGGCGTCGGTATACATGAATGTTTAGGTATCTGTACTTGTCGCTGTCTGATTCTCTGGTTGCCATGATTATTATTTTTTTGAAGGAAGTGGTTGTTGAACCACTCCACATAACCAGTACTGCATTATATTATTGTTCAAAATTCAGCTTATACTATTTGAGCATTTTAAAAACAAGTGCAATTGAACATATCAATAATTGGTGTACGTGGTCGCCTTTGGCCATAGGTGAAACAGAAGTTCAGTTCATGCGACGATGGGCGTTGTTAACTCGGAGGCCCCACGCTATCGCCGGCTATCGGTGAGCATGAGTCAGGACTCAGGTGTCAGGTGCAGAGCTCTACACGTGCGTACTCTGCATTTTAATTTGGAGGGTTGTACTGTTCCGGGACGTGCAAACTTGCGGCGAGAGATGGAGAGAACGAAAACGAAATGTCATTTCTTTTGCGAGGTCTTGTTTGGTTAGATTAAAATCCTGGTCTTTTCGTATAGATGGATATTTTAGTTTAAATTCTCGGTCTATCTACTTGATAACAAGTTGAGATTTTAGTTCAAATTCTCTATCTATTCGTGTGAATCTTAACCGGTAATGGGCTTCCCAAACCAGGTAATGGGCTTCCCAAACCAGCCCTAAGAGAAGGAAAACGAAATGTCCTGGCCAGTGGCGACAGTACATCATAGTCGATCTAGCAAGCATCCAATTCCCTGAATTTGCAAGTGATGGGTGTGCACGAAGCCACTTGGTATTATCCTTTAGATTACTGGCCTTCGAATCAAGCATGTTATACTCCATTGCTTTCCCAAAACCAGCATTGAGCATATATGGCCCGACATTCCCCACTAAAACATACATGTGTGGTTTAAGGTAGGAACTGATGGGTACGTGAACCTGCATGCCATTGGAGTCTGAAATGGTAGCTGAAAAACTTTACTATATCTATTTGCAACATCTTGATTGTCATTGCAAGGAGGAGGAAGGAGGAGAAAATAACCAAGAGTAGCTTTACTGCAGTGGTACACTAGTAATTCGCTTCACTCTCCATGGACCATGGGCAGGGTAGGAGAGTGATGCCAATTACTTTGTTTTTTTAGAATGAATCACTCCCTTCATCTAGGCGCTCAAGCCAAATCGCTAGCCACCAAACTGGTTACAAAGCCTGGGGTAATCCTCAAGCCGAACAGCAGAACTCGTGGATTCCAGACTCGAGCCATGTTCGGCCAACATGGAGAGGGCTAGTGTTTGGTTTGTGACATCATGAAACTATATCAAAATTTTGGTATTATCTAGAAATTTAGCTAGTGTTTGGTTCTATTCCAAAATTTTGGTTTGTCCTAAAAATTTTGGCACGTTTGTGGGCCAATCCCGAGTGGCCAAAATGTGCACCCCAATTTTGGTTTGGCATGCAGGCTCCTTGGACACGTGGTAGCAAACGATTGGAGGTGTCAATATGGATTAATTATTTGAATGGGTTGATTAACAAACTTCAAACGATGATATTTCCTAAATTGAGTATCCGATTTGTGATCCGTTTGAACCGTTGTGTTCCTTGTCATTTTATCAACAAAATAAGACCCATGTTGACATATTTTAAGGCAAAACAAATAGATGTCACGCGGGACCCACATATCATACTCACAATTTTGGCAAATTTTGACATAGCTGCAATCCAAACATATCAATTTCAGCATTGCCTGTGGATTGGTATGGCTACGATCCAAACACTATTTTTTTGCTTAGATTTTGGCATTAACTAGGTTTTGGCATTATCAAAATTTTGGTATAGCTACCTGAGACGTTGAACTAAACATATCCTTAGTTATCATGATTTATGTTCTCTTTCTTTTCCTTTTTGTTTGTTTTGAGAAAGATATCGTCCGATTCTCCTCCTATCGATTTTTTTTCCGATTGAGATGTAACTATAGATCCATATGTCCATGTACCTAGATTTTGTTAAATGTCCAAGAGCTCTCTATTTGTCTCTGCCATTCTACTAGTCACTTTCTTTTTGCGTATGGCACCCCACTTCCTTTGACAACATCTAATAATTCGGAACTTAATTTGAAAACCATATTTCGACCCACACTCTTTTGGAATGTCCACTACAAGTTCCGCGACAAAACACAACGGAAACATAATCAAGACCAGAGTTCATCCAACGCCCGGCCGGGCGTCCTCTATCACCGCGCCCATGAGTGTCACTCTGCACGGGCAGCCCCCAACGTCTGCGCAAGATGGAGGAGAAGATCCCCTAAAACAGAACGGGAAAGGGCCCAAGATCAACCAGGGGAGCGGAGAACTACCCAAGGGCCGTCCGCACCCTGGTCCGCGTGCCTGTCTATCTCACGTCGCTCTTAGCGGGCCGGGACACCTCCCGGCGTCGCAACCCCGCGCCGCGAGCTCGCGTGTCCCGAAACCGGAAGGACTCGGCTCCCAAGTCCCATCCCATGTAGTAACATGATCGAGCAGCTGCTGCTACTGCAACCGATGTACTGCTCACACCGTCATCACACGTATCACTCCAGTAGCCGGAGACATGTAGCAACCGGTAACCCCACTAGAGCTAGGCTGAATAATTCTGCTCCTGCCCGGTGTCCCGCCGGTCTCCTCGGCCAGCCAGACATGAGACAGGCACCAAGGACAAAGACAGAGAGGCACATGTTCTTGCCACACCGTATGCTGCTCTGTTCTGCTCCTAACCTACTGATCCTACACACAGAGCACAGAGCAAGGCTACCCAGGACAGATGACACAATTACTGGAGCAGTACACAGCACACACTGACGAACAGTGTGTAGCTTCCTAGTTCAGAATTAGTACTGATCTGAACTAGATTCCGAGTTCAGTACCTTGCACAACAGCTATCTGTCTGTAATAAACCAAGTATATCGGTACTACGTTGGCTACTTGGCAGTTCCGAATTGGTACTGATCTGAACTAGCAAGTTTCAGATTGAACAATCACCAGAAGCTTCAAGCGTTCCTCTCATCTGCCACACTTAATTGGTGCTTCTTTACGATAGGAGTACTAACTTCTGATTTCTCCTTCCTACTGCATTATCACAAGTGACTGCAAACTCTTCAACGATCCAACTTGTTTACAAAGGGTAAAAAAAAATTGATTCTTTTATAGCACGGTAGAAATCAAATCAGAAAACAAACTGGTGACGCCTCTGGATGCTTGCCCACAGTACGAACAAAGCAGGAGACCATCGAATCAGCACGATCATCGTCGAGCCAATCAGCCTGCGGCTCTGCAATCCAAGGGTAATCTCAATCCCTTCCCATCTTTTCGGCATCAATAAAATCCTGTGCTCCACTACTGTTCTGCACTTGGTTCTCCTGTCATTGAGAGTTGAGAGGACTCCGATTTGACGGAAGAACCTGACGGACTGCATAAATATTTCGCCTGTACTGCAGTAAACAGCTGTAAAGCGCGACTCCGCGCTCTGTATTGTCTTGTTGCAATTCTTTGGGCCCGTTTGGTCAATCGCCACCGCTCCTCTTGCCCTCCCTCGTCGTCGGCGGCGGTCTCCCCAAGGCTGGATTCGTCTCCATTTGGCAGTATATTTGTGCATGAATCGAATCTCAAAATAGTTTATCATTTTCATCGATACATATGCATCTTAATTTGAGTGTAGATTTTTCTTCATAGTGCTTGAAGAATTTGTATTGCTAAATGATATATGAAGTTCACTCTGGTGTTGTTGATTAGGTTAATTGCTCCAAGCTTGACAATTTGTTGGAATTTGTTCTGCATTGGCATTGGTACTTCGAAGGCATTGTTGTTGAATGTAGTTATTGCATTGGCATATGTTGTATCCTGGGCAAAAACTGAGTACAACCATTTGGAGAAAGTGTTAAATTGAGTATCTGAAAGCTTATTATGTGCTGCTGACATTGTTTCTAGCCATACATTGACACTTGAACTTAGTATATATGGCCATACACTGTAGCCCAAATGAAATACTTGATGAGACGACATTTTTCATCCTCATGTAGTTCAGTAGCCATGTTAATATCTCCTGAGTTAAAAAATGTGAACTAAACATTTTAAGTTTATGATGAACTGCATAAAGAGCAATGATTGATATATGTAATTATGTTCTGTATTTTGATCTCTTGCTAGGGCATACATGACAACTTGTTGTTGATAGTTACAAATCAAATTACTTGATTGATATTAGATCGGTTAATATGTCATCTTTGATTTACTGCATGATTGATATTGGACCTTGTGAACTTCACTAGTTGGCATGCACTTGTTTATTTTGGGGGGGTACGTGTGAGGATGAGGGTGCTTAACACTGCCGATGCCGGTCTCAAGCCTGAAAAAAAGTGGAGGGGCAAAAATATTGTCTATAGCAATACTTATGTTTCCCTTGTGACCAGTTGATCATTTGTTCAAATTTATTCCATTTGCTCTAGTAATGTCATTTAGAAAGAAAAAAAATGGACTAAGAGTTCTCCCCACATGGAACATGAGTTGTGATAATGACACTATTGAGTTTCTTTTGTATTGATGTTGCATTTTGGTTTCTGGTGCATAACTCAGAGTGCAGATGATGAAATCTTGGTGAGAGATATCCTTTTATGATGCTCTGATTTTGGTGGATTATTCTTTCATTAACAAGGAGTTGAAGTTAATCAAGCTCATAGTTCCCTTTTGCCTATTTTTGTGTTAAAATTGATTTTTGTATTAATTATTCACTGCAATATTTTTTTCTAATGATTTTTTTTGTTATACTAATTATGCACTGTAATAATTGTTTATTATGATTATTTATTGTAATTATTTCTATAATAATTATTTGTCGTAATAATTATTTATTGTTGATTGTCGTTAATTACATTAATTGTGGTTAATTTATCGTTAAATACCGTTACTTGTCGTTACTTGTCGTCACTTGTCATTAACTATCATTAGTTGTTGTCAAATGTTGTTAGTTATCGTCACTTGTCGTTAACTATCGTTAGTTGTCGTCAAATTCATTATAATAATTATTTTTATAATTATTTGTTGTAATAAATGTTTATTAGTTGTCGTTAATAGTCATCAACTGTCGTTAAAGTCGTTAATTGCTTTAAATGATATCAAACAAGCCATTAGTGTCTTCAGGGGCATTTCAGACATTTTCCATCTTGGAAGCTGCGGCCAACCTACCTAAAAGCCACACAGCCAAACACCAAATCGGAAAAGCCCAGTCATTCAACCCGTAACCAGAAAATCCCTGCAACACAGTCGGAAGCAGCTTTTCAGAAAAGCCCAGACAAATGTTTGTTATACCCACGGCATCCAAAATCTCCTCGACAACAGCAACATTGAAATCCTACACTACTGTGGTAGTAGAGGTGGCCAGATTGGCCATGCCGGTGGGCGGCCTGTGGCACGACAGTGTTGGTCTGGTCCAAGCACAGCATGAAGCTGACATGGCCCATTTGGCCCGCGTGCGGAGAGGTTGAGGGAGGGAGTTGAGAGAAGGAAGCTAGGCAGCTAGTCGGCGGTGAGGGAGGAAGGAGGAAGCTAGTCGGCGGTGAGCTGGCGAGAGATGGAGGAGGAGGAGGGCGGGCGGAGGCGACGCAGAAGAAGGAGAAGGGGCGGTGAAGGGGCACACGGGCGTGGTGACGAGAAGGAGAGGAGGAGGGTGGGGCAGCGCCGATGGCTACGCAGAGGGAGGAGAAGGCGGCGGGAGGTGAAGGGCGCACAGGCGCGGTGACATGAGGAGAGGAAGAGGAGGGCGGGGTGACGCCGACGACCGGCACGGAGGAAGGAGGAGGTGGTGGGGCGCACAGGCGGAGGGAGGAGAAGGCGAGGTGGCGGGCTCAAGATGAGTGGGAGCCAGGAGGAGGAGGGGCATGGCTCGGTGGGCCGTGCCCCGCATCGCACGGCCCGTTTGCCCCGTTTAGTCTATAACGTTCGGATTTTCAAAAAAATCTGACCATTTGGAGCTTTAAAAAACAAAAACAAAATCCCAAAATTCTTTCTATAAATAGCCACCATACCGCCCTCATTCAGCGCCCATCCTTTCATCAATCTCTCTTTCAAATTATGTTGTGTAAATTCAAATTCATTGTAAGATAATTTGGCAAAATTCAAAAAAAAATTGTGCCAAATTTTGGAAAATTCAATTTCCGACGGCAAGTCAGCAAAAGCGGTACAATATTTTTTTTGCATAATTTTATTATTATTATTCGTTACTCTAAGATGAAAGTAATAATAGTGTTAGTTTCGATTTTTGTAGTTTTCGTTATAAAAAATTATGATAGCTTTGCTCTTGGTAATTACAGACTTTTACCGAAGGAAGTTGCTGTAACATCCCAATTTTGGGCTTGTGTTTCAAATGTAAGAAAATGAGTAGAAATTAAAACTTTTTCTTACATCATGTGTTTCCTATTTGTACTGGACAAGTATTGTACAAGACTTATGGAAATGTAAAGTCACAAGTCTGTTTATCCAAATCTTGATCCTTAAAAAAAAAACAATCTTGTCAAATCTTTTGATCATCTCCTGGAAATATCTTTCCTGAGTTCTTGGGATGGTATGTGACCCCTCTGAAAAATTTCACAATTTTTAGAAATTGTTTGAATATTTTTATAGGGCAGTCAAACCTGTTTGACTTTCAGTCAAACCTTAAACCAGAACCTTGCAGAATTTTTGGAGAAAAATGCATAGCATAAAAACCTCTAAAATTTTTAAACAAGGTCAATATCTAAGTCAGCAAGCTCCTGCAAAAATTTCAGAATTTTTGGAGTTATTTTGCTACCTCTATTAAATCCTCAAAAATCTCAGTTTAATTCAAAACCTAAAGCTGATTCACTGTTCCTTGGGTTTGAGTCGGACTCGGGCTCGAGCCACTTGACTCGACTCAGTCAACTAACTGCACCGAGCCCTTTTCAAACGCGCGTTGTTCGGCCGTTGATTTAAATCGCTCGGCCGCGTCGCTTGTGCCGCTCGGCCACCGCGATCGAACCCATCCTTTGAGCCGTTAGATTTAGATCCGTCGTCCTTATTGAATGGGTCATTCGGTCACTGAACATCCCGTTAATCGCAGCCGTTGGTTCTTGATCGGACCTCTCGATCGCTAGGGTGTTAAAAACCCTCGGTGGACCCTTTGAATCGTGACCGCCCATTTTCAATCCAACGCCATGATTTCTTTTCATTCTTCTTCCTCCTCTCTCTCCGTGCGCGCATGCGTCCATGGCGAGAAGAAAGAGGAGGGCGGCTTGTTGTGTCACTTCGAGCGTGCCTCGTCAACATCACTCTGTGGGGCATTTAATGCACCCCAGGCTTTCGGCTCCTCCATCCCGAGTCTCACTTGCCCCCATCATTTCTTGGTCCATGGCCGCACCATGAACCAAGCTCACCGTGAGCTCTTGTTCTTGCTCAAAACCCTAATCCTTCCTCTATAAATAACCCTTGGTTCCTCCGGTGTTCCTTTACACCACTCTTTGCTCATTCTCGTGTTTGAGCTCAAAACCACTTCAAATCCTCAAAACACCATTGTTGACCCGAGGAGCTCCAATGTGGATCTTGGTGTCCAGTGGTTCACCTTCAATATTTCTTGCACTCTTTTGAGCTCCTCAACTTCCTTTACATTTCCCCTAACTTAATTTTGGGTTGCATTCACAGGAATCACTCAATTTTAAGTTTGGAGATTTTCGGCCGATTTCACCCCCTTTCTTCTGCAACTTCGGTAAGTGGTTCTTTTTGCAATTACTTACTTGTGGAGCTTGTGGGAACCTTAATGAAGCTATTTTGATCACTCATTGGTGTTCATTTTGCTCAGAACCTCAATTTCTACTTCATCTTCCTCGGCTCCGGCGAGCTCCATCGTGTTCAAGTATTCTCCGGCCATCTTTGAAGCTCCTCTCGGTTAAGGTAGCTTCTTATTAGTCCCTAGAAGTCGTGGCACTCGCTTTCGTGGACCGCAGCGGAGCATTTTGCTGTTTTCATGTTTTGCCGAAAAGGCCCATCTTAGTTTTCCGGCTCGCCGGTGTTCTAGACCTCCACCACCGGCGAGGTCATCACCTTTGGGTCCGCGACACTATTGCGAACCCATTTTGATATTTGGTTGGCACCGCCGCGACCAGAGTCGCCGGCGACAAGCCGTAAAAAGCACTCGGTTTTGTCAGCTGAGAAGCTCCCATTTTCGTCAGATTATTAGGACACAGTTATTGCACAATCATTATCAATCATTAGAAGTATTAATTGTGTCTTAATCTGGCCTAAATGTCTCACTGATATGTGGGTCCAACCCTCTGTAATCACCCATCGGCGCTTAATCGATGCTTTGGACATCATTAATGCTAATGATTATCATTAAATCCCTATCTTAGCATTAATGTGTCCGAAATTATCTTTAGGGTCACTGACGTGTGGGCCCGTAGGCCTTAAACCTCAGTCTCGGGGTCATTAGGACTAATTTCCAAATTCATTAAATGTTAATCATTGTTAGCATTTAATTGGTCCTAAATTGTCCCCTTGTGCCACTACCAGGTGGGCCCACAATCACTTAAATCGCCTCTGTTCAAAATCGTTAGGACACATTGATTGCTAATCATCACTAATCTTTGGTCATTAGTAATTAATTAGCTGTCCTAAAATCCTCCTGTTGTTGCCATGTGGGCCCGAGCCCTATGCACGTGGGTTAAAGCTTGCATGTGTGACTCGATCCAGCGACATGCGACCCACATGTCAGCGCTTCATTTTGAACTTCGTTCATTGGCCGCCGTCCATTTTGTGATCTGTGGTCCAGATCAGTTGGGCCGATCGGGTCACCCGATCCTCTCATCGCTGTGGGTCGTTCATCTCTTGATCAGCGGCTGTGGTTCGTGTGCTGTTCGGGTCGCCCGAACCACACTCATTATGGACCCTCCGATTCTTGATCGACGGTCGTGAGGGTTTGGGCCGTTCGGGTCGCTCTCGCACACCCCTCGCGCGCGCCGTTAGATTCCAAATCAAGGGCCCATAGTTGTCCACGTCGATTCCTTTCTGTTAAGTGTTGTTTATTTCAGTAAGTAGTTATTTGTCAACTGAAAAATTGTATAAAAACTTTAGAAATTCATAACTAAATCATTTTAACTCCTTTTTAGGTATTTCCAGCTGTAGTAAATTCTTATACCTCTGTAGTTTAATATAAAAATGTTTTTGAGCATGTTCCTGTCACAGAAAATCGTGTAACTCAAATAACTTGATTTCTGCCAATTTTGAATATCCCAAAAATAGAATTAAACTTATAAATGCATATCTTTTTCTGTATAACTCCAAATTGTGCAAGATTAATTTTGTTAAATTCCCCTATTGGTGTACTTTAAAATGAAATAGGTTTTTGCACATGTTTATGTTTCTGGAAAATGTAATGTGCTAGGTTTACAACTTAGAAAAATCATAAGTAAATCATTATAACTCCAAATTTTGTAAACTCAACTTTGCTGTGATTAGGATGACATAAACTACCTACCATAAAAATTTTGGGTTCTAGATCATTTTAGAAATTTTCGCCATAAACAGTACCTGTAATTAATTTAGAGAATTTATAGGCTGAGAGAACTTAGTTTAGCCATAACTTTTTCATGCTAAGTCCAAATGAAGTAATTCTTGTTTATAAAATTGTCTAAAATCAACCTCTAGCTGCTGTGTAAAATTCATGGGATTTGGATGTCTTTTGCTGTTGAGCTTTATTTGGTGTTCTTCGTTCTTATTGGTTTTATCGCCTTTTCGCGTTAGGTTCCGAAGACTTTATTGAACCTGAGCACTCCCCTCTGCAGCAAGACCAATCCCAGCAAGGCAAGCAGTTTGATCATGTTAATCCCAGTATTTTAAGTATTTATGTTGATTACAACTTCTATGTATGCATTGCTACTTTGTGTTAAACTATTGACGTTAGTTGGCCTAGTAGATGCATTTCCTTAGCAAATGATTATCCTCTACTACTGTGAGCCTAGGTTATTGCTGTGATTTAGAGTTCATGGATGAGCTCTTGTCACTTAGTAGTTTGCGAATTAATTGCTTAGCCATGCTTAGCTTCCGGTAGAAATAGGCGGTTATCGACTTGTCGATAACCTTGATCACACAAATGCTTACTATGTATCTATATTTCGGCTTGATGCTATGTTCAATTGCAAAAACCAAAACTAAAAGCAAAATGATTTAGACTTGGGCACAATGGTAAGACGGTGTGATTTTTGGGTGTGACTGGAATGGTACCCCAGTCAATTAAGGACCGAACATCTTGTGAGTACCTGTTATCCGAGCAATTTGTGCGTGCTAACCATACTAGAGGGTATGTGACCTCTCTTGACTTAGTACTTTGGTGTGTATTGGCTTCGGGTCGCAGGGAGTCGCAGGAGGGATGGTGCTGGGAGCATTGTAGTGTCCGAAAGGCTTCCCCCGTGATGGCTGGTTGTTTTTCGGCTTGCAATGTAAGTGTATGGGTTTCTATCCATACGAGCGGCTCATAGTTAATGCACAATATTGGAAAGCGTCTCGTAGGACTTAGCCGTGCCGGCATACCTTCGGAAGTGTGCTTTGTGGCTTAAAGGCGGTCTGAAGTATGGGTACATTAGTACACCCCTGCAGGTTAAAACTATTCGAATAGCCTCGTCCTAGGTTATGGATACGCTTGGGTAAGCTTTCAAGAGTTAGACTACAACCTTTTAATTAAAACTTGATGGGTCGTACGAATCGGGGATTCGTGCTATGTTGTGGTGGCTATTGGGATAGTCACTTCCAGGTGGTTACTTGTATGTATCTCTATTTCGCTGTTATTTTGATAACAAAACAGATTTGCAAACTTGCTTTTAAATGTATTACATTATTGCAAATAAAGTTGGCTTTGTGCAAAAATGAGACATATAACCTCCACTTAAATAAGCCTGCATGTAGCATATGAATAGGTCTGCTATTCCACACGTCAGTCTTGCGAGTACCTTAGTGTACTCATTTGTCTTGCTTAAATGTATTTGTTGCAGAGGAAGAAGGTGAGCTCGATGGGCCTCACTTTTGTGAGTTGTGTTGTGGTAGCTTGCGGGGCGACTAGCTTGGCGGCCCGGTCGGTTGCCTTGTGGGTTGTGTTGGCTAACCGGTCGACTTTTGTTCTTAGCCATCTTATGGCGCTTTTGCTTCCGCCGTCATTCTTGTATATCGTGTCATTTGGCCGGTCGGCTCTTTTGTAATAACTTTACTTTATGTATGTCATTGTTGAACTTAGTATTAATGTTGTATGGAAATGATGTATAATTTTGTGATGATGAGCATGTGGTGCAATTCTGGGAAGCACATGTCCATCGAGGCTTTGGATATTTGATTAGTAATGCTAGAACCACATGGAGGTTAAGTATTACTAGTAAAATACCCGGGTCCTCACAGTTGCATCCATAGAGACTGCGGCTGCCTCAAACTAACCACAATTGTTAGCGAAAGGGCAAAGGGGAGTTCCGTCATCAGGCTCAACAACAGCATCTCCGTTGGCAACCACTGGAGCAAAGAGGTCGAGGTCATCTATATTGGGAGTGTGGGATAATTTCGACAGAACAACCAAGCTAGACGCAGAGGGAAATAAGATATCATATGCTATTTGCAAAACTTGTCGCAATGAATTGTCTGCAAGGTCTACAGGTGGAACGAAGCATTTGCTTAGACATACTACAAGATGTAAGACCAAGCAAGGATTGTTGATGAGGCAGACGCAGCTGTAGTACAACCTCGATGGTATGGTACGTAGCTAGGACTACGATCCTGAGGTCGAATTAAAGGCTGTCAAAGATCTAATAATCCCTAATTAATTAAATTGTTTATCTGTAATTATTATTATAGATAGCAATATCTTCATATTATTCGTAAGGATACCACTTATCATTAATAAGGGAGAAGCTTAGCCGAGTGGTCGTAAACCATTTTACGTCCACCTTATATGGTCATAAGTACTTCTACGACTATCTAGTAGTCATAAGATTTTCTACAACCACCTTATGATCGTAAGCCTTACTACGATCACTTTGTGGTCGTAAGTTTTACTATGACCATCCTATAGTCAAGAAAACTTACAGACATGCGGGCCCAATCGACTAAGGACACTTATGCGCTGTGTTTAATACACACAATAGTTAATATATGTTATTATTCTCTGAGATAACTGCACGTATTAAGCCTCTATCTCTGACATAACTGTAAGGCGGTGTGGGAGGATTAGTCTTTGACAATAACATTCACTGAACGTGCGTATTTCATCAAACGGTGAGACACCTCTTGATACGGGACAACTGCCACCCCTTCATACGCTATATAAGGAGTAAAGCCAGTGGACAGAGGACAAGAACAACAACAATGAACATAAGATAAGATCAACATACAAAAGTCATTAAGCCCTACTTCTAGTGATTTCTTCCCCGTTTTAAAGCATAGTCAATACAACAACACAGAAGTAGGGTTATTATTCTCTCAGGAGAAGGTCCGAACCTGTATAAAATCTATGTGTCTTTTTCTGTATGGTTTAACTCAAGGAGAGTCCCCAGCATTCATTCGTAAGATCGATAAGAAACCATCGACAGTTGGTGCCGTCCGTGGGGATCTTCTGATTTATGATTTCTTTTTCTACAATTGTCTTCATTTTTCAACTCTAATGCTTTCATGGTAGGAGAGTGGAATGAGGAGAATTGGGTCGATTTGGCATACTGCGCAAAACTTGACATGGATGCCTACTACGAGTACGAGCATAGTATCATTTTGTCCGATGGCAACACCATTTTCAGGGATCTTTCACCAAACCTAGAAGACCATGCCACAGATAAGGTTGATGAGGGAGCTCTCTCCCCCCACGACATTACGCCCAGATGAGGAACCAGACTCCTCAAAGGGCAAGGGTCCATCTGACCAGGGTCAGGATTACGCCACGGCGAGTACAGAGCACGGCGAGGGTTCCCTCTCCAAATGCTCAAGCCCGTCTGAGGCCGTCCGATCTAGCACAACAAGTCTTGGAATCCATGATTCCGGGACTCAATCAACACCTAATAACGTTATAAATATGACTTCAATTCCGCTTCGAACTTTAGGGCCATGTATATTCTTGCTCCTATGTTGAGTACATCCGCTGATTCCTTCTTGCTACATCAGCGATGCACTTGTTATATTATTAACCTTATAGTCAAATGTGGTTTGATGAGGTTGAATTTGTATATTAAAACTTTTCGCGATGCGATATCTTAAATAATTCTAACGTAAGAATAGTAACATATAAGAACTTCTACAAGGCGATGGGTGTACGTCCAAGAAAATTCGGTTTGGACATGCTAGTAAGATAGAACTCTACTTACCTCACGCTAGAGTCTTTTACCATATATGAGCACTTTTATGTTTTTATTCAAATGCACTATCAGAGTATTGACGATATTATATTATTGATTGAGCAACATTGGTTCATTGATGAGAAGATGCTTCAGTTTTTAGAATTTTTTTATAAGACCACTGTTACTTTGTCTGTTGTCTATTATCCAACTTCTCCTATTAGTGTGTATAGTATTTTACAGATTGCTAGTCATTTAAAAAAACTATGAAAATAACACAGTTTTAAGAGAGGTTGTTTTTGCTATGAAAACTAAATACCTTAAATATTGGAAAGAAATCCATTTTCTATATGCATTTGCATTTATTTTAGATCCTAGAGTTAAAATTGACAGATTTGCTAATATTTTTGATCTTCTTAGTGATGCTATATGGCTAGACTATTTTAACTATTTTGCAGATGTTTGTTCTCGATTACATGAGGTTTTCTAACGGTACGAAAATAAATTCCAGGGAGTCCGCTTGCAACGACCTCCAGTAGCACCCACCTCAGGTAACAAGATAAATTCGTGGGGCAAGATCTGGGGTGCAGGCTTTTCCTCTAGATCTAGGTTTTCTTCTTCTACAACGACACCTTCTCAACAAAGTCCAAGACCAACCTCTCACCCAAGAAGTGGGGAACTATCCACCTATCTGGACAGTGATACAGTGGATTTCAACTCAGAAAACTTTGAGATTTTGCATTGGTGGCATGACCATAAGTTAGCATATCTCGTGCTATCCATACCTGCACATGATGTGTTAACTATTCATGTCTCGCTGGTTTCCTCTGAGTCTGCTTTCAGTCTTTCTAGAAGAATATTAGAGGAGAGAAGAACACGTCTTACAAGTTAGATGGTGGAGATACTTCTAATTGTGAAGAACTGAGAACAAACTGATTCACGAACACAACACTCTGTGAAAAATTCAGAGTTGTCGGAGGTGTCGAAAATCTGTACCAGACAACAACACATAGAACAAGGATGTATGTAGAGCAACAGGATGTACTTTTTTTCCTTTGCCAATATTTTCTCATGTTGAGTTTTTACTTGGCAAAAGTTTTAACAAGACAACCATTTGAACATTAATAAAGCTCTTTATTACATTTTCAATATGCTATATATATATATATAATTTTTATATCTATTTCTGAATTTTACACATTTTTCTGATTTTTCTTGTTTTTTTGTGTGTATTTTTCGAGTCTAACGAACTAAATGGGCCACAACTGACCCGTCGATAAGCCAAATGAGCTCGGGCCAACATGGCACGGCACAAAGGGCCTTCAGACCGTGCTTGAGCCGTCACCTAAGCATTTTCATTCACGGGCCGAAACGAGCCGTGCCCCCATCGTGTCGTGCCGTGCTGTGCTTCCCATTTGATCACCACTAACTGGTACCAACTATGCCCGGCCAGAGGAGCACATTACTCGCAGCATGGACAAATATGAACTACTTGTACAGCGTAACAACGGGTCTGAAAATTGTTCAGCACAAGAGAGTCTAAAGCGATCGAGATTGTTTGTTGGGGCAACAGGAACCTATGATCCCAGCATGGTCAAACATACAGGAGTAACAAACCAAGGCGATGTCTTGTTCAGGAAACAAGCAGTGTCATCGTCCGAACGGGGGCGTTGGCTGTGTTCTCCGTTCTCGCGTTCGTCCCCCGAAACGACAGCGACAGCGATTCAGGCCTTCAGGGAACTGTCCGGTTGTGAGTGCGATGCTTCAACTTGAGATGGCCGGTCTGTTCCCCGATGGTTCCCGGCTTGCTTCTTGCCTGAATTGCAAACGCGTTAGGCAGTTTTGGACTCTCTAATTTCGAATTCAAATTAAAATTTGAATTGAAAACCCAACTTGCCATGTGCCGGGGGTTTGTTTGATTGGTGCTCCGGATTACATACCTAGGAAAAAGTGGTGTCTGAAGGTAGTTTGAAAAGTAAATAGATCAAGCAAACCTGAAGATAAATTATTTGGTTAAAAATATATAATTAAAATTAATAAATAAAAAATAGAACGATAGATCAAAAGTACTATCGGTGGATAGAGCTGGCCGCCTCTCAGGCGCCGGTTTTTAGCGCTTGACCTGAGAACTCGCCTGCCTGGCAGCGCTGCACATCATGGCGAGCTCCTAGCTGCCATCGTAGCCAGGCAAGTTGACCCAGGACAAA
Source organism: Ampelocalamus luodianensis (assembly GCA_036346255.1). Taxonomy (NCBI): domain Eukaryota; kingdom Viridiplantae; phylum Streptophyta; class Magnoliopsida; order Poales; family Poaceae; genus Ampelocalamus; species Ampelocalamus luodianensis. Next base: position 20,885,937 of record CM070622.1, on the reverse strand, counting down.
GCAAAGACGCTCTGGTACTCTTTCTTATCTTAGTAGTACAACTTGCAAGTAAGTGCATGCCTTGTAGTATCCTCAACCCGGAAAAGCATGGGCTTTTCTCGTTGCAAAATAGGGCGTTAGTTAGATTAGATGCTTATGTGCTAGTGCGCGGATATGTTCTTACAGAAACTACCCTTTTCTTAAACAAGAACGATGAACACGAGGTATGCAAAATAGAAAAGCTAGTTTGAACGATCAACACGAGGTATGTATTTGTAGGGTTCATATAGATTTACTTTTATTTAGTTTCGATGTTTTTTTTGTTTTGTTTTTGTATTTATAGAGTTCACCTTGACTAACTTTTGTCTAGTTTAGATTTTTATTGTATTTGTAGGATTCATTCAAATTTACTTTTATCTAGTTTAGAATTTTTCAACATAAAAAATAGAAGACATTGGATGTTGATCCAATGGCTAAAAAAAGTGACAGATTTTTTTTTTTTGTAGTTTTCACACCACTGTAGCATAGTCAGCCCCTTAATTAAAAGCATATATGCGTTAAAAAATCGAAGCATATATTCTCTGCTGGTTTATTTTGATCTCTTTAATATCACATTAGTTTTGCATGTTCATTTAGGCATGGTCTTGTTTTCTCAGCGGAACCGATTCGTCCCCTTTCTGTTGTACCATATCTCTTTGATGATGAACAAATGAAACATTTTGTCATTCTATCCTGACTTCACAGATGAACTAACAACATATCCTGACTAGCCCAACAGCCTGGACAAGATATAATAGTACTGTAGCAGTACTACTCTCCCCGACCCTATCCCTGTAAGTGATAGTATTATTTATGAAATCGTCTTTGGACCTCGTATAGATTGCGAGCAAGGCTGCCCCTTTTGCAGACAATGTATAGATTGCGAGCAAGGCTGCCCCTTTTGCAGACAATCATCGGAAGTGACATTGCACCTCATTTCTGAGTGCAGATACACTAGACGACTTGGGAATTCGTTGGCGGAATGGCTCGGTTGTGCACCGCTCAAGTCATCCTACTGACTCAACATTTTCAACATTAGGGATTGGTGGACGAAAACTAATAGTTTGGGAGATCTCCTAAGGAGGGCGACGGCCATGATGATTATCCTAACCACCTGGGAGGTCCGAAAGGAATGCAACGTCAGAATTTTCCATAACAGGTCAACCACTCCTTTGGATCTGGTTGCAAGAGATGAAGGAGAAGGTTAGAGTTTGGACCCTCGCCGGGGTGAAGGGCTTGGAACAATTTATACCGTGTAATTTGTTGGAAATATGGACAATATTTTAATTTTTAGATTTTATTATGAGGCAAAGATCACAGAGAACTAGAGAAGCATAAAGGTACGCTAACAGCAGGCAACACATTGTACTTCTAATCATACGTAAAGATAGGATTATCACCTGGTCGCACAAACAACTTACAGTTGGGCTAGATGAAGAACATGAAGCAGTGCAGGCTCGATGCAGTGCAGAACGTAGATGAAGCAGTGTAGTTAGCGGTTACGCAGATGGGCTGCCCAAAAACCTTATTGTCGCCCCGTGCAGGTGAAATATGCGATAATGGTTCGAAGATACCCACTCACCCTCCTTCCCAGTGCACGCCGAGGAGAAGGAACGGCTCGGTTCGACAGCACAACACACCAGCGTAGTTGTACAAAGAGAAAACATAAGAATGGGAGAAAATCGATTAATTACTCTCTAGTAACTGCCTAATAAAGTACAAACTGGACCACTAGTAACTGCTAATTCAAAACCAATTAATGATAATTAAACAATGTTTATCATCTGCTGACTACACACTGGTCTAAGACTCCAACCAGTGTTTCTCGATCACACTGGTCTATGACTCTGATCAATTTATTTCGACCACATTGGTCTATGGATCCGACGAGTGTTTTTTTACCACTGTATTTCGACCAGGTTTTGACCACACTGGTCTATAGTTTCGATCAGTTTATTTCGATCACACTAGTCTTTGATTCGACCAGTGTTTTTCGATCAGGTCTTCGACCATTGTATTCCGTCCACATTGGTCTATGGCTGCGAACACACTGGTCTTCCGACCACACTGGTTTATGACTACAACCAGTTCAAAAGGAGATAGAGAAATGCACGGTTGGCAAAAGAAGGTGGACTCGGTTCACGACGTGAATACAACACGACATGTTCATGGTTGCGCGTCGTGTGTCACAAGTCACGCGAATAAGCTCGTGCGTGCGTACTGGTATATGCGTTATTGTCCTCCTCATATCACCATATGTCATGTCTCACATGTTTTAAGTGGTGGCAATGACTCTACCTTATAACTTGCTTTTCTATCACTTGGCTAGACAATATGAAACTAAACAATGCATACTATAAATTTTAGGATTGAATGAGCCTTGACACTCATGGCCCAATTCTAATATAACTAAGTTACAAACCATATTCTAGGCTTCACATTTTAGTACCCCCGTAGTTCCATAGCATAAGTGTATAACAATCAGCAGCAGAGCATCGGGAAAAAAAACAGCAGAGTGTGAACAAACAAAGAGGGTACTACTAGCAGAGAGATCAAATGGCGATGACATGTCACTCACATGTCCCCCATACTCGGAGCTCCGTTGTCGCGAGCTGGAGCAATTATTAACGAAATTTGCGCGCAGCTAGCACAAGCACAGCTCAGCTGGTGGTGTGAAATGCGTGACTCCTCCGAGAGGCCGCCACACACTACACGGCAGTCCGCAGTTCAGTTGGCTGCCTCGCCATGCCTTCCTAGGGAACGGGTTAAGGTCGCCTTTGCTGGTCTGCACCAGGCTGGCAGTCCGGCATGACCACGCAAAACACTCTATTCTCCCAGTCTTTCTTTAGATCAGTCTAATCTAGAGATTTCTACGGACAAAAAAATGGCGAGTGCCTTGCTTGTTTACTCCTGCGCTTCAGGTAGCTGGCTGCAGTGGTCATTGGTCAAGCATTGCGAGGCATGGAGATCCAAATGGAGAGAACTTTTCACGTGTGACCGGTATGACCGACGCAGTGAGCACGTAGCATTGCGTGTTGAGGTCCCTACGCGGATCGCGGGATGCGGATGCGGATGCGGCTTCACCTTTTAAGCCAACTACCCCTTTTTGTCCAAAGTTTCCATTCTGTCGTTTGGCTTTTCAGTTTTGAACTCCATATGGGATGTGTTCTTCAGATTTGATCTTGTCCTTTTCCTAGTTCAGAAACCCTAACCACCCCTTTTTGTCCATGGTTTCCATTCTGTCGTTTGGCTTTGCAGTTTTGAACTCCATATGGGATGTGTTCTTCAAATTTGATCTTGTCCTTTTCCTAGTTCAGAAACCAACTAACTTCCTCTCTTAGTTCAGCTAGCTGTTCACTGTATAAACACAGCTTTATTTCAAGTCTACAGATATATTGCTCTGGAAACCAGCTAAAACGGTACACTATTTGCTAATTGTAAACATAAAAAGCAGCAACTTAATTCAAGTCTAATGAGCAGCATAGAAAGTGTGTATGTAGGATCGAAAAAGGCGACTAGAAGGGGGTGAATAGGAGCATGATCTATTTTTCGTTTTGATCGGATTCAATATGATCTTGACTCCAATATCTATGACAGCTATGAATATCAATATATATATACATAGCAGAAGACTTGTACTGAATCCAATTCAAACACCTAGGCGCAACGATTAAAAACACAAAAAATACGCTGAAGAACAGCAAAATCGGAACGACCGCAGTGAACAATATGGTACTACCGGATGAACAGTAAAATCAGAACTACCGCAGTAAACAGTGCGGTACTACTGGATGAACAGTAAATGTGAGCAGTACCAGAAATCGGTACTACCGGATAAACGGTGCTGGAACTACTGGGTGGACAGTAAATATGAACAGTGCTTATGAACAGAAATAGAAATACGTACTACCGGATGAACAGTGCCAGAACTACCGCATGCACAGTAATCAGCTGATGAATAGGAAAAATGGCCTGAACGCGAAATCAAAAATAGATATAACTTTTGATCCGTAAAGCCAAACTCCACGAAATTTGAACCACACCTTCCTAAGGATATTAGGAACCTATTCCAAGCAACGATTGAGTAGATCCACGTCAAAATTTTGACATTTTTCCATTTTACCGAAGGAGGGTTCAAAACTGAGCAAAAACGAAAATTTTGATTCAAAACTTGCTCATGGGAGATTAATGATCAAGATGATCCTAGATGTATTCCCACATATCACAGCAAGCTAGATCACAGCAAGAAATCACTAGAAACCCATTGGATCAAAGAAACACCAAAATCACCAAATGAGAAAGAAGAGCACACGAAGACTCATCTTTGAATAATCATCCATAGATTAATTCACGATTGTTGCTGGTTACAGCCACTCCCTCAAGGAGGATAAGAGCTCAATCCATGAGCACTCACTCAACTCATCTCTCTAAAACCCTAAGCCTCTCCTTTCCTCTCTAAGACCTAAGACAAACTAGGGTTTTCAAAAATGAAGTGCTTGTGGCTGTTTGACAGCACCCTCTCCTATTTATAGTGAGATCTAGCTTCTAGAAGAGTTAACCCTAATGAGCTCCCGTTAAGGACCAACACAAACGGGACACATACACACGTATTTTAAAGCGCCGTCTTCATCTCCACTTGACCTAAACCGCTTCACCATGCGCCATCCCACGCCGCGGTTTAGCCAAATGTCACCAAGATGGTATTTGGTGAGATTACCAAAATACCCCTTCTCGATCCTTCTCCAAAGACCGAGTCCAATCCTGTTGAAGTAATCGCCTGCTTCGCCACGTGTAGGTTGATCAACGGCTCTCATCATGTCGGCAAGTCTCTCCTGTCCGGATCCCACCGAAACCACCAAGACACTTGCACCGACCCCCGCACCGCTTAATCCAACTAGCTGCTTCAAACTGCCTGTTCGATGATCATCGTCCATTCTGCGTCACGCTTGAGTCACTTGACCTTACCCGACATCCATGATCGTTCTAGACATTAACTCTCCAAGCTTAGCCCCGATCCTCCTCGCCGTTGACCGTCGTTGACCTGCAAGCCACCTACACTGCAATAGACAGAGAAATCGTCTCCGGGAATAAGTTCTTTACAACTTGACCCACGTTAGCTCAAAATATATAATATGCAACTCATATGCACTGAAACCCATAAACTTGACCCATAGCCAAATCTCCAAAATGGCCGACAATTAGAACACAACCGGTACTACCGCCATGTTATCAGCGGTACTACCGCACTGCGGTCGTACCTCTCCAATAACTACGGTTGTACCGCTTTTCAATTAGAACCAAAACACTCCAAAAACATATTCTCTGAGAAATCCATACCGCAACTCAACGGTATCACTGCCCTGCGGTAGTACCGCCCGGTACTTGCCGGTACTACCGATAGACTAGACACTTGCTGAAAACTAGAGTTTCAACGAACCTTCAAAACTATTGCCAATTGTCTCATTATCCTAAGATCATGAGTATATCCCCATGATATCCACAATCTCCTCCTTGATGAACACATTGGTAATCTCCCAGAAAATGTAAGTTTGAGGTTTGAAAATGAAAATACTCAACGTTTTCGCACAAATGCACAACTTGGTCCAAATGCAATAGAAAGCAATGGAAATGACCAAGCTAGCTCGAGAATAGCATAGGCAAGTGGGATACGTCAAAAGAAAACAAGAGAGCTTCCAATTTCAGTTAAATGACAAAAATCTCACTTAAGGTTCATATGAAAGAATAATTGTTCAATGTGACCTTTGATCATTGTGAGGTTCCAAGAAATACAATTCAAATTCAGATCATAAGAATGCAAATGATATGCTCCCCCTCACTATGATCACCAAATTTCAGGAAAATTTTACTTTCTCCCTATGTCTCCAAAAGCTCTAAAACAACATTTTTACCTTTCTTTCTCTCCCTTTGACAATGGATTCATCAAGATGCAGAGAAGAAGATAGAGCATGATTCATGAAGATGGAGTGGCTTCATATTTTTGTATTTTTCAATTTTTAACAAAAGGAGCCATAAAAATTATCCAAGAGGACTGTACAAGTATTACACCAAGCCATATTATGTGAAGTAGCGATTTTCTATCATGGAAAAACATGTACAGCAAAACTAAGGCCAAAATAGCAATATTCTGAGATGAAATTAATTGGTAGCATGACAAAGTGCTCAAGATCATAGTTTAACTAAAGATATCCAAAAGTGAGTCAAGTCATGTCTATAAGCAAAATGAAGCCCATAAGCTAGAAAATGAGTCAAATTTGAGCGTTATGAGTTCGATTATAAATCAAATTATTCAAGCATTTGAATTTTAGCGCATTGAGCACTTTGCTGAAAATTCTTGGTTTTATCTTACTAAAGTAAGTCCTGGACTAGGAGCCATCCACAACTGCTTCCTAAGCTTCAACCAATTGACAATTTATTTTTTTAGCATTGTGCTAGATCTCAAGTCTGGCCATGATCATCCTAAACAAGAAGCTTAAGAAAGTGATCTAGGTCATCCAAAACTCCCCCTGAGTTCATGCCTAGTGCAATGGCAAGCTGTCTCATGAGAAAAAATTGGTGAGATCAGTTTTTTTGCACAGAAAAGCTCATTTTTCATTTGTTTCACTTAAGAAGTATCATAGCTCAATTTAAAACTCAAAGAAAGTTCAAGACTCAATTTAGTCTATATGACATGACGTGAATCATAAGATGATCACTATGGCAAAACTAGTCACAAGATCCAAGAAGTCATGTTTTGATATAATTTTCTCACACAAGATAAAGCTAGCATGGCAAAAGCTAAGCCATACATGAAAATCCATAAAAGGAATCTAGCAAACTAGCACAAGACATGGCAGGGTATAAAGCATTGAAACAAGTCATACAAGGATAACAGTCAAAGCTCCACAAGTTTATATTACAATGTAAGTTGCTAAAATTCAAAATGCATTATGGTACAATGAATGCAAAAACAGTAAACTCCCCCTCAAAACAGGTCAAGAGGACTAATGACCCCCAACTCTCTCCACAAAGAAGCAAAACGAGAAGAATCAAGCGTTTTAGTGAAAATATCCGCAATCTGCTGCTCGGACTCTACAAAGTGAAGCACAACATCACCCTTCTCAACATGGTCTCTAAGAAAATAATATCGAATGTCAATGTGCTTAGTCGTAGAGTGTTGTACTAGGTTTTTGGCAATGTTAATGGCGTTAGTGTTGTTACAAAAAAGAGGAACACTACCCAAAGATAACCCATAGTCCCGAAGAGTAGATAAGATCCAGAGAACCTGAGAGCAACTACTGGCTGCAGCTACATACTCGGCCTCGGCAGTTGACTGTGCAGCAGATGACTGTTTTCTAGATGACCAAGAGATAAGAGATGTGCCTAAGAAATGACAAGTGCCATAAGTACTATTCCTATCCACTCTACACCCCGCAAAATCAGCATCAGAAAAAATTCGAATAGAGAGAGAAGAATCAGAAGAAAACTAAAGTCCAAAGTTAAGAGTGTCCTGGAGGTACCTGAAAATGCGACGCACTGCTTGACGATGTGAGGCACGAGGGGAAGCCTGAAATCGAGCACCCAGACACACAACAAATTGTATGTCCGCCCTCGACGCCATGAGGTAGAGAAGAGAGCCAATCATGCTGCGGTACTCCTTCTGGTCCATAGGCTCTCCATCCTCATCAAGGTTCAGCACGGTGGATGTGGCAATGGGAGTAGACATTAGCCTACTGCTTCCCATATCAGCGCCGAAGAAAGTCCTTTGTGTACTTAGTTTGATGAATAAAGGTACCTTCTTTCAGTTGCTTGACTTGAAGAGCAAGGAAGAAAGTCAATTCGCCCGTCATGCTCATCTCGAACTCCCTGCTCATAGAATCTGAAAATCTGGACACCAAAACATGAGAAGAACTACCGAATATAATATCATCCAAATAAATCTGAACTAATAAAAAGTCACTGCCATGCCTGAGAGTGAACAAGGTTTTATCTACCATTCCCATTTTGAAATCATTTTTAAGCAAGAAACTCTTAAGCCTATCGTACCAAGCTCCAGGGGTTTGCTTCAATCCATACAACGCTTTAGAAAGTTTAAAAACATGGCTTGGGAACTTGGGATTTTCAAAACCAGGAGGTTGGTTGACAAAGACCTCTTCTTCTATGAAACTATTAAGAAAATCGCTTTTGACATCCATTCAAAAAAGCTTAAAGCCCTTGGATGCCCGCAAATGCAAGCAAAATGCGAATGGCTTCTAATCTAACTACAGTAGCAAAGGTCTCGTCAAAGTCTAAGCCTTCTACCTGGGAATAACCTTGAGCTACAAGTCTAGCCTTGTTGCGAACTATCAACCCATCTTCACTTTGCTTATTTTTTAAAACCCATTTTGTTCCAATCACATTATGATTAGGTGGCGGTTCAACTAAGGTCCAGACTTTGTTTCTTTCAAAATTTTCAAGCTCTTCATACATGGCATTGACCCAAGAGGAATCAGATAAAGCATGAGTGACATATCGGGGTTCAAAAGACGCAACAAAAGAAGAATGCGCATGAGAATCTGGAGAGATAAACCTGGAGCGAGTAACTCGCTTATTAAGATCCCCAATCATCTGCTCAGGTGGGTGTCGTCGCTGAATATGAAAAGGGGTTCCTGGTGCAGAAGTGGCCTCGACCTCATGGGCTGTGGAGGTAGGAGCAGAGCCACTCACATCATCGGTGAAGGTAGGAGGAGGCTGCTCAGCTAAAACTGGAGAAGTAGAAGCAGGCTCTCCAACCATCTCAGAAGTGACTGGAGGATGGATTGGGTTCTTATCCTCAGAGTCAACATCGACAAAGATGCTTTCAGAAACCTGTGTACCTGCACCATCGGGTCTAGTACCAGGACTAGCCTCATCAAAAGTGACTTCGCAAGTCTCAACAATTTTGTTAGTATCCAAATTAAACACACGATAGCCACGAGAATGAGCAGGATATCCAAAAAAGATGCCATCAGAACATCTATATTCAAATTTATCCAAGTTGCCATGTTTAAGAATGAAGCACTTGCAACCAAAAATCTTAAAATACGAGACCTTAGGTCTATGACGAAATCTAAGCTCATAAGAAGTTTTGCCCATGACAGATCTCAAGAACACCCTATTAGACACATAGCAAGCAGTAGAGATCGCCTCAGCCCAAAACCTCCTAGGTGTAGAGTGCTCATCTAGCATGGTCCTGGACATCTCTACAAGGGTCCTGTTCTTCCTCTCTACAACACCATTCTGCTGGGGAATTCTAGGAGAAGAGAACTGGTGCTCAATTCCCATATCAGTGCAGAAAGTGGCAAAGGAAGAGTTTTTGAATTCTGTCCCATTGTCACTCTGAATAGCTCTCAAGGCTCCAAGAAGGTCAACAACAAGTCTAAGGACCAACTCTCTAAAGAAACCAAAAGCCTCATCCTTAGAAACTAGAAAATAAACTCATGAATACCTGGAGAAGTCATCCACAATGACAAGCACATACCACTTCCCTCCTGCAGACTGGACTCTAGAGGGGCCAACTATGTCTAAGTGCAAGAGCTGACCAGGTCCATCAGTCATCACTAAAGTAAGAGGTGGATGAGAAGCAGAGACCATCTTACCTTGCCTACAGGGTGTGCACACTAGGTCTCTAACAACTTTTAGCTTAGGCAAACCTCTAATCAAGTCCTTGCTACTGACCCTGGTCAAATGGTCAAAGCCTATGTGCCCAAGTCTACGATGTCACAACACTAAATCATGAGAATTAGAAGCCACAAGACATCTAGGGCTGGAAGCAGAAGAGACACTGAAATCAGCACAAAAGATCCTCTCAAACCTAGAGATCCCAAAGACATGCTCACCCGAGGAATCTAGAACTCTACACTCACTACTCTTGAACCTCACCTCCAGACCCTCATCAAGAAGCTGAGAAACATATAGAAGATTATACCTTAGCTTACTTACCAAAGCGACGTTTTTGAGCATGAACTTGTTGTTGACGCGCACTGTGTTCTTGGCTGTCATGGTCCCAGTAGAAGCATCCTCAAATGTGATCAACTCATTGCTGAATGCATGTGTGAGGGAGGAGAACCATCTAGAATCTCCAGTCATGTGTCGAGAACATCTAGAATCAACAAGCCATATGTCCTCCTTTCTCGCACGACAGACCTACAGGGCATAAGCAGGGAACATCTATGCCTCGGTACTAGGGTTAGTAATAAAAGACTTGGGAATCCAGTACTGAGCCACACGATGCTTGGAAACACCAACACAAGCGCGACACACCTAGACCTCTCCGAATCGATCTACCAAAAGGTCGGTACTCTCCATGTCTAGATGCTACCCGTGGTCTCTCCTCACGACACCCTAATCCCTAGAGCAACCAAAAGAGTTAAAAGAGTCATCTACAAACCTAGGCCTATATCTAGCAGGAAAAATAGGCTGCCTGGCTCTAGAGACTATAGCAGGTGAAGGGACTCCTCTAATGGACCTCAAAGCACTCATCCTCTCCTTCCTCTCAATCTTGGCTCTACCGAAGCAGAACTCAACAATGTGGTCATCCTTTTTGCAGAAGGTGCAATGGTACTTGACCTTTTGAGAGGTCTGACCTGCTGAAGTAGAAGCACGTGTCTTGCTAGAAAGAGTTTGAGCAAAACCCAAAACCTGTAGATCTAAAGACAATCTTAGATGGTTCAGGGGGTTCTACCTCAAACAAGCCACTCTCTACAGCCCTCATAACCTTAAGTGGGTGATTCTTGGAATGCTCTAATGAGTTAAATCATATGCCACTATTCTTAACACTCACCTTAGATTTATCGACAATCATGTTGAGGCTCTTCTCCCCACTAGTAAATCCCTCGAGAGTCTTTTTGAGGTAGTCATTTTCTTTGGCTAGGTCCTCACATGTAGCACACTTTCTTGACTTGATTGTCTCATCATACTCCCTCTTAAAAAGGGCTACCTCAACTTTCAATGCCTCACAAGACGCACAATAGGAATCTCTAATCCTATTCAACTGCTTTTTAAATTTGTCTCTAAATGTCTCTTGTATCTTATCTATATTTGCCCCAACTTCAGTACACAAGACACAACAAGTAGAGTCAATAACTTTCTTGGATGCAGTCATGGTTATGGATTTTTCAATTTTGGCTTTCTCCTCTAAAGTCTTGTTTAGAGCATCATTCTCAATTGTGAGTTTAAGACAATTTTTACATGAGACAGTTTTAGAATAAATGATCATTTCAGTCATTTCTTTCATTTTAATCTTATTGTCCTCACAATTGAGAGCAAGTGTGATTAGCATCAATTTTTTTGCAATTCTTTAGTAGCACTATCCAACTTCAATTCAAGTAATGCACAATTTGAGCATGGTGAAAGAATATCATCTAGAGCAGTCACATCTAGAGCAATAGCATCCATGCAAACATGACAAGATTTGAGAGATTCTAGTTCATCAAGGGCATCTTTAAGTTGATTTGCAACAGAGGAATGAGCAGATTTCAAATTGGTCAAATCATCAAGCAAGCTAGAGCAATAATCACAATCATTAGCAGGATTAATGGATTTAAGCTTAACAACTTCCAGGTTCAAATATTCAATCATATTATCCTGTTTCTTAATCATTCTAGGTTGCTTCTTCAGTTTTTGTTCAGAACCAACCAAGGCACGTTTCATATCATTGAGTGAGGGACATACCTCATCGGGATCGCTGAAAGGGTCATCGTCGTTAGAGGAGTCGACGTCGTGCAAGTCCATGGCCATGAAGTACATGCCAGTGAAATCCTGAGCCTTCTTCTTGCTGTGAGAGTCATCGTCGTCGTCCTCCGTCCCTAAGTCCACATCGCTCATATCAACACTCTCAAGAGCGGTAAGGACCTGGCTGACAAACTTGCGATAGTTGGGTTTCTTAGCTTTTGCATTCTTGGCTTGAGGACGCCTCCGAGAGTCCTTCTCCACCTTGCCCTTCAGCTTGGGGCACTTGGAGCGAATGTGGTTTGGCTCACAACACTCAAAGCAAGTGACAGGGCCACCTCTCCTTCTGTTCCTCATTTTGTTGTAGACTCTCGAGAATTTTGTGGATAGGAGGGCTAAATCATCCTCAAGTAGTTTCTCTAGCTGCTCATCACTCAAAGAATGCAAAGCGGACAAAGAAAAACCAGATGAGCCAAAATCCAAAGAATCAGACGAGCTACCCTTAGATGGGTCGACAACTAAAGTCATCGACTCTGTCTTGGGGAGACGCGAGATAAAGTCAATCTCATGCGTCTTCAACCTCGAGTAGAGCTTATCCATGGTAAGCTCACTCATGACAGTGTTGTCATTGATGAAAGTGATATTCACCCCCCCCAGACCTTCACATCAAGAGCACCCAAGAGCTGACGTGTATTCTCAGACTCAGTAAAAACAAGATCCACGGCGTGAAGATCATGAAGGATCTTAGAGAACCTCCCCCACAGCTCATCTAAAGATTCACCAGGTCTTTGCTCGATCTTTGAGTATTCTTTCTTGAGTTGGTTCTGTCTCACTTCCTTGATCGCAGTAGAGCCCTCGTGGTAGTCACAAAAGGTCTTCCAGATCTCGTGAGCAGACCTCAAATGAGCCACGCGCTCAAACTCGGATCGACTAAGACCTTGGATCAAGAAGTTGCGAGCTTTGCTATTAGCCTCAACATTTGGAGTGATCACATCGTCATTGGCTGACACAACATATGGATTTTTAACATTAAGCCAAATAGTGTGCCCTTGAGCCTCGATGTAGGCATGCATGCGTGCCTTCCAGTAAGCAAAATCAACTCCATCAAAGACAGGTGGTTTGGTTGAATACTTGTCAGTCGCCATGGCTCCAAAGACCGATTAAGATCTATGAGAAGAGCTAACCGGGCACTGATACCACTTGTAGGATCGAAAAAGGCGACTAAAGGGGGGGTGAATAGGAGCATGATCTATTTTTCGCTTTGATCAGATTCAATATGATCTTGACTCCAATAGCTATGACAGCTATGAAGATCAATCTATATATGCATAGCAGAAAACTTGTACTGAATCCAATTTAAACCCCCAAAAGCAACGATTAAAAACACAAAAAGCACACTGAAGAACAGCAAAATCGGAACCACCGCAGTGAACAATGCGGTACTACCGGATGAACAGTAAAATCGAAACTACTGCAGTGAACAGTGTGGTACTACCGGATGAACAGTAAATGTGAGCAGTACCAGAAATCGATGCTACCGGATGAACAGTGCTGGAACTACCGCATGAACAGTAATCAGCCGATGAATAGGAAAAACTGTCTGAATACGAAATCAAAAATAGATATAACTTTTGATCCGTAAGGCCAAACTCCACGAAATTTGAACCACACCTTACTAAGGATATTAGGAACTTATTCCAAGCAACGATTGTGTAGATCCACGTCAAAGTTTTGACTTTTTTCCCTTTTACCGAAGGAGGGTTCAAAACCAAGCAAAAACGAAAAACTTGATCCAAAACTTGCTCGTGGGAGATTGATGATGAAGATGATCCTATATGTATTTCCACATATCACAGCAAGCTAGATTACAGCAAGAAATCACTAGAAACCCATTGGATCAAAGAAACACCAAAATCACCAAATGAGAAAGAAGAACACAAGAAGACTCATCTTTGAATAATCATCCATAGATTGATTCGCGATTGTTGCTGGTTACAGCCACTCCCTCAAGGAGGACAAGAGCTCAATACATGAGCACTCACTCAACTCATCTCTCTAAAACCCTAAGCCTCTCCTTTCCTCTCTAAGCCCTAAGACAAACTAGGGTTTTCAAAAATGAAGTGCTTGGGGGCTGTTTGACAGCACCCCCTCCTATTTATAATGAGGTCTGGCTTCTAGAAGAGTTAACCCTAATGGGCTCCCATTAAGGACCAACACAAACGGGACATATACACACGCATTTTAAAGCGTCGTCTTCATCTCCACTTGACCTAAACCGCTTCACCATATGCCGTCCCACGCCGCGGTGTTGACGATCAAGACGTCGATCTTATGAAAAGAAAAAGAGAGAGTGACATGGGAAATCTAGAGTAATAATGGGACTGCTCCTTTATTAGTATGAACTTGGGGTTTACAAGGGATGCCTCCTGACTGGATGATGAACTACTCATGTTTACACTGAGAACACTACTTGTTATCTTACAATACCAGACTTAAAACACGAATCTAAGGTCTATCCTTTAGTTTGGTGGCTATATCTCCCTGCTCCGTCCATGCTCCATATTTAAATAGCCCTTGAAGAGGTGGTAGTTACTTCTAGAGAAGACATCTGATGTGAAGCGTTGCGACTGGTCGGAGTCGGCTGACGGTTGATGGAAAGTCAACCGTTCGGCGGTTGTATGTCTATGAGACAAATAACCGCATGGTGGTTATTTATCAGTGCTTCTGGATAAGAAACGTCGTATGGTATGGAATATGCACGTGTTTCATTCATCACACGGTAGAGAATATACCTGGAATCAGTTCCAAGTATCAGTTCATACCTTTCTTTAGTAGTTCTCCGGTGGGAGCTTGGCATAGGCCTTCGTCCGACCAGGGTACCCATTATGTAACCTCTGGAATCTCTACGACCAGTGAGGTTACGCACCTCAGGGGTTACGACCATGAAGACGTATGGTCTGTTATGTATTAAAAATAATACATAGAGGTTTTAATCCTCGTCACGCGGTTTAACCAAAGGTCACCAAGATGGTATTTGATGAGATTACTAAAATACTCCTTCTCGATCCTTCTCCAAAGACCGAGTCCAATCCTGTTGAAGCAATCGTCTGCTTCGCCATGTGTAGGTTGATCAACGGCTCTCATCATGTCGGCAAATCTCTCCCGTCGGGATCCCACCGTAACCACCAAGGCACTTGCACCGACCCCCGCGCCGCTTAATCCAACCAGATACTTCAAACTGCATGTTCGATCATCCTCGTCCATTCTGCGTCACGCTTGAGTCACTTGACCTCACCCGACATCTATGATCGTTCTGGACCTCAACTCTCCAAGTTTAGTCCCGATCCTCCTCGCCGTTGACCGTCGTTGACCTGCAAGCCACCTGCACAGCAATAGACAGAGAAATCGTCTCCGAGAACAAGTTCTTTACAACTTGACCCACGTTAGCTCAAAACATGCAATATGCAACTCATATGCACTAAAACTCATAAACTTGACCTAACTCATAGCCAAATCTCCAAAATGGTCGACAATCAAAACACAAACGGTACTACCGCCATGTTACCAGTGGTACTACCGCACTGCGGTCGTACCGCTCCAATAACTATGGTTGTACCGCTTTTCAATGAGGGCTAAAACTCTCCAAAAACATCTTCTTTGGAAAATCCATACCGCAACTCAATGGTATCACCGCCTTGCGGTAGTACCACCAACCAATGTGCGGTCATACCGCGAAGCGGTAGTACAGTCCGATACTTGCCAGTACTACCGATAGACTTGACACTTGCTAAAAACTAGAGTTTCAACAAACCTTCAAAGCTATTGCCAATTGTCTCATCATCCTAAGATCATGAGTATATCCCTATGATATCCACAGTGTACAAAATTTTTGCGGAGATTGACACTCGACCACAAGTTGATCGTACATATAAGGCAAAATTGGCTACAAGACATTGCAGTTTTGTGTAATTGGATCATTGGCTGTAGAACACTTAAATTTTGCGTGTTTGCCGACAGACTCTACAAAAATGTATCCATTTGTTGTGAGACACTGTGGCTATTATTATATCATTTCCACCTAAGTTGGAAAGGGATTTTTTTTTTGTAAATGACGGCTTGTGCCCCTGAACCGTACAAAGTGGGCTCACATGTCAGTGATTACAACATCATCTTCTTCCTCTCCTCTTCTTCACATTCCTTCATCAAAGCTCGCGGGTGTTGGAATGAACTCTCATCTATTCCAAATGGCCTAAAGGCCAACATATACAAGTTACAAGTGTATGAAAATATGCAAAACAAAACACCCTATACAAGTCATATGTAACACACCCCAAACTCATGGTGGATCAACAACACCGAGTTTGGAGAGGTAGAAGCTGTGCTGAGCTATAGTCTATGCTTTGGTGAAGAAATCTGCTAACTGGAGCTCCAAAGGCACATATTGAACAACAATAACTTGGTCTTGCACCTGCGATCTCATGAACGAAGCATCTACTCCAATAAGCTTGGTGAGCTCATGCTTCATTAGATCTCAAGCAATGCTGATCGCATTAGTACTATATGATAAGAGAGGAATCGGTGCAGAAGCTGAAACATTGAAATTCTCAAGTAGCCACTGTAGCCAAGTGATCTCAGCTGTCAACGCCACCATAGCTCGCAACTCAGCCACACCACACAAACTGGAAACGACAGTCTGTTTCTTGGCCTTCCAAGCAATCAGAGAGGAACCAAGGAAAACACATAGGTAGAAAGAGACCGACGATTAGAAGGATCGCTAGCCCAGGTTGCATCAGAGGGGTGAAAACGGATCGGAAACGGACGGATAATGGTTTTGCCATATTTGTTTTCATATATTTTTTTTCGGATCCGGATATGAATACGAATACGAATAGTATCGAATACGAATACGGAGCGAATACGAATCGGAACGAATACGGTCACAGATATTTTTCGAAACATGAAAACCCCTTAAATTGTATGCCAGAAATTAACGAAAACATATAATTAATTTATTTGATGTAAACATTCATGAATTGTTCATATTATCAGCAACCACACATAACATTGGCACTAGCAAGTTACATTAACTAGTTCATCACAAATATAACACTTAGTTTACCATATTTAGCTCATAAGTCATAACTCACAAAGTCATCACGCATTCACACTTAGTTTATCATATACATAAAACTTAGTTCACACTAACATCGATTAGACTGGATGGTTAATCTATATGCAAATGACTGTAACATCCCAAAGTATGTTACCAAAAATAAAATTAATAAAGTTATTATTTTATTGGATTTTCTGATATTTAAAAGAGTTTTCCTGGTTAAAAAGAAAAAAATAATAAAATAAAGTCAATTATTTAATTTCCTAGTTTTTAATGTAAAAAATAAAATTTATTGAGTTTTCTGGGATTTTATTGGATTTAAAGTAAAAAAAGAAAATTTTAATTATTTTTTTGGATTTTAAAAATGTTTTTCCTATTTTTAGGAATTTAAAATAATTTATATACAAAACAAAAACCAACTTTAAGTTGGAATTAATTTTATTAAGTTAAAACTAATTCAACGATTTTTTGTGTTTTTTTCTAGGATTTTTTAACTCTATTTGCTATTTTCTAAAAGACTATTTGATTTGTTGCATTTTCTGAAATTCAGAAATCAATTAAAATCTCCTTTTCTCTTTTGGGCCGAAATCCGGATATCCGGACTCCGTCTTATCCGGATAATCCGTATTCGTTTCCGTATCCGCCGGATAGCATGGCTACCGTATTCGTTTCCGTTCCTGACAAAAAAATCCGAATTCGTTTCCGATCCGAAAATTATGCGAGAAAAATCCGATCCGAGACATTCCGAATCCGTTTTTGTCCGGATCGGTCGGAAACTATCCGATCCGTTTTCACCCCTACTGATCAGAGTACATATGAAGCTATAAGGGCTAGAATGAGGAAAGAAAAGGCGATGACTGATGGTCCCACGAAGATATCGTAGAACACAAAGAATGTAACTATAGTGGAGCTGGGTGGTAGTAGAAACGAATTGACTCAGAATGTGAACAGGGTGAGAAATATCAGATCGAGTGATCCCAAGGTAGAAAAGACTCCCAACAAAATGACGGTAACGAGTGGGATCCTTGAGAAGCTCCCCATCAATGGGCCGAAGGTGAACACTAAGTTCCATATGAGTGTCCACCGTATGCTGATCAGTGGGACAAGCACGAGCAATGATATCCTGAATGTACTTTTCTTGGGAGAGGTAGTAGCCCTTAGGCGTTTAAGTGACCTCAATCCTAAGGAAGTAATGAAGAAGACCCAAATCATACATCAAAAACTGCTCACTGATACGCTACTTCACAAAATCAATATACTGATAGTCACCCCCAGTAATGATCACATCATCCATATAGAGGAGGAGCGTCCGACCCTAAGAAGAGGTATGTGCAAAGAGGGTAGGGTCGTGATCACTCACGAGGAAGCTGGCAGCAGCGACAAACAGAGGAGGAGCGGTCAAACCAAATACAAGGAACTTGCTTGAGCCTATAGAGAGAACGACGAAGGCGACAAACCATACCAGCAGGAATAGAATACCCAGGGGCGGCTGCATGTAGACCTCCTCACGCAACTCGCATTAAGAAATGCATTCTCGACGTCCAACTATGAGATGGGCCACTATCGAACAGAGGTCACAACAAGGAGAGCGCGAACAGTGGTCATGTGGGTGACAGGAGCGAATGTCTCATCGTAGTCACGACTATGCTTTTGTTGAAAACCACGTGTCACAAGAAGAACTTGTAGCGCTCAAGAGAACCATCCGAGTAGGTCTTGATCTTGTACACCCACTTGCACGTAATGTGAGTGAAAGTGCTAGTACGCTCCAAAGTAGCAATCTCCTCAAACATCGCGAGGTGCCACTCAGGGTGAGAAGCAGCCTCACGTTTGGCCTAGACGTCGAGGAAGCGAGTTTCGGGGTGGCGGGAGGAGAGCCTGGGGTCCGGGAGCTCGGGGGCAACGCGTCGGGGCGGCTACGACGGGCGCGTTGGGGCGGGGCGTCAAGCAGCGTGTGGGGTGACGGCAGGCGACGTGTCGGGGAGTAGAGGTCGAAGCAAATGAGCGCGTTGGGGCAGCGGCATTGGGGCGACGCTCAGGCGTCGGCCTGAGGGCGGCCGCGACGACAATGAATTGTAGACGGCTAGGTTTAAGTTTTTTTGGAGAGCCCTAGCTCTGATATCATGTTAGAATGAACTCTCTTATGTTCGAAAGGGCCTAAAGGCCAACATATACAAGTGTACAAAAATATGAAGAAAAAACCACCCTATGCAAGTCATATCTAATAGAGGGAACTCATCAGAACATCGTTGGACCTCACCGTAGCCTCGTCAAAGTTCGCTGGACCTTACCGCGGCCTCGCAGGAGCTCGGAGAGAGGAAAGGTTTTTTTTAGCACATTTGGGACATGTGAAGTACACCGCACATCTAGGATTTTTTTTCACCAATTGTATACCAATTCTTTCTCAATTACGCACATTTGAGACAATGAGGTCCAATATCAAGAACCCGAGAACACACAAAAATGCCTTTTAAAAAACACGTCAATAGCACCTCATATCCTCTGTCCAATTCAAGAAATAAAAATAAAAAAATTACAAGACGCAGTGATGTGACAAGGTGCATGGGCAACAGCGGCGTCACACACTGAGGTGGACGGGGAAGGCGGTGACAACTCCAGGACATGACGAGGACGGTAAGGATGACCTGGATCGGCGGTAGAGCCCACTGTCCTTGTTGTGGCCAGATCTGGTTGTTGGAGCAGGGCAGAGGTGGGCGACTGTCGACGCCTATGGAGAAGGGGGTAGCCGTCGGAGATGGACTTGGAGGGACACAAAGTTACGATAGCTACACGCTTGCAGCTGGGCGACACAATGATTGCTCGACACAATCTAGAAGGGCCAGAGGGTGGTGCTGGTGGGGGCCCATGCCTCCTCGGCTTGTCACGTCGGTGCCCCTTGCGTCCTCCATCGCCAGTTTCGACGCATCTCACGGTGAGCAGCCGACGACCCAAATTTAGATCTGGAAAGGCAGAAGAGGGACGGATGGAGAGGGAAGAGATATGGTTCTAAGTTGAGGTAAGTGACATGGAGGGAGAGAGATGGTTCAATGTGAACGGCAATATGGACATTTTTCCAATGTTCTATGCTCAAACATTCAAAAATAATATTATATTAGACTCAGCATCCTAGGACAAATAGTCACACAAAATTATGATGCCAGCCAATTTTTGAAAAACATAAGCTGCACGTAATCGTCGTGTACTATTCGTAGTACTTTTACACTTTTCGTTTTCGATCGTACCCCACTAGGCACTATTCACCAATATTTTGGTTCTTTTCGGCTATACTTGTCATCTATTGTCCATAAAAAAAATATTTTTTGCTCTTTGGACCCGGTGACTATTCAAGAGCTAGATTGGAGTGTTGCTCTCCTGGACAGTGCAGGACAGAGAGAGAAAACAACCAATTGAATGGCCAGAAAATGCAACACGAAAGCAGCAATGCTCAGCTGCTCAGACCAACACATTGAATCAATCAACCGAATGAAATGAACTTGAGTGCGGTTGCATCAACTTGACAATCTTTTTGTTCTAACTATCGTTGCACCATCTAGATGAGAAGTGACGTCGTGATGTAATCACAGCCCGATTAGGTTTCTTGAAATGGTGAAGCCGCCGTCCACGACGAGGTTGTGGCCGGACACATATCTGGACTCGTCGCTGGCCAGGAATAGCACCGCCTCGGCGATGTCCCTGGGTCTCAGCGTCGGTCCCTTGAGCGTGGCGAGGCCCCTGACCTCCTCCTCCATCTTCTCGACCTCCTCGTCGCTCGGCACGGCGATGTCGAGGTCGATGTCGGCGTCGGCGTCGTCGGCGGTGGAGGCGTCGTGGCCCTGGCGCCAGGCGTTGATGAGCATTGGGGTGGCGACGCCGAAGGGGGAGACGCAGTTGACGCGGATGCCGTGCGCGCCGAGCTCGCAGGCGGCGTTCTTGGTGAGCCCCACGATGGCGTGCTTGGAGGCGGTGTAGGCGTGGGGGCCGAGTCCGCCGAGCACGCCGGCGACGCTGGCGACGGAGACGATGCTTCCGGCGCGGCGGGGCATCATGGCGCGCGCGGCGTGCTTCATGCCCAGAGCTGCGCCCAGCGCGTTGACGCGCAGCACGCGGTCGAACTCGCCCGCGTCGAAGTTCAGGATGCTCTTGGCGGCGCGCGTCTGGCGGCCCAGCACCCCGGCGTTGTTGCAAAGCACGTCGAGACGGCCGTGCCGCGCCACCGCCCACTCGACGGCGCGCTCGACGTCCTCCTCCACCGACACGTCGCAGCGCACGAAGCTGACGTGCGGGCCCAGCGCGCCCGCCAGCGCCTCGCCGGCGGCGTCGTCGACGTCCGCGATCACCACCCTGGCGCCGTGCCTCACGAACAGCCTCACGATGGCATCCCCGATCCCCCGCGCGCCGCCGGTGACAATGGCCACCTTCCCGTCGATCCTGCACGACAAGACCAAAACACCATCAACAACCCGACAACCCCCCTCACAACACTCCAAGAAACCAGCGAGCCAACGAACACCAATGAGGCAGCAAAAGCAAAGCCAAGTACCTCTTGTGCATGGGGGTGGGGGCGCCATTGGCGTCCCATCCGTGGAGCGACGGCGCCATGGCGGGCTGGTGGGCCTTCTCGGGCAGGAGCTCCAAGGCAGGCATGGCCGTCGCCGTGGCGAGATCTCGCGCGTAGGAGGCGGCGAGGCTAGTGTGCATATATATATACACACACACTCCTATCGCGGCAAGTGAGTTGCGCCTGTCTCTGCTGGGGGACTGCGGGGGAGACCGGTCTCTACTTATAGGCAGCCCAGCACGACTCGTACCAGTACATGGATAGAGCCAACCAACACCAAGGGGCTATTATCGAGTTTTATTTACAATTGATATAGTTTAATTTAAAATTATTTTATTTATTGTTAAGTGGTTATTCTAAAAATGATGCAACGAGTTACTATTGAGCTGAGTCTCATTAACTTTTTTTTTTATTTCAAATTTACCCTTTTCAATTTTAACTGTATTCGAATTAATTTTGGTTCTAACCCATAACGAGCTCTTTTTTTCACCGGGTATAAACATGGAGTGGACAAACACCGATTGGTTAGTGCGAACAGCGACACTTTTTTTTTCACTTTTTTCCGACCACGATGCCTCGTGTTCACAGAAAATAAGAGAGTTTGGAACCGGCTGCGCGCCTGCGCATTCGCGGAACGCGAGATAGAGAGACAGAGAGAGAGAGAGAGAGGTGTTCGGCTCCGTGACGACGGGCGGAGCAGGCGAGCACTGCACCGAGCCGCAGATGGTTCGGCGGGTCGGATTGACCGCAGAGGCACGGTTTGGTTTGCGGTCTGGACAGGTGGATCGGCGCGGAGAAATTGCGGTTTTTGACGACCGACGGACGAGCGTGGAGGCGGTCCGTCCGGGCTTGGCTGATGCGTGCGTGAGCGTGACCGACCTAGCTACTAGGATTCATCCAAGTGTGGATGTGGAAGATTGAGGCAGATGAGTTAAGACTTTTTCTTGGGGGACGTGAAAAAAGAATACATAGTATCGGTTGCAATCCCGCACACCTAAATCAGGTTCACGGTGTGCTGCTTATATTGCCAAACCATAAACAATAACCTCCCGACAATACAGAGATTAGTTGCCATGTACGGTGGATTACAAATCATGCTCGGATACACTCGTTACAATCATGCACAGGATTTGCGTCGTAATACAAGGAATCAACTAGCCTAAAGAATAGGTCTATGCATGTACATTCTTAACAGACCCCCTTAATTTCAACTGCTCTGCAGATTGAAATTGTGCCGAATGTCTCCAAACTAACGCGTTATGAGAGGTTTCGTGAAAATGTCTACTAGTTGTTCTTGACTTGGAATGAATCGAATATCCAATGTCTTCACTACCACTCGTTCTCCAACAATGAAAATTAACTTCAATGTGCTTAGTTCTTACATGAAAAATGGGATTTGTTAACAAGTATGTAGCTCCTAAATTGTCACACTCCAAGCAAGGACTGAATCCAAATAATTTCAGCTGTCACATTAGCCAATCCTTGGTACTCTGATTCAGTGCTCAGACGCCTGAGCCCGCCACCTTCCGCGCGCGCGCGTCGGCCTGCCGCGCGGCGCACCGTCCTTCCGTGCCCCCCAAGCGCAGGAAGTACCACGTGTCGGCCTTCGGTTCTTCTGCGCTTGGAGGGGGTCATTTTTGCAATTTTAATGCTGAGAAAGCTATTTTTGCAATTAAGGTGATAGCACTAGGCCAATTTTTTTTTTAAAAAAAATCTGCTTTTTAGAGCTCCATGAGACAAGGTTTGCCCCAAAAAATATTGCAAAAACCACTTGTAGATTTTCTGTCGTCAGGACAGCCTGCCCAATCAGCAGCACCATCGCTCGAGGCAAGTGTTTCGGGAAATTTTTAGGATGGGGAGAGAGCGAAGCGACACTAGTGTTTAGTAAGGGGTTGAGTGGTGGTGGCGTCGGGTGCTGTACCCTGTGGGTCGCTTGACTTGCTCCCGAGTAAACAGCGGGAATGCAATGAATGATGGGAGACCGGGTAGTACCCGAGTGTGTTGTGGTGCCCATATAGGAGTGATACTCTGGCTCGCTTTAGAAGTATGGGCGTGATCATTATCCTTTGGGCGCGACTAGCGCAAAGACGTACGACCCGAGCGTTAGCGTTGTACGCTCGATCACAACATCCTTGTGTGCTAAACGCAACAAAAATCATAACGTGCGCAACATATCAAAAAATTATACGCATCATTTCGAAGAACATCACCGTGAACAGGCACGTTAATATCATCAACATCACCGTGAAACATCATCTCAAAGAACATCAGAATAAAAAACAAAGTATTTGAAAAAAAACGCGTTGAAAAAATTGCAACATCACCGTGAATAGTATGCAACACTTTTTTTTTCTACATATGCAATCTTTTTTTTCTACATATGCAATATTTTTTTTCTACATATACAATTTTTTTTTTCTATATATGCAATATTTTTTCTCTACATATGCAATATCTCAAAGAACAGTATGCAACATTATTTTCAACGGGATACAATATTATTTTCAACGGGCCGCAACATCAACATTAGAATCAGAAAAACTACAGATGAACATAAAAAATAAAGAATGTCAGCTTCCTCTGGACGCCGACTAGATCGCCGTGGGGTTGAGCCAAGGCGCACCAACGGCCGCAAGCCAGACCGGGCCGAGCCATGGCGTGCGGCCGAGCCGCCATGGGCGTGGGCCAAGCCGGCGCAAGGGCACGGGTCAGAGGCGGCAGCACCATGGAGAGGCGTGGTGGGGCGGTGAGGCGCAGGGACACGGGCAGGGAGGCGAGGCCGAGCCAGGAGGAGGCGCTGTGGAAAGTTTTTTTTGCCAAAGCAAAGCCACAAGAGAGAGCAAAGAAATGGAGAAAAGGGAAGAAGAAGAAGCTCCAGGAGAGCACTTGCTGTCGGCAGAATAGGAGAAGTGGAACGGGGAGAGCAAGATAAGAAACGAGTGGAGGAGAGCCAAGTTAGACGAGGATCAAACGCGAAGTGGGTTCAAAAGTGAAGTAAATAGACAGAGCACGTTCGATGTACATCAATTTCCTTATCTTTTTTCGGTTTGTTTGCGCTCTGATCTGCAGGAGAGGAAGGCAGGGTCAACCGTACCCTACTCCCGTTAATAGGAGGGTGTTGATTTATAGCTGCATTGTGCTTCGACTTTCGGATCTCGAGATTTCTTCTAGCTGGGTTGTTGCCGACGGGAGCTATGTTCAACATAAATGGTGTGAGAATTGTTCTTACCTGAGGGCTTAATTTAGTCTTGAGTCCAGACCGTCCGTGCCATTGTAAGACCATCCTAATTGCTTTGGTAACCTGTTACTTTTGAATAAATCAGCTTCGTACTCTTTCCCCAAGTTGGACCATACCGTTTCTTTTCACAATTAGGCTGGGCTAAATCTAATCGCATGGTTGATCACGCCAAATTAACAATTGTTAGGATTAATTAATGCTTAAATTTGGTTACCACACTTTGTTAGTGTGGCTGCTTTTCAATCACTGCCTTTTGTGTCATAGTTTTCGCAAAGTTTTATCACAAAAAACTAAGCACGACCTTTTTGTGTAATGCATCACACAATATCTCAAACATAGGAAATCACCAACCACACACACACACAGCCCTTGCTTTACCCCGAGCGACAGAATGGATCCATCCAAGTACCTCAACTGACGTTGGACACTGGTGCACAATTTCAATCCCAAAACCTAACAGCTCCACCATACATACGCACAGGATCGACGGGATACAGCATTAACGTGCAGACAGAGAGAAAGAGATTGTGTTGTACTCGTACGAATAGTCTTTGTTGAGAGAGATTTTCAATCAACGAGCCAGTCCTGCCCATAGCGATCGTATGTCAAGTTGTGGGAAAGTCAAACGCGAAAAGGGCTCTCTCGTGGCTCCTCTCCTCCCTCGTGGGAGAGCCATTAAACTGGCTTTCGCCTTTTCGGTCCCCGTTGTAGATGACAAACAATTGACCAAATCTTGGCTTCACCGAAACACTTTTGAACAAGCTAGCCTAGCTAGCGATCGAACGGCACAAGCCATACATCCGTCGTATCCACGTGAATTAGTCCAAGTCGTTGTACAACGGCCGGAAGCGACAAACAAGTATTCCTCCTCCTTACACGTGTATTTTACTGCACCGCTATTAGTGGCGGATCCACCGTAGGAGCGTGAAGAGGTTGGAGCAATGGTTGTGCTCGCCAAACCCATGATATCTCCTAGTACATCTGTTATGTTTTGCATCACTAATCTAGTTAACTTTTTTTTTCACAAGATCGTCAGAATTAAATACAATCACAGACGATTTTTGTTTAGCGATCGTTTGTGTTATTGGCTGCGCTAAAAACCGTCTGTGAAGAGATATATCACAGACGGTTCATGTTGGAAAATATCTGTGAAGTATCACAGACGGATATTAACAAGAACCGTCTGTGATATTACTAAATATCACATACGGTTTTTTATTAAAAAAAACTTCTGTGATACTTCACAGACGATGTTTAATACAAACTGTCTGTAATAATTAACTCATCACAAACAGTTTGTATTAAAAACCGTTTGTGATATTTCGCCACCCCCTTATATCCCTTTAGATTTGGCAGCCCCCTTTATTCAAACTTTTAAACCGAAGCGGCGTCGCGACCTCTCAACTACTCCAGATCAGTTCCGCTACGCAAATCCCCTTATATATACTGCCTGCACGCGCCCAACTACTTCAAATCGATTTCGCCGCCTCCTCGGCGCCGCCTTCCCTAAACCAAAGCGGCGCCGCCTCCCTAAACTGATTGAAGCGCCCCGTCCCCTGACGACGCTGACTATCGCAGCGAGCTCCTCCGCCTCCGGTTGTGACGCTACGGTTCACTGTAGAAGGCACTCTTGTCGTAAGAGTGTCTTCTACAATGTCACCATCGTGACACAACGGTGACGCTTCTGCCGCCTCTCCTTTATCACCGGTGATATCCCCCATCTTACCTCCTCCCCTCTCTTCCTTGATGCTTGGATAAAAAATTACAAAATTATTGGATGGTTAAGGTTTTGGCCGTGTAAATCTTGATGCTTGTGCATGTGCGTGTGAAAATTAATTGTTGATGCCTCTAGTTCTTGTGATGATTGATGGATGGCTAGGGTTTCGACCCTTGTTGAAATTCATGTTTTATTGCAGGATGGAAACATGGCGCCAAAGTCTATTGCACGATAGTGATCTCGCTCTCATAAATAGGCATGCTTTAGTTCATCTGCATTCTTTGATTGCGCTATATTATAACGTAATCAGAGAATTTTGATGAACTGAAGGAGGCCTATTTATGAGAACGAGATCATGCCATCACAGACGGTTCTTAATTAGAACCGTATGTGATAATAGACTATCACAAACGGTTCATAGTAAGAATCGTATGTGATTTAAGAACCGTCTGTGATAAGGGTTATCACATACGGTTCAAAAACCGTCTGTAATGCCCTTAGGGTAAGATTATCATAGACGGTTCAAAAACCATCTGTAATACCCTTAGGGTATTACTGACCTATAAGCATAGATGGTTCAGGAAACCGTATGCGGTGATATTTTCGAACCATCTGTGATGAGTTTTTTTTTTCTGTAGTAGTGATTGCTACTCGTGTATATTTTTAGTCTTTCAGAACACAATTAATTAAGATACCGTCTTTAATGTATCTTCCGTTTTAACATTATTACCCATTAATTTATATATCAATTTAGATTACACATAAATTTTAAATATATATTTACTACGTTACTCATAATAATTTTTTCGCGCTATCACCCTCGTTTTTATCATGCATACTACCTGTATGTGCGCACACGAAGAGCACAGAGTGCCCACATGGGAGTTACTGTGAGATGGCATAAACACACGTGGCAATTCCGTTTCGGTAGCCTCATCTCTTCTCAGCGAGTAAATGTATATTATTCTCCCTTGGAAGGAAGGGAGACCGGATAATTAATGGAATCGAAGTTAGTTACGCGGGTGTTGGAGGAATCTGCTATATCCTTCACTGCTTTTCCCCATAAACTAATGCCGCTCGCAGTCAGCATCAAGACTAGCTAAGCGTAGCCATGTTCTGAACGCAACAGGACAAAACGTAGCCAAGGTAGCAGAGGAGATTAGGCATGCATCGCCCCCGAGGCCGAGGAGAGCGACGGGGCAGCACGGTGGGTGGGCGCTCGAGAGTCGAGACCGGTGAATTATTGACGCCGGGAAAAGACAGAACGCGCGAGGAGTTTTAGCTGGAAATGGAGCGAGATCATTCGCTGTCCCACTAGGAGCGGCATGAACGCGGGTTCTCTACGTCACTGCAGAGGCTGCGCTGTACTGTAGCAACAATAATATAGGTACGTTGTTATATTATTCCGTAACAACACTGTAGCAGAAACTGCTAAAACAGTGGCAAATTGCTGGGTGTGCACTTGAACATTCAAATATTTTTGTAAAAATAATTAGTATATAGTAGGTATATTATATTGATAATTGGACCAAATCCTTCATATTTGTACCACCAATGAATTTCAGCCCACTTCAACATCCCCCATCTCAAATTGATCTCACTTATTGCAGCCTAGTCCCATAGCCCAACACATTTAAGCCCATACGAGACTTCCTCCTCTCCCTCAAGCCCTAACTCCTCTCTCTCTCTCTCTCTCTCTCTCTCTCTCAAGCCAGGCGCGACGTGACCATGAAGATGGCAGCACGACGTGTGACCCATGGGCTGTGCGGTCGGCAGGGGAAGGAGCATGCCATCACATGGTGGGAAAAGAGCGTGTAGAGGTCAGGCCGGGAGAGCGCAGCAGGCAAGCGGTTGGTGGGAAGGGAGCAGTGTGGCGGCCAACAGGGAGGGAGGGAGCTCTCCCTTCTCGCCGACCAGGTGGGTCACCGAGGCCGACGAGGTAGGCCACACAACGGCGCATGTGTACACCGACACACAACACATCAACAGTACCACGACACGCAACACATGTACATCCCAATTCCCAAGTCTCGGATCCTAAGTTCTCAATTCATCCATTTTGCTAGTGTTGTTTTGAATCATGATTAGTGAATGTATCGTGTCTTTTTGTCATATGTAGATAGTAGAGCTTTGAAAAAGGAGCTGTGATTGTTAGGGGTGTTTAATACAAATCGTATGTGATAATTAATTCATCACATTTTTACTGTGATACTGGCTGAGATGAGACTTAATACACTTTTACCGTGCGTCTCTGCCGTGTGGTCCGCGTCCGAGCGACATGGGCGTCCGCGTACCGTCTGATCCGATCCACGTGAAGTGTGAGTGGCTAGACGCCCTAAACCCGAGCGCATGCTGTGTGTTTTTCCCCTTATGTCCAATCCAAAATTACTATCTGTCCAGTTCGTTGTTTTTCTTCTTGTGTGTGGACTGACACTTGACTTTTCGTTCTTAAAAAAAGGTGACATTTCCCCCCCATTTTGTCACACCTGAAATTCCCGATGGCCAGGCAAGAAGCTTCCTGCTAAAATATGTCATCTAAACAGTCCTGGCTACCAAAGCAAGCTGCTCCACATCAGGGACGTTGTGAACAGCTTAAACGAACCTGACTGATACCTGCAGCATTAGGTGCACACCGGTGCACGATTGCGCAACTCCTATCACCACTTCGCGATTCATGACCTAATTAACAAGTCGATCTTTTGTGGATCTGTATCCCCGAGTCGGTACTAAAATATTGCACGGCCAGATTTTATTCTCTCTTTTGTAGTATAGCATTGCAATCCAATCTAACACACTTGTGACCCTGTGGACACATAATTGCTCCAAAGAGAGAACATTATCGGGACACGGAGAGAGAGAGCGCATTTGAATAGTACACCTGAATGGTCCGAGTGTACATGTGCCTATGCAAAGGGCCGGACATATAGCTTGATTTCAGTTCCTGTCTCCTTCCATTTTTATATGTGTATTACGGTGCACCTCGCTGGGATCAGCGAGATCGTATGCATGAAGCACAACCTATGAAAACTTCAAATGTAGTACACTTTCGTGGTGCCAAACCACGCACACTTAACACGCCAACCATAGCATAATAACCTAGCAATGTGCCATCTTGCTAGAGTTTAATTTCCACCGACCACAGATTAAGTGAGTTATTTATATAAATTTTTCTATTTTAATCGTCCGGGATCTGAACCCGTGACGTGGACCGTGAACCTGAAGATAGCTAGCTTCACTGAACCACTGTCCTCACCGTCTAGAAAAAAAGCACCCTCAACGTAGCTGGACCTTTTCTCCAGCCTACCCCACCAAGTTCGAACGTAATAGTAAAGCCGGCCGATTCTATTCGAGTGAATCAAAATCTTCCCTTTTCACATCGCAAGCCTTTTGATCTTTCAAAAGGAAAACATCGCAAGCTTTGAACGAGCGAGCGAGCGAGCATATGGTCTCGACCCAATCCCATGCATCCAGCCAGCTGCTCGGTTTGGAAGTCTTGGACGAAGGCTGCTTCCACAACTACCATTGCTCCAGAATCTGGAGATACTTAGGTGGCTTGGGCTGTAAGTTTTGGATTTGCTTTGGGGTGTGTGTGTGTGAAGCTGACCTGCCGGTCAAAGGTCAGAATCCTCTCTCGGGGGCAGGCTCCAAACTCTAGAAGCTGGAAAGATGTTTCCGACCCAGAAGCAACGGATGTTAATGCAGAGGATTACAATGATATGTATTAGGATTTTGTTTTCATTGTTCGATCCCAAATGAAGGAACTAGATCAAGTGATACAGTACCCAAAAACAGTAAAATATTTTTTTTATTGCAATGCTGGCTATCTTATA
The DNA here is from genome assembly GCA_036346255.1 of Ampelocalamus luodianensis. Taxonomy (NCBI): domain Eukaryota; kingdom Viridiplantae; phylum Streptophyta; class Magnoliopsida; order Poales; family Poaceae; genus Ampelocalamus; species Ampelocalamus luodianensis. Next base: position 20,855,781 of record CM070622.1, on the reverse strand, counting down.
CTGTTTATACCGACCGAAATCACTGTCAAACAGTGATCAGAGGATCCGGATCCGTTTTGACCCGACCGACCCGTGGTAGGCCGGTTAGATTCCAGGGGCGTGCATGCACCATCCCCTGCATTTCCTGGTGAAAAGGAAGCCAGTCACATCAGATCTGTCATGTCCTGTTTTCATATCCTGTTTGGTATATGAATAGTACTGCCTAACCAGAGTAGTCGCCCACTTCTATTTTCGAGAATTTTTCGTTTTTCCAGTGAGCTGGACGTCTCCCGTTCCGTTCCTCGCCACGGCTCGTACGTCGAGGGTCAAGCGGACCTGTTAAAAAAAAATCTAGGCCGGCTTGGAACGCAAGAGATGAATTTCGCAAGAAATGAATTTCGCAAGAAATAATTTAATCATTGGTTGATTCGTACAAAAAATCTCGTGTTCTAAATAGGGTCATACTTTTTAAAGGATAGTGTCTACGAAGTTAGGCTCTGTTTAAAACACTAAAATTTAACAGGAATTTAGTAGCAACCAATCATGGAATTCCTACGTTTTGGTGCAAATATGTATGGGTAGTTATCATGTGTTAACATTTCTTTTAAAAAACAATAGTTTTCTTTCACCTGTCTACCGCTGAAGATCAAACCCGATTCAGAAGCTATGTGTATGGCTATAAAAAAAAAACTCGGGCTGGTCGATCCAAACTTGAGTCGAATGGGAAAGGCCAAGCTCGAGCCTGCACCAAAGCTCGTTGAGCTTAACAAGCTGAGCTCGAGCAGTTCAATCTGGCTCTAGCTTATGGTATCGAGCCTTCCAAGCTACTAGAGATGAGCTTGGGTTGGCGAGCTTACTAAGCTTATTTGAGCTGACCTTATGATGAACCATGTGGAGGTAACCACATGTGTATGATGAGTAATTGATATTGGTTTAGGTAAGTCGAGTTTGGTTTAAGTGGTTCGGAGTCGAGTTGTTGCGTGGCGCAGTCGGGCTTGATCGGACTTGGTCAAACTTTGTCGTATGGGATTAGGATGCATATTCTGATAATTTCGACAGGTTTGGTCTTCGGCATGGTAAGTGATGTTATTTACGCTTTCATGTATCGAGCGGTGCTATTTGATGTGTTTCTTGTCTGTGTGGCTGCAGGACATCGAGGCGGAGTCGTGGCGAGACACGGTGGACCGGACTAGGTGCAGGTGGCGCTGAGGTCAGAACGGTTGGGATGTGTCGAAGACGACGTGAACTCGAGGTGGTTGCGAGGCGTGCGAGACAAGGAGCGCGGAAGCCTCCCAGAAAGTGCAGGAGGGGCGAAACGGGAATTTCGCAAGGCTGCACAAGCGGGAGCGGGCTCTGTTGGACTTAGCAGGCGTAACGGGGCGGAGACCCGTTAGCCAAGGCTATATAAAGGATTGAGGGGCTGCATGCCCAAGTGTGCACTTGTGAGAGAGTTAGGGTTTTGTGAGTCAAAAGAGGCTTTGGAGGTGGTTTTACCTTTGTGTCTTTAGTTGGTGAGAGGGGTAGAAGGCAGCAGAGTGTGTTCCCTGGGTGTCTTCTTCCATGTCCCCTATGTGAGAGTTCTAGAGAGTGTTCATCCCTTCTCAAGCATGTATGGTTGAAGGATTGAGAGAGGTTGAGGTTGAGGATTAAGTGGAGAGTCTTGTAATCATTCCTCTATATGTAATCGTGGTATCGGGACTACTCTTTTGTTTTGAAATGAAGATCTGAACTCATTTCCCTTTCATTCCTGTCTCTGTTCTTCGTTTGTCTCAATGTTGGATTTTTGATTCTTTGATTTTTCGAGTTCTTGCTTGCTGGGATTGGCCAAAATGGGTTGCTCCATGATGGGTGAGTACTTCAAGATCATTTGATCAAGGATCCCAAGAGCCAACCTCATTTAATCTCAGATTTGGATTTTTGGCTTGCTTTGTTCATTTGTTTAGTTCTAGGGTTTAGGTGGAAATCTCGTTTCCCTTTTTGAGATGGCTTGAAATTTGGCTTGTAGAGTCCAAGGGCTATTGCTAACATATCTGCAAAGTCTCATTGCCAAAGGATCAAAAGGTATGTCAATTTTAGTTTTGGTTTTTCAGCTGTCGGGACGAACTCCAGGATAATCGGTAGTACCTTTCATTTGCCTGCGGTAGTACCTCGGTCATGGTAGTACCTCTCAATACACCTGCGGTAGTACCGATTATAGGTAGTACCTCTCATTTGCTGTGGTAGTACCTCGGTCATGGTAGTACCTCTCGAGTACAACTGCGGTAGTACCTATAATAGGTAGTACCACGTTACACTGTGGTAGTACCTATTGCCCCGATTTCTTCAAAGACTTTCTCGGTTTTGTTTGTTGAGCTTGGGGTTAGGAGTAGATTCAATACAAGTCTTCCACTGTGCTTAATTATTGATCTTCATAGTTCTCATAGCTATTGAAGTGAAATTTGTGTTGAATCCATTTTAAACGAAAAATGGGATCAAGCTCCTATTCACCCCCCCTCTAGTCGCCTATTCGGTCCTACAATTGGTATCAGAGCCGGTTAGCTCTAATCAATAGATCTTAACCGGTCTCAAGAGCCATGGCGACGGACAAGTACTTGACCAAGCCACCCGTTTTCGATGGCATCGATTACCCTTTCTGGAAGAGCCGAATGGAGACATACATCCAGGCCCAGGGGTATGCCATCTGGCGGAAGGTCAAGGTACGATTTGTTGTTCCTGCCGATGAGAACATCAATGCCGGGAACGTGGCTGATGTTGAGGCGAATGCAAAGGCAAGGAACATCATCATCCAGGGTTTGAGTCGTAGCGAGTTTGACCGTATATCTCACCGCCGTCCGCCTCGACATCTGGGTGACCCTCGACGCATACCATGAGGGCACCACCCAGATCAAGACGGTTCGACAGGATCAGTTCAAGCGCGAATACAACAAATTCGAGATGCTTGTTGGTGAGTCCCTGGACGAGTGCTTTTCGCGATTTCACAAAATCTTGAGCAACCTCCGAGCGGTCGGTCTCACATACCCCGACTCGGACAACGCCGTCGATGCTTGCGCACTTGATCTGCGTGTTTGGGAGATGAAAGTGACCACCATCAAGGACACGCAGACCTCTCGACCTTGACTCTTGACGCGCAGTACTCGCACCTCAAGACTCACGAGATTGACGTTGTCTCGTAAGTCGAAGTCACGATCGATGGCTTTGGTCACCGATCCTACGTTGGCTTCGGTTCCTCTTCTTACGATTCTCTTTGCGGATTCTCCTTGTCGCTCTCGTGACATAAGCGATGATCGTTAGAGCGACTGCGGATGAGCGGTGGCCCTTCTTGCTCAAGATTCTCCCATGCTTACAAGGAGGAGGGAGGAGAAAGAGAGGAGGACCGGTGATTTGCTTGAGTGTGGTGGCCCCAACCACATTCGGCAACCGCCCCAAGCCGGAGAAAGGCAAGAACGATTATGGCGGTTCGGGCAAGAACGACTACACCGACAAGAACCGCAACAAGAAGCCTTCGGCTCACGCACATGGCAAGAAGAAGTTCGCGACTTTGGCAAAGCCAAGAAGCTTTTCCACCGCGTCCTCACCGCTTCGACGACCTCGACCTCGGCGAGGTGGAAGGATGGAGCGGCGACGGCGGGACGGGTGACCAAGAGCCCAAGGATGGTGGCAACGACTTCTCGGCATGTGCTTCATGGCCTCGGGCGAATCGAGCGACGGCGAGCCTGTACTCGACTCGGACGAGGTATGCCCCACCTACGACCAGCTCAATCATGCTTTTCTTAAGCTAGGTGGTTTTCATGCTAGAGCTAGGGCTAGGTGTACTGAGTTAGAGAAGGAAGTAGATAAACTATCACGGGAGCTTACCTCACTTACATCTGCTCCCTCCCGTGATGATTGTGATTACATGCTGTGCTCTGTTGGGTGACATGGAGAAACTAAGGACCTCGCATGATAGTGTGTCCTCCGAGCTTGATATTGTTAAGGAGGAGAATGTTAGTCTGCTTGCTCAGTTAGAGTTGAGTAGGATGGTTGTTACCCTACTTACTACTGATGAGACTACTTCTCCCACCTCATGTGAGGATAAGGATATTCTTTGCTAGAGGACCTTGTGCCATGCTCCTTGATATGCCCAAGTCTTGTGAAAATTGCAATAACTTGAAGATGAACTTAAAGCAGGCGGATCATAAAATTGTTGAACTACAAGCTTCTTTACTTGAGCCGATTGATTCATGCTTGAACTGTCCTAAGTTAAGCTCTTGAACTTGGAGCCGTCTCTAAACAGTTTCAAGATATGATTGATCATGATAGGAAGTTGGCTCAAAGTTGCTTCTAAGGACCTGTTAGCTCACCATGCATTAATTGTAACAAACTAAAATCGACTTGATTGCTTTGGATGAGAAATGTGTGAAGCTAACTAAGGACCTTCTAGAGAAGCCACATTGTGCTTGTAATGTGATTGATGGTGTGGGAGAAGCCCTGTGGTAAGGGTGAGACGCCTAGAGACGCGAACCAACTCGCTAGTAGTAGGACTGCCCTCAGTGGTGTGTGTGCACAAGCCATTCTTTCCTCTACTGTTGGTTCTTCTTCTGCTCCCTTACCTTCTGCTGTCTCTTCTTCCCCCTGCTCTTCTTGCACCTCTCTGTTTCGGGAGTGTCAGTACCTTATGAACACTCTCGAGAGATTTGTAGGAGGCAAGAAGAAGCTCAATCTTATTCTAGACCAATCTAAGATCTGCAGATTTAATCAAGGTCTAGGATATAATTTTTATGAGGACATAAGGAAGCATCCACCTGCGTGCTTAGACCCATAGCACCAGGTGTGATCAAGACTAAGCCTAGGACCGAGAAAGTCCAATTTAAGTCAGCGGGCTATGTCCAGGGGATTTCTGACAGCAAGGTGATTCCACCTACTGCTTCAGCCTCTCAGAAGGCGAAGCCTCCCCGTGCTGCTTCTACCTCTCAGAAGGTGAAGTATCACTGCACCTTCTGTCAGAAGGATGGACACACAGTCGATCGATGCTTCAGGCGCGCCAAGATCGCGCGTAGAGACCGTGTTGAGTCTCTTAGGCGTATTCAGGGTCGGCCCCAGACTTTGAGTGCACCTAGGACCAACACGAGGTCTAGGACTGTTGAGTCTGTGTTTGGGCAGTATCGAGGACTCGATTTTACTGAGTTTTCTGGTTTTCGTCCTCGATATGCTCCTGGTCATGACTTCCGCCGTCCTGAGGGTAGATCTCGTTTTCTCCATCAAGATAGCTACCCGCGGCGTGATCAGCTTGTTGCCAGTGTTCCGACTCGCTCTCCCTTAGCAGTCGGACCTAGCAACAGCTTCAGGTCTGCTCATAGACTTTCTGCTTTGAGTGACAGAGAGCGTAGGATAGATAGAGGTCAGTCGTGCTTGACTACTTCATCTGCTCGACGTATTACTCAGTATTGGGTGCCAAAATCACTGTTGATTTACCCTAGTACTGAGACTTTACTCTCTTGTTGACTCAGGTTCGCCGGGCAGGGAAGGGAAAGGATTGGCTTGTAGACTCTGGGTGTTCACGACACATGACCGGAGATTCCCGTTGGTTTTCTTCCCTTGCCCGTGCCCCAGGTGATGAGACGATCACCTTCGGAGACGCTTCGTCTGGGCGTGTCATCGCCAAAGGTACAGTGCACGTTAATGATTCTTTTATCTTAAAAGATGTTGCTTTGGTTAGTAAGCTGCAGTATAATTTGCTTTCAGTCTCTCAGCTTACCGATGACGGTTTCGAGGTGAACTTTAAGAAAAATGCTTGCAAAATCCTTGATTCTTCGGGTAGTCTGGTTTATGGATTTCTAGATATGGGAGGATCTTTCGTGCTGATTTTATTGAGTCTTCTGGTAATCCTCTCAGGTGTTTAGTTGCTTCTGAGTCCCGTGATCTCTCTTTCTGGCATAGGAGACTTGGTCATATTGGTTTTGACCATTTGACCCGAGTTAGCGGGCACGATCTCATTCGTGGTCTGCCAAAACTCAAGATGGTCAAAGATCTTGTTTGCGCTCCATGCCGTCACGGCAAGATGGTTGCCGTTTCTCATCCTCCCATCCACGATTACTATGACCGATGCACAGACATTTGCTCCACATGGACACAGTTGGACCAGCTCGAGTGCAGTCAGCAGGAGGGAAGTGGTATGTTCTTGTTGTGGTCGATGACTTCTCGAGGTATTCTTGGGTGTTTTTCCTAGCCTCAAAGGATGAGACGTTTTCACATTTCCGAGGTCTTTTTAGTAGGCTTTCTGTTGAGCTTCCAGGTGCCTTACGAGCGATCCGCAGTGACAATGACACGGAATTCAAGAATTCCTACTTTGAGAGTTTCTGTGGTGAGACAGGTGTAGAGCACCAGTTCTCTTCTCCATACGTCCCTCAGCAGAATGGCGTTGTGGAGAGGAAGAACCGTACCTTGGTCGAGATGGCCAGGACGATGCTTGATGAGTACTTTACACCGAGGAAGTTTTGGGCTGAAGCCATTGCGACCGCGTGCCATGTTTCGAATCGAGTTTTTCTTCGGGCACTCTTGCATCGCACTTCTTATGAGCTGAGATACGGGCGAAAGCCCAGCGTCTCTCATTTTCGTGTGTTTGGTTGCAAGTGTTTTATTCTGAAGTCTGGGAACCTAGACAAGTTCGAGTCACGTTCCTGTGACGGTATCTTTCTAGGCTACTCGACTTCTTCGCGGGCTTATAGGGTCTGGAACTGCGAATCTAGCAAGTTGGTAGAGACCTGCGAGGTGACTTTTGACGAGGCCAGTCCGGGGACTAGGCCAGATATCTCAGGTTCTCTAGAGCAGTCCGAGACCATCTTTGTGGATGATGAGGACGATGGAGACGATGGTTGTTTACCTGATCCAGCTCCTCATCCTCCCCTTGAGATGCCTTCTTCCACGACACCTCAAGGTGATCAACCCTTGCCTACCGTTTCCTCCGGAGCTAGTGGCTCTGTTCCTGCCTCGTCTACACACGAGGTAGAGGCCACTTCTTCTCCTCATCCAGGACCTCCCCGACATATCCAGAGAAGACATCCTTCAGAGCAGATGATTGGAGACCTCTTGAGGCGTGTCCACGCTCTAAGTCTCGCTTTTCTCAATTCTGTCTCCATTCTGCCTTTGTTGCCTCCTTTGAGCCCAAGGACGTTTGTCACGCCCTTTCTGATGAGTCTTGGGTCTTTGCCATGCATGAGGAGCTAGAAAATTTCGAGAGGAACAAGGTGCAGTCGCTTGTTGAGCCCCTAGAGGTCACAATGTCATAGGTACCAAGTGGGTTTTCAAAAACAAGCAGAGTGAGGATGGGGTGGTCATTCGGAACAAGGCTAGGTTGGTAGCTCAGGGTTTCTCCCAAGTTGAAGGTTTAGATTTTGAGGAGACCTTTGCCCCTGTAGCTAGGCTAGAGGCTATTAGGATTTTGCTTGCTTTCGCGGCGTCTAAGGGCTTCAAGCTTTACCAGATGGATGTCAAGAGTGCCTTCCTCAATGGGTATATTGAGGAAGAGGTTTATGTTAGATGACCTCCAGTTTGAGAACCCCAAATACCCAAACCATGTCTACAAGCTTTCCAAAGCCTTGTATGGACTTAAGCAGGCCCCTAGAGCTTGGTATGAGAGGCTTAAGTCCTATTTGTTGAGTCATAGGTTTGAGATGGGTAAGGTAGACAAGACCTTGTTCATTCGCAGGCATGGCGATGACTTCTTGCTCGTCCAGATTTATGTGGATGACATCATCTTTGGCGGCTCCTCTCATGATCTTGTCTCTCAGTTCTCCGATGTCATGAGTTCAGAGTTTGAGATGAGCATGATGGGCGAGTTGAGCTTCTTCCTTGGCTTTCAGATCAAGCAGACTCGGGAGGGTACCTTCTTGCATCAGGGCAAGTACACTCGAGACCTCCTGAGACGCTTCGATATGAGTGATGGAAAGCCGGTGTCCACTCCTATGGCGACATCAGCTTCACTCGACCCAGATGAGGATGGCGAGCCAGTTGATCAGAAGGAGTTTCGCAGCATGATTGGCTCCCTTTTGTACCTCACTGCCTCGAGACCGGACATACACTTCTCCGTGTGTCTATGTGCTCGCTTTCAGGCTTCTCCTCGCGTATCTCACCGCCAGGCGGTGAAGCGCATCCTTCGGTACCTTCGAGCTACCATTGACTTTGGTATCTGGTACTCTTCCTCATCCTGTCTTTCCCTGCGAGCCTACTCGGATGCGCACTTTCTTGGTCAGGATAGATAGGAAGAGCACTTCGCACCGCCAATTCATTGGCACTTCTCTTGTTTCTTGGTCTTCTAGGAAGCGATCGGTGTTGCCTGATCCACGCAGAGGTCGAGTACGTTGTCGCGCCGATTCTTTGCGGCAGTGCTTTGGATGGTTTCGACCTTGCGGGACTTTGGGTTAGCTATAGATGCGTTCCACTCCTTTGTGATAACACTACGCTATTCACATTGCCAAGAACCCGTGCAACATTCTCGGACCAAGCACATTGATATCGATATCACTTCCTTTGAGACCATGTGGAGAAGGGTGACATAGTGCTCCGGGCCAGGAGAGTGACCACCGGTTGGCTGATATCTTCACCAAGCCATTGGATAGTTCAAGGTTTTCAGCTCTACGGGGAGAGCTTGGGGTGGTCTGTCCGTTTGGACTGTAGTGAGGGGGAGTTTCTATTCTTTACTGCTTTACTTTACTATTTTTGCTCTTACTCCTTGTTGTTGCATTGCATTTAGGGTGCATTTGGGTTTAGTCCTCCTAGCATAGATTAGAGTGTTTCTCTAGTCGAGTTGCTTAGACTTCCTACTCTTATCTTGTGATTGTAGGATGTTGCTTATTAGCTGTCTCTCTTCTCACTAGGTTGAGCTCACTCACTGCTTATAGGTTCTAGCGAGGGTCGGGCCACCCTCGGGTAGACAGGGTACGTGTTTGCTCTCTAGTGTGTATTTTACTGTCAGCTAATAGTCCTAGAGTCATATGGGGTAGATGGGAGTCAGTCTGAGCCATAGTATTCTCTATATCTTATCTATGCTTTAAGGATCATTGCTTTATGTTTTCTTTGCCACTTCTCGATTTATTGTTTTGGTTCAAGGGAGTTCATTTGGGAGCTTCGGAGCTTAATATTGACATAACTCAACTTGAACTAAAAGTTGCATCTAATGTTGAGGGGGAGCTGGATCTTCTGCATTTCTAGCATTCTGCATTGTAATATAACTACATTGAGCCTTGATTATTATCCTGCTATAACATGTTTACAATGTTTTACACCTTGCCATGACTTGTGCTTATTTGCTAGATTTATCATGACTTCATATGTGTAGCCTAGCTTTTGCCATGATAAGTTAATTAAAATTGCTCAACTTAAACTAAAACTTGTCATGTTAGCACTTGAGATTAGTCTTTCTTGAGCTATCCTTTTATGATTCATGCCATGTCAAATAGGTTTGGGTAGAGCGTTGAATCTATATTGAGCCTTAGATTGAGTGTTTTAGTCTCTTGATGATGCATGAGTTAGTACAACTTGTTAAAAGGCAAAAGATCTCTTTTGTGCGAAAAAACTGATCTCACTAATTCTCTCCTATGAGACGGCTTGCCATTGCACTTGGCATGAACTTAGGGGGAGTTTTGGGTGACCTAGACTATCTTCTTAAGCTTCTCGCTTGGAGTAGTCGCATAAGGCTTGAGACCTAGCACATGATAAAACAAAAATCTGATCGGCAACAACCATGAATTTCAAAACAAAATATGTTTTATGTGTTCAATTTGCTTAAAGCTCCAAAAAGAATCAAGTACTTAACCAATGTTTCATTCTTGAGCATAGCTCTCTATTTGGTCTTGTTCCGCTTAGCTTATTGACATGGCCTGCATCATCCTAGGATATCTCTAGCTAAACTTTGCTCATTGATGACTTGACATGCTCATAAAATGCATTACATTTCAGATCGTCATCTATGTGCTCGAGCTAGGATATACATGTCTTGTCATGATCTAGATAGCCTTTTATTGAGTTATGGCTTGGTGTATTACATTATGGTCAGTATGGATAATCCTCATGGCTCTAAATGCTTAAATAAACAAACTTGATCTTTTCATCATTTGACATGTCATATTCTCTCTATTGCATCTTGATGCGGTTATTGCCAAAAGGGGAGAATAGAGAAGAAAAGTCTGTTGGAAACAATTTAGAGCTTTGGAGATCAATTTGCTCTTTCAGTTGTTGCTCTAGTGTTTCTTCTGTCGACATGGTCATTAGCTTCTTTTTCTTTTCTTTGGACCATGTTGGTTTCTTCAAAATCAAACTCAACTTCTTGCTTTTTCTGGGTTTGTCAATATACTCATCAAGGGGGAGATTGATGAACCATGTGGAGGTAACCACATGTGTATGATGAGTAATTGATATTGGTTTAGGTAAGTCGAGTTTGGTTTAAGTGGTTCGGAGTCGAGTCGTTGCGTGGCGCAGTCGGGCTTGATCGGACTTGGTCAAACTTTGTCGTATGGGATTAGGATGCATATTCTGATAATTTCGACAGGTTTGGTCTTCGGCATGGTAAGTGATGTTATTTACGCTTTCATGTATCGAGCGGTGCTATTTGATGTGTTTCTTGTCCGTGGGTGCAGGACATCGAGGCGAGTCGTGGCGAGACACGGTGGACCGGACTAGGTGCAGGTGGCGCTGAGGTCAGAACGGTTGGGATGTGTCGAAGACGATGTGAACTCGAGGTGGTTGCGAGGCGTGCGAGGCAAGGAGCGCGGAAGCCTCCCAGAAAGTGCAGGAGGGGCGAAACGGGAATTTCGCAAGGTCGCAAGCGGAGCGGCTCGTTGGACTTAGCAGCGTAGCGGGCGAGACCCGTTAGCCAAGGCTATATAAAGGATTGAGGGGCTGCATGCCCAAGTGTGCACTTGTGAGAGAGTTAGGGTTTTGTGAGTCAAAAGAGGCTTTGGAGGTGGTTTTACCTTTGTGTCTTTAGTTGGTGAGAGGGTAGAAGGCGCAGAGTGTGTTCCCCGGTGTCTTCTTCCATGTCCCCTATGTGAGAGTTCTAGAGAGTGTTCATCCCTTCTCAAGCATGTATGGTTGAAGGATTGAGAGAGGTTGAGGTTGAGGATTAAGTGGAGAGTCTTGTAATCATTCCTCTATATGTAATCGTGGTATCGGGACTACTCTTTTGTTTTGAAATGAAGATCGAACTCATTTCCTTTCATTCTGTCTCTGTTCTTCGTTTGTCTCAATGTTGGATTTTTGATTCTTTGATTTTCGAGTTCTTGCTTGTGGGATTGGCCAAAATGGGTTGCTCCATGATGGGTGAGTACTTCAAGATCATTTGATCAAGGATCCCAAGAGCCAACCTCATTTAATCTCGATTTGGATTTTTGGCTTGCTTTGTTCATTTGTTTAGTTCTAGGGTTTAGGTGGAAATCTCGTTTCCCTTTTGAGATGGCTTGAAATTTGGCTTGTAGAGTCCAAGGGCTATTGCTAACATATCTGCAAAGTCTCATTGCCAAAGGATCAAAAGGTATGTCAATTTTAGTTTTGGTTTTTCAATTGTCGGACGAACTCGGGATAATCGGTAGTACCTTTCATTTGCTCGGTAGTACCTCGGTCGGTAGTACCTCTCAATACACTGCGGTAGTACCGATTATAGGTAGTACCTCTCATTTGCTGCGGTAGTACCTCGGTCTGGTAGTACCTCTCAAGACATCACGGTAGTACCTATAATAGGTAGTACCACTGGTTACACTGTGGTAGTACCTATTGCCCTGATTTCTTCAGCACTTTCTCGGTTTTTGTTTGTTGAGCTTGGGGGTTAGGAGTAGATTCAATACAAGTCTTCCACTGTGCTTAATTATTGATCTTCATAGTTCTCATAGCTATTGAAGTGAAATTTGTGTTGAATCCATTTTAAACGAAAAATGGGATCAAACTCCTATTCACCCCCCTCTAGTCGCCTATTCGGTCCTACACCTTAGGTTATCAAGCTTACTCGAACCGAGCTCAAGCTAATGTTGCCTCATGTGTGATGTTATTTTGTTACGTAGGCTTGCTCGTTGACAGCCGCCACGTGCCTACGCGCTCCCAACCCTGGAAACCCATCCCCCAACCCTATGTGTTAAGATGGTTCTATGCGTGCAGCACAAAAGTGAACATAGCAAGCAGCCCAACTTGCTCTAATTAAAGAGGCCGTTAATGTACCATGAAAGGGAGCTATTATCGCCGCATTATCCTCGATTAAGCTGCGACCCCCCACTAGACCCACTTGCGCGAGCCGCAAGGGACGCGTGCATTCGCTGCTGTTTTCCTACAATTGGAACCGAGAGGTCAAGATCTCGGGCTCAAAACGGCTCCGACAGCTGAAGATAACCAGTTTAAGCAGCAAGCAAGTTGGTCACCAAATCAGGCGATGGAAAGGGATCAGCACGACGGGTACTGTCAGCAACTGGATGTTGTAGTAAGGCTCTAAGAAACGATAAAAACTGACAGCTGAAGCTGAGTATATGACAACGGCACCGTCATTCAGGATGGGCTTATGTGGCATGATTCCGACTGAAAGAAAACTAACCCAGCTTTCCAGGGGTCCAGGATGGAAGGAACAGCTTCCAGGAGCAGTTTGCAAGTAGGAAGAGGAAGAAGAAAAAGAAAAGATGGACTTGTTTGAGCCTTTTCAAAGCAGAGGCAATGTTTACCCCACCCAGTTATATATGTAGTTTTTTTAAGAGGAAGTTAAACATGTAACTTCCTTTTGGGATTAAACTAAATATGTAGCTTCTTTTGAAGGAAAATTAAATATGTAACTTTTTTTTAGGGAAATTTAAATATGTAAATGAACACATGCAAAAAGAAGAAGAGGGCTGTATGGTTTGTAATTGTATACGTAAGCACCCAACCCAAACAACTGGGCCACCAATTAAGCCCAAATTGTGTCAATGAAGTATACGGCCCACAAGTCAGCCATATCCTGAGCCCAACATATCACTACGGCCCATCTATTCGCCCCTATACGCTATACCGACCTCTTCCAGGCCGGAAGCGAGAATTATACGAAGGGAGACAGAGATTAGAAGAAGAAAAAAATCTCTTCACCGCGACCAGAGTTTCCCGGCCAGAAACCGAAAGGTCTCTCGCGCTTCTCTCCCCTACTCGGCGGCGGCGGCGGCGGAGATGCTGTCCGGCGACATCCCCCCGAGCCAGACCGTCTACCTGAGGAACCTCAACGAGAAGATCAAGAAAGAAGGTACGGATCTTCGCTCGGCTGCTTAGCGCGGCTCGCAGCCGCTGGCCAAAATCCCTCCTAAAACCCTAGCCTCCCGATCTGGGCTGTCGCTCGTCGCCGCCTCGCTGTCGGGTTGGGTCGGCCCTCCCTTGTGGTCTCTGGGGAGATAAAACGTTTATAATGTTTGAAATTTCGGCCGTAGCAGCTGGTGAAACTGCCAGGTTTTGGACTCGTTTCTGCGTTTGGTACAACTTAATCCGTTTGAATTCATTAGGGAAATCGTTCTCTTGTATGCTGTGTGAGAGAGCTTTGAGCTTGCTCACATCAATGCAAATCTAATCTGCATAAACCATAGTCCTGTGTTGCTAAATTGTAGTATGCTAGTACAACATTTTGGTCGTTTCATTCTGTATTGTATGTTGATCTTATCTGCAGAGTTGAAGAGATCACTTTATGCGTTGTGCTCCCAGTATGGAAGGATACTGGATGTCGTGGCCTTAAAAACTCCTAAACTGAGGGGGCAAGCGTGGGTGGCATTTAGCGAAATTACAGCTGCTACCAATGCTTTCCGGGGACTGCAGGATTTCGATTTTTATGGGAAAAGAATGGTAAATCATCTTCACTTTAGCTGATAATTTAAATTGTTTTGTTTCATCTTTTATTTTCTGTTTTCCTTCTGTGCGTAAGAAGCATGGTGGATATGTTCTGTCTTAGACAAGCATTGTATTCCCAATTTTTCAAGTGGACAGCAAAGTATTTGCTAAGCACGGCTCCTCTGGTGCTTAGGTTTGGATTTAGTACAGCAGTTTTCTACTTCTAACTTCTAAGTGTTAAGCTGTAAATTTTGTATAACAAAGTTCTACATTGAAGTTTTGCATTTTGTGCAACAATGTTCTACAGTAATCACTGCACATTTCATTTTCATCTTACTGTAAATTCAACTTAGATGGTTTAAACTGACACATGAATACTGAAGATTTTGAGTAACTATTAGTTAACATGGCCATGTGGACCATATGCTTCTTTTATTAATATGCTGATCTGCCTGGCAAGTATTGTAGTGTTATTAGTCTTTTCAATGTTTTGAGTGAATGTTTAGTTTGATGGAAATATGGAATGATGTGGATAGAGAATGGACATGTGTTTTTCATATTATAGGGCTAACATACATTTTGTTTAGATTATACAGTAAACTTATACACTTCCTAGAATCGTATGTCCAGATGATCTCTATGTAGATGCTGAAACACATGGTCCCGGTCTAATGTCTAGTCTATTACCCTTGTACAATCTATTGTCTTGTTTACAATCTAGGTGAAAATTAGCATTTTCTCTTAACTAGCCATCACATCACATGAACAAGAAAAGAAATCAGGCTTAACAGTGCTGCCCTATCATATACCAGTGTTAAGTACAACTTACTTCTTTTCCTTCCCTTGTCCAGCGAGTACAATATGCAAAAACAAAGTCCGACTGTATTGCAAAAGCAGATGGTTCTTATGCTCCTAGAGAGAAAAAGAAGAAGCAGGAGGAGAAAGGTAATTCTGATTGCATTTTGAACTATACATGTTAACTTATGGTTATGGTCGATGCTACAAGTCCCCGTCTTTTGACTTTTGAGAGAGAGATTATAACTTATTTGCGATTCTAGGGGATGTGGGGTTAGTACAGTAGTGGAGCAAAAATGATAGTAAATTCTACACCACTAGTTCATATTGGCACGCTTTTCTATTTTTAAAATAAATAACCTGCACCTTTCAAACATAACACTACTAACTAAGTAACTAGTGACTCAGACTCTCTCTCATGGATATTCTGGCCTGTTACAGGGGTGGGGAAAAATGCCAATGTGCTCTGCATTATTTCTTGAAATTGTCTTCTTTCTGATTTCGAAATTTGAGGGGGCACATCTCAAGCAAATATCGTGATTAAAGGTTTTTTTTCCTATAGAAGTAGATATAGATTATTTTGAGAAGTCATGGGGACATGCATTGTTTGAGCTACATAGACATTTTGTCATGGCCGTGGGCCAGCACATTAGGGGGCTGCACACAAGGAGTCCGTGGTATGCATGCATATCTTCATATTCGGAATAGTTAGATGCATATCTTCATATTTGGAATGGTTAGATGCATATATTCGTATTTGGATAGTATGGATATGGTCGTATCTTTAGTTCATTTGTTGCATTAGATATCCTTGTTAGGTGGCTGGCTATATAAGCACGGCATTGTCATCTCCTTTCATTAAGCAATAAGAAGAAAGAGTTGTTCTAGGTTCTCCCCAGTCCATGGTCTCCCCTTTCTCCTAAAGCCCCTCCCCTTCAGCCATGCTGTTCCGGCCATCTTCTGGACAGTGTTTACCCCTATGATCTAAGGATCATAGCACATTTATTTTGTTGTTCTTAAGAGAATAAATTGCACCACAGATCCTTAAAACTTGCACAATGTTCCACTTATGTTTCTGAACTTGAGAACCCAGCATTTTGGTCCCTAACTTGCAAAATTTATTCACCTAGGTCCCATCACTGCAAGTGACTTTATTCAAGACAACTTTGAATGCCTTATGCAACTTTAATGACCTTAATGATTAGTTTAATGATGAAGACCTCTGTTCTTATATATTGGGGAATATGTTTCCCATTTGAATCTCCAAATTTGTAGTTACACCTAGGTTGTTTCTTCCTGGATAGAATTAAATTTGAGAATCGCTTATAATGTCTGTTAAGCTGATTACAAGCATTTTATGAAATAACAGCTTTAGCTGTATTTGACTTCACGATCAACGAGCTAGTATTCTAAGTTGGAATAAGGGCGTCCTACTGTTTGCATATCTTATTTCACTTGTCAGTCACACACATGAAATTTCATTTATCTGTTTGTTATGTTCTATATGTCATGGTTCTAATCTGATGCTGTTTAAGATACATTTTATTTTCTCCTTCACTTTTACTGTTTGGAGTCTTGAAAAGTGTGTATTTATATATTTTCCATTTGCCTCTTACTGTCCCTTTTAGCTGCTGAGAAAAAGCGACGAGCTGATGAGGCACAACAACCTGGTCCTAATGGTGCCGCTCCTCAAAGCAATGGAACTGTGAGTCCTCTGCTGGTTTAAAAGCCATAATTTTTTTCTATGTCATTTTGCTGTTTAATCATCCTATGTCTCGTTGCCTGTAGTCATTCCATCGCAGAATTTCCCCATTGTACCAGCCTGCCTTTTTTAAGCCTCGGCTTATGGTGGTGATGCATTTGCTAATGTAGTGTATAATTTGTGCTTGTGTTCATCTATTCTGTGTGCAGTTACCCACAACAAGGCTTCTCTTTACGGCAGTAGTTTCTTGTTATATGCAAAATATAGAAAGGGTATACACATGTTGTTTGGAGTATGTGTCACTCCCTTGTTTTGTTTACTTAAAATTTCAGTGACAGCGCCTGAATGATCTAGTCACTTGGGCTAACATTAGGCTGATAGTAATTGTCTTTTCAACATATCCGAATGGATTTGCTAGACTTTATGGCACACTTGTAGTGACAGTGTAACTCTGAAGTTTACTATGTAAGCATCCAACTATGATGTCAGACTTACCACCTGGATTCGGCTTTCATCAGGGGTCCCTAGTTCTGATTCAATACAACTTATGTATTTTAAATATGTAGAGACACCTGTTACTTTTAGAAATGTATACTTAAAGTATCACACATCAACATAGAGAGGATGTTGGATGGGATTTTCAGGGGCAAAAATAGAGCATAGGATATAAGCAGATGTCTCCACAGGTTTTTCAGTTCGATCACCAGCATTTAGTTTCAGCATTGACAATGAAAATATTCATGTACTTGTTGAAAGATGCTACGCATAGTGGGAAGTTTATGAGTAATATATTTAGATACCTAAACCTTATATAATAAATTAATAATACCATCAATTACTCTTAATTGGGCGGGTTGGTCTACTTGAGTAATCGATGGTGGAAAAACAATTGTTGTCTGCTTGTTTAAATTGAAGTATTTGTCAAGTATTCTGCAAGTAGGAAGCTTGTCTTACAATACCTTCTGTTCACGGTATTTAATTCTTGTTTAGGTATATTAGCTCACCAATATCCTGAGAAACCCTGTTTTCATTGATCTCTCTTACAGTCTTACCTAACCCAAAAGATAATGAACTATCTTAATTCTTAAATGTTCGTAGTCATGACAAGCTCATACTGTCCATCTTCCATGACGTGGATCAAATGGGAGAGTAGTTAGTAAGATATCATATCTAGCTGTTGCCACAATAATCTGTCCTGAATGTATCGCCACCTTCATGTTTGTATAATAATATGCGAACAAAAGCAAGTACTAGTGTACTTACTAGTTTTAGATTATCATTTGGACGCTCAACTCCTATGCAATTTTGAGTTTGCTTTTCAAGTGATTTTTGACTTACTTTGTTGACTTCTGTGCAGAGTAATCAAGCTTCTCGTCTGGGCAAGCCTCCTCAAGAGCCACCTGCTCCTCCAAACAATATCCTTTTCATCCAGAACTTGCCGGACCAGACCACAAGCATGATGCTCCAGATCCTGTTCCAGCAGTTACCTGGTTTCCGGGAAGTCCGGATGATTGAAGCCAAGCCAGGCATTGCTTTCGTGGAGTACGAGGACGACGGCCAGTCCATGGAAGCAATGCAAGCCCTCCAGGGTTTCAAGATCACCCCACACAACCCAATGGCTATATCTTACGCAAAGAAATGAATGATCCGTGGGATCCCCAAACCGGCCAAAAACTATTTACTCGTAAGATTTTTGCCCTAAGCTTTCGAGCTGCTGTATTAGCTTTCAAACCCTGTATTTTTTGGAAAGCACTTGCTTAGTTTAGAAATTGAAGTCTTTATTACTATAAATCAAATTTGGTCCTCTGTCTTTATGTGAACCCTGCTTTTGATCTTATCAAGTCTGGTATTGTGTGGCCTATGTAGGCTACATTATCTTTTGCCTACAGTGGTTGGAGAAGTGAGAAGACATGGGCGTATCCCTCGCTTGAAAGCCAAGAGAAAATCATGCCATATATTCCCTCCTGCCTTTGTCCTTGGCCAGAGACGAATGCGGTGTATGTGCCATAATATATTGCCAAAATCTGAAGTGTCACCTCAGTAGTTGCAGGCATGATTGCTGAACAAGTATTTTAGTGGTGGGATGGTAGGTTTCGTGGTGTCTTGTTTTTTTTACGAAAGGTGTGCAGCCTTCGACTACTATCTGCCAATCATGGGGTTGCTGTTGCATTCGTGGCCCTCAAATTAGGTGTTTATCTGTCTATTCTCCTCCTATGAGTAACTTTGAAGTCGATGAACGTATGTGTGCATGCTAGCCATGCATTGGCATGTTTCTAGTGGAGGTGGTCTGCAAGGCAGGCTTGTGTGCTCAAAATTTCTCTCTGTTTGTGCTCACTCGTGCAACCTGTGCTGGTCTTATCTGGTTGGTACATGTAGCTGGTAGCCCTACCGGCACCATTTGTTCTGGCAAATCATGCACGAAATCTTGTAGTTTACTGCCCTTGTGAAAAGTATCTTTGTTGTGTAGCGAGGGACGGGAGAAATCATGTGACATGTAACAGGCTTCTACTAGTTGTTTTTGCCTTAGGAGTATCTTGTTCTTCGCCGGAGCTGCGTTGGATATTTTGGATTTAGTATTTATTCCCTTGATATCTACATGGTATTTCTTCCCTTGGTGAACATACCAATTACTGTAAAAAAAATTCACACGAAGTTGGAGTGGCGAGTAAATGCTAGTACTATGTGCAATGATGTGCATGGGAAGCTCGGGATTGGTAGTTATAACTGCTGCAGCGTCCCTGCTGAATGCGGATGTTCCGTCCTTCATAAAATAGTGAGATGTGGTCGTCTACTAGCAAGTAAAGCAGCATAAACAACTTCCTGGCCGTGCTCTAATCTCCGCCAATGAAAATGTGTATGAGAAGCGGAAAAGTGTCCCCTGTTTTTTATTTTATTTTATGATGTTACTGCAAAATCTGACGAAGTGATGATGGCAGTGGTCATGGCGATGCCCGATTCTGAGTTTTGTTACCTCCATTTTGATGGTAACCATTTATATATGTACACACCTAGGCACCGCAACACTCCAAACCACTGTGACATCTCACCCGAAAAATCCGGTAATTACCTTTCGATTTTAATTAAGTTCTTTCGATTTTAATTAAGTTCATAAGATGTAACGCACGCACGGCAGTAAATGGGCACAATCGTAAGTTTCACGTATAGGGGTAGCAAGCACTTCATTAACACGTTCACAGGCACTCCGCTGGGATCTGAGGTACTGTGCGAATAATGATATATGAGTGAGTGAACAATACATTAATAATATTTTGCAGTGGTACGGTAGCTTGTACTGTAAAAGCAGCGAATCACACACTGCAACGATTTTGCTGTAGCAAAAATACTGCAATAATTAATCTAGATCTTTATTTTTTAATCGTAGGTCTGTTGGATCGATTTCTAATACGTAGGTCTGTTGATCCATTGCCCTCTGCCGGAGGATGAGCTATTGGGTGGGGGGCTTGTACAGGAGAGCACAAGAAGAGAGAGGAATAATTAACTTCATTAATCTCTCTCTGGTTCTGCGCTTGTGTCCTGTGCGCGCAAGAGGCAAGACACCCCCTGGAAGGCTGGAAGTACGAGAAAGAGACCGAGAGAAGAAACAAAAGGCCGCCCCAGCGAAGAACACCACACCGATCGAGCCTTTGAGAGGCTTTGTTAGCAGCACCAAAAGTGTTACAAAGGCAGGATCTTCATAGAGTTCTGTGCTCCTGCCTGATTCTGAGCCATCGGAATTGGAAGGTGCACAGTGCGCGCCACCAGCGAGAAAAGCTGCCATTGCAGCAGCGGCAGCTAGGAGGAGGAGAAGAAGGGCAGGCGGCTCGTGGAGTGAGGGCGATGCCCCTGTCAAGGCACAAGGTCGCCAACGAGTACTCCCTCGGCGGCCGCGACCTCTACAAGAGGGCCGACCAGAAGGACCCCGAGGCCGTCCTCGATGGCGTCGCCATGGCCGGCCTCGTCGGCGTCCTTCGCCAGCTTGGCGACCTCGCAGAGTACGTCCATCTCTGCCATTGTGCTTGTTATCTTACCTTGGCGCTGGGTTGCATTTTGGGTTTTTCTCTTGGACGAGTTCGTGGAAATATTTTGGAATTGTTGCGTCATGATTCTTGGGTCAATGGTATATTGATCGCAGCAGATCACCTAATGCTTTTGTTATGAACAAAATGAGAGGTTTTCAAACTTTTTTTCTTTCGGAAACGGTAGGTGATTGGTGTATTAGCTCTTTGACTTTGAGGTAGTTAGCTCTGTTGATGGCCTTGTCCTAGCTCAGCAACAGAGAGCACTTCTTTTCTGATTGTGACCAAGAACTTTCTTGTCATCATATAACTTCTTCTTTTCTATAATCTTCTGTTCGCATTCATGTATTGAAGAAAGCTCTGATTATTTTCTGGAGCCTCAAGGTTGAAGCAAAGAAATTACAAAAGTGCACCAAAAGTAACCAAAGTTTGAATTGATCCTTAGGAAGTACAGGATGCTGCATTACAATCGAGTTTGTTAATTTCATTTAAAATCATTTCCCCCCTTTAGTTGTTCTTGAGATTGCGGTGGCAATGATCTTTGGCATTTCTGTTGTTCATCAACTTCAAATTTAATTTGGGGGCAAAAGACTCCAGTACGGCTTAGCTATAATAACCTTGATCTGGCTTCAAAGTTCAAACGTTCTTGAATTCCACTTAAGCCTAACAACTAGGCGCCTATTAGGACATACTGGTTCAATGTCCTCAGGCTTCTTTTGGTGCAGCAGTGGCATTTAATAAGCACTTTTTATTCTTTAAACGAAATTTAATAAGCACTTTCATTTGGCTATATTTTAAATACTAACTAATTACAGCCTCTATTCAAGAGCCAAAACAGAAATTTTTCGCCCTATAAATCAGTAAAGATTCCGTCAACTAGCTAGATTACGCAGCACAACACAGCAACGACAAACAGTCAGAAACTAGAATTGTACACAGATATATCACAAATTCATAACGGTGACCATGATGCCATCGAATGGTCCCATTGTATGTGTGCAGATTTGCTTCACAGGTGTTCTATGGACTATATGATGAGGTGATGATCGCATCTGCGCGAGGGCATGGGCTCATGCTCCGGGTGCAGCAGCTGGAGGCAGAGCTGCCACTCATGGAGAAAGACTCGTGTCAGAGAGACTACCTGTATGTTGCTTCTAACAGGGGTAGGTTCAGCACAAAGTACAAACTTCTCTGCAACCTTATCTTTCACTACTAGTTCTTTTCTGCAAACAAAAACGTTGTGTTGCTCTCTATCACATGCCATTGATTGATCTCTTTGCAGGAGTTGATTGGCATGCAAACCCGAGGGTGGACCATGGGGTTGTGACGAGAGGCGACACGCCTCGCTTCATAATGGAGTCCATCAAGCAGTGTCATGGGCCTCCCAAATTGATCATGCTTGACAAGTAGGATGAGTTACCTTTCTGCTCTCCTGTGAGCTGTGACTAGTAGCTACTGAAGGCAATGTAGGTCTGCATGAATCATGATCATGTACTCTTGTTTAACTTGCAGGTATGATATCGGTGGCGAGGGAGCGTGCTTGAAGAGATACACGGACCCGTCCTTCTTCAAGACGGATTCCGCATGTTCTACCATGTTGCAGGAAGGAATTCAAAGAGAAAGAAGGCCTCTTAGAGCCATGGTAATATACATTAAACTCTAGTGCTGTTAATACACGAAGTTCATATAAAGTTCATTCACTAGTAGATGTCACCCATCTTTAGGAATTTTGACAGATCTAGTGTCAGTCAGGTAAAATTTCAGACTGAAAGTTTCTTCTGCTAATTGTTCATTTGTTGTACATTTTAATCCGACACACTCAGATAATGACTATACTTGACTGAACTTTTAAAGATGGAATATTCAACATTTTTGTTCCTCTCTTGCAGGAGATTAGGCCAAACCTGCAGAATTATGAGATTTTCAGACCTCCTAATGGAGCCAACAATGACTCTGAGTACCTTTCCCCCAAAATCCTCTGAAAGTGTCAATTTGTTCTCTCTGCTAATTTATTCTCAAACAAACTTACTATTTCCCTCTGTAGATTCGACACAGATTTGTCTGGTGAAGCTTTGAATGAAGTGCAAACAAGGCGCCGTCGACTGAAGCACCGACAACTAAACGGGTCCGTGTTCCGAAGCTTCGGACCACAGCTGCAGAATCTGTGTGAAAAGGCTGCATCAGAGGAGAAACCCTCCTCCATGGATCAGGCAGAAGTTCAGATTTCTTTCTCTGACTCACCTGACTCGAAGACTGAAAAGAGAGACATCATGATAGACACTTCCAACAGCATGGACAAAGGCAAGGAAGACCACCGCGCCATGGTTCGCAAGAACAGGTCGATTTCTGAAGAAGCCTTGTCACGTTCTTCAGATACTCGGTCAGCAGGAAACAGCAAGGGGTACAATTCTGAAGTTGACATTTACGTGGATGCACTCACCACAATGGACTCTGAAGTGGAGACAGACTCAGAGCACAGAGACCATGGACACCGAGCCTTTGCACGGGTGGAGTCCAACAAAGTTTGCTCTGATACTTACGGTGCGGTGGTGTCGAGGTCTTGTAGCTTCAACAAGAAAGACTCGTTGGTGCCTTACTTTTCAGATGTTGGCTCAGAAAACGGAGATAAGGCTGATCATCATCAAGAAGACGTCACTGTCTCCATACCACAGGAAAAATCTGTTACCGGTGAACACGAGAGGACTAGCTCGTTGGAGGAATTGTTTGGGCAAGAAAAGCCGGTTTCTTGTGAGCATGAGAGGACTAAGTCCTTGGAGGAATTGCTCACCGGAGATGCCCATGCTTTAGAGCCAGACGTGAGAGCATCAGCTACTGAATCAAATACTAATGGTATTGTCAGTAATGCTACAACAGATGGTACAGTTGATAGTACTAAGAAGGCCAAGGAGAACCCCAACATTGCAACCATTTCCTTCAAGAAAATAGCGAGCAAGAGGTCAAAGTATGTGGGAAGCATGGAGCTGCTTGCTTCAAAAGTTGGCATTTTGCCGAGGAAACTCTCCAAGAAGCGTGATCTGTTCTCTGATTCCCTCCGGAACATGGCGAAGGAGCTGCTTGAGCTGAAGTATGATGGCACTCAAGATACTGACTTATACGACTTTGAAGCAAATGGCGAGGGATGCGACGTAAAGTGTCCAGAAATTTATCATCCTCATGTTGAAATTAAGGAGGAGAGTGTCATTCACAGCATTCCTTCTGATTCACCTCAAGATGATGCTGTTGGTTCAAGAGAATGCCAGCCGGAAGAAGTGAACCAAGAGTCTGATCATGATGTTCCACCTACTGACAGTCCACAAGATTCAGTTCCTGATGGAAATGGCTTTCAGCATACCAACATTGTCTATTTGACAGACATCACATCATCGGGTCCTCGAGAGGAAGAAGGATGTGCAGGTGCAGAAACTGATGAGCATTCATCTACTGGCGTGCTCGATCACACATCAGAGCTTATTCATGAGAAGATTGAGGATATTCATACCGAAGTTGTTTCTGAAAATGCGTCTGATATGGGTGTAGAGTTGAAAGAAGTAAGCATTTGCGAAGAGCAGGTGAATGTGAAAGATGCTGAGGAATGTAGTGAATCCGATGAATATGCAGTGAATGATGAAAGCACAGAGTACATAGAAGAGCAAGTGGTTTCAGACGGTGTGATCTTGCTGACTTCATCCAAGCTATCTGATGATCCTTGCCGAATAACTCCACTCACCCTCACAGATGAAGATGATGCGGTAGCAAGTAAAGGCACAGACAACCACATCCCTGAAATGAAGCATATCACATTGTTGGAAACAATCACGGAAACTTATCTACCTAAAGTGGTAACTGAGTCAGTAATCACCAGTGAGGCTGCCGTGCCAGATAATGAACAATGCTATTTACATCCAGAAACTAGTTTTTCACAAGATATTGTTCTCAGCAGCTGTGAAGTTGTAGGCCAAAATGAGCAACTGCGGCTGCGCAGCTCATCCATGATGGTTGATACTCCAGATATAACTGTAAACACCGTGGAAATACATGAATCACATCAACCAGTGCACCAGGAACCACCTAGTTCATGCAATAGCAGCAGTACTGAAATCTTTAGAGATCCACTAGCTCCTGACTCCAGAGATGTGCCGCTACCAAACATCTCAAGTTTTGATTGGATGCTTAATGGTGCAATGCAGCAGTCGTTGAACGTACTTCCTGCTCAACCAGCTTATGGAGTTCTACAAGAAAATGGTTCTTCTGAAGATACTGAACACGCACAGCCACTTCCACCTCTTCCGCCAATGCAGTGGCGAACAGCCAAACTTCAGACAGGATCCACAGCTTTATTTGCAAAACTTGGGAGACCACCAAGGCCAAAATCTCCAGTGAAACACCAGGAAATTGAGAGTATATCTTCACTGGATGAAAGAAATCAAGAGGCTGAAATGCTTCAGGAAAGAAGTCTGCACAACGGCTATACTTCGCAAAAGAAAATGGCACAGGCAACAGTTTCTAATGAGATTCAGACAAATCCATTCCTTAACAGGGATTCTCAAGAAAATCATCTCCAAGAAGGATACGAAGTGTGTGACGTGCAGGCTTCTAATTTATTTTCCGCATCAGAAGTCAAGACTGCGGCAGACGTTGCTTCAGTAGAAGGTGACAATCTGCACACTTTGCAGTTACCTGAGCTTATGGTAATTCCAGAGGAGGCTTGGTCTGAGCTTGTAGATATAAAACCAATACCGGAACAGGAGAAAGAACAAAAACACAAGCTTAGCAATGGAGTTTCTGATTGCAATGGCATGCATGCTACTGGTTTGCCAACAGAAAAGACAAATGAGGAGTGTGAAAGATCTTATCAAAAGGAAAAGGAATGTTCAGCGGCAGATAGCAACACAGTTGCAGATTCAGAAGAAAACAAACCAAGTGGAGTTACTAGTCAGGATGACATGCTGAATCCTGACTTGTCGGTGTACCAGGAAGATGTAGAACGTGGTAGTTCTGATGACAAGGCAATGGAATTTTCTTCAGCATTTGAAGAGGAACTAGCAAAGTTACCTCCTAATCCAGTGCCAAAAGCACCTACATATCCTCTACTTCAAGTTACTTCTCACGATAGAAGCATGGTATGACTACTTTCATGTTCTGCCTTTTACCACTTTAGGGTCTCTTCACCCGACCAAATTAATATCCTTTTTTTCTTGAGTTTAGCTAAGAAAGGCGCCAACTTTGGTTCAGCCTTCAAGTAAGCTTTCAGATGAGAAGAACACAATACTCGAACAGATAAAGAACAAGGTAAGCCTTCACGGCTGCATGTAAACGACATCATCATTTCAGTTAAATATACCCTAATATAATTTTGCTTGCTTTACAGTCTTTCTACTTGAAGCCAGTTCTTACAAAGAGACCAAATGTGATGGGTGGCCCAAGAACAAACTTACAAGTGGTGGCCATTCTGGAGAGGGCAAATGCGATTCGCCAGGTTAATTCTCTCGCAGTCTCGCTACATCCTATATACCTTGCTACAATTTCAGTTGATCATAGCTTTATCATATGTGACTGTACGATGATTCTTGCTTTGCAAAACAGGCTGTTGCTGATGACGATGATAGCTGGAGTGAGTAGCTGATTCCTCAGAGGAATTTGGCATCTGATGCTTCACAAAGTTATGTGCCGATCCAGATCTTGTGTTCCCGTTCTTTGCATGGAGCAAATGGTGGAATTTTGTCAATGGATTACAGGACTTCATGTCAAGACAGTTTTTTTTCTTTCCAGAACACTAGGTCAAGACAGTTGATCTGTGCCAGCGAAGTACATGCCGAGATAGAAGCAACACTGTAAAAAATGTATGTATCCACTAGTGATTGCTACGTTTTGAGGCACATCATATGTGGCGACATATCAGGTGGACATGAGGTATTGTGTGCACATATGGACACATGACATCCTGGCCCTCCATCGCGCAACGAACGGCGGACAGCACCGAGCGCGCACGCGCCTCTCGCAATCGCCAATTTTGTGTCCCCCCCTCCCGAGCGCGCAAATTTTCCCTCCCCCCCGAATGAGCTTGCCCTGTGCCATTTTTCCAAATACCGAGCGCTAGGGTTTGCAAACTGCGTCGCGCCGCCGCCACCTCTGTGCGCCGGTGTTGTGCGGCGCAGTCCCCGAGTCGCCCCTCGCCGTCGACTTCGCATTCGGCGTGAGTGAGTCGCCGCCGCCGCCTCTTCGTCGATTTGCTGCTGTGCCCCACGTCGCCGCCCCTCTGTCGCGCGACCGCCACTGCGTCACGGCGCTGCATTCGGTCCTCCTCCCGAGTCATAGCCCCCGAGCCTCGAGCCGGCGGCCCCGCGTCACGGCGCTGCATTCGGTCCTCCTCTCGAGTCATAGCCCCCGAGCCTCGAGTCGGCGGCCCCGCGTCGCGCCGCTGCATTCGACGCCAGTGCTCCATTGGCCTGCGCCCTATGTAAGAAAAATGCCTGATATGAACAATTGATATGAACTATTGTCTGATTGTGGATTGTTCATCTTTGTTTTGATGTCCAGCCGCATGGATGAAATGGAAGATGTGAGCAGCTCTGTGCGGCCACTAGCTTTGCCTAGTTCCGAACCCGAAATGGCCAATGCACACTCTCTCATCGCGATATCGGACTGTAAAACCCCTCGGAAGGCGGCTAGCATCCCATTTCTGCGTGATGTGCATACAATTTTTAATTTGCATGATTAATATCGTTCTAGGGCTAAATCGTTGTTACCGCTACAGGGATCGTCATCCACACCGGTAGTTATTAACTCTTTGACACTTGCCAAGGGGATGTTTTTTGAAGATGAGGACGCAACCCTGGAGTTTTACAAAGCATACACGCATGTTGCGGCTTCTCCGTTCGTATCGGACAGTGGACGACTACGAATGAGGTGTTGCAATGGAGACGGTACTATTGTGCCAGACATGGGTGGAAGGAAGAAAGAGGTAAGGACAAGGTGGATGTCAAAGTGAAGAGAACATATAAGTGTAAATTGAGTAGGTGTGGTTGTGAGGCCATATTTGGTATCAAACGGACTAAGGACAATAAATTTATATTAGAGACATTTATAGAAGTCTATAACCATGGTTTTGTCTCACCTAGTAAGCAGCTCTTGATACGTTTTAATAGACAAGTAACTGAGAAGGCTAAGACTATACTGTTTGCATGCCATCAGTCTAGCATTGGTATTTTCAGGGCATTTAGATATCTCCATATCAGCGAGGGTGCATTTCAGAATGTAGAATGCACAAAGAGGGACTTGTAAAATTATCATTGTACTTTGAGAGACAGTATAAAGTCCTTAGATGCTCAGATGTTCCTTGATAATCTAGCTAGAAAAAACGAGAATAATGTTGTATTTTATTTTGACTTTGTTATTGATGGCAAGGGTAGGTTGGTGCATGTGTTTTGGGCGGATGCAACTTGTAGAAAGAATTACGTTTATTTTGGCAAGTTGCTCTCATTTGACACGACATATAATACAAACCAATAGAACATGATATTTGCACCATTCATGGGAGTGAATAACCATGGGGGGTGTTCTATTTTGGGCTGCATTGCTGCTGAATCAGACAATTGAAACTTTCAAATGGTTGTTCCGTACTTTCTTAAGATATATGGAGGTGTTGCCCCTAGACTTATAATAACTGATGAAGATGCGGCCATGAAGAAGGCTATTGAGCATGTATTCCCAACTAGCACGCATAGGTTATGCATGTGGCACATACTGAACAAACTTCCAACTAAGATAAGGCCAGATTTAAGGGATAACGAATTATTGGTTTTATAGTCATGTCAATTCATGTGTGTATCCCTTAGAAACTCTAGAAGAATTTGAGTCACAGTGGGCAGCAATTATTTCTGAGTTCGGTTTGGAAGATAATGAGTGGCTCGCTGGTCGATATAGTATTCGGGCATCTTGGGTACCAACCTACTTTATGGATGTACCATTGGCAGGAATTCTTTGAACAACTTCAAGGTCTGAAAGCGCCAATTCATTTTTCAATCGCTTTATTGGTTGTAAACATGTTTTGGTTGAGTTTTGGATCCGATTCGACACTGCAGTGGATGAACAAAGGAAAAAGGAGCTAAAAAAAGACCATACCACCTACCACACTAAGCCTCAGTTGAAGACACCATGGGCAATAGAGTTACATAGCAGTGAAGTGTTCACACATATGGTGTTCGCTAAATTTCAGAAGGAGGTTATTGCGGCCAGGGACAAGTGTGTTGTCAAGAGCACAGCGCAAGTATGTGACCTTAAAGTAACAGCGGTCAATGAGGATGGCAAGAAGGTAAGAAAAGTCATACGTGACTGTCGACGATTAAGACGTCGATCTTACGAAAATAGAAAGGAGAAAATGACGTGGGAAATCTCAGGGAATAATGGGACGCGCTTTTATTAATATGAACTCGAATTTACAAGGTATATCCTAAGGACTCGCTGTTCTCTTGCTAACTCGTAACTATTACACGAATCTATGGCTTGTGCTTTTTGTCTTCCTTCTTCGTTGCCTTTTTCCTTCTCTTTTTCTCTCATTGATCCACCCGTGTTCCATCTTTAAATAGTCCTCAAGAGGTGGCGCTACTTCCGAGAAGGCGCGATGCGAAGTGTTGCGTCTGCCTGAGTCAAGTGACGGTTGATACAAACAACCGCTTGGCGCTTATATGTCTATGAAACATATAACCGCACGGAGGTTGTTCATCGTGTGTCTTGGATAAGATACGTTGTATGGAATATGCACGTGTTCCATTCATCATACGGAGAGAATATACCTTGGAATCGGTTCTACCTTCTACGAGTAGTTCTCCTGCCTAAGCTTGGCTTGGGCCTTCGTCCACCAGGTACCCATTATGTAACCTCCGGAATCTCTACCAAAGGAGGTCGTGCACCTCAAAGGTTACGACCATGAAGACGTATGGTCTTTTATATATTAAAGATAATATATAGAGGTTTTAATCCTCGCCGCCCAGCCCCGAACTTTAAATGAATAGGTCGTGTGAACACCTTTCTTCCGATGAAATCGTATCGGATGACGCTTATTAAATACAAAGGCATCCAAGCGGTTTGTATTCACTTTAAAGTTGAGAACTTTGCCTTGGGATTTGAAGAGTTTCGTGTCCGTTGGACTTTTTGGGTAACTCCTCATTACGGTTTAGGATTTAAGTTTATAAAACCCTTTGTAAACTTAGGTTTTTTCACTTCCTCCTTTTTTCTCATCTTCCGAGTAAAAACTACCTCCGACTCTTTTGCTTTTCTCACCCAAAAGAACCTAACCATGTCGGACCATCACCAACCGGTCGGTTTCGACTTAAGTGAGAAAAGTTGGAGAATCTGGAGAAGATCGGATGCTCCCAAGCAAGGATGTGATTTCTTGAGATCTGCGTTTGGGAACATTCCCGAGCAAGGAAGATGGAGAAATTCATGTTTTTCTCGCATATATCGAATGCGGATTTTGGCTACCAATTCACTCCTTCCTTCCTCAAGTTTTGGAGTATTATGGAGTTGAATTGGTGAATCTGGCTCCCAATGCCATCGCCAATCTCGTGATTTTTATCTATCTCTCGCAAGCGCATTTGGGGATTCCAGCAGATCCGGATCTATTCAGTACTACTACAGATGACAAAGTCCGGAAAGCGATTGGGACGCTCGAGAGTGCACCTTGCGTCTCCATGATGGAAAAGCCGATGAGTACATTTTTATGTACTCAAAATCTTCGTGGTCGCCGTGGAAGAAGAGCTGGTTCTATATGAAGATCACGAAGAAAGACAGCCTTTATTATTCTGGTAAGAAGGTGGTCGAGAATCCGAGATGGCGCTCCTCTACGGAGAAAGAGGGAAACGTAGGAAAATGGGTTGAAGCAATCAAGCTTTAGCGCCAAAGGTCTAACATCTTGGCATGTGGTGAAAGATTTTTCCACGCCGGGTTAGCCTTTGAAGGCCCGAGCACATAAGATGCTCTGTACATTGGTTGTGATGATACGACCAGAGATTCCAAAAATGGTAAGCCATTAACGATTCCGACCAGTTTTCCTATCTCGCTAATTATTTCCGTATCCTTAAATCTTTCATCTTACCTTTACAACTCTATCTTCGATGAGATTAGAAGCCGGATCAAGATGATCTCGCACGAGAGCTCAGCGATAAGGCTAGTTTTCTCTGATCTTAGCGGTCGTTTCACAAGAGAGGATTGAGAGACTTAAGGTAAAAACATCAATCATTGTCTTGTTATCGACATATTATTTTTATCAGATACCATAAACCCTCTTTGATGTGTAGTCGGTTGGGTTGAGAATCAACAAGGTCACCGAAAGATGTGAGCCAATTGATGATCCGATCTCCTTCGACCAAACAGATGTAAGCCTTCCAGAGGTAGGTAACCGAACACAAATAATATTTTGGATAAATTATGTTTATCGCCTAACTATCTTTGATGATGAATTTAGACGGTCGTCGCACCTTCCAAAGAAGGTCATCGAGAACCTCCGGTGCCTCATCGAGGCCATCGTTGTGGAGGTAGACGAATCTACATCTATCGACCCGGCGATCGTGACCTCGACCAAATGGTCGCGATATCGCTCCGATTTCCGATCAGTGGATGTGCAAGATCTAGTCAACCCTACCGGTTTAGAACTGGTGAAATCAGTTGATAAGAAGAGAAAGGCCAGCGCAACGAACTTCACTTCGATGCGCTACAAGGGTAAATTCAGAAAAACAACAAGGTATATATATAAAATGAAGAGGTCGTATTTATACATACCTTGGATCTTCCTTACCTTCTCTCTCTCTCTCTCGTTTTA
Source organism: Ampelocalamus luodianensis (assembly GCA_036346255.1). Taxonomy (NCBI): domain Eukaryota; kingdom Viridiplantae; phylum Streptophyta; class Magnoliopsida; order Poales; family Poaceae; genus Ampelocalamus; species Ampelocalamus luodianensis. Next base: position 20,824,682 of record CM070622.1, on the reverse strand, counting down.
GATCTTCTGGTGTTCCGGTCGTGTCCGACCAGAGCACCCTCAGGAAAAAGTTCCTGAGGTAGAGGTGGTCGTGGAGGCTCGACTGTGATACTCCTAAAGCAAAACTACCGAGGATGAAGTAGCAAAAGAAGCCCCGAGGTGTTTCAAAGATCTACTCAGATCCTTTAGTAATCCTTACTCCTTCTCCGAGGTAGTCATCCCAGAGACCTCAACAGTTCCACCTCCTCCATGAAATACTTCTCGTGTTAACAAATTCCCTTTTCTTCCCGATTTATCGAGGATAAGGAACTTGATGAAGCTCGGGAAAGGTATCGGACCATCAAGCCAAGATTGGTCCAGATACAATCTTCTCCGAATATAATGATATGGCAATTCTGTAAGTGTTCTACGACCATCTCATACAACTCTTTCTTTGCGCTTTGAAAGCTTGCTAAAGAAAGGAATTTTTGTTTTTGTAGCATTTGGTGAAAACTATGTCGTGATCTGAGGGTGACTCAATAATAAAAACTTTGAAGCAAAACACTCCGATCCGAGAAGTAAGTACATTTCTTTTGATCTCCTACGGTTTATTATCTTGATTCTCCTTATAGATTCTCCTTCTCTTTCTATCATATTTGATAGATTTAGAGAAAATTAAAGAAGAGATCAAGGCCAAGGAAGCCCTAATAATAAAGTCGAGGAAGAAAATCGAGTAAAACCGGTCGATCGAGCATGCGATGACCAGCAAAAAGGTTTTCACTCTTGTGAGAAGAAAATCAAAGGTAACTGGTCGGAGACCTAACCAAGATTCCATAACTCCAATTGTAAAGAGTACATTAATTTTATTTATCTACTCGTGCGTAAAAATCAGAGCACTTGAACGAGCGGAGAATACCTCGATTTTGAGCGTACAAAAGGAAGCTTTTGTATTTGGCCTTGATGAGAAGATCAAGACTCTTAACAAGATGATCTTCGATATGGGATCAGATCAAGCTTGCCTTCTTTAGGAGATCCAACGGAAAAGATGGACTACTTTGGTCAACTTTGGAAGATCTCAAAGGTCCGCTCAAAACTATGAGGGAAAACCATACCCGCACAATGAAGGAAGCTATTGTAATCGAGTTAGTGTTGCTTTAGCAAAACTAAAGGCTTCCGATACTCTGTTAACCTTAAAGTCGTGGAAGAGGACTTCGATCGCTGAGAGTGAAGCAACAAAACTTTTCGAGGAAGTAAAACTCTCTGAGAGAAAGTTGCAGTGGGAAATGGAAGTCGGATCTCCATCTCATAGCGACCACCTGGAGGTCCTAATATGTAAACAGATGTAATATTAGACTATGTAAAATGAAAACTTACCTTTGTCAAAGAAGATCTGCTTTGTCAATGTTGTTAAATACTCATATATCTCCTAGCCCCGATCGCTTATGTTAGTAGATGAACGTTACTAAAAGAAAGCAGAGACCAGAAATTGAGTAATAACGATGACCATGGTAAGAGTGTCGATAATGTCTATGACAACGATCTAGGAAATACTAGAAATCATGTGGTCGAAACCATTGACGATTTTGACTAGTCTAGATCTTGTCCATTATCAAGTACTATGAAATACCACTTGTAGTCAAGACATAACAAAGACCGGATTTTGCTGGTAAGAAGATATGCATTAAGAATGTATGCAAAGAAAAAGAAAAGAAGAGATAAGTACCGTTGTTTAGAAAATATTTGATCCGGTCTGATCGAATCTCAAGAACTAAAGATTTGTTAAAATATGTCGCAAAACGTGCTCATGATCAAATCCGACTAGCGGCGAGGATCGAGGAAAAGGACCGTCACTAAGAAGCTCCTTCCAGCAAGGCGTGACCACGGCAGAGAGGAGAGACTTCGACCAGAGGCTTTCGTGTCCCGACCAAGAGCCAAACTTGATTAGAAATGAATGTTGAAATAAAATAACAATCTTCAAATTCAAGAAAGAAACGAAACCAAGTAAACCGTCGAGTTGGTATTCTCATACTCGTATGATTCTTTAAGAAAAGAATGTCGGTGGTCGTGTGTATCATTGAAGCAATGATCACGTCTAAAACCAAGTGTGGTCGGTGACATTCAAGTCAAGAACCATGAGTAGTGGAGATCCTACTAAAAGGAATATCGAGAGAATGAGAGTCTTCTCCACCAACCAAAGAACGGAATGGCATACGACCGTGATGCGACAAATAATAAGCGTAAACAACCATACTTATCGCTTTTAAGGAAAAGCACCTTTATTGAAAAAGAATGTAAATGAAATACATGAAATTAAACATAGAACTTACGCAATTGATCAATATTCCAAGAATTAGGCAAAACTTGCCCATCGGTCATAGCTAATCGCATCGATCCCGCCGTAACGCCGACCACAAAGTATGGACCTTCCACTTAGGTGAAAGTTTGTTGCGACCGCTTGGTTTCGAATTTGGTAAGAACCAAATCACCTACGCTAGGTCAGCGAGGTTGCACCTACGATCGTATTACCGACGCATGGCTTGGTCGGGTAGATTGCCGATCAAGCAAAGCTTGGTTTCGCCGTTCTTCAAGGAAATTGATGTCGCCAAGTCGCCGCTCACACCGATCACTTTCGAAAAGGAATCGGCCTCGAGCGTAACCAATTTTAAGCTCGAGGAAGCATGGCTTCGACCAGAAACCATAAAGAATGGTGTTTCACCGCCGCACGACTAGTCGTGGTACGAACGCCCATAATACGTAAGAAAGTTCTTGAACCCAAGCTCCGATCGCTGAATTAATCGATCGAATACTCATCGCTTGATCCCTTGCATTATGATACCATTGGCTCGCTTCAATCGCTCCATTGCTCGTGGATGAGCAATGGTTAAATGTATCTTGATACCTAGTTCTTCACATAATTCTCGAAATTGCCGCTGAAAACCGGGCACCGTTATCGCGATTATACGATCGGGTACACTAAACCGTAATCACGCTTTTTGTTAGGAACCTCTTGGCGGCTTCAGTTGTAGTTTTTACAACCGGCTCGGCTTCGATCCATTTAGTGAACGTGTCAATCATAACAAACAGGAACTCAAAGCCCCCGGGTGCTCTTGGGAAAGGTCTCAGAATGTCCAGTCCCCAGGTTGCAAAAGGCCAAGAAAGAGGAATTGTTTGCAAAGCTTGAGACGGCTGATGTACTTGTCGACTATGAAACTGACATTATACGCACTTCGTCACGAGCTCTTTTGCATCATGAAGGGCAGTTGGCCAGTAGTATCCTTGCCTAAAGGCTTTACCAACCAAAGTTCTCAGAGGAATGATGTACTCCACGCACTCCTCCATGAATTTCGCTAGCAATTTAATGCCATCCGAGTGAGATATGCATCTCATCAACACTCCGTGAGATCCTCGCTATATAAGGTACGCTCAATGAGAGTGTATGATTTGGCTTTTCGTGTAATGCGATCGCCTCTACATCATCTTCTCGAATTAGGTCATGTCAAGATAATTGTAGATCGATGTCATCCAATCTCTACCGTGATCGTGATGGTGCCAACCATCATCGACTGTGGAGCATCCATGTTCGCAGGAATCGAGGTGTGCAACCTCCTTGCTAACATCTATGTCCTCGGAAGGCTCGACTCATCGAGGGTGAATCGAGTTTCTCGAGAAAACTCCGGCGTGACGGATGTCCGTGTGGAAGCCATCCGCCAACTAGTCCGCGAAAGTTTTCCTTTCTAGGAATGTGTTGATCCGGAAACCAAAGAAATACTTTTCGAGTTTCGCATTCCGCGAGATATGATGACATATTGGTACTAGAGCATTGATACTCTTTCCTACTTGATTCGCTACTAGTTGAGAATCGCTCTTTCACTAGCAACCGCGAATCCCGAGCTTAACGAGCCGCTCAAGTCCGCCAAGAAACCTTCATATTCGCCACATTGTTAGTAGCGTGAAAGTTAAACCAATGACGACTTTATTTGTTCGCCAAGAGGGGAAATCAAGACGACCCAGCCCGAGCCATGCAACATCAAGGAACCATCGAAGTACATTGTCCACTCGCCGTGGTGCTCGCATCGCCCTTGGGTGGGTTCGGGGTTTGTCCATTCGCAATGAATTCGCTATTGCCTCGAGACTTGATTGTCGCTCGTGGGACAAAATGGAGATCGAACGCCCCAAGCTCAACCGCCATTTTGATATTCGCTCGATGACTCCTCGCTTCCCAGACTTGACCAAGGGGATATCCATTAGGTACGCACCACTTTGTGGGCCTCAAAATAATGCCTTAGTTTCCTTGAAGCCATAAGGAGACCATAGAGCAATTTTGTACCTGCGGATACCTTTCTTTGGTCCATGTAAGACTTCACTTACGTAATATATTGGTCGTTGAACATTGTCTCGTTTCTACGACCAAGCACACCACTAACCGCTTGTGGCGTTGGTACCACGTAAATTAGTAATGTTTCTCCCAATCTTGGAGAAACTAAGATTGGGGACTCGTAAGGTACCGCTTTAATTCTTCAAAGGCGCCGCTGCTTCTTTAGTCCATTCAAAATCCCATGTTTCCGAGAAGTTTAAAGAAAGGTAGTCCTTTTCGCCTAACCGCGTTATGAAACGACTTAACGCCGCCATACAACCGTTAACTGGACTTCCTTCTTTGTGGTTGATCACGATCGATCGATGGCGCGATTTTCGTTGATTTGCTTCAATACCTCTAGCTGAAACTAGGAACCCAAGAAGCTTTCCGACTAAACTCCAACACACATTTCTCTCGGATTTAACTTAAGGTTATAACGCCTTAAGTTATTGAAAGTCTCTGCGTGTCTAGAATATGATTCCCAGCGTTGACGCTTTTAACAACCGATCATCAACGAGGCTTCAAGATTCCGACCACCGAGGGCTAAAGGTCTTTTGCATCGACCTTTGGAATATTGCACCAAGATTCTTGAGACCAAATGGCATTTTTACATAACAGTAAGTACCATATGGGGTGATAAAGGAAGTTTTTCTTCATCTTGTTTACTCATATTGATATGGTGGTACTCGAGTAAGCATCCAAAAACTTAACAACTCACACCTAAGTAGAGTCTACAAGTTGATCAATGCGAGGAAGGGAAAGTCATCCTTCTGACAAGCTTTATTAAGATCTCAGAAGTCAATACACATTCGCCATTTCCGCTGGCTTTTCTAACCATTACAGATTGGCGAGCCACTCGGGTGGTCGACTCACGAATGAACCCACTTTGAGAAGCTTGTTGATCTCGATCGATTGCTTCTTTTCGATCAAAGTAAACGCCGTAGCTTCGCTTGACCGGTTTTTGTTAGGTCAGAGCTAGCCTATGCTCGATCACCTCCCGGGACTCGGGCATGTCGGACGCCGCCATGCGAATACGCCCCGATTAGCTCGGAGGAAGGAGACGAGCGACTCTTCCTATTTAGGCCGAGTCCGTCCGACCAAGATCTTGGCACCCTCTCGAGAAGCGCCCATCGAGTTGTACCTCTTTCAACCGTCGGAAGGTTTTGGTGTCATCTTCGCCTTGAACTTTTGACTCGCATGTTAACGGTGTTAGTTCTCTGGTCGGAAGTTCATCGACCACTCTAAACACTTCCGATCGCATGCGAGGCTATCTTCTCGATCACCTCGACCGTGATTACACCTTTCGGTCCCGGTATTTTCAAACTCGATAACCGTAATGCGTGGCTATCGTGAACTTTGCTAAAGCCGACGACCGAGAATTGCATTGTATGCAGTCTCGAAGTTCACCACATCGAATGAAACTTTTTCTGTTCGGAAGTTGTCGGGTTTTCCGAACGTAACTAGTAGGGACAAGTGCCCTATTGGTTTAGCAGTAGACCCAGGTACTATGCCGTGAAAGGCATATTTCACCGGTTTTACCTTGGATTTGGGAATCTGCATATCTTCTAAAGCACTTGCAAATAAAATATTCAAAGAACTACCCCCATCTATCAAAACCCGATTAACCTTGTAGTTATTAATAGTAGGCTCAACGACAATTGGAAACCTACCTGGTCGAGTTGAAGGAATAGGCGCCTTCTTTCTTTGAAGGAGATTATTGTCTCCACCACTTTGAAGGTTTAACGGCGATCGAAGGTTCGGTAAGGTTGACCTCTCGCCCATGGCTTTCAGTGACGCTTGGACTGCACAAGAAGACCACCAAGATCACATCAACGGTGTGCCGAGGTTCTTGGTACTCCATCTCTTCGCCACCATCTTTGTCCTTCTTGGAGCTTGTTTCTCCGAGCTCTTGAATCGACGGGAGTGGTCCTTTACCTGCATAATAATCTTCCAGCTTCTTTTGCCAAGCGCGACAATTGCGCAAATCGTGTCCTGCTTGCTGATGAAGAGGACACCATTTTTTATTTTTCATGTAACCATTAGTCTGAGCTTTGGCCTTGCCACGACCAAGATAATCTTTTCTTCCTTTTGTAGATTTTTCAGAACAATGAACCTCTTTGTCGTTGGCTCGCCATGTTTCTTTTCTTGAGAGTCTTCTTTAGTTTCTTTTCCGCCCTATCTAAGCCGGGTTGGGTAATCTTATCCTTTCGATCAACAGTTTCGTTCCACTCGACCGCTTCACTGGCCGTAGCGTACTTGTCAGCCATGTCGAAGAGCTCGATGGTTGTTCGTGGAGGATGTATAGCTAAATCCTCCGTAAACCTTCAATTTCTTAATCCCGCTTGAAGGCTTGGATAACTAAGATTCTCGCGACCGGTATTGAGTTACTGACTTGGTTAAACCTTTTAATATATCACGAGAGTCTCGTTTGATTTTTGCCGATCCTATGGAGATCGTCTTCCTTTCGATGCATCATACGCACTCAAAATTTGCAATTAAAAGGTCGCAGAGTTGCTCCCAAATATACACGGATCCGATCGGAAGGTTAAGCAACCAAGATCGGCCGATCCTTCTAATATCAGAGGAAGATAATTCGTCATTACATTTTCATCACCACCGCAAACTCGATAAGCGGTGGTGTATATATGGAGAAATTCTAAGGGATTTTGGGTCCCATTGAATTTATCCATATTGGCTTGGAATCTATTTGGCCAACTTACGTACCGAGCCCCACGAGAAAGCTCGACACCGTGATAGTTTCGTGGCGCCTTCTTTGAAAAGGCGCCTGGATTGTAATCGGTTGAGATCGATTTCAGGAAATGCATTGTCGATGCTCCAATGTCCCGATCCGGTCGTGGACGTTAGTAAAACGCCGACCGCTTGTTCGCTCGATGATGCCGAGATCACCAGTCCAGCGATGGTTCGTCTCGACGGCGATGGCGAGGATTCTTGAAATAATCTCCTCCTCGTGATCGGTTGGTCGGAATCGCCGAGGTGGTCGCAGAGTCAATTGATCCCCAACGCGACCATGTAGGCTTCGCTTGGGAAGAATGTTGTGATGAAGTCATGGTTCGACTTTGCGGGTGCCTTCGCTCCCGATAAGCTTCAGGCGCCGCATTGTCATTGGATAATCTCCGATACTTGACTCGCGAGTTGGGCAAAACCGAGTCTCGCCAGGCAAGGTCGAAGTATTTAAAATATCCCGACTCGCCGCAGTTTTGTATAGTTACCAAGGTCTCGAGGATTTCGCCGAAGAAGGTGTTCGATGGCTTACATCCTCCGACCTTCCGTGGATCTTGCCCGGTCCTCACATTGGTTTGGGAAGGATCAAGCGTATTAATCGGTGAACATCTACCGCTTCGCTACTTCCGCATTTGGTGCTTGACCACCCGCATCATCTCTATTAGGACGTGGTGGCGAGGCAATGTGGAGGACCGCATACGACATTGTGATCCGTATCTCGATCGCATTGACCTTGTGCTTCCAAAGAATGGTCCTCGATGAGCTTCCATCGTAATCAACGAGAGCCTCTCGAGCTTCGCGAGAAGCTTCCACGACGAGAGCGCTGGTGATCGCACTCCGAGGTTTTGGAAGGACCTCACTGATTCGCGAATCGATCGAATGTCGAGCTTTATCATCCCCACTTGGTTTACGACCAATGGAGGTTTCATTGACACCGCTACTAAGTGTCGGTTGGCTCCGGAATTACTAGAAGCATTTGGTGAGTACCTATCAACCATGATCGCATCAAAGGTATGTTGAACTTGGGTTGCGTGTTGAATTTTCGTCACCTTTCTTGCCGGTCCAAAGGGCCGCTCTTCGAGGATTTGGGGTGTTCGAATGGTCGGAAATATTTCTCCGAGACCGCCATCGATCGAAGCGGTGTGTCTTCATCCATCCGTTGTGTTCGCGATTTACGCCGGGCGAGCCTAGCAGAGGAGGATGATGAAGAGATTTCGTTTTCTCTATGGCGCGCATACATGCATCCATGTCGAGGTCGGCGTAGTCCTCCAAGTCGAACCAATTTTCTTCATCCCAACTTCCCGCCATAACCGCATCAGCGATCACAGACGGGGAATGGACAAAGATTTGATGAGCACAGAAAAATTTTCTGAGATTCCACGCCGCGTTTCCCACGGACGGCGCCCGGTGTCGACGATCAAGACGCCGATCTTACGAAAATAGAAAGGAGAAAATGACGGGAAATCTCGTGGAATAATGGACCGCTCTTTTATTAATATAAACCGAATTTACAAGGTATATCCTAAGGACTCGCTGCCCTCTTGCTAACTCAGAACTATTACACGAATCTATGGCTTGTGCTTTTTATCTTCCTTCTTCTGTTGCCTTTTTCCTTCTCTTTTTTTCTCTCCTTGATCCGCCAAAGTTCCATCTTTAAATAGCCCTCGAAGAGGTGGCGCATTTCCGAGAAGGTGCCTCGATGCAAGTGTTGCGCCTGCCTGAGTCAAGTGATTGCTGATACGTAAACAGCCGCTTGGCGTTATATGTCTATGAAACATATAACCGCATCGGAGGTTGTTCATCGTGTGTCTTGGATAAGATACGTCGATGGAATATGCACGTGTTCCATTCATCATACGGTAGAGAATATACCTTGGAATCGTTTTACCTTCTATTTAGTAGCTTCTCCGGCCGGAAGCTTGGCTTGGGCCTTCGTCCACTGTGGTACCCATTATGTAACCTCCGGAATCTCTACGACCGGTGAGGTCGTGCACCTCAAAGGTTACGACCATGAAGACGTATGGTCTTTTATATATTAAAGATAATATATAGAGGTTTTAATCCTCGTCAGTGACACTAACACCATGATTGCCCAGTGCTCCTGTATGTTGTTTGGCACTCATAGAATTCCTTTCCATCACATTTATTACGAGGTGCATTGCTGAATGAGCTTCCAAGTCATTATGTTTTGAAAAGATGGACTACAAATTGCAAGACAGAGGTTGTGTTCGATGAGAATGGTAATGTTCTTGAGGAAAAACCAAAAGATCCCACAAAGGAAGAAATTAAAAGGTTGGCTTCGGAGATGTGCAAGGACTTAGAAGAATTGATACATCAAGCCACAACTTCACTACCTTACATGCAGAATGCGAGAGGGAAACTTAAACAGTTTATGCAGGACATAAACCAGAAAATTCCTGCCCGACCACAGAGTAGAGTGGAGGAGGTTGAAGCATATCTTAAGTGTGACATCCCTCATGACATCGATATATTGCCACCTACCAACAATCTCACTAGAGGCAAATGCAAGAGGAATCTATAATAAAATGCAGTATGAAATGTGCTCTTCTTTTTTTTTCATTTGCAGCCTCCGACAAAGTGATCATGCCCCATCATCCAGGTGACATAGTTCATGATTTGTGCTAGCTACTTCTTCTTTCTTCTTTTAATGCTAAACCTGTAGTTTTTTTTAATGTATAGTACCATAGGTAGTTCATCATCTTCCATTAGATGTAAACATGCCCTTTTGGTAACCTTACAGAATGCGTCACTCCTGGCTTTCTAAATGCATGCATGCTTTCTCTCATCTTTGCCCTTGTAGATTGTTTTTATGGCTTTATAGATGATCCTGGCTTTATAGATGATCCTGGTTGGCCAAAGATGAGAGAGAAGGAATGAGTGATATATACTGAATTGTTGTCTCCATACTTCCAGTCTCAATAGTCAAATACTTCAGATTGTTGTGAGTTCAGAAATCTTTCACTTGTGAGTCCAGATCCCATATTTCATCACAACAATTCAGATTTGCATAAGAATTTCACTTGTGAGTCTAGATTTCAGATTTGTGAATCAAGTGAACATTGCACTTGTGAATCCATACACAACATTTCAGAATGTGCACAACATTTCATATTTTAGTTTTTCAGATTTCATATCCTAAAAATTGAGACATTGAGACAACATTTTATACATAATTGAGACCACTTTACAAAAGACTACATCTTACACATTACAAATTGTCAGGAGAGTTGCCAAACTACATCTTACATTACAGAAGACTTGGAAAATAACACAAATACAAACTCAGTTGCCAATCTTGCCAATACAAATTCCTACCAGTAAGCAAAAAAGTGCAACAACAAGCATTTTGAACTTTTCATCTGCAGCAGTGGATTTCCTGATTGACTTGTTGATCTGATCCAATGAGGTATTCATCATAGCTAGATGATCCAATACATGGTGGTCGACTTGGAAAACAACTTCCTTCCCACTGCTCAACTTCACAGTACAATCCTCCCTTCTCTCCTGTTCCACGAGAAGCATCCCACTCAAATACCTCATGTACTGGTCTCTCCACATGAAAGTGTCACACCCGCCCGAATACATCTGGACCAAACAAAAGCACACAGTTTCATCATCAAAATGCATCAAGTGCCACCGCTCAGCAATACAAAAAACCAAAAAAATCACGAGAAAAGAGAGTTTCTTACGCCGTCGTTTCTAGGGCATTTGTAGTACTCTCTTCCTTTATTCTTTGAACTCCTGGAGATAGCCCAGATCATCTTCGTGGCACTTTGGGCATGGCACGAGAGATAGGCCACCGCTAGGCGCCGTCGTTGTTGCGGAACACTCGGAGTACGCCTCGTGCGATCCTTCTTCTTCTCCATGGCTCTCAAGGGCGACGACGCTTCAGGTCACCGGTTTGGGGGAGTAGAGGGTCAAACCCTAGAATCGATTTGGGGGAGTGGAGGCCCAAACCCTATAATCGATTTGGGGAGGGGAGCCCTAGTGGGAGCGAGAAGGAGTTGCACGGACCACAAGGGGAGGCGGTGAGGCTAGAGGAGCGGTGCCACCATGCTCGCCTGGGGTGATTTGGGGATCGAGAGTAGAGTGGAGGAGGTTGTCTCCTGAGGGAATGGGGGAAGAAACACAAAAGTTGAGACTTTCGGGCGGGGTGGGGCGGGGCGGGGGGGGGGGCGCAAAACTCGCGGTCGCTCAACCTGCGCGCGCGCGTTTGCCCTGGGCCGCCAATCCCACGATGGAGAGCCCGGATTTGTCTTGCCCACATATTCACGAATGGACTCATGTTCACCAGATACGATGCCATCATATGTTTACTATCTTCTGATGTGCCTCCTGAAATTTGATGCTTGATAAGGACTCTATGCCTCATAGGACTAGTGTGATTTTTGTAATTAACTTGAGTGTACGTAGAAAGAAGCAGAAATAGATATCGATTTGTTCTGGACAAAACTGAATCAGCTAATAAAGCAAGTTAGCAACTGAGCTTATGTACAGGCATGATCGTCCTGCAATTTGTTTTTCGAGAATATGCAGGAGAGATCATCCTGCAAATATGGAACGACTCAGGCGAGGTGAGTTTCAGATGGCGCAGGGTAATCATGTAATATTTACTTAAACTAAACCTAATTATACCTACTTTCACTTACTGCGTAAAGATCATAGAACTTTTTATTTTTTATACCAAAGGAAAAAAAATGTTCAGGTGTCACGGTCCTGGCCGATTCTTCCCTCCTTCACATCCAAGAAAATCTAAAGCAGAAAACAAATTTCTACTGCTATATTCCAACTCTTCCCCTCCACGCCACCAACTTTTCCACCTTTCGCAACGGAGGACACCTCCCTTTCGCACAAAAGCCCCTGCCTTCTTCCCCAATCGGCCTCCGCTCCCCCTCCCCTCCCAAGAAACCCTCACCTGTGCATGGGCAAGCGCCTCCCGGCCGCCGCCATCGCCGCCGCGCTCCGTCCCTACGCCCACAACCTTCGCTCCTCCCCTGCGGCCGGCAAGGCGGCGAACCCTCCGCCCGCCCCGCTGGATACTCCCAGGAACGCCGCCGGGGCCAGCTCCGGACGGGCCGAGGTGCGGGATTTGAACGCGCCATTCGGGACGTATGAGGACGAGCGGATGCCGCTCTCCGAGGTGGTTTCGGACTGCACGAAGCGGTGGTTTCAGGACGCGCTTAAGGACGCGCGGGCCGGCGACACCGCCATGCAGGTGCTCGTCGGCCAGATGTACCGCAGCGGCTACGGCGTCAACAAGAACGAGCACAAGGTGAGCTCTCTCGTCGCTTTCCTTCTGGCTTTTTTCTGGAATCTGGAGTAAAAGGAGCCGCCTTTTTTTAGGTCTTGGTTCTCGATACTTGCTTAATATGATACCTCATGATTCTTGATGGCTTCGGTTTGGATCAGTGTATTTAGATTTGGATTTGTTGGCTAGAATTTGATATGTTGCTGTTACAGTTGTGCTAAATTTTATAGATTATTAGACTCTGCATCATAATTATTATGCAACCGCCCAAACTTCTCTAATGAACTAGTATGGCAAATAATTGATTACAACCTTTGGAGTGGCAAATACTTAATTTTCTCTATGTATTTAGGTGGGTTGTGAGCTTGTTTGCTATATTTGCCAATACAATGCTTGTCAGTGGAGGAATCAGTTTAGTTGAGCTTGCACAGTTGCTCACCGATGTACTTACCGATACATTTTGCATGCCAACTTGTTCCATGCAAATAGAATTATAACTTTTTTTAAAATGGACGAATTATAACCTTTTTCATCGCACAATTGAGCATGTAACAGGATTGGCAGCCAAATGAAAAAAGAAAGCAAAATCTGGATGCTGTGGATAATCATAAATTTTCCTTCTTAATTGGAGGACATGAAGGATGGAGGCAGGGGCGGACCCAGCATTCTGGCAAGCTCTGGCGTCTGCCAGAGCTACCGCCGGCCGGGAACACCACCCATCCCCTCCTCCTTAGCGGAAGCGGCGGTTTCTTGTTCTTGGAAACCCAGGAGCTACTGGAAACCAGTGGAAATGACAAAAATAGGAGAGAAAGTAGCTGCACGGACCAAGGGAAAGAGAGGAAGGAAGGAAGAAAACCTGAGGAACGGCGAGGTGGCCGCCGCCGGCGGAGACCGGAGGGAAACTGGGACAGAGAATTCTGCGAGTTTTTCGGAAGTGAAAGCCTCTGGAGTGTGGATGGAGAGAAAACGAAGGTTTTGGTTGCTACCATGCTGGATTGTTCTACCGGTTGGGTTCTTTTGGGCCTTGGGGATCTAAGTGTTCCTGGGCCGGCAAAACAAACTCATCTCAAGCAAGGAAATAGTTGGGACTTGGGAACCACCAGTCTTTTTCTCACCATGATTTGGATTGTCAAATTTAAACACGATGTTCGAGTTTGATCAGTTCCTGCCTGAAATTACCATTCAAACTTTTATTTTCTTTTGAAGATAATTGTGATAATCTTAGTTGGTAACTACAGTACGGCAGTACCGAGGAGGGTCAGGACGGCACGATTGAAGGGAAGGGATCTTAGGAGATCGAGGATATCATAGAGACATAGACTGGGATGATGAACTTTAGATGAGAGAGACTAATTATGAATCTAAGCTTTCCAACTAGTGAAGATAGCAAAATGACTAAAGGAGATAGGATTCTATCTTCTAAAGATAATAACTTGCTAATCAAGTTGATACTATTCCTAATCCAATCAGCCATTGGAGGACTTGGGGCGGCCGGCGGTTCTCTGAAAAAAAGGTTAGTTGAGAAATAAAGCAGGTAAAACGTGAGAACTTGAACTTATTATTAATTCATTGAGCGACACACTATATGGAGCTGTGAGAACTTGAACTTATTATTAATTCATTGAGCGACACACTATATGGAGCCATCGAGCGAGGCCTAGTGACCAAGCTCTAGTGGCGTGCATGGAGGTGGTGGCGGCTGGCACGCCCACTGAGGAGGAGGCACCTGACAAGGCGGCGACGAGCTGCCATACCTAATATTTAGTCCTGGGTCCGCCACTGGATGGAGGAGCCAGATTCATCCTACATGTTACTCTGCTTTTGCTTTTAATCAATTGTTCATAAATCTTCTTGTGCAATTGTGTTCGCATGGTTAAGATACTGACAGAAACACTGCTTGGTATTCTAGTCCTGCCATATCATATAGGCCAATTTTGGTGATTGACATTTACATTCTATAGCTACAGAAGTACAAAGCAAAACAGAATATTCCTAGTGTGTGAAAATGTGGAACACCTTCTTTGATTGCCCAGGACCCTGTAATAGAAAAGTGAATACCAGGAGCTCAAATAGATGCCTAGGGAAAAACTGAAGTTTAAAATATATGAGATTGAATTAACTATGAATTTACCAAATTTATGTTGTGCACTTGAGCCTGGCAGGATTGACAACAACATAGAATAGGTTTGGAGTTCAATTGATGGAAAATGCGAGCTGCTCTGAATTGAAAAGTAATTAGTGAAAAACCAGTCATTGACTCATTGAGTGTTCTTACCAAGGTTTCTGTTTCTTATTTCTATTGAATTTCATGCATTCTTCTTCTTTCTTTCTGTTGTATTGCTACAAAAATTTAATTGATTAACCAATAGCATCTTCATTATATAGGCTAGAATTTGGATGGAGAAAGCATCAAGATATCGATCTACAGTCTGGAAAGTCAGCAATAAACGCCCAGGTTAGCCTTCTGCTGTCTAGTATATATATCCTGTCTACATTCAAGGGCCCTTCAGTCTCTCTCTCTCTCTCCCCCGAGAATGCAAAGGCCCTTAGTATCTTCAACCTGCTAATGTAAAAACTGCTAGTGTAGTTCTGTTTGCTGGACCTAACAGGTCGTTTTGTTGTAGGATACAATGCTAGTGACTCAGATTCAGATGATGCTAAGGACACAGGCAAATAATGAAAAATTCAGAGTTATTACTGAAAGGGTAAGTTTCATGCCCCCATGTGCAATTAATCGTTATAATTTGAGTTAATGAAAAAAAAGAATCCCTATTTGTCAGTTCATCAATATACCATACTTTTAGCTGATTAGCATACAATTAAGCTGTACAATGAAGAAGATGGGATTTTAAGAGTAATTGATTGCTTGGTTTAGACCCTTTTATGTAAGGAAGTCATGTTTATGCTTACAATTAGACAATTTTCCTTATTATGAAAAATGAATGTTTGAAAGGTCTATGAACAGAAATATTTCTGTTAACGATCTTACAAAGAACTGGAGAACATTACTTTTCTTTCTTCCCTAGTTCCCTTTTCTTGGGGACTCGACCATTCTTTTGAGCATGTGTTGTAGCACAGAAGGGCAAGGTTATAATTGTGTGGAAAGGATTATGTTTTAGTGTGCTTTGTATATTTCCTAGCAGAGTGTATGCCTTGTAAATCCCCATTTCTGCTGCTTGTTCCATTGCAATAGATTCAAAGCATTTGATGTTTGTTTAAGAAGCTCCTTTACTTTGCAGTGCTTGCAGTGACTACAAAACCAGCAAGGCAACACAAACTACCACTGGATGCTTCAAATATGCAGTTCTATCAAGGGAATTATTTGCGCGCCCCATTAGTTAGCATGTATGGTGTTCTGTTTTCGGGGGTTTTCTTTATGAGTGTGGTAAATCTGCTTATCATCACAAATGTAAAATTCTCAGGATGAGTTTTCACCGAACATACAAGTCAATCAGCAGGATATTCGATTACATGTGTCATTTGTACACTCATTTCTTCCTGCATTCAAAATCTGGGCATGTTGTGTTTTGCATCCTCAGAGAAGTCCATCTGTTTGTTCTCTGATTGAGCGTTCGGTTTGATGGGAACATGAAGTACCAAGGCTTAGCGTTGGCATATGCCAGGCCTCGGTTGATAGTTGATAAGTAGTCGTTCCGTTGATTTTTATAAGGCGCAGTTTGACTTGGTGCAGTCTCAAAAGTTGTTTTTCTTGCTTCTGAACTGTTAGTAATTTTGTTTGGGTCACCTATGTGCTGATATGTAATGTGCCAATGACCATTTTGAACCTCTGGGAAACACGTGTTTTAAGGCGCACCGAGGCTTGGATGAGTTCAAGAGAATTGCCATGCAGCTCATCCCTTGCTGTCGGGGATCAAATTGGCCGTCTTCCACGCGCTCTCCTCCGTCTCCACCGCGCTGCTCCTCACCTCACCCGGATTCAGTCCGGTAGCAACTTCTCCGTCCGGTCCAGTGCCTCCGCCGAGAATTCCGCCGTCTTGCCGAAGCGCGGCGCGCGGTGGGAAAAGCTACCTGCTACCTGTCACGCACGCACTAGTCCACTACTGAGAGCTAGATGCTCATCGTCTAAAGAGATCAATACAGAAAGTCTCGCATAGAGCTGGGACTTTGCTGTGCTTTTTCGAGTCGGCTCAAAGTACGGTCGGCACGGCACGGTCTAACCACGGCACGACACAGCATGTGGTGGGCTGGGTTGGCACGGCACGAACGATGGGTTGGGTTGGATTGGGTTGGGCCTGAGAATGCGGCCCGTTGGACGGCACGTCACAGCACGGTCGGTTGGGCCGTGTTTGGGCCGGCCCGACACAAAATAGGCCAAACTTTCCTGTTCTAGTCCAATCCCTCCCTCTCGACCTGACTCAATCATTCCTCCATCCCGGCCTGGCCCAACCAATAACCCCCCTCTGCCACCCGGTCTAGCCTAACCAATAACCCCTCCTCTGCCACCCGGTCTAGCCCAACGTCCCTCTCGAGCTCCCCCAACCCCCACCCTCAACCCCTTCTCCTGAGCCTCGGCTCCCAAATTTCCAATCCCTAATCACATTCTCTGATTCCCCTCCATCCAGCTCCAACCACCTCCCTCCCCACGCACTGCCGATCGCCGCCTCCCTCCCTCCCCACGTGCCGCCGACCGCCCCCTCCCTCCACTCCTCAAACCACCTCCGTCTCCTTCCCCAGGTGCCGCTCTATAGTTACTTAAGGTTGGGCTTGGGCTAGCATAGCATGACCCTAACACGATGGGCTTTGGGCTATGCCTGGGCTTGATCGGAAGCGAGGTGGGCCGGCACGGCGGGGTGATCGGGCCAAACTGGCACGGCATGACGTAGCCCGAAACACGGCGGGCTTGGGCCGGGCCGGCCCAATGCCCAACTCTAGTCTCGCATGGAGTAGGAGCCTTGGCACGCGCTCTACATTGGAATGGACACCACGCTTTACCGTTGCATTAGTTATCTTCCAAGACTTCTAGGAGTCTGCAATGCACTTTACCACAAAGTTGAGATGGCCGAGTTGGTCTAAGGCGCCAGATTAAGGTTCTGGTCCGAAAGGGCGTGGGTTCAAATCCCACTCTCAACAATAATTTTTTACCCGCTCCCTCCCTACAAGGGAAAGGGAAAGTTAGCCTCAATTTTATGCAAATGTAGCAGGAATTATGGCCGGATTTTATTTTGGCTCGTTGGATGCTGACGTGCCAGTACTTCTACCTTAAACTCTTTTTTTTCCCGTAATTACCAGAGGTTTAGGGGTTGAAACTATGAAGGACCCTCGCTTTAACCAATCCAGAAGGCAGTGACTTCCAATCAAAACCGCAAGGTTGTGCACGTCTCCAGTCTGCATTCTGCACCAGGGAAAAAATTCCCTGCTGGTTACCGGCTACCGGCCAAGGTCTGGATGAACAGTAACCAGCCGAAAATTTTTAAAATTGATTTTGGATTTTTGATTACATAACACACCTCTTAGGTTGGTTTAGACATTTTTTTTGTGTTAGATTACGTATTGTATGAGTTAAATATGCTTGAAATACCTAACTCTCCGATTTTACCGTGGCTTGAAATGTCTAACTCTCCGATTTTACCGTGACTTGAAATGTCTAACTCTCCGATGTTACCATGGCTTGAAATGTCTAACTCTCCGATTTTACTATAGTACAAAAAACCTAACTCTTCGATTTTACGATGGCTTGAAGTACCTAACTCTGTGATTTTACCATAACTTGAAATGTTAACTCTTACCATGGCTTGAAATGTTAACTCGATCCGATTTTACCATGGCTTGAAATGTTATCCGATTTGAAATCTGATTTTACCATGATTTGAAATGTCTAAAACATGATTTGAAGCCATAGTAAAATCGGAGAGTTAACATTTCAAGCCATGGCTAGTAAGATTTTCTCTGTTTTTTGCAATTGCTACTTCATTAAACATTCTACAATTGGTATTTAATAATTTGCCTTCATTTCCGGTTTACCGTTTTTCGATTCTGCATCGCCGCAGAATCGTCCGTTCTGGTGGGGCAAATTTGAATTCAAATTGCGTTTAATGAATTTTATCTGATTTTGCCCGTTTTTCCGAAATCGGAAACGTTCTGGGACCCGAGCGGGATTTTGCAGAACGTTCTTTGATCCTTGCTCTGCACACAGAGCAACCAGCCAACCAGCATTTTAAGTTTTTAACCACTATCTTGATTCATCACTGCATTTCCGGGTAGGCATAATACATTGTTCGTGGAGAGGGGTGTTCTTTGAGTTGGGGGTTGCTGAATAAAAATGATGTAAATAAACATACTCCGACCATTTTAACAAAATACAAACCCCGGTTAGTGATTACACTAAACGGCGTTCCGGGGGTGATCCTGGTGCTGATGGGAAGTGAACAGTCTCACATGTAGAGTCCCTCCGGTACCCCTTCTTTCTTCTTGAACATGACCTTCTCTTTGGCCTTCTTGAAGTCAGCATGTGTCACCTAGAGCAACAGAAAACAAGAGAGCAGGAATGTCAAACATGCTGTATCAGAACTTTCGTGCAAACAGACTCGACAGAAAGACCACTCTGATGTCATAAACTCAGAAGGATCCGCAAAGTGAATTTGGTGGTTATTGTGCCTTTTCCAGGCATTGCTACCCATAAACAAGCTAAGAAGGTTATATTATCACGGCATTTTATAGGTATTAATTGAGCAGTTCACCAGTATTATGTAAAAAAGCACAGGGGTTTGAGTTGGGAGACGGATGCTGCCTTACCTTCATCCTGCGTTCTCTTAAAGCAAGCAATCCAGCTTCAGTACATATTGCTTTGATATCAGCACCAGAAAACTCATCCTTCGTCATCACAAATTCTTCTAGGTTCACATCATCTGCTAATGTCATCTTAGATGTGTGTATCTGCACCATAACATAATCTTTGTAAGCACAAACACGTTTTTTCATCAAATACATAGAACTGAAAAGTTTAAGATTTCATCATAGAAAAGCACCTGGAAGATGCGCCGCCTGGTTTTAATATCTGGTAAAGGAAATTCAATCTTTCTGTCTATTCGACCTGGTCTAAGCAAGGCCGGGTCAAGACTTTCAATGCGATTTGTTGCTAGAATAACTTTAACATCTCCTCTTGAATCAAAACCATCCAGCTGATTTAACAACTCCAACATGGTTCTCTGAATCTCACGCTCTCCTCCCGAATGAGCATCATACCTATAACAATGACAAAAAGATCATCAGATCTCACATTAACTTATTTATGGGAAGCACTAGCCATATTTTTCTATATGCAAAAATATTCATCATGTAGTAAACTTTCAATATGTGGAATATCTTACCTCTTTGTTCCAACCGCGTCGATCTCATCAATAAAGACAATTGAAGGAGAAAGATCATCAGCCACCCTAAACAGTTCTCTTACGAGCTTGGGGCCATCACCAAGGTACTTTTGGATCAACTCACTCCCAACAACACGCAAGAATGTTGCTGATGTAGAATTGGCAACAGCCTGCAGCATTCACAATTAAAAGTAATCACAAAAATTAACTCAACTTTTTTAGGAAAAGATGAACATAAAAAACAAGCATTTAGTGGGTTCATTAATTTATTAAAAAATAAAAGTTCAAATGGAGCAAAACATGGGAGTTCAAGCCTTCAGTGTCCGAAAGGAAAAGACACGAACCTTTGCAAGTAGAGTTTTTCCTGTTCCAGGTTCCCCATATAATATGACTCCCTTGGGAGGCCTGATTCCGATGTCCTCATATAGCTCAGGATGTGTCAAGGGAAGTTCAACTGCCTCTTTGATTTCTTGAATTTGGGCATCCAAACCACCAATGTCAGCATAAGACTCCAAAGGTGCCTTTTCAACTTTCATGACAGAAACCATTGGATCAACTTCATCTTGCAAAATTCCAACCACAGAGAGAACCTGAAAGAAGTGATTCTCAGTAAGCTTCTGACAAGTGAAAATGTACGAAAAGATTTGAGTTCATCACGTCAAACAGTGCTATAATAATTCCACCCTTTGCATATAAAAGAACAACGAGATTTCCAAAGTGGCATGAAGCTGAGGAAGATCTAGAGATGTATCCAGTGGAAATAATTAACATGCATCTGAGAAGATTTGTGCCACAAAGAAAATACATCATTAACAACTGCACAAAGGAAATACATCATTAACAACTGCACAAAGGATACAACACCGGAAGAATTAAATGAACAAGGAAAACTTCAAAGTGAAATATTGCAAGAGATATGAGTGAATTTACTAAATCTGTCTGAATCTCTAACATATGCGGTGAGACATTGTGCATATTAACCACTATTTTCTAAGTCAGTCCATGTATTGACCCTAAGACAGGGTGGTTCTCACAGTGTTCTAAGTCAAGGCCAATAACCTGCACATGAACGTGTCAAGGCCCTAAACCACATAAGTGCTTACAGATGGCGAATACTTGCTACTCACTATTTAGAACAGTGGTTCAGTGATTCCTCCAAATTTCAATATAATTCACTAATCCTGTAACATCCCAAAAATCCAAACTTGGGATATATGTACTGTTAATAATCCAAACTTGGGTTATATGTACTGTTAATAAAATGAGGAAGCATTTTGAGCATGTTTTTGAAATTTTCCATAAATCAATTATTGAATTTGCATACAAACATGTTATGGTAGGCATAACCTACCAAAGAAGAAGTGGCGCAAGGGGGGCTGCGGCAGGAGTCCAGGAAGGAGACTCCAATTCAGATTAGGAAATTATATCTTTTAAATAGCACTTAAGTATCTAATTCCTTTCTCAAGAGATATAGTTCGTATTAGAGATAAGATTGTTAAGAGTGTTGTATATTCTCTACTCTCTCTCTCTCTCTCTCTCTCTCTCTCTCTTGGCCCATGTAGCACATGAGGCCTATGTAACAATGTCTATATATACTCTCTCAATTAATGAATAAACTGCATAGTTGTGAATAGCAAAACCCTAATCTCCAAATTTCCTAACATGGTATCAGAGCTAGATCCACCCCAAAACCTAACCCTAATCCTTTAGCTGCTGCCGTCAACCTTCTCCCGGCCCACCATGGGCCGACCGCCCAATGGACCTCTCCTCTCGCGCCGACCTCTGGCCGCCCCGCGAACGACGACCTCACCTGCCCTCAAGCTCCTCTCTTCCTTGCGCCCCCTGATCCAGACGCCGTCGACGCAGGCCACCTCATCTTCAACGGATCCGGTGTACAGGAGCTCATCATCGCGCCTCCACCTCTGTTGCCGCCTCGTCTTCAACGGATCCGGTGCTCGGAGCTCATCCTGCTCCGTTGCCGCCTCGTCTTCAACAGATCCGACGCTCGGGACTTCATCTTCGCCGGCTTGAGGATCCGCGCCACAATGTAGCACATGAGGCCTATGTAACAATGTCTATATATACTCTCTCAATTAATGAATAAGTTGCATAGTTGTGAATAGCAAAACCCTAATCTCCAAATTTCCTAACATGGTATCAGAGCCAGATCCACCCCAAAACCTAACCCTAATCCTTTAGCTGCCGCCGTCAACCTTTCCCATTTCACCGCGGCCGACCGCCCCAACGGACCTCTCCTCACGCTCGACTCGGTGGCTCGGCGAACGACGACCTCACCTGCCCTCAAGCTCCTCTCTTCCTTGCGCCCCCTGATCCAGACGCCATCGACGCAGGCCACCTCATCTTCAACGGATCCGGTGTACAGGAGCTCATCATCGCACCTCCACTTCTGATCCGCGCCGCAATGTCGAGTTCCGCCGTCTTCAACTGATCCGGTGCTCGAGCTCATCGCCTGCCGTCGCCGCTCGTCTTCAACAGATCAAGGTTAGCATCTCTTTAGGACAAAGATCGCCGACTTCATCTTCGCCGCTTGAGGATCCGCGCCACAATGTAGCACATGAGGCCTATGTAACAATGTCTATATATACTCTCTCAATTAATGAATAAGTGGTATGCATAGTTGTGAATAGCAAAACCCTAATCTCCAAATTTTCTAACATGGTATCGAGCGATCCACCCCAAAACCTAACCCTAATCCTTTAGCCGCGCCAACTTCTGCCTCCATCTCAACACTCGCTGCGGAAGCGGCGCAGCTTGGCGACGACACCTACACATGGCGAGGAGAGCCGCCGAGAAGCTCTTCACGCGCCCCGAGAAGTCCTCCACACCTCGGAAGCTCCTCCTCACGGAGCAGCTGGGCCGACCGCCCTAACGGACCTTTCCTCTCGCGGACCTACCGCTCGCGAGCGGCCGTTGCCCAGCGACGACACTCACCGCCTTCGGGAGAGGCGCGGTGACGGCTACCTACACCGCCTCAAGCTCCTCTCTTCCTTTACTCGATCCGAGACGCCATCGACGCAGCCACCTCATCTTCAACGGATCCGGTGTCCAGAGCTCATCATCGCACTGCCTCCACTCACTGCGCCTCGTCTTCGCGGATCCGGTGCTCGAGCTCATCTCGCCCGTTGTCGCCGTTTTCAACACGATCCGACGCGGGACTTCATTCGCCGCTTGAGGATCCGCGCCGCAATGCCTCCTCGAGTTCATTTGGCGTTCTTCCCGATCGAGTTCATTCGCGCCGCCGCCCGGATCGCCATCGCTCTCGTGCCACCACCTGGAGCTCGGTTGCATCATCTTTGTGCCCTTTGGCGCCAGCTTGAGGATCCGCACCGCAGCCTTCGGGTCGCCGCCTCTACGGCATGCCGTGAATGCGCCGACTCCACCTCGAGCAACGGGTTTGCTTCGACGCCGCTCTCCTTCTACCCGGGATCGAGGTCCACCAGACAGCTCGTGATCTCTTCGCTGCATCGCCACGCCAAACGCATCGTGGAATCGGGCGGTTTCGATCGCTCCTCGAGTTGGACGCGACGCAAGATATGGGCGACCGCTACCTTGTCCACACAGCGCCCCGATTTGGCGTCGCGTCGGCGTTTCTTCTGCTGCGGCATGATCGACGACGAGCATCAAGAGCCGTGAAGAGGTGGTTGCTTCATGGTCATCATTTTGCCTCCGGTAGGTATCACTTCATCGGGCTCGATGAAAGGAGTGTCCGCCAACTACATCAACACCCAAGACCACTTCGCGACTTCCCGACCAAGCTTGTGGTTGCTTCTTGGACGTCATCCTTCATGAGAGTAAGGATCTTGCTATCACCTCAAGCAAGAGTCACTAATAGCCCCTCTCGTCTGTGGTTGCTTCGACGCATTTTGGTTGCTTCATGGTCATCATCGCCTTCTTTGCTTGGTACTCAATACTGCTTTGGCACTCATTTTCCTCTGCTTTGTGGTTGCTTCTTGGACGTCGGTGCGCGTTTTCTTTCTACTCTGCCGCTTGCTATCATGTGTTGTGCTTAGTCGTGCTTAGTATTGTCGTGGTGGTTGTGGTTCATCAAGAAGGCAAAATCTAATATTGTTTCTTCGCTCATTGGTCAACTCACCGATATGAAGGCAAGAAGGTTTGGCGTAACGAGGATTCGTTGAATTTGATGATTCTTCTTGTTTCATTCATGGTGTTCTTCGCTTCACATTACTCAAAAACCTTCATAGTGCAATATTGTTTCTAGTTTGATTGCAGAGGAGACCCGACTTCATTCGCTTATGCCTACCTCGGGATCCTCACCACATGTCGCCCAGTGGTCTCACAAAGCAACTGATCTACCAAAGCTACACCCACAGGAGTACCGGTATGTTCTCATTGCAAGAGGACTGGTCATCTTGTCGACAAGTGCTTCAAGTTACATCCGGATCAACTTGTTGATTATCGTGCTAGACATCCATCCGATCATGGTCAACTCATCGGACAACTCTCGCCCGTGGATCGATGTTGCATATGAACTGCTGATAATACACCTTGCTCTATTACCCACAGGGCATTCTCTATATCTTGTTTCTCTGTTCCTGATGTGTCTTTTGTTTCTCAACTATCTATGAACCTTCTTTCTGTTGGTCAACTCACTGATATGAACTGTTTCATTGAATTTGATGATTCTTCTTGTTTCATTCAGGATCGTCTGAGCAGAAGTGATTGGTTCTAGCCATCGTCGTAGAAGCTCTCCTAGTCTCTATGTCTTGGACACCTTATATCTTCCTTCCACCAGTATGTCGAAGGCCTTGGTGTCTTCAGCTATGTCATCATCTCAGTTTCCTGTTGGCTCTTCCTTCAGCAAGTGGCATCATAGATTTGGTCCTTACATGTTGGTAGACCGCAGTAATACGAGCATGTCCTGGTAGTCTTGCTCGAAGGGGCTCCCTTCACCAAGGTGTCGGGGCTAAAGCTTGCCGATACAACGGTGAATGCCTCACTGAGACGGAGGTGTAACCGGGTGAAGTGAGGGTTGTCATTCGTTGGGCTAGTGCAAGGTTATGACTAGGTAATGTAAAAGCTTCGATATGAACTCTAGACTGCATGCTATAATGTTTTGTGTGGTGGTATCAACGGATACCGAACAAACTAGAGACCTTATATACTATGGGTAAAGTTGTACACCACTGCATAGTGTAAATCTATTTAAATAGCCGCGTTCGCAGTCATGAGCATGCTTGTTGGAAAATGTTGGGATGGTTGGTTGGTGTGAGTATCATGTCTATGGCTGAGAATGAAATGATGATCGCAGCCGAGAAGGGTTGTGATTTTACTATTGTTAAGTCGCATACTTGTTATTTCATTACATATCAATTGCTCTTTAAAATTTCCGTTGCAAAGCACTACATATCGATATTGTAAATTAAACTTGTTTGATGCTGAAAATAACTTGTAGTGTAGAGTATCATCCTTTATTAGCCTTGCATTTATAATTATGTTATGATACACTACAAGTCTTGCTGAGTACAAAATGCACTCAATCTTGCTTAAATTGTTGATCAAAGTATGAGGATGAACCGATTCTAGACGACGCTTTCTTTGTTCCCGGTACCGGAGGGTACGAGGACGGATCTTACTAGAGTCTTGTCCTTGTCGGTTGCCTGAGGGTATGGATGGGCACAACGCTGGACTTTTGGGTTTTACTTGTTATGCTTCCGCTATTACTCTTGATACTTGTGTTTTAATTTGGTCGGTCAGCCGTGTAATATATACGTGTCATGTAAACATTTTAGTTAATGTCCTATATTTGTTTCATGTTGTATGTATGATGTATGGATGTGATTATCAATGTTGTGGATGTATGTACTAGCCGCTGATCATGAGACTAGTACCGTACACAGACGAGGGCTTCGGGTATTCGACGCCTAGGGTCTGACAAAACCTTTGCGGCCCAAAATGTATGGCATGTCCACACATAGTAGGGGGGCACGTTTGAGATGGCACAACTAATCCAAGTATTCAACCAATAAATATGCAGAACACAAAAGAATGGAAAATATCTAAAGGTACAACTACAATCTTTCGAAAGCAATAAGCCAATTACACAATTTATGTTTTATAATTTTAATAATGAGTCGAATTGAACAAATATATAGTTCTGAAACTGTCAATAGTTGATAATCATTCAAAAGAAAGTTTGGTGATTTTGTTCAGGCCTGAAATTGGTCACCACTGTACAGGCATACACATAGACAAATAAAAAGTAGCAGTTAACCATCATAGAATTCGTGTGAATTTTTTCTGAAGAAATGTAGGAAACAGTCGCTTAGCAATTACACTTACCAAGTTTGCAGAAACCACATAAGCGTCATCTTACAAGTTACAACACAGTTCATGCATAAAATATCTCAATTTTACTTGATTGTTGTACAGACATGGTTTAATTTGAATTTGCTCTGAAAAAAAAAACATTTACAGACAACTCTACCTTACGGAACACCACATCTTCAAAAATTGTGTCACAATTGTAAAGCTATTAAATATGCATATTCATCTCAATTACCAGGTTTCTTCCCATCCTACCATATCCCCACGTTCTGAAAATATGCCCAAGTTCACCAAATCGACCAATTCTAATTAACTGGACTTGGTTATTGCTAGCTTCCTTCACAATCTAATCCTCCCTTGAAAAAATTCAACCTTTTCGACCCAATGAATCACCTAGCATCACATCAAATCACTAACTTGAACTTGCTTTAAGTTTTATAACGGCCAAAAGTACTGCCGCACTTCGAATCCCTCCGCCCAAACCATCAGATCAATGCAGATTTGTACCTTGTTATGCATCAGTATGGCGCACCCAGGCTCGAGCTGGTCCTTGTCGACGAACGACAGTATCCCGACATAGTACTCGGGCCCGACGGATGACGAGACGATGGCATGGCTCTCGTCGATGATCTCCTCGAGAGAGCCGACGCTCATGGGCGTGCCGCGGAGGTCGTCGACCTTGGATCGGTCCTCCTCCGTCTTGTCCTCGCTGGGGCGCAGTCGCTCCTGGCTGACGACGAACTCCTCCTCCATGAGGAGGTAGTCCTTGACGCGCTCCAGCTTGAGCAGGCGGAGGCGGCACTTGGAGAGCGGCGCCACAGGTGGAAGCCGCGCCGCCGCCTCGGGGCCCTTCTGCTTCCGCTGCTTCCGGCCGACGCGGGAAGGCGCGGCGGGGGGCTCGAACTTGCGGTCCTTCTTGTCGCCGGCGCCGCCGTCGCCCGGCTTTCGGTCGCCGGGGAGGCCGCCCTGCTTGCCCATGCCACCTGGAGTGCCCTGCCCCATCGCCGCCTGCCGGTTGCTTCGATTCGAGGGTTAGGGTTTGGATCGGGGAGATCGGGGAGAAGCGTTTTGATTTTCTTTGGTGCTTGATAATACTGATATATAGGTTTTCTCTTTCTCACCTTTTCTTTTCTTTTTTTTCCCTTCTCTCTCACGGACACCTCCTCGTCAGTGTACAAGGAAAAAGAGTATACGTGGTGCCATCCAGGCCGTCGGTCTTCGTCCTACGCAGAAGTTTGTCTCTGACGCATGTAAAGAATTCCATGTGTGTCCGTACAGAGGTTGCCAAAATGGCCGGCCCGGCCCGACATGGGCCCATGCTGGCACGGCATGCCGCCTGTTTAACTAAACGGGTTGGGTCGTGTCGGCCTGTGGTCTGGGGTGCTGATCTAGGCGCGATACATCGATCTTGTGGGCCGTGCTAGGCCGACTTGGGCATAATAAGCCCGACGAGCCAAGTAAGCACAGTCACTATCGCCGCCTCCGCGCTCGGCCTCCTCGAGATCGTATCGTGCGCGGTACGATATTGTACGTGTCGGGTTAGGGTCGAGACCCAAGCATGACACGCCTCGTCGGGTTATGCCGGGGCTAGACCAACAGTCCCGTGCCTCAGCCCGACCTAGCTGGTACAACCCATTTAGCCACCTGGGTTTGTATATGATGTAAGCTCGAACTCTAAAGACAAAAGAACACACTCATACGAGAAGGATTGTTATGGTCTTATGGGTATTACTAACCTTAAAGGTCGATGGAAAGGGAGCCCTCCCACGCTGGCTACATCATCAGAAAAAGGTGGGTCGTCGGATCGTGTCCGGTGTTTTCAGCCCGTCCGATTGGATCAGTCGCTCGCGCTTCGCCTTCCCGAGCCCTAGGTCGCCTCACGCACGCAGCTTCCCCTCAAATCCCCTTTTGTGGTGCCGCAGTTTCTTCTCTACCTTCACTCTCTCGTGCGCATCCGGCCGCCTCGCCTCCGTCCTCATGGTCGCCTCCTCTCTCTCCCGCGCATCTCCATGTCATTCGGTGAGTGTTGCCTTCACCACGCCTCCCTTGCCATGTGTCGTCCCCCGTCTCCCACCTCCCCAAGATCCCCTTTTGCAACACCGCATTTTCTTCTCTGCCTACGCTCTCTCGTGCGCGTCCGACCGCCTTCCCTCATGTCGCCTCGCCTCCGTCCTCTTGGTCACCTCCTCTCCCCACGCGTCTCTGTGTTGCTCGGTGAGCGTCGCCCGCCACGCCTCCCTTGACATGCCTCGCCCCGTCTCCCATGCACCTCTCGTCCCCATGGTACGTTCACCGCCTTGGGTCGTTGTTCTTCTCCTCCTCTCCAAATACTCATCCTCACTGCCTCCTCGCCTCCTCTCTACCACGCGCCTCTATTATCTTCGGTTCGGCCCGAATTCGACCACAACATTCTCTACGCCCTCTCACTTTCGCGCTGTACCGCCAAGCTTGCCTCACGTCGCCTTGCTTCCAGCCTCCTCTCCACCTCATTCTCTGCGGCATTTCCTCCTACCTACTGTCGCTGCTGGCGTCGTCTGCGGCCGTAGTCCGTCGTCATCGGGGTCCTCTTGCCTCCTCACGCCGCTTTCGCTTTTTGAGCATTCCCGGTTTCGGTCCTGTTGCATCTATGCAGAACGTACACCGTCCGATTACATGCTTCCTCGCTTTTTGACCGTCCAATCAGATCTAGTGATGCTCGCTTGGCCTCATCTGCTCCTCCTGTTTTTCCTCACAGTGAGTTGTCTCCATTTCTGTTTCTATTGGTGGTACGTGCGTTCAGCTGGGCCCGTATCCATTGGCTGCTTTTAGTCAGTGCGTCTACTCGGGTTGTCTCATTATATTGCTTGGTTTGCGTGTGTAGATTTATAATTCTCTGTTACGTTGGTGGCTCCGTCGACATGGCCTGCTTCCATGTTGCTCCTTGGGCAGCGGTGCGGCCTGTACCTGTGTGGCCAGCCATTTTTCGCTTGCATGTACGAGGTTACTGCTCTCCGCTATGGAAATGGATTCATCTGGACGAGGTGCATCCGCCTCGCATTTTCCATTTTAGAACCCTTCACCTCTTAGTCTACCAGTAATTCATTGTTGTTTTCTCTGTGCACTCTGCTTGCTTTTTCTAGGGCTTTTCGTAGCTTGCTTCCTATTGTCCTTTCTGTGCTCGCCTTCATCGTTACTCGGTTTCCCCTTTTTTGCGATATGTCGATTGGGATCCTGGTGATGGATTTTGGTTGACATAAGAGAACCGTGTGCTTCGTGTTTCCTGTTGTTTGGGGATTCTTTTCGCCCCTTGCTCATTTTCTTCAATCTAATTTTTGTGTCTTCGTGTAGCGTTGATTCTTCGTTGTTGTCTCCGTCCGTTTCACTTGCTTATGTTCAGGGTTTTTCAAAGTTTGTTTTCTGCTGTTTCTTTTGTGTTCATCGTCGTCGTTACTCACTTTACCTTTTCTATGATATGTCGATTGAGATCCTCGCAATGGATTTTGGTTGGCGTAAGAAAAAACACGTGCTTCGTGTTTGTTGCTATTTGGGGAATGTTTTCATCCCTTGCTGATTTTCTTTGAGCTATTTTTTGTGTTTGCATGCATCCCTATTCTCTCCTTTTAGTTCGTGCCAGCTGCCTCTCTGTCCTTGCGTGCATTTGTCATCTCGGTTAGCATCACCAAATTTCCCCCTATCATTCTTCGCTCTATTAGCTACATTGCCAGCTTGCTCGTGTTAGCCACTTTGACTTCTTATTTGTTCCTTTATTGTTGTCGCTTTCGGTAGGTTGTCCCGCTTTGTGGGAGCTGCTATCTAGTTCTCAGCTTTACTGCTTTTTAGTCGCTACATATTATGCTGGGTTATACACTTTTATGTATCTCGCTTTCTTATTGCCAAACCGCTTTGTTCAGCACTTGTGTAGGTTCATCTCTCCGGTCTTTCTTTCGTTCCCGATTACTCCCACGTCAGGGTGCCTATCCGACCTTCTACACAGCATTGTACTGCTACTTAGGTTGGTATCCTTTCTTGCATTGCTTGTATCGGCTAATTATGTGCTTGCTTGCATTGCTTACCATGACTAATTGTGGTTTATTCCTTCTATCTACATGGCTCTTTTAGACTGCTACCTGTTATGCCAGACAATACACTTTCATGGGTCCTACTTTGTTATTATCTAATCGCTTTCGTTGACCGCCTTTGTAGGATATTTTCGTTTGGCTTTGTTTGCTCCCTCATTGGTCCATCGTCTATGTTCCTACACAACCTTCTATAGGGTGCTACACTGCTACTCAGGTTTGCATCCTTACATGTGTTGCTTACCATAGCTAATTGTGTTGTCTTCATCCTATCTGTATGTCGTGCTTTATGTCGGTTTACAACATTGTTTGCCTACTCGTCCTGACTATTTTTCCTACTACCTGTTTTGTTCTTTCAACTCACTTCAGATCGCCTGTCCGAATCTCTGGAGGATATTATTGAGGTTTGTCCTCCGGTGCCTTGCTTATTTTGCTGGAATATATTATTTCATGTCTATCGCTTTCTTATTGTCTGATTGTTGTTGTCACGTTCTGTAGGTTGCCCTCTTCAGCCTATGCTTAGGTCGTGCTTGCTCTCATGTTAGCCTACCTGTCCGAGCTTCCGCCAAGCACTGTTTAGGTTCATGTCCTTTTTGTCCATGCCTACCATGACTGCTTATGTACGCTCATTCTGCCTGTATACGATTCTTTTAGTGTTTCATGTCTACTTACACGTTTCTGTCAGTCGCCACGCCATGTGTTTTCCAAATTCTGGGTTACGATTTGCTTTGTCGCTTCCGTCGTTTATCATGATTACCATACATCGTTTCTTTCCATTTCTTTCTTCTATTTGCCGTGTGCCACACGATCAGAATAACATAAGTCGTGCTATTTCAAAAGCGCAGGTTAGGCATATGCAACGTCGTCTTCCTATCCGTTCTAGGGCAGTACTGCCATTGGAGCTTGCTTTAGGTAACTTACTATCGTGCCTTTATTACCAGCACGTTCTTACCTCACACTGCTACCTTGTAGATAGCTGACAAGCTCTTTCTTTACCTGATTTAGTTACACAAGCATCTGTTACTCTTACTCTGTCCTATTTGTTTTCATTTGCAATTTTTATTATTTCGGACGTGATTATTCGTACCCTCTTATTAAGGTGACACCGCAGGCAGAGACAGGGTTGTACTTGTGTGCAAGAGAAAGAGTATGGTCTCACTAAATGCATTGGTTGTTCCTTGCATTCTGTACCTTTTTTTCAGCGCCCATCATATGCTGCTGTGTTTGCGTTAACATGAGATTGTTACTTCCCTATTTTGGGCCCTACTGATGCAGCAAGGAATTGTGCCAGACGTAGACTTAGACTTAGTTGTTAGCAGTCTGGACAGCCAGGTGAATGCCTATTGTTTTGTTTTTTGGATGTTGCTGGTTCTCCTTGCTTTCAGGATTACCCTTACTTTATTGAATCATTACTCTTGCTTTGTTCTTTACACTCTCTCATAGTTCGCCTATCGATGATTTCTCTTTGTTCTTGTAGACCCTCCTGCTGACCTCCCTTTGACTATTGACTGGTCGCACTTCCCGATGGAATATATTGAGTCGCTTAAAGGTGTGTCGCACGTGTATGTTCGCCCCCTCCATCAGTACAGTTATGATTTGTTGTTTGATTGGTTCTGATCATCTACATTATTACTTCTTCGTAGCTTCGTACCCAGGGAGATCATACTACGGCCCGCTAGAGTATGAGTGTGCGAACTGTCGTGCTACCTTTTGGTTCTAGGAGAGAGTTAGAGGCCAAACATCGATTAGACAGAGATGTGTTGTTTACAATCATTGTTGTAAGGGCGGTAAGGTTAGGATTCCACCTTTCAGAAAGCTACCAGTATTTTTAGCTAATTTATTGAGGTTCAATGGTGCCCATCGGTCCAAGGCATTCATATGAAAGATCCGCTAATGAAATTGTCTCTTTGCATTCACTTCCATGGGAGCAAGTATAGATCGATCATCTAATATGAGTTGTGGCCCCCCAATATTTAGAATTAATGGCCAAATCCATCATCGCATAGGATCTTTGTTGCCGAGTCCAGGCCATCCTCCAAAATTTGATGAACGTTATGTTTATGACACATATAACGATGCCACTAATAGAATCCGTGCTTCTGCACCCAGTTGATAACACAGAGGGGGATTTAGAACCAGATATAGTAGTTGGCCTTATAAATATGCTTGATGAATTTAATCCTTTGGTTCAACAGTTCAGGATTGCCAGATATCGTTTGGTCAGCTATGAAGATGAACGTGTAGCTATTCGGATTATTGCCCCCAGTGATGTTGATAGTCCTCAATTCAATTTACCAGCGGTTGATCAACTTGTTGCCTAACTAGTGACCGATTTCTTGGTAGAAACTCCATCGCGTGATATAGTTGTGCATGATAAGGCGTGTGGCTTGCGCCAGATTTCTTCTTTGCACCCTGCTTTTATGGTGTTGCAGTACCCTCTTCTGTTTTCGCACGGTGATCGTGGATTTCAGTCAGGTGTTTTGTATAGTGGCATCGACTTAACTCATCCAAACACCCGTGCTAAAATGACCATGCAAGACTATTAACATTACTTATGCCATTATAGAAAAAACGAGTACAATCCATATTTATGTTGTAGCCTATTATCTGCCCAGATTAAGGTGGATGCTATAGCATACATTGATGATAGTAGGTTAGCATTCATTATGAAATGCCAAGATCAATTTAGAGCCGAACATTTTCAGGGTATCACAGATGCTATTAGCTCTGGTTGCTTGGATGCAAATACTATAGGCAAGAAAAACATTTAACCTT
Organism: Ampelocalamus luodianensis; assembly: GCA_036346255.1. Classification (NCBI taxonomy): domain Eukaryota; kingdom Viridiplantae; phylum Streptophyta; class Magnoliopsida; order Poales; family Poaceae; genus Ampelocalamus; species Ampelocalamus luodianensis. The sequence continues at coordinate 20,791,895 of CM070622.1, read as the reverse complement.
TGAGCTTTACTAGTGGTCGCCGTTACATGCAAGAGAACCACCAAGATGCCATAGTGATTTGTCGTGTTCATTGCCCACATGATCTATTTACAACTTTTACATGCAATCCTAAATGGCTTGAAATAATTGAAGCTCTATTGTTCAAACCTAGCCAGAGATCAACTGATAGACCTGATATCGCTGTTAGACTATATCACATGAAACTGAACAAGTACCTTAGTGACATAAGAGAGGGACGTGCCTTTGGCCCCATAAAAGCAGGTTAGCGGTTTCCGCTGCCCTTGGTGTTATCTTCCCTTTATATTTCGTGCACTTTCTTTTATGTGTTATGTTCGTCGGATTGGTGATCTTTTTTTCTTCGCAGTTCTACACATCGAAAAGTTCCAAAACGAGGTTTGCCGCATGCGCATATCCTTGCATGGTTGGCGGGTGACAATAGGGAAGTTAGCCCAACTCTGATTGATTCTTTCATAAGCACTGAAATTCCGAACCTTGTTTCAGATCCTTTAGGCTACGCTTTAGTTAGCAAGTTCATGATGCATGGCCCATGTGGAAATCTTAATTAAAGATGTGTTTTTATGAAAAACAGTGTTTTGCTCTAAACATTACCCAAAAAAATTCCAGCAGGAGACCACTATCGATGGTAATGGCTTTCCTATCTATAGACGTTCTGATGCCGTCTTGACAATAGATGGGTTGTCCCTTACAACATGCTCCCCTTAAAAAATGTCAGACTCATATAAACATTGAATGGTGCAACAAAATAAAGGTTTCAAAGTACTTATTTAAGTACATCACTAAAGGACCTGACCAATCAAAAATGTTCTTCAAAAAGATTCGTTCAACCACCGACGATAATGACGATGCTAATACTCCTTTCATAGATAAGATAAAAGAATATCTATAATGCCGGTACATATGCGAACAGGACGCGCTTTGGAGGATCTACGGTTACGACATCCACAGTAAGACCCCGCGATAGAGCAACTCCTAGTTCATATGCCAAACATGAATTTTGTTCAATTCAACTGCACCTCAAGTCTAGCGGATATTGTGGCTAACGATTTTCTTAAACGAATGATACTTACTGAGTGGTTCGTAGTTAACCGAAGGAATCCACAAGCTCGGTCATTGACTTACTGTGAGTTCCCAAGTGAATGGTCATGGGACATCAGTGCTAGATCATGGGAGGGTCGAAAAAGAGGTCGTAAGATAGGCTGACTTTGTTACGTCATCCTTCAAACAGTGAACTATATTACCTAAGAATGCTTCTCATGATTGTTAAAGGTGCTACATGCTACGCTGATGTTAAGAAATATAACAACACGATTTTTGACACTTTCAAAAAATCATGTACTGCACAAGGATTACTTGGTGACGATAATGAATGGTATCACGTGGTGGACGAAGCTTTATGTTCAGCCAATGGCCCACAACTTCGGCAACTTTTCGTTACTATGCATATCTTCTGTCATGTTAAGAATGAAAAAATTCTTTGATAAGTACTGGAATGACCTTGCGGATGATTTGCAGTACCGTACCAGAATTGCTTTACAAAATCCTGATTATGTAGTGTCTTTCATGATTCTTCAGAACATGCTTCTTGAATAACTTGTAATCGTCTTCAACATAAATGGAGCAAGCATAGCTATCTATAATCGCCAACAAAAAAACATGTGACACGTAAAGAGTTTTTGAAAATAAACTTATTCATGAAGAGCTATCTTATGATGTTACCCACCTTCAACATGAGGCACCTTGTTTGTTTGCTCAACTTAACACTGATCAAAGACCTGCCTATACATCTATTGTTAGTTGTGTCTTTAATAGTTTGCCCATTTTTTTTTGTATCAGGCTATGGCATAACTGGAAAAACTTTTCTTTGGAATACAATTGTTGCCTTCCTAAGATCCAAAAAAAATTGTTCCTACTGTTGCATCTTTGGGCGTTGTGTCTCTTCTCTTGTCGGGAGGAAGAACAACTCATTCACGCTTCAAAATACCTCTAGAAGTAAACGAAAACACTATTTGCGATATCAAGAGAGGTACGATGCTTGCTGACCATATTACAGAGACTTCTTTGGTTATTAGGTATGAAGCTTTGATGACACAGAGAAAATGTTTTGAGGCTTTAGATAGAACTTCTCATGACCTTTTTTCAATTGACGACCCTTCTATTGCATCTATCCCGTTCGATGGTAAGGTTGTTGTGCTATGAGGTGATCTTAGACAAATATTACCAGTTATTGAGGGAGGGACTCGATCACAGATTATAGATGCTACAATTATAAATTGTCCGCTTTGGTGTCCACTCACAGTCTTATAACTAACAATCAACATGTGAATTACTAATCAAACAACACAAATAAACCAGCAAAATGACGCATCGGTGTTTAGTAAATGGATTCTAGATCTTGGATATGGCAAATTTCCTACTAATGCGCGTGAAGGTGAGTCTGACGGTGCTTGGATTGAAATTCTAGATGACCTTCTCATTCGAACTAATGGTGACAAGATAGCTTAAATCATTTCATCTATCTACAAGAATTTTAAAGCAAACTACCGAGACACTACATATTTACGTGAGTGAGCTATTTTGACACCAACAAATGAGATGGCTGATGAAATTAATTCATATATTCTTTCTATGGCTCCTGGTGCTGCTAGTGAGTATCTTAGTTGTGATTCCATAGCTAGCTCAACTGATACAGTCAGTGAAGCCGACATGTTCTACCCAATTGAATTCCTCAACACGATATGTGTTAATAATTTCTCCAGCATAAGTTGGTTCTCAAAACTGGCTCTCCTATTATGCTTCTTAGAAATCTTAGTCAGGCTAATGGCCTATGTAACGACACCCGTTTGATTATAAGAAGTCTTGATAAACATGTTATTGAAGCTGTCATTATCACCGATTCACATACCAAGATATCATATATATTCCTATAATAGTTTTAAAGAATCTCAATTCGAAGTGGCCTTTCGTGCTCCAACGTCAACAGTTCCTCGGTTTGTCTTTTCTACGCAATGACCATAACTATACGTTGTCGTTTCACATGTCACATCTAGAAACTAACTAGAAATTTTGATTGAGAATGACAATGGAAGTTGTGGTTCACACACTAAGAATATTGTGTTCACTGAAATTTTTCGCTCGATGCTATAGGTAAATCACAGTACCTTCACATACATTGTTCCGTTCATACATACAAACTTACACATGCCAACAATGTTCTGTTACACCGCTGAACCCCTTTCTTGACCTGCCCCTTTTACATCGATGTATGTATAGCGTACGTATATATGATTACTTTCAGCATTCAGAAAATTAATCCACCCACTGCTACAGACTTTCCTTTCCGATGATTGCTTATTCATTGCTCCATTTGTAAATATGTATGTTGTACCTACGTTACTCTCTGACATGAAACACATCTATATTTGGTAAATACATCGGCCCTCTGACTTTTGTTTCCTTCTTCAATAATAGTTTGCTGAACTACATATGGCATATGCTCTGCTTTCTTAGATTAATCCAAGTAGCCGATAATGGATTATTTCTATTAGGATTTCTCGCTGTTGGCACTACCGTAGGGGAACTGATACCAATCCTATTGAGCACACTAATTTAGTTCTCCTCGATGAGCAAGTTATGTTCAGATCTCAATCAACAACCCTCTCACAATACTTATTAGTTTCCTTGGCTACTGATCTCTGTGCTGTTTTAACTCGAACTCTCTTCTCACAGGGCAATCATATGTACACGGAGATAGGTCTTGATCGTGCTGCCCGGTTCAAGTCTCTGCTAGAAGAAGGGAAGATTTAGGAGTTGAAAAAAATTCATTTTCACTCCACCTAAAACTACGTTCAAGCCTGTTCGAGCACCTTTCATCATATGGTTTACAAGACATACAATTGTTCAACAGAAAGTTGATGTGCCCGACAATTTCCCCATGTGGACATACAATCCAATTCCCTTCACAGAACTTACTAGACCTAACAACGCACCTGAGTATTTTGTTGGTCAGTACCGTCATTATTTCATAGTTGCTTCAATACATTTATTACCATACAACAACTGCTTACCCATTCTCTTTACTTACAACTTCGCCTATTTCTTTTCTTGGTCCTAGATGTTATAGGTGTTATTTTTGTAGTTTCTAATGTAGAGCATATTCAAATTGCCTCACGTTCCACGCCTTCACTAAAAAGAACAGTCTTCCTTCGTATAGTAGGTTAGTACAGACTTCTCAGTGTGCCCTACTGTTCATCCAACACAACTCATACAGATTTCCTGCACATATATAAGGTACTTATTTCCACTTTACATTCAGTGATCATGAAATCAAGCTAGATATGTGGGCTGAGTGTGCCACGCGATTTGACGACCATACCATACAAGCAATCGGTGAAAAAGAACATGTGGTTGCAATCTTTGTAGGGACTTTGCCAAAGACATTCAAAGGTAATACTACGGTTACCTAGATATTGTCCTTGCATAACTTTACAATATTCTCGCTATTGTTAAATGGCTATGCATAAACTTCCTATCTTCTTAACACCATACACAAGCCAAACAAACCTAAGTGGGAGTTCAGCCTGTAGATGATACATAAATGAGGACATACCTGAGATCAATGCATTACATGCAAGGTATGTTCCTTTCTTTGTTAGTGTCACGTGACTTTCTTGCCATTTCCTATTTCAGCCCTTACATGCATGTCATTTGACCCACCTTTTGTGCCTATGTTTGCAGCCTACACAGGCAGTTCCAGCCACTTAAAACCATTGCACCTTCTGCGCATGACGTTTCTACAGTGGCTAGCCACCCACCTATATTGAAGAAAAGACTGTTAAAGAATTGCTTGATCTTGACCTATTTGACTGTGAGGTAAACTACTTGCATTTCTCAGTGTTACTACTTACTGTTAGCATACACAGAACACATAAACACCACAATTAATATATTTTGCTGTTTCATAGGGCGTATATTATTCATGTACTATCACAGTTACACGCCTAACACCAGGACAACGTTGGTTGTTTCCCTCATGCAAACTTTGCCACAAATCAGCCACACCAGACATAGCATTTTACAAATGCTCTGATCTAGCCTGCATGTCTATGCATGCAGATCCTAAGTAAGGCTCTTACTATTTCCCACAAAATTTACTATAGTCCTGCCTCTCATTCAGAGAAATATGTTTCTTAGTATGCTAACGCTCTTCTATTCCAAGTATCAGATTTCTTTGATAGGCTCATATGGCACCGACGAAGCTGAATTTGTGCTTTTTGGGAAGATTGGCCAGTAGATCATGCGCAAACCGGTCCTTAGATTGCTTCGTGCAGACCGGCCCATACACGAGCCTTTGCATGAAGTTCAAGTTCTCTCTGCCACTCATGCAAGAGCTGATATCCCCAATGATGTGATGCGATTGTGTCATAAAAGTACATATTTGTGGTATCGGTAACTAATAAAAGCTTCCTATGGCAGCGACCATCATTCTAGGTTCATAGAATCGATACTACCTTTGGTAGACAGTTGCATTCTTCACTTTTCTATACAAGTTCCACCTCATCGCATCCATCCAACATAAAGATAGATCTCTCATTCAACAAAACATCCCTCCCACCATTGCTGAGCTAGGGACGTCATCTGCTACACATAAGACACAAACAACTGGACATCCACATTTGAGGTAACTTATAATTAGACTAACTTGTCATTTCACATTGGATTGTTCCTTCTTTTGTTATGCAATATATCTGTTTTGTTCTATTAAAGGAGTTGCAACATTACCCTACAGATGTACTTTCTTGCTCTCATTCTATATGTTATACACACCCATGCCTTACTATTTTCATATGCTTCTGCACCACACCAATTGCATCTGTCATATATGTACCTATGCATGCATTTACATCCGACCTTTCCTTTACATAGTGCAGGCGTATCCCCTATCAAAAATGGTAAGACATTTACCTATACCATACTGCTATGATTACTGATCGAGTTATGCATGTCCCTCGTTGCTGCTATTAATCATTCGCAGTGCATAATTAGACTAATTGGCCATTTCATATTGGATTGTTTCTTCTTTGGTTATGCGGTATACCTATTTCATTTGGTTAAAGGAGCTGCAATATTACCCTACAGATGTACTTTATTGCTCTCATTCTATGTGTTATACACATCCATGCTTTACTATTTTTATATACTTCAACACCATGCCTATTACATCTGTCATATGTGTACCTATGCGTGCATATATATCCAACCTTTCGTTTACGTAGTGCAACCTTCTTCCCTGCCAAAAATGCTAAGGCATTTAGCTATACCATACTGCTATGATTACTAATCGAGTTATGCATGTCCCTCATTGTTTCTATTAATCATTCGTAATGTAATCGTGTAGGTCAGTCCTTATAAGTTCTCCTTAGCAATAGCTTTCATATCGCCGCCACCATTAACGGTATTTAAAAAAAAACCTCTTACATTGTTATAGCCACCATACTCCATCACTGATATTTGCTATGACCCTGATTGATTACATTTTCCTATGTTAACATCGTTACTCTCATCTTCGGTGTTAGACACTGGTACCATTTATTGTGCTTCTCCTCAGTTACCTCCTTCTACTTTACTATACTAAATTTATTCTTGCACAACATATCAGCTTCACGATGATCATCCTCAGAGCATGCCATTCTTGACCAAAAAACAAGCTGCCATATCTATCGCTTCGGCCAGGTATTTACTTTTCTGTCAGAAAAGCTTAGTATGGCAGTATTAGTCAGTTGGCCTTACTACCATGCCTATCTTTACCACTGAAATTATATCGGCATATGTCTGTCCATGGTGGAGATACCAGCCCTGCATCACAGCACGTTCTCAGAAGCTTATTTACTGACGACGCAGCTACAGAGCACGTTACTGATCCACAGGTAAAGCTGGAACTCTTAGATAGAAATCTAGGTTCTAAGCACGCACTAGCTACAGAGGCCCCAACTACATATTTTCACATGAAAGATCTTTTCAGTTTTGCCATTACTGTTCAACCCATCCATATGTGTACAGGCATAACTATACATACTTCCTTTTTCTTGCTCGATATAGTTTTGAAAAGATGGTACGCTGCTATTATCGTTACTGACGGTGACACAGTACTTACCTTTGCATAGTAACACAACACAATCTACCTTGCGTGTTAAAAAAAACTCAAGCACCTTACAGATGTGTTTTTCATGCACCTATACCCACTTCATGTTCATTCACGCCGGTATACTTGCTACGCCATGTTATGCACACATGTTCAGCACTGTCTCACCTTCTCCCTAAAAATTGCTTTCGCATCTTTCACACAAAGACCAATCGACTCATGAATCACAATCAATTGAAACTATGGTACTATCTGATAAAACTGCACAACCTCTTCTAGCTAAGAGGTTAGTTCGATCCATCGCTGCTCTCACAAATTATGTCGCGTGTTTGTTCGATTAATTCCTTTGATTTCCTTCATCATGACAGTTCAAATCAATTTAACACGTAGATCTGCATCAACAGTCGATCAGTCTACACTTAATCCACCCGCTACAAAAAAGACTTCATTCACAAAACTAACTAAGTAATGATACCGACACTCTGGCCAAAACAGCAGCAGTTCAGGTATGGTAATTCAGCAATTTAACACATCATAGAACTTCCATCCACTGTTATACCAGCCATTACATCTTACGTCTGTCTCCTGCCGTTTATGCGCAGGTGGCTTCAACGACATATTCTACAACAAAAGCCTAACCAGCAGCACCTTATGTTTTGCTATACGTATTTCCTTACTGTGAGGACCCGTGTTTTTAGCCTTAATCTCGTAGCAATAATCGGTGCGTAGCAGCGGTTAATCTCATCTTAGTGGTGAGTTGACGATAGTATTAGAACGTTGTTAAGCAGCTGTTTCGTTGTCAGTGCGTTGGTTTCGTTAGGTTTCGTTCGCGAGCATTGCATAACTAATTAGCTCAATCATAACGCATCATTCATACATTCGCATCATCCATGCACTCGTCATTCAGCACAACAGTTTGATCAATAAATAAATAGAATGCATTGTCATTGGCATTAGACAACAATCAGCAAGTGCATTCGTTACATCAGTAGTTCATTTTACATCCACAGAATCTAGAATCATTGACATCATTTACATTCGTGCATTCTGCATCATGCAGCCCTAAAACAATTGGTAGCACAAATGCCTAAAACCACTTCCCGCTGCTCACAAGCATTACAGTGTATCACAAGCACAGTGCATTCTCATCCATTCACCCCCTGCATTCCCAGCCGAGGGCATCCTCTATTTCACAGCCACCCCAACATCTGTCCACGTTTTCCTCGACCGCCAACCAAAAACACAAGACCGGTGTTAGACCAAAATCAATAAAGAGGAGTTAGAGAAGGAGAAGATTGCCGTCAGATTATTTACGAAGGTCATGGAGGCTTCCCAACCACCCTAGGGTAGTGGCACCATCTCGCCTTCTGTGGGCCTCATCACCTAAGCAATATTAGAATCGGTGCCCACATTTTACCGACTTACCTCCATTAGCAGAATATCCGAAAATAGCCTCAAAGCATTCTTGGACCAAAAGGTCCTTAGCCCAAATAGTATCACAAGAGAGCATTGAGGATAAGGGCAACCGAAGCTATCCACTCCCCTGATAAAGCCTCTATACTCCCCCATTGCTTCCCTCAAAGTTTCATCCAAAGCCAGCACTACCCCTCTTCTCAGCCGAAGCAAGCAAGGCCATAGCCATCATTCACAGCCTCACAAGGCAAGCACAAGCCATCTCCCCATTTCACAAAGCCATACCATTTCTTTCTCAAGCCTCACTTCACAAAGCTCAGAGCAAGGAGGAAGGGAAGCAAGGAAGCCAGAGAAGCCAGAGAGCCAGAAAGAGAGGCGAAGATTGGGGAGCAAGGTGATGCCAGGACCACAAAGCCAGAGGAGAGCACCAGCGAGGCCGGCACTGCCATCCTCTTCCCCAGCTCAAATCCGCACAAAAGGTAACACTAGTGACACCTCAGTAGGCACTGCACACATACATCTCAATCACACTTAGCTCCAGATCTTAGTGGCATCCCCTTGCAGCTCTCAGTATCATCTCATATGCATCACAGAGCATAAGGGGGCAGGGACCAGAGAGGGGTTAGGGGGAGGGTTACCTCAATAAGAGCCGCGAAGCAGTAACCCTAATAGCACACCTCCATCATTTTCTTTTCACCATGTTCATGCATATACCATCGAATCTGAAAATGAACTTAAGCATCACATCATCACAACCTCAAAGCTAGATATCGCTCGGTGAGTAGCGTAAAAGGGAAGTAATAGAAGGATGGGAGGAAGGAGCAGTCGGTGGGGTCCGAGTCAGCGCCGCGGCGGCCGAGGCCGAGCCGCCAAGGCCGTCGGCGCACAAGGCCGGCCGACCGAGGAGGCCGAGCCGGTCTTGGCCGTCCGGCCGTGGCGGAGGAAGGAGCTAAAGGCCGGCCGAGTCCGGGTGTGCTCGGGAAGACGAGGCGGCGCGCTTGGACGGGCCGAGCAAAGCGGTCGAGCGAGGAGAGCAGGAGTGCAGCGGCGCTGGGAGCGGCGCCGGAGTCGGGCCGAGCTCGAGGCGGCGCCGGAGCCGCCGAGGGAGAGCCTGTGGCGGCGCCTTAGGGTCAGAGGGGAAGGAGGGGAATCGGAAGAGTGGCAGAGAGGTGAGAGTGGTGTTGTGTGGGTGTTGTGTGCGTGTGTGGGTTTGGGGTGCCACTGAGGGTAGAGAGAGAGAGAGAGAGAGAGAGAGAGGATTAGGGAGATTAGGGTTAGGGTAAGGGTGTAGATTTAGGATTTGGCAATCTCAATTAATGTAGATTCTTGTTGTTACAGAGTGTTGATGCTAGAATAGTTGGTTTATCAATTGTCTTTTGTTGTTGTTAAACTAGTCGGTGCGTTTAGATAATCAGGCGACCTTGGAAGTGCTAACTTCGCTTAGATCTCAAAATGTTTTAGTTAATTAAATTGTGCTAACTAGTAGTCGCCACTAACTTATGTATTCATATTATCACCCAAATCAATACGTATTTACTTATACTATTATTATTCGCTGTCGATCTGCATGTATGCGTAACGGCGCCGACGTGAGCAAATGACTGTAACTAGCAAATGCGCCAACTTTTCATACATCCACGAAGGCAAGCGATCCTCTTGAACATTAACATAGTTACTTTAAAAATATACCCTATCTTGCACTATTATATGTATTGCATCAAAATGGTTTTCCAAAACCTAAAGAAAATGATTGAGATAAGATAAGATGATTAAGAAAGGATGAGACTTATTAGGAGGGTAAAAGGGGCCCTGGCTTGGGAAACGCGATGATGATGTTGAGGTAAGAGGTGGGCCCTTTACATATGGTTATAATATAAGGACCAACCAACTCTTGCTCGGTCGATGTCAGTAATCTGCCAACCATTTTCCCGCTTACGGCAGAAAATGCTACCTTGTTACGTGACTATGCTCTCCACATCGGGTAAGTAATAGGTGTGTGTGAGTGATATGGAGGAACCCAGGACCGGTGGGGGATAGTCCGGAAGTGGGGGATCCAAGGCGTTATATGCGCTAAGGTGGAGTGTTGAGTGCAGAATGGAAGCTGCCTCAACCAACCTCACCAGAACTCGGTGAAAGATGAGGTCAGCAGCGTGATCTAATCTGCACTGCGGAAGGTGATGGGTGGAGAAATTAATCACGTAACACGAAAACGTTCGATTCGATCTCGAACCCGCATCTAAGGCAATGCGGTGGACCCTGCTCACGAGAGTTCGAATAGCTATGGGTAAAGTGGTACAAAGCTGCTGCAGATGCTAAACAAATCATGAATTCATGCGTCTCGTGATTGGAGTCTACGGAACCACAGGGGTCTTTCGTCTCTCCGAGTGACTAGTAGAGTTTTCTTTCGAGATAAAATTTGCCACCTTTTGTCGAGATTTATTTTCTAAAGTGAGATGATTTAGAAATGGTGATAAAGAGTAGAGATAGTGCATCCTGTGCATCTTTTACTATTAATGCTTGCTGAGTACATTCATTTGTACTCAACCTTGTTAGTATTCTCCTTTGTAGATCCTAGTCCAGCCGGGAACTATCCCGAGTGGGACGAAGGACTTGCAGGTACAGAAGCAACAACTGGAGGAGAAGGCTTTGACTAAGAGGACCGGGGGTGAGTTGGGAGCTACTTTGGCATGTGGGACGAATAGGCTGCCGGTACTTCAAGGCAGACAAGAGAAGCGGGGAAGTTCCCTTGGGTATTTGTATAAATCTTGTATTAAGACCTTAGCCCTGTGTGGCTAACTGTTGAAATAAATGACAGTTTCTATCTTATTGTTCTGCTGCGTAACTCTGGTGAAGGCTTACTATTCGTTGAGCAGTGTTCTACTGAGCAAACGAATAGTAATCCGTTTGCCTAAGTGTTATTACCCCTGGGGTAATGACACGGGGCGTCACAGATGGTATCAGAGCAATAGGTTCGGGCCACGCTAATAACATAGAAACTGTAGCAAGAACTTAGGTGTGCTTTTCTCGCCTGCTATATTGCAATAATTAGCTTATTAACCCTCATCCCCATATCAATTTCTATTTCCGTCCCGTTTCAAAATTAGTATGTTAAAACCTCATCTTCTTTAAAGTGACAGCCTGCTAACATAAAACCATCCCTTCGTAGGATGTTTAGATTAACTCTTCCATCCGATAGAGTACGGGGGAAAAGCGTGTGCTTTGTCATTGGACTCGTGTTGTTGATTCCTGCTAGATAATCTGTTAGGCTAGCAATTCGATCTAGGGTAGAAGGCTTGAGACTATAGGTGGTGAAGCATCAATATAAGATCATAAGTGTAAGGGGTTAGAGGCTTGCAGAGAACTCGTATGGACCTACTTTTCCACCTCCGAATAAGTCTAGACCATACCCATTAGCTTCCTTATCTTTTCATTCTTGTAACCAAAGTGACATGTCAGCCTCCTCAGTAAATCAGTAACTACTTAAGGAAAAGAGAACTAATGGCTGACGGAGTAAAAAGAGGTCTTATCCCTTTCTGCACTTCAATTTTCCCGGACGAGTGATCCGTGGCACTCCGAGCGTGTAGCTCTGGCGTACCCAGGAACGAAACCCTGGGCGTACTCAGGAATGAGCCCTGAGCGGTCCCAAACACGTGGTTTGGGCGGTCTTGAGAACGGGATCTCAAGCGTACCTGGGCACGTGGATCCAGGGTAGTGTAGGTCGCACTCAGAGGCAAGCTCTGAGCGGTCCCAAACACGTGGTTTGGGCGGTCTTGAGAACGGGATCTCAAGCGTGACTGAGCACGAGAGACTCAGGTAGAATAGGATTTGGATCTTTTTGTATCTCTATGTTTCTTGGTGTTATTTGATTATCTGTGTATGGCGTAATACAACTTACCCGCGGGTTAACTCTGTCAGATAAACATGATACCCTCTTATCTACTTCAAATCATTGCTGAAGAAGCAAGGAAGTTCGTGCAACCGCAGAAGATCTCGTCTAAGTAAAGTACTGCAAGTGCGACAGCCAACGCCACCAGCTTCTTAATACTTTTCCCTCAGGACGCCAGATCAGTTATCAATAACTGACATTATAAGGATGGGCAGATAAGTAGACTTCAGTAGCATGCATGTGGTTGCAGCAGACAGGATATGTTGAACGATACCCACCCTTGCCAAGCGCCAATCCTATTACAATCAAGGACCACAGCCACTCAGCCACTGACAACAAACAGACATATGACAGAAATTAGTCTCTACAGGATGAACCACCGTCAGGAAACTAACCACCCCTCCCTGAGGCTTCGGGTGACCCATCATTATATGAGGTACCACCACAGTCATCTACGTACGTTGCTGCTATGGCTAATTCACTTGAAAATCCTCAATTCAGACGGGAACAACTTAATTATAATTAAGATCAGTAAATACTCCTGAGAGACACCGGGAGCATCATAAGGGCAATTCTGAATATAAAGGTGGATTATGGCGGAACCCGAGTACCTAGCTGGTTCAGCAGCATTCTCACACAGAGGATAAAACTGATGAGTCTAAGGTGGATGTATCGTCACCAAAAGCAAACCTCTAGGATCTAAGTGTACATAACGATGAGTTAATTGCCATCAAGTTAGCCGAGGATAACACAACAATTGTAATTCCTGACCATTTGCAAATTTCCGACACCCAGTGGACTAAATTGAGCTTTGGCGGTTTTAAAATCCGGTGCATTTTCTGGGCTTCCCACTAAGGAGCACCGATAGCAGTGTGGAGTTTCCTGTTGTTGATAAATCGGTAACTTTTGATCCAATACCTATGAGGGGTCAAGATTTCTCTGACCGTAATGCAGTGAATTCATCAACCACTGAGAACTGTGAGACCACCATGGGAACTTGTGTGGAGCGTCTTGAGGTACCTCATGTTTCACATCCTGACATTTTGAGACAGGGGGTACTCGACGATTCCTTGGGTTACAAGTATAGCCTGCCATCAGTCTTGAGTCATTCTTATTCAAACCAGTGTTAGCCAAGTGCAATGGAGGTCCCACCAGGAAACACCCCAAACACCCACTCCCTCCACCTGTCAAGCTCATTGCAAGCCATTCAATTACACAATGACCTAGTGGGTCAAATCTCGCATCTCTCCGGGACGTGGACTGCAATTTATTACCTTTTCTAGCAGTACGATCAAGGGTTTCAAAATATAACTCAAGCACCCCAAGAAGTAATGGACCATCTATCTCCATGCAGAAGAATGGAGGGACGGAGACACGGCGATCAAGATCCTGAAATAAAAATTAGACGATTGCCACAGGACACACTAGCGGCAAAACTACCAGCAGACCTTTACAAGACAGCGCCTGGCCAATCTAGAACAACCACAACAACCACTACCTTGATATAGACCACTCGGGCCAAGAATTTTCAACCCATCCTTCCAAGAGATCCATAATCCAGCAGCAGCCTGTCGCAGTAGCTCCTAATCGTGTAAAGTGTAGAAGTCGCCACCAAGCAAAGGGATAGCTCGATTGTTGAATATCGAATTAAGGGATTACACGATTGCGGATATTGGATTATTAGAAGCATATCGTGGTGGGATATTGATAATAGGAATAAATTATTGTTGGATACTAACTAAATGAATGGTTGGATATAGGATCGTGGGAATAGATGGTGGTTGGGTACTGAATGTCGGATCATAACCATCTATTGTTATTGGATTATTGGATAGTGGACTAATGAAGGTTGAATTATGGAAATAGATTGTTGTAGATATTGTATCAATGAACATTGGATCAGTAGGGATACTTGATTATTGAGAAATTGGATTATTATTGGGTATAGAAATGAATGTTGGCTGGTAGATCAGGAATGCATTTGTGGGATTATTGGAGTTAGGGATATTGGATTATGGGATATATTATTGTCGAAGATTGGATTGTGGAGTTCATAATTGTTGGAGTGGGATTATCGATTTCATCATTTTTGGATCATGGTATTATATCATGATTGGATTATTAGAAATATATTATCGCTGAATTATAGAAATACTCTTGTTGGATACTAGAATATGTTAAGGTTGGATTATAGAACTATATCTTTGTCGGAATATAGGAATAAATCTTGATCTGATTATATAAACCTATCTTAGCAGATTTAAATGGGTTTTAGTAACTATTGGAAGGTTAGTACTGAGGAATTAATCCAGTAAGGGCAGTGATTGAAATGCGAAACGGTTGGATCTTCATACCAATACCTAAGGTTAATTTTGGTGAATTAATGTAATCTTAATATATGAGTAAATTCTGTGGAATTAATTGGATAATGGAATGGGATTTAGATATATTGCTAGTGATCGTGGGAGATCTAGTATTAATAATCTGATCGGGTTTAGAAAATGAATAAAGGAGGATTGGAAGAGTATAGTAAGTTGTGATTGGGATTTGGGTGCATAGCTTGGATTATAAAGAATTGAAGAAATCAGTAGAGTGAATTGAATAATAAGTGCTTGATCGAGTCATAGTTATCGGTGGACTAATGTAAGCAATGATGTGGTAGATAAATTGGCAGAATAGATTGACTTGGAAAGTACGATTCTAATATAGAAGCTTGGTCTACTGATCTTAGCAGTGGCACCAATATTGGAATTGGGGAAGTTAGCCAAAGGTTCAATTACAATTTAAATGAGGCTATGGTATTGTTTTGACCATATAAATCTTAGCCATGATTTAACTCGGAAGACAAGTAAAAGTTGGTGTAGACTTAGATTAAATGAATATGTGAATGATGATAGTTGAGGCACACGATCAATTTGTTGCTATGAATGAGATCATGTTTTATGGGAAGCAGCACAAGTCAATTAGAAAGCGGGCTTCGAACGACATCCCGCTTTGAGCACCACAAACACCCAAGGTGGCATGGGCCATGCCATCGCCCCGCCACTAGCAAAGACTCTAGTTTCTGATTAGCCTCCTAATAAGTTAGTGACTTACCTCCAAATAATCCTTATACCATTACCCATCTATTGCCACTATGGTATTCCATTCCAACCTCGAAATTATCAAATCCAGAAACACCAACCCCAAACCCTTTCACATCGAAGAAATCCAACGAATCAAGTCAGGCCAACCTCGAATTCGGATAAACGACTCCGAGCCTTATGGCGACAAGCTAAAATCAGATTCCGACCAACCCAGATTAAGGAGACCATCCTGCGTAAAGTTCATGATATTCAGTACACTATCCATCCAGGCATGTGCGAAAATGTATCGAGACTTGAAGGAAACTTTTGGTGGACAAGCATGAAGCGAGCCATAGCAGAATATGTATGCCAATGCGACACCTGCCAAAAGATCAAAGCTGAATACTAACATCCAGCAGGGCTACTAAAAACACTGAAAATACCTGAATGGAAATGGGAGGATATTTGTATGGACCTCATAACAAATTTTCCTCTCACTATCCAAAAAGAAGAATGCCATTTGGGGTTATCGTGGATCGTCTTACAAAATCAGCTCACTTCATTGCCACAAATCAGAAATACACCAATAACTTGCTGAGATTTATATCGAACGAAAAATTACTTTACCCGAGCAATCAAGACCCTCACATCGATAGAGGATCGGTGTTTGTATCGAGTTGATGGAAAAAGCTTACATACCGCTTTGGGCACCCACCACAATTTCAAAGACGACCTATCATCCACAAACCGATGAGCAGACTAAACGTGTGAATCAAATCCGAGAATATATGCTAAGAGCATGTGTGCTAAACTTTAGAGAATTATGGGAAAATGTCTAACCCTAACGGAGTTCGCATACAATAACAAACTATCGCCTAGCCTTCAAATGGCCCCGTCTGAAGCTCCCTACACAGAAAGTATAGATCACCAACTGCTGGTATAAAGTCGAGAAAGATCGCTACTAGGACTCGAATCGCACAGAGAACGACGAGAAGATTCAACTAATTTGAGAACGCCTCGAGATTTCCTGAGCGAGTAAAAGAACTATGCCGATAAGCATAGGAAAGACCTCCGATTCGAAGTTGGAGATTATGTATACATAAAGATATCATCTATGCGTGGAGTACGCCGATTCGGCTAAAAAGGAAACTAATTCCGCGTTACATGGGACCCTTCCGGATTCGGGAGTATGAAGGCACCCTAACATATAAACTGGAGTTACCAACCCAGCTGTCCCCGATTCATGACATATTTCATGTCTCTCAACTTCAAAGATATCTAAGAGAACCCTCGCAGCGTGTTACCAGTCTCGACATAACCCTACAAGATGATCTGACCTACGAAGGGCGCTCAGTGAAAACTCCAGCGACAGAAGACCGACAGTTAAGGAACAAAATGATCCGCTTCTGCAAAGTAGTATCGAAGAATCACTCTACGCGAGAAGCTACAGGGGAGAAGAAGGAAGAACTGCGCGAAATCCACCCCCAACCTGTTCAAGCGAGCTTCTAAACTTCGGGGGCGAAGTTTGTTTTCAAGTGTGGTAGGATGTGAGGACCCGTGTTTTTAGCCTTAATCTCGTAGCAATAATCGGTGCGTAGCAGCGGTTAATCTCATCTTAGTGGTGAGTTGACGATAGTATTAGATCGTTGTTAGCACTGCTTCGTTGTCGTGCGCTGGTTTCGTTAGGTTTCGTTCATGAGCATTGCATAACTAATTAGCTCAATCATAACGCATCATTCATACATTCGCATCATCCATGCACTCGTCATTCAGCACAACAGTTTGATCAATAAATAAATAGAATGCATTGTCATTGGCATTAGACAACAATCAGCAAGTGCATTCGTTACATCAGTAGTTCATTTTACATCCACAGAATCTAGAATCATTGACATCATTTACATTCGTGCATTTTGCATCATGCAGCCCTAAAACAATTGGTAGCACAAATGCCTAAAACCACTTCCCGCTGCTCACAAGCATTACAGTGTATCACAAGCACAGTGCATTCTCATCCATTCACCCCCTGCATTCCCAGCCGAGGGCATCCTCTATTTCACAGCCACCCCAACATCTGTCCACGTTTTCCTCGACCGCCAACCAAAAACACAAGACCGGTGTTAGACCAAAATCAATAAAGAGGAGTTAGAGAAGGAGAAGATTGCCGTCAGATTATTTACGAAGGTCATGGAGGCTTCCCAACCACCCTAGGGTAGTGGCACCATCTCGCCTTCTGTGGGCCTCATCACCCGGCAATATTAGAATCGGTGCCCACATTTTACCGACTTACCTCCATTAGCAGAATATCCGAAAATAGCCTCAAAGCATTCTTGGACCAAAAGGTCCTTAGCCCAAATAGTATCACAAGAGAGCATTGAGGATAAGGGCAACCGAAGCTATCCACTCCCCTGATAAAGCCTCTATACTCCCCCATTGCTTCCCTCAAAGTTTCATCCAAAGCCAAGACTACCCCCTCTTCTCACCAAGCAAGCAAGGCCATAGCCATCATTCACACCTCACAAGGCAAGCACAAGCCATCTCCCATTTCACAAAGTCATACCATTTCTTTCTCAAGCCTCACTTCACAAAGCTCGAGCAAGGAGGAAGGGAAGCAAGGAAGCCGAGAAGCCGAGAGCGAAAGAGAGGCGAAGATTGGGGAGCAAGGTGATGCCAGGACCACAAAGCCGAGGAGAGCACCGGCCGAGGCCCAGATCGCCATCCTCTTCCCCAACTCAAATCCGCACAAAAGATAACACTAGTGACACCTCAGTAGGCACTGCACACATACATCTCAATCACACTTAGCTCCAGATCTTAGTGGCATCCCCTTGCAGCTCTCAGTATCATCTCATATGCATCACAGAGCATAAGGGGGCAGGGACCAGAGAGGGGTTAGGGGGAGGGTTACCTCAATAAGAGCCGCGAAGCAATAACCCTAATAGCACACCTCCATCATTTTCTTTTCACCATGTTCATGCATATACCATCGAATCTGAAAATGAACTTAAGCATCACATCATCACAACCTCAAAAGCTAGATACTGCTCAGTGAGTAGCAGAAAAGGGAAGTAATAGAAGGATGGGAGGAAGGAGCCAAGTCGATGGGGTCCAGTCAGAGCGCCGGCGTCCGGGAGGCCGAGCCGGCCAAGGCCGTGCGCACAAGGCCGGGCTGGACCGAGGGGAGGCCGAGCCGGCTTGGCCGCCGTCGGCGCCGAGGAAGGAGCGAAGGCCGGCCGAGTCGGGTGTGCTCGGGAAGACGAGGCGCGACGCGCTTGGACTCGGGCCGAGCAGCGGTCGAGCGGAGAGCAGAGTGGCGGCCGCTGAGCGGCGCGGAGTCGGGCCGAGCTCGAGGCGCGGCGCGGAGCGCGCGAGGAGAGCCTGTGCGCGCGCGCTTAGGGTCGAGAGGAAGGAGGGAATCGGAAGAGTGGCAGAGGTGAGAGTGGTGTTGTGTGGGTGTTGTGTGCGTGTGTGGGTTTGGGGGTGCCACTGAGTAGAGTTAGAGAGAGAGAGAGAGAGAGAGAGAGAGAGGATTAGGGAGATTAGGTTAGGTAAGGGTGAGATTTAGGATTTGGCAATCTCAATTAATGTAGATTCTTGTTGTTCAGAGTGTTGATGCTAGAATAGTTGGTTTATCAATTGTCTTTGTTGTTGTTAAACTAGTCGGTGCGTTTAGATAATCGGCGACCTTCGGAAGTGCTAACTTCGCTTAGATCTCGAAAATGTTTTAGTTAATTAAATTGTGCTAACTAGTAGTCGCCACTAACTTATGTATTCATATTATCACCCAAATCAATACGTATTTACTTATACTATTATTATTCGCTGTCGACCGCTACTGTATACGCTTAACCGCGCCACAGAGAGCAATGACCGTAAGCTGCAATGCGCCAACTTTTCATACATCCACGAAGGCAAGCGATCCTCTTGAACATTAACATAGTTACTTTAAAAATATACCCTATCTTGCACTATTATATGTATTGCATCAAAATGGTTTTCCAAAACCTAAAGAAAATGATTGAGATAAGATAAGATGATTAAGAAAGGATGAGACTTATTAGGAGGGTAAAAGGGGCCCCGGGCTTGGGAAACGCGATGATGATGTTGAGGTAAGAGGTGGGCCCCCTTTTACATATGGTTATAATATAAGGACCAACCAACTCTTGCTCTGTCGATGTCGTAATTCGTGCCAACCATTTTCCCGTTTGGCGGCGAAAATGCTACCTTGTTACGTGACTATGCTCTCCACATCGGGTAAGTAATAGGTGTGTGTGAGTGATATGGAGGAACCCAGACCGGTGGGGATAGTCCGGAAGTGGGGATCCAAGGCGATATATGCGCTAAGGTGGAGTGTTGAGTGCGAATGGAAGTCGCCTCAACCAACCTCACCGTAACTCGGTGAAAGATGAGGTCGCAGCGTGATCTAATCTGCACCGCGGAAGGTGATGGGTGGAGAAATTAATCACGTAACTCGAAAACGCTCGTATTCGATCTCGAACCCGCATCTAAGGCAATGTGGTGGACCTGCTCACAGAGAGTTCGTAATAGCTATGGGTAAAGTGGTACAAAGCTCACGCAGTGATGCTAAACAAATCATGAATTCATGCCAGTCTCCAGGATTGGAGTCTACGGGAACCACAGGGGGTCTTTCGTCTCTCCGAGTGACTAGTAGAGTTTTCTTTCAGTATTAAAATTTGCCACCTTTTGTCGAGATTTATTTTCTAAAGTGAGATGATTTAGAAATGGTGATAAAGAGTAGAGATAGTGCATCCTGTGCATCTTTTACTATTAATGCTTGCTGAGTACATTCATTTGTACTCAACCTTGTTAGTATTCTCCTTTGTAGATCCTAGTCCAGCCGGGAACTATCCCGAGTGGGACGAAGGACTTGCAGGTACAACAACTGGAGGAGAAGGCTTTGACTAAGAGGACCGGGGGTGAGTTGGGAGCTACTTTGGCATGTGGGACGAATAGGCTGCCGGTACTTCAAGGCAGACAAGAGAAGCGGGGAAGTTCCCTTGAGTATTTGTATAAATCTTGTATTAAGACCTTAGCCCTGTGTGGCTAACTGTTGAAATAAATGACAGTTTCTATCTTATTGTTCACTGCTGTAACTCGGTGAAGGCTTACTATTCGTTGAGCGGTGTTTCATCGAGCAAACGAATAGTAATCCGCTTGCCTAAGTGTTATTACCCCTGGGGTAATGACACGGGGCGTCACACTTACTACTGTCTAGCTTCTGTGGTTAATATGTACGATCTTTTGGTACTCGTGTGACTGCTCTCCAAAGTTGTTCTGTAAATATTGCCATCTCACCTATGTTCTTCAGTTCTACCACCCCACCAATACCTACGCTCTGCTGATCTATTCTTCACACTTTGTTTAATATACCCAGCATATGCATAGCGTATATGCTACCTACTATGGAAACCACGCCCTTTAGTTGTATATATATTGCAATATTTAAACGCTTTCTCTCTTTTTATACTGTATTTTGTTTCTGCACCACTTACTTTTGTACGTTGCCATTTGCCGAGCCCCCTCCTCTTTTCATGCTGTTGTTACTTTTCAATCACCTACATTCCATAATACCTCTGTTACAAACTGCAACCTGTATCAGATCACTCTACGGTAGGACTCATAAAAAACTCATCGCGTTGATCGACGATCACTGATAGGCTGTTCATAACCAACACTTTCAGTTTTACCCTATCTAATTTTTAGTGTCGTTACCCACTAAATACAGGCGCTATCTCCTTATAGCATCAATGGATGTCCATTGTATTACAGTAAGAATAGGAAATATCCTCTAATGATACACATAAAAACCACAGAGCGATCCATTCTGCTTGATGCCGGCTACAAACTATTACCTCAATACCATTTACTCAGAAAATCATACTTCTCATGATTTTAAAATTTTGGCTATTAATTCTACGTAACTAAACAAAATGTATATAAAACCACATGACATACTTAAAATTTACACGGATCTTTTCTTTGTGCTCCGGCTTCCTTTCGTTTTGATACTCAGGAGTACCAGATTCGCATCTAAAAAACTTTCTAACTAAAATAATCGATTTTTTAAACTCACGTCCCACAACGAACACAGCAAAAAATACACCAAACTTCTCAGACCTATCAACAGTCATATCCACACCAATTGGCGCAGGTTGGCTTCTAGTTTGAAATAAATCCTAGGGACAAATCGCCCTTTTAGAAAGGTCCTAAGTGTATACTAACCAAGTGCCTATACATTGCAGCGGATTTCAAATAAACATATAAGTAATAAACTTAGAACAACGAATACGCTTAAGGTAATTATCCCTACGTATGAAAGTTGCGTATATAATCTGCATCCAATCAACAAGTCATATATAATCTTATCACAAACCATATACACATGTAATCGAACTATCCGCAGAATATCATTCAAGTAACATATGTATATACGCACATATTTATCCCAAAAGATCTTATCAACTCAAGAGGTGGTTAGGTAGATGACAAACTCACAATCACTACCTGATCATTTTTTATTAAAAAAAAGTAAAAATAAGAGATGCAAGGATATGAATCTATATAGCAAACAATTAAGCCATATTTGGAACATATGAATTCTTCGAAAGTTGTATAATTCATGCGAAAATCCGACCAGAAGTCTCAGTTCAAATGGGGTCCAAAGGATTTTTTACTTTAAGCAGCTATGGAGCTTTATAAAGGCCAAAGAGGGTCGCCCGGTCGCCCCTTATGTTTTCCTAAATATTTCTTTGCAATATTGCTCTCCACCGTTCAACCACCTAAACAGCGACTAAAAATTCCACATCTGCCATCTCTTCGACTATTTATATGAAAGTTGTATTAGATTGGTCTCTTCTTTTATTTTCATTCAAGCTCCGCAACTGTTTTAAGGTTTGTAATTCGATATTTCTTTTGCTAAACAACGATAGTTCTGATAAGATCGCCCTCATGGCTCGTGCCTTAGTCCCACTCTCTGCTTCGCAACATCCTTTTTTTTTGCTGCTTTCTTCAGGGCTTCAGGCCCTTTTCCTTTCGGATGGGATCACGGAGGGCCAAAGCTGGTCCCGGGCTTCCCGCAAGCCCATGGGCTGTTTTTTCTACTTTACATGGGCTGTTTGTCTTACTGAAGTACCCTGGCCATAAGATGGGTTACTTGGCTGCTTTGCTCATTACAATGCGACAATCAGCATGTGATTGCATCCACTCAGAGAGAAAAAAAGCATATGATTACAAAGCATAAACACCACAAAATCAATCGAAACCAACCAACCAACCACCAACAAGGAAGGTAATAGAAAGAAGAACAAATCTAGCCCATAAATTCTGACACTACAAAAGTCTCTCATACAAGCTACAATAAAATGCGAGCGCGGATAGCTCTACTTCTCCGTATCTTCAGAACAAGCAATTCTCACCACAGCAGCAATATCTTCTAGGTGTCGTGAAGATAGCGCAGAATTGAAATAAATATCATTGTATTTAGGCATGCTGCACTTAAACCTATGTACAAATGTGGAAGCTACTAACAAGCAACAACAATCACTATAAGGCACAGCACCTTCATGTGGAAGAGGATATCATACGTTTCGCGTCTCCGGGACGGGATGAACGAATCATGTGATGGGTTTAACTCTTCTACAATAATGATTCACATGTACGTTTGTTTGGAGAGCTTGTATCCGGAGACCATGGATGACAAGGCGAGGGCTACAAATGCAAAGAAGGCCATGCTTATTGCGGCAGCGGTTGCGTCGGTGAAGTTGTTGATCACTGCAGATCTCATGCGGTTCGTGATGGGGATAGCGGCCGATAGAGCAGACATAAGCAAGTATGCCACTACCTGCAAATGCATTCACAAGTTTTCTGTTAGCTCTGATATATCGTTATGACATTTTGCAACTGACAGATTCTCAGAAAAGAAAATGAAATTGCCAGGCAAGTCAAGGAATTCACTTTTGAAAAGCTAACTTAAACGAGAAGGTTCTTAAAAAAATAAAGGTGGATGAATATCCTACATCTTGTTGTCTTGTGCTACTTGACATGGTATCATGACATGAAACAAAAAGCCTGAGATAAATTACTTGTAACCTCCTGAACCTTGATCGAAGAATCTAAGGGTAAACATGAAAACATGCTTGGTCCAAAACCTTCTTATCTGGTTTAAGCATGCACCACATGCATGCGTAAGAATTCCATGGACTGCAACATACCTGACTTGTAACGTTGTTAGTCCAACTTTCATTAATTAATAAAATTTTGAGACACTGTGGCCTGGGAAAGTAAATTCATCAAGGGTCAAGTTCCAGCAAAGCTACTTATAAGTACCCTTAGCATATTGGGGCCCACTGCTACAAGAGGTTTTTTTTCATGAGATTCAAAGCCATGAAAAGCAATCCAGAAACATGTAGTCAGTAGTCGTAACATGCTAAATAGTCATTATTTGCAGGAGCTGTCAACAAAATGCCCTCAATTAAGTAAGTAGCACAGGCCCAAAACAGTCATATCCTCCAGGGCAGGCCTTTGAGTGCAACAAATAGAGTACATTTTTTTGTTCGACTGCCAACCAACCAAATGCAGCTCGTTATATTTTTACGAGTAAAAGAAGTACAGGTACCCAATTACCAAAGTGAGAATAATTTACTAAGTACAAGCCAAGTAAATGTGGTCCCCAAACATTTCAAAGTTCATGGTTACACGTGCATTTCAGTGAATTTAAGCATCATCCATCAGACATCAGGAACAATTTTTTGACATGTAGTACTCTACTCTTGAAGGCTCCAAGCAAACTGAAAATTTGAAACATACATGGAATTTTGAGCAACTTCTGATGGCTGGTCCCAACAACTCCAATCTCCCCATGGCAATGCTACACTAGCCACTACATTACCATCATTGTTGCTGTTGGGCTGTCACACAGATTGACCAAATTATTGGACCATTATTGGAGCTACTAGCCCACTTTATCATTTTCCAGTTTCTTCCAAAAAGAAACAAGAAAAGGTATAGGTTGTAGAGTTGTAGTTGTGTCTGGACGCAGAACATCACACTGTTCCGTAGACCAATCTAGATACTCCAACAGTCAAAGCTGCCTCCATCAGAAGGCTAATCCCAGAACTATCCCTAATAGTATATTAAACGCTTGGGTGGATTCCAAATAACATGGGCCAAACAACTAGCAGTAGTGGATCGATGTCTCATGCCTCCTTTATCATGGAATTGGAATCTCTACTCTGCAATCGACACTCTTGCTTTAACAGGTTAAATTACCCCACCCTTTACCTCTTTATACTCTCCCCTTTCCCCTTCTATGACCTTGGACCATTTGAGGAACTGAGATCACATGAACTCTAGTTGAATGGGTGAAACAATAATTAGTGAACAATATGATACTATGTAGACGCAGACTAACAGCTCAAAGCAACTCACCTGATCACCGGCGAAATCGAGAAGCCTCCCCGACGCCGCGGAGACGGGGTCGACGCCGCCGCGCATCCGGTGGGCGTGCCGCAGCGCCTGCGCCAGCGAGTAGGCAAGCGCCAGCGCCGCGATCGCGAGCAGGTACCTAGCAACACGGCACATGTAAGAGGGGGCTAAACCCGAATCGAAGACCAACCAGAGCCAACAGCTAAACTCGAATCGCGCACCTGAACTCCTGGTAGCGACCGAACTCCATCCAGTCGCCGTGCTGGTTGGACGCGACGAGCACGAGCGCGATGAAGGCGAAGATCGCGGCGGCGGCGTACAGCGCGAGGGGGCTCCTGTCGAGCATGTCCTCCCGCCGCCGCCGCGCCACCACCGAATCCACCACGCCGCCGCCGCGGCCAGCAGTGGAGGCGCCGTTGTGGGAGGCGTAGGTCGGCCCCTCGGCGTCCGGCGGCTTTCCGGCGGCGTCAGTCGTGACCATCGCCATCGCTCACCAGTGGCGCAGCCTCTCGAGCCTCGGTGGCGGCGTGAATGGGGGGAGGTATAAAGCTAGCGGGGTTAGTGACTTGTGAGATAAAAACAAGTGCTTTGTTTGCGTCTGAAGCCGGAAAAGCACTTATGCATAAGCTGAGCCGGAAGCAAACCGAGACTAGCGGGCACAAGCTCTACCCCTCCTCAAGAATCTTCGCTGTCATTTGGGCCCCGACCCCACTAGTGAGTGAGCAAGCGTTGCTGTGGAGGTGGTTTTATTGTTTTACGGCGTGTCAGGTGGAGCCCGCGTTGCGATTGATGCGTCCTGGAGTCCGAGATCATCCGTTCCCGGAAGTGTAACGTGGCATAGACATGTGGGTGCAAATACCTCCTGGTTTCGTCGGCGGAAATAGGTGAGGTTGTTTTCGCGGATGGAGCAGTGGATCTCCACCTTGAGAGTGTTTTTTTTTGTGTTTAAAATGATACTATTGTACAATGAATTATCAAAAATAACTTATTAATAAATAAATTAGCAAAAATGACAACCGTGCTCTGCCCACGTTATTTGAAAGTCAGCCACGTGGCCTACTGTGAGGCCACCTGTCAATGGCTTTTGAGCACGATACATATATTATTTTTACCAATTCATTTGTGAAAGAACTATTTTTTCTATTTTGTTTCGGAATAATGCCATTGAAACCAAACTCTCCTATTTTGGCTGCCAAATGGTGAAAGGATGGGTGGCTTGTTATGGATTTGTGCCGCGTCGTTTTCCTCTTTAATGATCGTCTTTCTTCTCTCTTCCTACGTGAGAGTGAGATCTGTAGTAATAATTGACTGATTGTTTTTTCTCTCTCTTCGAGAGAAAGCTATACGCTTTTGAACGGAACAGGCTACGTGTCTCGTTCTTATTGGAAGAGGCCCACCCTAGGAAATTGATCGAAGCTGCGATCTAGTCAGCCATCACTTTTGTTTCGGATTTTTGTTAACTCCCTCTGCGGTAGTTCTTACAAATCCGCCGTGCAAGAAACAAAGGTGACAGAGAGGAGGAAGGTGGCAGCACCGGAGGCGGAGGGGGACTGGCAGGCCTAAGAGTCCTCGTGTGATCTAAATTTTTTGATTATATTTTTTTTTATGATTTATAGAATTTTATCTGTATTCCTGTTATTTAACTCTTCGCATACAATATAATTTCACTGCATAGCTTGTTCGCCACCTCTCGTCTGTAATTCCTAGTAGCTCCGCCATTGGGCAGCACATAAGATAAGTGGGAGTGTTATTAAGCTTAAGCGAATGGGCTGATGTAGTAGCCAGCGAGTATGTTAATTCACTGTTGGCCCATCATAGGCTGAGTTTTTGGCGTATTTAGCACTGTTGGTACGTGCATTAATAAAAATAGCTTTATCTCCGAATCAATTGCAAAAATAGCACCACGGACAAGCGGGGAGCAACACATGGATTGTACGTGCCCCTGGGGCCGGACTTGCCTCTACCGTGTCACTGGGGGTTGGACATGCCTCGTTCGGTCCCCAGGGGCACGGAAATACCCTCGTCCGGTTCCTGGGGGCACGGAATTACCCTCATCCGGCACCCAGGGCGCAAATTCTCTCTACTCTAGAAAAATACTATTTGTGAGAATTTCTAAATATAGAAAGTGAGCTCCAAGAAATATGAATTTTTTTGTGGAGGCTCTTGACACAGTGTGCTTACTTGTATAATTTCTCCATAATTTTATATGTCCTATATTTTTCTCAAAAATTCATTTAAGGCTACTATTTGTAGGAATTTTAAAATATAGAAAATGATCTCCAAATTTTTTGATTTTTTTGAAGGCTCCTTACACAGTGTACTTACTTGTGTAATTTTTTCAGAATTTTATATTCTTAAATTATCTAAAAAAATCAGGGTTTTAGGTCTCCAAAATTAGGGCTTTAGAAAAATTAGGGTTTTAGGTTTCGGAAATTAGGGTTTCATGTCTTCATGTGAACGCTTAGCAGGTGTTTTAGGGTTTTGTGAATTAGGGTCTAAGTGCAACAAGGGCTACGTGTTTGTCAACATGGTGACGACGATGACGACAGCGCATCAGCTCCACGCCTTCCTCCAAGGCCACTATTGGGAGGTTGCGGGATCCAGGAAGATGTACGACGTCAAGCACGCATGCAAAGAATAATTAAAGTAAGCTTAATACAGAGTGGCACAACCACAAGACAAAGTTTATCAGTAACTTAAGTAGACTTAATACCGCACGACACAAGAATTACAAGCTGAAGTTTACAACACGTACAAAGCACAACGAAGATTCCGACTAGATCACTCAACAACTTAGCTAATACAGCCCTGTATATATTATACAACATAAAGGGTAAATTAAGCTTCAACGACACATGCTTGAACAAGGAAAATACACAAATGATCGGAAATCAAGCCAACCTAAATCTATTTCCCGTTCTATCCATCCATAGCAAGAATGGATAGAATGCAAGATAGATAGGCATTTGGCCGGTATGTGACAACAAAATTTTAATCTAATCAGCAGGAGCCGGCTAGACAGCCGACCACATGCTCATCCGTTTGCCGGATGTCGCAGGCTCAAAGCGCACCGGCAGGAACTCCTTGGTATCGCAGGGGAACTGTGACCTAGAGAAGTGCTCCGCGAAGGCGTCAAGCCCCTACAACCCCGAGCTACGGGAAAGTTGCAAAGATGGCGGGGGCATACGTACTCGATGCGCACATCTTCCTGGATCTCGCAGCCTCCCAGCGGTGGCCTTAGAGGAAGGTATGGAGCCGATGCGCCGCTGTTGTCATCGTCATATTGACAAAAGTGTAGCCATTGTTGCAACCCTAAAACACCTTATAATTGTTCACATGAAATCATGAAACCCTAATTTCTATAAAGCCCAATTTTTCGAGACCTAAAACCCTAATTTCCCTAAAGCTCTATTTTCGAGACCTAAAACCCTAATTTTCGTGATAATTTCATAATATATAAAATTATGGGAAAATTACACAAGTAATTACACTTTGTAAGGAGCCTTCAAAAAACATTTCATAATTTTTGCAGCTCATTTTTTATATTTAGAAATTCTTACAAATAGTATATTTAAATGAATTTTCGAGAAAAATACAGAACATATAAAATTATGAAAAATTACTTACCTCTCCAAAAAAGACATATTTTTAAGCTCATTTGCTATATTTAGAAATTCTCACAAATAGTACTTTTTTGGAGGAGAGAGAATCCACGCCCCTGGGGCTAAACGAGGGTAATTCCGTGCCCTATGGGCCGAACGAGGGTATTTCCGCATCATAGGGCCACGGTGGAGGTGTGTCTGGCCCCTAGGGGCATGGTAGAGACAAGTTTGGCCCTCAAGGATACGGACAAGCCACGTGTCACGTCCCCACTTATTCATGATGTAATTTTTATAATTGATTCAGAGATAAGACTATTTTTATTAATTCACACGGTGACAAACACGCCAAAAACTCATCATAGGCCTCGCCCAGCAATTTTAGGCCCTGTTTGGTAGAGCTCCGGATTCTCATTTTTCAGATTCTGCTCCTGATTCTCTGAGAATTCACTTCTCACGAGAATCTGAGTCATCTGATAAAAGCGTTTGGCTGGTAGGTTGGCTCCCAAAACCATGTTGGGGGGATTAGAGGCAAATAGACTATGTTACCCCTGGTTGTAATAATTCAATTGTATTTGCGTCTTTCTCCTATGTATTTGTACATAAATTACAGATTTTTTTCCCCTTAAATTTGTTTAGACCATATGAATGTATATACGTTGTATCTTTACACAATGCCAGGTTATATTGCATTTACACTTCATAATGGATTACAACTGTGTATAAGCAAATTTTGTACTGTTGTCACTGCGATAGATGAAGCTAGATATATCGTATTCATATCGTAAAAGTGTTCAAATGATTATTAAATGATATTATGTACAAGTATTAAAATGATAAATGAGTCATAACAAAAGACCAAAAAATTCGCAAGTAGTGTGTCCATCATCCGAATGAGCAATTGCACTTGCAAGGTCATCACGAAACTATCCATGGATGTAGCACTAGTTTGCGACGTTGACGATCGATGCATCTGAGAAATGACATATTTGGCGTATCTTGATGCTATTGTGGGCACATAATTAGGATCCCGATCGAACCTACGAAAATGCATGTCCGGCGAAGCATGTTCACGTATGAAGTTGTGGATTCCATGGTTGCTGCAACAATCATCTTTTGCTTGGACATAGGAAAGCTCGGCATCTTAAGAAGAATTCTCCATTTCATCTTCCATACACCAAATGACCTCTCAATTACGTTGCGAACACTCGAGTGCAAATGGTTGAATTTCTCTTTCTCACCACTAGGAGCAACACCTCTCCGAAATTCTGGAACATGATACCTTTGGCCCTTGTATGGCGCTAAGTACCCAGGCCTGTTCGGATAACCAGCATCGACAAGATAATATTTACCTACAACATAAGATGAAAAATTCATGTATATCAACATCCAATGCATGAACATTACAAGTAAATATTTTTGTAAATGATACGAAACAAAGAAAATTACCCTGTGGAGGATGTGGAAAGACTTCCCGGTCTACATCCAATGCATGATAAAGCACACTAGTATCGTGCATAGCTCCTGGTTGTCCAATAGATGCGTATGTGAAGCGCATGTCAAAATCACATACCGCCATGACATTCTGTGTTGCACTTCCTGATCTACCAATATATCTAATTACATCTTAGAGCAACATTTGCAAGAATGTGTGTACCATCGATAGCTCCAATACGATCTTTGAAATGTGGCCACATCCTTCGATCATTTCTAATTCTATCGTGAACCGTAGAGAAGTTTGGATCCTTTGGTCTCACAAAATCTTTAGACATTCTAACGACACATTGCAAAACCTCATCAAACTTCACGCTAATTGTCTCACTGAATGCTTAAACCGATTCTGCGCTCTTGGTTAGATTCACACCACCACATATGTATAGGAAAAGAGCTAGTGCTTCAATTGAACTTGTATGTGTAGTTGATTTCAAATCATATGTACTCACCAAAAGGTCATGTAGATCGTGAAAGATCGTAGCATTCATACGAAACATGTGGTAGCTTTCTCCCGGAGTGGTCAAAGTTTCTTTCACCCAACCCAGTCCACTAAGCCGAGAAGTCCTAGGCTCATTCTTGTCCAAGTAAGTTGAGTGATAGTTCTCCTGGATAATTGCAGGAGCAGCGAGGTGACTTGACATGTCTTGCCACAGACGCATCATCTGTACGTCACACTCATGTTCCTCATCTGATAAATTACTCCCTTCACTATCGCTTTCAGAAGACGACATCTGTACATGAACATACAAAAACACAACAACATAAATGGCAATTAAAAAATACATGAGCACGCATTGGGTCCAAATAACAGTTCATAACGAGTGAAAAATGTATTATAATCCAAAAAAAGTCTTACAACTAATAGAGAAATAAAAGATTAACCACTTGTAGTAATGTCTCCAAAATCATCCTAACGTTACAATAAATTTTCTATTTGTCATACTTGGCATCGTACTTCCTTTTGAGCCATGCAAATCGTTCTTCACTATTGCACAAGGTCATAAACATTTCCCTTTGCTCCTTCTTTACGAAAATTTCAGATGCAATGAAGTGCTCATTACTCCCATTAATAGCACCACACTCTTTAACCGATTCCATTACATCCTTGATGCCACACACCGAGTTTTCCTCTCTCTTTTTTGCAAATGCTTCAAAAGATGCATGCGACTTCTCATTCAACTCAAGAATTCTTCTCAGTTGATCTTGCATGACCACAGAACCACTCTTTGGTTTCTTCCCCTTATCATTGCTTGGGCCGCAAGCTCTCTTTCCTTTCCTACCAATTGGTGATTCATCTTCACAATCATCGTTATATTTGTCATCACACTCATCTTCAAGCTCTTCAATATCAATAGTCGCCGGTGCACACAGGGCTTTGAGGCAATGTTCCCATTGCAGAGACCAATGGTCTTCCGGTGTTGCGAATGTCGTCAAACATCTTGGACAACAACTCCTCATTTTGAAGTCCACCTTCTCAAACTTGGAACATCCTTTATATTCACGCTAATGCCAAGCGTTGCACGTTAAACCCTCACTAATAATAGAGCTAGGTGTGTACATTAATGCAATTAAAAATAGGTAATGAGTAGTAACATACTTTTCTTAATTTCTTCCACCGTTCGGCGGTGGCCTTTATTGTATTCTTTTCATGGTCCCAACCTAAGCCTGTCTCCTTTGTCCTCAATTTTCTCCAAATATTGTAATCGTTCTTTAATTTATCCCATTTGTTCTTTAATTGCAACTTTTTGTATTGCAGTCCAGTCTTCTCTGCAAATTTTTGTATCACAAGAGTATACCCTGGATTGTTCAAATGGGTACTCGGGCGATTGCCTGCCTCTACTTGTTCAACGAACAATTCACACACTATCCTAGTGTTCTCGTCATTCCACTCAGCGTTATCAGCCATCTGCATATTTGGCCCATTAATTTGGTTTATCAAATTGACATCAATAAGAAGATATGGCATACAAGTAGACAGAGATGTGATCGAGAAGCTAATCCGAATGGCATACAAGCATCGGGACCAAAAGCATCGGCGACATATATCACTGTCACAATTAGCACGCGACTCATAACGAAGATGCCATGGAAGACAACCAGTCAGACAAACATACTCCTAAATCATCTTGACCACAGCATCCAACCAAAATCTATATCTACAAACCCCAGAATTTTCAGGCCTTGGTGAGGAGAAAACCCGCTGCGTGTTAGCTACAGCCAAAGAACATGAGCTGGACCTGTCACTCCCCAGAACACAAAGCAAGCTGGAGAAACTGCTTAAAACGCAGCATTCTAGCAGTCATATTAAGACTAATTTATTAACGTGTCTGATCATGAAGCAAACCCAATGAGAAACCATAACGTAGAAGTAGCAAGCAAAGTGGGACTTTAGTACAAACTACAAACTTAGCAGCGTTCAATCCTTCAATACAATCAAATCGATTTTACTTGACTGTTGCAACGCTTAGGATATTATGATTCCTATGACCAAACCAGGTAAATAAGTAGTACATTTCAATTCATGATCAAGGACCTCTACAGTGACAATAGCAGAATAGTATGCATTCACGGTATTTTGAAGAACAGCCTGAATATATTGCCACAAAGCCTGTTTGTATTGTTCAAAACCCTGATTATAAAAGTACTACCACAACCAAATAAGAAGCACCATGCTACCAATCATGCTAAGGGCAAACCACAGTATATCTCCAGCTAACTTGACAAAATCGATATATACTACATAACTTTGCACAAGCTAAGTGATGTATCTCCCTTCGCCTCACTGACCTCCTCGCAATGTCACCACGGTGCTACTACCAAGAGTACAAAGATCTTGTTGCTAGTGTCGCCCGAAGTCTTGAAGATATGAAACAAAAGCACTATGAGCGGATGCATACACATATACTATACTAATTAGAATGTGTAGAGTTTGCTATACTACCAGTTCAGGTAAGCATGAATTTTTTTATCAAGATTGGAAATCAACAACAATCATCAATCACTTACATCACAGGAAGGGGACATTGCAATGTTCTATTACAACTCAAAGGACAAAGCCTTAAGCCTCAATTCACAGATAATTGTCCCACTGCATTCACAGATGTTAATTTGAGCTCACTGCATTCACAGATGTTAATTTGTGATCAATCCCTCTGATTTTCCACTACCTTATCATGACAATCAAATCAGATGTGAATTTGTGCTCACTGCATTCACAGATGCATGGAAAAAAATCCTCAATCATTTGTTTCATGCCAAATCAGAGGCATTCACAGATGCATTACTAAAATCATTCACAGATGCATGAATAAAAGCATTCACAGATGATGATTTCACAGATCATTCACAAAGGCACGAATAAAATCATGCACAAAATATTGACATCAAGCAAAGCTAACATGGCAAAGAACATTGGCTTACCTTCGCCGGAACCCGCCGGTGGTCCTCGGAAACCTGCGACGGCGAGGAAGTCGGGGTACCCGGCCTCTAGGGTTTCTGAGGTCGGCGACTCTAGTGCAGATGGCGACGCAGTCCGGGGCCTGCTGGCCTGCAGCAGAGCAATCGACGACCGGAGGTGGTGCAACCTCTAGGGTTTTGGGGGTCGACGGCTCTCGTGCAGGCGGCGGCGTAGTCTGGGGCCAGCGGCGGAGCAATCGACGACCCGAGGCGGCGCACGAGGGGACCCGAGGCGACTCTCACGAGAGGAGCCGAGGCGGCGCACGAGAGGACTCGACGCGATTTCTCTGTCGCGAGAGCCGCGAGAGAGACGAGGAAGCGAGGGTAGGCGAAGGGGTACGGGAACGGGCAGCGGGGTGGGATTTGCTCGGGTGGTAATTGGATGGCATTTGCGGGTAAAAACTTCAAACTTCAATGGGTATTTTTGTTTATGCAAGTTGGATTCTCACGAGAATCTACGGGAAGGCTGCTTCTCGTTGCTAGTTCATTTTTGAGACAGCTCCTCGCGAGAATTAGAATCAGGTGGTTTTGAGAATCGGGGTGTTTGGTATGGCTCCACGAGAATCGATTGAGAAGCTGGGAGTAGAAGCTGTACCAAACAGGGCCTTAATGTGTTCAACTGGGCGCATCTGGGCCAAGATGGTCAAAAGAGTCAAAGTGGCAGTACTGTGGAGTTCATCCATTAAAGTAAGCCGGCTCTGAATTAATGGAGACTGTGTTATCTCATGGCCTCATTACTGCCTCCTCCTGGGCCACACGGAGAAAGGGTTGGGGCGCTGGGCTATGACCTGCAGGGAGGAGTTGGATGCATCGCCGTTTGTCAGCCCAGGATGGGCGGTTATCCGTTTTATGTGGGGCCCACCGTAAGCACCTTGGCTGCCTCGGCTTGGCTTCGGCTATTCCGGCCAGTTCATAGTAAGCAGTTAACTAGTTAAGCACAAGCATGGACAGCACATGGCGTCTACGGCGACGGATGACAATCTTGTCTGATTACATGATGGATATATGTTGCTTCTTTATTGTCCGTAGGTATGTTGTGGAGGCAAAACTCTGCCCGACGGGTAAATAGGCGCAGACGTACGGAACTCCATTCTTGTCCATTATGCCCGATTACCCGGTGTAGGAGAGATGAATACGCTGCAATGGATGATTGTATTGAGACTCGAGAGCGATTTATATTGAATACAAGGTTTGGAGGGTAAGAAATCTCTCCTAAAGATAAGACAGGTATCACGGGATTACAAATCCTAAACTACCAAATATAGATATATGTCAATATACTCTAACATCCTCTCGCAGTCGTAGCGGTAGTATCGCGGACAGCAGGAGCGTCACAGACGGTTAGATTGGAGAGGAAGCCGAAGGTAGGGAACCATCGAACTGACATCCCCCTGCAATCGCAGCGGGAGCATCGGGGACTGCTGAGGCGTCGCGGACGCGGTGACTGTAGAGGGAACCGACGAGTTTATTCAAGATAATGATAGCCCTTTGTTGCCGAGGTAGCCGAGAGCGAGGTAACTATGGTTGTAGTTGTGGAGGAGGGAGTCATGTCGAGATAGCTGGTGTCGAGGTCGTCATTATGGTTAGGGTAGTGGAGTTGATGCAGAGGAGGTCATGGCCGAGGTTGGTGAAGAGGTTGCCGATAGAGAGGCTCTGGGTGGAAACCCAACCCCACTCCCCTACCACATATCTCCCCTTCCGCATCCACCTCGGGACCTCTCTCGTTGCTGCCGGCTGACCTCACCACCCACCTATTTCCTTCCTCTCCACCATCCTCCCAATCCTCGGCCTTCTCACCCTCCAGCAAGCAGTAGTCAACCAGAGCAACAGTGAGCCAGATCTGAACTTTGAAGACGATCTTAGTAACAACGAGCAAGAATCAATTACCCAAGCGCAAGAAAGTGAGGAATACACATGTGGATACCTCATGCCGCCGCCGCCGCTGGGATCCAACTGATGCGGCCCAAGCACCCTCTACTAATGCAGTATCGGTTCCTAATATTTCTTATGCGAAATCCTTTATTAACAACAAGGAGGAAGACACGTGCTAGGTGTGCCAGCGGATGCGCGTGTGCCGGACCGGACGGCACGCGAGGAACCACAACGTGTACTAGGAATGAGTTCATGTGTTGTAATGTGTGTGCATTTGTGCATGCGAGCCAGGTTACCAATATAGAGGTGTTAGAATCACCTAAAGAATGTGCACTTGATCACTTAGGGTGTCTTTGGGTGCTTGTATGCCCCTAGCCTAGCCCGTATGGGTCAACTAGACTGAACCTAGCTAGCCCGAGCGGATGCAATAGTGAGTTGTTTGGTTGCCTGTTTGTGTTGGCTAGGCTGTGCTGAAATATTGTTTGATTGATTGCATCAGGGGAGTGGATGCATGCTTGGATGCAAGTTGGGTTGTTTGTTTGCATGCATGTGGGAGAGTGTGCTCACCTCTTCTAGTGGGCGGTGAGAATACCCCTTGGTAGAATACTCATTTAACTAATTATTCTATTAACTAACTTGATTCAAATGATGTATTTCAATTAATTACTAAGGCTTCAATTTGATAAGGAATTCCTTAATTAATTATCACCATATTGCTTCAATTTGATAAGGAATTACTTAATTAATTACCACCTTATTGCAGATTTGATTCAAATGATGGCGGATCTGATTAATTATCCTACTAATCAGACATTACAGCATGAGCACTGTCATTAGGCCACTTACAGGTGGGCCCTATTGTCAGTCAAAGAGAGAGAGAGAGAGAGAGAGAGAGAGAGAGAGAGAGAGAGGGAACACAGAACAGGGGAGGGCAACTGAGGTGCAACGACGGGATAGGCATCGGCGGCCGGTGAGGGCTAAAATGGAATGCCCAGGGGAGGCGGTCCCATTGGAGGTGGTGTCACGGCCAGAGGTGGATGGTGGCGGTCGGGCGGCAGTCGGAACCGGGGGAGGAAGAAGCTGCGGTGGCGTTGGAGAGGAAGAGGGGGGAAGAAGGAGGCAAGCACGAGCACCAGGGAGACAAGGGAAGCTCACCGGACTGGTTGGTGGAGACGGGGAGTGGTCGAGAAAGGCCAGCGGCGTGAGACCGAGGCGGTGCAACGGGTTAGCCATGGCGGCGGAGCTATGTGGAGGGGGAGTCGGAGCGGGTGCTGGGGGAAGGAAGAGGGAGGTGAGGTGATGCTTCGGTAGAGAGTAATTGAGGAATGGCTCATCGGGGAGAGGATGGCAACGGTGGAGGCGGTTTTAGGCCGGAGTTGGAGAAGAAGACCATGGCGCGAGCTCCCATGGATGAAAACCGAAATTGGTTGGGGGATTTTGATCGTGATGGTTGGGAACACAACGTGATGCGCAAGGGAATAGGTGGAGTTCATCGGATTGACGGGAATGGCAAGGACCCAATAGCGGCCAGCGTGGGCGCGACGTGGTCATGGGCTCAAATTGAGGAGGGGTGACGCGGAATGCGGCAGAGAAGGCGGGGCGAGGCCGGAGGAGATGGCGGCACGGAGTCGGAGGAGGGGCAACGCGGAGCAGGAGGGGCGGCGCGGGGGATTGCGGTGAGGCGGGCGCCGCGGCGGCGCTGCGGGGAAGGAGGTGACCCATGCACACGCACCTGCATGAGTCGACCACGCCTACATGAACCGGAGTCACCCACGCCTGCATGAAGCGGGCCTAGCCCTGAGCGAAGCTCGAAATCGGCGTTTTTCTCGGCCAGGCTCGGGAGGGAAGCTTGCACGAGCTCAACCGGGCTCGAAGCTTGGTGCAGCGAACCAAATAGGTGAAAAATTGTACGCGTTGGTGCAAGCCACCCTTGAAGCAGACAATCAAACACATCCTTACCGATGGAGGAGGATTGTGCGTGGAAGGAAAGAAGAAGCTAATTCAAGATCATTTTCTATTTGGACGTGTGCTATCAGGAAAGGAATTGCATGTGCATGTAGTCAAGAGACATGCATGTGTACGTATGCATCTATTACCACATGGGCCAAAAAAAGAAAGAGTTTGAGGCAGAAGTGTTCAAGTCAGTAGCTGGTCAGTTTGAACTAGTTAATTTTCAACGTGAAGAATTAGTCCAACACGGGAAATTAAATTAACTTGTATGTGTTCAGTTTTGCAAGCAAATCAGAAGATAACGAAGAGTCTTATCTGGTTAGGTTTCTCCGAGATAAGGAAACAACTAATCAGTTTGGAAACCGTGACCACAGAAGATATTTTTACGTGATTTACTTAACAGGTGCAAGGAAATACAGGGCCAGCGCATCTTTCTATTTTAGCCCGCGCGATTTGCTTTTCCTGCACGACATGGAGTGGGGCCACCTTTCAGAAGGATCGAGTCCGCATTATCACGCTAGGAAATACTAGAGTTAGGGCGTGTTTGGCATGGCTCCACTCCAAAACTCTAGGGGGGAGTTGGCCAAAACTAGCCAAACACCAAAACTCTATAAATTGATGGAGCAGCTGCTCTTCGTGGAGTTGGTAGAGCTCTAGTTCATTTTGGTGGAGCACCTCTTTTCCCACTCCAGGAATCCTCGAAATGAATCTAGACACGGAGTTTCAAGGTAATTACCCACCTTTGCATTTGGTTATAGAAAAAACGTTTGAGTCTTTGGGTGACTACTCCCTGGAGTTTTGGAGTGGAGCTGCTCTGCTGTGGAGCAGAGCCATGCCAAATACGCCCTTAGTACCTTTTATTTGGAGTTGTATTTATCTTTCTTTTATTTTTCTTTTTTCTTTTTGTTTAAGTGCTAGTCAGTTTAGGAAGTGTATGTAGTTATGTGTTAGGGACTTAAGTCCGAGTTGGCCTGGGGTGTGCGTGCGTATGGGTCGGATACATAAGCCAGAGTATGCGTGAGATAATCAGAGGAGGATCGATGATGAGTTTATTTTGAGTATTATCTGACTGAGAGCCACGAGAGTCTATTGCGTATGAGCGTGTTCTTGCGAATTCCTATCTAAGGTTTTGCTTTTGTTGTGTGGTTTCTATATGTGGCGCTGGGAGTTACTCGTTGGATCTTTGATCTTTATTTCTCGTTCGTGTACTGTGGTGTGCGCGGGGGAGAGATTCGTTGTCCTAAGTGTGAATTGCATCTTGTAATTTGTGCTTCACTTGTATTTAGTTGTTCTACCGCCGTGAAGATCGGACAACCCTAACGATCGATCTACCAAGGTTGATCACCAACTCTACAGGCAACATTTGTTCTTTGATTTCTTCCCACTACGTGGTCTTTCTTTGCAAACCGATCCACGAGTGTTTGATTTTCTCTGTCATTTCTCCCATATTTGTAATTTCTGGAGGACTATTGTTCGATTTTGACGGTGGACATGGATTAGAAGACCAGCCGAGGCCATTTTGATGCTTGTGTTGCGGTCTACATTGTCTTTGTTTAGTTTGCTGAACTTGAAAAATGTCTTCTCCAAAACTTAATCTGTGTGATGCAAGATGTGAAGTATGTCTTGTTTATTTGCTACCGAACTGAACCTTGGCTTCTATTATTTGTTCTATTTTTGGCTTTGTTCATGTGATGCTGTTTGATATAAGATGGACGTGGGCGAGGATCTCTGCTCGTTGCAGGTGACGGGCGCAGTCGTGCGCACAGATTTCCTGACGGGGACCTGGTCCATCCCCGACTAAACGATGGAATGTGGAGCACGAGGAGTCGAGGAAGCCCGTGCCGTAGAACTTCACAACGGGAACGGAACGCCCCACGAGGCCACGATATGTGACCTTTTTGACAGGACAGCTCACGACTCCTGCGA
This sequence comes from Ampelocalamus luodianensis, assembly GCA_036346255.1. Classification (NCBI taxonomy): domain Eukaryota; kingdom Viridiplantae; phylum Streptophyta; class Magnoliopsida; order Poales; family Poaceae; genus Ampelocalamus; species Ampelocalamus luodianensis. The sequence continues at coordinate 20,752,631 of CM070622.1, read as the reverse complement.
GTAGGCTGGCCTGCCTGACACGAACCACATGCAGACGCAAAACAAACGGCACGGGCAGGCAGTCCCCAAACCCAGAGCGCATCCTATTCGGTTCCCTCCTCTCTGTCTCTGCCTACGAAGCGTAGATAGGGAAACCAATCTTCTCCACTGAAGACCAAAATGCACGTGCGCGGATGCGCCAACGCTGTGTATTAATGATTCAAACTATTGGATTCAAAATCAAAAGCTCCAGATGTAAGTGTTATCGTGGAAGCACTATTTAAACACTATAGCAGTCATGGTTAGCGTTGTAGCAGCTGAACTGGAACGTCCGCTTTTGACCCAAGGTGAAAACATACGCCTAGGGCTGAACTGGAGCGTTCCGCGCGAGCGCCCCGACCGCCGTGCGCGGTTGCTCCCCGCTTTACCGTTGTGGTGGGCGTGTCCATGCATGTATGTCTTGCCCGGGCTAAAGTTCCCCTCGCGTTGCTTTGTGCGGAAACGTCAGAAATGGAAATGGGAGTTTTGTCCTATTTGGCACCGTTGATGAAGGTATTAGCAAGTCTGATGGCTGGGACGATGAAATGCTATTTTTGGCACCACAGACGTCTCGACGAGCGACATGTGTCCTACACCGGCACCCAACCCAGCACACGGCAGCCACCGCGTCCGTGCCCCCCCTGGCCCGATCGCCCCTAGTCTGAGCTACCCTGTCCCGGACAGCCCTGCGCCCACATCTGCGCCTCCCGCGCCCAACCACCCCTTGTCCGTGCCACCCTCGCCTAGATGTGCGCCACGCCTGTCTCCGCGCCTCCCGTGTCCAGCCACCCCTTGTCTGTGCCACCCTAGCATGGACGTGCGCCGCGCCTGCCTCCGTTCCTGGCCACCCTTTGTTCATGCCACCCTGGCACGGACTAGCGCCATGCGCCCGCTGCCCCGTGGTTCCCTGGCACGAACGAGCGTCTTGTTTGGTTGCCCATGGCCTGGACGCGCCAGCACTGCACACGTGGCACGGCTCCGCTCATCCCATGCCCAGACCAGCTCCACCCTGCACGGCACACACTGTCACGTCGACAGTCTCGCTGCCCACCCCTCTCTCCTATCTCGTCCCATCATTTCCTTGTCACCTACATCCATCGCTTTGCATGCATTCATTTGCATGTGAGCTGCGCACGGGAGGGAATCTGATTCCTCCCGTCGCTTCGCAGTCGGCCGTGAGATGCGTTCACCGGCTATAAGTTCGCAATGGAGTGCGAGACACTTTGCTAGCTCGCTCATTCGCTCGCTCTTTCCTTCACAGCTTCAGTTGATTTCGTTTTCACAGACGATTAAGGCTTGTTTAGAGCCGTCATTTGCCGTCATATTAGTAGGTAATTTTTTCATCGTATGCATTTTTTTTATTAACTGTGTAGCTAGTTAATTTATCATGGTTAATTAGTTTCAAGTATCCAGGAGTAATTAATTGAGTCGTTATCATTTATGCGTAATTAAATATGTGTTAGTTAATTAGTTGTAATTAATTAGGTCATAATCAATTAGTCGTAGTTAAATTGATATGCCATATTTATTCGTGGTGTACTTAATTAGTTATGAATTAATTAGTCGTAGTTAGTTATTGATAGTTAATTAATTAGTCATAATTAATTAGTGCAAACTAATGATTCATAGTTAATTAGGTCTTAATTAATTAGTCATAGTCAATTAGTAATAATTAATTTAGTCGTAGTTAGTTAGTCGTAACTAATTTAGTGGCCCCATTAACTCGTTATTTATTCAGTGGCCTTGTTAAGTCATAATTATTTATCTGTAATTAATATGTGGTAATTAATTAATCATAATTAATTTGTGATATTTAACAGATCGTAAATAATTTAGTCATAAATATTGTACTTGTCATTTTGAAGTCGTAAATATTTATTTGTAATTCTGTTGTGGTAATTACTTATTCCTAATTTGCTGACACTTAATTAGTCATAATTTTTTTTTATCACAATTAATTAAGTGTTAGTAATTTGGTCGTACTTAATTAGTTATAATTAATTTGGTTATAGTTAATTAGTGCATATTATTTAGTTGTATGTATGTAGTCGTAATTTTTAATTTTCAGTAATTCATCATCATTATTGATTTATTTAATAATACTCTCTGTCTTTGATCTCTTGTAAGTCATGCCTCTACTTGTGCTACTGGAACCCTACTACAATGAGTATCACCGATGCAAGCTGTGGATCGCCGTGGACGCAGATGGCCTCCACCCCTCGTGCTGCGGTCCGAGAAGTATTACTAGGAGCTCGATGCTCGCTATATCCCAATCCTCCAGGACACCGGTTTGTTGCTCTTTGCGAGGCTGCTTCCGGTCAGACGCTACTTCACCCTAGACGGCAGTGTGATGTCGGCACTTGTCGACAGGTGAAGACTCAAGACTCACACCTTCCACTTTCGACGGGGAGAGATGACGGTCACTCTACAGGATATCTCATTCTTGACCAGTCTCCCGATCAGGGGTGAGCAACTTGTTCCTAGCCGTCCGTCGGTGGACTGGAACGCCTGATTGGGGTATCGGTTTGGCATACTTGTACTGGACAGTACCTGTGGTGTCCCTCGGACCTAGCTAAGGAATTTCAGTCAATGCCCGCTAGATGTACCTGACGAGATCGTTAGGACGCACCTCATCACCTACCTTCTCCATCTCTTCGGTTGGGCCCTGTTTCCCCACCACACAGGGTGATTGGGTGTACCCCAGCTTCGTCCGCATCGTTGAGTCTTTGGATGACGCAGAGGTTGGGGCGATGTCTCAGTACAGTTGGGGATCAACCGTCCTCTGTGCCACATATAGGGGGTTGTGTGACACTTCGCGGCGTGACACCGGTGTGAAACCGGTCCTTGCCGTTTGCTACGTGCTCCTACAGCTGTGGAGTTTGGAGCGCTTCCTTGTTGGGCGGCCCTCCTCCGGTAGAGTAGTGCACCCATACCCCCCGAGTTGCACGATCTGATCGATGGGCCCACTATGGGCTACTGGCGGACTGTCGCCCATTTATGCTGTGCCAAGGACAGACTGGCGAGGTGCTACTCGTTGTTTCACAATGAGTTCAAGTCATTGCACGACAACGACATCACATGGGCTCTACGGAGCCCAGATTTTATGAACACGGTAGCGCCGCAAGGACTGTCCATGCAATGCACGCAGGACACCAGATTATGGGCGACGACTTGCCACTTGGTGTTTTTCCCATATGGTGACCAGCTTGTGCCCCCTCCCGATGGCAGGCTACAGCAGCGAGCCGTCCACTTGTGAGTCCAACTCGAGTAATGTTTGTATTTCATGCCCACATTCTCTGTTTTGACATGAATCTTTCTCGAATGCAGACAATCGAGGGTGAACCGACATACTGAGGACTGATAAGCAATCCAGCATGATTGGGTTACGTCTTGGACAGAGACGGCGCATACTGAGGCTGTACAGGAGTAGAGACCATCGTGAGCACATGATGATAGAACCTGAAGCCCTCTGTGGCCTGGACGAAAGCCCAGAATACACGGTCCAGTATGAAGCAGTTAGGGCCTCCATCAGCATCTTCACTTTCAAGCTTGTTTATGTATGTGTCGGGGTTTGCCTCGGCAATCTGGTGAAGCATTCTTGGCACAATGTTGTATGCCTCTTCGTCTGTCCCGTACATGGACTCGATAACCTTCTGCTTGGCTCGTCGGACCTTGCTGTAGATGATTAGATAACCAACCAGATTAGCGACTTCCAACATTAGCATCTTGGGGGAGATGGACATGTCCTCCGCAACTAGGTGGCTGACGAGGCTAGCCACATATGCGAAAGTCACGTTCCGATGCTGCCGCAGCGGCTCACTAAGCTCGCAAGTATGGTCGATCACTGCTTTGGTCGTGAAGACTGAGTCGAAGAACTTTGCTCGAGGAGCGTTGACCTTGCCAGGGTAGTCGTCCACTACGCACTTCACTGCATAATATCCTGGGTTAGACCGGTGCATCCGGTACACACGACTGATGAACAAGGCGTACCGTACTGTAGTTTGCTGCACAACCACCTTGCTAGGGAAGTGCTGCCCAACTAAAAGGGTGTCAGCATCTGTGAGAACCCAAAAAATCAGACTAACCTAAAAACAACACAATCGCTCATAAGCAGTAAATTAAAAAAATCTAAGCGCAAGTAAAGCATAACTTCATATTAATATCAATAGCAACACCAAGCAAATACTTTCAAGTTATAACCTCAAGAATTCATAAGCACAAAAGACTACAAATTATCATAACGAATGTAAACCATCATGATAAGACTCAAAGTCAGTTACAATAAGAAACCATTACAAGCATACATACAACATTAACACCATCGCTGAAGTAAGGTATATCGAGAATTCATTGCAAGTGACACTAAAACATTAAAATAAACTCATAATTAAATTACAAGATTTATTTACAACAAATTCTACAAAAGGAATTAATGAAAAGTCTTGCATTGCATATCGCCGAGCTCTCCTTGTATCATTGTCCATTTACCACCAGTCTATCGAACCATCATCACCAATTCTTTTGCTTCACAGTCAGCACCTTTGCAGCCCAAGCCAACACAGGGCAGCACAGCCCCAGCTAGCACCACCATTCATCCCTCCCAGCCAGCCGAAATGCATCCCCCCTGTAAATCCATCCCCCATTCTCACAAGGCAGGCCACAAGCACAAAGCCTTGCCCAGCTTGCATTCACCCGCAGGAGCAAGAGGAGGAAGGGGAGCCAAGGAGAAGCAGGAAAACAAGGGAGTCGTCGGCGGCGGCCGGAACCGCAAGCAACCACTGAAGGTCACACCGAGACCAGCGGTAGGAGGACCTCCACCCCATTGCCGGCAGCACAGCTCAACCACCATCGGCCACCACTTCGGCTGCAACCCCAAAACCGACCCAACCCCCAACCCCTCAGGTAAACCATCTCCATGCTTCCCCCCCCCCCACAACCATATTGTCATTCACCCATACACATGCACATCCATCATTTCACAGTAACAAATATATATCACTCAGTTCATCACATCTCAGAGCAATAGGGGGAGGAGTCGAGAGAGAGATTAAGGTGGGGATTTACCTCAATAGCAAACCGAATCCAACATCCACTTCCACCTCCAGTCCCTCATGCATGAGCTTAACAAAAAGAAAGAAACAACAAACCGTAATGATGAGGACATCAACCCTACAGATGCATCCACTGCTTCGACTGCATCCCCTGCTTCGACTGCACCCACTGCTTCGACTCGCTGCGCTACATCCACATCTTCGATCGGACTTTCGACGACTGCATTGCCATATTTTCCAGTTGGACCAAGCTGCCTCTATACATATATGCCGAGCTACATCTACTGCTTCTACTCATACGTGTCGGGCTACATTTACATGCCATGGTGCTGCGTCACCAATTGTTGGCCCATAGGTTATGTAACGAATGGGCTGATTTGGCCACATTGGCTCATATGGCCTATATAGCTGCCCCTAGGGTTTTGGGGTACTGTTCACATAGCACTATTCATGTGTGAACAGTACCACCACACCCTCCCTCTTCCTCCTATACATAATGGATGCCGCCCCTTTTGTTCCGCGGGTTTTGTTGATTAAAGTTTACCTTTGCTACTTTATACTTTATTCTCTTGGTCGGCGAGATCAACAACGATATTGTTCTTCGGAACCCCACCTATCAATACATTCACTTCCTATTTGCAATTTCAGATTGCTTATTTACCTTGTTCTTGCGTGCTTCTTCGGTGTATGCAGGAATCGATCTTCGTGATCAGATCAACTGGGTATTCGTGCACGGTTGATAACGACTTATCGAGCAGTTCAGTGATTGCGTGGTTTCGGGCTTTGCGTGTTCGTAGCCAAGATCATGAGAGTTGATCAACTACTACCGAACGTATCTTCTCATCGAAAGATCGGGCCAAAAATCAGGACCTTCGGGTTCATCACGTAAGATCCTTAATGCATCGGTGAAACCGAAGCTAGGAAAAAGAAGAACTGGAAAGGGGGGATCGAGATGGGGTGAGCCGAGGAGAGGACGGGATGGACCTAGGGGAGGCCGAGCCGAAGCGCACAAGGCTGAGGTGAGCCGAGGAGAGGATGGGCTGGACCGAGGGGAGGCCGAGCCGGCGAGGCGGCGCTGGCCATCCGACCGCGCCGGGAGAAGGGGCGACCGATGGTGAGCCAGGCGGGCCACCATGGAGGAGCTGGGACGAGCCGAGAGGAAGACGCGTTGGGGGAGCGACGTGGGACAGGGCCGGGCCTCGGGCGCGCGGGGGACCGAGGGTGCAGCGGAGCAAGTGGCGGCGTTGGGCTGCGCTGGAGGCTGGAGGAGGAGCTGGAGGTGTCGAGGTGAGCTGGGCCGGCAAGAAGCCGACGGCCGGAGGGAGCTGTAGGGGAGCGGCGGCGCCAGGAGGGGAATGAGGTGAGTAGTGGAGTGGGGATTAGGAAGAATGGGGGAGAAGGCGTTAAGAGCCGAGCGGGTGTCGACCGAATGAAGGGGAGGAGAGAGGGATTAGAGAATAGGATTGGGGATTAGGGTTAAAAAGTGGGGTTTAATAATCTAAGTATAGGAAAATTGTTATATTCTAATAAATTGTGGTAGTTAATGTGTGTGCAACAATAGATATTAGCAATAAAATAAATAGGTGTTAGCATGACGTATTTTTTTGGCGATCGAACGGTTTTACTTAGGTCACAGCGGGCTAACCAGTTTTAATATCCGTCTGTTGAGTAGTTATTAAAATAAGATAGTGTATCATTAATTCGGTTAATAAAAAGTAAGAATGTGTGCGTAACAAACTTAGGTGTTTTAAGCAAATAATCTGGCAGGTTGAATGTGTTAGTCGTGCTAATTTAATTAAATTGAAGTGATCCCGAGTTTAGGTAGAGAATTAAATAAATGCGTACGGACTTAAGTAAAAACAGCTAGGCGTCCTTGCTTGAATGGAATGTAATAGACTTAATGAAATGTGGGTACGAGTAGTATTTCTTTTCTCATTCTTTAAAACGCAAACTTCGGCATTTTCGGCCATAGGGCTAATAGACAGTAGAACGGCTATAGTGGGGAGTGCTAACTTAGCAGAGGGCTTGAAAAGCTTTATTTAAATTAAATTGTGCTAACAAAGTGAAGCCCACTAACCTAGGTATTCATAATATCACTCAAATCAACTAAGTATTTATTTATATGTTATTGTTCGGGTTGCCGTGTTGCTACAAAGGATGAACCAGCACCAGCAGGAGTAGCTGATCAGAGATTCGTCGACACCGACCCTTTCTACATTTATGAAGGCAAGCGATTCTCTTGATCATAAACATAATTATATTAAATGTAAACTGTATATTGCTTTACTATATATATATCATCAAAATTGTTTTCTCAAAACTTAAATCAATGATGGAGATGAATATGATTAAGATGATTATGAAAGAAATGAGAATTACTAGGTTGGTAAAAGGGGGCCCTGGCAGGGGAAAGCGACGATGACAATGATGATGAGGTAAGAGGTGGGGCCTTTTTACATATGGTTAAAATATAAGGACCAACAAAACTCTTACTCGGATTTGAGACCGTAAATTCAGTGCCAACCATTTTCCCATTTCGACGGGCAGAAAATGCTACCCTGTTACGTGATTACTTTCTCCACAGCGGGTAAGTAATATATGTGAAGATAATGGAGGAAACCAGAACCGTGAGGAGAGACCGGAAGTGGGGGATCCAATGCGCTATAGCGCTAAGGTGGAGTGTTGGGTGCAGAATGGAAGCTGCCCCCAACCAACATTACTGAAACTCGGTGGATGACTAAATCTGCAGCGTGACGAGGTCAGTACCGACAGAAGGTAATGAGTGGAGACTTAATCACGTAACCTGAAAAATGTTCTGTATTCTGATCTCGAACCCGCATCCAAGGCAATGAGGTGGACCCAGTTCATAGAGAGTTCAGAGTAGCTATGGGTAAAATGGTACAAAGCCTGCGTAGTGCTATATCAAATCATGAATTCATGCCAGTCTCCTGGATTAGAGTCCACGGGAACCACTGGGGGTATGTCTTCTCTCCGAGTGACAAGTAGTGTTTTCAGTATTAAAAATTGCCACATAATGTTTTGATGAACTATTTTCGGGAAAAAGATGATTTAGAAAATGTGAGAATGAACAGAGATAAGTCATACATTGCATCTTTTGCTAATAATGCTTGCTGAGTACATTAATTTGTACTCAACCTTGTTATTATTCTCCTTTGTAGATCCTAGTCCGGCCGGGAATTATCCCGAGTGAGACGAAGGACATGCAGGTACCGAGGCCACTGCAGGAGGAGGAGGCACTGACTATGAAGACCAGGGCAAGATGGGTGCCATCCTTGACGCGTGGGACAGATAGAAGACCGGTGGGGCAAAGAAAGGCTAGCGAAGGGACTTGGTCCTATTGTTGCAGTTGTAAATTAATCTGTAAGAACCATAGCCTTGCGTGGCTAACTGGAACAAAACTACAGTTTCTATCTTATTGTTCTGCTGCGTAACTCTGGTAAAGGCTTACTATTCGTTGGAGCAGTGTTCTACTGAGCAAACGAATAGTAATCAGTGTGCCTAAGTGTGATTACCCCTGGGGTAATGACACGGGGCGCCACAACATCAAACCCCCACTGGGACCCTTCTTCTTACGGCAGTATGAGCGATCGCACTACGATATCATCAAGTCTAGATGCCACGTACGGCACCTCTGAAGACACAATTCCGTCGGTAGGACCAGCACCCTGGGGCGCGTCCTCCTCGCTACCATTCGAGCCTGGGTCAACGTCCTCGTTGGACTCCAACCCAAGAGGCTATTCTAGTTGGACTCCAACCCAAGAGGCTATTCTAGTAGATACTCGTGGCAGTCAATACGGGCCGACCACCACAGTCCCACCCCTTTATTTTGCACAAAATTATGCGTAACTCTTCTTTTGTGGACTTTCTTCAAAACAGCACATTCCGTGCTACCGACTTCAAGCTCGACATGAGATTACCTGCTTCTCGAGACACCAGCATCATCAAGGTTTCTCGGTGGTCCGCGTACGAAATTCACGTACAGCATCGGCCTCCCGTATATCACTGCCTCGGGCTGGGAAGCAATCTGCATGCACTGGCCCCATGCAACACTTTCGTTCACCTTGACTAGCTCCCACACCCCATGCTTGTAGGTGATCGCCTTGATAACAAGTTTCTTCGTCGTTGCCTCTGAGTCGAACTCCCTCCTGATGAAGCTCCTAGGCTCGTGAATATTCATCCCAATGAGCTCCTCTGCCCGGACCACCTTGTGCTGACATCTCGATAGGTCCAACCCATCGGGGTCGGCCCGTATGAGACCGTCACCATAAAACACTACTAAGTCTTGTATGTTCGAAAATACGTAAGCAAGGTACGCAATATAACAAACAGGGCATGTAATTAGTACTAATTAATTAATTGTACACAACTATTTACATAGTATTATTTCTTCAATTACCACTAATTAAATAGGTCCAAACAAAAAGGTACAAAAAGGTCTTGCATGTTCGAAAATACCTAAGCAGGGTACGCCGAAGAGCACGCAACCCACCTGGGTTAGATCCCTGGAATCGAACTTGGCTTGTCTCATCAAATAATTTAGGATACACATGTGTGCACATTTAGTAAGAAAGTACATGCCCACGCTTCGTGAAGTCCTGGTGCCTGAGTGGGGTGTGTGTTGAGTGTGTGCGTCTGTCTTGTACCCTCTTAAAAAAAGAACGATGGAGCAGGGGTAGTCACCAGGAACCCTAGCTGCCAGCCGCAATCTGTTGATCCATTACTGGCCCCATCCCTTATTATCTAGTATTCTCGCTAGCATTATTTTAGTTTCATTTTTTCCGGTGAGTTTATAGTCAGATTTCTTTTACCCATGACAGGCTCTACCGGACTAGAGATCTAGATCCCCGCCCTGGCACACACCGACCCGACCCAACCCAATCATATATATTGTTTTATTTTCATATATATTAGTTGGTTCTATAAATTATAATCACGCAAATTGAACAACTGTTTTGTCATGTTAAACATACTTATTGCTACCATAGCAAGTTGTCTCTAAATATTTGTGTTTCTTGACAGTAACTCTATCAAGTTTAGTTCAGAAAAAAATTAGTTGATGATTGATGAAAATACATTAAACTCAAAACCTAACCCAACCCGTGTAAGATCGAGGAGGCCGACTAGAGGGGGGGTGAATAAGCGTTTTTAAAACTTCTATGCGCTAAAATCGATTTCTAATGCGGAAGCTTATAACAATATGGTTTTGCACAATTAAAGCCTAAATCAACTAGTTTCAACTAAGTGCACCAACAGAACAAGTCTATTGATAATAATCAATCAAACATGGACTTGTAAGCAATTCAATTTAAGCAATGTAAATGATACTATTGCAATCATATACAATAAATAAGCAATTTAATACAAGGTATATAAATTGCACAATGTAAAGCAAGCATTCATACACAATGAATGTAAATGCAATATTAATGCAATAGAGACCACACCACAAAGACACGTCGATGTTTTACCGTGGTGTTCGGAGACTTGCCGGTCTCCTCTAATCCACGTTGAGGGAAACTCAAACCAATTGGGCCGACTCCACGAATAAAGCCTTCCTCCGAGGTATCAACACCTCGCTCCACTAGGGTTGCTCTTACTCCACTCCGGAGATGGCGAGCACCAAGCCACTCACAAACACCGGGCCTTCTCACAAGCTTCACTTGAGAAGATCACCGAACCACGACGCCTCCACGCCGTCTAGGTGTCGGCAAACACCAAGAGTAACAAGTCTCCAACTTTCACTTGAACCAATCAAGTGTCAAAGCTCTTCTGGATACTAAATCCACCACCTAAAGCAACACATGCAATAGGATTTGCCTCTCAAACTTCACTAAGTGCAACACATGCACAAAAGAGTGTAGAGGGCTTGCTCTTTACTCAATGGAATGTCTAGGGGCATCAGCAACCTTCCCTCACACGGCCAAGGTGAGTATTTATAGCCCACACACAAAAACTAGCCGTTGGAGAAAAGATTCTGTTGAAACAGGAATAAACCGGTCTGACCGCCAACTAATGACCGGTCAGACCGCCCGAGCGCCAACGGCTATAAAACTAGCCGTTGGACTCACAATCGGTCTGACCCCCAACCAAAGTCCGGTCCGACCGCTCAAACCGGTCAGACCGCTAGAGGGGCCGGTCAGACCGCTTCACAAAACAACCGAGCAAACAGAAAGCACCTTCTCTGGAAAAAACATACCGCCAAACAAGTCTCGGTACTACCGCACTCCGGTAGTACCGTTTCTAACAGGCCAGTACTACCGCACACAGTCTGCGATAACAAAGGACCGATCAGACCACTCAGCCTATGGTGGTCAGACCACTACCACCGATCAGACCGCTAACATGGGCGGTCAGACCGCCAACAATCATCAAGACTAAAAACAGACTTTGCACATTTGCTTCAACTCAATTTGCAAAACACATTTGCCAATTGATGCAAGATGCACATAAAAGATGAAAGCTAGATTCTCAACAAGTTGCAAAACACATTTGCCGACTTTTAGAATCATGCTGCAAGGAATAAGGTACATGGAATTAAGACATTTGCAAAACACATTTGCAAACTAAAGTCACATGCTACAAGGATTATCCATGAGCCACAACTATTTACAAAACGCATTCGCAAGTATTGACAACATGTTAAGTTGAGTTAGAGCAAACACACTGAGCTATCAACACATGACTAACTCAAGCTACTAGTCGAAACCCCTCTTAATAGTACGACATCATATACTAGCAATCCGGTCTTCCAATCAAACACCAAGACCGGTAAAAGACTAGGAACAAATCCTTAGCCCTAGCTAGTCATACATTTGCCTTGCGCAACCACTTGAAGCTTGATGACGCACATCCTCGCTTCAAGTCCAGGTTATTGACATGTATCAACTCATGACGCACCTTTCACTTGCCCTCCATCAACACATGATGGATCCTCTAGTTTTGGTGATCAACAAATGATCATTTCCGCTTCAAGGTCTTTTATATGCATTAACATGTGATGCACCCTTTACTCCAAGCTCTTCACTTCAATATCATCAACACGCGATGATCTTTTTTACTTCGGGATCTTGTCTAGAACATCATCAACACATGATGATTTCTCTTCATCCCGCGTCTTTACTTGATGACTATCAACACATGATATCATCCAAAATCTTCAACTTCATGGAACATAACCTATTTCACCAACTCATAGAAAAATGTTAGTTCCACAATATGATTATTATTAATTACCACATCACATCATTAACTCATAATAGTGGGACAAGATACCACAATCTTCCCCTCTTTGGTAATTGATGATAATCACTTCAATAGCAAATAATTGAATAGAGATAAACATGAGTATATATCAACTACACAAGTTATATATACTTAGAGTATATACGAACTACACAAGTTGTATATACTAAATATGAGTGTATACAAACTACTCATGTTGTATATACTCATATGAATATATTAACTGCACGAGTTGGATATATTCAAGGATATATGAGCATATATGAACTACACAAGTCTCTTATGCTCTCATATACACATATGAATATATTGACTACACGAGTTAGATATATTCAAGGATATGTTTCAAAGTAAAGATCCTTAATATATGTGGTTGAAGAAATATGGATCAATACAAATGAAACCACAAAACATAGAGTGAACTCTCCCTAAATGTGTGCATACACGAATGTGTAATAAAAACATATGCACATATTCAAGTTAAACTTTTAGTAGAGTTCAACCTATATTTTGGATCCGAGGAATGCAACAAGATACAATAAATGATGTTGAATGCATACCTCTTTGATCTTTAAATCCAACTGAGACTAAACATGAGATATAACAATATAGAAGAGTCAGTCTCACAAATAGATTTATCAATGTGAACATACCTGTTTGGATTTTCCCTTTTATCTCCAAGCTGAGACTAAACAATTTGTATAACAATCGAAGTGTTAGTCTCATAAATAGATTTGTCATTTGGAATGCATACCTCATTTGACTTTCACCTTTTTATCCATTTGAGACTAAACAATAGGTATATCAATAAGAGTGTTAGTCTCATAAATAGATTTGTTATTAATAACCAAAACTCTATTAACACATAATGACGGGTTTAGATTCTTCAACCCGGCGGAGCACCGCTGACTAGTCAACCCTGCCCTGCCCTGACTAGGGCCGGGGTAAATGTGGGGCAAGCGAAAACCTACCCCGCCCCTCCCCATCTAGATCTCTATACCGGATCGACTCACCTAGACGACAATGACGACGCCACACCGGATGTCGTAGTCGGGTTCGAGTTTGGTACAAGTAACTCTAATTTTTTTCTGATGAACAACACCGCTACCGAGGCTTAAAGGTCCTACACATCAATGGAGATCGTCGACAATCTACCTCCCGCAGCCATTATCGCCGACTATCGTGGTGGTTCAAATATGCGATTATTTCCGTATATATTAGTTGGTTCTATAAAGTATAATTATGCAAATTCAACAAATGTTTGTCAAGTTAAACATACTTATTGCTACCATAGCAAGTTGTCTCTAAATATTTATGTTTCTTGACAGTAACTATATCAAGTTTAGTTCATAAAAAAAATTAGTTGATGAAAATACAGTAAACTCAAAACCCAAGTACCCCTACCCGGCAGATCATCGCTGACTAGTCAACCCTGCCCCAACTAGGGCCGGGGCAAATGTGGGGTAAGCGAAAATGTGCCCCTCCCCTCCCCATCTAGATATCTATACCGGATCGACTCACCTAGATGACGATGACGACGCTCACACCGGATGTCATAGTCAGGTCCGAGTTTGGTACAAATAACTCTGATTTTTTTTCCCGATGAACAACACCGCTACCGAGGCGTAAATGTCTTACACATCAATAGAGATCATCAACAATCTACCTCCCGCTCCCATGATCGTTGGCAATCGTGATGGTTGAAATATGCGATTAGTTATGTATATATTAGTTGGTTCTATAAAGTATAATTATGCAAATTCAACAATTGTTTGTCATGTTAAACATACTTATTGTTACCATAGCAAGTTGTCTCTAAATATTTGTGTTTCTTGACACTAACTCTATCAAGTTTAGTTCATAAAAAAATTAGTTGATGAAAATACACTACACTCAAAACCTGTCCCGACCCGGCGGAGCACCCCTCACTAGTCAACCCCACCCGCCCCGCCTAGGAACGCACCGACTCACCTAGATGATGATGGCGACGTCTACACATTAATGGAGATCGACAATCTACCTCCCCCGCTGTCATAATTGTCTGCAATCATGATGGTTGAAATACGCAAAGTGTCCGACGAGGAAGATAAAGATGCCCAGCACAGTCACTGGCTCAAAGAACTTGAACGTAAAAGTTGAATGGTTACGTACTTTACGTATGATATACTAATATAAATCGGATGATCTTTAAAAAAATACTAGAACGGTAAATCGGTAATGATTAGTTTTTTGGAACGAAGAAATTGGTAAAGATTTTGGTTTGCTTAGAGTCGAAGGGTCCCTTCTCGTGCTCACTTGGGACTTTGGGACGAGCTACTTCTACTGTTGTTTAACCCAGCCTACAGCTCATACTACCAGATGTGACGGAGAAGATACATGCACGCATGCCGCTTCCCTTGTTTCATGCATGGGACAGAAGGCTTCCATCCCCTCCCATGCACGAATGGAACGCAACATAGAAAATGCTCTAAACGCAATTTGCAACTTGGTCCCCCCCCTAGAGTTTCGGGATGTGCACAGGTTCTTTTTCAGCATGACATGCAAATTACTAGTACATTTTCGACAACGGATGGGTGAGCAGGATGTCGACGGCGCGCACCGCAGAGCAGCGCGGCGGGAGGAACCAAGAGAAATATACACTTGGGACGTAACAACAGTTGGCGACTTGGCGTCCGCCATGTACATCCAAGAGACGTTGGCCAGCCAACCACCGGCTGACACCCATGAGCCCATGACTCGGCCAGTGCTCCTCTTCTTCACCACCTCCGCTCTCTCGTCCCCAGCGGCGTCCCGCCCCTGCGCCGGCGCCTTCGTCGGTGGGCTCCTGGACGACTCTGAACCCGGAAAACCAACGGAAAATGGTCGGGAAGACGGGAATTAACCGGCTGGTTCCTGACTACCTGGCGGGGTTGGTTCAGGAAGTTTTGTGAAACCGGATTCGCGATCCCTTCTAGTACTACTCTTTGGAGACATCAGATTAACAGCACAATAATCCTGAATTACTGATGGAATTTCTTCGTTAAATACTGTACTAGTACGTACAGGTGAATTCGAGAGACACGAGAGGACAACCTCGCTCAAATTACATAGTCCTTGTCATTACAGGCATGCATAAAGCAGATTTCCGTAGTATTGTTCTCAGTTTCTCCATAATTCGAGCCTATGATCTCTCTGCCATGAGGAGGCACCCAAACCCAACAACTCTCACTGCCTTCAAAACAACTCGATCTGGCGTTGGTGAGAGCGAAAAACCAGAGACACAGAGAGAGGCAAAAGGAGATCATCGCCTCTCACCGAAAACTCGACGATCGAACGGCCATAAGCGCCCACCACATCGAATATGGCTACGCAGCGCCGTCCGCTCACCCGTACGTCCACGGTACACCATGCACAAACCACCATCACTACATCCGTATGTACAGAACAAAAAATGAGAGAGAGAAAAGAAAACACAGCTACATAAGCCGATCTCACGAAGATGATGAGATGCTACTCATGAGCTTCTTCCGGGATGCTCTGAAGATGCGGCCGCCACACCGTCGCACGAACGCTCCGGCGGCGCTTGTAGCTGGCCTTCCCCTCCGACAAAACCTCGGCCAGGTAACTGTCACCACCATCTCTTGTCACCCTAGCACTGGCAGTACTACTCGGCGCGGTCTTCGACGACCGTGCCTTCTTCTGCTGTGTCCGGGGCGGCTTCCTCTTCTTCTCCGGCACCGACGAAGCCGGTACCAGGAAATAAAAACACCCCCGCTTCAGCTCTGAATCGGGGGCGACAATAAGGATCCGCCGCGCGCCGCCCTGGGAGCACGGCCGGCTCAAGACGTGGTTGGGGTGCGCGGCCATGACCTCGCCGGCGGTGACCGGGCGGACGTACTCCTCGATGTGGCCGCTGAGATGGACGATCCGGATGGCGTCGAAGGAGCCGCAGGGGAGGACACAGGCCAGGCAGCACCTCAGGCTGTTGCCCATGCTTCTTGCTAGCCTTTGTTTTTGTTACTTAGCTAATAGAAACTCTCTTCCTGGCCTGCTGCCCCTTTGCCAAGTCTGGGTGGCAATGGTTTTTATATAGAGGGTTCAAAGTTGGTGCTAGTTAAACAAGTGGAAGTGTATTACTGCGCAAAGAAAGCCAACAAAAGTAAGTGCCTCGAAACGGCCATCGATCATATATAAACTTTTTAATTCCATCATCATTAGAGTATGTTGGTTATCTTCGAAGTTCAAACTCTTGCTAGAGCTCAGGGATGTACAACGCAAATGGAGGTGTTAAGTTCGATTCTAGAGTGTACTTCCTCAATTTTCTTGTGCGTGCAAAGCGAAGAGTCTTGTATTGGTAATGGTATGTGATATGTGCAAGGGCAGACAAGGGGGCAGCTGGGGCTGGCGACCCCATTCCGACAACCGGCTCATTGTATACCCCATACCATCTTAGTTCAGCCGTGCTTAGACATACTACTACTAGTCGGCAACTCGGTATTTGGCAAGCCACGAGCAAGTGGACAAGTCTCATTAGTACCTCATAAATTTTGGTCCTGTGTCCGCCACTAGATATGTGTATACGTGTGGAGCTTTTTTACGGTACACTCAATTTAATGCGGATCGCCCATTCTTTTTTATCTAATTATTTAGATTAGTTAGGATTTAATTATACTACACTCGATAGTATGAGTAGTACAATTTGAAGAGGGGTAGAATTGTAACTATCCATATGGGGGGTGTCACATGATACAAGATTAATAATATTTTGAACCATAGCTGAAAAAGTTCATAATACCCTCACGAAAAAATTATAAATACAAATAAAAGTCTATTACACTCTTAACAAATCAATAATCAGATTTGATTTATACTACCATTATATACTACCGGTAGAATAAATCGTAGAATTTCTCATACGTGTGGGGTTCATGGGAGGTGAATTGAAGTACATGTTCACAATAGATCGAGCGAATGCTAATTAACGAGCTGTTATTTTTCGTCTGAAAAAAACTATTGAGTTGTTTTTCGAAAAGAAAAAGACAAGAAGAAGAAGAAGAGTTGCAACTCCCACATGATTAGCGAGTAAGAGATGGAATCATGGAGATATGTACTTTCATTACTCCGTACAAAGAGAGCTCTTGCGCCCATAGGTCGGGGTGTGTGCAACTACATAGAGATCTCACAATCCGTATAAAAAGGTGAGCTAGTAGCTTCGAACCCCAACCTTATCGTCGGAATTTTTCTAGGTTCCGATGAGTTTTTTTTACTCCTTCATACTTGAACTCTACTCTCTCAAGGCATTCTTTGAATTTGTTATGGTCGATGCTTAAAAAACCATTTATTCTTCTTATTTCTTGATCGTGCCACACACAAGTTGCCCCAGATCGAGGGGTTCACATGCTTGAGTTTCGTTTAACTCGTCATATAATATTTTGTATATATCTTCCAAGAGTGAGTCAATGATTGTGTTCAAATAGACCCTGATTTCACAGCGTTTTATGTTTTCTGACAAGGATAATACCCTTGCACCATGCTAGTTTAACCAACCAATTGGCGCGTTCCATCTAGTGCTAATAACTGTGCAGGTAATGTGTCGCTGAGGAATTACCTCACTAGACATTGACAATCAACCTATCCTCCAAACATGTGATTACCACGAACTTGTGACTCCTCTTGTGACTCGAACGTGTGGATTAACCTTAGATATCTGTATTCCCGTGGCAGAGCTAAGATTTCACGATGAGATACAAACTTAAATAATACATAGTTCTACTCACTCATAGCTAACTGATTAACTCATTACTAACTGTTCTACTTCTATATAATTCATAATCTATACAATTCTACGTACTAACATCCAATCTAACACTTACACATAATAACTTGGTTGTACCAAAATTTATCACATGTATATATACATTATATATAATAGATATTTTTCTAAAAATTTCGAGGTACAACTGCACCCTATGCTCCTATACTAGCTCCACCACTACGTATTTTCCGGGCTTCATCTACGTGGTACCTAACATAAAGCTGATAGGCTCAATATACAGTACATTAAATTTAAGATAGGCTCGACACATCGGCATGCATAGATAATTAGATAGGATTGTGACTTGCAACTCCAAATGGCGGCTTAACACAAGCTAAGCCTAAGCAATCGAGACAACACAGCCGGTTAGAGAACAAACGCAATACGCACTCCGAGTCGATCCCACCATGCAAAACATGCACCTCAAGGTAGCAGCTAACCGCCGGCGCATTTTCGTGAGACCGGGGACGGATCTCGGCCGTCGGATCTCCATCGGGCGGTGGACAAGCCGGGGGACACGTTGGTGACAGCCCTCCATCCTTTGGGATGCCTTTTCCCCACGTATGGAGCAAAGCGACGCCAGCTTAATCGCGGTCTGAAAGGCTGCCACTGTTGGCCGACTAGCATTCCATTCCATTGCCACTAAGTGATGCAATGCTTTGTACACTATTACCAGTACTAGTGCAAGGATGTGAAAAATGGGTTCGATGTGTCGGTTAATTTTTAATCAGTCCGTTTAGAAATATACGACGTTTTTAGAAAGTGTGCAGTTAAATTTCTGTAACTTTTGTTAATATTATATAAAAAACTATTTAGATTAGTAACGAGAGAATGATATCATTAGATTTATCATGATAAGTATTTTCATGATATATTAATTTTGTATTTTTTACCACCATAACCATATGGAGAGTATTGGACAAAGTTGGATATTGGAGACTGTATCAATGTTCAAAATGTCATATATTCTTAAACAGAGGGAGTAATTAATTGTGTACGTGTAATTAGCGCTCGATTGGCAGCCAGCTTTTCTGAATGCGTCGAGCTTTAGTGCCCCTAAATCAGATCGGATTGTCCAATGATTAGGGGTACTTAAGAGTGTGTAGGTCCTGCATTGCCGGCTTAGGTGTGGTTAAAGGGAACCAACTTGATGTGATGAACCGTACGGAGACTCTATGAGAAATTAATAATTAGTGATGGTATGGGTCTCTCCACTATATATTGTTCGTGCTAATATTTTTCATATTGTATTTGCTTCATGGTCGTCAGCGTGTCGTTTTTTAAAAAAAAAAGATAAACTGGTTTTTATAGAAAGCATATAACAAATTTTACAACCAACCACAGTGTCCTAACCAGACTGGAATTACCAGTTCACCAAGCATCCACAAGGAAATACCAGAAAAAACTGTAAACTAACAAAAGAGCTACAGCTAGATCCTGAAGCCCTAGCAAATTCCGTAGGTAAAATTCTAGGTCAAGTTCTTCAAACTACCTGCAGCGCACAGAATCTTTTCATCCAATCTTCAATCGTATTGATCACTTTGTCCAACTTTTCCCGATCATCTACCTTGATCAAAACCCACAACTTTTGCAAACAACATATAGATTTGAATACAGCTTCAATCGGTTGCTTAAGAAATATCTTCTCAATCACCATTCGATTTCTTAGTTTCCAAAGCGTTTACGCCACAATTGCAAAACTAAATAAGCAAATGTGGTAACTGTTAGCACCCCTAGTATCTAACTAGTCTTGGCTAAATTCATCAAGAGACTTTGGAGCCTTCTCCCACATCAAGCTTTCCTTGACATATATCCACACAAATTTGGCTATAACACATTTAAAGAAAATATAGTCAGTGCCCTCTCTTACCCTACATAAACAACAATTTTCATCACCTTTCCAATTTCTGATTTTGAGCTGTGTTGCAATTTGAAGTCTATCTTGGAACGCCAACCAAAGAAAGATTGTCACTTTTAATGGAATTCTACTTTTCCAAAGTTTCTGGTTTTTTCTAAGAATCAATGACCCCCCCTCCCCCAAAGGACCTTTGTCTATACAAAGACTTTACATAAAACTTTCCAAAACTCTCCAAACACCACTTCACTTTGTCTTTATCATTACAAATCTCCACCTCCTTTAAATCATTTTTCAGGTGATCTCACAAAACCTCCTCCTCCGTACCAAAAGATCTTTTAACTAACCAATATTTCTTGTTTTTAGATGGCATGCACACCCTAAAATTTCAGCGTTGCCCATTGATTTGTTTAGGGCCTTTTTTGCATGTACTTGAATTAGACTGGCTCCTCTCTCAAAAAAAAAAAAAGGAAAAATAAAAATAAAAAATTAGATTGGCCCAACGAAGAGCTGCAGCCAGTCCACTCTACAATGGGCCTGAACAGACGCCTCATTTAAAGCACTTAAATGCTCAAGGCCCATTACTAGTTTTAAAGGCCCACGGGCATAAGCTGCCTCAAATTTTCTTAAATTTAAGTTAGTTGTTGTGATCATTGGATCAATATCCAATCATATGATATTCATTGGATCAATATCCAATCATATGACACACCAATTTCTACACAAATCCAATGGTCACAACAAGTGACTTAAATTTAAGGAAATTTCAGACAACTTAAAACTAGCAAAACCGGTCAAATAAACCTCTACAGGGCGCAGACCGGCAGGTCGAGCGGCGGCGCCATGGTAGCCTCGAGCTCGGCCTCGCCGTCCTCCACCAGCAGCGCCATGGCGAGCCCGACGGTGAGATGAGCGTCCATGTGGCAGTGCACCAACCACACCCCTGGGTTGTCTGCTACGAACCGCACCACCGCCCACCCGCCGACCGGCACGCCGATGGTGTTCCGTCTGGGCGGGTCGACCAGGTTGAACCTGGCCTCGTCCTGCCTCGGGTCGTAGTTGCCGAACCCCGTGGCGAGCACGTAGAAGTGGTAGCCGTGGATGTGCATGGGGTGCTCCTCGGCGGCGAAGATGCCCGTGTCCTGGAACACGATCTGCACCACGGCGCCGTACTTGACGCGGTACAGCCGCGTGCCTTTCACCGGCTGCCACAGCGCGCGGGGGATGTTCTGCGAGGTGAAGTCGAAGAACACCGGCGGGAGCGGCGGGAAGTCGTCGGTGAACACGCCGGGGACGTGGTGGTAGTGCGCCTGCAGCAGCGAGATGGTGTCCGGGAGCTGGAACGACACGTTGTTCATGCTCGCGCCGAACCGGGTGTTGTTCGGGCCCTGGCAGAACGGGCCCGGCCGGCAGTTGAACAGCCCGAACCCCACCGTGGTGAACACCTCCTGGGTCACCGGACCGGGCACCTTCACCGGCGCTGGGCTCCGGAGGCTGTTCGAGAACGCGGTCGCCGTGTTCGTGTCATTGTACGCCGGCAGGAACGGGAGCATTGGCGCCGGCCCGGCGCGGCCGGGGTGGCCGGAGGACCGGGAGCGGCCTAGTTGGCCGTTGAAGGTGGGGCAGACGGGGGCGTTCTTGTACTGGAAGATGGCGGTGGCGGTGGTGTTGTCGAAAGGGACGCCCTGGGCGGAGGCGTAGGCGCGAGCGGCGAGGTAGTAGCGGCCAGGGGCCGCGTGGGCGGTGACGAGGACGTCGGTGGTCTGGCCGGGGCCGAGGAGCACGACGGTGGTCTGGAAGGGCTTGGTGTACATGGCGTCGGCGGCGACCACGGTCATCTTGTGGCCAGCGAGGGAGACGAAGAGTTCGGTGTTCATGGCCGCGTTGATGATGCGCAGCAGATTGGTCTCGCCAGCGACCACCGGGATGATGCTCGTCTCTGCGGCGACGGTGCATGCATGGCAAGACGGAACGATTAGTTGCTGAGGTTAGTAAAGAAAACATGCATCATTTGCAAGTCAAGGTGTGACAACATCATGCACACGAAGAAATTGGTTCCAGATTTATTTTTTCTTCTCCTCCATTTCATTTCTTGATTTGGTTCACATTTGAAGGTTGTTCCTTTGTTTTGTCACTTTGCATGAAGAAAAAACAACACTTGGGAAAAGGAACTTGGGACAGTCTCACAGACAAGCTCACAGTAGTATCTATTTACAGGTCGTGGTGTTAGACAAGACCTATGCTATGCACAAGAGATGGGATGCTTTTTTTCCAAACCAAAAGTTGCTTTGGACGGTTCAACCAAATTTGGAATTTCTGCAAGAAACGTGCAGTGTTAGTTGATTCACTTTTCATTGCTAGTTTCTCAGAAAGCATTCTTTCAAGATGCATGTTTTCTTTCTTCTTTCCTTCTTCTCAGTCAGTAGTAACTCAAGAAGGTAAGGGTAAAAAAGAAGGAAACAAAAGTTTATGCATGCAAAGGGAATCTGAATATCTGATGACTTTGTTAGGCCAGGCCTTTTGTTTACCAAAAGGCAGCCGTTTCTTACCAACCGCAGTTATCTCCTGCACAAAGCAAACGACGTACACGCGGAGAAAGACGCACGCACGCTCGCTCACCTTGGCTGGAGCACTCAAGGAAATCTCCGGGCTGGCCATTGATGAGGAACGTGTCGGAGACGTTGGGCGGCGCGCCGGTGATCATGGACTGCCTGAGCACGGCGATCGGGTCCCTCCTCCACCACTCCGCTGCGCATTACATTCCATCGCAAACAATCAAAACTCACATGCATGATCAATCGATCGATCTCAACTCTCAAGAGAAAGAAGACGAGTGAGTACGCGTGCATGTGTGTGTGTACCTAGGATGACGGGGAACTCTTTGTCGGGCTTGGGGAATGGGTAGGGGACGCCCCTCTTGGGGTGGATGATGAGGGCGCCGTGCACGGTGGCGCGGAGCCAGGAGCTGTGCGCGTGCCACCACAGCGTGCCCTCCTGCTCCTGGATGGTGAACCGGTACGTGTAGCTGCCGCCGGGGCGGATCGGGCACTGCGTCACGAACTCCGGCCCGTCCGCCCACCCGTTCCGCAGCTGCCGGAGACCGTGCCTGGCACGCATCAATTCAGTACGTACGTGTGTTCATATGCATATCACGCATGTCGATCGGAGAACAGAAAAGGAGAGTGCGTGTTTGCACTGTACCAGTGCAGGGTGACGTTGTATCTGGCCATGTTGACGGCCTTGATCGCCAGCGTGTCGCCGTTGTATACCTCGATCGTCGGCCCCGGGAACTGCCCGTTCACCGTCATGATCTTTTGCGTCTGGCACAGCCTCTTCACTAGCGCCTCCTGGACCTGCAGCACCACAACCAAAACATTTCTCCCGAATCAATCGATCAATGGACCATGCACAAACACGATTAATGCTAGCGCGCAGTCCTACCACTGAAATTTGTGCGACACGTACCACGAACTCGTAGAAGCGCTCCTCCGCGAGGGCGGCGCTCGGGGGCAGGAAGGAGAGCAGGAGGAGAGCGGAGAAGCAGCAGAGCCTCGTGAGGCCTCTCGCCGTCGCCGCGGTCGTCTCCATTGCTAGCTCCTGCTCCAGTGCTTGCTTGATTTCTTTGGCACTGTTGCCTTGACGACAAAATGCGAGGCCGGTGAGCGTATATATAGAGGGCCGGGAGGAGGGAGGCAGTGCGGTTGTTTTGTGGTTTGGAAGATTAGGTTTCGGTTTGTGCGATTTGTTGCCGCTCCCTTCTGCTCCTTTCCTTTCCTTTAAGGTGGCGGTCAAGTACGCTAGCTCTAGATTTGGTTCATGATGCTGAGGGGGAGTTGTTACACCCACCGGCCTATACGTATCACAAAGCAGGGTGGATTCTTGGGTTCATTTCACCGTGCCCAATCCTTTTGCTTGTTCTGAAAAATTCTTCTTACTCCTTGGTCCTTGCGGGCTTACGCAGATAGTGGCTTGGCCGGTGGCGCAGTGACCGCATTAACTCAGTCCATCGAGAAGGTAGATCATGGACACTGAAAAGTGATTCTTTTCTGCAGTGAGAAAAGTAGAGTTTATCTCTACAAGGATGCTACTTCCATTCAGAAATGTACTAGTAAGTTAGCCTACTTGACTGGATTTTCAACCATGCAAATTTATGGATCTTGGTATTCACATATATTATTATTAAGCAATAGAAAAATAAATCACCACGTTCATTCTCACATGCTTGAAATTACCTCATTGATTGAATGAAAAAGAGAAAGATTTACACCGTTGATTGTGGTGAATCCAGATTATAACGGTGTAGATTAATCGTATATGTATGAAAGTTGTTACATTTCTACAAGGAATTGAAGTATAACAAGTTGTACGGAAGCTGTTAAACATTCGAGTTGTATAACAAAGTACAACTTTATGTGTCGATATCAAAACACACAACATAGTATCTAGCAGTGTAATTGCGCGGGAAATTCAGCTAGTTATTATTGAAAAAGCATTTTTCCAGTAAAAGAATTAAGGAAGCTACAGAGGTATCACAAAGAAGATTGGGGTTGGAACTCTGGAGGAGACTGAAAAACAGAACCAAGAAAGTTTGAGCTTCAGTTACCGGTTCTCTTGAAAAATGCAACGCCTCAAGACCACACAAATTTGCAAAGTGTATGACTTTCAAGTACAGAATCTCTTTAGACCTTAAACCACACTGCAGGAGTTAGTAGGCTGTTTGACAAAGTGAAGTCAAATGGCCCGTTTTTTCCACTCCAACTGAACAATCCCTCGACTTTCAGTGATTTGGTGGCCAGGAGGCGACGCAATTGTGATATGATTTGTTAGGGTCATTGAACAGCTTACGTACTACTTTCTAGCTGGTAACAATTAACTAATCTTTGCCAGCTTCATCGCCGGACCAGAGAAAGGAACATGTGTGTGCATTCAGCAGAGGAAGTCCATCAAACAAGTGTTCCAATCTCCCAGGTAATCGTATCAATCAGTGGCGGAGCTAGAAATTAGATGATAAAGATGCATACTTCATACTCATAATTTTATAGTTTATACAATAGTTTAATAACATTATAAATCCAACACATATGTTCCAAATTTGTCAAAAGCACAATACAAACAGTTCAAATAAGGTCTTACATGAATAGAAAATTACAAAAAGCAACCAACATACAGAAAGCAACTCACATGCCACAGCTCAAAGCGACTCACCTGCTTCACCAGCACGGCAGCACCGGGCACCGATCCCGTCCCGACGTCCAGGCTCCCGAGTCCACTCCCGCGCCTTGCCACGGCGCTGCGCCGCGCTGCCACCCTCCTGCCGCCCCGCTTCGTGCCGCCGGTCACCTGCTCCCGCATTGCGCCGCCGGCCGCCTGCTTGCGCGCCGCGCTACTGCCCTCTCGTGTCGCGTCGCCGGCCATCTGCTCCCGCGCCACGCCGCCTGCTTCCCTGGTCCTCGTGTTGGGGAATTGGGTAGGAGATAGGAGAGGACCGAGGAGACATTAGGATCGGGGAGGAGAGGATTGGAGTGGTGTGGTGTATTCGGCTGGCTGTGGGTTGGAGTCTTGGACCGGCTGGTGAGGTACGCCGTAGGCGGTAGGTGTGAATGGAGTCATCAGTTATGGACCTTCGGTGGTGACCTGGTGGGCTGGGGGGCTGGGCTCTAATGAGAAAGTACCAGAAAGGCATAAACATAGCACACTGAATACAGATGCACTGAAGTCTGAAGAGTGACTGAGTGAAGAACTGATGAACTAATCCCCTGTTGGTGGTGACGGTGCATACCCGGCACCACTGCTGGTTCCGCCCCTGGTATCAATGATATGTTTAGTCTGAATGTTTCAAATGTTACTTTTTTTACGAATGAGCAGGAGAGCTACTTATTCATTGTTTTCAGGATAAGAAAAGGTTATTGTCGTAGCAAAGAAGGTCAGACAGTATAAAAAGGGGACCCCCGGTAGCTGCGAGCAGAACTAGGGGATCCTCTGGTGTGTGGGGGGACCGGTTGTCAAGAAAAATAAATTTGTATTAATTGTACTCCTAAAAAAAGTCTGTCTCATTACATGGGGGGATGGCTATTTATAGCCTTCCGACAGGATAAATGAGATTATGGATCTGTCCCTAAAAAGGCCCTACGCCTATAGGGGTCACAGGGGCTTTTCCTTCCCCTATGCGTAGCCTTCAGCTCATGGCAGACCCCCCAGGTCTTGGTCCATCCAGCTGGTACATTTGGTCCACTGGTGCCCTTCGGCCTTCGCATCCTGCAGGGTGTCCCCGGGCCAAGGGGTCCTAGACACCCTACGGCGCCCTCGGGGTGGCCCCGAGGGACTCCTGACTCACGGGCTCGTGGTGCTTGGTGGTTCTTTGAAAGCCTTCAGCCTGCCTCCGGAGCCTCCCCGAAGGTATGCCTGGTACCCTCGAGGAGACCCCTAGTTGTGCCTCCGGCCCGCTGGCCCATGCCTTCGCATGGGCTTTGGGACCCTCCTGAAGGTGTACTTGTACCCCCAGGGGCCCTGGGCCATGCCTCCAACCCCTAGCATTCGGGAGGGGGCCTTGTGGTCTTTGCCGAGTCATTGGGGCCGGTGTTGCTGTCCCTACGACAAGCCCCTTGAGATCGAGGTCTTGCTTCGTCATGGCTAAAACCGTGCCCTTTCCCGAATGGTACAAGCACATCGTCCCCTTTAGCCTAGCGAAGTGTGCTTTGTGTGGGTCCATGATGCCTCCCGCTATTATGATGGCACGTTTTTGTGTCGCGCACCATGATGCCGGTGATTAGCATTGATGGTGCTCCTTCGAACCACGTGGGCCGCCGTTGGTTGTCGTGTGCCATAATGAGGTTTGTTGGCACTAATGGCACTCCTTCGAATAGCACGGGCCACAGTTGGTTGCCGTGTGCCATAATGCCGTTGGAGAGGAGATGCTGTGTCCATGACGCGTGTCACCGTGTGACTGGCCCGCGGCTCCTCGGCTTCCCCGCCTTGTACCGTTTTGGTCCTGGTGCAAGTATAAAGGGGGGGGTTAAGCTCCCTAGTCTTCTTAACTTGCGCGTGAAAACCCTAAATTCCCGCCTTCGCAATTTTGCTCATTTTGCTGCTTGTTGCCCTGATCTTCATAGCTTGTGCAGTGTATCCTTCGACGCTTTCGGATGACGAAACGCTGTAAGGATGGAGGCGGCAGTGTGGCTGACACTTTTTTAGATAGGGTTCCGGGGGAGACCTTACTTTTTTGTGAAGGGGAGGTGAAGCCTAGTGTCGTCTCCCATAATTTTTTAGATAGGGCTCTGGGGGAGCCCTAACTTTTTTTTGTGAGGGGAGGCGAAGCCTAACGCCGCCCCATACTTTTTTAGATAGGGTTCCGGGGGAGTCCTAACTTTTTTACGAGGGGGAGGCGAAGCCTAGCGCCGTCCTCCATACTTTTTTTTAGATATGGCTCCTGGGGAGTCCTAACTTTTTTTTGTGAGGGCGAGGCGAAGCCTAGCGCCGTTCTCCATACTTTTTTTAGATAGGGCTCCGAAGGAGCCATAACTTTTGTTTTGGCGAGAGGGAGGCGAAGCCTAGCACCGTCCCCTATACTTTTTTAGATAGGGCTTCGAGGGAGCCCTAACTTCTTCTTTTTTATGAGAGGGAGGCGAAGCCTAGTGTCGCCCCATACTTTTTTAGAT
The DNA here is from genome assembly GCA_036346255.1 of Ampelocalamus luodianensis. Classification (NCBI taxonomy): domain Eukaryota; kingdom Viridiplantae; phylum Streptophyta; class Magnoliopsida; order Poales; family Poaceae; genus Ampelocalamus; species Ampelocalamus luodianensis. The sequence continues at coordinate 20,724,995 of CM070622.1, read as the reverse complement.
AGGGCTCCGGGGAGCCCTAACTTTTTTTGCGAGGGAGAGACGAAGCCTAGCGTCGTCCTCTATACTTTTTTTACATAGGGTTCCAGGGGAGCCCTAACTTTTTTTGCAAGGGGGGGGGGGGGAGAAGCCTAACACCGTCCCTATACTTTTTTAGATATGGCTCCGAGGAGCCCTAACTTTTTTTTGTTAGGGGGAGGCAATGCCTAGTGCCATCCCCCATACTTTTTTTAGATAGGGCTCCAGGGGAGCCATAACTTTTCTTTGCGAGGTGGAGGCAAAGCCTAGCGTCGTATTCCGGTGGACCTTGGTACTCAGGGCTAGGCACCTAGCGCCTGCTCATATTCGTTCCCGCGGAGAACAGTGGTGTGCACCGAGGCTGTATGCCATGCGCGATGTCTGTTTATACACTCATGCTTACGGAGGGCATCGATGTGCACCGGGCTTGTAAGCCATGCGCGGTGTCTGTTTATACACTCATGTCTGCGGAGGGCATCGGTATGCACCAGAATCCACACGCGGTGTCTGTTTATACACTCGTGCCTACGAATGGTATCGGTGTGCATTGGGGCTTGCAAGCCATGCGTTGTGTCTGTTTATACACTCGTGCCTGCGGAGGGCAACGGTGTGCACCGGGGCTTGCAAGCCATGCACGGTGTCCTTTGGTTGGCATGTTATGTGCGCTCACACGTGGTCTATTTCATTGATGGGGGGCAAAATGCCCGAAGTCGTACATATGTTTTTGTACATGTCTCCGCAGTTGTAGTGCAGCGGGGCGGCGATTGCCTGGGCACAACCGGGTTTTAACATTTGGGCGACCTTAAGGATAAAACTTGCCGGACGTGTAGATTGAGCTCGCCGTGTAGATGCCGGACGTTGACGCCTTCCAAGTGATCATACCCGGTTCATCTGAGAGACATATACCTGATAAGGCACGCCAAAGAGCAAAGTACTCTGGAAGTAGGTCAGCTGTTATGTTGTCTCGATATCGCCAATCCATCGTCTGTCTGCCAGGACGGCAGACACCGTTCTGGAATGGGGTCATGTGCGGCTATTGTCGGCACCTCGGATCACTGAATTTGAGCCCTCTGTGTATTCTGAATTAGTCCCAGATCAGTAGCTAGCTCACATAGTTGCAACATCGATAGAATCATATATATCCATACAACAAAATATCTAAGAAGCAGGCAAATTAATATTACTTAGTAGCAAAAGGACATTATGGTCAAGTCTTATAGAGTTTGCCACGCATGGCTTACAACAAAAGATAACCTGCAGTAGAAACCAAAACGTCTCGCGGTGGCCATCGACATGCCCACAGGCAATCGAGTGAAGGACATGACCTAGTTCGCATAGTCTTTGAAGTAGTCTTCCTCATAGAACTCGGTGTTCCCTGGTTCTTCTACGACGACTGATCAACAAATGGCACAAAGCCATGAGTACTTAAATTACTCAGCAAGTCATAGGGAAATGTATGCATATAGTATTCATGCAAAGCTTGAACAAGGATAATTTTATGTTTAATTTGCGAAAAGCAGTATTTACAGTAAATAGATTAAAGAGCATAATTTAAAAAATTAATACATAAGTAAACAAGTTTCTTTGAAACAACTAGTGAACACTCCGTTCACTTCCCAACTATTCCAACCAAACCTCTATTCCAATATTTTTTTGTGAAAATCTACCCCTCGTGTGAAATCATGAAGTATTGTTCATAACTGGTGATACGACTATTCGGATAGTTTTACACTCCGTAGAGGTTGTACAGCTTGACCCATAAGAGATAATCATCTTATAATGTCAGATATTTCACACTTGTGATTGCACGGTATGGCCCAGATCAATAGCACACAAAGTTAAGTCCTCAGTGACTACTCAGGCGAGGCAACCACATCCCAAAATCATCTCCTTTACTGCACAATCACTCGTCCGAGTATAAATCATTTTCAGTTCAACCCGGCCAAATGACAACCCTTGCCATGGCACAACAAACTTTTAACAACAGTGGCCGCATCACAATTTTATATTTTATTAAGTCAAATTTAATCATTCTTTGAGCATGTGATCATGAATCCCATCGTACGACTAAAGCATGGCTAAGCATATACGATACCCAAGTTGGTAATTAAATATGACCAATTGAAATTCACCCAACCTATGGTGTCCAAGGGTACATGTCATTCATAATTTTCCAAGGAGGCATAATGTCAATTAGGTGATTAACTACTTCCGAAACTATTTTTATACAATTAGCAATGCATGTTTATATCAAACAATATAGTTTTATAAAGTGGTTATGACTTGATCAAAGGTCTACGACTTGCCTTCGTTGGAGTGTTGAGATGCTTCAATCGTCGGGTCCAAGAATTCTTCTGAAACACCGGAATCTATACTTGTGAAAAGAGCCAAATACATAAAATAATTTCAAATAAAATCCAAAAATTATCAAATTAGTACCAAAAGAAAGACACTTTGAATCACTCGATTCGGAGCTCGAACATAGGAGAACGAGTTCCCGAAATTTTTGAAAACACACGAAATGATGAAAATAGGATTTTCCTGATTTTTTGGAATTACTTTTTGATGAACTGTAGTTGTCTCGATCTTTCGATGAGAAGGATAAATTCCGATTGGGTGATGATTAACTCTCACGAACCAGGCTACGAACACAGCACGTACAAACCAAGCAATCGCTGAACTAATCACCAAGTCGTTATCAACCGTGCCAAAGACCCGATTGACCTGATCACGAGGATCTATTCCTGCAAGCAATCAAAGAACAAGCAAGAACGAAGTAACAAGCAATATGAATCGCAAATATGTAATTGAGTTCAAAAGGTGGGATTCCGCAGAGGTTCTTTACGGTTGGTCTAGTCGACACAAGCGAAGAACAAGAGTTTTCACAATGGAGAAACTAAACAAACGAAATCCGCCCAACCCTAATGGCGGCGGCCACTATGTATAGGAGGGAGAGGGGAAATAAGGGGGTGGCGGTATTGTTCATGCATGAATAGTAATCATGTGAACAGTACGGGGCTGCCTAGGGTTACAAGGCCATGGGCCCAAGTTCGACTCAAAAATAGGCTCTGACTCTTTTGGTGATTGTGGTGCGCTCAAAAGGAATTTGGAGGTGAGGCTAGATCCGTTGAAAAGATGACGAAATAAGCTTTCAATCAAGTACTCGTGCGCCTCAAACGGAGTCCGTATGTGAAAGTTATGCATATTTGTAGTCGGTGCTGTCTCTAGTGGCCGAATTGGATTGCACAAGCTTCTCTTCATGATCAGCTCCTAAGTTCCTGATTAAAAGAAGATCACGTGCATTAGGTAGTAGCATATTCTTATTAGAAACAAAATGCACTCCTAGAAACGAAGTCACCTGATGGTTCAATTGACGTGCATGAGCTCTTGTGATTGGACCTTGGAAGTGCATAGGTTCAGATCTATTGTGGGGAGTGTTGGTTGTATGCATGGAAGTGATGTCTTCATCACTTTTCTAAGGGAAAATTATTTTATTGCGCCATCTGACGTCAGCAGGGGGATTTAATATTTTACCCAAAATAATTTTCCGAATAAAAAGAAAGAAAAACCACATGGGTGGCCATGCAAGCAGAGGGGGCGATGTGGAACTGAGGTGGCACCGATTTGGCCGTGGGGTGGCGTCGCCACGTCAGCAAACGGCGATAGCGGCTCGGGCGTGGTGCTCACCGGCGCTACGCGCCTCGGCGATCAGCGGTGAAGGCAGCAACAGGAAGAGCCGAGCGAGGCAAACCTAAGGCTCTCGGTTTTGGCGACAAAGAATGATGAGATGTCCGGTAGCGAGTGGGGAAAGCGGCGGCGGCAACAGTCGAAGGCAGCGCTAGGGCTCCGGCGACGACCTGGTGAAGAGGGGACACGCACAGCGTATCCCGCACCCATGCGATGTCGACGGTGGAGACGAAGGCGACGGAGGAGGCTCAACCACGACGCATGAGGCGGAGAGGCGAGCTCCGACCGGCGGCAGCAATCGCAAAGCACAGGGAGGAGAGGGCGAGAGAGAGGGAGAGGATCAGGGAAAGAAAGAGGAGCTAACGGGGTGCTCAGGGTGTGCCTAAATAGGGGAGGGGGAGAGGCGAGAGGGGAGATCGGCATGGGCGGAGCTCCGAGCGGCATGGGCATGGAGTAGGCGATGGAGAAGACGGGGCAGGTGGGAGGAAGAAAAGTGGGGGAACGGGCGCGGCGGAAGTCAAGGTAATTAATGCGCACATCGATGAGGGAAAAGAGGGAGGAAAACGCACCGAGGACAGAGACTTCCTCTGTGGCGGTGATGAGGGTGTGCGCTAGGACGGCATGGGCGCAGGGAAGAAGGTGAGCAGGGGAGAGGGGGAGGCTGGCAGGTGGGACCGCCTATTAGTGAGAGAGTGGGAGGGGCGTGCGGGAGCAGGCTGGGGAGCAGAGCGGGCCGGGGAAGCTGGGCCGTGGGGAGAAAAGGAGTGGGCCGAGAGGAGGAAATCGGCCTGAAGCAAAAAAAGATTTAAGTTTTGATTTTCAATTTTTAGAAATACCAGTAAACAAAAAGGCTTTTTAGAAAATAGTAAACATAGTCCAGAAATTCAAGAAAAATGCACAGAAATTCCTTGAGTCATTTGGAACTTAATAAAAATATTTACAACTTGACTTTGGCTTTTAATTTTGCAAATACATTATTTTAATTCTAGGACAAAAAGGAAACCCCTTTTTAAATTCCAAAAAAAATCAAGAAAATACTTAAAATACTCCTTTTGATTTTAGATCCAATAAAACCCAAGAAAATTTAAATAAACCAAATTTTGAATTAATTGAAGTTTGATTAATTTATATTAAATTATTTTTATTTTTTTAAAATTCCAAGTTAAGATTTAACAACTTAATAAAATCAAATGTTTTTTTTATTTTGGAACTTTTTCAAAAAGCCTAGAAAATTTGGGTTGTTACAGCTATAGATGTTAGGCGCAATGTTCATTGGTGCCATCCCCCCCGACCAGGAGTTGCGCCAGAAGTTAGCCTCGTGACCCGTTCCGATGGACACCCGCGTGGCCGCATGAAAGAGGTCCCAATCAGACCGATCATAGGGTAGTTCTGTACCCACATAGGGCTTGTTTGGATAGGAAGAGATTAGAACTAATTCCTTCGGATTGGAAGGGATTTTAGTTCAAATTTCGAATCAATCTGAAGGGATTGAGTCGGATCACAATATATCCAATCAAGCCCTCAGGTTTTTCTGGTGATGTCCAATCCAGAGCCAACGTTCCCGCAGGGCGCTGCCAGATCTCTCCAAGTCATGAACGCCCGGGACGCCATACTCTACTGCATGACACACCGTTGCCCAGGAGATTTTGCATTGACCACCACTGGTGGTTTCCGCGGCGCTCTAGAGCATGCTCGCCTTAGAGCATGTACAATAGGGTGACATCAGCCGTCTATAATACTTGCCACGTAAGATTTTTTATGACATAGATGAGAGAGAAGGAGGAGAGAGGTAGAAGCCGTCCGGCATGCAACAGACAGTCTATAAGGTCCTTATAGACATCACTTTTGTTGTTGTATCTATGCTGTCTGTAACCCACATGTTTTGTGACCTCTTTTTATGGGGGACATTTATAGACAACTTAAAGACAATTCATTATATGAGTTATGTTTAGTTTTGTCTACAGATGACATGGAAGATACTACAGATAACCACTATCTATACCACTGTACATACCCTTAGCTTATCCAAATGCTTGCGGATCCAGGCGGGCAGGTGGTGTAGTGTCATCAGGTAAACAGGTGGCACAGAGAGAACAGATATCAGGAGAATTAACCGGCCCACCGGAGAGAAAAAAACTTCCCCTTTCACCCGGCTAAGGGTTTGTTTGGAAAGTCCAATTCTGATCGGGATCTATGTGAATAAGTCGGGAATTTGAACTAAAATTCTGGTGTATCAATGTAGATAAGTAAGGATTTTGGCTCAACTAAACAAGGTAACGTTAATTCTCACTTGTTACAATAAACAAACTGTAAATTGACTGGTTATTTTTCTTTTGTTTTGGTTCGCAAGATATGCTGCGTTGTCAAAATGCATAGTAGGATTGACGCAAGCAATTCTGCATTTCCATTCAGGCTCATGTATTGTACTGTCGAGTTGAATTCTGGTTCAAACAAATCAGTCCTACAAGCCTTTTTTTTAATATATAAAAGGTTTGCCCCCATTTCTATTAATAGAAACCAAGCTACAAGGTCCAAGTTCCAACATCACTAAAAAGAAAATTACAATAAGGTTTGAACGACTGAATTTTTTGCTAGCAGCGTAGCAACGACTAGACAAACCAGAGCAAGAAAGCACCTAAGCCTACGCACATTTAACTTGACAAAAACAGCTATGATAACTGACAAACAGAGCACAACTTTCCATCTAGTCCACGATGCCCATCTCCTCCTTTCTCCAAAAACATCATTAGCAATTTGCCACATTGTCGTAACGTCCTTGATAAGTAGCTCCTGTTCGCCCTCCTCCTTTTGTAGTTTGGCCCAAAGATTAATCCATCGACATATAGTGTATATCAACAATACAAGTTCTGCATGCCATTTTTGTCGGAAGCACGCTGAATTACACGTTTCTCAGATGTGTCGTAGCAGGGCACCAAGGGGTGCCCCGCCCATTAGGGTCGTCAGGAATACAAGTGTGTCGTGGAGGATATCATACATGTGTATAGACCAAGTCTATGTAGTGTACTTAGACAAATGTACCTAAATGTCCCCCTCATACATGTTAGGGCAAGAAAGAAAACGTTCCTTCTTGGCCCCTATATATAGAGCCCCAAGGGCATGTAAGAGGGGGGTTCTGCTCATTCACACTCATAACGCAATACACTCATACATCTTGTGACTTTGGCTCATCCCCCCTTCGATCCTTCCATGACAAAAGGGTACTCCGTACCCACTGTCTAGCGATGCTACGACGGTTAGCGCTGACTGTGCGGACCGAACAAGAAGCTAAACAAGAAAAAGGAGCCGAAGGCCACCTTCTACCGAAGAACAACCCTCGCGAGGTCAACCCCACACCCGGGCTGGAGAACAACCCTCGCGAGGCCAACCCCGCATCCGGGCCGAAGAACAACCCTCGTGAGGCCAACCCCGCAACCGGGCCAAATAACAACCCTCGTGAGGCCAACCCCACACCCGGGCCGAAGAACAACCCTCGCGAGGCCAGGGTTAAAGCCATTTTTTGGCCGAAGCACCCCCAACCCCCCTTGCCGACGCCTCCACACAGCCGTAGTCTCACAGCTGCACCCCTCGCGGTGCCCGAAGCCTCCATGAGCCCCCTCACGGTGACCAAAACCCCCTCGCTCTGGTGCCCACACCTTCGTCAGCCTCGCCTCCGACGTGCTGCACCTCCACTGACGCCGGCCTACGATCGCCCGATTCATAAAATGGTTGCTAAGCCCACTAACACCAGTTTCCTTGTCCCCCTAACAAAACCCTTAATCCAGTTGCTAAACAGCTAGTGGATATCCATTAGAGGACTAGGCAAACCAAAAGTACAACCCACAACATTTCAAATGAATCTTGTCAAGGGACAAAGCAAGAATAAGTGGTTGATATTCTCATCAGCACCAGAAAAAAAAACGCAAGCTTTGTGTCGAACCCAGGAACGAAGGATCCCGAATTCTCTGTGTTCATACACTAGTCCAGGATTGCTAGCGTACACAGTCAAACAAAAGTGATAGCACAAACATATCACACACTTTATTAATAATAACTCAAAGTTTATTACAAAAGAGGCCTGGGGCCAAATAGATAAATAACACAACAGAAAGCAAAATAGTGGTAGACCATATGACTTGCCACAGGCAATCATCTGGGGGCGTAGGCCTAGTCGTCAAGATCCTCACCGTCCTGATAAATGTCTTCTCCTGAATAAAGATTATTCAGCAAGAGTAAGCACAACTTCCGTGCTTGCAAGTTACACCCAATATTGAAAGATAATGCATGCATAAGGTAAGCAAAGGATATTGGCAGGGTTCATTTTGCATAAACAACATTTTCAAGTTAAATACTCATATTAATTTCTAAGGCCAGTTTTTATACTATAACTAAAATAAGTGTTTAAAATGGCAGTTGTATAGTGGATAACCTCCATTAATTGAATGGTGAAGGATATCCTCCTATCACTTGGCTAACCGCCCAATTTCTACCATAGGATTAACCATCCTAGAATCATCTGTTGAAATTATTTTATAAACCAAAAACAAAGTCTAACTTAGAGTGACTTTGCTAGCATGTCCATGACCGCGGACGCGGCTATTCGAATAGTTTCTAATCTACAGAGTTTGTACAGCTTTACCTACACGAGATAATATGCTTTTAATGTCGGCCAAAGCACGCTTCCGAAGGCGTGTGACTAAGCAATTATCATGAGGCCGTTACAATGCAATGTCTTATTGTATTCATGCCCGCTAAGGTTTCGCTACCTTTGGACTAACCATCCTCCGGGAGCCCCCTCTTGCGCCAGGTGGGACTAATGTCTAACCGACCCCCACACAAACAACATAGCACAAATATCACTAAGATGTCACAAATTATTTAGCTAAATCCTTCCCATACAAGACATGTGGTGGTACGGTAAGGCGTAGTAAAAAGCGGCTCAAAGACCGGTCCTCAATTGACTTAGGTGACTTCCAATTATAACCCTGGGACTTAACCTTAACTAGATTAAGCCCGTGGATAAATCTGCACCCACCATCCATCCATTCAGCCCAAGTCCAAACCCTTTTTGATTTTATTTAGGGTAAAACCCATTGTATAAACCTTTTGCGGTAAGACAATACCACAATAACCAATTTAAAATAAATACGTAAAAGATTTGGCTAAACTCTCCCAAATTCATGAGTGTGATCTAAGCATGGCTAAGCATAGGAAAAATTTTAATATCATTTTGCCTAAGGGTGACAAGGAATTCAAATTCAATAATCAAATTTGCCATACAATGAAGATTGGAATAACTATATACAAAAATAGGGTATTCAAACAATTATATAAACATATACATGCATTAAGTAATTTAAAAACTGAAAATGCATTTAAATTAATGGGATCAACATGATCAATGGTATAACTTACCTTCGTTGACGTCCTGAAAAACTAAGTCTTCGGGCTCGTCAAATTCTCCGGAGTCGTCGAAGTCTATACGCGAAAATACGTCAAATTAACTTCAAATTCAAATAAATTCAAAAAAACAACTCAAATTAACTCCAGATTGAAATATTTTGGTTTAGTTAGCTAGATTATAATTTTATACACATTTTTCAACTTGAATCACCCAATTTGGAGTTCAGATGCAAAAGATATGAATTTTAGAAGTTTAAAACTTAAATCTGCAATTTAAATGAATTTCCCGAATTATTTTTCTAAAGGAAAATCTATTTACTGCGCAATGCTGACGTCAGCGATGGATTTTCGGAATTTAAAGGAATTAGAATAATTCCCTGACATGTGGGCCCCACGTGTCATAGACACGGTCTGTATGGACTAAGTCCATGTTGGTTGGGGATCGGGGCTAGGCTGAGCTGGCGGGCGCGTGCGTGCGTAGCGCCACGCAAGCGGTGACCGGGCGACCACGCCAACGAGGGAGGTGAGGTGGCGTCTACATGGCTGTGAGGTGGCATCCACGTGGTGGTGCCACATCACCTAACAACGGCGATGGCTCGGCCGCGGGCTTGCCGACGAACGGCGGCACAGCGACAAGAGTGGGTGGTGCCAAACGAGAGAGGGGAGCGTGAGGGTTAATATGCGCACAAATTTGTCACCTGAGGTGGCGGAGATAGCCGGTGGCGACATGAAGGGCGGCGGCGCGGTACGATCGACGGCGAAGTAGCAGCTCCAGGGGTCCTCCGGCGCGGCGAGAGGGCGTACCAGCTTCGCGGTGACCAGACGATGACGATGGTGAGGTCGGCGGGGGCGGAGCGGCTCTGCTGGCGGCGCAAACGAAAATTGAAGCTCTCGCGGTCGCCGGCAAAGAAGCTCAAAATCCGAGTGCTACGTGCGGGGAGGAGGGCTGTGGGTGGCGGCTATGTGCTGCGGAGGTTGAGGCGGTCCTGGTGCCCCCTCTTATAGGGCAAGGGTGTCGGGAATTCATCGTGGCGCGCAAGAAGCTCCCGCTAGTGTCCGAGGCAGAATTGGGGGAATCGGGGCCAGGGATGGAAGGGAAGAGACCAAAACGGGCGCGATTTGATGCGACGGTCTTAATGCGTGCGGAAACGTGCGGATTTAACGGGGATTGCACCGAGTTTTGGAAGGTCCGAGCCCGCGCCAATGGCGGTCATGCGGTGAAGAAAAGGAAGGAGGAGCGAAGAAGAAAGGAAAGGAAGGAGATGACGGGGGCACGTCCGATTTTGATCGAACGGTCAACAACAATGCGCGTGTAAAGGAAAGTAACGGTCAATATGAGCCGTACGATTGAGATCCGACGGTGCAAAACCAAGGAAGCGTTCGGTCGCCCGAACGTTTCATTGAATTCTGGCCGTTGGATTTCAATCCAACGGCTGAGATGCGTGCGGGGGTAAACGCGTGGGAGAAGCGGGCCGAACGGGCCGCGTGCGCGTGAAAAAAGAAAACGGGCTGCGCTAGATTCGGCCCATTGGCTGATTGAGGTTTTTCTTTTGATTTTTTAATTAATTAATTGCTGATAATTCAAATAGGCTTTAGAAAATAGCAGATTAAGTCCAATATTTTTTAGAAAATACACAGAAATTCTCTAGGGCCTTTTGGACTTAAATAAAATATTTTTAACTATTATTTGGTAATAGATTTTGCAAATAAATTTGTTTAGCTTTAAATTATTCAAGTAAAAGCTTTTACAAATTTCAAAAAATCCCACAAAAATAATTAAACTTTATTTTCAACTGAAATTTGAAATTTGGGCCGTTACAAACCTACCCCCCTTAAAGGGAATCTCGACCCCGAGATTCAGACTTGGTTAGCAAAAAGATCGGGATAGTTGGTCTTGAGGTCTTCTTCTTTCTCCCATGTAGGTTCACTTTCTGGATGGTGAATCCACTGCACCTTGTATGATCTGATGATTCTGCTCCTAGTAACACGCTCTGCGACATCCAGAATTTTAATTGGTCGCTCCACATAGGTGAGATCTTCTTGAAGGTCACAGCTCTCCAGGAGGGTGTGGTCTTTGGGCACTCCAAGGCATTTCTTTAACTGTGATACGTGGAAGACATTATGCACTGCTGACAAGGCTGCTGGTAGCTCCAGCTGATAAGCTACTTCTCCACGTCTTGCCAAGATCTTGTATGGCCCGATATATCTGGGTGCGAGTTTTCCTTTCGTCTGGAATCTCCTTACTCCTATGAGTGTAGTAACTCTGAGATAGACAAAATCTCCTACCTCAAAGTTTAATTCCCTCTGATGGTTATCAACATAACTCTTTTGTCGGAATTGAGCTACTTTCAGACGTTCTCGTATAGCCTTTACTTTACTTTCAGCTTCTTTGATCAACTCAGGTCCAAAGAGCTAATGTTCTCCTACCTAATCCCAAAGAAGCGGGGTTCTGCATTTTCAACCATATAAAGCTTCGAATGAGGCCATCTACAGACTGGCTTGGTAGCTATTGTTGTACGAGAACTCTGCATATGGCAGATCCTTGTCCCAACCTTTTCCATAATCTAGGGCACAGGCTCGAAGCATATCCGTGAGAACTTAGTTGGTGCATTCCGTCTGACCATCAGTCTGAGGATGATAGGCTGTACTGAAGTTGAGTCGGGTTCCTAAGGCTTCATGCAGGCTCTGCCAAAACCTTGATGTAAATTGGGAACCTCTGTCAGACACGATCTTATTGGGTACTCCGTGTAAACAGACGATCCTGGCCATATATAATTCTGCTAGTTGACTGCTTCGGTATGTGGTCTTGACTGGAATAAAGTGGGCTACTTTAGTCAACCGGTCAATTACCACCCAGATGGAATCATATCCTGATTGGGTTCTAGGGAGTCCGGTGATGAAATCCATACCAACTTCTTCCCACTTCCACTCGGGAATTGTTAATGGTTGCAACAGACCAGCGGGTCTTTGATGCTCTGCCTTAACTCGCTGACAAACATCACAACGAGCTTCATGCTGACCCACCAATATTTTTCTTTTAGGTCCTGATATATTTTGGTGCTTCCAGGATGAATGGAGTATGGTGATTCATGAGCCTCTTTCAGAATCGACTCTTTTATCTCCTGCTGATTGGGTACACAGATGCGGTCTCCAAATCACACTGTCCCTTGCTCATCCTCAGAAAAACCTGGGGCTTTTCCTCTTCTCTTATTATTTTTGATTTCCTTGATGTCTTCATCTTCTAACTGCTTTGTTCTGATCTGACCCTGAAGAGTCGGTTGAACTTCCAATGCGTTCACACAGCCCTGGTTGGTAATCTCTAAGTTAAGTGCTTCAATTCTTCATACAACTCTGGCTGATTCTTCTGCACCACGATGGTGTTGCAATACACCTTTCTACTCAGGGCATCTGCCACCACATTGGCTTTGCCCGGATGATAATGGATTCCGAGGTCGCAATCCTTTATCAACTCCAACCATCTTCTTTGTCGGAGATTGAGTTCCGATTGGGTGAAGATGTACTTTAGACTCTTATGATCCGTGAAAATCTCACAGCGGTTACCAATGAGGTAGTGCGACCAGATCTTCAGAGCATGCACAATTGCTGCTAACTCAAGATCGTGAGTCGGATAATTCCCTTCGTGTGGCCTCAACTGCCGGGACGCATAAGCTGCGACCTTGCCTTCCTGCATCAGTACACATCCGAGGCCTTATCGGGATGCATCACAGAAGATCTCAAAGTCCTTGCGGATGTCCGGTAGAATTAACACCGGTGCTGAGACTAGCCTCTTTTTCAGTTCCTGAAAACTTTCTTCGCAGGCGTTTGTCCATTCGAACTTCTTTTCTTTCTTCAAGAGTTGGGTCATGCATGGGTCTTGCAAGTTTAGAGAAACCTTCGATGAACCTGCGGTAATAACCTGCTAGTCCAAGGAAACTTCTCACTGCGGTGACTGATCAGGGTTGTTTCCAGTGCATTACTGCCTCAACTTTGGCGGGGTCTACTGCAATTCCTCCTGCTGACACAATATGTCCAAGAAATGTCACTTGACTTAGTCAGAATTCACTCTTGCTGAATTTGGCATAAAGCTGGTGTTCCCTGAGTTTGTCCAGGATCATTCTGAGGTGCTTTTCATGTTCTTCTTCATCCTTTGAGTAGATGAGAATGTCATCGATGAAAACAACCACAAACTTATCCAAGAATTCCATGAACACTTTGTTCATCATATTCATGAAATAAGCAGAGGCGTTCGTCAAACCGAAATACATTACGGTAAACTCGTACAGTCCATATCTGGTGGTGAAAGCGGTCTTCGGAATATCTCCCGGTCTGATCTTCAGTTGGTGATAGCTGGATCTCAGATCAATCTTCGAGAAGACACTTGCTCCTTTCAGTTGATCAAACAGATCATCAATTCGGGGTAACGGATATTTGTTCTTGATTGTCACCTCATTGAGTGATCTGTAATCAACGCACATTCTCATACTATTGTCTTTCTTCTTGACAAATAGTACTGGTGCTCCCCAAGGTGAAGAACTGGGTCGAATGTACCCTTTGCTTTGCAATTCTTTAATTTGCTTCTTTAGCTCTGCTAACTCGTTGGCTGGCATTCTGTAGGGCCGCTTCGAGATTGGAGCTGTCCCGGGGACTAGATCGATTAGGAATATTATGTCCCTATCTGGTGGCATGCTGGGTAAGTCATCAGGAAAGACATCAGGGTATTCCCGGACTACAGGTATGTCTTCAAGTTTTACTTCCTTCAAGCTGGTGAGGATGGAACTCTCTCCGGTGCGGGTCTTGGGCTTGAATTCTACTGAAATTCCCTCCTCATTGGTGAGGGTTATAGACCTATTGGCACAGTCTATTTGTCCATGATTCTTGGCTAGCCAGTCCATTCCGAGAATTACATCCAGACCTTGGGAGTACAAGACTATCAAGTCTGCTAGAAAAGATACTCCGGATATCTCAAGGGTAAGATTTGGGCACAGAGAACTAGTTCTCATTTCCGAGCCCGGGGAATGGATAATCATAGGGGTGACTAGGGAGGATATAGGTAACCCATATTTTCCCACAAACTTATTTCACATGAAAGAATGTGAAGCTCCAGAATCAAATAGGACAGATGCTGGTATCGAATTAACAAGGAACATACCGAGAATCACATCTAGTGCTGCCTGGGCTTCTTCTGCAGTGACATGGTTCACCTGACCCTTGGTGAACTGGCATGTTGGCCTTGTGGTGCCGTCGGTAGCTGGAACTCCTGAGGTTGGCTTGGCTGGAGTCACACCTTGCTGCTTCTTCGGGCATTTGTTGGCATAATGCCCGCCTCGCTCTGATGGAAGCAAGTAACTCCCGAGGCCGAGGAAGTGGAATGCTTCACAAACCGCCTCCGAGCGAGGTGTTGCGGAAGCCGGAGGTGTTGCGCCACAGAGCGCGCCGGGTTTCGGACGTGGAAGATTGGAATTTCCCACGTTGCGGTGGCTGTGGTGCGGTGAAGCGAGGCTTGGGAAGACCTCCCGCATTGAACCTCTGAGCGGCCATCCTCCGCTTGCGGTTCTCCATTTCCAGGTGCTTGGCCTCTTAACGGATCGCCTTGTCCTCCAACTGCTTGAAGTCAGTGAAATTCTGGGATATCAGTTGGACAGAGATGTCATCATTTAGCCCTTCCAGAAACCTCTCCTGTCGATCCTCATCTCTGGCTACGTCGGCTGGGGCGTAGCGGGCAAGTTGGTTGAATCGGTGCAGATATTCATTCACCATGCGGTTGCTCTGACGGAGTGCATGGAACTCCTTCTTCTTCAACGTCATCATTCCCGCCGGGATGTGTGCGTGGCGAAAAGCTCGCACAAAGTCGGCCCATGTGATGGATTGAGCATCGGCATGGGAGATACAATAGTTATCCCACCATTCAGCTGCGGGACCGTTAAGTTGGTGAGAGGCAAACAAGTCCCTCTCACGATCAGTGCACTGGGTAATATCCAGCTTCTTCCCAATGGCCCGAAGCCAATCGTCGGCGTCCATTGGTTCTGTGCTGCTCGAAAAGGTCGGTGGATGCATCCTCATGAACTCAAACATGGTCATCCTTTGGTGGTAAGGGAGTGGGGCCTGAGCTGCTACTGCTGCGGTAGCGGCTTGAGCATTCTGAGCATTGTGCAGGGTTTGGGCGAGAAGATCGATCAGATGAGTTTGATTTGCCATCATCTGGCGCTAGTCGGGTCCTTCTGCCGGTGGTGGTGGTGGCTACGGAATGTGGTTATCTTGATAATCATCCTGGTCATTCCCTTGGCCACTGGCACTGCCGCTGCCTATCCTGCGAGTAGTCACCATCTGCTGGATCCTCCAAGGATTTAGAAAAGATAGCAAGAAAACTCTAAGGGGGTAAATCTAAAATACCCAAGAACCAATAAACACACAACAAAGAACAAACTTTTCAAAATAGTTCTTTTATTCATTTATTTTATTAATTGATTATGGCTATCACAAAGGTAATTGATAGCTCATAATTCGTGACTAAAGTACGGACTAAAGGAAAAACAGCTATGGGGTACTGGGGGTGTAGTCTATCTCATTAGAGCTAGCCTCGCCTACCTTGTAGCTAGCCAACTCTTCTTCTACTGCTTTCAGCCTTGCTTCCGCATACTCCAAGATATCCTGGGTGGTACGCAAATCCTCCAAGGTATTCCCGTAGGCATAATTCAATGCCTTCGTCAGGTCCACCTGGTGCGTCAGCTTAGGAGAATCCTCTTCTCTGGCGGAGCGGAAGGTGCTGTCGAGTCTGGTCGGAAGATGCATCGGGTAATAATGGAACCCGGTGCCATTGAGATAGCGTTCGTAGATGTGGCGGAGACGACGGATTGCTTCTCTTGCTGCATCCTGGATGCCATCGGCGAAGGTGTTGCGTCTGATCGGAGCGTGGAAGATGTGGAAGACCGTGTTTGGCCAGAGATCGGAGTAGATCAGCACTTCCACCCTCCAAAGACGTTGTTCTCCTACTTTGTACTTGTAGCCTTGGAATGTTGGCCCCTTCTTGTACTCCATGTGTTGCATCATCTCCCAAAGAAGCTCAGCCCAGTGTCCAGCAAGAACTCCGTGAGAGGTAGCATCCGGTATCTCAGCCATCTACAGTTTTTGAGAAAGAGATGAGTCAGTAACCATTTTAAAGAGAAGGGTTGAGAGAGGACTCCGGACAGACTCAAAATAGTTTTAATTTTTGGAAATAAGTCCTTATGGATATTCTAAGGCCACGACCTACAGTCGATATGGCTCTGATACAACTTTTGTCGAACCCGGGAACGAAGGATCCCGAATTCTCTGTGTTCATACACTAGTCCAGGATTGCTAGCGTACACAGTCAAACAAAAGTGATAGCATAAACATATCATGCACTTTATTAATAATAACTCAAAGTTTATTACAAAAGGGGCCTCGGGCCAAATAGATAAATAACACAGCAGAAAGCAAAATAGTGGTAGACCACATGACTTGCCACAGGCAATCGTCTGGGGGCGTAGGCCTAGTCGTCAAGATCCTCACCGTCCTGATAAATGTCTTCTCCTGAATAAAGATTATTCAGCAAGAGTAAGCACAACTTTCGTGCTTGCAAGTTACACCCAATATTGAAAGATAATGCATGCATAAGGTAAGCAAAGGATATTGGCAGGGTTCATTTTGCATAAACAACATTTTCAAGTTAAATACTCATATTAATTTATAAGGCCAGTTTTTATACTATAACTAAAATCAGTGTTTAAAATGACAGTTGTATAGTGGATAACCTCCATTAATTGAATGGTGAAGGATACCCTCCTATCACTTGGCTAACCGCCCAATTTCTACCATAGGATTAACCATCCTAAAATCATATGTTGAAATCATTTTATAAACCAAAAATAAAGTCTAACTTAGAGTGGCTTTGCTAGCATGTCCATGACCGCGGACGCGGCTATTCGAATAGTTTCTACTCTGTAGAGTTTGTACAGCTTTACCCACACGAGATAATATGCTTTTAATGTCGGTCAAAGCACGCTTCCGAAGGCGTGTGACTAAGAAATTATCATGAGGCCGTTATAATGCAATGTCTTATTGTATTCATGCCTGCTAAGGTTTCGCTACCTTTGGACTAACCATCCTCCGGGAGCCACCTCTTGCGCTAGGTGGGACTAATGTCTAACCGACCCCTACACAAACAACATAGCACAAATATCACTAAGATGTCATAAATTATTTAGCCAAATCCTGCTCATACAAGACATGTGGTGGTACGGTAAGGCGTAGCAAAAAGCGGCTCAAAGACCGGTCCTCAATTGACTTGGGTGACTTCCAATTATAACCCTGGGCCTTAACCTTAACCAGATTAAGCCCGTGCATAAACCTGCACCCACCATCCATCCATTCCGCCCAAGTCCAAACCCATTTTGATTTTATTTAGGGTAAAACCCATTGTATAAACCTTTTGTGGTAAGACAATACCACAATAACCAATTTAAAATAAATACGTAAAAGATTTGGCTAAACCCTCTCAAATTCATGAGTGTGATCTAAGCATAGCTAAGTATAGGACAAATTTTAATATCATTTTGTCTAAGGGTGACAAGGCATTCATATTCAATAATCAAATTGGCCATACAATGAAGATTGAAATAACTATATACAGAAACAGGGCATTCAAACAATTATATAAACATACGCATACATTAAGTAATTTAAAAACTGAAAATACATTTAAATTAATGGGATCAATATGATCAGTGGTATAACTTGCATTCGTTGACGTCCTGAAAATCTAAGTCTTCGGGCTGATCAAATTCTCGGGAGTCGTCGAAGTCTATACGCGAAAATACGGTAAATTAACTTTAAATTAAAAAAAACAACTCAAATTAACTCCAAATTAAAATATTTTGGTTTAGTTAGCTAGATTATAATTTTATACAAATTTTGCAAATTGAATCACCCAATTTGGAGTTCAGATGCAAAAGATATGAATTTTAGAAGTTTAAAACTTAAATCTGCAATTTAAATGATTTTCCCGAATTATTTTTCTAAAGAAAAATCTATTTACTGCGCAATGCTGATGTCAGCGATGGATTTTCGGAATTTAAAGGAATTAGAATAATTCCCTGACATGTGGGCCCCACGTGTCATAGACACGGTCTGTATGGACTAAGTCCATGCTGGTTGGGGATCGGGGCTAGGCTGAGCTGGCGGGCGCGTGCGTGCGTGGCGCCACGCAAGCGGTGACCAGGCGACCACACTAGTTAGGGAGGTGAGGTGGCGTCTACATGGCTGTGAGGTGGCATCCACGTGGTGGTGCCACATCACCTAACAATGACGGTGGCTCAGCCGCGGGCTTGCCGACGAACGGCGGCACGGCGACGCGCACAAATTTGTCACCTGAGGTGGCAGCGATAGCCGGCGGCAACGTGAAGGGCGGCGGCGCGGTACGGTCGATGGCAAAGTAGCAGCTCCAGGGGTCCTCCGGCATGGCGAGAGGGCGTACCAGCTCCGCGATGACCAGACGATGACGATGGTGAGGTCGGCGGGGGCGGAGCGGCTCTGCTGGCGGCGCAAACGAAAATTGAAGCTCTCGCGGTCGCCGGCGAAGAAGCTCAAAATCCGAGCGCTACGTGCGGGTAGGAGGGCTGTGGGTGGCGGCTATGTGTTGCGGAGGTTGAGGCGGTCCTGGTGCCCCCTCTTATAGGGCAAGGGCGTCGGGAATTCATCATGGCGCGCAAGAAGCTCCCGCCGGTGTCCGGAGCGGAATTAGGGGAATCGGGGCTAGGGATGGAAGGGAAGAGACCGAAACGGGCGCGATTTGATGCGGCGGTCTTAATGCGCGCGGAAACGCGGGGATTTAACGGGGATTGCACCGAGTTTTGGAAGGTCCAAGCCCGCGTTAATGGCAGTCGTGCGGTGAAGAAAAGGAAGGAGCAACGGAGAAGAAAGGAAAGGAAGGAGATGACGGGGCACGTCCGTTTTTGATCGAACGGTCAACAACGGTGCGCGTGTAAAGGAAAGTAACGGTCAATATGAGCCGTCCGGTTGAGATCCGACGGTGCAAAACCAAGGAAGCGTTCGGTCGCCCGAACGTTTCATTGAATTCTGGCCGTTGGATTTCAATCCAACGGCTGAGATGCGTGCGGGGGTAAACGCGCGGGAGAAGCGGGCCGAATGGGCCGCGTGCGCGTGAAAAAGAAAACGGGCTGAGCTAAATTCGGCCCATTGGCTTATTGAGGTTTTTCTTTTGATTTTCTAATTAATTAATTGCTGATAATTCAAATAGACTTTAGAAAATAGCAGATTAAGTCTAATATTTTTGAGAAAATTCACAGAAATTCTTTGGGGTCTTTTGGACTTAAATAGAATATTTTCAACCATTATTTGGTAATAGATTTTGCAAATGAATTTGTTTAGCTTTAAATTATTCAAGTAAAAGCTTTTTAAAATTTCAAAAAAACTCACAAAAATAATTAAACTTTATTTTCAACTGGAATTTGAAATTTGGGCTGTTACACTTTGTCACCCACCCACCCCTATATACAAGGTTATATTGGGTCAATATGCTTTGGTTTAGCACTAGCCATTGAAACACCTTTAACCTCAGGGATAGCTTAACATCCCAGGTGAAATGATACGGAAAAACAATACTCTAGACTCTCAATGCATTGTAGAAAGATTTAACAGAGAAAGCCCGAGAAGGAGTTAACAACCAAACTAACTTGTCACACTCCTCACTCAATTGCACATGACTACAATCATCTTTAGTAAAGGTAAGGTTATATAATCTTGCATATTTCACAGAAAATGGAATACCACCTACCCAGAAATCTTCCCATAACTTAGTTTTAGCATTATTTCCCAATTTCCTCTTGCAGCAAGATAAGAATTTGTCTCTTACCGCCATTAGACCTTTCCAAAAGCAAGAGTCCCCAACCTTAATCTCTACCTGAGCCAAGGTGCTATTACAAAGTTATTTTTTCCTAATAATCTCTTGCCATTGTCGATCTTCATTTTCTAATCTCTATAACCACTTACCTAGTAGTGCCAAGTTCATGGTCTTCAGATCTAAAACACCTAGACCACCTTTATTCTTAGGCAAACACACCACTGGCCAACAAACCAAGTGGTATGTCCTACAAGTCACAGTAGGAGAAGCATTAACATGCCGTTTGATGAGACCAACAGCGAGGGCTCTCCTTTCTCATGCCATTTTTTTTGAAATGATTCGGTCGTACAAGCTAGGCTGCACTTTGCCAATTTCCCAACGGCAAGAGATCATAATGGGAGAGGACAAGTTGCACGAGGCAACGCGGTGCAAGCATGCTAAAGTTTTATGATGCTAGGATTATCGACCCCTCATCCCTGTAGAATGTGTTAACATGCACTGAATAAAATCTCTATCTTCGAATATTGCTGTTTGGACATTATCGACTGTTATTGTTCATAAACCAGCAATATCTCTTGTAATCTTTGTATAGATAGAAACTAGTAATCTGAATCTTTTGTACAGATAGAAACCAATGTCTCGTTTGTAATCTATATATATGAGGATTGATACAATGACGTCGGTTGAGGCTTCTTCCAAATCCTTTCATGGTATTAGACGTGGTCATGTTCCCTTGACATGTCCCTCTCTTCTACTGCCCCCCGTGCATGCCGACTCTTGGTCGCACGTGCCACCTTCCCCTCCCACAGTCTGTGCTACGCGTCGACTCCCGGCCGCACATGCCACCTTCCCCTCCCACAGTCTGTGCTATGCGTCGACTCCCGGCCGCACGTGCCGCCTTCCCCCCGCACGTGCCAACTCCCAGCCGCATGCGCCACCTTTCCCTCCCACTGCCTGCACTGCACACCGACTCCCGACCACACATGCCACCTTTCTTTTCCACTACCTACGCCATCTTCTGGCCACGAGCCATCTCCTGGAAGAACATGAAACCTCCTCTCCACGTCGCTGGTGCCATCACCTGGAAGCCTGCGTCACCATGGGCGATGACACGGCTCCAGCCCATACACAACTCTGGGCACAGGCCGTCAGAGCCAACATCAAAACCCTAGTCCCGGTTACCCTCGAGCTTTCCGCCTCCAACTATACGAATTGGCACACTTTCTTTGAAGTTACGGCCACAAAATTCGCTCTCAAGGATCATCTCCAAGCATCCAGCTCCTCCCACCTTCCCAATGCTGATTGGAAGCGCTGCAACTCCACCGTGCTCTTTTGGCTTTACGGATCTATTTCTCCCGAGATCCTCAACACCGTCACGACGCCTTCCTCCACTGTTGTCACCATCTGGACGACGATCGAGAATATGTTCCGGGACAACAAAACAACCCATGCCATCTACCTTCGGTTTTATTGTCCTCACACCTCTCAACAAAACGGCAAGTCTGAACGTATTATTCGTACAGTGAACATCATTGTTCGCTTACTCCTTTTTCAAGCACGCATGCCACCTTCTTTTTGGGTCAAATCCCTCCATGCGGCCACTTATCTCCGGAATCGTCTACCCACCAAAACCCTCAGTTTCTCCACTCCTTTCAGTCCTTGTTCTAGATTTTGTCATCCTACTCCCATCTTCAAGTTTTTGGTTGCCTTTGCTACCCAAACACTTCCGCAACCATGGCTCACAAACTAGCTCCTCGTTCGGTCTCTTGTGTCTTCCTTGGTTATCCTCCCAATCACAAAGGCTACCACTGCATGGACCTCACAACTCGTCAAATCATCACCACACGTCATGTGGTGTTTGATGAAAATAGTTTTCCTCATGCTTCTTCTTTGTCCAACTCAACTGATGCTTATGACTTTCTTCTTACTCCACCTCCTGCTCCTTGTTCCTCTATCGCATCTTCTATGGACAATGACACTACTTTGGCCACCCTCCTTCCTGCCACGACAATGTCCACTGGGCCGATCTCTCCTACCGCAGCCATGTTCCCCTTGTCGCGGCAGCACCTCCTACTCACCCTGCGACAGCTGTGTTTCCCCCGACAAGGATCACCCTACCATGGCCATCTTTTCCCCTGCCGTGGCAGCCCTGCTTCCTGCTGCGGCAGCCCTACTTCCTACTGCGACAGCCCCTGTCCTTACCGTGGCAGCATCTCCACCCACCGCAGGTTCCTATTCTTTTGCCTAAACAGCAGATTCACCATCGGCTCCCATTGTTTCTCACTCCTATGGCACACATCTCTAGTCTGGTCTTCGTGTTCCACCTCATGAGAAACTAAACCTGCATGTAATAGCCTCCTCTGATATTTCTCCTCTCCCGAAATCCGTCCGCGGGGCTCTTAAGGACCCAAATTAGCACTCTGTCATGGTGGACGAATTTCAGGCCCTCCTTTCTAATCATACATGGGATCTTGTGCCTCCTCCTCCTAAGTCCAACATTGTCTCTGACAAATGGATTTATTGGCATAAGATCCAACCTGATGGTACTCTTGCATGCTACAAGGCTCATTGGGTTTTACTTGGTTTTTCACAAGAGCCTGGCGTTGTTTTTGATGAGACATTCAGTTAGGTGGTTAAATCAGCCACCATTCATAATGTGCTTTCCCTCCCTGTCTCTTCCGGATGGCCCATTCATCAACTTGACATCAAGAATGCTTTTCTCCACGAACACCTTTTTGAGGTACAATCGACGGGTTTCATTGATTAGTCCCGTCCATCTCATGTGTGTCATATGAACTGTTCTCTTTACGATCTTAAACAAACTCCTCAAGCTTGGTACACTCGTTTTGCTTCCTTTATTAGTTCTCTTGGTTTTTCTGTTCCAAGTTCAATACCTCTCTTTTCATCTTTCATACCTTATGTTGTTGATGACATTATTCTCATGTCATCATCGACCACTCTTCTCTCTTGCATTATTGGCTCTCTTAGTTCCGAGTTCACCATGATCGATCTTGGTGATCTACATCACTTTCTTGGTATCACTGTCACTAGACCAGCTGCGGGTCTCTTTTTGTAACAAGCTTCCTATGCTGCTAAGCTCCTTGACCGTGCCGGCATGGCTTCGTGCATACCGTCATCTACTCTTATTGATACCTCACCAAAGCTACGTGCTACTGCTGGTCCTCCTGTTGCTGACCCCACTGCTTATTGCAGCATTGCCAGTGCTCTCCAATACCTTACTTTCACTCGTTTAGATATCGCTTATACTGTATAACAATTTTGTTTGCATATGCATGGTCTGCGTGAGTGTCATCTTTCATTTGGTCAAACAAATTCCGATACGTTCAGGGCACTCTCTCCTACAACCTTCGTATCACTCCTTCTCTGGTGGACACCTTGGTTGCCTACAACGATGCCGACTGGGTAGGCTGCCCTGACACACGGTGTTCTACCTCCGGCCACTACATTTATCTAGGTGAGACTCTAGTATCCTGGTCTTCCAAACGTCAGAATACTATTTCTCGCTCTAGTGTATAGGCCAAATACCGCGCCGTTGCCAATGACGTCGCCGAAGCTACCTGGTTGCGGCGGCTCCTTCATGAATTATGATGTCCCTTGTCTAAAGCCACTGTTGTTTTTTTGCGACAACGTCAGTGCCGTTTGCATGACAACTAACCCGATTCTTCATCAACGCACTAAGCACATTGAGATTGATCTTCATTTTGTGTGCGACAAAATAGCTCTGGGACAGATACGTGTTCTTCATGTTCCTTCCACGTCGCAGATCGCCGACATCTTCACCAAGGGACTGACGTCTTCACTGTTTCTTGACTTTTGTACCAGTCTCACTGTCTTCTACCGACGCTCTCTCTGTCCGCCGAACTGACGTTTTGATTGCGAGTGTGTTAACCTGCACCGAATCATATCTCTATCTTCGGATATTGCTGTTTGGATATTGCCGGACTGTTACTATTCATAAATCGATAATATCTCTTGTAACCTTTGTATATATAGAAACTAGTGTGATTTGAATATTTTGTATAGATAGAAAACAATTTCTTTTTTGTAATCTATATATATGAGGATCAATACAATGATGCTGGCTGAGGCTTCTTCCAAATCCTTTCAGAATGTAGATGCAATGCAAGCTTGCAGCTAACTTTCTGATTTGGAGACTTGAGAAGAATTCAATAGGCACGTTCTCCGCTTCAACTTCAGATAAGCTGTTCCTTTGTGAAAATACCACGCTAGCAAGTGATAAAACAGCGCAATTTGGACTCCATGACCGAGTTATCTGTAAGCACTGGACATGCTTAAATCGTTTATAGCTCAGGTTGACAAAGTTTGAGATAGAAGAACTGAGCAAAGACCAGATATGCAGGCAAAATTCATAGACCTAGCCCAATGGCAAACTGACAGTGATGGTATGCTTGGGGTGTAATTCACGTTACCGAGTAATAAGAGAAGGGCTAGCTCCGTCTTGCTACTTACTTACCAAACGCAGTACGAGCTGCAGGTTGGACGGGAGAACAGTCCAAGGGATCGGCGACAAGGTTAACACATCGCTGACTATATCAACAAGAAAGCTACAGTAGAAAGGAACAGAAGTGGTGACAATACAATCTGCCATAATCTCGTCAAAGAATACTGTCAGCCACAAGCTTAAAATTTGCAGATCACCAAACACATTTTGCCAAATCAGCCTTCCCCTGTATCGTCCTGATTTGCGATTTGAATCGGGTACATGATTAGCAACATAGGTAGAAACTAGCAAGTGATTTGAGCTGTGCGGTTAGATTTGCATATGTCAGCTAATCCTTTGCACAAATAACAACAAAATTTGTTGCATCAGACTTCCGTTTCTGATCCTACAATGAAGAAGACACCATTTGTGGATATTATGAGGATATGCTCATAATCTTAAGATAGTGATACAATTGGCAATAGTATTGAGAGTATGTCGAAGCACTTGAAAGCATCTAGGTCTTTAAAAATAATTTTGGTTTCAGTTCAGAAAAATCGATATGACCATAATTGATGAGCGGTACTACCGCAGCGCGGTAGGACCGGATTCTAGTTGGTGGTACATTTTTTTCTAGAGAGCATGTTTTTTAGAGTTTCTTCCTTCCTGTAAAACGGTATGACCGTATTTTTTGAGTTGTACTACCGCAGTGCGGTAGAACCGAAGTTTACATAGCGGTATTACCGATTTTACCCTGTTCGCTGGCCAGCTTGGCGGTGATGTTTGTAGGTTAAGTCAATTTCATGGGTTTCAGTGCATATGCATTGGCGTGATGCATGTTTTTACTAATATGGGTCAAGTTGCGAAGAACTTATTCCCAGAATTAATTTCTTAGTCTATTGTTGTGTAGGAGGCTTGGATATCAACGATGGTCAACAACAAGGATGATCAGGACTAGGCTTAGAGAGCTGAGATCCAGAACGATCGATGATATCGGGTGAAGTCAGTGGACTTAAGCATGATGTAAAATAGACAAGGATAATCGAACGAGAAGTTCAGTGTGATGGGTTGCATCAAGCGGCGCAGGGGTTGGTGCAAGTGTCATGGTGGTTTCGATAGGAGTCGGATGGGAGAGACTTGCCGACATGAAGAGAGTCGTTTGATCAACCTACACGTGACGAAGTATGAAATTGTTTCATAAAGATTGGTAAGGGAGGTTCAATTATTTGCCACTGTACTTTCGTGCGTAATTCACTCAATTGCAGTGGCAAATAATGAATTATCTCTTTTGGTAACTTTACTAAAATACCGTCTTGATGGCTTTTAGCTAAACCGCAGCGTAAGGAGAAGTACTTTAGGTCAAATGAAGATAAAGATCACGAAGAAACGGATTCGGGAAGCCCAGTTCGTTATCCGCTTTGAAAAACGTGCGTGAGTGTAGAGTCATTTGTGTGTAGGCTTAACGGGTGTCCATTAAGGTTTTCTCTCATAGCCTAGCCTCCACGATATAAGGGGGTGTCTAGATGTGGAGTCCCTAAGCCCTTCCAAGAAATAAACCTTAATTAGTGTTTTGGGGATTTTGGAGTAGTTGAGGTTAGGGTTTGTGTGAGATTAATTGATTGTGTGCTCAAGTGTTGAGCTTTTGTCCTCCATGGTGGAGTGGCTGTAAACCAACTTCAATCTCAAATCAATCCAAACAAGATTTTTTAAGATAAGTCTCTTCTTGTTCTTACTATCTTTTTAGTGATTTTTGGGTTTTTAGTGATCCTTTGGTTTTCGTTTAGTTTCTTGCTGAGATCTTACTTGCTGTGATATGTGGAAGTGCATCTAGGATCATCTTGATCATCTCTTACCTACGAGCAAATTCTAAGATCAAAATTTATTTTTACAAGATTCTTGTGCTCTCCTTCCTTCATCTATGAAATTCATAGAATCTTGGCTTCGATCTTCCCGGTCATCTATTGGAATAGGTTTCTGACCTTCTTGATGGGTTATGGTTAAAATTTAAGAGGGTTTGGATCACCGAATCAAAAGTTGAGCCGATTTTGGTTTTGGGTTTGCGCTGATTTTACTATTCACCTAGCAACACCGTTACTACCCACCGGACTACTGTTCACCGTTAGTGCTGCTACTGTTCATCAGCAAGAATTTTGTGTTTTTAGTTGTTGTGCTTTAGGGTTTTGAATGGATTCAATATAAGACATCCGTTATACTTGTTCGTTGATCTTCCTAACTTTCATAGCTAGTGCAGAGAAAATTAAGTTCCGATCAAGATAAAAAAAATAGGTGATACTTCTATTCACTTCCCTCTAGTCGCTGTTTCGATCCAACATCATTACACACCTTGGTTCTTTTTGCATGACGAGAGAATAACTGTTTATAATAAAAAAAAGTTTGTCCTTGGGGGGAGGGGGAAATCAAACCATTGCTTTGAAATAATAATTTTTTGCAATGCATTTCAGATAAGTACTGAAGTATTAAAGGTTCATTTGGAACTTAACTAGAAGCCAGCACTCCCAAATCATCTTCTGATAACAAGGAGTGCTTCTGGCAGGTACAAAAGAATCCAGGAATCAAAGAATGACAAAAGTACCAAAATTCTCCTACCCCTAAAAACTGTATTTACAGACCGAAAAATAGACTCTGAAGTCTGCTTATTAAGAAGCTGAAGTAACTAAGAGCTGGAACGTTCAGTCTGCAAGAGGCTGACTACTCTGTAGTAGTAGATTTTGTCTCGTCGGTGACAGTAGTGGCAGTCGCAGTAGTATGGCTCGGCTCGCCGGTGAAGGACGAGGCGGCAGAGACTGCGATGGAGGGCTTGATCTGCTCGAGCTGCCGCAGGACCTGCTGCGCCTCGGGCCGCGCCGACGACGAAGGATCGACGCAATGCAATGCCAGTTTCAGCGTGTTCACCAGCTCCTCGCCGGTCTCCGAACCCGTGGCCGCGTCCTTCATGAGCTCAAGGTCGAACACCTCGTTGGTCCACTCCTCCTCGACGACTGAGGCGACCCACTGCGGCAGGTCGAGCCCGTTGGTGGTGTCCCCCGGCGACTTGCCGGTGAGGAGCTCGAGCATGACCACACCGAGGCTGTAGATGTCGGTCTTGGTGTTGGCCTTCTTCAGCTTGGAGAGCTCGGGCGCGCGGTAGCCGAGCGCGCCCGCCGCGGCGATCACGTTGGAGTTGGCCGCCGCGCTCATGAGGCGCGACAGGCCGCAGTCGGCGATCTTGGCGTTGTTGCCCTCGTCCAGGAGGATGTTGCTGCTCGTCAGGTTGCCGTGCACCATGTTCGCGTCGGCGTGCAGGTGGTGCAGCCCCCGCGCCACGCCCATCGCGATGTTTATCCTCGTCAGCCAGCTCACCGGGCTGTCCGGCGTGCGAGCTGCAGTAGTACAAGAGCAACATCCATTGCAGAGTTGTGGTAAGAGGAATCAAAGAAGCAAAGCCAAAGCTGAAGAAACAGTGAGCATTGTAGTACTGAGCAAGTGTGGTTACCATGGAGGAAAGAGGCGAGGCTGCCTTTGGGCATGAAGTCGAACACGAGGAGCTTCTCGCCCTTAGGCCCCAGGTAGTAGGCCCTGAGGGCGAGGAGGTTGGGGTGCCGGAGCTTGCCGAGAGCGTTCACCTCCGCTTCGAACTCCTTCTGGTTCTTGGCGATCTTCTCCCGGAGCCGCTTCACCGCGACGTAGCTGCCGTCCTCCATGGTCGCCTTGTACACCGTCCCGTATGTGCTCTTTCCCAGGATCTCCGCGGTCGCGCACAGCAGGTCGTCAGCCGTGAACGAGAGCGGCCCGTCGAAGTGGACCAGCTTGCCGCCGGCGTCCCCGCCGGCGTCGGTACCTGAGCCTGCGCCAGCGGGCTTACCAGGCGCCTTGGCGGTCGCGTCCTTGGCGCCCTTCTTGGGCGACGCGCTGTCCTTCTTGTCTTTCCTCCAGAAGAGGAAGACGCAGCAGAAGAGGACCAAGAAGAGCAAGCAGATGCCCCCCACTGCAAAGATGATCTCCCTTTTGTTGAGCTTCCGGGTCGGTCGCTCCGACAAAGGCGGCGGAGGAGACGGCAAGGTCGCCGGAGAGGAAGCGGAAGTGCAAATGGCGGAGCCATTTAACCCACAGAGCTGAATGTTCCCTACGAACGAGCTAGAATTGAACTTGTTGGAAAGAGCCACAGGCACAGGCCCTGAGAGATTGTTGTAGGACACATTGAAAGAGTTCAGATTGGCCAGGCTGCTCAAGGACTCTGGAATCCCTCCGGTGAGGTTGTTCTCCGACACGTCGAGCAACGACAGCGCCGTGAGGTTCCCGACCGTTGCCGGAATCTCCCCGTCGAGAACATTTCTCTTCACGGACAGCTTGGTGAGGTTCTTGAGCCCGTCAATGGCTTCGGGTATGTGCCCTCCAATATCATTCCCATCGAGCTTGAGCTCTACTAACGAGGTGAGGTTGCAGAGTGAGACAGGGAGGCTACCACCTAACAGATTGTCAGAAAGGTCCAATCTTTGGAGCCTTGAGAGGCTCCCAATTCCATCAGGGATACTTCCACCGATAAAATTGTTGCTCAGAGAAAGATCATGGAGCATCCTGAGATTGCCAATGGTGGATGGCACCTCACCACTGAGATTGTTATTGTTGAGGCTTAGGGATTCGAGGAAAGGGAGAGAGGTCAGACTGCTCGGCACAGCACCAGAGAGGTTGTTGTAGGCGAGGTTGAGCCTGTAGAGCCTAGTGGCATTGGCGAGAGATGAAGGGATAACCCCGGAGAGGAAGTTGCCGCTGAGGTCGAGCGTCTGCAGGAGCGCGCAGCCGCCGAGCCCCAGCGGCACGGCGCCAGCGAAGCGGTTGTTGAAGAGGTAGACGCCGCGGAGGTCGCGCAGGAAGCCGAGGGATGCCGGCACCTGCCCTCCGAGCGCGTTGTCGTGGAGGCTGAGCTTGCGCAGCGACGTAAGCTGGCCGACCTTTTCGGAGAGCGCGCCGGCGAGGGACTTGAACGGCAGCTGGATGGCGACGACCTTGCCGCGCACGCACTTGACGCCCGCCCAGGCACCCGAGCACGCGCCCAGGCCCGTGCCGTTCCACCCGCGAAGGAAGCCGCGCGGGTCCACCAGCGCCTGCCGGATTGCCTGCAGCCCCTGCAGGTCCGCCTGCGCGATCACCACGCCGTCCGGCGCCTGCCCGCGCGCCGGCACCGCCGCCTCCTGCAGCAGCACCGCCACCAGCAGCAGGACCAACAGCACATGAAAACCTCTCGATCCAACCTTGCATTGGTTGCTGTTGCGTACGACATCCATGGCTACTAAGCTACCACTAGCTCTAGCTAGGATCTAATCCAACCCAATCCAACCCAATGCAACGCAATCTCTCCTCCTCCTCTTACCTAGCTAGGCACTTTTCTCGATCGAGTTCTTGGTTTCTGCAAGGGGGGAAGCAATAGTACTGCACTCTATATAAAGCAGGTACTGGTCAGAAAGGAGGGAATAATTAAGCTAGGCTAACGAATTCAATCCAGATGCGCTAACTAACGGCTAGCTCGCCCCTGCCGCAGAGACCAACCAGGTTTTAAAACAGGAAGCACCAGTATACGTTACAGGCAGGCAGGCAGAGTCCAGCACTACAGTGCGCGAGCCTGACAGCGTGGGCCCGGCGCGGCAGGCTCAGGCCGGAAAGAATCAAATCTTTACCTCATTCAGTGCAGCGGCACGAGGAGGAGGAGGAGGAGATGCCGCCGAAGGCTGTACCCTGTCCTGCGCCGTGCTGCCCCGCGCCCCAACGCCAACGGCTACCTCCGCGGCAGGGGACCCCGCCGGGCAGCGGCAGCGAGCACGTGCGCCGGAGTTTTGTAATATGCTCCTATACTAGCATTGCAAGCAGCGAGTGAATTAATGGCAGTAAAGAAGTGGGAGAGAGATTTGGTAGGGGCAGACAAGAAAAGGAGCACATGGAAAAGGGCCACTCGAGCTGTCAGCCGACGTGCCGCTGGACGTGGATCCCCACGGCCGGCGGGTCAGCCACGGCCGGAGGAGCACCGTTTCGTACCGGGAAAGGCAGAGAGATTTTGCTGGACCCCCCTGCCCAGCGCCCCAGCCTTTGTCAACTGCTGCCTGGTACTACTAGCGAGTAGTGGGTGGCGACCACTTGATGAACGAACCATCATGTACTAGCGAGTAGTGTGCGCAGGCCATGGGGGTGGCGGTGGGATTGCAGTGGGCTTCGTGTCCCGGTGTCCATGCCCATCCTTCCATTCCACTGTGTACTTTTGACCCTGCCGGCCTCGGATCTTTAATTGGCGGCCTGGCAACGGCCAGTAGCCCAGTAGATCGGTGCCGATACCTATGCAGCGAACGGATCCATGCATCGGTTCAAAAGGGTAATCGAAAGCGGCAGGGCACTGCAGTCCCGTGCAGAGGGTGTGGCTCCGTCTGGCTCCTGAATAAATGGAGGGGAACGGGAAAAGAGAGGAATGATAGGACATGACAAGTCACATCGTCCAATGCAACACACCAGAGGACGGAACTGTTTGAGAATTGAGATTCTAGGATGTCAGTCACCATACTGCCTTTCTGAAACGCGCCAAACGGCCATGGCCGTGGGCCAATGTCATAGCTTCATGGTTATCACAGTGGTTTTATCGGTCAACACAATGGTGCTTGGCAAACACTCATGCTCAAAGCATAGATTAACAAACATGATTCGCCAACAGGGAAAACCTGGTGAGCCAAATAAGAAACTAGTAAGAACTACATTTACAAATTGATGTGATCTGCCAAAAGAGCGAAGAGAAATGGAGGTTTGCTACAATGCAGAGACAACTGCTAGCTGAGCAAGTGAGCGTTATAGATCTTTGATGGATCTTCAGGAAGACACCAAGCATGAAGGAATGGATGTACATTTGATCAAAATTTGAATTCCTCATCTACATCTGACAAGCTGTCTGGGGGATCATATACAATCATATCGGGGAAAAGTTCCAGGAAATCCTGTTTTATCTTCTCCCTCAGCTCAGGGTATGGAATCAGGCCTTTCAAGATAACCCGGAATGGCAACGAGAGAGGTGGGTCTGGAGAGCTCCTCATGTCTTCGTAAAACTCCATCGCCAGATCAATCAAGCCAGCATCGCAGAAGGCTCTCACGATGTCACCATATGTGTGCTGATCAAACAGCACATCTTCAGACTTCAGATCTGCCCAGACCTGCTTTGTCTCATCAATCTTCTTGTTCCTAGCTAGCATATATAGCATGTCTCGGTAGAAGTACATATCAGGCCGATACCAGATTTCTTTCCGCACAACACCATATATCTGTAGCAACACATAAATGCTTAATCTTACAGAAGTCTATATCACACTTTAAACATAAGTGTTTGTTTATCCACTGTTCCACTGAATGCTAGGTTCCAGGTACAAGAAACTTTGGAAACATCCAGCTATCCAAGGCAATAACAACATAAGTGCGTGTCCAAGAAGGGCATACTGCACAATTAAAATAGCTTACCACATCCCAAAACATGAACTTAAAAGAACTAAATATTCCTAAGATTCAAATCAGAATATGAATGATAACAGAACAGATCTATCGCCAGGGTGTTAACGGTGCATTTTCAACATCTATCAGCAAAACTGAGCACCATTTTGCGTTAGCATTCAAGTAAAAAAAAAGTCATTCAAACTTAAATCACGTCAAATTTCCTAGTCCAAGATACAAATTCCAGAAGAAAACTAGATTGCCAAAATAAACCACAACACACTTGATTAACCAAAGAATGTGAATAAATCACAGGGAATGATGGGTCAATGCAAACATCCAATCACTTCAAAGTTAAAACCCCAGCAAATTCAGAGTTTGAGATACCAAAAGCCAACATAATCAATTGAACTTTTTATGGTGAAGGAATGCTTTAAACACCTCAGTTATGTTATGCGAGCTATTTAACACAGCAAAACCACTTCAAATGACCATTAGAAGATGCAACTAAGCTAAAGAAAAGCTTTCCATGCAGTGGCATGGGAGGTCACCACATGAAAGATATACTAGATTGTTCCAGTTTTGGACAGTAAGAAGCTACTGAACAATATACTACTTTAAGCTGAATACACAACTTCACTTCAGTTTCTAACCAAATAAAATATAAACAAAACAACACCTCCATCTCTCAAAGAATAACACGGTAGCTTGTGAAAAAAGTTGTTAGCACGCTAAAATACGCCTCAGAAAAGCTTGAAAGAAAGAAAAAAAACACAAACAACCTCAACAACTAAAAAGCACAAACAACCTCAACAACTAGTGTTGCAGTGTTGCAGTTCAAGTGAAGATAACACATCATAATTAATTAAGGATTAATTAAACTATTTATCTGTAATATTTGTTATAGATAATAATATCTTCATACAACCTTCAGAGATATCTCTCATCATTAATGATAAGGGAGATTATAATTAGCTAGTGGTCATAAGCTATTCTACGACCCCACCCTATATGGTCGAAAGTCATTATATTATCATCTTATGGTCGTAATATCTTCTACGATTACCTACTGATCGTAAGTTTTACTATGATTACCTTATGGTCGTAAGCTTTACTACAACCAAGTTAATCACAACCACTCTATGGTCGATAAGGACTACAGACATGTAGGACCAATCGACTAGGAACCTTATACACTATGTTTAATTACACGTAGTAGTAAACTGTACGTATTAATCTCTATCTCTGACATAACCGCAAGACGAATGTGGGGAGTAATCTCTCTGACAATATCTGCCATCAATGTGCGCAATTCTTCAACCATTGAGGCGCCTTCTAGCATAAACAATTGCCACCCTCTCAGACGCTATATAAAGGATAACGCCGGTGGACAGAGGAGACAAGCGATACAAGCAACAAAATAGACATGAGTCATTAGTTCTAGCTTTCGGTGACTTCTTTCTTGTTGTAAATACAATCAATACAAGAACACATGACTAGAGTTGTTATTCTCCCAGGAGAAGCTTCGAACCTGTCTAAATCCATGTGTCTCATTCTGTGTAATCTCGATCAAGGAGCCCCCCTAGCATTCATTTTATAATTTTGATATTAAAACATCGACACATAGCATACCCCACAAATAGGTCCTGACGATCGGAAAGAGTACCAAAAGCCCATAACATAATCACATATTTTGAATACCAGTACTACCCAACCCAAGCCCTAACAAATTTTACAGTTCTAAAAGAACTATTTAGCAATTCAAACAGCACAGGGATTCTATATCAAAATCTTCACATGACATATGTCGGTCCTGCTCTACAGTTCAAAAACGCATATCCCTTTCGTAGCAATGAAAGAGTCTGATCCTCTAATTCACATCCACAGCCCACGAATTGTACACTGGAAGCCATTTCAGTGTTAATAACGCATCAGAACCACTAATTGTCTGATTCGATACGCAAACAACCAGACAATCAAAATACATTACAGGCCATTTCAGCTACTTTGCAGTTCAAACACCACAGCAATTCCACATTGCACGCTATTTCCCGCAAAGACAGCATCAAAATCGTAAGATATAAGTTTCAACTAGGTCGACCGTACTACAGAAGAAAGCAATAGCAAGCCAAATGTACTCGCCAACCAAACATAAAAGCGAGCAGCTTTATCGGGGGGTGGAAGTGAAACCTTCATTGAGAGGAGGACGTGGTCCTGGCGGAGCAGCTCGGCGAGGACGGCGAGGAGGTCGGTACGGAGGAGCCGCGACACGTGCGAGCGCATGAACTGCTCCAGCCGCGGGTTGCCTCCTGCGGGGGGCAGCGCCGCGAGCCGCTTCAGCTGCGCCACCGCCATGAGGCCCTCCTTCCCCATCTCCTTCTTCCGCCGCCA
Organism: Ampelocalamus luodianensis; assembly: GCA_036346255.1. Classification (NCBI taxonomy): domain Eukaryota; kingdom Viridiplantae; phylum Streptophyta; class Magnoliopsida; order Poales; family Poaceae; genus Ampelocalamus; species Ampelocalamus luodianensis. Next base: position 20,690,709 of record CM070622.1, on the reverse strand, counting down.
TATCGACAGGCTCGGACTCGACGCCGCCGCTGTAGAGCACAAACTCCGGTGGAGGATTTGACCTGCGGCGACGTATCCGGCGGCTGCCGGTGGTAGGGTTTGGAGGAGGCGGCGCGGGAGGAGACGGGGAAGCATCTGGGTGGAATAGGTAGGGAGTGTGTTATTTGTTGGGAAGTGGAGGGCGCGCAAGTAGTCATGCCGCCGGTGCGGCCCTAAGCACGGCCTGACCGAATGTGTTTATGCCTAGGTCGGCACTTCGGTTACAGTGACGGGCCATGCGCGACACGCCTGAGGGCACAACATGGCCTGATAGCACCAGAGCCGGCGAGGAAGGAGGCCGTGGTTAGGCTTATCGTGTTCAGCACTGTAGTTGGTCCGGCGCGACCTTATCGTGCTCGGCATTGTAGTCGCCTAGTCCGCCGGTGCGACCTGAGAGACCGACGATCGGCACCTAGCCCACGGGCTGGTATGATATGATCCGATTAGTTAGCCGGACCAACCATTCCGGATCTAATCGGGCCTGTGCCGGGTGCCACGCGGCCCATTTGAGTTTACGGCATTCCAAGTTCTACGTAATGAAAGTGCAAAAGCGTAAACTCCGTGGAAAGTGGAAACTCATATAACGATCAATCATGGCCCAACTCAGCCCAACAATGTGACGTGCCGATATAATCAAATTTTAGCCCTACGAACTTGCCCAACTTTCTTGCGTGGGCTACTGGGCTTCAGCTCGTTTGGACGTAACCCAGGACCCCCATAGTCGTGACTCATGAAGAAGAAAGCTAGGCACGTGTACTGTGGTTGACTAGTCAGCTTGAGCTGTAATGGGCTTAAAGTCTCAGCTAGTTTCTTTGCATCTCCTTCTGGCTTTATGAAGCTGGACTCCCCAAGGCCCAAATTAACATATGAACCAAAGCTCAACAAACCTTCATAATTAGGGCATATAATTCCTCTAAAAAAATTAGTGCATATACGGTGGTGGTGGCATGATCAAAAGGTCAGAATTGGAAATAAAGTTTGCGAGATGTTAACTTTAAAAATAAATTAAAAAAGATTAAATAATAAAAAAAAGTTCGATGAGTGCACGGCGGGAAACAGGGTCGATCGGTCGTGAGCTCGTGAGTTGCAGTTGGGACATGGGCGCAAGTGGGTACCTAGTATATTCTCCCGCCCTTATCTTGTGCCCGGCAGCCTTGCGCTGCCCCCGCGCAAGTGGCCTGTCAACTTGCGAAACTTGCTGATTTATTATTAGTTTATTACGATTTACGACCACTTCGGCTGCCCATTTCTGCGACAAAATACCTGCTTGGGCGAGGAGTAATTTCCTACAAGGTTTTGGGATTTAGTTTAAATTTGAACTAAATTATAAAACTTTTTAATGAAATTCCCTTAATCCAAGCACCCACTAATTCTGTTCAATATTCGCGAGCCCGGACGTGGAAAACGAGAGCTATGGTAGCCTCTGTTTATGGATTTTTTTTTTAAAAAAAAATAACCTAGTTTTTATTCCGAAATACGGTAATACACCTACTTTTTTTATTTTACAGAAATAATCATATGTCGCCCAAGTCGTTCAACGGTTGAACGACTTGGACACTTATCGTCTAACGGTATACAATGTATGCCATGTTAGCTGAGCGATCTATACACTTGGACCAACCGTTGAGCGACAAGTACACAAGTCGCTGAAACATTGGGCGATTAGTGCTAGTCACTCAACGGTTGAGCGACAGATGATTATTTTTGTAAAATCAAAAAAAGGTAGGTATATTACTGTATTTCAAAATAAAAATTAGGTTATTTTGAAAAAAAAATTCCTGTTTATGCGTAGCTAGGGAACCCTTCACTGTCGACCTACTCTGTCATGTGCGGATCCAACATACAAGGGGTGGGTCAAGTGACCCCATGACATTTAGCCTAACCTATAAAGAAATTAATACTTATAATGCTATTACGAAGTATCATTACTAATTCATGTCTATAATGATCTCAATGTGCCTATGATAACCCTAATGACTTATTTTCTCTCTGTTGTCGTTTTGCTGCACTAGCCTAATCTGAGCTTTCCAGGATAGAAACAGGACAGAAAATGCAAACAATTCCATTGCAATAGTATGTCATCGGTACTTGCTAACAAAGTGTCGCCTTGCGAAATGTTGTCATGTGTCATCGTTGCCGGAAAGAGACCGCGTTGTTATTTTTATCGTAAAAGGAAGGAGGTCAAATTTAGATCACCTTCCTGTATGCATGTCTACCATGGTCCATGCGTGTGTCAGTTTTTTTTTTTCAATCAGGTCGACCGAGTCCTGGGCCAGTATTGGCCGCAAATAAAAATGAGGCATCTGAAAGTATACAACCCCCACATTGAACCAACCAGTTTAATGCGTTAGTCAAATGTTTGGACGAATGGTACTAGTTTCCCAGCCACCAATTGAAACCATGTCCTTCTCCATCTTCGTCACAGGATTTGGTGAGGGAGGGGGTTCACATGTACCGATCTGATTGCGCCCGCAGTAATGCAGGATGCAGTTTGACGAGATCTAATAATTCTCAATTAATTAAATTATTTATCTGTAATATTTATTATAAATAATATTATTTTCATACAACCTTTAGATGTGCCTCTTATTATTAATGATAAGAAAATATTACAATTACCTAATGGTTGTTATCTATTCTACGACCACTCTATATGATCGTAAGTTATTCTATGACTATTATATAGTTGTAAGATCTTCTACAATCACTTTATGATTGTAAGTTTTACTACGATCACCTCATGATCGTAAACTTTGCTACATTTAAATCAACTACGACCACCCTATGGTCATGTGGACTCAATCGACTAGACACTTTATACACTGTGTTTATTTATACGCAATAGTTAAACATGTGTCGCTATCCTATGATATAACTCCACGTATTAATCATTGTCTCTGACATAACTGCAAGGCAGGCGTGGGTATAACGTTTATTGGACAATAACTATCATCAAACGTGCGCAATTAACCAACCGTTGAGATGTTTCCTGGCACGGAACAACTGTCACCCCACCTCCTTAGATGCTATGTAGGAATAATGCTGGTGAACAGAGGCTAAGACAGAAGTCATTAGCATTATATTAGCTTTCGGTGGCTTTCTTCTTGTTATAAACACAAGCAATACACGAGTACAAGAGTAAGGTTATTATTCTTTTAAGAGAAAACCTAGACCTGTCTAAAAATCCATGTATCTCTTCTTACATAGTCTTGATCAAAGAAGCCACAGCATTCATTTTATAAGTTCGATATTAAAACATTAATACAGTTGTAATTCGGCCCTTACCTCTAGATACCATGCATGTAGCCATTTTGCTCTTCAGATTGATAGTTCAAGCGAAGTGTAATGTACAAGTATTAGTTGTATAAAAGAAAGAAATTTGGACACTATTGCCCCTAGACCGCCTTAATTTCAAATCTAGCTCTTTTACCTCCGAAATTTCATTTTTAGCCCTATGGACCGCCTGTTGTGCCACCGAACCGCAGGAACGCGCCTGCTACGCCCCTACCGCAGCAGGTGGGGACACTGTAGCAGCTTTTCCCAAAAAAATCCATTTAAGTATATTTTAGAGGAATTTCTAAATATAGAAAATGAGCTCCAAAAATTATGAAATTTTTTATGGGACCTTCTGGCATAGTGTAATTACTTTTGTAATTTTTTTAGAATTTATCCGTTCTAATTTTTTTCTCAATAATTCATTTAAGTATACTGTTTGTAGGAATTTTCTAATATAGAAAATGAGGTCCAAACATTATGAATTTTTCCAGGTCTCTTACACAGTGGACTTGATTGTGTAATTTTTCTATAATTTTATATGTTCTGAACTTGTCTCGACAAATTAAGTATTTAGGTCTCAAAAATTAGGACGAAAGGTTTCAAAAATTAGGGGTAGAAAATTAACAATTAAAGGGGTAGAATACTATGCATTAACTATCGATTCACGTGTCATCTGCGAGTTCAAACCAGTTCAAACATTAAATTTTAAAACTACCATCCTTAATCAATAATAGAGCATAAAAGATTTGTTGCCAACTTGCCATGACCCCACCATCTAATTCTTCATGTGGTATTTTTGGAATTTAACACTGTATCATACCACGGGATAGATAGACTTGTACATGACCTACTGAGGAAAATGTGTAGCATGCAGATCATATAACAGTGTACCATAGCCTTCAAAACGCACACGAGTCGAAGGCTGTGGTATGTTGTTATATGATCTGCATGTCACGTATTTTCATCAATTGATTCATATACAATCTTATCTATCATATGGTACAATACAGTGTTAAATTCCAAAAATGCCACATGAAGAATTAGGTGGTGGGGCCATGGCAAGTTGGCAACAAATCTTTCATGCTCTATTATTGATTAACGATGGTAGTTTTAAAATTTAATGTTTGAACTGGTTTGAACTCGTAGATGACACAAGAATTGACAGTTAATGCATAGTACTCTACCCCTTTAATTGTTAATTTTCTATCCCTAATTTCCGAAACCTTTTGTCCTAATTTTCAAGATCTAAACCTTTAATTTGTCGAGGTAATTTCAGAACATATAAAATTATAGAAAAATTACACAATCAAGTCTACTATGTAAGGAGCCGAAAAAGTTCATAATGTTTGGACCTCATTTTCTATATTAGAAAATTCCTATAAACGGTATACTTAAATAATTTTTTGAGAAAAAATCATAATATATAAAATTCTTTAAAAAAAATACACAAGTAAGTACACTGTACCAGAAGGCTCCACAATTTTTTTTTATTATTTTTTAAGCTCATTTTCTATATTTAGAAATTTCTCCAAAAATATACTTAAATGGTTTTTTTAGAAAAAGCTACTACAGTGCTACAGTGTCCCAACCTGCTGTAAAAACATTTGCATGACTTTTCTCTTGGTGGTTCTCACTCGAGGAATAATCAAACACCTCGATGCTCATACGTTACTAGCGTACACTAGTATACATACAGTATTATATGAGGTACAACTCTGGTGGCCCTTTCGTCTGAAGAAAAGGGCGGAGCACAAGTTGACGACCGTGCCAAGTTGACGAGGGTGCACGCCCCCCGTGTAAGCATTAGTTAATGGAGTAACAACAACGATAATAATTAATCATAAAAGCGAAGGGGGATCACGACGATGGAAAGCAACGGGATAGAGGGGCGATATTAAAAAGGGCATCACGGCGAGGACAGTAGGGACAAAGCATATATAATAGTGTGGTATCAGTGGTATGTAAGTTTTAACACATAGCACACGAGATGACGTAGAGGAAAGAGGTGAAACGTAGAGAATTGGTTCATCTCTCATGTAGTAGCCGACTGTAACACAAAAAATAAGACACAATGTATTTGGATGAGCTATCTATAGAAACATGTAAAAAAGACACCTCATTATAGAAGCTGCCTTTAGTATTACCTATAGATGATAGAAGGATATTATAGATAACAATTTAATATACCATCGTACGTACCGTAACCTCACCTCGACAAACTTGCCTCCCCTGTTCTAATGCATGCCCGGTCACTTCCATTACAATACATATTTACCGTGTAGATTACTCCGATTAACAAGTACTCCATAATCAACCTCCCATTAATGCAAGTTGGCCTATTTGCTCCAAAATTAATTAACGAAACCCCTTTAAAGAAAACCAATTAATCAAATAATTAAATAGCAAACACACAACTGGTAGTGGTAGATATATATATGCAACAGTACAAGCTAGCTAGAACAGCAAGTTGCCTCACTGCGTATATACACACGCCTCTACCTCATCGACCTCTTCCCAAAGAAGAGGAGGGTAGGACGACGGAGCGAGGGAGACCAAGAACCAATCGCAACATGCCGTGCATCCCGGCGTCCAGCCCCAGCATGCCGCACCAGCACCACCGGGTCCTAGCCGGCGTCGGCGTCGGGTGCGCGGCGGAGGCGGCTGTGGCCGCGGCGGGGGCGGCGGGGATGAGGTGCGGGGAACACGACGGGGAGGTGCCGGCGGAGGTGGCGCGGCACCACGAGCACGCGGCGCCGGGGTCCGGGCGGTGCTGCTCCGCGGTGGTGCAGCACGTGGCGGCGCCCGCGGCGGCGGTGTGGTCGGTGGTGCGGCGCTTCGACCAGCCACAGGCGTACAAGCGGTTTGTGCGCAGCTGCGCGCTGCTTGCGGGGGACGGCGGCGTGGGCACGCTCCGCGAGGTGCGCGTCGTGTCGGGCCTCCCCGCGGCGTCCAGCCGCGAGCGGCTCGAGATCCTGGACGACGAGAGCCACGTGCTCAGCTTCCGCGTCGTCGGCGGCGAGCACCGCCTCCAGAACTACCTCTCCGTCACCACCCTCCACCCGTCCCCGGCCGCTCCCGCCGGAGCCACCGTCGTCGTGGAGTCGTACGTCGTCGACGTGCCGCCGGGCAACACGACCGAGGACACCCGCGTGTTCGTCGACACCATCGTCAAGTGCAACCTCCAGTCTCTGGCCAAGACCGCCGAGAAGCTCGCCGCCGGCGCGAGGGCCGTCTCGTGAGGCCTCCACCTCTCCATGGGTAATCGATCGTTTTTCCGGGCGGGATGGATGTGTGTTTCTTCGGCGCGTGAGCCTTTTCATTTTTCCCCTCCTGGTTTCTTCACATTTGACCCCTTCTTTTTCTTTTTCTTTTTCTTCTTCTTTTTCTTTTTCTCTCGTTGTTGTGAGGTACATGCCCCCTTCCTCCCTTGTCCAAAGATTCAAGAATGTCAGGTATATAATTGATAGACTTCAATTTCACTAGTGCATGTTTGAGTTGCTATGTATATATGGTATATCTGCCATCTGTTCTCGGTTGAGTGCCAAACATTCATCAAATTTTATGTCCGTTTGTAAATTTTGCTCCATAAGCGATATCTTATACGTTCGTGTGCATTAGCAAGCAATGAACAAATAAGAACAATAGCCTTTCAGGCCTCCATTGGTCGATCTATCGAGCCTTGTAACACGGCAAATACTGAGAATAATTCGATCCGTACATAGTATGTGCTCCTGGCCGTGAGATAACTCGATTCGCTGGAAATGTTAATCTAGCCACCCGATCGATCGATATAAATGCTTTGTTTCTCCCCGATGTTAGATGCGTCAGAACTGCCATGCACCACCATACGCACCGAATTAACGTTTTTGAGCGCCGTTTGCAACAAGCATTGTGCCTTTTATTAGAGAGAACGCAAATTAACCATCTCTCCTACAACGAATGCAACACAGTGCGTTGGATGTAAGCTAGTAGCACCGACCAAAAATGAATCAAAGAAGAAAGCCGTGTATATTGGTCACATCGAGTTCGATCAATTCATTAGTTTCTTTTGTTTGTCTTGACCCTTGGACATAGGACCTGCGTGTCCGTGATCACTCATTGCTCGTCTGAGACTACATATCTGAAACGAGAAATTCTCGTAAGACTTTTTTTTTAAAAAAAGAAGAGGCAGGAGAGCAACCCATTGTATAGATATAGCAAAAGAAATAAGATAAAAGGATACACCATGTTGAGGGGAAACAACCCCCACGGGAGGGAACCGGCCCGCAGCTGAACATGTATCGCAATATCCTAACAACAACACCAGAGTTAAGGGCACTAACTAGCAAACTCTAACCACGCTCTAACACCAATCGGCTATGCTGAACGCACACACATTGTAGCTAAGGGAAGGACAACACCTCCCATCCAACTCCCTGGAACTTCGAACGAGTTAAAACCGGACAGTGTAGAGGATCGCCCAAGCACAAGCTTAAGATAGAAGAATAGAAGTAAATCCACACCCTGACAGGGCAACCGGCAAGGACCTTCATATGAATTCGGTGAGCAAGCGGTTCCTCCTCTCGGTAACGACGGTGGACGATGCAGAACAGAAGGACAACAACTCCAACTCCTCTCCCCCTCCGCCCACGTGACGCATTGATGGTGGACTGGGCCAGTTGCTATGGACGTGGCCTCTAGGACAATCGTCTTGCGCCTCAAGACGACACTGCAACGGCAATAGCCCGACTACTCAGGGCTCTTCCAATGGCTGACCTGCCACTCCTCAGGACAATGGCCTACACTCAGGGTACCCCCGATGTAACAACATTAGTGAGTCCTCTCCGCATCCACACAATCCGACGAACGCACAACACTTGGAGAACGACGAGAGCCAGGGAGGGACACGGGGGCTTCGAGACTGGAGGTAAGGAGGCTTCTCTAGCTATGGCAAGATGAACTGAGCTCTGGATCAACTTGCCGTCGATGGTGCTGAAGAAGCGCACAGGCGTGCCCTTGGAGAGCCAGGCGGTGGCGAGCACGGGAGAGCGCGAAGCAGGCATTGGAGCAGTGCGTGCGCACGTGAGGCGCTCCATTCAGCATCGGCAGACCTGCACCACACCCTTGGCCTTGCATGCCCTTGTTCACACTATTGTTCATCTTGACGTGGTCGCCGATCGATGGAGGCTCCCGGCAACAGCGAGCTGACGTTGGCGGCCTCCCCGGCGTGGAGCACCGTGGACCGCGGGGATCCTCCCAGCGTGTGCCAAGACAGACTGCATGGCGGCTCCATGTTCGGCCAGCTAGGGTGTCCTCGACGGTAGCGCCCTTGAGCACACGGTTGGTCGATAGCAGCATCGGTAGGTGGCGCGGCCACGGTGGTGGCTCGAGATCAGCCCCTAGGGAGGAGGCGCTGGGAAGACCGGGAAGACCGCAGCTCCGCATTGCCTGAGGTCCGCCATGGTCTCGCCGCCACTTCGACGTCCGCAGATGTCTCACCGCCACCAACCGCGCTCACGTGGGTAGATCTGAAAAGAGGGGGGGTGCGGCAAGGGGCGAGGGGCTCTCGGGGTTTGGGGACGTCGCCTCACAGGTCGTCCGAACAAGCGACACGGGAACTTGCCGGTACTGGCTAAAGGTACTTGTTGGTTTCCCCACGTTATTCTCATAAAGTATCTAAAACGAGGAACTTTAGTAGGAAACAGATCATTTTTTAGAAATTGAGAACAACAATCCCACGCTTCAGATAGGGCCCGAGGGCTTGTCCGGGATGAAACGTAATTTGAGGGCGCGCGGCGCAAAGTTGCAGGAAGCCCACCCGCGGGCGTCGGCCGCGTCACGACGACTCGTAATCGTACTACTATTGCCGCCATCCCGATCCCGCTCGTGCCAGCCAGGCCAACTTGCGCGCGCTGAATCGATCACGTCCCTCTCCTCCTCCCGTTCCGATGCTCCCGTTGAATTCCCATCATTTGATCCTAAGATTAGGTCGACAATTAGAGGATCAGATGATGCCTCCTCCCTGCCGCGCGCCCCGTCGTCACGTCCAACTTGCGCGCTCAGCTCTCCATCAATCCATCGATCGTTCGGCAACTTGCCATAGAAAAGAAGAGCGCGGAAAAAAGGGTGGGCATATTTTAACGTGAATGATTAATTGGCTAACACAAGTGGCTCAACTTGCATGTCAGTTGGCTTAATTACCTGGCTGCTTCCTCTCCTTTATCGACTAGTATCCTGTTGCTAGCTTAATGCCAAGTTGGAATTTATTGGATCCTTCCACTTGCGGTCTAAGCGCGCGGGTTATCGGAATTGGACTTGTTCGTCCCGGGGACCTTCGATTTCTTTCGAGGAATTAGATAAAAAGAGAAAACGTGTTTCCCCCTCCTCCGTCACTAGATACGTAGTAGGTCAGTTTTCACTGATGTACACAAAGCCATAAAGTTATATTGATTGGTCATATAAAAATAATTTCTACAGTAATCTTATGTATTCTAGCAATCTTGTTTAAAAAAATATATATTATGGATAATATATTTTTATTTTTTACTAATATTTTATGGTAAAATTGCAAAAACCCAATTGAAAGTACATACTAGTTTCATTTTTCCACCATGTAAACTATGTTTGGCACCTTCCCACCCACTAGCAGGTGGTTGTTTGGCTGACTCTTGCTGTAACAACCTAAATTTTGGGCCAATTTCTTTTGAAATAATTGGTTCTATAGCATCAAAAGGTACACATTTTAGGAAAATACCATTAAAAGATCCCTATTTAATTTTTTACCACTAAAAGTTTCTCCGTTCAGTTTTTTACTATCCCGCCCATTCTGGTGTTATTAGCACAGGTCAAATGACGAAAATACCCTCACCCTCAGTGTATTGCATCCCCTCCGAGGGTGAGGGCATTTTTGTCATTTCACCCACACTACTAACACCAGAATAGACGAAACTCTTTTGATGGTATTTTCCTAAAACGTGTATCTTTTGATGCTATGGAACCAACTTTCCCATTTCTTTTCGAATTTGAAGAGTAAAACACCATTCCTTTATTTTCCCTTGAATTTACTGCTATTTATTCGGTGTTTCTTGATTTGACTTGTTTTTTATGATTTTGTTTTGCTAGAAATTTTCCTCGAAACTCTTGGAAATTCCTAAATCTCCAAAACACCCGATAGTGTCGGCCAACTATTCTTGACCCGACACATTTCCAAATCACAGAGTTGCCTCGGCTCACACTGCCCTGGCCCAAACCCTCTCAGCCCAGCTTCGCTCCCACCCGCGTAGGAAGTCACATCTTTGCACTAGTGATGGTCGGATGGGCAGTGCCACTTGGCCCGGTCCGAAACACAACACTGTTGGTCCAGCCCGAACACGGCAAGACCCACACTGTTCATGGGTCAGGCCGACACGGTACAAGCGCCTGTGTCGTGCCTGGGTCTGTACTTTAGCCCATCGGGCTGCGTGACACGGCACACACAATGCTGTGTCGGGCCAAGCACGGCATAGCCCGACAGTGGAGACACCGAGGGCGCGAGGGCGAAGAGAAGGTCGGGGCAGGCACGATAGTGGCGAGGTGAGGCCGGCGTCAAGGAGGATGAGAGGAGGCCGGGGCGGGCGTGGTCGACGCGACGGCGGTGGTGCGAGGCCGGCGCCCAAGAGGAGGACGGGGCGGGCGCAGGAGCGCGGTCGACGCGAGGAGGAGTAGGAGACGGCGGTCGACGTGGGACCAGAGCAGGAGGCAGGGGCGGCAGGCTGCGGGCGTGGCTGCATGGGGGGAGGCGGGGACCGAGCCAGGCTGGCACGCTTACGGCCGTTGGGCCTGTGTCGGCACGGCGGGCAGTGCCTCACGCAGGCAAAAGTGCTGTTGGAGCCCATTCGGCATGGTGGGCCGTGCCCAGCACGGCACGACATAGCCCATCCGCCCCAATTAGTTTGGTAATGTTAGGATTTAAAAAAATTGTTAGTTTTTTGGCTGTTGGGGCTTTAACAATATCAAAAAATTCAAAAAAATAATTGCTTTTCTATAAATAGCCACCATACCCTTCATTCACCACTTATCCATTCCTCAATCTCTCTTTAGAATTATATTGTGCAGATTTAGATTTCTTGTGAGATAATTTGGCAAAAAAAATGTGCTAAAATTTAAAGAATTCAAATTCCAACAGCAAGTCTTGAAAAGAGGCACAATACATTTTTTCATATTTTTATTGTTATTTTTTTGTTATGCTAAGATGAAAGAAATAATAGTGTAAGTTTCGATTTCGTAGTTTTCGTTATGAAAAGTTACGATAGCTTTGCTCTTGATGATTACGGACTTTCACTGAAGGATACTTCCTCAAACCAACCGGAGTTGTTACCAGAAGGGCAAGGAGGAGTACTGTCATCAGACTCTATGATAGTATCATCGTCAGCGACCACCAAAGCTAAGAGGTCCAAGACGAGTACATCGAGTCTGGGAGAATTTCGACTGGACAACTAAGAAAGACGCACAAGGAGTTCATGTATTATATATTGTTTGTAAATTTTGTTGTCTTGAATTGTCTGCAATGCTTCAGATGGAATAGGGCACTTGCTTAGACATGCTTCAAGATGTAAGGCTAAGCAAAAATTGGCGATGAAGCACACACAGTTCTAGTATAACCCCGACAGTATGGTACATAGCTGGGACTACAATCCTGAGGTAGCTCGTCAATCTCTTTGTCGTTTAATTTCTTCTGGTGATTTACCTTTAGGCTTTGAGGAGTCTACAGCTTTCGAAACTTACATTATGAATGCGCATAATCCTAGATTTTCTACCGCTTCTAGACAGACAACGACTAGGGATCTAGTCAAATACTATAATGAATGACGTGATAAATTAAAGAAACTATTTAGTATGTGCACATTTTCGGTTGCACTAACCTCAGACATATGGAGTGGTCGGGTTAGGAAGGATTATCTTAGTATAGTTGCTCATTATGTTAATAACAATTGGGAAATAGAGAAAAGAATTATAGGTTTCAAATTAATTAATGTAGCACATACGGGTAAGAATATTGTGGATTGTATTATCAAAGTCGTGGAAGCATTTGGTCTTAAAAATAAAATATTCTCAATTACTTTAGGCAATGCAGCTTCGAACTCTAGGGCAATGGATATATTCTTACTCCAATGTTGAGTATATACGCCGATTCCTTTTTGCTACACCAGTGACGCGCTTGTCATATTATTAATCTTATAGTAAAATATGGTTTGAAGAGGTTGACTTTGTATATTAAAACTTTCCGCGATGCGATATCTTTCTTGAATAATTCTAACGTAAGAATAGCAACATATAAGAACTTCTGCAGGCAATGGGTGTACGTCCATAAAAAATTGGTTTAGACATGCCGGTAAGATGAAACTATACTTACTTGATACTTAAGAGTCTTTTACAATATAAAAACACTTTTTCTGCTTCTATTCAAACATACTATCAAAGCCCATACGGTAGTGTACTATTGATAGAGCAACATTGACTTATTACTGAGAAGATACTTCAATTTTTAGAATTTTTTATGAAGGCATTGTTGCTTTGTCCACTGTGTATTATCCAACATCTTCTATAATTGTGCATACTACTCTGTGGATTGCTACCTAGTTAAAAATGTATTAAAATAAGATAGTTTTACGAGAGGCTATTATTACTATAAAAACTAAATATCTTAAACATTTGAGATAAATCCCTTTCCTATATATATTTGCATTTATTTTAGATCATAGAGCTAAAATTTAAGGATTTGCTAATGTTCTTGATCTTCTTAGTAATACTACAGGCCTAGACTATTCTTACTATTTTGCAGGTGTTCATTCTAGATTTGCTGATGTTTCTCAAAGGTATGAAAATAAGTTTCAGGGAGTTCACTTGCAACGACCTCCACCACCACTCACCTCAGGTAACAAGACAAATTTGTGGGGCAAGATCTAAGGCGTAGGTTCTTCCTCCAGGTCCAGGGGTTCTACAGCGGCACCTTCGGATGATGACATCAACTCTCTGGATATGACCGCTACTCCACCTCCAACAAGACTACTCTACTTCCACCGATTCGGCTGCATCAAACTCTGCTCCAACGGGCCGACGAATTTGCTTCACTTATATATGGTTCTGCGCCACCTCATATTGGGCTGAGGGCCTTGTACTATCAATTATTGGGTTCAAAGGGAAGCCATCACTTTAGGTTATTTTGGCTGGCCACCTCCTTGGTCGCCCGCTCTCTTGGGCTGGCAGTCTAAGCCGAAGTTTGGGCGCCTCACCTAGGGTTTGGTACTGTTTATGTGGCACTGTTCACGCATGAACGGTGCACTCGACCGCCCTTCCTTCTCCTCTTCCTCCTTTACATAGCGGCCGTCACACTTAGGGTTTGGTGGGTTTTGTTGACTGAAGTTTAGCTTTACTACTTTATACTTTATCCTCTTGTTCGACGAGATCAACAACGATATTGTCTTCAGGACCCCACTAATCAATACTATCTTAATTCCTATTCGCAATTTCAGATTGCTTATTGTCTTGTTCTTGCTTGTTCTTCGATTGCATGCAGAATAGAACCTTGTGTTCAGGTCAACCGCGTTCTTGGCACAGTTGATAACAACTCGGAGTGTGGTTTAGTGATTGCTTGGTATTCTGGTTGTGATCGGTTTGAAGCTTGCATCGTCAAAGTCGTTCTCTTCCAAATCGAAGTTATCCTCCTATCAGAAAATCGGGACCCAACTGTCTCATCAAGTGGTATCAGAACTTACGTTGACCGATAGGATTTCTTGTATCACTAGTTAGTAGATTGGTTTTTATTTCCCATAGTTCGGAAAAATTGGCCTACAGAAAGAGTTAATTTCCGTTGTTCCAAACCTCGTTTGTGCTTTTCAATCTGTAGTTTTGGTTTGCTAAATTGAATTTGAATCCGTTTTAGTTTTGTCTAGTTACTAGTCATATCCTTGATTCCATAAAATCCAAAAAAAATCCCACATCCAAAAACCATCTAGAACACATGAAACCCTAATTTCCAATTTTCGCCCAGAAGACACTTTTCTGCCGCCGCCACAAAAAAATGACATAACTTTTGTTTCTATTATCCTTTTTGATTGAAACCATTGCCATTAGATTCATAACTTCATTATCCATCTTCCTGTAAAATTTCATTTCATTCCAGTCAGGAAGTTAAAAGATATATGCGGTGAAAGTTGACCCAAATTTCTGATTTGAATCTGCAACAGTCAGCAGTTGTGATTTTTGTGCGATTTTTTGGTCGGTTTTCAGAACATGGCCCCAAAAGAAAAATTGTAGAAAAAGCCACCAGGAAACACAAAAAAAGGAATCATAAAAGAAGAGGCATCTGACAAAAAGTTACGACCAAAATACCGACATACTATCCAGTGGACAGAAATCTTTAGTTTTGAGATTTGGGTCAATCCTTGTGCTTTTCAATTCCAGATTGCATTCTATTGAATTATCTTGTGTCTATCACTCCTATACATTGTTATACACTTGTTTTAGTCTTCTTTCATCCTTGGTTGATCAGCAACATAGGCTAAGAGCTAGATATGAACTCTTATTCAATTTGTGCAAGTTCTAAATTTACAAATTGTAATCCTTTGCTACATATTTTAAAGCCTGTCCAAGGTCCACTTTCTACTAACCGAGCATATCACGTCGAACTGGCCCTTGCAATCGCTTTACTCATCACTTGAGTCAAGTTACCACGAATCAACCACCGGTTGCACTACCTGTTTTGTTTGGTAAGAACTTGGTATAAGCTTGAGTAGTTGAGTGTGAGCGACTTGTGAATCTCCAGCACCTAGTAGTTGATAGGATTTGTGCACTTATGTATATTTTCTGGCTGGCTACTAACAATAACAGGTTTGAGAAAGTTGGTAGATTATGATGACATTGCGGGAAGATTTGAACTCAAATGGAAACAACTATCGTCATACATCTTGCTACTCACCGCTAATAGTACGTTGCTGGACTACTTACTATGGGTTACTATGTTGGATAGCTACTTTGAAAGATAGGAACTTGATCCTCATGAGAAGATGGACATGGCAAGAACGACGCTAATCGGTGATGTTCAACATTGGTGGTCGAATCTCAAGTACCACTACATATACATATGGAAGGAGATGAAGAATAAATTACAACATCGTTTTGTACCTCCATCACTCACGGTCACAAGCGAGGTGCAACCTAAGATAACTGAAAATGCTAACATTATTTTGGCTCTTATTCCATCTATAGATACCGCCGAGACGCTTGAAGAGATGAAGGATGATCTGTCGCATCTTATGTCATTAGAGAAGAAGCTTGAAGTATCTACAGTATCTGATGAGGACGATAATGACAAAAGTACTGATTTGATGCTACAACAAGACATAGAGCAACCTTGTGAGTATATACCTGCTGTAGTGCAATCTTTTAATATTCCTTGTGTTGACTTGAATGAACCATGTGCTGATCTGAATTCACATAATTTTACACATATCGAATTAATTACATATAAAAAAGTACTTGATAGAATACCCCCTGCTGATGCATTGTGCTATATCATGCTCAATGAGCCCGTTAGTTTGGAATGTACTATAGAGAAAGTTCCTAAAATTTCATTTCTAAATTCTCTATCTAGCACCTACACCTACTGTTTTAAATTAATTGAAGATTATGATGCAGACAATCAATTTTTTGTATATCGAATATGTATAACTTATAATCACATGGATAAATTGAAGCTTACTGTTTTGAAAAACAATTCTTGTATGCTAAATCTTGTTCATTATGAGAGAAAAATAAAATTTAGTGATCATTCAATCCCTATGTATTCATCTCTTATTGCACCATCTAGTATTGACAATCTGAATAATGATGTTAAAGTATGGAAGAACTTACAAATCTTTTTACCATTGCTAGATGAATTTGCTCTTACTCGATTGAAATCTGATTATATGAATAACTTGTACACTTTAAAATCAATTATTGTGCTGCACATTAACAGGGCAATGAATAACACTACTATATACTTAACTTATACTTGCAATTTGAGTTACTAATTTTCCCATAAGAAAATGTACCTTTGTTGATTTGATGCATGCACACTCACCTTTAATTTATAAAGTTATCTCTATTTCTTTGCTACCTGTTGTTGCTAATATTTTACAGAAAGATGAGCATGCGTTGCTACAAGTTTTTAAGATTTTCTCGGAGCTGGATGATGAGCGTGAGTCGAGGAAGACTCAAATGCAAAAAGGGCAGGATGATGAAGACATCAACCCTACGGATACGATCGCTACTCTACCTCCAACCAGACTGCTCTACTTCCACCGATTCGGCTACGTCAAACTCTGCCCCAATGGGCCGACAAATTTGCTTCACTTATATATGGTGCTGCACCACCTCATATTGAGCTGAGGGCCTTGTAGTATCAATTATTGGGCCCAAAGGGCAGCAACCACTTTAGGTTATTTGGGCTGGCCACCTCCCTAGCCGCCCCCACTCTTGGGCCGGCAGTCCAAGCCCAAGTTTGGGCACCTTACCTAGGGTTTGGTACTGTTCACATGTGAATAGTACACCCGGACGCCCCTTCCTTCTCCTCTTCCTCCTTTACGTAGTGGCCACCACCCTTAGATTGGTAGGTTTTGTTGACTGATGTTTAGTTTTGGTACTTTATACTTTGTCCTCTTGTTCGACGAGATCAACAACGACATTGTCTTTGGAACCCCACTTATCAATACGATCTTAATTCCTATTTACAATTTCAGATTGCTTATTATTTTGTTCTTGCTTGTTCTTTGATTGCATGCAGGAATAGAACCTCGTGCTCAGGTCAACCACGTTCTTGGCACGGTTGATAACAACTCGGAGTGTGGTTTAGTGATTGCTTGGCGTTCTAGTCGTGATCGGTTAGAAGCATGCATCGTTAAAGTCGTTCTCCAAATCGAAGTTGTCCTCCTATCGGAAGATTGGGACCCAACTGTTGAAGAATCTAGACCCGCCATTATGAGTTAATGGAGTATTTTGGTGATTAATGATAAATCTATATGTGAAACTAACACTTTTATTGATATACATATTGTGTAGTCTTATTTGGATGAAAAGGTGAAAATCAAAGAGGTATGCATTCGGCATCATTTTATTATATCTTGTTACATTCCTCGGATCCAAAATATAGGTTGAATTCCACTAAAAGTTTAACTTGAATATGTGCATATATTTTTATTACACATTCGTGTATGCACACATTTAGAGAGAGTTCACTCTATGTTTTGTGGTTTCATTAGTATTGATTCATATTCTTTTATCTACATATATTGGGGATCTCTACTTTGAAACATATCCTTTGAGTATGTGAAACTTGCGTAGTTCATATATACTCATATTGCTTTATATTCAATTATTTGCAATTGTGTTATGGGACTAATGTGTGTGCTAAGATGTTTTCAAGGCTTAGTCCCGGAGTTTGAATGATGGCATGAAAAGAAAATGCAAAGATGATAAAAGATTAACATGGCTCAAGACAAAGGAGTCATGCATTGCATTTTGAAAAGCTTCTGGAAGAAGTTCAGTGGAAAGAGGTATGACCGCTCAGAACGGTAGTACCGGCCATTGTGAGTGCGGTAGTACCGCACCAAAGTTTTAACGGCTTGTTTTTGAGCCGTTATTGCACCCTTTCCGACCGTTGAGTCAAAAACGGTAGTACCGGCCCTTGTGAGTGCGGTACGACCACATTTCGGCTGAGTTTGCTGATTTCAGCTCCCAACGGCTAGTTTTTGTGTGTGGGCTATAAATACCCACCTTGGCCGGTTGAGAGACAACCTTTGGCATCATATTCCACTCACTTGAGCTAGTGTGAGCTTCTCCTCTCAATTGTGCATGTGTTGCACCTTATGAGCAAGGAGAGAGGTCTCTAGTTGCATGTGTTGCATCTAGAGTTGGATTTCGTATCCACTTGAGCTTGTGCATTCGTTGCATGTGGTGAGAGTCAAGCAAGGGGCTTGGCTTATTACTCTTGGTGTTTGCCGACACCTAGACGGCGTGGAGGCGTCGTGGTCTGGTGATCTTCTCAAGTGAAGCTTGTGAGAAGGCCCGGTGTTTGTGAGTGGCTTGGTGCTCGCCATCTCCGGGGTGGAGTAAGAGCAACCCTAGTGGAGCGATGTGTTGATACCTCAGAGGAAGGCTTAATTCGTGGAGCCGGCCCAATTGGTTTGGGTTTCCCTCAACGTGGATTAGGGGAAACCGACAAGTCTCCGATCACCACGGTAAAACATCGTCGTGTCTTTTGTGGTTTGCATTCTATTGCTTTACATTGTGCAATTTATATTTCTTGTATTAAATTACTTATTCATTGTGTATGAATGCTTGCCATGCTTTGTGTTATTTACATTGCTAGAATTGAATAGCTTACAAGTCTTTGCTTAATTGCAATATTCATCAATTGACTTGTATTGTTGGTGCACTTAGTTGAACCTAGTTGATTTAGACTTTAATTGTGCAAAATCGTATTGTTATAAGCTTCCGCATTAGAAATCGATTTTAGCGCATAGAAGTTTTAAAACGCCTATTCACCCTCCTCTAGTCGGCTTCCTCGATCTTACAACTGTCCCATCACCTTCTCAACCAAAACCAACCTCCCATACAAGGAGTTTTTAACTATCCGACTATCTGGACAGCGATATGGTAGATTTCAACTTAGAAGGCTTCGAAATTTTGCAATGGTGCCATACCCATAATTTAAAATATCTCGTGCTATCCATACTGGCATGTGACGATTTCTTCTGAGTCTGCTTTCGATCTTTCTAAAAGAATATTGAAGGAGAGAAGAACACGTTGCACGAGTTAGATGGTGGCGATACTTCTAATTATGAAGGATTGGGAACAAGTTGACGCTCGAACACAACACTATGTAGAAAATATAGAGTTATCAAAGGTGTTTGAAAATTTGTACCTAGACATCGACACTTAGAACATGGATGTATGTAGAGCTATGAGTTGTACTCCTTTTCTTTTGATAAGATTTTCTCATGTTGGGTTTTTACTTGGCAAACGTTTTAACGATGCAATCATTTTAAATATTAATAAAGCTATTTATTATATTTTCAATATGTTTGTCTCATTTTTGCAATTTTCATATGTATTTTTGAATTCTAAATATTTTTCTGAATTCTTCTGATTATTTTAAAAAAAATTCGGACAAAAACAAGCTGCACGAGCCAGCCATAGTCTGTTGGGCCAACCGTGCTAAGACCGGCCCAGCATGTCTTGAGGTGCTAGTATGCCGTGACTGGGTCAACACCTCGGCCCGTGGGTCAGCATGGTACGACCCGATTAGCTGTCTGGCTGTGCCGACACGACCGTGCCGTGCCGGGTCACCGACTTGGCCACTACTCGCTTGCACCGAAAGTGCCCTAGCTGAACCCGCCTCTAACGTAGATGCTATCGTCTCCAGCAGAGCGTGCCCACCCCCTTGCCCACGCCACAGCCCGCCAGTGCCATTCGGCCACCACATGCTCGACCTACACTCCCTGTCTGCTCTTGCCGCACGCGTGTGTGTCGTGTTGCGACGCACTGAGCACACACGACACCGCCGCCACAAATTTTGCCTGGTGATGCATGCCGCGACGTCAAGGGCGACGCCACATAGCTGCTTGCTCCTCCACCGCCTCGTTGCATGCGTGCCGGCTCTTGCTTATACTCCTCCTACAGCCCTGCACACACCACGTTGCACCGCCTCTCGCAGCTATAAAAGTTGCTGGCCACGTACTCCAAATCCTAGGACACCCATAGCTTCTCCTCTGCCCCTGCAACCTTCCATTGCACGGAAGAGCGACGACATCGGCCGCTGCAACAAACATGATGAGAGGTGCCTTGGATAGTAGTAGCTTCGGCCGAGATTCTTGGAGGTGGCCGAGCGACGACATCGGCCGCAAGTGGAAATTGATGACGGAGATGTTGTCTCCTCGATCCACTTGTGCTCTCCCACCAACCTATTTCACCGGACCTTCACCGAAAGACCGCCGCCGACAGTCATCTTCCCCAGATCCGGTCCGTCGTGATAATGGAGGAGCTAGAAAAATTATGTTAAGGGTGCACCATTGGTGCTTAAAGAGATGGAGTAAAAAGATAATTGTTAAGCGATTATCGGCCAATTGAATGTTAACGTTGGGTAAACCATGCATTATGAGTATTGTATTCATATGGAACCTAATGTCCCTATATAATTAGTTCAACTTTCTTTCTAATTAATTGGCTACTTTTCACAATTAGTTGTGAAAACAACTTATTTTATGAAGTGATAACGATAACAAATACCAACATTAAAAAATAAATTATAAATATGTGAGAACGTATTATTTAAAATATATTAATATTCCATAAATTTTTATTAGTATGACACATGGCCCGCATGACAGCTCGCGTACCCTACCTCTCAAGAAACACGTATGGTTTTTAGTACATCTATACTTAGTAGACTTGTATTGATACAACTTATTTACATCACATATGGCTTCAAAATTTGTAAGTAAAATGTATCATATAAAATACCCAATTTACATCACCTAAAAATACAGTTGGCATATAATTCCTTCTAGTATTATCAAATTGAAACGAAATCCAAATTCAGTTGGAACCTATAGCTAGCAAACGTATATGCATAATTTTCAACAAAATTGGGGTGCCCGTGCATACTAGGCACCCTAGCTGGCTCCACCCCTGCATTGTGGCCAGACTACCTCCTACCATCTCCGTGTATACCACCGCCTCTAATGGCTTCCCCATATACTGAAACACGTCATGTGTGGCGCTCCTGGTCGGAGTATCATCGGAGCACCACCAACTACTTCAAGCCGCTGCCCTCGGATCTGTCCTCCGCCACGCGCCCTCACTATCGGCTGCCACATCCACGATGACACCGTCCACACTTCAGGAACTGGTCGCCGCTGCCGGGAACGCCGCCGCCGCCAAGCCGGCCCAGTTTGTTTGGGTTCGCTCGGTTCAATAAGAACCAGGCCGGTTCTTTCTTTCATATCTCTGGTTCCACAAAGTATGGCCCACAAGTACCCCTTATACATGGATCCATGTCTCACTTCACTGTTCACAAGTTATCCTTAATTCTTTATTTCCCTAAGTCACCGGTTTATTCTTGTTCAACCGGTTCAATAGGGATCGAGCCGGCTCTTGAACATCTCCCACCAGTTCTGAACAGTTCCAAGTCAACTCAAGTCCATTTCGGCCCGCTCAAAACTCTACACATCTGGCCCGAACAAATATGAACTCGTTTGGCCAAGTCCGTCGTGTGTTACTTATTTCGTACGACCAGTTCGCCGCACGATCCTAGATTCGTTTAACATGAACCTTAGGTCTGTCCTGCACAACCCTAGGATCAACCCCGTCTTTAGTTGCCCGGTCCAAACCCGTACGATTCCAAGTTCTCTCAGTGTGAACACGTATAAACTCTTATCCGACCTACTTCTTGGTGGGTTTTTCAATTTTGTCATACTTTATCGCAATGTCTATATTTAGTCTTCTATTGAAGGCTATAGAAAGTACTTATTTTGCAATTCGGTCGCAAAAGAGTGATGTTTTTTTTTTCTTTTTAAATTCAACAAGATGACACTTTGATTATTCCATTTTATCATCATATATTCATACAAAGTCATAAAAATAAAATATTATGAAAATATTTTTCATAACAAATTCACTGTATTATTTTCATATATCCAAACCATATATTCGAGGCAATATGTTTGGTAAAAAATTATTTTGTTTTGGCTGCGTGCTTTCTAGGGCGTTGCTCTTTTGTGAGTGAAAGGAGTATAGGTAGCCTGTTAAGCAACAACTAATCTTGTGTCATGGTAATTAGTTTTCTAGTAAAGTAAGTTAGCACGTGATGTGACTGACATATATGGCGATGGCTATCTATAAATTAACAAATCCCCATCCAGGGGCGAATCCAACGGGGGGTGGCTGGCTTCAACCTACCCTCCCCGCTGGCGCCAACACCCCACCCCTCATCCCAAGCGATGGCCGGCTGGAGGCCATAGCACAAGAAGAAACAAGAAGAAGCAAGGAGGAGGAGGAATAAAAGCATATGTAAGCCTTTGATGAAGCCCACAAGGCCCAACTGCAACCTCACATGCTTACATCCACTCCAGCATGTCCCTATCGGTCCCCACATCATGTTCCTGGTTCCAAATCCAAAATTCCCAAATCCCAAATCGATTGAGGTCTAGAACACACACTGAGGGCACGAGGCGGCCGATAGCCTATGGCGGCAAAGCGACAGTGCGCCACCGAGGACGAGGAGGGAGGCACACCGAGGTAGCCACATGCCAGGCGCTGGGGTAGCCGTCGAGCGGAAGGAGGCCAGATTTAGCGGATGGGGGAGTCAGAGGAGGCGAGGACGAGGGGCCAGATCCTGGGGTGGGGGAGCTGGAGGAGGGCCAGAGGTGAGGAGGAACGTCAAAGCCCAGAGGCGAGGAGCGGAGGAGAGGGAGCTGGAGGAGGCGTCGAGGCAAGGAGGCCTCTGCGGCTCTAGGCTGGGCTCTGTGAGGAGGAGGCGAGCTAGCGAGGTGAAGATTGAAGGCAAGCTGGCGAGGTGAGAGGACTGGTGGAGCAAGGAGCCGAGGAGGGAGCTGGCCAGGGGAGCTTCTGCTGCTCACCAGTAGCCGGATCTCGGAGGAGGCGAGGAGCCGAGGGACGGGGGGAGCCTAGAGGAGCTGGGGACTGGGGAGAGGAGACCGGCAAGACTGGAGGGGGCTGTGGGGTGGTCGCCGTCTACCGATGAGGGAGGCTGGGACTGGGAGGCGGACTGGGGAGTGGGAGTAGCCGGTGGCGGGTTGGCGTCTGGCGTGAAGACATGGGTCATGGGATTGGGAATTGGGAGCTGAGGAGTGAAGAAGGGTAGAAGGTTGTTGCCTTGCCTGCTAAAGCCTCGAGTAGTCATGTGCTAAACTGTTGATCTAAATATCTGTTGTGCCTTTCCTAATTGCTGGTACGTGTGAACTCCTTGCTCGATTAGCAATTTATTTGTGTGTTAGAATATAGTGTGGTATATGAATATAGTGTAGTATATACTCAATTAGTAATTTATTCGTAGGTTTGCAATAATAGAGAATATAGTGTGGCATGAAATCTCGCGGAATGAATTTGCCTCATGAAAGTCGTGATTCAAGCTAGTGCTTTAGTGATATGGTTCTTTTATTATGAATGTTTATGATCATTTAAGTACAATGTGTTATTGTACCACTAATTTTTCTAATGTGCTATTGTATCATTAATTTTTCTAATTTTGATGTATAGGCTGTTACCCACTGGAACCATATTTACATGTTTTGGGAATGTATTTTCTATTAGCGAGGTACCTTCATTGTATTTATCTTTGTTTGCTTTGCTTTGCTTATTCATGTATAAATTTGATTGTACAAAAATATAAGACTATGTTTGTTTCAAATTAGTTTAGTCATTTGAGGCTTTGAGCCCATCCTCCATTTTCATCCTAGATTCACCACTGTCCCCATCGATTGGTAGCATTTGCCCTCTTGTTTTTCTTTCTCTTATGTGCTGCCTTTTCTTTAGAACCTCCTTGAATTCTTTCTGTATCTCGGCCGTAGCTGGCCGGGAGGCAGTAGTAAATTCCAAGGAGCCTTCAGGCTTGAGGCTTGAGTACTAGAAGCATGCGAGTGAAATTTGCAGGATCAAATTCGTCAATTAAATTAATAGATCTTAAAAACCTTGAGGAGTGCTTCTATGCTCCTCTGGAAAATGGCACGGAACAAAAATACACACGCCATCTTTAATTGCGGGATTTTCTTTTAACCAAGCATCGAAACAATTCTAAAAAGGGTTTTATGCAATTCTAGAAATGGTGACAACTAAGCCTTACTTGGGTAGCTAGTGGTGGTGGTTGTACCCTCAGCCTACTAGGATTCAAACCCTAGGTTTGGCCTTGCGTCTCTCGTTTAGGAGGATTTTCTTTTAGTGGGAGGCGAGGTGCCCATTCGCAAGCGATGCGTCGGTGGTGACTTCGTCTTTTCTTCGTCCAGCTCCGCTCGTCCAGTTTTTCATAAGCGTCGTGTGTGTGAGTGCGTGCGTGTGTGTGGGCGTCTTTATGTTGTGCCGAGTGTTTCGCAAAAAAATATATCTAGAAATGGTTTTATGTGCGAGATATAAGATCAAATAGCTGCAATGTATGTCTTGTTTTGTGTGAATTATATGTACATTCTGCACATCTTGCAGTAAGAGTCTACAACAGTCCATGTCACTTGTTACTAAGGGGTAGACACATAAGTATTTAGGAGATGGTGAGGAGAGAATGTGAGCTTATTTCTAGATGAAGAAACAAGCAAGTTGTTGATACTAAGACACAGGAAACAACAAAATAGCTATTGTAGACTTGCTTGTTAGAGCATCTACAATAGTTTATTTCTTAGCTTGTTACTAAGAGGAGAGATGGTACTCAATCTAATAAAAAGAAATAAATCTTCCAATAAATTGTTTCTTGAGCTTGTATCTAAGACTTTAATTGCTACTCATAAAATAAGTTTTTAGGTAATAAGAAAGTCTCCAATAGCTATTTTGTTATTTTTGTGTCTTGGTATTAACAATTTGCTTGTTTCTTCATCTATAAACAAGCTCGTCTTCTCTTCTTATCATCTCTTCTCCACATCATCTAAATACTGATGCGTTCATCCCTTAGTAACAAGTGATATGACCTATTGTCGATGTTCTTATCTAAAAACTTGTTTTGTGTGTAGCAATTAAAGTTTTAGATACAAGCTCAAGAAACAATCTATTGGAATGTTTGTTCTTTTTATTAGATTGAGTACTCTCTCTCCTCTTAGTAACAAGCTAAGAAATAAACTATTTTAGATACTCTAACTAGCAAACTTTGGAGTGTGGAGTGACGTGCAAATCCAGAAACTGGGGACTGATGGGTGGCTGCTCAACTCAACATCACTATATATGCAACTTGGCCTGGACAAATAAGAAAGGCTTCGGTGGATGGAAAGCACACCACTTTCTTCATGCCAAAAGTAGTACTAAACTCCAAAGGCCAAAGTTTCGCCGCCTCCTGTGCTTTTCGACCACTCCTTTTTAGGGTTGAAAAAATAGCTCGAGACTCATGAAGTCGGCTCGAGCTCGTTAGAGCCAAGCCGAGCTCATTCACCACCGCAAAGGAAGCGAGCAGGCTCGAGCTGCGAGCGTCTCGTTGGCTCATGCTGGCCACATAAGGTCAAAAGTCCGTCACACTCATGCGGTCAAGCCCGCCTCATGCCTTACGTCTTAGCCATCCGGATCCCAAATCCTCATTCCTCTCCCTCCTGAACTCTAGTCTCCCTCTCCCACCCCCGTCTGCGCCTCCGGCCCGCCACCGCCACCCCGTCCACCGCCCTCCCTCCCTCCATTCCCCCTTGCCCGCGCCGTCGCCGCCGTAGCACACGATGCCGCCCTTGCCATCATCGCACCCCTCCCCAACTCCGACGGGTCGGTGCTCGAACCGCCCAGGCCGCCATGCCCCCAACACCCGCCGTCGTGGCGGCGCTCCCCCGCGACACCCTCCTTCGCCTCGCCTCGCCGCTCCGCGATTCCCTCGCCTCAGCGCCCTACGCGCCCCCTGAGGTTTCCTCCACCTCCATCAAAGCCCTCCTCGCCTCCCTCCTCCCGTCCCCCTAGCCCCCGATGGGCGGGGCCCACAAGGAGACCACCAACCTCCTCCTCTTCTGCACCGCCGCATGCGCGGCCACCGCGGAGTCCCCGCGCCTGCCCGGGTCGGAGGGCTCTCGGAAGGCGCGGCGCTGCGATGGAGGAGATGGTGGCGCGGCGAGTGGGAGATGTCGGGAGATGGTGGTGGCGATGATGCCGAGGCCGTCCCGCCATGTGAAGTGCGTGTTGAAGGAGGCGTGCGTGGACACGAGAACGACGAGGTTGGTGCCATGAAGCGCCGAAGGAGCACACCATCGTTGTTGCGCACCAGTTTCGGTGGGAGAAAGTGCTGGGCTCGCGAGCCCACTCGAACTAGCTCGAGCCTGATCACGAACCAAGCTAAGCCTCTCTTCGGGCTCATGATCAAAATGAGTCAAGCTGAGCTTACTGTTTACCCGAGCCAAAATGAGTTTGGCGTTTCCACCCCTACTCCTTTCTGCAAACTGAATGTAAATAGTATCCCCAGTAGCTATCTATCCCCGGGGCATGTGCACTCTAGTCTGTTCGGGCGTGTACCTATCTTTGTGGCGGGCCCTCGTACACGTACAGAGTGTTAGGAAACCGGGCCCGGCCAGGAGTCCGGGTCCAGATGGGCACCTCATCCACCCGTAGACTATATATAGGAGGGGGGAGGACCCCCCAAGCATTGTACACACAATTCATTATTGGAAGAGCAATAAAGAGAAGCCCGCAATCCCCTCTCATACCTGTGTTCATCTATTGTTCGTTCTTGTGTTCTTGCATTGTTCTTACGATTCTCTATTTGCCTACGAGGTGTCGCTCGATGGACTCGCAATGACGGTTCCTCAACACGTTATCGCACGATCGACTCTCCTCGCATCGAAAGGTAACCGTCGATGAGCGACACTCGTAGATTGAATCGTTTTTCTAGATTGCTTTCAATTCGCAAATTTGGCTTTCTAGATTGGTTTCTACGGTGCAAATCCGCTCTAATCTACCGCGAGCCGACTTGAAGTCGCCGGCCAAGCCGATCGGTGGGTTGCATGAAAGAGTAGATGATGATTGTACCAGTATGTTGTATATGCGATCGCATGAAAGGCATCATGTGCGCGCACCTTTGCAAGCGGTGTCACTACCTCGCGACACGTTACGGTCGGCATAGTCCGCCATCACGTATCGCCACGAGGCAACGACAGAGCCACCCGCTAGCACGCGGCAAGCACGCACATGTCGGCATGAAGCGCGCCTCTGTTGCAATCTCATACTATATTATATTGCATCGCATACATGAACGATAACAAAAAAAAGGGCGGCCGGCGGCCCTGTAGAGCCGCGTCGCCATCGATTTTGGTGTCACACCCGGCCACCTGAAGATGGCACCGCCACGCGCGCACGGGGCACGAGGCCGGCAGCCGCTTGCGCCCTCGCGGTAAACAGCACCCGCGATTGATGAACAGTGTATGCCGTGGTGAATAGTACGCGCGGATGAACGATACGCCGCGGATGAGCGATGCGCCCGCATGAACAGTGTGTCGCGGATGAACAGTACGCCCGCATGAGCAGTGTTTCGCGTGAACAGTAATTCGGCCATGAACAGTATGCCACATGAACAGTGTTTTGCGGATGAACAGTGCGCCCGTATGAACAGTGTGCCGTGCGAACAGTGTCCTACTATGAAACGATGCCATGCGGATGAGCGAGACGCCCGCATGAACGATACACCCGCATGAAGCGATATCGCGCGTAAGCGATGCGGCGTATGAGCGATGTTTTGCGACCGAGCGATGCGTCGCATGAGCGGTGTTCGTGTGAGCGATATCCGGCCATGAACGATGCTCGCATGAAGCGGTGTTTTCGGATGAGCGGTGCACACAAAGAATTTTGCTACGCCCGCGCGATCTTCTCGCCGAACATAACCGCCGCCGCCGCGGCACTCCTGCCGGCCGCTCGCTGCGGCTCGGCTCGCGCGCCGCACCGTGCGCTCCCCGCCGGGCTCGAACGGTACATCGCCGCCGGCCTCGCGAGATCACGCGACACTGCGCCCTCCGTGTGCCCACTGTGTGCGTTTTCCCCAGCCTCTTGCCATCTTGTATCGCACCGGCCACCTCTCGTAGTGGAAGACCGCCACTGGCTCGCAGCCGTGACGATCGCCTCGCGCCGCCCTCGGCCCCGCATGGCCACACCGGCCCTCGGTTTTGCGTGGCCAGCAGCCACCCCGCGCCGCCCTCGAATGGCCTTGCGCCACCGCTTGAACCCACCGGCAAACGAAAAAAAAGGGGAGGGGCGGTGGAGAAAATTGAAATTTGCGAGAATTTGTCGAGAAGTCATTTTCCTAGCGAGAAAGAGCCTCGAATTCAATTTTGAATCGGTTTTGCATTTGAAGCATGTTTATTTTTGTTATTATTATTTCTATGCAATTTATTTATTTGTATTCTTGTTTTGATTATCGTAATTGTTTATATTGCTTTTAATCATTGAAAATAGCGATAAATCATGAAAAATGCGTAGAAAAATACGGGAATCTGAACACGAGTTCGATGAACATTATGAGAATTTTGCAACCATTTTATGCAGATTACTAGCGGTAATCCTTTGAACTTTGCATGAATAGGAATATGATGGCATCACGAACGATGAGTTCAAGAAGCGACCAGATATGGCGTAATTTGTATAGAATTTATATCGGTCTCCAATGCGTGGTAATGTGATCACGGATGAGCGAGCGATTGGGAAGACCCTCGCTACCTTGCGGTACAATCCGTGCGCAACTATCGTTAAGACGGCTACATGAAGTATGCGAATTAATTGACATCATGCAAGTTATAAAGCTCAAGATGATGTTCTAGGAAAGAACTTCATCTTGCGACCACCTAGTAGCAATGTTGGTCATGAAGCCACTGTTAACAGCTAAAAGGTGATGAAGCCTCTCACAAATGAGAGGAGCAAGAAGGGTAAGGTCGTGCGTCGCACATTATTGATGCTTTACAGTCTAAGAAGAAGGGCAAATGATAGCATGAGGCATACCTCGCCATTGCAGGCACAGAGGATCCACATCCATTAGCTGCAATTATGAATGTGAACGACCCGATGTGACCCCATCATCCCTCCTTTGGACATCGCAGCGACCACAGCCGTAGCTGCCCAAGAGGAGAAGATCGCGCATGGAGCCGATTTAGGCAGAAGTTCCTGAATACTCCGCCTATTAGATCCAGTGCACGCATTGCACTCGGACCTTTTATAGAAACTTGCAGTTTGTAATTGAAGTAGAATTTTAAATTATTGAATAATGGTTGCAAGCTCTAGGAGAGCAAAGCATTAAATTCTTATTATGAGTCTGCAAGACTTATTTTCCGTTTTATAATAGCAAGTTATGTTCGATATCAAGTATTTTATCTATGTGTTGCTTGCTTTCGCTACATATTAATAAAGTACATTATATTAGAACACGTGTGGCGCCTATGGAGGAAATGTGCTTAGCGGTAGCAAAGACAATGAAAACCATCCGAGAGAAGCGGAATTTTCGGTCGATCGGCAAGAATCTTTGGTAGTCTTACGACAATCGCAGGCAGCGATACTTGTATAATAGACTCAGGAAGGGCCATAATTATACTCCCAACGGGCACAACTTTGGCCATTAAAGAAGACTTGTTGTACCCATAATCGACTAGAACTCTCAAGGATATTTGCGCTAACAGTTTCCATGTAGAGACTGAAGAAGAGTATGGTACAGAATACCTGCTCATTACAAAGCGTGGAGAAAGTGAAAATGGCATTAGAATATCTTCCTTCATATGGAATTGGGCTTACTACACTAATATTAAGGCACTGACCTATCTTGTCTTGAAAACCGTATTTAGAAGCTCTGAACTTTTCTATCTCTGGCATGATAGATTGTGCCGTCTAGGTCTTAGGATGATGAGAAATATAATTAACAATTCATAGGGACATAATATGAATATAAAGAATTTCTCAGATCAGAAAGATTTTGTGTGCCCCGCATGTGCCACCGGGAAATTAATTACTAGATCTTTTGCTCTGAAAGCGAGGGATGAAGTCCCTACATTCCTGGACCGTATCCAGGGAGACCTTTTGCGGTCCTATATAGCCCCTGTATGGGTAATTTGAGGTATTTTATAGTGCTCATCGATGCTTCCTCGGAATGGTCGCACTATGTTTATTGTCTACGAGAAATCATGCTTTTGCAAAGCCAATCTCGTAGATAATTAAATATTTTCCCTGATCATCATGAGAAGTCCACCTGAATGGACAACGCCGGAGAACTCACTCCGAAAGCATTTGATGATTATTGCATGAAAATGGGAATTAAAATTGAGCATTTTGTACCGCATATCCGTACCCAGAATGGACTAGCAGAACTTTGAAGAATTTTAATTTATCAACTACGTGTTGGGGACACGTGATCTGCCGCGACAACTCTCATCAATTTTAGACCGTCGGCCTATAACATCCATCCACCTAAGCAACTAGCGCAAGGGTCAGCACTGAAAACTACTCATCTTCGCAGGTTTGGTTGCAAGGGTTATATACCTATACCATCACCGCAGCGAACTGCAATGGGTCTTCTCCAAAGTCTGGGATATACGTTGGTTATGAGACAGCATCCATAATCAAGTATTTGGACCTTATGACTGGAGATTTGAATAATGCCCGATTCGTTGATAGTGAAATTTGCAGGATCAAATTCGTCAATTAAATTAATAGATCTTAAAAACCTTGAGGAGTGCTTCTATGCTCCTCTGGAAAATGGCACGGAACAAAAATACACACGCCATCTTTAATTGCGGGATTTTCTTTTAACCAAGCATCGAAACAATTCTAAAAAGGGTTTTATGCAATTCTAGAAATGGTGACAACTAAGCCTTACTTGGGTAGCTAGTGGTGGTGGTTGTACCCTCAGCCTACTAGGATTCAAACCCTAGGTTTGGCCTTGCGTCTCTCGTTTAGGAGGATTTTCTTTTAGTGGGAGGCGAGGTGCCCATTCGCAAGCGATGCGTCGGTGGTGACTTCGTCTTTTCTTCGTCCAGCTCCGCTCGTCCAGTTTTTCATAAGCGTCGTGTGTGTGAGTGCGTGCGTGTGTGTGGGCGTCTTTATGTTGTGCCGAGTGTTTCGCAAAAAAATATATCTAGAAATGGTTTTATGTGCGAGATATAAGATCAAATAGCTGCAATGTATGTCTTGTTTTATGTGAATTATATGTACATTCTGCACATCTTGCAGTAAGAGTCTACAACAGTCCATGTCACTTGTTACTAAGGGGTAGACACATAAGTATTTAGGAGATGGTGAGGAGAGAATGTGAGCTTATTTCTAGATGAAGAAACAAGCAAGTTGTTGATACTAAGACACAGGAAACAACAAAATAGCTATTGTAGACTTGCTTGTTAGAGCATCTACAATAGTTTATTTCTTAGCTTGTTACTAAGAGGAGAGATGGTACTCAATCTAATAAAAAGAAATAAATCTTCCAATAAATTGTTTCTTGAGCTTGTATCTAAGACTTTAATTGCTACTCATAAAATAAGTTTTTAGGTAATAAGAAAGTCTCCAATAGCTATTTTGTTATTTTTGTGTCTTGGTATTAACAATTTGCTTGTTTCTTCATCTATAAACAAGCTCGTCTTCTCTTCTTATCATCTCTTCTCCACATCATCTAAATACTGATGCGTTCATCCCTTAGTAACAAGTGATATGACCTATTGTCGATGTTCTTATCTAAAAACTTGTTTTGTGTGTAGCAATTAAAGTTTTAGATACAAGCTCAAGAAACAATCTATTGGAATGTTTGTTTCTTTTTATTAGATTGAGTACTCTCTCTCCTCTTAGTAACAAGCTAAGAAATAAACTATTTTAGATACTCTAACTAGCAAACTTTGGAGTGTGGAGTGACGTGCAAATCCAGAAACTGGGGACTGATGGGTGGCTGCTCAACTCAACATCACTATATATGCAACTTGGCCTGGACAAATAAGAAAGGCTTCGGTGGATGGAAAGCACACCACTTTCTTCATGCCAAAAGTAGTACTAAACTCCAAAGGCCAAAGTTTCGCCGCCTCCTGTGCTTTTCGACCACTCCTTTTTAGGGTTGAAAAAATAGCTCGAGACTCGCGAGTCAGCTCGAGCTCGTTCCGAGCCAAGCCGAGCTCATTCACCAGCTCGCAAAGGAAACGAGCCAGGCTCGAGCCTGCGAGCGTCTCGTTGGCTCATGCCGCTGGCCACATAAGGTCAAAAGTCCGTCACACTCATGCGGTCAAGCCCGCCTCATGCCTTACGTCTTAGCCATCCAGATCCCAAATCCTCATTCCTCTCCCTCCTGAACTCTAGTCTCCCTCTCCCACCCCGTCTGCCGCCCTCCAGCCCGCCACCGCCACCCCGTCCACCGCCCTCCCTCCCTCCATTCCCCCTTGCCCGCGCCGTCGCCGCCGTAGCACACGATGCCGCCCTTGCCATCATCGCACCCCTCCCCAACTCCGACGGGTCGGTGCTCGAACCGCCCAGGCCGCCATGCCCCCAACACCCGCCGTCGTGGCGGCGCTCCCCCGCGACACCCTCCTCCGCCTCGCCTCGCCTCGCCGCTCCGCGATTCCCTCGCCTCAGCGCCCTACGCGCCCCCTGAGGTTTCCTCCACCTCCATCAAAGCCCTCCTCGCCTCCCTCCTCCCGTCCCCTAGCCCCGATGGCGGGCTCCAAGAGACCACCAACCTCCTCCTCTTACGCTGCGCGCATGCGCGGCCACCGCGGAGTCCCCCGCGCTGCACTGGGTCCCGGAGGGCCTCTGGAAGGCCGCGGCCGCTGCGATGGAGGAGATGGTGGCGGCGGGCGGGTGGGGAGATGTCGGGGAGATGGTGGTGGCGATGATGCCGGAGGCCGTCCCGCCGCTGAAGTCTGTGTTGAAGGAGACGTGCGTGGACACAGAGAATGACGAGGTTGGTGCCATGAAGCCGCCGAAGGAGCACACCATCGTTGTTGCGCACCAGTTTCGGTGGGAGAAAGTGCTGGGCTCGCGAGCCCACTCGAACTAGCTCGAGCCTGATCACGAACCAAGCTAAGCCTCTCTTCGGGCTCATGATCAAAATGAGTCAAGCCGAGCTTACTGTTTACCCGAGCCAAAATGAGTTTGGCGTTTCCACCCCTACTCCTTTCTGCAAACTGAATGTAAATAGTATCCCCAGTAGCTATCTATCCCCGGGGCATGTGCACTCTAGTCTGTTCGGGCGTGTACCTATCTTTGTGGCGGGCCCTCGTACACGTACAGAGTGTTAGGAAACCGGGCCCGGCCAGGAGTCCGGGTCCAGATGGGCACCTCATCCACCCGAAGACTATATATAGGAGGGGGGAGGACCCCCCAAGCATTGTACACACAATTCATTATTGGAAGAGCAATAAAGAGAAGCGCAGATCCTCTCATACCGTGTTCATCTATTGTTCGTTCTTGTGTTCTTGCATTGTTCTTACGATTCTCTATTTGCCTACGAGGTAATCGCTCGGACTGAACTCGCCAGCGACGGTTCCTCAACACAGAGCACACGGCCTCCGCCTGCGTGTGTGGTGCTTGCTCGCGCACGAGCGGTGTCGCGTTTGTGGATGGGCAAGTTCGGTTCGTGAGAAACTCCTCCGTTCAGTCAGATATGTAAACGCAAAAGCGTTACTTGCACCGTACTGCTACCGTCGGATCACATGCATGCCCGAACCGAGCGTACGCGCGCCGCGGTCGGTCGGTCGAGATTTCGTTGGTTGGCGCGTGCAAATTGCGCGGCGCGACGTCGAGATTTCGTTGGTTGGCGCGTGCAAATTGCGCGGCGCGACGTGGACGTGTGTGCCGCTGCCGCCCGCGCGTGCGGGCGTACGTTTTGCTCGACCGGTCATCAGCACGGCCGGCCGTGTGTGCAGTTGGGTGGGTGGTCCAATCGGCTCGCTTACCAGTCAGCCGCCGTGCGCGCGCGTCCGACCGATCGCCCTCTCCATGTTGGCAAATGGCGGATGGGATGCGCTCGAGTCATCCTTTCCTTCCTTTTGGCTTCTTTTTTGACCGCATCTCACTTGTGTTACGTGTGGGCTGGGAGCGATGTGAACGGTTTTTGGACTTTAAGCTCACGGGACTGTTGAGCTGATACGTACTAGCTCCTACTCTCCGGCCATGGCTTATAAACCCACGAGCGAATTGTACTGGACCGTTATTTTTTAGTTATGTTTTACATGTTTTTTCCCCTTCATCTAAGCTAGTAGCGGCTAGTTCCCTGTCGATCATGTCACATGAGCACCAAAATTGCGCGGCCTCATGTGGGTGTTTTTGTTCAAGCATGTACCAGTACATATTTTTATTTGTAGGGTGCTTAAGCTGGAACTGTGTACGCAATCACACACTTCCCAAACATCTTTCTTCGGTGAGATAAAACACAAGCCAACCTTAGGCGAACAAGAAGAGAGATGTTAGTACAAAATGGGCTCCGTAATTGGCCTTCCAGTTGACTTGCCATCTCGCGGCCAGCACAAGAGTGTAGGAAACTATCAATAGTAGGCAGCCCATCCCCACCTCAATCTCAGCCTCCCTGAGAGGCCCACATGGCCCAATATCCAGGCCGCCGTCCAGCTCGCGTGTCGCTCTCCGCCGCCTCCCACTTCCACCTCGTGAGCTCCGCCTCCGCCTCCGCCTCCGCCTCGCTACTCGCCAGCCATCCTCCCCCACCTACAAAGCTCGCAGCAGCAGTCGCATGCTCCTCTCCCCCTCTCGCCTCCCACGCCTCCGGCCTCTCCGCCCCCGCCTCCACCGCTCGGTGTCTCCGATGGCCTCCACGCTTGCCTTCCTCAGACCCTCCGCGCCGGCCCCGCTCGCCGCCGCGCCCGCGCGGAGCGCGGCGGTGGCGGCTGTGAGGGTGCCATCCAGATCTAGGGTTTCGGCCAGGGTGTCCCTTGGGTCGGAGGTGGCCGTGGGCGCTGACGCGCTCTTCGCCGACTACAAGCCCACCACCGCATTCCTCTTCCCCGGCCAGGTGCGACCGTACGAACCAAAACGACCGCAGGCTGTGTACACCACTCTATTAGCCGAAACTGTTACTAAATTATTGGAATGGTGATCATTAAGCAAAGTTTGATGCGACGGTGTTTGAAATAATTGGCATCAATCTGAGTATATAATCTAGCATCAATAGAATCAGAGGAGGTAATAGTAAGTCCTTAGTCAGTTACTGCGGTCATAGCTGGGTTAGCTGTACAAAAGGAAGGCTTTTCACTGCTTCAGTTGACGTAGATCAAAATTTCGCCTTGAAAGATTAATAATACTCCTTATGCGATTGTTAGGTTGTCAACTTGTCCCAGGAGGTTCCCTCAGTGCTGGTGCAATTTGCATCCTGCCACATTCATAATTTGAGGCTAAATTCATTTGCAGCGTGTCTACTGCATTACTTACGTATGTTCATGTTTTCTTCTCTTCTCAGGGTGCCCAGACTGTTGGAATGGGCGCAGAAGCTCAGACTGTTCCAGCAGCTGCTAAACTATTTGAGAAGGCAAATGATATACTTGGGTATGTCCAAACCTCTTATATTATTTATCTGTTTGCTCCCATTTGCAGTACTTGTTCTTTAAATTTAATGAGTGTTCAGACCACTTCCAAAGACTAAATAGCGCTCATGCAAATGTTTTGGTGATAAATGTAGCTATGACTTGTTGGATTTGTGCACCAATGGACCAAAAGAAAAGCTTGACTCAACAGTGATCAGTCAGGTTTGTGGATTTTGGAATCCTTTCTCCCACGGGTAGTTCATTCATTTGCTTGCCCATGCAAATAGTATTTTTTTCAAGTATCCGCCCTTCACTACTATTAATTGTCATGTTTTTGAAACATGTTTCCTTAGTCATATCATATAGAGCTGTATAGACTCCAACCATGAATATCTTCTAAGTGCTGATTCTGGTTAACCAATAACCAATGCCAGTGCTAGCTAAGTTTTGTTTATACCAACATTTGTGTTTTGCAGCTTGCAATGCTTCTAGAAATGTAGTCCAGAAAATAGTTTACCATTTTCTTTTTCATGCAGGTATGCTGCATATACATTTGAGTGCCCATGATGATATGTTTCAGATACAGTTCTAGTTCTTGTCTATTGAGTTGTATTCTGCTTACCGAACAAAACTGTTTTGCAGCCAGCTATATATGTTACCAGCCTTGCAGCTGTAGAAGTACTACGTGCACGTGATGGAGGCCAAGATGTAATTAACTCTGTAGATGTCACATGTGGTCTCAGCTTGGGAGAGTATACTGCACTTGCATTTGTTAATGCTTTTAGGTATTCCTCTTGTTCTGTTAATAAAATCACGTGTTTGCTATTTCAAAAAAATAAGCGCATGAATTCCAGTCCATCATGGAGTGTACAGAGGGTATATATTAAATTCGATCTTTTGGTGAACATAATCATCAATCTATCATACAAAGATGTAGTTAATTCTGTAGATGTCACATGTGGTCTCATCTTTGGAAAATATACTGCACTTGCATTTGCTGCTGCTGCTAGGTATTCCCCTTGTTCTGTTAATAAAATCACGCATTTGTTATTTCAAAAAAATAAGCACATGAATTCCAGTCCATCATGGAGAGTACAAAGGGTATATGTTAAATTCGATCTTTTGGTGAACATAATCTTCAATCTATCATACAAAGCTGTAGTTAATTCTGTAGATGTCACATGTGGTCTCATCTTTGGAAAATATACTGCACTTGCATTTGCTGCTGCTTTTAGGTACCCCTCCCCCCCTGTTCTGCTAATATCATCATGCATTTGTTATTTTTTTAAAAAAAAAGTGCCCATCATGGAGTCAAACAGTGTTCCAAAAATCGGCACCTAGAGCCGATTAATCGGCCTCTAGGCGCTAGCCGTTGAGGCTCCATCACGATTTCCACCCAATTGACCCTCTAGGCGCCGCTGCCTAGGGCTGGCAGAAAAGGTCGAAGCTCGCGAGCTCCTCGAGCTCGGCTCGTAAAATTATGGGCCGAGCCGAGCCTCCTTCCCAGCTTGGCCTCTTAATGAGCCGAGCCGAGCCTCCTTCCCAGCTTGGTCTCTTAATGAGCCGAGCCGAGCTGGCTCACGAGCCGCTCGTCCACTCGTTATGAGCTCGTATTGTTAACTATTTTGGTGGTTGTAGTTGGACTATTAAACTTGGGTGTGCGGGCGATGGCTTTTGACGTGGAAGACTTTTAATTAGCTGGATATTTAAATTATTGTATGTCCATGTAACCATGTTAGCAGGTGCTTGGACTAGAAATTGTTAGGATTGCTAATCGGCTCTTGCCTAATTGCCTATGTTTTACTTGTATGCTATATAATTAGCTAAGTTTTCATTTATATCGTCCTCTTGTTGTTTGTATGTGTGCCAATAGTGACATCCTGTTGATGCTTCGCTCAGCTCGTCTTGGCTTGCATGGCTCGCGAGCTGCTCATGAGCAGCTCGAGCTTTTATCAAGTCGAGTTCAGCTAAGTTTTCAGCTCGTTAGCTTAACGAGCCGAGCCAAGTTACTTTGTTAGCGAGCTTGCATGAGCCAAGCCGAGCCGGCTCAATAGCTAGCCCGCCGCCACCTAGCCGGTCCTAAGCGGAGGAAGGTGCGGTGGAAATCAGTGGTGCGGAGGCAGTAGACAGGCTCTCGACTTGGCGAACGTCAGCGAAAAGGAGGCGGGAGGCGGTAGACAGGGGCCAGATCTGCGTGTGGGAGATGGAGTCTCCCGCCGCCGTCGCCGTCGCCAGCTCGACGTCGGTCAAATCGGGCTCCCCTGTCGCCGAATACACTTCCCATCGCAGCCAGCAGATACCGCCAGCTCTGTGCCTCTGCCTTCCCCTCGGGCCTCCCCTCCCCTCCCCGCCGCCAGCTCTGCCTCCCCTGCCACCCTGCTCTGCTTTGCGCCTTTGCCCTGCTCTGCTTTGTTTCTTAGTAGTTAGTACTAGTAGTAGTGTAGTATTGTAGGGCTGGCAGTAGGAGGCAGTGGTTAGTAGCACCTAGTCGGCCGACTAATCGGCGCCTAGGCAGCTAGGCGCTAGTTGGCCCCCTGCCGCCCAACTAGCGCCTTGGATAACCTTGGAGTGAACACAGCATATAGGTTAAATTTGATCCTTTGGTGAAATCATCCTCAATCTGTTATACATGTAACAAGTTCAAATTTAAAGCATCATGGCTTTGTATTTTGCAGTGTCAAGTATGTATACTTACACATAGTTTTCAACTTGCAGCTTTGAGGATGGTCTGAAGCTTGTCAAGCTTAGAGGAGAAGCCATGCAGGTCAGTGTCTGAAAAGGCGAAAACACTATGAGATATGTCTGCTTCGGTGCTTTGAGTTTTTGACTCTCCAAAATGATTGTAATGTTCATTATCTGTGTAGGATGCTTCAGATGCTGCCAATAGTGCGATGGTTAGTGTGATTGGTCTAGATTCAGAAAAGGTGCAACAATTATGTGATGCTGCTAACGAGGATGTAGATGAAAAGGGAAGAGTGCAAATAGCAAATTTTCTGTGTCCTGTAAGTCTCTCATCTGATGCTATTTGTTTTCCTACTGGGCTTGCTAGGTTTCAACATAGTAACATTTTCTTGCAGGGGAACTATGCAGTTTCTGGTGGTGTGAAGGGTATTGAAGCGGTTGAAGCGAAAGCGAAGTCCTTTAAGGCTAGAATGACGGTTAGTGTTCCCATATATCTATATTTGATTGAGGCTTATGTATGTAAATATTTGTGATACCTAGTACCTACCATGAAATATGTAATCTGGCTTAGTTTGAAGTAGTTTTGAAACTTCTTAATATCATTCTACCGAATACTGCTTCCTCTGCTCAAAAGCATATGCCGGTTTGGACATTGACAGTCTCCAATATGTAATGTTGACCATAAATGTCCATACTAATATGTTAGCAAAAAATTATGAATATATTATATATTTATATTATGAAAGTACATTTGATGACAAATCTAATGGATTTTCACACGGTCGATTTAAATAGTTTTTGTGTGTTATTGATAAAAGCTAAGAAAACACACATTCTAAATGTATTCTCTTTTTTACAAAAAGATAGCTTGATAGGTGTAACATTCTGCCTTATCTAGTGTGCTTTCATGGAAAAACGATTGCCTTGTTACAGTCTTATCTAGGGGGCTTTCACTAAAAGTGATTTCCTTGTTGCATCATCAAGGATTTTACATATTGAGTTACCATTATCTTACCAGGTTCGCCTAGCTGTTGCTGGGGCTTTCCATACAAGCTTCATGCAACCTGCTGTTTCAAGATTGGAATCTGCATTGGCTGACACAGAGATTAGAACACCAAGAATCCCAGTCATCTCCAATGTTGACGCACAGCCCCACTCAGATCCTGACACAATCAAGAAGATTTTGGCACGGCAGGTATTTTATCTACAACAAACTTGAATTCCTTTCTAGGTTACAATGACGTGTGTGTGGCTGACCTACTGGAGAAACAGGTAACCTCTCCTGTACAATGGGAGACTACTGTGAAGACTCTTATGGGTAAAGGGCTTGAGACAAGCTATGAACTCGGACCTGGAAAGGTAAGAGATTTATTGATAATTTCTGATGCGTGACTCATCTAATGTTTAGTAGGGGTAGAGTGGGTAGAAGCAACTCAAAGTAATCTTCACACAGAAAATATTGTTAATGATGTTCTTGTTCGTTCTCCTGGCACAACCAGGTTATAGCAGGAATCATTAAAAGGATCAACAAAGGTGCCAGCATTGAGAACATTGGCGCTTGAGATCTAAAAGTATCAAGACATGCAGGGGTCAGACTACAGGTTAGGGGTCTGCTCAGATTCAGGCAGTACTCCTGACGGTACCTATTTTCCAGCACCAGAGGGGTTATGGCAATTGCCAATTGCACTCTCATTTGCGAGGAACCGATATCGTTCATTGTAGAATGCAGTTTTAATGCATAAAGTGTGGAGATTTTTCGGTGGTGTATCTTGTAAGCTCTCTTCCCCATGGTTCAATTTTGACCTCCTTGTGCAATGTACACTTGTAAGCTCATGTTTAGTCACTATGAATCTATGATCATCTGAACGAGCATGTGCTCTTCGCAATATTTGATTCAGGGTTGGTAGTGGTTCCACGCAGTGAGGTGCGAATTGGATTAGAACCATCAGATCGAAGACAAGTAAAGCTAGTTTTTTAACAAGTTCCCTCCGGTTCCGTTTGATGCGCTGGACGTGCCGACACTCACCATCACCGTCAATTATCAACGGGTCATTGGGGCATCGATACATTATGTTTACATTAACGGTTATGAGCGATAGATACAGAAATTTAACCCGAAGTCCGGTTAAAACGACGGTTCCAAATCAGATCATGATAATAACAAATGAAGTTAACACTTCAGAATGACGTTGTCAGCTACAATGGAAGATCTAATGCAATGCGACAAGTAGCAAATAACGTGTGATGGAACGCAAACAATCTGCCCACTAGTGAATTCGTCAATACAAGCGGATATACTGTAATAAGGATTTTTTTTCCTAGCACGGTTGTCAAGCAGATTCCACAATAAACAATAAATCACAAGTTATCCGAGCAAAGGTCTATAATTTAAATGCACAAAACTTTTAACATTGTTCACGTCGATTGCCATCTCAAAGTTGCAAATACCTAATCACCAAGTTGGCATCAAAACTATGGTTTGTGGAATACATAGAGTGCAAACTAATTGAGACCTCAACCAAAACATCTGGATTCAAAAGAAACAAAAATATCCAAGGCAAGCATCTTCAAGCGGTTTCAGGCAAAGGGTACTCAAAGACCACGTCTTTCCCACAGAGCCTGCGATAGACTGCAGTGAAGGTCTCCAACTTGTATTCGGTGTTGTTGCGCTCCTTTGGGTCCAAGAAGATCTGAAAGAACATCACAACGAAAGGTCAGTACTAAGTTGTCTAGCCCATCACACTGAATGTTATGTGCCAAATGCTGCTGGACTGATTTGCCTAATCTAATTCCATCCAAGAAAAGGTAAGGAACATCTGAGATAATAAAAGCTGGGGCCTCATCAGTGTTTGTACTTGAGAATGTAAAGATTATATCAGTGAATAACAAGTAAAGCACTACAGATGCAGTGATAAATGTGTATATGCTTCAATAAACTGCTCATAAGATATTTAGATTATGGTCAAGACACTAAGATACCAGAAAGTTGTAGCATATACCTTGATGACCTTGGCACCATCCAAACGATATCTGACACGCTTCCCCGCAATCTCAGCTGGGCAGACAACATCCTCCAAGATACCATCATGAACAGCAGTCAGAGTTCTGGTGCGTGGGCGCTGAACAGCCGAACCCTTCTTGGGTGGCCTCACAATCCTTCTTGTTGCAACAACGACCACATCCTGTGTAAAATTAAACGCATGATAACTATATTTCACGAACAGTTCTTTTACAGTTTAAACAATGTTTTACAATAAAAACTTTGGACAACAGTTTCTACAGGACATGATCCGGCACAAAGAATGTAGGTTCATTGTACAAGTTGACAAGTTCAACATGCAGGAAGCTGAAAACTTCAAATCTGCGTGACTTTAGCTAAAATGCAAATGAACAGCTGGTAAAACAGGGCACAAGCTTCTACCTTTTTCCAAAAGTAAATTTTTGATATTTGTAATTAGCAACTTAAATTGACTAAAAGAAATTAGTGCTTATTCATTAATTTTTCCCCTCATTTTGATGTCATTATCGAAGGAATAGAAGATTAGACCAGGCATGTTAATGACTCCCTCAGAGACATGTTTTAAGCAATAAGGCATAGACATACACAACCATCTTCATACTCCAATCA
This sequence comes from Ampelocalamus luodianensis, assembly GCA_036346255.1. Taxonomy (NCBI): domain Eukaryota; kingdom Viridiplantae; phylum Streptophyta; class Magnoliopsida; order Poales; family Poaceae; genus Ampelocalamus; species Ampelocalamus luodianensis. Next base: position 20,648,928 of record CM070622.1, on the reverse strand, counting down.
TGGCATGTACCATGTTGCACTTGAAACCTTGCCATATGCAACTGCTGCACAAACAGTGTTGCAGTGTGGTGGTAAATTTTGTAATCCACTTTCTAACATGGCAAATTATACTCAGCGGGCAGCCAGGCACCTCTTTGTAACCTATACAATTGTTCGGCAGCACGAGGCAGTATTTTCAGCATTTGAGTAGCAGCCCAAGCATACAATGCACATACTACACTATTACAGCGTGCGGTCTCCCATCCAACATTCAGAAACTGCTAAACATACGGTGATTGCATCCAAGCGTGTAATCAAAGCAAAACATTAGCTAAATAAAGCATGTGCAATTCACCTTGCCACTAAACTTCTTCTCCAGCTCCCTGACGAGCCTGACATGGATCTTCCTGAAGGCCTTGCGCAGACGGTACGGCACGTGGATCACCACAGCTTTCCTGTTCCCGGCAACATCCATCTGGCTGCAAACACACAGCCGCCGCCGCCACATCATCACACATCTCCACTACCAACTACAGGGCAAGCTCACAAGAGCAAGCCACCAAAGCCACAATTGAAAACTCAGGATATAGCATACGGCGACCTACAATGCATTGTTGATGTAGAGGTCCTTGAGGTCGCTCTTGAGCTCCTGGTTGCCGTTCTCCAGATCAAAGAAAGCCTACAGGAAAACAGCCACCGCAAACACGTCACGCCTCGACACATCCAAACGCAGACCAGTTGAGGAAACAAGAAACGCAAGAACAGCACGATACTACGAAGGGAGAGGACAGGAAGCGAAAGAGGCGCTCACCTGCGCGACGGAGTCCTCGAACTCGGAAGGCTCGAGGCCCTTGTCCTTCTGGATCTTCTTCCTCGCGGTGTACATCTTCCTTCCCTTTCACCGGGCCCTGCCGCAAGATTCGATTCGGAGAGCACACGCAGATCAGCAACAAGCACGAGTAAGAGACGCCAAGAATGCAGCTCGATTTGTAGCGGTGGATCTGAGGCGGAGGGGAGATGGATAGAGAGATGGATACCTGAGCGCGAGGAGACGGAGGAGAGGGAAGTGGAGGTGGAGGCGCCGGCGCCGGGGTTTGCAGGAGGCTAGGGTGGGTGGGCAGAGAGCGCTCTTATAAAACCCTAATCCTGGGGAGTGGGCCGACGGGGTGTTGGGAAATGGGTTGGGCCGTGTATGCTGGGTCTTTGAGCTGGCGTGGTGACTTCGGTCTTGGGCATCTCAGTAATGTACAGTAGATTTCTATATAAAAAAAAAAGTAATGTAAAACTTACATGGGTAATTGGCTATTATCATTTTCTAAAAAGAAAAATAATCCCAAACTGCTTGCTGCCCAGCCTCACCTAGTCTTTCCTCTTACTCGTCTTCGGTAGCGGTGGCTCGAGAACGACGACGGTGACGGCTCTCTTCCTCTGACTCGATAAATATGAAGAGAGAGGGATCTCATCATAGTCTTCGCTATTATAAAAGAAGGTTTTGGTGAGGGTGATGATAAGTATATCATCTACCCCTCTTGAGTTGATGAGATCTGTTGGAAGAATAATTCATTCTTTACAGGCGGGACCCACTCTACAAAGCTAACACCTGCTTAACGAATCAGGAAATGTAATTGCCTCATAAAAGATTGTAATACCCCTTAGTTGTACTCATAGACTAGCTATCTCACTAAATGGGTATTCCTGTCATTTCTACAGGCCCAAGAGCCTATAAATACCCCATGTATCTCCCATTTGGAGGAGGGTGGGGAAGGAATATATGAAAGCAAGAGATTAGGTGAGCCTCCGGGAAGAACCCTCGACCCCCCGTAGGCCATTGACGGGAGTAAGGCGGTCCTCTCGGACCCCCAAACCTGTATAAATCCCCGTGTCATTCTCGCTCCCATGGACGACGGCCCGTAGCACGGTCAACATCCACCCCATCACTCGTGTTCGGTTTTTACACCAACAACATTGGCGCCGACCATAGGGAACGTAGCTAATCAACAGAAAGCTATGGCTCCTACCAAGAAGTACTCCAAGTCCACGAGGTGTAACATCCCGATTTCCTGAGTTTTAAAAATCTTTTAAATAGTTAGTAGGGAGAAAATTCACTATTTGGTTTTTATTTCAATTTAATCCAAAAGCTTAACATAGACTTTTAGTACCAAAACAACTTAATGTGAATAATCCCAATATGAACTATTGTTAAAACTATTTTATTTGGGTTCTATGTGTTCAAATATATTTTTTTGATTTTTCTAGAATTTTTCTGAATTCATTTGTTAATTTCTATTGCTTATTTGAATTTTTAGTATTTTATAAAATAGAAAAACTAATTTAAATATCGGAGTTAGTTCTTGGGCCAAAACCCAACCCTTTCTGCTTTCGGCCCAGCTTGTGCAGCCCAGTGCCGCGCGCACCTCACCTTCAACTGACACGCGGGCCCTACATGTCAGCCTCTCACTTCCTCTCTCCGCGCGCATCCACTCAGTCCTTTCATCAACCACCGTCCGATCGTGTTTGAACAGTCCGATGGAGTAGGACGTTCGGCCGGTCCGAACGTCACCAGCGGTTTGAGCCGTCCGATCTGTTTTGAACGGTCCGATGGAGTTGTGCCCTTCAGGTGGTCCGAACGTTCATATCAATTTGGATCATCCGATCAAGGCTGGACGATCAGAATAAAAGTCTGATACACGTCGCGCCCTTGTGTCTCTGTCAGGTGGACCCCACCACTTCTTCGTCTCCGAGTTGTCTTCCTCGCGGAGTCTGAAGCCATGTCCGCCATTGCTAATCTTCGAGCTTGTCCGACAACTGGACCCTTCCATCTAAAATCCTTCTAGAAAACGCGCAGGATCTTATCTCTTATCGCCCTGCATCCAAATCCGGTCGAATCTCTTGCCGAATCGGTCTCTATTTCCTAAACCCTGGACTCGATTTCATGTTCATCTCGGACTAGATTTGAGGTTTCCTTATCCCGTGCCGCCCGAGCCCCTATAAATAGCCCCCGAGGATCGCCCCTACACCCTCATCCCGAAACCCTAAGCCGCCGCCCTCCAAGAACCCGAGAGCCGCTGCATTTACAGATCTTGAGTTTTGTCGTCGCCGTCATTTTTCTTCAATCCCATCCGCCGTCATCGTCGCCCTGTGGTCATGGTCTGCGCCGCCGGGACCGCCGTCACCGTAACTTCCTCCAGAACTCTTCCGCGTCGTCACATCGTCGCCGGAGCTTTCGTCCGACAAAACCAGATTCTTCTCCGCCGCTTCGACCTCGCCGCCGACCATCTCTGTCCACTTCGATCACCCGGAGGTAATACCCAGAGGTTCACAATAGCCGTGGCTATCCGCCTGTACCACTCACCACCCATCGCCGGTGAAGCGCCGCCGTTCGCCATTGTCAGTCTAACCCGAGCCTCGCCATCGGTCGTCGTTCGAGTACTGTTCGTTCGAGTACTGTTCACTAGAGTACTGTTCGTCCGAGTATTGTTTTCTTCGGGTGGTACTCGTCACTTCCGACCGCTGTAGTCGTAGTCGATTTCGACTACGTGGTTATAGCCGCTGTCGATTACGTGTGGTCATAGCCTCTGCTAAAGATTGTCATGGTCGTAGCCGACTATGTGGTCGTAGCAGTGTTAAATCCAAACTTCCGAGAGTCATATCTTTTGCATCCGAATTCCGTTTGAACCCATTCAAATTCCTAAATTTATCTAAATTCTAGATCTATTTATCTGATATTTTTATTTAATTTTTGGAGTTGGTTTTCTTCTCTGTTTTATTTATTTTTGTTTATTTTCTTCGTTTGCGAGTAGACGTTGATACTTCGAGAAGCTTTGAAGAAGGAGTTCATCAAGATCAAGACCAGTACCTAGATTTATTCCAAGGCAAGTCATACCTTTGATCATGTTGAATCCCAATTTTCAAAACTATATTGTTTCAAATTATTGCTTTTGGGTGTAGTTATCAATCCAATTTGTTATATCCACCTTGTCTATTGCATTGTTGTAATCTTTTATCACCCTAGATTGGTTCATTATTTAGTTGGTATTATCATAGCACCAACGTGGGTTGGTTAGATGCGAGTAGATTGCTTAGCCATGCTACGAGTCATCATCTCATGTAAATTGCAAATATAAACCTGACTAAGTGATTATGGAACTATGTGATAAAACTTTGAGTGTACTACGTGCTATTACTCGTTGATGGCATGTGTTGCACTTAACCAATAGGGTGGGAAATATTTAGACGAAGGTAAGTGGCACTGTGTGCATTGGTGGATTTTGGGAATGATAATCTTTGTGACATAGTTAGAAATTGGAAGTCTTGCCCTGGTCAATTAAGGATTTAACTTTGTGCGCCATTGAACTGAGCCTTTCGTACAACCACATGCCTGATGGGACGGGCCTAACTTAGTAGGATATGGATTCTTGACATTGACTACTCAGGTTGTAGGTTAGGAACTCAATGATGGGTAGAGGTGTGTACCGATATGATAGGGTCACATCGTGGGGCGGTTCGTCGTTTCCCTATCCAACGGTGTGCATCGTGCCAAAGTGTTTCGGTAGAGTTCGTACGATGGTAAAACACATCGGGACTGTCAATGCTTGAGATGAAGTTTCTGAAAGATTTTGTTGTGATTAGCTCTGATCCAGTTGATTGCATTTTATGGATAAAGTGTACAACCTTTGCAGAGTGTTAAACAAACTATTTGAATAGTCGTGTTCGCGGTCATGGACATGCTCGGGGATTTCACACGAGAGGTAGATTTTCATAAAACTTTGGGAAGGGATATCTGTATGACCTAAGTCATGTGGTTGTGTGAATTAATCTGTTAGCCTTGTGTTTTTGTGAAAACAAACTGTTAAATTATTATTGTCTATTTGTTTTACGTTGATTTCAATCTATTATTGTATTCAATTGCAAATGTTGTATTTCTGCAAAAGAACTACAGAAACCATTTCTTTTGGAATAAGCCTGCATCTATAAATTGCATTCTGTGGTATGTCTTGCGAGTACGGTTGTGTACTCATGCTTGTTATAAAATTTACAAACAAATCTACAAAAGAGAGGGAGTCAACACCCGCTTTCAAGGAGGAGTTCAACGAAGGTTGCTGATCGTTAGGGTCTGGATCCCAGTCGTTGCCTATGGCGAATTGATGGGATTCCGCTGGAGTTTATCTGTTCCGCTACTGATTTCTTTATTGTTAGCCCTGCGTGGCTTAATAAGTGTAAACTCGACCATAAGGTCAAAACCCATATTTGCTATTCAAATTACTCGTTTATTCTATTAATCGCTTTGTGTGGATCAATATTCATCTATGTTGATACCGTGTGCACTAGCGTGATCCTAGACTAATGCATTATACACAGAGGGTCCAGAATTGCATTTTTAGGTTCCGACAGAGGTGGTATCAGAGCCATATTGACTGTAGGTCTTAACCTTAGTTAGATCGGCTATCTTAGAGTGTCTAAATTAATTTCTAAAGCAAAAATTAACTTACAAGATTAATCAATTGCTTAACTCCTCTCATATCTCTCTTGACTCAACTATTGCTAGAATTTTTCCTCTCCCCGTTGTTTTAAGTTGCTCTTACCCTCTTGTCCTTATTGATGGATGCCTCGTCTTTGAAACTACGATGAGCACAAGGGAGGACTTGCTTCAGATCTATAGAAGCTTTCACATGAGCCAGAGGAAGACCCAGGAGAGGCTGTGGAGGCTATCTCGTCAAGTTGCCCATTCAAGTTAGGTTAAGTCAGTTGAGGCTCGGTGTGCTGGAGCTGGGTCAGTTTAAGATTAGAAGTGTCACCCTTTAGACGGTAGTTTGTTTGTTAGGATCGCTAGTTTTTCTTGTGTGAGAGTATGAGCTGCACAAGCTCTTATGCATTTGTTGCAACCATACTAAGACTTAAGTAATATAAGTATTTCAGTTGAGTTTTCTAGAGCTGTGTTTGTTGGGTTAAACCCACCCCCTCAATTAGTTCTTAACCCATCTTGTGCTTGCTACCTTACCTAAACCATGAAGCCTTGGCCAGATGGTTCAGACTCGTCATACTGCTGCAAGTGGTTCTAGCTTTTGATGTCGAAGAAACGGCGGACACCGCGAGAGCGATTCGCGCAAGCACCTCCATTTGATTTGCATAATTTTGGAGCAATCATGGCAGCTCAGACGCATATGATGTGCATGATGATGAATCAAATACAGGCTATGAGCAATAATCAGAACAACAACAACAATCACCAGCACGGAGCCCCAGCGGTTCATGGCCACCATGGACCATCTAAACTAGCCGAGTTCATGAGGACTCGTCCACCCATCTTTTGAGGGCATTTCTCACCAGTTGAAGCAAACGACTGGCTTCGTGTCATTGAGAGAAAGTTGTTGATCACTCAATGCAGCAACCATGAAAAGGTCCTCTATGCCACTCACCAGATGGAAGGCATCGCTGCCGAATGGTGAGAAAACTTCTGTACCGCCCATGAGACGCCACAAAACATCACCCGAGAAGAGTTTTCAATAGCTTTTCGCCAGTATCATGTGCCAGAAGGAATAATCGATCTGAAGAAAGACGAGTTTCGTGCACTCAATCAAGGAGGAATGTCAGTGACTGACTACCTCAATAAGTTTTCTCAGCTTGCCCGTTATGTCGCCACCGACAAGGCTCGTTAGAGTCGTTTCCTGAACGAACTGAACTCTGGACTGCAAGTCAGTTTGATCGCTCACACTTTTCCATATTTCCAAGAACTAGTCAATAAAGCTTTGATCCTTGAGGATAAGCGCAAAGAGTTGGAAGACCATCGTAAGCGCAGAATGACCCAGTAAGGAAGTCATCAGCCCCAGCAGATAGTAAGGATAGTTTTGCAGCAATTCAATCGGTTTCCGCCACAGACTTCTTTCAGGACATCTGTACCAACCTTAGCACCTCGTCCAACTACCTTAAACTTGGATAAAACTACTTTAGTCAACCCCAATTCAAGAAGCAACCCACGGACGGTACCAAGAATTTGCTACAGTGCCGGGAGCCAGGACATCTCGCCAACAACTGTCCTCAAAAGGAAATAGTGACTCAGTACGCTTCAACCTTGGAGCTACACCAGCTAAGACGCCAGCACCCAGCATCAACCAAGGGGCTTCTCAAGTTGCCGTTCAATTCGGAGGAGCGCCGCAGTCTGTGGCTAGAGGCCGTGTGAACCACGTCACTTTGGAAGGAGCCTAGGAAGCACCCGACGTCGTACTAGGTAAGTTTCTGGTTAACTCAGTACCAGCATCAGTTTTGTTTGATTCTGGAGCTACGCATTCATTTGTTTCTGGAGTTTTTGCAACCAAGAATAAGTTGAAAGTTATGCGCCTTAAGCATACTCTGTTAGTCCAGTCGCCTGGAGCAGAGCTAAGTTCTAAGTTCTAAAGTGGGATATTTAGGAGCTAAGTTACTCATAGCTGGAGTTGAGTTTCTAGCCAACCTAATCATTCTAAACACTCAGACCTTAGATGTCATTCTTAGCATGGATTGGTTATCTAAGCATAAAGTTGTACTAGATTGTGGCCGAAGAGCTGTAACAATTGAAGATCCCAATGGAAAGAAAGTGGAATTTCAAGCCACCTCAGTTCGTGATGGAAATCTGCTAGTCAACAGCCTAAAGACAGTCTCTTTGGAAGACGTACCAATTGTCAGATAATATCCAGATGTATTTCTATAAGAATTACCATGAATGCCACCAGACCATGACATCGAGTTTGTCATCGATCTTGTGCCAGGAATCGCACCAATCTCTAAGAGACCGTATCGGATGCCAGCCGATGAGTTAGGTGTCAAGACCCGGGATTAATACCCCAGATCCTCTGTGCATAACTGAACTAGTCCCATGATCAGTGACTAGCTCACACAGTAAACAAATGTGTTAACACAACCATAAACGCTAAAATTTATTAATAAACAACAGAGTTAATTACAAGATAGCCTTACAGGGCAACATTAAATAAACACAGCGGAAGACGAAGAAGACGTAGTAGGGTCCAGCAATCTGCCACAGGCAATCGACTGGGGTAGCGGCCTAGTCAACACGATCCACACCTGAAGCGAAGTCCTTCTCCTCTGAAATTTTATTTGCATAAAGCAAGATGAGCACAACTTCTGTGCTCGCAAGTTACACCCGTCAAATAACAGAATGACATGCATATATGGATGTAACAAAGGATGGCTTACAGGGTTTATTTGCATAAATCAGCATTTGACATTAAATACCATACTAAGTTCTAAAGCTCAAGTTTTATAAAATCTAAAATTGATTTTGAATTGATAAAGATAGTGTAGGCACCAACCTAACACCAACATAAACACGGGCACCAACCCGGGGCTTTAACCCATAATTTTTCCCATGGACACCCATCCATGTCAAAAACAGTTTTTATTATTTTACAATCAAAACCAAAGTCTAACTTTGAGTGGCTTTGCCAGCATGTCCATGACCATGGATACGGCTATTCGAATAGATTAACACTCTGCAGAGGTTGTACAACTTTACCCACACGACATGAATTCTCTAGTTGTTTGGCATCCGTCGATACCACCGCTCACTACCTTAGGTAAGCAGTCTAGAGCACGTGTCAAGGCCTTTACAAGACGCCATTCCACCATAGTCCTCCCTCGCTAAGGTTTCACCCCCTTTGGACTACCCGTCCGCAGGGTTCAGGTCCCCTCTTGCGCCAGGTGGGACTAACAAAGGTCATGAAAGACCACCCACTACATCACAGGAACGACCATGATGGAACTTTGCAAATTAATCTGCCAGGTCCTGCCCATACAAGATATGTGGTAGTACGATATGGCTTAGCAAGATGCGGCTCGAAGACCGGTCCTTAACTGACCTAGGCGACAACCAACAGAACCCTGGGCCTCAACCTACCCGGTTGAACCCGTGCATAAACCTGCACCCACCAGACAACCATTTCACCCAAGTCCAAACCATCATTTCATTTCATTTCATTTTTCCAACGTCATTTATGAAACTCCCATGACACACCAATGCCAAGGGTACAATTTAAACAATAGTTGATTTCTGGCTGAAATTCCCCAAATGAAACATATTTGGTCTATAAGCATGGCTAAGCACAATATTTTTCAAAATGATCCCTAGTTCATACTATCGTATCAACCAGGTTTTATCTAGGGTGACAATATGCTCGCTTCAATTATCAAATTTGGCCATACAATGGATTTTAGGCATATCTATAAATTTAAAACAGGAATTTAAATTACTGAATATAAATAAGCATGCAATAATAATTTGAAACAGAATTTAAATAATTTTAAATAATAGGTGCAAATATGATCAAGAATGTAACTTGCCTTGCGTGAGGTGAACAGATCAACCGATACTGAGGTGATGTTGTTTTTCTTAATAGGTCACCTAGTACTCAAAAGTACTTTCTCCGGGTAGTCCAAGTGTACAATCACGATGATCATACATTCAAAATCAATCCTCTTAGGAGCTCTTCAAACGGCGTCGAAATCTGACTCTCCGAAGTCGACGAAATCTAATCGCGAAATAAGCCAAATTCAAACAAAATTCAAATAACAATTCAAATGAACTCCAAATTAAATAATTTTAGTTTAGTTAGCTAGATATTGAATTTACACAAATTTAGAAATTTGAATCACCCAAATCGGAGTTCGGATGCAAAAGATATGGGCTTCGGAAGATTGAAAATACATGAAATGATATATTTAGGGTTTAAAGAAATTAGTGATCAAATGAGCTCAAAATTAAATAATTTTGATGTAGTTAGCTAGATAATGATTTTATACAAATTTTGCAACTTGAAACACCCAATTTGGAGTTGGGATTCAATAGATACAAATTTTCTAAGTTTAAATCTATTAAAAACCCTAAATCTGGTTTTTATCGAATTTATTGAATTATTTTTCTAAAGAAAAGCCTTTTATTGCGCAATGATGACATCAGCAGCTGATTTTCGGAATTTAAAGAATTAAAAGATTTTCTGACACGTGGGACCCACATGTCTGTGACTTGGTGTATGGTGGACTGAGTTTATTGGTTTTTGGACAGAGGGGGGTGGACCGTGCCACGTCGGTGACACGCAGGCATGCCATGCGAGCATTGGCCCGAGGTGGCTCGACTGCGCGAGGTGGCGCCACGCAAGCGTGCCACGCCAAAGACGAGGCGGCGCTCGGCGAGGTCGCCGGAGATTGGCGGCTCTCCGGCGGCCGGTGATGGTACCAAGAGATCGAGTGGGCTTTACCGATTGTGATGCTCACCTCAGAGGCGGAAAGGCGCGACGGTTGGTCGGCGGCGAGCTCGAGAGGCGGCGAAGACGTTCGGGTCGTGGCGACGAGGTAATTCGGGCGGCGTTCCGGCGAGGTTAGCGCGCGCACGAGGTAGGCCTAGGGGCGGCGATGCCGTTGGTGTCTTCGGAGAGGCACGGGCGTCGACGGTGGCGGTGAAATCGTCAGAAAAAGCTTGCGGCGGCCGGCGGGAAAGAACCTCGATCGTGGCCGGAGAAGAGGAGGGGAGGGGCTAGGAGTTTGGGGAAGAGATGCGTGCGGTGAGGGGCTCATCGTGCTCCTATTTATAGAGGCAGAGGGGGCTGAGAAGTGGAGATAGTGTGCGGCATGGCGGCGGCGGCGGTTGGGCGCGCGGGCGGGATCGTGGGTGGAGAAGGGGGAGAAGATGGGAGCGAGGGCGGTTGAGCACGCCGGGTCGTGTGCGCACGTCGCGCGGGAGGCGGGAGAGCCGAGGTGGCGGTTTTGGTGGAGCTTCTACGCGGCCGAAATGGCGGTAGCACGGTTGAGTGGGGAAGAAAGGGGAGGAGGAAGAAAGGGTGTGGCCCGTCGGATTTGATCCGACGGTGCGGAGGAGGCGGGAGACGTGGGGAGATGAATGGCCGTCCGATTTAAATCGGACGGTGGAGAGGAGGAGGGACCGGCGGGGTGGAGCGGCGAGTAGGCCGGGCTGAGTGGGCCAGGGCGCGGTGGGAAGGAGTGGGCCGGAGGGAGTTTCGGCCCAAAAAGGTTTTCCGGATTTTTAAATGATTTAGCATTTTAAATAACTCAGTTAAATCATTTTGGCTTTAAAAAATAGCAAAATAAATCCAAAAATTATGAAAAATTCATAGAAATTCCCTCATTTATTTTGGACTTAATAAAATTATTTCCAACTTAAGGTTGGCTTTTAACTTTTCAAATAAATTGTTTTTGGCTTTAACATATTTAGGGAAAAGCTTTTTAAAAAACTTAGAAAATTCTCACAATTAATTAAATTTTTATTTTTCAACTTAAACTTAAATAAAATTTTATAAACTTTAATAAATTTTACTTTTGACTTTTAAAAACTTCAAAAATTCAAATAAGTAGTCAACTCTTTCAAATTTTTCAGAAAATCCAATAAAACATTAACTTTATTTTATTTTATTTTGATAACATTACTTTGGGATGTTACATTAGGGGAGATGAAGAAGCAGGTTGAAGAGCTTCTTGAGAAATGTTTTATAAGACCTAGTTCGTCGCCATAGGGAGCACCAGTTTTGTTTGTTAAGAAGAAGGATGGGAGCATGAGGATGTGTATCGACTACCGTTCCCTCAATGAAGTCACCATCAAGAATAAGTATCCACTCCCCCAAATTGATGACTTGTTTGATTAGATAAAAGGAGCCGAAGTGTTCTTAAAGATCGACCTGCGATCAGGTTGCCATCAGTTGAAGATTTATCCGAAGGATATCCCGAAGACCGCTTTCTCAATGCGGTACGGACATTATGAGTTCTTAGTCATGTCCTTTGGTCTGACTAACGCCCCTGCATATTTCATGAACATGATGAATAAAGTATTTATGAAATATCTGGACAAGTTTGTAGTGGTGTTTGTCGCCGATCAAGTCGCCGATCTTACAATAAATGGAAAAAAAAGAGAGAATGACGTGGGAAATGTTGGGATTGTAATGGGACTGCTCTTTATTAGTATGAACTGAGATTTTACAAGGGGTGTATCCTGACAGAATGACAGACTACTTTCTAGAGTACAAGACAATGCTTCTTTCTTTCTATCTTCTGATGATCTGATCTCCTCAAGATCTCATCCTCCTTTCCAGGGTGATCGTACGTACCCTGAAAGTTTGCAATTAGAAGATCGCAAAGCTGCTCCCAAGTATACACAGATCCGATAGGTAAATTTAGCAACCATGATCGGGCTGATCATTCTAGTACCGTGGGAAGATAATTAGCCATTACATTTTCGTCACCGCCAGCAGCTCTGATGGCGGTGGTATAAATCTGAAGAAATTCTAAAGGATTTTGGGTCCCATTGAATTTATCGAGTTGGCGGTCGAACTGTTTGGCCAGCGCACGACTTAGAGCCTGCAGAAAGCTCGACAACTTTGTGATCGTCTCACGCGCCTTCTTTGAAAAGGTCTTTGGATTATAATCGATCGGGGACCGATTCACGGACGAGCGCTGATTTCTCGTATCCGATCCGGTCGTATGCGTTTGAACGCCTTTGACGCTTGCACGGTTAAGATGATACGAAGATCATCGAGTCCAAGCGTTTGCTTTTGTTGGCGAGTGAAGATTCTGAAACAATCTTCTTCCTCATGACTTCTTTGGTGGAGCGTCGAAGTGGTCCTTGTGTTAGTTGACCCTCAACACGACCACGCAGCCTCGCTCGAGGAAGAATCTTGAGATGAAGTCATGGTCGACTACTGTGGTTGCCTTCGTCCCGATATGCTTCCGTGCATTGCATGGTACATTGGATAATCTCAGATACTTGACCTACAAGTCGTGCAAAACACGAAGTTTCGCCAAAGCAGGTCGAAGTATTTAACATATTTCTAACTCGCTGCGAGTTACGTATTGTTCAGAAGGTCTTACGAGTTTCTACGAGAAAGAGGTGTTTGATAGCTTTGAATTCTCTGTTCTCCCGATCGGTCTTGCCCGATCTCTGCATTGGCTAGGGTAGGATCGAGCGAATTAAGCGATGGGCGTCCACGATTCGTGACCTCACGGCATTTGGTGCACGACCGCTCGTATCATCTCCATCATTATGTGGTGGCGAGGCAATGTGTGGAGGACCGTACGGCATCTTGATTTGAATCTCGATCGCATTGACCTCGTGTTTCCAACGATTATCCTCGATGAGCTTCCATCGTAATCAATGGAGAGCCTTTGAGTTTTCACCAAGAGTTTCCACGATGGAGAATAATCGGTGATCGATACCTCGAGGTCCTTGTAATGGTCTCGGCTGATGCGCGTGACTGCCGATCGTATCTTGAGCCTTATTATCCTCATCGGTTTATCACGGTAGGTTTCATCGACACTGTCACCAAGTGTCGGTTGGCTCCTGGAATTGCTAGAAGCCGTCGGTGAGTATCTATCAACCATGATCGCATCAAAAGTATATTGGACTTCGAGTTGATGAGTTGGGTTTTCTTCACCTTTCTTGCCGGTCGCGAGTCAGGGCTTCTTGAACCGGTCGGGGCGTCTCCTCTGGAAACACCAGCGATCGCGGTGTATCCTCATCCATCCGGTCGATTTCGCTTGTTTACGCAGCAGCGACCCGATGGAAGAGGAGGATGAGGAGGAGGCTCCATTTTCCTCCATGGCGCGCATGCATGCGTCCATGTCAAGGTTGGCGTAGTCCGCCAGGTCGAACCAATTCTCTTCGTCCCAACTTCCGACATAACCGCATGGCGATTACAGTGGGAAATGGACAAAGAATCGGTGAGCAACACGATCTTCCAAGATTCCACGCCGCGCTCCCCACGGACGGCGCCAGCTGTCGACGATCAAGTCGCCGATCTTACAATAAATGGAAAAAAAGAGAGAATGACGTGGGAAATCTTGGGATTGTAATGGGACTGCTCTTTATTAGTATGAACTGAGATTTTACAAGGGGTGTATCCTGACAGAATGACAGACTACTTTCTAGAGTACAAGACAATGCTTCTTTCTTTCTATCTTCTGATGATCTGATCTCCTCAAGATCTCATCCTCCCTTGATCCACCCAGGTTCCATCTTTAAATAGCCCTCGAAGAGGTGGCAGTTACTTCCAGAGAAGGCGTCTGATGCGAAGCGTTGCGTCTGGTCGGAGTCAAGTGATGGTTGATACAGAATCAACCGTTTGGTGATTATATGTCTATGAAACATATAACCGCACGGAGGTTATTTACTGGTGTGTCTTGGATAAGATCGTCGTATGGAATATGCATGTGTTCCATTCATCATACGATGAGAATATACCTTGGAATCGGTTCTTACCTTCTACGGCGAGTTCTCACGGTGGAGGCTTGGCTTGGGCCTTCGTCCGACCAGGGTACCCATTATGTAACCTCTGGAATCTCTACGACCAGTGAGGTCGTGCACCTCAAAGGTTACGACCATGAAGACGTATGATCTTTTATATATTAAAGATAATATACAGAGGTTTTAATCCTCGTCTGTGTTCATTGATGATATTTTGGTTTACTCTAAGTCGGGGGAAGAACACGCCGAACACCTGAGGTTAATCCTAGAGAAACTAAGAGAGCATCAGTTGTATGCTAAGTTCAGTAAGTGTGATTTCTGAAAGAAAGAAGTTGATTTTCTTAGTCATGTGATGACAGCTGAAGGAGTCGCAGTTGACCCCGGAAAAGTTAAAGCAGTGTTATATTGGGAGCAGCCCAAGACAGTAACTCAGATTCGTGGTTTCTTAGGAATGGCGGGATATTATCGCCGTTTTATCGAAGGGTTCTCAATGATTGCTAAGCCTCTTACGCAGTTGTTGAAGAAAGAAAAAAAGTTCACTTGGACCCCAACTTGTGAAGAAAGTTTTCAAGAGTTGAAGAAGCGTTTGACTTCAGCCCCAGTGCTCGTTCTACCAGGTATTCGGAAAGATTTTGACATCTACTGTGATGCTTACGTCAAGGATTAGGATGCGTTCTGATGCAAGAAAGAAGAGCCATCGCTTATGCGTCTAGGCAATTAAGACCTCATGAAGAGAATTATCCTACCCATAATCTGGAACTACCCGCTGTAGTGCATGCTTTAAAGATTTGGCATCATTACCTCATCGGTAACTGCTGTGAAGTTTACACGGATCATAAGAGCTTGAAGTATATCTTCACTCAGTCAAATTTGAACATGAGGTAGAGAAGATGGTTAGAAGTGATAAAGGATTATAATCTTGGAATCTACTACAATCTTAGTAAGGCCAATGACGTTGCGGATGCTCTGAGCCGTAAGAACTACTGCAATGCTTTGGAAGCGAAAGAGTTTTGTTCAGAACTTCATGAGGAATTTCAGAAGTAAAGCTAGAAGTTGTACCTAAAGGATTTGTGGTCAGTCTAGAAGTGCAGTCTACCTTGGAGAAATAGATCCGTGAAGCGTAACCGAAGGATCCCGTAATTTCATATATCAAGCTCAAAATGGCAGAAGGAAAATTTAAAGATTTCACCAAGAATGATCAAGGTATACTATGGATAAATGGACGTATCTGTGTGTCAGATGTTGATGGTTTAAGATAACTAATCTTAAAGGAAGCTCATGACTCAAAGTATTCGATTCACCCTGGAAGTACTAAGATGTACCAGGATGTTAAGAATAAATTTTGGTGGCCTAACTTGAAGCAAGAGGTCATAGAGTTCGTAGCCTTGTGCGACGTATGTCAGAAGGTAAAGGCAGAACATCAGAGATCAATAAGTTTGTTACAACTGCTAAAGGTTCCAGAGTGGAAGTGGGAAGAGATCGGAATGGATTTCATTACCGGTTTGCCCATAACTCAATCGGGTTACGATTCAATTTAGGTAATAGTTGATCGTTTGAAGAAAGTTGCCTCGACCATCCTAGGTGTGAGGGATAATCTTCTTTCTTCAATTATTCTCCCTACCATGTTGAATGTTGCTTCTGAAGAGACAGTGGACACCGGCACCAGCAGAATATCCTGTGCGAATTGTAACAGCATAGAAAATATTCGTCTGTTGTTCTTCCACCACTCGAGCAAGTTTATCTTGCCTCCGCCAGCAAGATCAGGATCGATGTTTGTAAAATCATGCTCCAAATAGTGATTTAGCTCTGAGACAGAATTCCACCTGGGGCCGCTTGAGACCGAGAAGACGAAGAACTGGACTTACCCTTTAACTTCTTCCACAAGTGGGATGTCAAGCTTGTCTTTCCTTGTTGCATCTGCTGTGAGACCTCCGATCTCGCGCTGCTACCGAATTTATCATGATACATGAGAATGGATGGATGGTGAAAAAAATATGAGAAAATGAGTTAATTTTATAGCCATCCATCAAGAAGAAGGTCGTTGCTCCTGAACATTGCTTCTGAATGTTGCTCCTGAACGTTGCTAATGACCGTTGTCTGCACCTCCCGAACGTTGCTAATGACTATTATCCACATGCATGAAAATATGCGTGGGTGAGGGAGAGGGAGGAAGGCGGCTGGAGGAGTGGAGGGAGGGCGGCGACCGACGACACGTGAGGAGTGAAGAGGGAGGGAGGCGGCTGGAGGAGTGGGGATTGGGTTGGAAGCCGAGACTTGGGAAGTCGAGAAGGGGGTTGGGGGATGGGGGAGCCATGTGGAGAGTTGGGCCAGGCCGGGGGTGGGGTGGGGGACGGGTTGGTTGGGTAGGCTGAGGGGATTGGGCTAGGTTAGGGGGAAGGGTTGGGCCAGGTCAAGGGGATTGGGTTAGGGGAAGGATCGGATCTCTTTCGGGCCGTGATGGTTCGAGCACAGCCCAACTGACCGTGCCGTGTCACCCGACGAGCCGCATTCTCAAACCTAACCCGGTTCGTCACGTGGCGTGTCGTGCTGTGCTTGGGCCATACCGACCGGGCCTCGGGTCGGCCCGAAAAAGCACGGCCCAAGTCTTAGGTCTACTCTCAACCAACGTCGGGGAGGGAGCTAAATGGCTAGTAAACATTCTCAAAGTCAAAGGCACTTACGCAACGATACATTGCGTTGCGTATTTGTGTCCTTACCCTGTTTGTAAGGCGGGAATTTTTCTTGATTCCTGCAGGAATTGAACTCCCTCGCGTGAAATTATTATAAAATACTTGCCTTCGGAACTGGGCCTTAGCAATTCATCTGAACCAGATGATGAAATGAAATGGAATCATCATGTGTGCGCACGCGGCGGCTGACGGTGCACATCCCCGCCTGCGAGGTCGGGTACCGGGACGGCTCCGAGCTGCGGTTCGCCACCACGGTGGCCGGGACGCTGGACAAGAGCCGCCTGGCGGAGGTGGAGGGCCTCAAGACCAAGGTGCTCGTCAGCTCGTCTGGACCAGGGTCATCGCCGTCAGGGTCGACGCCACCCAGGTCCACTTCACCGCCGGCATGAAGAAGTCGCGCAGCCACGACGCCTACGAGGTCATCAGGGGCGCCCTCACCGTCGACGAGTTCTAGGCTTCTAGCCTAGCGTTGAGATGATTATTCGAGGAAATAATACTCCTTAGTGTTGAGAGATTTGTTGCGGTGTGTACCTGTATTTGCCATGAGCAACTTTGTAAGAGCTGGTGCTAGTAAACGGGGAAATCAATGCTGCAACTTGCGAAGCTGTGAACTATAAATTTGTTTCTGTGTTGACCGTTGAGCTCGATGCGGTGCTAAGTTAAAGGCTACCGATACGAGGAAAACAATGCCCATTTGAACAATGGATAGTTTACACTGTCATGTACAGTCATTGCGTTGAGCATCTGCATCGACACACACACACACAAAAGGAAAACAAAGAGGGAAAAAAAAATGCACCAGCCGGGAATCGAACCCGGGTCTGTACCGTGGCAGGGTACTATTCTACCACTAGACCACTGGTGCTTTTCAGGGTTAGGCAAGTAAGAGATACTATTAGTTTGCTTTACCTCCATTAGATCTTACACCCGAGTAATATAACTACGGATCCGGGTTCACGTAAATACCTTTCCAACGGATTCATATCCTCCTTAATTCCAATAGCAATAGTAGAAACCTCCAGTACCATATCATTGGGTGAATCTCACATATCTATTTACCAAACGAGTTGGTTTAAAAAAATGCTACAATATTTTTCTTGGGTGCTACAGTGTCAACCACATCTTGTTCCCTCATTTTTTTTTCATCAGATAGTCCAGATTGATAATGTCATGATAACGTTACAACACAAAGTCACAAGATATGAATCCCTTTCCAACCTGCAGAAAGCAGACAAAAGGAAAATGTTGTACGAACATATCAGCATGTCGTAACAAAACCAAAAACCTCATTGCAATTTATCAGTAATCTGGCACAAGGAAGGCCATACAATATGGTGTGTGATTCTGATCAAACTTGGGCAAAATTATTCTGGTACTTATTATCTCGACCCAGGCTGGGAAAGCAATACATTAACTTAGCAGAAAAGGAAAACAAGGTACAGACAGATCCTCTTTAGACAGATTTTGAAGCGCAGCACATGGTAATTCCACATGGATCGCTCTGCGGCACAACAACAGCATCCAGGCGCTGCCTCTTTCTGTCAGCTGAGGAAGTATGGTGCAGTATAGAAGTACATAGACTTCAAGAAAAATACACGCACTTTGACGGGATGCTCGAATTATTTCCTCCTTTTCTCGTTGAACCTTTGGAAGAACGACTTTGAGGCTTCGTATGTGGACCAGCAGATGGCAGCTGCAGGTGCATGGAACAACATTCGCGGCTTCCATCCCCTCATGAGCCCGGCATATCCATCACGCTTTATGATTGTCCTAAACACATCTCCTATAGAGCTACTTGAGAAGCGCTCACAGCCGCATACACCCTGACCACCAAAATCAGTGTTACTATCTTGAAAGTGAAAACAGGTTGATAGCATTCACATAAAAAAACATGAAGAAACTATCCACAGTGAAGTTGAAAATATGTGGAAAAAGCAGAAAGATGACGACAAACACAGCTTATGTAAAATGCTATTTCCGTTATATGTGTAGAAGCAACTGTCAACTAGATTACAAATAAGAAAGGTTTAGCTATAGAATAACTGCGGTCTAGTTGAACCCTTCTTATTTCCGTAGCTAACCAGATACAAAGCCTTTCCCCTAAAGACCAAGAGATTACTAATAATAAATATGAAGTATAGCACATATGCACAACATATTTTGTATAGGCAGTCATAACTCATAAGATTAAAAATTCAATGATCAATATGACAACCGATCAACAAGCCACATATCTCTCAACCTCAAACAACCAAGGATATAGGCCGTTGGCAGTGGGATAGATCAGAGTACTCAAAATTGGTGGAGGTTGCAAGCTATGCTTGTAAATTTTTGTGCTGATTAGACGAAGAACGACTTTGAGGCTTCGTATGTGGACCAGCAGATGGCAGCTGCAGGTGCATGGAACAACATTCGCGGCTTCCATCCCTCATGAGCCCGGCATATCCATCACGCTTTATGATTGTCCTAAACACATCTCCTATAGAGCTACTTGAGAAGCGCTCACAGCCGCATACACCCTGACCACCAAAATCAGTGTTACTATCTTGAAAGTGAAAACAGGTTGATAGCATTCACATAAAAAAACATGAAGAAACTATCCACAGTGAAGTTGAAAATATGTGGAAAAAGCAGAAAGATGACGACAAACACAGCTTATGTAAAATGCTATTTCCGTTATATGTGTAGAAGCAACTGTCAACTAGATTACAAATAAGAAAGGTTTAGCTATAGAATAACTGCGGTCTAGTTGAACCCTTCTTATTTCCGTAGCTAACCAGATACAAAAGCCTTTCCCCCTAAAGACCAAGAGATTACTAATAATAAATATGAAGTATAGCACATATGCACAACATATTTTGTATAGGCAGTCATAACTCATAAGATTAAAAATTCAATGATCAATATGACAACCGATCAACAAGCCACATATCTCTCAACCTCAAACAACCAAGGATATAGGCCGTTGGCAGTGGGATAGATCAGAGTACTCAAAATTGGTGGAGGTTGCAAGCTATGCTTGTAAATTTTTGTGCTGATTAGACGAAGAACTAAATGTGCGTAAGCCAATTGGCTCGTCATGTCAAGTAAAAATACTACAAATGATAGTAACTGAAGATATTCAGATATCATTAACTTTAAGGTCCAGACCAAGTTGCGACTACAAAATTATTAACATTTGTAACCAATTATTTGCAGATTTTCACATCCAGTTTCCAGTAAAACATTGTGCAGATCAGCTATTGGCTATTGCTATGACATTTCAACCAGGATAAAGCAGCAAAAAACTTTACTCCGTAGGTTTTCATTAATTTATTTCGATTTTTCCTAGCAGAAAGTGCCACAACACAATTCATTTTTACATGGACATCTGGCAACGCTGACTTAAAATTCCAAAAGTTCACAAGAAAAAAAAATCCATTGGTGAAATTTGAAAAGACTGCAGCTTTAGAAGAGGCCAAGTTTAGCATATGCTATGTCTAGCAGTCCAGACAGAGTATACTAGTGCTTTGAAAATACTGAGCTCGGAGTTCTCTACAATCTAACTGGCCAGTTCGTAAGACCGAAAAGTTACCTCCCTGTATAACTAGCCCTTTCCACATAATGCTACAGAGCACCCTAAGAACAGTAATCACCACCAAGTCACTGACAGATCAAAGGAACACCAAAAACTAGAAACTTTACTGTACGAAGTGACTCCAACAATCTTGGAGGTGAATCGAAACAACTGCACAGGCATTAAAATCCCCCCTTTTGTTGAGCAAGCCACCCAAACCCACTCAAATCAGCTCCAATATTACCAGACGTCATTGAAGGTCACACCTTTGGGCAAAGCGCAAACCAAATGCGTAAGATCCTCACCTGGCACTGCAGCTGCGTCTTGACAACGTCGAGCGGCGTGGTGACTGCGGCCGCGAGAGCGCCGGCCGCCGCCCCGGCGGTGGCGTGCACGGCGAGCGACTCCTCGTCGGCGGCCATGTCCCCGAGCATCCGCTTCGCCGCCTCGTAGGTGGCGAAGTGGACGGCGGTGTACGGCGCGTTCATCACCACGGTGGTCCGGTAAGACACGAAAAACGCCGCGGGGCCCTCGTCGCGGAGCACGGTGCGGACGCAGTGCGCGACGCCCGTGTACGGGCTGCTCGTGAGCTGCAGCCGCTGCTTGACGGTGTCCATCGGGGTGAACACCGCGTCGCTGGCGACGGTGGCGAGCACGCCCGAGGAGGCGTGCGCCGCGGGGTTGTTGGGGCCCAGGCGGTCGGAGAGCCGCGACTTGGCGAACTCGTAGACGGAGAAGTAGACGGCGTGGGCGGGGCCGGCGCCGAGCGCCATCGCGGGGAGGCCGCGGTACAGCGCGAGCGCGCCGCCCTCTCCCGCCACGACGGCACGCAGCGTCGCCCCCAGCGACACGGCCGGACGGCACGGCGGCGGGCCGGCCTGCATTTGGGTCTTGAGGGTGTCAACCGGGAACATCGCCGTGTGCTCGACCACGCCGGCGACGGAGCCGGCGAGCATGTACTGCCAGAACCGGAGCCCGTCGTGCGTCGCGGCGGCGGCGGCTACGCTAAGCACGGGCTTGGGCGAGTCCTGGGCCGGCTCCTCCGCGGCGGCGGGGAGGAGGCGGTCGGGGGTGCGGTAGTCGGCGGCCATGGAGGGCGGCTGCGCTAGGGTTAGGGTTTTGAGCGGGGATGAGTGGGGGGAGGAGGAGGCGAGGAGGAAATAAAGAGGAGGAGGAGAGATTTGGAGACGATGTCGCCATTTAGGAGGGGAGGAGGGGGAGGAGGAGGTGGTGGTCAAATCGATCTCGAGGCATCCTCTTCAGCTCGGCTCGGGTCGCAGTTTCTTTCCCAAGTTTTCCTCTTCTCGTGCTTTTTTTTTTTTTTATATGTTTCCGAAGAGGTATCAGGTCAGGTACCCACCTGTCTTCTTTCTTCGTTGTCTTCTCGTTTTCGTTTCGTTTCGTCGTCTTACTATTTCCTACTATTACAAGTATTTATTTTCTTCTGTAGCGTTTTAATTGGTAAGTATTTGTTGTCGCTTAAAATTTGGTTTGCTTTGTATGGGTCGGATTACATGTGAGAGTCCGCGTTATTTGATTATTATTTGTCTTAAGAGCTGGAGAAACTGAATTTCATTTCCTATCGATCCTAGAGATCAAGTTCTGATTTGTTTATGCTGAACTGCCGATGCATAGGGCGCTTTGACATGGCTATCCACGTTTTCTATTGGAACTTTAATTGCCCAATTGTCTCCATGATACTGCATCTGTGATTGATATAACTGTCCAAACTAAGTCCGCCTTGCGCTTAGAAGGTAAGGATAGAAGAAAGACAATTCCAAGATAGGACCTGCAGGTCAACAATACAAAAATTTGCAGCGATTAGCTGCTATATATATATATATATATACACACACTCAACGATATAGAAACTTGTTGCTTTGGGATCATCCAATAAACTTGTTGCTTTGGGATCATCCAATCTTTTAGAAAAAAGAAAATGACAAAATCAGAGTGATGCAGTGGGCAGGTAGCAACTTGATAATGCATTGGGAGGTGAGACTTATCGGATGTTCCCCCACGAACTACGGAGCAGTAGCATACAGCCATGCACAAACCAGCAGATCCAGTGGTTGGTACCACACACAACAGCCATTCTCCAAATTAAAAGGAGTAAACAGAGAGTTAAGAATAGGGGAAATTGGCTCAGTACTACTGTAATTATCGGTATTTAGAGAAATAACATCCAAATCGAGGTCGATTACGAAATGACAATGTGAACAACCGAAATTCTTGAAAATACCACTTCTGTCGCATTTTCCATCCATCTTTAACGGCAAGGGATATATGACGTGAGATAATACAACTTTAATACCAGCTTTACCCCTCTTCTCTCCTCCTACATTCATAGGGGGAAATAGAGGAGGTGCTTGGGGGCCTCAGGCGACCTCGGTGCTGGTCATGGGGGATGACGGTAGCGGCTGTGAGTGGTAAAAATGGATCACGAGGGCTGAGGAGAACTCGCGGGTGGTGGTAGCATAGCTCAAGGAGCTCGGTGGCATGCGGGTGACAGCGCACGGCGGCCGGGGTGTGGGGAAGAAAAGGGCGGCAACGCTGGGAGGCATGTGAGGGGAGAACAAGGGGCGCATGAGCATGAGATGAGTGAGGGGAGCTCACCGGTGTAGGCGGTGGTGATGGAGACAGGCCGAGGCGGGCTGGCGATGAGAGCCGACGGCGGCGCAAGAGGCTCGATGTGGGGGCGACGACGGGGAAAACAGCCTGAATTAGTGGTAGGGGAACATTAGGGGAGGTAAAGGGATGCTTCGAGTGAGAGGAATCGAGCCAGGACGCATTGTGTGAAGAATGACGATGGTGGCGACGGTTTTCGCTGTACGCAGGGAAGACGAAGCCACCGGCAGGCTGTAGTCGAGGAAACACAAAATTAGTTGGGGGAAAAACGTAGAGAGTCCTCGGGAACACGTTTTGACGCGAGAGGAGGAATAAGCTCACCGGAGAGGCGGTCGCGCACGGGCAGAGCTCGCGGCTGGTGCGCAGCAGCGGTTTTGTGAGCTCGGGGAGGAGGAAGATGGAGTGGGGAATGATGAGGGAGGCAAGAGGAAGGAAAGGAGGCGAGGCGTACAACACGCATATGTACTCGGAGGCCAAGCTCGCGGCTTCTGCTTCTTCATGGGTGGTGGCGTCGAAGGTTGATACATGCCGACGACCGGCTGAATCAAAGAAATAAAGAAATAAAAAGGAAATAGAATGAGGGAAAATGAGTCTTTTTACCCACTAACGGCTATCAGAGTGACGACATTGTCATTTTCAAGAATTTTGGTTGTTCGCAGCGCCATTTCGCAGTCGACCTCGATTTGGATGTTATTTCTCTAAATACCGACGATTACAGTGCTATTGAGCTAATTTCCCCTTGAGAATAAGCTACGATCCGTAGTAAAACAACGGAGGAAAAGCTTATGGTGGTTTTCTGCAAAGAAGAGCCTAAAATTCAGAAACCGTCAGATGCTACTCACCAAACACTCATTTTTTTTAAAAAAAAATACACTCTAAAAATAGAATTATGGAAATAAATGTCCGTTTAATGAAATTACAAAAATGGGTTTCTGTCGCCATTTGAATTGGCGACAGACCCCTGTCGCCGTTTGGACTCGCGACAGGATCCCTGTTGCCAGCAACAAGATCCCTGTCACCAGCAAAACAATGTTAAATGTTTCTGTAGCCATTTGGAATAGTGACAGAGATCAAATCGCCACTTGAAATAACGAAAAATTCACATCGCTAATTCAAATAGTGACAGGAGCTGGTTTTTTGATATTTTGGCAAAGAATGCAGTGTGAGAACCCTAACGACTTAAATAAAACTAAACGACGTGAAACAGTAATATGCAGTAAATTAATTTCCTCAACACAGTAATTGCAAACAAATCAAGCACATGACAAATCAATAATATCCAAGACTGCATTATTAGACCGGGCAAATCATTAACATGCAGCACTTCGTTATCAATAGTTCGCAATAGGAATTCTCAAGCCAAGAATACAACATCAATTCAATCTCAAAGTCAATTACAAGAGTTCAGTTACAAGCAGACATACAACACAAACACAATATATGAGATAAATAACAATTTGAATTCATCGCAAGCGAAATTGAAACATCATTACAAACTCGGGATTAACTACAAGAATCAATTACAATAGATCACAATATAAATTACAACTTTGAGTACAGTACAAAAAGAATAAAATAGAAATCTTGCATGCTTGCCGCAAAGCCTTTCCTTCCTTTGTCCATTTATCGCCAACCGTCAAACCCTTTCCCTGGCCAATCCAAACCTTTGCCGCATGTCCATCGTCCGCCAAAAACCCAAAAGATAAGTAGCAATCCAAAAACAGTGGAGTAGGGTTAGAATAAAGATGATTGCCATCATATTTCAAGAAGATCATCGAGGTTCCGAGACCAACTTAGGTTAGTCGGCACCGTCTCACTTCCGTTGGTTTCATTACTCGATAGTTTAGGAAATCCGACACCAACGTCATACAAACTAACCTTCGTCGTAGAAAATCTAACGCATAGTGCAAAGAATACTCCATGGACCAAATGTCCTTGACCAAATAGTCCCTTGTGAGAGCAAATGAGATAAGGGGAGGGCAAAGATGGTATACATAGGACAGGAGGGAGATGCCAGCCGAGAGCCCCCTTTCATAAGCCAATTCTCCCTCACAAAAGCCTCACAAAACACCCAAGAAAGCCTAATTTTTCCCACAGCCAAGAACCATCCCAACAACAAAGCCAAGCAAGCTCACTGCCAACCAGAGCAAGCACAGCCGAAGCCTCAAGCACAAACCCAACTTACAAGCCTCTCCCTCACAAAGCCAACACAACCCTTCCACTGCCAATCAAGATCAAGCCAAGCACACCCACACCATCACCATTCAAAACAAACCACCCACAGAGAGCAATCAGAGAAGTGGAACGCAAGGGAGTTGGGGAAGACGAAGGAGCAAGGACGGCATTGACAACGGCTTTGAATCATCACTGACCACCAAGGACTGACGCCAAGCCAACAATGAGGACTGACGCCAAGCCAACAATGAGGACCAGAAGCACCGAAGGGAGCAAGGCGATCACCACATGACCAACATCACCAACCCGGCCAACCACTACCCATCCATTCCCTAACCCAACCAAGCTAACAGAGGTAAACTACCATTTCCACTCACCCTCATTTTTGCTCAATCAGAACCACATCATGTGAGCCAACCAAGCACCTTCGACAATAACCACAGCATCTATCCAACACAACACAGAGCAAGGGGTAGAGAGATAGAGAGGAGTAGAGTAGATACCTCGGTAGCCATGGTAGTAGCTCACCCCAGCACCATTCACCGTGCAAGAATCAACAACACCTGAAAATAATTCAAGCCTAAGCTTGAACACCGAAACAACCGAGAAGGGAAACAAAAAATAAAACCAAGGTGGCGACCATATCTTCTCCCCAAACCGACGGCCTAGTGTAGGAACCGAGCCGCACAGGCGCACGGTGGCCAGAGGCCGAGACGGGTGTGGGCGGCCAGGCGCACGGGCAAGCCATGAGGGTCGGGCATGAGCCAAGCACCGAGCGCGTGGGCGGAGGCGCAGGTGCGCACGAGGGCGCGGGCTGGCACACAGCAAGCCGCAAGCGGGCCAAGCCGTGGGCACCGGTGCGCAGGCGGCTGGAGGCAGTGGGCCGAGCGCGGAGGCGCACAGACGTGGGCTGATGGCCGGAGGCGCGGGGCCGAGCCGGAGGGAGGCGACGCCAAGGGTCGAAGCAATCCCAGGAGGAAGAAATAGAATGGGGAAGAAGAAGAGGAAAGAGGAAAAGAAGAAAGTGTAACACCCCGGCTTAGAAAAGCCCAAGATGTCACCTTCATCTGTTAACACTACAAGGGTCTACCTCAAACTCAAGTATTTCTATCTTTTAGGAGTCACGTTTAAACCTTCAACAATAAGGTAAACATAATTTCAACAAGCTAGCTAATCTATTAAATTATAATTCGAACTAAGAAATTATCAAAGTCATTACAGAAAGGTTTTAAATAAGGGAAACGACTACTAGTCATAAAATTAAACCATGAGGAAATAAGGGAATCACAACCTATCAATTATTACAACTTATGAAATGAATGAATCAAGTATGTAGTGAAGTACTCCTCAAGTGCATAAGTTCCATGTTCTACTTTCTCCCAAGGCATGCCGTCCTCAACGAACACCTAAAGTATTAGACAAATAAGCGTGAGTCAAGACTCAGTAAGTACAAATAAACGGCATACTAAAACCTCATAACAACGATAGATCATTCTCATTGAACAACTTATGAAACATTGAATCATAGACAACTCATTCTCAAGATCAAATACATATGTAAATATTATGAATGAAATGCAACTCATGCATATGACTCCACTTCTCTTCTGCATATACCAGTATAGCCAGTGAACACTCGTTGGTGTTCACTCAGGCCCGCATCATCAAAATACGGGAATCCAAGGACCGTACGAAGAATCTTTCATACGGGGATCTAGTTGCCCATATTGGAATGATGGGAATCTCAATACCCACTCCTGTGGGTGAGGCATGAATGCTTGAATTGAGTGAAATGCAATGAAGTGAACCTCAATACCCACTCCCATGGGCTAAACATGAAAACTTGGAATGAAAGCAATGAAACGAAATGAACTCTTCCATACCTTCCAATTGTTATAAGCTTGTAACAGAAACAAACCATCAGTGGAAAATAATTAATCATACTTCACAAGATTAGCCAAATCATAGTAATTCAACCAATTTGTACAACACACATCAAAGATGACCCAAGAATGTACTTGCCTTTCGCGTTGCAACACGTTGAAAGGTAAAGAAGGTGAAACCAACCCTAATGTCACTCCGCCTACAAGAAGTAATTTACTCAAAACAAGTTTTATAAGATAACAACAACGCTATTCGCAATGCTCTTATCCGCACTCCCAATAACCCATGGTTCAGTTATTTAATCTACTCAAGTATGATGATGATCTAGCAGAAAACCAAAACTAGACAGCGACCTTCTAAAATACATAACTCCCAATCCGCTAATCATAAAAAAGACATTTTCAATCTCTTTGGAAAGATAGTGAGATTATCTACAAAAGTCTAGTTGGTGAGATCTCCTAAATCTACCTTTAACTAATTATAACAAATAGATGAAAACCACTACTAGAAACTGACAGACAAACTGGACAACGACACTAAAAAAACTATAACCTTCGATTGGTTGATCCAAACATTGAGTTATTTATCAATATGGAAAGCTAAGACAATGGCCCACTAATGTCTAGTTGGACATATTCTCATATTTTGCCTTTAACAAATTTTAGCACACAAATCAAAACAATTGTCAGAAACTGACATGCATTCTGGACAGTAAGAATTGAAACGTACATAAATTTCATTTTGAAGATCCAAAAATGGTGTTCTTTAACAATCCTAAAAGCTAATGAATTACCTACAGAAGTCATTTTAGGCAACATCCCTGATTCGGCCTTTAACTATTTCCAATCTATTTAATCCCACGACTGCTATAACCTGATAGGGTTTCGGGACAACAATAATGTAAAATTCATATCTCGAGATCGACTTATCCAAAAATTATGATATGGTACTCTAAAGAAAGATAACAAAATAACCTTTCTTTTATCTAATTGGACAGAGTTTTAATTCCGAGTTTAACTAGTCCAAATCACCCTCGGGACGCACTGCCCTAAACCTAACGAATCTGAACAGAACTGAAACCTAACTTCCTATTGGCTAAACGATCTACAAATTGAACCAAAATTAAACTTAGGCTTGCCAAAGACTTCCAGATTGTTACCCATGGAGACGTGAAGCCGAACCATGAATTTTCCCCGAGATTTCTTTTTTCTTCCTCCTTTCTTCCCCCTTCCTTCCTCCTCTTCTCTTCCTCTTTCCTCTACCTCTGGCCGGCAACACAAGGCAGTAGGGCAGGGAGAGGCAGCAGGGGCTGCCATGGGGTGGTGCTACAACACTGCTACAAGAAGAGGGGTGTTGCTACAATGTTGCTACAGTGCCAGTCTAGGGTTTCCCCTTCCTCTTTTGTTTGCGGCCAGCCCACCTCTTGGGTATGGGCCAAAGACCCATAACTATTTCCCTACTAAATTCAGATTATTCATCCTTTTCTAATTCATTATATACTCGTTTAATAAAATGGGATATTACAGAAAGAAGAAGCAAAAGGAGGCCAGGGGTTGTCCGGCCGTGAGTAGATAAGGTGAGAGAAAGAAAGAGAGAAAGAGAGAGAGAAAGAGAAAATAAGAAAAAAGGAGAAAAATTAGGAAGGGGCAAAAGTGTAAATTCTGGAAAGATTAGTAGTAGTAGATTTAGCAGTAGAATTAAACACGAGTGATATTAATGTTGGCACTGTGTAAATATGGGACCAAACAAATTGATAAACCACATAGGATTAAATAACAATAGATCGATCGGTAGAAAATAAAAAGGGGGGAAAGCGTAAAATTAATCTGAGACTATATAACAAAATTAATCATCGATAGAATTCACTAAATTAGACAGATATTCTGTTGCGTTAGAGATAATTTAATCAAGATAGAATAATTAAATTAATCAACACATGAGTAAAATCGATTAGGCATTTTTGCATGAGTAAAATTGAACAAACCTAGTTGCATGTGAAGTACGCGTAGTATTCTGTTCCCATGCGATAATACACAAGTATAGGCAACCTCGATCCTAGAGCCGACAGACTAGAACAACCGCAGTTGGGGAGTGCTAACCTAACGGAGACCCAAAAATGTTATTAAATTAAAATCTGCCGAAAAAGAAAATCAACTGACTAATGTACGCATATTAGCACCAAAAGCAACTAAGTATTTATTTATTTATTATTCACGCTGCCATATAATTGCAGAGGACGAACCAACGCAAACAGGTGTAACTGATCTGTATTTCATCGACGCTGATCTTTTCTACGACTACGAAGGCAAGCTTACCTCTTGAACATCAATCTAGTTATATTAAATGTAAATGTTACTTTGTTGTATCATTAGAGATATGTGTACGAAAATTATGTCTCAAAATCAAATCGGATAAAAGAGATAAAGAGAAAAGAGATGATGAATGAGAAAGAAATAGTACAGCTGAGATAAGCAGCTATACTACAAGAGAAATATTAGGAGGGTAAAGGGACCTGTGGCAGTAAAAAGAAACGAGGAAAAAGAGATAAGGGAAGAGGTGGGACCCATTACATATGGTTAAAATATACGAACCAACAAAACTCTCACCTGGATAAGGGGTCATATTTAAGTGCCAACCATTTTTTCGTTTTGGTGGGCAGAAAATGCTACCTTGTTACATGGCTATACTCTCCACATCGGGTAAGTAATATGTATGAGTGGTATGAGTTGGGAGGAACCCAAGACCGGTAGGAAAGTCTGGAAGTGGGGGATCCAAGGCGATATAGTACCGCATGGTGGAGTGTTGGGTGCCAAGAAGACCGGCCCAACCAACATTACGGGAACTCGGTGGAGAACTGGGTCAGCTTCCCAGCACACCGACGAAAAGTAATGGGTGAAGACTTAATCACGTAACCTGAAAAATGTATGTACCCTGAACATCGAAACCGCATTAAAGGAAATACGGGGGACCTAGTACAAAGAGAGCTCAGAGTAGCTATGGGTAAAGTGGTACAAAGCCTACACAGTGCTATATCTCAAACCATGAATTCATGCATGTCTCCTGGATTGGAGGCTACGGTGACTACTAGGGGTCTATCTTGTTGCCGAGTGACAAGTAGTCTTTTCATAATTGAAACTACCACTTAAATCTTGATAAATTATTTTCCAGAAATAGAGATGAACTAGAAAATGTGATAATGAACAGAGATAAGTCATACAGTGCATATTTGCTAATACATGCTTGCTAAGTACACTAGTACTCATTCTTGCTATTATTCTCCTTTGTTAGATTCTAGTTCGGTCGGGAACTATCCCGAGTGGGATGAAGGATACGCAGATGTCAAGAAGGCCGCAGGAGGCGAGGGCACTGTCTACGACGACCAGGGCGAGATGGGCACCTTATTTGGCGATTGGGATGGGTAGGCGACCGATGGAGCAAAGCAGGCAAGCGAGGGGAATTCTTCTCCTGTTCGACAGTTGTAATTAAAATACTTGTAATAAGACTATAGCCTTGCGTGGTTGAATGCTGTAATAAAAGTGCAGTTTTTATCTTATTATTTTGCTACGTTAACTCTGGTAAAGCTTACTATTCATCGGACGGTGTCCTACCAGACAGACAAATAGTAATCCGTATACTTAAGTGTGATTACCCTCCAGGGTAATGACACGGGCATCGCAATAGCTTCAAATTTTACAGGTTTTTGCCCAACCGGTTATTTTCAAAAAAAGAGAATGAAATATTAAATAGAGAATAATTTAGGAGTTAAATTTAGAAGATGAGATTTTAACTTCAGCAATAAGACTTTGTAATGTACTTGCGAATTACATAGCGCATAGAGTTTGGTTATGTGCATTACGACAGCATGTACGAATCAACAAACCAAAAAAAATGCTAGGATACATGTATGCCTTTTTGGAATCGGAAAAAAGGTGCATCATAACGAAGTTAGTCTTGGCGGTCCATCGGTGCCTTCCCCTTGTCTCTTGCAGACCTGCGGGCACCGCTAGTCCCCAAGGCATCCCACCACTAGGCTTCGAAGATCTCCTCAGGATTACGCACCCGCTTAGCAAGAGCATCGGTAGCTCGGCCAGCCCCCGATGGTACAATCGGTCCCTTCCCCTTGTCTCCTGCAGATCCACAGGTGCGGCCAGTCCCGAAGGCGGTCCTGTATTGCGAGACAGGCTGGAAGATGGTATGATGTTAGCAGAACGTAAGGTCAAATCAATAATCAGGATGCAAATTGAACATAACCTATCTCTTCGATCTGTAGTGCGCCTGGGAGATGGTGAGCGTTAGGACGACTGTCGGTCTCACTTACAGGATCCTCCTCCTTGTTCACCGCACGCTTGGCCCAGCCATCCTCAACTTGTTGTTCAGCGTTCCTGGGCTCCATCGTCGCGTTTCCCTTGTCTTCTCCGCTCTCGGGTACGAAAGGTTTCCAACGCTTGTATTGCTCGAGTGGCCGTGCATAGTTGAACATGTACTTCTGCTCGATGGACGCTCTATCGTACTTGTTCGGGCTATCGATCTATTGAAAGAAGAAGCAACGCTCCTCCGGTTGCCATTATGCATGATAAAGTTAGTGATATGTGGAATGCAACATAAAATACGAAAAATCGATGTGTGTGTAAAATTCTCTTACGCAGATATCCTCGCACGTGTGGTATGCCCGGGCGGTGGTCGCTGGGTGTATGGACTGAATGATCCAAGTCGGGTTTTCTTAGTCACACTGCGGGCATGGAAGCTCTGGTCGTATAGGCACATCCTTCACCGAATAATTCGGGTAGGTTTTAGCCTTCCCGGCAAGCCACTTGCGCTTCTGCGGCATCTTCGCATAACCCGACATCTCCAAGGTCGACCTAATCTTCTCCCTTCTTCCTCTTTGTTCCGCGGAACAAGTTAGAGTGCAGTGTTAGCTGTGGTAGTGTAGTGTTCTCCTTAAGATCTCCTCCCCATCCTTTTATAAATGGATAGGGTGCGGTGCTGATGGCTGGTGAGCTCGTCCCAGTTGTCGTTTCGCTCTAAAAATATGGCAGGACAGTATGTAGTCTTTTAGGTATAAAAATGTGGCAGTGTGGTGGGACATGGTGCTATCTTTTCGTTCTGAAAAGGTGGCGTGACAGTGTGTGGTCATTTCTGTCTAAAAAAGTGGCATTGTGCGGCGTGATCGGATGTGATTTTTTTGGTCTGAAAAAGTGGCATGACAGTGTGTGGTCATTTCGTTTTGAGAAGATGTGACAGAGTGTAGTTATTTTGGTCTAAAAAAGTGGCAGAGTGTGGTCTTTTTGGACTGAAAGTGTTGTGTGATAGGGTATGGTCATTTTGGTATGAAAAGGTGGCGTGGCAGAGTGTGGTCAATTCGGTATAAAAAGGTGGTATGGCAGTGTGTGGTCATTTATGTCTGAAAAGGTGACAATATGTGGTGTGACATGGTGTGGTCTTTTGTGTTTCAAAAGGTGACGTGGTAGTGTGTGGTCAATTCGGTATGAAATGAACTTGGCTACATAGTTTAATTTCATTGTGGTATTGTAATGTGAATTGACATGACTTTGTAACTTAGTTTGATTTTGGTATTGTAATGATATACAACATATGGCATCTAGTCATATGTTGTTATGGATATATTCTGGATATTATAATGCAATTGTACCTTATCATGCTACGTTCATACAAATCCAGTAGCCAAAAGTTAAAGACATCTTGCAATTTATAAACAAGCACACAACATCCCGGATACACGAATCCCTTATGCAGATACTGAAAACTACTTCATACATATTGCACATACTACCAGTAGGATACACACACACATAAGTTTCTCGAGCCACTTAAAGTGGTCAAGAATCATGTCCAGGCGTTCGTCTGCATGTGGCATGTTCACCATTGGCCCAGATGGAGCAACAGGTGGATGTTCAACTGCTCTTTCCACCACAGCATCAACAAAGTCTGCCCACTAAAAGTACTATCATCCACCGGCCTGAAATCCACACAAAATAGCCAAAACGGAAGTGACAAGAAAACCAAAAATCCAAAAACCAACATTCGTGGAAATCAAACTCACCAAGAAATACGGACACTTGTAGAACACACGCCCCCTATTCTCTTTAGTGTTGGAGTACATGACATTGGCTTGGACCCGGTGGGTTGGGCAATTGACGCGCCTTGTATTCGTCGGTGCCATAACTCTTCGGCTCATTGAACTAGACGACTGATACATGACACTGAGGAGGGTAGTGTGACAAGTGCAAGTAGATGAGAAGAGAAGGGCATGGAGTTCAGTTGGTTGGATAGACTTTTATAGAGCTGGCCTTGGATTCTGTTGGCACCAACATATCTGTAATTTTGGTAGGGGTCTACTTGTTTGTTTGGTCTACACGATGTGTGGGGTGTCGCGATGCTGACTCCCGCACAAGGTTAGTCGTAGGCACAACAACAACAAATGAGATCGAAAACTAGTCACAGGCATAATGTTAGTCGTACAAAAAGTATTATTTACATGATATGGGTGAGACATCTAGCCGCGGGCTCTCTTCGGGCGTACTCTACGGGTGGCCTCTGCTATTGTCCGATGGACCCGCTACTGGTGCGAGTATGTCAAGGAGTTGTGAAGCCCCAACAGAGACTTGGCTGGGAGCACCCTCGGGCTACGAAGGCGCACCATCATCTCGCGGAAAAAGGTAGTCATCGACATTGTTGTCCGAGACCTCTATCCCCTCCTACATGGCTAGGTGTCCCTCCTCCCAACAGTGTCGACGCCCTATCAAACACTAATACATGCATTTAAATGCAATGCAAATGCAAAATGGAAATAAAACGAGGGAGTAGCAACCAACCTGGTCGTTGCACCAGAAGGGATGTCCCCCCGTGTTGCGGCCCTACATACGCATGGCACCGAGGTCCTATTCCAACAAATTGGCATTAGTTAGAAAATCAATTAGAAATGAACAAGCTTAGGTGAGTTATACAACTGTACCTGTGAACTCGGTAGGTGTACTGTTGGCATGGTGCCACAAGGACTCGCCCGGGACGTCCGAGTGCGGAGCCATCGTTGCATGCGTCGGGCGTGATGCATTGTGGCTCACCCCCCATCCACGTACTCTGTCGGCGTGTGACGGTGCGTCCACCACGTCACTCAGCCTCCGACAAGACGTGAGCTCGCCGACATGCCTCCCATAGTCCCTAAGCTGGACCATGGCCACTCTCAGCTATTGCAGTGTCATGTAGAGGCGATCCCTGGTTTGGGACATAATATAGCTCACCTTGGCGTGCACCTCCCGTTCAAGATCACTCTGTTAGGCATGAAGATCTAGTTAGAACGTAAAAACATAACAAGTAAATAAATACTACGAACCATTCATTACATACCGCATGGTGGTGTGCAGAGTCCAGTTGCATGGGGTAGGTGTCGGTCATCACGGCGATGTGTGGATGTGGGTCGTCCATAACCCAGACGCAACGCACTCTCATCCGAGTGTTGTACCACTCGATGTAGTCGTAGTACGTTCGGTGGTCGTACGGGGCAGCCTCCTGGACCATGTCTTCCAATGCATATACCCACCGCTGCACCATCGCTCCATGCGAACTACCCAGGATGTGGTACCTAGGACACCCTTATTAGTGTGCCTGTAGAAAGCAACATGGCAAAAATGTTAGTACATAGGGAAAATGATTAAGATACTATATTCAAGATGAACTTACCCGTAGATGTTCGGCGGCAATGGCTCTCCGAGGGGACCGGGACCTCCTGCTGTAGACCTAACTGCCTCATCGCCTGGTGGACAGAGTACGCCTCCATGTACACGTCGTGCACCAAGCAACTCCGCGTGAGCTAGTAGGTGGAGTCTCGCGTGCACTAGCTGGACAACCCGTGGGGTGTGCGGTTGAAGAATCTAGACCCACTATTATGAGTTAATAAAGTATTTTAGTTATTAGTGATAAATCTATTTGTGAGACTAACACTTCTATTATTATACCCTTACTTAGTCTCAATTGGATATAAAGGTGAAAAATCAAATAGGTATGCATTCGACATCTTATTTTTATATCTTATTGCATTCCTTGGATCCAAAATATAGGTTGAACTCCACAAAAAGGTTAACTTGAATATGTGCATATATTCTTATTACACATTTGTGTATGCATACATTTAGCGGTAGTTCACTCTATATTTTGTGGTTTCATTAGTATTGATCCATATTCCTTTGTCCACATATATTAAGGATCTTTACCTTGAAACATATCCTTGAGTATATACAACTTGTGTAGTTTATATATACTCATACAACTTTACATTCAATTATTTGTAATTGTGATGGTTGTCATCAATTACCAAAGAGGAAAAGATTGTAGTATCTTGTCCCACCATTATGAGTTAATGGTGTGTTGAGGTAATTAATGACAATCATATTATGGAACTAACCTTTTTCATGATTTGGATGAATAGGTTTATTCCATAAGGTTGGAGACTTTGGATGACATCATGAGTTGATGGTCATCAAGTCAAGATTCGGGATGAAGAAAATCATCGTGTGTTGATGATGTTCAAGTCAAGATTCCAAAGTGAAGAAGATCATCATGTGTTGATGATATTGAAGTTAAGAACTTGGAGTAAAGAATGCATCATGTATTAATGCATATCAAAATCACGAAGAAGAAAATGATCATGAGTTGATCATCAAGTGAAGAGAAGATCCATCATGTGTTGATGGAGGGCAAGTGAAGAATGCATCATGTGTTGATGCATATCAAGACTCGGGATGAAAGACGTCATCATGTGTTGATGAGCATCAAGTCAAGATCCCAAAGTAAAAGAAATCATCATGTGTTGATGATATTCAAATCAAGAACCTAAACTTGAAGTGAGAATGTGCGTCATCAAGCTTCAAGAAGGTGTGCAAGGCAAAGGTATGACTAGCTAGGGTTAAGGATGTGTTCCTAGTCTTTTACCAGTCTTAGTGTTTGGTTGGAGACCGGATTGCTAGTATAAGTTGTTGTACTATTAAGAGGGGTCTTAACTAGTAGCTTGAGTTTGTCTTGTGTTGATAGCTTGTTGTGCTTGCTCTACCTCTCGTTAGCATGTTGCCTATATTTGCGAATGTATTTTGCAAATAGTTAAGGTTCAGGCATAATCCTTGTAGCATGTGACTTTAGTTTGCGAATGTGTTTTGCAAACGGTTTAAGTCCATGTACCTTATTCCTTGTGGCATTGATTCTAAAAGTTGGCAAATGTGTTTTGCAACTTATTGAGAATCTTGCTTTTAACCCTTGTTTGCATCGCGCATCAATTGGCAAATGTGTTTTGCAAATTGAGTTTCAAGCGGAGTGCAATCTGTGTTTTTCTCAGAAACATCGGTAGTACCGGAGTACATTATGCAAAACTACCGTACTACGGTAGTACCGGAGTTCTTTTGGTGAAACTACCGGTGAACGTTCGGACGTCTGAACGTATCAACCGATCGTGTGGTCAAGAGACGTGGTCCGAACGTTCAAGCAAATCTGAGCTGTCCACTTGTCCAGTCCGATCGGGTGAGTTGGTCCGGTCACTTCTATGAAGCGGTAGTACCAGAGCCTTGTAGCGGAACTGCCGCGTCGTGGTAGTACTGAAGTTCCTTGAGTGACATGTTTTTGGAACATGTTTGCTCTTCTGGAGGTGTGGTAGTACCGGTGTTGTCTTTGCGGAACTATTGGAGAGTGGAACTGTAACAGCCCAAATTTTAAATTCCAATTGAAAATAAAGTTTAATTATTTTATTAGATTTTTGTGGAATTTTCAAATGCTTTTCCTTAATTAAATTAAAGCTAAACAAATTTATGTGTAAAATCTATTGCCACAAAATAGCTGGAAATATTTTAGTTAAGTCCTAAATGCTTCAGAGAATTTCTGTGAATTTTCTCAGAATTTTTGGACTTAATATACTATATTCTAAAGCCTAATTGAATTATCAGCAATTACTTAAATGGGAAAATCAAAAGAAAACCCCAAATAGTAATTGGGCCGAAACTCAACTCGGCCCACATCCTTCCCGCGCGCGCCCGGCCCGCTCCATCGCACCATCACCGTCAGTCGTTAGATTGAAATCCAACAGCAGCGCCCGAATCCCACTTACCGCTTCGCGCAACATAATTTCCACCGTTGGATCAGGATCTCACGGCTACGCCCAATCTCAACTTATCGTTTCGCCAATCTAATCGCGACCGTCCGATTGAAATCGAACGCGCCCCCGTCGTCTTCTTTCTTTCCTTCTTCTTCCTCCCCTCCTTCCTTTTTCGCCTGCGCCATCCGCCATGAACACGAAACGGGGAGCTTCCATACACGGCTAAATCCCGGGCAAATCACCGGAATTTCGCACGCATTAAAGTCCCTGATCTTCTCCGCCCCCGACACGGCCCTTTCTTTCCTTTCTTTCGCCGCGAATCCCCGAATCTCCTCCGCGGACTCGTCGGGACCTTCTTGAGCTCCACGACAGCTTGGCCACGCCCGCGCCCTATAAATAGTGGCGCCGGGACCGCATCGACCTCCACACCTCAACGCCGCCACTCACGAAACTCCTCCGTCACCGTAGCGCCCCAATTCTGAAGATCTCCGCCGGCGAAGCACCTCGGTTCTTCTCCGTTTCCGGCGCCACCAGAGCCCCTCCGTCCCCGCCGACCACACCATCGTCACCACCGCATCGACGCGAAGCCGGAGCCATCACCCACTTCCTCGGAGACTCGCCGGAACCTCTACTTCGTCGACGACCGCACGCCGCCGCCGCCAAACTCCGTCGCCGACGACCTTTCCGTCCCGCTTCGCCGCCGTTTTGGTAACCCCGAGATCGCATCGCCTCCTCTTCCTTTGCGCACCTCCACTCCCTCGCGCGCGCGTAGCGCCGCGAGCTCGCCACCGAGCCATCTCCCGTCGGGCACACGTGGCTGGGCCACGTCGTCGTCAGCTCAGTGCCACCTCGGCGCAGGAACACGCGTGGCGCCCGCGTGTCACGCCGGGTCAGCGCCCGCGTGACAGGTCCACCGCACCGGCCCGCACATGGCTCGGTGGAATCAGTCCACCGTGAGCCGTGTCTATGACACGTGGGGCCCGCTTGTTAGAAAATCCTTATAATTCTTTTAAAATTCCGGAAATTCATCGCTGGCGTCAGCATTGCGCAATAATTAGAATTTCCTTTAGAAAAATAATTCAGGGAATTCAATTAAATTCCAGATTTTGTATTAAACTTCTAAAATTCATATCTTTTGCATTTGAACTCCAAATTGGGTGGTTCAAGTTGCAAAATTTGTCTAAATTCATAATCTAGCTAACTAAAGCAAAATATTTCAATTTGGAGTTATTTTGAGCTGAGTTTTTGAATTTATTTGAATTTGGAGTTAATTTGTCGTAATTTCACGTATAGACCTCGACGACTCCGGAGAGTTAGATCCTTCCGACGATTTAGAATTTCAAGACTTCAACGAAGGCAAGTTACACTGTTGATCATATTGTTCCCAGTATTTTAAATTATTTAATTTCTGGTTTTAAATTACTATTGCATGCATATGTTTATATAATTGTTTAAATGTCCTGTTTGTATATAGTTATTCCAATC
Organism: Ampelocalamus luodianensis; assembly: GCA_036346255.1. Lineage (NCBI taxonomy): Eukaryota > Viridiplantae > Streptophyta > Magnoliopsida > Poales > Poaceae > Ampelocalamus > Ampelocalamus luodianensis. Next base: position 20,610,202 of record CM070622.1, on the reverse strand, counting down.
TCCATTGTATGGCCAATTTGGTTATTGAATATGAATACCATGACACCTTTAGGCAAAGTACTCCTAAAATTTGTCATATGCTTAGCCATGCTTAGATCACATTTATTTGGGAAGGTTTAGCCAAATCCTTTACAATTTGATTTTAAATATGTTTCGGTGGTATTGTTTTACCACAAAAGGTTTATTAAGAGTTTTTCACTCTAAATAAAATAAAATGGGTTTGGACTTGGGCGAGATGGATGTATGGTGGGTGCAGGTTCATGCACGGGCCTAATCTGGTTAGGATTACGGCCCATGGGTTTAATTAAATGGAAAGTCGCCCAAGTCAATTAAGGACCGATCTTTGAGCGTATTTTGCTACGCCTTACCGTACCACCACATGTCTGGAATGAGACAGATTTGGCTAAATAATCTGTGGTGTCTTAGTGATATTTATGCTATGTTGTATGTGTGGGTGTTGGTTAGACATTAGTCCCACCGCGCAAGAGGGGCTTAGGAGGATGGTTAGTCCAATGGTAGCGAAACCTTAGCGGGCATAAATACATTAAGATCTGCTTTGTAACGGCCTCATGATAATTGCTTAGTCACACGCTTCGAAGCGTGCTTTGGCCGACATTAAAAGCAAATTATCTCGTGTGGGTAAAGTGTACAAACTCTGCAGAGCAGAAACTATTCGAATAGCGCGTCATGATCATGGACATGCTAGCAAAGCCACTCTAAGTTAGACTTGTTTTTGGTTTATAAAATAATTTCCACACATGATCTTAGGATGGATAATCCTATGGAAAAATGGGGCGGGTAGCCAAGTGATAGGAGGGTATCCTTCACCATTCATTCAATGGAGGTTATCCACTATTATTTGTCATCTCAATCACTGATTTCAGTTATAATATTAAAAACTGGCCTTAGAAAATTATTAATAGTATTTAATCTGAAAATGTCGTTTATGCAAAACAACCCTGCCATTATCCTTTGTTTACCCTATGCATGCATTAATCTTCAATATTGGGTGTAACTTGCAAGCACGGAAGTTGTGCTTACTCTTGCTGAATAATCTTTATTCAGGAGAAGACCTATATCAGGACGGTGAGGACCTGGACGAATAGGCTACGTCCCCAGACGATTGCCTGTGGCAAGTCGTGTGGCCTACTACTACTTTTCCGCTGTGCTATTTCTTTGTCATTTGGCCTCAGGCCCAGTTGTAATAAAACTCTAAGATGTTATTAATAAAGAGCGTGATATGATTTTGCTATCACTTTTGTTGACTGTGTACACTGGAAATCCTGGACTAGTGTATAAACACAGAGAATTCGGGATCCTTCGTTCCCGGGTTCGACAGGAACTACCGTATGTTCCTTGGCGGTAGTACCGCACCTCTTTTGCAATGGCTAGTTCAGAGCACTCTTTGCTGCTGATTCCGACCATTGAGCCAAGTGCGGTAGTTCCGGCTGTTGAACGGCGGTACTACCGCTCGTGTTGATTTTTCAGGAGATTCCTCCCAAACAGCTAGTTTTTGTGTGTGGGCTAGATATACCAACCTTGGCCGGTTGTGGGAGAGTTGCTGGTGTTATTACATATTCCTTGAGCAAAGAGTAATCCCTCTCGTGTGCATGTGTTGTACTTAGTGAGCTTGGAGAGCAAACCTCTAAGTGCATGTGTTGTCTTAGGTAGTGGATTGTGTATCTATTGAGCTTAGACACTTGATTAGTTCGAGTGAGAGTTCTAGACTTGTTACTCTTGCTGTTTGCCGACACCTAGACGGCGTGGAGGCGTCGTGCGTCGGTGATCTTCTCAAAGAAGGTTGTGAGAAGACCCGAGCGTTTGTGAGTGGTTTGGTGCTCGCCATCTCCGGAGTGGAGGAAGAGCAACCCTAGTGGATCGAGGTGTTGGTTCGGTTTGAAACCGGTCGAGGTGGTTGGACTTACTTTGGAAGTGTTGGCTTAATTTGTGCAGCCGCTCCAACGTGGTTGGGCTTACCTCAACGTGCATTAAGGGAGACCGGCAAGTCTCTGATCACTACGATAAAATATCATCGTGTCAATGTGGTTTGCATTCTTATGCTTTACTCTATTGCAATTTACATTCTTAGAATTAAATTGCTTACTTATATTTGTATAATTGCTTCATTTATCGATAGTCTTTGATTGCTGGCGCACTTAGTAAATACTAGTTGATTTAGGTTTTAATGGTGCAAAACCGTATTGATAATTTTCTTCCGCATTAGAAATCAGTTTTAGCCAAAAAAAAAGTTTTTAAAACCGCCTATTCACCCCTTTCTAGTCGGCCTCTTCGATCTTACAGGGGTCGTACACCCTCTCGGTAGTGTACGGTATCCAGATAACACAGTCATCTGTCAGCTGGTCAAACATCGCCAAGTAGTCCGGTACGAGGCATGCGTAGTGACCAGTGTGAATGTGACCTGTAGAACAAAAATAAGACACACCTCAACACGTAGGGTGGAAACAAAGTACAAAACAGACGAACAACAACGAAAACTTACCTATCGGTGACAACACATTGTACCCATGGTCAGGCCGTCGACATCATTGTCGACATATAGGGCGAGGGAGTATGCCTTGATGTCCAGTTGTGGCCGTCCGATCTGGAAGCACTCGAACGACCACAACCGCAGTAGGAGTGGGCATCTACAGAGTATGGAGCTATCCCGAACCCTCTGGCAAGCATTCCAGATGCCTCGGTACATTGCGCACGGCACTATCGGGCCCTAGGCATACTGCTGAATCTCCTCCAATGGAGCGTCTGCCAACTCCTGTGCATACCAGATCATGTGCCTGTCGACGCTGTCGCTGTGGGATTCGTAGAACAAGGCCCACCCAAAGAGTCACAATAAGTAGGCCTCGAAGTACCTCCTCATTGTGTAGTCGAGGACGTCAGGGGCCATACCTTGTGGCTACAAAATGACAAGGACCCGTTAATAAGTTCGGCGGGAAAAAATGAAGCACGAACACCAGAGATAGGGGAACTTACGTAGAACTGGTAGAGCCACTTCAGCAAAGAGCCGTGAGTACTGTCAAACCTACTACCTTGCGGTAGCACCCCATTAAACCTGGCGAGGAAGTCCGCACGCCATGTCGACACGACCTCATGCGCAGTCACAGGAGGGCCCGCGCAAGGGAGACCTGTGAGGTATGCAATGTCTTGCAGCATAGGAGCCATCTCCCCGCACGGAAGGTGGAACGTGTGCATCTCCGACCTCCAATGATCCACAAACGTCGTCAACAGGCACTGGTCGTATGGAAAACGCCTAGACGTACAGATGTCCTGGTTGTCCTCCCACATGGCCTCCACCATCCTCACAAGGGGAAGCAGGCCAGACGCTCTCAACCTACATCAAAACGATAAAGAGGGCACATCAATACACCCACACACAAGTCGTATTTAAATGGAGTACAAAAATGTCATAACTGCGTGTACCTAGGAACCCAATATGGGTCGACCCTCCATGTCCTCATGGGTGTGCACAGACGCAACATGCCAAGCTCGATGGGTGCCTCGCCGGGCTGGGGCTAGACGACATTGAGACAGCTACGGTGGCTGACGTCAATGACCGGGTCCAGTAGCTTTAAAGGGCCACTACGCATAACCTCCTGCGGACACTATATCTAAAATAATGTGAAACAAAAAAGATAGTGCTTACATTATTAATAATAATAAACATAAACAGAAAAATAAAAATAAAATAAATAATATTAACCGTATTCCCAAACCAATCGCCATTCCAAATGACGACAAAAGCATTTGAAGGGCGAAAGGGCTCCTGTCGCCAATCCAACCGGCAATAGGGGCATGCCGCTAATCGGATCGACAACAGGGCCATGTCGTTATTTCAAACGATAACATAAGCCCATTTTTCTAATTTTATTAGATGTGCATTTATTTCTGTAATTCTATTAAAATAGAAATATTAGCGACATATCTACAACTGAACTACACACGTCTAAATTTTTTACTAGACTACAAAACCATAAATATCAAACTATCTAATATATTCAATTACTGCACCATAAAAAAATCTATATGAGTAACGACATATCTAAAGCTAAACTACATACACCTAAAAAGATTTACTACAAAGAACTACACTACATGATCATACATTTAAAATCATCTAAACCATTCATTTACTACACCATAAATAAATTCTCTACAACTATCCATATTTCTATAACTAAACTACACATGCCTAAAAAGATGTACTACACCAAACTACATTACATAATCATACATCTAAAACTATCTAATCCATTAAATTACAGATCTACTAGCTTCAATTGCTAACCTGCCAGGGTTTCCAATATAAATGCAAAGTTACAAAAAAATTACTTACAATGTGGGCGACTAAATCTGCTCGTCCCTCTCTCCCCTCCTCGGCTATGGATGGACTGGGCTTTGCTGCCTCTTCTCCTCTCCTCTCCTCCTTCTCCCTCTTTTTTTTTTTCGGGATTAAAAGTGAATTATGACTGATTTTTTTGCCTTTTTATAGCTTAGCTTCTGTCGGCATTTGAAATGACGACAGGGGGCTGTGGGGCCCCTATCGCCATTCTAAATGGTGATTTGGGTGCTGATTGTCATTTCGAATGATGACAGAGACATTTCCTCCGGTTTTGCTGGCGACAGGGCTCTTGTCATCAGTCCAACAGGTGACAGGGTATTAGCGCTAATTCAAATGGCAACATAAACCCATTTTTGTAATTTTTATTAAATAGATATTTATTTCCGTAATTCTATTTTTTAAATGTATTATTTTTTTTAAAAAAAACCCAAACACTCGAAGCAGATACTCCCAGTTCCTGTAAAACTGTAACTCTGGAGCATCACGAGTAGATTATTCGGCAACAAATAGCTATTATAATTTATAGCTTCTTGGTTCAAAGAATTTAACATCAAGAGCAACCGGTATTTTTTTGTGCCAACACATTAGTGTGTTAGCAAGTATTGTACGTTACATCAACAACATCACAGATCATGTAATCATGTTAGATCGGATCTTTCCAAAATCTGCAGAATTGATCTGCCAAGGGCAAAACAGAACAGAACAGACAAGATAACGAGTGACCATGAAAATTTCATGAAACCATAAAAGGGAATCTGTCAAATTCTGAGCAAGAAAATATCGTTTCCACTATCCCATCACATCGGAATGGTGCATCTGCACCAGCGTCCAAATTAGCACAATTACGCAACAGCAATTCAGCTCAGTGAAGCTATCTTGTGAAGGTTCATATTCTGAAAACGACCAATGCACAAAGATCACACTAGAGTAGAAACAAGCATCCTTATCTATACAAAAAAAGAAAGCTCCGAGTTTGAAAGACAGACAATAAAACAAGGGGGAAAAACAGTATAAACAGTTAAAAGATTCCTTCTTGTGCTAGCTCATGAAAAATAGTTACATCACTTTCTGAGCTAAAGGAACGGCAAGAAAGGAAGCAAAAATTAGCATCCTACTCTATGAAAATCTGTTCATCTACTCAGAATACAGTCGCATCACGTTACTTCACTATGTCCTCACAACAGTTAATCTTTCTTCTATACACTGATTTCTAGCCTTCAGAATTTTTTCTGCCAAAAGTTGTGGCCAATGACACAAGTCTCGTGGCTTCCACACGTTATAATAGAACAAATTTACAACCAGCCATCGGAGGTCCCAATCTTATCTTTCTCTTCCCCACGCGTAGAGCACAAGCACTAGCCCACAATTATCAAATACTTATTGTCACGTATCTGTACGAGTTCCTCTGAACAGGTCGATTGTATGAGGCAGATTCTAAGGTCATCTTCACGCAAGAGTTCCGAAGCAGCAAGCTGAGAAAAATTCATGTCAAGACATGCTAAAGCATTTTTTTCCTTCGTTCTAAATCCACCCATTTGCGGGGCTACAAATTCAGTCGGGAAAATTCATTATATGTCACTCCAAAGATCACACTTTCGGGAAATGCCACTCCAAATGACAAATGTGTTTATAGCCTCAAAAGGCTACTTTGGCTATTTTAACACATTTCCCTTTTTTTTAGCAGATAAACCCCAAACGTAATGACCCCAAATTTTTAATAAAGGAAGTATTTTAATTTTGGTAGTATTTTTAAGATATACATATATAATTCTAGGGGGAAATAGTATCTTAATATATAATCGATACATGAAACATTACTGAGGGCAAATATATTAGTTATATTGCACACCCAATGTTCATTTTCTGGATCTGCCACTGAATCACCCAATCATTTGCACAGCTGTTCATGGAACTTGATTTTGGAAGTTTAACTTCTTATTGGCTAAGAGACAAAATAGGCAATTGTCCGGCAAACCTAAGAGGGAGAACTGGGCAAGCCAAAGAATGCTGCTTAAGGGGTAGAACAAGCCTACGATTCATCATTCCTAGGGCCTGTTTGGTATGCTGGGTGGAGCTATGCCAAACAGGGTAGCTCTATAAAAATTTTAAAATTAGATCAACTCGGAGCGGAGCAGCCTGTAGTGCAATTTTCGGGAGTAGGTAGAACCTTGCTCCAAGTGAGGAGTTGCGGACCAACAAAGCAAAATGCCACTAAAAGTTGGGAATAATTGCCTGTAATATGCCACTGGACTACCATTCGTCCTCTGCACCCCTCAGACCCCCTAGTCTTCACACCCCAAGATGTCCTGAGCCCGAGTCCGAGCCCCAGAGAAACCCTAGAGAGAGGAGAGGAGAGGTGACAGCGACGGCCCCCTCCCAGGCGGCGACGAGAGCGACATCGTCCTCCCCGGCGGCGTTGGCTTCCTCATCCCCGGCGCACCCGGCCTCGGCTTCTCCCTCCCCGGTGCACACTATTAGAATAGGATTTCTCTTTGTATTTTCTTATCTGTATACCCCTTGTACTCCCTATATATATTGCTCATTTGGCCCTCATGAATACATGCACAATATTCATAACCTCATGAATACACGCACAATATTCATAACATGGTATCAGAGCTAGGGTACTAACCTAGCTCTCCTTCCAATGCCATCCCACTGCTCGTCGCCCGCCTGCCTAGTCGTCGTCCAGCCGAACGCCGCCGCAAGTCGCCGCTCCCAAAGCGCGCGGCTGCACCGGCCGGATCACGCCGCGGGCGCTCGACGTCCGTTCGGTCTTCGCCGCTCGGCGCTTTGTTGCGCTTCGCTCGAGCCGACATCGCCGCGTGCCCAACTATCGTAGTCTCTGACGACCCCGAGTCGCCATGACCCTAGCGTCGGCTAGTCTCTGACGACCCCGACGCCACCACCCGCCCGGTCTTCGCTGCTGCCCGACGCCTCGCCGCGCCGTGCTCCCAAAGTCGGGCTGCTGCTGCACCCGAAGCCGCACGTGCGTGAGGGTGCCACCGAAGAGCCAGTTGTCGCCGAAGAGCCGCCTACTGGAGCACCACCTTCGCCGGTCCGGCCGCCGCCGCTCAAGCAGCAGCAGGGGAACCTTAGTCCCTCCCCCCAAGCGCATCGAGTGCATCGACCCGTCTCAGATCTTTGAAGGCCTTCGACCTTTTAGTGTGAGCCGGCCCACCACACAAAAAAATAGTACGTCGCTCTAACTGCCACGCCGTCCAATACTGCCTGTTAGACTTCATTGCCTTGGTCGTCGCGTCATCTACCGATGGCTTCTGTTCCATCAGCTGTGATCCTATTTTCAGGAACAAAGCTTAATGGGATGTACTACATGTTGTGGTCTTCACTCATGGAGATCACGCTCGATGGTCTCTGCCTCTAGGGACATGTTATCGGTGTCCGATCTTGCCCACCGTCGCCGGTTCAGCATCCTCCCAGACAGTCTACTTCTGCATCTTCTATGGAAGATGAGGCTGCCAAGAAGGAGGCAGAGGTCGCTGCTGCTGCTGAGGCCTTTCAGTATGCCATAGACGCTTTTGAGCGATGGTGTACTGATGAGGCCCGTGTTTGAGCCATCCTGGTGGTCAGCGTCGATGACTTTATCCAGCAAGGCATTGTTGTCTGCGTGCCACTCGTCAGATCTGGGAGTACTTGCACGAGCGATATCAGTAGAGCAGCGATGCTTAGTTCTTTTCGCTTCAGCGTGAGTTGGAGACGCTTCGCTAAGAGGACTCCTCTATCGACGACTTCTTCCGAGCCTTTGCCAGTCTCTGGCGCCAGCTGGATGAGCTGACCTCTCTACTCTGCCAGGAGTGTCATCAATTGCAGAAGGTAGATCGTGATCGCCTTCGCCTTTATGACTTCGTCTGTCGTCTTTGCCCAGAATTTGAGCCTGTCAGGGCTCAACTGCTGAGCTGCTCACCACGACCGACAATCACCGAGGCTCTTTCGACGCTTCGTGCTGAGGAGCTTCACCGCAGGTTAGCAGCACAGTTTGTTCCAATTGTGCTTGCTACCCCTTCTTCTTCGACTACACCAACGGTTTCTACTTCGACTACAGTCCCTCAGGTGTTTGTTTTTGCTCCTGTTTCTGCACCAACTGGGGTTCAGTACAATTATTGCAAGAACTTTGGGCACGACTACCCGCGTTGTGCGGTGCGAAAAAAGAAGAACAAGGCGCATGGGGCTGGACGATCAAAGGGGGGCAAGGTGGCCCTTCCTCGACAGGAGGACAGACCAGCACATCAGGTCCTTCTCAGCGAGGTGACTCTGTTCGCGATTACGCCAAGCTATACCAGCTCTCTCACGGCTCAAAGAGTTACGCGGTCTAGCTCAGACGTTTCCTCTAGGTACTTCATGGGTTCTGGATTTTGGTGCCTCTTTCCACATGACACCAAACTCCACATCTCTCACTTCAATAGGACCTCCTATTTCTCCTATCTCTATTCAGATAGCTGACGGTACTCCTCTGTCTGTCAGCTGTTAGGGCACTCTTTTGTCCACTGACTTTTCTGTTCCAGTTGTTTTCCATGTTCCCCAGCTTACCATGCAGCTTCTCTCGGTGTGTCAGCTCACCGATCTCGGCTATAGGGTTGGTTTTGACTCTCACACATGTTTCATCTAGGATCGACAGACACAGATAGTACTTAGGATTGGCCAACGCCGTAGGGATCGTTAGGGTTTCTACATCTTTGATCGCCTTCACCTTGTATCCACTTCAGTTGCTCCTGTCACCTCTACATCTACTTCCACCGCCACTGCTGCCACCACCTCTCGAGTTTTTGCGCAGTGGCATCACCGTTTAGGTCACTTGTGTGGGTCCCATCTTTCTTCATTAGTTCGTCAGGGTATTCTTGGACGTGTTACTGTTGACATGTCCATGTTTTGTCAAGGTTGTAAGCTGGGCAAGCAGCTACAACTTCCTTATCATTCTAGTGAGTCCTTGTACTCTCGTCCTTTTGATTTAGTTCATTCAGATGTATGGGGACCTACGCATATTATCTCTAAAGGTGGGCGTAAATCTTATGTGATTTTCATTAATGATTATTCTCGTTTTACATGGATTTTCCCTATGTCTAATCGTGGTCAATTTCTTGCGATCTATCGTAGCTTTGCAACGATGGTTCATACTCAGTTTGATTCTTCCATCCGTACTTTTCACTGTTATTTCGCTGACAAGTACTGTTTTGGTGTTTTTAGATAATTTCTTTCTGAACAGGGCACTCTTTACTAGTCATCTTGTCCTGGGTGCCCATGCTCAGAATGGGGGATGCTGAGCACAAACATCATCATTTGATTGAGACTACCCACACTCTTCTCCTTGCCTCTCATGTTCCACTATAGTTCTGGGCTGAGCTGTTTCTACGGTTGTATATCTCATCAATATGCAGCCTTCCACTGCTCTTAAGGGTGTTAGTCCTATAGAGCATCTCTACTCTCGAGCCCCCTGGTACACCCACCTTCGTGTTTTTGGTTGTACTTGTTTTGTTCTGTTGCAACCTCGTGAGCGCACTAAACTATCGGTCCAGTTAGTTGAGTGTGTGTTTCTTGGTTATAGTTCTGAGCATAAGGATTATTGCTACTAGGATCCTTCTGCTCAACGGATCAGGATTTCACGAGACGTTGTTTTTTATGAATCTCGACCTTTCTTCTATCGAGATTCGGCTCCTTCTCCTGTTTCCACCGTTGAGTTGATTTCATTGTTGTCTCTTTCTGACTCTTCACCTATTTCTCTACTATCATAGTCTTCCCCTGGTCTGTCTTCTGTGGTTTTTTCTGTACCTTCGCCTTTGGTGCTGCCTCCTGCAGCCCCGCCTCTTGTTCCTGTCGCACCACCGTCTCGTTTCTCTAGTATTCACTACTCTAGACATCCTCATCCTTTACCAGTCTCCTCTCCTGGTATCTTACCGACACCCACATCTGATGCTCCTGATGATGCTCCTCGTTACATCCTTCGTGACCGGACATCCCTTCGACCTCCCGACCGTCTTGGATTTGCTCCGATAACTCATGCTCTCTCTGCCACCGAGCCTAGTTCTTATCGTGAGGCTGCTCCTCATTCTGAGTGGTAGCTCTCTATGGCAGAGGAGCTTGATGCTCTTCGACGTACGGAGACTTGAGATATTGTACTGACACCTATGCATGCTCGTCCGATCACGTGCAAGCGGGTGTACAAGATTAAGACCCGGTCTGATGGTACTATCGAGGGCTACAAGGCTCGTCTTGTGGATCGCGGCTTTCAGCAGGAGTACGGTTGTGACTATGATGAGACTTTTGCCCCTGTTGCCCATATGATCACTGTTCGCACTCTTATTGCGGTTGCTTCTGTTCACCGCTGGTCTATTTCTCAGTTGGATGTTAAGAATGCTTTTCTTAATGGTGTTTTGCATGAGGAGGTCTACATACAACCACCACCTGGGTATTCTGTTCCTGATGGGCACGTCTGTCATCTTTGTCGTGCCCTTTATGGCCTCAAACAGGCTCCTCGTGCCTGGTTTGCGTGTTTTATCTCAGTGATTACTGCTGTCGATTTCACTGTCAGTTCCCACGATCCTTCTCTTTTTGTTTATGTCTCATCTCAGGGTAGGACACTGCTTCTTCTGTATGTTGATGATATGCTCGTCACTGGTGGTAATTCCTCATTCATCACGTATGTGAAGAAGCATCTCAGTGAGCAGTTTTTGATGAGTGATCTTGGTTCGCTTACGTACTTCCTTGGGGTTGAGATCTCTTCCATGCCTGAGGGCTATTACCTCTCCCAGCAAAAATATGTGCAGGATCTTCTTGACCAGTCTGGTCTGACTGACACTCGCACTACTGAGACTCCTGTAGAGCTATCCCTCCGCTTCGTGCCACTGATGGTGATATTTTTAAGGATCCTACTTGATATCATCATCTTGTTGGGAGTTTGGTGTACCTTGTGAGCACTCGTCCTGATATTGCTTATGTTGTTCATGTCTTGAGTCAGTCATGGCTCGTCCTACCCATCTCCACTACAGTCACCTTCTTCGTGTTCTTCGCTACTTGCGTGGGACTATCTCTCGTCATTTCTTTTTCCCTAGCTCCACCTCACTACAGCTTCAGACGTACTCTGATATGACCTGGGCTAGTGATCTTTCTGATCGTCGTTCTCTTTTTGTTTACTGTGTTTTTTTGGCTCCTCCCTGATTGCCTGAAAGACAAAGAAGCAGACTGCAGTTTCCCGTTCGAGTGCAGAAGCTAAGTTGAAAGCTATGGCAGCAGTGACAGTAGAGGTTACTTGGTTGAGATGACTACTTGTAGATTTTGGAGTGCCTATGATGGAACCTACGACTCTTTTGTCTGACAGTAAAGGTGCTATCAGTATTGCCCGGGACCCAGTGAAGCATGAGCTCACTAAGCACATTGGTGTGGATGTTTCATACACTCGCTCACAGGTGTAGGAGGGAGTACTTGTTTTACAGTTTGTACCATCAGAGTTACAGGTTGTTGACTTCTTCACGAAGCCACAGACTATGGTACAACATTTGTATTTTCTCTCCAAACTCAGTATGTGTGATCCACCATGAGTATGAGAGGGTGTTATAATAGGACTCCTTTTTGTATTTTTCTTATTTGTATACCTCTTGTACTCCCAATATATATTGTCCATTAATACATGCACAATATTCATAACACATGCGGCCTCAGCTTCTCCCTCCCCAGCGCACCCGACCTCGGCATCCCTGACAACACGGCTTGAAGGTGAGTTCCTGTGGCGATTTGCCGCTACTCCCATTCGTTTTTTTGCCAGATCTGTCTTGATCTGTTAAGATTGGTTGATTTGTGTTGAGATTTGTCAATATGGCCAAAAATCTGTGTTCAGAGCAAAAAAGACACGCCTATTCAGATGTAACACCCCATGATTGTTTTACTCGTAGAATCACATGGTTATAGATACATTTTTGTTAGATAGAACAATGGATGAGAGCATGTTAACTAATTCCAGTGAAGGTCAAGCAGTGTTTTTTGCCTTATGAAATGCTTGAGTCTTTCACTATGCATAAGCACAAACGTAAGCAATTCATATGCTAAAATGACTTAATGAGTCCCATCTTCCGGATTATGCCCAGATCTACTATTTTTGTCAAAAGGATACCAAGCAGAAATTTTGGTTTCTGTACGAAAGAGAAGGCAGAGGCGCAGAGCAATTGAAGTGATTACAAGTCCAATCTTAGCCAGTGATGTGGTGAAAGCTATAGATGCCATTGTTCCCTAACTTGTGGAGAGGTCAACAAATTAGAGAATTGCCACCCCATGCGCATCACATAAATCAATAGATACCACGGCGCACTAACCATATCAATGTCTGCGAGGAACTTATACTTAAAGTAGATGGACTCATTTCACTGCAAAAGACTGGAACCAATATGACTATATGAGCTTAACCAAAGCTTCACTATGCATATCTTCAACATGTGTCGCTCTCATGATTTTCCTCAAGAAAGCATATGGCATTTAGAGCTGCCGTATGAATGTTAGAAAATGATTGTGCATAGGTAGTAGAACTAGAAAGTATTTTTGCAAGTTTTGGGGGCATTCACGTATTTGCCACTGTACTTGCATATGAGTTTTAGTTTTTGCCACTGTTGTGAGTATGACATGTGGTCCCGGGACCCACATGTCATACTCACAACAGTGGCAAAATCTAAAACTCACCCAATTACAGTGGCAAATACACAATTGTTCCTTTTTGCAAACGTGTGACATCTCGTTCATGTCAAGCATACCAACAGGATTTAAAATTATAGGTATAGGATATCTCAAAGAAAACTAGCACAACTCGGGTCAAATACCACATGGAACTCCTATAAACATTTAGGCGTGAAAATGTCACCGGATGTAAAATTGAGACTGGGTCCAAAACAAAGTTAGTTGTCTGCTATTCTGCTTTAGACAGATAAAAGGATAGGCACTATTACACTTGGCACAGGATTATTGGATTTATGCAAGCCTAATCTATTAGCTTACAAAGTTCATGTAGAAACTAGAAAGCAATTGTCAGGATTTGAATTAGTGCCTGACTGCCTGTTGTTTTGATTGTTTTCAATCTACATTGTTATGTCATGCATTGTTATGTCATGCAGTTCCTTGTTGACAGGTTTGTCTGTGCACAGTAACTTTCGAGATGAACCTGAAAGGGAAGATCGATGCAAAGACAAAGCAAGTAGGAAGCGTACGGAAGATTGGAGGATGCTTTGTAACAAGGATGTGGAAAGGGGGATGAATGTGTGATTTGCATGGAGACATGCACCAAGATTTCCACCTAATTGCAGTCATGCAATGTATATAAAATGCTATAGGGATTGGTAATTTTTTTTCACTACTTCGCTTTGTATGCATTGTAATACTTACTGTACATTGTATTGACTTGTGCATAAAAAAATTGGCTATAAGTGGTGATTTTGAGTGCTGTAATTCTGACTCATGAGCTCTCTATGCTTTCGTTATGGTATTCATTGAATTAGAGCCTTTGTTATGAACTTCATATGTTTATGTTTGTTTTATTTTTTTAAAAAAAAATCAATTGTTGGCAAAAAAAGATGGCACGACATGGCCAAAAAAAATTAAAAAAAAATAAAAGCACAACATGACTAAAATCAACTTACTAAACAGTTATGAAATACGAAAAAAATTACAAGTCACAAAACGATGATAGTACAGTCTTTTTACAAACATCATTCTTATCATGGAGCTGGAGCTAACTTTCTAACCAAACACCTCCTTAAACTATTATAACTTCGCATAAAAGTGGATCCAAGAATGAAGCTGCAGTTAGAGCTGCAAAAACTTAAAGCAGTGTCATACCAAACAGGCCCTATATCTCCAAAACTGATACGTACTGACTGTTACTATATCTCTAAACTTACCTAATGCCCTTCTGGACTCTTTGCTAATCCTCCTCCTGGATTACTCATGCGCCATGCATTGCCAATTTGCCTTGATGGTATAGATATCTTAAAATATTAAAAACCGTGCCTAATAGAGCATAGGAATTGCCATTACATATGAATTACATTTCTTTTGAGGAAGCGGCGCATCCAGAGTTGTTTAGTCACAAACTTTTTTGGACTAACAAAAAAAAGGAAGTTATTATGCATTAAAAGCTGAAGCTATATTTCAATACAAGCTAATAGTAATAAATGGAGTGCAAAATGCTATTAAATTTTGGATAAGCGAATAAACAATGAAACATCAACTATTGAACACAATGAGAAGCTTCCCCTCATCCTGAAAAAGAAAGAGAAACAAAAGAGAGAGAAGGGGAATTAATTGCAGGCAGTGTATGGACCTACTGACCTTAATTCTAGTCATTGGCTCACTAAATCTCAGTAATAGTTCAATCAGATATTGCACACAAATAATACAAGGACAGACATACATGACTCATCAGTGATACCTGACATTGCCATGGACTGAAGATTTATCCTTCCTTCCAGCCCATATATGTTTCTTAACTGTATGCTTGCCAATACAGTTCTTGAATACCTACCTCTCAATGATCTAAAGGGGAATATGGACCTCGACTATGTCCGCTATGACCTCTCGGACTTCTTGCTGAAGGAACAAACATGCTCTGGACAGATTGATGAACGGCTAAGGTTAAATTTGATGTCAATCAAAACCTTATCAAAGAAAAGTAACTTAAAGCTTTTCAATAGGGACATCTGTAAAGTGTAAACTAGAGAAGCACCTTTCACCTTTAAAAAAACAACATTATGGTTCTTATTGGAGATGCCAACTAATTAAATCCTTTACACTATTACAGACCTATTTTAGATACCCCCTGGTAATGAAACTTGTTTACAAGTACCAATTACTGAATTACCGCTCATCGAATTCATCGTGAGAAAACCTTAACAACATATCATCAATGCGTGTTGTACTGGAGAAAAACAAAAGTACAGAAAAAAATATGGTTGGTAAAAAAGGGTTGCAACATATTGTATTTGTTGTAAAACTCTATTGTCTTTCGAAAATATAGATGTATATGTTATACAATTGTAATAGATATAATATCTATACATGATTAATTTGCACCATTATAATCTGGTCCCAGCAAAATAAGTGGGGTAGATTTTCTTCTTTTTTCTTCTCTCGATTAATGAGAGAATTTCTAGGAAATTTGCTTTTTTCTAATTTAAGGATTACTGTGGGATTTTCGAGACATCCAAAGCGAAGGAGGCACCTTCAATATTACCAATTGTTTGTACATATATAGATACATATTTATTTAAACTTACCTTAATCCTTTGTAGCAAACTGATCCAAAATTCCAGGTTCGGAATAGCCTAGAATATAACAAGAGAGTAAGACGAGAATGTAGAAAACGATCATCAATGTGCATCTAAAGAGGAATCACAATGCAGGAAACCAACCTATAATTTAACTGCTCACATAAATATCACTTTACACATCTGTGCCAGACTGCCAGCTGACGCTTAAACATCTATGGTGAAATTGCACAGGCATTTGTCATATTTTCAAAGTACGAACTATGAGCTAGTTATCATTGAT
This sequence comes from Ampelocalamus luodianensis, assembly GCA_036346255.1. Taxonomy (NCBI): domain Eukaryota; kingdom Viridiplantae; phylum Streptophyta; class Magnoliopsida; order Poales; family Poaceae; genus Ampelocalamus; species Ampelocalamus luodianensis. The sequence continues at coordinate 20,594,310 of CM070622.1, read as the reverse complement.
TTGGATTAGTTATCTCTTTACATGTTCTTTTGGCTCTTTTGGCTCTTTCTAGTTTGTTTTACCACAGTAGTATCTTTTATGTAGTTCTTCACAAATCCAACCAAAAACGAGGGAAATATAATAGAGATGTATTGGGGCATCAAGGCTGAGTTTTCACGCAAAACAATATTTGAACAGCCGCTAATTATTGTTAGAGCTATGGAGCTGTAGTGAAGTCAGCCGAAAACGAGCTAAAACTGTTGATCCCTCAACTTGGGTGTTGCGTACAATTTAAACTTCAACTTTTTTTTAGGGGCTATTTTGGTCTCTCAACTTTGGGCTTAGTATAATTTAAAATTCCACTTACTGAGTGAACTATTTTGTTTTCTCGACTTCAGGACTGGATCTAACTCAACCTTCTTGGTCAAAGACTCAGAGAACTTAAATTTTAGCAGAAGATTTCCTGAAACCATTCCCATAGCTGGGAGACCAAAATAATACCCTCAACAGATTCAGAGTTTAAACAACCCAAAACCTGGGGCAAACATGGTACTTTTCCCTACAAATTGCAGAAACGCTATTCCTTAAACTAAGCATGCAAGCATATATCCATGCACTCGCAGATGTATCAATTAAATGGAGGAACTTGGCTGATGAGAATTGTCACACAACTCCAATGACTAAAAGATATTGGATCAAAGCATACAGACAAGTAGATATTTTGAGAAAGTTCCAATTAGCCTCTCCAAGAAAAATAATTTGAAAGTAGCACTCTGGGCCTTCCCCAAAATAATTTCACATAGATGTGGCATTTATTCCAGGAATATTAAGTTAAAGAAGGAATTTATGTAAGACTAGCTTTACGCCATTACCTCTACAGAATATATGCCAAGGAAATAATATCTATAAATTGCACCAATCAAAATGTACCCTCCAAGAAGGCATAGAATTCTGCAAAACAGTTAGATATTAATCAAGTCAGAACTCAAAAAACAGTGAGAAACTTTGCTGGCAGTGCGGAATCATCAGGATAAAATGTTATACTGTAACAACTAGTTGATGTTTAATAACTCAATAAATGAAACTCAAAATGACGTACATTACGAACAAAATGCCTAACCAACCCCAGCCATCTCCAGAAGCAGAGACAGATCTTGCACAACCAGAAGGGTGTCTAAGTGTTGTAGCCTGCGACAGACAATTGTATTAACATTTTAGGATAAAATATACTAAAGAAAACTGAAGCATTGCAACAGAAAAATAATTGTATACCCACGTAATCACAACTTCCTGATAGGATGAATTTATCTGATACCTGCAAAAGAAAGGGAAAAACGCATCAAAGAAATAAGAATGAAACAGTGTCAGAAAAAAAAGGAGAAAAATATGAACTCGAAACTGGCATATGAAGGAATCTACTCACTTGGGCTACAGTTGTATCACAGAGGAGGAAAACTGAAATAGAGCACTTTGATGAGAACATCTTGACAACAACACCCTTTTGAGGATTACTCTCATCTGGTTTTCAGCAAAACAACTAGTTGTAAGTTTCGTATAGCATTGATATTTGTGAAAAATGCGTTTGTGATGATCCTTACCAATTAGAGATATATGGGGTTTAGATACTCTTCCAATGGTTGTGCAAACATCATACCCTGCAGAAACAGCAAAATGTAGACACCGATACCAGCATAAAAAAGAGGATATAACGATTGCAATTTGCAAATTAAGTTTATGCAGAAAATTTAACATAATTAGAAAATGTATAATGGAAACTACTTAATATTTGGCATTATTCTTGGTACATGTTAAATGGATAACAGGAAAAAAACTGGTGAAAATATATCCAATGAGGATAACAAAGCTACCTCCAATGTTATTTGACACAAGTGCACTGCATTGGGTCCCACACCTCAATGGACCACCACAGTCCTAGTTCGGTAAAAGAAATGGTTAAAAGACAACAAAATCAAAGCAATTTATGCACACAAAAAAACTAATGAAATTAAAATGAAGGTGTTGATGAACCTAAATGTATTGGCAAAATAATTCTGACCCAGGCAGTAACATATATCGACACTACCAATGCACCTATTAGGTTAGTTCTTGACATGAGAATTGCTCAAAGTGCACGTACAAATGCAATATCACCCTCTGGCATGTAGAAACGTCTGTGGTCCATGAAACACAGACTACTACTTGATGCTGACTGAATATTCAATTGATGCAAATATGCAGTGCAAGTAAAGTATGCACCTCTGATGGGCAATGGTCTTCTAATGAGATGAATATATGGCCCCATCATGGCAACTACAGGAAATGGAGTTCTAACTGCAACAGGGTCCATGGATGGTAGAATAAACACAAATTAGTATGTATGTACGGATGAAAAAGAAAATAACACTCTGATGGTGATGACTGGATCATTTTTTTTGCATTTGCATTGTATGCATGATTTGTCAAGAGAATGGAGGCTATGCTTTAAAGCAGTATTTCTTGAATTTTAAAAATAAGTGAAGTGAGGTCAAGAAGGCTGAGGGCAACTTAATATAGTTCCAGATAAAGCAACAAAGAAACAGATGCAGTGAGTGAGCAACAAGCACAAACAAACATGCTTAACTGCACGTGTTAGCGCTGCTATGCTAACCCACCAAAGGAAATTCTAGAACGTTTCTGAAAGGCTTCCAACTAGACAATACGATGATTGGATCAAGAGAAGGGAGTACCTCACAGTCAAGGCACACAGGTGCCTCAAAGTTGAATATCATTTGATCACACAACTGCACATATCAAATCGATAAAACAGTCAGACATAGAACAAACCTCGAAGTTCATTGTGAGGAAATTCATATAATCCATTCAGCATATATGATTCCTCTGCCTATAACATAATTGCTTATTCGTGTACTTATAATATAAGCTTTCCTAGACGTAGCAACTGCAGGCGCAAAACCAACCACATAGAAAGAGTAAGCTGACAAAACCAACCTGGAACCAGAGCACAGAATCATTCACGGACACCTTGTAAAACCTGAAACAAGATGACCAACTCAAACACAGATAGGTACCAAAACACATGACAGTGTAAGTAATGAAAGCAGATGGATTTCGAGTTCTGTTACTGCATATTCTGTACTTCTAATTTCTAAAGCCCTCCCCCAACCGCCCAAAGAATACTTAAATCTTGGTTTCAGTTTTCAACAAGTAAGCCAAGTATGGCAATATAGACACAAACTTTAGACATCTGCTCTGATACCAAGATAAGTTTCATTTCATATAGTAATCGGTCACTCCACGGTGTTTGATGTGCAGGAAACCAAAAGGTTCCCTAAACTCCACATGGCAACGCAACGTGACGGAATCACCCACTTCAGCAATGACCAAACCCAACGAGAGCATTTCGTCAAACACGAGGAGCGCGTCTCCGGGAAGCACGAGGAGGACCCGAATCCACCGTGCATCACACACACTCACCCCAAAAAAGTGAAAAGGAAAAATTGCGTATCCCCATCTCGATGGAAGCAAATGGAGCGGCCAATTTAATGTGGCAGTCGGCGGGCAGTGGCCAGTCACGTACGGACGTACCCGTCCTCGCTGAGAACGCCGTGGCGATGAGCCGGCGTCCGCGACGCGAGGCTGAAGCTGTAGAGCGCGCCGCCGCTGGCGACGGAGAACTCGCAGGAGCCGGCTCCGCCTTCCCCCGCGCCCGCGGCGAGGCAGAGCAGGCCGGAGCAGCAGGCGGCCGCGAGCAGGAGCATCGGGTGGGGTTTCGGAGGCCGCATTTTCCGCCGGCGGCGGCGTCGCCGAGGAGGAGTGTTGAGTACTCGAGTGCGCTGGGCGAGGAGTGAGGAGAGGGAGACGACGAGGCCCAGGCCAAAATTTAGATTCCCCCCTTCTCTTGCACGACGGCTCGAGCGCTCGACCGTTTGTTGGCTTGCTGCGCGACTGCAGCACGAGTTCACGTGTCCCTCCGCTCATCCGCTGTGCCTCTCAAGTCTCTATCGCGCGCGGCAGCAGCGGCCGGCAGTTGTGGCCTCCGTCTCCGCGGCTTGCTGCGCGGGCCACGTGCTGCTGCAGTCACGCTTGCTGGCTCGCTGCCCGTGCGCGGGCCTATCTGCGGCCGTGAGCGTGACGCTCCGGTCCCCACCACAGTTGCTCGTTCGGGGAGTACAGTGATACGACGAATCGTCACGATTTTTTTAAAAAATAATATAATTTTAAAAGATATTTACAAAAATAAATAGTCACCTCCAAAAATTATAAAAAATATGTCCCTGTCACTGACGACAGGGACACTGTTCAGTTCTATCGTCGATCCAAGTATTTATCGCCAGTTGAACTGGTGACAGAAAGTTGAACAGCGTCCCTGTCGCCGGTTCAACTGACGATAGGTTCCTGTCGTCAGTTGAACTGGCGATAGGAATCCAGCTACAAAACCCTTCAAAAATTAGTCCATAATTCATTTTAATTCCAGAAAAAACAAGAGAGAGTAGGAGAGGGAGAGAAGAAAAGTAGCGAAATTCTGCCAGTTCGTCGTGGAGGAGAGAGATTGACAGAGCATCAGATCCGATCGATCATCTTGTAGGTACATTTTTCTGAAACTTTGTACGTTATGTCAAAACCTTGTCGGTTAGTAAACAAAAATAGCGACATAGAATTGAGTAGGTTAGATAAATGTAGTCGGTAGTTATATTATTTTGAGTACATATTTTGAGTTGTGTAGCGGGTAGTTATATTATTAATGCAGGAATTCTCTTTTAAACTAGAAAAATTGCCTGACACATTTTAAAATTGTAAAAAAATTCGGAGTAGCTGAGTAGGTCGAAAGAGCAATGAGAATATTTGTAGAAATAATGAAATCATGTAGTTCGTCGTGTACATGTTAGGAATGTTGCAACACTCGAACGATTTATGATATTTCTGCAGAAATAGGAAGACGTCAGTTATGAATCTGTAAAAAATGTATGGAGTAGCTAAGTGGAGTAATTATTTACCTTTCCATTTGTGCACGGTTATTATTTTGTTAGTGTGCGGTAAATATTTTGTTAGTGTCGAAAATACCATTTAAACTAGGAAAAAGGCATGACACGTATTAAAATTGTAAAGAAAAATCCGGAGTTGCTACATAGGCTATGTAAAAATACATGAAAAAAAATATGGACTTTGTTTATTGCTGCATTTTCAGGTATGACAGACGCGAGCCACTACGAGTTGCTTGACCCGGTGATTGACGCGTCCACCGTAGCGCCGCATGCGTGGTCCCCTGAGGCGAGGCGCCGATAGAGCTTAGCGCGTTGCGGCTACGCACGCCCATCAGAGCATGGAGGCTGCACCGAGACTGGCTTTCGAGGTACGTATAGTTTTGACCTTCATGCACTCAATCGCGGTCTGACTACTTTGCGTGGACTCACGTTTGTTCTTAATCGTTTCGACGCAGGTTGAGAGCAGCAGACCTCCTTCCACTAGCGAGGATGGTGGAGGCAACGTGGGAGGACGACTAGGACCACGGTTCTGGTCGTACATCTAGGCGTTTTCCATACAACCGGGCCCTACTAACGGCGCTGGTCGACTGCTGGAGGCCAGAGACCCACACGTTCTACTTCCCGTGTGGGGAGTTGGCGTCGACGCTGCAGGACTTGAGATACCTGACTGGGTTGCCCTACGCAGGCATTCCGATGGCGGCGCACGACATCCCGACCACGTGGCGCACGGGACCTCCTAGCCAGGTTCCACGATGCGCCGCCGCAAAGCAGTACGCTGAGTTCAAAGACCACACCGCCGACGTTGAGGTGGATCTGTCAGTTCTACGTAAGTCTTCGTAACTATTATCCTCTCGCATCAATTCGTATGTGAACCTTGCTGACGTGTACGTGTCTTCTTGCAGCCCGAACGTATGGCGCAGAACGAAGACGATGTCGTTGTTAGGAGGCACTTCGAGGCCTACCTGTTGTGGTTGTTCGGGTGGGTCATATTCCCGGGGTCCCATGGCGACAGCGTCGACAAGCACTACGTTCAGTACGCACGTGAGCTGGCGGACTCGGCGGTGGACGAGATCCCCTCCTACGCTTGGGGTCAGGCCGTGCTGTGCGTGACGTACCGCGCACTGTGCGACGCGTGCCAGCGTGCGCACGACAGCTCCATCCTCTCGGGATGCCCGCTACTACTGCAATTGTGGTCCTTGGAGCGTTTCTAGATTGGACGACCACAGCTGGATCTGCGAGCGTACGAGGAGAGCTTGTACGTCCCGCACAATGACTTGGATCGGCCGACCATGGGCACAGTTGAAAGATCTAGACCCGCCATTATGTGGTAATGGTGTTTTGGTGATTAATGATAAATCTAATTGGGAGACTAACACTTTTATTGATATACATATTGTGTAGTCTTATTTGGATATAAAGGTGAAAATCATGAAGGCATGCAAGTGATTAAGTTATTAATGACAAATGCACTTGTGAGACTAACACTCCTATTGTTATATCAAGTTTAGTCTCAGCTTGGATATAAAAGCAAAAATCCAAACAGGTATGTATTCATTAATGAAAAATCTATTTGTGAGACTAACAATTCTATTAATTATCTATTGCTTAGTCTCGTTTGGATATAAAGATGAAAATACAAGAGGTATGCATTCTACTTCTTATTATTATATCTTGTTGCATTCCTCGGATCCAAAATATAGGTTAAACTCCACCAAAAAGGTTAACTTGGATATGTGCATATGTTTCCATTACACATTTGTGTATGCACACATTTAGGGGGAGTTCATTCTATATTTTGTGGTTTCATTAGTATTGATCCATATTCTCTTTCCACATATATTAAGGATCTTTACTTTGAAACATATCCTTGAATATATTTAACTTGTGTAGTTAATATATTCATATGAGTATATACAACTTGTGTAGTTTGTATACACTCATATTTGGTATATATAACTTGTGTAGTTCATATATACATATATGTGAGTATATATATAACTTGTGTAGTTTATATATACTCATGTTTATCTATATTCAATTATTTGAGATTATGTTGTGGGACTAACATGTGTGCTAAGATGTTTGAAGACTTAGTCCCAATTCATGGATGGCGACATGGTAAGGGAAATGCATGACAATAGAGGGATCATGACTAATAGCTTGATAGCATGGTTTTTGGATCAAGTTAGGATCATGCATGCATTTGAATTTGAGTTTTGGAAACTCTAAGTGTTTTTGTCAGAAATCGGATGAACCGACGTGTTATGGGCGGTTCGACCGCGCTGCGGTTCGACCGGATCTTGTTGCGGTATGACCGCACATCGGTCATTCCGATTTCTAGTTGGCGGTTGCATAAAACCAGAACCGATGCATTTTGGCTCGGAGCTCTCTCTGAAAATCGGTCGTCTGCTTTTTTAGAAGCGGTTGTCTCGCGATGCGATTATCCAATTTTGTATGGCGGTATGAATTTTCCAGAGAGCATGTTGTTTCGGCAGTTTGGAAACCCTGAAATCGGTAGTACCGCTTCCTTTGTGCGGTACGACCGGACCAGGCGGTAGTACCGCAATTTGGTTGGCGGTTGTACCAGTCCAGGTTTTTCAATAGCTTATTTAGAAGCATTTTGCATGTATATCTTGGTAATTAATGTTAATCATTATGGGACTAACATTTTCCATGAGTTGGATGAATAGGTTATGTTCTAGGGTAATGAAGACTTCGGATGGCATCATGAGTTGATCGTCATCAAGTAAAGGTTCAAGAAGAGGATGCATCATGTGTTGATGCATACCAAGATCTTGAAGAAGAGATGATCATGAGTTGATTATCAAGTCAAATGTTAAGATGATGACCCGGACTTGAAGTGAAGATGTGCGTCATCAACCTTCAAGAAGATGCTCAAGGCAAAGGTATGACTAGCTAGGGCTAAGGATATGTTTCTAGTCTTTTACCGGTCTTGGTGTTTGGTTGGAAGACCGGATTGCTAGTATAGGTTGCCGTACTATTAAGAGGGGTCTTGTCTAGTAGCTTGAGTCTCATCATGTGTTAATAACTCAATCTCACTTGCTCTAGCTCACTCTAACATGTAGCCTGTATTTGCGAATGTGTTTTGCAAATAGTTGAGGCTCATGGATAATCCTTGTAGCATGTGACTATACTTTGCAAATGTGTTTTGCAAATGGTTGAAGTCCATGTACCTACTCCTTGTGGCATGATCTAAGTTTGCAAATGTGTTTGCAAATTGTTGGGATTCATGTATCTTCCTTGGTATGGTCTAAGATTGCTTGTTGCTATCATTTGGACTTAGACCATGGTAGTGGCTCTTGAAATTGTGCTTTTGATTTGATAAAATGTGTTTGAGATCAAATCAAATAGGTGGGTTGTGTAGCCCACTGAATAAGCTTTCAATAGAGTCCAAGATCACTCAATTCCGACATCGAGTCAAAAGTTATGACCTTTTACCGAGTGTAAATGCGTGCTGATTTTGAGCTGCGGTACGACCGTCATGTAAAGAGCGGTATGACCGCCAGAACGGTTGTACCGGCCCTTGTGAGGCGGTATGACCGCAAATGGTCAGAACGGCTAGTTTTTGGCTGTTTGTCTCCAAACGGCTAGTTTTTGGTGTAGGGGCTATAAATACCCCTTTGGCGGTTGAGAGACAACCTTTGGCATCCCATTTCACTCTCTTGAGCTAGTGTGAGCTTCTCCACTCAATTGTGCATGTATTGCACCTTGTGAGCAAGGAGAGAGGTCTCTAGTTGCATGTGTTGCATCTAGAGGTGGATTTTGTATCCACTTGAGCTTGTGCATTCGTTGCGTGTGGTGAGAGTCAAGCAAGGGGCTTGGCTTATTACTCTTGGTGTTTGCCGACACCTAGGCGGCGTGGAGGCGTTGGCGTCGGTGATCTTCTCAAGTGAAGCTTGTGAGAAGACCCAGGCGATTTGTGAGTGGCTTGGTGCTCGCCATCTCCGGAGCGGAGTAAGAGCAACCCTAGTGGATCGAGGTGATAAGTTCAAGTTGGAGTCGGTTCAAGCGGTTGAACTCACTTAGAGGTGTTGGTTCGGTTGGAACCGGTCCAAGTTGTTTGGACTTACCTCGGAGGTGTTGCCTCGCGTTTTGGAGCCGATCCAAAAGGTTGAACTTACCTCAACGTGGATTAGGGAGACCGCAAGTCTTCGATCACCACGGAAAAATATCGCCGTGTCAATTGTGGTTTGCTTTCTTGAGCTTTACCTTATTGCAATTTACATTCATTGTATAATTGCTTATTTATTTAATTGCTATCATGTATGTGCTTGATTGATCATATCATTAGTTGAAAGCTTACAAGTTCATGCTCTATTGATTATTATCTTTATACTTGTATTGTTGGAGCACTTAGTTGAGACTAGTGATTTTAGGTCTTAATTGTGCAAAACCGTATTAATATTAACTTCCGCATTAGAAATCGGTTTTAGTGCATAAAAGTTTTAAAACGCCTATTCACCCCCTCTAGTCGGCCTACTCGATCTTACAACAGTGTGGTGCCGCCGACGGGTTAGTTTCATATTCATTTCTTTTTTTCGTATTGTAATCACTATTTCATGATTAGTTTGCTTAGTTTGCGGTGTTCTATCGCACAGGTCACCTTCACGCCGATCACCTCGCAGGGGTCCTACCCGGAGTACGTTGCGATGTTCGATCAGCTGACCAATGACCGCGTCATCTGGAGACCGTACAGTGACGAGAGAGTGATCGCGCGTGCCCCGAGGATCTGCCGATCCTGTGCGGCACGCGAGACTACGTATCGTACACGCGAGTGCCTGGTGCATGATGTCTTCGTGGAGAGTACCAGTGCGATGGGTCATGCGCCGATTCGATCATGACAGAGGTCCCAAGACCTTGGGGCAGTGCGGCGTCGCGTACATGTGTAAGTTTGCTCTTTACTTCTTTCGCGCGATGTGTATTACATCCCGACCAAATAATTGCCTTGCCGTCCACAGGTACACTATGAAGGGAGTTCGTGGGACGATGTCCTGGTTGGACAGGATGTCCCCTTGGGTTGAGGATTGGAGTGGCACGCACGACGACCACATCCAGTGTGGGGACGATCCTGACGAGGATTAAAACCACTATGTATTATTTTTAATACATAACAGACCATACGTCTTCATGGTCGTAACCCCTGAGGTGCACGACCTCACTGGTCGTAGAGATTCCAGAGGTTACAAAATGGGTACCCTGGTCGGACGAAGGCCTATGCCAAGCTTCCGACCAGGAGAACTGCTCGTAAAAGGTATGAACTAATATTTGAAATTGATTCCAAGTATATTATCTATCGTGTGATGAATGGAACACATGCATATTCCATACCATACGATGTTTCTTATCCAGAAGCACTGATGAATAACCACCATGCGGTTATACGTCTCATAGACATACAACTGCCGAACGGTTGACTCTCTATCAATCGTCATTTAACTCCGACCAGCCGCAACGCTTCACATCAGACGTCTTCTCTAGAAGTAACTGCCACCTCTTCAAGAGCTATTTAAAGATGGAGTATGGACGGAGCAAAGATATAGCCATCAGACTAAAGCATAGACCTTAGATTCGTGTTTTAAGTCTGGCATTGTAAGATAACAAGTAGTGTTCTCAGTGTAAACATGAGTAGTTCATCATCCAGTCAGGAGGCATCCCCTGTAAACCCCAGTTCATACTAATAAAGGAGCAGTCCCATTATTACTCTAGATTTCCCACGTCACTCTCTCCTTTTCTTTTCGTAAGATCGACGTCTTGATCGTCAACAGTTGGCGCCGTCCGTGGGGAGCGCGACGTGGAATCTTGGAAGAATTACTCTGCTCATCAAATTTTTGTCCATTCCCCGTTTGTGATCGCTAATGCGGTTATGACGAAAAGTTAGGATGAAGAAAACTGGTTCGACTTGGCGGACTACTCCAACCTCGACATGGACGCATGCATGCGTGCCATGGAGGAAAACGGAGTCTCTTCGTCATCCTCCTCCTCCGCCGGTTCGCCCATCGCAGAGATCAGCGAGGTCGACCGGATGGATGAGGATACACCGCTACGATCAGTGGCGGTTTCAAAGGAAGTGCTTCTGACCAGTTCGGAACACCCAAAAGCCTCAGCAAGCCCGGACTTTTCGACCGACAAAAAAGGTGACGAAAATTCAACACTGCAACTCATGGTTCAATATACCTTTGATGCGATCATGGTTGATAGGTACTCACCGACGGCTTCTAGCAATTCCAGGAGCCAACCGACACCTGGTGACAGTGTCAATGAAACCTCCATTGGTCATAAACCAAGTAGGGATGATAAGGCTCAGCATTCGATCGGTAATTCGTCGGATCAAGTTCAGACCTTTACAGAAACCTCAGGAGGTGCTGATCACCGACAACTCTCCATCATGGAAGCATCTCGCAGAAGCTCTGAAAGGCTCTCCATCGATTACGACGAAAGCTTATCGGAGGATCGCTGCTGGAAGTATGAGATCAATGCGATCGGAAATACAGATCAAAATGCTGTGTACGGTCCTCCATACGTTGCCTCACCACCACATATAATGGAGATGGTACGGGCGGTCAAGCACCAAATTTGGAGGTATGAGGCGTGGACGTCCATCAGTTAATTCGCCTAATCCTGCCCCAACCAATGTAAGGGACCAGGCAAGACCGACCAGGAGATCGGGGTATTCAAGCCATCAGACACCTTTTTCTGGCAGAAATCCTTCGAGACCTTCGGTAACAATACAAAACCTGCAGCGAGATAGAGATATGTTAAATACTTTGACCCTGCTTTGGCAGAGACTCCAGGTTTTGCCCAACTTGTAGGTCAAGTATCAGAGATTATCCAACAGACAATGCAGCGCACATAAGCATATCGGGAACGAAGGTACCCGCAAAATCAGACCATGACTTCCTCTCAGCATTCTTCCCAAAGCAGGGGCCAGCATGGTCGTGTTGAGGACCAGCTGATACCACGACCACCTCGGCGATTCCGACCAACAAGTCATGAGGGGAGAAGACTGTTCCGGGAATCCTCACGCTCACTTCGTCGAGAGGAGCAATCGCTTAGACCTGGTGATCTTTGACATCACCTAAACCAGGCAAGCGGTTGGAGGCGTTCTAGTAACGTCCACGACCGAATCGGGACACTGGAGCACCGACAATCTGGTCCTAGAAATCGGTCTCCAACTGATTATAATCCGGCATCTTTTCAAAGAAGACGCCACGAAACTATCATAGGCTGTCGAGCCTTCTCAGCAGGGCTCCAGGCTGTGCGTTGGCCAAAATAGGTTCCGACCGGCCAATGTGGATAAATTCAATGGGACCCAAAATCCTTTGGAATTTCTCCAGATATATACCACCGCTATTAGAGCCGCTGGTGGTGATGAAAATGTAATGGCTAACTATCTTCCTACGGTATTAGAAGGATCAGCCCGATCATGGTTGCTTAACCTACCGGTTGGGTCCGTGTATACTTGGGAGCAACTTTGCGACCTTTTGATTGTAAATTTCCAGGGTATGTATGATCGCACTGGAAAGGAGGACGATCTCCACAGAATACGGTAAAAATCTAAAGAGACTCTCCGGCAGTACATCAAAAGATTTAGCCAGGTTCGTAACTCAATACCAGAGGTTGCAGAATCTTCTGTTATACAAGCTTTCAAAGCGGGATTGAGAAATCGAAGGTTTACAGAGGATTTAGCTATACATCCCCACGAACAACCATCGAGCTCTTCCACATGGCTGGCAAGTACGCGACGGCCAGCGAAGCGGTTGAGTGGAACGAGGCCATTGATCGAAAAGATAAAATCCCTCAACTTGGCTTAGATAGGACAGAAAAGAAGCAAAAGAAGGCTCTCAAGAAAAAGAAACATGGCAGAACCAACAATAAGGAGGTTCTCGCTGTTCCTGAAAAATTTACCAACGGAAGAAAGAATTATTCTGGTCATGGCAAGGCTAAGGCCCCGACCAATGAATACAAGAAAAGTAAGAAGTGGTGTCGTCTCCACCAGCAAGCAGGACATGACTTGCGCAATTGTCGTGCTTGGCAAAAGAAACTAGAAGATTATTATGCAGGTAAAGGTCCACTCCCGTCGATATAAGAACTCGGGGAAACAAGCTCCAAGAAGGACAAAGATGGTGACGAAGAAATGGAGTACCAAGAACCTCAGCACACTGTCGATATGATCTTCGGTGGATCCTCTTCGTACGAGTCCAGACGTCACCTGAAAGCCATGGAGCGAGAAGTCAACCTTACCGAACTTTCGATCGCCGTTAAACCTTCAAGGTGGTCGGAGACAATAATCTCCTTCAACAAAGAAGATTATCATATTCCTTCGACTCGACCAGGTAGGTTTTCAATTGTCGTTGAGCATACTATTAATAATTGCAAGGTTAATCGGGTCTTAATAGATGGGGGTAGTTCATTAAATATTTCATTTGTAAGTGCTTTGGAAGACATGCAGATTCCCAAATCCAAGGTAAAACTTGTGAAATATGCCTTCCATGGCATAGTTCCTGGATCTACCGCCAAGTCAATAGGGCACCTGTCCCTACTGGTTATGTTCGGAAAGCCCGACAACTTCCGGACAGAAAAAATTTTATTTGATGTGGTAAATTTCGAAACTGCATACAATGCAATTCTTGGTCGTCCAGCTTTAGCAAAATTCCTGATAGCCACGCATTACGGTTATCAGAGTTTGAAAATATCGGGACCAAAGGGTGTCATCATAGTTCGAGGCGATCAGAAAATAGCCTACGCATGCGATCGGAAATGCTTAGAACTAGTCGATGAACTTCCGACCAGGGGCACTAACACGATTAACATGCAGGTCAAACACTCAAGACCAAAGATGACACCAAAACCTTCCGACCAGATAAAATAGGTACAACTCGACGGAAGCGCTTCTCCAGAGGGTGCCAAGATACTGGTCGGGGCAGGACTCAACCCTAAATAGGAAGAGTTGTTCATCTCCTTCCTCCGAGCAAACCAGGACGTATTCGCCTGGCAGGCGTCCGATATGCCCGGAGTCCCCAGGGAGGTGATCGAGCATAGGCTAGCTCTGCAGCCTAACAAAAAACCGGTCAAGCAGAAGCTAAGGCGTTTCGCATCTGATCGAAAAGAAGCAATCCAGTCGGAGATTGACAAGCTTCTCAAAGTTGGGTTCATCCGTGAGGTCGATCACCCAGAGTGGCTAGCCAATCCTGTAATGGTTAGAAAGGTCAATGGAAAATGGCGAATGTGTATCGACTTTACAGATCTTAATAAAGCTTGTCCGATGGATGACTTTCCCCTTCCTCGCATTGATCAACTTGTAGACTCTACTTCCGGGTGTGAGTTGTTAAGTTTTTAGATGCTTACTCAGGGTACCACCAGATTAATATGAGTAAAGAAGATGAAGAGAAAACTTCCTTCATCACTCCATATGGTACTTACTGTCATGTAAAGATGCCATTTGGTCTCAAAAATGCTGGTGCAACGTTCCAAAGGATGATGCAAAAAACCTTTAGTCCACAGATAGGTCGAAATCTTGAAGCCTACGTCGATGATCTGGTTGTAAAGAGCATCAACGTCAGCGATCATATTCTAGATTTACAGGAGACTTTTAATAACTTAAGACGTCGTAACCTTAAGTTAAATCCAGAGAAATGCGTGTTCGGAGTTTCTTCAGAAAGCTTCTCGGATTCCTAGTTTCGGCTAGGGGCATCGAAGCAAACCCAGCGAAAATCGCCGCTATCGATCAGATGCGTGCTCCGACCACAAAGAAGGAAGTTCGGAAACTAACCGGCTGTATGGCAGCACTAAGTCATTTCATAGCGCGGTTAGGCGAAAAAGGACTACCTTTTTAAGCTTATCCGGAAACATGGAAGTTTCGAATGGACTAAAGAGGCAAGCAACGCCTTCGAAGAACTGAAACGATACCTTACGAATCCACCAATCTTAGTTTCTCTAAGGTTGGGAGATGCATTGCTAATTTACGTGGCAGCAACACTACAGACAGTTAGTGGTGTACTGGTCGTAGAACAAGACCATGTTCAACGAACGATATATTACGTAAGCGAAGTCTTACATGGCCCAAAAGAAAGATATCCGTAGGTACAAAAGCTGCTCTATGGTCTCCTTATGGCTTCAAGGAAACTAACGTATTATTTTCAGGCCCACAAAGTGGTCGTACCAACTGGATATCATCTTGGTCAAGTCCTAGGAAACAGGGAGTCGTCAGGACGAATAGCAAAATGGGTGGTTGAGCTTGGAGCGTTTGACCTCCATTTCATCCCATGAACAGCAATCAAGTCCCAAGCAATAACAGAATTCATTTCTGAATGGACAAACCTTGAACCCACCCAAGGGTCCGAGTACGAACACCATGATGAGTGGACAATGTACTTCGATGACTCCTTGATGCTACACGGCTCGGGGGCTGGGGTCGTCTTGATTTCCTCTACTGGTGAACAAATAAAGTACGTCATTCAGTTAAACTTTCCTGCTACTAACAATGTGGCAGAATACGAAGGTTTGCTGGCAGGACTTCGAGCAGCTCGTTCGCTCGGGATTCGCAGATTGCTAATGAAAGGCGATTCTCAACTAGTAGCGAATCAAGTGGGGAAAGAGTATCGGTGCTCTAGTACCAAGATGTCATCATATCTGGCGGAAGTACGAAAACTCGAAAAGCATTTCTTCGGTTTTCAGATCCAACACATTCCTAGAAAGGAAAACTTTCTGGCAGACCAGTTGGCCCGGATGGCTTCCACAAGAACATCCGTCCCACCCGAAGTTTTTCTCGAGAAACTTGATTCACCCTCGGTAGTCGAGCCTTCCGAGGACACAGATGTTCGCAAGGAGGTTGCACACCTTGATTCTGCAAACATGGATGCTCCACAGGTCGATGATGGTTGGTGCCATCACGATCACGGTAGAGATTGGATGACATCGATCTACAATTATCTTCAGCATGACCTAATTCCAGAAGATGATGTAGAGACCGATCGTATAGCACGAAAAGCCAAATCATACACTCTAATTGAACATACCTTCTACAAACGAGGATCTCACGGAGTGTTGATGAGATGCATATCTCACTCGGATGACATTAAATTGCTAACCGAAATTCATGGAGGAGTCTGTGGAGCTCATCATTCCTACAGAACGCTGGTTGGTAAAGCCTTTAGGTAATGATACTACTGGCCAACTGCCCTTCATGATGCAAAAGAGCTCTTGATGAAGTGTGTACAATATCAGTTTCATAGCCGACAAGTACATCAACCGTCCCAAGCTCTACAAACAATTCCTTTTTCTTGGCCTTTTGCAACCTGGGGACTAGACATTCTGGGACCTTTCCCAAGAGCACCCGGGGGCTTTGAGTTCCTTTTCGTCATGATTGACACGTTCACTAAATGGATCGGCCAGAGCGGTTGTAAAATTACAACTGAGGCTGCCAAGAGGTTTCTCACAAAAAACGTGATCACACGATTTGGTGTACCCAGTCGTATAATCACCGATAACGGTACTGCAACTGCCCATTCTAAGAGATCCTTCAGAGAGAATCAATTTTCTCGGTCATCAACTTGAAAATCTCAAGGAGGTAATAACACTCTTTCGAGAGAACCATGTTAATACAATGAAGGAAGCTATCATGAATGGAGTTAGTGTCGCCTTAGCTAAACTAAAGGCTTCCGACCCATCTGTTAATCTTAAAGTTGTGGAAGAAGACTTCAACTGCTCTGAAAATGAAGTAACAAAACTTCTCGAGGAAGTAAAACCTCTCAGAGAGAAAGTTGCTGAAGAAATGGAAGTCGGATCTCCATCACGTAGCGACCAGTCTGGTGGTCCCAATATGTAAATGGATGTAATATTAGACTATGTAAAATAAAACTTACCTTTTATCGATGAAGATCCTGCTTTGTCTTATCAATGTTGTTAAATACTCATATATCTCCTAGCCCCCGACTGCTTATATTAGTAGATGAACGTTACTAAAAGAAAGCAGTAGACCAAGAAATTGAATAATAACAATGACCATGGTAGGAGTGCTGATAATGTATATGACAGGGATCCAGTGAATACTAGGAAATCATGTGGTCAGAACCAGCTGATGATTTCGACTAGTCTAGATTTTGTCCATTATCGAATACCACTTGTAGTCTGAAGATATAACAAAGACTGGATTTGTTGATAAGAAGATATGCATTAAGAATGTATGCAAAAAATGAAATGAATAGATAAGTACCTTTGTTTAGCAAATATTCGGATCTGATCGTATCGAATCTCAAGAATTGAAGTGTTGTAAAATATTTCGCGAAACATGTGCGTGCTCAAATCCGACTGGCAGCGAGGATCGTAGGAAAAGGACCGTCACTAGGAAGCTCCTTCCAGTGGGCAGGACCACATGCAGAGAGGAGAGACTTCGACCAGGAGGCTTTCCGTGTCCCGACCAGTAGCCAAACTTGAGTAGAACAGAATGTTGAAATAAAATAACAGTCTTCAAATTCAAGAAAGAATGAAAACCAAGTAAATTGTCTGAGTTGGTACTCCTTATACTCGTATGTTTCTTTAAGAAAAGAAAATTTGGTCGTGCGTGTGTATCATTGAAGCAATGATCACGACTAAAACCGGTGTGGTTGGTGACATTTAAGTCAGCAACCATGAGTAGTTGAGATCCCTTTGAAACGAATATCGGAAAGAATGAGTGTCTTCTCCGACCAACCAGCAACAAAAAATGCATATGACCAGATACGACGAATAATAAGTATAAACAACCATACTTATCGTTTTTTTTAAAGGAAATGCATCTTTATTGAAATATGAATGGAAATGAAATTAAACATAGAACTTACGCAATTGATCAATATTCCAAGAGTTAGACAAAACTTGCCCATCTGTCATAGCTAATCGTATCGATCCTAGTCAGGTAACTTCGACCACAGTGTATGGACCTTCCCACTTAGGTGAAAGTTTGTTGCGACCCGCTTGGTTCTGAATTTTTCTAAGAACCAAATCACCTACTGCTAGGCTGCGAGGTTGCACCTTACGACTGTGGTACCGACGCATGGCTTGCTGGTAGATTGCTGATCGTAGCAAAACTTGATTTCGTCGTTCTTCAAGGAAATTGATGTCGTCAAGTCGTTGTTCACATTGATTACTTTCGGAAAAGCAATTAGTTCGAGCAGAACCAATTTTAAGCTCTGGAGGAAGCATGGCTTCAGCTCCGTAAACCATAAAGAATGGTGTTTCACCGGTCGCACGACTAGTTGTGGTACGAACGACCTATAATACAGAAGGAACTTGTTGAACCCAAGCCCCTGACCGTTGAAGTAACTGGTCGAACACTCGTCGTTTGATTCATTGCATTATGATACCATTGGCTCGCTCAATTGCTCCATTGCTCTGTGGATGAGCAACAGAAGCGAAATGTATCTTGATACCTAGGTCTTCACGAATTCACGAAAATTCTTTGCTCGAGAACAGGCACCGTTATCGCGATTATCGATCGGGTACACCAAACTGTGTAATCACGCTTTTTGTTAGAAACCTCTTGGCGGCTTCAGTTGTAATTTTTACAACCGACACAGCTTCGATCCATTTAGTGAACGTGTCAATCATGACGAAATGAAACTCAAAGCCCCCGGGTGCTCGTGGGAAAGGTCCCAGAATGTCTAGTCCCCGGTTGCAAAAGGCCAAGAAAGAGGAATTGTTTGCAAAGCTTGAGGCGGTGATGTACTTATCGGCTATGAACCGACATTATGCGCGCCGTTCGAGCTCTTTTGCATCATGAAGGCGTTGGCAAGAGTATCCTTGCCTAAAGGCTTTACTAACTAAAGTTCTGTAGAAATGATGAGCTCCACAAACTCCTCCATGAATTTCGGCTAGCAATTTAATGCCATCCGAGCGAGATATGCATCTCATCAACACTCCGTGAGATCCTCGTTTGTACAAGGTACGTTCAATTAGAGTGTATGATTTGGATTTTCGGGCTATACGATCAGCCTCTACATCATCTTTTGGAATTAGGTCATGCTGAAGATAATTGTAGATCGATGTCATCCAATCTCTTCCGTGATCGTGATGGCGCCAACCATCATCGAACTATGGAGCATCCATGTTTGCAAAATCGAGGTGTGCAATCTCCTTGCGAATATCTATGTCCTCGGAAGGCTCGACTACCGAGGGTGAATCGAGATTCTCGAGAAAAACTCTGGGCAGGACGGATGTCCTTGTGGAAGCCATCCGGGCCAACTGGTCTGCTAGAAAGTTTTCCTTTCTATGAATGTGTTGGATCTGAAAATCGAAGAAATGCTTTTGAGTTTAGTACTTCGCGAGATATGATGACATCTTGGTACTAGAGCATTGATACTCTTTCCCTACTTGATTCGTTACTAGTTGAGAATCGCCTTTTACTAGCAATCTGCGAATCCCAAGCGAACGAGCTGCTCGAAGTCCTACTAGTAAACCTTCGTATTCTGCCACATTGTTAGCAGCAGGAAAGTTTAACTGAATAGCGTACTTTATTTGTTCGCTAGTAGGGAAAATCAAGACGATCCCAGCCCCCGAGCCGTGCAACATCAAGGAACCATCGAAGTACATTGTCCACTCATCGTGGTACTCGTACTCGGGCCCTTGGTGGGTTCAGGGTTTGTCCATTCGGCAATGAATTATGCTATTGCCTGGGTGTAACGTCCCAAAATTTGGCTTTTCAAAAATCTTTTGAGTAGTTTAGGTCCCTGGAAAAATTCACCAATTTTATTTGAATTAATAAAGCTTAATCGGGAATTTTCCTAAATTAAAAATATTTAATTTGACTAATATAAACGTGAGTTAAATAAAAACTTGTGTTATTTGGCTTCCTTGTGTTTCAAGGAATTTTTGGGTATTTTCTGAGATTTTTTCGGATTTATTTGCTATTTATTTGATCTCCTTGATTTTTGGCCTTTTATTTTAATTCCGAAAATCAGCCTTTTCTCTCTCCTACCCATGTGCTACACTCGAGCGGTACTGTTCATCATGTTCCTCCTGAACCGAACACATCAAGTCCAGTACGTGCACGACTCCAACTCAAAATTTCAAATTTCCATATCTTCCTCTACGGTGCATATAAAAGCGAGCCATTTGCGCCCACGCGTCCGTATTGATCTCCTCTTCTAATCCCTTGAATTGGTTTCCTCCAAACCGATCTATTTTCGTCGCAATGTCCAAAAAACCGAGCTCCAACCGAAGTTCTTCTCCGGTGAACTGCGCCTTCATCCGACGTCCCCCGGTCGAACCGTCTGCGGCTTTGGCTTCGCATCGTCGCGTTCTACGTCATGGTTTCTTCCTCTTCACCCGAAGATCACCGGAGCACCGTCGGCCATGTCAAACCCTAAAGCCGAAACGTGTTTATCGCGTTCCTTGCTTCCTCGGTGAGTTTTTCCAAAATCCACAGCGTCATCTTGTGCCCTCGTCAATACCTATTTTCTCCTCTTGTAGATTCAAGTTTCATCCACCCGCGCCGAGAATCGGCGTTCTCTCGCCTCTTGTTCGTGCGTCCTTCTCCGCCAATTACTCGCAACCGTTGATCCCCGCCTTCAACTCCACCACCGTTGAGTTCGCGTCGCGCGTTCTACGCCGTGCTCACCTCCTTTTCGCAGAGCATCACCGAAGTGTTACGCGCGCGTGAGGCGCCGTCGTCGGTGTTCTTCGCGTCGCTGCCGTCGCATGGAGCAAAATCTTGATGTTCGGACCGCGTCATCATCTCCAGCTCGTCGTTTCCTTTCCGTTTTGCCCCTTCGCCAAAGTTGGTTCGCCTCCGTTCGTCGTCACCACCTTGAGCAAGAATCGTCTAACCTTCTGTGTACTATTTATGCCTGTGTTGTGTCCAGAACGTAGCTTTTCCTGCTACGTGATCCTTCTCTGGTATGGTGCTCTGTTGACTTGGTCAACATATTCTCTCTCTCTTTGCTAAATATATGGTCCCACTTGTCATTCAATAATCAAGCCATTTATTTATTTCTCTCACATGCGGGTCCCATATGTCAGTCAACTCTTAGGTCAACCCTTGTTCGTGAGCTTGGTCCACCATGGACTAGCATATCTCCGTGGACCTAGTCCGTAGACCAGTGGCCCACATGTCAACCCCTAATTCTATTTTCAGGAATTAATTTAATTCTTGAAAATCCTTTTATCTTATTGGTCCCAATTGTCATACTCTCTACCTTATTTTTAGAATTATTTTAATTCTAGAAATCCATAAATACCAGTCAGTCCCACCCATCATACACTTATTTTTTTTCTAATATTTTCGGAATAGAATATTCTGAGAATATTCCGTAGGGCTTTTTCATCATTTCATGTGAATTCCAATCTTCCGAGAGCCATATCTTCTTCATCCGAATTCCGATTGAACCCATTCAAGTTTCTAAATTCATCTAAATTCAATATCTACCTTCTAGTACCGTTCAATTTCAATTTGGAGTTTATTTGATTTGTCATTTTGAATTTAGTTTGTTTTGCGCTTTCTTTCTCGTTAGACGTCGAAGTCCCGGGATCGTTTGAAGGAGCTGAAGATCAAGCAAGTAGAGGATTGAAGATAAAATAAGATCACCATTGCTATAGCAAGGAAAGTTATACCTTTGATCATATTGAATCCCAGTTTTCAAAATTACTTTGATTCAAATTATTGCATTTACTTTAAGTAATTATTTAAATGCTTTTGGGTTTAGCTATTAATCTCATTTGTTATATCCACTTTGTCTATTGTATGTCATAATCTTTTGTCACCCTAGATTGGTTCATATTTAGTTGGTGCTATGGTATTACCAACGTGGGTTGGTTAGTACGAGTAGATTGCTTAGCCATGCAACGAGTCATCATCATCACCTGAGTTGCAATTATAAATTTGACTAAGTGATTATGAAACTATGTGATAAAACTGTGTGTACTTTGTGCTATTACTTTGTGGATGGCATATGTTGCACTTAACCAACAGGGTGGGAAAGGATTTAGACTGAGGCAAGTGGTGGATACTGTGTGATATGGTGGAAGCTGTGTGCATGGGAATGATAATCTTTGTGACTTAGTTAGAAAATAGAAGTCTTGCCTTGGTCAATTAAGGACTTAACTTTGTGCGCCATTGAATCGAGCTCTTCATGCACGACCACATGCCTGGTATGGGACGGGCCTAACTTAGTAAGTTATGGATTCTCGGCATTGATGTTCAGGTGGATAGGTTAGGCTGTGTGACAGGGTGGAGGTGTGACTACTTGGTGGTTGCATCGCGGGACGGTTCGCCGCTTCCCTGTCCAGCGGTGTGTGTTATGCCAAAGCGCTTCGTTTGGGTTGGCATAGCGATTTGTAAGCACACTGGGAATGTCAATGTTTGAGATGAAGTTTCTGAAAGATTTTGTTGTGATCAGCTCTGATCCAGTTGATTGCATCTTGTGGGTAAAGTGTACAACCTCTACAGAGTGTTAAACAATCTATTCGAATAGCCGCGTCCACGGTCATGGACATGCTCGGGGATTTCACACGAGGGGTAGATTTTCATAAAACAATTGGTAAGAGACAGCTGTGTGATTTAAGTCATATGGCTGTGTGAAATAATTTGTTTAGGCTATGTGTCTTTGTGAAAATAAATGTTAAATTAATATTGTCTATTTGTTTTGAATTATGCTTTCAATCTATTACTTGTATTCAATTGCAAATGTTGCATTTCTGCAAAATAACCACAGAAGTCATTTCCTTTGGAATAAGCCTACATCTATACATTGCATTCTGTGGTATGACTTGCAAGTACGGTTGTGTACTCACGCTTGTTGTAAAACTTGCGCCCAAACCTATAGAAATAGAGGAATCGTCGGTCAACAAGGTCCACTTCAAGGATCGAGGAGAACTAGGTCGCGCACTCCCACCAGGTGCTGTGGGCATATGGATGGGCTTCACCGGTTATTCTGTTTCGTTCACCGCAGACTTCATTGAGCTATTCGCCTACGAGGCATTAATTGTAAGCTTTGACCTTAAGGTCTTTACTCGATATTTATTGTTATTTGCATATTTATTAGTCATCTTTGTATATGGAAATGATATTTCATCGATGTTGCCTTGTGTGCACTAGCGTGATCTGGACTAGTGCAAGATATACGGAGGGTCGAGTGCATTTTGGGTCCCGACACTGGGACTTGATTGCTATTCGTGGGACAAAATGGAGATCGAACGCCCCAAGCTCAACCGTCCATTTTGCTATTTGTCCTGAGTAAGCATATTGATCTGGTGGTACCCTGAGTAAGCATCTAAAAAACTTAACAACCCACACCCGGAAGTAGAGTCTATAAGTTGATCGATGCGAGGAAGGGGAAATTCATCCTTCGGACAAGCTTTATTAAGATCTGTAAAGTCAATACACATTCGCCATTTCCCATTGGCCTTTCTAACCATTACAGGATTGGCGAGCCACTCTGGGTGGTCAACCTCACGAATGAACCCTGCTTTGAGAAGTTTGTCAATCTCTGACTAGATTGCTTCTTTCGGTCAAAGTAAACGCCGTAGCTTTCGCTTGACCGGTTTTTGTTAGGTCAGAGCTAGCCTATGCTCGATCACCTCCCTGGGGACTCCGGACATATCGGACGCCTGCCAGGCGAATACGTCCTGGTTAGCTTGGAGGAAGGAGACGAGCGACTCTTCCTATTTAAGGTCGAGTCCGCCTCACCGATATCTTGGCACCCTCGGAGAAGCACTCCGCCGAGTTGTACCTCTTTTATCAGGTCGGAAGGTTTCGGTGTCATCTTCGGCCTTGAATGTTTGACCTGCATGTTAACGGTGTTAGTTCCCCTGGTCGGAAGTTCATCAACCATTTCTAAGCATTTCCGATCGCATGCGTAGGCTATCTTCGGATCGCCTCGGACCGTGATTACACCCTTTGGTCCCGGTATTTTCAAACTCTGATAACCGTAGTGCGTGGCTATTAGGAACTTTGCTAAAGCTGGACGACCAAGAATTGCATTGTATGTAGTCTCGAAGTTTAACACATCAAATAAAAAATTTTCTGTCCGAAGTTGTAGGGCTTTCCGAACGTAACCAGTAGGGACAAGTGCCCTATTAGCTTAGCAGTAGACCCAGGAACTATGCCATGAAAAGCATATTTCATAGGTTTTACTTTGGATTTGGGAATCTGCATGTCTTCGAAAGGACTTGCAAATAAAATATTTAAAGAACTACCCCCATCTATCAAGACCCGATTAACCTTGCAGTTATTAATAGTAGGCTCAACGACAATTGGAAACCTACCTGGTCGAGTCGAAGGAATTGGGCAGTCTTCTTTGCTGAAGGAGATTATCGTCTCCGACCACCTTGAGGGTTTAACGGCGATCGAAGGTTCGGTAAGGTTGACTTCTCGCTCCATGGCTTTCAGGTGACATCTGGACTCGT
Organism: Ampelocalamus luodianensis; assembly: GCA_036346255.1. Taxonomy (NCBI): domain Eukaryota; kingdom Viridiplantae; phylum Streptophyta; class Magnoliopsida; order Poales; family Poaceae; genus Ampelocalamus; species Ampelocalamus luodianensis. Next base: position 20,569,951 of record CM070622.1, on the reverse strand, counting down.
ACGAAGAAGATCCACCGAAGATCACATCGACGGTGTGCTGAGGTTCTTGGTACTCCATTTCTTCATCATCATCTTTGTCCTTCTTGGAGCTTGTTTCCCCGAGCTCTTGAATCGATGGGAGTGGACCTTTACCTGCATAATAATCTTCCAGCTTCTTTTGCCAAACGCGACAATTGCGCGGGTCGTGTCCTGCTTGCTGGTGGAGAGGACACCATTTTTTATTTTTCTTGTAATCATTGGTCGGAGCCTTAGCCTTGCCACGACCAGTATAATCTTTTTTTGCTTTGGTAAATTTTTCAGGAACAACAAGAACCTCTTTGTCGTTGGCTCGCCATACTTCTTTTCTTGAGAGTCTTCTTTGCTTCTTTTAGTCCTATCTAAGCCGGGTTGGGGAATTTTATCCTTTCGATCAACGGCTTGTTCCACTCGACCGCTTCATCGTCAGAAGGCATTTGTCACCATGTCGAATTGCTCGATGGCTGTTCGTAGGGGATGTATAGCTAAATCCTCCGTAAACCTTCGATTTCTCAATCCCGCTTTGAAGGCTTGGATAACGGAAGATTATGCAACCTCCGGTATTGAGTTACGAACTTGGCTAAATCTTTTGATGTACTGCCGGAGAGTCTCGTTCGATTTTTGCCGTATTCTATGGAGATCATCTTCCTTTCCAGGGCGATCATACACACCTTGAAAATTTGCAATCAAAAGGTCGCAGAGTTGCTCCCAAGTATACACGGACCCAACCGAAAGGTTAAGCAACCACGATCGGGCTGATCCTTCTAATACCGTAGGAAGATAGTTTGCCCTTACATTTTCATCACCAGCAGCAGCTCTAATAGCGGTGGTATATATCTGGAGAAATTCCAAAGGATTTTGGGTCCCATTGAATTTATCCATATTGGCCGGTCGGAACCTATTTGGCCAACGCACAGCCTGGAGCCCTGTTGAGAAGGCTCGACAGCTTCTGTGCGCTGCATCGTCTGTTGGATAATCTCTGATACTTGACCTGCGAGTTGGGCAAAACACTCGAGTTTTCGCCAGGCGGTCGAAGTATTTAACATATCCCGACTCAGCCGCAGTTTTGTATTGTTACTGAAGGTCTCGAGGGATTTCTGCCAGAAGAAGGTGTTTGATGGCTTGAATCCCCCGATCTCCTGATCGATCTTGCCTGGTCCCTTACATTGGTTTGGGAAGGATCAGGCGCATTAACTGGTGAACGTCCACCAGTTCTGTCACCTCTGCCATTTGGTGCTTGACCGTCCGTACCATCTCCATTATGACGTGGTGGCGAGGCAACATATGAAGGACCGTACACGGCATTCTGATCCGTATCTCCGATCGCATTGACCTCGTGCTTCAGCAGTGATTCTCCGATGAGCTCCCATCGTAATCGATGGAGAGCCTTCGAGCTTCGCGAAGCTTCCCGACGAGAGCGATCGGTGATCGCGACCTCCGAGGTTTTGGAAGGGCCTCAGCCTGATCCGGCGAATTGTCGATCAAATGCTGAGCTTTATCATCCCCGCTTGGTTTACGACCAATGGAGGTTTCATTGACACCGTCACCAGGTGTCAGTTGGCTCCTGGAATTGCTAGAAGCCATCAGTGAGTACCTATCAACCATGATTGCATCAAAGGTATATTGAACCTTGGGTTGCGGTGTTGAATTTTCGTCACCTTTTTTGCCGGTCGAAAGGCCCGGGCTTGCCGAGGCTTTAGGGTGTTCGAACTGGTGGAAGCACTTCCTCCAAACCGCCGCGATCGTAGTGGTGTGTCTTCATCCATCCGGTCGACTTCGCCGATTTCTGCCATGGGCGAACCGGCGGAGGAGGATGATGAAGAAATTTCGTTTTCCTCCATGTCGCGCATGCATGCATTCATGTCAAGGTCGCGAGTCCGCGGTCGAACGATTTTCTTCATCCCAACTTCGCCATAACGCATCGGCGATCACAAGCGGGAATGGACAAAGATTTAATAAGCAAAGAAATTCTTCCAAGATTCCACGTCGCGTTCCCCACGGACGGCGCCAGCTGTCGACGATCAAGACGTCGATCTTACGAAAAGAAAAGGAGAAAGTGACGTGGGAAATCTAAGGAAATAATAGGACTGCTCTTTTATTAATATGAACTGGGTTTTACAGGGTATGCTCTAAGAACACTGCTTGTTCCCTTACAATCTCAGACCTATCACACGAATCTACGGCTTGTGCTTTAGTCTGATGGCTCTGTCTTTTTTCTTCCTCTCCATTGATCCGTCCAGGTTCCATCTTTAAATAGCACTCGAAGAGACGACAGTTACTTCTGGAGAAGACGTCTGATGCAAAGCGTTGCGTCTGGTCGGAGTCAAGTGATGGTTGATACGGAATCAACCGTTCGGCGGTTGTATGTCTATGAGACATATAACCGCATGGAGGCTGTTTGCTGGTGTGTCTAGATAAGATACGTCGTATGGCATGGAATATACACGTGCTCCATTCATCATACGGTAGAGAATATACCTGAAATCTGTTCCAAGTATCAATTCATACCTTTTACGAGCAATTCTCCTGGTCGGGAGCTTGGCTTAGGCCTTCTTCTGACCAGGGTACCCATTATGTAACCTCTGGAATCTCTACGACTAGTGAGGTCGTGCACCTCAGGGGTTACGACCACGAAGACGTATGGTCTTTTATATATTAAAAATAATATATAGAGGTTTTAATCCTCGTCAGGTACTACAACGAGCATTCTTCGCCTTTGGTCCTTGCATCAATACATTCCGGTACTGTCGTCCAATCTTGTGCATCGATGGCACATTCCTGACTGGGAGCTACAAGGGCTAGATACTGACTGCAATAGCGACGGACTTAAACAATCAAGTTCTTCACGTGGCATTCGCTTTCGTTGAAAGCGAGAACACAGATAGCTGGCTGTGGTTCCTGAAGAATGTGAGGATTTCTGTTGTGCAAGACCATCCCAACGTATGCCTCATACATGATCGGCATGCATGCCTGCTGCGTACAATAACTCAGGTACAACGAGGAGAGAACATACCACTTCTATGGCCAGATCTACAGAGCAGGTGGTGCATGAGGCACTTGGGTGCAAACTTCTATAAGCAGTTCCGCAAAAAGGACTTGATGAACCTATTCAAGCGGCTGTGCAACCAGAACCAGCAGCAGAAGTTCGAAACACTCTGGAAGATTTTGGATGACCGGACCCAAACCCACAGAAGGGAGGCAGTGAGAAGGGCCACCCCAAGCGCTGATCAGGCCCCCGAAGCATTGCCACAGCTACCCACAAACGGTCCTAGTGTCACGAGGAAGACAGGGGCACAGGTGAAATGCTTCTCAGACTAGATTGAGTACGAGCCTAAGGAGAAGTGGTCGCTGCTACATGACAGGGGTGGTGCTCGATATGGTATCATGACAACCAACCTAGCCGAGGTCTACAACTAGGTCATGCGCGGCGCTAGGTGCCTCCCTTTGGTTGGTATTATGGAGGTAATTCTCCGTGATACCACAAACTACTTTGTTAACAGATGCAGCAATACGTTGCTGGCCATGACAAATGACAGAGTACTCTATTCCGCCATGATCACCACATACATGGAGGAGAAGAGCAAGAAGGGTGAGATGCACTGGGCATTCAAGATGGGCACGAGGGAGCTTCGCTTCGAGATAATGTGCAGGGATAAAGGGCGTCGCGGGACAAACCGCGAGAGGATCACCCATGAGTGCACGCTACGCCGCGATAGTTGCGTATGCACTTGTGACAAGCCCCTTCTTCTGCATAGGCCCTGCTCCCATGTCATGGCCGCCTGTTCGACGGTGGCGCAGCATCCCGGCCAGTACCTCTCACTATTTTACTAAGGAGGCGGTGATGCAAACATGAGTGGAGAGATGTATGATTAAGCCGTTGTTGGCTATTTCACTAGCCATCCCACTTGGGAGCAACTAATCTGGGCCGCGAACATTAGTAGGCTCAAGGGAAAGGTTGGCCGGCGACAGGTACGGCGCATCAGGAACGATATGGACGAGGCAGAAGCCGGACGTCGTACCAAGAAGTGCTCCATTTGCAGGGAGTCTGAACACACCTTCAAGACATGCCCCACGCGAAATACTCAGGACCAAGGAGACATTGGCATTCCGAACGTCGCCTCGAGGACCTCATCCGGTGCCCCGACTAGAGACAATCCACATGGGAGACGTTGAGGTCGCGACCACGAGAAAAAAATGGACAATAGTAATATATTATTACCAATGTTCTGAATTATCATTTTAATTAAGTGTTATGACGTTTTGCTGCAAGTTCTGTAATATTAGTGTGTATGAATTCCTGGGCGAATCGCAATATCACTTACATTCCCCTTTACGAATTGTTGATACTTCAATCGTCCTCGTTAAATTCTTCAAAAATTAACTGTAGTAGAACAATATACGACGATGACAAAATATTATTGCGAGTCTAACAGATTTGGTACCGTTTAAAATTTATGAAATGCAAAAACTGGCTAAGTGGAATAGGGTTGAGGTATCTATCGCCAGTTCAACTGGCGACAGGGTCAACTGGTGACAGGGGGCCGACATATTTTTGTAATTTTTTAGGACGGCTATTTATTTTTGTAAATATCTTTTAAAATTATATTATTTTTTTTAAAAAAAAATCAACGGATGATGATATTGATAGCCTGCGACTTACAATTGCAAATCGTTGGAGCAACATCACCGTTCAGTAGTACTAGAATTACACGGTAACGAGCATCAAGTATGAACTGTCTCGTGATCTCGTCGTGCCACTCGATGGATTCAGTTTTCTTTCGACAAAAAAGGTGTCTCCGAATTGTGATTTGCGACGGGGTGTCAGCTACAGATTTTAGGCGTGTATCTTGTTAGGAACCTACAAATTTTATATGAAGTGTAGTACAATTTCCGCGAGAATCATACCAAATTCCGGCGTTCCAAATAGGCCATTCGCTGCAGATTTGTAAGTAACGCAACCGCACTCAAGACAATAACAATTAACTCGATTTTACCAAATTTCATTGGGTGTGACGTCACGGTGATTGTATTTATTTGAGTTGATTCGCCGAAGTTGCCGAAAACATGCGTGCTTTTATTATTTTTGTGAGACACAAACTCTCTCACCATCTCATAAGAGATTGTACTGGGACAGGAAGCCCAGGTTACAGAAAACCCAGAGAAGAACGAGAAAACTACTACCAACTCCTCCATTGGAACCACAAAGCTTCGACATGGACGTGTAGACACACACTGCAGCATGATAGTGGCAACAAGTTCGTAGCTAGCCGCCATCTATTTGTGCACCAAGCCCTTCCTTCCCATCACAGCAGCGGCGCTCTCGCGGGCACCGCCGTCCAGAGCGCGGCGAGGCGGAGGCGCCGGCGGCGATTGCTCGTCACCCGCGTCGCAGTAGCCCTTGAGCATGTCCCCCTCCTCAGGAGTGAACCCGATGACGGACAGCATGGCGTCGGCGGCCCAGCAGCGCTGCTCGATGATGCGGATGGCGCGGCAGCACCCGGGGCCCAGGTACGCCTCGCCGTTGAGGTAGAAGAGGATGATCTCCCCCGTGCACGACTTGATCTCCATCAGCGCCTCCCAGCACTGCTGCGACCCCTCACCGTCCAGCCGCTCAGCCAGGTCCGAAGCCGGTGCTGCTGCGGTCGGCCGCGCACCTGCCGCTGCGGTGGTGGCGACGGTGAGCAGCAACAAGCAGAGGATGGGGACGAAACGGCCGGAAGAAGCCATGGATGGTGATGCCATGCTCTTGACTGCTAGTGTTGGTGCGACGGAGCGATGTGCAAGTGTGTAGTGTAGTTACGCTGATGCATGGGCAGTACGTGAGGTAGCTGCTGTATTTATACATGATGCAAGTAGTAACGTTCAGGTAAACGAACAGGCCTAAATTTCAGAACGTGGAAGTGCGTATTAATGGGTCATAATAGGCATGCTTTAATCTGATGCATACTACTCCTATTACGATAGTGGAGTGCAACTTGTATCTTATAGAATATGGAAGGCTCCAGTAACGCAGCATATCATGGATTAATTATTACGACCCATCATAGTTCATAGATGTAACGCATGAGGCGTGAATCTAGGAGCAAAATTTAGAGGTGCTAATAGAATTTGCTTACCTGCTTGCAGCTCGCTAAATACCGAGTTCCTGACCAGCGATAGTCTACTTAAATGTGGCTAGACTGAGAGGGCTAGAGGTACACCATGAGCTAGCAGTCGGTAAGAGGGCACCAACCCCAGCTGCCTGCTGGGTCCGCCCTGGCATATAGGTCGTTCACCAAATTTAGTCGTATTCTTTAAAAAACAAATTTTACTCTTGCAAAGTGCATTGAAAAATGCACTGAAATAGCATGTGCCAGTAGAATTTTAAAAAGGCCAATATGCCATAGCTTAATACTACTACTGTTAAACTTACCAGTTGATAATTTGATGTAGTCATCCAAGAAGTATCTGAAGTTGGACTATGGATTGGTGTTAGAACAAGAACTACGCAGGTCCATACAGACATTTTCAAGATTACATATATTTGGCCTTTAACCACATTTGAGGAATTCAAGCGAAGCAGACACATCAAATTATACTGCGAGCACAAACCCACAAAACCAATATTCGCAACATGACTAATGTCAGGTGAAAAGAAGCAGCATGAGATGTGCGGATTGCAAGAGCAAACAGGCAATTATCGACGGATGGATCAACAGTGGTTATCAAACCTAGGCCATTGAAGTTGCAGCTCTCCTCACTCTGATCATGCTGCTGATAGTAATTGTTGAATGCATATGACACATTCCCGGGCCAGCCAAGACCTGAGCAGGAGCCACCAGGCGACAGAGCAGTACAGTCGGCATTAGAGCAAGCTGCAGAAAAACCGGAAGAAACATTCGACAAGTCCTTGTTGTTATCCACCACGCACCATTTTGATGGAAGGTAGTCCACATCGGGAGCATTCTTGAGAGCCTTAGGACCTTGACCCAAGTTGACACGATACTTAGCCTGGCCATCAAAGGTAAAAATTCCGTAGTGTCTCTCGTAGCTTCCGACTGCAATGGCACGTTGATCTTCGTCTAAAAGACTGAAGAGGTGTGTCTCAATTGGAAGAACTTTTGGGCGAAGTGGAGTCCCAGATTTTCTCGCCAGGTGGTTGACCAGGCCAGTCATGAAGGATTGAGCAACAGTAGGAGTTGCATTCACAGCTCCATCTGTTGGCCATCCTGCTCTCCCAACCATGATGTCCATGTCACTGAAGCCAGCTTTAGTTAGAGCAGTAACCAGAGCATCTATGCTTGCATCGAAGTAGTTGTCATACTTGTTATGACCATCGCTTACTGGATGTGACATTAGTTGGAAAAGGTAATAGTCCAATGAAATATTCTTCTTCTGTTGAAAGCTCAAAAACGGATTCAGCTCGACCATAAATGGTGAGCTATGATTAGCAAGAAATGGGAGGAGCTCAGCCATGGTCTTGTTAACATCTGACCTGAAATAAGCTTTTGAAGGCAGAGTAGATGTGTTTTGGTACGCATCGGAACTACAAGGTACAACTATTTTCATCTTGGTGGATAACTTTGCATCATTCAAAGCTTGTTGAATATTTGCTGCTGCACGAACCACAAAAGGTTGAAACTGTTGCCCATGGTTAAGAAGAAATGGATCATCTCCAACAGCAATATACCTGTAAATTTCTTTTGCTCATCAACAAAACAGATAATATTGAGGCAAAACCACAAAACCTGAATTGCAACATAGCTGCACATATGCAACCAACATACTGAATTGTGCCTCAAATCCAGGATTCACCTCATCTACAAAGGGGTGTATTCACAATAACAGCCCTACACTTCACTACTATTAATTCGAATTTAATCCAAAAAAAAAACATTTGATGAATGCAAAAGAAAACATCAGGAGTATTCAGACCCCAAGTATACAGTATATTCAAGCATTTAGGATCTACGATTTGACATAGCAACTGTACAATCTATATCCTGTTCCTACGCTTATGAACCTAGAGAAAAATGTAGAATACTCAGCCAGAACAGAAATATCCTCCTACGTTCTAAGCTGTAACTGACGAGTACAGATCTGTTCGCAACCTACCCATTGAAGACTGCAGCTCTTCAAAAGAATATATTAATTAAGTCGAGGCATCTAAAACTCAGTAGCACATACACACCTACCGGCACGTTGGTACTCACATTTGCGGAGTGTTTCACAAACTGTGGTCTCATTTCATGGAAAAATACCTTGAGGTACTGCTGCAACATAGACACATACACCTACTGGAAGTCAACCAAGGGATTTAACTAAAGCAATGTCTTCCATCTTCAGTTCAGATCGGTCAACCGTCTCAGCAGATCTGGTTGGTTGTAAATTGATTAATCGAGTCAAATGATGTCAATAGTGCCAATACTATGTCTAAATATAGCAACATAAGAATTCGGTCAACCCAAAACCATAATTTAGACTTCATTTCTTTAGTCATTAGTATAGTACAGTAACTATCTAATGACCACTCCTTGGTCCCTTCCCATTTCCTGATATAAGATCAGCAAAAGACTACCTCAGTATAAGATCAGGCGCATCAAATGCGCCGGCGCATACAAATTGCGCATTGGAAGTGAGAGAAGGGGATGTGGGCTCTTACTCGAACCGTACGCCGGAGGCGTAGCGGGTGACGTTGTCGTGGACCCACGCGGCGGCGGCCTTCCTGGAGGCGGCGAGGGGGCGGAGCAGCTCATTGGGGACCCCGACGGTGACGGCGACGCCGGTACCGGAGAGGGCGGATAGCGCGTCGGAGGAGGCGTCGGCGAGGCGGACGCGGGGGACGGAGTTGGGAAGGAGGAGGCCGCGCACGACCTGCGCCGCCGGGAGCGGGTGGGAGCCCGCAAAACCCCAGTTCACGCCCACCGCGGCGGCCGGCGGCGGCGCCACTGCGAGGAGGAGGAGCAGGAGGGCAGGTGCCAGTGGCGGCAGCGGGTGGTGGGTCTGGTGGTGACTGGTCCGCATTTCCTCGCGTTCGTGTACACCGCAACCAGTAGGGCTCGTCACTTCACTTCGAGTGTGTCTTTGCTCTACCCGTGCAAACCAGCATAGCCTCTCTTTCTAGAGGCGTTGCAACAGCCAATTCATGAACATATATACACATGACCGATCCGTGCTGTCCATCGCGAGTACAACGGTCAGGATCGAGGCTTCCTTCCACCTATCGACACTTTGCAGAAATACCCTTGCCCGGCGCATCTTCTCGCTCACTCGCCCCTCCCACTCGATCCCCAATCATCTATTCCCCAATCTTCCTCCCTCTCGGTTGACTCGCCCCTCCCCCCGACGACCCTGCCCACCCGCTCGCCTCGACGACCATGCTCCGCCACCCGGACGTCGGATTTTGGGTCCCCTCCTCAACCCTACCCCTCGCCGGATCTAGGTGTCCTCGAGGTCGTCGTCGCTTCGATCCCCTCCTTGACCCTACCCCTCGTCGGACCGAGCGTCCTCGAGGTCGTCGACGTGCCTGCCCAGCCCACCATGCCGAGGGGGCAGTCCAAGCATGGCCTAGACCATCGTGACGTGCTGGCCCGACCTATGAACAATGTAGGTCGTGTCGTGCCTAGTCCGGATCAATAGTGCTATGTCTCGAACCGGTCCGACCGTACGGCCCATCTAGCCACCTCTACTTACACCCTACTTACACCATCACATGTATATATATACACGTGCACATTCTTTTTACACACGCTGGAATTTCAGGGGAACCAACGTAGCCTCTCTTGATCTTGGTGTTAACGACCAAAGGTGTTTTTCACCTTCTTGCCTGAAGAAAGGAAATAGGCTAATAGCGACCAAGGTTACACGGTTAAATTAAACCTCGGAAATTGCACGATAAATTCACTGACTGTGCTACAGTAAGTGCGATAGAATTTTAGTCTTTAATAAAACAACATGATACAATACCGGTTGGACTAGCGATCGATTGACCACAAGGGTAGTTGTTTAACTCGACTAAACAAAGTGATAGGCAAGACAAAACATGAAGATGGCAACAATGCTATTTTTTGGAAGTGTTTGTATTTTGTGAATGAAAAGAAAAACTAACGAGGATTACGCTATCACATGGACTCGGAACCAAAGAACCAAGGAAGGGCACGCCGAATACAAACCGGCGTCATGAACCAAAACAACACAATTTGTAGCGGATTAACATAAGAGCCAATAGTTAGGCGACACGGTATTATATGTCATATGATACATCTTTGCTTGTCTAGCAATGAGCACATGTAGACAGAACCAAGTTTTGTTTGGGTGGCTAGAGAAGGTGATTATATATCTAGCTCACCCGGGTTCAAACTCTAGGTTTGGCTCTGCGTGTCTCATTTAGGAGAATTTTTGTTAAGTGGGAGGCGATATGTCCGTCGCAAGCAAGGCGCCAGTAGTGACTTTGTCATTTATTCATTAAGCTCCGCTCGTCCAGTCTTCCGTAGGCGTCGTGTGTGTAAGCGTCTATGTGTTGTACCGGGTAATTCGAAGAAAAAAAAAAACACATATAGAAACGCTGAATAAAAAACACTTGTTGTATAGTAACAGAATTGTGTTTCACTTCCAACCAAAAATACTAGGTGCTAGAACAAAGTACAAGCTTCCTCAGCAGTGGCTGAACCCCAAATGTGAAAACACCGCAGATAACACCGAATTGAGTTGGGCTAGAATTGAGCCGAACGGAGGCATTTTGCTCGAGCTGTTTGAATACAGATTTTGCACGGTGTTCCCTGGGCTGGTTAGATGCAAATCTGACCACAATGGAGCTGGCTGCAATTAAGATAATCCAATGCCTAGAATTAACCGAGGTGATGTGACACGCTCTGAAAATGAGAAAAATAGCGATGGTTGAAGTTAGTTGGAATCATTTGCATTGGGATTTTTTTAAATAATATAATTTTAAAAAATATTTACAAAAATAAATAACCACCCCAAAAAATTACAAAAATATGTTCTCGTCGCCAGTTCAACTGGCGATAGGGGAACCCTGTCGACCCTGTTGCCCCCCTGTCGCCGGTCCAACTACCTATCGCCAGTTGAACTGGCGACAAGAAGTTGAACAGTTCTGCCGCCGATTGAATCGCAATAGGTTCTTATCGCGATTCAAGCGGCGGCGAGGACCCAACTATAAAACGCGAAAATCAGTCCATAATTCATTTTAATTCCAGAAAAAAAAACGAGAGACAGAAGGAGAGGGAGAGAAGAAAGGTAGCAAAGCTCTGTCAGTTTGTCGCGGAGGAGAGAGATTGTCATCAGAGCATCGAATTCGATCAGTCATCTCGCAGGTACATTTTCCTGAAACTTTGTATATTATGTGAAAACCTTGTTGGTTAGCAAACAAAAATAGCGATATAGGGTTGAGTAGGTTAGATAAAAGTAGTCAAATTGTGTAGCATGTATTTTAAGTTGTGTAGCCGGTAGTGATAGCACAATGGCAGAATCAAAATAATTCTAACTTTATTAAGCCCCCCATTTGTGTGTGGTAATTATATTATTAATGCAGGAGTTATCTTTTGAACTAGAAAAATTGCATGACACATTTGAAGACTATAAAGAAAATCCGGAGTAGTTGAGTAAAGTCGGAATTATGTAGCACAGGAACGATTAAGGATCAATCTCCAGAAATAGGAAGAGTAATTATTTTGTTTAAAATGTATTGAGTAGCTAAGTAGTGTAATTATTTTGTTAGTGCCAGAAATACCAGTTAATCTTGGAGAATAACCTACACATGAAAATCGCTACGTATCATACGTAAAGATGCTGAACTTTGTTTATTGCTGTATTTTTAGGTATGGCAGACGCAGGCCAGTACGAGTTGCTTGATCCGGTGGTTGACGTGCATCACCGTAGCCGTCTGAGTACCGTGCTCCCCCGGAGGGCGAGGCGCCGATTGAGCTTGGCGTGTTGCGGCTGCGCACGCCCATCAAGGCACGGAGGCTGCACGCAGGCTGGGTTCCGAGGTTCGTAGATTTCTAACATAATGCACTCCACCGCGGTTTGTTTACTTGACGTACAATCATGTTTGTTCTTAATCGTTTTGACGCAGGTTGCGAGCGGCAGACCTTCCACTCGCGAGGATGGTGGAGACAATGTGGGAGGACGACCAGGACCGCGGTGCTGGTCGTATGTCTAGGCGTTTTTCGTACGACCGGATCCTACTAACGGCGCTGGTTGACCGTTGGAGGCCAGAGACGCACACGTTCCACCTTCCATGCGGGGAGATGGCACCGACGCCGGGACGTGGGCTTTCTGACCGGGTTGCCGTGCACAGGCTCTCCCTGGTGGCGCACGACATCCTGGTCACGTGGCGCATCGACCTCATAGCGAGGTTCCAAGATGTGCTCCTACCGGGCAGCGGGTACACCGAGTTCAGCAGCCCGCACGGGCCGACGTTGAGGTGGATCTGCCAGTTCTACGTAAGTCTTCGTAACTATTGTCCTCTCATATAAATTATTATGTGAAACTTGCTGACGTGTGCATGCCCTGTTGCAACCCGAGCATATGGAGCAGAACGCTGGCGATGTCGTTGTTAGGAGGCACTTTGAGGCCTACCTGTTGTGGATTTTTGGGTGGGTCTTGTTCCTGGGCTCCCATGGCGACAGCGTCGACAAGCACTACGTCTGGTACGCGCGTGAGGTGGCGGACGCGCCGATCGACGAGATCCTGCAGTGTTGTGCGCTACGTACCGTGCACTGTGCGACGCGTGCCACCGTGCTTAGGACAGCTCCATCCTCTCCGGATGCGCTACTTCTGCAGTTGTGGTCTTTGGAGCGCTTCCAGATCGGACGACCACAGCTGGACTTGGGAGCGTACGCGGTCAGCTTGTACATCTAGGATGACGATGTGGACGGGCCGACCATGGGCACATTGTGGTGCCGCCGACGGGTTAGTTTCATGACCTTTTGTTATTTTCGTATTATAATCACGATTTTCAGTGCTAACTTTACGCAGGTTGAACCGGTTGCAATTTTTTTCCAAAAAATAATATATTTTTAAAATATATTTACAAAATAAAATAGCTACCCCAAAAAATTACAAAAATGACTCCCTGTCGCCAGTTGAACCTCCTGTCACCGGTTGAGCTATATATCGCTAGTTCAACTAACGACAGGAAGCTATCGCCGTTTAAACTGGCGATAAGCCCGATAGGCCCCTGACCCCTATAAAACCCTCTTGAAACCCTCAATACTCGACACAGAACTCAGTTTTATTCACAAAAAAGAAAAGGAGAGAAGAGAAAGGAGAAGAAAAGCTAACGAAGCGTTGTTTGTCCGGTTGCTCACCTCTCGGGTAATTTTGTTAACAGAATGGATTACATAGTTTTTGATGTAAGGTTATGTAGTGCAGTACGTTTTACATAATATGTTTTGGTGGGCTGTTTAGTTTTACATATGTAGTTAATCGTGCAAATGTTCTTTACACTGCAGTGCGTCAAATATGTCTGACGTCGCCAATTTCAAAATTTACTATAGTCGAGGGACTATTATGGAGGGTCCCGAGGGAATTGATTTAAGTTATTTGATCGTGGACGTGCCTACCAAGACCTGAGCAGCGTACATTCGGCGCTGTGATGCGGTGGTTGTTCCACACGTTCCAAGTGGACCGTTATGTGTACGATCTGACATTGAGTTGCCTTGCCCCCCGGGCAAGATAGCCCACGTTTTAGGAGTTAGTGCAATTAAAGGGAACAAATTCATAGCAGTCATATGTACGCATGGCGAGGGAGATAGGGTGAAAATTGGTTCTTTTGGTCCAGGCATATGCCAAACCCACTCCAGCGTCCGCGGCTGAACAAGAAGGAGTTGCTGACACCGAAGAAGAAATCGGGGACTCCAGCGCGGTGCACACAATGACTGAAGGACAAGGGGTTGCTGATGCCGTCGATGAAGACTATGTCGAAGTAGCTCCTTCAGTGAGACAAGCTAGTGGGCTTGCTGATGAGGGTGAAGAGCTGGAAGCCCTAGTGCAAAGGATGGATCTCGAAGACCAGGACTACATGGCATTGTCCGAAGATGAAGGTTCCGATGACGAGGATGATGTGGACCAGCAGACGGTTTCATCCGAGTGGAACACATACCAGTTCAACAACCTCGTTGTCAACGATGGCTCCCGTGTGCCGTGGGAGTACGACCAGAGCGAGGTCAGACTAGGAGCTATGTACAAATGCAAGGAGGCCGTACAGGATGCGATCAAATTCTGGGCATTGTCGGTGCGGCGCATATTCACCGTCGTCAAGTCTACCCCAAGATGCTACGACGTAAAGTGCGGCATAGAGGGATGCCCTTGGCGAGTGCACGTATTTCAGCCTAAGTGGGACACCTACTAGAAGTGCTCTATAGTGGTCCCTCACACATGCGTCCTCGCTGAGTCAGTGCAGTCCCACCGGAACCTGTCATCAGGATTCATCGCCAACCTCATGTACGGTGAGATCGTGGATAATCTATATTTTGAGCCATGATCCATCATTCGGGCCATTGAGGTAAGGTTCCAGTACACTATCAGCTATGCCAAGGCTTAGAGGGCAAAACAGAAGGTATTGGAATCAAGGTTCGGCACGTTCGAGGATTCCTACCACAACCTCCCTGGGCAACTCCGAGTCATACAAGACAGGAATCCCGGCACTCATGTCGAATTCAAGATGCCACGCATCCGAAGTGGCCCAATAAGAGGGTACTACAACGAGCATTCTTCGCCTTTGGTCCACGCATCAATGCATTCCGGCACTGTCGTCCAATCTTGTGCATCGATGGCACATTCACATTGGGAGGTACAAGGGCGGATCTCGACTACAATAGCGACGGACAGAAACAATCAAGTTCTTCCCGTGGCATTCGCTTTCGTTGAAAGCGAGAACACAGATAGCTGGTTGTGGTTTCTGAAGAATGTGAGGATTTCTGTTGTGCAAGGCCATTCCAACATATGCCTCATACATGATCGGCACACAAGCCTGCTGCATGCAATAACTCAGCTGCAACGATGAGAGAATGTACCACTTCCATGGCCGGATCTATAGAGCAGGTGGTGCATGAGGCACTTGGGTGCAAACTTCTATAAGCAGATCTGCAACAAAGACTTGATGAACCTATTCAAGCGGCTGTGCAACTAGAACCAGCAACAGAAGTTCAAAACACTCTGGAAGATTCTGGATGACCGGACCCAAACCCACAGAAGGGAGGAAGCGAGAAGGGTCGCCCCAAGCGCTGACCAGACCCCCAAAGTATTACCACAGCTATCCACAGATAGTCCTAGTGTCACGAAGAAGACAGGGGCACAGGTGAAATGCTTCTCGGACTGGATTGAGCACGAGCCTAAGGAGAAGTGGTCGCTGCTACATGACAGGGGTGGTGCTCGATATGGTATCATGACAACTAATCTAGCTGAGGTGTACAACTGGGTCATGCGCGGCGCTAGGTGCCTCCCTTTGGTTGGTATTGTGGAGGCAATTCTCCGCGGTACCACAAACTACTTTGTTAATAGATGCAACAATGCGTCGCTCGCCATGGCAAATGACAGAGTACTCTACTCCGCCATGATCACCAAATACATGGAGGAGAAGAGCAAGAGGGGTAAGATGCACCGGGAATTCAAGATGGGCACGAGGGAGCTTCGCTTCGAGATAATGTGTAGGGATAAAGGTCGTCGAGAGATGAACCGCGAGAGGATCACCTATGAGTGCACGCTACGCCGCGATAGTTACGTATGCACTTGTAACAAGCCCCTTCTTCTGCATAGGCCCTGCTCCCATGTCATGGCCTTTGCTCGACTGATGGCGCGACATCCGGCCGATACCTCTCTGACTATTTCACCAAGGAGGCGGTGATGCAAACATGGAGTGGAGAGATGTATGGTTACGCCGTGGTTGGCCATTTCGTTGGCCATCCCACCTGGGAGCAACTAATCTGGGCCGCGGACATTGGTAGGCTCAAGGGAAAGGTTGGCCGGTGACAGGTACAGCGCATCAGGGACGATATGGATGAGGCAGAAGCCGGATGTCGCATGAAGAAGTGCTCCATTTGCAGGGAGTCTGGGCACACCTTCAAGACATGCCCCATGTGAAATCCTCAGGACCAAGGAGACATCGACACTCTGGACGTCGCCGTGGGAACCTCATCCTGTGCCCCGACTCGAGGCAGTCCACATGGGAGACGTTGAGGTCACGATCACGAGAAAAAATGGACAGCAATAATATATTATTGCCAATGTTCTGAATTATCATTTCAATTAAGTGTTATGACGTTCTGCTGCAAGTTCTGTAATATCAGTGTGTATGAATTCCCGGACGAATCGCAATATCACTTACCTTTCTCTTTACAAATCGTTGATACCTCGATCGTCCTCGCTAAATTTTTCAAAAATTAACCGTAGTAGAACAACATACGACGATGACAAAATGTTATTGCAAGTCTAACAAATTTTATACCGTTTAAAATTTATGAAAATAAAAAACTGGCTAAGTATATTAGGGCTGAAGTATCTGTCGATAGCTTCCTGTCGCGACAGATACCTCAACCGGTGTTGCAAGTTCAACTAGCGATAGCTTCCTGTCCATCTGACATATTTTTGTAATTTTTTGGAGTGACTATTTATTTTTGTAAATATCTTTTAAAATTATATTATTTTAAAAAAATTCCATTGCATTAGTATATAGAATTAGCACTAAGAAAGTAAGAAGTACACAGAAAAGAGAGAGAGGCATGGCCATCTGATCATATTAACGTAGGAATTTCACTATAATTTTATAGGAATTTCACTAAAAATAGTTAAAATTTAAAAACATTCGAAAAAAAAATTCTCTAGTCCCAAGAGGACCTAAGCTAACTCTACAAGACGTGACCTAGCCACCTAGGATTCATCGCAAGGTGCACATGTCCTGCTAGCACTTGCACTCTTTCTCCGTACTAATTGATTGGCCGGTTTTGCTACGGATAAAAAAAATATATCATATTACTCAACACGTCGGGTCATTATCCTCGGGCTCAGCCTACAACACGTCCCCAGCTCCTTTGCGCTTGGCTGAGCTCTGACCCCATCGCGCCTTCGATGTCATGCTCAACCTACACCTCGCCCTTGGCTTCACCATCTCGTCCGGTCGAGCTTCGTTGTGACACACGTCACAATTTGTATTGAATTTAATTTCTTTGTTGGGATTTTTTGTTAGATTTCTTAGGGAGGCGAAAGGGGGACGTGGGAATGAAACCCCCGTTTATAGTAAAATATTTATATGGTATTTTTGTCACAACAGATCTTAAATAAACCAAATGCACAACAAATATAACTCAAATATTAGTACCATGCACAAAATTCCCATTGCATCCAGCTGTCCGCCGCTCCTTCTATACTCAAAAGTGGAAGAAAAAATATAAACAAAAAAAGCTACTAGTAGACGGATCTCAGAAATTCTTATCACTACTATGCTCATGAAAATTCTAAAATTTCTAGAATTTTTCTCTTCTTCCCTTCCCTTCTTTCTTTCTTCTTCCCCTTTCTTAATTTCTTTCCCTACCCTCCCTCCCTTCCTTCCTTCCTTCCTCCTTCCCCTCCCTTATATTTCTTTTCCCACCAGACTCCTCCCCTCCTCCTCCCACCGCCACATCTCTTCCTCTCATTCGCCAATCGCCGCCTCTCTCCCTACCCTCCAGCCACCAATGGATCCGAGTCGACGACTCTTTCCTTGTCCCCCTTATATTTCTTTTCCCACCCAACTCTTTCCTCTCTCTCTCCATCGCTGCCTCTCTCCCTCCCCTCCGGCCACAACCGGATCCAAGGCGATGGGCCCAGATTCTGTTGGATTTGAGCCGTGGCCACATGGGCGGTGGATGCGGGAGGTAGGGTAGCTCTCAACGATGGGCGATGATGGTCGATGAATTCAGGAGGCAGCATGGCACTCGACGACGACGGATAGTGGATCTGGGAGGCGGCGCGACGCTCGATGTCAGCGAGAGGTGGTGCTCAGCGTGCGCTGGGATAGCGCACTGCTGTTGTTCGGGTCGTCCTCGTCGCTAAGCCGTGCTGGTGTCGTCGTCGTTTCCTTGTAGTGGCGGACCCAGGATTTTTAGAATGGGTGTTCGGATATTGGAGCTAAGTTGTTGTAAGTTGTAACATCCTATTTTTCTGGGCTTTTTGAAAATTTTCAAAAATAAAAATAACCATTTGGTTTTGATGAATTGCTAAAGCTTAACCTAGAGATTTTGGGAATTGAAGGTGATTTAATGTGAATTAATCAAACTTCAATTAATTCGGATTTGGTTTGTTTTGAGTTTATTGGAGTTATCTGGTATTTAGAATTCTCTTTCCCTATTTGTTCTGTTATTTCGTCAGCCCATTCCTCCTCCTCAGGACCTCCTCCTCACGACCTCCCCTTAGGTTATGACCAGTCTTTGGTTACAACCAGTCTTTGGTTACGACCAGCCTTCGGTTACGACTAGCCTTCGGTTACGACCAGTCTTTAGTTACGACTAGTCTTTGGTTACGACCAACCTTCAGTTATGACCAGTCCTTTGGTTTCAACCAGCCCCGCCAGTCAGCCTCCTGCTCACCTTTTTCTTCCTCCTGTCGCTAAAGTCTTCGCGCATTAAATGCTGACAGTACATTTAATTGCCCGTCCTCCGTCGCTCCTGCTCCCATCCCATCCCTTTCCCCCAGCGACGTGCGCATTTAATTCCTTGACTACCGCCACACACGTCTCCCCTCATGTCCCCTCCCCCACCTGCTGACCGTGCGCCTGTACCACCCCACCGTGTTTTTCCTCCCTCTTTTTCCTCAGCCACGTGCGCATTAAATGCTGTTGTCTCTGCCCCACCGCGTTTTTTCTCCCCTTTTCACACCGCTCCATCTTATTACCCGGTTCTCCTTCCTCTTTAAATAGAGCGCTAGGGAGCCCTTGCCCTCTTGTTTCTCCCCTCAGCTCTCAGCTCTTCCTCTTCCTCTCGCCCCGTTTCGCCGTGCTTCGAGTTTCGCCGCTGCCGGCTGGAGCTCGTGCCACCGCCTCTAGCGTCGCCGTCAAGCTTCTCCTGCCGACGGCTGAACCACCTTCTTTCTCATCGAACCGTGTGCCGCATTCGCCTATTTCGGTGAGCACCACAGCACCCAACTCTCCCTCTCTCACTCTTGTTGCCGTGGTTTGCTCGAAGCCCCGTGCTCCGAGTTTAAACCCCACATCAATTCGTGTCCCAGAGCTCCTTGAAGCAATCCCCTCACTCTGGTTCAGTTTTGGTTTCGCAGGAATCACTGCTTTTCCGCTTCTCCTTCAGTCCCAGCTGACCCCTTCGTCGCCATCCTCCTTCACTTTTGACTGCGAGCGTCCCGCTGTCGTTCGCCGTCCGCTGACCCCCTCCGGTCTCTCTCTCTCTCAGTCCTGGTGAGTTTCTCCGTATCTGGTTTTCTTTCTTTTGTTCTTTCGACCGCGTCGAACAGTTGATCCTTTTCTCTGTTCAGATGGCTAAATCTAACTTCATCTAATTCAAATTTTTATTTATTTTGAGTTTGTTGGAGTTCTCGGGTGTTTAAAATCCCATTTTCTCTGTTTGTTTCGCTTTCTCCTTGGCCCAGCTCTCCACTCTCCCAGTTTAAACCACCATTTTTGGTTTAGATCTCTCTCGGTTTGGACCACCCTCTCAGTTTAGACCACCCTTTTTGGTTTAGACCTCTTCTTCGGTTTGGATCACCCCCCAGTTTAGATCACCATCTTGGTTTAGACCTTCTTCCTACGACCACGTTGAGTAGTCGTATCCTTCTGGTATCCCTCCTACGACCACGTTGAGTAGTCGTATCCTTCTGGTATCCCTCATAGTCGTATCCTTCTGGTATCCCTCCTACGACCACGTTGAGTAGTCATATCCTTCTTGTATCCTCCATACGACCACGTTGAGTAGTCGTATCTTCCCTACGACCCCGTCGAGTAGTCGAATCCTTGTTCTTTCGACCGCGTCGAGTAGTCGAATCAACCTTCCAACCAATCGAGCCTCCTTTCGACCAGGTAATCGAGCCTCCTTCTGACCACCTGTATTCGAGTCTCCTTCTGACCTTGTGATTTCAGAACTTCCAAGAGCTCGTTCTCCTTTGTTCGAACTCTGATTAGAGTGATTCAAATTTCTATCTTCTTCTAAATTCAGTACCTTTCTTTTGGTTCTAGTTTGGTAATCTTTTTGGGTTTCATTTGGAGTATTCTTATTTACTTGGCTCTTTTCACACGTATAAATTCCAACGTTTTCGAAGAGTTCCTGGACCCGACGACCTCGACCAAAGCATCTCAACTCTTCAACGAAGGCCAGTCGTAGACCTTTGATCATGTCGTACCTAGTTTATAAAATTATATTATTTTATATCAACATGCATAGCTAGTTGTATAAAAACAGTTTGAGAGATAGCTAAGTACCTACTCGACAGTATGACTCTTTGAATAATTGTGATTGAGATGTTGATATGTACCCTTGGACACCATAGGTTGGGTAATCTTAGTTGGACATTATTGTAATACCAACATAGGTGCGTATTATGCTTAGTCGTGCTTTAGTTATGCGATGTTTCTCGATCACCTAATTCAGTGATGATAAATTTGACTAAATGATATATAGAATCGGGGTGCGATACCACTGTTGTGCAACTGTGGTGCGAGATCATGGTTGTGTCAATTGTGGTGCGATGCCGCTGTTGTTAAAAATTGTTGTGTCATGGAAGGGTTGTCATTTGGCCGGGTTGAACGAAAATGATTTCTGCTCGGGTGAGTGATCGGTGGCAAAGGTGGAATGCGCGAGGCAAAAGTGCGGGAGGCACAATTTTGGGTGCGAGAGGCACTTAGGTGCGCGAGGCACGTGGGATGCGGAAAGTCTCACCTGAGCAATCACTAAGGACTTAACTTTGTGCGCCATTGATCTGGGCTATACCGTACAACCACAAGTTTATTTATAGGGTGGACCTGGCCAACTAATTAGCAAAGTTTTGAGTCAGTTCTGTTTAGGTGGTCGAAATGGCACAAGAGGGGTCCAGGAAGGCGAATTCTTAGCGGGCAGAACAGAATAAAAACGGAGCTTTATAAAAAGCCCGATGATAGTCTCTCCTTGATTCACATATCTAAGAAAACGTGTGTTATATCAAGCAATTATCTCTTTGTGGGAAAAGTGTACAACCTCTGCAGAGTATAAAACTATTCGAATAGCCGTGTCCCCGGTTATGAACAATGCTTGGTGATTTCACACGAGAGGTAGATTTTTCTCAAAAAGGTGGTTGTGGTTGGTTTCGAGTACCACGTCCTGGTCATGGGAGTGGTTTGGGAAGTGAACGGGGGTGTTCACGAGCTGTTTCAAAGAAACTGATTACTTACATATTAATCTTTCAACTTGTACTTTCAATCTACTTACTGTATTTCCAGTCAATACTGTTTTCTGCAAAATAACCATAAAACTATCATTGTCAAGCTCTGCATGAATACTATTTGCATACATTTCCCTACGACTTGCTGAGTACATTCAAAGTACTCATAACTTTATGCCCTTCGGTTGATCAGTCTCCACAGAAGAACCTGGATGCACCGCGCTCTTTGAAGAGGAGTTCTTTAAAGACCCTGCGAAATAGGAGACGTCCTCCACTCGATTGCCTGTGGGCATATCGAATGGCCTCTACGAGTTGTTCTGTTCCGCTGCAAGTTTGCTCTGGTCGTAGATCTGGTTGGGGACCTGATCGTGACCTTAGCCCTATGTGGCAAGCCTTGTAAAAACCTTGACCATAAGGTCTTTTGCTGTAAAGTATTATTAATTTGTCTGTTTCATTAACCGTTCGGTTGTATGGATATGATTTCATCTATGTTGTAACTGTGCGAGCTAGCTATTGATCATAGGACTAGTTCAGAATGCACAGAGGGTCCCAGAGTTATATACTCGGGGTCCCGACAGTTGCCCAGATATGCTGATACCAATACGTCGATACCATGAGATGTCATCCCCCCACCCTAAAAAAACACTGATACGACGATACGCGTATATATATATATATATATAATAAAATACAAAAAATATAGAAATTTGTGATTTCATATGAGGAAATGGGCGATATAAGGCAAGCATAATGGCATTGAATTAAACAGCAAATTATAGATATCAACTAGGAATAGAGCTATTTTTGCTCTAGGCTTCTTATTTTGCTGAGTTATGTTGTTGCAAGGTGCGGCCAAGACTTGTGCTTGGTGCTTGGTCATCGTTGTTTTATCTATTTTTCTATTCTGAACTATAGCAGCTATACGCTAAATCTTATTTTACTCCTCTAATAGTGATTGGTAGAGGTCATGTCTTCTTTTTCAAAAAAAACTTATGCTTGATCTTGATCGTTGTTGTTTTCTCATTTTTTTTGTTCCAGGTTATAACAGTTAGACTACTAAAACTTATTTACTTTCTCTAATAGTGATCAGTAGAGCTCTTGTCTTCTTTTTCAATTTTTTTTTGTGGATGCATACCTTGCTGATCAAGTTCTTTTTTTGCTCTTTTCCCGTCAGCAAGAGCCTCATCTAAGAATGTTCCTTCCATAGAGCAAAAATTAGTATGTAAATATATGTTATAAGGGCCCACTATCTGTTCATTGCTCAAGGTAAAGATTATATTTTTGTACAACATCCATTGGAAAGAACCAAGAAAGCAGAGGAAGAGGTTGGACTCCAGAAAGAACCGAAACTGGAATAGAGCAGAGCCAGGGAGAAGTGGAGTACGCGGAACACACCTACATCTGAAGAGAGGACGATGACGGTAAGCTGGATATACTGCTCTCTTCCCGCCGCCACGCTCCCTCCCGACCACCGCGTTGCTCCCTTGGTGCTGCCCGCCCCCTTCCTCCCTGTTTGTTGCGCTACCACCCATTTGCTCGCGCCGCATCTCTGTTCGCCCGCGCAGGTGCACTGCCGCACGCTCGCCCTGCGCCCTGTCGCGTTGTAACGCCGCGTCCACCGATCGTCGCTCGCCTTCGTAGCCCGCGCCTCCGCTCGTTCGCCACTTGGAGGCCAAAGAGGCTCCCAAACCCACCCCACACACACCGGCCCCCACACACAGACAGTTACAGGATGAGAGAGAGAATAGAAGTTATGATTTGATAAGCTGAAGTAGGAAGAAAAATGGGCATAATGTGTTATATGGGTCACGCGTGAGGTGTTGGGAGTGCAAACTGAATTCATTTGCGGACACAAATATATAGTTTTGACATAACTAATAACATATATATCTAATATACCTATTATATACCAGATATTTTGAAGAAAAAAAATAGGTGTTCGGTTGAACACCCATAACCCCTTGAGGGTCCGCCTATGTTTCCTTGACATTGATGTCGCAGCCGTGCAGGTCGCCGTCCTCGTCGTCGAGTTGGGAGCGTAGCGGGGTGAGAACTGAGGAGGAAGCGCCACCGCGAGGTGGTAGCCCAAACCCTAGATCATGTGAGGTGGAGTGGAGGGGCACGTAACGGGTGAGGAGGCATGAGGCCGCGAAGGCTGGGAGCCATGGCGACGAGACGAGGAGCTTGGGGACAAACCCGTTTCCATCTCAGCCCTCTGCATCAGATGTAATGGCTCACGTCGCAAGAAGGCAGACGAAGTAGTAGTCGGTAGAGATATCTGGCAGACTACGCTGGTGAGGTCACAGGCGTAATCTGGAAATACGTAACAACCTAGCCGTTTGCGTAAGCTCGTGCGGTTCACGCGAGCTCCGGAAGTGTGCAGAGGAATCCAACCCGCGAGGCATCACCGGATCTCCTTCCCCTACCGCCGCCTCTTTTCTTGGAGGGGAGGAAAGAAAGAAGCGAAGCGAAGGACAAGACGCCGCGTGAGTCTGGTCGGCTTCCTCTCCCCAGCCCCATTGCCTCTCGATCTTTCCAGAACCTTCCACCGTTCCACGGGCTTGTCAGGACCCGGGGATTGCGCAGCTATCTCTACCCCTGACAGGGCTGCCTGCCCGCTGCTAGGTCCGCCGCCGCGCCACCGGGAGGGAAGGAGCTGGTTCAGGCTGTGAGATGGCCTCGCCGGAGCCATCCGCGGCGGCTGCCGGTGAGGGGGGCGGTTCCGCGAGCCAGGCCCAGGCGGCGGCGGTGGAGCCGATCCGGATGCCGACGGTGGAGGAGATCAAGGGGCAGGACATCTGGAACAACTGCGCGGTCCGCAGCGTCGTCAGTGGCGTCATGGGTAACTACCGTATACCGATGAGACCCGCCTTCATCTCTTATCTTCAGTTAACTTGGTAGCTTGTTCCCAATGGCCGCAGTTTTGGCGAGGAAGTTTTGATTTGGGCACAAATTTAACTTGAGAGTGTGTGATAGAATTAGGCTCTAGGCGTGGGTTTTTGTTCTAAAGAAGTTAATATGTTGCCATGATCTAGTTCAAATGTTATATCATTGGAGCTTGGAGAGGTGGTCCTGAATCCTTGTGGGACTGGGAGGCGGTTGTTCATTTTTAGATGGTTAATTGTTCACCTGTTTGTCCGAAGAGTTAGAAACAAAAGGATGCTGGTTTTGCAAGAGACGAAATTAACTTTTCTTTTGAGGAAGTGCAAGGGATGAACTTGATATATGCTAATACATTGATTCAGTTGTCCTCTCTTTTTTTTTATGCGCTGTACTTTGTTTATTTAGAAATATTAGGTACCCATGGTTGACTGAAAATCTTTGTAGGCGATCGAAGAAAATCTTTATGATCCTCTCTGGATGAACTTTCATGTGAAATGGCATGTGATGATTGAGAAGCATTTGTTTCAAGTGAATTTTCCTCAGAGAGTCGGGGTGCAAATTCTTGTGGTAATCTGTCATGTAAAATTGACTCAATGAAATTTCTGTATTGACTATTGAGTAAAGGCATCTATTGGTAATGTGCTTCACTGCATATATTACCTACCAAACTTTGCATTGAGAATGTTTCTACATGTAAGATGGTCAAGGATTTAGAAAGTGGTTCAACAAAGTTTCAAGTTGGTTGCAAAGAATTTTGTAGAGTATTAGAAAGGCTGCCATTTGGGCTTTAGACTTAGTATGACTAAAACTGAGTATATGAAGTGTGATTTTAGCGGTGCCGGGGCAGATGATGATGTTAGGCTAGACGGACAAGTAGTGCCTAGGAAGGACACGTTTCGATATTTGGAATTGATGCTACAGCGAGACGAAGAGATTGATGAAGACGTGAGCTACAAGATTAGAGCAGGGTGGGTGAAATGGCGCCAAGCATCGGGTGTCCTATGTGACAAAAAAAATTCTCAAAAGTTAAAGGGTAAGTTCTATAGGATGACGATCAGACCTGCGATGCTATATGGAGCAGAATGTTAGGCGACTAAAAGATAATATATACAGAAGATGAGTGTAGCGGAGATGAGGATGCTGCGGTGGATAGGGGTGGAAACGAGCCGAGCCGGCTCGGCTCGTTACGGCTCGAATGAACAGTAGGCTCGGCTCGTTTTGGGAACGAGCCAGAAATCCTGCTCGGCTCGGCTCGGCAGTGGGCTCGGACTGGCTCGCGAGCCCGCGCGAGCTTGAGGCGCAGCACTAACCATCGGCGCTCCTCCTCCCCTCCGCCTCCCCCTCCCTCAATCGAGCTCCTCCTCTGGACCTCTACCTGCCTTATGTACATGACAGTGGCGGCGCACACATGGAGTTGTAGCTCCAGGTCAAGCGGAGGCGTCGACGGCGGAACAAGAAGCGCCGCCGCGGCTGTAGTGCGGGAGGTGCCGAAGAAGAACATCAGAGAGGCAGTCAGGCAGAGGGGCTCGACTCGGAGCAAGGAACATCAGAGAGGCAAAGTTCAGGAAACAAGATTGACATTCTTAACATGATAGATTGCAGGACAACATGAAGTTCATGAATCATGATAATTGATAAACTCATAAACATGACAGAGAAAAAGCATGAGTAGATATCATGGTTCATGGATCCGGTTCATGCCACCAAATGGATTTCACTCAAACATAGCACAAACCAATTCAAAGGCAAACAGAACAACACAAAATTACACTAAAATCCCAAAGTTGCAACCCAATCCAAGACCCAAATTGCTGACATGAGCCACGACCAACGTGGAACAACCCAGGCTGGGAGGGAGGGAATCGAGCGGTGGCATCGTACCACGACGAGGGAGTCATCGGTGTAGAGTGTAGACCCTGAACTCGCGCAGCTTCTCTCGCACGCGCTCCCCGAGCTGATCCACGCCAGTGGCGGTGAATTCGGCCTTGAAGGTGCGCCGTCGCTGGCGGGATCAGTCGCCTCCATCGCGGCGGAGGCTTCCAGAACCCCTCCCCCCCACAACCCTAGATCCATCCCGATGGGGTCCCAAGGCCAAGAGGGGTGAGGGAGGTCGCTGGTGGAGGTCACTGGCAGCGGCGGAGGCGGATGGGGAGGGGAATGGATCGGGGAGAAAGGGGATCGAGGGAGGATGGGGAATCGGGGGGGGGGGGGAGAAAGGGGATCGGGGCTGGGGATTAGGACTTAGGGATTTGAGGCAGAGGCAGGCAGGCAGCATCGCGGCTGGGCCTGGGACGAGCCAAACGAGGCTCGCGAGCCGGCTCGGGCTCGGCTCGTTTGCTTGGCGAGCTGGATAGGCGGCTCGGTTCAGCTCGGCTCGAAAATTCACGAGCCCGAGCCGAGCCGAGCCGAGCCGTGATGAATCTCGAGTTTTTTTTCCAGCCCTAGCGGTGGATATGTGGTCACACAAGGCGAGATCGAATCTGTAATGAGGATATACGTGATAGGGTGGGGGTAGCACCAATTGAAGAGAAGTTTGTCCAACATCGCTTGAGATGGTTTGGACATCTCCAACGGAGGACTTTTGAGGCACCAGTACGTAGTGGAATTTTAAGACGTACTGAAAACGTAAGAAGAGGCAGAGGTCGACCAAGACTAACGTGGGAGGAAGCAGTTAAAAGGGATTTGAGGGATTGGAATGTAGCTAAAGAATTAACTTTAGATAGAAGTGCATGGAAGTTAACGATCCATGTACCGGAACCATAAGTAGGTTTAGGGGCTGTGTTTTAGGCTCTCGGACCTCGGCTCGGATGGCAGGATGTACAGTTTAGGGTTTTAGCTTTGTGGGTTTTATTATTATTATTATTTTATTTTTTTATTTGCAAAGCTCTCGTCTCTTTGACTTTAAGGAGGTTTCATTTCTAGTCTACCGTAACTTGTTTGGGATCAAAGGTTTTGTTGTTGTTGTGTTGTTATGTATTAGAAAGGCTGCCATTTATTTAACTGTGTGCATCTTTGATCCTTCATTTTTTTTTACTTCAGTGTTGCTAGAAGCATTGTGCAATAGATGTACAGTGTGATGTGCTGCAAATCGCAAGGCAAATATTTATTTAAGTTTGATTTTATCCATTCATTCCATGTTTTACTGTACTTTGAACGCAAGAAATTACAATGGGATCGAATGCCCTGGTGATGCCTAGCATTTTTTTTTGTTTCTAAGTATAGTTTGTTATTATAAGTGAACACTGAGCACCTGTTGTAGTCAACTGCATTTTGTGGGGATTGATAATATTCCAATTGTGCAGTGTATAGCTGTTCAAATGTTGATATTTCCGTTCAATCTAGAACATGGCAAAGGCCTGTAATGTAAAAGGATCAACTCTATGATTTTGCCAAGTGTAATGATTTTAATGCACAAGGTGTGTTTTCTCAAATGAGTTAATATGGAAATAAGCCTTAACTCAACACGACTAGTGAATTCAAATTATAGTCACTTGCGGTTTTCTTCAAATTATTGTAGTGTAGTATTGTGGCTTTTCAGTAAAGACCCCGACCTATAAATATTCACAGCCCGGCTCATACAGGTGGACAATATTCACCCAGAGCCCCGTTGCGACCGCAATGCTGTCCTTGAAGGACCTTACCTTAGAAGCAAAAAAGGGAATAGAAGTTAGGAAGACTACTGTTGTAGGGTGTACTCCTCTATTATCTGTGTAGTCAAACTATCAGTATCTACTTACAGTTTGGCATTTGGTAGTTGGTACCCTAAAAAATAACAGTCATTCAACTTTCAGTGGTTGATTACTCCAGCCTAAGTTGGAAATCATGTTTTGTTTTACCTTATGCTATACAGCCTGGACTGGGGTATCAACTGCTGGCTTATACCACCACCAATGATACTCACTGGGGCCTAGTGACAAGTGTGTAATGGTTCACATTTTTCTTTCATCCTATGGATAACTGGTATTAACTCTGCATTCTTTCGATTCAATAGGGGGTGGTCTTGGTGTACTTATGGGACTTTTTTTTGGAGCTTTGGACAATCCAATAACAACAGAGGAGATGACAGCAAGGCAACAAATAGTATACACAGCAAAACAGATGGGTAGGAGAAGTATAAGCAACGCCAAAACCTTTGCAGTCATGGGCTTGATTTTCTCTGCAGCTGAATGTGTCATAGAGAAGGTTGTTATGGTGTGATGTTTTTTGCAGTCATTAATATTTTTATAAATTTTGTACTTATTTTGACCACGAATTGTTGTGTTCTGGCAGGCTCGGGCAAAGCATGATACTACCAATACAGCGGTAGCTGGCTGTGTCACAGGAGGGACTTTAGCTGTAAAAGGTGAATTATTTTGCAACAACTCAGCCTGTGAATTAGATCTAACTTAATTTTTTTACCAAGGATCAACTTACTTAAGCTCCCAAGACAATTTCCCTGAAGTAAAACCCCAGGGTGCAAGTGCAACCATTAAAGTTGATTTTTCTTTTTAGGATGGGTTGGGGTGGATGGGCACATTTGACACCTCTAGCAGTTTTTTTGCCCCAACTCTCTGACCATGTTCTCAGAATTCAGATAGGTGAACTTATGCTGTATTTCCTATACAAGTTGCATTTCATCATAATCGGGAGTTGGGATATACTACTGCTTTTTTTTTTGTGTGTGTGTGTTTCCGATCATATGTACCTTGTTTTATCCCTTGATTTTCATTCCTGCTTAGCTAAAGTGTTTGTTTCTTTTGAATCAATTATTTGGCACTCCAGCAGTGCCAGGTTCCTATATTATTGTTCCTGATGCAGCTATATATGAAAAATTCATCCCTAAGGGAATTGGTATTTTCTTGTAGGTGGCCCTAAAGCTACATGTGCTGGATGTGTGGGTTTTGCTACCTTCTCGGTGCTGATTGAGAAGTTCTTTGATCGCCATACTTGAATCAATGATGGAAGCATTGCATCACCCTATATGTCATTAATTTCAAGTGAAGTTTTTTTTTTTGGGAGCAAGCATGAGCAGGATTCGGCATTGCCAGAAGGACCTCTGGTTATTTTACAACATTCAGTCATTGACATGTCTTCAGAGATCTTGTAACCTAAAATTTTGCTCTCTTCGAGTTGTTACGCAACATCGTTGGTACAACTAGAGTAGCTACGAGGTCTTCAGAAATTGACCATTAATACAACGACTGAGTTTGCAATCTGTTATATCATTCTCACTATCTGTAGCCAATGGGCTGCCATATTATTCTCGCAATATGTAGTCAATGAGCTGTTCTGTTATGTCATTCCTCAATTCTGCATTTTTACTGATGTAATGGCGGATCACGCCGAACTATTTTTCCCCCCTTCTGTTTTTGCTCTGCGAAATGCCAAGATGACATGATATTTTAGACAGCATTTCGTGGTTAAGGAAGATATATAGTTAGGTTCAAATAACTGATCCTGTACACACCCTCTTGTTTAGTTTTACTTCGACCATTTTCTGCTATATTTGCAGTACGTAGCAGAGTGCTTTCTTATATCCTTGTGACTTATCCTGCAACTGGTCTCCACAATTTCACAAGACTGGAACTTTTTGTTGAGAAATAATTCAGTACTATGTTGCGAAATGTGCATTACTGAATGCTTCAGAGAACTGTCTCTTAACTTCTAGTTTGATAAACCAAGATCAGTAGTTTCCTCCAGTAGGCAAATAGGCAATGTGGTTGCAGTTACAGTATCAAAGGAACAACATCCTACATCTCTAATGCCTAAGAAAACATCTCTCTGTAGTGTTTACATGTATCCACACCAAGAGGGCACGCTGGGAGATCTAAAATTACACCCGCTTTTGTTCGAGAAATGATAGAGACAACCTATGGCTAGTCTTGGATAATGGCGATGAGCAGGGAAGCCTCATCAGCCTCCGGCGCCTGATCGTCTGCAGTAAAGGCAAAAACAGAATCAGTTCGACCAATCAAAGCAAAAAAAAAAAAAAAAAGGACAGTAGTATATTTTAAAAAATTGACAAGGAAAAAAGTATAATTTTCGCAACTCAATTTATCAGAACATGCAGCAGAAACACCTGAGGGCAGGTTGGATATGAGCTGCTTGACGATTCCACCACCATTCGCTTCATCTCCTTTGTCCTCACGTTTACTCTGATCAGCAGCGTCGCCATTGCTCGCCTTGGCATCTTCCTCGCTGCCGCGACTCCCGATTCCGCTAGCGCCAGACATGGCCATGCCAATCTTGGAAGCCACAGCGCTCAGAATCCCAGCCTGCTCGCCTCCTCCATCCTGATATCTCCCTACCCTTTTCTCTCCATCTGCATCTATTGTTCCAGAAAAAATCAAATAGATTTACAAAGGCGCAAACTTTCCTGGTCCCAATTCATGGAGATCGGAGAACAGACAAAGCGCAAGTCCTTACCCGAGGCTGGAGAGGAAACAGGCGAGCTGGACAGGAGCTTATCGAAGATTCCACCGCCACCATCACCACCTTTCTTGCATTCCTCCTCGCCATCAGAAGCAACCATATCGCCATTGCCATTGCCTTTGCTGCCCTCCTCCTCAGCACCGTTGCTCCCGTTAGCGCCAGACATGGCCGCGCCAATCTTGGACGCCACGCTGCTCAGAAACCCACCCTCCTCACCTGGCTCACCACCACCAGCAGCAACCCCCGACTCTTCTCCATCGCGCACTTTCCCCTGCGCCATGGTCTCCTCCTGCTCTCTCCTCGCCCACCGAATCCTCCATCTGGAAACCGAACCTCGATCGCACTACTACTACGACTACCTTGCAAAGCGTGTATAGGTTGCAACCGTACAGTGCGAACAGATCAACAGGAGAGGAGTGGAGGAGCCATGCCGCTGGAGGCTGCAGATATATAGGCGCCTGCCTGGGCCTGACGCGTGGGGCGCACGCGCGTCCTGCGAGATGGCCGCCTCGGCGAGGCGACTCTTCGCGCGGTCGTGGCCTGCCTGGGGCAGCGTAGCCTGGTGCGCAGGGATTGGGTGCTACGATTTTCGAGGAGAAAAATTCTCTACCATGCGTCCATGCCACTAAAATTTACTCTCTCTTTTATCTCACCGAAGAAAGCTTGATTCCTTTATATCACCTAGTTTTTCTTTTGATCCTCCTATGTCATTTCTATCATCTCTATGAGTTGGAGTCGCTGTTAAACCAAAAAATCTCTATCGTGCCCTCGTCTTCTTCCTTTTATACTCAACAACTTATCTCTCTTCTCTCTCCTGCTCCCAACGGCCACCACCTCCTCTCTCTCCCTATTCTCAACTGGGTGCGGCTGTCCACAGTCACCAACTACCGTCGCCCGCAATGTGCCCCTGCCGCCCGTCCTCCTCCACCACACAGACGGGGCGCTTGCATCCTACCTCACTGTCACGTTCCTTGAGGACCACATCACCTCCTCCTCCCCCTCTCTCCCCATTCTTGGCCGCAATTGCTACTGCCCGTCCTCCTCCACCACACGGGTAGGGCGCTCGCACCCCACCCTAACGTCGTGATCCTTGAGGACCACCTCGTCGCCCACGATTGTGATACCTTGGAGCTACTAATCGACAACCAACACTTCGCCGCCACCCCCGTTGTGCATGTTGAAAATTAATCTAGATTTGACAAGTAATATGGCATTAGGATTCTGATGCAATCAACATCAGATCAAAATTAGTTTCTTTCCTTTGTTAGGCTTTCCATGTTTAATTTCGGTTTGGTTGGCAAGTTGATTACGTAGTCTTTAAAAAGATGTGTAAACAGATGTGTTTTGATTGAAGCAATAAAGGAAAAAAACAGAAAAGCTGCTGTGCACCATGCATACAACACAAAAATATCTAGTGTGCTTCTTGTTGTACGTGAGTTTTTTTTCCAGAGCGCTCGTCTTGTGTGCGTGTGTATTGCAACGAGCGTAGTGTGTTTACTTCTAGTCGAGTATTGCTTCTAGCGTGATATCTCACGTGTGTTCCTTCCAAGCATACGCGCATGTGTATTTATCTAGCCGATTGGCTTCTGGTGCTATCGTGTGTGTTCACGTGTGCGTGTGTTTGTGCTCAGCGTTGAGTGTTCTCGTGTTGAGTGTTCGTCTGGTGCTAACAATTGGTATCAGAGCCTCAAGATCTAGGAGCGTTGGGTGAGGCCGGTGTGGTGTGGTGAGACTGGTGCACCAACGGTAGACTCCATGAGTGGAGGCCAGAGGTGGCACAGTGACAGACTCCATACAAGATGGAGGCCGCAGGTGGAGGCAGACTCTAGGCGAGATGGAGGCCGACGGCGGTGGCCGAGGCCATCGTTGAGAAAGTCTCGGTGTGATGCCGCAGTGATGGCGACATGCATTCGGATCGGCGTGATGGTGTGCGCAGCAGTGCGCGTCGGGCGGAGGTGCACAGGACATTGGCGATGAGCCGGCTGCAGTACCATGGCCCAGAAACACGATGACAGAGGTCCGCGCGACTATGACGAGACCGGTTGTGTGTCGACGTTACACGCGACGTGTGCAACGTCAGCGTGATGGCTGTGGCTAGGGCCGACGAATGGCGGTGCGGAGCTGTCACAAGGAGAGTCGGCGTGCGTTGTCGACAATTGGCAAGGTGATGCCGATGCCAGGTGAATCGGTGCGAGACCAACAATGACGCGTGTGTCGCGCAAGATGACACTGTGTGTAGCAAAAGGAGGCTTCTGCGTGCGGCAAGACAGTGCGGTTAAATGCATCAAATTATCGATGAATCTATATTAGGGGGGAGATTGTTGAAAATTAATCTAGATTTGCCAAGTAATAAGGTGTTAGAATCCTGATGCAATCAGTATTAAATCAAAATTAGTTTGTTTCCTTTGTTAGGCTTTCTATGTTTAATTTTGGCTTGATTAGCAAGTTGATTACGTAGTCTTTAAAAGGACGTGTAAACAGATGTATTTTGATTGAAACAATAAAGGAAAAAAAAACAGAAAAGCTGCTGTGCACCATGCATGCAGCACCAAAAATATCTAGTGTGCTTCTTGTTGTACGTGAGTTTTTTTTCCAGAGCGCTCTTGTCTTGTGTGCGTGTGTATTGCAATGAGCGTAGCATGTTTACTTCTAGTCGAGTATTGCTTCCAGCGTGATATCTCACATGTGTTCCTTCTAAGCATACGTGCGTGTGTATTTATCGAGCCGATTGGCTTCTGGTGCTACGTGTGTGTTCATGTGTGCGTGTGTTTGTGCTCGGCGTTGAGTGTTCTCACGTTGAGTGTTCGCCTGGTGCTAACAGTG
This sequence comes from Ampelocalamus luodianensis, assembly GCA_036346255.1. Classification (NCBI taxonomy): domain Eukaryota; kingdom Viridiplantae; phylum Streptophyta; class Magnoliopsida; order Poales; family Poaceae; genus Ampelocalamus; species Ampelocalamus luodianensis. Next base: position 20,536,483 of record CM070622.1, on the reverse strand, counting down.
CTCTAGCAAAAGGGGCGAAGGATCCGAGCATATGATTTTTGGATCTTGTTGTGTGTTTCTTGTTCTTTTCCAAGTTCGTATATGTGATGTTGCACATAGCTTCCAGCAGCAAAAAAAAAAAGAGAGGAAGAGAGTAGAAGGAGAAAAGGAAGCAAGAAAAAGAGAAAAATAGTCTTTTCGTGTGTTAAGGTGACGGAAATAGTATAAAATGGAACAAAGGAAAAAAAAACTCAGTGATACACGAGAAATCAAACTTTTTTTCAGTCACATAGAAGGAACCAGAGTAAATTTAAGTGGCACTTAGAAAAATTTATCTAGCCCGTTTGGTGCTTTGCGCTTTTGGGTTTTGTTTTTGCTTCTTTTTCTGTAGTTTCGGGGCCCGGAGGCGGTGACATGTCGGGGGACGGTGGATCACGCCGGTTGTCGGTGCAGCTGCCTGGGAAGAAGAGCGGCGGAAATATACTAGTACTACTTTTTCAGTGGATCAAAGAAGCGTCGGAGTCTTCACGTGTCATGGGCAAGATCGTTCGCTGCTTGGTTCGAGTGAAATACTAGAGAATCAGAGGCTGTTTGCTTCGGTGCCTGAAGCCAAATTGCCTGGCCGGCACAGCACCTGGGAGTTGCCGCTTCCGTGTTTGCTTGCTGCGAGGCATGCTGCGAAACTCAGACGTAGCAAACGAGCTCAATCCACTGTTTGTTGCTTCAATTCAATGGTCTATGTTTCATTTATCAATTCCAGACATATACTTTCAACCAAATAATCTATCTTCAGGTTTGTTTGACTAGACAAAAATTATCTACTTTCCAGACTACCTTAATACACCACTTTTTTCCAGATATGAAATCCAAAACACCAACCAAACAAACCCTCAAACTATTTGATGCTCGCGGTCGCATTTCGGATAATCTCTACTTTTCCTCCCATGGGTAAACACTGTATCCGTTATCCACGCAACAGAAGCTGAAGTATGCTACTATGCTAGCTGCCCTGTGAATGTTTTGTTAGTTCAGTCGCGCCGGACAGGCCATTTTTCTCGTGAAGAAATCAAGGGAAAGAAAGAAGCACTTGTCTCCGTCCTAGCAACAGACTATGAATTAAAGCCTTGGCGAACCTAGAACTGTTGAGGAACCGTCGCTGGCGAGTCCAGCCCGAGCGATTACCTCGTAGACAAATTTAGAATCGTAAGAACAATGCATGAATACAAGAACAGAATAAGAGAATGAACACAGAGATGTAGGGGGACGTCTTGCTTCTCTTTATTCCTTCATCCATCGATCAATCGTTTACAATGAATAGCACCCCCTATTTATAGGCTACGACCCTGCTAGGGTTTGGGATGGGGCGCCCACTAATGGGCCGACTGCAGGGTCAGGCCCATGGTTTCCCAACACTCCCCCTTGGGCACCCATCCTTCATGTCTATGTCTCGTCAAAACTCCATAAAAATCCAGTGGGAAAATTTTGGAGAAAGAGTACATGATACACGTTCTGCTGTGATGCACGAATTGCCTCATTAAAAACCTTAGCCGAGAAACTTCAGGAAAACTCGTCAAGGGAAAAAGAGTACAATCCACCCAATTTTATTTAATCTCCTAGATTTATTCTTTGGGTACTCGATCTTCATGATCAAGCTTTAATAATGAGTCCGTGAAGGTTCTCCCCCTGAATTCTGCACTTCTCTAAGTCTCATCATTCCAATTCACGTATGCATCTTTCAAAGCTAGACGCTGAAAGTGATTTAGTGAATAAATCTGCAAGATTCTCACACGACTTAGTATGCAGTACTTTAATTACGTTCATCTTTTGCAATCCATGAGCATAGAAGAACTTGGGGTTGATATGCTTTGTAAGAGGATTCTTCACATAACCCATCTGTACTTGTGCAACACAAGCTGCATTTATCTTCATAGATAATAGTGGGGGTTAGTGCGGCATTCAATCCACATGACTGCTGGATGTGGTGAATCATCCGCCGAAGCCAAACACATTCTTGTGAAGCCTCGTGTAGTGCTATTATTTCCGAGTGGTTCATCGAAATCGGTACAAGACTCTGCTTAGACGATTTTTATGGAATTACGGTTCCACCACATAGGAATACATAGCCTGTTTGCTATTTGGCTGAATGCGGGTCCTACAAGTACCCGTTATCTGCATTGCCATTCATAGTTAAGTCTTTGTTCTTTCTGTAGAACAGACTAAATTCTTTGCTTCTTTGGAGGTATCGGAAGATGCCCTTTATTCCCTGCCAATGCCTTTGGTAGGTTCTGCACTATACCTTGCTAGTAGGATCACGGCAAATGCAATGTCCGTTCTAGTACGTTTGCTAAATACATTAGTGCTTCTATTGCACTTCAGTGTGGGAATTCCGGTCCCAGGACTTCCTCCCCCTCTTCTTTAGGTCTGTACGGGTCTTTGTTTTGCTGCAAAGATCTCCCAACCATTGGCACTTTCAAAGGGTATGCCTTTGCAAAGTCGAACCTTTCTGACACCTTCTGAGTGTAGGTTGACTGATATACTAATATTCCTTCAGGGACATGCTCAAGCTCCAAGCCTAGGCAATATTTGGTTTTACCCAAATCTTTTATTTCGAACTCCGACTCCAGGTAAGAGCTTGCTTTCCTAATATCCTTCAGGGTTCCGATGATGTTCAGATCATCTTCATACTCTAAGATTATACAAAATCCATTCTGGGATCATCGTATAAATACACAGAGATTATTCTCATTGTTCGTGTAGCCTTTCATGCTTAGAAAGTCGCTTCAAGCGATTATACCACATTTTGCCTGATTGCTTAGGTTCGTACAATGTCTTTCTGAGTTTCACACTGTACATATTTTTATTTGCTCTGTTTTGATTCGGGAACAGTGATACATTCAGGTATCTTCATATAAATGTCCGAATCCAATATTTCATAAAGGTATGCTGATACCCCATCCATCAATTTCACTTCTAACTTCAAGTTCACTGCCATTGAGATAAATATTTAAAAGGGAGTTCCGCCCATGACCGGGGAATAGGTTTCTTCATAATCATCTTCTGGATGTCCAGTGAAAACTTGTACAACGAGCCTTGCTTCTTTTCATTTCTCTTTCGAACAAATACCCACTTATACCCTACGGGGTGCACAAGGGGAGACGTGTGGCTTACAGGCCCAAACGTCTTTCTTTTATTTGAAGAGAATAATTCAGTTTCTATTGCCTTCTGCTAATCTTCTCAATCTGATATTTTCTTTCATTTAGCGAGCGATGCAGGCTCTGAATCAAGATTGATGATTGTGACAAGTTTCTTTGCAAAGTAAGTGTCGACATTGGCTGTTGTAATATTCAAAGGTTCTCCTGAGGTCATAAAGTTTACAGCTGTTTCTTCAAGGGGCGATTCTTTTAATGCTTCTACTTGCTCACCGCTGCTTCATTGCGGGGCAAGTCCCTTTAGTTTTTCAGCTCCGATGTGTGCGCACACATCCATGCTGATGTCTCCCTTCATGGGAATGTTCAATTCTGGTATGCCTTTCCTGAAGGTTCCATACCGATGCCAGGTCTCAACTGGCTACCCTTCTGGTTCGGGGCACTTCGGTGATCGGCTGTGTCAAGTCCTTCTTATCCTTTTTCACCAGCGCCCCGGTTACCGGATTCGAGGCGGAGTTCTCGTCCTTTATTACGAGGCCTCGGACGGGATTAGGGATACCTTCAATGGTATTTCAACCCTCTCCGGTGCATTGCTTGCAGGCAAATGCTACTTATTCACGCTCTTCAAATCACTAAAGTAGTCTGGCAGTTGATTCGCTAATACTTGCAAATCAATTATCTTCTGGACTTCAATTGTCTTCTAGACTTCAATTCAATTATCTTCTGGACTGCAATTATCTTCTGGACTTCTCTATTTGCTTTACTAGTGCGCGGGTCAGATGCATAGATTTCAATTGTCTTCTAGACTTCAATTATTTTCCGACATTATCATCAAGGGTTGATTTCCTCCCCCTAATGACGGGAAACTAACCTCATCTAATGTACTATCAGCGAATCGGGTATTATACAAATCTCTAGTCATATGGTCCAAATACTTGATTATGGATGCTGTCTCATAACCAACGTATATCCCAGACTTTCGGAGAAGACCCATTGCAGTTCGCTGCGGTGGTGGTATAGGTATATAACCCTTGTAAACCAACATGCGAAGATGAGAAGTTTTCAGTGCTGACCCTTGCGCTAGTTGCATAGTTGGATGGATGTTATAGGCTGACGGTCTAAAATTGATGAGAGCTGCTACGAGCAGGACATCGTGTCCCCAACATATAGTTGGTAAATTACAATTCTTCGAAGTTCTGCTAGTCCATTCTGGGTGCGGATGTGCGGTATAGAATGCTCAACTTTAATTCCCATTTTCATACAATAATCATCAGATGCCTTCGAAGTACATTCTCCGGCGTTGTCCATTCAGGTGGACTTCATATGATGATCAGGGAAAATATTTCTAATTTAGTTATCTACGAGATTGGCTTTGCAAAAGCATGGTTTCTCGTAGACAATAAACATACGTGCGACCATTCCGAGGAAGCATTGATGAGCACTATAAAAGACCTAAATGGCCCTTACGAGGCTGTATAGACCGCAAAAGTTCTCCTGGATACGGTCCGAGGATGCGAGGACTTCATCTTTCGCTTCAGAGCGGAAGGTCTAGTAATTAATTTTCGGTGGCACATGCGGGCACACAAAATCTTCCGATTCGGAAATTCTTTACATTCATATTATGTCCCCGTGAATTGTTAATAATATCTCTCATTATCCTAAGACCTAGTCAGCATAATCTATCATGCCAGAGATAGAAAAGTTCAGAGCTTCTAAATTCGATTTTCAAGGCAGTATAGGCTGCAGATGCCTTAAAATTAGTGTAGTATAGCCCAGTTTCATATGAAGGAAGACATTCTAATGCTATTTTTCACTTTCTTCACGCTTTGTATTGAGCAGGTATTCTGTACCATACTCTTCTTCAGTCTCTACATGGAAATTGTTAGCGCGAATACCCTTGAGAGTTCTAGTCAATTCTGGGTACAACAAGTCTTCTTCAATGATCAAAGTTGTGCCCATAGGGAGTATAATTGTGGCCCTTCCTGAGCCTATTATACAAGTATCGCTGCCTGCGATTGTTCGTAAGACTACCAGCATTCTTGCTGATTGACTGGAAAATTTCCATTTCTCTCAGGATAGTATTCATTGTGCCGCTACATGCTAAGCACACTTCCTCCATAGGGCGCCACACGCGTTCTAATATAATGTACTTTATTAATATGTAGCAGAAAGCAAGCAACACATAAATAAAATACTTCGGATATCAGAACGTAACTTGCTATTATAAAGACGGGAAAATAAGTCTTGCAGGACTCATAATAAGAATTTAATGCTTTGCTCTCCTAGAGCTTGCAACCATTATTCAATAATTCAAAATTCTACTTCAATTACAAACTGCAGGTTACTTTAAAAGATTCGAGTGCAATGCGTGCACTAGATCTAATAGACGAAGTATTCAGGAACTTCTGCCTCAATCGGCTCCATGCACGATCTTCTCCTTTTAGGCGACTACGGTGTGGCGCTGCGATATCAAAGGAGGGATGATGGGGCTGCTCTTTGGGCTGTCCACATTCATAAGTGCAACTAATGGATGTGAATCCTCTGTACGCAATGGCGAGGTGTGCCTCATGCTATCGGTTGCCCTTCTTCTTAGACCGAAAACATCAATAATGTGCGACTTACGACCTTACCCTTCTTGTTCCTCTCATTCGTGAGAGGCTTCATCACCTTGTAGCTTCTAGGAGTGGCTTCATGGCCAACATTGCTACTAGGTGGTTGCGAGATGAAGTTCTTTCTTAGAATATCATCTTGAGTTTCTGCAACTTGCATGATATCAATTAATTCGGCATACTTCATGTAGCCGTCTTGACGATAGTTGCTTGCGGATTGCACCGCGTTCGGGTGAAAGGTAGAGAAATCTTCTCCATCTTTTGCTCATCCGTGATTACATTACCACAGAATTGAAGACTGATACAAATTTTATACAAAATCTGGCCATGCTGGGTCAGTTCTTCGAATTCCTGATTCGTGATGCCAGTCATCTTCATATTCATGCCAAAATTCATAATATTACTGCTTGTAATTTGCGTAAGATGGTTGCAAAATTCTCATAATGCTATTCGAACTTCCGGTTCGTGATCCCGTATTTTTCTATGCATTTTTCATGATTTACTGCTATTTTCAGTGATTAAAAGCAATATAAACAATCACAAATAATCAAAACAATAAATACAATAAATAAATTGCATAGAAATAACAATAACAAGAATAAACATGCTTCAAAGTTCAAAAATATGCAAAAACTGGTTCAAAAATTGAATTCCCGAGGCCCTTTTCTGCTGGAAAATAAGTTTTCGGTGAATTCTGCAATTTTCAGGGGTTAACACACAAAATTTCAGTACAGAGAAAAATTTGCATGTAATTTTCTAATTTCTGAGGGATTATTCTGCAAGAATTGCTTTATCCCAGAAAAATCCTTGTAATTTTCATATTTTTGAGGGTTTATTTGCAAATGTTTCAGTTCTAAAAAAAATTTACGTACTTCCAGAACAACCCGAGGGCCTTTATGCAAAAATCTGGAATTTCTTTTCCTTTCCCATTTTTTTTTCTTTCATTCCGTACGACCCCTCTCTTTTTTAATTCCTTTTGCTTTCGTGGAATTCCACTCCGGCTGGGCCAATTCTTATGGCCCATTCGGCTCCCCCCTTTTTTTGTTTCTTTAGTTGGGCCGGACTGCTCCTTTCTTGGCCTGCTTCGGCCGGCTGAAAAACAATACCGAACGGGTAGGTTTTCCCTACCCTGTTCAAGGCATTGGCGGCGGCTCCATCATGGTCTTGACGAGGCGGCCGTGCGGCAACCACTGTGGTGCGATCTGCGCGCGTCGGCCGCGTGCAAGGTGGGGAGACCGCGCGGCTCACCGGCGACGCGTAGCGGCTCGAGGCGCGACGGCGCATGCGACTCATCCGTGCGCGGTCGGGCGCGGGCGTGGGAGGCCGCTTCTGAGCGGCGCGCGCGCGCCGAAGCCAATGGATGCGTGCGCGGCCGGAAGCCGCAGGCGGCGGCGGCGGCGCAGCGGTGCGGGGCGCGCATGCGGCGTGGCGCGGCGGCGCGGCTGGGCATGGCGGGCACAACGCAGTGCGGTGGCGGCTGCGGGCGATCGCGGCACCGACGCTGTCGAGGCACAACGCATGCGGTGGATGCGGGCGATGGCGGGCGGCGCGCGCTGCGGGCCGGCAGCGGCGGCGCCCCCTTCCTCCCCCTTTTTTTTTCTTATTTCGGGTTGTGGGCTGGCCGGCCGGCCGGGGTGGCCTTGCGGGGCTGCCGACGACATGATCGTGCAGCCGTGGAGGCGGCGGCCTCATGCAGCGAGGCGGTGGTCGGGGAGGCACCGCTACGAGCGGTGGTGGCGGTGCTATGACATGCGGGTGGCAGGCGGCCGACCGACGACGGCGCGGCCGTACGGGGCTGCGCCGGCTGTTTTTTTTCCTTTTTATTGTTCATGCAATGCAATGTAATGTAGGATTGCAACGGAGGCGCGGTTTCGTGCCGATATGTGCATGCTTGCCGCGTGCTAGCGGTGTGGCTCTGTCGTTGCCTTCATGGCGATACGTGATGACGGACTATGCCGATCGGTAACGTATCGCGGAGGTAGTGACAGCCGCATGCAGGCGGCGCCTTGCACATGGTGCCTTCACACTATTGCATCTACAACCTACGGTACAATCATCATCTACTCTTTTATGCAACCCACCGATCGGCTTGGCCGGCGACTTCAAGTCGGCTCGCGGTAGATTAGAGCGGATTTGCACCGTAAGAAACCAATCTAGAAAGCAACAATTGCAAAATTGAAAGCGATCTAGAAAAACGATTCAATCTACGAGCGTCGTTCATCGACGGTTACCTTTTCGATGCGAGGAGAGTCGATCGTGCTGATAACGTGTTGAGGAACCGTCATTGCGAGTCGATCGAGCGATTACCTCGTGAGACAAACTCGAAATTGTAAGAACAATGCATGAATACAAGAACAGAATAAGAGAATGAACACAGAGATGTAGGGGGACGTCTTGCTTCTCTTTATTCCTTCATCCATCGATCAATCGTTTACAATGAATAGCACCCCCTATTTATAGGCTACGACCCTGCTAGGGTTTGGGATGGGGCGCCCACTAATGGGTCGACTGCAGGGTCAGGCCCATGGTTTCCCAACAAGAACAACAAAATCAGAGCGGCGCAGCGGAAGCGTGGTGGGCACGTAACCCACAGGTCGCCGGATTGAAACTGGGAACTGATAATCCGGTAGGGCTTCCGAATAGTTCTTTTTTCTAAAATTGTTAGTTGTTTTTTTTTTTGAACGGCTAAATGTATAGACCTTTCAGGTATCATGTTCTGATTATGTTGATCAAAATGTTTAGACCCTAATTAATCCTGCAGTTTTTTTTACCATGAACATGTTTTTTTTTATAAAAAAAACATGTTTACATAAATAACCCATGTATTATTTTTTTCACAAAAATAATCCACAATCACTGAGCCATCGCGCGATTGGGCCCAACTGCTTGGTAGCCCAGCGATTAGCTGACATGGAAGGCCTAGTCGCGCGATGAAACGCGGCTGAGGCTTGCCGACACTGCCGTAACGAAATGAGCGGACGATAGTCTCATGTCGCTTGTCGCAGTACGGTTGCGCGATTGACCACCCAGTTGCGTCCTCGTGGCACGATTGTGGCTAGTCGCGGTACGAAGGCACGATTGAGGGCGATTATATGCCCGATCGGCCGATCTAAACACCATTCCAACCAGGGAAAAGAGAAGGGGAGGAGAGTAGAGGGGTGGCGGCGAGGAGACTCTCCCCAAGTTCTTCGTTCTTTGGTGAGTTTCATGTGCTCATGTGGTTTATTGTTTATTTTAATAAAAAACATGGTTGGTTAGCGACAATACCAATAGATTAGTGGTAGTAGCTATAGATTGATATTTTTAGGGTTTATAGTTGTAGATCGATATTTTTAGGGTTATGCCGATTTAGTTTTGGAATGTTGTTATTTATTTAAATGTTTTAGCGTAATAACACTAGGCTACCCCACTACTAGATCGATTAGTGAAAGACATAGCCTACTTAACTTTAGATTCGCATGACTTAGGGTATTTATAATCTTGTAATTTAATTGAACATTTGCGATCGTATTTTTAATTTAATTGAAACAAATAGAGTATTTTTTATATGCATGATAGGACTTGGTTTTCGTTAGACTCAACGTAGCGAGCTTATTTAGCACACGTTCTTAATCTTTTGAGTCGTGTGGTAGGTATGTTAGGTTAATATTTTTTCAGAGTGTTTTACGGGCATGGAGAAGTTTGTGAGGGACTATGTAGGGTTGATTTAAATAGTTTTTTCGTAGACCACATTGTATCTTCCCAACTCAGATAATCTTAAAATCTGGGAGGTGTTGCATTGGCTGACATGCAGCTTTTCATTGGACCCAACATTGTATGGGTGTTGTTGGTGCAGGCGTGACCGAGTACACTTGGTAGTGCTGTGAAGTGGGGGGGGCAGTGTGAGTGTGCAGGTGGAAGTTGAGGATGGTGGGACAGAAGATTGGGGTGCAGGTGCAGTTGTGGCGACAGGCAGGCATGTTGATCCCAGTGCACAGGTGGATGAAGGGGAGGACATTGAATTCATAATGAATGACTTCAAGTGGGAAGATCGGAAGGCCAGAACCAAAAAACAAGCATTGGAAGAGGACGAGGAGGATGACAGCTATTCAGATGACGATGATGTCCCGATGCGGCGGTGCCTTATGCTTGGAATAGAAATGACCCAAGGGCCATGGTTGTGAGTGATGACTATGATTCCCAGTGGGAGTATGGGAAGAATATGGTGCATGTTAATGCCATATTTGTAGATAAGTCAACTATTCAGGATGCTGTCAAATTGTGGGCGATTGCAATGCAGAGACAGTTTAAGGGTGTCAAATCAAACAAATAGCAGTACACTGTGAAATGTAAGAAACATGAGTGTCCTTGGCGTGTTCACGCCTACAAGCCGAAGTATGAAATACACTGGATTGTGTCTAAGGCGGAGGACCACTCGTGTTCTGAGCAACGTATTGCCAAAGCACCGCAACCTTACTTCTTTCATTGCAAATACCATGTACGGGGGAGATTGTGGAAAAGAAGGACATAGAAGTGCAACACACCATGCTAGCCATGGAGCAGAGGTACAAGTATAAGATCAGCTATTCGAAGGCATGGAGGGCAAAGCAAAAGGTAATGGAGAGAAGGTTCAACACTTTTGAGTCGGCCTACGACAATATCCCTCGACTACTTGAGGTGCTAAGGGACAGAAACCCTATAACATACATCACTGTGAAGGATAAGATTTAAAAAACCCGAAGGGGCACATAGTAATGCAACGGGCTTTCCTTGCATTTGGTGCCTGCATTGATACCTTCCGTCACTGCCGCCCACTCATGTGCGTGGATGGAATATTCTTGATCGAAAAGTACAAGGGACAGATCTTGACAACAATCATCGTGGATGCCAACAATCAGATCCTTCCCGAGGCTACTACATTTGTGGACAGTGAGAACTTCGATAGTTGTTGTGGTTCTTCAGACACCTCAAGGTTGGTGGTCGTTGTTGAACGCCCAGTCATTTGCATAATTCATGACTAACATGCCGGGTTGATTAAGGACATCAAAAAGCTACGAGAAGATACATACGAGCCTTTTCCATGGCGTGACATCCAGAATCGTTGGCGCATGCAACACCTAGGGGACAAATTTTTTCAAGCAACTCAAAAGTAAGAGGCTGATGAACCTGTTCAAGAGGTTGTGCAAGCAGAATCAGTAGAGTAAGTTCGATGCACTCTGGGAGAAGCTTGATGAGTTTACCACCAAGCACGTCGAGGAAAGGAATAAGCAACTTGTTGGAAACACAACCGATGTACCAAAACGGTTGGCGCTGTTGCCCGACATTGACCCACCCAACTTGAGAAGGAGGACAACGAGGAACATAAAATATTTCTCGCATTGGATTGAGGCTGAGCCAATGGTGAAGTAGGCATTGCTTTACGACACCGATGATGCAAGGTATGGTGTAATTATAACTAATTTGGCCAAGGTGTACAATTGGATTATCAGGGGTTTGCGGCATGCCTCTCGTTGCAATCATCGAGGCTATGTTGCATGGTATAATCAAGTACTTTAGGGAAAGATATAGTGTTGTTGCATTGCATATGTTGAATGTAGAGACGCCATATTGTACCAAGATGATGGAGTATATGGCCGAGAAAAGCGAGAAGACCTGAATGCACTCAGTCTTCATTATGGGCACCACGAAGCTTCAGTTTGAGGTATTGCTAAGGAACTGAAGTGGATTGGGAATGGCGAGTGGCATCGTCACGCATGAGGTGAGCCTTGGATAGGAGGGCAACAACAATTGTCAGTGCATGTGTAAAAAACCAATGCTACTCCATAAGTTATGCTCTCTTGTATTGACTGCATGTGGCATGATCAAGATGGACTTCCTACGGTACGTGTCAGACTTCTTCATGAAGGAAAATGTGGTTCAAGCTTGGAGCGGGGAGATCCATGTATTCCATGTTGTTGGTAACTTCACAGGGGATGATGTGCAAAATAGGATATGAGTCCATGATTTGGACTTGTTGAAGGCTAGCATGGGCTGTCGACAGACTTGTGATATCCGAAATGACATGGATGAGTCTGAAGCCGGAGGCCCTGTGAAGAGGTGTATCCCTTGCGAAGATTAAGGGCATACGAAGAACAAGTGCACGGAGCATAACAAGTCTGGTGAAGGTCACAACGGCACTACTAGTGGCGGCCATGGGAGAGGCCGCCAAAGAGGTCATGGAGGGCGATATGTTGCAGATCATGAAGCTGGAGTTATTGCCTGATCCGTGTAGTACTTGTCCATGTTAGGAGTGCTTTGTTCAAATCATTGTTGTCAATTTGTGCAATCCATTTCGTTGTTGCATCTCATGTGTTGCGAGCTACCTTTACTTTAGACATGTTGCTACTTAATTCGATATGTTATAAACCCAACTTGTACGCTAAGTAGTACTCATATGTTTGTTGTGTTCTCTTTTATGCTAATTTATTGTATTATTTATTTCTGAAATATTCTTTCTTTCTCAAGTTGTTACTAACTTCTTTGTTGTTTCATAGACATGGCGGGTCAGGTGGGTGGCGCCGCTTGGCCGTACGACCTTTTGGATCGCAGGCTAGACGGTTGGCACCGCAGCCAGCTACGTACTCCACTTCCACTAGAGGGACTGGTTCCCAATGAGCAAGGAGTGAAGTCGACTCGCACTCCGTTGAAGTCTTGGCTGCTGGACTGTGGATATCATAGGGATATGCTCATGATCTTAGGATGATGATACAATTGGCAATGGTGTTGAGGGTTTGTCGAATCACTCATTTTCTGCAAAGTTCAGGAATATCGTTTGACCGCAACTGAGTACCGAGTGGTCGAAAACGTTGAGTACTGTAGCTACGAGTACCAGGTGGTCGAATGCTCCGAGTACTGTAGCTATAAGTACCGAGTGGTCGAAGGCTTTGAGTACTGTAGCTACGAGTGTCGAGTGATCGACATCTTCGAGTACTGCAGCTACAAATACTATTTATCGAGTATTGTAGCTTCGAGTACTGCAGTTATGAGTACGATAACTTTGAGTACTGTTCATTCCAAGTACTGCAGCTACGAGCACTTTTTATCGAGTATTGTTGCTTCGAGCATCGCTCATCGCGCATGCTGGTCGTAGTGCGGTCGAGACGGTGGTCGAGACACTAGTCGTAGACAGTGGCCTTGGACACTGGTCATAACAGTGATCGTAGATATATAAGTGATGCATGTGTCTCTGATGTGTGTTTTGACTAACGTGGGTCAAATTACGAAGAACTTATTCCCGGAATCGATTTCTTGGTCTATTTTTGTGTAGGTGGCTTGGTGGTCAACTATGGTCAATGATAAGGAGGATCGGAACTTGGTTAGGAGAACCAAGGTCCAGAATGATCGTGGATGTCGGGAAAGATGGTTGAACTCAAGTATGGTGCAAAAAGGACAATGATGACCGAGCGGGACAGTTCGGTGCGACGAGTTGCATCAAACGGCGTGGCAGTTCGGTGCGACGGGTCACATCAAGCAGCATGATAGTTCTGTGCGACGTGCCACATCAAGCAATGCGACAGTTCATGCGACAGGTTGCATCAAGCGGCGCAGAGGTCAATGCAAGTGAAACCTGTTGTGTGTGGGTTTAATAGGTGCCCATTTAGATATCTTCCTGTAGAAGCTAGCCTCCACTATAAATAGATAAGGGTGCTGGCTGTGCACCCTCCAACCCTGGTACGAGAAACCCTAGTTTGGTTCTAGGGAGAACAGAGGAAAGTGGAGAGGTAGGGTTCTAGAGAGTTGGATTGACTGTGTGCTTAAGTGTTGAGCTTTTGTCCTCCAGGATGGAGTGGCTGTAAACTAACTTCAATCTGAAATCAATCCAAGCAAGTTTCTTTAAGATGAGTTTCTTCTTGTTCTGGCTCTCTCTTTTGTAATTTTGGGACTTTCTGTGATCCTTTGGTTTTTCTTTAGTTTCTGGTCTAGATTTTGCTTGCTTGATATGTGAAAATGCATCTAGAATCATCTTGGTCATCTCTTACCTACGAGCAAGTTTTTAGATCATATTTTGGTTTTGACTTGGTTTTGAAGCAATCTTCACTCAAATCGAAAAAGATCAGAACTTTGGCAATGATCTTCATGATCCTTAACTGAAATAGGTTCCTGACATCCTAGAGAAAGTGTGTTTCAAGCTTCGTATAGTTTGGAGCTGTGGATCAAATCTTAGACTAATTTGTGATCTTACGTTCTGGCTGATTTTACTATTCATCCAAGATGTCTGACCGCCCAACCCTTTTTGTCTTGAGTGTTTGGTGTTTTTGGTCTGTTTTCTTCAAGGAGTTGATTGAATTCAATACAAGTCTTCCGCTATACTTGTATATTGATCTTCGTAGCTCTCATAGCTATTGGGGTGAAAATCGTGTTGAATCTAATCAAAGTGAAAAAGAGACAGTGCTCCTATTCACCCCCTCTAGTTGCCGTTTCGGTCCAACATGGACCGACGTTGGTTCTCCAGGTATGTCACCTGTTAATTGATCCATCCGGTGTTGACTAATGTTCACATACTTACATCCTTCTCTACAATGTTGCACCGCAGGTTGGGAGCTGCCGAACTCCTTCTACTCACTCGGATGTTGCAGACCACTCAGGAGGACGATGCCGAGGGCAGATGTTGCCCCGAGGGCGGATGTTGATTGGTCCCGATGCTTCCCTTTCGATCTCTTACTCCTTACCGCTCTCATGGACCATTAGCGACCGGAGACGTACACTTTCTACCTGTTGTGGGGTGAGATGGCGCCTACTTTACAGGATGTGTGCATGGTCACTAGGCTACCGATCCACGGTGTCGCAGTCATGCCATAAGAGCCGTCGCGCTGACTAAGACACGTGACAGCCCAAGGCCTCAGTCGTTTTTCCATCGCGCGACTAAGCCTCCCACGCCAGCTAATCGTTGGTCCACCGACCGATTGGGTCTAGTCACATGGTGGCTCGACGATTGTGGGTTATTTCTATTAAAAAAAAGCTCATTATTTATTTGTATAAAATGATTAAAAAATAGTTTATTTTGAAAAAGAGGCGTGACTTGTCGGCTTGCGCATACATGTCCCAACATATTGGATTAACTTGGATTTTTTTTCCTTCGATAATACTATTGGCCAACTGATCACATATTTGGAAAGTTCTGATTTACAAAAGCGATAACAGAGCAATGCTTCGGATATGATCCCCTCCCCAGCTCCTCTCCCAGCTGGTTAAAACCGATTTCGCGGCGTCGATGTCGTGAAATCAGCACGTCAAACTTGTGAAAATTTTGAAACATCCTCAAGCCGCTCCCCACATCACAAATTAACCTCCACTTTTCCTTTTCCCAACGACATCTCTTACACGCACATCTAGTTAATTACCCTGATTAAGCTGTTGATTTGCCGGAGGGAAGCAGTTGCGGATGCGGCGTATTATACTGCTTGTGCCATAAACTACGACAACCTTGTGAATTTCGTCTCTAACCTAATGCATAAAAGAACCATTTCTGCTTGATCGTCACTAACCATGCCGTCACTAGTTAAATCAGAGGGGGAGCTCATGCTTTCGTCGCATGCCTCCACCACCGCAACATGTTGTTACCGTGCCTTTCTCAATATCAATCTGTCTCTCTATATGTACCACATTGCAGTGATCTCACCAGGCATCAGAGGTTGGTGCTAGTTCTTGAGCTCGATCACGATTTGGTTCTCGATAGAGAGGGAGAGACAGAGGGTGAGAGAGATCGATGGGCCGGCCGCCGTGCTGCGACAAGGCGAACGTGAAGAAGGGGCCCTGGACTCCGGAGGAGGACGCCAAGCTGCTGGCCTACACCTCCACCCATGGCACCGGCAACTGGACCTCCGTTCCTCAGAGAGCAGGTCATGCGTTTTCATGTACATTACATCTTTGTATCATCTGCATGGGGTTTTGGCTGATGAGATCAGAGGAACCGATGGTGTTTTTGCGTGCATGGATGCGCTGCGCGCAGGGCTGAAGAGGTGCGGCAAGAGCTGCAGGCTGAGGTACACCAACTACCTGAGGCCGAACCTCAAGCACGAGAACTTCACGCAGGAGGAGGAGGAGCTCATCGTCACCCTGCACGCCATGCTCGGAAGCAGGTATGTATGTATCTTCCTCTCTGTCCTGTCATTTCATTTTTTTACTGCGAGCAATGTTGCATATCTAGACTATCTAGTACTGTTGCTGTAAGCGCCGGCTGTTTAGATCTTAGGACAGCGTGTGTGTTTTCAGTACCTACGTGAGTAACCTTGCAGCTAGCACTTCAGGTTTATCTACCTTAGCAAGTTAGCAGTTTTGAAATTATCACATTAGTCGGTGTTCATGCCCGTAATTCACGTGCTAGTTCACGTAAAAGAATAAGTCCGATTGCGTGTTCATTATTCTTCTGAGCAGTAATTGGTTTTTGTTGCAAATTAGTGAAAAGTTGAACATGGGGTGAAGATCTGAACCATCTTTTAATTGTGAGAAAATACAGAATTGCTTGCAAACAAACAACACAACTACGCGGGAATAAGCAACATGGGCGTAACGGAGGCCTGTGAGCGGTGACAAAATCTTTTAACATGAAAAAGGACAGCACTGTGCAGAATTACCTGTTGCCTTCAGTGGCCCTGCTGATGAAGTTAATCTTGTCAACGAAAATGACATGATAACATCATGCAACAGTGGCATACACAATGCATGCGCATTGCAAAGTTAATTGCAAACTTATCATCTTTCTCGTATGATCTGCGCAACAAAGTAGGAGCCTTAGCCCATAGTGTTGGACTGTTGGTAATGTTATTACTATCTTAATTGATGATTTATACTCAGCTTGAAGTTTTTTTCAAGACGGCTTTTTAATTGTAGTTCCGGATGTAATTAATTGATTTAAAATTAAGATGGGGATTACGTGGTAGTGCATGCATGTAATTGATCTGGGTGCATGCGGTTGCAGGTGGTCTCTGATCGCGAACCAGCTGCCAGGGCGGACGGACAACGACGTGAAGAACTACTGGAACACCAAGCTGAGCAAGAAGCTGCGGCAGCGCGGCATCGACCCCATCACCCACCGCCCCATCGCCGACCTCATGCAAAGCATTGGCACGCTCGCCATCCGCCCCTCGCCCACCACCGCGAGCGCCGCCTCCTACCTCCCCGCCAGCCCAGCGGCGGCGGCGGCCTCCCCGCTCCACGACGTCTCGTACTACCCCGGTCCGCAGCCGCAGCAGCAGGTCATCACGCACGTCGACGCGGACGCGCCCTCGGTGGCGGCGTCGCCGGATCACCATCAGCTCAAGTGGAGCGACTTCCTCGCCGAAGACGCCGCGGGCCTCGAGGCGCCGCAGGTTCTTGGCCAGTGCCAGGAGGCGGCCCCGGTGGCTGCTGGCGGAGGCCGCGCGTGCGGCGGCGACAGCGGCAGCGCCGCTGGTGCTGGTGCTGGTGGAGGCGGGGACGACGGCGCGGCGTCGGCGTCGGCGTTCATCGACGCGATCCTGGACTGCGACAAGGAGATGGGGGTGGACCAGCTCATCGCCGAGCTGCTCGCCGACCCGGCCTACTACCACGGCGGCTCCTCGTCGTCGTCGGAGATGGGGTGGGGCTGTTGATTAATTGATTAGTTGCTGCATTAATTGGACTGGTCTTTTAGCTTGAGCTATGTTACCTACGTACGTTTATTCGATTTAAGTACGAACTTGTTACTGGTACTCTTCGACTTATCATGAGCTGACTATCCTCTGCTTGGATGTTCTTTCTTGGTAACTTAGTTGGTACGTAGGATTAACCAGGGATAATGATCGTTGATGGAATTGTGCGTTGGAAGCTGGAACCATGGAGTTAATCAATCTAGCAGTGGCTGTTAGGGCATGTTCAATGATTTGCCTTTTAAATTGTATTTAACACCCTCTATATTATCTTGAGATAATTTTAAAGAGAAACAAGACACTATTTCAATACATTAGCTGTCTCTTTAAAGTGTTACAAGCATTTAAGCTTTACATGAATCAAGTATCTTGTTTCGCATCGATGTTCGCACTCCAACAGCAAAAAAAACTTCGTCGCTAGTGCTTTGTTTCGCGTGATACGTCTGTTGTTTCGTGAGAGGATACCTCATTCTCTATCTTCTTTCACTTTCCTTCACGTCACAAAAAAAACATATGTGACAACCTTAAAAACAGCTGAAATAGCACTATTAAAAATGCCCTTAGTCTGTTACTATTAATAAAGAATCAATCAGTTAATATTCGGCTGATGACGGAATCTAAGTATCTAACACGTCTCCAGGCACCAGAAATATCACCGGCCGGACCCCAGTAACCCTGATCTCGACGTGCATCAGCCAACACCACAGAACTGAAGCACCGTAAAAAAATCCTACAGGTTGCCGTTTACGCCCCGGCATATGCTTGCCACCCACAACTAATCAGAATTCTTACCCGAGCCCAGAACGGAACGCTTACCCATGGCTGGTTCCCATCGCCGCCTCCTACTCTTCGTGCTCCTGTCGGCCGCCGTCGGCGCCCTCCTGCCGCCGTGGGGTTCCTCGGCTGCGGCCGTGGCCGCGGAGGCGAAGGTCTCTCTCGCGCTCTACTACGAGACGCTGTGCCCGTACTGCTCCCGGTTCATCGTCAACCACCTCGCCGGAATCTTCGACGACGGGCTCATCGACGCCGTCGACCTCCTGCTCGTCCCCTACGGCAACGCCCGCGTCGGCTCCAACAACACCATCTCTTGCCAGGTGTAGTAATTCACCTATGTCAATGGATCGTTCGATTCATTTCAAGCCTTTTAATTAATTACACATCTCTTAGTTGTTGCCTTCGATTAATTCATCGGTGTCTCCGGCCCAGAAATTCTTGCACCGTTGCACGGTAGTGGTAGTGCCAGCGTGGCATGACACCAATCAGTCGCCATCATGACGTATTTGCCACTTTTTTTTTGTTGCCTCAAGCTGCTTTATATACACAATAGCATCTGAATTTAACAACAAAAAATCTGGTTGCCTTCTCTTAGACTAGAGCTAAAACAAGTACCAGTACTCCAGTTTCTCTTCTAAATGGGAGTGGGTTAATGGCTTAATGCTATACGCAAACCAAGAGAGGACATAATTTGCATCTCAATCATCTAGTAATTGCTATCCTATTGCTTTACTAGCTGTATAAGTAATGGTCTAGTTTTTGGGCAGACCACAAGGCTCCACTACTGGCCGTGTTACTTTTGAAATATACTTTTGTAGGTTTTAGTTCATGGAAATATTGCTAATTCATTATTCCAAGCTAAATTCGTATGAGATTTCGTAATTTTCTAGTTTTTATGAATACCACTATTCCACAACTAGCTAGGCAGGCATTCCTTCAGCTTCTGGGTTTGTGTATTTTAGTTGTTGAAAAGCTTGGCACACTATAGAGGTCCCCCACATCTAGTGAGAGACATAATTTGACAGGTGCATATAGAAACTAAAGAAGCTCAGTCATCATTTAATTGTGCATCAAAGCTTTGTCGTGGTAAGTATGCTGTATACAACTCTTAAACCTTATGCATGTTACTACATAACATTGCTATACCAATAATTAATGCACACCATTAGCACCGTAGCATCTTTACTTACAAGCAACACACGTGATTACCGTCTCATTACCCAAGAAAGAACAAAGAATTTGGCTTTACGACGCCACATCATGCAAAACTCTGTCGGCGAAATTAAATTTCGCTGGTAAATAGCGGTTACTGGCGGGGTCTAATAAAATTTTATATCGGGCAAAAAAATCAGATTCATCTAATTTTCATCCAAATTCAAATTTTAATTAAAATTAGATAAATTTCATCTTTAAATTTGAAAATTTCAACCTTCAATTCAAAATTTTCGTCAGAAATTTTGCCAAAATATCCAGTAACCGACGGTTACCAGTTCTATCGATGGAGTATGACAAAACTCTCCCATGTTTAACTGACATAAGAGGCCCACACCTAGTAAGTGACATAGAGACAATTTTTGTGGATTTTTTTTGCCAAATTTCGCGTTGTATTTATAGGTCTGACCGGCTCCAAACTTTTTTTTTTTGCAAAAATAGCACTGTTCCCGCACGGCCGCCATGCGGGAAGCACCTCCTGCCACCACGTGGCCGTTCCCACATGGCCACCGTGAGGGAAGCCCTTCCACCCCCACCTGACACCATGTGGCCCTTCCCCGCATGGCCACCATGAGGGAATCGATTCCCTCATGGCCGCCATGAGGGAACCCCCTACCGTCGCCATGTGTCCAATCTCCTCTCTCTCCTCTTCGATTAGGGTTTCACCCGATTAAATTAGGGAATTTTGTAGGAATTTTAAAATATATCAAATAAGTTCAAAAAATTATGAAATTTTACGTGGAGCCTCCCGATACAGTGTACTTGCTTGTGTAAATTTGCTGTAATTTTATTCATCCAAAAATTTTCTCGCTATTTCATATAAGTGTACTATTTGTACGAATTTATAAATATAGGAAATGAGCTCAAAAATTATGAATTTTATTTTGAAAGCTCCTCATCTAGTGGACTTGATTGTGTAATATTTTGACAAATTTGTATGCCTCAAAAATGAAGGATTAAGGTCACGAAGATTATGATTTTAGGTTTCGAAAATTAGGGTTTCATGATTTCATGTGACTTGAAATGTATAGGAAAAAAGCTGCATTGCAACTCCATTGGACATGTCAATATACAATATGGTGCAGGAGTACGCACATAACAACCAAAATAGACATATAAATATAGGAAAACAAAATATGAATACAAATATATCAAAACATAATCACATGACATGAGATACAATGTGGCTCACTCATCTGAGCCACTACCCTCTGCTCGTTGCGGCGGCCTCTGTGTGCGCCTGGATGTCTTGCGTCGGGCATATCCCGTCGGATACGTGAAGCGGTCGAGAGAGCGTGTGTCCGTTCAGGGGGGTATGGAGACCGTTAAGGTGGTGGAGGTGCATCGATAGGCTGAGTTTGGCCCAACAGACTCTAGTAGGCGTACATATCATCGTGATGAGGCATGCCGACCTAGGGGACATCTCCGACGAAATTATGAGTGATGGACTCGAAAAATTCACTCTGGGTACGTGCCTACAACTCCGGTTGCGCGGATGAGCTCTGGCCTTGGAGGTACATGGTGCCAGCCAACCCGGAGGAGCACTGCCCTTGAACGTACGGTGAGACAGTGAACCTAGAGGAGCTCTGCCCTTGAACGTACGGTGGGACAGCGAACCCGGAGGAGCTCTGCCATGTACGCTCCAAACCCTGGCTGCCATGGTCCCTGCTAGGAGCTGGGAGGCCCATATCGTCATCAATAGTCGACGTGAACTAGCCGTCACCCCCACGGTCAGCTGAAGGCTGCAAGACGGATGACCGACGGGGAGTGCTAGTCTGTGTACCGAACACGGACGGTAGAAGTGATTCATCCTGACGGACTTGCGGCGGAAGAACGACATGATGTTAGTAGAACGTAATGCATAACCAAACAACAGAACATAGATTTGTACATAACTTATCTCCCTACCGACCTGGGCCGCGGATGACCAACGGGGAGGCTCCACGTAAGTGAGAACGACATGATGTTAGCGAGAAAAATTCTGGACGAATAAAATTACAGCAAATTTACACAAGCAAGTACACTGTGTCAGGAGGCTCCACGTAAAATTTCATAATTTTTTGAATTCATTTGCTATATTTTAAAATTCCTACAAAATTCCCTAATTTAATCGGATGAAACCCTAATCGGGGAGGAGAGAGAGGAGATTGGACACGTGGCATCGGGAGGGGGTTCCCTCATGGTGGCCATGCGGGGAAGGGCCACGTGGCGTCAGGAGGGGGGTGTGGAAGGGCTTCCCTCACGGTGGCCATGCGGGAACGGCCACATGGCGGCAGGAGGTGCTTCCCGCATGATGGCCGTGCGGGAACAGCGCTATTTTTACAAACAAAAAAAAATTTTGGAGCCGGTCAGACCTATAAATACCACGTGAAAAGTGGCCAATATGGCTGAAAATTCATTTTTTTTGGGTGCTTGTATTATTGTACGTATGTACTTTTTTAGATGTACGTGTAGCCTTTGGGTTAGACAGTAGAGGCTCAGGTTGTTGTACAATGTACAGTGTACACTAGCGGCAGCGCTTTGCCTAACGAAACAAAATTCTGTTCAGGATCCGGCCACCATTCACAGATCCCCACCCCATGTCCCCGTGCGGGCGTATTGTCGCTGCACGTGGGCCCCACCGTCACGCCTGGAACCAAGCCTGCTTTTGTTTTTGGGACGGACCAGCGTTCGGATGTCCGGAGCGAGCCAAAAAATCGGACTCTTCAGACCACCCTCCGATCTCACTTAAAAGACAGCTCTGTCGTTTGATCCGTCGCAACAAAAATACACGAAACGTAACAAAAAATTATCGGGCCTACAACAAATATTGGACTCCGACGCAACAAAACCAAAAAATACAGACATGACTCCGATGCAACAAAACCAAAAAATACAGACATGACTATGTAACAAATGAGAATCGTTCATGCAGCAAATATAACAAACTATTGCAACTAAAATTAAACATTATCGTAGCAATGGAAAGTCATTGAAACATTTGCAACATGTGTGTGGTACTTACTGCAACATCTAAAAATAACAACCGCAGCAAAACGACTTACGGATTGCAACATTTTTACAGCGAGCGAGCCCACACCACTGTCTCATCATCGGAAGGCCCAAATCTAGTGGGGCGAGGCCAGCTTGGCACCACTGCCTCGTCACCTCGACTGTACCATCCTCCGTTCGCCATCCACGTCATGGTTGGGCAAGGGGAGGGAGTGTCGATGTCTCCGCGGTACTGCACGACGCCAAGACGGCGGCCAATATGGAGCTCTTAGTGAAGGATTTCTTCGACAGTGATGGAGAACACCTACCCCTCCAGGTGTACACCTCGGTGATTCGGGAGCTCGGCAAGGAGAAACACCTCGACGCTACCTTCATCGTCATGGAGCATTTCAAGAGAAGGGGTGGTAGCCTCAACCAGTTTGTGTACAATTGCTTGCCAAGCGCGGTCAAGAACTACGGAGAATTCAGGATGTTCAGCCGATGCGGAAGCACAGGGTTTCCCCAACTCGATTGGAGTTTCTTTTTCGGAGAGAGAGAATTGTGCAGGCAAGTGAAATGGTAAAAGAGCGGATGGAAAACACGTGGAGTGAATAGGAAAGTTAGAGAGAGACGTCAGATATTTTCGAGAGACACGGACCCGGTCATTACCCGTCGTTAGATGCACACGTTGCCGCCCGCCTGACGGTGATCGCCAATAAAAAGTAAAGAAGAACCCTTGCTAAGCTCCACTTCTCCAAGTTCCATCCACCCCACCTCCCCACCTCACCGCGACGACCTTCGCCACACCGCAAGCTGCTGATTGACCGGAGATTGGCAGCCATGTCCCATGGCGGCACGGCTCCACCCCTCCTCATCGCGGCGCTGCTCCTGGTCGGCGCCTCCGCGGCAGCCGGCGACACGGCGGGGAAGGGGAACGGGAAGGTGGACGTGGCGCTCTACTACGAGTCGCTGTGCCCCTACTCGGCGCGCTTCGTGGTGAAACACCTCGCTAGGGTCTTCAAGGACGGCCTCCTCGACGCCGTTGACATCACCCTCGTCCCCTACGGCAACGCCCGTGTCGGCAAGGACGGCGCCATCTCCTGCCAGGTGGGCCCCCGCACCGCGCCGCGCGCCCGATCCCTTGCTCTGCTCTGCTCTCCTTTCCTCTGCTACAGTACAAGGTTGTTTTCCGGTTGGGAATTCTGGGTGTGGGCTTAGTTCTTGGGTTAATTTTACTACCACTTGCCAATTTCCGTTCGTTCCTTTTCCGAGGTAGAATTGGGTTAATTACTGTTTGGTAGCGGTGCTTATACTGATACTGTTGAGCTGTTGGCTTGTTGCAGCATGGCCGTGATGAATGCTTTCTGAACAGCGTGGAGGCTTGCGCCATCGACGCCTGGCCGAATTTGGTAACTAATCACACCTCATAATCTGCTCACAGCTTGACACCAAACGTATTGTTGCAATTGCAAGAGGTTCTGGATAGAATCGTGCACTATGATGCGATGATCACAATGAGCTTGTTATCAACTAGTAGTAACTAATAGCATCATCCTATCATATAATAATACCCTGTGGTGAAAGTTTTCAGTTCAAATTCAGGCAATTCTGCTCCAAATCTAGCGGCTTTACAGGGGCTCTTATGTAATATCTGTTGCTGTTGGTTGCAGGACGTGCATTTCCGTTTCATCTACTGCGTCGAGGACCTGGTGGTGAAGCACAAGCACCAGGAATGGGAGTCGTGCTTCGAAAAATTGGGACTTGACCCCAAGCCTGTCACCGAGTGCTACAAGAGTGAGCGCGGCCACAAGGTTAGTTCCTATGACGCCCTTCATTATGCTACTTCTTTGTACAATTTCATTGCTTACTCAAATGCTAGCCACAATGTCTGCATTTTGTTTGTTTGCTCCATCCAGCTTGAGCTCAAGTATGGGAGACAGACTGATGCTCTTCAGCCTCCCCACAAGTACGTTCCGTGGGTGGTGGTTGATGGGCAGCCGCTCTACGAAGTAAGTGCCACTCTCAAGATCAGATGCACTTAAGGATGATCTCTCATTTCGCAGACTTTATTCTCAAGTTCATCACTGAAGCTTACCATCTCATCTATATATTATGCTAGTTTTTTTTACTTGCGACGAACATGTTTCCGTCTCAGGATTACGAGAACTTCGAAGCTTACATCTGCAAGGCGTACAAGGGCCGTCCTCCGGGGGTTTGCGAAGGGCTGGGTCGCCATCCTCCGAGCGTGCAAGAGGTAGTGGAGGCGGGCAACGGCGTCAGGTACAACTCCGGCGATATCAAGCTTGAGCACGCTGAAGATGATACCGCCGATGAGATGAAGATGGTGATGCCAGATGATGATAATTGATAAATCTGTGGGGGAGTAAGGTATTGTGCTGGTGACAGCCTGATCTGGTTTCTTGAGTAGTTGACCTGTGGAATCAATAGCCTGTTTGGCTGTTGCACATTCCTTGCTCCCGTACATGATGCGTGAAGTCCTCCTAAACTGGAAATGGATCATCCAGGAGTACAGTTACATGTATTAAGGCATTGTCTCCGTTGTATGATATAAGATGTCTAGATCTAGCGCTACAATACCAAAGGACACAGTAAAAACTCTATAGTATTTTCATGCTACAGTACCAAAAGTACCAAAGGATACAGTAAAAACTCTATAGTATTTTCGATACAGTAAACATGAGATGTTTCTACGGCCCTTGCTAGATGTTACTGCAGAATACTGTTCATACAAAATATTGTTTCTCAGTATTCTAACAGCAGAGGTAAAAAGTAAAACAAGACAATCAGCAGGTCAAGTACATCCTCCGCCGTGTAAATTGCAACCCCATCGCGCACATCAAGCCCTATGAGACGGCATAAGAGCTACAACTCCCAGGAAAACTAGTTCTGGCTTGTGTTGCTGCACGACGTAATCCCACGCCTGCCTGACGCAGATCCCAGCGTATCACGCAACTTTGCGCGGATGACGGATTGGTAATTTGGCTTGCCTGCCATCGCTGAGCTTGCCCTTGGCACCGCCAAAACTAACCATCGTCGCCTTGCCGCGACTCGCTCCTCCTCCCATGAAACGGTGTATCTGCACTATGGGCACACTTAGTTTAGGGGGAGCTTCCCAGCCGCGCGGGTGGTCAGCCGTCCGATCCGCTTGGATGCGATCGGACGGCTGAGGGTCCTCCGTCAGTTTTTGGCCCAAAGGGGGAGAAAGAGGCCGCTGGGGCTTTTTGGGCCGGCCCTGCCGTGGGCCGTGGCCGAGCGTCTTGGGCCAAATCGTAATTTTGAACAGTAAATCCGAAAAGGAGTTTTAATGTTTTTCAGAAGCTTTTTTGAGTGAATTTTGAATGCAAATTGAATCAAATTTCTGGAAATTTTTGCACCAACGTGTTAATTTTTCCAGAGATTAAATGAGTACAGTAAGAATGCTTCTGAGTATGAATTATTTTAGAATAATTACAGTTTCCGCTGCAAAAGTTAATGTTGATTGATTTTTCATTATTAAATTCGAACCAACGGGAGAATTTAATTTTGGAAAAATAGTGATAATTTCCAGAAATTTATGATATTGTTATTTTCTGACCAACGTTGATAATAACAATATTTTAATTTTTAATTGATGATTTTATGCATTATTTCTATTTCTGCCCAACGGTGATGTAGATTTAATGTATAGATAAAATTGATTTAATTGTATGTCGTATTTTTGACCAACGTTGGAAATAAGGCATATAATTTTAATGTTACGTTCTCACTTTATTTGAACCTTTCAAAGCGGATACAACTTGATGAGTTGTATCGAGAGATCCCCACTCTCAAAGGAGATAATTATGGAGAGTGGAAGAAAAAGATAGACTTAGCGTTTATCTTGGCTGAGGTAGACTGGGTTCTCACTACAGCACGTCCCACTGAGCCTATGGCACCAATGAGGGATCAAAATGAGGATGATACTGCTTGGCAGAAAAGACAGAGGGATCATGCTCCCTACAGATGTCTTATGACCTTGAGCATAAGAATGGACCACGACCAACAAGAAATGTTTGGTCGTGATAAAGAACACGATTGAGCTCGCAATTGTGGGCTCAATCGCAGAGTATGACACTGTCACAGAGTACCTTGAGAAAATAAAGAGTCAGTTTACTGGCTCTTCAAAGACATATGCTATACAGCTGATTAAGCAGCTTGTGACAGAAAGGTACACAGGTGGTGGCGGTGGCATAAGAGAGCACATACTAAGGATGAGTAACTTGGCATCCAAGCTTAAACTAATGGATTTGGCTCTCAAGGATGAGTTCCTTATTCATTTGATTTTTGCTTCCTTGCCGGAAAAGTTTGACACCTTTGTTGTCAACTACAACATGCAGCCCGAGAAATCGAACTTAGAAAAGTGCATAGCTATGTGTGTGCAAGAAGAGGAAAGATTTAAATCCTCACATGGTGGTTCTATCAACTATGTGAAGGACAACAAGAAAAAGAACTTCAACAGTAACTTCTCCTCAAGGAACAAGAGAAAAGTCCATGTCCATCAGCCTCAACAGAATAAGTTTGCAGTAGAAAAAGATCAGTGCCTTCATTGCAAGAAAAAGGGACATTACAAGAAAGATTGTCCCGATTTCTTGAAAATGATTATGTCAAAGAAAGGTGAGGACATTATTACCTTCATAAATGAGTCCCTGTATGTACAATATTCAAAATCTACTTGGTGGATTGATTCAGGTGCAACTGTTCATGTTGCCTATAATATGCAGGGATTCCGTTCAACGAGGAATACGCAAAGAAAAGAAAGATGCATTAAAGTCGCAAATGGAGTCCAAGCTGAAGTTGAAGCTGTTGACGATCTTTCATTAGAGCAAGCTGATGGCTTCACTCTCTTACTTAGAGATGTTCTTTATGTTCCCTCTTTACAGAGGAATTTGATTAGTGTTTCATGTTTGGACAATGATGATTATGATTGTCATTTTGGAAATGGCAAGTGTGAAATAATGTTTAATAAAGAATGTGTTGGTCTTGCCATCTTACAAAATGAGCTTTATTTGTTATCATTATATGATGATGTGAATGTCGTATGCGATAAAGGGAACGTCGCGTGCGAGAAAGTGAATGAATCCTCGTCTACGAATGTACACAGGAAACGAAAGAGAACTCTAGATGCGTCGTCGAAATTATGGCATCGTCGCTTAGGTCATATTTCGAGGGGAGAATAGAAAGACTAGTTAAGAATGATATTCTTCCTCCATTAGAGTTCTCAGATTTAGAACAATGCGAGACGCATTAAAGGAAAATATGTAAAGAAAATTAAGAAAGACGCCAAAAGAAGCACAGAATTCTACAAATTATTCACACAGACATTTGTGGTCCTTTTCCGTGAAAAGTGTGGATGGATATGACTCGTTCATAACATTCACGGATGATTACTCGTTATGGATATATTTATCCAATCAAAGAAAGAAATGAAGCCTTGGATAAATTCGGGATATTTAAGGTCAAGTTGAAAACCAACACGATTTAAAGATTAAGATAGTCCGATCGATCGTGGGGAGTACTACGATCGACATACCCCATATGGACAAGTTCTGGACCTTTGCAAGGTTCTTACAGAAAATGGTATAGTGGCCCCAAGATTCTACACCGGGCGAACCTCAGCAAAATGGAGTAGCTGAAAGACGCAACCGTACCCTGATGGATATGGTGCGAAGCATGATGAGCTATTCCACACTGCCATTGAGTTTATGGATGGAGGCGTTGAAAACCGCCATTCATATTCTCAACAGAGTGCCTAGTAGGTCGGTGCCCAAAACACCGTACGAGTTGTGGACAGGAAGAGTTCTCTCACTAAACCACTTACGTGTGTGGGGGAGTCCTGCTGAGGCTAAAGTATTTAACCCAAACCTTGGGAAGCTTGATCCCAAAACAGTAAGTTGTCATTTCATTGGCTACCCTGAAAAGTCAAAAGGTTTTCGTTTCTACTGTCCAGACAGATATACAAAGTTTGTAGAAACGAGACACACTGTCTTCTTAGAGGATGAAATGATGAGAGGAAGTATGGTAGCTCGTGAGATTGACCTTGAAGAGAAGCGGGTGTATGCGCCCACTCCGATGATTCAAGAGCCATTCTTCATACTACCTGCTGTCGCTGCACCGACGGTGCAAGACACTGTGGTGCCAGCACCTGTTATTGTTCCTCCTGTGGCAACATTGAATGAGAATGAGGAACCTATTCTTCAGGATCCTATAGAACCCATTGCCACAGATGAGGGGGAGCAACATCAGCCTCAAACAGAAAATGTACCAAATGAGGAGGCCCCGAGGAGGTCTCAAAGAGTAAGAAGATCAGCTATTTCTGATGATTATCAGATTTATCATACAGAGGAATTTCAAATGGAGGATGATCCCATCTCATTTGAAGAAGCCATGAGAAGCGAAAATTCTTCAAAATGGCTTGATGCCATGGAAGAGGAAATGAGGTCCATGAAGGCTAATAAAGTCTGGGACTTGGAAATTATTCCTAAAGGAGCCAAAACAGTAGGCTGTAAATGGGTCTACAAGACAAAGCTTGACTCCCAAGGGAATGTAGAAAGATACAAAGCGCGACTTGTGGCAAAAGGCTTTACGCAAAGAGAAGATATTGATTACAATGAGACTTTTTCTCCAGTCTCATGTAAAGATTCCTTCAGAATCATAATGACATTAGTAGCACATTATGATTTAGAGTTACATCAGATGGATGTAAAGACGGCATTTCTTAATGGGGACTTGGAGGAAAATGTTTACATGGCACAACCGAAAGGTTTTGTCGTGGAAGGAAATGAAAGAATGGGATGTCGTCTAAAGAAATCGATTTATGGGTTAAAGCAAGCTTCAAGACAGTGGTACTTGAAGTTTGACAGTACAATAAGAAAATTTGGGTTTAAATAAAATGTAGAGGACAACTGTGTTTATGCAAAGTTTAAAGATGGGAAGTTTATCTTCCTAATCCTGTATGTGGATGATATCCTCTGGCTAGTAGTGATGTTAGTCACATCGAGACTAAGAAGTTTTGTCCTCAAACTTTGATATGAAAGATCTTGGTGAAGCTTCGTTCGTTCGAGGGATCGAAATTCACCGGGATAGAAACAAGGGGATATTGGGACTATCACAAAAGGCATACATAGAGAAAGTCTTAAAGAAATTTGGTATGCATAAATGTAGTCCTTCACCTGCACCTATAGTCAAGGGCGGCAGATATGGGGATTTTCAATGCCCCAGAACCAAGATGAGATCGATCAAATGAAAGCGGTTCCATATGCTTCAGCTGTCGGAAGATTACAGTATGCTCAAGTATGCACACGCCCTGACTTAGCATTTGTTACCGGGTTACTTGGCAGATTCCAGAGCAATCCTGAAATAGAACATTGGAAATTGATAAAGAAAGTCTTACGTTATTTGCAAGGAACAAAAGGCCTCATGATGACATACAGAAGATCAGATTCACTCCATATAGTGGGGTATACAGATTCTGATTTTGCGGGAGATGATAGAAAGTCTACATCCGGATATGTGTTCACTCTCGCTGGAGGAGCTATATCGTGGAAAAGCTCAAAGCAAACTGTCACTAAATCGTTCACAATGTATGCCGAGTTTGTAGCATGTTATGAGGCTACGGGGCAGGTGAACTGGCTAAAGAAGTTCATACCCGGTTTAAAAGTGGTTGACGACATCAATAGACCACTTAAGTTGTACTGCGATAATGAACCTGCAGTAACGTATGCCCACAACAATAAGTCAAGTGGTGCTGCCAAACACATTGACATAAAGTATTATGTTGTGAAAGATAAAGTTCGGGATCAAATTATAAGTCTTGAGCATATAAGTACCGCAAAGATGTTAGCGGATCCGCTTACTAAAGGCTTACCACCCAACGTGTTCAGAGAACATGTAGCCGGCATGGGTTTAAGGGAAAGCCTATGATTCCTGGACTAAAAGATGGCCCAAAGGATTAAAGTAACTATTTCAAAACAGAGAGGTGTATTATAACTGTCAAATCTATCGGCGATTGACCGTGACGATGAGACATGCTCTATGCACTAATCTGTGATGGAATGAGTAAAGTCAAAAGTAATTAAAAGTTAAAGTATAGAGGAGATCAAGGGGGAGAATGTTGGATTGATCTCCCAATTAGCCCAACGACTAATCGGGGCCTTGATCCGCGCTTCGATCGGGGCGCCCACCATCTATTGGTGGTGGGCCCTCGCATGCGCGCATTACATAAAGGGTGGGGCCGCGGCTCAAAGCACGAGGTTGGCTCGAGCCATACACCCCACCGACACTGAAACCCTAGACCGATCTCCGGGGCGCAGTGAGCGACGGGAAGCTTCACCAGAGCCGGAGCCGCTACCTCCTCCCGCCGCTGTCATCGAACGCCGCCAGCTAGGGACACGCCGTTCCCCTTCGATGACCGTCGCTGCCTCCATGGCCGGCTCCTCCTCTACCTCCGACGGTACCCTCTCCCTCTCCTCTCTTCTACCTCTCGGATCTAAACCCCAGACAAGGAAAAGAATACAACAAATTTATCAAAGCCAATGTGGCCATTGCTTGATTGAGTTGTTGCATTGTTTGATCCCTGAAGAGATACTATGTTCGGATGTGAGATAGGGTCTTGTTTTTTACGGAGAAAAGACGTGGGGTCCGGTACCTCATGCCAAGCCAACAGTGAGCGGCCACGTGGACGGGAACATAGAGGCGAGCCACGACGGAAGGCAAGCAGGCAAAGCCGCATCCGACTCGGATTGCACTCCGCGTGGAATGCGGGCGCACGAATGCAATATAAGTAGCACACATACACCTTTCGACCAGCCATCCTCACGCACTAGCCATGGCGTGTGTCTCCGCCGTTGCGCCGGCGGCATTCTTTCCACTGCCGCCCTGTTCGGTGCCGTCGGTGCCGCCGTGCCGGCCGCCCAGCTCCACCGCGCTGTCCCCCTCGTCCCAGCCGTTCCAGCCGTGCCGCGTCATGGTGAGGTGGCAGCCTCCGCGCGCCGGCTGGTTCAAGCTCAACTTCGACGGGTCCGTCTACCACGACGGCTCCGGCCGGGCCAGCGTCGGGCGCCATCCGCGACTGCGACGGCCGCATCCTGCTCGCCTTTGCCGAACCGACAGAACACGCGACGGTGGGCGTGGTGGAGGCCCGGGCGCTGATCCGTGTTAGCACTAAACACAAAGAACACACGTGAACACACTCAACGCGAACACACACGCACGCGTTTGGAAACACTCACGAGTACTAATAGCAAGAACCATGCACACGCACACGTAGGCTTTGGAAAGAATCAACCGGAAGCAATACACATGCACAAGTACGGAAGGAAGTCACGTACTGGAAGCAAAAGAAGAAACACGATGAATTTTTTTTTGTGCTGCGCTACAGTGCAGCTTTTCCTTTTTTCTTTCTGATTGCTTCAATAAAACTGATCTGATTACGTATCCTTTTAAAGACTCTGATCAACTTGCTAGTCAAGCCGAAACTAAACATGGAAAGCCTAGCAAAGGAAATAAACTAATTTTGATCTGATGCTGATTGCATCAGGATCCTAATACCATATTACTTGGTAAGTCTAGATTAATTTCCAACAATCTCCCCCTAATCTAGACTTGCCGATTCTAACTTGTTGCGGCAATCGGCTCAACTACGACTTGCCCAACTGATACTCGACACAGGACGGCGAACACATCTCCTCAACATCCCGGACTCAACTCCACGAATTTGACTTAGGACGGCGAACACATCTCTTCAACGTCACGGACTCAACTCAACATCAAAACAACGTACTCGACTCAGGATGGCGAACACATCTCTTCAACGTCCCGGACTCAACTCAAAATCAAAGCAACGTCGGTTCGTCTTCAGCATCATCCACAATTAAATGCGCCTCCGCTCTCTCCTTCCTGGGATTACGGCATTCAGAAGCGAAGTGCCCGTAGTCCTGACAATTGTAGCAGCGAACCTTCGTCTTGTCGAACTTGCGATTCTTCATACCAGAATTGCCCTCTTTATTGGACCTGGATTCCCACTCGGCACGGGTGAGTAGTAGATGCTCACCTTCCTCGTCGCACCGCCGTCCCTTCGTACGTTCCTCATACGCCTTTAGTCGCCCAACCACCTCCACAACCGTCATCGTCTTCATATCAGCAAATTGCTCAATCGTGGAGGCGATCGACAAAAATTTGTCGGGGACGGCACGAAGAAACTTCTTCACGACGGTGCGCTCCTCCATCTTGTCTCCGAGGACACGAATCTCGTTGACGATGGTGGTCAGCCTCATGGCGAAGTCCTTGATGGACTCCGTCTTCTTCATGCGCATCACATCGAACTCACCCATGAGGGTCTGTGCTCGTGCTTTTTTGACGTGGTCAGCGCCGATGTGCATCTCCTTCAGGGTGTCCTAAGCCTCCTTGGCCGTCTCATTTTCGGCCAAGACCATCATCATGGCCTCGGGCACGGCTTGGAATATGACGGCAAGAGCCATCTAGTCCTTGCGCTCATCGACCAGCTCATTGCCTTCCACCGCCGCCCACACCCCTTGCACACGCATGAACACCTTCATCTTCACCGCCCAAGAGCCATAGTTGATCTCAGTGAGCATTGGGTATTGGAGGGTTACCGATCCCTCCTTCGCCGGTGCCTTGGATGCCGCCGTGTCCGAGGTGTCGCCACTAACCATGGACTTTTACGGGGACGACATCTGCTTCGGCATAACGCGCTACACCTCGCTCTGATACCAATTGTTAGCACTAAACACAAAAACACACGTGAACACACTCAACGCGAACACACACGCGCGCGTTTGGAAACACTCATGAGTACTAATAGCAAGAACCATGCACACACACGTAGGCTTTGGAAAGAATCAACCGGAAGCAATACACATGCACAAGTACGGAAGGAAGTCAAGTACTGGAAGCAAAAGAAGAAACACGATGGATTTTTTTGTGCTGTGCTACAGTGCAGCTTTTCCTTTTTCTTTCTGATTGCTTCAATAAAACTGATCTGATTACATATCCTTTTAAAGACTCTGATCAACTTGCTAGTCAAGCCGAAACTAAACATGAAAAACCTAGCAAAAAAAATAAATTAATTTTGATCTGATGCTGATTGTATTAGGATCCTAATACCCTATTACTTGACAAGTTTAGATTAATTTACAACAATCCGCGGGCTCGAACTCGCGCTGGAGTGTTTCGTGGACAGGTTGCTCATGGAGGGCGACGACCTGGTGCTGGTGCAGCTCCTGCGCCGCGAGGAGACGCAGCCGCGGATACCGCTGGCCATGCAGGAGGAGATCCTCGCGCTGCTCGGCTGCTTCTCCGAGTGCGAGGTGCAGCACGTCTACCGGGAGGGAAACCAGGTGGCGCACGTCCTCTGCCGGGAGGCGTACGAGCGCCCGGGGGTGTGGACGGCGGGCTCGTGCCGCGCGCCGTCTGGGAGAAGGCCCACGACGATCGCCACGGCGTCGCGCACGAGCGACCCCGCAAGCTGCACGCGTGAGTGATTCTTGGACTTCACGAGGGCTTCTTGGTGCAAGACGTCAGGAGAGTCAGGCGACGCGCGCAAGCAGCGGCGCGGCGGCCGGCCGGCCGGCCCGTGCTCTAGAACGGGGAGGTGTCAGTTGTGAGTTTCGTCCGATCAGGGTGTGCGGAGATCGAAGCTTTCTGCAGGATCGGCAATTTGGCATGGCCGGAATTTGGTGCATACACTAGGACGATCAGGTCGAATTGACAAATGAAGTTTTGATATTTCTATGTGTACAAATAGAATTCTTCCAGTTGTAAATATGTAGTGGTGATTATCATTCTTCATTTCTTCGTGTTAATAAGATGCAAGACTTCGTCTTGAAACATAAAAATTGATGTGCTCAAGCACCTCCTGTATTAGCTGTGCCGGATAACTAGAACAGAAAATTTATCATTTGCCCTAATATTTGATGTGCTCTCTTTTATTTGCCACTATTTTTGTTGCAATTGATCATTTGCCACAAAGTTAGAGAGACATTTGATTTTTTGCCTTTTTGGAAATTGTTGCCCCGGTCTTCTTCCCCTTCCTCCTCCTCCTCACCTCTCCTCTTCTCTTGCGCAGCCCACGCCGCCTTCGCCCATGTCGTTCCTTCGTCAGGCGTGCGGACTCGACTGCCACCGAGGTGCGTGACGCTGACACCGGGGTCGGCGGGCTAGAGAAGGAAGCTCATCCTCATCTTCTCTTCTCTTCTCTACTTGCCGCCACCAAGCCGCCACCTCCGCTTGGACGACCGCAGTCACCGTGTTGCCCCCGCCTCCCTTGAGCTGCACCGCTGACACTAGGGAAGAAGAATACGAGCAGGTAGATTCAACGGTCCGGTAGTCGGGGACGACCAGATTTGGCGGTGGCGTGACCGGGGACGACGGATACGGCGATGGTGGGCTCACTGGCGCGAACCCAGCTATCTCTGGTCCTCGGTGGCCGCCTCTTGCTGCTAGCCAGCTGTGGTGCAGAGAGAGATACGAGCACGCGGGCTCATGGCTAGCGGTGCGGCCAGAGGGATGAGGGGGTGGTGTGACTTCGGAGAGCGAATGACGGTTGGCATAGAGTAGTGGTCGCTTGGCCGGTCTGCCATGGCCGAAGCAAAGAAGATGTGGGGGATAAAGACAGGGGCAAAAATAGCTAAAAGGGCAAATAATCAAATGCATCTCTAACTTGGTGTTAAATGATCAGATGCAACAAAAATAATGACAAATGATAGAAACCACCTCAAATGTGAGGCAAATGATCAATTTTCCCTAACTTGAAAGTACACGTGCTGAAGAGTACTACCACTAGTACTTGGTGTTGTGCTAGATGTCGTACTAAGTATTAACGTATTACTCCCTCGGTAACAAAAAGAAGTCATTTTTTTACTTTTCAAAGTCAATAAGATGCCACTTTGATCACTAATTTTTTATCATATTTTTGTAAAAAAGTTATGAAAGTGTAATGTTACGAAAGTATTTTTCGTGATAAATTTACTCATATCATTATCGTTCATCCAAACTACATATTTTAGATAATATCTTTGGTCAAAATTGATACGATTTCACTGTACACATTCTAGGCGACTTCCTTTTGTGACTAAAGGGAGTACTTATGTAACTAAACCTTGTGCAAAAATGATTTTGACCGCCCATGAATGGTATGGTTTATGACATTTGAGAAATAATTATCGTTAAAACAAATATGTCTATGCGGCATTTATTTATATCAACAAACACAAATAAGTGATGTTTTAGACATTGGCACGGCGACTAAAATATAACTTTGACCATCAACATCTATCATAAATATACATGTGAATAAATTGCATGAAACTACACAAACTTCGACGAAACGATCACAAAGCTACACTTCTAACAAAAGTTTTCACAAAACTTCACATTCTATGCCCAAGTTATCACAAAACTTCACTTTTAACGCACACCCGTTTCAAGCAATAGGTTATGACAATCTAGGCCCAGATGTAAGCAACACATGGCAGTGTCTAAGCCACGTGGACCAAACACATTAGTGTCTGACCTATTGAGAAATAGCAGTAGTCATCACGTTGCTTACTCATAGATCAATCTATACATGAGCAATCACATGAACGCAATAGGAGAAGGATGAACACCAAGAGACATAAGTGTATAGAGGAGGATCCATAATCTTTATTCATCTGTCTGTATGCTGTACATGGGGTCCTCATATATATAACTCATAGGGGTGAAAGCCCTTCAAGGGCGGTTTAGTCGTTTGTCCATAACTAGGTTTCGTAACAATCCCTTTGGGCAATAGACAACGATATGTAAATGTCTCATTAAAAACTCCTTCAAAAAACCCATTGAAAAAAAGAATGGAGAAAAGAGTACATTACATTCGTATGTTGCATTACACTTGTTGTCTCACTAAAAACCTTTATGTGAGAAAACTTCAGGAAAACTCACTAAGAAAAAGAGCACAACGTTTAATCTTCGGGATCTAATCTTCAAGATTTTGTATAAATCCTCAGGATTTGATAAGGGTTATGATTTAGGGATTTACTCCCCCTAAACTCTGCAACTCTTTAAATCGTCTCATAACAATGCCATGAATGCATATTTAAAAACTGAATGTAGGCAGAGACTTAGTGAATAAATCATCTGGATTTTCATAAGACTTTGTTTGCAGGATCTTTACCTCACTATTCTTTTGGATTTCATGAGGATAGAAAAATTTAGGAGCAATGTGCTTCGAGATGTTGCTTTTGACATAATCCGTTTGCATTTGTGTAATACAAGCGACATTATATTTATAGATAATTGAGGGGGTGTTTACGTTATTAATGCCACAATACTTTTGGATATGGTTAATCACACGTCTGAGCCAAACACATTCAAGTGAGGCTTCATATAGTGCTATAATATCTAAGTGATTGGTAGAAGTAGCTACCAAAGTCTGCTTAGATGACCACCAAGAGATGGCTACACCAGCACAAAGTAATATAAATCCATTCCGAGATTTTGCACTATAGAGATTTGACAAATAGTCAGCATATCTTCAGGATTTAGTAATGATAATCAGGATCTATGTATGATCTTCATGATCTTAGCATTGTCGATCAACTCGATCTGAATTGTTAAGTGGTAAAACCTTCAAGATGAATTTAATCAGTAATCATCGTATCAACACCTTCTAGGCTTGACTAAGATTTTTAAAATATCAAGTATGATGATCAGTATTTAGCATATGCTCCCCCTAAAAACAACTTCCATTGAAGTCTTGTTGCTCCAATGTCTTTCATACATTTTTTTGAAAATGAACATAGGCAAGAATATTGTGATCAAATCTACTGGATTGCCACAGTGCAGAGTCTTAGTACAAATATCCTACTACTAATCTGGAGATTTTAGGATAAACACTATTCAGGAGTAACATGCTTAACTTATCAAATGCCACTATTTGATTATGCAATACAAGTAGATTATCCTTATAGAGGATATGAGGGTAATACTAGTTGCAAAGTCGTATGCCTTCCGGATACGATCTATTAAAATCTTTCAGGATCTTAATATTTTGTAACTATCTCTAAGTGGTTAAGGTTACAATAAATAGTATGTTTTGCGGATCTATAAGTATGGTTGTACCAGTTTAGAGTAAAATATAATCAGTCTTAGTTTTAGCGTTTAGGGGATTAATTGTCAATATCACAAATGTATGTTGTACCTTCATGGTACTAGAGGAAATCACTATTCTACTAACTTCTGGTGGAAGATGCACTTTATATGTGCTTATGTGGCGTACTTCTGGTCTTTAGGTTCCTCGTTCATTCTTTCATGTCTTGATGGGTCCTTTTCCACTCCTAGGGATCATATGATCATTGGTGTGATTAAGAGATTGACTGGTAAGATAATTTTCCTTCAGGTAGATACTCTCTCTTCCGGGAGATGGTCTTACTACAGGTAAAAGACTATTAGGTATAAGTTATATATATATATATATATATATATATATATATATATATATATTGCGATTTTGTTTCCTTTCTTACTAGTAATTTTGAGTCCTTCGAGGATCTCGTCAAGGATTTTCAAAACCCATTGACTGCATATTTTATTTTTTTGTTCATGCCGTTTGCCAGATTTATTATGCAACAAAACATTATATCATTCATAATAGGAGAGTAACGGTCTCTAAGGAGACCTTTGAACTAGAGCTTTCATCACTTTATTATATTCATAATGATCCATCAAGTCTGAACTACCTAGTTCTAAGACTTTTATTTAGCCATTATGGTTCAGCACATATGCTTTCATTATGTGACCCAATATGAACGCTTCAAGCGCTCGGCTATGGACTTTAGTTCCGAATCCGTATTCTCATAAGAGAAGCTTTAGCAATTGTAGAAGCAAAGTGATTGTCGACAACTTTTCTCCCATATCCTCCCAATTGAGGGTATCTCAGTGTTAACCATATCTTTATCATTTCTCAAATAAAAGATTCTTGATCGTACCGCATTCCCAGCATTGTAATATGTGCACATCAAGTTGTTGGGCTTTCATCTTCATGATAAACCTCTTCATGAGATATTTCACCTTTAAGGTGAGTTCTCTTCAAGAGAGTTAAAAGGAGTGATTAATAATTGTTTTGACTAGTGTCATTAGATCTTAGACCCGCAGGTGTTCCCACAGATTTTAGATCAAGAATCAATAAGTCAATTTCGTAGAGGTGGATATACTATTCAACCTAGGATATTCCACTCTTAACGATTTATTTACTACAAGTAAACAGTGTGGTAACGCCTCCATAATTGGAAAGTATCTGATAGGTTCCCCGCTTCTGGTGCCAGGAGTATAAACTAAACCTTAAGTTTAGCTTGACTAGTGCGTGTATCTTCGTACTAAATATATTTTCCTTCCAGAAAATACAACAACAATCGAACTTTTGGGCATTTTTCTCCCCCTAATGCCAAGATTTGATTTTTATTAATAGCATACCACAAAAATTCCCCTACCATGGGCACATGATTTATTGAATTTCAGATCCAACATGATCTCCAACAGCGGTGGTGGCCCAAAGGTGCATGCTACAGTGATGATAACATATGTGAAATGTTTTATTCATCCAACACGTACTTATTTCATTAAAGGGTTAGGTAATTTTATGTAGTGAGCTAAACTTTTATCATTGCAGTGGTAAGAAAACTGTATGATCCTGATATTTTTTAGGATATTCTAACTTCTGGTTGGTTATTAATCTGCGACAAAGGTCCCATACGGGGTCAAAGAGTTGGTAGACTTATTCTATATACCAGCTTCTTTATTATTTGCCTAAGTTTTGATCCAATTACTCATACCATATTTTAAACAATTTGGATCATTAAAGTTCAAGTTTATAATTACGCAACATATTTCCTTATGGTTATAAGCAGTGTATTCTAATTAGCATAAAACTGTAGGATGCTCTTCAGGAATATAAATATAATGCTAGAACATCAAATATTTGACCATAGTTAATTTGTATGAAAATACTAGATTTTCTTTTGGACTTTCAAATCTTAGTTGAATCACCCAAATAGTATAATTATTCGACGTGAATATTTATTATTCAACAGGAACACCAAATTTAATTAAGGGTGATAAACTGTATGCCTTATTTTAATTTGTAATGCTAGGATCATTATGGCCAAATTTAGATTATTCAGGATCAACAAAGTCCAATAGGTCATCTTTCTTTCAAGAGCTATATTTGCTTTAAGCAAGTGATATAGCTTCTGGTGGTGATGCAGTTGCAGACTGCACTTACCAATTTATGTATGTGTCATTTCCGATGAGTATAGCACGCTTCGATGCATAGTCGAATATGGCATATGTGCAACTACGTCAAGCAACTGTCGATTTACTGTGTGCATTCCCGCATGCTAGCGGTTAACATATTGCTGAAGATACAAATCAATTGCCCTTTGTGGGCAGCAATTATTATGGTTGCCAACAGCATGGGTATTAGCAATGTCATAAATGTTATTTTCCATATCGACTGGATAAGGATAATAATCATGTAATTTACTTTAATTATCTTCCAAAATAAACTAGATTAATTTATTACTTCGGGTTAATTTTCTTCTGGCTTTGAATTAGGATATGCTACTGTGCTTACCATGACTCTTGTTTTCAACAATTATCTATGCCTCTTAACTTCAAATGTCTCACACATGCCCAATTTCCTCCCCTTTTTCATGTCAACTGTAAAATCCCAAGTGATAGCATGTGCATCAGGCATTTGCTTGAAATCAACTCGGAGTTAAAGATTTGCAATCATACTTCAACATGAGTACAATTTTGTTGGCATGAAACCAATATATACTCTGTAATATTCTGCTTACAAAGTTCTTTAATTAAGAAAACAATGTGGTGGAGAACAATGTATATAGACTCCAAGTCTTAGGGCTGGAGTTATTATGTACTTATTTAAGGAATATGGTATTTTCTAGCCAAAATTATCCATCATAGATCAACATATGACTAGGTTTGGTCTGGTGCTACTGAGAAAAATAGTTTTCTTTTTGCCATCTGGGCACCCGTGCTCTACAAGCTAGTGAATTAAGGATTATTAGATACCAAGAGCACATGTACAACATTTTTTAGCAAGGCATGTCAACGTATTTTTAATTTCCGAACATATAGTTCACAAATTTATTCTATGCAAGATCAGTTTACTACAAGTAAGGTATGCTACTAGCAATATATTCTATTAAGCAGATTTAATCAACTATTCAACAGGAGATAAGATTTTAATATATCAACTCAAACCATTAATTTATATATGGCATCTGGAAGAGAGAAAAATGATAAAATGCATAAGGTTCCATTCTAAAGCAAAAGATAAGAGATGCTTAGCAGGAGCAGGGTCAAGCTTGACAGGAGTTGAATCTATACTACTAAAGCAACTCGTGCAAGAAAACAACATCTTTACAAAGCTAAGGGATAACTAGAAGATTGTTATAGGTCTCCATAGAGTATAATATGAGCTTATCATTGTGGATTCAGGACAAACAAATATCCACTTAGCAATGTCAAACATGTCCCACACAATTTATGTAATTTTCCATATGTTTACAGCTGATAAAACATTTTAAATGGATGAAATGAGTGTAAAAATAATAAATTAATATCTATTCAGTAGATAACTTTATACATTTCCCATAATCTTCCTGGTATTTTAAGGATTTTTCTGATAATTTTTAAGGTCTGGAAGCAATTTTCAGAATTACTAAACCCATTAAAAAAATCCCTAACACACAATACCAAGGAAAAACATAAAAATATGATGCTTCCAAGGTGTATTAGGTCTAAGATTTCATAATTTATGGAAGCTCACATACCTTAGAAATTCAGTTTCTAGGATTAATTTAATGTTATTGCATAAAATAAATAATATTAAAGCAAATAACTATAAGCTGAGAGTCTAGATTATAAAATAACCATAGAAAAAAATGATCTGTCGTAAAAATCAGATTCCCGAGGGGTTATTCTGCAAGAATATATAAAAATCAAAATTCACCGTAAATTTCCCAAACTCTAGGGTGTTTTCTGTAAAATTTCCTTATCCGCAAAAAAATCCTCATAATTTTCTAAACTCCGAGGGGCCATTTGTAATTGTTTTAGGTTTTTTCTTTTTCTCTCGATTTTTTTCTCTGTCGGAATTTCCTTGGGCCAGACTATTTTTTCTTGGCCCAATTCGGCCCAAACTGGCCTGGTCAAAAAATACGTAGGGGAGAGTGGATAGGGTTTCCCTTGCCATGCTCCCCAATGGCAGCGGTGGCTCCTTATGCGCACGGAGCTAGGCAGGATGGTGGCGCGGCGCGACGAGCAACGCCGCGACGGGGCAGCGCGGCATGTGCGGCTCTGGGCGGCGGTGCGGTCCGAGGCATAGCCGACGCAGCATGAGGCGGCCGACGCGAGGCGGCGGGCATGGCACAGCCGACGACGCCACCGCATGCCAGTGGGGCTGCGCATGGTGGGCGTCGGCGTTCGGCGGGCTCCGGGCCGATCGACACATCGCAAATTTTTTCATGTGTACTAACGGCTCGTTGTAGATCTTGGAAAAACCAATCCATCTGGTAAGGCATTGATAGTGTGCCGATGGCAATCAAGATCGGCAGCAATTCATCAAGGATGTCGATGATCACCACTCGCGCCTACGCTGCCGAGAGGAAGAACGACAATGAAGTCGAGTAGTGTCATGCGAAATAGATAGGTCGATTGCAGCGATTAGGATCAACAAAAACAAGATTGATCTAATTACCAACATTTAGAACGACATACCGGATCAAGAGCTTCGTGTTGATAACATGTTGAGAAATAGCGGTACTCGTCACGTTGCCGACTCGTAGATCAATCCATACATGAGCAATCACATGAACACAATCGGAGAAGAATGAACACTAAGAGACACAAGTGTATGGAGGAGGATCTATAATCTTTATTCATATGTTTGTATGTTGTACATGGAGTCCTCATATATATAGCCCATAGGGATGAAAACCCTCCGGATACGGTTTAGTCGTTTGCTCATAATTAGGTTTCGTAACACGACCTATATAAACTGACATGGTAAAGCCGTGAAGGTGTGGTGGATAGAGGCGCGGATGGGCGCACCAAGGGGTGGCACATGATGAGGAGTGACTTGTCTCGGATGGCAACTCCGATCTAGTCACCATAACGATTGCATACATGTGCCACTTACATGCGAGCCTAGTTGTCATAACCCGTTGTCTAGGACAGGTGTCCAATAAAAGTCAAGTTTTGAGATACCTGAGCAAAAACAATGCGTAGTTTTGCGTAAACTTTTAGTAAGGTGTAATTTTGTGATAGTTTTGTATGTGTAATTATATAAAATTTAGAGAAAATTACAGTGTAGGTCCCTGAACTTGCGAGGTTATGCTACTTAGCTCCCTAAACTTGCAAGGTTGTGTCACTTAACTCCCTGAACTTGTGTTAAAGCAAAGTTCGTCGGATGCGATGCCGGTGACTTCATCCCCTCGAGTCCGGTGGACTCGTCACCGCCGCGTTCCAGCCGTGTTCATCGTTCTCGTCACCTCACGTTGACAAAAACGGAATTTTTGGACCAGGGAACGCACTGTGCTCACGTCTTCGCCAGAGCTCCACCGTTGCAGCTTACCACTGCCCTCACCCTTGCTTTCTCTGAGTCGACTGTGAGAGATAGAGAAGTACATTCCCAATGCCAGAGTAGAAGTTACTCACCCTGCACAAAGTCCATTTGGCCGTTTGCTAACAGAAGAGGCTGAGCTAGCGAATCACCGTGAGAGAGAGAGAAGTATTGTGCCCCTGCTCTGGTGCTGGGAATGTCTCTCTCTCTCTCACGGCCGACTCAGATGAGACAAGGATGAGGGCGGAGGCAAGCTGCGACGGTGAAGCTCCGACGAAGACACGAGCACGATGCATTCTCGGGCCCGAAAAATCTATTTTTGTCGGCGTAAGATGACGGAGACGATAAATACGGCGAAATGGGGTGGTGACGAGTCCACTGGACTCGGAGAGGACGAAGTCGCCGGCATCGCATCCGACGAACTTTGATTCAACGCAAGTTCAGAGAGTTAAGTAGCACAACCTCGCAAGTTCAGAGGGCTGAGAAAGGAAAATACAAGCTCATGGAGCTAAGTGGCATAATCTTGTAAGTTCACGGGTTGAGAAAGTAAAATACAAATTCAAGAAGCTAAGTGGCACAATCTCACAAGTTCAGGGACCTAC
Source organism: Ampelocalamus luodianensis (assembly GCA_036346255.1). Taxonomy (NCBI): domain Eukaryota; kingdom Viridiplantae; phylum Streptophyta; class Magnoliopsida; order Poales; family Poaceae; genus Ampelocalamus; species Ampelocalamus luodianensis. Next base: position 20,492,893 of record CM070622.1, on the reverse strand, counting down.
TGTGCAATTTTTTTCTAAAATTTACTCTATATTATGTAAAACCTAATAAAATTATGATTTTTTAGATAAATATAATCAATATAAAAAGATATTGTTGTTCAAAGTTTCTCATTTCCTTTTCTAGTAGTAGTTCGGAATGTTGAATTCAGAATCAAATGCACCGACCGTCGAGTGACTCAACCGGACTTATCCTTAAGGGCATGTACTTGAACAACAATTAATTAAATGAGTAATTAATTTGTTCATCATGATAATGGCTCTCCACAGCAAAGCTTCGCTCATCTACATATTTCTATATATTTTTTCCGAACTACAAGAAAAAAAAGGGAAAATTTGATTGGTGTTATTTAAAAGTGTGCAATATCAGTTCTACCACCGGAAATTGGATCATGTCATTGTTACCATGAAATTGTTAGCTCCATTTCGTTTTTGCTATGTTCGTCAGTCAAAGCCCTTTGACTGTCAAGTTGTATGCGAAAAGACTTATTTACCCTTGTTGTTCTTCATCTTTTTCTTCATCCCTTCTCTCTGCCTCTCCCCGTCTCTCTTCACTAGTGCATCTCAGCCCCACCCCCAGCCGTCGCCCTAATGCCGGCCCCGCCCGTGCGTTCGCGGGCCTCCATGCCACCACCTTGGCCTCCCTCACGCATGCCTAGGCTCCAACACACCGTGAAGACCTCGCCTCCGCCGTGCGCCTACCTCGCTGACTCCCTGTAACATCCCATTTTATGGGCTTTTTGAAAAAATTTAAAAATAAAAATAACCATTTGGTTTTGATGAATTACTAAAGCTTAACTTGGAGATTTTGGGAATTGAAGGCGATTTAATGTGCATTAATCAAACTTCAATTAATTTGGATTTAGTTTGTTTTGAGTTTATTGGAGTTCTCTGGTATTTAGAATTCCCTTTCTCTGTTTGTTCTGTTATTCCATCGGCCCGTTCCTCCTCCTTAGGACCTCTTCCTTACGACCTCCTCTTATCACGACCTCCTGTGGTCACAACCTCCCCCTTGGTCACGACCTCCCTGTGATCACGACCTCCCTATTGGTCACGACCTCCCCCTCGGTTACGACCAGCCTTCGGTTACTACCATAACCAGTCTTTGGTTACGACCAGCCTTCGGTTACGACCAGCCCCGCCTATCAGCCTCCTGCTCACCTTTTTATTCCTCCCGTCGCTAAAGTCCTCGCACATTAAATGCCGACAGCGCATTTAATTGCCCGTCCTCCGTCGCGCCTGCTCCCATCCCATCCCCTTTTTCCCCAACGACGTGCGCATTTAATTCCTTGACTATCGCCACGCACGTCTCCCCTCCTGTCCCCTCCCCCACCTGCTGACCGTGCGCCCGTACCGCCCCGCCGCGTTTTTCCTCCCTCTTTTTCCTCAGCCACATGCACATTAAATGTTGTTGTCTTCGCCTTGTCGCGTTTTTCCTCCCCTTTTCACACTGCTCCATCTTGTTGACCGGTTCTGCTTCCTTCCTCGATAAATAGAGCGCTAGGGAGCCCTTGCCCTCTTGTTTTTCCCCACAGCTCTTAGCACTTCCTCTCGCCCGCTTTGTCGTGCTTCGAGTTTCGTCGCCGCCGGCTAGAGCTCGTGCCATCGCCTCTAGCGTCGTCATCAAGCTTCTCCGTCGACGACCGAACCACCTTTTTCCTCGTCGAACTGTGTGCTGCCTTCACCTATTTAGGTGAGCACCACGTGCACCAAACTCCCCCTCTCTCGCTCTTGTTGCTGTGGTTTGCCCGAAGCACCGCGCTCTAAGTTTAAGCCCCGCATCAATTCGTGTCCCAAAGCTCCTTGAAGCAATCCCCTCACTCCGGTTCAGTTTTGGTTTCATAGGAGTCACTGCTTTTCCGCTTCTCCTTCAGTCCCGGCTAACCCCTTCGTCGCTGTCCTCCTTCACTTTCAACTGTGAGCGTCCCGCCGCCGTTCGCTGTCCGCCGACCTCCTCCGATCTCTCTCTCTCTGCTTCGTGAGTTTCTCCGTGCTTGGTTTTCTCTCTTTTGTTCTTTCGGCCGCGTCGAACAGACGATCCTTTCTCTGTTCAGATGGCTAAATCTAACTTCATCTAATTCAAAATTTTGTTTATTTTGAGTTTGCTAGAGTTCTCGGGTGTTTAAAATCCTCTTTTCTCTGTTCGTTCCGTTTTCTCCTTGGCCCAGCTCTCCACTCTCTCGGTTTAGACCACCCTTTTGGTTTAGAACTCTATCTCGGTTTAGACCACCATCCCAGTTTAGACCACCATTTTTGGTTTTGACCTCTCTCAGTTTGGACCACCCTCCTAGTTTAGACCATCTTTTTTGGTTTAGACCTCCCTCTCGGTTTGGACCACCCCAGTTTAGACCACCCTCTTGGTTTAGACCTCCTTCCTACGACCACGTTGAGTAGTCGTATCCCTCCTACGACCACGTTGAATAGTCGTATCCTTCTTGTATTCCTCTATACGACCACGTTCAGTAGTCGTATCCTCCTTACGACGCCGTCGAGCAGTCGAATCCTTCTTCTTTCGACCGCATCAAGTAGTCGAATCAACCTTCCAACCAGTCGAGTCCCCTTTCTACCAGGTAGTCGAGCCTCCTTCCGACCACCTGTATTCGAGCCTCCTTCCGACCTTGTGATTTCAGAACTTCCGAGAGCTCGTTCTCCTTTGTTCGAACTCCGATCAGAGTGGTTCAAATTTCTATCTTCTTCTAAATTCAGTACCTTTCTTTTGGTTCTGGTTTGGTAATCTTTTGGGGTTTTATTTGGAGTTTTCTTATTTACTTGGCTCTTTTTGCACGTATAGATTCCGGCATTTTCGAAGAGTTCTTGGATCAGATGACCTCGATCGAAGCATCTCAACTCTTCAACGAAGGCAAGTCGTAGACCTTTGATTATGTTGTACCCAGTTTACAAAATTATATTGTTTTATATCAATATGCATGGCTAGTTGTATAAAAATAATTTGGGAGATAGCTAAGTACCTACTTGACAATATGACTCCTTGAATAATTATGATTAGCATGTTGACATGTACCCTTAGACACCGTAGGTTGAGTACTCTTAGTTGGATATTATTGTAATACCAATATGGGTGCGTATTATGCTTAGTCATGCTTTAATTGTGCGATGTTTCTCGATCACCTAATTCAGTGATGATAAATTTGACTTAATGATATATAGAATCGGAGTGCGATACCACTGTTGTGCAACTGTGGTGTGAGATCACAGTTGTGTCTATTGTGGTGTGATGCCGCTGTTGTTAAAATTTGTTGTGCCATGGCAAGAGTTGTCATTTGGCTGGGTTGAACGAAAATAATTTCTGCTCGGGCGGGTGGTCGGTGGCAAAGGTGGAATGTGCGAGGAAAAAGTGTGGGAGGCACAATTTTGGGTGCGAGAGGCACTTAGGTGCGCGAGGCACGTGGGATGCGGAAAGTCTCGCCTGAGTAATCACTAAGGACTTAATTTTGTGCGCCATTGATCTGGGTCATACCGTGCAACCACAAGTTCATTTATGCGGTGGACCTGGCCAACTAATTAGCAAAGTTTTGAGTCAATTCTATTTTGGTGGTCGAAACGGTGCAAGAGGGGGCCAGAAAGGCGAATCCTTAGCGGCAGAACCGAGTCAAAACAGAGCTTTGTAAAAAGCCTGGTGATAGTCTCTCCTTGATTCACATGTCTAAGGAAACGTGTGTTGTATCAAGCGATTATCTCTTGTGGGAAAGTGTACAACCTCTGCAGAGTGTAAAACTATTCGAATAGCCGTGTCCCGGTTATCGACAATGCCTGATAATTTCACATGAGGGGTAGATTTTTCTCAAAAATGTGGTCGTGGTTGGTTTCGATTACCACGTCTTGGTCGTAGGAGTGGTCTGGGAAGTGAACAGGGTGTTCACGAACTGTTTCAAAGAAACTGATTACTTATGTATTAATCTTTCAACTTGTGCTTTTAATCTACTTACTGTATTTCCAGTCAATACTGCTTTCTGCAAAATAACCATAAAACTATCCTTATCAAGCCCTGCATGAATACTATTTGTATACATTTCCCTACGACTTGCTGAGTACATTCATAGTACTCACGGTTTTATGCCCTCTAGTTGATCAGTCTCCACAGAAGAACTTGGATGCACCGCGCTCTTTGAAGACCCTGCGTACTAGGAGACGTCCTCCACTCGATTGCCTGTGGGCATGTCAAATGGCCTCTACGAGTTCTATTCCGCTACAAGTTTGCTCTGGTCGTGGATCTGGTTGAGGACCTGGTCGTGACCTTAACCCTGCGTGGCAAGCCTTGTAAAAACCTTGACCATAAGGTCTTTTGTTGTAAAGTATTATTAATTTGTCTGTCTCATTAGCCGTTATGTTGTATGGATATGATTTCATCTATGTTATAACTATGCAAGCTAGCTACTGATCATAAGACTAGTTCGAATGCACTGTAAAGTCTAGGGTTCCACGCCGGGTCCTCCCTTCACCGTGGCCTTGCCTCGCCTCCGGCCCACGCCTATGTCGCGCTCCGCGCCGGCATCGCCTCCGCTTGCCTTGCCTCCACCTCGGCCGGCCTCGCCTCCACCATGGGCCTCTCGCCGCCTCGCCAACACGCCCACCAGTTGCCACACCATGGCCAACCTCCCTTCCTTCGTCGGCTCCGTCTTCTAGCTGCCCCCCTCCGTTAGCCTCCATGCCACCGCCTTGGTCTCACCTCCGCCACAGGCCCCCTTGCGTCGACCCTGCCTACGCGCCCACCAATCACCACACCATGGCCACCCTCCCTCCCTCCGCCTCGGGCCCCCTCGCGCCGGCTCCACCCACACCTCCATTAGCCTCCCTTAGCCATGGCCGCCGAGGGTCGGTGGTGGCCCTCCCGACTAGCTACACGGCAGAGCTAGCAATGGGCAAAGAGAGAAACGAGGGACTGATAGTGGGGCCCACAAGCTGGCAGAGGTATTAAACGTCTTTTTGAAAGGAAAAAACTGACAAAGAAATAACAGTCAAATGATCTACTGTAGCAGTCAGACTAACAAATACTAACGATAAAGATATAAACAAAATGGAGCTAAAAATTTCATGGCAAAAATGACATAGTCCAATTTCCGATGAGAGAACCGACATTACACACCTTTCCAATGGTACCAACCAAATTTTCTACACTTCAAACTTAGCGAACAAACCTCCCATGCAAGACCTTACGCAAACGGTTCTTGCAGGCATTTGGCACAAAATAATCAATATGTTCGAGTACAACCTCACCCGTGTATATTGCATCAAGCCCTCCGGAATCAAAAATTTTACTCAGTAATCACAGGCACAAAAGCTACAGAAACTCTTCAGGAACATGGTTCTGACTTCTGGATTCTTATCGCTGCACGCGATCCAATTCCTGCCTACTTTCATGCAGATCCCAGCATTATTTTTCGTGCACGACGAATTGACACTTCGATTTGCTATCAACCCTGTGCGTACCGGCGTACCCTCAGGCGCCACCAACCATCATTGTCATGCCATGATTTGCTCTACTGGTGCATTCAACAATCAATACCCATGATTAGGTACATCTGCACTGTCGAAACACTTGGCTAACTCCTATCAATTGCCCTTCCATATATATGAGCAGCTCAATCCCAAGATGTCACAGATAATGCAACCCAAAGATCATTAGATGTACCAGATATATACATCCGATGTGTCTCAATCTGTTCATCCGTACATAACGGAGTTGGGCTTGAATAGTGACCATTGCTTATTCTCTCCACGACCGAGAATACAATTTCTCGTTGTGTAGGTTCATGGCCGTTCAAAAGATTTCCCATGCTCAAAACTTTCCTCCATGACTGATTAACAGTAGGAGGAGGAAACAGGTTTGATACAGCATCTCTCTCATGCATCCCCACCTTTTCATTAGTAGTGAACTCCTAATATAGGAGATCAAAAGAAGTCAGGAACATGGCCTTAGAAAAAATGTCAGAAAAAACAGTGGCCAGGTATTATGAAAAACCTCGTAAATTAAATTTACATTACTCAAACAACAGAAGATTCAGAGTAAATCAAAAGAAGTGATAATATGGGCATCGCTGTGAATAAATACCTCCAGCCCACAGAATCTGGTTGGACAATGATAAAATCAGACTGACAGAAGCTGACAGCTCACAATTACACAATTTCGACTCGGTTGTGTCCAAACTCATAAGGAGTACGACTATCACCCACCTCAGGGGAAAAGGCTATAGGTAGTAGAACAGTAGCCTATACAATAAATAAACTGAGCATCTCATATAAGAACTGTGTAGCCCACCAAAAATAAACTTAAGAAACAAAAAAATTGAAGAGGAATGCAAGCAATCATATGAGCAGATTAGTTTGACATCTAAGCATTTTAGTTCCATCAACTTCGTTTCTATAAATGCTCACAGAAGTAACAAACAAAAGTAAAGAATAGGATATGGCAAGAATTTACCTTCTCATAGCAAATACTTTCCAAGCTAGTTCCCATTTTTGGAAGATAGTAATTGAAGTAATCAGTAAAAATGGCTTGAGCCAGTCGTGGAGCATCTATAAGTTTTCGGTGGACTGAAGAGGCAAGAATCAGTAACTTCTCGATGTGCTCAAAAACTTGAGAAAGCCGCTTCAAGTCTCCAGCCAAATCACTGATGTCGGATTTCCCTGTAAAATAACCAGTGCTCATAAAGTCGTAATCCTGGAGGTCCTCTGGTTTCTGAAGGCTGGCTGACTTCCAGCCTAACCAGTTCAAATATTTTATTTGCCAGGGAACTAGTAATCCTAGTCTACCTAACTTGTTTGGGATCAAAGGTTTTGTTGTTGTTGTTGTGGAACTAGTAATCCTAGCCAGTTTTTCACCCCTGACGGTACCTTCATATAATAATGCTCTTAACAGCAATGCCTCTATATCAATACACTTCATGTTTATTTGGACGGACAATTGGCTGTATTGGTCAGCCAAATAAAAGGACATGTAAATAAAAAAGCTTCACTTCGGACCAAAGATCTCCTATGAAAAATCAAAGCACCCATTTTTTTAAAAAAAAACACACACACACAATGTGAGTCTACAGTTTATGCACAGTGTACGGCAAGTATGTACCACCTTGAAGAGACTTCAATGTTGACGCCATTGTAGCATATAACTGATCCATTTTAGTCTTCATTAATTTAAAACCACCATATGTTGTCTTGTTTAGGATGTCAGCCGACGATTTGAAGGCAGTGCAGACCATTTGCTCAAGGAGCTGCTGTGGTCTCAAAGTTTCAAGGTAATGAAGTACCTGCATATCACAAACATGCAAAGCTCATAGTCATGTAGATTGTGATTTCAGTTTTTCAAGTGATCCAACGACCTATACAGTTCAAAATTCCATCTGCCAGCTAAAAATGTGCTGATTAATTTCATGTGACTTTTTTTACTATCTTTGACGTCTACTCGTAGGCTTCAACATACACATTAGTCATTTTGTTGGTCATCTATAATTGAACAACCACTTTCTGGCAAACCCCACTGCTCCACCCTACTTAGGTACCACACCATCCTATATGATGAAACAATCACTTGTACTAGAATAAGTTAGAGCAAACCACCTTTTCTCCTTCTCGAATAGGATCAAGCAGAGATTTCTGTTCGGAGACAGGCAAAGCTGGAGCATCATTCCAGATTTTACGCCACATATTCCCATGTTCAGACATACGCTGAGAAAGCTTTCCTTTGGGTGGCCAACCTGAATTACCATCAGCTTTGTCCTCACTCACCCAGTCACCAGGTGAATGCCACCGAATAAAATCTTCGAAGACAGCATCTGGATTTGCGGCTTTAAATGCAGACATATCTAAGCAAGGGGCAGATCTTCCTAATTAGTAACAGGTGAAGAAATTCTAGAATAAGAGGAATCAAATAGAAAAGTAGGAATGCATATTCCAAAGAAGCACTGCTCATTGTTCATACAGCACAGGAAGTAAAATAAAATTCAAGATAGAAGTAACAATTAATTAAGTGGGGGATAAAATATGGCATGGCAATTTTCAGAAAACCTTACCGGAAGATAATATATCCCTTTCCAGTTGACCAGATAGACCCTGCAGTAACAAAGGAATGATATGATATTTTACACTAATTTTCAGGTGATTTAAGTAGGCTAACTGAAGTACAATACAGTTCACCACACACAAGAACAAAAAATAGATTAAAATTAACTTGAATATAATAGAGTAAGTACATGCATCTATCCCATTTACATAAGCTTACAGTAGTTTCACAAGAATCCTACCACACAAAAGAATATTTGGACACTTAAGGCATGGTAACTGTGAGTCCAATAACTTACAACAGCATTTCCAAAAGCTTCGGCTGCATGGAGCCTTTCTTCATGCATATCTTCTGTCATCAAAGGTGCATCCTAAGAAACTGATGGAAAAATAAGGGTGTGTGTGTGCACATCTCAATATTAAATCTGAAGAAGAAAGAGGCAAAGCAGAACCTGAGTATATGGAGCATGCATTTCCTGAAATGTATTCAGGAGCATCATTGAAGGGACGACACCTGCTGATCCTTTACGAGTTTTGTTTGGTGCCTGTTCTAGAAAAGTTAGCATCAAATCATTTTTAATTTCAAATAGACATACCAAATGAATGTACATTACCGTGCTATTTGAAATCCCATCTTTATGTGCTTGATCAGCACCCTTCTCACGATTCAATGATTTCTTTCTCTCAATGCATATCGCAAGCTTGCAGGGAGAAAATACAAAAGGCAAAATTATGTAAATACGCTGATCTAACAAAAACAGGTTATCCAGAAAACTCAGGACCAAGTGTAGCGAGGAGCGGCGTGTTACAGAATACAAGAGGCAACAATGAAAACACAAATACAACACACTTCAATAAAAACATGGTTATCTTTGTCACTACACTATGAATATAATCCTGTTCAAAGGATGACTGGATTTGTGCGGTTGAGTTTTTGGGAAAGAGTAATATACCATAAACTCCAACCACGATTTCACTTAATATTAATGGACAACATAAATAAGTAACATTTGCTCACAGACATTTAACGCCTCCTATGTGGAAAAGTGGCACTACATAAAAACTATAAGGAAATTAGTACAAGTACCATATGTAACTTTTGGTGGATCACACAAGTAGAGAGGTCAATGCTAGAAGTGCTCTTCATCCTCGGCAATCTTTCTGATTCCTCCCAGCACCAACGAATTTCACGCACAAAATCAATCCACAGGACTGCTATTGCTGACATAACAAACAAGTTCATTATTAATAAAGCTCACCAAATTAAAACACAGACATTATAAGAAAACTCAATGCAAAACACAAACCACGTATAGTGCAGTTGCCAAACCACAGTGCATGCAAACAGAACTGGGCAAATAGTGAATCTGAAGGTGCTCCCTTCATAGCGCGACCATAATTATTTTCTGCTTCCACATAATTTGAGTTTCCAAGCTCTGACAACCAGAAAATGTAAGAGTTTACCGGTTTTCTCAAAATGAATTTTTTTAAAAAGCTGCAGAAATGAAACGAAATTTTCATGATGGCATTATAAGCAATTATTATGTATCGGTTTCTCACTAAGGTCATTTCACTTTGGCTAATTGTGTTTTGAGTTTGTAGATCCAGCCAAGCCAACATTATCTGCAACCTCAGAAGGTAGCATTGACTTTTCTCTGTATGGCTCAGAGCGGATGAAACTTGCATATGAGTTGAAGGGCATGAAAAAGCAAAAATGGATCGTAATTGCAGTCATAGGAATAGAATTAGGTGACTGTCAGATTAAGCAAGCGAGACATAGAACTAGGCCACACACAGTGCAAAATTGTGCATGCAAACTCCTGCTCCTGCCGAACCATGACCATCCCAAGAGAACACCATGAGTTCAAGCAGTCATCACCTTTCCATGGAGGCTAGCAGATCATGCTCAGGCTCAGACCAACTGATATTCTCACTTACTAAACAAAAAACCATAGTTATCATACCCGGACTGGCTCGGCGGTCCGACCGGAAAAAACCAGACCCAAGGCCCTGGCTGGTCCAAGTGGTATCATCGGATCGTTTCTGCATTAGCCCAGCTTGAACCAGAGGAAACCAGGTTGGACCGGCCGGTTTTCTGCAAACTGGTCAAGTTAGCCCGGGTCAACCCAAGCCCCTCCGCAATACCTCGCAGAAATGGGACAAAAAACGCATCTGCCAGGCTTCGAATGTTGAACCTATTGGGTCGATAGTGAAGGCTACACATGATAACCACAAGCACCTATTGGTAGATGTGCTATTGTGCTCTAGTGAAAGTAAATTCATTTAAGGGAAATAACCATGCATAGGTATATATTTTGTGCTTGTACACTTATTTCTTCATGTCATATATATTGAACATATTTTTAATAAAATATGCGGCCCGACCAGTGACCCACCGGTCCGACCAATCACCCAGTGACCCGACACCTCGACCGGGTCGATGACCGGTCCGGTTCTGATAACTATGCAAAGAATATGTCCTTGTCCCCTCAGTAAAATACAACTATATTGATGTGGGAGAGGAGCGTTTCGAACTTCTGAAATAGCGTACAGAAAGTACCACACGAGCCACCTGAATTACTTGTTATACTAGTGGTCTAGTGCAGCATTGTGGATTCCTTAAATGCTCAACATTAGATTTCACAAGAGATTTGCTCCATTATGCTCAGTTATATATTGGCTCATTAACTAAATTTGTAAATCAGATAAAAGGAGTGTGAATAAATACCATCACTGAAAAGATCTTTCAAAACACGATCGATAATGGATGGTGGAGGCACAGTAACGGTGGATTTCGAATTGTCCTGGCCTGAATTATCTGCTGTCTAACACGACAAATTAAAATCAGAAACAAAATACTAAAAAACAATTCATGTCATTTCGAAGGAATTCTGACATGCATGAAGTTCTTAACCTGCAACGAAATCTTCCAAAAATTGTGCCTCCGCTGATGATTCAAATGCGTTTACTAGAAGATGTAGCTGGGATGCAAACCCAACAAACTTTCCAATAGAATCATCAACCCTAGAACAAAGAGTGAACAAAAATAAAAAGAATGCATCCAGCAGGTGGAAAGAATATTATGGTGCATGTACAACACATTTGCTATCAATGATAATTGATGTAATAAGCATGACGATATGGTGCTTATGTCACAATGAATTTACAAAAAGTCTTACATGTATGGGGATACAATCGGGTGAACAAACCAACTATCAGCATCAAACGACGAAGCATTTTCCACCTCAGCCATCTCAAGAGTCTCTTCAAACATTCTCTCTCCCCAAATGGCAGTCAACTCGAAACCTATGATAATTAAGTGGACTGTGTCTATTAATATACGTTAATTAAAAATCTCTGGGAAAAGCCAAAAACATGAGATATATCAAATTAAAAATACAACTGACAAAACACTTTCCACACAAATCAATCAACTAGTCACAGAAAACGAGCTGGACATAGTACACTATTATAGTTCATTACTTCATTTCTTCATGACAAATCAATTTTTTTCATATCATGTAAGGTACATTATCTCTTGGTCCATGTTAGAATTCTACTAGTATGAAGGATAATGTGAAGTAAAACTATTCAACCTCCATATTTGCTATTACATGAAAGGTGGTGGGGTTTTCTAGGTTGAGATGTCATGACTCATGATCCCTTACTACTTTCAATGTCAAACAAGTAAAATCCCAGTATCAATAACTATCGTATGTATTACCACCAGGAATAACATAACCGGTACCGGGCCACATCCCGGGAGCTGGCCGGAAACAGTAACCAACCGGCCGGTTACCGGAATTCCCGGTTTTTTTCGGGATGAAATTCGCTTGAATTTGATTAAAAACCATCGAAAATTCAAAAATTAAAATTTGAACTGGTTGAACCGGGAAAAACCGTCCGGGATTTTGGATTCCGGACCCCCGCCGGTAAGCGGTTACCGGCCGGGTTTTTTCCCCCCTAATTACCACTGTAAAAAAAAAAAACATGCTGATAGGTAAAAGAGGGAAGCACATCTAGTAGGAACTATCCTTCAAAAGGATAATGAGAACTCTAATCTCAGTTGCTAGATCAGCCTTGGATGGTGCACATCAAAGTAGATTGCCTATGTCACTAGAAGGCGAAAGGGTATAAGTGTAAAGTGTATATTTATGGAGTCTTTTGAAAAGTGTTGGTTGCTTTTGATGGTTGATCTAATCCTTCTAGATTCAGTCCATGGCTAAGGTTTTAGTTCCCATTATCCTAGTTTTTAGACTAGTTATTAACTTACAATTGTTGGAATGGAACTCAGTTCTATTCTATGGGCCCAAGAGGCCAACGGACAAATAAGCAGAAAACACCCTATACAAAGAGAAACTAATACATATACTCTCAATCAGAACTCAGACATCAGAGTGAATCAAATCAAAAGGACGAGCAGAAACAGAGTCGCAAGAACGGTAAGGGATTTGCATGTGCTTGCCAAGCTTACAACCCATACAGTGCAAGAAAGTATCACCTAGAATAGACCTAAGGACACCACAACCAACTAAGGAAGAAAGGCATGACCCACACAAGTGACCTAGACGATAGTGCCACTGAGCAAAACTAACAGAAGTGGTGGCGGCGGAAGCAGTGGTAGTGGTGGTGGTTGACTGGCTAAGAGAAGCAGCGGAAGTGGAAGGAAGACAAAGCAAGTCGAGATCCCAGAGACGCTGAGAATCATGACGACGAGGGCGCCAACACCAACCAGAGCCCCAGTGGGCCGATCGCCCGATTCTGAATACAACACGAGTTAGGCTCAAGAATGATGCGACAATCATGATCAGCAATCTGGCCGGCAGATAAAAGACGTATAGCAAGCCTGTAGGAACATGAAACTGAGGAGTAGAAAGGGTGCCTCGGCCAGTAATAGAAAGGAAGGTGTCATCTGCAGTCTGAATAGAGACAGGAAGAACAGGAGGACTCAAGGAAGTGAGATGAGCGAAGTCTGGTGTCATGTGAAAGGAAACACCAGAGTCCAAGATCCAAGGAGCTGATATAATTGAAGTGGGAGACTTTGTTGCTGGCAATTGAGTGGTAAGACTGGCATCACCTGAAGAACCTAAGGTCGGGCTAACGACCAGACATTAAAGGAGAGAAACTAGCTGCTGAGCGGTGTCTGGCTGGCGAGGAGCAGCAACTCCTGACAGAGCAAAGCCACGCTGAGGACGATCGCCTCGTCGTCGCTAGTGTAGCAGGTCTGGTAGTGTGGCCATCGTGCTGGCACCAAGTACAGTGACGGTCAATAGTGGAAGCACCAACAGCGGTCACCAGTGCAACCACCTGTCCTGGGGAAGCGATAGGCACTGTTGCCACAGGTGCCTTAGCAGCAACAGAGACCCGAAGTAGAACTCAGACCAAAACTCAGCGGCGGTGGTCGAGGCAAAGAAAATCCCATCAAAGTCAGATCAAAGCTCAGCGGAGACGGCCGAGGCAAGGAGAAGCCCAACGATGGTGGCTGAGGGAGTGAGATGGACTCCAAACTGCTAGCGGTAGCCATCGACAAAAGCTCGAACATATCAGCAGCCAAAGAAGTTGAAGATGGAGAAGACGAGAAGAAAAAGTAGTAGAAGACGGAGAAGTATAAGTAGTAGAAGCTAAAGCCATAGAAGCGCAGTTTGGCCGTGAAGCCAAGGCCAAGTGAAGAAAAGGCCGGACCAAAAAGCGGTTGCGGCTCCACTGGCTTGATGAAGAAGCCAGTAGCTCTTGCCGCTTCAAGTGGCCGATGGAGAAGCCGGCGACTCTTGGCGCCTCGGTCGGTCGGAAGCCCAAATCCGGTGGCGACGGCGTAAAATCCGGCACGCGGCGGCGGGATTGGGCCGATCTTGAGCTCTGGTTGACGCAAATAGAGGCAGAGGCAATTGAATTCATAGCTTGGGGCAACGAATCGCGCTCGAACGACAAATCCAGGGCTCGGTCGCGATCGAATCGCACTCGGGCCGCGGCAGCCGAGGCAGAGCGCGAGCTCAGGCAGCGAGTTATGCACAATCGGGCCGCGAGCGGTGCACGGTGGAGCAAGCGGCGGTGGCTACAAGGAAGAACAGCGGCGGCAGCTCGCACAGGGGAGAAGAGAGAAAGGGAGAGAGCTCGGGTGGCGCTCAGGCGATGGCGGCAGCCTGAGGATGGTGGTGGCGGAGGAAGTGCTAACCCATGATCAAATACCATGTTGGAATGGAACCCAGTTCTATTCTATGGGGCCAAGAGGCCAACAAACAAATAAGCAGAAAACACCCTATACAAAGAGAAACAAAGACATATACTCTCAACAACTATTAGCAAAGTTGCTGGTAAAAGTCTACATAAGGTTGCAGTTACCTTTAACAGGATCCTCAGCAGAGTACCACTCTGCCCAAGAGCAATCATCATCCCATTGTTTTCTCGGGTGGCTCGCAACTTCACTTTCTGCTATTGACTCAGTAGCTTCAGACTCTAAAGTCTCCTCGTTATCATAATCATATTCAGGAGTCCTGTAGGTAAGCTTCATAGAGAAGCTTACCTTTACCTTTGCTGGAAAATCTGTTGAGGATAGGACCTCCAAACAGAAAAATAAAGGTTACTCGTGTAACAAACAATCCAGAATAGCTTTGTGACATCGAACTATCGAAGTCAGAGAGCAGCATCATTGCTGAACAAAAGCAAGTGCTGCATTTTAAAGTTCGGTTGAAAGTGGTTAGCTGGTGCTTTTTTCCTTTTTGTACCTCATCCGTTGCAAGCAGGATTCTTTTAGAAAATGTTGCATACTTCTTGTGAATTGAAACGAGGTAAAGTTTTTCAGATTTCAAAAACTCTAGTGCATCATATGATCATGTTCCAAGTTCCAACATGTACCTCGACTGTGAGGTTCAAATGATAATATTGTAGCAAATGTAAACAACAGCGGGAAGCATTTGATTGAACTTGCTTCCAAGCTACCACTCAAACATGATAAACTTACTTTAAGGAACAGACACAAGTTGTCTGCAATCCTATAAGGTTTTACCGAAGAAGAAATAGCAGTGAAAGTTTTAAGAAACACTCACAAACTTTGATAGAAATAGCTCATGTAACCCCTCCAAATGCATGAGTCGTATCGGAACGTGGCTACCAATTCGGTCAGCTTCAAATCTTCGAGTAAATACAGTTCCCATATTTTGGATTCCTATATATGACTTTCGTGAAGGGTCATGCACCGGTACAAATGCTGGCCAATTGCTAAAATTGAAAATCACGTCAGTAAAAAGAAATGACAGTGGCTATGCTTGTAAATAAAGCGAATAACCTGTCAACACCATCTGTAGCTGCAAAGATTGCATGTGCCATACTGCCATTACAGGATGATATGTAAAAATGCAATGTGAGTGACTCAGGGTACGTTTGGATCTTTAGCTGATTGGAGCTATAGCTTCAATGCGCAAACTAGCTCATCTCAGCTTAGCCATGCTTGCCCATGCCCGATGTTTGGATCCGTTGCTTTTGAAACAACGTTGTGGGAGACAGTTGCCAAGTTTTTATCTCTGAGCGTGAATCTTGCCGATGAGGGAGAGCCGAATCGGCTCTCCTCGCTGAGCGAGATTTTTCTGGCCCATTGAGGCTATTGCCCCTAAAAGTCAGGATTTTTCACCGGTTCCAAATGCACCTGGCTAGGCTAGGCTAGAAAATCCCTAGCCCAAGAACCAAACGTACCCTCAATATTACCCGCATAGACTAAATTCAGTTTCTGCAAGAACACTGAATATACTAATATCGTAAAAAAAAATATGCTCAATGCACCATATTGTACAGCACAATATCTTCCAGTTCAAGAACTTAACAAGCACTTCTACTTGAATAAGTTACGAAGTACAAAGACATTTGAAAGCTATTTTGGATGGAATATGGTTGTACCAAAGAGGAAGAGCATTGACACCAAAAAATGAAATTGAACCAACTGCTTCATGAGCACAAAAAATAAGCCATCACTGCTTAAGTGCTTATATTCATGTACTACATACTTGCTAAACAATATGCATTACTTTCTTTTCTAACCACCCAAGCCGTAGGATATCCGATCCAATAAACTGCTCACTGTTAACTCCATAAGTTAGTCAAACCTCACTCACCTGCAACAATTAGACAGAGCAATTGCTACAGTACTCAAAAGCTTAGTTGATTCAGGATCATCAAGCACCACACCGCTGGCACTCAAGGGAGCAATTATCTGTGAGCATATGAAATCATAATGAGTATATTTATGTAAACTAGCTTATGCATGATAACATCGCTCCACTATGCATTAGAGCTTGATGCAAGAAATTGAAAAAGGTCAGTGGCTATTAATGTACTAGAATTCAATGATTTCCATTGAAAAACTCAATGCAATTGCTTTATTCTGAAAATACCCAACAAAGTTTTGAGTATTGAGTATGTGTGTATGCAACAAGGGAATCAAAACCTACCAGAAACTCATCGACTCCAAAAGAGAGTTGTGTGTTATGTGTATCATCATCCCAGTATGATTGTTTGCCTACAGAAAGGTTATTGTGACTATGAGTAAAAAAATATTGAATAAAAAAGATTTTTAGGCAAGAATGACAGCATACAGAAACCTGTTGAATACATTAAAACAAATAATTTTCTCACCTTTTGCAGATTTCATGAAATGATACTCCATACAATAGACTCTTTTACCATGCTTCAATTCACGCTTGATCATGTACAAGTTGTCGAAGAAAGGCACACCCTCTGCACCTTTTTGCTACAAGAATGTATGTAATTAACAAATCAAAGATCTATCGCGAATAGCATGAAATCAGATCACAGGAAGAGCAATACCATCAAGATCTTTGGGCCATCAGCAAGCCATTGACGGCAAATAGCCTCTATCTCAGATATAAACCTAGATGATCAAGAAACTCTTTAAGTGCAGTTATACTTAATTGGTCCTTTGCAGCTAACTGTAAATAGCCTAAATCAGCATCATTGCAGTACCTCTCCCATGATGAAGCAATGGTGAAATCATCAAACCGCTCTAGCTGCAAGTATGCATAAGTTATGACAAATCAACAGATAGTTGACAGCTCAAAAAGGTTCAACATAAACAGAATATCGACTTGTAACATCTAGGAAGCAACACATAACAGGCCTTAAATAAAAAACATCACATTTGAGAAAACAAGATCACTACCAACCAGTTTCATGCTTTCAATCTAAACGATTGGGCCAAGGGTGCCAAACAAAGCAAAGAAGCTACAGTTAGACAGTAGTTAGCATCTCAGCTGGCCTGCCCACATTATGCAATTGAGCATCGTAAATTTAGGTTATATATGATCCCTAAAAACGGCATAACTTTCCCGCCTCTAAAACAATTTGCAGAAGGAAACATCCAAATGCACGCTCCTGCAGAAGCAAAACACACTCACATGTCACAAATCGGCTACAGCAACTAGTCGTGATCTGACGGACCAATACATCGAATCATCCCACTCTTGCAGACTTCTAACAACCAAGCATATCATTATAATCCTCGAAAACCACAGACCAACTAAGAACATTCAAGTCGCGAGCCTGGCAACCTCGTTGCCACGGAACCACAGCAGCACCAAACACGTCTGGTTCTACAAAATTGGGTCCCCAATTGGAAGCTACCGCATGGTAGCAGCAGATAGTAATCACGCCCGAGAGAGCAGCAGCCACCAGAAGCGTGCGTACAGCGTACGTACCTCCTCTTCGGCCTCCTCCCCCTCCTCCTCAGCCTCGTCCTCCTCGTCCTCTCCTATCCGGCGGTGCTTCGCGTACTTGGAGGAGGTGGATGTGGAGGCCATGGGGGTGTTGGAGGCGATAAGCTCCGCCGGCGGCGATGTGGAAGCGGACGGCGGGGTAGCGTCGCGAGGAAGTCTCCCTGCCCTTCCTCGTCAGATCGGTGAGGGGAAGGCGAAGTGGAGGTGGGAGGCAGCCATGCCGCGTCGACCCGAAGAGTTCGCTACTTGGTGGGTGGTGGCCGGCGCGTCCCGGCCCGGCACGGCCCATCTAGGTACGGTGTGTCCCGGCCCGCGGATGAAATAGACTCCATCCGAAGGCCGATCATGCCGTGTCCTGTCGGTCTGAACCTATTTAGTTTGATGAGTTAGTTCCGGTCCATTTAGCTTAGGTCTAAAAAATTAAAAAAATTAAAAAAATTATTAAAAATCAGATAAATATGTAGAATTCAAAAATATATATAAAAATTATAAAAAATGAGACAATCGTATTGAAAATATATTAAAGAGTTTTATTAATGTTCAAATGGCTGCCTTATTAAAATATTTGCTAAGTAAAAAACTCAACATGAGAAAACCTTGTCAAAGGAAAAATAGTATAACATATAACTCTACATATATCATTGTTCTGCGTGTCGTTGTCAAGGTACAGATTTTTAAACACCTCTGATAACTCTGGATTTTCCTCAGAGTATTGTGCTCGTGAATCAGTTTATTCTTAGTCCTTCACAGTTAAAAGTATCTTCACCATCTCACTTGTGAGACATGTTCTTCTCTCCTTCAATTTTCTTACACAAAAACTGAAAGCAGACTCGGAGAAAACCGTCGAGATAGAAATAGTTAACACATCACGTGCAAGTATGGATAGCACGGGTATGCTAACTTATGGGCATGTCACTATTGCAAAATTTTGAAGTTTTCTAAGTTAAAATCCATCGTATCACTGTCTAGATAGGCGGATAGTTTCCCACTCTTTAGGTAAGAGATTGGTCTTGGACTTTGTTGAGAAGGTGCTGTTGTAGAAGAAGAAAATCTAGATCTGGAGGAAGAGCCTACACCCTAGATCTTGTCCTACAGATTTATCTTGTTGCTTGATGTGGGTGCTACTGAAAGTTGTTGCAAGCGGACTCCCTAGAACTTATTTTTGCACTTTTGAAAAACCTCACGTAATCGAGAGCGAACATCTGCAAAATAGTTAGAGTAGTCTAGCCCTGTAGCATCACTAAGAAGATCAAGAACATTAGGGAATCCATCAATTTTAGCTCTAGGATCTAAAATAAATGCAAATTCATATAGGAAAGATATTTCTTTCTAATATTAAGGTATTTAATTTTCATAGCAAAAACAACCTCTCTTAAAACTATGTCATTTTCATAGTTTTAAAAATGACTAGCAATCTGTAAAATACTATGCACAACAATAGAAGATGTTGGATAATAGACAGCGGACAAAGCAACAGTGGTCTCATAAAAAAAATTCTAAAAACTGAAGCATCTTCTCAGCAACGAACTAATATTGCTCGGTCAATATAATACTACTGCCAGTGCTCTAATAGTGCATTTGAATAAAAACATGAAAAATGCTCTTATATGGTAAAAGACTCTTAAACATGACATAAGTAGAGTTCCATCTTATTGGCATGTTCAAACCTAACTTTCTTGGACGTACACTCATCGCCCTACAGAAGTTCTTATATGTTGCTATTCTTACATTAGAATTATTCACGTAAGATATTGTATCACGAAAAACTTTAATATACGAATTCAACATCTTCAAACCACATTTAACTATAAAGTTAATAATATGACAAGTGCATCACTGATGTAGCAAGAAGGAATCGGTGTATGTACTCAACAATGGAATAAGAATATCTAGAGCCCTAGAGTTCGAAGCAGCATTGTCTAAAATAATTGAGAATATTTTATCTGTAAGACCAAAGTCTTCCATGACTTTGATAATACAGTCCACAATATTTTCACTCATGTGTGCTACATCAATTAATTTGAAATATATAATTCTTTTCTCCATTACCCAGTCGTCATTAACATAGTGAGCAAATACACTAAGATAATCTTTCCTAACCCGACTACTCCATATGTCTGAGGTTAGGGCCACCAAAAATGTGCATATACTAAATAGTTCATTTACTTTATTACGGTGTTCGTTGTAGTATTTTACTAGACCCCTAATTGTTATATGTCTAGAAACAGTAGAAAATCTAGGATTATATGCAGTCCTAATGTAAGCTTGAAAAGCAGTAGACTCCCTAAAGCCTCATGGTAAATCCTCAGAAGCAATTAAACGACAGAGAGATTGACAGGCTACCTCAGGATTGTAATCCCAGCTACATACCGTACTGTTAGGGTTGTACTGCAGCTGCGTCTGCCTCATCACCAATCCTTGCTCGGCCTTACATCTTGTAGAATGTCTAAGCAAGTGTCGTGATCCACCTGTAGACCTTACAGACAATGCATTGTGATAAATTTTGCAAATAACATATGGTACAACATTTTCTTGTGTGTCTAGCTTGGTTGTCCTGTCGAAATTCTCCCATGCTCCCAATGTAGACGGCCTTGACCTCTTTGCTCCAGTGGACCGTCGACGAAGATACTGTTGGTGATATGCCTTAGAGGCAATCATAGAGATGATTGTATCACGTCTATGTTTATGAGTTATAGAGTAAATGTTATTATGTTTCCTGAATGAATTATCAGTTATATAAATTAACAAGTATGTGATTTGTTGGTGAAGCTCTTTAATTTATATGATGTCATTCTAAATGTATTCCTGGTCGGAACACTAGTAACTTATCGACCAACAAATGTATTAATTGATGACTATGTTTCACCGGTCATGGATATAGGGATATCGAATCAATAATATGAACGCATGTTAGAGAATATGGTGTTGGATTGACCCACCTTGAAACACTATTGAGATTATTATGATTTTATGTGTCATCAATTGGTCTCAAGCAATGATGACGTATAATTCTTAGACTTGAGATTAGCATGGTTTTCTATATGTGTAATAGTACACTTATGGGTTACCAAACGCTACTCCGTAACTAGTTAGTTATAAATGTAGCTTTCAGTGTGCTATGAAACATGCGAAGGAATATGACTGGTCGGATATGAGATTTGCCCCTCCTAACGTAACAGGAGAGATATCTCTTGGGCCTCTCAATGTAGTCGAATAAAGAAAGTGCATAGCCAAACCACTAGTGGTCGAAGGACAAAGAGTCGACCACATGTTGTTATCCGTCACTTGATCGAAAAAGTATTGAACAATCCATGGATGACATTATCTCACCTGGAGTTCAACCAAATCTTAGGGGGCAAAGGGAGAATACACGAATAGGTCGTTCAGTTCAACCAGATACGGATTGGTCGAACACATTCACTGACTGGTCGTAAACTTATCGTAAGGAGTTATGAACTGGTCATGACTAAATGTTAACTGGTCGTATAGAGATACGAGTTGGTCGTGAGTGATAAGGACCTAGTCATGAATCATATTGCATTAAGGTTTGTCCGATATAATTTATGTGTATTCGGGAATCGTTATGTCCTGCTTGGAAAAGAGTTTTCGAGTCACAACCGACTACACATGAACCTATAGGGTCACATACTTAACGGGTTGGAACAAACGAGTTCGAATAGAATCCGTCATGGGCTCTTTATAAGAAGATGCATGAGGCTATTAGGATAGAGAGGGATAGACAACGTGAGTTGCTCCACTGAAACCCTAGCCGCCATTCTCTCGAAGACCCTACCGTGCGAGTTGGTGCTTACACACCGGCATACAGTGCACCATGCCTGGACGTGTGGATACCGTAGAGACGCTACTATAGTTGTTGTTGCGCTCAAGGACGATCCATGACCTTCGCGAGGAATGTCATAGGTTGCTGGAGGAGACGATCGACATCGAGGACACTAGACGATCAACTACGACCACTACATCGACATACTCGATGTTGGATCAGGCTACTCCAACTCTTCTTCCGCTGCATTGCGCGTCTGGTGGTAACGATCTATGGTCTCTTGCTTATGTGGCTTTCTAGTTTATGTGGTAGAATTTTTGAATTGCCAGCTAGTGTAGCATACCTGTTTCCCTTCAGTGGCATTAGAGCCATCTTATGTAGTTTTTGATCTAGATTGGTCGCATATACTTGATATGTGGCAGTAGTACATTGGATCTATTACTGGTCTAGTCTGGTAACCTAGATCGGTTCATATGGATGGAACGGTTTAGGCACTGGTTGATAAGATCATTTAGCTTTCGATGATAGTAGATGGGTTTGCGAGAGATGAATTGATAGCACCAAATGATTTACTGTGCTTGTTTACGACCACATTGCATGATACTCCCATCGATCGGAATTCCGCCATCGGGGTATGCCACTTTGTGTGATCGTATGAAAGCAGGTGATCAGATTGGTTCGGAATAGGGTTAATATGATTAATCCAATAAATTTCCAAGACTCGGTTACTTGAATAAAATTTATGTCCCGGGAAAATTTTCCAAGGGTGCTGCCATCGACTCGCGAGGGGCGCTGCCCCTTCGAACCTTGCCCGCTAACCGGCTAGCGGGACCACCATGCTAGGTAATCGTTATCGCATTATATAGAATTATGTGTTCATGTCACCCGATATAATTGGATTCTATGATAACACCTTTTTGCAGGGATTGATATGAATAGTATAGCCCATTGTGTATATGATGCATGTATAGATTTTTCATGGCCTATATGTCATGCTGTGAGATAGCCATCGAGCTACATATTATTGTATAATTGTTTGTGTGCTGACATGTGGTGCTTGATATTATCATATGTAATTCATTACTATCTTTTAGGAGTAATTACTTAGTAGATGAATGCGGTCGAAGATTTCAAGCATGATGGTCGGAGGACAGGAAACATGGTGATGGAGATTGTCATATTAAGGGTCATACTATTTCACAGTTTAAGGGTCATACTATTTCACAGTTTAATATGATTATTTGTGAATGTTTATTTTGTTTCTGTTACGCTATTGATCGTGTTTTATCATTAGATGTTTTAACATAGTAGAGTAGTATCCCTCAAGAAAAATTAAGTAAATTTGATGTCTTTCCAATTATTGTGCCTATCACGATTTTTATCATTAATTGGTAGGTCTACCAAAGTAGGGTGTCATTAAATATCTTAATAAGATGGGGTGGGTGTCAAACACCCACATGCATAGTATTGATTTAACTTGATAAGGCTATCAAAATGGTTTTGGGCCTTGGAGCATAATGTTGGACACCGGGGCATAGAGATGCTACCCAACAGACAAGAGTCATATGAGATATGATCGGTGTCGTAGCAGGGCCCCTTGGGGTGCCCCGCACCCTAGGGTCGTCAGGAATACCGATGTATCGTCAGAGATACTGTACGTGTGTAGACCTAGCTTGTATGGTGTATTTTAGGCCAATGTCCCTAAAATACCCCTTGTCTCTTTCTCGCCTATGGGGGCAAGAAGGTAAATACCCCTTCTTGCCCCCTATAAGTAAAGCCCCAAGGGCACATGTAAAGGGGATCTCTCCTCATTCTTCTCATTCAACACAAGGCAATACAACTCATACACTTGTGTCTTTGGCTCCTCTCCCTCCGGTCCATTCCCAAGACTAAAGAGTACCCTGTACCCACTGTCTAGTCTTTTTACTACGACAGTTGGCGCCGTCCATGGGGACCGAACAAAAAGCTACAAAAAAAGAAAGAGAAGCCGAAGCATCACCAAGCCAACCGAAGCCCATCTTTTTTCTTCGGCTGGAGTGTTACCAAGCCTTTAGCCGAAGCATCACCATGCCAGCTGAAGCCCTATTCTTTTGGCCGAAGCATCATCAAAACCGAAGCATCACCAAGCCTTCTTCGGGGGAAGAATCATCAAACCCATCGCCAAAATCCACGCAGCACGACCACTCCTCCGCATCAACCTCTGGAGCACCGTGATGCCTCCTCCGGTTCCTCCGAAGCCACTCCTCCGGAGGTCCCGCGTGGTCATGGCCCCTCGAGACGCCTCGCATCTACACCAGGTTCGGCCGCCTCGAGGCACCCTCGGGATGCGTCGCCCCCACCGGCTCCGCTCCTTCCTCAGTTCGCCCCTCTTGCGGCTTCCAGATCCGGAGCCCCCGCGGCCCCTTTGGCTTCGGCGCCGCCTCTGGAGTCCCCTCTGACACCAGCCGAAGGCCGGCATTGCCTCGCCGCACCTTCGGTCATCGTCCGGAGCTCCTCCACCCAACACCTCGCCTGGAGCAGCCCAGAGCGCCATCACCTCGCCGCAACCGGGGGACCCCTTGGAGGACCTCCGAAGTCTCGCGCGCCCCCGGATCCGCCTCCGACGGCGCAACCACTTCCCCGGCTAAAGCACCAGACCACCTCGCCATCTCCGGCCTCGGGGACGCCTATACCTCGCCAACCCTCAGGAACAGGCGCTCTCCGGCCCCTCGAGGTTGCGCGTCTCACCCCGGCCTTCGTAGACGGAACCACCCCGCACCAGTGGTACCTTCGGGGAGCGCCTCCGAAGCACCTCCGGAGCCCCTCGGCATCTCCAGCTCCGAAGCACCTCCAAGCACCATCACTGCCCTTCGGTCCGAAGCCTTCGTCGCCGCGCCTCCGGAGCACCTCCAGAGCCCCTTGGAGTCTCCACCACCACCGCCTTCGGCCATCACCAGGAGAGCGCGGCTGAAGCCCAGATTCAGCCGAAGCCTACCACCCGAAGACAACCGCCCAAAGACACCTCCTCAGCACGAAGGCTCCACAACCTTCGGCTGCTCATCGACCACCTCCGCCTCTGGTCCGAAGGCCCTCCGAAGCATCCTCCACGCGGTCACACCTTCGGGCTGCTTCGCCCTTCGGCTCGAACCCGGCGAAGCAGTCCTGCGACACAGCCACTTGACTAGCCGAAGCCCCGAAGCCACCACCGGCCTTACTTCCTCGACCGAAGCCTCCGCCTCCGAAGTCGCCACCACCGCCGGAGCCCCCTCGGCCCCTTTGGTGTTGGCGCCGTCCCACGTGGCCCCTCGTCATCTGAGCCCCGCTCAGAGCGCCCCTCAGGCGCCAGATCCAGAGACAACACCCCCCTCAAGGACCCTCGCGCGGCCGCCCCCGACATTTGACTCCATAGCTGCCGGGGCCCGCCGCAACGACTCCGCCCAAGCCACTTCGTGCGGCCTCGGGGACACTTCGCCTGCTCGCCTCCACCTTCGGGTCGCCCCCGAAGGACCCCGGCCTCGACCACCTCGGGCGTGGAGTACTGCCCGTGGAGAACCGACACACACCACACGCAGGCAACAACTTCAAAAGTGCCAAGGCAAGTTCTGTCTTTAATACTCTTTAGCAGCTAGTAGTAGTAGCGCCGGTCTCTTGCTCCCGTTCACCACATTGCTAGGTCGGCAGTAGTAGTACATGGCTCCAGTAACAAAAGAAAAATGGTTACAAAGTTTATATAGGTACAACTGTTGTACATTCATACAAACCACTTGGCACTCAAATGATGGCAATAAGCCCACTAACGTGGTGAGAAAGACGCCGTGCGTGGCCTCAAGCCCCGGCGCACACCAATGCCCTCCGCGGGCCCACATGTATAAACTGAAGATGCCGCGCATGGCCTCGAGCCCCGACGCACACAATGCCCTCTGCGGGCCCACGTGTATAAACTGAAGACGTCGCGCATGGCCTCGAGCCCCGGCGCACACCAGTGCCCTCCGCGGGCCCACATGTATAAACTAAAGACGCCGCGCATTGTCGAACCCGGGAGCGAAGGATCCCGAATTCTCTGTGTTCATACACCGGTCCAGGATTTCCAGTATACACAGTCTCACAAAAAAGGGATATCAAAATCATATCACGAAATCGTAAATGACATTAAATAAATAATTGTTTAATACAACTGAGTTCTGAACAACAATAACAAATATCAAATAATAAACACAGCGGAAACATGATAATAGAGGTGAGCCACACGATGCGCCACAGGCAATCGTCTGGGTCAAGGCCTACTCGTCCGGATCCTCACCATCGGGGAAGAAATCTTCTCCTGAATAAGATTTATTCAGCAAGGATGAGCACAACTTCCGTGCTCGCAAGTCACACCCAATATTGAATTAAAATGCATGCATAAGGTAGCAAGTGAGTATGGCAGGGGTTGTTTTGCATAAATAGTATTTTCAGTGTAAATAATCATAGTAATTTTCTAAGGCAGTTTTATACTAAGACTAAAATCATATTTTGAAATGACAATATTACAATGTGGATAACCTCCAATGCTTTAGTGAAGGATCCCCTCCTAACACTTGGCTTCCCGCCCAATTTTTCATAAGGTTGACCATCCTCAGCATTTATTAAAGCGTTTAAAAACCAGAAACAATTCTAATTTTAAGTGGCCCTGCTAGCATGTCCATGACCGCGAACGCGGCTATTCGAATAGTTTCTACTCTGCAGAGTTGGTACAACTTTACCCACATGAGGTGACATGCTCGTTATGTCGGCCAATTCACGCTTCCGTAGGCGTGTGACTGAGCAATTACCATGAGGCCTTTACAATGTTCTGTCCTAATATACTCATGCCCGCTAAGGATTCGCCCCTTTGGACTAACCGTCCTTCGGAAGCCCCCTCTTGCGCCAAGTGAGAATAAAACGTCTAACCGACACCCACATAAAACACATAACATAAATATACTAGAACATCACAAATTAATTAGCCAAATCCTGCCCCTACAGGACATGTGGTAGTACGATATGACATAGCAATAAGCGGCTCAAAGACCGGTCCTCAATTGACTTTGGCGTCATTCCTACAAACCATGGGCCTTAATCTTAACCAGATCAATCCCGTGTATAAACCTGCACCCACCATTCCGACCATTTCGCCCAAGTCCAAACCCTTTTTTGATTTTATTTTGAATAAAACTCTATTTATAAACCCATGTGGTAAGACAATACCATAATATCAAGTTTGAAACAAATTTGTGGAAATTTGGTGTAAACCCTCCCAAATTCTGTAAGTGTGAACTAAGCTTGGCTAAGCATATGTTTAATTTTGATAATATCTTGTCTATGGTATCAAGGTAGTCAGATACAACATTCAAATTGGCCATACAATAACACATGGAATTAACTATATGTAAAACAGATATTAAAATATTTATAAAAACATATGCATGCGATAAAGAATTTAAAAACTGAAAATAACTTAAAATATTGGGGGCAATATGGTCAATGGTGTAACTTGCCTTGGTCGATGTCTTGGAATTCTAAATCTTCAGTTTGATCGAACTCTCCGGAGTCGTCGAATTCTATACGCGAAAATACGACAAATTAAATATTCAAATTCAAATAAATTCAAAAACATAGTTCAAATTAACTCCAAATTGAAATATTTTGGTTTATTTAGCTAGATTATAATTTTATATAAATTTTGCAATTTGAATCACTCAATTTGGAGTTCATATGCAAAAGTTATGAATTTTAGAAGTTTTAAACCCAATTCTGAAATTTAATTGAATTTCCCGAATTATTTTTGTACTGAAAAATCTATTTATTGCGCAATGCTGACGCCAGCGAGGAATTTCGGAATTAAAAGAAATTAAAACTAAAATTTCGACAGGTGGGCCCCTCGTGTTAGTGACTCGGCTCACGGTAGACTGGGTCTACCGAGCCGAGTGGACCCGGGTGTGGTGGATCACCCACGTGGGCGCGCACGTGGCGATGACTGGGCGCCACTCGTGCACCACGCCAGCAGAGGTGGTGAGGTGGCGCCTAGGTGGTATCACCACGTCGGCGGCTGGCGCGGCGCGCGGGATCGATGGTCGCCGCCGCTGCGATCTTGCGGCGGCGCGGAGGTCACGAGAAGAAAGAGGGGTTGCGGCGATCGTGATGCTTACCACCGCGACCGAAATGGATGAGGCAATGGCCGGCGGCGAGGACGAAGGCGGCGGCGTGGTTCGGCTTGACGGTGGAACGACACTCCGGCGATCCTCCGTCGACGAGCTTGGGCGCACCGGCTTCGCGGTGACGAGACGATGCCGATGGTGGCGACGTCAGGGAAGGATCGTTGGCGACGGCGGCGCAATCGGCGGCGAGAGCTTCTTCGGGCGGCGGCCTTGGACGGCGAATTCCGGCGGCGCTAGAGCGAGAGAGGGAGAGTGCGTGCGGGGGATGGATTGAGGAGGGTGAGGCCTACCCGGTGCTCCCTTTTATAGGGCAAGGGGGTGTTCGGGTGGTGGAGAACGTGCACGCGGGCTCGGCGGCGGCGGTTGGGGCGCGCGGGCGAATCGGAGGAAACCGGCGCGAGGAGAGGGGAAGAGGGTGGGGTCATGGGCGGTTGAGCACGCCGGTTCGTGTGCGCACGTGCACAGGGGAGGCGGAGGTAGGGGCGGCGGTTCGGCCCGCGCGAGAAGGGCGGAGGAGCGGCGGCGCGAGGAAGAAGAAAGGTGTGGGCCCCTAGATCTTGATCCGACGGTCGGGAGGAGTGGGTGGCGTGGGGTGTTGATGGTCGTTCGATGAAGATCGGGTGGCGGAAGAGAGGGAAGAGAGGGCGCGGCGCGGGCGGGTTGAAGTGGGCCGCACGCGGGAAGTTTTGGGCCGAGGCCGTTGGGTTTCGGCCCAAAGCTATTTTGGGTTTTTCTTTTGCATTTCTATTTGTTTAAATTCTGATAATTCATTTAGGCTTTAGAAAATAGTAAAATAATTCCAAAAATTATAGAAAAATTCACAAAATTCCATACTTATTTTGGACTTAATAAAATTATTTTCAACTTTATGTTGGCTTTTAATTTTGCAAATAAATTTGTTTTGACTTTAAAATACTTATAAAAAGCTTTTAAAATTTCAGAAAATTCCACAAACATAAATAAACTTTTAATTTTTACTGAAATTTAAAATTTGGGCTGTTACACGCATGGCCTCGAGTCCCGGCGTACACCAATGCCCCCCGCGAGCCCACGTGTATAAACTGAAGACGCCGCAAGTAGTCTCGGTGTTTAAGCCTACAATGGTGGCATCATCAATAAGCCCACCACCGTAGCAACAAAGACACCGTGTGTGGCCCCGTGCCTCGGTGCGCACCTGCGGCTGTATAAACAAGACGCCACACAACTAAAACTTACCTCCACCCGAAGCCAACTACGCATCTGTTCTGAAGCCTGCCCGAGGCTGAATCTAACCTTCGGCTCCTCTTTGCTCAAAACCCAAAGACCACCAGCCCCATCGCGAACAACGGCGATGTCAGTTAGTAGCCAGCCTAGCTAGCACTGCTTGCGGCAACTAGGGAGTCTCCCGCCGTGAGGGCCTCGCCCCGGCGGAGAGATCCCACATTGCGCTCAAATGCGCAAAAGCCCTAGTCGCTCTGACGGCACCACCTCGGCGACTAGGGAGTCTCCCGCCACGAGGGCCTCGCCCCGGCGAAGACATCTCACATCGCGCTCAAATGGGCAAAAGCCCTAGTCGCTCCGACGGCACCGCCTTGGCGACTAGGGAGTCTCTCGCCGTGAGGGCCTCGCCCCGGCGGAGACATCTCGCATCGCGCTCAAATGCGCAAAAACCCTAGTCGCTCTGATGGCACCGCCTCGGCGACTAGGGAGTCTCCCGCCGCGAGGACCTCGCCCCGGCAGAGACATCTCGCATCGCGCTCAAATGCGCAAAAGCCCTAGTCGCTCTGACGGCACCGCCTCAGCGACTAGGGAGTCTCCCGCCGCGAGGGCCTCGCCCCGGCAGAGACATCTCCCATCGCGCTCAAATGCGCAAAAGCCCTAGTCGCTCCGACGGCACCGCCTCGGTGACTAGGGAGTCTCCCGCCGCGAGGGCCTCGCCCCGGCAGAGACATCTCCCATCGCGCTCAAATGCGCAAAAGCCCTAGTCGCTCCGACGGCACCGCCTCGGTGACTAGGGAGTCTCCCGCCGCGAGGGCCTCGCCCCAACGGAGACATCTCGCATCGCGCTCAAATGCGCAAAAGCCCTAGTCGCTCCGACGGCACCACCTCGGCCACTAGGGAGTCTCCCGCGCGAGGGCCTCGCCCCGACGGAGACATCTCGCATCGCGCTCAAATGCGCAAAAGCCCTAGTCGCTCCGACGGCACCACCTCGGCCACTAGGGAGTCTCCCGTCGCGAGTGACTCGCCCCGGCGGAGACATCTCGCATCACGCTCAAATGTGCAAAAACCCTAGTCGCTCTAACGGCACCGCCTCGGTGACTAGGGAGTCTCCCGCCGCGAGGGCCTCGCCCCGGCGGAGACATCTCGCATCGCGCTCAAATGCGCAAAAACCCTAGTCGCTCTGACGGCACCGCCTCGACGACTAGGGAGTCTCCCGCCGCAAGGGCCTCGCCCCGACGGAGACATCTCACTCAAATGCGCAAAAGCCCTAGTTGCTCTAACGGCACCGCCTCGGCGACTAGGGAGTCTCCCGCCGCGAGGGCCTCTGTAATATCCCAATTTTCTGAGCTTAAAAATCTTTTAAATAGTTAGTAGGGAAAAATTCACCATTTGGATTTATTTGAATTTAAATTCAAAAGCTTAATATTGGACTTTACAATCAAAAATATTTAATGTGAATAATCCCAATATGAACATTAGCCAAAACTATTTTATTTGGGTTCTATGTGCTCAGATATATTTTCTAGATTTTTCTAGAACTTTTCTGAGTTCATTTGCTATTTTCTATTGCTTATTTGAATTTCTGGTATTTTCTAAATTAGAAAAACTATTTAAAATCTCAGAAATAGTCTCGGGCCGAATCCCTTTGGTTCTGACCCATCTCTTTGCTGTGCCGGCCCATCTCCCGCGCGAAGCCCAGCTCCCGCACGCCCCGCCTCCGTGCCGCTGACGTGTGGGCCCCGTGTGTCAGGTCATCGTCTTCCCCGCGTCATCGTCTTCCTCGCGAGCGCCCGAGTCGTCCGCCATTGCTGAGCTCAAAGCTCCATCCGACAACACCTCCTTTCCAACTAAAGCCCTTCTAGAAAACGTACCAAATCCTATCCCTAACCTCTCCGCACCCGTTTATGTTAAAATCGTATCTCAAATCAAATCCTATCCCCGGATTTCCGAAATCGGTTTCGTGTTCTTCTCGGACTCGATTTAGGGATTCCTTATCCCGGGCACCCCAGCGCCTATAAATAGCACCCGAGGATCGCCAGCACCTCCGCAACCCAAAGCCGCCACCCTCATCTCCTCTCGAGCCCTAGCGCCGCCGCAATCAGAGTTTTAGGGTTTTCGCCGCCGCCAGTGTCGACGCGTCGTCGTCGAGGGCACCACCAGGTTCAGTGATGCCAGGGCTACCTCCAGGAGACCTCGCCGTCGCCGGAATCTCACCGGAGCCCCCGTCCGACAAAAACCGAACCTCTCCGCCGCTCTGAGCTCGCCGCCGGTCACCACCGTCCACCCCGAGCACCCGAAGTTGCACCAGTAGGTTCGCAATAACGCCCTCTACCCACCAGTACCACTCACCGCCGGTGAATCGCCGTCGTTCGCCGTGCCGTTGGTTCCCGAGCCGTTGTCGCCGTCGGTCTGACGTGGCAGCCCATGTCAGCGTCCACCTCATCCGTTTGCCTGCGTGTCATCCTGCGTGGCACCGTGTCAGCAGACACGTGTGCGCTCACGTGGCACGGTCCACCGAACCCCAGATCTGATCTGGCGTGAACTTGGTCCACGGTGCACCCTCTCACTGACGTGTGGGTCCCACCTGTCAGACCAGTTTTCATCCCGTCCGAACGTCCTCAGATGATGTCAACGTTGCGCAATAATCCGATTTTTCTTCAGAGAAATAATTCTGGAAATTCTGGAAAATCCAAATTAGGGTTTCTTTTTAGATTTAAATTTCCAGAGCTCATAACTTTTGCATCCTAACTCCGATTGAGCCCATTCAAATTTCTAAATTTATCTAAATTCAAGCTCTATTTATCTGAGATTTTTATTTAATTTTTGGAGCTTGTTTTGCCTCTGTTATTTATTTGTTTTGTTTGTTTTTGTTTCGTTTGCGAGTAGATGTCGATTCGTCGGGGAATTTTGTGGAAGAAGGAGCACCCCAAGATCAAGACCAGTACATAGACCTTTTCCAAGGCAAGTCATACCTTTGATCATCTTGAACCCAGTTTTCAAATTACTTTGTGTTAAATTATTGCATTCTACTTTAATTATTTATTTAAATGCTTTGGGCATAGTTATTATCCAAATTGTTATCACACCTTGGCCTTGTATGTCATAATTCCTTGTCACCCTAGACTGGTTATTAGTTGGTAATATTATAGCACCAACGTGGGTTGGTTAGATGCGAGTACAATTGCTTAGTCATGCTACGAGTCTCACATCTCATGAAAGTTGCAAATATGAACTATGACTAAGTGACTATGGAACTTCGTGTAAAACTGTGTGCTATGTGTTGTTATTTCGTAATGGCATGTGTTGCACTAAACCAACTGGGTGGTAAAGGATTTAGACTGAGGCAAGTGGTGGAAACTGTGTGATATGGTGGACTATGTGATGGGAATGTTAATCTTTGTGATCTAGTTAGAAAATGGAAGTCTTGCCTTGGTCAATTAAGGACTTAACTTTGTGCGACATTAAACTGAGCCTTACTGTACGACCACATGCCTAGTATGGGACGGGCCTAACTTAGTAAGTTATGGATTCTCGGCATTGATGTTCAGGTGGATAGGTTAGGCTATGTGACAGGGTGGAGGTGTGACTACTTGGTGGTTGCATCGTGGGACGATCGTCTTCCCCGCCCAATGTGTGTGTTATACCAATTCTATGTGAGTGGTATAGCGGTTTGTAAGCACACTGGGAATGTCAATGTTTGAGATGAAGTTTTCGAACTGTTTTGTTACGATTGGTGCTTGCTACACTAGTTGTATCTTGTGGGTAAAGTGTACAACCTCTGCAGAGTGTTAAACAATCTATTCGAATAGCGCGTCATGGTCATGGACATGCTCGGGGATTTCACACGAGGGGTAGTTTTCATAAAATGTTTGGGATGGGAGCTGTGTGACCTCAATCATATGGCTATGTGAAATAAACTGTCTAGTTGTGTGTCTTTGTGGAAACAATTGTTAAATTAATATTGTTTAATTGTTTTGAATTATGCTTTCAATCTATTATTCGTATTCAATTGCAAATGTTGCTTTTATGCAAAAGAACCACAGAAGTCTTTTCTTTGGAATAAGCCTGCATCTATACATTGCATTCTGTGGTATGATTTGCGAGTACGGTTGTGTACTCACGCTTGTTGTAAAACTTGCGCCCAAACCTACAGAAGAGGAGGAGTCTACGCCTGCTTTCGAGAAGGAGTTCGCTGAAGGCTGATCGTTCGTTAAGGTCTGGATCCCAGTCGGTTGCCTGTGGTGAATTGGTGGGATCTACGTTGGAGTTATTTCCGTTCCGCTGCTGTTTATTTCCTGTTAGCCCTGCGTGGCTTAATAAGTGTATACTCGACCATAAAGTCAAAACCCTTATTTGTTATTCAAACTAATCGTTTACTTTATTTATCGCTTGTCGTAGGAGGGCCTCTTGGGGTGCCCCGCACCCTAGGGTCATCAGGAATACTGTTGTACCGTCAGTGATACTGTACATGTGTAGACCTAGCTTGTATGGTGTATTTTAGGCCAATGTCCCTAAAATACCCCTTGTCTCTTTCTCGCCTATGGGGGCAAGAAGGTAAATACCCCTTCTTGCCCCCTATAAGTAAAGCCCCAAGGGCACATGTAAAGGGGATCTCTCCTCATTCTTCTCATTCAACACAAGGCAATACAACTCATACACTTGTGTCTTTGGCTCCTCTCCCTCCGGTCCATTCCCAAGACTAAAGGGTACCCTGTACCCACTGTCTAGTCTTTTTACTACGACAATCGGCAAAGGGTTGCTTACCTAAATCACTAGGTTTATAGTAGTGATGCCAAAGCTCACTAGGACTTAATGATATTTGAATTTTGAACTCACTATATGAAGTTAGAGGGAAACTTGGTTTAGAACATATAGTGGGAGTATTTTTTATTAAAGTGTTTAATAGAAGATCTTACATAAACATAGTGCTGAATTTTGCATATACATATTTTCTCTTATAGATCATGGCACCTAGTACTTCCTCCACACCTACCTTTAACTTGCGATCTATTCTTGAGAAAGAAAACTGAATGGAACAAACTTCATTGACTGGTTTTGTGATCTGAGAATTGTTCTCAAGCAAGAAAAGAAGTAATACATTCTAGAGGGTCCCTATCCTGAGGAACCGAATGCTGATCTTATGAGAAGCATTGCAATGACGCAGTCGATGCACACTGTCTTATGCTTGCCACCATGAACTCTGAGTTTCAGAAGCAATATGAGACCACAGACTCTTATAATATGATTGTGGGTCTGAAAGGTATGTTTTAGGACCAAGTAAGAACAGAGAGATACAATACCTCCAAGGCATTATTTTCTTGTAGGTTGTCAGAAGGTAGCTTGGTCAGTCCTTATGTGATCAAGATGATTGGTCACATTGAGAGCTTGGAAAAGCTTGGTTTTCCCCTTAGCCAAGAGTTGGCTACTGATGTGATTCTGCAATCGCTCCCTGCGAGCTTTGAGCCTGTCATATTGAATTTTCATATGAATGGCATGGAGAAGCTAATGACTGTGTTGCATGGCATGCTTAGAGGTGCCAGGAGAGCATCAAGGAATATTCTAATCATATGATGATGGTTCAACAGACTACCAGCTTCAAGAAGAAGGGTAAGTCTTAGGAAAAGGAAAAGACAAAGGAAAGACTCAAGATGAGATCGAAAGTCTCAATGCTAAGCATAAGAAGCTTAAGCTAGGTCCTAAGCCTGATACAGAATGCTACCATTGTCATGAGACTGTGCATTGGAAGAGAAATTGTAAGAAGTACTTGGTAAAGATGAAAAATAACAAAGGAAATAAGACTTCCAATTAAGGTATAAATGTTATAGAAATTAATCTTACCACTTCTCCTACATGTTCTTGGGTATTTGATACAGGATCGGTTGCTTATATTTACAATTCGATGTAGAAACTGATAAGGAATAGACGTTTGGCAAGAGGCGAGGTTGATCTTCGTGTGGGCAACGGAACAAGAGTTGCTGCATTAGCTATTGGCACTTTACCATTAGTTTTACCCTCAGAATTAGTTATAGAATTAAATAATTGTTATTATGTTCCAGCCTTAAGCAAAAATATTATTTTTGCTTCATATTTAGGAGCAGAAGGTTATGAGTTCAAAATAAAGAACAATTGTTGTTCAATTTATTTTTAAAGATATACTTTATGGCCATGCTCCATTAGTGAATGGATCATATGTTTTGAATCTTGAGGATGTGCTTGTCTATAATATTAATGCTAAGAGACTTCGACCTAATGATTTGAATCCTACTTTTATTTGGCATTATCGTCTTGGTCATATAAATGAGAAGCGCATGATGAAGCTCCACAAAGATGGTCTTCTAAACTCATTTGATTTTGAATTATTTGAAACATGTGAATCTTGTTTACTTGGTAAGATGATAAAGACGCCATTCACGACCAGAGGTTAGAGGGCAAGTGACTTACTGGTCGTAATACATATGGATGTATGTGGACCAATGAGCACTTCGGCCAGAGGTGGTTTTCAGTACTTCATAACTTTTACTGATGACTTTAGTAGATATGGTTACATCTACTTAATGAGGCATAAGTCTAAATCATTTGAAAAGTTCAAAAATTTCATAATGAGTTACAGAATCAACTTGGCAAGACAATTAAATATCTACGATCAGATCGTGGAGGTGAATATTTGAGCTATGAGTTTGGTGATCATCTAAAGCAATGTGAAATTGTCCCATAACTTACTCCGCCGGGAACGTCTCAATGGAATGGGGTGTCTGAACGACGGAATTGAACATTATTAGACATGGTTCGGTCAATGATGAGTCAATCTAATCTTCCAATGTATTTCTTGGGATACGCTCCAGAAACAGCGGTTTTCACTTTAAATAGGATTCTATAAAAAACGGTAGAGGAGACACCATATGAGATATGGACCTGGCAGTGTCATAGATTATCTTTTCTCAAGATATGGGGTTGTGAGGTATATGTAAAAGGTTTGACATCTGATAAACTCACACCCAAGTCGGATAAGTGTTTCTTTGTGGGGTATCATAAGGAAACTAAATAATATTACTTTTATAAGCGGGATGATGACAAAGTGTTTGTTGCCCAGAATGGTGTCTTGTTGGAGAAAGAGTTTCTTTTGCAAAGGAGTCAGTGGGAGCAAGGTGCAAGTCGAAGAAATTCAAAAAATATCTGAAATTTTTTAACTCCTACTAAACCTCTACAGGATGAATAAAATATTATAGAACATGTAGATGAGGCATCAACCCCACGTAGATCTAAAAGGCCACATCAATTGCCTATAAGGTATGGGCATGACGTTTTATTATTGAATAATGATGAGCCTAAGAGTTATCAGAGAGAGATGATGGACTCAAACTCCGAGTCATGACTTGAAGCTATGAGATCCAAGATAAAATCCATGTATATCAATCAAGTTTGGAACTTGGTTGATCCACCTGATGGTGTTAAAACCATTGAGTGCAAATGGGTTTTTAAGAAAAAGATAGATATAGATGGAAATATTCACATTCATAAGGCACAATTGGTAGGAAAGGGTTTCAAACAAATTTAAGGTGTTGATTATGATGAAATCTTCCCACCTGTCGCTATGCTTAAGTCTATCCGGATCATTCTAGCTATTGCTTCATATTTTGATTATGATATATAGCAAATGGATGTCAAAACGACTTTTCTAAATGGAAACCTAAGTGAGAATGTGTACATGACACAACCTGAAGGTTTTGTCGATCCACTAGAAACTAGAAAGGTATGCATGCTTCAGAAATCCATCTATAGATTAAAGCAAGCATCTAAGAGTTAGAACATTCGTTTTGATGAAGTGGTCAAAGGGTTTGACTTCATCAAGAATGAAGAAGAACTTTATATTTAAAAGAAGGTTAATGGGAGCAAACTTGTTTTTATGATCTTATATGTGTATGACATATTACTGATCGAAAATGATATTGCTATGTTTGAATATGTTAAAACTTCATTAAGAAACAGTTTCTCTATGAAAGATTTAGGAGATACGACATATATTTTAGGCACAAGGATCTATAGGGATAGATCTAAAAGGCTAATTGGATTAAGCCAAGATATGTACATTGACAAAATATTGAAGTGGTTCAACATGCAAGATTCTAAGAAAGGTTTCTTACCCATGTCACATAGAATTAGTCTTAACAAGAGTCAATGTCCTTCGACACCTGATGAGCGAGACAAAATGAGTAGAATTCCATATGCTTCGGCTATTGGATCTATCATGTATGTCATGCTTTGTACATGACCAAATATGTCGTATGCTCTAAGTGTTACGGGCAGATATCAGTCAGATCCAGGTGAAGGTCACTGGATAGCAGTCAAGAATATCCTAAGTACTTAAGAAGGGCTAAGGATGCATTCCTTATTTATGGTGGTAAGGAAGAGCTGGTCGTAAATGGTTACACCGATGCTAGCTTCCAAACCGACAGGGATAATTTTAGATCGCAATCTGGGTTTGTATTTTATCTTAATGGAGGAGCAGTGAGCTGAAAAAGTTCTAAGCAAGGAATAATTGCTGATTCTACAACAGAGGTTAAGTACATTGCGGCTTCCGAAGCTACAAAAGAAGCCATATGGATTAGAAAGTTCATTAATGAACTGGATGTGGTTTCTAGTGCTTTCAGTTCAATGGATCTCTATTATGATAATAATGGAGCCATTGCACAAGCTAAAGAGCCTAAATCACATCAAAAGTCCAAACATATACTTCGATGATATCACATTATTCTAAGATTGTTGAAAGAGATGATGTGAAGATATGCAAAGTGCACACGGATTTGAATATTGCTAATCCATTGATAAAGCCTTTCCCACAACCTAAGCATAAGGTGCACACAAGAGTTGTGGGTATTAGATACCTGTATGGTTGACTCTAGTGCAAGTGGGAGACTGTTGGTAATATGTCATGGAGGCAATTATAGAGATCATTGTATCACATCTATATTTATTAGCTATAGAATAATGTTATTATGCCATAGAGGCAATTATAGAGGCTGAATGCACATCGACCGCGTCATTGCAATGCTTTTCATAAGCCTTCTTTTCAGCATGAGGTGCATCGACACTCGGTTCGTCAGTGTAGGGACCCTCTAGAATATATTCATTCTTTTCTTGTTTGAGAACAATTCAGATAAGATCGCTTCCCCAAATGGACATGGTTGTATGTCACAGATACGTAGTCCCCGTACGTCTACAAGGAATTCAGATAAGATCGCTTCCACATTGGGGAATGGTACCTGACCTGGTGGCATGGGATCGATGGTTGCAATAGCCCATTCCTCATTCTTCGGCGGAGCTCTACCACAAATCACCCGAGCACGGCTGTTCCTTCCATCCACATGCTGCAATTCATAACCGCGGAAGAAAGGATCTAAAGTCTCCTTCGAAGTTCACCATGGGATCAAATGGGATGATCACCCAATTTTTGGCGGACGGGGAAGTGGAAGAGCTGGGGGGTTCAGAGGGGGGCGGAGAGGAACCGGCGTGATAGTGGTGTCTCGGGGCTGATGAAGCGTCCTGAGGAAGTCCGAAGAGGTGAATCCCAAGGTCGCGAAGAGAGAGAAATTGCCTTAGCTCCGAGATCAGCGAGGGGGCAATCTTGTCCGTTCGTTTAAACCAAGTATCACACTTGTGGGCGGACCAATGCCACTCGGTAACAGCCGAAGAGAATTTGAGAATTGGGACAAATTCAGTGGTATTGAAAATACCTTTGCAATCTTTGGCAATATGCCCCGAAGCCTTGCAGTTGTGACAGCAGATTGCGTTCCTGCAATTCTTTCTTAGGTGTCCCGGACGAAGACAACGGATACATTTGACAGGATGACTGTGGCGATTACGAGTGACCAACCGGGGGTTGTTTCCTGAGGGATGAATCGATCTGTTCCTCTGGGGTGGAGTAGAGTTGTGAACCGGTTGTTTCATATACATCCCTGAGTATTCTGTCTGATGAGAACCCCTAGATGAATCAGCAAGTTGGTCATTCCTGCGTGGAGCAGAATTAATCCTGAGGGAAGATCGGTTGGAATAGAGTGATCTCTGGGCGGATCCATTGCGTGAGCAAATCTGGCTAGATGGAACTTGCAACCGGAGTGCTGCTTTAGAACATGGTCCATCTCTCACAATCTCAGCATATGTCCTCTTCTTCCGTTTTACAAGAGTCCATTCCTTCTTCTGTTCTTCCGTCCAGATTTTGAACTCTCTGCGCCAGTTTGCTCCTCCATCTCCCCAAAGACTGAAGAAAATCGCAAAGTCCTTACAAGAGAAGCTCCTGAGCTTATAGATGAATAGACCCACCTCTGTGGTGGCCACCGAGAATTTAAATCCCGCATTGTACAATCTTGAAACCTTGAAGTCCCTTGCATTACCCCCCAGACAAGATTGTAGAGCATGGCTTACCATGTTCTCCTCAAGACGAAATCTTGACCTTCCGAAAGAAGCCACTAGGTGGAATTCCCGAAGTCCGCATCCCGGCCAGAAAACCACCGGGGCCCCTAGCTTGGACCAAATCTCATCTTGAAGTGCAAGCCCCGGTCGGAAGTCCAACTGCGAGGGATCCATATGGTTGTGGTCTCCGCCGGAGATTGAGTGGCTTCGGTGTCCACCGGTGCCGGAGTGGCACCGGCGAGAAGGGTGGGTGGTGGTGCTACGGTCGCCTAGTGAATCGCCAGAGCGCCTCTCCCAACGGTCGCCAGATGCGGGGGGTTGCTCCTGCCGCAATTTGACAAGTTGCCGATTGTACTCGCAGATCGTAGCAACTTGTTCCATGCTCTCTGCAGGGGAGAAAAACGATAAGAGACAGAGATAAAACCATACATATAAGTATCGATGAATACTTACATTTATGTTTGACCAAGCAAACATGGAGACTATCCGTGACAGATCTTTCAACCCATCCATCTCCTCGACTCGTTTCCACCAAACCCCTTCGAGACGTTCATTATCGAAGACATCCCCACAATTGGGAATGTTACTGGGGTGAGGAACTCGGTCGCGAGACTGGTAGGCGGAAGATCCTACGATAGAACCAGGGCCAAAGAAATCAGAACAGAAGTTAAAGTACTCTTCTTCCTCTGATTTGGTGAGGGAAGCACCGCTTGGAGGATCGGACGGAACGTCCTCGACAACCTCCTTACCAGCAAGGTGGTCGGAACTCTCACCACCACCGACTCTCGGTGTCTCCCTCGTGGTCTTCCTTGTCTCCACTTCCATCCCTACGACTACCCCAGTGGTCGTAGCGACTTCTGCAGCAACGACTTCCTCCACCACAGGAATAGTAGCGAGCTTGACTACTACATGATCACACCTTATTTGGTGAAGAGGTGTGGGCTTCTCCATAGAAGCATCCCTAGGGGCTGAAGGCGTTGGGCTAAGATCACAAAACGCGGAAGAAAGTCAACTTGTGGAAAACAAAAGGTAAATGCTGTTCTTACACTTCTGTTTTTTACATACCTCTGCGCGCTGGATCTAACCCGAAACTTGGGAGCAACCTTCTCAACGGAAGGTTTCTTCGACTTCTTCTCAACCATTGTGGGTTGAGATTCGATCGAGGGAACGGGAGTCTCCTCTTCCCGACTCCCCAAGTGGTCGAGTCTCGACCACCTTAAAAACACTGCTTCCATCGACCTCAGGTCCTACTAGAGCAGCAGTTTCCTTCACAAAAGACATGAAGCTCTTCGAGTTTTCCTTTTCTAGCTGTCTTATAAAGCCATGAAAAGCAGAAACTGCGAAAGTCTTGTTGTCGTAATAGAAGGGTACCTTGACCTTGGGGGCTTTGCGCTTAAGGGCGAAGGCAGCTTCCTCTGCTTTCTTCCTCGCTGCAGCCATGTTCGCGGTTAATTTAGCGAAAGGAGCAGGAGGAGCCGAACTTGAACCACCCTTGTCGCCGACCTTTACAAGTCGACGCTTCTTGGTTGGAGGGGATTTTGCTGACTCCGCTTGCGTCGTCGCCCCAATGACCACCAGATCGACTTCCTCGTCATCTTGGCGGTCTTCTATGCCTACTTTCTGTTGAAAATCAGAAAAAAAAAAGTGGTCGTAAGTCTTTCTACGATCACTAACTGGTCGTAAGTTCTTCTACGACCAGCCCACAAGTTGTAAGTTTTTCTACAACAAATATTTTAGTCATAAATCGTTTTACGACAACAGGTGCCTAAAGACGAAGCCGAATCGCGATTACCTTTAGGCGTTCCACCTTTTCCTCTGCGGTTAAAACCGCAAAGATTTGGGGAGCTGCTACACTAGACGAACTCTTCTCACAGATGAGCCTGACGCGAGCGTCAATCTCCGCATGTGGAAGATCTACACGGACAAGTAGCACAATCAACAGACCAAATCAAGATTAGCCAAGGCTAAAGTCAAAAAGAGTTTTCCACTGACCATCTTTGTAATCCCTGGTCGGGTCTTCTTTCCCCGAGTACCTCCACATAGGAGGGACTCATTTCTTCAGGGGGCTAATGCAGCGCGTGACGAAGTCCTTCACCACGTGTCATCCGGTAAGCCCCCCCCGTCTTCAAGTCTTTGATGGTTTGAATATAGGGGGCAATCCGGTCAAGATTACTGGGAGTCGAATCCCAGGAAGAGGCCCTCTCGGCGACGTTTCTGATAAACGAGAGACTGTCTTCCTCGGTGACTTCCCAGTAAAACTACTTCTTCTTCCATCCCGGCCACGACGACCGGGTGAACATATGAATATACTCCTTCGACTTTCCGTCGTGGAGCTTCAGACCACAACTCCCAGCAATTCCGGCTTGACGAGCCATCCCGTAGTAATGCTAGAAAAGCTCGAGGTCCGCTGGAATCCCCAGGTACGCATCACACAAATACTCGAATACACTCAGCATTGTGATGGAATTAGGACCAAGGTTCACTAATTCCACCCCCAAAGTGCTCGAGCGCGAGTGTGAGGAAGGGGTGAGCAGGTAATTGGAGGCCACACTCACAATATGCCTGGAAGATGGGGATTTGACCTTCCTCCCCCGACGGCCAGTGTTGTCCATTCGCCACAATCCACTTCACGAGTAGCTCCTCGGGAATTTTCTCGGCGGCAACCAAGGCATTCATCTTTGCATCGTCCATTTCCGATTCAGCCCACTCGGAGACGGTCCTAGCCATCTTTTCTAAAGGGGGGGAAAGAGCTGGATTTGGGAAAGCTTCAAGAAAACGCACAGTGTCGCTGGCGGCGAAAGAGATGAGAAGATGACGAACAGTCAGGGTGAATTAGAGAAAAGGTAAAAACCCTAAGTTCATCCCCGTAGTCCGTTTTATAACCGTATGCTTGAAACGAAACGCCGTGGGAACCCAACGGTTTCCACCGCTTCGGGAATTGCTCTAAAGGACAGATCTTTAATCTGCCTGTTTGAGAGTACCGAGGCTCTTTTCACACCTCAAGTGAAATTACCTTCTTGATCAAGTGTACTTCTGATCAAAAGAAATGTCGATCGGAAAGGTTTTGCTTCCGATCATAGGGCCACGATTACTCCAAAGTCGTAAGATTTTCTACGACTATCTTGTAATCGTGAGATTTCCCACAAACTGCCTCGACCAAGTATATTTCTGGTCGAGAGGAACACATATTGAATAGTTTTTCCTACAGCCTCTAAGTGGCTGTAGGGTCATCTACGACTCCTCGACCAAGTAAGTTATTTTCACTTGAAGCTGGGGGGCTAGATGACGAGGATCTGATAATCC
Organism: Ampelocalamus luodianensis; assembly: GCA_036346255.1. NCBI lineage: Eukaryota > Viridiplantae > Streptophyta > Magnoliopsida > Poales > Poaceae > Ampelocalamus > Ampelocalamus luodianensis. The sequence goes on along the minus strand of CM070622.1, from coordinate 20,450,315 downwards.
TTTTTTTTTATTCCTTAATCATATAATATAGGTAAATATGACGTCACACGGTATACCCCTTATTGTTGTAAGGGAGAAGTAAGCCAGATGGTCATAAGTTCTTCTACGACCACCCCCGTAATCGTAAGTATTTCTACGACTACCACGTAATCGTAAGTTCTCCTACGATTACCTTCGGTTGTAAGCCTTTCTACGACCAGTATCCAGTCGTAAGCTCTTCTACGACTACCCCCTGGTCGTATGCCCTGCTACGACCAGTCCTGCCACGACTTCTCCATAGATAACTGGGGCCACTCGCCAGTAGGCCCTATTAACTGAGATCTGAGTAGCCAAGATACTTAGTTATACCTGGAATAACTACAGATAACTTACCATTATCTCTGATTGATAACCGCCAGGCAACGTCGGGAGGTTACTACTCCGGTAATTACTCTCATTATTGCGTAATGATGAACGCCTCTTGACCTGGAATGACAACCGTCTCTGTAGCATGCTATAAATAGGTGTCTTTTAGAGGTAATGGGGCTTTTGGGAGGCAATCGAGAGCGATGATAGCGGAGTCTTTCCACCGATTATGTCGGGATACCCAATACAATACACACAGGAGTAGGGTTGTTATTCTCACTGGAGAAAGCCTGAACCTGTATAAAAATCCCCGTGTCTCCTTCGTCTGCGTGATCAATTGTGGAGACCCCCCTAATCAAATAATTTTTACGTAAGATCGGTTCTAAAACACCGACACAAACCTTGAACCACCACTATCATAAGCCTCGCATCGTCATCCTCGTTCTGTTTTGCCCATTCCTAGGGACACGCCACCTATCTCCTACTGTCGGTGTGTGGAGCATGACTGCCTGAGGTCATCATCACCGTCCTCTCTTGTCCCTGTGTCTCGATCAGAGGAAGAAGAAGACGATGCCATATCTGTTTCACCATGTCAGCATCCACCTCAGCGACTTCGTTATCTAACAGTGAAAATGACCTATGGTGCAAACAGGAGTAAGTTTAGAGAGCCTGGAAAGTAAAATGCAAGTTCGGTGCGTTGAGTTGAGTGAGAGAACCACACACGTTCAGGGAGCTCCAATGCAATTTACTCTACTTCTTAATTTGACATGTCTATGGGCAAGGTTGTAAAAGGTAAGACATTGGGTAAAGCTGTAAAAGACCATTCATGTTGATTGGATTTGAATAGTTGGATCACGATAGAACTGTAGTTACAACAACGTGATTGTAATTTTTTTAAAAAAAAAAATTGATGTCACTGTTTTACACTATACGTGATACTTAGTTTACATCTTAAATTCTTAATTAAGTAGGGTCGGGATCACAACAGTAGTCAACCAAGAAGAAAAAAGTACTTAGGTTACCGCACTAGCGCTAATTGCAAAACCGATGAACGAATCCATTTCAGACAGAAGATGGCTAGGCTTGCGAGGTCAACGTCATCCAGAAGCTCCATTTCGTCCGTAAGTCACTCGCTTCACATCTCGGCACCTCGCCGCGCGGCGCGCATCGGATTCGGGAGTCGCGCCGCCGCCGTACGTCCTCCTCACACGATAGCGCGCCGGCACGAGGGACGAGAGGGAGGAAGGCACCAGCCCGTCGCTGGCTCTCGAGCAGCATGGCATTTGGCATGGATTGCTGACAGCTCCACATGGCATGAGATCTTTTGCCAACCACCGCGTCTGCACGCATGTGGTCCTCGTAGGCGGGGACGTACAGACTTACAAACGCCGATTGATTGGGTTATTGCTCTGCTACGAAGGAAGCCCAAGAAAAAGAGCGGAAAGGCAGGCAAAGGCAAACCGAATCTAGCTAGCGGGTGCAGATAAAGAAGATCAGAGCGCTTAATTCGGTAGTAAACAATTAAATCGCCTATGATTAGGCCGTTAAGTAGGCATCAAGCCGGCGAGCAATGCCAGGGCAGGCGTCGGGAGTCGGGACGGTCGCTGGCGATCTCGGCGGGTCGAGCCGGATCGGGCGGCTGCTCCCGGGACGGCGCCACCAACCTCGTGCTGAAGCTGAACTGCTGATCAACCTCACATGCCCTTCTCCCACAGGCCACATGGATCACCGTCCTCGCGGTCTCGCACGCGGGGGGCTCCTGTATGTGTCTCCCTCTGCTCTTAACATCTGCGGTGGCGACATGAAAGTCGTCAAGATTTAGTTACGAGGAGTTATGGTCTTATGGACCTCCGAAATGCGTACGAATTTATCAGAGATACCGTATATCCACGGCCAGTTAGAGCTTTCCAAATGGGCAGCACGGTACGGATATGGTCGGGCACCAGTCCAATTAGGCATGGCACGTTTGGCCCGCTAGGTAATCAGGTCGTGCTGTGCCGGTCAATAGGCTCGGCTGCTGGCCCAAGTACGACATGTCGAGCGTATGAGTTGTGCTGGCTTGGACACGGTTAGTCCGTCGGGCTAGTGTCGGCCCATTTAACCAATGACATAAAAATTTGAAAAACAAATTGTAAAGAAATTCTAGAATATATATATATATATATATTAAAATAAAATAAAATAAATTTATATATACTTATAAATTGAACTATATAAAATAAAAAACTACAAAATAAAACCATATAAATATTAAAAAATAAAAATAAAATCATATAAATACTTAAAAATTAAAAACACACACACATATATATATAAACAGACCTAACGGTTCGACACTATTCGGGTTGGGTCGGGATGGCGACCCAAACACGACACGACTCGTCAGCCCATATCGGTCTAGTCCATCTAGACATCGGGTGGACAGACCAATAGTATCATGCCTGGGACAGACCCGTAGTACCGTGTCTCGGACCAGCCCGGATGGCACAGCTCATTTGCCGACCTCTATCCATGGTGATCAGTCAAGATACTTACTGTTTAACTGTACTGTTGCTGCATAAAGAAACATCCGTTTTAGCATGCATCCAATAGGACTTGTATGGTCAGGTCGATGAGCTTGGCGTTTTGGTACCAGCTATCCACATTCGGTCAAGCAGGTCGTGATAAGAATCTTTGGCGGATACGGCCAGTTTACGAATCGTATTTACACTTCTGACCATTGATAAACGGTATTTACAAAAATAACAACGCGGGTGCACGGCCACCCTGCGCCCGCGCTGCTGTGCCGCCACGTCGGGTGCGGGCGCGCTCACCCCGCGCCCGGCCTGGTCCCACCACCGCAGCGCGCGGGCGCATGCTTCGCCTGCGCCTGCGCGCCTGTACGTTTTTTTTTCATTTTTTTTAGATGTAAAAACATTTTTTTTTTAAAAAAAATTTTGCTACAGTGGTGGGCGCACGCTCACCCTGCGCCCACCACTGTAGCTTTTTTCGTTTTTTTTAAAAAAAATCATTTATGTTTTTGTTTTTTTTAAAAAAATCATTTATGCATATTTTTTGTAAGAATTTTTAAATATAGTAAACAGGGTCTAAAAATTATGAAATTTTGTGTGGAGCCTTCTGACACTGTGTATTTACATGTGTAATATTTTCAAAATTTTATCCATTATGAATTTTTCTCAAAAATTCATTTAAATATATTGTAAATAGGGTTTCATCATTTCATGTGACTTGGAATGTATAGAAAAAACGCTGCATTGCAACTCCATTGGAGATGTCGATATACAATATGACAACACATATTATACCACAGGCTAGATAAACTTGTACATGAACCAACTGAGAAAAATGCGTGGCATGCAGATCATATAATGATGGGACCGTAACCTCCAGGCTCGTGTGCGTTTGAAGGCTACGGACATCGTTATATGATCTGCCACCATATTCCCTATTTGGTTTATGTACAAGCCTATCCACTTTGTGGTGCGATCTGATATTAAAGAATAGTATCCACATTAGGGTTTCATCTTGCATCCCGAGCTTGTCTCCTCTCTCTACCGTGAAGTGATAGGATATGTCTCCTCGTAGATGGCTCTTGAGTAGACGGTGACCTTGACGCGCCACATTTCCTTGCCGTACTTGTTGATAGTGAAGCCATGATACTGCAGTGGTGGGCGTAGCCCAAACCCTAAAGTATGCACCACAACTCGCACGAAACTCACCTCCTTCTCGGCGTAGGTGTTCATGAAACACATCTAATTTTTTTTTGAAATTAAGAGAAGATAAGTATCCAATTTAAGCCATAACATTTTTCTACATACGACTAACAAAGTTAATTACCACTAAACTAATTCATTACTAGTCAACTAATTCATTACTAGTCAACTAACTGATTACGACTAATTAATTACCCCTAAACTATCTAATTACGACTAGTGACTAAGGTGACTAATTATGACTACGATAATAACGGCAAAAACATAGCACAAATTACTGTCCTTTGGAGGAAGTAATCAATCGACCATTCGGAAGTAATCAATCAAAAGGCCGAGCGACGAGCGAGTGCGAGTTCGTGATTTATAGCGAGCGGAGAAGAGTCGCGGCGTTGGCGCGGAATTCCGTCGATTTGGCGCGAATTTACGGACGAGGCGACGTGATGTGCGGAGTAGGGAGGAGGGACGGTGGGATAATGGACAAAATTTCATGAAATCATTCCAAGTCACATGAAATGATGAAACCCTATTTACAATATACTTAAATGAATTTTTGAGAAAAATTCATAATAGATAAAATTTTGAAAATATTACACAAGCAAGTACACAGTGTCAGAAGGCTCCACAAAAAATTTCATAATTTTTGAACCCTGTTTACTATATTTAAAAATTCTTACAAAAATATGCATAAATGATTTTTTTAAAAACAAAAACATAAATGATTTTTTTAAAAAATAAAAACAAAAAAATGCTACAGTGGTGGGCGCAGGGTGAGCGTGCGCCCACCACTGTAGCAATTTTTTTAAAAAAATGTTTTTACATTAAAAAAAATTTTAAAAATGAAAAAAACGTCTGCGTGTGCAGCGCGAGGTGAGCGTCTTGCCCACTGGTGGTGGGACCGGCGGGCGCTGGGTGCGCGCGCGCGCGCCGACGTGGCACACTGAAACGCGGCGTGGTGGTGGCGTCTTGCCGCGTTGCTATTTTTGCAAATACCGTTTGCGAATGGTCAGAAGTGTAAATACGATTCGTAAACTGGCCGTATCCGCAAAAAATTCTCGTGATAAGGGAGACTACACCTACAGGATTAGGTCCAAATTAAAGGGAGTCAGCAATCGGTCCACAAGAGCACAAAAAGGAACCGATCCATCGTGTATATATAATATATCAAATTAGCAAGAATAGGTTTTTTTTTTTTTTGGAGAACTGAGCTTTGGCTCAGTGGTGCGCGCTGCAATGGTGTAGGTCATCCGCCCGCATTTGAGCTGGGGATCAGCGCGTGTCTCGCTCGGGGATTTTGAGGACTGAGGCTCAGTTAGCATAAGGGAGCTCCGAGCTCTCATTCCATCATGATTTGAGCACCGACTCCCGTGCACATCTCGTACGATATGATACTTTTCTTCTTTAATGTGATTTTGATGGGGAAAATACTGGGCGTCCAAAAAAAGAGTGGGTTTTTTTGTTCATGAAAAGAATATCTGTTTATTGCCCAGCCAACTCCTCAAAGGCCATTTTAATCGGCCCCATTAACGTTTGATTTGCCTGCAACGTAGTACATCAGTACAATGGAGAGTTGCTTGGTAGTTGGTACATATGCAAAACGAGCCAAGTCGAATGGCCGACACGGCAGCCAAATTCCAGATCAGGCTCGGTCGGGGAGCGAACAGCATCCGATGGTTTGGTTGGCCGGACCGCCGGGGACGCATGTTTCTCCCGAGACCAGCAGGGACGAGTGACACGAAGCGAGACGACGGGGGAAAGAGAGGACAGGTGAAGGGAAATGTCCCTGATCTGATCATTAGCATACGCATAATGGCCAACTGGTTCATATTCCTACATAGAAAAACGTCAAATCGAAGCATCCCGCCTCCATAAGCAAACACCGGCATGGCTACAATGCGGCGTACTGGCCCCCGTGATTCAAGTCCGATGAATGTCATGATGTCGCAGCAGTAAGTAACAGTGCTTTCCGACGTCATTACGGTGCCTAATTAATTATAGAATGCATGATGGTCGCTGAAACCTAGTTTCACATACGAGTTTATACTAGATATATTATCTCGAACTAGTTAGGTTTGCAAACCAGGAGCCTAGTAGGGCCAAACCCATCCCTTCCAATGACAAGAAATGCCAGTGTTTACCAGTATTGGACATGGAATCTTGCTAACTGTTCCCATGGTTGCTGTTGCTGCATCGGTGGGCATGCTAACTAGAATAGTATTCTCCCCCTTTCATGCGATATTTCTGGTGCTATAGCTCATGGTGCTCAGCTATAGCTTTCCATAAGCAGCAAGTAACACGGATAAAACTATACGTGACATGATTCCATTCTGTTCTGCGGTGGTAGCACATCAGTCACCAAGTTCAAGCACTGTGACACTTCTCTTGCTCGTTCCATGCATGCTCATGTTCTACAGAGAAGAATACTATGATCTTTGAAATGTCGTGTTATTTACAGTGTGTCGTCTCCGTGTGTGTTGTCAGTGTTGAGTTTCTAATGGTGAAATAAAAGGAGAACAAGAGTAAAGTTGGTTCTCCAATACCTGATGAGCCCTCTTTGAAGGACAAGACATAACGGCAGCAGCAGCGCCAGCTGCAGCCTGCAGCAAAAGGTCAAATGGTGATACCAGCAGCTGCAGGGAAGCTTTCCTTTCTCGTGATACCATAAAGATCGAGATATAGGGAGAAATTCACCATGTCTTGTGCGAAATTTCCATGTTCGATGTATATTTACTGCTGTCACTTTGTTGCTGTTGGTAAGGGTAAGATCTCTGCAAAATGCTATAACTATTCTGAACTCTGAAAAATGTCCTATAATAAGTGTTGGTTACTAAAATCTTTTAAACAATTTAGTTTCTGAGAAGAAATGCCCTAATTCATCGGTGAGGATCTCTATGGCATCTATGCCTTCACACTTGGACCAAAATTTCCAGCTTACAGGGTGTATGCAATATGCAATGGACCATGGTCCATGGCTCCATGCAAAGAGATTGCCATTTGCAAGGCATCCTTAATTCATTTTTTGTGCCTGTCCATTGCAGCAAGATCACATGAACACACCAAACCCCTCCATAAATTAATCACAGGACACCAGCCCCACCTCTCCATGATGCATGTTCCATCTCTCTCCCCGTCATGGACCAGAGCTCACACATAAGCACGCTGGTACTACAAAAGATGGCATCGTTTTTTGGATTTTGCCTCTCTCTCCTCCCTTCTCTGGGCAGTCTGGCTCCTTTCTTCTCCTCCCCTGTACGAGCTGAGAAGTTGGAAGTTGGAACCAAGAACACTAGTTATGTAGAGGGAACATCATAACCTAAAAAAATCTCAGGAAAAATCTGTTCCTTGCCCTGAGATTCCCCACAAATCCAGCAAAAAACAACACTTTTCAAGTTGTTTCTCTTGCTACTCGATCTACTTTGTTTTTTTTGTTTCTCCTTCAGATTCTGTAAACACTCTTTTTGCAGTGTTTTCCTACTACTAGCAAATCAAGAACCAAGAAATCCAGAAAAAATCCATCTTTTTCGCCTAACAGAGCCAAGAACCACCTTTGTCAGATCTTGCTCTACTCCACTTGCATCAGTACTGCTGCCAATATACCCCCGGAAGTGAAGATTTAGCAGCGGAAGAAGCTAAGTCACCGGCGATGGCGGCGGCGCTGGAGTGCTGGTCGGGGCGGCCGAGCACCGACGAGGAGATGGTGGAGCAGGTTCTCATGAAGCCCCACACTCGCTCAGACGATTCCCTCCCCACCTGCGCCGACTCCGCCTGCGCCGGCGAGCCGACGTCGGTGCCGGCGGCGCCCAAGAAGTGGCAGCGGCTGGGGCGCAACTTCGCCGGCGCCATCGCAGCGTTCAAGAACTCGCTGAACCTAGACAGCGGCGGTCTCCCCCGCGACCCCTCGCCGCGCGCCGGCGGCGAGAAGCCGCCACTCCTTCTCCGCGGTCTCGCACAGCTCTACTCTCGTGGCCCCGCCACCCAGCAGCTGCCGGAGAAGCTCGTCGCCGACCTCCGCCGCCACTTCGACGCTCTCCCCAACAGGTCAGTGTCCCTAAGTTGCCACCTTTTTTGTGTGTTTTCTTTCAGCTACCAAGTTCTGCAAATTCAAGAGGCATTAGTTAGCAAAAGTTTTTGCCTCTTGGTATGAAATTTGCAACTATATGGAGATCAAGCTTGCTGACTTTTTGCTGGCAAAATTTTGCTGCAATCCAAGATTAGTATATAACGTTAGTTTGTGCCATAAAGCGGGCACTTAAACAACTTCCGTGTTTCTAAATTCTAACTTCTAAGGATGACAATCAATTTAGAAACTGGTAAATAAATGTTACTGTTTTAAAGATTTATACTGGTCTGTTCAATCTGAAGTGCTAAATGAAGCACATAATTTGATGTGTAAGCTGAGATGGCAGTACATTTCTTTGGATGTGCTAAATGGTTACTGACATAAAGAAGTCTCGATTTTGCAGCTATGCACAGGCAGGATTTGACATGAAAGATGTGCTCTTGCATGCCCGACTTGTAGAGCAGGCGACTGGTGAGGATCAGCCTGTAGTGAGCATCGAGGAAGTTCATGGCAGCAATGTCAGAGGAGGTGACGCTGAAGGAACTGTTTTTCAGCTCACTTTTGCCTGCAGTGCGCCGCTTTCTTGGCAGTCAATGTCAGGCTCACTTGATAGCCCTTTGTTTTGCTGCAAGAAGATCCAGATCTTTGAGAAGAGAGGATTGACACTTGGTGTTGTTGTGATACTTGTGCAGTCTGGGAATGAGGCTCTCTTCAAGAGCCGGGTTGAGGCTGCACTGAAATCAACCACAAAGAAACAGCGGAAGAACAGTGGTGGTGTGAAGCTCCCCTTTGGTCTTTGTGGCTGTCAAGAAGAAGGATCAAGAAACTTTGATGAGGAGTCTCTGTTTGATCCAGATGATGGTCAGGTACTTGACAACAAGCCAACTCGCAGACCACAGCTTCCCACTCTCCTACCACAATCATCAGTGTTTGTCTCAGTAGATGAGTGGCAAACCATTCGATCTGGGGGCGAGGAGCTTGGCCGCTGGATGATCAGCTCTGAGGAGATTGAGTTTGTTGATTGGGTCAGCCCAAATTCATTCAAGGGAGTTCATAGAGGAAGGAAAGTTTGGGTCAACAAATTGAGGGGTTGTGACATGGGAAGTGCTTATGATGTTGAAATCCGTCAGGACTTGTTGCAATTAATGAGCTGTGACCAGAGGAACATCCTCCAATTCCATGGCATTTGCTTCAGTGTGAACCATGGGCTCTGCATAGTGACTAGGATGATGGAAGGAGGATCAGTTCATGATATTTTTATGCAGAGAAGCAAGAGATTGTCACTCCGAGACACGACTAAGATTGCTCTTGATGTGGCTGATGGTTTGGCCTTTATGAACAGCTATGGCATTGCCTACCGTGATCTTAATGCTCGGAGGATCCTGCTAGACAGGCAAGGGAATGCCTGCCTTGGGGATATGGGTATTGTTACCCCTTGTAATAATGCCGGTGAGGTCACTGAGTATGAGACGTCTGGGTATCGATGGCTAGCACCAGAGGTTAGTGTTCTTGACTTGATTTTGTATTGTCTAGAAGTGCTCTTTTTGAAAGTGAGTTGTTTAGTTCCAGCATGCTAGAGGTTCTTGAAGGTAATTGCTCTGTTTTAATAACTAGGCATTATATGGGATTATGAAATGACCCAATATCAATAATAACAGTAATGAGAGGTTTGTGTCCAGATCTCTGCAACATGTTAGGTGGCGTTCACATACACATTGATCGGATCAAACTATGTTGTGTTCATGGAGGAGGAAACATGTTTATTTCTCATCCTGTAGGAGAACATAAATTTCCAGGACAAACTGTGAAGAAGTGCTGCTTGATATTGTCAACTTGATGTTTTTCTGAAGTAGATCAGCAAAGAACATAAAATTACCGTACAAACTGTGAAAAAGTACTGCTTGATCTGTTTTTTCTGTAGTAGATCGGCCTGTCAATTACCACCTCGTGTCCACTCAGTATTCAGTATTTCATCCTTTTAACCATGAGAAACCAATTTTGGGCTGATTTTATTTTCCTCTTCCTTCTTTGACAATCAATCACAAAACTGACAGGCCATAAAGAAAATGATAAAATCGACAGTACCTTGAGATGATTTTTTACTAGCTTATTTTATACTGAAATCATCCTTACCGAGAATTTATTGCCATGCTGTGCACAGATCATTGCTGGAGATCCTGAAAGCGTGTCGGAGACCTGGATGAGCAACGTCTACAGTTACGGAATGGTGCTCTGGGAGATGGTCACCGGGGAGGAGGCATACTCCACATACTCGCCGGTGCAAGCAGCGGTGGGTATTGCCGCCTGCGGGCTGAGGCCAGAGATACCAAGAGACTGCCCTCATTTCCTGAAGTCACTGATGACCAAGTGCTGGGACAATTGCCCTCAGAAGCGTCCTCAATTTTCAGAGATCATATCCATCCTACAAAGGCAGAATATCAGATAGTTTTGTTTTCTTTTTCTTATGCTATATATCTGTTTTGTTTGGCTATTTGCCCAATCATGCAGGAAACTGCATATGAGAAAATATAATATATGTGCAAAGGCTTGCTATATTGCTCACATTGCATCTTGCCCAAAATATCTGTCGATCTTAATGCTTGAGTTGGTCCACAGAAGTGACATGAAAATCAAAGAGCACGAAAGATTTAATAGAAGGATCAAGGGGATAAGGACAGTCGTTTTGCCCTATCCCCTATCCTCTAACAAACTGTACAGTCCGTATTAAAAGCAAACACCCCCCCCAAAAAAAGCAACGCAATGCTTTGGTACATTTGGATGCAGATTGCTAATCTGGTATAAACAATGATGGATCTACTGGGGTTGGGTCTTTGGGACAGGTCAAAATCTGTTGAGATTCTTCGTTTGATCTGCCCAATATTGTTGATTGGCAATTTGGGTCCAAAATAATGAGGAACAGGCCCTCATTTTGTCTTCTCATCTCCACATCTGGTTCTTCTCCGTCTGTTACCATGTGCTTCCACGGACCACGGTCATCATTAGCGTCTCATTTTCAAGGAACAGTACATACCTACGACTTTGTCAGCCTTATTATATCCAGCAGATGATGCTTCTTTCTTTCTGATTCTGTGCTCTCCATTGGGGGGATCCCAGGCCCCAACTTCTTAGATTTTGGTACCGCTGCCGTGTGCCTGTGTCTCTGTCTTCAACACCCAGCTGAATACAGGTGTATCAGTGTATGTGTAGATGTGTGTCCATGCACGGGTAAGAGTAGACTCAGTGAATACATGACATATGCATGTAGTTCTGGCCATCTGCCCAATACTCTGTGTGTGTGTGTGTGTGTAAGAATCAAGGTAGATGAACAGAGCATCAGCGAGACAGCGACCAAGATAAACGTCGTTGTTTCATGACAACGACGAGAGGCTCGCAACAGTGACCGTTGGCGACCGAGATGCATCTGCCCGGAACGCGCGGTCCCTTTCGTACGTTGCGGTTCTCGCTCCGATCTACGCCGTGGATTGCTCGATCGACGGCTCTGGTCCTGCGCACCAGGCCGCGGGCCCGACACGGCTTGCAGGAGGCGCGCTTTGCTCACATGGAGCCGACACTGGTTGATGGCTCCATGAGCGGGCAACCGGGTCGGCGCAGGAGCATCCGATGAGGCTCCTTTTGCACCGCAAAAACGGTCCATCTTGAACCGTAATTTTGCATAGCCCCGTTATGCAATTATATCGTATCTGTTCTGTTGGTAACACACAACTTGTAACCCGTGCGCGACACATACTCCACAAGACATGAGACCTACCAAGCACACCACATGAAAATTGAGAAAGATGCTACTTGTATTTGCCTGTCATCAGTAAGGCCATCTGCAATCTTTTGGTTTTGCCGGTTCAAAGGATTCTTCCGGATGGTTGAGGTCGATTCAATGCAGTGGGGTTAGTCGATTCTAGCAAAAATCCTGATGAACCGACTCAAAGTAAGGATCTGGGTTCAATCTAATAAAATAACAATATCCGACACAGTGATTACTGGTTTCATTGACTCGTCAGCTCGGGAATCGATTCTGTTGGGCTGAAATTGCCACTTGCATCCAGCTTGGGTGGTTTTCATTCTCATTTCTATTTTTTAATAGAATGTGGCTCCCACCTTTGAAACAAAGGGAGAAGCGTATTTGAACCTAAATGGGTTTACACATTAGAGATGGCCTGAAGTGGATCAGCTTTGAACCTACCATGATTCCATTTACTTTCCTGTCGAACTGACATGGCCACACAACAGGCCGCGATACCAAGGGTACAGGACAGAAGAACCTATGGGATTACAGCAGCAATAAAAGGCTCAACCGTGATGCATCATCCATCACGCACGTACCTTCGTATCATCAATTTCTCTGCAACCATCAGATCCTCACGCAGTTCTCGCTGAAACGCATTTACGCCTTTCTTCTTGGCGCCCGCCCATGCCTCCTCCCTTGCGTTGGCAGCTGCGACTGCATTAATCGATGCACTACAAATAAACGACGAGGCCGCAGTGCCGCACCGTCTTTACAAAGACGGCACAGTACCGGGTCGGTACAGATCAGAGGCAATGTAGTACTCCATAGGTATTGACCTGTTGCAGAGCACAGGTTTGCAGGTTAACACAGAAGCAGTAAGATTTTAACAATGAAAAGTCCGCGCAATGTTGTGAACCATAACGAAAGAAACACCATCACCATCTTAGGACTACAGTTGAGTCAAGTTTGGCATCCAACTCAAACAGTGCTGTTGATTGGTGAAAATCTTGCATGAGAAAGACGAGTAATTGGGATGAACAGCCCAGGGCCGTGCTATTCGCCCATAAAAATTCTGTGAGTACAACAAAGATGGGAGAGGTTTGTTGGCTTTTCTCCTTATTTGTGAAGATCACTGGAAGCAAAATATGGAGGGCTACTCGGATATGGGGCATGCATTCTCAAAATCTTGCTGCTCCTTGCGACAGAAGTCGAATTCGTTGGTGTAGTAATACATGCAGCCGGCATAGGCGTCCATCTCCTTGGGACACTTTTGGTGAAGTTCTTTCAACCTGGGATTACAAATGTGGTCAGAAAGTGATTTCTAAAGGCAGATGAGCAAGTAAAGAAAGTAGAGGAAGGACTCACAAAAGTGACTACCTTAATGGATCTTTCAGATAAACAAAATAAAGTCCTACAAAATACATGAAACACAAACAAAAGGGCCAAAACCTTGAGTCCGGGGGGGGGGGCTCTATTTTCAGAATTGCACGGTTATTAGGAACTTTTAATGAAAATATATCCTGCTACCCCTAAATAGAGCCCCCCTCTCAATCTTCTCAGTAGCATGCCTGATTTTGGGTGCAAAAAAAGGTATATGTTGGCAATCAGTTAAAGTAATCACAGAAAATGCATACATATGTCTTGTAAGGTTGTTGACATTATATCCTAAAAATTAACTGGCCACAGCAGATTGGCGGCTTTACATTATATTGCATGCTGTCTGGCATCTGCAACTCACTGCTCAGCAATTGTGGATATGGCTTATCTCAAATAATGCTAGGCATAACATCATCATGTGTTCATGCACTACTCTGCTTCTTACCTCTCTGTCTTGTATATCATCTACAAAATTATGTACTCGAGACGCATAACAACTTACACATGGGGCATTACCTCACCAACTAAACCACCATTTATGCCACACGAACAAGGAAATTTGCCAACAAAAATGCTGATTGTAACAGCTAACAAACAATCACTAATGAGTCGAATAACAATCAACGCTGAAATTTGCCAATTCTTCTAATGTCAAGTCAGCCAGGCTCATTATGGCAAGGCTGAAGGTTCAAGCAATACACCAAACCATAAAGGTAAACCATCTTTCCTCCATTTAATCTCACTTTACTACTAGATCAGCTAACGTACAAAAGCAGTGGAAGTCAGAAAAAACAAGGATTGTTTAATCCCACATCATGCTAGTCTACTAGTGAGAACATGTCCTGTAGTCATCCTGGGAAATACATATCAGCACTACTGTTGAAGAGGTGTTTTTGTCATCTCCACAACTACTCAATGTCGTAAACTCATACACATATACCTAACTTAGGCATGCATCCCTGATCCATATCTTTATATTAGGATAGTATAGATATTATCTTATCTTTTTAGTGATTGGTTGCATTAGATCATGTTACTTTCTATATTGCTAGGGGCTAACCTCATCTATATAAAAAAGAGAGTCGCACCATTCATAAGAGAGTAATGAGAATACAATAGTCTAAATTCCAATCCCCTTCATCTCCCCAATTTATTGTATCCCTCTTCCCTAGCGGCCGACGCCATCCAACTATTCTTCCGATGATGTTTACCCCTATGATCTAAGGATCATAACAACTTGGTATCAAAACCAACACCATGGCTTCTGCTGTCGAGAATTTCAAAGCCATGGGGCCACCCTCAACGAGGTGAGTGCCGGCATAGACGACATGAAAATCATCTTGGCAGACACGGCGACTATAGTGGCCAAGCTGATGAAAAAGGAGAAGAAGGCACGGGCAGCAACTGTTGCACGATCTGCGCCACCAGAGGCGTCTCTGATTTCGTCGATGACTTCTGCATCGTCGACTTTGCTGCCCGTGGTTGCACAAACAGTGCCCCCGCCGAGGAAGAAGGCTATTGTCCAATGACTATCTTCTCCACTCGCCCGACCGATGTCGTGCCTTCGTAGGTGCGGGGCGTGGTGGGTGTCAGGACCACGACGATATCGCGTTTTTCCCACCGCTGAAGCATCCAATGGTGGGAAGAGCATCGCTTCTGCCCCGCGCAGCTTGTCCATGCCACCGACGTCTCCTGCAACATCAAGACACGCCAAGGGACTGCAGTCACAGTCCTCACTACAATTTATTGGAGCGTTGCGGACCATCTTTCATGCGATGTTCTGATGGATAAGTCTCTGTGTCGGCTTTTTGTGTCGGCCTTTTGCTTTTGTAAAGGGCGGCATCCTTGGACAGTTGTTAGCATCTCTAGGACAGCATCTTGACCGACATCTAGGACAGGTTGTTAGCATCTTAGAGGACCTGACATCTAGGGCGAGTTGTTAGCATATTAAAGGATAGCATCTAGGGACGGGTTGTTAGCATCTTAGACTAGCATCTTGGCATATGCTTGGTGAGTAGCGACCTATAAATATGTATACCCAACCCCTCGAGTTGGCATGGCATTGTGTGAGAAATAAACCAAGAAAAATTTGCCCGTCTCAAGTGTCATCCTCTCCATGAGAGTAAGGATCTTGCTATCACCAAGAGCAAGAGTCCAACGACTAACAAGTGGTATCGAGCTATACTATCCACGTAGCTTTGAGCATCTCTGCTCATCTCCTTCTCGACCTCGCGGCGGCCCAGTACGTGCGGCCAGCGGCCTCGGCTATCCACTTCCTCCTCGGAGGCGAACGGCGGCTCGTCGAAGCGACCCTCTCCACGCAACACCACCGTAGCGCGCCATGTCCGCAGGCGATCTCGGCCTTCGGTCGCCTCGAGCATGCGGCGTCGTGAGACAGCCCGAGCTTCGCCGGCAGAGCAAACCGCAGCGGCTGGCGGCAGAGCCAGCTGCGGCAAGCGAAAAGCGTCGGTAGCGCGAGCGGCGGCAGGCGGAGAGTGGAAGCGGCGGCGGCGGCAGATGCGGCGTGCGGCCGCGGCGAGGTCGAGGTTAGCGGCGGCAACAGCGGCTCCATTTACCTGCGATGGCGGCCTGGCGTGGACCTTGAGCTGAGAGGAAGCGGCCGCGGCGGCGGCGCGATGGCGGCGCGCGCGCCCGCGGCGCGGCGGCAGCCAGACGGCGCGGACGCGGCGGCGGTGGCTCACGAGAGAACACGCACGCGGCGGCGGCGTCGGGTCGGCGGAGAGCGCGGCGCCGCGAACGCGGCTCTCCGGTTGATGCGTGGTCACCACGAGTACCGGTATCGTCGAGGGCGTCGACTCGTGGCGGGTGGCCTACCTCGCCAAGTCCAACTTCGTCGGTGAGGCTGCGGTGATGAGGTAAAGCTCGAGTGCGGCATATGTGGGATGCGATCCGATGCAGCGGCGTCGACTACAACGAGGATCGGCGGCGTTGGATGCTCTCATCGGCTGCGATCCGCGCGAGATGCGATTCGCTTACCAACAAGCGGTGCCAGGAGGCTTGGGGCGCCATCGCTGCGGCGCGCGCCGGCGGCCAGCGCCGCCGCCACCCTGCGAGCGCCGCGCGGAGTGGGAGAACACGGCCTTCAAGCGGTGAGGGCGTCGATGACTTTGCTCTCCGTCTCAACACTCTGTTGCGAAGGCTGTGCGATTTGGCGGCGACACCTACGATGAGAGAGGCGTTGAAGCTCTTTCATTGCGTCCCGAGAAGTACAAGCGGATGGCTCGCTCGATCGGTCTCTGCTGGACCTCTCCACGATGTCGTCGAGGAGGCGTTAGGTCGCCTCAAGGTGGTTGGCGGCGATGAGCCACGGCGTCTCTCGGGACCCGTCACCATTGGCGGAAGCTCCTTCGCTCGGGAGCGGTGGGATGCTTGCCAAGGTAGCGAGGAGAAGAAGTCCTCTTCCCGACAGCGACATAACCTGGCGAGCCGCGCAAGGCGCGCAAAGCGCGGTAGGCGGGACGCGAGGCGTCGCGGGGTGATGCTCACGAGCGCCAGGCGGCGGCGGCAAGCAAAGCCGGCCGCGAGACAACTCTTGCCACAATTGCGGCAAGCTTGGTCATGGGCGAGTTGTCGGCGGCCACAACGCGCGGCCCGACGTCCGTCAGCGAGGACGGAGGAGGAGCGGCCGGCTCTGTTCATTGCTCGTCACGAGCATCGAACTACCTCGACGGCGGCGCGCGCGCGACTCTCTCCGCGCCTTGAGCGAGCCAAAGCACCGCCTGCCCGGCGGCGGCTCCGCAACAACAAGGCCGGCGGGTGGTGCCTCGACACCGCGCCACCCCACATGGCCGGGCGGCGGGAGTTCTTCTCAGAGCTTGACTCTAGCGTCCAGGGCTCGTCAAGTTTGGGGCGCCTCGGCGTGGAAATCAAGGCGTCGGCTCAGTCATCTTCGCGCCATGTCCGGTGAGCACAGTGCGCCACCGGCGTCTACCATCCGGATCTACGGAATCCATCATCGGCTTGGGACGGTGGATGAGAGCGGCTCGGCGTGTCGAGATCGAGCACGAGTCTTCTGGTTGGGATCTTCGCCACCGCCTTCTTGCCAAGGTAACGAGGCGGAAATCGACTCTACATCCTTCCGTGCGGTGGCACAACCCCTTTGTCGGCGCTTGCCGGGACGACGAGGCGTGCGATGTACAGCGCTGGGCACGCCATTTGAGGCCACTGGCGGCTCGGTACCGCGGAGATGGTGCGAGCTGCGGTGCCTTGACCATGTGGGCGGCTCTGCGGCGTCTGCGTGTTAGCGGGCGGCTCCACTTTCCCCGCGGCGAGTTCAGGCCAGGAGGAGGCTTCGAGCTGCGTGCGGGACTTGTGTGGCGGTGACACCGCCTGCACCGAGAGACAGACGCTACTTCCTGCGCTCGTCGGCGACCTCTCCCGCTACATGTGGTGATGGTCCTCGGCGGCAAAGGAGAAGGCTGCGGGCGCCATCAGCGCCGCTTGTTCTTTGGCGAGCGCGGCCGTAGGCTGCGCGTCTTGCGCCTGGACAACGGCGGCGAATTCCACGGCGGTGAATTTGCATCGTCTTTGGCGATGAGGCATTGGCGCCACTACTCCGCGCCCGTCTGACCAGCGTGAGCAGCGTCGTCGGCGGCGCAACGAGACGGTTGTGGGATGGCTCGGGCCTCACCAGCGAGAGGAGATGCGGCCGTCTTACGGGAGAGGCGGTGGTGGCCGTCTACATCCTCAACCGCTTCGCCTACCAGGCGCTCGGCGGTGATGGATAAGTCTGTGTTGGCTTTTTGCCGCCCAGAGACGACATCCTTGGTGGCGGTTAGCATCTCTTTGAATGAGCATCTTGGACTAGCTTTAGGACTAGTTTTAGAGACAGAGCATCTAGGACTTAGCATCTTGACTAGCATCTGGGGCGACATCTTAGGACTGACATCTTGACTAGCATCTAGGATGACATCTTAGACTAGCATCTTAGCATATGCTTGGTGGTTGGCGACCTATAAATATGTATCCCCAACCCTCAAGTTGGCATGGCATTGTGAAGAAATATACAAGAAAAATTGCCCGTCTCAAGTGTCATCCTCTCCATGAGAGTAAGGATCTTGCTATCACCAATAGTAAGAGTCCGACTAACAAGTGGTATCGAGCTATACTATCCACGTAGCTGAGCATCTCTGCTCGTCTCCTTCTCGACCTCGCGGCAACCCGTGCGTGTGGCGGCGGCTCGGTATCCACGCTCGCTCCTCTCGGAGGCAGGCGGACTCGTCGAAGCGACCCTCTCTCCACGCAACACCCGTGCGCGCGCCATGTCGCAGAGGCGATCTCGGCCTTTCGATCGCCTCGAGCATCGCGGCGTCGTGACGCCCGGCTTCGCCGCAGCGACGGCCTGGCGGCGGCGGCGAGACGCAGCGCTGGCGAGTGAAGAAGCGTCGGAGCGAGCGGGCAAGAAGCGGCGGCGAGGCGGAGAGTGAAAGCGGCGGCAGCGGCACGATGCGTCGCGAGCAGCAGCGGTCGAGGTTACTGCGGCGGCAAAGCGGCTCCATCTGCGATGATGCAGCGCAAGCCGCGGACCTTGGCGGCCCCGGAGGAGGCGCGCGAGCAAGCGGCGCGATGGCGGCGCTCACGCCATGGCGCGGCGATCGATCGAACAGCGCGATCGCGGCTGGTGGCGCTCTGGAGGCGCGGCGGCGGCGGCGTCTGGTCGCGAGGCGCGCGCCACAGCGGCCGCGGCTCTCCCGGTTCGATCACCGTGGTCACCACGAGTACGGTATCGTCGAGGGCGTCGGCCGGCGGTGGTGGCCTACCCTCGCCCAGGCCAACTCGTCGAGTGGCAGCGGTGATGAAGGTGAGCTCGAGTGCGGCACATGTGGGAAGCGATCCGTGCGGCGGCGTCGACTCGACCGGGATCGGCGGCGTGGATGCCCTCGCTCATTGCGATCCCCGCGAGATGCGATTCTCGCTCTCCAACAAGCGGCGCGAGAGGCTTGGGGCGCCATCGGCTGCGACGCGCGCCGGCGGCCGCGCGCAAGTCCTGCTGCGAGCGCCGCGCGGAGTGGGAGACCACGGCCTTCAAGCGGTGAGGGCGTTGATGACTTTGCTCTCCGTCTCAACACTCTGCAGAAGTTGGTAAAGTTCGCGACGACACCTCGGCGAGGAGAAAGGCGCCGAGAAGCTCTTTATTGCGTCCAGAAGTACAAGCGGATGGCTCGGTCGATCCGGTCTGCTGGACCTCTGCGATGTCGTCGAGGAGGCGATAGGTCGCCTCAAGGTAAATCAGCGATGATGAGCCACGATCTCTCGGGACGTCACCATTGGCGGAAGCTCCTCCTCGCTCGGGAGGGTGGGTGCCGACGAGGAACCTTCTTCCACGACGGCGGCGCGTGCGTGATAAGCGCGCAAGCGGCGCAAAACGCCGAGCATGGCGCGGGGCGTCTTAGGGTGATGGCCGTGGGCGCCGGGCGCGCGCCG
Source organism: Ampelocalamus luodianensis (assembly GCA_036346255.1). Classification (NCBI taxonomy): domain Eukaryota; kingdom Viridiplantae; phylum Streptophyta; class Magnoliopsida; order Poales; family Poaceae; genus Ampelocalamus; species Ampelocalamus luodianensis. The sequence continues at coordinate 20,430,637 of CM070622.1, read as the reverse complement.
GCAAACAAGGCCGACGAGGCGACTCTTGCTACAAGCTGCGGCAAGCACAGTCGCTGGGCCAAGTTGTCGGCGGCCACAACGGCGAGCCAGCGTCGCGCGAGCGGAGAGGAGGAGCATCAGGCTGCGATTCGTGCTGGCGAGCATCGAACTACCTCGTGCCGCGCGCAATGGCTCTCCTCCGCCCAGCGAGCCAAAAGCACACGCCTCTTGGCGAAAGTTAAACAGCGGCAAAGAAGACCGAGCGGGTGGTGCCTCGACACCGCGACACCGCGCATGGCCGGGCGGTGGGAGTTCTTCTCAGCGTGACTCGAGCGTTCGAGGCTCTGTCAGGTTTGGGGACACCTCTGGCGTTGAAATCAGGGCGGCTACGCTCTGAGATCGGGATGGCTCAGATTCCTCCAAGGAGACACACAAGACTTAGGGGAGATTGATGGATAAGTCTCTGTGTTGGCTTTGCCGCCTTCAGGACGAGCATCCTTGGTAGCGGTTAGCATCTCTTTTAGATGAGCATCTTGGACTAGCTTTAGGACTAGTTTTAGATGTGAGCATCTAGGACTTAGCATCTTGACTAGCATCTTAGGACAAGCATCTTAGAATGACATCTTGACTAGCATCTAGGACAACATCTTAGACTAGCATCTTAGCATATGCTTGGTGGTTGTGACTATAAATATGTATCCCCAACCCTCGAGTTGGCATGGCATTGTGAAGAGAAATATACAAGAAAAATTGCCCCATCTCCAAGTGTCATCCTCTCCATGAGAGTAAGGATCTTGCTATCACCAATAGTAGAGTCCGACTACGGCAGCGGGGCGCGTGCGAGGCTTAGCATGGCGCAAGCCGGCGGTCTCCCACTTGCGGGTCTTGGCTCCTCGCGTTCGCGCGGAGCTTAGCGCGCTCGGCAAGCTCGGCGGCGAGAGCACTCGGGTGTTCGCCGGCTACGCGGAGGGCTCAAGGCCTCGCATCCTCGACACATCACCTGCCGCGTCCGCATCGCGTGATGTTGTGTTCGGCGAAGGCGGCGGGCGTGGGACAAGGCGGTGGGCGGCAGTTCGACCGACTCGGGACCGTTGTCGACTCGTCCGCCGAGAGAGGCGGGAGCTAGCGATTCGTCTTGCGAGCTCGTCCACCTCGACACCTCGCTCGCCGCGGCTCGGCGATGCCGCGCTGCGGCACCGCTCGCCCCAGCTCTTCACGCGGCCACTCCGCTCTCCGCCGCGGCTCACCGCTCCTGCACCGGCGGCCACACCACCGGATCGGTCGGCGGCCGGCCCACGACGAGCAACAGCGCGGTGGAGTTCGCTACTCATTGTCCCACGGCGACCGGCGTCGGCGCCTACCACGGGCGAGCCTGCGCTACGTACCATGGACAACATCCTCGGCCGCTTTGTCACTGGCGCAGCGGCCCGACTCCAGCGAGGCGCGCTGGCGTCGCGGCGGCGGCGAGCCCCATTCTTGGCCGAGCGGAGGAAGCGCGGCATGGCGTGTCGCGATGAAGCGAGAGATGGGCCGTCGAGCGGAGCCGGGCGTGGCTTGGCGGATCTTCCTGCCGGTCGCGCGCGATCACCCCAAGTGGGTGTTCAAGGCCGAGCGGGATGGCCGGCGCCATCGTCAAGCACAAGGCTCGCTTGGTGGCACGAATTCATGCGGCGGGAGGGTCGACCGACGACGCCGCCGCACCCGTCGCGCGCATGGAGTCCGTTCGTCTTCTCCCTCGCACTTGCGGGGGAGGGTTGGCGCGTCCATCACATGGGCGTCAAGTCGCCGCCCTCCATGGCGATTTGAAGGAGGAGGTCTATGTTGCGTCGCCGCGGGATTCGTCATCCGCGGCAGAGGCGAGGTCCTCGCTGCGCGAGACCCACGGACTTGCGGCGCAGCACCACGAGCCTGAGCGCTAAGTTGGACTCACCCTTACGCAAATGGGGTTCCAGCAGCGCCACACTGCGGTCTCGGTTCACTGGCGGGCAAGGCGGCAGCGCCTGGCGGTGGCGTCTCGTTGGCGACTTGGTGATCACCGCTCAGCGAGGCCGAGGCGGCGTTCAAAGCGGAGATGAAGACCGCCTTCGGATGGCGACTTGGGGCTCTGCCAGCTACTGGGATCGAGGTCCGCGGGGCGGCTCCGGTATCTCCTTCGCGGACCGCCACGCCAAGCGCATCGTCGGTGGCGGGCTCACCGCGCGCAACCCGACCAGCTCCATGGAGGAAAGGGAAGGCGAGTCGTGGAGAGTACAATGGAGGTGGGCGCAACGCAGATCTGCGGCGCGTATAGGCGACCGCTACCTTGTCCACACGCGGCCGGACTTGGCGTTCGCCGTCGGCTCGTCGGCCGGTTCATCGCGGCGGCAACCGGCGGAACACCGAGAGCCGAGCCGAAAAGGATCGCCGCTACGTCGCGGGCACCTCCGGCTACGGCTTGCACTACCCAAGGTGCCGTGGCGGCCTTCATCGTCAATGCATGACAGCGGCAGCGACCACGCCGGCGACATCGACACGAGCAAAAGCACTAGCGGGGCCTGTTCTTCCTCGGCAAGTGTCCGTCGGTGGCGATCGGTCAAGCGGCGGTAGTGGCTTTGTCTAGGCTGCGAGCGAGTACATTGCACCACTACCGCTTCTACTCGAACCTGTGTCGTGCACGGCACGCTGGCGATCTCCTTAATGACAGACGCGAGGCGGTGGAGCTCGAGGTGGGCGACAAGTCCGCCTTGGCCTGGCGAAGAACCCTGTCTTCCATGAGCGCAAGCACATCCGGGTGGTATCACTTCATCAAGCTGCTGGATGAAGGAGTATCCGCCAACTACATCAACACCCAAGACCGGCTCGTGACTTCGACCAAGTCTCTTGGGCGGATCAAGTTCCAGGAGTTTGCGTCGGGATCGGGATGGCTCAGATTCCTGCAAGGAGACACACAAGACTTAGGGGAGAATGATGGCTAAGTCTCGTGTCGGCTTTTTGTGTCGGCTTTTTGTGTCGGCCTTTGCTTTTGTAAAGGCGGCATCCTTGGACCAGTTGTTAGCATCTCTAGGACAGCATCTTGACCGGCATCTAGGGCGGAGTTGTTAGCATCTTAGAGACACGACATCTAGGCGGGTTGTTAGCATATTAGAGGCGACATCTAGGACGGGTTGTTAGCATCTTAGACTAGCATCTTGGCATATGCTTGGTGAGTAGCGACCTATAAATATGTATACCCAACCCCTCAGGTTGGCATGGCATTGTGTGAGAAATAAACCAAGAAAAATTTGCCCCATCTCCAAGTGTCATCCTCTCCATGAGAGTAAGGATCTTGCTATCATCAAGAGCAAGAGTCCAGCGACTAACATGTTCCGCCGGCACCACGACCTCTCGTCGACATGAGGACACCTCGGGTTGCAGCTATGGCCGCCGCTCAGCAGCTCAAGGACGAGCTGCTCGTCCGGGAGGGGTGAAGTATTAGGGACATGGGTCAGGGGGACCACGGCCCATTGGGGGCTGCGCACAAGGAGGGGCAGCAGCATGGAATCCATAGCATGCATGCATATCTTCATATTAGGAATAGTTAGATCCATATCTTTATATTTGGATAGTATAGATACTATCTTATCTTTAGTGTTGCTTTCTATATTGCTAGGGGCTAACCTCATCTATATAAAGAGAGGAGCCGCACAATTCATAAGCAAGCAATGAGAATACAATAGTCTAAGTCACATTCCGCTTCGTCTCCCCAATCTATAGTATCTCTCTCCCCTAACAGCCGACGCTACCCGGCTATCCTCCCGGTGATGTTTACCCCTGTGATCAAGGATCATAACAGGCCGTTCCTTGAATGTGTAACTTATTTGCTTGCATGAATCATTTGTAGCCATTCTATTTAAATTCAGTTGATCGGCTCATGGATTCACCAATGCATAGATACGGCGACTTAAGATCCTTAGAGTTTTCACTGCATGTTCTAATCAGAACGGGTATCTACGATGTTAACAAATGAATCCTTTGCCAAGAAATGGGAGGAAATGTTCTCTTAGCTGCAAACAGAAAACAGTCTAACGCTAAGTGCTTAGATCAACTAACTCAAGAAAAATGTGGCTTGGGTTTACCTGGAAGATCGATAGACTAGGGTGGTTCTTAACGTACCAGTGGAAGAGAAGGTGTGGTGCATACAGTTTGCACTGGATGTTGGTCACTCCTCGTATTCCCAGATTGGGTTAATACTTACTAGAATTGAACCAACCATTGTGACTTGTGAGATAGTCGATGGAACATAACAAGCATAGCAGGTCTCACCTGACAAAGGAAGCAGGAACCCATTGTATCTCTATTGTGCCTAGTAACTATTAACTTGAGCATTGTAGAATCACATCTAATGTACTCCATCCCTCTCGAGTATATTAAGGACTCTAGTAGTTTGTCTGCTGAGAACTATTTGATTATAACTGTTTAGTTACTGATCTGAAGATGGGAAACATACAGACATTAGGGTGCAAATTGAAACTTGTTGAGTAGCAAATGAATAAATCAGAAAAATTCCTATCACAGCCTCACAGAATAATTTGACATGGATAAATATTAGGACAAATAGAAACAGAGACAAAATTAAATAGCTTTCACATAAGTGCACACTTCATATTTAAGAATATAAATCGGAAGATATAAGCAAGTCATGGTCCTTAGTGGCTGCTGTCACGGGCAGTACTGTTCATGTGCGTGAACAGTACAAGCGGTATTGTAGCACCACTCACTGTTCACACCAGGCCCGTGGGTGCGTTAGTAGTTGGAAATAGAGATAAGAATTATTAGTTTCCTTGTTAGTTAGGCTTACTTCTTTAGATATATATTACATCTAATAAAGATAAGTTTCCTTAGACATAGAGATTGTTTCTTAGGGGTCAAGTCGGGACGTTCCTATAAAAGGGATAGCATGTATCCATTATCAAGTAAGTAAGAAAGATGAATTAATCTAGTCTCCCTCCCAAGGTTCTATCATCCCAGTCTATAGTCTAATCTCTTATCCTACCAAACCGACACCGCACGGCCTTCTTCCTAGCGGTGTTTACCCCTATGAACTAAGGTTCATTGCATTTTGTATTAGAGTCATCGATTCCTTCACACGGCTTCTGCTACCATGGTTATGGCGACAGATCAGACCATCAGACCTGCCGCCGAGTCGTTGGCTATGATAAAGGCTAACGCCAACAAGATAGCCATGAGTACCAACGACAACGAACGACAAGAAGATGACGGTCATCTTCCTCAACATGTATGCTACTTTAGAGAAGATGATCGCGGATCGAAGGAGAAGAAGGCGCAACAAGAGGTGGCGGCGTTTCCAGCAACCACCGTGACGCTGTCGGAACTTGCCGCGCCGCTACCGCATCCTGCCATGGTGTCACCGGCTCGCCGCGACCTGCCAGAAATGCGTCGTTGCCCGCTGCGATCTTTGCGGGGTTGTTGTCATGCACGCCACGAGAAGCGGTGAGTTTGCCGCAACCGCGCATGGAGGCAATGATCTTCAAGGATTCATGTCATCATCGCAACCTCTCGTCGACATGGGGTCTCCTAGGGCTTCAGCCATGGCGCCACCATAGCTCGAGGACGAGCTGTCGCGAAAGGAGGGGAGTAAAGTCACGGGCGACACTGTAGCACCACGCAGTGTTCACACCAGGCCCGCGGGTGCGTTAGTGGTTGGAAATAGAGATAAGAATTATTAGTTTCCTTGTTAGTTGGGTTTACTTCCTTAGAGATATATTCTATCTAATAGAGGTAAGTTTCCTTAGACATTGAGATTATTTCTTAGAGGTCAAGTCGGGTCGCCCCTATAAAAGGGATAGCATGTATCCATTATCAAGCAAGCAAGAAAGATAAATTAATCTAGTCTCCCTCTAAAGATTCAATCATCCTAGTCTATAGTCTAATCTCTCATCCCACCAAGCCAATGCCGCCCGGCCTTCTTCCTGGCAGTGTTTACCCCTATGAACTAAGGTTCATTACAGCTGCATAGAAGAACACATTCGCTCTCTTTTTTGGGATGAAATTAACCTAAATATATTCAATTTAACAATTGAGTCTAAAGCCAAAATGAGCTATCTATTGAGTACGACATTGCCAGTTTATTCCCTTCTGCATAATATGATTGGGAAGCTAACAATGCATGATGTATGTATTCACAACTTCATCAGCAATTAGCTAATAATTGTAAAACTACTTATTCATATAAGTTCTGCAGTTTGTCGCACAAGCTGCAAACTTCATTTACATGCTCATCAGAAACTGCGGTAATCACCACTAAGCTACTGGTTACCCGAAACCTGGCATAATACTGCATAGCAATGAACCCTGCACTCACTCCAAAGCTACTGGTTATCCCAGCCTTGGCACAAGATTGCATAGCAATGAACCCTGCGGCCTGCACTCACTAGAAACTGCTGAGCAATCTGACGACCAAAGCCACATACTTATTACAATATACCCGTCACCAACTAGCTAATCACTGCACCACTACTGTTTAATCCTGTGCATAATCCAATGTTCATCGCTACCAAGTTACCATTCGCTGCCACACTACTGATCCATCCCCCCAGCTCGGCATATGCTAATCGCAGATATTTTTCTTACATGCTCTTCAGCTACCGCTAAAGGGTAGAAAAAAAAATTCAAGACAGCACAGACAAAACATCACAACACCGCGACATTCCAGCCCAAACTAACACAATTGGACGCACATTAACCGAATAGAACGCATCTACCCGAACGAATCAAACACACAAGAACAGCACGATCGAAGCAACATTTCACGAATCCAAAGTCCAGGAAGACAGGAGGGGATCGGATAAAGCGCGGACAGTGGGGAGGAGGAGGAGGAGATAGCATGCGACAGGTAGGTAGGCGACTCACAGGCTGAGGACGCAGCGCGTGACCTGGCGGCCCTTCTCGAGGCACTTCTCCGGGTTGGGGTCCTTCTTCTTGCAGTTGAGGAAGGCCACGTTCTCAGGCCGGCACCGCATGGCGATGTGCTTGGACGCCGCCATCAGCACGGACGACGTCGGGATCGGCTCCCCCGAGGCGTCCACCGGCGTGCTGCTCGCCGACATCGCTGCGGGTGTGGGGTCTCGAGGGCTTCTGGAAGCTTCTCGCCTTGGAGATCTAGGAGGAGGAGGACCGGGGGAGTCGAGGTCTCGGGGAGATGGAGAGGGGAGGTGGGGGCCGGAGGTCCGGAGGAGGAGGTGCGATCTGTGGGCTTTGAGTGTGAGCGCGTGAGGTATGGGCTTTGTATATGGGCTACTTTTGTAGGGTTTTCGTGAGATTATTGGGCTTGGCCGCTTGTCCGATTGAGCTTCTACTATGAAGCTATATGTAACAAAAGCCTTCCCGTACTTCTGTCATTCCTCTATATTTTTTTTAAGAATGGACTTTCTCTTTTCTTTTTTAGAGGACATGTATTTTGTTTTCTTTTTTCAAAATGCACATCGTGAACAATGCATCAAAATGCACACCACGTGAATCATCCAAGCATTCAAGGTTTTGTTCACGAAGTGAATTTTTTAGTCAATTTTTTGTTGTTGAAAATATACGTTCCTTTTGATGCATCGATCTCGTCAGCATTTGGAATAAGTCCACTTTACACCTTTGAACTATAGACCGAGTCCAAAAAATACATTCAACTATAAAATCGTTCACTTTACACCCCTAATTATTGAAACCAGAGCAAATCACCCCCTCATCCTAAACCACCCCGGTTTTGGATGACGTGGCGTCCACATATACATGTTCCGTTGACATGGCGTCCACATGTACATGGTGGAAATGAACTCTAAAATCGTCTCTCTCGATATCGCGTGCGGGCCGTCGTCGTGCGCTAGTGCTCTTCGGCCGCGAGCGGCGAGCAGACGGCGTCGGCCGGGTCCTCGCTGCGCATTACACCTGTCCAAAGCCGACTTGGAGTGGTTCGCTCGGGAGCCGTCGCTCCCCCCCCCCCCGAGCGGGGCGACGAGCTGAAGGTAGCGGTATACGCAGGCCATAAGGGGACCACCTGCGGCGTCAGCTCCGGCCGGCTGCTCGGCAAGGCCACCATCTCATGTAAGCCGCTCCAACTCGGGCGCGTGGCTCATCCTCTGGCCAGCCGGCGACGGCGTGTTGGAGCCGCGGTGCCGCCTCGAGTGCTGGCACGCTGCCAACTCACATGCCCATGCCATGCTGCCATGCCGAGCGCATCGCCTCCCCCTCTACTTAAGCTGCACCCGGCCTCCTCTCGTTCCTCTTCCTTCTCCACTTTCTTTATCTCCTTCTCCACTTTCTCCACTTCTTCAAGCTCTATTTGAGCAAAATCTCGAATGCCAAGCGCCGGCCGCCGAGCCTAATTCGTCGTTCCAGCCACATCGGCGAACTACGACCACCCCGATCGTGTCACACTGCGTCCCACCACTCTAGGAGCCGAACCCCTCAACCAATTTGAAGCTACAACCACCAGAGCGTCGCACACCTTCCTTCTTCTCCGAGTTCGGCCAATTCCGCCACCACCATTGCCACGCCTCCTCCAGCGATCCCCCACTCGATTCCTCTCTACGTGAGCATCCCCTAGACTCCCTTTACCTCCCCTACCTCTCACTCCCTCTCTTCTTCCCCGCAGGTCGCCGCCATCGTCGTCTTACCCCGCGCCGCCCCGGGTCGTCGTCGCCAGCTCGCTCCATGATGAGGACATCAACCCTAAGAATGCAACCACTACTTCAATCCGCTGCATTGCATCTCTACTTCAACCACATCTTCGCCGATAAGACTTTCGGCCAATGCATTGCCATATTCGCCGATTGGACCGAGCTACGTCTACTCATACGAGCCGAGCCTCGTCTACATGCCATGGTGCTATATCTATATGCCATGGTGCTACATCTACATACCATGGTGTTGCGTCAATATGCCTTGGTGCGCGTCACCAATTATTGATCCATGGGCTTTGTAACGAATGGGCTGATTTGGCCCATATGGCCCGTATGATCGTTCCACCTAGGGTTTTAGTACTATTCATGTGGCACTATTTATGCATGAACAGTACCCACGCCACCTCTCCCCTCTCCTATAGATAGTGGCCACCACTACTATAGTTCCTCGGGTTTTGTTGATTGAAGTTTAGATTTGCTACTTTATACTTTGTTTTCTTGTTCAGTGAGATCAACAGCGACAATGTTCTTCGGAACCTCACCTATCAATACAATTTCAATTTCTATTCGCAATTTCAGATTGCTTATTTATCTTGTTCTTGTGTGCTTATTCGATATATGCAGGAATTGATCTTCGTGATTAGGTCAACCGGGTATTCGTGCACGGTTGATAACGACTTATCGAGCAGTTCAGCGATTGCGTAGTTTTGAGCCTTGCGAGTTCGTAACCAGGATTGTGAGAGTTGAGCGACTACTGCCGAACTTACCTTCTCATCGAAAGATCGAGCCAAAATCAAGACCTCCGTGGTTCATCACTCCAGCCTCTGTAAGATCGAGGAGGCCGACTAGAGGGGGGGCGAATGGGTGGTTTTAAAACTTCTTTTGGGCTAAAACCTTTTCTTATGCGGAAGCTAATATCAAATTAGTTTTGCTAAAAAAAACCTAAAACAGCTAGGCTCTTCTAGGTGTACCAACAATACAAGTCAGTTGAAGGGTATTGTGAATTAAACAAAGACTTGTAAGCTGTTCAAAATCAGCAATGAAAATAGCACCAAGCAAGGCAAGAATCTATACACAATGAATTAGCAATTTAATACAAGAAATATAAATTGCATAATGTAAAGCAATAGAATGCAAACCACAAAAGACACGGTGATGTTTTTACCGTGGTGATCGGAGACTTGCCGGTCTCCCCTAGTCCACGTTGAGGTAAACCCAAACCATTTGGACCGGCTCCACAAATTGAGCACCCGCCTCCGAAGTAACCAATACCTCGCTCCACTAGGGTTGCTCTTACTCCACTCCGGAGATTGCGAGCACCAAGCCACTTACAAAACACTGAGCCTTCTCACAAACTTCACTTGAGAAGATCACCGGATCACGACGCCTCTATGCCGTTTAGGTGTCGGCAAACACCAAGAGTAACAAGTCTTAGACTTCCACTTGAACCAATCAAGTGTCTAAGCTTAAGTGGATACTCTGTCCACTACCTAAGGCAACACATGCACTTAGGGTTTGCCTTCTAGCCACACTTCGTGCAACACATGCACAGATGCTAGAGAGGGCTTGCTCTTAGCTTTTGAGAGTGAATAATAGCATCAGCTACTTTCCATCATCTTTTCTATACGGCCAAGGTGGGTATATATAGTCTATACACACAGGCTAGCATTGGGAAAAGGAATCGAGACGATATGACTATAAAACTAGCCGTTGAGAAGAGGTACGGTACTACCGTCAACCAATACACGATAGTTCCGATAAACGGTAGTTCCGCACAATACATTTCGGTACTAACGCAAAACCGAGAGAGCAACACATGCTCGAAATCGCGGCTAAGGGCAAGGAAAAACATACGTTTTGGATTTTACGTACTGCTAGCATATGAACGGTAGTTCCGCGAGTCCGGTCATACCGCGCACAAAACGTTGGTATTACCGCGCTTTTAAGAGAGCAACAAATGCTTCTCTAAAAAACACGTACCGCACAGAGACCTCCGGTACTACCATATTTCCAAAAAAGCAAACACACACATAATGTGTCTCTCTGGAAAACTCGTACCGCCACAAAGGCTGGTATAAGCGAGGTGCGATAGTTACGCCGGGACCGCCGGTACTACCGCACTGCCTCAGAGCAACACATGCTCAACATGTGTGGTAGTTCCGCGCAACACATGCCGGTATTACCGCAAAACCTGAGACAGGCACAAACTGGCTTTCAATAGAACAACTCAATTGCAAAATACATTTGCAAATTGATGCCAGATGTACACGGGGCATGAAGGTAAGATTTTCAACAAGTTGCAAAACACATTTGCCAACTTTTAGAATCAAAGCCACAACTAAAAGGTACATGGACTTAAACTGTTTACAAAACATATTCGCAAACTACAGTCCCATGCTATAAGGATTTGAACATGAGCCTCAACTGTTTGCAAAACACATTTGCAAACAAATGACAGCATGCCACAAGGATAAGGTGCATGGACTTATACCATTTGCAAAACACATTTGCAAATTAAAGTCACATGCTACAGGGATTAACCATGAGCCTCGATCATTTGCAAAACAAATTTCCAAATATGGGCAACATGTTAAAGAGAGCTAGAACAAACACAATGAGCTATCAACACATGACTAACTCAAGCTACTAGTTAAGACCTCTCTTAATAGTACGACAACCTATACTAGCAATCCAGTCTCTAACCAAACACCAAGAGTGGTAGAAAACTAGGAACACATCCTTAGCTCTAGCTAGTCATACCTTTGCCTTGCACACCACTTGAAGCTTGATGACACACATCCTTGCTTCAAGTACGGGTTCTTGACTTGTCAATCATCAACCCATGATGGTTCTTCTCTTTGACTTGATGATCACTTCATGATCTTCTTCTTAAACTTGACATGCATCAACTCATGATGCATCATTTACTTCAAGCTCTTTACTTCAATATCATCAACACATGATGATATTCTTTTTCTACGAGATATTGTTTAGAACATCATCAACACATAATGATTTCTCTTTATCCCGAGTCTTGACTTGATGACTATCAACACATGATATCATCCAAAGTCTTCAATTGCATGGAACTCAACCTACACATTCAACTCAAGAAAATAGTTAGTTCCATAATATGATTATCATTAATTATCACAACAAACCATTAACCCATAATGGTTGGGATAAGATACCACAATCTTTTCCTCTTTGGTAATCGATGATAATTACTTCAATTGTAAGTAATTGAATATAATTTGGTATGAGTATATATGAACTACACAAGTTATATATATACTCACATGAATATATTAACTACACTAGTTAAATATATTCAAGGATATATGAGCATCTATGAACTGCACAAGTCTCATATGTTCTTATATACTCATATGAATATATTAACTACACAAGTTAAATATTTTTAAGGATATATTTCAAAGTAAGAGTCCTTAATATGTGTGGGAAGATAAAATGGATCAATACTATTGAAATCACAAAATATAGTTTGAGCTCCCCTAGATGTGTGCATACACGAATGTGTAGTAAAAACATATGCACATATCCAAGTTAGATCCTTGGTGGAGTTCAAGCTATATTTTGGATCCGAGGAATGCAATAAGATATAATAAGGAGAAGTAGAATGCATACCTCTTGTATTTTTATTTTTATATCCAAACAAGACTAAGTAATAGATAATCAATAGAATTATTAGTCTCACAAATAGATTTGTCATTAATGAATACATACATGTTTGCATTTTTGTTTTTATATCTAAGCTGAGACTAAACATGATATAACAATAAGAGTGTTAGTCTTACAAGTATATTTGCCATTAATCACCAAAATACTCCATTAACACATAAGAGTCTAGATCCTTCAATCTCCCCCAAAATACATAATGGCAGGTCTAGATCTTTCAGCCTCTCTTCGCCTCCACCGATCGGCTTGGTAAGCTCCCCACAACCCGCTGGTGCCCATGCTCTTGCTATCCTAGCCTCTACCCCATCCGAGCGCCGCCGTGCCCTTTCCGTCCACAGCCGATCGTCGTGTGCTGCCTCCAGCCCGCCACCATCCACCTCCGATCGAACCACCACCGCCCTTTGGTTCGCCTCCCCTCCAGGGTCCCATTTTTGCTACTTCGGCGCGTCGTCCACCCACTCGCTAGCGATGAGTGCCACTCTGAGCTGCCCTAAACCTCCTCTACTTCTGCCCTTCTCTGAAGTCCTTGTGCATCCCACTCTCTATGGCTGATAGTAGGATCCACTCGAAAAACTGACTGACAGTGGATGCCATGTCAGGAAGAAACTGGGTGGTTTCGGTTAGAGGGGGTCGGGTGAAATGGTATTGGTAGTTGGAGGGTGTAAACCAAATGGTTTTAGAGTTCAAGGGGTATTTTGGACTCTCCGCAAAGTTTAGGGCTATAAAGTGGACTTATTCCTCATCGTTTCAGAACTGCAAAACGTATAAAAGGGAATTATATCGAGTGCGCATGTTCTATTCTGCCTTCGCTCCTTGCTCTTTGCCTCCATCCCATGCGCTCGCCTCTACTACAGTTTTTGCGCCTTGCCGCCCACCCGTTGTTACCCACTCCCGAGACCCTAGGGACGGATCTAGTATAGGAACATGGGTGTACATATGTACATCTAATTTATTTGGCAAAAAAACCCAATATATAATTGGTGTATTAGGTGTATGTACTAATTAGTGGACTTAAAAATATGTATTTTAACCTCTAGTCCATTTTAGCTCGTCCCACCCACCCCCTCTCCCAATCTTGCTCTATTCCCGTGCAGTGCAACTAGATACATCACGGTCCAACTGGAAACAACCAATAGCCCAAGAGAATAGGTCACATGCCAGACGCTCTGGCCACACCCTAACTCTCTCCTCTCGCACTCTCTTGGTCTCTCTGTGGTGGTGGCGCACGACGCGACGCAGACGGGAGGCGAGCACGGTATGCAGCGTCGTGGCCGGCGAGGAGGCGGGGCGATGGGCGGCGGCGACCATCAGCGAAGGCGCAAGGAACGACGCATAGCGAGCGACAAGGTAGTCCTGTGGCCACGGTGAGCCAGGGATGGAGGGTGTGGCGTCGATGCCGACCGGGGGGTCATGGTGGCGGCAACCAACAAGGCAGGGAGTGGGCAGCAGGCGAGCGTCGAGCAGCCATCGCCGCAGGCAGAAGGACAAAGACTCAATTGCAGTTATTGCGGGAGGATGGTGGATGGGAAACTTTTTTTTTTTAAAAGATGTCACTTCCTTTTGTGTGAAGCATGACATTTGTGGGGACCCCGGTAATTATCTCCATAAGACCGAGATTAGACAAGGTCTTAAGGACATAATCACGGGTCTCCGGTAAATGAATTCCAATTTAACTCTATCCAAGTGAGAGGCTTAGCCGAATGCTAGAGCCTCAACGATCATGCGTATTGCTCCTTTGTGGCGCTACATGATTGTCGATTCTCTTTCGATTCGAAGCACTACACTTAGTGAGTTAAATGGGAATTCATCAACAACGAGTATGACTTATATTGGCTCCCAAGATCAATGACCAATATACTCATACTCTCATCCAACGTTGATTACATCCATACAACGCATACAACAAGAGATCAAAGACATCTTGCATAATAGTCAAAGTGTACTCATAAGTCTTACACAAATAAAAATAGTTATGCATAAGGGTCATTCAAAGGATGGCTCATATTGGTTTAGTTTTGAAAGAGGCGCAACGATTAATATCCTACACATACTAGTTTTCATGTGCCCATTTAAAATCGATTTGAAGTAGAAGTAAAGCATATGGTAAAGCATTTGATAATAAACAATTGAATCATACAAAGACTAAAGTGGCGCCCACTTTGATATACTAAACACATGAACAACCCGTTCATGGCGAATACCAAGTTCAACCATAATTTTAATTAAAAGTCTAACAATAAGCGACCACAAATTTCAAGCGGTCGTCCATAGCAGTGGACACGGCTATTCGAATAGATTTATACCTGCAGGGTGTACTACTTACCCACACGACTTGATTAGCCCGTTAGCCTCCGGATGCCTCCGAATATAGCACACTTCCTATGGTATGCGGTGGGTAAATCAAGATATAGTTGTTTTTAGCAAGACGATTCCATTGGCTAAGTCCTCAACCGGGCTCCTAGGAACATAAGGCGTTACGGCCTTTATGCCCTATCGACCCCAAAGGAACATAGGATTTCACGGTTCTATGCCCTTACAATTACACCACCGTGGGACCCGGCACAACAAAACCTTCCCCTACTTAACCATACGGCTCCCAACCGCGTGTGGCAAAGACGAGTGTTGCTTGAGCAATGGTACCCAAAATTCGGTCCTTAATTGTCAGACAAGTCCTTCCACTTACCCAATGCTCGTGCACAAAACACCATCACTAACCAACACTTGTCCAGACCAAGAAGCCCATTTAAAATGACAAAATTTGTCTCATAAAACAGCTACAAAAATCTGAAGTAAAAACATAAAGTAAGAGTTGTGTTTATCCCAAAACCGCGGGTTATTCCGACGATCGAACTACAGTATCTAGACTTGCATGGCTAAGCAATTCTATAACCCATAATTCACACATCCTATCTTAAGCATATAGGAGTTGGCATAATTCAAGATTAACCTCAAGCATAGGACATAACTAAACTACACATCATAAAAATATTGACATAATCAAAATAGCATGCAAGCAATTATCATTGCACTATCTTAACCAAAGCTGGGATCAAATATGATGCAAAGAAAGTTCAAATGATGCTTGCCTTGCTGGTACAGTAGCTGCTCGCTCTCAGTGGCGTAAGTGTCGATATCAATATGCTCGGGATCTATATAATTATAACATCAAATAAATCAGAAAACAACTCAAAAACCAAAATGCTCAAAAATGCATGATTTTTCTACAGTAGTTAGGTCATGATTTTAGATGGATTTAGGTAAAGGAATTATTCCATTTGGAGTTATGAATTGGAAGTTATGTTATTTTGAATTTCGAGTTTCATTAACCCTAAGTTATGCAATTTAATTATTTGGCCAAAATTTGTAGAACAGTGGTGGGGTAGAGGAGTACATAGGTAAATAGGTAATATTAATACAAGTTCAAAACAGTTGAGTTTGCCCTATTTGGAGTTTTTATGATTTAGTTATGTATTTTCAAAGTTATCAGCCTTTTATAGTATAAAGAAAAGATTATATTCTCCCAAAATAGTTTCTGTGACAGAGGTAACATGGAGACCATTTTTAGAATTGAGTTCACTGAAAATTAAAATTATCAAAAGTGGTCTCACTGTTTTTGGAGTTTCCAATAATTACTTATGCATTTTTGAAGTTATCAGTCCTTTTCTTTTGTAATAAGAATAGTGTTTATAGCTTATTTTTCCAAAATAATGGTCTCTGTTACAGAGACATGTTTGAAACCAATTTTAATATAAAGTTCATTAAATATTAAAATTATCAGAAGTGGTTTCACTCATTTTGGAGTTAAAGTGATTTAGTTATGCATTTTAGAAGTTAATATCGATTTTCAGTGTATAAATAAACTGATTTCGAATTTACTAAAGTGATTACTACTTTTCTCATCGAGCCACGCGCTAGCACTGATGGATCGACGTGCGGGGACAGGGAGCAGGCGCATTCCATTTATCTCGATTTAAAATCCATTCAGACCGCGTGGGGGGCGTCGTCGATGGCACGGTCGATGGACTCGGCCTCTGGCGCATGTGCGCGGCGCCACGGGTTTAAGGGCTAGGCCCACCCGATCTCTCTCGCATCTCGCTTATCCTCACATGTTTTTGTGCTTGGGGCCCATGTGTAAGTGAAACATTAGGATGGCTAAGACAACGAGTTACGGCTAATCAATCATTAGGCATTAATGGTCGTCATTTGCCGTAAATCCCAGCTCTGATGTTGGTCGAGTGCGACACGCTCCCGCGGTTGCTGGCAGTTCTTGGCGATTCGACCCGGCGCGAACCAAGAGCATGCTTAGGTGCACAATAGTCTTGCGCTCCAAATGGAAGTGGTCTAGAGCGGCTAAGCGGCTGTCATCGGCGGCTAGCCGGAGTTGGCGGCGTGTCACGACAAAAGAGCTACGCCCGATTTGGAAGCGTTACGAGCAAAGGACACATGCTTATGCTCCTAGGGGCATGAGGAAGCTACCTGAGCTAGGAGAGGGCTTGAGGAAGCTTGAAGCAGCTGGAGGCTTGTCGGTGCCGGGGAAGACGAAGGCGGCGACACGACTTCACGTGGAGCGAGCGGTGGAGCAAAATGGTGACAAAAGAATGGTCGGGGTAGCAGGATCATCGAGGATGCTATACCAGCGATTAATCGGCAAAATACTCACGGATCAAAGTGGGAGATGAGCGGGTGTCCTTGGGCGAAAATGATCAAATCTTCAAACTATACTAAGCTTTGTCGTGCATTCTTTGAAACAAGGTGAGGGTTTTGATCGTGAGCTAAAGCATACAAGGTGACGCGGTGGTTTGAGGATAACACCTCTTGACAACGAAGAAAGCTTGAAGATGTCCGGGTGCGCGCTCTAGAGCCGCGAGAGACACGATCACGGTCCGGGAGCTACAAGCAAAGATAGGAGGCGAGATGAGCAAAAATGGAAACGACATGGAAGGTGGAAGAGGAGGAACCATGCAGAGAAGCTCAACGGAGTAGAGGCGAGAACGAGCTTCCTTCCTCGGTAGAAAAGAGGAGAAGTGAGCGG
The DNA here is from genome assembly GCA_036346255.1 of Ampelocalamus luodianensis. NCBI lineage: Eukaryota > Viridiplantae > Streptophyta > Magnoliopsida > Poales > Poaceae > Ampelocalamus > Ampelocalamus luodianensis. Next base: position 20,413,279 of record CM070622.1, on the reverse strand, counting down.
CATTTAGGGTTGGAGGTGTCTTAAGCACGGAAAGTGACGGAGTGAGGCGGCGTGAAGAGAGGAAGCTCGGGAGTGGCCAGCGGACGCGGTGGATTTGACGTCGACGGAGGTGCTCGAGCGTCGCGCCGCGTGGCAAGGGATGCTGAGGGCACGGAGGTCGAGGCGAGCGGCAAAGACAGCCCACCGGTCGGTGAGACTAAGCAGCGCGCGAGCGAAGTTAAATGATTTGGCGCGCGTTGGATCGCGAATGGACGGGCGAGATGAGTGGGGCATTCGGACGGTCGAATGGCGAGGAGACTGGGCGTTGGATGAGGATCTAACGGTTGCATGTGACGATGCGTTTATGTGGTTTGGCCGAGTCGGCTCGCCGAGTCGGACTCGAGCCGAGGAACGATGCGACCGGTTAGGTTTTCAGGGTTTGACTGATAATTAAATTAGATTCACTACTTTGACCAGAGCTTTATAAATAGAAATAAATTTCATAAAATCCTCAAATAATTTGTGGGGGTTCCTGGGAAGACATAGTTCCCATAAAAATTATAAAACCCTACTGTTCATAATATATTTTGTGATATTTAAATTCAAACTTAATGTATGTCTTTTAAGTTGGTTTGAATTTTCATTAGGTTCAACCTAGTTCCAAAAATTTTGGAAAAATTATATTTATTCATGAAAACTAATGTAGTATTTAATTAAATTGGTTCCAGATGATGATCACAACTTTTTATCACTGATTTGAATTGAAATGTGAATTTTGATGTGTATGTTCACCTCAAATTAGATTTTCCAAGTACAATATATTATGGAAATGTTTTGAATTTGATAATGCATATTAGTGAAATACATATTAATCCAATTTAATTAGTTGGGGCTGTGACAACATTAAAGTTGCTTAAATGGATGGTTTTTATAAGCCCGTTGCAAGATACAAAAGGTTCTTTAAAAAGTGAAGAATCACCATCACTTCCATGTTGACGTGTTTTTAAGTGTCATTGACAGACAACTTCGAGAGATTAATGACATGTTTGATGAGGTAAACACATATTTGCTTCTTTGCATGTCTTCATTCAATCATGTTGATTCATTCGCTACTTATGACAAGGACGACCTTATTAGGCTTGCTCAGTTTTATCCTAAGGATTTCTCAAGCACATAATTGATGCATCTTTTCTTTTAACTTACACACTTCATTGCTAATATGCATAGAGAGGAAAGGTAAAAATCTTGCCAAGCTTTAGGTTATGCTTGTTCAAACAAAGAAGAACCTCAATTATAAAATTGTTTACAAGCTTCTCAAATTGGTGCCGATTTTTCCAGTAGCAACTGCTGGTGTTGAGAGAGTATTTTATTCAATGAATTATGTGAAGAATAAACTAAGGAATAGGATGGGGAGCAATATTTGAATGATTGCCTGGTTACATTTCTTGAGCGTGAGTTTTTTTTTGCAAGTTAAGGATGATGACATCATATCTCGCTTCCAAGCCATGAAGGAACATCGAGTTAGATCGTAATTTTCTTAATTATTTTATAATTTTTATAAATTATTTGAGATGTTGTCTCTAGTAAGAACAATTTGTACTTTTTTTTTCTCTATTGTAAACCTTTATGTTTTACATTGAATAATATTTTTGTAACTTCGAACACCCATCCTAGAAATCCTAAATCTGCCACTACCACTCACTCCTTGAAACTAACTCAAAAGCTAACCTATTGCCCCAAAACCTAACTCAGTCATCGTGAGGTCTTTGGTATATATAGTCAAATATGGTATAGTGAAACCATATAGCCTAGGCCAAATTCCTTATTTATCATGTAAAGATATCAGTTCCCCTGATATGCCACTAAAAATAGGGTTTCTCCTATGCCATCAGATGAAATTTTGTTCCCACTCATGCCATGTTCGTCCATATGTTGTTAGTCTCCCATCAAGTAGACTGTGAAAAGATGGAATTGCCCTTCTTCCTCCTCACCCTCTTCCTTTCCTTCCTCTTCCTCTACTTTCTCCATGGCTCTGCTTGTATGGTGTTTGTAGTAGGAGGTGGCCCAGCTGAAGCCCCCGTTGCCGCCTCCAACGCAGCGTGCCCCACCCACACGTTCCTCGCCTCCCATCCTCCACCACCTTGCCCCTCCAAGCACCAGATCCACCTTGTCTTCCACTTGAGGAGGTGGGAGAGGACGGCCAGCGCGCCGGGGGGGGGGGCGAGGTTGAGCACATCGTCGGCGTCAGCGTCATCGGTGATGACGCGATCGGCACAGAGACGTGAGGAGTAGGTGAGGTAGGAGGAGCTGAAGGTCTCCACCGTCGGTGGCGACAAGAGCTCACAGATCTGGATGCCATGGTAATGTCGAGGTGGTCGGGCTAGGGATGCTTGGTGGACAACTCGACGTCGGTGACGATAAGGTAGTGCATGACGTCCTAGTAGTCGAGGTAGGGGGAAGAAGATGATCAGGTTGGTGATAAGCCCATCGAGCAATCGCTTTTGCAACTCCCGTGTCGTCTCTGTGGTGTCCATCTTGTCGTTGTCTGGTTGAACGTTGTCGGAGAAGGCGGTGCCAGGAGCTTGTCGGATCTGGATATGGTGATGACCTCTAATGAAGAAGGAGGAGGAGGAGCGTGGAGACGAAGAGGTTAAACATGTGGGCCCGCTAAACTAACAGATGATGGGGCAAAATAGCCATTTGTGCAAAAAAATTGATAAGGTTTGCACCCCTAATGGCGCCTCTCTCACGGTGGGGTGGCATGGGTGACATGTGAGGGCAACAAAATTTCATCCAATGGCATAGAAGAAACAAGCATTTTTTCAGTGACATATCAGAGAAACTGGTATCTTTGCATGACAAATAAGGAATTTTCTCTATAGCCTAACCTAGCTCAATCGCCTTCTATCGGTCACTGCATGTTGCTGAGGTCTGTCATATACTCTCTACTCATCTCTTTTCCTGATTTAGCAAGCTCCAAACCTTTGTAGTGTTCCATTGCTATCGTGTAGTCAGCGCTAGCCAATAATTAGTTGTATAAAATTTTGTAGTATAGAGTTCTTCCCAAAATAAATGCAAAAAATCTAACGATTATTCACACCGTTGTCAGACCCCAGCGTGGAATACCCGAAGACCTTATGTGTGTACTGTACTAGTCCCATGATCAGTGGCTAGTACACACATTCACAACATTTGGCATTCACATCCATACAAACACATACAAGGTAAAACAAATTGGTACTTAACTTAGATGGTACAGTCATTACAACACTAGTCGATCGACCAAATATTAAACAGAGTAGCAAAAGGTAGCAGCGGAAGTAAAAGTGATGGAAGTATCAGATTCCAGTAGTGTGCTCAACCATAACCAAAAGGCAACTGACAATGAGCAAATCCTAGACAGACCCATCACCGAACCCTCCAGTACCGGGTGCAAAGAAAGCATCGTCTGGCATAGTTTCCTCCTCATACTATGAATAACAACATAAGTAAGATTGAGTACTTGTGTACTCAGCAAGACTTGTAGTGTATCGCAAGTTCAAATAGATGCAAGGCTAATCAAAGAGAAGACTCTTATGCTACAAGTTATTTTGCATTAAGTAGATTTTATTTGCAATACTTATAAGTAATACTTTGCAATGGCATTTGAAAGAGCATTTTAAATAAATACTGGACAGAAATAAGTATTTGAATGATCCAACAATAGTAACAACTACAGCTCGCAACCTTCCTCGGCTGTGAGTAACAATTTAGGTTCAGCCATAACTCGGCAGTTAACTCAAACAAATCACAAACCATTTCCCATGCTTTCCCGATAAGACAGATTTTGTGAAAATCAACACTAAGCCCATACCGTTCATATTAAGCACGCTCATGACCGTGAGCATGGCTATTATAATATATTTACACTCTGTAGAGGTGTACAACTTTACCCACATAACACGAATTCTCCTGTTTGTTCGGCATCCGTCGATACCACCGCTCACTACCTTAGTTAAGCAGTCTAGATCACGTGTCAAAGCCTTTACATCATCTAATTCTAACCCTGCACTAGCCCAGCGAATGGATATCCTCACTTGAACCTAGGTACCTTCCGTCGAGTGAGGCATTCGTAGTTGTGTCAAAAGACTTTATTCCCACTCCTTGGAGATGGAAGCCCCTTCGGACATGCCAGTCCTTTGGTCCTGTCCGCACTCTTCAGCCTACCTACGTGCAAGGCTAGTTTTTCGATGACTTAATTAGCTAAGGCTACCCTCATAATAGCATATGTGGTTGTACGTAAGTTTTAGATCTGGATTTGCTGGCGTCTGGTCCTTAACTGACCCGGGTGAAAATCTCCCCCTATCTACAAGTGAGAGTCCTTCTCCACTCTTTTCAGAATATAACATAACTCATCCGCGTCCAAAACTAGGTTTTGTATTTTGTTTTTATACAAAATAACAGAGGCACACTTCTTTGGAAATTTTTATAAAACTCCAAAATTCACATTTATTATATTGTCCTTTTACATCTCTTTCCGAAAAAGTTGTCGTTCTAGTAAGCATTTGTGCAATAACTCGCACTCAAAACTCCCAACTGATATGATATATTGTCTAACCCATATCCTATTGGTTACAACAACAAGGACATCAACATACCAAAGGAATTTATGCATCAAATAGGATTTACAGCTACCGACTTCCCGAACATAGCAATTTGATATCAAACATACACGCATGCAGTAATAGATTTACAAAACAAAGTACAATAAGTAAAATACTAGGATCAATATGATCAAAGGGGGTGCTTGCCTTGCTCAGGTTGTTCTGAATATAAGATTGGTTGGTCGTCGAAGAATTCGCTCGCACAATCAACATCTATTGTAAGAAAAAGAGCTGAAAATCAATTAAATCATCCAAATAAATCCTAACAGCAACCGAATACAAATATTTTTTTTTGCAAAACTAGGTAGATTATGATTTTAGACGAATTTAGAGAGAAAAAAATCAACTCATTTGGAGTTTTGTAGCAAAAGTTATTAAGATCGGAAGTTGAGTTGGATTGGAAATCCCTGGAAAAAGAGAAATGGTTTCGAGTACTGTTCACCATTTTGACTACCTGGTTGGAAGGAGCCTTCGACCATCTAGTCGAAAGGAGATTCGTCCACCTGGTCGTAAGGAGATTCGACCACCTAGTCGAAAGGAGATTCTCACTGTGCACTTAAGCCGTGGGCCTGCATGCCTATGAAATATTGGGGCAATTTGCTCAATAACATCACTCAAAAATCACGAATTGGAAAATAACATCGGTGTGAGGATAACATGTGGCCCCATGACCCACCTGTCATCCTCACATTGGATGTTATTTTCCAATTTACACATCAATGCAATGTCACTGACCAAATTAATCCGTGAAATGTTAGGGCTAACCCGACAACTAAACATTGGTTTGGTCCTAATGACCATAGTTAAGACGCTAATGACGAGCTACAGTGCTCGTTCGGCACAGTGCTCGTAGGGCATAGTGCTCGTCCGGCAAAAGCCGTGCGGTGGCACTAGCGCCCGGCGTCTTGTCGACAGTGTGATACTCGTAGGGGTTGAAGAGTGCCCAAAATAGAATCTCCATACCCTTGCGCATTTGTTGGCACCAACAGCGAGAACGGAGGTGGCCTGATGCGGTGGCGTGCTGGTGTCGAGCGGAAGATCTGCTACGGCAATAAGTGAAGTTACAAACAAGCTATGCCCTTGACTATCTATTGCGCGCATAAAGATCTAGAGGCTACTAGGGTCATACCAGAAGTGAGGGGATTTGGAGAAGGTCGGAGTCGACTAGTCGACAACGAGTCGAGGTGGCGAGGTCGGTCATATGTGGAGAAGAGGTTCGACCGATGAATAGGATCGTCTAGTGGTCGAAGAAGCTTGGTGATAGTCCTGCGATTCTCCAGGCGTGAATAATCAGCTTAGGGTGCAGTGGAGCTCCGACTACGACTGGAGCGGCGGTTCTGGTCGGAGACGAGGATGAAGGGTCGATTCAGCTGGTCCTGTGAATCGAGTATGAGAACTAGTGAGGGGATAGCATCAGTGGTCACTGGAACATGAAATGACATGGTAAGGATGATAGAAAACCCTTCACAGCGTTGGGGACGAAGGCGGCGGCGCACGACCGAATTAGGGCTCACGCTCCTTGGGCCCTAGAGCTCAATTCAGTGGAGGAGAAGAGAAAAGAAGGTGTGCACTGGCTTGGAAAATATGAGATGAAGCTCAGTGTGTCCTATTTATAGATGGAGGTGGCGGAGATTGATGAGGAAGGCTCGGGCAAGGCAGCGGAGCTCTCGGAGGCTCTCGACGATGTACGGGTAGGAGCGAGGTGCGACATCGGCAGGGATGGGCGCGACTTGATGGCAAGGTGACTACGTAGGTGTGGCCGGTGGCAAAAATCGTGGGCAGTGAGGAAAATGGTGGGCATGGCAGAGAGCTCGTTGTGCCATGCTGGCGCGCCTGGGCGCGAGGTGGACGAAGGTCCCTGCGCTCGGGGCCCATCGGTCAGCGAGGGTGAGAAAGAGATAGGTTTATGATTTTTATAAATAAGTTTTCATATAAATTCTTTTGTGAATTATTCCCGGGATAATATGCCCAAAATAATTCTCTCAACAATATTTTTTACTTTGTTTTATCTATTTCCTTTTTAGCACTTATTTGATTGTAGTTCAAGTTTTGCTTTTTAATTTCAAAAACCAAAGTCCACATGGCAAAAAAATTATATGCAAATGATCAAAGTGATTTTCCTAATGCATTTATATTACATAATCCCAAAATTAGGATTTTGGGATGTTACAGCCATCCCACTTGATAGGATGATGCCTCCGACTATTCACACCATCGAATCAATTCCCAAACACGACCGTCCATTCCAGAAATGAGCGACCACGATTGTCAAACCGAGGAGCAAAGGATCCCGGATTCTCCGCGTCACATACACTAGTCCAGGAACAGCTAGTGTGCACAGTCGAACAAAAGGTGATAGCACAACCATAATATGCGATACATTCATAATAACTTAAGTTTGTTACAAAAGGCATAAGTTCAACAACAAAATACAGCGGAAGCAAGTAATAGGTAGACCACACGATTCACCACAGGCAATCGTCTAGGGGCGTAGTCAAGTCGTCAAAGTTCTCATCCTCCTCTAGTTTTCCTCATGTGAACAATATTTTATTAAGTAAGGGGAGTACAAATGAATGTACTCCGCAAGTTATACCCAATAACAGATTATAATGCATGAGGGTATAGCAAAGAATGTCTTATAGGGTTGATTTTGCATAAGGTGATGTTTTCTTTTTCAATATTTGTACTAAGTTCCAAAGTAGTTTATTCCATAACTAAAACTCATTTTCTAAATTCTCAAATTTTATAGTGAGATAACTTTCATACAAGAGTGGCGAAGGATACCCTCCTATCACATGGCTACCCGCCTAATTCCTCAATTGGATAACATATTCAGAATCATTTGTTAAAGTCTTTTGAAATCAAAACTAAATTCTAACTTGAGTTCGCTTTGCTCAGCATGTCCATGACCGTGTACATGGCTATTCGAATAGTTTAACACTCTGCAGACGTGTATAGCTTGACCCATACGAGATAATCATATTATAATATTGGCCATGACACGCTTTTGAGGGTGTGCGACTAAGCGATTATCACGAGGCCTTTACAATATCACGCTCTAACATCAATCCGCCCGATGAGCTTAACCCCAAGTCATAGACGTAATTTACCATCGATTCGGAGCTCACCGTTGTGGGGAAAAGGTTGCTCGGATATGGAATTGATACCATTGACCGGAGCAAGCCCCAAGAGACATGGAATTGATACCATAGTCTGCACAAACCTAAAAACAGCATGTGGGCATATTGCTAGAACATGATAAATTAGTTAGCCAAGTCCTGCCATACAGGATATGTGGTTGTACGATGGGGTTTAGCAAGATGCGGCTCGAAGACCGGTCCTTAACTGACTTGGACAACTTTCCAAAATAACCCCTAGGCCTTAACCATTTTCGAATTGAGCCCGTAGATAAACCTACACTCATCAAATATCCATTTTGCCCAAGTCCAAATAAATTTTCATTTTATTTCATTTTTCAAGGCATTCATAAACTTCCATGACAAAACAATGTCATGGGTACAATTTTAAACAAGAGTTGATCTTTTGGTTGTAAATTCCCCAAATCAAATATTTCAGGTCTAAGCATTGCTAAGCACAATTTTCCAACATGTTCTAGTCATACTAATGTACCAACCAGATTTTAACTATGTTATCAAGGTATGGTTAATTCGATAGCAACATTTGGATATACAAAGGTATTGGGAATAACTATAATTTAAAATAGGAATTTAAATAACTGAGTATAAATAAGCATGCGGTAATAGTTTAAGAAGAATTTAAATAATTTAAAATATTGGGATTCAAATATGATCAAAGGATGTAACTTAACTTGCTCATATGTTTGAGGATCTAATTCTTCAAAAAGATAAGTTTCCCCGGAGTCGTCGAAACCTATACGTGAAAAGGAGTCAAATAAATATAACTATTCCAAATAAAATCCAAAAAAATTCCCTAATTAGAACAAAATACTACCTGCAATCGCATACAACTATGTTTATTTAATTTTACGCATGCGAAAATGCCTAATTGATTTTACTCATGTGTTTAATTTAATAAATTTATCTCGAATAACTTATTTCTAATGCATTAGATTATTATTTTTAATATAGTGAGTTCTAATCATGATTAGTTTCGTTAATTAGCCTCAGATTGATTTTATAGCCTTTTCTTGTATTTATTTTCTACCGGCCTGGTCTTACTGCTATTTATCTGTACGCAGCTTAAAAATCTATTGGGTTTGATAACTACACCACGTTGACTCTTAATAATATTAACGCTCAATTTTACAGCTAAATTTACTACTATAAATTTTCAACAAAATTTACTTGTCTACATCTTTTCCCTAATCTCCTTCTTAATCTCTCTCCTTATCCATTCATGTGGCTGAATGATTCCCTGGCAACCATTCCTTTCTTCCCCATTCCATTTCTTCTTCCATTCTTTTTCTCCCCTCTCTCTCTATGGAGCTTTGCTCCCTGGTTCTTGGTCGAAGCTATGGTGCCATGGGGCTTCTCTAGCCGTTGCTGCCACCGGGCTCGGCCCCATGCCAGTGCACCTTAGGCCCTTTGCACGCCCGCGCCTTCTCCTCCTTGGCCCGCGTCGCCATGCGGCCAGTCGACTCACCGCCGGTGCTCGGCCCTGCGCGGCGCTTAGCGCCTTCGCTCGTGTTGAGTCACGGCCCGCTCCCTCTGGCTCCTTGGCCCGCGCGCCTCTCCCTAGCTAGCTCTGGCCCAGTGCCTCTGGCCTAGCCCACCTAGGCAGCTTTGCTTGGCCCCTGCGTGCCTGCGGTCGTGAGCCCACGCTCGGCTTGGGCTTCCTCTGCTCGTGGAATGGGGTTCCCTATTTCTTTTTCCTCTTCTGCTACTTCGATTTTAAGGTGGGATGTTGATTTAATTTCCTAATTTTGATGCTTGTGGTTCATGTGGTCCATGCATGGTGAGGTGATGGATATGGTGCTACTGGTGGGCTCCTTGTGCATGGCTAAGCTTACAGGTGTGGTTTGGCTAGGCAAAAATTAACAGTGGGTGGATACTAATTTATGGGTGGTTCATGTGCTTGTTGAAATGTGTAGCTCATACCGAGGTTCATTTTTGGACAGCATAATAGAGGGATTAATGGTGGGCTATTTTTGTATGTGCCCTCTCTGTGCATTTCTTGTTGTTTATAATGTGGGTTTTGGATTGGGCAAAAATGGATATGGGAAGGAATGGTGGTTTACCTTTGTTAGCTTGGTTGGATTGGAGAATGGATGGTAGTGCTTGGCCACTGCGGTGGTCGTGGTGCTCTTCCTGTGTTCTTGTCGGTCGCTTTGGTTCTCAATGGTTGATGCTGGTCCTTATATCGCTTGTCATTCACGCTCCATCGTCTTCCCCTTCACCTATGCTCCTCTTCTCCGTTTGCTCTCTGTGGGTTGGTTCTTTTGGAAGTGGAAATGGTGGTGTGCTGATGCTTGGGTGGTTCTTGCTATGCCTTCCTTGTGCTAGCTTGTGGTGGCAGTGAGAGGGTGGTGGTGCTTGGCTTGTTTGCTTTGTTTTGCTGGTTAGTAGGGCTTGTGCTTAGGGTTGACTGAAGCTTGTAGCTTAGGTTGGTTTTGTGTTGGCTGTGAAGTGAATGGGGAGCTTAGAGCTTGCTGGCTTGGCTTTGTGGGGTTTGTTGTTCCTAGGGAGGTGCTCTCGGTTTTGTGAATGACTGAGAGCTGGTGTTGGCTTTGACTTGCTCTCTTGTGAAAGAATGAGAGCTTTGGGGGAGTGGGAAGCTTATGAGGGGAAGCTTTCGGCTGAGGGAGGAAGGACTTGGGGTTTTGCCTTGCTGGGAAGGTTTAGGTGAGGGAGGTGCCCTCTGCACTATACTGTGGCTTTTCTACAGCGACTGGTAAGTCGGTAATACGAAAGCGGATGTTGAATTGGTCGAGGAAAGGGTTCGATGGCTGGCGATATACGAACAGGAAAAGGCTTCGGCGACATGCATGCAAGACTTTTATTTTATTCTTTTTATATTGCAATCAAGGTTGTAATTTATATATTGATCTGTTGTAATTGATTCTTGTAATAAATTTAGAGATTGCATTAATGTTGTATGTCCGTGATGCGGGCATCCCTACGACCAGTTCGGATATCCCTACGACCAGTTTTGTTCGGGTACATGGAGACGAGCTGAAGCTAGTCGCAAGATGAGCCAGAAGGAAGCGAGGTCTACGACCAGTTCTCCAAGGTCCACGACCAGTTTCCCAAGGTCTACAACCACTTTCACAGGGTCTACGACCACTTCAAGAAGGGCTATGACCAGTTTCACCATCTCTACGATCAGTTGGCTCAGACTTACAACTAATTTTCCAATCAGGTCTACGACCAGTACCCAGTGAAAGGGGTACTCGTTGGGAACAGTACTCGTCAGGAAGAGTCGGGAGGAGCACTCGTCAACAGTACTCGACAAGAACAGTACCCGGTGGGAACAGTCTTCACCCAGGTTTCAACCAAGTGATCTACGACCATGAGCAGTCGGTCTACGACCACGACCAGGTGATCTACGACCACGACTAGTTGGTCTACGACCACAGCCAGGTGGTCTACGACCACGACCAGATAGGCTACGACCAGGTCCACGACCAAGAGATCCAAACTAAATCATAAGAAGGATTCGTGGGGCTGAGATATTTCGTTTGTAGATAAGTATAGTATATATCTTTTAGATGGAGTCAGTTGTAATCTTTCCATAACTGTATTAGGAAAGAATCTCTGTACGATACGAGAGTTAGAGATAGAATCTGATTGTAATATTTCCATAACTGTATTAGAAAAGAATCTCTGTACGATACGAGAGTTAGAGATAGAATCGACATTAGACTGTGTGTGAGTTGGCCGCACCCTTAGGTACCAATATAAGTCCAGGGCATCGCCCATTGTAAAGGGGGAAGGATTTTTTAGAAAGAAATACAGAAAAATCACAGCGACTTTGTGGTGCAATATCTTGCGTGTTTGTTGTGGTTTTCCCATCTAGGGTTTGTTGAGGTTGGTGCAAGGCAAGAACACCTCGTTCTTGAGATTGCATACCGAATCTATACGATTCAACTCATCTAATTCGTGATCTTTACCATTCATGGTTGGAGAGGCTTCGAGTTCATACTTCTAATCTTCCTTGTGATTGATTAGTGCGTGAATATATTGATATCTATCTACATCGCTACGAGGAAGAAGGCGCTGCTGCCGTCATCTTCATCACAAGGTTCAAGGGGGATTGAATCCGAGGCGCAAGGAGAAGGAGAAATCCATTGATCGCACCGTGAAAGATCGGGCCACCCCCAACGCATCAGTTAGTTTACTAGTTGATCCGTATCAGTCCGCTTGAATTTGTAATTGATTCTGAGTTATATTGATGCTGCAATTTTTGATCTATTACCTTTGTTGTAAAATCTCAATAATGATTTTTTATATTACTTTATTTTTAGAACTGATTAGAATTCCCATAAATTCAAGGTAAACATTTATATTTTGTTTTATTTTATTTTTTAGCTTAGATTGAAAATTTAGGATATTACAACAATTCCCCGAAGACCTCCGCCCCCATTCACCTCAACCAAACCTTTCACCACACCAATAATTCTCGTCACATTCGATATTGTATCCGAAAAAAATCCGCCGAGGTACCATTTTTAGTCCCAATCCACACCTGATATTATCCATACCTGTATGTGAAAAATCTTATAGAATATGAGTTAGGATATGGTAATAGCAATATCCGACATATATCCATATTTTATAGGATATCCGATAAATATTAATATCCTGTTTGGTTTTTTAGTCATTGACTAATATATAAAATGAATTTACATTTAGTTATGTTTATGTTGTTAAGTATGATAAATAATTCTCTAATAGACAGTATAATTTGATACTTTTATTGATGAAGTTAATCTTTTTCTTTATATATATATTATCCGTCAAGTTATTCATAATCGGTTTGAATATGATCCGCTCCGTATCCGTATAACGAAAAATCCATATTAAACTCCGAAAAGAACCATAACCAAGCGTCAAGCCCGTATCCGACCGTTTTAACACCAACCCATTGCTCACCACTTGCCGCAAAAAACCCTGCTCCTCCGCTCCCCCAGTGTATAAATACTCCATTCCACCGGCTTAGCTTCCAAGCCGAAGGCAACCGCAGAAGCGACACGCCGTCCCCAAGGTCGCCAGCGCGGCGCAAACCCTAGCCGCCACTCGGATTGCCCGCACTGGTAAGTCCCCCTCGCCGATTTGGATCGACCCGATGCTTCGATCTGTGTGCTCCGATCGCCATTCCTGGGGTTTTAGGATGTTGGTTTTGGCATTTGATTTGGTGGTGTTGCGTGATGCAGGGGTATTGCACTATATGCTTCCGACGAAGAGAACGGAGGGTGCTGAGGACAGAGGCGACGCGGCGGCCAAGAAGGCACGGGTAGGGGAATCGTCGGTGGAGGCGGAGGTGGAGGCGATGTCCGCGGGGGAGCCGGTCTGGGCCGGCGGCGGAAGCAGTGATGGGAACGGGGTGGCGGAGATCGACGAGGACCTGCACAGCAGGCAACTCGCCGTGTACGGGAGGGAGACCATGCGGCAGCTCTTTGCGTCCAACGTGCTCGTCTCCGGCCTGAACGGGCTTGGGGCTGAGATCGGTGTGTCCCTCCTTTGATTTCTTATTTAGACATTTAATGCTTTATTTAGTACTTTGTTATTGTAATGTTGGCGATGGCGTTACTATTGCTGTCTATTTTGCGGCTCTTAGATTTTTATTGGTTCTTTGTAATCTGTGATCATTCGCCATATGCCTGTATCCCCATAGATTGTGCAATGCAGTATGCCGACAGGCTAAGTTGCTAGATTGAGAAATAAAATTTTGATAGTTGTGTGATGTTTAACTGGTATGCACAAGCAAACAGCCTAAAATTGCTTTCATATTCTACAACCATCGTCAGATCGTTTACCACGTTCGAGTTTTTGGTGGAACTTAGAAAAATGTAAATGGTGTGGTCATTTTTCCGCTTTTTAGTTGCAGATATTGGAATATTGTTGGTTAGGCCTTTAAAGGATTGTCCTCATTATTGGACACAAGGCTGGCTATTTTTATTCACTACCTCTTGCGTGATGTGTCTTGTGATCCCATGGTATATTTATATTGATACCTCTATGTAATCACCACTAGAAATTGGTGGGAAAACCGGTATAGACAGCTGATTGCTTTGCTGGTTTTTGCAAACTACCAAAGTGTTGGACTGCTGGTTGCTTTGGTGAAGATGCTTGATGTACTAGTCCAGTTACTGATTTTGACACCCATTGGCTTTGAAATTATTGAAACCAGATTTGGGTGTTAACAGGAGAATGATTTAATTTAATATGTACTATGCAGCACTAGCAACAACACACAACTAACCCGATGCCAGCTGCCTGGATAGATTGGTTTGGAAATTGGCAGTACTTGGTCGCCCCGTTTTGCAACATCTGTCAGTTTTATCAGGAATTGTTGTTTCTCAATAGCTATCCATTGATGAAATTTATATTTATTGCATGTTCCCACTCCTACCATTCTTTTAAAGTTGGGAGTTGAGAGAGAAGGTTAGTTACCAACTTGGTGGATTATAAAATTTGATAAAAGTAAATTTTGCTATATAACAGTCAGTCCACAAGCAAGTAAGCGATAAGGGAAAAGGAATAAATTCCAGATATTATACTTTTTTTTTTGAAACGAAGAGCAGGAGGACTGCCCTTTATATTGATAAAGCAGGAGAAAATAAAAATAAAAGGGAATACAACGGTTCACCGGCGGGGGACACCCTAGACGGGAGAGAACCCGCAACTAGACGCACCTCGCATCACCCTAAACAACATCACTGGAGCTAGAGGAGGAACCCAACTCGCATACGCTACAACTCCGATTGCTCTGCCTTACACACACATCGTGGCTAAGGGAAGGGCTAACCTCCCCGCCCAACACACAGAAACTTCGAAACTGGCTAATCCGGGCAGCGTAGAGGATCACCAAGGCATTAGCTTGAGAGAGAGAGAGAGAGAGAGGGCAAGGCAAATCCACACGTTGATAGGGCAACCGGCAAAGCGCTTCGAATGAATTGGGTGAGAAAGCGGCTCCTCCCCTCGGTGACGACAGAACACAGCACTTGCCAATTCCGACTTCTCGCCAACTCCTCCCATCGGCTTGTCCATGGTGTCCTGGACCAGCTGCTACAAACGGGGCCTCTGGGGCGGTCGTCTTGCTCCTCCTAACGACCCCTCAACGGCGATAGCCCGACTCTCGGGCCTCTTCCACTAGCTGGCCCGCTACTCCTCAGGTCGTCGGTCTACACTTGGAGCGCCCCTGGTAATGCAGTAGGATTGGTTCCTCTCCGCAGCCACACCATCACTTGTAGTGACGAGGGTTGGGGAGGGAAGATGGGGACTCCGGGTCTGGGGGTGAGGAGGGCTCTCTGACACGGCGGATTGCTGCGACTTGATGGTCTCAATGCCGATGGCACACTTGGTGGCTTCTGGACGTGTCCGGCACAACCGTGGTAGAACTTGAGCGGCATGCCCCTTGTGCACGCCGCCGCCGACTTGACGTGTTCGCCGGTCATGGTGGCTCCTGGCGACCGCTGCTGTCAACGACGTTGGCGACCTCCCCAGCATGGAGCACCGTTCACCCCGCGGGGGATCCTCCCGACGCGCTCCAGGCAAACTGTCCGGCAGCTCCACGGCACCCCGCGAAAGGTCCCTCGGCGGGGACGCCTCCCAGCCCACACCGGCAGCAGCAAGGGGAGGTTGCCCGGCAACTCTACGCACCGCCCGCCAAGACACCCTTGGCGGCAGCGCCTTCTAGCCCACGGGTGCGACAGACGGGGCGGCGGTGATGGCACCTGGGTGCTCGCGCAACTCATCAAATCCAACCTCGCGCCCGCCCCGACCGCAGATGGGGCCGTTGCCGCAGGCGTGCCGGTGCTTGCCGACCACTAGCGGAGAGGGAAACGGGGGGTTGTCGGAGATCTAGATCTGGATCTGGATATGCGGCCGCCGCCTCCACCTGCTGTAGCTCCAGAGAGGGAACGACGGGGTGTCCCCGGATCTGTCAGCTAGCGCCAAAGGAAAGAAGCTGCCTGGGTACAAGGTGGCGGTCGGGAGCTCTTGCGCAGTGGCTGGTGTGCACCCCCTGAGTCGCCCGAGAGCGGCTCAGGAGACGGGCTTCGAAACCAGACTCCAGTACTTTGAATGTACTAGATAAGTGATTTGTATTTATTTCCCCCCTTTTTTCTCCTGTTCAGCCCAGAAAGTTAGGAACGTAAATAATGTCTAGCATTTTCATGTCCTCTTGGGCAAGTAACATAGTCATTAACGGGCAGTTTTTTTTCTTCTTTCCTATGTGTCTGTGCACACATGCTAATGCATGTTTCGCTTATTGTTATTGGTATGTGGATTGCGTGATCTTTGAAACTAATAAAATTCTTCTCTACAGCGAAGAATCTTGCTTTGGCGGGTGTTAAGTCTGTCACCCTACATGATGCGGAAAATGTGGAAATGTGGGACCTATCATGCAATTTCTTTCTATCTGAGGATGATATTGGGAAGAACAGGGCTGTTGCTTGCGTTGCAAAGCTACAAGAACTTAACAACGCTGTTCTTATATCTGCCCTAACGGAAGGACTGACGAATGAACACCTTTCAAAGTTCCAGGTCTGTTAATTGTTCACCATGTAATAATTTGTCACTTCCCGTTTTGTTACTTCCATTCTCTCCATTGATAGTCCATAGTCAAGGTTGAGAAAAAAAACTTTTTATTTGTGAACCCTACCCAAAGTGACGTGGAATGATATTATATGTTTTTATATGGCCGAGTTAATTTCTGTTTTGGATTGTAATAGGTAAATTTACGCTGGCCTTTGGCGTGATCTTTTATTTTTTCCGCCCCCTGATCTGCATTCGATGTCAGTGCTCAGTACCTGATTCTATGCTGATGGGTAATTGTTCTTTTTTATTTGAGTGTGCTGGTGCTCATAGTGCCAAATGTAATTCTTTTGTAGGGCCTACTAGAATTCTTTTGTTTCATTATGTGTGGCTTGACTGATACATGGATAATCTGTAACTATAGTTGACCTACTTGAACTCTTCATGTGACCTGAATGTGAGCTATTTAGTTGGTAACCAAGCCAGTGTGTATAGCTAAAGCTACATAGTTGGACACCATTATGTACTATTTAGTTGATAACAGTGCTGAATGTTTTGTTGCAGTGTGCATGTGTTTTATGATAAAATGTCAACATAACTCCCTGTGTTTACCAGCTATTATACCATATATACTGACCACACTTGTACTTATCTGATCTGCAGGCTGTTGTTTTCACCGACATAAATCTAGACAAGGCATTTGAATTTAACGATTATTGTCGCAGCCATCACCCTCCAATTTCCTTTATCAAAGCAGAAGTATGTGGTCTTTTTGGTAGTGTATTTTGTGACTTTGGGCCTGAGTTCACTGTTCTTGATGTTGATGGTGAAGATCCACATACTGGTATAATCGCATCCATCAGCAATGACAATCCTGCAATGGTATCCTGCGTTGATGATGAGCACCTTGAATTCCAAGATGGTGATCTTGTTGTATTCTCGGAGGTCCGGGGGATGACAGAACTGAATGATGGCAAGCCAAGGAAGATAATTAATGCAAGGCCATTTTCATTTTGCATCCAGGAGGATACAAGTAACTTTGGCATTTATGCAAAAGGTGGAATTGTTACACAGGTGAAAGAACCAATGATCTTAGAGTTCAAGAGTCTGAGAGATTCTATAAGAGAACCAGGGAATTTCCTTTTGAGTGATTTCTCAAAGTATGAGCGTCCTCCTCTTCTTCACTTTGCATTTCTAGCTCTGGATAAGTTTAGGAAAGAATTTGGGCGCTTCCCTGGTGCTGGTTGTGACCAGGATGCTCAAAGTCTTGTGGAGTTTGCTGCTTCTATTAATGAAGCCACAATTGATTACAAGATGGATGAGCTTGATGAGAAGTTGTTACGACTTTTTGCAAGTGGTTCTAGATCTGTTCTTAACCCAATGGCTGCAATGTTTGGTGGTATTGTTGGCCAAGAAGTTATGAAGGCATGTTCTGGGAAATTTCATCCTCATTACCAGGTGTGTGTCATGAATTGTAAAATATTTTAGTCTTATGGCAATCTGTTGTTTTTTTCTGATAAAAACTTTTTGTCTTTGGCAGTTCTTCTATTTTGACTCAGTAGAATCTCTGCCAACCTACCCATTGGACCCTAAAGACTTGAAGCCATTGAATAGCCGTTACGATGCTCAAGTTTCTGTTTTTGGTTCTAAGCTTCAGAAGAAGATGCGAGACGCCAATGTTTTTGTTGTGGGATCTGGTGCTCTTGGATGTGAATTCTTGAAGAACCTTGCTTTAATGGGAGTGTCTTGCGGTCGTAAAGGAAAGCTAACCATAACAGATGATGATGTAATTGAGAAAAGTAACTTGAGCCGACAATTTCTGTTTCGTGATTGGAATATTGGTCAGGCTAAATCTACAGTAGCCACTACAGCTGCTAGTGCTATCAACTCCAGCCTGCATATTGATGCTCTTCAGAATCGTGCCTGTCCAGAGACTGAGCATGTGTTCCATGATGCATTCTGGGAGGGCCTTGATGTTGCCATTAATGCACTTGATAATGTTAATGCTAGGGTGTACATGGACATGAGATGCTTGTACTTCCAGAAACCACTCTTGGAATCTGGAACATTGGGTGCAAAATGTAATACACAAATGGTAATTCCTCACCTTACTGAAAACTACGGAGCTTCACGAGATCCTCCAGAGAAGCAGGCACCCATGTGCACAGTCCATTCTTTTCCGCACAATATTGACCATTGTCTGACATGGGCTCGTTCAGAGTTTGAGGGTTTGCTAGAGAAAACTCCAAGTGAAGTGAACTCTTTTATGTCTAATCCTTCTCAATATGCTGCTGCTATGAGAAAGGCAGGTGATGCTCAAGCCAGGGAATTGCTCGAGCGTGTATATGAATGCCTTGACAAGGAGCGATGTGATAGATTTGAAGATTGCATAACCTGGGCAAGACTGAAGTATGATTTATCTCCTCGACATGTTCATTTTTTTAGTGAATTAAATAATTCGTTGTTGATTTTGGTTCACTTCCTGTTATGGAGAAAGGTACGAAGCGGCGTAAGCGCGACCATAGTAGCGACCATAAACAGTACCATGGGCACTGTAACATATGTGAACAGTACCCAGTGGTACTGTAGCACAATTATTTCATATACGCCGATTGGTTTCTTTGAATAAAGAATAGTTGATTAGGTAGGTTATTTTAGGATTCCTTATCTATCAAGTTATTATTAGAAATATGATCTTAATTATTAGGAAGATTATTTTTAATAGTTGGAAAGATTATATTGGCAGGTTTCCTGATAGATTATTTTTAGGCGTCAAGTCAAACTGTTTCTATAAAAGGGATAGCATGTATCCATTATCAATCAAGTAATGAGAAATCAAAAATTCAACTAAGCCTCAGAGTCTTGCTACCTCGACAGAGAAGAGCCCTGCCGGCGGTTAGATGAGTGCGAGTGTCCTACCATCGGTCCTTGGACCCGTACCCCAACAGTTACCTCAATATTTGGTATCAGAGCCAACTGCTGCTCTGTCATGTAACTGTTGGGGTACGGGTTCGAGGACCGATGGTAGGGCACTCGCCCTCATCTAACCGTCGACAGAGCTCTTCTCTGTTGAGGTAACGAGGCTCTGAGACTTAGTTGAACTTTTAATTTCTCATTGCTTGATTGATAATGGATACATGCTATCCCTTTTATAGGAACAGTCCGACTTGACGCATAAGAAATAATCTATAAAGAAATCTATCAATCTAATCTAATTTTTCCAACTATTAAAAATAACCTTCTTAATAATTAAGATCATATCTCTAATAATAACTTGATAGATAAGGAATCCTAAAATAACCTGTCTATCATCTATTCTTTATTCTAGGAAACCAAGTGGTATATATGGAAATAATCGTACTACATGCATCCATGGTATCATGCTCATGGTCGCGCTTACTGTTCCGCTTCGCCTGCTTTTCTCCATAACATTACACCCCTCGCGGCAAGGCAGTTCGTCCTCGAGCTGCGGTGGTGGCCACGGTTGAAGTCCTTGGTAGTCCCATGTTGACAAGAGTATCTAGTACCAGCGTCGGTTCGTTTAAAGCAGATCAGCGACACTCCGACATATGACGCCCAAGAAAGAAACGCCTTAGCATGATGTGGCATCGAGGAAGATAGACGTCGGCGACATAGGCAACCAGCATGGGGAAGTAGTGACGCCCGTACTGCCACGGAGCGTGATGATGGCGGAGAGGACGCGCGACGGTGGCGTTGGCCCCTCAGTCGTTGCGCTCCGCATCGCTTAGGGCATGTTGTCGGCCGGTCGCGCGGAAAATACCACCGCTGGAACCCTCCTCGGCGAACGTACCAGGGGTGCAGCCAAGGGCAGCGTTGCCCGTTGAGGTGTTGGTGATGACGACCAAAATGGCATTGTTAGCGGTGCTAGTTCTGGAAGTGATGGAAGTGGCAGCGCAGCCATGTTGGCGACGACAGGTGTCACCTCCTTCTGCTCCATCTTGGCCAAGGTCGTAGCCGGTAGGGTTGTCAAGGCCAGCGGATTGGTGGAACCTTCCTTGCTCCTGGCGTGGCTTCTCTCCTCCTTCGGAACATCAAGCATCTTTTCAAGCATCTCAATCATGCGACCCAGCATGTCGCTGATTGTTATGGAATCGAAACCCCCGCTGCTGGTCATGGATGACAGAGCAACAGTTGGCTCTGATACCAAATGTTGAGATAACTGTTGGGGTACGGGTCCGAGGACCGATGGTAGGGCACTCGCCCTCATCTAACCGCTGGCAGGGCTTTTCTCTGTCGAGGTAGCGAGGCTCTGAGGTTTAGTTGAACTTTTGATTTCTTATTGCTTGATTGATAATGGATACATGCTATCCCTTTTATAGGAACAGTCCGACTTAACGTCTAAAAAATAATCTATAAGGAATCCTATCAATCTAATCTAATCTTTACAACTATTAAAAATAACCTTCATAATAATTAAGATCATATCCCTAATAATAACTTGATAGATAAGGAATCCTAAAATAACCTGTCTAATTAACTATTCTTTATTCAAGGAAACCAATTGGCATATACGGGAATAACTGTGCTACAGTACCTGTGGTACTGTTCATAGTTGTGCTACGCCCTTCGTTCCTTTCTCCATAACACTTCTATAGTTACTATCGTGAGTAAAACCGTACATTCACGCCAAGAACTCTGCCTTACTGTGGGACCGGAATCACAAAACCGACGGTAAATGTTCCGGTTTAGCAAATTCAAATTTTAAATTTCAACCCATTTTTAAGCAAATTCAAATTTTAAATTTCGACCCATTTTTAAGCAAATTCAAGCGAATTTCATCCGGTTTTTGGGATTTCGAACCCACATTCTGAGCGAGGATCAAAGAACCGCACGGCAAAATCCCGCCAGGGTGAACGGTTCGACGAAGTCGGCCGACATCTAAGAAACCGAAAAAATCGGCTAAAATTCGGCAATCAAAATTTGAATTCGATTTTCTCCGACCAGGTTCTGGCCAGAATCGAAAAACGTAAAAACTGTAAACCGATGAGAAAAGGAAAGTTGGTGAATAGCAATTGTAGAGTGTTTAATGAAGTAGCAATTGCAAAAAACAGAGAAAACCTTGCTAGCTTCACTCTCAGCGCACTCTCTCCCAAGTACTCAAGAAAGATCTAAAATAATAAAAACATAAGATAATTGTAATGAATAATAACTTGACTAATATATTAAAAACAATATAAACAATAATGGTATAGCAAACTAGCAATTCATACCAATATATTGTCGAGAAGCGCGAAGGTTGTGCAATGTACTCATTGTTATCAACGAGTACAAGTCCTCCATATTGAGCAAGGTAGGCTTTGTATTGATCCCAAGTGTATGTTTCATGAGCATGTTGTAGCCAATAATTATAAATTTGTTGGTAATATTCGGGTTCCACCCACTGATAAACCATTCTTGAATTGTTGTTGAAAGGGACAAGACCGTAATGGTGAGTAGGATAAGAAGAAATTTTTGAAGAATGAGAATCATCACCATAAGGTAATAGGTTGGCATCTCGACGTCCATCAGTCTTTAAACTAGCATGGGATTCATAGGAAGAAGAGTCATGTGGCTGGGAACGATCTTGTTTACGACTCTTACCCCTCACGTAGGTCGTATGAATTGTTTTCCCAGCATGAGTCTTATGACAACCATGATCTTCATCCTGGGTAGCATGCGTGAAATTTTTCTCGTAGGTGAATTCCAATGTTTTCTCACCATCAGCGCCATCATCAGACGATGGAGAGCTACTGTCACCAGACTCTTGGTACTGCACTTCATCAGATGGTGGACTTTCTGTTTCGTCATCGCTTTCCACAATGTCCTCCTGAATTTTCTTTTTCTTCTTATCAGCCTCTCGTTTTTTTGTTTGTGTAAGAGAGGCAAAGTCTGCAGCCAATTTTGCAGTCTGTTGGCTACAATATTTCCTTTTCCCAAGATGACTTTTGCCAATAGTTGTCTTCGTCTATTCCTTCAACGGTTGATCATCTAGTGCTTTTTCCAGTTCCTCCTCAGGGATGGCATCAACTATAATCTTGGATGGAATAGGGAGCTCACCTTCCTCGTCTAGTACGGGCTCTGATTCTATCATGGAGCTATCAAGCCACTCATGGATGGGGTTATCCCTGTCGTACATAGTGGCATTAATTAGATCGCCAAAAGGATTTACATCTCTATCCTCATTTCTAGTCTCATGCTCTTGCAATCGCAGCCTTAGATTGTAATGGACATATACGAGTTTATGCAGTTTCTTGTACCCAAGACGGTTCCTCAATTGTGTATGCACCAAAGCAAATGTGCTCCAATTACGTTTATATCTATTGGAGGAAACACATTGTGAGACAATCCGCAAGGCATATTTTTGTAGTGTTGGTGTCTCCGCTCCAAAAGTCATCCACCATATAGCTACAAGTAACATGAAAATTATATTGAACTCATAGTGACGGTTGATTTTCTATGTATATATAAGTTGATAACAACATACCTACAATAAGATGAGATGCACTAATGTGAGCCTCATTTGAAGCAAATAGGCCACGTCGATTACGATAGAATTTGAGCTCACCTAGAGCCTGCACTGCCTCCTCGGGTGTATCGGCTATTCTTTGAATTGCTGTTGTCACGGAAACGGTGAGGGATGGATTCTTCCCCAAACCATATAGGTTGTGGCTCTGTGGGTTTAGCACCGCCGCTGTCCAAAGTTTAGAATTCAACACACTTACAATGTTAGAAAAAATACAACAAATATGTGTTAGGATTTAGGAAACTATCTACTTGCGTGCAAGTATATAGGTGCGGTGCTTGAGCATTGCAATTCTTTTATTAACTACCTCCATAACACGATCACAGATAGCATCATCTTCTGCAAATGCGACGTCAAGTTCTTGCTTGAGTTCATATGTTTTTCCAACCAGTCTTGCCACAGTTGCGGGTTTCTACTGGTCTGCAAATCTTAGTAGTCGATAAACCGGTTCGATTACTTTAATGACCTAATGCATAGAGGTCCACCATTGTCTACATGTGAGACAGGAATACATGTATTCTCCTTCTTCAGTCGTGGACAAATGGTTGGAGCTCCACACATCTGACACCATCCACTTCATAAACTTGTCTTTTCTATCCCAAAAACTTTTTAAGAAAACAAATGTCGTTCCAAACCTTGTGGTGTTTGGACGAACTATCTCTCCTCCAATATGTTCTCACATTTCATTATGGAGGCGACCGTGGCTGTATAGGAACCGACAAATCCTCTTCGCCGCCTTCACAACACTAGCAACCTCTTTGAATTGGCTAATATCCTTCAACATGAGGTTGATGGTATGTGCCGCACACGACTGCCAGACTAAAGTTGGATACTCTTCAATGACGAGTTGACATGCTTTCTTGTAGTTTGCACCATTGTCAGTCACAATCTGCTTAATATGTCGAACTCCAACTTCTTCCACAACTTTACGTATCTCACGATACAAAAAGTCAGTATTTTGCATCTCACCAGTTGCATTCACTGACTTATGGAAAAACATTCTTCCATTGCAATACAACATGAAGTTAATAATACTCATCTGTGTAGGTCCTGACCATGAATCACACATGATAGAGACTCCATATATACCCTAGTCATCTTTGAACTCAGCCACATACTCCTTTATATCTTGTTCGTTAGCATCAAGATATGCCCCATCGATTTCATGGCCTCTTGGTGGCGCCACGCCTTCACCAAGTTTGTGTGTCTCTTTAATAGCAGCACGAAAATAAGGACACTCTGCCTTTTTTCCAGCAATGCCATCACTATGAAACCACTTAGACCAAATTTTCCCAAGTTTCGACCTAGAGTCTCCACGTATTGTTGTATTAATGCGGGTTTGCCGGGATGCCCGAGCTGCCAAAATATCAGAATCAACTCTCACAGAATGTGACCTGCCAAACATTGTACAAATGGCACCACTTCCCCTACCACTTGCACTGCTACCACTATGTTCAAACGTTGCACCCCTGGCTTTTGCCCTTTGTTGGAGCTGGTGTACCTCCAACGACTCTCGGCGAGCCCATTCCATCTGCATTTCCTCGTCATCATCGAAGACATCTTGAGATGAAGGGCCACGAGCTACAGGTTCTCTTGCAACTTGCTCCATTCGGAGTCGTTCATCTTTAATAGCTTTCTTTCTTGCCTTCGTTTCATCAAGACTTGCCAGCATGAGCCTTCGGACTTGCGCCGGAACCCTACTGCAAGCAACAACATCTCCGTGTCTCCCAGCAAGATGTTCTTTTAGGCGGGTGACACCTCCGCCTGATTTCGTTAGATTACAATATCTGCACTTCCAACCAGCACCTCCTAGTCTCTCTCCATGTTCCTAACATTGATAGATTTAGGAGCTATCACCTACTATAATCCATATAGGATGAAAAATGGGTCAATTTTGTAAATATCGATGACTAAAGAAACACAACACCCATGACACTTAAACTGATGTTGGGCAGCATGACAATGATGAGAAGAAATGAAAACTGAGTCTAGCTACACATTTACTCAACATTCTGGCCTAATTCAAATAGTTCAGGAATATGTCTATCAGTTTAAACATGTTGCCATGTGACTAAATAATTAACTCATGGCCAACCAAACAATATCATGAGATTGTTTATGTAAGAGTTTCTTGAGTCTCCAAATTTAATATGTCTATATGAACTATGAAGTATCATGACAAAAGATATTTTTACTGATAACCTGTTGATGTCAAAAACACCATTTTGCTTACATGCTCATCAATCAACAACAAAAAGATGTATATCTGCATCATTTCATATCTTGCTTACATGAAGAAACTTGAGAACTTGAGCATATATGGATATACCTGCTGCTGCCACCGCCACTGCACCTGCTGCTGCCGTTGCACTTGCTAGTTGCTACTGCCTGCTGCTGCTGCAAATAGAGGGGAGGCAGCAAATGGAGGGAGGGAGGCTGCTGGCCTGCTGCTGCAAATGGAGGGAGGGAGGCAAGAGAGAGGTACCAAATGGAGGGAGGGAGGGAGGCTGCTGGCCTGCTGCTGCAAATGGAGGGAGGCGAGAGGGCTGTTGCTGCTGCTGCAAATGGAGGGAGGGGAGGCAAGCAGGCTGCAGAGTGCAGACACAAAAGAAAGAGAGGGGGACAAGTTCACATGCCCCTGCACTCACATCTCACATGCAGCCAACTAGCCAACAGCAAGAGGGGGTAGGGGGCCAGCATCCCATGTGAAAAAGATCAAAAAAGCAAAAGCAAACTGCAATTTTTTTCGGTTGTTTTTTTTTCTTCCCGCCACCCCTCCGGGAACCGGTTACTGGCCGGGTTTTTCTCTCTCTGGTTACGGGTACCACCCGCCGGCCGGGAATTCCTCCGGTAACGGGTTTTGTATCCTTGGCTACTATTAAGTTAAAATGATATCACTTTGAATATATCGTCCAATAAATAGGCTGTATTTTTTGCACTGACTTCAGATACCATGTAATAACCTCTCTAGCTCTCTCTCTCTCTCTCTCTCTCTTTATTCCAGATTTGAAGATTACTTCGCTAATCGTGTGAAGCAGCTAACATTCACATTTCCTGAAGATGCTGCCACTAGCACGGGTGCTCTTTTCTGGTCTGCCCCGAAGCGTTTCCCTCACCCGCTGCAATTTTCAGCTGTTGGTTCATCTCACATTCACTTCATACTGGCCGCTTCCATATTGAGAGCGATGTCTTTTGGGATCCCCATACCTGACTGGGCAAAGAACACAAGTGATCTGGTTGATGCAGTAAGTAAGGTTGTTGTGCCTGAATTTGAGCCAAAGAGGGGGGTTAAGATTGAGATAGATGACCAAGCTACTAACCCCTCTAGTGCCTCAGTTGACGATGCTTCTGTTATCGAAGATCTTTTAACCAAGCTGGAAGCATGTGCCAAGAAACTACCTCCAGGATTCCAAATGAAACCTATTCAGTTTGAGAAGGTTAGCCTTTCCAACTTCTTTCTGAGGTGTTGAGGTTAAGACATTCTCTTTTTTCCTCTCTTTGTCCTGGCTGTCTAAAAACATCCTTATTTGCAAATATTTTCACATTAGAAGCAATTGTGCATATAAACTAACGGATATGTTCAGACTTGATAAGCAAAAAGATCAACAGAGATTATGTCATGCAGTCACATTGCTTTCTGCTTTGGACTGAATTATATAACTTGGTTGCTAGTATCAGTTTTCTCCCTTCTTGCTAGTTGTAATCCATTCTTCACCTCTGCCCGGTCACGTAAAGGAAAAGCCAGTTAGCAGTTCATTGTGTGCTCTTCTACCACTATCCTTCCATATACCATAATAATTAATAAAGATTTGCATAGTGTTACTACGTAAAAGGGTTGTTGACCTGTTGTTGGCTGTGGTATGTAGTAAATTGCTTCCTGGTCTCTGGTATGAAGGACAAATTGGAAATTTCCACGTCTCCATGAGCCATGCAATTATAATCTATACGCATTTTGTTGAAGTCTGTAAGAAAATCCTCTGCCATATTACTGTAAGAAACAGGAGTAATTGAACTTGTATGGCTGACGTTGTTTAGTATGCTAGTTCTGCTTATACATCACACATTTATTTTACAGGATGATGATACAAATTTCCATATGGACTTGATTGCTGGTCTTGCAAATATGCGTGCAAGGAACTACGGTATTCAAGAGGTTGACAAGCTGAAGGCGAAGTTCATTGCAGGAAGAATCATTCCAGCTATTGCAACTTCGACAGCCATGGCCACAGGACTTGTGTGCCTTGAGCTTTACAAGGTTCTGGCCGGTGGCCACCCAGTTGAAGACTATCGCAATACATTTGCTAACCTGGCACTACCAATGCTAACCATGGCCGAACCTCTTCCGCCCAAGGTGATCAAGCATCAAGATATGAGATGGACCGTATGGGATCGGTGGTCTATCGAGGGCAACATCACTGTCGCAGAACTCCTAAAGTGGTTAAGTGACAAGGGCCTGAGTGCTTACAGTGTCTCGTGCGGCACATCATTGCTGTACAACACCATGTTCACGAGGCACAAGGATCGACTGAACAAGAAGATCGTGGATGTCGCCAAGGAGGTGGCTAAGCTGGATGTTCCAGCATACAGGAGGCATTTGGATGTGGTTGTGGCTTGTGAGGATGACAAAGGGAACGACATCGACATTCCTCTTATCTCCATTTACTTCGGATAGGTACGGTCGTCCTGTGAATAGAGATGATTAGTACGCGAAGATCCCTGTGAAAAGAGATTTGAAACATTCTACATTCCTAAAACTCTTTAGTCAGTCAGCGCCTTTTATGCATTGTTAGCCCGTGGTGCTGTGCATCTCCCTTACCTTTTTGTGTGGGTGGTTTCGCTCTGTTGTTGCATGCCAACTATTTGCAGGTGTGCAATGCTGTCTCTTGGATGTTTCGATGAATGAATGCATCATAGCTGCTTATCTACAAAGAAGCATTGAATTAAGGTGTTTTGAGTCCCAAGTTTTGATCTTACATGTGTGGTCCTTTCATCCTGTCTGATTGCAATCATCGTTTACTTCGCACCTCACTGCAATCATCAGTTCTACTCAGTTTAAGCTTGTTAGCCACGTGAGTCAGTGCCTGGCAACACTGTTTCCTGAATGAGTAAATGCTACACTATATATGATTCATCGACAGTTAGTGACACTGGTGAGTGTAGGGGTGTCGGTGCGCAGTACGTGCACAGATCAAGCTGCACGTACGGTGCCTGTGCACGGGGGCTCGGTTCAATTTAACCAAGTTCACCCGTGCGGTTCCCGTACAGGCATATCTGCATTTGTTTTTCTGACGATGGAGGTGACCGGCCGGCGGACAGGCAGGGCCAGCCAACCCAACACACGATCTGATTGCGCCCGGCACATGCGTCGTGGGAGCCGAGTGCACGCGCAACCGACGGTTTCCTTGCGTCTCACTCGATCACTCCATGCAAGGCGCCATCATCATCACGGATACTACATACATTGGCATGGCCCGTACGTGTAAGTGATCACCAAGCGGTTGTTTAATTTCTACGCCTTCTGCTTCTGTACTAATAGTTGAGCTTAGCTCCAAGTCTTGTCGGATCCGAATTTTCTAATCCAGAGTTCTCTGTGATAACACCGTGCTATTCCTGGATCAGTAGATAGCACTCACAGATACATCACTGAATCAACTTATACATGGCGTAAAACCATACCATTCATTAATTCACACAACATAGTTTATATAGACCGCGTTGGGTCGAGTTTTTACAATAGGACCGATCAGGCCAAAGGATTACATTACAAAAGCGGAAGCGACAACGGTAGCAAAAGGGGTGAGAGCTCATCTCTCCACAGACGAAGCGACTGGGGAAACTCGTGTGTGTCCGATATTACCTAAAGACTCAGATAATATAGGATGCACGCGAGAACCAACGGAGTCAGCTGGACTGGGGGCAAGACTAGAACATCTAAAGACTACACTATGCTTCATCATCTCCCGGACCTCCAACTTCTAGATCCTCGTAGTAGTCGTAATCTTTGGGATTTCCTGCTTCTGAGGGTTTTTTTGGGGAAGAGAGAGAGCGAGGATGAGCACAACTTTCGTGCTCGCGAGCCAACACACAATGCAATAATATACATGCAAGGCTAACCAAGGATGGCTCAGGTTTTTTTATTTGCTAAAGCAATATTTTCAAATATCATAATTACAAATTCCTAGCATTTAGCATTTTAACTAATTGTATTTTATTAAAGAGAGTAATGGTGCAATATTTAATAACAGTAGAGGTTCCCTCCGTCAGAAACTCTACACATGCTTATTTGACTGGGGGCTAACCCCATATATTAACATCACTGAGTCTGAAAACTCAGGGAAAATCCAACCCAGGGCTAGGTGAGCCCGCCACAATTTTCATACCACCCACAAAGTTTTTGAAATAGAACTAACTCAAGTTAAGTTCCCATGTCCGCCTTTGACCGTAGGCGCGACTGTTTAAACAGTTTATTACTCTGCAGAGTTTGTACACTTTACCCACAAGAGATAATCGTCTTGCTATGTACACACGTTTCCATAGACATGTGAATTAAGGGGAGATCATCACAAGACCTTTACAATGCATCCAACATTATTAGTTACACCCGCTAAGGTTTCGTCTTCGAAGGGTTACGTCCGTTTAGATCCGTTAACCCTTAACTAGACCCCCTCTTGCACCCTTTTAACGACTTACGTCGTGCGCCCCGACACCCTTCGCCACAGAGGCTTACGGCGTCGCAGACATCTACAGTGCAACTCAGATGCGAGGATACAAATTATTTAGCCAGGTTTGTACTTTACAGACTTGTGGTTGTACTTGTTTTACACATGAGGTCATGACAAGATTAAATCCTTAGGGTTGTCTGGGCGATTCATTCCACATTCCAATCCACAACACAACAGTCCTTGGGCTACATTAGCACACAATGTCATACCATCCATCTTACCGTCCACCCAGACGGGGTAATAGCAATTTTAGAGTTTTGAGGAGTAAAACCAGATTACCACCTTTGTCTCAGTCATGGACCACCAATGACTGCCCAACCTATGTTTATGTTTGAAGAGATGATGATTGAGACAATTTAATGTCCCCGGTACTTAAGCAAGGCTAGCATATCGCTTAAGTACAACCTATAGCTAGTATTACCATATAGTTACTAGGGTGACAAGGATTATTGGATTTAAATTGTCAAGGATGGCATATTAATTAATTAATCATCAAATGGGTATTTAACTACCTTAAGTTTTAACATACATTTGCTTAAAGAATTAAAGCATGCAATTTGTTATTTTAAAAGAAAATAATTTGCATAAAATGTAGGCTCAATATGATCAAAGTGTTGACTCGCCTGGGATATAGGTTAGAGGATCTTGACAATCTTGGGCTTGATCAACTTGGGAATCTCCGGCGTCTTCAAATCCTAGTTGACGAACGTACCGGAAAAAAGGCACAAACAAATAAAAAGAGCAAATAAATACAAATGAACAACAAATAAACTTCAAATTAAATAAGACCTATGCCATTAGCAATGTCTTGAATTTACAAATTTTTACAAATTTATTTTATAATTTTTGGAGCTATAACGGGGAAGATACTAATTTTTAAAGCCCCACTTTTGAATTAAAATGAAAAAAAGGAAAATAAAATCAACAAAAATTGAAAAACTGGCGCGGTCCACAATCACAAATCGGCCCGGCCCAAGGCCTCGGGCTAGAACCGGCATGCGGCCCACGAGGGCGGGGGTGTGGCCCACAGGTGCGGCCTCAAAGTGGAGTGCGGCTTGCCTAAAGAGAAGGGGGCTCGGCAGAAGAAGAGGAGGGGGAACAGGGGCGGCGGCGCTCGGGAAGAAGGGGGCTCGGGCGCGGCGGCGTGGCGGCGGCGCGCACAGGGGAGGTGGGGGCGCGACTTCGGGCGACGACCACGGGGAGATCCGACGGGGCGGTGGCATGGGGAGAAGGGAGGGGTGGCGCCGTGCGGGGAGAGGATGGGTCGTGGGCGCGGCGGCGGTGGCAACGGCGGCGGCGGAGGGAAATGGTGGCGCATGGGGCTCACCGCCCGGCAAGGGGAGGACACCGAGCGGCGGCGGCGACATCTTCGCTGAGGTGAGTCTTCGGATTTCTTCTTCTTGTTCTTCCTCCTCAGTTCTTGCTTGGGGAAGAAAGGGGGGGTGGGGGAGAGGAAGGGAGGGCACCGGGGAGGGGGCTTTTATAGCTGGGGAGGCTCGGGGGAAAGGGGATGGGGACAAGGGGACTGGGGTGCATGGGGCACTGGCGGAGGCGGAGTCGGGGAAGTCGGGACGGGACGGGGGCAGGAGCGGCGTGCCGGGACGAGATACGCGACAGGCGTTGACGCAAAGGATGCGGGATGAGATGCGCACTAGCGATATGGTGGAGCAGGTGGGAGCTTGTCGGGGGCGCGGGTGCTCGTGCGCGCATGGTGGTGGCAGAGATGCTGTCGGCCGGGTGGGGAAGAAGGGACAGGGGAAGGAGAAGGAGGTTTAGGGGGGGGGGATTTGGGAACTAGAAATTTGATTCTTGAGAGAATTGTGCCTTTGGCAAAATGAACTTGACTCAAATTTTGAGACCTTACAAAGAACGAAAACGGGATGTTACAAGTCTAGTCGCAAGTTGCAACAGCGTCGTGGTATACCAAAATATCGTAGGTAGATTGTTAGAATTGGGCCCATTGTCTAAAGGGTCATTGATTCCCAATTCCACAGTATGGACATAGTTTAGTCCCACATTGTTTGGGCAAGTGGAAGGAGAGCAATATAAAAGGTGGAATCCATGCCACTATATAAAACCTGTGACACATGACATGAGGTGGTATGAGAAGGACTATAACTAAACACATGCACGCGTATTCGCGGATTTTCGTGTGAAAATCATGTGACTTGCGACGCGCGTCGCACCGTGCGGTGGAGTTGGTCTTGGCACATAAAATCCAACTTTTCTTATTTCGCTGAATCATGCCAAGTACACAAAATTAATCCATTCCTTTCAAACATCATCTTCTTTCTCTGGAGAATCGTGCTGAGTGTTGAGCGACCGAACCACGTCGGTCTTTCTTCTCGGCATGCACCGGGGAGGAGGGAGAGCGGCTATCTCCGAGCCGTTGCCATAGAGAGTACCTGCACGGGGCATCAATAAGGTTTCTAGGCAGTGCATCTGCGCGACCGTTGCTTCATCTACGTTCTGCACTGCATTGAGCTTGCACGGCTTCCTGCTCTTCATCAAACCCGATTGTAAGTTGTTTGTGTGACGAAAAGACTCTGTTATAATCCTGTTCTTGAGTATATTTCGGAGTACAATGTGTTGTCTACTGCTAGTATTGATGTCTGCATATCTAGTTATTTGTGATATTTGCCTCATAATAAAATCTAGAATTAAAATATTGCGTATATTTCCAACATTCCATAAACCTTATTGTGAATATTTTTGTAATTCAACAATGGTTGGTGCTTCTGATGCTATGAAACCTGAGAGATTTTTGGTCAAAACTTTCGTAGATGGTAGACTAGGGCCATGTTTTGGCTCATGTCTTTAGGGCTCTGATGGGTGATCCACCTACAATATACATTTACGATTGAACAATATATGCAGTTCGACAACGAACAACACATCACTTGGGTGCATTATGACCATAATGATATATTAGCTCTATGATATGTACATGGACTTCAGGTCCGCCACAGAGTTGTGGGATGCACTAGAGCACAAATATACGAAAGCTAAGGTTGGCCGCTGGCTCTACATGTGCGAGAAATTCTTCGGTGTTAGCATGAATGATGCTAAGTCGATAGTTGCATGGGCTCATGAGCTCTAGCTGCTGTCGACGAGATTGCGCATTTGGGTTGTGTTTTGCCTTCTAAGTTTGTGGTTGCGGGCATTGTTGACAAACCTCCTACTTCATTACGGGATTTTTTCACTAGCTTAAAGCACAAGAGGGAAAAGATTCAGTTGAGGATCTCGTTGCTGCTGCCCTTGATGTGGAAGAAAAAGGCAAAAGCAAAAGATGCACCAAGCATTTTCAACCAGAACAATCATATCAATGCCAATGTTATAGAGAAAAAATATGGCAAGAAAAACAAATGCTTTAAACCAAACAAGACAACTAGCTTTAAGAAGAAAATTGAGAAGAAAGACATGAGGAACATCACCTGCTTCGTGTGTGTGTGTGGAAAAGACAGTCATATGGCGAAGGACCATCGCTTCTGCAAGAGTAAGGATACTGAACAACCAAAGAAGAAGGTTGTCAACGTGACTATAGGTGATGCCTCAATAGGAGGGTAAGGTAATTCACCTGTTGTTTTTTCAGCATGTCAATCTACTGATTGGTGGGTTGATACTAGTGCTAATG
Organism: Ampelocalamus luodianensis; assembly: GCA_036346255.1. Lineage (NCBI taxonomy): Eukaryota > Viridiplantae > Streptophyta > Magnoliopsida > Poales > Poaceae > Ampelocalamus > Ampelocalamus luodianensis. The sequence continues at coordinate 20,380,100 of CM070622.1, read as the reverse complement.
TTCACGTATGTTATGATATTTTCTTGTTTTCTTCTTACTAGGCAGCTAGGGCTTCCTTCGTCCTAATGGGGAACGGGTTGTATACTTCTGTTTTTGGTATTGGCACAGTGGATCTGAGGCTTACTTCAGGGAAGATTATCCACTTGAAGAACATACAACAAGCATCAACAACAAGAACCTCGTTAGTGGTTTTCTCCTATGCAGGGATGGTTATAAGCTAGTATTTGAGTCAAATGAAGTTGTAATGTTTAAGTTTGGGAACTTTGTTGGTAAATGCTATGAGAATGGAGGCTTGCTCCGCCTAAGTACTTTAGAGTCTTGTTATAATATAAATATTGCAACTGGTTCGAATAAATGTGAGGACAATATTTGTCATTCTCGTTTCTGTCATATTGGTTTTGATAGTATTGCTCGAATGTCCAGATTAGAATTAATCCCAAAATGTGAAATTATCAAAGGATCAAAATCTCAAACTTGTGTGCAAGCTAAGTAGCCTCAAAAACCATTTAATGGATTAAAGGAAGAAATGAACTTGACACCATTAGATCTTGTCCATTCTGACTTGTGTGAGATGAATGGATTATTGACAAAAGGGGGTAAAAGATATTTTTAAATTCTTATTGATGATTCAACACGTTATTGTTATGTGTATTTGCTGAAAACAAAAGATGAAACTTTAAATTACTTTAAAATTTATAAGGCCGAAATTGAGAACCAACTAGAAAGGAAAATTAAAAGACTATGATTTGATCGTGGAGGACAGCATATCTCTCATGAATTTTTTCAATTCTGTTTTGAGTATGGAATAGTCCATGAAGTTACACTACCATATTCACCCCAATCAAATAGGGTAGCTGAGAGAAAAAACCAGACACTAACAAAGTTGGTGAATGTCATGTTGGAGAGTGTCGATAGTCCTAGGATATAGTTGGGAAAGCTATATTGATAGCAACTTTCGTCCTAAATAGAGTAATTACTAAAAAGTGTGAGATTACTCTATATGAGGGATGGAAGGGGAGAAAAACACAATGTCAATTTTCTGCGAACTTGGGGGTGTTTGGCAAAATTCAATATATCATTGTAGAAAAAGAGAAAGCTTAGACCTAAAATAATCGATTATGTTTTTTTGGGATATGCTCATAACAACATGACCTATAGATTTTTAGTAGTAAAATAAAAAACTCCTGAGATTATTGCTAACACAATAATGGAGTCCAGAGATGCTTTATTTTTTTGAGGATATTTATCCTATGAGAACTACAGACAGTACTTCACGAAATGAGAATTATCAAATTATGAATAATAGTAATTTTGAACCTACCACTGTTTCTAAACCAATGCGTGACAATCCACCAATATGTGAAATTCCTGAGGATAATAACAATTTAGTCGAAGAGGCTCCTTATAGGAGCAAGTGACAAAGGGCTGAGAAAACCTTTGGCGACGACTTTATTGTCTACCTGGTGGATGATATGCCAAAAACTCTTTTAGAGGCTTATGTATTACCTGATGCTGAGTTTTGGAAAGAGACAGTCCGTAGTGAGATGGATTCCATCATGTCTAATGGGATTTGGGAGATCACTGATCGTCCTAACAGGTTCAAACCTGTTGATGTAAGTGGATCTTTAAAAAGAAAATGATGCCTGATAGTAAGGTTGATAAGTACAAGTCAAGATTTGTGGCCAATGGTTATACCCAGAAAGAAGAAGAGGATTATTTTGATACTTATTCTCCTGTTGCCAGACTAACCACCATTAGAGTGCTCATTGCATTAGCTGCTTCCCGTGGTCTACACATCCATCAAATGGATGTAAATACAACTTTCCTAAATGGAGAGTTAGAGGAATAAATCTATATGGAGCAACTGGATGATTTTATGATTTATGAACATGAAAATAAGGCGTGCAAATTATTTAGTTCTTGTAAGGCCTAAAGCAAGCACCTAAGCAATGACACAAGATGTTTAACAAAACTTTGACATCTACTGGTTTTGCTATGAATGAGGCAGATAAGTGTGCATATTATCGTTATGGTAGGGGTCAAGGAGTGATTTTATGTTTGTATGCTGATAACATACTTATATTTAGGACGAACACTGCCGTAATTGATGAGGTCAAATCTTTCTTATCTTGATGCTTTGATATGAAAGACTTGGGAGAGACAGATATTATTCCAAATATTAAATTGATGAAGAATGAGGATGAGATCACTTTGAACAAATCCCTTTATTCTGAGAAAATATTGAGTTGGTTCGAGAATGGGAAAATTTTCCCAACACCTTATGATGCTAATGTTAAGCTTCAAAAGAATTAAATATTATAGAAAGATCAATTGAAATATTCACAAATTATTGAGTTCCTTATGTATATATCTGGTGCCACAAGACCCGATATTTCATTTGCTGTGAGCAAATTAAGTCAGTTTGCTTCTAACTCCGAAGATGATCATTGTGAGGCACTTGAGAGAGTATTGCGCTACTTGAGAGGCACAACCTTGTTTGGAATTCACTATACTGGTTATCGATTTGTACTGAAAGGATATAGTGATTCAAATTGGGTCTCTTATGCGGAAGAGATCAAAGCTACAAGTGGTTATATCTTTACCTTAGCTAGTGCTGCATTTTCATGGAGGTCTTGCAAACAGACGATATTGACGAGGTTAACCATGGAAGTTGAACTTATAGCATTAGACACATCTACTGTTGGGCTTGCCATTACTGGAGAAACTAATATCGGCAATCCTAATGTACTATGATAACCAAACAGTGTAGACTAAGGTTATGAGTACTAAGGATAGCATAAAATCCTCCAGACATGTGAAGCATAAGCTTAAATCTGTCAAAAAATTGAGAAATTCTGAAGTGATTGCTGTGAACTAAATACACATTAAGAAAAATCTGCCAGACCCTTTCACAAAGGGGCTAGCATGGAAGACGATTTCCATTGCGTCTATGGACATGGGTATGAGGCCCATTTGAGTTACACCACAATGGTAACGCATACCCTTCTTGATCGGAGATCTTGTGACTTAGGTAATGAGAAAAATAAGTTGATGTTATAACAAGAGAGTACATATTATTAATTGTACTCATGTTCTAATAGACAAATTACTCTTAACTGTATAGAAGGTTGGCTTAAAGTCTTAATGTATTCTAGTGTCCAAATGAGGAAAAAAGGTATTGACCAACAGAATAACTAAAATGAATACATCTACTTGAGCCTAACTGTAAGGTCACCGTTTACAAGAACAAGATATTCTCTAGAAAGCTCATGAGAAGATAAGGGAGTATGACTATATAACACTCCGTTTAGGCGTGGTTCATTGACATCCTAGTATCAGTTGATATTTCAAGTGAAGTCTGATCATGAAAAGCTATGAATTCAAGGTGTAGTCTATTCATCAGCTATGAGAAAATAAATCTTGCTAATCTAGGTGGAAGTTCAACCTGTATAGGACTTACACCAAAAGACTAGTATATTAACAACATTTCAGTATAGTAATTCTTATTATCGTTCTTGTTGCATGCTTCGGAATTGGTGGGGGGATTGCTAGAATTGGGTCCATTGTCTAAATGCCCATTCATTTCTAATTCCAAAGCATGGTATGGTTTGATCCCACATTGCTTCGGCAAGTGGGAGGAGAGCAATATAAAAAGTGGAGTCCTTGCCACCACATAAAACACGCGACACATGGTATGCGGTGGCATGAGATGGACTATGGCTAAATACATGCACGCGCGCACGCACATGCGGCGTATTCACAACTTTTGTGTAAAAAATCGCGTGACTTGCGATGTGCGGCCGCGTCGTGCTGTGGAGTTGTTCTTGGCACATGAAATCCAACTTTTATTTTGCTGAATTATGTATTTCTATCTCTTAATTTTGTTTGAATGCGATTTCAAACGTTTAAATTAATTCTGTTTAATTCATGTTAATAGCGATTGTTACTAGAGAATAATTGCCGTGCATCCTTAAAAGGACTTGGAGACGTCCAGGTTCTAAGTACACAGAATTAATCCATTCCTTTCAAACATCATCTTCTTCGTCTGGAGAATCGTGCTGAGTGTTGTGGATCGATCCTCGCCAGCCTTTCTTCTCGACGTGCATCGGGGAGGAGGGAGAGTGGCTATCTCTGAGCTGTTGACGTAGAGAGTACCTGCATAGGGTGACAATAAGGTTTCTGGACAGCGCATCTGCATGACTGCTTGCTTCATTGCTTTATCTACGTTCTGCACTGTATCGAGCATGTCCGGCTTCCTGTTCTTTATCAAGCCCGATTGTAAATTATTTGTGCGACCAAACAACTCTGTTATAATTTTATTCTTGAGTATATTTGGGAGTACAATATCTTGCCTGCTGTTAGTGTTGATGCTTGCATATCTAATTATTTATGATATTTGGTTCGTAATAAAATCTGAAAACTAAAGGACTACGCATATTTTCAACAGTAAGCACCGCCTCGCGGAAGGCCGAGATATCTTTACGCGGGACAGATACGCAGCTCCCACTAAATTAACAAATCATTGTGCGATTGTCTTCGGCGTCGATCGTAACTGACATGGACTTCACGACTGCTACAGATTCCTTTCCATCTCGTAGCTATACATACTAGTAGTAGTAGTTGTTAAAAATGAGGGCAATATTTTAATTCCAAATTTTATTAGAAGGCAAATATTGCAAAAGACTAATGATGCATAAAGCGATCGCTAGCGGACAACTTATTGTACTTCACAATATATGAAAACCGGGATGTAAACAAGTCTATCAATCACGGTGAGACTTACGGATGGAGTGCGATGAAGAGCGAAGTAGCGCGAGTTGATGCGATGCGAAGCGTAGATGTCGCGATGCGAGCAGCGGTCGCGTGAGATCGCTGCCGAACCTTATTGCCGCCCTCGTGCAAGTCTCCACAGCGACAACGGTTCGGAGATACCGCTTCCCTTCTTCACGGTGCAGAAGAAGAGTCGGCGAGGTTCGAGGCAGCGCGATCTGGCACCTGATTAGAAGGAAGAAGAAATGGATTGCAAGTTTAAGAGTGATGAAAAGAACTTGGCTGATGCACTTGACTACAAGAAGGTCGAGTTGTAGAAGCTACAGGCAAAAAAAGAGGACCTTCTGAAGAAGCTTCAGGAGGCAAACTCTGTGACTCAAAAGTTGCAGGGTCAAATAAATAGTAAGTTCCCAACTTAAGACTACTTATGATAATGACCTTTTTATTTTTCTAACTCTTATTCCTTTTCAGAAAAAGAGTTCAAAATGGGCAAGCTTGAGACCGAAGCCAAAGAAAAGACTCTGGTTGTTCGCGAGATATCCCATATCGCTAAAGAAAAACATCAGGAGATAAAGTTGTAGGAAGAACGATACGCAAAGAGCACTGCTTCCCATGACGAAGAAGTCCAGAAACTAGACTTTCGACTTGCAGGTAAGTAACTCTTTACCTGCGACCAGTTTTATTTATCAATCTTTTTAAGGGTTATTTGTTCTGACTAGTCATACTCTTTTCAGAGCAGGCAGTCGAAATAAAACAACTCCATGAGGTTTCGACTTGTAGCCAGGAGGAGATGAAGTCGATGAAGATCAACCTTCAAGACAACATTTCTCTTCTGAATAATGTACTCAGAGGTCTTGGCACTAAGAGGGTTACTCCTCTTGAAGACACCTTAACTGTTCACACGAGTGCCATTGGAGAACAAGTCGGGACCTTACAAGAGTTGGTGACCACTCTGAGAATCAATCAAGCTGACTCGATAAAGGAGGCGGTCAAATGCGCAATAAGTTATGCTCCAGCAAAAGTTAAGGCTCGTGACCCCAATCTTAATCTGCAGCCAATCAAAGCCGACTTTGAATGCTCGAAAGCAGAAGCAGAGCAGTTGATTGAAGAAATACAGTCGGTCAGCAAGAAGGTCTCGAAGGAGATGCGAATAGGATCTCCTTCATGTGAGGACCCCAATTTATTTGGCTTGTAATGCTTAACCAACCACCTGGTCCTAGCATCACAAATCAAATAAACCGAGTCCCGAGATATGTATACTTCCCAGAAAGCAGTATACACACCTCCCACAAAAGTATGCATCAACTCCATTCCAAACATAGAGTCCAAACAACAACTACCAAACGGAAGATAAACAAATAGTAGAAATTATTACGCATAATGGCCGATCGCCACAAGATACGTAAATAATGTAAGAACGCAATGAAGCAAAAGCGCCATAAGATGGCTATAAACAAAGCCAATCGTGCCTTCACCCACAAGGCATCCGACCGACCGCCAAGCCTAGTCGCCGACACGGCGGCAAAGACAACTCACGTATGAGGCCCTTGGGGCTCACCTTCTTCCTCCGCAACAAAACATTAGCAAAGCGGTGAGTACAAAATTGTTTTTGTACTCGCAAGACCGACGTGTGAACTAGCGCACCTATTCATATGCTACATGCAAAGCTTATTTGGTGGAGGCCATATGTTTCATTTGCACAATGCCAAATTTATTTGCAATAAATTAATACAGATTAGAAAGCAAGTTTGCAATTCATTTTTAATGTGAAATAATGAAGGATAATAATAGCAAAAGATTAAAGATAAACAACCTAGAAGTGACTATCCCAATAGTCACTATTAACAATAGCACTAATCCTAGATTCGCACTCACCCATCAAGTTTTAATTTAAATGTTGTAGTCTAGTTCTTACGGGCGATCCGAGCGTGTCCATAACCTAGGACGAGGCTATTCGAATAGTTTTAACCCTGCAGGTGTACCAATGTACCCACACTTCGCATCGCCTTTAAGCCAAAGCACACTCCAAGGTATGCTGCACGGCTAAGTCCTACGAGACTGTTTCAATATTGTGTATTAACTACGAGCCGCTCGTATGGATAGAAATCCATACGCTACATGGTAAAGCCGAAAGACAACTACCCACTCAGGTAAAGCTTTTGGACAACTACCATGCTCCCAACACCATCCCTCCCGCGACCTTCTCACGACCCGAGTCAATACACGCCAAAGTACTAGGTCAAGAGAGGTCCCATATACTCTATTGCGGTTAGCACGCAAAATGCTCGATGCTGATGGCGCAAGTAACTCGGTCCTTAATTGACTCTGCACCATTCCACCACACCCAAAGATCACACCAACATACGTTGTGCCCAAGTCTAAATCATTTTGTTTTCATTTTTAGTTTTTACAATTAAACATAGCACAAAGGCTGATATATAACCAAATAATAAGTTTTGTGTGATCAAAGTTATCGATCACGCCGATAACCACCAATTCTACCTGTAACTAAGCAATGCTAAGCAACCGAACTCAGTATCTACTAAGTGATAAGAGTTCATCCAACGAACTCTAATCACAAAGAAAATAACCTAGGCTCGGTAGTAGAGATCAATATTTCACCTACTGTGATATGCAATTCTGAATTTAACTAATCAATTTAACACAAATTAAGCAATGCATACATACAAATAAACCAAAATATTAGACTTTAAAATACTGGGATTAACATGATCAAACTGCTTGCTATTCGGGCGGCCGCTCAATGTGCCGAGGATCACTCTAGAATACCAGATCGCCGCAATCTATCGATCGAACAAAAATAGCGAATAAGAACAAATAACACCGACAAAACTCAATCAATCAACAACAACAAAACATACCAAAACTCACACAGCAGCCTAAGCAAGGGCTAACACATTTTAGAAACAGAGAATAACTTATTTAAAGTGGTGATGAATTTTCTAATAATTTTCTAAGCTAAAATACACATTAAAGCACTAGTTAATTACTTAACAAATTTTCATGAACAGAAACAGTATCTAAAACCTATCCTGATAATTAGTACACTAAAAATGAAAATTTACAAGGTTGGTTTTACTGGATTTGGACAATTATTGAAAGAGATATGAATTTTCTAATTTGGAAAATACATAACACACCAATTAATCAATAACCAGATTTTTGCTAACAGAGACATGGTTGAAACTAATTTTAGTAAATAGTAACTCTAAAATAAAAATTAACAGAACTGGTTTCATGCGATTTGGAGAAAAATTGAATTAGTTATGCATTTTCTAAGTTTAATTGAATTAACAGTGCAACAGAAAATACATTTCAGAATTACTAAATCATTCAATACTTTTTCTACCGACAACCAGCTAGCTACGCCATCGACAATGGGATCACATGAAAGCGCCAGACCAGAGCCCTCAAGGTGACAGGTGACATCGGCGATTCGAGCATACTTCTTCTGGCTTACCTCGCACGCACTCTAACTTACAAGTATAGAGAAATACACTTCCCAACCGAGAAAACGTATTAAGCAAGTTACACGAACACTAACTGACAACATGGGCCCACATGACAGCGACTCAGAGGATAACTAACGGGCTGAATTAAGATTCTAAACGCGATTAGCTCGAGAGGCCCACATGATGCTGATACAAATACAAGATGATTAACGCTAATGGAGGGAGATTAACTCTAACGCCGCGGTTCGCCGACGCAGACGGGACGGCAGGCCGCCGCGACAATGGATCTAGCGAACCGGAGGGTTTCGGGCGAGTGTGTTATACCTTCGTGTTCGCTAAGACTCGCGAACTCGGCGACGGCGACGCAGACTCCACGAGATGCCGCGCGAGTGGCGGCGAACGAGGCGAGACGAAGACACGCCTCGCGAGAAGATGCTACGGCCGAAGCTTCGGAAGGTGTGCAACGCCGCCGACTCCTCGAAGGATAAGCCCAAGATAACGCCGATGAAGAGGGTCCGAGGCGCCGATCGCCGCGGCGGCGAACACCGTGCTCGGGAAGAAACGGCCGACGCCTCAACAACGCACCAAAGATGAAAACGAGCCTAGCATCGGCCTCGTGGAGAAATGCGATCCCAGAGGACCAAGCGCCGAGGCTAGAGGCTCACCGTAACGCAGAAACGACCGCGAGGCCGAGGTCACGGAGGCGAGACGACGGTTGCTCCGAGCGATCCACGGATGCCAAGGGTCCGGATGGGCAAAATGGAGGCGTGTGGTGAGAGGAGCACGGCGGGTCGCGGGCTCGAGAGCGGCCCCGACTCGGCGGCGCACGCCGGGTTCTTCTCCTACCGGCTAAGAGATGGGCGGAGAAGTCACGAATGGACGCGAGGAAGAAAGGATGACCTCGGGGTAGATGGACTCGGGCGACTCTCGGAGGGGGACACGCGCCCACGACGTGGCAGCGACGAGCGCCGTGGCACACATGCGCGGCGCTCGCGAGCCCGTGAGACGCGGAGAAGACGAGGCGACATCGACAAGGTTGGCCCACACGCGGCGATAAGAATAAGCGGGCGCGACGAAATGGCCGAAGCCGGACTCGGCTCGGGCGCGATGTGAGCGCACGATTTGCATCGGACGGTCAATAACGATCGAACTCGGGCGGTGCAGCTAGTTGACGCGACCGAAGTCGTTTAGGTGCGGTCGGACTCGAGCTTGAGTTAGGTTCGAGCCCGAGGAACAGTAGTTCCAGGGTTTGAATTCAAAAGGCTGAGCTGGTTTGGGGAAGTTTTAGAGATGGTTCCAAAGCTCCACAAATTCCAAAATTTTTATGGGAGCTTCCTGGGACAGAGTACAACCCTGTGTAATTTTTCCAGGAATTTGCATGCACTAGATTTCTCCCAATAAAATTCACAAGCTGTTGTCCAGGGGTTTGACCAGATTTCCAAACTGGTTTGACTTGGCCATTTGAAATAGCAAACAAAATCTAAAAATTGTGAAAATTTTCAGGGAGGTAGCTAGGATGGTCACGATGACAGGAAAAAATATTTTCAGAGGATGATCACAAGTTTTAAGGCTAAGAATTTGTTGACAACAATTTCCATTCACAAGAATTAAATCTTAGAATTGGAAATTGTTTAGGGAAATTTGGAAAACTTCCAAATGACTTCAAGAGACAACAAATTTTTTTATTTCTCCTCAAAATTTTACATTTGAAATACAAACCCTAACTTAGGGCTGTTACAAATCTCCCCCCTTGCAGGAATCTCGCCCCGAGATTCTCGACACTGGAGAAGAAGGATGGGTAGTCCGCACGAGACGATCTTCCCGCCCGTGTGGCTTCATCCTCGAGTGATTCGACCACCGAACTTTGAGGAACTTGATCACACGGTTTCTAGTCCTCCGCTCGATTCTTCAAGAATGCGCATGTGATGCTCGCGGTAGACGATCTTCTTGCACATCGATATTTTCCAATGGCGTTTCCTCCACCTAACACGGAGGCATTTCTTCAATTGTGATACATGGAAGACATCATGCACTCCTTCAAGTGTAGCCGCAATTTAGCTTGTATGCAACAGCCCCACTCTATCGATGATGCGTAGGGTCCGACATACCGAGGAGCCAATTTGCCCTTGACACCGAAACGACGATGACCCTTCAGAGGTGAGACTTTGAGATACACAAAGTCATTGGGCTTGAAACTCAACTCACGGCGACGCCGGTCTGCATAGCTCTTCTGCCTGGACTGAGCTACGCGCAAGTGCTCACGAATCAACTGCACTTGTCTTTCAGCCTCATTGATGGAATCCGGCAAAGAACCGCTCTCCCGCCGACCAATTCAATGGTGTTCTGCATCGCCGCCCATACAAGGCCTCAAATGGTGCCATACCGAGACTAGCCTGAAAGCTGTTGTTGTAGGAGAACTCGGCAAGCGGTAGGCACTTCTCCCAATTCTTCCCATAGGAAAGAACACAAGCACTGAGCATATCTTCAAGCACTTGGTTGACGCGCTCCGTCTGACCATCAGTCTGAGGATGATAGGCCGTGCTGAAGGTAAGACGAGTCCCCATGGCTTCTTGTAAACTGTGCCAAAATCTCGAAGTGAACAAAGAACCGCTGATCGACACAATGGTTCGGGCACACCATGCAAACTCACAATGCGGGATATGTAAAGATCCGCTAGTCGATTCACATCAATCTTCGATCGCGACCGAAGGAAATGAGCCACCTTCACAACCGATCAATGATAACCCATAAGGCATCCTTCCCGCAGAGTACGGGTAGCCTGAATGAAATCCATGCCTGCGTAATCCCACTTCCACTCTGTATGGGCAAGGGTCAAGAAGACCTGCAGACGCCGATGCTCGGCCTTGACACGACAACATACGCCGTGATCCAAGAACTAACTCCGCAATCTCGCTTCATGCGAGTCCACCAGAATCTCTGACGCAGATCTTGGTACATCTTGGTAGCCCCAGGATGAATAGACAAGGGGGAATCATGGGCCTCCTGGAGAATCAACTCCCGCAACTCGGGAACCTTAGGGACAACAAGCCGCTGTCCAAACCACACGACACCGTGCTCATCTTCTGTGAAACACTTGGCTGACCCATCCTTGATATTCTGCTTGATTTTACTCACCCCAACATCTGATTGATGTGCTGCCTTGATTTGATCCACCAAGGTTGGTTGCACAACCAAAGCAGCAAGGGAACCATGCTCAACCAAACCCAAGTTGAGACGCTGAAATTCTGCAAGAAGTGCCTTGTCTCTTGGATCGTCAAAGTATTGCAATACACCTTTCGGCTAAGTGCATCGGCAACCACATTGGCCTTGCCAGATGATACCAATACCCATGTCATAATCTTTGATCAATTCCAACCATCTCCTCGCTCGAGGTTCGGGATCTGGCCGGGTGAACAAATATTTCAAGCTCTTGTGATCGTAATACACCTCACAACGGTTTCCGATCAAATAATGCCGCAAATCTTGAGCGCATGAACCACCGCAGCAAGCTCTAAATCATGGGTGGGATAGTTGAGCTCATGAGGTCTCAATCGCTTAGATGCATAGGCAACCGCCTTGCCTTCCCGCATGAGAACGCATCCGAGTCCCCGACGAGAGGCATCGCAATAGATATCAAGCTCTTGTGGACATCGGAAGAGCAAGAACTAGAGTCAAGTCAAACGCCGCTTGAGCTCCCGAAAGCTCTCATCACAAGCAGAGGACCACACGAACTTTTGTCCTTCTTGAGCAATTCACCATCGGCTATGATCTTGGAGAAGTTCTCGATAAAGCGGTAGTAGCCCGCTAAACCGAGAAAACTCCGCACATCGATGATCGACTTGGCCGACCCCAAGATAGAACATCGCGACCTTGCCGGGATCCACAAACTACGCCCAAATTGAAAGAACATGGCCCAAGAATGCCATTTCCTTCAACCGTAACTCGATTTTCGAACTTTGCATATAGTCGATGCTCCCGCAATTTGCCCAAAACAATCTTCAGATGCTCAGCATGCTCTTCTTCAGTCTTGGAATAGATAAGAATATCATCAATAAACACCACCACGAACTTATCCAAATATTCTATGAATACCGAGTTCATGAGGTTCATGAAATAAGCTGGAGCATTGGTTAGGCCGAAAGACATGACGATATACTCGTAAAGACCATAACGAGTAGTGAACGCCGTCTTCGGAATATCCTCACTCGATCCGACTGATGATATCCCAATCTCGATCAATCTTGGAGAACACCGAGCCCCGCATAACCGTCAAAAGATCATCAATGCGGGCGGAGGATATTTGTTCTTCACCGCCACCTCATTGAGCTGACGGTAATCAACACATGCGCAAAGTCTTGTCCTTCTTCTTCATAAAGATCATCTGACAATCCCAAGGAGATGAGCTAGGACGGATGAAACCTTTGCTTGGAGCTCACCAAGCCGCTTCTTCAATTCTTCTAACTCATTGGGAGGCATCCGACACGCGCTTCGAGATAGGGGCGGCACTGTAGCAACTCAATGACAAGCTCGGATCTCGAACCGAGGCATCCTGTAAATCATCAGAAAACATCCTCAAAATCACAAACGGTGGAACTTCCAGAATCGACAAAGCCGGCTTTGCTACAAGTGCACAAAGGTGCGACCTTGCAATGCGGAGAAAAGCCGAATTGCTCGCCATAAAGGTTGGTGAGGAAACCATCTTCTTGGCACAATCGATCTGTCCCAAGTGTTGGGACAACCAATCCATGCCAAGAATTACATCCAGCTCGCCGAGTTGAGCAGATGAGATTTGCCAGAATCCACTCCTTTGACTATGATAGGAACATCCCGACATCAGAATCGGCTCATTACCGACCCGAGAGCGGATGAGCAAAGGAACTCCCAAAGGAGCACAAAGAAGACCACTAGCAGCAAAGAAATGATCTCGAAATAAAAGAATGCGATGCTCGTAATCAAATAATACCGCAGCAGACGAATTGACAAGAAGTGTACCCATCACAACATCCGCGCCCGAGCCTCATCACCGAAAGGTGGTTGACTCGCCCGCCACACCTCGGTCTTCGATCATCTTCCGTCGTGGGTGACCACTCCGCCCGCCCTCCATTAGGACGCAGGGGTGCTCCAACACTCGGAGGCGTGCATTCGCATAATGGCCCTTGTTGTGGCGGCAAAACAAGTAACCCCGCCGCCGGATTGCGGAGGCCACTGCTGGCCGAATCGCAGCGACGTGGTCAAACACGCCGCGGTGGACGAGGAGTCGCGCCGATGGCCTCGGCGCGGTGGAGCAAAAGAACGGGCCTCGGCATCGCCCACCGAGGACGAGTGAGGTCGGGCGTGAGAAGACCGATGGGCCTCCCATTTGCGCTTGCGGGACTCGCCCGCCTTAGCCTTATGCTCGCAACGATGGCCTTATCCACTAAGGCCCGAAAGTCTGAGAAGTCCACACAGATAGCTTGTCTCGCAGCCTTCCTGACAAGCCATCCATAAACTTCTCCCGCTGGCCTCATCGAGGCCACCTCACCCGAGCATAACAAGCCGTGATTAAACTCGTAGAGGTACTCCGTCACGCATTTGCGCCCGCTTGAGCGTGATAAACTCCTTCTTCGCCTTCATCAGTGCCATCGTGATGTGGGCCCGACGAAAAGTCGATCCAACTCCTCCTGTGTGACTACATGGCCCACGGCCGCATGGCGAGGTAGTTCTCCCACCAGAGAGTGCCGCGCCCTCGCCGGTGGGACGCGAAGAGTGCCTTCTCCCGGGCTCGGCATCGAGCGATGTTGAGCTGGCTCAACCATGCGCAGCCAATCATCCGCATCGAGAGGTCCTCGAGCGGAGAAAGTCGGCACTGGCAGACGGAGGAACTCGCAAGTCCCCGCGAGTCCGGTGCCCACCACCACCGGATCCAGAGGCACCGAAGGAGTGGAGGTATTCCTAGCAATAACCTCCAAAATGCGCTGTCGTCCATGCGGTTTCGCCGATCCGAGAGAACCTCACCATGGCCTGAGGAGGGGGAAGCTCCTCATCCCTGCCAGCTGACTAACTACCACGTGTTCTCCCGGCCATCCTGTTTCACTAAGACAAGTTAGCCACAATCCTAAAAGCAAGAAAGCCAACATTCACTCAAACAGTCCACAGAACAAACACAAAGCTCGCATAAAACTTTCGCCTTAGATCAATCTCGAAGCGACCGAATTCAGATTGGCGTAACGAGTAATCGCTAAGGAAGGTAATGTCTCAAGGTTAAAACACTGATTTAATACAACCAACAAAATTAGACAGATAACTACCCGCTCTACACCTTACCCTATTATCCCCACAAGTTTCAGGTGGATTAATCTTCATGGTTCCCCCAAAGCTAATTCCACCGAACGCAGAACTATCTTTTGAAAGGAAAGAGAGAAACCAAGTTTTAAAACTCAAATTGGAGTAAGATGAGAGTAGAAGGCTAATATAGGTGAGGAGTAAAACTGAGAGTCCGCCTAAGTTTTCGTAAATCTTTTACGATTTTCAAATAAGCTTTTCCAAAATATCCTAAAGACGACTATGCTTGTTACTCACGGTCGAATGGCTCGATACCAACTTTGTGAGGACCCCAATTTATTTGGCTTGTAATGCTTAACCAACCACCGTGTCCTAGCATCACAAATCAAATAAACCGAGCCCGAGATATGTATACTTCCTGCAAAGCAAGACACACACCGCCACAAAAGTATGCATCAACTCCATTCCAAACATAGAGTCCAAACAACAAGTACCAAACTAAGATAAACAAATAGTAGAAATTATTACGCATAATGGCCGATCGCCACAAGATACGTAAATAACGAAGAACGACAATGAAGCAAAAGCGCCATAAGATGGCTATAAACAAAGCCAATCGCGTGCCTTCACCCACAAGGCATCCGACCGACCGCTAAGCCTAGTCGTCGCACAAGCGGCAAAGACAACTCACGAAGTGAGGCCCTTGGGGCTCACCTTCTTCCTCCGCAACAAAAACATTAAAAGCAAATGAGTACAAAAATTGTTTTTGTACTGCAAGACCGACGTGTGAACTAGCGCACCTATTCATATGCTACATGCAAAGCTTATTTGGTGGAGGCCATATGTTTCATTTGCACAATGCCAAATTTATTTGCAATAAATTAATGATTAGAAAGCAAGTTTGCAATTCATTTTAATGTCTGAAATAACAAGTAAGGATAATAATAGCAAAAGATTAAAGATAAACAACCTAGAAGTGACTATCCCAATAGTCACCATTAACAATAGCACGAATCCCATTCGCACCACCCATCAAGTTTTAATTTAAATGTTGTAGTCTAGTTCTTACGGGCGATCCGAGCGTGTCCATAACCTAGGACGAGGCTATTCGAATAGTTTTAACCCCGCAGGTGTACCAATGTACCCACACTTGCATCGCCTTTAAGCCAAAGCACACTCGAAGGTATGCCGACACGGCTAAGTCCTACGAGACTGCTTCCAATATTGTGTATTAACTACGAGCCGCTCGTATGGATAGAAATCCATACGCTTACATGGTAAAGCCGAAAGACAACTACCCACTCTGTGGTAAAGCTTTTCTGACAACTACCATGCTCCCAACACCATCCTCCCGCGACCTCCCGCGACCGAGTCAATACACACCAAAGTACTAGGTCAAGAGAGGTTCCATATACTCTAGTGTGGTTAGCACGCAAAATGCTCAAGACGGTGGCGCAAGTAACTCGGTCCTTAATTGACTCGGGCACCATTCCACACACCCAAAGATCACACCAACATACCACAGCCCAAGTCTAAATCATTTTGTTTTCATTTTTAGTTTTTACAATTAAACATAGCACAAAGGCTGATATATAACCAAATAATAAGTTTTGTGTGATCAAAGTTATCGATCACGCCGATAACCGCCCAATTCTACCCCAGAACTAAGCAATGCTAAGCAATCAACTCGTATCTACTAAGTGATAAGAGTTCATCCAACGAACTCTAATCACAAAGAAAATAACCTAGGCTTAGGTAGTAGAGATCAATATTTCACCTACGTGATATACAACTACGAATTTAACTAATCAATTTAACACAAATTAAGCAATGCATACATACAAATTAAACCAAAATATTAGACTTTAAAATACCGGGATTAACATGATCAAACCGCTGTCGTTTGCCGCCAATGTGTCTTGAGGATCACTCTCGAGAATACTGAATCGCCGCAATCTATCGATCGAACAAAAACAATAATAAGAACAAATAACACCGACAAAACTCAATCAATCAACAACAACAAAACATACCAAACTCACACAGCAGCCTAAGCAAGGGCTAACACATTTTAGAAACAGAGAATAACTTATTTAAAGTGGTGATGAATTTTCTAATAATTTTCTAAGCTAAAATACACATTAAAGCACTAGTTAATTACTTAACAAATTTTCATGAATGAAACAGTATCTAAAACCTATCCCGATAATTAGTACACTAAAATGAAAATTTACAAGGTTGGTTTTATCGATTTGGACAATTATTGAAAGAGATATGAATTTTCTAATTTGGAAAATACATAACACACCAATTAATCAATAACCAGATTTTTGCTAACAGAGACATGGTTGAAACTAATTTTAGTAAATAGTAACTCTAAAATGAAAATTAATGAACTGGTTTCATACGATTTGGAGAAAAATTGAATTAGTTATGCATTTTCTAAGTTTAATTGAATTAACAAAGCAATGTAAAATACAATTCAATTACTAAAGCATTCAATACTTTTTCTACCGACAACCAGCTAGCCACAACCATCGACAATGGGATCGCAAGGCGGCTACCGACCAGAGACGTACCGCCGAAGGTGACATCGGCGATTCGAGAATACGCTTCGCCACTCGCACGCACTCTAACTTACAAGTATAGAAATACGCTTCTCAACCAGAAAACGATAAGCAAGTTACACGAACACTAATCGACAACATGGGCCCACATGACAACTCTCGAGGATAACTAACGGGCTGAATTAAGATTCTAAACGCGATTAGCTCGTGAGGCCCACATGACGGTGATACAAATACAAGATGATTAACGCTAATGGAGGGAGATTAACTCTAACGCTGCCGGCGGTTCGCCGACGTGCACGGGGACGGCGGCGCTGCCGCACAGCGGATCTAGCGAACCGGAGGGTTTCTGGGCGAGTGGGTTATACCTTCAGGTTCGCTAAGACCTCGCGAACTCGATGACGGCGACGCACTCCACTCGAGACGCCGCGGCGAATGGCGGCGAACGGAGGCGGAGACGAAGACACGGCCCCCGCGGAGAAGACGCTACGGGCTTCGAGAAGCTTTGGGAAGGTGTGCAACAGCTTCGCCTCGACTCCCGGAAGGATAAGCCCAAGATAACGCCGATGAAGAGGGTCCGAGGCGCCGACCGCCATGCGCGCGAACACCGTGCTCGGGAAGAAACGGCCGCACGCCTCAACAACGCACCAAAGATGAAAACGAGCCTAGCATCGGGCCTCGGTGGAGAAATGCGATCCTAGAGGACCAAGTGCCGAGGCTAGAGGCTCACCGAACGCCAAACGATCGCGAGGCCGAGGTCGCCGAGGCGGAGACGACGGTTGCTCCAGCGATCCACCGATGCCAAGGGTCCGGATGGGCAAAATGGTGGGCGTGGTGAGAGGAGCACAGCGCGGGTCGCGGGCTCGAGCGGCCCCGACTCGGCGGCGCTACGCCGGGTTCTTCTCCGCCTAAGCTAAGAGATGGGCGGAGAAGTCACGAGAATGGACGCGAGGAAGAAAGGATGACCTCGGGGTAGATGGACTCTCGGCGACTCGAGGGGGACACGCGCCCACGACGTGGCAGCGACGAGCGTCGGGCACATGCGCTGGCGCCGCGAGCCCGGTGAGACGCGGAGAAGACGAGGGCGATCTCGACAAGGTTGGCCCACACGTGAGCGACAGCAGCGAAGCAGCGCGACGAGCTGGCTGAGTCGGACTCGGGCTCGGGCGCGATGTGAGCCGCACGATTTGCATCGGACGGTCAATAACGATCGAACTCGGGGCGGTGCAGCTAGTTGACGTGACCGAGTCGTTTAGGTGCGGTCGGACTTCGGCTCGAGTTAGGTTCGAGCCCGAGGAACAGTAGTTCCAGGGTTTGAATTCAAAAGGCTGAGCTGGTTTGGGGAATTTTTAGAGATGGTTCCAAAGCTCCAAAAATTCCAAAATTTTTATGGGAGCTTCCTGGGACAGAGGACAACCCTGTGTAATTTTTCCAGGAATTTTCATGTACTAGATTTCTCCCAATAAAATTCACAAGCTGCTGTCTAGGGGTTTGACCAGATTTCCAAACTGGTTTGACTTGGCCATTTGAAATAGCAAACAAAATCTAAAAATTGTGAAAATTTTCAGGGAGGTAGCTAGGATGGTCACGATGACAGGAAAAAATATTTTCAGAGGATGATCACAAGTTTTAAGGCTAAGAATTTGTTGACAACAATTTCCATTCACAAGAATTAAATCTTAGAATTGGAAATTATTTAGGGAAATTTGGAAAACTTCCAAATGACTTCAAGAGACAACAAAAGTTTTTATTTCTCCTCAAAATTTTACATTTGAAATACAAACCCTAACTTAGGGCTGTTACACTTCATTAGAGTAGTCTGTAAATAGAAAACCTGTAAATATAAATTTTTGTTGATGTATATAATCTCTTCTTTTTTCTGCAAATTGTCTCATCGAGTAGTTAGTAACTAATAAGACAAAAACTAGAAAAAGAAAAAGAAATTGAATTTACAACTAAGAATTGAAGTCATATTAATAACTTTATCCTAGCCCCTGACTATTTGTTTAGTTTATTTAGATAAACTAAGTAAATAGTGTATAATAGGTTTTGTTATAAAAGAGCGGTTTGTCCAGCTTTTGTTGTCGATCTTGATTATCGTACTATGGTTACAAGAGGTAGTAGCATATTGGCACTAGGAAGTTCCTTCTAGTAGGCTGGACCACATGCAGAAAGGAAAGGCTTCGACTAGTGAAGCTACGATCTTTAACCAGAGTAGCCAAATCAAAAAGCGGCAACATTAATTAGTAGGATAAACATGCATAGTGCCTGAAAAATTCGTTCAAATGGTCTTAGTAAATTTGACAGTTGTATGCTGACAGCAAGAGTAAGAAACAGTACGACACTAGGAAGTTCATTCTAGTGGGCAGGACCACATGTAGAAAGGAAAGACTTCGACTAGGTGTTGTATCTTCCTCCGATCAGGTTGAACTAATCGAGTGTACCAAAATAACTCAAACAAATTATAAAAGCAAACTTTATTTAGAGAAATTTTTGAAAAGCATGAAAAATAAACTGAACATGCTTGACATATTGTTGACGAGGTTGTATGGAATCTGGTTCCTTTGTATTAGCAGCAAAGTTGGGAACGAAGCGACGCTAGGAAGTTCCTTCTAGTGGGCAAGACCACGTGCAGAGAGGAAAGTCTTCGACTAGGTGATGTTACCCTCCTTCGGCCAGTGTAAAGAAAACCAAACGTTTTAACAATGATCAGAAAACCATCAAAGCAATTCTGAATGTAAAAACAATAAAGAGTGAAAGAACCTGAAACTTTATTGATATGATAAGGAGTTTACACGTAAAACTTGCGTAACTCGATGATATTCCAGGAGTTGGAGAGAACTCAGCCATCTTCCATTGCCAGTCACACCGAACCTGGTCGCGTAACTTTGACCACCATGTAAGGACCTTACCAGTTGGGGGAAAGTTTATTCCGATTAGTTTGGGATTGAATTTTCTTCAACACCAAGTCACCTACAGCAAGGCTGCGAGGTTGGACCTTACGATCGTAGTACTTGCGTAGGGCTTGTCGGTAGACTGCTGAACAGATTAAGGCTTGGTTCCTCTTTTCTTCGAGCCGATTGATATCATCTGCTCGAAGTTGTTCTTGGTTAGAGTCATTGAAGTTTTCGACCCTTGTCAACCTGATCTTTAGTTCTGGTGGAAGCATAGCTCCAGCGCCAAAAACTAGAAAAAGGGTGTATCACTTGTAGCCCGATTAGTAGTCATACGAACTGCCCATAATACCGAGGGTAACTCTTGTACCCAAGCCCCCGAGCGCTTGACAAGCTGGTCGAAGAATCGAGTTTTGATCCTCTATATAATTTGGCCATTCGCTCTTTCGACTGCCCCATTACTTTGTGGGTGGGCGACGGATGCATAACACAATTTGGTACCCAACTCGTCGCAAAATTCTTAAAATTTTGCACTAAAAAATTGCTTACCGTTATCTGTAATTATTCAACTTGAAACACCAAATCGAGTAATTATGTTTCTCATCATGAACCTCTTAGCGGCTTCCGTTGTTATCCCAGTCACAGGTTCAATTTCTATCCATTTTGTGAACGTATTAACAGCCACAAACAGGAACTCGAAGCCCTCTAGTGCTTTTGGAAATGGTCCTAGGATGTCGAGACCTTAGGTCGTGAAAGACCAAGACAGAGGCATAGTTTGCAATGCCTGAGCTGGTTGGTGTATTTGCCTGCTATGAAACTGGCATTGTACACACTTTTTAACCAACTCTTTGGCATTATGGAGGGCGGTTGGCCAGTAGAAACCTTATCGAAAGGCTTTGCCGACCAGTATTCTGTAAGAAGTATGTGTTCCACAGATGCCCCCATGTATGTTGTCAAGGAGATTTAATCCTTCTCTCTGTAATACGCATTGCATGAGAACCCCTTGAGTACGTTGTTTGTAGAGGACTCCTTCGACCAAAGTATACATTTTGGCCTTACGGGACAAACGATCTGCCTCGAGATCATCATCGGGTATTGTGCCCTTCTGAAGATATTCGTAGATGGGATTCATCTAGGTATCCTCGTATTCTAGAGAGGCTATCTCAATAGGAGATGTCTCTGGTGTTTCGACCAGAGACGGTTTCTGGAACTGTTCCAAGAAGACTTCTTTTGATACTGGTGATCGGAAAGAAGCTATTCGAGCTAACTGGTCTGCGAGAAAATTTTTCTTTCGAGGGATATATTGTACCTCAAAACAAAAAAAATACTTTTCAAGCTTTCGTACTTTCGATAAGTACCAAGACATGGTCGAATTAGAGCACTGGTACTCTTTTCTGACCTGATTCATGACTAGTTGAGAGTCTCTCGAATCCCAAGCTTTTTCGCTGCTCGTATGCTGGGCATCAAATCTTTGTACTCTGCCACGTTGTTAGTGGTCTGAAAGTTTAATTGAATGACATACTTTAAGGTCTCTCTTGTAGGAGATTCCAGGACCATCCCAACCCCCGAGCCACTTATTGTAAGTGACCTGTCAAAGTACATCATCCACTGGTCGTGAGAATCGTACTAGGGATCCTGAACAGGTTCAGGATTTGTCCATTCGACGACAAAGTTTGCCAAGATCTGGGATTTAATGGCCATTCGAGACACGAAATGGAGGTCGAACTCCCCAAGTTCGACCGACTATTTTGCCATGCGTCCCACTGCTTCCCTGTTCTAGAGGACCACTCCTAAGGGAAACTAAGACAACACAATTATCTTGTGCGACTGAAAATAATGCATCAGTTTCGTCGAAGACATGAGGAGGGAATATAAAAGTTTTTGAACTTGAGGGTATCCTCCTTATGCCCGTGCAAAACTTTGCTTACGACGTAAACTCGTCGTTAGATGTTTTCACCTTCTGCGACCAGTACTGCGCTCATTGCCTGTGACGTGGTAGCTAGATATATTAAGAGCATCTCTTCAGGTTTCGGAGAAACCAGAACAGGAGCACTCGTAAGATACCCTTAACATCCTCGAAGGCAGCGTTTGCCTCCTCTGACCACTCAAAACCCTCATGTTTTCTGAGAAACTTAAAGAAAGGAAGTCCTCTTTGCCCCAGTCGGGCGATGAAATGACTTAAAGCTGTCATGCACCCTGTGAGTTTCTAGACCTCTTTCTTCGTGGTCGGAGAGTGCATTTGCTCAATGACCTTTATCTTTTCAGGGTTTGCTTTGATACCTCGTGTGGAGACAAGGGATCCAAGCAATTTCCCTGAAGAGACTCCGAACACACACTTCTCTACATCGAGTTTCAAACGGTGTTTTCTGAGGTTGTCAAATGTTTCTTGCAGGTCTGAAATATGATTAGGTCGCTTGATGCTTTGTACGACTAGGTCATCAAACATAGGCTTCCAAATTTTGGTCTAGTTGAGGTGAGAAAGTCGATTGCATCAAGCATTGAAAAGAAGCGGCAGTATTTTTTAGACCAAATAATATTTTGACATAGCAAAATATTTCAAATGGTGTAATAAATACAGTCTTTTCTTCATCTTATAAACACATGATAATCTGATGATAACCAGAGTATGCATCTAAAAAACTTAATACTTCAAAACCAGCAGTAGAGTCAATCAATTGATCGATACAAGGTAAAGAAAATTATCTTTTGGACAAGCTTTATTAAGATCAATAAAGTCTACACATATGCGCCACTTACCATTAGACTTTCTAACCATTACAGGGCTAGCCAACCACTATGGGTGGTCGACTTCTCTTATAAAGCCTCCGTCGAGTAGCTTGTCTAATTCTGATCTAATGCCATCGCGTCGATCAGGTGCGAATCTCCGTAATTTCTGCTTTGGGTTTTGTCAGGCCGTAGAGTTAGCCTGTGCTCGATCACTTCCCTGAGAACTCCGGGCATGTTGGATGCTTGCCATGCGAAGATATCTGCATTTGCTCGAAGGAAAGTGACGAGAGCGTCTTCCTATTTAGGGTCAGAAGAAACCGCAATGCGAACAGTCTTCGAAGGCTCCTCTCGATTTAAAGGAACTTCCTTGACTTCATCGTTCAACTTCGGTGCAGCTTTAGGCTTCGACTTCTTGGTTGAAGGCTGACTTGTACATGGTTCTCGAGTTGGTAACTGGCCGACCATCTTGAGGGATCTACGGTCGCATGTAAGCGCTATCTTATTGTCACATCGGACTGTGATCTTTCCTTTAGGACCTGGCATCTTAAGACATTGATATCTATAATGAGCAGCCATTAAGAACCGTGCCAAAGTTGGTCATCCGAGTATGGCATTATACGTCGTGTCGAAATCGACCACATCAAAAGAGATTTTCTTTGTCCTAAAATTGGTTGGTGAACCAAACATGACAGGAAGAAAAACTTGGCCAATTGGTTTAGTCGAAGATCCTGGTATAATCCCATGGAACGAGTATCGTACATGTTTTATTCTGGTATAAGGAACTTGCATCTTGTCTAGAGCACTGGTAAATAAGATATTTAAAGAACTGTCACTATCAACTAACACTCGATTGACTCGACAGTTGTTGATGGTGGACTCGACCACAATCGAAAACCGACCAGGTCGAGTCGAAGGCATTGGACAATCACCTTTCTCGAAAGATATGGTGACTTTTGACCACTTTGGAAATTTATTTACAAGAGGAGGGTCAATGGAGGTTACCTCACGCTCGACTGCCTTGAGCTATCGTTTCGACTGATATGCCGATGATTCTCCATAGATGTGATCGATGGTGTACTTCGGATCTTGGAATGACATCTCCTCATCGTCGTCAGAGTGCTTTCGACCACTAGTCCGCCCTACCTCCTCTAGCGTAGGAAGTGACCCTTTACCTGTGTAGTAGTCTTCGAGTTTTCTTTAAAAAACCTAGCAATTGCGAAAGTCATGTCCTTCCCATAAAAATAAGGCTTGTCATTCTTCTGCTCGGGGCGCTTTGCCTTGCCCCAATCGGAGTATTGCTTGAGGCTTCGTGGCTCCTTATCGCTTATGGCCAGGATTTTCTTAGAACTGTTGGCTTGAGGCTTTTGGCCCTTTGCCGTGTTCTTGGATTTCTTGGCCTTCTTGTCTTTCTTCTTGCTACTCTCGCCCGCCTCTTGAGGATTCTTATCGTCTCGATCGATGGTTTTGTTCCACCCGACCGCTTTAGCAGCAGTCGCATATCGATTGGCCATCTCGAAGAGCTCGACGACAGTAGCAGGAGGATGTAAAGCGATGTTCTCGGTAATCCTTCTACTTTGGACCCCCTACTTAAAGGCTCTGATAACAGAAGAATCAGAAACCTCAGGTATGGAATTTTGAACCTGACTAAAATGTCTGATGAATTGGCGCAGATTCTTGTGGTCGTTCTATCTTATCATGTGCAGATCGTCCTCCTTCCCAGGACGGTTGTAGGTGCCCTGTAAGTTCGCTAGTAGAAGATCACACAAGTGTTGCCACAAATAGATTGACTCGAGTGACTGGTTTAACAACCACGACCGAGCAGATGCTTCGAGTATAGTCGGAAGGTAATTCTCCATGACGTGTACTCCTCCTGCCGCCCATACAACGGTAGTGTAGATCTGAAGGAATTCGATGGGATTCTGAGGCCCATCGAACTTCTCCATGTTCACTGGTCGAAACCACGGTGGTCGCGGATTGCTCGGAGATTAGGCGAGAATGCCCGACATCCGGTAATCACATCATAACACCTTCTTTGTATGAAAGTAGGGTTTATGTCGTCAGGTGATCGTACACGATAATACCCGGCCGTAGGGGGACCCGACCTATGATAGGTCTCAGCCCTACGAGGGTAATACTCATTGTTTTCCATCCGCTGGTGCAGATTTTTGGGTCAGAGTGGTGAACGATCACGTCCCCTGGGAGCTTGTCGATCGTCAGACGTTCAAAAAAACTTTTCTCCGACTGGAATTAAGGTTAGGGGAGCGACGTAACATGTTGTCACGCTAATTTCCATGAGGTGAGTTGTTCAAATGACTGGTGGTTGATGGAGTCATACCACCACGACTTCCAGAATGATGTCGGCGAGGATGCTCGAGTTTGGCCATCGTGTTTTAAAGCCTTCGAGCGAACTCTTCTGCGAAGAGGTCGTACCCTGGCGCTCGTGCAAGCTCCTGAGTAGGGTTCTCCAGCAAGTCATTTATCTACTGAAGTTCCTAGGCTTTCTCCGACTGGTACTGAACGCGCCCAGGTAGGGTTCTCTTAGCAGCAGCCCTTCTCCTTCGAAACATCTTAGGATCATCCATGTTTGATCCTTGAGTTTGCCTCAATGGAGTGCGATTATTTCAAGGATTTCTCCCGTGCTCATCAGAGTGTTGACGTCGCTCATTGCTGAAGGCCTCCTTGCCATCGTTACGATGATCTGAGGGGAGCATCCTCAGACCTATCTGTAGGAGAGAGACTACGATCTGAGGGGAGGACAAAGACCTGATGTGTATGATCTCCACTTGCGCTTGAGGTCTCGTGGCTTGTTGAGTTGTCAATTGACACCGTCTGGAGACTTGGAGCAAACCCCTTTAAGAAGGGGAATTCTGGATTATAACCGTGTCCGTATGCAGATGAGCCCGACAAAGATGTGGTTGAATGTGCAGGAAAAGCGTGCTCGACCAGTACCTTCGTGGGGCCAAGCGAAGGGAGACGACCACCAGATGTTGATGGAGTCCCGGATTGATAGCTTCCAGGACTTGCCGCGTGAGGTCGGACTGCCTTGGGCGGACTCGAACATCTGGAGGAATGGCCCTCACTATGTTCCGGGTCTACCTTGGGGCAGTCCTGATCACGATCAGATAAACCCTTGCCCTCTGAGGAATCGAGTTCCTCATTTGGACGTACTGTTGTGGGGGATAAGGACTTGTGGTATGTTCTCTTGGAACTGGTGAAAGATCTCTGGAGGCGGCATTACCATCGGATGAAATGATACTCAGCTCGTAGGTGAAGCCGACATCCATGTCGATGTCTGCGTAATCGGCCAAGTCGAACCAATTCTCCTCGTTCCACTCTCCAGCCATGGAAGCATTAGGAAAAAAAGAGAATTTGTTGAAAAGAAATCACCGGAGAACTCCCTACAAACGGCGCCAACTGTCAGTGATCTAGAACCGATCTTACGTATGATTGTTTGATTCGGAGGTCTTCAAGATTAGGACTACGCATAGAATGACACGAGTAATTTATATAGGTTTGGGCCTTCTCCGAGAGAATAACAGTCCTAATCCTGCGTGACTATATTGAGTATGCTGGTTACAATCAAGAGAAAGAATAATGCTTGCGCTCCAGATTGTGCTTGTCCTCTCTGCCTTCTGACTTCAACTTTTATATAACGTATGAAGAGGTGGCAGTTCCTTCATGCGAAGAGGCGTCCTAACATTTCAATTGATGAATCGTTTAATGGTAGTTGTTGCTAGGGACGTGGCAGGAGCTCCTTCAGTTAGGTAAGCTAGTAGGCTTGGTGACGAGGGTGAGGAGCTGGAAGCCCTAGTCCAAAGGATGAATCTCGAAGACCAGTACTACATGGTATTATCAGAAGATAAAGGATCCGACGACGAGGATGCTGTGGAACAGCATACGGTTCCATCCGAGTGGAACACATACCAGTTCAACAACTTCATTATTAACGAAGGCTCCCGTGTGTCACCAGGCTTCATCACGAACCTCATGTATGGTGAGATCGTGGATAATCTAGATTTTGAGCAACGATCCATCATTCAGGCGATTGAGGCAAGGTTCTAGTACACAATCTGCTATGCCAAGGCGTGGTGGGTAAAACAGAATGCATTGGAATCAAGGTTCAGTACATTCGAGGAATCAAGGTTCAGTACATTCGAAGACTCCTACCACAACCTCTCCGATCAACTCCGAGTCATACAAAACAAGAATCTCGGCACTCATTTTTCAAGATTCCACGTATCCGAAGTGGGGTAATAAGAGGGTACTGAAGCAATCATTTTTGCCTTTGGTCCATGCATCAATGCATTCCGGCACCGTCGTCCAATTTTGTGCGTGGATGGTACATTCCTGACTGGAAAGTACAAGGACCAGATACTGACTGCAATAGTGATGAACGAGAACAATCAAGTTCTTCCTGTAGCATTCACATTCGTTGAAAGTAAGAACACAGTCAGCTGGTTGTGGTTCCTGAGGAATTTGATGATTTCTATTGTACAGGGCCGTCACAATGTATGCGTCATATATGATAGGCATGCGGGTCTGCTTAGTGCAATAACTCAGCTACAACAAGGAGAGAACGAACCACTTCCATAGATAGATTTGCAGAGTAGGTGGTGCATGAGGCACTTAGGTGTAAACTTCTATAAGTAGTTCCGCAACAAAGACTTGATGAACTTGTTCAATCGGTTGTGCGACTAGAACCAGCAGCCAAAGTTTGACTTACTCTGAAAGATTCTGGATGAGTGGACCCAGACGCACAGAAGGGAGGTAGCGAAAAAGGCCACTACAAGCTCTGACCTGGCCCTCGAAGTATTTCCACATCTACCCACAAATGGTCCTAGTGTGGCGAAGAAGACAGTGGCGCAAGTGAAATGCCTATCGGACTGGATTGAGCACGACCCTAAGGAAAATGGCTGCTACTACATGACAGGAATGGTGCTCGATATGGTGTCATGACTACCAATCTAGCCGAGGTGTACAATTGGGTCATGCATGACGCTAGGTGCCATCCTTTGGTTGGTATTGTGGAGACAATTCTCCGTGGTACTACAAATTATTTTGTTGAGAGAAGCAACAACGCATCGCTTGCCATGACAAATGATAGAGTACTGTATTCCGTCATGATCACCAAGTAGGCAAGTACATGGAGGAGAAGAGCAAGAAGGGTGAGATACACCGGGCATTCAAGATGGGCATAAGAGAGTTTCGCTTCGAGATACTGTACAGGGATAAAGGACGCCGCGGGACAAGTCATGAGAGGATCATCCACAAGTGCACGCTACGTCGTGCTAGTTATGTATGCACTTGCAACAAGCCTCTTCTTTTGCATAGGCCCTACTCACATGTAACAGCCGCATGTTCGGCGGTGGCGCGGCATCCCGGCTAGTACCTCTCTGATTATTGCAACAAGGAGGAGTTGATGCAAACGTGGAGTGTAGAGCTGTATGGTTACAATGTGGTTTGCCATTTCACTGGCCATCCGATATGGGAGCAACTTATCTAGACAGCGGACATTGATAAGCTGAAGGAAAATGTTGGCTGTCGATAGGTACGGCGTATCAGGAATGACATGACGAAGTCATCGTATAAAGAAGTACTCTATTTGCAGAGAGTTTGGGTATACCTTAAAGAAATGCTCTACGAGAAATCCACAGGATGAAGGAGACATTAACAATCCGAACGGCGCCGCGGGGACCTCATTCGACCGCTCCGCTCGAGGCGTCGACAGGTCAGACGTTGAGGTCGCGACCATGGGAAATGTTCGTTTTGTTGAAATATGTAGTGCTCAATGCTTTGTAATATCTTTTTGATTTGTTGAAAAACTAGGTGATGACGTTGTGCTAGATTTTTTGTAATATCAATGTGATTTGTCGACAAAATATGTGAGGAACCGAGGACGTTGCGCTGAATGTTATGTAATATTATTGTGATTTGTCGACAAAAATGTGATGACGTTGTGTTGAATGTTTTGTAATATCATTGTGATTTGTCCACAAAATATGTGATAGGAAATAGACAATAAAAAGATAGGTAGAGGTCTCTGTCGCCAATTAAAATGGCGACATGATCCTGCCGCCAGTTAGAGTGTCGATAGGGCCCTGTCACTATTTCAACTCGCGACAGAGATCTCTCTGCACCGTTCTAAGCTCTGTCGCTATTTAGAATGACGACAAGACAATTTCGCCATTTCAAATGACGATAAGACAATTTCACCATTTCAAATGGTGACAGTAGCCTAGTTTTGTATTTTTTTTTACTATTTATTTTTGTAAACTTTTTTAAAATAATATTATTTCAAAAAATAAAATTCAGAGAAGCACGGTGTCCTGTCTTGGGGTGAATCTCACGTCCGATCAGAGATGATCGGATATGAATGGACCAGATCATACGCTATAATGCATCTGCTACAGTGCAAAGCAATACGTACGCTACAATGGTGCTGCTACGGTACCGAACAGTATTGCTAGTTGCTACGGTGAGTTTTGAAAAGTATAGCATGGGCTCTGCATAGGCACTTAAGGAAAGGAGATAACGTTGATCGAACCCGGGCTGACACAAATGCTGGTGTGATTTACTTGAAAGATAATAGGAGGACAAAAAAGAAATATGGATTAGGCTCAATTCTATAGAATTCTATGTACATGATTTATTCAGAAAATTGTACTATTTCAAAAAATATTGCAATAACTCCAAACAGGAGAGGAGTAGTAGCTTATCATGTGGGGGATAAGAGGCGTTGAGGAGAGTTAGGATGCAGGAGATGGCCGGTGCACAGAGTAAAAGCAACAGTGGCGTCACGAGCTATATACGTGGGTCGAGGTCCAGAGGGAAGTTAATACGAGAGTGGTACTAATAAGAGCAATGCCACAAATTTCAGAGCAATCCAACAGTGGGAAAATACATTTGTATTTTTAAAAATAAGAAAACCTAATCCCTAGACAATTCCAAAGCAGTAGTTTAGTTGTTGTCCTTTAGATCTTCCAAAATATATCTTGTGCTTTCTTGCAAAAAAAAAAAAAGAAAAGAAAAGAAAAGAGTTGTGCTCAGTGAGCTTAGCCCATCGGTCATTGTACACGTTGGCTTAGCACCCGAGGAGTGCTAGGTTCAACATTAAACCAAAAAAGAAAGAAAAAGAAAAGCTGGGAAATTTGGTCCATAACGATTAGCTAACTAAATTAACTTGAGAGTCACATATCTGTGAAATGATTACATTAGCAAACCAAACAATTTTAAAAACAAGAGAGGAGGAAATAAACAAGAGAGCAGGAGGCATCGTGACAAGAGCCGCAGAGCGCGGGAGGGTGTGTGGCGCAGCGGCAGTGGAGATGCTACACTCTTAAACTGTGGCAGAAAACTTACATAACTCCCAGTCCGCGAAACAAACGGAGATGCATGCATGCGAGGCCGCTTGTGCTTGGACCAGCTACTCCCGCGCTCCCGAGGCACGATACGTGGTTTATCCCGTCCCGCCGCATTGTTACTCTTCTATCGTGGTCCGAGAGCACTGTATGGTACATATGACCATATATAGACTTTCGCAGTGCCATTTTTACAATTTTGTACAAACAAAGACTACTTTTATTGTTACTAATGAAAAGTAAGCCAAATTAGCCAAAGTTTCCCCTCTCGCACCCCGGCTACCTCCTGTCATCGCCGCCTCAATCTCCACCTTTCAGATTCCCTCCAATCCATGCCACTGCGCCTTTGCTATTCTCTTCTTGGCTCGTGCTGCGGTTAAGTAAAGCAATGGAGCGGCCGCCGTCTCCGAGGCTTCTTCTTGTCTTCTTGGTTGCTGTTTCTGCGCCACTCGGCAGCGCAGGTTTGGTGTTGTGTTTCTTGGGCTTTGGATTTGTCAGGGAAGCTTAGTGTGCATTTGGGCTTAAGCTGTTTGCCTTCTTGGTTGGTCTCTTGGTTTGCTGCAGGGATTGGAGGCTTCGTAGTCGGACTGCAGGAGTTGGACAGCAATGGAGCTCCTTTTGGTCTTAGGTGAGAGCTAGACCTGTTCAACGGACAGGCCTGGTTTCGGCTGGGCCCAAAAAATTGTTTTTCCCAATAAAAATATTACGTTAATTCTTTTTTGAATAAAAAGTAATATTTAATTTATGACAATATTTTTTTTATTGTATTCAGCGGGCTTTTTGGGCTTTCGACGTGAAAATAAAGACCCGAGCTACCCATAATTAGGTCTAGTGAAAGCTTAGGTTATGAGAATTAGTTCTTCTTTGGTCTCTAACTTGCGAGATGGGAGATGGGAAATTTGTAATTTTTGAGATTGGAATTGAAGAATAGATGCTTTTGACGTTGGCCTGTTACTATTCATGGCTAACAGATGGCAGAAAGTTATGTCCTTTGGTAGGCACGGTCATGTATAGAGCTCTGAACTAATTTGATAATAGTTAAGCATGGGAAGCAGTTGTGTTTTCCGATTCTTTTCTTTCTTGTAAGAATTCGAGTTAGATTTATTGAACTAAGGTTATACTACCGGGTGTGCTTTGGTACACCTCAAAAGGAAAAAAAAGAAAAGTTTACAAATCTTAAAACAAAATAGTTAATATTAGGTGAAGTCAAATATGTATTAACCTAAAAAAATAAATCAAATCAAAGATTTGACACCACTTAATGTACAAATATATACCTATATCTAATATTCAATTTGATTTATTTATTTATTATGTTTCTACATATTTGTCACACCGAATATTAACCACTTTATTTTAAGATTCATAAACTTTTTTTAAAGAAAGTGTTCTGAAGCGGCCACTATACTATTTATTTCAAATTTGTGTCATGAAAAGAAAAATCTTGTTGTGCTTATCTTTGCATGTTTACCCAGACAGTTTATTGGGTGAAGTGCTGAAGTTCGAGAAAATTTCTAGCATTCATGAATCGTGCAGCATTTATTCCTGGTGCGTGTGTTCATTTTAGAAATCCTTGGAGTTGCAGTTGCAGTCACGGAGAGATGGGTCACTAGGTTGTAGAATGCGAGTTGCATCTCACTAATTTTTCTACTTCGATTATAGAGATATTGGAAAGAGGAATACGGTGTTACACTAAATCATTTAATCAAGAAATGGTTTTGCAAATATCGATAGCAAATTAATCAAGGACAATTAGTTTTTGTACTGCCATCAGCAAAGGGGGCTTATTTAGCTTGATAATATATCCAAACTATTCCTTCTTCAGGAATTTTAGAAGATTGTTGCATATTGATGAGTTTTTTTTTTGGCTTATTTAGTACATTTTTTAAGCCAAATAACTAAAATAGCCTCACCACGAATGAAATGGCAAAAATGATACATCTATTGTGCGAAAATGCCATGGTAGGAGGCCTACCGCGCACTCAGTGTATGATAGGACACATGACGACATGTATTTGACGACAGAAAGATCATCGAGGTTCCCAGACCAACCTAGGTCAGTCGGCATCATCTCACTTCCAGTGGGTTTCACGCACAACAGTCATACCATCACCAAACCCTTACCATTGAAACCAGAGCCAGCACCACACCCCATCACCATGCCTGAGCAACATCAACCCATATTAGTAAACGAAATCAAACTCTAAGAACCAAATTAACAAAAAGAGGGGAAGATCAAGTTTGGGGAGGAAGAAAAGCGAATCCGTGGCCACAACCCACAAAACCAGTAGCCCATGGCTCAGGGCCGAGCCAGGAGCCAGCGGGCAAGGGCACAGGGTCGAGCCACTAGAGCCGTAACAGCCACAGGCGCTGGCAAGTGCGCACAGGGTCGGGCTAACAGGGGGACGACGCGCCAACAGGGTGCGAGCGCGAGCCAGGAGTGGCGGGGATGGCGCCATGCGCAAGCATCGGCCGAAACAAAGAACCTGGAAGAATGGGGAATGGAGGAAAAGAAATGAGGAAGAAGAAGGAGACCAAGAAAGAAATGAGCCAAGGGGGCGTTCGGCCGTGAGGATAGAAAAGAGGAGAGTGAGAAAAGAAACTGAATAAATAAATATAAGAATAAAAATAAAAAGAAAGAGAGAAATTAAGAAAAAGGGAAAAATTAAGTAAGAGGGGGTAGAAAGGTAATTTTAGTAGGAATTATTATTAGTAGTAGATTTAGCAGTAAAATGATCACCAATAATAATCAGTATCGACACTACGTAGATATCGTACCAAATAAATGCATAAACCGCATGAGGATAAATAGTAGAAGATCGGGCAGTAGAAAATAAAAGCGAGGAAGTAGTGCAAAATTTATCGGAGACCATATAACGAAATTAATCACTGATAAAACTCCCTAAAATAGACAAATAATATAATGCATTAGAAATAATTTAATCAATATAAATAATTAAATTAAGCAACACCTGAGTAAAATCAATTAGACATTTTTGCATAAGTAAAATTGAATAGACCTAGTTGCATGTGGGTACGTGTAATATTTGGTTTTCCGTGCGATTAAATGCGAGTATAGACAACTTCGATCCTAGAGCCAATAGACTGTAGAATAACCATAGTTGGAGAGCGCTAACCTAGTGGGGATCTGAAAAATGTTATTAAATTAAAATCGGCTGACAAAGAAAATCAACTGATTAATGTACGGCTAGTAGCACCAAAAGCAACTAAGTATTTATTTATTTATTATTTGCGTCTACCGTATGATTGCAGAAGACGAACCAACGCCGACAAGAGTAGTTGATACTGATTTTGTTGACGCCGATCTTTTCTACGACTACGAAGGCAAGCTTATCTCTTAAACATCAACTTAGTTATATTAAATGTAAACGTTACCTTGTTGTATTATTATAGATATGTGCATGGAAATTATATCTCAAAATCAAATTGGATTAAAAAGAAAGAAGATAAAAGAAGAGATGATGAATGAGAAAAGAGCAGTACAGCTGAGATGAGCAGCTGTACTGCAAGAGAAATATTAGGCTAATAAAGGAGACCCGTGGAAGGAAAAGAGATGAGGGAAGAGGTGGGACCCTTTACATATGGTTAATATATAAGGACAAACCAAACTCTCACCCGGATAAGAGACCGTATTTAAGTGCCAACCATTTTTCCGTTTTGATGGGCAGAAATGCTACCTTGTTACGTGGCTATACTCTCCACATCGAGTAAGTAATATAGTGTGAGTGTTATGAGTTATGGAGCAACCCAGGACCGGTAGGAAAGTCCGAAAGTGGGGGATCCAAGGCAATATAGTACCGCACAATGGAGTGTTGAGTGCGGGGAGTCCAGCCCAACCAACATTATTGGAATTTGGTGGAGGACTGTGTGAGCGTCCCAGGACACCGACGAAAAATAATGGGTCAAAAATATTCTGTATTCTGAACTCGAACCCGCATCAAAGAAAATACAGGGGACCTAGCTCAGAGAGAGCTAAGAGTAGCTATGGGTAAAATGGTACAAAGCCTGTGCAGTGCTAAATAAAATTATGAATTCATATCTGTCTCCTATATTGGAGGCTACAGTGACCGCTAGGAGTTTATCTTCTTACCGAGTGACAAGTAGTCTTTTCATAATTAAAACTTGCAACACATCTTGTTAAACTATCTTTAAAAAAAAGAGATGAGTTAGAAAATGTGATAACGAACAGAGAATAATCATACAGTGCATCTTTGCTAATAAATGCTTGCTGAGTATACTAGCACTCATTCTTGTTATTATTCTCATGTGTTAGATCCGAGTCCGATTGGGAACTATTCCGAGTGGGATGAAGGATGCGCAGGTCCCGAGGAGGTCGCAGGAGGTGAGGGCGCTGACTACAAGGACCAGGGCGAGATGGGCAGCTTATTTAGTGAGTGGAACGAGTAGACGATCGGTGGAGCAAGGCATGCAAGCGAGGGGAATTTGCTTCCCTTTGTGTTTAATAATTGTATAAAAGATCATAGCCTTGTGTGACTAACGGCTGTAATAAAGTATAGTTTCTATCTTGTTGTTCTCTGTGCTAACTCTGGTAAAGCTTATTATTCATCGAAGCAGTGTTCTACGGAGCAGACAAATAGTAATATGTATGCTTAAGTGTGATCACCCTCCGGGGTAATGACATGAGGTGTCATATTTCTCAAACAATCCAGGTACAAGTACCCCCATACAGATGAGAGTGCAACTCAACCAAAGAATCCTCGTGTGTATTTATGGGCATCCAGGACACACAACATAGTAGCGAGGTACTATATTCACTATAATTTGCATTTTTTCTAGTTATGTATGAGTTTGGATTGAAGAAAATAATTCGATGTATGTTTATCTAATGTTAGCCTCAAGCCCTCAACCTTAGCACCTCCTCTATTTTCCTGGCTTCATCACTGTGTGGTAGAGTAAGGGTGGGATCGGGTAGAAATCACGCACTGGTAGAACCGATGGCCATAGTGGCTGACACCCTCGACATGATGCTACCCACTCACCGCTGTCTCCATGTTCTTGGTGGTGGTAAGGTGAGGCCCCAACGGACATCCATGACGCAAAGGGCCTCGCTCAATTGGAGTTGCAGCGCTGTCGCCGGAGTCCACGCCGTGCACCCGCCAGGAGCGCCCGCCGTCCACCACCCACGCCTGACGCGCCAGCCTTTGCGTGGCTCCATCGGCCGCATTGCAGCATGCACGCATGCGGCCACCGACCTGTCGACTACCACCGTAGATCAACATCGTCGTAGCCGAAGCACACGTTGTGCATCCCATCGTCGCGAGCTCACCGCTCTGCTGTTGAGAGAGCCACTGTGAGGTTGTGCGCACCTGATGCACGAGCCGGACGCTAGAATCACCACCGAAGTCCCCAGGTGCGCCTGCCGCTGCCACGCACGCTGAACTGCGCAACAGCAGCCGCAATATTCGGCTCGACTGTTGGACCAACTGGGCGCTAGGGTAGCACCACGGGTATCTGGGCCCAAGGCCAAAGCCCAAAGAACCCAACAAATTTCGGCCCAACGGCAATAACATTTGTGGTTTAACCCCTCTGTTTTACAGTAATACCGTAATGGCTTGATAAATTCTGAAATTTCACTAAATCCTAGAAATTGAATTTTTAGGTATACGAGCTTCCATAAATTTGTGAAACCATAGACTTAGTATACCTTGGAAGCATCATATTTTTTATGGTTTATTTTCCTAGCATTGTGTGTTTTGGAAAATTGATTAATGGGTTTAGTAATTCTAAAAATCGCTTAAAGAGCTTAAAATTATTAGAAAATCACGAAAATTGCTAGGAAAACTATGGGATATTAGTAATATTGTCAACTGAATAGATAAAATTAATCCATACTATTTTGCACTCGTTTAATGCATTTGGAATTATTTGCTAAATGTAAACATGTAGAAAATTACATGCATGAATAATGTAGGATATGTTAGACTTCACTAAGTGGAAATTTGTTTGCCCTGAAAGACAAAAAATATATCACCTGGGCTTATCTCTTTGTCATATCATTTCCAAGCCTATTGCTCGCATAGTTGGATCTCCTGCCGCTGAAAAGGCAAAGGCTTTGTGTTTTATGAGGTACCACCTCTACTCTGCCTTGAAGAATGACTACATAACTGAGAATGATCCATTGGCTTTGTGGCTTTCTCTAAAAGGATTCTACAACTGGTAAAATTTGGTTGTGCTCCCTGTAGGCACACGTGCTCGAATCCACTTGCACTCCTAGGACTAGATGTTCGTACACGAGTGCAACTCTGCCCTACACCGTCTTGTCTCTCAACTAAGGCTATGTAACCAACATGTTACTAAAGCTAATCTGATTGATAAGCACGTGTATTTAAAAGCAAAGATAAGCCCATGGTATGTTGTAGACATGTAGTTGTCTCCTGGTTATCCCTTAGCTATGTTCGGATGTCATTTCCTACACTAGTTGAATTAGTAGTATAGATATAGCTCTTGTCGAGCTTGGTTCTACTCATGATGAGCATTGCTTTACTCAAACTCATGAATTAGACAACTATTTCCCAAATGCCATAAAATAAATTAATGGTCTAAGTTGTTCTATTAAAGCCTTATCCCCCTGCTAAACAGTTGATTAATTTAAATAATGCTTAATAAAACATATTGTTGGAAGCATATCTTACTTATAGTAAAACAACTAATCTTGTATGGAATAAAATTTATAAACTGCATGCCTGACAAGGAAAATAATCCTTTGACATGCCTTGCTATAAATAGTTGTATATGTGCTCTTGGTATCTACTAAGCCTCAATTCACTAGTTCTTTGTGTACCGATGCCCTGGTGACTGCTTTCTCCTGGTGACACTAGAACGTGCCTAGTCATATGTTGATCTCTGATGGATTGATTTGGCTAGAAAACACCATTTTCCTCAAATAAGTACAGAATAACTTATGCACTAATACTTGGAGTATATATCATCATCTACCATAATGATTTCTTAGTTGAATAACTTTGAAGCAGAAAGTTACATGGTATATAATGGATCGGAAAAGCTTCACATACGATGCATTTTGTTACAAGGCTAATACGATATGACATGAGCACAATTAGTGGGTCCCACTGCTACAGGTCCTAGCTAAGAGATCAGAAGAGGACCGTACAAGGAAATCATTGTACATATAGCAGTCCTAATAATGGTTTCACGCTAATAAAATTATACTCATGTTATAGTATGATTGCAATTTATTGCTAAAAACTCCGAGTTGATTCCAAGAAAATGCATAATGCACACGCTATCACTCTAAATTTTTATGGTTGGCGTGTAAAGGGGGAGAAAATTAGGCATGTGATGGATATTGGAAAGAAAGGCATACGAAAAATATTGAAAAAAAGAGCTACGACATAATAACATATTTTAGGTCAAAGCTAGAAGCAAATAGTCCGAAGCAATCATTAATCTAATTTATTTTGGGTGATAAATTTAAATTGCATGATTATTGTACATATCTTGTTGATATGAAAATTGGTATTAACGCCATTGCCGATATCCATCTTGTTGGCAACCACGATCATTGCAGCCCACGATGGGCGTTGATTATTGCCTTCAACATTATGTTAGTCGCCAGTATGTGGCAATGCACATGCAAACCGACGGCCGCCTGACGCAGATGCACGTAAGCTATGTTGGATACGCACCGAAGCGTACCATACCCATCGGCCATGACACATGCATATTGGTAAAATGTGGTCCGCAACTGCATCACCGTCGTAAGCCATATCATTTGCTTGAAGTGAATATAACTCCCAAAATACAAAATGACGACCTGTTGGATTATTCTGATCTTGGAAGATTTAAATTTTGGCCATATTTGTTTTAGCATTACATCTGGCATATAGATTACAAGCCACTTAATTAAATATTGTCCAGTTAAACAATAAGTATTCTTGTTAAATAATTATTCAAACCGAGTGGTTAAACAAGAAGTACATTCGAGCAGAAAATATACTATTCCATGCAAGTTAATCCTCGGTCATGTTTTATGCGCCATCATTATATTTATGCTCCCATTGAGCATTATGTTGATTTATGTTATGTTGAACATACTACTCTT
Organism: Ampelocalamus luodianensis; assembly: GCA_036346255.1. Lineage (NCBI taxonomy): Eukaryota > Viridiplantae > Streptophyta > Magnoliopsida > Poales > Poaceae > Ampelocalamus > Ampelocalamus luodianensis. The sequence goes on along the minus strand of CM070622.1, from coordinate 20,341,946 downwards.
GACCATACAAAAATATGTTGCGTTAATATAAACATGAAGTTTAATGATGCAAATTATTTAAAATATGGTATGAGTAATTGGGTGAAACCTTGGGCAATAATATAAGAAGCCAGACGTTAGAATAACTCTACTGACCCTCGGACCCCTGTTTGGGCTCCTTGTCGCAGATTAATAACCCAATTTTTTATGCCACTGCATTAATATAAGTCTAGCTCACTGCATATTTCAAATCCTTATTAAAATTAGTGTGTGTTGGAGGAATCAAACATTTCCCACATGATATCACCACCGTAGCATACACCTTTGAGCCCCAACCAGTTTTGGAGATATATGTTGGATCATAAATTCCATGAGTACTATGCACATAATAGGGGATTTTTTAGGTATGCTATTAATGCAGATTGAATCTTGACATTATGGGGGAGAAAAATGCCCAAAATTGTGTAATGTCGTTATATTTTCTTGTAGGAGAAGATCTTTAGTATTAAGATTCACGCACTAGTCGAGCTAAACTTGATGTTCAGTTGATGCTCCTGTATGCTTGAAGCGGGGAGTCTGCAAGATATTTTTCCAATTTATGAAGGAGTTACTATAGTGTTTACATGAAGTAAATGCATTGCTAAGAGTGGAATACCTTGGGATAAATAGTATATCCATCTACGTGGAATTGACTTAGTGGTCAATGGTCTAATGACACTAGTCAAAACAAGCATTAACCACTCCTTAACACTCTCGAAGAGAACTCACATTAAAGGTGAACTACCTCAAGAAGAGGCTCATCATGAAGATGAAAACCCAACAACTTGATGCACACATATTACAATATTGGGAATGCGGAACGACCAATAATCTTTCGTTTGGGAAATGACGAAGATCAGGTTAACACTGAAATACCCTCAATTATGAGGATATAGGAGAAAAGTTGATGACAACCACTTTGCCTCCACAATTGCTAAAATTTCACTAAGAAGAACACGGATCCGGAACCAAAGTCCATGACAGAGCGCTTGAAGCATTCATATCGGGTCAAATAAAGGAAGTAATTGAGGCTAAACCATAATAGCAAATGGAAGTCTAGGAACCAACTAATTCAGACTTGATGGGTCATTATGAAAATAATGAGGTGGTGCAAGCTATAGTTCAAATGTCCTTGTAGAGACCGATACTCTCTTATTATGAATGAAATTATGTTTTGTTACATAATAATTCTTGTAGATGGCATGAATGAATAAATAAAACTTGCAGTAAATGGATTCTAAAAATCCTTGACGAGATCCTTGAAGAGCTCAAAATTCCTAGTAAGAAAAGAAATAAAACCGCAATGTATATAAAACTCATACCCAATAATCTCTTACTTGAAGAAAGAACATCTCGTGGAAGAAAGAGCATCTCACTGAAGGGAAATTGTCTTACTAGTCATTTCTATAAATTACACAAATGTTTATATGCTCCCTAGGAGTGGATAAGGACCAATGAAGACCTGAAAGAATGTTATGAGGAACCCAAAGACCAAAACTGCATCACATAAGTACTTATAATGTGCATCTACCAACAAAAGTTAGTGGAGTGGCAGTATCCTTTAGTACCATGAAGGTACGATGTATATTGGTGATAATGGCAATTTGATTAATCCGCTAAATGCCAAAATTAAGACTAGTTATATTTTACTATGTAGTGGTACAACCATACTTTGTAGATCTGCAGAACATACCTTTGCTTATAACTTTAACCACTTAGAGATAATTGCAAAATATTAAGACCCAGATGGTTTTGATAAGTCATATCCAGAAAGCATATGGTGTTGCAATTAATATTACCCCCATATCATTTGTAAGGACAATCTACTTGTGCTGCACAATCAAATAGTGGTATTTGATGAGTTAAGCATGTCACTCCCAAATTATTTTATTCTCACAATTTTGAGATGAATAGTGGGATAAATATCTAGAAGACTAAATATTGTGGTTATCTAGTCGATTTACTCACAAGAAGACTTCAAAGGACGTCGTCTTCGAGGGGAGCATATGATAAACTTTGATCGTTATACTTGAGATTCTAGAAATCTCATTTGTAGTCAAACCTAGAAGGTATAGACTTGATGCTCACTACCTTGAATGTTTTACCACACAAATGATATAAATCCAGACGACATTGTAAAGATCATGAAGATCATACTAGATCCCGATGATCATTACTTTCATGATCATGCTAGATCCCGATGACCCTTACTAAATCGTAATGATAAGTGTTGTACTCTTTTTCTCTTAGTGAGTTTTTCCTATTGGGTTTTTCATAAGAAGGTTTTTGATAAGACAACAAGTGCAATGCAATTTACGTATGCAATATACTCTTTTCTCTATTCTATTTTTTCCCACTATATTTTTTGGAGGGGTTTTTTAGGAGGCATATGCAAGTCGCGGTATTCACCTAAGGGGAAGTGTTATAAAACCCTTGGTCTAAGGGTTTTTGGGAGCAAATACCGAAACTGACCATAGTGGATTTAGACTATAAATATGAGTCGTCATTGTAAAGAGAGATGATGAATGAAATAAGCTCCATCCTTTCTCTCTCACACACTTGTGTACTATTGTCTCTATTGTGTTGTGTGTTTTGATCTACGTCAACGTTGCAAAGACTACCGAAATTCAATAGTCCTACACGAACATCTGGAGTCTGACTAGGATAAGCAAAGCCAGATTTTGGAATGTAACAGATGTACTAGGTCAGACGGGTGGCCTGAGCTGGTCGCCCGCAGTAGCCACAAACCCATGACACTAAGACACACACACACACACACAATTTGCTGCAAAAATAAAGGGCAAGAGCATCTTTCCTTCGCTGCATCATGGAAAAGCTTAATTCTTTATGAACAGTCGTGCGGTCGTGCCTCCAAATACACACCAAAAGGCATAGAAAGAAAAAAATGGGAGAAAAAGAGAAAGTATATGTCGGTCTAATTAAAGGACAGTCTGTTGCTTTCTCTCTTTAGCTCTTTTTCTGTCTTCTGGAGCTGTTTGTTATCTTGATGTACATATGAAATGCTTTTGCCATTTACACACGCTATCTTAATTTACAGCAAACTCATCTCCTGTGCGTGGAGCTCGCTCTTCGCGATGCCTCACTACAGACTAACAGGAGTAAGCGCATCGTATACTTACACGCGTAGACGTATGTGTGTGCCTTCCCGTGCTCCTGCCTCACTGATCTGCAGTGCCTTCTGTTTCCTCCTCTGGGAGGAGGAATCGTTTCATCATTCTGCCTGGCAAAAAAAATGCAGCTGAATTGACGATGACGATGGCAAGCGGATTCACTAGATCTTAGCCAGAGGTTCAGCCTTCGTGGAAGCCTTGTTGTACAGCTCCAGGGTGTCGCCATGCGTCGGGTCCAGGCATAGGGCAGCCTCGCAGTCTCTCAGGGTGTTTGCGTTGTCGCCCATGGAGTCGAAGAACGCTGCACGGAGATGGAGCAGCTGGAGGTCTGCCTTGAAAGCTATTGCTTGCGAGAGCTCTGAAATCGCCTCATCTTCCTTGTCTTCGTCCATCAGAACTGGGAGAGGGAAAAAAGCAGGTTATATTATTGCGTTCCTCGATGCATGGTTGTCAACTTGCACATGATTCAAAGAAAAGCAGCCGAACTCTAAACTGAACAAGGTGGTAGTGGCATGTACATCACTACCATTGTTGTACCAGCGTCCAGATTTTATATTGTGTACCACTGTGCCATCTCATTTGGTCGTTCCAATTTACAATGTAAATGATATGGATGTCATTCAAAGAGCAACAGAAAAAGTTTTACTCGTCAAGATGCAGCATTACCCCCACCCCCACCCCCACCCCCACCCCCCAGACGCAAGTGCGGGATTGAAAGAAAAAGGATCCATATGATGCTGAGGTCATAGAGATTGCACGATGATAATTTTTAAAAAATACGATGGAGAGCTTTCCATACTACTCCAGCTAAGAAGCTATGGGAAATTCTTTGGACTTGCATTACAAGGTCCATAATGCAAATCGCTCTGAAATTTGACAGTCGATTGCCATGTCAAGACATTTATTAAACAGAAATAAATGGATAGCAATTTGTATCACATATAGTTCTTATCACAGAATGTAAGCCTTCTTAAATGTTTAGCACTTTGGTGTTGAAACTACTTTATCCTTCGCATAGACATTAGAATAGTGGAAGCAGTCCATGTAAATATGTTAAGTGGACTCACCAGCTGCTCTGTATCTGTAAGGGTAAGTCCTGGTAGGATCCAATATTGTCGCCATATCGAGATCACTTTTTGCAGCTTCTCGCTCACCATATTCCGACCGTTTTTCATATGCTGATGCACTGTCTTTAGCTATCTTTATGAGTGATGACATCTCCTCATATGCAGCTTTTTTCCTATTTTTCAGGTAATGGACGCGTGCCAGACCCTGATGTGCCCGTGTATGTTTTATGCTCAATGCTATACTGTAACACTCAGCTGCCTCATCCAGCAAATCACAATCCACATATATGCTCCCCATATTGTTATATGCCTGGAGAATGTTAGCTATGAGCACAAATAATTAATAGAAGTCAATGCAATGAGAGGTGATGGATGATTCTTACTTGCCCCTTCCGAAGGTTGTCAGATGCACAACTATTAGCCTGTTCTAGAAGCTGAACAACAGAAAGCGCAGATTCTGTGTCGAGGCTAGAATCTCCTAGAGCATATGCCTTTAGAAAAAAGGCTTCAAATGATCTTTGAAGTTTAATTGACTGCTCAGCCTTAGCAAGTGCTTCGTTGCGATGTCCAGTATCGTATAAAATCCATCCTTCATATACAAGTCTCTCATACTCATGAATTGAATAATTCCGTGCAAACCGCAAACTACGCATAGCAGCCTTCTGACAATTTAGCCTACAATGTATGTGAGAAACAAGAAAAATGTTAAGCCTATGAATTTAATAAATTATGAAAGACATCTCTCACATTTGTTCTCTTATCTTTTTCTTCAATGAAATTCCCACTTTACATGGGCACCAAAATTACAGCATTACTATAGGTCCGTTGCGCCTTCACACAGACATCATCAGTTGTTCTCGTTTTCGTGAATTTGTTTCCGAATTGAATAAAGGTTCCACTCTTATGCATAAAAGAAAGCACTAGGCAATGATCATCTAGACAAGGTAAACTTGATCCAAATAATTATGGGATGAAAATGTGCGGGAAGAGTTGTTCAATCAAATCTGCTTATGTAATAGATAATGTAAATGTAAAACTTTCAGTTCAACAAGTGGGATTTGTCATTTCCAAATTTTTAGAAATGAAAGGGGAGAGTTATAGGTGCATACCTTAGCAGGAGAAGCGATTGTCGGAACCGCAAGCTGCTGTTCCCGGGTTCCCTGGTGAGCATCTGCTGGACAACAGCTAGAGAGCCGATGTCGTCCACCGCTGACCACCGGTCATACAGTTGCATCCAGCAATCCGCCATATCCCACTGCTGCACCTGCCCTCGGAGAAGTTCGATCAGCTGTTCCCCATGCATTTTCCCATGGAACATCATGTAATTCGGATCCAACGTCAATATCGCCCGGACATCCTGCACGGCAGACTCGTAGTCCTCAAGTGCAAGGTAGAACCATGCCCGGAGCTCAAGGCAATCGGTCGCCATCTTGAAGCCGAGGACCTTGCTGATCTCTGCAACTGCCGACTCGATCTTGTCCTCCTCCAACAACGCAGCGGCATGGTACTTGTACGGGTAAGTCAGCGTCGGGTCAAGCTCTGTCGCTGCACGGAGATCAGCCATCTTCTCCTTCCCGACACAATACACCGAACGTTCTTGGTACATCCAACCGGCAGGCTCGTAGTCCCTGACGACGCTGTTCATCAGCTTGTATGCCGAGTATTTGTGCCCGCGTTTGTACTTGGCGCGTGCCACTCCGGCGAGCGAGTACACATGGCCATCGGCGACGGCATCCTCAAACCACCCCTGCGCGTCCTTGAACTCGCCGCGCTCCAGCATCACGCACCCAAGCTGGTGTAATGCCAACTGCTTCTGCCATGGCAGCTCCGCGCATTCGCATAGCCTCTCCAACAGCATCACCGTGGTGTTCGACCTCATATCCTCCTCCATGGCAACGTACGAGAGGAAGTAGTACAGCGCGAAAGACGCGTTTCCGGCAATGTCGAGGCGCTCCCTGCCCTCTGGGCTGCAGAGCAGACGCGCGACGTCAGGGTTGGAGAGCGACTTGGGGAGCTCCCGCAGGAAGGCCTGGAGGCAGGTGGCGACGAGGAGGTGGGCGGCCTCCTCGAGTCCGAGGTCGACAAGGGAGAGGGCGTCGTCCACGCCTCGCACCATGGCGGCGAGCTTGTTGTCGCAGGCGGCCTTGAGGCCCTCGCAGCAGAATTTGTTGGAGAAGGCGAGGAGCTCGAGGATGGTGTCGGGCGGGAAGTCATCGAGGCGGCCGTGTCGGCTGTAGGCGGCGACAGCGCGCATGCCGCGCGGCGTGATGCCGTCACGGGTGAAGTCAATGCGGTCGCGCTGCGCCTCGGCGAATCCGCCGTAGAGGAGCGTGGTGAGCGGCTTGGAGAGCGCCGCGATGCAGGAGCGCTCGCACGCCACCTCCTCCTGGCCGATGACGAACCACAGGTCATTGGTCTCCTCCTCCTCATCTTCCTCGGCCAGTTCGTAGGCGTTTGATGTGTTGCGCCTGAAGGGGTGAGAAGGAGGGGTGGGGGGAGGAGGTGGCGGGCGGCGGCACGGGCAGACGATGTCCACGCCGGAGGACTCCCCGGCGAAGACCGCGGCGCGGGGGCACTCGAGGAGAGGGGTCGTTGGGGCGCAGGGCCCGAGCGGCGGCGGCGTCGGGTCGAGCTCGTCGTCGCGGCGCTCGTACCGGAGCCAGGCGGCGAGCACGACGCGGCGGTGGGGGTCGGCGGCGTGGACTCGCGCAGCCCGCAACGTCCGCCGCAGCAGCCGGGCGTCCCCGAGCGCGTGGAACAGCGCGTGCTGCTCTAGGTACACGTCGCAGAGATCGTTGCCCTCCCCCTCGGCCGACGACATCCGCCGGAACGACGCTGCGAGCGCGGCGACGTGGTCAACGGGGCGCAGGCACGCGTCCAGCGCCGGCTCGAGCGCCGCCGCCGCCGGGAGTCCGCAGGGCAGGGGCGAGTCGGCCACGAACGCCCCCGACGTGGAGCGCGCGTGCGGGTAGCAGAGCGACTCGGACCGCAGGGAGAAGCTGCGCGGCGGGGGTGGCGGCGGGGGCCTCCCCCCGCCGCCTCCATCCCCCGAACCAGACGTGGACGCTCCCGGCCCCGCCGAGTTGAAGGCGTAGATTTGCGCGGCCTTGCACCCCTCGATCAGCTTCAGGCTCCGTATCGTCGTCAAGAAGTTGTTCGTCATAATGCCTCCCCTCCCCTCCCCCTCCTCTTCTCCTCGACTACTGTGCCTCGGTTATTGAACGACGATCGTATCAGGGTGTAATTTTGGCGGAACGGCTCGCGCGCGCGCGCGCGCAGACGCACGCCTCACCTCCGTCCTCCCGCGCGCCGGCGCCTTCCCACCGTGCGCGTGCGCGTTGCGTTGTGTTTGCGGTTAATGCCGTTGGTTTGGTGCGGCGATAGAGGATCGGGTGCGGATAGGGGAGAACGGAGGAAGGGGAGGGGCGCGGAAGTCGGGTGATTTTCCCGGGTCCGTAGCTGTCACCGCCCGCTGCACGAACAAAATTGGAGTTTAGCGTTTAGTTTTCTCTTACGCTCTCATCGGTTATGTTTTGCTTGAAATGTTTTTCCCCTGTATAACTATTCATTGTCCGTGCATTGCTAACGGATAAGAAAAATCATATTGTTAAGAACATCGAGTCATCATCAGTTGCTCTGCCTGCTCCACGCCCTCAACTCCGCCGTCACGCTCGGTCGAGCTCCATCCTGACCGGTATTGTACCTCCGCGGCTTCACCGTCATGCTTGGCCTACACCGCACCCTCATCTTCGTTTCTATGTCACTCGAATTTTTGAGAGGTGGGGGGAGGTTGTTGGGATAAGTTAATTTGTTTGTTAGAGGTGGTTTTTTCTTTTCTTTTTTGCTAGGGATTTTTTAGGGTTGCAGAAAGGGATATGGAGGGGAGATCACGTACCATCACCGTCATCACCACTTCTTTTTAAGTTGTATAAAGATGCTCAACTAGAAACTTGTGGGATTGGACTCAATTTTTCTCGTCGTTAAATTTGCTTCAAGATACATGTATAAATTACATCTTTGTCTCCGACAAAGGCGGCACAATCCAAAAGCCCCCTTCACCCTCCACAATTTAAGTTTATCGGTTGTCATTTGTACTAGAGGTGGCGCTCACCTTTGTTGTCGACGCAGGAAGGTTGTCAGGACCATGATTTGTACCGTAGGATCTTAAGATCCCGTTGTTCGATCATGCTCCTACAATCCGATCCTCTAATCACAATCCTACTGTCGTAACTACAAACTAGACAGTAGAGAAAATGTGAACCCCTGGGCTCAATGCTATGCGAAGGGGGAAACCCCAGATGTCCTCAAAGGTGGGAAATGGTATCAAAGTGTGTTAAATATGTGCCTTTATTGCTCCAAAATGCCTCCATCCCATGAGGGGAAAGGGATATTTATAGTGTTACATCAAGGATACAAGAGATTATAACTCTACCCCTAAAAAGGTCTTATACCTATAGGGCTTTAGGGTCTTTACACTTCTCTAGGCGTAGCCTTCGGTGTACGGTAGACCTTCATGGGTTTGGTTCACCACGCCTATACTCCTGGTCCACAGGTGCCTTTGACTCCCTTCATGCGAGGTGGTCCCAGAGCGGAGGCTCCCTGAACCCCCTTCGCTCCTTGTGAGGTGGTCTAGGACGAGGGCGCTCGGGGCCCCTGCAGGGCAATCCCAGAGTGAAGGCTCCCTGGACACCCTTCACTCCTTACGAGTAGGGGTGCAATCGGAGCGGATATAGGTGGATATCGCTCATTCTATATCATATTCTGTATTTTTTTTCTCAAAGTCGGAGTCAGACACGGATAGTGTTGGATATCCATTTCTTCATTATGTATTCGTTTCACAAGCCTTCGGTTAGTCAGTCGGACAAAAATTATCCGCTTCTTTTGCATCTTGACACAAGACATTGGACAGTAGGAGTGCAATCAAAGTGAATACGAAGAGACCAATCGCTAAGATGTAAAAGGAAAAAAACACTCAGTGTCATCTGTCTACTCAGATACAGCAACCCACCTACATGTTATCTTGTTCCTAAGTGAAGTCACAACAAGTTTTCCTCATACCACTTGACATACAGACGGATATTACTCATCTTGTATTCTATTATGTATTTTTTCCTCGAAGTCAGAGTTGGACATAGATAGTGTCGGATATCCATATCTCCATCCTGTATTCAATCCGCGAGCTTTCAATCGTTCGGTCGGGAATTATCCGCTCTATTTGCACCCTCTACTTGCGAGGTGGCCTAGGGAGAGGGCCTTCGGGGCCCCTTCACTCCAGGGTACGTTGTACTCTTGAACTGGGGCTACCTTGGGCGGCCTTTCTGTGCTCTTCGCTATGTGTGAGGGGGTACATGGTACCCCTCGACTAGGCCGAGGTGTACTCCTGACTTGATATCTTCGCCAAGTCGTTGGGACTGGTGGACATCCCCTGCGACACCTACCAAAACAAAAATAAGGGCGTGACATTGACAATCCTAGGCGCAGGAAGCAGTGACTGCTGTGCTAGAAAAGGCCGCAAGTAGGGATGACGGGTTGGGCTTGTGGAGTTGTGGGAGGAGATGCAACGGCGGGGGAGGAAGCATCGAAGGACTGGCGGGCCTCCTCGTCACTGTCAGTAAAGGTTAGAGGAGGCATGTGGGGGTAAGGCTAGGGTTTGGGGTGGATGTGAGGGAATTAGGAAGGTCAGAGGGAGAGGGAGTTCTATTGGATATGGTGACCTAACTACCCAAAATCTGACAGATTTTATTGGTAATCGAATGTTTATATACATTTTAAGAAAAATTGGGTTGGAGCTTTTGCATTCAAAGGAGGTGGACACCACGAGCTGATCTTGGGATTGAAACTTAGATGGATGGGGCACAATAAACCCTTTGTAGTTTGTACCATTCGGCCATAAGTCGAATCTCATATACATTTTTTTCTTTATAATTGAAAGGAATAGCATGTCATATATTCATATCGTGAAAAACCGCAGTGGAAAATCCAACTGGACAAATCACCAACACGGTGACCTGCTGCGCTTTGGGTTAGCGGCAGGCCGTCTACCGCCGAATGCCACATCGCCACGTGTCCTATCACGCATGCCTTTGCCACGGTATTTTCGTGCGGTAGGGATGTCATTTTTGCTATATCACTCATGATGGACTATTTTACTATTTCGTTTCAAAAACATGCTAAATAAACCCAAAAGTAAAAAAAAAAAGTAAAGAAGAAGAGCAGAGGGGATGTTGTTGTACGTTGGGAGCCCATTGTCTTGGTTTGGTTAAGTTAAATGAGTCCACGATCTGGAACGATGGCTGCGGGGCCCGCCGGGCCGAGGTGTACGTGTGGAGTAATCATGGGGTGACTGGTGAGTGATTGGCGAGGATAGATAGAGGGCAGGCAGACGGAGATAGTGGAAAAAATTCAATAGGGGAAGGGCTCAGGGGAGGCCCTGCTCCATTCGCCGTCCTTTCGAGGGTGATTCAGAGAGATCAACGGCGATGGAGTAGGGTCTCCAACAAATTTCCTTCCGGAGATAGCTGGGGTGGGGATTAGTGAGAGGCGAGCCGGTTCCGCTCATCCTTTGGGGTCATTAGGTACTGTTAAACTTGATTCTGGCATCTGATGGCCTGGCTTGTGCACGACGGCCACCATGTGCTATTGTGCTAAGCTCGATCTCCATCTTATCGCCCTAATTCTAGGTTGCAAACGGAGCCTTAACCCCTTTTTTTTGTCATGGAACTCTATTTAAAAAAATTGTAAAGCCGTGATAAATCCAAGACATCTTAAAGTTACGAGTCCTAGCAGCGCTATCAACTTCACAGCAGGTAAATCCAGATTGGGAGCGTGCTTGTGACTGTCCGTCCTATAGCGTTGGCGGTGACAACGAGTAAACGACACGGACAATTTGGACTCATGTACACGGGTCCCTGGCACCTCTTCCTCGGCGATGTCCGTGCTATTACCTTCGAGGGTAATCATATTTAGATATATAAATCATTATTTATCTGTCTAGTAGGATACTATTCTAATGAATAGTAAATCTTATCAAAATCAACGTAGCAGAATAATAAGATAAAAACTACACTATTTATTACACAGTTAGTCACGCAAGGCTATAGTCTTTAATATAATTATTTAATTACAAGGGAAGGAATTTTCCCTCGCTTGCCTGCTTCGCTCCACCAGTCGTCTACTCGTCTCATTCACCGAATAAGGCGTCAACCTCGTCCTGCTCCTCGAAGTAAGCATCCTTGCCTCCTGTTGCTTCCTCGGCACCTGCATAACTTTCATCCTATTCAGGATAGTTCTCGGTCGAATTAGGATTTAACAAAGGAGAATAATAGCAAGATTGAGTACCAGTGTACTCAGCACGCATTAATAGCAAAATATGCACTGGATGACTCATCTCTGTTTGTTATCATATTTTCTAGATCATCTCTTTTTTTGGAAAATAAATACTTCTTCAAAACTTTAGGTGGCAAGTTTTAATACTGAAAAGACTATGTATCACTCGAAAAGAGGATAGACCCCTAGCGGTTCCTGTAGACTCCAATCCAGGAGACAGGCATGAATTCATAATTTTATTTAGCACTTCACAGGCTTTGTACCACTTTCCCCATAACTATTCTGAGCTCTCTCTGAGCTAGATCCACCGCATTTCCTTTGATGCGACTTCGAGTTCAGAATATAGAACGTTTTTTAAGTTACGTGATTAAGTCTCCAACAATTACTTTCCGTCGGTGCTGACCCCGTCATCCACTGATTTCCTGTAATGTTGGTTGAGCTGGCTCTCCCTCCAGACCCAACACTCCACCTGGCGGTACTATAGCGCCCTGGATAGGCCGGCTCTCCCTCCAGACCCATCCCTCCCACATATTACTTACCCGATATGAAAAGTATAACCACGTAACAAGATAGCATTTTCTACCCATCGAAACTGAAAAATGGTTGGCACTTAAATACAGCCTCTTATCTAGGTGAGAGTTTTGTTAGTCCTTATATATTAACCATATGTACGCCTCTTCCCTCTTCTCTTTTCCTGCCAAGGGCCTCCTTTACCATCCTAATACTTCTCTTTTCTCGTCTCATTTATCATCTCTTTTCTCTTTATCTCTTTTATCTGATTTGATTTTGAGACATAGTTTTGATGCATGTATATATATACATGATACAACAATATACAATTTACATTTAATCTAACTACATTGATGTTTAAGATATAAGCTTGCCTTCATAGTCGTAGAAAGGATCGACGTCAACAAAATCAGTATAAGCTATTCCTGCCTGCGTTGGTTCGTCTGCTGCAATTAAAGGTTGCGCGAATAATAAATAAATAAGTAAATACTTAGTGGCATTTAGGGTACTACTAGGCGTACATTAGTAAGATGATTCTTTTCGTTAGCGGAATTTAATTTGATAACAGTTTTCGGACCCCACCCCGTTAGGTTAGCATTCCTCAACTTCGGTCGTTCTACGGTCTACCGGCTCTGGAATCAAGGTTGTCTATACTCGCATTTTATTGCACGAACAACAAAATACTACGCGTACCCGCATGCAACTAGATTTATTTAATTTTTTTACGCATGCAAATATGTCTGATCGATTTTACGTCGGTGTTACTTAATTTAATTATTTTATTTTACTTAAATTATTTCTAATGCCTCAGAAAATTTATTTAATCTAGTAAGTTTTATCGGCGATTAATTTCGCTATATATCCTCAAATTAATTTTACATATTTTTCTGCTTTTATTCTCTACCGGTCGATCTACTGCTATTATTTTCTAACGCAGCTTACAAATTTATATTCGGTCCAACACTTACACGGTGTCGACATTTATTAATATTAGCGCTATCTTTACGGTTAAATTTACTACTACTAATCTTACCAAAAATTATATTTTTACCTCTTCCTAATTTTTCTCCATTTTTTCTTATTTTCTTTTGTTTTTTCTCTCTCTTTTCTCTCTCTACCTTATCTCTTGATTTTCTCTCTCCTTATCTCTTTACTCTTTCTCTCTCTTCACTTGGTTCGACCGAAACCCAGGCTCTCCGGGCTTGTTTGGTTGGTGCTCTAGATTTTATGTCTGAGAAAAGTGGTGCCTGGAGGTAGCCTGAAAAGTAGATGATTTTTGCTTAGCCAGGCAAACCTAAAGATGAGTTGTTTGGTTGGAAGTCTGTGTCTAAAATTGGTGAATGAAAAGTAAAACGATAGATCAAAGAATGAACGGTGGACGGAGGAACTGCCTCCAGGCGCTGATTTTGGGCGTTAGCTGGAGCGCTCGCCGGGCCTGGAAGCTAACGCAGGAATCCAAATAAGCAAGCAGCCGACAGCTGCCGGGTTCGATCCCGAGGCCAGGCAAAACGCCACGAGGTATCAAAACAAACAGACCCTCATTCTTCCTCACTTCTCGTCCCCATCCTTTCTTCTCCTGGTGCCTTTCTTCTTCACCCATGGCACTGCATCTTCGTGCTCGGCCCGACGCCTCTAGGTCGCTCTCAGCTCCTCCTCGCGGCTTCTGTGCCCACTCGCGCCTGGGGCCCAACCCGCTCAACTCACCGGCCCTTGTTCCCTCTGCGCCCTTGCGGTTGGCCCGCGCGCCTCCCATGCTCGTGCCCGCCCGGGCTCCTTGCGTTTGGCTTGCTTGGGCCGTGTAGCCCTGCGGCTCAGTCTCCGGTTGCTGGTTCTAGGAGTTGAGGCCGGGCTTGGCCGCCTCTAACCCGAACTGGTTTCCCCCTTTTTGTTATTTTAGTTTTTATGTTTGAGGTTGATTCACTTTCTGATGTGTGTTGGTTTTTGCTCGGATGTGGTTCGATGTTTGCTTAGATATGGCGAGTTGATGGAGGTGGGTTGTTGTGTGCTCATGCAAGGTGAATGTGCTGGATGTGGACTATTACTGTGGTTGTCCCGTCGTACTGAGGTAAACTACTTTACTCGCCCCCCTTGCTCTGTGATGGGAAAGGATAAAGGATGAATGATGCTACTGCTAGTGGGTTCGGCTTGGGCAAAAATGACAGTGGGGAAAATGGTAATTATCGAATGTGTTCTGTGGGCATGGTTGATTCAAATGGTGTGGTTCCTTTTTGGACAAAAATAATAGTGAGGGTGAATGGAGCAGTTTTTATTTTTTAATCCTTTTTAAAAATATTTTAAAGATAGCCTATTCCTAACTTTATTTCCAATTCTAACTCATTTGGCCACGCCACCACGCGCGGCGTGGCAAAAGCACGTTGTCACGCCACGGATCTTAGTGTGGCAAATGAGTGTTGTCACGCCACTCCTCTTGGTGTGACAAGACTTAGCCCGAACACGGACGCGTGTTGGCTTGGGGGGTTATCTAGCAGGTTTGGTCACGCCGTGGTAGGTGGCGTGTCAGCACAGTTTGATCACGCCACGAGTCATGGCGTGACCAAAAGGGTTAGAATTGAAAATAAAGTTAAGAAGAGGCTATCTTTAAAATATTTCTTAAAAAAGGATTAAAAAATAAAAACTGCTCGGGTGAATGGGGGGCTACTGTGGTTAGCAGTTAGCACCCTAGGGTTTGATTTGGCTGGTCAAGTAAGGGTGCGTTTGGTTGGAGGGATGTGGTTGAATGGTATAGATAGAATCGTCCTGGATGGGATCGTTCAAGCAGTCTGTTTGGTTGGTGGGATGAAATGATACGAGATTGTGTTTTGTTGGTTGTATGAGATAATATACAAATTTTTCTAATCCCCTAACTCTAATCCCCTTTCACCTAATATTCTCTATTTCTCTCTCCCTTTTCACCTAATCCTCCAGGCTCTCTTTTCCATCCTCACTTCTTCCTCCTTCCATTCCATTCCCCTCTCTCTCTCCCCTATTTCTTGTATTGGAGCTTTGCTCCCGATCGCATGAAGCCCATGGTGTCGTCTCCTCCTAGTGCCGCCCGCCGGCTCGGCTCCCGTTGCCACCATCATCGCCTGGCGCAACCCGCGCGCGCCCCTTCCTGGCTTGCCCGGTTGGTCCAGCGCTGCATGGCTCAGCCTCTGGCCGCCGCGCTCCTCCTTGTGCACCCGAGGCCCGAAGCCACCAGTGCCGCCTCTGGTCGGTCCCACCGGCGCCACCACCACCTGCCGCTGCCGTCGGTCACTTGGTTCGGCCGACATGCTTCCAGGCTCTCTTTCTTCCCCCATCCTCACTTCTTCCTTCTTCCTATTTTTCTCTTTCCTCTCGCTGGAATATTTGTTCTGCACCGAAGCTCCCATGGCGCCACCTCCGGCCGCCGAGGCCTGGTGGTCGCTCCTCCCCTCGGCTTGGCCCGATGCCCACCTGCTGGATGCTTGGACGAGGTGAACGGTGTGGTTCGACGTTTTTGGACGAACGAAATAGTTCGGCATATTAGTGTAATATTCTCTTTTGTAGAATGAGTTGGTCTTGAACTATTCGGTACAATACATGCAACCAAACACATGAACCTCCCAAATTCTGAACCATTTGGTACTAGAATCATACTATGCATGCAACCAGACCCTAACGTGCCGTCAGTCGGCGAGGGCCGAGTCATGACTCGCATTCATAGTTTCACACTACGCTACACCTACACAGCTGCCTTTGCCCTCCCGTCTCACACTTCCCTCGACTCTCGCCCCACAAATTCAAATTTCTGTTGGATTTTTATGTGGCTTTCAACATTTATTGTGGTTATTATCTGCTTTAACTCAATGTAGAATATTGATATATGTGATAGAGAATTTTTTAATACGGAATTTAACTTGAGGAATTAATACCAGTGCTAGGACTGCTGTGCTGGAATATGGTAGATATATTTATTGAGATTGAGTCTAATGGAATTTAATATGCATGCATGTGATTAATCCGGATATAGCACAGGGCGAATAGCTGAGTTTGTTTTGCAGGATCAGCTCTGCAGGCTATTGACCCACATGATCAGATTGAAACTGATCTCGTAAACAATTTGATCATGGCACTTGACTCACACATGTGTGCTAGGGACTAATATATTTTAACTCATAAAACTGGCCTGTCTGATCGTGGTCGGTGATATGGTTCAGGAGTCTCACGGTGTACCAGAAATATGTGGGTTAATTATAACACCTGAAAGTGGAGTCTATAAATATGTCCCTACCCTCTAGCCTCAGAATGCAATTGTGAGCTGCACCACAGAAAAGATAGAGGAATAGAGGGTAGACCGAATAGACACCATAAAATCAATCTAGGGTTTGCTAAAAATCCAACATTGGTATCAGTGCCTAGTTGGCGGCGCACACGACGGTTCTCTAAAAGCCGAGTCGTCGTCTGTGTCACCTCTTCTCCGAAGTCGAGTCCTCCAGGATCGAATCATTGATCTACGCCAACAAAGTCACGGTTTGGAAAATCACTTCGCTTTCGTGGACATCATTGCGTTGCGTCGTCTTCATCTCGCTGTTTGAGGAAAGCAAAATGTATCGCTAGCTCGTATATCTGGTTCGTGGACGTCACATCAAGCAGCAACGTCGATGCCCCGCGTTGGTGTGACTGAGGGAACCGGGGCGATGCTCAACGTCTTTGCGTCCTTAACGCCAAGTCTGTCAGCACAGCCATGCATGAAGGAAAGGTGAAAATCAATTAAAGGTGCTTCATTAATTGGTTTTTGTATGTTCACGTGAAGGAAAAGATAGGCATACACTTCAGATTGATTATTTTATTTGATTGGTATGGAGTAAAAGGCATACACTCACGTGAAATCTGAAGCTTTTGTCAGCAGCCGTGAAGGAAAAGCTAATTATTGCGTACTCCCTTCGCCCCCGGTCATCTTTTTATCACATCAATATGTTTGTCCGGGTTTTCTTTCTTCGACAATGACGTCCAGATTTTTCTTCTTCACCGCGGGGAGTAGAAATCTAGTGACCTTGTTGATTTAGGTATCTTGCAATGGCAACCAATAGCGTTTTTTCTGAATTGCTTAGATCTTGCAAATTGGATGGCTCAAATTTTACGGTTTGAATTTTTTTTCATGTTTTAGCTTTTAGCTTAAAACATTGATTATGTAATAGACAAAAATGAACCGAAAAAGCCATAAAAAATACCACTGTTGAGGAAAAGAAAAGTTATACAAAAGAATATGAAAATTGGACCAGGGATAATAAAAGTGCTCGTATTTTTATGTTAGGATCAATAACTGATTCTTTAGCCGCTGAGTATAAAGGTGAACGGAATGTGCGAAAGACAATGCGTAATCTGGAACAAGATTTTGGTGAAGTATCTCTTATTAAAATGCTGAATCTTGTTAATCATTTTCTCTCCACCAAGATGTATGATGGTACTTCAATTAATGAGCATCTCAATAAACTCTGTATTTTAGCAGAGGAATTAAAAAATGTTGGCTATCATTTTTCTGAAAAAGTGCAGGTTATGGTTGTTCTAAACTCTTTGCCAAATTCATGTAAACAATTTAAGATATCTTTCTGTCATTCTGAAAGGATACTCAATATGCGCACTCTGAGCCATCATTTGCTTATGGAAGAAGATAGAAAACTCTCTCACGGGAAAGAAAGAAATACTCACAATTCTGAGTTACACATTGGAGAGGAAGGAATTGGCAAAAGAGGAAGCCTAATGGTGATTTGAAAGAAAAGCTTAACAAGAAACGCAATCGGGATGATCGTGAAAATTATAACTCAGTTCAGAGGAATGATAAGTACAAGAATTTCAAGTGTCACAACTGTGGTTAGTATGAGCATTTCAGAGCTGATTGTAGGAAAAAGAAGCAGAATGAGCAAAAGAATCAAAACAAGCAACCAGATGAGCGCAAAGGCGATTCATCACCTAACAGTATATCTAATATTTTTGTATACACTGAATCTTTATTTACTACTACTTTTTCAAATAGTTGGGTTGTTGATTCTGGTGCTACATCTCATATTACTAAAAATAATAGAGCTTTTACTTCTATGTGAACAATTCTAAGGGGAAATAGATATATCCTTTTGGACACTGATGCCAAAACTGATGTATTTGGAATTAAAACTTATGTCCTGGAACTCCCTAATGGAGGAAAATTATTACTACATGACACTTATATTCACCTAGCATGAGAAGGAATTTAATCTTTGTTGCTTAGTTAGAATCTATTGGTTATGATATACTGTTTGGAAAAGGAAGAGTTAAAATATTGTTCAATGAAAAATTAGTGCATACTGGAACTCGTCATGAAGGACTTTATTTTCTTGATAAACTATCAAATGATGATAATATTGATTGCTTGGTTGGTGAAAATAACTCCATAGTGAGGAATACTAATGATAGAAACACATGCTCAGAATCTTATTTGTGACATTTACGACTTGGACACATATCTAAAAATAGAATTAAGATGCTTATTAATTCTGGAATTCTGCACTTTAAGTGGGAGGATTTTGGTATTTGTGAGGCATGTATAATGGGTAAGATGACCCGTGCACCTTTTCCAAAGGCGAAAAGATCAAATGAGCCTCTTATCATTATTCATTCTCATATTTGTGGTGAGATGTCTACTCCCACTAGAGGACAAAAGATTTATTTTATCACATTCATTGATGATTATTCAAGATTTAGTTATATGTATCTTCTTAAACATAAGTCGGAAGGATTTGATGTATTCAAGACATTTAAAACTGAAGTGGAAAATTAATTGAATAGAAAGATAAAAGTTTTGAGAACTGATCGTGGAGGAGAATATACTTCAGAAATATTATAAAGAGTATGGAATTATTCACCATTATACCATAACCTACACTTCACAACAAAATGGTGTTACTGAGCAGAGGAATAAAACACTTATGGATATGGTTAGATCTATGATGGCTTATTCTAATCTTCTTTTATTTTTTTGGGGTGAAGTTTTGCATACTACTGTTTATTTATTAAATTATTCGTCATCTAAAGCTGTAACAGTCACTCCTTATGAGTTATGGACTGGAAGAAAACCCTCGCTTCACCACTTAGCTGTTTGGGGTTGTAATGCACAAATTAGAGTGCCAAATCAAAACTGTACAAAATTGTAGCCTAAAAGTATGCCATGAATTTTTATTGGTTATTCTTTGGAATCAAAAGGGTACATGTTTTATGATCAAGAAAGAGATAAATTGGTGGAAAGTAGGGATGCAATATTTTTAGATCAAAACACACCTCGTCGTGCTAACCGGAGCGAGGGTGGAATTATTGGCAACTCCATTGGAAACACAGATGGATACATCTGGTATTGATTCTCACACTGAAAGAGGTTCAGCTCCTCAAGAAAATGCAAACCAAATTCATAATGCTAACATGCTTAGGAGAAGTGGGAGGAATTTTAGTACACTCCAATATCTAGATGATTATTATTTGTTCTTGGGTGAAGTTCACTATAAAATTTCAGATTTAGAGGAAGAACCAAAGACTTATAAAAAAGCAATAAGCTGCTCTCAATCAAAACTGTGGGTAGAAGCAGTGTAGGAAGAATTAAACTTGATGAAAAGGAATAAAGTTTGAGAACTTGTTGATCTATCAAACAACTGTAAACCCATAGGTTGTAAATGGATTTTTAAAAGGAAATTGAATGCAACAGGTTTAGTAGAAAAATATGAGGCTAGACTTGTTGCTAAAGGCTTTACACAAAGGGAAGGTATTGACTTTATTAAAAAAAAATCTCCTACTGCGAAATTTACTTCAATTCGTATTATTAGTGCTTTGATGGCTTATTATGATCTTGAACTCCACCAAATGGATGTTAAAACTGCTTTTCTTAATGGTCTTTTGGAAGTAAATATATATATATATGATACAGCTGAAAGGTTTTGGAGAAAAAAGAAATAAAAATAAGGTTTGCAAGTTGAATAGATCAATTTATGGTCTTAAACAAGCTTCACGTCAATGGTATATTCTTTTTGATAATGCTATCACATCAATGGTATATTCTTTTTGATAATGCTATCACGTCATATGGTTTTTCAATGACGGAAGGTGAACATTGCATATATACAAAAGTTATAGGTAATTGTTTTGTCTTATTGTCTTTATATGTTGATGATATTCTTGTAACATCCCAATTTTCTGAGCTTAAAAATCTTTTAAATAGTTAGTAGGAAGAAAATTCACCATTTGGATTTTATTTGAATTTAATTCAAAAGCTTAATATTGGACTTTATAATCAAAAACATTTAATGTGAATAATCCCAACATGAACAATAGCCAAAACTATTTTATTTGGGTTCTATGTGCTCAGATATATTTTCTAGATTTTTCTAGAATTTTTCTGAGTTCATTTGCTATTTTCTATTGCCTATTTGAATTTCTGGTATTTTCTAAATTAGAAAAAGCTATTTAAAATCTCAGAAATAGTCTCGGGCCGAATTTCCCGCCTTCGGCCCATTTCCCCGCTGCTTCCGGCCCAACATCCCGCAGCCCACCTCCATCTCCCGCCTCCCGCGCAAGTTGTGCCGACCCCACCTGCCAGCCTCTGCGGAGCCTTTACGCGCACGCAGCTTGCCCGAGCCACTCCCGCGCCTAGTGGGCCTCTCACCACGTCGCGCGTCTTCGCCGGATCGCTCCTTCGTGTCCGAGCCGGACTCCAGCGCCGCCGCTTCCTCGCGGACTCTCCTTCCTCCGTGGCTATTTAAGGCCCGCGCCCGCGTCAGAATCTCCGCACCGCTTCCCTCCTCCAAAACCCTAGGGCCGCCTCTCGGATCGCGCCGCCATCTGGAAGGATCTAACCTTGGAAGTCCACCGCCGCCGAAGCTTTGCTCGCCGTCGGGAGCCACCGTTGGTGAGCCTTCGCTCTCGCCGTCACCAGCCCTGAGATCGCCGCCGCATGGTCTACATGATGCGCACCTCATCATCCTCGATGGAGCCCCGAGTCGCCTCGTCGCCGTTCAACCGCGCCGCTCCGCCGCAAACCTCGAGCGCCGCCGCGGTTTTGGTCGCTGCCGGGAGCATGCAGCCGTGTCACCAGATTCGCGAGGGTGCGAGGAGTCCAGTGCTACCCTCCGTTGCCGCCGCCGTGGCCGGAGTCACCGTTGTCGTACACGGCCGACAAAACTCGCCGGCGAGCCACCGTGTCCTGCCACCTCCGCTGCCGCGTCAGCCTTTTCGCTCGCGTGTCGCCAAGTCACTCGCCACCTCACCCTTTCCGCTGATGTGTCGCTCGGGTGGCGGCATCCTCAACATCCACGTGTGCGAGCATGCCACCTAACCGCCTCACCCCAGATCCAATCTACATAAACCTGGTCCATGGTGCACCGAGTCACTGACAGGTGGGACCCACCTGTCAGGCCTTTTGTCACCCCGTCCGAACATCCTCAGATGACGTCAGCGCTGCGCAATATTCTGATTTTCCTTTAGGAAAATAATTCGGGAAATTCATGAAATACTGATTTTCAGCATTTTATGTATTTTCAATCTTCCAAAGCCCATAACTTTTGCATCCTAACTCCGATTGAGCCCATTCAAATTTCTAAATTTGTCTAAATTCAAGATCTATTTATCTAAGATTTTTATTTAATTTTTGGAGTTTGTTTTGCCTCTGTTATTTATTTGTTTTGGTTGTTTTGCTTCGTTTGTGCGTAGACGTCGATACTTCGGGGGTTTTCGTCGAAGAAGGCTTCAACCAAGCTCAAGACCAGTACATAGACCTATTCCAAGGCAAGTTATACCTTTGATCATATTGAATCCCAGTTTTTAAAATTACTTTGATTTAAATTATTGCATTTACTTTAAGTAATTATTTAAATGCTTTTGGGTTTAGATATTAATCCAATTTGTTATATCCACTTTGTCTATTGTATGTCATAATCTTTTGTCACCCTAGATTGGTTCATATTTAGTTGGTGCTATGGTATTACCAACGTGGGTTGGTTAGTACGAGTAGATTGCTTAGCCATGCTACGAGTCTCACATCTCATGTAAGTTGCAATTATGAAATGTGACTAAGTGATTATGGAACTGTGTGATAAAACTGTGTGTGCTGTGTGCTATTACTCGTGATGGCATGTGTTGCACTAAACCAACTGGGTGGTAAAAGATTTAGACTAAGACAAGTGGTGGATACTGTGTGAACTGGTGGCTTTGTGATTGGGATTTATCTGTGTGGTTTAGTTAGAAAAACTGGAAGTCTTGCCTTGGTCAATTAAGGACTTAACTTTGTGCGCCATTGAACTGAGCTATACTGTACGACCACATGTCTGGTGACAGGCTTAACTTAGTAGGTTACGGAGTTTCAACATTGGGGTTCAGGTGGATAGGTTAAGCTTTGTGATATGGGACTGTGTGAATAAGAACGTCAATGTTGAGACAAAGTTGCCGAACTGTTATGTTACGATTAGTGCTAGCTACACTAGTTGTATCGTGTGGGTAAAGTGTACAAACCTCTGCAGAGTGTTAATCAATCTATTCGAATAGCCGCGTCCTCGGTCATGGACAACGCTCGGGGATTTCACATGAGGGGTAGTGTTCATAAAATGTGGGATTGGGAGCTGTGTGATCTCAATCATATGGCTGTGTGAATCAATCAGTTTAGCTGTGTGTCTTTGTGGAAACAACTGTTAAATTAATATTGTTTATTTGTTTTAAATTATGCATTCAATCTATTATTTGTATTCAATTGCAAATGTTGCATTTCTGCAAAATAACCACAGAAGCCATTCCTTTGGAATAAGCCTGCATCTATATATTGCATTCTGTGGTATGATTTGCGAGTACGGTTGTGTACTCACGCTTGTTGTAAAACTTGCGTCCAAACCTACAGAAGTGGAGGAGTCTTCGCCTGCTTTCGAGGAGGAGTTTGTGGAAGAAGGTTGATCGCTAGGTCATCGATCCCGATCGGTTGCGTGGTGTCTTGATTGGAGTTTGCGAGTTTATTTCGTTCATTGCGAGATTTCTTTAGTGTTAGCCTGCGTGGCTTAATAAGTTGTAACCCGACCTTAAGGTCAAAACTCTAAGTTGTTACTCAAACTATTCGTTTATGTTATATTTCGCTTGTGTGGATTGATATTCACCTATGTTACACTGTGTGCACTAGCGTGATCTGGACTAGTGCGAGAATACAGAGGGTCCAATTGCATTTTGGGTCCCGACAGGTGGTATCGAGCCATCGATGTGTAGGTCTTGACCTTAGTTAGATTGGCCGTCTTTAGAGTGTCCAAACTTTTTCTAAAGGAAAATTAACTTGTAAAGTTAATCAAATGCTTAACTCTCCTCATATCTCTCTTGCCTCAACTTTGCTATAATCTTTTCTTTCCCATTGTTTTAAAATTACTCTTACCAGGTTAAATGTCTTGATGTGATGCCTCGCCTGCAGACCTATGGTGAGCGTTGTGGAGGTTACGCCACGAACTTTGGAAGCTTCGCAGTACTTGGAGGTTTTGATCGTCCGTTGTACCGAGGAAACAAGCGGATGGTGGATGGACATAAGCGGGTACGATCGCCGCTGGACGAGCGACGCCAGATAAACACCAAGACAAGCCACCACTGAACATCTCCGTCAGGAGGATCACTTGGAGTGAAGGAATACAGGAATCGTCGCGCCTGGCCATGCTTCGGATCTGCCACATCTACATGCGCGAGTTGCAAGGAACCGTCTTCCGCTACCACCCCAGAGCAGCCGCCGTGGAGCTACGCACACTATCCATCCACGAGAGGAGAAGAAGATGCCACGGTGGTACACCTCGCCGATGCGTCGTCGCCCAAGAGGAATCCATGGAGATGATGGCGATCTAGGCGGTGCCTACAAGAGCCTGCACCAAGCTGAAGAGAAGATCGCCATCCTGGAAGAGATGCTGGACGCCCACCACCAGGCAGACCAAGAAGAGGAAGAAGATCTAGAAGAACATGAAGAATCTGAGGAAGATCCAGAGGAAGTGGAGCGAACTGGAGGAGCATGTCGCGCCTCGGCGCTGTTCTGTTGCACGATTCAGGGCACCAGATCGCCTTTGCGAAGATGCCGGCCACAGATTCAAGGTCTACAAGCAGGGAGCACAGTAGTGGTTGTGGAGGTTACCTCGGCGGCCGAGTTCGCTAAGGCCTAGGTTCGCATTGAGGCTTAGTGTGTTAAGCGCGCGTCTAAGCCTAGTTGTGTCGCCCTTTAGGCGTTAGATTGTGTGCTTAGGTTCGCTATTTTCTTTGAGTGTGAGTATGAGCTGCAAAGGCCCTTAGGCATCTGTTGCAAGTCATACTAAGTAATAAAGTTGCTTTTGGTTCTCTCAGTTGTTGTTGGGTTTAACCAATCCCCCGCTTAGTTCTTGACTCACCCCATGCTTGCTACCTTATCTAACCCTTGGAGCTTCGCCAGATGGTTACAACTCGCCAGACAGTTGCAAGTGGTTCCGGTACCCCAGCATCAGGAGGTAATGAGCAACCAGCTACAGGAGCAGTTCCGCCACAAGCACCCCCAATTGACTTGCAAAACTTTGGAGCTTTCATGGCAGCACAGACTCAGATGATGAATACCATGATGACTCAGATGCAAGCCATGCACAACCAGAACAATAACAACAACAACAACCAGCATGGAGCCCCAGCTGCTCATGGTCACCATGGACCATCCAAACTTGCAGAATTCATGAGGACTCGTCCACCAACATTCTCTGGACATGTCTCACCCGTGGAAGCTGATGATTGGCTTCGGGTGATTGAAAGAAAACTGCTGATCACTCAATGCAGCGATCATGAAAAAGTTCTCTACGCCTCTCACCAGTTGGAAGGCATCGCAGCAGAATGGTGGGAGAACTTCTGCGCCACTCATGAGGCACCACAGAATATCACTTGGGAGGAATTCTCTACAGCATTCCGCCAGTACCACGTACCAGAAGGAATTATTGAACTAAAGAAAGATGAATTTCGTGCCCTGAAGCAAGGAAGCTTGTCAGTGTCTGACTATCTCAACAAGTTCTCACAACTTGCTCGTTATGCTGCAGAAGATGTTGCAACAGACAAGGCTCGCCAGAGTCATTTTCTGAAGGGACTGAACACTGGACTTCAGGTCAATCTCCTTGCACATACCTTCCCTGACTTCCAAGAACTGATCAATAAAGCTTTAGTCATGGAGGATAAGCGCAAGGAACTGGAAGACAATCGCAAACGCAGGATGATCCAGCAGGGAGGCCAGCAATTCCAACAGAGAGCAAGGACAGTGCCACCGCAGTTCAACCGGTTTTCTCCACAGAACTCCGCCAGACACCTGCACCAACCTCAGCACCTCGTCCAGTTGCTCAGAACACTCGCACCCCAGCACCGACCAACGCTAATCCAGCAGTCAACAAGTCGCAAGAGCCAAGGGTGTGCTATACTTGCCGTCAACCGTGCCACTACGCCGTCGGTGTCCACAGAGAACGATCACTCCGATTCGTTTCAACCTTGGAGCTACACCAAATAAGACACCGGCACTGGGTCACCAACAGGGAACTTTCCAAGCCCCCAACCAGCCAGGAGGAGGGACGCAGGCCGTGGTCCGAGGCCGTGTCAACCACGTCACCCTGGAAGGAGCACAGGAAGCACCGCACGTCGTCTTTGGGTAAGTTCTGGTTAATTCGAGCACCGCATCGATTCGTTTGATTCGAGCTTCGCATTCTTTTGTGTCCAAGTTTTGCAACTAAGAATAAGTTGGAGACTATACAACTTAATCATACTCTATTAGTTCAATCGCTCGGAGCAGAGCTAAGCTCTAGAGTGGGTTGTTTAGGAGCTAAGTTACTCATAGTCGAGTTGAGTTTCTAGCCAACCTAATTGTTCTAGACACCCGCACCTAGATGTCATTCTTGGCATGGATTGGCTATCCAAGCACAAAGTCGTCTTTGGATTGTGGCGAAGAGCCGTAGCGGTTGAGAGTACCGATGGAAGGAAAGTGGAGTTTCTAGCCACATCGGTTCGTGAAGGACACTTGCTAGTAAACAATCAAGACCATTGCATTGGAGAATGTACCAATAGTCGAGGATACCCGATGTGTTTCCGAAGAGTTACGGAATGCCACCGATCGCGACATCGAGTTCGTCATCGATCTAGTGCCGGGGACAGCGCCAATTTCTAAGCGACCTTATCGAATGCCGGTGACGAGTTAGCGAAATGAAGAAGCGATTGAAGAACTTCTCGAGAAAGGTTTCGTA
This sequence comes from Ampelocalamus luodianensis, assembly GCA_036346255.1. NCBI lineage: Eukaryota > Viridiplantae > Streptophyta > Magnoliopsida > Poales > Poaceae > Ampelocalamus > Ampelocalamus luodianensis. The sequence goes on along the minus strand of CM070622.1, from coordinate 20,315,678 downwards.
AGACCAAGTTAAATCGCCGGGGAGCACCAGTCTTGTTCGTCAAGAAGAAAGACTAAGCATGAGGATGTGTATCGACCACCGTTCTCTCAACGAGGTCACTATCAAGAATAAGTATCCATTGCCCGGGATAGATGATCCGCTTGACCGGATGAAGGAGCCGGAGTGTTCTCAAAGATCGACTTGCGATCGGGCTACCATCGATTGAAGATCTACCCTATGGATATACCAAAGACCACTTTCTCAACGCGTATGGACATTATGAGTTCTTGGTCATGTCATTTGGGCTGACAAATGCCCCAGCTTACTTCATGAACATGATGAACAAAGTCTTCATGGAATACCTGGACAAGTTTGTGGTGGTGTTCATTGACGATATTCTGGTTTTTTCCAAATCAGAGGAGGAACACGCAGAACACCTGAGGTTAATTTTGGAGAAACTCAGGGAGCATCAGTTGTATGCCAAGTTCAGTAAGTGTGACTTTTGGAAGAAGGAAGTGGACTTGCTTGGCCATGTGATGACCGCCGATGGAGTAGCAGTGGACCCAGGAAAAGTAAAAGCAGTGTTACATTGGGACCAGCCCAAGACTGTAACCCAGATTCACAGTTTCTTGGGGATGGCAGGTTATTACCGCCGTTTTATCGAAGGATTCTCATCGATTGCTAAGCCTCTTACGCAATTGTTGAAGAAGGAGAAAAGTTCACTTGGACTCCACTGTGAGGAAAGTTTTCGAGAGTTAAAGAAGCGCTTGACCTCGGCCCAGTTGATTTTGCGGATATTCGCAAGGATTTCGATATCTATTGTGATGCTTCGCGTCAAGGATTAGGATGTGTCCCGATGCAGAAGGAAGAGCGCCGCTTATGCGCCAAGACAATTGAGACCTCACGAGGAGAATTACCCTACTCATGATCTGGAATTAGTTGCCGTAGTGCATGCTTTAAAGATTTGGCGTCATTACCTCATCGGTGTCGTTGTAGAAGTCTACAGGATCATAAAAGTCAAGTACATTTTCACCCGATCGGCACTGAATATGAGGCGAGAAGATGGCTAGAATTGATCAAGGATTACAATCTTGGAATCCACTACCATCCCGGAAAGCCAATGTAGTTGCAGACGCTCTAAGTCGTAAGAGTTACTGTAATGCTCGAAGTAAAGGAAAGTTGCCGAACTTTATGAAGAATTTCAGAAGCTAAAGCTAGAAGTTGTGTCCGAAGGGTTTATAGCCAATTTGGAAGTACAGTCTACCTTGGAGAAACAGATTCGTGAAGCACAACCAAAGGATCCTGTGTTGTCAGACATCAAGATCAAAATGGCGGAGGGGAAATTCAAAGATTTCACCAAGGATGATCAAGACATACTCTGGATTAATGGTCGATCGTGTACGGATATCGATGGTCTAAAACGATTAATCTTAAAAGAAGCCCATGACTCAAAGTATTCGATTCACCCTGGAAGCACCAAGATGTACCAGGATGTTAAGGATAAGTTTTGGTGGCCAAATCTGAAGCGAGAAGTCGCAGAGTTCGTTGCCTTGTGCGACACCTGTCAGAAAGTAAAGGCAGAACACCAGAGACCAGCAGGATTGTTGCAACCGTTAAAGATTCCAGAATGGAAGTGGGAAGAGATCGGAATGGATTTCATCACCGGCTTACCCAAGACTCAATCGGGTTACGATTCGATCTGGGTAATAGTCGATCGTTTGACTAAAGTCGCTCATTTCCTGCCAGTCAAAACCACGTACTCCGGAGATCGCCTTGCGGAGTTGTACATGGCCAGAATTGTCAGTTTGCATGGTGTGCCCAAGAAAATAGTGTCAGATCGAGGATCTCAGTTCACCTCTCGTTTTTGGCAAAGTTTGCATGAAGCATTGAGTACCCATCCGAATTTCGATCGCTTATCATCCACGCATGCATGGACAGATGAAAGAGTCAATCGATATTGAAGATATGCCGAGCTTGCGCTCTAGCGAATGCTACCGATGGGATAAAAGTTTGCCGTATCACGAGTTCTCGTACAACAACGCTTATCAAGCGACCGCAAATGTCTCCATTTGAAGCTTTGTATGGCGCGCTGCAGAACCCCGTTAAATTGGTCGAGACAATGAACGTCATGATGTTCGGGCGAGATATCATCCAAGAGGCGAAGAACAGTTGCTATGATCGGTGAAAGGCTAAAAATAGCCGATCATGGCGTAAGAGTTATGCCGATAACCGCCGTCGAGATCTCGATTTGAGCCGTAAGATTTTGTCTATCTTGAGTGACCCCGCCGAGGTGTCAAAGGTTTCATGCCAAAGGAAGCTTGCCTAGGTATGTTGGCCCGTTCAAGATTTTGGAACGCCGTGGGGAAGTTGCTTACCAATTGGAGCTACCGCAGTCGCTAGCGGAAGTACATGATGTCTTTCATGTCTCGCAGTTGAAGAAGTGTCTTCGTGTGCCAGAAGAGCAAGCCCCGTTGGAATCAATTGTTTTGAAAGAGGATCTTACCTACAAAGAGCAACAGTCAAGATCTTGGATGTCGCAGAGCGCCTCACCGAAGCAAGACGGTTCGTTTTGCAAAATCGGTGGAGCAACCACTGAAGGAGAAGGCGTGGGAACGTGAAGGAGAGCCGAAACCGAAGTTTCCTAGCCTTTTCTCTAGCTAGCTTTGAATCTCTGGTCGAGATTCCTTTAAGGGGAGGTTTGTAACATCCCAATTTTCTGAGCTTAAAAATCTTTTAAATAGTTAGTAGGAAGAAAATTCACCATTTGGATTTTATTTGAATTTAATTCAAAAGCTTAATATTGGACTTTATAATCAAAAACGTTTAATGTGAATAATCCCAACATGATCAATAGCCAAAACTATTTTATTTGGGTTCTATGTGCTCGATATATTTTCTAGATTTTTCTAAAATTTTTCGAGTTCATTTGCTATTTTCTATTGCCTATTTGAATTTCTCGTATTTTCTAAATTAGAAAAAGCTATTTAAAATCTCGAAATAGTCTCGGGCGAATTTCCCGCTTCGCCCATTTCCGCGCGCTCGCCCAACATCCGCACCCCACCTCCATCTCCCGCCTCCGCGCAAGTTGTGCCGACCCACCGCCACCTCTGCGGAGCTTCGCACGCTGGCTTGCCCGAGCCACCCTCACGCCTAGTGGGCCTCTCACCACGCCGTCGTCTTCGCCGGATCGCTCCTTCGTGTCCGAAGTCGGACTCGCAGCGCCGCCGCTTCCTCGCGGACTCTCCTTCCTCCGTGGCTATTTAAGGCCCGCGCCCGCGTCAGAATCTCCGCACCGCCTCCCTCCTCCAAAACCCTAGGGCCGCCTCTCGGATCGCGCCGCCATCTGGAAGGATCTAACCTTGGAAGTCCACCGCCGCCGAAGCTTTGCTCGCCGTCGGGAGCCACCGTTGGTGAGCTTCGCTCGCCGCACCACCCCGAGATCGCCGCGCATGGTCTACATGATGCGCACCTCATCATCCTCGATGGAGCCCGTGGTCCGCCGGAGCAGTCGCCTCGCTCGGTCGGAGTCACCGTTGTCTCGAACCAACCGCCTTTTCTCACGGTGTCGCCAAGTCACCCGCCGCTCGCCGCAAACCTCGAGCGCCACCCTAGATCCAATCTACATAAACCGGTCCATGGTGCATCGAGTCACCGGCGGTGGGACCCACTGCCAGCCTTTTGTCACCCCGTCCGAACATCCTCGGATGATGTCGGGCTGCGCAATATTCTGATTTTCCTTTAGGAAAATAATTGAAATTCATGAAATATCGATTTTCAGATTTTATGTATTTTCAATCTTCCAAAGCCCATAACTTTTGCATCCTAACTCCGATTGAGCCCATTCAAATTTCTAAATTTGTCTAAATTCAAGATCTATTTATCTGAGATTTTTATTTAATTTTTGGAGTTTGTTTTGCCTCTGTTATTTATTTGTTTTGGTTGTTTTGCTTCGTTTGTGCGTAGACGTCGATACTTCGGGGGTTTTCGTCGAAGAAGGCTTCAACCAAGCTCAAGACCAGTACATAGACCTATTCCAAGGCAAGTTATACCTTTGATCATATTGAATCCCAGTTTTTAAAATTACTTTGATTTAAATTATTGCATTTACTTTAAGTAATTATTTAAATGCTTTTGGGTTTAGATATTAATCCAATTTGTTATATCCACTTTGTCTATTGTATGTCATAATCTTTTGTCACCCTAGATTGGTTCATATTTAGTTGGTGCTATGGTATTACCAACGTGGGTTGGTTAGTACGAGTAGATTGCTTAGCCATGCTACGAGTCTCACATCTCATGTAAGTTGCAATTATGAAATGTGACTAAGTGATTATGGAACTGTGTGATAAAGCGTGTGTCTTTGTGTGCTATTACTCGTGATGGCATGTGTTGCACTAAACCAACTGGGTGGTAAAAGATTTAGACTAAGACAAGTGGTGGATACTGTGTGAATCGTGGCTTTGTGATTGGGATTTATCTGTGTGGTTTAGTTAGAAAAACTGGAAGTCTTGCCTTGGTCAATTAAGGACTTAACTTTGTGCGCCATTGAACTGAGCTATACTGTACGACCACATGTCTGGTGACAGGCTTAACTTAGTAGGTTACGGAGTTTCAACATTGGGGTTCAGGTGGATAGGTTAAGCTTTGTGATATGGGACTGTGTGAATAAGAACGTCAATGTTGAGACAAAGTTGCCGAACTGTTATGTTACGATTAGTGCTAGCTACACTAGTTGTATCGTGTGGGTAAAGTGTACAAACCTCTGCAGAGTGTTAATCAATCTATTCGAATAGCCGCGTCCTCGGTCATGGACAACGCTCGGGGATTTCACATGAGGGGTAGTGTTCATAAAATGTGGGATTGGGAGCTGTGTGATCTCAATCATATGGCTGTGTGAATCAATCAGTTTAGCTGTGTGTCTTTGTGGAAACAACTGTTAAATTAATATTGTTTATTTGTTTTAAATTATGCATTCAATCTATTATTTGTATTCAATTGCAAATGTTGCATTTCTGCAAAATAACCACAGAAGCCATTCCTTTGGAATAAGCCTGCATCTATATATTGCATTCGTGGTATGATTTATAGTACGGTTGTGTACTCACGCTTGTTGTAAAACTTGCGCCCAAACCTACTGTATGGAGGAGTCTTCGTGCTTTGAGGAGGAGTTTGTGGAAGAAGGTTGATCGCTAGGTCATCGATCCCGATCGGTTGCTCGTGGTGTCTTTGATTGGAGTTTGCGAGTTTATTTCGTTCACTGCGAGATTTCTTTAGTGTTAGCCCTGCGTGGCTTAATAAGTTGTAACCCCGACCTTAAGGTCAAAACTCTAAGTTGTTACTCAAACTATTCGTTTATGTTATATTTCGCTTGTGTGGATTGATATTCACCTATGTTATCGCTGTGTGCACTAGCGTGATCCTGGACTAGTGCAGAATACACAGAGGGTCCAGAATTGCATTTTTGGGTCCCGACAATTCTCATCGCCTCTAATGATAAAAATACATTGATGGAAGTGAAAGCTTGGTTATCTTCTAAATTTGATACGAAAGATATGGGAGAAGTTTCCTATGTTTTAGGAGTTGAAATACATAGAGATCGGAATAAAAGGATTCTTGGGTTGCCTCAAAAGGCATACATTCGAGGTGTTTTAAAACGATTTTCTATGGAAAACAACAAATCTGTTAATGTACCTATTGTGAAGGGAACTAAACTCGGTGAGGAATTATGTCCAAAAACTCCTGAGGAGAAAGCTAGAATGAATAGTATTCCTTATTCTTCAGCTTTAGGATGTTTTATGTATGCTATATTATTTACACGACCTGACCTCAGCCATGCCATTGGAATTCTCAGTAGATATCAAAAGAATCCTGGGGAGGAGCATTGGAAACAAATCAAATATGTACTGTGTTATATCAAAGGAACTATAGATTATTCATTATATTTTAATGGTTATAATCTTTAGCTGCAGGGTTATACTGATGCTGATTGGCAAGGAGATCCGGATGACCAAAAATCAACTTCCGGTTATCTATTTACTTTGGCAGGAGAGGCTATTTCTTGGTGCAGCAGGAAACATAATTTAGTTGCTCTGTCTTCTGTGGAAGCTGAGTACATTGCTGCATCTGAAGCAGCAAAGGAAGGTGTATGGCTGAGGGAATTTCTTGCATCACTTAAGGTCGTGGAAAGTGTATCACAACCTGTCACTATTTTCTGTGATAATCAGGCAGCGATCAAGATCTCGAAAGATCCTAAATTTCATAGTAAAAGTAAACACATTGAAGGAAGGTATCATTATATTCGTGATGTAATAAATAGACTAAAGTATGTTTGTTTGGTTTATTTGTTTAGCATTGATATGGTTGCAGATCCACTGACTAAGCGAGTTAGTCAGGAATTATTTTCCAAGCATGTTAAAGACATGGGACTTCAATTTGTTGATTAAAATATTTTCAGCCAAGTAGGAGATGTTGGATTTTTTATATAGCTTTCAACATTTATTGTAATTATTATCTGCTTTAACTCGATATGAAATATTGATATATGTGATAGGGAATTATTTAATGCGGAATTTAACTTGAGGAATTAATACTCGAGGTGCTGAGGACGGCTGTGCTGGAATATGGTAGATATATTTATTGAGATCGAGTCTACTGGAATTTAATATGCATACATTTGATTAATCCGGATATAGCACAGGGCGGAATAGCTGGATTTATTTTGCAGGATCAGCTCTGTAGGTTGTTGACCCACATGATCATATTGAAACTGATCTCGTAAACAATCTGATCATGGCACTTGACTCACACACGTGTACTAGGGACTAATATATTTTAACTCATAAAACTGGCATGTCTGATCGTGGCCGGTGACATGGCTCAAGAGTCTCACGGTGTACCAGAAACAGGTGGGTTAATTATAACACCTGGAAGTGGAGTCTATAAATAGGTCCCTACCCTCTAGCCTCAGAATGCAATTGTGAGCGGCACCACGAAAAAGACAGAGGAATAGAGGGTAGATCGAATAGACATCATAAAATCAATCTAAGATTTGCTAAAAATCCAACAATTTCTCCCAACCCAACCAACCCCCCTCCCCCCGCCCGCGTTCCCAAATCCACGCCGATCTCTTCGTCTCGAGGCAAAACCGCCTCCCGATCGCCGCCGCCGCAAGGTTGCACGGGGAAAGGAGGAGAGGAGTAGGCTGCGGATGCCGTTGGAGCGGCACTCGTGCTTCGAGGTACATCGATTGCTAGGTCCCAGTGTCCTTTATTGTCCGATTTGATGCTGCTGTTGCGTCCATGTTAATATATGGCCGATGGGTTTTGTACATGCCGTTATGGGCAGATTTGTGGTGGTGTGGACTGCGTAGTCGCCGTTGATCCTTAGGTTTTCGTCGTTGCGTCGTGCGATGTTGCAGTTATTCTGTATGGGAGCTGTCGATATGGCTTGTTTGATCCACTGGTTTAGTACTGGTCGATTCGCTCTACAGTTACTTCGATGTTAATCAGTGTTGATGATAGATCCCAAAAATACAGCGAGAATTACGCGTGCGCCAATTTACTTATGCTGTTCTGCCTGTATAGACGTGTAGTTAGAGCATGATGCCCTACTAGTAACTTACATGTTTTAGATCACCGGCATGGGTTAGACCCTTGCAACTAAAGTGGGAGATTATTTGCTATAGAAGAGCTATTGAGTCGGTAAGGCATAATTAAGGCGTAGACAACTAGACAATACTGGAGTATAGAGAATGGTGGTGGTGAAAAACGATTATTGGATTTTGGAGAAGCATGGTTCACTGGCTTTGAATAGACATGTTAATAACTAGGATGTATGTTGTATAGGAACAATTGTACTTCCCAGTTTTTATGCACTTTGGAAAATAATTCACTAATTCAGATACTAACGGACCCAATCAAGTATTGGTAATCCGTGACAGTTCGGGCACAAGCAACATATCCAGTTATCCACTAAATCTTTCTATGGAGATCATAGGTAGATGATCCTAATCTTAGTGTGTTGAACAATTGACAATAGTGTCAAGGCGTTTGGAGAAACCATCGTTTTCGGAAAGTTCAGCCGACTGTCAGGTTAGAAACGGTTGGACCGGCCCTGTGGGCGGTTGGACCGATCGGTGACCGACGGTTTGACCGGCCTTGGGCTGGCGTTCAGACCAGCCAAAAATGAAAAAGGTGAATTTTTGGAATCAGTCAAAAATCACTTGTGTGATAGGATGCATTTGCACTTAGTCTCATTGAAAGTGGAGTTTCGAGGAAAAAACTAGATAAAGTTTGAAATTTTCAAAAAGAGTGCAAGTCTAAGACTCACAAAATTTTCCTAAGTCCCAGGCGGTCTGATCGGCCGTTGGTTGGCAGTCAGACTGGCCATGGTCGGCGGTCTGACTGGCCAATGTGTGGTTTAATGCACCGGGAAGGCAATGATTTTCGTGGGTTAGGCCAAAGTCATGGGTTTCAGTACATAGGTATTGTATGATGCATGTTTTGGCTAATGTGGGTCAAGTTACAAAGAACTTGTACCCGTAATCGATTTTTTGGTCTATTGTTGTGTAGGTAGCTTGGAGTCAACGGCGGTCAACGACGAGGTTGATCGGCACTAGGCTAGGAGAGCCAAGGTCCAGAACGATCAAGGATACTGGGTGAAGTGGTTGGACTCAAGCATGGCGCAAGATGGACAAGAGCGATCAAACGACGGGTTTGATGCGACATGTTGCATCAAGTGGCGTGGGGATTAATGCAAGTGTCATGGTGGTTCCGGTAGGAGTCGAATGGGAGAGACTTGCCGATATTAAGAGAGTTATTGATCAACCTACACGTGGCAAAGTATGTGATTGTTTCACGAAGATTGGATTCGGTCTTTGGAGAAGGGTCGAGAAGAGGTATTTTGGTATCTTCGCCAAAATACCGGATTGGTGACCTTGAAGAAACCGCGGCACAAAACAGCGAAAGGAGAGGCGGTTTAGGTCAAAAGAAGATGAAAATCGTGACGATACGAATTCAGGAGACCCATTCACTTTGAGAAGTGTGCATGAGTATAGACCCGTTTGTGTGTGGGCTTAACAGGGGCCCGATAAGGTTTTCTCTCGAAATCTAGCCTCCACTATAAAAGGAAGAGGTGTAGAATTTGCACCTTGAACCCTTCCAAGTCAAGAAACCCTAATTTGTGATTCGAGAAAAGTGAAATAGAGGTGGCTACGGTTTGAGGGAGATGGATTGATTAAGTGCTCAAGTGTTGAGGTTTTATCCTCCATGGTGGAGTGGCTGTAAACCAACAATCTCTTGAATCAATCCAAGTGCGGTTTGCCTCAAGATGAGTTCTATCTTGTTCTTGCTCTCTCTTTTATGCCTTTGGATTTTTGTGTGTTCCTTTAGTTTTTCTTAGGTCTTTTGTTGTGATCTAAGGACCTATGAGAATTGATGTAGGGTCTTTCACCTACGAACAAGTTTTTGGATTAAAGCTTGAATTTCCTCAGTTCTTGTGCCTTCTTGATCTCATCCAAAAAATCATGGAACTTTGGCTTTGATCGTCCCGATCATCGACTGTAATAGGTTCATGACCTTCTTGATGAGCTATGGTTGAAATCTCGGGGGATTTGGATATCAGAATAAAAAGTTAGGTCAATTTGAGATCATCGCGAACTGTGGTCCTTATAGCCTGACCGCATCTCAAGCGGTCAGATCGGCCAGGTAGGTTTTGCCTCGTGGATTTTTGGTTTCAACGCAAAACTTTCACTATACTTGTATTTTTGATCTCCATAGCTTCCATAGCCACTTAAGTGAAGAAGAAGTTGAATACCGTCTGAAAGCATCTAGGCCCCTAAAAATAATTTTGGTAATTAATGTTAACAATGTATTATGGGACTAACATGTGTACTAAGATATTTAAAGGTTTAGTCTTGGAGTTTGAATGATGACATGAAAATAGCAATGCAAAGATGATAAAAGATCGACATGGCTCAAGGCAAATGTATCATGTAGTCTAAGGCTCATTTTGTAGTTTTTACCATTCTCGGTATTTAGAGAAAAGACCGGATTAGTAGGCTAGACGTCGTACTATAAAGAGAGATCATGGCTAGTAGCTTGAAAGTTTAATTTGTGCCATTTTGATCAACCATATGACATGCATTGCATTTACAATTGTTTTGGTTTCTGCCTCTGGAAAACTATTCAGAAAAATCGGTATTGCTCGCATGTGCTAAGCAGTACTATCGCATGTCAGTAGTACCAGAGTTTATATGATGGTATATATTTTCCAGAGAGCTTGTTTTTTGGAGTTTTTCTTGAATCCTAAAAATGGTATGACCGCAAGAGATAAGCGGTACTACCGCAGGTCGGTAGTACCGAAATCTAGTTGGCGGTAAGTATTTTCCAAAGAACATATTTTCGGGAGTTTTTGTTCTCCCTTGGAAAACGGTATGACCGCTTTTCTTATGTGGTACTACCATAGTGTGGTAGCACCGAAAATTACATGGCGGTATGTTATTTTCAGAGAGGGTGTTTTAATGTGTTTCTTAATCCTCTGAAAATCGATAATTCTGTTCTAGTTAAGCGGTACTACCACTGTGCGGTAGTACCGGTTTCTAGTTCAGAGCATTAAATGCAACTGTTCTGACCGTTGATCATGAAGAGCAGTAGTACCGAATTTGTTCAACGGTACTACCCAAATGCTGAAAATTTTAGGGATTTGTTCTAAACAGTTAGTTTTGTTGTTGGGGGCTATAAATACCCCCAACTGCACCAAGCTCGAAACCTTTGGCCATATTGAATACTCTTGAGGCTTTGGTGCTCTCTCTTCTACTCACTTGCATTCAATTCATATTTTGAGGTAGTTGAAGGTATTTAAGTGCATTGCATCATTAGTTTATCATTTTGGCACTCGATAATCTTCAAGCAAGCGCTGCGATTTATTACTCTTGATGATTGCTAGCACTTAGATGGCTTGAAGAAGAGTTTGTGGTGATCACTTCAAAGAAGCTTGTAAAGTGACCCGGTAAAGAATTGTGAAGTGGTTACGTGCTCACCATCTTCGGAGAGGAGGAAGAGCAACGATTGTAATCGAGGGAAGTGTTTGTGTGGAGTCGACTTGATTCGTTCAAGTTTCCTCAACGTGGACTAGTGAAGTCTGGCAAGTTTTTGATACCACGGGAAAAACATCAAGTGTCTACACTGTGGTTTTTCCTCTCTAGTATTTACGTTTCTGTATTTATATTTCTAGCTCTTACTTGTGTAGAATTCTTGCTACAATTGTTTTAGTAATCTTGAGTTGTCTTAGCAAATATTGATCATAGACTTTAACTTGTGCTAATATTTCTTCATTAAGATCACAATTGTTAAAATTGTCAATTAGAGCATAAGAATTTTTATAACCTCCTATTCACCCCCCTAGTTGGTCATTCTTGATTCTACACTGTTGGGGTTGAAAAAGAGTATGTGCTCCTATTCAACCCCTCTAGTCGCTTTGTCAGTGCAACACTTTCTTAAGTATTTAAGCTAGCAAGCTGAAACGACCGTATTTTTCAAACAGTGTATACTCGGTTTGCACAATTGCCCAAGATTTCAATTGCAGACCGAAATGGCACCAAACCTTCTTACAAACATTTTTTTTCGAGAACACGCAAAAGGATTGCGCGTCATTCTATTAAGCAGAAATAAACCAAAGTACAATTACAAAAACGACGGGCCAACAGCCCTCGAAACATTAAAAAAGATGAAAAAGAAAAAAAGAGAGAAAGACAGACAGACAACACTGAGAGACAACTAGGGACAGATCGACCAACAATCTAGGGGGTAAGCGAACTACTCCGGAAGTGTGAGTGCCTACAAACAGCGAGCTCCCGCCATGCGCCAAAGGCCGAACACCTCTGAGATACGGTGAAGTAGTAGATGGATTGGTGTGGTGTCGTGGTTGAATACCCTGTTATTACGCTCCTTCCAAATAAGCCCAAGAGAGAAGTATGATGCAAGAATCAAGTGCTCTCCTCTTCCTGTCAACCGAGTTAAGAGCTGCCAACCAGTATTCCTCCAAATTAATATGACCGGTCGGGCTAGAATGTCGCAACCCAACCCTCGCAAGAAAGAGCGACCAAATCTGGCTAGTGACCGCACACCCGATGAGTAGGTGATCAATGGATTCCTGGGAGTAACAACAGAAGACGCAAACTTAATATGTTTCGAAAAGTGAAGAATCTCAGTGAGCTCTCTATTAAGCTTGTTGAGACAAAGAAGCATGATCGCTATAAACTTGTTTATCTATTGCTCAAATTGGCATTGATCCTTCCTGTGGCTATTGCAAGTGTAGAGATGGTATTTTCTGCAATGAACAATGTGAAAAACAAGTTAAGAAACAGTATGGGTGAACAATACTTCAATGATTACTTGGTTACATACATTGAGCGTGATTTTTTTTCAACAAGTTAGTGATGATGTTGTCATCAATTGCTTTCAAAGCATGAAGTAATGTTGTATCAAGTTGTAATTTTTTAAAAATATTTTGTGATGTTGATTAGAGTGCAAACATATAATTTGTCACATTTAAACTTCCGTACTATGTCATTTTATGTTTTATGTTAGAATCGGTACTTCGAGCGAATTTAAATCAGTTTTAACTTTAACAGTATCTAAGAGCATCTACAATAGCCTATGTCACTTGTTACTAAGGGGTGGATACATCAGCATTTAGGTGATGTGGAGAAAAGAAGGTGAGCTTGTTTCTTTGCAAATCATTAATTGATCGGTACTTTGAGCTAATTTAAATCAGTTTTAACTTTAACAGTATCTAAGAGCATCTACAATAGTCTATGTCACTTGTTACTAAGGGGTGGATACATCAGCATTTAGATGATGTGGAGAAAAAAAGGTGAACTTGTTTCTATGAAGAAACAAGCAAATTGTTGAAACCAAGATACAAGAAACAACAAAATAACTATTAGAGACTTACTTGTTACCTAAAAACCTATTTTGTGTATAGCAATTAAAGTCTTAGATATAAACTCAAGAAACAATTCGTTGTTAGGCTTGTTTATTTTTATTAGACTGAGTATTCTCTCTACTCTTAGTAACAAGTTAAGAAATAAATTATTGTAGATGCTCTAAGACCACTTTTCTTTTTTCTATCTAGAGAAGTCTTCACTGTGTGCACCATTGATCATTTCACCGTAGATTTGTTAAGAGACAAACATCGTTGATTTGCTTGCAAGTTACGAGTTCCAACAAACGCGTCCTAGGGCAGATTTGGTGTGGCTCCACTTGTTTGTGCAAATACATTAGCCTCATGAATTAGCCAGTATTGGCAGAAGATTGTATTTTTCGACGGGCTTATGCCGCAGCAGTCTGAAAACTGATTGATTACACAATGTCGTGAATCGTGATCGTGAGCACGAAATGGGAACGACAGGGAATCACCATACAGACCAAACGTTAGTCATCCATCATGGTCCACGCGGAGCCACTCCAGCTCAGCACACCAGACGTTAGGATTGATTGTCATTTGTACTATATTTAGTACCATACCGCTAATCCGAGAACGGATTTGCTAATTTTCAGTTGTCTGAAATTTTCTTATCTATCAGTCACCGATAGTTGAACAGTATTAAGCCTAAAATTACAGTACCAAGTAATGTGCAATTTTACCGTAGCTCTACTGAAATTTTTAGTTCTATTTTTTTTGTATTTGTTTTTGTATTTCTATGATTCACCTAGACTTACTTTTATCTAGTTTAGATTTTTTTTTTCTTGTAACGTTCTTTTCGTGCCGTTAGATGAAAATCTAAAAGTAGAAACAAGTGAGTGAAAAATAACAAATTTTCAGACAACTTACACATAAACAGTGTCATCCAAGAAACTAGTTGTCCACCAGGAGCTCTTTAGAATACCCCCAAGGTGGCCCGTTCAAGGCAAGCAGCGCGGTGAATGTAGAGCGACCTATTCTTTCACCTTTTACTAAAGAACTAGAAGGTAACCTGCACCAAATGGCACCATTGCTCGGATACCTTAATACTAATAATAGATAACCTAGTAGTATAAAAGTATATAAATCCGAATGTAAAACCTGTATAAAAAAGCAATACATAAGCATAATGAATATAAGACCGAAATAAAATTATCGTCAAAGAAATTAGGAAAATGGGTACCTAAGCCGGAAAACCCATCACTTTAGTAATCTTGCATTCTTATGCGGAGATAAATTCCAACAAAGCAAAACACAAAAAGCCGTCATACAGTAAGAAAAACAGATAGAGAAGCAGCATCTATCTTACAATGCGAGTTGTTTATATTTTTTGGAGCATGCAGTTCTGTCAGGCACAGGATAATGAGTACAAAACTATAAATACGTACAAACATGAACCTCAGCTTGGCTATATATTTCTGGTCCTGAATCTGTTATAGTACTCATAGAGCTACGGTAATTACTTTTTTTATGTGAAGTAAAATTACTATCCTAAAGAACATGACATGCATAAATCAGTAAAATACATATGGCAATTTTGAGTTTTTAGAATACAATAACACTAACAGTTAGATGTAAATCTGAGCAGAATCATCAGCAAAACATAATTAACTAATGATGCAGTAAAATCCAATGGTGAGGTAGTGAGCCTGCAGAATTCCAGAATGTAACATTGTAAGAATGGCATTAGTTGAGGCCAATGTCATATGTCCTTGACCTCTTGTTATGTAAATCAGAAAAAACAATGCCTTATCCAAACCTTAACAGACAAAATTTTCTGCTCTTTTTCAACTCTCCTCCACCCATGGGAACCTTTTATATTTTTCATTAACTGAACATCACACACTCATGGTAAAAGATAGCATGTTTAGAATGATCAACAATACTCAAAGCCTTTAGTATTCATGCATAACCTGCAATATATTCAAAGCCTTCCTCATGTCGCCATTGCTTAACCGCATCAGGGCTGTCAAGCCACCCTCATCTACATCAAGCCTGCAAGAAAACGCAAAAAAAAAAAAAAAAACTTGTAAAGCCCCACTACAATTAGTAAAGAAATTCAAATACAGAAACCTAATGACAGTTCTAGATTTCTAATATAATCTCACAAGAAAAATAAGTGCTCACCCTTCAAATTTTATTATATGTTGAAGACGCTCTCTAACATGAGTGCCATCAAGTGGGGCAAATCTAAACCTAGTGCACCTTGATTGTAGTGCTGGGATGATTTTGTTGACATGGATGCATATGAGTGCAAACCTTGTGCTCATTGTATGCTTCGCAATTACTGTAGATATTAATAAGACGATACTGTTGATGCAGCTCGGTGACACAGGAATATTTACATAACAGTGTTCAAAAGGATTATTAGTATCATTAAAAGTTATATATTACAGAACAGCAGTAGACAACAGCAATGAAACATGTAGCAAAAAAAACTTCGTTGCTGGTTGGGAAGTACTGATTCTAGCGGCTGTTGATGATGTTGTTTACAGTAACTGCACAGAGCATTAGCGAGGTAGGCCCGCGAGGCCACAGGTCCCACCGGACGTGCATCCCAGCCGCAGCGAAAGAAAGCAGCGCAGATGGACGGCCACGGACATCTGCGTGCGCGATCGGGCGGGCGACGCTCGTTCCCACCAAGTGTTCCAGGTCAAATCGGACGGCAGCTGATTTGCGGGCAACGTGTAGCGGCCGGGAGCGGCGGTTTCCACTAGGAATTAACTTTCGAGAGTATATCTGTTACTGGAAAAATAAATATAGCCCCATTCTTTAGAAAAAGCCTAGGAAAGATCTGAGAAGCGGTATTAAGGCCTCCTAAATCTACATTCTATTGAGATCAGCACCGAACACTTGACTATCTCAATTACACACACACACACACACACCAAAGGCGGCAGCGTGTTGAATAAAAAGACATAATACGTTAAACCCTTACAAAGGAGACAACACAAACAATTAACGAAAACAAAGAACGAAATGCATCAGAACAGAGTTTCACTGCAACAGTATAGCTCTCTTTTATCTTGTGAAACATTCCTATGGACTGAAACATATGATCTGCAGGACACAGAAACAATTCGTAATAAGTAAAAACTTCCAAGGGAAAAAGGACAAAACAACAATATAATTTTGTAAAAGAAATGCATTGGCATTTGGAATGGGCGGAACAAAGAGTCCCATGTGTGGGTAACGGTAAATGAGTAACATATGGACAAAAAACATGGCAATAGGCTGGAAAACATGTCAGAAAAATCTAATATAGCTATGGTTGCATACAGTAAAAGCAACTACCTGTATCAGCAAATCTGCAAACTGAAAGGCAAATGGGCAGATAAGATGCTCTTACTGAAACATGATGGTGTCATCGACAATTGAGGTGCATGTGTGATATGCATCCATATATCAAAGTACAAGTATCTGAACACCTTCTAATCTTTTTTTTAAGAAAAATCTAGTACAGTTGCTATTAATACATGTAAAGGTATCTTTATAGAGCAGAAAGTTTACAGGCAGCCGTACAACGTTAATTCAGACATCACTTAAAACTGAATAGCATGAGAGGCATGTGCCAAGGCATTATTAATACACGTTGAAGTGAGGCAACAAAGGATTTAATGGTTAATCATGTGCAAATAAGAACTCATTGTAAATCTGAAGGACAACAAAACGAAAGCATCCCATTCACCTTGTCAAGCCCTGATGTGAATTGAAATATAGGATCTGCACTGAAACATGATGGTGTCATAGACAATTAAGGTGTATGTCTGATATGTATCCATATATCAAAGTCGAAGTATCTGAGTACCCTTTAATCTAACTTTCCAGAAATAGCTAGTACTGGTGGTACTAATAGCTGCAATGTTATCTTTCTAAAGAATTAAGTTTACAGGCAGGCGTACAGCTTGAATTAAGACAACATCTTAAATCGAATAGCACGAGAAGTATGTACCAAGGTATTATTACTACACGCTGAAGTGAGGCACCAAAGGATGTAGTGGTAAATCTTTTGCAAACAATAGGCCATTGTAAATCTGAATGACAACAAAACCAAAGTCACCCAGTCACCTTGTCAAGGACTGATGTGAACTGAAATCTAGGATCTGAAAGAAACCGAAGCAAAAGTTAGACATTAAAGCTATGTAAGCCACCTAGACAATGTTGTAGATCGTAAACACTGGCAACTGTGCGATGCAACTCGAGTAATCAAGACAATATCTTAGAAGTTAGCAACTATGTGTGCCCCAAACATTATATCTCTAAAGGCACTAAACAACAATGAGCAAAAAAAACTCACTAATACAGAGGCTAGCCGCACATCCTGTTACCAGTTCCAGGGGATCTTTTTCTTATCCTCTTGTCTTCTCACCTACGAACGCACAGAACAAAGAAATATGGGGAGAACAAAGCCGACAAACTGGAATGAAGTATAGAAGTAACATGAGTAGAGCTTTGTACTGCAGTCGTTGTCCATGGCAGAGAAGGTCGAAATTAGACCTCGCAACAGGACTGCCGCCTGATTTTAGCTGCGACATCGTCCCTGCCAATTGATGTGGCCTGAGAACAATGTTGTAGACCGTAAACACTGGCAATTCTGCGATGCAACTCGAGTAATCAAGTAAATATCCTAGAAGTTAGCAGTGCACGCGCGGCGCAAGGGAGCCGAATCCCGGGGCCAGGCACAGCCAAGCACAGGGGGGCGAGTGGAGCAGGGGAGGAGCCAGGAGGCGCGCACGGGCCAGGACCGAGCCGGGTGCGGCCAGAGGCGGGCACGCGCGGGCGTAGCTGGCGGCGGTGGCGCTGACGCAGGGAGAGCCGGTGCCGACCGCAACACCAGAGGGAGGCAGCGCCATGGGGAAGTGCGGCCGGAGCAAGATCCAGGAGGGATAAAAATGGAGGAAAGAGAAATGGGGAGAGAAGAAATGAAGTGAGGAAGAAGCAAGAAAGAATGAGAGGCGGGGATGAGAGAGGAGGGAGGGCGCTGGAGGAAGGGACGACGCTGGAGGGAGGGGAAGAGGCGAGCGGCAGGAGGCGCCTTCGAGAAGAGCAGCGGCACGTGACGGAGCGAGAGAGGAGCCGGGAGGAGAGAGGAAGGGGGAAGACCGAGTGAGCAGCGGTGGCTGGCGAGGGAAACCTAGCAGGCGGCGGGAGAGGAAGAGGGAGGGGCTAGGAGGCCGAGGGGAACGACGCGAGGCACGGCGGCCGCGGGCGACGCGAGAAGAAGAGGGAGGCACCGGGAGGGGAAAGGAGCGAGGAGAGGAGCGCGACAGAGGGAGGTTGAGGGGGTGACGGGGGAGGAAGAGGGCCGCGGCCCCGCGGCGGCACAGGAGGGAGAGGGAGAGGACCGGAGGCGGAAGGGAAGAAGCGAGGGGAGGAGATGCGGCGCGGGACGCAGCGAGAGAGGAACCGGAAGGAGAGAGACCAGCGGGATGAAGGTTCGCGTCTTCGGGGCGATGTGGACGCGCCAGCGCCGCGCGTTCACTCCGCACGCACCGGGCGGGATTGGACGTCTCGGAGCTTAGATCTGCGCGATCCGACGGCGGCCGATTTCCTGCCGACGTAGCGCGCCCGGGAGAGCTCCAAAGCCACGGGCCTTTAAGGTTAGTAATAATACCGTGCGCTCGCCACACCAAACAGCATACTCCTATTTTTGAGGGACCTCTCTGTGTGTGGGGATCCACAATTAAGGATAAATATAAATTTTTAAATTATTTTTGTGGTAGTATAATGATAGATGTTATGAACGTTAGGCCGGGTGAACCAACTTTTCAGGGCTGGCCCAAGTGGCAGAAGGCTCTTATATAGTCTTATGAAACGGCGCGTTCAAGCCAACCCACTCGCATTTTCCAGTCCTAAATGGAAGGCCCACCAAAAAGAACGGTTAGTAACAGCCAGCCCATCAAGCTTTGCCCTGCGTGTAAACTTTTGTCCCCGCCGTCTTGCGAAACCACGCGTCGCACACGCGGACGGCAAACCATTAAGTGTCGCCACGTAGCACATAGTGCCCACGCGGGTGGACAAGTAACAACTTCACGTTACGGGCGCGTCCGCCACCGGCTGTCCGACTTCACGTTACCGGCACGTAGCACATAGTCCGCCTACCTACGCGCGACGGGCTCGTCTGTAACGGTCCCGAAATTGGGATTGCTAGAATCTGTATAACTGTTCAGGATATACAGTTGTAAAACTGTAGTTTCATAAGCAATAAGAATTAAAATTTTATTACAGCAGATAAAACATAACAACCAATTTGAAAGCGAAAGTGGGCATCCAAGCCTAAACATAATATATTACAACACAAAAGTGAACAGTAACCACATGCAAGCTTAGGAGCAGAAGAGACCCTAATACCAATAGTCGTCCACGTCTAGTGGTTCCTCCTGATTGCAAGGATCACCTGTTTCTTACCAAAATTCCTCTGTTGATGTTTAGCAAGAATGAGTACTACTACCGTACTCAGCAAGTTGCATAGAAAGTTCTATTTAACTATATGCTAGGATTATCAAAGGAGTGGTACAGTTTACCAACAGGTATATATGTGGAATGCAGAAGTTGAATTTAAAAGCAGTATAATACTTGAAAACAGCAAAACAGTAATATGTATAAGGGATTTACAACCTTTGCAATTATCCAATTAAAACTGTAAAATCCTACTTATGCCTTGTATATTGGAGTCACCCATAAACACAGCTTCATTAACCGGAAGCATGGTGTATTCGAATACTATTTAATATATACTCTGCAGAGTTGCCCAACTTTACCCACAAGATATCTCAAGATTGTACTGTCAAGCTATATACACACAACCATTAGCGCGTGACTAAGCTGAGATAACACTGTCTTTTCCACTGCTCAACCTTTCTAGTCTCTACCTAGTAGATCTTAATCCATACAACTCGGGAGACTACTGGCCAATGGTGGAATCCGCACTCCGAGGCTGATTGACCCATACCGTTGTGCAGTTCAGCAAGTGCCCTAAAAGGGTCCACTTCTAACTCACCCCATTCCTCGGCTGCTCTAACATACCAGAGCAGTTGACAACCTATAGATATTCAATTGGGAGAGCAGTGTACTAAGTCAAGTTGGTTTAAATCACACCTGTGGTTGAGCGAGATCTGTGTCTGTTACTTGGCACAAGGTTCTTGTCCTTACTTGACATCTTGTGAGGCGATGGACCATTTACCAACTTGTGGTCGTCCACCTCTAGATCTCACCGGTGTCCAATTTTAACAAGTATATTAGGTTGTCCAAACAGCTAGCCTCAACCCTCAACTTTCCACCAAAATCCTATTGGCATATAGCCAACTTTCCTTATTAGTATTTCAGAAGAGTTTTATATGATAAAGTGGAATATTTGCTATTATTTTATGTGGACTAAGCTTGTCAAGGTGAATATGGCTTACAAGAATGGGTGGGTTGGTATGTGGGGTGAAAGGCTTTATCTATTCAACATGGTATTCCAAAGTATTATTTCAATATTAAAATAATTGGCTAAAATATATTAATTAAAGTAATAGCATAAATTATAAGAAATGTAGGTTCAATATGTTCAAGGTATGCAACTTGCCTGCTGGCTCGAATTCCTCAAAAGGTCCTGCTTCGGGTCTGATCGACGTAGTCTGAAGTGGTTCGTCGAATTCGGTACCTAACGCAAGACACAAAAACCAAATAAATATTCGGCTTGACAAGGAATAAGCCTAAACACGAATCCAAGTACAACAAAAATATAAAAGAGATATCAAAACCAATAAAAAGGATAAAAAGATTTGATGGGAGGCTGATATAGCTAAATGGGCTCAAGAATGGGTTTTCTGGGCTCAAGACGGTTAAAAGAGCATGGGATGTTGATCTAGGGTTTCAGTGAATAGTACCAGTTTTACTGTTCATACCTGAAACAGATAATAAACAATAATTAGATACTAAACAAGATAAAGAACAGTTATCCATTTACTGTTTTCATAATCAAAATGATAATATGAATGAACAGTGTATGGGCTGAATTAGAAGGAATGGTGACATGCTGTGAACAGTAACGGACTACAGTACTGGGCTGAGCCCAGTTGGCTCGGAGGCCCGATGGCCCAACCGGCCCATGCGGCCTGGCCTCATAAGGCCTTAGAGACGCTCGGCCGAAGGCCAGAGTGCTTCTTCGGCTCTCTCGCGCGGAGGGGAGGGGCGAAGAAGTCGGCGGCGCTTCCGCGGCAGTGGCGACTGGTGGTGAAGGGGCGCAAGCGGGGAAGCTCCACCGAGGTAGGTCCTCTTACCTCTAGGGCTTTTGCGGGCTCGGGTTGCTTGGGGTGGTTTGGCTACGGGACCCATGGGTGGTGGTGACGGGGAAGAGCGGCGCCGAAGCGGCTCCGGTGGAATGGTAGCCGTGGGTGGTGGGGAAAGGGATTGGGGAGGGAATGGGGTGTGTGGGTGAAGAAGGAAGGGTCGGGGGTGGCTTTTATAGCCGGCGAGGGAGGCGAAGGCAGGGGCGGAGATGGCGGCGCGTGTGAGGTGAGGTGGCGATCGGGAGTGTTCTACGCCGGACGAGAACGGGAGGTGGAGGCATGGGCGCGGGTACGACGGCGTTGCGGTGGCGGGGTTCTCTCACTGGAGCGAGGTGGGAGGTGGTGCGGCGGGCGAGAGCGGCATGGGAGCGGCGCAGCGCTGGCAGTTTGGTGCGAGCATCACATTGAAGACGAAGGTCGGGAGGTGGCGGCTGAGAAGGTTCCCCGCTGGGTGAGGTGGCGGCGTCCATGGCGACGCGCAGCAGGGGCGACGGGGAGGCGACGGTTTTGGGCTAGAGCTGTTTTCGGAGGGGAAAAACGGGATGGCCAAAAAGGAAAAGCGGGATTTGGGTTAGAGTTGCCAAATTAGGAAAGAAATCAAATTCCAACCAAAACTCAAATCGAAATTTGAAATTCTGAAATTTTGAGATGTTTCATCGTCCTCCGCCGCGCCACACTGTCCGCTGCGCTGCCTGGCGTGCTTGTTTAGTCATTTGAGCACTATGATAAGGTTCATGGGGAAACAATAATTCGGTCAGAAACAAATTGCCAGCACTTCTGAAATGTTCAATTTGTACCTGATTCTGTGCGCTATTCTACCCTTCCTGGTTAAGGAAGACGAGGAACTTTTTTATTATTATTATCTTTGTAGTTTTGTCAATTATACTAAAGTAATGAACAAAGGAGAGGCAAATATGCAAAACTGCACCAGATGACCAGACCATGTTTGAAGAAGCAGGCAAAATTATAGTAGCATGAACATAAGAACCAGCATTAGAGATTCCTTGAAAAAAAGAACTAGCATTGGATAAATGTATCCAAAATACCATATGTACTGAGAATGTTTCACAACTGAACGGTTTGGCAGCTGGAAACAGAAAGGGATTACAGCAGCAGTTACCATTTACCAACAAGCCTGCTTGAATCGGAAAACAAATGGTACATTCAGGCGATTAAGTCTCCCATCTTGCATTGCAGCAAACCTGCAATCAGTGAACTAAAAAATCCCACCATGTGCAATCCTATATCTGGCTAAGCTTTTCCTGTAACCTAAACCGATGTAACTTTTGGTAAGGGCATCACGTCAATTGCCTTCTCCACACTGCAATTATCTCCTGAAAAAAAAATAGACTGGAATCTGGATGGCTACCATGGCCAGCCTATTGTCCTAGTTCCTCTGCCAAGAAATAGAAGAAAAACAAAATATCAGGGAATTGTGAATCCTAAACAGAGTATTTCTAACTGATAGAAAGCCATGAATGAAATAATGAATAACATATGCATCTACACGATAAACAGATTATTTCTTAACAGTGCTTAATTTTCATGGGACATGAATCTTGCAATTGGTATCCTATTGGATACAGATGCAACAAAACATCACAACAAAGCAAACTTTGCACATGAGCAGTTTCATTAGAGAGACCAGCATTGCCTGTTAATATCCTATGAACGAATTCAAAAACTAATTTGAAACATTCCTTTTTCGAAATAAAGAATGTCTAACCAAATTTACTGATCTCATGATCATGCATAATAAGTCGGCGTTCTTTAGAAAAGGGGAAATTTCCAGCCATGCTGCGTCCAAATTCCAACATGAACCAACAATCATCAAATATGGATACTGTTATGACCACCTCGTGACATGCTGTACACATGTACGCGAAAAAAAAAATGACACACCAACTAGAGGACGGCACCACCGACGGCGTCGGTACCGGCAGAGGCGGAGATGGCGACGTCGACGAGAATCCGCATGCGCTCGATCTGGAGGTCGCGCATAGCCTCTAGGCGCCGCTCCTCCAGCCGCGCCGCCTCCCTCTGCTTCGCCGATTCCACCCGCTCGTACATCCCCGCCAGTCTATCCAGAGCCGCCGCCACCTCCGTGCACCCTCTCCCTCCGCCTTCGTGATGATGCCCCAAGGAGGAGCTCACCGGCGACAACGACACCGCCGTCCTCGGCCGCTTGGGCACCGGCGGCCAGTCCCGGGGCAGAGGAGTCCCGCTGCTCTCCTCCTCGTCCTCCTTCGCCTTGGGAATGGCGGCGCTGCGGGGCGGGAAACCAGGGGGAACGGAGGGAGCGAGGTGGAGGAGCGCGCGGAGGCGGTCGAGCGAGCCCGAGACCGGCGGCGGCGGCTCGGGCCCCTTGGACCTGGTGCGCTCGGCCCTGAGCCGCTTCTTGAGGTAATCCATGCGGTTCTTGCACTGCTCGACGGTGCGAGGCGCGCGGCCGCCAGCGGCTCGGCGAGCGGTGACAGCGGCGGCGCAGGCGCGCCAGTCGACAAGGCGGAGGGCGCCGGCGCCGGCGCGGAGGTGGCACGGGCCCCAGGCGTCGAGCAGCGCGGACGTCTCGCCATCGCTCCACGGCTCGGGGGTCCACGCCGGAGGCGACGGCGGAGGGCGGCGGCGGGTGGACATCGGCGCGCGCGGCGGACGGAACTGGTTTGGGCGGGCGGGCGGCCGCGAGGGGCGTGCGCTACTCGTGCCGTCGTGATCAATTGCGCTCTCCTGACCCTGGGTCTTCTGTGTGGGTCTTATATATAGGATTTTTTTAAAATAATATTATTTTAAAATATAATTACAAAAATAAATATTCTTCCCAAAAAATTGCAAAAATGGGTTCAACTCGCGACAGGTACCTGTCCCCAATTGAACTGGCAACAAGGACTCTATTGACCCCCTGTCACTGGCCTAGTTCCCTGTCGCCACTGTCGTGGACCGTATAAAAACCCTTTGAAACCCTAAAATTCGGCACATGACGCATTTTTATTATAAAAAAAAAAGAGAAGAAGGGAAGAGAGAGGAGAGGGGAGGAGAGAAGCTAGCGAAGCGCTGCCTGTCCGGTTGCTCACCTTTCAGGTAATATTTTAACCGAATGGATTACATAGTTTTAGATGCATGGATATGTAGTGCAGTATGTTTTACATAATACTTTTCGCCGAATAGTCTAGTTTTTGATATGTGATTAATCGTGAAAATATTCTTTATGGTGCAGTGTGTCAAATATGTTCGACGTCGTCAATTTTAAAATTTACTACGGTCAGGGGACTATTATGGAGGGTCCCGAGAGGATTGATTTGTATTATTTTCAATCGACGACCGTGCCCCTACCAAGACCAGAGCATCATACATGGGGGCACATATTGGGAGTTAGTGCAGCTGAAGGGAATAAATTCATGGTAGTCATATATACGCATGGCGAGGGAGGAAGGGTGGAAATTGATCCTTCTGGCTCAGTCATATGCTAAGCCCACTCCTCCATCCACGGCTGAACAAGAAGGGGGTGCTAACGCCGAAGAAGAAGTTGGGGGCTCCAACCACAACGCGGCACACACAATGGCTGAAGCTCCAGGAGTTGCTGAGACTGTCGATGAAGACCCTACGAAAGTAGCTCCTTCGGTCAGGCAAGCTAGTGACCTTACTGACGAGGGTAAGGAGTTGGAAGCCATAGTGCAAAGGATGGATCTCGAAGACCGGGACTACATGGCATTATCAAAAGATGAAGGTTCCGATAATGAGGATGATGTAGACCAGCAGGTGGTTCCATCCGAGTGGAACACATACCAGTTCGACAACCTCGTCGTCAACGAAGGCTCCCGTGTGTTGTGGGAGTACGACCAGAGCGAGGTCAGGCAAGGAGCTATATACAAATGCAACGAGGTTGTGCAGGAGGCGATCAAATTCTAGGCCTTGTCGGTGCGACGCACATTCATATTTATCAAGTCTACACTAAGATGCTACGACGTGAAGTGCGGTATAGAGGGATGCCCTTGGCGAGTGCACATATTTCATCCTAAGTGGGACATCTACTGGAAGTGCCCTATAGTGGTTCCTCATACATGCGTCGTTTTGGAGGCAGTGCAGTCCCACCGGAACCTGTCATTAGGCTTCATCACCAACCTCATGTACGGTGAGATCGTGGATAATCTAGATTTTGAGCCATGATCCATCATTTGAGCGATTAAGACAAGGTTCCAGTACACAATTAATTATGCCAAGGTCTGGAGGGCAAAACAGAAGGCATTAGAATCAAGGTTCGGCACGTTCCAAGATTTCTACCACAACCTCCCCGGGCATCTCCGAGTCATACAAGACAGGAATCTCGGCACTCATATCGACATTCAAGACGCCACGCATCCGAAGTGGGCCAATAAGGGGGTACTGCAGTGAGCATTCTTCATCTTTGGTCCATGCATCAATGTATTTCGGCACTGCCATCCAATCTTGTGCACGGATGGAACATTCCTGACTGGAAAGTACAAGGGCCAAATACTGACTGCAATAGCGACGGACGGGAACAATCAAGTTCTTCCTGTGGCATTCGCTTTCATTGAAAGCGAGAACACAGATAGCTAGTTACGGTTTTGAAGAATATGAGAATTTCTGTTGTGCAAGGTGGTCCCAACATATGCCTCATATATGATCGACATGCAGGGCTGCTACATGCAATAGCTCAGCTGCAACAAGGAGAGAACGTACAACTTTCATGGTCGGATCTACAGAGCAGGTGGTGCATGAGGCACTTGGTGCAAACTTCTATAAGCAGTTCCACAACAAGAACTTGATGAACTCGCAAAGCGGTGTGCAACCGTAATCGCAGCAGGTTCAAGCACTCGAAAATTCTGGATGAGCAGACCCAGACGCATAGAAGGGAGGCAGCGAGAAGGCCCACCCCAAGCGCTGACCAGACCCCCGAAGCATTGCTACAGCTACCCATAGATGCTCCCAGATTGATAAGGAGGACAGGGGCGCAGGTGAAATGCTTCTCAGACTAGATTGAACATGAGCCTAAGGAAAAGTGGTCGCTGCTACATGACAGAGGTAGTGCTCGATATGGTATCATGACAACCAATATATCCGAGGTGTACAACTGGGTCATACATGGCGCAATGTGCCTCCCTTTGGTTGGTATTGTGGAGGTAATTCTCCGCGGTACCACAAACTACTTTATTGACAGATGCAACAACGCATCGCTCGCCATGGCAAATGACAGAGTAATCTACTCCGCCATGATCACCAAGTACATGGAAGAGAAGAGCCAGAAGGGTGAGATACATCGGGCATACAAAATGGGCACAAGGGAGCTTTACTTCGAGATAATGTGCAGAGATAAAGGACGCTGCGGGACTAAGCGTAAGAGAATCACCCACGAGTGCACGCTACGCCGCAGTAGTTGTGTATGTACTTGCAACAAGCCCCTTCTTCTGCATAGGCTCTGCTCCCATGTCATGACCGCATGTTCGACAGTGGCGCAGTATCCCGGCCAGTACATCTCTGACTATTTCAACAAGGAGATGGTGATGCAAACCTGGGGAGCAGAGATGTATGATTACGCCGTGGTTAGCCATTTCACTAGCCATTCGACCTGGGAGTAACTAAACTGGGCCGTAGACATTGATAAGCTAAAGGAAAAGGTTGGCTAGCGACAGGTACGGCGTATCAGGAACGACATGGACGAAGCAGAAGAAGGATGTCGTACGACGACGTGATTCATTTGTAGGGAATCTGGGCACACCTTCAAGAAATGCCCCACGAGAAATCCTTAGGACGAATGAGACATCGACACTCCGGATGTCGTCACGGGGACCTCATCCGGTCACCCGACTCGAGACGGTCCACATGGGGGTGTTGAGGTCGCGACCACGGGAAAGCACGGGCAGTTGTAGTATGTTATTGGCAATGTTCTGAATTATCATTTTGATTTGAAAAAAATAAGTGCTATGACGTTTTGCTGAATATTATGTAATATCAATATGATTTGTCGTAGATTTGATATAAACTAAGTGTTATGACATTTTGCTGAATGTTATGTAATATCAGTGTGATTTGTCATAGTTTTGATAGTACTGGCAAATTCACATTTGTTTCCTTACATAATATGCAGTGCATGTACATGACCAATGTAATGCAAGAGGTCATTTCTCCAAAGTTATCCATCGTGTATGAATTCCCAGGCACATCGCAATATCACTTACCTTCCCACTTACGAATCATTGATATCTTAATCGTCCTCGCAAAGTTCTTCATAAATTCACCACACTAGAACAACATACAACGATAAAAAAATATTATTGCGAGTTTAACAGATTTCGTACCGTTAAAAATCTATGGAAATCATAAACAGACTAACCAGTTTAGGATTTCAGCTACCTATCGCCAGTTGAACTGGCGGTAGGGACCCATTTTTGTAATTTTTTTTAGGGCGGCTATTTATTTTTGTAATTATCTCTTAAAATAATAATATTTTTTTAAAAAAATCTCCTAGCGAGGGAGTGGTGGACTAGGCTTGAGTTACAGTGCGTCACACAAAAAGTTAGTCCCCGCTGGGTTGTCGTCTCGTTGATGTCGTACGTGTGCCCGCCCGCGGCCTTGCGCTGCGCCTGTTCATTCTGTGTTTGTGCGCGCGGCTCATGCCGTAAGCAGCTAGCAATCGCACGGTCTCGGTCTCCCTGCGGCCACTTCTGGCAGTGAATATTGGGTTGTTCGGTGGCAAGAGGTCCTTTGCAAAATTCTGGTAGAACAGGATAGTTCGAGAGGGATTAACTTAATTTTTTTTTTTAAAAAAAAGGATTCAAAAACCAGCCTCTAGCTACTTTGCAAAATTTCTATTTTAATGGATTAATTAAAGACTAATTGCAAAATTCCAAAAAAATAAACCATTTTTAATGAATGAAATAAACTTTAATTAAATTCAGTATTTTTTGTGTAACTTGTTGAAATTTTGATATTTTTCCTTTTTCCTGGATTGCTCTCTCACCGCCGCACTTGATGGGCGCGCAGTGACTGTCGCGCCATCGCGGGCAGTCCCCGCCGCATCCGGGATGAGCACTGTGTTCTGATTGTGGCAAAAGAGGGCTAGTTCTAAAAATTAAACTGATTAGGGGGCCACATATGCCAAAATTTCCATCAGTCTATCGACTGTAGATTTTCTTTCTTCTCCTCTCAGCATTCTGTACTTATTTTTTCTGGGGTATGTAGTGTAGAACAGGAAAAGACTGGTACCACATATGGTTTATGTTAGATCATGTGGCTAGGTCTATGATATTTTAGTTGATGAATAATTAACAATGTTGGGTACTGATGTTATTTGAGGTGTATGACGTGTGTGGACTTATATCGGTCAAGTTGAGAAGAACTTGTGTTAGGAAAAGATGGTGTGTTGGTCTTTGTATGTGCAGGGTAACTCGGAGGCGATCGTGATCTACGACGGTGACTGGGAGATGGCTTGGTGCGAAGTCATAGTTCAGAGGGTCGAGGATGCTAGAGAAGACAGTCGAGCTTGAGTTGGGGTGCGTGGAGATCAAAGATGGATGATATGTGTTGGAGCTACGGAGATGCGATCCGGAGGCTACGACACATGATAATTTTGAGGTGTCCAAAATTGGTTTTGTAATCTGGTGTAAAAGCCCAGGTATTGGGTCCTATGACTTTAGTGGGCCGTACGTGAGTGATTATGTGTCAATGCTAGAAGGCCTGTTAGGGGTTCTAGGTTTTTTGCTCATGCATATGAACTGTAGGGTATAAATAGCTGGTCGCGGCTTGGTGCAGCTGTTACCGAAAAAAATCAAAGTTAGTCGTGTTAGGGCCAGCGGTTGTGCATGATCTCCAGAGGTAAATAGATGCGTGAGCTTTAGCGGCTACTTGATGTTTTCTTTTCGGTTGAGTTTCTAAGAAAATAGATCAAGCAGTTTTTTTGTGCGTGCGCGAGCCATCCATCCTTGTTGTTTTACTGCATGATGATCGTTTCCACATCAAACATGAGTTAGATGTGTTACTCTCGCTATTGAGTTTCTGTGCAGTCTACACGGCAAAAGCAATTGCTGGTGCATCCGGGTGCGACGTCGTTGGACGCTCGCGTCGTGGTTCCCAAATCTGGATGACGTTGGTTTATGCTTGTGGCGGCTCCAGGAGGCAGTGCAGACTAGGTGCTAGAAGAGGCCGGCCACGTTTTGGGTTGTTGATTATCTAGTTGCGGCTGGAGGTGCTAGAGGCTAAACAGATTTCGATTGTAGGGCATTGATGTGCTGTACGGTGGCTGTACACCACAGATTTCTTGGTAGAGTTGATTGCTAGCGAGAGCTATGCTTGTGTTGTGCGTGTACTGCTAGCTGCTTACAAAGGATTTGTTTCAGCTTTTATATGGGTGTGTGTTTGATCAACAGTACTAGGAGAGAGTAAAAATAATATTTTTCTTTCTTTCTTTTTGCTGTGATCTTTTGGTTGTTTTGTTGGCATGTTGCACAAATCAGAAAATAGCAGGATTGTTGAAAAAGCTTTCGATATAGATTACAATCATTCACCCTCCTCTGATTGAGATTAACGATCGTACAAGTGGTATCAGAGCGGGTTGCTATGGCGTCAGAGAGGTATGTGAATCGTCCCCCTATGCTAGATGGTACTGATTTCGCTTTTTGGAAGTGTCGTATGCAAGCTTATATTGAGGCTCGAGGTAGTGATGTTTGGAATAAGGTTTCTAGGCTTTATGAGGTTCATGTTACTATTACTAATATAAATAAAACAGATGTTGATTTAAATGCTCAACCTCGTAACTTGTTGTTTCAAGGGATTTCTCGCAAAGAATTTGATCGTGTAGCTCATATTAATTCTGCCCACTTAATATGAAAAACTCTTTGCAATTATCATGAAAGAACCACTAAAATCAAGAAAGTGCGTAAAAATCTTTATCAAAAAGAATATTCTGATTTTGCTATGAAGCCTGATGAATCTATTAATGATGTTTTTGCTCGCTTTGAGAAAAAATTGAGTAATTTGCGCAGTGTTAATGTTATTCCTACTGATGAAGATAATGCCACTAAAATTTTGAGATCTTTAGGTTCGGAGTGGTTGATGGTTGTCACAACTATCAATCAAAATGTCGATCTAGATACTTTAACCATGGATGATCTTTTCTCTAGATTGAAAACTTATGAGATGGAAGCTTTGCCATCTAAGATCGATAAACCTTCATCTTTAGCACTTGTGACTAACCCCGTGTAGGCTACTTCGTTGAGTTATTTTCTTATGTCTGCTTTGTTTTCTTTTTCAGAGGAACAGTTCGAACAACTCTCTGAAGAGGATTTGGTGTTGATCTCCTCACGGGCATACAAGACACTCAACAACGTGAGGATTAGAAAGCGAGGTGGCGTGTCAAGTTCGATCAGGTGCTATGAGTGTGGCGAGCCACGTTACATTAAGGTGGATTGTCTCAAGCTCAAGGGGATGATGATCAAGGAAGACAAGATTTACCGTCGTCGGCCATCCAAGAACAACAACACCAAGGGTGACAATTTTCGTCGGAAATTGGCTAAAAAGTTACTTTCGGCTATCGAGCATCTTGATCTGAGTGATGTGGAATATGAGAGTTGCGATGACGACGACCACGACAATAATGATGCTAAAGGTAAGAAGAAGAACAACGACGACTTCACGGGCATGTGCTTCATAGCATGAAACGACAATGACGATGACGATGATAGTGATCCCGATGAGGTAAGACCATCATATGATGAGCTTGAAGATAGTTTGATTAAACTTGCTATTGAAATGAAAAAGACTAAAAAGAAACTAAAAGAAAATATTGTCTTGTTGAAAGTTTAACTTTTGAAATTAATAGACTTCGAGCTTCTATTCCTGATGATAAATCTTGTGAGTCTTGTCAAGTTTTACACTCTGAGTTGGAGACTGCTAGAACAATTAATGCATCAACCTTGGTTCAACTTGAGGATGTAACTGCTAAACTTAATGAACTAAGATTGACACATGATTCTTGTAATAAAAAGTTAAAACTTGCAAATGATGAAATTGAAAAACTTAAGTCTAGTTCTCCTACATGTTTAGAGCCAAGTACTTCAAATGCTCAAATTAAAACTTGCTCTAATTGTGGATTGTTAGAAGCTAGACTTAATTTATCTCAAGAAACAATTCAACAGATGCTCTATCATGAGATAACTTCTTGTTCTAACTGTCCTAAACTTATAATAGAAATCGAAGCTTTGATCAGACAACTTACTGACTTTGCTGAAAAAGAAAGGTTGGCTCAATCTAGTACTTCTAAGAAAATTGTGAATGGATCTATCATATGCACAGCTTGTCCTACTCTAGCTAAAGAAAATGAGTATCTTAAGGACACTTTAGAGAGATTTTCTTTTGACAAGAAAAATTTGAATATGATCCTACACAAGTCAAAAGTGAGTGTTAAAAAACATGATTTAGGATTTAATTTTGTTGAGTATGCCAAGAATAATCCACCTAAGGTTGTTAAGCTTCTTGAACTTGAAAATTTTAAAGTAATATCTGAACCAAAAAAAACTGTGTTTAAATCTGCTGGTTTTGTGCAAAGCTCTTCTACTAATGTTGTAGATGCTAGCTTATCATCTCGATAGAATTCTAATTATGTTAAATTTCATTGCACCTATTGTGGTAGAGATAGGCACTTGCATAAATTTTGCTTTAGGCGTGTTAAGAAAGAGAAAAAAGAAAGATTGAATGCTTTAAGACAAAAACGTGCAACCTCTTTTGTTGTTTCTAGAACTAATACGAAAGTTAGGTTCTTAGAGGATTTTTATGATGATTTTAAATCTGTTTCACGTGCTGGTATGGGTTATATTTCAAATAATTCTCGTTCAGCATTGCTTGCATTTCAAGGGGCAGTTAGACATGCTTCTTTTTGGCACTCTGATCGCTCACGCACACATGTTTCTGGATCTAGTTTTATTACTCCTGTTTATCGTGTATCTCAGTACTGGATTCCTAAATCTTATTTCACTAACCCTAGTACTGTGAGACCGACGTTTCCTATGATGTAAGAATAGCTAACGAGGTTGGAGAACATGAGCTTGATTTGGTTCTAGTCTTTTATGTCATTGCTTGATTGGAACACTTGATGGTTCTTCACTTTCTTTGATAGCTTACAAGATATTTCACTTTCTAAAAGACCATGTGGAAAGGGTGATGTTGCTCTACAACTTGTTGAGTTTGAATTATAAATTGCTCATATTTTCATAAAATAACTTGATTCTGCACGGTTTGCTCTTTTGCGAAGTGAGTTGGGTGTGCTGCATCCTATGAGTTTATTCTGAGGGGGAGCTTGTTGTTTAAAATTTTAGAAGCTTTGTTTATTATACTTGTCAAACAATTCATCAAGTCCAAGTCATTGAAATCAAATGAGTTGTAGAGCTCTCGTTATCATATTTACTCATGTGCTGTGCAGCTTTGATCATGACTGATTTTAATTAATTTGCCATATTTGAACTAAAGCATGACATGGCAGAATACTTTGACTAGATTGATTATAGTTATTACTTGTGATGTTCAACAAAAAAAATTAGCTTAATTGTGAGTCTTATTTTAAATCTTGGCTGATGCTCGTTTATTTCTTATTGCAATCCTTTTTGCTCGCTCAATTTGGCATGTTATAAAAAAACAATGAGAAAGAGTCAATTACAAAGATGTATGCTTCAAGCATGCCATACATATATATGTATCTTTATAAAAAAAAAACATGCTCAAAGGAAAAGATGTATGCTTCAAACATACCATATATATATATATATATATATATATATGTATCTATATAATTCAAAAAATGCTCAAATAAAAAGAAGTATGCTTCAAGCATGCCATCTATGAAAAGAAGTATGCTCCAAGCATGCCATATGCTTAAGAATTGAGTGTGGAGCAATAGGTTGCTACATGAGACTGGCAACTCGTCTAGATTTAAAGTTTGCTTCACTTTTAGACTTTTATTTTTCTTTGTGATATCTCATTGTGCTCTTTATAATCGGTTTAGTCATTGTTGAGATGTCTGTCATTCATTTAATTTGCTTAATCATTCTAAAGACTTGTTTTGACATTGTTATATGGTATTGACTTTATATGATCTCGATAGCTCTACTAAAAAAAGATGGCTTGGTTACTTTATTAAATAAATGCAAATTAACTTGAATAATCAACAAGGTTTCTTGATTTTTACTCTCCCAGATCCTTTTTCTTAGAATTATTTTTTCTCTAAAGTTCTTGATGATTACATTGTCAAAGGGGAGAAAAATAGGAGAAATTTGCTTCCCTTGTGTTGAGGGGGAGTTTTTCAGCTCCTTGTGTTGAGGGGGAGCTTTTCTGGCTTTTTGGCTTCAGTTTTTTTCCTGACCTGTTTTGAAGCTTTTTTATTTTCCGATTACTCATCATGCAATCTTGAAGTATTATCAATGTATGCATCAAGGGAGAGATTGTTAGACCATGTGGTTAGGTCTATGATATTTTAGTTGATGAATAATTGACAATGTTGGGTACTGATGTTATTTGAGGTGTGTGGCGTGTGTGCACTTATGTCGGTCAAGTTGGGAAGAACTTGTGTCGGGAAAAGATGGTGTGTTAGTCTTTGCATATACAGGGTAACTCGGAGGCGATCGTGGTCTACAACGGTGACTGTGAGATGGTTTGGTTCAAAATCATAGTCCAGAGGGTCGAGGATGCTAGAGGAGACGATCGAGCTCGAGTTGGAGCATGTGGAGATCAAAGATGGATGATGCGTGTTGGAGCTACAGAGGTGCGGTCCGGAGGCTACGACACGTGATAATTTTGGAGTGTCCAAAATTGGTTTTGTAATCTGATGTAAAAGCCCACGTATTGGGTCCTATGACTTTAGTGGGCTGTACGTGGGTGATTATGTGTCAACGCTAGAAGGCCTGTTAGGGATTCTAAGTTTTTGCTCATGTGTATGAACTGTAGGGTATAAATAGCTGGCCGCAGCTTGGTGCAGCTGTTTACAAAAAAAAAAATCAGAGTCGGTCGTGTTAGGGCTGGCGACTGTGCGTGATCTCCAGAGGTAAATAGATGTGTGAGCTTTAGCGGCTACTTGATGTTTTCTTTTCGGTTGAGTTTCTGAGAAAATAGATCAAGCAGTTTTTTTTTGTGCATGCGCGAGCCATCCATCCATTGTCGTTTTACTGCGTGATGATCGTTTCCACATCAAACATGAGGTAGATGGCTATTGAGTTTCTGTGCAGTCTACAAGGCAAAAGCAATTGCTGGTGCATCCGGGTGCGACGTCGTTGGATGCTCGTGTCGTGGTTCCCAAATCTAGATGACGTGGGTTTGTGCTTGTGGCGGCTCTAGGAGGCAGTGTAGACTGGTGCTAGAAGAGGCCGACCACGTTTTGGGTTGTTGATTATGTAGTTGCGGCTGCAGGTGCTAGAGGCTAAACAGATTTCGGTTGTAGGGCATTGATGTGTTGTACGGCGGCTGTACACCACAGATTTCTTGGTATAGTTGATTGCTAGCGAGAGCTGTGCTTGGGTTGTGCGTGTACTGCTAGCTGCTTGCAAAGGATTTGTTTCAGCTTTTATATGGGTGTGTGTTTGATCAACAGTACCAGGAGAGAGGAAAAATAATATTTTTCTTTCTTTCTTTTTGCTGTGATCTTTTGGTTGTTTTCTTGGCAGGTTGTACAAATCAGAAAATAGCAGGATTGTTAAAAAAGCTTCCACTACATATTACAATCATTTATCCTCTCTGATTGTTATTAACGATCCTACAGTACAAAAGGAATTAGTACCCGTACATAAGCGTACAGAATTTGGGGGGAAAACTGAAACCAACGACGTCTAGGAAATCCAGCCAGTGTATATGCTGCCTTGCAGTTCACTAGAACTAACGTTGAGTCCTCAGTCCTCAAGAGTATCATAGGATGCACCAAAACAAAATATACTTAAATACTGTAGTCGAGGGCCTCAAGTGCAATCTTACCCAAAAACAAAATCGCACGATTACAGGGTTTTTGGACCGGTCGCCTTTCTCAACCTAACTCATGCAATTTGGAGATTGCATGCCGCACTTGATTCGAACATCAGTACCAATGCATATATTACACAACAATTATACGGTAACGCATCACAAGTTCACAACTCACAACATTGAAAATAAGACTAGTACTAAAGCATATAAGAGTACATGGATGAATGAATAAGTCCATTTTACACCCTTGAACTATAGCTCAAGTCCAAAAAACACCTCGGACTACAAAACCGTTCACTTTACACCCTTTAATTATTGAAACCAGAGCAAATCACCCCCTCACCCTAAACCACCCTGGTTTTGGATGACATGGCGTCCACGTGTACATGACGTGACATCCACATGGTGTACTCATGACATGGAATCCACATGTACACACAAATGCAGATAAAAAAGAGAGAGAGAGAGAGAGAGAGAGAGAGAGAGAGAGAGTGCTTGAAACTAGGTGGAGATGGGGGCTTCGGCTCCGGCTAACCAAAGAGGGAGCTGAGAGCTTCCCAAGGGAAAGCCGAAGGCAGTTCGGGCAAGGGCGGCGCCGGTGGAGGAGGCGACGGTGAAGGCCATGGACGGGGGAAATGGATCCGGCCACAGGGGTGGTAGCGACGCAGCTCAGGCGGCGCTGGAGCGTGCTGACAGCGGCGTGTGGCGGCCGAGCCTGGAGAAGAAAAGGCGCGACGGCGCTGGAGGGGGCAAGGGAGAAGGAGGCGCACATGAGGATCAGCGGGACTAGGGGAACTTACCGGGGCTATCAATGGCGGCGGGGAGGTGCCGAGCAGGCTGGCGGCGGAAGCCCGTGGTGGTGCGGAGGGCTTGGTGCAGCGGCGACTACCTAGCGAGGGGGTGCTTCAATCGTCAGTTGAGGGAGGTCGGGGGAGGCCAGAGGTTGCTCCATCCACGAGGAATTGAGTCGGAGGTCCATGGATGGCGCCGGCTGCTTGTGCGGCCGGAATGGGAAAAATGGAGTCGGCGGTGACTCATGTGGTCACAAGACTAAATTGGCTTGGAGAAATAGTGTGGGGGTGTTGGGAACACAGCGCGACGGGGTTGATCCGGGGAGTTGGTCGCCGAAGCAGCGGGAACGGCGAGCACGGCGTGGCCATGGCTCGAGCTCCATAGTTCTTCATGGCTCCCGGTGGAGAAGTGAAAGGGGAAGAAGAGAGTGGCTGCAGGAAGGGGACGATGAGCGGGCTTGGAGCGGCCATTTGTAGACTGGGTGGCGGAGAGCCGGAGGCGGCCGACATGGGCAGAAAGGCGGCGAGCACAGGCGTGGCAGCTTGCATAGCGTCAAGGGTTGCTGCTGGAGAAGAAAGAGATGGGGCTGACATGTGGGACCCATGTACATGTGGACACCACGTCATCCAAAACCGGGGTGGTTTAGGGTGAGGGGGTGATTTGCTCCGGTTTCAAAAATTGAGGGGTGTAAAGTGAACGGTTTTGTAGTTC
This sequence comes from Ampelocalamus luodianensis, assembly GCA_036346255.1. NCBI lineage: Eukaryota > Viridiplantae > Streptophyta > Magnoliopsida > Poales > Poaceae > Ampelocalamus > Ampelocalamus luodianensis. Next base: position 20,279,010 of record CM070622.1, on the reverse strand, counting down.
GGGGTGTTTTTTAGACTTTAGCTATAGTTCAAGAGTGTAAAATGGACTTATTCCCATGAAGGATCTACAAAATTTATTTACCAATTCGCAGGAGTGTTCAGTAGTAACAAAGTTAATCGAGTTCCAACGCATATGGCTGATTGATTACTTCCCTGCTATAAATCCATGGTGAGCCATAAGTAAGAAAGCCTAACTTTTTTCTTCAATAATACGTAAGAATACCTAATTTAAGATTTTAATTTGAAGATATGACTGTAAGTTTGTAAAGCAGCCACTAAGTGGAAAGAAGATGCATGTTTTGGAATGGAATGAATCTTGATCTATTTCAATGGATCAAAAGGCCAAATACACAAGTTCCAGTGTAGGTAAACATACAACAAGTACCCTATACAAATAAACATGTAACACCCCCTCAAACTAATGGTGGATCAATAATATTGAGTTTGGAGAGGTAGAAACTATGTTGAACTCCAGTCTGTGCCTCGGTGAAGAAATCTGCTAACTGAAGCTCTGAAGGCACATACTAAAGAGCAATAACTTGGTCTTGCACCTGCGATCACATGTACGAAGCATCGACTCTAATGTGCTTGGTGAGCTCATGCTTCACGGGATCTTGAGCAATACTGATCGCAGCAGTACTGTCTGATAAGAGAGGAGTTGGTGCAAAAACTGAAACACTGAAATCCTCAAGTAACCACTGAAGCTAGGTGATCTCAGCTGTCAACGACGTCATGGCTCTCAACTCAACCTCGGCACTCGAACGGAAAACGATAGTCTACTTCTTGGTCTTCTAGGCAATCAAAGAGGAACCGAGGAAAACACAATTGGCAGAAAGAGTTTGGCGATCAGAATGATTGTTAGCCTAGGTCGCATCAGAGTACGCCTGAAGCTACAGAGAACTGGAGCGAGGAAAGAAAAGGCAACGAGTGATGGTCCCACAAAGATATCGCAGAACACGAGGAAGGTGACTATAGTGGAGCTGAGTAGGAGTAGAGACGAACTGACTCAGGATGTGAACTGGGAAAGAAATATCAGGTCGAGTGATCCCAAGATAGACGAAGCTCCCGACAAGATCGCGATAGCGCGTAGGGTCCTCAAGAGGCTCACCATCAGTAGGTCAAAGGTGAACACCAAGCTCCATAGAAGTATCCGACATGCACTGATCAGTGAGACAAACGCGAGCAAGGATTTTCTAAATGTACTTCTCCTGGGAGAGATAGTAGCCCTTAGGCATAGAAGTGACATCAATCCCAAGGAAGTAATGAAAAGAACCCAAATCAGACATCAAGAACTGCTCATTGAGACGCTCCTTCACAAAGGCAATGTATTGAGAGTCATCTCCAGTAATGATCATATCGGGTAGGGTCGTGATTACTAGAGGAGAAACCGGCAGCAGTGACAACAGAGGAAAAGCAGTCAAACCAAGCATGAGGGGCTTGTTTGAGCCCATAGAGAGAGCGACGAAGGCGAAAAACCATACCATCAGGAACATAATACCCAGGGGTGGCTGCATGTAGACCTCCTCACGCAACTCGTCATTGAGAAATGCATTCTTGATGTCCAGCTGAGAGATGGGCCACTGTTGAACAGAGGCCACGGCAAGCAGAGTGCGAACAGGAGCAAATATCTCATCATAGTCATGACCATGCTCCTACTAAAAACCACGCACCACAAGAAGAACCTTATAGCGCTCAAGGGAACCATCCGAGCGAGTCTTGATCTTATACACCCACTTGCACGTAACGAGAGTGACGCGCAGGTAAGGGCACAAGATCCCAAGTGCCAGTACGCTCCAAAGCAGCAATCTCCTTAGACATCGCGAGCTGCCACTCAAGGTGAGCAGCAGCCTCACGGTGGGTCGTAGGCTCAGAAAGAGCAACAACTGCAAAGCTGTAGCGCTCAGGAGCCCTAACAATGTGACAATCACAAAGATCGTGTCTGGGAGGAGAAGGTGGAGCTGGACCCAGGAAGGACGGAGAAGAAGAGCTAGGAACAGGGTCCAACAAAGACGAAGGCTCAACTGGAGGAGTAGGCTGAGGACGGCAAGAGTAGTGGAGAGGAAAGGGTGGAATCTCAACAAAAGAGCGGGAAGAAAACTCCGGCGGAGGGGGAACAGGTGGAGCCAGAGGAGAGAGAGGCGAAGAAGGTGGAGGATGAAGCGAAACAGTAGTGGAAGGTTGAGAGTCAACAAAGTCAGAAAGGAGATCGACTCAATAAGAGATTCTAAGCTGACAGTGGGGGAACGAGGGTAGTAAAGTCGGAACTCGTCGAGAGTGACATCCCGAGAGATCCTCATCCTACGAGCAACAGGGTCATAGCAACGGTAACCCTTATGCTCAAGACTGTAGCCAAGAAAAACATAATCAATTGACTGAGCAGTCAGCTTGGTGCGCTCACGAGGTGGAAGAAAAACGAAGCAGACACAACCAAAACTATGAAGGTGGCTGTACTCTGGAGCTCGACCATAGAGATGCTCAACAGGAGTACAACCCTAAAGAGCAGTGGAAGGCTGCATGTTGATGAAAAAAGCAGTTGTGGAGATAGCCTCAGCCCAGAAGTGAGGTGGAACAGAAGAGGCAAGCATGAGAGCACGAACTGTCTCAAGCAAGTGACGATATTTACGCTCAGAGACACCATTTTGAACGTGAGCACTAGGACAAGAGTACTGAGGAAGAGTACACTACTCAGCGAGAAAGCAACGCAAAGCAGCATATAGGTACTTGCCAGCTGAGTCGGCATGAAATACACGAATGACCGAATCAAACTAAGTGCGAACCATGGTGACGAATGATGGACCAGCTCCTGGAGAGAGCTCACACATTGTTTCCTCTCCCTTGAACACACACGCACTCAGGAGGTAGAAGACGAACAGAGAAGCACAACTCAATTTTGAGGCTGCAACGGCCTAGCGTCGTTTTTTCTCTATTCTGTTGTTCTCACGTACTAGACTCACAACTAACACAATTACAAACGATGGGCACTCTCCCGATCCGCAACTCACGCCTCGTCTCCATGAGACTCGGCCAACTAACAAACCTGACACCACGACACCACGTCTGCACAAGATGTGAATGCTCATACCACTACTCACATGCAGAGGTCTTTTACATGACAGACTTATTATCAAAACAAAGTGAATGTGTAACAACTAACAATTGACGTGAAATAACAAGATTAACTCAACAACAAACATATGGTAAATAGAGAAAACCTGACTACGATAGGACATTAAGTAGATCCAAGCATGACAAGCATAATCATCAATAAAGATCGCATAGTATTGATAATCCCCTTTCGAAACAAAGGGAGCCGGACCCTAAACATCGTAGTGAACAAGATCAAAAGGACGAGTAGAAACATAATCACCTAAGGGATAGGGGAGTTGTAGCTGCTTGTCAAGCTTGCAACCCATACAATGTAAAGAGGTGTCCCCAAAAACAGAATAACACCACGACCTACTAGTGACGATAGACGCGATCCACAGAGATGACCCAGACGATGGTGCCATTGAGTGAAGTAGTGGAGGACACGGCAAGTCCAGAGGTAGTGGTAGTGGCTGACTGGTTGGGGGACAACGGAAGGAAGATGTAGCTAGTCGAGCTCCCAAAGATGTTGCGAATCATGACGCCTAGGGCCAGTACTAAGCAGAGTCCTCATGCAGCGATCCTGAACACAACAAGAGTCAAACTCAAGAACAACACGATAGTCGTGATCAGTGATCTGACCAGCCGATAAAAGCTGCATAGTAAGCTGAGGAACATGAGAGACTACAAAAACATGAAAATAAGTGGAAAGGGTGTCTCGGCCTACAACAGGAAGAGAGGTAACATCTGTAGTTTGAATAGTGGAAGAAAGAGCTATGGAACTCACAGAAGTGAGGTGGGTAGAGTCTGGTGTCATGTGAAAGGAAGTACCAGAGTCCAAGATCCACAGAAACAAGATACCTAACGAGGGAGGAGGCAAAGGCGAGGAAGACCGCTGAGAAGCAAGAGTCAGACGAGCAGAACCCGAGGAGTCTGAGGACGAGCGGACACCGAGGCACTAAAGCAGGGAAAGGAGTTGATGCGTGGCGTCACCGGAGGAGCCCTGGCGAGAGGCGCCAGCTCCTGAATGGGAGGAACCTCCAAAGTCCTTCAGGAGACGTCCACCCCGACGACCCTGGTCCCTCCTCCGCTTGTAGCAATACTGATATCTGTGGCCATCACACTGGCATTAGGTGCAGTGGAGACCCACAGTAGAGGTAGCAACCACTTGTGCGCTGAGAGCTGGAGGGATCACGGTCAATGCTGAAGGAACAGGCAAAGGAGTAGGCGCTGAAGCAAACAAGACAGCCTGTATCTGAACCACGCCACGATGATGAGTCTCCTCAGCACAAACACCCATGAGAGCCTCCACCAAGGTCGAGCGTGGATGGCAAGTCAGGAGCTGAGAACGCATAGTCTTGAACTCAAGGTGGAGCCACATAAGAAAGTCATAGAGACGGTGAGTCTCCCGTGAGTGCAAAGCTGTAACATCCCAGTTTTTTGGAGCCTTTTTGAAAGTTTTCAAAATAGCAATAACATTTGGTTTTGTTGATTTGCTCAAGCTTAACTTGGAGATTTTTAAAATTTGAAAGCAATTTAATATGAATAAATCAAACATCGACTAATTCAGTTTGGTTTATCTCGAGTTACTAGAATTATCTAGTATTTGGAGTTCCCCTTCCTTTCTCCTCTCTGTCCGATCCTCCTCCCCGCGCGCACTCGCCTTCAATCCTTGCGAGCCGTTCGATCGTGTTTGAGCGGCTCGATCTTGGTTGGACGTTTGCCTGGTCCGAACGTCCCAATCCTTGTAGGTTGTCCGATCGTGTTTGAACGACCCGATCTCGTTTGCGCGTTCGTCCGGTCCAAACGTCCCAATCCTTGTGAGCTATCCGATCATAATCGAACGGCCTTTCTCAACCGCCCTTTTTGCAAAGACGACCCTCTTTGATCTCAACCGGCCTTTTTGCAAAGATGACCCTCTTTGGTCATAATCGTCCTTTTTGCAAAGACGACCCTCTCGGTTGCAACCACCCTTTTTGCAAAGACGACTCACTCGGTCGCAATCCGAACGTCCCAATCCTTGTGAGTCGTTCGATCAGAATCGAACGGCCTTTCTCAACCGCCCTTTTTGCAAAGACGACCCTCTTTGATCGCAACCGTCCTTTTTGCAAAGACGACCATCTTTGATCGCAACCGCCCTTTTTGTAAAGATGACCCTCTCGGTTGCAACCGTCCTTTTTGCAAAGACGACCCTCTCGGTCACAACCGTCCTTTTTGCAAAGACGACCCTCTTTGGTCGCAACCGCCCTTTTTGCAAAGACCACCCCCTCCTCCTCAGGACCTCCCTCTTGGTTTTGGACCAGCCCCACCCATCAACCCTGCTCACCTTCTCCTTCCTCTCGTCGTGTCACTACTGCCGCAAAGGTCTTTGCGCATTAAATGTCGTTGAGTCGCATCAAATGTTGTCGCCTCTGCAGTACTTGTTTCTCCCTCTAGTCTCCTCCCCTACTTGCCTCCATTCCCTCCTTCACCTACCCCCATCACGCACATTGAATGCGGCGTCTTCCATTGCACCTGTTGCACGCCTGCGCCGTCCTCCCTCCTTGGACATCCCCTTGCCTATATAAGGCACCTGGAAACCCCTTTTGTTCTCCCTTGTTGCTTCCCCCTCATCACTCTCTCCTTCCCTTCCTCGACCTCATCCGTTCAAGCTCCGGCTTGAGTGGTTCAAGCTCCTATCTTCATCTGAACTCTGTACCTTTCTTTCAGCTCTGGTTTTGGTAGGTTCTTTGGTCTTTATTTGGAGTTTCTCTAGTTGCTTATTTGGCTTTATTCGCACGTGTAGATTCCGATGTTGTGGGAAACTTCTTGGACCCAACAGCCTCTACCAAAGCAGCTCACTTCTTCAACAAAGGTAAGTCGTGGACTTTTGATCATGTTGAACCCATTTTTTTACAAAAGTATATTATTTTATATCAACATGCATAGCTATTTGTATAAAATTGGTTTTGGGAGCTAGTTAAATACCTTCTTGACAGTATGCCTCCTTGATAAATTGCAACCGACATGTTGACATGTATCCTTGGTCACCATAGGATGGGTAATCTTAGTTGGACTTTGTTGTAATACCAACCTGGGTATCGTATATGCTTGACATGCTTTAGTTATACACTAGATTATTGATCATTTACTCAAAGAATATTAAATTTGACTAATGAGCTGTGGAATTGTGGTGTGATGCCACCGTTGTGCAACTGTGGTGTGAGATCACAGTTATGTAAATTGTGGTGGGGAGCCACTGCTTTTAAAAGTTGTTGTGCCTTTGGCTAGGGTTGTCATTTGGATGGGTTGAACCAAAAATGATTTCGTACTCAGGCGAGTGATCGTGCAGTAAATGGGGTGCAAGAAGCACATTGGGATGAGGATGTCTCGCATGAGTAAACTCTAAGGACTTAACTTTGTGCGCTTGATCTGGGCAATACTGTGCAACTATAAGTTCATTTATGGGGTGGACTGGGCTAGATAATTAGCAATGCTTTGAGTCAGTTCTGTTATGGTTGGAAACGACGCAAGAGGGGGCCAATAAGGCGAATCCTTAGTGAGCAGAACCGAGTCAGAACAGAGCTTTATAAAGGCCTTGACGCGTTCTCTAGACTGCTCACCTAAGGTAGTGAGTGGTGGTATCGACGGGTGCCAAACCAACTAGAGAAGTCGTGTTATGTGAAAAAAAAAGTGTAAAACTATTTTAATAGTTGTATCCCCGGTTACGGACAATGCTTGGTGACTATCATGCGAAGGGCAGTTTTTCTCAAAAAGGTTGTCGTAAGCGTTCGCGAGGTGGTCGTGGACGTTCACGAGTGGTCTAGGGTGTGGACAGGGTGTCCACGGGTGGTCCTGGAGTGGTCTGGGAAGTGAACAGGGTGTTCACGAGCTGTTTCAAAGAACTTGTGTACTTATGTATTAATCTTTCAACTTGAGCTTTGCAATCTACTTATGGTATTTCCAGTCAATCCTGCTTTCTGCAAATTAATCATAAAGCTAGTCTTGTCAAGCCTTGCATGAATATTATGTGCATTCATTATTTTTCCACAGCTTGTTGAAAACATTCAAAGTACTCATGGCTTTGCGCCCTCTATTTGAATCAGTAGCTGAGGGAGAACCAGAGAACCCGGAGTTCTTTGAAGAGGAGTTATTCGAAGACCAAGTGTGCTAGGGGACGTCCTCCACTCGATAGCCTGTGGGCTTGTCGGATGGCCTCCATGTTTTGGTGTTGGTCCGCTGCAGTTTCTCTTGCGTTGTAAGCCCGGTGCGGCAGACCCTTGTAAAAACTTGACCATAAGGTTTTTTTGCTTCTATAAATATTAATTGGTCTTTTTTTATCTTTAAGTTTGTTGTATGGATATGATTTCATCTATGTTATAACTGTGCGAGCTAGCTGTTAATCTTGGGACTAGCTCAGTATGCACAGAGGGTCCCATGGTTGCTTTACTCGAGGTCCCGACAGAGGTAGTATCAGAGCCATATTGACTGTAGGACGTAGCTTTAGCTAGCATGGTCGTTTTAGTCAAAAATTCAAAATCTATTTTCTAAATCAAACCAACGGCTAACTTGAGTAGTTGTTTTTCTCTTATCTAATTCTAATCTCATCTCGTCTCATTTTTAGGTTCTTACATCTTATCTTTTCGGAAGCATTGTTTTCTAATTCAATTGATCTTTCTCACCCTACTAACCCTAATGGGATCGAGCTTAACTTTGAGTAGACCACCCCTATAAGTTAAATTAGTCGTGCTTTAGTAGAAGTCGCCTCCCTAAGTTTCGGCATCGTTATTCGTTAGTCTGTGTAATAGGACCGTTTTGAGTGGTTGCTTCTTAAATAGCTTTCCGGCTATTTCTCCTTTGGGTTTAACCGACTTTCCCTAACTAGGTTGCTCCATCTTTCTCCCTTGCTCTCTCTTGTCTATTGTGCGGTTCCCTCTTACCTCTCATGCTTTCTTCTTCTCGTCTTCTAAACCTGGGCAGATTTGTTGCAGATAGTTCAGACCCACAACTCGGTAAGCCAAGAGGAACCAGTGAACCCCTGTCCGCTGCCACCACCACCTCCTCCTCCGTCAGCAGCAGCAGATCAGGGGTTGGGTCAGTTTATGGCCGCACAGACGCAGCTGAAGAGTGCAATGATGCACAACATGAATCAGATGATGGCTCAACAGAGTCAAACCGCCGCCGCTCCCCTCTCAATGATGAATCAGAACAGCCAAGCAACTGCTATGCCTCCACCGCCACCTCCGGTTTTCCCTCAGTCCAAATTGGCCGAGTTCATGAGGACTCGTCCACCCACGTTCTCTAGCTCCTCTGAGCCTCTGGATGCAGACAACTGGCTGCGTTCTACCGAAAAGAAGCTTGCCATCGCCCGGTGTGACGACCGCGAGAAGGTCTTGTATGCCGCGCACCAGCTTGAAGGCACTGCTGCAGAATGGTGAGAAAATTTCAGCGTCGCCCATGCAGACCACCAGAACATTACTTGGGCTGAGCAGAACATTACTTGGGCTGAGTTTTCAGTAGCTTTCCGCTGCTCTCATATTCCCGATGGGAAGGTGGAAATGAAGAAGAACGAGTTCCGCAAGCTATGACAAAGAAGCATGACGGTGAGTGAATACCTCAACAAGTTCACTCAACTCTCTCGTTATGCTCGAGAGGACGTTGCCACGGATGATGCATGTCAAAAGCGTTTCAAGCGGGGGCTCAATCCCGGCTTGAAGGTTCAAGTCGTGAGCAACGACTATACCGATTTCTAGCATTTGGTGAACAAGGCTATGCTCATTGAAGAGTCTCGTCGGGAGCTTGCAAACTCTTATAAAAGGAAGATGACACAACATGGTGCTCATCAAGGACCTCCACAGAGAGCCAGGACGAATGCTCAATACCCTGCTCGTTCTGTTCCTCCCGTTGCACTCAGGACCTCTGCAGCGGCATCTCGTCCGGCTACTCCAGGTTCCCGCAACCCCAGCAACCAATAGCCTAGAAGCAATATAATCCTGCCACGGGGATCACTTGTTTCAACTTCCAGCAATTAGGACATTATGCCAGCAAATGTCCACAAAGGCAAGGCCCAACACCGGCTAGATTCGATTTGGGAGCTGCTCCAACTAGAACCCCAGTGCCAGGATTAGGTCGTGGAGCACCCCAGCCTCCAGTTGCAGCAGCTAAGACCTCTTAGCCTTTTAGGAGAGGTCGTGTGAACCATGTCACAGTGGAGGAAGCCCAGTCAGCCTCAGACGTTGTGTTAGGTACCTGCTGTCGTTTTGTTCGATTCTGGAGCTTCACATTCGTTTGTTTCTCAGAGTTTTGCTGCAAAGCACCAGTTGAAGGTTTTGAATCTTAAGACTGCCTTGTTGGTTCAATCCCCTCGTTCAGAGTTGAGCACGAAGTAGAGTTGCCCACAAGTTTCAGTGGTCATAGAAGGGGTAGAGTTTCTAGCCAACCTCATCCTACTTGACACCAAGTCCTTAGATGTGATTTTGGGCATGGATTGACTCTCTAATCACCAAGCCATCTTGGATTGTGCTGGTCAGAGCATCACTCTGGTCAGTCCAGTCAAAACCAAAGTAAAATTTGAAGCCTCCTCGGAGAAGCTTGAAGGAGCTCTGGTCTGCAGTATCAAGGTTGTATCTTTGGAAGATGTGCTAGTGGTCCAAGAGTTTCCATACGTCTTTCCTGATGAGTTACCTGGAATGCCTCCAGATAGGGACCTAGAGTTCGTCATCAACCTAGTCCCAGGATCCACACCCATTTCCAAGAGACCTTACCGATTGCCGGTTGACGACCTAGTCGAGCTGAAGAAGCAGATTGAAGAGATGCAAGATAAAGGTTTTGTCAGACCAAGTTCTTCACCTTGGGGAGCCCCAGTGATCTTTGTTGCAAAGAAGGATGGTACCCAGAGGATGTGTGTGGACTACCGTTCACTCAATAAAGTCACCATCAAGAATAAGTACCCTCTGCCTAGGATTCATAATCTGTTTAACCAGCTAAAGGGAGCTGGAGTGTTCTCAAAGATAGACTTGAGGTCGGGTTACCATCAATTGAAGATTCGCCAAGAGGACATTCCCAAGACAGCCTTCTCAACCCATTATGGACTGTATGAGTGCATAGTCACGTCTTTTGGTTTGACCAATGCTCCTGCTTACTTTATGAACTTGATGAATAAAGTATTCATGGAGTATTTTGACAAGTTCGTTATTGTCTTTATTGACGATATTCTGATATACTTCAAGAGTGAAGAAGAGCATGAAGAGCATCTTTGTTTGGTCCTGACTAAGCTTAGAGATCACCAACTCTATGCTAAATTCAACAAATGTGAGTTTTGGACGAAGGAGGTTACCTTCTTGGGACACGTCCTGTCTATAGGAGTTGCCGTTAACCCCAATAAAGTTAAGGATGTGCTCAATTGGGAGTTACCCAAGTCAGTGCCTTAAATCAAAAGTTTCCTTGGAATGACAGGTTACTACCACCGATTTATTGAAGGTTTCTCCAAGATAGCAAGACCTCTCACTCAGTTGCTAAAGAAGGAAAAGAAGTTTACTTGGACACCAGATTGTGAGCAGAGTTTTCAAGGGTTGAAGAAGCGTTTGACCACCGCTCCAGTACTGATCCTGCCAGACGTCCGAAAGAATTTTGAGATCTTTTGCGATGCATCTCGACAAGGTCTCGGTTGTGTTTTGATGCAAGAAGGGAAGATAGTAGATTATGCCTCACGACAGTTAAAGCCTCATGAAGCAACTTACCCCACCCATGATTTGGAATTGGCCGCCGTAGTGCACGCCTTGAAGATATGGCAATATTACCTCATCGGTAATCGCTGTGAACTTTATACGGACCATAAGAGCTTGAAGTACATTTTCACCCAAGCTGATTTGAATATGAGGCAAAGAAGATGGTTAGAGTTGATCAAAGATTACAATGTAGGAATTCATTATCATCCAAGCAAAGCCAATATCGTAGCGAATGCTTTAAGTAGAAAGGTCTACTGCAGTACTCTGATAATCAAGGAGAGTCAGCCAGCACTACATGAAGAATTTCAGAAGCTCAAGCTCGAATTGGTCGAGGAAGGTTACTTAGCTGCCTTGGAAGTTCAGCCCTCCATGCCAAATCAGATCAGGAAAGCTCAAGTGGAAGATGCAAATATTAGAGAAATAAAGAGCAACATGAAGAAGGGTAAATCCCTCGAGTTTTCATAAGACGAGCAAGGAACCATTTGGTTCGGAAAACGCATGTGTGTACCGGACCAAAAAGAACCCAGCAGTTAAGCTCATGAAGCCCAATATTCTATTCACCCCGGGAGCACTAAGATGCAAGATAGTCAGAGTCGAGATCCTGAGTTGGATCGATTTGACTACGATAGGATCGAAATCGTAGTATCGAATCGTAGAATCGGCGATTCTACGGAATTGTAAAAATACACATATTTAACATCTATACTATAAATTTGTATGATTCTTATATGGTTTACCACTTGCACGTTCCTTAAAAGCAACTAGACATACTCCAGGAATAAAAATAGCTTATCATTATCAAGCTCAAGATTGTTCATGCCATAATATAGATATTTATACTAGTATTACCATACTGATACAATATTTTGCATGTTCCTTGTTTATTTATAGTTTCATTCTCAGAAATTAATATCAACAAATTTTACTCTAAAACAAAATATCAGCAAAGCCTGACCTCTAAAAAAATTATAAAATTTTTTGCCTAAGTCTCTACAAGTAGGATCGACAGTGCGATTTGGATCGACAGGCTGTCGTGGGTTCGTAGAATCGTAAGACTCTAAGAGTAGGATTGCGATCCTAACTACCTTGCTAAGATGTACCAAGGCCTCAAGGAGTTGTATTGGTGGCCTAGCATGAAGCGAGAGATCGCAGAGTATGTGGCACAGTGTAATGTTTGCTAGCAAGTTAAAGCTGTGCATCAAAGCCGGATGGACTCTTGCAACCCCTACAGATACCCGGATGGAAATGGGAAGAGGTCGGGATGGACTTTATCACTGGACTGCCTAGGACCAAGGCTGGCTACGATTCTATCTAGGTAATCATAGATCGCCTAACAAAAGTCGTACACTTCATTCCTGTCAAGACCACCTACTCAGGAGACCGACTGGCAGAGTTGTACATGGCGAGGATTGTATGTCAACATGGTGTACCGAAGAAGATCATGTCGGATTGAGGATCCCAGTTCACCTTAAGGTTCTGGCAGAAGCTGCATAGCGTTTTGGGCACGAATCTGAATTTCAGTACAGCATACCACCCGCAAACAGATGGCCAAACCGAAAAAGTAAATCAGATTCTAGAAGATATGTAGAGAGCTTGTGCTATAGAGAACAAGACCAGTTGGGATCAAATGTTGCCTTACACAGAGTTTTCCTACAACAACAGCCATCAAGCAAGTCTACAGATGTCCCTGTTTGAAGCCCTTTACAGAAGCAAGTGCAGGATGCATCTATATTGGACTGAAACAGGCGAAGGACAAGTGCTTGGACCAGATATCTTGAAGAAAGCCGAAGATTAAGTTAAGTCAATAAGAGAAAAGCTGAAGACAGCACAAACTCGACAGAAAAGTTATGCGGATAACCGTCGTCGGGACTTAGCTTTTGCTTCTGGAGATCACGTGTACCTGAAGGTGTCACCTCTCAAGGGAATGTGTCGTTTCAGAGTCAGTGAAAAGCTTGCACCTAGATACATTGGGCCTTTTCTAGTTCTAGCCAGAAGAGGAGAAGTCGCTTATCAATTAGAGCTCCCACATCAGCTGTTAGCCGTGCACAACGTCTTCTATGTGTCTCAATTGAAAAAGTGTCTGCGTGTGCTAGAAGAGCAGATGCCATTAGCAGTAGCGGATCTTCAAGAAGACCTCACTTACAAGGAGTAACCCATCAAGATCTTGGAAGTGTCCATGCGAGTAACAAGAAGCAAGATCGTCCGTTCCTGCAAAGTGCAGTGGAGCAATCACATTGAAGAGGAAGCCACCTAGGAGCGCGAAGAGCAGTCACATGATAACATCCTTCATCCTGGGTCTTGATATGCATCAACATATGATCTACTCATGATCTCTTGATATGCATCCTGGATTCTTCACATGACCTCCATCAACACATGATGTGTCTTCTCTTGACTTGATGATCAACTCATGATCATCTCTTCTTCGAGATCTTGATAAGCATCAACACATAATGCATCCTTTACTCCAAGCTCTTGACTTCAATATCATCAACACATGATGATCTTCTTCACTTCGGGATCTTGACTTGAACATCATCAACACATGATGATTTCCTTCTTCCCGAGTCTTGACTTGATGACGATCATCTCATGATGTCATCCTAAGTTTTCATCTCTATGGAACATAACCGATTTCACCAACTCATGGAAAATATTAGTTCCACAATATGATTATCATTAATTACTATAACACATCATTAACTCATAATGGTGGGACAAGATACCACAATCTTTCACTCTTTGGTAATTGATGATAATCACTTCAATTTCAAATAATTGAATGTAGATAAATATGAGTATATATGAACTACACAAGTTTTATATACTCAATGAATATATTTCAAAGTAAAGATCCTTAATATGCGTGGAAAGAGGAATATGGATCAATACTAATGAAATCACAAAACATAAAGTGAACTCCCCCTAAATGTGTGCATACACAAATATGTAATAAGAACATATGCACATATTCAAGTTAGACTTTTGGTGGAGTTATCCCTATATTTTGGATCCGATGAATGTAACAAGATATAAGAATATGATGTAGAATGCATACCTCTTTGATTTTCACTTTTATATTTAACTGAGACTAAATAATAGGTATAACAATAAAGTGTTAGTCTCACAATTAGATTTATCATTAATAACCAAAATACTCCATTAACTCATAATGACGGATCTAGATTCTTCACAGACCCTTGTAAAAACTTGACCATAAGGTCTTTTGCTTCTATAAATATTAATTGGTACGCTTCACCATTAAGTTGTTGTATAGATATGATTTCATCTATGTTGTAACTGTACGAGCTAGCTGCTGATCATGGGACTAGCTCAATATGCACAGAGGGTCCCGTGGTTGCTTTACTCGGGGTCCCGACAGAAGTCGCACATAGCAGGGACAAGTTCGGCGAACATCCAGCCCAAGAGAGTCAAGTTGACGCCACACCTCAGACATCTGCTGGTAGAAGTTATCCACGGTGGCATCGAGCTGCTGAAGAAAATGCGCCTGGTGCACAACGGAGAGGTGTATAGCGTCACTCGTCGGCTGATAGTGAGCTCGAAGATGCTCCCACATCAACTGCGTCGTCGGCAGCTTAGCCACATCTATGGAGATGGCCACGGTCATGCTACCCACCAGGATGGCGGTAGCACGAGCTTCAGCATCCTGCCATCTCTCGTAGGCATGCAACTTAGACTAGTAAAGCTCCAAAACCTCCTCCAATGCAGCATTGGCGGCCTCCTGGATAGCCTGATCTGCGCCAGTAGGAAGAGCTGATAGAACTAGCGGCGTAGGGCAAGGCGGACAAGGTCGCTCGCCGATGAGATGACCCCGGAGGCCCTAGCTGTTGAGGTGAATCCTCAGGTGAACAAACCACTCCCTGAAGTTCGTCCCGTCGAACTGAACTAGGGGAGCGGGATGGCGAAGGAGCCTCAGGTAGTAGCCATCAGTGATGACTTGATCGAATCTAGAGTCGAGAGGCGCCGTGCTCGGGAGTAGAAGCCCCAAGTAGTGGTTCTAGCTAGATGAGGAGCCGAAGAGAAACCAAAGCCGGCGAGAGGCCGGAGAAGCCGGAGCCGAGGTGAAGCAGAAGCCCCAAGCAGTGGCTCCAGCTAGATAAGGAACCGAGAAAAGCCAAAGCTGAAGAAAAGCCAGAGCCAAGGTGAAGCTGAAGCCGAAACCGTTGACTCCACATAGATCGGTGGAGCCGAAGCCGCTGGCTCCACCCAAATAAAAAAACAGAGCAGAGTGTTGCTTTACTCACTCCAACACTGGGCTCGGCGGCGTTGCAGGCGACGGCCGACGGCGGCAACTGACGGCGGAGGCATCGAGGACAGAGCTCTTGGGTTGCACCAGCGACGTGGGGATGAGGGAGCTCTGCTCTCCCGGTCGGCAACAGCGACGCGGGGATGGGAGCTCTGCTCCGGGCGGCGCTCGACGTCGAGAGGAGCTACGTCGAGCCAAAGCGACACTGGCTGAAGCGACAGCAGCAAAGCAGCTTGTGGGAAAAGAGCAACACTGACGTGAGAACAGAGGAGAAGGGCACGGGGAGGTGAGGGTGGCAGCGGAATCCCTAACTTGACTCTGATACCATGTTGGAATGAATCTTGATCTATTCCAATGGACCAAAAGGCCAAATATACAAGTTACAATGTAAATAAATATACAACAAACACCCTATACAAACTAACATCTAACGGTATGAATGCATACACTTTGTACAGGGAAGAGAGGTAGACATGCACAGAGCTGTTGTTGAAAGGGATATTCATTTGTCTATAAAACATACAAATTCAGAACCCAGAAAGACTGAATCCATTTGGATTGCAATTCTGGACGCATTAGTGAGCAGGAGAGAACCTTGAGTAGATAGCCAGCCATAATTTGAAAGTCAAATCATCTATGGGCTTAACCTGCAGGGGCGGCGGCAGGGGGGTGCCCGTGGTGCACGGGCACCCCCAAAAAAAATTGCAATTTTTTTTTATTATGTATATGTATCAATAGTTGACACCAATTTCAGTCTAATCCCCAATTCAGCCCACCAACAACACGCTCCATCTCTAGGTCGTGGCCTCATGGAGTCGAGTCCTGGAGCTTGCTTCTCCTCCTCTCGACGCCGCCTACCTCCCTCCTTGCTTCTCCTCCCGGATCCTCCTCCGTCCTCCGCGATCGTCGCCGCCTCCTTGCTTCTCCTCCGCGCGCCGCGACGCCGCCTCCTCTGGATCCTCCTCCGCCGATCCCGCGCCGTCGAGAATGCCACCTCCTTGCTTCCCCGCCGCCGCACACCGCCTCCTCCCGACCCTCCTCCGTGGCTCCGCGATCCACCGCCGAGGATGCCGCCGAGTCAAGAGGCCATTGCTCGGCCTCGGCCGCCTTCAAGCATCGCAGGCGCCGACGGTTCCCACTAGGCCACCAACACGGCAACACCGTCACCAAGGTAGGCGCCGGCGGTGCCTCCTACTTCTCTTCTTGACCTCCTCCTCCGGCTCCGGACGGCGGGACCTCCGCCAATCCGCGGCCGCCGTGGACGCTCTTCTCGGGATCCGGATTGGATATTTGGATTTTGGGAGGCGGCGCAGTGGCTAGGCGCTAGGCCGCAGAGGAGGAGCGCCGAGCGACACCGGCCAGCGAGCGGCCGGCGCCGAGGCCGAGCGGCCGAGAGCGCGCATGATGGCGCAGAGGGACCGAGGAGCCAGCGCCCAAGTGTTGGTGGCTCCATTTCTAATTACCCCATGGCCCAAAGGCAAGAGCAAGAGATGAAGAGAATTAGGAAACTAAGAGCAGAACCCTTGTGGCCTTGTTTTATCTTGATACACTAACACTACAGAAAATAGCGATGGATGAAGTAAAGCTTCAGGATTGCATTTTATCAGAAGTTCAGAACAACTTTTGTAGTTTATACATAGCCAATCTAATTATCTAAATATCATTAAATGTCATTATGCCATCAATCTGTCGATCTTGAATGTCTCCTATCTTCTGACTTTTGTTCTTGAAAATAGCAAGAGATGATATAATCAAGTGTTTTCAAGGAATGAGATCGCGTCGTATGGTATTGTGATTTCCATTAGCTATTTAGAATTTTTTTATTCATGTAAGATTTTATTTGAACTATTTGTATTGCACTATTAAATAATTTTGAACTTTTTATGTAATTGTGTTGAACTTGTAAAATTACTTATATATCGTACAAGATTTTTTTTTTTAATCCTTGAAGTGTGCACCCCCATCACAAAATTCCTGACTCCGCCACTGTTAACCTGACAAGGTAATAGTCCACTTTGCACTATAGCTTTACTTTTGATTGATCATATATAGTAATACATTGGAAGATCTGCAAACTTCATTGGAAGAAAACATCAGAAAATTTATTTGTGCAGTTTGCTTTTAAAAGCCAAGCTCCATGAGCCATGTCTTAGATCCCTGCGGTAGGGTTCACCGCGTCCATGAGTTTGTATCTTCTCTCTTGAACACCAGCAACGCCCATTTGTATCTCAATTATTGTATGAAGAGGTATCTAGAGGAGCAAATAATTTCAGTCACGATGGGCAAGGGTAGCAATGATACTATAAGATGTTGCACGTTGGCTTACTTCAATTTTAGGAACTTCTTCCAATGGTCTGTCCGCAAAATATGCATAGAGTGCTCTTAACACAGCCTACAAGAGTTTCTTCCCTCATACATCCACAGTAGTGAAGTAAAAATGTTTATAATAGTGCAAAAACTGGACTTGCTTACCTGGTGAGATATGACTACAACTGGAGCATGCTGCCTTTCAAGCTCAATTATTACAGGTTCTAATCTGAACAGAGAACTGTCAAGATTAAATGGCAAGAAAGAGAATTACAGTAGCTGAATTATGTAAAGACTAAAGAGGCAAGTGGTAATACTAAGTAATCAGGATTAACCTTTGAATGACATCGAGGTAGGATTCTCCTCTAGGATAACGATACCTCAGCTTGTCTTTGCTACGTGATCTGTAAAAGAAGCCATATAGAGGTGAATAAAATTCTCATTAAGAACATGGGGGGAATTTTCATTTTAAATGATAAGAAGAGGGTTGGCAAGCACAAGATTTGCAGACACCTGCACTGCTGATTGTATAGCACATACTATGTTCATATATTATAGTACTTCATTTCAGAAGTAAAGCATTTCATTACAAGATCATAAAAGACTTATGTGCAATATTGCAGGCCAAAATACTGAAGAGAATAATCCATAAATGAGTAAAAATGTGACTGTCAAACTGAGTGATAAAAAGAACAAAAATGAGCTTTTAGATGCAGAACAAGCTCCAATTATGGTGGAAGTGGAACCGGTATTAACATCATTGAACTGTGACTCTTCAATATAAAATTGCTCACCGTGAATACAGATCTCACTGAGCCTCTTGATTAGCTCAGCAAAGGCATATTTGTGTAGTTCACAGTTACATTACTAGGGTACATTACATAACTGTGCAAGCTTAACATGGTAGGCTCTAATTTACTTGGCAGGACATGGAGTTGCTAAAAGAACAGGTGCACCAATCAACAACTTATGACATATGCCTTGTTTCCAAGGAAGAAAAAGGGCAAGGAAATCATTGAGTTTACGTACTCATATTCTTCAGGATTATTTTTCTTTATTTCATCATATGTCATCCCATCACAGATGCCAGCATTTATCTCATCAAAAGCGCGCCATTGTATCTAGAAGAAATGAAACCTTTTAGTTTTGCTAATTAGAAGTACAAGTAGATAAATCTTGCTGAACTTTGTTGATTACCTATGACAACTGACCTTTGGAAATCCAATGATTGGATGTGCTGTTAATATTGACCTCTGAAGTGTGCTGGTCCATATCTGAATCGAATGTTGCACATAAATTTAACCAATAGGTTTCTTTCTCAATGCTAAGTAACAAAAGGTATACTTACAGAGGCAGTTCTCTCAGACTTAAGTCGCTTCTCTACAAAGCTTGCAAGTTTCCTTGAATAAAGCACCCCGGCCTCACTGCACACCATTTATTCCATCGGATGAAAGCCAAAGCACAAGGTTTCAAATGTAGTATACATAGAAAATCGACAAGAAAAATATGTATATAACATGTAACTACCATGATCATAGAAAAAGACCTCAAACTAAATAGAACTACCAACAAACATTTAGAATTTCTCATGAATTGTTCCTTAGTGTAGCACCACAAACTAAATAGAACTTACTACAGCAGCAAAAGCTAAATGACAGAATTGCAGAACAAAGAAATTAAAGACCTCAAAGATGAATCCCCACCGATTCTTCCTCTGACATTATCTAAACTTTCACCGTGTCTAGTTAGCAGGATAGGACGAGGTGTCAGATGACAGTTCACCTGTAACAACATATGTGACAGTTAACAAAACAGGTAATATTACAACCAAAACAGTAAATTAACACTTATTTAAAGTACACGTGCACTATTTATCAAAAATAAATGGAATATAGTAAAACAAAAGCATGATATTGAGGACCAGTAATACTATATACTTTCTACATCAACTTAAAAACTAAGTAAACATGGGAAGCAGGAAGTTGATATTGATCCCTAAGAGACAGTAATCAATTGCTCAAAAGATACCCAAACCGTAACCGTAATGGATCCATGGAAGTCCCCTGAGATTTCATTCAACGTCAAATGTAAAATATTAAGCAGAGTGAGGAAAAATCTAGTTGAAACTATTCAGAAAACCGTGCGATCGCTTAGAGAGACATGAACAAATCAGATGCTTGTAACATTGAATCACTGAAAAAAAAAAAGAACTCATATTACAATTTGGCCTGCATTTAGATTCATCATTCATGGGGAATTATATTTGTAATGAACTTCAGAGATAGCCATAAATCTTAAGGTGTGGACAACAGAAAGTTCAGATATTCTGGATATATACCAAGAAGAAAACAATCCGTCCAGGCAAGTAACCACTTATATCGTTGATCTGCATGAAAACCAAAGTAGGAAATGAGATTAGGATCTTTGGCACTAGTGGCAAAGACTGCAAGTTAATATCTTAATCATTTCAAAATACTGTATTTGCCTGATTGCCTCTAGTCCACACATTAGTATTTATATGCCAAACACAAAGGGAACAAGCTCTAGATTGTATGATTAAGTATGCAGATGTTACAAAAGAAAAATAAAAATAAAATAGAAAATAGAATGTCCACAATGATATCAAAGGGGAACCAAACTTTTGGCTCTACTTAACATATATGGGATTGACTGTTCACATACCTGTAATTGGCCCCCATTCCCACTAACCATATCGATCATTTTTATGTAAGAGCCTTCTTCCACCGGTTCATACACCTGCAGAGGTTTCAAGTTGTTTGCATATAACCTTTCCAGCTTCTAGACAAAAAGAAAAAGAAAAAAAAAAAGAGTTCCTACAGAACACAATTCAGCAACTATGGACCTTTTCATAATAGGCCAATCGCTCTTTGAAATCTCGTACTCCAGCTTCAAAATCTGCCCTGGAACACAAACAACAGAAATTACATCCAAAATGTATTCATGGGAATGGGATACAGACAAGCAAGCAAGATTTTTCTCACTGCTCCGCATAATCCGGACTTTGTTGAACTTTCAAGCGTATATTTCTCTCGAGAACATCCTGGTCATTACATATTGTTTCCAAAAAGATGATCTGGAAAGCAAAGGGGGAGGTCAACTGGTCAATATGTTAAAGAGCAGTCAATTAGATCCCAAACTGTGCAATAACTTAATATAGTGTCCCATAATGCACGTATATAGTGAACAATCTTCTTATCAGCAAATTTGGAATATGTCGTCACAAAATAAAGCATATTTATAAATGTAACTACAGAAGCCTAATTTCACACATGCCATCACAAAACGCACCAAACTTTCTTCCACAGCATTGAAGTAACCCTTCACTTACTTTAAAATGTTTGCACTGAAAAACATAAATGCTATCAGATTTTTTTTAAAATGACAAAATTCCCTCTTAAGAATGCACAGTTTCCTCCATCTCTTCCCCAAAGAAATTAAATTATCAGATGGCAGTCTTCAACATGTTCTTCCTGATGGATAAGTCTCTGTGTTGGCTTTTGCCGCCCTTCAAGGACAGCATCCTTGACTGGCGGTTAGCATCTCTTTAGGACAGCATCTTTGACAGAGCATCTTGGACTAGCTTTAGGACTAGCTTTAGAGGACAGAGCATCTAGGACAGAGCATCTAGGACAGAGCATCTTAGACTAGCATATGCTTGGCATATGCTTGGCATATGCTTGGCTGATTAGCCCTATAAATATGTATCCCCAACCCCTCAGGTTGGTATGGCATTGTGAAGAGAAATATACAAGAAAAATTGCCCCATCTCCAAGTGTCATCCTCTCCATGAGAGTAAGGATCTTGCTATCACCTCAAGCAAAAGTCCAGCGACTAACAAGTGGTATCAGAGCTATACTATCCTGTAGCCTGAGCATCTCCTGCTCATCTCCTTCTCCGACCTCGCAGCCCGGCCCAGTAGCAAGCAGCAGCTCGGCCGCCCACGCCCCTCTTCGGAGACGGCGGCTGCGTCGGCAGCCTCTCTCCACGCAACACCCCGCAGCGCGCCATGTCCGCGGCGATCTCGGCGCTCGGTCGCCTCGAGCACGCGGCGTCGTGCCGCGGCCGAGCTTCGCGCGCGGCAGCGGCAGCGAGCAGCGGCAGAGACCGCGCAGCAGCGCAAAGCGCGCCGAGGCGGCAGCGGCGAGCCGCGGCAGCAGCGGATGAGTGGAAGCGAAGAAGGGCGGCGCGCGCAGCGCGCGCGCAGAGAGGTCAAGGTCTGCGGCGGCAGCAGCAGCTCCATCTCGCGATGGCAGCGCCGACGCGGACCTTGAGCGGCTGGAGAGGGAGGCGCAGCGAGGCGAAGCGGCGCGATGGCGCAAGACGCCACGAGCTTGGCGGCAATCCAGACAGGCGCGGTCGCGCTGATGGCGCTCCTGGAGGAGGCGCGCACGGCGGTGGCGCTCCTGGAGGAGGCGCGCACGGCGGTGGCGCTCCTGGAGGAGGCGCGCTCGGCGGTGGCGCCCCTGGAAGAGGCGCGCACGACAACGGCGGCAGACGGGTCGATAGAGAGCGCGGCCTTCACAGGCAGCGTGGCTCTCTCTCCCCGGACCGGTACCGTGGTTACCACGGGTTCCAGGCTGTTGTCAGGGCGCCGCGCCGGCGGTGGGTGGCCCACCACACCAAGGCCAACTACGTCGTGTGGGCGCGGTGATGAAGGTGAGGCTCAGTGCGGCACATGCGGGAGGCATCCGGTGACGGCGACGTCGACTACGACAGATCGACGGCGCCTGGATGCCCTCATCGCCGCAGCCCCGCCGAGATGCGATTCGCTCTCCAACAAGCGATCGCCAAGGAGGCTTGGGACGCCATCGCGCGCGACGCATCGGCAGCGACCGCGCCGCAAGTCCACACCGCAGCACTTCGCGAAGTGGAGACCCCGCCTTCAAGCCGGTGAGGACGTTGATGACTTTGCTCCGCCTCAACACTCTGCTGCGAAGTTGGTAAAGTTCGCGACGACACCTACTGGCGAGAGAGAGCGCCGAGAAGCTCTTTCGCTGCGCCCCCGAGAAGTACAAGCGGATGGCTCGGTCGATCCGGTCTGTTGGACCTCTCCACGATGTCGATCGAGGAGGCGATAGGTCGCCTCAAGGTCGTCAACGATGATGAGCCACGATCTCTCGGGACCCGTCACCATTGGCGGAAGCTCCTCCTCACTCGGGAGGAGGGGCCGCCAAGGTGACAAGAAGAAGGGGAGCCTTCTTCCACGACAGCGGCGCATGCGTGGCAAGCGCGGCAAGCCGCGCAAAGACGCCGAGCATGGGCACGAGGACGCGTCGAGGTGATGACCGTGAGGCGCCAGGGCGCGCGCCGGCAAGCAAGAGCCGACGAGGCGACTCTTGCTACAAGCCGCGCAAGCTTGGTCATTGGGCGTGGATTGTCGATACCACGACGCGGCAGGCCACGTCGCAAAGCGGAGGAGGAGGAACGGCGGCTCTGTTCATTGCTCAGCGAGCATCGAACTACCTCCACGGCACCGCCGCAACGGCTCTCCTCCACCTTGACGAGCCAAAGCACACGCCTCCTCGGCGAAAGTTAAACAGCGGCAAGACCGACGGGTGGTGCCTCGACACCGCGACACCACCACATGACCGGCGGCGGGAGTTCTTCTCCGAGCGTGACTCAGCGCTCGAGGCTGTCAAGTTTGGGGCGCCCGCGTGGAAATCAAGGACGACGCTCGCTCTAGGATCGGGATGGCTCAGATTCCTCACAAGGAGACACACAAGACTTAGGGGATTGATGGATAAGTCTCGTGTTGGCTTTTGCCGCCTTCAAGGACAAAGATCCTTGATGCGCAGTTAGCATCTCTTTAGGACAGCATCTTTGACTGAGCATCTTGGACTAGCTTTAGGACTAGCTTTAGAGGACAGAGCATCTAGGACAGAGCATCTAGGACACAGCATCTAGGACAGAGCATCTAGGACAGAGCATCTTAGACTAGCATATGCTTGGCATATGCTTGGCTGATTAGCCCTATAAATATGTATCCCCAACCTCTCAGGTTGGTATGGCATTGTGAAGAGAAATATACAAGAAAAATTGCCCCATCTCCAAGTGTCATCCTCTCCATGAGAGTAAGGATCTTGCTATCACCTCAAGCAAGAGTCCAGCGACTAACACTTCCAACTCTTCTCCACACAAACAAAATGTTCAGATGACAGATTCACCAGTCTAGGGTTCCATTGGGCTGTCAACAACAAGAACAAAAGGTGCCTTGTTTTCACAATTGGTCTCTGCCAACCATTCGCATTTCTTGAATTGTCTCACTCATGTTCTCTTAGCCTGCAATAACCTGGCTACAACTGAAGAGAGATCTGGCAATAGTGAGCCATGGAAGATAGGGGAGGTTTGAATTGCTTTGGATGACTGCTTCAGTGCTTCTACATAGTGGTAGGAAAGGATAACCCTTTGTTTGTGAGCCAGATAATATCAAACTACTTGTCAATATACTTGTTAATGTTGTGGTTTCTAGTACTAGTTTTGTACATGCATGCGTTCCAAAGAAGCAAGTAGGCAGGAACTCTAATCTTGACATCATAATACCGAATGCAAATATCATCGAAAGTTGGTTTTGTTGTCACTGAGGCAATTAATTGTGGGAATGTACAAAAAATGATTATTCTAGGCTTCTAGATAATAAACTGTTCATTATGTGTAAGAACTCTTGAGTGATTTTTCTTGGTTTTCCCTGAATGAATGCATATCACGAACCTTAGTTCATAACAGGATAAACACCGTCAGAAAGAAGGCGAGACAGTGCCGGTTTGGTGGGATGAGAGATTAGACTATAAATTAGGATGATAGAACCTTTGAAGGGAGACTTGATTAATTTATCTTTCTTACTTGATTGATAATGCATACATGCTTCCCTTTTTACAGGGATGACTTGACTTGAGTCATAAGAAACAATCTATATTTTTAAGAAAACATATCACTAAGTAAGTAAACCCAACTAACAACGAAACTAACTATTCTTATCTATATTTCCCAACTACTAACGCACCCGCACATAAATACTGTGTGCTACAGCAACACGAGGGACTATTCACGTGTGTGAACAGTACTTCTGCTGCGTCAACTGCTGTGGCACGTGCATAAATACTGTAGCAACCACACACTGTTCGTGCCGAGCTCACGGCGCGTTAGTGGTTGGGAAATAGCAAAAAGAATAGTTAGTTTCCCGAAGGGAGGGAGAAGGTGCCACGGGTGGGGATTACTGTTCATGCACGTGAATAGTCCCATGGTACTGTAGCACCCACGCGCTGTTCGTGTCTACAGATATAAGAATAGCTAGTTTCCTTATTAGTTGGGTTTACTTCTTTAGATATATATTTCATCCATTAGAGATATGTTTTCTTAGAAATAGTGATTGTTTCTTATGACTTAAATCGAGTCATCCCTATAAAAGGGAAAGCATGTATGCATTATCAAACAAGCAAGAAAGATGAATTAATCTAGTCTCCCTCCCAAGGTTCTATCATCCCAGTCCAATCTAATCTTTCATCCCACCAAACTAATGCCGCCTGGCCTTCTTCCTGGCGGTGTTTGCCCCGTTATGAACTAAGGTTCGTGACAATGCACAATAGCAAGCTTTTAGAAATTCACCCTTTTCTATTTAGATTACATTCATTAGGTGTACACAATTATTACTTTAGGAGCCTACCACAAGAACAAAGATGTTAACAAGGAATGATGGAACAGTATTCGCGCTAGTTTATCTGGAATGTACTAACCATCATAAATAGTTTGAAATGCCATATTTTCTAAATGCAGGGGATGTGGCCGGTGATACTGAAAAGTGTAGGGGGGACAAGTATTGTTGGAATGAGACTTGATCTATTCCAAAGGGCCAAAAGGCCAATATATCACGTACAGGGTAGGTCAATATGCAAAGAACACCCTAAGCTATATACATATCTAACATCCCCTCAAATTTATGGTAGATCAACAACACTGAGTTTGAAAATATATTATGTACAGGGTAGATCAATATACAAAGAACACCCTAAGCTATACACATATCTAATATCCCCCCCCCCCCTCAAACTCATGGTGGATCAACAACACTGAGTTTGGAGAGGTAGAAGCTATGCTGAACTGTAGTCTGTGCCTTGGTGAGGAAATTTGCTAACTGAAGCTTCGAAGGCACATACTGAAGAGCAATAACTTAGTCTTACACCTACGATCTCATGTATGAAGCATCTACTCCAATGTGCTTCGTGAGCTCATGCGTCACTGGATCTCGAGCAATGTTGATCGCACCAGTATTGTCCGATAAGAGAGGAGTCGGTGCAGAAACTGAAACACCAAAATCCTCAGGTAGCCACCGAAGCCAAGTGATCTCAGCTGTTAACGACGCCATAGTACTCAACTCAGCCTCAGCACTCGAACAGGAAACGGTAATCTACTTCTTGGTCTTCCAGACAATTAGAGAAGAACCAAGAAGAACGCAATAGGCAGAAAGAAACTGGCGATCAGAATGATCGCTAGCCTAAGTCGCATCAGAGTACGCCTGAAGCTGCAGAGAACTGGAGCAAGAAAAGAAAAGACGAGTGATGGTCCCGCGAAGATATCGCATAACACGAAGAAGGTAATTGTAGTGGATCTGAGTGGGAACAGAGACAAACTGACTCAGGATGTGAACTGGGTGAGAAATGTCAGGTTAGGTGGTCCCAAGATAGACGAAGCTCCCGATAAGATGACAGTAGCGAGTGGGGTCCTCAAGAGGCTCACCATCAGTAGGCCGAAGGTGAACACCAACCTCCACAGGAGTATCCACCACGCGTTGATCAGTGAGACAAGCGCGAGCAGGGATATCCTGGATGTACTTCTCCTGGAAGAGGTAGTTGCCCTTGAGCGTAGAAGTGGTCTCAATCCCAAGGAAGTTAACAAAGAGGACCCAAATCAGACTTCAAGAACTGCTCATTGAGACACTCCTTCACAAAGCCAATATACTGAGTCATCTCTAGTAATGATCATATCATCCACATATAGAATGAGAAGCGTCCGACCCCAAGGAGAGGTGTACAAAGAGGGCAGGGCCGTGATCACTGGCGGAGAAACCAACACCAGTAACAATAGAGGAGAAGCGGTCAAACCAAGCACGAGGGGCATGTTTGAGCCCATAAAGAGAGCAACGAATGTGACAAACCATACCATCAGGGGCAGAATATCCAGGGGCGGCTGCATGTAGACCTCCTCACGCAGCTCACCATCGAGAAAGGTATTCTTAACGTCCAACTAAGAGATAGGCCAATGTCGAACAGAGGCCACGGCAAGGAGAGTGCGAACAATGGTCATGTGAGCAACACGAGCAAAAGTCTTATCATAGTCACGACCAAGGATCAAACTCTCAAAACAGAGGAAAATCGGCCCGACGGCCGGTAACCGGAAAAACCGGAAAAAAACGATGAGCATTCGAATACTGAAATTTGAATTGGGGATGTTTTAAAACTGGTAACCGGAATGGTTACCGCCCAAAACCAAAAAAACCGCTTCAAAAAACGGAAAAACTGCTACCAAAACTGGAAAAAACAGAGAAAACCGGTTATGGGTAATTAGCAATTGGAATAATGCAAATATTAATTAGAAAGTGTTTAATAAAGTAGCAATCCTGATACATAAGGAATACATGTATTCTCCTACCACTGATACATAAGGAATAATACAAATATTAATTAGAAAGTGTTTAATGAAGTAACAATCCTAAAAAATGTTGGGACTTAGGAGTACAATAATTCAAGCATATTTAGCTCATACAATAGGTAATCTAGCACAAAAAAGGCCTAAATCAACCTAGGAAGTGCATTATACAGTCATAAATTTAAATTTAAATTTGAAAATTTTCGACCGGTTTTTTCCTCCCAGTTTCCACCGGGTTTTCCGGTAACCGCTGGGATTTTGATCCTTGGTCAATGGTCACGACCATGCTCTTGCTGAAAACCTCGTGTCACAAGACGAATCTTGTAGCACTCAAGGGAACCATCGGAGTGGGTCTTGATCTTGTACACCCACGTGCACGTAATAGGAGTAACATGCGCAGGTAAGGGCACAAGATCCCAAATGCTAGTACGCTCTAAAGCAGTAATCTCCTCAGACATCGCAAGCGGCCACTCAAGGTGAGCAGCAGCCTCACGGTAGGTCGTATGCTCAGAAAGAGCAGCGGCTGTGGTATCTGGGAGGAGAAGGTGGAACAGGACCCAGCAAGGACGGAACAGAAGAACTAGGAATAGGGCCCAGCAAAGGTGGAGGTTCAGCTGGAGAAGAAGTAAGCCGAGGACAGTGAGAGTAGTGCAGGGGAAAGGGTGGAACCTCAACAAAGGAGCTAGAAGGAAAATTCTGAGGAGAGGGAACAGGTGGAGCCGGAGGAGAGAGAAACGAAGAAGGTGGAGGCGGAAGCGAAACAGGAGTAGAAAACTGAGTATCAGAAAAAGACAAAAAGTAGATCGACTAAACAAGAGAATCTGAGCTGATAGTAGAGGGATGAGGGTAGTAAGGCCGGGACTCGTCAAAGGTAATGTCCCGAGAGGTCCTCATCCAGCGAACAACAGGGTCATAGCAGCGATAACCCTTACGCTCAAGACTGTTGCCAAGAAAAACACATTCAACTGACTGAGCAGTCAGCTCGGTGCGCTCACAAGGTAGAAGAAGGACGAAGCAGACACGGCAGAAATAGCGAAGGTGACTGTACTCGAGAGCCCGACCGTAGAGCCGCTCAACAGGAGTATAACACTCAAGAGAAGTGGAAGGCTGCATGTTGATGAGGAAAGCAGCAGTAGAGACAGCCTCAGATCACTTGGCTTCAGTGGCTACTTGAGGATTTCGGTGTTTCAGTTTCTACACCGACTCCTCTCTTATCAGACAGTACTGGTGCGATCGGTATTGCTCGAGATTCAGTGAAGCATGAGCTCACCAAGCACATTGGAGTAGATGCTTCGTACATGAGATCGCAGGTGCAAGACCAAGTCATTGCTCTTCGGTATGTGCCTTCGGAGCTTCAATTAGCAAATTTCCTCACTAAGGCACATACTAGAGTTCAACATAGTTTCTACCTCTCCAAACTCAGTATGTTGATCCACCATGAGTTTGAGGGGGGTGTTAAATGTGTATACCCTGAGGCAAGGGTAGCAGCGGCGGCCCAAGGTAGGAGCGGCGGTGACGACCTGAGACCAAGGCGGCGGCAGCCCGAGGCAGGGGCGGTCACGAGATCTGCGGCGAGATGGCAAAGGAACAGTCGGTAGTAGCTATCAGTGATGACTTCACCGAATCTGGAGTCAGGAGGCGGTGTGCTAGGGAGCAGAAGCTTCGGGCAGTGGTTCCAGCTAGATCGGGAGCCGGAAAGAAGCCAAAGCCATAGAGAGGCCGGAGCTGAGGTGAAGCCGAAGCTGAAATCGTCGGCTCCACATAGATCAGGGAGCCGGGGTGAAGCCGAAGCCGTTGACTCCACGTAGATCGGGAGCCGGCGAATCGGCCGCCGCCACCGCGTGATCGGTGGAGCCGAGTGAAGCGGCCGGCCGGCCACCGCTCCATGTAGATCGGTGGAGTGGTGTGAAGCTAAAGCCGACGACTCCACCCGAATCGAAGAAAACAGGGCACTCTGCTTTGCTCACTCCGGCGGCTGACTCGGCGACGTCGCGGGCGGCGGGTGATGGCGTCAGGGGTGACAACCGGTGTCGGGGGCGACAACTGATGCCGAGGATGGAGATCCCGGGAGGTGACGGCGGCGTCGGGGAGAGTATGCCGAGCGGCGGCAGTCGGGTCAAGGCGTGCCGGCGCGAAAAACGACGGCGTCGGGGGCGGTTCGTCCCAGATCCGGCTACGAGGAGGAGCTGCGGCGGCGGCAGAGCAGAGCACGCGGCGCGGGGAAAAGGAGAAGGGCACGAGGAGGGCGGTGGCGGCGAAAACCTTAACCCTAACTTTGCTCTAATACCATGTTGAAATGAGACTTGATCTATTCCAAAGGGCCAAAAGGACAATATATCATGTAAAGGATAGGTCAATATGCAATGAACACCCTAGGATATATACATATCTAACAAATATGACCAATTGATCAAAGAATATGCTATTACTGCATGGCAGACAACTGCCATGACGTTGCTGGCAGGAACCGAATGGTTCAAATAACCAAGAAAATACCCAAGAGCTACATGCTGATTCAATTATACCTTACATTTTCCTTCAGCCATTTTCATCAGCATGTTTCTCCGTTTTCTTGTGCTGTTTGTCGCATCAAAAATACCAACCTGCAGACCGGCCAAAATAATCAATTATCCAAAATAATTACAGCATATAGCAAAAAAACCTTTTCCCTACCTGGCCACTTTCCTGCATCCAGGATAGCATATCTTCCATTGCTAACGCTGCCACCTGAAAAACGCAAGACATAATTTACCAGAAAAAAAGAAGAAAGCAGTACATGTTTGATGTTTCATGGAAAACATACAAACCATATGTTTTCACAGAAAGTAAGTACTCCCTCCGGTCAAACATTTTTTAGTTTAACCATCAACATATATACATAATACAAGTATCTAGAAATTCTAGATTGACCATATAAAATTGGTGTTGCCTACTTCATCGTGAAACATACTTTCATAATATATAATTTTTGTGATTAGTGACATCATATTGTGATAGAAATTAGTTGTCAAAGTAGTACATTATACCGTGTCATCCCCCAAAATGACACACATTTGGAATCAGAGGGAGTAGCATATCTCTGGCTCTAGATAAACTTGGAACTAATTCATCATAAATGGTTGTAATTTTATTTATTTATTACTTTTGAGATAGCAACAGTAGCAATGCACTGACCTCATTACGTGCCTCCACACCCTCCTTGTTATCTCCACAAAAGAAATCAGCAGTCTGATCAAAAGAACAAGATGCAATTAGAGAACTCTTCTTAAACAAAGCTCATAAATAGGATCATAACTTCAGAGGTCATTGCGATTGAACATTACATACTACATGAGTCAATGAGATCCTATGCTGAACTCAATGAAAATTGAAATTAGAAGTTCCACATTTCTCATGAAAACTATTAGAAATCAAGTAGCCACTTGAGAGTAGCAGCTGACTACTGTTACTGTTTTAAATACTACAAAACCAGTACGAGTAATCAGTCACATAAAAATTGTAATTACCTGATTAATTCCATGCTTGAGCCGGCGATACTACATTTGAAATGTTAAAAAAAGGAGACAAAATTAGTGACTATTACCATGAATATGTGCAATTCTCTGCAAAATCAGCTCAAGCTAAATGTTCACCTTTCCAACATTGAAGTGTTTTGTTTCATGACCTAACCATCGAAGATATCTTGTAAGCTTAGCTGCCGTAAAGGTCTTACCAAGAGCTGGCAGCCCAACCTAGAACGTCAGCATAGATTACAAAAGGACTGCAAAGGTAATTGAAACAAAAGAAAGTGCTTCAATGAATTAATGGGAATGCGTACAACCACATTTAACTATATTCATATATCTTTATATATAAATATATAACTGAGACATGCACACACAATTTTTTTTCCTTTTTGAGGTAGTGCGGCATGTTATAAATATTATGTATATATTCATGAGGCCAAATAGGCAATATATATAGTGAGTACAAGGGAAATATGTCATATACAGATAAGGAAATACAAAAAGATTCCTATTCTAACACCCTCCCCCCTCTCCAAACTCATGGTGAATCACACACGCTGAGTTTGGAGAGAAAATACAAATATTGTACCCTATTGTGGAGAGAAAATACAAATATTGTACCATATTGTGGCTTCGTGAAGAAGTCAGCAATCTGTAACTCTGAGAGCACAAACTGTAAAGCAAGTACTCTCTCCTGCACCTGTGAGCGAGTGTATGAAGCATCCACACCAATGTAGTCAAACACCTGAGGAGGGATTGTAGTCGAAGCAGAAGCCGTCGATGTAGTCGAAGAAGGGGTAGCAAGCACAGTCGAAACAAACTGTGCTACTAACCCGCGGTGAAGCTCCTCAGCACAAAGCGTCGAAAGAGCCTCGGCGATTGTCAGTCGTAGTGAGCGACTCAACAGTTGAGCCCTAATAGGCTCAAACTCTGGGCGAAAACGGCAGACGAAGTCATAAAGGCGATGACAACCATGATTCGCTTTCTGCACCTTATGACATTCCTGGTAGAGCGGAGAAGCCAGCTCGTCCAGTTGGCGCCAGAGACTAGCCAGGGCTCGGAAGAAGTCGTCGACGAAGGAGTCCTGGCGAAGCGTCTCCAACTCATGCTAAAGCGAAAAGAACTGAGCATCGCTGCTCTGCTGGTATCGCTCACGCAAGTACTCCCAGACCTGGTATTTTGCCTAAGTGCTGATCCAAAAGGTTTAAGCGAAGTGTATGAACGCACACGCAAAGATCAATGTGACTCAATGCAAACAAGGAATGAACTAGTGAGATGTAATCTGAAATTGAGATGAAAACTAGCTCATTTGCACCAAGTACTAGGAGAGACGCTAGCCAATTGCAATAATATGAAATGTAAGGGTACAAGATTGCTCAAAGAAATTAAATACACAATCTGGAATTTTTGAACTAAGGTTATCCTTTTCCCAAGTTTCGGCCAATATCTTCTTCTTTTCTTTTTTCTTTTTTACTTCGTAACCACGGCCTTTCTTGGCTTGTGGTTTGCCTTTTCTTTCTTTCTTTTTTATATATATATATATATATATATATTCAAATGCCGAACTAGGGTTTAGTTGTCCCTCACACAAGTTCAAATTTCAGCAACTGTGAATTAATACTAAGAGCAGCCCTTAATACAATGTCAAAAGCTAGTCTCAAGATGAAAGGAAAAAATGAATGATGCTCTCAATCTAATCAAGTGCTCGGCTGTTATAATGCAAATCCAAACTCAGCGCACGAGCCGGATTACTAGCAAACGCAGCACAGGTGTTTCGGTTGGAGGGGTAGTGCTCGGAATTAAAGGGTGGAACTGAATCACAACTTCCAAGTGGAATTCGGAACAACAGCAGGGCACTCAGATTGCAAGTAGAGCTCGTGTTCAATTCCACTAGATAATCATATTGACTCAACTTTGGTTTGGCTGTTCCTATTGGACAGCAGCTTGGCAGTCGGCACTAAGATGAAAGCGACTAGGATTTGCAATTAGCTGAACACAAAAAATTAAGGATCAAAAAAAGCTTTCGGCTAGGACTAGAACAACACGTCGCGCACATGATCTGGACAGCAAGGGTTAATAGACTCAACGATTACGCCACGCAAAAGAACACAACGATCAGCCCTTAAACAAAAATTATAATGGACTAGAACCTAATTAAACTCACAAAAGTAACAGATGCAAAAACTAGGGTTTGGAATTTTTGTGTTGCAATTTTTGGTTTATGGACTCTAGGTATAAAGAACAGCAAAGAAAATCAATCTAATCTAGGGATAAGTAATTCTACCGAGTCAACCGCACTCTGATACCAAGATGATACGAGGTCGCCCGATCTTCTTGACATAGGATCAAGATACTCACGTGTAGCCTCTAGAATCGTAGTGATCCCCCGTTGCCAATGCAAGAACGAATACTCTTTAAAGAACAAGTTCACCTGTTGTTGTAGTTTTTTGGCCCATGCTCTTGTCATGGGACCTTTATGTATATCATGAAAACTTGGATGAACACTTGGAGAACTTGTAGTAGAAGTAGTAGGGATGTACTTATCAAGAACGCAGACCAACAATGTCTGGCTGGATAAAGTCGTCGACGCTGACCACCAGGATAGCATGAACACGAGCCTCATCAACACACTAGCGCTCAAAAGCGTCTATGGCATACTGAAAGGCCTCATTAGCAGTGTCAACAGCAGCAGCAGTGGCCTCTGCCTCCTTGGCGGCCTCATCTTCTGCATGAGGTGCAGAATTGCAGAAGTAGGCTGTCTGCGACGGCGGACAAGGTCGAGCACCAGTGATATGTCCCCAAAGGCGGAGATCATCGAGCGTGATCTCCATAAGTAAAGACCACAACCTGTAGTTCGTTCCATGAAGTTTTATTCCCGAGAATGGGATCGTAGCTAATGGAACAGAAGCCATCGGTAGGCGGTGTGGAACGGCGCGGCGACCAAGGCAACGAAGTCTAACAGGCAGCGTTGGACGGCGCGGCAGTTAGATCGACATGTTGTGTTTTTTTATTTTATTTTTATATTTTTTCGGGGAAAATATTTATATGCAGAAACCGAATCGGTTTCTATACCCACCTCAAACATCGCCCGCTCGATCTGTCGGTCAAGAGGATGACATCGGCAGGCGCGGCGACGGCGGCCGAGGACGACCACGGTGAATCCGGCGCCGACTTCGACGAGCGCGGGCAGCGTCTAGACCAGTGGTGTTGGTGGTCGAGCGGCAGCCCGATTTGGGTGGCGGCTGGACCAGTGGCGTCGGCAGCGGAGGCGTCAGGCTCGAACGGCGTCGGGGCGGCGTTGAGCTCGGGCTCGGGCGGCATCAGTGGAGGAGGCGTCGGGCTTGGGCTCGGGCGGCGTCGGGGCGGCATCAGCGGGTGACATCGGGCTTAGGCGGCGTCGGGCGGAAGGGGCGCGACGTCACGTCAAGCGGAAGGCAGCGGCCCGATTCGGGCGGCGGCGGCCTTCGACGACGACGTGGCAGCGGAAGAGCTAGGTTAGTGCCCCAACTCTGATACCATGTTATGAATATTGTGTATATATTCATGAGGCCTAATGGACAATATATATAGGGAATACAAGGGGAATATGTCATATACAGATAAGGAAATACAAAAGGCAGATAAGGAAATACAAAAGAATTCATATTCTAACGCGGCACATCCTTTCATCGTTACTCATTAGAATATTTGTCGAAAACAAAAAAGTGGCCGAGTACTGCATGACATGAACGTGTTTGTTAGAATAGGAATTCATTTGTATTTCCTTATATGCCTTTTATATTTCCTTATATATGTATGGAATATTCTTTTGTAATATCCCCTTGTACTCCTTATATATTGCTCATTAGGCGTCATGAATATACACATAATATTTATAACATGGTATCAGAGCTAAGACACTAACCTAGCTCCTTCTGCTGCCATCCTTCCGCAGCCGCCACTGCAGTGTTCTGGTTGCCCTCCGCCGGCCGTCAAAGCTCCGCCGCCCGCACGCTCGAGTGCCGCTGCTGGCTCCCGCGCCCACGCACGCATGCCCCGACACCTGAAGCCGAGCGTTGGCCTGAGGCCACGCTGCCATGCGTTGCGCCTCCGCCGATCGCGCGCCGCCGCCAGTCCCATAGGTCGCCGACCGGCACGAGGCTGCGCCGCGCTGCCGCCATCCGCGCGCTCGAGCCCGACTCGAAGTCGTCGCCCGCCTTCGGAGCGTCGCCATCCTCACGGGCCGCCGCCGCCATGCTCTTCGACGTACGGAGACTTGGGATACACTTGTGCATGCTCGCCCTATCACATGCAAGTAGGTATACAAGATTACGACCTAGTCTGATGGTACTATCGAGCGCTACAATGCTCGTCTCGAGCGCTACAATGCTCGTCTTGTAGCTCACGACTTTCAGCAGGAGTACAGTCGTGACTACGATGAGACCTTTGCCCCTATTGCCCATATGACCACTGTTCGCACTCTTGTTGCGGTTGCTTCTGTTCGCCGGTGGTCTATCTCTCAGCTAGATGTTAAGAATGCTTTTCTTAATAGTGTTTTGCATGAGGAGGTCTACATACAGCCACCACATGGGTATTCTGTTACCGATGGGCACATCTGTCGTCTTCATCGTGCCCTTATAGCCTCAAACAGGCTCCTCGTGCCTGGTTTGCGCGTTTCACTTCAGTGATTACTACTGTCAGTTTCGCTGTCAGTTCCTACGATCCTACTCTTTTTGTCCATGTCTCATCTCGGGGTAGGACACTGCTTCTTCTGTATGTTAATGATATGCTCATCATTAGTGATGATTCCTCCTTCATCACATATGTGAAGAAGCATCTCAGTGAGCAGTTTCTGATAACTAATCTTGGTTCTCTTACGTACTTCCTTGGGATTGAGGTCTCTTTAACGCCTGAGGACTTAGTCTCCCAGCAGAAGTATGTCTAGGATCTTCTTAATCGGTCTGGTCTGACTAACACTCGCACTGCTGAGACTCCCATGGAGCTATCTCTTTGGCTTCGTACCACTGAATCTGATGGTGATCTTCTTGAGGATCCTACTCGATATCGCCATCTTGTTGGGAGTTTGGTGTATCTTGTGAGCACTCGTCCTGATATTGCTCATGCTGTTCATATCTTGAGTCAGTTCATGGCTCATCCTACTCATCTTCACTACTGTCACCTTCTTCGTGTTCTTCGCTACCTGCGTGGGACTATCTCTCGCCGATTGTTTTTCCCTAGCTCTTACCTCACTACAGCTTCAGACATACTCCGATGCGACCTGGGCTAGTAATCCTTCTGATCGTCGTTCTCTTTCTGCTTACTGTGTTTTTCTTGACTCTTCCCTGATTGTCTAGAAAACAAAGAAGTAGACTACAGTTTCCCGTTCGAGTACAGAGTCTGAGTTGAGAGCTATGGCGCAGTGATAACAGAGGTTACTTGGTTGAGGTGGTTACTTGCAGATTTTGAAGTGCTTGTGATGGAATCTACGACTCTTTTGTCTGACAGTACATGTGCTATCAGTATTGCCCGTGACCCATTAAAGCATGAACTCACCAAGCACATTGGTGTGGATACTTCATATACTCGCTCATAGGTGCAGGAGGAAGTACTTGCTTTACAGTTTGTGCCCTCAGAGTTACAGATTGTTGACTTCTTCACGAAGCCAGAGACTAAGGTACAACATTTGTATTTTCTCTCCAAACTCAGTGTATGTGATCCACCATGAGTTTGAGGGGGTGTTAGAATAGGAATTCCTTTGTATTTCCTTATATGTTTTTTGTATTTCCTTATATATGTATGGCATATTCCTTTGTAATACCCACTTGTACTCACTATATATATTGCCCTTTAGGCCTCATGAATATACACACAATATTCATAACATGAGTATTAGAATAAATAAAGTGTACCCAGCAAATTTCAGTGGTTATTGGAGCAAACAAAATTTTGCTACGAGAAGTTCTTATACTTATGAAACTCATAGGTTTTAGAATTTACACGAAAAATGATTTTTCCATGGAAACGAAGGAACACGAAAAATGATTTTTCCATGGAAACAAAGGCACTTCTACAGCTTCAAGTATAAGTCATCTAAGAAAGTAATCAACAACAAAAAAGCGTGGTGAATGTACTTGGTAAAGTGTTCCATTTTAACTGTATGAAAATTACCAACACAATGGCCAACTTGCGGTCCTCTTTTGGCCCGTACATCTGATCAGCTACAGCTGCTGCTGCAACAGCTCCTTCTGCTGCTGGCATGCCCTGATAGTTACAGCTGTCAGAACTTCTGATCACAGAAATTTAAACAACACATTTTGACAGGTTCAGAAACTAATATGGAGTACAAAAAATATCACTGGAGATGATTGTTTTTTTAAAGAAAATGCCACAGATTCACAGGCGACTTTCTATACATATATATAATAGCTTGAAACAAAAGAACAAATGAAAATACATGTCCTAAATATTTCTAAGCATTTAATGCAGTTAAATATTCAAAGAAACTAGGTAATACCTATTTAGTGCATATCAAATAGCTCAATAATACATATGTCACACTTGCCATAAGCCCGTAATCACTAAGAATTCACAATTCAAGCATAGCATAGAGCTTTGCCATGCATAATTTAGTAAATTTTGCAATGTGCAGTGCTGTGTGGTACAACCTTTGCTTCAGAATCCAACTTGATGTTGCTCATTGAAATGGTTTCATCCGTTGGTCTAGCAAACTTTGGAGAGCCAACACCTCTATCAACAAAGACCGCCCTTTGTTCTTCCTGCGATGGTGCATGTCTCCCATCTGCATCCTGAGGCATAAATTATAAATAATCCATTGGTTATTTTGTTTATAACTGCTAAATGTAGATATTGATAAAATCTCCTCTATCGAAAATGCAAGTAAAAATAAAAAATGTTTTAGTGTTTATGCCATCTAAATAGGATGTGACGGCCATCTTTAGTTATTGGCCATGCTACCAGAGACATAAATCACAAAGTAATAAAAGAATAAATATAAACCCAAGCTTCTTCAATTGCTACAGAAAATAATTGCAATTTTTCAGTTATTAGGCATAGAAAGCAAGAAATCTACAGGAGAA
Source organism: Ampelocalamus luodianensis (assembly GCA_036346255.1). Taxonomy (NCBI): domain Eukaryota; kingdom Viridiplantae; phylum Streptophyta; class Magnoliopsida; order Poales; family Poaceae; genus Ampelocalamus; species Ampelocalamus luodianensis. The sequence continues at coordinate 20,241,405 of CM070622.1, read as the reverse complement.
GGAACTTGCAAAGATTAAACGAGTTTCAGCCAATGACAGATGCAAATAAGTCCATCCATAAGATGCATGTCCATTATCAGGTGTGACTCAAATGTTAAGTGTCTAGGTGACTTCACAGAGAAATTTAATTGTGATGTGACTTAAGATCAAACAAGTAAAAGAAAAGTTGGTAGCGCTTCATAACCATAAGCAGAAGTCCAAACATGTTAGTAATCAGTCACATTTTGCAGTATAACATATATAAAATAATAATCAATGGAAACTTTCTTCTGGTTTATAATCACATTGAAATCAATTCAACCTAATTTTTGTTTTCAAATGAAAGGAAGACCTAACAGAAAGTAACTAACTTATTAGTGCATGCCAGATAGTGTTATGATGACACTATTGAATAAGTAATAACTTCTATTACAAGCTACCTAAATTACCACATACTTCAGTAAAAAGGACAACAATTATTTCTATAATGGAATGCCTAAATTAGCAAACGTTGATGATACGTGATTTTGAGCAAACAATCAATTGAACAAGAAAAACTAAGTTATACCTTCTTTATATTAGCATAGTGATTCGGGGATGCATCGCCTTTGATCAAGTTGTGCAAAATGCCCTTTGTGGTATCATTGTTTGAGGAAATCCCGGTATGCAATAATGAGCGTGGATTTTCAGTCAAGTTAGCTGCATAAACAACACCTGAGCCCATGTTTGGTGTTGGAACTACATACTTCTCTAAATCAAGCTCCAAACCAGAAGCGAAGCCATTCTGCTTAAAGGAACAAGAGAAAATTGGCAGAATAGAAAAGGAAGCAGCACCTGTCGTGCAAATAGAAACATAGGCAGCAGCTATGCAGGAAGACAATTCTTTTGAAAGTATGGATGAACCCGCACTACTCTTGCCTTCAAAAAGGACCCTTAAACTACTTCTTTACACTTGGATATATTTTGCCAAATGTGGGTGCCACACTACACAGAAAGACAGCTTTGGACATGGGACTGGGGCTGTTTTCATTAGTTAGGTAGGTCAGTTTAACTTTTGGTCATATATGTGCTTTTCATACTCATTAAATATTTTTACCTTAAATGTCTTTAGTGTTAGCCTGTAGTCCTACACTTAAGAAAACTCCCACTGAGTTTTTAAAGGCATTACTCAAATACTCCCACTGGTCACAAATTCTTGTCAGCGTGGGAAGCATGATGTCAAACTTCTTGACATTTGACCACGAGAATAGTATAGGCATACTCTTCATTAAAATACTTTCATAATATTATACTTGATAAACTTTTTACAAATATTGTGATGGAAATTAATGGCAAAGCATCTCGAAGACCGCGAAAAGTCAGAAGCGCTAAGATTTCCTGACCGGACGGAGTAGACTGTAGACTACATTGTACAAATATACAAAAACTAAAACATCGAAGTAATAAATAAGAGATACTGTCAACCAAGGTTCTGAAATCTGTTGGGTACTGGGCCAGTTTCACATTGCCCTTTCCAGTAAGCACATTATTTCGCTATATCGATTAATAATGGAAAAATGCTCGATGAAACAAATGAGTTTTGCAAGGTACCAGACATAATGTCCAGTTCCACAACCAAGTAGCAAGCTGCCTCAAACCGTCAACCTCTGCCAGATTGCCACATTACTCTCTGTGGTATTGGACTGTTAACAACAAAGCGCTGGCTGGAAGCCAGGTGCTACAAACCTAGCTGTGACCGGTAAAACATTGGTTTCAAAAACCCACTTTTTGCAACATAAAGAATCGCTACTGTTCATTAAAAGGTTGTTAGATGATTAGGTTTACAATTTCCTAATTTCTTGCGGTAACACCATATTATATATATTAAAAAAAAGATAAAAGCAGTGAAACAAATTCAAACCTTGGCCCTGGATTCAGATTCAGCATTCATAACGACATCATGGGCCCCTCGCACCCTTGAAGGCTGAAGGTACTCTTGATGAGCCCTCCAACTAGCAGCCAGGTCAAACGCGGACAACATTTCTGTCTCAACCCAAACCTTACACTCAAGCACATCCTTCTCCCCGTTGACTTTAAAAACCGCATCCCTCATTTCCACTTCATTACTCCTGCAACCTACTGATCGGTTCGGCCCCTCCTCAACAATGCACTGTGAGCTATCGTCCTTTGGCTTCAATACGAACTTGAAATCCAGTGTTTCTAATAAAAATAACAAATAAAGGGCATAAAAGCTAGTTAGAATACTCACAAAATTGAACAAAATCCAATTCGCTGCATCTACAAACAATCTACTCAGTTAACCAGAGCAGAGTAAATGGTCACTTCAAGAATTACGTAATTTCATTTCGAAAGCACAGATCCACGTACTACATTGTTGTCACAGATCCACGTACTACATTGTTCTCCTCAGAAATGAGAAATCACTTGCTCATGCCATACTATCTACACGACTACACATTACAACAGACAATTCCAATAAAAAAAAACTTCCCCAACCGAATTACTCAAACTAGCGCATCCAAACGGCATGCCACAGCAATTCAGCTCGTCCCACCCCAAAAGTCACCATGACGGAATCCCAAACCCACGAGGATCGATCTAACAGCACGATCAAATCAGCCAACTCACCGTGGTGAGAAGGAAGGACGCAGCTGAGCTCCCACAAGGCCGCCGCCGCCCGCTCCATCGGCAGCTGCGAAAAAAAAAACCCAAAAAACCATCACTATCCGCATGGGAAACATACACGCGGACTAGAGGGGATTCGACGCTTACGGCTTTGGACGGGTCCCACGAGCCGGCGACGGGGTGTGAGCCGAAGAGGTGCGGGGCGAGATCGAGCGCCGCTAGGCGGGGGCTCTCCAGCTTGACGGAGACGAAGAGATGGTCGGAGATTCCGCCGGATCTCGCCGCCGTCGCCATCGCCGGGGAGGAGAGAGGGGGAGAAGTTGGAACGTGCCGGAAGGAAGCGGGCGCGGAGTGGACGCGTCGGTATAATGGTTTCGCGGTGCGGCTCCCCGTGCGGCTGCCAAGTGGGGCCGCGAGGGGAGCGTGATGGTTGTATACCATAACAGTCTAAGCAGTATACACTGCCGCTGACACACTAGTGGGCCCGGAATCATATCTGGCCCACTAGTCAGTGAAGGATGTTTTCGTAAGAACAGTACCACGGGCCCGAAGGTAGTTTGGTACGTGGCGGCGACTGTGAGGGAGCATCTCACTGGCCTGTGGGCCCTACCGGAGAGGTGACTCGTCTCCACGAAGCGCAGAAAACTACGGGGAAGTAAACATCGGCGACTGGCGACTGCGCGTCGCCGCGGCAAGATGGCTTTCATTTGGACCGACCTACAGGTTGTTTCTGCTGCAAATTTGCGTCTCCTCGCTGCAGGAAGGGCTGCGCTCCAGGTATTCGGGGGAAATTATTACATGCCAGGAGGAGTAATTCCTTGTCCTCGCTTCTGTGTGAATTCCTGTAGATTTTACAAAGCAACTATATTCATGCCTGCTTGGTTTGATAATGCCTCGCCAATTTCTGGTGGGTGGTTCTTTGCTCGATCTGGACTTGGTCACAAATGAAAGTATAATCGTGCGCATTCTTCCAAGCCTTTTGTGGATTGTGCAAAAGATTGTGTGTTTGGTGTTTAGGGGGTGTTGCCCTAGAGAAGTTGAAGACCTTGCTGATTCGGTAGCCCTTTTTTATGGGGCTAATTCTATAGCCCGTTAATGGCTTCAACATGCAGCAATTAATATTAATATATTAGGAAGCTGAAAAGGTAGATATATCTTGTTGATAAGTGCCCGTGTTTTTTTCTTGAAAGCAACCTTCTAGATTTTCTATAAAAGTCTCTAATTTGGAGGTGTTTGCCAACTGGAACATTTGCACATTTTGTCAGAATTTGAGATCATAGTCGACAATTCTTGACTTTTCTATAGCCTATAAACTAAAAGTGGATTTATCTGATACTCCTATGATCCTATCTGTTGTCCAGTGGCGGAGCGTGAGGCAATAACAAGAGGTGGCCAATTGCCCACTAACATTCAACAACTTTTTTTGCAAGGATGAACAACAACAACTATATTAGTGCTAAATCAACAAAGAAGTCATGGAAGAACTTATAATCAAGGAAGTATTAATTACTAATTAGAGACTGATCTTGTTCATATTTGGGTTACAAAATATCATATCAGAGCAATTATATGGATAAATTACTCCAAATATCGTATTAGAGCAACTATAAAGGCTAAGATGTGATACTTTAGAAAAATATATACCTTCTCAATTGGTGCCAATTTTCTAACAAAGCTCTCCTCTAGAATCCAAAGCATCAATGTCCATAATACATTCCTACCAAAATTAAGACCTAATTAGTAGTAGTCCTGCCCAAGGATCAAAATCTCAGAACCGGAGGAAAAACCGCTCGGCGGCCGAAAACGGTAACCGAAAAAAAACCGAAATTCGAAAACTAAAATTTGAATTTGCTTAAAAATCGACCGAAATTCAAAACTGATATTTGAATTTGCTAAACCGGAAAAAAAACGGCTGGTTTTTAAAATCCCGGTCCCCACCGGGTTTTCTGGTAACCGTCGGGATTTTGAACCTTGGTCCTGCCCCTATCAACCTTGACTCTTCTTACATGGAACTATGGTAGTAAAAGATGAAGCTCTAAGATGCTGCTGCCACAAAATGGGAGCTTCAACCTGACAATCACCAGCCAGACTGTCAGAGCAGTTGCCGATCCCAATTGAGAGAGTTTGGTGAGAATTTGGGAGTTCGACATGCTACGGAGAGAACAAACACTCGTGAGTCATGATCTAGTGACCCAAAAATGGTGGACATTGGGGATCAAGGGAAGAAGAGGTAAGGAGAGTGAGTCTGTGAGGGGTCGATGAAGAAGGCAAGAAGTGATGTAGTGCTCACTGCTAAGTGCTCTGCTCAATGGTCATAGTGGGCCAAATATTGGGCTAGGTACCTAGATGGGCCATATGTATACCCGGGTCCTATGTTTTTTTTATTTTCAGAAGGGGAGGACGGAGCCTTGTTCGGCCTCAACTATGTTCTGCCACTGTTGTTGTCAGTTGTCACATAAGCGAGGTTGTGAATCTCGGCGGAACTAGAGCGTTGTTCACCACTTCACCATACATATAACAACATTTGTAATTTTGAAGTCTAAATAGTAATTTATCACGGCAAACATTGGCAAAATACACCATCAACGGAGATTAGATTGAACAGGGTGCACAACTTTGGACGAGGTTCACATGTAGTATATATATGCTAATCTTTGCTAAAAATTTTTGACCACTAATTTTTTTAAGTGTCTGTGACAGGTTCATCAATCTCGATCCAAGTCTTAAAGTCTTAAGACTATATGATCCTAGATTGAGTGGAATGATCTGATTTTAGGTAGAATCTTAATATCATTACGATTCTAGCAAAAAAATTGTAGGATCTCAAACATAATTTATATATGATTCTACCGATTCTAGTAATTAATTATTGAAAATTACTCAACATATGTCCTTTTTATCGAAAAGTTTCATCGTATATTCATTTAGATATAATGATTATTTGTTTAAACAAAAAATATTATTTCATTTTCACTATAGTTTGAAAGCTTTAGATTATAAAATGTACACAAAAATATCCAATATATAGCCAACTTGTGTCAATTATCATATAACAACGATAATATAGGTGACTATAAATCTAATTTGGTGCTAAATGACTAAATAAATTCTAAAATGACAATTGAAAGATGTGGTAGATTGAGAAAATATACTATTTGGTAGAATCAGATAGGATCTTAGATTCTATGATTCGATCCTAGAATGCGATTTTATCGGAGCACCTCCGATCCGATTCAAGATCTGGATTCTGACAACCTTGCACATAAGAGCTTCATCGATGTGCCCACTCAAATGCAAAACTTTCCTTTGGCTATCGATCCGCGACGCTGCTGGACAGTTGACCGTCTACAGCAACGAGGACTGGTAAACCAAGGTGTTTGTGTATTTTGTGGGCATGGGCAAGAAACCATTGACCACATTCTTGTTCGTCGTGCGGTAACCGGACAAGTCTGGGTGCGGTTCCTAAGCCAGGTTGGGTTTCGAGCCGCAGCTCCTATTAGCCAGATCACCCTACAAGATCATTGGATCGAAGCAAGGAACTCGGAACCAAAGCACTCATGCATAATTCTCGTCTCTTGAATGATCTGAAAAAAGCGTAACCAAAGGATATTCAATATTATCACCACTCCAATCAATCAACTTCTTGTTCGTATTCATGATGAGAACCACCATTGGTGCATGGCGGCGGTGACTGGACGGGAGGTGCCTGTGGAGCATGAGTAGTTCAATTCATTAACTGTTGGAATTAATACGGGCTGGGCCCATTTTTAATTCTAATTAATTCCTAGAAAATCCCAAAGGCCCATATGCACGTGTTAAAACTATTTAGTCCCATATGGAGAGTTGAATGGGAGTTACACCACTTTAAAAGGTGGAACGTGGTAGCCCCCTTGTGGAATTGGAGAGAGCCAATATGCGCTCGCTCGCCTTGCCACGCCTCGTCGAGCCGTGTGGTGCGTGTGCGTGCAGGCGTGTCAGGTGCGTGCGCGTTTTTCTTTATCTATTCGAAAATTGAAACGCACCGACTCACAGTAAATGGTATTAACGAATGGCTGGCAGTAACGGTGCAGTTACTAGTGAATAACGGCTGCGGTTATTTTTGAGTAATGGCATGGCTGCAGGTTACTAGTGACTAATGGCTGCGGTTACTATTGAGTAATGGCTGTAGGTTACTAGTGACTAATGGCTGCGGTTACTAGTGACTAATGGCTGCAGGTTACTACTGACTAATGGCTGCAGTTAACACTATTCTGGCCTCTTCGTTTTTGCTATTTAGAAGAACAGAGCACTGGTTCTCAGACTAATCTCCATACGAAAGATCTCCATACGATAGACAAACTCCACAGTTTTGTTGCTGTCTCTGGCGATCTCCATCCCGGTGAGACGCATGTATGGCTACACCAGGAGAGCAGGCCTCCGGAACCCTCGTCCTTGAAGGCTTGCACGAGTGAGGACGAATAAGGTTTTTGGGGAGCGTTCGCACGACTGCTCACTTCATCTGATTTTCTGCTACGACTACATCTGCGCGACTACTACCACGACATCCACAAAGGTCTCTGCTACATCCACTACGCCATGACTAACGACGACCTCACCAAGACTCCTGCTTCTACTTCTGCTGCTCCTTCCGCTGGCTCTGAGTACGCCTATCTTGCACTTGTTGTTTTATTATCTGTTGTTTACTTGAACACTGAGATAGGTATTGTAACATCCCAATTTTGGACTTGTGTTTCAAATGTAAGAAAATGAGTAGAAATTAAAACTTTTTCTTACATCATGTATTTCCTGTATGTTCTAAACAATTCCTGTACAAGAATTATGGAAATACAAAGTCACAAGTCTTTCGATCCAAAACCTTGTCTTCCAAAAACATTCATCTCAAATCTTGTGATCATCTTTTGGAAATATTTTTCTTAAGTTCCTGGGATGGCATGTGGCCTCTCTGAAAAATTTCATAATTTTTAGAAATTGTTTGAATATTTTTAGAGGGCAGTCAAACCTATTTGACTTTTAGTCAAACATTAAACCAGAGAATTGCATAATTTTTGGAGAATAATGCACTAAATAAAAACCTCTAAAAATTTTACACAAGGTTAATATCTGAGTTAGCAAGCTCCAGTAAAAATTTCATAATTTTTAGAGTTGTTTTGCTATCTCAAATAAATCCCCAATGTCCCAGCCCAATTTAAAACCCAAAACCTGTTTTCACTGTGCGTTGGATTCGAGTCAGACTCGGGCTCAAGCCACTTGACTTGGTCCAGTCAACTAACTGCACCCGGTCCGGCTTAAAAGCGCGCTTTCAATCTCAGCCGTTGGATCCTTATCGATCGGCCCAGGTTCGCGTGAACATTCGGACGTCCGAATGCAATCTCTCATCATGGCCATTCATTTCTGATCCAAGGGTTCGCGATCCTCTCTGTTGATTCTAACCTCCGGAGTTTTGGGCGAACCCCAGCCGTTGGATTAAAATCGGACCGTCCGCGTAGCCAGAAACGTTCGGACTTCCGATTGTTTTGTTCGATCTGAGCCGTTGGATTAAAATCCAACGCTCACAATCTCCTCCGTTGTGTTTAAACCTCAGGAGCTTCGAGAGATCTGAGCCGTACATTTCTAAATCCAACGACTCACAGCGTGCTTGCCTTTTTCTCTAGTCATCTTCAACCTCCCGCCGTGCGTGAACAGAGAGAGGCATGGCGCTTTCAAATCGTGTTCCTCTGACAACGTCTCCCTGGTCGGCATTAAGTGCTTGCAGGTGCTTTCGGCCAAGAGGCATGCCCTACTCCTACATCTCCATCATTTTGCTTTTCAGTCCATATTTGTGTCATGGACTTAGCTCACCCGAGAGGCTCCTTTTGCCAAACCCTAGTTCTCCAAGTGATATAAAGGTCCCAAAACTCCTTCCTGGTGTTCCTTTACACCACCCTTAGCTTTTATTTCATTTTTAGAGCTTAACCCACCAAAAACACCAAATCATCATTGTTGACCGTGGAGCTCATCTGAGGATCATGAAGCTCCAGTGGTTCTTTTTCAAATATTCTTGTACCCTGTTCAACTCCTTAATGCCCTAATCATTTCCCCTCACTCAATTTTGGGTTTCATTCTCAGGATTTGACAAATTTGGGGTTTGTTCAAATTCGGCCAAAACCATCCTCTTCTTCCTCGGCTCTGGTGAGTGCTCCATTTCTCAATTATTTGCTCATGAAGCTTATATGGGCTATTTTGTAGCTATTTTGACCACCAGTGATGTTCATTTTGGCTCAGGACTCTAATTTCATATCTTCTTTCTAAGGTCAAACAAGCTCCATTTGGTCGACCTTCTCCGACCATCTTTGAAGCTCATCTCGGTCAAGGTAGCTTCTTATTAGTCCCTAGAGGTTGTGGCACTCGCTTCTCTGGACTGCTGCGGAGCTTTTCTTGCATTTTCGCTTTTAGCGAGTTGGTCATCGTCGTTATTTTCCGGTTAGTGGCGTTCTAAACTCGCCGTGGCGAGGTTACCACCATCGGGATCGCAAGGCTATTGCGAATCCATTTTAGTCTTTAGGTTGCTTGCGCGTGGCAGAGCGCCGTGGCGAGCCATTCTTTTCACTCGGGATTTTGCCGGACGAGACTCCCTCCGTGCCGTCGTCGTTTAGACACAATTAGTGATCTAATTATTGTTAATCATTAGAGATGATTGGTATGTCTTAAACTGGTTCACTGTGTCACTGTCAAGTGAGCCCGTAGGCCTAGACTGCAGTGTTGGGGTCATCAATTGCTAATCATTGTTTAGCAATTAATGTGTCTTAATCTGGTTCATTATCTCACTAACATGTGGGTCCTCTCATTAAACCCCTCCCGGCGCACTTAATTTCTCGAGGGCGTGCGTAGCGTTTTGATGATCGTGGACCGTCGATCTTGTGATCAACGACCCAGATCTAGAGAAACGTTCGGACCGTCCGGTTTCCTAATCGTTCTGGATCGTCCATCGCTCGATCTGCGGCTGCGATCGCGAGTGCATTCGGACTCCCCGAAGGGAGGTGCGCTCGAGCCGTTCATCTTGAGATCTGCGGCTATGGGTGGTCGAGGCATTCGCTCGGTCCGAATATTTCCCTCCATGTGAGCCGTTGGATCTAGATCCAACGGTGGTCTCCTTTCGGAATCGCACGCGTGCGCTGTTCTCCGTGCGTGTGGCCCGTTTGATTTCGCATCAACGGCCCACGAGCGTCCGCGTCGTTTTAGTCTGTTAAGGTTTGCTTTATTTCGGTAAGTCTTTATTTACTAACTAAAATTGCATTAAAACTTTAGAAACTTATAACTAGCTCGTTTTAAATCCTGTTTAGCTGTTTCCAACTGTAATAAATTCATATTTCATTATAGATCAACATAAAAATGCATTTAGGTATATTTCTGTACCAGTAAAGCTTGTAACTAAAATGACTTGTTTCCTGCCATCAGAATATTCCAGGAAATAAATTAAAACTTGTAAAATGCATATCTTTTTCTGTATAATTCCAATTTGTGCAAAATCAATTTTGTTAAATTCCTCTGTTAGTGTAATTTAATTCAAAATAGGTTTTGAACATGGTTTTATTTCTGTAAAGTAACTTGTGCTAGGTTTACAACTTAGAAAAATCATAAATAAATCTTTATAACTTCAAATTTAGTAAACTCAACTTTGCTGTCATTAGGATGTCATAACCTACCTGTCATAAAAATTTTAGACCTTAGATCATTCCAGAAATTTTTGCCATGAACAGTACCAGTAATTAATTTAGTTGATTTTATAGGCTGAGAGAGTGTATTTTGGCTATAGCTTTTGCATACTGAATCCAAATTGCATGATTCTTGTTCCTAAAATTGTCTAAAATCATTCCCTAACTGTTGTATAAATTTCATTAGATTTGGATGTCTTTTGTTGTTGGAGTTATTTGGTATTCTTCGTTCTTATTGTTTTTATCGCCTTTTCGCGTTAGGTTCCGAAGATAATATTGACATTGAATCTGAGCCACAGCCATCAGATCCTGCACTCCAGCAAGGCAAGCAGATGTAGCATCATTTGATCATATTGCTCCTACTATTTTCAAATTCTAATATATTGTTTGCAAATTCTATGTATGCATTGCTATGTTGTTTGAACTATTGTCGATAGTTAACCCAGTAGATGCATTACCAGTAGGCAAATGTTTATCCTCTACTACTGAGCCTAGGTTTATCTTGCTGTGATTTTGGGTTCGTTGGATGAATCCTTGTCACTTAGTAGTTTACGAGTTTGTTGCTTAGACATGCTTAGCTATCGGTAGAAATGGACGGTTATCGACTTGTCGATAACCTTGATCACACAAACTTATTATGATCTTTATATTTCAGCTCTGTGCTATGTTCAAACTGCAAAACTAAAACTAAAAATAAAAACAATTTGGACTTGGGCACATTGGTAAGATGGTGTGATCTTTTGGGGTGTGATTGGAATGGTGCCCGAGTCAACAAGGACCGAACATCTTGTTACACTAAACCAAGCACTCTTGCGTGCTAATCACACTAGAGGGTATGGGACCTCTCTTGACTTAGTACTTTGGCGTGTGTTAGCTACGAGTCGCAGGTGGGCGTGCGTGTGTTGTGTTGTGGTAAAATGAGGGGGTTTATGTGTGGAGCATTGTAGTTGTCCGGAAGCTTTACCCCTATAGGGTAGTTGACTTTCGGCTTTACAATGTAAGCGTATGGGTTTCTATTCATACGAGCGACTCGTAGTTGATTCACAATATTGGAAATGTCTCGTAGGACTTAGTCGTGCCGGCATACCTTTGGAAGTGTGCTAATCTTGTGGCTTAAAGGCGGTCTGAAGTGTGGGTACATTAGTACACCCCTGCAGGGTTTAAAAATATTCGAATAGCCTCATCCTAGGTTATGGACACGCTTGGAGAAGTCTTTCAAGAGTTAGACTACAACATTTTTAATTAAAACTTGATGGGTGGTATGAATCAGGGATTCATGCTATGTGTGGTGGCTATTGGGTTAGTCACTTCTAGGTGGTTACTTGATAATTATTGTTACTCGTTGCTATTTCAATGCTTAAAAACTGAATTGTTAAATTGCTTTCAATCAATTACATTATTGCAAATGAAACTTGCTTTATGCATCCAAATGACCATATAACCAACATTCCTTTGATACAGCTTTCATGTAGCTATGTATAGGTTTGTTACTCGTAAGTCTTGCGAGCATATTATTGTACTCACCTGCATTGCTTGTTGTGTGCAGAGGAAGAAGGTGAGCCCGAAGGGTCTCACTTTTGTGAGTTGTGCTGTGGCAGTGTGTGGGGCGATTAGCTTGGCGGTCCGGTCGGTTGCCCTGTGGTGTTATGTGGCTAACCGGTCGTCTTTTGGTTTAAGCCATCTTATGGCATCTTTTGCTTCCGCTGTTACTCCTTAATACTTATGTCATTTGGCCGGTCGGTTGTTCTGTAATAACTTATATTATGTATGTCTTTTGGTAGACTTGTTATCATATGTTGTATGGAAATGATGCATGCTTTTGTATGATGTATGTGTGCTGCAATTTCTGGGAAGCACATGTCTATCGAGGCACGGGTTATTCTGTTTGTGATACTAGAGCCAGTGGAAGGTTAAGTATTACAAGCTTAATAAATCGGGGTCTCACAAAGTTGGTATCAGAGCCATACTGACCGTAGAAACCCTTAGCTTGGTCGTCCCTAGTATATTTTGAAAACTCACTTTCTAAATATCAAATATTTCATGAAAATCTTAAGTAAGTTCTCAGATTTTACTTCTTATCTATCTTAGCTTGCTCACCTCACCTTATTCTTGGCTGGATTTGAAAGGTTGTTTTCCCTCTCATCTTCTTTCAAAAGATAGTTGTTAAATCGATTAGATTGGTTTTGGGAAAACCATGAGAGCTTTAACTTGAAGTGGGGTTGTCCATTGGTGAAGATTAGGAACTCCCAGAGATGAAAAATTCGGCTAGGAACATGGAAGAAAATTTCTGGACAGCAAGCATAAATTCTGGACAGCTAGCTTTTAATGAATAAATAGTGCCGAAAATGAGAGGTTAAATTCAACTAAAATTTGTGGGGATAAAAGGTTAAGAAGTGATATGAGTTAGCTAAGTGTTTAACCCTTCCTTAGGTGGTATCACCTTGCTCTTTGATTGTATTGGACCAAGGATTAGATGGTGAAATTTGTCTTCCTACCCGATTGCTCGTTTTTTTTCAATACGAGTTAGTCGTGTCGGGAAGTTGGCCTTAAGTCTTATGGTTTCTCGTTGTTTCTTGAGCCTTTTTGAAATCTTTTAAAGTTCTTTTCCTCGCTGTTTTGTGGCTATCGTTTAGGGTGATGTTTCATTTCCCCTAGTCCTTGGCTCCCTTTCGCTTTCTTTAGCTTCTAGCCTTCGGGTTCGTGCTAACCCATCTTTTCGTAGCAGGATGTCTGGGCAGTCCAGCAGTAGACTAGGTCGACAAGTGGCGAGGATAGAGATCTCCACGCCCCTGGCTGGCCCGCACAAGGCTTGTAGGCGCCTCCCCTCTGGCGATTGTGACGGATTTTGGTCCCATTGCCCCGAGGAACAACAACTACCTCCTTTTTGCTTGGACTGTGGTGAAGAGAGCCATGTCGTCGAGGATTGCGAACTAGGGTGGGTCAAGGTCTGCCAGCGCTGTGGTGAGAGAGGACACTACAGCGACGAGTGTACTACAGCTTGTCCAAATTGCGATGAAGACCACTTGCCCGGGGATTGTCCGTTTGTCAAAGTCACTTGTTTCCTCTGCGAGGGGAGCGACCACTCTCCCAAGGAATGTAGTATGAACCGGGTAATCTCCAGGTCGTTAGAACTACAACGACTGCTTCTTCGGTCATCTTTAAGCATCGCAACCGCCAATGCCTCCAAACCAGAGAAGTTCCTGGATGATTTGTCTGAGGAACTGCGGGACAAATTACCAGTTTATACCTTCCCCGACTTTCAGATTGTGGTCGAAAATCCCATTGTTGCTGGGACCAGAAAGAGAAAGCTAAAGGATCGTTGCAAGCGTCAACAGATAGCTGATGTCACTTGTTTCTTCTGCAACAACAAGGGTCACTATGCGTATAGTTGTCCTAAGGAGGTTGCAGCAACCCCTCGTCCTCCGCAGGCCGTGCCCCAGTCACGTGCACCTGCGAGTCAGCAGGGCGGCCTCCGCAATCTAGCCGAAGTCACTTGTTTCCTCTGCAAACTCCCGGGTCATTATGCTAATAACTGTCCTAAGAAGCTTGCAGCAACCTCTCGTTTCTTTTCGCAGCCCGTGATTCGATCACATGCACCTGCGAAACATCGTGACCTGAGGGTCGTTTGTACTCAAGTCAACTCCATCTCAGCTGGAAAAGCTCAGAAGGTACCCGACGTCGTGCTAGGTACGCTTCTTGTTAACTCTTGCCCTGATTCTATTTTATCCAATTCAGGAGCATCTCATTCCCTTGTATCCCCATCTTTTGTTGCTTTTGGTGGTCTTTGTTTTGCTCTTTTATCTGGTGCCCGGAACCACCCCAGTTTCTAAAAGATCTTGCTAGTCTATCCCGAACCCTAAGATGCCTTCTGTGATGTTATCGTTTGTTTGACTTGAGTAGCATTTCTTTCCCTATACATCTAAGGGCATCACATACCTATGATTGCCTCGAAATTCCGTGACTCGAGTAGCCATAGTCCTTCTAACAAACTAGCTGCGGAGGGATGACTCCGTATAGCTAGTTATCAAGCTAAGGTCTTGTTCACTAGTGGAGTAACCAAACAAATTGCTCTACCAGCTGAGAATGGCCTTAGTTTCCCTAGGAAGCTAGCTGCGGAGGAATGACCCCGCATAGCTAGTTAGCAGGCTGAGATTCCATTGTTGGCAGGTTTTAACCAGACAAATCGCTCCACCAACTGACTGCGGCCTTGCCCCACCACCCTTAGAATCAAGAAAGATCTCTCAGTCTGTCGATCCTTGTCCTATCTGGACCTGGTAAGTTTCCCCGTATCGACTAAAGTGGCACATTTTCTACCTGTCAAGACTCAGCTTCGTGTGGGACCTTTGGCCGAACTCTATGTTTCGAGGAACGTGAGTCTTCATGGTGTACCAAAGACGATCGTTTCAGATCGTGATTCTTTGTTCGCTTCTCGACTCTGGCATAGTCTGCAAGGGCTATGGGAACCCGTCTTCCTTCTCCGAGCAAACGGAATCTCGGGACGAGATTCTTGTAAGGGGGGAGATTTGTAACATCCCAATTTTGGAATTGTGTTTTAAATGTAAGAAAATGAGTAGAAATTAAAACTTTTTCTTACATCATGTATTTCCTGTATGTTCTAAACAATTCTTGTATAAGAATTATGGAAATACAAAGTCACAAGTCTTTCGATCCAAAACCTTGTCTTCTAAAAACATTCATCTCAAATCTTGTGATCATCCTTTGGAAATATTTTTCTTAAGTTCCTGGGATGGCATGTGACCTCTCTGAAAAATTTCATAATTTTTAGAAATTGTTTGAATATTTTTAGAGGGCAGTCAAACATGTTTGACTTCTAGTCAAACATTAAACCAGAGTCTTGCATAATTTTTGGAGAATAATGCACTACATAAAAACCTCTGAAAATTTTACACAAGGTTAATATCTGAGTTAGCAAGCTCCAGTAAAAATTTCATAATTTTTCGAGTTGTTTTGCTATCTCAAATAAATTCCCAAAGTCCCAGCTCAATTTAAAACCCAAAACATGTTTTCACTGTGCGTTGGGTTCGAGTCAGACTCGGGCTCAATCCACTTGACTTGGGACCAGAAAGAGAAAGCTAAAGGATCGTCGCAAGCGTCAACAGATAGCTGATGTCATTTGTTTCTTCTGCAACAATAAGGGTCACTATGCGCATAGTTGTCCTAAGGAGGTTGCAGCAACCCCTCGTCCTCCGCAGGCCGTGCCCTAGTCATGTGCACCTGCGAGTCAGCAGGGCGACCTCTGCAATCTAGCCGAAGTCACTTGTTTCCTCTGCAAACTCCCGGGTCATTATGCTAATAATTGTCCTAAGAAGCTTGCAGCAACCTCTCATTTCTTTTCGCAGCCCGTGATTCGATCACATGCACCTGCGAAACATCGTGACATGAGGGTCGTTTGTACTCAAGTCAACTCCATCTCAGCTGGGAAAGCTCAGAAGGTACCCGACGTCGTGCTAGGTACGCTTCTTGTTAACTCTTGCCCTGATTCTATTTTATCCAATTCAGGAGCATCTCATTCCCTTGTATCCCCATCTTTTGCTGATTTTGGTGGTCTTTGTTTTGCTCTTTTATCTGGTGCCCGGAACCACCCGAGTTTCTAAAAGATCTTGCTAGTCTATCCCGAACCCTAAGATGCTACATTCGTTGAGAATATTTTTCCGATGAAAGATATGCCTAGTTCATCGAGTCAGGAGCCTGATACAACTCCTGAACCTGCCATTCCAATGGAATATTTTGAGCAAACCCTTGAGCAAATTCCTAAGAAGGAAGACAATGAAACTCTGAGGAAGAGTAAAAGACAAAGGACTGCAAAGTCTTTTGGTCCTGATTTTATTGTCTACCTTGTGGATGATACTCTAAGTACCATTTCTGAAGCATATGCTTCTTCAGATGCGGAATACTGGAAGAAAATAGTCTAGAGTGAAATGGATTCCATTATCTCTAATGGAACTTGGGAGATCACTGAGCGTCCTTATGGTTGTAAACCTGTAGGATGTAAGTGGGTGTTCAAAAAGAAGCTTAAGCCTGATGGTACTATTGAGAAGTACAAGGCACAGCTTGTGGCCAAGGGTTATGCTCAAAAGGAAGACGAAGATTTGTTTGATACTTATTCACCTGTGGCTAGATTGACCACTATTCGAGTACTACTATCTCTGGCTGCCTCACACGGTCTTCTCGTTCATCAGATGGACGTTAAGACGGCTTTCCTAAATGGAGAGTTGGACGAGGAAATTTACATGGAACAGCCAGATGGATTTGTAGTAGATGGTCAAGAAGGAAAGGTGTGCAAGTTGTTGAAATCTTTGTATGATCTTAAACAAGCACCTAACCAGTGGCATGAAAAGTTCGACAGAACTTTAACATCTGCAGACTTTATTGTGAATGAAGCTGACAGATGTGTGTATTATCACCATGGTGGGGGCGAGGGAGTCATTCTATGTCTGTATGTTGATGACATACTGATCTTTGGGACCAACCTTAATGTGATTAAGGAGGTCAAGGATTTCTTGTCTCAAAATTTTGAGATGAAAGATCTGGGAGTAGCTGATGTTATCTTGAATATCAAGCTGTTGAGAGGTTATGATGGTGGGATTACATTGTTGCAATCCCATTATGTGGAAAAGGTTCTGAGTCGTTTTGGTTATAGCGACTGCAAATCCTCTCCAACACCTTATGATCCTAGCATGTTGCTTAGGAAGAATCGGAGAATAGCCAGAGACCAATTGAGATATTCTCAGATAATTGGTTCACTCATGTATTTAGCTAGCGGTACGGGCTCGACATCTCGCTTCTTTGTGAGCAAACTAAGCCGTTTTGTTTCCAATCTGAGAGATGATCATTGGCATGCTCTTGAGAGGGTAATGCGCTATCTAAAGGGTACTATGAGTTATGACATTCACTATACCGGGTACCTCAGGGTACTGGAGGGTTATAGTGATTCAAACTGGATATCTGATGCTGATGAGATTAAAGCCACAAGTAGATATGCCTTCACACTTGGAGGTGGCGCTGTTTCATGGGAGTATTGCAAGCAGACCATCTTAACGAGATCAACAATGGAAGCAGAACTCACAACATTAGATACTGCCACTGTTGAAGCCGAATGGCTTCATGAGCTCTTGATGGATTTGCCGGTGGTTGAAAAATCGGTACCGGCTATTCTGATGAACTGTGACAATCAGACTGTGATCGTCAAAATGAACAGTTCTAAGGATAATATGAAGGCATCAAGACATGTGAAGAGAAGACTGAAATATGTTAGAAAAATGAGAAACTCCAGAGTAATAGCTTTGGATTATATCCAAACAGCTAAGAATCTGGCAGATCCCTTCACAAAGGGTTTATCACGGAATGTGATAGACAATGCATCGAGGGAGATGGGTTTGAGACCCACGTGAGTTATACCATAGTGGTAACCCATCATATATGATTGGAGATCTCGTGAAGTAGGATTGGCGAAACAAGCTTTTGGTTAACTGGGAGGAGAGTACCTTTATAGACCCACTCCATTGGAGATGCAATTATCACCTAAATCTGTATGGTAGGTTGATTTTTATCTTAATGTGTTCTGTGGCTTGTTTAAGCAAAGATGCTGTCCTACAGAGCAGTCTTGAAAGAACACACCTATATGAGCCCGACTGCTAGTCACAGTCTATGAGATATGGTAATCTCTAGGAAGCTCATGAATAGGCCATAAGTATGACTCATATGCTCCAACCCGCGGGGATGCCTGGCAGCCTGGTATCAGTTAAGGACTTAAGTAAAACTTATTCACACAAAACTGCCAATTCAAGGCTTAGTCCATTGTGCAGTTGTGGATAAGTGTAGCTTCTGTTCTAGGTGGATGTTCAACCTTAATCGATCTCCATCAAAACACTGGTATATCAAAACAATACTGTGGATCAAGGCATTTGACATGTGCCCTTGGGATCTGGTGGGGGATTGTTGGAATTAATACGGGCTGTGCCCATTTTTAATTCTAATTAATTCATGGAAAATCCCAAAGGCCCATGTGCACATGCTAAAACTGTTTAGTCCTATATGGAGAGTTGAATAGGAGTTACACCACTTTAAAAGGTGGAACGTGGTAGCCCCCTTGTGGAATTAGAGAGAGCCAATATACGCGCGCGCTCGCTCGCTCGCTCGCCTCGCCACGCCTCGCCAAGCCGTGTTGTGCCGTGCCGTGCGTGTGCTTGTGCGAGCGTACGCAGACGTGTCGGGTGCGTGCGCGTTTTTCTTTATCTATTCGAAAATCGAAACGCACCGACTCGCAGTAACAGTGCAGTTACTAGTGAATAACGGTTGCGGTTATTTTTGAGTAATGGCATGGCTGCAGGTTACTAGTGACTAATGGCTGCGGTTACTATTGAGTAATGGCTGCAGGTTACTAGTGACTAATAGCTGCGGTTACTAGTGACTAATGGCTGCAGTTAACACTATTCTGGCCTCTTCGTTTTTGCTATTTAGAAGAACAGAGCACTAGTTCTCAGACTAATCTCCATACGAAAGATCTCCATACGATAGACAAACTCCACAGTTTTGTTGCTGTCTCTGGCGATCTCCATCCCGGCGAGACGCGTGTACGGCTACACCGGGAGAGCAGGCCTCCGGAACCCTCGTCCTTGAAGGCTTGCACGAGTGAGGACGAATAAGGTTTTTGGGGAGCGTTCGCGCGACTGCTCACTTCATCTGATTTTCTGCTACGACTACATCTGCGCGACTACTACCACGACATCCACGAAGGTCTCTGCTACATCCACTATGCCATGACTAACGACGACCTCACCAAGACTCCTGCTTCTACTTCTGCTACTCCTTCCGCTGGCTCTGGGTACGCCTATCTTGCACTTGTTGTTTTATTATCTGTTGTTTACTTGAACACTGAGATAGGTATGCTAGTTTTTGTCCTTTTAGAAATTTGTATATCTATAGTGTTCTTGTATACCTGTTTTGTGAAAATGGCAATAGTATTCTCCATGATTTATCTAGTACATTTCTGGATTAATCTAATTAGAAAAATGCTCATATATTCAACATTAACTTCGTTTTCGGTCGTTCACTGTGCTTCGTATTGTGTTCTTTTGGTGCAAAGGCTGTGTCTTCCTTTAGTCTTTATCTATTTATTTAGGTTTATGGTCGTCTTAAGGGTCATCTGTTCCCCTCATTGTATTTGCTTTGTTGTTTGTGAGTATGTTTTTCAGTTTCTCTTCTTAATGAAATGATATGCAAAGCTTTTGCACTTCCTCAAAAAAAAGAGCTTCATCGATTTGAATACTGGGAGCAACGATCCAATTTTGGAAATTTTGAAACTAATCTACCTGTTTTCTTTTAACAACCCTAAAAAAATCTTCCAGGACAAGGAAAAAATGCATTCAATGTGCCCTAAGCCCCTAACAATTGTGAATCTATACTCTTTAGGAATAATAAAGGGCACCTACTGACTGTCTTCATGTACCCATAATAGGGTGATTCGTATATCATGATGTTTCCACATTATTGCTTCATGGTAAAATTTCCACCTAATAATCACAGGGAACTCTTTTTATCTATGCAAAACAAAGTAGTAGCAAATAAGTTGAAAATTAGTCCCTCTAATGAAATTTTAGAAATGGTCCTGAATGGTGTACTTAAATTAAGGATTGTGTGTAGATGCACTTAGAATTTCAGAGCTTCAACTTGTAGTATCCAAGAGATCTGCAACTTGGATGCAGAATAAATTAAGTTTAATATAATTGTTTACAAAATTATCCTGAAGACACGGAGTCGACTTGGAGCCAACCTCAGCAAAACTTAATCATGTATTTTGATCCCACTGACTTTTATTTGAACCCATGTAAACTCTATCTGATCACTCTGACTTGCTTGCATATGTCTTCAGTTCTTGAAACGCTTTCCGGCAACCTTCATCGAAGCCACCCGCAAGCTGCGTATTTAGTTTGTTGCAATTAGTTAATTTGTTTGTTGGTAGCGATTCGCAATACCATTTCAAATTTCAAAGTTATTCATGATTGGGACAAAACTACCTGATGTATGCGGAAGGCAAAGCGGACGCCTTGCAGAAGCAGCTCCTCATCATTTGCGAATGGGTCTGACTTCAGTGCATTCACAACGCGGTTCATGTATTCTTTTGCAAGCTTCAATGAAGCCATCTTCAGCTGTTTAAGGTAGGAAGAGGATACATCATCTATGTTATGTCTTTTAACTGGAATCTATAGCCAGGGGAAAAAGGTAATGGGATAGTTCCACCAGTACCATGTACCACCTAAGGGTTTGCTCGAGTTGAAGACGAGTATGTAAAATGCAGTTAACTATCTCTTCTTTATTATTATCAGTCTACTGTGAAAAGCTGGGAATTAGAAGTTTGGTACTACATACTTGGCTTATGATTCCGGAGTCAAGCATCCATTCCCATGGGATCTTAAGATCCCTGTATCTTCGACTTGCACTGTCCCTTATTTTTTCGGTATTGTGAATACCTTGTTCAATTCTACAACAAGAGAAAGTATGAATCGTGTCATAGTGTTCAAAACTTAGGAATGCAACAATTCCTTCTTTTTTTTAAAAAAAAAATGCATTCTACTCATCTACTCACTTATCCTGTAGAGCTTGCATGCGCTTGAGAGCCATAGGTGTAGCCACTCTCCTGTCATCGTGGAAAGAGGATGCTTCTGATTCCAGGTTCTTCAGATCCCGGTAGGTGAATGCTGCTTCTCTCATGGCATCTGCTTTCTTCTCAGGCCAGTTAGTGAAGTGCTTGAGCACTGCCCTTTCGTCTACCAGGTATGATAATTCCCCATCAAGCCACTTCACAAACTCTTCAACATCGGCTATTTCCTTGTATGCTGCATTCTGAACTTCCCTTGCCAGGAAGTTGATGAATTCACCCTGATTTTCTACATCTGATTTAATCTGTTGGAACAACAATTATAAGGGGATAATTTTGGCTTGGTTTTGAAAAGCATTCACGAGTGTAAGTCACTAATCTGTACAAAATAATGTAAGAATAAAGCATAAATGATAAGATTATTTGTAGAAAGGAATTATCCACCACTACATAATTTACTAACACTGGTGCCGGAGTTATGTACTATTATCAACTGTAGGAGGAACGAGACAAAATTTGTCTGAAGAAAATTTGGTGTGCTTTCAACATGGAGTGGCCTTTGAGATGTAAAGAGACGATATAATATGTTTTGATGGATCCACGAGTTTTGAATGATGAGGGTACATGATATGCAATAAACTGACTTTCCTTATTTATGAAGTGGAAGAGATATTTACAAAGTAATTTATCTGTTTCAGTGCAAAACTTGTCTCTAATCCTATAAAGAACTGGTAACTAACATATAAGAGGAAATATTGTGCAATTTGAGAGGCCCATGTTTGCAAATGTTGATTTGACAAAAAAATACAAAAAAAATATAAATTGAATTAGCAACTAGTAAACAAAATTGTGTATGTACATCTTTGAAAAAGACAAAATATATGCACTTACAGCTAAAACATAAGCTGATCTGTTCTCTATCTCACCGATCATCTCTCGGCTGTTAGTAGCTACTGGAATTCCCATAGATCCAGACTTAGCATCGTTTTTGCCTTCTCCTCTTACTAACAACCGGTATAACTCGACTACCTCTGGCACCCTTTGCACTGCCTTAGTGCTCTTCAGCAATTTGGAAGGTAGGGGAGGTGGCGGAGGAGGAGTCGTCATGCATCCTTCCTTTCTTGCATTTACCGTCGGTTGGATGCACGTCGGGCTTGGTGGTGGATTTGGAACCCTTGGTGCTCTTGATCTCACTAGCGGTGTCCTAGAGAATTGCTGCCTACTGTAACACGCCGAGTTGTTCAGATCCATGGCTTCCTTTGCATCGTCATTGTTGTGAACAAACTGCTTTTCCTTGAAATAGTTATTGCTGGTGGCAGAATTCTCTAGCTTCTTCCACAGAATCTTTCTATCAGTATCCTGCCCTTCGAGTGAGGAAACTTGGCCTTTTAGACGGCTGACTTGATGTCTCAATTGCTTGTTCTCCTCTTCCAGTGTGCGGTTCCTCTCAAGCAGGCCATGCAGCTTGCTTCTCAGAAGAGCCACACATGCATCGCCCTCCCTCATCATCTTTTCTTCATTAGAGAAGGTGATCTTTCAGTATGGTGGTACTGATTCCTCTCTTATAGTCTATATATGTCTCCTACTTCCTCACTCATATAATTCTATGGAGCATTAAAGGAGATGTTTTAAAGTGAGGTTCTGTACAGTTGTGTTGAGTTTAGGCAAGAGAGGCTTACAAATGTGCAAGCAAGAACTGGTGGAGTATTAAGTTAGGTATGAGCTGTTGCTAGTCTAATTACTTGTCCTTAAAGTGATTGCTATGGGATAGCTGTCTCTTCTGTGGAACCTCACTAAAGAAAATCCAGTCATACAAGCTTACGTGTTTTTTTCTCCTTTTTTCGACTATGTTCCAATTCTATCATTGAATTAAATTACCGCTACCTGTTTTCCTGGATCAAGTTGGATTTCAGTTCTCTGGGTAGGTATTTTTGAGATTTTACCTTCAGCGGTCGGTGAGCAAAATCGGTTTGTTCTCTGCTCTCTTTTTTTCTGAAAATATGTTGCTTTCCTGGTTTATGGTTGATTTCTTCTGAGTGCAAAGCTTGATTATAAGCTTTCTTCTGTCTCAAGTTGTGTAAAAGGAACTCAGATGGAACTCCTTTACCAGCGAGAGGGACATCTTTGGCTAATAGGACCAAGTGAAAAAAAAAACAGCGAGAGGGACATCTTTGGCTAGAATTTTTTTTATTAATTAATCATTTTTAAATTTAATTTTAAAGTTAACCCCCGACGCACTTTATTTTCAATTCTGACCTCTTTGGTCACGCCACCATCCGTGGCGTGACAAAATAACGTTGTCACGCCAGTCTGTTTCGAGCAAACTCTTGTCACGCCATAGGTGGTGACGTGACAGTGTTGTTTGGTCACGTCACTACCAATGACGTGACAAAAAGTGCGTTTTTGCAGATTTATCTTATGACGTGACAATATTGTTTTGTCACGTTATGGATGGTGGCGTGACTAAAGGGGTTAGAATTGGAAATAAAGTGCGCCAGGGGTTAACTTTAAAATTAAATTTAAAAAAGGATTAATTAATAAAAAAAGTTCTCTTTGGCTAATAAGACCAAGTGAAAAAAAAAAAGTAGAGGAAGAAAAAGAAATAAAGGGAAAGCCAACCAAAAAAGAACAAAAAAGGAAAAGGAAATCTGAATGTGTTTATATTCTAAAACACACAAAGATGTTACATTCTTTCGAATTGTAGCTCTTATTGCAGCCTTGTGGAAGTAATGATTCTGATTTCTGAATTATATTTGTTATTGCAGTAAGTGCAAGCCTTGTGGAAGTAATGTTTCTGGTTTCTGAATTATAATTGTAATTGCATTAAGTGCAAACCTTGTGGAATTAATGCTTCTGATTTCTGAAGATTTCAGATGAAGCTTTTTCTACCTGTATCTGAACAGCGTTGGACATCTGTTTATGTCACCTAATATAGGCGATAGCAGAACTCTGTCGTTGACGTATCAATAGGTTTAGAAAAAGGAGTTATCAAAGATTCTGAAACTGTTATCAAAGATGACAACACAGCAAGAATATAGGAGTATAGTGTAAACAGAGAAAATAGTTAGCTGACATAAAGAAGTTGACTCAAACAACCTCTTATTTAAAGTTCCCTGATGCGTGGGGAATTGCTGCCACATTGAAGGAGTTCATTGATTTCATTGTCTCTACTTCCACGCTTGGATTGAATGTGATTAGTATAGAACGCTAAATGTAGCAGAAGGAACTGGGTGAGCATTAACCAAGTCCTATATATTTTCATCATTTTTTTTCAGCGCTTGATTGATGAAACTTCTTCATATTTGCAGTGCGGTGCATCAACTGTGAAAGATGCTTCATCAAGATCTGTGGATGGACCCCCTGATGGCCGGATTGCATGTGCCCCTGTGCTTAATGGTGTACCGACAGCGGCATTCATTGATGAGGTGATCCAAGGCCCAAGTATCCCCAGGTAAGCTCACTTTCTTGAGTTTTCAGCTATGAAATGCCGACACAAAAAGTTCCTACTTAATGCTTTCTACCCCCTATTTAATTCATCTGAAATGGACAGTTAATAATTAGCAACACATTTTGAAGGTGTTTTGCACGCTAAGATGGAGCATATCCATTCATCCAGAGATGATTCAACCTCTCAAGCATCCATACTAGGTGATACGTTGTCCTTCGTTTCTTAAACGTTTTACCAAAACATAATTACATCAGTGAAAGCAACTTGATACTTGCCACGGTGAAAGCGAGTTTTACAGACTGTTTGGTTCGTAGCCAAACGTGTGACACTTTGCCACGCTACGAGTTAGGCAAGTTTGATCAAGTTAGGTGTCCGTTTTATTCGTAGCCACAGCTGAGGCAAAGATTCATGTTCTGCCACTCGGGTCCACGTGTCAGTGACTAAAAAAGTATGTCAATATTCCTTTTAGCTAGCCAAAGTGTGTCACCGAATTTTATGAACTAACCTTATGCTAGTTTGGCGAAAAATTATAACAACTTTGACAACCTTAATATATGAAGCAAACAGGTTATGCTCCCGCCATTGGCACTGCTGCACTGTACTTAGAATGGCAACCCGTGTAGAAATCTTGGCAATGTGCGCATCAGCATCAATCTTTTCTGGTGAAGTTTGGGCAGTGCTTGATCCGACGTTTGTACTGGACTACTGGTGCATCGTTGTCAGCGGTACAGAAATAGACCAGATTTCTTCACGAAAACTGACACCCTTGAATGGCATCAGCACGCCTGCTTCTTTCGGTGAGTCATCCCATCACACGATTTTAGATCACAAAGATCTTGTTTTAGTTGCTATCATCCGATTTAGGTGATAAAGAAATTGTTGCACTATACTCTGCCTAAAATCTAAAAGTAGTTACCGTGTTTTCAAAGGGCTTGGTAAGAATAAGATATTTCTATAAAACAGTATAAAACACATGTACACCAGGTTGTAAAATAATCCTACTTTGCTTGACAAACACTACAATGCTGAATGTTAGATGGAGCCTACACCCCACCTACACTGTTGGACACCAAATTAGTTTCTTTTGCTCGCCAGTTGTGCATCCTACCTGCTGTTCTTCGATTCAAAGTTACTGTTTTATCCTGTTATTTTCTTCTTCTTTTTCACAATCTAGCTTTTCCCTTCAGTGTGAGTGTGTGACCGAACATACCACCATCTCATATACCGCAAGTACCCCTCAAACTGACACACGATCATTCAGGCAACCTTCATTACTGAAATTTGCACGACATATAATTTGAAAATTTTGAGCTCTGGTCTCGAGTCTCAACTAGAGGCAGAGCAACCCAGATAGAAGAGAATTTTTTATTATTTAATTATTATTTAATTATTTTTAAAGGTAACCTCTCGCGGCTTTTATTTCCAATTCTAATAACCCCTTTAGTCACACCACCAACTGTGGTGTGACAAAATAACACTGTCACGCTAGTACATATCTTGTCAAGCTCTTGTCACGCACCAGTGGTGTGACTAAAAATGCTATTTTGCGAACTTATTCTGTAGCGTGACAATATTGTTTTGTTACGCCGTGGGTGGTAGCGTGACTAAAGTGGTCAAAAGTGGAAATAAAGGTTGCGGGATGTTAACTTTAAAATAAAAATAAAAATAAAAATGATTAATTAATATATAAAAAGTTCGATAGAAGATGCCTTGCCATTCTAACTAGACGGTTTGTCCAAACAAAATGAAAATTTCTAGCGTGTGTAGGTGTTGGTCTTAATGAAGGCGAGGCCGGTTTGGTGACCTCCGCTGGCGGCTGGGCCTAGTAACAAAAAGAGGGAGTAATGTCGCCCGTCCGTCCCACTCGCGGAGCTGGACCTGTCGCCGGCCGGCCTTTGCCTAGACGCACGCCCGAGTCCGAGGTGGGACAACAACAGCAGCAGCAACCCGCCCTGTTGTTTTCTAAACCCGCCGTGGTTAGCCTACCGGCCGGCTCCAGGAGCAAAATTTCTCCATGGTTCTCACGTTGTTTCAGTTGATCCAAACGAGATTAAAATTCGTACCAGTTCAGAAGCAACCATGTGTATATGGGTGGAAAACGTGCAGCACACATGCACAATAAGGAGATTCCTGTCTCAATAATAAGGGAAAGGAAAAAGTCTATTATGTCTACTTAACCCCCTAAACTATAAAGGGGTAGTCTATTGTATAATTGCCTGAAATTCTTTCAACTTTTAGTCAACTAGCAGGTGCCTCACGTATGTGTGCAGCTAGATTTGTTTCGAAGTTTGTATAAATGTTTAATAATATATTTACGTATCTTGTAGGCTATTTAGACTTTTAAGATATCCTAAACATCGGAAATGACAATAGAAGCTTGAAAGAAATTACAACATAAGGAACGTAATTGAAGTATGTTCTTTGATGGAAGAAAATTATTGAGCATAATAAGTTGAGGTTTTTATAAACTAATCACTCTTCATCATACATAGATCATATAGTTGCATACCCCTATTCTTACTCTATTAGCTATCTTTTTCCAAATTGTATGCATGAACATGTACCTCTATTTAATCTCAAACAATACGTTGATTATGAGTGCATTAAATTATCTTATTAGTTTACATGGAATAATATATTAGAGTATTTTGCTCATGTATACATCGATGCACCATAGGCGACCTACCTTGAACTTATCTTTCCTTACACTCTAGCTACCGCACCAAACCGTGTGACTTCTATCTCTTCTCATCGTTACAATTTTTTTGCTTCAACTTCCAACAGCAAACTCAAATCTTGATCGATCCCTCTTAACTGCTATCCATTCCAATGCAATATTTTACCATATAGTTATCTTCTATTTATCCTTAATTATTGCTTAATGATAACCATTGCGACATCCACGTGCATACACATGCAACCATCGCCGATCCCAGCTGGGGACACATGTCACACTCTCTCTGGTGACCCCGAGCATATTCCCAATGACTGCGCCATCTCTACTCCAAACTTTTTGCTCCTCTACCTTTGTATGCCGGTGCTTCTATTCGTACAGATGCATGCATGATATTGTACATGCTCGACGTCCTCTTCTCTCGTGCTAGTCGCTCCTCTTCTTCAACGTTGGCCAACTCAACGTTATGGTTTCCTTACTAACCATAGTGGTCTCTCATCTTCACTAATATCGGCATGTCTGCTTTAGTCGTTGTCTAATGATATGGAGAATCTTTTTGCCATCACCGGCGACAATGTGCCCCTCACTAATGATGGCATGCTCTTAGCTACCCAATGGCCCCATATCGTCCCTAGCTCGTCTTCAATACAAAACTTTATCTCCTCTTTGCCAGGGCTTCCCCATCATCGATTTTCTTTGGCCACTAACTTCTTCAACAACACCGACACTCACCACTTATCATTGTAGCCTTTGGCTCCTTCAACACTAGACTTTCTCTTCAATAGCTCCAGCGAGCAACACCATATAGTCCTCATCTCCGTCGTTGCCGCCTGTCGGCGCCCCGGGTATGCAACCCCAGGACCCTCTGTGCATTCCGAACTAGTCCCATGATCAGTAGCTAGCTCGCACAGTTACAACAAAGATGTAATCATAACCATACAACAAAGTAACGATGAAGCGGACAAATTAATATTAATAGCAGCGAACAACCTTATGGTCAAGTCTTACAGAGTTGCCACGCAGGGCTCAACACCAAAAGGTAACTTGCAGCGGAAACAAAATATCTCGGTGGCCACACGACATGCCCACAGGCAATCGAGTGGAGGACGCGACCTAGTTCGCAAAGTCTTCGAGGTTCTCCTCTTCATGAAACTTAGAGTTTCCCGGGTTCTTCTGTGGGGATTTATCACACAGGGCGTAAGCCGTGAGTACTTTGAATGTACTCAGCAAGTCATAGGGAAATGTATGCAATTATTATTCATGCGAGGCTAGACAAGGATAGTTTTATGGCTATTTTGCAGAAAGCAATGTTTACAGTAAATACCATAAGTAGATTGGAAGCACAATTTAAAAGATTAGTACATAAGTATTTCAATTCTTTGAAACAACAAGAGATTTTTCCAACCATTCCACCCAAACCATCAATTCCACCATTTTTAAGAAAACATCTACCCCTTGCGTGAAATCTCCGGGCATGTCCATAACCAGGGACACGACCAAGGTAGTCAGAGTTGCGATTCTACTCGTAGGATCGTACGATTTTATGAACCCACTGTGGCATGTCGATCCGAGTCGCACAGGGAATCGGAATCAGGTTGAATCGTGACAGAGTCGTGCTCCAAAGCGTAGAATCGTGTAGAGTCGTGTAGAGTCACGATTTTGGACCGATTATAGCCGATCCTGCGCATTCCTAATTGTAACCATTGGATCGAGTTGTTAAGCTATCATCCGTCCATCCATTTCCTTTCCAAGCCCAAGCAGCCGCCAGAAGGGAATCGTGGCATAGGCATTTGCCTTCCCAAAAACCCTAGACTCTCCAATCCATTCCTCCCTGAATCCAAGCCCAAGCATTCTCCATGATTTTGATTTGCCATCACTGATTCACTGGGGCTCAAACTGGCTCGCCGTCGGCCAGCATGCCGAGCCCTCCCCGCCAGCCTGCCGCTTTAGTCGCCCAAGCTCGTGGCGCCCTCCTGCCGGCCACGGCCACGCCGCTAGCCTCGCGGCGCCCTCCCTGCCGGCCACCGCCCTTGGTCGCCTAGCCCTCCTTGCCGCCCTGCCGCCCAAGCCCGCATGGACCTTGTAGTTGTAGGTTAGCAAACAAATTTTTGTCAGCTCATGTGACTATGTGAGATTGGATAGGGGATGAGAGCAGAGAGCCAGAGAGACTGGATATG
Organism: Ampelocalamus luodianensis; assembly: GCA_036346255.1. NCBI lineage: Eukaryota > Viridiplantae > Streptophyta > Magnoliopsida > Poales > Poaceae > Ampelocalamus > Ampelocalamus luodianensis. The sequence goes on along the minus strand of CM070622.1, from coordinate 20,212,193 downwards.
GGATGAGACTTGAGAGCAGAGAGACTGTATAGGGGATGAGACCATAAGAGCAAAGAGCTAATGTGCGATTGTGAGTGACTAGAGAACGATGGGAGTGAGACTTGAGTTCAAACAAATTTTTGGTTTATTGGTGGTGGATGCCCAATTTATTTGGTCCTTTGTCACTAGTTCAAACAGTAAAATATTTAGTACCAATGTTTTTAGTTCCATTCCTACATTCGAACGCTCCTTCCTACAATTTTCCTCTGTTTTTGAATCCTATGTTTTGCCACCGAACAGACATGTCGATCGTCACTGGTAGTAGTAATAAACTGAACAAACCAAAACGAAAGAATGAAGGCGGCAACCGGAGTGATCCAGGTTGGGATTATGGTGAGGAGATTGGCACTAAGGGGAAAACAGTGAAATGCAAGTTTTGTAAAGTAACTAGAAGTGGCGGCATCTACAGATTGAAGCATCATTTGGCGGGCACCAGATTCAATGTTGAACCTTGTACTCAAGTTCCAACCGATGTTCGAGAAATGTTTTTGAAACTTCTGGGAGCTCAAGCAGAAGCAAGTGATGCTAAGAAGAGAAGGGTAAATACTATAGATCAAGAAGCTGCATCCTCTCAAGATCAAGAACAAGAAGTACAAAAATACAAACAACGTGTGATGGACCATTTGTTAACAAAGTGAAAACCGCTCAAGGAACCATGAACCAAAGACTTCAAGAAAGAAGAGAGGAGTGTGTTTGTGCACAAATTTGCCGATTCTTGTACACCAGTGCTATCCCTTTTAATGTTGTTAGGAATCCAGAATTTGTCAAGATGGTTGATATGATTGGGAAGTATGGTATAGGATTGAAGCCTCCATCATATCATGAAGCGAGAGTTACATTCCTGGAGAAAGAAGTTCAGAAAATGATCCACTTGATTGATGACTACAAAGAAGAATGGAAGAAAACTGGTTGCACTATCATGTCGGATGGTTGGACAGATGCAAAGAGAAGGTCATTATGCAATTTCTTGGTGAATAGCCCAAAAGGTACTGTTTTCTTGACTTCAATCGATACCTCTGACATTAGCAAGACAGCTGATAAAGTGTTTGAGATGTTAGATGAGATAGTTGAGCGAGTTGGAGAGGAAAATGTTGTCCAAGTTGTTACTGACAATGCATCTAACTACAAAGCACCGGTGATCTCTTAATGGCAAAGAGAACAAAGCTCTATTGACACCTTGTGCCGCACATTGCATTGATTTGATGCTTGAGGATTTTGAGAAGAATATTATAATGCATAAAAAAACAATTGCAAAGGGCCGTAGAATCACTACTTTCATCTATTCAAGGACCATGCTTATTTCTTGGTTGAGAGACTTTACAGAAGGAAAGGATTTGATTAGGCCAGCAGTCACAAGATTTGCTACTGCCTACTTGACATTATCTTGTCTTCATCAACATAAGGGTGGATTGATCAATATGTTTAGTTCAACTAAATGGAGAGCTAGTCGCTTTGCTTCTTTAACAGAAGGAAAGAATGTTCAAGCTATTGTTTTGGATAGTCGAGGTTTTTGGCCCAATGTAGTATCATGTTTGAAAGCTGCACTGCCTCTAATCAAAGTTCTTAGGATGGTGGATTCTGATGAAAAACCAGCAATGCCATTTATTTATGCTGAGATGGATATTGCAAAGCAGAGGATAAAGGAAAATTTTAACAATGTGAAGAGAAGGTACATGATTGTGCAGATTTTTATTAACATGTAGTTGCCTAGACATGTTTAATGTTTCTGTTTGCTTTTCTTTTGTAATTGTTGTATTATTCCTTGTTTTACAGCTATATACCTATATTAAAAATCATCGATGGAAGATGGGAAACACAGCTCCAAAGGACTTTGCATTCTGCTGCATATTACTTGAATCCACATTTCCATTACAAGCCTGATTTCAAGGGTGCTCAAGTCAAAGTAGAGCTCTATAATTGTCTCAAAAGAATGGTTCCTGATGTCAATGAAATGGTAAAGATAGACTTGCAACTTGATTTATTCAAAAATGCTAGGGGTTTGTTTGGAATGGAGTCTGCAATGTTGACTAGATCAAAGAAATCCCCAGGTTAATTTTTATGTACAACAGTACAAGCCCATTTTTTTCTATATAGTTCAGTGTTCCCTCCTCTAATTATATTCTCTATCAATGCACTAGCTGACTGGTGGGATTTATATGGAGATGAATGTCCAGAACTGCAGAGGTTTGCAATTAGAGTCTTGAGTCTAACATGTAGTTCTTCAGGATGTGAACGGAATTGGAGCGCCTTTCAGTTGGTAAGAATATATATGTACTTTATCGAATAATTAGAACCACCATATTTTCCATTTTTCATTACAAAATGACAACTTCTAATATATTATACTTCATAAAGGTACACACCAAAAGAAGAAACAGTGCATCAAAATAAGATGAATGATCTTGTCTTTGTGATGTATAACATGAAACTTAGAGAAAGGCAAATGAGAAGGGATGTTAAGGCAACCCTTGGCTTGGATGATATTGAATCGATGATGAATGGATCACGTAAAAGAAGATCCAAAGGCTTCCTACAAACAAAGATTGGCTCCACTCTCTTGAAAGGATTACTCGAAGGAAGCGTGGAGGAAATGATGAAAACAAATGACCATGAAGTGAAATCATAGCAAAGAACTTAAATCATGCATGTAAGTGTACTTACTTACAAGACTACATTTGTCCTGAAATCTCTCATCATGTTAGTACTTGGACACGGCTATTCGAATAGTATTTTTTTATACGACTCTGCTACGGAGGTTGATCTGACTCGACTTTACCCACGAATAGTTTTTATACACTCGCGACTTACCCACAAGACACTCTAGTTTGTTTGGCACGGCGATGCCACCGCTCACTACCTTGGGTAAGCGGTCTAGAGCACGTGACAAGGCCTTTACAAAAGTTCTGCTCACTAAGGATTCGCCGTTACGGGCCCCCTCTTGCGCCATTCTCAACCCCAAACAGAACCGAATCAAAACATAGCTAATTAGTCAGCCAGGTCTATCCCAGTCTAGACATGTGGTTGCACGATATGACCCAGATCAATGGTTCAAGGTTAAGTCCTTAGTTGGCTGCTCAGGCGAGACTAATCCACGTCACAATGTGCGTTACGGCACCCACACTTACCACCACCCACTCGCCCGAGCATAAAACATTTTTGGTTCAACCCGGCTGAAGACCACCCTAGCCTTGGCACCACAATTTCATCAAGTGGCATTGCCACGGTTCCATAGTTCATTAGTCAAATTCAATTTTAGATGGGTTTAACCCGGCCAGAGGACCACCCTGATTCTGGCACAACACACTTTTAGTTAAGGTGACAACAAATATCGTGGCCTCACACAAGGTCATACTTCATTTTAATCAGCTACACTGGCCGCTACTACACAAGCCGCAAACCAAGTGCGCTGGGGGTAACATTGGTGACTTAAATTGCCGAGAGACCCACGTCTACTTAGAGCGTGACTAAGCAAGCAAAACGTACCCCTGTTGGTAATTTATCAATGTCCAACTACCATAAACCATCCTATGGTGTCCAAGGGTTCATGTCATTCAAGGGTACATGTCGTTAGCAATTTATCAAAGAGGTATACATCAATTATGCAATTATCTACTCCCAAAACAAATTAATATATAAACTAGCAATGCATGTTTATATAAAACAACATAGTTTTATAAAATGGGTTCAACATGATCAAAGGTCTATGACTTGCCTTCGTTGAAGAGTTGAGGTGCTACGGTCGTCGGATCCGAGAAATCTTCCGAAAAGCCGGTTTCTACACGTGCGAAAAGAGCAAAATAAATAAAACAACTCCAAATAAATATCAAACTAGCACTAACAGCAAGATGGGGATTTTATATGAATTTAGAAATTTGAATAACTCGAATCGGAGTTCGAACGAAGAAGTTATGGCCTTCCGAAGTTGGAAAACACATAAAATGAAGAAAATCGGATTTTCTTCAATTTCTAGAATTATTTTTGTAAAGGAAAAAGGCAATTATGACGTCAGTTGACGTCAGCAGAGGAATTTCGGCCGAAAGAAAAATAAAAGAAAAGAAACTGACATGTGGGGCCCACTGTCAGTGAGATGGTGCATGTGGACTAGGTCCACCGGGCTTTAGGAAACTGGGGGGAGCTGGAGTGCCACGTGGGCTAGCCACGCGGCTGCTCGGTCAGCGAAGGGGCTGAGGTGGCGCCGAGGTGGAGGCGAGGTGATGGCCACGTCGGCGGCGGCGGTGGCGCACGCGGCGGTCGCCGCCGTGACAGGTAGGCGGCGGCGGGCGGGCGGCGGCCGGCGGCGAGGAGACCAGCGCGAAGAGGAGAGCGCGGTGATCACGACACGCTCGGACTCGACGTCGCGGCGGCACAGGATGGCCGGCGGCGAGGACGAAGAGCGGAGGCGGTTGAACGCGACGGAGGGGCTCTGGCGGGCTCCGGGAGGAGTGAGAGCGCGCTCCAAGTGGCTCTCGGTGCGGCGATGCCGACGGCGGGGTCGGAGGCGGCGGAGGAGCTCTGGTGGCGGCGTAATCGGCGGGGAGGCAGAGCTCGGCCGGCGGCGAAGAAACGCGGAAAAGGGGGGCGAAGGAGGGCGAGGGAGGAGGAGGGATGAGGGGACCGGGAGAGGAGGGGGAGGCGGTCCCGGGGCTCTCCTTTAAAGCACTCGGGGAGGCCCGGACGAGGAGGAAGGGGAGGGGGCTGTCGGGCGGGAATGGCGGCGGCGTGCGGCGGGGTCGGTGAAAGGAGCGGGGAAAAGGGGAAAAAGAGGGGCGCACGGGTGTGGCGGAGGCGGAGGTGGACGGCGCGTGGCAGGGCTAGGGCTAGGCGAGGAGGCGAGACCGGCGGGAACGCGGGCGCGGTGCGCGCGCGCAGATCTGAGAAGAAGAAGTCCGGAGGGCGACGCGGCGTGGTCGTCCGATTCGTCGGACGGTCGGAGGAAGGGCGTGGCAGAGATGATGCCGTCCGATTTCGATCGGACGGTGCCCGAGGGAGGGGCGTGAGCACGCACGCGGGGAGCGGGCCGGGGAAGCGGGCCGAGGGAGGAATTCGGCCCAAGAGCCGAAAGAGAATTTTCAAATGATTTACGAATAAAGAAATCCTGAAAAAGCAAAAGACTTTTAGAAAATAGCTATTAATGTCTCAAAATTCTAGAAAAATTCATAGAAGATCCTTGAATTATTTAGAACTTAATAAAAATACTTTTAGCTATACTTTAATTTTAAATTTTACAAACAAAATAGGTTTTGGCTTCAAACAAAAAGGTAAAACCAAATTAAAATCCAGAAAATGCAATAAAGGCTTGGAAATCCAAATAAAATCCAGGAAGCTCAAATAAACACTCTTTTTATTTTAATTGCAGTTGGATTAACTCAATTTAAATGGTTTTTTATTTATGAAATTTCAGTTTAAGATTAAAAAAAGGAAAAAGCAAATGGTTATTTTTATTTTGATTTTTAAAAAACTCAGGAAATTGGGATGTTACACCGCCTCGGCTCTTCGCTTCTCCGTGGATCAATGTATTCTTGCAGGACAGATCGATGACATTGCACTCTTTCGTAGTCTACTCCAACACCATTCGTGTTATCCTCGTTATAACTTGTATTTTTTAATAAAAAATTCAATTATTTTTTATTTTTATTTCATAGGAAGCAATAATAGAATAAAAGACCTTGAGAGCGAACGCGATAACTTCTTTTGTGTCTCCTCAGACACCATTTGTGTCATTATAGTTATAACTTTTATTATTATTCAATATTTCAGTTATTTTTATTGGAGCTCGTATGCAAATTAAATTGCTAAATTTATTTAGCATTTTAGTTATTTGGGGATTTTATTTTGGAATACGTATGGAAATCTAGTTGCAAATTTGTGTTTATTTTTTATTTCGAATTTTAGTTCTTTTTTCTTGGAATTCATATTCGAATTCAATTGCTAATTTTGATTTAATTTTGATTCCGAATTACAATTATTTAGGGATTTTACTTTGGAAATTGTATTGAAATCAAATTACTAATCATTTTTTTATTATTCGGAATTTCAATTATTTTTGGGTTGCATTTCGTACACAAATCTAATTACTAATTATTGTTTAATTTTAATTATTCGAATTCGTATCGAAATCAAATTGCTAATCTTATTTTATTTTTATTACGAATTCCAGTTATTTGTTTTGTTAGATTTTGTATACAAATCTAATTTTTATTTTTTTATTCCGAATTATAATTATTTAGGGATTTTACTTAGAAATTTATATGAAAATCAAATTGCTAATTTTATTTTATTCCAAATTTTAGTTTTATTGTACTTGATATGGACTCTTTTACTTAGGAATTCGTATAGAAATCAAATTGTTGATTTTATTTTCTTTTTTATTCTGAATTTTATTTTATTTTTCTTGACTTGGATATTTTATTTTAATCTAGACCATTATAACATGAATCCACTATGATCAACGATGTAGATCTTTATTTTTTTTCACCAATTAATATAGAAATTTTTAGCCCTTAAGAGCGAATGTGATGGCTTATTTTGGCTCTGTTTTAATAAGATAATAGATGTTTTAGCCATTGGATCAAAATCCAATCACCCACATCACTCCCTCCCTTCGAGGATCCGGTGAACCCAAACCCTAACCAATGAACTCGAGCCCTAACCCCGCAGCGGTGGAGGAGGATGGGGCGTCGTAGAGGAGGAAGATGAGTTCGTCAAAGCACGAATCTCAATGCAAGATCCGAAGGTTTGAAAAATCAACTGAAACTTAAGCAATTTTCAGGTGATTGTGCATTAGCAATTTCGAACTACACAACCGAATATCATACACCCTAGACCTCTAAAACCGATGTAAATAACCCCTAGACCAGTTTTAGAGACGGTTTTACCACGGGTGATGATTTTTTATGCTGACATGGGAGTCTAAGTTATGACTGAGCAAACAAATAACTAAAATATATATTTTTAAAAGAGAATGCGAGATCGGTGGCTCAATTTGGAACACGAGTTCGGCAGCACAATAACACAAACAACCCCTTCGGAGCGAAATTAAAAAGATATTTGGGCTTATTGTTGCCATGCGCACAGTTGTCCCGATTATATTGTTTGTAGAACCGATTCTTTTGGGAAAAGATTTCATAATATTTAATAGTCGAAATATTTTGGAAAAGAGAGGTAAGTTTGAAAGACTTCATAATTTAATTATGAATTATATGGCATGTTGAGTTTGGTTACATACATTAGAAACGACAACATGCTCAAATCAACAAACCGAAATACACCTACGTTATGTGCACCTCAACGTCCGCCATGTCGATCGCCTCGAGTGGGGCAGTTGGATGAGGTTCCCGTGGCGCTATCCGGACTACCGATGTCTCCTTCATCCTATGTATTTCTCATAGGACATTTCTTGAAGGTGTTCCTAGACACTTTGCAAATGGAGCACTTCTTCGTACGACGCCCAGCTTCTGCTTCGTCCATATCGTTCCTGATATGTCGTACTTGTCGTCGGCCAACCTTTCCCTTCAGTCTATCAATATCTGCGGCCCAAATAAGTTGCTCCTATGTTAGATGGCCAGTGAAATGACCAACCACATTGTAACCATACAGCTCTGCACTCCAGGTTTGCATCATCTCTTTCTTGTTGAAACAATCAGAGAGGTACTGGCTGGGATGCTATGCCACTGTAGAACATACGGCCATGACATGTGAGCAGAGCCTATGCAGAAGAAGAGACTTGTTGCAAGTGCATACACAACTAGCGCGGTTTAGCGTGCACTCGTGGGTGATCCTCTCGCGGTTCGTCTCTCGGCATCCTTTATCCCTGCACAGTATCTCGAAGCGAAACTCTCTTGTGCCCATCTTGAATGTCCGGTGCATCTCACCCTTCTTGCTCTTCTCCTCTATGTACATGGTGATCATGGTGGAATGCAGTACTCTGTCATTTACTATGGAGAGCGACACGTTGTTGCTTCTGTCAATAAAGTAATTTATGGTACTACGAAGAATTGCATCCACAATACCAACCAAAGGGAGGCAACTGGTGCAGCGCTTGACCCAATTCTACAGCTCGGCTAGTTCGGTTGTCATGACACCATATCGAGCACCACTCCTATCATGTAGCAACGACCACTTCTCCTTAGACTCATTCTTAATCTAGTCCGAGAAGTATTTCATCTGCGCCCCCATCTTCCTCGCCACACGAGGATCATCTATGGGTAACTATGGCAATGCTTCGGGGGCCTAGTCAGCGTTTGTAGCGATCTTTTTCGCTGCCTTCCTTTTTTGCATCCGAGTCCGCTCATCCAGAATCATCAAGACTACGTCAAACTTTTGCTACTGGTTCTGGTTGCACAACTGCTTGAACAACTTCATCAAGTCGTTGTTGTGAAACTACTTATAGAAGTTTGCACCCAAGTGCCTTATACAAAACCTGCTCTACAGATTCACCCATGGAAGTGGTTCGTTTTCTCCTTGTTGTAGTTGAGTTATTGCACTCAGTAAGCCCACATGCTACTCATGTATGACACATATGTTAGGACAGCCCTGTACAACAGAAATCCTCAAATTCCTTAGGAACCACATGTGAGGACCCGGAATATTTAACTAGTAACACTTAACCTCCAATTGGTTCTAGCGTTACTAATTAAACATTCTAAGCCTCGATGGACATATGCTTCCCGAGTGCTGCATATGTACATCATCACAAAAATACACATCATTTCCATACAACATACTGACACTAAGTTTAACAACGACATACATAAAGTAAAGTTATTACAAAAGAGAGCCAGGCCAAATAGAACAATATACAAGAATGACAATGAAGCAAAAGCGCCATAAGATGGCTAGAACAAAAGTCGGCCGGTTAGCACACACCCACAAGGCAACCGAGCCGAGCCGCTAAGCTAGTCGCCCATAGCTACCACAACACTGACTCACAAAAGTGAGGCCCTTGAGCTCACCTTCTTCCTCTGCAACAAAACAATTAAGCGTAGCAACCGAGTACAAAGATTGTCTTTGTACCCAAGACTGACGTGTGGAATAGAGACCTATTCATAAACTACATGCAAGCTTATTTAGGTGGAGGTTGTATGTCTCATTTTGCATAAAGCCAACTTTATTTGCAATAATGTAATACTTTTAAAAGCAAGTTTGCAAATCCGTTTTGTTATCAAAGTAGCGATAAGTAAAGGTACATACAAGTAACCACTGGAAGTGACTATCCCAATAGTCACCACAACATAACACGAATCCCGATTCGCACCACCCATCAAGTTTTAATTTAAAGGTTGTAGTCTAACTCTTGAAAGACCTTGCCAGCGTGTCCATAACCCGGGACGAGGCTATTCGAATAGTTTTAACCACTGGGGTGTACCAATGTACCCACACTTGGATCGCCTTCAAGCCACAAGCACACTACAGAAGGTATGCAGCACCGCTAAGCCCTACGAGACATTTCCAATCTTGCGTATTAACTCCACGAGCCGCTCGTATGGGTAGAAACACCATACGCTTACATTGCAAGCCGAAGACAACAAATCCCATCACGGGTGAAGTCTTTCGGACACTACAATCTCCCAACACCATCCCTCCTGCGACCTCCTGCGACCGAAGCCAATACACGCCAAAGTACTTAGTCAAGAGAGGTCCCATACCCTCTAATGTGGTTAGCACGCTAAAATGCTTGGTTTAGTGTAACAAGATGTTCGGTCCTTGTTGACCGGGCACCATTCGATCACACCCAAAATCACACCATCATACCATTGTGCCCAAGTCTAAATCTTTTGTTTTCAGTTTTAGTTTTCATAAGTAGACAAGGCACAAGGTGGAAATCATAATCATAATAAGTTTTAAGTGATCAAGGTTATCGACAAGTCGATAACAGCCCATTCTCTAGAAACTAAGCATGGCTAAGCAATTAATTCGCAACTACTAAGTGACAGAGCCCATCCATGAACTCTAAATCACAGTGAGTAACCTAGGCTCATGGTAGTAGAGGATAATCATTTGCTAAGGAATGCATCTACTAGGCCAACTATTAACACAAAGTAGCAATGCATACATAGAATTTGTAATCAACATAAATACTTAAAATCTGGGATTAACATGATCAAACTGCTTGCCTTCTTGCTGTTGCTCAAATTGTTGTGGAGGGTCGCTCTGGGATTACATAAATGTCGAATCCTAAGCGAAAGGCAAAAGAACCAAGAACAACCAATAAGGCAGCCGCACTTAAACAAAAGAGCAAGAAAAAATTATCCAAATGCGACGAAACTTATACACAAGGTGAAATACGAATATACCTAGACATAGAAACTGGAAAAACCTAATTTGGATTTGTGGTGCAAAAGATATTACCTAAGAGCTCATTTTCGGCCATAATTAGCACTGTAGCAAAAACATTTTCTAGAAAGGTTCTGAAGCTGAAATTTTTATGGTAGCTACCCACTGGGATAGTGGTAACCCATATAAAATTTCAGGTCATTTGGAGTTGAAATGATTTAGTTATGATTTTCCTAAGATGCAAAACTAGCATAATGCACTTTCGAGAAATATAAACATGTGCAAAACCTATTTCACATTATAGTATGATATGAGAGGATTTCTAACATCAAATTTCTATTTTTAGGATTTACAGAGAATTCTCGGTGTCTATTACATCATTAAATGAATTTTTAAGTCTTGCTAATAAGGTTAAATCTATTAACATATTTTTAAGTCTTTGATTTAGACCTTCCACCATTTTTAGATTAAAGTTTAGTTAATAACAAATTTATCAAAGTTAAAATCATTCAATTAGCAGATATCTGAGAAAAGATATGCATTTTTCAAGTTTTAATACAATTGGAATATATAAAAATAGCGAAAACAAGCTATTAAAGATTACGAATTTTCTACTACTGAAACATAGCTAAAAGCATTTTTATATTAAACTATAGTGGAATACAAATTTATTGGTGGTTTCATGTAAAAGGATTTATCTAGAATTAGTTATGAATTTCTAAAGTTTTGATACAATTTTGGTTGATAAATAAACACTTACGAAATAAAAACCAACCCAACCGAAAATAAGCAGCGTGGGCGCTCGTGGGCGTCGATCTGAAATCCAACGAGCCGCGCGCTTGCGGAAAGCGGCGCGCGCGCGATTCATGCGAAACCACCGTTGGATCAAGATCCAGCGGCTCACGAGGAAGCATGCAGCGGAGGATGCGATTACCTCGGCGAACCACGACCGCAGATCTAAAGATGAACGGCTCAAAACCCAAATCTAACGGAAGGTCCGATTGCACACATGATCTCACCGCGAGATCACGAGATGGGCGGTCGGGATGATGAGAAGCCGGATGGTCGAATGCATACAAGATGCGGGCGCAGATCGCAAAATGGGCGGCGGTCCAAGATCGAAATGCAACGAGAACGCCGACACGTGGGGCGCATGTCGGTGGTGGCGTCACACATGCGAGATTTATCACCACGTGCGATGCGGCGTGGTCCCACTGTCGATGACTTAAAGGAGGTTTTAGGGCGGCTAATTAATTACTAATGACCAATGATTAGTGATGATTAGCAATTAATGTGTCCTAAAGATTTTGAACAGAGGCGATTTAGGGACGAGAGGGCCCGCGTCGATGACCCAAAGAGGTAGTTTGGACACATTTATTGCTAACAATGATTAGCAATAAATAAACCAAAATCACCATAACGACTTACGGTTTTCGATTTAGGCTTACGGGCCACAAGTCGGTGAGACATTAGGCGATTAAGACACCATTAATACTTCTAATGATTGGGTATTAGCGTGTCCTAATTATTTGACGACAACGGGAGCTACGGTAAGCAAAGTCGGCGGCTTTCACGGCTTGTCGTGGCGACTCGATCGTGGCGGCGCCACAAACTATCAAAATGGGTTCGCAATAGTGTTGCGGTCCCAGCGATGATGACCTCGCCGGTGGAGGTCTAGAACGCCGTGCCCAGGAAAACAAGATGGAGCCATTTTGGTAAAACATGAAAATAGCAAAAATGCTCATTGCGATCAGGAAAGCGAGTGCCATGACTTCTAGGGACTATATAGAAGCTACCTTAGCAGGAGGAGCTTCAAAGATGGCGGGAAGACTTGAACATGATGAAGTCCGCCGGAGCCGAAGAAGGCGAAGTGGAAGATGAGGTTACGAGCAAAATGAGTGGAACCAAATCACCACCACAGCTTCATTATAGCTCAAAGAGGCTCCAAAAGCAAATAATTGCAAAATGGACCACTTACGAATTTGGAGAAGAAAGGGTGAAACCAACGAAAATCTCCAAACTTAAAATTGAGTGATTCTGTGAATGCAACCCAAAATCAAGTTAGGGAAATACAAAGGAGGTTGAGGAGTTCAAAAGGGTGCAAGAAATGTTGAAGATAAACCACTGGACACCAAGGCCGCCATGGGAGCACTCGGGTCAACAATGGTGGATTGAAGGTTTGAGATGGTTTTGAGCTCAAACACAGAGAGTAGCTAGGTGTAGTGCAAAAGAACACGGGAGGACCTAGAGGGCTATTTATAGGAAAGGAATTAGGGTTTCGAGCAAGAACATGAGCCCATGGTGAGCTCGGTTCATGGTGCGGCCATGGACCACGAAATGATGGGAGCAAGTGAGCATGGTGACAATGGAGGAGAAAGCCTGGTGCGCATTAAATACATTGCAGAGAGACGTTGACAAAAGCAACGTGGAGGCGACACATCACGCCACCCTGCGCTCGCGCTCGCTCTACCATTGCCGCCCGCGCGCACGGGGAAGCCGAGGAGGAAGAAGAACAGAGAAGGCAAACCACGACCGTTGGATTAAAAATGGACGGTCACGATTAAGCGAAGTTCGCCGGACGATCAGGTTGCCCTCGAGAATGCGGGCGGTTGGATCGAGATCCAACGGTCCCAATTTGTTAATGTAACCGAGGGTCAGAATGCTCACACGAGCGTGGGCCACGCGTCTGAACCAACGGTGATATCGCGACGCAGCGTTTTGAAAGGGCGGCTCGGTGCGATTAGTTGATGGACCGAATCAATTGCTCGAGCGAGTCCGAGCTCGAACGAGTATGATAAAACCAAGTTTGACTTTGAAATAAGCAGAGACTTTGAAAGATTTATTTGAGATAGCAAATTAACTCCAAAAATTATGAAAATTTTACAGGAGCTTGCTAACTCAGATATTAACCTTGTGTAAAATTTTCAGAGGTTTTATACGTGAATAAATCTCCCAAAATTCTGCAAGACTCTGTTTTAATGTTTGGTGAGAGTCAAGCGGGTTTGACTACCCTCTAAAGTATTCAAACAATTTCTAAAAATTGTGAAATTTTTCAGAGGGTCACATATCATCCCAAGAACTTAGGAAAAATATTTCCAGAGGATGATCAAAAAGGTTTGACAAGATTGTTTTTGAAGGAACAAGATTTGGATCAAAAGACTTGTGACTTTTTATTTCCATAAGTCTTGTACAATACTTGTCCAGTACAAACAGGAAACACATGATGTAAGAAAAAGTTTTAATTTCTACTCATTTTCTTACATTTGAAACACAAGCCCAAAATTGGGATGTTACACCACAACCAGTTGTCTGTGTTCTCGCGTTCAACGAATGTGAATGCCACAAGAAGAACATGATTATTTCCGTCTATCGCTATTGTAGTTAGTATCTGGCTCTTATACTTTCCAAGCAGGAATATGCCATCCACACATAAGATTGGATAACAGTGCCGTAATGCATTGATGTATAGACCAAAGGCGGAGAATACTCGCTTCAGTACCCTCTTATTGCCCCAATTCGATGCGTGGAATCTTCAATGGCGACATAAGTACCGGGATTCCTGTCCTGTATGACCCGAAGTTGGTTGAGCAGGTTGTGGTATGAGTCCTCAAACGTACCGAATCTTGATTCCAATGTCTTCTGTTTTGCCCTTCGCGCCTTGGCATAGGTGATTGTGTACTGGAACCTTACCACAATCACCGAATGATAGATCATGGATCAAAATCTAGATTATCCATGATCTCACCATACATGATGTTCGCGATGAAGCCTAATGATAAGTTCTTGTGGAACTGAACTGACTCAGCAACAACACATGTGTGAGGGGCTACTATAGAGCATTTTCAGTAGGTGGCCCACTTAGGCTGAAATGCGTGCACTCGCCAAGGGCATCCCTCTATGTCGCACTTCACGTCGTAGCATCTTGGGTTAGACTTAACGATTGTGAATGTACGCTGCACCAACAAGGCCCAGAATTTGACCGCCTCTGCATGGCCTCCTTGCATTCCTCGCTCTGGTCATACTCCCACGACACACGGGAACCTTCGTTAATGACAAGGTTGTCGAACTAGTATGTGTTCCACTCGGATGAAACCGTTTGCTGTTCCACAACATCCTCGTTGTCGGATCCTTCATTTTCTGACAATGCTAGGTAGTCCTGGTCTTCGAGATCCATCCTTTGGACTAGGGCTTCCATATCCTCACCATCGTCAGCAATCCCACTAGCTTGCCTGACTGAAGGAGCTCCTTCCACACGGTCTTCATCGAGAGCATCAGCAACTCCCGAACCTTTGGCCATTGTGCGCTGCGTTGTGGTTGGAGTCATCGACTTCTTTTTCTGCATCACCACTTCCTTCTTATTCAGCTGTCGATAGGGTTGGAAAAATAGCTCGATGCTCGTGAGCCAGCTCAGCTCGAATCAAGCTCAACTCGACTCGGCTCGAGCTCGCAATTGTTCAAGCCAAGCCAAGCCTTGCTTCTGGCTCGTAATTTTTTCAAGCCAAGCTCGAGCCGCTCGCGAGCGGCTCGTTTGGCTCGTTGCCTCCCTCTGTTATTTCTCTCGAGTTCTTGACTTATGGTTCTTCCCCATTCTATTTCGTTGCCTCCCTCTATTAGTTCTTCTCCATTCTATTTCTTCTTCCATCCCTCTTCCACTCCCAATCTCTTCCCTTACCTTATCCACAAACCACCGGCCGAACATGCTTCAGGAGTCCACTCACTGCCTCCACCTCCTCCACCCGCCGCCTCCGCCTCCCCCTCCCCCATCTCCACCCGCCGCCTCCGCCTCCCCCATCTCCACCCACTGCCTCTCCCTCACCCAGCTCCACCCACTTCTAATGTCATACTCATATAGTTCAGTTTAATTGGTGTGATGAGTGTATATTCGAAGGTTTCTTCAGAAACCAGATGAGTATTATTGCTAGTAAAGGAAACATTGGCGAGGAACTTGACATAGAGAATTGATAGCCTGTTAATGAACAACCAAAACTTGGTCACTGAAAGATCTAGACCCGCCATTATGTGGTAATGGAGTTTTGGTGATTAATGATAAATCTAATTGGGAGACTAACACTTTTATTGATATACATATTGTATAGTCTTATTTGGATATAAAGGTGAAAATCATAAAGGCATGCAAAGTGATTAAGTGATTAATGACAAATGCACTTGTGAGACTAATACTCTTATTGTTATATCATGCTTAGTCTCGGCTTGGATATAAAAGCAAAAATCCAAACAGGTATGTATTCATAAATGATAATCTATTTGTGAGACTAACAATTCTATTGATTATCTATTGCTTAGTCTCGTTTGGATATAAAGATGGAAATACAAGAGGTATGCATTCTACCGTTTTATTATATCTTGTTGCATTCCTCGGATCAAAATATAGGTTAAACTCCACCAAAAGGTTAACTTGGATATGTGCATATGTTTCCATTACACATTTGTGTAAGCACACATTTAGGGGAGTTCATTATATATTTTGTGGTTTCATTAGTATTGATCCATATTCTCTTTCCACATATATTAAGGATCTTTACTTTGAAATATATCCTTGAATATATTTAACTTGTGTAGTTAATATATTCATATGAGTATATACAACTTGTGTAGTTTGTATACACTCATATTTAGTATATACAACTTGTGTAGTTAGTATATACTTGTAGTATATATAACTTGTGTAGTTTATATATACTCATGACCTTGTTGTTTGATAGTATTGATCTTTGTGATCTACTTTGAAACATAACTCTTGAGTATATATATAACCGTGTTTATATATACTCATACCAATTATATTCAATTATTTGCAATTGTGTTGTGGGACTAATGTGTGTGCTAAGATGTTTTCAAGGCTTAGTCGGAGTTTGAATGATGACATGAAAAGGAAATGCAAAGGTGATAAAAGATTGACATGACTCAAGACAAAGGAGTCATGCATTGCATTCAAAAGCTTACGGAAATGCGGTAGTACCGGCGTTGTATCATGCGGTAGTACCGCACCGTGATATCTGATTTACGTGCGGTATGAAAATTCAGTAGCATTGCTTTTTGGACTTGGTTTGCTCGAGAGGTGGAGCGGTAGTCTGGAGTTCATGTGGCGGAACTACTGGCGTGGCGTATGACCGCAAATATGTTGGCGGTATGTAAATTCGGAGAAGGTATTTTTACGTATTTCTCGAGCCTCTGAAATCGGTAGTACCGCATCGAGAAAGCGGTATTACCGGAGAGCGGTATACGGATGCTAGTTAGGCGGTAATACGCACCTTCCGATAATGGCTTGTTCAAAAGCATTTATGCAGGTATATCTTGTTAATTAATGTTAATGACATTGTGGGACTAACATTTTCCATGAGTTGGATAAATAGGTTATGTTCCGGGTGATGAAGACTTTGGATGACATCATGAGTTGATTGTCATCAAGTCAAGGTTCAAGAAGATGATGCATCATGTGTTGATGCATATCAAGATCTCGAAGAAAAGATGATCATGAGTTGATCATCAAGTCAAAGAAGACTCATCATGTGTTGAGTGAGGATGCATCATGGGTTGATGCATATCAAGGCGATGACCGGACTTGAAGTAAAGATGTGCGTCATCAAGCTTCAAGAAGATGGTCAAGGCAAAGGTATGACTAGCTAGGGCTAAGGATGTGTTCCTAGTCTTTTATCGGTCTTGGTGTTTGGTTGGAAGACCTGGATTGCTAGTATAGATTGCCGTACTATTAAGAGGGTCTTGTCTAGTAGCTTGAGTTAGTCATGTGTTGATAGCTCATTGTGTTTGCTCTAGCTCAACTTAACATGTTGCCTATATTTGCGAATGTGTTTGCAAATAGTTGAGGCTCATGGATAATCCTTGTAGCATGTGACTATACTTTGCAAATGTGTTTTGCAAACGGTTGAAGTCCATGTACCTACTCCTTGTAGCATGATCTAAGTTTGCAAATATGTTTTGCAAATTGTTGGGATTCATGTATTTTCCTTGGCATGGTCTAAGATTGCTTGTTGCTAACTCTTTGGACTTAGACCATGGTAGTGGCTCTTTGAAGTTGTGCTTTTTGATTTGATAAAATGTGTTTGAGATCAAATCAAATAGGTGGGTTGTGTAGCCCTCTGAATAAGCTTTCAATAGAGTCCAAGATCACTCAATTCCGACTTGAGTCAAAGTTATGACCTTTTACCGAGTGTAAATGCGTGCTGAAAATTGGGCTGCGGTAGTACCGCCGTATAAGCTGCGGTAGAGTACCTTGAACAGTAGTACCGCCCCTTGTGAGTGCGGTACGACCGCAAAAGGCTGTAACGGCTAGTTTTTGGCTGTTTCGTCTCCAAACGGCTAGTTTTTGGTTTGGGGGCTATAAATACCCCCTTGGCCGGTTGAGAGACAACCTTTGGCATCCCATTGAGTTCCTTTGAGCTAAGAGCAAGCCCTCTACTCCCATTTGTGCATGTGTTGCACTTAGTGAGGTTTGAGAGGCAAATCCTATTGCATGTGTTGCATTAGGTGGTGGATTTAGTATCCACGAGCTTTGGCACTTGATTGGTTCAAGTGAAAGTTGAGACTTGTTACTCTTGGTGTTTGCCGACACCTAGGCGGCGTGGGCGTGGTGCGTCGGTGATCTTCTCAAGTGAAGCTTGTGAGAAGACCGGCGATTTGTGAGTGGCAGTGCTCGCCATCTCGGAGCGGAGTAAGAGCAACCCTAGTGGATCGAGGTGATAAGTTCAAGTTGAGTCGGTTCAGCGGTTGATCTCACTTAGAGGTGTTGGTTCGGTTGGAACCGGTCCAGTTGTTTGGACTTACCTCGGAGGTGTTGCCTCGCGTTTTGGAGCCGATCCAAAAGTTGAACTTACCTCAACGTGGATTAGGGAGACCGCAAGTCTTCGATCACCACGGAAAAATATCGCGTGTCAATTGTGGTTTGCATTCTTGAGCTTTACTTTGTGCAATTTACATTCATTGTATAATTGCTTATTCATTGTGTATGATTGCAATAATATTATTTACATTGCTTAAATTGAATTGCTTACAAGTCAATGCTTGATTGATTATTATCAATAGACTTGTATTGTTGGTGCACTTAGTTAAGCCTAGTGGTTTTAGGCCTTATTTGTGCAAAATCGTATTTGTATTAGCTTCCGCATTAGAAATCGGTTTTAGCGCATAGAAGTTTTAAAACGCCTATTCACCCCCCCCTCTAGTCGGCCTCCTCGATCTTACAGTCACTTAAATGGATTCTTTGCAGGTGTTAAGCTCACTCTAAGCAACTGACAATGAACCCCTGTTAACTTTGTTTCTGGCTTTGTTTTGTTGTTTATGATGATTGGATTATAAATTTAGGATGAATGGTTCACATAATCACATTCTTCCTCTGTTTCTGGACTTGGGTGCTCACTGGCTTGAACGAGCTTTTCGAGCCAGCTCGAGTTTTTTTTCGAGCCGAGCCAAGCTGGCTCTCGAGCTCGTTTTCAGCCCTAGCTGTCGATGCAGGAGTGGGCTTGGCATATGTCTAGGCCAGAAGGACCAAATCCCATCGTTCCTCTCTCGTCATGCGTACATATGACTGTCATGACATTGTCCCCTTGAGCTGCACTAACTCCCAATATGCGCCCTGTGGTGCTCGGTTGGTAAGGTAACTCAATCTTAGATCATACACGGCATGGTCTAATTTGAATGTGTCGAACAACTACAACATTACAGCTCCTCATGTACTCTGCTCTGGTCTTATTAGGGCCATAGTCGCCCATTGGAAATAACGTAAATCAATCCTTTCGGGGCCCTTCAGAATAGTCCCCTAACCGTAGTAAATTTTAAAAATTAAGTTAACAATATTTTAGTTCAGCTCTTCATACCCTATGTAGCAACTCTGGATTTGATTTTTTTATAAAGTTTTTTGAGGTGTCTTGCTATTTTTCTAGTTCAAAAAAAGTATTTTTGGTATTAACAAAATATTAACCATGTACAAATGAAAATAAAAATTAAGTTGGGATTATTTTGATTCAGCTCTATATACATATTTAGCTACTCTGCAATTTTCATAGATTTTTTATAGGTTTTTTTTGTTATTTTCCTTGTTTAAAAAGTGTCCAGTATTTACAAAATATTTACCGAGTATAAATGGAAACAAAAATTAAGTTGACAATATTTTAGTTCTGCTCTATATACCCTATGTACCAACTCTGGATTTTTTACAAAAATTTTAGAGGTGTCTTGCTATTTTCCTAGTTTAAAAAGTATTTTTGGTATTAACAAAATATTTACCGTGTAAAAATGAAAACCTACACAGATTTCTTAGTATTTTTGTGGATTTACTCTAAATCATTCGAGTACTGCACCATAAATAATATCTATATGGTGAACTAAACTATGCACGGCTAAAATGATGTAGTACATCAAACTACAATACAGCTAAAATTATCTAATCCATTGAATTCTATGTTGCTATTTTTTATTTGCTAACCTACTAGGTTTTGAATTTATGTACAAAGTTGTAAGAACATTTACCTGCAAAATGGGCGACCAGATCATTTCTCCTCTTTCTCCTCACTCTGACAGACAAGGCTTAGCTACATCGCTTCTCCCTTTTCCTCTCTCTTCTCTTTTCTAGAATTAAAATAAATTTTCATCCAATTTTTAGGTTTATATAGCGAGTCTGTGCGTCAATTCAAATGGCGACAAGAACACTAACCATTGAATTGATGATTTGCACACTCTTCGAAGCAAATCGCTAGTCCAAATAGCGATAAGGAGTTGGAACGATGACTAGCAGTATATGACATCCTGTCACCATTTGAAATGACGACAGTAACATTTTTTTATAAAAAAAAAATCGACTATTTTTTCGTAATTATCTTTTAAATTAATTTTTTTTAAAAAAATCACAATTAATCCATCGCTCCGGGCTAGGTTAGCTCCAACTCGAGGCGATGTTGTAAAATTAACGGTTTTAGTAAATATTTAGAAACTATTCTGGCAATAATGATGATCATAAAGACATATTTCCAACAACATATAAAATGACAAAAATGACCTAATAGATATCATTGTGCTCCTCTACGTTAGTCCATTAGCTAATGGAGGAAGGAAGCGGACACACAACAATAGTTCATGGCGCCAAATAGACTTTTTTTCTAATGGAAAAGATCCATCCTTTTACTAGGGCTTCCATATCCTCACCATCGCCAAGAATCCCACTAGCTTGCTCCGATCAAGGAGCTCCTTCCACACGGTCTTCATCGAGCATCAAGAACTCCCGAACCTTTGGCCATTGTGCGTGCGTTGTGGTTGGAGTCATCGACTTCTTTTCTCGCATCACCACTTCCTTCTTGTTCACTGCCGATAGGTTGGAAAAATAGCTCGATGCTCGTGAGCCACCTCACTCGAATCAAGCTCAACTCGACTCTACCGAGCTCGCATTGTTCAAGCCAAGCCAAGCCTTGCTTCCGCTCGTAATTTTTCAAGTTGCTCGAGCCGCCGCGAGCGCTCGCTTGGCTCTGCTGCCTCCTCTCGTTATTTCTCTCGAGTTCTTGACTTATGGTTCTTCCCCATTCTATTTCGTTGCCTCCTCTATTAGTTCTTCCCCATTCTATTTCTTCTTCCATCCTCTTCCACTCCCAATCTCTTCCCTTGCCTTATCCACAAGCCACCGGCCGAATATGCTTCAGGAGTCCACTCACTGCCTCCACCTCTCCACCCGCCGCTCCGCCTCCCTCCCCATCTCCACCCGCCCGCCTCCGCCTCCCCCCATCTCCACCCGCCTCCGCCTCCCCATCTCCACCATCGCCTCTCCTCACCCACTCCACCCACTTCTAATGTCATACTCATATAGTTCAGATTTAATGGTGTGATGAGTGTATATTCAAGGTTTCTTCAAAACTGATGAGTATTATTGCTAGTAAAGGAGACATTGGCGAGGAACTTGACATAGAGAATTGATAGCCTGTTAATGAACAACCAAAACTTGGCCACTTAAATGGATTCTTTGCAGGTGTTAAGCTCACTCTAAGCAACTGACAATGAACCCCTGTTAACTTTGTTTCTGGTTTTGTTTTATTGTTTATGATGATTGGATTATAAATTTAGGATGAATGGTTCACATAATCACATTCTTCCTCTGTTTCTGGACTTGGGTGCTCACTGACTTGAACGAGCTTTTCGAGCCAGCTCGAGTTTTTTTTCGAGCCAAGCCAAGCTGGCTCTCAAGCTCGTTTTCCAAACGAGCCGAGCCGAGCCGAGTCGAGCCTGCTTTGAAACGAGCCTGAACGAGCCGAGCCGAGCCGAGCTCGGCTCGTTTCCAGCCCTAACTGTCGATGCAGGAGTGGGCTTGGCATATGCCTAGGCCAGAAGGACCAAATCCCATCGTTCCTCTCTCGCCATGCGTACATATGACTGTCATGACATTGTCCCCTTGAGCTGCACTAACTCCCAATATGCGCCCTGTGGTGCTCGGTTGGTAAGGTAACTCAATCTTAGATCATACACGGCATGGTCTAATTTGAATGTGTGGAACAATACAAAGACACAGCCCCATGTATGTCGCTCGTCTTGTTAGGGCCATAGTCGCCATTGGAAATAACGAATCAATCTTTTCTGGCCCTTCGAATAGTCCCCAACCGCACTAAATTTTAAAAATTAAGTTAACAATATTTTAGTTCATTTCTTCATACCCTATGTAGCAACTCGATTTGATTTTTATAAAGTTTTTGAGGTGTCTTGCTATTTTTCTAGTTCAAAAAGTATTTTCTGTAGATAACAAAATATTAACCATGTACAAATGAAAATAAAAATTAAGTTGGGATTATTTTGATTCACTCTATATTTAGCTACTCTGCAATTTTCATAGATTTTTATAGGTTTTTGTTATTTTCCTTGTTTAAAAGTGTCCAAAGATTTACAAAATATTTACTGAGTATAAATGGAAACAAAAATTAAGTTGACAATATTTTAGTTCTGCTCTATATACCCTATGTACCAACTCGATTTTTACAAAAATTTTAGAGGTGTCTTGCTATTTTCCTAGTTTAAAAAGTATTTTTGGTATTAACAAAATATTTACCGTGTAAAAATGAAAACCTACACAGTTTTCTTAGTATTTTTGTGGATTTACTCTAAATCATTCGAGTACTGCACCATAAATAATATCTATATGGTGAACTAAACTATGCACGGCTAAAATGATGTAGTACATCAAACTACAATACAGCTAAAATTATCTAATCCATTGAATTATATGTTGCTATTTTTTATTTACTAACCTACTAGGTTTTGAATTTATGTACAAAATTGTAAGAACATTTACCTGCAAAATGGATGACCAGATCTGTTTCTCCCTCTTTCTCCTCTGCTACGAACCGACAAGGCTTCGCTACATCGCTTCTCCCTTTTCCTCTCTCTTCTCTTTTTTCTAGAATTAAAATAAATTTTCATCCAATTTTTTAGGTTTATATAGCCGGTCTCTGTCGCCAATTCAAATGACGACAAGAACACACAACCAGTTGAATTGATGATTTGCACACTCTTCGAAGCAAATCGCTAGTCCAAATAGCGATAAGGAGTTGGAACGATGACTAGCAGTATATAACATCCTGTCACCATTTGAAATGACGACAGTAACATTTTTTTATATAAAAAAAAATTGACTATTTTTTCGTAATTATCTTTTAAATTAATTTTTTTTTAAAAAAAATCACAATTAATCCATCGCTCCGGGCTAGGTTAGCTCCAACTCGAGGCGATGTTGTAAAATTAACGGTTTTAGTAAATATTCAGAAACTATTCTGGCAATAATGATGATCATAAAGATATATTTCCAACAACATATAAAATGACAAAAATAACCTAATAGATATCATTGTGCTCCTCTACGTTAGTCCATTAGCTAATGGAGGAAGGAAGCGGACACACAACAATAGTTCATGGCGCCAAATAGACTTTTTTTCTAATGGAAAAAAGTTCTACAATTCGCATGCATGTACGACTCCATCCCCAAACCTAACAAATAGAAAGTCGGTGGATAGGAGCAGGGAAACAAGGAGGAAGATAAGAAAATGTTTTGGGCCGCGTGTGGCAGGACCGAAGCGTTCGGGACCGCGGAATGAGGGGTTTGGGCGGCCTTCGATCGCGTGGCCCGCCTGTTTTTAAGCTGCCCCATCCGTCGTCTCAGAGCCTCAGCTCCCTTTCTGACTCTTTGTTCTGCCCATCCAGGCCTGCTTTTGATCGGAAAACCCACGGAAATTTCTTTCAAAATAAATACGACATGCAGGAGACTAGGGGTGTTCGTTCGGTTTTGTTTTTTGTTTTTTCGGTTCGGTGTATACGGTATATATGGTAAATACGGTATTGTTAGTTCGGTAAATACAATATTTTTTAAAAATACGACTCGGTTTCGGTAAATCCCAAGTTTCTTCGGTACGGTATCGGTAAATACCATATTTACCAAAGTTGACGCGAATTACAAAGACATTGCACGTAGCGATAGCGACAAAGACTATGCAAGATGCATCGCACGCAAGAACCAAATAACCAAAGAAAGCAAGCAAAGATCGCAGATTTCGAGTGCAGAAGCACGCCATGAACAGCGCACTTAGCGCATCGCGCAAAGACTTGTGTATAGATTATCAGATTATGGAGTATATACTGTGATTACCAACTGCATGCATGCATGCCGCACATGGTAAGGTATTCACGTGGGATGCCAAATGAAATGGAATGGATTTGCTTTGAGCCGCATGAGCGCAAAGACCCACATGTCACCATCGTGATAAGTCCGCCACACTAATTGGGCTTGCCGCCATGGGCGATTGGGCTCGGCTCGCCGAGCGCCGGCGAGGTGGGATGGCCGACAACCGAGCGCGCGGCGCGAGCGCCCGAGGCTTCGAGCCAAAGCTACGAGCGTAGCCGGCTAGCCGCGTAGAACAGGCACATTTCGGTTTGTTCGGTTTATTCGGTTTTCAGTCGGTTTTTACCGAAAAAATCGAAATACCAGAAAATCAGATTTCTAAATCCCGTACCGAATACCGGTCAACTCGTTCGGTACGGTAATAAAATGAACAGCCCTACAGGAGACAAAGGCTTGCCGAATGATTACTGGATTTTTGGTTTTTTTGAGAGGCTTGCGGTTTGCAGCATGGACACGAGAACGTGCCAACATGGCTTAAGGCTAATCCATGGTAATAATGAACCAGGCTAATCCGGTCACATGATATCACAGCAGCATCCACCGATTCCCCTTGGGTCAAGAGTCACTCTAGGCCTTATTTGATTAGACTAAAATCCCTATTTATCCCTATGGATGGGCCAGATTTTAAACTAAAATCTCGACCCATCCACATGGATTCTGATCAGAAATAAGCTTCCTAAACAAGAACTAAAGGGGGTGTTTGAGACGGCTTCGGCTTTGGTTTTTCGCCCAAAAAAGCCGGAAGCCATCCCAAACGGTGGGCTTTTTCGACCGGCTTTCTCGGAAGCCGGAAACCACCTTACACGTGGAAAAGCCGAAAGCCGCCGTGGGACAGCTTTCCACGACATCAATTTGTCATCAATTGCGTTTAGCGTAGTTAATTATCTACAATTATTCGTTAGTTTTTGTTAAATATTGTTAATTGCGTTAAACGACATCAAACAAGTTGTTACTGTCCTCATGGGCATTTCAGATATTTTCCATCTCGGAAGCTGCAACCAGCCTGCCTAAAAGTCAGACAGCCAAACACCAAACCTCTTCAGCCTAACCGTTCAATCATGCGACCCAGCTAAAGCTACTTTTCAGAAAAGCAACAGCTATGCCAAACAGGCCCTAAATCGTGGGAACCACGGAGCTGCGTGAGGCGACTACGCTTCAATTTGTAATGATCATGCAGGTTCTAATGATCTATCTTCATTTTCTCTCTCTTTATGTTTTTCCATCAAAATCTTTTCTTCAAATCTTGATGCATTTTTGTTTCTCCTGGATGTATTGAGAATTGGGATGAGTGAGCTTCTTGTAAAATCAATTCTTTTAGTTCCTTGTTGTTTGGTACACACAGATGGTCTTGAAAATGTATTATTCCTTGTTCATCTTTTCTGAATTCTACTAGATCTTTATCTTGACTATTTCTTATGAGTTGTTGAATTCCCTGATCTTCTTGTTGTGCTTGCTTGACTTGTTCGATCAGATTTGGTTGTATTTCTAAAGCTGATATTGACCCTTATTCAACTATCTCCAAGTTCAGTTTTTGCATTTCCATCTGTAGTTGAGACTGACATTCTTGTATTTTATTTAAACTATAATATGCTTTTCTGCTAAGTGTATCTGCCACAACATTTGCTTTTCCTGTATAATAATGAATATCAAGATCATAATCCTTGATCAATTCTAACCACCTTCTCTGTCTTAGATTCAGATCTGGTTGAGTGAAGATGTACTTCAAGCTCTTATGATTACAAAATACCTCACAATGATTTTTCTAATAGATAATGTCTCCAAATCTTCAAGGAATGAACCACTGCCGCTAATTCTAGATCATGTGTAGGATGGTTTTCCTCATGTGATCTCAGTTGTCTTGAAGCATATGCCACAACTTTTCCATCTTGTATCAACACACATCCTAACCCTTGCTTTGAAGTATCACAATAAATTTGGAAGTCTTTTTCAAGGTTCAGAAGTATGAGTATTGGAGTAGTGGTCAGTCTGACTTTCTTCAAGTTTCAGAAGTATGAGTATTGAAGTAGTGGTCAGTCTGACATTCAATTCTTGGAAATTTTCTTCACATTTGTCCATCCACTTGAATGGACTGTCTTTCTCGAGAAGTTGAATGAGTGGGCGAGCAATCTTTGAGAAATTTTCTATGAATTTGCGATAATATCCTACCAAATCTAAGAAACTTCTGAAATCTGTTACTATCTTTGGTTGTCCTAAGAATGCAACTTCCCTCATCCAAAATTCACATTTGGAGAATTTTGCATATAATTGATGTTCTCTCAATTTGGTTAAAGCTAACTGTAGATGTTGCTTATGTTCTTCTTCACTCTTAGAGTATATCAATATATCATCCACAAATACCACGACAAACTGATCCAGATATTCCTTATAAATTTGGTTCATCAGGTTCATGAAATAAGCTGGTGCATTAGTTAAACCAAAAGGTACCACTGTGAATTCAAATAATCCATACTTTGTAGTAAAAGCAGTATTTTCTTTGTCTTGTTCTCGAATCTTGAGCTGATGATATCTCGATCGGAGATCAATTTTTGAGAACACCTTGGCTCCCTTCAGATGATCGAATAGATCATCAATTCTTGGCTAAGGGTACTTGTTTTTAATAGTTACTGTATTCAGGGCTCTGTAGTCTACACATATTCTTAAACTTCCATATTTCTTTTTAGCAAACAACACCGGTGCAGACCAAGGAGAGACACTAGGTCGAATGAAGTCTTTTTCTGCCAGTTCATCCAATTGCTTCTTGAGCTCCTTTTGTTCATTGGCTACCATCCTATATTATGGTTTAGTCACAAGCTTAGTTTCAAGAATCGATACTATGGCAAGTTCAATTCCTCTATTTGGTGGTTTTCTGGGCAATTGCTCAGGAAATATATCTGGGTATTCCTTAACCACTGACACTCGTATGGTGGTTTCTGAAATAACACTATTAATCTTCTTTTTCTGTTCTTCAATCAAAGTATGATTTGTTGTAACTGAAACTTCTCGACCTTTTGAATTTTTCAATGTTACTGACTTCTTTTCACAATCAACTGTGGCTTTATATTTTGATAACCAATCCATTCCCAAAATAATATCAATCCCCTTCATATCAAGCAACAGTAATTCTGTCATGAATATGACCCCTTGGATCTTTAGGTTCATTCCACTACACTTATATTGAGATCTCATTCTAGTCCTGGGTGTTTGAAGCACATAGGGATTTGGTAAAGAAATGAAAGGCAAACAATTCTTCATAGAAAAATCCAAAGGACGGAATTGGTATGTAACACCCTGGCAATTTGGAAGCCAGAATGTTACCTAAAGACCTAACATGTAACCATACAGCGGAATAATTTTCAAAGTAATTCATCAACTAAGTTAAGTAGATCATCAACAATTGGAACATAAACAGAAATGTAATATTGGATCCACTAAGATAATCCTATCAACGAATAATCAATAAATATAAACAGTTATTTAAACAAACTCAATGATAAGGAAGGTATCATCCAAGTCTAAGTTTATTTATTACAATCCAACAATTCACTAATGTAAGGTAGCAGCAGATCTTTTATTCAACTAGTGTAAAGTGATGTATTTGAGTAGTGCATGTCTACTCCCTCCCAAGAGAAACTTCATCAACGATCACCTAAAAATAAATAAACAAAGCAAGAGTGAGTCCAAGACTCAGCAAGTACAATGAATAAGAACAGACAACCAACATGAACAAGACAATCTCTTCTCAACCTCTCGAACATACAACAAATGAATACTTATGAAGATATGAGATGAATGTTCAAATTCAAATGATTGACTGCACACATGCATATACGCAGATAGCCAATGACACACCCGCTTGGTGCTCACTTAAGCCCGTATTTATCGAAATACGGGGATCCAAAATACCGTATGAAGAACGTTTCATACGGTGTCCAAACCGCCCACATTGGAATGGTGGGACTCACATGCCCATACTGGAATTAATGGGACTTTAGACTCCACTCCGTGGAGCTCCACTCCGTGGACGGAACATGAACATGGATGCAACTTTAGACTCCACTCCCGTGGACTGACTTGAACATGGGTGCATGAATATACTTAAGAACAACGATCAGCATCATCTTTGAACATATGAATTTCACATATGGAAGAAACATAATCATCGGAACTTCTCACATATCAAATGAAAACACAAGATTTAACATCCAAAGATCCAACATACACAATTCATACAAACGCCGTTGTACTTGCCTTCCGCGAAGCAACGCGCAAGGTGAAACGATGGTGCTCCTAAACCCAAGCTTCACCTCCTAAACAATTAAATAACTGAAATAAGAATGCTAAGAACATGATATTATTGAATAATGTTCTACAACGCTTCCCAATGATTCAATATTTAACTAGAAGCTCTAAACCGAAACCAACGCGATTCTCGCCTAAACCGCCTCGACAGCAGCACGGTAAACAGCATAACTCTTGATCTGGAACTCGAATGAGGTGAATCCAGTTTCTGTGGATTCTTAACTAACAAATCTACGATACTCTAGTTGACAAGATAATCTAATTCGGCCAAATTAGTACGTCAACAGACTGATGAACTTTCAGCACAGAGCGAAAAAACAACAGCACTAAAACGATCATAACTTTTAATCTATAACTCCGCATTGAACGTTCTTTAACAATTTAGAAAGGTTATCAAATTACCTACAATAACCTAGTTGGGTGAAAACCCAGATTCTTCCAATTACAAATTCATATTTTACGAAATAACAAAACAGACTAATCTCGTCATAAATCTGGACAGCAGATACCAAATCTATCATAACTTTTGACTTGAATGTCGGAATCAGGTGTTCTTGGCGGCCACCGAAAGCTAAGAACATAATATAGATATCTCTAGGAGATCAAAACTACTGGTTCGGCCTCTAAGATCACGAAAACTCCCACGCAACAATCTGGACAGATTGATGTGAACAGCAGACCGACATTGATCCAATCAAATCTATTCGATTTCTCCTCTACGACTAAACAACCAATGATAATCGAGAATCATTACCCTTGTAGAATCTTAGGAAGACGCTGAATGATCCCCACGAAGAAGATCCTCGCCCTCCTTTCGCGAACCAATCTGCAGATCCTTCCTTTGCGAACACCTAAGCAATGGAAGGAGCGGCCCAAGAGGCAAGGCATCAGAGCGCTGGTATCAGAGCGGCGGCACTGTAGCTACAGTGCCGGCCTAGGGTTTTCTCCCTTCTTTTATAGGTTGGTATATTTCCTGGGCCAAGGCCCGAGGCCCAGATTGCCGAAGAAAAGCGAAAAACCCCTCTTTCTTAATCCTATTCTTCTCTTTTGAATGATTTTTTCCTTAGAATAAATCGGGGTATTACATGGTAGCTCCTGGATCAAATAAAACTAAAGCTGATCTCGCATAAAGTAGAAATATACCAACAATAACATCAGCAGCCTCGGCTGCCTCTTTGGTGGTGACATGATTAATTCTGCCTTGCATTGGTTGTTGGTCATCCTCCTAAAAATTGTCCTAGTCTCCTGAGTTGGCTCTTGGCTGCAACATTCCCCTTTATTAGCTTGCAAATGGGTGGGGTTCGGTTGACTTGTGGCTGACTTTTTGCCTGGGCTTTAGCTGTCCTTTAATGGACATTGGCCTTTGTAATGACCAGGTTGTCCACAATGATAGCAATTTGAGGACCTTTGTGGGCACTCCTTTTGATAATGGTTTCCTCCACAAGTGTGACATTGAATAGCAGCTAGTCAACTCCCACTATAGGGTGATCTTATAATTGGATTTACTAGTGGCCTTGGCTGGAATCGGAAGGATGATGCTGGCATCATTCTTCCTCTTGGTGCACTTGATGAAGGTGTCATTTGCTTTGCCCTCCTCTTTCTAGTTTCTTCTAGTTCTCCTTTGGCTTCCTCTGATATCAATAGTTTATTTACCATAGGCAACAGATCATTGAAGTCAAAAGCTGAAATATGGAATTTTAATGACTTTTGTAATCCCTCTGAAACTTTTTCCATCTTTTTCACTTCAGAGTCAACATCTTGTGGGGGCATACCGTGCCAATTGATTGAATTGATGCAGATACTCTGTCACGGTACATCCCCCTTGCTTGAGAGCAAGAAACTCTCGGCACCTTGTGGCAATCACTCCCGAGGGAACGTGTGTCTTAAGGAATGCTTCCTTAAATTCTACCCAAGGTATATCTCTATCTAGATGAAGAGCTTGATGATTCATCTACCAGGTTACTGCCTATTCTTGCAATTGGTCTATATCCCTTATCCAGTCATCGGTTGCTAAAGGTTTTGGTGACGCTGAGAATACTGTAGGCCTTGTCTTTTGGAAATCTACCCACCTAAATCCTGGGGTTGTTCCTCCATAATTTGTTCCTAGATAAGGTCCAGCTGGTAATCTGGTGACGATTTGTTCGAGGAGTCTGGTGTGTTGTTCCATCATTCTTGCTTGATTTTGTTCCGAGTGAAATCTATTTCTTTCTATCATTGCCATTAATTCTGCCATGTTGGGCTGATGTTCCACTGAGTTGGTCTCACTTTGGCGATTATTAATGTGACTTCTGGTTCTTGTTCTAGACATTTTGGGAATGTATTTCTACAGCAGTTTAACCAAATACCAAAAGGTGAGTAAGATTAAGACTTAAGTTAAGTAGAGAAAGAATAAGATAAGGATCAAGACGACCAGAGGGATTTGAATTTTGACAAGGGTAATATACATGTACCGATAGGAAACAAGTTATTAATATTTTACATAGCTCAAACATTTATTTTAGACAAGTTGGTTCATATACTACTTAGAGTACGTCGTACAACTTGTCTTACAACCTGAAACTGATTACTACTATGGTTGCTTTACAACAGTCTAAGCGTTCTGCCGGTTTTTTAGAACCTCTTCACTCCCCATTGGATGGTGGGTTGCTGATGGTGTAGATGATTCTTTCAATTGGTTCTTCCTCTTCAACCTTATCATCCTTCTAGCTGGGTTCTGGCTCTCCTATCTTCTCTTTCCCCTTGGAACTAGTGGATGATCCTCGAAACATACGACGGAAATTTCGTGCTACACCCGTTGGGTGAGGGCGAGCACTAGTTGGTTCTGGTGGATGTTCTTTTGTTCGTTGGATCGGAAGGTCGGGGCTTTCTCCATAGATCGATCCAGATCCCAACTCAAGCATGTCCCGCGAAGTAGTTCCCTTCGCAAATCACGTCCTTCTTGCTTGAACAGATAAAACTCTCAATGCATTGTCTGATACTCGCTCAGGGTTCTTGCATAGAGGGCTTCTTGGGAGACTATATGGGTGGCAGCTTCATGTAATCGTCAGTCTTCATCTTCTTCTGGTTCGAGGACAAGGACACTGTGCCCATCATTTCCTTCTTGTGGTATAAGTTGGAATTCAGAATCTTCAAACCCCATATCATAGTGTTGGCAAAGATGCAGAACTGTCAGTCTAGCCGCGTCTTGTATGGCGTCCTTTTCCTTGACATGATAACCCACAAACCGACATTCAACATCAGGTCTGTAAGTTAATGGGATTAAGGTCACCCAGACCTTCCACTGATAACGTCATTTGTGGATTCTTTGTTCCTCAGTGTGGAAAATGGGTAATTGCCACACGGTTGCACCCATAAATTGTTGCATTCTCCAGAGTCTGGCGTCCCATCCTCTCAATTGTGCAGGGTTTGAATAGGTGTTTGGCTTCTTCTTCCTGTCACGCGAAAGGTTAGAATTAGTCAAGAGGAGATAAATCTTTTGTAAAAGCAAAACATGTTTTCGAAATTTACGGTTAAGATGAGGCATCAATTAAAGAAGGGAAAAATACAACAATTATTACCTACATTTTTGTTTTTGCAACCCTTTTGTAGTTTTTCAAATTAGAGTTTTTGAAGGCCTACATTTCCTAATTCCTATAACCAACCTAAGGTCTCAATCTACAGTCAAGCTACGCTCTGATACCACTCTTGTAACGACCTCATTTCTAGAACTGTTAAACTCTTCACAACCGCCCACGAGATGCAATTGTAAAGCAAGAAATGGCTACACAAGCAAGCTCACGTTTACAAAAAGATGCAAACTTTTATTACAATAGTTAGAGCTTAGCAGCTAGTTTGGACACAAGCGCGGGCATCCAAGCCCAAATATAATACAACACAAAAGTACACGAGAATCATAGGCACGCTCAGGTGTAGTCGAGACATAATACCAATAGTCATCACCATCCAGTGGCGCTTCCCATTCAAAAAGATCAGCTACCTCTTCTCAGGGTTCTTCTGATGATGTTTAGCAAGTATGAGTACAACCGTACTCAACAAGTTACATGAAAAATTCCAATTAACTACTTGCCAAAGATTATCAAAGGAATAGGTGGTTTTACCATAACTAGAGCTGTTCAAACACTGGGCTAGGC
Source organism: Ampelocalamus luodianensis (assembly GCA_036346255.1). Classification (NCBI taxonomy): domain Eukaryota; kingdom Viridiplantae; phylum Streptophyta; class Magnoliopsida; order Poales; family Poaceae; genus Ampelocalamus; species Ampelocalamus luodianensis. The sequence goes on along the minus strand of CM070622.1, from coordinate 20,179,775 downwards.
TGGGATTCGGGCCGAGCTTGAAAAGCCCGGTCGCAAATGGGTAGGCCTAAGCCTCGCCTGGCTCGAAAAATCAATTTCTGATTTAAATATATTATTTTTAATCTTTTCTGAATTAAAAGGTAATATTTAATTTATTTCTAGAATTAAAAACATAGTTTTTCACTCTTTATTGCATTTCCTGGGCTTTCGGGCCGGGCTTGCGGACCGAATTTCCAGTCCCAAGCCCAGCCTAGACAGGGTCGGGCTCGGGCCGGGTCGCCCGTGAATAGGTCTAACAATAATAGGTGTATGTGGAATGCATTATAATTGAGTTGAAAGCAGTATAGTGTTTAAAATAGTAAAATAATAATAAATATAATAACAGGGATTTTCAACATTTGCCGTTACCAATTTAACATCAGTAAAACTCTACTTATGCCTCATATATTAGAATCACCCATGAACATAGCTTCATTAACTGGAAGCACGATGTATCTGAATATCGTTTATACTCTGCAGAGTTGCCCAACTTTATCCACAAGATACCTCAAACTCATACTATCAAGCTAGATACACGTAATACGATAGCGTGCGACTGAGTCGAGATAACATAGTTTTTTTACTGCTCAACCTTTCTAGTCTCTACCCAGTAGTTTCAAAGCCAATACAGCCATCGGGAAAAAACCGACGAATGGTGAAGTGTGCGGTCTGATGCTGACTGGTCTATGTCATTGTGTAGTTTAGCGAGTGTTCTAACCGGTCCACTCCTGACTCACCTCCATTCCGCAGCTGCTCTATCACATAGGAGTAGTTGACATCCTGTAGATATTCAATCGGAAGAGTAATGTACTAAGCCAAGATGAATATACTAGATATGTGGTTGAGCGAGATCTGTGTTTGTTATTTGGCACAAGATTTTTTACCTTACTTGTCATCTAGAGAGGCGATGGACCATTTACCATCTCGTGGCCGTCCACCTCTTGATCTCACTTCTGACTCACTTTTATCAAGTATATTGGATTGTCCATCCTTCTGGTCTCAACCCTCAACTCTCCACCAAAACCTATTGGCGATTAGCCAATCTTCCTTATCAGTATTTAGAAATAAGTTATGTGACATTGTCGAATATTTGCTATCATTTTATGTGATCTAAACTTGTCAAGGTGAATATGGTCTACAAGAATAGAAGGGTTTGTGTGTGGGGTGATGGAATTTATTTACTCATCATGGCATTCAAAAATATTATTGTGGTATTAAAATATTTGGCATAAATACAATAATGAAATTAATAGCATAAGTACATGAAATATAGGCTCAAAATGATCAATTAGATGTAACTTGCCTCCTTGCTCAAAGTCCTCAAAATTCCCTACTTCCCTTGCATCTTGTCCGGTGATCTCTGGTGCTTGGTCGTCGAAATCAGAACCTAGCGCAAAAGAAAATAATAAAATATCCTGGCTTAATAAGGAACGAGCTGGGAACAACATACAAGTAAAACAAAATTAAAAAAAGAATTAAAAGAGAACGATGGTGTGGCGAATGGGATTTATTGGGTGCTTGATCGGGGTAAACAAAGTTGAAAATGGGATTTACAGGCTCGAAACGGTCGAAACGAACATAAGTATGTCTAATGGGCTTCGATGAATAGTAATGGTCTTATTGAATAGTGTCGTCTTTTGGCACTATTCATGGCGGGGTTAGGGTCATGAATAGTAACAGATCTTAACGAATAGTGGCAAGTTTTGGGTGTGGGCTAACGGGTTTCGGTAAATAGTGTTGGGCCGAGCCGTCGGGCTCAAGGTCAAATGGGCTACGCCAACCAGCCTAATGCAGAAATGGCTTGAGCCATGCGGCCAGAGCCGAGTGCACTCCCGAGCCGATAAAAACGGCGCTGGCGAGGTTGACGATGACTCCGGCGGCGGGCGCGGTGCCGGGTGGTGCAGCGAGTACCACCGTGACATGCGTAACCCATTTTTGGGTTTTGAGCCGGCGGTGGTGGCTCGAGGATGGCACGACGGTGGTGGTGGCGCAAGGCCGGAGCAGGGGAGATTGGCGGCATCAGTCTGGCGGTGCTCCGGCCAAATTGGACAGAGCTTGAGCATCAGTTAGTTAAGGAGAGTCCGAGAATGGTGATGTTGGGGTGTGGAATGCACCGAGGCAGCCGCCACACGAACCGTGGGCAGCACGATGGTGGAGTACGGTGCCGGCGAGCTAGCGGCAGGAATAGGGGTTGGGAGTTTGGGGAAAAGGTTTGGGTGGTGGAGGCGGTGCTGGTGACAGGGTTGGGAAGGAGAAGGAGGGGTGGTGGCGGCGAATTGCCCTTCGGGATCACTGGAGAAGAAAGGGGTGGCGATGAAATTGAAGAAGATTGATTGGCTTTTATAGCCGGCGATGGCGGTGGCAGCAGTGACCGAGCGAAGCTTGCGCGACGCGTAGCGACGAGGTGGATGGTCGGGAGGATTTCGCACCGTTCGGGGGCAAGGTGGTGGTACGGCGGCGGCATGGTAGCGGTGGTGTCTCACTGGCGCAAAGACATGCGTTGGCGAGGACGGGCGCAACGAGCGCTTGCAGAAGGGGACGTCGTGGGGTGCAATGCGGCGACGGCATGCGACAGTTGATGTTGGCACCCGCATTGATGGCGCAGCACTGCTGACGACTTGGCGTGGAGCGGGGCGGCGCGAGGACGAGCAACTGCGAGTAGCAGCCTAGCACGGGAGTAAGAAGAACAGGGTAGGCCAAAACTCCAACAAAATTTGAAACTCTGAAATTTTTAGGTTGTTTCAGTATATATATTAGTATATTGATGCATTATACATGTAGCCGAGCCCACTGGGTTTGACATTTTGAGACGTTTGAGTCGCACGGTGACGCAAAGGGGCAACGCCTACAAGTTGGGTGGCATATCAGGTGCACATGCCCACATCTGTGGACATGTGCACATGGCCAATCCTGGTCGTCCATCGCGGAAGCAACGGCATGCAGCGAGCGAGTGCAATCCCACCGCGAGCGAGCACCACTTTGCCGAACCCCCCACCCAATGCCACTCTCTCATTTTCGTCCCCCGTGCTCACCTCCTCCAGCCCCGAACGGCCTCCATCCCCATTGGAGCGACGCCTTTGCCGTCCTCCATCGCCACCTCCCCTCCCTCTCCGTCCTCCCTGCGCTGCGCCATGGTTCCGCCTCTCTGCACCGCTCGCCAGAGCCGAGCTGACTCTGCGCCGCCCGCCCACGAGCTAGGGTTCCTCCAGTGGTGCCCCCCTACGCCACCCCCTGCGCCTTGTCACCCCGCCGCCGGCGCACCTTCCTCCAACGACGCCCCGCGTCGCGCCTCTCCTGAGCTGGCCCTGCACCTCCACCGCGCTGCCTCCCCTCCTCGCATCATCACCGCTGCGCCTCCCCTCCCCTCTCAGACACCGCTCGCTGCGTGAGTCCGACCATGCCCAAAGTTCTTCCTCCGGCAGACTAACTCTGGCAAGAAGAAGCGTCGGGCCAGCCTCTTCGATGTATGGGATGAGAATGAATTATGTAATGGATGGGAATGTTTTATGTTGTGTCAAATTGAATTTGACTAGTGTCAGATTGGATGTTTGTGAAATTAATTCAGATGTTGAACAAATGAAATGAATTCATAATGTGGCTTGCTGGTAGGAATTTGCGCAGGGAAGTCCGAAATGTTTTCTGAAATTTCGTAATGTTTTCTGAAATCTGATTGTTGTCTGAAATCTAATGGATGGGATGGGAATGAATTATGTAATGGATGGGAATGGTTATGTTTTATGAAATTTGCACAGGCTTTCCTGTCAATCATCAAGCTAGCAATTTTGAGTGCATCAGTAGTAATGTCAGCTTGCAAAAATGGCAGCAGCTCTTAGGTATGCTTGAATGTAAATGAGGCATAGCTGATGTTTAGTTTCAGATAGATATGGAAGTATGCCCCTCAGCAGTGGATGGTGGCTCTTGCTCTACATGATAACTGGCATCAGATTTTCGGTGACTATAATATATCCAGTCCTCATGCTCTCCATCAATCCTTGCATGTGCATAAAATAGGTCACCAGCAAAATTCACAGACTGCAGTAAACCATAGCTGAAGGACTTCCTGACAGTTGAACATAGCGATTCTCCTCACTGCCATCATCATCTTTGTATAGAATTCATACAACAACCAGACAACAATTCAGACAGAATTCAAATTGCATTTCGGTACAGAATTCAGGCTGCATTTCATATAACATTTAGACCACATTTTAGTACTTAATTTCAGACAACAAAACCTAATTTCAAGAATTCAGAGAACAAACATTTAAGGCTACATTTCAAGAATTCTGTCAACAAACATTTCAGCGATCCTTGAAATCATGGCACTTGTATTCTTGAATGAGCTACATGGCTTCATGATACTTGAAATGTATGAGCTCGAAATCATGACAGTGTTTGTTGGAGGCTTGCATGATTTCGTTGGAGGCAAGAAACTGAGTGAACCGAAACTGAGTATTAGAAATTGAGTGAACTTGAAGATGTACAATCCAAAATTAACACTGGAACTACACTGAAAAGCACTCAGCTGCATCCCACCATAAGCACAAGCACAAAAGCATTAAAGCTCAGACTCTGTCGACTTATTCAGGTGTAAAATAGCTTAATCCATCACATCTTTCCTCTATGACCAGTTCATCAGTTGGAATGGCACACTTGACAACACAACATGTGTTCATTTCTCCATCATATCATCAAACACAACCATTAGCACACACATTTGGATCATTCATACAACACATTATTCACTCATACAAGAATTGAATTCATATATTATTTGTCAGTCAATACTACATGGCACATTACAATTCACGGATACAAACACATTGAATTGACCACTCAGGTTCATTGATCATTATAGTACAAAGATCTGAATGTCCAAGACGGATACAAGACGAACAGGAATCCGCCACAACTATTGTCAACTACAAAAAAATCTAGATTTATCAAATGAACACAATCCATGGTTGCTTCCAGAAATCGCATAAATCTTTGGTATAGAGCAAGTGGTAGCTCACATGAAGAGCAAGTGGTAGCCCACATGGAGCAAGTCTGCCGGAGGAAGAACTTCTGGGCATGGCTGGACTCGGCGCAGGCAGGCTGACACAGAGGAGGGGGGAGGGGGCGGCGCATGGTGGAGGTGCAGGGCCGGCTCAGGGGAGGAGCGACGCAGGGCGTCGTTGGAGGAGGTGCGTCGGCGGCGGGGCGACGAGGCGCAGGGGGGCGGCGGGGCGACAAGGCGTCGGGGGGGGGGGGGGAGTTCGGCAAAGTGGCGCTCGCTCGCGGGTGGGATTGCGTTCGCTCGCTGCGCACCGTTGCTTCCGCGATGGACGGCCAGGATTGGCCATGTGCACATATCCACAGATGTGGGCATGTGCACCTGATATGCCACCTACAAGTTGGGCTCAGGAAAGAAGCTTGGGGCGTCCTCTGGTTGGCAACTAGCTAGTTTTATGATTCAAGTGATCATTGCTTGTTTCGTCTGTGGCGGATCCTTCGTTGATTAATCACGCTTCTGCCAAAATGCCTATAAATCACACCACATCAATTTTATTTCTGCATCATAGATCAGGATCATGGGCATCGACCTAGCTACTAAAAAAGAGATTTTAAAAAGAAGCAAAGTGCAATTTCCATATATTAACGATACAGAGAGATTACACATAACGGTGCCGACCTACGTACGGATTATCGTGATGCCGGAGTCGTTTTCTGGCAGGCGGCTGCATGCTGTCGCTGCAACTCCTTTCTCTTGGAGCGAAACATGCGAGGCTTCAAGCTCAGGCCGAAGGTGGGAGGTTTGGGTTTACATACATAGGGCGACGCTGTTTTCGCGCTAGCTGCTGCTGCTGCTGCTTTCTCTGCACCTGGTTGGTAATCGTGTTCCCACCCCTCTTACGCACGCTTGGCCACCCAGGAGGCGCGCATGCGATCGGTATACCAATGGACGCGTTTATTAGTATTAAGACTGCTGATGAGATATATGGTCGTCTTTTGGTTAAGATCGTAATAATCAGCGATCAGCCGATCAGTCATCAGTCATCACTGGATCTTGGTTTGGCACTTGTATCATTTTGTGGATTTCTTTGGGATCTTGAGAGATCCTACATGTTGCTTTTTGGTAAACTTACAGTTGCCATATACTCCATATAAGGGGTACGAGTATAGAACTGTTGTGCAAGTTTGTTTAATAGTTTAAGCTATACTATTTTCGTACAAACAAATGGGAGTTCGATGCAAATGTAGATGTACAACGTGTTACCTGAACAAACAAAATTCAGCAAAATATACTGATCATATATATGACAACTTCATGAATATACATACAGCTATCGCCGAGTGGGAAGACTGACGAAGCTTGCAATTAAGGCCTGTTTGGATGTGGCAGTATTTGAAAACCACAGTTTTCGGGATATCAGCACGAAATGCCATAGTTTTTTTTACAGTTTTAAGAAAAGCCATGACGTGTTTGGTAATTGCAGTCTAAATACAATATTTTGTTTTTAAAACTAGCCAAGCCTTTTCCTCCTCCATCATCCCTTAACCAGACCAACAAATGCACACCTAAACAAGATCAAACCACCATTAGTACTCTTTTGCACACATGAGCATTTCATCTAGTAGTCAAATAAATCTGGCTCTTGGATCTAGCGAGAGGTAGAGAGAGGAGCGTAGTGATCAGGAGTAAGCGCCGTGCTCAGGCGGCCGGCGGTGGAGGCGAGCAGCGCGCCTTGGCCGCAGCACGAGGGGAACGCAGAGCGTGAGGCGCGAGTGGCGCGGAGCAAGTAGAGGCGAGCGGTGGCGCTTGGCGGGCGCTAGAAGACCGAGCGGGCGGCTAGAAGACGAGGAGCGGGGCGACCTCGGGCTAAAGCGAGGGAAGAGTAGGCGCCGCGCGGCGATCAAGGAGCTGGGCAGCAGAGCGGAGGCCGGTCGGGAGAGAGGCGCAAGCGCGGCACGATGGACCAGCCGCATGCGCGCGAGGCGGCGCAGAGCCAGCGGCCGAGGCGCGACCAAGTAGGAGATGGCGGCACGGACGGCGGCCGCCGGGGAGGAAGCCGAGCACCGGGGGCGCGTGGGAGAACCAGAGGAGGAGCTCAGGAAGGGATGGGGTTTTGGGGAGAAGAATGGGAAGAGTAGGGATTAGGAAGGGGCTGGTGTGTTGCTGTGGATAGGGAGAGAGAGAGAGAGAGATTAGGGTTAGGTGAGAGGAGAAGTAATTAGGGGAATTAGGGTTAGAAGATTAGGGGCTAGATTAGGGAATTGGATGTTTTTGGTTGGATACCAGGATGATTGGGGATCGCTCTGGTTGAGTTGGTTTTGCTAGCGGTGGTAGTTCCTCGGGTTGAGTGGCGATGGTTCCATTGGTCGGCGGTAATACCACGGTTAATCAGTGCACATCGCGTGTAGAGTGTCCTGTTGGGGAGTACTAACTTATTAGCGATCTCAAAAAGTTTTATTTAAAGTAAACTGTGCTAACATTTAGGAAGCCACTAACTTATGTATCCATAGTATCATCTCAAAATCAAATATGTATTTCTTTATATTATTATTTGTGCTATCGATTGCTACAGAAGACGACCCGATCGGAGGAGCGTGAGCGAGTTTTCAAGACCTAACCTTTTCTACAATTTTGAAGGCAAGCGATCCTCTTGAACATTAATATAGTTACTTTAAAAATATACCCTATCTTGCACTATTATATGTATTGCATCAAAATGGTTTTCCAAAACCTAAAGAAAATGATTGAGATAAGATAAGATGATTAAGAAAGAATGAAACTTATTAGGAGGGTAAAAGGGGGCCCTGGCTAGGGAAACGCGAGGATGATGTTGAGGTAAGAGGTGGGCCCCTTTTTACATATGGTTATAATGTAAGTACCAACAAACTCTTGCTCGGTCGAATCTTGTAATTCGTGCAACTATTTTCCCGTTCGTCGGCGAAAATGCTACCTTGTTACGTGACTATGCTCTCCACGTCGGATAAGTAATAGGTGTGTGGAGTGATATGGAGGAACCCGGGACCGGTGGGGATAGTCGAAGTGGGGATCCAAGGCGCTATATGCGCTGGTGGAGTGTTGAGTGCGGGATAGAAGCGCCTCAACCAACCTCACTAGAACTCGGTGGATGATGAGGTCGCAGTGACTTAATCGCCCGGAAGGTGATGGGTGGAGAAATTAATCACGTAACTGAAGCGTTACGTATTCGATCTCGAACCCGCATCTAAGGCAATGCGGTGGACCCATTCACAGAGAGTTCGAATAGCTATGGGTAAAGTGGTACAAAGCTCGCAGTGCTAAACTAAATCATGAATTCATGCGTCTCAGATTGGAGTCTACGGAACCACAGGGGTCTTTCGTCTCCAGAGTGACTAGTAGAGTTTTTCGGTATTAAAACTTGCCACCTTTTGTGAGGTCTATTTTCTAAAGTGAGATGATTTAGAATTTGTGATAAAGAGTAGAGATAGTGCATCCGAGCATCTTTGCTATTAATGCTTCTGAGTACACGTGTACTCAACCTTGTTAGTATTCTCCTTGTAGATCCTAGTCCGACCGGGAACTATCCTGAGTAGGACAAAGGACTTCATGCAGGAGCAACAACTGGAGGAGAAGGCTTGGACTAAGAGGACCTGGGCGAGTTGGGAGCTATTTTGGCTTGTGGGACGGATAGACGCGTGCTTGGAGGGCATACAAGAGAAGCGGGGAAGTTCCTGGGTATTTGTATAAATCGGTATTAAGACCTAAAGCCTGCGTGGCTCTGTTGTAATATAGGCGTTTCTATCTTATTGTTCTCGCGAACTCGGTGAAGGCTTACTATTCGTTGGAGCAGTGTTTCGAAGGCACCTGAATATGCCACCTACAAGTTGATTACCTCAGGATAATGAAGCTTAGGGATGTCGTCCTCTGGTTGGCAACTAGCTAGTTTTATGATTCAAGTGATCATTGCTTGTTTCGTCTGTGGCGGATCCTTCGTTGATTAATCACGCTTCTGCCAAAATGCCTATAAATCACACCACATCAATTTTATTTCTGCATCATGGATCAGGATCATGGGCACCGACCTAGCTACTAAAAAGAGATTTTAAAAGAAGCAAAGTGCAATTTCCATATATTAACGATACAGAGATTACACATAACGGTGCCGACCTACGTACGGATTATCGTGATGCCGGAGTCGTTTTCTGGCAGGCGGCTGCATGCTGTCGCTGCAACTCCTTTCTCTTGGAGCGAAACATGCGAGGCTTCAAGCTCAGGCCGAAGGTGGGAGGTTTGGGTTTACATACATAGGGCGACGCTGTTTTCGCGCTAGCTGCTGCTGCTGCTGCTTTCTGCACCTGGTTGGTAATCGTGTTCCCACCCTCTTACGCACTTGGCCACCCAGGAGGCGCGCATGCGATCGGTATACCAATGGACGCGTTTATTAGTATTAAGACTGCTGATGAGATATATGGTCGTCTTTTGGTTAAGATCGTAATAATCAGCGATCAGCCGATCAGTCATCAGTCATCACTGGATCTTGGTTTGGCACTTGTATCATTTTGTGGATTTCTTTGGGATCTTGAGAGATCCTACATGTTGCTTTTGTAAACTTACAGTTGCCATATACTCCATATAAGGGTACAGTATAGAACTGTTGTGCAAGTTTGTTTAATAGTTTAAGCTATACTATTTTCGTACAAACAAATGGGAGTTCGATGCAAATGTAGATGTACAACGTGTTACCTGAACAAACAAAATTCAGCAAAATATACTGATCATATATATGACAACTTCATGAATATACATACAGCTATCGCCGAGTGGGAAGACTGACGAAGCTTGCAATTAAGGCCTGTTTGGATGTGGCAGTATTTGAAAACCACAGTTTTCGGGATATCAGCACGAAATGCCATAGTTTTTTTTACAGTTTTAAGAAAAGCCATGACGTGTTTGGTAATTGCAGTCTAAATACAATATTTTGTTTTTTAAAACTAGCTCTCTTTTGCTAACTAATTGCTATTACCGAAATTTATCAAAGTTATACACATGAATTGTAACTAGTTGATCTTTGGGTGTACATTTTTATTGAACGTATACATGGTCACAGGCATGATAGCTATAACTGCAACATTATGTCTCAGAAGCTTAGAGGCCATGTTCTTCAACAACCAGATATTTTTTATTCTTACGGGCTAAAAAAGTATTAATTAGATGCGCATCGACGTGCCCAAGAAGAATTTACGTAGCACTCCAGATTTATAAAAGAGATTGACGTGAAGCGCTGCACGAGAGTAACTCACGAGACGTGCATGACTCTGTTTAGAAAAAAAGAGGGGAGTAGATTGTTTAAAACTCCAAAATACCATAGTATCAGACATACTACGATTTACAAAACTACAGCTTTTGTTGTATCCAAACACCTCAAAGTTTTTGCTACCATAGTTTTTGGAAACCATGATATTCTTCAAAACTCGAAAAATACTATGTATTAAATAGGCCTAAGCTTTTGTTCAGGTTCTAGGGAGGCTTCACTTGGCTAGCATTCAAGCAGGATGGTGTGGTGCAGCGTTATTGGCTCACTTGGCTTTTTGAACGAAATAACAAATCTAGTCTCCCGTGTCAAATAACAAACATGCACCTATCACACTTCGTGCAGGACCTCTGCCGCGCACCACGCTATACTAGTGGCGCGCTCCTATCATAGGCGGGAGTGCGGCGGAGTTACTCGCGTGGGGATCGCGGAAGGTGGTTTCGAACGGAAAGAACGGTAGAGAACACGTATTACTTGTCTAATCTATCGCATTATCATTTCGATTACATGAGACTACAATTGCTATTTCATTTTAAATAGAGGCTAAACCAGCCCAAAACTCGTGGGGCACTATCCATTCCCTCGTTCACGTGGGCTTGCGTTGCGCTGCGTGCCATCACAATTCATTGACGTCAGGTAGCCAGGTTGGTTGAAGTCACTGCTGAATCGAGTCAATGCAAGTCTGCCTTGGGCAGCAAACAAAAACTAGTAGACAAACCAAAATTAGGGCATGACCAAAATTTTGGGTGGAGAAATTAATCACGTAACACGGAAAACGCTCGACTCGATCTCGAACCCGCATCTAAGGCAATGCGGTGGACCCTGCTCAGAGAGTTCGAATAGCTATGGGTAAAGTGGTACAAAGCTCCGCAGATGCTAAACTAAATCATGAATTCATGCCAGTCTCCAGGATTGGAGTCTACGGGAACCACAGGGGGTCTTTCGTCTCTCCGAGTGACTAGTAGAGTTTTTCGGTATTAAAACTTGCCACCTTTTTGTCGAGGTCTATTTTCTAAAGTGAGATGATTTAGAATTTGTGATAAAGAGTAGAGATAGTGCATCCTGAGCATCTTTGCTATTAATGCTTGCTGAGTACACTCGTGTACTCAACCTTGTTAGTATTCTCCTTTGTAGATCCTAGTCCGACCGGGAACTATCCTGAGTAGGACAAAGGACTTGCAGGTACAGGAGCAACAACTGGAGGAGAAGGCTTGGACTAAGAGGACCCAGGGCGAGTTGGGAGCTATTTTGGCTTGTGGGACGGATAGACTGCCGGTACTTCAGGGCATACAAGAGAAGCGGGGAAGTTCCCTTGGGTATTTGTATAAATCTGGTATTAAGACCTAGCCCTGCGTGGCTAACTGTTGTAATAAAGGGCGGTTTCTATCTTATTGTTTCTGCAGAACTCGGTGAAGGCTACTATTCGTTGGAGCAGTGTTCTCATCGAAAGAAACGAATAGTAATCCGTGTGCCTAAGTGTTATTACCCCTGGGATAATGACACGGGATGTCACAGTCCTCTGGTTGGCAACTAGCTAGTTTTATGATTCAAGTGATCATTGCTTGTTTCGTCTGTGGCGGATCCTTCGTTGATTAATCACGCTTCTGCCAAAATGCCTATAAATCACACCACATCAATTTTATTTCTGCATCATGGATCAGGATCATGGGCACCGACCTAGCTACTAAAAAAGAGATTTTAAAAAGAAGCAAAGTGCAATTTCCATATATTAACGATACAGAGAGATTACACATAACGGTGCCGACCTACGTACGGATTATCGTGATGCCGGAGTCGTTTTCTGGCAGGCGGCTGCATGCTGTCGCTGCAACTCCTTTCTCTTGGAGCGAAACATGCGAGGCTTCAAGTTCAGGCCGAAACCCAAAACCGGTGGGAGGTTTGGGTTTACATACATAGGGCGACGCTGTTTTCGCGCTAGCTGCTGCTGCTGCTGCTTTCTCTGCACCTGGTTGGTAATCGTGTTCCCACCCCTCTTACGCACGCTTGGCCACCCAGGAGGCGCGCATGCGATCGGTATACCAATGGACGCGTTTATTAGTATTAAGACTGCTGATGAGATATATGGTCGTCTTTTGGTTAAGATCGTAATAATCAGCGATCAGCCGATCAGTCATCAGTCATCACTGGATCTTGGTTTGGCACTTGTATCATTTTGTGGATTTCTTTGGGATCTTGAGAGATCCTACATCACTACTACAAAAATGATTTGTAGCAACACCACCTTTTTCACAGTAGAGACGACTCACTTACCAAGCGCCCCTACAGTGGCTGAGCTCGGCATTGGATTTGTGTATTCCTATGATTAAATTCATGCAGCAAGCATTGGATTTGTGTAGCTGTCGACCTCAAGCTAGGCATGGCGTGGGTCATGGATCCACTTGATTATGACGAGTCGCTTTACAAAGATTTCATAAGCATTCTTAAGACGTATACTTATCAACCATCCTCATCAGTTTTTGACTTTTCAATACTAACTAACTTGCTTTTGTTAAATTCATTCGAGCAGAGCGTACAGGTACTACGTCAACAAACTCAAAGGGGTGCATGATCCAGAGAGGAAGGGTGACCTATATGTCAAAACAAGATGGCCGGTAAGTGCAACTTACTTTAGTACTTACATTACGTTGCCGCCACAAGCATTGACGTTTTTATATGCGAAACTCACAGTGCCAAGCGTAAGTCCGGAGTTTGCCTCGTGGATATTACGTATGCACTTACATGAGTGTCACCGTGCTACAGAGACACCCCTTTATGGTATGTTATAACTAATTCACTCGTCGATAACACACGCATATGTTATGAAATACTAAACTTAAAATTGTCTTGTAGTGGAAAGATGAGATAGGAATTTGTAGAAAACCACTCAACGATGATAGCCTCCTGGAGCTCGTCGGGGACATTTGCAACTTCATAATGGATGCTATTATACACGTCAGAGGTACATACCATGACGACACGTCTATGCTAGGACGTCGCCTCGAGTACGAGTTCCTTTGTGAGTGGGAAGGAATGCATTTAGGACATTGAGAACAATGTGTATGTAATGTTATCGCACTTTATGCTACAAGTGTTTCTAATGATAAATTATAAACATGATGTTGCGCTGGATGTGAATATAATGTCTCGTTGAACTTGTTAATATCATGTCTTCAATTATATATATATATATATATATATATATATATATATATATATCATGCATGGTTTGATATATATACCGTGGTTTGAGAATTTGAATTTTTGGCGGGAAAGCAGTTGTAGGGCGGTGAAGGTGCAAGCCGCTCCACAGAGAAAATTACAGAGGCGGTGGTCATCTAAGCCGCCCTTACAAATCTAATTTGTAGAGGTGCATGTTGCTTTTTGGTAAACTTACAGTTGCCATATACTCCATATAAAGGGGTACGAGTATAGAACTGTTGTGCAAGTTTGTTTAATAGTTTAAGCTATACTATTTTCGTACAAACAAATGGGAGTTCGATGCAAATGTAGATGTACAACGTGTTACCTGAACAAACAAAATTCAGCAAAATATACTGATCATATATATGACAACTTCATGAATATACATACAGCTATCGCCGAGTGGGAAGACTGACGAAGCTTGCAATTAAGGCCTGTTTGCATGTGGCAGTATTTGAAAACCACAGTTTTCGGGATATCAGCATGAAATGCCATAGTTTTTTTTACAGTTTTAAGAAAAGCCATGACGTGTTTGGTAATTGCAGTCTAAATACAATATTTTGTTTTTTAAAACTAGCTCTCTTTTGCTAACTAATTGCTATTACCGAAATTTATCAAAGTTATACACATGAATTGTAACTAGTTGATCTTTGGGTGTACATTTTTATTGAACGTATACATGGTCACAGGCATGATAGCTATAACTGCAACATTATGTCTCAGAAGGCTTAGAGGCCATGTTCTTCAACAACCAGATATTTTTTTATTCTTACGGGCTAAGAAAAAGTATTAATTAGATGCGCATCGACGTGCCCAAGAAGAATTTACGTAGCACTCCAGATTTATAAAAGAGATTGACGTGAAGCGCTGCACGAGAGTAACTCACGAGACGTGCATGACTCTGTTTAGAAAAAAAAAAAAAAAAGAGGTGGGGAGTAGATTGTTTAAAACTCCAAAAATACCATAGTATCAGACATACTACGATTTACAAAACTACAGCTTTTGTTGTATCCAAACACCTCAAAGTTTTTGCTACCATAGTTTTTTTTTGGAAACCATGATATTCTTCAAAAACTCGAAAAATACTATGTATTAAATAGGCCCTAAGCTTTTGTTCAGGTTCTAGGGAGGCTTCACTTGGCTAGCATTCAAGCAGGATGGTGTGGTGCAGCGTTATTGGCTCACTTGGCTTCTTTTAGAACGAAATAACAAATCTAGTCTCCTCGTGTCCGAAATAACAAACATAGCACCCCTATCACACTTCTCGTGCGCAGCAGCCCTCTGCCGCGCACCACATGGCATACTACCGTGGGCAGACGCGCTCCTATCATAGACGGGGAGTGCGGCAGGTTACCTGCCGTGGGTGGGGATCGCGGAAGATGGTTTCCGCAGAACGGAAAGAACGGTAGAGAACACGTATTACTTGTCTAATCTATCGCATTATCATTTCGATTACATGAGACTACAATTGCTATTTCATTTTAAATAGAGGCTAAACCAGCCCAAAACTCGTGGGGGCACTATCCATTCCCTCGTTCACGTGGGCTTGCGTTGCGCTTGCGTGCCATCACAATTCATTGACGTCAGGTAGCCAGGTTGGTTGAAGTCACTGCTGAATCGAGTCCAATGCAAGTCTGCCTTGGGCAGCAAACAAAAACTAAGTAGACAAACCAAAATTAGGGCATGACCAAAATTTTGGTGAAGTAGAAATGTTTGCACTGTAAACATGCCAATAGATAAAAAGATTGCTAAAATTTCTCTAGTTATTAGTATGACACACAGCCCCATATGTCATCTTTTTTTTTGCAACAAATATGTCAATATAGATCATATTTTGTTGATTAAATGACAAGAAATATAACGGATCACAAATCGGATATTAGTTCATAAGATATAGTCATTTAAAGCTTGTTAATTAAAGAATTGAAGCATTTAATGCAACAATTCAACATATGCCACGTCATGGTAGCAAGTGTCTTGAGAATTTTTTTCTTAAAATAACTCACTTTTTAATTAAATATAACAAAAATAAATAGCCGATAAAAAATACAAAAAATAATACTCACCTGCGCACCCTCCTGCAGCGCCTGCTTGCCAACCTGTCGCGGTCTGAGTGCGCTACAGGTCAGTAGCCGCCTGTTGGGAGCTCGCCACGCATCCTGTCGCGGTCGGCAGGTGACCTGCCGCGATATTTTGGCACGGATGCTATTTTTACAATTTCATTCACGGAGAGGGGCTAATTTTGCTATTTCACGTGTCATTTTTGCCAAAAGCTCCGCTGTCACTACCAAAATTTTCAAGACACGCTAATATTTAGGATTTTTTTTGTACTAACCCAAATACTAGCCAAATAATTGGAATATTACCAAAGCTTATCGAAACAGCCGCTAAAACCGCGTCTTCGCACCAAACCAAAAACCACCCACCCTCCCCGGATCGCGACGAAACCAAAAAACTCACCCGGCTGCTAACTCGTCAGTCCTGCAGACACCGACTTGTGCAACTGACATATGGACCCGGTACGATTGCGCCCCCACGGAGCAGTGACAGTGAAGGGCGAGCGCGGCGAGCTCACCCGGCCTTCCCACCGCGGCCCGTGGTTTTCCCCGAAAGAGGACATGTTTCGCACGAACACCCCCGTTTTTATGGAAATCTCAAGTCGCGCCCCATGTGCCAGCTTGCTGCTATAAAGGGCCACCTGCCTCGCATCGTCGAATCCACGAAGACCATACGAGACACACGTCAAAGCAAGAAAACTCTAGCAAAGTGTATGATATTTGCACTCCACTCCCACTCCACTAGCGCTCCCTCGGCTTCGCCTGCGGCTTATCGGATCTTGATGGATACCCATATCGGATCCGTGGACGGGCCGTCGCCGGCAGCGGACAACGGCGCGGTGGGCTGCCCGGCGTCTGCGCCGGGGTGCCCGATGACGTCGTCGCACCCCGCGGCGGCGGTCGTGTCCGCCGGGGAGGCGTCGCTGGGGCGGCACCTGGCGCGACGGCTGGTGCAGGTGGGCGTCAGCGACGTGTTCGCCGTCCCCGGGGACTTCAACCTGACGCTTCTCGACCACCTGATCGCCGAGCCCGGGCTGCGCCTCGTCGGCTGCTGCAACGAACTCAACGCCGGCTACGCGGCCGACGGGTACGCGCGCGCGCGCGGCGTGGGCGCCTGCGCCGTCACGTTCACCGTCGGCGGCCTCAGCGTGCTCAACGCCATCGCCGGCGCCTACAGCGAGAACCTGCCGGTCATATGCATCGCCGGCGGGCCCAACTCCAACGACTACGGCACCAACCGCATCCTCCACCATACCATCGGCCTCCCGGACTTCTCCCAGGAGCTCCGCTGCTTCCAGACCGTCACTTGCCACCAGGTACGTGCCCCATTGCTTCTTCTTGGATTCCTTTAATTTATTGGGTTCGATCGGGCGGTTCGTGATCTGGTTGGCTGATGGTTGGTTTGCTTGTCTGTGGATTCAGGCGGTGGTGACCAATCTGGACGACGCACACGAGCAGATCGATACGGCCATCGCGACGGCGCTGAGGGAGAGCAAGCCGGTGTACCTCAGCATCAGCTGCAACCTCCCCGGGCTACCTCACCCAACCTTTAGCCGCGATCCCGTCCCCTTCTTCCTCGCCCCCAGGTGCCTTTCTGTCCTTTTGATTCACGGGCTTTTCTGGGATCATGAAACTTTTTCTCAAAATTTCCAGTAATTGCTACGCTGTTTCTTGATTCAAGTTCTATCTACTGTGATCATAAGATTTTT
The DNA here is from genome assembly GCA_036346255.1 of Ampelocalamus luodianensis. Lineage (NCBI taxonomy): Eukaryota > Viridiplantae > Streptophyta > Magnoliopsida > Poales > Poaceae > Ampelocalamus > Ampelocalamus luodianensis. Next base: position 20,162,507 of record CM070622.1, on the reverse strand, counting down.
TTACCCAAAAAGGGTGCGCGGTTAAATCAGTAGTATTGATGATGCCAATCCAGTATGGACGCGCATCCTATGCCATCGCTACTCAATGGTAAGCACAGCTGTCGGATCTGATTTTCCACTGTAGCATAGCACGGTAGATAAATACTGTACCATTGTCGGTATTCACTAACACTAACATCACTGTAGCGTTGATATAAGCCGGACAATGTTATGGCACTACTGTAGCACCGTGATATTGCCTATAGAATGGCAGAGGATGCCAATGTGATGAATTGATTTTGTTGTAATATTGCGCTGCAATTTTGAGCTATTTGAAGTCATCTGACGAATGGAGATGTTGTAATAATGCAGACTGAGCAACAGGATGGGGCTAGAGGCAGCAGTGGAGGCAACCGTCGAGTTCCTGAACAAGGCGGTGAAGCCGGTGCTGGTTGGCGGCCCCAAATTGCGCGTGGCGAAGGCTGGAAAGGCCTTTGTCGATCTTGTAGATGCCAGTGGCTACGCCTACGCAGTAATGCCATCGGCCAAGGGCCTTGTGCCAGAGACGCACCCCCACTTCATTGGCACCTACTGGGGCGCCGTCAGCACTGCCTTCTGTGCCGAGATTGTTGAGTCGGCCGACGCCTACCTCTTCGCAGGCCCCATTTTCAATGACTACAGCTCTGTCGGCTACTCGTTCCTCCTCAAGAAGGACAAGGCCATCATCGTGCAGCCTGAGCGTGTCATCGTCGGGAACGGCCCAGCGTTTGGATGTGTCATGATGAAGGAATTCTTGTCTGAATTGGCTAAGCGTCTTAATAAGAACACAACCGCCTATGAGAACTACAAGAGGATCTTTGTGCCTGAGGGTCAGCCGCTGGAGAGTGAGCCGAACGAGCCTCTTCGTGTCAATGTGTTATTCAAGCACATCCAGAAGATGCTGACAGGTGACAGTGCGGTTATCGCTGAGACTGGTGACTCCTGGTTCAACTGCCAGAAGTTGAAGCTGCCCGAGGGCTGCGGGTGAGCATTCTGACTCTACACTGTTGTCACGGTGCTTCCTTGTTCTATGCCTTGTACTGAGCAGGGCTGTTTGCACACTGCAGGTATGAGTTCCAAATGCAGTATGGTTCAATTGGATGGTCAGTGGGGGCATTGCTCGGATACGCCCAGGGGGCTAACGACAAGCGTGTGATTGCCTGCATTGGTGATGGGAGCTTCCAGGTGAAGTGCCGCGTTGCTTGATCAAATCTGTTGCTATCTGCTGCAATTTGGTGTATGATGGTACCTTTCTAATGCCATCTTGGGGTAACTTTCTGCAGGTGACAGCACAGGATGTGTCAACAATGCTGCGGTGCGCTCAGAACAGCATAATCTTCCTGATCAACAATGGTGGGTACACTATCGAGGTGGAGATCCACGACGGACCTTACAATGTCATCAAGAACTGGAACTACACTGGCCTTGTGGATGCCATCCACAACGGGGAGGGCAAATGCTGGACCGTCAAGGTAAACAACTGTTCATCGGCCAGTGTTAACCAGGTTTTGCTCCTACAATTGGGGAATTGCTGCTGATAGATGCTGTGATACGTTGCGCAGGTGAAGTGCGAGGAGGAGCTGACGGCGGCGATAGAGACGGCGCTGGGGGAGAAGAAGGACTGCTTGTGCTTCATCGAGGTGATCGCGCACAAGGACGACACCAGCAAAGAGCTGCTGGAATGGGGCTCCAGGGTTTCTGCGGCCAACTCCAGGCCACCGAATCCCCAGTAGACCAATCTTTCCTGTCTCTGTAGTCAGTAGTAGTGGCACACGTTGGGCGTCATCAAATAATGTGAACTCTTTGCCCTTGTTTTATGTTCTGCTTTTGTCTAGCTTCTTGGTCTCTGTTCTTCTGTTCTGTGGCTCTGTATCTACTTGTGAGTTGTGACTATCTCCTGTGTCTTGCATGTCAATGCTACCAAGATTACGAGAAACTTTCTGCTTGCATTCGCCGTTTTGTAGCTATCTTCTATCCTGTGCCATGATTGATCAATGAACATAGACTGCGGTCTGCAGTTATAAAATTACAGCCTTAGTTACAGGGAACAACCAATTCCCAATTCGTTAATATGGTCGGGCGTGCATGTTGATTTGTGATCCAAATTCTATACATCAATTAGGCTAGTTTCTGGACGGAGCGTAACGGAGGCCCGTCGCCGGAGGCTTAGGGCGGAGCGAGCGAGTCCTGGCGGTCATTGTGGCCCGTGCACCCAGTGCGCTTTGGGTGCGGAAGTGAAGCCCCGCGTATGGATCCTAGTCGAATTATGGTTTCCGATATATATATTTCCGTAAGCATTGTTTGGGATATTGAATCGAGTTGTAAATCCCCAGCGTTGTAACCTCACCCCGATATAGTAAAGATTGTTGCTGGCTGTCGCCCGTGGTTTTTTCCCTCTCGTATTGAGAGGGTTTTCCACGTTAAATTTCGTGTCTCTCTACGATTGATTTTGTTTACTTCGTCGTTCCTCCGCCAATGCATAGTGTGATCCTTCTCATTTTCAATAAGGAGAGACAACTTAGGTGGTCCTTGAGTTGTCGTGTCTTTGGCTACATCAGACCCGTACATGAGCATGAACATTGAATCTTGCAAAGATGCAGCGTATGTTGAGTTTTTTCTTACCAGGGGTGCGCGTCCCGGTGCTGTCGTTTTATCCCATCCGTGTTCGGGAGGCATATGCCATCTGTCCAGCTTCTGAGATAATTGGCTAAGTAGAGTAATCTACTTCAACTTTTGGAGCAAGAGGCTGCGCAACTTGCTCGGCGCCTTGCTCACAGGAAGTCCCGCGTGCATGCATCTGAACAGTACAGATGCAGCAGCACTTCTGGCTATCCCTGGAGCTATCTGTTTGTTTGTGGTTTTGGTAGTGCCATCCTCTGTTGCTTTTGCCGGCTAAGGTGGTCACCGTGTAAAGTGCCATTACCTAAAGCATATCCTTTGCGCGTTTAATTAATCTTGGTTAAATTAAGATCAACGATGTGCTTAGGGCATGTACAATGGTACAGACAGCTGTTGTCTATAACAACTCTCCATGTCACCTATAGACAGCACTAAAGACAGCTCATACAATGGGTCGTGGTGATACAGTCGGCTATATAATTGTAGACAACACACAATCTTTAATGCATTTCTTGATTCTGGTGCTATAGTCGGCTACAGGATTGTAGACTGCAATATTCTCTCTCTTCATTCTCTTTCATCCACGTCAGTAAAAATCCTATATGACAGATGCTATAGACGACTGACATAAACCCATTGTACATACTCTTACGAGGAGACTGCAAATCAGAAGTTACTTTGTATAGAAAAGAGATGAAACAAGAAAAGTCTTCTGAACATTCCGCAGAAAAAGCGGGCACACATGTGAAGAGGACATGATACAAAGTATTAGTATCTGCATCTACGTGGTGTGGTTTGTGGTTGATCTGCTGCGCCTGTTGTTTTCCTGGACGGAAAACTAGCATTTTGTTCCAAGGTTGGAAACTGACAATTTGTAATTTTGCATCAATTTTAGCTGGTTCATGTTTGTTTTAACGGATTTGCTATTTCACATGCATATGAAAAAAATTCAAAATCACAATCGATTTTCTCACTTCGGATCGGCACGAAGATTCGTGCTCGCCTGTCAAGAAGAAGAAGAATCAGAGCAAATGGGTGAGGAGAAGTAGAGCAAACGCTTGTGGGTCTTGCGCCCTCGCCGAAGCAGCCAAGCCTAGGCCCAACTCGGTGAACTCACATCCACCCACATCTGCCTGTTCCAAAATTCCCCAAATTCCAAATCCCCAATCCCCAATCAATTAAGTGAGGAGAAGAAACACACCTAAGCAACAGAGGAGGCACCAGTCAGGCAGGTGGTGAAGATTCGTGCTCGCTTGTCAAGAAGAAGAAGAATCAGAGCAAATGATGGTATATTTATTCATAATAAGAATCACAGGTAAATAATTAAATGAGAATTATTAGATCATCATCAAAGGTATAGTGCAGAACCTACCAAAAGGCATTGACAGGGAATAAATGACATCTTCCGATACCTCCAAGGAAGCAAAGACTTTGGTCTGTTCTATAGAAAGAACCAATACCTGACTATGACTGGCTATGCAAATACCGGGTACCTATCGGACTTGTATATAGTCAAGTCACAAATAGGTTATGTATTCTTGTGTGGTGAAATTGTATTTTATGAAAATCGTCTATGCAAAATCTTGTATCGACTTTGACGAACCACTTGGAAATCATAGCATTGTACGAGGCCTCACGAGAATGTGATTGGCTTCGGCGGATGATTCACCATATCCAGCAGTCGTGTGGATTGAATACCGCGCAAACTCCTACCATTATCTATGAAGATAATGCATTGTACAAGTGCAGATAGGTTATGTGAAGAGTCATCTTACAAAGCATATCAACTCTAAGCTCTTCTATACTCATGAATTGCAAAAGGTGGACCAAAATAAAATATTGCATATTAAGTTATGTAAAAATCTTATAGATTTATTCACCAAGTCACTTCCATCATCTAGTTTTGAAAGGTACATACGTGGAATTGAAATGGTGAGACTTAAAGAAGTGCAAAATTCAGGGGGGAATCTTCACGAAGTCATTATTGAAACTTGATCACGAAGATCGAATACCCAAAAAATAAATCCTGAAGATTAAATGAAATTGAGTGAATTATACTCTTTTTCCCTTGACGAGTTTTCCTGTAGTTTCTCGGCTAAGGTGTTTAATGAGGTAATTCGTGCAACACAGTCAGAACGTGTATCATGTACTTTTTCTTCAAATTTTTCCTACTGTGTTTTTATGGAGTTTTGACGATGCATGAACATATCGGATGAGTGTCGAAAGGGGAGTGTTGAGAAACCTGGATCTGGGTGGGCTCCTCATCAATCTTTAGTGTGTGTGTGTGTGTGTCTCATCATATCTATATATATATATATATATATATATATATATATATATATATATCCAATCATTGATCTCCAATCATTGTACGTGCTTTTTACTCAGAAGAAAGGAATAAAGAAAGAGAAGGAGTTCCCCCATCTCTTTGTTTATTTACATTTTTGTATGTATGTACAATTCTACTTCAATTATAAGATGATTGATCGAAGTAGACTTGCCAGCAACAATTTCTTGACATATACAACGTTGACGAAGTGAATGTCCACAGCTGAAGAACTTTCTGTGAAAACCTCGCTGCCCAGCGACCATGACAAGTGCGTGTGGTTCACTCATAAATATCTGAACTTTATTCGACATTGATTAGCACTAGTTTGTACGTTTGAGGGAACACGTGCCACGTGTCAATGTCAGTCCAATCGAACAGCATTTTGTAACTGAATCCGACGCACTGCTCTCTCATTCTCTTCAAGGAAAAAAAACTAGTTTGCCCTTTTGTGGTGTTCCTTCTAAAAGCACAAAATGCAAATTGTGCTTACAAGGATCATTCGTTGCTTGAGTTCTAAGTGCAATCCATACACAATGTCGAAGCTGACAACAGCTTGTCTTTCTGCAGAAGATGGGACTATGGGAGGGGAAGGAAGATTTACAGGTTGCAATGTCGGACTTGAGCTCCGGGGTTTTCGGGTGGGCGCTCCTGCATCTGTGTCACCTTAGATCCATTGCAAGAGGCCATCGCTGTTGAAGCGTCGATGGTTCCAGATGCATGTTGGTCAATCTCCTCCATGGCATCAACAGTGTCACGGAACAACAACAACAACAAGGTTCTCCAAAACAGAAGGCAGCGACTTTTTTTAATCGTGATAACAGAAGATAAATTAAGGCTCCCCATATTTCGTAAACAAATCAACTGAAATGTGTCAAGACATAACTAGAGGATAATTGTGTGACGAGCATTGCCAATACATCAAAACTCGACTTGAACGTGATAATTTACATAACCATGCTGTTAACTTCAAGGCAGGATTCTGCAGCATTGCATCAAAAGGAAAACCTGGATGAAGCCTACCCATCTAAAAGCACGATATGCAAAATGTTCTTACAAGGACCATTGGTTACCGAGCTCTAAGTGCAATCCATATGCATTGTCAATGACAACAGCCTATCCTTCTGCAGAAGATGGGAGGGGAAGGAAGATTTACAGTTTGCAATGTGGGATTTGAGCTTTGGGATATTTGGATGGGCACTCCTACACCTCTGGCACCGAAGCTCCATCGCAAGCAGCTTTTCATCGCTGCTGATGGTTGCTGATCCATGTTGGTCAATCTCCTCAATGACATCAACAGAATCACAGAAAAATGCCGTGGTAAAAGAGTTCCAGTGTTTCTTATTTTTCAAGCTGGCAGAGTTCAAATCCTGGCTTATGACATGAAGGTGCAATTGCCGCATAGATGGAACCTGTAGAAACCAAGACACACAAGGTTGCTCTTGCTCATGCCATCATTAACTTTGGAGAAAGGTAGGTAATAGACTTGAGTTAAGATGGTACCGAATGGTATCCGAGTCTGAATACCAAAGATGCATCTTCCTCCAGGAACTTCTGTGCCCACTTCACCCCAGCTGAATGCATCCTCCTCAGCAAGGGTAAGTGTTCTTTCTTGACATCTGTTAGAGAGTCAAGGCCATCCATCCTAGATATCACCAAAACATGCTTTTTGGCCTGCAAATATATAGAGTTCTGCTAAGATGTCAACCGGAACATCAAATATCATTAAAAACAAGGGGGAAAGGTTATTTAAGTTGACAGTAGACCTTGGGATAGAGGTCATTCAGGACAACAAATTCATCAGATATCTCCAGGATAGAATCTGAGTTCTTGTATTTCTCCGGGTGCATGGCAAGCTCATAAAGAGCCTGGGCCCAGGATCCCCAAGTTTTATTGGTGACCGCACTACTCTTCTTGTTGTCTCCCTCTCTAGCTTGGTTCAAAGCATCAGAAGACCCCATGGACTTATCATGATGTTGCCTGGAAGTTGAAATGGGTTGAAGCAACTTATGCTTTTTGGTCCTTTCAGAATCATGGTTGCTCTCTCGCTTCATTTTTGAATCATTGGGTGATGTCAGTCCAGATGCTGACTTCTTTGATGAAGACTCATTTTTCTGCTTCCCCATGTGGCTCTGGACAATGGATGCAAAGTTCTCAAAAAGTGAATTATACGCTTCATGAAGAATTGTACACCCTTTGGTATAGTTATTCTTCAGACAATATGGTCGCATTGGGTTCATGTTTGGCCCGAGAACATGTATTACATGGGTCACCCCTTCCCTTTGATGCAGAGGAGAAGTCGATGGAAGTGGGACAGCAACAGAGCTCCCAGGTCTCAATGTGTCAGCACATTCCTTCGTTGCACGTTGTAAAGCTTCTCCAGCAGCATTAAATATTGCTGCGTTAACCCCTCCACCTCCAGGTTTTAATCTCCTGCATGAAACACTGACAGGTATTATCTCCTAGTCCATAACAGAGAAGGGTCCTGACTGTTTTTTTTCTTCTTAAAACAACAAAAGGCAAGCTGCCAGTTTGACTAAGAACCAGAGTGACACAGGAGTACTAAAAAATAGTAGAATATAATCTAGAAGCAAATATGCATTTAGTAGAGTCAGTGCTTACTAAGTTAAGAGACCAAAATAATTACCAGTTGGCAGCATTAGCAATCACATTGCATTGAAGACCTCCTTTTGAGTGCAGTTGAGTGATATCTCCCACAAATGTGAAAAACCTGCTGGAATCAATGCTCTTCTTAACAACCTTGTCCTTGACCAATGACAATATTCTTGATTTCTGGCTCAGGTCTACAAGAACTAGTCTTACATTATCAAACTTCTGCAAGAAATCAGCAGCTGTATCTACTACAATGTCAGATGCTCTTTCAAGATCGAACTGGAAGTCAGCAGTAGAAATAGATGGAAATGCCAGAGTGTGAGAATTGATGTAAGAAGAAACATTGTCTTTACTTTGCTCTTCGTTTCCCTTCTTGTTACTTAGCTCCTTTTCAACTTCCATAGAGGATGTAACACCAGCTTCAAGGTTTTCCTGTTTTGATAAAGCATTTCGCTGCCCTGGCTTGCTTCCACTCGATGTAAGCTTAGTTTCGCTGGATTTCTCAACACTGGAAGTATCTGCCTTCTTTAGAAACTTCATTATACCAACTTGTACAGGCCCTTTGCTCTTCTGACCAAATATTCCTGATGGAAGGCTATCTGAAGGCCCTAAAGAATTATACATATCAACTGCCTTTTGAATGTCATTGTCGTCCTTACAGAACATGATCCGACTGAAACCTTCAGTCAGCAAGGGCATCTCCTTCTTCTGCAGCATGCGGTTCACAACCATGGCAGCCTTCCCACCCTGCAGATTCCCTTCATGGCCCGTTCGGTTCACCGAGCGTGAGATACAAACCTTCGCAGGGAGATCCAGGACAACAGCATGCACATCCGTATGCAAGGTGCTTCCAAGCTTCACAAAATCAGCACGCTGTTCACGTTCCAAATTGCATCGGTCAATGAGAACCCTCTTGCCCTCCTTCAAAGCATCGGCTGCAGCCTTCAAACACTGTATTTTCGTCCCAGCTTTGCCGTTCCTAATTGTATCCTGGACAACAATAAGCACGCACCACAAAGTTTACTCACGTGTGATGAAATTTCAGTTGACAAACAGGCTCGCAAAGTGACACTAACTAAAAAATTTCGACTCAAATCACCCCAAGCTGCACAGGAAATAGGATGCAAGCGTTTGAGATGGTTTCTGCTTCACTATGCGATACCATTCTTGAAAGTATTCCTACCACTAGATTGACATTACAGTTGTGATCCAGTAAAGGATTGAGCAAACAGATGCAATTTCGACGCCAGATCAACCGGACGGACTCGAGAACACAAACAAATCGATCCCATTTGGCTTTTGCCAAGTACGATCTGGCAATTAGTTGCGGCTTGCCTTCGAAAGTCGACACATCAAATTCACAAGGGAGGAGGAGAGTGCTAGCACCACTCAGCAAATCAGCACGTAGATAGGGTGCAGTGCGTGGGGGCCCACCTGGCAGACGCGGGTCCAGGGGCGGCCGGCGGCGGAGCCGCCAAGGACGGCCTCGGCGAACGTGGACTTGCCGCTGCCCGGGGGGCCCACCAGAACCACCATCATCTGCTTGCCACCGCCCTCCTTTGCCTCCGGGCCTGCATCGAATGGTTGGAGTCGGCACGCGCTAGGGTTTTAGCGGCGAGGGGCGGCACCGGTCTGATTGACTACACGAACAAAATGGGCAAAAATCGCAGAAAAAATAGTTTCGGGCGCACCTGGTGTTGACGCGGGAGGCGATGGAACGGAGGTGGAACCGCCCGCGTCGGGATCCATCTCGCGAAACGTAGGGATTCGAGGGGAGAGAAGTGGGGAGCTCTCGTCCCACGGCTATGGCGTATGGGATTAGCGCCGAGGAGGCGAGAAGGTGAATGGCGGAGGGTGGGGCGATGTGGGAACTGGTGGATTCTGGCCGCCCGTGCCTCAGCATGATCTAATCATAGCCGTTCATTTTTCGTCATGACCAGGTCATCTAATCGGAAGCGTTTAGTAAAAAAGATTAAAAACTGCGAAAAAAACAAAAAAGTTAGACCGATGTGGCTGCTGGGATTCGAGCCCAGGTCTCCACGGCCACAACGTGGAATTCTCACCACTAAACTACAGCCACTTTGATGTTAAGCAGTGAAAACACAATTATGATGACTCTTGTACATTTTGTGATTTAAGAGAGGAGTAATCTCATTAATAGTAACAACAACATATTTAATTCGTACAATCACATTGTATTTGTGTGCTCAAAATCTGCCTCAAATCATAGACTCAAGTATAGTACAGAACCACGCATTTCTCTCATGTCTCATCATCATCAAGCACTGCAGTCTGCAGCTACGCTACGAACCCATTGTGATCCATCACCCAGGCTAAGCTAGAGAGGCTAGTACTCGTTGAAATGTATGGCGCCGAGCTTCCACACCAGATAGGTGGTGCCGAACATGAGGGTGGTGATGAGCGTGAAGGAGGCCACGATGACGAGCACGTCCGTGCCGAACGGCAGCGCCTCGAACGTCCACCCCTCCTTGGGGAGGCCGCGCTTGCTGTCGTCAAACATGTTGCTCGGCGCCTCGGGCAGCCCCGACCGCTTCCTATCCGCCCTCTTGCCGCTGTCCGTCTCCCGCAGCGCGTCCAGCACCCGGCTCCCGAACTCCGGTTTCTTGGGCGAGGCCTTGCTCGGCGGCGGCCCGCCCCCCGGCTCCGCGTACTTGCCCAGCACGCGCGCCGCGCGCAGCCGCTCCCGCGCTGTCAGGGGCACCCGATTCGGCGGCTCGCTCGGCGCCTGGGGCGGACTGCCGTTCGCGCTCGGCTGTGGCTGCTGGGCGTTGTTGACGGACGTCACCGGGGTTTTGTCACCGCTGAGGGCCGCCGGAGGAGGCGTGGTGGTTGTTTCTTGTGCCGCCGCCTCCGCTTGGTCGTTGTCCGCGGCCGGGCAGGTTCTTGCATGCTTATTCCTCGCTGGAGAGAGCAGGAGGAGCTCGGGCTGAGGCTTGTGGAAGGCTGTAGTAGCTGCTGCCTTTTGGAAGGGATGCCTTGAGCAGCAGGTGAGCTGGGTGTAGGACGAGGGAGATCTGGAGATGCCTCCTAGCTGTGTAGATATGCAGTTGCAACAAGAACCAAGATTCAGCTAGCAATTTAGTATGTTACTGAATCGTGCAACGACTGACAAGGCACCGGTTAGGATCAATTCATGCCTAAACTGGAAACAGCGTCAACATTCAAACTGCGGAACTGAATTTAAGTAGCAGATTTAAATTCCTCGTGAAACTCGTTGCATAAATAGGCATAGTTCTTGTTCTAATTCAAACCACATGATTCCTAGCAAGTAGCAAACAAGCGTCGACCTGCAGGTCCTAAAGAAGCACGTACTGAAGATGGAGCTAAGGGAGAAAGGGATAAGGAGGAAACAAGACTGGAAAAGAAAGGGAGAAGGAAGAAGAGGAACTGGAAGCTTACTTTTGCAGTGGTAACCTTGGAGGGAGAGGAACTGAGGCTGGCGGTAGCCATCTTCCTCTCATCTGCTTGGCCACAGCATTTTGTGCTCGAGGCCAAAGGAGATAGGCTTCGTGAGGCCATCCACCAATCGGATCCGATAGGGCGATTGCCTGGATCCGATAACTCGTTGGACCGGGCCGGCTGCCCGGCTTTATGGTGCTAATCATGAACCCATATAAGTTCCAGCCCGAAGGCAAGGCGTTCAACGAAGTCCTCTAAAAAAAAGGCGTTCAACGAAGTACGCGCCACTGGGGGGAGTAGACGAGTAGTAACGGTAGCTCTAGCGCAGTGCACATCAGGATTCAGGGGTTCACGTTGAGTTCACACATCAACTCAGCATACAACAAGTAACTTCTGATGAAGCCTTCGTGTAAAAAACGAGTAGAGGCAATGTTAGTGTGTGTTTCCATTTGAAACACACTTTCCACTCGCATCTGCACGGTTGCACACAGTTAAAGTCGAGTCTTTAACTCAGAAAGGACATATGTCAAATGCATTTTCCGCATGTTAACAGGACAATAGTCATGATAGTCAACAGCATGCACACAACAACAACATTGGCAGGGATAAGGAGATAGCTGTAGTCACATTTCTCGTCGTCAGTATATATTCCAGTTCACCAAACAACAAAACTGCCCGATTGCAGAGGGCGTCAATATACATTTTACTCTCTTCGTCCTTAGCAGATTCAGCTATGTACAAGCCTTCCGGATAATGCATACTACATTGTAAGAACTAAAATACTTGCAAGCATTTCTGGGAAACAATGCTTGCAATCGTAGCCTCTACCTAAGGACTGGCTTTTGTCTGGTTGCTGACAGCTGGACATCTCCATTCAGAACAGAAGCCACGAACTTTTCAGCTTCTTCCATCGTTACCTCATTGTTATATACAGCAAACCTCCCCCGACGAGGCTTGTAGGCAAGGAGAAGCTTATCAGACGACTTGTATCCTGACCTGTCAAACGAGGAAAGGAATGCAGACTGTTTGTTCCCGTCCGACAAGGCATAGACGATTGCGGTTCCAGAGTTGTAGTTCTGCCCCCTGCTCAGAGTCTTCTGAGATATCTGGATACAGAATTACAAGCAGGTTGACAGGTGTTAAACAGTGGCTAGGCAGGAATAACACACGAAGATCTCCTATCTACTATCAAATGACAGGAGGAAACACAAACCTCGGACAGGATGGCTTCAATCTTTTCCTTAGCTTTGTTTGATTTAAAAACACCAATGATACATACTGAGGTCTTCTCTCCACAGATTTCCTCGAAGGTGGAAGCTGTGAGGAGAGGAATTTTATTTTCCTTTGGTTGACTCGTCTGGGAAGGTTTTTTATTAGCTGGATTCGAAGCTAGCTTCTTATTCTTCTTCTCAAAACTTTCGAGCAGAGTCTTCAATTCCTTGATACCAGATCTGAGATCTTTCACTGAAATACCATCCTTCAGAAGGTAATCCTCACCATTAACAGTTCTACCAATAAGAGCTGGAACATTCTTTACACCAAGCCGTTTGAGCAATGGAAGAGAAGTATCATGAACCTAAAAAAGAAGCATCGTAAATTACATTAAACCGGTGTGCTTCATAGAGTTCTAATAGCAGTATAGCACAGACAGTATCTTTGCCATTCTTGATTGTTCGCTGACATGGCCAGTCTACAAAATTTTACTGGAGGAAGGCCATATAGCAGAATTATCAGTTCCTTCTTTTGTAAAAGCACAATTAACAATGCTTACGACCTACAAGTAAATTACCCCCTACAACCATTTGTTTTTTTAAGTTATCCCTATATCACAGCATAGTACATTATGCAAAAAGTTTTCCAATAAAAACAGAACGCTCAGTGATTACCAAAATTTCTAAACCTGATAAGCAATTGTAGTAGTGATAACAGCAAGGTAAAGTTCTTACCTCTGCGTCATAGAAAATTAACCGATTGTGGAACATCCCACTGACAGCACGCCACATCGCCGGTGTGTCCTTCTTAGTTGTCAGTAAGAGCACTTGAGGAAGGTTTGGTAAGGCATTTGAAGGGAAGCTTAGTTGGCTAATGTCTACCCTTTTGGAGAATCTTGGCAGGTGTTCTTGACAGAATGTCTTCAGGCTCTTAGAATCATAATCTCCAGAGTACTCATGCAAAGACCCTCTCTCTGTAGTGGTGTACGAATAAATGAAGAGTCGAGCTGATTTTCCAACCGAGACACCAGCCTTTCTACACAGAGCTTTTTCATTATCACAGTTTACCTTACCAGCCTGCACCAATAGAGAGTTACTATATAAATTCGCTCTTGCTATATGTTAACTGTTAAGGAGCAGCATTATACTTACCCTCAATGCACCATCCAATGAACGGGCCACATCCTCCACAACACTTTCTAGCACATATTGACCTTTTGTGTGTGGTGTATAGAATAGCAGAAGCCAAGTAATTCCTTGATCAACTAATTCTTTATTGAAAATTTGCATCGTCACATCCTGAATGCTGACAGAGCTAGAATGCTGACTGGAAGTTCTTGCACTGGATCTAGCCGAGCCAGCGGATCCACCATGCTGGCTACCTCCCATTGATCCACCAGCAAAGAAGTTGGAAAAAACATCACCAAGATCAAAGCCAAATGGGTTTCCACCGCCGGCCCCAGGGTTGCCACCAAATGAAAAGGAAAATGTTTTTGCATTTCCCTGACCACCCGTTGTCTGCCATCCATCACCAGATGTGAAATAACTTGTCTTGGGACCACCACCAGTGAAGTATGTATAACCCTCACGATTCCCGAAATTTCCACCATCAAATCCTGAGCTACCTTTCTCGTCTCCATAGAGATCATAAGTTTTCCTCTTCTCTTCATCTGACAGAATCTCATATGCTGCAAAGGCAACACCGATGCACTTTAAATAATTCATTGTTACAGAAAAGGACACTCTCGCTGTTGCTCTTACTTAGCAGTTAGCAAATAACCATGGAATGAAACTAATTCACCAACAGGAGAAAAACTCCTTGACGAATTGATTAATCAGTGTAAGTAGAGGTAGATTAAACATAGACCACGAACAGGTACTGTTACACAATTTTCTTCAACTAAACAAATTCAAGAGGTAAGATGCAACACTTAGAAAAGCACTTCAGGGTAGATTAACTGCAAGAAGCCTGCTCTACGTAAGAGTTAGCACATTTGAAACCGACCCAAATCAATGCAAAATGTCTTGGCCAGCATGTGGATGTGTTGGCCATGATCTTCCATTGAGATTACATAACATCACATCTATTAAAGATATTTATTAGTACGAGGAGGTAATTCCAAATGAAGGACTATCTAATAAACACCATTGCTATCCAGAAAATGCAAAATGTATATAGATAGCAATACCAAATCCTTTTGTGGACTGAAGTTGGGCTTCTTACCGTTGTTTATTTCCTCAAATTTTTCCTGTGCACCCTTGCCTTTATTCTTGTCAGGATGATATTTTAGAGACAGCCTGCGGAGATCATAAATTAGAGAAGCTTGTGGACGCTAAACTATGGTCTGAAACTAAATCACATTGTCTTCTGAAATAAAAAAACTGGGAATGTAATTCGTTCAAAACATACTTGTGAAAGGCCTTCTGAATATCACGTTGGCTGGCACTCTTGTCAACCCCAAGAACCTGAAATTTTAAAAAAATGACGTTAAGAGATATCAATGGACAATAGTGACAGCACTGCCATCATGAAGAACTAAAATTGGTGAAAAGGCTCAATTGGTGACAATGTAGAAAAATTCTAACGCATTAACAACCATACGCTGGACTTCTAATTGGTGAAAAGGCTCAATTGGAAGTATGCTTTTCTGATCAATTGCAAATGTGGCTGTGCACATTAGCGTGGCTACTACCTTACAGTTGGTTCTGACAATTACGCAATTATGAAGGGAAATTGCTAATTGGTACTCGCGTGTTTTGTTGTTTGTGGAAACTCATTTTTGTGGTCATTGGATGTTGCCATACTATTTGTGTTTGGGCAGGCACTTAACCGGGTGCACAAACGTGTTTTGTTCGAACCCGGGAAGTCTCGACCTGATTTGGTAGTGCGAAACCGATTGCTTTGGATACTATAACGCCTCGGATGCCGCCTTTGTTATTTTTCATCTTCTTTTTCTATCTGCTCATTTGCGTTTGGGGAGGAGAGAGCTCTCTTCATCTTTGTTTATTGCTGCTATATCAGAGAGGAAATGGGAGAGAGAGTGTTTTAGTGCTGCTGGTGAGCACTTTATTTGAGCAGTCACTTCATCTTTTTTTACTCGAGCATTTTGTTTCTTTTGTATGTGTTTTGTTTGCCACAATCTCATGTTAACTTAAGTACATACTATTTATATATTTTTTATTAACTAAAATTATATATATATATATATATATATATATATATATATATATATATATAAAGCATGTGTAATTTTAATTAATAAAACATTTTTTTTGTTTTACCTGTAAGCCAAAAAAATGCTTTGGTTGTAATCCACGAACTTGATGCAATGGGTTTGTGTGAATGAATCATGCCCCAGTAATTGACTCAAAAAAATATATCCTTACCATTTCAACCTGACAATAATGACAACAACAAAATGTGTTTTTTTCTGATTTCATGTACTTTTTTGTTTACCTGGAAACCTTCTAAGTTTGTGCCAAGATTATTGCTATTTTTGTCAACAATTTTATCATCAATCATCATACTCTGTCCAAACAAAATGGTAATATAATTATATATATGATCTAATTCGACACGAGTAATCTTGTTTATTTTTTATCACTAGTGCCAAACATACCTATGACCCTTTTGTAATTGGAAAAATATTTGCAGATAGTATTGTCCTTGTGCTGTCCATTGGAAGTTTTCCTACATTTTTACATACAAAACATATTTTACATTAATTTTGAATAGTATTTACAAGAATTATGTTCTGTAATCATTGTATGATAACAATGCCTTTTTGACATTAACTGTGTGCAAAGTTGCAAAGTGGTGTCCTCACCAACACTAGATATGGATGAACCACGTGGAATCACCCTGAATGAACACAATAAAATTTTGCAGTGTACTGACCTTATTCACTCTTCACCCATCTTCTTCTTCATTCTTTTTTCTTTCTTCTTTTTTTACTACGGCAACCTCATGCATGCCTCTGGATTGTTTTTATGAGCCTCTTCCCAATTGTCTTTTTTAGTATTTTCTTATTGCATCGACAGCATCTCTACCTTGCAACTAAATTTTTGTATCTACAGCAAGTAATTTTTGTATCTACAGTCTCTATGGATAGTCAGATTAGTAGATTACAACAGCTTGGGTCGTTGTTGTTGGTTTTGGCCCATTTGTGTTTCTTTAGCCAGTAAGTGTAACGGGCTGGACAACTTTGTCATGAACTATAGTGGGCCGAACAACAAATATCAACTCACAAACACGAAAGAAAGTAAGTGTACCCAAGAGGATTCTTAAAAGACTGGATTTTTTTAGATCCAGATTTTATTGGCAGAGCGACAACCATTAAAAAAAGTATAAGTTGGCTAAATGGAATATTCTTTGTAGGCCCAAGGACCAAGATGATCTGAAAATTTGGAACCTCGAGATAAAAATAAGTGTCTTTTGACTAAATGGTTATTTAAACTTTTGAATGAGGAAGGGGTTGGCAACAATTGCTTAAAAATAAGTAGTTGAATGATAAGTCTGTCTCTCAAGTTGAGAATAAACCTGGGGATTCCCATTTTTGGAGAGGATTGATGAAGGTAAAGCATGATTTTATTCAATATTGTTCTTTTAATCTTGGAAATGAGAAACAAATTAGATTTTAGAAGGACATTTGGGTTGGACATCGGCTTCTTTACTTTATCCAACTTTGTTTGAGGTAGCCTAGAAGAAACATGCTTTGGTTGAAAATGTTTTAGAAACTACTCCTTTAAATTTGAGTTTTAGAACAACGATTATTGGCTCAAATTTGCTTGCTTTCAATAATCTTGTGGTGACAATAACTAATACTCATCTTACCATGGATAAGGATACAGTTCGTTGGAACTTACATAGGAATGGACAATTTTCAATCAAATCTATGTATATTGTTTTGGATGATACCAATTATCGTTTTCGATATAAAAAGTTATAGAAAGTTAAAGTACCCCTTAAGATAAAAAAATTATTGTGGTATCTTTGTAAAAGAGTTACTTTTACTAAGGATAATTTATTAAAACAGAACTGGAGGGGTAACACAAATTGCTATTTTGTTATCAAAAGAAGACTATACAATACTTGTTTTTTTATTGTCGCTTTGTCCGTTTTGCTCAGCACATAGTTCAAATTGCTTTTAATCTTAACAGACCTAATAATGTTCGAAATATCTTTAAGAACTGATTATTAGGTTTTAATTCGGACTTAAAAGCAACTATTTTGGTAGGGGTGGCTGCACTATATTAGTCTATCTGGTTTTATCTTAATGATGTCGTTTTCGACAAAAAAGTTATAACCATCCTTTGCAGGTTATATTCAAATGTATCCATTTGATCCACCCTTATCAACTTTGCAATGCCAAGGAAGGAGGTGACCTTAGTAGCTAGGAGCAAAGCATTGGAGGTCATTACAAGAGAGATCTTCAACAAAAATAGGTGAAAACTATGTAATAGACTTTGAGATGTTTGATACACATTTAGTCATTATTTATTTTTATAAAGATATTTACTGTTTTTACGGCTTTTGTTTTGCCGTTGGTTTATGTTTTTACGGTGTTTGTTTTCCCACTTCATTATGGTTTATGGGGCTACTATTTAGCCTGATTAAGAATTTTTAGATAATTGTAATAAACTTTGAACTGTGTGTATCCTCGGATACAGAGACTATAAAAGGTTTTATCTTCCATTATCTAGAAAAACAAACGCGAAAAAGAATACAAATCCGACCCGCAGGGCGGGAATACAAGCGCACGGAGCGGCAGGTTGGACCGTTGGAGATAAAAGGTTTTGTATCTGTTTTTTGCATGAAGATTGAAGACGGATGGTAATCATATCAGAATTTGAGTACTCCCAAACAAATTAGTACTCAAATGCTCCTTAGACACCTAACCAATTTAAACTCTACACGATACACTGTTGCGGACTTGCGGTCTCACCCCTGAATAAAAGCATCAAATTAGCAAGAAGCACCCAACCGCTTGGAACATTCGCACTGATAATTAAGATGGCGGTTTATGTTACTCTGATGATGTATGCACGCATCACTTAGCACGCCGCGCAACCAATTCACGCTGGAGACGCCACAATTCACTGGTTGGGATCACATTAGCTAGATAATCGCAAATCAAGCGAAATTTCAACGTATCCGCTCACCTTGTAGGGGTCCAAGGTTTTGGCCGCAACATGCAAGGCAATCGAATTGAGGACGAGCGAGGCGACGAGGAGAGATCGGACGGAGATTCCCATCGCGCGCTGCTTCGATTAGGGGTCGCTTCTTCGCAACGAGTTTCCGGGGCTAAAATTGCCGGCCGGATTCGCTTCTTCGGATGAATATTTGGTTCAAATTTTGGTGGGATTTGGAGGGAAGCAGAAGAGGAATAGGATTGGCCATGGGCGGATGCCGCCTTTTTTAGGGAGGAGGCGTTGCTTCGGGGTCGAGATGTTTCGCGACCAAGTACACGTGGCGCGCGGAGGCGCTTCCAGCGAATTCGACCAATGGGATGCGAGCTTTCGAGCCCGGTTGCGTGGCGTTCGTTTAATTCGGACCCGACCGGCCGACCCTCTTCCGTGCGGAGATCAGTGTGAGATGGGAGGGATCATGCGGCACCGTCAGATCTCGGGCCGTGGAGGATGTGCCTCAAATAGTGGATTCCTGATACATCTCCGATTGATTTTTCCCCCTCCGAATAATTAGAGGTAGTCTGATTAAGGTTATACTGTTTCTTTACCCCTCCATGCTTCGCTTACCGTATTGAACGATCAGGACTCCTGAGGGGAAAAAACGCCCATGTTTTCATCTGGCGCCTTGAATCCTAATTCCGATTGAAACATTTTTTGTGAACCATTTCGCCAGCAATTCCAAATCATATGATTAAATCCAGACATTGGCATCCATTGTGTGTCACTATGGTCTGTTGCTTGGTTAGCCAATATACTCTTGGTCCATCTTGAGATACATGAGCTATCATGGTTAGCCAATTACATTTTTTCTATTTAGTATTAGTTTCTTTTGAGATCATACAGTCTAATTAGTCCATCTTGACCTACATGATTTGCCAATGTCTCATAGCTCATGAAATCAGAGTTCACGGATATAAAACATGTACCAGATGAAACATGCTGAGAACCTAGTTCACATAAATTGAAAGAAACACCAATACAAAAAAAATTCATCAACTTCTACGGTTGAAGAGAATAGCGTCGATATTGAGACATTTGAGAAGAAAAAATGGTATCATTCACACGAAACAACTCCTCCACAATCAAGCACAAAATGCAAAGGTGAACATGCAGACCACAGTACAAATATATAGTTTAGGTCGGTACTATAGATGCATTGTGGCATGCTAGATGAGTCCCCATACTTTGCTACGGATAAAAAAAAATTAGTCTAGCACGTCGAGTCCTTATTGAGATCTGAGCCAACATGTGTCGTGTCTCCACGTGTATTGTCGTGCTCAGCACCTCAGTCTATAGCACAACCTTGGCTCCGACACGACACCTAGTCGAGCTATGATACAGAGATGGTGCAAGAAAAGATGAGTATGCTGCTGCTTGTTCTGCATTCTATTAGGGATGTCTTCCTCTAAGATATGGTTTTCAACAACAACTGAAGCTCCCCACATTGTCTGAAGACTCGTTGAGTCGTTGTCGTGATTTGGGAGCGTGGTTCTGTGAATGTTGCTTGGTATGGTATCAATGTAGGTTGCTTCAACAAAAGACATAACAAACTTAGCCGGTAAAAAACATAATACCCCAGCACATTACACCACCGTTGCCAGCTTGGCTTGCGCCACGTCGTCAACCCGTCAAAACACCTGGCTAAGCTCCATTGTGGTCTAGGTCGCGCCTTCGGTATTATGGGCGTCTTATGTACGTCTCCACACCAGGGAAACAAATAACAAAAGTTTCATTATTTTGTAATTGAATATGATAAGATGTTTACCACAAGGGAAATCAAGAAATTATTGAAATGGCAATAGGCTGGGTTTGCAACAAATTACATAAAGAGTAAGCAATCGCTTGACTGAACTCTTTCTATTTAACACCATCAAATAATTCTTTATGTGCACAACCCAAAACATTGTTTTTAGAATATATACCTAAAGTAGATTAATAAACTCTTTTGAGGCAGATATAAAGCTAAAAAAGTGAGGGCAACATCACTCGCATTACGTGCAGAAGATCAGTTAAATCAAATGCTTCTGAATCCCCAGTTCAAGTCCAATATCGCTTTATCGATGTTATTCCTGAGAGGTGAAGGTAGATGAAAGGTTTAGGGGCAGCGCTGATTTGGAGGGAAGACGAGTTATTCGGATTTGTTCGGGGAAGGGATGTTGCGACGAGGAAAGCAGGGGAGGCTACGGGACCAGAAGTAGCAAAATAGGAGGAAGGGTTCGTGAGAGATTCGGGAGGCGGCGACTACGCTTATATAAACTTTTCCAAAGAGAAGGGGTCGCGATGGATCCGGAGTGATGAGGCTGGTCCACACGTCGGCACGTGATTTCTCGAGGGGATGAGGGTTGCGACTTGCGAGGATTAGAGGGGACACGAAGAACACAACACTCACCACTGCTAGAGAGTCTTTTAAAAGAGTAAATAAAACATTGTAGTGATTTTATTGTAGAACACGACCGTAAAGAAAAACATTGTAGTGATCTCACAATATGTGGGAATAGTGGGTGCTAGAAAGGGTATGTTGTTATTCGGATGTTATAAAAAGCTTGAGTCAAAATCACATCCCAAAACCGTTGTACAAAATCTTTACTATTATAAAAAGGCTTGGTGGTGGTGGTAAGTTTGACATCTACCATTTTTTGAGTTGTGGGATCTTTTGTAGATTTATGTACACATATATAAGATACTTGAATGATCTTTTGTTGATAGTTAGATTATTTGTGTTTGTGGTTTGTAATAAGATTCTATGTGGCTTGTTGATTGGATGTAAATTATTTATGAAATAAAAATGATATGTATATTAATTTTTTACGTTTATAACTTATATTATATTATATTTTAAATCTGTTATAACGCACGAGGACTCGGCCTAATCAATCTAAAAAAAGCTGTTATACAAAAAAAAATATAAACGATTTTGCTAGTTTTAAGTTGTCTGAAATTTTCTTAAGTTTAAGTCACTTGTTGTGACCATTGGATTTGTGTAGAGATTGGTGTGTCATATGATTGGATATTGATCCAATGGATGTCATATGATTGAATATTAATCCAATTGTCACAACAAATTATTTAAACTTTAAAAAAATTTAGACAACTTATAAATAAATAGTCCTTATTTGAGCTAAACAGTACCCCACAAACCACATAAAGTACGCAAAAGTGCCGCACCGACATGCGGGCCCAAGCGCCACGTCATCCTACCCCCCCCCTCCCGCAGCCATCTCCCGCTCACACCAAAACAGAACCCATAAATCAGAGAGAACCCACTCCGCCATTCGCATTTCCGCACTTCTCCAAACCCTCAACCGCCTATCCGAGACGCCAGCCAGCCCCCACCACCGCATCCCGCGGCTGACGCCGTGGGTGGCGGCATGGCGCTCTCCGCTGGCGACGTGGGGGCCAACTACGCCTGCCTCTCCGACTCGCTCAGCGCCGACGTGGCGATTCGGCAGCCGGCGGAGGCCATGCTCGCGCAGTGCGAGACGCGCCCCGGCTTCTGTTCCTGCCTCCTCGTAAGCCCCTCCAACTTCGCCACTCGACCCCACGAGCCGCAGGGCTTGACGAGAATTGCTCGAAATTTTGCGCTAATCCGAGGCGGTTTTGGTTTTTGTTTTTCAGGAGATCATCGCGGCGAGAGGGGTGGCGCCCCTCGAGGACGTGCGGCTGCTTGCGACGGTGTACTTTAAGAACTGCATAGCCTGCTACTGGCGTCATCTCGTTGATTCCCCGTGAGTCTGTTATCCTGTTCCACGTGTTAATTCTACGTTTATGTATCTGTGTGAACGATTGAAGCGTGGCCTCTAGCAGAGAGCAACGTTAGTATGCAGTAGCGAAGTTTAATGTTTAGGCCTTAGGCCGTCGATTCAGATGGGCTCGTTTGTAACGTAGCGGTGTATATTGTTGTATGAATAGGAGGCAGCGTTGATTTTGACACTGTTGAGTATGGTTGATTCGTATCTTAACCTATTAGGACTTAGAAGTTGTATTCTATAAGAATTTATATCATAATTCTGATCTTCCTACTTCTTTTTGGAGAACTATGGACACTATAAAAGCTACGAAGGGTGGTCATGAAGAACACAAGTCACAAACCAACTCATCTAAAGCAAAAGATGTATAAGAGGATTAGAGGCTAGATTATTCTTTAACACTAGATTTTTGTATAGGGCTAGGGGTTGTGAGAGAGCGTCAATCCCTTTTACTCTTTTGAGGTTGTGCTTAAAGAATTTACGGTCAACTTTGTCAAATATTTCTCTCTCGTTGTGATTATTTTGTCACAATTATTTGATTTTCTCTACAAGATTCATCTACTTCGTTCTTAATACGGTGCACGCTCGTGCCGTATCTTGCAACTCTGATCCGATTTGAGGCTGTCGAGTATGAGAAGAGGTATCAAAGTATAATAGATATTACTTTGTCTAAAGTGGGTGATTTTTGCTATGCTTGGCTAGATTTATTATCGATAGCTATAAAAGCATCAATTGCTATTACAATTCTGTTGCAACGCCTTACAAACTACACTTAGTTTTGCTGTTCATGCGTTCTTTGCTATTGTGTATTAAGGAAAGCAGTTCCGATTTGGTAAAATATACAGGCATGCTACCTTTAGATTTGCTTGGTTGTAATGGCTTGTACTTGATTATGTGTAAAGTGGGTTGTCTGTGCACTGTGCTAGATTGTTGTATTATTTTAAAAGGACACCAACTTCTACTGGAGCCACCAGCAGAGTTCTCTTGATTTATACCTGCTGCTTAAATGTGCCTTAGGGCTGCACTGCCTGTCTATAATAATAGACTCCTTCTAATCTCCTCCTCTTGGAGCAACTATACTGACTTAGACCTGCATTGTTGTCTAGGAAACCAAGCTCCGGACTTGCCTGTTTCTTTGCTACTTCTAATTTTTATCCGTGTACTAAGCCCTGCATCTTTTCCACTGCTAGAGCATTTGTAAAATGCCTGCTTTAATTTTCTGGGGGTAATTTCGTATTGTTACTATCAACTTTGTGTTCTCTCCACCTTTGATAGTAATGTTTGACTTCTCACTTCTCAACTAATGAGCCGAGATTATTTTGTGCAGTGCCATAAATGATGAAAAGAAAGGTTACCTTCGAAAAAATCTTCTGCTAAATATGCGAGAAGAAAATGGCAAGGTGCGCATTGTTAGGCAATACTGCCAATACATATTCAGCATTATGTAATGAACACATACTGATACTAATGGCAGTGTCTTTTTCTTAACAAATAATATAGTGTAGATTGCACTTCAGTTGGCTGTACTAATATCCAGGATTGTCCACTTCGATTACCCAAAAGAATGGTATGCCGTTATACCACTTCCCTTGCTCGCTTTCTTATCTGATGTTACTGCAACTTTTGAACTTGTTCCTGAGACAATCTCACAATCATGGTTATTCAGGCCAGATGTTTTTTCTGTGTTGGCACAGCAACTGCAGATAGCTGATGTCCTCGCTTCACATCGAGTGTTTATAGTCCTATTCCGATCTTTGAAGGAACTATCAACAAAACGGCTTGCTGTTGATCAGAGGAACTATTCTGAGGTAGCTTCACTTTTTAGAAGACATCTTCATGTTCATCACAACACTGATACCTCTAGTTATTAATCACATTAAACTTCTATTTGATGCCTCTACTGTTTTCACTCAACCTGTTGATAATACCAGCTTTATCCAGGTCAGGTCAAATGCACAACAACAAACATTTGCTGTAACATCCCAATATTGGACTTGTATTTTAAATGTAAGAAATGTTACCACTACGCCATGACAAACGCACGATCTTACAAAGACTACACCGCCGCTTCTTCCACTCATCGCTCCTTCCACCGGATCCGTATGTCTATTTCATATGTATTTCTTGGTTAGTAATATTACTAGTTGTTACCTTGAACACCGTGATAGATATGCTAGTTTCTATTCTTCGGATATTAGTATGTCTATAGTGTTCTTGCTTGCTTGCTTTGTGAAAGTGGCTAGAATATTCATCATGTTTTATCTACTATATTTCGGATTAAAGTAATTGAAAAATGCTCTTATTCTCAACAATCCAAAACCTTATTGTAATAGGCATTTTTCATCAATCGCTTTGTCGCGCTTAAGCCCTCTCAATTCGATGGTGCGAATTATAAGAGGTGGCGCACCAAGGTGGTGCTTTGGCTAATCGCCATGAACGTTTTCATTTGGCAAAAGGCAGTTGAAGGAACACTTACTCCGAACAGAGCAAGCGTTCGAGGTCACGATAACCTTTTAAAGGTGCCGTGATCGCGTTCTTGGTGAGAAGTTAGTTGATGCATACATGGTGATTACAAATGGGAAAGATATGTGGATGCACTCGAGGCCAAGTTTGGGGTTTTGATGCAGCAAAGGAATCAGATCTCATGGAGCAATATCATGACTATAGAATGCTTGATGGTCGCTCAGAGTTGAGCAGCTCATGAGATACAATCCATGGCCAAAGAACTTGAGCATTTCAAGTGTGTTACTGGACAAGTTTGTCGCGGGAGGCATTATTGCCAAGCTTCCTCCTTCGTGGAGGAATTTTGCTACTTCTTCAAACACAAGAGACAAGAGTTTTCTGTTGAAAATCTCATTGGGTCTCTTGATGTTGAAGAAAAGGCAAGGGCAAAAGATACACACACTAGAGGAAATTAGGGACATTCTAGTGCCAATGTGGTGCGAAAAAGAATGGCCAAGCTCAAAAGTTCAAAGGCAAAAACAAGATCGCACAAACAACAAGCTTTAAAAAGAAGAAGAAGAACACAAAGGATGGCCTTTGCTTTGTGTGTGGCGAATCGGTCATTGGGCCAAGGATTGCAATCAACGCAAGGGTGTGAAGAATCGCAGCGCGTAATTCCAAGTCCGCCAATGTTGTTGTTGGTACTACCGAGACGGAACTTCGTGGTATGGTAATTTACCTCATCGCTTTTTCCGTATGTCAATCTACCGATTGGTGGATAGACATCGTGCTAATATACATGTGTGTGCTGATATTTCATTGTTTTCTTCTTACTGTGTCACTCGGGATTCACCGCTCTAATGGGGAACGGGTCACATGCCATCGCTCATGGTGTTGGCACGGCCGATCCAAGTTTACCGGGAAAGATTGTGCAATCAAGAACGTGCATCATGTGCCATCCATCAATAAGAATCTCGTGAGCGGATCTCTTCGTGTAGAGATGGCTTTAGATCGTATTTGAGTCCAATAAATTTGTAATGTCCAAATGTGGACAATTTGTTGGTAAAGGCTATGTGTGCGGAGGCTTGTTCCGCCTATCTCTTTCAGATTTGTGTAATAATGTTGTGAATCATATTTTCAGTGGTAATGAGACTACTATTTGGCATTCACGACTTTGTCACATAAATTTTGTTGCATGACGCGGTTAGCGCTTTAGAGTTAATCCCAAATTCACCCTTGCCAAAGGTTCTAAATGTCAAGTTTGTGTGCAATCAAAGCACCTCGTAAGCTTCACAAGGCCGCGGAGGTAAGAAACTTGGCACCATTAGAACTCATACATTCAGATCTGTGAGATGAATGGTGTGTTGACAAAAGGTGGTAAGAGATATTTCATGACTTTGATTGATGATTCCACTAGGTTCGCTATGTGTATCTTTTAAAAACTAAAGATGAAGCTTTTCACTACTTTAAAATCTATAAGGCAGAAGCTGAGAACCAACTTGAAAAGAAAATCAAAAGGGTTAGGTCTGATCGTGGCGGCGAGTACTTTTCTAATGAGTTCAATTTATTCTGTGAGGAACATGGTATAATCCATGAGAGGACGCCTCCCTATTCACCCTACCAAATGGGATTGCCGAAAGAAAGAACCGTACTCTAATCGATTTGGTTAACGCCATGTTAGACACATCGGGTCTTTCCAAGGCATGGTGGGGGGAGGCTATATTGACTTCATGTCATGTCCTAAATAGGGTTCCCACAAAGAATAAAGAGATAACTCCATTTGAACAATGGGAGAAGAAAAGACTATCACTTTCATACTTGCGCACTTGGGGTTGTTTGGCGAAAGTCAACGTGCCAATTTCCAAAAAGCGTAAGCTTGGACCAAAAACCGTGGATTGCGTCTTTTTAGGCTATGCTCACCATAGCGTTGGATATAGATTTTTAGTGGTGAAATCTGGAGTACCTGACGTGCATGTCGGTACAATTATGGAGTCCAGAGATGCTACTTTCTTTGAGGATATTTTTCCGATGAAAGATATGCCTAGTTTATCGAGTCGAGCCCGATACAACTCCTCGAACTCGCCATTCCAATGGAATATTTTGAGCAAACCCCGATCAAATTTCGAGGAGGAAGACAATGAAACTCGAGGAAGAGTAAAGACAAAGGACTCGCAAAGTCTTTTGGTTCGATTTCATTGTGTACCTTGTGGATGATACTCAAGTACCATTTTCAAGCATATGCTTCTCCGCATGCGAATACTTTGGAAGGAAGTAAAATCCAGAGTGAAATGGATTCCATTATCTCTAATGGAACTTGGGAGATCACCGAGCGCCCTATGGTTGTAAACCGTAGGATGTAAGTGGGTGTTCAAAAGAAGCTTAGGCCCGATGGTACTATCGAAAAGTATAAGGCACGCTTGTGGCCAAGGGTTATACCCAAAGGAAGGCGAAGATTTCTTTGATACTTATTCACCGTGGCTAGATTGACCACTATTCGAGTACTACTATCTCTGGCTGCCTCACACGGTCTTCTCATTCATCAGATGGATGTTAAGACGACTTTTCTAAATGGAGAGTTGGACGAGGAAATTTACATGGAACAACCAGATGGATTTGTAGTAAATGGTCAAGAAGGAAAGGTGTGCAAGTTGTTGAAATCTTTGTATGGTCTTAAACAAGCACCTAACAAATGGCATGAAAAATTCGACAGAACCTTAACATCCGCAGTTTTATTGTAAATGAAGTCGGATGATGTGTGTATTATCGCCATGGTGGGGGCGAGGGAGTCATTCTATGTCTGTATGTTGATGACATACTGATCTTTGGGACCAACCTTAATGTGATTAAGGAGGTCAAGGATTTCTTGTCTCAAAATTTTGAGATGAAAGATCTAGGAGTAGCTGATGTTATCTTGAACATCAAGTCGTTGAGAGGTGATGATGGTGGGATTACATTGTTGCAATCTCATTATGTGGAAAAGGTTCGAGTCGCTTTGGTTATAGCGATCGCAAACCTTCTCCAACACCTTATGATCCTAGCGTGTTGCTTAGGAAGAATCTGAGAATAGCCGAGACCAATTGAGATATTCTCGTGATAATTGGTTCACTTATGTATTTAGCTAGCGGTACTGTTCGACATCTCGCTTGTTTGTGAGCAAACTAAGCCGCTTTGTTTCTAATCCGGAGATGATCATTGGCATGCTCTTGAGAGGGTAATGCGCTATCTAAAGGGTAATATGAGTTATGGCATTCACTATACCGGCACCCTAGGTACTAGAGGGTTATAGTGATTCAAACTAGATATCCGATGTCGATGAGATTAAGGCCACAAGTGGATATGTCTTCACACTTGGAGGTGACGTGTTTCATGGAAGTCTTGCAAGCGCACCATCTTAACGAGGTCAACAATGGAAGCAGAACTCACAAAGATTAGATATCGCCATCGTTGAAGCCGAATGGCTTCGTGAGCTCTTGATGGATCTCGCCGCGGTTGATAAACCAAGATCGCTATTCTCGATGAATCGTGACAATCGATCGTGATCGCCAAGGTGAAGCAGCTTCTAAGGATAATATGAAATCATCAAGACATGTGAAGAGAAGATCAAGTCCGTTAGGAAAATGAGAAACTCCGAGTAATAGCTTTGGATTATATCCAAACACTAAGAATCGCGATCCTTCACAAAGGGTTTATCACGAATGTGATAGACAATGCATCAAGGGACCCACGTGAGTTATACCATAGTGGTAACCCATCCTATATGATCGGAGATCCCGTGAAGTAGGATTGGCGAAACAAGCTTTTGGTTAATCGGGAGGAGAGTACCTTTATAGACCCACTCCATTGAGATGCAATTCTTCCTAAATCAGTATGGTAGGTTGATTTTATCTTAATGTGTTCTGTGGCTTATTTAAGCAAAGATGTTGTCCTACAGAGCAGCCTTGAAAGAACACACCTATATGAGCCCGATCGCTAGTCACGCCTATGAGATAGGGTAATCTCTAGGAAGCTCATGAATAGGCCAGAGTATGACTTATATGCTCCAACCCATGGGATGCTCGCAACCTAGTATCGCTTAAGGACTTAAGTGAAACTTATTCACACAAACCGCCAATTCAAGGCTTAGTCCATTGTGCGCTTGTGGATAAGTGTAGCTTCTGTTTAGATGGATGTTCAACCTTAACCTGTCTCCATCAAACACCGATATATTAAAACAATACTGTGGATCAAGGAATTTGACATGTGCCCTTGGGATCTCGGTGGGGATTGTTGATTTAATATGGGCTAGGCCCAACTTTAATTCTAATTAAATCCTCGAAAATCCCAAAGGCCCATGTGCATGTGCTAAACCTTTTAGTCCCATATGGAGAGTTAAAGGAGTTACACCAATTTATAAGGTGGAACGGGAGTCCTCTTGTGGAATTGGAGAGAGCTAATACACGCGCGCTCGCCGCCTCGCCGCCGAGCCGAGCCGCGCGCGGCGTGCGCGATGCGGTGCGGTGCGGTGCGGTGCGCAGCGCGCGCAGCGTGTGCGTGTGCGTGCGCGTGTGCGCACGCACGCGTATCGCGTGTGCACGCACGCGGTACGCCGCACACAGCGCGTCGTGCGCGCGCGGCGTTTTCTTTATCTATTCAAAATCGAACGCACCGACTCGCAATAAACGATCGCAATAATTGCATCGCCGTCTCTTCATTTTTGCAATTAAAAGAACAAAGGCATCGATTCAAATAATGGCCGGCAAGAACGGTTGTCGTTACTAGTGAGTAATGGCGACCGTTTACGCCTCTTGACTAGGCGAAAGAACGGCCGTTATTAGTGAGTAATGGCGACGCTTTTCGCCTCTTGACTAGACAAGAATGGTTGCGTTACTAGTAAGTAATGGTGATCGCTTTCGTCCGTTGTTATATATAGTCATTATCCGTCCGAGTGAGGTTCTCCAATTCTTCCACGAAAGACACCACGCTTCTTGTTGTTGTCTCCGCGATCTCCATCCCGCGAGGCGCTGTACGATCGCACCGGGAGAGCAGCCTCCGAACCCTCGCCCTGAAGGCTTGCACGAGCAAGGGCGAACAGGTTTTGGGAGCGTTCGCGCGATCGCCGCCGCCTCTCCATTCGACTCTCGCTACGCCTACAACCGACGACTACTACCGCGACGCCCATCGCACGACTACTTACCACTACGCCATGACAAACGCACGATCTTACAAAGACTCACCGCCGCTTCTTCCACTCATCGCTCCTTCCACTGGATCCGGTATGTCTATTTCATATGTATTTCTTGGTTAGTAATATTACTAGTTGTTACCTTGAACACCGTGATAGATATGCTAGTTTCTATTCTTCTGGATATTAGTATGTCTATAGTGTTCTTGCTTGCTTGCTTTGTGAAAGTGGCTAGAATATTCATCATGTTTTATCTACTATATTTCTGGATTAAAGTAATTCGAAAAATGCTCTTATTCTCAACAAGAAAATGGGTATAAATTAAAAAAAAATTCGTACATCATGTATTTCCTGTTGTACCAAACAATTCTTGTACAAGGAATTATAGAAATACAAAGTCACAAATCCTTTTGATCCAAATTTTGATCTTTCAAAAATAAAATCATGTCAAACATTGGGATCATCCTCTGGAAATATTTTTTTCTAAGTTCTAAGGATGGGTTGTGACCTCTCTGAAAAATTTCACAATTTTTAGAAATTATTTGAATATTATTAGAGGGCAGTCAAACATGTTTGACTTTTAGTCAAACCCTAAATCAGAACCTTGCCGAATTTTTGGAGAAAAATGCACTGCATAAAAACCTCTAAAATTTTTACACAAGGTCAATCTTTGAGTCAGCAAGCTCCTGTAAAATTTTCAGAAATTTTGGAGTTATTTTGCTACATCAAATAAATCTTCAAAGGTCCCTGTTCTGTTTTGAAAAACCAAATCTGGTTTGTACTGTTACTCGGGTTCGAGTCAGACTCGGGCTCGAGTCAATCGACTTGGTTGAGCCAACTAAACCGCACCAGGTCTCTTTATAAACCCGCAAACATTTTCAACCGTTAGATCTTGGTCTAACGGCCTTAAATGATTGGGCTGTTCGGGGCATCGAGAAGAGCCCATCAATCTGAGCCCTTGAATCGAAATCTAACGGTCTAAAATAAGTGTGCTGATCGGGTCACCCGAAGAGCGCATTTAATCTCAGTCGTCCATGATCGATCCAACGGTCATAGTTCCCCTGTTGTTTTTAAAAGGGCACCAGGGCTTTGAGATTTAAGCCGTCCGCGATAGATCCAACGGCCCAAAATTGCTCAAGTGCATTGTGAGTCATCTCCTACCTTCAGTCGTGCGTGAGCAGTGGGAGAGGTATGGGGATGTCAATTCTTGCTCCCTACAGCCGCCCTAGTTGACCTTTAGGGTTGTGGGAGGTGTTTCGGCCGAGCCATACCCTATGCCATCATCTCCACCTTTTTCACTTTCGGTCATGTCTTGAGCTTTGCACCATGTCTCCCGAAAAGCTCTTTGTCCAAACCCTAATGTTTTCAAAGCTTTACAAGCACCTAACACACCTCCTGGTATCTCTTTACACTACCATTGAGCTCCATTTTCAATTTTGAAGCTTAACACCTTAAAACCGACAATCCACCATTGTTGACCCATGGAGCTCCATTGGTGTCCTTGGTGTTCCAGTGGTTCTCCTTCACGTTTATTTACAACATTATTATCTCCTTGCTATCTTGAACATATCCCCTCACTTAATTTTTGATTTGATTCTCAGGAATTGTCCAATTTGGGGTTTGTTCAAATTCGATCGATTTTGGTCATCTTCTTCCTCAGCTCAGGTGAGTGCTCCATTTTCAAATTATTTGCTCATGTAGCTTCTATAGGCTATAATGAAGCTATGTTGATGCTTGGGTATCACTCACTTTGCTCAGGGTGCACTTTTCAAACCTTCTTCCCCAACTCCAGCAAGCCTCCATCGTGGACAAGCTTCCCCGGCCATCTTTGAAGCTTCTCTCCATTAAGGTAGCTTCTTATTAGTCCCTAGAGGCCTTGACACACGCTTCTTTGGACTGCAGCGGAGCATTTTGCTATTTTCGTGCTTAGCAGTAAAAGCTCCCTTTTTCATTTTTCGGCTAGCCGGCGATTAGAGCCCTCACTAACGGCGAGATCGCCACCACTAGGTCCGTAAGGTTATTGCGATTCCATTTCACTACTTGGTTGGCGCCGCCGCGACCGGAGTCGCCGGCGATAAGCCGTTGAACACGCTCGGGCTCGTGCCGGTGAGAACTCCCATTTTCGTCAAATTTTTAGGACAACGTTAATTGCCCTGTGATTGCTAATCATTAGTTAATTAATTGTGTCTTTAACTAGGTCTTTGAGCCACTGACAGTGGGTCCAGTTCCTTAAATCCCCCGCTGGCGCATTTCCGTGCGCTTCGGACATCATTAGCATTTAATTGCGTTTCGGCATTTTAATGCTGTCGGTAATCACCCGTGAGTCACTGCCAGGTGGGCCCTCAAATTACTTTAATCACTTATGTGTAAATCATTGGGGCACATTAAATCCTAATCATTAGTTTCGGCCATTAATTAGTTGTCCTAAAAGATCCTTGTTAGTCGCTGACATGTGGGCCACGTGCACTGTGCACGTGGGTTAAAACACCGCGGGCGTGACCCTAAGTCACTGACAGCGGGCCCCATGCGTCAGGGGTCATGTTCACATCATGATTGGCCCAATCCTTGGTGGCCGTCCGTTTCCTGATATGCGGCCCAGATCTGTGGAGCATTCGGGTCACCCGATCCTCCCATCAACGCGGGTCGTCCATCTTATGATCAGTGGCTGTGGTTCATGTGTCGTTCGGGTCGCCCGAACCACACTCATTTTGGACCTTTCGATTCTTGATCAACGGCCTTGATCAATTGGGCCGATCGGGTCATGAACAGTGACCATTTGATCTTGGCCGTCTATTTTTGATCCAGCGTTGCGTTTCTTTAGAGTCGCACGCGCGCGCTTTTCTCCATGAGCGTGGCCCGTTGGATCCTGGATCAAAGGCCCACGTTCATCCACGTCACTATATTTACGATAAGTTTGTTTATATTTCGGTAAGTATTTATTTGTCAACTGAAAAATTGTTTAAAAACTTTAGAAATTCATAACTAATTCATTT
This sequence comes from Ampelocalamus luodianensis, assembly GCA_036346255.1. Taxonomy (NCBI): domain Eukaryota; kingdom Viridiplantae; phylum Streptophyta; class Magnoliopsida; order Poales; family Poaceae; genus Ampelocalamus; species Ampelocalamus luodianensis. Next base: position 20,129,769 of record CM070622.1, on the reverse strand, counting down.
TAAACCCCTTTTGGATGTTTCCAACTGTAATAAATTTATATTGAACTAAAGTTTTATTTAAAAATGCTTTTAGTCATATTTCTGTGCTAGAAAATTCTGTATACTTTAAAATCTTGATTTCAGCCATTGTTGGCTTTTCCAGAAATTGAATTAAATATTATAAAATGAATATCTTTTCCTGTAAATATCCAAATTGGGTGATTTCAACTTTGATAAATTTGTTATTAACCAAACTTTATTATAAAAATGATTGTAGGCCTAGGATAGCGCCTGAAATAATAATTAATGACTTTGACCCTATTTTTCAGCATTTAGAAATTCTTGGAATCTTATAAAAGACACAAGTAATTCCCTGTAAATCCAAAATATATAAAATCGATGCTAGAAAATCCCTCTATTAGCATACTTTAATATGGAATAGGTTTTGAACATGTTTATGTTTCTAGAAAATGTAATGTGCTAGGTTTACAACTTAGAAAAATCATAAGTAAATCATTATAACTCCAAATTTAGTAAACTCAACTATGCTGTGATTAGGAGAACATATCCTACCTACCATAAAAATTTTAGGTTCTAGATCATTCTAGAAATTTTCACCATGAACAGTACCAGTAATTAATTAAGGGAATTAATAGGCTGAGAGAACTGATTTTAACTATAACTTTTTCATGCTAATTCCAAATGAAGTAATTCTTGTTCCTAAAATTGTCTAAAATCATACCCTTGCTGTTGGGTAAATTTCATAAGATTTGGATGTCTTTTGTTGTTGAGTTTGTTTTGGTGTTCTTCGTTTTTATTGGATTTTCTCGTTCTTTCGATAGGTCCCAACGTTCGCGTTGATTCCGTGAGTGATCCTCTGCAACAAATAAGTGATCTCCAGCAAGGCAAGCAGTGTAACATCATTTGATCATATTGCTCCTACTACTTTTAAATTCTAATATCTTGTTTGCAAAACCTAAGTATGTATGCTTCTTGTGTCAAGATTTATTTTGTCGATTAGAGGTAGCTAATCCCATTGCATGGTTGTCCTTAAATTGTTTATCCCCTGCCACAAAACATAAGTTATTAATATTTCGTGAATTAGAGCCGGTGATTTAATTATGCTCTTTATTGTTTTTACGGTGTCATGCTTAGAATGCTTAGGTACCGGTAGAATTGGGCGGTTATCAACTTGTCGATAACCTTGATTACATAAAACTTATTATGACTTATGATTTCGGTCTTGCGCCATGTTTACTTGTGAAAACTAAAAGAAAAATAAAAACAAAATGATTTGGACTTGGGCACAACGGTAAGATGGTGTGATTATGGGTGTAAATAGGACGGTGCCCGAGTCAACAAGGACCGAACATCTTGTTACACTAAACCAAGCATTTGTGCGTGCTAACCACACTAGAGGGTATGTGACATCTCTTGACTTAGTACTTTGGCGTGTGTTGGCTACGAGTCGCAGGTGGGCTTGCGTGTGTTGTGGTAAAATGAGTGGGTATGTGACAGGAGCATTGTAGTTGTTCGTAAAGCTTTACCCCAAAGGGTAGTTGTCTTTACGGCTTTACAATGTAAGCGTATGAGTTTCTATCCATGCGAGCGACTCGTAGTTGATACACAATATTGGAAATGTCTCGTTAGACTCAGCCATGTCTGCATACCCAAGGAAGTGTGCTAACCGTGGCTGGTGGAAAGGCGGTCTAAAGTGTGGGTACATTGGTACACCCCTGTAGGGTTAAAACTATTCGAATAGCCTCGTCCTAGGTTATGGACACGCTTGGCAAGGTCTTTCAAGAGTTAGACTACAACCGTTTTAATTAAAACTTGACATGGGTGGTACGAATGGGTAATTCGTGCTATGGTTGTGATGGCTATCGGGTTAGTCTTCTCCAGGTTGTCTTTATGTTATTACTTACTGTCTCGCTGTTATTTATGCAAATAAGATTCATATTGTCAAATTGCCTTCAACATATTATCTATTGCAAATAAAACTTGCTTTATGCTGAAATTAACCTTGAGCCTTCTCCTTTGATTAAAGCACATATAGTAGTAACTAGGTTTTGTTACAGTAAGTCTTGCAGTACATTTTTGTACTCATTTGCTTTGCTTAACTGTTGCAGAGGAAGAAGGTTGATTCCCAAGGGACCAACTTTGGTGAGTTTTGCTACGGTATGGATGACTAGCTTGGCGGCCCGGTCGGTTGTCCTGTGGTTATGTGGCTAACCGATTGGTTTTTGTTTTAGCCATCTTATGGCACTTCTGCTTCCGCTGTTATTGATACTTGTTGTTGTTTGGTCAGTTGGCCCTGTTGTAATAACTTTATATTATGTACTTCTTTTGCTAGACTTGTTATTGTGTGGTGTATGGAATTGATGCATGATTTTGTAACGGGGTGTGTATACTGTATTTCTGGGAAGTATACATATCTCGAGGCTTGGTTTATTTGATTTGTGGTGCTAGGGTCAATGGAAGGCTAAGCATTACAAGTTGAATAAACCGGGGTCCTCACATTTGCAAACTGATGTTGTCCAGTTCAATTGACAAACACGAAACTTGTCACTAATAGCACTTATTTGATTGCTTCTATTATTTGCTTACACAAATTATTGATACACACAGTTTTCTTGGTGCCTCTGGCTTATTATAAACACAATATACTTAAAGTAGCAGTGTTGTGGTAGTTGTTGGGTACGAGTATGAGGATCGAGGGTAGGACACTCAATCTCATCTAACCAGTGACAGGACTCTTCGCTAGCGAGGTAGAGAGACTCTGAGGTCTGACTTTAGAAGGGGAGGAAGACTAGAGACTTGTTTGATTGTTCATTGCTTAACCATAACTGATACAATGTTGTCCTTTTTATAAAGATGGCTTGACTTGACCTCTAAGAAACATATCTCTATTATAGGAAATATATGATCATAACAATCCAATCTAAATGATATGGAAATAACTAAAGGTAACATCTCCTAAACTTAAAGGATAGACGAGGGGATTTCCTTGGCCGCCAAGACCAAGGACTGTTGACGTACAACCCGCGCTACAGTGCTCGCCCGTATCGTAGACCATAACATTACACCCCTCGTAGCGAGGCAGCTCGTCCTCGAGCTGTTAGGCGGCCGCCATGGACGGAGACCTTCGCGTCCCTATGTTGCAGGACTATCCGGTACTGGCGTCGGGTCACTTGAGAGCAGGTCAGCGACACTCCGACATATGGTGCCTAAAAAGAAGCGCCTTAGCATGATGTGGCATCGAGGAAGACGCCAACGACATGGACAACTAGCATGGGGAAGTAGTGATGCCCGTACTGCCACGGAGCGTGATGATGGCGGGGAGGACACGACGACGTTGGCCCCTCAGTCATTGCGCTTCGCATCGCCTAGGACACGGTGTTGGTCGGCCGCGCGGAAAAGACTGATGCTGGACAGCAACAACCCCCTCCTTGGTGAACGCACCAGGGGTGCAGCCAAGGGCAGCATTGCCCGCTGAGGAGGCATTGGTGATGATGGTCGGGGTGGCATTGTTAGCGGTGCTGGTTCTGGAGGTGACAGAAGTGGCGGCGTAGCCATGTTGACGACGATAGGTGTCACCTCCTTATGCTCCTCCATCTTGGCCAAGGTCGTAGCCAACGGGATCTACTTCTTTGTTTGGTTGATATGTGGATGGATAAGGTATGTGCTTTGTTGCAATTCATTCTCACATAGAGAAATATCAATTAGCGTATTGCTGCTAGTAATTTTTACTAGCCCGCCTTTAGAGATAATAAGCACAGGTCCTCATATATCTGAATGAACTAAGTTAAAAGGATGAAAAAACGAGGACTCACTAGAATGATAAAGAAGTTGTAGCTGTTGCCCAGCTTACAACCCCGACAAAACATGGTTATATCAATAGTAACACGTCCAAGAACACCCTGACGAACTAATGAAGAAAGACGGGATACACACAAGTGACCTAAATGGTGATGCCACTGCGCAAAAACTCCAGAGGTGGTGGCAGCAGTGGCGGTGGAAGTAGATGTAGAGGTGACAAGAGCAACTGAAGTGGACGGAAGGTGGAGGCGATCAAGGATGTAGAGACCCTGATAGTCTCTACGACGCCAGCCAGTCCCAAGTACCGTCCCTGTCTGTCGATCCTGGATGAAACATGTGTGATAGTCAAAACCAACCCCACAGCCATGATCGGTGAGCTGACCCATCGAGAGAGCTGCATGGTAAGTGGGGAACATGGAAACCGCTAGAACAAAAAAGTCAGTGGACAAAAGAGTGCCCTAACAGCTGACAGACAGAGCAGTACCGTCAGCTGTCTGAACAGAGATGGGAAAAATAGGAGGTCCTACTTAAGTAAGAGATGTGGAGTCCGGTGTCATGTGGAACCAGAATCCAGAACCCAAGAAGTACCTGCAGAAGACATCTGAGTTAGACTAGTAGAACATGTGGAGCTATGAGAGAGCTACTGAAGTAGAGCCTGGCAGAACTGCTGAGCAGAGTCATCTCGCTAAGAAGGTCCTGACGTGCTGGTCTGTCCTCCTGTCAAGGAAGGGCTTCCTACTCCTCTTAGGTTGTCCAGCTCCACGCGCCTTGTTCTGCTTTTTGCACACCGCACAATGCTGATAATCGTGTCTGAAGTTCTTGCAATAATTGTACTGAACTCCAGTAGGTGCAAAAATAGAAGCAGAAACAGACACCTGAGGAGGGACTGTAGTCGAAGCAGAAACCGTCGGTGTAGTCAAAGAAAAAGGGGTATCAAGTATAGTCGGAACAAACTATGCTGTTAACCCGCGACGAAACTCCTCATCACAAAGCGTCGAAAGAGCCTCGGTGACTGTCGATCGTGGTGAGCGGCTCAGTAGTTGAGCTCTGACAGGCTCAAACTCTGGGCGAAGACAGCAGACGAAGTCATAAAGGCGAAGGTGATCACGATCCTTCTTCTGCACTTTATGACACTCCTGACAGAGCGAAGAAGCCAGCTTGTCCAGCTGGCGCCAGGGACTGGCTAGGGCTCAGAAGAAGTTGTCGACGGAGGAGTCCTCCTGGCGACGTGTCTCCAACTCACGTTGAAGTGAAAAGAACTAAGCATCGCTCGCGCAAGTACTCCCAGATCTGACGAGTAGCATGCAGAACAACAATGTCTGGCTAGATGGAGTCGTCGACGCTGACAACAATGCCTACTTCTCCAATTGAGCCTCCGTCTTTGCTGGGTCTTGTTCTCAGCTCTTCTTCTTCGCCCTTGCTAGGTCCTACTCCACCTTCTCCTCTCAGATACGATCTTCGTGATCATGGCATTATCAGGCCTCTTGATCGCTACGGCTTGCAGCTGCTGCTCTTTCTGAGCCTACGACCTATCGTGAGTCTGCTGCTCGAGTGACAGCTCGCGATGTCAGAGGAGATTGCTGCTTTGGAACGTACTGGCACTTGAGATCTTCTGTCATTACCTGCGTATGTCACTCCTATCACGTGCAAGTGGGTGTACAAGATCAAGACTCACTCGGATGGTTCTCTTGAGCGCTACAAGGCTCGTCTTATGGCGTGTGGTTTTTAGTAGGAGCATGGTCGTGACTACGATGAGACCTTCGCTCCTATCATCCACATGACTACTATTTGCACTCTCCTTTCTATGGCCTCTATTCGACAGTGTTCCATCTCTCAGTTGGACATCAAGAATGTCTTTCTCAATAGCGAGTTGCGTGTAGAGATCTACATGCAGCTGCCCTTGGGTATTCTGTCCCTAATGGTACGGTCTGTCGCCTTCGTCGCTCTCTATGGGCTCAAGCAAGCCCCTCGTGCCTGGTTTAACCGCTTCTCCTCTGTTGTTACTGCTGTCAGCTTCTCCGCCAGTGATCACGACCTTACCCTCTTTGTACACACCTCTCCTCGAGGGTCGGATGCTCCTCCTCTATGTGGATGATATGATCATTACTGGGGATGACTCTCAATACATTGATTTTGTGAAGGAGCGTCTCGGTGAATAGTTTTTGATGTCTGGTTTGGGTTCTCTTCGTTACTTTCTTGGGATTGAGTTCACTTCTAGTCTTTTATACCTGAGGGCTACTACCTCTCCTAGGAGTACATTCAGGATATCCTTACTCACGCTTGTCTCACTGATCAACGCATGGTGGACACTTTTATGGAGTTTAGTGTTCACCTTGACCCATTGATAGGGAGCCTCTTGAGGATACCATTTGCTACCGTCATCTTGTCGGGAGCCTCGTCTACCTTGGGATCATTCGACCTGACATTTCTCACCCACTTCACATTCTGAGTTAGTTCGTTTTTGCTCCCACCCAGCTCTACCACAGTCGCTTTTGTGTTCTGTGATATCTTCGTGGGACCATCAGTCCCCGCCTTTTGTTTCTTCACTCCAACTCTCTGTAGCTTCAAACGTACTCTGATGCAATCTGGGCTAACGATCCTTCTGATCACCGGTCTCTTTCTGCCTATTGTGTTTTTCTTGGTTCCTCTCTGATTGCATGGAAGACCAAGAAGCAGACAACCATTTTTCGTTTGAGTGCCGAGGCTAAGTTGCGAGCCATGGCGGCATTGATAGATAAGATCACTTAGCTTCGGTGGCTATTTGAGGATTTCGGTGTTTCAGCTTCTGCACCGATTCCCCTCTTATCAGACAGTACTGGTGTGATTAGCATTACTCGAGATCCAATAAAACATAAGCTCACCAAGCACATTGGAGTAGATGTTTCGTACATGAGATCGTAGGTGCATGACCAAATTATCATGTGCCTTCGGAGCTTCAGTTAGCTGATTTCTTCATCAAGACATAGATTCGAGCTCAGCACAGCTTCTACCTCTCCAAACTTAGTGTTGTTGATCTACCATGAGTTTGAGGGTGTTAGATGTAGATATGTCTTTTGTATATAGTGCTCTTTGCATATTTAACTACACATGTAACTTTTATATTTTAGCTTTTAGCCCATTGGAATAGATCAAGGGGTTCATTCCAACATGCACTTACTATGTTTTTATGCAGCCTGTGCGCTACTGTTATCATTGGAGGACATGAAAGAAAGACCGGTGATGATTCTATTTCTAGGTGCTTTTACCGTCAGATTATGCTTCTATCCTGACTCTATTATAGTTCCTTTAATCAGCATGTACAATTTTAAGGCCTCTACTGCCCCCATTCATGGTTATTGCTAAAATTATTTGCAGTGGTGGTGTTACAAGCTATTCCTTGCTTTTCAGTGATGATCAAGGGTATACCAATACAAGCAAGGAATTCAAGAGGGCACAAGTGAGTAAATGTTCATGGGAGATGCTCATTTATGCAATCTAGTATTTGGCCTCATTTGTGATTGTTCTTATTCCTGATTAGATAAGGGATTCAAATCCCATCAAACACGCATCGCTCGCTGACATGCTAATGGAGAACTTGAAAATATGTGCAGCTCTCCATGGGGATGCAGTTTTCAACGCAGCTTTCAGCAGGATGCATCCAACAACACTTGCACATTTGCAGCAGGTCCTGAAGATTGTGTGATACGTGCATAACCTCACGTTGATTCTTTCGTGTTCTTTCGTGGTTACTGAAAGAACACCATGTTCGTCACAAGCCACCATTGCGTGGATGCATCACGGCCCCAGCGTGGTACGTGGATACTACAATATTCTTTACTTTGACGTTGTGCTTTGTTGCCGGATAGATATGACATCGCGCTCCTTCGCAGATCGTGCTTCGGTGAAATTTGAAATTCCCCACCGCCTTGTTTCCTGGCGATGGTGATATATAATGTAGACGATGAGCATGCAGAATACCGACAAGCTAGTGCATGAAAAAACGTTGTGCAGCTGCGCCGCATTTTTCATCGAGGTTATTCTTTTCTGGTTAATGTAACAAATACAACATATCAGGAAGGAAGAAGTCTATTCTACCCTCTCAAGTATTGGCATGCAGACAAGTGACCCCCTGTATTAAAAAATCGGTCCTTTGACACCCCTTAGTTGCAAAACTGGACAAGAAACCCCCTCTGGCTGTTTCATGCGGCGGTTTTGCCCACGTGGCGTGCGCGCAGCTCGGTTTCTCCACGTCGGCCGCTGCGTGGGCTAGATGAGCTGGCAGGGGGGTTTTAGGCAAGATCCCCTTTAGGCTTGTACCCCTTCGCGTTTCTTCCTTCGGAGCATTTGCTCTCTCTGACGGTGGCGCTAGTGAGGATAGGGTTCGGGGCATGGAGGAGGAAGGAAGCTCCGGGACCTCACGGTCTCCCTACGCGGCGCCGTCGGGAAGTAAAGGGTCGCAGTCGCTGGTGGTTTACCGTGAGAAGCCCCTGGACTACCTCCTGCGCGTTTGTGCTATTGTAAGGAGAAAGCGCCGAGATGGATATCTTGGAGCGATGAGAATCATGGGCGAAGGTACTACACATGCAAGGGAGTAAGGGTAAGCAAATAGTTTAGATCGATTTGTGTCTGTTGAACTTGATTTGGTTGGAGTTCACTTTGATTTGGGTGCCATTTTTTGTTGGAGTAGGCCGGTGGTTGCGGTTTTTGGCAGTGGTATGATCCGGAAACCCCTCCTTTTTTGAATCATTTGCTGTTGGATCTCCGTGATAAAGTGTGGGGATTAAAGAAGGAGAATGCAGAGCTGAAGAGGGAGAAGATGCAGATGGAGGAGACGAGAATGGAGGTGGCTCGGAGAAGTGTGGCAGAGGTCGAAGGAAGGCATGCCGCAGAGGTTGCTGTCCTGAAGATCAAGCTTGAGGAGAAGGAAATGAAGGTGGCAGAATTAGCTCGTATTGTTCAGAAGAAGAACATGATGAAGTTATTGTTTCATTTAGTAGTTGTAATTGTAGTTGTAGTTTTCTATGTGGGCTGTTGGCAATCAACAACTGTGACTCATTTGTAATTGTGATATGCGGATGTAATGAATGAATGTTGAATTATATGGAATGCAATCATTTTGGATGATGTCTCTGTAATGAGAATTTTGGCACTAAAGATATGTGAATGTGAACAACATTGACAGTTATAAGAGTAAACAACATTGAGAACATTTGACAGCATTGATAAAATAAGTTTGGCACTGACATTGAGAACTTTGGCATTGCATTGCATGATGTAATTATATATTCAAAACACATCATTGACATGTCCAAAAGCTTCATACGACTGACAAAGAAGTTCACCTACATATGAAATTAACCTACATATTTACATGTCCAGACCATGGATAAGTCCAAAAGCTTCATGCAATGCAGTATCACAAACTGACTACAAGTGTGTATTGACCTACATAGAACCATGACAAGCTGTCTACATGGTAGTCTTGCTTGACTTCTTCTTTGATTTCTTAGCACCAGCTTCAAAGCAGTGTGATTAACCTGCAAGATAGTAATGTTAGTATTTATGGTTATGTACTACCAATTTATTACAGAGCTTGATGTTAAGTTCTTACCAATGTAGTGCTTAAGATTGGTGCAGAGCTTGATGCCTCTGCTTGCTTCCTCTTTCTAGTAGCTTCTCTCCTAAGGTGTGCAATTGCTTGTTTCTTCTTCTGGTTTGCATTTGGATTAAGTGGACATCTCCTAACATTATGGCCATCTTTTTTGCAGAGACCACATCCGACCTTACATCCAACCTTAGTTAGCTTTGTCCCCTTATGTGCCTTTGGTGTCTCACCTAGTTCCCTTCTCCTTTCCTTCCTAGGTCTCCCTGGTATTTTGCTGTACCCAGGGGGTGATGGCTTAGGATGATCAAAGGTTGGCCAGTTCTCTTCACCTTGCTCTGGCTCCAAGCAATGCTCATATATCCTCTTGTAAACCTCTATAGAGTAGCAGCTGTCAATGTAGCCATTAAATTGTTGTGAACTTTTATAGATTGCACTGATTGCATGGCAACAAGGCAGACCAGATAGTTGCCAATATCTGCAAGAACAAGTCATTTGCTCTAAGTTGACTGTGTACTTCATTATACCCTTCTCTCTAACCTCAAATCCTTCCTTCCCATTCCAGAAGACATCACATTGAGCAGACCTTGTGATATTCAGTTTGAGTTTCCTGAATAAGTTTGGATATATTGTTCCTTGCCACTTATCTGGTCTAGTTCTATTCTCTTGAATCCTAACCATCACTCTACATCTAATGGCCTCTAGCATTGACAAGATTGAGAGAAACCTTGATTCCACAATGGAGTTATTGAAGGACTCACACATGTTATTATCAACAGAATCACACTTGGACCCTAGCTGAAAAAATGCCCTGCTCCAGTGGGTTGGGTCAGTGATCATCATGTCCTTTGCACCTTGAGGTGTATTTTGTGCTAGCTTTGCTCTGTAGTAGTTGAACATGGTCCTTGATGAAGCCTTAGCACATCTTCAGAATTTCTTTTGTAGCTTTTGATCTGAGTGTTTCTTCTTCCAGTTAGCATATATGTGCCTAGCACACATCCTATGCTCTGCCTTGGGCACTAGGTCACTTATGGCATTGAGAAGTCCCTTTTGCTGATCTGATATGAAGACACATCCTTCACCTTGGCCATTGATGTTAAGATCCTTGATAATAAGTGCAACAAACCAGAACCATGAACTATTTGTTTCTTTTTCTACAACAGCCCATGATATATGGTACATTTTGTTGTTAGCATCCCTACCAATAGCACACGATAACTCTCCATTGCAAGCACCCTTGAAAAAACACCCATCTAAGCCTACTACCCTTCTATATCCATCAATAAATCCCTTTTTGCAAGCATCTAAGCAAACATAGATCCTCTGGAAGACATGCTTCACCAGAATTTCTGGGTCAAGGACAACAGCCACTGTGCTACCAGGGTTGCTTCTCATTAGTTCTATTTGGTAATCAAATACCATAGTGTACTCACCTTTGTGTGCATCCATCATCTTCTGCATGACCATCCACTTAGCTCTCTTGCACTTTGCCAAAGTTACATCAGCCATCATATCCTACAATATATAGCAATAAACTTGTTAGGACAAAACAAAGGATAAAGCAACATGCACATATATGTGGACTAATTGCCATACCTTAAGAACTGTCTGCTTAATGTTGTCAAGTTTCCATGTTGGATTAGCCTTGATGACATTACCATATTTGTCTGCAATCACCTTAGCTGTCACTAGCTTATTGTCCCTTCTTGGAGGGCAGTGGTGCTCATCTACAAATGTGCAAACTTGGAACCAATTGCACTTTGTGGTCTTTGACCCATAAATCAGCCACCCACATCTAGGCCATGAACACTTGGCTCTGATCTTGTTCTTCTCATCCTTGTCAAACTTGAAGTGATTACGGTTCTTTAGCCCATACTTGATCAAAGCTTTCTTAAATTGCTCTATGCTTCTGAATACCATCCCAACTGAGAATACTGGAACATCAGCCTTGCTGTCAAAACTTGGCCACCTGCTCTTCTTCCTCTGCACATGCTCACCACCTTGTCCATCACTCACTTCCTTATATGAGTACTCATCACTTGAATCACAGTAAGCTGTCTCATAGCCTGCATCCAAGTTTGGCTGCTCTTCTTCCTCTTTAGTTTGGCTAATTTCAGTTATATCCAATTTCTCAGCCATAACTTCCCTCTTGAATGCCTTGGCAAGCTTCCTCATTTCCTCTGCAGAGCTGTTATCACTCTTGTCTACGTAATCACTGTCAGAGCTGTCACTTTCATCACCCATTATTGCAGCAGCTTCCTTTCCTTTACTACTAACAGCCTGAGATTCCTTCGCAGGTGATCTATAAAAGGACCTAAACCTCTGCAGGTCTCTGTCATTGCTTCCTTTTATTGGTGTAACTGCAGGGTGGTGCTCCACATTAGGCACCACCATTGTGTCATTGTGTCCTGCAATCTCAGCCAGATTTTCATGCTCCCAGTCGCTTTCATCGTCGCTATCATCATATCCATCAACCAAGGTTTCTTCAACATAGATGTCCACCACCCCACCTTCAGTTATGCAATCAGACATAGTTTTGCAAGATTTGTCATCTACCAAAAGTCTAAGGCCATTACTCAATCCTAAACCAGGGAATAACCAATGTAAAACTGTATCATCAGTGATTGTAACATGATCTTTGAGATGACTTTTGATCTCTGGCAACGAAACCTTGTCGCGCTCTATGAAAGACATCCCCACATCTCCACCCACGTAGTCGAAAACCATCCCAAAATTCAGGAATTCCCCATTAAAATGAAACCTCACCCCAAGAAGGTCGAGATTATCCATCCTTCGACCCTAATCCTGCACAATTCCCAAAAGAACCCTACAACTGACAGGGCGAAATCCATCAGCTCAAGAACCCTAAAACCGAGAAATCCAACACCTAAAAGAACCCTAAAACCGAGAAATTCAACATCTAAAAGAACCCTAGAACCGCTTATCAAGCCCCAAAAGAACCATAGAACCGGAAATCCATCACCTAAAAGACCCCTACAACCGCTTCTACAGCCCCTAAAAAACCCTAGAACCGCGAAATGTTATACATTCTAGCCGACGAAAACAAATAGGGGTTTCGAACTCACCTCGACGTTCGTTCCGAAGAGAGGGAGTGATGGATTCAATAGCAACCGAGAATCACGGTGACGCCATCTTCTCCAAGCCGGGATTAAATCGCCGCCAAGAAAGGGGAAAGAAAGGGGAAATGCTCGGGTGGAAGAAACGCGAAAGGGAACTGCGCCAAAGACCTCATAAACCCCCCCTGCAAGCTCATCTAGCCCACGCAGCGGCCGACGTGGAGAAACCGGGCTGCGTGCACGCCACGTGGGCAAAACCGCCGCATGAAACAGTCAGAGGGGGTTTCTTGTCCGATTTTGCAACTAAGGGGTGTCAAAGGGCCAATTTTTTAATACAGAGGATCACTTGTCTGCATACTAATACTGAGGGTAGAATATACTTCTTCCTATCAGGAATAACCGTCTTCTTGATAGTGATATAATTGTTGTTTTGTCAAAGAAAACCCTTTCAGAAGAGAAAGGGCACAGGAAAGTAACAGAAATGAGAGCCTTCGTTTCGTTCTGAACTGTCGCAACAACTTTTTACATTCCGCTCTTGTGCTTTGTCAGTTCTACTTCTACCGAGAGAGCTTTCTGCTCCCACAATATGAATCGAAAGAACTCAATGTTAGCCTGTTGTTCTCAGTGAGCAGAAGTTTCTACTCTGGTATGTCCAATGGTCGACGAATTGATGTGCTGAAGAAAATGGGATTAGCTTGAAATTGATCGAGTTGTGACCGCATGGTCGAGTAATTGACGTTAATGTACCGATCTTTTATCAGAAATCCCAGAAACGTTTTTGCAGGACACCACAGCACATCTCAGCCGTAGATAGCCAGATCATAGATCAAACCCACATCATCAAAATTCAAACCAACACCCTCATAAATGCAGGCAAAGTAGAATCCCGGCACGTCTCGCGACTCGCAAGTCGTAACGCAACCCTTCTACTGTACTCTGCTTTCACCCCAAAAGCCGAACCCTTTCGGCCGCGCACGCCCCCACCCCACTCAGCTTTTATAACCCTCTCCCTCTCTCTTCCCCCCTCTTTCTCCTCCCCCACCGCCGCGGCCGCAAACGGTAGTAGCAGAGCAAGCAAGCGCAGCCGCCCCCAGCCCTACTGCTCCCGCTCCCGCTCCCGCTCCCGCTCCCGCTCCTGCCATGGCCGACCCAGCGGAGCACCGCGAGGAGGAGGAGGCCGCGGCGGCGGCCGAGGACGAGGACACCGGCGCCCAGGTTGCCCCCATCGTCAAGCTCGAGGAGGTCGCCGTCACCACCGGCGAGGAGGAGGAGGACGTGCTCCTCGACTTGTAATTCGCCTCGCTCTCGCTCGATCCGGCCTGATCCGATCGTTCTCGGCTTTGATCTGAAGATGCATTGGATTCGGTGCTTGTGTCCGCAGGAAGGCGAAGCTGTATCGGTTCGACAAGGAGGGGAACCAGTGGAAGGAGCGGGGCACGGGCACCGTCAAGCTGCTCAAGCACAAGGAGACCTCCAAGGTCCGCCTCGTCATGCGCCAGGCCAAGACACTCAAGATCTGCGCCAATCACCTCGGTACCCTCATCATCTTATGACTTTTTTGGCGATTTTTGGGGATTTTTGGTGGCGGTTTCGATCTGGATGGATGGATTTTGACATTTGGGGGTTTTGCTTTTTCCCCCTCGTGTGCAGTGGTGGCCACGACGAAGATGCAGGAGCACGCGGGAAGCGACAAGTCGTGCGTCTGGCACGCGCTGGACTTCGCTGACGGCGAGCTGAAGGAGGATATGTTCGCCATCCGCTTCGGATCCGTCGAGAGTGAGCACTCAGCACCCTACCCTGCCACCCTTATCCTCTTTGCAGCTTGCGTGTTTAAGTTTTATCGTGCATTGTTCAAAGGTGTCGATCGACTATCAGGTTATGGATCTATGAATTGTGTGGTTCACTACGTACTATTTCAGGTTGATCTAGTGTGGTATCACCCAACTTTAGACCTTAGACGCCAGCTATTCTGCAATGAACAGTCATTGGCGTAGCACTGCCTTTGTTCCAATCATCGGCATAGTTTCATGGCATGCTTTGCATTTTCTTATCCTCAGTCTTGTATAGCACTGCCTTTTTGATGTCTGCACTTCCTTACAAATTTCATTTGTAATCCTGGCTTGTTAATTTTGGGACAATTACAAGCTGTCTGCTGTATTTCAAGTGTTTTTCGTAGTATGACATTCTGGGAGGATATACCTATTCGCCTTTAGCAAAAAGGATTTTGTGTCCACTTTCCACACAATACAGTAGTATTGTAGTATTGTTGCTTGTAATAGTGGGAACCCATTTGATGGATTTGAGATAGCACCAGAAGTCCCTAAACTTGTAGCAAAGTGCCACTTAGGTCTCTAAACTTGAAAATTAAGTGTACATGCCCTAAAACTTGTAAATTGTGTGACAGAGGTCATTTCAGCTTTTAAAATAGCACAAGTGCCAAGGTGGCAGTGGACTAAAGATATGAAACTGATCGATATCATCATGTAACTCTCATATTGCTGTATGTATCATCACCTAAATAATTGGCATTGATTTCACACCCCCATTCAGCTTTGACGTCAGTGCTTTTAGCTAATTAAAGTCACAATATCCCCAAGTTGCTGCATGGATCATCCATCTAAATGAGCTACATAGTTTTGCATATCCATTTTGTTTTCACGTCAGCATTTTTAGCTAATCAAGAGCAGTAACCAAAGTGACAACCTGCAAGTTTATGGACCTAAGTGGCAGTATATTACAAGTTTAAGGACCTGATTAGCTAATTATCAAGATTAAGGACCTAATTAACACTATGTTAAAAGCTTAGGGGCCTCTGGTGCAATTTTCTCAACAAGATATGTTGTCTAGTGATAATATGCATGTTAGCATTGTGTGATACTTTTGATTGATATCTGCACATTTATAACAGTATCACTAGTAATGTACTGTTAGATGCCAATTAGTTTGGAATTTGTGAGCTTACAGTTTTCTCCTGTACGTTATCATGGCGTCGCCTAGTCAACACCAAGTCGTCCTGTTGGCTGGTGGCAGACGCCGGGGGCCTTCGCCCAGGCAGCCAGACTTAGGCGGGCGACTGGGAGGACTATGCGATGCCATGGCTACCTGGGTGTCATCTAGGGGGGATGTGGCGGACGATTGGAGGCAAAACAAACCCTTCAAGAGTAGGGTATCATGGGCTGGGGGCTGGGAGAGCTTGGTGTGAGGCCGTCGCCGCCCCTCTCCAGCTCACTTCCGCTGCCTTCTCCGTGAAGCTTGTTGTCGTCGCCCCCTTGCAGCCTTGGTTGTCTTGCACTCCGCAACATCGCCGCCGCCGTTGGAGATCACGTCAGCTCAGGCCAGTCTCCTTCTCCCTCCTTTGTTCGTCTTCCTCTGCTCTGATTTGCTCTGCTCTGATTTGCTCTGCTCTGCTTCTTGCTCTGATTTCACTGCTCTGTTTTTTGCTCTGGTCGTCGATCCTCTCCAGCTTGTATCCGCCACCACTGTTCGAAGCTCGTCGTCGCCTCTCTGCTTTACGCCGCGGCCTCGCAAGTGCTCTTCCCTCCCTCCTTTCTTCTCCGTTCCTCCCTCTCCCCTAATCTGCTCTGCTGTGCATCACCCATCTCGCTCCGATGCGCTCTGCTTTTCTGCTCACCTTTGGCTCTGCTGCTCACGTTGCTGAATGCTGCTGCTAGAGGAGGAGGCGGCTGGTGGTATTAGTGCACGGGGGAGGGAATGCATTTCTTAGATGGGCCTTTGGGCTTGAGTAGTGTTGTCGGTTGAGTGGGTAGTGGGCCATCTCTGATCTGTTCTCCATTTTTCTCTGTTATATGTGTGCTATAGGTGCTGTTTAGGCTAATTTAAGTCATCATCTAATCACCGCCCAGGCAGGCACCTTGGTGTCCTGGCACCCCCGGGTCGCCGCGACTGGACAGAGTGCCATGACAACTATGCCTGTACCTGAGATTTGAAATCTTTATAAAAATTGAATTATACGGTGTTTTGTCGGGTTTAGTGCTGCACCTATTTGAGATATTAATTACTGCAAGATGATGCAGTTTTAGTCAACTGCCCAGCAAATATCCGTTTACAGCGTCCTCATTTCTTCTGCAATTTTTTTTGTCTTGCTGTTTTATTGATTCTATTTCAGATTGCAAGAAATTTAAGGCTACTGTAGAAGAGATTGTTGAGCAGCAAGGAAAGAATGAGGAGAAAGAAAACAAAGAAATCTCCTCAACTATTGGGTTGGTAGAGAAGTTAACGGTGACCGAGGCCAAAAAGGAGGAAAATGCAGAGAAAGATGAGACTCCTGCCGCAGATGATAAGAAGGATGTCAAAGAGTGAAACCACTCGCTATTGCATCTTTTGCTCTAGGAGCATTGGTAAACTCGAACGGGTGAAGTGTCGGATGAGTGTCATTCCATTCATTTTGTGTTCTATCTTCCTTTCACAAATTTTCATTGTGTTTTCTTTGGGATGAATGAATGTGTTAGACAAAGTTTGAGCTGTGTCAGTCATGTGTTTAGGGTTCTCAGTTAATAGACAGCTATTTAAGCCGTCGTTGAGTGGCTGGCTCAGCATGTTTGTACAATTATTTGGAGTTGCTTTTGGAATGGGCATGGTTTGAGTTGTCCAATATTTGGGATAGTGATGTCTTTTCACTCACGCATCATCTCCATGGCTTGCAATAATACGAGATTCTAAACTTTTTGGTGATGCATTATTTGTGTATCTTTATTGCTGTAAGGCGATGTACTCCATGTGTACTGATGGGAAAATGTATACGAAGCATAGTATATATCATGGTAGTAGCACTGAGCTACCAGTATGGTTCACAGGGGCCACAGGGCATGACGCCTCGTCAGTTCGTAAATTGCAGCAATGAATGCTGATGCCAAGTCCTTGTTGCCGTAATGTTTGTACCACATGTGATCGTGCCTGCTTGTCGCCTTGGCGGATCGGGTGAAGCACTCAAGCCTTTATCATGGCATAAACTGCGCATGTAATACGGCGATGTAGCCTATCTTGCCGCAAAATTTATCCCTTGTGATACTCGATACGGCCGCAATACCATGCTGTACCCATGGATCTGTCACTTGCTGTCTGGATATTGATTGATTCGGCGAATTTATTATCATGGTAGGCAGCGCATGATGCCCCCATTCATTTGCAATAAAAACTGATGCTTAATTCTTCTTAATCCGTAGTAACTTGCGTATCTTCCTGATTGCCGGAACGTGATGTACGCACGGATCGTTGTGTGCGCATGTTGATGCCCGTGGTATTGGTAGATCGACATGAAGCCTCTTGCCGTGGTAGTGTGCTACGGATGTGTGATGTGCACTGCAGCTTCGGTACAGGCTCCGCGGGAATGTGCGATACTTTGTGCTTGGGAGACGAGTATTCAGAGAGTGGCACGGGCCACGGAGATATTGATGCATCTCTGATGCTGCGACAAGAGTATCACGAAGATTTGTTCCAGGAATTCCTTCTAGTTGTGAGCACGACCATTTAGCTCCTGCAGCCATTTCTCTTATCCGGTTTTCTGAACCTGGGCCAGTTTCGTAGGCCAGAACCCCCTCTAGTTCATTTTTTTTCATCGAAACGGAGCTTCCAGAACTAATAGCGTACTGCAAAAGGTACAATCTCGATGATGAACGGAGGAGACAAATTCATTCCAATATGATTTAATTTCGTCAAATCGATTTATTTTCCGTTTTTAGTTGCAAAATGGCCTGTCTAGACCTGGATACCTGATCAGACGACTGTGTATGATGCCTTAGAGCATGTACAACAGAGTGACGTTAACTTTCTGTAAACCTTTACACGTAGAATACGAGAGGATATGGAATGATACTATAGACAACAGTTATCTATACCATTGTACATGACCTTATCCACTTCTGGAAAAGACACATTGATTTTCCATAAATTGTAGTTAGTCAACTAGGAATCAGTACCATTTATGGGAAACAACGAAATTAGCTCGGCGGCCGAGTTGTCGTTAGGCTTCGCTCTCAAGTCTCAAGCCTCGTACCGGCACGCCAAAGCATCAATGAGCCCTAAAGCCAAGCGATAGGTTGCACTCTCCGTCTCGCGGTCGCGGCACGGCAAAACTGGCACACAAGTAGAGCGAGCAACCACACCACACGCCGCGGCCGCGCTGACCAACTAATCTTGGCCGGCTCACCCAATCAGCAGCATCATCAAAAGTCAGAAACAACGATGAAAAAATCAACCAAAACTGTGCGCGAATCAATTCACCGGCTGCCTGGTTAAAAACAAACTTTGATTGAATCAAATGTGAGAGAAGAATACATGACACCAGCGCGGACACAACGGCCAACGGTGGCCAACCGAGTCCTACCACTGCAAACCTACATTTATAGTACGCACAGTGGCTGTCACAGCAAGAATGGCCGTGCACACGGCAGAAGCCGCCGCCGCCGACGAGGAGGACGCCGTCACGGCCGCCGCCGCCGACGGCGGGCCCACCCGCGTTGCCATTTCCCGCGGCAGCGCTGGATGGGGGTGGTGCATTCGTTGACATCTCGGGGATGGGCCGTGCGGCCCACGTGTCGGACGCCCAGGTGGGGCCGCCCTCCAACTCCCGGCCCCAGCTTGCGCGCGGGCCGTTTGACGCCAATTCGGCGACCCTCCCCTTGGCGCGCGCCATCACCTCGTGCTCGCTGTCGGCCTCCGGGCCATCCGACGATGCCTCGGAGTCCGAGTCCGACGCGGCCGTCCAATCGAGAACCGCTCGAGGGGACGGCGACGGCTCACCGGCACCGTGAGGGTCCGCGGAGAGGAACGGGTGGCGCAGAAGCTGCTCGCAGCTCCACCGCTTGCCAGCGTCCCGACGGAGGCACTTGTCGAGGAAGTCCCGGCAGGAGTCTGACAGGCACGCGGGGAGCTCGGGGCGCTTCCCGCCGAACCCGATGAGGAGCAACAGCTCGCCGACCTCGAAGGCGCCGCCGAGCTCCGACCACGGCCGCTTCCCGGTGAGCAGTTCCACCGCCGTGCACCCGAGTGACCAGACGTCCGACGCCGGCGTCGGCGCGCAGCCACGGGCCACCTCCGGCGCCATCCACGCCGGCGTCCCGCGCGGCCCGCGGGGCGCCTCCGCGTCGGAGATCAGCCTCGCCGCTCCGAAATCCGCGAGCTTAGCGCCGCCGTACCCTCCGTCGTCGCCGCCGACGAGCACGTTCCTCCCCTTGACGTCCCCGTGCACCACGCCGGCGACGGCATGCAGGTAGTGCAGCCCTGCGGCCACCCGCCGCAGGACACCCCGCGCCGCGCGCTCGCCGAATCCGGCCGCCGCCGCCTCCGCGGCGCTCCCGCCGGGGACCAGCTCCATGTGCAGGTTCCTGGACGCCCCCGTCGTGTCATCCCCGAGGTACGCCACGACGTACGGCGAGCTCAGCCGCTTCAAGATCCTTATCTCGCTCTCCAGGCACGCCAGTGCCGCCGCCGCCGCCGCCCCCTTGCCGTCCACCGACTTCACCGCGAAGGGGCGGCCGCTCTCCCTGTCGACGGCCACGTGCACCGTGCCGAAGGCCCCGTTCCCGATACATTTCCCGCGCAGCCACTCCATATCTACGAGCTTGAGCCTTCGAGGCGAAGAGCAGAGCACACCGAGGAGTGAGAGGTGAAACAGAGAGAGAGAGAGAGGTGTGGTGGAGTCAACAAAGGGAAGGAGCAGACGGTGTGAGGAGTGCAAGAAACGGGGAGGCGTGCTGGTGTCGTATATATAGGTGTGGGGTTCCGGTGCCGCAATTTCTGTGGGTAAAGGAATTCGGCCTCTGAATTGCTCTTTCCTGGGATCTCCTCTCGATTCGCATGTTGGGCGGATGGGATATTAACTCGGACGAATATTTATGGGATATCATGGAATAAATCGAGTGTATGTATTGGTTTTGCGTTGGAGAGGGAGTGCTGTGCTGCGCGACTTGTGCTGCTGTTATCTTCGGGGTGCCGCTACGTTGAGGCCACATGGGGGGCGACGATTTGGATGAGTTCGATGGATTGGGGTTCGGTTTGGATATACGGATGGATGGCATTTACTTGCAAGGTTTGGTTTCCCTCACCACAATTCAATCCCTTGTTGTGAGGGCTAACTAATTTCTTAACGGTGTTTTTTAAGTTCCATTCATTTGGTCCTGCGATGTTGTGGCACAAAAGCCTATTATACTAGCGAGTACTTCGTAGTAGTCCAAGGCTCCAAGCAAAACTGAGCTTAAAACATTTCTTTACATGCCAGCAGGATTATCAAACAATACTATGTTAGGCATCACAATATTGAATTGTATTTTCATATGTAATTTCCTACTGCTATTACTTAGAAGCAAACAATTGTGACGCAGTTTCGAAATCTTGTTAGAGGTTGAGGTAGGAATTATCTTTGAGTTAGACGTCAATATCACACCACAAGAAGCAGAAAAGCGAAAATCTTGTCATGTCCTTAAGCACCGGTATCTCCATACACATCAAAATATATATCGGATTCAGGTGTCCACACTTTATTGCACTAGCATCCAAGAACCCAATCGACCATTGCCCCCAAATATTTTCCTGTCTGAGATGAGATGCCTCCAAATAATACCAAAAGGATAAATAAACAGAGCACACCACACTGTCAGTACCCTACACATCTGGAGCTCGATCCCAGCTGCTGACATGGCAGGCGAGAAGGCGCCGGGCCCACAAAGCTGCGGTGACATGGCAGGACACTAGTGGCCCAGCTGGTTCGGGCGCGGCACAAAGGCAGCCAAAAAGAATAGGCGAAGGAAAGAAAAACACACAAAGTATTGGGAAATGGAAAGTAGTGGCCTGGGATGGGATACGAGGCGTGTGGGATCGCGTCGCGGCATTTATCGCGCGGATCACCATCCCCCTCGCCCGGCTCTCCCCGCCCATTGGCGCTGCCGCGGCGGACGTGCGCGCGGCCGAGCCACACAAGCGCAAAGGCACAGCACTCGCTGCAAAGGCCACGGGAACCTACCGGTCTTAGTACTAGTGCGTATCCTCGCCGGAAATGTGTGACTCGCATCGCAGTCTGTTTTTTTTTTGGGGTGCAAATTTTGGCCGTACGGCGCTTGTGTCTGGACCATTGAGGTTGTTAAATTTGACGGCGGTGGTGTCACGTACGTGTTGATATGCGTGTGTATTTCCTCTATGCTCTTTTTTGAGATTGTTGGCGTGCACAAGAGTGACTTCTAGCGTCTCAAATCATACACGGCCGCACAAGGGTGGCGGGACCGTTTGTGCAGGTTGGACGACCGGTAACTACCTAAACTTAGGGCATGTATTACATAAAAAAAAACTTAGGGCATGTACAATAAGGTGATATCAACTATCTGAACTCTGTCACATAATATTTTTGGTGATGTGTATGAGAGAGAACAAGAAGAGAGAAAGAAATCGTCTGACATGCAGCAGATAGTCTATGAGACCTCTGTAAATATTTTTGTTGTTGTATCAATGCTGTATGTATAAATTATAGGATCATCTTAAAGACGATTCATTGTATAAGTTATTTTTAGTTCTGTTTATGTATAACATGAAGAGTACTACAGACAATAGCTATATGTACTATTGTTCATGCTCTTACCACCGAGAGGTAGTGAATTGGAGAAGCGGTTTATAGTTAGTCAGTACTGTAGATAGTTGCAACTATTTTGCTTTCGACTGGATGGCCTAGGTGGATAGGAGTTGGTAGTTTGCCTTACTTCCCTACTAATTCCTAGTTCGCCGTCGATTATAGAAGTCATAATTGGATTGAACGTTAATTGTGATTTACATATGACAAGCTGGCCATCATTTGCAGCCAGTATCTCCTAATCCAGACCAATGATGTGGAGTGATTAACAATGATTGGAAGGAACATTCTCTGTATGCCCAACCGAGCACAATATCATGCGCCCCCATTTGTAAAGCTGGGGTTCAACATTGCAAGCTTATACTAAATCCCTTGTGCCAAGCTTAACGTTGGGGAGTACACATTGGCACGATGCCGAGGCATGTGCGGATTATGAGGCCGGCGTTCGTGTATATCTCCTTATCTACGGATCTGGAAGATTCGGACTGTGCGAGATAACAGTTTAGTTATTACGGGCGTATATGTCCAACCGATGGACCCAAACATTGGGGAGTCCCTAATATGTCTAGGGAAGAAGGCATTCACTCGTTCCTGATCTTGACTTTTCATGTGTTGCAAGCTTAGTTGATGCGATCAACTTCCCCATGCTCGCCGTATATGTAGGATAAGATCTGCTTTTGATTCTTGTTGCACGGTGAGAATGTCCAGCAAAGGTAGAACCAGATCGGCCATAATTCAACCCCCACTGCAAAATGTAGGAAGAACATCACCGTTCAAGTTTTCACTTCTCTAACCCTTTATTGTACTTGTACGCTACCTATTCTGATCTGATGCTAGATACCATCCCGGTTTGGGGGTCTTCCTGATAGCCTAATCAAGTCATCAATCTAGCTAGAAACTGGGAAGGCTGGCCCACAACTTGCAACTCACAAAGTCATACAGTACTCTTTCCTGGTCAAAATCCTTTTTCGCATCACTTTCTGGCGAAGATGCCTCCATTCCAGGACAAACCAAAGCCGCTAACAGGTGCATAATTAATTAGCTAATCCAGGGAAAGAACAGCTGTTTCTCATTAAACAATACCGTGTGTTTGTGTAACTTAAAGCATTGCACGCACCCATGACCCCAGCCAGATTCTCAGCACTAGCCCAGGCCAAGGATACGGTACACTGGACCGGGCAAAACGACCGGGGCAGACTGCGTGACTTGTCCTTTCCACGTCGGGGGAGGGGAGTCAAGCTGATCCTTCCCACAAGTCGGCACGACGCGAAACATCCACCGCACCCGCACGTACGTACGTACCGGTCGGCCGGCACGGGGCCGACGGGCCAAAAACCCGGGGATCCCGCCGAAACGCCAAAAAACGTTGCGCGCCCGCGCCGGACGGACGGGCAGACGTGTGGGGGTGCTGGGGGCTCGTTGCGCCCCGCCCGCGCCGTGCCCACGGCGTCGGCGTGAGGGCGCCGAGGCAGTGAGCGAGGCCGCCCGCATGCATGCGCTGCCCAGGATTGCCGCGGCGCGGTGTCTTGGGACGGCGCGACACCGGCGGGGCAGCGGAACGTGGGGTGGGGGGAGACCAGAGCCGACAGCCCGGGACCAGGGTGCTGGCCGCGCGGATGAAACCGAGAGAAACCACCGGGCGGTGCCGCGCGATCGTGCCCGCCCGCCCAAACGGCCCAGTGCGTGCCGTCTTTCTGGTTCACCGCCCGGTCGTTTTCGTGCCAGTTTTGGCGCGGGTCTGATGCTGATGCCGATACGGCATGTGCGGCCGGAACGGTGCGGCGTGTGTGGACTGTGGCGAATCGGGTTTGGGATTTTGGCCTCTGTCTCTAGCCATGTTCTGATATCGATGCGTAAGCTGTCTGACTCTTCGAGGAGCGAGAAATTGTCCCACGATTAGTTGCTTATACATACTTCTACTCGCCACTAAGGTCACAAGACTGCCCAATTTAACCTTAGGACCGTAACAAGAGCACCCCAGAAAATAACACATAGAATTACATAGTGTCATAACAACTCACTGAGATCAAGTAAATGGGGTGCTTGGTTCGTGGTTTACAGAGCATGTCTGGCAGCAAGACGTGCCTGAAAGTGGTCCAATATCACGAGAATTTCGCTTATGAGGCGTGCTTCAAAGGTAGTACTACAAGTAAACACGAGGATTGATCCTAATCATTTGGCATGCTTAGTGTAAGGTGTGTCTAGGCATGTCAGTCAGTCCAGAACACCCCGGCCGGATCTAGACAGGGGCAGTTTTATACCACCAGACTACCAGAGCAGCAAAACCAGCCCTCGCATGCCGGCGACAACTACTCCATTGTGCAATCCGTTAGGAAAGAGCGCGTGCGACATCCATCCACCCGCCGCGCAAGTTGCCGTTGGAGGCACGGCCCGTGAACCGTGAGACGGCTGATCTTTCCGGGGGACGGGGCTACGCGCCTACGCCTATTATGAAGCATCCGCTGGGAGCCAAAAGGCAGGAGGCAACTTGGCAGACCGAAGCTGTTGCGAGTGCAAGGTGAGATGCATGGCACCGGCCAGCCGCAAAGCCGCTGTCCAGAGCTGCCTCCCTCGCCTTCATGCATCATCCATCCATCCCACGACGATTTTTTTAGTACTAGCTTGTGACATCTGAGTCGTCACTTTGCCCGATAAATTACAGGTCATGTGAAGACATTGCAGCAATTAGGTTAGGTTAGTGGCAGCGGGCCCCCCGGGGAAATGCTACTGCTACTAGTAGAGATTTTTGTGATGCCTCGGCTTGGATTACTCGGCATGGCATCCGACGTATCACGCCATTTCTGAGTGCCCATTCGTTCGCTAAATAAAAGCCGGAAGTCGGCGCATTTCTGACCGTCACTGTCGCTGTCACACTCAAGATATTTGGCACCATGAGATGTATAGATAGATATCCTGTTAGTGATGATACAGAGATTAAGGGCTTGTTTGGTTCTCGGTCTAAATAAGTTAAGCTAAAATTTTAGCATAGCTAAATCTGGACAAAGCTAAATATTGGTAAAATGAACGTTGCTTGAATCGTGATTAAGTAAGCGATTTCATCGCTTTTGGATTGCCCACGTGTGATATTAGATTTTATTAACGTTACCAAATTTTAGTAGCAAATGAAACAACAACCGAATTTCATTACCGTTATCAATATTTGGTTTGGTTTGCAAGAGTAGCGAACCAAACAGCCCCTAAATCAGCCATGCTGTAGATATCAGCTTGATCTTTTTTTTTCAGTATGCTATTCCACAGTTCGCAGTTCGCACATCTATCTAGTACTGTACTACTACATAATTAAGGATTGAAATACTTTCAACTGCTCCAAGTTGACGAACTGAATTCTAGTTAAGAAAAGGGGGAACGGTTGACGGGTTGAGGAGCCGATTGCTGTCGCTCTCCAGCGCACTTCCCAACGGAATAACGAACATGAGCTCAATGCACTGAATTTATGGGGGCATCTGGAAGACTGGAAGCCAGAGCAGCCAATGAGAAGTTGGTTTTCAGCTACGAATTTCAATTTACAATGAACAGTGCTTGCTTTTTTCTAGGACACCTCTGTTGAGCGTTGATGAGAGCTGTTTGGTTATCAAAAACTAGTTGAACACAATGATTCCGGTCAACTATGAGCCGACCAAGTTTGGTACTCCTATAATGCAGGCCGCTGGGCTTGGAATTTTAGTATTTGTTCATGTTAAGAGTAGTAATGTAATAGTCATGTATGGGTTAAGGGTAGTTATGTAATTATAGTCTAGCTAGGGTTTCTAGTCTAGAGTTTCACTTGTACACTATATATATTGCCTCTTGGGCTTTTGCAATAGATGAAGAATTCAGCTCCTATTTTACTATTCTCTCTCAAAATCTAACATGATATCAAAACCTAGATCCAAATTCTAGCCTTCATCTTCTTCCACCAAGCTGCCCCCGGGAGGAGCAATCTCTACTCCCGGGGGGCAGCACCAATCTCATTTTATCTTTAGCCTCTGTAGTTTCTTAGTGTCAATAGTTCCAGCAGCTAGCAGTATCTTTCTTCGAGGAGCAGCAGCCGAACCCAAGGATCCAATCAGCAGTCGAGCCCAAGAGATCCATGCCACCCCTATGGATGTGCCTGGACGAAGTCGCCTCCCCTCCGAAGCTTGGAGGTCACCGCTTCGGATCATCCTCGCCTCCCCTCCGGACCTCTGCTTGGCCGCCAGGCCATCCTCCTCCGTTGTCGCCCACCGCCGCCGTCTGCTGCTAGCAGCACCTCTTCGCTCGGGCCGGCGGGCCTGAGTCGCTCCATCACGTGTGCTGCCTTCACTCGACCGGATCCGACGGGATTCATCGCTGGCTGCCTGAGCCGTTCCATCTTCGCTCGCGCGAGCTCGAAACATCTCACCGATCGTCTGCTTCCGCCACCAATGAAGCATCGCCAAGCCCGCGGGGATTGTAGATCCAGTATCGCCTCGCCGACTCGTCCTCATCGCTTCGGCTTCGCCGCCTCACAAATTCGCGTCTCCTGGAGCCCATCGCCTTCTCTGCTTCGCCGGATTCGTCGCCTCCTCCTCTGCTTTGCAGACTCGAGCTCAGTTGGTCTCGGTTGCTACTTCATGATCGTCATTGTCCTGTCTTCATCATGACCACACGACTCCAGCCACATTCTCCACACCTCTACTCTACCTTTTGCAGTGCTGGTGGTGCTCTACAACAAGCTTTGTTTTTCTGGCTTGTGCTCTGCTTGGTACTGTATGCTGTGAGCTGCTGCCTGCTGCTGTTGGTGCTTGTGTGATCAATGCTACTGCTAGGATATGCTACTACTAGTATCTTTAGTCTATTTCCTTTGATTTCCATCGAGTCCATCTAAGTCCGTTACATCTCTTTTTGAGTTCATCGAAGTTGTGCTAGTTCATCATATCCTTTGTCGATCAGCTGATTGCTTCTTCCTTTTCGGGTTGTTGCGGTCCGTCCATTGGATCGAGTGTGGTCGCCCCATCATTGTTGTTGATGCGACCTTGCCCTCTTGATCCTCTCTTGTAGCCATCTTGCTACACATCTTCGTATCATTTTGACTCTTGACCAATGGCTTTCTTTGTCGTTATCATTAACTGTCTCTCCTTCGTCGAGTGCCAGATTCGACATCGTCACCTCACATCTTGGGTGGGTGGATCTGGTCCGTCGTCTGTGCCTTCGTCGAGCGCCAGATTCGACACCATCACCTCACATCTTGGGTGGGCGGATCTGGTTCACATCTTCGTCTCTATCTCTCTCTTCATCGGTTTGTTTTGGCATATCTCTCTATTTCTGTCGGTTTCAACATCTCCAAATCAAGACATTTGTGTGTGAAGAGCTGGAGGACATTTTTTGTTCAAGAGTTGCATGCTTCGACGACATCTTCAAGCTCGGACTTCGGATTTATCTTTTTTTAGTGTTATCCTTTTCAAACTCAATGCTATTGCATACACATTGAGTTTGAGTGGG
Source organism: Ampelocalamus luodianensis (assembly GCA_036346255.1). NCBI lineage: Eukaryota > Viridiplantae > Streptophyta > Magnoliopsida > Poales > Poaceae > Ampelocalamus > Ampelocalamus luodianensis. The sequence continues at coordinate 20,102,279 of CM070622.1, read as the reverse complement.
GGTGTTAAGAGTAGTAATGCAACAGTCATGTATGGGTTAGGGGTAGTAATATAATTATAGTTTAGCTAGGGTTTCACTTGTACACTATATATATTGCCTATTGGGCTCTTGCAATTGATGAAGAATTCAGCCTCCATTTCTCTCTTCTCTCTCAAAATCTAACAGTTCCAAGTCGAATCAAGTGTGACATACTAGTTTGATTATGACATCTGTTAAAATAAACTAGTCAACTCAGCCTAATTGCCCTTTTTATAAAAATTAAAAATAAAACTTAGCCAACTCTATTTATCAACTATTATCTTATTAAAGCAAAGCAAAACGAAGCCACCACATTTGCTCTCGAGGTTAGAAATTCCCACGTTAATCATAGAAAAATGAGAAAGATCTACACCGTTGAGCGTGGTGGGTCCAGATTATAACGGTCTAGATTATAAGAGAGAATCAATTTCAAGTACAATAAAAATAAAATTAGGAATAAAAGTAAAATAAAATTGGAGATTTGATTTCCATACGAATTCCTAAGTAAAATCTCTAAATAATTATAATTCAGAATTAAAATTGGGAATTAGATTTGTATACGAAGTCCAACAAAAAAAAAAACCTAAAATTCAGAATAAAAATACAATAAAAGTAGCAATTGGATTTGTATACGAGTTCGAATGAAAAATATATGAAATTCGGAATAAAAATAAAATAAAATTTGTAATTTGATTTTCATACGAATTCTAAAGTAAAATCCCTAAATAACTAACATTTGAAATAAATTAAATAAAATTAGCAATTTAATTTATATACAAACTCCAATAAAAATAACTAAAATTTTTGAATAAAAATAAAAGTTATAACGACAATAGCACGAATGGTGTTGAGGAGATGCAAAAGAAGTGGCCACGTTCGCACTTAAAGGCCACAAATTCCCACATCATTAATCAGAGGAAAAGAGAAACATCTACACCGTTGATCATTGTGGGCCCACATTATAACGGTCTAGATTAAAATGAAGATTCCATGTCAAGTACAATAAAAATAAAATTCAGAATAAAAAATAAAATAAAATTTCCATACGAATTCCTAAGTATAATCCCTAAATAATTATAATGCATAATAAAATAAAAATGGGCAATTAGATTTGTATACAAAATCAAAAAAATATAACTAAAATTCAGAACAAAAAATAAAATAAAACAATCAATTTGATTTCCATACGAATTCCTAAGTAAAATACCTAAATAAATATAGTTCGTAATAAAAATTAAATAAAAAATAGCAATTGGATTAGTATACGAATTCCAACAAAAAATAACTGGATTTCAGAATAAAAATAAAAAAATTAGCAATTTTATATCGATACAAATTCCAAAGTAAATCCCTAAATAATAGTAATTAGTATTACAAATTAAAGAAAAATTAACAATTGGAATAGTATATGAATTCCAACAAAAAAATAAAAAAATGGATAAAAATAAAAATAATATTTGCCATTTGATTTCCAGACGTATTCCAAATTAAAATTACTTAATAACTAAAATTCAGAATGTATTAAATAAAATTAGCAATTTAATTTGTATACGAACTTTGTTGATCTTATGAAGCAAATGCGGAAGATGCGACCTTGGGGATTATGCATAGGAGACATGGCATTTAGATAGATTCAGATATTCTCTAAAGATAATAGCAACCCTACTTTCTGTGTGCTTGTATTGAATGAGATTACAATGGGGTGCACCGTGCTCAGGATGAACGAAGTGCAACTAAGACTATCCTTCTGATCTCTCTCCTCTGTCCCTTATATTGCATCGAAGAGGTGGAATTTATTGCCTACAGAAAGACGCCTTGTCGATTCTTTGATCTCCACGTGGGCAACGGTTGTTGCCAGGGAATCTCCTTCTCCACACGATCCTCGAGTGGTTATTGTCAGAGGCAGGAGGTGAGAATGTGTGGTCATGTCAGAGAGACAAAGGCACATATTTCCTTTTAATGGTATATTGCGGTGGACGTACTATCTATCAATAGTTGGGCCCACATCTCTACTTGTGGCCTTGCCCGACTAGGGGATGGTCGATGCTTGAGTCGACTTAAGCATGTTCTCCCTGACTAGGGGTATACGTGGAGGCTATTGACCGAGTCTTTGTTCCAACAACTACTGTAGTTGATAGGCTCATTTATTAAGGATTATTTAATCCTCATCGAAATCCAACATAACTGAAATTTTTGAATAAAAATATAAGTTACAATGAGGATATCATAAATAGTATCAGAGGAGACCACGAAATAGTGCAATGGCATCGATCTATCATCTAAGAGGACATTGATCTACGGGGAAGCGAAGAGCCGAGGCGGTGGTGGCGAAAATAAGGACAACGTCATGCTACTCACCTTAGCCATTCGATGAGGACAATGTTTTATTGCTCGCCAAAGCTGTTGAAGAGAAATGCCAGAGTCAAAGGTGCCAAGTTATGAGGACATCAACCCTAAGGATGCAACCACCACTACTTCGACCCGCTATGACTGCATCCTCTACTTCTGCGAGACTTCCATATTTCCCGGTTGGACCGTCGAGCTTCGTCTACACGCCATGGTGCTATGTCTACATACCATGGTGCTGCATCTACATACCATGGTGTTGCGTCACCAATTATTGGCCCACGGGCTATGTAATGTATTGGCCGACGACTTGGCCCATCTAGTGACTAGCCCCCTAGGCTCGTACTGTTCACGTGGGCACTATTTATGCATGAACAGTACCCGCGCCCTAGGGTTTCCCCTCCTGGCCGCTGTAAGATCGAGTAGGCCGACTAGAGGGGGGGTGAATAGGCGTTTTAAAACTTTTATACGCTAAAACCAATTTCTAATGCGGAAGATAATATAAATACGGTTTTGCACAATTAAAACCTAAAAACCACTAGTCTCAACTAAGTGCTCCAACAATACAAGTCTAATGATAATAATCAATTGAGCATGAACTTGTGAGCAATTTAATTTAGGCAATGTAAATGGCACATAGCTAGGCAATCATTCATACACAATAGATGAGCAACTTAATTATATGAATGTAAATTGCAATAAGGTAAAGCTCAAGAATGCAAACCACAATTGACACGGCAATATTTTTCCCGTGGTGATCGAAGACTTGCCGGTCTCCCCTATTCCACGTTGAGGTAAGTTCAACCTTTTGGATCGGCTCCAAAACGCGAGGCAACACCTCCGAGGTAAGTCCAAACCACTTGGACCGGTTCCAACCGAACCAACACCTCTAAGTGAGTTCAACCGCTTGAACCGACTCCAACTTGAACTTATCACCTCGATCCACTAGGGTTGCTCTTACTCCGCTCCGGAGATGGCGAGCACCAAGCCACTCACAAAATCGCCGGGTCTTCTCACAAGCTTCACTTGAGAAGATCACCGACGACAACGCCCACGCCGCCTAGGTGCGGCAAACACCAAGAGTAACAAGACTCAACTTTCACTTGAACCAATCAAGTGCCAAAGCTATATGGATAAGCAATCCACAACCTAATGCAACACATGCACTTAGGGTTTGCTTTCAATCACTCACTAAGTGCAACACATGCACACAAGAGTATGAGAGGCTTGCTCTTAGCTCAAAGAAACTCAATGGGGCACCAGCAACTATTTCTCACACGACCAAGGTGGTATTTATAACCACACACAAAAACTAGCCGTTGAGAAAGATTCCGAGAATCGACAAAACCGTCGATCGCCAACTAATGGCGGCCGGACCTAAGCGCCAACGGCTATAAAACTAGCGATTGGACTCACAATCGGTCGACCGCCACCAATGGTCGGCCGGATCGCACGCCGCCGATCGCCGTAGGCCGGCCGATCGCCAAGCGAAAGCACCGAGCAAAACCGAAAACATCTCTTCGGAAAATTCATACCACCAAACAAATATCGGTACTACCGCATCCGTAGTACCGTTTAAACTTCCGTATTACCGCACCTTGATAGTACCGCTTCTACGACAAGACACACGAAAATCGGCCGCATCGCTTAACCCATATGGTCGATCGCATCACACCGGCCGATCGCTACGAGGCGGTCGACCACAACGATCAACAAGATCAGCAGACTTTGTACATTTGCCTCAACTCAATTTGTAAAATATATTTGCCAAATTGATGCAACATGTACATAAAAGATGAAAGCTAGATTCTCAACAAGTTGCACAACACATTTGTCAACTTTTAGAATCATCGCCACAAGGAATAAGGTACATGGACTTAAACCGTTTGCAAAACACATTCGCAAACTAAAGTCACATGCTACAAGGAATAACCATAAGCCACAACCATTTGCAAAACGCATTCGCAAATATAGGCAACATGTTAAGTTGAGCTAGAGCAAACATAATGAGCTATCAACACATGACTAACTCAAGTTACTAATTAAGACTCCTCTTAATAGTACGGCAACCTATACTAGCAATCCGGTCTCCAACCAAACACCGAGACCGGTAAAAGACTAGGAACAAATCCTTAGCCCTAGCTAGTCATACCTTTTCTTTGCGCAACCACTTGAAGCTTGATGACGCATATCCTTGCTTCAAGTCTTGACATACATCAACTCATGATGCACTCTTCACTTGACCTCCATCAACACATGATGGATTCTTCTTGTCTTGATGATCAACTCATGATCATCTTCTTTACTCCAAGCTCTTCACTTTAATATCATCAACCCATGATGATGTTCTTCTCTTGATATCATCAACACATGACGATATTCTTTTTCTTCAAACTCTTGACTTGATGATGATCTACTCATGACATCATCCGAAGTCTTCAATCACACGGAACATAACCTATTTATCCATCTCAAGGAGAAACGTTAGTTCCACAATATGATTATCATTAATTACCACATCATACCATTAACTCATAATGGTTGGGACAAGATACCACAATCTTTCCCTCTTTGGTAATTTATGATAACCACTTCAATAGCAAGTAATTGAATGTAATTGGTATGAGTATATATAAACTACATAAGTTATGTATACTCAAAAGATACATGAGCATATATGAACTCCGCAAATCTCATATGCCCATATGAATATATACGAACTACACAAGTTGCATATATTCAAGGATATGAGTATATGAACTACATAAGTCTCATATGCCCATACGAATATATCTGAACTACACAAGTTGCATATATTCAAGGATATATTTCAAGGTAAAGATCCTTAATATATGTGGACAAAGGAATATGGATCAATACTAATGAAACCACAAGATATAGATTGAACTCCCTAAATGTGTGCATACACGAGTGTATAATTAAGACATATGCACATATACAAGTTTTCCTTTTGGTGAAGTTCAACCTATATAATGGATCCGAGGAATGCAACAAGATATAATAAGATGTTGAATGCATACCTCTTTGATCTTAAATCCAAGCGAGACTAAACAATTTGTATGACAATAGAAGTGTTAGTCTTATAAAGATTTGTCATTTGGAAAGCATACCTTATTTGATTTTTACCTCTTTATCCATTTGAGACTAAACAATAGATGTATCAAAAAGAGTGTTAGTCTCATAAATGGATTTGTCATTAATAACCAAAACCCCATTAACGCATAATGGCGGGTCTAGATTCTTCAGCCGCCCTCCTTATATAGGAGCCGCCGCCCTTTAGTTTTGCTTGGGTTTTTTAGATAATATTCTGCTTTGCAGTTTTCGCTGTTCATCAGTTTGAGGAACCCCAACTTGTGTGCTTCAATTATTATTCATATCTGATTGCATCTTCTACTCTCTTGCTTGTGTTCTCGATTTGCTTGCAGGAGATAGCCTTCTTGGCGAGGTCAACCGCGTTTGGCACGGTTGATAACCACGGAGCAGTGGTGTAGTGATTGCGAGCGGATCGATCTGTTCGGGTCGGAGCCTTCGGATCATCAACGTCGTGTTCTCCACAATCGACGTATCAATACCTATTGGAAGATCGGGCCACATTCACATCAGTTGGTATCAGAGCTTCAGTTTCCCGTTAGGTAATCTCAGTTTTCCCCTTTTAGTTTTGGTACTGTTCATCCTCCTAGAACTCCAGAAAATTAGCCCCACAAAAATAATTGTTCGTCGTGTTCTTCCGCTGTCCCATCACCCCATTGAGCCATTGCAATTTTCGTTTCAGTCTTTTGCTTGTTGAATTATTGATTGCATCGTCGTGCCAGTTGCTGGTTTCTAGTCTAGTTAGAGTCTAGTGTGTCGTTGTCTAGTTTGCATCGTGTTTCCTTCGCGTAGCTTGTTCTTGTTCTAATTTGTTCTACCACCGCCGCCGCGCGACCCCATCTGCTGCCATCCCTTGCCGCTGGAATCATCACCATCAGCCACCACCACCCAACCCTGCCGCGCCACCACATCAATCCGCAGCAGCCAACAAAATTCATCCACCAGCACAACTCCCTGCCGCTCTAACCTACAAAATCACTGCTGCGGCATCCACCAGTACATCTTCCTACCGCGGTAGCCCTGGCCCTTGCCGCCGCAACCTTCTTGACACAGCAGCGGCCACCAGCCTTGTCGCCGCTGTGTAACTCGGCCACGGCAAAACCGATTTGATCTCAGGGTGAAAACCGATTGTATCTCGGCTGCATATCTCGGCCTAGCTGGTTTCGGGATCAAGTAGAAAGAAAAAAAAAGATACAGAGAGTTTTGATTTCGGGCCCAGAGAGAGAAAAAAAAAGAGAAAAAAATCAGATAAAGAAAAAAGAAAAAAAAGAAGGCAAAAGAGAGAGCCCTCTGTTCCAAAAATTGGAAAGTGCATCAAACTTGCACAAAAATCAGTGAAAATTGGTGGAGCCCTTCCTGATATAGCCACCAGCTCCCAGAAAACATTTGGGAACGTTTGGCCCAGGTGATCAAAAGATATAGCAGTTTGAAGTTGAAACCGAAACGAATTCGAGTCGGTTTCCGACACCCCTTCACTAAAACGGGCATAACTTTTGCATACAAAGTTGGAATTCGATGTTCTTGTGCTCGTTTCGAAGCTATCGACGACGCGCATCTGAAAATCTGATAGGCAAACTGCCTGTCACCCTCCAAAACCCCAAAATCGGCCAACTTTAGCCCCGAAATCGCGTCGCAAGTTTTTAGTTTTCAGTTTTTTGTGATTCTTTCTGTCTTGCCTTCGGAATTTGAGGTTCGTCCAGTTGAGAAAGTTGTAGATCTCTTCGAAACCTTTCAAACGAGTATATATAAGCCACATAAAACTTTGCTTGTTCATCGTTTGAGACTAGCTGTTGTATCTGCTCAATCTAGAGGGCCGTCTACGTTGCACATTTTCTCCGTTTTTGTGCTCTACATCGCGTGAACGATCTTGTGCCCTTAGAACAAAGTTTGAGTAGTTGTCTAGTGTTTCTCCTAGCACTTGTTGTGAGGCTTTCCATTGCTTACATCAAGTCACATTGATCGTTGTGTGTGCGTACATACACTTCTCTCCATAGGGCGGTGATTCGCTAGCTTTGATTAGGCTAGGATCAGCAACATTGGCTAAGTACTTTGAACAATCTTTCAACTTGCATTAAATGAATTGATTATTGCTAATCCTTTGCTACATATTGTGCCTTCCAAGCTCCACCTACTCTTGATCAGAACAGGTTCCCTCTTGCAATCGTACCCACGCTCGACACGGTATCACGAACCAGCCACCGGCTGTACCACATCCTGTATGCTTTGGTAAGAACACTTGTAAGAGTGTGGTAAGATGCTTGAGAGTGTGTGATTCCGCCGTCCATCACCTAGTAGTTGATAGGGATAATAACTTTGTGTTGTCTTTTGTTTTCTACTAACCATGGCAGGTGAGATGACTGATGAGAAAGAGTGCGTGGTAAAGAGAGAGCTCATGACGCTCCTGGATGAGCAACGCACAACCATTAATGAGGACATCGACAGGAAGCTTCAAGCTACTACAACTACATTGCAGCGATCAATCAACGATAGTCTTGCAGCGCTCACTATACGCCTTGAAAGAATGGTGAATCGGCCACCTCACAACGGACGCGAGTATGATCAGGATGCAGCCCAAGATCTTGAGGTGGATGATGATAATGAGAGCCGAAACCGCGACGCCGGGGCTGCCCTTGCTGACCAAGATGCACGTCAACGACACCGCCTACATCACAACCGTCACGGTATGGGAGGTAATAATTATTTTCAGCACAACAATGCTCGTGTTAATGATGACCCGTTTGCTAAAGTTAAATTTACCATACCATCTTTTGCGGGTGTTTATGATGCTGAAATTTATCTAGATTAGGAGATGACAGTTGAACAAAAATTAAATGCCCATCTAGTTCCTAAAGTGCATAAAGTCAGACAAGCTATTAGTGAATTTAAGGATTTTGCTATCATTTGGTAGAATCAAATAGTTAATTATGGCTTAACACCTGATACATGGGATAGATTGAAGGTAGCTATGCGTGTTAGATTTGTTCCTCCTACTTTTAATCGTGATATGCGTAAAAAATTACAGCGCTTAGACCAAGGTAATAAATCTGTCGAGGAATACTATCAAGAACTACAAATAGGCATGCTGCGTTGTAACGTTGTTGAGTATGAGGAGGATAAAATAGCTCGTTTTTATGGTGGCTTAAGGCGTGAAATTCAGGACATAGTTGATTACAAAGAGTATAATGATATCAATAGATTGTTCCAGCTTACTTGTTTGGCAGAAAAAAAATTGCAGGGAAGACAACAAAGGACTAGGAGCAACTTTAGAAGTACATCTACATCGAGACCGATGCCAGGACAAGCCAACACAGCCCCACCTTCTGTTGTTCAGTCTGCTGCCCCTTCCGTGAGTAGGGTGCGTTCAGCAGCACCGCCACCACCGTCACGTGCATCCGAGGCAAGTAAATCTACTAGTGTGCAGGCACCAGCGCAGAGCTTTTCATCAGTTGCTTTCACGGGTCGCACGACGGGAATTGTGTGCCACCGTTGCAAAGGGATGGGCCACTTCATGAGAGATTGCCCAAGTCAGCGAGCATACATTGCGACAGACGACGGTGGTTATGCAAGTGCTAGTGATGTTGATGATGAATATGCTCTTGCAGCTAACCTTGCAGGTAATGATGATGATCATGAGACAAATAGCAACGGTGTTGAAATTTTAGGTGCCGCTGCTACTAAGAATTATAGAACCTTAATTGTGCAACGAGTATTGAGCACTCAAATGGAGCAAGCGGAGAAGCTACAACGCCATAATTTGTTTCAGATGTTCCTCATCGTCAAGGATCGCCGTGTTCGTGTTATAATTGATGGCGGGAGCTGTAACAACTTGGTGAATTCAGATTTGGTCAAGAAGCTTGGCTTGACCACACGTGCGCATCCTCACCCGTACCACATTCAGTGGTTCAACAACAGCGGTAAGGTGAAGGTAACACAATCTGCGAGAGTGCATTTTTCCATTGGTTCCTATCATGATGTTGCTAATTTTGACGTAGTGCCTATGCAAGTCTGCTCACTTTTATTAGGACGTCCATGGGAATTTGATACTGATGCAACTCATCATGGTAGAAGTAATAAGTACTCTCTTATGCACAAAGGAAAGAAACTAACTTTGCTACCTTTGACACCTGCTAAAATTGTGCAATGTGATAAAGAGATAGCTGCAAATGAGATGAAAGAACGTGAACAGGAATATGAAAATCAGCAAGTAGTAAAGAACAATTTCCCACATAAGAATGAGAAGTTGGCACCTAGTTCTAGTAATGAGGGAATTAAATTAAAGGGTTGTGTCATGCTTACAACCAAACCTATTCTTGCTGAAAATTTTGATAATGATATGCCATACGACGCTTTGAAATGCAAAGATGCTTTATTTCTCTTGATGATACATCTAGCTCTTTGCCGTCTACTGTCACTAACCTTTTGCAGGAAAATGATGATTTAGAGACAACGATTGAGTCGAGGACGACTCAAATTCAAGAAAGGGAGGATGATGAGGACATCAACCCTAAGGATGCAACCACCACTACTTCGACCCGCTGCACTGCATCCTCTACTTCTGCGAGACTTCCATATTTCCCGGTTGGACCGTCGAGCTTCGTCTACACGCCATAGTGCTATGTCTACATACCATGGTGCTGCATCTACATGCCATGGTGCTGCGTCATCAATTATTGGCCCACGGGCTATGTAATGTATTGGCCGACGACTTGGCCCATCTAGCGGACGATCTGGCCCATCTAGTGACTAGCCCCTAGGCTCGTACTGTTCATGTAGGCACTATTCACATATGAATAGTACCATGAACAGTACCCACACCCTAGGGTTTCCCCTCCTGGCCGCCCTCCTCATATAGGAGCCGCCGCCCTTTAGTTTTGCTTAGGTTTTTCTTAGATAATATTACGCTGCGATTTACTGCATTCATCGGTTTGAGGAACCTCAACTTGTGTGCTTCAATTATTATTCGCAATACAGATTGCATCTTCTACTCTCTTGTTTGTGTTCTCGATTCGCTTGCAGGAGATAGCCTTCTTGGCGAGGTCAACCGCGTTCGGCACGATTGATAACCACGGAGCAGTGGTGTAGTGATTGCGAGGGGATCGATCTGTTCGGGTTGGAGCCTTCGGATCATCAACGTCGTGTTCTCCACAATCGACGTATCAGTACCTATCGGAAGATCGGGCCACACTCACATCACCAAGGATCGTGATGATGAGTGGTGAGCGTCAGCCTTGTTGAAGAAGTCAGTGGCTAAAGAAGCTCGATGATGGGGGAAGCCCTAGTAAAGAGGAGATGAAGCTTTGCATTGAGGATGAGTTATGGACGATACGAGTCCATCAGGTAGCTAGGAGTGTGTCATCGCTGGTGAGGGGCACATCGCATCAGCGATGACGAGAAGATTCCTCATATCGTTAGACAACGACTAAAACAGACATGTCGACATCAGTGAAGATGAGAGGTCATCGCAGTTACTGAGGAAGCCACAATGTTGAGTTGGTCAACGTCGAAAAAGAAGAAGAGCGATCGACACGGAAAACAATACATCGAGCACGTATAAACATCGTGCATGTGTATATATATGCATGCATCCCTACGAATAGAAGAACGGGTGTACAAAATCAGAGAAGCAAAGAACTTGGAGTAGAGATGGTGCAACGGTAAGTACCGATGATCGGAACACGGGGGTCCCTATCGAGCTTATTCGAAAAATAATATGACAACACTATCAAAACAAAGACACTATGTTGCTATGGACACACTGAGTGTTTGAGAATACAATAGGGATGTTACAAAATCAATGAACTTGAATATGAACAATGAATGATTACACGATGATTCGTTGTTAACACCTCTTTTTTTTTTACAAAGTACTTGGGCTATACCCTTTATAGTTATTGAAGGGGTGATAATTAATGCTGCTAAAAGCACCTCTAATCTTCACGGGTGTTCTTCAGTAGAGTCTTGAATCGTCACGTATTTTAGCCAACTGTCATAAGTTGCCAGATGTATCAAATAACTGCTTTCTCGTTAGTCACATGTGAAACTGTCATGTCTCTCTACCAGTTTGCTGGTCGGGGATTGCCCAAAACTGTATAGTTGGTTAGATGATGTCCATAGCTGGTCGTCTCATGACTCAAACTAGTCGTCGAACAGTTAAGTCACAATAAAAGGTATTAGACTTCCTTTGAGTATTGGTTGTAGGTTTGTAACAGCTATAGAGGTAGTCTCTGACATGTGGGCCTACTTTGACAAATACTCTAACTTTGACCGAAAAGTTTGACTTGGTTAAGAATCATCATCAGTAAGGGATAAGCTTGGGTCCACCAGAGAGAGCATGCGGGTGTCCCTGGTAGGGATCGCGCGACAGTTGCACGCATATGTGTGTTGATGTCACAACGGTCAGCATTAAGCAATTGAAGTGAAGTTGAAGATATCTATGTGGTAGAGTATTGCATTGATAGGGGTAGTAGCCGAGAGAGATCGATTAAGCATTGAGCTTGCAGTTGGAGGTTAAGTAGAAAAGTTGTGGCGGCGAGAAAAGATAGAAGACACACGGTTTAGTGAGGCAGCTGGCGTGAGGGAAGATAAGTAAGGTAGGTCGTCCATGGTGTATTGGTGTATGCGTGAGCAAGATATTCTAATACTATGTAAACTAATAAGATAATTTATCGGACACATAATCAACATATTGCTTGAGATTAAATAGAGGTAATGTGCATACACACATTTTGGAAGAAAGTATAACTAATAGAGGAAAAATAGAGGTATATAGCTACATGATTCATACATGATGAAGAGTTGTTAACTTATTACGCTCAAGATTTTAGTCTATCAAAGCTCATACTTCAATTACATTTCTCAAGTTGTATTTTTTTTGAGCTTCTATTGTTATTTCTAATGTTTATAATATCTTAAAATTCTAAATAGCTACAAGATACATGAATATATTATCAAGTATCTAAGTTGTATTGTTTGATATTACAAACTTTAAAATAAATTTAACCACGCAAATACGTGGATCACCTTGCTAATTGCGCTAGTTGATGTATAAGACCAAACTTGGGCCAGGCACATCCAAATACGCACCAGAAGTAGGCTCATCTTTCATTGCTCATGCAAAGGATGTGTTTCCGCATCAAGAAAAAACTAAGAACCTATCAACACAAACAGCGTCATCGCGCGCGCGCTATCTCTCTTTTTCTCTCTGTACTGTAGATAAAAGCAGTGGACGATGTCACTTTTGCTATATGACCAATAAGCTTTAGTCCCTCTTTCCCAGTGTAAAGTGTGGAGGCGACGTATGCGCAAGCAACTTTGTAAGCTTCTTTTTTACACTTCGAAAGTGCCGAGGCAACTTTGGAAAATCAATTGCTTAACGAGCAGTCAATGCACACCTGATCACGCCGCACAAACTCCCCGCAAGTCGACATCCGATTCCTGGAGGGAAGAGATATCGAAGGCCTCGAAATTGGCACACCTGATCACGCCGCACAAACTCTCCGCAAGTCGACATCCGATTCCTGGAGGGAAGAGATATCGAAGGCCTCGAAATTGGCACACCTGATCACGCCGCACAAACTCTCCGCAAGTCGACATCCGATTCATGGAGGGAAGAGTTATCGAAGGCCTCGAAATTTACTCCATCAAGTCATGCGTGATTTTACACAGATACTCCCTTGTGGGACAATCATTCGATTGGACACAAATCGGAATGGATAAAGGTTGCTTCAGGAAATGAAGTTCTCTACTCGAGATGTAGAGTGTGGAGTGAATCACTTGCCCCACTGGCACGGATGATGAATCTATGATCATGTGCATGTGGCCAGGTGAGGTGTTCGATATTGAACAATCAAGAAGCCGGCAGGAGCGTCTCAAAAAGAAGAAGAAGAAGCTGGCAGGACAAAAAATAATAATAATCTAAGTTTGGTTGCATGAAACGAGCACGCGAATCCACTACAGTCGTGTAGTGTTTACAGAGCCGCCCAACGTTTGAGATGAAGTCATCGGGCTGACAATAAATACAACCCCCCTATTTCGTCATCTAGCTCGATCCAGGCAGTCGATTCTTGATCAGATAGCTTCAGTGCTGTATGGGGAGAGACTGAGTGACCACGACATATCTGTGTCCATGTGAGAGATCATCTGAGCCAAATGGGAAGCCATCTTGGCGCTGCAGATTAAAGAAACACAAGGGGGAGAAGATATTGTCGAGAAACCTGATTTAGGGATTGATAGTCGAAATACCTAAACAATCACCGATAGGTTTTAGTCTTTACATAGGACCTTATTGTACTTAGAAAGAGATCAGTCTATTAATAAAGAGGTTTACCATATTGTGTCTACATCGTTCGTCTCTCTATGATTGTTCATCTATTATGTGGTGATTGGTTGTTGAATTTCTGAGATTACTACGTTCTTCAACACGTTATCAGCACGAATCACTCTACACGGCCAAATCGGTATATCGCCGGAATTTCATCTTTCAATCTATTGTTTTTGCTATGATTAATCTGGTAGATTAATTTGCATATATCTGTTTAGATCTGTTAATGTACTAATTAGCCTTCTGTTTAATTAGTGTTCTAATTAGTAGATTAGTCCGGGTGGATTAGATCTACCACTGGTACTGCTCATCGTTTGGATTATTGTTCATACGTGAAATCGAAAAAAGGCCTAGCTCGAAGCCGGCTGCTAGCACCCACTGGGTCGCCACACGCTACCCGAAGCGGGCCGCTCACCGCCTTCGCCTTCGCCGCGCAAGCGTGCGTCTGAAGCCGTCGCACTCGTCGTGTTGCGCCGCTGTCTGGCCGCCATCGCGCCGCGCCACCGAGCTCGTATTGTCGTGCCGCGCCATCGAGCGCCGCTTTTCGCTGCTAGCCTCACAAGCCGCCATGCCGTGCACGAGCCCACCACTCGCCTCGATGGTCCCGCCGGTCACGTGATGTTTCTCGCTGCTGACCCGCCGCCGTGCTATGCCTCCGCCGGCCTGCAGCCCCCGCGCCGCCAGCTCTGCACTTTTCGCACGCGCGCACGCCAATGGTGGGGAACAGGAGGAGGGGAATCCCTAATTCTCCCCAGTGTATTCCTTTTCTTAAATGTGCAGACGGGTATAGCTCAAATCGAGATAAACAAAGGGAAAGAAAAAAAAGAAAAAATCGGGAAAAGAAAAAAAAAGGAAAATCCTAAAAATTTACATATAAGCCCTCGGAGTTCTAAAAATTACGGGGATTTTTTCGCATATAAGGAATTTTTGTGAAAACCCCTAGAGTTTGGGAAATTTACGATGGATTTTGGATATTTAGATATTCTTGCAGAATAACCCCTCGAGAATCTGATGGTTATTGTGTAGTTTAGACCCTTGTTTTATGGTTATTTGATATAATATTGTTTATTTTTATGCAATAACCTTAAATAATATTAGAAACATGGTTTTTAGGTATACGAGCTTCCATAATTTTGTGAAACTATAGACTTAGTACACACCGGAAGTTTCATACCATGGGTTTTATTTCCTTAGATTTATTTGCTGAATTGTTTTCTGTCGTATTGATAATTCTAAAAATTATCCATATACCTCATTAATTAGCAAAAAATCATAATAATTGCTAGGAAAATCCTAGAAATTCATAGAAATGTCTGTTAAATAGATGTTAAACCAATCTTTACTGATTTTGCAGTATTCATGCTTTAAATTCAATTTTACATGTAGTAAAACTGAATAATTGCATGAACCTAATGTAGGAGATGTCAGACAAAGAAAGAATTGGCTGAGCTTGCCCTGAATGGTAACAACTTCCTCACCTGGTCGATGGACGCAAAGATCAGCTTGAAGTCTTGATCTCTTGGAGATGCCATCATCGAGCCAGCACCTGGTGCCTCCGCCATCCTTGAGGCCGCTAGGTATGTGGCTTTGCACTTCCTGAGTTACCACCTCCATGAAGACCTGAAGTCTGAATATTTAATGGAGGAGGATCCATTGGTGTTGTGGAATTTTCTGAAGGAACGCTACAACCAGCAGAGATTTGTCCTTCTCCCAGAAGCACAAAGAGAATGGACTAACCAACGCTTTCAGGATTTCAAGACCGTGACAACATATAACTCTGTCATGCACAAACTTATCTTCAAATTGAGGTTCTGTAACCAGACAGTTACCGAAGTCGATATGATAGAGAAAACCTTGTGCACCTTCCACCCAATATGCGGATACTGCAGCAACAATACCGCAATGTGAAGTACTCAAAGTACTCCGAGCTGATGTACACTCTGCTGGAAGTAGAGAAACATGCAGAACTTCTGATGAAAAACCATCACATACGTTCCATTGGGACGATGGCTGTCCTGAAGCACATGCAATGGCTCAGTAGGCTAGCAAAAGCTAGGACCGCCGAAAAGGTCCAAAATAGAATAGGGGCAAATGAAAGAAGGTTGGGGTGCAGAGAGGCAGGGGGTAAACCCTATGGTAGAGGAACAGGTAAAGAGAGGCCCCAGAAGCAAGAATTAGGCAGCAAGACTGCTAATCCTCCCTAGACGTGCTTCAGATGTGGTTGCATCGGCCATTGGTCACGTACTTGCTGCACCTCGTAGCACTTAGTCAAACTCTACATGCAGTTCACAGGACGAGTCAAGAAGACTCAGGGGAACAAAGTTGGGGGCTCATTTCATTGCTCAGCCCGCTTTGATTGGACTGTCTCCTAGCCAAGATGTCAAGAAAAATGATTACATGGTTCTTGACGATAAGGCTTAGGGAGAAGGCACCTCCATGGAGAAAGACGATCTTCTTGGATTGGATCTCCTAGACCTCCATAAGGACAACTAGGATCCATTTAGAGACATGAAGTAGTCACGTTAGATGTTTTATTGCATATCAGTTTAGTTTCCGTTCTGGATGAATATTGGTTTATTCATGCTCATATTGAGCATTTATCTTTTATTATTTGCTTAGGCTGAACTCTTGGCATTATTTTTTCCATATTAATTCAATTCATTATTTTATTGGTCTATGTTTGTTCTATTTAATTTTGAACTATATTTTCTGTTGAATAATTGTTTAATTATAAATCATGTTTTAAATATATAGTAACCGGCATGAAATGGCAAAAGAGAAAATTTGTGTTGTAGACAGTTGCACTACTAATTCGATCTTTAGGGAAACTAAATATTTCCAGACATTAACTAAGAAAACCGAGAATATCATGACCATCGTTGGAAGCGATGCACTCATAGTCGGCACTGGAAGGGCCATCATAGTTCTCTCGATGGGTACATATGTAACAGTTGAGGATGCTCTTCTGTATCCCGAATCTAAACATACCCTCCTTAGTTTTAAAGACATTCGTCTGAATGGATTTCACATAGAAACTGATAATGAGAATGGTACATAATACCTACTCATGACTAAATCTAATGGATGCCAGAAGCAAGTGGTTGAAAAACTCTCATCTTTCTCATCAGGATTGCACCACACTTTATATAAAATCTGAAGTTTATGTTGCGATGAAAACAATTGTTAAACACCCAATTTTTTAAAAGATCCATCATGATCATTTGGGTCATCCTGGTTTGGGTATGATGCAAAAAGTTATTAATAATTCTGTTGGCCATAACATGAAAACTATAGACTTTTCTAGACCTAAAGATTTCATATGCCCTGCTTGTGCTAAAGAAAAATTAATTACTAGACCCTCTTATCTGAAATTAAGAGATGAATCACCTAGTTTTCTGGGGAGAATACAGAGTGATAATTGTGGACCTATTCAACCCCGGTCGGGCCCCTTTAGATATTTTATGGTCCCGTTAGATGCCTCTACTAGATGATCCTATGTTTGCCTGTTGTCTACACGAAACCATGCTTTTGCAAAATTGATTGTCCAAATAATTAGATTAAGAGCCAACTTTGCAGATAAACAGATTTAGTCCATTCGGATGGACAATGCTGGCGAGTTTACCTCAAAGACATTTAATGATTATTGTATGGCTATGGGCATTAAAGTATAGTATTATGTACCACATGTTCACACTCAAAATGGCCTAGCAGAATCATTAATTAAAAGAATAAAACTTATTGCTATGCCATTCTTACAGAATTGTAGGCTACCCACCAGCTGTTGGGGCCACGCAATGTTGCACGCTGCTGCATTAATCCAGCTCAGACCAACTGTATATCATCCAATTTCCCCTTGTAATTAGTGTTTGGAAAAGAACCAAGTATTTCTCATCTGCGAAAATTCGGCTGTGCTATATACGTGCTGATTTTACCATTGCAACGTACAACCATGGGCTCTTACTGGAAGTTGGGGACCTATGTAGGTTTTGAATCTCTGTCAATTATTAAATACCTAGAGCCGATGACTCTTTTCTCCAATCCCTTTTTTCCTACTGGGTTTTTGGGAGAAGTTTTTAATGTGACGTATGCATGACGTGGTATTCGCCCAAGGGAGAGTGTTGAGAAACTCTGATTTAGGGATTGATGGGCGGAATAACTAAACTACCCCCGGTGAGTTTTAGTCTTTAAATAGGACTCCACTGTATTCAGAAATAGATCAATCTATAAATAAAGAGGTTCTCTATATTATGTCTACATCGTTCGTTTTTGTGTAATTGTTCATCTATTGTGCGGTGATTAGTTATTGAATTCTAACGATTACTACAACAGATGTGTGGCTATCGAAAAAGATCTTTTTAGGCTGCTTCCACAGCCCCACGTTCATGCATCTACTCATCTCACTTCCCTCCAGAAAAAAAAAGGGCCAGGGTGCATATGAGAACAGCAGCATCTGGCCAGGCTAGGATAAGATATGAATAGATGATATGCTGCTGGGTCCCTTGGTGTCTTCTGGGACGGCCTCACCCAAGTCTCGAGAGTCCAGCCGCACGACCAGAAAATCCGTTCCACTCCTCGTTACGGAAGGATTTTTTTTTTTATGTCCAGAATTTTCAACATCTGATCCACATTAAAAAAGAAAAAACACATAACTCCGCAAAGCGTTCATAGGAGCAGCGTTTGAACCGTAACAGACTAAAACCTAAAACTCCCTTATAACACTGTGCCTCTACAGTCCTTACAATAACTATGTCCCAGCACAGCCAAATAGCGAGGCCCATGGTCGAACCCTAGCCAGCCGCTTGCTTCAACGCAAGCACACCAAGTGAGCTAAGCTCACTCCTCACTCCTTGTCACGGAAGGTAGTGTTTGGAATACAGCAACTTAGGAAAACATTGCAGTTGCTATAGAGACCTTGTAAAATTTCCGGCTGCCAAACGGGGCTTCGCAGGCCGAAACTGAAGGTGTTACCGTCGCGCAAATGTAATGGTCGGCCAGAAAAAGAACGTACACGGTGCGCATACACGGATGGATCGGCGTATCAGAAACAGAATTGCACGGATCGGAGCCAGCAGCCGGCTGCAGAAAGCACGCACCAACTTGGGCGATCCGTAGTGGAAGCACCAGGGCTTTTCCACGGGAGGATTTGTGGCGAGGAGGGTTGATACTTGATTGGCAGTATGAGAAGAACCGGATCCCCATGAGCTTTTCACCAGAGAATGTGAGTGAAAGATGGTCACGGAGTCACAGCCTGCTCGGAATTGGATGCCCCTTTCTGGCGCGGGTAGCCATCAAGATTGAGAGGAGAATTTGAGCTGCTCAGGTGGTGCGCAAGCTAAGCGGCACGGTGCGTCAATGCTAGGCTAGCCGTGTGATTGTTACGTCACCGGCAGCAATCTTGTCTCGGATTTGGAGGTCAATCAGAGACCCCCTGTCCCAGCAAGACCCCGAGCAAGGAAACGACTTGTGTAGTTATCTGTAGTACTTTTTAGTGCTAGTAGTCACTTGGTGTGGCATGTTGCTGGATCAACTGTAGTAGCTCAGCCTTTTGCCGTCAACAAGCACTTGAGAGTTGCTTCTTTGCAGTAACTTGGTGGCTGGCATGTTTGCCGGATCAACTGTAGCAGATGCCTTTTGCCGTCAAGTATCGCTTGAAAGTACCAGTCGTCTGCGCTGCTAAGTAACTGAGCTTCGCTCGAGTCCTTCGGCTAGTGTACTGTAGATAGTACTGTAATTATTACTTTGTTGGTTTCGCTAATTAAAATCGAGAGAGATAAACACCCCTTTAATAATAAAAAAATCGTCTGCGCTACCGGCCTACAGCTCCGAGAAGGCAGGTACCAATCATGGAGAGAAACTTTTTCAAATTTACCAGGCTGAAACAATTCATACGAAAGCCCAAGTTTGCTCATGGGTTGCACATGACATCTTGTAACTGGCCCAGGGCCTAGCTATAAACAAGACTACCAGTTTTCCACACATGAGCAGAGGCAGATCTATGCTATTGCGTTGCAGTTTACACCCATAAGAGTCACCAGAACACTTGTATCAAAATCCAAAAGGGGGTTTCATGATTATTGACTAGTACTAAACAGTACATGAGTTCATTGCTCCCACCAATACCCAACTCTTAGCCATGAACCAATGAATTTCCAGGCACTGGATCAGTTTACACTTCTGATCGACGATTTCGACATCTCACCACCAATCCAAAAAGACGAAGACTAACCAAACAATTTCAGTGCAGCATTGAAGTGTGGCGAACTGGCGATTACAGATGAGCTAGCTGCACATATGTTCGCTCATATAGGCCCATCACCTGATCAGCCACTCCCCACATTATAGGCTGACCAGGTGGAATCCTCATGAGCCTGGTAGGCAATCCTTTCCACAGGGCTCGGAGGCCCTCTTCGGCGTATATTGTCCGTATCGCATGGACCATGCCCTTGTACTTGACGTCGCCAGTTCTCCCCTGGGCCATCAACCAATTCTTCACGAGATCGAAGGGTCCAGTGCAGATTGGCCCTGCAGTTCCTGCAAGGAACCCCGAGACCATCGACTGCCATGGCTGGACAACCTTCCCGTCTCTTTTCATGCTTCTTCCAGAGGACAATGTCGAATGTGTTCTTGACTGTGAACATTGCAGCTTGGTTTGTGCCATTACGCATCACAGTTGGTAATGCTCCAGCCCAGAGACCAAAAAGGCCTTCCTCCCGAACGATTGTCTTTGCACAGTGTATGGGCCCTTATATCTGAGCAGGTCTGGGCGCAGTCCTTTCTGTTGCTGTAATCTGATCTTCACCACCTGCATCCACCGTAAAGAAACATTACAGCAATTCCCTCAATAGTACAAGCTTTAAATAAACAAAAAATTCAGTGACAAAATGTAAATTTAGTTCCTCCCATGAATATGATAAACAACGTACATTAAAAAATGTCAAATAATTTTATGTAAATTTTAAGGGTGCTATTTATTCCATTTCCCTGCTTTTACTTCATAGAATATTAATTACGTACTACAATACGTTTGTCTTCGTTTTCAGCTCGCACTGATGATTCATTCCTAGAACACTGCACTTCCAGTCAAGGATAGAAAAACTGAATTTCCAAAAAATAACGGTGGTTTTCAGGCCAACATTCCATTTCATCTCATTTTGTCTTTGTATCTTCTACAATTTATAACGTCCGGCAACTTCTAATAATTAGTAGTACTTCCTTAATCCTTCCCAACTAGCATGAAACAATATTAATACAGTTGTGCTATAGAAGCTGCTGGTCCAATTAAAAGGGACAAGTTGAACTAGATAACTTCCACTTTGGCCAGGACTCTGTAAGTACAACATCAGAAGAACCTCCAAACCAATATTCATAATGCATTACTGATATTATATAGTTTATCGAATCAAGCTCCAATTCCTTCTTTGTAACTAACCGAATTTGTAACACCTCAGCCCCACACGAGCCTGGAATGCTACTAAGGTAACTTTACACAAATATAAGCTAAGACAATTTACTAAATTTTGGCAGAACTTTTTTTATATTTCTAACTTCACAGGGGTTTCAACAGATAAAAGGGTTTTATAACTAAATATTGCAACATTCAAAATCATCAATAAGCGAACAGGAACTTGCTAATCAACTAAACAAATCCTCAAGCATCCAACTATGCTACTCATCATCGTTACAAATAAATCAATGCGGAAACATAATCATGAAGAATCCTTTAAGCAGTTGCTTAATTATTAAGGCATAGTCTGAGAATTAAAGTTCATAGCAGTGTGTGTGAGATCATAATGCTACTCCCTCCCATGAATGCTTTTCTTGCTCTGGGTACCTAAAACAACAAAGAAAGCAAGAGTGAGCCCACAGACTCAGCAAGTACATATAAAAGAACATAATTCAAATCACCACATCAGCATCAATTTTCAGAAGCACAACATTAAATCATTCCACATGCATATGCAATGCTCAAGGGTTCCTTCTCTTTATCTCTTTTTGCATTTTACCGGTAATGCAAAGTATGCAACCGTCATTGCATACCCATGCTCGTGCTCGCAAGCGCAGGACCAATTGCCCAATACTCCGCAAGTATTGGGGACCTCAAGCCCACACTCCACAGGTGTGGGGACCTCAAGCCCGTCACATACATGACGGGGACCTCAAAGATGTGCATGCTTGGTCATCACAAGACCAGGCCTTAACATGATATCAATATGCATATGCACCATCTCTATTCAGCATCAAAGTACCAAAGGCAATAACAACATTCATGAATAAAGTATAGCCATACTTTGAACATTCAGCACTCTTATTATGCACACTTGCCAACAGCCATACGACACTAACATGCATCAAACACGCATTCATGTCTAAGCAATCACAAACAAGGTAACAACGATGCACTTGCCTCAACCGTGCGGGAACGAAGGACGCGAAGAGGGTGCCGCCTCCGGAACTAGTCCCACACCCTTGAAGAATCGCAGGGAGATGACGAACCACCCCTACAAAGAAGATCCTCTCCCTCTTCCCCTTCTTCTTCCTCTTTTTCTTCTTCTTGGTCGGCAGCACCCGAAGGAGACGACGCAAGGAGACGGGGTGGTACTGTTCATGGGGGTATCAGCGGTGGTTACTCAGAGCACACCGTGCTCTGACTACCCCTAGGTTTCCCCTCCTTTTATTGGTGGTTGGCCCCTCCTGGGCCTCCTAGGCCAAAGCCTGAGGCCCAGGTTGTCGAATAATTGCAGAAACCCCCTCTAATCCTCTGTTAATTCTATTTTTTTTCTAGTTGGTTATTCTCTCTAATTCTTTCTTTTCACTTAAATAGACTTAGGGTATTACAGAATTCCCCACGCTATTGTGTGGCTAGTCCAATACTTATGTTGTATTTGTTACAATACCTCTAAAAATAATGTTATATTTGGTATCCAACTCTAATACTTATATATATAACTGAAAATACAATTGTATTTTTTCATACTACTTTAATAGCTCCTATATACATCTAATTAATCTGCAGTATTATAATCTAGACCCACCACAATTGACGATGTAGATCTTTCTCTTTTTCATCCGATTAACGTGGTAATTTCTAGCTATTGATGGCGAACATAGTGATTTCTTGTTTCTATCTAAATAATATAATAGATACCATAAAAGCTTTCAATGAGACATTTTTGTTCCAAATTAGACCTATATATGAGTTTTGATTCTGCTACCTTATCGTTTTGTTCCCCCTTTTGATATGCTCTTTTCATTTTCCTATAGTCGTCTAGTCTTTGTTATGTAGGTCAGGGGCGGATGCTATTGGGTTCATGGGTGTTCAGCTGAACACCCATTATTTTTTGTAAAAAAATCCATTGTATAATATGTATACTATATATATATAATAAAATATACTCTTAATTAGGTCAATTAGATCACAACTCCCTCTCAGCCCATCAAACCATGTCTCCCTCTGGAGCCCCACAGCCACAAACTGGAACATGTGATGGCCAACCTATAGTCACACACCATTCGACCTTACCCTTTGGGTATTGGACCATTCAGTCCAGCCACAACAAAGTCATTCTCCCTCATCTCTCTCTAATCCTATCAATCAAAAGACAATAGCCGACTCTCGCATCTCTCCTCTCTCTCTTGATGCGGTGGCGCGGCCACGACGAAGCCAAACATGGCAGTAGCATGGAGGTCGGAGGAGCAAGGTTGAGCACTGGCCATCACTCGGGCCGTTGGCGTTGGGGCGCCGAGTGGGAAGGGCGACCGGGTAGCCCTGTGAGTCATCTGTAGCCGGCGGTAGCGACCCGGCGCCTCGCACGGCTCTTGACAAGAAGGTAACTGCGCCAGCGCGCGGCTAGGGTACCTAAATTCCCAACGGCGTAGAGGTGAGTTCAATCCAAATTACCAAATCCTCAATTCCCAAATCATTAAAGAGCAAACTCAAATACCCAAATTAATAATTTTGTTTGTGTTAGTTTGAATTGTGATTGATAAATCTTGTCTTTTCTTGATTATTTTGTAATTTCACTAAATTATTTGAGATGTTGTCATTAGTACAAATAATTTGTATTTTTGTTTTTTCTACTGTGCATCTTTATGTTTTACATTGAACAATATTTTTGCAACTTCGAACACCCATTTTGAAAATCCTGGGTCCACCATTGATGTAGGTAACAATATGATGCTAACATGTATCGAAAGATGCTACTTTAAAAATGTTGGTGTTTCCCATTTAACACAATGGAACGTCTTGGGAATAAGGCAAAGAAGCATAAGTTAGAGACGAAAAGAATTGCCAATGCATACAACATTAAAAAACGGAGCAGGTGATTGGCTGTAACATCTGGGTCAAATGTATTAGACAACATTCTAATGGGCAACCAAATTGTTTTAAAATAAACGGGCAAAAGGACTACCTATTATATTAACTAGGCACCTGTGTGTGCATTAGTGCGCTTGTTGTATGTCTGTATGTTTGAATCGTGACACGAATGAAGAGTGAAAGTAGGATACTGATGCAGGAGTGGATAATTTGAAGAATGGAAAGATAAATATGTAGCTAGTTTGGCTGGGACGCTGTAGAAAAGACTAAGAGTAAATACGTAACTAAATTGTAAGTAAGAATATATTGAAAGATAAATCAGGTGCGGTGTAACGTTGCAGTATCTGTGTTTTGCGTAGCGGGACTGCTATAATGGAGAAATAAAAGTGTTACATATTGTTCTGACATATGCACATAAAGGTTGAAGATGAAACAATTCTGTGCAAGGAAAAAATAGGTGCATCACGCTATAGTAGTGAGAATACATATCAGGTTGATTCATTGGAATAGAGTACCGACCATGATGTAGTGTAATCTGAAACAAGTGGGAACAAAATTAAACCACATATAAAGAGGCAGCTTTAATAAGTACAAAGTACTTGGTGACAGACAAGATAAGCGTTATTAATTACGCATAAGAGAGTACGTGTATCGTGGGTGAAAAATAGGACAAACTGTGCTGCTAATTTTTTACAACACCATATAGGTACGTACATAATACATAGTTGATCTGTAATACCATAATGTAGGAAACACTGAAGATAGCTTCAATTTCCCCTTTGCCATGATTGCTATCCAGTCACTTAGAATGTCAGCTTCCTCCATGAGATGGGTGGTCAAGACAATAGCTCTTCCTTTCTTTGCCTCCTCTATGATGTCTCAGACATGCCTCCTTGTTATTGGATCTATGCCAGTTGTCTATGTAGGATATACAATTAGATTAACATATGACAATGGATGTGTAGCAAGCAAACTGATGGTAAATTTGACATATCTCTACCGGTTCATCAAGAAAGACCAATTTTGGGTCACCAATTAGAGGAATTGCAACACTTAGCAGGTGTTTCATTCCTCCACTGTAGCGACCTGATCTAACATTAGCTACCTGACTGAGCTTCACTTGGACTAATGATTGCTCTGCTACCTGCATTGGGTGAACAACCAAAAGAAAGATAAAAATGCAAAACCATGAAGAGTTTTAAGGAGCACATATCAATAGGTACTTCAGGAACATACTGCCTTGATTGTTGCTGCAGGCAATCCCTTGATGCTGGCAAACAACTCCATGTGCTCCTTAGCTGTCAATGCGTCCCTCAGGATGTCAAATCGAAAGAAATAAAACATAAATATTTATCTCTCATACAAATGCATCAGCACATCCTTTGGTAATATGAGAATGTTTAAAGCACCTACTGTGGACGGACTATTGACGAGATTAAAACCTCTATGTATTATCTTTAATACATAAAAGACCATACGTCTTCATGGTCGTAACTCTGAGGTGCACGACCACCTGGTCGTAGGAATTCCGAGGTTACGCAATGGATACCTGAGTCGAGCGGAGGCTAGTGCCAAGCCTCGGCCAGAGAGCGTCGCAAAAAGTATGAAGCGATATCCGGAACTAACTCCGTGAATATTCCACCGTGTGAAGAATGGAACACGTGCGTAATCCATACCACACGACGTTATACACGGATAAACAACTACCTTGCGGTTGTTTATCTCACAGACACATAACCGCCGACGGTTGATCATTGGCAACTATCATATGACCGACCAGCGACAACGCTTCATATTGACGCGTCTTCTCCAGTAAGCATCACCTCTTCAAAGGTTATTTAAAGAAGGAAGATGAAGCAGCTGGAGGGAGATCGGATCATCAGAAGATAGAAAGAAAGAAGCATTGTCTTGTACTCTAGAAAGCGATCAGTCATTATGTCGAATACACCCTTGTAAAATCTCGGTTCATACTAATAAAAGCGGTCCCATTGCAATCCCAAGATTTCCACGTCATTCTCTCTTTTTCCATTTATTGTAAGATCGCGACTTGATCGTCCACAGTGTGGCGCCGTCCGTAAGTGCGCGCGTGGAATCTTGGAAGGCGGTGTTGCTCATCGATTCTTTGTCCATTTCCACTGTAATCGCTCATGCGGTTATGTCGAGAAGTTGGGACGAGAGAATTGGTTCGACCGCGGACTCGCCAACCTTGACATGGGCGCATGCATGCGCGCCATGGAGGAAAATGGAGCCTCTTCATCATCCTCCTCTTCCATCGGGCGCTGCTGCGAAAAAGCGAAATCGGCCGGATGGATGAGGATACACCACCTGCGATCGATGGTGTTTCGGAAGAGACGCTCGACCGGTTGAGAAAAGCGAAGGCTTGGCAAGCCGGACTCGCGACCAGCAAGAAAGGTGAAGAAAACCCAACTCATCAACTCGAAGTCCAATATACTTTTATTGCGATCATGGTTGATAGATACTCACCGCGGCTTCTAGCAATTCAGAGCCAACCGAGCACTTGGTGACGATGTCGATGAAACCCCGGTGATAAACGGATGGGGATAATAAAACTCGACATCGATCGGCGATTCGCGTATCAGCCGAGACCATTACAGGACCTCGGGAGAAGTGCGATCACCGATTATTCTCCATCGTGGAAACTCTTGGTGAAAACTGCGAAAGGCTCTCCATTGATTACGATGGAAGCTCATCGAGGATAATCGTTGGAAACACGAGGTCAATGCGATCGGAGATTCGAATCAAGATGTCGTGTACGGTCCTCCACACAATGCCTCGCCACCACATAATGATGGAGATGATCGGCGGTCGGGCACCAAATGCCGAGGTCACAGGCGGTGGGCGTCCATCAGTTAGTCGCTGATCTGCCTAGCCAATGCGGGGAGATCGCAAGACCCGGAGAAAAGAGAATTCGTGCCATCAAACACCTCTTTACGGTAGAAACCTCGTAAGACCTTGGTAACAATACGTAACTGCAGCGAGTTAGAAATATGTTAAATACTTCGACCTGTTTTGGCGAAACTCCGGGTTTGCACGACTTGTAGGTCAAGTATCGGAGATTATCAGCAGACCATGCGGCGCTGCGGAAGCATATCGGGAGCGAAGGCAACCACGAGTCGACCATGACTTCATCTCGGCATTCTTCCTCGGCGAAGCTAGCGTGGTCGTGTTGAGGTCAACTAACACAAGGACCACCGGCGCTTCCACCAAGCAGTCATGAGGGAAGAAGATTGTTTCAGAATCTTCACCTCGCCAACAAGAGCAAACACTTGGACCGATGATCTTGGTATCATCTTAACCGAACAAGCGGTCAAAGCGTTCAAACGCATACGACCGGATCGGGATACGTAAAATCAGCGATCGGTCCCGTGAATCGGTCCCCGATCGATTATAATCAAACACCTTTTCAAAGAAGGCGCGTGAGGCGATCCGCAGTTGTCGAGCTTTCTCGCGAGGCTCCAAGGCGTGCGTTGGCCAAGCAGTTCGACCGCCAACCCTTTGGATAAATTCAATGGGACCCAAAATCCTTTAGAATTTCTTGATTTATACCACCTTCTCGAGATACCATTTGGCGCGATGAAAATGTAATGGCTAATTATCTTCCACGGTACTAGAAGGATCAGCCGATCATGGTTGCTAAATTTACCTATCGGATCTGTGTATACTTGGGAGCGACTTTGCGATCTTCTAATTGCAAACTTTAGAGGTACGTCGATCATGCGGAAAGGAGGATGATCTCCACAGGATATGACAAAACCTAATGAAACTCTTCGACAATACATCAAGAGATTTAGCCAAGTTCGCAACTCGATTCCAGAGGTTGCGAGTCTTCGTTATCCGGGCTTTTAAGCGGGATTAAGAAATCGAAGGTTTCACGGAGGATCTAGCAATTCATCCCCACGAACAACCATCGAGCTCTTCGACATGGTGACAAATGCGCAACGGCTAAGCGGTCGAGTGGAACAAGCCGTTGATCGAAAAGACAAGATCCCCACTGAGTGCGGATAAGTCGGAAAAGAAGCGTAAGAAAGCTCTCAAAAGAAGAAACACGAGAACTAACAATAAGGAGGTTACGTTGTTCTGAAATTTCCCAAAGGAAGAAAAGATTACTCGGTCATAGCAAAGCAAAAGCTCAGACCAACGAGTATAAGAAAAGCAAAAATGGTGTCCTCTCCATAAACAAGCGGGGACACGATTTACGAATCAGCTATCGCTTAGCGGAAGAAATTGAATGATTATTATGCGGTAAAGGTCCACTTCCTTCAATTCAAGAAATTGGGAAACAAGCTCGAGAAAGGACAAGGATGGTGGCGAGGAGATGGAGTATCAAGAACCTCGGCATCTTGTCGATGTAATTTCGGGGATCTTCTTTATATGAATCAAACGTCACTGAAGGCCATGGGCGAGAAGTCAACCTTGCTGAAACTCCGATCATCACCAAACCTTCAAGGTGGTGGAGACAATTATCTCCTTTAGCAAAGAAGATTGCCCAATTCCTTCAACTCGACCAGGTAGGTTTCCAATTGTCGTTGAGCCTACTATGAATAACTGCAAGGTTAATCGGGTTTTGATAGATGGGGGTAGTTCTTTAAATATTCTCTTTGCAAGCGCATTGGAAGATATGCAGATTCCAAATTCTAAGGTAAAGCCTGTGAAATATGCCTTCCATGGTATAGTTCCTGGATCTACCGCTAAGCCAATAGGGCAATTATCCCTATTGGTTACGTTCGGAAAACCCGACAATTTCCGAACAGAAAAAGTTTCTTTCGATGTAGTGAATTTTGAAACAGCATATAATGCAATCCTTGGTCGTCCAGCCTTAGCAAAATTCCTGGTAGCTACGCATTACGGTTACCAGAGTTTGAAAATGCCGGGACCAAAGGGTGTCATCACGGTCCAAGGTGATCAGAAAATCGCCTACGCATGTGATCGAAAATGTTTAGAACTGGTCGATGAGCTTCCGACCAGAGGAACTAACACCGCTACCATGCAGGTCAAACACTCAAGACCAAAGATAGCACCAAAGCCTTCCGACCGGATGAAAGAGGTACCACTGACTAAAGCGCTTGAGAGTGCCGAGATTCAGTGGGAAGGACTCAACCCCAAATAGGAAGAGTCGCTCGTCTCCTTCCTCCGAGCAAACCAGGATGTATTAGCCTGGCAGGCATCCGACATGCCCGGAGTCCCCAGGGAGGTGATCGAGCATAGGCTAGCATTGCAGCCTGATAAAAGACCGATCAAGCAGAAGCTAAGGCGTTTTGCACCTGATCGGAAAATAGCAATCCAGTCGGAGATTGACAAGCTACTCCAAGCTGGATTCATCCGTGAGGTCGACCACCCGGAACCGCTTGCCAATCTGTAATGGTTAAAAGGCCAATGGAAAATGGCGTATGTGTATCGACTTTACAGATTTAAATAAAGCTTGTCCAAAGGATGATTTTCCCCTTCCTCGCATTGATCAACTTGTAGACTCTACCTCCGGGTGTGAGTTATTAAGTTTTTTAGATGCATATTCGAGGATACCACCAGTTAATATGAGTAAAGAAGATGAAGAGAAAACTTCCTTCATCACTCAATTTGGTACCTCTTTGTTATGTAAAGATGCCATTTGGTCTTAAAATCTTTGGTGCGACGTTCCAAGGTTGATGCGAAAACCTTTAGTACACGAGATAGGTCGAATCTTGAAGCCTATGTTGATGACTTGGTCGTAAAAGTATCAACATTGGTGACCACATTCCGCACCTACAAGAGACTTTCAATAATTTAAGACGTCATAACCTTAAATTAAATCCGGAAAAGTGTGCGTTCGAGTTTCATCGGAAAAGCGCTCGGGTTTCTAGTTTCGCTAGAGGCATTGAAGCAAATCCGGTGAAAATAACCGCTATCGATCGATGCGTTCCCGACCACGAAAAGGAAGTCGAAGCTAACGGTGTATGGCGTCGTTAAGTCGTTTCATAGCACGGTTAGGTGAAAAGGACTCTCATTCTTCAAGCTTCTCGGAAACATGGAAGTTTGAATGGACTAAAGAGGCAAGCGGCGCTTTGAGGAGCTTAAGCGGTATCTTACGAATCCTCCGGTCTTAGTCTCTCCAAGATTGGAAGAAACATTGCTAATTTACGTCCGCCGCAACGCCACGGGCGATTAAGCGGTGTATTGGTCGTAGAACGTGATCGTATCCAACGACCAATATATTACGTGTTAAGTCTTGCATGGACCAAAAGAACGA
This sequence comes from Ampelocalamus luodianensis, assembly GCA_036346255.1. Classification (NCBI taxonomy): domain Eukaryota; kingdom Viridiplantae; phylum Streptophyta; class Magnoliopsida; order Poales; family Poaceae; genus Ampelocalamus; species Ampelocalamus luodianensis. The sequence continues at coordinate 20,071,925 of CM070622.1, read as the reverse complement.
TATCCACAGATACGTAAATTGCTCTATGGTCACCTTATGACTTCAAGGAAACTTAGACATTATTTTCGGGCCCATAAAGTGGTCGTACCTCACGGATATCCGCTTGGTCAAGTCCTAGGTAACAGGAGTCATCGGGGCGAATAGTGAAATGGGCGGTTGAGCTTGGGCGTTTGACCTCCATTTTGTCCCTAGAACAGCGATTAAGTCTCGTGCAATAGCGAGAATTCATTGCGAATGGACAAACCCGAACCCTCCCAAGAACGAGTACGAGTTTGGACCGTGGACAATGTACTTTGATGGTTCCTTGATGCTTCAAGGCTCGGGTCGGGTCGTTTTGATTTCCCCTCTTGGCGAACAACTTAAATATGCCATTCGATTAAACTTTCTTGCTACAAATAATGCGGCGAGAATCGAAGGTTTCTTTGGCGGGACTTCGAGCACTCGTTAAGCTCAGGATTCGCAGATTGCTAGTGAAAGGTGATTCTCAACTAGTAGCGAATCAAGTAGGGAAAGAGTATCAATGCTCTAGTACCAAGATGTCATCATAATCGCGGAATGCGGAAACTTGAAAAGCATTTCTTCGGTTTTCAGATCCAACACATTCCTAGAAAGGAAAACTTTCGCGGACTGATTGGCGGATGGCTTCCACACGGACATCCGTCCCGCCGGAGTTTTCTCGAGAAACTCGATTCACCCTCGGTAGTCGAGCCTTCCGAGGACATAGATGTTAGCAAGGAGGTTGCACACCTTGATTACGCAAACATGGATGCTCCACGGGTCAATGATGGTTGGCGCCATCACGATCGCAGTAGAGATTGGATGACATCGATCTACAATTATCTTGACATGACATAATTCCGAAGATGATGTAGAGGCTGATCGTATTGCACTAAAAGCCAAATCATACACTCTCATTGAGCGTACTTTATATATGCGAGGATCTCACGGAGTGTTGATGAGATGCATATCTCAATCGGATGGCATTAAATTGCTAACGAAATTCATGAAGGAGTTCGTGGAGCTCATCATTCCTCTGAGTAACTGGTCGGTAAAGCCTTTAGGCAAGGATACTCTTCGCCAACCGCCCTTCATGATGCAAAAGAGCTCGTGACGAAGTGCGTACAATGTCGGTTTCATAGCCGACAAGTACATCGGCCGTCTCAAGCTTTGCAAACAATCCCTCTTTCTTGGCCTTTTGCAAGCACAGGATTTGGACATTCGGGACCTTTCCCAAAGGCACCGGGGCGTTGAGTTCTGTTCGTCATGATTGACACGTTCATTAAGTGGATCGGCGAGCGGTTGTAAAACTACAAGCTGAAGCCGCCAAGAGGTTCCTAACAAAAAGCGTGATTACGGTTTGGTGTACCCGATCGTATAATCGCGATAACGGTGCGATTCTCAGCGAGCAATTTTCAGAATTGCGCGAAGAACTAGGTGTCAAGATACATTTCGCCATTGCTCATCCACGAGCAATGGAGCGATTGAGCGAGCCAATGGTATCATAATGCAAGGGATCAAGCGGCGAGTGTTCGACCGATTACTTCAGCGGTCAGGAGCTTGGGTTGAGAACTTCCCGTATTATGGGATGTTCGTACCACAACTAGTCGTGCGATCGGGAAACACCATTCTTTTTAGTTTACGGAGTGAGGCTATGCTTCCTCGAACTAAAATTGGTTCCGCGAGTGATTACTTTTTCAAAGTGATCGATCGAGCGACGACTTGACGACATCAATTTCCTTGAAGAAAGATGAAATCAAGCCTTGATACGATCAACAATCTACCAACAAGCCATGCGTCGGAGCACGATCGTAAGGTACAACCTCGCTGACCTAGTCAGAGGTGACACAGTTCTCGAAAAATCGAGAACCAAGCAAATCGCAATAAACTTTCACCTAAATGGGAAGGTCCATACACCGTGGTCGAAGTAACCCGACCAGGATCGGTACGGTTAGCTATGTCAGATGGGCAGGTTTTATCTAATTCTTGGAATATTGATCAATTGCGTAAGTTCTATGTTTAATTTCATGTATTTCATTTTTATTCATTTTTTCTTCAATAAAGATGCTTTTCCTTAAAAATGATAAGTATGGTTGTTTATACTTATTATTTGTTGCATCTGGTCGTATGCCATTCCCGTTACTGGTTGGTCGGAGAAGACTCTCATTCTCTCCGATATTCCTTCTTTGGGATCTCCACTACTCATGGTTGTTGACTTAAATGTCACCAATCACATTGGTTTTAGCCGTGATCATTGCTTCAATGATACACGTTCACGACCGGACATTCTTTTCTTAAAGAGTCATACGAGTATAAGGAGTACCAACTCGCACGATTTACTTGGCTTTCGTTTCTTGAAATTGAAGATTGTTATTTTATTTCAACATTCATTTCTAATCAAGTTTGGCTCTTGGTCGGGACACGAAAGCCTCCGGTGAAGTCTCTCCTCTCTGCACGTGGTCACCTTGCTGGAAGGAGCTTCTAGTGACGGTCCTTTTCCTCGATCCTCGCCGCGATCGGATTTGAGAATGAGCACGTTTCACAAAATATTTTACAAATCTTGATTCTTAAGATTCGATCGACAGATCCGAATATTTCCTAAACAACGGTACTTATCTCTTCATTTCATTTCTTGCATACATTCTTAATGCATATCTTCTTATAAGCAAGATCTAGTCTTTGTTATGTCTTCTGACTACAAGTGGTATTCCATAGTACTTCGATAATGCGCAAAATCTAGACTAGCAGAAGTCGTCAGTTGGTTCCGACCACATGATTTCCTAGTATTTCCTAGATCATTGTCATACACATTATCAGCACTCTTACCATGGTCATCGTTATTACTCAATTACAGTCTCGCTTTCTTTTAGTAACGTTCATCTACTAACATAAGCGATCGGGGCTAGAGATATATGAGTATTTAACAACATTAATAAGATAAAGCAGGATCTTCTTTGATAAAGGTAAGTTTTCATTTTACATAGTCTAAAGTTACATTCATTTACATGTTGAGACCACCAGACTGGTCGCTATGTGATGGAGATCCGACTTCCATTTCTTCCGCAACTTTCTCTCGAGAGGTCTTACTTCCTCGAGAAGTTTTGTTGCTTCACTTTGAGCGATCGAAGTCCTCTTCCTGACTTTAAGACTAACAGAGGGTGGAAGCCTTTAATTTTGCTAAAGCAACACTAACTCCGATTACAATAGCTTCTGCATTGTGCCGGTATGGTTTTCCTTCATAGTTTTGAGCGGAGCCTTTGGATCTTCCGAAGTTGACCAAAGTAGATTATCTTTTCCGTTGGATCTCCTAATGAGGGCAAGCTTGATCCGATCCCATATCAAAGATCATTTTGTTAAGGGCGTGATCTTCTCATCAAGGCCAAATACAAGGGCGCCTTTTGGCCACGCTCAAAATCGAGGTCTTCTCCGCTCGTTCAAGTGCTTGATTTTTACGCACGAGTAGATAAATAAGAAAGAGGTTAATGTACTCTTTTAGAATAAGAGAGTCTTGGTTAAGTCTCGACCGAAACCTTTGATTTTACGCTCACGAGTCGAAAACTTCTTTTGCTGGTCATTGCATGCTCAATTGACGGTCTTTATTTTAGTTCTCTTCTTTAAGTTTTATTATCATGGCTTCCTTAGCGCGACCTCTTCTTTAATTTTTCTAAATCTGTCAAAGATGATAGAAAGAATTAAGTTAAGGAGAAGGATGGATAGATAAAACACGGAAGATAAACAAAAGAGAAAAGTTCTTACTTTTCAATTCGTAGTGCTTTTGCTTCAAATTACGTATTACTGGTGGGTCCTCCGACCACGGCATAATTCTCGACAGTGCTACAAAAACACATACTTTGTAAGTTTTCAAAGGAACTTCAAAAGATTAACACGATGTGGAGTACTAACCTTGATTACCACATCGTTATAATCGGCAAAAATCAAATTTGGATCCATCGAATTTGGCGATCCGATATCTTCCCCGAGCCGTCAAGTTCCTTATCCTCGATAAATCGGGGACAAAATGGGATCTTGTTGCTTTGAGGAACATTCTCGTGAGGAGGTGGAACTTGTTGGGCATCTCTGGGGATGACTACCTCAGGAGATAGCGTCATAATCACTAAAGGATCTGAGCAGTTTCGCACTGGAGCACGCGGGGGCTTTGTAGTCATATTGTCCAATCTGACCTCTTTGGAGGGACATTCCGTTCAGCAGTCTCCACGACCACCTCTTCCATAGGAACTTTTTCACGAGGGTGTTACGGTGGAACGACCACAACACGTAAGATCTGTAAGAAAAAGAGATCGGGAAGATCGGGATCTCAATACTCAAAATACATCTAGGTATGTTTAAATCGATCTCTTCATTTTAAACTTACCTTGTTGATTTTGAGTTTAAACTTGTAACGATCGAATTAAAATCCGTTATATTGGCCTTCCTCTTCTTTTCAATTGATTTCATTGGTTTTAAACGGGGGAAATCACTTCTGCACATCCACCGATCGAAAATCGAAGCAATATCTGCGACCGGTTGGTGAGATAAGATCACGACTCGGATCGGTAGGTGTAGACTCGTCGACCTCCAAAATAATGACTTCATCGACTCATTGGAGGGTTCTCGGCAATTTCTTTGGAAGATGCAACGACCGCCTAAATACATCATCAAAGATAGTTAGGCAATGAAAGTTTATTATGTATAAAATATTGTTTTTGTTTGGTTACCAACCTCAGGAAGGTTGATACTCTGTGCGGTCGTAGGGGTGATCGTATCATTAATTGGCTCACATCTTTCGGTAGCCTCATTGATCTTCAACCCGACCGACTATACATCAAAGAGTATTTTCGAGAATTCCAACCAAAAACAATATAAATGACAGTCTAACATAGTTAATAATCTCACCTTAAGTCTTTCGATCCTCTCTTCAGCAGAGACAACTACTAGAATACGAGGAAAGCTAGCCTTATCGCCAGGCTCTCCGGCGCAGATCATTTTGATCCGGTTTCTAATCTCCTCAGAAGATAGAGCTGTAAGGATAAAATATAGAGAGACTTAAGAGTACAAAAGTAATTAACTAAGCATAGGCAAAATGGTCGGAAATCCTCATGGCTTACCTTCCTTTGAATCTCTGGTCGTATCATCACGACCAATGTACCAGAGCATCTTATGTGCTCGGGCCTTCAAAGGAGTAACCCGGCGTGTAGAAAAATCTTTTACTACATGCCAAGATGTCAAACCCTTGACACCAAGAAGCTTAATAGCTTCAGCCCATCTCTTTACCTTTCCTCAAACCATTTGGAGAGTGCCATCTCGGGTTCTCGACCGCCTTCTTGCCAAAATAATAAAGGCTGTCTCCCTTCGTGAGCGTCATATAGAACCAACTTTTCTTCCACGACGACCACGAAGATTTTGAGTACATGGAGATGTACTCATCGGCTTTTCCATCATGGAGACGCAAAGTGCACTCTCGAGCGTCCGATTGTTTTCGGACTTCGTCATCCCGTAGTAATACGAGCAGATCGGATCTGTTTGGAATCCCTGTGCGCCGCAGAGGTAGACGAAAATGCTTGAGATTTGCGATAGCATTGGGAGCAAGATTCACCAATTCAACTCCATAATACTCCGAACTTTGGGAAGGAAAGAGTGAATTGGTAGCCTAAATCCGCATTCTATATATGCAAGAAAAATTGGGATTTCTCCATCTTCGCGCTCGGGAATGCTCTCGATTGATGATCTCCGGAGATCAAGCTCTTGCTAGGAAGCATCCGATCTTCTCGGGTTCTCCAATTTCTTCTCACTTAAATCGAGATCGATCCGGTTAGTACGACCTCCGGTGGTCAGGAATTCGAGAGGTTACGCAATGGATACTCAGTCGGGCGGAGGCTAGTGCCAAGCCTCCGACCAGGAGAGCTGTTCGCAAAGAGTATGAACTGATATCTGGAACTAACTCCAGGAATATTCCCTATCGTGTGAAGAATGGAACACGTGCGTAATCCATACCACACGACGTTATACACGGATAAACAACTACCTTGCGGTTGTTTATCTCACAGACACATAACCGCCGAACGGTTGATCATTCAGCAACTATCATATGGCCCCGACCAGCGACAACGCTTCATATTAGACGTCTTCTCGAGTAGCGCCACCTCTTCAAAGGTTATTTAAAGAAGGAAGATGGAGCATTTGGAGGAGATCGATCATCGGAAGATAGAAAGAAAGAAGCATTGTCTTGTACTCTAGAAAGCGATCGTCATTGCAGTCGAATACACCCCTTGTAAAATCTCAGTTCATACTAATAAAGAGCAGTCCCATTGCAATCCCAAGATTTCCCACGTCATTCTCTCTTTTTTCCATTTATTGTAAGATCGGCGACTTGATCGTCAACAACTATAATCATCCTGAGAATATTTGACATTCCCGCAGTGATTTGAATAGAATGACCATAAATCAATGCTGTGAAAGGTTCAAAGTGGCTCATTAGCGTGTCGATAGTTATCAAAAAAAGAATTACAAAATGTTGCTTGAAGGAAAGATACTAACCATCATCGTCTGTAATTGGTGTGATACTAGTTAGGCAATTGAGTGTAGTTGTTTTGCTAGCTCCATTGGGCCTAAGAAGTCAAAACAGCTGGTCCTTCTCAAGGTTTACCTATAAGCCCAGGGGATTTTTTTTGTGGTGATTAATAATAAGAAGAAGCAAAGCTTGCTTGTATTGTATTCCAAAAGCTATCTAAGAACTTACTTTGACCGAATGAAATGGTTTAGTTGTTATGCGTCTGCAGCAACCCATGCTAAAACTTCCTGGATACATTTACCACAAACCATAGAGATTTGTTTCAACAGCAAAAGCACATGACATGAGGGCCCCACAAGCAAGAGAGTGAAAGAGAGAGATGCTAAAACTTCATGGTAATACAACGAGCAAAGTGGATATAATCAAATGAGTGAATAGCTAAATCCAAAACATTTAAAGAAATAAATACTTGAAGTAAAATGTAATAATTCAAATCAAAGTAATTTTGGAAAAACTGGGTTCAACATGGTCAAATGTACAACTTGCTTTGAAACAAGTCTTGGTACTGGTCTTGAACTTGATCAACTCCCCCTTCCTCAAAAGTTCATGATGATGTATCAACGTCTACTTGCAAACAAAAAAACCAAATAAATATAAAACAGATCAACAAATAAACTCATAAACAGAAGGTAGGGCTTGAATCTAGATGAATTTACAAACTTGAATGAGTTCAAACGGAGTTCGTATGAGGAAGAACGGACCGTCGAAAGATTTAAATATAAGAAAACCAGAAAGAAAACACTATTTTGAATTTTAAAAATTTCTTTCTAAAGAAAATTCTTAAATATTGCGTCAGCATGATGTCAGCAATGAATTTTGAAATTAAAAGAAAATAAAAAAAAATAAGGAATAGAGGCTGATTTGTAGGACCCTTGGTCTATGGACCAAGTCTACAAGGTTAGCTCAGTTCATGATGGACCATGGTGCACACGTTGAGTGGATGACATGCAGGTCTCGCATGTCATTGGGTTAGGGCTTGGTGTGACACGTAGACGCACTCGTGGTCTGTTGACTAGACGACACGTGGGCAAGGATGCTAAGGTGGCAGATGGGGTAGCGTGCCATAGTGACTCAATGGCGGCAGCGCACTGGGACCGAGGGACTCCAGCGAACGGCGGCTCGATGGCGATGACAAGAGATGGTGTCTGGGCAATGGAGACATGAGGAACACGATGACGCAGTCGGTTTTCACCGAAGATGACTACAGCGATGGAGACGATGGGTTATGAAGGATCGCGGAAAGGCTACGATAGTACAAACAAAAATTCTACCGCGCAACCAAGGAACCTCCGCTAGAAATAGATCATGAGATTACCACTAGACACGCCAACTCGTAGCGGAAGCAGAGTCGATGTAGCGAGTTGAAGCAGTCATAGTCGTACTTGCCGCGCGCCTTCTCCTCCTACTCCGATGAACGTCGCGAGTTGCGGATCGTCCTAGTGCTGATGCTTCGCAACAACATCTCCAAGGTATCCACACATACGGGGCAGGGACACCACGCGCAAGAGTGCTAGCGCCGACGGCGTGATTGAGGATGGCGTGGCTATTAGGGTTTTAGGAATTCCTTCAAAAGGATTGATCTATGGCCCCTATGCCACTGCCCCTATATATATATAGGCATCCATATTGGGTCCTGAACTTGAGGCCCATTAGGAACTTGCGGCCTATAAGAATTCGGATCACCATCCGAATCAAATCCTAGCCCTTTAAGTGTGTGACCCTATAGGTTCGTGTGTAATCGGTTGTGACTCGGAAACTCTTTCCCGACCACGAGTTGTTAGCAGTACCTAGCAGGACATAACGATTCCCGAACACACAGTGATGAGGACATCCCTGCTACCATATTTCCATGTATTCATCCGAGTATGCATAACATACCTAAAGGCCCCATGACAAGAGCACGAGCCAGGAAACTACAACAACATGTGAATTTGTTTCTTAATGCATTTCTTTCTATTGATGAGAACAATATACTACCTCATGCCAATTTCTTGTGCATTCTTAGGTTTGAAGCACATGAGGTTTTTGGAGCCAAGAGGGAGAAATCCATGCGGCTAAGCAAGCAAGGGGTGAGGCCAATCCATGCGGTCAATCAAGGAAGGGCATTACCACCCATGCGACCATCAAGTCCAAAGCCATGTGCATGAAAGGAAAGTCCAAGGCGTGGGAAAATAAGCCAAGGAGATGGTGGCGTACAAAGCCGGTCCACCCATGTGCCTTAGCCATGTATTTTTATTTAGCCAATTAGGAAACCATGCATCACGTGAATCACTTGGAGATGGCCAGCACATGTTCGGTTGTACACTTTAGGCATATTTTATTTTTAGTAATAGCTAATTGGAAATAGATTCGGTTGATTGGCTATTGCCTTGTCCGGCCATGAGAATCAACCGCTAGGAATTGTCTGGTCCATTAAAATAGCAGGGGCCGGTAGAAGCTAGAGGGGGGATTTTTGGAGATTGAATAAAAACAACAGATTGCTTTCTTCTTGATAGCCGATGGCATCAATGGGGAAAATTGAGAGTTCTTTCTAATTGAGATCGTTCAACCTTTCCGCTGGGAATTAGGAGCGCGATAGGGCTTCGCTTGGTGGTCATGAAGTTCGGCGCGTGTGTTCTTGCGAATTAAAGAGTGTTCGTTCTTGCATTGGCAACAGAGGATCACTACGATTCGAGAGACCAAACGTGAGTATCTTGATCCTACGTCGAGAAGATCGGGCGACCCATATCACAGAATAAATCGGACGAACCTTAACGCAATATGATATACGACTAGGTCCTTATCACTTACGACCAGCTCGTACTTAGTCACGATCAGTCCATAATTAGTTACAACCAGTTCGTAACTCCTTACGACCAGTTAGTACCTAACTATGACCAGTTTGCAACTCCTTACGATCAGTTAGTGATTATGTTCAAGTAGTCTACGGCTAGGTCGCATCTCCATACGAGTTCGACCAGTCTACGACTTTGGCCAGTCTACGACTCGCGAACTGAACACCCTACTTGTGTATTCTCCCTTTGCCTCACGACATCTGGTTGAACTCCAGGTGAGATAAAATGTCATCCATGGACTGTTCAAAACTTTCTCGATTAAGTGTCGAATAACTTCATGTGGTCGACACTTCGACCACTAGTGGTATGGGCATGCACTTTCTTTATTCGACCACAACGAGGGGCCCAGAGACATCTCTCATGTTATGTTAGGAGGGGCAAATCCCATATCTGACCAGTCACATTCCTCCGCATGTTTAATAGCATACCTGAAAGCTACCTTTATAACTACCCAGTTACGGAGTAGCGTTTGACAACCTCTAATAGTGCCATTACACATGTAGGAAACCATGCTGATCTCAGGTCTAAGGATTATATATCATCATCGCTTGAGACCAACTAACGACACATAAAATCATAACAATCTCAATAGTGTCTCAAGGTGGGTCTTATCCAACACCATGTTATCTAACATGTGTCCACATTATTAGTTTGATATCTCCATATCTATGACCTGTTAAACATGGTCATCAACCAATACATATGCTAGTCTATTCATATATATCCTCATATGTTTCTGACCAGAGAACGTTTAAGAATAATTATCGCAAAAATACAGAGTTTCACAATCAAGTCACATACTTGATGATAAATATTAACGATATAATTCTAGGAACAAAATAACACATTATTCAATGTTATGAACATAATGTAATATAATCATCTCTATGATTGCCTCTAGGGCATATTTCCAATAGGTTAAGCGGTGGAGCAGCGCGGCTTGCAACGGCAACGACAAAGTGGCGGGTTACTGGAGACAACGAGGTGCACACCATGTACAACGCCAGGAGGCGATCTCGTTTTCAGCGACGAAGTGGACGAAGGCTCGTCGGTGGTGGCAAAATCCAGCGAGGAAAGCTTTGGCAGCCAAAATCTTCTCAGGATTGATTTGACAAGAAGACGGCGCGATCCGACGGGCGAGTTAGGGTTTCAAGGGAAGAGAGCAGGGCGAAGCTTTTGACACGAGTGTGAAGGTTTTTAAATGCTTGGGGAGGGAGAATCGGGTGAAGCACGACGGCGCGGTGGCTTGTTCGACTTGGACACAGTGCAAGGAAATGGGACTGGGGAGGAGACGATGTAGATGAGTGGGACTGCTGGTTAGCGAGAGGAGAGAGGAAATAGGAGTTCGCTTGAGCTGGCTCGAGCAGGAAAGAGCGACGGGCTGGGCTGGCGGAGAAGGAAAAGGAGACTGGGCCAGAAAGAAAAAGAATCAGGCTGGCAAAAAGGAAATCATCCCAAAAGATTTTTCTGAGATTTAAATAGCTTTTGTATTTTATAAATACCAAAAATCCAAAAGGCACATTAAAAATAGCAAATGAGCTCAGAAAAATTCTAAAAAAATCTGAAAAATATTCCCAAGCACAAAGAAGTTAAATAAAATAGTTTTGGGAATTATCAATATGACAAAAATAATTTCAGCAAATAAAGCTAGGGAAATTAAACCCATTGACATGAAGCTTCCGGGGTGTGCTAAGTCTAAGGTTTCACAAATTATGGAAGCTCATATGCCTAAAAATCATGTTTCTAGGATTATTTAAGGTTATTGCATAGAAATAAATAATATTACAACAAACAACCATAAACTGAGGGTCTAAAATATACAATAACCATGAAACATACTAACACGATTCCCGAGGGGTTATTCTGCAAGAATATATAAAAATCCGAAACCCGCCGTGGATTTGTCAAACTCTAGGGGGTTTTCTGCAAAATTTCCTTTTCTCGCGAAAGATTTCTCATAAAATTTAGAATTTTGAGGGACATTTTGCAAATGTTATAGGTATTCTTTTTTATCTGGAATTTCATGGGCCGGGCCCATTTTTCTTTTCGGTCCATTACGGCCCAAGCTAGCTAGCTATTAAAAGGGTGGGGAATTTAGGGTTTGCCCTGCCCCTTGCAGGTGGCGACGGCGGCTGTTAGCGCAAGCGCAGATGGCACGGGGCTGGTGGGGCCGATAGCGGCGGGGCTAGACAAATGTGCACGCGTGGCAGTGCACGGCGGGCGCAGCCTCGGTGGCGGCGTGGGCACCGTTGGTAACACCCTGGCTATGCGGAAGCCAATATGTTACTTAAAAGACTTACATACAACAACAATACGGAATAATTTCAACCATATTTCAACTAATGACATAAGGAGATCAACATCTCAAAAGATAAGTCTAAGAATTGAGTCAGAATTTAACATCATATCGAACTCTATCATCCAATCATATTGAGTCAAATATGATAAGGCTATCATAGGTTTATACAAGATCATTAAGGATTCACAGGTTCAACCAAGTCATAATAAATGAAAGTCTAAATCATCAGAACTCTATTTATTACAATCCAACTTATTAAATGAAAAATAATAACAAATTCAACTATTTAAAAGGGTGACGAATGTGAAGTGAAAGAAGTGATTCATGTGACTAATCCCTCCCATGCATGCCTTCTTCAATGTTTACCTAAAACAAATAAACACGGCAAGAATGAGTCCACAACTCAGAAATACAACAGAACAATATGAATAATATTGAATAAGAACATAACATCATAGGATAGAATTCGAATGTGGAGTGGATGATTAAGAACTTATCATCATAGAATAGAATATTTATGTAGAATGACAGAAACCATATGAATGAACGAAATACATGATCTCCACTTCTGCTTATACCGGTATAGCCAGTGAACACCCGTCGGTGTTCACTCAGGCCCGCATTTCACAAAATACGGGGATTCAAGGCACGTATGAAGAACGTTTCATAACGGGGATCCAATTTACCCATATTGGAATGGTGGGGCTTACATGCCCATACTGGAATTGATGGGTCTTTACATCCTACTCCCGTGGGTGAATCATGAACAATGAATGAATGCATGCATGAATATGAAAGGCGAAATCTTAAGAAGCATGGATTCACATATATGGATCGAATTAGAAATCATCAAGAACTACTCATAAACCATAGTATTCAGTCATGGCATGAACATCAAGCACTATGAACTAACAATAGCAATACTTACACAATGTACTTGCCCATGTTGGAATGATGGGACTTCACTACCCACTCCCGTGGGTGAAGCATGAATGGAAGAACGAATGAATATGTTGAACGTAAACACATAATCGAAGAATTATGGTATATCAATTTTGAAAGGAAATAAGAAATACCAGAATTATCCATTGCATATTTACCCATCAGGTGAAACAAACAACAATCAAGATAATTCAATTGTACTTACCTTTCGAACTATGATGCGTTAGGAGGTAAGGATGAAGCCTCTAATCTCGAATTCCCTCCTCCTACACAATTTAATTACTTGAATAAGAAACAACGTGAATAAGACGCTACCTGCAACGCCTAATCTCATATTCCTAAACCCAAGGTTCATATAATTATTCTATACAATAAAACCGACAGTCCAGCAGGACGATAATCTCGACAGCGGTACTAAAAATATCATAACTTTTGCTCTGAGACTCGAAACGGAGTGATCTCAGATCTTATGAAAATCTATTGAAAACCTCCACATTAGTCTAGTTGGCGGAAACTTCCAATTCGGCCAAAAACCTAGGCTAACATTCAGATGAAAGTCTAATATATAATCTGTCTAGCAGAACTACACAGCAGTAAATAAATACTCATAACTTTTTATTGGATTAACCAAAATCCAAGATTCTTATCATTATGGGAAGCTACGAACACCACCTTCAAAATCCTAGTTGGCATGACACTCATATTTTGCCTTTAACAAATTGTGACACACGGGTCAAAACTACTGACAGAAACCGACATACACTCTGGACAGTCAAATTAAAATATACATAACTTTTGTTATACAAATCCAAAAAGGTTGTTCTTTACCAATCCTGAAATCTAATGAAATTACCTACAACAATAGTTTTGGGCAACATCCCTGAATTGGCCTGTAACAAAATCTAAATTAATGAACAAGATGACTGCCCAAGTTCGTCAGACTTTCTGGACAGCAGCAGTAAAATCAACATAACTTTTAAACCACAACTCCGATTTGGGTGATCTTTGAACCTATTGAAAGCTGAGAACGAGACCTACAATACCCTTGGTGACAAAATCCTCCAATTTAGATTCAATCTACGTGAAAACTGATGAGCAACAGAACACATATTTCTGATTCTAATCGCAGCATTGCAACGATCTTCTAATAGATGGCAATTACGAATCTAACTTGAATCAAAACAGCAGGGAATTGAACAAATACCCTCGAAGACACGTGAAATCGCTGGAATCCTTACGAGGTTCTCCTCTCCCACACTTCTTCTTCCTCTTCCTTCTCTTCCTTTCCTCTTCTTCTTCCTTCCTTTCCTTCCCTTCTCCTCTTCTCTCATCTTGGCAAAGCAACAGGGTTTTGGGGGAAGGGGCACCCCCCTCTTGACTCCACTAAATGGTCGGCCCACATGGCTAGGACTCCTTGGGCTCAAAGCCCAAGGTTCAATCCTCCTACAAATCCTGAATTTTCTTTTAATTTCCCTCTCTAAATAATATTAAAAATAATATCGAATAATCAGGGTATTACAACCGTGCGACGGCGAGCTTGCGGGACAGCGCGGCGGCTTTAGGCACATGTGCGCGCCGGTGAGGTCGGGCAGCAATGGTTGCCACAAGCGGTCGCATGGCGGCGCAGCGCGATGTAGCTTTGGGCTAGCGCGGTGGCGGCGGTCGGCTCCGGGTCGACCAACAGATCGATTTTTTCTTTGATGAACGGTAACGATGACAGAAAACATCTACAATCTAATCTCTATTTAGAACTCTAATTAATCTGATGGCTAATTAGCAGTAATTAATCGTACATATCGATGAAACAAATCTAGACATATTGAATCACAATTAATCTACCAGATTAATTCATGTCAAAATTTAGAGATTGAAAGATAGAATTCCGACGACATACCGATTCGATCTGGTAGAGCGATTTGTGCTGATAATGTGTTGAGAAATAGATCGATAGAGAGAGAATAGATGGAGATACAATATGGAGAACCTCTTTATTTATCAATCGATCTCTTTTTGAGTACAATGAGGTCATATTTAAAGAGTAAAACCCACCGGGGCAGTTTTGGTATTACGCCCATCAACCCTTAATCTAGGGCATCTCAACAGTTTTCTTGTACTTCCCTGGTCCCTAAAGAGCGTTGTTTTGATATCTACGTAGTTTCCAAAACACAGTTTTGATCACCAATATCTATTATAATATATTTATAAGATTTAGTAAAAAGTTATTTTCGAGACTAATTTTACACACCATTTTTATGTGTTCTATCCGAATATTGGAAAATATATCAATAGCTAAAATTTAGAAACTTTGACTGCGTATACACCAAAACAACATTCTTTTGTGACTGAAGGGAGTATATGTTTTTCCATTTTTTCTTTGGTAGTGCTACAAAGAACCGCAAAAACCAACTCCACCTAGTCTCACTCCCAATGCTCCTACGTCAGCCATATATAAGGCTTGCCTCCTAGGATCTAATGTGTAAGGGAAATTTTAAAGATGAGGAATGGGAAGCCATATCTCCATACACCCAACTTTTTCTCGTGGAGAGAGGGAAAGGAGGGTGGGAAACTGGGAATGATGGGTGGCGCCAGTGAGATGATTAATTATGAAAATAATTGTGTAGATTAATGAAAGATACAACAGATTGGAGACGTTATTTCCGTAGTTAGAGATGACACGGAGTGGTTTTGATATATAAAATGCACTGGGAATACTTTGGTCCTAAGGAAGGGGACCGTATAATATAAAAATGCCAACGTTTGCATCCATGTTCATTCGGAAGCATGGAACATGGGAGCGCCTATGCTCCATACAGCAGGTTCCACATGTTAATTCGGAAGCATTAATTGTATGATTAGTTTTATTAACAAGCTCGAAATTGTAAAGCTGGAATGGATCAACCGTGATTCTCATTGATCTCAAGTATACAATTTATACATGTACAAGAGAACGTTAGTGCAACTAACCATCCTAGAATCCGGTGTAGCATGGCGAGCATTGCGGCACGCAGAGACTAGTTCGCTAACACCCCCCCTCAGTCCCTGCTGGTGGCTTTCCAACGCAGAGACTGTCTCGGAAGTCATTGAACAAAGCTGACGGCAATCCCTTCGTGAAGATGTCCGCGAACTGGCGCGCGCTCGGTATCTGCAGGACCCGTAGTTCGTCGAGCGCCACCTTTTCTCGAACGAAATGAACGTCGAGCTCAATGTGTTTTGTCCGCCGATGATGGACCGTATTTCGCGCCATGTACATTGAAGACACGTTGTCATAGTACGCAATCGTGGCACCCTGAACACTGCAGTGCAGCTCGCCGAGAAGCTGCCGGAGCCAGGAGCACTCCGCGACGGCGTTCGCCACGCCTCGGTATTTAGCCTCCGCGCTGGACCGAGACACGGTTGTCTGTCGTTTGGAGCTCCAGGACACGAGCGAATCGCCGAGGAACACCGCGAACCCAGACGTCGATCGCCGCGTGTCCGGGCAACCAACCCAGTCCGCGTCGGCGCGTCGGTGTACGCCGTTAGCCCGAGCGTTGAGTTCCGGTGAAGACGAAGCCCGAGGCTTGTTGTCCCCTTGATGTAGCGCAGGATCCTCTTGAGCAGTGTCAGGTGGACGTCGCGTGGCGCGTGCATGTGTAAGCACACTTGTTGGACGGCGTACGCTATATCCGGCCGAATAAGCGTCAGATACTGGAGCGCCCCCCCGCCATGCTCCTGTACCAGGACGGGTCGGAGATGAGTGTGCCGTCGTTGTTAGATGCCTTCGGTTGGACTTCAACCGGCGTGTTAACGCCTTGCGATTGCGCATGCCGCAAGACGGCCGAGTACGTCCTGGGCATACTTCCCTTGTGACAGAAAGAAACCACCCTCATCACGTTGAACGTCGATGCCAAGGAAGAACCTGAGGGGTCCCAAGTCCTTGATGGCGAAGGCGAGCTTCAACTTGTCGATGATGTGTTGAAGGAGCCGTGAAGACGACGCTGACAAGATCATGTCATCGACGTAGAGGAGGAGGTACGCGGTGTCGTTGCCTTGGCAAAGCACGAAGAGGGAAGTGTCGGCGCGAGACTAGACGAAGCCAAGACTGGTGACATATGCGATGAAGCGAAGGAACCACTGGTGTGGTGCTTGACGAAGGCCGTAGAGGGATCGGGAGAGAAGGCACACGGCATCGGGCCGCTCAGGATGCTCGAAGCCAGTCGGCTGGCTGCAGTACACTGTTTCGTGCAGGTCCCCGTGCAAGAATGCATTGGAGACGTCGAGTTGGTGTGCCGGCCACCGCTTGGACGCCACGAGGGTGAGAACCGTCCTGATGGTGGCTGGTTTGACGACCGGCGAGAACGTGTCGCCGAAGTCGATCCCGGGACGTTGGTTGAAGATGCGTACGACCCACCTGGCCTTGTACCTGTCAAGAGACCCATCGGGGTTCCACTTGTGTTTGAACACCCACTTGCCTGTGATAATCCAAGCGCCGCGCGGCCGCTCTTGGAGCGTCCAGGTGTTGTTGGCTTGCGGGGCGTCGAACTCGAGTTGCATCGCAGCTCGGCAGTTTGGGTCTTTGAGTGCTGCCCGAACCGACGAGGGGATGGGCGACACCGTGGTTGTCGGCGTTGTCGATGTAGCAGACTCCGTCTGAAGAGCGTATTTGGGGTTGGGCTTGAAGATGCCTGCCTTTCCCCGGGTCACCATGTGATGAACAGGCGCTGGAGAAGCGTGAGGCTCCAATAGTGGAGTTGAGCTTGTAGGGGATCCCTGCACGGCAACAGCAGGTGGGGTTGACGCAGATGGCTCGACGACGCCTGGCGAGGACGCGGTCACGGCGGGATGGTTGACATTGGTGCGCCCCTGGTGTAGTCGTACAGCGTGACGAAGAGCGACATCGTGGTCGACTGGTGTCGGAGCACGCGGCGGCACGGACGGCGATGGTGTGTCGCGGAAGGGGAACGAACTCTCGTCGAACACGACGTGTCGAGACGTAATCACACGCCGTGTCTGGATGTCGAGGCATCGATAGCCGCGGTGGTCGTTGGGGTAGCCGAGGAAGACGCACGGTGTGGACCGCGGGTGCAGCTTGTGTGGCGCCATCGATGCCGTGTTGGGGAAGCAGAGACACCCAAAGACGCGAAGGTCGTCGTAGCGAGGCGGCACACCGAGAAGGAGCTCGTGCGGGGTGATGACGCCAGAGGCACGACACGGCCGCCGATTCAAGAAGACGGTGGTCGTGTTGGCGCCGCCACCGATAGCTCATCGGTCCGCACCGTGAACAAGCAGAGTACGAACACAGTCGTTGATCGTGCATATAATTCGCTCAGCCTTCCCGTTCTGTTGAGATGTATATGGGCACGAGAGGCGGAAGCTGGTGCCATGCTCGGCTAAGAAGGTGCGCGTTGCAAAGGAGTCGAACTCGCGGCCATTGTCTGTTTGGAGAGCAAGGACCGGCAAGCCAAACTGTGTGCGCGCGTAGGCAAAGAAGGAACGAATGAGGGGAAGATCCTCAGATTTATGGCGCAACGGGAAGGTCCAAATGAAATGCGTGTAATCATCAAGAAGAATAACATAATATTTGTAACCAGAATTATTTGAAACTGGAGAAGTCCATACATCCGAATGAATCAATTGAAAGGGAAAAAAATTGATTGTTTGAGAATGATGAAAGGGCTGCCGCACATGTTTGCCCAGCTGACAAGAAGAACATACGTGCGGAAGCGATTTACTACACTGGAAATCAAAATTCTGAAGCAAACGGGAGAAAGACTTGGCGCCGGGATGCCCAAGACGCGCGTGCCACAGATCCACCAACGTCGAGGCACTGAAGGACTGGTGCTGTGGCAGGCGAAGAGGGTAGAGGTCGCCAGAGCTCTCACATCGGAGCATCACCGTTCCTGTCGGCAGAGCCTTGATAGAGAAGCCATGGGGGTCAAATTCGACAGAAACGTTATTATCTCGGGTTAGCTTACGAACTGAAATGAGGTTCTTGATCAAAGAAGGCGAGATAAGAACATTATGGAGGAAAAGTGTAGAGGAAGCTGTGGGAATCGTGGCGGCGGCTGTGTGCGTGACAGGCAGCCGAGCACCGTTTCGACGATAATATGAGTAGAAAGAGGAAGAGAGTGAGGCGAAGAAAGAGTACCAGGAGCCGAAGACATGTGCGTGGTAGCGCCGGTGTCGAAGAACCAGTCGCCGGCATTGGGAGGAGACTGCGTCGCGACGCCGGCGGACTGGAGGGCCGCGTAGAGCGCGGCTTGATCCCATCCGGAAGCGCTGCGGCCGCAGCGTCTGGTGCCGCGGGCGTCGGGGCATGGCGAACGGGTAGTGAGCCATCATGGCCTGCTGAGGGTTGAACGGTGGCCGAGGAGCGAGCACGCTGGCGCCAGGGGCGCGGAAGGGCATGGGCTGGCGTGCACAAGCCCAGTCCACGGATGGACGCCAGTGCTCCAGATGTTGGGCGCGCCCGGGTGTTGCGGGCGCCGTTCTTTGAGCGGCGCCGCCGCGCCACGCCGCTTGCCTTTGAAACGGTTGCCGGGAGCACCGCCATTAGTCGAGAAAGAGGAACTGCCCTGACCAGCAGTGGAGCCGTGTCCGGCGGAGGAGCCATGTCTAGCGGCGAGAGCCTGTCCTGCCACAGCCTTCTCATCGTGCTGCAGCTGAACTTCTTCAAGAAGAAGATAAGAGCGAGCACTCATAAACGTGTGAGGCGGGAACTTGGCGGTGATCACAGGCTTGACGTGGCGGTACGTCGGGTTCAGCCCACGGAGGAGATTGAGGACTTGGCTCGGCTCGGAGATGGGGTGATCGATGTCGCGAAGCGCATCAGCGAGCTGCTTGAGGCGAGTGCAGTACTGGCCGATCGACATGTCGCCCTGATGAAGGGAACGGAACTCAGCTTCGATGTAGACCACGCGCTGGAGTTCGTTGTCACGAAAGAGACCTTCGATGTCGTTCCAGACGAGGTACGCCGAGGCACGAGGCTTGTGGATGATGTCGAACACATCCTTGGTGACGGTGTTGTAGATCCAGTTCACGACGCAGTGGTCGAGCATGTGCCACTCGGCGTCGCGGTCATCCAGCGGTGGCGGCGAGCGCACATGAGCCTCGAGGCCGAACTTGCCGAGGACCGAGTCGAAGGAGCAGCGCCACTGGCTGTAGTTGGATTCAGTGATGTCAAGGAGAACCGGCACATGAGACCGGATGTTGGCGGCTGAATAGCAAGCGGCGCAGTCGAGGAGCGTTGACGGAGAGGTTGGAAGAGCTGGAGGAGTGGCTCGGCGAGGCCATGGCGAAAGAAGAGAAAGAATGTGGAAGCGGAAGATTAGGATCCGAGGTAAGCGATACCATGTAAAGTCGGAATGGATCAACCGTGATTCTCATTGATCTCAAGTATACAATTTATACATGTACAAGAGAACGTTAGTGCAACTAACTATCCTAGAATCCGGCGTAGCATGGCGAGCATTGCGGCACGGAGAGACTAGTTCGCTAACAGAAATGATCATATTTAAATAACAAAAAAACTCATGCTAGTATATTTTGGTGCAAAAAAATAGATGTCATGAGGGACCCACATGCCATCCGCACAATTTTGGCATGGTTACAATCCAAACGCATCAATTTGTATCCTAATTTTGGTATTGCCAGTGAATTGGTATAGCTACGATCCAAACACTATTTTTTTCATAGTTTTTGGTATTGCCTAGATTTTAGCATTCCCAAAATTTTGATGTGGCTACCTGGGTCTGAAACCAAAGAAACCCGTGGTTCCCTCCCATGTTGATTTTGCAGGAGTGCTATTCAAATAACACAAACTTTTTGAAAAGAATGGCACCTTTATTGGAGCAAAGAACATTTTTTAGGCCTCGTGATTTATTTTCAATTCATGCGATAGTTTATTTTTGTTGAGGGTGGGAAGAACGTTCACCTGCGTCACTGCGGTGAACACGTCATTCATCTTGCCCCTGGTAAATTAGGCCCTGCGTCTCTACAGGATCAGCGTCGCTACTCGCTACAAGGGCATATACGATGCATGCCTAGACTCCAAATCACTCAAGACATCATCTAAACTCCTACACATCCTGCACTGTAGCTTCAAAGACCCAAAAAGAACTTTGCACTCCGGCCCTTTAATTTTTCCAATTTAGTCCTCTATTATTTCTATTTATTACTTTAGTCCAAAAATTTACATAAAGAACCATAGAAACATAAAACCTATTACAAACAAGGCCCTTGGTCCAGCTGTCAGTCACCTCATCCCTCACCCTTTCTTCTCTTCCCCACTCTCTTCGTCCCCCCTCTCGTTTCTTCACTCCCCCCTTCCTCACCAATTCACTCGCCACCGCCCCTGCCGTGTAGCTCCCCAGCGCCGCCTGTCGGCCAGAGGTCGCCGCCGTCCGAATCCAGTCTTCACCGCACAGCGCTCGCCTGGCTCGGATCCTCGTCGCGCTCCTCCCTGCTGCGGCTCCATCCTCTGCCATCGTCCCTCTCCGCACCGACACCGCCCTCCTCGTCCTCGGATCTAGTCTCCGACGACCTTGCCTCGCTCGGGCCCGATCGTCCTCATCCTGGCCCCAGAGCTCTAGTCGTTGCCGCCTTCGCCGTCCTAGCTCGCGCGCACGTGGACTCGCGATGAGGCGCTCCTCTCTTCCCTCTTTCTCTCTCACTTTACCTTAGACCACAGCCGAAGCACCCGTAGCTTGCAAATGGAGCTTTCACGCCCTGTGAGGTACCCACTCATGTCCACTGTAGCGTAGTGGACCTGCGAGGCACCCACTCCAAGCACTGAGTTGTACATGCCCTAATGGCTTCAGCTTGAACGGTTCAGTCATCATTTTTATCTGGGACAGGACGAAGTGCTACTCATAATGTTTTCATCATATTTAGGAGTACATCGCAATGACATTGGATCAAAACCTACTCCAGTTTCCATGCCAGGGAAAAAAAAGGAACTTAGCTAAAGCCATGTAAGAAATTTTGGCCAAAACAATCAAACGCGATAAGTTCACAACTGAAACATGTGTCTACAGCTAACGAGCTCTACAAACATTGATCAGAAACTTGGATAACATGCTTCAATAGAAAGGACTTGACTTAACATTTTTGGTCTGAACATACGCACGGCCATGTGCAAATCGAAAGAAACGAGATAGAGAGAGAGGGAGGTGGATCAAACTCATAAAAAATTAATTCGAACGCTGGTTGTGTGTGTGAGAGAGAGGTGGATCAAACTCGTAAAAAATTAATTCGAACGACGGTTGACGTGCAAAAGGCACTACTGCTACTGGTTAATCATATCGCTCGATCGATCGTTCCATCACATTCAACGCGGAATCCTTCTTGATTGGGGTATCTTGTGTCGAGGAATCGTCGTTGGCGAGTCCAGTCCGAGCGGTTACCTCGTAGATAAGCGTAGAATCGTAAGAACAATGCATGAACACAAGAATAAAATAAGAGATAGAATACAGAGATGTAGGGGGACTTCTTGCTTCTCTTTATTCCTTCATTCAACGATCAAACGTTTACAATGAATAACACCCCCTATTTATAGACTACGACCCTGCTAGGGTTTGGGATGAGGAGCCCACCTTGGGCCAGTCCGCGGCACAGGCCCAGCTTAACACTCCCCCTTGGGCACTCATCCTTCATGTCCATGTCTCGTCAAAACTCCATAAAAACCCAGTAGAAAAAATTTAGAGAAAGAGTACATGATACACGTTGTGCTGTGATGCACGAATTGCCTCATTAAAAACCTTAGCCGAAAAACTTCAGGAAAACTCGTCAAGGGAAAAAGAGTACAATCCACCCAATTTCATTTAATCTCCTAGATTTATTCTTTGGGTACTCGATCTTCATGATCAAGCTTTAATAATGAGTTCGTGAAGGTTCTTCCCCTGAATTCTGCACTTCTCTAAGTCTCATCATTCCAATTCACGTATGCATCTTTCAAAAACTAGACGCTGGAAGCGACTTAGTGAATAAATCTGTAAGATTCTCACATGACTCAGTATGCAGTACTTTGATTACGTTCATCTTTTGCAATTCATGAGCATAGAAGAATTTGGGGTTGATATGCTTTGTGAGAGGACTCTTCACATAACCCATCTGTACTTGTTCAACGCAAGCTGCATTATCTTCATAGAAAATAGTGGGGGTTTGCGTGATATTCAATCCATACGACTGCTGGATGTGGTGAATCATCCGCTGAAGCCAAACACATTCTTGTAAAGCCTTGTATAGTGCTATGATTTCCAAGTGGTTCGTCGAAATCGATACAAGACATTTCTTAGACGATTTTTATGGAATTACAGTTCCACCATATAGGAGTTCATAGGCTGTTTGCGATTTGGCTGTATGCGGGTCCTACAGGTACCCGTCATTTATATTGGCATTCATAGTTAGGTCTTGGTTCTTTCTGTAGAACATACTAAATTCTTTGCTTTCTTAGAGGTATCGAAAGATGTCATTTATTCCCTGCCAATGCCTTTGGTAGGTTCTACACTATACCTTGCTAGTAGGTTCCCGGCAAATACAATGTCCGTTCTAGTACAATTTGCTAAATACATTAGTGCTTCTATTACACTTCAGTGTGGGAATTCCGATCTCAGGACTTCCTCCCCCTCTTCTTTAGGTCTGTACGGGTCTTTATCTTGCTGCAAAGATCTCCCGACCATTGGTACTTTCAAAGGATATGCCTTTCCAAAGTCAAACATTTCTAACACCTTTTGAGTGTAGGCTGACTGATGCACTAATATCCCTTCAGGGGCATGCTCAAGCAGCAAGCCTAAGCAATATTTGGTTTTATCCAAACCTTTCATTTCGAACTCCGATTCCGGGTAAGAGCTTGCTTTCTTAATATCCTTCAGGGTTCCGATGATATTCAGATCAAGTTCATACACTGCGATTATACAAAATCCATTCTGGGATCGTCGTATAAATACACAGGGCTTATTCTCATTGTTCGTGTAGCCTTTCTTTCATAGAAAGTCGCTTCAAGCGATTATACCACATTCTGCCTAATTGCTTAACTTCGTACAGTGACTTTCTGAGTTTCACGTTGTACAGATTTCTATTTGCTCTGTCTTGGTTCATGATAGGGATATATTTAGGTATCTTCATATAAATGTCCGGATCCAATATTTCATAAAAGTATGCTGGTACCTCATCCATCAATTTCACTTCTAACTTCAAGTTCACTGCCATTGAGATAAAAGTCTAAAGGGAGTTCCGCCCATGATCGGGGAATATGTTTCTTCATAATCATCTCCTAGATGTTCAGTGAAACCTTATGCAACGAGCCTTGCTTCTTTTCATTTCTCTTTCGAACAAATACCCACTTATACCCTTACAGGGTGCACAAGGGGAGACGTGCAGCTTACATGCCCAAACGTCTTTCTTTTATTCGGAGAGAATAATTTAGTTTCTATTGCCTTCTCCCAATCTTCTCAATCTGATCTTTTCTTTCATTCAGCGAGCGATGCGGGCTCTGAATCAAGATTGATGATTGTGGCAAGTTTCTTTGCAAAGTAAATGTCGACATTGGCTGTTGTCATAGTCAAAGATTCTCCCGAGGTCATAAAGTTTATAACTATTTCTTCAAGGGGCAATTCTTCTAATGCTTCTACTTGCTCACCGCTGGTTCCAATTGTGGGGTAAGTCCCTTTAGTTTTTCAGCTCCGATGTGTGCGCACACATTCATGCTGATGTCTCCCTTCATGGGGATGTTCAATTCTGGTATGTCTTTTCTGAAGGTTCCATACCGATGCCAAGTCTCAACTGGCTCCCCTTCTAGTTCTGGGGCACTTCGGTGATCGGCTGTGTCAAGTCCCTGCTATCCTTTTTCACCAGGCGTCCCTGGTTACTTCGGATTCAAGGGGCTGGAGTTCTCGTCCTTTTTTGAGGCCTCTGGACGGGTTACGGATACCTTCATTGGTATTTCAACCCTCTCCAGTGCATTGCTTGCAGGCAAATACGACTTGGTCACGCTCTTCAAATCATTAAAGTGGTCTGGCAGTTGATTCGCTAATGCTTGCAAATCAATTATCTTCTGGACTTCAATTGTCTTCTAGACTTTAATTCAATTATCTTCTCGACTGCAATTATCTTCTGGACTTCTCTATTTGCTTCACTAACGCGCGGGTCATATGCATAGATTTCAATTATCTTCTGGACTTCAATTATATTCTAGACTTCAATTATTTCCCGATATTATTATCAAGGGTTGATTTCCTCCCCTAATAACGGGAAACTAACCTCATCTAATGTACTATCAGCGAATCGGGAATTATGCAAATCTCTAGTCATAGGGTCCAAATACTTGATTATGGATGCTATCTCATAACCAACGTATATCCCAGACTTTCGGAGAAGTCCCAATGCAGTTCGCTGCGGTAGTGGTATAGGTATATAACCCTTGCAACCAAACCTGTGAAGATGAGAAGTTTTTGGTGCTGACCCTTACGCTAGTTGCATAGGTAGATAGATGTTATAGGCCGACGGTCTAAAATTGATGAGAGCTGCTGCGAGCAGGACTACGTGTCCCCAACATGTAGTTGGTAAATTACAATTCTTCAAAATTATGCTAGTCCATTCTGGGTGCGGATATGCGGTACAGAATGCTCAACTTTTAATTCCTATTTTCATACAATAATCATCAAATGCTTTCAAAGTAAATTCTCCGGCGTTGTCCATTCAGGTGGACTTCATATGATGATCAGAGAAAATATTTCTAATTTAATTATTTGCGAGATTGGCTTTGCAAAAGCATGATTTCTCGTAGACAATAAACATACGTGCGACCATTCCGAGGAAGCATCGATGAGCACTATAAAATACCTAAATGACCCTTACAGGGGCTGTATAGGACCGCAAATGTCTCCCTAGATATGGTCCAGGAATGCAGAGACTTCATCCTTCGCTTTCAGAGCAAAAGGTCTAATAATGAATTTCCCGGTAACACATGTAGGGCACACAAAATCCTCCTGATTCGAGAAATTTTTTATATTCATATTATGTCCCTATGAATTGTTAATTATATCTCTCATTATCCTAAGACCTAGGCGACATAATCTATCATGCCAGAGATAGAAAAGTTCAGAGCTTCTAAATACGGTCTTTAGGGCAGTACAGGCTGCAAGTGACTTAATATTAGTGTAGTATAGCCTAGTTTCATACGAAGGAAGACATTCTAATGCTATTTTTTCACTTTCTTCACGCTTTGTAATGAGCAGGTATTCTGTACCATACTCTTCTTCAGTCTCTACGTGGAAACTGTTAGCACAAATATCCTTGATAGTTCTAGTCGATTCTGGGTACAACAAGTCTTCTTCAATGATCAAAGTTGTGACCATTGGGAGTATAATTATGGCCCTTTCTGAGCCTATTATACAAGTATCGTTGCCTGTGATTGTCGTAAGACTACCAAAGATTCTTCTTTGATCGATCAAAATTTTTGTTTCTCTCAGGATGGTATTCGTTGTGCCGCTACATGCTAAGCACACTTCCTCCATAGGGCGTCACACGCATTCTAATATAATGTACTTTATTAATATGTAGCAGAAAGCAAGCAACACATAAATAAAATACTTCAGATATCAGAACATAACTTGCTATTATAAAGACGGGAAAATAAGTCTTGCAGAACTCATAATAAGAATTTAATGCTTTTCTCTCCTAGAGCTTGCAACCATTATTCAATAATTCAAAGTTTTGCTTCAATTACAAACTACAAATTTCTATAAAAGATCAAAGTGCATTGCGTGCACTAGATCGAATCGGCGAAGTATTCAGGAACTTCTGCCACAATCTGCTCTATGGCGATCTTCTCCTTTTGGGCAACTGCGGCTGCGGCCGCTGCGATGTCCAAAGGAGGGGTGATGGGGGCCGCTACTGGGCTATCCACATCCATAATGTGCAACTAATGGATGTGAATCCTCTATGCCTGCAATGGCGAGGTATGCCTAAGGCTGTCATTTACCCTTTTTCCTAGACTGGAAAACATCAATAATATGCGACGCACAACCTTACCCTTCTTGCTCCTCTCAGTCGTGAGAGGCTTCATCACCTTGTAGCTGCTACCAGTGGCTTCATGGCCAACATTGCTACTAGGTGGCTGCGAGATATAGTTCTTTCGTAGAACATCATCTTGAGTTTCTACAACTTGCATGATGTCAATTAATTCAGCATACTTCATGTAGCCGTCTTGACGATAGTTGCTTGCGGATTGCACCTCGTTTAGGTGAAAGGTAGAGAGTCTTCTCAATCTTCTACTCATCTGTGATTACATTATCACATAATTGAAGACTGATACAAATTTTATACAAAATCTGGCCATGCTGGGTCAATTCTTCGAGTTTTTCATTTGTGATGCAGTCATCTTCATATTCATGCAAAAATTCATAAGATTACTGCTAGTAATCTGCATAAAATGGTTGCAAAAATTCTCATAATGTTCTTCGAACTTCCGGTTCATGATCCCGTATTTTTCTACACAATTTTCATGATTTACTACTATTTTCAATGATTAAAAGCAATATAAACAATCACAGATAATCAAAACAGTGCATAGAAATAACAATAACAAAGTTAAACATGCTTCAAAAGTTCAAAATATGCAAAAATTTGGATTCCTGAGGCCCTTTTCTGGTGAAAAATGACTTTTTGGCGAAAACTGCAAGATTCAGGGGTTAAAACACAAAATTTTAGTTCTGAGAATAGTTTTCGCGCAATTTTCAAATTCCTGAGGGGTTATTCTGCAAGAATATACATAATCTCGTAAAATTTCCCAATTCCAGGGGGTTTTCACAAAAATTTCTTATCCGCGAAACATCCTCATAATTTTCAGAATTACAAAGGGCCTTCTTGCAAAATTGCCTTTCCCCCTTTTTTCGAAAATACCTCCGGTTGCCCCCCTTTTTTTTCCTTCTTTCAGTCGGCCCGAATCTTTTTGGTCCGTTTGTGCTTTCGGCCTACTAGGCCCAAGTTTGGCAGGTCCAATGGGCAGGGGAGGGGAAGGGTTTCCCTTGCCCTGTTCCTATGGCGGCGGCGGTGGCTCCTAATGGAGCCTGAGGAAGCGACCGGCGCACACTCGCATGACCGGCGGCTCCAGGCGGCGCGGGGTTGCAGGCTCCGGGCGGTGACTCCGAGAGGTGCTGGCATCGCCGACCGTGCGGGGACCGGCGGCAAGGCGAGGAGAGCGCGTTCGGGCGGCGTCGCGACCGGGAGGTGCCGCGACTGGCGGCTCAAGTCGGCCCGTCGCGGGCGGCCGAGGCGGAGGTACCGGCGGCGGCACGGATGGAGGTGGCCCATGCGGTGGCGGCGCAGGCGGCGCGGTGCGGCGCAGGGAAGCGGCTCCATGCGGTGGTGGCACGGCGGCGCCGGGTGTGGTGCGGATCGTGGCACGCGTGGCTTCGGCGCGCGGTGGCACGACGGGGCGGACGCGGCGGTGGCACGACGGGCGGATGCGGCGTGGCGGGTCGAGCGCGGCCGTGGCGCGACGCGGTGGTCGGGCCATGGCCGGCAGCGCCCCCCCTTTTTTCATTTTCTTTGGGTGATGCATGGCCGGCGGCTTCAAGGTGCCCCGAGGAGGCGGCCGTCTACGGGCAGCAAGGGGATTCCGGCGGCGTGGCTCCGGGCGCGGGTCGGCGCCGCTACGAGCGGCTAGGGGAGTGTCGTGCGGCTTCGGGCCGGCGGCACCGGCCGGGGTGTGGCCATGCGCGGTTCTGCAGGATCCGCCATTCTCTTTTTTTCGAGTTTACTGTTCATACAAATGTATGCGATGCAATGTGATGTAGTACAAGATTGCAACGGAGGCGCGGCTTCATGCCGTCATGTGCATATTTGCCGCATGCTAGCGGCGTGGCTCTGTTGTTGCCTCCGTGGCGATGCGTGATGGCGGACTAAGCAAACCGGTAACGTGTTGCGGAGGTAGTGACAGCCGCTTGCAGGCGGTGCCATGCACATGGTGCCTTTCATGCGATTGCATATACAACCTACGGTACAATCATCATCTACTCTTTCACGCAATCCATCGATCGGCTTGGCCGGCGACTTCAAGTCGGCTCGCGGTAGATTAGAGCGGATTTGCACCGTAGGAAACCAATCTAGAAAGCCAAAAATTTGCAGAATTGAAAGCAATCTAGAAAACGATTCAATCTATGAGTGTCGTTCATCGACGGTTACCTTTTCGATGCGAGGAGAGTCGATCGTGCTGATAACGTGTTGAGGAATCGTCGCTGGCGAGTCCAGTCCGAGCGGTTACCTCATAAACAAGCGTAAAATCGTAAGAACAATGCATGAACACAAGAACAGAATAAGAGATAGAACACAGAGATGTATGGGGACTTCTTGCTTCTCTTTATTTCTTCATCCATCGATCAAACGTTTACAATGAATAGCACCCCCTATTTATAGGCTACGACCCTGCTAGGGTTTGGGATGAGGAGCCCAAGTTGGGCCAGGTCTGCCGGCGTGGGCCCAGTTTCTTAACATCTTGAACACGCGTTTCATTTGGAAGAAAAAAAACAAGTGTTGCTTAGCCCGGTGGCCCATCGATCGGTGTTGCTTAGCCGGGTGGCCCATCGATCAGGACGAAGCGTCAGTAAAGGAGTCGCGGCCGGTGCCTTAGCGTGGACATCATCCGACCCGTTCCATTTCAATCGTAAACCCCACGTTGCTCTAAACAACTTTTGGCATCACCACTCATTGCGACAAAAAATGGTTCGGCTAATCAGTTTAGTAATTATATGAACGCGTCGGAGGGCATGCACAATGGTACAGACAGCTGCTGTCTATAGCAACTCTCTCTCACCTGTAGACAACACTAAAATCAGATTATATAATAGGTTATCTTTTTTACTTTTAATAGATCACGCAATCTTTTAATGCTTTCATGGACCTAAGAAATATATGGTTAGATAACCTCTTTGGTTCTGGTGACACAGTCGGCTAAAGGATTGTAGACAACACATTTTTCTCTTTATTCTTTTTCATCCATACCAGCTTAAATTTTACATGACAAAGACTATAGACAGCTGATGTAAACCCATTGTACATGACCTGATGATTTTGTCTTTAGAGCAAAACAGACGGTGCAATCCTATTTTGCAGCTTTAATTGTCTTTTGAAAGCTTCATCTATTTTTACAGTGTGCACACACACAGATATTAGCAAATGATGATTCCGGAGTAAATTGACTTGTGTGGTTCAACCGTCGCATCGCTTGGATCCCTAAACTTGCACATTAATTTCTAAGCTCACTAACTTGCAGCCATTTTGCAGATCACTTTACTTCTAAGCTGAAACTAAGGGATTGTTTGGATGGTTGCCACACTTGCAAAGCCTAACTATGCCAAAGTATGTGATGTCACGCTTCCTCTGGCTAAGAAATTGGCCACAACTTAGACAAAAGCTGGTAACAAAATGAGCGAATGACAGACTAGTCGCATGGCTAAGAAGGTATATCATGCCAACCAAACGCATGCCACAAAAAGTTAAATTTGCAAAACCTAACTATGGCAAAGTATGCCATATCACGCTTCCTGTGGCTGAGAAATGTTGGAAATATGGATAATATTTTAATTTCAGATTTTATTATGAGTCAAAGATCACATAAAACTAAAGATGCATAAAGCAATATTAACAACATACAACTCATTGCACTTCTAAACATACATAATAATATGATTATAGCAGAATAATTTGGTTGTACAATCAACTTACCTTCGAGCGTGATGAAGAATAGGAAGCAGCGCAGACTTGAAGCAGTGCAAAACATAAATAAAGCAGCACAGTGAGCGGTAGCGCAGATGCGCTGCCCAGAAACCTTATTGCCGCCCCGTGCAGGTGAACTCTGCAACAATGGTTTGGAGATACCACTCACCCTCCTTCCCGGTGCATGCCAAGGAGAAGGGATGGCTTGGTTCGACAGCACAACTCTCCAGCACAATAGAATAGAGAGGAAGAAGAAAATGGAAGTGTTTCAAAACCGTATCAGGTCTGGGCGTCTTTAGATCTTTTTAAGGTCGAGACAATTACTCTCTAGTAACTACATAATAAAAGCACATATTAAACCACTTGTAACTGCTAATTTAAAACTAATTAATGGTAATTAAGCAGTGTTTATTGCTCCTGATTACACACTGGTCTATAGCTTGGACCAATGTATTTCGACCACATTGGTCTATAGATCTGACCGCTATTTTTCGACCACTTTATTTCGACCATAGTGTTTCGATCACTTTATTCCGACCACATTGGTCTATAGCTTCGACCACATTATTTCAACCACCGTGTTTCGACTACAGTATTTCGACCACACTGGTATATGGCTTCAACCATATTATTTCGACCACTGTATTTCGATCACTTTATTCCGACCACACTGGTTTGACTAGTCTAAAAGGACAGAGAAATGCACATTTAGAAAAAGAAAGATGGACTAGGTTAACGGTCACGCGTCGAAGTCACAAGTCACGCGATTGCCATGAGAATATATACGCGCGTGTATATACGTGCGTGCGTGTAACTTTAGCTATAGTCCTTCTCGTGTGACCACATGTCATGTGTCACATGTTCAAAGAGATGGCAATGACTCCATCTTATAAATTGCTCTCCCACCACTTAGCTAGGCAATATTGACTAAACCATGCATGCATTGGAATTTCACAGATGAATGGGTCTAATTCTAACAATCCCCTACCAATTCCAAGGCAAGCATCAAAAACGATGGTAAAGACTAATGTGCTGAAGTGTTGTTGATATACTAGTATTTTAGTGTAAGTTCTGTACGAGTTG
Source organism: Ampelocalamus luodianensis (assembly GCA_036346255.1). Lineage (NCBI taxonomy): Eukaryota > Viridiplantae > Streptophyta > Magnoliopsida > Poales > Poaceae > Ampelocalamus > Ampelocalamus luodianensis. The sequence goes on along the minus strand of CM070622.1, from coordinate 20,040,511 downwards.
AACTTGAACATAGAATAACAAGATCCATCTTCTCACAACTGATGAATGGACTATACATTGAATTCATAGCTTTCGTGGTTAGATTTCACTTGAAATCTCAATTGATACTAGGCTGTCAAAGAACCATGCCTAAATGGAACATTATTTGGTCATACTCCCTTATCTGCACATGAGCTTTCTAGAGAATGCCCTATTCTTGTGAACTGCGCGATCTCATAGTTAAACTCAAGTAGGTGTATTCATTTTAGGTATCCTGTAGGCTAATACATTTTTCCCTTATTAGACACTAGAATATATTAAGGCTTTAAGCCACCCTTCTACACAGTTGAGAGTACTTTGTCTATTAGGACACAGGTACATATATTATTAATTGTACTCTCTTGTTACAATTTCGACTTGTTTTTTCCATTACCTAAGTCATAGGATCTCCGATCAAGAAGGTATACGTTACTGTTGAGCTGTAACTCCAATGGCCTCATTTCCATGTCTATAGGCGCAACGGAAATCTCCTTCCGTGCTAGCCCCTTTGTGTAAGGGTCTGCCACATTTTTCTCAATGCGAATATAATTCATAGTAACCACTCCGGAGTTCCTTAGTTTTCTGACAGATTTAAGCTTACGCTTCACGTGTTTGGAGGATTTTATGTTATCCTTAGAACTTGCAACCTTAATCAACACTGTTTGGTTATCACAATACATTAGGATTGCCGGTGTTAGATTCTCAACCGGTGGCAAGTCCGATAATAGCTATCTAAACCACTCAGCCTCAACTGTGGTTGTGTCTAGTGCTACAAGTTCTACTCCCATGGTTGACCTCGTCAATATGGTCTATTTACACGACCTCCATGAAACTGCAGCACCTACTAGGGTAAAGACATAACCGTTTGTAGCTTTGATCTCATCTGCATAAGAGATTCAATTTGAATCACTATATCCTTGTAATACAAATGGATACCCAGTATAGTGAATTACATATGAGGTTATGCCTCTCAAGTAGCGCAACACTCTCTCAAGTGCCTCCCAGCGATCATCTCCTAGGTTCGAAGTAAATCAACTTAATTTGCTCACAGCAAATGATATGTCAGGTCTTGTGGCACCAGATAGATACATACAGGATCCAATAATTTGTGAATATCTCAATTGATCTTTGCCTAATCCCTCATTCTTTCGAAGCTTAACACTAGCATCATAAGGAGTTGGGGAAATCTTGCAGTTCCCAAAGCCGAACCAACTCAATATTTTCTCAACATAATAGGATTGGTTCAATTTAATATTCAGAATAACATCTGCCTCTCCTAGATTTTTTATATCAGAGCATCTAGATAAGAAAATTTTGACCTCGTCAATAACAACAGTGTTTGTCCCAAATATAAGGAATTCTTTTAAAAAAATAATATTATTTTAAAAGATAATTACAAAAAAATAGTCATCCTAAAAATGATAAAACTAGGTCCCTATCGCCGTTTGAACTGGCGACAGGGACCCTGTTGCCCACCCTATCGCCGGTCCAACTCCTTGTCGCCGGTTGAACTGGCGACAAGAGCCTATCGTCAGTTCAAACAGTGATAGGGATCTATCGCCAGTTTGAAACCCTAAATCTCGGCAGAGGACTCATTTTTATTTAGAAAAAAGAGAAGGAGGGACGGGAGAGGAGGAGAGAAACTAGCGAAGCACTACCCGTCTGGTTGCCCACTTGTCAAGTAATGTGTTTAATTGAATGGATTAGATGTATGATTACGTAGTGCAGTATGTTTTACATAATACTTTTCGGTTGGTAGTCTAGTTTTAGATATGTGGTTAATCGTGGAAATATTCTTTATGGTGCAGTATGTCAAATATGTCGGACGTCACTAATTTCAAATTTTACTACGGTTAGGGGACTATTCTGGAAGGCCCCGAGGGGATTGATTTGCATTATTTCCAATTGGCGACCGTATCCCTGCCATGATGTGTATGGGGCACTATGATGCGGTGTTTATTTCACACATTCCAAGTGGACCATGATGTGTATGATCTGAGATTGAGTTGCCTTGCCACCCCGAGCAGCACAACCCACATATTGGGAGTTAGTGCAGCTCAAGCGAACAAGGTCATGGCAGTCATATGTACGTATGACAAGGGAGGGAGGGTGGGATTTGGTCCTTCTAGCCTAAGCATATGCCAAGACTACTCCTGCATCCGCGACTGCTGAACAAGAAGGGGGTGGTGATGCCGAAGAAGAAATCAGGGACTCTAGCCACAGCGCGACGCACACAATGGCCGAAGCTCCCATAGTTGCTGATGCTATCGATGAAGACCCTGTGGAAGGAGCTCCTCTAGTCAGGCAAGCTACTAGGCTTGTTGACAAGGGTGAGGAGGTGGAAGCCATAGTGCAAAGGATGGATCTCGAAGACCGGGACTACATGGCTTTGTCAGAAGATCAAGAATCCGAAGATGAGGATGATGTGGACCAGCAGGTAGTTCCATCCGAGTAGCACACATACCAGTTCGACAACCTCGTCGTCAATGAAGGCTCTCATGTGCCATGGGAGTACAACCAGAGCGAGATGAGGCAAGAGGCTATGTACAAATGCAAGGAGGCCGTGCAGGAGGTGGTCAAATTCAGGGCTTTGTTGGTGCGACGAATATTCACAGTCGTCAAGTCTAATATAAGATTCTACGACATGAAGTGCGATATAAAGGGATACCCTTGGCGAGTGCACACACTTTAGCCTAAGTGGGACACCTACTGGAAGTGCTCTATAGTGGTCCTTCACACATGTGTCGTCGCTGAGTCAGTGCAGTCCCAGCGGAACCTATCATCAAGCTTCATCGCCAACCACATGTACAGTGAGATCGTGAAAATCTAGATTTTGAGCCACAATCCATCATTCGGGCGATTGAAGCAAGGCTCCAGTACACAGTCAGCTATGCCAAGGCGTGGATGGCAAAACATAAGGTATGGGAGTCAAGGTTTGGTACTTTCGAGGAATCCTTCCTCAACCTCCCCGGTCTACTCCGAGTCATACAAGACAGTAATTCTGGCACTCATGTGGACATTCAGGATTCCACGCATCTAAAGTGGTCCAATAAAAGGTACTGCGGCGAGCATTATTCGCCTTTGGTCCATGCATCAATGCATTCCGGCACTGCCGTCTAATCTTGTGCATGGATGTCACATTCCTAACTGAAAAGTACAAGGGCTAGATACTGATTGCAATAGCAACAGATGGCAACAATCAAGTTGTTCCTGTAGCATTCGCTTTCGTTGAAAGCGAGGATACAGACAACTGGTTATGGTTCCTAAGTAATGTGATGATTTCTGTTGTACAAGGCCATCCAAATGTATGTGTTATTCATGATCGGCATGCGAACCTACTGCGTGCAATAACTCAGCTACAACAAGGAGATAACAAACCATTTGAATGAACGGATCTGCAGAGCAGGTGGTGCATGAGACACTTGGGTGCAAACTTCTCTAAGTAGTTTCGCAATAAGGACTTGATGAACGTGTTCAAGTGGCTGTGTTACCAGAACCAGCAGCGGAAGTTTGAAGCTCTCTGGAAGATTCTGGATGAACGGACCCAGACGCACAGAAGAGAGACAGTGAAAAGGGCCGCCCCAAGCACTGACCGAGCCCTAGAAGCATTGCCACAACTACCCACAGATGGTCCCAGTGTGATGAGGAAGACGGGGGCGTAGGTGAAATACTTCTCGAGCTGGATCGAGCACGAGCCTAAGGAGAAGTGGTCGTTGTTACATGACAGGAGTGATGCACAATATGGTGTCATGACAAACAATCTAGTCGAGGTGTACAACTGGGTCATGCGCGGCGCAAGGTGCCTCCCTTTGGTTGGTATTGTGGAGGCAAATTCTCCGCGGTACCACAAACTACTTTGTTGACAAAAGCAATAATGCGTTGCTTGCCATGGCAAATGACATAGTACTGTACTCCGCCATGATCACCCAGTACATAGAGGAGAATAGCAAGAAGGGTGAGATGCATCGGGCATTCAAGATGGGCACAAGGGAGCATTACTTCAAGATAATGTGCAGGGATAAAGGATACCACGGGACGAACCGCGAGAGGATCACCCACGAGTGTATGCTATGATGCGCTAATCGTGTATGCACTTGCAACAAGCCCTTCTTTTGCATAGGCCCTGCTCCCATATCATGGTCTCATGTTCAACGGTGGCGCAATATCCTGGGTAGTATCTCTTTGATTATTTCAACAAGTAAGAGGTGATGCAAAGATGGAGTACAGAGATGTATGGTTATACCATGGTTGGCCATTTCACTGGCCATCCGGCCTGGGAGTAACTAATTTGGGCCGCGAACATTGATAGGCTGAAGGGTAAGGTTGGCTGGCGACTAGTATGATGCATCAGGAACGACATGGATGAGACAGAAGCCGTATGTCTTATGAAGAAGTGCTCCATTTCTAGGGAGATTGGGCACATCTTCAAGAAATGCCCTATGAGAAATCCTCATGATGAAGGAGACATCGACGCTCCGAACCTCGCTGCGGGGACCTCATCCGACCGCCCCACTCGAGGTGGTCGACATGGCAGACATTGAGGTCCGGACCACGGGAATGCATAGACAGTTGTAATATGTAATTACCAATGTTTTGAAATATCACTTTGATTTTAAAAATTAAGTGTTACGACGTTTTGCTTAATGTTATGTAATATCAGTCGAATCTTTGATAGATCGATTTGTTTGTTCTTGTGATAGCTTTCATATTGGCATGAAATGAACCAACTTGTGGGAGGACCTGGGTGTGTGATTGTCCCTCTGTCTTCTCCCTTCCCTATTTCAATGGCACACTTCCTTTTGTTTACTGCTCCCTTTTGTTCACATTTACCCCATCTAGTTCGTTGCGAGGTAAGGAACCAGAAATACATTATAGTCCGCAGACAGAAGCACGTTACACGTGGTCACATGGCATGATAGTCGGATAATTGCTTTAGTCATCCTCGCTACTACTATGGTACACTTGGACAGAAGCATTCGGACCATGTAAGTGTACATGCCTTCAGGAAATAGAATAAGCATGGCCGGTAGGACGGGGGACTACTACGGAATAGCCCAACCTACTGCGTGGACTAGAGCCATTTGCCCTTCCTTGCGAGCTCCGAGTTGTACTCCTCCCTGGTGCCTTGGCGTTGGCTGCTATTTCTCGCGCTCCCTACACCTGCACGCCTTGAGATGAGCTTTCGTTTCCCGCCAGATATGCTGGTTGTGCTCTTCGTTGCGGCGTTCCTCGTCCCTCTTCTCACAGTCTCTCTTGGCATCCCACTCCTCGTAGTCGAGACACCACAGGTCCCTGGGTGGATCCCTTGGTTGATCCACTTGCAGTAGCCACATAGCGGATCCAGAGACTACGGGTAGACGGTAGAGGTTGTTAGTGCATACTTTGAAAGAGAAATGTTAGGGGAACATACCCTTACCAGCAGCCGATAGTGGCCCGAGTCCCAACGACGGTCAAGATAGTCCCAAGAGTAGTTCGCACAACCCCAACAATGCATGTCCAGGCTGAGCTACTGCTTCAACTTGAAGAACTTGCATGTGTCCCTGCACCAACAGAGGGGCGGTGTCTCCCCTCAGGTTGGTGTTGAGGTGAATGCTCGCTTGTAATGTTCTAGTAGGGGTTGCTGCTACGGGGGGTGTCATTGCAGGGAGGTGCCCTCCTGACACGCTCCCTTTATTCATCCCGGGCCACAGCACGCCTTGCGAATTCACAGATCTCGTCCCATTGCTTCTCCATCTGAACGAGATTGTGTTGAAGTCTTGATGCAGGAGAACTACGTCTGTGAGGCAGCGGCCCCGAGGAAGCAGACTCGTTTGTTCACGTCGCTGCACAAAGCAGACTCATTGGTCACGTCGCTGCACAAAGCTGACTCATTTGGGCACGTCGCTACACAAAGCTACCTCGTCTTGTCACTACAAAAGGTCGTGTGGCATTGCAGGGAGTGTGGTCTTGTCACTCTAAAAAGTAAGCGTCATCGTTCTTCTCTCCCTCTCCTCCTCTTTTCTATTTTTCTAGAATTAAATGGACCCCTGTTGCTAGTTCAGCTGGCGACAAAAGCATTGTTCAACTTCCTGTCGCCAGTACAACTAGTGACAGGGGTCAATAGGGTCCCTGTCGCCAGGCGACAGTTGAACTAGCGACAGGAGCCTATCGCTAGTTCAAACGGTGTCAGAGACCTAGTTTTGTCATTTTTTGGGGTGACTAATTATTTTTGTATTTATCTTTTAAAATAATATTATTTTAAAAAATCAAATATAAGTATGTCATCGAGATACAAACACAACATCACTCTTTGACCCCACCACAACGATAATATATACACCTATCTACCTCATTCATAGCAAAACCAGCAAATGTTAAGGTTTTATCAAACTTCTCGTACTCATTGTTTAGGTTCTTGCTTTATGCCACATAAGGATTTGATTAATTTGAACACCTTATTTTCCTATTCAGAAATCATAAAACCATCCGGTTGCTCCATATAGATTTCTTTCTCCAACTCTCTATTAAGGAAAACTATCTTTACATCCATTTGATGGATGTGTAGACTATGGAAAGCAACTAATGCAATGAGCACTCGAATGGTGGTTAATCTGGCAATAAGAGAGTAAGTATCAAAATAATCCTCACCTTCTTTCTGGGTATAACCCTTAGCCATAAGTCTTGCCTTATACTTATCAATAGTATCGTTAGGCTTCATTTTCTTTTTAAAGATCCACTTGCATCTAACATGTTTGCACCCACTAGGACGATCAATAATCTCCCGAGCACCATTAGCTATGATGGAATCCATCTCATTATGGACTGTCTCTTTCCAACACTTAGCATCAGGTAATGCATAAGCTTTTGAAAGAGTTTTTAGCACATCATTCACAAAATATACAATAAAGTCTTCACCAAAGGTTTTCTCAACCCTTTGTCGCTTGCTCTTGCGAGGACCTCTTCAACTAAATTGTTATCTTCCTTAGGAATATCACAGATTGGTGGTATATCACTAATTGGTTCAGAGATAGTGGTAAGTTCAAAATTATTATTATTCATAGTTTGATTATCCTCAGTTCGAGAAGTACCGCCTGCAGTTCTCATATGATAAATATCCTCAAAAATTGAAGCATCTCTCGAATACATTATCGTGTTAGCAATAATCTCAGGAGTTTCCGATTTTACTACGAAAAATCTATAGGTTGTGTTGTTATGAGCATATCCTAGTAAGACACAATCGACTATTTTAGGTCTAAGCTTTCTATTTTTCTGCAATGGTATATTGACTTTTGCCAAACAGCCCTAAGTTCGTAAAAAATTAACATTGAGTTTTCTTCCCTTCTATCCCTCATATGGAGTAATCTCACACCTTTTAGTGATTACTCCGTTTAGGACAAAAGTTGCTGTCAATATAGCTTCCCCCACCACATCTTAGGCATATCGCCACTCTCCAATATAGCATTCACCAAATTTGTTAGTGTCCGGTGACGAGGATCTAATAATCCTTATTTTACTATTTATTTGTAATTAATATTATGGGTAAATATGACGTTATACGGCTATTAAGTATACCCCTTATATTCTTAAGGGGGAAGCCAACCAGGTGGTCGTAAGTTTCTCTACGACCACTCCTATAGTCGTAAGTCCTTCTACGACCACCATGTGATTGTAAGTTCTTCTACGATCACCCCTGGTCGTAAGTTCTTCTACGACCAGCTCAATCACAACTACCCCGTAGTTAATTGGGTTCATTTGCCTCTAGGCTCAATTGATTACGGGATCTGAGCAGTCAATATACGCTGTTATTCTCTGGAGTAACTACATGTAACGCACCATTATCTCTGATTGGTAACTGCCAGGCGACGTGGGGAGGTTACTACTCCGGTGATAACTGCCATTATCACATCTATTATACGAAATAATGAGGCGCCTCTTGACCTAGAACGACTATCTCATCACGTACTATAAAAGAGTTTCAGTCAAAGAGAAATGGGGAAGAGGACGATTGACAAAGACAATCGGAGAAAGACAATCAGGAGCACAAGTATTAGACTTTACCTTGACTGTAACCAACATATCCAATATAATATACACAGGAGCAGGGTTGTTATTCTCTCAGGAGAAGGCCTGAATCTGTATAAAAATCCTCGTGTCTTTTCCGTCTACGTGATCAATTGTGGAGACCCCCCAAATCAATCTTTACGTAAGATCGGTTCTAAAACACCGACAGTTGGCGCTGTCCGTGGGGATGTTCTGGAAATTCCTTGTCAACAATTTTTCTTTTCTCTTTGATGCTTCCATGCTAGGAGAGTGAAACAAGGAGAACTGGTTCGACTTGGCTGATTACGCAGACGTCGATATGGATGTCAGTTTTGATTACGAGCCGAGTATCGAACCATCCGATGGTATCGCCGTCTCTGGAGATCTTGTATCAGATCTCGGAGACCATACCACCGGTGGAGTTGAGGAGGGATCCTTATGCCCCACAACAGTATGCCCGCCCAGCTGAGGGACAAGTTGCCCCAAGGCAGACTCACAACAAGATGAGAGTTTTCCTCCGAGTGTTCAAGTCCCCTTAAGGGAATACGAGACCTGGTGAGGCAAGTTCTGGAGGCCATTATTCTGGAGCTTCATCCACACCTGGTGGTCCTCTCTCTCCGGCTAACCCCGCAAAGGAGGGGATTAAACACGTTTTTCCTGCAAGTTTGACCATCCCATCGCAGAGCATACCTGCGGATAGAGACGGTTATAACCTGGAGTTCCCTTTTTGGAGGGGTTTACTCCACGTTGCCAGATGGTGTCTCTCGACTACTCCTCAAGTGAGAAGGCCTCGAGCGCAAGTGGAGGTCCTCAACGGGAGGTCTTCGTCCTTCCCTCTAATAATGATCATTCTCCCAAAGGCAGGACTGACGATACTCCCCGATGAGCACACACTACATCCCTCGTGGCAATGTCAAGAGCACCACCACTGATGAACAGGGTGAACACCCTAATGAGCGTGCAGAAAATCCACAACATTCTCGCACTCTACTGAAACCAACTCAAGGGTCTGGTATGGGTGATCCTGAGACAACTCGACGGAGAAGAATAGTGGCCTAGAAAAATCTTCCTAGGCGTGATTAGTACCAGTCGGAGGAAGCTCAGGAATTCCAACACATCAACGACTTGCTTGAGAATCCAACTCAAGAATTCACTCAAGTGCCAGGTTACGACCTCTTCACTGAAGAGATCGCACGAAGGCTTCGGAGCAACTTTGCAAAACTTGAGCGTCCTCATCAACATTATTCCCGAAGTGGTAGCAGTATGGCTCCATCATCTACTAGTCATTCGACCAACTCATTGCACGGAGATTGACATGATTGTAAATCACGTCACTCTCCTAACTTGAGGAAGGCTCCTCGAACATCTGAAGATGGACAAGCTCCAAGGAGAGGTGATCGCTCACCACTCCGGGGCCAACATCTACGACAGTAGATGGAATACGAGGAGTATTTCCCTTGTAAGACTGAGGCCTACTATAGGTCAAGTCCACCTGTGACTGGGTATCGTCGAGTACGATCACTGGTGATGTCAACCCTTCTTTCCTGCAAAGAAGGTGTCAAAAAGTTATTACTGGATGTCGGACGTTCTCACCCGACCTCCGAGCAGTTCGCTGGCCACCTCGTTTACGACCAGCGAACATGGAGAAATTCGATGGAACTCAAAATCCCATAAAATTCCTTTAGATCTACACAACAGATGTCCGAGCAGCAGGAGGAGGAGAGCATCTTGGTATACGAGTCAAGGCAACAGCTCAAGGTTGTCGAGCGTAAGGTAAACTCAATCGACTCTCCTCTTGTCAATAAGATGTCGAAGTGGTCAAAAGTCATCATCTCTTTCGAGAAGGGTGATTGCGTGATCCCTTCGACTCGACCAGGTCGATTTTCGATCGTGGTCGAACCCGCCATCAATAACTGTAAAGTAAATCGAGTGTTAGTTGATGGTGGTAGCTCATTAAACATTCTATTTACGAGTGCCCTAGACGAGATGCAGGTACCCAGGACTAAGGTAAGACCGGTATGATACTCTTTTCATAGAATCGTACCGGGGTCTTCGACCAAACCTATTGACCAAGTTTCTCTTCTTTTAACATTTGATTCACCAAGTAATTTTAGGACAGAGAAGATCTCCTTTGATGTGGTCGATTTCGATAAGGCATATAATGCCATACTCGGACGACCAACTTTGACAAAGTTGTTAATAGCTACTCACTATGGGTATCAATGTCTTAAGATGCTAGGTCCCAAAGGAGTTATCACAATTTATTGTGACAAGGAGATGGCGCATACCTGCGACCGTCGATCCCTCGAGATGGTTGGATAAATACCAGCTTGAGAAGAAAGTCAGCCATCAACTAGCAAGTTGAAGCCTAAAGCTTCACTAAAGCCGAACGACCAAGTCAAGGAGGTTCCTCTGGATGCGAAGGACCCCTAGAAGACTGTTCGCATCGGGGATACTTCCGATCCCAAGTAGGAAGACACCCTCATCACTTTCCTTCGAGCAAATGCAGATGTCTTCGCGTGGCAAGCGTCCGACATGCCCAGAGTCCCCAGGGAAGTGATCGAGCATAGGTTAGCTTTACGGCCTGACAAAGCATCTGTAAAACAAAAATTACAGAGATTTGCCCCTGGTCAACGAGATGCTATTAGGTCAGAATTGGATAAGCTATTCAAAGCAAGCTTTATAAGAGAAGTCGATCACACAGAGTGGTTGACTAACCCTGTAATGGTTAAGAAGTCAAACGACAAATGATGTATGTACGTAGACTGCACTGATCTTAATAAAGGTTGTCCAAAAGATGATTTCCCTTTACCTTGTATCAATCAGTTGGTTGACTCTACTGCTGGTTGTGAAATGTTAAGTTTTCTAGATGCATATTCTAGTTACCACCGGATCAGTATGTGTCTAGAAGATAAAGAAAAGACCACTAGTGGGGCTACAGGAGAAACCCCCTTTTTCCTAGTTTTTGGTGCTGAAGCCATGCTTCCGCTAGAACTAAAGATCAGGTCGGCACGACTCAAAAACTTTAACGACTCCGCCCAAGAACAACTTCGAGCGAACGACATCAACCTGCTCGAAGAGAAGAGAAACCAAGCCTTAATCTGTTCAATAGTCTACTAACAAACCCTACGTAGATACTACGATCGTAAGGTCCAACCTCGCATCTTTGCTGTAGGTGATTTGGTATTGAAGCTTATCCAATCCAGTCTAATCGGAACAAACATTCCCCCCAAGTGAGAGGTTTCATACACTGTGGTGGAAGTTACACATCTAGGTTCGGTACGACTAGCAATGGAAGACGGCTGGGTTCTCTCAAACTCTTGGAACATCGACTAGTTGCACAAGTTTTATGTGTAACAAACCACCACGACAATAAAATATTAGGTTCTTTCTATCTTTATTGTCTTACTTTGAGCAGTGCTTTTATAATTTTTTTGACCATTTTGTTGTATGCTCAGCTTTTCTTTACACTGATCGAAGGAAGGTCACAACAACTAGTCAAAGACTTTCCTCTCTGCATGTGGTCCTACCCACTAGAAAGAACTTCCTAGTATCGCCTTGTTCATACCTTTTGCTGCTAATACAAAGACACTGGGCTCAAAAAATATGGTCGAACGATTTTAAGTCAACTCTTTTCACCTTACTTTATTTCTTCATTCATTTTGAAAAATACTCTAAGTAGGGTGCACTTTTGAGATTTATTCGACTACTTTTGGTAAACTCGGATAGATTTAACTGGTCGGGGAAGAAACACACCTAGTCGAAGCCTCTTCTCTTTGCACATGGTCCTGCCCACTAGAAAGAACTTTCTAGCATTGTCTTGTTTCCTACTCTGGCTACCAGGGAAAACCTATCGAGTACACTGAAAAAGGTCGAATGAATTTATAAAGTCCTCTAGAAGTTTGTCTAACTCAAGTTGCCGTTCTTGATTTGATTAATCTGGTTGGAGATGGTAACATCACCTAGTCGAAGCTTTTTCTCTCTGCACGTGGTCCTGCCCACTAGATGGAACTTCCTAGCATCGATTCGTTTATACTCTTTCGACCAGTGCAGGATAATCGTGATCGAACACTATAAGTTAACCAAACCTATTTGTTTTCAGAAACCCTTTTTTTACTATTTACTTAGTTTATTCACATAAACTAAGCAAATAGTCGAGGACTAGAACAAAGTTATAAAAATGACTAAATTCTTAGTCTTGGTTTTTTATCCATCCATTATGTTACGAGTTACTAACTACTTGACAAGATGATTTGCAGGAAAAAGGAAGAAGGAAGGAAGGATTACATATATCTGGTCTAATTATCGTTTCCATTCATTTTCTTACCAGTTACTAACTACTCTACAACATGATTTGCAGAAAAAAGAGGAGATCATATATATATATATATATATATATATATATATATATATATATATATATCAACAAAAAGCTTGTTTTTACATGATTCTTTTGACAGATTACTCTATTCTATTTGCATCTCCTCCGCGACCTTCTTGCCAATCGACTGCATATCCACAATTAGCCGCTCCGCTTCAACTTCAGTGCAGTCGAAGTCGGCTTCAACTGAATGAGGGTTAAGGTTGGGGTCACGAGCTTTAAGTTTTGCTAAGACATAACTGTAACATCCCTATTTTTTGCAGAGATTTTGAAAGCTTAACCTGGAATTTAAAAATCAAAAACCATTTAACTTGAATTAATCAGACTTCAATTAAATTAAAAAGTTGGTTTATTTGAGTTTTCTGGATATTATTTGGATTTCAAGTCTTTTCTTGCTTTTTCTGGATTTTAGAATTGATGTTTCCTTTTGTCTGAAATTAAAATCTATTTTGTTTGCAAAATTAATAGCTAAAGTATAGTTAAAAGTATTTTTATTAAGTTCTAAATAATTCAAGGGACTTTTGTGAATTTTCCTAAAATTTTTAGACTTTATTATCTATTTTCTAAAAACCTTTTTGCTTTTCTACCATTTCTTTATTCAGAAATGCATTTTAATTCCTCCTTTGGCATTTGGGCCGAATTCTCTCAGCTCATTCCTCTTTTCCCCTTTCGCGGCCCGCTCTAGCCCACTCCCGTGCGCGCCCGCGCCTTTCCTCCTTGTGAGTCGTCCGATCAAGATCGGACGGCCTCGATCGCGTTATCCCGTTTAGAGGCCCGATCGCACCACTCGTTGTGAACCGTATGATCAACATCGAACAGCTCACCTTCACAGCAGCTCCACGCACGCTCTCTCTCTCGCTCTCACTGATGTGCGGGTCCCACCTGTCAGCATCCCCATCTCTGGGTCGTCTCCTACCTCCCGACTCGTCGCCGTCGCGTCTATGCCGTGCGTGTGCGCGTGTTTTGCGCTGGCCACACCTGTCCTGTCCCCGTCCTGTTGCCGCGTGCATTGAGTGCGTCGTGCACCGCCGCACCTTTTGCCGCCCGTTGAGCCGTCTCCCGCGTCCTGTCACTGCCCCGCGCCCGCACGTGTCCCTCGCCGGACCCCTCCGCCGCAGAGCTCCTTGGCTCAACCCCCTCCCTCCTACCTCCCTGCGCCTATTTAAGGCGAGCACTAGCTCCACCACACCCTTCTCTCTCTTCTCCCTCTCCTGCCCCGCTCTCTCTCACTCTCCTCCGGCCGCGATTGAAGTTCTTTGCCGTCGACCACCATGCGACGTCGTCGCCATTTGCGCCACGGCCAAGCCTCCTCCTCCGCCATCATCTTCGGCTTTGGCATCGCAAGACCTCCGCCTACCTCGTGCGTGCATCCCCGTCCTCTGAAGCCCTCCGGAGCGTCACCGCCGCCTTTGACTGCCGCTGCCTCTGCTTTTCATCCTCGTCGCCAGCAATCCCGTGCCGCCACGTCCTCGGAACCATGACCACCAGCTTTGCCGCGTCGCTCTCTTCCTCTAGGTGCCCTCATCGGCCACCGGAGCCCAGCCAAACGCCGGCGACCTTCGGGTCGTGAGCACCGCCGCCTCGGTGCCGACGTGGCCTTTCTAGGTTTTCCCATTGAAAAATAATTCGACTAAAAATTAAAATCATGCGTTGACGTCTGGCCCAATAAATCCTTTTTCCTTTACAAAAATAAATCAGAAAATCAGGAAAACCTCTTTTTCTTGATTTTCAATCTTCTGGAGGCCGTAACTTCTTCGTTCGAACTCTGATTCGAGTGATTCAAATTTCTAAATTCATCTAAAATCCTCCTCTTGCTGTTAGTGCTAATTTGGTATTTATTTGGAGTTGTTTTATTTATTTGTCCTCGTTCAAACGTGTAGATTCCGGCGTTTCGGAAGATTTCTCGGATCCGACGACCGAAGCATCTCAACTCTTCAACGAAGGCAAGTCGTAGACTTTTGACCATGTCGTACCCACTTTGTAAAACTATATTGTTTGATATAAACATGCATTGTTAGTTTTATATTAAATGGTTTCGGGAGTAGATAATTGCCTAATTGATGTATGCCCCCTTGAAAAATTGCTATCGACATGCACCCTTGAATGATATAAATCCTTGGACATCATATGATGGGTTATTTTAGTTGGACATTGATAAATTAACAATACGGGTATCGTATTATGCTTAGCCATGCTATAGTTGTATGTTGGGACTCATGATCACATGCTCATATGAACAAACATGACTAAAGGAATTATGGAATTGTGGCGCGACCACTGTTATTAAAAGATGTTGTGCCAAGGCTAGGGTGGTCTTTGGCCGGAGTGAACCAAAATGATTTATACTCGGGCGAGTGATCGTGCAGTAAAGGGGATGATTTTGGGATGTGGTTGCCTCGCCTGAGTGGCCATTAAGGACTAAACTTTGTGCTCCATTGATCTGGGCCATACCGTGCAACCACGAGTTCATTTATGGGGTGGACCTGGCCAACTAATTAGCAATGTTCTGATTTGGTTCTGTTGAGGGTTGATAAGCGGCGCAAGAGGCCCCCAGAATGGCGAAACCTTAGCGGGCAGAACCAAGTCAAAACAGAGCTTTGTAAAAGCTTTGTGATAATCACTTAGTCACACACACCTCGTGAGTGTGTTAAACGGACAGTATAAGTTGATTATCTCTTGTGGGTCAAGCTGTATAACCTCTGTAGAATGTAAAACTATTCGAATAGCCATGTCCCCGATTATGGACAACGCCTGGTGATTTCACACGAGGGGTAGATTTTCATCAAAAATGGTGGGAATAATGGTTTGGGTGGAATGGTTGAGAAGTTCATTTGTTGTTTTCCAAGAAACTTGTTTACTTATGTATCAATATTTTAAATGATGCTTTTCAATCTACTTATTGTATTTACTGTCAATACTGCTTTCTGCAAATTAAACATATATAAAGCCATCCTTGTCAAGCCTAGCATTAATAATAATCGCATACATTTTCCTGCGGCTTGCTGAGTACATTGAAAGTACTCACGGCTTTGTGCCCTCTGGTTTATCAGTCACTAAAGAAGACCCAGGAAGCTCGGAATTTTATGAAGAGGAGTACTTCGAGAATTATATGAACTAGGTCACGTCCTCCACTCAATTGCCTATGGGCATGTCGGTTGACCACCATGAGATATTTTGGGCTCCGCTGCAAGTTATCTTTTATTGTTAAGCCCTGCGCGGCAACTCTGTAAGACTTGACCATAAGGTCTTTTTGCTACTAAGTAATATTAATTTGTCCGCTTTATCGTTATTTGGTTATATGGGTATGATTACATCTATGTTGTAACTGTGCGAGCTAGCTACTGATCTGGGACTAGCTCAGAACGCACAGAGGGTTCCGGGGTTGCATACCCGGGGTCCCGACAATAACTTACAGCCCCTTTGACCGCTTCCCTTATCGAGTCGGTTTGGTTGGTCTTCAGAGTAGTCACCAACTCTTTCAAAGTACCAACTTGCTCCCCAATGGTACTCGTGCGGGCAGCTATCGTGTCTTCATGAAGAATGACCTCTTCGGCACGTAACCCACCGACCACATTATTTAAGTCGAGGCCTCATGGAGTCGTTTCATTTCGACCAATCGTTCTGAAAAGAGTAAGGTTGGTCAAATAAAATAACCCTTAGGGGATGGGAAAACCAATTTGATAGCAGGTAAAGATTTACTTACCCGCTAATTGAGAATCCAGATTCTTAATTTCTTGATCTTTATTCTTGGTGATGTGGGAGATCTCATGAACAACCAAAGTCTTTTCTTTGACCTCGGTTTGAAGAGTTCCCACCTTGGTTTGAAGAGTTCTCGCTTAAATCTCTTTTTCGAAAGAGAACAAAAGTTAAGAAGATGAAGATCAATATCATAAGAAGGAAGTTGATTTCCTTGGTCATGTGATGATAGCCGAGGGAGTAGTAGTTGACCCCGGTAAAGTCAAAGCAGTGTTACATTGGGAGCAGCCCAAGACCGTAACTCAGATTCGCAGTTTCTTGGGAATGGCAGGTTATTACCGCCGTTTCATCGAAGGATTCTCATCGATTGCTAAGCCTCTTACGCAATTGTTGAAAAAGGAGAAAAAGTTCACTTGGACCCCGGCCTGTGAAGAAAGTTTTCAAGAGTTGAAGAAGTGTTTGACTTCAGCCCCAGTGCTGATTTTGCCAGATATTCGCAAGGATTTCGATATCTATTGTGATGCTTCGCGTCAAGAATTAGGATGCGTCCTGATGCAAGAAGGAAGAGCTGTCGCTTATGCGTCAAGGAAATTAAGACCTCACGAGGAGAATTACCCCCACACATGATCTTGAATTAGCTGCCGTAGTGCATACTTTAAAGATTTAGCGTCACTACCTCATCGGTAATCGCTGTGAAGTCTACGCAGATCATAAAAGTCTGAAGTACATCTTCACTCAGTCAGATTTGAACATGAGGCAGAGAAGATGGTTAGAGTTGATCAAGGATTATAATCTTGGAATCCACTACCATCCCGGAAAATCCAATGTAGTTGCTGATGCCTTGAGTCGCAAGAGTTACTGCAATACTTTAGAAGTAAAGGAAAGTTGCCCAGAACTTTATGAAGAATTTCAGAAGCTAAAGCTAGAAGTTGTGTCCGAAGGATTTGTAGCCAATTTGGAGGTACAGTCTACCCTGGAGAAGCAGAATCGTGAAACGCAACCAAAGGATCCTGTGTTGTCACACATCAAGGTCAAAATGGCAGAAGGGAAATTCAACGATTTTACCAAGGATGATCAAGACATACTCTGGATTAATGGTCGTATCTGTGTACCAAATATCGATGGTCTAAGATAGCTAATCTTAAAAGAAGCCCATGACTCAAAGTATTCGATTCACCCTGGAAGTACCAAAATGTACCAGGATATTAAGACTAAATTTTGGTGGCCCAATTTGAAGCGAGAAGTTGCAGAGTTTGTTGCCTTGTGCGACGTCTGTCAGAGAGTAAAGGTAGAACACCAGAGACCAGCAGTTCATGTTAAACCGCCAAGATTCCAGAGCGGAAGTGGGAAGAGATCGGAATGGATTTCATTCTTGGTTTACCCAAGACTCAATCGGTTACGATTCGATCCGGGTAATAGTCGATCGCTTGACCAAGGTCGCCATTTCTCGCCATCAAAACCACGTACTCGGGAGATCGCCTTGCGAGTTGTACATGCCGAATTGTCACTTGCATGGTGTGCCCAAGAAGATAGTATCGATCGAGGATCTCGCCACCTCGTTTTTGCGAGTTTGCATGAAGCATTGGGTACCCATCTGAATTTCAAGATCGCGTATCATCCATGCATGATGGACAGATGAAAGAGTTAATCGATATTGAGGATATGCCGAGAGCCCGTGTCTAGCTAACGCTTTGCCGATGGGATAAAAGTTTACCATATGCAGAATTTTCGTATAACAACAGTTATCAAGCTAGTCTGCAAATGTCGCCATTTGAAGCCTTGTATGGCCGTGCCTGCAGAACCCCATTAAATTGGTCAGAAACAGCTGAACGATCAGTTTTCGGTCCAGGCATCATCCAAGAAGCAGAGGAGCAAGTAGCCATGATCAGAGAAAGATTGAAGATAACTCAGTCCAGGCAGAAAAGCTATGTTGATAATCGTCGTCGGGATCTCAGTTTTGAACCCGAGGATTTTGTCTATCTTCGAGTGACTCCGCTCAGAGGTGTCAAAAGGTTTCATGCCAAAGGGAAGCTTGCCCCGAGGTATGTTGGTCCGTTCAAGATTTTGGAACGCCGTGGAGAAGTTGCTTATCAGTTGGAGCTACCGCAGTCGTTAGCAGGAGTGCATGATGTCTTTCATGTCTCGCAATTGAAGAAGTGTCTTCGTGTGCCAGAAGAGCAAGCCCCGTTGGAATCGATTGATTTAAAAGAGGATCTTACCTACAAGGAGAAGCCAGTCAAGATTTTGGATGTCGCAGAGCGCCTCACCAGAAGCAAGACTGTTCGTTTTTGCAAGGTCCAGTGGAGCAACCACTCGGAAGGAGAAGCAACGTGGGAACGTGAAGAAGAGCTGAAAGCCGAGTTTCCTAGCATTTTCTCTAGCTAGCCTGAATCTCGGGGTCGAGATTCCTTTAAGGGGGGAGGTTTGTAACATCCCAATTTTCTGAGTTTAAAAATCTTTTAATAGTTAGTAGGGAGAAAATTCACCACTTGGATTTATTTGAATTTAAATTTAAAAGCTTAATATTGGACTTTACAAACAAAAAAACCTTTAATATGAATAATCCCAACATGAACAATAGTCAAAACTATTTTATTTGGGTTCTATGTGCTCAGATATATTTTTTAGATTTTTCTAGAATTTTTCTGAGTTCATTTGCTATTTTCTATTGCTTATTTGAATTTCTGGTATTTTCTAAAATAGAAAACTAATTAAAATCTCAGAAAATTCTCTCGGGCCGATTTCCCTAAACCTCGACCAGCCCCTGTTCGCCGCCCATCTCGCCGCCGCTGCTGCTCGCCCATTGACAGTGGACCCACTGTCGGCCTCTCTGTTCTCTCTCTCCCTCCGAATGCCCCGTTCATCCTCCGCCGTTGGATCAAGCATGAACGGCTGGATGCGCGCATTATAACCGGAGGTTCCGATCGTCCCTTTGTTTTTGGGCCGTTCGATCCTGGATGGACGGTCAGATCCTTGAGTCTGCTTTTGCGGCGCCGCTGTTTCACACGCTGCGCGCGCGCCAGCCTGCCGCCGACGTGTGGGCCCCGATCTTCAGGCCGCCTCGAGTCCGTTAGGGATACGATCTCCGCCGCCGCATGCCGTTTTTGGGCGTTCGTGCCCTGGACTCTCCCAAGCCTCCGGGTATAAAAGGAGAGGTAGCCCTCGGTGTCCGCACCTTAACCCTAGCCGCCTTCGCCCTCGCGCAGAACCCTAGCCGCCGCAGGAGCTCGAAGATCATTTTGCGCCGCCGCCTTCTCCGACAACCGACGTCGCTGGGATCCCGGGGTTTGCTTCGTCGGCATCGCAAGAACAAGGGCTACCTCGTGGTCGCCTTGGTTCCGCCGGAGCATCATCGAAGGCCCCATCCTGTCGGCCCAAGCCTCTTCGCCGCTTCGACCTCGCCGTCGGCCACCTCCGTCGTCCTTGACCACCCGAGTTGCACCCAGAGGTTCGCAATAGCGAGAGCTACACGCTGGTACCACTCACCGCCGGCGAGGAGTCGCCGTTCACCGTTGCCGTTGGTCCCCGAGCCCTCGTCTCCGTCGGTCTGACATGGCAGTCCGCGTCAGCGTCCACCTCAGCCTGTGTGCGCACGTGTCGTCCCGTGTGGCGCCGCGTCAGCGTTCCTGTCAGCGCCGCGTGTGCGCCGCGTGGCAGTCCACCCCGCCCCAGAACCCAAGGCTCGGTAGACCTAGTCTACAGTGAGCCGTGTCTCTGACATGTGGGTCCCACATGTCAGAATTTTCGCTTATTCTTTTAATTTCGAAATTCCTCGCTGACATCAGCATTGCGCAATAATCCGATTTTTCTTTAGAGAAATAATCCGGAAATTCCAGAAAATCCAAATTAGGGTTTCTTTTAGATTTAAAACTTCCAGAGGCCATAACTTTTGCATCCTAACTCCGATTGAGCTCATTCAAATTCCTAAATTTATCTAAATTCGAGCTCTATTTATCTGAGATTTTTATTTAATTTTTAGAGCTTGTTTTGCCTCTATTATTTATTTGCTTTGTTTATTTGTTTCGTTTGCGAGTAGACGTCGATTCGTCGGGGAATTTCGTTGAAGAAGGAGCACCCCAAGATCAAGACCAGTACATAGACCTTTTCCAAGGCAAGTCATACCTTTGATCATTTTGAACCCAGTTTTCAAATTACTTTGTGTTAAAGTATTGCATTCTACTTTAATTATTTATTTAAATGATTTGGGCATAGTTATTATCCAAATTGTTATCACCCCTTGACTTTGTATGTCATAATTCCTTGTCACCCTAGATTGGTTATTAGTTGGTAATATTATAGCACCAACGTGGGTTGGTTAGAGGCGAGTACAATTGCTTAGCCATGCTACGAGTCTCACATCTCATGTAAGTTGCAATTATTAAATGTGACTAAGTGACTATGGAACTTTGTGTAAAGCTGTGTGCTGTATGTTATTACTTCGTGATAGCATGTGTTGCACTAAAACCAACTGGGTGGTAAAGGATTTAGACTGAGGCAAGTGGTGGAAGCTGTGTGATATGGTGGAAGCTGTGTGCTTGGGTTTGATAATCTTTGTGACTTAGTTAGAACATGGAAGTCTTGCCTTGGTCAATTAAGGACTTAACTTTGTGCGCCATTGAACTGAGCCTTACTATACGACCACATGCCTGGTATGGGACGGGACTAACTTAGTAAGTTATGGATTCTCGGCATTGATGTTCAGGTGGATAGGTTAGGCTGTGTGACAGGGTGGAGGTGTGACTACTTAGTGGTTGCATCGCTGGACGGTTCGCCGCATCCCTGTCCAGCGGTGTGTGTTATACTAATTCTATGTGAGCTGGTATAGCGGGAAAGCACATCGGGAATGTCAATGTTTGAGATGAAGTTTCCGAACTATTTTGTTACGATTAGTGCTTGCTACACTAGTTGTATCTTGTGGGTAAAGTGTACAACCTCTGCAGAGTGTTAAAAAAATCTATTCGAATAGCCGCGTCCGCGGTCATGGACATGCTTGGGGATTTCACACGAGGGGTAGTTTTCATAAAATGTTGGGATGGGAGCTGTGTGACCTCAATCATATGGCTATGTGAAATAATCTGTTTAGCTGTGTGTCTTTGTGGAAACAACTGTTAACTTAATATCATCTATTTGTTTTGAATTAGGCTTTCAATCTATTATTCGTATTCAATTGCAAATGTTGCTTTTATACAAAAGAACCACAGAAGCCTTTTCTTTTGGAATAAGCATGCATCTATAAATTGCATTCTGTGGTATGATTTGCGAGTACGGTTGTGTACTCACGCTTGTTGTAAAACTTGCGCCCAAACCTACAGAAGGGGAGGAGTCTACGCCGGCTTTCGAGGAGGAGTTTGCCGAAGGTTGTTGATCGTTAAGGTCTGGATCCCAGTCGGTTGCCTGTGGTGAATTGGTGGGATCTATGCTAGAGTTATTTCCGTTCCGCTGCTGTTTTATTCTCTGTTAGCCCTGCGTGGCTTAATAAGTGTAAACTCGACCATAAGGTCAAAACCCTTATTTGTTATTCAAACTAATCATTTACTTTATTTATCATTTGTGTGGATCGATATTTACCTATGTTGACACTGTGTGCACTAGCGTGATCCTGGACTAGTGCAGTATACACAGAGGGTTTCAGAATCGTAATTCTGGATCCCGACAAACATCCATGGCAACTTCCTTCCTGGCGCGGTGATCAGATGATCCACCGCCTTGGCCAGACGTTTTAGCTGCTACCTCTACCGTCTCTGTGTCCACGACCACCTCAGTGGTCGTAGCAACTTCAGCAGCAACGACTTCTTCCACCACAAGAATAGTGGCTGAGCTTTGACCACTACCACTGTCATGCCTTCAATTGCTAAAGAAGTAGCAGCGGACTTCTCGACAGAAGCATCCTTGGGGGCTGAAGGAGTTGAGCTAAGATCATAAAACAGAGAGCACGTTAACTCGTGAAAACAAAAGGTAAATGTTGTTCTTACACTTTTATCTTTTCACATACCTCTGTGTTCTGGACTTAACTAGGAATTTGGAAGCAACCTTCCCGACAGAAGGTTTCTTCGATTTCTTCTCAACCACACCTAATCGGAGCTCAAGCAACGGAACAGGAGTCGCTGCTTCCTGAGCCTCTTGACTCCCAATCAAGAGCGCCGCTCCCCTCGACCTCAGGCTCTGCTGGAGCAGCAGTTTCCTTCGCAAAAGACATGAAGCTTTTTCAGTTCTCCTTTTCCAGCTGCTTGACAAAGCCACAAGAGGCAGAAACTGCAAAAACCTTATTGTCGTAATAGAAAGGTACTTTGGCCTTGGGGGCTTTGTGTTTAAGTGCTATGGCAGCCTCAGCCTCCCTTGCCTTGGTTGCAGTAGCCATGCCTGCAGCAAATTGTGCGAAATGTTTGTTTGGAACAACTGATCTCGAGCCTGTGGTGTCCTTATCAGCGACCCTCACAAGTCGATGCCTCTTAGTTGGAGGAGCTTTTACTTGCTCTTTTTCTGCCACTACCCTAATAACCACCAAATCGACCTCTACGTCGTCTTGGCGGTTTTTCATACCTACTTTCTGTTAAAATTAGAAAGAGAAAATATAACCAGATGGTCGTAAGTCATTCTATGATCATCACTTGGTCGTAAGTTCTTCTACGACCAACACCTAGTTGTAAGCTTTTCTACAACAAAAACTCCTAGTCGTATGTATCCCTACGACTATAAAAGCCTAAAGATGAAGTCAATTTTTGATTAGCTTTAGGTGTTCCCTCTTTTCCTCCGCGGACAGAACCGCCAGGATTTGCGGAGCCGCCACATTTGGTGGACCTTTCTCGCAGATGAGCTCAACGCAGGCGTCAATTTCTGCTTGTGAAAGATCTGTGCAAGCAGATAAAACATTCTGCGGACTAGTCCAAGGTTAACCAAAACGGGAGCCAAAAGAAAGAATTTCACATACGCTCCTCGTAATCTCTGGTCGGGTCTATTGCCCTCGAGTACCTCCACATGGAAGAAACTCGTTTCTTCAGGGGGCTAATGCGGCGCGTGATAAAATCCTTCACCACGTGCCATCCGGTGAGTCTCTCCGCTTTCAAATCCTTGATAGCTTGAATATAAGGGGCGATCCGCTTGAGGTCCTTGGGAGTTGAATTCCAGGAAGAAATCCTCTCGGCAGCTTTCCCCACAAAAGAAAGGTTGTCCTCATTGGTAGTCTCCCAATAAAACCACCTTCTCTTCCACCCTGGCCATGATGACCGGGTGAATATCTAAATGTACTCCCTCGACTTCCTGTCGTGGAGTTTTAGATTGCAGCTTCCAGCGATTCCAGCTTGGCGAACCATTCCATAGTAGTACTGGAAGAGCTCGAGGTCTGCTAGTATTCCTAGGTACGGTTCACACAAGTACACGAACACACCGAGCATTGTGATGGAGTTAGGGACAAGGTTTACCAACTCCACCCCAAAATGTTCGAGTACCAGAATGATGAAGGGGTGGGCAGGCAATCGTAGGCCGCACTCACAGTACGCCTAGAATACATGAATTTGACCTATCTCCCCTGACGGCCAATGCTGTCCAATAACTTCAATCCACTTCACGAGCACCTTTTTTGGAATCCTCTCGGTGGTAACCAATGCCTCCATCTTCGCCTCGTCCATCTTCGACTCGGCCCACTCGAAAATGTTTCCGGCCATTTCTCTCAGAAAAGGGGGATTTGGACTCGAAAAGATTTTGAGAAAGAATATGAGTTGAGTGGCGGCAGAAAACACGAGAGCTAGATGAACAGTTGGAGTAATTGGGGAAAAGGTAAGAACCCTAAAGTCACCCCTGCGGTCATTTTTTATAACCATGTGCTTGAAATGAAACGCTGTGGAAACCCAACGGTTCCCACCACTTCGGGAATTACTCTAACGGACAGATTTTCTTAAATTTGCCTGTTCGAGAAAACCAATGCTATCTTTACACCTCAAGTGAAATTACCTTCTTGACCAAGTATATTACTGGTCAATTGAAATACCAGCCAGAAAGGTTTTCCTTCCGATTACAATGCCACGACAACTTCGTAGTCGTAAGATTTTCTATGACTACCTTATAGTAGTAAGATTTTTAACAACCTCCTTGACCAAGCATATTTCTGGTCAAATAAAATACATATTGAAGAGTTTTTCATTCGACCTTCACTTTACAACCACCTCGTGGTCGTAATAACATCTACGACTCCTTTTCCAAGTAAGTTATTTTCACTTGAATCTCAGGGCTAGATGACAAGGATCTAATAATCCTTATTTTACTATTTATCTGTAATTAATATTATGTGTAAATATGATGTTATACGGCTATTAAGTATACCCCTTATAATCTTAAGGGGGAAGCCAACCAGGTGGTCGTAAGTTTCTCTACGACCACCCCCACAGTCGTAAGTCATTCTACGACTACCGCATGATCATAAGTTCTTCTACGATCACCCTGGTCGTAAGTCCATCTACGACCAGTACCCAATCGTAAGATTTTCTACGACTACCCCCTGGTCGTAAGTCCTTCTACGATCAGCTCCGTCACAACTACCCCGTAGTTAATTGGGTCCACTTGCCTATAGACTCAATTGATTACGAGATCTGAGCAGCCAATATACGATGTTATTCTCTGGAGTAACTACATGTAACACACCATTATCTCTGATTGGTAACTACCAGGCAGCGTGAGGAGGTTACTACTCCGGTGAAAACTATCATTATTACGTCCATTATACGGAATAATGAGGCGTCTCTTGACCTGGAACAACTACCTCATCACGTACTATAAAAGGGCTTCAATCAGAGAGAAATGGGGAAGAGGCCGATTGACAGAGACAATCGGAGAGAGATAATCAGGAGCACAAGTATTAGACTTTACCTTGACTGTAACCAGCATATCCAATACAATATACATAGGAGTACGGTTGTTATTCTCTCAGGAGAAGGCCTGAACCTATATAAAAATCCATGTGTCTTTTCTGTCTGCGTGATCAATTGTGGAGACCACCGAATCAAACAATCTTTATGTAAGATCGGTTCTAAAACATCGACATCCGGTTTTTCCTCTCAGCTACTCGTTTGAGTGACGTGAGTGTGGTGGTGTAACTTCATGGACTATTTCATGTCCAGAACAGAATTGAGAGAATTCATGACAGATATACTCTCCTCTACAATTAGACATTAGTCTTTTAATCTTATTTTATAGTTGGTTCTCAACCTCGTCCTTATAAATTTTAAAGTAATTTAAATCTTCATCTTTTGTTTTCAGTACATACACATAACAATATCGTGATGTATCATCAACAAGAGTTAGAAAATATGTTTTGCCTCTTTTTGTCAACAAACCATTCATTTCACACAAGTCGGAATTGACAAGATCTAATGGGGCCAAGTTCTTTTTCTCCTGTACCCCCTTAAAGGGTTTTCGAGGTTGTTTTGCTTTGAAAATTTCATATTTTGGAATTAAATCTAATTTGGATATTCGAGCAATACTATCAAAACTAATATGACAGAAATGAGAATAACATATATTGGACTCACATTTATTCAAACCAGTTGTAGCATTCATATTATAACAATACTCTAAAGTACTTACACGTAACAAGCCTCCACTCTCATAGCATTTACCAACAAATTTACCAAACTTAGACGATACAACTTTATTTGACTCAAATACTAGCTTATAACTATCCCTGCCTAGAACAGAACTACTAATGAGGTTTTTTTATTGTTGGCGCATACTGCACATTCTTCAAGTGGACAATCTTCCCTGAAGTAAGCATCAGATCCACTGTGCCAATACCAAGAACAGAAGTATGCGGCCCATTCCCTATTAGGACGGAGGAAGCCCAGGCTGCCTGATAAGAAGAAAATAAGGAAATATTAGAATATAAGTGAACATTAGCTTCAGTATCAACCCACCAATCAGTGGATTGACATGCTAAAAAAACAACAGGTGAATTACCATACCCTACTGTTAAGGCCTCGCCTATGATCATGTTGACAGCCTTTTTCTTTGGTGGTTCAATATCCTTGCTCTTGCGGAAATGATAGTCCTTTGCCATATGACCGTTTTTTCACACACAAAGCAAGTGATGTTCCTCATGTCTTTCTTTTTAGTTTTCTTCTTAAAGCTAGTTGTCTCTATGGCATTTGCATTCATATGATTGTTCTGACTAGAAGTGCTTGGTGCATCTTTTGCTTTTGCCTTTTCTTCCACATCAAGGGCAGCAATGAGATCTTCAATAAATACTCTTCCCTCTTATGCTTTAAGCTTGTGGCAAAATCCCGTCATGAAGCAATAAGTTTGGCAACAATGCCCGCAACCATAAATTTAGGTTGCAAAACACAACCCAAATGCGTAATCTCGCCGACCAGTAGCTGAAGCTCATGAGCCTGTGGAACTATTGACTTAGCATCATCCATGTTGTAGTCGAAGAATTGTTTGCACATGTAGAGCCAGGGACCAGCCTCAGCTTCCGCATATTTGTGCTCTAGTGCATCCCACAACTCTATGCAGACTTGAAGTCCATGTACACATCATAGAGCTGATCTGTCAGTATTTTTAGTAGGCATCCAAGGGCTGTGTTGTCATCTATATCGAACCGCATGGTCTGTTCAATCGTAAATAGATACCGTGGATGGATCACTTACCACGGCCCCAAAGACTTGAGCCAAAACTTAACCCTTGTCTGCCATCTACAAAAGTTCTGACCAGAAAACCTTTCAGGTTTCATAGCATCAGAAGCACCAACAATTGCTGAATCATGAAAATGTCCACAATAAGATTTATGGATTGTTAGAAATGTGGATAATATTTTATTTCTAGATTTTATTATGAGGCAAAGATCATATAAAACTAGATATGCATAAAGCAACACTAACAACAAGCAACTCATTGTACGTCTAAACATACACAACAATAGGACTATAGCAGAATAATTTGGTTGTACAACCAACTTACAGTCAAACTTGATGAAGAACCAGAAGTAACACATACTTCAAGCAGTGCAGAACGTAGATGAAGCGGCACAGTGAGCGGTCACGCATATGCGCTGTCCAAAAACCTTATTGTCGCCCTGTGTAAGTGAACTCTACGATAATGGTTCAGAGATACCACTCATCCTCCTTCCCGGTGCATGTCGAGAAGGGACGGCTTGGTTCGACAACACAACTCTCCAACACAATAGAATGGAGAGGCAGAAGAAGAAAATGGAAGTATTTCAAAATCATATCAAGTCTAGATGTCTCCAGATCTTTTTAAGGTCTAGACAATTGCTCTCTAGTAACCGCATAATAAAGCACATTAAACCACTAGTAACTACTAATTCAAAGCCAATTAATGGTAATTATGCAGTGTTTATTAATCCTGATTACACACTGGTCTACAGCTTTGACCAGTGTTGTATTTCGATCGTATTATTTTGACCACATTGGTCTACGGATCTGATCACTATTTTTTGACCATTGTATTTCTACCACTTTAATTCGCTCATAGTGTTTCGACCACTTTATTCCGACCACATTAGTCTATAGCTCCGACCATATTATTTCGACCACAGTATTTCGACCACACTGATCTATGCTTCGACCACATTATTTCAACAACAGTGTTTCGACCACACTGGTTAGACCTGTCTAAAAGGAGAGAGGAATGCACAGTTAGAAAAAAAAAGGTAGACTAGGTTCACGGTCGTAAGTCACTAGTCACGCGATTGTCACGCGAATATATATGTGTGCATGCATACGTGCATGTCACCCTATATCATATGTCACATGTTTTAAGGGGTGACAGATTCACCACTTGGTTAGGCAATATGAGACTAAACCATGCATGCTATGAAATTTCAAGAATAAATGAGCCTTTACTATAGGCCTAATTCTAACAAGAAATTGGCCACAACTTAGACAAAAGCTGGTAAGAAAATGAGTGTATGACAAATGGCTAACTTGTCATTAAACCAAACAGGCCATAAAACACCCCAAACAAGGCCTGAATCTAGAACCTTCGTGCAATCGTATTCACTTATGGCTTTTGATGTGCTTTTTGTAGATTTCTTGACAATCATAGCTTACAGCCAGTTAAAAACCTAGGAAGCTTGATGAAAATATGTTAATAGGCAATTAGTGTCTATATTGAATCAATGAATCTCAAAGAAACTAAAGAGGCCAGTCAACCATGTACATAGGCAAATAGCCTCTTACAGCATGAGGTGAGTAGTCACCCGCCTTATTACATTAGAATCAAAGAATGAATGGAATTAATTTAAGTACAGAAAGAATGGTGCTACGAAAAATGTGAGTGTTGAAATCCCAGCAAAATAGTGCAAGCTCCTAAAATTTTGCTTGCGAAGAAACTTAAGACATCTGCCTATACTGTTCTCCCCTTTACCACCACTCTGTTAGTGCTAATGGTTAAGAGTGTAGTCTCTCTCCCATGATGGCAAGTTAAGAACTGGTGAATTTCTGCAACTGTATGATCACAACGCTGACATCGTCAGTCGAGCCCCTAGAAACCGCAGTTTCGACGAGCCTCCTGCAGGCAGCCATGCGAGAAGCCTTGTTATCGCTGATGCAGAGAGGCCTGGCGATGTCTACTGCCTCCTGGTTCTCCACCTTGTCCCACAGACCGTCAGAGGCAAGTATCAAGAATTCACACTGTGGATCGACAAGGAGCGTCCTGGTGTCTGGATCAGCCACCACCCACTGCTTGAGGTGCGCATCCCCGATGCCTCTTGACACCGCTAAGGAGCCCTGCACTCGCCATGTTCCTCGGTAATTCACAACGAATCCACCCTGAAATCGGAAGGAGAAAGCACATTAGTCACATGGTCAATTGCAGACAAATGGAATATGCCCATAAAATCGCTCATTCTTGCTCAAATTTAATTATCTAGTTCATTGCACGAGCACGAGACAATTATTTTTTGCAACAAATAGCAGGAGTTTTCCATTAAAATTGGATAGGACTAATTTCACATTGCAACATCATCTATTCTACCTAGCTATAACATATCCTTCAAACTACAATTCACAAACAAATTATGCAAAGAAATGTGAAGCCTAGGACATGCATTACTTACCAGATTCTCAATTCTTTCCCTCTCGTCCTCCCGGGAAGCCCGGTGATCGGAGGTAAGCGCCTCCGCCTTACCCGCCCGGCTGAGGACGGCGCGGCAATCTCCGCAATTGGATACGACCAGGCCACCCTTCTGCAGCAATGCAGTGACGCAGCATGCGCCCCCACTCTGCTCTCTCTTGAGGAACTCCTCGTCAGTCTTCAGGTAGCCCCTCCTCACCGCCCCCTCAATCTCACCACTGTCGCCGCCGCCCACCTTTTTTATCTCCTCGGCCACGAACTTGTGCATGTTTTCGGCAGCGAACTCCGCCGCGCACCTCCCGCCGTGGCCATCAAATACACCAAACAACGCCTGCACAGTTTAAATAGATTCGAGAAAGTTTAGTACTTTCTAACAATTTCAGAGGAAACAACCGAAATTTTCCATCAAGAGAGTCCCGAATGCCCTCATTGAAGCAAAATTTCACCTTCTTTTACAAAAACAGATGCCAAAATTACGACAATCGAACGGAGAAGTAGCATCGGGATCGAGCTTACCACTTTGGGGTCTCCGCCGAGCGTGACCTTGGCCACGTGCCGGTCCTCCATCTCCACCCTTCTCCTCCCCTTCCCCCTCCGGCAGTAGACCGCGAACTCCTCCCCCTCCTCCTCCATCTCGTTCCTCGGGTCAGACTCCGCCACGGCCGCGGCTGCCGCCGCCGCCGCCGCAGCGCCGGCCACCGGCAGCACGAGCGGCGCCGGGCGCCGCCTCTTCAGTACCGACCCCGCAGGGGTGGCGGCGGCCGCCGAGGCCGACTGGGGCGACGGCGAGACCTCCGCCTCGCGGAGCTGCGCGCGCAGGGCGAAGGGGCGGAGCGGCGAGCCAGCGGGGGGCGCGAGCGCGGGAGCCGGCGAGGAGACGGAGACGGACTCCGGCGAGGCGGAGGCAGCCTTGCATGAGCGCGGGCGGCGCGACGGCGAGAACACCGGCGAGCTCGGGATGGCCACCGTGCAGGACATCGCGTCGAGGCCTCAGATACGGGTCTCCCTTGTTTCTCCTTTGCGCCTCTCCTCGCGTGTTCCGCTTTTCCTCCTCGGTTTGTGTTTCTGTTTTGGATGGGTTTGGGGAAATGGCCGTTTGAACGGGCATTATATACGGGGCAAGGACGCGTTGTGGTGGCCGCTCCCGGCGGGGAACGGACTAGGGATAAGAAAGGTAGAAGCTTGGTGAATGGTGATGGTTTTTTCTAAAATGTTTTTGCTGTTGCAAGATAAACTTTTGTTTCTCTTTTTTCGATAAACTTTTGTTTCTCATTTACATCTATAATTTTTCCAAAAAAACAGAGAAATGATTAATAGTATATAAGAACCGTTGCACCACACATTTACACTGGTGTTAAAAACAGCACGCTTGCACTCAGTGGCGTAGCTGACCAAAGGTCACACCTCGGGTCGAACCAGCTAATTTCGAGCCCACATCATTTTTACTGATTTTTAAAGAAATTTATATAGCAGTTTGATCATGGACCTCGGACCATTGCTCGACAGCTCGAGCCCAACTCCGTCTCTGCTACAATGTGTGTTTTAACTAGAAATAGGTGCGGAAATTGCTTTGAGCAAGAAAACATCAGCGACATACTTTTTATTTCACAAAAAAAAATGCACATGTTTCTCTTGTTTAGTTACGATGTTTCACTACCTTTTTAATACTTGCTGTGAAAGACATCTAAATTCAACCTAACCAATTACCCTAGCTCTTTTATACTGTCAACAAGCAAATGTGGGTATTTACGAGAAATACTAATGCTCAAAGTTGAATCGTATTTAATACAAATGCAAATGCAGCAAGTAGTATTTTATTTCAAACCAGAGAGAGTAGAGGCAGTGAAAATTTGTCTGAGTAGCTTAAGTGGGGGAGCAGGTTAACCGGGGGTGGGGCGAGTCAAAGATACAATAATCCCGTTTGAGAAACCAACGGAAGGAAGGAAACAATAAAGCAAAGCTGTTTCGACTTGTGACTTGTGAGCGGACGCGGTCATTTAATTAATTTCAATATCCCATTAATTGCAACACACCGAAGCACTCGTTGCATCCCCTCCTCGCAACGAGACACCAAACACCGGCACGAACCAACGGCTACGCGCCACGACGAGCCGTTCAACGCCGTGGAGGACTTTGGCTGGATGCGGCCTCCGTGCGCGGTGTGGTGGGATGTGGAACGGGAATGTGCCTGGAAGGAAGCAGGAGAGAGGAATCTGTACTCTAGTTTGGAAGACTCGGGATTGGGATGCGTCGACGGTTGCGAGGAGGAGAGAGAAGAGGCTGACCCGGCTTGGATTAGACCGACCAGACGAACGTTGAAAGCAAAGCGACCATATTGCATCGCGTACCCCAGCTCGGCTAAGCAACCTCACCATCGTACAACTGAGTCGCATTAGGCTTAGACGCAGGCACGCGATCGACATCCACCAGGCATAATCGTCAGATGTTTGGCTGTGTTCTCGGGGCAGTTTGGTCACGGTCCCACGCGTCAGGTACTCTCGTCCATGTTTTGGGTGGACGGGCTCGTGTGCCCGGAGCGGCGTGGGCTCTAGGCGGAGAAAATGTAGCCGTTGGCACCTGCCACGGCGTGGGCGGCAGGATTAATGCGGGGCGGGGCTTCACCATCCAGCAAACAGTACACTGAGCACACGCAGAGAGATGGGGCCGCGAGCGGCGGCGTGCTGTCACCGGTGCCACGTTTCGTCCCGCTGGACTGACGTGTGGCCTGAGTCAAGGAGCACGCACAGGTTGTGCGAGTCCGAGGTGCCAATGTCACTGTCAGGTGAGGGGCGTTTACCGCCTCGCGACGGGACGGCGAAAGCTCGGAGGATGCACGTATCGGTCGTTGGTGCCGTGTATTTCTGTTATCTCTTGTATTATTAAAGCAGAGTCAAAATAAATTATTTTGTTGATTTTTAAGGACTATAAGTTTCAATAATAATAGATAGAAAAGAGAGATTTAGAACATTAATTGTGATGGCTTTAGATTATAACAATCTAGATAAAAATAAAGAGCCCATATCAAATAAAATAAAATTGATATTTCGAATAAAAATAAAAATAAATAATTTGATTTTCATACGAATTCCTAAATAAAAGAGTCCATACAAGGTACAGTACAACTAAAATTTGGAATAAAAAATTAAATTAAATTAGCAATTTGATTTCCATACAAATTTTGAAGTAAAATCACTAAATAATTATAATTCAGAATAAAAAAGTTGGAAATTATATTTATATACGAAATCCAACAAAAAAAATTGAAATTCAAAATAAAAATAAAATAAAATTAGCAATTTGATTTCACTATGAATTCCAATAATTATAATTAGGAATAAAAATTAAACAATAATTGGCAATTAGATTTGTATACGAAATACAACAAAAAAATGAAATTCTAAATAAAAATAAAATAAAATTAGCAATTTGATTTTAATACCAATTCTAAAGTAAAATCCCTAAATAACTGTGATTCAGAACAAAAATTAAAGAAAAATTAGCAATTGGATTCAAATACAAATTCCAAGAAAAAAGAATTAAAATTCGGAATAAAAAAAGTAAAGAAAATTACTATTTGATATCCATACATATTTCAAAATAAAATCCCCAAATAACTAAAATTCTGAATAAATTTAATAAATTTAGTAATTTGATTTGTATACAAAATCAAATAAAAATAACTAAAACATTGAATAAAAATAAAATTATAACGAGTATGACATGAATGGTGTCCGAGGAGACACAAAAGGAACCACCATGTTCGCTCTCAATATCACATTTTTCTATTGTTGCTTTCTATATAATAATAATAATAATAATAATAATAATAATAATAATAATAATTGAAATTTTAATTTAAAAATACAAGTTATAGCAAAGATAGCATGAGTTGTGTCGAAAGAGATCACACGAAAGAGTGTAATGTCATCGATCTGTACAACAAGAAGACATTGATCCACAGGGAAGCGAAGAACCGGGGTGGCGACGACGGAGATGATGACAATATCATGTTGCTCACCGGCGCCATTGAAGAGAAAGTCCAGTGTTAAAGGAACCAAGGACTACGATGACAAGTAGTGAGCAACGTCGGTGTTGTTGAAGATGTTAGTGGTCAAAGAAACTCAATGATGAAGAATCCCTGATAGAGAAGATGAAGCTTTACATTGAAGAAGAGCTATGGACGATATGAGGCTATCAGGTAGCTAGGAGCGTGCCATCACTGGTGAGGAGCACGTTGTCGCCGATGATGGCGAAAAATTTCCCATATCGTTAGGCAACAACCAAAGTAGACATATTAATATTAGTGAAGATGAGAGGTAGTCACGGTTAGTGGGAAGCCACAACATTGAGTTGGCCAACGTCGAAGATGAGGAGCGACTGACAAGAGAGAAAGGGATGTCAAGCATGTATAACATCATGCATGCGTATGTACATGCATGCATCTGTACGAATAGAAGCGCATACGTATAGAGGCAGAGAAGCAAAAGCTTGGAGTAAAGATGTCACAGCTGTAGGAAATATGCTTGGGGTCACCAGAGAGAGCGTGACATATGTCCCAATTGGGATCAACGCAGTTTCATGTGTATGCGCATTGATGTTGCAATGGTTAGTATTAAATAGTAATTGAGGAGAAGTAAAAGATAACTATGTGGTAAAGTATTGCATTGAAAGAAGTAACAACTGAGAGGGATCGATCAAGACTTGGACTTACTGTTGGAGGTTGAAGCAAAAAAACTATAATGGTGAGAAGAGATCAAAGCCACATGGTTTGATGGGGTAATGACGTGTAAAGAGAGATAAGTTCAAGGTAGATCGTTCATGGTACATCGGTATATGCGTGAGCAAGGTACTAATACATTATACAATATAAACTATTAATATAATTTGCCGACTACATAATCAACGTATTACTTGAGATTAAATAGAGATATATGTGTATGCATACAATTTAGAAAAAAAAACTAATAGAGTAAGAATATGGGCATACAACTACATGAACTATGTATGATGAAGAATGGTTAGTTTCTAAGAAATCCAATAACTTATTATACTCAATTATTTTCTTCTATCAAAACACATACTTCAATTATGTTCCCAGGTTGTAATGTCTTTCAAGCATCTATTGTCGTTTTCAATGTTTAGGATATCTTAAAATTTTAAATAGCCTACAAGATACGTAAATATATTATCAAGCATTTATACAAACTTCGAAATAAATCTAGCATAGGCTTTTTGGACCTAGAAAAGCTAAAATTTTGGGCCTTTTATATGAACATGATAATGCATACCCATTGGTATTACTAGTTCTATAGTGTATAACAAAAATGCTCCACGTCGGCTCCATACATAAAATTGCTCAAATTTGAACTAGATTCTAATTATTTGAATTCGAATCTACTCTATCCAGGTACGCCCGTAGTTGTGAAACAAAACAAGCATATCAGTTCAATGTAGAAATGTATTTTTGGATGGATTTGAAACAAACCACTGTTTACATTCTTATTGCTAATCAAAATTCGCGAAAATCTGGAGGGCCAACTTCGAGCGGCGGCGATGATCCGTTTAAAGTTTTTTTATACCGGTTTAAAATAGATAATTTTTACAGTACATTCTACTACTAGTAATGGTGGTAGTATAAATCAAATATGACAATTGATTTCTCAAGGATATTTTAGACTTTTCAAAGTAGATGTTAATTTTTTTTCTATGTGTATTATCAACTTTTTCCGTAATCTCGATGGAAATTACCCGGTTGGCCATGGGTTTCCTTTGAAACAAAGATGCACGGAGGGTTCAAAATCTCACTGAGACAGCAATCTCCCGTCATCGGAAATTTGGACAAATTTGAAAATTGAGTTAGCTATGCACTCTACCATTCCATATGTGCATCTCTTTATCTGTTTAGCTCAATAAAACCCAAAAAAACTATGTAAGATATGAACAGTAAGATGGAAAAATGAATCTTACACTCGAGTAATATTGGAGTTCAGAATATGAATACGTTGCTAATTTGAACTGCTACACAAGAAATTGCAATTTGGATGTCCCTTAATCTCGGATTAGATAGTGATCAACGTTGATTGAGGAGTCAGCTAAGATTTGCATGCACAGAATTCGCACGTAGCATGATTCCTATCTGCATGCAAAAGAAAAATCCGGGGGGAAAAGTAAACATTGTTACTATTTAATCCTAAAATTACGGTTGCATGGCTTCAATCGGTAGGAAGTTATGGGCACAATTACAAATTCTACTTACTCATGCTACTAAATTCTAACTAATCTAATTCATTGGATCAGAAGAATGTACGGTTTATACTGAATACGGTACGGGTACCGTAAAAGAGCTGTTAAAATGTAGTAGCAAGCCGTTATGTAAAGTTGACCGGCTAGCTCTGGTCACATCCCAATAATATCCCAAACATGCTACACGTGCAGCAACACACAGCTGCCATATGCCCATGCTGCCATCCAACTTCCCTCGTAATCAACGGTCAAAAGTCCAACCCTTTTCCCCCAAGTAATCCGACTCTACTGATCGATGATGTTAATCTCTAATTTGGCCACCACAAGCGATCCAACTTGGCATGAATATCTGACACCATGTGCGGTTCCTGGCCGGGCCGGGCAATCTCAAAATCTTCCCTTTTGACTTTGGTGCGATGAAATGTGAATACGGTAGGATCTCGGAGGTTCTTTGTTGATTCGTGCATGAACCACACGCTCTTTCGGAAGGATTGGTGCCTTGGTGGTCACTGACTGGCTAGAA
Organism: Ampelocalamus luodianensis; assembly: GCA_036346255.1. Classification (NCBI taxonomy): domain Eukaryota; kingdom Viridiplantae; phylum Streptophyta; class Magnoliopsida; order Poales; family Poaceae; genus Ampelocalamus; species Ampelocalamus luodianensis. Next base: position 20,004,551 of record CM070622.1, on the reverse strand, counting down.
TTAGGCCTCCGCTGTCCTGCATGCCGTCGTGGGCGGCGGTTGAATACTTGAACGCGCCTTGAGCCGGCTGGCTTGTACATGACTCCAGCATGCTGCGTGGTATGCATGTATGCACCACCGATGTCGCGTAATCAAGTACGCACGAACGAACGAGCTGGAGTACTGAGTAAACGAACAACAATTGATCCAGCGATGTCTAGATGTTCAATACTTCAATGCGTGTGTCAACCGAGAAGCTAGGCCATCGCATGCTGGCTGTTGTTTGACTTCCTTACCTTGCTTTCTGCCTTGTACCCGTGCACGAGCTAATCCAGGTTACGCTGACTTGGACTAAAGTTAAGTGCCACTGAGTAAACGAACAACAATTGATCCAGCGATGTCTAGATGTTCAATACTTCAATGCGTGTGTCAAGCGAGAAGCTAGGCCATCGCATGCTGGCTGTTGTTTGACCTCCTTACCTTGCTTTCTGCTTTGTACCCGTGCACGAGCTAATCCCTGTTACGCTGACTTGGACTAAAGTTAAGTGCCACTTCGCTTTATGCTTGGTCAATCGGTTCCATTAATTGGATCATCGCTTGTAGCTGCTGCTGCTGCTGCTGACTCCTTTTATATGAGTTGACGCCTTGACGGTGATGACTGAAGATGAGTTGCCTTGCGTCAGTTCGTGCGTGCGGCGTAAATGGCCGACCGATATATCATCCAGGTTTTGGAAATGGAAGAGAGAATCCATCACACTAAACCGCCAGCAAAGCAGCCAGGTTGCGCACACGACGAGGGCTGCGGCATAGTCCACATTCCACAACGGAACAGTGAGAATTCAGATGATGCATGCATCAATTGTTCCACCTCATCTTCGTACTGAAATTTGCTGGAGGTTAATGTACAATTGTAATCTCATTATGGCATCCGTAATGTATTGAATCAACACAGGTTTAAAGACATGTCAAGTAAACATCAACGACATAAGTTTAAAGACATGCTACGTGAGCATCAACAAAAACCACCACTTTTTCTGAACTATATTGAATTGTTGATTCCACTCTCCAAATGGGACCCACGTCCTTAAAAAAGTAAACATAACCGTCACTTCCTCCCTCCCATCATGCCTCTTGAGGGCATGTACAATGGGGTAATATCAGCAGTCTATTATCTTTGTCACGTAAGATTTTTAGTGATGTGGATGAGAGAGAACAAGGAGAAAGAATAAAACTGTCTAGCATGCAACAGACAGTCTATAAAACTCTTATAGACGACTGTTTTGCTGTTGTATCTATGCCGTCTGTAAGCCACAAGTTTTATAGTCTTATTTTATAGATGAAATATAGACAACTTAGAGACAACCCATTGTATAGATTATGTTTAGTTTTGTCTATAGATAACATGGAAGGTATTACAGACGATCACTGTTTATACCATAATGCCTCTTCCATCCATTCCTCTCCCATCCCCTCCTCTGTCTATCTCGTTCTCTCTCTTGATTGTTGATCCCCTCCGCTACCACCATTCCTGACCGATTCACTGCCAGCGGAAGTCGATTCGCCGTCGCCATCTCTTCCCCGGCGGCGGCAACGATGGTGTCCATCTTGCCAACAGTTGCCCTCGATCTCGAAGCGGTGCGGTACTCCTCGGCCATGAGCAGCGACGGCGACCTTGATCCGATGACGGCCACGTCGAGCAACAGCGCATGTGACGTGCAACGATTGACAAGTTGGGTCGTGCGACTTTTTTTTATTCACTTGGCATCGATTTATATTGTGGGTTCTTGGTTCAAAAAAAAAATTCTTAGCATAGTTGATTCCAATGTATTGAGTCGATTTGATCTCTTCCCTCTCGTTTGAATAGGCTTAAACACCGCATTGCATTGCCTTAGGCTTAGGTCACGTTGGGTGTGTTGAAAGTTCGTGTGATCCAGCTTGTTCATTCACCCGGCCGGATTCCTGGCCCATTCAAAAGCAGCCTTAATTGCCAACGAAGTCAGTTCAATGGAACATTCGGAATGTACTCTGGATGTATTTGCAACAACTACTAGTATTCACCTTGTCGTAATAACCGAAGCAACCATGCATAGGCGCAGTGGAGTGGGAGATCAAGAATGAAAATAACCGAGGTCCCTAAAGCAAGATGGATCACGTTCAGATGGTGTCCCCTCATATCGGGTTAAAGGTATTCACATTTTATATATATATTTATTTATTTATTTATTTATACTAAAGAAAAATAATTTTTAAACTCAATGTTCTGTGGACCCTGGTGTGCTATGGTAAACCCGTCCTGATAGGCGTGCAACCATACACACCTAGCCATCCAGCTCTACTCGTGATCAACGGTCAAAACTAAAAAGTCCATTCCTTTCCCAAGTAATCCAACTTGGCTGATGACGCATCATGCATATGCATTCGTGGCACACGCGCCGTCTTCAAAGCAGGACCGAGCGGTTTGGCATGTACGCACGGTCGCACCGCCGAGCTGATGTCTAAATCGTACTGTATGGTGCACGAAGGAGCTGGAGTAAGTAAAAACGTTAAGAACAGTCCGATCCAACGATGTGAGATGTGTGTTGTACGTCTAGATGTTCAATGCATGCCAACCGTCAAGCCAGGCCATAGCCGTGGTTTGACTAGCTTGCTAAGTTTGCCTTTGTAAAGGGGAGAGCCTGAGAGGTTTGGGAGAAAATGCAGCACGACATAACAATGCCGGACGATCTCATATATAAGTTGCCTGATGGGCAACAAGGATTACAACCGAATACAATCAATCAAATATCTATACAAGGTAAGATAAGATTGCTATTCCTAAAATATCTCTATACAGCTTGTACAGGAAGAAAGATTATTGCGCTAACAAACCCCCCCCCCTCCAGTCGAATCATGAGGGTTCCGAACGCAAAGATTGGACCGAAAATCCTGAAATAACTGTGTTGGGAGCCCAGTCGTCATGATGTCAGCAAACTGATGAGAGGACAGCACATGTAAAATCCGTACTTGGCCAAGAGAGACATTCTCACGAACAAAGTGGATATCGATCTCAATGTGCTTAGTTCGACGGTGTTGAACCGGGTTGGAGGACATGTATACCGCACTGACGTTGTTATAGTAGACCACAATCACAGAGGTGAGACGGTGATGGACCTCCTGAAGAAGTTGCCGAAGCCAACAACACTCGGTGACTGCGTGCGCCACCGCACGGTACTAGGCCTCCGCACTGGAGCGAGATACAGTAGTCTAACGCTTGGACAACCAAGAGACGAGGTTGTCGCTGAAGTAGACGTAGTAGCTAGAAGTAGAGCGTCGCGAGTCGGAGCAACCTACCCAATCCGCATTAGAATATGCGGTAAGAGTGGGCACCAGGGAAACATGCAGCTGAAGCCCGTAACCCAAAGTGCCTTTGACATAGTAATCGAGATGCCCAAGAAGAAGTGGAGAGCACCGAGGTTAGTCATAGAAAACTCACAATGAAGACCACGAATCAGACATTGTAGAAGGGTAATGGAATAGGCTGTCAGGAAAATATCGTCAACATACAAAAGGAGGTAAGCAAGATGTTCGCCATCCTTAAAGATAAACAAAGAAGTGTCGGAAACGGAGCAGACAAACCACTTTGTACTAATGTAGGTAGCAAATCGCTGGCACGTCCAGGCGATCCAGGCGAGGATAGTGTTGCGGCAAGTGATCCGGGCGAGGAAGTTGCGGCAGCAGGCAATCCAGGTACGACAAAAGGGTAGCATGCTGCTACAGGCGATGTGGCCCTAGCAGGTAGAAGAGTTACCACGGCAGAAGAAAGCGAAGCCGCGGTAGGGGGATTCCCGTGCGAGTGAGGCATGATAGCGAGGCATGGCAAGGTGGTGGGTTGTCGGGACCCAAATCTGCAAATCTAGATCCTCTGTGTATTCTGAACTAGTCCCATGATCAGTAGCTAGTTCACACAGTGACATGATCGATGACAATCATATTCATACAATGAAATAGCTAACAAATAAGTAATTTCTTATTAATGAGAAGCAACAGACCTTATGGTCAAGGTTTTTACAGTGTTTGCCACGCAGAGCTTAACAACAAAATAATAAACTTGCAGCGAAAGAAAATCTTATGGTAGCCATCCGACATGCCCACAGGCAATCAAGTGGAGAACGCGACCTAGTTCGTATAGTCTTCGAAGTACTCCTCTACATAGAACGCCGAGTTCCTTGGTTTTTCTTCGGTGATTGATCAACAAATGACGTATAGCTGTGAGTACATAAAGTACTCAACAAGTCGTATGGAAATGTATGTAAATAGTATTCATGCAAGGCTTGAACAAGGATAGCATTATGGCTATTTTGCAGAAAGCAGTATTGACAGTAAATACGGTAAATAGATTGAAAAACATAATTTAAAAGATTAAATATATAAATAAACAAGTTCTTTGAAACAACTAGTGGACAACCCTGTTCACTTTCCAACCAACAACCGGTGAACAACATGTTCACTTCCCAACCGTTCCACCATTCCAACATTTTTGATAAAATCTACCCCTCGTGTGAAATCACCAGGCATTGTCCATAACCGGGGACACGGTTATTCGAATAGTTTTAACACTCTGCAGAGGTTGTACAGCTTGACCCACAAGAGATAATCAACTTATAATATCCGTTTAACACACTTCCGGGGTGTGCGACTAAGTGATTATCATAAGGCTTTTACAAAGCTCTGTTTTGACCTAATTCTGCTCGCTAAGGATTCGCCATTCTGGGTCCCCTCTTGCGCCGCTTATCAACCCAAACAGAACAAAATCGAAATATTGCTAATTATTCAGCCAGGTCCACCCCATAAATGGACTTGTGGTTGTATAGTAAGGCCTAGATCAGTGGCGCACAAAGTAAAGTTCTTAGTGGTTGCTCAGGTGAGACTACCTCATCCCATGTGTTTCGCGCAATGTGCTTCGCGCACCGCCTTTATTACCTGACCACTCGCTCGAACATAAATTATTTTCTTTCAACTTGGCCAAATGGCAACCCAAGCCATGGACAACAAATTTTAATCACAGTGGCTTTCGCCACAATATTATTTAGTCAATATTTTTATTTTTGAGCATGTGATTATGAATCCCATCGCGACTAAGCATGGCTAAGCATAATATGATACCCATGTTGGTATTAAAATATGTCCAACTAAAGTTAACCCAACCTATGGTGTCCAAGGGTACATGCCAACATGTCGTTCATAATTATTCAAGGAGGCATACTATCAAATAGGTGTTTAGCTACCCCAAAAGCATTTAATAAAAATTAGCAATGCATGAGGATATAAAACAATATAATTTTGTAATCTGTGTACAAAATGATCAAATATCTACGACTTGCCTTCGTCAAAATTTGTAGATACTTCGGTCAATTGCTCTTGGAAGGTTTCGGAAACGCTAGATTCTATATGCACAAAACGAGACAAATAAATAACAGAAATTTAAATAAAATAAAATAAATTACAAAATAAATACTGGAAGGCATATAATGAATTTAGGAATAATAATCAATGGATTTGGAGTTCGTATGAAAGAGAACGGGTGTTTGGAAGTTTGATAAAGCACGAAATGGTGAAAAATAAGAAATTGGACAGTTCATGGAATATTGTTCATGCTGAACATAGAAGTGCAGTGCATGGAAATGGCACCAGTGAAGCAAGCGACGGGGTGGCCGGTGAATGGGCAAAATGGAAACCTGACAAAGAGGCGGAGTTGATGACGCAAACGGATTTTTGAAAAACTCACTGAAGAAGTGGGGAACGCGAGGAAACAGTTTCAGCATCGAGGCTCGACAAGGTCGACGGTGACTCGGTGGTCTTTGAGCGATGGCGAACTCAACGGTGTAGAGGGTTCGGCCGGAGGATCACCAGAGAAGGAGATCGAGGAAGAAGCTACGTCGCCGGACTTGGAGAATGGCGTCGATGTTCCGAGCAAACGGAGAGGAGTTAAGCTATGAGGTTTGGGTGAATCAAAGAGGGAAACCGGGAACACGCGGTGCTCCTTTTATAGGGTGGAGGAGGTGCCTGAATTGAAGAGAAACGCTTGAGAATTAAATGAACAGTTTTCGGTTACAAATGGGGAATGACAGGAAAATGTAAAATCGAATGAAATCGTGGGAGGAAACGTGCAATTGATGGATGCATAATGTAGTTGATGAAGAGGAGGTCGTAACGCTTCAAACGGAATTGAATTTGGTGTTACGTGTGAGGAGAACGGGAAGAAATGGTGACCGTCGGCCATAGAACTGGGAGCTTTGGCCATGTGCTACAATGGGGGGTTAGGGGCTCCAAAATTAAAAGAACGAGGCGGGACAAGCTTGGCGGCTTGGTTTCCAAAATTGAACGAACAACACGTTCTCGAGGTTGAAGATACTGACTAAGAGAGAGAGAAAATAAAAAAATTAGAAAAATCTAAAAAAATAAATTCAGAAAAATCCAAGAAAATTCCACAAAAACCTTGGAACCTGAATAGATTTAATAAAATATGTTTGAATTTAATTTATGCTTATTTTAACCAATTAAAGTATTTTTCATTTTCTAAAATTCCATCTTAAGCTTTAAATTAATTCAATAAAATGCAAATCTTTTATTTTATTTTTAAAGCGTCAAAAAGTCTCTGAAAATAAAATAATAATTTTTATTTAATTAGAGTTTGATTTACTCACATTAATTTTTTTATTTCAGAAAATTTCAAATTAAGCTTTAACAATTCAGGAAAAATCAAATGGTGATTTTTATTTTTCAAAATTCCAAAAAGACCGAAAATTGGGATTTTACATGGGTGGTGGTGAGGTTATGGTCACAAGATCAAGGAGGAAATTGAGTGAACAAGGGTCAACCTATGGTTGGATAGAACAGAGAAAAACCGAATAATCAAAGATGTCGTGTCGAGAGATGATGATCCGGCCCATGGCAATGTCAGGACAACAATTGCCTTTATGCGAGCTAGGGTAGCCAAGAAAAATGCAAGCAGTGGACTGGGGTGAAAGTTTGTGTGGGGCGGTGGATGAAAGCTTAGTAGAACAGAGACAACCAAAAACTTAGAGATGAGCGTAGGAAGGAGGGGTGATGGTGGAGGCACTCAAAGGGAGTAATAGATGAAATCGGTTTGGAGGGCCGATGATTAAGGAGATAAGTGATTGTTTGTAGGGCTTCCGCCCAAAAATAAGGTGGCACATTTGCTTGGAACAAGAGTATGCGAATGATGTTTGTTGAGGGTGCAAAGAACACACTCAACTTTGTCATTCTGTTGCGATGTGTAGGGACATGACATGCGAAGGTGAATGCCATGCTGTTGAAAGAAATTGAGGGAGAGATTGTTAACAAATGCATTGCCATTGTCAGTTTGTACCGACTCGAAAGGAAGTTGGAACTTCGTACGAACATAGGCATGGAAAGAGACAAGTGTGTCGCAAACATTGGATTTTTTTTTGGAGAGGAAATATCCAACAAAAATGCGAAAAATCATCAAGAATGACAAGATAGTATTGATAACCCGATGTACTCAATACAAGAGATGTCCACAAGTCACAATCAACTAATTGTACAAAACCGAATACAATCAATCAAATATCTATACAAGGTAAGATAACATTGATATCCCTAAAATATCCTTGTACAAGTTGTACAGAATGAAAGAGCATTGTGCTAACAGCCTTGCACTCATGCACTGACCAGATGATCCCTGTTACACTGACTTGGACTAAAGATTGTAGGTGTCTTATTTTTATTTTTTGGTCAATCGTGTCAACAAAACGGTAGTCATCGTAGCATTGACACAAATCGTTCACACAATGAACACCAAAGCAAAACACAATGTGTAGAGGAGGATCCAAGATCTTTATTCATCTGTATTTGCTGTACATGGAGATCCTCATATTTATAACCCAAAGGGGTGAAAGCCCTGTAAGGGTGGTTTATTCTCTTGCCTATAATTTGGTTTCGTAACACCCACCTTGGGCAATAGACAATGATATACAAATGTCTCATCAAAAACTCGTTCCAAAGACCCATTGCAAAAAAGAATGGAGAAAATAGTACATTACATTCGTAAGTTGCATTACACTTATTGCCTCACTAAAAACCTTCATGTGAGAAAACTTTAGAAAAACTCACGAAGGAAAAGAGTACAACGTTTAATCTTCGAGGTTCAATCTTCAAGATTTTAGATAAATCCTTAGGATTTTATAAGGGTTATAATCTAGGGATTTACTCCCCCCGAACTCTGCAACTCTTTAAACTATCTCATTGCAATGCCATGAATGCATCTTTGGAAATTGGATGTAGGCAGAGACTTAGTGAATAAATAAACTAGATTTTCACAAGACTTTGTTCACAGGATCTTTACCTCATTATTCTTCTAGATTTTATGAGGATAGAAAATTTAGGGGCAATATGCATTTGTATTTGTAATACAAGCAGCATTATCTACATAGATAATTGTGGGGTATTGATGATATTAATACCACAATATTTCTGGATGTGGTTAATCACATATCTGAGATAAACACCTTCAAGTGAGGCTTCATATGCTATAATCTTTGAGTGGTTGGTAAAAATAGCTTCCAAGGTTTGCTTAGATGATCGCCAAGAGGTGACTACACCAACACAAAGTAATATAAATTCATTCTGGGATTTTGAACTATAGAGATTTGACAGATAGTCAACATATCTTCAGGATTTAGTAATGATCATCAGGATCTATGCATTATCTTCATGATCTTTGCATTGTCGACCAACTAGATCTAAACTGTTAAGTGGTAAAACCTTTAAGGTGAATTTAAACAGTAATCATCGTATCAACACATTCTAGGCTTGATTAAGATTATCAAAATCTCAAGTATGATGATCAGTGTTTAGCATATGCTCCCTCTAAGGACAACTTCTGTTGAAGTCTTGTTGCTCTAATACCTTTCGTACATTTTTCGAGGAATATAGGCAAGTATATTGTGATCAAATCAACTGGATTACCATAAGGCAGAGTCTTACATACAAATATCCTATTACTTATCTGAAGATTTTAGGATAAACACCTCGGGAGTAACATGCTTAACTTATCAAATAATACTATTCGATTGTGCAACACAAGTAGATTATCTTTGCAGATAATATGGGGTAATACTAGTTGCAAAATCGTATGCCTTTTGAATACAATTTATCAAAACCTTTCAGGGTCTTAATATTTTGTAATTATCTCTAGGTGGTTAAAGTTACACAAATAGTATGTTATGCAGAACTATAAAGTATGGTTGTACCACTCTAGAGTAAAATATAATCAGTCTTAGTTTTGGTGTTTAGGAGATTAATTGCCAATATCACCAATGCATGTCGTACCTTCATGGTACTAGAGAAAACCACCATTCCACAAACTTCTAGTGAAAGATGCACTTTATAAGTACTTGTGTGGTGTACTTCTAGTTTTTAGGTTCCTCATTACATTTTTTTCAGGTCTTGATGGGTCTTTGTCCACTTCTAGAGATCGTATGATCATTGTTATGATTAAGAGATCGACTGGTAAGAAAATTTCTTTTAGGGAGATGCTCTTACTACAGGTAAGAGACTATTGGGTATGAGTTTTATATATATATATATTGCGATTTTGATTTTTTTTCTTACTAGAAATTTTGAGTCCTTCGAGGATCTCATCAAGGATTTTTAGAACCCTATGGCTACATATTTTATTTATTCGTTCATGCCATTTACCAGAATAATTATGCAACAGAACATCATTTCATTCATAATAGGAGAGTAATGGTTTCTACGGGGACCTTTGAACCATAGCTTCACTACTTCATCATATTCACAATGACCCATCAAATCTGAACTACCTGATTCCAAAACTTTTATTTAGCAACTATGGTTCAACCTCATATGCTTTCATTATGTGACGCGATATGAATACTTCAAGCACTCGGCCATGGACTTTGGTTCCGGATTCGTGTTCTCGTAAGAGAAACTTTAGCAATTGTAGAGGCAAAGTGGTTGTCGACAACTTTTCTCCCATATCCTCCAAATTGAGGGTATCTCAGTGTTTACCGGATCTTTGTCATTTTTCAAATAAAAGATTCTTGGCCGTTCTGCATTCTCAGCATTGTAATATGTGTGCATCAAGTTATTAGGGTTTTCATCTTCATGGGGTATTTCGCTTTGAAGGTGAGTTCTCTTCAAGAGAGTTCAAGGGGTGATTAATAATTGTTTTGACTAATGTCATTAGATCTTAGACTCGCAGGGGTCCCCACAAATTTTAGATCAAGAACCAATAAGTCAATTTCACAGAGGTAGATATACTATTTAATCCAAGGTATTCCTCTCTTAGCGTCGTATTTACTACAAGTAAACACTATAGTAACTCCTCCATGCTTGAAAAATATCTGGCAAGCTCCCTGGTTCTAGCGCACAGGAGTTGCAATGGTAAGAAAATGCATGATCCTAACATTATGTAGGATATTCCAACTTCTCGTTGGTTATTGATCTGCAACGAAGGTCCCATACGGGGTCTGAGAGTTGGTAGATTTATTCTATAGACTAGTTTTTTTATTATTTGCCTAAGTTTTGATCCAATTATTCGTACCATATTTTAAATAATTTGAAACATTAAACTTCAAGTTTATAATTACGCAACATATTTTCTTATGGTCATAAGCAGTATGTTGTAACAGCATAAAATTACAGGATGCTCTTCAAGAACATAAATATAATGTTGGAACATAAAATATTTGACCATAGTTAATCTGCATAGAAACACTAGATTTTCTTCTGGACTACAAATCTAGTTGAACTACCTGAATAGTATAATTATTCGACGATAATATGTATTGTTCAACAGGAACACCATATTTAATTAAGGGTGATAAATTGTATGCCTGATTTTTAATTTGTAATGCCAGAAACAACATGATCAAATTTAGATAATTCAGGATCAACAAAAATCCAATAGGTCATTATATTTTATTTCAGAAGTTATATTTGCTTCAAGCAAGTGATATGACTTCTGATGGTGATGCAGTTGCAGACCGCATATACCAATTATACATGTGTCATTTTCAATTAGTATGGCATGCTTCGGTGCATAGCCAACATGGCATATATGCGACTACTTTAAGTGGTCGCCGGTTTGCTGTGTACATTCTCGTATGACGGCATTTAACATATTGCTGATGGCACAAATCAATCGTCCTTCGTGGGTTGCAATGATTGTGGTTGCCAACAACATGAATATCGGTAATGGCATAAATGTCATTATCCATATCAACTAGATAAGAATTATAATAATACAATTTACTTTTATTATCTCCCAAAATACACTATATTAATGTTTGCTTTTGGCTTTGACCTAGGATTTGCCACCGCGCCTAACATAACTCTTGTTTTGAACATTTTCCTATGCTTCGTAGGTTCCAATATCCCACACAGGCCCAATATCCCCTCTTTCATGCCAACTATAAAAATCCCAAGTGATAGCGTGTGCATCAGGCATTTGCTTGAAATCAACACAGAGTTTTAACAAAGATTTAAAATCATACTTCAACAGGAGTACAATTTTGCTAGCGTGAAACCAATATATACTCTGTAATATTTGCTTGCAAAGTTCTTCAATTAAGAAATCGGCGTGGTGGAGGATAGTGTTATATAGACTCCGAGTCTTAGGGGTTAAGTTATTATGTACTTATTTGAGGAATGTAATGTTTTCTAGCCAAAGTGGTCCATCAGAGATCAACATATGACTATGCTTGTTCCGGTGTTGCTCATAAAAATAGTTTCCCTTTTACCATCTGGGCATTCTTGTATTACAAGCTAGTGAATTGAGGCTTATTAGATATCAAGAGCACATGTTCAATATTTTGTTAGAAGGCATGGCAAAGTATTTTCAATTTTTCAGGCATACAGTTTACAAATTTTATTCCATGCAAGATTAGTTTACTACAGGTAAGGTATGCTATTTGCAATATATTCTATTAAGCATATTTAATCTACTATTCAGCAGTAGATAAAACTTTAATAGAATAACTTAGACCAATATTTATTAATGGGATCTAGAAAAAACAATCTAATGCATAAGGTTTCAGCCTAAAGCAAAAGATAAGAGGTACTCATCATAAGCAGGGCCAAGCTCGATAGGAGCTGAATCTATACTACTAATACGACTCGTGCAGGAAAGTAACATCTTTACAAAGTTATTGGATAATTAGGAGATTTCTACAGGTCTCCATAGAATATACCATTGGCTTATCGATTGTTGCCTTTGATTTCACATACTTATCAATCAAATCAGTATTTAATAACTTCTGATTACATAATCTTAGTCGATAGATAACACGGTGCGAGGCAGAGTTATACTCATTTACGAACTTCTAGTCCTATGTACGCGTGTCTGCAGGAGCACGATTGGACTTTACAGGTATTCTTGTTGAGAAAACCATAGATGCAACGGATCACACTTAGTCACCACATTGTCATTCTTAATGGCAGAGTAGAGGCGGTACCACATAAACTGCAAAACCTTTCCCTTTTCAGTGGTAGCAGGTTCAAGTGTGCCAGCGGCAGGCTCGACAACGATATGACATGGAGATAAACCAAGGTTATAAGCTAGGGGTGTTCATTCGGTATTTTTGGTAAATACGGTGTTGTTGGTTTGGTAAATACAATATTTTTTTAATATACGATTCAATATTAGTAAATTCCAATTTATTTCGGTACGGTATCGGTAAATACTATATTTACCAAAGTTGCCGCGAATTACGAACGAATAGCCACGTTGCGGCAAGCCGGTAAGCGATACCATCCGATAGCCGGCAGTTGACTGGTACAGTTCGGTTTATTCGAGTCAGTTTATTCAGTTTGGGTAAAAAGTGAACAACCCTAGATACAGCTATCGCCATCCAGGGCAAGCAAATTTTCATGTAGTGATGTCTAATATATCTTATATAATTTATGCAATTTTCTATATGTTTACAGCTGGCAAAATATTTTAAATACATGAAACAAGTGAAAAATAGTAAAGATTAATTTTATCTATTCACTAGATAATTTTATAAATTTTCCAGAATTTTCATAGTATTTTTGGGATTTTCTAATAATTTTTTAAGGTCAATGAACAATTTTCAGAATTACTAAACCAATTAATTAATTTCCCCAAAACACATAATACTACAAAAAATAAACCATAAAAATATATGGCTTCCAAGGTGTGCTAGGTCTAATTTTTCACAAATTAATGGAAGCTCATATACCTTAGAAATTCAATTTCTTAGATTAAATATAAATTTTTTAGAATTTTCAAATTAATTCCCAGGATTATTAAAAACTTCAGGGTTTTAACCAAAAAATACATTAAGCCGCACATTACTAGTGCAATTCATCTTAACTTGAGGGCCTTTTCCGCTAAAATTCTCTATATCCAAAATATTATCGTAATTTTTCAGAAATCTGAGGGTATCCGCAATATTTCCAATGGGCCACAATTCCACTTTTTTTTCAGCCCACTACGACCAAACCTGCGGCTAGGGTTAAAGCCCTAGCCGCTCAGCCTCCTCGCGTCGCACTACTCACGGCGCAGAGGCAGCCTTGGGCGCGCACAGCACGACAACGATAGTGGTGCGGCGCACGACGACGGGAGGCGTGCAACGGGCGCACGAGCGGCCAGCGGGTCGCAGTGTCGCTTGCCCAACTCGGCGGCGTGAGCATGTTGGCACGGCCGTGGCGTGATGACTCGCGGCGGCGTTCTGACTGGGCGTGGCGGTGTTTGGGCCGAGCGACGTACAGGCGGCGGCGATCTGGCCGGAGGCGGCAGATTGCCGATTCACTTTTTTTTGTTGTACGAATAGTAAGCAGTGACGTGCGACTCCTGGTGGCGGCACATCCCAATTTTAATCATGCTTAGCAAATAATCGATCTACGGTCTAGCAAGTAATTTATAGAATTAAATCACTAGAAACATATTAGATCGGATCATGCAAACAAACCACAAATCAATCTGTGAGTAGAGCCAAGAAAACATGATTGATCTAATCATCAATATGTAGAACGACATACCCGATTTGAAAAGCTTCATGATGATAACGTGTTAAGAAAACGATAGTTGTCGTAGCATTGACACAGATCAATCACACAATAAACACATGCTAACACCGGAACAATTCAAAGAGGTTTCATGGTCCTGCTCTAGTTTCTCCCGCATTACGCTAAGTTCGCCAAACTAGCGAGAGACCAGGATTCAGCTCATCAATTAATCAGGTTAATTTCTCTTGTAAACTCATGTTGCACTAGCTAGTTTATCAAACTACTGTTTCTTACAGATTTTATGGCTAGATGTGTTCTTTATAATGTACTTTTTGCAAATAGTTTTTTACGGTGTTAGAGACATGGACCGATTTTTTCTCGAAATCAGTCAGTTTTGTTCATGGATGGAGAAATAGGATATCACCTCCACCCTATATCCCTAATCTAATCTCATTTACCCTCTCTCTCTCTCTCAATCACGAGCACTAAAATTGAAAGATGTATAGCAATTTTCTTAATAATATCATGTCTGGGTAATTCATCCCATGATTCAGATGCCCGGATGCCCTGCAGGGCATACAGACGAATAATAGCCAGCTAATGCCCGAAACAGTCCTATTTTCCTCCATGAATCATGGGCCCTAGGTCTCTTAAAACCCAGACATGATATTATTAATATCATATTAACTTTCTACCTTGATCTTAGACTGGTTTGCTAGTCCTGCTCTGTACTCAAGCACATTCATTGGCTTGTTTTTGTTAACAATTGCTCTCTCTCTCTTTTTGAACTAACGGCAGGAGGAGCTGCCCTTATGCATTAAAGAAGGATAAAGTAAGTTCAATCATACAAAATCAAAACCGGAAGCGAGACATTCTAAGCATGTCTCACGCAACGAGCAAGCAGCGAAGGAAAAGCAAAAGTAAAAAACTAAGCTCCCGCAGGTGGGGTCCGTGGGGAGAATAGAAATCGGGGGTCTGAAGCTTGGTCGCCCGCTTATCATCCATATCCGGGTTTCTTCTTTGATGATCGTTATCGTTCTAGTTGTATCTTTTCTTTGATGTTGGAAAATTCGTGTATTTCTTTCCTTCCAGATCCGCCAAAGGATCAGAATGATCAGTGAGGCTTGGCCCTTTCTGCTATTTGCCTCCCCAGAATGAGATCTGTCGATCCACCAGTCGAGTATGTTCTGCCGAGTGGACCACCGCGTGTGGTTTAGTTTGTTGCGATGCACCGAGATCGCTGCCAAATACCAAATTTGTTTGGCTTAAACACATTCGACGAACAGGCACAAAGCTGTTTCTGGGGTGTTTTTGCATAGGGGACACCAATGATTATTTTGCATGTGGCGATGTGTCAAAATGTCTGCTGTCGGAAGCCGGTGCTGAATGAGGAGCCATGCAAATATTTTGCACTTTGGCGCCGCCCATATGTTCTATATGAGCTAATGATACGGTCTCTCCACCGACCCCGGAAATTGCGCCTCATTTGCCGACTTGGCCGAGTGAGTCACAGTGGACGTCCATTTCCATGTTATATGGTTAGGCACATCCTGGGAGAGTGAGATTTGACAAAGCATGTTGAAAACTTTGACAAAATCCTCCAACAGGTGCACGTTAATTTTGCTCCTTAGATCAGCTATCCATTTCCCTTCGTGCATAGCTTCCCATACTGTTCGGTTTTTCTGGCAGCTATACGGCATAGACCCGGGGCCAGTTCTTTCAGTGATGGTGGACTGAGCCAGTTACCCTTATAGAAATTCGCCTTGCCGCCATTTCCCAACATTATTGTTGTGGATGCTCGAAACAGCGCGTAGTCTGTCTCAGTTATCGGTAGCGATATCCCATTCCGTTGCTTCTCCGGCACCTTCTAATGGTACCAAAGCCAGCGAAGACGAAGTGCTTGATTGAATGGATCAAGGCCTAGTACCCCGAGTTCGTCGATTTTTTTTGGGGCGGCACACCATGCTCCAATTCACCCAGCACTTTCCCCCAGTGCAGATATCACCATAACCATGCTCTCCGGCGCTTATCAATCTGCTTTCTTACCCAAGAATGTAGCTCTGTAGCTGTTAAGTGGTATGTGGGCATAGCTGTGATTACCGCTTTGAGTATCGTTACATCCCCACTCTAGATAACATCTTCCTTTTATATCCTCCCAATCTGGCTTCTACCTTGTCCAACAGGGGTTGTAATTGTACCCTTCTTAGTTTGCGAAACGAAAGATGCAAGCTAAGATATGTGCATGGCAACTGTTTCTAGGTAGCCAGGAAGCTCTACAGAATTCCATCGAGGTGAAGCGCCTGACACTGAATTGGTATGACTGTACTTTTTGTGAAGTTTTATGTTGAGCCTTGTTACCTCTCCAAAAATCCACAAAAGCTCTTTGAGGTTATCTACATCCCCTTGATTGGCAATAGAAAAATCATTGCATCATCCACATACATGGGTAATCTTAGGGCTGTAGATTTGGGGAGAAGAGATGCAGGCCCTACTACCAGAAGAAAATTGTCAGGGTTGCACCCACCTTGCTAGATTGGTCCTGCCATTTGGCTGACTTAAAACGATTTCTAATCCGTGTGATCCAAACGACTGCTACAGCTGTTGTGCTGCCAATTTTTCCCGAGCACAACCAACTCTAGTGTTTGCAGTTACTATCGGTACAGACTACAGACTTTTTTTGCAACCCAGCTGTGATCTGATCTGAATTGTAAAGCTGCATGTGATACTTAGGGACGGAGGATGGTTTCGGCCAACCTAGGCTGTGGCTCCAACATTTCAGGAAAAAAACTAACAACATGTATGCAGTCTACAGTCAGCCCAATTTGATTAGTTCAGGTCCATCTATAAGCCTTACTGTTGTTGTTTGCTACTAGTTACGATACTACTCAGCGAGACAGCGACTTTAATTGTGCGACAGCAGGCGACAACGAAGCAAGGAAGTAGCAGACGAGGAGCTGGCCGCTGGTGCGTCGTGGGCTTACCGCGGCCGGACCCGGCAACAACGACAGATGTGCAACCGACGGGCGGCGAGCCAAGTCTTTGCATCGCGCATGATGTGCAACCGACGTGAGTTGAGAGCCAAATCTTTTGCATGCGATTGATGATGTGCAATCCCAGTCAGATGAGTTGTGTGATCTTTTAAATTCGCTCAGGCTATGGGTGGTACTAATGTTACTCTCAAATGGAGGACCCCTCCACATTCTGCATGGCTGCAATCCGAGAATCTTGCGCACGTCGTGTACTGGTGATTCGCAGTAATGCTAATGCCGTGCCTTAATAAAGCCTGCAGGCTGCCGTTATAGTGGCTGCCCTGCTTGGATTCTTGGTCCCAGCTCCAGTGCAGAGTGCAGTGTCGTCCCTTCCTTGCCTCTGGTAAGTCTTGAGATACAGGGAGTCCCGGGCATCTTGGCATATGCAGATGCCGCAGCCTCACACGACTGCATCCAAACTATCATTCTTCCACACACTGCTTATTTGCTTCACTTGTGTGGTTGCTGCCGTCTGCCAGTTCTTTTGAGAGTCTCTCTTTTGAGACTGATTTATATGATGCCTGTATTTTGATCAAAAGAGACTGAATTTATATGCTGCTTGTATTTTGATCCTGGTCTTTAGAGCGGTTTATGTTCTTTAGAGTAGTAAGTTTCACCCTGCAACCAGTCAGGAGTCAGTACTAGACTGAATGAATGCAGCTACGTTTATTCTTAGGTCCTTACAACTTGTAACTTACAATTAACAATTTGACTAAAGATGAGAGTAAAGAGAAAAAGGGATCTACGCATGCTTCAAGAGCTAAGAACTTTATTCTACTGTTATCTTCAGAGAGGTGCACACTAGGTGAGATTCCCTTGCACGTCTTTTTCTGAACATTCTTGTACAGTAGTTCTAGAACAGTTAGGCACTGTGATCGCTCGATGAAACAAAAGGAAAAGAGAAGGAACACTGGAACTGTCATGATAGAAGAACAGACGCACCTCGCGGCCTTTATACCTTGCTTAATCTTCAGTGCACCAAAGCTGTAATACACAAAAAAATCTTTACATGTAACCCCTTTTCTTTCCCTCTTACACTCACAACATTAACCCTTTTGCCTTCTCCAAGCCATCCTCAGTAGGAGAAGAAATGAGCTAGTCAACACAGCCCACCACATATTCTTTATCCTAAACCCTCCATTTCTTTTAACAAAAGAATCACAGGTTAACAACACAGAACATCTTTACGCAAGTACGCAACCAAAATGGTAAAAAAGTAAAGTGAAAAAAGGTGGCGGGCATCCTCTGTGTCAAGTGTGTCCTGCGCTCTTCTGTATGTAACAATGGAGCCTTATTGGAGCTCCGTTAGCTATCGGAGCCTATTGTTCGGTCCGCGGGCTTGACGCGATGCGGGCGTAGAGAAACTGGTTCCACGTGTCGGGCAGACCTGGCAGACACCAGTGAATGCAGTCGGCGTACGTTTTCGGGTCCGCCTGCTGCTGCGGTGTGAGGAGCTTCCCCTGTCGAAGCGTATGCACCGATGTGTGCGCATCCTTTCGGAGCTCCGACATTGCCGTTATATCCACGAAATGGACCGGCACACGTCGGAATGTCTGCAACACCTCCTGAGCGCCAGCATACAGACGCCAATCAGTGCCGACATCTAGCGACGTGTTCCGGCTGGTGATCGGCAGCGTCTCCATGGCGCACTTGATACCACCGTAGTTGCCCCATGCCTCCGGCCTGTCAAGAGACGCAAAATTGACCCGTTAGCCTGTTAGCCCGAATACGGCACGTGAGGGAGAACTTGGCACCATCAAGCTTAGCTGTGTACACGATTTCAAAATTTTTAAAAGTTTAGCTGTGTACATTGTACAATAGCCAGTAGGACTGTAGGAGTGGTACTTTCACAAAAGTTAAAAGCGTCATCAATACTCAAAGGTTCTACTGGCTATCCTAGATTCTGCCGTACTCATACTCTGATTATGCCACTTGCATATTGGTGTCATTATTACTGCAAGGAGTGTAAATTATGCAACTTTGATTATCTTTTCTTTAACGCAGTTCGTGTAACGTGAGATTTCACAGTGATCAAAACGGAGTAACTTTGCATGTGGGGTAGTACTACAAGATTCTCTTCTTGCAATTGGCAACTTAACAGATACCCCCATCCTATTCAAAAAAACAAGTTGTTTTAGATATCATCACAGTTCCTAAAATATAACTTTAACGAATAATAATACTATTATAATATATTTATAAAACTTAATAAAATTATAATAGCATAAAAGTATTTTTCGAGACGAATCTGCACATGTAGTTTTCATTTATCTAATCTAAATATTTAAAAAGAAATCGATAGTCAAAGTTTCTAAAGTTTGACAACACGCATACCAAAACTATTTATTTTGATGAACCGGAGGGATACTAATACACAGAGATGCAAGGGCAAGGGTGCAAGACTGTTCTGCTGTTCATCATTATAGCGGCTCTTCATGTCACTTGTAGAACAACACTAACGACAACTCATACAATATGTTGTTTTTTATTTATCTTTATAGATCACACAATTTTTTAATGCTTTCTTTGGTTCTGATGATACAATTAGCTACAGGATTATAGATAACACATTTCTCTATCTCTATTCACTTTCATCTACACAACTTAAATCCTATATAGCAGAGACTATAAATAACTCATGTAAATCCATTATACATGATCTTAGGAGAGAAAGCGACGTGGGGCTCGGGATATTGGAATCGCATGCTTGGTCTTAGGTAGGGATCGAGGTCCACGTCGAGACGCATGCCTACAAGTGGGCCCAGTATTTACTGTGGACCACCAGTATCAGTGTATCGCCATATTCTCCCATCTTCGCGAGTCCACGTGCATGAGCTACACTCCACTCCATTTGAGAGCTTAATACACACTCATTTGGGCTTATTCTCGCCGTAATTGGGGTAAGATATGATGCTGCCAAAAACGCTAGCTATATTCCTCCTATCTTTGTGTTTTAAGTACGATTGGATCATACTTCGGTTGATCCTACACCTATGCTAACTATCTTTGATGGCGTCTAAGTCTTACCTTACATTTAGGGACGGAGACAAGGGGGCATGGCAGGGCATTTTTTACTACCTTTCATTAGCATATAGGAGTATTGGAACTTTACAAGGATTAAGCTCTTACTAATTCAATTTATATGTTTAAGTAATAGTTATGATGAAACTAAAAAGCTCAGAAGTTAATTTGTGACATATAAACCCATCTTATGTAGCATCTAGATTATATTCTGTTCCCATATTTTAAAGCTAGCATTGAGTCTAATTTGTACCATACAAGTACATGGTATTTCATCTCTTTGCATGTTTAGAGTTTGATCAAGTACTTCTTCCTCGTATCTGGCTTCTGTCACACCTTCTATGGCTCAGTGAAATGTGCATGTGCACTAAACTCCACCAAGCTCAAGTTATCATCCATAATGATCACTATTTGTTTACTATTGCTTTTTTATAATAAAAAAAGTTTTCACCTAAGAAAACTTCTATTTTTATAAGGGAAAGTTGAGGATTTACCACTCCTAAGTACCTTGATTTAGAATTTATCACCTTTAAGTTTATTCTTGAATAGGGAAGGGTAAATGCATCTTTTGACCCTGGATTTTTGTGCAAAACAAAAATATTGGAATACGTCCGGGGTATCAAATCACATGTATTTAGTGTTTAGGAGTGACAAATTATCAAGAAGAAATTTAAAGGTGGCCAATCCTAAATCAAGGAGCTTAGGAGTAACAAATTCTTAATTTTTCCTTCCATAAGTAGTTTACATTGGATGATAACAAATTCACATCTCTCCTCAAGCTATTGGCCCTGTAGGGTCTAATCCTGGCTACCCCTGCTTACATTTCATATGAAGCTAGTATTAAATTATACTCACCCACACCAAGTGTGTGTAGTTCTTGATACCGTGAAATTGCAACCTCGAATCCAACCAGAGTTGTTGCCGAAAATCTATCTTCGCAAGTATCTATACGCAGCCCATGACGGCAGTTGATGAGACAGCTACAGCTAGAGTTCACAGGTGGCCCAGTCTGATCCAATCCAGGCTCATGACTTCAATTCTAGCTCGAAAGCCCGATGAAATGCAATAATAAAACTATTTTATAATTCTCAAAATGAATTAAATATTATTTTTTATTTCAAAAAGGATTAAAATAATATTTTTAAAATGGAAACACATATTTTGGGCCGGCCCACTGGGCTTTTTAGGCCTCGCCTGAAGCCCGACCCGGCGGTCTAGCTACAGCCGAGTATGATCGAATAGGCTGCCCATGTGCTCCGATATCATGCTACGCAGGGAGCACTAGATGAATGAAGAGCTTGAACTACTACATCTCCGAAGGTTCAAGTTTCCTCTCACCACCTAATTGGATTATAAAGCAACTGCGACTGCTAGTAAAGATCTAATCATCACTGTCACTAGTTTCCTCCTTGCAAAGGCAATGCTATCAATAACACACCACCTAATCGAAAGAGAGATCACTGTGCTGTTTGGTGCGCGTACGGTCTCGATCTATCTCCCTCTTGGTAAACCAATGCTCAAGGAACTATATATGCTACTAGCTAGTATTATTTGTTTAAGCCATATCGCACATATTCTGAAATGAAAGATGGGATAAAATGCAAACAAAAGTAAGCACAAAATAATAAGAAGACGACACAAGTAGTAGTAGAGTGGGATGACTGGGTTACGTACGTGATGTGGTTGGGTGACACGCTCATGAAGAAGACGGTCGTCCTGTTTGGGTCAATGTTCCGGTCGACCCACTTGGCCCACGTCTTGAGCACCTCCTTGTACGCCACGGGCCTGTCCACCTCCACGTACTCGGTAGAACCCTGGTCGAACGACCCTTTCCTGTTGATTCGTTCGTTCCGTCCAAACACAAACACACCGTGTCAGTCATACGCAGAGCTTAATTATATGCATGCTGTATTGTGTGCGTGCGTGCATGTATGTAGATGTACTACTACTACTACTACTCACAGGACTTTCATGTCGAGGGTGTTGAGCCACCAGATGTAGGTGTTGAAGATGAGGTAGTCGACGCCAAGCCAGTTCCTGGCGTGCTTGGCGATGGAGTGCCACTGTATGATGCGGTCCGGGATGCTGTGCGCCTTGGGGTTGTCCGAGTTGGACTCCACCAGGAACGGCGCCCAGTAGAACTCAACCGTCGCGTTGTACTCCTGCGAGCACGCGCATGCAAAACCCGGCGCAATTGATTCCCAAGATCACGTACTACTTACGAGTATTTCAGCGAGTGTGTAATTAGTTGGAGGGGGTACGTACGTGCGCGTAGAAGACGTTGCTGGAGCCGTTGTTGACGAACTTGGTGAGGGTCTTCTGGCCCTTGGGGATGACGGACTGGACCAGGCACACCATCGACTCCCACTGGTTGCGGTTCAGGGAATCCCCCACGAACATCAGCCGCTTGTTGCGCAGCCGCTCGAGCAGCAGACGCGCGTCGAACCTGCAGTTTCACCGTATTCTTCGTTAGACTTTTCAACGTTGGATTGCCATTTTGCCACTAACCGCTGTAGTACTGTACCGAACAGAGCGATAATACCACTTGCACGAGAAGTAGTATAGTCACGTCACGCTGGGCGAATAATTCGACGTGCCTGATCTATTTGCTGCTTCAGCTGCCAGATCCTTGTATTAAGCCCAAGCGTACTTAACCCCACGAGACTAACGGGAGAGTACAGTCCTGTCTCCTGTGCGGCTGTGCCACACACAGGGCTTACTACTGCTACTGCTCATACTCCATTCTGCCTGCACAAATGTCGAACCTTCTATTAATGTATCTGACACGCTGACCTTTATTTGCCCCAAAAGTATTCCTACGAGTACGAGTGGTGTTTTTCTCCCAGTTCTTTACTACTCGGGCGTACGGAGGTGACGGACGCAGAAAACGGTAAAAACCGGCATCAATTTCCATCCGGAACCGGGGGAGGTTCCTGAAACCGATGATGCTCTCCGGCGCGTATCAATGCGCGTTCCGCGCCCGCTGACAAACAAGCCATCTGGCCTCGCGTCCCGGCACGCGAAATCCCGAATTGCAAACCCACCCAAAAAGGCTCAAATAACGGCGTCAAACGATCAAGAAAGAACGTACCGCGGGAGGTCGCAGTCGGTCGGCTGCCATCGCCACTTCTGGTAGGAGTCGTCCCGGCGGCCGTTGCGCATGCAAGTGACCTGCTCCGTCAGGAACTCGCACTGCGCCTCCTTGTACACCGGCGCGTTCACCTCGTCGTACACCCAGTTGCCGCGGTACAGGTCACACGTCTCCGGCACGCTCACCACAGTCCTCAGCGCTGCCGTCGCCGCAGCAGCTTTCGCCGAGGCAGCCTTCTCGGCCGCCTCCTCGTCCTCACGCCGCTTCGCCTCCTCCGCGCCGCCTTCCTTCACGCTCGGGAGCGTCACGTCCCTGTCCTTCTCCTGCCCTTCGTCCACCTTGCCGCCATTGACGTTGGGATTGATATTGGCGGCCACCTTCCCCGTTCTATTGCTGTTGCCGGCGGCGCCGCTGGCCGCCAGGGCCTCGGAGGCGGGAGCGTCGAGGACCCGCACGATGACCTCCTCCCCACGCTTGGCGAGGGTGTCGATGGCGAGGTACGCGACGGCCTCGGCCTCCTGGAGGAGGTGGAGATCTGGGGCCTTGGCGCGGACCGCGCCGGCGCCGAAGGGGAAGTCGGCGATGGACTTGATGTCCTCGTTGTACAGGAACGTCGCGAACACGAAGAGCGCGAACACCACCGCTGCCAGCGACAGCGGCGCGCCGTTCTTGCGCGCCGCCACGCCGGCCCCCAGCGCCGCCTGCTTCATCGCGAACACCGACTTGCGCCGCTGCTGCATCTTCGGAGCCCCCGGGCGCCCTCCCGCTCCCGCGCTTTAAAGAAACTTACCGCCCCCCACCACCACCCAGCCTTGTAGGGTGGCTTGCAACCCCAGGAAAGATTAAGAGAGTAAAAAACGCTTCTTTGCTTTGCTTTCCTCTGCTCCTCCTCTCTCTCTACGAAATGAAATGGAGCTTCTTCTTCCTCCTAGTTCTTGCTTGCTGTGTGTCTCCTGCCTGTCCTTCTCGCCTGGCTACCTCTCTCTCCTATATATGTGTCGATCCCTTTACGAGTTTGGTGCCTTTTGTTGGATGCTCGCCTTTTCTTTGCTTCCCTTTGGTATGTTTGGTTTGGTTCGCCTGCTTTCTTATTTTATGATTGTGCGATCTCTTCTCTCCACCAACACTTCTGATTCTAGTAGCAGTAGGATTGGTTCTCCTTCCCTTCCTATGTAGAGAGACTGAGGGAGAGAGAACTGGGGGTGGGTCAAATGAGTAACATGCAAGATTGTAAAAGCTTCCATGGGAGGTTTGGAGGTTAAGCTGTTGTACGTGTAACATCCATCTGGTTCTTGCCTTATTGGTGTGCATGTATTCTAGTATTTAATTGTTGCTTGTTTTTCAGAAAAATGGTATGGTACTCATATACTACTTAAATCGTATTATGATACATCTTTATTAATTTGAGCATACTCCAATAATGATTATAAGATACTTGGAAGTGAATTTCATGAAAAATTTCATTAAAGTCCATTTTTATAGCAAAATTTGTGTATATACTTCTTTTATATATGAAAAAAGGTATATAGAAAAAAAAATATAGAGCTCCAATGAATTTTTTCAATCAAGTCGTATTGGAGTATCTTATAAAAAGCATTTAAGTATACTGAAAGTAATAACAAAGTATAATATGTTTGTTTAAGTGGTATATTAGAAGTGGAAGTACATACTCCAGTAGGGCGTGTGTATATATATTCCTTTTTTGCTTTTCGTTTTTTTTTTTGGTACAGGATACAGAGGCATGGTTGTATGTATGGTTGCAAGTATTTATGTTTGTTTATGCGATGGAGTGGTTAGACTCTGGCTGTCTCGCCTGGGGTGGGAGGGAGATGGCGAGAAGGGGAAGCAAGCAATGGCTAGAGCGCAGAATAGGCAGCCCCACCCCGGCGGGGGCGGCTACGTCACTGCCCCTTTCGTATTTCTGGAGAAGATACTCGTGTATTTGGATGTATCACCACTCAGATATTATGTGCTCGATTTGTGTTCTTTACACATCAATAATGTTGGAATGAATTAGACAACGATGCGGCAGCTGAATTGTTCAGGCTCCGGAGTTCAGAATCTTCAGTAGTGTTGCTGCAGGGAAATCACATGCTATCTGATTGTACATATCAGTAGTGTTGGAGAAATGGGACTACTAGGATTCCAAATTAAAACGATGAATGGTTTATGGAGATCGGAGAATTGTCTGGGTGCTGTTTTGTTCAGATCAATTTTGGAGAGGAAGTCCTGACGAAAACATTACTGAAGATTCTGAGAAATACTCTGTTCTTCAACTACTTGGTAGTACGTAAAACAGATTAAATTCGTGAACAAATTATGTTATTCATGCTCAGGAGTTAATATGATAACTTCAAGCACAAAATTGATATATCAAGGATAAAGTTGAGGTCACGGGAATAGCTTTTTGCAAAAATGTCAAAATATTGGTGTATCTCTCATACTAGTTTGTTGTCCTGTTTCTATAGACTAACACATTTTTCAGTCCTAGTCATTGTTTTCTGCGCATGCTTAAATAATTTCCAATCTTCTCACGCCAGCTCTTCTTAGTTAGTACGCATAAGAATTGATATCCCTGCCAATTTGCCCTTTGCTTTCCACTGCCAGATCTCACCACTTCTAGAATCGATGTCCATACATAATATCATTTTTCAGATATTTTTATTCACTCATTGCAAAAATGATGCTTTTGTTTACTTAAGGAGGAAAAAAAAACCTATGTCGAGAGATCGATCTGAGACACTGAAACATCTTGGACCCAGCTCTTCTGTTGGATTCTGTAACTCCTGCGCATGGTCCGCGTTTGGCTTTCGAGCTCCCCGTGACTAGGAAGGTTCCATTCCGTTAAGTTCATCAGGATTCAGGAGAAATGTTACGTTCATTGGCTGTTACATCGATTTCTTGTTGTGATACGGGTTGGTTGCGTATGAGTCTGAGGATTAAGAGTAGGTCATTCATCCTCGTCTAACCGTCGACGGAGCTCTTCTCAGAGGCTTAGTTGAAGAAGAGGAGAGACTAGAAACTTTTTTATTTATTGCTTAATCATAGCTAATACAATGCTACTCATTTATAAGAATGGCTTGACTTGACCTCTAAGAAACATATATCTAATATATAAAATAGATGATCATAACAATCTAATTTAAATGATATGAAAATAATTAAAGATAATATCCTTAAACTTAAAGATAGACGAGGGGTTTTCTTTGACCGCCAAATGCAAGAGCGGTTGCTTATGTGCTACAGTATGCTCTGCTACACTACACGCGTGCTCCATTGCTGATATTGGACCATAATACTGTTTTAACATGCAGGTTTCTGACAGTGACACAGATGAGAATGCCCTGTGGAAACCGTCTCTTCTAAAATCTCCTAGTGGAAGGTACAGTACACTTTCTACTTCAGCTTACGTACGACCCGCATTGAAGGTCCGTATATTACCGCGTTCAGAAATTACTCACCCAGCTGGCTGCTATCAGTGAAGTCTCCCCTTGTTCTTCAACTCTCTCGTGAACACCGACCGTAGTCACTGACTGATTTTAACAGAACCATTAGGTTCATACAAGCTTCAGTCCATATACGCCACACTCCATATAGTTTAATCTTTCCATAAGTATCGAACAAACAGCCAATCTGACCTGTAGCTTGTTAAAACATTCGGGCCCAAAAATAATTGCATTAACATAAAGTCATACTGAGCTTGCTCTGATTCTGATCGATCGAGTGAAGCGGAGCTAGCATTGCTCAAGTAAACTAGTACGATTTGGTTATAATTGCGGCTTCAGGAGCTAGACTAGGACCAGCTTAGTGGACCGTCCCATTTAATTACTCATCATGCTGATGAACATGATGTTAGAATATTTAGCACTTAAGTGATTACATAATTTATATTTAGCACTTAAGTGATTACATAATTTCGCAAATAAACCATAACTATAGAAATAGTATGAATACTAAACATGTCTAGAATATGAACTAATGCGATTAGCAAAACTATAGAAATAGCATGAGTATTAAATACGTTCAAAAGATGAATTAAGATGATAAGCAATAGGAACAACAAAATGTATATATTCATACTGATAATTAGAAGTAAGTGCGGAGTACTAAATTTTACCGATGCGAA
This sequence comes from Ampelocalamus luodianensis, assembly GCA_036346255.1. Classification (NCBI taxonomy): domain Eukaryota; kingdom Viridiplantae; phylum Streptophyta; class Magnoliopsida; order Poales; family Poaceae; genus Ampelocalamus; species Ampelocalamus luodianensis. Next base: position 19,977,289 of record CM070622.1, on the reverse strand, counting down.
GCGAAAAGTGTTGCAGAGACGAAAAAGAGGGCGTCGCCGATGAAGAAGACGACGATGTAGATGATGCAGGGAACGGCGAGCAGCCGCGGAGTCACTTCCCAAAAATCTGATTCACCTCTCCCATACAGAATCGCAAGAGCGACGATTCTGGAGACCTGTTCTCCCCACCACATGTGCACGCCGGGCGTAGGGATGGAGTAGTTGTGAACAGCGCAGCGTTCAAGAATAGTTCTCTCGCACGGATGTGTTTCGCGATTCAGTGAGAGGAGAGATCCTCGGTTAAAAGACCGCAGAAGGAAAAACGCTCGCTGATTAGGAAACGGCAATAAGAAACCACGCTCATTAATCATAATTAATTTGCAATTAAAGCTGCATAATCAGTGAGGAAATGGCAATCAAAAGCTCAAACTACAATTAATTCACAGTTAAAGCGGCGTAATCGGTGCATTTCTAGCCTTGGTAAAGCAAGAGAAAGGAGGAGAAAAGAGAACTACGCGCGCACTCGCTCGCCTCGCCTCGCCTTGCCTCACCTCGCCTCGCCAGGCCAGGCCAAGCTTCACGGGCGCACGACATGTGTGTGAATGGTGCGGCCATTCTGGGTTCGACCATGGGTCCAGACACAGTTTCCTTTTGCAATTTTGTTTTGCCATGCAATCTTGCCAAGATAGAAAGAAACACATTGATTATGCACCTTTAACTGCGAATTAATTGTGATTAATGAGCGCGGTTTCTGATTACCGTTTCCACATTGATTATGCGGCTTTAACTGTGAATTAATTGTTATTAATGAGTGCATTTTCTGATTGTCATTTCCTAATCTAGGGGCGCTTTTCCTTCTGCGATCTTTTAACCGCGGATATATCCATGCGAGAGAACTGTTCCTAAGCATTGCGTTGTTCACAACTACTCGTCCCTGCGCCCGGCGTGCACCGGTGGTGGGGAGAGCAGGTCTCCGGAACTGTTGCTCTTGCAATCCTGTACGAGAGAGGGCGAATCAGGTTTTTTGGAAGCGACTCCGCGACTGCTCTCCGTTCCCTGCATTGTCTACATCGCCATCTTTTTTCGTCAGCGATGCTCTCTTTTTCGTCTCTGCGACACTTTTCGTTTCGCATCGGTAATATCTAGTACTCCGCACTTACTTCTAATTATCAGTATGAACATATACATTTTGTTGTTCGTATTGCTTATCATCTTAGTTCATCTTCTAGACATATTTAGTACTCATGCTATTTCTGTAGTTTTGCTAATCGCCTTAGTTCATCTTCTGGGCATGTTTATTACTCATGCTATTCCTGTAGTCATGATTTATTTATGAAATTATGTAATCACTAAAGTGCTAAATATTCTAACAATCCAAAAATTTGTTCATGAATTTGATAGGCGCTCTGTGATGAAAATGGCTGATTTTGCCAAGGCAATGAAACCAGAGATGTTCAATGGAGTGAACTTCAAAAGATGGCAAACAAGAGTCACTTTGTGGCTACGGCTCTGAACATATTTTGGGTTGCCTTCGGGAGACCTGAGGGAGAATTCACTCCTGAACAGGAAAAGAAGTTTAAAGCAGCCACCACAATTTTGTGGGATGCGTTCTTAGCGTTCTTTCCCATCGTCTGTGCGATGTGTATATGCACATGACAGACACAAAGACGCTATGGGAGGCACTTGAACATAAGTTCGCTGCCTCGGATGCTGGCAGTGAGTTGTATACCATTGAGCAATATCATGACTACAAGATGGTTGAGAACCATTCTGTAGTTGAGCAGACTCATGAAATATAATTCATTTCGAAGGAACTCGACCATCTTAAATACACATTACCCGATAAATTTGTGGCTGGTGGTATCATTGCCAAACTATCCTCTTCATGGAGGAATTTTGCCACAACTCTAAAACACAAGAGACAAAATATTGTAATTGAGGATCTGATTTCGTCCCTTAATTTTGAAGAGAAAGCTTGGGCGAAGGATGTGCATCCTAACGTGGTCGAAGGACATTCCAACGCCAATGTCATACGACACCATGGTAACGGAAAGTTCAAGGGAAAGGCTAAGGTCATACAAACCATCAACTTTTAAAAAAAGAAGTCAAACAAGAAAAAGGTGCATGCTATGTTTGCGATAAGGGCGGCCACGGGCCAATAAATGTCCTGATCGTAAAGGCATAAAGAATGAGCATAGCCAGACCAAGTCTGTGAATGTGACTATTGAGTACTGGAGCAGGGACGTCTGGGTATGGTAATTTACCTACTGTTCTTTCGGTCTGTTATTCCACCGACTTGTGGATTGACACATGGGCTAATATTCACGTATTTGCTGATGTGTCCTTGTTTTCTTCTTATCAGGTCGCTCGGGCTTCCTCCGTGTTAATGAAAAACGGTTCACATGCCTATGTTCTTGGTGTTGGCACGGTAGATTTGAAGTTTACTTCAGGAAAGACCGTGCAGCTGAAGAACGTGCAGCATGTCCTCTCAATAAATAAGAATATCGTCAGCGGCTCCCTTCTGTGTAGAGATGGTATAAGTTAGTTTTTAAGTCAAATAATGTAGTCATGATTTATTTATGAAATTATGTAATCACTAAAGTGCTAAATATTCTAACACATGAGTGAGTTCGCTCACCTGATACGCCAGGTGTTCCTCTATGCTATGTCTGCTACAGTGTTCATGTTTTGCGTCGACGATGGTCACTGCTGTTCTAACTAATCAAGAAATAATTTCCAAGCACATCCTAAACTACCAAGAGAGCTAGTTATCTAAACATGATCGACAATGGTACTTGCATCTCTCTCTTTCCTAAAAAAAATCGTGTCTCATCTTACAAGCAACTTTTCTTTCTCTTTTAGGCCTTGTTTCTACATCGAACTGTTCCTCACCCATCAAATCATCAGTCAGATGGATGGCTCAGGTTCAGCTAGCAGCCTAGCACTGCTGCCAACGTAGGGATGAGAGGATCCACAACTATGGGAGAGATGATCTCGGCTGTCCATAAAGTAGATCAACGGTTAGGGACACCTTCTCGTGCTTCTAGTTGAGTGTGCCCGAGACAATCCGAGTACTGTGAATAAACAGAGCAGGGTTGCGTGATTCACGACGTCGGTGCGCTAGACTAAAAGACAGCCGGTCAGCTTATAGATTAGCTGAACTAAAATAGTATTTATTACCTCCTGAATCACGATTATAACGGACTTGAAAGAAAATGGCAGTACTAGTCCAAGCCTTCACATATTCCTCTCTGCAGTTGGACTTGCTGATTCGTAATTTTTTTCCGAAGGAAACGGGTAGGAGAGATGTTCGTTATATTAATAAAGAAAGGGAGCGGACCGAGCGACAGAGTACATATTAAAATAGAGTCTTAATTACAGGATACAGGATTGCTCTAAGCATTTGGCCCTAGCGAGGGACCACGTATGTTCTACCCTCCTCCTCAATCTTCGTCAAGTACTGGCAGGGCGGTTGCTTTGTTGTGGAAAATTATGGCGTTCTGTTCATTCCATATCTTCCAGGTGAATAGAATGAAGGACCGTGTCCATTGCTCTCCTTGGGAGACCTCTTATCTCAGCGATCTTGGTCCACTAATCCGCGATGTTCCCGCTACCGGTCCAGAGAGATGGCTGAAGATTATTGGCCCCTAGCTAGTCCGCCATGAACCTTCAAACTCTAGCAGAATATCGGCCCTGGGCAAAAAGGTGTAGGGCCGATTCCGGAAAATGTCTGCAAAATGGGCAAGTGCGCTAGTTTAGCCACCCCTTGCCTCCAGTCTGTCTCATGTCCAAAGCCTATATATCCTGAATTGCTAGCTAGGCAAAAAATTTGCACTTTGAAGGGGCGTAGGATTTCCAGATTATTTTTTTCCAGGAAATGTAGTGCATATGCTGGTACGTAAATTAAGCCTGCATATTCTTCCATCGTCAGGTGTGTGGATCTAAAAGGAATGATACACTGCCAAAGTTTAAAATCAAGGGCCATGTGAGCTAACCCATCCAAACTAATCTCCGTGTTCTGGATGCGGTTCGTCAAATTGAACTAGAGCTAAATTTCGCAGAATTTAGTGGGTCTTTTGTGGGGATGAAGCCTCTGCAATAGTGGCATGTCATGTTTTAGGTTCAAGTCATATAATTCCAGTGCACCTAATTTTGATGCCTGCGCATTCAGTCCAAATCGATGAACAGCCTCCAAAAGTGAATTGGGTGAGTGAGTCTCTTTTGGAATCGTAGGACAGAAACTATGGCGATTTGTCTATACTCCTAATAATGTGTTCTTTGGTTTAACTACAAGTGGAACAAGTACTGGCCTTGATTTCGGATATCTATGGACGGTCCAACGGAACCACACAATGCGTTCTCAATTAATCATTCGCGTTCTACTAGCGTATGTGTACATGTACGATACTCGAACTTGCATTGGTTGGATTGCATGTACATATATGTATATGTTTGGTCTGGTGTACAATACTATAGTACGTACGATGTAAGGTTGTTTTGCCTCTTTTTTATCCCTTTTGAGCATATACAATGTAAGATCATAAACACCTGAAAAATCCGATGAAAGAGATTGCTACTTTATGGTGCTAACAGATCCATATGTCGTGAAAATGTTGCCTAGCGAGGTTGCTTTTGATCAAAATGGAGCAGCTCACCCGACCCACTGTGAATTGTAAAGCATCTTGCTCATTTCTTTGCTAGCTAATTAAACCTTTTTTTTGCGAAGAAAGGCCTAACTAATAATCTTCTCGCTCAAGAATATGAAATGCACTTTTGTCAACACACACGGGTCAACAAGAACACTAATTCGGAGCGTTCGGTGTGTGCCGACCGGCCTCCCAGCTAGTACCAGTACCCCGGCAGTTTCGACCTGCACCCAGGAAAGAGTTTGTATGATTAGCTGTAGTACCTCGACATGAACATTTGATCAGCTTCTCCACTGATGCTCGCATAATTCAGTAGGCAATTACCAACTCTCCTTTATGCTATAGTTCCACCAACTCGGAATGATTGCGCATACGAAGAGACTCGCCGATAGACAGGTCGTCCACCGAACTCGATCGATCGGTCCACCATTTGTTACTCGATGTTTTACAAATCACAACGGTGCGAATTTGCTTGTACGTATATCAGTGCTAGCTCCGTCTCTCGCCAATGTTAATTTGCTTGTACTTCCCACATAATCCTTAGAATATATGAAAACAGTTGCCTGTACCTGAAGATTGGTACTTTGCAACAAGTGATCGATGCTGGTGTATGTGATGCACAAATATGCAGGCGACCGGCACAGCCAGTGTGTACGGTGTGCAACCGCATGCACCAACCAATCTTCTCAGGCAGCCAAACCTGAGGGGGGTCAGTCACAATGTCACATGTCATGGTAGCTAGTATTTGTCCGATCGATGAGGCGATCGATATATCGATGGATGGAGGGATGATGTAAAGAAACATATGTAAGGGACATATAGCTTAGGGTTTGAACAAAGTGGGATGGAAGCAACCTATCTTAGGCAGCTTCCTTTGAACACATATATTGTACCAGAAAGGATAAAAGAAAGACGGGGAAGAAAGGAGCAGTGAGGGAGAAGCTTATTAGGAACCAAATGGCCGGGGAGAGATCGTTTTCTCTTCAAGTGAGAGCAATCCCAATTCCAAAGTCCCCAACTAAACATTAGCTCGCGGGTAACTTTCTCTCGCTAGAGAAAGAGAGAAGGAAGCTGATGATAGGTAAGGAATAAGCTAGGATCGAGGAGTTTAGTACAAGCAGACGGGCAATGATACGATGATATGAGATGAACTGTCCGGTCCATTTGCCGTGGCACAGAAGGGTCGGATATACGCTCTGAAATGTCGTGCTGATGGTGACCATTTGAGATCAATTAATGGAAGGGTACCACATGCTATGACTCTCTCTCATCAATTAATTTTCAGACATGCATGCGTCTGATCAACTGTCCTGCCACCAACTCGTCATCTAGTCAAAGTTTTGAGAAACATATCGGCGAGCTGAGTGTGAGAATCCGTAGGACTGGAGGTGAGTTTGGAGAGTTAGTACAGTCAGTAGAGACACACATGTATGGGTACAACAAGATTGTTTGTTTCAGGGACTAATTAGACAGCGTACCTGGGATCGCTGCGTGGCTCGCAAGCCTACGTACGTACGACGGTACAGTTTCTGCAAACACACGTCTGGCTGTGCACGAGGCTAGCAGCAGCTACTAGCTACGACGACATTGATCAGCCCATGTAAAGTTGCAGACACTCGTGCAAACTATACATACGGATCGAAAGAAACACTTGAATCGCTTGTCAATGGCTCGGAGCTCTTGCCCATGTGCAAACGAGCGCGGCCGTCCATTTCCAACAGGGGCAGACGTTGCTAACAGAATGGCGTACACAACGTCCGGACTAAATGCGCAAGATAGGATCTTGTTTTCAGAGAGAGAGAGAGAGAGAGAGGACGAATTGCAACTGCTGCGCTCTATATCCGATCCTAAGGCAGTACGTCCGTCGTTGTTGCATGCCTCTGACCATTTCATTGCTCTGTGTCGGATGAATCGCAGCACACTAGGACCACACTATATAGCCAGTGTATATAGCCAACGGATGGAGACAATGATATAGTATTTAGTGCATTGCAAATTAAGAACTGTACATGCTAGATTTAGAGCTTGCGTTTGGATCAAACAGTCGATCGGTGGTATAAAATCATTTTTCATGAGTTTGGAATGGGACGCAGAGACCGAGAGATCGAGATGATTCACGATATCATGGCAGTGATTAGTACCTGAAAGTTGAAACAAACAAATGAGGTGCCTTGTCATGCTCAAAAACCCGTAGCAAAAGCAGCAGCTCGTTTCATTTTAGGTGGAAACGGTTACGAAACATAATTACATGGGCAAAAGACTAAATCGCTTCTGGAGGGCTTTCACCCCCTGTGGGCTATAAATTGTTGTATGTTGAGGGCTATTTGGTAATTTCTCAATTAGAGAAGAGAGGAAATAGAAAAGAAAAGAAAAAGAAGGTGGGGTCCACCTGTCGGTGAGAGAAGAAGAAGAGATAAGGCTGGGGACGCGTGCGGCCTAGGCGGAAGACTCGCAGCGGCGGCACTGGAGACGCGGACAGCCCAGTCGCCTCGGGCACCGGCCGTTGGCAGCAGCCGCCCCGCCCCCTCTTTCTCCTCTTCTTAAGGCGCTCTCCCTCTCTTCTTTTTCCACACCCGAAAAAACAGTGAGTTTCTTCCCCTTTTTGGTTCTTCATCTCTTTCGATTTGATCTCGGATTTTTTGAGCCGTGACAGCTTCCTCGCCACCATGGTTGGTCTTGGCGCCGTCGGTGGCAAGGCTCGGCTCCTCCTCCTTGTACACTCCCTATTCTTTTCTTGCGCCATCTCTCTGTTGAGGTTGCCGTGAGAAATCGGGTGTTGTGCATTTAAGGATTGGACTCGGCTGGTTCTGGTCTGATCTGGGAGAGAAGAAAGCTTCGGTTTGGTGATTTCTGCTTTGTGGGTGCATTCGGCCGGTGCATCCTCGATTGGATCTTGTGCGGCATTCTCTGTACCTCGTATTTGCACACGGGTGTGTCTCGGATTGTGAAGTTGGCATTGTATCTCCGTCAACCTTTTCTGGTATTCGTGGCACAACGGGGTGATTGGTTTTCTGAGATAGCACATTTCGCGTGCCTTGCTCGGTTCTACTCGGTGGCTTTGAGTAACATCCGCACTGTGAGCTTGATCTTTTCAGTTTTTCGTATTACTTTGCATTGTATGTTGTGCTAGTTAAATTACATTCTGTAATTATTGTCTAGTACTGGGAGACTGCTATGTGATGATTGTGGACTCGGATTAATGCTCGATGAGGATAAATGTCATATATGAAATTGGATTGATAACTAGATCAGACTTGAGCTAATTGTTTGCTTACTAGTGTTGTTTGATCTCTAGCAATTCAGTTCTGTCTCTTTCAGTAGTTCGGTTGCATTTGTGCAATCTGAACATGATTAATTTGTGCATTGTGATACTTCTATTTCTCTATTAGTCGATAGCAATTAAGGTTGTGATCTCATTTTTGCATTGAGAGATATTTTATCTTTTGTTAGCCAAAAAGGCTTAAGTGTTGTTAAAGTGATCTCATTTTTGTACTGTGACATAATTGATCCTTTGTTGGATGAAAGTATAAATATTGTTGTTTATTGTTTATAAGATAATTCTTGACATATTAGTAAAGCATTCATTTGGGCTCAAAGTGTGATTTATTGTTGTCACATCTAATTAGTGAAAATTCTTAACAAAAGTGGCGAGGAGGCCAAGATTATATATTGAATAGCTCGGCATCTGAGAGCAATAAACAACAAGTTAAATATGAGCATTATGCTAAATTCTTTTGTTGTTAAGATCTATCTTTTGAGCATTTTATCTTGTTTAATTGATATGAAGATATTACATGCTTATATGATATTTCTGTCATCTAAATGTTGCTAGAATTATGCTTTAATTATCATAATAAATGTTGTAATTAGTTCTGAATATTTGCTAAAACTGCTAATTTTATAACATAAAATATGAGGACCCCATGTACATGTGATATATAGATGAAGAAATATTACGGATCCTCATCTATACACTGTGTTCATTGTCTCTCAATGGTGTTCATTGTGTGATTGTTCTTGTTATTCTACCAATGATTGTTCTGAAGATTCTAACGACGGATGGTATTATTTAACACGTTATGAACACGATTGTTCTTCAACCACCAGATCGGTATGATTACTCCAAATCTTTTCCTGCTAGATTAATCCCGTAGATTATCTCTTCCTAATTACCAAAATCAGATCGGTTTAATCGGGTTCAGTATTGAGATTACTGTTCATAGTGTAGATTAATCCGGTAGGAAAAAATGGTAAAATCGGTAATATGACGCCGTCAGCAGCTCGCCTCTCGAGGCCGGCTATGCCCCACCTGTTGTCGTTGTCCGACCATGGCAGCACCGTGTGTCGACCACGCTGTGCCATTGGCCACTGCACCATGCGCCACCTGGTGTCACTGTCCGACCATGGCGGCACTGTGCGCCGGCCGCGTCGTGCCATCGGCCATTGTGCCAAGCGCCATGCGTGCGCTCCCTTGTGCGGCCCTATAGGTCGCCTACAACAGTCGCGACGCCGCGAGGCCTCTCGCGCGCCGCGACCGCCTACACCGCCTGTCGTGTCATCGCCACAATCTGCGTGTCGTCGTCGCCGTGCGCCGCCACATGCTCGCCGTCGCGTTGCCGCTGTCGCGCGCTCCACCGCCATAGGAAAAGGCGGGAACCAGTAAACCCCCTTGCAAACAGGCGTTATGGCCTTATGGACCAGTCTGGCCCATTGGGGGGAAATATAGATTGAAAAAAATGGGGAAAAGAAAAAGGGAAAATCATAAAAATGTGCAAATAGGCCCTCAGAGTTATGAAAATTATGAGGAATTTTTCGTGAATAAGAAAATTTTATGAAAAACCCCCTGTAGTTTGGGAAATTTATGGCAGATTTCATATTTTCATATATTATTGCATAATAACCCATCGGGAATCCGATTTTTGCGACAGATTAGTATGTTCTATGGTTTTTTTTTGCGACAGCTACTATTAATTGAAATATGTCCTTTTTTGCTTCTCCTAATATACATCGCCTTTTTAGTTGAGTTTTTCCAGGATGCTTGGCTGCATCTTGACTTATTTAACCATTTTTTTTAAAAAAAAATCATAATTATTTGTACCATGTTTTGAAGAGGATGCAGGGAATACACCAAAAGTTAGAATGCACTAGATACACCTTTAGGTCACATGTAGTCTTAGAGCTTGGTGATAATTAAAAGAAGGGATTGTCTATTTGTAAGGTGATTGATTTTTTTTTAAGCGCAAGTCATATTTTTTATCCATTGAATCAACATCCAATCATATGACACATCAATCTCTACACAAATTTAATAGTTACAAAAATTAACTTAAATATAAAAAAATCAGACGACTTAGAAATAGCAAATCCTTTAAAAGAAACCAAAAGGTCTGTTGGTGCTGTGTAGACAATGTCACAGAAATTTCAGAGATAAAGGGGATATTACCACCAAACTGCGACCCCACAGCATACAGAAGAAGAAAAGGTTGGCGTGAACGTGATGTTGTGGTAATGGAATACAGCGAATCTGCAACAGGTACTCTCTGACTGGTTTATGGGCGAACAGCTGCAGGGAGGCAGGGACAAATATCAGCGCCTCCTTTTGGAGATGTGTCAGACTCATATATGGAGTTATGGACCATCCAAGCAATAGAGGCACGCTATACATCATGCGGGGAGCAAAGCTTCTGGCGTTGTTCATTTCTGTCTTTGTGAACGATCATTCAATTCGTCGAATCATCTTCCCTCGTCCCCACTCCCCATGCATGGGGATCGTTCATCCTCGTAGCCATGTAATCGTGGATTCATGCTTAGATTCCTGGAGAAATGGAAAGCCGTATCCATCTGACGCCATATATCTTTTCTGGAAGCGATCAATGAAGGCTTTGTATTGTATTGTATCGTTAGAGTTTTCGTTTTCCGACACGGTATTTGTTCATGTCTCAAACTTTAGGCCTGTTTGGAGTAAGAATTTCGCTTTCCGCAGAGGAATAATGAAAAATCACCGCATTAAAAATCACCGAATAATGAAAAATCACCGCGAGTCGAAATCAGCCGAGTGCAAGCGTGCAACGGCGGCCAGGCGACCACGCAGCGCGCGGAGCGGATTGGCTGGCGCGGGCTGATTTTGCAGGGGTCAGGTTGGGCGCGCGGATGGAGATTCCGCCGCGCCGGCCCAGTTCGTGTGGTCGTGTAGGCTCAGCGGCTCAGCTAGCCGAGCGCTTCTCGGGCCGAGTGGCGGGGCCGTGGGGGCAACTCGACTGTTTGGCACGCGCCTAGCAGTTTGGCACGCAAAGGGGAGGCCGAACGGCGCAAGTTTCCAAGGGTGCGGCCTACAGGCAGAGGGAAGCGCGGCGCAAGCTGCACGCCACGCGCCCGGAGCCCGTACCGTGCATGTCGCGGCCCATTCGAGACTCGACCTGGTGAGGTGAGTTTGACATGGCGGCCTGGTAAAGGGGTTGGCCCATATTTGTCGGAAGCATATCCTCTACCTTTTTCAATTGTCATGTTTTGTTACGGATTTTAAAAAATTATAGTCTCGTTATCTCAGGTCATCAATCACATTCAGCGATGTGATCTGGACTATTGGTGTCCCGTTTGCCGATCCAACGAACACCAGAAAATGTAAAGAGGGCTCACGACCATCAACTCCAATTTTTAAATAGTAGATAAAAGCAAACTTTGCCTTAAGCCAAATCTGGTGCGTCCATTCTAAACCACCGTGCCCAGTAAAATATTCCTCTTCTTCTTTGTTCCCATCCGTGGTGGCCATCCCTCCACTCTTGCCAGGAACACCATGACATCTCGCCTTTCATCCATGTCAAGCAAAAGAATGTTGTCTCGGATGATCGGAAAAGGAGGAGATGCAACATATACAAAAGCCATGAACATTGTGCCGGCCCTGCTGCAAAAGAAAACCAATCAGAATTCAAGACCATTATGGTTGGAAGGAAGTGAGGGAACGAACAACTCAAATCCTTTTTTAGGTAAAACGAACAACTCAAATCCTGAATAGAACCTGGAGAACCAGTCTTGAAAAAGAGAGCTATACATACATAATTTAGAGAATCATAATTCTTTCACTTTGTTAGGAATATAAAATCAGTTTGAAGCACCCAACTGCCCTTGGAGTAAATCAACTAGTACTCAGCCCCAGTCAAATTGAAGCACCCGCCGTCTACCAAGATCCAGAGGTGTATTAGAAATTTTAGATCTGATGGAGCAATGCCAAGGCATTCTTCAAGTTGCTTGCATTGGGCCTACTTATGACAACAGCAAAAGGGGTGACGGGCGGGACGACGATAATCGGGAGGTTGAGAACCAGTGAGAGAATCTAAGGACTGCGGTTGCGGCCGGCGACTGACCGCCGGTGCCAGAGGAAGAACAAGGTGGACGGGAATCACAATGAAGGCAAGATTTGGGAGTTTTTTCTCTCTCATTTAGCACGTTTTTTTAATTAAAATAGTAAAAATAGCTCCTAAAACACGAAGCGGCAAAAATAACACTTTTGCCAGGCGAAAACACAACGGCAGGAGACATACTGCGCATCCAAACCATGGCAGGCGGCCTGCCGCTCACTCAGATTGCGGTAGGTCACTTATCGCTAAACCAGAGCATAGCAGATGACATGCGCAGCGATTGGTGCTATCTGGGTTAGCGGCAGGTAACTTACTGCGATTTGGATACGTGGCAAGCCGCCTAGCACTGAATGAGATGTTGTGTATGTGGTGGTGTGTCTGTGTGTGAGCGTCTATGTGTTGTGCTGGGTGTTCGCAAAAAAAAAGAAAAGAGTCAAGTGTCTTACTGTGCAATGAGTGTGCGGTAGACCGTTGCAATGATTTTGTACAATAGAGATGTTGTTTTTCACATTTTATATTTGGAGGCTACTTTGTTATTTTATTTTTAAAACATGCTAAATGAGCCAAAAACTCAGACCAAATACTCCTGCCATTGATGTGAAACGGACTTACAGGATGAACAAAGGCAAAGTTTGCCTTTACAACATGAAGGCAGAGGACGCGCTTCCGTATCTATCGTAGTATGCAGTCTGAATTAGCACGAGGAGCGTCTAGAACCTCGACTGGGCTAGCGCGTAGCAACGCAAAATAACGTTGTTCATCTTCAATATGAAAGTTGAGTACTCATGTATTTTATCTATGAGTTATTAATATAAATCAGATGATTTTTCTAAAAAGAATCATAGGAAAGATCGAGGAAACGCTCACAATCCCTTGCAGGCAGCAAAGCAAGAGCAACAACCAATCAGCTACAGATATACTCACATTTTTGGTTGCGTCGTCGATTTTACTGTTGGTAGTAGTGTGTCAAATGCAGAGGACTCCACTGATTGCAATGGGGAAAGTGAAAACGGAAGTTTCTCACACGAAACTGTTCAATTCCTCTTCTTTAGCTAAATTTCACAAGAGAAAAACAATCCAAGCCAGCAACCGTGCAAGAGCTAAGGTCACGACGACCTTTGAGTGCTTCAAAGTCCTTCGCAGCCACCTGCATGTTCAAGTGTCAAGCTCCAAATATCTTCCTTTCTCCTAACATTTGGCCTTTCCCTGCCAAAAAGATCGGCGTCCTGCTATGTGGTTGCCATCGATTCAAGTGGCACTTTGTCCTACGTATTGGAGTAGTAGCTAACAACTGCACACCCAAACTCACTGGTAAGTAAGTAGCTTCGTACTGCTGTGCTGCCTTCGGTGGATGCAGTCTACATCGCATCAGGTAGCAGCCTGAATAACCTCTTGCCTATGAGCATGCATGACGAACAAGATATATTTTCCTTTTCTTCTTTGATCTAATCAATCATCTAGCACAGTGATCCTTGAGGCACTGAAACGAACCGTTCAGAGCACACGACGTCTGACAAAAACACAAAGCATTTTGTCTGATCACTGTGTGCACGTTTCTGGAGGAAGCACCATGCCCTTCGTTGCTCCAAAGAGATCGCCGGCCGGTGGGCACCGATGCGGAGCTCTTATGACGCATTGCATGCACAACATTAAGCTAGCTCGATATCTGCAAGTTGCCTTGCTTGTGTCAATTGCACCTAACATATCATATTATCAAGAGATATTATCAAATCATATTATGATATGTGTGCATCAGATCTAATAATACGCTATAAAAGGTCCAAGTTGCTGCTCAGCTGCGCATTATTAAGGTATTTCGTGTTACTTTAGCACGCTAAGCTGTTTGACTTGGAATGATTCTCCTTTCATTATTAGTTTAAACACGAGGAAAGTAACATGACGCTGTGCTGTTGCCCTTTACCTAAATTGAAAGGTTAAAGCCACTGCCACAACTTGGTGGCCTCGTCCAAACGGAAATAATTATATATCTCGTCGAGAATATCCCAACATATATGCTGAGCAACTACGAAGAAAGGGAGGTAATTTTGCTTCTACCCTTTTCTTTCACATACCATCACTTGAACCATACTAGTTGTTGGACCGAAACGGCCACTAGAAGAAGGTGTGAATAAGAGCACTATCTCTTTTTTCTCTTTAATCGGATTCAGTAAGATTTTCACTCCAATAGCTATGAGAACTACGGGTTTCACTTGCATCGACTCCTGCGCCGTTTGATGCAACTTGTCGCACGAAAAGCCGTGCCGCTTGATGTAATCCGTCACACGAACTGTCGCGCTGCTTGATGTAACCCGTCGCGTAGAACTGTTGCGCTGCTCGATGTAACCCGTCGTACAGAACTGTTGTGCTCGGTCATCATCCATGTGACTCCAATGACTTCTCGCCAAGCCTCTCATGCGTTCGGATCCTATCTAACTGTCCTCGCTTGCAACAGGGACTAAGTCACTTAGTGCACCACATGTCTCACCATGACTACACCCGACTTCCTTGACCATTCAGAACCTCAGCTCCTCCCTGAGTCTAGTCTCGGTCCACTTTGCCGCTGCCCGTCATGTTCACCACCGGTAGCTTCCGCTCCAGTTCCTTATCTTCTCGGCTTGTAACCACACTAGCCTTAGTCATCTTCCAGCACCACCTCGATCGTTCTGGTCCTCGGTTGTCCTAACCTAGTCCCGATCTAGTCCGCCTCACCATGACCTAGCTCCGGTGTCCTATAACCATCACAAACAAACAAACCGTTACGTAGCACCGCACGATACGTACAATCATCAATTCACATGATTGATAAGACATGAGCACATACCTTCATAAAGGCCTTTGCTCAAACTTCGCCTTCTATGGTTCTTATCCATCTTGCGCCTTACTTGAGTACAACTATCTCACCCAACATCTATGACCGTTCTGGACCTTGGTTCTCCTAACTAAGCCCGGTCCTCCTCATCGTTGACTATAATTGACTCCAAGCCACTTGCATAACAATAGACCAAGCAACCATTTTTTAGCACAAGTTCTCATGTTAGTCAAAATATGCATCATGTAACATCTATGCAATAAAACCCATAAAATTGACATAACCAGCAAGGTCTATTACCAGCTCCACAAGGTCTACGACCAGTGTCCACGACCACTGTCTACGACCAGTGTTCAGAACCACAGTCTACAACCAGTGTCCAAGACCACTATCTACGATCGAAAGCTACGACCACACCTGGTCGAAAAGGGCTACGACCAGTTGCTACTCGTAGCTATAGTACTCGGAGCTACAGTACATGAAAACTACAGTACTCGGCAATTGTAACTATAGTACTCACACGCTACAATAGTCGATGAACAGTACTTGTATCTTCCGACCACCGGTACTCGCAGCTACAGCACTCGATGAACAGTACTCGTAGCATTCGACCACTTGGTACTAGTAGCTACAGTGCTCGATGAACAGTGCTCGTAGCTTTCGACCACTCAGTACTCGTAGCTACAATACTCGAAGATTTCGACCATGCTATAGTAAAATCGCTCATCTCTTGCGGACAAACCGATTTGCTGAAACTTTGCCGAAAGCGAGTGTTGCAACAAACCCTCAACACTATTGTCAATTGTTCAACACACTAAGATTATGACCATATCCACATGATCTCCACACTAGTAAATCCAAAATAAAAATACCAATGGGTAAGCATACTAGTTAGGCAACTAGCATTATTGAAGTGGGATAATAAAATAGTTGCTCTCACCAATGGAAAAAAATATCACTCCCCCAGTCACAAAAGAAAGTCGTTTTGGACATCAACACAGTCTCCAAAATATAACTTTCACCACTCATTTCTATCGTAATATATTTGCAAAATGTAATAAGTTTATATTATTATAAAAGTACTTCTCGAGACAAATCTACATATGTCATTTTCATATGTCCAATCTAAATATTAAAAAATATATCAACAGATTAAGTTTATAATATTTGACTGGATATAACCCAAAACAACTTATTTTTGTGACCGGAGGAGGTAGGTTTGTTTCTGACAAACAAGCAAAAGATTAGTCGAATCAACAGAGCATGATGCATTGATAATTGTGGTATACGCTTTGTATAATACACGTGATCCTCGCTCTAATGATTCCCCGTGTGCATTATTTGAGAAGAAATGTGCATCCACTCATCGTGATCGATCACACGGCTAGCTACCACATGTAGAAGTTCATACGAGATAGGTTTGTTTTTTCAAGGCATGACAAACACGCCATTTGTGGGCAAACAAATAGTATGAGATCACTTGTAGGGGTAGATCACTTGTAGGGGTATACCACTAGTAGATTTTTTTCTTCATATATCAACATTTCGTGTTATGTAATGTCCACAAAGAGTTGTCTTTAATTAGTTTGTTTTTTTTTTTGCTTCACCTACTTGGAATTGATAATTAATATTTGCATATTCTTACTTGACATTTATAATGTAGCTTTTGGAATCCACCTCGAAACCGGATAGGGCCTACACATACTCTACCCGTTTTTTTATTTGATGTTTTTTACGGTTTTCGAGATACCATTATTTTTTATATATTTACATTAAGATGTAATAATAAAACTATAATATTATTAAAGTATATTTTTAACAATAAATCTAATGATATAATTTTTTATATAGTTAATCTAGATAGTTTTAAACCTATCGATGATCAAATTTTAGAAAGATGTCAAGTAAAAAAAGAACACAATTAGTATGCAACTTTAGATAAAGCATAGAACACTACTCGAAACATAGGGCATGTTTGGTATGACTGCAGCTTTTCTGAAAAGCAGCTTTCGGTTGGACTGATGGGCTGAGCTAAAGACGTTTGGTGTTTGATAGTCTGGCTTTTAGATAGGTTGATTTGAGCTTCTAAGTTGAAAAATATCTGCAATACCCCTAAGACAAATGATGACAATTGACGGTAATTGACAACAACTAACTACAATTAATGGCAATTAACCACAAACGGTGCCAGTGCGGGAGGAGGAGGGGAGCCGGGGCGGCGGCAGCGCGGGAGAAGGAGGGAAGCCTGGGCGACAGCGCAGGAGAAGGAGGGATGCCAAGGCGGTGGCGGCGGCAAGGGAGGAGGAAAGCCTGGGTGGAGGCGACGTGGGAGGTGGAGATCAGGGCGGCGCCGAGGGAGGAGGAGGGAGGTCGAGGCGGCGCCACTCGGGGGAGGAGGGAGCCGATGGGAGGAGGAGGGAAGCCAGGGTGGCAGTGGCGCAGGAGGCAGAGGGAGAAGGAGGGAAGCCGGGGCAGCGACGGCAGCATGGGAGGAGGAGGAAAGCAGGGGAAGAGGCGGCACAGGAGTCGGCATCGGGGGAGGCAGATAGTCGGAGGGGGAGGCAAGTGGTCGGGGGCGGAGGAGGAGGGAGCCTGTAGGAGGAGGCGCAGAGCGGGTGGGCAGAGGTGAGCGGATGGGGATTTGGAATTATATACGTGGTAGGAGGGAGGTAAATTTTTCTAACTCTAGGGGCATACTCGGAACCCTGTCTCGCCGAAGTTGGCTTTCCCACATTGAAAACGGGCTTCTAACTTTTCTAAAAACGGCTAGAGAAAGCCGTCCATTTGAAATAGTTTCCAATTTTTCCTAGCGAAAAACCGAAGCCGAACCCGTCCCAAACAGCCAAACAGGCTCATACACTTGCTAGCGGCTTTCATTTTAATTCAAAACAGTGTAGATCATTACTAAACAACCCGTGGATATTTTTGTCTCTGTCGTGCACTGTCACTTTGGCACCAAACATACATGTGCACGCCCAATGGCACGACAAAATTATTGGGAGAGATATGAGTTGGACGGGCCTGTGCGATTGGCCGAGCCAGGTAGACAGCGTTGGTTCGCCACAAGGATCAGATCAAGTCCACGTCGCCGTGGCCAGTATGGTTACGTGAAGAAATCTACCACAGCAAGAAGAGGACGCGGAACTCTGCCGTTGTTACACGAGCTTCATGAAGTCAATTCAGGCATTTTTTTTTTACAAATGGGGTGCCGAGATTCTGGTTTTATCTTGGATTTGGCAGATACGTACTGCTGGAATTCAACTGGAATTGGTTATAGTACTATAGTTGAATTGCCCTAAAGAAAATGAAATCCTTTTTTTTCCGCGATAAAATATAATTCGATCGCTCGAGATGAATTGTGGAAGATGTAAGTACTTCAATGTGTTGCAGCTGATATAGGCATACAGTAGTGCTCGTACAGTGTAGATAATGCGACAAAGGGCTTGCCATTACTCATTAAAAGGGACCAACTGGCTACACGTCTAGATCTAATGAACTTGACACGCATGCTCGTGACGTGTATATAAAGCCGGCCATGTACTATGTACAACTTGATTACGTTTCTCGATTCCATATAATCTTTCTGACAAAAAGGACATTGGGAATCTCAATTATTCTGCCGATCCGTGATGGTGCATGAAGTATGGAGCTAGGGTTCCAAGTAGGGTGGGGGGCTAGCTAAGCTTCACTGTTTCGTCTCCTTCTCTGGTCGATGCAAGCTAGCTAGATAGGAGGGTGAACTGGTTAACAAAATTTCGCATAATGTGCTACGATCTATATATCTAATGACGGAGGGGGTACGTATAAATCGAGACGTGACATCTATTGACAAATAAAAACGTCCACAAACCAAACTCGAGCGAGGAACCACGCTGATGAAGTCAAGTCGCATAGTTTGTCCAAAGGTGCAAAATGCAGAGGGACTTTTCGCACGAAAAGGAAAGATGCAATGACGCATGCCTATATGAAATTTCTCAGACGTTGACCCTACTAGTTTTTCAAGTAGGGGATCATCACTTGTAGTTTTCCTTAACTGTGCTGTTTTATTAGAAGAGATGACACACTTTGAATAGACGGCGGTAAAACACACGTGTGTGTTGCAATCGGCGGTAAAAGTCTCGGTATCGCCCAATCTGACAGTAAAAACCAATATCAAAGCGATTAGCGGTGAAATCGATAGTTTAAAAAGATCACGTGTCACCTAAATTGGCAGAAGAAAAAACTGTTATTCCTGGAATCGACAGTAAAACCAAAATCACTGGTACACCGTGAATCAAACAATAGTTGACAGTAAAGTTACTCCCGGGAGACACTAGTACGGTGGTAACAAAACTACCGCTAGGCATATGTGTACGAGCCTAATTTTACTACCTACTCACCTAGTGTTTACTGTCCTCTCGCCCATTTATCTAGTGGTAACAAAACTCCGAGCTGTATCTAATTACTGATCGTATTGATGCGTTTTACTTGACACCAAAATGAGTTTTATTGTACGACAAACTTGTCGATATGACCACTTGATCACCGTTCGTTAGGACAAAAAAAAACGCTCCACGTGTCCTCCCGCAACGCCAACAATAAAAAAGGCAGGTGATCCTATGCTTCCTACTAAACGCACTCCCCACGTAACTGATCATAAAATCTGCCCCACCTCCCTCCTCCCCACGTTTGTCCAATCATTATCGCTTCTCACCCACCACCCTGAGCGATTCCTTCCGACAAATCGCATCAATAATGACTACTGAGCGTCCCCCCGCGGACGCGGAGGAACCCCGCTTGCTGGTGCTCGTTCTCTGTCGCCAGTGTCAGTCAGATCTTTCTCCATCGTATGCAGATTCCTCGACGTTTACTGCCATTCCCGGTAGAACGGCGAATGACCCAAGTTTCTCTACGCAGATGGCTATGCCACCAGTAAATGATGTACCCCTGGCTGTAAGCCCCCCGACAACGGGATCCTCTCTTCCACGCTTCGGTCCTCATGCCATCCCCCGTTGGTTCTCCGAGCAAGATGAGGACACATGACGCCGATCGGATATACACCCACGTATGTGTGTTTTACAGGTCTTTACACATGTTTTTACTACTAACGTGGATCTAATAATCCTTATTTTTACTATTTATCTGTAATTAGTATTATGGGTAAATATAACGTCACACAACTATTAAATATACCCCTTATAGTTGTAAGGGAGAATCCAATCAGGTGGTCGTATGTTCTTCTACGACCACCCCTATAGTTGTAAGTCCTTCTACGACTACCATATGATCATAAGTTCTTCTACGATCACCTCTAGTCGTAAGTCCTTCTACGATCAATAACCAGCTGTAAGGTTTTACGACTATTCCCTGGTCGTAAGTCCTTCTACGACCAGACCTATCACGACTTCCTCATAGTTAATTGGGTCCACTTGCCTGCAGGACCAATTAACTACGAGATCTGAGCAGTCAATATACGCAGTTATTCTCTGGAGTAACTGCATGTAACGCATCATTATCTTTGATTGGTAATCGCCAGGCAACATGGGGATGTTATTACTCCGATAATTACTACCATTATTACGGAATAATGGGACGCCTATTGACCTGGAATGATTACCTCTGCACGTACTATAAAAAGACTTCAGTCAGAGAGAAATGGAGAGGGGCGATTGAGACGCAATCAGTAGTAGTATAAGCTCAAGTCTTTCCACTAATTGTAACCAGGATACCCAATATAATACACACAGGAGTATGGCTGTTATTCTCTCTAGAGAAGTCCTAAACCTGTATAAAAATCCATGTGTCTTTTCTGTCTGTGTGATCAATTGTTGAGACCCCCGAATCAAACAATCTTTACGATCGGTTCTAAAACACCGACAGTTGGCACCGTCCGTGGGGGGCTTCTGGTAATTCCTTATCAATAGTTTTTATTTTATCTTTGATGCTTCATGGCAGGAGAGTGGAACGAGGAGAACTGGTTCGACTTGGCCGATTACGCAGACGTCGACATGGATGCCGGTTTCGACTACGAGCCGAGTATCGAATCATCCGATGTATTGCCGCCTCTGGAGATCTTCTATCAGATCTCGAAGACCACACCACCGGCGGAGTTGAGGAGGGATCCTTATCCCCCACAATGGTACGCCCAGCTGAGGGACCAGCTTCCTCAAGGGGCAAGGGTCAACATGACCACAAACAAGGTTGCCCCAAGACAAATTCACAACACGATGAGAGTTTTTCCTCCGAGTGTTCGAGTCCCCTTAAGACAGTACGACCTGGCGAGACAAGTTCTGGAAGCCATCATTCCAGAGCTTCATCAGCACTTGATGGTCCCTTCTCTCTGGCTAATCCCGCAGAGGAGGATCAAACACGCTTTTCCTACAAGTTCGACCATCCCATTGCAGGGCACACCTGCGGACGGAGACGGTTATAACCCGGAGTTCCCCTTCCTAGAGGGGTTTACTCCAAGTCGCCACCGCTGATGAACGGGGTAAATACTCGATAAGCTTGCGGGAAATCCTCAACATTTTCTCACTCCACTCAAACCAACTCAAGGGTCTGATATGGGTGATCCCGAGACAACTCGACAGAGAAAAATAGTAGCTCAGAAAAATTTCCCTGAGCGCGCTTATTATCAGTCAGAGGAAGCTTAGGAGCTCCAGCACATCAACGACTTGCTTGAGAATCCAACTCAAGAGCTCGCTCGAGCACCAGGCTACGATCTCTTTGCCGAAGAGAATGCACGGAGGCTTCGGAACACGATGGCAAAACTCGAGCGTCATCGTCGACATCATTCCGATAGTCATTGCAGTACGACTGCATCGTCCGCCAGTCGTTCGAACAACTCGTTGCATGGAGATCGACATGATAATTGATCGCGTCGTTCTCCTGACATGAGGAAGGCTCCTTGAACATCTGGAGATCGACAAGCTCCTAGGAGAGGTCATTTTTCACCACTCCAGGGTCGAAATCTGCGGCAGCAGACGGAATACGAGGAGTATTTTGTAACATCCCAAAGTGTTGTTACCAAAATAAAATAAATAAAATTATTATTTTACTGGTTTTTCTGAGTATTTGCCAGAGTTTGATTGCTTTTTTGAAGTTTTCAAAGTCAAAATTTAAAATTTATTTGAAGTTCTTGTAGTTTAAGTTGGTTTGATCTGGAAAATAAAATTTAATTAATTTATAGAATTTTCTGAGGTTTTTAAAAGCTTTTTCCTAAGTAATTTAAAGCCAAAACAATTTATGTGCAAAAACTATAGCCAATTATAAGTTAGAACTATTTTAATTAAATCCAAAATGCCTCAGGGAATTTCTGTGAATTTTTCCTAAATTTTTGGATTTAATTTGCTATTTTCTAAAGCCCAAAAGAATTACTAAGATTATTTAAATTAGGAAAACAATTAAAATCAGGAAATGGCTTTTGGGCCGAATCTAACCCGGCCCATCTTTCTCTCGTGTGCGCCCAAGCCGGCCGCTCCACCGCGCACCACCCTCTCTCCCAGCGCTCGATCCCGTGGACGGCTAGGAAAACCCCACGCCACCACCTTCTCCGCAGCCTCGGATCGGCATCCAACGGCCCTGCGCCATCTTCCTTCCCCGTCTTCCCCTACCTCCAGGCACCACACCCGCCGCCATTACCGTGCGTGAGAGCTCCATCATCGCCGTGATTGCCGCCCCCTCGTCACGCGGTTTCGTGCGCACCGTATCCCCCTCATCACGCCGCACTCGTTACCGCCCTCACCCCCTTCCATCTCCGGCCTAATCCCCGAAATCGCGCCGCCGCTCCATCTCGGCCTTCTTGTGCCGCACGGCGATTCAACCTCGCCCGCGCCCTATAAAGGCACGCCCCGGGAACCTCCTTACTCCCTCAGCTCGCCGCCACCACCCACTCTCTCCCTCTCGCCTCCATCTCACCGGATTTCGAGGTTTTGTCGCCGCCGACCGCCAGCACTCCGCCGCTTCTAGCGCCGCCACCACCGCCACCGCGTCCTCGCCACCTCCACCTTCGGCATCGCCGTGCCTCCGCCGTCCCGGTGCGCACCTCGCCATCGCGGAGCGCGCCGAGCCCCCATCGCCGCCGCAGCCCAACACCGCCGCTTTTAACCTCGCCGCGGCGAATCGCCAGCGTCTCCGTGCACGAGGTGAGCACCGACTCGGTGAAGCCATCTCGTCCTCTGGTACTCTTGCCGAGTCATCTCGCCACCGTTCGCCGGCGGGCCCGACGCCGAGCCGCCGCCGGTTCTTGCTCACGTGGCATCGCCACCTCGGCGCCACCGCGTTTGCCACCTCGACACCACGTCATCGCATTCGCCCGCGTGGCGCCACGTCAAGCCACATGCGCACGGTCCACCCGCACCAAATTCCTTGGGCTCGGTGAAACTGGTTCACCGTGAGCCAAGTCACTGACATGTGGGCCCCACATGTCAGTGGCTGATTTCATTTTTCTTTACAAATTTAATTCGGTCGGGAAAAGAAAATCCCTGCTGATGTCAGCCTTGCACAATAAACCGATTTTCCTTTAGGAAAATAATTCAAGAAAATCAATAAAATCCGATTTTAGGGTTTATTTAAATTCAGAACTTCCCGGGGTTCGTTCTCCTTCATACGAACTCCGATTTCGTCGATTCAAATTCTTAAATTCATATAAATTCAAGATCTAGCCAACCAGACCAAAATTATTTAATTTTGAGCTCATTTGGCCAGTTTCTCCTTTAAACCCTAATTCATTATTCCATGTAATTCCAAACTTCTAAAATTCATATCTTTTGCATCCAAACTCCGATTTGGGTGGTTCAAGTTGCAAAATCTTTATAAAATTATAATCTAGCTAACTAAATCAAATTATTTTAATTTGGAGTTCTTTTGAATTGTTATTTGAATTTAGTTTGAATTTGGCTTCTTTTCACGTTAGTTTTCGACGACTTCGGAGAGTCAGATTTCGACGCCGTTTGAAGAGCAACATAAGAGGATTGATTTTGACTGTATGATCATCGTGATCGTACACTTGGACTACCTGAAGATAGTACTTGTGAGTACTAGGTGACTTGTTAAGAAAAACAACGTCACCTCAACACCAGACGTTCTGTTAAGTTGATCTGTTAAGAAAAACAACATCACCTCATCAAGCAAAGCAAGTTATACCCTTGATCGTATTGATCCTATTATTTTAAATTATTTATATTCTGTTTTTAAATTATTACTGCATGCTTATTTATATTCGGTAATATAAATTCCTGTTTTTCAATTCATAGTTATACCTAAATCCTTTGTATGACCCATGTTGATATTGAATCAAACACATTGACACCCTAGATAAAACCGGTTGATCGATAGTATGAACAAGGATCATTTAAACGTATTGCTTAGCCATGCTTATAGACCAAACTTGTTTCATTTGGGAATTTCACCAACAATCAATTATTGTTTAAATTGTACCCTTGGCATTGGTGTGTCATGGGAGTTTTACAAATGACTTGAAAAGTAAAATAAAAATGGGTTTGGACTTGGCGAAATGGATGATTGGTGGAGTGCGAGTTTATGCAGGCTTAATCAGTCGGGGTTAAGGTCGAGGGGTTTTATGGAAAGTCGCCCAAGTCGATAAGGACCGATATTCGAGCGCATGATGCTATGCCTTACCGTACCACCACATGTCTGTGTGGACGGGACTTGGCTAAATAATTTGTGATGTCTTAGTGTCATTTGTGCTATGTTGTTGGTATGGGTGTTGGTCGACAAGAGACCCATCCGGCGCAGAGGGGCTTAGGAGGATGGCTAGTCAATGGTAGCGAAACCTTAGCGGGCATAAATACATTAAAGCGAGAACATTATAAAGGCCTCGTGATAATCACTTAGTCGCACACCTTCGGAAGTGTGTCGACGGACATTGAAAGTTGATTATCTCTTGTGGGTAAAGTGTACAACCTCTGCGAGTGTAAAACTATTCGAATAGCGCGTCGTGGTTACGGACATGCTAGCGTAACTACTCAAAGTTAGACTACGATTTTGTTTGAAAAGACTTCTTCAATCTTGGTTTATCCAGACGGAATTGGCGAGGAAGCCATGTGATAGGAGGGTATCCTTCACCATTCATGTGTGAATGTTATCGACTATAAAATTGAGAATTTTATAAATTTTAGTTATAAAATAACTGCTTTGAAACTTAGTACCAGTATTTAAAAGAAATGTTGCTTTATGCAAATAAACCAATAAGCCTTTCTATTGTTACATCCATATATGCATGTCATTCTGTTACTTGACGGGTGTAACTTGTGAGCACGGAAGTTGTGCTCATTCTTGCTTATGCAACCAAATTTCAGAGGAGAAGAACTTTGCTACCGATGTGAACCTCGACGACTAGGCCGCTTCCCCAGTCGATTGCCTGTGGCAAATTAACTGGACCCTACTACATCTTCGTCTTCCGCTGTGTTTATTTTATTGTGGGCCTGTAATCCTCCTTTGTAATCAACTCTGTTCTTTATCAATAAAATTGTGATATGATTTTGTTACCATAATTATTTACTGTGTGAACTAGCTACTGATCATGGGACTAGTTCAGAAATGCACAGAAGATCTGGGATATTAATCCCGGGTTCTGACATATTTCCCTCGTAAGACCGAGGCCTACTATAGGTCAAGTCCACCCGTGAGTGGGTATCGTCGAGTACGATCACCTGGTGATGTTAACCCTTCTTTCCTGCAAAGAAGATGCCAAAAAGTTATCACTGGATGTCAGGCATTTTCACTCGATCTCCGAGTAGTTCGCTAGCTACCTCGTTTTCGACTAGTGAACATGGAGAAATTCGATGGAACCCAAAATCCCATTGAATTCCTCCAGATCTACACAACAGCTATCCGAGAAGCAGGAGAAGGAGAGCATGTAATGGCGAATTACCTTTCAACTGTGCTTGAAGGGTTTGCTCGATCATGGCTATTAAACTAGCCATTCAAGTTGATCTACTCGTGGCAACATCTTTGCGACCTTCAGCTGGCGAACTTTTAGGTTACCTACAACCACCCTGGAAAGGAGGACGACCTATACTCGATAAGACAAAACGATCATGAAACTCTGTGTCAATTCATCAGATGCTTTAGTCAGGTTCGTAATTCCATTCCGGAGGTTTCTGACTCATTTGTTATCAGAGCCTTTAAATAGGGAGTCTGTAGTAGAAGGATAACGGAGGATATTGCTTTGAACCCTCCTGTCACTGTCGCCGAACTCTTCGAGATGGCCGATAGATATGCGACTGCCGCTGAAGCAGTCGAATGAAACAACACTATCGATCGAGGGGACAACATTCCTCAAGATGTAGGCGAAGGTGGTAAGAAGAAAGACAAAAAGGCTAAAAAAATCCAAGAACAAGGTGAAGGGTTGTAAAACTCAAGCCATTGATTCTAAGGAGGTTTTAGCGTAAGCGACAAAGAGCCACGTAATTCCAAACAAAATTCCGACCGAGGCAAAGGTAAGCGCCTCGAACGGAAGAACGATAAACCGAGGTGGTGTCCCTTTCATAAAAAGGAGGGACACGATCTTCACAACTGCCGAGTTTTTCTACAAAAACTCGAAGACTATTACTCTGGCAAAGGGCCGCTTCCTACTCTTGAACAAGTAGGTCAAACAAGTGGTCGAAAGGAGTCAGATGACGATAAGGAGATGCTGTTTCAGGATCCACAGCACACCATCGATCACATCTATTGGGGATCATCGGCATATGAGTCAAAACGACAACTTAAAGTCGTCGAGCGCGAGGTAAACTCAATCGACTCTCCTCTTATCAATAAGATGCCGAAATGGTCAGAAGTCACCATCTCTTTCGAGAAGGGTGACTGCCCGATCCCTTCGACTAGACCAAGTTGATTTCCGA
The DNA here is from genome assembly GCA_036346255.1 of Ampelocalamus luodianensis. NCBI lineage: Eukaryota > Viridiplantae > Streptophyta > Magnoliopsida > Poales > Poaceae > Ampelocalamus > Ampelocalamus luodianensis. The sequence continues at coordinate 19,950,657 of CM070622.1, read as the reverse complement.
TTATGGTCGAACCCACCATCAACAATTGTCGAGTAAATCGAGTATTGGTTGATAGTGGTAGCTCGTTAAACATATTGTTTACGAGTACCCTGGACGAGATGCCGGTTCCTAGGACAAAGGTAAGACCAGTACAATACTCTTTTTATGGAATCGCACCGGGGTTTTCGGCCAAATCTATTGGCCAAGTTTCTCTTCTTTTAACATTTGGTTCACCAAGTAATTTCAGGACAGATAAGATCTCCTTTGATGTGGTCGATTTCGATACGACATATAACGCCATATTCGGATGACCAACTTTGGCAAAATTCTTAATAGCTACTCATTATGGGTATCAATGTCTTAAGATGCCAGGTCCCAAAGGAGTGATCATAATTTATTGTGACAAGAATATGGCGTATTCTGCTGACCGTCGGTCTCTCGAGATGGATGGACAGATACCAACTCGAGACAAAAGTTAGCATTCGACTAGCAAGTAGAAGCCTAAAGCTGCACCAAAGTCGAACGACCAAGTCAAGGAGGTTCCTCTGAACGCGGAGGAGCCCTCGAAGACTGTTCGCATCAGGGATTATTCCGATCCCAAATAGGAAGACGCCCTCATCACTTTCCTCCGAGCAAACGCAGATGCATTGCGTAGCAAGCATCCGACATGCCCGGAGTCCCCAGGGAAGTGATCGAGCATAGGCTAGCTTTACAGCATGATAAAGTACCTATAAAACAAAAGTTATAGAGATTTGCCCCTGATCGACGAGATATTATTAGATCAGAATTGGACAAATTGCTTAAGGCAAGCTTTATAAGAGAAGTCAATCACTCAGAGAGGTTGGGCAACCCTGTAATGGTTTGGAAGTCAAACGGCAAATGACGTATGTGCGTAGACTTCACTAATCTTAATAAAGTTTGTCCAAAAGATGATTTCACTTTACCTCATATCGATCAATTGGTTGATTCCACTGCTGGTTGTGAAATATTAAGTTTTCTAGATGCATACTCTGGTTACCACCAGATCAATATGTGTCGAGAAGATGAAGAAAAGACCGTGTTCATTACACTATTTGGAATATTTTGCTATGTCAAAATTCCATTTGGCTTAAAGAATGCTGGAGCTTCTTTTCACCGTTTGATGCAAACGACTTTTTCACCTCAATTGGGCCAAAATTTGGAAGCATATGTTGATGATTTAGTCGTAAAAAGCAGCAAACGACTTAATCATATCATAGACCTGCAAGAAACATTTGACAACCTCTGAAAGCACCGCTTGAAACTCAATCCCAAGAAGTGTGTGTTCGGAGTCTCTGCAAGAAGAATCGAAGCAAATCATAAAAAGATAAAGGCCATCATGCAAATGTGCCCCCCGACCACGAAAAAAGAAGTTCAAAAACTCACAGGATGCATGGTGGCTTTAAGTCGTTTCATCGTACGCTTGGGAGAAAATGACTAACTTTCTTCAAACTTTTAAGGAAGCATGAGGGTTTCGAGTGGTCAAAAGAGGCTAACGTAGCCTTTGAGGATGACAAGAGGTATATTATGAGTGCTTCTATCTTGGTTTCTTGAAACCAGGAGAGACACTCTTAATTTATCTAGTTGCCACGCCACAAGTAGTGAGCGTAGTACTAGTCATAGAATGTGAAAATGTACAACGATCGGTTTACTACGTAGTGAAGTTTTACACGGGCCTAAGGAGCATTACTCTCAGGTACAAAAACTTCTGTGTGCCCTCCTCATATCTTCGAGGAAACCGCGGCATTATTTTCAGGTGCACAAACTAGCTGTGCCGTCTGAGTTTCCCTTGGGAGCAATCCTCCAGAATAGGGACGCATGGCAAAATGGTCAGTCGAGCTTGGGGAGTTCGACATCTATTTCGTGTCCCAAACGACCATTAAATCTCAGATCTTGGTAGACTTCGTCGCCGAATGGACAAATTCTGAACCTGTTCAGGATCCCCAGTACGATTCTCACGACCAGTGGATGATGTACTTTGACGGGTCACTTACTTTAAGTGGCTCGGGGGCTGGGGTGGTCCTGAAATATCCTACCGGAGAGACCTTAAAGTATGCCGTACAATTAAACTTTCAGGACACTAACAACGTGGCAGAGTACGAAGGTTTGCTAGCTGGCATACGAGCCACGAAAGCACTCTCGATTCACTGACTACTCGTGAGAGGAGACTCTCAACTAGTTGTGAATCAAGTCGGAAAAGAATACCGGTGCTCTAATTCGACAATGTCTCGATACTTATTGGAAGTCCGAAATCTTGAAAAGCATTTTCTTGGTTTTGAGGTGCAATTTATCCCTCGAACGGATAATTTCCTCGCAGATCAACTTGCTCGTATAGCTTCTTCCCGATCCATAGTACCAAAATGAGTCTTCTTAGAGCAAGTCCAGAAACCATTCCTGGTCAAAGAACCAGAGACACCTCCTATTGAGACGGCCTCTCTAGAATACGAGGATACCTGGATGACTCTCATCAATGAGTATCTTTAGACGGGTTCCATACCCGACAATGATCTCGAGATAGATCGATTATCCCGAAAGGCCAAAATGTATACTTTGGTCGAAGGAGTCCTCTATAAAAGAGGCACTCAAGGGGTGCTCATGCGATGCATTCCGCAGAGCAAAGGATTAAAACTCCTTCACGACATACACGAGGGCATCTGTGGGACTCATGCTTCCTACAGAACGTTGGTCGGTAAGGCCTTTCGATAAGGTTTCTATTGGCCAATAGCCCTCTACGATGCTAAGGAGCTGGTTAAAAAGTGTGTACAATGCCGTTTTATAGTAGGCAAATACACCAATCAGCTTAGGCATTACAAATAATCCCTCTATCTTGGTCTTTTGCGACTTGGGGTCTCGATATCCTAGGACCGTTACCCAAAGCTCCAGGCAGATTTGAATTCCTTTTTGTGGCTATTTATACATTCACAAAATGGATAGAAACCGAACTTGTGACTGGGATAACAAAGAAGTAGCAAAAAGGTTCATGATGAGATGTGTGATAACTCGATTTGGGGTACCTAGTTGGATAATCACAGATAATGGTAAGCAATTTTCGAGCGCAAAATTTTAAGAATTTTGCGATGAGTTGGGTACCAAGTTGTATTACACTTCCGTTGCCCACCCCCAAAGCCATTGGGCGGTCGAAGGAGCGAACGGCCAAATAATGCAGGGAATTAAAACTCGAGTCTTCGACCAGCTTTTCAAGCGCTCGAGGGCTTGGGTACAAGAACTACCCTTAGCATTATGGGCAATTTGTACGACTGCTAGTCGGGCTACAGGTGAAACACCTTTCTTTCTAGTTTTTGGTGCCGAAGCCATGCTCTCTCCAGAACTAAAGATCAGGTCGGCACGAGTCGAAAATTTTAACGACTCGCCGAAGAACAACTTCGAGCGGACGATATCATCTGCTCGAAGAGAAGAGAAACCAAGCTTTAATCCGTTGAGCAGTCTACCAACAAGCCCTGCGCAGATACTACGATCGTAAGGTCCAACCTCGCAGCCTCGCTGTAGGTGACTTGGTATTGAGGCTTATCCAATCCCAGTCTAATCGGAATAAACTTTTCCCTAAGTGGGAAGGTCCTTACACTGTGGTTGAAGCTACGTGTTGAGGTTTGGTACGACTAGCAATGGAGGATGGCCTAGTTCTCTCAAACTCTTGGAACATCGACCAGTTACGTAAATTTTATGTGTAACAAACCTCCACGACAATAAAGTATCATATTCTTTCTATCTTTATTGTCTTCCTTTGAGTAGTGCTTCTCTAATCTTTTGACCATATTTTATATGCTCAATTTTCTCTTTACACTGGTCGAAGAAAAGACACAACAACTAGTCGAAGTCTCTCCTCTCTGCACGTGGTCCTGCCCGCTAGAAGGAACTTCCTAGTATCGCCTTGTTCCTAACTTTTACTGCCAATACAAAGGTTTTGGGCTCAGAAAATATGGTCGAAGGATTTTAAGCCAACTTTTATCACCTTAGTTTATTTCTTCATTTTGAAAAATACTATAAGAAGAGTGCACTTTTGAAATTTATTCGACTACTTTTGGTAAACTTGGTCGGTTTTAACTGGTCGGAGGAAGAAACACACCTAGTCGAAGCTTCTCCTCTCTGCACGTGGTCCTTCCCACTAGAAGGAACTTCCTAGCGTCGTCCTGTTTCCTACTTTTGCTACCAGGACAAACTTATCGAGTACACTGAAAAAAGTCGAACGAATCTTTAAAGGTCCTCTAGATGTTTGTTTCACTCGAGTTACCATTCTTAATTTGATTAATCTAGTCAGAAATGGTAACATCACCCTATCGAAGCCTTTCCTTTCTGCACGTGGTCGCGCCAAGTAGAAGGAACTTCCTAGCGTCGATTCGTTTCTACTCTTTCGACTAGTGCAAGATAATCGAGATAAAAAACTATAAATCGAACAAGCCTATCTTTTTTAAGAAACCATTTTTTCACTATTTACTTAGTTTAGTCGGGGCTCGAATAAAGTTATAAACATGACTTCAATTCTTAGTATTGATTTCTTTTTCCGTCCATTATCTTATGAGTTACTAACTACTCTACGAGATGGTTTGCGGGAAAAAGAAAGAAGGAAGGAAGGATTATAGATATTTGGTCTAATTATCTTTTCATTCAATATCTTATGAGTTACTAACTACTCTACGAGATGATTTGCGGGAAAAAAAAGAAAGATCATATATATACATCAACAAAAGGTTTGTCCTTATAGGTTCTTATTACATACTACTCTAATGAAGGAGATCATATTTGCATCTCCTTCGCGACCTTCTAGCCCACCGACTGCATGTCCTTGATCAACCACTCCGCTTCGGATTCAGTGCAGTCGAAGTCTGCTTCAATTGATTGAGTGTTAAGGTTGGGGTCACGAGCTTTAAGTTTTGCTAAGACATAGCTTACAACCCCTTTGACCGCTTTCTTTATCAAGTTGGTCTTCAGAGTGGTTACTAACTCTTGCAAAGTATCGACTTGCTTCCCAATGGCACTCGTGTGAGCGGCTATCGTGTCTTTCACGAAGGGTGACCTTTTCAGCATGTAGCCCACCGAGTACGTTGTTCAAGAGTGAGATATCGTCTTGAAGATTGACCTTCATCGACTTCATCTCCTCTTGGGTACAAGTCGAAGCCTCATGGAGTCATTTTATTTTGACCAATCGCTCTGAAAGGAGTGAGGTTGGTTAGATAAAATGGCTCTAGGAGATAAAAAAATAATTTAATAGCAGGTAAAAGATTACTTACCCGCTAATTGAGAATCTAATATCTCAATTTCTTGATCTTTGTTCTTAGCGATGCGGGCGATTTCATGAACGACCAGGGACTTTTCTTTAACTTCGGTCTGAAGAGTCCCCACTTTGCCTTGAAGAGCCCTTGTTTTGGCTTCTTTTTCTAAAAAAAAGAACGAGAAGTTAGGAAGGTAAAGATCAATTTCACAAGCAGTCGTAATTTCAAGGGCGTACTACTTATTTTTTCCTGCAACTGATGGGTTGCAGAGTTGGCATCCTGAAGCTTCTTCAGAAGGCTATATACTTCATCCCTTAACTTTTTCGTCTCGGCTTTTTCGTAGTCGAGCGAATTAGTTATAGTCTTTTCGTCACTCTTGAACCTGAAAATGTTAAGAGTAGACTTGAGCACAAAGGCAAGTGGTCGTAAGTTATTCTACAACCATCCTCATAGTCGTAAGCTTTCCTATGATAATCAGGTGATCGTAAGTTCTTCTACGACTATCCCCATAGTCATAAGTCTTTCTGCGACTACCACGTGATCGTAAGTTCTTCTATAATCACTTCTGATCGTAAGTTTTTTTTACGACCAGTACCAAGTCGTAAGGTTTTCTACGATAATCCCCACGAGTACTGTACGAGTAGTCGAAACATAAAATGATTACGAGCATCAGTGACTAACCACCTCTCTGCTTGCTCACAGAATACTACTTTCTCTTGTCATAGCTTAATAAGTTGCCAATTGTACTCGCAAACCGTGGCAATTTGTTCTAAAGCTTTCTGCAAAAAAGAAAGACAATAAGAAGCAAGGATAAAACCATACTTATAGGTATCGTCAAATACTTACATTCATGCTTGTCCGAGAAAACATGGAGACTATCCTTGTCAGATCTTTCATCCCATTCATCTCCTCGACACGATTCCACCAAACCTTTTCGAGAGGTTCATCATCGAAAACTTCCCCACAGTTGGGAATGTTACTAGGATTAGGGACTCGGTCGCAAGATCTAATGGCAGAAGATCCTACGATGGAAGCAGGGCCAATGAAATCAGAGCAGAAGTTAAAGTACTCCTTTTCCTCTGATTCAGTGATGGCAGCCCCACCTTGAGGACCGGGAGGAAAGTCCTCGATAAACTCCTTACTGCGTGGTGGTCGGAGCTCTCACCATCACCTTCTCTTGGCGTCTTCATCATGGCCTCCATTGTCTCCGCCTGCATCCCTACGACTGCATCACTGGTCATAGCAACTCTAGTAGCGACAGCTTCTTTCACCACGGGAATAGTGGCTGACACTTCATCCACTACCGCTGTCGTTCCTTCATTTGTTGAAGAAGTAGCAGTGGACTTCTCAGTAGAAGCATCCATGGGGGCTGAAGGATTTGGGCTAAGATCATGAAACAAAGAGCAAATTAACCATGAAAAACAAAGGGTAAATGTTGTTCTCACACTTTTGTCTTTTCACATATCTCTACGTACAGGACCTAATCAGGAATTTGGAAGCATCCTTCCCAACGGAAGATTTCTTTGACTTCTTCTCGACTACTTTTGGTTGAGATTCAACCAGGGGAACAGGTGTTATCGCTTCGTAACCCTCCTGACTCCCCGAGTGATCGAGACCTATCTCGACCACTTCAAGAGCACTGCTCTCCTCGATCTCAGGTTCTACTGGAGCAGCAGTTTCCTTCATAAAAGACATAAAAGTTTTTCAGTTCTCATTTTCTAGCTGCTTTACAAAGCCACGAGAGGCAGAAACTGCGAAAGTCTTGTTGTCATAATAGAAGAGTACCTTGGCTTTGGGGGCTTTGCACTTAAGAGCTGTGGTAGCTTCATCCGCCCTTGCCTTCTCCGCAGCAGCTATGTCTGCAGCGAATTGTGCGAAGGGAGCAGCAGGGCTTGAACCCGCGCCACTCTTGTCGGCGGCCCTCACAAGCCGACGCCTCTTGGCTGGAGGAGCTTTTGCTTGCTCTTTTTGTGCCACTGCCCCAACGACCACCAATGTGACCTCCGCGTCATCTTGGCGATCTTCCATGTCTACTTTCTGTTAAAATCAGAAAAAGAGAACATTACTAAAGTGGTCGTAAGTCTTACTACGATCACTCGCTGGTCGTAAGTTCTTCTACGACCAGCCCATAGTCGTAAGTTTATTCTACGACGAATCCACTAGTTGTAAGTCCTTCTACGACTATAAACGCCTAAAGATGAAGTCGATTTTCGATTACCTTTAGGCGTTCCACCTTTTCCTCTACGGTGAAAACCGCAAGAATTTGAGGAGCCACTACATTTGATGGACTTTTCTCACAGATGAGTTTGACACAGGCGTCAATCTCTGCCTGTGAAAGATCTATGCAAACAGATAAGCATAGTCAACAGACCAAATCAGGACTAACTAAAACAAGAGTCAAAAGTAAGAATTTCACTTACCCTCTTTGTAATCCCTAGTCAGGTCTATTGTCCCCGAGTACCTCCACATAGGAGGAACTCGTTTCTTCAGGGGACTAATGCGGCGCGTGATGAAGTCCTTCACCACGTGCCATCCGGTGAGTCCCCCCACCATCAAGTCTTTGATAGCTGGAATATAGGGGGGCGATCCGGACAAGATCCCTAGGAGTCGAATCCCAGGAAGAAATCCTCTCAGCAACATTTCTAGCAAATAAAGGGCTATCTTCCTCAGTGACCTCCCAGTAGAACCACTTCTTCTTCCACCCCGGCCACAAAAGACCGGATGAACATCCGAATGTACTCCTTCGACTTCCCATCATGGAGCTTCAGACCACAACTCCCAGCAATTCCGACTTGTCGAGCCATCCCGTAGTAATATTGAAAAAGCTCGAGGTCCGTCGGAATCCCCAGGTATGCCTCACACAGGTACACGAATACGCTTAACATTGTGATGGAATTAGGAACAAGGTTCACTAATTCCACCCAAAGTGCTCGAGTACGAGTGTGAGAAAAGAGTGAGCAGCAATCGGGTGCACTCACGAGACTCTGGAAGACGAGGAACCGCGATCTCCCGATGGCGGTGTTGCCTAACGCGAAATCCACTTCACGAGTAATTTCTCGGGAATTTTCTCGGCAGCTATCAAAGCGTGCATCTTTGCCGTGTCCATCTCCCAGTTGGCCCACTCAGAAGCGGTCCTGGCCATTTTTTCTCACGAAAAGGAGGTTTGGATTTGAAAGGCTTCAAGAAAGTGTACAATTTTTGCTAGCGACGGAGATGGCGAGAACTCGATGAACAGTCGAGGTGAATTGAGGAAAAGGTAAGAACCCTAAAGTCACCCCTGCGGTCAGTTTTTATAACCGCGCGCTTGAAATGAAACCCCGTGAAAACTGAATGGTTCCCACCGCTTCGGGAATTGCTCAAACGGACAGATTCTCTTAAATCTGCCTGTTCGAGAAAACCAAGGCTATTTTCACACCTCAAGTGAAATTACCTTCTTGGCTAAGTATATTTTTGGTCAAACAAAATACCAATCGGAAAGGTTTTACTTCTGATCATCGTGCTACGATCACTTCATAGTCGTAAGATTTTCTACGACTACCTCGTAGTTGTGAGATTTTCAACAAACTTCCTTGACCAAGTATATTTTGGTCAAATAAAACACGTGTTGAAGAGTTTTTCCTTCGACCTTTACCCTACAACCACTTAGTGGTCGTAAGAACATTTATGACTCCTTTCCCAAGTAAGTTACTTTCACTTGAAGCTAGGGGGCTAGATGACGAGGATCTAATAATCCTTATTTTTACTATTTATCTATAATTAGTATTATGGGTAAATATGACGTCACACGGCTATTAAATATACTCCTTATAGTTGTAAGGAGAAGCCAATCAGGTGGTCATAAGTTTTCTATGATCACCCCTATAGTGGTAAGTCCTTCTACGACAACCATATGATCGTAAGTTTTTCTACGATCACCTCTGGTCATAAGTCCTTCTACGACCAGTAACCAGCCATAAGGTTTTCTACGACTATTTCCTGGTCGTAAGTCCTTCTACGACCAGATCTATCACGACTTCCTCATAGTTAATTGGGTCCACTTGCCTATAGGCCCAATTAACTACGAGATTTGAGCAGTTAATATACGCAGTTATTCTCTGGAGTAACTGCATGTAACGCACTATTATCTCTGATTGGTAACCGTCAGGCAACATGGGGGTTACTACTCCGGTGATTACTACCATTATTACAGAATAATGGGGTGCCTCTTGACCTGGAACGACTACCTCTGCACGTACTATAAAAAGACTTCAGTCAGAGAGAAATGGAGAGGGGTGATTGAGATGCAATCAGTAGTAGTATAAGCTCAAGTCGTTCCACTAATTGTACCCAGGATACCCAATACAATAGACACAGGAGTAGAGTTGTTATTCTCTCTAGAGAAGGCCCGAACATGTATAAAAATCTCTGTATCTTTTCTATTTGTGTGATCAATTGTTGAGACCCCCCGAATCAAACAATCTTTACGTAAGATCGGTTCTAAAATGCCGACAACTACCAACCTAATGTCCATTTACTGTGTTTACACTCTTCAATAATTTACTATTCTATCTAGTGTCATTTACTTATTTTTTGTTGTATATTACTGTGTTAACTATGCTTTACTGATGTTAGGATGAGGATATCCCCGACCATATGGTGCCCCAGGTCTGCATGAAATTCGATAATGAGTGTGTTGCTTACCAGCTCTACTATCGGTACGCGCGACATGTTGGTTTTGGTGTTAGAAAAAATAAGAGCAGGAAAACAATCAAAGAGTTTTGTTGCACTCTGGAGGGGAAACATGTCTTCTACATACTGGAGAAGGAGTGTGAACGTAGCAAGAACTCCAAGAGAATTGGGTGTAGAGCATTCGTGAAGTTGCATAAGAGCCCAAAAGATGGCTCCGTGTGCATCAAGCAGGTTGTGTTGGAGCACAACCATCCACTCGCTAGGACGTCATCCTCGGTCGTGTTCATGCAGTCACACAAGAACATTGATCCCTCATTGGTGGAGCTCGTCGATACCATGCAGGTCGGCAGGGTCCCTCATAACGCTATAATGAACGTTTATTCAAAGATGCACGGGGGATAGCATAACATACCATTCTCGCGCATGACCTTAAAAGCAGGTTTTTACTGTGTTCCATCATTGTCTTTACTTGTGTAATCATGACAAATTACCGTCCTTTCCTTATTCACGTCATTACTACTGTGACTGTGTTGATTTACTATTATCCTTTTAGTCTCATTTTTACTACCATGTTGGTGTATATTTACTGTTAGTTACCATCCATTGCACTAATTAACCGAGAAAGGCTATGAATACTTGCGCTAATCACGCCGACGATGTGAACAAGCTGATGGCTTTCTTCAAGGAGTGTCGATCGTAGAACGACAAGTTCCACTGCGGCATACAGGTGGATGACGATGACGTTATGAAAAACATCTTCTAGAGCCACGTGAGCTGTCATGCAGAATACGTTGACTTCAGAGACGTTGTCACGTTCGATAATACCTATAGAGCAAACTGGTACAAGATGCCTTTGGCTATGTTTGTTAGCTCCAAGCACCATTTGCAGAGCACCATATTCGGCGTCGCACTGCTCTGTGATGAGAATACAACATCCTTCGAGTGGCTGTTCAGGACGTTTCAGACTTGCATGGATGGCAAGGACCCCATCTGCTTGCTAATTGGTGATTCTCATACCGCTCTAACCTAATTACTTCATATGTCGACCAATTTAATTGTTTGTTGCATGTGTGTTTTACTGTGTTCTCTATATCTGGTTTGAATATATTGTCAATATTGGTACAAATACTGTGTCTCTATATGATTTTTACTGCTTAATGTGTTTTATTATACTGTATTTTAGGTCCTAGCCATGACGGCTGCCATCCCGCGCGTCTTCCCCACACGCAGCATCGGCTATGCAGGTAGTACGTGCTAAAGAAGTACAAGCAGAACCTGAGCAAGCTATACGTGGGGCACAGCGGGCTGAAGGAGTGTTTGGTTTCCGTCATAAACCATCCTCTTACTCCGAGAGAGTTCAAGAATGTGTGGAAGGATCCGATGAGAGAGTACCACCTCGATAAGAGCCAAACCATTGATAGCCTCTATGACCAACGCGAAAGGTGGATTGCAGCATACTTCAAGGACTTGTACTGCGGTAGGATGACATCTACACAGAGAAACGAAAGTATGAACAAGATGGTAAAATAGAACTTCGTGGATAACATGACTTCACTCCAACAATTCGCGTAGCCTCAGCTACACGCCTGCACCACTCGTTGCCGACGTAGCATCTCCGCTCGCCGTTGTCAGTCACACCCAGGCCCTGTCGTCGTCAAGTCGACGTGTCGTGCCACATGGTCGTCCACGTCGGTGTCCACGTCAGCACATGCACCTATGTGGTGCACACGTGTCGGTCTAGTCTCCGCCATGTCAGCGTCTACGTGGCACGATCCAATACAGCCAGATCTAAAACCCTTGTGCACCCAGCCCATGTGCATCGTGAGATTGACTCGTGGGCCCCACATGTCAGTACCTATTTCTTTTCTCTGGATTTCTTTGATTCAGAAATCCTAGTGCTGACATCAGCATTGCGTCGTAATTCCTTTTTCCTTTAGAAAAATAAATCCCAAAAATTCGATAATTCCTTTTTGGGTTATTTCATGGATTTCAATCTTCAGAGCCCATATCTTTTGCATCCGAACTCCAATTGAGCCCATTCAAAATTTTAAATTCATATAAATTCAAGATCTAGATATCTAAACCAAAATTATTTAATTTGGAGTTCATTTGAATTTTATTTGAATTTGGCCTGTTTTCACATATAGATTTTGACGACTTCGGAGAGTCAGACTTCGACGCTGTTTGAGAGCAAATAATTGAGCAAGACAAGTTACATTCTTTGATCATATTTTAATCCCATTACTTTAAATTATTTAAATTCTGTTTTAAACTATTATTGCATGCTTATTTATAATTCAGTTATTTTAAATTCCTAGTTAATCTAATTCCTTTGTATGGCCAATATTGATCTTTGGATTGTCATTTCCTTGTCACCTTAGTAAAATAAATTAGAAAATCATGCTTAGACAATACTTAGACCAAAATGTTGATTTTGGGGATCTTAGCCAAAATAATAAAGTTGATTTAAAATTGAGACTATGGTATTGTCTTTACCATAGAATGTTTTAGAAAATATTTTGACATGAAAATTGATAAAACCGATTTGGACTTGGGTGAATTGGATCATTGGTGGGTGCAAGTTTATGCACGGGCTCAATTCAGTGAATGATTGAGGCCTAGGGATAGTTTTGGAAGTCACCCAGTTATGTAAGGACCGGTCTGCGAGCTGCGGATTGTTAATCCAAACTCGTACCACCACAAGTCTGGAGTGGAACAGACTTGGCCAAATAAACTATATTATTTCACCATGACTATGTCATAGAAAGATGTGGATGTCGTGAAGACTTATTGTTAATACTCACATGGCGCAAGAGGGGATTATCGTTTGGTGCGAAGCCTACGATGATGAAACCTTAGTGGGCATAGTTATGATGAAATAATGTAGGGTAAAGGCCTCGTGATAAGTTGCTTAGTCACACGCCTTCGGAAGCGTGTTTTGGCCGATATGTTAAGCAACTGTCTCTTGTGGGTAAAGCTGTACCAACTCTGCAGAGTAATAATCTATTCAAATAGTCGCGTCTGCGGTCATGGACATGATGAACAAAGCCTTTCATGGATTAGATCTTGGTTTTGTTTTTAAATAATTTCAAACTCAGATGTTTTGGATATTTTCATCCAATTGGGAAATTCGGGAAGAATGCTTGGTGTAAGGGTGGTAGTCCTTAACCATTTGTGTATGGAGGTTTATCCTACACTTGAGATTGATGAATCAAAATAAAAGTTTGATTTGAACTATAGATTAAAATTGCTTTGAAACTTAGTAATGGTATTTAAAACTTGAAAAGGTCACTTTATGCAAAATAGCCATACAAACCTCCCTTGACATTATCCTGCATGCATTATATCTGTTAGGGTGTAATTTGCTGGGCACGGTTGTTTGTACTCACTCATACTAAATAAATTATTCAAGTGAAGACTTCTATCCAGACGGTGAGGACTTGGAAGACTAGGCGCGCCCAGCGATTGCCTGTGGCAGATCGTTGTGGCCTACCACTTATTTACGCTTTTCTGCTGTATCTTTTATTTGGTCTCATGCCCTATTTTGTATTAAACTCTGATCTATATTAATTAAATGCATGAATGAATTTGTTATCATTTTTGTTTGACTGTGCACACTAGCTTTTCCTGGACTAGTGTATGAAACACAGAGAATTCGAGATCCTTTGTTCCCGGGTTTGACACGCGTGGCATTCAAAAAATATTTTGCTGTCGTTTCAGCAAGAAAAATGAGACCGTAAATTCGGGATGCTGGTTTACTGTGAAAATGCGTCGCGTTACTGATCCAATAAATGATATCGTAGATTCACTTATCGTATTACTCTACATCACGCGTAATATTACTGCTTTCCATGCATTCATCTCCTGTTGTCCTCCCTGCTTGCGCTTTTTGTTTTTTTAGAGTTATTGTCAGTGTGGTAGCGTTTTATTGTTGTTTAATCCGGATATTACTAGTATACACTGAAACTCGAATACGCAAGTTCTTTCGGGATTTACAAGTTTTATTGTAATATACACGTGTCTTTACTGTTTGTTACAAAAAAAAAGTGTACCAAATGTTTAGAAGTAAACAGGAAAAAAACACTACTTCGGATTGCTACGCTGCCTAAACTTCTCCAGTACATCGGGGAGGGGCTTGACGCTGTTGACCTTGTGGAACAACAGGTAGAACATCACTTCGGCCCTGTACTCGTTCCCCTTCTCCTGCATGCATACAGATGATAATGTCATGTGTCATACACATGTAATATACGCCATCGAAGACAACATACAGGTGCATGGTGCCGGGTCGACCTTGTCAAGACCGCGCAAGCAAGGAAGCAAGGCTTTGGGCGCGCCGACTTAGTTCTTGGTCCGAACGGTGTGGCGACTCTTGAACAGCGAGACAATGGGTGGATGTGGTTTGGGCTACATTCGCTGATCCTAAACCCTCCGGGCGACGATATCACTTACGAAGATTTGAAGACCGGGATAGGATCCTACCTCGGCCGCTAGAATCTTCGTCTTTCAGCTGTCAACTTTGTTTTTTTATCTTTTGTAAAAAAATGATTGGCCACGCTACTTGGCATAGATAAATTCAATGAAGATCTACTTTGGACTTCTATTTACTATTTATGATGCTAACATTTACTGGATCGCATGTTTATGATTACTGCCTTCGATATATACACTCCCAGTAAAACATTATAAACATATTTACTTATAAACATATTCACTTTTACTATCCCGCGAATAACCATTTACTGCGTTAGACCTACACTGTAAACAAATCTAAAACACATTTACCTTACAGTAAACTATCATTTACTATTTTTGTCACAAACTTTTACTGTTAATTGACAACTTATCCACATGTGTGATCCGTGCGCCAGAACCCCGCGCCAACACACCACACATTTCGGAAGTAAAACGTATCACATGCGAAAGTAATTCTAATATCCTCTTTACTACAAGATTATCCCACAGGGCACTGCCTTTTTCCTTGGGGCACGGTCTCATGGTCCGTACATGCACGACAGTAATTCGTAATGGTGAGCATAGTAATTGCGTTACCATTTTTTTTATTGCCAGATCACGTATGAGTATTTTTTTTTTATCGGGCCACGGTCCCACGACCTTTCGCCACGTGTGGTCACATCTGGCAGTAAACCCATAACGTCTGCAGCAGTAAATATGATGAAAGTTTTCTACTACCTCATCATTTCACAACGACTCTTTGTATCTTGGGCCAAGGATCCACGATTTTCCCATCGTGAGATGTCACGTATATGGCAGTAAAAGTTTGTAACAAGACCTACAGTAAAGTCAGTATGACAATAAAACTACATTCACATAGTAGTAAAATAGAATGTATACGAAGTAAATGTGTTATACAATTTTTACTGGATGTGTCCAGATAAGAGCAAAACATCAACATTTTCCTTGGTACAATGAACACAGTCATCTCAAACCAGAAAGCCAGTAAACGTTCTATATAGAATGAAGTAAAAACGTGTGATACTAGCGCGGCAGTAATGTGACAGTAACACATATGATATGAAGACATTAAAAGAGCGAAAACACACACGTAAAAAACAGTAAGACAAAAAGCTGTTCTTCATTATATTTTTTCAGGGCCAAATAGCGTAACCAATCGTGTTTACAAAAGACCACCATTTTCTTACATGGCAGAAGATTAAAAAAAAAAGAAGTACAAGCTAAATATTCTATTAGCCAAGGTAGGACCCTATCTTGGCCTTCAAATTTTCGTAAGCCGTCTCCTCGTCTTCAGTTGGTGGGGGTCAACGACCGCCTGATCGAATGCCTCCACTTGCTCCCTGCACATTCGATCTGCGCCTCGAGCTGTTCGGACTGAAGAATCAAGTTGAAGATAGCCCAGATGACATCTTGCCTTGCTTCCTCAGTCTGGACGTGGTCGACCCGTCCGCTCTGCACCTTTACCTTGTCTTCTACAAAACATACAAATGCTAGTAATAACTCGGGACCTTTACAGTAATATAGCTCACAAAGTACAGAAAAACCACATCGCACTAATGTTGTCATCTGTCCCGCACGGCAGTAAACGTTTGGGGGATAAAATGTATGGAGTCGGCAATAAAAAAATACATCAGAGATACGGTGGAGGAAATGCGTGTACATGTGCTTCCAGGACATTTTTTTATTGCCGGTACATGTGCTTCAGGGATATTTTTTACTACCGGTACATGTGCTTCCAGGACATTTTATACTGTCGAATGTGGTTCGGCATGCGGGTTTTACTCTCAGACGCTGAATAGCGCTACCGTTATATTTGTGTGTGTGTGCACACTCGCGGGTGTGTCCAAACATATATCCCAATGAGTTTTTGGTGTCCAAATACTTCCAAATTTACTCCCTTTGCAAGTAGCTAAGGAAGATCATGTGAAGGTGGACATTTTCTATTAGCCCAATTTATTTAAAATTATTATTATTATATAAAATTAGCAAGAATTTTTAAATAACTTAGGTCTCGGTTGGAATATGAAAATTTCATAAGAAACAATTTAATTCTCGCATGAATCGATAAAAGTTCCCGCCTTCCAAACGGGGCATTAGTGCCTGCAAATTAGATGTAAATTAACTAGACAGGGAGGGTGAACTGTCTTTAACAACTTATAGCGTGTTTGGATTGGAGGTTTCGTAAAGGATTCTAGAGGGTTTGAAGGCCGGGGATCGGTCTACATAGCAAAGATCTAAGATCTTGCACAGTTTTTCTATTTTTATTTGTCCCAAAAAATCACCATCCTATCAAATCCAAGCATGTCGAGCCAATCGAAACCCAGCAGGTAGCGTACCAGCACCGCACATCCCTTTCACTAGGAAAGACGCATAGTATATATATGTAAACTTTGCACGCCTAGAAATAAACCATACATTTTGGCCATTTGGGCACGGACGATGCATGTTGCCACTTTCTTGTTCTTGCGGTGTAGCACGTGCATTCTCCTGTAATTTGCGCCATCCTACTGTGGCACCGCCCATCTTTCTCCGTTGCCATCTTCAGTGTAACTAGAGGATTTGCTTGGCCAACTTCTCCTTTCCTACACACCCATCCATCCATTCCATTCATCCATGCCGTCCTCTTCACCATCGGCATGTAAGCTCTCGTCTTCACTTACGACATTGGCATGCTCACGACGCTTCGCCGTCGATGCTGACCGAGCGCACTTGACTCGACCCGACATCAACTTTATCCGAGCACCGTGAAAGACAAGCACGTACGGCGCATAGATGCATGCCAAGTTCCTTTCGAGAGGAGAACACCAATTGCCGGTGAGCACGTACAAGCTAATCGCGATGGCGATGGCGATGGCCTGCCTAGAATAATACTGCCTAGCGCCTAGCTATGTACATGCCCACGAGGACCAGGCTAGGAAGGAAGTAGACGAAGGCCGGTTGTTATCGCCGCGTACGGGGGTGTTAGGGTGTAAACGCCCACGACCACGAGATGGAGGTTCTCGGCCTCGCCTCTGAAAACTCACATCTAGCATCCCAGCCGTGGCTATGATTGGAGTGGAGGTGGTTGGAACAACGTCCTACGCGTTTTGTTAATGTTAAAATAGTTAGAATTGCGCCCATAACGGTAAAGACCTATTTATTTCTGAAATTCTAAAGCATGTATGATTTAGTATCATATTATCTAACAAAATGGTAAAAGAGCAATTTATAAGGTGGAGTCTTTGTCACCTCTTGAAATATATGACACGTAACATAGGGTAATATGAGGAGGATTATAGCTAAAGTCACACACACACACGTACGTATACGTGCGTGTATATTCGCGTGACAATCGCGTGACTATGAACGTGTCCTGAACCTAGTCCACCTTTCTTTTGCTAACCGTTGATTTCTCTCTCTCCTTATAAAGTAGTCGAATCACCGTGGTTCACTACTCTGAAAAGATCTTCACGAGCGGTTCAAAATATCATCACGAGGCGATTTCGTGAGTCGTGCGAGTTTATATATCGATAATAGCATGAGGTCATCACGAGCGGTTTTGAACCGCCTATGAAAAAGCTATCACGAAGCGTGCGTGATAATTACTTATCACGCATGAGAACCATGCGTGATAATCTATTTTCGCGAGCGGTTACGAACAAGAACCGTCTGTGATAAGTTTGTGATAGTTTTTTCTATTGCAAAAAAATTGAATTTTGAATCAAACCAATCAATTGCTGGACAGTAGTTTCCATATGTAACCTCTAGCAAGACAGCTAAAATTCAATTAAAATTCTAATGGCAAACACATTATAGGAGAGACCTATCTAACAAAAGGGAAACCAAAAGGTTTCACAACGTCCCCTCCGAATAGGAAAAAAAAAGAATAAAATTACAAAGTTAAACTAGCTAGAATCTATCTGTGCCTCCAAGCTCCGGAAGAACTCATCGGCTTCTTGGATTGGTCTTATGAGCTCTTCTATGTACCTCACCAGCATATCACAAACTGTTCTTGCCTGTCGTCCGAATTCGACTCAAGCTCGTCGGCAAGGAAAATGAGAGATGACCGAAAACCTCCGGCGGCGCTCCGGCATTAGGTATAAATAAAATAAGAACCATCAAACAGCCAACAATTTGTGTATGTTTTGGGGATATACATGTACCTTCCGGTAGTCTACCTCCTGCGGCAGACATAGAGCTCTGCGTGTCTCTCCTCCTCGTTGTCAACTGTGTCTCCTCGCCGAATCGAGGGCGGTCGTCGGAGCTCGCCGTGGGGAGGAGAGGATAAACAGGAAAAAAACACTACTTCGATTGCTACGCTGCCTAAACTTCTCAAGACATCGGGAGGGCTTGACGCCGTTGACCTTGTGGAACAACGGTAGAACATCACTTCGCCCACACTCGTTCCCTTCTCTGCATGCATACAGATGATAATGTCATGTGTCATACACATGTAATATACGCCATCGAAGACAACATACAGGTGCATGGTGCCGGGTCGACCTTGTCAAGACCGCGCAAGCAAGGGAAGCAAGGCTTTGGGCGCACTTCGACTTAGTTCTTCGGTCCGAACGGTGTGAGCGACTCTTGAACGAGCGAGACAATGGGTGGATGTGGTTTGGGCTACATTCGCTGATCCTAAACCCTCCAGGGCCGACGATATCACTTACGAAGATTTGAAGACCGGGATAGGATCCTACCTCGGCCGCTAGAATCTTCGTCTTTCAGCTGTCAACTTTGTTTTTTTATCTTTTGTAAAAAAATGATTGGCCACGCTACTTGGCATAGATAAATTCAATGAAGATCTACTTTGGACTTCTATTTACTATTTATGATGCTAACATTTACTGGATCGCATGTTTATGATTACTGCCTTCGATATATACACTCTCAGTAAAACATTACATATTTACTTGTAAACACATTCACTTTTACTATCCCGCGAATAACCAATTACTGCGTTAGACCTACACTGTAAACAAATCTAAAACACATTTACCTTACAGTAAACTATCATTTACTATTTTTGTCACAAACTTTTACTGTTAATTGACAACTTATCCACATGTGTGATCCGTGCGCCAGAACCCCGCGCCAACACACCACACATTTCGGAAGTAAAACGTATCACATGCGAAAGTAATTCTAATATCCTCTTTACTACAAGATTATCCCACAGAGCACTGCCTTTTTCCTTGGGGCACGGTCTCATGGTCCGTACATGCACGACAGTAATTCGTAACGGTGAGCATAGTAATTGTGTTACCATTTTTTTTATTGCCATATCACGTATGAGTATTTTTTTTATCGGGCCACAGTCCCACGACCTTTCGCCACGTGTGGTCACATCTGGCAGTAAACCCATAACGTCTGCAGCAGTAAATATGATGAAAGTTTTCTACTACCTCATCATTCACAACGACTCTTTGTATCTTGGGCCAAGGATCCACGATTTTCCCATCGTGAGATGTCACGTATATGGCAGTAAAAGTTTGTAACAAGACCTACAGTAAAGTCAGTATGACAATAAAACTACATTCACATAGTAGTAAAATAGAATGTATACGAAGTAAATGTGTTATACAATTTTTACTGGATGTGTCCAGATAAGAGCAAAACATCAACATTTTTCCTTGGTACAATGAACACAGTCATCTCAAACCAGAAAGCCAGTAAACGTTCTATATAGAATGAAGTAAAAACGTGTGATACTAGCGCGGCAGTAATGTGACAGTAACACATATGATATGAAGACATTAAAAGAGCGAAAACACACACGTAAAAAACAGTAAGACAAAAAGCTGTTCTTCATTATATTTTTTCAGGGCCAAATAGCGTAACCAATCGTGTTTACAAAAGACCACCATTTTCTTACATGGCAGAAGATTAAAAAAAGAAGTAAAAGCTAAATATTCTATTAGCCAAGGTAGGACCCTATCTTGGCTTTCAAATTTTCGTAAGCCGTCTCCTCGTCTTCAGTTGGTGGGGGTCAACGACCGCCTGATCGAATGCCTCCACTTGCTCCCTTGCACATTCGATCTGCACCTCCAGCTGTTCGGACTGAAGAATCAAGTTGAAGATAGCCCAGATGACATCTTGCCTTGCTTCCTCAGTCTGGACGTGGTCGACCCGTCCGCTCTGCACCTTTACCTTGTCTTCTACAAAACATACAAATGCTAGTAATAACTCGGGACCTTTACAGTAATATAGCTCACAAAGTACAGAAAAACCACATCGCACTAATGTTGTCATCTGTCCCGCACGGCAGTAAACGTTTGGGGGATAAAATGTATGGAGTCGGCAATAAAAAAATACATCAGAGATACGGTGGAGGGAAATGCGTGTATATGTGCTTCCAGGACATTTTTTTATTGCCGGTACATGTGCTTCAGGGATATTTTTTTACTACCGGTACATGTGCTTCCAGGACATTTTATACTGTCGAATGTGGTTCGGCATGCGGGTTTTACTCTCAGACGCTGAATAGCGCTACCGTTATATTTGTGTGTGTGTGCACACTCGCGGGTGTGTCCAAACATATATCCCAATGAGTTTTTGGTGTCCAAATACTTCCAAATTTACTCCCTTTGCAAGTAGCTAAGGAAGATCATGTGAAGGTGGACATTTTCTATTAGCCCAATTTATTTAAAATTATTATTATTTATATAAAATTAGCAAGAATTTTTAAATAACTTAGGTCTCGGTTGGAATATGAAAATTTCATAAGAAACAATTTAATTCTCGCATGAATCGATAAAAGTTCCCGCCTTCCAAACGGGCATTAGTGCCTGCAAATTAGATGTAAATTAACTAGACAGGGAGGGTGAACTGTCTTTAACAACTTATAGCGTGTTTGGATTGGAGGTTTCGTAAAGGATTCTAGAGGGTTTGAAGGCCGGGGATCGGTCTACGTAGCAAAGATCTAAGATCTTGCACAGTTTTTCTATTTTTATTTGTCCCAAAAAATCACCATCCTATCAAATCCAAGCATGTCGAGCCAATCGAAACCCAGCAGGTAGCGTACCAGCACCGCACATCCCTTTCACTAGGAAAGACGCATAGTATATATATGTAAACTTTGCACGCCTAGAAATAAACCATACATTTTGGCCATTTGGGCACGGACGATGCATGTTGCCACTTTCTTGTTCTTGCGGTGTAGCACGTGCATTCTCCTGTAATTTGCGCCATCCTACTGTGGCACCGCCCATCTTTCTCCGTTGCCATCTTCAGTGTAACTAGAGGATTTGCTTGGCCAACTTCTCCTTTCCTACACCCACATCCATTCATTCATCCATGCCGTCCTCTTCACCATCGGCATGTAAGCTCTCGTCTTCACTTACGACATTGGCATGCTCACGACGCTTCGCCGTCGATGCTGACCGAGCGCACTTGACTCGACCCGACATCAACTTTATCCGAGCACCGTGAAAGACAAGCACGTACGGCGCATAGATGCATGCCAAGTTCCTTTCGAGAGGAGAACACCAATTGCCGGTGAGCACGTACAAGCTAATCGCGATGGCGATGGCGATGGCCTGCCTAGAATAATACTGCCTAGCGCCTAGCTATGTACATACCCACGAGGACCAGGCTAGGAAGGAAGTAGACGAAGGCCGGTTGTTATCCCCGCGTACGGGGGTGTTAGGGTGTAAACGCCCACGACCACGAGATGGAGGTTCTCGGCCTCGCCTCTGAAAACTCACATCTAGCATCCCAGCCGTGGCTATGATTGGAGTGGAGGTGGTTGGAACAACGTCTGACGCGTTTTGTTAATGTTAAAATAGTTAGAATTGCGCCCATAACGGTAAAGACCTATTTATTCTTAAAATTCTAAAGCATGTATGATTTAG
Source organism: Ampelocalamus luodianensis (assembly GCA_036346255.1). Lineage (NCBI taxonomy): Eukaryota > Viridiplantae > Streptophyta > Magnoliopsida > Poales > Poaceae > Ampelocalamus > Ampelocalamus luodianensis. Next base: position 19,928,456 of record CM070622.1, on the reverse strand, counting down.
TATCATATTATCTAACAAAATGGTAAAAGAGCAATTTATAAGGTGTAGTCTTTGTCACCTCTTGAAACATATGACACGTAACATAGGGTAATATGAGAAGGATTATAGCTAAAGTCACACACACACGTACGTATACGTGCATGTATATTCGCGTGACAATCCAGTGACTATGAACGTGTCCTGAACCTAGTCCACCTTTCTTTTGCTAACCGTTGATTTCTCTCTCTCCTTATAAAGTAGTCGAATCACTGTGGTTCACTACTACAGAAAAGATCTTCACAGACAGTTCAAAAATATCATCACAGACGATTTCGTGAGTCGTCTGAGTTTATATATCAGTAATAGCATGAGGTCATCACAGACGGTTTTTGAACCGCCTATGAAAAAAGCTATCACAGAACTGTCTGTGATAATTACTTATCACAGACAGCAGAACCATCTGTGATAATCTATTTTCACAGACGGTTCTGAACAAGAACCGTCTGTGATAAGTTTGTGATAGTTTTTTCTATTGCAAAAAAATTGAATTTTGAATCAAACCAATCAATTGCTGGACAGTAGTTTCCATATGTAACCTCTAGCAAGACAGCTAAAATTCAATTAAAATTCTAATGGCAAACACATTATAGGAGAGACCTATCTAACAAAAGGGAAACCAAAAGGTTTCACAACGTCCCCTCCGAATAGGAAAAAAAAGAATAAAATTACAAAGTTAAACTAGCTAGAATCTATCTGTGCCTCCAAGCTCCGGAAGAACTCATCGGCTTCTTGGATTGGTCTTATGAGCTCTTCTATGTACCTCACCAGCATATCACAAACTGTTCTTGCCTGTCGTCCGAATTCGACTCAAGCTCGTCGGCAAGGAAAATGAGAGATGACCGAAAACCTCCGGCGGCGCTCCGGCATTAGGTATAAATAAAATAAGAACCATCAAACAGCCAACAATTTGTGTATGTTTTGGGGATATACATGTACCTTCCGGCAGTCTACCTCCTGCGGCAGACATAGAGCTCTGCGTGTCTCTCCTCCTCGTTGTCAACTGTGTCTCCTCGCCGAATCGAGGGCGGTCGTCGGAGCTCGCCGTGGGGAGGGGAGAGGGAGAGACTGATGGAAGACAAGATAAGGGGTGGGTATAATATATAACGACAACGTCAAAACATTTCGTGTCCCGCGCAAGCATTCAAAAATTTCTGCGAATCACAGTTGGTTTCAAACAAAAACCTTCTGTGATGAACTAGTATCACAGACGGTTCATATTAAAAACCGTCTGTGATAAGTATCTCCCGACTTTATCTGACTCTGTGACTTGAAATGCCTAACTCTATGATTTTAAAATCATAGAGTTAGGCATTTCAAGCCATGGTAAAATCACAGACTCTCTGATTTCAAATCAGAGATACTTATTACAAACAATTTTTAATACAAGCCGTCTGTGATGAGGATGGGAAGTCACAGACGGTTTGTGTTGAAAACCGTCCATGAAGTATCACATACGGTTCTGAATAAGCCGTCTGTGATACGTCACAGGCGATTTTCAACACGAACCGTCTATGATATTACTTCTTCACAGACGATTTTTAGCGCAGTCAGTAACACAGATGGTCGCTAAACCAAAACCGTCTATGATTGTATTTAATACTGACGATTTTGGTCAACCATCTGTGATGAGGCGTCTAGTATTAACTTTTTGTAGTAGTGGTTGAAAAAACACTGGTCGGATTCATAGACTTGTGTGGTCGAAACACTGTGATCGAAAAAACACTTGTCGAATCTATAGACCAATGTGGTCAAAACACTGTGGTCAAAATAAAGTGATCGAAACATAGTGGTCGAAAAACACTGGTCGGGTCCATAGACCAGTGTGGTATAAATAAAGGGGTAGAAATACTATGGTCGAAAAATAGTGGCCGGGTCCATAGGCCAGTGTGGTCGAAATAATACGGTTGAAATACATTGGTCGAAGCTATAGACTAGTGTGTAATCAGGAACTGATAAACACTGCTTAATTACCATTAATTAGTTTTGAATTAGTAGTTACCAGTGGTTTAATATGTGCTTCATTATGCAGTTACTAGAGAGTAATTATCTCAACCTTTAAAAAAATCTGGAGACGTCCAGACCTGAGATTTGATTGGATTCACTCATATTTTCTTCTTCTTTCTCTTTGTTCTACTGTGCGTTGTAGAGTTATGCTATCAAACAAGTCATCCCTTCTCCTCGACATGCACTGGGAAGAAGGGTGAGCGGGTATCTCCGAATCATTGTCATATAGTTCACCTGCTTGTGGCGGCAATAAGGTTTCTGGGTAGTGTATCTGCGCGATTGCTCGCTTCACTGCTTCATCTACATTCTACACTGCTTCGAATATGCACTACTTCCTGCTCTTCATCAAGTCTTACTGTAAGTTGGTTGTACGACCAAAATATTCTATTATAATTCTATTGTTGTGTATATTTAGATGTGCAATGAGTTGCCTCCTGTTAGTATCGCTTTACGCATCTCTAGTTTTATGTGATTTTTGCCTCATAATAAAATCTGGAATTAAAATATTGTCTATATCTCTGAGAAAAATTGGAAGCTAGAGGTTTGATTTCGGGGTTAACTTGGGAGCTCTTTTACTGTGTACTAAATTTAATACCGAACATCTATTATTTTTTACCTAATAGTTCAGGTTAGTTATGAATTAGTTATACTATCCCTGATAGTATGAGTAATAGAATCTCAAACGGATTGAATTATAATTGGCAAAATTCATCATATACCCTCTTCATAGTTCAAAATCTAGAATATACCCTCCTACACATACAAATTCATAATATACCCTCCTCTAATCTATTTTCTTTACAAAACACCCTCTTTATACCTTTTCAATGTATTTTTTCATATCCTTGTGTATTCCATCACTTGAAATGACCAAAATACCCCTGATTAAAATTTGTGCACATTATTTATATTTATATCACTTGAAATGACCGAAATGGAATAGCATCCACTAAACTGACAAAGTACTGCATTCTATCAACAGAACAAATAGCATCCAATTGTACGCATTCACTGAGGCCTTGAGAATGCGGTGCAGATCGCCGCAAACGGACTACAGGTGAATAGAGCCTCATCCAGTTTGGGTATAATCACCTGCATATGATATGTATGGACAACTGAAATGTAAGAACTAGTACAACATGGTCTTATGCATCATTTTACCATTCATAATTTGCATAATGCATAATGAGCCCATAATTTGCTCCCAGCTAGCACAACACAATTAATAAGCCAACAATTTCCTACTAGCATAATGCATCTCCATTACAAGCCCATAATTTGCTCCCAGCAACATAATACATCTCCAGTACAAAGCAAAATATCATGAGCCAAGAGTTTGCTCCCAGTACAAGGCATAATGAGCTAATAGTTTGCTCCAATACAAAAGGCATTTCTAATACAAGGCATCAACAGTACGAGACCACACAAATTACAAAAGCAAAATAACTCCAGGAGGTTTCAACAAGACATTAGCTAGCAGTTTTCAACCAATTTCAGTCTTTTCTTCTTAGGGGTCATCTTCTTCACATAAGGTTTTGATTGTCCTGTTGTGGCAGTCTGCAGCATGTTTGTTGATGCCCCTTGTGAGGTGCTTTCAGTAACTGTTGCTAAAGCTAGTTGCCTGTTAAGTTGACATTAAAAAAAAAGGACTATTAGCAACATAAGCTAGTTGACTATTGCTAAAACACATATAACTTGCACAATTATAAAGTTGTTTTTACCTTCTAGTGATAGGACCTGGACTGTTTTGTAGAGAAGATGGCAAAGTGATGGAGTCCCTAGGTGGGGTGCCAACAGTATGATGTACTTCTCCTTGCAGCTTGCTACCCTTTTTCCTACAAGGCAAAGTACTAAGTTAAACAATTATGGCACAAAAATGAGTAAAAAAAACATGTCAATTACCTTTTCTTATTAGCATTCAAAGGACATCCATCTGATCTATGTCCAATCTCTCCACATCTCCTACATTTCACTTGTTTTTTGGATGTTGATGACTTGCTTTTCTCTATGGCCCCTTGAATCCTATTTTTTTTAGGCCTTCCAGATGCTCTCTTATTTAATGGTGGAAGCAATTTAAAGTCTAGCGCTACTTTGGGCCATTGACTCCTACCAGTTATGGGTTGCACCACGCCTTCATATGCTGCTCTAAATTTTGCAACTAAGTAAAAGTTGTGCACAAAGAACTCATGTTTGGTCTTCTTTCTGTTGTGATGAATGCTAAAGCATGTGGACAAGGCTTTCCAGTTGACTGCCATTCACCACAACTGCACTCATGTTTGTTGAGGTCCACAACATGTCTATCAACCTCATGGTTATCATTTACTTCAGTTACCTCAGCAACATCATGTGAAGATGCTCCAACTTTGAGATGATTCAAATCTCTAGTCTTCACATTCAACTTTTGTATAATGGCAGGGAGAATATGACCTTGTAACCGCTCCCCTATCTTTCTCCTCTTGAAGAATAATTCCCTAATCTTGCCTCTCAACTTGTCTACAAGTTCAACAACTGGTAAGTCCTTAAGCCCCTTAATCCAACTGTTGAAACATTCAGCTAGATTATTGTTAATGTAATCACACTTGATGTCATTTGAAAATCTACATCTCATCCAAAGAAATTTATGGTGTCTCTGCAAATAATTGCTGACTTCAGGGCATGCCTCAAGTATTATTCCCATGTGGTAGTTGAACTTGTCTTCTCTATATGCTCTTGCAGCTGGCCACATGTGACCAAATACAGGACCATGGAACTTCTTCACAAAATTTTGCATAAGATGGCGGTGACACTCTCTTTGCTCACATGAAGGGAAGACCTTTTGCACTGCATTCTCAAGGCCTTTGCATGCATCAGAACAAATAGCAAGTGAGGGAGGAGTTCCAATTGCTTTCTTTAATTGGTCTAGAAACCATGTCCAATTGTTGGTTGTCTCAGATTCTATGAACCCAAATGCAACCGGAAACATCCAATTGTGGCCATCTAAGGCTGTGATGGCTGCTAATTGACCTTTCCATTTCGATCAAATGTGTAGAATCCACACTTAGGTATGGTCGACAACCATTAAGAAAACCATCTATGCAGGGCTTCAAAGCCATGAAAAAGCTATGGAAATAAATCTCCCCATGTACTTTCTTAGTACAAATCTCTACAACACTGCCGGGTGACCTCAATTCAATCTCAGCTTTGAATCTATACAAGTCCTCAAAACTCTCCTCCCATGTCCCAAAAATTTTGTCAATTGCTCTTTGTCGACCAGCCCACACAGTCTCATACTGCAAAGTGACTTTGTGCTCAATTTCTAGCCTTTCTTGGAGTTCTTTAGCACCTAGGTTTGAATTTCCCCTCAATGCTTTAACAACTTTGCTAGCAACCCAAGCCTGTGACCCCATACTTGTTTTCACTCTGCTAGTCGACGAGCAATTGTGCTCAAATGGCTTCTTTGTCACCTGCACATACAACAAGAAAAGGTTAGTAACAAGAAAATAAGTAGTGCTATAAGTTAGCAACAAGCATTTTAAGTTCGTGTTAAATTTTTAGTACCCTGATGGCTCTCCCATCCATAGTTCTATGCGCATTAATTTGCCATAAACACCCTTTGCCCTTACATTTTCCCTTGAACCTTGTCCGATCAGTTGGGCGGTGTATACATCAAATTGACCCTTGATTGCAAACTGCCTCATTGCCATCCTAAAAGCCTCCATGGTTGGATATGTATCACCGACATTCATCGTTGGATTCTCTTCATCCATGTACTCAATGTGTTCAACAACATTGTCATCAACCTCCATTGATGCATCATTTATCTCTGCCTCAAGTTCAGGAGGTAAAGGATTCACAATTGGTTCCCTCCTCTCGTCCTCGGCCCTCAAATCAATAAACTCATACATAGCATCTTCTTCCAAAACAACATCTCTATCGTCATTTTCATCAACATTAGCATCGATCACAAGTTTAGACCAATCAATTAAACCTTGTGATTCACAATCATTTATGGAGCAAATTAGTGGGTGAGCAGCATCGCTAGGACTTTGATTACATGTGCTTGGCATAGCATTTGGTACATTTTCCTCTATGCAAGTCATAACAGATCCACTGAAATGATCAATGCTTTTCCCATGAACTTCCACATCCCCAGCCTTGTCCACAACTCTAGCGCGAACACTACTCGTGGTTTCCGAATCAATCCTACCGGAATTTGAAAAGAAAAATCATAAATTTTAGTTAGCGCATCTACTGTCATTCCACAATCGAACCAGCAAGGACCAAGCTATACACACAAAAATACACATAAAGCTAGAAGCTTACTCCACATAAGCCTCCTTTGGATCCATCCTCCTGCAAGCCCACACTGGAATCAAGTTGGAATGATATAGAGAATTAGTTTCTAAAAGATGCTACATAACTGATGGATTTCTTGCTCAGAAATGCTACTAAATTACTAGTACTATTGAGATTGAGCCCAAAAGACAAAAGTTAACAGCAGAAGCCAACAGTGAGATCAGCCCGTAGTCCGTGGAGCTTTAGCAATGGGCAATGGCTGCCAAAGCTCTCACCTCCGGCGTGCCTCCAATGCCTTCTTCAACTCCTCGCCCACCTCATCCGACGGAGTCTTCATTGCGTGCTCATTGCCGCTCCTTCCCATCGCCCGCGATCCGGCTTCACCGGAAGCGCGTTATCGCGGCGGCGGTGTGGCGCATAGGCGCCCTCGGCCTCACCTCCGCAGACCATGGACTCGGCCCTGCCGCTCCCGATCTCGCGCGCAGGTCCTCCACGGCGCGGCGCAGCACCCCGCACTCCGCGTTCAACACCTCCAGCTGCCACCTCACCAGCGAGAACCCCTCGCCGCCGCCGTGCCCCGCGCCATCCGAAGCAAAGGGAAGGGGTGGCAGGGACCGGCGATAGGCCCTGGCCGGGGAGGTCGACGGAGCCAGCGAGGAGTGCGGCGCCGGGGTCAGCCGGAGGCGCCAGGGGGAAGAGAAGGGGAAGGGAGGCGCCAGGGGGAAGACGAGGGGAAGGGGTAGATGATCTCACCAGTCACCTGCCGCCGCTTGAATCCGCCGCGCCGCCTCGCCTGGAAGCCGCGGCGCCGTCGCCTCGATGCCGCCGCGCCGCTCGCTGGAGCGCGGCGCGTCGCCTCAAGCCCGCGCCGCCTCGCTCGGCCGACGGGCCGCCTCGCCTCGATGCGCGCGCGCCGCCGCGAAGCCGCGGCGCTGTCGCCTCAAGCCCCGCGCGCCCGCCTCGGCCGACGCGCGCGCCGCGCGCGCGCAGCGCCGCGCCGCCGAGCCGCGCCGCCGCAGCACCGCGCGCGCTGATGGGAATGGGGTAACGGGAAGGGGATTCCCGGAATGGCGTTGGGGTAAAATGGGTACATTAGGTCCTAAATACGGTATAATACATGTTTATACTTTTATCTATACAGATTAGTATAAAGAGGGTGTTTTGTAAAGCAAATAGATTAGATGAGGGTATATTATGAATTTGAATGTGTAGGAGGGTATATTCTAGATTTTGAACTATGAAGAGGGTATATGATGAATTTTGCCATTATAATTGCCCATATGGAGATCCATAGCACAAGAGTAATATTTGTAACCCTAGTAGAAAAAGTCCATAATACCCTCACGAAAAAATTATAAATACAAAGCAAAATCTATTATACCCTTAACAAATCAATGATTATATTTGACATCATATACTGTTGGTAGAATGTACCGTAAAATTTAACTTGGAGGGTGTTGTGTAGTCATTGGCGATCGCTTAAGTTGATAAGGGCCGGTGTTGTGTAGTTTAGTCATTGGCGATCACTTAAGTTGATACTCGCACTTCTAGATAAGCTAGCTTTTTTTTTTTTTTATCTCGATCTGATAAGCTAGCATTTGATGACGACGACGACTGCAGTTTAATTGAATATATTCGCGAACTGCTTGACAACTTGTTCAGGAGCGTTTTCTACACGTATTAGTAATGTCCGTAACTCACTTGTCAATTTGTCAGCCAACATCTATAATAGAAATAGAATAGAAATAGAATAGGCGATTCTTTTCTTTTTAGTGTGAAAGATTGGTGATTCATCTATACATCTTATTATGTTTTCCGTACTAACAGTCATATACTGGACAAGATCCACTTGAACTTGGCAACCTCAGAAAATGTTACCGATAACCACAATTTGACCATCTTTCCCCATAAAGAGTACATTAGATGATCAAAATAACGACAAAAGGGTGGAATCACTGAAATGGTCCTTGTTGGGTAAATGCGGAAGGAGATGGAGAATCAATCAACGTCTCCCTCCACTTGCATCCCTCTTACCTCTATGTAGGTATATTACGTCGATCGATTCAACTAGGCACTCTGGTACATACTACATTTGGCTCCTTGGTAGCATAGTATTACTACTAGCTAGAAAACAACACTTTTTGGTAACTCGAAACTGGTTTCCCTTTTTTTTTTCTACTTCTTTCTGTCTTTGTGGTGGCGTTGGTTGCCATCACGCGGAAAAATTCAGGTCCTAAAAATATGTACAAATTATCTGCACGCACAAACATTTCTGCGAATACATTCAGGAGATAACTCCTGAATTTTTAGAGTGTATAGATGATGAGCGTGATGTAAAATATGGTGAACACGCTGGCTCCCTGCCAAGAGCAAGTGCCAGGTGCCAAGGTACGACCAAACTTTCATAAGCATTGCCTTCATTTCCAATGCATCAGCAGGCGTGGCAGGAGAGGAAGAAAAACACGAATTGAAAGAGAGCGGACGTAAGATGCACATCGCTGTCGCGGCGTTGCGCGAGGGCCGCTCTCGTAAAGGCAGCCTCCGCCGTTGTCTGTTCCTCACATAACACCTGTTCTTTTCGCTGTTTTTAAAGAGAACCCGTTTATAGCCTTCTACACCTAGCTAATTTCTAAACTCAAAAGAACCGTCTCAGTTTTGGTTCTTTCAGGGCACGTTTGGTAAGCGGGAATTTCTTTCTATTCCTGAAAGAATTGAATTATCTCATGTGAAATTCCTAAGGAGGCCTATTTGGAACTCGGGATTTTTTTTATTCATGAGAGAATTGAATTGTTTCCTATAAAATTCATGCAAATTTTCTATGAAATTCCTGCACGACAGATTCACCACCCTAAATCAAAGAAAAGAGGTCTATTTAAAACATCAATTTAATTAGTTGATGTGACTAAACCTGGCATTGAACCCAGCTAGCTCATTTTCCAAGAAACCAATCTTGGTAAAGGAGGTAAACTTGGATTGTAAATTTACAAGCCAGTCCAACTTCAGCTAATTAAGCAGGAAATAATGATGGGTTGATGAGTCTAGATAGATGAGGCCAATATTCAATGCTAATCTAGATAAGCTCGAAATAATATTGGGTTAATATGACTAAACTTTCAAACCTAGCTTATTTACCAACCAATTCTAGTTGGAATGATTAGATTTTTTTTTTGCATAAATAGCACTCTTGCGGTTATTTTTTTACGCAAATAGCGTCCATCGTGACGAAATTGTACTTTTGACGCCTCGTCCGCATGATGGCTGGCCGAACTCGATGTCAACGCGACACGTGGCGAAGTCCGGCCTGTGACCAGCCAGATTTGGCTCGTCCGGCCCGTGGGCAACCGGATTTGAGCCACGTCGCCAAGTCCGGCCCGTGGGCGGTCGGATTTGCACCACGTCGCTTAGTCCGGCCTGTGGGAGGCCGAACTTTCCTCCACGTCGCCTTGTCCGGCCCATGGGAGGCCGGACGCGCCGCTTCACCTGACCACCCAGCACGCCCATCCCCTCGTCCCCTCTAATCCGTCACCTCCATCACATTCTTGTCCATATATGCATGCATGCAAGAGATTAGCGCATGGGGAATCCGATTCCCTTCGCAGCACCCTCTCGGTCTATTTAATCGCAGGAGAGTGCGATTTCACTTCGCACTCTCGTTGCTCTAGCTCGCTCTCTCGCTTTCTCGTTCTTTCGGTTTTGGTTTTCCGGACAACTAAGTATTATTTGTAGCCGTCATTAGCAATCATATCAGTAGGTAAGTTTCTCCTCATATGTTATTTATTTTTTTAATTTTGTGGTTAGTAAATTAGTCGTAGCGAAATTAATCTTACTTAATTTATTAGTTGTAATTTTTAGGCATAGTTAATTAGTTACCAATTAATTAGTTGTAAGCACATTGTTTTACTCAATTAATTAGTCTGAAATAGTTAGTCGGAATGAAGTCTTAATAAATTAGTAGTCATTAATTAGTCGTAAATGCTTTAGTCATATTTTATAAGACATGATTAATTTGTTGCCATTAATTAGTGGTAATTAATTTGGGGTAATATTTTTTGTTTTTAATCTGTGGTAATTAATTTGGCTTAATTATTTTAGTGCTATTTAGGTCATCGTAATTAATTCAGTCGTTAGTATTGTACATGTCATTGTGTAACAGACATTCATTTATGGTAATTAGTTAGTATTAATTATTTTAGGCACAACTATTTTAGTCGTACTTAATATGGTTCTAGTTATTTACTTAATATGGTTCTAGTTATTTAGTGTCTATTAAATTGTTCTTCGTATGACACGTCGACCAGGTTCAATGAAGCCTCTCTTAAGCATAAAGAAGCCATCGAGGCTTCTGAGAAGAAAGCTCAAGGTAACTGATCACAAACCTGGCCACTTTATTATGTGTTTTTATTATATTTTCTTAACTCTGATTTACTCATGCAAAGCAAGCTCAAAAGCTAAAACAAACAGAAAAAAGCTCTTGAGTTCGAGCAAGATAAGTAGAAAGAACTCGAGCGGAGCCTTGAAGAGAAGATTATTGCTCTCAATAAAATGCTTGCCGACATGGGATCGTAAGTATTTCTGTCTTTTTCAAGAAATCCAATGAAGAAGGAAAATTGCCTTGGTCGACAACTCGAGTGCCTCCAAAATCTGATGGAGTTAGCTTTGCTCTGGCAAAGCTTAAGGCTTCCGACCTCTCCATCAACCTCCGAGCCCTTGAAGCGGACTTCGACTGCTCAGAGGAAGAAGAAGCCAAGATCTTCGAGGGGGTAATACCCTTCAGAAAGAAGGTTGCAGAGGAGATGAAGGTCGGGTCTCCGTCCCATAGTGACTAGTCTGGTGGTCCCAAAGAGTAGATGGATGTAGTATTAGAATTGTAAATAAAAACTTACCTTTTGTTATCAGTAAAGCTTATGTTTATCTTTTCATTTTGCGTACTCATATATTTCCTAGCCCCCAACTGCTTGTGTAGTAGAAGAACTTACTATGGAAGCAGTAGACCAAGAATAAGAGCATATGCTTCGACCAACGTACAAAGTATGTGCTAATTATATTGTAAGAATAATCCAACTATAATTATGGAATCAATTTGGTCGGAACCAGTGTATGACTTCGACTACCTTTAGATCTAATTCCATAATCAAAATACTATACAGTACAATGTATGGTCGGAAGATGTTATAAGACTATAACTAATGATAAGAAATTATGCAAAGGTATATGCAAAAATAATAAGTGTTCTTATTATACTTATTATACTATCTGGTCGTAAAAGGTGCTAAGAACTAAAGACATGATTGATACTTCGCGAAACGTACTCGTACTCAAGTTCCGATAGGCAGCAAAGATCGTAAGAAAAAGGCAGTCGCTAGGAAACTCCTTCCAGTGGGCAGGACCACATGCAGAGAGGAGAGATTTCGACTATGAGGTTTTATGTGTCTCGACGAGTTGCAAAAATAAAAGAAGAGCATAATGTTGAAGGAAATAAAGAAAGTGTGCAAGCCCTTAAGTATGTAAGTAACTATATGTAATTGTCTGTGTGATGCTCCTTTTACTTGTTTTCTACTTTGAGAAAAAATTGTGTGGTCGCTCGTGAGAAACATCGTTGTGATGATCACAAAAATGACCCTTATAGCGTTTGACTAATGTGCCAAAGCCAAAAAGTAAAAGATGTCCTTTAGAAAGATGTCAGAGAGCAATGAATATTCTCCGATGATCTAGACAATAATAGTGTATAACCAGATAATGGATAACCAAAATGTAAATAACATCACTCATCGAAAAGTAAAGAAATGATGCATCTTTATTGAAATTGCAAAGGAAATGAACAATTATACATAGAAATTATGCAATTGATCAATATTGCAAGAATTGGACAGAACATGCCCATCTGACATGGCAAGTCGTACCGAACCTGGTTGGGTAACTTCGTCCACAGTGTATGGACCTTCCCATTTTGGAGAAAGCTTGTTGCGATTTGTCTGGCTCTGAATTTTTCTGAGAACCAGATCACCTACAGCTAGACTGCGGGGTTGTACCTTATGACTGTGGTACCTTCTCATGTCTTTTTGGTAAACTGTCAATCGTATCTAGGCTTGGTTTCGTCTTTCTTTAAGAAAATTGTTGTCGTCGTTCTTCCTCATCAGTCTCATTAAAACAATCAGTTCGAGCAGAGCCAATTCTCAGTTCCGGAGGAAGCATGGCTTCAGCACCGTAAACCAGAAAAATGGTGTTTCACCATCGCACGACTGGTCATGGTTCGAACAGCCCATAATACAAAAGGAAGCTCTTGAACCCAAGCTCCCGACCGTTTTATTAACTGGTCGAATCCTAGGCGTTTTACTCCTTGTATTATTATACCATTAGCCCGCTCGACTGCCCCACTGCTCTGTGGGTGAGCCATGGAAGCGTAATGTATCTTGATAAATAAATCATCGCAGAATTCCTGAAAATTCCCGCTCGAGAAATGGGTACCGTTATTTGTGATTATACAACTTGGTATACCAAATCGTGTGATCACATTTTTTGTGAGGAACTTCTTGGTAGCTTCAATTGTAACTTTAACAACTGGCTCAGCTTCAATCCATTTTGTAAATGTACCAATCATGACAAAAAAAAAGAATTCAAAGCCCTTGGATGCTCTTAGGAAATATCCTAGAATGTCTAGTCCTCAGGTTGCAAAAGGCCAAGAAAGAGATATTGTCTACAAAGCTTGTGCCAGCTGATGTACTTGTCGACTATGAAATTGACATTGTGAACACTTTGTCACAAGGTCTGTTGCATTATGGAGGGTAGTTTGCCAGTAGTATCTTTGCCTGAAGGCTTTACCGAGTAGGGTCCTGTAGGAATGATGTGCTCCACATACTCCTTCATGTATGTCGGATAATAGTGTTTTACAATCTGATTGAGATATGCATCTCATCAACACTCTGTGAGCTCCCCATTTACAAAGGGTACATTCGATCAGAGTGTATGATTTGGCTTTTCAAGCTATACGATCGGCCTCTACATCATCTTTAGGAATTATGTCATGAAGAAGATAATTGTAGATTGATATCATCCAATCACTACTCGGATTGATCTGTACGACTTCCAGTGGGCATGCATGTCTTTGAAATGCTCGACCACTGAGGGTGTATCGAGTTGCTCGATAAAAACTCCGGGCGAGACAGATCATCTTGTTGAAGCCATCCGTGCTAACTGGTCTGTCAGAATGTTGTCCTTTCTAAGAATATATTGGATCTAAAAATCGAAGAAGTTCTTTTTGAGCTTTCGTACTTCTGCTAAAAAAGATGACATCTCGGTACTTGAGCATTAATACTCTTTTTCAACTTGATTCGCTACTAGTTGAGAATCGTCTTTCACTAGTAATCAACGAATCTTGAGTGCTTTTGCTGCTCGGAGTCCTACCAGTAAGCCTTCGTACTCTACTACATTATTTGTAGCAGAAAAGTTTAACTGAATTGCGTATTTAATGTGTTCTCCAGTAGGAGATACCAGGACAACTCCAGCCCACGAGCCTTAGAGCATCAAGGAACCGTTAAAGTACATTGTCCACTCTTCGTGGTGCTCGTACTCAGACCCTTGGGTGGGTTCGGGGTTAGCCCATTCAGTAATGAATTCTGCTAAAGCCTGGGACTTAATTACTGTTCGTGAAATGAAATGGAAGTCGAACGCCCCAAGCTCAATCGCCCATTTTGCTATTCGTCCTAATGATTCTCTGTTTTCAAGAATTTGACCGAGAGGATATCCAGTTGGTACGACCATTCTGTGAGCCTAAAAGTGATGCCTTAGTTTCCTTGAAGCCATAAGGAGACTATACATCAACTTTTGTACCTGTGGGTATCATTCCTTTGGTCCATATAAGACTTCGCTTATGTAATATATTGATTGTTGGATGTTGTCATGCTCAATGACCAGTACAACACTGACGGCCTGTAGCGTCGCTGCCAGATATATCAGCAATGTTTCTCCTGATCTTGGAAATACTAAGATCGGGGCATTCGTAAGGTACATTTTGAGTTCTTCAAATGCATCGTTTGCATCTTTAGTCCATTCGAAACTTTCATATTTCTGAAGAAGTTTAATGAAAGGTAATCATTTTTCTCTTAACCGTGCTATGAGATGACTTAATGTTGCCACACAACCAGTTAGTTTTTGGACTTCTTTCTTTGTGGTCGGAGGGCGCATCTGGTCGATGGCTGATATTTTTACTGGATTTGCTTCAATTCTTCTAGCCGAAACTAGGAATCCAAGAAGCTTTCCAGAGGAAACTCCGAATACACACTTTTCTGGATTTAACTTAAGATTATTCCTTCTTAAGTTATTGAAAGTTTCGTGTAAGTCGGAAACATGATCACAACCATTGATGCTTTTTATGACCAAGTCATCAACGTAGGCTTCCAAATTTTGACCTATATGTGGACTAAAGGTTTTTTGCATTAACCTCTGAAAAGTAGCACTAGTGTTTTTGAGACCAAATGGCATCTTGACATAACAGTAAGTGGCATATGGTGTGATGAAGGAAGTTTTCTCTTTATCATCTTTACTCAAGTTAATTTTGTGGTACCCTGAGTACGCATCGAAAAAACTTAACAACTCATACCCGGAAGTAGAGTCAACAAGTTGATCAATACGCGGAAAGGTAAAGTCATCATTCAAACAAGCTTTATTGAGGTCTGTGTAATCAATACGCATTCGCCATTTTCTACTACTTTTTCTAACCATTATAGGATCGACAAGCCACTCTGAATGGTCGACTTCACGAATAAATTCATCATTGAGAAGCTTGTCAATCTCCAATTGGATCGTCTCGTTTGAGTTTGGTGCAAAGCGTCTTAGCTTCTACCGGTTTCTTATCAGGCCGGAGAGCTAACCTGTGCCCGATCACCTCCCTGGGGACTCCGGGCATGTCGGATGCCGACCACATGAATACATTCGAATTGGCTCGTAGGAAGGAGACGAGTGATTCTTCCTATTTAAGATTGAGTCATGCCTTGATCCAAAAGGTACTTGTACTATCATTTCTAGGTCCAGATGATGTTTTGATGCTTTCTAGAGAAGAGCCCTTGTCGAGCGGAACCTCATTGGTCTGGTCGGAAGGTTTTGGAGCCATCTTTGGTCTCAAGTGCTTGACCTGCGTGGAAGGTGGATTAGTATCCCTGGTCGGAAGTTCATCGACCAGTTCTAGCGATTTACGATCGCATGCGTATGCCATCTTTCTGTCCCCTCGAACCGTAATGATCCCTTTTGACCCTAGCATTTTTAAACTCTAATAGTCGTAATACATAGCTATCAAGAACTTTGCCAATGCCGGACGATCAAGAATTCCATTGTATACAGTTTCAAAATCTACTACATCAAATGGAATTTTCTCTGTTCGGAAGTTATATGGCCTTCTGAATGTGATCAGTAGGGAGAGTTTCCCTATCGGTTTAGCAGTAGATCCTGGGACTATGCCATGGAAGGCACGGGCTTTACTTTTAATATGGGAATCTGTATTTCTTCTAATGCTTCCGTAAATAAAATATTTAAAGAACTACCACCATATATCATAACTCGATTAACTTTGCAATTATTAATAGTAAGTTCTACAACAATAGAGAACCTACCTGGGTCGTGTTCGGTTCTTCCTTTCCACAATGCTATTTTATTGAGGGACGTGTGAAGAGGAGAACTGCTGCTCAACACCACACTCAACACAGAAAGAGACAAATGAGGCATTCTTGAACTCTGTACCATTATCACTACGGATCGCTCTCAAGGCACCGGAAAGTTCAGAAGCCAAGCGAAAAACAAGATCATGTAAATGATCAAAAACTTCATCCTTCAAAGCAGGAAAGAACACCCAAGAATATCTCGAGAAATCATCGACTATAACAAGAATGTACCATTTGTCACCAGCCGACCGAACCCTAGCAGGACCAACAGTGTCCATGTGAAGCAACTATTCCGGTCCATTAGTCATGACCATAATCAATGATGGGTGTAGGGCGGCAACTTGCTTGCCATGCACATGGTATGTATTTTTCTTAAATCTAGTCTCATAGTGTCTATGATCGAGTCGCTGATCTTACGAAAATAAAAAGAGAAAAATGGCTAAGAGTTCTTGGAGGTGAATGGGGTTGCTCTTTATTGCCCTAATTACTTGCCCTAATTATAATGAGTGTATTGCTTCCTATATTACTGCTTCAATTGGCTTGTTGATCTTCCAAAATCTGCTTGTCTTGGTTGTTCATCATCCACTTTTAAATAATTGGCGAAGATATGTTAGTTACTCCTGGAGTAGACACCTCTTGGAAGTGACACGACTGGTCGAAGAGGCAGTTTCAGTCAATAAGAGAGTAAATGATCGCCAGTTGGTGTTGGCAGGAGACGAGATAACCGTGATTTAGTTATTGTCAGTGGCTCAGGGCTGTAAACGTCATGTGGTTTGGGGCGGATAGAATACACGTCCCATTCTTCACACAAAAGTATGTCTTTGAAATCAGGTCCAAGTACCAGTTCAAAATCTTTACGAGCAGTCATCTGGTCGAACAATGGGTACATGACCCCCTCCAACCAGGTTACTCGCAGAGCTACCTCTAGGATTCTAACGACCACAGAGGTCATTGGCCTCGATGTTTACGACCACCTATACTGTGTGGCTTTTGGTTTAAGTGTTAAACCAATAATTAGAAATTTAATCCTTGTCACATAGCCATCATCAAGAAGTTGTGAGACAGAGAGCAAGTTATACCTTAGCTTGTCCACAAGAGCGACGTCCTTTAGGATGAACTTGTCATTCACCCTGATCGATCACTTTCCTTCAATCCGCCCTTGTGTACCATTTCCAAATATGATGAAGTCATCACCCGTCGTCCGCGTAAAGGAGGTGAACCATCTTGGTTCCCCGATCATGTGGCGTGAACACCCAGAGTCGACAAGCCACATGTTCCTCCCCTTCCTGTGGCGATCCTAAAAGTCAAGGCACAGAAGATCGACGTGTCTCAATACTGGGTTAGTTAAACAAGACTTAGGAACCCAATACTAAAACACATGTCTGCAAGAAGTATGTAAAGCAGAATTGCTAGCATCGATTCTACTTGAAATCCTATCATAAGCAATAGTCACAAGAACATGAGATGCATCCTGTCTAGGAATATGATGATAGTGAACATGTGAAGTAAATCCTAGCCAAGGTCTCTTCTTCTCTACACGACTATTTCTCACAAAGACTCTAGGTTGATGAGATGAAAGAATAGCAAGATTTTTCATAGCATTTTTCAACCTACGCTAACATAACTCAAGCAAATGTCCATCCTTCTTGCAATATGTGCAATGGTACTTGGTACCACTGGAAGATGCACATTTTGACTCAGAAGATGTTTGGGCAAAACCTGCATACTTGAATGACATTTGGTTTGAACTTGTTTTGGGCAAAGTTGTATCCTAACCCTTGCTTCATATAAGAAGTATTGGACTTGTCAAGAATTATGTTCAATTGTTTCTTACCCTTATAAAAAATTTCTAATGTGTCCTTCATATAAGCATTTTCTCTTTCAAGTTTAGGACATGATTCACAAATTTTAACCTTAATAGCTCTAGCATGCTTCTCCTTATGAATAGCAACTTCAAATTTAAGGGCTTCATAGGAAGCACGAGGAGCAGAATTGAGTTTGTCCTTAAGCTTGACATTCTTAACTCTAACTGCTTCTGACATATCATTTATTTCTTATTCACGTTCTAAACAGAAAGAGCAAGTTCTAAACTCAGCCTTATCAGAAGCTACCAACTTACTAGATTCTAAACATTTTTCACACGGAGCAGACTTAAACTCAATCAACTCAGTCCTAGTATTTTCAAGTTGGTGCAAGACAATGTCATGAGCAGTGTGCAACTTAGCATGTTCAGCAAGTAAAGCATGGCAAGAGGCACATTCATCACCTCAAGGTCCTTAGCATTTGCATATTCAAGGGTAAGAATGTCTACTTGTAATTCTAAATCCTTAGCCCTAGCCATGATCAACTCTAATGCCTTATCTTGACTAAGAATTTTCTCAAACATGCCATCACATCGCATCGAAAGGACTTCATAGAAAGGAGGTACCTCATCAGTGTCTTCGTTGTCGTGAACGGAGTCGGACATGAAGCATATGTCGGTGAAGTCCATGACCTTGCCTTTTCCCTTGTCCTTCTCTCATGAGATATCCTCC
This sequence comes from Ampelocalamus luodianensis, assembly GCA_036346255.1. NCBI lineage: Eukaryota > Viridiplantae > Streptophyta > Magnoliopsida > Poales > Poaceae > Ampelocalamus > Ampelocalamus luodianensis. Next base: position 19,909,954 of record CM070622.1, on the reverse strand, counting down.
TCCTTGTCCTCCTCGCTACCAGAGTCTACGTCGCTAAAGGGGTGATCCCCAAAAGCGGTAAGGACCCAGTGAGCGGCCTTCACAAGTTTGGCAGCATCGAACTTCGCCTTGCTCCCTTGAGGCTTCCTCCAAGCCGGCTTCTCCTCCTTGTGGTTGCCTTTTCTCATGAGCTTGGGGCAGTTTGCCCGAATGTGGTAAAGGTCACCACATTCATACCAAGTCACCAGACCTCATCTCTTCTTATTTATCACATTGTTGTAGGATCGTGTGAACTTTTTGGCTAGGAGGGATAAATCATGCTCAAGGATAGACTCGAGTTCTTCTTCATTCATTGCAGAAAGGCATGCAAGAGAGAAACCCGAGGACTCAGAGAAGCCATCAAGAGACTTCTTGAGAGGGTCGGCTACCAAGGCCATGGTTTCTTCTTAGGATGATCAACCCTCTTGATCTCATGGGTCTTGAGCTTGCTATAGAGCAACTCTAAGGTGAGATTAGAGAGATCGACATTCTCCTTAATGGCAGTAGCCTTCATCTCCCACTCCTTGGTGTTGATTGCAACCAAGAGGTGGATTGCATTCTAGGACTGAGAATACTCGATGTCGGCTGCTCTCAATTGATTGGGCACCTTATTGAAGCGAGTGAATACGTCATTGATGCTCTCTCCAGGATGCATCTAGAACTTGTTGTATTCTCACTTGAATACCATTTGATGTACTTGCTTGATTTGAGACAAAGCCTCATGGTAGGTCGAAGGGTGTGCCAAATCTCATACACAGTCTCAAGGTGACAAATCCTGATGCGGGGCGGGGTTGGCCAAATCTTCACAGTATAGGATTGGAGATAACTGGACCCGTGCAACCTGATGAATGACACCGCCAACCACCGTCTCTATTATGGCAACTTACGACACTCGATTTACCCAACCACACACTTCGACCCTTTTGTCTACTTGCTCACGTGGAGTAAACGTGTTCTTGCAATCGTGGAGGCAAACGCAAGAATGACGAAGATAAGAATCTCAGATATTTCCTAATTCAAAGGGGGTGTGGAAATGGCTCACTCAAACACTAGAATAAGAAGTTTTTATTTCTGAAAATTCATCTCTCATTTACATGGGAGGGTGTACCCCTCCTTATATAGCCATTTTAAGTTGGTGCTACAATACCCATGCTATAGTAGGTCAGTTGCTACATTGCCAGGTTTGCTACAGTGTTTAGCCTGAACACTATGCATTCTTTGTGTAGCAAGCAGGCTGGTTGGTAGCACATCTTTTGACAATAATCAAATTGGGATTGATTCTTGTCGGTCAGACTGGTGTTTTCTAAATAGGTCAGACCAGCTTCTGTTCTTCGTGTTTGTTCCTTTGTTCTTGAAGTTGTAGTGGCCTATTTTCCTTTGCCTCCAATGCTTTTTCATGAAACCTTGTAACAAGTAAAGTAGAGGCATTAGGTAGCAATATATTCTTATAAGAATCAACGTGTAGCTCTTTGAGAAAAAGATTCACCTTTTGATTAATTTACTTTGTTCTAGCTCTGGTGATTGGCCTAGTTGGTGTTGGAGTAGTATTTAGAGAAGGGGACAATGTGTGTGTTCTAGAGATGTCCACATGATAGGTTGTTCGCAACTAGAGTTATAACTTAATTCAAGTTGTAAAGTTCAACTTTACAACTCGTTACTTTTGTCTCAGAAAGATGATGACCTAAGCGATGACATCATATACTTCTTGGCTAAGTATCTTGACACATGTGATGACATCATATAGTTTGCTGCACATGCAATGACATCATTATACTTCTTGGCTAAGTATGCTGACACGTGTGATGACCTCATCATAATGTTTACATATGATGATATTATATATTTGCTAACATAAGCGATGACATCCGCTAATGTCATGTTGATGTGAAGTTGTTCATTTTATCTTCATATGATAGTTAAGGCTACATGTACCAGAGAGACACACAACTATAATGCAACAACTTAAGATAGAGAAGATGTACATGTGCTAAGTGTGTCCCCATCAGATCCTATCATACTCGTGTCTACCAAGCTGGGCATATAGGAGGTTCTTTGTCTTGTGGTTGTTTGCCAAGAGGGCCGCTGAAGCCGGCGTAGCAACCTCAAGCAAGATGAGCGAGGCTCAGGCAACCTTCTATATGGTTTGACCTTCGCTCTGAAGGTAGACATACATGCGATTCTTCCAATAAGTATAGTTGTGCCCATCGAAGATGTGCAGTTTGGTAGAGTACTTCTCCATCGCTTTGTTTAGTTACCGGTTATGATCAAGAATGAACTAACCGGACTTTGACACCACTTGTTGGACTAAAATGGTGACTAGAGAGGGTGAATAGGAGCACTACTTCTTTTGCACCTAGATCAGATTCAACTTCATTCTTGCTCCAATAGCCATAAAAGCTATGAAAATTGAATGTACAAGCACAGCAAAAGTCTTGTATTGAATCCAATCAAAATCCCAAGACTTAAACACCAAAAACAGAGTTGGGCGGTCAGACCTCTGAAGATGGGAGGTCTGACCTCTCATCAGGGATGGTCTAATGTCCAACACGATGAACAATGAAATCAACACAAGATCAAAAATCACAAATCGACTCAACTTTTGATCCGGTGATCCAAATCTCCTCAAATTTCAACTATAACTCATCAAGAAAGCCAAGAACCAATTCCAATCAACGATCAGGAAAATCAAGGCCAAAGTTCCATGGATTTGAAAGATGAGGGAAGGAGGGCACAAAAACCTAGGAAAAAAAATCAAATTTTGATCCTAAAACTTGCTCGTGGGTAAAAGATGATCAAGATGATCCTAGATTCATTCCCACATATCACAGTAAGCAAGATCACAACAAGAAGCCAAAGGACCACCAAAATCCCAAAAGTCACTAAAAAGAAAATAAGAATAAGAAGAGACCTATCTTGAAGTGATCTTGTTTGGATTGATTTGAGATAGATATTGATTTATAGCCGCTCCACCTTGGAGGACAAAAGTTCAACACTTGAGCACACAATCAATCCATTTCTTACAAACCCTAGCCTCAACTACTCTAAAATCCCAAAATCACAAATTAGAGTTTTTCTCTTGGACGGACTTGGGAACTCGACATCTAGACATTCTCTTTTATAGTGGAGGATAGGTTGAGAGAGAATACCCTAACGAGCACCCATTAAACCCACACACAAACGGGTGTACACCCACGCACACTTCTCAAAGTGAATGACGAACAGGGCTTCCTGAATCTGTTTCTTCGTGATCTTTATCTTCACTTGACCTAAACCGCATCTTCTTGCGCTATATTGCGCCACGGTTTAGCCAAATGTCATCAATGTAGTATTTTGGTGAAGTTACCAAAATAACCCTTCTTGGTCATTCTTCAAAGACCAGGTCCAATCTTCATGAAGCAATCACATGCTTCGACACGTGTAGGTTGATCAACAGCTTTCTTCATGTCGATAAATCTCTCCCATCCGACTTCCACCGAAACCACTATGGCACTTGCACTGACCCCCCCCCGCTTGATGCAACCTATCGCACCAAACTTTCTATTCAATCATCCTTGTCTATTTTGCATCATGCTTGAGTCCATTGACTTCACCCGGTATCCTCGATCGTTCTGGACCTCAGCTCTCCAAGCTTAGTCCCGATCATCCTCGCCGTTGACCATCGTTGACCTCTAAGCTTTATGCACAACAATAAACTAAGAAAATTGATTCCAGGCACAAGTTCTTCGTAACTTGATCCATGTTAGTCAAAACATACATCATGCAACATATATGCACTAAGACCCATGAATTTGACCTATCCAACGAGCATCGCCGCTTTGCCGGCCAGTGAACAGGGCAAAATCGGTCTGACCACCACCCCTGGCTGGTTTGACCGTCAACACATTGACTTAACCAGATTTTCTCCCTGAAAATTTGAACCTTCTCTGAAAATTCAAAATGCAGCATTTGAATTTTGTTTTTGGAGCTTCGGGTTAGAACTTTTGACCCGAAGCTCCAAAAATTATGAGACTAAATGCAGAAGAATCCCCTCTTTTGCCTAATTTTTGCCCGGCCTAAAATTCAAAAATCACCTTTATGGCCGATCAGATCGTCGCCTGCGGCCGGTCTGACCGCCAACCACTTGGCCTACCCAAAGGTTGGTCTGACCGCAAGTGGTGGCCGATCAAACCACTAGCTAGGCCAGTCTGACCTCTGCCAAGGCTGGTCTTACCTCCTACAATCTGGAAGCATTTGAATTTTGCCGAAAACATGTGTTTTGAAAAATCCTCATCACTATTGTCAATTTTATCACCATTCTAGCATCAGAAGCATATCTCTGTGATATCCACGGTTTGCAACATCATCATCCGCCCGCGACAAAATGCATGTCATCATCCGCCCACGACAAAATCCTTGCGAAGGAAACGAAGATTAAACTAATATCGCAGGCGGCAAAGCTAGCAGGGCTGGCCATTGCTAAATCCGGCGGGGCCCGTCCGCATAGCCCCACCGACCGTCGCTCGGTCCCACATCAAGCGCTCACCCGAGCCGTCGATCCGAGACCCGACGACTGGATCGGATGTTTGACGATGGCGCTGGGCCCCACGCTGACTCGGCCGCACAACACCCGGAGGGGATAAACTCCCTCCGCGCCACGTAGGCCGCCGAACCGACAGCCGCCACATGCCCCATTGCCTGCGCGAGGGAGAAGAGAGCTCGTAGACGCAAGGCCCCGGAGCCGCGCGCACCAGCTATAAATACATATGTGGCTTCACCGTCTCACTCGCGCCCACACTACCCTTCCACAAACTTGCCCGTGTTTTCTTCTCGCCCTCGCTCGTCGCATCATGTGTGGGATTTGCACCGACTCTCACCCAACTCCCAGCGAAATCACCATGGCACTTGCACGAACCCCTACGCCACTTGATGCAATCTGTTGCACCGAACTTTTCGTTCAATCATTCTTGTCTATTTTGCGTCATACTTGAGTCTACTGACTTCACCCAGCATCTTCGATCGTTCTGGATCTCAGCTTTCCAAGCTTAGTTCCGATCAATCTCGCCGTTGGCCGTTGTTGATCTCTAAGCTTTCTGCACAACAATAGACTAAGAAATCGATTCTTGACACAAGTTCTTCGTAACTTGATCCACGTTAGTCAAACATGTATCATGCAACATATATGCACTGGGACCCATGAATTTGACCTTACCAACAAGCATCACCGCTTTGCCGGCTTGTGAACATGGCAAAATCGGTCTGACCGCCACCCTTGGCTAGTCTGACCGCCCGGCTAGGCTCGGTCTGACCGCCAGCACATTGACTTAACCGGATTTTCTCTCTGAAAATCCGAACCCTTTCTGAAAATTCAAAAATGAATAGAAATTTTGACCCAAAACTCCAAAAATTATGAGACTAAGTGCAGAAGAATTCTCTCTCTTGCTAATTTTTGCCGAGCCTAAATTTCAAAAATCACCTTTATGGCTGGTCAGACCGCCACCAGCCACCTGGCTTGCCCAAAGGCCGGTCTGACCACCAGTGGTGGCCGGTCAAACCGCTAGCTAGGCCTGTCTAACCGCCGCCTAGGCTGGTCTTATCGTCTACAACTTGGCAGCATCTGAATTTTGCCGGAAACAGATGTTTTGACAAACTCTCACCACTATTATCAATTTTATCATCATTCTAAGATTATAAACATATCTCTGCAGTATCTACAGTTTGCATCGTCATCATCTGCCCGCGACAAAATGCATCGTCATTTTCCGCCCGCGACAAAATCCTAGCGAAGGAAACGAAGATTAAACTAATATCGCAGGCAGCAAAGCTAGTCGAGCCGGCCATTGGTGAATCCGGCGGGGCCCGTCCGCGTAGCCCCACCGACCGTCGCCCGGTCCCACATCAAGCGCTCCACCGGGCCGTCGATCCGAGTCCCGACGGCTGGATCGGATGTTTGACGATGGCGCTGGGCCCCACGCTGACTCGGCCGCGCGACATCCGGAGGGGATAAACTCCCGCCGCGCCACGGAGGCTGCCGAACCGACAGCCACCACGTGTCCCACTGCCCGCGCAACGGAGAAGAGAGCTCGCAGACGCGAGGCCCCGGAGCCGCGCGCGCCGGCTATAGATACGTACGCGGCTTCACCGTCTCAGTCGCGCCCACGCTACCCTTGCCACAAAACTTGCCCGTGTTTTCTTCTCGCCCCCGCTCGTCGCATCATGTGTGGGATTTTAGCCGTTCTGGGCTGCGCCGACTGGTCGCAGGCCAAAAGGGCTCGCATCCTCTCCTGCTCCCGTAGGCAAGCACCCATTGCACTCTCCGTCTCCAATCCCTCGCGGTTCTGATATCCATTTTGTTGAAATGATCTTGAGGTTTTGGATGATGAACTTGTCATTAATTATAGTATCTGTGTGCGTTAAACGTACGTACGTGTTTGCTAATTGTTCTTGAACTTGCCGGAACGAGCTAGCCATGGGGATCAAGGAGTTGCTTGTTTTGTCCTTGTTGGTCTTTTGTCTCTTCGCGGGGGGTTGCATAGGAATCATAAAGAATCGAACAGTAAGGGCAGATCTAAAAAGAACACGGGAGTCTTTATTGTTCATTAAGCCCCGTGTTTAGTTGTTATTGGTTATTCTGTTGGTACGACTCGGCCACTCATCAGGGTTGGATTTTTGACTGGCGGACGTACGTGTTCGATTCGATGTGATGCAGGTTGAAGCACAGGGGGCCGGACTGGTCCGGGCTGTACCAGTGCGACGGCAACTTCCTCGCGCAGCAGCGGCTCGCCATCGTCTCCCCGCTCTCCGGCGACCAGCCCCTGTACAACGAGGACAGGACCGTCGTCGTCGTGGTATGGATCACCAGCGCAAATGGCAGAGTTGTCACGTTGTGACCACTCGTATATATGCTTTGTTACCACAGTGCTTGCTTATCGCTGCTCGTTTGCTAAACTTTTGTGCTGTGTGAAAAAGGCCAATGGAGAGATCTACAACCACAAGAAGATTCGGAAACAGTTCGCCGCGAGGCACACCTTCAGCACCGGCAGCGACTGCGAAGTCATCATCCCTCTGGTGAGAGAGATCGGTTCGGTTCCAACGACCAGATTCAGGCTTGCGAATTGCAATGTGAAAAAAAGTACTAGAAAACTGAATACTGATGCCGACCTTCCTTGCTGTTGTTGTCTCAAGTACGAGGAGTACGGCGAGAACTTCGTCGACATGCTGGACGGCGTGTTCGCCTTCACCCTGTACGACACCCGCAACAAGACGTACATGGCCGCCCGCGACGCCATCGGCGTGAACCCCCTCTACATCGGTTGGGGCAGCGACGGTACGTGTGTCAAGCGGCAAACCGCTCCGACGTGCACTAACTTCTCACGTTTCTGTAACCGCGAGAAGGCTCAAGTTTCAGTGTTGCAGAACAGAGCACAGTTCGCATGAGAAGTGCCACACTGATCTTTACTTTTTCTTCCCTGGGTGATGTCACAGGCTCCGTCTGGATATCGTCCGAGATGAAGGCGCTGAACGAGGACTGCGTGAGATTCGAGATCTTCCCTCCCGGCCACCTGTACTCGAGTGTCAGCGGCGGGTGCAGGCGGTGGTACAATCCGCAGTGGTTCCTGGAGAACGTCCCGGCGACGCCGTACCAGCCCCTTGTTCTCAGAGAGGCCTTTGAGAAGGTGCAGAATATACAAACACGGCACCACATGATTTTGCCTTGTAGGGTAGTGTGATGGGGACCGACGCACTGACAATGACCATACATGCGCATGTGCTCTGCTCTGTTTGTAGGCCGTCATCAAGAGGCTCATGACCGACGTGCCGTTCGGCGTTCTCCTCTCCGGTGGCCTGGACTCTTCTCTTGTCGCCTCGGTGACCAAGCGCCACCTCATCGAGACCGAAGCCGCCAAGAAGTTCGGCACTGAGCTCCATTCCTTTGTCGTTGGCCTAGAGGTTTTGTTCATCATTCGCAGACGTTTTATCTCGGTGTGTCCTTTAACAATGAACCACGGAACGCTCAAGTTTTGTGTGTGTGCTTGGACGTTTCAGGGCTCCCCTGATCTGAAGGCTGCAAGAGAGGTCGCGGACTACCTAGGAACTATCCATCACGAGTTCCATTTCACTGTCCAGGTATTTTTTTTTAAAAAAAAAAAGGGTAAAAAGGCGCTGTGTGGTACAACGGCTTACTTGATTAGAGCAGCCGTAACAGATTCACACAAGATATACAAGTACTATAACTCCCAGAAATTTGAGATTAAAAGCGTAAAGTTTTAAGGCTTTTGCCACTAACCGTACTCATGGGGGAACCGGTCGGGTCAGAGTACTGATGAGTGATGAATCATTTGGCCTTTCTAGGATGGAATTGATGCGATCGAGGAGGTCATCTATCACGACGAAACGTATGACGTGACGACGATACGTGCTAGCACGCCGATGTTCCTCATGGCGCGCAAGATCAAGGCGCTCGGAGTTAAGATGGTGCTGTCAGGGGAAGGGTCTGACGAGCTCCTTGGTGGCTACCTCTACTTCCACTTCGCCCCCAACAAGGAGGAGTTCCACAAGGAAACCTGCCGCAAGGTGCGACACTAGAACCACACAAAACAACAACAAACTCTTCTCAATTTCTTTTCGATTTGACACGAAAATGCCCTGCTTCCGATGTAATCCGCAGGTGAAAGCGCTCCATCAGTACGACTGCTTGCGTGCCAACAAGGCGACGTCGGCCTGGGGGCTGGAAGTTCGTGTGCCGTTCCTCGACAAGGAGTTTATTAACGTCACCATGAGCATGGACCCTGAATGGAAAATGGTAGATCTCGTATCTGCCGTGAAGGAGAAATGACTGTTCTGACTTCATTTTCGTTGCTGTAAATTTGCTGATGTTTTCTTTGTTGCGACGCAGTACAATGCTGATTTGGGGCGCATTGAGAAGTGGGTTATGAGGAAGGCGTTCGACGACGAGAAGAAGCCTTACCTGCCAAAGGTAGAAATACTAGTCCTTTGTGATTTTCAGATTTGCAATGCTCACTGTGTGTTCTGAACTAAAGACGTCTGCAATTTTCCCCTGCACAGCATATTCTTTACAGGCAGAAGGAACAGTTCAGTGATGGTGTTGGCTACAACTGGATTGATGGCCTGAAGGCTTTCACAGACCAACAGGTAATTACTGACCATTTCAGCTGTAATGTACATCTCCTAAATCACCTAAATTGACCCCTAATATATATACCGTTCATCCTTTCAGGTCAGCGATGGAATGATGAAGAACGCTGCTGAAGTGTACCCACACAACACGCCCATCAACAAAGAGGCGTACTACTACCGGATGATATTTGAGAGGCTCTTCCCCCAGGTGATGGATGCACTCAGACGCCGTGCTCTAAACTGATGGTTTGTAGTACTACCTCGGAACCGTGCACTGATGCTCATCGCGAATCTTAATGCAGGACTCGGCGAGGGAGACCGTGCCGTGGGGCCCGAGCATCGCGTGCAGTACGCCGGCGGCCATCGAGTGGGTGGAGCAGTGGAAGGCCTCCCATGACCCCTCCGGACGGCTGATCGCCTCTCACAACTCCGCCTCCGCCCACACGAGCAACCACGCCAAAGGCAACGGCGTGGTGGCTAACGGGAACGGCGCGGCCAACGGGAATGGCAACGGCAAGCTGGAATAACGCCAGTGGATTCATGCTAGCCGCATATCCTCGCGCTAGCTAGGCCACCGTACGTGGTGTACATTAGAGAATTTGACTAGACTAGTAACTAGTTGTACCGTCGTATTGTACGCCTCCTAAGTGCGTGTGCGTGTGCGAGCGAGCGAGCTGCAGGCAATTCAAGCATGTGGAAGTTGTCACTTTGAACTCGATCTTGAATTGAGCTATCGATCCACCTTAAAATATTTCCTGAGTTTTGTTTTTCCTCGTTTGTTTTTTTTAAAGCATGGCAGGAGAGCTGCCATCATTGCATTAAAGGTGGATAGAAAAAAACCAAGTACAAAAGTCCAATCCTACAAGTTGTAATCCATGACGCACCAAGCCATAGATTCCGACGAGATGCAATGAGCCGGACGACATCAGACGCTGCTAGAGAACTCGGCCCTACATCTTATTTGTCACAACAGAAATGCAAAAACGCAAAAAAAAAAAAAAACACCTAGACCATCTTACGAGGACTCTCCCTATTTCCCCCCCCCTCCTGGTGTGTCTGCCTTGGGAGTTCTTTCTTTGTTCGTGCTTTTCGGTGCTTTTCAGAGACATCGCTCTTCATGCTATCTTCTTCCGCTGACTTCGGTCTCGGGACTTCCTTCGGAGCAGCTTGTTCGCCGTCGTCTCCATGAGCCTGGAGCCTGAGCTCTGTGCATGTTAACAGCTCCTCCTTATTATCGTACTCCGAAGGCGTTGGGGCCTTGATCGTTTCTTCCGCCTAGTGGCTGAAGAGCGTGATTCTCTGGCTCGTCCAGCTTGTTCTCCCCTGTCGCGCGGCGCCTCCTTGTTGATCTGATGTTCATGTAAGCGTCGTGTCTTCTATCGGTAAGTAGGCTGCTAATTTGTTTTGCCCCACTTATTATCCAAGACCTGATTTCTTCTTTGATTATTGCTACCGTCCTGATCACCTCGTTCCTTTGGTGCTAAAAAATTCTTCTGTTTCTTTCTTTCCAAATTTGCTACAGTGTCAGTATGATTAATGAGCTTTGGCCCTTCCTACTCGAGACCACTTCTCTTTGTGATATTTCCATCCACCAATCCAGAACCATCTCATAAGCGTCCCCTTGTGTTGGTAGTATGTTTCTATGTTGTGCCTATGATGCTATAGCGTTCCAAACCCTCTTTGTGTAGGCGCAATTGAGGAGCAGATGTCGTGTTGTTTCTGGGTTGTTTGTACAGAGCAAGCACCAAAAATCATTTTGCATATGCCTTGTTGTTAGGATGTCCGCCGTTGGTATCCGTTCCTGAACAACCAGCCATGCAAAAAAAATTACATTTTTGTGGCGCCCAAGAGTCCCAAATAAGGCTTCTTGATCGATCCCATGAACTGTGCCTTATATGCCGACCTGGCCGTATATGTCCCAGTCGAAGTCTATTTCCAAGAGATATCATCTGGTATTTCCGGTGTGAGTGCCACGTGCGACTTTGCCGTACAGGTGCACAAAATCCAAAATGTGGTGCTCTGTGATATTTCGTTTGAGGTATGTGATCCAATTATTTTCCTCTAGTGCCTCCCTCACCGTCCTATTCTTTCTGGCCGCAATGCGATACAGATTAAGGACCACATCTTTGAGGGGTGTGTGCCCCCATCTAAGCATCCTTCTAGAAATTTGTCTTGTCCCCACTTCCCAGCACAATTTTTGTTGAAACACGAAATAGCTCGTGGTCCTTCTCATCGATTGGAAGTCGCATCCCATTTCACTGTTTTTCAAGCTCCTTCCATTGGTACCACAACCATCGAAGGCAGAGGGCCTGACCAAAAAAGGCAAGGTGTAGAACTCTGAGGCTGCCCCACTTTTTTTGGCAGCACACTGTATTCCAGTTGACCCAACATTTGCCCCCTCCTGTGTGTAAATCATTCCCTCTCCAAAACCAAGCCTTGCGGCACTTATCGATTTGTTTTCGCGTCCAAGCTGGAAGGTCGACCGGTGTCATGTGGTAGATGGGTATATAGGTGAGAACCGCCTTGAGCATCGTAAGTCTTCCAGCTCTGGATAACATTATCTTTTCGTAGCCCGCAAGCCTTGCATCAATTTTATCTAAAAGGGGCTGAAGATGCACCTTCCTGAGCTTGCGCAGAGACAGCGGGAGTCCTAGATATGTGCACAACATGCACCTCCTGGTGGCTGAAAAATCATGAAGGATGGTGTCTAAATCTAGTTCTTAACATTGGATTGGTATGACCGTGCTTTTATTTTAGGTTTATCTTTAATCCCATCACCTCTTCGAATATGTTCAGAAGCTCTTTTAGGTTGTCCAAGTCTTCTTTGATAGGTGGCAGTCGTACCTTGACCGCCCCCGGCTCAGGGGAGATAGCCACCCCTCCGTTGTGGCCGTGTTCAGTAGGCATTGTAAAGCATCAATCGCCACAATGAATAGATACAAAATTCTTGACACTATTGGCCCCCTGTTGATCCTAAATTCCAAATCTAACCCTCGTAACTCGTAAATTCCATTTCTAGCCCCCTCTCCCACGTGTTGCACTCAGGGAGGACAGCAGGTAGGTGTTGCCATCGGGGGCAGCAGCGCCTATCATTGCGATAGGATGTCTACGCATCTTTGGAATTTTTCTAGAATTTTATATGTTATGAAATTGTTTCAAAAATTAAGGGTTTATGTCTCGAAAATTAGGATGAAAGGTTTCAAAAATTAGGGTTTCATTTATTATGAAGTCTATTTTAATTTGCAACTGCAAATCACATCATCTTTTCGCATTCAATTCTTCGCGTAGCAATGATTGCGATAGGATGTCTACGCATCTTTCATCAGCGGTGTCTATCATATGTCCATCCTTGTGCCTCATGTTGTACCACACAGTCCACATATTTGTCAATTTTTCCAAGATGCAATATGTATCAGTTCTACCAATTGCGTTCTACAAGTGTATATACATTCAAATAATTTTCTTGAGCCGTACGAGGGGAAATCACCTCAATGTTTGTAGGGGCAGTGTTTAGCTACATCTATTCCAATAAGCTATCTATCGAATCGTTGCAATTGATGCTCGATCAACAAGAGAATGAAGAGATCTTCGAAAAGTAGGTTTTCATGCTCCGATAAAATTTAATTTTAAATATTGTCTCTTTATAAGCAAAACATGAGTTACAATCAAAGGAAATTATTTTTGATCGGAAGGATTAATCAAGAATTGAAATTCCATAATTGAAATTCCCTAATTCCATAAATCAAGTCCAAATTAAATTCAACCATGAGCTCAATTCATAATTTAGAAATCAAAATGCAATTACACATACAAATAATTAATTTAGAAATCTGAATGCAGTTACGCATGCAAAAGCGAATAACGTTAGTCCCTGTCACGCCAACTCTAATGGCGTGACAAGGCAGACTTGTCACACCATGAGTTACGGCATGACAGATGCCACACAAGCCCTCCACGCTGACACGACGTGCGACCAAGGGCTTGCGTGGAAGTTTTGGTCACGCCGCTATGGGTGGCGTGACAGCACGATTTGGCCACGCCACCACCGGTGGCGTGGTCAAAGTGGTTAGATTTGAAAATAAAGTTCGCAATGGATTAATTAAAAATAATATTTAAAAAGGATTAAATAATAATAAAATTCTATTCATTTCTTATCTTATTTTATTCTCTTCTTATATCATTCTTAGGTTCTTACCTCTTATGTTTTCCGAAATCTGTTTTCAAAGTTAAATTGACTTTCTCACCTCGGTAATCTCCATAGGATCGAGTCTTCAGTAATCAAAGTGGTGGATGGCCTAGAAGTTTCAAGATCTGCTGATTATTTCAAGTCGATCGCCCATATAAGTTAAACTTAGTAGTGTTGTACCAAAGTTGCATTTCTCAGTTTTACTACCGTTTAGTCCGTACAATAGGATCTTTTGCGTGAGTGTCGCATTTTATTACTTCTTAATAGCTTTTCAGCTATTTGTTCTTTGGGCTTAACCAATTTTCCTCAGTTCGTTTGTTTCTGTCTTTCTCCCTTGTTCTCTCTCGTCTTCTATTCTTTTCCCTCTCACCTATCATACTTTCTCCCCCTCATCTATTAAACTTCGGAAAATTTGCTACAGATGGTTCTCAACTGGGAGTCGCCCAATACAGTGTCTCAGTTCAGAAGTTTCCTTGGTATGGAAGGATACTATAGCTATTAGGAACCCTTTTTTACGGACCAAACATATTTGAAACCCTTTTTTTACGGTCAGGCACAAATTTTAGCTGGTGTCACAACACTATAGCTAAACCCTAAACCGCCAAGCCAAACCTATAAAAAGCTTATTATAGTAAGTAGAAGTTGATCATTAGCCCCGAGTGCTAACTTCTTATTGTCTGTAGCACACAGCCAGAAGGAGATCATCATATGCTTCCTGAAACCCTCTGTTGTCATGCAGCACAGGGCAATAAATCTTCCAGTGCCCGACCACACTGCAGTGGAAATAAGTATGGGTGATTTCGTTGGTGTTTCCAATTCCACCATAGAAATTGGTTTGTGTAGCATACTTGGTGATTCCCGAGCGGCTATAGCAAAGGGTGTAGGGTGAGCAAGTGCCAAGCGACCATTGGGTACAATATTATCGTCAGCAATGTCAAATAGCCATTCATCATCTTCAGGTTGATCAAGATCGACTGTTCTGTTTTCATTGTTCTCTTCCATGTTAACCAAATTGTACTCATTAGCTTCTTTCTTAAATGCATTATACTCCAAATGATCATTCTCCCTTGGATTATTGTTTCTAGTTTGTAGTGGTTCTTTAGCATCAGCGTTGACTAGCACATGGTAAGGGCATGCACCTTGTCCCTGCAAAATGAACAAATATAGTAACTGGGATACGATGGTAACAACAAAACCATATAGGCTGCATATGGAAGGTAATTGTAGAATTTCCACAGTGGAATCTAAACTCACGTATTGAGTAGTAATTCATATCAATCATGTAAAAAGAAAACATCTCTTCACAACTACTCCGTACAACTTAACAAATAAGGTAACAACATAGGGAGATATAAAGGTACTGGATAGCTCACTTGTGTCTTATCTAAACCCTATTTAGTGAGAGATAGGACATTTAGGACATTTTAACACATAACAATTCACACAGAAGCGATTGACGTTAGTGGAGGAATACGCATGTGCGCAGACAAAAGGGCCCTATGAAGAATTAGGTGGTGGGGTCATGGCAACAAATCTTTCTTGTTGAGATAGTAAGACATTTTAACATAGTAACAATTTACACCAGAAGTGGTTGATACAAGTGGAGGAATACATGTGCATAAACAAAAATGCCACATGAAGAATTAGGTGGTGGGGCCATGTCAAGTTGGCAACAAATCTTTCATAGTCTATTATTGATGTAACATCCCGAGAAAAGGGTTTGTATTTCAAATATATAAAAATGTGGTCATTTTAAAACTTTGGCTGCATCTCTTGGTCATGCATTCTATTTGGATTTTAATTCAGAATTTTGTTGTTTGTAAAACCTAAAACATCAGCTTATGAAAATACAAGTATTTAGAAACTTCCAAAAATTTTAAATAAAAATATAACACATAAAAGACCCTAGAAAATTTATATAAGGATCAACTCTAGGTCAGAAACCTCCCCTAAATTTTTCAGGATTTTAGGAGTTGTTTTGCTATATTTAAAACCCACTCAAACTCCTAGCTTTCACAAAAATCAGAAAAACAACCCCAAACCCTAACTTACCTCCTCTTCCATCGACCGGACTAGTCAAACCACATTCCCACCGCATCACCTTTTCCGACTAAGCCATGTTGCAGCCGAACCATCTCAGCCCGAACCCACTTACCAGTCCTTCTTCTCCACGCGGCGCAAAGGGCTACGCCAGCGCACGCCTACGCATGGACACCACTCCAGAGCGCTTGCTCCACCACCGAGCTCTTCCCCGGTTTTGGCCTCCACGCCCATTGTTTCCCTCGGTTCCGACCGCATCGGCGCGCATTAATCGCTCGATCAAGTCTTACAACTACCCTAGTGTCGCCCATGCCCGAGTGCTATCCTGGGTGGACTCCGCTAGTCTTCTCGCGAACCCTCCGCCCCATCAGCTATAAATAGCCCCCAATGCCACCCCGTGATATCTCTTCGCCACCCGGTACTCATCCCACTTCCATTCTCTCTCAACCACGACCGAGAACTTGGTAAGGCCCAAGCCCCGTGTTCGGCTGAGGCGCCGCCTCATCGTTGCCGGCGATCCAGAGACCCCCGCATTCCTCCACCTTTGTCACATTATGTTTTGGATCACCAAAATCACTTCCCCTAAAAAAATTGAAGTTTTGATCATAGGAGCAGCCGCAACTCCTTTCTTCATCCGCTCCGCCCAGTTGAGCCAAAACTGAGGAATCCTCCACTTCGGTGAGCTAGACTCCAATTCAATCCTCCCTAACCATCCATCTCTATACCCCCCTTGAAGCATCTCCGTGGGTTGAATGCTCATCATTTTGTGCAGATCTTTCTCGCCGCTTGGAGCTCTCGCCATCGCCGCCGGTCAACGCCGCTAGAACTCCTCGAACCACCTCAGAAGCTGCCTCCTGCTTTGGTGAGTTCCTAGTGCCCTAGGGCTACTCATGCGCGTGTGTTATTGCTTAGAGCGTCCCCACGTTGCGAGTTGGCATCTCGGCTGAAAGTCTCTGCCGCCCAACCTCATCGCATCGCTACATAGGACCACCGCCTCACCACAAATAACCTTGGGTGCGCATGGGCATGACGGTTCTGTTTTTGGCCATAGCTCACGTCGTCGTGGGCTGGTTCGCCGGTGATTGGCCGGAGAACCCAGCGCTCAGGAACTCTTTGCCCTATCCTAACCGAACCACCACTGTAGCGGGCATTTAAAACCAAATCTCCGATGATTAGGAGTAAAAAGGTGATTAAATGGTAAGATGATGATTCGCTTTACTCGCTGACGGGTGGGGTCAAATAGAAATCAAGGGAATTAAATGATCCGGTTTTCCGCACCAAGTCGCTGTCGTGTGGGGCCACACACAAAAAACCCTGTGTACTAATACACTGAGGGTTGCGCTGAGACAATGACGTGTGGGCCTGGGTCCTTAAACTGCACAGCGATCCACCCCGTGGACTAGTGGATAATGCGCATGGACCAAAGGTCCACGCACTATTATGGTGAGCTGAGCCGCTGACAGCGGGTCCCACCAGTAAGTTTTTGGAAAGTACACCTATAGTGTTGAGGAGAATACACTTTCCATAATCGGCAAACGTAAACCTCATAAGAACAGCGAGAGAATAAACTTTCTTGGTTAGGAGGCGTATTTCTTAATTTAATTGGAATTTCTTAACCAAACCAAAATGAATCTTTAATAACTTTTGCTAGGAAACTCTAAATGAGTTAATTGTTGTCTCTAAATTTGTATAAAATCATAATATACCTGAATATGCAAAAATATTTTAATTTGGCTACTGTTTGTATTCTTTTTGCATTATTAATTGATTTCTAGCTCTTTTTACATTAGACATTGATTGCGCGAACGAAATCTACGACGACCAACCGATATCATTTTCAGAACAACCTGAGTAAGGCAAGCACCCCCTTTGATCATATTGATCCCAGTATTTTACTTACTGTACTTTATTTTGCAAATCTATTATTGCATGAGTGTATGTTTGATATCAAATTGCTATATTCGGGAAGCCGGTAGTTGTTAATCCTAATTGATGTATGAATTCCCTTGATATGTTGATATCCTTACTATTGTATACATTAGGACATGGGTTAGACAATATATAATGTCTGCTTTGGAATTTGAGTGCCAGTTATCGCACAAATGCTTACTAGAACGATAGTTTTTCCCTGAAAGAGATGTATAAAGGACAATATGATAAATGTGAATATGGGAGATTTGTGAAAATATCCAGAGGGGTGTGCCTCTATTATTTTGTATAAAAACAAACTGCAAAAACCTAGTTTTGGACACGGGCAAGCTATATTATATTCTGAAAAGAGTGGGGAAGGATTCTCACTAGTAGATAGGGGGAGATTCTCGCCCGAGTCAATTAAGGGGCGAACGCTGGAATATCCGACCTAAGCGTAAGCGTACAACTACATATGTTGCAATGGATGGCCTTAGCTAATTAAGTCATCGAAAAATTAGCCTTGCACGTAGGTAGGCCGTAGAGTGCGGACAGGGCCAAGGGACCAGTATGTCCGAAGGGGCTCCCTCACTGAGGTGTTGGGAATAAAGTTTGCCGACACAACTGCAAAGCCTCACTCGACGGGTATACCTGGGTTCAGTGTAAAAAACGTAGCAATGAGACGGGTATACTCGGGCGTAGTGAGGATCAAACTTCGTTGGGCTAGTGTAAGGATAGGATTAGATGATGTAAAGGCTTCGACACGTGCTCTAGACTGCTTACCTAAGGTCGTGAGCGGTGGCATCGCCGGGTGCCAAACAAACTAGAGAAGTCGTGTTATGTGGGTAAAGTTGTACACCTCTGCAGAGTATAAATCTATTATAATAGCCGTGCTCACGGTGATGAGTGTGCTAAGTGTAGTATTGCTGGGTATAGTCTTGATTTTCACAAAAGTTGTCTTATCGGGAAAGTGGGGAATGGTTTGTGATTTATTTGAGATAACTGTCATGTTTTGGCTGAACGTGAAATGTTGCTCGCAACCAAGGAAGACTACGAGTTGTAGTCGTTATCATTGTTGGATCATTCAAATACTTATTACTGTCCAGTATCTATTTAAAATGTTCTTTCAAATACCATTGCAAAGTATTACTTATGAATATTGCAAATAAAATATGCTTAATGCACAAGAACTCACTACTACACACAGCCTCATCACAGACGGTTCGGAACAGTCATCACAGATGGTTCGAACAAATCGTGTTTTTGTACGCTCGTGATAAGTCGGCGGTTATCACGAGCGGTTAAAAATCCGTCGTGATAAGTCACAACACGAGCGGTTCTAATTATATAACCGTCGTGATATCTAATTATCACGACGCTCTATTCAAGAACCGTCTGTTATAGACGCATATCACAGACGGCTCTATTTACGAACCGTCTGGGCTATGCACATATCCCAGACGGTTCTATTTACGAACCGTCTGTGATATGCACATATCCCAGACGGTTCTCATTATATAACCGCTCGTGATATGCACATATCCCGCAGCGGTTCGTAAATAGAACCGTCGTGATAAAGGATATCCTGAGCGGTTCTATTTACGAACCGCTCGGGATATGTATATATCACGAGCGGTTATATAATAGAGCCGCTCGGGATTATACATATCACAGACGGTTTGATTGATAAACCGTCTGTGATAGTTATTTCAGCATAACTATTTTTAAAAAATTTTCGGCTAGCCTCAGGATTGCTAGCCATGCCCTCTGAAAATAAGCAGGCAGAAAATAGATACATCACAGATATCAATCGTTGACAACCCAAAGTGATCATTGTCATACAAACGAACATATATCAAATACAGTCAAACATTGTAATATCAACTCGTTCAGAAAATATTGTCATACAACCCAAAGTGACAACCCAAAGTTTACCATTGAATCACAACTATTCAAAGTGAATTACAACTATATCAAATATATTAATTGTTTCAAGGTCGTTCAGTAGTGAAACTCTCCGTTGGCGCAATGATATCCGTCATGATGAAGGTGCAGAGCCTCCTCGAACATCCGAGATCTCTTTCTGAACGAGTGAATCTAAATCTATATTCAAAACCTACAAACAAGAGTAAAGTGTTACACATATATATTTAAATTTATAATTAGCAATTATTGCGAGATTGACCAACCTCGGGATCCGGCAACCTAGCACTCATGAGAATCGCATATGATGGCAAGCGTAGAATGCACATTCTTACGCTTTTCTTGTGACTTGAAAAAATAGAATTACATATATAGGTATAGTCGGTTCAAGACGCATTATTAAGTATGATATAGGATTATTGTGTTGTAGCACGCATCGGAAATCGTGTCCTGTGATTAAGTGTGGCGTTCGTTTCCTTGTATAGCCCTCCTCGGCAATATAGGAGATGAGCGACCTACATGTTTCAAAAAGTTAACCTCGGCCATTTCAAACGAAGGAAGACTACAATAGAGTTATGTATGGAGGAAATGAGCACACCTGTCGACTACTTCTTGCACAAGGGTGAAGTCGTGGCCTTTTTTCATTAGGGAATCAAGGTATAGTACCTGATTCCTCTTTGGTATAATGACTAGAAGGATCCAGTGATGCCTACTCATGTATGTCGCTATAGTCATTAAACCTAAGTTCATACTGCGTATAAAGTACAAATGAAATTTGTATAGCAAGTAGTGAAGCACTTACTTCTGGTTGTAGGGCACCATCATGTAGTCCACGTAGTTTTGAGCAAGCAATCCTGCCATTATGTATTTCTCGACGTAGGATGCGTCTGCCAAGATGGTTTGCTCAGAGACCACGTGTGGGTCGAGGAAACCCACCGGTTCTTTCAATCGCCGGGCAGTTTTAATCATGTATCTATACATAAGCAATGAGTTGTTATATTACGTGAATGTATGTGAATGTAGAACTTGATTGTACACACTTACGATTGTCAAAGATCGTAGAAGTGAGGCATCGAGGGCTTTGAGGTTGAATAGGTCGAACAAGTCGTGAAGCCCACGATGAAGGGGTCGGCTCGTGGAGGAAATAGTCCTCCGTATCGGCGGTGATTCCATCGCGCACCCTTTCTCTTTGGTCTTCGCAAGTACCGGCTATGCAAACTCGACAACCTAATCCAGCGAGGCTAATCGTGCTCGTCGTCAACGGACTTCCAAAGAGTATTTCTTAGGGTTAGAGGCGGAGCGCCTTAATGTTCTTCGATTTCGATTTGTCTGAACGACTTGCCTCGCCACGCGTCTTCCTCCGTCGACGACTCGAGGCGTCTGACGCACGCTTTATTTGTTCGTTCGGTGTCTTCTCCACGGGAACCGATGAGGCGGGCTTCTGAAGCGAAGGTTGAGGTGCAGTCATGGAGGGTCCTGTTGGAGAGACATGGTCGTGTCGAGATGGTTGGGGTAGAGTCATCAAAAGTTGAGGCGGCACTGCAGGGTCCGGACGATGTCCTTCAAAAGTTGAATTGGAGGGGCATGGTCGTGTGGAGATGGTTGGGGTAGAGTCATCAAAAGTTGAGGCGGCACTGCAGAGTCCAGGACGATGTCCTTCAAAAGTTGAATTGGAGAGGCATGGTCGTGTGGAGATGGTTTGGGTGGAGTCATCGAAGGTTGAGGCGCACTGCAGGTCGAGCGATGTCCTTCTTTGGCCACCGAATAAAGCATGCAGGCATCCCCTAGTGTTATGATTTCGTCGTTGGCGAATCTCGGCGGGACGGCCCTAAAATTATCATGTACCATGTCCACCGGACCTCGGCGTAACCTCGCCGCCACGGGCACCGTCGCACTATCCCTTCATTGCATGGATACACCACCCCCCGTCCAGCCTCAATAGACATCCCAACCATCCTCACTTGGAATCCATCTCCCACATGTGAAGGTCGACAAGTACGGCGTCACTACCGTGGATCTCGATCGTGTCGGATACAAAGACGAACCATTCGCATCAAGCTAACCAAGTTGTTCAAGTCTTCTATGTAACCGACCCGCAAATAAGAAGCGCCACGTAGTTCTTCATGGAAAAGAAGGATTGTCGGAGTTGAGAATGTAGTGGACGAGGAAGAATACAATCAATTTGACGAGTTGCCTCATTTCGAGACGGCATCGGCTCGAGGAAGAACCCAATGAGGAAGCTAGCTATATGCGCGTCGATCATCATGAAGGACTATATTTTAATTAAGAAATTACTCCATTGTAATTAATTTATTCCATAACATCATGTGTTATGAACTTGTAATATGTCGACGTATATTTTGATGTCAACGTGGAATTGTAATCGCTCCGTCCTTGTGGACCGTATATTTTGGTGCATTAAAAATTCATTTAATTTGGAAAATAGTCCAGTGCACCACCTTTCTAGAAACCTAAAAACTAAAATTTTATGGCAAATAGTCTAACACCATTGCAAAGAAACCGGTATACTCATGCCTAATCCTCGCGATCGTCATCACAGAAGACGACGAGTCGCCCCACCCTTCCACACCGCAGCCAATGCTCGTGCACCGGTGGCCATCCTCCGACGCGCCACCCGCCCATGGCGGCCTTCTTCCCACGCCGCGCTGGACCATGTCGCGGCGAGCCTCTAGCACCGCCTGCACTCCGGTTGGTCTTGGCCGTCTCGCACCCGCCGCCGGTCGGCTCGTCCTCGACTGGCCGATGTAGTGCTTCCCAACGCCGCGCGTCTCGTCGGCGTGTAGAGGAGGAGACCGAGCACGAGGCGCGCCTTGTGGCGCCACACGCCGCCGTTCAAGGAACATGAGGCGCGCCGCATGTCTTGGGCGCGAAGACAAGCCCGAGGCCGACGATGAAACAAGCCCGGGTTGCGCGCGGCCGGTGGTTGACGACGGCGAGGTAGCGCTTCGTTGTCTCGCCACTTCATCGCCTCCTCTCGCTCGGCCACGCGCCTCCCCACGCGCGTTCCTTTGACACCTTGTACAAGGCCTTGCAACTATATGCATACATTCAAGATGTTAGAATAAATAGTAGTATGTACGTGCGTATATTGTAGACATAAAGATGTACGACGTTAATCGTAGGTCGCATAGGTCCTCCATGGTGAGGAGAGCTCGCGGCCACGGCCGACGATGTCGACGGCGACATCGTGAGAAAGAGCGGCGATCACCGACCTCCTCGCCTTGGTGTTGGCCCGATCGCTCGCATGCTAACCTTGGCGATTGACGTACTCAAAACCGTGAGACGAAGAGCGATGGGAGGAGTTTAATCTTGGTGATTATTCGTCGTATATCAAGAATTAGGAGTAATCGCACGTGAGACGAAGAGACGCATGTATCGCCGGCGCGCGAGAGACGAAGAGCGGTTGTGCGATGGTGAAGAGACACATCGCACGGAGAAGATGTTGGATATCACGACGGCTCTATATAGGAACCGCTCGTGATAATAATATCACGACGGTTATTTAATAGAGCCGTCGTGATACTAGTATATTACGCATTCTCAAATTGAACCGCTCGTGATATTTCCTGACGGTTTTATTTCCAAACCGCTCGTGATAAGCGTCCTCATCACAGACGATTCATATTACGAACCGCTCGTGATACTTCACGACGGTCAGTAATATGAACTGCTCGTGATATGTCCTCATCACAGACGGTTCTTTTTACCAACCGTCTGTGAAGTATCACAAACGGTTGGTAATAAGAACAGTCTGTGATGATGACATATCACAGACGGTTCCCAGACGGTTCCAAAGGGAACCGTCTGTATAAGTTCAACACAGACGGCTCCTTTGGAACCGTATGTGATGAGGTGTCTGCTATTGCCTGTTTTGTAGTAGTGACTTGTAGCAAAGAGTCTTCTCCTTGATAGCCTTGCATCTATATAAATTTTGCGATACACTACAAGTCTTTCTGAGTACATAAGTACTCAATCTTGCTTATGATGTTGTTTAGAATATGAAGAGGAGTCGATACCAGACGATGCGTTCTTCGCACCTGGAACCAGAGGGTTTGGTGACGGGTCTATCTAGGTTCTTGTTTCCTTGTCGGTTGCCTGAGGGTCGAATAGGCAAGCCACTGGAGCTTTTGCTACTTTTGTTATTTCTTCCGCTGCTACTTTACTCTGTTAGTACTGTTTAATATTTGGCCAGACGGCCTTTGTAATGTAATAACTATACCTCTTAAGTTAAGTACCCATTTGCTTTACTTTTACATGTGTATGTATGGATGTGTATGCCAAATATTGTAAATATGTGTACTAGCCACTGATCATTGGACTAGTATAGTACACACATAAGGTTTTTGGGTATTCCACGCCCGGGGGGTCTGACACTTGATTAAAGATGGTAGTTTCAAAATTTAATGTTTGAACTGGTTTGAAATCGCGGATGACATGGGAATTAACAGAAGACGCCAACAAGAATCAATTCTCTTTTTTAACCACACATCATCATTAGGACCCACCAAATTGAGGGCTAATGTTTTCCCCTTTTTGTGAGAAGATTTAGCATATTTCTCTTTTTTATGAGAGCATTTAATCATGCATCATTGTCGTCTTTTATTATATAATAGATTTTCAATTGAAGCTTCTCATGATTTTTTGGCAGCTTTTCTCAGGACTAGTACAGATAATAAAAGAAACACTATGCTATCATGAACTAAAATATCTTGTAAATAACAAAATAGTGTAACTGACCATCATATGACGATTTACTAAAACATTTTAAGATAAATGAAGATAAGAACATTAATAAAAAAAAGATTAACTTTGATATAGGACATATATAGTACTCTACTCCTTTAATTGTTAATTTTCTGCTTCCCAGCAGTACACTTGTAGATTGGCGTTGGCCAATTACTATTGAATCTAGCACCTTGGGAACTAACATTAACTGGAATTGTAGCGCCAGCACCTTGGGGACTATCATGAAACCCTAATTTCTAAAACCTTTCGTCCTAATTTTTTAGACCTGAACCCTTAATTTTCGAGATAATTTCAGAACATATAAAATTCTAGAAAAATTACATAATCAAGTCCACTGGGTAAGAAGCCTAGAAAAAATTCATAATGTTTGGACCTTATTTTCTATATTAGAAAATTCCTACAAACAGTATATTTAAATGAATTTTAGAGAAAAAATCAGAATGAATAAAATTTTGAAAAAATTACAGAAGCAACAAAACTGTGTCGGGAGGCTCCAAAAAAAATTTCATAATTTTTTGAGCTTGTTTTCTCTATTTAGAAATTTCTCCAAAAAAATATACTTAAATGGATTTTTGGGAAAAATTCCGCTACAATGCTACAATCGCCTTGGTGCGGTCCCCGACGGCAGCAACTAGCTACTACTACCCCCGACGGTAGCACCTACCTGCTACCCTCCCCGAGAGCAGCACGTGGGAGAGGGGGGCTAGAAATGGAATTTACAGGTTACAGAGTCTAGATTTGGAATTTAGGATCGACAGGGGGACAATAATGTCCAATCTCCATAGATACGGAGATAGGGAGTCCCCTTGTCGCACGCACCCGGCACTGATATCAAATTCTTGATCCTTTGATCCCGTTTAAGATGATTGCGGAATTTGATATACCCAGTAGAATTGAAATCCATTCTCTCCATCTTGATCGGTAAAGAGTGTCAAGCAAGTAAGGCCAAGATACCGACTCAAAGGCCTTAAGATGTCCAATTTGATCACGTGGGCTGACGTCCTCGTTTGTTTTTTGTTGCTACGATTACATACGTGACGTACAGCTACAAGTGCGCGTAGAGGATCTGGTTCCAGGCGTCCGGCACGCCGGGCACGCACCAGTGGATGCAGTCGGTGTACCGCTGCGGGTCGGCCTTCTGCTCGTCGGTGACCAGGAGGCCGCCGGTCTCGGTGTAGACGGAGACGTGCGCATCGACGCGGTGCTCCGTCAGCTGCGTGATGTTGAGCAGCGTGACGGGCACCCTCATCCTGCCCAGCACGCCCGACATCACCTCCATCATCCGCCGGTCGGAGCCGCTGCCCCAGTAGCCCCGCCGCGTGATTGGCCACGTCTCGTTGTAGCACCTGATGCCGCCTTCCCTGCCCCAGTTTTCGCTCCTGAAAGCACCAAGAGCCGTTTCTCTCGTGGGTCATCAAACTAATGAATCGGACAGCATCAGAAGTGGTCGATTTGGGCGTGAAAGTTGACAGAATGTGCCTCATGTGCGTGGTGGAGATGGACATGAAGAAGACCCTGGTGGCGCTGGGGTCGATGTTGGAGTCAACCCAGTTGGCCCATGTCTTGAGGCCCAGCCGGTACGCGACCCAGGCGTCCAGCTCCTCGTACCCGTCGTCCCCGAACGAGCCCCACCTGAAAAAACACAGCGATCACGCCGCACGTACAGTCGGTTAATCGCTTCGTCTGCATCGAGATTTCCGAGTGTACATAACATAGCTGCAGCTCGTCGATCGCTTACACTGTTTTGATCCTGTAGCCGGTCATCCACCAGACGTAGCTGTCGAACACGAGGATGTCGGCGCCCTTCCAGTGCTTGGCGTGCTCCTCGATGGCGTCGACGTGCAGGACCCGGCCGCCGGCCTCCAGTCTGATGTTCCGGTCGGAGTTGGACTCCACCAGGAACGGCGCCCAGTAGAACTCGATCGTGGCGTTGTACTCCTGCAGGGGCGTTGAATGCTGTCAGATTAAGACCATGCATGGATGCGGCGGTGCCATCAGCCGGTGGCACGCTGGTTGCGTACTTTTGCGGTGTAGACGGAGAGGGTGAGGCTGCGCTCCATGGACTTGGCGGTGTCCGGCACGACGGAGTTGACGAGGCAGACGAAGGAGAGCCACTGGCCCAGCTGCAGCGAGTCGCCCACGAACATCATCCTCTTCCCCCGCAGCTTCTCCAGCATGCCTGCCGGGTCAAACCTACACAAATACAGCGAACCACGATTTGGCCCGAAAACCATCAAAAAGTAGCCCAGTCCATTATACAGAAGAGAAGACTTTGATAGCAAATTGCTCCAAGTGTGGCCTAATAAGGCCTGACTTACCAGGGAGTCAGGGACCAAAGAGAGATGAATTTTAGGTCAGATTCGTCCCACTGTCTTTGACTAACCAACTAGCGTGACCCATAAGGCTCAAGACACATCCCTCAACGAGTCAACACAACCACCTAAAATTGCTGAGCAACAATGCCAGAACGTTGTTTAGCATATAGCACTTTCCATACATTTTTAGGTCAACTTTGCTAGAGAGGTGAAACACTGAAACTACATAAGTGTAGCTTAAAAAACGACGTGTCCCAATCCACTAAAACACAAATTTTCTATCTGCATACTCCCTCCGTCACAAAAGAATGTTGTTTTGGGTATATGCAGTCGAACTTTCTAAACTTTGGCTATTGGTATCTGTTTCAATATTTAGATTCAACACATGAAGATGATACGTATAGATTTGTCTCGAAAATAATTTTCATAAAAGTATAATTTTGTTAGGTTTTATAAATCTATTACAATAAAATTAGTGGTCAAAGTTGTGTTTTGGGGGACCATGTCGATGTCCAAAACAACATTGTTTTATGACTGGATGGAGTATCTAAAAACAATTGGTGATATTCAAGGTACATCCTTCGTTTTGGGGTTTAGAAAATTCAACAATAATCGTTAAATCAGAAAAAGAGCAAGAATCATACAAAATCTCTCATTAATCGAGAGAAAAGAGAATATATACACCGCTTAGTTTGGTGGGGCTAGATTATAACGGTGCATATTATTCATGTATAGATATTACAACTATCTATTATACTATTAAAGCGATAGAAAAATAAGCCACCACGTTCGCTCTTAAGGGCTATAAATTCCCATATTGATCAGTGGAAAAAGAGAAACATCTACACCATTGATTATGGTGGGTCCAGATTCTAATGATCTAGATTAAACGAAAGAGCCCATGTCAAATACAATATAGAAATAAGAGTTCATCTCAAGTACAATGCAAAAATAGTTGAAATTCAGAATAAAAATAAAATAAAATTAGCAATTTAATTTTGATACAAATTCCTACGTAAAATCACTGGATAAACATAATTCGGAATAAAAATTAAAAAATAGTAATTGGATTAGTATACGAATTCCAACAAAAAAAATAACTGGAATTCGGAATAAAAATAAAATAAAATTAGCAAATTGATTTCGATACGAATTCCAAAGTAAAATCACCGTTAACTGTAATCTGTATATATATATATATATATATATATATATATATATATATATATATATATATATATACATACATAAATTCCAATAAAAATAATTAAAAACAGGATAAAAATAAATTTTGCAATTTGATTTTCATATGAATTTCAAAGTAAAATACTTAAATAAATAAAATTTGGAATAAAAATATCATCAATTTGATTTCCATACGAATTCCTAAGTAAAATCCTAAATAAATATAACTCAAAATAAAAATTAAACCAAAAATAGCAATCGGATTAGTATACGAATTTCAACAAAAAATAATTTTATTTCAGAATAAAAATAAAATAAGATTAGCATTTTGATTTCGATATGAATTCCAAAGTAAAATCTATAAATAATTATAATTCAGCATAAAAATAACAATTGGATTAGTTTACAAATTCCAACAAAAAAATAATTAAAATTAGGGACAACAAATAAAAAAGAATTTACAATTTGATTTCTATACGAATTCCAAAGTAAAATCTCTTAATAACTAAAATTTTGAATAAATTAAATATAGGTTATAATGAGGATATCGTGAATGGTGTCCGAGGAGACCACGAAAGAGTGTAATGGCGTCGATTTGTCCTATAAGAAGACACTGATCCACAAGGAAACGAATATGAGAACAATTTCATGTTGCTCACCTTAGTTGTTCGACAAAGACAATATCATGCTGCTTGCTAGAGGCATTGAAGAGAAAGGCCGGAGTCAAAGGAGCTAAGTGTTATGATGACGAATGGTAAGCAACGGCGTTGTTGAAGAAGTCAATAGCTAAAGAAACTCAATAATAGGGAATCCATAGCAGAGAGGAGATGAAGCTTTGGATTAAAGACGAGCTATCGACAATATGTGATCACTAGGTAGCTAGGAGCATGCCATTGTTGGTAGGTGGTATGGCATCATCAACGATGATGAGAAGATTCTCTCTATCATTAGACAAAAACTAAGGTGAACATACCGACATTAGTGAAGATGGGAGGTCGTCGCAGTTAGTGAGGAAGCCATGTCGTTGAGTTGGACAATGTCGAAGAAGAGGAGCGACTGATACAGGAGAAGAAGACATCGAGCATGTGTATATACATGCATTCATCCTACGAATAGAAGCATGGGCGTACATAAACAAAGGAGCAAAGAGCTCGGAGTAGAGATAGCGTAACGATAAGGAATAGACTTGGAGCCATTGGAGAGAGCGTGATGGGTGTCCCGGCATAGATCCACAATATTTACACGTATATACGTGTAGATGTTACAGTAGTCATCATTAAGTGATAATTGGAGAGAAGTAGAAGGTAACTATGTGGTAGAGTATTGCATTGGAAGGAGTAGCAGCTGAGAGATATCGATCAAGAATTGGGTTTGCTCTTGGAAGTTGAATCAGAAAAATTGTGGTGGGGAGAAGAGATAGAAGACATATGGTTCGGTGGGGCTACCGACGTAAGGGCAGATAAGTTCAAGATAGGTCGTCTATGGTGCATCGGTGTATATATGGGCAAGGTACTCTAATACCATGTAAACTAATAAGATAATTTTGTTGCACATATAATCAATGCATTGCTTGATATTAACAGAGGTACATGTACGTGCATGCAAATATTTTGGAAAAGAGGTAAGGGCATGCAGCTACATGATGTATACATAAATGGAGTGGTTAAATTATTATACTCATGATTTTTTTTCATTAAAGCTCATATTTCAATTACGTTACTCAAATTGTATTTTCCTTCAAGCTTCTATTGTCATTTTCTAATGTTTATGATATCTTAAAAATATAAATAGCAACAAGATACGTAAATATATTCTGAAGTATCTAAGTTATATCATTTATCACTATGAACTTTAAAACAAATCTAGCCGCGCAAATACGCGAGCCACCCTGCTAGTTATAATTGTATAACAAATACAACTATATTTTCAAAATGCAATAGAGTTATATATCAAATACAATATGTTGCAATCTCTAGTTGTACAATTACGCTGGAAATTCCGCTAGTTTAATAAACGCTGGTGAAATAGTGAGTTTGGTATCTCTTTGCATGAGAGCATCGTGACTTGATCCAATATAACCAAACATATAACGTGACCGCTAGAGGCGGAGCCACCCTCGGGCTAGGACACTTGTTTTTTTATCGAATTCGAATGTTTGATGATTTTTCAAAAGATTTTTTATAAATTTTAACACTAGTAAGATTTTCAGGTCTCAGGCTATAGCCTACCCGGCCTGGATCCACCCCCGTTGACTGCATTACTTACGGCGAACAATGTTTGATTTGTTAATTTTCAACCGAAATTTAACTGAGCAGGAAAGAAGAAGAAATCAACCTACCAAAAACATATTCCTGCCCACTACCCCAGCTAATTGAGTTGCAAATAGGCCAGCTTACACTTCACTTCAAGTTGACCTTGGTCACACTTTTTCTTTAGTTCTTCTGAATTAGGAGCTAAACATCATAATTAAATACCATTAAAACTAGAGCATGACAGGAAATGTACTGCATGCACGCTGACCTTGGGAGAATGCAGTCGTCAAGATGCCAATCCCAGTACAGGTAGTCACTGTCCGGCCTGCCATTCCTCTTGCAGGAGTCCTGCCTGTCTATGTATGGGCACGTCTGGTCCGTGTAAGGCAACTTCCTGGACCTGTCGAAAACCCAATACCCCTTGGTCACGCTGCACCGGCTCGGGTCGAACTTCATCTTGGCCGCCGGCTCGCCCGGGAGCAACGTCGACGTCCTCATCTCGGCCCGCAGCGACGTCCTCTTATTCTCGTTCTCCCTGTCCTTCACCTCTGAAAATAGCGGCAATTGAAAAACTCACATGCTGCAGAAGGCAGCGCCAGGCACTGGCACACAATTAAGTGCATGCAATGCAATGTGCAATGCACTTCAGTTAGCTTTTACCTGCAGTACTAAATGTGTTACTACTTACTGGTATTGTCTATGATGACATGCTTAGTGTAGTGTGTACCAGTGAGAGCCCGGAGGTCCTCGGTGAAGATGATGCCCGCCAGCGCCAGCCCGCCGATGATCGCCACTACCACCGACAGTGGGGCCCGCCCCTTCGCACGCTTCATCGCAGAAAGCTGAACCATGAACTTACTATACGAGCATGCAATCTGCAAAGCTAGCTTCTTGCAGAGTGAGAGGTCTATGTAATTGCAAGTACAGCCGTTTTTAGTAGTGGTGGTGCTTAGTTGCAGAGAGCGACAGTATAATTAAGAAGGAAAAACTGTGTGAGCACTGTAATGTCGGGGCAGGGCAGGTGCATTTGGCACTTGATTTTAACTGTTTGGTCTACCTACTTGAGTAGGAGTGAAGCAAAAGCAATAACGCTGGGAGTGGAGAGTTGAGACAGCCAACCTCAACCTGAACATCTTATTTCACTATCATTGTCAAAGGTGGTAGCTATAGCTGCAGCTTCTACACGTACTGTTCCAACAAATTGTGTGCTCCACACTTACATCAGAAACTGCCTTTTGGCCTCCTGGGTATCTGCGGAAGCAGGGGGCATCATCATTTCAGATGGAAAACACTCTGAAAGCTGCAGCTGAGCTCACCAAACCATGAGCTGAAAGCTGCAGCCGTGCTCACCAAACCATGAGCTGCGGCAGTTGTATGGTCGTTCAATACTTCAATTATCGTTGTTCTACAATTCTACTCGTCACAGGAGGGCAGCCAATAGTACTGCCCGTATTTGGGACAACAACTCATAATAGTTCCTTTTCTGTATAAATCACACTTTCAGTGAAAAGTTTATGCAGTGTGCTATGTATTACTCCCTCCAGTCGTTAAAGCAAGTCGTTTTGGATTGCTTGCAAAAGTTCAGAAAAGCAAGTCGTTTGGGGAAGTTTGAGGGCCATTTGGCCACTTACGCCCCTAGTATTTGCATTTTAATTGCATGCATGCTACAATTCCAATGAAGTTAACAGGGGTAGTACTGTGACAAAACCAGCTAATAACCTCACCTTGGTATCTGTATTGCAAGCCAAAGCGACTTACTTTAACGACTGGTGGGAGTATGTATATATACTAATCATGAATTATGTTTCAACCAGACCAGGAGGGTACAAATATATCGTAGTTTTTGATATGATGTTTGACCGATTTGTTAGTGGGATCTTGGTGTGCAGTTTGTTTCGATGCTTTACCGATGTGATGTTTTACATTCCATCGTATGATGGAGCAATATAATGTGACTAATTGGTGCGTTATGCCAGTAAACATTTCTTTTATGGATTCTGTCGTTGAGTTCGTATTAGAATCTAATAAAAAGTGTATTATAGTCGGATATGATCTTTGGACTATAAATAAAATGTGCGAGGGTCCTGCAAGACTATACACAATTATTCCCAAAATTCTATATGGTATCATAGTCATCCCCGTTCCTATCCACCACCACCGAACCCTAACCCTAACCGCCGCTTACCTCAACCGCCTCCTTTGTCGTTCGTCGTCGTCCTCATCACCTCCGCCTCCTGTAACTAACTGAGCCAGTCGCCTCGTGGGTGAGCCCGGGCTACGACTGTGCAGCCTCAGATCACCAAGGTGGTGAGGAGGAGGAGGCCGTCAGCGATGGACAAGGAGGGGAGCAGATCTGACGCTCGCGATGGCAGATCCGACGCTCGCGACACGCGGGCGGCGGCCGCCGCTGTCGCTTGGGGGTCGCCGTCGCCTTGGGTTGCCATCATTGCTGCAGCCTCGGGTCGCCGCCTTGTCGCCTTCTCTTGGGCCAACGAAGCTGCCATGGAGAGGAGGGAGCTGACTGCTTTGCGCTTTGCACTGTTTTGAGAAGTTGTCGACTGCTTTGTGGATAATAAGAGGAAAGAGAAAGGAAGAGGGGAACAACAGGGTTGTATTGTCACTACATACTGTTGAATAACATATGCATGCAATTGTGGAAGGAGTGCTAGAGGCAGTGCAGAACGTTGATACGTGAAGGATTGCCGTGATCGTAGGAGATACGCGCGACATAACTTTGTGGTGAGCAGCATTACTCAAGCTGTTTGAGAAGATGATCCCTGAGGAGATTAAGGCTACAAAGAAGGAAGAAGTTGCGATGAGGGCGGTAGAAGAGAAGAGGAATGCAGTTGTTGAGACTACTTTCCCGCTGGTCACGCAAGGTGACATGAGAATCATGTTATAGGATCTCTTCGCGATGGGTATGATAGGTCCGAGAGCTATTGCTGGGTCATCTGAATTAAAGCTGGAGCTGATACTAAATGATGTAATGGTTGAAGGGAGCAAGAATTACCTGAGTTAGTCCAGAAGGGCTCGGCTAATTCTGAGGATAGAAGGGGGTGGAGCACTACCTGCAGGAGACTTGTATTGAGCCTACAGACAAGGCAAGTATGGATTGGAGGGTTGGGACACCAATAACTCTATGGTGGTGTCTTGGTTCTAACTTTGATGTCTTCATCCATCACTCGGATGATAGAGATGATGCAGAGTGCACCGGCAATGTGGAAGACGTTGAGCGACATGTACTCCAGGGCAGGAAATGTGATGATGCTAGTGAACTGTAGCAGCTATGGGCAGATTAGGTCAATATGACCCACTGCAGTTAACATGTGCTAGTGATATTAAGGCTAACAGGGTGTGACTGCAACATAGACAGGTTACACACTTTTTGAATGAACTAAACCCAAAATTTGAGAGTAGGAGAGCTTCCATGTTTCACATGGAAAATTTGCCTACTACGAAGGAGGCTATTTCGGCTATGGTGCAGGAGGAGATTTGACTACGAGTAATGAGGGACAACAACCCTGTTAGGTCCGCATATGCCATACCCGATGATAGGGAGCGCTACAACTGTGGGGTGAGAGGACATCTGAGTCATGTTTGTCCTTCATCACGGAATGGAGGCTGAGATAGAGGTCATGGTGGTCGTGGAAGCCGAGTTGGAGATTATAAAGGTCGAGGTGAAGATCGTGGTGGTCATGGAGGCAGAGGTGGATATTATGGAGGTTAATGAGGGGGCCGAGTTGGCCCTAGGGTTAATATGGTCATAATAGAGGAGACCACGTCTGTTACTCTGACAGGCGAGCAAGCTATGCAGTGAGAGAAGTGGCAGTAGAGAAAGGCATTGGAAACTCCTCATGATTCCACTGCAACAACTACCACCTCCTTTAGTAACTTTGTCAACTACGCCCACGTGGGCGAAGGTACTCAAGCACATGCACTTGCATCCACATATAAGCACTCTTATATTGATTGGATAACAGATTCAGGGGCATCCAAGCATGTCTCGGGTTCACTTAGGTAGCGTTTGGTTCATCGAATCATGTGGTCCTGAACTAGATGATCCGGGAAATGAGGGCGTTCACGCGTTTGGTTGGCTGAATGGAACCGATCCGTCCAGGACCAAAGCATTCAACGGAAGGGCATATTTGCTGGAGATGTTGTACCAATGCGTTCGACAAAAAAGAGTGAACCACGCGGTTCATCTTCTCCCGCTCGCTCTCACTCTCTCCCAGCACTGGAATGACCCGTTCCCCTAGCGAGCCGGCCCGATGCCCCTTGCTCTCTGCTCCCCTCCATTTGCGCTCGCTCTCTCTGATGAGGACATCAACTCTAAGGATGCAACCACTACTTCGACCCGCTGTACGGCATCCTCTACTTCCACCACATCCTCTCTGATGGAACTTTCGGCTACTGCACTGCCATATTTCCCCAGTTGGACCGAGCCATGTCTATTCATACGAGCCGAGCATCATCTACATGCTATGGTGCTACATCTACATGTCATGGTACTGCGTCACCAATTATTGGCCCACAGGCTATGTAATGTATTGGCTGACAACTTGGCCCATCTGTTGGACGACCTGGCCCATCTGGTGACCGGTCACCCCTAGGCTTGTACTATTCATATGGCACTATTCATGCATGAACAGTACCACACCCTAGGGTTTCCACCTCCTGGCTGCCCTCCTCATATAGGAGCCGCCACCCTTTAGTTTTGCTTGGGTTTCTTTTATATTATTTTGCATAGCAGTTTCGCCGCACATTCGCTTTGAGGAACTCCAACTTTGTGAGCTTTATCATTATTCGCAATTCAGATTGCTTATCTATCTTGTTCTTGCGTGTTTCTTCGGTGTATGCAGGAATCGATCTTCGTGATCAGGTCAACCGGGTAGTCATGCATGGTTGATAACGACTTGTCGAGCAGTTCAGCGATTGCGTGGTTTCAAGCCTTGCGAGTTCGTAGCCAGGATCATGAGAGTTGAGCGACTACCACCGAACGTATCCTTCTCATCGAAAGATCGAGCCAAAATAGGACCTTCGTGGTTCATCACTCTCTCTCGCGCAAAGAAGCATCGACGCCCGTTCATCCTCATGTGCGCAAGTGATAGAGCACCTGAACCCACCGCGCCTGGCCGAGCCGCGCTACCGCCCTGAAGAGCTCTGGCCATCCCCTCCATGCGCACTAGCACCACCTGGGTCCCCTTCGCCCCACGACCATCATCTTGTGCCCTTCCCCGCTCGGAATCGCCTGGAACGGCCATGACTTCGTCACTCTCCCCGTGTCGGCCGTCGCCTTCGTCCCAACACTCCGACCAACCCAGTACGCCTTTCCCCCAATCGAGTGCATCAAAACGCGTTCCCAATCCCCCGCTCCTTTTTCCCTCATGTAATTTCACCCCACTCCCCCGAGAAGCCGCTGTCGGCTCCATCTTCCCCAAAGCCGGCTGACATCGCCGCCTCAGCTGCCCCTCTTTGCCTGGTGCACCTCTGGTCGATTCCCTCCTCCGAGAGCACCCCCCAGCCTCTCTCTACCTTCCTCCACCTTCCACTCTAGCTTCCTCGCCCCATAGCACCGCCCCTGCAGTCAACCGCCAGCGCCGCCCGTGGCTCCCGGCGCCGGCTCGCCCTGACTCCGTCGGTCCTAACCGACCGCATGGGTGAGCTCCCCGTAGTCCCCTCGTGCTCATGATCCCCTAAATCCTCTCCTCTTCCTCCTAGGTGCTGCCGCCAATTCCCTCTCCCATGGTCGATTGCCGCATGCTGCCGCCCAACTGCCACTGGCCACCCCCGACCACGCCACCACCATCCACGAGACCATGGACCCTCACTGGATCCATTTTGCCTGACCCCGACCGCCGCTGTCGCTCCCTCCGTTGGCATCGCCCTCGCCATCGCCGCCTGCCGTGCCTCCTCTACTTCGGGTTGTTCTCTGTCCTTCTCTCTGTGGCAATGACAGGTGGGGCCCCATAAACTCAAGTTAATTGTGTGCAAAACTATTTCTAAACTTGAATTTAAATTCAAATCAATTTCTAAACTCAATTCGTGTATCATCTCATACAACCAACCAAACACAATCTCGTACCATCCCATACAACCAACCAAACACATTCGTGTATCATCTCACACAACTAACCAAGCAGACTGCTTGAACGATCCCCTCCAGGATGATCCCATCCAAGACGATCTCATCCCACCTGTACCACCCCATCCCACCAACCAAACACACCCTTAGTGCATTTGCATCATACACTCCATGTACTGATTCTGAAACTGTTCAAACAACAGATGGAACCTCTCAGCTTATTCAGGGTGTAGAATCTGTAGAGTGCACACCATCCATTGTTTTTTCCTCCATTTTGTATGTTCCCTTCTTTTCAATCAACATTCTTTCAGTTAGTTCTATCATTGACAATTCAAATGCACTGTCACATTTGATGAGGATTTGTGTTTGTTCTAGGAGAAAAGAACTAGGAAGAGGATTGTGACTAAATAAGGCGTAATGTGTTATGGTACATTGATCAGGTTGATGCGACATTGGCTATGGTTGTAGGAGGAGTTGAGAGAGAAGTTTTGTTATATCATCGTCGCTTGGGACATCCACCGTTTAAGAGTATAACTCGGTTGTACCTTGATTTGTTCAATAAAATAAACATGAGTAAACTTGTATGTGATACTTGTGAGTTTGGAAAGCAGACACAGTCTACATATAGTAGCATTGGTCTTCGGAGTTATGTACCTTTCATATTAATACATTCTGATATTTGGGGTCCATGCTTAGTTACTTCTGTGAGTAATTTTAAGTGGTTTGTCACATTTATTGATTGATATACTCGTATGACTTGGATTTATACGATGAACCACAAAAGCGAGGTCCTTTGGTGTTTTTAGGACTTCCATGGGATGGTTGCTACTTAGTTCGTGCAAAGGTTCAGATTCTTCAAATAGATAATGGAACTGAGTGTATTAACAAGAAGTTTGCAGCGTATCTCCCAAATGAGGGGATACATCATCAAACTACTTGTCCAGGAGCCCCGCCTCAGAATGGAGTGGCTGAAAGGAAGAATCAACATTTGTTGGAGGTAGCACGTTCACTAATGTTTAATATGAATGTGCTAAAGGGATTGTGGAGCGAGACAGTGATGAAGACAACGTATCTCATCAATCACATGTTGTCTCGAATACTTGGGATGAAGTCTCCAGTTGAACTTCTTTTGGGTCAGCGGGAGTTCAAGGTGCCTCCTAAGGTGTTTGGTTGTGTGTGCTTTATACGAGATCACCGACCAATGGTTGGCAAACTGGATCCTCAAGCAATGAAGTGTATCTTTGTAGGTTATTCATCAAGTCAGAATGGCTATAGATGCTGGAACCCAGTTGAGAGAAGGTTGTTCGTGAGTATAGATATGATATTCCGAGAGTTTGAGTCATACTACACGAGTAGAGGTACTCTTGGTCAGTTTTTGGAGAAGTTCTCTCGTATCACTGAGGGTGATAGTCGAGAGGGGGAGAACAAGGAGAGCGATAGTCAAGAAGAAGAAATCATTGTGAGGACAATAACATGCCTAAGCCTAACGGAATACGCGAGAGATGTAATAGCCCCGAAAGAATTGAAGGTTTATCGGCGAAAGCGCTTTGGGAGAAACAAGGGGAGAAGCAAAGGGACAAGCAGTTAGCACCTAAGCTAGTGGAGCTGCAAGCACCGGTAGAGGAGCAACCAGAACAGCCATAGCCTAAATAGTCGGCCTTGCTGGTTGATCCAGTCCCAAATCCAAATCCTCGGTTCTCTCTCCATCAAAGTCCTTTCCTCCCCTTGGGCGAGTGGTAATGTTCCCTCTAATCACTCACATCTAGAGTTACCACTTGCTCAACGTAGGAAAACTAGAACTAATACCAAAAAGCCTCTAGTACGGTATGGCTTTGAAAATGACATTGCACATTTCATCTCATATTTCTATATCTCAAGCATTCATCGCATCACTTCATATAGTGCCTGTTCCAAAGGATTGACGAGTTGCTAAGTAGGATTCTAAGTGGAAGGATGCTATGAAGGAGGAGCTTAGTGCACTTCAAAAGAACAAAACATGGGATCTTGTTCAACTTCCAGCGGAAAAGATGGCAGTATGATACAAATAGGTGTTTACGATTAAGCAAACTCTCAAAACCAAGGTAGAAGATACAAGGCACATTTGGTTGCAAAAAGGTTATAGTCAAACATATGTGATAGACTATGATGAGACCTTTGCACCGGTGGCGAAGATGAGCACGGTAAGAACATTGATCTCCTGTATAATTAACTTCGGATGGCTCCTATATCAGTTGGATGTAAAGAATGCTTTTCTACATGGTGATTTACAAGAGAAGGTATACATGGAGATTCCTCCAAGCTTTTAGAACAGGCATACTGATGGAAATGTGTGTAAACTCAAGAAGTCTTTATACGGTCCGAAGCAGTCTCTAAGGGCATGGTTTGATATATGCAGGCATGGAGTCTGTAGTATGGGCTATTCTTAGTGCAATGGAAATCATACTGTGTTTTATAGGCATAGAGGATCACATATCACTATATTGGCAGTGTATGTTGATGATATTGTGATCACTAGAGATGATGCCAAAAAAATTAAGTACTTAAAGAAAAGACTAGGAGAGGCAATTGAGGTGAAAGGTCTTGAAACTCTCCGATACTTTCTTGTAATTGAGATTGCCCATTCTTCGAAGGGATAGTTCTCTCCCAAAGGAAGTACGTTCTTGATCTGCTGGCAGAAACATGTATGCTTGGGTGTTGTCCTATTATTTCACCTATTGATAGGAATTACAAGCTATGTGCTAAGTTGGGAGATCTAGTTGACAAGGAAGCTTACCAAAGGCTTGTTCGGTGTCTCATCTATTTGTGTCATACAAAACCTGATATTTCATATGTAGTGAGTGTGATTGTCGATATATGCATGATCCCAAAAACAGGACACATAGATATTGTCTATCGAATCATGAGGTATTTGAAGAGTAGCCATGGGAAAAGGTCTTGGGTTCAGGGAGAATCAATACCTGAATATGGAAAGGTATTGCGATATTGATTGGGCGAGTAGTGTGGATGGCAGAAAGTCTACCTCTGGATATTGCATCTTTGTGGGAGGTAACCTTGTGTCATGGGGAAGGGAAAAACAAGAGGTTGTAGCTCGGTCTACTGCAAAGGCAGAGTATAAAGCAATGACATTGAGAGTGAGTGAAATGATATAGATGAAGGATTTATTGTGTGAGCTTCGAGTATAGAGGAATAATCTCTTGGTGTTACATTGTGACAATAAATTTGCAATCAGTGGCGGAGCCAGGAATTTGGCGTTGGGGGTGCACACACAAAGTAACACCGAGTACAATTAGTTCAAATCAGAAAAAAAAGCTACTGGTTGAGAAAAAATTTCGAAGCCTAACGATAGATGCAGTTACCAGCGGTTACCGGAATTTTTGGATTTATTTTGGCCGAATTTTTCAAATCAAAATTTGATTTTTTTTGTGAAGTTAAAACGAAAAATACAGAAAAAAATGCATAGCCAAGGTTCCAACCGAGAACTAACCTCTTCAAGACTTAAGGGTGTTTCCACCACGGCATATGCACTCTTGTGTTTGCATATGGTTGTAAACTTTCTTTATATTTGTAAAAAAAAAAACTATGCATTGCCCAACGAAGCCAGGAATTTGCTTGTTAAAAGTAAAAAAAACGTCAAGAAAAAAAGAACAGAGGAAATTGTCTACTAGTATCTTTTCGCATGTTATTACTATAGTAATCAATTTGAAAAATTACTTGCATAATAATATGAATGTCAGAAAAATAGAAGTTGCTCCATGCGCACCTGCAAACCATTGGTCTTAGTGAGTGGCGCATCGTCTACTGCTACTTGCTGCTCCCACACTGGTGCCACACCGCCCACCGCTCCTCCTCTGCGCGCCATACCAGGCGCCGAGCCGTAGGAACCAAATTGGAGAGGAGTTGGAGTATTGGAGATAGAGATGGATGTGGGCTGGTGAGTAATGAGATGACTGTGGGCTAGTGGAAGCACGAGCGGACCGTGAGTTGAGCTTCCAAGAGAGTGCACACTAAGGAGTACTATGAAAATGACCCAAATGCAGAACTAATCCTTAGAAATGTTTTTAATTTTTTTATGTGTCTGGGCACCCATACTGGCTCCGCTCATGATTGTACCCAGAGATAAATTACTAGTACTTTGCAGGTGTGCTCAGGAAGTGATTGTTTCAGTTGGCGATTGTAGCCAGTCGAGATGACATCATGACAGGAACAAAAGGCTGCGCCAAGAACCGAAATGTTTTGTCAGAACAGATGCCAAAAGCCTTCCTAGCTTGTACAACCAGTCTCTTGTGATAGTACTCTCTGTGATCAATTGTATAATGACTTAGGAAGGTGCAGGTGTGTGTGCCTCACTGCCTCAGTGCCTGACAACTTGCTCTGGTTGATGGTCTGGTGGGTTGAATTATTGAAATAACCAATCCAAATACCCAACTACCGAGTGCTTATATCGCTTATACCTAGTTTAAAAAAAAATTCAATTATTTTTGGGGGTGCCCGTGCACCCTGGGCACCCCCCTGCCACCGCCCATGTTTGCAATCAACATTGCTAACAATCCAGTACAACATGATCATACCAAACACGTTGAGATTGACAGGTTCTTCATCAAGGATAAGCTTGATGGTAAGATGCTAAAGTTGGAGTATGTCAAGTCCGGTGAACATTTGACTAACTGTTTCACTGAAGGGTTAGGTTTTAGTGAGGGTGCTACAATATGTAATAAGATAGACATGATTGATACCTTCGGCCCATCTTGAGAGGGAATGTCGGTGAGTTCGGATTAAAATCTAATAAAGAGTTGTATAGAGTTATATTTGATCTTTGGGCTATAAATAAAGGGCGTGGGGATCCTATAGAACTACACACAATTATTCCCGAAATTCTATATATTCTTGGCAAGACATGCATAGGCTGGTAATCACCAAAGTCTGAACAAAAACAATTCAATGACAAGCAATTTATTGTCATCATTAAAAACTTGATTTTGGAGGAACTGATGTATACTCCATATTCTAGGCTGCTATTCTCAACAAATTATGGATACCCATCATATATTTTTTTGAAGGAAGAGGTAGGAGAGCTGCTCTTTGTATTGATAAAGTAGAAGAAAACAAGTTAAAAAAAGATACACCCCAATGGGAGGGAACTCGCAACTGAGCACTCCCAGCAACACCCTATCAACAGTACCAGAGCTAGGGACACCAACTAGCAAACTCTAACCATGCTGAGCACCAAATAGCTCTGTCGAAACACACACGTCATAGCTAAGGGAAGGGCAACACCTCCCAACCAACGCACTAAAACTTCGAACTGGTTTACACCGAGTAGTGTAGAGGATTACCCTAACACCAGCTTGAGAGAGAAGAATAGAAGCAGGTGCAAGGTTGGTCCATATGCTGACAGGGCCACCAGCGAGGAGCTTCAAATGAGTTAGGTGAGCAAGCGGTTCCTCCTCTCGGCAATAACAGTGGACAACAACTCCGATTCCTCTCCCCCTTCACCCATGCGGCTCAAACAAGGTGGACTGGACCAATTGCTACGAACAGGGCCTTCGGGACAGTCATCTTGTGCCTCGAGACAATACTTCAATGGCAACATCCCCCTACCCGGGCTCTCCCAACGGCCAACCTGTTACTCCTCAAGACAACAGCCTACACTCGGGGCGCCCCCGACATAGTAGCATGGGAGACCGACCTTCTCCTCTCCACCTTGCGCAGACCGACGAGCATGCAACGAGAGCCGGGGGACGGGGCTCTGGGGACGAGGGTGAGGAGATTTCTCTGGCTGTGGCAGGATGATCTCTGGGTGATCTTGCGACGGAGGTGTTGAGGATTGCATGGTCATGCCCTAGCAGCCGGGCGGAGGCAAGCACAGGACCGGGGATCCACCCGGCACACACCAAGATGATTCATGGCTCCACTTGTGACGCTTTTCCATGACGCCGATGCTCGATGATCTCTGGGTGAACTTACGAGCGGAGGTGTTGAGGAATGCACGGTCATGCTTTTGTAGCCGAGCAGAGGTGAGCACAGGACCGAGGATCCACCCGGCACACACCAAGACGATTCACGACAACACTCGCGACGCTTTCCCATGACACCGACGGTCCATGGTCTCGTAGGACGCCGACGCCCACCGAGCCCACGGCCGCTACGGTCACGTTGGCCGACCGATGGCAACATCGGCATCGGCAAGTGGACCCCTCGGCATCAGTAAGACAATGGCTCCCCACGCGGCGGACTCCTTGGCATCGGCGCCCCCTAGCCCACGACCGATGGCAGCACCGGCAGGTGATGGTCACACCTGGGCAAAGCGGCCCCGCGGGGGGCGGTGGCGTGACGACCGGCTACAGGGGGCAAATCTAGATATGGCCTCCAAGGGGTGTGGATGGGCCATTTAGCTCTCGCCAAGGGGGAAGCGCAGCTCCACGAATCCAGAGGTCTGCTAGAGGCCTACCGAGCCCACAGACGACTAGCCATCATTTGCGCTCCCTCGGCGAGAGCAGGAAGAGATGGGGGTAGGAAGGAGGAGGGGAGGCTCGAGGGGGGGGGGGTTGGGGGTGCCGGAGCAGCGGCGGTCGCTGGCGGGTGTTCTTGAGGACTTAGGCGTCACCCGCCTCCTGGGTCGCCCGAAACGAGCGACACGGAAGTCCCTGTGCGACAGAGTTCCTGCACACTTGCGTGTACAATATTTTTTTATGTTCGGGATACCCCTCCGGCCCACATTAAAGAAGAAAACAACACTCCCTCATCAAGGTACTGTGCCCCAACACAGCCCTCCTCATGAGACGCGCAAAGCCTAGGCTCTAATGCAGGTGGGAGGTTGCACTGCGGCAGCACTTTCCCATTGAGCCGGCGCTTAGTTCTCTTGCGTGTACAATATGATCCCTGTTTTTGTTTAAGAATCTTGAATTGTAGTAGATGTATTATGTGATAGTATGTCAAATGGGCGCAGGTATATACTCGATTGGACCAATTGGCCAAATGAATCTTGCTGATGAGATTCTTGAAATGCTTTGCACGAATGATGGAAACCTAGGACTCAAGTAATCAATGATCAAGGCCAGGAAATCAAAACAGTCCTCGACACCTAATTAAAAAGAGCCCATTGCTTCGTTTGTCCTGCAATGCAACAGAAAACAACGTACGTACCCCTTTCTGCATTTATCAGTTGAGTGTTTGGTGCTTTAATTCCAGCGGATCGATCATAGCATAAACAACAACGTCAAACGAAAGAGTAATCGAAGGTACAGAGGCGGATTAGCTGGAACATTCGAAGACTAAGCTTCAAATGGAAGGCACCAATAAAGTAGACAAGACAAGTACTTTCTGTCGCTACCGAAAATCCACCCAAAATTGCTATGTTACAACTGCTCCACCCTCCATACTGTAGCCATCAACAGATAGGTCAACTCGCTGAATGATCGCCAGTACTTCAATTTTCAGTCGCACAGTGAACAGCTAAGGTGACGAAAGGAAGCATATCCTCTGCCTCAATGCAACAAAGGCAGAGAGCAACGGTGCGTTGCCTTAGCCCTCAAGGCAAATCTCAGTCGTCCCATCCCAGAACCAAAGAACGAGATCAACCGATACAGTATAAACGGTGCAGTACAGTGTTCAACGGTGCCTCCTCCACTCTTATTTGCTCGTCATTTTGGGCATCAATATCGTCTTCAATTGATACATATACTTGATTATTGCTTTTATAATTATATAATAGAAATAATTATTGAAAATAAAATGGTATGAAAGTATTTTTTGTGACACGTCTACTAATACTATTTCCATACGACGAATCTAAATGCTTTTGTGCATTTTAATAGTAAAAGTTTCAAATTTTTGACTCCACGCATTCTAGAATGACATGTATTTGAGAACAGATGGATTAGTACATGACCATTTTAACACCCAAAATATATGAACTGAATTAATTGTTTTGAGACTAAAAGGGCGAAGAAGAAGTGCTGGTGTATGTTAAGAGTGAGCTAGCTATGTACCAGAACCACATTTATGACAAATTAATCCTGGCAGCTGGTACTAACGTGTGCGCTACAATTTGGCATTGCAAGATCA
This sequence comes from Ampelocalamus luodianensis, assembly GCA_036346255.1. Taxonomy (NCBI): domain Eukaryota; kingdom Viridiplantae; phylum Streptophyta; class Magnoliopsida; order Poales; family Poaceae; genus Ampelocalamus; species Ampelocalamus luodianensis. The sequence goes on along the minus strand of CM070622.1, from coordinate 19,866,100 downwards.
ATGAACGTACATTCTTCTCAGCCATGTATGCCTATGGTCATCACGCCACACGAAAGATTGTTACACAAACTGAAAGATTAAAAATAAATAAAAATGGCATTGCAATCGGCGGCAGCTATAGTGAAATGTACCAGACGTACTGGTGCTATTGGTCGAAGTCTCGAAGAGCTGGTTCCATGTGTCCGGGAGGCCTGGGAGGCACCAGTGGCTGCAGTCCACCGAGCCGGCGGGGTTGGGGCGCTGCGCCGGCGAGAAGTCGCCGCTGTACACCGTCGGGTGCGCGTCCTTGCGCAGCGCCGACAGCGCCGTGATGTCGAGGAAGCGGACCGGGCTTTTCATGCCCCGCAGGACGGCCTGTATCACCTGGTCCTGCCCCGTGGTCTGGGTCGTGGAGTTGAGCCCAGTTATTGGGGCCGTCTCGCCGTAGCAGTTCTTGGACACTGGGTTAGGCCAATCCTTGGACCTGATCGAACCCACGGCACAAACCAAAGCAGGCCAGACAAACAGAAGTCGCGTTGTTAGAGACGCCCTTGACAATACGCACACGTGCACGCACATGACATGCTTACGCGTTTGGGCAGGGACAATGGTGTACAGTGTATGCACAGAGAGTGAGAGATGGGTCATGCATATAAATGTCCAAACGGGCTTGGCCCGCTGGGCCGGCACTGGCCCGATCCGAAAAAGCACGGTCCAAGAACGGCCCGGCCCGGCCGCACTGCGTGCGCGTTTAGTACGCCCGCCCCGCGTGCGTGCTCGCCACAATCCGCACGCACACGACCGCTCAGGTGGCACGGCTTATAGCCGTTGGATCGGCCACCCCGCCTCGGCCGATTGGATGTGCGCGTGGGAAGGTATATAAGCCGCGCCGCCGCGCCCCTGACACTGGAACCCTAGCTCATTTGCATCTCTCTCTCTCTCTCTCTCTCGCTCTCGCTCCTGCGCTCTCGCTCGCCGCTCCGCATGTGTGGAACCCTAGCTCGTCTCTCTCTTCTTCCCGTCCTCCGGTGGCTGGTTGAGCCAACGGCGGCCGACACGTGCACACGGCACGACCTTCTCTACCTCTCTTCTTCCTACCTGACCGGCGATGTAGTCTCGTCCTCCACATCTTGCCCTCATCGTCTCTCGCCTCGTCTCGTCGCCGACCTCGCCGGACTCCGGCATCTCGGGGCTCCGGATTCGCCGCAAGCACATCCTTCCCCGAGATCTGTTTGGTTTTCGTGCTCGTCTTCTAACTTGTGATTTTTCGCAGTTCACGTTCCGCGAACTCGTTGAGGTACGGGGGCGGATGCGTGCGACGACGAGCGGCGCCGTCGTCTCTGGTGCTCGGCCGTAGAGGTAAGCCCTAACCGGCTAACCCTAACCTAGATTTCTTCAACCCTAACCCTAGATCATTTGCTAACCCTACTCCTCCTCTCTTTCTTGGTAGCCGTCGAGGACCGAGGGCGGCGGCGAGATGTCGGACGAGCGGGACGAGATCGGTCACTCCATGACCATCAACAACGAAGTGCGGATCGCGGGTTGGTTCCGGATGATGAGGACGATGTTGCTGGGGATGCCGAGGCGCTCTTGGCCGTCATCTGCTGCGACCCCATTCCGTGGACGGATCGAGCCCCCAGGCCGGCGCTCCGTCGACAAATGATCTCGACGCCGGCGCCATCGCATCGACGGCTCCAGCAGGCCTAACCGCCCTTCTACCTCTGCCTGTTGGGAAGATTTTGAGAAGCTCTTCAAGAAGGTAAACGGTAACGTAATCAGGTATGGTGCTCGTTGTCTTCATTGCCGTAAAGAGTACTCTGCTCTATCTAGATTTGGGACTGGCCACCTCCTCCGTCATCAAGAAAGTTGCCCTAAAAAACGTGATAAAATCGCTTGTCTCAGTCCCATATTACTTTCAATAAGGATGGTACTTGTTCGAATTGGGATTATTCACTGAGGTAGCTCGTGTTCGACTTGTTCGTTTGCTTGCTAGGCTAGACCTTCCTCCGTCTTGGGGAAAGCGAGGCTGGGAAGAATACATAAAACCGCTCATAACCCTAGGTATACAAGCTGTTTCTAGGCAAACTACACTAGAGATCTTCTTAAGTACTTCAGCGATAAGCGTGATGCTCGATAGAGGATTTGAAAAATAATACAATTTCATCATTTGCTATTACTTTCGATATTTGGTCCGAAATGCTAAAGAGGATTATTTGAGTGTTGTGGGTCATTACATTAATTTCGATTGGCAACTTGAAAAGAGGGTGTTTGGGTTAAGGCTAATTGATGCACCACATAATGTCAAAACATTCTTGAACGTGTTAGTAATGTCTTGAATGATTATGGTATCTTGAAAAGGTTTTTCAGAACTTTGGACAATGCATCTGCTAATATAAAAGCCATGGATAAACTGAAACCTGTACTTAGGGAGTATTTGGGTGCTGATCTATTTTTGCATCAACGCTGTGCTTGTCATATTATAAATCTGATAGTTAAGGAGGCTCTAGTTCCTATTAGTCCTATGATTGATGCTTTCAGAACTGCAATATCATTTATTAACTCTTCTAACCAAAGAATTGCTGCATATAAGAGTTATTGCATGGCATCTGGTATTAGACCTAGGAAGTTTGGGTTGGATATGGATGTTAGGTGGAACTCTACATACCTGATGCTTAGGCATTTGCTACCACACAGGGAAATTTTCCATACTTTTATTGAGTCTAATTATCCTAGAGCTAGAGGTGGCTCCTTTATTTTGACTCATGATCATTGGGCTATGGCAAGTAAAATACTGGCATTCCTTGAACTGTTTTATGATTCAACGATTGCTTTGTGCAGTGTCTACTATCCTATCGCCCACTTATGGTTCATCATATTGTTAAGATTGCTATACACCTACATAGGTACCAAAATGATGAACATATTAGAGCTGTTGTCCAACCTATGATTGATAAGTACAATAAATACTGGAAAACATTACCTGAACTTTACTGTATTGCATTTATCTTGGATCCAAGAGCTAAAATGAAAGGTTTTAACAAAGTGCTTAGAAAGCTAAGTTCAATTACTGATACTGATTATTCTAATAAGGTGATGGAAACTAGAACTCTTCTTTTCAAACTATATCATAAATATGATGAACTGTATGGCTCTGTTAGGGAGAAAAGGGTTGTCCCTCCAAACCTATCTGGTAAGAAAAGAACTGCTTGGGATGAAATATATGATGATGAAGATGATGATGTGCTTGGATCTGCCCTTCCTCCTAATCTTGATATGTGCAGGACTATTCCTGCTACTACCTTGCTACATGCAGTAAGTTCTTCCTCTAACAGTAGTTCTGAACTTGCAGCCTACTTGGACTGTGACACAGTCAGCCAGTTAGATGATGAGTTCAACATCTTAAACTGGTGGCATCAGCATAAACTAACTTATCCAGTTCTTTCTACTCTTGCTAAAGATGTTTTCAGTGTGCCTGTTTCTACCATTTCTTCAGAAGCTACCTTCAGCACCACTGGCAGGATCATTGAAGAACGGCGGAGGAGGCTGAACCCTGAAACTGTGGAGGCACTCACATGCATCAAGGACTGGAAGGCTGCGAGTCAAGGCTCTGACATATGGTGGAGGATAAGGAGCTGGAGGAGGCCTTTGAACAACTCTATCTTGATTAGTCATTTATGTAATGGTTCTGTAATCTTATTGAGACTTTGGATGCTTTGGACCTTTGGTTCTGGATGTAATGAACAATTAATAATCTTATATGGAGTAGGTGCACTCTTTTTCTGTCTAGGGTTTCTCACAAGGGTGAGTTTTACCTAGACAGGTTTTTAATGAGACGACCATTGCAGACTCCATTTATTTCATATTTTGTGATCTCTGTTTGTGTTGTGTTTGTGATTTGCAAATATTTTAATTGGTCATTGAATTCGATACTTTGAAGTAGAGTTGTGGTTTTAGTGCCCAGGCACGGCACTAATCCGTTAGGCTGCCGTGCCCTGGCACGCACGGCACTATCTGGGGACTTAGTGTCGCACGGGCCAAGGAGCTGGCACGGTGGCACTCACGCGACGCGGCGCGGCAAGGTTACCGTGCCTGTTAGTGCCGTGCCAGGGCGTGCCCGTGCCGTGTAGTGCCCGGGCCGCCCGTTTGGACATCTATAGTCATGCATGAAGTCATTGGTGAATTGAGATAACTGCAGATGATTAGATATATATAACCTGTAGTGAGTGGGAGACATGGATTGGAAGAAGACGCGGGTCTTGGCTGGATCGACGTTGAGGTCCACCCAGTTGGCCCATGTGGTCATCCCGCGCTGGAACGCCACCATCCTGTCCATGTCCTCGTAGTATCGCCCGTCCTCCCCCATGTAATCCCACCTACACGCACGCACGCACGCACGTAGCACATTACACGCGCGCACGCACTACTACAGAACAGACCTTTGGTCGAACTGCCAAATGGGCAATAGTCTCGGAGAAAATTGCGTCCGGGACCAAAAATATCTTTAGTCCCCGTTGGTAACACCAACCGGGACTAAAAGTCCCCCCAACGGCTCGGTAGCGAGCTTTGCGGGAGGACTTTTAGTCGGTTGGTGTTACCAACCGACTAAATGTCAACCTTTAGTCGGTTGGTACTACAATCCGGGACTAAATCTTTAGTCCCGGATTGTAGTACCAACCTGGACTAAAGGTTGACATTTAGTCGGTTGGTAACACCAACGGGACTAAATGTCCTTCTATTTAAACTCTGTTTGGCGTTCGTCACGGGGCGGGAACGCCGTGGTCGCCGCCGGGACACGCCGCATTCTTCTTTGTCACCACCGCGAGCCGTTCATTCACTCAACCGTATTCACCGGCGTGTTCGCGGTAAGCTCGATGCTAACCCTGCGTCCATTTGACATCTACCGCCTCGCCGTCCATTTTCTTTTATTTTCGATTTTTGAATAGTCTGAGATTTGTGATTTTTGTATAATTAAATCTAGAGCTCCAAAAATTCTGAAAGTTTTTGTGTATGCTCTCTGACATGTATACTATCTATGAAAAATATGAAATGTGAAATTTGAATAATTTTTATATGTTATAAAATTGCCAATTAATTCATAAATGGAACTTTCATGATTTTTGTAGGCCACAATAAATTTCAAAAATCATGAAATTTGTTTTTCCACTAAGTTACACTGTGAACAGTCCATATAAAAATTTTGAGGCTATTTGGACAAAGTTGAATTTATACCTATTTTATGCTTATTTATTTAATTATTATTCCATGAATTTTGTAGGCTAAATTAATGATCCAAAAATTCTGAAAATTGTTTTGCCATGACACATGATGGTGTTCCATGGCATGTTACTCAATTAGTTCATTAGAGAAATAGAGAATTTTGGTGTATTTTTAATTTCATTTGTTTACAAAAATGAGAAATTTAATTATGTGATATGTCATATAATGCGACGATGACACGCCATTGGATGTACAATGCCGATCGCCGCTCAAAGAGTTCATTGATGGTGTGCATTATTTCTTAAGAGTGGCCGAGGCAAACAAGCGGGATGGTTTCATGTCTTTGTCCATGTGCCTGTGTAAGAATTTGAAGGAATATTCTAGCTCAAGGAGTCTTCACTCACACTTGTTGAAGTCGGGTTTCATGCCAAACTATATTTGTTGGACCAAGCACGGAGAAACCGGGTTATAATGGAAGAAGGTGAAGAAGAACAATTGGACCCGACGACATTATTGTTCAATACGGTGACCGATGATCTTGCAATGGGCTAAAAGAAGAAGAGAGGCGAGAAGACACACTCGTGAAGATGATGCTCTTGGTGATGTCATTCGTGATGCACAAAGAGATTGCGAAGTGAAAAGGAGAAGGCTAAGTTTGACCGCATGCTAGGCGATCACAAGAAATTACTATACCGTCCGTAGAAGATGGGCAAAAAGTTGGGTACAACACGGAGTTGCTACAATGGAAGGCGCAGAATGGTGTATCCGACAAGGCATTTGGGCAATTCGAAGATCCAAAAAGATGCTTCGAAGCCTAACGAATTGCACGCCACTACGTGCGAAGCAAAGCAGTCGTCGCCCTTTGGGATTAGAAATCCGGAAGATACATGCATGTCGTAATGGCGCATCTGTATCATGGCAAGGACTACGAGAATTTGGATGAATGCCCGTATGCAAAGCGTCGCGATATAAGATCGGCGAGATGACCTGGCGATGTTGAGGCGAAGAACGTCCCGGAAGAAAATCCTGCCAAGGTTATGTGGTATGCTCCTATAATACCACGCAAAAGCGTCTGTTGAAACAAGGACCATGCAAAGTTGTTGCGATGGCACAAAGAAGACCGTAAGGTAGACAACATGTTGAGACACCTGCTGATGGGTCCCGGTGGAGAGCAATAGGCAGAGAATTCCGGAGTTTGCGGATGACGCAAGAAACCTAAGGTTCGCTTTAAATGCGGATGGTATGAATCCTTTTGGGGACGAGCACTAGTCATAGCACTTGGCACATTACTCTATGTATCTACAACCTTCCTCCATGGTTATGCATGAAGCGGAAGTTCATTATGATGCGGTGCTCATCAAGGCCCGAGGCAACCCGCAACGACATCGATGTCTACGAGGCCATTAGTTGAGGAACTCCTGCTTTTATGGAGCAAACCGGTGTACGTGTGTGGGATGAGTACAAGCAGAACACTTCGACTGCGAGCATTGTTGTTCGTAACAATCAATGATTGGCCTGCTCTAAGTAATCTTTCAGACGGACAAACAAGGGATACAATGCATGCACACCTTGTTTTGATGACATTGACAGTATATATTTGAAAAAATGTCGAAAGGTCGTGTACCTTGGCCATCGTCGTTTTCTTCCTATGAATCACCAACTAAGAAAGAAAGGCAAGCATTTTAAAGGTAAGGCGGACCACCGAACCAAGCCTCATAACCGGCTCGGGAGGATGTACTTGATATGGTCAAGGATGTGCAAGTAGTCTTTGGAAAGGGACAAGGCGGCGAACTGTTCCAAAAGATGCTAAGGGACACGCACCCATGTGGAAGAAGAAGTCCATATTTTGGGAGCTACCCTATTGGCAAGTCCTAGAGGTCCGCAGCGCGATCGGCGTGATGCACGACAAAGAATCTTTGTGTGAACTGCTAGGATTCATGGATGTGTATGGAAAGTCTAAGGATTCACTCGAAGCACGACGGGACTTGCGGCACATGAAAGAACGAGACAACTGCATCCGAGAGAAGGCAGACGATGGGCGCCATTACTTAAGACACGCTAGCTTCACTCTTAGCAAAGAAGAGAAGGAAAGCATGTTTGAATGCCTAAACAACATCAAGGTCCCATCTGGATTCTCCTCCAATATAAAGCGTATAATAAAAATGCCGAGAAGAAATTCCTACACTTAAAGTCCCATGAGCGCCACGTGCTTATAGCGCAATTGCTTAGGTTGCTTTAAGAGAATTCTACCTCCACATGTACGTCAGCCACCGTGAAGCTATGTGCATTCCTCAATGCAATTTCTCGAAGGCAATCAATCCAATGGAACTAGCTACTCTCTGAGAATGATGTGGTTCAATGTCTTGTCGACTTTGAGTTGGTGTTCCCTCCATCCTTCTTTAATATCATGACACACCTCCTAGTTCACTGGTCAAGGAGATTAATATTCTCGGTCTGTGTTCCTACACAACATGTTCCCCTTTGAGAGGTTCATGGGAGTCTGAAGAAATATGTTCACCAGCGTGCTCGGCGAGAAGGAAGCATCGCCAAGGGCTACGGGACGAGAGGAGGTCATTGAGTTCGTGTTGACTTCATTCCCGACCTTGACCCGATTGGTGTTCTGAATCGCGACACGAGGGAGACTTAGTGGAAAGGGAACACTAGGGAATAAAACATATATCGATGCGGGGGCGATTATTTCAATAAAGCGCACTACAGTTCTTCAAAACTCCTCCGTGGTGGAGCCGTATGTCGAGTACACAAGGAATTCCTCGATCCCGGTTTCGAGGAAGAATGAAGCTTGGATTAGGCGTCATCACATGGAAACTTTCAGCGGTTGGTTGCGAAAAGAATGTCGAGTGATGACAATATTGATGAGCAAGCTGTATTTGTTGGTTAGGCAACCGTCGTGGCACATCCTCACGTACAAAGTGCGAGATAAATGGAAATACATTTTACACCGTAGCCCAAGATAAAAGAGCACGAACCAAAGCAGTGGTGTCGCGTAGATGCCACAGACCCAAATGGAAAGAGGCAAACATATTATGGCCGCATAGAGGAGATTTGGGAACTAGACTACGCACCTAATTTTAAAGTCCCTTTGTTCTAGTGCCAATGGGTGAAGATGACCGGAGGCGGGGTAACGATCGACAAGGAGTATGGAATGACAACGGTGGACCTCAACAATATTGGGTACAAAGGCGAACCATTCGTCCTTCTGCGATGTGAATCGGTGTTCTATGTGAAAGACATGTCTACAAAACCCAAGAGAGGAAAAATGACGACAAATCAACCAATGAGCCAAAAGCGCCACATAGTTCTTTCGGGAAAAGAAACATCGTGGGAATTGAGGACAAGTCGGACATGTCGAGAAGATTATGAAAGGGATGATCGAATCCCGCGCCGAGTGTGACCAAAGACCCAAGCATCACGCTAAATGCCGAGGACACTCCATGGTTACGGCATGATCATAACCAAGGGTCATACGTCAAGAAGAAGTTCACCACTGTGCCCGCTTGATATATAGTGATGTTTAATAAATAGTGTGTATTAGAGATTTTATGTAATAATTGTAACTTCAGATGTTTCTATCATATTTTTCTTGTTTTTTATCGTTTCAAATGAAATTCCTATTCGATAAAAGGACACATGTACCTCTGTGAAGCATGTCTTCTCCACTGGTGTAAAAATGACTTGAAATTTTTTTAGCAAGTATTTATGCCTTCAAATGAAATTCCCGACTTGTGGTTTGAGCCCTTCATTTTGTTTATAGTTGGCTCTTCACTTCGACTTGTACCTCTGTGAAGCTTGTGGTCACTATAAAAGTCGTTTGAAATGTCAATAAGATCTCTGTGCTTTCCTGGGACATGATCGCAAATGTTCTCAGCAACATTTGATGATTCTTTTACACAGCAACTTGGATCGAAGATTAAAACCTCAAACTGAAAGTTTCCATTGTATCTGAATACAAGGAAGTCACTGACCTTATATCATTAGTCTTGACAAATGCCTCCCAACCCGCTTCGAGGACTAACTTATTCGGATATCTGGTGACTACAAGCGTGCAAATGCTTCCATTACATGCTTTCAATTTTATCTTTCACGGGATCTTGTCTCCAAAACGCGGTGCAAATTTTTTGGTATGATCTGCAAACATAAGGGGGGTAAACTCATATAATGTCAGAAAATGGTAAAGTGCAACTACTATGCAAAGGAAAAAATGGAAATTTCTCCTTAGTGGGGTATTGCTACATAAGGATTAAATTGCTTTTGGGGTTTTAAAAACGGTTAGTCAGAATTTACTGCACTTTAAAGCAGGCCTAAAACAAGATGATCAAAGTAGCACAAAGGCTAATCAAGAAGACAAGAAGAGTAAAACCGCAAAAGTCGCGAATAAAGTACTAGTAGCGATAGTAGTTCCAATCTCACCTATAGTTCCAATGAAATTCCTATTTGATGGTGGATTTCTGCATCGCGCATTTGGACAATGAATGATGGAAAACCAAAAGATTAACGTTAAAATGATGCAAAAACAAATTTCCTATCGAAAACCAATAGTTTTATTTTTAAAAACTATTATTTTTTAAAAATTTATGCCTAATATTTAATTTATTATGCATTTAACAAGAATTAGCATATTTATACAAATAAACTTAATACAAAACCCAGCCGGGACTAAAGGTTCTCTGGAAAATAGTGGCGGGAGGCTGAATAGTGGGACCTTTAGTCCCGGTTGCTAACTGACCGGGACTAAAGGTTCTCTGTGTGATAATTGAATAGTGGGGACCTTTAGTCCGGTTGCTAACACTGACCGGGACTAAAGGTTCTCTGAAAATATGTCCCCGCGCAAAATTCACCTTTAGTCCCGGGCGTGGCACCACCGGGACTAAAGGTTCTCTGAAAATATGTCCCGCGCAAAATTCACCTTTAGTCCGGCCGTGGAACCACCGGGACTAAAGGTCCACCACTAGTCCCGGTCCGTATTACCACCGGGGACTAAGGTCTTTAGTCCCGGTTGGTAAACCGCCCGGGACTAAAGGTCCCCAAGTACTTAAGCAACGATTTCGTCTTCCATTCTTCCTCCACTTCCCATCGCGCGCCCTCTCCCTCGCCGTCTCCTCGCGCCCTCTCCCTCACGCCGCCGACTCCAGCGCCTCCTCCAGTCCTCACGCCGTCAGCTCCAACGCCTCCTCCGGTCCTCCCTCACGCCGCCGCCGACTCAGCCACCTCCACATCGGAGCCACACCGCTAGGCCTCCTCCTCCACGCCGGAGCCATTTTGGGGTGAGAGGAACTATTTTTACCTTTATTTCATTCACAACATTTTGCCTGTCATATCTATCTAGCTTTGTGTTTATTTAAAAACATTTTGCCGAAGCGGATGTCAATAAATCACGCCATGACATTAGGTTTAAATCACGTCATGACATTAGGTTTTAACTTAATGGAAAACAAATGGCAAACATTTGGTGCAACCTCTTTTGATCCACAACAATGAGTGCAAGGCGATAAGCGATATGTCTCAAAAGAGAAGATTAGAAAATATTTCATTAGCATATCATTTGCAAGGCAAACCCAATCATAATGTTTACCGATTGAGTTTTGTTACCATTTTGATACCTGACAAATTAATAGCATGCCAAATAGTACAAAACAATACAAAAGATCAAACTAACCACTGGTTGGTGGGAATACTTGGAGTTCATACATTGCTGGACAAGTGCTTTGGGACACAAATGCTACTTTCAGCTCAGCATTGTCCTCTCGAGTTTAGTTGATGTTTTGTGCAATCTTGTGCCCTAGATATCAATTGCGCGTGTGGATATGTGCTTCCCTTCGGAAGAACAATTTTATATTCTTGAATGATAAGTTTTATATTACGCCGATATATTTGCGAGAAATGGCCGACCGAATGACAACATGGACGATGCCATCATGGATATTATCAACAATGGCGCCTTACAAGGTGCCCAAGTCGAAGGTGATGACAACAATCAAGAAGTAGATGACGGGAGTCAGTACTTTGCCGATTATGAAGATGAGGTCTATCTACAATCTCTTATGTATCTACAATCTCTTATGTATCTACAATCTCTTATGTATCTACAATCTTTGTGTTTCTACATTCGTAGCCCTCTGGATCGACGACAACAACGGGGAAGAGTAGAAATGTACGAGGCCCGAAGAAGCCGTTGGAGGGTCGGTTCATTCTCTCGGAATTCGAGGAGGATACAGGCAAAGTACTTGGACCACATGCACAGAAATTTGTCAGCCACTGTGGGTGCCTTGTAAGGGACAGGATCCGATCAATGCTCGTGAATGGAAGCAAAGAAAGAGGCTCCTCATATTAGTTTTGTCTCGATCGTGACAAGGCACTAGTTTGGCAAGATGTCCTTCAACATTTCGCTCGATCTGAAGATGAAGCTTTGAAGGAGAGAGTTAGGAGCTGGGTTATGAAGAAGATGGCCACACAATTCCGGTGTTGGAAGAAGAAATTGTACAACACATTTATCAAGAAGAACTCGGCGCGATTTCAACACTAAGGCCTACGTCAAGTTGAGGCCGTTTTGGGATGAGTTTATGCAGTTCAAGACATCGGAAGAGGGTGAGGCACGGGTGAGAAGGAACCAACAGAATGCCCGACAAAGCAATACCACCATCACTTGGGATCGGTGGCTACAGGAGTGCCATTCCTAAGTGGGAAAGAATGGAGCAGAGATTCTTACCAAGGGATCGAACCAGAATCAATCAAGCGGCCCGAGCGCCAAGTATTGGTTTTTCGGTCATGGGGAAGCTGGACCTAGAGACCGGAAAGATAGTGTATGGCGCAAAACTCCAAAAGCGCAGAAAGATTTGCTTATGCTCGAGGCTTGGTGAGAGTGGCAGTGTGGCCGAGCAGAGATAAGGATGAGTGACATACGCCTGGAAGTACCGAACACGGTGGGCGAACAAGAGGCTATGGGGAGGTGTCGTGGGAGCATGCCTTCCTAAAGACAAAGCCACCTATAGAAGCCGCCAGAGAAAGAAGGACGAGGAGGCGAGCGGATGCGCGAGGATGGAGAAATGGTTCTTGAGTCACGGGAAGTGGCTCGTGAAGCAAGACAATGAAAAAGCACTTGAAGCCAAAATGAATGAGGAAATCAAAGGCAAGTGCAGATAGCGATAAGTTCCATCCAAAGGCAAGCGCATCGAGCCGGAGTCAACATCAGCCCCCTCATCGGTTGAAAAGCGATTGCGCTTCCACGAGGTGCCGGTGATTCAAGATGGCGCAGGTGCGCTTCCGTGGATGACATCACCGATCCTCTCACGACATGTGAGTGCACATTCGAGAGGAATGCCACCGTCATGGTGGCTATCGGTGTTGTATCTCGTATCGACCCTACGAAGACACCAAGATGCCATGGGGCATTAATACCTCCTGGATATGCTAGCGTATCGGTGGATAGAGTTGTGAAAGGTTATAGCAATGTGCGTCTTGACATTGAAGGAGGTGATGGGAGAAGACTTTACGAGAAGCGGAGAAGACATTCATATGTTGGCGCAAGCGCTATATCATTATTCTGGGCATCACCTCCTCCTCCTCAACAACCTAACCCTAGGTGCGGATGAAAGTGAACGAAACATTTTTCACTAATTATGTATTGGCTTAAATAACGGTTTACTCATACCACGTTGTTTTCACAGCAGAACCTCCCCAACCTAAGTCCAATTATCCATTCACCACCGGTCACGGTGTTGCGGCGATGACAATGAAGTGGAAGACACGGGTGCATCCCCACCGCCCCATCTCCTCCACGACGGGATCCAATGCCGCCACCGCCCCATCGCCTCCACGGCGGGCTCCAACGCCGACACCGGTCGCCCCATCGCCTCCACGGCGGGCTCCAACGCCGCCATCGCCCCATCGCCTCCACGGCGGGCTCCAACGCCGACACCGCCGCTCCATCGCCTCCACGGCGGGCTCCAACGCCGACACCGCCATCGCACGCCTCCACGGCGGGCTCCAACGCCGCCACCGCCCCATCGCCTCCACGGCGGGCTCCAACGCCGACACCGCCGCCCTCGCCAAAGAAGAGGCCCACCCCACAAGCAGCGTCGGCCCCACCGCCAAGAAGAAAGCCTCGGGAGAACACCAGCTATTTCTAAGGCGCACGAAACTTTCCTATGAGAAAGGCGCAGAAATAGATGCTTGATGAAACAGATGTGGGCGGTTTCTTCGCGAAAGTCAAGGCTAAAAGTGAAGCGGCGAAACCACGAGAAGCCGTACTTCTTCGCACGCCCGAAGTTCTAAGGCAAAGGGTGGGCGCTCACCGAAAAAGTTACGTCATGCTCGTAAGGATTCGCCACTATCGGACTATGACCGCACTCTCACCAAGTCAATTGAGGAGGCGAAGAAGAAAGAGAAGAGAGCACGGAAGGGTGTTGCGGCTCGGGGAACAATCACAAAGCAATCGGTGCCCCCACTAGTTATTGGGAATGAATATGGTTCAAACACGAGCGTGCTAGAACAGATATCCGGAAACGTGCATTTGGATCAACTTGATGAATTTTTCGCGAAGCTGGTCTAAGCATTTCCCAAATGCTCGCAGAGCACACATCGAAAGTGCTCGGAAGTTGATCATTGGAAGAAGGAATATGTATATGGCAAGAGTCTATACAACCACGAGAAGCTCATGGAACTTCAGACGCAAATGTACTTGTTAAACAAGTGGTACATGGCGGCATGTCGCAGTAAAAGCGGATGACTTTATTTGCGTCAAAATTATAAACCATCATTACTTCCGTGGCGATGACATTATAATGGTTCGATTTAATGAGTTACACCAGCTATGCCACATGGACGCTCTAGACAAATCTCTCATCATTTGCTTTTGTGCATGCGTGATTCTTTCTTTTAATAATCTCACTCTAGCATATGTATATGTATAAGTAATTATCCTCACACTAGCTAGCATGTCTATACATATGCAGAGACATGATGAGAGACCTCACACGTAGAAATGACAAGAACATTGGTTTCGTTGATCCATATATCGTATTCAAGGACCCAAACACTCCCACGATCAATGGAGACCTCAAATGGAGAGGAATTTTGGAGGTTCTTGATCAACCAAAAGAACAAAAGATTTATACTCTTCCCTACAACTTTGGGTGAGTGTTGTTATCGTGTGCACATTTTACTTTACTTACTCAATCCAACATAAAGATATATATGTTGACTCTATAAACAAATGCAACTTTTCTTTGGATACGATTGTCTTGATCTCTCCGACAGTCATTTGCTAATCTATGACTCGTTGAGAAAACCGCAGAACATTACCAAGATATGATAGACATTATCCGGGGTAACCGATCTTTAAATATTTATTCCTGCTCTTTAACTCGCAATAGTTAATTAACGATCCAATTATTGGGCGGGGTTTGGGCTTGGTTCGTTCGGCTACACCGTCCGGATCGAAAGCGCCACTTCACGATCCACACCGATGGATGTAAGTTGTACTAGCTCCCGCGTCTTTACCTTATCATGCTTGACTCACGCGGGATGACGAGAGTAATCTTTTATATCGCATGATGGGTTCTCTGGCACCACCAGCAACAATTTGTGTGGATACTACGTTTGCGAGTTCCTCATGGTGTATGCAAAAGAACCCATCTACAGATGCGAAAGTGCGTAACAAGTATATATAATAAATCCATTTTATTTATTTGTTGCTATTAAATAAATCTTATGTATATTAATACTTCTTTCGTTTAATGCAAATTGAAGGAGATATGGTTGAAGGAACAGTGTTGGATATGGACCGCCTCAAAGGAATTCAAGAGACAATCGCAGATTTCTTAATGAGCATGTCCTCAAGCCCGCACCGAGTTCTACTTTAACCTGATGAACCATTGAAGCCAAACCGGGACGAACATTTGTATGACATTTAAGTGGAGGACAGCATTTGTGTTGTAAATACCAAGGATGCATGAATAATTTTGTAAATTTTTGTGCATATATATATATTATACATATATATAGCTCCATAATATATATAGTTTCATACTTTATTTGTGTGTAATAATGTTCCAAACTAAATTATATGTGCGTATACATATATTAGCAATGAAGAATACGCATTTGAAAACCTAATGTAATTGTAAAACCAAAATCAATAATGAATTGAAATGGAAACAAAAAGAAAAAAAACACCTTTAGTCGGTTGGTAATACCAACCGGATTAAAAGGCCAGCCCGTGGCTCGATCTGGCGGACCTTTTAGTCGGTTGGTATTACCAACCGGGACTAAATCGACCTTTAGTCCCGGCTTGGGACCGGGACTAAAGGTGAGACATTTAGTCCCGATTTCCTAGTCCCGGCTCTATAACCGGGACTAGAGGCCCTTTAGACCCGGGACCAAAAGTCTGTTCTGTAGTAGTACGTACTGGCCGGCCGGTTAGTTTACATGTACACTCTGTTAAGGCGCCTAACTCAAAAGAGGAAATCGATGTGCACCCCCTAAGCGCGGGCACGTACGTACGTACCCCTGGAGCGCGCCGGTGTGCGTCCACCAGTGGCCGGAATTGAAGGAGAGCACGTCGGCGTCGCGCCACGCCTCGGCGTTCTCGGAGATGTCGTCCAGCCTCAGGACTCGTTTCCCCTGCATCACATCGATGTCCACCAGGTACGGCGCGCGGTGGAACGACACCACCACCTCGTACTCCTGCTCGCACGTGTCGTATGCAAGAACGAATCGATAAGCTAGAATACTTCATGTAATTGCGCGAATTTAGCCCAAATTCCTCGACCAGAAAATAAAGCTGCCCGTGGATAAGCGAGCGGGCGTCCGTACGTGCATGAAGTGCATACCAGGAACTTGTATGTGTAGAGAGGGTCAACGGAGACGAGCTGCGCCGGCGACTGCGGCGCGGCGGCGTGCAGCAGGCAGATGAGCGACTCCCACTGGTTCCGGCCCAGCGAGTCCCCCACGAACATCACCGTCTTCCCCTTCATCCGCGTCAAGAAGTCGGCGCCATCAAACCTATAGTAAATCAGCAAGTCCATCATACACACATGAATTTGCAGCTAGCTAGCATGCACACATGCATGTCGCCATGAGTCATGGCGCGGTTTACGCTCACGTACGTACCTCGGTAGCTCGCAGCCGGCCGGTTTCCACCGGTACCGGAGGTACTCGGAGTCCGGCCGGCCGTAGAGCTGGCAGTTGAACCCCGGGTCGATGACCGGGCAGTTGTACCCGGTGTACGCCGCCGCTGATGCGCCGTCGTCGCGGACCCAGCTGCCGCTGAAAACGTCGCAATCCACTGGGCCAGGCCGGACGTCGTGCCGGTGGTGTCGTGCTAGCCCGACGGCGAGCGCCGATGCGGGCAGCAAGAAGCCGTGGAGGAGCAGGAGGACGGAGGAAGACAAAGCAACGGCGAGAACGGAGTTTCTGCACAAGAGCGGCATCATGGCAGAGAGGGGGAAAGGGGAAGCAAAGGCACCTTTCCTACGGCCCCTTTATACCACCACTGATCAATCGATCACGAGCCTAGCTAGCTAGCTACGATTAATTAATCCAGCTCTACTGTTGCAAGCGAGCTAGCTGCGCTAATGATTTTGCTGTGCGAAGCAAGGAAACGGCTCGCGCGTGGAGATCGATCGAGGAGGGGATCGGAGGTGTGCATGTGACGGCAAGAGTTGCTGATCGATTAGATCGAGTTCACGTACGTGAGGGGTCTTGCAGATGACATCATCTTAGACTCTTAGTAGTTTGGGCAGGCAGCATGCATGGAATCTATGGATTCATTGCCTTTGCCCTTTGGTGCACGTAGTCGTAGGTACATGGCAAGATTTTGAGTTTTGAAATTCGTGCGTGCATCAAAATGGAATCTTTATGTTTGCACGCAGGGTGACGCAGCAGCTTCAGTTCCAGGATAGTAACTTATTATCTGTTTGAGGGCAGCAAATCTGAGCTGACAAAATGGGACGAGGTCACGAGAAAGGGTAAGACAAAATGATAAGCTGGATCGATCAGTTTGATGGGCATAACTTGTCGATGTCATGGACCTAGCGGGCTAGCGGCTGCATGTACATGTTGGATGTCGGATATGGGATTTTCAGAAGCAGCAGCAGATGAAGAGAAGCTTGTGACTGCGTGCAGAAGAGAACTAACTAACCAGTTTGGCAATTGCCACGGTACTAAAGAGCACGAGTAACCACGGTGACTTTCCCCCCTACACAGTGGCCTGATTCTCCCGCTCCTGTAAAAGTGATAAATACTCTCTTTCTTTGGAGAATAAAGAGGCTACAATATTTTAGTTATCCATTTCCTGTCTTTTTTAGACTCTCTTTTCTGTTGATAAGGCTATGACTTCCCGAGGAAGACAGAACATTCACATTTTACAAAACTTGGTAAGGAGTGATGTGCTTTTCTTGCGGCACAGGCAGAAAAAGGATTGGTGGCTCTCTCTCCTACAACTTTTTTCAAATTCCTGATTCCAACTCCATCCAAATCTGCTTCAAAAAAAAAAAAAAGCGGGGACATCTACATTTATTTAGTCGCAGGATTAGTAATAATTGAATTTAATATGCAGTCATTCTTTAGTTGTAAGGCTTCAAACTACTGTTAACTATCTTTAGTACTTTTAGTACTTTAATCTATAAATAAAATAGGTTGTGTTTATTTTAGATACAGAGGTCGGGAGAGTTTTTTTGCTCTTCTATTATCTAAAAAATCTACATTTATTTATATTTTTGGAGACTATTCGATACCCTCGCACAATAAGAAAACCCTGAGTTGAGTTATTCTTGGGGCATCATTTCATTTCCCGTATTTGGGTGGAAATCGAACAAGTAACAAAAGTGGCCAACCGCGAAGGCTCCCACCTCGCTCTCATCCTAGACCCCACCAAAGCAGGGGTTGATATGGAACCAAGTGAGCTTTACTCAAAATTGATACGTAGTATAATTTAGTTTAATATTATTTTATTTATAATTTAGAAGTATTTTTAGAAACTAATGAGCCGAGCCAGCCAGAATGCAATTCAATTTCATTAGAAATCGATTCATTTCAATGTTTAATCAAGTAAAGTATAACCGGCATAATTTAGTTTAATATTATTTTCTTAAGGACAGATTGGATGGGGTGGACCTGTGTGTGGAGAAAGATCAAATGATTTGGAGTTTAGACAGAAAAGGTCAGTTTAATGTGAAATCTTTGTACCAGTATATGTCTTTTAATGGGGTCATCGATGTTAGATTGAAAAAGTTGTGGTCTAGTTCGATTCCCCTCAAAGTGGAAATTTTCTTATGGCAGATGTATCTTAATAGAATCCCTACGGCGGATCAGCTTATTGCTATGAATTGGAGAGGGGATGTGAATTGTATCATTTGCGGGGTGAGGGAGGATGCGAGACATGTGTTGTTCCAGTGTGTTCTTGCGAAGTTTGTTTGGTCCTGTTGTAGGGAAGCCTTTGGTTGGAGTAACTGTCCTGATTCCATGGAAGATTTTCATTTTAATTGGTTAGATCAGAGGGGTGCTAATGAGTATAACATCTACTTATTGAGTTTTGCAGCTTTGGTTTGGACAATCTAGAAAACTAGGAATAAGATGGCAATCGAGAAATTCTTCCCTAAGCGGCCTTCTGAAGTTGTGTACAAATTTTTGTCCTGTTTGCAGCATTGGAGGATGGCGAGCGGACAAGAGGATTGGCAAAGGCTGGATGAAATCGTTTCGACGCTTAAACGCTGGATTGAAAAACTTTTGCCTTACTGAGCAAGCAGATGTTCTTGTAGTTGATTAAAGTTTGTATCCTGTTTTCTAACTTGGTGGTAGAGACTGTGCTTTTGTTGTCAACTGGTAATCCTAGTTTGTGTTTCGTTTAGTTGTAAGAACAGTTTATTTGCTTTCTATAAAAGTAGGGAGATTTCCTTTGTCAAAAAAAAGAGTAAAGTATAACCGGGGCAAATTTAAACCGAGCTTTTTTTTTTCACTACGGGCCGCGTCCTGCGTGCCGGACGCCCGTAGCCCGCTGCCCATCGCCCGTGCGCCGAAAAGCCGGACGCCCCAGTACGGCAGGGCCGCATGCGAACAGGAGTTGCATGCTACAGCCTCCGAGCTGAATCAAGAGTCAAGACGCCGCTAAACCGGAAGTTGCACTTTCAACTGATTTGTGGCGATCAACAGCACTAATACAATCATGCATATAGACAATCGTCAGATAATGCACTAGCGGAGCTCCTACCTGTTCCTAAAAAACAATCGTCAGGCAAAGTTTTGTACCGTAGGTTGGGTGTGTTGTAAAATTAGCTATTTTAGCAAATATTTAGATGTAATTCCAGCAGGAATTATAATAATTAAAACATATTTCCAGCATCATATAAATGATAGAAATGATGTATAAATATGTAATATCTTCATATCAATTATTGATAATATGTTTAAAAGATAGGACTTGAAAACATATAACATCAGTATAATGCTCAGATTTAAATGTTTTTCCATTGCTCTCAAATGTCGAGTTGCACAAGATGAAATCTTGGTTCTCACGACATTTGTATCAAAGTTTAATCACAAATTAAATATGACAATTACTTTGAAATAGATTAAGCGTTGAACTCAAAATAAAGACTTGCCCTTCTTCCACACAAGATCAAGCTAAAGCCAGCCGGTTCCCACATCCAATTGGCACAAATCCAAGCCCCTCACCGCAAACTCAGCAGAGAAGAGGATGCAAGAGAGGAACCCTCACCACCGACGTCGTCGGGTCCAACCACGGCGGTGCAGCGGCTCTCAAAGACCCAAAATCCGAAGCCAAATCGGGAGAGAAGAAGAACCAAAAAGGGAGAATTGCTCACTGATTTTGGGTGAAGAAAAAGGAGAAGCGGAGCCGCCTTAAGAAGAGGAGGAAGAGAGGAGGGACGGGGTGGCTGCTGCCAATGGCCAGCGTCTAGACCGCTCGCTCGTCTAGCGCTACCACCGCTTGCCAATTCATCGCCCAGGCCACACACGAATGATGAGATAGGGTTGGAGACTGAGACTCCAACCTTATCTCAACATCTTCCTCCCACCGACAGATGGGCCCCACATTCTTTATTATTTTTTTATTCTTTTTTTCTCAATTGAGAAATTACCAAATGACCCTATAAAATACAACAGGGTGCAGCCCGGTGACGTTTTCCGGAATGAAGAAAAATCCATTTGAACTTGAGGAACTTCTGCATCGGTAATTACCACTATTTCTTAAAACGCCATGGCAATTTGTTAGGATAATGTGTTTTCAGCTTTTCGAGAAAAGAAAAGAAGAAAACTTCCCGGGGTTATCCCCCTCACCCAAAACAGACAACCTGTGTTTTTTACTCTGCCAGTTCTCCTCTGCTCGATCGAATGTTCAGACTTCAGAATCAGCCCGGCGCTGATTGAAGTTCCGAGGATTTACAAGTACAGCATCAAACAAGGAGTAAAAACGAAGTGCAGCCTATGACAAGACAGCGCGGCAGAGACACCAAGATAAGGAAATGGAGAAAGGAGGAGACTAGCGCAGCACATGAATGCTGCAGAACGAGAACCACCAAAAGAACATTGGTAAAAACATGCACAGAAACTGATGTTACATCTTGTTGTCAGGATAGATATATGCGAACTCCATACTGCTTTACACAGTGAAGCAACGTGCCATTCAAAATCTCTCGTTTCTGAGAGCAGATTAGTTTTGACTGACTCGCGAGGCTAAGGCGATGGCTAGACGAGTTGCTTAGAGATTTACTGCACAAAATTGTAGCCTCGTGGATCCAAAACTTTGGTGGGACTGATCCGCCTTTGGTTATTTTATGGACACTCATAGCCAGACATTTCTACGGCCAGCACTGTTTCTAATCCGCTCGTAACATTTACCCGAGAACAGGCTGAATCCTGGAACTGGTTTTTCCTGCAAAACATAGTAACGCATACGAATTACTCCTTCTGTTTCAAGAATATAAGATGTTTTGGACATCGACATGGTCTACGATATGTAACTTTAACCATTACTTTTTTATATGAATATGTTTCATTAAATAATATAAAATAATTATATTATGAAAACATTTTCCATGACTAATCTAATGATATCATTTTTACATGACCAATACAAATAGTTATTTTATATATTAGTTGTCAAAATTAAGAAAGTTTGACCACACGTTTTCTAACACGTCGTATATTTCTAAACGGAGGGAGTAGCTATCAGAAGCTACCTCAATTTTTTTTTTTAAAAAAAATAATCTATTTTTTATTCCGAATTACAGAAATAATACTCTGTTTTTTTTTACAATAATAATCTCATGTCGCTCCACGGTTGGGAGACTTGAGCTAGTAGCTCAACAGTTGCGCGACAAGTGTCCAAGTCGCTCAACCGTTGCGCGACCACACCTAGTCGCCCAACGGTTGAACAACTTAGACACTTGTTGCGCAACCATTGGGCGATAGTGACTAATCGCCTAACGGTTGAGCGACTAGGACAATTGTCACTCATCCGTTGGTCGCTACTTGCTGCCAAGTCATCCAACGGTTGAGCGATTAAACGGTTGTATACAAAGCCAGATCCGGCCTCCTCACTATCTCTTTCGCCATTTCTCTCGGCATTGAAAGGTTTAGAGAAGGGAGAAGCAAAGGAGCTCGGGAGAGGTAGAGAAGGGGAGGAGAGGAGCGAGGGAGAGAAGGGTAGGAGAAGGAAGCTAGTTGGTAAGAAGAGAAGGTTTTCGCGTGAAGGTAATAGTCTCGTCCGTTGTTGTTCTCGTACGAATGTAGGCAACTGTAGCTACTTATTGGTTTAGCACATATTTGGTAAATGTATGTTGAGAAATCGCTGGTTGCAATGTTTGAAATATTTGCAATGATAAATCAGTCATATCGGAGCCTACAAGATTAAAAGTGCATTACGGTGTTAGTACGGTTCGTGAAGGTCCATACGGTGTTGACCTGAGTGGTTTTCCGCAAGTTAGTATGGTACACCCGGACCTGGCGAATGCTCAAATCGGAGATGTCCTGCGCTGGCTCACCGGCAGCTTCTCTTTGGACCCCCGAGGTGTGCAGTGTCGTCGTACATGGCCTTTGGAGTCGATCTGCCACGCACATTTGGTGGGAGTTGACCAGACTGATGTGCACGGTTGCATGGAAGGGCTTTCTGCAAGGTTGCCGGTGTCGTGGCTACGAGTGCGTGCTACTCGTGCAAGCTTGTCCGAAGGGAGTCACCGGAGGCCCTGCTGACAGCTCTTGTCTGGTTGGTGGGAGCAGCTCGGGCGCGCAGCGCGTGGTTCATGAAGGTGACGCGGTGGCCAATGTTGCGGAAGCAGAAGAGGATGCGACATCTGATATTACAGAGGCAGAAGCGGAAGATCGCACACCGCACACTAAGCCCACTGCACAGGCAGATGCAGGGGAGCATGTGGACAGCATAGCGCGCCAGATAGAGATTGATGACTTGACGGCCTTAGCCGTGGAGGAAGCTTTAGAAGAGGATGACGATGACTCTTCCGATGAGGATGACGGTCCCATCCTGCAGGAATAGAACATGGTGGATGTTGAGGGTCTTGCGGTGCACGACGAGTATGAATCACCGTGGGAGTACCATGGTACAGAGGTTCGGTTTCATGCAATGTTTTCTGACAAGAGATCACTACAAGATGCCATTAAGTTGTGGGCCTTGTCTATGCAGCGGACGTTTTGGGTTCTCAAATCAAGTCAGGAGCAGTACACCGTGGTCTATGAGCACGATGGATGTTCTTGGCGTGTGTATGCACGTAGACCCAAGTACAAGACTCATTGGATCATCTCTAAGGTGGAGGCACACTCTTGCGTGCTCAATAGTGTCTTACCGAAGCATTGCAACCTAACGTCCACCTTCATAGCCAATCTCATATACAGAGAGATAGTGAAGAAGAAGGACCTAGAGGCCAAGCACATCATGGTAGCTATCGAGCAGAAATTCAAGTACAAGATTAGCTACGCGAAGGCATGGTGTGCGAAGCATAAGGCTTTGGAAAAGAGGTTCGATTCTTTCGAGGCGGCTTACGATAACCTTCCGTGTATGCTCTAGGTGCTACAGGACTAGAACCTAGACACATACATTGCTGTGAAGGACAACCCATCCAGAAGACAGCCGCTAGGTTTCATGGTGTTACAGAGGGCCTTCTTTATTAGCCTTCGGTGCCTATATCGATGCTTTCAGGCACATGTTGCCCGTGATCTCAGTCGATGGGATGTTTCTAACTCAGAAATATAAGGGCCAGATCCTAACAGCAATCAGCGTTGACGGCAATAATCAGATTCTGTCCTTAGCCATCGCATTCGTCGAAAGTGAGAATTTTGACAGCTGGTAGTGGTTCCTTCAACATCTGAAGGTTGGATTAGTTGGGGCACATCCTGATGTCTGCATAATCCATGATCACCACCCCGAGATGATGAAGGCCATCAGAAAACTTCAGTAAGACCCTGAGGAGTTGTTCCCTTGGCCAGACATGAGGAACAGATAGTGCATTCGCCATCTGGGGGCCAACTTCTTCAAGCAGTTTCCACAACAACCATTAATGAAGTTGTTCAAGAGGCTAGCTATACAGAACCAGCGATACAAATTTGATATGTTGTGGGAGATGTTGGAGGAGCATACCAGGAAGCACATCGTCGAGAGGAACAAGCGTCCACCCATTCCTAGGGCGGCCCAATCCGAACGCCTCCCATCACTGCGGGAGCTTGACCCTCCCCGTGTGACGTGGAGGACCTTGAGAGATATCAAGTGCTTTTCCCATTGGATTGAGGCCGAGCCATTGGAGAAGTAGTCCTTGCTGCATGACACGGATGGTACAAAGTACGGTATAATGACCACTAACCTTACGGAGGTGTACAACTTGGTTCTTAGGGGCCTCCGTGCTCAGCCCCTCATCGCTATCATGGAAGGCGTTCTGTAAGGTACAATCGGATATTTCAGAAAAATGCATGCAAATACGGCACTTCATGCAACCAACCCGCATACACCGTACTGCTCAAAGATTACAGCATACATGCAGGCCAAAATCAAGAAGGGTCAGTTGCACACGGTCTTCGTGATGGGCAATACGGAGCATCGTTTCCATATGCTCCTTCGGGACAGAGCCAGATTTGGGACGGCTCGCTCTCTTGTTACACACAAGGTGTACCTTGGAGATCATGTCAATGAACCTAGATGCACATGCAATAAGCCAAAACTCCTTCACAAGCCATGCTCTCGTGCCCTCGCCGCATGTGGGACCATTAACATGGACCCATCGCACTTCATATCGGAGTACTTCATGAAGTAGAGGGTGTTGTAGGCATGGTGCGGTGAGCTAAGAGGCTTTAGGGTTGTGGAAAACTTTGCCACATTGGATATGGCACAACAGACTTAGATTCCAGATCTTGACCTGTTGAATGGCGGGAAGGGCCGTCGGCAGAGCCGTCGCATTAGGAATGATATGGATGAAGGGGAAGCTGCAGCGGCAAGTAGACGTTGTAGCTGTAGCGGCTAGGAAGGCCACACTACGAGAAGTTAAAAGGTGCCTGCCAACAGGTAGGAACACCGGCGTGAAGTGCAGCAGTTAGTGCTTGGCTTGTTGTGCGAAGTGTGGAACTCATTGTATCGTAATTGCAAACTTTAACTTCATTGTCAGCGTCAAAGCAGGACGTGACCTCACTTTGCAACTTTGTGCAGAGATGTGACCTCGCTCTACAACTTTGCGCAGAGACATGACCCAACGAGGCAGCTTTGCGCAGCGACGTGACCCAACGAGTCAGATTTGCGCAGCGACGTGACCCAACAAGCAAGGTAGTCAGAGTCGAGATCCTGAGTTGGATCGATTTGCCTTCGGTAGGATTGAAATCGTAGTATTGAATCGTAGAATCGGCGATTCTACGGAATTATAAAAATACACATATTTAGCATCTATACTATAAGTTTGTATGATTCTTATATGGCTTACCATTTGCATGTTCCTTTAAATTAACTAGACATACTCCAGGAATAAAAATAGCGTATTATTATCAAGCTCAAGATTGCTCATGCCATGATATAGATATTTGTACTAGTATTACCACACTGATACAATATTTTGCATGCTCCTTGTTTATTTAAAGCTTTATTCTCAGAAATTAATATCAACAAATTTTTGCTCTAGAACAAAATATCAGCAAAGCCTGGCCTCTAAAAAAATTACAATTTTTTTTGTCCTAAGTCTCTACGAGTAGGATCGACAGTGCGATTTGGATCGACAGGCTGTCGTGGGTTCGTAGAATCGTAAGACTCTAAGAGTAGGATCGCGATCCTAACTACCTTGCCAACGAGTCAGCTTTGCACAGCGTTGTGACCCAACGAGTCTCCTCAGGGCCGCTACCTCACAGACGCGAATTTCCTTCAATCTAATTACTATTCTGCCACGTACGCAGCGCCGGCTCGGCATATAAGTACTACCCCTTGCACGTCGGGTTCTCCTACATCTAGACTTCAACACAATCTCGTTCAGATGGAGAAGCACCGGAAGGAGATCCGAGAACTCACAAAGGAGTATGCGGCCTAGGAGGAACAAAGGGAGCGTGTCAGGAGGCCACCTTGAAAGCATCTAGGCCCCTAAAAGATTGTTTTGGTAATTAATGACAATATGGTATATAGGACTAACATGTTTATTGAGTATTTAAAAAGGTTAGTGCCGGTGACAAATGCAAAAACTTGGAGATGCATGCCAAAGGTCAACATGGAAGTCAAGGTGGTTCAAGACAAGGTACAAGTAGTCTATGATTCTTTTGGTTTACCGGTCTTAGCAGAAAAAGGGATGGAATACCGGATTTTAGGTTAAATATCGTACTATTAAGATGGATCATAGCTAGTAGCTTGAGGATTTATTTTTATGCCATCTTGATCAACTAGGAGTCATGCATTGCTTTTGTTTTTGCTTCTGGAGAGCTGTTGTAAAAATCGGTAAGACCACAAGCTTTGAGCGGTATTACCGCAAGTCGGTAATACCGAAATATACATGGGCGGTATGTTTTTTCTAGAGAGCATATTTTGACTGTTTTTCTTGAAATCCCAAATCAGTATGATCGTATTTACATTGCGGTACTACCGCACCGGATCGTGGCCGTAGACCTACATGGTCGTGGACCTGATCGTGGTCGTAGACACTGGTCGAAGAACAGGGGTCGTAGAACAGTGGTCATAGTCTCATAGACATTGGTCATACACAGTGGCCGTGGACTCTAGTCGTAGACCTGGTCGTGGATCTGGCCAGCGTTATGATCGTATTTCTATTGCGGTAATATTGCATGGCGGTAATACCGAATTTTACTTGACGGTTCGTTTTTTCCAGAGAAGGTATTTTTTCTTGAGATCTCTTGAACTTTGGAAGTCGTTGTTCCACTCTAGCCGAGCGGTACTACCATGCTGCGGTAGTACCGATTTCTAGTTGGCGGCCATACCGCACCTCCTTTTTAATGGATAATTCAGAGCATTAAATGTGACTATTTCGACCGTTGGGCGGAACATCGGTAGTACCGGGTTTCTACAGCGGTACTACCAAAAATCCTGATTTTCTCAGAAAAATGGTTGTAACAGTTAGTTTTTGCCGGTGGGGGTTATAAATACCTCCCCACCTGCCTCTAGCCAGATGTTGCTGAGCTTATTCACTCTCATTGAATACTCTTGAGCTCATAGACACTCTCTACTACTTATTTGCTTTGAATTCTCATTTTGAGGTAGTTCAGAGCATTCAAGTTAATTGCATCATTAGTTGATCTTGTTGGCACTTGATTCTTCCTCAAGCAAACACTTGGTTTATTACTCTTGGTGCTTACCGATACCTAGATAGCTTGGGAGGAAATTTTGCACGGTGAACTCTTCAAAGAAGTTTGTGAAGAGTCTCTGCATTAATTTGTGATTGGTATTGTGCTCACCAACTCCGGAACAGAGGAAGAGCAACTCTAGTGATCGAGGATTGAGGCTTAATTTGTGGAACCGGCTTGATTGGTTCAAGCTTCCTCAACGTGGACTAGTGAAGACCGGCAAGTCTTCGATACCATAGAAAAAAAAACTTCCTTGTCTCCACTATGGTTTATTCTTGTTTTTACTCTTTTGCATTTATATTTCTAGCAATTTATTTGTGTAGAATTGCTTAGCTAGAATTGTATCTAGTTTAGACATAGTTCATAATTGTTAATTAGTCGAAAAGTTTTAAAACCGCCTATTCACCCCCTCTAGTCGATTATCCTTGATCCTACACACCTCCCCGCAGTGACGCCGCCTCCCGTAGCAGCAACCCCTACCAGTACATCCCAACCAAGCATTCGTTGCAACACCCGTCCGAGGGGGAAACGCCGCCCTTCTATTGGTGCAAGGACACATTCAAGTTCTTCAAGTCTAGGGAGCGGCTCAGCCTGAGCATATGTTACTGGGGTTGCGTGACCTACTCTAGGGACTATCCCGACCTCCGTTGGGACACGAGCCGCTATCGGCAGCCGGTAAGAACCGATTACAATATATTCTCCTACCATTTCTCTTTCAAAGTGCGCACTAACAACCTCTCCTATCTACCCGTAGTCCCTGGATCCGCTATGTGGCTACCGCAAGTGGATTGACTGTCTTCTTTTAAAAGATATTGAAAATTTTCATTCACATATTGGAATTATGTGTAATTTAATGAATGAGATGCCTAGAGTAGAGTAGAAGTTGCTTCAAATGCTATATCCATGACTAGTATTTCTAAATCATGTGATGATTTGTTATCTATGCCATGTTGTTATAAAATTTATTCATTGGCTAATATAGATAATACTTGTGATCCATTGCTTATTGTTGAAAATCATGAATCGAAAGAGCAAGTCACTAAGCTAAGTAAGAGTTTGGAAAGATGTTTCAAGGGTAAAACAACCCTTGATAAGCTTTTTAGTGAGCAAAGGTGCTCATTCAACAAATAAGGACTCGGATATGTGCCCAAGAAAGGTAACAAGCCAATCTACAAGCTCACAAGGTTTGTAAATAAAAATGGCAAGTATTGCAATAAATATCGTAATGTAGGACATTTGTCAAATGCATGTTCAATTGCTAATGCTAGATCTTATGGCACTTATGATTCTTACTATATGCTTAGAAAGTCTAAAGATGGCAAAGTAGTTGCAAGATTTGTTGGCACTTCAATTTTAGGCGCTAAAAAAAATACTATTTAGGTGCTTAAAGCCTTGGTCACTAACCTTGAAGGACCCAAACAAATTTGGGTACATAAATGAACTTCATTTTTTTGTAGGTGAACTACAAGCCGGTGATAAACATTAGGTGCTTGATAGTGGATGCACACAACATATGACCGGTGATAGAAAAATATTCACCACATTCGAAAATGGAAAGGGTGTTGACAAGATCACATTTGGTGACAATAGTAAAGGAAAGGTAATTGAATTGGGTAAAATTGCTATCTCAAATGACATTTCTATTTCTAATGTTTCTCTAGTTGAATTACTAAATTTCAATTTGCTATCTGTTGCTCAAATATGTGATCTTAGCTTAATTTGATGATTCACTAATGAAGGTGTTTCAATTTCAAATGAAAAGGATAATTCTTTAGTATTCAAAGGATTTAGATTTGAAAATCTTTACTTGGTTGATTTTTTCTCACATGATTCATGCTTAAAAACTTGTTTGATTGCGAAAACTTCGTTATGATGGCTTTGGTATAGAAGGCTAGGTCATGTTGGTATGATTCAATTTAAAAAACTTTTCAAATATGATTTAGTTATTGGCTTGAAGGACGTGAAGTTTGAGAAAAATAGACTTTGTAGTGCTTGTCAAGCCGGTAAACAAGTCGCAAATTCTCACCTTTCTAAAAGTATCATATCGACTTCTAGACCATTGGAACTCTTACATATGGATTTGTTTGGGCCAACAACCTATAAGAGTATCGGAGAAAATAGTTATTTTTTAGTCATTATGAATGATTACTCTAGATATACATGAGTATTCTTCCTAGATGACAAAAACGAAACCTCCAGAATTTTTAAAAGTTTTACAAAAAGGGCTCAAAATGAATTTGATTTCAAAATTAAGAAAATTCGTAGTGACAATGGTTCCGAGTTCAAGAACACTAAAGTTGAAGACTTTTGTGATGAACTTGGAATAAATCATGAACTGTCCACAACCTACAATCCGGAGCAAAATGGAGTTGTGGAAAGAAAAAATCGAATATTAATTGAAATAGCTAGGACAATGTTTGATAAATATAATACTTCCGATAGCTTTTGGGTAGAAGTAATTAACACCGCTTGTCATACCATAAATTGTCTTTATTTGCATCGTCTTTTGAAAAAGACTTCTTATGAAGTTCTTGTTAGAAGAAAACTGAATATCTCTTACTTTTGTGCATTTGGTTGCAAATGTTATATTTTAAAAAATAGTGTTCGTCTTTTAAAATTTGCAAGTCGTTATGATGTTGGTTTCTTTCTTGAATATTCTTCAAATAGTAAAGCATATCGTGTCATCAATAAAAACTCTGATTTAGTTGAGGAAAGACACGATGTTCAATTTGATGAGACTAACAGCTCTCAAGAAGAGCATGAGAATTCGGATGATATGGGTGATGAAGCTTTGAGAAAAGCTATGGAGAATATGCAAATAGGGGACATCAAGCCTAAAGATGATCCATCATCTTCTACTCAAGTTGAACCTCATACCTCTTCCACAACAGCTCAAATTCAAGTTGATAAAAAAGACAATAAGAAAGATGATCAACCAATCTACCACCAAGAATTCACAATGCAATTGCTAAAGATAATCCAATAGATCAAATATTGGGTGATGTAAGTAAGGGTGAAGCACTCGATGATCTAGATTGGGTGAATGCTATGCATGAAGAACTCAATAACTTCACCTGAAATGAAGTTTGGATATTGGTAGAGAGACCCGAAGAACAAAACATAATTGGTACAAAATGGGTTTTTAGAAATAAGCAAGATGAGAATAGATTGGTTGTGAGAAACAAAGCAAGATTGGTCGCTCAAAGATTCACATAAGTCGAAGGTTTGGATTTTAGTGAAACTTTTGCTCCTGTAGCTAGACTTGAATCAATTCGGATACTACTTACTTTTGCATCATGCTTTGATATTAAGATATTTCAAATGGATGTTAAAAGTGCTTTTCTAAATAGAAAAATATTTGAACTTGTATTTGTTGAGTAACCACCCGGTTTCAAGGATCCTAAGAATCTTAATCATATCTATAAACTCTCCAAGGCGCTCTATGGACTCAAATAAGCTCATAGAGCATGGTATGAATACCTTAGAAATTTTCTAGTTTCAAAAGATTTTAAAATTAGGAAAATTGACTCAATATTGTTTACTAAAGTACTAGATGGTGATTTCTTTGTATGCCAAATTTATGTTGATGGTATCATTTTTGAGTCTATTAATCAAGATTTTTGTAAAGAATTTGGTGATATGATGTCTAGAGAATTTAAAATATCTATGATTGGAGAACTAAGCTATTTTCTTGGACTTCAAATCAAACAACTCAAAGATGAAACTTTTGTGAGTCAAACCAAGTATGTAAAAGATTTGATCAAGAAGTTTGGCATGGAAGATGAAAAATCCATCAAGACTCCTATAGCAACCAACGGCCATCTTGACCTTAATGAGTGAGGTAAACCGGTAGATTTAAAGCTTTATAGATCTATGATTGATAGTTTGCTTTATCTTACCGCATTTAGACCCGATATCATGTTTAGTATTTGCATGTATGCACGATTTCAAGCATCACCAAAAGAGTAATATTTGGTGGACGTAAAAAGAATTCTAAGATATTTAAAGCATTCCTCTAGCCTTGGCTTATGGTATCCCAAAAGTGCTAAATTTGATTTAATTGGATATTCAGATTCCGACTATGCGGGTTGCAAAGCACCTTAGGTAGTTGTCAATTCTTAGGAAGATCCTTAGTATCATAGTCATCCAAGAAACAAAAATATGTAGCCCTATCCACCGTCGAAGCCGAATATATTTATGCGGGTAGTTGTTGTGCTCAATTGCTATGGATGAGGCAAACTTTGATGGATTATGGGATCAAATTCGATAAAATACATATTTTGTGTGATAATGATAGTGTAGTGAAAATAGCCAATAACCCTGTTCAACATTCAAGAACCAAGCATATAGATATACGCCACCACTTCTTGAGATCATGTGAGCAAGGGTGATATTGTTATTAGCCACATTCGCCCTGAAGATCAATTAGCGGATATTTTCACCAAACCATTAGATGAAGGCCACTTTTGCAAGTTGAGGAATGAATTAAATATCATAGACTATTCAAATATTGCTTGAATTCATGTTTCATGCATTGTGTTCTCAATTGGTGTTATTTGAAGCATTTAAGAAAGACTTTTTCAAATAATTTCCTAAAAATCTCTATATTCATAAAAATTATGTTTTTAGATAGACATTAGTCTCCTCAATGCATCATGATCCTAAATGATATTTATTTGAGTGCAAAACTCGGGATGATTTGCATATCTATCAATTCAAAACTCAAATTCCTAAAGCTCTAGAATTATCGGAACTACCGGAGGCCTAACCACGATACTACCTCTGTGCGGTACTACCGGCGTGAAAGCTGTGATACTACCGCTTCGTGGTACTACCCGAGTATATCCTACGGAACTACCAATCAGATGTAAAAGGCTTTATCTCTCAGGTCTTTACCCATTCTTCCTCCACCCGGTCGTTCCGTTCTCCTTTCGGCTCCTCTCTCTCCCTCCGAAGAACCTCAAAAACCTCTCCACAAATCCTCAAATCCTCTCGAGACTTCTTCGATTCCTTGTGATTTCTTGCACTGTTAGGGTTCATCTCCTCTGAATCTCAAGGTAAAACTCCTTTTAATTCCTTTATTTTACCTTGATTTAGAACCCTAGGTCTCAATTAGGGTAAATTTGAGAATGTGCTTGATTTAATGTGTTTTTCTCAAGCAAAATTGCAAATCATGTGTCCTGTGATGCTTGCGCATCTATTGCATGAATTCACTCCATCAAAGACACTAAAAATTCCAAAAAATCCTTGCCCTAGAACGGTATCAGTGAGAGCGATACTACCGCCCATCTTGTGTGGAACTACCGCGGTGTGGTCATACCGGCTAGCTAATGGCGATACTTCCGCATCACGGTACTACTGCCTGTTGAGCGTCGGTACTACTGATTTTACTGACAAAAACAGCAAGATCATTCCATTTATTTTTAAAACAACCTTGATTGATCTTTTATCTTGTCCTATATATGTGAAGATGCCAAGAACAAGGATTATGACTCGCAAGCCAGTTGGTGCTGCAAGAGGCCAATCTTCTTCTCGACAGCCTGCAGTTTCTGAAGAAAATACAGAGGAACGACGAAAGGGAAGACAAGACAGAGGCAAAGGTCCTGCAACTACTGTTTCAGGAAATGAGGAGAGCACATCTCAGGTAGAATCTGAAACTGAATCTGAAGAGGCAACAAATTCTGATGAGGAAATGGGAGAGCCTGAAGAGCAGCAGGTAAACTTGAGGACAATCACAGCAGATAAGTATGCAGTATTACGTCACAGAAATCAGTATGTGCTTCCAGCATCTTCCTCAAGTCCTAAGTTCCACACCAAGTTTCAAGAATTGGTCTATGAACAAATGTATGGTCCTCACAGACAATTTGCTGATCATAAGTGGATTAAATGGTCACATCTTAACTCTCTGGTCCTAAGTATCGGCTTTTTCAAAGAGCCGATATTCATGATCTTGTAGCACTCAAGTGTGACTACGATGAGGAAATTATCAGGTAGTTCTATGCTACTCTATATATTTCTCCTAATTTTAGTCAGATGTCATGGATGACATGGATATGTTGAGCGTGCCTTACATACATAGTCAAGCAGTTATGAGAAGATTTATGATAAATCTGCCCTTTTGGTTCCAGCCTAGACAGATTACTATGATCAGACTGTCAGATATACTCCAGGAAAGATAGGTGGTCTTCTACCTATCCCCAGTTTGGTTAATAGGATAATCAATCATACTATCCTCCCTAAGAGCGAAAATTTTGATGCTATAAGAGGACATGCTTGGAATATAATAGATAATATTATGCATGAGAGGAAGTTTGATGTGATAGATGTTATCATTAGGGGAATAGATTCTTCGAAAAATGATCAAGTCAAAAGAATCTACTATGCTCCTTATATTATGGCTTTGATCATCAGGCTGACTGGATACCGTGGAGGCTTGGGATTAGTCCATACAAACCACGTGAAGGTCCTCCAATTCCAGCAGATGATCGTCATCAGGCTCAGCAGGGGGAGCAAAGGGAAGATGCTTAGAGAGAAGATACTCCAGGGGCAGCTGCTCAAGAAGAAGAACAAGTTTCACTTGCCCAGATTTATTCAGCTATCTTAGAGATTAAAATATCTCAGCAAGACTTTCAAAATGAAACTAACAACATATTGGCTGCCTTGACAGAGAGTGTGAGTGATCTTGAACAAGTTTTGACTGCTCCAGCTCGTTATGGACGCCATCACCCACACATACCTCTTTTAGCTTCGACATCTCAAGCTCCACCTCCTCCTCCAGATCATGCTCCACCAGCTGAATGATTTCTTTTTGGTATTTTGATGCCAAAGGGGGATAAGAACAAAAAGAACCAAGGGAAGAATGGGAAGGAGAAGCTTTTAGAAGAAGCTATTATCTACTCTAGTACCTATATATATATATATATATATATATATATATATATATATATATATATATATATATATATATATATATATATATGTGTGTGTGTGTGTGTGTGTGTGTGTGTGTGTGTGTGTGTGTGTGTGTGCCTTTGCTATGTAATGGTTATGGTATTATACTTTTGAACTTATGTACCTTATGGTCTTATGCTCCTATGTTGTTATGAAAATATTGTTGAACTTGGTACTTGTGTTATGGTTAAGTTCTCTACCTTGCTATTTCTATTCCTTGTTTTCCATAATATTGTCATAAATTGCAATCTTTATCTCTTGCTTATTCATAGCATTGCAATTTCCTCAAGTTTCAACAAGCAAAAGATACTCCGCCAAAATTTGTTCAAAATCTCTACATGTGCTTGCAACACTTTGTCTCATTTATATGCACATGTTTAGGGGAGCATTCTTTGTAATGACTTTAACAAGCAAATAATTCTCTTACTCTCTTAAGCTCATTGAAAGAATCGGTTTGTTAAGTCACAACAAGAATATACAACTTGTTTTTCAAACAAATGGTATATTCAAAACCATATCTTTCTTACATATTGAATGGGTTGTCATCAATTATCAAAAAAGGGGAGATTGAAAGCATCTAGGCCCCTAAAAGATTGTTTTGGTAATTAATGACAATATGGTATATGGGACTAACATGTTTATTGAGTATTTAAAAAGGTTAGTCCCGGTGACCAATGTAACAACTTGGA
The DNA here is from genome assembly GCA_036346255.1 of Ampelocalamus luodianensis. Taxonomy (NCBI): domain Eukaryota; kingdom Viridiplantae; phylum Streptophyta; class Magnoliopsida; order Poales; family Poaceae; genus Ampelocalamus; species Ampelocalamus luodianensis. The sequence continues at coordinate 19,831,463 of CM070622.1, read as the reverse complement.
GATGCATGCTAAAGGTCAACATGGAAGTCAAGGTGGTTCAAGACAAGGTACAAGTGGTCTAGGATTCTTTTAGTTTACCGGTCTTAGGAGAAAAAGGGATGGAAGACCGGATTTTAAGTTAAATGTCGTACTATTAAGAAGGATCATAGCTAGTAGTTTGAGGATCTATTTTGTGTCATCTTGATCAACTAGGAGTCATGCATTACTTTTGTTTTTACTTCTGGAGAGCTGTTGTAAAAATCGTTAAGACCGCAAGCTTTGAGCGGTATTATCGCAAGTCGGTAATACCGGAATATACATGGCGGTATGTTTTTTTTTCTAGAGAGCATATTTCTGACTGTTTTTCTTGAAATCCCAAATTGGTATGCTCGCATTTCCATTGCAGTACTACCGCGCCTGATCGTGGTCGTAGACCTACATGGTCGTGGACCTGATCGTGGTCGTAGACCTTCGTGGTCATAGACCCTGGTTATAGAACAGTGGTCGTAGACACTGATCGTACACAGTGGTCATAGACTCTAGTCGCAGACCTGGCCGTGGATCTGGCCCAGTGGTATGACCACATTTCTATTGCAGTAATACTGCACGGTGGTAATACTGAATTTTACTTGACGGTTCGTTTTTTCAGAGAAGGTATTTTTTTCTTGAGATCTCTTGAACTCTGGAAGTTGTTTTTCCATTCTAGTCGAGCGGTACTACTATGCTGCGGTAGTACCGATTTCTAGTTGGCGGTCGTACCGCACCTCCTTTTTAACGGCTAGTTCAGAGCATTAAATGTGACTGTTCCGACCGTTGGGCGGAACATCAGTAGTATCGGGTTTCTACAGCGGTACTACCGAAAATCCTGATTTTCTCAGGAAAGTGGTTGTAACTGTTAGTTTTTGTTGGTGGGGGTTATAAATACCTCCCACCTGCCTCTAGCCAGATGTTACTGAGCTTATTCACTCTCATTAAATACTCTTGATCTCTTAGACACTCTCTACTACTCATTTGCTTTGAATTCTCATTTTGAGGTAGTTGAGAGCATTCAAGTACATTGCATCATTAGTTGATCTTGTTGGCATTTGATTCTTCCTTAAGCAAACACTTGGTTTATTACTCTTGGTGTTTGTCGGTACCTAGACGGTTTTGGAGGAAGTCTTACACAGTGAACTCTTCAAAGAAGTTTGTGAAGAGTCTCTGCATTGGTTTGTGATTGGTATTGTGCTCACCAATTCCGGAGCTGAGGAAGAGCAACTTTAGTGATTGAGGATTGAGGCTTAATTTGTGGAGCCAACTTGATTGGTTCAAGCTTCCTCAACATGGACTAGTGAAGATCGACAAGTCTTCAATACCATGAAAAAAACTTTCTTGTCTCCACTATGGTTTATTCTTGTCTTTACTCTTCCGCATTTATATTTCTAGCAATTTATTTGTGTAGAATTACTTAGCTAGAATTGTATCTAGTTTAGACATAGTTCATAACTATTAATTAGTTAAAAAGTTTTAAAACCACCTATTCACCCCCCTCTAGTCGGTTATCTTTGATCCTACACACACCTCCCCGCAGTGAAGCCGCCCCCGTAGCAGCAACACCTACCAGAACATCCCAACCGAGCATTCGCCGCAACACTCGTCCGAGGGGAAACGCCACCCCTCTATTGGTGCAAGGACACATGCAAGTTCTTCAAGTACAGGGAGCGGCTCAGCCTGGGCATACGTTACTGGGATTACGCGACCTACTCTGGGGATTATCCCGACCGCCGTTGGGACACGAGCCGCTATCGGCAGCTGGTAAGAATCGGTTACAGTATGTTCTCCTACCATTCCTCTTTCAAAGTGTGCACTAACAACCTCTCCCGTCTACCTGTAGTCCCTGGATCTGCTATGTGGCTACCACAAGTGGATTGACCAAGGGATCCACCCACACGATCAGTGGACTCTTGACTACGAGGAGTGGGATGCCAAGAGGGACCGCGAGAGGAGGGAGGAGGAGCGCTACAGCGAAGAGCACAGCGAGCATATCCGACGGGAGACGCAAGCTCATCACGAGGCATGCAGGCGCAGGGAGTGCGAGAGAAAGAGGAAAACGGCGGCCAAGGCCAAGGCGGCCGACGAGGAGTATAAAGTCGAGTTCGGAAGGAAGGGCAAATGGCCCCGGTCCACGCAGTAGTCTGACCCTCTTCATCCATATATCCTATGTATTTCTAATTCCCTAAAGGCATGCGTGCACCGTCCTTAGTTTGTTAGCCTGCGTGTCATGTAACCCCTTTGTTCGATCAACTCTCATGTTATCATTCCTCCTTTTATCCAAAGTTCTCCATCGTGTATGAATTCTCTTGCGCATCGCAACATCACTTACCTTCGTACTTGCGAATCATTGTTACCTCAAACGTTCTCACAAAATTCTCCAGAAATTTACCGCATTACAACAACATATGACGATCAAAGAATGTTATTATGAGTTTAACAGATTTCGTACCTTTCAGAATCTACGAAAATCACAAACGAACCAACCAAACTTGTCTCCCATTTCATTAAAAAAAAAAACAATAAGCTACAAACAAGATTTGTTAAATATATTACCTACAAAAATTATCATTTATTCCCCGCAATTATTTCCATCGAATTAATATAATAATAATATTATTCACTAAAATCGCCCAACAGTTGAGCGACTTCGGCTGGTCGCCCAACAGTTGCGCACCAAGTGCCTAAGTTGCTCAACCGTTGAGCGACCAAACCTGGTGGTCGCTCAACGGTTGAGCGACTTGTTTGGTCGCTCAATGGTTGAGCGATTATTACTGTAAAAAAACCCGGAGTATTATTTATGTAATTCGGTAAAAAAAAATGGATTATTAAAAAAAAAACAGCTACCTCAGGTATCCGGAAAAAAAAACCATACAAGGTACGTATTGCTACAGTTACACAATTCACATTGCACTGATCTGCACCGACACTAGAAATGGATCACCATCAGTACCCGATAAGGAAAGGGGGAAAGGCCTATGTCTGTGTAAGGAATGAGAAAAAAAAAAACGTTCTTTAGTCAGTTCCAGTGAAATCTTAAGTCGATAGAAATAAGATATTGGCTCACTGGGTGACTATAGCTGGTAAAGAACATTGGCAACTAAGTAACATTTGCCCTAAAAATGCCATGATTGCAACATCGTTAGAAAAAAGTTAAAAACAGTTGGCAATGTAACAATGCATAATGTACAATATTTACCTCTTTTTGCTCAGTCAAACAAGCAAGAACTGACTTTTTCTTAGACTAGCATGAACCGACCTTAATAGAAGAAAACATTTCTGCCATATGGTTGCTCATGCCTGTCCCTACTATGCGCTATTCATGGGGCGACCGATAGAAAACACACTATTCGAGGACAGTGTTGGTGCAAATACTTTTCACTTTTTTTTTGAATGGGAGAAGATCCCAGCTTTTATAAAGCATATATCAATTTACAAAAAGGAAATGACATCTGGGTATGCCAGATTTCGCAGCAAGCGAACCTTACAAAGATAACCGACCACAACCAACTCTAAAAGAACCGACTAACAGTCTAAGGACAATAGCAGTCAAAATAAGCACCAGTTCCTGACTGGTAAACAAAGGAATTACAAGATCCTAGAGGCACTACTGCCCGAATTACAAAAATCCCTAGCCCAATCTTCAATGCTCCTCATGAAGCTGTCCAGCTTAGAGCGTTCCACCCCGGTAAGAAGGATTCGCCAACGCTGCAAACAAGATAGATATTTGTATATCACATCCATAGGTTGCCGAAGGTAAATCCCCTCAAAAGCCACCCTGTTTCTAACACTCCAGAGAATCCAAGCGGAAGCTACAAAACTAAACAAAATGACATTGTAATCAGTAGCCCCCCTCCTATCTAAGTAATTTAATTGAAAATCATCAATAGAAACTGGAATACAATTCCAATTAAGAGCTTCTTTGATGCCAATCCAAAAAAATTTAGCAATTACACAATTGAACAGAATATGATCAATACTCTCAATACAACCACAAAATTTGCAATTCAAATCCCCTTTCCACCCCCGTCTGCTAATTTGATCCAGTGTCTGAACTTTATTAAGATAACACTTCCACACAAAAATTTTAACCTTCAAAGGGATTTTGCATTAAGTATACTTTTCACGCTTTTAACCCAACTCAAGCCGAAGAAACTTATTCAATAGTCAATGCTAACCGCTTTTGGTCCCAAATCTGGGGCCCGGAAGCGCAAGGGGATTTTATTCAATGGTGTCAACTAAGCGGTCTGTGGCTCTCCACGGGACTTTTGCACTAATAGGTTTCATGTTACATCAATTTGAACGTGCTCGATCTGTTCAATTGTGACCTTATAATGCAATTTCATTTTCTGCTCCGATCGATGTTTTTTTTGGGGGGTTTGGGGTACTCGTGGGAACATCAACGGCACAAATGCCCTCTTCGCCACTGTTATTCAAAATTCCAGTAGCAAACCAGGCTCCAGTTGCCCCGTATCTTCCACCACCACTATAGTGCTTTCTTGACCATCACTTTCCAAAGCCTTGTGAATGATGCTAGTACCTTCCAGTTGGTAGTCAAACCCTGAAATTGTCAATAAGAACCGTATCAAAATATGCTAAAGGTGGGCATGTTTGAAGCAACTAACAGTTCATTGCATCATTTTGCATATTTATACGTAGTGTCGAAGCAGACAGCACATCAGAATGCAGAGACAGCATCAATCTTGCAGAATGATGAATAATTATTTCGGAACTCATTTTCCGCTTTAAGATTCCAGAAACTGATATACTCTAAAAGTGTGAGCAGATAAACAAGTAGCAACTAGCAAGTGCTCAATCAACAGAATGAAAAACATGACAGAGTGGGAGAGAGACCATTCAACTCTTCTGGATGACTGCATGCATTGCTCAAACTTTCTGACACGTAGTTGTTCCCTGACAGCTGAAAATGGAGTTCTCTGCCAACTCTAGTCTGTCAGTGCTAGACATCATCATAGCATTCAATTCTTCTGAACGGTCAGATGCATTACTTACGGCCTTGTGACATACAGTGGTTCTGTTAAAATTGATAATTGTGTTCTCTGCCAACTCTATTCTTTCAGAGTTATTAGGCATCAAAGGAATGCTCAGATCTTTTGGATTATTGTGCGCAATATTTAAAACCTTCTGACACATGGTGGTTCCCTGGAAACTGAGAATGCAGTTCTCTGCCAATTCAAATCTGTCAGAGTAAGACATCACTGTGAAACCAAAGGATCCTGTCCATGTTTCCAGAAGCTGAGGAACTGCCGGTAAGAGAAGCCTTTCCACCCCCAAACCAGAAAGCAACTGGAAAGTAAAAGAAAGTGAATTGATCGGCACAGGCCAGGAAAATGCCAGGAATATTTGACAAGCAAAGGGAACGTTTTTTTTATGATATTAAAACTCAATTTATCATTGCAGATGATTTTGAAATATATTTAACTAGTAAAAACCTTCTCCAGTTCATTCATCAGAAGGCGGCACATTCCTTTTCGACGATATGGAACTCTTGTACTAATAAGAGGCAGCTCAGCAAACTTATTGCCACATACCCTAATCAGAAAAGGAAATATGTCAACATGGAGAAAAATGATGAACAAAAAGGTTTCGATTACCATGGAGGACTACTCTCAAGGCTAAAATACCTAAAAGTGCCGACAGATATTAGCTCAACACCTTTCTCAAGAAGTATCGTGTAGAATCCCCTAAAATTAAGCCGTCTGAGCTCCGATCTGCACAGGATAGATAAAAAAATTACAGTCTCCATTATGTCAAGAAATAATGAGCAAAGAAACATCAAACTTACGTAGATGAATAATCTGAACATAGATTTTTTTTCTCTGAAAACTAATCTGAACATAGATTAATTGCTGTGCTGAATAGACTAACAACAACAGAAATTCAAAGAAAGTTTCCAGCCTGTGTCATGGCAGAACTACAGTGAGTGTAGTTCTATTTGGGCAATTTAGCAAAATATCCAGACTACAAAAACTGATAAACCATTTTTTAACTTTCTAGATTAAGATTCTTTATAATGGTGTAATATAGTATCAGCTAATGCTAGCCACAATCCTCTGAAGTCTATCACACACGGAGTAACCAACACAGGATTAATGGAAGGTAAAATGAAGACAGTCACACTGAAATGGTCCAATAGCAATTCTTACTCTCTATTGAACACAATATCTTCAGAAAGATCACTCTGTGTGCGAGGCTCGATAATAGTAACAAAACATTCATGAAGAACATCAAGCGCAATGCACAACTTGCCATACTGTTCTGCCATTGTCTCATTGTCATAATCATCATGGTCACTGGCATTTTCTCTATCAAATCTCAAGATAGTACATGATAAGCCTTCAACTGGAGTTGGAATTGATTTCCCAATAAGCTCTTGCAAATGTTGAAATATCTGAACAAAGAATGGAACATCAAAATCGGTCATTTAATGTGCGGGAGGCAGCATAACTGTTGCGGTCAAATATCAAGGCGGTAGCACGTGTACCGTAGCATCGCGCATTGCAACACATTACTGTAGCACCACCGGTGCTAGGCAGGATTTGTTATTTAAGAATCTATCTATTAGGTGTTTGGTATTATCTATTAGTTAGGCAAGTTATTATTAGATTGGATTGTTAGAAATAAGTTTTCTTATAAATTATTTCTTACAGGTCAAGTCGAGTCATTCCTATAAAAGAGATAATATGTATCCATTATCAATCAAGCAATGAAATAAACAAAGTTAGTCCATAACCGGTTGACTACAGATCAGAGCCTCATTATTCATCGGGAAGAGTCCCGACCGAGCTTGGAGGGCGATCCCTTGCCTCCCTGGCTAATTAGGCCTCAGAGCCTCACTACCTCGACAGGGAAGAGCCTGCTGGCGGTTAGATGAAGACAAGTGCCCTACCCTTGGTCCTCGGATCCGTATTCAACCAACGACCACAACAATAACAAGCATGCATAAAGTCCACATTTTAATCCAAATTAATTCAGGATAAAAATAGAATTTTAGTTAAGTACTTCCATACCTTTGAACATTCCCTACTGCAAAACCAGCACCCTTCCGGACAGCAGGTAAGCTGATGGCCTCTATTTCTAATGCAACCAACATGATCTACCAAAATAAGATGACCAAGATATCAGTGGATTTGAATATAAAATCTGGCATATCTTATTATTGAATGGTAAAAAAGCATACATTCACGTTCACACTGATTACAGTACATTATTGTCTTATCAGTGAATTGGTTGGTATCAGGATCATAATCACTCGAGTCACAAATACTGCATCTACAAGATGGACAGTACCAGCTTCCTTCCGGAATGCCCTACAAAAGCAGCATGATACTGAATTTTCGTTATTCAGACAAGCAAGTGCATAAAAAAGCAAAACTTATGTAAAACAAAAACTAAGGAAATGCAGCATTGGTATCAAATAGACACTCAAACCACAAGCTCCTCATATAATTCAAAAGAGAGACTGAATAGACATTCGAAGTGCCCACTAACAATCATATGTGTTGGCACTTGAACAGAAAAATATTCAATGAAGCACTAGTGATCAAATAAGAATAGAAAATGAGTATATGGCTGAAAATGTCAAGCTCCTATATGCTCAGGAATCTTGCAACAATATAGGCATGAAAAGTTAGAAGCTCAGAAGAAAAAAAGTTCATTCTGATAAGGAGTACCTCCAAACCAACACAAGCATGATGGAAGGATGAAGGACAATGGTCACAAAGTAATATCTCCCCACCATCATTGCAGATAGAGCATATCGAATCACTTTCCAGATCAGAATATTTTTTCTTCAAGCGCACGTGCAGTGAATCTTTGGGTTTCTTTTCACCCATCAATTCAACTAAACACTGTGATAGGGACCTCCCATCCTTTAAAAAAATATTAGCGGAAGGTAACCGAGTACTGCTCCCAGCATGAGCCTCAAAATTTTCCAGAGTGAACACTTCATTGCAACACAAGCATTTTATTCCATCTCTAGTAATGAAACCTTCCTTTATCCGAGGCCCATCACTTCTTTGCTTATAAGAAAGTTTCGCTCTTGGTAATAGAATATTTTTGTCTACCAACAAAGACAAAACCGTTTTAGCACGATGCTGACATGGAAGGATCTGTCCATGTCTTGAATGCAAAACTCGTGCATGGCTCACAGGAACTGAAGATGATTTTCTTTTCTTGGATTTTCCATGACATATAGACCAGGTAAACATGTCATCGCATCTGTCTACAACTGAATACAGCGGATTCTGTCTTCCGCTTGTATCCCTTAGTCCACCAGCGAGTGCTATCAAGTTGGATGGATGCGTAGATCCATCAGTGGTGATCTCAAAGCTTTCATTATTGTCCTCTTGATATCCTTTTTGTAGGTATCCTTTACATGCTGCCAGTAGAGAGTTGTAGGACTTGCCATGTGGTGCATGATACCACAATTCCTGTTTGTTACTAGATTTTTGCTTTAGCCAGAATTTCCACCCAGCAGATTTGAGAAACTTCTTAGCATTTGATCTCAACAGTTTCCTTCTTCTGGAATTTTGCATATCGGCTTCCATATAGTCTATGTATTTTCCAATGGCAACAGATTTATTCTCTCGTTTACGTTTACCAAGTCTTGCCAGGTCCCTTGAAACTGTTGCATGAACATTTTCTTTGGATGTTGGCAAACAATTGTGCTTATCAGGTATGTCTTTGATTCTGTTTCCATGAACTCGTTTAACACATCCATCTATGAAGCTGTGGAGTACTTGAATGATAGAAAAATAGGTTTTCCTATCAGGTGACTCATACCGGTATCTCTTAACAATATTTGATTGACCGTTTGGTCTTGTAATTTCATCTGCTCTGAACTTAATACTCCAACCCAATGCCAAGAGATGCTTCTTCATCTTTATCCTAGTTTCATTAATGTGCCTCTGGGGAAGAGTGGCGCCTTCTTGATAACTGGCAAGCAGTGACACTATCTGCGGGGAAAATTCTGCGTCTAATTGCAGTGGTTCCCAAGATGTTGAAGCACTTGTGGTCAATTGATTATTGGACTTGTTCTCCCTGAGGGCAAAATCCATGCCAGTTGGGCTGTAATGTGCATTCTTGTGTATCACACTATGTAGAAGAAAATAATTAGTATGATCATCCTGCTGAGCATTTGTCTCTTTCTGTGCCAAAGAAGCCTCACATGCACCTATAAAAGATGGGAACCGCTTCCCATCAGGTGAGACATAATACTTGTTATTAGGTCTATCTTCCACAAAGGTCCATCCTAAAGATTTAAGATGGTGCTTTGCCAACTCCCGTTTGGCACGGGCACTTCCCCTATTATTGTTGCGATAGTCTGAGATGAATTCTGACATGGTCTGGGAGATAACTGCTGGAATGGAATCCAGCTTATCCAAGACAATGGGCTCAACATTCTCATTTTGAAAGGCCGCAGAGTTTGAAGCTTCTGGCGATCTACAAGAGTTTCCCATTTGATTTCCATCTTGGGTAGGTCTGCCACATAGAGACCACAGTTCTGCAATGAGGGCTGCAAGTGATCTCTCCCAAAAAGCTTCTGTTCCACACATCCACATTTTGACATCTGTTCTAAAAGAAGGATTAGATCGTAGGTCATACCATATCTGCCTGACTGATACAGGTAAACCATCTTTCTCTTCGTGTGACAAAAGTATCTGGAGAAACCACCAGATTCCACGTGGTATCCATTTTCCAGTAACTTCATCCCAATCTTGAGTACGACGTAACTGATCAACTGCCATAATGCATTCATCACCTTCATCAGGAAAAAGGACCTTTCTCTCCATGGTTCCCTCTGCATGATCAGCGATAACACCTTCCCAGTAGGATCCTTCCAGGAATGCATCAACACAGAGTCCATAGCTTGCATCGGATACCTGCAGTGGCTGATGTGGATGCAGCGGCCTTACGTTCCCACGAGTGGATCCCCCGGGCACACTTGACTTGCCATCAATAGCATCTGACACCTGAACATTCTCAACAAGAGGCGATCCGCTACCATTTTCATCAACAAAATCAGTATATCTTACAGTGCGAGAATTCTCCAAAATACCAATGACAACAGCCTGATGCCATGAGCCACATAGCCCTGGATCACAACTAAACACCTGCGGAACAAAAACATACACGGAATCAGGGTCAGGCATCCCAATCCACAGATATGAGAGAAGTCATAGTGACAGTGCAAAAGAAGAAAAAACGTAAGCTTTTAATAACTATCAGTGAGTGGCGACAATAATGAGTCCAGTGGGCAGTTTTAGAGGAAGCAGCAATGGGGTTTTACAAAGGATGGTAACACACTAACCATGGTTCATGGACAAAGAAAATTTACCCTATGCATGCAGCCTGTTGGATAAAAGAACAAAGAACGCTACCAGATTTCCTAATTTCCTTGCTTATTAGTACTATATTCCTACGTAACTAATGCAATGCTAAAAACGTCAAGCATTAACGGACAACATGTAAAGGCAAATAGTGTCCCCTGTCCCCAACACAGCACATGGGCGCAACAATCAAGAACGATAGCTACCGCAATTTGACAGTTTGAACTTAGAACTTTGAAGAGAGGCCAATAATATCATCCGAACTCAGTCGAGTACCAACCAGGAACCCAAGATTCCGAACTATTTGCACAGGCGTACCAACAGGGGCCCTTGCCTTGCCGTGCGCTGAGCCAGACTGCCCCGAAGACGCAATCTTTTACACTATTTCTACACCAGGCATATGAGATCACTTCAACCACAGAAAAAAATAACTCTGTTGCCTAATTACGAGACTACTAGTTACTACACATGTAAGCGCAAACAGGCACTGAATCCATTATTTAACAAGCACTTCATCGCAGATTAACGCAAATATGCTATTTCTAACCAACCTCAAATCATTTAGATACCAATGCGATCGTTCCCAGGAGCAACAAATCCTCGCGCTAAACAACAATCACCCGCGCGTTCTACCAAATTAACCACAAGGATCTGATCATGACTCTGATCAAAGCCAGGCACACGCAACTAGAGGAGAAGCACCGAAACCAAAAACCCAGTACAGCCCCGGCGAGCCAGCCGCGCAATGCGGGGCCCGACCGTTGATGACCGTGTGGTGATCGGATAGCGCTCACCTCGACGTGCTCGCCGAGGAGAAGCTTCCTCTCCCCGGGCGCGGCCGCAGGGGGCGGCAGCTCGCGCCTCCGCTTCGCGGTCCCCCGTGCCATTGCGGGAGGCGGCCACGCCGACGGCTATGCTAGGGTTTGGGAGTTGGGTAGCGGAGGCGGTGGCGCCGTGGCGGTGGTGGTGGTTGGGGAGGACGAGGCGGAGACTGAAGCCAGGAAGGCGGAGGCGGAGAGGTTTTTGGTTGGGTCGGTGTTGTTATGGATCATTATGGCCTAATTAACGTGGGCATTAAGTCTAGTGATTTAGCTCAATCCGCTTTAATTTGTGGTTTGAGTTTGTGTAATTAGTGAGATTTGTGATTTTCCAATCGGAGTTTGTTTTTCTTTTGTTTTTAAGTGATGATATATTTTTTATAGTTTAAGTGATGCTTTTTTTTTGTTTGTTTGTTTTGAGAGCAAGTACTTTTCTAGAAAAAAAGAGAATTAAGAGTAAAGTGATGATATTTGGAAATGCCTTGCTTGTGATGTTTATTGCAGAGCTTTGCATGTTTCGATGGTTTACACGGAGAAGACTTCAATATATCCAACAATTTTTTTAGAGTATAAGGAAGATGCACGTACTCAACACACACCACTCACGCACACATATGTGTGTATTTCGTACACAGGCTAAGAGTTTATCGGAGACATCAAGGTCTTACGGAACACGAAGACATTCTTTAATACTGAACGTGTATGCATTTATACTCTTTTTAAATAGTGGACACCAACGTAAGTCTCACATAACGCTAGTGGACCGGGTTATCCTTAGCCATTTGGCCACTTGCCAACTTATTTCCAACAAATTTCATGCAATTTTTTTCGAAAAGGGTATATATATATATATATATATATATATATATATATATATATATATATATATATATATATATATATATATATATATATATATATATATTGTCTTGTTGGATTGCCTCGTTGAAAATTTTCTTGCATGACTCGAAGCATAAGCCGTTCCTACTTTCCAGATAAAACTGACTGATAGAAGCAAATAAGACATCATTTGGAATACGTGAATTTCTGCTGATTATTTCTACTGGAACTTTTTTTTTTAACAAAAGTTGAGCGTTCCAAACGGTGGCTGAACTTCTGACATTTTCAGCTTCGGAAGGACGAGATCAATCCGCATGCGCGTGGGTGGTAACTTGCGCGAGGAAAAAAAATCCCAAGGCGCCACCCAATTGACACATTTTGAATTTTTTTTTTTTTAAGGTTTGCGCATCATTCCATTAAAACGAAGAAAAACAGCAGGTACAATGGAAAGTGAAGATCTCATGAACGGCGAGAACGCCACCCAACTGGATCAAGAGAAAAACAAAGAAAAAGATACCAAGGACACTTCTGAAATTGCCTCGTTCTGTATGTTTTGACAGAACCCTAGACTGAGAATCGTGTGGATATTTTTAGGTTGGCATTGATCCTAGACTGAGAATCGTGTGGATATTTTTAGGTTGGCATTGATGTGAGCAGTATGTCTAATCTTTTGCTTGTTCCAGCCTTCTTGTCGGAACGCGCGGGTCAAAGCAAGGCTCGAAGTAGAATTTATTTTCTTCCCAAAGTAGACCACCGTAACTGCTGGCCTGCTCTAACATGTCAAGGCTGCATGCACTCCAGAAATCTTCACAAGACAGGTTTTGTGTCGGCCGTCGTTAAGTTTTATCTCCTAGCATTAGCCACACGCTCAAATATACGGTGTGGATTGTTTTTCGCATAGCACTGGACTTTCCGGAGATGTTTGCGAGGCTAATGATGTTTGTGAATACTTAGATATGAACATTAGATAGATATTCTGTTGGAATTAATACGGGCTGAGCCTATGTTTAATCCTAATCAATTCCTGAAAAATCCCAAAGGCTCATGTGCATGCGCTAAAACTATTTAGTCCTATATGGAGAGTTGAATGGGAGTTACAACACTTTAAAAGGTAGAACGTGGTAGCCCCTTTGTGGAATTGGAGAGAGTCAATACACGCACGCGCTCGCTCGCTCGCCTCGCGGTGCGGTGCGTGCGCGTTTTTCTTTATCTATTCGAAAATCGAAACGCACTGACTCGCAGTTAATGGCATTAACAAACGGCTGGCAGTAACGGTTCAGTTACCAGTGAGTAATGGTGACCGTTTCTAGTCTCTTTGTTTTTGCCATTAAGTAGAACATGCTCTGTTTCAGAAATCGGTAGCAGTAATGGCTGCGGTTACTAGTGACTGGGTAATGGCTGCGGTTACTAGTGACTGGGTAATGGCTGCAGTTACTAGTGGGTAATGACGACCGTTTCTAGTCTCTGGGTTTTTGCCTTTATATGGAACAGAGCACTTGTTCTTCTGGCTGATGAACACTCTCCACGAAAGACAATAGTATACCACTGGTTTTGTTGCTGTCTCTGGCGATCTCCATCCCGGCGAGGCGCGTGTACGGTCGCACCGGGAGAGCAGGCCTCCGGAACCATTGTCATCGAAGGCTTGCACGAGCGACGACGAATAAGTTTTTTGGGGAGCGTTCGCGCGACTGCTCGCTTCTTCTTCTTCATTCGTTTCTCTGCTACGTCTACATCAATTGCATGACTACTACCACTACGCTATGACAAACGACAAGACTCCTGCTGCGCTCTTTGGATCGGAACTCCTCTGCTTGCTACTCCTTCTCGCATCCGGTATGTCTATCTTACACATATTAGTTGGTTAGTTTTCTTATCTGTTGTTAACTTGAACACTGAGATAGGTATACTAGTTTATGTCCTTCTGGATCTTAGTATGGCTATAGTGTTCTTGTTCATTTACTTTGTGAAAATGACTAGAGTAATTCTCATGATTTATCTACTATATTTTCTGGATTAAAGTAATTCAAAAAATGCTTATACTTTCAACATATTCTACAGACATTAGGATTTGAACTTGGTCTCCACTTAGTCCTTACCGAGCATCCTGGTGGCTCAACAATTGAGTTACAATTTGGTTGGCGTCGTTATGACCTTATTGGTAGGAGGATTGATTATGGACTATGGAGTATTTACAAGCCATCTCAAGGCAAATACTTACAGTTTGTTTGTTAACAATTGGGAAGGGGAATAAGAATTTAAAGGAGGGAGTTCGTAGTCAGATGGAGTTTGGGAGATTGTTTTTTAGTCCTAATCCCTTGTTAGGCAAAAGGATGGGAAATTATGGGGAAATAATTTGTAACTTGCTAGACATGCTAATATAAGTGACGATGAAGGACTGAGATGTGTTCACGTTTTAATAAAGAGCACTTCTTTCTCAATTCCCGCCCCTATCCTGGGTTTAAAATGGTGGGAATTGGCACCTCAAACTCCTAATCCCCATCTCACTTAACTCCTATGCTCACAAACCAAACAAGAGACTTTACAACTCCATGTCCCCAAATTCTTGTTCCCTCCCACGAATTCCCTCCAACTAAACAGCCCATTAGGGCATTCCAAATAGATGTTGCTAAAACTTGTCATTAGAGGAGGGAGAATGGTTATATGAAATTTAGTTTACTAAAGCTTGTTTCTAAATGGGCCCGCCATGAATTAATTGATGCATGAATCCTATTTTGGTCTTGTGTCTTTCAGTAACAAGCTTCCCTCCAATAAAGTTTTTGTTGTATCTTATGTTTTGGTCTGAGTGCTTAGCTTGTTAGTTGTTACTCATGCAGCCCTAAAAAAAGCTTCTTACTCATGTAAGTAACGTGTTCTCTCTTTCCTCTCCTCTCTTCCATGTAGGGGTGGGAATGGATATGAATTATCTGGCTATCGTATTTGATTGGATACAGATATGGTTTAGATTTTTCCATCTGATTAACAATTTTCCTCCTATTCGAATTGACATAATAAATATGGATGCAAATATGGTATGGACTTTGCTATCCGAAATGTTATTTTATCTAAGGTATTCGCATTAAAATTCGGCGAAGCAATATACATATTTTTATTACAATATGTCTACTTAGTTGGATATTTTTTTAAAAAAATTAATGTGAATCCATGTTCCTTGAGGTGCAATAAATAAATTAGAGGACAAAGTGTCATTAATATCGTGTCATTAATATCTTCGCGTTACATAAGTTTCAAGGATATTTGAATTCGATCGATTTGAGTAGATATTCAATTCAAATTCGTATTCGTTGTAACATTCGATTCATATTCGAACTCAACATATTCAAATTTGTATTGGTATTCATTTAAAAAAATATGAATACGAATGTGGTTTCACCGTTATTCAATTTGTATTCGGTTTCCACTCCTACTTCTATGTCACCCAAATTCTGATGTGGCATGAGCTCATTAACATGTGTTTTGCTCTATCGGGAAGCCGCCTCTTCTATCCTATGACGTGCATAAACTCAACTCAACTGGTACACATCTATCTACATGCAGGGACTCTAACTTGACTAACATGCAAAAACACTAAGACGACAACCCCTTAATCTTACTATTGTTACTTCAATATCAGAGCAATGCTAGTTCATCTTTGGCATCTGCCCCGATTAAATGCGCTCCCGCTTTCTCCTTCATCGGCTTATGGCATTAAGAAGCGAAGTGCCCGTAGTCCTGACATTGTAACAGCGAACCTTTGCCTTGTCGAACTTGCGGTTCTTCTTGCCAGAGTTGTTGGCACCTTTCTTCTTCTTGGCCTTGGACTCCCACTCGGCATGGGTAAGAAACAGGTGCTCACCTTCCTTGTTGCGCCGATGTCCCTTCATGCATTCCTCGTACGTCTTTAGACACCCAACCACCTCTATAACTATCATCGCCTTGATATCACCAAATTGCTCAATTGTGGAGATGAACTGCAGAAATTTGTCGGGGACGGCATGAAGAAACTTCTTCACGATGGTGCACTCATCCATCTTGTCTCTGAGGACACGGATCTTGTTGACGATGGTGGTTAGCTTCATGGCGAAGTCGTTGATGGACTCCATCTCCTTCATGTATATCACCTCGAACTCATTCTTTGGGTCTGTATTCGCGCCTTCTTGACGCGATCAACACCGATGTGCATCTCCTTCAGGGTGTTCCAAGCCTCCTTGGCTGTCTCATTTTCGGTCAAGACCATCATCATGGCCTCGGGCATGGCTTCGAATATGGCAGGGATAGCCATCTGGTCCTTGCGCTCGTCGACCAGCTCCTTGCCCTCCACCGCCATCATACCCCTTATGAGCGCATAAACACCTTCATCTTCACCGTCCAAGAGCCATAGTTGGTCTCACTGAGCATTGGGTATTGGAGGGTCACCGATCCCTCCTTCACTGGTGCCTTGGACGTCGCCGTGTCCGAGGTGTCGCCATTGCCCACGGACTTCAGTGGGGATGACATCTGCTTCGGCATGACGTGCTATAGCTCGCACTCTGATACCATTGTTGGCACTGATCAAATATTCACGCACGTGAACCTGTGGACACAACTCACACAAGCACCTGGATGACACACAAATTCACAGTGGAAGAGAACAAAAACGTGCGCACACAAGAACTTTGGTGCTTCGCCACAACTTCCTAGCGAGAGCTTTTTTGTTTTCTCTATTCTCTCATCAACACATATGATTACACATCCTTTTAAAGACTATCTAATCAACTTGATAACCAAGCTAAAAACTAAATATGAAAAGCCTAACAAAAGAAACAAACTAATTTGATCCTGACGCTGATTGGATCAGGATCCTAACGCTGTATTACTTGACAAATCTAGATTACTTTCCAACAGCCACTGCCGCCTCGTCGTGAACACACGCCGTCGGTGTTGATGCAAATACCCACCGCTGCCTCTCAGCGAATGTGCTTCACGGCCCGTGACACTCGTCGTTGTGGCCTTGCTGCGAACGAACACAACCACCTCCACTGCGAACGCCCATCGTTGTGAGCCTGTGGCATTTGCTCTTACGCGTGCTGCCGCAGCCTTGCCGTGAACACACCACCACTGTCGTTGCGTTGCGAGAGTCCGCCGTTGGTGAAGCTGGGTAGGAAGTCGCCCGTCGGTTGTCCGAGCTCCCGCCGAAGTTTCGGGCTTCTGCGTCGCTTGCTCTTCACAATTTCGAATACTTATTGCATGTATAACTTCTGTGAGATTGTGAGATCCATGGACAGTCCAAGGCTTGTCCATTAATAATCCAAACATCCAAAACACACTGGGCTAGCCCAATATATGTCAAATGTCCTAATATATTCAAGTCCAACATAATCCAATTCGTGACATGCCCAAAGGTCCATATGGATGGTCTATGTCACCACACGCACGCACACATGCGGAAAATGTACCTATAGCACACACTATAGTTGGGAGAGCGGGATAAGCCCTAGAACTAGTGGGCTTCCTCTTCATACTGACTGAGTTAGTCTCTCTTGATTGTGTCGAAGAGGAGGAGTGTGATCGACATGGTGGTGATGGCAGCAACAACAACAGGTAATCCAAACAACAGATCAGCATTGGAGATCGAGGGCAACATCAAGAAGGTAAAGGATCTACACGATTTTATTGTAGAACATATCTGGTCTATAGATCGAAAAGGAAAAAAATAGAACACCTAACTGCCATTGGATTTGTTAGCACATCCTTAGGAGACTAGACATCTCTCCTGGAGGGCAGCACCATAGTGGAGATTTGTGGTGGTGATGGCTAAGAACAGGAATTCGTTCTGATACCACGATAGAATAGCATGACACAAATTGTTCGATTTATTGCCCGAGCCTGGAGGGCAAATATATGACTTGAACAACGACTCAATCTACTTAGTATATATGTATGGAAGGACCATATCGACACAGATAATAAAGCTTTTTTTTTTAAACCAATACAAATAAAAGCTGATTCTATTCCATTACATGTACTATTTTGTAACAAATGAACGATTAAGAGCATGTACAATGGTACATATAGCTGTTGTCTATAACAACTCTCCATGTCACCTGTAGACAACATTAAAACAACTCATACAATGGGTTATGGTGATACAGTCGACTACATGATTATAAACAACACACAATCTTTTAATGTTTTTTTTTTTGGTGCTGCAATCAACTACATGATTATAGACAATATCGTTCTCTCTCTTTATTCTTTTTAATTTACGTTAGCAAAAAATTTACATAATAAAGACTATAAACAGCTGATATAAATCTATTGTAAGTACTCTAACACACCGAAATCACTTAGCGGAAAGCCCGGGCACTGCACGCTTGCTCGCCCGGCGCCCCGATACATCTGGTAGCTCGCATCCCGCGGGGCCCTTTCCCCAGCTACTCATGGCCCGGGCGAGTAAATCCAAAGGTGGCCCACATGTAGTCAGCAGCGCCTTTTCCCCCTTCGCAGTCCCTCCCCGTTTCGGATCCGGGGAACCAGCCCAAACCGAAACGAAAGCCCGCACGCCTCGCCGATGGCGACCGACGCCGACGAAGCGCCGCTGCTCGCCGACGAGCCCCTCCGGCCAGGCACCTGCAGCGGCGAGCTCGAGCTGTGGGAGTTCCGGGACCGCTACGTGATCCGATCGCTCGACGGCGGCGGCGCCTTCGCCGTCGCCCGCTCCGACGGCTCCCTCCACCTTCTCTCCCCAGGTCACGCCCTAAACCGCATAGCACATCTCCAGCCGCATCTTTGTGCGAAAAATTTAGCGGCTTGATTATGGATTTGGTTGGTTTGGGTGTTCGCCCCGTGAATCGGTGTTAGTTTATCTG
This sequence comes from Ampelocalamus luodianensis, assembly GCA_036346255.1. Classification (NCBI taxonomy): domain Eukaryota; kingdom Viridiplantae; phylum Streptophyta; class Magnoliopsida; order Poales; family Poaceae; genus Ampelocalamus; species Ampelocalamus luodianensis. The sequence continues at coordinate 19,812,599 of CM070622.1, read as the reverse complement.
TGCGTTTGTTCGCGTGCAGAGGAGGCCGCGTCGGGGAGCGTCTGCAAGGTCTCGAGGATATACGGAGTGGCCGGCGTGATCAGTTTGCTCGCCGGTGAGTGAAGCTGTGACCATTTGCGCGAGCTGGCGATTTTCGTCGCGCGCATTTCGGATAAATTTTTCGTAGTTTTTTTTAAAAATGAGTGGTGTGCTTCTTAGCGGTGATTTGATCTAGATTTGCTCGTGGAGCTTATAGCTCTCCATGTAACTTGCATTGTTGCATCTGATCCTATTTATATACTCGATGGAGTCCACACTAGTGATTGACTATTACCTAGATGGCTAGATCTTTTTGTTATTTTTTCACTTGTCTGTGTAATCAGAAGCTTATCCAGCCAGTTTACAAATGCTAGAGAAGTAATTGCAGTGCGTAAGCAGCAATTGTGGCATCAACGAAAATTGCATAAAGCTCTGCAGTGTTTTGGTGCATAAACTTCCATTTTTGGCAATTTGTTACTTGACCTTTTTTGGCTAGGAAGCAATATATCACTTGATAGCGTGTCCTAAACTAGAAATTGGTCATAATATGCTCCTCTGGGAATACTAGATGTATTCTATAATTTGTTGATTTGAATTGGGTTTGTCAGTTTCGCATTAGCTGCAGTGTCGTATTGCCAGAAAATATAAAGTTATTAACACGTGTGATACTGTTATGAGTTTATGACTATCTAAAATTAACTAAAGTAGCGGGTGCGAACAAGAAACAAAACCCAAAATTCAGGTTATTACTGTGCAACCACTGTACTATGTGGTGTAGAGTTAATCAGAGTTGTGCATGAATCTTAGGTCTTCAATAGTTTATCGTAGATGGTAGATTGGGTTAATCGAATTTATGTCTCTGCTGGATCAAATTTGGAAATATCTTTAATACGGAAGTCATTAAATTAAATAGAATGATTTTCTTTTGTCTTTTACATATTTTTTCCATGTCAGCACTGCTAGTTGTTTGTCAAGAACATTTTCTAGAAATTAGATTGTGATGGAGCGGGTCTTCTACATTTCAAAACTTTGTTTTTACCAGGAAGCTATGTACTTGTCATCACTTCTCGAAAGGATGCTGGCTCTTATCAGGGTTCCCCTGTTTACCATGCGAACTCGATGAAATTCTTATGCTGCAACGAGGCTATAAAGCATTTAACTTCACAGGAAGTATGGCAAAAATTATTACTTAATGTGCAATTTAACTCACATTATTTGGTCATAACTAGGGATTGATTATCTTTATCTGGTATATTTGGTTGCTGGGGTTGCATTTTAACTTCCATATACATCTGCCTGCAGAAAAGAGACGAGGCATACTTCATGTCTCTCCTGAGAATTGCAGAAACTACTTGTGGACTGTATTACTCATACGACAGGGATTTGACATTGAAGTAAGTATTCTGTCTTGCATGTCTCTGAAAAAGGCAACTGAAAGATGTATAGTCTTTTATGTAGTGTACGTTCACAACGCTATGATAAAATTTGTGACCTGTTATGTTCTCTGTCATATGAGTTGTTATTTGTAGCTTGCAGAGGGCATCAAAGTTGGTTGCAGGGCGGGTACATAAACCACTATGGAAGCAGGTTAGTGACAATTTATCATTTACAGTTTAGTTTTTGGTATGTTCCATATATTTGAACCTTTGTGGCTGTCTTTATTTATTTGTTTATTTTGTTGACTACCTACCATGTTTGCTTTATTGGCAACTATATGTGTGTTCCAAGTACGATGAACTGAATTGGTAGACTAGACATGCATATGTAACTGCAAACTGATAGAAAAAAAGGCAAAACCTGAAAGCAAGCACTTAACAATTTAAAGAGCTGTGATCTATAAAGCAAACTGTGAAACAAATCGTATACCTATTATATAATGTATTCAATTGGCATTCTGAACTGCCACTAGCAATTCTTGGTTCAGGTGAGCTGTGCATATTGCTGCTGGTCCGTGTCTGTATGCATCTTCTAATCCAAGAATAGGGTATTATTAACTTTGATCCGTGCATTTATAATGCTTTCCCACACAAACCTGACTTGTAATGTATATAGAATTGAGCTTCCCATGTTCCATTGCAACTTATCATTTGTAGCTTGATATGCAGTCTGCACGGCATTTTGAGGTGAATGGTGATTTTAATAATTGGAGACATGCTATAAGATTCTAAACCTGTAGAAGGCTTTGTCTGATTATATTACTATTCTGCCCCTTATAGTCTTTCTTGATAGGAACCAGGCTATGTACCGAAACTCTTTCATGCTACTATTCTTTAAGTTTATTTTTCCAGGCTGATCCACGGTTTGTTTGGAACAAGAATTTGTTAGAGGTGCTTATTGAAGCTAAGGTAATCCTATTTAAAGGGATTAAAAATGCATTTTTGTTCTTTCTCTTATTAAAACTCATACTTAATTTTTTTTTGGATATTTTGTTGCAGCTTGATGAGTTCATCATTCCGCTGATCCAAGGAAATATCCTAAAATCTCAACAAATTCCGTGACATAATATTATTAATATATTCACTCTTTAGTGGTGTGTACTGTTTACTTGCCTTCTATGCAAGTTGTCTTGTCTATTCTGTCCAAGATGGCATTGTTGCTGGATATGTAATTTAAGGATTATTTTGCTGAAGATGAACTAAACAAAAACCCGTGACTTTTCTTTTCATTGTGCAATGCAATCCCCACTGTTTTTATTGCACTCAGGAATTGGTTGTTCCTTGACTATTTTACGTTTTCAGACAGCGCAATTTACCTTGAAGGATGCACCTGTCAGAATAACTTTATTCTCTCGGAGGTGCAACAGGCGTTTAGGTTGCAATTTCTTCGTTTTTTTTTTCTGGCACTTCAACCTGAAAGCAGAAACAAGGAGTAACTTAGAAAAAATACCGATACTTTTTAACTAGTGATTCATTGTCATGCATTCATTGCAGGGACAAGAATGTGGAGAAGGGGCGCAAATCTTGAAGGTGCCACTGCTAATTTTGTCGAGACAGAGCAGCTGGTTGAGTATGAAGGTTTGACGTCCTCATTTATACAGGTGGCTTCATGATCTAATGAGTGAAACTTTATTGCTGTACGATCATGACACATTTGAAACAGAACTTTGATTTAATCTTAGCTTTTGTTATTAACTACACAAGAGGTGGGGAAGTAGATGGTAGATTCACCATCACCACCAAGTCCTTCTTTTATAATAGTATAAAGATGATATGTTACATGTTGGCATTCATACTTGGTATTTGACAAAGAATGAAAGCAATCCATAAATATCTGATAAGAATCCTTACTTCATTTGTATTACGAATAATGTGAAGCATATATCATGGATAAAATTTAAGGAGCAAGTGCATGTTTAGAATGTGATTGAGTTGCACTGTGTCCCGTTTGCAATGCCTCACAAGCTTACTAACTCCCTTGTTAGGTTCGAGGCTCCATTCCCCTTCTCTGGGAGCAAATAGTGGATTTGAGCTACAAGCCGCGACTCAGCATTATTGAACATCAAGAAATGGTAGGAACATATCGCCATCATGTTGCATCTCTAGTAACCTCTCTCACTGAATATAACCTATTGACCTCTCTCAAACTACTAATGCTCACAGACGAAGGTTGTTCAACGCCATTTTCATGATCTTACACAAAGATACGGAGAGACAGTGGTTGTTGATTTGACTGATAAAGTATGTTTGCGTTCATATTGATGTTATGAATTTTTATTTGATCAAATAGGTTCTTGATTTCCCCTAAAAAAAGGTTCCTGGTCTACTGATATGTTGATCTACTTCTGTCTTCACATTTTGGGCTAAAATATACGAAGAACTTGTGTAGCATCAAGCATAGTCCATGTGATCTTTTAGCTTGGTTCAAATCAAGAACTAAGTTTGTGCTACGACATTCAGTTCTTTGGTTGCTTGAATTTTATGCTGGATTGGTAAAATGACATTAAAATAGAAGAAAAATATTGTTTGGAGCAATGTCTTGACTTGTTGGGAAGATGGATATGCCACATATATATGACCTCTTAAAAAGATGCAACAATCCCAAGTCCAACTCTATATAATCCAATAGATAGGGAAGTTTGTATCCCTGGTATAGTGCACTTTGAGGTGTACCATGTGGTCACTCATATTTCACTGATTTGTACTTGGTAAACTAATTTAGATCCCATGAAGTTATTCTTTCAGGACAGAGACATATGATATTTCATTTAACTTGTTCATTTTTGGTTGCAGCAAGGTGATGAAGGAAATTTAAGTAATGCATTTGCTGCTGAAATGGAGAAGTTTCCTGATATCAGGTACCTTTTGTTTTCTGAAAATGCTTAGCTAATCCTTCTATTGATTTGCGATAAAAAAGTTGCAAGTGTTGAAATAATTACCATTTCACATGCCAATGATCGAATAGGATAATCGTGAGAGGTTGGTGGTTTAGGTCCTGGACCCCTGCGCTTTGGTGGTGCCGTGATGGCAACTCACCTAGGCCAGGCATTCGGCTAGGGTTAGAAAAGGTGGGAAAGGGAAGAGATACTTCTGAATTATTCTTGAGTGATCTTAAGCAAAGCATCGGCTGGCGTATATCTTCAATCAACTAGAGATAAGATAACAACTAACAAACATAATAACTAAACTGAATAACTTGAGGCCTACGATAGCTGATAGCTACTATCGGGACTCGGATTTGCAACCCAGAACCCTATGTGTATACAGCATTAGTCCCTGGATTAGTAGCTAGTGCATACAGTTACATCATTGAATATCAAGCACATATCTTGCAAACGTAAAGCTATTGCATAATAACAAACAATGCGTAAATATACATTACGATTTTTGACTTACAGAACGATCGGTCAAGCCAAATACCTTTAAAGAACAACAGTGGAAGCGGAATAAAAACGCAACAGGTGGGACCCTTAGGATATACCAACAGACAATCGACTGGGGGGGTCGCGACCTAGTTCTTGGCCTCTTGACCTCCTCGGTTTCCAGTCTTGTCGAATGCGATTAAGGGCCCACATAGTCTTCTTTTTCACTTACTAAATGATAATATTGAGCGAGTGTGTGTGCACAGCCGTACTCCGCGAGCTAACACACAGAATGTAGTTATAATATATGCAAGGCTGATCAAAAGAATGACTTGAGGTTCTTTTATTTGCATAAAGCCACTATTGAAATAGATTAAGTAGTAGACAAGTTTTGAGACCTAGCATTTTGACTAAACCAGTTTTCTTAATCAAATCGAGTAGTGTAGTATAATACCAGCGAATGTTTCATCCACATGCTAGTGGAGAACAGTTCCCGAAGGTTCCATCCACTCACGAGTAGATATCAATCCCATCCACCTCATGCTATATCATTTTTTAGGGTAGCACCACCGGCGATTCCAAGTCTACAACCACCTGACAATTCCGGGCTGCAACCATTTGGCAATTCCAGGCTGCAACCACCTGACAACTCAGGCCGTATCCACCCACGAATTCCAGGCCGCATCCACCCGCCAATCCCGCGGTTACATCCACCCAATGCTATGTTTTTCTCGGGCTACAACCCTCACTTTCCGTTGGTTACAACTAGGACAAATCAGGCCATGAGCTCTAACCGCGCCTTCCACTGGCTCCAACCCGGACAAATCAAATCCTCGGTCTCCAACCTGACATTTCATTCCACCCACAAATTGTTTTATAAAAATTAAGACTAACCAAGCAAATTCTCAGCATCACCCATGATCATGGGCACGACTATCCGAATAGTTTTCACTCTGCAGAGGTCGCACAACTTTACCCACAAGAGACAATCATCTTATAATGTCAACACGCTACCGTAGACGTGAGATTAAGAAAATCTACATAAGGTCTTTACAATGCCCCACCCCAACGCAGCTCCACCCGCTAAGGTTTCATCCGCTATGGGCTACAACCCTTCGGAGGCCCCCCTTGCGCCGTGTGGTTTAACTGTGGCTCCAACCATGCCACATTCTGCCGGATGGTGAAACTGACGCTGAGGCGAAACGAATTAATTAGCCAAGTCGTACCCATTATAGACTTGTGGTTGCACTGTTAGTGCACAAGAGACCATCATAAGATTCAGTCCTTAGTTGACTTGAGCGGTGCTTTCACATTACCAATTCTTTGTGCTCTTATCTGCACTCGCTCGACTTACCATCCGCCTAAGTCTAAAATAATTTTTGAGTTTTTGTTTTGAAAATCCTTTCTCAGTTCAACATACCAGCCAGGCTCCTACCTCGGCTACCCAAATCCAGTTTTGAAGTTTGAATAATGTCGGAGCAAATTAATGCCCACATGTCAATGTATGTAAGCATAGTTAAACATGACACTTAGATACAGACTTAATAACTAATTAAGTATACCATTATTCCTAAGGCGACAAAAAGCGGTGTCCAAGTTCATGAAATGGAATTTAATAGCTCATTTAACATTAAGGTATTAACTACGAGCTAAGACAATATAATTGTATTGAAGCATAGCAATGCAATTTCATAATTTAAAACAATATAAATTGCTTTCAAAAGGTAGGTGCAAAATGATCGAAGTGTCGACTCGTCTTGCTCAATGTTTTGATAACCTTGGTCTTGTTCTTGCTCTGGCTTGAATTGCTGCTCCTCCAGGACTTCGAATTCTAATTATGCGAAATACGATCGAATGCAAGAACGCCTGAAAACAACCAAATGAAACCAAATAAACCCAAGGCAAATAAATATATCCAAAAAAATTCATACAAACTTAAATAAACCTCATTATTCATATCATGGTTATTAAGGCATCGCTTAGGTATTTGATTAAGCGTCGCCTAAGTGGTAAGGCGCCGCTGGGGGGCAAGGTGTTGCCCCCGCCTTAGGCCTAAGGCGTCGCTAAGGCCGGAGAGGAAGAGGGGGAGGGGAGGACCTTGGAGCGCGACGACATGCAGCCGCCGCCCAGGCTCGGGAGGCGGATCTAGCACCCCTTCATCGGCGCCGCGTCCTCCTCCTCCATCGTCGCCTCCTTCCTCCTCCGCCGCCTCCTCCTCAGTGTCGCTTCCCGCCTTCCCATCTCGCGCGCGGCGGCCAGCGATGGCGTGGCGTGGAGGGAGGCCGCTCGCCGCTCTTTCCTCGCCGAAGAACAGAAAGGGGAGGCGGGCGGGGGAAAAGAGGAGGCGGGGGCGCTGGTGCTGTCTCGGGCAGGCGGGGGAAAAGAGGAGGCAACGGGCAGGCGGGGCGGGGCGGGCGGGGCATGTTGGGAAGGTTCTGGGTATTTCTTAATATACATCACTTAACAAAACAACTATCACTTAATATATATTAGATGATTCCTCAAATCCTATATTTTCAAATCCTACATGGCTTTGCCTTAGGATGTTGGTAAGGCGTCATCTCGCCTCACGCTTTCTCGCTTCAAAGGTGTGAGGGGGGGTGGGTCGCCTCGCTTCGCCTTACCGCCTTAACAACCTAGATTTGAATTTGGATGAATTTAGGATCAAGTATCATTTGATTCAGAGTTAGGACGAGAGAGCGGGCTGTCGGAACATTCACTGGTGAAGAAATTGTGGAAGAAGAAAGAAAGGGAGAGAATACCCTCAGGAATACTCCCTTATGCCATCCAGATGAGAGAGGTTACATTAACAGGTGGGATCTACTAATCTTTATTTATTTTACGAATTGTTCTTTTATTGGAAGTGGATAGTGGTGGGTGATAGATGGGATCAACTTGACTTTGATTTGTTGTTGAATTCTTATCGTTTCGTCGAGAACACCTTACTACAACTCGCACGGGAGGCCTAGTTTATTTAATGATTGCTTTTGTTATTATTTTCTATTTATTAAGGAAGTTCCATGAAAATTAGGTGAGGCCTATGTATAGTTGCGATGGGCCACATGCGATAGATATAATTTAACTGATACGTGAGGTCTAGTTCATCTAATGATTTCCCTTATCAGTTCCTATTTATCAAAGAAGTTCTGTGATAGTTAGGTGAGACCTATGAGTATTAACTAGATATTATCCTTACAAATTAATAAGTGGCCCGTAGGTGTTAGTGACATACCATCGAGTTAATTCTTCCAACTAACATAATTACTCAAGTGGTCATGCATACCTATGTATATAATTATATTTTATCAGATTTCCTAGTTGAGTTTGCACTATTAAAATAATTACTAATGAATGTTTTTAGTTAAGTAGTTAACTACTCATTTCACCATATAAGGCCTATGTTATTGACTACTAATTCTTATTAACGATTAATTATCCTAATTAATTTAATTATCATTCAACTAATAAGAGGCTATTTAGGGTAATCACTATTGCTGACCTTTATGTCAACATAGTAGGACTAATGGGAGGAATCCATATGGCATGGACTCATGGTTTAGCTTTCACTTTCAATTAAGGCTTAATTATATGTGGGGGCATATCAGTCATATTATGTTTTAATTAAATTGGGTTTGTTGAATAAATAAATCTTCAACTAGACAATTGCTAATGACCTAGGGTTTAGTGGTAATTTAGACATTCTATACATACGTAGCTATATTTTATCAAAGGTGCAAGATTAGAATTTCATAATCTCTAGTTAAATTCTCTATTTTAATTTAAACATTAATAACACTAATTATCCCCGGTTGTCATGACATTAACAAGTTTTGGTTAATCATCTAATTACGTGGGTCCTAGATGTAATTAAATTACTAGCAAAATAATTACATCTAAATTGATCACAACTATAGTATTTAACTAGATATCATTATTTTACTAATTATTGTATAGGTCTTGTGTGTTAATGACATCACAATTCTTAGTTGTCCTTCATCTAAATTAATCATTCTACTTAATCAATAGTTAGTAAGCTCCTACTTGTAAGTGTATGTTTCTACTATTTATTACTTTATTTTTACTTTGCTAAGGGGTCCATATGCCATTGGCATATTATTATTATTATCATTTATTATTGCTAAACTATTTATGGTAGGTAACTTTACACTAATTGGCCTAATTAAAATAATGACTCAATCTAATGAGGGCCAATTGGTCAACTAAACATTAGTAAGTTGTTTAACTCTGATTTAATGTCAATACAATATTTAGCTAAAGGAATTAGTTTAATTAGTCAATAATTAAAGTTGCCCATTGGTCAAGGACATGCTAACTAAACTAATTATTTTATTATTTTCGTTATTATTATACTATATACTTACTGTGGTTAATAACACACCAATTAAATTTGAACCTTAAAAATAAATATTAATGATCTATTAATAACTCCTAACTAACATCTTACACTATATAATTTAATTACTATCAAATTATGTGGGGCCCATCCATTATTGAAATATTAGCAAAGTTATTAGTTTTAATTTAAATTGCAATTAAAGCATTTAACTAATTCAAACTAAATGAATTATTTCAACTAACCACTAATTGATATGGTTTACTGATCATTTTAATACTATGTTTTATTAGACACACAAAGTTTTGTTTGATATAATTTCTATTTAAACATCTTCATATAATGACACATTAAATAACTTAATCAATTATTATTATTACTATTATTTTTAGGAAGAAGTCCATTTTACCCCCTCAAGAACTAAAAAATCGGCCCTTTGACACCCCTAAGTTGCAAAACCGGACAACCTACCACCTTCGGCTGTTTTGTGCGGTGGTATTGCTGACGTGGCGTCGGTTCAGCCTGGTTTCGCCACGTAGAACGCTGACTCAGCACATCTAGCTGGCGGAGGGTTTTTTATGAGGGCTACCATTCTTCTTCCCCCAATCTCCATCCTCCCCAGTCCCCAATCTCCATCCCCGTGGCTATCCACGTCCCCTCCCTAGACGCTGCCTCCTTCATGGCACCGCCGCTGCTACAAACCTCTCCTACGACGCTCTGCCCATGGTCGCGCCTCTCCTGCGACGCCGCCGGTTCCCGCGTCGTCTCCCTTGACCTCTCTAGTCTCAACCTCTCGCCCCATCCCCGCCGTCGCCCTTAGAGTGAAGGGAGTAGAGCAGGAGTGAACCTCAGTGGGATGCATCAAAAGCGGCGACATCATCACCACGGCGATAGAACCCACCCCATTCCCATCTTGCTTCTTCCCAAGATCCCTTCTTTTTGGTTGCTTGTGCTAGCCTGATGATTTCCAAGATATGAGCTTGGAGTTATTGGAGCAAAGAAAGAAATCCACCAAAACCCCCAAGATTTGCAGCTTGGAGCTGGTATAATCAATGGGTTCTTGGTCCAGCCATGGAGGGGCGGCGGTTGTGGCGTTGGTTTCTTGGTGTGCTGGCGGTGGTGGCGTGGGCGCGATAAGGCGGCGGGGCACACAGCGCCCACCGCGCCACCGGACACGGTGGTGCAGATGCTCAAGGACAACGGCTTTGGAAGGTGAAGTGTTCGATGCCGAGGACGGCACCATGAGCGCCTCAAGAAAGCGGCTTGGAGGTGATGGTCAGCATCCCCAATGACATGCTCGCGATGATGGCGACTAGCGTGAAGGCCGCCGAGAAGTGGGTCGACAAGAACGTCTCCAACTTCATCAACGATGACGTCAACATTTGGTATATGCTTGTGTATGTAGTAGCTTCATCCCGTGGCTATCCACCTCCTCCCACGGCGCCTGCCTCCCATGGCGCCGCCGCACCGGCCTCTCCTACGATGCTCTGCTCATGGCGCGCTCTCTGCGGCGCGGCGGTTCTCGCGTCCTTCCTCGACCTCTCCGGTCTCAACCTCTCGCCCCATCCCGCGCGCCTCTTCTCCCTCCCGCCGCACCGTGTTAGGGGCCAGAGCCGAGCCACGAGCAGGCCACGCCACGGGTAGGCTAGGCGGCACCGATGGTCAAATCGATGGCCGAGGGAGGCACGGCGCAAGGAGATGCGGAGGCGGCGGTGGCAGGCCAGCTAGCAGTGGCGACTAGGAGGCGTGGCTGGGTATTGGAGCTATGGCTATGGGGAAGAAGGGACGGCAGAAGGAGATAGGGGGGAGGGAGGGAGCAAGGAAGATAGGAGAGATCCCTGGGAGTAGAAGGGACGGAGGCGATGGTGAGGAAAGGAGCGGCGGCAATGGCAAACGGGAGTGGCGGCGGTGGATGCTTTATTGCAAGCAAGTCAGGCGAGCAAGCTTGCTCCTCATGCGCCAGCTCAGCGCCACCAAATCGCCACAAGCGCAACCACCCGATGACACAACAGCCTACGTGGCGAAACCGGGCTGACCGAGTGCCACGTGCGCAATACCACCGCCCAAAACAGCTTTAGGGGGTAAGTTGTCTGGTTTTGCAACTTTGGGGTGTCAAAGGTCCGATTTTTTAATACATGGGGTTACTTATCTGCATGTCGATACTTGAGGGGGTAGAATGGACTTATTCCTTATTTTTATTCTAGCAATGGCCTAGGGCCTACATGTCATTGAGATTTATATTTCATTATGACTCCTAATTAATTTTGCTCTTTTAAATTTAAATGCTAATGGCATACTAATTAACATCTAATCACTATTTAAATTCATTTATAATGCAATTGCTAACTAAATTACTCATTAACTAATTATCCTACTAACTTCTAATTAACAATTTGATTGAATGGGGGCCACTGGTCATTCACAGAGAGAGAGAGAGCAATAGAGAGAACTCTTTGTTTCAGAACATAGCAGAGGAGGAGCGGCAGCAGCATGGCTGGCTTGCCGGCGGTGGAGGGACGGCGGTGAGGCTGCGATGACCTCAAAAATGGGTTGCTAGAGGGAGGAGGAAGCTAAGGGAGGTGGCGTCGCGGCTTGTGCGACACCGAGGTGGGCTGGCGGCGGCGCAAGGCGGTCGGGCACAGGGAAGGAGAAGTGGCGGTGGCGCTGGAGGAGGGGAGAAAAAGGGGTGCGGATGAGCGTGCGGGAGGTGAGGGGGACTCACCGGAGCTATCAACGGCGGCGGTTTTCGGCTGGGAGTGAGGAAGACGAGGACATGATGCTCCTGCGAAGGAGAGGTGAATTGATTTGGGGGGGGGGGAGAGGCTCGGGAACATGAGATGACGCGAGAAAATTCATGAGGAGCTCACCGTGTCGGCCGGAACGGTGGGGTTGGTTGCGGCGGTGTCGGGCGGTCGGGCACCAGTGAGGAAGGAGGCGAGGGCGTTCCCAGTGTTCGGGCGGTAGACAGGGAAAGGGGAGGTAAGCATGGCGAAGCGAAAGCCGAGGCGACGGCAATGACCAAGGCGGAGATGGTCGGGGCTCACCGAAGCTGTCACGCGAGCCAAGCAGAGCGCATCGGCCGACAATAGGGGAGCTCGCGTTCTCTCCTCCGTTTTGGTGCGCGAGGGAGAAGGGGAAACGCGGCGGGTGAGAAGGGAAACACGAGGCGCGGCTTGTGGCGGCTTAAGTAGGGTGGGATGGGTGTGTGGGTGGCGCTGGATGTTGCTGTGCGCGGCGGCACAACGGCAGTGGAGGGTGTGGGCAAGGCGTGGACGCAATGCGGCGTGAGAGTGCGGGTCGCGTGCGGGCTGGTCAAGGCGTGGGTAACATCCCCTCGGCGGTGCTGTGGTCGGGATGGTGATGATGCGGGCGACGGGATGGCTACAAGGGTGGGGATGAGACGGGAGCAGGTGGTTCTCGCGCGGCGTGGACGCGGTCGGGAGTGGCGCAGCGGTGGTGTGGGCTGCGGGAGGAGGAAGAAGGGAGGCCGGCGCGGGTGGCTGGGCCTGGAGGAGGAAATGGGCCGACCCGTGAGAAAAGGGAAAGAAAGGAAAAGAAAAGAGAGGGAGGCTGGGCCGGCTTGTTTTCGGCCCAAATCTGATTTTCTTAAGGTTTTCATTTTCCTTTTTATTTTCCCTTTTACATTCAAATTCCGATTCAAATTCCAATTGACAATTAAATTTCAGATGTCATTTTTATTTGCTTTGAAATTTTACGGCTTTAATTTAGGTTTGTATTTTGCTAATTGATTTATTAAAATTCAACACTTGACAACATCTCAAATAAAATCCAGAGAAATTTGAATGTCAACAGGCTGCATTAAAAAGTTTTTAAAATTCCACATTTTCAAACAACTTGAAATGCACTCAAATTTCGGGATGTTACAGCTACTCAGCTGGGCTTGATTCTCCTGGCGCAGACGTGGCTCCTTGCGCAGGTTGAGCTGGTCGACGACGACGATAATGCTTGCCACATGACATACCATCTCCCAGGGATTATCATTTACATAAAGTTTATTTTTTATATGCTCTGAGTCTGTTCCTTTTCTCTTACAGATATGTGCATTTTGATTTCCATCATAGTTGTGGCGGTGGGAACTTTGGTAACTTGCAAACTCTCTACAATCAAATTGAGGAAACTATTCAGAAACAAGGGTAATTTTTAAATACCCAATATTTCATACTACTTTAGGATTCATTTCGGCTACTCAAGGTTTAACTATGGCAAATAATTTGCTCTTGATTCATTTCTGGGCCAGCTGAGCAGATACTTTCTTATGAACTCTAAAGGAGAGATATTGTTGGAGCAAAGTGGTGTAGTTAGGTCCAATTGCATTGATTGCCTGGACCGTACAAATGTGACACAGGTCTACTCCATCTTATATCTGCGATTTAAGATGATAAATTGCAGTTGTTTTCAAAATGATGTTAATAACTTATTGTTCAATGACTTCTATCTTTATAGCCCTTCAGTCTTCACACATTTTGCTAAAAGTTCTGTACTTCTATCTTGATAATCCTTCAAATTGTTAATTAGCCAATGCATATGACTATAGTTAATTTGAGTTTCTTTGTTACCGAGCTACCATGACGGTTGTTTAATAAGCGGTTTTCCGTTGCAAAGCTCATGCCAATCCTAAATTTATTTCAATTCATTACTTGTTTGTTAGACCCTATTCCCTAATCCCTAGTAATGGCTATGCCCTAAGCTCCTAACATAGCTAGTTCCGCCTTAATGAGCATCCCTCCACTGCAATACCAGGGCAATATTGACCACAACAATAATCCCTCAGGACTAAAATGAGGATGCAGCCGGATGAATACTAAAATAGAATAGAAAGACTAAAAAAATGCTGTCATCAAGGATCAAAAACCCGTTTTCGGGGTAAATCCCGGTCGTCGGCCAGAAAAAAAACCCGGCCGGTAACCGGTTACCGGATTTCCCGGGAAAAAACCGGATGAAAATCGCTTGAATTTGATTAAAAATCATTCAAAATTCAAAAATTAGAATTTGAACTTGCAAAACCCGGAAAAACCGGCCAGGATCCAAAATCCCGGACCCCCGCCGGTAAGCGGTTACCGGTCGGGATTTTTTTCCCTGGCTATCATAGTATTTTGAATGGTCCAGTGTAAATGGGCTTATTGTTTCATATTCTAGCTATGAATTCCTTTTAAATGCCTTTTTTTTTGGCTTTGCAGAGCTTCCTTGCAAGAAAATCTTTGGATTCACAGCTGCAGCGAATGGGGGCATTGTCATCAGATGAAAGCATTTCTCAATCTGATGACATTAATGATGCATTTAAAAAATGTAAGGAGTGTTGATGTTTAATGCGGTGCTTTGGACAGTTTTACATGTTTTGTGTTTGTGCTTGGCAGTATGGGTTGAGCATGGAGATGAACTAAGCCTTGAGTATGCTGGTTCTTATGCATTAAAGGGGGACCTAGTGAGGTAAATTCTACCATGACTTCCCACATCAATAATTCCTGAATCAACTGTGTTATGTGCATACTGTCAACTTCCATGACCGAAACTTAAATAATGCAGGTACGGAAAGCAGACATTACCTGGATTAATTAAAGATGGCATGAGTGCTCTTTCACGATATTATTTAAATAATTTCCATGACGGAGTGCGACAAGTAAGTGGCAGCTATATTGTCCTGAACTCCTGATATTCCGTAGGATCTTTTATTTGTGAAACATCCTTTTTAGGTATGTTTCTTCTATGAGCTTGTAATGCAGTTCTTTGTTGGAGCACTTTACTAAGCTTCATGTGATCATGTCTCGTGGTCTAGCAAAAGTCCATTACATCATTCCTCCTCTCCATTTTTAAGGATGCAACATGGTATATTGATTTAGAATGTTAGATAAAAATTTAATTTACTTTATGTGCAAAATCAGCCATTTCAAGTAATAATAACCTATTCTCGCCCGTGTGCTCCATGCTTAGTACTACAGTTTTCATTTTACAAAGTTGTGCTGATCATGTGGTTCTTTTAATACTTCATTTTTCAACTTCAGGATGCTCTAGACCTTATCAGCGGTTACTACACAGTCAGCAAAAGCATCTCTTCTCCTTTTCAAATTGGTGGATTTGAATCTGCACCGGTAAGCAACTAATACTTTGGCTGCATTGGTGTTGGGCATTTTCATCTCTCTGATGGGGATTAGATTACCATTCTTGTATGGTTCAACTACTATACTTGGCATGAACCATGTAAGTGCTTCTGATCTCTTCTTTTGCTATTGTTGGGAAAACAAACTGCAGTATCTTCCTGTGGCGTCAGCAATCATAGTTGGTGGGATTACTGTGACAACGTTCACTCTCAGTCAAGGTCTGCCTTCTCGTACTCTTCACTCCAATGGTTCCCATTTAGTATGATGTAATAATTATCTCGCCTCATCTGCAGTTGGACGGAACGCACAGCACTTCATCTCCTCCATTATCTGCGCGGGCTTGACAGTCGGAGTGGTGGCCTTGGTGAAAGCAAATGGAAAGCAGTTTTGCTCTAGGCCCCGCTTGTGTGGTCTGATCTAATTTCTGATCTTTGTTTCTTGTCCAATTTTCAGTCCTTTTAGTTAGAAATTGAATGTAAAGTTTTTTTTTGAAAATAAATTGAATGTAAAGTTCATAGCAAGTTATTTACCCCCAGTCATAGTAGATTAATTAAGGAAGCAGGTTGCACGTTGGTCCTGTAAACTCAAGTTAATTTGTAACCAAGGATCAAAATCGACAGCGATTACCGGTTTTACCGGTGGGGACCGGGATGAACACAGTAACCGGTCGAAAATTTTTAAATTTAAATTTGAATTTTTGACTGCATAATGCACTTTCTAGGTTGGTTTAGACTTTTTTTTTGTGTTAGATTACGTATTGTATGAGCTAAATATGTTTGAATTATTGTATGAGCAAGTCCTGAACGATTTTTTCAACTAACTATATGAATTAACCTAATCTATGAGGATGCAGCCGGATGAATACTAAAATAGAATAGAAAGACTAAAAAAATGCTGTCATCAAGGATCAAAACCCGCTTTGGGGTAAATCCGATGCCGTCGGCCAAAAACCCGCCGCAGAATCGTTACCGGATTTCCCGAAAAAACCGATGAAAATCGCTGAATTTGATTAAAAATCATTCAAAATTCAAAAATTAGAATTTGAACTTGCAAAACCCGAAAAACCGGCCAGATCCAAAATCTCGACCTTCGCCGTAAGCGGTTACCGGTCGATTTTTTCCTGGCTATCATAGTATTTTGAATGGTCCAGTGTAAATGGGCTTATTGTTTCATATTCTAGCTATGAATTCCTTTTAAATGCCTTTTTTGGCTTTGCAGAGCTTCCTTGCAAGAAAATCTTTGGATTCACAGCTGCAGCGAATGGGCATTGTCATCAGATGAAAGCATTTCTCAATCTGATGACATTAATGATGCATTTAAAAAATGTAAGGAGTGTTGATGTTTAATGCGGTGCTTTGGACAGTTTTACATGTTTTGTGTTTGTGCTTGGCAGTATGGGTTGAGCATGGAGATGAACTAAGCCTTGAGTATGCTGGTTCTTATGCATTAAAGGGGGACCTAGTGAGGTAAATTCTACCATGACTTCCCACATCAATAATTCCTGAATCAACTGTGTTATGTGCATACTGTCAACTTCCATGACCGAAACTTAAATAATGCAGGTACGGAAAGCAGACATTACCTGGATTAATTAAAGATGGCATGAGTGCTCTTTCACGATATTATTTAAATAATTTCCATGACGGAGTGCGACAAGTAAGTGGCAGCTATATTGTCCTGAACTCCTGATATTCCGTAGGATCTTTTATTTGTGAAACATCCTTTTTAGGTATGTTTCTTCTATGAGCTTGTAATGCAGTTCTTTGTTGGAGCACTTTACTAAGCTTCATGTGATCATGTCTCGTGGTCTAGCAAAAGTCCATTACATCATTCCTCCTCTCCATTTTTAAGGATGCAACATGGTATATTGATTTAGAATGTTAGATAAAAATTTAATTTACTTTATGTGCAAAATCAGCCATTTCAAGTAATAATAACCTATTCTCGCCCGTGCTCCATGCTTAGTACTACAGTTTTCATTTTACAAAGTTGTGCTGATCATGTGGTTCTTTAATACTTCATTTTTCAACTTCAGGATGCTCTAGACCTTATCAGCGGTTACTACACAGTCAGCAAAAGCATCTCTTCTCCTTTTCAAATTGGTGGATTTGAATCTGCACCGGTAAGCAACTAATACTTTGGCTGCATTGGTGTTGGGCATTTTCATCTCTCTGATGGGGATTAGATTACCATTCTTGTATGGTTCAACTACTATACTTGGCATGAACCATGTAAGTGCTTCTGATCTCTTCTTTTGCTATTGTTGGGAAAACAAACTGCAGTATCTTCCTGTGGCGTCAGCAATCATAGTTGGTGGGATTACTGTGACAACGTTCACTCTCAGTCAAGGTCTGCCTTCTCGTACTCTTCACTCCAATGGTTCCCATTTAGTATGATGTAATAATTATCTCGCCTCATCTGCAGTTGGACGGAACGCACAGCACTTCATCTCCTCCATTATCTGCGCGGGCTTGACAGTCGGAGTGGTGGCCTTGGTGAAAGCAAATGGAAAGCAGTTTTGCTCTAGGCCCCGCTTGTGTGGTCTGATCTAATTTCTGATCTTTGTTTCTTGTCCAATTTTCAGTCCTTTTAGTTAGAAATTGAATGTAAAGTTTTTTTTTGAAAATAAATTGAATGTAAAGTTCATAGCAAGTTATTTACCCCCAGTCATAGTAGATTAATTAAGGAAGCAGGTTGCACGTTGGTCCTGTAAACTCAAGTTAATTTGTAACCAAGGATCAAAATCGAAGAATGTTA
This sequence comes from Ampelocalamus luodianensis, assembly GCA_036346255.1. Taxonomy (NCBI): domain Eukaryota; kingdom Viridiplantae; phylum Streptophyta; class Magnoliopsida; order Poales; family Poaceae; genus Ampelocalamus; species Ampelocalamus luodianensis. Next base: position 19,794,556 of record CM070622.1, on the reverse strand, counting down.
CCGGTTTTACCGGTGGGGACCGGGATGAACACAGTAACCGGTCGAAAATTTTTAAATTTAAATTTGAATTTTTGACTGCATAATGCACTTTCTAGGTTAGTTTAGACTTTTTTTTTGTGTTAGATTACGTATTGTATGAGCTAAATATGTTTGAATTATTGTATGAGCAAGTCCTGAACGATTTTTTCAACTAACTATATGAATTAACCTAATCTAGAGAGCATAGCGTGATCCGTTTCATTAAATCTCTATTATTTATGGCCTTTTAAGCTTCAATGGATTGATGTTTGTTTCTAAAACAAAAGTTTCTAGTCTTTTACGATTTGTATGTATGACATAAGTACTTTATATATTTTGTTTCCCTTGAATTTAGTATTATGCTTAACAAAATAGTTCATGCAGTCCAATTATTCATTTTACATTTTTACTCTATATACATGTAGTTCAGATTAATGGATACATATGATCAAATATGTTCCTGAGTCTCAAAAGCTGTTTTCTTAACTTTTTGAACTAATCTGGACTGTCCTAGCTGCAGCTGATTGGTTTTCTTTTGTTGCAACACCCATGTTGACTTGGTAAAAAGTTGGTTGAAGATTCTCTTCATCCAGAGTTTCAAATAGACATCTTAGCTTATAACCAATTACTAATGCAGTTGGATGATCATGCCAGTAGACACTACTTCTTTCTAACCTAATCATTCATCAGGTTTCTCCGGTTTTTGTTCCAAAATCCGTAATTCAAAATTCAGTTCACGAACTTCGTTCTGTTCCTTCCTGGTTTTTCCAGTAACCGATTACCGGCCGCCGACCGGTTTTTCCGTCGGTACCGGGATTAGGATCCTTGTTTGTAACACCTGATCAGACTGTCCAGTTTCCTTGCCGGCCTCATTCTCATAGAGTAGATTGTGTTACGAGGAACGGCTGACCTTCTAGTACTGTAAACTGAAGTTATTAATTTGTAACACAAGATTAGACTGCATAGCTTCTGTGTCTTCAATAGTTGTATTATTCTGTAAACTTAAGTTAATTTGTAACACCTGATCAGACTGTCCAGTTTCCTTGCCGGCCTCATTCTCATACTTAGAGTAGATTATGTAATGAGGAACGGCTGACCTTCTAGTACTGTAAACTGAAGTTATTAATTTGTAACACCAGATCGGACTGCATAGCTTCTGTGTCATCAATAGTTGTATTATCTTGTGAAGACACAACTGCACGCTCTAAATGAATAAATTGCATGGGCATAGCCCAGAGTATTCAGGCTAGTGTGTAAAGTTGGCTCTTGCACAATGCGAGCTTAACCCAGGACTGAAGGTGGTAAATTGGCTGCCCGTGCGACTCTTGGTGGCTACTGGCGTTCCTAAACACTTCCGCCTCTCCATGTCGTCGCAGCGAAGCATCGTAAGCCGGCGATGGTTGTGACTTGTGAGGTTGTCTTTGATCCTTGTCCAAATGCCCATAGCCAGGATAGTTTAAAGGAAGAAGAAGAAGAAGCCAGTCGTGTGCTGCCCAAAAATAAACACCAAGCTTTTCGCGGCAAGCCACACTTCGAGGTTGCCAAAAACGTGGTAGCCAGGAAAAAATTGTCCCTATTCTCTATTTCATCTCTTTGCTGGCTGCTATCCCACGTCGGGAACTCAAATTCACCTCTGATATGTTGAATTTCACAGTTTAGAACAAGGCTGCCTTTCTCACGTTGCTCCGTGTCCGTCCTCCATCGCCGGGTAATTGGGTCTGAATTTGCAATCTTCTCTATACGAGGATAGGTTCAGGTACTTATTTTGCGTGTCTTTTGCATGGTGCGCAGCTATTGTGCCTAACAGCTCTGTTGGATTTCGACAACAGTATAAGGATTAAGGAGGCAGCTTGAGCTTTATTTGATCTTATCCCTGTTTTTTATACGTCAACTCTCTATGTGGCTTCACATTAAGTTTCTGATATAGAATCTAGCAGCTGGAGTTCTTTGTGGCATCATACAAGATACAAGGATTCAAAGGAAATGCGAAACTGAAAGGAAGTTCACTAGACAAACCCTAAGTGAACAGTTAGAGGCCCTTTTCTTAAAAAAAAAAAATCCTTTCCGTTCAAGCGTCGATGGCAAACATTAATGATCCAAAGGAAGAAATGACAATTGGTGATCTCTCTCTCTCTCTCTCTCTCTCATATTTTCCTGAAGGTCCTGAACATGAACACAGTTCAATTTACGCAGACGACATAAAGATTGATGACGAAGTACGGCCAGCACCAGCATCATCCTCTACGTCTATCTTTAACAAGAAGAAGAAAACAGGCACGACAATGGTTTCTCGTAGTTTGAAGGATATAATCACTTCATTTCTGACCGTAATGTCTACTCTTTGCTAGATATGGAGAGAAAGAAACTATTTGAAGGAACCAATGATGTTCAGAAACCAAAAATGAAAAGCACCCAAGAGATTCTCACCAAATACAAATTTGGCGGGGTATTTTCTAGTTTTGCTGATATTGTTGATTACTTGTGTTTTGTTGATTTAGCTGACTCTAAATTCCACTACAGGACGCTGTTGCTGCAGCAGCTCACGCAAAAGACAAGCTTGTACAGCGGCAGGAGAAACTTGCGGTAAAAGAACGTTTTCACGCCTTACAAATTACACATACCAACTGTTCCTTTTTGTTGATGAACACGAATAGCCGTCAGCCTTGATGAACTAGTAAGTGTTAACTGATTGTTCTTCTTCCTTGTCAGAGGATAAGCCAACAAAGTGCGGAGCTTCAGAGCGAATCAGAAAATTTTGCTTCCCTTGCTCAGCAAATTTCAAAATCCATGGAGAGCAAGAAATGGTGGAAACCATGATGATTACCGTGCTGTTTAGCACACTAAGTACACTAATCTTGTTGCTTACCATGCTGCATGTGCTACGTACACGTACGGTGCTGTCTATACTCTATACAGCCCTTTGCGAAGCGACCGAATACGTAACTGAACTACGTACCTCGTGAGGAGGCCACGAAGAGCCACAACATGTCTCGTCCGTGTGGTTGCCAACTTGGCTGTTGATTTGAGTTATTCAGACTTAATTTATTGGCCTCCAGCACCTTGATTAGTATAGTGATCAAGCGATGATACTGATGTATTTAAGAGGTAGCATGTCTGTACTGCCAGCTAAAACGAAAGCAAGGCAGTGTTCTTAACAAGTGTTGTCTGCCGCCATCGGATCGTGGCCTGATGTATGTGTCTACCAGTACTATGATTACGATGGTTGACGAACAACCAACCACTCACTTGCCCAAGCTCATAAATGCCAGCTCGTCCGGGGCTGGGCAACACATAATTGAACCGTACGAGGAGAAAGTAAAGTGAAACTGCTTGCAGAACGAAGAATTTTTTTAAAAATAATATTATTTTAAAAGATAATTACAAAAAATTAGTAAAAAAAAATAATTACAAAATTAGGACCATGTCGTCATTTGAAATGGTGATAAGCTCCTGTCGACATTTCAATTGACGACAGGAACTTTATCGCTAAAGGGAACAATAGGAGAGATTTCTGTCGCTAGTTCATTAGACGGCAGGACCCTATCGCCAATGGTCCTATCGCAAATTGAATTGGCGACAGAAGTCCTGTCGCCAAATGAACGGGCGACAGAAGTCCTGTCGCCAAATGAACAGACCCTGTCACCAAATGAACTGGCGACAGAAGGGCTATGTAATTTTTTTTAATTTATGTGTAATGGAATTTGTAATTTTTTTGTAAGGTTGTTTTTAAAATTTGGTAATACGTTAAAGTGTCCACGTAATTCGGAATGCGAAATCGGAGAATACAATGTAACGTGAAGTAGAGAAGGGACAAATCGGAGAATTGAAGTCGGCGGCTGCTTTACAACGCAGTTGCCAATTGAAATAGACTTTATGATAAAGTTGTGAATTATACGGCGCGCAGGGTTTTGTTACATGCATAAAGAACGACCACATGCACTATGCAACAAACCGATATACACCTACCATACATATATGCCTTTTTGGAATGGAAATAAAGTCGATTGGAACAAAGATCATTAGTTTTTGTGGCAGAGTATTATCGCCCGAAGGCAGAGGACATTTCGGAGCATATTTCTACTGACTATTTTGGAGCACATTTTTTATCGACAAATCACAATGACATTGCATAATATTCAACACAACATCATAACACCTAGTTTTTTACAAATCAAAGTGATATTACAAAGCATTGGACACCACATATTTCAACTGGACGAACCTTTCCAGTGGCCGCGACCTCAACGTCCGCCATGCGGACCGCCTCTAGTGGGGCGGTCGGATGAGATCCCCGCGGCGACGTCTGGACTACCGAGATCTCCTTCGTCCTGTGGATTTCTCGTAGGGCATTTTTTGAAGGTGTGCCCAGACTCCCTGCAAATGGAGCACGTCTTCGTACGACACCCGACTTCTGCTTCGTCTATATCGTTCTCGATGCGCCATACCGCATTGGCCAACCTTTCCTTAAGTCTATCAATGTTTGCGGCCTAGATAAGTTGGTCCTGTAGGATGGATAGTGAAATGGCCAACCACGCAGAACCATACATCTCTCGCACTCTAGGTTTTCATCACCTCCTCCTTGTTGAAATAGTCGAGGGTATCGCCGTGATGCCGCACCACCGCCAAACATGCGCCATGACATAGGAGCAGGCCTATGCGTAAGAAGGGACTTGTTGCAAGTGCATACGCAACTAGCGCGGCGTAGCATGCACTCGTGGGTGATCCTCTCGCAGTTCGTCCCACGACGTCCTTTATCCCTGCACATGATCTCGAAGCGATGCTCCCTTGCGCCCATCTTGAATGCTCAGTGCATCTCACCCTTCTTGCTCTTCTCCTTCATGTACTTGGTGATCATGGCAGAGTAGAGTATTCAATCATTTGCTATGGCCAGCGACTTGTTGTTGCTTCTGTCAACAAATTAATTTATGATACCGCGGAGAATTGCCTGCATAATACAAACCAAAGGAAGGCACCTTGCGTCGCGCATGACCTAGTTGTACAACTCGACTAGGTTGGTTGTCATGACACCATATCGAGCACCACCCCTATCATGTAGCAGCAGAACCTTTCTCTTGAAGCTCATGCTCAATCTAGTCCAAGAAGCATTTCATCCGCGCTCCCATCTTCCTCACACAGTGGGACCATCTATGGATAGCTATGGCAATACTTCTGGGCTGGTCAACACTTGGGGCCCTCTTTGCCGCCTCCCTTCGCAAGGCGCCTGGTCCACTGATCCGAATCTTCCAGAGTGCTTCAAACTTTCGTTGGTTCCGTTGCATAGCCATTTGAACAGTTCATCAAGTCCTTGTTGTAGAACCGCTTGTAGAAGTTTGCACCCAAGTACCTCATGCACCACCTTCTCTGATCCGACCATGGAAGTACTTCTTTCCTTGTTGTAGCTAAGTTATTGTATTCAAAGAGCCCGCATGCCGATCATATATGATGCATACGCTTGGACAGACTTGAACAATGTAAATCCTCAAATTCCTCAAGAACCACAACCACCGCCCATGTTCTCGCTCTCAACAAAAGCGAATGCCACTAAAAGAACTTGATTGTTCCCGTCCGTCGCTATTGTAGTCGTGATTGGTACTTATACTTTCTAGTGAGGAATGTGCTATCTACGCACAAGATTGGACGGCAAGGCTAGAATGCATTAATGAATGGACCAAAGACAAAGAATGCTCGCTGCAGCACTCTCTTATTGGCCCACTTGATGCTTGGAATCTTGTCGGCCTAACAAGTAAGCATTGCACACACGCTGTGTTGTCATATCGGTATGAAAATGTTATGTGGGGGAGTAAGGCTAGAAAGAGGGTGGTGTGGGGAGTCCTGATGCTGACTCCCTCACATGGTCACGGTGTGCACGCAAAAAAGAAATATCAAAACACGACACAAGCAAAGGTAGTATAGAAATCAATATTTACATGGCATCGCTGATAATTATAAGAACAAATATCTACTCGTGGCCCTCTTGGGGTGTACCCCGTGTGTCGCTCCTGGCCTTGGGCACTGGTGTGGTAAGTACGTCAAAGGCTCAGGCGCCCGAGGTACCCGACCGGCATGAGTTGACATGGGGGTGTCAGGAGGGGGTCCTGCATTGGCTGCCTCAGTCTAGGCGTGTCGTGCAGCTGTGAAGCCCTCCACGGAGACTTGGCTGGCATATCGAGCGAATTGGTAGTCCCCCAAGTGTGCATCCTCGTGCAACTCCTTGGTCCCCTTGTTCGGCTCGTCCCAAAGCGGGTCAAGACCTCGTTGCCTGAAGCCAAAGGACGACTCCACGTACGCATGCCCCGTGTACGGGTGCAACTGAGGACTTGTTAGAGAAAATGGCTGTTAGTAACTACTGGAGTTTGATATAAAGAACTAGATGTGAGTTTTTAATGCTGACCTACAAACTATGACGGGGTACTCCCAGCACGGTGTCACGAGGACCCGCTCGCCATGTCCGGGTGAGGAGTCCTGGCGCGTGACGCACCGTGGCTCACCCCTCGTCCACGCACAGGTGGGTCCACCCGGTCGCTTGGCGTATGACAAGTCGTGATCTCGATCGCCCATCTCGACTTCTCGAGGAACTGCACCATGACCCCTTTGATGTCCTGCTCTTACGTGCCGAAGCGATCTCCGAGCGTCAACTGATGCACAAAGGCCACCAACTCGTACACCTCCCGGTGCATTGAGATCCCGCGGACGTCCCGGACTACCGAGATCTCCTTCGTCCTGTGGATTTCTCGTAGGGCATTTTTTGAAGGTGTGCCCAGACTCCCTGCAAATGGAGCACGTCTTCGTACGACACCCGACTTCTGCTTCGTCTATATCGTTCCTGATGCGTCATACCTGTCATTGGCCAACCTTTCCCTTAAGTCTATCAATGTTTGCGGCCTAGATAAGTTGGTCCCAGGTAGGATGGATAGTGAAATGGCCAACCACGGCGTAACCATACATCTCTGCACTCTAGGTTTTCATCACCTCCTCCTTGTTGAAATAGTCAGAGGGGTACTGGCCAGGATGCTGCACCACCGTCAAACATGCGGCCATGACATAGGAGCAGGGCCTATGCAGAAGAAGGGACTTGTTGCAAGTGCATACGCAACTAGCGCGGCGTAGCATGCACTCGTGGGTGATCCTCTCGCAGTTCGTCCCACGACGTCCTTTATCCCTGCACATGATCTCGAAGCGATGCTCCCTTGCGCCCATCTTGAATGCTCAGTGCATCTCACCCTTCTTGCTCTTCTCCTTCATGTACTTGGTGATCATGGCAGAGTAGAGTATTCAATCATTTGCTATGGCCAGCGACTTGTTGTTGCTTCTGTCAACAAATTAATTTATGATACCGCGGAGAATTGCCTGCATAATACAAACCAAAGGAAGGCACCTTGCGTCGCGCATGACCTAGTTGTACAACTCGACTAGGTTGGTTGTCATGACACCATATCGAGCACCACCCCTATCATGTAGCAGCAACCTTTTCTCTTGAAGCTCATGCTCAATCTAGTCCAAGAAGCATTTCATCTGCGCTCCCATCTTCCTCGTCACAGTGGGACCATCTATGGATAGCTATGGCAATACTTCGGGGGCCTGGTCAACACTTGGGGCAGCCCTTTTTGCTGCCTCCCTTCTGTGCGTCTGGGTCCGCTGATCCAGAATCTTCCAGAGTGCTTCAAACTTTCGCTGTTGGTTCTGGTTGCATAGCCATTTGAACAGGTTCATCAAGTCCTTGTTGTAGAACTGCTTGTAGAAGTTTGCACCCAAGTACCTCATGCACCACCTTCTCTACAGATCCGACCATGGAAGTACTTCGTTCTCTCCTTGTTGTAGCTAAGTTATTGTATTCAGCAGGCCCGCATGCCGATCATATATGATGCATACGTTTGGACAGACTTGAACAACAGAAATCCTCAAATTCCTCAAGAACCACAACCAGCTGTCCATGTTCTCGCTCTCAACAAAAGCGAATGCCACGAAAAGAACTTGATTGTTCCCGTCCGTCGCTATTGTAGTCAGTATTTGGTACTTATACTTTCTAGTGAGGAATGTGCTATCTACGCACAAGATTGGACGGCAGTGCTAGAATGCATTAATGAATGGACCAAAGACAAAGAATGCTCGCTGCAGTACCCTCTTATTGGCCCACTTCGGATGCTTGGAATCTTGTCAGTCTAACAAGTAAGCATTGCAGCGTCACAGTGTGTTGTCATATCGGTATGAAAATGTTATGTGGGGGAGTAAGGCTAGAAAGAGGGTGGTGTGGGGAGTCCTGATGCTGACTCCCTCACATGGTCACGGTGTGCACGCAAAAAAGAAATATCAAAACACGACACAAGCAAAGGTAGTATAGAAATCAATATTTACATGGCATCGCTGATAATTATAAGAACAAATATCTACTCGTGGCCCTCTTGGGTGTACCCTGTGTCGCTCCCGCGCTTGGGCACGGTGTGGTAAGTCGTCAAAGGCTCAGGCGCCCGAGGTACCCGACCGGCATGAGTTGACATGGGGGTGTCAGGAGGGGGTCCTGCATTGGCTGCCTCAGTCTAGGCGTGTCGTGCAGCTGTGAAGCCCTCCACGGAGACTTGGCTGGCATATCGAGCGAATTGGTAGTCCCCCAAGTGTGCATCCTCGTGCAACTCCTTGGTCCCCTTGTTCGGCTCGTCCCAAAGCGGGTCAAGACCTCGTTGCCTGAAGCCAAAGGACGACTCCACGTACGCATGCCCGGTACGGTGCAACGAGGACTTGTTAGAGAAAATGGTCATTAGTAACTACTGGAGTTTGATATAAAGAACTAGATGTGAGTTTTTAATGCTGACCTACAAACTATGACGGGGTACTCCCAGCACGGTGTCACGAGGACCCGCTCGCCATGTCCGGGTGAGGAGTCCTGGCGCGTGACGCACCGTGGCTCACCCCTCGTCCACGCACAGGTGGGTCCACCCGGTCGCTTGGCGTATGACAAGTCGTGATCTCGATCGCCCATCTCGACTTCTCGAGGAACTGCACCATGACCCCTTTGATGTCCTGCTCTTACGTGCCGAAGCGATCTCCGAGCGTCAACTGATGCACAAAGGCCACCAACTCGTACACCTCCCAGTGCATTTGACCCAGCCCTAGATCCAAGGGAACATCCTCTCCGCCCAGGAAGTCGTAGCAGGTACTCCCTTCCTAGTGTACCTATAGAAGGCAAAACGATTGTTTCGTAGGTACGCTACGCAAATGGTAAGACAGAAGTAAAACTAAAACTTACCCATAGACGTTCGGCGGCACCCGCGCCCCCCAGGGGTGTGGGATCTCCTATCGCAGACCGAACTGGCGCATGACCCACTACACCTAGTACTCCTCCATGAAGATGTCATGCACCAAGGGCCTCCTCGTGAACTAGTACCTGCGTTCTCGCTGCCGGCTCGACAGCCCTCAGGGCACACGCGTACACCCTTTCGGGAGTGTACGGTGTCCATATGGCATGATCGTCTGTCAGCTGATCAAACATCACAACGTACTCTGGGTAGGATGTGTGCGAAGTGATCAGCGCATAGGTGACCTGCAGAATAGAACAACCCAAACTTAGCACACGAGATTGAAATACATCACGAGAAAGAATAAATGTTCAGGAAACTAACCCGTCGGTGACACCACACCGTACCCATGGTCGACTGGTCCACGTCGTTGCCCTCGACGTACATGTTAACTGTGTACGCTCGCAGGTCCAACTGTGGTCGTCTAATCTGGAAACGCTCGAAAGACCACAACTAAAGTTGCAATGGGCATCCTTGAAGGATGGAGCTCTCTCGAATCCAGTGGGATGCGTTGCACATGGCACGGTACGTCGTGCACAACACCCCTGTGCCCTAGGCATAGGGCTGGATCTCCTCCACCGGCCGGTCCGCTAACTCTCGTGCGTACTGGATCATGTGTTTGTTAACGCTGTCGCCGTGAGACCCGAGGACAATCATCCATTTGAACAGCCACAGTAGGTAGGCCTCGAAGTGCCTCCTCACCATCTCTAAGGGTACGTTCTCTGCCATACGCTCGGGGTGCAAGAAGATAGATACACATAGCAAGGCACACAAATAAATTAATGCGAGAGGACAAGAGTCTCAAAGACTTACGTAGAACTGGCAAATTCCCTTCAGCGTCGGCCCGTGGGTGTCGTTGAACTCCCTGTAGCCACTATTCGGTGACAACACCCCCTAGAACCTCACCAACAACTCCGTGTTCCATGGGGCCAGGATGTCGTACACCGCTAGGGGGAAGCCTGCGCAGGGCAATGCGGTCAGGAAGCTCACGTCCTGCAGCGTCGACGCGATCTCCCCGCACGGAAGGTGAGATGTGTGTCTCTGGTCTCCACCAGCCAACCAACGCCGTCAGGAGGGACTGGTCGTACGGAAAGCGCCTAGACGTACACCCACTGCCCGCGTGGTCCAGGTCGTCCTCCCAGGTCGCCTCAACCATCCTCGCCAGCAGAAGGAGGCCTGCCTGCCTCAAATTGTGTCGCAATAGATTAAGAACAAATGTTAGTCCACACAAAGTAATCATGCTGCAAATGAGTACACAAATGTTGCAACTGCACGTACCTTGGAACCCAGCGTGGGTCCACCCTCCATGCCCTCATGGACGGGTGCAGCCACAACACACCAAGCTCAATCGCCAACTCACCCTCCCAGGGGAGGATGGTACTAAGGCGGCTACGATGATGCGCATCAATGACCGGGTCAAGCAACTCGTACGACCACTACGCAACGTGTCTTGGGTCCGCCATACCTGAAAATTCAGTGCATACATTGTAAAAATAAGTACCATGCACAAATACAAACAAAATTTAAGTTCGAATCATTTTTATGTAGCTATACAAACCATACTAAGCTAATTTAGGTTGCTTTTTTGCCTAGCTTTAATCATTTTTTTCAATTTAAGATGGTCCATGCTATTTTCCTAGTTAAAAATACGACATCAAGATAGTAATTACCGTGCACAAATGGAAACCAAAATTAAGCAAACATTATTTTCATTAAGCTCTACCTAGCCTACTAAGATACTTTGCAATATTTACAAATTTTTAATACATATCTTGCTACTTTCGTTGTTGAAAAGGTGTCTCCAACATTTTTTTTAATTCTTTATTGTGTGCAAATAAAAACAATAAATAAAGTTCATATTATTTTAACCTATGTACCAACTCCGGGTTTCCTTTATAATTTTAAAATGTGTCATACTATTTTCCTAGTTTAGAAATTATTTTCGGCATTTTTTTCAGATTTTTAATAGATGTCTTCCTATATTTGCAGATTTATTCTAAATCAATCGTATACTACAACAACGAAAAATATCTACACAATTAACTAAACTATACATAGCTCAAATGATGTACTACATAATACAGCTAAAAGTATCTACTCTTATGAATTCTATGTCACTATTTTTATTTGCTAACCAATGAGGTTTCGAAATAATATATGAAGTTGCAAAAATATGTACCTGCAAGATGATCGACCAAATCAGAACCTCGACCAAATCAGAACCTCTGTCTCTCTCTCTCTCCGCCACTACGAACTGGCAGGGCTTCACTACATCTTTTCTCTCCCTCTCCTCCTCTCTTCTCTCCCTTCTTTTTTTGGAATTGAAATGACATTTTCCATCGATTTTAGGGGGTTTTATAGCTAGATCCCTGTCGCCAACTAGCGATAGGAACCCGAGGCTTCCTGTCACCATTTCAACTAGCGATATGAACACTGTTCACTTTATATCGCCAGTTGAAATAACAACAGTAAGTTGGACTGGTGACACCAGGTCCACAGGCTCCCTGTCGCTAGTCGAAATGGTGACAGGAGCCTGTCACCATTTCGACTGGCAATAGGGAGCTCGTTTTGTAATTTTTTTGACTATTTATTTTTGTAACTATCTTTAGAAAAGTATTATTTTAAAAAAATTCACAGAATGAATGGTGCCAGGAGAGGACACGGTAGCATAGCAGTTACCGGTTTCTACTCTGATTAAGATGGTTAAGAAACGCTGGATTAAGCGTTGATAGCCATAATATCAAAATTATTCTTGGTGGATTTTAGTCTATAAATAGGATCTCTCTGTACATAGAAAAAGACTAATCAATGAATAAAAGGGTTCCCTATATTATGTCTCCATCTATTGTCTCCCTGTTTATTATCTCTCATTGGTGATTGGATTGATTCAACACGCCGAATCGATATGTCGTCTGGATTCCATCTTTCAATATCTATTTTCGCTATGAATTAATCTGGTAGATTAATTTTACTCGAACCCGATCAATCCTGTTAATTGATAATTAGGGTAATAGATTTGTTTAATTGGTATCTACTCTTAATTATCGCTAATCGTTGCATTAGATCAGATATTACTGTTCATCGCAACAGAGAAAAAAATCGCCAGATCGGAGACACCGGCGCTCGCCGCGCGCAAGCCTGATGCATAGCCTCGCTAGTCGCGCTCCACCGTGCCGCATCGTGCTCGCGCCTCCGCCGCCGTGCCGCGTCGCACTCATGTTGTAGCAACGCCCACATCGCTGCTCTGTTGGCGGCGCTGCGCCCGCTGTCACGCCCGCGTGCCGACGCACAGCTGTGCATGACGCGCCACATGCCATTGCGCCCGCCGTCACATCCGATGTGCTCTGCTGCCACTGTCGTGCTACTCTCCCGTCGAGCTGCCACTAAGCGTTGCGCATCCGCCGCATGCCCAGCGCCGCCGTTGAGCGTGCTCCGCGCCATGGCATAGCCAGTCGCCGCCACCATTGAATCAAGGCACTAGGAAAACCTAGTGCCTGGGCTTTTTAGAGCAAGGCAGGCCGGGCGGCATATTGGGCCAGCCCGGTGAACAAATTTTCCCAAAAAAAAAGAAAGAAAAAGGGGGAAAAATGGAAATCCCAAAATTTTGCAAATAAACCCTCGGAGTTCTAAACATTATGGGGACATTTCACGATAGGAAAATTTATGAAAAGTTCTTCAAAATTCAAAATTATGAGGATTTTTCGTGGATAAGAAAATTTTGCAAAACCCTCGAGTTTGGCAAATTTACGATGAATTCGCTTTTTATATATTCGCAGTAATAACACTTTGGGAATTTGATTTTTGCAATGATCAATATGTTCTATGGTTATTTTATAATCTATACTCTTAACTTATGGTTATTTGCTTTGATATTATTCTTTTATGCAATAACCTTATATAGTCCTAGAAACCGAATTTGTAAGGCATATGTGCTTTCATAAATTTGTGAAAACTTAGACCTAGTGCAACTTGGAAGCATCATATTTTCATGGTTTATTTCTCCTCGTAGTATTGTGTCTTTGGGAAATTATTTAATGGGTTTAGTAATTCCGAAATTGCTCCCAGACCTTAAAAATTGTCAAAAAAATCCTATAAATATCGGGAAAATTCTGAAAAATGTATAAAATTATCTACTGAATAGATAAAATTAATATATACTATTTTGCACATATTTCATACATTTAAAATATTATACCAGCTGTAAATATATAGAAAATTGTATAAATTTTATGGGATATGTTTGACATCGCTGAGTGGATATTTGTTTGTCCTAGATGACAACAATAATAAGCCCATATTATGTTCTATGGAGACTTGTAGCAATTTTCTAGTTATCCCTTAACTATGTAAAGATGTCATTTTCTTGTACGCGTTGCATTAGTAGTATAGATTCAACCCCTGTCGAGCTTGCTCTTGCTGAGCATATCTTATCTTTTGCTTTAGGCTGAAACCTTATGCATTAGATTATTATTTCCCAGATGCCATAAATAAATTAACGGTCTAAGTAGTTCTATTAAAGTCCTATCTCATGCTGAATAGTTGATTAAATCTGCTTAATAGAACATATTGCCAGTAGCATACCTTATCTGTAGTAAACTGATCTTGCATGGAATAAATTTCGAATCGTATGCTCGAAAATTAAAAATAAGTTGCCATGCCTTGCTAACAAAATATTATATATGTGCTCTTAATACCTAATAAGCCTCAATTCATTAGCTTAGTTGTGCACGGATGCTTAGATGGCAAAAGAGAAACTATTTTTCTCAGTGGCACCAGAACAAGCATGGTGATATGTTGATCTCTGGTGGATCACTTTGGCTAGAAAATATTGTATTCCTCAAATAAGTACATAATAACTTAAGCTATAAGACTTGGAGTCTACATAATATTATGGTTAATTCTTATTTGCCATTAGATGTTGATGACTCCCAAAATGTCATCGAAAATTCCTCTTCCTCTGTGCTACTCGATCTCAACTTCTTCTTTTTGCCACTCCCGTGAGTGACCGCTGACTTGCGTTAACTAGGTCAAGAAAGCGATTTGCCCTAAGTATGCTCAGATATTTAGAATTATTTGACATAGTAACATAGTTCCAAAATATAAATTTTTAGGGAAGTTCTGACATAGTGTAGATTATTGTGTATTTTTATAGGGTTTTATTTGTAACTTATTTTTGTCTAAAAATCTTTAAAGTTTTGGTTGTATCAAATGAAACCGAAAGTTTTTTAGAGAAAACGTGTTGCAAATAAAACCCTATAAAAATTATAAAATAATCTAAACTATGTCGAAACTTCCCTAAAAATGTCATAATTTTTTGAGCTATATTACTATGTCAAACAATTCCTAAAGATCTCGCATACTTAGGGCAAAATCGCTTTTAGGCCAAGTCAATGGTCAACTCGAGAGTGGCAAAAAGGAGACAATTGAGATTGAGTGGCAAGGAGAGAAGTGGAATTTTTCAATGGTATTTTGGGGAGCACGCCAACTTCTAATGGCAAATAAGGAATTAATCCTAATATGATCCTCCACCACACTGTTTCTTAATTGAAGAACTTTGTAAGCATAATTTTGCAGAGTATATATTGGTTTCACGCCAACAAAATTGTACTCTGTTAAAGTATGATTGTAAATCTTTAACTCCGAGTTGATTTCAAGCAAATGCGTGCACATGCTATCACTTGGGATTTTTATAGTTGGCATGAAAATGGGAGGATATTGGGCTTTGTGGGAAATTGAAACCTAAGAGGCATAAAAATGTTCAAAACAAGAGTTATGGTAGGCAAAGTGGCATATCCTAGGTCAAAGCCGAAGCAAATGAGCCCGAGTAATAATTAATCTAGTTTATTTTGGGAGATGATTAAAGTAAATTGCATGATTGTTATCCTTATCTAGTTGATATGGAGAATGACATTTACGCCATTGGTAGTACCCATGTTGTTGGCAACCACAATCATTGCTGCCACGAAGGGCAATTGATTTGTGTCTTCGCAATATGTCAACGCCAAGATGCGAGAATGCACACGGCAAATCGACGACCGCTTAACGCATGCATATATGCCATGTTTGGCTATGCAACAAGCATGCCATACTCATCGAAATGACACATACATAATTGGTAAGTGCGCTTGCAATCGCATCACCACCGAAACCATATAACTTGCTTGAAGCAAATATAGCTTCCAAAAGAAAGATGATCTATTGGACTTTGTTGATCCCGAATGATCTAAATTTTGCCATGATGATTATGGTATTACAAATTAAAATAAGGCGAAATTTATCACCCTTAATTAATTTTGCGCCACATGCCATTGCGCCCGCCGTCACATCCGATGTGCTCTGCTGCCACTGTCGTGCTACTCTCCCGTCGAGCTGCCACTAAGCGTTGCGCATCCGCCGCATGCCCGGGCCGCTGAGCGTGCTCCGCGCCATGGCATAGCCAGTCGCCGCCACCATTGAATCAAGGCACTAGGAAAACCTAGTGCCTGGGCTTTTTAGAGCAAGGCAGGCCGGGCGGCATATTGGGCCAGCCCGGTGAACAAATTTTCCCAAAAAAAAAGAAAGAAAAAGGGGAAAATGGAAATCCCAAAATTTTGCAAATAAACCCTCGGAGTTCTAAACATTATGGGGACATTTCTGCTGATAAGGAAAATTTGCGAAAAGTTCTTCAAAATTCTGAAAATTATGAGGATTTTTCGTGGATAAGAAAATTTTGCAAAACCCCCTCGAGTTTGGCAAATTTACGATGAATTCCAGTTTTTTATATATTCTGGCAGAATAACACTTTGGGAATTTGATTTTTTGCAACAGATCAATATGTTCTATGGTTATTTTATAATCTATACTCTTAACTTATGGTTATTTGCTTTGATATTATTCTTTTTATGCAATAACCTTATATAGTCCTAGAAACTGAATTTGTAAGGCATATGTGCTTTCATAAATTTGTGAAAACTTAGACCTAGTGCAACTTGGAAGCATCATATTTTCATGGTTTATTTCTCCTCGTAGTATTGTGTCTTTGGGAAATTATTTAATGGGTTTAGTAATTCCGAAATTGCTCCCAGACCTTAAAAATTGTCAAAAAAATCCTATAAATATCGGGAAAATTCTGAAAAATGTATAAAATTATCTACTGAATAGATAAAATTAATATATACTATTTTGCACATATTTCATACATTTAAAATATTATACCAGCTGTAAATATATAGAAAATTGTATAAATTTTATGGGATATGTTTGACATCGCTGAGTGGATATTTGTTTGTCCTAGATGACAACAATAATAAGCCCATATTATGTTCTATGGAGACTTGTAGCAATTTTCTAGTTATCCCTTAACTATGTAAAGATGTCATTTTCTTGTACGCGTTGCATTAGTAGTATAGATTCAACCCCTGTCGAGCTTGCTCTTGCTGAGCATATCTTATCTTTTGCTTTAGGCTGAAACCTTATGCATTAGATTATTATTTCCCAGATGCCATAAATAAATTAACGGTCTAAGTAGTTCTATTAAAGTCCTATCTCATGCTGAATAGTTGATTAAATCTGCTTAATAGAACATATTGCCAGTAGCATACCTTATCTGTAGTAAACTGATCTTGCATGGAATAAATTTCGTAATCAGTATGCCTGAAAATTAAAAATAAGTTGCCATGCCTTGCTAACAAAATATTATATATGTGCTCTTAATACCTAATAAGCCTCAATTCATTAGCTTAGTTGTGCACGGATGCTTAGATGGCAAAAGAGAAACTATTTTTCTCAGTGGCACCAGAACAAGCATGGTGATATGTTGATCTCTGGTGGATCACTTTGGCTAGAAAATATTGTATTCCTCAAATAAGTACATAATAACTTAAGCTATAAGACTTGGAGTCTACATAATATTATGGGTTAATTCCTTATTTGCCATTAGATGTTGACGGACTCCCCAAAATGTCATCGAAAAATTCCTCTTCCCTCTGTTGCTACTCGATCTCAACTTCTCTTCCTTTTTTGCCACTCCCGTGAGCTGACCGTTGACTTGGCCGTTAACTAGGCCGCAAAAAGCCGATTTTGCCCCTAAGTATGCTCAGATATTTAGGGAATTATTTGACATAGTAACATAGTTCCAAAAAATATAAAATTTTTAGGGGAAGTTCCTGACATAGTGTAGATTATTGTGTAATTTTTATAGGGTTTTATTTGTAACTTATTTTTGTCTAAAAATCTTTAAAGTTTTGGTTGTATCAAACTGAAACCTGAAAGTTTTTTTAGAGAAAAACGTGTTGCAAATAAAACCCTATAAAAATTATAAAATAATCTAAACTATGTCAGAAACTTCCCCTAAAAATGTCATAATTTTTTGAGCTATATTACTATGTCAAACAATTCCCTAAAGATCTCGGCATACTTAGGGGCAAAATCGTCTTTTTAGGGCCAAGTCAATGGTCAACTCGCGAGAGTGGCAAAAAGGGAGACAATTGAGATTGAGTGGCAAGGGAGAGAAGTGGAATTTTTCAATGGTATTTTGGGGAGCACGCCAACTTCTAATGGCAAATAAGGAATTAATCCTAATATGATCCTCCACCACACTGTTTTCTTAATTGAAGAACTTTGTAAGCATAATTTTGCAGAGTATATATTGGTTTCACGCCAACAAAATTGTACTCCTGTTAAAGTATGATTGTAAATCTTTAACTCCGAGTTGATTTCAAGCAAATGCCGGTTGCACATGCTATCACTTGGGATTTTTATAGTTGGCATGAAAATGGGAGGATATTGGGCTTATGTGGGAAATTGAAACCTAAGAGGCATAAAAAAATGTTCAAAACAAGAGTTATGGTAGGCAAAGTGGCATATCCTAGGTCAAAGCCAGAAGCAAATGAGCCCGGAGCAATAATTAATCTAGTTTATTTTGGGAGATGATTAAAGTAAATTGCATGATTGTTATCCTTATCTAGTTGATATGGAGAATGACATTTACGCCATTGGTAGTACCCATGTTGTTGGCAACCACAATCATTGCTGCCCACGAAGGGCAATTGATTTGTGTCTTCAGCAATATGTCAACTGCCAGCATGCGAGAATGCACACGGCAAATCGACGACCGCTTAACGCAGTCGCATATATGCCATGTTTGGCTATGCACCGAAGCATGCCATACTCATCAGAAATGACACATACATAATTGGTAAGTGCAGTTTGCAACTGCATCACCACCAGAAACCATATAACTTGCTTGAAGCAAATATAGCTTCCAAAAGAAAGATGATCTATTGGACTTTGTTGATCCCGAATGATCTAAATTTTGCCATGATGATTATGGTATTACAAATTAAAATAAGGCGTACAATTTATCACCCTTAATTAATTTTGGTGTTCCTATTGAATAATAAATATTTCTGTAAAAAAATTATACTATTTGGGTGATTCAACTAGATTTGAAGTCCAGAAAAAAATCCAGTTTGTCTGTGCAGATTAACTATGGTCAAATATTTATGTTCCTGAAGAGCATCATGTAGTTTTATGCTGTTAGAACATACTACTTATGACCATAAGAAAATATGTCGCGTAATTATAAACTTGAAGTTTAATGTTCGAAATTATTTGAAATAAGGTATGAGTAATTGGATCAAAACTTAGGCAAATAATAAAAAAAGCTAGTCTATAGAATAAGTCTGCCAATTCTCAAGGCCCCGTATGGGACCTTCGTCGCAGATTAATGACCACCCCGAAGTTAGAATATCATACAGACTATTAGGATCATGTAGTTTTCTTGCCACTGCACTAATAAAAGTCTAGCTTACTGCATATTATCAAACCCCTTGTTGAAATAAGTGCGTGTTGGAGGAATCAAATATTTTCTACATGTTATCATCACTGTAGCATACACCTTTGGGCCACCACCAATTGTTAGAGATCATGTTGGATCTAAAATTCAATCAATCATGTGCCCATGATAGGGGAATTTTATGGTATGCTATTAATAAAGATCGAATCTCGGTATTAGGGGGAGAAAAATGCTCAAAAGTTCGAATGCTGTCATATTTTTCAAAAGGAAAAGATCTTTAGTACTAAGATACACGCAGTAGTCAAGCTAAACTTAATGTTAGTTTATACTCCTATGCGCCAGAAGTAGGGAGCCTGCTAGATACTTTCTAATTATGGAGAAGTTACCACAGTATTTACTTGCAGTAAATACGTCGCTAAGAGTGGAATACCTCGGGCTGAATAGTATATCCACCTCTGCTAAATTGATTTATTGGTTCTCGATCTAAAATCTGTGGGGACGCATGCGGGTCTGAGATATAATAACACTAGTAAAATCAATTATTAATCACTCCTTTAACTCTCCTGAAGAGAACTCATCTTGAAGGTGAAATACCTCACGAAGAGGTTCATCATGAAGATGAAAGCCCTAGCAATTTGATGTGCGCACATTATAATGCTGTGAATGTGGAACGACCAAGAATATTTTGTTTGAGAAATGACAAAGTTCTGGTTTACACCGAGATACCCTCAAGTTAGTAGATATGGGAGAAAAGTTATCGACAATCATTTTGCCTCTACAATTCCTAAAGTTTCTCTTATGAGAACATGGATCCAGAACCAAAGTCATGGCCGAGCGCTTGAAGCGTTCATATCGGGTCACATAATGAAAGAATATGAGGCCGAACCATAATTGCTAAATAAAAGTCTTGGAACCAGGTAGTTCAAACTTGATGGGTCATTATAAATATAATGAAGTGGTGGAAGCTATGGTTCAAAGGTCCTCGTAGAGACTGTTAATCTCTTATTATGAATGATATAATATTTCATTGCATAATAATTCTGGCAAATGGCATGAACAAAATATGCAGTCAATCGGTTCTAAAAATCCTTGATGAGATCCTCGAAGGAGTCAAAATTCCTAGTAAGAAAGGAAACAAAATCGAAATATATAAAGGAAAAAACTCATACCCAATAGTCTCTTACCTGTAGTAAGAGCATCTGTCGGAAGAGAGCGCATCTCCCGGAAGAGAGAACATCTCTCTGAAGGAAAATTATCTTACCAGTCGATCTCTTAATCACACCAATGATTATATGATCCCTAGAAGTGAATAAGGACCCATCAAGACCCAAAAGAATGAAATGAGAAACTTGAAGACCAGAAGTGCGCCACACAAGCACTTATAAAGTGTATCTTCCACCAGAAGTTAGTGGAATGATGGTTTCCTCTAGTACGATGAAGGTACGACATACATTGATGATATTGACAATTAATCCCCTAAATACCAAAACTAAGACTGTTTATATTTTGCTCTATAGTGGCACAACTACACTTTATAGTTATGCAGAACAGACTATTCGTTGTAGCTTTAACCACCCAGAGATAGTTATAAAATATTAAGACCCTAAAAGGTTTTGATAAATCGTATCTAGAAGGCATACGACTTTACAACTAGCATCACCTCATATCCTCTGCAAGGATAATCTACCTGTATTGGATAATTAAATAGTAGTATTTGATAAGTTGAACATATTACTCCCAAATAGTGTTTATCCTAAACCTCCAGATGAGTAATAGGATATTTGTATGAAAGACTCTACATCGTGATAATTCAGTAGATTTGATCACAATATTCTTGCTTATGATCATTTTTGAAAAACGTATGAAATGCATTGGAGCAACAAGATTTCAGCGAAAGTTGTCTTCAGGAGAATCATATGCTAAACACTAATCATCATACTCGAGATTTTGAAAATCTTAGTCGAGCCTAGAAGATGTTGATACGATGATTACTGATTAAATTCACCTTGAAGGTTTACCACTTAACAGTTTAAATCCAGTTGGTCGATAATGCAAAGATCGTGAAGATCATCCATAGATCCTGATGATAATTACTAAATCCTGAAGATATCTGACAAATCTCTATATTGCAAAATCCCATAATAGATTTATATTACTTTGTGGTGGTGCAGCCATCTCTTGACGGTCATCTAAGTAGACCTTGGTAACTGTTTCTACTAACCACCCAGAGATTATAGCATTATATGAAGCCTCACTTGAGTGTGTTTGGCTCAGACGTGTGACTAACCATATCCAGAAGTATTGTGGCATTAACACCGTCAATACCCCCACAATTATCTATGAAGATAATACTGCTTGTATTGCACAAATACATATGGGTTATGTTAAAAGTAATATCACGAAGTGTATTACTTTCAAATTCTTCTATCCTCATGAACTCTAGAAGAACTATGAGACGAGGATCCTGCAAACTAGATCTTGTGAAAATATGACTGATTTATTCATTAAGTCTTTGCCTACGTTCAGTTCCCAACGATACGTTCGTGGTATTGGAATGAAACAGTTTGGAGAGTTGCAGGAATCAGGGGGAGAATCCCCTGAATCATAATCCACTTAAAGTCCTGAAGTTTTACCTTAATTATGAAGATTAACCCAGAAAGTAGAGAGGTTGCACTCGTTTTTCCTGAAGATTTCCCACATGAATGTTTTTAACGAGGCAACGATACAATATAACTTGCGGATGCAATGTATTTTTTTCTCTGATCCATTTTTTCTCACTGAATTTTTGGAAAGAGTTTTTAATGAGACATGTGCATAACGCGGTATTCGCCTAAGGGGGAGTGTTAAAAAACCTCTGGATTAAAGGTTGATAGGCATAATACTGAAACTACCCCGGTGAGTTTTAGTCTATAAATATGACCTTCCTGTACACAAAAAGAGACTAATCAACGAATAAAAACATTACTCATATTATGTCTTTATCTATTGTCTCTCTGTTTATTATCTTTCATCGGTGATTAGATTGATTCAACAAAGATGCCTTCTTTTACCTCTCCAATTCAGTTCTGTTTCTCCAGTCCAGCCATACAGCACAAGGCAATTTAGGCATGACTAACTGGGGTGCATAACTGCATATGCGGCTGTTCCTCGCTTTCTTGTATGCGAGATCGATCAGTGCCGGTGCAATATGTGCACAGATAGATACTCTGGGCTAGTACAGGGCAGTCTGATCATGGACAGCCCAAGTTTCAACTACAGAATGATCGATCGATTGATATCCTCGTCCCATTTTTCTATGTCCATCCACAATTCCACAGTTCCTTTCGAAAAGACGTCAGGATCTCTGCGATCAAAAGGATGATTCGGCGACTTTACAAAAAAATAAGACCGGAGCCTCTAGTCCATTGATTATCGGGTAGTACTAGCACAGAGTTGCATATAAAACTGTGAATTAGGTAGCTATGTGGTTAGAATAAGAGGAGTTGGGCCCGGCCCAAAAAATCTCGATTAAAATGATAATACCATGGTCTAATGAGCAGTTGATAGAAAACTTGCGCCCGAGGCCGTGAGTGTAGCTCGCTCTGTTAGAATGGTGGGTGAGGATCGCGTTTTTTGTTTTTTTTTGCTTCACGAGGTGCTGCGTGCCTTAGTGATGCAGTTGGTGTTTAGGGGTTCCAAATCTGGGACTATCTTGGGTGTTGTTATTTTCTTTTTATGGTCGGTGCTGGTGTTTTTTTATGTATCCTCTTCAGAGTCGGTGTTTTTGTATTTCTCTTTTTCTTTAATGAATGGCAGAGTCCTGTCCTAGGTTTTTTTTTTTGTTGAAAAACTGTGAACTAGGCAGGCAAGCAGGCCATCTCTTCGCTGTTTGGATTGGCTATGACCGCCACTACTCGCAGTAGCGGATGAAAGCCCTGAAGGGGACCAAAATAATACGAGTTGGACGGGTGGTGGCGCGAGCACGAGGATCTCGTGTCCTCCTGTCGCTGCCGGCCACAGCCGCGGTTCCGAGCAGTTTCTCATTAGCTAGCCCATGTTTAGTGGATCTAAAAGCGTCTCCGGTTCAGGTCCCCGTCTCAGCGCGCGGCAGGACAAAAGCGTGGTTAACCAACGCAAAGCAATCAGCCCACGCGCACCGGCCATGGACGACCACGGTGCGTGCTGACGCTACCACCCCAACTAACCCCCTTCCATCTCCGTCCAGGGGAAAAGACCAGCAACTACTGTACTAGTATCCGTTGGCTAGTTCACTGCTCATGTGGTAGTAGTACTCAATTATGAGGCGCTAGCAAACTCATGTTTCACGTACTGGCTTATTAGTAGAAAAGACGTTTGGCAGAGTTGTTTTTCCACCAGCAGGAAGAGGAATTTCCTACCCCTAACGGTATTGCTGTGTAGCCACAAATTGCACCGTAATATTTCGCATCAACCAGTGTTGCAGCCACCATAATTTTACCCGTAGATGCACTGTTGCCACCTAGCTTGAACCATGTGCATCTAGGTACAAATTATCGTCTTAATAATTAAGCTCCATGCATCAACCATAATCGCTCGGAAAATATTGACACCATCGCGCGAGCTTCGATCAAAGCGCCAACACGGCCACATGAAGAGCATCTCCCCCGTTCGCTCGTATGATTCCACACTATTTCCCGTGCCGTTCCACGCTCTCCGTTCCGTTTGGACGGGGATCATAGGGAGACGTACGACGAGCGCGCGCTATCCGAAATCTGGCGCACTCATTGCATCCGCCAATCAGAATCCCTCTTGAGGTCACATGGCCCACTGCCCTGGCCCTCACTTGCCTGGATGTTAGGAGCGGCGAGCAGGGGATGTCGTGCTCCGTTGCCGACCGTGCGAAGCTGCCAACGCCCTCGCTATCTCCTGTCCACTGAACGCAGGCACGGAGCTAATACACGACAGAGCCTACAGTGCAGTCATCATATGGTCATGATGAAATTCAGCACAATTGCCATTCTTTTCATTTATCAGGCCAGGCCGGATCCCTGCCTGCCGGTAGAGTCGGGAGTCGGGCCGTGCGGGGGTTAGGCTAGGCCCGGAGGGAGTGAGGGATGGGATTAGTTGGACAGACTGAGAGGGATTGAATCAGACTAGGGGGAATGATTATATCTCTTTCCTGCCGTGCTGGTTCGAACACGACTTTCTTGTATGCGAGATCGATCAGTGCCGGTGCAATATGGGCCCTGCAGAATGTGCACAGATAGATACTCTGGGCTAGTACAGGGCAGTCTGATCATGGACAGCCCAAGTTTCAACTACAGAATGATCGATCGATTGATATCCTCGTCCCATTTTTCTATGTCCATCCACAATTCCACAGTTCCTTTCGAAAAGACGTCAGGATCTCTGCGATCAAAAGGATGATTCGGCGACTTTACAAAAAAATAAGACCGGAGCCTCTAGTCCATTGATTATCGGGTAGTACTAGCACAGAGTTGCATATAAAACTGTGAATTAGGTAGCTATGTGGTTAGAATAAGGGGCGGAGTTGGGCCTCGGGCCCAGCAAAAATCTACAGCTAAAAATGATAAGTACCACTGTGTACTGTTGCAGTTTGAGTAAAACACCTTGGGCCGGCCCGAGGCCCAGACGGGTGCCGCATATGCAGTTATGCACCCCAGTCAGTCATGCCTAAATTGCCTTGTGCAGTATGGCTGGACTGGAGAAACAGAACTGAATTGGAGAGGTAAAAGAAGGCATCTTTGTTGAATCAATCTAATCACCGATGAAAGATAATAAACAGAGAGACAATAGATAAAGACATAATATGAGTAATGTTTTTATTCGTTGATTAGTCTCTTTTTGTGTACAGGAAGGTCATATTTATAGACTAAGGATCGCGTTTTTTGTTTTTTTTTGCTTCACGAGGTGCTGCGTGCCTTAGTGATGCAGTTGGTGTTTAGGGGTTCCAAATCTGGGACTATCTTGGGTGTTGTTATTTTCTTTTTATGGTCGGTGCTGGTGTTTTTTTATGTATCCTCTTCAGAGTCGGTGTTTTTGTATTTCTCTTTTTCTTTAATGAATGGCAGAGTCCTGTCCTAGGTTTTTTTTTTTGTTGAAAAACTGTGAACTAGGCAGGCAAGCAGGCCATCTCTTCGCTGTTTGGATTGGCTATGACCGCCACTACTCGCAGTAGCGGATGAAAGCCCTGAAGGGGACCAAAATAATACGAGTTGGACGGGTGGTGGCGCGAGCACGAGGATCTCGTGTCCTCCTGTCGCTGCCGGCCACAGCCGCGGTTCCGAGCAGTTTCTCATTAGCTAGCCCATGTTTAGTGGATCTAAAAGCGTCTCCGGTTCAGGTCCCCGTCTCAGCGCGCGGCAGGACAAAAGCGTGGTTAACCAACGCAAAGCAATCAGCCCAC
Source organism: Ampelocalamus luodianensis (assembly GCA_036346255.1). Lineage (NCBI taxonomy): Eukaryota > Viridiplantae > Streptophyta > Magnoliopsida > Poales > Poaceae > Ampelocalamus > Ampelocalamus luodianensis. The sequence continues at coordinate 19,769,088 of CM070622.1, read as the reverse complement.
GCGCACCGGCCATGGACGACCACGGTGCGTGCTGACGCTACCACCCCAACTAACCCTCCCTTCCATCTCCGTCCAGGGGGGAAAAGACCAGCAACTACTGTACTAGTATCCGTTGGCTAGTTCACTGCTCATGTGGTAGTAGTACTCAATTATGAGGCGCTAGCAAACTCATGTTTCACGTACTGGCTTATTAGTAGAAAAGACGTTTGGCAGAGTTGTTTTTCCACCAGCAGGAAGAGGAATTTCCTACCCCTAACGGTATTGCTGTGTAGCCACAAATTGCACCGTAATATTTCGCATCAACCAGTGTTGCAGCCACCATAATTTTACCCGTAGATGCACTGTTGCCACCTAGCTTGAACCATGTGCATCTAGGTACAAATTATCGTCTTAATAATTAAGCTCCATGCATCAACCATAATCGCTCGGAAAATATTGACACCATCGCGCGAGCTTCGATCAAAGCGCCAACACGGCCACATGAAGAGCATCTCCCCCGTTCGCTCGTATGATTCCACACTATTTCCCGTGCCGTTCCACGCTCTCCGTTCCGTTTGGACGGGGATCATAGGGAGACGTACGACGAGCGCGCGCTATCCGAAATCTGGCGCACTCATTGCATCCGCCAATCAGAATCCCTCTTGAGGTCACATGGCCCACTGCCCTGGCCCTCACTTGCCTGGATGTTAGGAGCGGCGAGCAGGGGATGTCGTGCTCCGTTGCCGACCGTGCGAAGCTGCCAACGCCCTCGCTATCTCCTGTCCACTGAACGCAGGCACGGAGCTAATCTAGACACTATACACGACAGAGCCTACAGTGCAGTCATCATATGGTCATGATGAAATTCAGCACAATTGCCATTCTTTTCATTTATCAGGCCAGGCCGGATCCCTACCTGCCGGTAGAGTCGGGAGTCGGGCCGTGCGGGGGTTAGGCTAGGCCCGGAGGGAGTGAGGGATGGGATTAGTTGGACAGACTGAGAGGATTGAATCACGCTAGAGGGAATGATTATATCTCTTTTGTGCTGTGCTGGTTCGAACACGATCCAACTGGCCGTGCCGTGTCACTCGGACCGTATTTTTAAACCCAGCCCACCCACCGTTTATGCTGTGCTGACCGGACCTCGGATCGGCTGAAAAGTCCAGGTCTACCTGCCCGTAGATCGATCTCTCCGGCCATGGACTTAGTACAGGTCGACGTCACGCCAAAAGCAGAACGAAAGAAATTCCCCGATCCGCTCAGATTCGCCGCGGGCCCGGCTGGTCAGTCTCGTGGTCCAGATCGCACCGCGTCAACGACCGCGGAAAAATATCTCACCGAGCCACCGCTCGTTTACAGATCAACGACGTTGGATAGGCCACATACGCGTCCACGAACCAAGAGGCCCAAGCTTGTCCGCCTACGTGGACGCGCCTGCTCCAAGCCTCGAGCTCGGGCCCACCGATACGAGGTCCCGTACAACTTCTTTTCTTTTCTGAAGCGTTACACAAGTAGTATTACTTGTGTGGTACGACCGACCAATACAAAACAGAGACTTCTGAAGGAACTAGTGGTTAGCGTGGGCTAGATCGATCGTCTTTTATTATTTTCATATACCTTTTGGGTTCTTTGACTTGTTTCTGATGACACGATGAGAGTCTCATGCGCCTTAATAAAACGAATTTTTTTATTATTTAATCTTTTTTTAATTTTATTTTAAAGTTAACCCATCGTGAACTTTTTTACAATTCTGATCTCTTTGACCACGCCACCTCCCGTGACGTGGCAAAAAGGAACTGTCACGCCACATATAGCGGCGTGACAAAATATGCCACACAAGCCTTCATCCACAAGTTGTGCTAGCGTGGAAAGCTTGCGTGGTAGTCGTCACGCCATGGGATATGACGTGACAATTCTGCCTTGTCACGCCTTTATATGCGGCATGACAGGGCTGGACCCTCCAACCGGCGGTCCGAACAGACTCGAGCTCTATAAAATAGCAAAAAAAATCCTGAAATAATTTAGAGAGGTTCCTGGGATGTGCTTATACTCAAATAAAATTTGAAATCTAACTGTTCAAGTGTTATTTGCTTAAACTAAATTGAAACCTAGCTTAGGTTATTGAATAGAGTTTGAATTTAGTGTGGGTTGAATAGAGTTCCAAATATTTGGAAAAAATTATATTTAGTCATGATAAATATTATAGTATTTGAATAAATTATTTTTACAGAGGTCTTTATAAGGACTTAACTCGGTTTTCTTTGGAGGAGTTGATTTAGGTCAAAGTGTCGGTCCTGAATGCATCGGTTCGATTCATGCTACCAAACTCGTGATCATGCAATATCCGGAAGCATATGGTACCAGAACCATTTCATTCAATCAACCAAACACATCCGAAATTTTGAATCGATCTCATGGTTGATAGGTGGTGCTCTTCATCACTTTGTGGTCGTAGACCATTTCGTGCCCACTTCCAGAACTCGTTTTTTTTTTCTCATGTTGTTGGATGCCTTGCTACGCGAAGAATTGAATGTGAAAAGACCACGGGATATGAAGTTGTGAATTAAAATAGATTTATAATAAAGCGTGGAATAACATGGCGCATAGGGTTTGGTTACGTGCATAAGAAACAACCTCATGCACGATGCAACAAACCGAAGGACTCCTATAATACATATGCGCTTTTTTAGAATGGAAATATATTCGACCTTCGGGGGACTAGTACGGAATGGCCCGACCTACTACGTGGACTGGGGCCATTTTCCCTTCCTTACGAGGTCGGCGTTGAGAGCAAGATTCATGTACACCTATGCATGCTAGTTTTCATGGCAACACATATATCATACATTCAAGAACTCATCCACTACACAACATTTGAATCATTCTTTTCATTTATCAGGCCAGGCCGGATCCCTGCCTGCCGGTAGAGTCGGGAGTCGGGCCGTGCGGGGTTAGGCTAGGCCCGGAGGGAGTGAGGGATGGGATTAGTTGGACAGACTGAGAGGGATTGAATCAGACTAGGGGGAATGATTATATCTCTTTCCTGCCGTGCTGGTTCGAACACGATCCAACTGGTCGTACCGTTTCACTCGGACCGTATTTTTAAACCCAGCCCACCCACCGTTTATGCTGTGCTGACCGGACATCGGATCGGCTAAAAAAGCATGGACCAAGTCCAGGTCTACCTGCCCGTAGATCGATCTCTCCGGCCATGGACTTAGTACAGGTCGACGTCACGCCAAAAGCAGAACGAAAGAAATTCCCCGATCCGCTCAGATTCGCCGCGGGCCCGGCTGGTCAGTCTCGTGGTCCAGATCGCACCGCGTCAACGACCGCGGAAAAATATCTCACCGAGCCACCGCCCGTTTACAGATCAACGACGTTGGATAGGCCACATACGCGTCCACGAACCAAGAGGCCCAAGCTTGTCCGCCTACGTGGACGCGCCTGCTCCAAGCCTCGAGCTCGGGCCCACCGATACGAGGTCCCGTACAACTTCTTTTCTTTTCTGAAGCGTTACAAAAGTAGTACTACTTGTGTGGTACGACCGACCAATACAAAACAGAGACTTCTGAAGGAACTAGTAGTTAGCGTGGGCTAGATCGATCGTCTTTTATTATTTTCATATACCTTTTGGGTTCTTTGACTTGTTTCTGATGACACGATGAGAGTCTCATGCGCCTTAATAAAACGAATTTTTTTATTATTTAATCTTTTTTTAATTTTATTTTAAAGTTAACCCACCGCGAACTTTTTTGCAATTCTGATCCTTTTGACCACGCCACCTCCCGTGACGTGGCAAAAAGGAACTGTCACGCCACATATAGCAGCATGACAAAACATATCACGCAAGCCTTCATCCACAAACCGTGCTAGCGTGGAAAGTTTGCGTGGTAGTCGTCACGCCATGTGATATGACGTGACAATTCTGCCTTGTCGCGCCTTTATATGCGGCATGACAGGGCCGAACCCTCTAACCGGCGGTCCGAACAGACTCGAACTCTATAAAATAGCAAAAAAATCCTGAAATAATTCAGAGAGGTTCCTGGGATGTGCTTATACTCAAATAAAATTTGAAATCTAACTGTTCAAGTGTTATTTGCTTAAACTAAATTGAAACCTAGCTTAGGTTATTGAATAGAGTTTGAATTTAGTGTGGGTTGAATAGAGTTCCAAAAATTTGGAAAAAAATTATATTTAGTCATGATAAATATTATAGTATTTGAATAAATTATTTTTACAGAGGTCTTTATAAGGACTTAACTCAGTTTTCTTTGGAGGAGTTGATTTAGGTCAAAGTGTCAGTCCTGAACGCATCGATTCGATTCATGCTACCAAACTCGTGATCATGCAATATCCGGAAGCATATGGTACCAGAACCATTTCATTCAATCAACCAAACACATCCGAAATTTTGAATCGATCTCATGGTTGATAGGTGGTGCTCTTCGTCACTTTGTGGTCGTAGACCATTTCGTGCCCACTTCCAGAACTCGTTTTTTCTCTCATGTTGTTGGATGCCTTGCTACGCGAAGAATTGAATGCGAAAAGACCACGGGATATGAAGTTGTGAATTAAAATAGATTTATAATAAAGCGTGGAATAACATGGCGCATAGGGTTTGGTTACGTGCATAAGAAACAACCTCATGCACGATGCAACAAACCGAAGGACTCCTATAATACATATGCGCTTTTTTAGAATGGAAATATATTCGATCTTCGGGGGACTAGTACGGAATGGCCCGACCTACTACGTGGACTGGGGCCATTTTCCCTTCCTTACGAGGTCGGCGTTGAGAGCAAGACTCATGTACACCTATGCATGCTAGTTTTCATGGCAACACATATATCATACATTCAAGAACTCATCCACTACACAACATTTGAATACATGATTACGCATCAAAGATATGATAATGAGATGCAAAGGAATGCACACCTTGATCTGGCCGAAAATGCAAAATGTGAAACTTATTGGTTTTTGCTTCCCTTGTGCTCCCAATCAACTCCTCCTTGATCCCCAAATCTGTAGCAATTTGTATATTCAATACTAGCTGCAAAAAGGAGTAGAGAAGGATGGGATCTAGAGGGAACAAACAACCTTGAGCTTTCCCTAGTGATGGATGATGCCTATATGATGGTGCGGCCACGTGTCCAGGAGACGCCGAGCGACACGTGGCCGTACGGGAGGGAGCCGGCCGTGCAGGTGGAGGCTAGGTGCAGGGGAGGAAGCCGACCGTGGAGGAAGCCGGCCGCATCGGCCGTAGAGGAGGATGAGGGCAAGCGGGGGAGGGTGGTCGGCGAGTGATGCCACTGGGTGAAGACGGCCGACGGGTGATGCCAGCAGGGGAGGGCGGGCTGGCGGGACAGGACGACCAGCGGCGGGAGGAGCGGCGGGAGGTAGAGAGGCGCACGGGGGAGATGGGGAAAAAATGAAAAACTGGCGGCGCCGAAACTCTTAAGACCCCCACTGTCACGCCACACAACTTGGCGTGACAATATAACTAGTCACGCCATGAGTTCTAGCATGACAGATGCCATGCTAGCCCTCCACGCTAGCGCGACACGCGATGAGGGCTTGAGTGGCATGTTTTGTCACGCCTCTACGGGTGACGTGATAGTGTTCTTTTATCACGCCACTTATGGTGGCGTGGCCAAAGGGGTCAGAATTGAAAATAAAGTTTGCGAGGGATTAACTTTAAAATATTAATAAAAAAGATTAAATAAAAATTCTAATAAAACACACACACAAAAGGAGAAGTGCATATGCTGCAGACTGTGAATTTGTGAGGATTTCTTCGGGCGTATGAATGCATTATTAGGTCGACGCTGATGAATTGTGAGTGACCATTAACTTATCTCTAGGAGGGAGGAAGCGCCTACTGATCGAATCGAATGTATAGTGCACAGTACTGACATCCAGACCATCCGTGTATATCAATCTAGTCTCATCACCAGTAACTAACTCACATAGTACAACATCGATGAATATCACATTTATAATAAAAATGAAATAAATAAGTATAAATAAACCACATGATCGAAGTCTTACATCATGGACCAGGAAGACCAAATTAGATGAAATCTTGCAGCAGAAAGGATAAATAGTTGTGGTGACCCTTGAGATATGCTCACATGCAATTGACTGGGTAAGCGACCTAGTATTTGACGTCATCTTCAACTCTTGATGGGTAGAGGTAATTGTTAATCAGTTGGTATCTTTAGACATTGAATCCATATATATGAGCAACAATGAGTACAAAACTACTCAATAAGTCCTTATGCCAAATTCAAGTATATAGATACTTGGTTATGCGCATTATAATGGCAGTGTTTGTGTCATATTCAAATTAACAACTAAGCATCTCTAGACATGACCATTATCCATATTTACTTAACCAAGGACAAACTTATTATGATAATTAGCCTAGGGTAGTCATAATATCAACAATCAAGGAGCGGAATAGTTAGTAACATATGGAGTAACTATGCATCAATATTTAATATAGCATTTCATAAATAATAATAAGCATGCAAGTAATACTTTAAAGCAACATAAATTTGCATTTGAAAAGTAGGTTCAAAATAATCAGTTATAAGTACTTGCCTTGCTCAACAGTGGATATCACTTGGTTTTAATCAACAGTGACGGTGACATCCAAAGCGTCAAAGTATATAATCGCGAACATATCCAAATTCAACACAACTTCAAATAAATTCAAACGAACACCAAAGTTTATTATTTTGGTATCGTTAGAAAGGTTTTGAATTTATAAAGAAAAATCAAGTTATTTGGATTTAAAATGAGGGAGAATACTCCTTTGCGGCTGACGGGTGGGGTCCAACTGGATTTTTTTTTTTCCAATTATTTTTATTTAAGAAAAACCGAGAGACTAACAGGTGAGACCGTAGTCCACATGGACTCGGTCCATCTGACGGATCACAGGGTCAGGAGCCCGCACGTTAGCGGCTTCAGTCTACGGACAAAGTCTAGTTCTAAGTGGTGGGGCCCGCATGTAATAGACTCAGACACTAAACTAACTCTCAATTAGATTTTCTAATTACCAAGGGCCCACATGTCATAGTAACATTACGTACTACACTACTACAAAACAGGTAATACTGGACGCCTGATCACAAACGGTTCCAAAGGAGCCGTCTGTGTTGAACTTATACAAACGGTTTCCTTTGGAACCGTCTGTGATAGTTCCTCATCACAGACGGCTCCTTCTACCAACCGTCTGTGATACTTCACAGACGGTTCATAATAAGAACCGTCTGTGATAGTGCCTCATCACAGACGGCTCCTTCTACCAACCGTCTGTGAAGTATCACAGATGGTTGGTAATAAGAACCGTATGTGATATGCCACCCCTATAAATATCAGGACCCGACAGACCCCCTGCCCTAGCGTCTCTGATCTGTTTTTTGGAATAGAGTGGCTTGAGAATATTTCCGGTACGTGCTACAACACAATAATCCTATATCATACTTCGTAATAATACGTCTCGAACTGACTATACCTATATATGTAATTCTATTTTTGCAGTGCGCCAAAGAAAAGCGTAAGAATGTGCATTCTACGTTTGCCATCATATGCAGAAAATCACGAGTGCTAAGTTGAAGGATCCCGAGGTTGGTCAATATCGCAATAATTATTTCCTAATTATAAATTTAAATATATATGCTTACTACTTTACTCTTGCTAGCTACAGGGCTTGAATATAGATTTAGATTCACTCGTTCAGAGAGAGATCTCGGATGTTCGAGGGAGGCTCTGCACCTTCATCATGACGGATATCATTGACGCCGACGGAGAGTTTCACTACTCCATCAACACCGCTGAACGACCTTGAAACAATTGATTCATTAATTGTAATTCACTTTGAATAGTTGTAATTCAATTGTAACTCTAGCGACAATATTTGATACATATTCGTTTGTAATTGATTTTGAGTTATAAATGATCACTTTGAGTTGTCAACGATTGATTCATCTGTGATGTATCTATTTTCTACCTGTTTGTTTTCAGAGGGCATGGTTAGCAATTCCTAAGGCTAGCCGAAAATAAAAAAAAATTAGTTAGACTGAAAGAACTATCACAGACGGTTTGATTGTTAAACCGTCTGTGATATCCACATATCACAGACGGTTGGTAACTAGAACCGTCTGTGATATGTGAGATATCACAGAGTTACCAACCGTCTGTGATATGTGGATATCACAGACGGTTCATAACTAGAACCTTCTGTGATATCCACATATCATAGACGGTTCTAATTATGAACCGTCTGTGATATGTGGATATCACAGATGGTTGGTAACTAGAACTGTCTATGTTGTGACTTATCACAGATGGTTTTTTAGCCGTCTGTGATAACCGCCAGTTATCACAGACGTACAAAAACACAGACGGTTCCGAACCGTCTGTGATGACGTTTTCTGTAGTAGTGTTAGCTAAACACTAGTTAAACCAAGGTTAACTTATTCTAATACCATGGGGTCCACACGTCAGCGTCTCCGATCATCTTCTTTGTCCAGAACAGAGGAGTGGGCGCAGGGCAACCATGGCCGACTCGGGCCAAGCTTGTTGTCGGTGAGGGAAACCATGACGACCATCCATGACCCCCAAAATGGGATGAGGTGGTACTAACGACCACGATGGCAGTGACGACACAGTGGAAGATGGAATGAGGTGGCGACGCTACAGCAAGGACGACGATGACGCTACTGTGCACAAGAGCAAATGCTAACCGAGGCTAGAAACTACAAAATGAAACTCGATTCACCATCTACATGCTACCACGAAGCTAGAAATGCTCTTGGTTCTCAAGATGAAGTTATGTGTCGAGCTCTCCATGGCGGCCTATGGCGGCGCGATGAGGTGCTACGGGGCAGCAACGCTATGGTCATCTAGATGCTGCATTGACTACCTACGGGTTTGCAAGATACTGGAACGCAAAGGAACGAACGAGCTTACCTGGAAACCAAGTGAAAAGGGAGATCGATGGTTGCATTGAGGTATGCGTGCTCTGGGCTGGTGATGGGGACGAAGGCGCATTCCGGTGGCTTTGGTGCATGGCAAGGAAGAAGAAGACGAGCATTAGGGAGAGGAGCTCGAAGTGAACCCAAGAGACAAAGGCTTTGTGGTTGAAGCTCACCAGAAAGGATAGAACGAGACGGCGATGGCACGGGCGTGCTCCGGCTAGCTCTGCGGATCGTGATGGTGCTCTGTTCTTCCTATGGGGAAACAAGTAGGGCAAGGTGAGAATAAGGGAGAGGATCTCAAGGCGGCCATGATGCACAAGACAATGGAGGTGGATGCTCACCTCAACGTTTGAAATCGACAAGAGAATGGCGGCGGCTGGAGTTGAAGAAGATAGCTAGCGTGACTGAATCGTTCTCCACCCAGGGCGGAGAAGAGGGGCAAAGCTAGGGGAAAAGCATAATAGGAGCGGGCTAGGGTTTTGATGCACTTTGTGTGGGCTTAAATAGAGGGGGAGTAGAGAACGGGTGGCACAGGAATGGCGCGGCTTTCGAGTGGAGCGACAGGCAATGGGTAGTGGCATAGATGGGATGAACTCGTGATGTGGTGTGAGAGGGGGAGAGGCTCAGGGTGTTGCTTCTCTTGCCGCTTATGTGGTCTACGTGGAGAGAGAGAATGGTAGGAGGGAGACAAACAATGTCTCTCTCCGCTGACAATTGGGGACAGGCCCCATTGGTTAGTGAGAGTGTGCGAGGGAGAGAGAGAGAGCTAGCTGATGCGCCTAGGCTTGGTCGCTCGCGTGGGTTGGGCGAGGGGGGAGGAGAGTGATGGGGAAAGACTGGCTTGGGCCGCGAGGAAGAGGGGAAGGAAGAAAGGTGGCAGTTGGGCCGGCTCGGTGGGTTTCGGCTCGAGGGGGAGAGAGGGGAGAAAATATATTTGACTTTTTATTTGCAAATCAAAATATGATTTGAGCTTGAATTCAAACTTTGAAATTGTTTTGCAATACAATGTCTTGAATATTTTTGGGTGTTACACAAGTAAAATTTAGATTTTTGCAAATCCAATTTGAGGCAAGGAAATTGTTTTAAATTTTAAATTGCAAGGCAAAGCTTTTGGAAATTTTGAAATGCAACTAAAGTTTTTGAAATTTATGAAAATCATGTATTTTAAAATTAGAACTAAATTTGGGTTATTACAATACTGTACTTTATGCCAACGTGATCATATGGATGTAGACGCATGCCAAAATAAATCTCTTGTGTGAATCATGTAGATTGTGGGTTGTGATTCTTCTGCTAATATGAATTATGAATCATAATTGTGGATTTGATTTTTTTTTATGAAGTAGTAACCAACTAAGAATTAGGGCTGCTAAGCATATGAATCACATGATGTACTTATATAGGTATATTATTACGTCGTATATGTATGTATCTATCTATCCTAATATTAAACCCGGTGACAATGCTACTATTAGACAAGTGTCGTACATTTAGTCCTCTAGTGCTAGCGCACCGCACGTCGGCTGTGCGAGATGTTGTACGAGAAACAGCGTAAATGGAGGCGCCAATCCGGTTTCCTGGTCATTGGGCCTCGTGGGCCGGTCGGTGCTACATTCTCCAACTAGTGGTCGCTGGTGATGGTCCGATCATCGCAGCCTAATTTAGAGGCGCTTGCCTTGCCGTGAGATCGAAGATGGACATCTCAGATCGATTTGGCCCCTCACCTTTTGTTCTCCACCACAACCCTAGCCTATCTCGAGCCCCGCATCGCACTCTCTCCTCCTCCTCCCGATCTCCTCTCCTCTCTTTTCTCGCCCGCCCTTGCCTTATCCCCATCTCCTCCCTTGCCACTATTGCCGCCATTGGCGAACCACCCCTCCTCCCTCCTCTTGCCCTACTCTCCTCCGCTACTTCTTAGGCCCATCGTCGCACCGGCAGTGTTGATCCACCATCCTGCATTGTCAATCTGCCCATCGGTCTCCACCAGCATCATTTTTGGCGTAGCGAGAAGACCTTTTAGTGTCCTCGATTTGTCCATTGACTGGTTATCAAGAGGGAGCGCTGCCTTCCTCATCTTCAAGCTTGACGACCACATCGAGGCACATATGGCACCGGTCGTTGGTCCTTCGTCCTCTTCTTCTACATCAGTCGCCGGTTCATGAGGCTCCCCGGTTGCTCTTAAGCCTCCCCGACGGCCTTCTCCATAGAATTTGTTCACCAAAGCTAATATGTCTTTACTGTTAGCTGAATATTCATTTTTCAGGAACAACTAGAGTATCTAGAATTTGTTCTATTGATAACAATGATCTGTGTTTGTGTTCACTGGATTTCCTTTGTTCTCAATGTGTTATAATTTTGATATCTGTCTGTTCTGATGTTTAGAAGTTGGTAGCCGATTGTTGTGTGCATGGTTCTTCGGTTCTGGACGCATACATCCTCCTCATCGCGGCGTGGCTCCGGATGCGCAGTTTACCAAACAAGTAGTGGTCGTTGCACTTAGCCTCCTATTCATCGTTGTTTAGTCCTCATGGTTTGTCCATCACACAATACTTCCCTATCACGGATGTTTGCAAATTGGTTCCCGTGACACAATATGTGTGTAGTATATTTTTTCTTGGTGGTTGCTGAAAAGAACTGTTGTGCTTTTGGTTAAGAAACTAATTTCAAGGTTTATGAATAGGTTACTACATCTCTTATCTGCTGCTAGACTAAATGTCCTAGCCAAACATCAAGTCAAGTATATTTTTTGGGGACAAGAAAGTAACTATTTTCTTACTTTTGTATGCATTAGCAGTTCTAATATCTCTATGCTACATTTCCAATAAAATGATCATTTCTTTTAGATTTGGTTTTTTACATAATTATCAATTCTTATTTTCTTTGTTGGCCAGTCCAACTATCTTCCACTTATTCATTGTTTTATATATCTTGGCGTTGATTGCGATGAACTAAAGTGATTTCACCTTTTTTTGTTTCAGGGAACTAAACAATTGTTTGCTGAGGTTCAACCATTCCCAGTTCTTCACAGGATTAACACTGCCAATTGTTGGATTATACCTAGTTGAGATTCACCTTATTTCTTGGTGCTAAGCTCGATCCCACTCCCACCACATCAAAGTTAAAGAATTGTAGTATATTTGACTTTGCAACCATAGTTTTGTGGTTTTTCTGCCTTTTCAACGATAGTTCTGCGGTATCTCTGCCTTTTCAGCCATATTTCAACCATAATTCCTGCAAAGTTGTGTGGTATTAGATCACACCACATAGAATCTATCAGAGTAGCGGTATTTGTTTTGACCATGTTATCTCCAAATAGGCACACATGCAGTTCTGTGTGGAACACCCTGAGGGTGATAAGCAAGTTTAGGTTTCTTTGAGATGCATGCAAAGCCAAGAAAAGCAGGGCATGCATGTTTTGCTTCCCTCCTTACAATAGCTATGGTATTTTAAGATCTTTCACCTTTTTTATTTCATGGAAACTACAGATGTGAAAACTAGTAAAAATTATGTCATTTGCACGACTGATTAAGCCATGTTTTATCATATATATACGCTTGACCTAATTAGTTGTATGCTTTCTCGAAAAAATTGTCTATGAAGAGTGTGGATCAAGGTAGTCAAGTAGGAAATGGATTTGATTGTGCTTATATTACAAATCAGTGGGCTTCAGGTAAAATTTATGTGCTTTTATAGGGCTTGATCAATTCATTGTTGCTTAGTTAACTACAATCTCTTTGATATGGCTAGGGGTGCTAGTGGTCTAGAACCCACCCCAAAACCAGCCCAGCCCACTTCCTTGATTACACACCCTCCAAACCAACTCAGCCCACTTCTCATTTTCTAAAAACCAAACTAGTCCAACCCGTTTGCAAAATCAGTCCAACCCAAACCAGACCATTTTCCTTGAATGGGTTCCCACCCATTCTCCCCCATTTCCAACCCATGGAAGGAACTACTCAGTCCAACTCCTCACCAAAGCACCAGCTCACTTAGGGGAAAAATTCATGAGAACAAGGACTAGTACTAAAAGAAATTCTGCATTCGGAAACTAAAATACAAGGAAAAAATAATAGAAACTAAAAGAACCAACAAAATCATGAAAAATAAGGAAAATCCGGAGAATCACAAAATACAAGGAGAAATTCAGAAAATAATGACAAAAATACAAGGAGAAATTCAGAAAATAATTAAAATCTTAAAATTGCTACTACATCCATTATCGTACCAAAATCGATAAAAAATACATAGCCCTAATTACTAAAAAATTACAAATACATCACAAAAGGCTAATGATTAATTGCTTATAACATAGCTTTACCAATCATTAAATGATTCTACTCTTCTCAAAAAGCATAAATCTTGAAGTGACCGAAGCATCACAATCATCAATTTCAAGTAGTATGAAGTCCTCAATTTCAAGTAGTATGATTGTATGATACACAGTTCACTATCTTTAATCGATACAGACATCTCGATTGCTTGCAATGCCACCCTTGAATAATTCTCAATCAGCTCTGATAAAAGTAGCGGGAACGGCTATCCATTTGCATTCATCCCAGAGTATGACGGGAAGTGTAAGATGCCACAGAACAAGAAATCTTGAAGTAAGTCTAGTGTATGATAGAGGAACAAGAATCCCAATGAACTGCTCACAAACACCAATTCCTTCAAGAAAACAAGACAGTTTAGACTCCTACAGTCAAGAAAATAAATAGCATTAGGTTAAAGATTATATTATGTCTTTAGCATTGAAGGCTTTGCATACCAATAGGTCGCCAACTAGAGAAAAAAAGATAGTCAATCGATACATCTAACATAAATGGAGACAAGTGCTGCCCAGATATTTAAGAACTACATACCAAGCACACAGTTTTGCAAATAGATAGAACGGTTACCATGATGCTCCACTTATGTTCCTCCAAATCCAACATCTGAAGACTAAAACTAATTATATGACACTGAAACAAAAACATCAATTGTAACATTAATTGCAGTACAAAGGAGTGAAAACAAAACCACAATAGCTATAATTTTAGAGATTTGTCAAATTACTAGTTTATACTACAAAATACAGAATATAATATGAAGCGTGTGCAATAGCCAAATAAAACACATATACATACTGATGTAGCGTATCGATGGTGTTAAAGGTTTCCTTGTATGATATCTACACCTTGTGATCATGCTTCATTCTCACATGCAAAAGAAAACACAAGTTAGTTCATATAAATTTGTGATATATAGAACATCTATAGAAAAACAACAATTATACCTTCACTAATTGGAACTTTGGTTAGCCAATCTTTTCCGCAAACCAAAGCTTCAAGCATTTCAGGCATTAATGAGCTTCAAGTGTCCCCGAGAATCCTACCACTACAACTAAATGCAGAATCGGAAGACATGGTGGAAAGTGGTATTGCAAGGAAATCCCAGGCCATAGCTGATAACACTGGGTACTTTTCAGCATGTTGCTTCCACCAAGACAAAACATTAAACTTATTGGTGCTCTTCTCAAACTCATCTTCCAAGTACGAATCAAGCTTTGACCTTGGCTCATGCCATCTTCTCCTTTGTGACCTATACTAAGCAAGCTCTTCTTCAATTTTTCTTTTTCCAAGAACCGGTGAATCAAAACTACGACCAGTATCGCTAGCATAAGACACTAGGTGTTCACTGTTTTGTGTGACAAGTTGTTCAGTTTTGTGTGACAAGTTGTTCATATTTTTGGAAATACTTCTTCGTCCAATCCTTAACCGATTCCACATTTGTATCAATGTCATCCACATTTTCACACACCTTCTCATAAAAGAATTCCAAGTATTCTAGTTTTTTTGATGGATCTAATATGGTGGCAATAACAAGGGCAATGTTGAAGTTGTTGTCCCAATACTTGACAAGCTTTGTATGCATAACACCAGCCAATGCCTTTAATGCATCATTGATATGCCACTCCTATCTTCTAAATCATGACTAATACATAAGACAATGTGCAAGAAGAGATGTGAAGTTGGTATCCTATCAGCTGATACTATATTTGTAGCCTCTTCAAAAGCTTTGAGGAAGTCCCATATTACCACAACGTTTGTCCACTCTTGATCATCTGGTGAAGGTTCAGATTTCTCGGTGGCATATCTATTCAGTACAACTCTATACTCTAGAGCTTCTCCAATCATATGGAATGTGGAATTCTAACGATTTGGGACATCAAGAATTAGTCTAGATTTTGCGGGAAGACCTATCCTAGCAGCAATCCCATTAAATGCTTGAAGTCATGAGGGTGAAGACTCAATATGCCTAAGTAGGTGGCGTATCTTTCCAATTGCCACATGAATTGGTTTCATTCCATCCTGAACTACGATATTTAGTATGTGTGCACAACATTTTATATGAAAATGTTGGCCATCAAACAACAAGTCATGTTCTTGGTTCTCTTCTAATAATCTACATGCTGCATTGTTGTTGCTGGCATTATCTAGGGTTAGAGTGAACAGTTTACCCTTTATACCCCACTCTATGAGGCACTTGGTAATAGCCTCCTTGATAGCTAAACCTGTATGTGGATACTTGGCATCCTTGAATGCTATTATTTTCTTCTTGAGGTTGAAGTTGGCATCAATAAAATGAGCAGTGACGCACATATAGCCTACGTTTCGGACTAAGGTCCACAAGTCACAAGTCAGAGGTGAGGCAAATCCAAGAATCAAGGCTTTGAAGCTCAACGTGTAACTCTTGCTTCATTCGCTCATACAAACTAAAGCAATCACTATGAATTTTTGACGCCTAAAGACTTTAAAGGTTGGTTACATGGATACCATCCAGTCCTTATTTAAGTATGGATCCTCAAATTTCTGAAACGGAACCTTGCATGGATACAAAACTTAGTAAGTAGCTCACAGGTTTTTTGAGCATCAAATACAAATGAACCATGTAGTGGTTGTTTCTTGATAGTTACTAGAAACCTCTTTCCATCAGAATTCTCAATTGTTGGGCATGATTCAACAATATGATTTCTAAGACTACTTGTTCCAGATTTAGGGTTACATGTCAACCTTAATTGGCAGTATTTGCACATAGCTTTTGGGACACCATCAACAACTAACAAATTCTGTTCAAAGTGTTCCCAGACTTTTGCTCTCTGATTTTGATTTTTATTGGTGATAGCTCATCTATGGAATCACCGGTACCCGAGCAGTCCGACACATTTGCAGACATGTTTAGAATCTGTTAGTTACCTAATATTAGCAAATTTCAGCAAAGACAACTAGGACATACAAACTAGATAAGATGAATGGAGAAGACATGTTTAGGATATGTTAAATTTCTTTATAACTAGGATCATCATTATCATTAAAAATGCAATGCACAGCTTGCAATCAGAAGACTGAATGCACAGATTTTTGCTTTAAAAATGCTAAGAGCTGTGCTAACTATAATGAGTAACAATCACAAACTTTGTGATACTCTAATTTAATTGAACAAACCACTGACCAACTTCGTGTTAACATGAATTCTCATGAGAATGCAAGTACCAATAACAAAACAGTGGAAGAGATATGTACTTGAAAATGCACTATTGTTGACTTGACAAGTCGTGTGTTGAAGCAAAAATCATAGAACGCGCCTTTTCTTTCCACTTGTTTGCACTCCTAGAAAAGAGGAGGGAAATAAGTCAAACAACAAAAAGATGGCATAATTTACCACTGTATGACAAAGGGTATAAATAATCCTTATGGGAAAATTGAATTAACACACACAAAAATGTGGGACTTGCTAGTTTCTTTTTGTCCTACTTTAAATTGGTATGGTTTTGCAGAACCTAAGATAGCTACCAGAACAAACTTGATGATTTTTGTTTCAACATACAACTGAAACAAAATGTGTTAAATAGGGGGGGGGGAGTTGCTATTATACTAACAAATATAAGGTGAGAAGGTTGCTTAACAAAAACATGTACGTCTATGGAAATGGAACTTTTGTGTTGTTGATACTTATAGACTAAGTCTAATGTTAAAATTACAAGAAACTGTCTACATGCTCAACATTGTTTCCGCACATAATCAAACTGCTAAACCTCAACATCCGTGTTTCGGTTGCCTGCACTAGAGGGCTAAATGCCTCAGATCCACCCACCCAACTAGTCAATTCTTTGAGCAACATGGCCTTTTGCACAAAAAAAGAGGTCAACACTCAACACCTTGAGATGACACTTTTTAGTTCAGAGACACTCTCGGACAGATGTTTTAAGAGACTACAACAAGAAATCATGACACTGCTAGCAAGAACGGTTGGGAAGATAACTCAATATATTACCTGAAGTGGGAGTTATTGCTGATGAAGCGTTCCCCTTCTATTGGTTCCTTCAGCTCCTCTACAAACATTCGATCCTAGCCTGGCTACCTTCAAAAACATGTAAAGAATAAGCAAAACAACATAAATTAGTGCTAACAGCTATCTGCAATCAAATTCCCACAAGGAAGTATCAAACAATAGATTAGAAAATTTGACTAACAACAAAGTGTAGCATAGCTTGCAGATAAAAAATCTTCGTTCTTTTCTTGCTTAATTCAAGCTTAAATTGGGGCAAACCAAGAAAGTCCTTCTTGCTCCAGGAACAACACCAAAATGGGGGCAAACCCAAGACAAAAGGTATGCTAGACCAGCAAGAAAGATCCAAGAAAAGAAACAAGAAACAAACGGGAACAACAAGAACTTAGGGACTGACAAGGAGAGAAGCTATCACCTCACCTGGAGGAGGTGATGCCATGATGGTGGTGGGATGGTGGTTAGTTTCGGAGGTGCAGATCTACTAGACTAGCAAGATCGATGAGTCGCCGCTTGGCTTGGCTTGGCGCGTGGGAGATCTGGGACAAGAGCAAGAGGTCTGGAGGAGGAGAGCAAGTTGGGAAGGTGAGAAGGAGGCGGTGTTGGAGATCCAGGGAATGTGGCAGCGGAGGTTAGGATTGGGGCCTCGGGGCTCTACTGCTCACACATGGAGAGAGTCGGAGGAGGGGGATGCAGGCGAGGAGATCCGGGAATGGGGGAAATGCGGCGGTCGGCGGCGACAAAGATCGAGGGAGGAGGGGATGTGGCGGCGGAGGTCTCGGCCTCTCGGGGCATCGGGGATGGAGGAGACTTTGGTTTTCTTCCGAACTGCTTAACCCGAAGTCTAAAACCACAGAGAACTCACGGGTTGAAACCGAATGAAATCGAAAATACTGTGTCCAAACCAACCCACTTCACAAGCAAACCCAACCCAATGTAGTCCGTTTTGCTCTTCAACCCATTTAAATCCATCCAATTGTACTTATTCCTTGAATCCAACCCACTTAACCTATTTGCACCCGAACCATTACCAGGTCTAGATGTATGCATATGGGAAGACAACTATGTTAATGCAAGACAACCATTGACAACTATGTGTGTTTCTTAGTGTTGCTGGGAATTTTGATGGAGTTGGAATCAGGCTGTGGAGCAGGATTACTCAGTAGAGGATGTTATGTGTGTGTAAAGGAGTTCATGAGAAATAATGAGAAGTTCTTGGAGTTCGAGGCATGGGATTTTCTTTGAGCTTGAGGTAGGATGTGTGAGCAGACTGTTTGATTTGCTATGAGGACTGGTACCAACCCTTTTCTTTTTCCATATTTGTTTGCATATGCAAAAACACTAAGGTGTTATCATCGAAGGCGATCATTCAGTGTACAAAATGGTTTGCGTGGAGAAAACTTTGATATATGATGTGCCATGCTATAAATATTATCCCTTGCCAACATGCATGATTTCTCCCAGTCGTACCCTTCACCAGATTGCTCCCATTCTTCTGTATGTAGATTATTATGTAGGTGCTTACCTAACATTGCCTTGAAGCCGGTGTCTTGAATAGATTTTCATGTATCCATCATACTCGAAGTGCAAATAATATATGTTCATATATGCTTGGAGTATGCCACTGTCGGACATGTTGAAATTAACTATGCTGTTGGATCATCTGTTTCTCTTAGCTTTATGATAGTTAGAAATATACTAGCATTTGCATGCATGTTCTACGTATCAATATGCATATCACTGCTCTTAAGCAATTTAAGCATCTAAAATAGACACACGCATATGCGTTCAATAATAACGTACATACCCACGCTCTATAAACCCCGAGAGCCTCCACAATTATTCTAACATATGTAGGGAGCCCATCGTGTGGGTCCGTACACTTAAGAAAAGATTAGTTGACACCACCAAACGTCCGTCCATCCATGTACACGCGTTAGTCGACCTTTATATAGATTTGACTTGACTTCACTGTCGCAAAAAGTTTTGACCACCATTGTCAAACATCACATCGTAACGACGGAAGAATTGCTACTAGTACTAAAAATTATATTAAACTCTCTTAGTAGTGAGAAACACGCATAAGCGTGATTTGATTTCCACACCACGGTACATCGATCTTTCACAGAACACGTGCTTAGAACTACTAATCCTTGTATTCCCAAAGGGCCCAAACTACTAGCACTAATCTAAACAAGTCAAACACGAATTAAAGCAGGACGGCGTTGGAGTCCAAACCGCAGCAGTTCACACGTGCCAACTCCCGTCGTTGGACTCGGGTCCGTCCGACCCATCCCGGTTCGAGTCCACCACACCGCGTCCGATCCATCGCGACGGCGACGCGCACGTTCCTCCACTCCGGCTCACCAGCGCGCACGCGCTACACGGCGCTCGCGAGATCCTCGCATGTATAAAGGCGTCGCCTTAGCCAATCCCGACCACTACTAACACATCTAACCCCATCCACCGCCCGAACGCAAAAGATCCCGAGCGAGCGGTGGTGGTGTGGTGACCTGCTGGTGGACTAACCTAGCCATCCGTCCCACTGCTCCCGGCGGCTCCGTCGTCGACGTAATCCAATGGCCCGGCTCGTCCTCTCCGAGTGCTGCGGCCTCACGCCGCTCCGCCTGCGCTGCCGCGGGGGCGCCATTGCGCTGCCGTCGCCTCCTCACCTCGCCGCCGGGCCGCGCCGCCCCGCGGCCGCCGCCATCCACCGCGACTGGGCGCTCCGCGTCTCCGCGCCCACCCGCCTCGCATCCGCCGTCGAGGAGGACAAGAGAAGCTCTTCCCAGGGAGAGGAGGAGGAGCAGGCCGTGAGCTCTTTGGCGGCCAACGGCGCCGCGGCGGAGGCGGAGTTCGACCCCGGGGCGCCGCCGCCGTTCGGGCTGGCAGAGATCCGCGCAGCCATCCCGAAGCACTGCTGGGTGAAGGACCCATGGCGGTCCATGAGCTACGTGCTGCGCGACGTCGTCGTCGTGCTCGGCCTCGCCGCCGCCGCCGCGCGCGTCGACAGCTGGCTCGTCTGGCCGCTCTACTGGGCCGCGCAGGGCACCATGTTCTGGGCGCTCTTCGTCCTCGGACACGACTGGTACGGCCCAGCCTCCATGCCAAAGATTGGATTTCTATGATGGTTTTAGCTTAAAGCCGGGATCTTTGACTCTTCCCTGTATGACTCTTTGGTGTTTGTTGCAGTGGACATGGGAGCTTCTCAAACAACCCCAAGCTGAACAGCGTGGTCGGCCACATACTCCACTCCTCCATTCTTGTCCCATACCACGGCTGGTACGATGAGTGCCCGTTGTATTTCTGATGCTTTTTCTTTTTTGTTGTGAATTGTTGTTGATGCTAAGAAAGGCGGCGTCTTTGAGTGTAATTGTAGGAGGATTAGCCACAGGACACACCACCAGAACCACGGCCATGTCGAGAAGGACGAGTCCTGGCACCCGGTATGTCTTTGTTTTTGGGTGGGTTCATGAGGAATGCTGCAGAGGGGGATATGGTGGTGAATTGTGCTTGATGGTTTCTCCAATTGTGATAATTTGCAGCTACCCCAGAGGCTGTACAATAGCCTGGACAATATGACACGGAAGTTGCGGTTCACCATGCCGTTTCCCATGCTCGCATTCCCGTTATACTTGGTGAGGCCAGGAGCTTCTTGTTCATGATATGTGAATTGGAGGTTCTTGTTTTGTAATGTGGTTTTAATATTCTGTATTCGGGGTTCATGTGTGTTTGTGCAGTTTGCGAGGAGTCCCGGGAAGTCGGGTTCACACTTCGACCCGAACAGCGATTTGTTCCAACCTAATGAGAAGAAGGATGTGCTAACATCATCTGCATCCTGGCTGGCCATGGTTGGGGTTCTCGCCGGTCTGACCTTCGTGATGGGGCCTCTTAAGATGCTAAAGCTGTATGCTGTCCCATACATGGTAAGTGCGACGTGTCTTTCATTGCAAGCCCAGTTTCTGCAAATTGATACTTTACATAGGTCATAGGAGGAGTGTATGGCAGTGAAGAATTTATGTGATTACTTTTGGTGGAACCATTGTGCAGATTTTTGTTACGTGGCTGGATTTTGTCACATACTTGCACCATCATGGCCATGAAGACAAACTTCCCTGGTATCGTGGAAAGGTAAATATCATGCTAATGAAGCAGATTTACAATTTGTCAATGTCTCAGTATGACCGTTTGATGTTAAAAAACGAGGGCATGGTCTATTTTTGTTTGCTGAATGATAGAAGATAAGGTTTCATTGTTTTACATACATGTAAAAAACTAATGGAAATCTATGCCTTACCATTAAAGAAAACAGATAAAGTGATGATTAGTACTGGAAAAAAATGGCAAATTGCAGAAGCATATTTAATCTTTTCCTATCAAATGGAAGATACGTAAGGCCGCATTATGCCAACAGATATTAAACATGCAATTACTTTCTTTTTCAACTTCTCTTGGAAATAACCAGTTGTGTTCCATAATGCGACTTGGCTGCAGCTTTCATAGCCAGTATGGTATTGCTGGTATATAAATGTGCGGTAGTTATTTAAGATACGAAATCACTTTACGCCTAAATGCCAAATGTGTCCTTTACTTCCAGCCACAAGCAAAGAATGAAACCTCAAATCAGAGAATTTCTAGTGGTGGGTGTTACAAATCAAAGACCTAGCCATTTTTTGTGGCCTTTCGAAGTAAAATGCTAGCGGAGGATGCTAGTGCTACAGATCAAAGAAGTCAGCTTTTTTTTTTGTGGCCTACAAGAGTAGAATACTATTCAGCCTATTAAATGTTTTTTTACTAGTTCTTCGGGTTGTTAAATGTTTTTCATTTATAATTACATGATGGTCCTAGTTTGGTTTCTTATTGAGATCGCATTGCTTTTGCTCTATTAGGAATGGAGCTATCTGCGTGGAGGACTGACAACACTTGATCGGGATTACGGGTGGATCAACAACATCCACCATGACATCGGAACTCATGTTATTCATCATCTTTTCCCACAAATCCCACATTACCGTCTTGTTGAGGCGGTAAGAGTCCATCCCCTGCTCTTGCCTTTTTAATGCGTCTTTTGCTAGAGCCACCCTGCTAAGCCATGTTGGTTTGGATATAACCTGCAGACTGAGGCAGCAAAACCGGTGCTCGGCAAGTACTACAAAGAACCAGAGAAGTCAGCTCCTCTTCCATTCCACCTACTTGGGGTGCTAGCGCGGAGCTTAAAGAGTGACCATTATGTCAGCGATACTGGAGACGTAGTCTATTACGAAACTGACTCAAAAACGAGTACTTCTGCACAGAGCTCTGATTGACTCCAAACATTAGCCTATAGCTTATTCTTCATTTTCAGGAGGCTGTGCTTTAACACCTGTCCAGCCTCCTGGGACCTCGGATTGGTGAGTCCATGCACACCATGAAGCAAGAATTTAAGTTGCAAAGTAATATCACTGTAAAAGAGCACAAATGTAGTTCTTTCCGATGATTTAAGACCGAGGTCACCTCTGATGTAACAAACATGTGATTCTTTGGACAAGAGATATTACAGTAAAGAGCGAGGAAATGGATTTACTGATGGCACTCTGTCTTATGTACACAGACCACTGTGCCCCTGATTATTCAGCTGTCTTGACTGTGCATGAACCCGACAATACAAAATGGAGGCGCTCTTCTTTGGCATACATAAGATGCTAATGGTTATAGGAAATGAGTCAATATACGAAATTTATAAATGTTTTATTTTCTGCTGGCTCGAGAGAGAAAGACCGATGGTTTTCGCGGTTGTAAAGGCTCCGTCATTGTCACGATTTTGTTGTGCTCCTGAACTTGGAATGGTGGCAGTAGTTCTTAGTGGGTTCTTGTCATTTGTCACGACTGGCCTGAATTCAGGTTCAAATTGATGTTCTTCCTGCAACAGACAACATGCCAGAAATAGCGCTCCGAAATACTAAAGCGTGCAAGTGCAAGTGCTTCTTTTCAAATTTACGGACGTAGCCACCCGTTTCGATCGATACGCCTTGAATATTCTCTCCCATTTCTTCGTCGGGCATCGACTTGATTGCCGATTTCTATGTACATACTATGTTAGTTCCTTCTTTTTCCTCCTATCAGCATGACGTGCGCGTGTGTATCTCTTGCGTTTTTGGTAGGAACTAGGAACCGTGAGCCTTAAGCGCTCTTCTTTGACTGCACCCATTGTGTTTCTTTATTCCTTTTTTTTTTGACATGTTCTTCGCGGTGCTCTGCTGTCAGAAATTTAACGCAGGTCGTTTCGGATCTCCGAGAATACCACGGGCTGTAGATCGATCTCAATCATCTCAATCTCACCGCAAGAAGTCGGTTTTTTAAAATAATATTAATTTAATAACAAATTACAAAATTAAATAGTTGTTTTTTTTTATATAAAACTAGCATACTATCGTCTGTTCAACTGGCGACAGACCCCCTGTCGCTGGTTCATCTGACGAGGACATCTCATTGATTCATAGTCACATAACAGCATATGTTGCCAGATGATACAAGGTACCCGATCTTCATGACTTAGAATTTTGGATACACGTAGCCCAATGATAACTCAAGAATAGCAATGCAATCTGAAATTAATGCAACTTTGCGTCAAGCACAAAACCTCCTCAATGGAAATTACACCACAATTCTCACGATGATCAAATCCACACAACCAGCATGTAGGCTAATGCCTCGAGAGGTTGACCATGACAGATCAGTCCAAACAAACTCTAAGAACTTGCAAGAACAAAAGAAGCAAGAATACACAGCTCTTCTTAAGTACAGTTTCCATCTACTAGTTCAATCTGAACAAAAACATCAAATTTCGTGGTTCAGGTTCCTAGGGCCGGCCACCAACATTAAATAGGGACACACGCCCAAAACACCAATTCGGGCTCTAGAGGCCGAATTCAACTCCTAAACGCAAACGGTTCGAACTCTAGTGTTCTGAACAAAAACACATAATACATGGCTGAAATTATGAGTATAATTAGGCCTAAATATGCAGCATACAAGCCCACACAATTCCCTAACTCATTGGGCCCAATTTGGATTGAAATCCGCTTAAAATTCGAAATTGACTTTGGGTTAAAATTAGGAGAGATCTCCAATTTGGATTTTGAGTTTGTATTGGAGCCCAATAGCTCTCCTCCATGCCTAGGCATGGCCAAAGTCCACCTTGGGCCGTGTACCTCCCTCCTTGAGCCCATGCGTCCCTTTGGCTCTCCATTCTTCCTCCTTTGGCCAAATAATTTCTTTGTTTCTCCTTTGGCCGAAGCTTCTTATAAGCATGCATTCCCTTGTGGTACCTTCATCCCTCACCTCC
The DNA here is from genome assembly GCA_036346255.1 of Ampelocalamus luodianensis. Lineage (NCBI taxonomy): Eukaryota > Viridiplantae > Streptophyta > Magnoliopsida > Poales > Poaceae > Ampelocalamus > Ampelocalamus luodianensis. The sequence continues at coordinate 19,744,473 of CM070622.1, read as the reverse complement.
CGCTGGACACCATTGACACTTCTAGCATTCCTACAATCATCAATTAAGCAATTAGGCAACATCATTGTTCTTTCATGCAATAAAGAACTCTCAAGTAAATGGGTCACCTTATCATTGTCAATTGATGTTTAGGTGCTGTTATGTGAGTGTGAATCAATTGGATGTCCTCATCATCTCTTCCTCTTCAAAAAAAAGTCGTCCTCGACTTTGGTTCAATACAAACCTTAGCCTTAGTCTTCTCTTGAACTTGTAGCATACACGACTTTGATAGAGAAAATTGTTGTGTCTCCTCTTTTGGTATAACCTGCACATCATCACAAAGAATACTAGAAATAAATGGTGAAGTGTTAGTTTCCTTACACCTAGCATCTACCACTCTCAAGTCATGCAAGTTATCAAGTAAATCAAATCGGACCATGAAATGTTCTAGTTTCACTTGATGGTTCTTTGTCTTACTACTAGCATCAAAAACATCTTTGGGAGACATAGGAATCAAAGTGTAATTCTTTCCCCTAAGTGAGCATGTATATTGATTAGATTTTCCATTATGTGTAGAACCACAATCATATTGCCATGGTCTATCGAACAGAATGTGACAAGCTTTCATTAGTACCACATCACAAATAATCTCATCCTTGTATTTACCAATAGTAAATGACACCTTAGCAGCATGTATCACCTTAAGAATACCACATTCATCTAACCATTCAATTTGATAACTTTTAGGTTTCTTGAATGTAGGTAATCCTAAACTCTTAATCATGTCAAGACTAGCAAGATTTTGGCTACTACCACCATCAATAATAAAAGTACATACCTTGCTCTTGACTATACCTTGAATGTGGAAGATATTGTTTCGCTGATTTGTGCCTATGCACTCATCACCTTCCTTGTGGATTTTCCTAACTGAAAGTAAGATACCTTGTTCAAAATCACAATATGTACCATCACAAGGTTCATCATTATCATGATTAGATTGTACATCTTCTTTTTCACTTTCAGAATGAAGCTCACTGGTATTATCAATAATCTTGGTGTGTTTATTAGGACAATTAATCATCTTATAACCTTTACCATGACATTTAAAGCATGTAATATTGCTGGTCCTAGCATTAGAAACAACACTACTAGCAGCTTTACTTATTGTATTACTTACCGAGCTTACCATTTTTGAAGCATCGCGTTGGAAAGGTGGTGCTAATTTTGATGATGCCGTAGGTTTGGATGTGATTCCAGCACGTCCCTCTTGTGGATTTGGATGCTTCCAAGTGGATGGAGAAGAGTAGGAGCGACCTCCTTTCACCTTCCTCAATAGTTGTTGTTCAGACCGCAATGCTTGATACACCAACTCTTATAGATTGGGATATGGGTGCATCTCAACATGGTCTTGGACATCCTCATTAAGCCCCTCTAAAAAGCGTGACATAGTAGCCTCCTCGGTTCATGCATACCTGCACAAATCAATAGCATTTCTATCTCTTTCCAATATTCATCAATAGAGAGATTACCTTGTCTAAGACGTTGTAGCTTGCTATGAATAGATCGTGTATAGTATGGTGGTACAAATTGTTCTCTCATGATGTTCTTCATGTCATTCCATGTCCTGGGTCGTCGCCCTTCCCTGTTTAATTGATCCCACCAAACCAAAGCATATTTAGTGAATTCAATTAAAGCGGCATGTACCTTCTTTTCTTCGGAGAAGTTTTGACATCAACATGCATTACCCACTTTAGGTACTTCTCCGGATAAGTTCTGCATGTGAATGATGGAATTGAGATCTTGAGCTTTCCCAACCCATCATCCTCACAACCTTATCCACCTCCATTGTCATGCCCAAAGAGATCACCTCTCATATGACCAGCACCACGGTTGTGGTAATTGAAACCACATCATTGGCCATTATAGCGATAGTTCCCATCAAAAACTCCATCGGACACGACGTTAAAGTGATAGTCCTGAAAATCATCAACAAAAATTATTTTGTACCTGTGGACGTTGTAGTGGTGGAAGAACGGGGCCAACAACTCTAGCTTCAGCTTACACTCCTTGATTCCCCTCCAATCGTCGTAGGGAATCCATGATAGCATCAAAATGAATTTCCACCACTCGTTCATGTCTTGGAATGCTTGTTCATGTTTTGTGAAGCGAGTGTTTAGATTACCTTCCACCTCGGTAATACAATTATCTAGGTCAATCCGTAGGTCGTGAAGACCTTGTTCCAATATGTCACACCTTTAGTGAAGTGCTGATTTGTCACAAGGAATAATTGAGAACGAATATTTGGAGGAAGATCAACGCCATGGTGTAAGTTCTCCACCTCCTCAACTATATGGTGTTCTCCTTGATGTGAAGCTCTTGACATTATTAATGGAAACAAGAAAACAACAATAAATCAATAAATAAATGTGGTGCTCACTCACAACTCACCCTTACCTTCCAATGTTCTTACTTATCTTCACAAGTTGCACGTGCAAGCCACGACGGTTCATGTGCAGTATTTGTAATGAGAGATATATGGAGTGATTACAATGCTGAAATCAAGTACTAAACACAAGAAATATGTGGAGTTTGGAAGGCTAATGAAAGGGAACAATCTGAATTCTAGACTTTTTTCAAGTTAAGTAATAATCCAAACTAGAATTCAATTACCTAGTTGCAGATCACAAGATATAAGCGAAGTGTTTAGCAACTCAAACGCAAAGATAGATGTAACTTGATGCAAACAAATGAATAAGCTAGTTGAGAATAATCTAAAAATTGACTAGCTTATATTGCAACAAGTATTAGAAAGACTCTACCTAGTTGCAATGAATGATATGAGAGCACAAGAGAGCACAAAAGATGTATATGCTCACAATTGCACCAACAAGTAATGGGGTAATATGCTCAATTGATGTATTTCGGCCAAAGATTTTCTTTTCACTTTTTTTTCTCTCTTTTCTTTCTCTTTTTACTTCTTTTTTTCTCCCTTCTTTTCTTTCTTTTCACAATGGCCGAAACAAAGATATCAAGCTGATAGTCGCTGATTCATCTGGCGACAGGTTCCTATTTTTTTTTTTTTTTTATGTGCAGAATTCAGCCTAAACATTTGGCACTATTTTATTTAAATTTCTACCATTATTTTTGGACTACTTATTTCTGATCGCTCCACTCTAGCGTCCGAACCGCCATACAACACCAACCAACTAAATATCATCACATAGTAAGAAATAGAAACAAGATAAGTTACACATTACAATTTGTCGCATAACATAATATGAAACAGAATAAGACAGTAATAAGAAATAATATTAGCACAACATATTTTTAAGCAAAACGTCTTCACATAGTTTTTCAACAAATCACAATGATGTTACAAAACATTCCAACACAACATTATCATATAGTTTTCAACAAATCACAATGATGTTACAACACATTCAACCACGACGACATCATATAGTTTTTTGACAAATCACAATGACATTACAAAACATTCAACACAACATATTTCGACAACACAAACAATTCTAGTGGCTGCCGTCCGGATTGCCAACCTCTCTTTCCTCTTGTGCACTTCTCGTAGGGAATTTCTTGAAGGTATTCTCGGACTCTCTGCAAATTGAGCACTTCTTTGTATGACAACCCGCTTTTGCTTCGTTCATGTCATGTCATTCCTGATACGCCGTACTTGCCGCCGGCCAACCTTTTCCTTCAGCTTAGCAATGTCCGCGGCCCAGATAAGTTGCTCCCAGGTAAGATGGCTAGTGAAATGGCCAACCACGCCATAGCCATACAGTTATGCATTCCAGGTCGGCATCACCTCCTCCTTGGTGAAATATCTGGAAAGGTACCGACCGGGATGCTACACCACCGTCGAACATGCGGCCATGACATGTGAGCATGGATTATGCAGAAGAAGAGGCTTGTTGCAGGTGCATTCGCAACTATCACGGCGTAGTGTGCACTTATGGATGATCCTCTCGTAGTTCGTCCCGCGATGTCCTTTCTCTCCGCATAGCATCTCGAAGCGAAGCTCCCTTGTGTCCTTCTTGAATGCCTGGTGCATCTCCTCCATATACTTGGTGATCATGGTAGAGTATAGAACTTTATCATTTGCCATGGAGAGCGACATATTGTTGCTTTGGTCAACGAAGTACTTGGTGGTACCACAGAGAATTGCCTTCACAATAGCAACCAAAGGGAGGCACCTAGTGCCACGTATGACCTAATTGTACACCTCGTCTAGATTAGTTATCATAACACCATATCGAGCACCATCCTTGTCATGTAGCAGTGACCACTTCTCCTTAGGCTCATGCTCAATCCGGTCTGAGAAGAATTTCACCTGTGCCCCCTGTCTTCCTTGTCACACCAGGACCATCTGTGGGTATCTATGGCAATGCCTTGAGGTCCTCGTCAGTGCTTGCATATGGTTTTTTTGCTACCTCCCTTCTGTGCACCCCGGTCCACTCATCGAAATTCTTTCAGAGTGCATCAAATTTTCTCTTCTGATTCTGGTTGCACAACCGTTTGAATAGGTTTATTAAGTCTTTGTTGTAGAACTACTTGTAGAAGTTTGCACACAAGTGCCTCATGCACTACCTGATCTACAGATCCACCCACGGAAGTGCCTCGTTATCCCCTTGTTGTAGCTAGGTTATTGCACTCAACAGGCCTGAATGTCGATCATGTATGACGCATATGTTAGAATGACCCTATACAACAGGGATCTTCATGTTCCTCAAAAACCACAACCAACTGTCTGTGTTCTCGCTTCAACAAATGTGAAGTCCACAAGAAGAACCTAATTGTTCTCGTCGTCGCTATTACAGTAAGTACCTGCCCCTTGCACTTCCAAGTCAGAAATGTACCATCCACGCATAAGATTGGATGGCAATACTGGGATACATTGATGCATGGACCAAATGCGAAGATTGCTCGCTTTAGTACCCTATTTTGTTCCCACCACGGATGTGTGCCATTTTGAATGTCGACATGAGTGTTGAGATTTCTATCTTGTATGACTCGGAGTTGGCCGGGGAGGTTGTGGAGTCCTCGAACGTACCGAACCTTAATTCTAATGCCTTCTGCTTTGCCCTCCATGCCTTAGCATAGCTGATTGTGTACTGGAACCTTACCTTTATTGCTCGAATGATGGATCGTGGCTCGAAATCTAGATTAACCATGATCTCACCGTACATGGTGTCTGTGATGAAGCCTGATGACGGGTTTTGTGGGACTACGTTGATTCAACGATGAGACATGTGTGAGGGACTACTATAGAGCATTTCTAGTAGGTGTCCCACTTAGGCTAGAATGCATGCACTCCTAAGAGCATCTCTCTATATCACACTTCACTTCGTAGCATCTTGGGTTGGACTTCACTACTGTGAAAGTACGTCGCACTGACAAAACCTAGAATTTGATAGCCTCTGCATGGCCTCTTTGCATTTGTACATGGCTCCTTGCCTGACCTTATTCTCATCGTACCCCACAGTACACGAGAGCCTTTGTTATTGATGAGGTTGTCAAACTGGTATATGTTCCACTCGAATGGAACCGTCTGCTATTCCACAACATCCTCCTCATCAAATCCTTCATCTTCTGATAATGCCTGGTAGTCCTGGCCTTCAAGATCCATCCTTTCAACTAGGCCTTCGATCCCCTCACATTCATCAGCAATCCCACTAGCTTGCCTGACAGAAGGAGTTCCTTCCTCATGATCTTTATCAACAACATCATCAACTCCTCGACCTCCTGTCGCACTGGAGCCCCCAACTTCTTTGGCATCACCATCACCTGGTTGTTCAACCACCAATACAGGAATGGCCTTGGCATATGCTTAGACCAGAAGGACCAAATCCTACCCTTCTTCCCACGCCAGGCGTACATAAGATTGCCATGACCTAGTTCCCTTGAGCCACATTAACTCTCAATATGTGCCCTGTTGTGCTCGGTTGGCAAGGTGACTCAATTTCAGATCATACATAGCATGGTCCAAGTCGAATGTGTAGAACAACCACCGCATCATAGCGCTGAAAGCATCTAAGCCCCTAAAAATGATTTTGGTAACTAATGATAATAATGTGTTAAGGGACTAAAGCATGTGCTAAGATGTTTTTAAAGGTTTAGTCCTAGATTATGGATGACAACATAGAAATGGCAATACAAAGACGATAAAAGATTGATATGGCTCAAGACAAAGGTATTTAGTAGCCTAAGGACGCTTTTATAATTGTTACTGGTCTCGATGTTTAGAGGAAAGACCGGATTTATAGGTTAGGCGTCATACTATAAAGAGGGATCATGGCTAGTAGCTTGAAAACTTATGATGTGCCATATTGATCAACTAAGAGTCATGCATTGCATTTAGAACAAGTCTTTGAAAAATTTCATTAAAAATGGTATGACCACACCTGAGGAGTAGTACTACCGTAGTGTGGTAGAACTGATTTCTAGTTGGTGGTACGTTTTTTCTATAGAGCATGTTTATAGGAGTTTTTCCTCCTTTGGAAAATGGTAGTTTTGATTGAGCCGAGCGGTACTACCGCTGTGCGGTAGCACCGACCCTTGTGAGTGTGGTAGTATTGCACCAGACTGTAACGGCTAGTTCAGAAGCATTAAATGAATAGCATATTACCGTTGAACCATAGGTGCGATAGTATCGATCGATACATGGTGGTAGTACCGCACCTACTAATTTTTTGGAGATCTTGCCCCAAATAGTCGAATTTATGGTTAGGGGCTATAAATACCCCTCACCAGTACCAAGCTCATAACAACTAACCTTATTGAATACATTTGAGCCATTGGTGCACTCTCCTCTACTCGTTTGCTCATATTTCTCATTTCGAGGTAGTTGAGAGCATTCAAGTTCATTTGCATCATTAGTTAATCTCTTTGGCACTTGATAATCTTCAAGCAAGGGCTGTGATTTATTACTCTTGGTGCTTGCTGACACCTAGATAGCTTGGAGAAGGATTTATGGTGATCTCTTCAAGAAGGTTGTGAAGAGGCCCGTCACCGGTTGTGAGTGGTTCGATGCTCGCCATCTCCGGAGTGGAGGAAGAGCAACCCTAGTGGAATTGAGGTTCATTTGGCTCAACTTTTGGAGCCGGTCCAATTCATTTGGGCTTACCTCAACATGGACTAGTGAAAATCGGCAAGTCTTCGATACCACGGGAAAACATTGATTGTGTTTATTATAGTTTCTCTCTTGTCTTTACTATTTCGTATTTACATTTCTAGGTTCTTATTTGTGTAGAATTGCTTAGCTAGAATTGTATTTAGTATTGACATAGCCTTGGGGTGACCTAGTGAACTTAGAATTTATCTCTTGACTTGTGCTAGAATTCTTTAATTAGTCCATATTTGTTAAAATTATCAATTAGAGCACAATATTTTTAGTAACCTCCTATTCCCCCTCTAGTTGGTCGGTCATCATTGATCCTACAAGCACCCCATGTACGCTGCTCTGGTCTTGTTAGGGTTACGGTCGCTGATTGAAAATAACACAAATAAATCACCTTGGGACTCTCCAGAATAGTCCCCGACCATGGTAAATTTTGAAATTGGTTGCATCCGACATATTTGATGTATTGCACCATAAACAAGATTTCCATGATTAACAATATATCTAAGACTAAACTACGCACCAAAAAGGACAATCTACAACATACTACAGTACATAACCATAGATCTAAAACTACGCAATCCATTAAGTTAAAAAAATTATCTGAAAGGCGGGCAACCGAATGGGTAGTGCTTCGCTAGCTTTTCTCCTCCCTTCTACTCCTCTCTGCTGCTCTCTCTTCCCTCCTCTCTTTCTCTTTTTTCTGAATAAAAGTGAGTTTTGCCCAATTTTGGGTTTTTACGGTCTTTTATAGGGGAGATTGTGTCAACATTTGGAATGACGACAGAGGCTTGCAGGATCTAGGATCCCTATCACCATTTCAAATGACGATTCGCCTAAATTTTAATATTAAAAAATTACCTGACATCCCGAACCCCACCACTACAAAAATGTAGTCCAAACAACTAAACTCTCTCTCTCTCTCTCTTCAAACCTACTCGACGCCATGTCTCAGTCATCTAGTTCAATGAGCCGAAGAGCGCTGGCGCTGGTGAGTGCAAGGCGCGTGAACTACGTGAACTTTGGCATCCAGCAAATGTCTTGTGCTCCAACATTGAAGAGAACAGGGGGCATGTGTTCTACAAGTGTCTATATTTTTCAATGAGTTCGATTTTCATGACTGTTGGTATTTGGATTTAGGGTTTGCTTGTCACTTATTTTTCACTATTTTGTGTGGTTTTCAGTTCGGCGGTTGCCAGTACTTTCAATGGATGTACTCTATTGGTGTCGTGGTTGAAGGAGCAGTTGAACATCCGAATGTAGTTCCATATGGTCCAATGATTAACATGCCACTTGCAGACGAGCGCTTTGACAATATTCTTGACCACTTGTAGTGGCTCGAGAAACTTATATGTGTGTATCCTTCTGGTAGTGTGTTCAATATGTATTAAGTAGTTGTGGTAGTATGCATAAGGGATTCATGTATGAATGATGTTGTATGTTTTTTTATGAATTGCAAGAAGTCTTTAACTTTTGGCAGCTAGGTTTGTATCAATGTAACATGACAAGGGATTCATATATCAACTTCAGTATTACACTTTTGCATACCGAGAAGACAACACATTACGACACTATCTTTTCAGACCGAAATGACCACACTGTATCACGACACCTTTTCAAAATGAAAAGATGACACTATGTCACACCACCTTTTCATACCAAAAAGACTACATATTGTCGGACCACACACTTCCACCTTCGTAGACCGAAAAGATAGCACACCGCAACACTACTGTCGGTGATCTAGAACCGATCTTATGTATGAATGATTGTTTGGGGGGGGGGTCTCCTCAGATTAGAACAACGCAGAGAATTGACACATAGATTTTATACGGGTCAGACCTTCTCCGGAGAGAATAATAACCCTATTGTTGTGTGACTATATTGAATGTACTCATTACAATCAAGATGAAGACTAATGACTAATGTCTTCTGCTCTAGATTGCCTCTCCTGCCTCCGTCTACTGACTTCAGCCTTTATATAGTGCATAAAGGGGTGACAGTTTCTTCAAGCCAAGAGGTGTCTCACCATTTCAAACGATGAAGCGGTTGATGGAGGTTGTTGTCAAAGAGATAACACCCCCACGTCGCTAGGCAGCTGTCATCAGAGACACATGAATGGACGTGTGGTTATTATAGAGAATAACTGCGTATATTAACTGCTGTGTATATTTAAGACGACACATAAGACTCTCTAATCGATCAGGCCCACAAGTTAGCAAGCCTTATCAATTATAGGGTTGTCGAAGTCAAGCTAGTTTTAGAAGATTCTATGACCACAGGATGGTTGTAGAAAGACTTACAACTATATCATGGTCATAGAAGGACTTACGACCCTAGGGTGGTCGTAGAAGGGTTTACAACCATGTCACAATGAAATGCAAAAAGAAATTGAATTGAAGACTAATAATTGAAGTCATATTAATAACTTTATCTAGCCCCGACTATTTGTTTAGTTTATTTATATAAACTAAGTAAATAGTATGAAAAAAGAGTTTGCTTTTAAAAAAAAAGTTGTTCGACCTTCGTTGTCGATCTCGATTGTCATGTACTAATTGCAAGAGTTAGGAACAAGTCAAAACTAGGAAGTTCCTTCTAGTGGGCAGGACCACGTGCAAATAGGAAAATTTCGACTAGTTGATGTCCCTTTCTCCGACCAGGTTAACCAAATTATAACATCCCAGCCCAACATGAGCCTGGAATGTTATTAAAATTACAAAGTAACAATTTAAAACCTAAGTCATAATACTAAATTTCGGTAGAACCTCCTTTGTACAGTCAACCATACAAGAAGTTCTAGCAAGTATCAAAAACATAATCAATTAATCCAACATCCAATCTCAACCATAATAATAAAATCGTCCATAAAATGCTAATTAACTCTATTACAAAACAATGGAGGCACTAAGACATAACCAAAAGAAAACATCCTAGTAGTTTGCTCAATTATTAATTTATTGTCTAAAATCAATCATTCATGAGTGGTTCGTGGTTGTGTGCACCAGATCTCATTCTAGCCCCTCCCATGCATGACATTCGTGCAAAGGTATCTAAATACATAAAGAAACAACAAGTGTGAGTCCAAGACTCAACAAAGTACAATTAATACAACAATTCAATACACACCTCTATCATCATCATCCAACTACAATTCTGTATATTAAACCAAATCATATACACATGCAATGCAAATGCTCAATGCATCCTTTCTCTTTGAATCTCTTTCTATTTTACCGGTAATGCAGGGCATGCAACCATCGATGCATACCCATGCCTGTGCTCTCAAGCACAGGGACCAAGAGCCCATACTCCGTATGGGGACCACAAGCCCACACTCCACAAGTGTGGGGCCCACACTCCATAAGTGTAGGAACCACAAGTTCGTCATATACATGACGGGGACCTCAAAATCAATACTTGGCCACCACGTGACCAAGTCTCAAGGATGATAGCATGATGCATATGAAACAATCCTTTTATCCAACATAAACATGTAATAGCTAGCAGCAACATACATGAGTAAAGAACATATTCATACTATTACCATTCATGAACAAAGAACATACTCATCATGCTAGCATACATGAACAAAGAACATACACATACTACTAGCATTCATGAACAATCGCGCTTAATTGTTCTACCACTAATTGTATTTGCCTCATCCGTGCGAAGCTTGATGCTGCAGAGAGGGTGCTGCCCCCGAAATCAAACCACCTGAATAAATATAACAACCACACTAAGAGGACATTTGTAGATAATACTTTGCTAGAAATAAGTAAACGATGAACTACGCTCCCTAGCGCAACCCAAAACACCAACTTCGATAGACATCGATCTGTCCCAAAACAGAACAGTCTTCTTCCAAAATTCATAACGTTTTGTATACTTATCCAAATCTAATGTTATTTGATTCTCCTGAAATCTTATTAAATTATCCACATAAAACTAGTGAGTGAGATTCCCATATTTTGTCATTTTTTATCCCTACCAAACAGATTACTAGAACTGCTAAATCCCGTCAGAGGTTCTGGACAGGGAGACTAAAACTAACATATCTTTCAGTACACTTAGCAAAAATTATGATCTTTAGCTCTCTAAAAATCTTACGAGCATACCTACAACTTTCGTTTTGGTGAGATCCTCTAAATAATTCATTAACTATTTGCTAATGACCGATTAACATTGACTGTCAGAATTATGACATAACTGCAGAACAGCGGTGCTACGAAAATCATATCTCCTGATCCGCTCATCCAAACGACCTGATACAAGAACCTACCGAATTCTACCGATGTTATGTACAACTCTCTAGGAGATGGCCAGACCAGATTTCGTGGCTAACTGCCCTAAATCAAACGAATACTACAGACTGCTAGAGAACCGATCTAAAATCGACATCGCCTAAATTCCGGATTACACCACTAACCGAAAAGGATCGGGATTTACCCTTGAAGAACCATTGAAGAACACAAAGAACACCACACGATCCTACTTTCCTTCCCTTATCTCTTCTCCCCTTCCTTCTTCTTCCTTTCTCTTCCTTGGCTGGCAACACCCGAGGAGGCTTCTCCCTTCCTCCTTCTTGGCCGACAGTGAAAGCTAGGGGTGGGAGGGCACTATAGCACGGTGGTGGCACTGTAGCTACCCTAGGTTTGCCCCCTCTCCTTCTTATGTGGCCAGCTGCTCTTCCCCCTTGAGCCTAAATGCTGTGGGCCGGAAGCCCATAGCCTAAGTTGTCCAAATTATGCATAAACCCCCTCTAATCTCCTGTTAAAACTATTTTCTAATTGGCTCTTCTCCATAAATCAATTCTTCTTACTTAAATAAACTTGGGGTATTACACAAATCATAGAGATCAACAAACTAACTCAATTGTCAAGTGCTGGTAACAAGAGTTAGAGACAACGTGACGCTAGAAAGTTCCTTCAGTGAGTAGGACCACATGTATAAAGGAAAGATTTTGACTAGGTGGTGTACTTTCTTCGACCACGTTAATCGAATCAAGCCTTCATAAACTAGTCGAACAAGCTATAATTTAAAAAGAGCTTGCTGTAAACCATTTCGATCACATTGTGTTGAACCTAGTTTCTTTGTTTTGGCTGCAAAAGTTAGGAACAGGTCGACGCTAGGAAGTTCCTTCTAGTAGGTATGACCACGTGCATAACGAAAAGGCTTTGACTAGGTGATGTTACCCTCCTTCGACCAATTTAAAGAAAACTAAGTGTCTTAAAAGTGATCGAAAATCGAAGTGTTGCTCAATAAAAATTGTAAAATAATAAAGATTGAAGAAAACTGAAACTTTATTGAGAAAGAAGGATGTTACACATAGAATTTGTGTAATTGATCGATATTTCAAGAGTTTGAAAGGACTTTGCCATCCTCCATTGCTAGTTGTACCGACCCTGGTTACGTAACTTCGACCACTGTGTAAGGACCTACCCACTTTGGGGAAAGCTTATTCCCATTAGACCGAGATTGAATCTTTTTCAATACCAAGTCACCTACAACAAGTTCTACGAGGCTAGACCTTACGATCATAGTATTTGCGTAGGGCTTGTTGGTAGATTGTCATATAGATTAAGATTTGATTCCTCTTCTCTTCGAGTAGGTTGATGTCATCTGCTCGAAGTTACTCCTAGCTAGAGTCGTTGAAATTTTTGACCCTTGTCGACTGAATCTTTACTTCTAGTGGAAGCATGGCTTCGACACCAAAGACTAGAAAGAAAGGTGTTTTATCTGTGGCTCGACTAATAGTTGTGCGAACTGTCCATAATACTGATGGTAACTCTTGTATCCAAGCTCCGAGCACTTGATAAGCTGGTTGAAGACTCGAGTTTTGATTCCCTGCATAATTTGGCCATTCGCACTTTTGACTATCCTATTACTTTGTGGGTGGGAGATAGAGGCATAACACAGTTTGGTACCTAACTCGTCGCAAAATTCTTGAAATTTTGTGCTAAAAAAATGTTTACTGTTATTTGTAATTATTCGACTTGGAACACCAAATCGAGTAATCATGCTTTTCATCATAAGCCTCTTAGCGGCTTCCGTTGTTATTCTAGTCGCAGATTTGGCTTCAATCCATTTTGTGAACGTATCATTAGCCACAAAAAGGAACTCGAAGCTCCCTGGTGCTTTTGGGAATGGTCCTAGGATGTCAAGTCCCCAAGTCGTAAAATGTCGAGATAGAGGTATAGTTTGCAATGCTTGAGCCAGTTGGTGTATTTGCCTGCTATGAAACTGACATTGTACACACTTTTTAACCAACTCGTCGGCATCATGAAGCACAGTTGGCCAGTAGAAATCTTATCGAAAGGCTTTTTCGACTAGCGTTCTATAAGAAGCATGAGTTCTACAGATGCCCCTATGCATGTCGTGAAAGAGATTTAATCCTTTTCTCTGCGATATGCATCGCATGAGAACCCCTTGAGTACCTCGTTTATAGAGAACTTCTTCGACCAAAGTATACATTTTGGCCTTGCGGGATAAACGATCTGTCATGAGATCATCATTGGGTACTATGCCCTTATGTAGATACTCGTAGATGGGATTCATCCAAGTATCCTTGTATTCTAGAGAGGCTGTTTTAGTAGGAGATGTTTCTAGTGTTTCGACCAGAGACGGCTTCTAGAGCTGTTCCAAGAAGACTCCTTTTGGTACTTGTGATCGGGAAGAAGCCATTTGAGCTAACTGGTCTGCTAGAAAATTATCCTTTTGTGGGATATATTGTACCTCGAGCTTTCTGACTTCCGATAAGTACCGAGACATGGTTGAATTAGAGCACTAGTACTTTTTTTGACCTGATTTATGACTAGTTGAGAGTCTCCTCTCACGAGTAGTTGTCGAATCCCGAGCGCTTTCGCTGCTCGTATGCCAGCCAATAATCCTTCGTATTCTGGCATATTGTTAGTGGCAGGGAAGTTTAATTGAATAGCATACTTTAAGGTCTCTCTTGTAGGAGATTCTAGGACCACCCTAGCCCTCGAGCCACTTAGCGTAAGTGACCCGTCAAAATACATCGTCCACTGTTTGTGGGAACTGTCTTGGGATCCTGAATAGGTTCAGGATTTGTCCATTAGGCGACAAAGTCTGCCAAGATCTGGGATTTAATGGTTGTTCAGGACACGAAATAGAGGTCGAACTCCCTAAGTTCAACCGACCATTTTGCCATGCATCTCGCTGCTTCCCTGTTCTGCAGGACCACTCTTAAGGGAAACTTAGACGGTACAATTATCTTGTGCGCCTCAAAATAATGTCTCAGTTTTCTCGAAGACATGAGGAGGGCATATAAAAGTTTTTGAACCTGAGGGTATCGCTCCTTAGGTCTGTGTAAAACTTTACTTACGCAGTAAACTGGTCGTTGGACGTGTTCACATTCTGTGACCAGTATTGTGCTCACTACTGTGTATGGAAGCTAGATATATTAAGAGCATCTCTTCTAGTTTTGGAGAAACTAGAATGGGAGCACTCGTGATATACCTCTTGACATCCTCGAAGGCATTTTTTGTGTCAAACCGGGAGTGAAGGATCCCAGATTCGCTGTGTTTCATACACTAGTCTAGGAACAACTAGTGTACCCAGACGAACAATAGTGGATAGCATGACCACAAAATACTATTCAAACAAAATAATTTAAGTTGCTATAAAAGGGGGCATAAAGCCAATAAGCAGATTACAGCAGAAGCAAAAACAGCATAGTAGACCACACAATTCGCCACACACAATCGTCTAGAGGCGTAGCCTAGTCACCCAAGATCTCAGTCTTCTCGTAGATCTCCTCCTTTGCTCAACAAATATTAAGCAAGGTGAGCACAACAACCGTGCTCGCAAGTTACACCCAGTAACATATTATAATGCATGCAGGGATATAGCAATAGGAAGCTTATAGAGCTAATTTTGCATAAAGCAATGTTTCTTTCCAAGTACTTGTACTAAGTTCCAAAGTAGTCTATTCTATAGCTAAAATTCATTTTCTAAATCTCAAGTTTTATAGTCAGATAACATTCACACAAGAATGGTGAAGGATATCCTCCTATCACAAGGCTACCCACCCAATTTTCCGATTGGAAAGAAATCTAAAACCATTTGATGAAGTCTTTTGAAAATAAAAACCAAAATCCAACTTGGAGTAGCTTTTCCAGCATGTCCATGACCGTGGACACGGCTATTCGAATAGTTCTTAACACCATGCAGAGGTCGTACAACTTTACCCACACGACACGACTTCTCAAGTTTGTTTGACATCTGTCGATACCACCACCCACTACCTTAGGTGAGCAGTCTAGAGCGTGTGACAAGGACTTTACAAAGTGTCATCCCATCGTAGTCCCGCCTCGCTAAGGTTTCGCCTCCTTTGGATAGAAACCTACCGGATTTAGGCCCCCTCTTGTGCCAGGTAGGAATACATAAAAGTAGGTCGTAAAGACACCCACACAACCGGATGATACGACCACGGTGAAATATTGCAAATTAATTAGCCAGTTCCTACCCACTCAGGACATGTGGTAGTATGATGGGGCTTAGCAAGATGCGTCTCGAAGACCGGTCCTTGATTGACTTGGGCGACTTTCTAGTAAAACCCTGGGCCTCGATCATAGAAATGAATCGATCTCGTGCATAAACATGCACCCATCCAAACATCCATTTCGCCCAACTCTAAACCAAATTTCATTTTGTTTGCTTTTCAAAATCATTTGCAGAGTTCCACAACAAACCAATGTCAGGGATACCAGTTTTAGACAATATTTGATCTTTTGGTTGTAAATCCCTCGAATCAAGATTTTTGTTCTAAGCTTTGGCTAAGCATAATTTTCCAACATGCTCTAGTCATACTAGTGCATCGATCATATTTTTTAACTAAGGTGACAAGGCAATGACTAATTTAGTAGCGAAGTTTGGCTATATAAGGGATTGGAAATAACTATAAAGCTTAAGACAGAAATTTAAATTACTTGAATTTAAATAAGCATGTAGTATCAATTTTAGGTTTCATTCCATGAAAAGATAGCTTGATTTTTATGTTGGTTCACTGGGCCTAACACAACCCTCCTCCTTTTTCCTGGCTTGGGACAGGCTGCGTAGAAAACTACACAGGCGGAGTTCACGCGGGACATAGAAGGAGATATCCCTTGGTGTATGCTTCTTGCTGATGATTTAGTGTTAGTTGATGAGAGTAGGATAGGTGTCGATAGGAATCTAGAGATGTGGAGGAAGACCCTAGAATTGAAGGGCTTTAGACTTAGTATGACTAAAACTAAGTATATGAAGTGTGATTTCAGCGGTGTTGGAGCAGATGATGGAGATGTTAGGCTGGACGAACAAGTAGTGCCTAGGAAGGATACGTTTTGATATTTGGGATCGATATGCTACAGTGTCAGACCCAGGAGTAACACCCTCTGTGCATTTCTGAACTAGTCCCATGATCAGTGGCTAGCTCACACAGTAAACAAATGTGATAACACAACCATAAACGCAAATCTTTATTAATAAACAACAGAGTTGATTACAAGACAACCTTACAGGGCAACATTAAATAAACACAGCGGAAGACGATGAAGAAGCAGTGGAGTCCAGCTGATCTGCCACAGGCAATCGACTGGGGTAGCGGCCTAGTCGTCACGATCCACACCTATAGCGAAGTCCTTCTCCTCTGAAATTTATTTGCATAAAGAAAGTATGAGCACAACTACCGTGCTCGAAAGTTACACCCGTCAAATAACAGAATGACATGCATAAATGGATGTAACAAAGGAAGGCTTATAGGGTTATTTGTGCAAGAACAACATTTGACATTAAATACAATACTAAGTTCAAAAGCTCAAGTTTCATAATATCTAAAATTGAGTTTTAACTGAAATGATAGAGCTAGTGTAGGCACCAACCAAACACCAACATAAACATGGGCACCAACCCGGGCTTCAACCCATAACTTTTCTCATGGACACCCATCCATGTCAAAACTGTTTTACAAAAATATTTTGAATTCAAAACCAGAGTCTAACTTTGAGTGGCTTTGCCAAGCATGTTCATGACCGTGGACACGGCTATTCGAATAGATTAACACTCTGCAGAGATTGTACAACTTTACCCACAAGAGATAATCAACTTTTAATGTCCGTCTGACACACTTCGAAGGTGTGCGACTAAGTGATCATCACGAGGCCTTTACAATGCGCTATTCCACCATAGTCCTCCCTCGCTAAGGTTTTCACCCCCTTTGGACTACCCGTCCGCAGGGTTTAGGCCCCCTCTTGCGCCAGGTGGGACTAACAAAGGTCATGAAAGACTACCCACCGCATCAATAGGAACGACCATGATGGAACTTTCCAAATTATTCAGCCAGGTCCTGCCCATACAAGACATGTGGTAGTACGATGTGGCTTAGCAAGGTGCGGCTCGAAGACTAGTCCTTAACTGTCACTGGGCGACAACCAACAGAACCCTGGGCCTCAACCTACCCAGTTGAGCCCGTGCATAGACCTACACCCACCAAACAACCACTTTTTCCAAGTCCAAACCATCATTTTATTTCATTTTCCAAAGTCATTTATAAAACTCTCATGACACACCAATGCCAAGGGTACAATTTAAATAATAGTTGATTTTTGGCTGAAATTCCCCAAATTAAATTATTTTGGGTCTAAGCATGGCTAAGCACAATATTTTCCAAATGATCTTAGTCCATACTATTGTATCAACTAGGTTTTATCTAGGGTGACAATATACTTGCTTCAATTATCAAAATTGGCCATACAAAGGATTTTAGGCATAACTATAAATTTAACACATGAATTTAAATTACTGAATATAAATAAGCATGCAGTAATAATTTAAAACAGAATTTAAATAATTTGAAATAATGGGATCGATATGATCAAGGGTATAACTTTCCTTGCTTGATGTTGTTTTCCTTAACTGATCACCTCGTACTGAGGTGATGTTGTTTTCCTTAACAGGTCATCTAGTACTAACAAGTACTTTCTCCAGGTAGTCCAAGTGTACAATCACGATGATCATACAGTCAAAATCAATCCTCTTATGTGCTCTTCAAACGTCGTCGAAATCTGACTCTCCGAAGTCGTCGAAATCTACTCGTGAAAATAAGCTAAATTCAAACTAAATTCAAATAACAACTCAAATGAACTCCAAATTAAATAATTTTGGTTTGGTTGGCTAGATCTCAATTTTATATGAATTTACAAATTTGAATGGACTCAATCGGAGTTCGGATGAAAAAGATATGGGCTTTGGAATATTGAATTTACATGAAATGATAGAATTAGGGTTTTTCTGAATTTTGGGAATTATTTTTGTAAAGGAAAATCGAAATACTGCGCATTGATGACGTCAGCCCTCAGGGTTTTCGATTTTCGACTGGGTTTATTTTTAAACAAAAAGCCCGAGTCTATGACAGGTGGGCCCGTGGTCAATGGACCACGCCCAAGACCGGTCAAATGCCCACGGTGGGCTCGGTCCACCGCAACAGTGCGCGCGGGGTGAGGGTGGCTGGCGTTGTGAGGTGACGTGGCGCCACGTAGGCTCCACGTCGAACCCGTGCTGATGTGGCTCTTGATCTGGCGCTGATGTGGCTGGGCCACGTCACCTGGCCGACGATGAGTTTTCGGGACGGCCCGACAACGGCGAGCGGCGGCGATTCACCGGCGGTGAGTGGTAACAACGTGTAGCTACGGCTATTGCAAACTTAAAGATGTACTCACGGGTGGTCAAGGTGAACTGTGTGGTCGGCGGCGAGCCTTTTGGCGGCGGAAACCTTCGGGTGATGTTGGCAACGGTGTTCCGCGACCTTTTGTTGACGTGGATGATCGCCAAGGGTAGAACATGGCACGGTGATGACGATGGTGATGTTGGGGGTGGCCGGGGTGTCCTTGATGGTGCCGATTGACGAAAAACCGCGGCTCGGTTGGCGACGCTCAACTTCGAAATCCGGGCGCTAGTGGGGGAAGGAGCTACGAGAGGGGCAGGGGCGGGATGAGGAGAATGGTGCGCACCCGGTGCTCTATTTATAGGGGCTGGAGGAGCATGAGAGAGGGAGATCATGGGCGGGGCGATGGTTGCGGCAGGTGGGCGTTCCGGCGGGATCGTGCGCGAGAAGAGGGGGTCAAGGGAGGAGTGGGGGCGGCGTGAGGTGCGGGAGCAGTTGCGCGCGACCACGTGAGGAGAGAGGGAGAGGAACGCGGTGTTGACGAGTTCCTCGCGTGCGGCCATGGCGGCGGGGTGTAGTGGTTGCGGGAGGAAGAAGCGGGGGAGGAGGAAGGTGCGGTGGCGGTTGGATGTTGATCCAATGGCGCAGATGAGAAGAAGAGAGAGGGGGCGTGTGGGTTGTTGGATTAATATCCAACGGTCGAGAGAGGGGGAGGCTTGGCCGGATGAGAGCGGGCCGAGATGGGCCGGGCCGTGGAAGAAAGGAGGTGGGCTGAAGGAGATTTGGCCCATTGGCCGTTTCATGTTTTTCTTTTGATTTTCCAATTGATTTAATTCCAGATAATTAGAAAGGGCTTTAGAAAATAGTAAATAAAAATCCAAAAATTTAGAGAAAATTCACAGAAATCTCCTTATTTATTTTGGACTTAACAAAATTAGTTCCAACTCAAAATTGGTAATATATTTTGTAAATAAATTATTTTGGCTTTTAAAATACTTAGGAAAAAGCTTTTAAAATTCCAGAAAATTCTAGAAATGAATTAAATTTTTATTTTTTCAATTTAAGTCAAATAAAACTTCAAGAACTTCAAATAAATTTTACTTTTGATTTTTTTGAAATTTCAGAATTTCAAATAAAGCAATAGAACTCTTTCAAATTTCAGAAAATCCAATAAAACAATAAGTTTATTTATTTTATTTTGGTAACAGCACTTTGGGATGTTACATACAGCGAGACGGAGAGATTGATGAAGACGTAAGCGACAGGATTAGAGTGGGGTGGGTGAAATGACGCCAAGCATCGGGTATCCTGTGTGACAAAAAAGTTCCTCAAAAGTTAAAGGGTAAGTTCTATAGGACGGTGATCAAACTTACGATGCTATATAGAGCAGAATGTTGGACGACTAAAGACAACATATACAGATGATGAGTGTAGCGGAGATGAGGATGCTGCAGTGGATATGTGGTCACATAAGGCGAGATTGAATCCGCAATGAGGATATACGTGATAGGGTGGGGGTAGCACCAATTGAAGAGAAGCTTGTCCAACATCGCTTGAGATAGTTTGGACATCTCCAATGGAGGCCTTCTGAGGCACCGATACGTAGTGGAATTTTAAGATGTACTGAAAACGTAGGAAGAGGTAGAGGTAGACCAAGACTAACGTGGGAGGAAGCAGTTAAAAGATATTTGAGAGATTGGAATGTAGCTAAAGAATTAGCTTTGGATAAGAGCACATGGAAGTTACCGATCCACGTACTAGAACCATAAAAAAGTTTAGGGGTTGTGTTTAGGCTCTCGGCTTGGATGGTAGGATGTACTGCTTAGGATTTTAGCCTTGTAGGTATTATTATTATTATTATTATTATTATTTATTTGCAAGGCTCTCGTCTCTTTGACTATGAGGAGGTTTCATTCCTAGCCTACCCCAACTTGTTTGGGATCAAAGGCTTTGTTGTTGTTATTGTTGTTGTTGTTGTTGTTGTTGTTAAATAAGCATGCAGTAATAATTTAAAATATAATTTAAATAATTTAAAATATTGGGATTCGATATGATCAAAGGTGTAACTTGCCTTGCTCAAAAGCTTGAGAATCTACTTCGTCGAGATACTCGGATTCCCCGGAGTCGTCGAAATCTACACGTGAGAACGAAACAACTTCAGATAAAAGGCCAAATAAGACCCAAATGAAGTCCAAATTAAATAATTTTAGAAAAGAGAGCTAGATCCGGATTTTGATGAATTCATAAATTTCGATCTCTCGAATCAGAGCTCGAACGAAGGAGAACGAGCTCGAAAGTTTTGAAATCATGAGGTCGAAAGGAGGTGGACTACCTGATCGAAAGAGGATACAAGGAGGATACGACTACTCAACGTGGTCGTAAGAAGGATACGAGAAAGATACGACAACTCAACGCAGTCGTAAGAAGGATACGAGAAGGACACAACAACTCAATGTGGTCGTAAGAAGGATACGAGAATGATACGACAACTCAACGTGGTCGTAAGAAGGATAAAAGATAACAGGGTGCGGAGAACTCACCAAGACCGAGAGAGAGGCCAGAGGAGGTCGACGGCCAAAGGAGGCGCGGGCGCTCTGATGAACTCCCGGCAAGGACAAGGGGAGCCTCGGGTAGCACGCGGTCTTGTGAAGCCGGAGATGAAGACAACGCTGATGGAGGGGCTTTGACGGCGATGCTGGAGGCGGTGGCGAAACCTGGAGTTTGGCGAAACACGCGCGCGAGAGAGAGAGGGAGTGTGTTGAGGGGGAAACAAAAAGGAGGGCAAAAGGGCTCCTTGGTGCTCTATTTATAGAGGGAGGGGCAAACATGCGACAAGATGGAGCGGCCAAATTCGCGGTAGCACGGCAGGGCTCGGCGGAGATAATGACATTTAATGCGCACGTCGCTACGAAGATGATGGCATTTAATGCGCACATCGCGGTGGAAAAAGAGGAAGGAAAGAGAAGGTGAGCAGGGTGACAAACGGGGCTGGTTGAAACCGAGCGGCTGGTTAAAACCGAAGGGTAGTCAAAACGAAAGGGTGGTCGAAACCAAAGAGGTGGTCGAAACCGAAGGGTGGTCAAGACCAAAGAGGTGGTCAACGCACGGGGAGAGAAAAAGAGGTGGGTCGAGGGGAAATCGGAACAAACAGAGGAAGGAGAATTTAAAAACCATGGAACTCCACTAAACTCAGAATAAACCATTTTTTTAATTAGTTGAAGTTTGATTTAGTCATTTAAATTATTTTTAATTTCCAAAATTTCAAGTTAAGCTGTAGAAGTTCAACAAAACCAAATGATTTTTTTATTTTTAAATTTTTTCAAAAAGACCTAAAAATTAGGATGTTATAGTTTGACTCATCTGACCACTCGAATCCATAGTGTTTCCTTAGAAGTTTAAAGAAAGGAAGTTCTTTTTCTCCCAGTCGTGCGATGAAACGACCTAAAGCCGCCATGCAACCTGTGAGTTTATGGACTTCTTGCTTCGTAGTCGGAGGGTGCATTTGTTCGATGGCCTTTATCTTCTCAGGAGTAGCTTTGATTCCTCGTGTAGAAACTAGGAATCCAAGCAACTTTCCTGAAGAGACTCCAAATACACACTTCTAAGGATTGAGTTTCAAATGGTGTTTTCTGAGGTTGTCGAAAGTTTCCTATAGGGCTGAAATATGATTAAGTCACTTGATGCTCTTTACAACCAGACCGTCCACATAGGCTTCTAAGTTCTGGCCTAGTTGAATAGAGAAGGTCGTTTGCATCAAGCGTTGAAAAGAAATGCCAGCATTTTTTTAGACGAAATGACATTTTGACATAGCAAAATACTCCAAAAGACGTAATAAATGCGGTCTTTTCTTCATCATCTAAACACATGGTAATCTGATGATAACTAGAATATGCATCTAGAAAACTTAATGTCTCATAACCAGCAGTAGAATCAACCAACTGATCAATACGAGGTAGAGGAAAATCATCTTTTGGATAAGCTTTATTGAGATCAGTAAAGTCCACACACATACGCCACTTACCATTAGACTTTCTAACCATTACAGGGTTAGCCAACCACTTTGTGTGGTCGACTTCTCTTATATATACAGCCTGCTTGAAGTAACTTGTCCAATTCTGATCTAATAATATCTCATCGATCAGGTGCAAATCTCTGTAATTTTTGTTTTATGGGTTTCTTGTCAGGCCGTAGAGCTAGCCTGTACTTGATCAACTCCCTAGGGGACTCTGGGCATATCGGATGTTGCCACACAACGACATCTGCGTTAACTCGGAGGAGGGTGACGAGGGTGTTGTCCTATTTATGGTCAGAAGCAACCCCAATGCGAACAGTCTTTGAGGGTTCCTTTGGATTTAGGGGAACTTCTTTGACTTCATCGTTCAGCTTTGGTGTAGCTTTAGGCTTCGACTGCTTGGTCGAAGGCTGACTTTTGCTTGATTCTCGAGTTGGTATCTGGAAAATGTCGGGACCCACAAATGTATTTCAAGAACCCTT
This sequence comes from Ampelocalamus luodianensis, assembly GCA_036346255.1. NCBI lineage: Eukaryota > Viridiplantae > Streptophyta > Magnoliopsida > Poales > Poaceae > Ampelocalamus > Ampelocalamus luodianensis. The sequence continues at coordinate 19,721,200 of CM070622.1, read as the reverse complement.
GTGTATACTGAACTAGTCCCAGATCAGTAGCTAGCTCACACAGAAAACAGCGATGAAATACCATCCATTTATTCGATTTAATTAAAAAGATCTCAAAATAACAAATAGTAATAATAACTTAACTTTCCGCGTAGGGCTAAAGAAACAAATAACTCTTGCAGCGGAACGAAAAAAACTTGGAAAGGCCAATCAACATGCCCACAGGCAATCGAGTGGAGAACGCATCCTAATCCGCAAAACCTTCATGGCACTCCTGGGCGAAGAACTCCTATGCAGCTTGATATTCTTCAACTGAGCAGCAGAAATTGGAGTCATGAGCACATAAAGTACTCAGCAAGTCGTAGAGAAATAGTATGCAAATAGTATTCATGAAGGGGTTGAACAAAGATTAGTTGTATGGTTCTTTTGTAGAAAGCAGTATTGACGATAAATATAATAAATAGATTGAAATGCTGTAGGATCAAGGATAACCGATTAGAGGGGGTGAATAGGAGGTTTCTAAAATTAATCGACTATTTCAAACTTTGAGCAAGATAATTTCTAACAAGGCTTCCTAGCACAACAAGACAATAGAACAACTATGCTACTCAATACTAAAGGAAGCTAATGTCAATACTAGATACAATTCTAGCTAAGCAAATCAAGCACAATAGAATTGCTAAAATTTCTAGATACAATTCTAGCTAAGCAAATCAAGCACAATAGAATTGCTAGAATTGTAAATGCAAAAAGTAAAGATAAGAATTAACCACAATGAAGACAATGAAGTTTTTCCCATGGTATTGAAGACTTGCCGGTCTTCACTAGTCCACGTTGAGGAAGCTTGAACCAATCAAGCCGGCTCAACGAATTAAGCCTTCCCTCGATTTCACTAGTGGTTGTTCTTCCTCCGCTCTGGAGATGGTGAACACCAAACTACTCACAATCTGGCACTGGGCCTCTTCACAATCTTCTTGAAGAGATCATCGTGCAAACTCCCGTCAAGCCGTCTAGGTATTCACAACACCAAGAGTAATGAATCGCAATCTTCACTTGACGGCAATCAAGTGCAATGGATCAAACACTACTACAGAAAAGGTCATCACGGACGGTTCAAAATCGTCATCACAGACGGTTTTTGTCACAAAAGGTTCTTGTTCAGAACCGTCTGTGATAGTTTTTTCTATTGCAAAAAAATCGGATTTTGAGCCAAACCAATCAATTGCTGGACAGTAGTTTTCATATGCAACCTCTAGCAAGACAACTAAAATCCAATTAAAATTCTAATGGCAAACACATTATAGGAAAGAGAAACCAAAAGGTTTCACAACGTCCCCTCCGAATGGGAAAAAAGAATAAAGTTACAAAGTTAAACTAGGTAGAAACCATCTGTGCCTCCAAGCTCCTGAAAAACTCATCGGCTTCTTGGATTGGTTCAACACTGCTTCTCTCTGTACCTCACCAGTATAGCACAAGCTGTTCTTGCATGTTGTCCGAGTTCGACTCAAGCTCGTCGGCAAGGAGAGACGACTGAAAATCTCCGGTGACGCTCCAGAATTAGGTACAAATGGCTTGGAATTTACCATGGCTCTGATTTTACCATGGCTTGGAATTTCTTTACTCTGTGATTTTACGAAGGCTTGGAATTTCCTTACTATCTGATTTTACCAAGGCTTGGAATTTCCTTACTCTCTGATTTTAATACAAACCGTCTGGGATATTATACTTATCACATACGGTTCGTATTAAGAACCGTTTGTGAAGTATCATAGGTGGTTTGTATCATGAACCATTTGGGAAGTCTACAATTATCATAGACGGTTCGTGTTAAGAACCTTCTGTGATACTTCACAGACGATTTTCAATATGAACCGTTTGTGATATTTGCCTCTTCACAGATGGTTTTTAGCGTAACTAGTAACATAGACGGTCTCTAAATCAAAATCGTCTGTGATTGCATGTAATACAGATGGTTTTGGTCAACCGTCTGTAATGAGGCATCTAGTATTAGTCTTTTTGTAGTAGTGAAACTAGAATGAATGCACATGGATTCGGTTCAACAACCTCACAATGAATGCAATTGAGTGTATGAGGTGAGTGAATGCTCTTAGCTCAAGAATGTAAATGTGCAAGCTCTTACTCTGTCCAAGAGCAGGTGGAGGGGTATTTATACCCCCCGCAAACAAATTCGACCGTTGGGACCAAATCCTTGAAATTTTCAGCACGAACGGTAGTACTGTCGTTCAATGGCCGATACTACCGCACCTACTGAAAATAGACATCAACGGTTAGCGCAGACGTATTAACTGCTCTGAAAGAGTTGTTGGAAATTCGGCGCGGTACTACCGCCAACAATCATGCGGTAGTTCCATTTTCTAATTGTTCCGATTATAAGAGCTGTGGGGACCCCGGTAATTATCTCCATAAGACCGAGATTAGACAAGGTCTTAGGGACATAATCACGGGTCTCCGGTAAGTGAATTCCAATTTAACTCTATCCAAGTGAGAGGCTTAGCCGAATACTAGAGCCTCAACGATCATGTGCGCTGCTCCTTTGCGAGTGCTACATGATTGTCGATTCTTTTTCGATTCGAAGCACTACACTTAGTGAGCTAAATGGGAATTCATCAACAACGAGTATGACTTATATTGGCTCCCAAGATCAACGACCAATATACTCATACCCTCATCCAACGTTGATTACATCCATACAACGCATACAACAAGAGATCAAAAGACATACTGCATAATAGTCAAGGTCTACAGCTTAGTACATGCGGCCGACCGGCCAAATTCAAAGTAAAGTATCAAGTAGCAGCGGAAGCAAATAAACAAAGCAAAAGACCAGTAGTGGTATGCCCATCACCCATCGGCAACCGACTGGGAGTTAAATGATAGCACACTACTCGTTAGTGTCACCCAAGTCAATACTAACAAGATCGTCAGACTCATAATCTTCCTCACCGAAAAGGCCAAAGACAAACATCCGGTGAGTACAAGTGTACTGCAAGTCTTACACAAATAAAATTAGTTATGCATAAGGGTCATTCAAAGGATGGCTCATATTGGTTTAGTTTTGCGAAAGAGACGCAACAAATAACATCCTACACATACTAGTTTTCATGTGCCCATTTTAAAATCAGATTTGAAGTAGAAGTAAAGCATATAGTAAAGCATTTCAATAATAAAAATTGAATCATGCAAAGACCAAAGTGGCAGCCCACTTTGATGTACTAAACACATGAACATCCCGTTCATGACGAATACCAAGTTCAACCACAATTTTTAATTAAAAGTCTAACAATAGTAACTCCCGAACTCAAGCGGTTGTCCATAACCGTGGACACGGCTATTCGAATAGATTGATACCCTGCAGGGGTGTACTACTTTACCCACACGACTTGATTAGCCCGTAAGCCTCCAGAGGTCTCTGAAATAGCATACTTCCTATGGTATGCCGGCCGTGTAAATCAAGATACAGTCATTTTCAGCAAGAAAGCCCTATTGAGCTAAGTCCCCCTTGTGAGATGGTTCCTTGCCTAGTACAAGCATCTGATAGCACTTGCTAGGGGGCTCACAAGTTATATTGGACATACCGATGCAATCAAAACAAGTAAAATTGGTGCTCCCTTGCACACTATAAAGGATTACATCGGCTCCTAAGGAACATAGGATTTCACGGTCGCTATGCCCCTTACACCACCATGGGACTTAACACAATAAAACCCTCCCCCTACTTAACCATACGGCTCCCAACCCGCGTGTGGCAGCACGAGTGTACTTGAATTAACGACGTTACCAAAGTTCGGTCCTCAATTGTCCAAACAAGTCCTTCCACTTACCCAATGCTCGTGCACAAAGCACCATCACTAACCAACACTTGTCCAGACCAAAAAGCTCATTTAAAATGACAAAATTTATCTCATAAAATAGATACAAGGATCTGAAACAAAAGTATACAATGAGAGTTATGTTTATCCCATAATTGTCGGGTTAGCCCCGGCAAACAAACTACCGTATCTAGACTTGCATGACTAAGCAACCCATATTCAATAATCATCACATCCTATCTTAAGCATGTAGGTACTGGCATAATTCAAGATTAACCTCAAGCATAGGACATAACTAAACTACACATCACAAAAATATTTACATAATCAAAATAGCATGCAAGCAATTATCATTGCACTAACTTAACCAAAACTGGGATCAAATATGATGCAAAAGAAAGTTCAAATGATGCTTGCCTTGCTGGTACAGTAGCTGCTCACTCTCGGTAGCGTAAGTGTCGATATCAATATGCTCGGGATCTATATAATTATAACATCAAATAAATACCGAGAAAACAACTCAAAAACCAAAATACTCAAAAATGCATGATTTTTCTACAGTAGTTAGGTCATGATTTTAGATGGATTTAGGTAAAAGAATTATTCCATTTGGAGTTATTAATTGGAAGTTATGCTATTTTGAATTTCAGGTTTCATTAAACCTTAAGTCATGTAATTTAATTATTTGGCCAAAATTTGTAGAACAGCGGTGGGGTAGAGGATTACATAGGTAAATAGGTAATATTAATACAAGTTCAGAATAGTTGAGTTTGTCCCATTTGGAGTTCTTATGATTTAGTTATTGATTTTCAAAGTTATCAGCCTTTTATAGTATAAAAATAATGGAGTTAAAGATTATATTCTCCCAAAAATAGTTTCCGTGACCGAGGTAATATGGAGACCATTTTTAGAATTAAGTTCACTGAAAATGAAAATTATCAAAAGTGGTCTCACTGTTTTTGGAGTTTCCAATAATTACTTATGCATTTTTGAAGTTATCAGTCCTTTTTCTATTGTACAAATAATGGCTTTTAATGGATTAATCATCAACTAATTCTCTCTGTTACAGAGGTATGCTCGAAACCAATTTTAATATTGAGTTCATTAAAAACTAAAATTTCCAGAAGTGGTTTCACTCAATTTGGAGTTGAATTGATTTAGATATGAATTTGTGAGGTGAATACCATTTTTCAGTGCATACATAACTGATTTCAAATTTCATAATACACTAACTACTTTTCTTACCGAGGCCCGCGCTAGCCACTGTCAATGACTTGCGGGCCCGATGAACGATGCGTTTTCTATTCAACTCAGTTAAAAACGAAGGCCGACGGTGGGGTCCATCGCGGTGACTCGCTCATGGAACTTGGTCTCGCGCGCGCGCGCATGGTGCACGGGCTTACGGCGATGGGCCCACTCGTCGATCTCTCGCATCTCGCTTATCCACTCGGCCGTAAGGTCCCACACGGCGACACATTGTGACGGTTAAGACAACGCTTAAATGCTAATGATTGGCGCTTAGTCCTAATGACGTGCTACAGTGTGCCGGACGGCCTGGCAAGTCCCCGTCCGCTTGCCCGGAGGCTCGCCGGCGATTCCGGCCACGACGGCGCCAGCCAAGGGCATAGACAGAAGCACAATAGTGTGGCGCTCCTAATGAGAGTAGTCTCGACGGCGGAACCGACCTGTACCGGCGGCTAGCTGGAGTTGAGCGGCTGAGTACTAAGGACTAACTAGAAGGTTACCTGGGATAGATGGAAGCTCGGGGAAGCTTGAAGATGGCTGGAGCAGTGACAAGTGCGGAAAAAGGGGTTTCACGAGGAGAGGATGCCTGAAGCCAAAAGGAGGTAAATGAGAGCTAGGTATAGCTCAAAGATCCATAGAGGATATTCTAGGAGCAAGGAATCGAAGAGGAGCTTACCGGAATGAGGTGGGAGATGAAAGGTTTGATCTTCGGCCGAAAATGGAACAAACTTCGAATACACGCACACCTGTCGTGCATTGTCAAAATAAAGTTAGGGGAAAAGATCAGAAACCCAAGGCATGCGATATGACGCGCTCGGTTGAGGATAATACCTCTCGAAGACGAACAAGGCACGAAGGTGACCTTTAGAGTGTGCTCCGGAGGTGAGCTAGAGCACGAAGGGGGAAACCGAGGCTACAAGCAAAAGTACGAGCTGAGGTTAGCCAAAATGGAAAAGGCATTGATCACATAGACGATCGGAACCAAGCGGAGGAAGCTTACACCGGCGAGGAGCACGGGAGAGCTTCCCCTTCCTCAGCCGCCGAGAGGAAGAGTGAGGGAGAACTAGGGTTCTGAGGTGTCTTATGCTCGGGCGATGACGGAGATGGAGGCGGCGTGAAGTGGAGAATGCTCCGGAGTGGTTGCATGGGCGGCAGCTCACGGCGCGACGAGCTTCAACGGCGAAGCAGAGGCGGCAGCGTGGCGGCGTGCTCGAGCGACGCGATGGGAGGAAGACGACGATGCGTCGACAAAGACGGCCCCACAGGTCAGCGTCTCCTCGTTCACGCGTGAGCTGGAAACGTGGTCCAACGCTGGCCGTCAGATCTAGATCCCAGGGGTGAGGTTCGAAGACATGGGGAAAGGGCGGGGGCGAAGCGGTACGTGATCTCAGCCGCTGAGTTCCCATCGGACGGCCCTTGAGAGGTGCGTTTAGATAATCGGGCTGAGTCGTCTCGCCGAGTCGGACTCGAGCCCAAGGAACAGTAGCCTGGTTCGGTCTGAGTTTGACTGAGAATTTAAATGTTTTCTCCACTTTGACCAAGGGCTTAAAAATAGAAATAAATTTCCAAAAATCATGAAATAATTTGTGGAGGTTCCTGGGAAGATATAGTTCCCATAAAAATTATGAAAACCCACTGTTCATATTAAAATTTGTGACATTTAAATTCAAACATGTTGTATGTCTATGAATGTTGTTTGAATTTTAATTAGGTTCAAACTAGTCCCAAAAATTTTGGAAAAATTAATTTTATTCATGAGAATTAATTTAGTATTTAAATAAATTGATTCCAGATGATGATCACAACTTTTTATTACCGATGCTAAAAGAAAACCGAAATTTGAAGTGTATGTTTATATGAAATGAGATTTTCCAAGTACAATATATTATGAAATGATTTGAATTTGATAATGCATGTTAGTGAGATGCATTATAATCCATTTTAATAGTTGGGGCTGTGACAAGAGCGGTACAACCGCTTATGTTTGAGGTCCAAAAACAACAACTTTTGGAAAAATGTACCGCTACACAAACATCGGATGTATCGGGTTGCGGTAGTTTCGTGAAAAACACTGCGGTACTACCGCTCCATCGCGAGAGCAAATAAGTTCAAAAAACACATGTTCTGTAAAAAAATGTACCACGCTTTAAACGGTGTTACAGCGATGCAGTAGTTCCACAACTAGAACTCCAGTACTTCCGTTTAATCAAGAACGACCAGATCAGCTAACTTGAACGAAGTGTCCACGTGGACGACCCAGATTGAAATGAATGTTTGGACCGAAGGTTTTAACCGTACGATGTGAACAACTTTCAGATGGTCCAAACAAAACCAAAACATGGACAGCTCAGATTGAAAAGAACGTTCGGACCACAGGTCTTAACCACACGATTTGATCATACGCTCGGATGGTCAGATCGTTCACCGGTAGTACCACCAAAAGAAAATGGGTACTATCGTTTGAGCGATAGTTCTGCCAAGGAACTTCGGTACTACCGTTGGCAAAACAACAGCACAAGAACAAATAATCAGATAAAACACGTGGACGGCTCAGATTGCTTTGAACGTTCAGACCACAGGTCTTAACCACACGATTGAATGGACGGTCCGAACATTCACCGGTAGTACCACCAAAAGAACTCCGGTACTACTGTTGAGCGGTACTACCGCCAAATACACTTCGGTACTACTACAAATGCTGAGAAAACCAGAAATTACTTTCAATTAAAAACTCCAAATGCATGCATGGTCTTAGAATGATCCAAAAGGCACAAGAACATGCTTTCAAGCTACTAGTCGTGATCCCTCTAATAGTACAACATTTAACCTAAAATCCGATCTTCCAATTTTTTCTCCTAAGACCGGTAAACTAGAAAATGATCCTAGACTACTTGTACCTTGTCTTTGAACCATATTGATCTTTAGGTTGTCCTCTAGCATGCATCTTCATGTTGTAGTATACATCACCGGGACTAAACCTTTCAAATCACTCATTAAACATGTTAATTCCATATATCATATTATCATTAATTACAAAACAACTTATAGGGGTTTGTAGTAGTGAAACTAGAATGAATGCACTTGGGTTCGGCTCAACAACCTCATAATGAATGCAATTGAGTGTATCAGGTGAGTGAATGCTCTTAGCTCAAGAATGTAAATGTGCAAGCTCTTACTCTGTCCAAGAGCAGGTAGAGGGGTATTTATACCCCACAAACAAATTCGACCGTTGGGACTAAATCCTGAAATTTTCAAAGACGAACGGTAGTATCGCTGCTCAATGGCGGTACTACCGCACCTACTGAAAATAGACATCAACGGTTAGCGCAGACGTATTAATTGCTCTGAAAGAGCTGTTGGAAATTTGGCGCGGTACTACCGCCAACAATCATGTGGTACTTCCATTTTCTGGTTGTTCCGATTATAAGAGCGGTACAACCGCTTAGGTTTGAGGTCCAAAAACAACAGCTTCTGGAAAAAATGTACCGCTACACAAACATTGGATGTATCGGGTTGCGGTAGTTTCGTGAAAAACACTGCGGTACTACCGCTCCTTCGCGAGAGCAAATAAGTTCAAAAAACACATGTTCTGTAAAAAAATGTACCGCGCTTTAAACGGTGTTACCGCGATGCGGTAGTTCCACAACTAGAACACCAGTACTTCCGTTTAATCAAGAACGACTAGATCAGCTAACTTGAACGAAGTGTCCACGTGGACGGCCCAGATTGAAATGAATGTTTGGACCGAAGGTTTTAACCGTACGATCTGAACAACTTTCAGATGGTCCAAACAAAACCAAAACATGGACGGCTCATATTGAAAAGAACGTTCGGACCACAGGTCTTAACCACACGATTTGATCATACGCTCGGATGGTCAGATTGTTCACCGGTAGTACCACCAAAAGAAAACTGGTACTACCGTTTGAGCGGTAGTTCCGCCAAGGAACTCCGGTACTACCGTTGGCAAAACAACAGCACAAGAACAAACAATCAGATAAAACACGTGGACGGCTCAGATTGCTTTGAACGTTCAGACCACAGGTCTTAACCACACGATTGAATGGACGGTCCGAACATTCACCGGTAGTACCACCAAAAGAACTCCCAGATTATCTTGTTGAGCGGTAGTACCGCCAAATACACTTCGGTACTACTACAAATGCTGAGAAAACCAGAAATTACTTTCAATTAAAAACTCCAAATGCATGCATGGTCCTAGAATGATCCAAAAGATACAAGAACATGCTTTCAAGCTACTAGTCGTGATCCCTCTTAATAGTACAACATTTAACCTAAAATCCGATCTTCCAATTTTTTCTCCTAAGACCGGTAAACTAGAAAATGATCCTAGACTACTTGTACCTTGTTTTTGAACCATATTGATATTTAGGTTGTCCTCTAGCATGCATCTTCATGTTGTAGTATACATCACCGGGACTAAACCTTTCAAATCACTCATTAAACATGTTAATTCCATATATCATATTATCATTAATTACCAAAACAACTTATAGGGGCATAGATGCTTTCAAATGCTTAATTAAAAAGAATAATAAATAAATAAACAATTGCTTTGAAACAACCAATGAATTCTCCATTCACTTCCCAAGACAAACCACCAAGTGAATTACTTATTCACCAAACAAATATTATATTCATCAAGTGAACTTTCCATTTACACTCCGACATATTTTATAAAGAAACTCTATCTCTCATGTGAAATCCTTGGACACGTCCATAACCGTAGACACGGTTGTTTAAATAGTTTTAACTCTACAGAGATTGTACACTTTACCCATAAAATATAACTAGTGTAGCGATCACCAATCATAACAAAACCTTTCAGAAATTTCATCTCGACAATTGACTCTCCCATTGTGCAAATTATCACCCCAACCTCACCATTGGTTTGACGCACAACGTTGGACCTAGAGACGATAACCTCGCCCATAGATGTGACCTTAGAAAGGTTACACACCTCCACCCATATACTACATGAGTAGTCAAATACCAAAACTCCATAACTTACTAAGTTAGGCCCGTCCCATACCAGGCATATGGTTGTACGAAAAGGCCCATTTCAATGGCGCACAAGATGAAGCCCTTGACAATTTACTCAAGTGAGTCTACCACAAAACCCACAACATGTTAAATGCACACCCTCACTGCACAACTGCTCGCCCAAGCAAAAATTATTTTGTTTAACCAAGACCAATGACATACCATGTCATGGTACACAAATTTTAACAACAGTGGCTAACCACCACGATTCCATATTTTATTGTCAAAATTAATCATTGTTGACACATGCGATCATGAACCCATCATAGCTAAGCATCAATACGCTACCCATGTTGGTGATACAAATATGTCCAACTAAAATTATCCATGCTATGGTGACAAATAATTCATGGCATTCAAATAATCAATGGAGGCATAATAACAATAGGTAATAACTATACCCAAAGCAATTTGTATGAAGATAACATGCAATTGATATAAAACAATATACTTTTGAGATCATAGGTTCAATATGATCAAAAGACCATGACTTGCCTTGGCTTTGGCTTTAAACAGTTACCACACCTGGATCTTCAAAGTTCACTTCTGCTCCTACTCCGTGAAACAGATCATTAACGAGAGAGAAAACAATAAATGAGGCGCCAATTAATTCAAAAGAAAATCAAATAAAATAAAAGATAATGAAATTAACTCTAAAAGAAAGAGCTCAATTTTAGATGAATTTAGAAATTTGAATGGACTGAATCAGAGTTCGGATGAAAGAGAATGGCCTTTGGAAGATTCACATGAAAGGAAAAACAATTTATTACACCACACTAACATCAACAATGATCTTCGGCTGAAAGGAAATTCGGTTTGACAAGTGGGTCCCACTTGACATTGACTTGGTGCAGGGTGGACTAAGCTCACCTGTTTATGGGTTCGGGTTGGACTTGAGTTCACCACATGGAGCTGACTTGGGTGTTGACAAGGCTGCCAACTAGGATGCCACACAAGCAAGGATCAAAGATGGCATGCTGACTTGGCAATGAGATGGGACAAGAGAGACAAAGGAAGAGAGAGGCAGAGAGACATGGCTGGTGGTGACATTGGCTTCAATGAAGAGACGAGGTGAGGAGAGCTCATTTAACATCCTTGTGCGAATAGCATACTCTCTACACCTCATATACACTTGTTGCCCTCATTGTGAGGTTGTTGAGCAAAATTCAATTGCATTCATTTCTAGATTGATCTTTGGCACTTGATTGCCGACAAACAAAGATTGTGGTTCATTACTCTTGGTGTTTGCCGGCACCTAGACGGCTTGGCGAGGGTTCACGTGGTGATCTCTTCAAGGAGATTGTGAAGATTCCCGACGCCTAATTGTGAGTGGCTTGGTGTTTGCCATCTCAGAGCGGAGGAAGAATAACCACTAGTGGAATCGAGAGCAAGGCTTAATTTATGGAGCCGGTCCAAGTCACTTGGGCTTTCCTCAACGTGGACTAGTGAAGACCGACAAGTCTTCAATACTATGACAAAACATAGCGAGTCATCATTTGGTTATTTCTTTGCCTCTACTTTCCGCATTTATATTTCTAGCAAATTGAGATTTTTGTGATTATCATATTTAATTGTGCTAGAGATATATTTGTAGAGTCTTGTCTTGTAGTGTCTTATAGAGTGAGTAATTTGGAAATCACTCATGATATTTGGACTACTCTCTCGGAAATCCACGAGAGAACATCCATAGTCAAAGAGGCTAAATTTCATAGGCCCCAGATTAAGTATGAGATATTTATAATGTTGCCACATGAGGATATAAATAAAATGTACTCTCGCCTCAATAACATTGTAAATGAACTCAAAGGTCTAGGCACGTCACTAACCGATGTTGATATTGTGAGAAAAATGCTTAGGGCCTTGCCGGAGAAGTATGAGACCTTGGTGACACTCTTTCTCAACTCCCCCGAGTTGATAAGGATGACGCCACTACAACTGTTGAAAAACCTCATAACAAATGAGTTGTACAAGAAGGACAAGAAGGAGCTTTTGGAGCAATCTTCCTCTAAGAGCAAGAAAGTCACCGCCTTAAAAGCCAAAGCGGTGTCAAGTGATGAGTCTGAAGATGATGATTCTGAGGAGGAATTCGCTCTCCTCGTGAGAAGAATAAAAAAATTCATGAAAAGATGCTCATACCGAAGTGCTAGTCATGAAAAAGTAAAGAAGGGGCGCTCCTGCAATAACAATAAGCGCTATAGCAACATCCGTTGCTATGAGATGAGAAGGGGCGCATCGCCTCTCATTGCCCCACAAAAATGGATGATAAGGGCAAGTCATCTAAGAAGAAGGAATTTAATGACAAGAAGAAGCTTTTCAAGAAGCTTCACAAGGACGGCAAGAATGAAGCTCACATTGGAGAATGGAACTCCGATGAGGAGTACACCGACTCCGACTCCGATGAGGATGAGTCCCCCAAGAAGATGGGACTTATCAGCATCGATATCAAGAAGGCTCCATCACTCTTCTCGTCTCCTACATGCCTCATGGCAAAAAGAGAGAAGATAAAATTCTTTGCGGACGATGAACCTTTATATGATGAGCTCATGGATTTGTTAGTAGAATTGAATGAATATCTTGGAAAAGAAAAGAAAAAATTTAAGGACTTGGAGAAAGAATATCTCTCTCTTAAAGACTCTTATGAGGGGCTAAAGGAAGCTCATGACTTGCTTATCCAAGAAATTTCAAGCAAGTCTTGCATTAGTGTTGGAATTACATGTGATGTTTTAATAAAATGCCTAGTGTAGAAATTGCTAGAACTAGTACATCTACTTCATGTAATGATCTACTTGCCATGCCATGTTGCTCTAATATTGACTATAATCATGCTAATGTTAAGTGATGCAAAGCTTGTTGTTGAAAACAATGAGCTAAATGAGCAAGTAACCAAGCAAAGAAAAACTTGGAACAATGCATCAAGGGTAAGGCTACCATTGACAAGCTTTGAGTGAGAAAAGGTGCTCATTCAACAAAGAAGAACTTGAGTATGTACCCAAGAAGGGTAAGAATCCGGTAAACAAGCCCCCAAGGTTTGTTAAACAAAACCGTAAATATTGCTATAAGTGTTGGGAAATAGGACATTTGCAACAAGCTTGTCCTAATAGTAAGACTCTATCCCTAGGTTTATATGATTTATGTTATATGCTTAAGAAAACTAAGGATGGTAAAATTATTACAGATTTGTTGGCACTTCAATTTTAGACGCTAAAAAGAATCCTATTTGGGTGCCTAAAGCCTTTGTACTATCTTTCAAGGACCCAAACAAATTTGGGTACCTAAAAGAACTTAATTTTCTTTTGTAGGTGAACTACAAGACCGGTGGAAGGTATTGGGTGCTTGATAGTGGTTGCACTCAACACATGACCGAAGACCAGAAGATGTTCACCACCTTTGAAAATGGGAGCAATGAAAAGGTCACCTTTGAAGATAATAGCAAAGGAAAGGTTCTTGGTTTGGGTAAAATCGCTATCTCAAATAACCTTTCAATTTCCAATGTATCTCTTGTAGAAACAATAAATTTTAATTTGCTATCCATTGCACAATTATGTGTTCTTGGATTAATTTACTCATTCTCTAGAGATGGAATAACCATTTCAAAGGAAAAAGAAAATGAATTGGTTTTCAAAGGTTTTAGATTTGGAAATCTTTATTTAGTTGATTTCTCTTCTAATGATTTTTGTTTAAAAACCTGTTTAATGGCAAAAACTTCATTGGATTGGTTATGGCGTAGAAGGCTAGGTCATGTGGGCATGATTCAACTCAAAAACTTTTCAAATATGACTTAGTAGTAGGCTTGAAAGACGTGAAGTTTGAGAAAAATAGATTATGTAGTGCTTGCCAAGCCGGAAAGCAAGTTACAAATTTCCATCCTTCCAAAAGTATCATGTCAACTTCTAGGCCATTAGAGCTCTTACATATGGATTTGTTTGGACCAACAACCTATAAGAGCATCGAGGGCAATAGCCATTGTTTAGTCATTGTAGATGATTACTCTAGATATACATAAGCATTCTTCTTACATAACAAGGCCAAAGCCTCCAGCATTTTCAAAAGTTTTGCAAAAAGTGTTCAAAATGAATTTGATCTCAATATAAAGAAAATCCGTAGTGACAATGGTTCCGAGTTCAAAAACACTAAAATTGAAGATTTTCGTGATGAACTTGGAATAAAGCATGAGCTTTCCACTACCTACACTCCGGAGCAAAATAGAGTTGCAGAGAAGAAAAATCGAACATTAATTGAGATAGCTAGGACAATGCTTGATGAATATAATACTTCTGATAACTTTTGGGCGAAAGCTATCAACACTGCTTGTGCTGCCATAAATCACCTGTATTTGCATCGTTTTTTGAAAAATACTTCATATGAGCTTCTAATTGGCAGAAAACCGAATATTTCCTACTTTAGAGTATTTGGTTGCAAATGCTATATCTTAGGAAAGGGTGTTCGGCTCTCTAAATTTCAAAGTCGATGTGATGAAGGTTTATGGCTTGGTTATTTGTCTAATAGTAAAGCTTATCGTAACTTCAACAAAAACTCCGATTTAGTTGAAGAAACTTGTGATGTCCAATTTGATGAGACTATTGACTCTCAAGAAGAGCAAGAAAATTTAAATAATGTAGGTGATGAAGGACTGAGGAAAGCAATGGAGAATATACAAATTAGCAACATCAAGCCAAAGGAGGACACAAGTGAATCACCTTCATCAAAATAAGTTGAAGCTCCTACCTCTTTTACAACAAGTAACATTCAAGCAATTGGTTTGAAGGACAAATAACAACAACCTTCAACACTACCACCAAAGATTCATAATGCGATTGTAAAGGATCATCCAATAGATCAAATATTGGGTGACGTTAGTGAGGGTGTTCAAACTCGATCCCGTGTAGCTTTGTTTTGTGAATATTACTCTTTTGTTTATTCTTTTGAGCCAAAGCATGTAGATGATGCACTAGATTATCCGGATTGGGTGAATACAATGCATGAAGAGCTAAACAACTTCGCTCGAAACGATGTTTGGACAATGGTGGAGAGACCCAAGGAGCACAACGTGATTGGCACAAAATGGGTCTTCCGCAATAAACAAGATGAAAACGGAGTTATGGTAAGAAATAAGGCAAGGTTAGTCTCTCAAGGGTATACTCAAGTTGAGGGTTTAGATTATGATGAAACATTTGCACCCGTAGCTAGACTTGAGTCTATTTGCATATTACTTGCCTTTGCATCAATTTTTGATATTAAACTATTTCAAATAGATGTTAAAAGTGCTTCCTTAAATGAAAAAATAACCGAGCTTGTATATATTGAACAACTTCCGGGTTTTGAAGAACCTAAAATTCTAATCATGTGTATAAACTCTCAAAGGCGCTATATGGCTTAAAATAAGCTCCTAGAGCATGGTATGAGCGCCTTCGAGAGTTTCTACTCTCAAAAGGATGCAAAATTGGGAAGGTTGATACAACATTATTTTCCAAAATAATTAATGATAATTTCTTTGTATGTCAAATTTATGTTGATGATATCATATTAGGGTCCACTAAGCTACTTTCTTTGACTTTAAATCAAGCAACTCAAAGATGGAACATTCATAAGCCAAATTAAGTATGTTAAGGATTTATTCAAGAAGTTTGGCATGGAGGACGCAAAACCCATCAAGACTCCTATAGCGACAAATGGACACCTTGATCTCAATGAGGGAGGTAAACTGATAGATTTAGAGCTTTATAGATCCATCATTGGTATTTTGCTTTATCTTACTACATCTAGATCCGATATCATCTTTAGTATTTGCATGTGTGCACGTTTCCAAGCATCACCAAAAGAGTACCATTTGACGGCCGTAAAAAGAATTCTAAGATATTTAAAGCATTCCTCTAGTATGGTATCCTAAGGGTGCTAAATTTGATTTAATTGGATATTCAGATTCCGATTATGCGGGTTGTAAAGTGGATAGAAAAAGCACCTCTGGAAGTTTTCAATTGTTAGGAAGGTCTTTGGTTTCATGGTCTTCCACGAAACAAAATTCCGTAGCCCTTTCCACCGCCGAAGTCGAATATGTTTCTGCAGGTAGTTGTTGTGCTCAATTATTATGGATGAGGCAAACTTTGATGGATCATAGAATCAAATTCGATAAAACGCCTCTATTGTGTGATAATGATAGTGCCGTGAAAATAGCCAATAACCCAGTCTAACACTCAAGAACTAAGCATATAGATATAAGCCACCACTTCTTGAGAGATCATGTGAGCAAGGAGGATATTGTAATTAGCCACATTCGGACCAAAGACCAATTAGCGGATATTTTCCCAAACCATTAGATGAAAGCCTCTTTTGTAAGTTGAGGAATGAATTAAATGTCATAGACTATTCAAATATTGCTTGAACTCATGCCTTATGCATTTTGTTCCTATTTGGTGTTATTTGAAGCTTTCAAGAAAGATATCTTCAAATATTTTCCTAAAAAACCTCTATGTTCATAAAAATTATGTTATTAGATATTCATTAGTCTCTTCAATGTATAATGATCCTGATTGATATTTATTTGAGTGCAAAACTAGGGATCATTTGCATATTTCTATTTTCAAGATCTATCCCTGAAGTTCCAGAAAAATCAGAACTACCGTCCTGTAAGTTGAGGAACTACCACCGCTCACAGGGAGTACCAGCATTGAGTTCACGGTACTACTGCATCGGTTGGTAAAGCCATCACCAAAAACGTTGTCGAAAACATGGTTGAAACCAGCGTGGTCAAAAACATGGTTGAAACCAGCGTGGTCGAAAATGTGGTAAAAAACGTGGTCGAAAATGTGGTCGAAACCTGTATGGTCAAAAGCATGGTTGAAACCATCATGGTCTAGAACGTGGTCGAAACCATCGTGGTCGAAAACCAACGTTGTAGAAGACAAATGGGTCATCGGTACTACCGACATCGAAAACGCGGTACTACCGCTTTGATTGGTGAAATTCATTAACTGCCTTCGCACGGGTCTTTAACCCTCCATCTTCCACGAGCGATTATTCCTGCACCCTCTCTCTCTCTCTCTCTCTCTCGCTTGCCGAAGAACCCTCAAATGCTCTCGAGAGATCTTAAAGTCTTCTCGTAAAAATGCCTTTAATCCCCTCTTTTGCCTTGCTTTAAAACCCTAGGTCAAAATTAGGTTCATTTGAGAATGTGGATAATTTAATAAGTTTTTCTTAGGCAAATTGCAAAAAACTAGTGTCCCATGATGTCTATGCATCTATTTTGTAGATTCAATCCATTAGAAATACCAGTACAATCCAAGCATTACTTGCCCTAGAATGTGTTAAGAGAAGGTAGTACTTCCGCATCTCGATACTACCACCTTTTGCACGTCGGTACTACTGATTTCTCTAACAAGACAACCATTTCATTCCATTCAATTTTAAACCTACTTTAGTTGATCTATAATTTCTCCTTGTAATCTGTCCTCTCTGTTTGAAGATGCCTAGGACCAAGAGAACTACTCGCAAATTCTATGGCACTCCGGGAGTTCCGAGGTCAAGACCCTTGCTCCCCGATCAAACCTCCTCTCCTCCTCAGCCGCGTGCAGCTCACGCACCTGCCCAAGTCAATCCAGAGCGAATTCAAAAAGGAAGAGAAGATAGAGGCAAATCTCCTGCTCCTGATGATTCAGAAAATGAGGAGAGTTCAACCCAGGCAGAAAGTGAATCTAATGAGA
The DNA here is from genome assembly GCA_036346255.1 of Ampelocalamus luodianensis. Taxonomy (NCBI): domain Eukaryota; kingdom Viridiplantae; phylum Streptophyta; class Magnoliopsida; order Poales; family Poaceae; genus Ampelocalamus; species Ampelocalamus luodianensis. The sequence continues at coordinate 19,703,385 of CM070622.1, read as the reverse complement.
AAATAGAAGAGCATGAGGAGCAACCAATCAATCTAGGGACGATCATAGGAGAAGAATACGCTATACTGTGTCATAGAAATCAATTTGTGCTCCCAAGGACATCTACAAATCCTAAATTCCACACTAGAGTTCAGGAGTTGGTATATGAACAGATGTATGGTCCCCATAGGCAATTTGCTGATCATAAATATGTGGATTGGGCACATCTAAATTCCCTGGACAAGTATGATGGAGCATATCGGCTATTTTGAAGGGCCAACATCCATGACCTAGTAGCGCTAAAATGCGACTACGATGAGGAGATCATTAGGCAATTCTATACCACACTATATATATCTCCTGATTTCAATCATATGGCATGGATGACTGGTACCACCTATTTGGATTGCCAGAGGCACGAGTTTGAACTAGCTTTAAGGACAGAGTCAAGCAGCTATGAGAAAGTTTATGACAGACCTGCCCTTTTGGTTCTAGCCTGAACGGAGTACTATGATGAAAATGTCAGATATACTCCGGGCAAGCTAGCTGGTCTCCTGCCTATTCCCAGCTTGGTCAACAAGATCATTAACCATACCATTCTCCCTAAGAACAGGAATTTTGATACCATTAGAGGGCATGCTTGGAACTTGATAGATAACATCATGCATGGTAGGAGATTTGAAGTGGTAGATGTTGTCCTTCGGGAGATTGCTTCTTTCAAGAATGATCGGATCAAAAGAATCAATTATGCTCCTTATATCATGGCTTTGATCATCCGAAAGACCGGATATCGTGGAGGCTTGGGATCCGTCCACAAGCCATACAAGCCACGCGAGGGTCCTCCCATTCCTGTAGCTTCTCGTCCCCGGGCTCAACAAAGGGAAGATGCACCAAAAGAAGAACAAGTTTCTCTTTCTCAGATCTACTCGGTTGTCCTCCAGATTCGTGACAAACAGGCCAAGGCGTTTGCATCTCTTTCCACCCGAATGGACTCCATTGATGATCAAGTGACCTCCCTCACTAAGAGAGTCACGTCCATCGACCGCACCTTGGCTCGTCCTCACTCTCTAGTCCATTTTGGCCGTCGTCGCCACTGTGATCCTTCTCCTTAGGAACTACAGGAGTAACCCTTTTTGGTATTTTGATGCCAAAGGGGGAGAAGAAAAAGAAAGGAAGGTGCGAGATGGGGAGAAGCAAAGGAGGAAGTCTAGAAAATTATTATCTACTATATAGTACCTACATATATATGTCTGTTTCGATGTAATGAACTTGTGAACTTTGTAATATTGTGGAACTTGGTACTTGGTGATATGGTTAAGTTATTCTCTGTAAATTGCAATCTCTATCCTGTGTTTGATTATAGTATTGTCAATACCCTCAAGTTCAACAAACAAAAGAAACTCCGCCAAAATTTTCAAAATCTCTACATGTGCTTGCAACAGCAACTTCTAATTTATATGCATATATTTAGGGGGAGCCTTATTTGAAATGACTTTTAAAAGCAAATAATTCTCAAAACTCATTTGAGCTCATTGCAAGAATTATTTTTAAAAATCACAACAAGAATATACAACTCGTTTTCAACAAGCGGTATATTCAAAACTATATCTTTCTCACATATTGATTGGGTTGTCATCAATTACTAAAAAAAGGGAGATTGAAAGCATCTAGACCTCTAAAAATTATTTTGGTAATTAATGACAATATATGAATATGAGACTACATATTTATTGAGTGTTTAAAAGGTTTAGTCCCAGTGATGAATACAACAACCTGGATATGCATGCTAAAGGTCAATATGAAGATCAATATGGTTCAAGATAAGGTATAAGTAGTCTAGGATTCCTTTTAATTTTACCGGTCTTAAGAGAAAAGGATGGAAGACCGAATTTTAGGTTAGATACCGTACTATTAAGAGGGATCATGACTAGTAGCTTGATAGCATATTCTTGTGCCATTTGGATCAATTTAGGATCATGTATGCACTTAAAATTTATTTTGAAAGCCAACTATGCTTTTCTCATAAAAGTCGGTAGTACCAACGTTTACGTGATGGTACTACCGCACAGCGGTATGACCGGGAAGGTGTTGTGGTACTACCGCAACCTGGTCAGACCAAAACTTAGTTGGCGGTACGTTATTTCCAGATAGGGCCAATTTTGGACCTCTAAGGGAAGCGGTAGTATCGCCCTATGTGAACGGAATTAACGGAGAATGGTACTACTGCATATTCAATGACGGTAGTACCGTGCTGCAAATTCAACAGCCAGTTTAGAGGCATTAATTTTGTCTGCTATAGCCGTTATTGTGCAGTCGGTGGAAGTGCGGTAGTACCGGCCGATGAACGGCGGTACTACCGCTTGTGCTGAAAAATTCAGGATCTTGTCTCTAACAGTCGAATTTGCTGGTGGGTGGGGGGGTATAAATACCCCTCCACCAGTTCAAGGACGACGTGAGGAGACCTCATTTAACATCCTTGAGCTAAGAGCATACTCTTTATGCCTCATATACATTTGTTGTATTCATTATGAGGTTGTTGAGCAAAATTTAAGTGCATTTATTTCTAGATTGATCCTTGGTACTTGATTGCCGTCAAGCGAAAATTGTGGTTCATTACTCTTAGTGTTTGCTGGCACCTAGACAGCTTGGCGGGAGTTCGCACGGTGATATTTTTAAGGAGATTGTGAAGAGGCCCGGTGCCAAATTGTGAGTGGCTCGGTGTTCGCCATCTCTGGAGTGGAGGAAGAACAACCACTAGTGGAATCGAGGAATAAGGCTTAATTCATGGAGCCGGTCCAAGTCGCTTGGGCTTTCCTCAACGTGGACTAGTGAAGACCGGCAAGTCTTCAATACCACGACAAAACATAGTGAGTCATCATTTGGTTATTTCTTTTCCTCTACTTTTCGCATTTATATTTCTATCAAATTGAGATTTTTGTGATTGTCATATTTAATTATGCTAGAGATATATTTGTAGACTCTTGACTTGTGGTGTCTTAGCTTTACTAGAACTGAGTAGGTCTTGAATTGCAATATAAATCTTGCTTAGCATTAGAATTGTAGAAATTAGTTTTAGAAAGCAAGAATTTTAAAACCTCCTATTCGCTCCCTCTCTAGTTGGTTATCCTTGATCCTACAACCGGGTTGGCGAGATAACGAGGATCACCAAAGGCTTCTTGGAGTGGCCGAAGGGTGCTCGGAGTAGGGCGAGGTGAGTTTGACCGGCGACGAGGAAAATGACTGGTGGTGGTAATTCAGTGAACGGGAGTGACAAAGAAAGATAGGGATTGGGAGAGAAATAACTAGCGCACACTTTGACGTGCAAAGAAAGGCTAGGAGCTCATCGAAGGTGTAGATCAACAAGCGGGCGGCGCTGCCGGATTTGGGAAGGAAGGTCAATGGCAATTCGAAGATGCCCGGTTGGAGTTGATGAGAGAACGCTGCCGACCTCGACGAGGCGACTCCAATGGTCAAGATAATGCAGCCTGAGATGCACTCCAGATGACAAAATCCGAGGACAAAGAAAATTCAATGGCAGTGGGTCCTTGACGAAATTCGGCGGATGGATTGCGAGACCAGGACCGGCGGTTTATAGTTTCAAGGGAGGTGAACGACGCGATTAATTTGGCACGAGAGGCACTCTTTATATAGCACCGAGGATGGGAGTTCCAAGAGGAGCCGACAGCGCTGTCGTTCGGTTAAAGGACTCAGAGTCAAGGACGGGCACGGGAACGGGAACGGGAACAAGAGTCCATGCGGAAGGTGATGATTATGTGGCGACGGGACCCACAGTCAGTGAACCTCAAGAAAAGGAAAGAAAGAGGTCAGCTTCGGCGCTGAGAAAAACGGGCGCAGGCCAATGCTCGGCTAGGCTGGCTTCACGTGCGCACAAAAGGGAAACGGGCCGACCGAAGGAAAGAAAAAGGCAACCGGGCCAAAAGGAGAAAAGTAGTGGGCCAAAAGAAAAGATGGTGCGACCGAAAGGAAAGATTGAGCCAAAGGGAGAATCTGGATTAAAGAATTGATTTTCGATTTAAAGAAATTAAGACAATTAAACCGAGCTCAAGTAAATAGCAAATAAATCACAAAAATTCCTAGAAAATTCTAGATAAATCTCTGGAACACCAGGAACTCAAATAAAACAACTTTTAATTTAATTAAAGTTTAGATTGTTCATATTAAATCCTTTTTATTTCTAAAAATTCAGATTAAGCTTTAACTTAAACAGAAAAATTCAAAAGATTATTTTATTTTTAAAACTTCAAAAACTGACCAAAATTTGGGATGTTACAAATCTACCCCCCTTAAAAGGAATCTCATCCCCGAGATTCAGGCTGACTAAAGAATAAGTTAAAACCCACCTTGCTTACTCTTCCAAAAAGATTTCTCTTACAAGTAAAACAAAGCTGCAACTGACGCAGGTCTAACTTAAAGACTTAGCAGAAGTGACATTCTGAATTGGTTGAACTTCTTCTATAGTGACGTGATTCAATCTTCCTCTTTCAAAGAATTACCAGATGAAGACTAATGACTGATGTCTTATGCTCTAGATTGCCTCTCCCTCCTCCGTCTACTGACTTCAGCCTTTATATAGTGTATAAAGGGGTGGCAGTTTCTTCAAGCCAAGAGGTATCCACCATTTCAGACGATGAAGTGGTTGATGGAGGTTGTTGTTAGAGAGATAACACTCCCACGTCTCCAGGAAGTTGTTGTTAGAGATAGAGGAATGGACGTGAGGTTATTCTAGAGAATAACTGCGTATATTAACTACTGTGTGTATTTAACACGATGCATAAAACTCCCTAATCGATCAGGCCCACAAGTTAGCAAGCCTTATCAATTATAGGGTTGTTAAAGCCAAGTTGGTCGTAGAAGATTCAACGACCACAGGATGGTCGTAGAAAGGCTTACGACTATATCATGGTCGTAGAAAGACTTATGACCATGGGGTGGTCGTAGAAGGGTTTACAACCATGTCATGGTCGTAGAAAGACTTACGACCATTGGGTGGTCGTAGAAGGGCTTACGACCACATAGCTAAGTTTCTCTCTTATGAATGTTAAAGGATACACTTAATATCAGTATAACAATATATTCATCTATGATAAGAATTACAGATAAATAGTAAATTAAGGATTATTATATTCTCGTCAGCTTCCTTTTAAGACAGAAAGAACCACAACTACTTGGGCACGCACTGCCACCTTTGCAGACCGAGAGGATAACATACTGCGACGCTACCTTTTCAGACCGAAATGACCACACTCTGTCACGACACCTTTTCAGAATGAAAAGACAACACTAGGTCACGCCACCTTTTCTGACCAAAAAGACCGCACACTATCAGTCCATGCACTTCCACCTTTGCAAGACCGAAAAGACATCACACTGCAACACTACTTTTTTAGACGAAATGACTACACTATACCACGACACCTTTGCAGACCAAAAAGACAACACATTGTGATGCTACCTTTTCGTACCAAAATAACCACACTCCGCCATGCCAACTTTTCAGACCGAAAAGATAACACACTACGACGCAACCTTTTCGTACCGAAATAATCACACTATGCCACACCACCTTTTTAGATCGATATATTTGCACTTTTCCTTCCACCCTTAGCATTACACCCTATCTGCTCACAAAACGAGGGCGAAGAAAGCTGGAGGATAACACTACACCACTATACCCAAAATTTCACTCCAACTTGGTTCACACAACAGAGATGATAGAGATGTCGGACTAGTTGTTGAACTTCTACGCAAAGATGCCGTGGAAGCGCAAGTGGCTTGCCGAGGGGGCTAAACTCTACCCCGATTGTTCTATGATGGATGCGTCGGTACCATTGGAGTTCCCACACCCGCAATATGTGTGCAAAGAACAGGCGAAGATTATTCAGTCCACACACCCGGCAACCACTGCCCAGGGGTACTACAGGCGCAGAAACATCCTCGTAAACAAATCTTATAGATTTTTCACATATTACATTGCATTCCACATATCCCTAACTTCAGGGGTGCATAATGGCAGCTGGAGATGCGATGCAACTTCTTTCAATGGATCAACGGCCTGGACATGTACGATAGGGCGTTCATCGAGCAGAAATACATGTTCGACTACGCGAAGCGAGTTTATACCTTCGAACGCTGAAAACCTTACGTACCCGACCCTATTGAAAATGCACCAAATAAGCCTAGGAAAGCTGGGTGGTGGTGGAGGACACCCGAATAGGAAGTTGAGTACGATCAGGCCGAGCGCGCAGCGGACAGAGCGAATGCTCCTGCTAGTGAGATCGTCAGCTGTCCTAGCACTCCCCGTCGCCCGGGCGCATTCCATATCAAAGATGTAAGTTAGGTTCAATTTGCATCCTGATTATTGATTTGGCCCTATGTTCTGCTATCCTAATATCATTCAATCGTCCAGCCCGTCTCGCAGAACATGGCTGACTTTGAGACCGATCGTCGCCGCCGGCAGTCCAGAAACAAGGGGAAGGGACCGATAGGCCTCCAGGACTAATTAACTTCGTCTCAATCAACCTTTTTTTTATTCCAAAAAAGCGCACATGTATCGTAGGTGTATTTCGGTTTGTTGATTCGTACATATATTGTTGTTTCTAATGCATGTAACCAAACCCAACGTGCCATGTAATTTATAATTAAATTATGAAGTTTTTCAAACTTAAATATCTTTTCCCAAATATTTCGACTATTAAGTATGTCATAATATTTTTCTATAGGAATCGGTTGTACGAATAATACGATCGGGACAACAGCGCGTATGGTAATTCTAAACCCAAATTTTTTTTATTTCGCTCCGAAAGGGGTTGTTTGTGTTATTGGGCCACCGATCTCTCATTCTTTGCTTCATATTTCTTTATCGTCTCCAATTTCGGATTCCGAACTAGGCGCACACTTAAAGATATTACCAAAAATTCTTTGAAAATTACTAAATTTTTAGGCTAAATTCTGTACACACAAAGAAAACAGTACTCTGTCACCAGTTGAATTCACGACAGGGCCCTGTAGCCAATTGGAATGGCGACGGGATCCTGTCGCCAATAATTTAACTGGCGACAAGGGCCTATCAGGACTGCTGTCATTAGTTGAATTGGCGACAATATGCTAGTTTTGTCAAAAAAAAAATCGACTATTTAATTTTGTAATTTGTTATTAAATTAATATTATTTTAAAAAATTCCAAGAAGTCGTATTTCTGAATTCTGACAGCGTGTTTGTGACAGCTCCTTTTTTGCCGCCCTCTCGCATGGGAAAGGGAGAATACAAAAGGAAAAGACGTAAGATCGCATCTATGTCTTTGCCTTTCTTCTAGCTCTGGTAACGTTTGGTCGTAGTCACTGAAACTTGCCCTTCTCCTCCAACTTTGAAGTGTATCCTCCGTATCTAGGTCAGAGCAATGCCTATATTTTCCCCATAGGCATAGTGGATTTTCACGTCAGAATTTCAATGTCGGAAGCATGGCATGGCCAGCTTTCTTACTTGCGAGTAATACGATTCTGTGCGTCCGTGTGGAGATTTCTCGCACGCAGCCGTGTCGTGCCGTCGTATTGTTTCTCTCTTGTGGTGCACTCGTAGGATTCGTGTCCCATGCATGGACTAAGCTAAGACTCGTCAATGCAAGTCGCCTATTTGGAAATTTCGTCAGGCTTACCACGACGAGTTATACTATGTATGAAGCAAAACACAAGACGATCACGTAGCTCTACAGCGTGTGAGGCACGGCAAACTCTTCTTCTGCTTTTGGCATTCTTTAGTGTGCTCGATGCATACGAATGCTGTTGTATATCTGACTCGGCATCTATCTCTGGTAAAATGTACAAAGGTTTTGGCATGTTGCTTTAGATAATATAATATGTATGCACACACTGAAAGGTCACAGCTTTTACCTAAAACTAGAAAATCACTCGGCACAAGCTTGATATTAACATCCCAGAAGTAACCGTCGGCGCTGTCTAGCTAGCTTAATTTCTAAATCCTTCTTTATTCTAAAATTGACTTACAATGTAGCATAACACGCCACCTTAAAACTATATACTCGTCAGATCGAACTCAATTAAAATATCAATCCTCTTATCATAAATACTTAGGACATGCTTTGATTTGGCACTTTCAAATAGTGAAAGTTTGCGAAACTTTATGCCTCGTTTCATGAAAATGCATCCTTTTATAGAAAGACACAATTCTATGGTACCCTTGAAAGTATAAATAGTTTAGCACTCATGAATGAGTGTTGATAGTAGAAGTACATATCATTGAAGAAACCACAGCAAAGCGCAACTGACCTACTAGTTCTAACTATTTCATTAAGGCAATCCTTCCCATTTTTTCTTTTACTTTGAAAATGTTTTTTATTTATTGAGAAACACTTTGGATTTGGAGAAAGGAAAAAAAGTAATAAAGGGAAAATAATACAAGTATACAACTACAACAAGACAAGTGAAAAGGAAATAAAGGGCCAGAGAGTCCATGAGCTGACCCAGGTGCGAAACATGAACGGTTAGGCCCATATGCGAATGCAAAATTCCATAATCTTCTGATCGGCTAAGCCCACGCTGTTAACATCTTGAATCGGGCTTCTTGAGAAAAGTAACTAGGCCTATTAGGAAATGGGCATATCTTGCTCTTTTTCTCATCCACAGCATGCTGCAGACAGTCGTTGAGAAGATTGTAATTGTCAGATACCAGGCACCAGACAACATATTACTTTTTGTTAGAAAAACTCTGATTTATATTAACTAGCAAGGTAGCTTGTGCATTTGCAGCTAAATTTATTACAAAGTTTGTAGTATCAAATGAGATAACTTAAATGATTGAGAATATGTTTACGTATCTTATAGGTTATTTAGATTTTTGAGACATCCGAAACATTGGAAATGACAATAGAAACTTGAAGAAAAATACAACTTGAGAAAATGTAATTGAAGTATGAGCCTTGATGTAAGAAAATCATTAAGCATAATAAGTTGTTGGTGTTCTTAGAAATGTAACCACTCTCCATTATGCATAGATAATATAGCTACATACCTATATTTTTACTCTGTTAGTTACTTTTTTCTAAATTGTATGCATACACATGTACCTCTATTTAATCTCAAGCAACAAGTTGATTATGTGTGTGTAAATCATCTTATTAGTTTATATCAGACAGAGTACTTTGCTCATGCATATACCGATGCACCATGGACGACCTACCTTGAACTTATCTTTCCTCGCACGCCGGCTGTCACAGCCCCAACTAATTAAATTGGATTAATATGTATTTCACTAACATGCATTATCAAATTCAAAACATTTCCATAATATATTGTACTTGGAAAATCTAATTTGGGGTGAACATACACATCAAAATTCACATTTCAATTCGAATCAGTGATGAAAAGTTGTGATCATCATCTGAAACCAATTTAATCAAATACTATATTAGTTTTCATGAATAAATATATTTTTTCCAAAATTTTTGGGACTAGTTTGTACCTAATGAAAATTCAAACCAACTTAAAAGACATACATTAAGTTTGAATTTAAATATCACAAAATATATTATGAACAATGGGGTTTCATAATTTTATGGAACTATATACTCCCAGAACCCCACAAATTATTTCATGATTTTAGGAAATTTATTTCTATTCTTAGAGCACTGGTCAAAGTGGTTTGCTAATATTAATACTTAGTCAAACCTCAGCCCAAACCCTAGACATCGCTCATTGGACTCGAGCCAACTCGCGAAATGACTCGCCCAACCAACTAAGTGCACCGCACTGCAGCCCTTCGATGGACAATCAACGCCGAGATCTTTGAGCTGTTCGACCTCCCGAATCGCGTCGCATCCGAGCCGCCCATTTAAGATCCGACGCCCATATTTTGCCATGTCACGCCGCACGACCGCACGAGCTCGACTGCGCGACGCGTAATCACCGACATGGCGAGCCCACATGTCGTGGTCGTCTTCAACCTCTGGCCGACTAACGCCGTAGTTTAACGCCACGCGGCCGAGGATGCCTTCCACTCCGCCACCGCTGCGGATAAAGACCGCCGCATTGGCCAATCCTCGAAGCGCCCTCGCCTAACGCCGCCTCCGTCGCCGCCACTCACTCGGGTTAAAACCGCCTCCTGCCTACTTTGGCTCACTTCTTCTCCGCTAGCGGAGAAGAGGAAGCCTTGCCTCGTTTCTACTGGTAAGCTTCCACCGGTGGTGCTCCTCCGCTCCATGTTCGTTGGCATTTCCATTTTTGCTAAAGCGAACACTTGCTTTTGCTTGTAGCATTCGCCCCATCGTCGTGCTCTAGCTCTGCACTCAGAGCACGCCCAAGGACACCTCGTGTCTTCTTCGTGTCCGAGAGGTAATTATCCTCACTCCACCGTGTCACCGTGCATGCTTTACCTTTCTAACCAAAACCCTCACTTTATTTGAACAATGCATGACAAAGTGCGGTATTAGAAGATTGGATCATTTCCGACTCGAGCAACTCTTCATCTCCCACCTTGCTCCGGTGAGCCCTTCCTCAATCCCTTTCTCTTACAGCCTTCCTAGTATGACCTTCGAGCTATCCCGAGCACTCACTTGAGTTGGTTTTGCTCGGGGGCTCCTCTACCGCAAAACCGTGCATCATCCTCTTCTTCTCCAAGGCCGACCAAGTCTCCAGCCTACTTCACGCTTCCTCAAGCTCTCTCCTAGCTCGTGACCTCCTTGTAGCCTTTAGGACTTGGGCACATGCTTGTATGAGCTGCGAGCTTTACCTTTCGCTTGTGCATTTGCCGTGATGGGCGCCGCCGCCACTTCGGCCAGCCGCAAGCACGGCCACCTCTAGCACTAAGACCACTACCCTAGCCGCGCAATGCTATTGCGAAGCTAACGCAGCACCGGCGAGTTCGCCATGGCGCCAGAAGCGCCGACGAGCCGCCCGCAAGCGGGCGGTGGCGTTTTGCCGTGTCGTGACAGGGACGTGCATCGTGAGCTCGTCATTAGGCGCTAAGCACCGAGGATTGGCATTCAATGGCCGTCTTAGCCGCCGAGTTGAGTCATTGACGTGGGGCCATGCATGCAAAGCCGCGTGGGTGAGAGAGGTGAGTGAGAGGTCGACGAGTGGGCCTAGCCCATTGACCCGTGACGCCGCGCGCAGTGTGCGTGGACCAAGTCTCGTGAGCCGCCACCGACAAAGGGCCCCATCTCACAAGACGCAGCTTAAATCGAGTTAAATGGAAAACGACTGCTTCATCGGGCCCGCAGTCGGCCGATCGTGGCTAGCACATGCTTCGTAGATAAAGTAGTAATTACATTATGAAATTCGAAATCGTTTATATATACACTTAAAATTGAGAATAACTTTAGAAATGCATAACTATTTCATCTCAACTCCGCACTTAATGAAACCACTTCAAAATTTACATTTCTATCAACTTTATATGAAAATTGGTTTCAAGCATGTCTCTCAGAAAGAAAGTATTATTTGGAGATTTACCCATTAAAACTATTATTCTTACAATAGAAAAGAATCAAACCTTTAAAAATACATAAGTAAATATTGAAACTCCAAAACAAGTGAAACCTACTTTGGTAATTTTCACTTTCAGTATACTTATTTCTAAAAATGGTTTCCTCTTATCTTTATCACGAAACTATATTTAGGAGAAATGAACATTAAACCCTATTATTGATATACTATAAAAGGCTGATAACTTTGAAAATACATAACTAAATCTTGAAAGCTCCAAATAGAGCAAACTCAACTATTTTGAACTTGTATTAATATTCCTATTTACCTATAAGTTAGTGCAATGATAATTGCTTGCATGCTATTTTGATTATGTCGATATTTTTTTTGTGATGTGTAGTTTAGTTATGTCCTATGCTTGAGGTTAATCTTGAATTATGCCAACTCCTATATGCTTAAGATATGATGTGTGAATTATGGGTTATAGAATTGCTTAGCCATGCAAGTCTAGATATGTAGTTCGATCGTCTGAATAACCTTGCGGTTTTGGGATAAACACAACTCTCATTTTATGATTTATACTTCAGATCTTTGTAGCTGTTTTATGAGTTAAGTTTTGTCATTTTTAAAATGAGATATGGTCCGACAAGTGTTGGTTAGTGATGGTGCTTTGTGCACGAGCATTGGTTAAGTGGAAGGACTTGTCCGACAATTAAGGACCGAACTTTGGGTACCGCTGCTCAAGAAACACTCGTGTCGCCACACGCGTATATGGGTGCCGTATGGTTAAGTAGGGGAGGGTTTTATTGTGTTAAGTCCTTGGTGGTGTAAGGGCATAGCGACCGTGAAATCCTATGTTCTTTAGGAGCCGATGTAATCCTTTATAGTGTGCAAGGGAGCGCCAATTCTTTTGTTTTGATTGCATCAGATTTCCAATATAACTTGTGAGCCCCTAGCAAGTGCTATCGACGCTTGTACTAGGCAAGGAACCATCTCACAAGGGGGACTTAGCCCAATGGGATCTTCTTGTTTGAAAATGATCAGATCTTGATTTATCTTACCGGCATACTATAGGAAGTATGCTATATTCGGAGGCATCCGGAGGCTTACGGGCCAATCAAGTCGTGGGTAAGTAGTACACCCCGCAGGTATAAATCTATTCGAATAGCCGTGTCCACGCTATGGACGACCGCTGAAATTTGTGGTCGCTTATTGTTAGACTTTTAATTAAAATTGTGGTTGAACTTGGTAATCGCCATGGACGGATGTTCATGTGTTTAGTGCATCAAAGTGGGCTACCACTTTGGTCCTTGTATGATTGAATTGTTTATTACCAAATGCTTTACCATATGCTTTACTTCTACTTCAAATCTGATTTTAAAATGGGCACATGAAAACTAGTATGTGTAGGATGTTAATTGTTGCTTCTCTTTCGCAAAACTAAACCAATATGAGCCATCCTTTGAATGACCCTTATGCATAACTATTTTTATTTGTGTAAGACTTATGAGTACACTTGTACTCACCCGATGTTTGTTGGCCTTTTCAGTGAGGAAGATTATGAGTATGACGATCTCGCTAGTGTTGACTTGGGTGACACTAATGAGTAGTGTGTTATCATTTAACCCCAATGGTTGTCGATGGGTGATGGGCATACCATCGCTGGTCTTTTGCTTTATCTATTTACTTCACGCTACTTGATACTTTACTTGAATTTGGCCGGTTGGCCGTTTGTAATAAGCTGTAGACCTTAACTATTATGCAGTATGTATTTTTAATCTCTTATTGTATGCGTTGTATGGATGTAATCAACATTGGATGAGGGTATGAGTATATTGGTCGTTGATCTTGGGAGCCAATATAAGTCATACTCGTTGTTGATGAATTCCCATTTAACTCACTAAGTGTAGTGCTTCGATCGAAGAGAATCGATAATCATGTAGCGCCGCAAAGGAGCAGCGCAGATGATCGTTGAGGCTCTAGGATTCGCTAAGCCTCTCACTTGGATCGAAAGTTAAATTGAATTATTTACCGGAGACCCGTGATTATGTCTCTAAGACCTTGTCTAATCTCGGCCTTATGGAGATAATCATCGGGTCCCCACAAATGTTGGTATCAGAGCCATACTGACTGTAGGTGAGAGGTAGCATTGGCGTTAGAGTTAGTAAGCCTTCTGGAGTCAAAATATTTTGAAATTATCAAATTACTTTTAGAAAGTTTAAGTTAAGAATATCTTTTATTCCTTATCCATCTTAGTATCTCTTTCTCTCCCCGATCCTGCTTTGGTTTATGAAACTAACTTACCTTGCCTTCTTGCCCTTAGATGAACCCTCAGTACCTTGTCCGGGAAACTCAGGCTGAAGGAGTGGATGGATACCCGGCGTTGCTGCGAGACATGATGTGGAGGGCGAACTTCACATATCAGCCCACTTATTCCATCTACCCGTGATCGAGGACCGTGAATGGAGGAATTTATGGCGTTGATAGATATCGTTGCTAGACAAGTCACGGAGCATACCTACCGCTTCCAGCGCGTGGTACTTCGAGGCCATGGTGTTACAAGAAGTGGCCTTCAGGCATGAGTCGCTTCGCACGACTCGACAGAGTTAGCCCGGCCCCATATGATCACTTTCCGATGTGCGCACATGCTAGGACGTGAACTCGCTTGCTAGGATCCGCTTTGGGAGGACCCCAAGTCGCAAGCGATTGGCGAGATTGGTCCACGAATGGACCAAATGCATCGCCGCATGGTGCATGAGTTGTGGGAGACGCGATGGCGCCTCATTGAAGCTCAGAGCACTTAAGGCTCATGCATGACATGAGGCTCATTCATCCCAGGTGCTATATGGCACTAATATGATCTCCCTTATCTTTCTCGCGCCAGCAGTTGTCGCCTTCCCGTGGTAGAAGGTCATATTAACGCCATAGGGTCGCCCTTGCGCTCTTCCTAATCTAGGGACCCCGATGATACTGGATCCCCTGGGGCACATCTTCTGGACGACTTTCCGGTGAACTTTGACCGAATAATATCTAGGTCATAGGGCGAAAGCTCTATGTTTGAGCTTGTATCCTTAGGTTTATGTAATAGGGTAGTGGATGTCGAATCGCTATGTTTTATTTGCAAACACTACTATTTCAGTGTAATTTTAAGCCTGCGGGCGCTTATGTACGGAGTGTATCGATTTGGTTTTATGTTGATTAATGTTTGGTGTTCCATTTGATGTTACACTTTTCATGCCTTCTTATATCGATTGTGCATATATAGCCAAGTAATGGCTTTTATCTCATTTACTAACCATCCTTGCCTAATACAGGATGACAGGACCGACTACGCGATCAGGAGCCCTGCGCATAAGAGGCTACCCATCTAGGGCACCTGCCTAGCACCCTTGAGCGATTTCTACGATCGTGGCAGTCATCCCAGCAGAATGCCCGAGCATGGCGAGCCCTCTCACCGCCGTCCCAGAGGCGGACCGCTCGAGGAGGTGCTCCTCCGCCGCCATCCATGGTCGAGTTTATGATGATGATTGAGCGCAACCGGATGGACCGGACCGGATGCTTGAGGCGATCGTGACGTAACACCACCCCAGCTTCCGCTCCGCAGAGGAGCTGCCCGCACCGAAGGCCCGAGGTCTTGCCGAAGTTTGTGGACCAACCCTCCGACATTTGCGCGGCAAGGACCCGATGGAAGCAGAGGACCGGCCGCACAACATAGAGAAGAAGTTGAACATTGCGCAGATGTACCGGAGTTGAGAGAGTCTTGTTTGCCGCCTATCGGCTTGGCGGTGCGCGAGCGCGTGGGGATAGTTATTCCGCCATGCAGCTCACCGTCACGCCCCGACTTGGGACGATCGTGGACTGCCCGAGAGGCCCATATACCGGAGGAGGCCGCTTATCAAGCGGCAGCAGCTTCCTGCCTTGAGGCAGGGGCGGAGGGCCATCGAGTACCGCATGATTTCAACTACCGCCGTATGCTCCGACGACGCCTCGACAGACGCTCGTCGCCGGAAAAGTTCTTCCATGGATGTCCGAGGAGTTGCGCTTGTTTTAGCCGCACATGATTTGTGGAGTTTCCAGATCCGTCAACAAGGCGATAGTGGTGGAGCATGAGAGCATGACAATGGATGAGTCGAGGAAGAGGAGGAAGGCTTTACAGACGGTAGTGGCGAGTGGCGCTTTTCCGTGCCGCGCCAGACTACCTCAGCACCTCGTGCCCGGCCAAGACCATCGAGGTCTCCTGTGGCACCTCCACGACCTTCTCCACCTGTAGCTCAAGAAGACAAATGGGGCCAGAGACCACAGATCGGCGGGGCATACAAGCCCGGCGCCATTTGTTTCATCATGGCCGCTGTGGCCACTATGCCGCAGCTGCCTCGCCAAGCGCCGAGGATGCCCCGAACGCACTCGCTCCAAGCGCCACCACCCCCTGGGCCCAGCGAGGCCACCGCCACCACCACAGAGCAGCACCTACCCACCCCAAAGATGCACGTGGTCGCGTCAACCACGCCTCGCCAGAGGAGGCGACCGACGCACTGACGTCGTGCTAGGTACACTACTTGTTAATTCATGTCTCAGATCGTTTTATTTGATTTCGAGCATCTCATTCATTTATTAAAACGAGTATGCTAAAATTAACCAATTCAAGATACATACACTACACCCACCTTATCATATTCAGTCCCTGTGGTCGGTTTTCTACGCCGATCAAGTCTCGCAGGACGAAAAATTGAAATACAAAATGTTAACTTTTCAAAGAAACTTAATAGTGATAAGTTCGGTGGGCATCGATGTTATCTTAGGGATGGATTGGTTATCTAAGAATCAGGGAAGATTGATTGTGCCCAGCGGTCTATTTCAATGACTAGCAAGGACGGCATCCGTGTCGCCTTTGCACCTTTAGTGGGTAGTTCTCACCTATATGCTTTAGAGGCGAGTACTCTCTCGAGCCAGAGGAGGTACCAATAGTGAGTGAGTATCCCGATGTGTCCTCAAGAACTTCAGCATGCCCCGACCGAGAGGTAGAGTTTGTCATTGAGCTTGCACTGCATCGCGCCCATCTCAAAAGGTCAGACGGATGCCGCCCAATGAGCTAGCAAAATTGAAAGAACAACTTAAGGAGTTGCAAGACAAGGGTTTCATCAGCCTAGCTCCTCGCCTTGGGGATGCCCAGCTCTCTTTGTCAAGAAGAAAGACAAGAGTCTAAGGATGTGTTGACTACCGTCCGCTGAATGAGGTCACCATCAAGAACAAGTATTCGCTCCCGCGATCGATGACCTATTTGACCAGCTTAGTGGAGCTCTGTGTTCTCCAAAATTGACTTGAGGTTAGGCTACCATCAGATTAAAGTTAGAACCGAGGACATTCCGAAGACCGCCTTCTCTACTCGTTACGGTTTGTACGAGTACACGGTCATGTCCTTTGGTTTGACCAATGCCCCAGCTTATTTCATGAACCTCATGAATTCGGTGTTCATGGAATACTTGGATCAGTTTGTAGTGGTTTTCATCGACGATATCCTTATCTACTCTAAGTCTGATCTTGAGCACGAGCAACATCTGAGACTTGTGTTAGAAAAGCTTCGCCACCATCAGCTGTATGCCAAATTCAGCAAATGTGAGTTTTGGCTCCGAGAGGTTAGTTTCTTGGGTCATATCCTATCTAAAGGCGGTGTCGCTGTTGATCCTAGTAAGGTACGAGATGTCCTTGAGTGGAAGCAACCCAAGAGCGTCACTGACATTCGCAATTTTCTTGGACTTGCGGGATACTACCGTAGGTTCATCAAGAATTTCTCAAAAATTGCAAAGCCTATGACCCAACTTCTAAAGAAAGAAAAGAAATTTGAGTGGACAGCAGAATGCGAGCAAAGCTTCCAAACCCTGAAAGAATGCTCGATGAGCTCCGTGCTTGTTCTCGCTGCATATTCACAAGAGCTTTGATATTTATCGTGATGCATCTCGCCACGGGCTTGGTTGTGTGCTTATGCAAGACAACCGAGTGGTGGCTCACGATCGAGGCAATTGAGGCCCCATGAGGCCAATTATCCCACACACGACCTAGAGCTCGCGGTCAGAGTTCATGCCTTGAAGATTTGGCGACATTACCTCATCGGAATCGCATGCAGATCTACACCACCATCGAGCCTTAAATATATTTTCACCCAAGCCGACCTGAACTTGAGACAAAGAAGATGGCTTGAGTTGATTAAAGATTATGATATGGGACTCCATTATCATCCAGGAAGGCTAATGTCGTACGACGATTGAGCGTAAAATCTCAATGCAACCGCTTGTCGGTAACTCCTTTTCTCATGGGTTTATGTGCTGCATTGCAAAGCCTACACCGGAGATAGTTGAAGAAGGTTTGCTTGCAGCCCTCGGTGTGACTTGCACACTTGAGGACCAGATTAGGAAGCCCTAAAACCGATTCGTATGGCTCAAATTTAGAACTAATGAAACAAGGCAAGGCAAAATGTTTTAAGCAAGATGCACAAGGTACCCTATGGTTTGGAAACCGCATGGTGGTACCATTTGATCGCCACTTGAGAGAGTTGATTCTCAAGGAGGCTCATAACTCAAAATTCTCTATCCACCCCGGGAGTACGAAAATGTATCAAGATTTGAAGAAGAAACTGTGGTGGAGCCGAATGAAGCAACACGTTGCGCAGTATGTGGCCGAGTGTGATCTATGTCAAAGAGTTAAGGCTGAGCATCTGAAGCCAGCTGGTACTCTAGATCCCTTGCCCATTCCCCAGTGGAAATGGGAAGAAGTGGGCATGGATTTTATCACCGGCCTTCCTAGAACAAAAACTGGGTTTGATTCTATATGGGTAATTGTAGACCGTTTGACGAAGGTTGCTAACTTCATTCCTTTCGAGACCACCTACCGTGGTGACAAGTTAGCGGAGCTTTACATTGCAAGAATTGTTTGTCTCCACGGTGTTCCAAAGGTGATAGTTTCCGATAGAGGCCCTCAATTCACATCCTATTTCCGGGATGCTTACATAAAGCGATGGGGACCGCCTATCTTTCACCCCGCCTACCACCCGCAAAACAGATGGACAAGTCAAAGAGTGAATCGATTTTAGAAGACCTTCTCCGAGCTTGTGTGCTGTCCTATAGCAAAAACGGGAGAAGTGTTTGCCATTTGGAGTTCTCCTACAACAATAGTTTCCAATAAAGCATTCAAATGTCGCCTTCAAGCATTGTATGGGAGAGCTTGTAGAACACCTTTGAACTGGTCCGGTCGGGAGAGGCCATTCTATGGCCCAACCTTGGTGGAAGATGCAAGAACAAGTTCGTGTCATTCGTGAACGGCTTAGGACGGCTCAATCACGCCGAAGTCGTATGCCGACCGCCGCCGCCGCGAGTTGAGTTTCAAGTGGACGATCATGTATATCTTAAAGTCTCTCCTATGAAAGGAGTACGCCGCCCAAATCAAAGGTAAATTAGCACCTCGCTATATTGGACCTTTCCGTATTCTAGCTAAGTTGGGATCGGTGGCATACCGCTTGAGTTGCCACCATCACTTTCGACGCATATGACGCCTTCCATGTCTCACAACTCAAGAAATGTCTTCGAGTCCCAACTAAGAAACCGAGTTGGACAAATTCGACTTGCAACCCGATCTATCTTATCGAGAGAGCCCGATTCGTATCCTCAAGAAACCGAGCGCAAGACGAGGAATCGTGACATCAAGTTCGCCAAAGTCCAATGGAGCAACCACACGGAAGATGAAGCAACTTGGGAACGTGAAGACCGAATGCGAGCGCATATCCGCACCTCTTCTCTACATGAAGTGCCTTCGATCAAGAAAGGAAAGGTAAAACATATCAATGTAAAAATTCATTCTTATAGTATACTTATAACATGTCAACACTATCTTTGAAGGAAATCAAGACAACATAAATTAACTTCTAATGAAAACTTTCTAACTCTTCTCCACCCAGATCTCGGGTCGAGATCTTTTGTAAGGGGGGAGGTTTGTCACAGCCCCAACTAATTAAATTGGATTAATATGTATTTCACTAACATGCATTATCAAATTCAAAACATTTCCATAATATATTGTACTTGGAAAATCTAATTTGGGGTGAACATACACATCAAAATTCACATTTCAATTCGAATCAGTGATGAAAAGTTGTGATCATCATCTGAAACCAATTTAATCAAATACTATATTAGTTTTCATGAATAAATATATTTTTTCCAAAATTTTTGGGACTAGTTTGAACCTAATGAAAATTCAAACCAACTTAAAAGACATACATTAAGTTTGAATTTAAATATCACAAAATATATTATGAACAGTGGGGTTTCATAATTTTTATGGCAACTATATACTCCCAGGAACCCCCACAAATTATTTCATGATTTTAGGAAATTTATTTCTATTTTTAGAGCACTGGTCAAAGTGGTTTGCTAATATTAATACTCAGCCAAACCCTAGCCCAAACCCTAGACACTGTTCATTGGACTCGAGCCAACTCGGCGAGCTGACTCAGCCCAACCAACTAAGTGCACCGCACTGCAGCCCTTCGATGGACAATCAACGCCGAGATCTTTGAGCTATTCGACCTCCCGATCGGTCGATCCGAGCCGCCCATTTAAGATCCGACGCCCATATTTTGCCACGCCACGCACGCATCGCACTGTGCTCGACTTCGCGACGCGCGTAATCACCGACATGGCGAGCCCACATGTCGGGCTGTCTTCAACCTCCGCCGACCACGCCGTGGCCGAACGCCACGCCGCCGAGGATGCCTTCCACTCCGCCACCGCCGTGACAAAGACCGCCGCAGCTTGGCCAATCCCGAGCGCCCCCGCCTAATGCCGCCCGTCGCCACTCACTCGGGTTAAAACCGCCTCCTGCCCTACTTTTGGCTCACTTCTTCCCCGCTAGCGGAGAAGAGGAAGCCTTGCCTCGTTTCTACTTGGGTAAGCTTCCACCGGTGGTGCTCCTCCGCTCCATGTTCGTTGGCATTTCCATTTTTGCTAAAGCTTAACACTTGCTTTTGCTTGTAGCATCCGCCCATCGCCGTGTTTCAGCTCTGCACAGAGCACGTCCAAGGACACCTCGTGTCTTCTTCGTGTCCGAGAGGTAATTATCCTCACTCCACCGCGCCACCGCATGCTTTACCTTTCTAACCAAAACCCTCACTTTATTTGAACAATGCATGACGGTGTGCGGTATTAGAAGATTGGATCATTTCCGACTCGAGCAACTCTTCATCTCCCACCTTGCTCTCGTGAGCCCTTCCTCAATCCCTTTCTCTTACAGCCTTCCTAGTATGACCTTCGAGCTATCCCGAGCACTCACTTGAGTTGGTTTTGCTCGGGGCCCTCTACCCGCAAAACCGTGCCGTCATCCTCTTCTTCTCCACACGACCAAGTCTCCGCCTACTTCACGCTCTCAAGCTCTCCTAGCTCGGTGACCTCCTTGTAGCCTTTAGGACTTGGGCACATGCTTGTATGAGCCGCGGAGCTTTACCTTTCGCGCTTGTGCATTTGCCGTGATGGGCGCCGCGCCACTTCCGGCCAGCCACGACGGCCACCTCTAGCACTAAGACCACTACCCTAGCCGCGCAATGCTATTGCGGTTAACGCAGCACCGGCAGCTCCGCCATGGCGCCGAAGCGCCGACGAGCCACGCAAGCGGCGGTGGCGTTGTTGCGCCGTATTAGGGACGTGCATCGAGCTCGCCATTAGGCGCTAAGCACCGAGGATTGGCATTCAATGGTCGTCTTAGCCGCCGAGTTGAGTCATTGACGTGGGGCCATGCACGTAAAGCGCTGGGTGAGAGGTGAGTGAGAGGTCGACGAGTGGGCCTAGCCCATTGACCCCGCACGCCGCGCGCAGTGTGTGCGTGGACCAAGTCTCGTGAGCCGCCCACCGACAAAGGGCCCCATCCGCCAAGACGCAGCTTAAATCGAGTTAAATGGAAAACGACTGTTTCATTGGGCCCGCAGTCGGCCGATCGTGGCTAGCACATGCTTCGTAGATAAAGTAGTAATTACATTATGAAATTCGAAATCAGTTTATATATACACCAAAATTGAGAATAACTTTAGAAATGCATAACTATTTCATCTCAACTCTGCACTTAATGAAACCACTTCAAAATTTACATTTCTACTGAACTTATATGAAAATTGGTTTCAAGCATGTCTCAGAGTGAAAGTATTATTTGGAGATTTACCCATTAAAACTATTATTCTTACAATAGAAAAGAATCAAACCTTTAAAAATACATAAGTAAATATTGAAACTCCAAAAACAAGTGAAACCTACTTTGGTAATTTTCACTTTCAGTATACTTATTTCTAAAAATGGTTTCCTCCTATCTTTATCACAGAAACTATATTTAGAGAAATGATCATTAAACCCTATTGTTGATATACTATAAAAGGTCGATAACTTTGAAAATACATAACTAAATCTTGAAAGCTCCAAATAGAGCAAACTCAACTATTTTGAACTTGTATTAATATTCCCTATTTACCTATATAACCCTTTGCTTCACCACTGTTCTGCAAAACATTGCCAAATGATTAAATTACCTAATTAGGTCTATTGAAACCTGAAATTAAAAATGACATAACTTTCAATACATAACTCCAAATGGAATAATTCTTTACCTAAATTCATCTAAAATCATAACCTAGCCACTGTATAAAAATCATGCATTTTTAGTACTTTAGTTTTGAGATGTTTCTGTATTCATTTGGTGTTGTCTTTATATAGATATCGAGCCCATCGACATTGACACTTACGCTACGAGAGCGAGCAGCTCCTATACCAGCAAGGCAAGCATCATTTGAACTTTCTTTTGCATCATATTTGATCCCGCTTTGGTTAAGTTAGTGCAATGATAATTGCTTGCATGCTATTTTGATTATGTCGATATTTTTTTGTGATGTGTAGTTTAGTTATGTCCTATGCTTGAGGTTAATCTTGAATTATGCCAACTCTATATGCTTAAGATAGGATGTGTGAATTATGGGTTATAGAATTGCTTAGCCATGTAAGTCTAGATACGGTAGTTCGATCGTCGGAATAACCCACGTGTTTTGGGATAAACACAACTCTCATTTTATGATTTATACTTCAGATCTTTGTAGCTGTTTTATGAGTTAAATTTTGTCATTTTTAAAATGAGATCTGGTCCGGACAAGTGTTGGTTAGTGATGGTGCTTTGTGCACGAGCATTGGGTAAGTGGAAGGACTTGTCCGACAATTAAGGACCGAACTTTGGGTACCGCTATTCAAGCAACACTCGTGCGCCACACGCGTATATGGGTGCCGATGGTTAAGTAGGGGAGGGTTTATTGTGTTAAGTCCTTGGTGGTGTAGGCATAGCGACCGTGAAATCCTATGTTCTTTAGGAGCCGATGTAATCCTTTATAGTGTGCAAGGAGCGCCAATTATTTTTGTTTTAATTGCATCAGATTTCCAATATAACTTGTGAGCCCCTAGCAAGTGCTATCGACGCTTGTACTAGGCAAGGAACCATCTCACAAGGGGACTTAACCCAATGGGATCTTCTTGTGAAAATGATTGTATCTTGATTTACCCACCGCATACCATAGGAAGTATGCTATATTCGAGGCATCCGGAGGCTTACGCCAATCAAGTCGTGTGGGTAAAGTAGTACACCCCGCAGGTATAAATCTATTCGAATAGCCGTGTCCACTGCTATGGACGACCGCTGAAATTTGTGGTCGCTATTGTTAGACTTTTAATTAAAATTGTGGTTGAACTTGGTAATCGCCATGGACGGATGTTCATGTGTTTAGTGCATCAAAGTGGGCTGCCACTTTGGTCCTTGTATGATTGAATTGTTTATTATCAAATGCTTTACCATATGCTTTACTTCTACTTCAAATCTGATTTTAAAATGGGCACATGAAAACTAGTATGTGTAGGATGTTAATTGTTGTGTCTCTTTCGCAAAACTAAACCAATATGAGCCATCCTTTGAATGACCCTTATGCATAACTATTTTTATTTGTGTAAGACTTTTGAGTACACTTGTACTCATCCGCATGTTCTTGGCCTTTTCAGTGAGGAAGATTACGAGTATGACGATCTCGCTAGTGTTGACTTGGGTGACACTAATGAGTAGTGTGCTATCATTTAACCCCCAGTCGGTTGCCATGGGTGATGGGCATACCACTGTTGGTCTTTTGCTTTATCTATTTACTTCCGCTGGTACTTGATACTTTACTTGAATTTGGCTGGTTGGCGCTTGTAATAAGTCAGAGACCTTAACTATTATGCAAGATGTCTTTTAATCTCTTGTTGTATGCGTTGTATGGATGTAATCAACGTTGGATGAGGGTATGAGTATATTGGTCGTTGATCTTGGGAGCCAATATAAGTCATACTCGTTGTTGATGAATTCCCATTTAACTCACTAAGTGTAGTGCTTGGATCGAAGAGAATCGACAATCATGTAGCGCCGCAAAGGAGCAAATACAGATGATCGTTGAGGCTCTAGGATTCGCTAAGCCTCTCACTTGCATCGAGTTAAATTGAATTCATTTACCGAGACCGTGATTATGTCCCTAAGACCTTGTCTAATCTCGGCCTTATGGAGATAATTACCGGGTCCCCACACCCACGCCCCATGTCCCAACTTTTTGCTTTAACCTTCAACAAAGCAGTTTCGATTTCTGATCTATCCTCTCACCGCTACCCTTCCAATGCAATACTTACCATATAGTTATATTCTACTTCTCTAATAATTGCTTAATGCCGATTGTTGCGACATCAACACGCATACACATACAACCATAGTTGATCCCACCGGGATAGTCACACACTCTCGCGTAGCCCCGAGCTTATTCCCTACAATTGCGCCATCTCTACTCGAAGTTTTGCTCTTCCGCCTGTGATGTTCGTGTTTCTATTTTATACGGATGCATGCACGAGGCACGCATGATGTTACACATGCTCGATGTCCTCTTCTCTCGTGTCGGCCGCCATCTTCTTCGACATTGGCCAACTAAACGATGTGGCTTTCACCAACCGCGCGACATCCCATCTTCACCGATGCCGACATGTCCGCTTAGTCGCTATTTAACGATATGGAGAAGCTTTTCACCATCGCCGGTGACATCGCGCCACTCACCGCTGATGACGTGTTCTAGCTACCCGATGACACCATAGATCGCCTTCAATGCAAAGCTTCGCCTCATCCCTACCAAGGCTTTCGCATCACCGATCTTATTTGGTCACTAACTTCTTTAATAACGTTCATGCTTACTACTTGTCATCGTGACCCTTGGCTCCTTCGATGATGGGCTTTCTCTACAACGGCTCTGGCGAGCAACATGACATTGACCTCGTCGAAAGGCTAAGATAAGAAGCACGACACTGTTCTCATCTCTACCACCGCCGCCTCGACTCTTCACTTCCTCGTAGGTTAACGTCTTCTTGTAAGATAGATCGATGCTATTGCACTATTTCGTGGTCTCCTCCCACACCATCCGTGTTATCCATGTTATAACTTTTATTTTTATTTAAAATTTTAATTATTTTTTCGAGTTTGTTTACAAATCAAATTGCTAATTTTATTTAATGTAGTCTGAATTTTAGTTATTTAGGGATTATACTTTAGATTTCATATAGAAATCAAATTGTAATTTTCTTTTATTTTTTATTCCTAATTTAAGTTATTTTTTCTTGGAATTCATATACAAATTCAATTGCTAATTTTTCCTGTAATTTTTATTCTGAATTACAGTTTTTTTAGGGATTTTACATTGGAATTTCTATCAAAATCAAATTGCTAATTTTTTATTCCAAATTTTAGTTATTTTGTTGGATTTTGTATATTTTGTTTAATTTCTATCATGAATTATAATTATTTAGGGATGCCACTTAGGAATTCCTATGAAAATCAAATTACTAATTTTATTATATTTTTATTTCAAATTTCAGTTTTATTGTACTTGATATGGACTCTTCCTTTTAATTTAGACCGTTATAATATGGACCAACCACAGTCAGTGGTGTAGATGTTTCTCATTTTCTATTGATTAACGTGGGAATTTGTAGCCCTTGAGAGCGAATGTGGTGTCTTCTTTTGTGTCTCTTCCGACATCTTTCATCCTATTGTTGTTATAATTTTTATTTTTATTCAAATTTTTAGTTATTTTTATTGGAGTTTCCATACAAATCAAATTTCTAATTTTAGTTAATTTATTCTGAATTTTAGTTATTTAAATATTTTACTTTGGAATTAGTATGAAAAGGAAATTACAAATTTTATTTAAATTTTTATTCCGAATTTTAGGTATTTTTTGGTTGGGCTTCGTATACAGATCCAATTGCTCTTTTTTTCTTTAATGTTAATCCGAATTACAGTTATTTAGGGATTATGTGGTATGTCAACGCAACAAGACCGAAATACCTCGCGTTTATGGTAAATTGGTCATCCTCACCGTTGTTGATCGGTTCTCCAAGTATGCACATTATATTCTACTTGCGCATCCTTACACAGCGGTTATAGTCAACCAAGCTTTCTTTGGGGAGGTGGTGCGTATACATTGTATTCCTACTTCTATTGTCAGTGATCGTGCTGCTCAATCCGATGGGCAAACAGAAGAAGTCAACAAGATAATTGCAATGTATTTACGGTGTCTCACTCGCAATCATCCAAAACAGTGGCTTCGCTTAGCTTCTATTGGTGAGTTTTGCTACACACATCATTTCAATCCGCTCTCAAAACAACACCTTTCGTGGTTTATGGCGCGATCCACCCGCGCTACATTCTTACGAGAGTGGGGATAGTCGTGCATCGCCGCTGATCAAACTTTACAAGACCGTGACACTTTTCTAGCTGATATTCGTGAACGCCTACTTCAAGCCCAAGTATATGCAAAGCAATATTATGATACACATCACCGTGAAGTTCATTACCAAGTTGGTGATTGGGTTTGGCCTCGTATTGCACATCGATAAATGTTATCTCTTTCTATTGAAGCATGGCACAAGCTAAGTCCCCGTTTGTTTGGACCGTACCAAGTTTTGGAACGGATTGGCAACGTGGCATATCGCTTGTAACTATCGAGAGGAGCGTGCATCCATAATGTGTTTCATGTTGGTTTACTTAAACCCTTTCACGGTGTGCCACCATCTGCGCCACCCGCACTACCAAAATTAAATCAGGGCTGAGCTTTACCAATGTCGGGAAAAGCTCTTAAAGGATGTCTTCATCGAGGCATTTGGAAGGTTCTTATTGCTTGGAATGGACTACCTGAATTAGATGCGACATGGGAAGTGGTCAATGAGTTTCGCCATTTGTTTTCGTCCTTTCAGCTTGAGGACGAGCTGTTTTCATAAGGCGGGAGAGATGTTATGGTCGAACTTCAGTTTCATCGAAGAGTTCGACCATAGCTCCACATCCCTATGCAGGGGGAGGATGCGATAGCATAGCTACTGGCCGGATCCTATGATTTACTTGCCCATTAACTCTAGGGCTCTTAAATTAGAAAGATTGAATTAGAATTTGTTTTAATCCTTTAGTTTGTTTCCATGGTTATAATTTCTCTCTTTAGTTTGTAATCTCTATTTAAAGAGAGGAGACCATGAATAAAGGGCAAGTAAGAATTAAGAAAGTCTTACGTTGCCTCACCTCCTTGCCTCGGTCGACGGTGCTACCCTACGTGCAACGATGGTGAGGGGCACCGGGCTTCAGAGTGTTCTTTCAAAGGGACATGTCATTAGTGTGGTCGGGAAGGCCACAAGTTATCCGTATGCAAACAAAACCCATCGAGCATCATCAAGTGGGAGACAGTGCTCCTAGGGATTCAGTTCAGACCCTAGTTGCTGTCCCTGTGCCTCAATTTTCTCCAGGATAGGTTCCTCCTATAGCGCCTATTCCTCGCACCTCCCGCGGGTTCTACTGAACCCCGTACATCCGCACCGCCATCGTTCGCTTCACCTGTAGCAGTTCCTATTCACCCTTCGTAGAGTGTCGGTGCGTCCTCTGCTCTGGCACCATCGGGAGTCTACGCCATGCCCACCCCTGAGACTACGGGCCGTCCTAGCGCGGTGACAGGTAATTTGCTAGTCGATTCACATGAGGCTTTCGTTCTTTTTTATTCAGGGGCTACTTATTCTTTTGTGTCTCTGGAGTTTGCTAGAAGGACAGGTTTGAGTTTGCAGCGTATTTCTGAGTCTGTGGTAGTCAGCTCTCCCGGGGGTCTTATTTCTAGCTCTACAGCATGTCCAGGTTGTTCTATCACTATTGATGATGAGAACTTCACTACTAACCTTATGGTCATTCAGTTGTCACCTTTTGATGTTATTCTGGGCATGGACTGGTTATTCAATTACCGTACCAAGATTTGTTGTTTCTGGAAGACAGTGACTCTACAAGCCCCGTTCGGTTAAGAACTGGTGTTTCAGGGCAGTGCACCGTCTGATTCCTTGTGTTCGTGTTGGGTAGTCTGTTTCCCAGTCGTCGGGCTTCAACCATTGGGTTACTTTGGTCTCTAAGCGAGAAGACTGATTCTTCACTGCGCATTGGGGAGATTCCTGTGGTGAATGAATTTCCTGATGTCTTTCCTATGGAGCTTCCTGGGATGTCCCCAGAGCGGGAAGTGGAGTTTCGGATTGATCTTATTTCGGGAACTCGACCTATTTCAATGTCTCCATACCGTTTGGCACGACCCTTCCAAGAGAAGTTGAAGAAGCAATTGGACGATCTGTTGTCCAAAGATATGATTTGGCGTAGTGTTTCACCGTGGGGAGCACCTGTTCTATTCACTAAGAAGAAAGATGGCAGTTGGCGTATGTGTGTGGACTACCGGGCTCTTAATCAGGTTACTATGAAGAATAAATATCTTTTGCCCCGCATCGAAGATCTCTTTGATCAATTGAAGGGAGCTAAAATATTCTCCAAGATTAACCTTCAGTCGGGTTATAACCAAATTCGAGTTCGGGAGCAAGATATCGAGAAGACAGCTTTCTCTACGAGGTATGGCCATTTTGAGTATAGGGTTATGTCTTTTGGACTAACAAATGCTCCTACAGTTTTCATGGAAGCCATGAACAGTATGGTGCACTGATACCTTGATGATTTTGTTCTGGTATTCATTGATGATATCCTGATTTATTCCAAGTCGGAAGAGGATCATGTCCAGTATCTGAGGTTGGTTCTCGAGACTTTAAGAAAGAACCAATTTTATGCCAAACTGAAGAAGTGTGAATTCTGGATTTCCGAGGTTGGGTTTCTGGGCCATGTAATCAATCAAGAGGGAATTTCAGTTGATCCTAGCAAGATCTCAACAATGGTAGAGTGGAAAAGGCCAACCAATGTCAAGAAAGTGTGGAGTTTCCTGGGTTTAGCTGGCTATTACCGGCGCTTCGTGGAGGGTTTTTCAACCATTGCTAGACCGATGTCTCAATTGACACAGAAAGGTGTCAAATTTCAGTGGTCTGATGCGTGTGAGCATAGTTTCTGTACTTTGAAGGATAGGTTGGTGACCACTCCAATTCTTACAGTTCCTGAGCCTGGGAAGCATTTCACAATTTATTCAGATACGTCTAGAGTTGGACTTGGTGGTGTGCTCATGCAGGATGGCAAGTTGATTGCCTATGCATCGAGACAATTGAAGAAACATGAGCCGAATTACCCTACTCATGATTTAGAGCTTGCCGTAGTGGTTCTTGCTTTAAAGATCTGGTGCCATTATTTGTACGACAAATCTTGTGATATATTCACTGATCACAAGAGTCTGAAATACATATTTACCCAGAAAAATTTGAACCTGAGACAAAGGAGGTTAGAGTTGATAAAAGACTATGATCTCACCATTCAGTATCACCCTGGCAAGGCGAACGTTGTAGTAGATGCTCTGAGTCGCAAGGCGACACCTCCTACTCTCAATTGTCTTATTGCTGATTTTGAGCATATGGATATCTCCTTTTGCTTTGCGGGTACCGCCCAGACTGAGACTCGGTTACTTCTTGAGTCAGCCATTCCAGAACAAGTGCGGGAAGCACAACAGCATGATCAAATGCCCCAGCGAGTGAGGAAGCGCTTTGTTGAGGGCAAACAAGGCCACTTCGGTGTAGATGATTCGTGCGCTATGCTTAAAGGTCACTCAGGTGCCACAGAGGCTCGTGTCAAAGATGAGATTCTAAGGAAGCACATCGACTAATATACCATACATCCTGGTGAGACCAAGATGTACAAGGACTTGAAGAAGAGTTTCTGGTGGAAAAGGATGAAGGTCGATATCGCTCATTATGTAGCATCTTGCGGAGTTTGCCAGCGGATCAAGGCTGAGCATAAGCGACCAGCAGGGTTGTTGCAACCATTGGAGGTTCCAGTTTGGCCATGGGATGATATCTCCATGGATTTCGTAGTTGGTTTACCTCGCACGCAGCGAGGGAATGATGCTATTTGGGTCATAGTGGACCGGTTCAGTAAGTCTGCACATTTCATTCCTATTCATATGACTGATTCAGCGAGTGATTTGGCCCCTCTCTATGTGCGAGAGATAGTGCGGTTGCACGGGGTACCCAAGACTATTGTTTCTGATTGAAATGCCAAGTTTGTCTCTAAGTCTTGGGAGAGTTTGCAAAGTGCTTTGGGCACACAGCTTCGTCTTAGCACCGCGTTCCATCCCCAAACATATGGCCAGTCTGAACGCACCATTCACACACTGGAGGATATGCTCAGATGGTATGTTATATCTTGGAAGGGAGGTTGGGAAGATCACCTAGCTTTGGCAGAATTTGCCTATAACAACAGTTACCATGCTAGCATTCGAGCCGCTCCATTTGAGGTTCATTATGGGCGGAAGTGCAGATCCAGTTGCAGCCGGGATGCGCTGGAGAGCTGCGATTTGGGTCCCGACTGGGTTCAGCAAATTGTGGCCAGAATAGCAGAGATTAGGAAGAATTTGTTAGCTGCTCAGAGCCGACAGAAGAGCTATGCAGATGTTAGAAGGTGAGATTTGGAATTCGAGGTAGGGGACAAGGTTCTGTTGAGAGTATCGCCTACCAAAGGCGTAGTGCAGTTTGGTACCAAAGGGAAGCTTAGTCCGAGGTACGTTGGCCCATTTCCAATCATGGCACGAATTGGGAAGTTAGCTTATCGCTTGAATCTTCCTGAGTCCATGCGCGGAGTTCATAATGTGTTTCACGTATCAATGTTGAGGAAATTCTTGAGAGACCCAGAGCATGCTATTCCATTGGAGCCGTTGAGCATTGAGCAGGAGAATCTTACTTTTGAGTCCCGACCAGTGAAAATTCTAGAAGAGTTAGAGCGGATTCTGAGGAACAAGACTTTGAAGTACGTCAAGATTCTTTGGTCTCATCAGACTAAGAGAGAGGCCACTTGGGAGCTAGAGTCACGCTTGCGCGAGCAGTATCCAGACCTGTTTGTTTTTAGTACGTGATAATCCGTTGTTTCCAAATCTATAATATTCTGTTCTTGTTTTCAATTCGACGGTTAGAATTCGGGGTCGAATTCTCTTAAGGGGGGTAGAATGTAATACCCGGAATATCATTTAGAGATATTGTTAATCGGGAGAATGAATTACTTGAAAATTCAAGGTTTTTGTGGGAATTTTGGAACCTGGGCCTTCGGCCCAGGCTAGATACCCCTAGTGGCCGGCCATGTGTGGTCCAAGAAGGGGGAGGCACCCCAACGCCCAACCCCATGCGCCCCCACACCCCCTTAACCCTAGGCCGGCTGCACCCCTCCCCTACCCCCCCTTGGCCGCCACAAGCTCTCCTCCCCTTGGAGCCGCCCCCCTCTTCCTCCCTTGGTGCCGCCCCTTCACCCCTGGTTGTTGTCCCTGCTGTGGTGCCCCTCTCGTCTCATCAACGGAGCTCCCCGCTGCCGGTCTTCGCGAGGAAAAGAGGAGGAGGACAACAGGGGAGTCGGCCAAAGGAGGGAAGGAGAGGGTGAGGAGAAGGAGGATCATCTTATTCAAGGATCATTCATCGTCTTGCTGGGTGCTTCAAGGGTAACGTATGCAGTTCTTCGTTGTTTGATTAGTAGTAGATGTGAATTCGCTTAGAATTATTTGGATCGAATTATTTCTGTTGTAGTTCAGTTCTGTCCAGTAGATTGTGTGGACAATTTTGGGTTCTTAGAGGCTTAATTTGAGATGTCCATCTCTAGAGATTTTTAGATAATGTTCTTAGCTTTCGGTAGCCGCCAAGAACACTTAATTCTGACGTATGGATCAAAAGTTATGGTATGATCTTCTCTGCTGTTCTGGATTCTTGACGAGAATGAACTCTCAAGTTGTCTTTTAAAATATGATTAAGTTAATGGCAGATTCAGAGTTTTCACCCAACTAGGATGTTGTAGAAATTTTTATAACCTTTCTATAATGATAAAGAATGCCCTAATCGGAGTTGTATGTCAAAAGTTGTGATCTGTTCTTTACTGCTGTCCTTTTCGTCTAGACAGAAACTGTCTTGTGCTTTCATGTACCTGTTAACCTTTTCTTTTGGCCGAATTGGGAGATCTCACCAACTAGACTTTTGTAGATATGTTCATTAAGTTTCCTTAGGATCTGGGATCACCTCGTTCCGAGTCTCAGATCAATAGTTAAGATTTATTCCGTGCTGCTGTCCAGATTCGTTTTCTGTGATTGTGTTGTCTGTTTTCAGAATAGGTCTATTAGTTGATTCTTGTTCACGGAAAGTGTTGTAGGATGTTGCTGGTAGTGTCCTGTACCATGTTGTTCTTATTTCGAGTACTTACTTGTGTAGGCGGCGAGGCTTCGGGATTAGGAGCACCTTCGTTGCCTACTAATGCGTCGCAACGCGGAAGGCAAGTACTTTGATACTTTTAAGATTTGTGAATGCTGGATGCTTGATGTTCGTATTGAGTTTTATATAATACATGAGAAGATTCAATGTTTATTGTGAGACCCCGATTTATTCGACTTGTAATGCTTGGCCTTCCATTGACCCTAGCATCACAAATCAAATAAACCAAGCCTCGAGATGTATCAATACAGTATACACACCTTGTTACAAAATCATGTATCAATTCCATACATCACAATATAACAAGTCTAGCAAAAGACATACATAATATAAAGTAATTACAAAAGAGCCGACTGGCCAAAAGACATCAGAGTATCAATAACAACGGAAGCAAAAGGTGCCATAAGATGAGTTTAACCAAAATACGACCGGTTAGCCATAACCCACAAGGCAACCAACCGGGCCGCCAAGCTAGTCGTCCATACCGCAGCAATACTCACTAAAGTTGATCCCTTGGGGATCACCTTCTTCCTATGCAACAATTTAAGAAGGCAAATGAGTACAAAATGTACTGCATAAAATTTACTGTAACAAACCTAGTTACTACTACATGCAGGCTTTAATCAAAGGAGAAGGCTCAAGGTTAATTTTCAACATAAAGCAAGTTTTATTTGCAATAGATAATAATTTGAAGGCAATTTTGATAATCTGAATTTTAATTGCATAAATAACAGCGATACAATAAGTAATAACATATCAACAACATGGAGATGACTAACCCAATAGCCATCACAACAATAGCACGAATTACCCATTCGTACTACCTATGTCAAGTTTTTAATTTAAAAGGTTGTAGTCTAGTTCTTGCGGGAAATAACCAAGCGTGTCCATAACCTAGGACGAGGCTATTCGAATAGATTTAACCCTGCAGGGATGTACCAAAGTACCCACACTTCAGACCGCCTTTTCGCCAAGCTATTTAACATACTTCCTTTGGTATGCTGGTACGGCTAAGTCCTACGAGACATTTCCAATGAATGATGCTAGTTAAGAGCCGCACAACCTGGAGAGTAGGAGACACCGCCCAGTGGAAGCAATCATGGAGCTCTTCCTCTATAAAACATTTTATCCACCATGCGACCCTAACTAACACCTCCCAAAGTACTTAGCCAAGAGGGGTTCCATATGCCCCTAGTGTGGTTAGCACGCAAAATGCTTGGATCAATGGCGCAAAGAACTCGGTCCTTGTTGACTCGGGCACCATTCCAGCCACACCAAGAGCACACCAACATACCAAGCAGCCCAAGTCCAAATCATTTTGTTTTCATTTTTAGTTTTCACAAGTAAACATAGCACAAAGGCTGAATCATAAAGTCGTAATAATTTTGTGTGATCAAGGTTATCGACTAAGTCAATAACCGCCCAATTCTACCGGTAACTAAGCATTGCTAAGCATCATATGGCAAAGACAAATAAAAAGACCATAAATCATCCACCGGGCTCTAATTCACTAGTGAGGATAATAACCTAGGGTAGTGGCGGGGTGAACAATTTCATAGAAACTATGCAATGGGATTAGCTACCTCTAATCGACAAAATAAACCTTGACACAAGAAGCATGCATACTTAGGTTTTGCAAACAAGATATTAAACTTTTAAAAGTAATAAGAGCAATATGATCAAATGATGTTACACTGCTTTTCTTGTTGGAGATTACTTTCTTGCTGCATAGGATCACTCACGTAATTAATAATTTCTTCGGAACCTAACGCAAAAATGCGATAAAACCAATAAGGACAAAGAACACCAAAAGAAACCCAAAAGCAAAAGTTATCCAAATATCATGAAATTCATACAGCAGCAAGAGATTGATTTTAAATGATTTTAGAAATAAAAATCATGTCATTTGGATTTAGTATAAAAAAGTTATAGCTAAAACAATTTCCCTCAGCCTATTAATTCAACTAAATTAATTACTGTATCATTCATGGCAAAAATTTCTAGAATGATCTGAACCCAAAATTTTACAAGAGGTAGATATTGATATCCTAAGAACAAGAAAATTGAGTTTACTCAAATTGGAGTTAAAATGAGTTAATTATGATTTTTCTAAGTTGTAAAACTAGCACATGCCACTTTTCAGAAATGAAATCATGATCAAAACCTATTTCATAGTAAAGTAGCCTAAGAGAGGAAATTAACAAGATTGGGTTTGCACATTTTAGAGTTATACAGAAAAAGATATGCATTTTATAAGTTTTAAAACAATTTCTGGTATATTCTAAAATGGCTGAAATCAAGTTAATGTTGTTTACAAAATTTTAAGGCACATAACAATGTCTAAAAGCATCTTTATATTAAACCTTAGTTAAACATGAATTTATTCCAGCTAGAATCATCCAAAAAGGTTTTAAAACGAAATAGATATGAGTTTTCAAAGTTTAATATAATTTTTAGTTGACAAATAAAGGCTTATCGAAATATAATCAAACTTATCAGAAATAAATCAACGTGGACGAACGTGGGCCCTTGATGCGAAATCTAATGGCCCACGTGCACAGAGAATACTCCATGGTCATGAGCCATTCTAGGACCACTCCATGATCGTAAGCCTTTCTTTGACGACTCCATGGTTGTAAGCCTTTCCATGACCAGGTCAATTACAACACCCTATAGTCGACAAAGCATACAAACATGTGGGACCAACCGACTAGGGACTTTTATACGCTGTGTTTAATTCATGGAGCAGTTAGCATACACTGTTATTCTCTGAAATAACTGCATGTATTATACCTTTGTCTTTGACGATAATGAATGAAGCGACGTGAGGTGTTATCTCTCTGACAATAACTTCCATCAATGTGCACATTTCATCAAGTGTTAAGGCGCCTTTTGTCATGGAGTAACTACCACCCCTTCACGTGTTATATAAAAGCTAAAGTCAGTGGACACAGGGGAAAAACCAATCGAAGACAACAACAAGAAGTCATTAAGCCTTAGTTTGAGTGATCTTCTTTCCGATTGTAAAAGTATAATCAACACAACAATATAGGTGTAGGATTGTTATTCTCTAAGGAGAAGGCCTAAACCTGTCTAAATTCCTGTGTCTTTCTCTGCGTAGATCTAACTCAAGGAAACCCCAAATATCCGTTCGTAAGATTAATACTAGATCATCGACAGTTGGCGCCAACCGTCGGGACCTGCTGGTGATTCCTTTTCAGCAAGTTGTCTTGATTCTTTTCAACTCTGATGCTTTCATGGCAGAAGAGTGGAACGAGGAGAACTGGTTTGATCTAGCAGACTACACAGAACTCGACATGGATGCCTGCTACGAGTACGAGCAGAGTATTATTTTGTCTGATGGTAATGCCATTTCCAGGAATCTTTTACCAAACCCAGGAGACCATGCCACAAACAAGGTTTATGAGGGATCGCTTTCCCCCATAACATTACACCCAAATGAGGAACCCGATTCCTAAGAGGACAAGGATCCATCTGGCCATAAGCTACTACCGGTGAGGTAATGACGCCATATCTTCAAAGTATGCACCACGGCAACAATTCTAAATCATGAGTGGGGTAATTTGCTTTATGGGCTTCAACTGCTGGGAAGCATAAGCTACTACCTTCTTTTCTTGCATCAGACACATCCAAGACCTTGTCGTGATGCATCACGAAAATTTCAAAATCCTTTCGGACATCAGGTAAGATCAACACTGGAGCGGTGGTCAAGCGCTTCTTCAATTCTTGAAAACTCTGGTCACAAATTGGCGTCCAAGCAAATTTCTTCTCATTTTTTAGCAGCTGGGTGAGAGGTCCTGCTATCCTGGAGAATCCTTCTATAAACCTGCGGTAGTAACTTGCCATACCGAGAAAACATCTGATCTGAGGCACTAACTTGAGCGACTCCCAGTTGAGTACGTCCTTGACTTTGGTGGGGTTGACAGCGGATCCTTCAGACAAAACATGACCTAGGAAGGTAACTTCTTTCATCCAAAACTCACACTTATTGAACTTAGCATAGAGTTAATGATCTCTAAGCTTATCTAGGGCCAGGCGAAGGTGCTCTTCATGCTCTTCTTCACTCGTAGAGTATACTAGGATATCATCAATAAAGATAATTACGAACTTACCCAAATACTCCATGAATACTTTATTCATCAACTTCATAAAGTAAGCAAGAGCATTGGTCAATCCAAAAGATATGACTGTGAACTCATACAGTCCATAACGAGTTGAGAAGGCTGTCTTGGGAATATCCTCTTGGCGAATCTTCAACTGATGGTATCCTGACCTCAAATCTATCTTGGAGAACACCCCGGCTCCCTTTAACTGGTCAAACAGATCATCGATCCTGGGCAGAGGGTACTTGTTCTTGATGGTGACTTCATTGAGTGAGCGATAATCCACACACATCCGCTGGGTACCATCCTTCTTGGCAACAAAGATCACTAGAGTTCCCCAAGGTGAAGAACTTGGTCGAATAAATCCTTTATCTTGCATCTCCTCAATCTGCTTCTTCAGCTCGACTAAGTTGTCAATCGGCAAATGGTAGGGCCTCTTGGAAATTGGCGTAGTTCCTGGAACTAGGTTGATGACAAACTCTAGGTCCCTGTCCGGTGGCATTCCAGGTAATTCATTAGGGAAGACATTTGAAAACTCTCTGACCGCTGGTACTTCTTCCAAAGATACAACCTTGACACTGCAGACTAGTGCTCCTTCATGCTTCTCTGTGGAGGATTCAAATTTTACTTTAGTCCCAACTGGACTAACCAAAGTGATGCTTCTATCACCACAATCCAAGATGGCTTGATGATCAGCAAGGCAATCTATACCCAAAATCATATCTAGGGACTGGGTGTTGATGATGATCAGGTTGGCTAGAAATTCTACTCACTACTACAAAACAGGTCATAGTAGACGCCATTACGATGGTTCCTTTAGAACCATCTCGTGATTCCTGAACGCGGAGTTCAAAAATTTGAACTTGTGCGCGGGAGGCAAAATATTTTGGTGTTGTCCTTATATTATAGCCGAGTCAAGGTGAGGCAGCGCTCAGTCTCGCACTCCCGCAGCCCCGGTCCTCCTCCGGCTCGATCCTCCTTGCTCTGTAGTCCTCCTCCAAGCTCGGTGGTCGTTGCTACTCCGGTCCTCCCGCAGCTCCTGACCCCCGCTACTCCTCCGGGCTCCGGTCCTTCCTTGCTCCCGTAGTCCCCAACCTCCGACGCGGTCTTCCTCCCCAATAGCTGAGAGTCGACACCGACCTCCTCTAGTCCTCCTCCGACGCCGACCTCCTCCAGTCCTCCTTCACGCCGAGCGTCTTTGGTATATGAGGTTCTGTTGGTACTTTTGTATATGAGCTTTGTTAGATTCAGATCCAGATTTGTATGTATGAGCTTGTGGTACTTGTGTTAGATTCATATCCAGATTTCTGTTAGATTCTCCTCCAGATTCTACTTCTGTTGGTACTTGTATATATGATCGAGTGTATGAGTGTATCCATGGCTTGAGAAATTTATTTGGAGGCTTGGGAGTTGGGAATCCATGTATGTGTATCCATGAATCCATGTTTGGGAGGCTTGGGAAATGGCAGTGCATGTGTATGAAATGGCAGTAATTTTTTGCAATAAAAAAAACTATCACAGACGGTTCTTGTGGGGACCCCCGAGACCGGATCCGTATCAAGCTAAGTGATTACGCCGTAAACGCAACACTTAACGTGAGACGAACACGATTCCGAGTGACCCGGATATGTGTCACATGCTAGCTCCCAAGGATCAGTGACTAACATGCACATATCCTAGTACACAACATTGCAATCACATCCATACACAATGTACAAGAATAAAAGAATCAATTACAACATCATTTAGATAGCACCTTATAGTACAAGGTTATAAAGAGGGCCGATCGGCCAAATCTAATTAACACAAATAAATTGCAGCGGAAGATAACTTAAAATAAAGGGAATAACCAAGTTGGTATGCCCACAATCCCACAAGCAACCAAGCTGGAGTTAAAGCCGTTGCACCCGTCGTTCTCACTGAATAAATAGACTTTCATAGAGTACAAAGTTGTACTCATGAGACTTTCAAAAGAAATAAAGATGCATGTAAGTATCAAAGGAAGGCTACTACACTAGTCGGTTTTAGTGTAAAGCAAGTTTTGCATATAGATAAAAGATTCTAACTTGCCATTTGTAAAACAATTAGAAAGCATTTTATGATAGTAAGTAATGATCAACAAGGGTATAATTCCAAGTATAATCAACACACGAACATCCCATTCGTGGCACAACTCAAACCTCAACAAATTTAACGCGCGAACAACGCGTTCAAGAATACATTTCAGATTTGAACAAACTAACATAAGGACATAACATTTCCAACCATAACCCAAACATAATTTCCAAACGCAAAGCAGGCTCGCTTCCCACAAGTGTTGTCCATAACCTAGGACGAGGCTATTCGAATAGATTTAGTTACTCGCAGAGTTGTACAACTTACCCACACGATATGCATTCCTCTTAATGTCGGCCAATGCACTCTTCCATAGGAGTGTGACTGAGGTAGCATAACGAGGCCGTTATAATGTCATGCCCTAACTATCAAACCACCCGAGGGACGGTCCTATGGCGAGACATGATATCGGTGAACCACAGGAGTAAACCCTGCTACGTAAGTAAGTCCCTATCCAAGAAGAGACCCTTAAGGGCAAGTAAGGCGACCTTAACATGCCCCGCGATTGACAAAAGAACAATTAAAAATAACAATAATAGTTGTCAACCTGATTGTGTTCTGATAGCTAACACACAACAAATTAGTTAGTCAAGCCTTCGCCATTATCCCGGCGTGTGGTTGCATGTAAGACTTGGTTCATCACACCACATACCGGTCCTTAAACACCCAGACGAGGCTACATGAATCCGGGACCACCCCTTCATCAGCCTATCACCCGTCCAAGTCCAAAACACAACAACAACAACAACAACAACAACAACAACCCAACAAGTCCATATTACCAAATTCGGTGATCTGGATACGACCCTCAAGTTCAACATAATCCAATCCATAAAATCCTCAATTTCAATAAGATTCGATTCAATCCACCGGCCGATGAACTAGCTCCATCAGCCGCTCTCGGCTAAGACTAATAGCATGGCTAAGCATCGTTCTACAAACTAGTAAACAATCCCATATAACATATAACCTTAGTCATTCAAGGTAAAAGGGTAATCAACATTCAAAGGAGGGCTAATGCAGCAATTAGGAGATTAACTACTTCTACCCATAAACATACATTTCAAAATAGCATGCACTTGCGATAATAAAACTCACACAAAACATTTAAAGATCATTGGGAGCAATATGATCAAGAGGAGGGTGCTCGCACCTTTGCTGTACCACTTGTTCAATCTCAAGTTATACTCATAATACTCTCACGAATATACTGTTATCGTCGAAAACCTAATGAAAGGCGATATTGCAATAAATATCAAATAAAGCCAAAAATTCAAAGTACTCAAAAATGCATGAAATTTATACAGTAGGTAGGTCATGATTTTAGATTTATTTAGGTGAAATAATTATTCCATTTGGATTTAGCATGTGAAAGTTATAGCAGTTTGAATATCATATTTCGAAAAATCCAATTTTATTGCAATCATTCATCGTTCATTTGCATTAATTTCTTTGGTGAAAATTTGCAGAACATTTGTGGATATAAGGATTACACAGGTTAATAGGAATAAAAATATAAGACCAAAATAATTGAGTTTACCTCATTTGGAGTTTTTATGAATTAGTTATGAATTTCTAAAGTTATCGGCCTTTTCTTTTGCAAAATAATAGAGTTTGGAGGTTCATTTTCCAAAAGTATATCCTCTGCTATGGAGACATGTTTGAAATCTATTTAAAATAAAGTTCATTTTAAATAAATAATAATAATAATAATAATAATAATAATAATAAAATTGGTTTAACTGCTTTAGGGTTAAAATGAGTTAGTAATGTATTTTATGAAATTGAAACTATAGCAAAAGGTTCTCTGTTATTTGACATGTAAGCATCCTAACATCATGTCTTCTAAAAGCTTCATTACTTAAGATTGAAATACTCTTGTCCAATCACTAAAGGAGGTTTACTTACGCACCTATGCCATTAACAAAGTTTTAGCCCCACTCTTCTCTCAAATAGCCTTCTAATTTCTTAAAAGTATATTGAGGAAGAAAAGCTTATTTCAACATCTTAATAACTACTATGAGAACTAATCACTTAAAATGAAAAGACGAAGCTTCCTAAATTTTTAACTTGGCTAAGCTTGTGGACCCTCATCGCTAATGAGGTTATGAACTTCTAATCTACGGTCTATCCACAAGGTTGAGAGGCTATCAAATAATGTCAAACCTATTTGAGTACAGGATTTAGTTAATCATCGGGAGGTTTGAGATTTGAAAGCTCCACCAACTAGTAAACCTATTGTTGTTCTTTTCCGTATACAAACAACTCTCCTCTTCTATTCAAACAACCTACAACAGGCATCTTATATAAGTTACTAATTCTTAACTATTTAGCCTACTATCAAGACTTAAATTTTCGGATTAGACTACTACTGGAAGATAAAAGTTCAACTGACCAAAAGACTCAAGAGCAATTCTAACTACTGCTATACCAAGACAAAAGTCTATTGACAAACTAAAAACATTCAAAGCATCGCTCAGCAACCTACAATGTAACCTTAATCGAGAATTAGGTGTCACAACATATTTTCTCTCTGGGAATCACAAGTTCAAAAGTTAATTTGTTTGAGTAAACTACAGGTTAATCAAAAGGGCTAGCAGCAAATGGATTCAGTTGTTCTTACTGACAACACTATTACACAAAGAGAGAGTTGATTTCAGAGATAAGAACAGGGAGGTCAGCACCGGCAAAAACTCGGGCGGCTCAGGCGTGGTTCTTCGCCGGCGGGGAAGCGGCGGCGTGGCGGAGGCGACCACAAAAACGGAAAGCCCGGGGAACAAGGAGGCTGGGGTTGGCGGTTTTGGGGCTAAGGCGGCTCGGTGGCGGCTCGGCGTGGGCACGGGGTGGCCGGCCGTGGGGGTGATAAGGCGCGGCGGCGCCAGAGAGGATTTTGGGAGGAATTAGTGGGAGCACGAGCTAGAGAGAGGAGAGTGGGTCTTACCGGAGTGCTCGGAGGGAGCCGAGGTGACCGGAGGTGGGCTGACGGCAGGAGCTGGTGGCGGCGCGATGAGGGCGTCGTGGAGGTAGCAGCCGGGTGGCGGAGAGCTCAAGTGGGAAGTTGGGGAAGGTAGAGCAGGCCGAGGCGGTGCTCCGGGTACGAAGAACCAACATGGGGCTCGCCGGGAGTGGTGCGGTGGTGCGGGCGGCACTTATGGCCGGTGCCGGGGAAGACAACCAAAAACAAGCTCCTGGCTGCATCAAAGGTCGATTAACTTTGGGGAGGCACTCCTTGCAGCATCGCAAAACTCCTAGACATGGTTAGAGGTCTCGAGGCTCAACGGAGGCGACAGGGGCGCGGTGGAGCCCCTCAGAGCGTGCTCCGGCGATGATAAGGACCCGGTTGTGTCTCGGGAGCTACAAAGCGAGGGAGAAGCTCGGGTTAGAGAAAATGGAAGCCACAGAGTGAGAGGAGAAGAACGGCGCGGTGTGGCTATGCTTACCAGGACGAGGAAGGGCTCAATGCCTCCTTCTCTCCCACGGCCGAGGAGAGAAGTAAGAAGGGAAAAAGGGGCAGGGTCCGTTTTTGCAAGCCCAAGGACGGAGAGGAGGACGGCGTCACAAGGAGAGGCTCTCGGGCTGGTCAGGTTGGGCGGTGGGTGAACGGCGCACGGACAGAAATGGTAGGGCGCGCAGCATGCGGCGGCCGCGTGGAGCATCACTCCTGCCCGAGGTAGAAGACGGGCTGACGGCGTGGGCCCGGTTGGTCAGCGGCACAAGAAAGAAGACTCAGGCTAGCTGGTTAGGTCGAACCAAAGTGAGTCGGGCTCAAGTCGGAAAAACAATAATGAGCCTGAGTTTTGAAATCAGTTTGACCAAATAACAAAAAGGTTTGACCGAGGCTTTAAATATATAAATAAAATTCTAAAAATTCTGAAATAATTAAGGGGTGTTCCTGGGACATCCTAAAGTTCATAAAAATTATTAATCTCACTGTTCATAATATAATGTGCATAATTTAAATTCAAACTTAGGGTAGGTCTTTGTAATGAGTTTGAATTTTCATAGGGTTTAAACTAGTTCCAAAAATTTGGGAAAAATTATATTAATTCATTATAATTATTATAGTATTTGAATAAATTATTTACAGAGGATGATCAAATGTTTTTGCTCCTGATTTCTTTTGGAGTTTAAATTTGAAGTGTATGTTTGATAATTGATTTAAATTTTCCAAGTACAATATTTGATGCAAATGATTCCAAAATACCATGCATGCTGATAAGATGCATACTAAACCCATTAATTAATTTGGGGATGTTACAAACCTCCCCCCCCCTTACAAAAGATCTCGACCCCGAGATCGATAGGGTGGAAGTTGGATAAAAAGGTTCTAAAAGAAAACATAACATCCGTTGTCTTTATTTCCTTCAAAGATAGTGCTAAGATATCTTTCAAAGGTAGAACTAAGATATCCTAACAAAGTTACAAGGAATTTCTATTATATTTTCCTTCCCATTGCTTTGTTTAACCTTTCCTTTCTTGATTCGAAGACACTTCAAGTAGAAGGAAACAGTTCAGGATAATCGGCTCGCATCCGGTCTTCACGCTCCCATGTTGCTTCATCTTCAGTGTGGTTGCTTCACTGAACCTTCAAGAATTTGATGTTGCGATTTCCTTGTCTTGGCTCCATTTCTTCAAGAATGCGAATCGGGTGCTCCCGATAAGAAAGATCGGGTTGCAAGTCAAGGTCTTCTAACTGGGTCGCTTCGGTAGGGACTCAAAGACACTTCTTCAGCTGAGATACATGGAATACATTGTGCACATCTGAAAGTGATGGTGGTAGCTCCAACTGATAAGCTACCGATCCTCGCTTCGCTAGAATTCGGAAAGGACCGATGTAGCGAGGAGCCAACTTGCCTTTGACTTGAAAGCGTTGCATTCCTTTCATTGGGGAGACTTTAAGGTAAACATAATCGTCCACCTCAAAACTCAACTCACGACGACGACGGTCGGCATAAGACTTTTGACGAGATTGAGTCGTCCGTAGTCTCTCCCTGATCTCACGAACTTGCTCTTCAGCTTCATTTATCATGTCCGGTCCAAAGAATTGTCTCTCACCAGACTCGGACCAGTTCAGAGGTGTCCTACACCTTCTCCCATAAAGTACTTCAAAAGGTGACATTTGGAGGCTTGCTTGATAACTATTGTTATAAGAGAATTGCGAACGGCAAGCATTTATCCCATTTCTTGCCATAGGACAGCACACAAGCTCTTAACATATCCTCCAAAATTTGATTCACCCTCTCGGTTTGACCGTCGGTTTGGGGGTGGTAAGCGGTGCTAAAGGATAGTTGAGTTCCCATAGCTTCATGGAGGCAATTCCAAATGCGAGGTGAATTGAGTACCTCGATCCAAACAATTCTCTTCGGCACACCATGGAGGCATACAATCCTGGAAATGTACAACTCCGCCAATTGATTTCCCGAATAAGTGGTCTTGACGGGGAGAAAATGAGCAACTTTTGACAAACGGTCGACAATTACCCAAATGGAGTCATACCCTTGCTGAGTCTTTGGAAGTCCGGTGATGAAATCCATCCCAATTTCATCCCATTTCCACTCGGGAACGGGGAGGGGTTGAAGCATACCCGCTGGCCGTTGGTGCTCGGCCTTCACCCGTTGACATACATCACACTCGGCAGCAAAGCGTGCAATCTCCCGCTTCATTCGAGTCCACCACAATTTTTGCTTCAAGTCTTGATACATTTTTGTGCTTCCTGGATGAATGGAGAAAAGAGAGTCATGGGCTTCATGAAGGATTGACTCTTTAAGCTTTGCGTCATTTGGCACAACCAAACGCTTTCCGAACCACAAAACACCTTGGTTGTCTTCGGAGAAACACTTGGCTTTGCCGGTCTTCATTTTCTGCTTAATTCTCTCCATACCCTTGTCATTCTTCTGGGCCATCTTGATCTGGTCCTCAAGGGTAGGTTTCACTTCTAAGGCAGCGAGAAAACCTTTGCTAACCATCTCCAAGTTGAGCCGTTGAAATTCATTGCATAGTGTTTCTGTTTCAGGTCGAACCGAAATGCAGTTGCATTGCGATTTTCAGCTCAAAGCATCGGCAACAACATTGGCTTTCCCTGGATGATAATGAAGTCCCAAATCATACTCCTTGATCAATTCAAGCCATCTTCTTTGCCTTAGGTTCAGATCGGCTTGAGTGAAGATATACTTCAAACTCTTGTGATCAGTGTAGACTTCGCAGCGATTGCCGATAAGAAAATGTCGCCATATCTTCAAAGCATGAACCACTGCTGCAAGCTCAAGGTCATGAGTGGGATAATTCACCTCATGAGGCCTCAATTGCCTCGATGCATACGCCACAACTCGACCCTCTTGCATAAGAACACAACCAAGACCAAGGCGA
Source organism: Ampelocalamus luodianensis (assembly GCA_036346255.1). Taxonomy (NCBI): domain Eukaryota; kingdom Viridiplantae; phylum Streptophyta; class Magnoliopsida; order Poales; family Poaceae; genus Ampelocalamus; species Ampelocalamus luodianensis. The sequence goes on along the minus strand of CM070622.1, from coordinate 19,658,599 downwards.
GATGCATCGCAATAGATGTCGAAGCTTTTGTGGATATCTCGCGTAACTAACATCGAGCGTGGTTAGACGATCCTTCAACATATGAAAGCTTGCTTCACATTCCTCTGACCATTCATACTTCTTTTCTTTCTTTAACAATTGAGTCATTGGTCTTGCTATTTTTGAGAAATTCTCGATGAAGCGGCGGTAATAGCCCGCAAGACCGAGGAAATCATGGACTTGTAAACGGACTTGGGTTGTTTCCAATTAAGCACATCTTGAACTTTGCTAGGATCCACAGCAACTCCCCCTTCGGATAGCACATGACCCAAAAAGGCGACCTCTTTTAGCCAAAACTCACATTTGCTGAATTTTGCATAAAGTCGATGTTCTCGGAGCTTGCCCAACACAAGCCGGAGGTGTTCTTCATGCTCACTTTCAGATTTGGAGTATATGAGAATGTCATCAATAAATACGACCACAAATTTGTCCAAATACTCCATAAACACTGAGTTCATGAGATTCATGAACAAGACCGGTGCATTCGTCAAACCGAAGGACATGACGGTGTACTCGTATAAGCCATAACGAGTAGAGAAAGCCGTCTTGGGAATGTCTTCAGATCTGATCCTAACTTGATGATAGCCCAATCTCAAGTCAATCTTGGAGAAAATACGAGCACCGGTCATCTGGTCGAACAAATCATCAATCCGTGGAAGCGGATACTTGTTCTTGATGGTGACCTCATTCAACGGACGATAGTCAACACACATCCGCAGACTGTGGTCCTTCTTCTTCACAAATAAAGCGGGGCATCCCCAAGGTGAGGAGCTTGGCCTAATGAAACCCTTCTCTTGAAGTTCTGTGAGTTGCTTCTTCAATTCAACCAACTCATTCGGCGGCATTCGATAAGGCCGCTTTGATATTGGAGCGATTCCGCGGCTCAATCACGAATTCAACTTCGTGAGGTGGCATGCCCGTAGTTCCTCAGAAATACATCCGGTACTCACATACCACTGAAACTTTACTCACTCAGCAATTCTTGTCGCTAAGGGCATAGAGATGAGGATGCTCCAATTTCGACGCCAATTCGACTTGAAGGCCAAGAGGACTTGTGAGAGTGATAACTGCGGGCACAATCAATTTGACCATGGTTCTTGGATAGCCAATTCATCCCAAGAATAACATCAAGGCCCGCTGAATTTATCACAATAAGATTGGCCGAAACTTCACCCTTTAATCTCAATTTCAACATCTCGACATTCATGAATGCTTCTCATTTTGAACCCGCGATTGAATCATCATAGGGCAGGCATCAAGCTGAGTGAGAGGTTGTGAAGTGTAGCAAAACCTCTGGACATGAAAGAATGAGAGGCTCCGAGTCAAACAACACGCCGCAGGAGTCGAATTGACTAGAAATGTGCCCAACACAACATCGGTGCTTCCTGCGCTCCTCGGCGGTGACATGATTGACATGAGCACGACTGGGTTCTAAAAGTGACGATGGACCGCTGAACAAGGGAGTTTTCAAGGTCTTGGCGTTGATCGAAAAGACTTGGTGCTTCACCGGCATTGACTTGCAAAATGCCCTGACTGCGCAAGTGAAACAAGTAACATGCTTGTTTTTTGGCGCGGATTCGACACTTCTTTCCGGGCTGCCCTTGCTGGATATCTTCCTGAGGTGGATGAGAGACTTGCAAAGGAGCTCTCAGAGATACTGGGACTTGGAATTCAGGAGGAGCGGGTTGCCAAGCACACGGTTCTTGAAAAGCGCAACTTGCTGAAATTTGTGCAGCCTTCTTACGCTTTCGCGATTCTACAACCGCCGCATTTTGTTCTCCACCACAATAGCCTTATTAACCAATTGCTGGAAGTCACGGAAGTCATGCACTGCAAGTGCCAACTGCATCACTTCTATTAGCCCATTAAAGAACTGATCTTGCTTTCTTGCATTGGTGGAGACATCGTTTGGAGCGTAACGAGCCAAACGATTGAATTCGCTGAGATACTCCATCACAGACTTGTTGTCTTGCTTCAGTGCGAGGAATTCACGCCTCTTGATATCCATAATGCTTGAAGGAACATGTGCCTCTCGAAAAGCTGTTGGAACTCGCCCCATGACGGAACGTAATTGGCGGGCTGCATGGCGCAAAATTGTCCGACCATGCGAAAGACTTTCGAGTTGATTGGAGGCATATAAGACCTTCTCACATCGCACACGGGTGATGATCAATTTCCGTTCGATGGTACGAAGCCAATCATCGGCCTCAGAGGATCCTTCAACAAGAAAACACCGGAGGCTTCGTGACTAAGAAAGTTAGCAAATCGGAGCCATAAGGATCGGCTCCTTCCGCGCGCTTGAGCACCTTGGACATTGGCGTGTTTTGAGCAATTTGTCGCAAAGGAGAGTCCGGTCTTCCGACTCCGCCCATCCGGATCAACACATCATCCTGCACGGTGAGGTGGAGTCACTTCTTCATGCCGACCCACGCGATGAGTCCTCCATTACTTCTGACATCAAACGAGTTTTACGACCCGACATCCTGTTGTCATACAACTTGTTAGCAACCGGCAAAAAGGAATGAGAGAAAAAACATAAGGTAAGTAATAGACAGCAAGGGGTAACTTAACCTAGTATGAATGCTCGATAAAAGCCATTTATGCATCATGAACAAACGGGTGCTAAAGTCCATGTGGACAGCACAAGATACAAACAAACGTGATTAGTTTTCCGACATAGTTGCGGTACAAACCGCCCGTTGGCGATGCACAACTATCTGGAACAAAAAGAGAGCAACTGATCCCCACAAAATCCAGCGTCTACAAGCTACGTAGTATCCTTAGGGGTACATAATCTAAGAATAAACCCTAGTTTATTCCTAAAATCGCAGCAAGGCGTTATCTTCTCATTCTTCCACCAATTCTCTTTACCGATGACTACTTAACGTGTCTAATGTTGGAAAAGAGATGAACATCGGAGAAAATGATTTTGTACAAATCAAAAGATTAGTGAGGTAAGCAATGAGATGATAGGATGGGTAAGAAAGAAAGGAATTATATTACTAACATTTTTGCAAAACTTTTGATACTGTGAAAATATTCTTTGCAAATCAAAATCCTAATAACGCCCATTGCTACGGCTTTAACCTCTGATCGGTATGGCTCGATACCAACGTTGTGGGACCCCGAGACGATCCGTATCAAGCCAAGTGATTACGCCAGAACGCAACACTTAACGTGAGACGAACACGATTCGAGTGACCCGGATATGTGTCACATGCTAGCTCCCAAGGATCGGTGACTAACATGCACATATCCTAGTACACAACATTGCAATCACATCCATACACAATGTACAAGAATAAAAGAATCAATTACAACATCATTTAGATAGCACCTTATGGTACAAGGTTGCGAAAGAGGGCCGATCGGCCAAATCTAATTAACACAAATAAATTGCAGCGGAAGATAACTTAAAATAAAAAGGGAATAACCGAGTTGGTATGCCCACAATCCCACAAGCAACCAACTGAAGTTAAAGCCGTTGCACCCGTCGTTCTCACATGAACAAATAGACACTGTTAGAGTACAAAGTTGTACTCGCGAGACTTTCAAAAGAAATAAAGATGCATGTAAGTATCAAAGGAAGGCTACTACACTAGTCGGTTTTCAACAGTAAAGCAAGTTTTGCATATAGATAAAAGATTCTAACTTGCCATTTGTAAAACAATTAGAAAGCATTTTATGATAGTAAGTAATGATCAACAACGGTATAATTCCAAGTATAATCAACACACGAACATCCCATTCGTGGCACAACTCAAACCTCAACAAATTTAACGCGTGAACAACGCGTTCAAGAATACATTTCAGATTTGAACAAACTAACATAAGGACATAACATTTCCAACCATAACCCAAACTTAATTTCCCAAACGCTAATCGTAGCTCGCTTTCCCAAAAGTGTTGTCCATAACCTAGGGACGAGGCTATTCGAATAGATTTAGTTACTCAGAGAGTTGTACACTTTACCCACACGATATGCATTCCTCTTAATGTCGGCCAATGCACTCTTCCATAGGAGTGTGACTCGAGGTAGCATAACGAGGCCGTTACAATGTCATGCCCTAACTATCAAACCACCCGAGGACGATCCTATGGCGAGCGATCGATCGCTGAACCACGAGTAAACCCCGTTACGTAAGTAATTCCTATCCAACAAGAGACCCTTAAGGGCAAGTAAGGCGACCCTTAACATGCCCCGCTTGATTGACAAAGAACAATTAAAAATAACAATACGATTGTCAACTCGATTGTGTTCGATAGCTAACACACAAAAATTAGTTAGCCAAGCCTTCGCCATTATCCCGGCGTGTGGTTGCACGTAAGACTTGGTTCATCACACCTGAGACCGGTCCTTAAACACCTGCAGCGAGGCTACATGAATCGGGACCACGCTTCATCGACCTATCACCCGTCCAAGTCCAAAACACAACAACAACAACAACAACAACAACAACCCAACAAGTCCATATTACCAAATTCGGTGATCTGGATACGACCCTCAAGTTCAACATAATCCAATCCATAAAATCCTCAATTTCAATAAGATTCGATTCAATCCACCGGCCGATGGACTAGCTCCATCAGCCGCTCTCGGCTAAGACTAATAGCATGGCTAAGCATCGTTCTACAAACTAGTAAATAATCCCATATAACATATAACCTTAGTCATTCAAGGTAAAAGGGTAATCAACATTCAAAGGAGGGCTAATGCAGCAATTAGGAGATTAACTACTTCTACCCATAAACATACATTTCAAAATAGCATGCACTTGCGATAATAAAACTCACACAAAACATTTAAAGATCACTAGGAGCAATATGATCAAGAGGAGGGTGCTCGCACCTTTGCTGTACCACTTGTTCAATCTCAAGTTATACTCATAATACTCTCACGAATATACTGTTATCGTCGAAAACCTAATGAAAGGCGATATTGCAATAAATATCAAATAAAGCCAAAAATTCAAAGTACTCAAAAATGCATGAAATTTATACAGTAGGTAGGTCATGATTTTAGATTTATTTAGGTGAAATAATTATTCCATTTGGATTTAGCATGTGAAAGTTATAGCAGTTTGAATATCATATTTCTGGAAAAATCCAATTTTATTGCAATCTCTTACTGTTCATTTGCATTAATTTCTTTGGTGAAAATTTGCAGAACATTTGTGGATATAAGGATTACACAGGTTAATAGGTAATAAAAATATAAGACCAAAATAATTGAGTTTACCTCATTTGGAGTTTTTATGAATTAGTTATGAATTTCTAAAGTTATCGGCCTTTTTCTTTTGCAAAATAATAGAGTTTGGAGGTTCATTTTCCAAAAGTATATCCTCTGCTATGGAGACATGTTTGAAATCTATTTAAAATAAAGTTCATTTTAAATAAATAATAATAATAATAATAATAATAATAAAATTGGTTTAACTGTTTTAGGGGTTAAAATGAGTTAGTAATGTATTTTATGAAATTGAAACTATAGCAAAAAGGTCTACTGTTATTTGACATGTAAGCATCCTAACATCATGTCTTCTAAAAAGCTTCATTACTTAAGATTGAAATACTACTGTCCAATCACTAAAGGAGGTTTACTTACAGACCTATGCCATTAACAAAGTTTTAGCCCCCAGCTCTTCTCTCAAATAGCCTTCTAATTTCTTAAAAAGTATATTCAGAAGAAAAAGCTTATTTCAACATCTTAATAACTACTATGAGAACTAATCACTTAAAATGAAAAGACAGAAGCTTCCTAAATTTTTAACTTGGCTAAGCTTGTGGACCCTTACTGCTAATGAGGTTATGAACTTCTAATCTCTGGTCTATCCACAAGGTTGAGAGGCTATCAAATAATGTCAAACCTATTTGAGTACAGGATTTAGTTAATCATCAGGAGGTTTGAGATTTGAAAGCTCCACCAACTAGTAAACCTATTGACTGTTCTTTTTCCAGATACAAACAACTCTCCTCTTCTATTCAAACAACCTACAACAGGCATCTTATATAAGTTACTAATTCTTAACTATTTAGCCTACTATCAAGACTTAAATTTTCGGATTAGACTACTACTGGAAGATAAAAGTTCAACTGACCAAAAGACTCAAGAGCAATTCTAACTACTGCTATACCAAGACAAAAGTCTATTGACAAACTAAAAACATTCAGGCTACTGCTTCACTAAGACAAGTTAACAATAGCCGGAAAACATGAAGTTGATACCCCATGCAAATAACACTATGACACAAAACAAGCACAAGACTTTTAGGCTACAAAACCAACTGACAAAAATCAGACACTTAGCAAACTCATACATATCTTACCCTTATGCTCCCACAAATTTTAATTAGACTAATTCTCTATGGTTCTCCCAAAGACTGATTCTACAGTAGTAACTATCTTTTGAAAGGAAAGAGAGAAACCAAGTTCTCAAAACTCAAATTAGAGTAAGGTGAGAGAAAGCTAAGATAGGTAAGGAATAAAATCGAGAATCTGCCTAAGTTTTCATAAACCTTTTTATAATTTGAAAATAAGACTTTCAAAATATCCTAAGGACGACTATGCTTGGGTTGCTACGGTCAGAATGGCTCTGATACCAACTTTGTGAGGACCCAGTTTATTTGGCTTGTAATGCTTAACCAACCACCGGTCCTAGCATCACAAATCAAATAAAGCGAGTCTCGAGATATGTACACTTCCTGCATAATATACACCTCACAACAAAAGTATGCATCAACTCCATTCCAAACATAGAGTCCAAACAACACACTACCAAACGGAAGATAAACAAATAGTAAAATTATTATGATAATGGCCGATCGCCACAAGATACACAAATAACGAGAAGAAGACAGCGGAAGCAAGAGTGCCATAAGATGGCTATAAACAAAGCCAATCGCGTGCCCCAACCCACAAGGCATCCGACCGACCGCCAAGTCTAGTCGCCCACGAAAGCGGCAACACGACTCACGTATGAGAGGCCCGAGGCTCACTTTCTTCCTCCGCAACAAAACATTAAGCAAAGCACCTGAGTACAAAGATTGTCTTTGTACCCGCAAGACTGACGTGTGAACTAGCAGACCTGTTAATATGCTACATGCAGGCTTGTTTGGTGGAGGCCATATGTTTCATTTGCATAAAGCCAATTTTCATTTGCATAAAGCCAATTTTCATTTGCAATAAAGTAATACAGTTTAAAGGCAAGTTTGCAATTCATTTTTACTGTTGAAATAACTGCGAAATAAAGATAGGTACAAGTAACCACCTAGAAGTGACTATCCCAATAGTCACCACAACATAGCACGAATCCCCAGATTCGTACCACCCTGCAAGTTTTAATTTAAAAGGTTGTAGTCTAACTCTCGATAAGCTTACCCAAGCGTGTCCATCACCTAGGACGAGGCTATTCGAATAGTTTTTAACCCTGCAGGGGTGTACCACTGTACCCACACTTCAGACCGCCTTTAAGCCAAAGCACACTTAGAAGGTATGCTCGGCCACAACTAAGTCCTACGAGACTTTTTCCAATATTGTGTATTAACTACGAGCCGCTCGTATGGATAAAAATCCATACGCTTACATGGTAAAGCCAGAAGAGACAACTACCCACTCGGGATAAAGCTCTTGACAACTACCATGCTCCCACCTCCATCCCTCCCGCGACCTCCTGCGACCGGAATCAATACACGCCAAAGTACTAGGTCAAGAGAGGTCCCATACCCTCTAGTGTGGTTAGCACGAAATGCTGGATAATGAAACTCACAAGATGTTCGGTCCTTAATTGACCGGGCACCTTTCCATCACACCCAATAGATCACACCAATCTTACCATTGTGCCGTCTAAATCATTTTTGTTTTCATTTTTAGTTTTGCAATTAAACATAGCGAAATGCTGAAATATAAAGTTATAGAAAGTTTTGTGTGATCAAGGTTACCGACTAAGTCGATAACCGCCCATTTCTACCGATACTAAGCATGTCTAAGCAATTTGACTCGGATCTACTAAGTGACAAGAGATCATCCGACCTCTAATCACGACAAATAACCTAGGCTCGTAGTAGAGATCAATATTTTGTCTACAGGATATGCAAACACGGATTTAACTAATCAATTTAACACAAATTAAGCAATGCATACATACTGCTTGAAACAAAATATTAGACTTTAAAATACTGGGATTAACATGATCAAAGCGCTTATTCGATGTCGTTGCTCAATATGTCGCTGAGGATCGTCCTCGGGGTTGCCGCAAATATCGGCTTCAACGGCCGAACATAACGGCAAATAAGAGCGAATAACACCGACAAAACTCAATCATACAACAACATCAAAACAAGCCAAAACTCACCAAAGAGCCTAAGCATGACATAGCAAAATTTAAGAAACAGAGAACAAATCATTTTAAGATATGAAGAATTTTCTATGAATTTTCTAAGCTAAAAACACATCAAAACACTAGTTAATTACTTAACAATTTTTCATGAACAGTAAACGAGATCTAAAACCTATCACGATAATCGAGATATCTGAAAATGAAATTTCTGAATTGGGTTCATTGAATTTGGACAATTATTGAAAGAGATATGCATTTTCTAATTTGGAGATTACATTCTACAACATTAAATTAATTAACAGATTTTGCTACAGATGCAAGGTTGAAACTAATTTTAGAAAATAGTTCATTTAAAATGAAAATTAACAAAGACTGGTTTTATGCAATTTGGAGAAAAATTGAATTAGTTATGCATTTTACAAGTTTAATTGAATTATGACTCAACGAAAACACAAACCGAAATACTAAATCATTTTGAAATCTATAATGCACTCAACTCATTTCGCACCCACGACCGACTAGCCTCACATCGACAAACGGCGGGCGCGCAAATCTCGACGAGCAACAACACCAGCGAAAGTGGCGTCGAAGGCGTATTCTAAGAATACGTCTTCGCTACCAAAGTGCAAACCTGACATACTCTCACAAAGAAATACGCTTCCCAACAGAGAAAACGCATTACCAGAGCTACACAACCCTAACTGACAACATGGACCCACATGGCAGTGACTCAGAGAACATATAACGGGCTGGATTAAAGGATTTCTAAACGCGATTAACCAAAGAGGGCCCACAAATCAGAGACTCAGACTAACCAAGATTAGCATTAAACTAACTCCACCGGCGGTTCACCGGCGCACACAGAGACGGCGGCGGCCGCAAGAATATTCCGCGAACCAGAGGTTTCGGCGAGAGTGGTACCTTCGTTCGCAAGGATCTCACGAACTTCGATGACGGTGACCGGGACCTCGAGGATGCCGCGGCGAGCCGGTGGCGGCGAACGGGGGCGGAGACGAAGACACGGCTCCCGCGGAGAAGGTGCTACGGGCCGGAAGACTCGAAGGTGCGCCACGGAATCGCCTCGGCCGGAAGGATCGCCCGGACAATGCCGACGAAGAAGGTCCGAGGTGTTTGGAATCACCGCGGCGAAATACCGGGCTCGAGAAGAAGGAGTCGCACACCCTCCACAATGCATCAAAGACGAAACGAACCCACCGTGAGCATCGGTGAAGCATTGCGATCAAGTGAGATCAACCGTTGAGGCTTGAGACTCACGTAAGCATAACGAGCTCACGGAGCCGAGGCCGGAGGTGGAGACGACGATACCACCCGGTGATTCATGGGCGCCAAGAACCCGGATGGGCAAAATGGAGGCGGCGTCAGCGTGGATCACGGTGGTGCGGTCGCGAGCTCAAGCGGCGGCGTTAACACGCGATCGCTCGGTTTTTCTCCGGCGAAGCTAAGAAATAGGCGAGAGAGGCGTAAGAATGGTCTGCGAAGGAATGGGCGACCCAAGGAGGTAGATGGACTTCAGCGATCCCCGAGGCGCACCGCGTCCGGCGTGGCGGCGGCGAGTCGCGCGGCACGCATGCGCGATCGCCGCCGAGCTCCGAGGCGTGAGTCGGCGAGGAAGAACGGCGAGTGGGACCCATATGTCGGCCGACGGGACAAAGCGCGCGAACAGATACTTAGACTCGATCGAGAATGTATCGGCCGTTGGATCCGAAATGGACGGTGAGATTGGTGTATGCATTCGGACAGTCGGTTGCGCCGCGCCGACGTGGATCGTTCGATCTTCATCGGACGGTCACGGTCGATTGGACTCGGCGGTGCGTTTAGTTGACGCGACCGAGTCAAGTGGCGCGGTTCGGTTTGAGTCGGACTCGGGTTCGAGCCGACAAACAATGATTTCGATTTTGAGTTTAAAAGTGAGAGAGTTTTAGGAATTTTTAGATATAGCTCCTGAGCCCCAAAAATTCCAGAAATTTTTATGGTAGCTACTTGAGACAGAGAGCAACATTTCATAAATTTTCCAGAACTTTTATGCACTGAGAAGTTCTGCAGAAAATTCACAAGCATGCTGACCTAGGGTTTGACCAGATTTTCAACTAGTTTGACTTGGCCATTTGAAATAGCAAATAAAATCTAAAATTGTGAAATAATTCAGGAGGTAGATAGGATGATCAAGATGACAGGAAAAATAATTTCAGAGGATGATCACAAGTTTGAAAGCTAAGAATTGATAACAACAATTTCCAATCACAAGAATTAAATTCTAAGAATTGAAATTGCTAGGAAAATTGTAGAAACTCTCAAATGATTTCATGAGGCATCAAAAGTTTTTATTCCTCCTCATAATTTACATTTGAAATACAAACCTAAGTTAGGGTCATTACAAATCTCCCCTTACAGAATCTCGCACAGAGATTCGATCACCGGGAGAAGAATGATGGGTAATCGCTCGGAGACGATCTTCCGCTCCCAAGTGGCTTCATCCTCTGAGTGGTTTGACCATGAACCTTAAGGAACTTGATCACACGGTTCCTTGTTCTGCGTTCGGCTTCTTCGAGGATACGAACAGGCGCCACGATAAGACGGATCTTCTGCACATCGATATTTTCCAATGGTGTTTCCTCAACTGGAATACGAGGCACTTCTTCAATTGTGACACATGGAAAACATCATGCACCCTTCAAGTGTAGCCGCAACTCCAACTTGTATGCAACAGCTCCACTCTCTTGATGATGCGATATGGCGGGCATATCGAGGAGCGATTGCCCTTGACACAAACGACGGTGTCCCTTCAAAGGTGAAACTTTGAGATACACAAAGTCATTGGGCCGAAACTTCGGCTCGGCGACGACGATCCGTGATAGCTCTTCCGCTCGATCGAGCTATGCGCAAGTGCTCACGAATCAATCGCACTTGACTTTCCGCCTCATTGATCGAACCGCCAAAGAACCGCCTTTCACCGCCACCGGTTCAGCGGTGTTCTGCGGCGCCTCCCATACAAAGCCTCAAGCGGTGCCATCACCGAGACTAGCTCGAAGTTGTTGTTGTAGGAGAACTCGCCGGTGGTAGGCACTTCTCCCAATTCTTCCCATAGGAAAGAACACAAGCACGAGCATATCTTCAAGCACTGATTGACGCGCTCCGTCGACCATCGACCGAGGATGATAGGCCGAAAGTGAGCGAAGCGGTACCCATGGCTTCTGTAGATGCCAAAGTCGGGAAGTGAAAAGAGAACCACGATCGACACCATCGTTCGTGGCACACCATGCAAACTCACAATGCGGGATATGTAGAGTCCGCCAATTTATCGACGCCGAGCGGTACATCTCGCGAAAATGTGCTACTTTTGTCAATCGGTCAATAACCACCGGATAGCATCCTTCCCCAAAGAAGTACGGCAAACCGGTGGCGAAGTCCATACCAACGGAATCCACTTCCACTCTGGTATAGGCAAGAAATTTGGAGGAGACTCGCTGGACGCCGATGCTCGGCCTTCACGCGACAACATACGCCGATCGGCAACGAACACGCAATCTCGCGCTTCATGCGAGTCCACCAAAATCTCGACGCAGATCTTGGTACATTTTAGTGGCCCGGATGGATGGACAAAGGCGAATCATGGGCCTCTCGAAGAATCAAATCCGCAACTCGGGACCTTTGGGACCACGAGACGCGCCCAAACCATACAACACCGTGCTCATCTTACATGAAACACTTGGCGGATCCATTCTTGATGTTCGCTTGATTTTACCCACACCATCATCGATTGTTGTAACGCCTTGATTTGATCCACCAAGGTCGGTTGCACAACCAAGGCAAAGAAGGGAACCATGCTCAACCAAACCCAAGTTGAGACGCTGAAATTTCGCAAGAAGTGCGAGTTCTTTGCTCTTGGATCATCAAAGTATTGCAATACACTTTTCGCTAAGTGCATCAAGAACCACATTGGCTTTGCCAGATGATATGAATACCCATGTCATAATCTTTGATTAATTCTAGCCATCTCTCTGCTCGAGGTTGAGATCTGTTGAGTGAACAAGTATTTCAAACTCTTGTGATCGGAATACACCTCACAATGATTACGATCGATAATGCCGCCAAATCTTGAGTGCATGAACCATGCAGACCAACTCTAAATCATGGGTGGGATAATTGAGCTCGTGAGGTCTAATCGCTCGATGCATAGGCAATCGCTTGCCTTCTGCATAAGAACACATCCAAGACCCTGACGAGAGGCATCGCAATAAATATCGAAGCTCTTATGGATATCAGGAAGAGTGAGGACTGGGGCTGAAGTCAACCGCCGCTTGAGCTCCTGAAAGCTCTTGTCACAAGCAGAGGACCACACAAACTTCTTATCCTTCTTGAGCAATTCGGTCATCGGCTTAGCGATTTTGGAGAAGTTCTCAATGAAGCGGTGGTAGTAGCCCGCTAAACCGAGAAAACTCCGTACATCAGTGACTGACTTGGGCTGGCTCCAAGATAGAACATCGCCGACCTTTGGGATCACAGCTATGCCTCCAATGAAAGAACATGGCACAAGAATGCCACTTCCTTCAACGAACTCACATTTCTTTGAACTTTGCATATAGTGATGTTCATAATCGCCCAAAACAATCTTGGATGCTCAAGATGCTCGCTTGATCTTGGAATAGATAAGAATATCATCAATAAAGACCACCACAAATTTATCCAAATACTCCATGAATCACGAATTCATAAGGTTCATGAACAAGGTCGAGCATTGGTTAAGCCAAAGGACCCGACGGTGTACTCGTACAACCCATAACGAGTAGTGAAAGCCGCCTTGAATATCCTCGATCGATCGACTGATGATACCCCATTCTCAAATCAATCTTTGAGAACACTGGGCTCGATCAACCGATCAAACAGATCATCAATGCAGGCGGAGGATATTTGTTCTTCACCGTCACCTCATTGAGAGGACGGTAATCCACGCACATGCGCAAAGTCTTGTCCTTCTTCTTCACAAAGATCAGGACAACCCCAAGGAGATGGCTGGGACGGATGAAACCCTTTGCTTGGAGCTCACCAAGCCGCTTCTTCAATTCTTCTAGCTCATTGGGAGGCATCCGTCACGGCGCCTTCGAGATAGGGGCGATGCAGGGAAGCAACTCAATGACAAACTCGGATCTCGAACCGGAGGCATCCGGGTAAATCATCGGGAAAAACATCCTCAAAACACAAACAATAGGAACCTCCCGAATCTTCAAAGCGGCTTGGTTACAAGTGCACAAGGTGCGATCACTTGCATTGCGGGAAAACCGACCGCCGCGAAGAAGCTGGTGAGATAGACAATCTTCCGCACTGTCGATTTGCCCCAAGTGTTGGGACAACCAATCCATGCCAAGAATCACATCCGGGCTCGAATGGCGAAAGCGAGAATAAGGTTTGCCAAAAACCCCACTCCTTGGACTATGATAGGAACATCACGACATCGTAGATCGGCTCTCATTTCGACCCGGAGAGCGGATGAGCAAAGGAACTCCCACAGAACACGGTGAAGACCACTAGCAGCAGCAAATGATCTTGAAATAAAGAATGCGATGCTCGAATCAAATAATCCGCAGCAGGACGAGAATTAACAAGAAGTGTACCAATCACGACATCCGCGCCTCCTGAGCCTCCTCGGTGAAAGGTGGTTGACTCGACCATTGCCGCACTGGTCTTGAACAATCTTACGGTCGGTGGATGACCACTCCTCGCCGCGTCCTCCATTAGGACGAGGGTCGCTGCAACACTACGAGGCGAGCATTCGCATAATGGCCCTTGTTGTGGCAAAAAAACAAGTAACCTCGGCCGGCGGATTGCGAGGCCGCTCTGTCTTGGATCGCGGCGCACGTGGCTGAACCACGGCTCGCGGTGGACGAGGAGTGCGCAGATGGCCTCGGCGCGGTGAGCAAAAGAACGGACCATCGGTGCCGCCGGCCCGAGGACGAGTGAGGCCGTGTGAGCGCATCGATGCGCCTCCCATTTGCGCTTGGGACTCGCCAGCGCGCTTTGCCTTATGCTCGCAACAATGGCCTTATCCACTAAGGCACGGAAATCGAGAAGTCCACAATAGATAGCTTGTCTGCGGCTCTCCGGACAAGCCATCCATAAACTTCTCTGCTTAGCCTCATCCGAGGCCACCTCTCCCGAGCATAACGAGCCGGATGATTGAACTCGTGCAGTACTCCGTCACGCACTTGCGCCCTTGTTTGAGCGCGAAACTCTTTCTTCTTGACTTCATCGTGCCATCCGGGATGTGGGCCCGACGAAAGGTCGACTCGAACTCCTCCCACGCGACCACATGGCGCGCGGCTGCATGGCGAGATAGTTCTCCCACCATGAGAGTGCCGCGCCTCAAAGTGGTGGGACGCGAAGAGTGCCTTGTCTCCGCGCTGGCATCGAGCTATATTGAGCTTTCGCTCAACCATGCGCAGCCAATCGTCCGCACGAGAGGGTCCTCGTGAGCGGAGAAAGTCGGTGGCTGCGTGCGGAGGAACTCGCAAGTCCTCGCGATGCGGTGGTGGTCGCCACTGCCGGCAGGAGTGGAGGTATTCCTAGCAATAACCTCCAAGATGCGCTGTCGGTCCATGCGGTTTCGCCGATCGGCGAGAACCTCACCATGGTCGGAGGAGGGGCTCCTCATCATGACCAACCGGTGATCGCCACGCGTTCTCCGGCCATCTGTTTCACTAAGACAAGTTAACAATAGCGGAAAACATGAAGTTGATAACCCACTGCAAATAACTTGCTAACAGCACAAAACAAGCACAAGACTTTTAGGCTACAAAACCAACTGACAAAAATCAGACACTTAGCAAACTCATACATATCTTACCCTTATGCTCCCACAAATTTTAATTAGACTAATTCTCTATGGTTCTCCCAAAGACTGATTCTACCGGTAGTAACTATCTTTTGAAAGGAAAGAGAGAAACCAAGTTCTCAAAACTCAAATTAGAGTAAGGTGAGAGTAGAAAGCTAAGATAGGTAAGGAATAAAATCGAGAATCGCCTAAGTTTTCATAAACCTTTTATAATTTGAAAATAAGACTTTCAAAATATCCTAAGGACGACTATGCTTGGGTTGCTCTGGTCGAATGGCTCTGATACTAACTTTGTGAGGACCCAGTTTATTTGGCTTGTAATGCTTAACCAACCACCGGTCCTAGCATCACAAATCAAATAAATCTGAGTCTCGAGATATGTACACTTCCTGCAGCGATACACACCTCACAACAAAAGTATGCATCAACTCCATTCCAAACATAGAGTCCAAACAACACACTACCAAGCGGAAGATAAACAAATAGTAAAATTATTACGAGATAATGGCCGATCGCACAAGATACACAAATAATGTAAAGAAGACAATGAAGCAAGAGTGCCATAAGATGGCTATAAACAAAGCCAATCGGCGTGCCCCCAACCCACAAGGCATCCGACGACCGCCAAGTCTAGTCGATCCACGAAACGGCAACACGACTCACGAGTGAGGCCCCGAGGCTCACTTTCTTCCTCTGCAACAAAAACATTAAGCAAAGCACACGAGTACAAAGATTGTCTTTGTACCGCAAGACCGACGTGTGAACTAGCGGACTGTTAATATGCTACATGCAGCTTGTTTGGTGGAGGCCATATGTTTCATTTGCATAAAGCCAATTTTCATTTGCATAAAGCCAATTTTCATTTGCAATAAAGTAATACAGATTTAAAGGCAAGTTTGCAATTCATTTTCTTGTTGAAATAAGCTGAAATAAAGATAGGTACAAGTAACCACCTAGAAGTGACTATCCCAATAGTCACCACAACATAGCACGAATCCCAGTTCGTACCACCCTGCAAGTTTTAATTTAAAAGGTTGTAGTCTAACTCTCGATAAGCTTACCCAAGCGTGTCCATCACCTAGGACGAGGCTATTCGAATAGTTTTTAACCCTGCAGGGGTGTACCATCATGCCACACTTGCATCGCCTTTAAGCCAAAGCACACTTAGAAGGTATGTCACCTGACTAAGTCCTACGAGACTTT
Source organism: Ampelocalamus luodianensis (assembly GCA_036346255.1). Taxonomy (NCBI): domain Eukaryota; kingdom Viridiplantae; phylum Streptophyta; class Magnoliopsida; order Poales; family Poaceae; genus Ampelocalamus; species Ampelocalamus luodianensis. The sequence continues at coordinate 19,642,175 of CM070622.1, read as the reverse complement.
TTCCAATATTGTGTATTAACTACTGAGCCGCTCGTATGGATAAAAATCCATACGCTTACATGGTAAAGCCGAAGAGACAACTACCCACTCGGGATAAAGCTCTTGGACAACTACCATGCTCCCACCTCCATCCCTCCTGCGACCTCTGCGACCCTAATCAATACACGCCAAAGTACTAGGTCAAGAGAGGTCCCATACCCTCTAGTGTGGTTAGCACGCCGAATGCTGGATAATGTAAACTCACAAGATGTTCGGTCCTTAACTGACCTGCACCTTTCGATACACCCAATAGATCACACCAATCTTACCATTGTGCCGCGCCTAAATCATTTTTGTTTTCATTTTTAGTTTTGCAATTAAACATAGCGAAATGCTGAAATATAAAGTTATAGAAAGTTTTGTGTGATCAAGGTTACCGACTAAGTCGATAATCGCCCATTTCTACCGATACTAAGCATGTCTAAGCAATTTGACTCGGATCTACTAAGTGACAAGAGATCATCCAGCGACCTCTAATCACGAGAAATAACCTAGGCTCGTAGTAGAGATCAATATTTTGTCTACGAGGATATGCACTTACTGGATTTAACTAATCAATTTAACACAAATTAAGCAATGCATACATACTGATTGAAACAAAATATTAGACTTTAAAATACTGGATTAACATGATCAAATCGCTTGCACGGATCTTTGTTGCTCAATATGTCATGAGGATCGTCCTCGTGGTTGCCGCAAATATCGAAGCTTCTACCATTCGAACATAACGGCAAATAAGAACGAATAACACCGACAAAACTCAATCATACAACAACATCAAAACAAGCCAAAACTCACACAAGATTTAAGCATGACATAGCAAAATTTAAGAAACAGAGAACAAATCATTTTAAGATATGAAGAATTTTCTATGAATTTTCTAAGCTAAAAACACATCAAAACACTAGTTAATTACTTAACAAATTTTCATGAATGAAGCTTGATATCTAAAACCTATCCCGATAATCGATGATAACGAAAATGAAATTTACTGAATGGGTTCATTGAATTTGGACAATTATTGAAAGAGATATGCATTTTCTAATTTGGAGATTACATTCTACAACATTAAATTAATTAATGATTTTTGCTACAGATGCAAGGTTGAAACTAATTTTAGAAAATAGTTCATTTAAAATGAAAATTAACAAAGACTGGTTTTATGCAATTTGGAGAAAAATTGAATTAGTTATGCATTTTACAAGTTTAATTGAATTAATGACTCAACGAAAAACACAAACCGTAAATACTAAATCATTTTGAAATCTATAATGCACTCAACTCATTTCGCACCCACAGCCACTTAGCCCTGCCATCGATAACGGGCGCGAAAATGCGACGACTGCAACGGCCACTCACGAAAGTGGCGTGGCATGTATTCTAAGAATACGTCTTGACACCAAAGTGCAAACCCGATACTCTCACAAAGAAATACGCTTCCCAACAGAGAAAACGATTACGTGAGCTACACAACCCTAATCGACAACATGGACCCACATGGCGTTGACTCGAGAGAACATATAACGGGTGGATTAAAGGATTTCTAAACGCGATTAACCAAAGAGGCCCACAAATCGAGACTCGGACTAACCAAGATTAGCGTTAAACTAACTCCACCGGTTCCGCCGGCACGACAGGAGCGGCGGCGGCAAGCGCTGTTTCGCGAACGTGAGGTTTCGGCGAGAGTGGTACGCCGGGTTCGCAGGATCTCACGAACTCGATGGACGGTGACCGGGACCTCGAGGATGCCGGCGGTGGCGGCGAACGGGCGGAGGCGAAGACACGGCTCCGCGGAGAAGGTGCTACGGGCCGGAAGACTCGGAAGGTGCGCCGCGGAATCGCCTCGGCCGGGAAGGATACGCCCCGCATAATGCCGAGCGAAGAAGGTCCGAGGTGGCTGGAATCACCGCGCAAATACGGGCTCGGAGAAGAAGGAGTCGCACACCCTCCACAATGCATCAAAGACGTAAACGAACCCACCGTGAGCATCGGTGAAGCATTGCGATCAAGTGAGATCAACCGTTGAGGCTTGAGACTCACGACGCAAACGAGCTCACGAGCCGAGGCCTTGGAGGTGGAGACAGCGATACCACCCACAGTGATTCATCGGACGCCAAGAACGGGATGGGCAAAATGGAGCGGCGTCAAGCGTGGATCACGGTGGTGCGGTCGCGGAGCTCAGGCGGCGCACACTGGCGGTATTGCTCTCGGGTTTTCTCGCGAAGCTAAGAAATAGGCGGAGAGGGCGTAAGAATGGTCTGCGAAGGAATGGGCGACCCAAGGAGGTAGATGGACTTGAGCGATCCGAGAGGCGCACACGCGTCCGGCGTGGCGGCGATGAGCTGCGTGGCGCGCATGCGCGATCGCCCGCAGAGCGAGGTGAGGCTGAGTCGGCGAGGAAGAACGGCAGTGGGACCCATATGTCGGCGGGACAAAGCGGCGCGAGCGGATACTTAGACTCGATCGAGAATGTATCGACCGTTGGATGCGAAATGGACGGTGAGATTGGTGTATGCATTCGACGGGTTGTTGCGCGACGCGACGTGGATCGTTCGATCTTCATCGGACGGTCACGTCGATTGGACTCGGCGGTGCGTTTAGTTGACGCGACCGAGTCAAGTGGCGCGATGTTCGTTTGAGTCGGACTCGGGTTCGAGCGAACAAGTGATGATTCGATTTTGAGTTTAAAAGTCGAGAGAGTTTTAGGAATTTTTAGATATAGCTCCTGAGCCCCAAAATTCCGAAATTTTTATGGTAGCTACTTGAGACAGAGAGCAACATTTCATAAATTTTCCAGAACTTTTTATGCACTGAGAAGTTCTGCAGAAAATTCACAAGCATGCTGACCTAGGGTTTGACCAGATTTTCAACTAGTTTGACTTGGCCATTTGAAATAGCAAATAAAATCTAAAAATTGTGAAATAATTCAGGGAGGTAGATAGGATCATCAAGATGACAGGAAAAATAATTTCAGAGGATGATCACAAGTTTGAAAGCTAAGAATCTGATAACAACAATTTCCAATCACAAGAATTAAATTCTAAGAATTGGAAATTGCTAGGGAAAATTGTAGAAACTCTCAAATGATTTCATGAGGCATCAAAAGTTTTTATTCCTCCTCATAATTTACATTTGAAATACAAATCCTAAGTTAGGGCTGTTACACCTCTTCTATTCAAACAACCTACAACAGGCATCTTATATAAGTTACTAATTCTTAACTATTTAGCCTACTATCAAGACTTAAATTTTCGGATTAGACTACTACTGGAATATAAAAGTTCAACTGACCAAAAGACTCAAGAGCAATTCTAACTGCTGCTATACCAAGACAAAAGTCTATTGACAAACTAAAACATTCAAAGCTCTTTGCTCGGGCAACCTACAATGTAACCTTGGCGAGAATTAGGTGTCACAACATATTTTCTCTCTGGGAATCACAAGTTCAAAAGTTAATTAGTTTGAGTAAACTACAGGTTAATCAAAAGGGCTAGCAGCAAATGGATTCAGTTGTTCTTACTGACAGCACTATTACACAAAGAGAGAGTTGATTTCAGAGATAAGAACAGGGAGGTCAGCACCGGCAAAAACTCGGGCGGCTCGGGCGTGGTTCGTCGCCGGCGGCGAAGCGGCGGCGTGGCGGAGGCAACCACAAAAACGGAAAGCCCGGGGAACAAGGAGGCTGGGGTTGGTGGTTTTGGGGCTCAGGCAGCTCGGTGGCGGCTCGGCGTGGGCACGGGGCGGCCGGCCGTGGGGGTGATAAGGCGCGGCGGCGCCAGAGAGGATTTTGGGAGGAATTAGTGGGAGAACGAGCTAGAGAGAGGAGAGTGGGTCTTACCGGAGTACTCAGAGGGAGCCGAGGTGACCGGAGGTGGGCTGACGGCAGGAGCCGGCGGCGGCGCGACGAGGGCGTCGTGGAGGTAGCAGCCGGGTGGCGGAGAGCTCAAGTGGGAAGTTGGGGAAGGTAGAGAAGGCCGAGGCGGTGCTCCGGGTACGAAGAACCAACATGGGGCTCGCCGGGAGTGGTGCGGTGGTGCGGGCGGCACTTATGGCCGGTGCCGGGGAAGACAACCAAAAACAAGCTCCTGGCTGCATCAAAGGTCGGTTAACTTTGGGGAGGCACTCCTTGCAGCATCGCAAAACTCCTAGACAAGGTTAGAGGTCTCGAGGCTCACCGGAGGCGATAGGGGCGCGGTGGTGCCCCTCAGAGCGTGCTCCAGCGATGATAAGGACCCGGTTGTGTCTCGGGAGCTACAAAGCGAGGGAGAAGCTCGGGTTAGAGAAAATGGAAGCCACAGAGTGAGAGGAGAAGAACGGCGCGGTGTGGCTATGCTTACCAGGACGAGGAAGGGCTCAATGCCTCCTTCTCTCCCACGGCCGAGGAGAGAAGTAAGAAGGGAGAAAGGGGCAGGGTCCGTTTTGTGCAAGCCCAAGGACGGAGAGGAGGACGGCGTCACAAGGAGAGGCTCTCGGGCTGGTCGAGTTGGGCGGTGGGTGAAGCAGCGCCGCAGGACGGAAATGGCAGGCGCGCGGCAGATGCGGCGCGTGGGCGTCCTCGCCCGAGGTAGAAGACGGTGTGGCGTGGGCCGGTTGGTCGCCGCACAAGAAAGAAGACTCAGCTAGCTGGTTAGGTCGAACCAAAGTGAGTCGGGCTCAGGTCGGAAAAACAATAATGAGCCTGAATTTTGAAATCAGTTTGACCAAATAACAAAAAGGTTTGACCGAGGCTTTAAATATATAAATAAAATTCTAAAAATTCTGAAATAATTAAGAGGTGTTCCTGGGACATCCTAAAGTTCATAAAAATTATTAATCTCACTGTTCATAATATAATGTGTATAATTTAAATTCAAACTTAGGGTAGGTCTTTGTAATGAGTTTGAATTTTCATAGGGTTTGAACTAGTTCCAAAAAATTGGGAAAAATTATATTAATTCATTATAATTATCATAGTATTTGAATAAATTATTTACAGAGGATGATCAAATGTTTTTACTCCTGATTTCTTTTGGAGTTTAAATTTGAAGTGTATGTTTGATAATTGATTTAAATTTTCCAAGTACAATATTTGATGCAAATGATTCCAAAATACCATGCATGCTGATAAGATGCATACTAAACCCATTAATTAATTTGGGGATGTTACAGTTCTGAACAAGAACTGTATGTGATAATTACTATTATAGAAGGTTCTTGTTCAGAACCATCTGTGAAAACAGACTATCACAGACGGTTCTATGATCACCTTAACTTGTTCAGAACCATCTGTGATAGCTATTTTCCTGACGGTTTGAAAGCTATGCATGATGATCGCTGTTATCACGACGCGCATAAATACTGAGCGGTTCACAAAACCGTGCGTGATGACGATTTAGAAAAATGCGTGATGACGTTTTTTGTAGTAGTGACTCCTTCTATGCTCACCTTAACTTGTGGGCAACCCTTATTCGCACTTAACTCCGAACTGGGGGATTGAACCAACAAAGCGGTTTTAAGAGTCGAAACCTTCAACTGACGCTTTGCAGCAAAAATCCGAGAAACAAATGAATGTGAAGCTCTCGACTCAAACAATACAGTAGCAGGTGCTGAATTTACTAGAAACTTACCCAGCACGATGTGCGGGGCTGCGTGGGCTTCCTCCACTGTGACATGGTTCATACGGCCTCTCGCAAAAGGCTGAGGGGTCTTGGCTGATGCGGCTAGAATCTGAGGTGCTCCACGTCCTGCTCCCAGCATGGGGGTTCTGGTTGGAGTTGCTCCCAGGTAGAATCTGACTGGAGCCGGGCCTTTGCTTCTGTGGGCAATTACTGGCGTAGTGTCCCAATTGTTGACAATTGAAACAGGTAATTCTGCTGCAGGATTGTTGTTTCTTGGAGGTTGGTGCTGGTGTTGTTGTTGTTGCCGGGGTTGCAGAAACCTAGAGTAGCCGAGTGAGGTCTTTGTTGCGGCGATCATGAATGTGACGAGAAGGAGCGAAGCAGGCGGTGTTGTGCATTCATTGGGCTCTCTGCAAATGACCTTGATGAGTACCGGGCTACATCATCTTCTTTTTATAAGATTCTGCCAACTCTCGACAAGACTCCTCAATGAGCATGGCCTTGTTCACTAAATGCTGGAAGTTTGCATAGTCGTTGCCTACGACCTGAACCTTCAAGCTAGGGTTGAGTCCTCGCTTGAAACGCTTCTGACGTGCATCATCTGTGGCAACATCCTCTTGAGCATATCGCGAGTTGAGTGAACTTATTGAGGTATTCACTCACCAACATGCTTCCTTGTTTCAGCTCACGAAACTTATTTTTCTTCATTTCCACCTTCCATCAGGAATATGGGAGTAGCGAAAGGCTTTTGAAAACTCGGCCCAACAGATGTTTTGGTGGTTTTCATGGGTGGCACAGTAGTTCTCCTACCATTCTGCGGCGGTGCCTTCCAGTTTGTGTGCAGCATACAGAACTTTTTGACGATCGTCACACCGGGTGATGGCAAGCTTCTTCTCAGTTGAACGTAGCCAGTCGTCTATGTCCAATGGCTCGGAGGATCTAGAGAACGTAGATGGACGGGTCCTCATGAACTCTGCCAGCCTTGACTGAGGAAAAGTTGGTGGTGGCAGTGGCGGCATGGCAGCTGTTTGGTTGTTCTAGTTCATCATGGCAAGCAGAGCAGTAGTGGTCTGGTTCTGTTACGTCATCATCTGGTTCATATTCTGTATCATTGCGTTCATCAGCTGAGTTTGGGCTGCCATGAACTGTCCTAAACCTTGATCTACTACTGCGGCTGGAGGAGGTGGGGTGGTGGCATATTGAGATCCACAGGGTCAACTTGACTTGCGGTGTTGCGGGTCTGAACCATCTGCACAGATCTTCGCATGTTTAATAGATGAGAGGGAGAAAGCATGATAGGTGAGACGAAAAAACACAAGAGACTAGAGAGAACAAGAGAGAACAAGAGAGAAGGATGGAACAACCTAATTGGGGAAAGCCAGTTTTACCTAAAAACAAATAGCCGAAAAGCTATTAAGAAAGTCGACCTAAAGCAAAGCTCGATGCTATAAAGATTACTGAGGTAAGGAGATCAATTTAAGTTCGAAGTCAAGGTTTCAGAAGAGATAAGAAGCAAGAACCTAAGGACGAGACAAGAAAAGAATAGAATGAGATGAGAAAAGAAAAGAATAAGATGAGAGAAGAATAACTACTCATCAGTTGACTTGGTTTGATTTAGAAAATAAATTTTGAAACTTTTGACTAGACGACCATGTTAACTATGGTTGTGTCCTACAGTCGATATGGCTCTGATACCACCTCTGTCGGGACCCTGGGTATGGAACCCCGAGACCCTCTGTGCAAACCGAACTAGTTCCATGATCAGTGGCTAGCTCACACAATCGCAACAAAGATAAAATCATATCCATACAACAAACTAAAGATGTAGCAGACAAATTAATATTAATAATAGCAAAAGACCTCATTGTCTAGGTTTTTACAGAGTTGCCATGCAGGGCTCAACACCAAGAGGTTATAAGCAGCGAAAAACAAAACATCTTGTGGAAACCATTCGACATGCCCACAGGCAATCGAGTGGAGGACATGGCCTAGCTCGCAAGGTCGTCGAAGTACTCTTCTTCATAGAATTATGAGTTCCCTGGTTCTCCCTCCTCGGCTGATCAAACAGAGGGCAAAAAGCCGTAAATACTTTGAATGTACTCAGCAAGCTGTGGGGAGATGTATGCAAATAATATTCATACAGGGCTTGACAAGAATGGCTTTATGGTTAATTTGCAGAAAGCAGTGTTGACTGAAAATACAATAAGTAGATTGCAAAGCACAGGTTGAAAGATTAATGTAATCAAGTTCTTTGAAACCGCTCGCGAACTCCTTGTTCACTTCCCAGACTACTCGTGAACACCCCCCCCGTTCACTTCCCAGACCACTCGTGAACACCGTGTTCACTTCCCAAACCACTCCAGGATCACAAATGAGAAATTTTACCCCTCGTGTGATATCACTAGGCATTGTCCATAACCGAGGACACGACTATTCGAATAGTTTTACAATCTGTAAAGGTTATACAGCTTTACCCACAAAACACGACTTCTCTAGTTGGTTTGGCATCCGTCGACACCACCGCTCACTACCTTAGTGAGCAGTCTAGAACACGCGTCAAGGCTTTTACAAAGTTCTACTTTGACTCGGTTCCGCTCGCTAAGGATTCGCCTTCCTGGCCCCCTCTTGCGTCATTCTCAACCAAAACAGAACCGACTCAAAGCTTTGCCAATTAATTGGCCCAGTCCACCCCATAAATGAACTTGTGGTTGCACGGTATAGCTTAGATCAATGGCGCACAAAGTTAAGTCCTTAGTGACTACTCGAGTGAGACAACCACATCCCAATGTGCTTCTGCACCCCTTTCTTGCACGATCATTCGCTTTGAGTAAGAGATCATTTTGGTTCAACCCACCAAATAACAACCCTTGTCATGGCGCAACATCTTTTAAAAGCAGTGGCTCCGCCACAACTCCATATTTCCTTTAGTCAAATTTATCATCAAGGAATCAAGTGATCAAGAGACCATCGCTTAACGAAGGCATGACTGAGCATAAAATGCACCCATGTTGGTATTACCACAATGTCCAACTAAGATTATCCATCCTAAGGTGTCCAAGGGTACATGTCAACATGTCGTTTGCAATTTATCAAGAAGACATACTGTCGAGTAAGTATTTAGCTAATTCCCAAAACTAATTTTATACATCTAGCCATGCATGTTGATATGAAACAATATACTCTTATAAAATGGGTTCAATATGATTAAGGGTCCATGATATGCCTTCGTTGAAGAGTTGAGATGCTTCAGTCGAGGTCGATGGGTCCACAAAGTCTTCAAAAATGCTGGAATCTACACGTGCGAACAACGCAAAATAAATAAAATAACTCCAAATAAAGACCAAAGAAATTACCAACTAGAGCCAAAAGAAATGTATAGAATTTAGATGAAGATAGAAATTTGAACCACTCAAGTAGGAGCTTGAACGGATGAGGTCGAGAGAGGGAAGGAGAGAGTGTTGAGGGGGAAATAAAAAGGGAGGGCAAAAGGGCTCCCTAGCACTCTATTTGTCGCAGACGGGGGAACTGGGTGACCAGATGGCGTGGCAAAATTTGCGGCAGCGCGGCGGGGCTCGGCGGAGGCAACGATATTTAATGTGCACGTCGCTATGGAGACGATGGCATTAAATGCACACGTCGCAAGAGGAAAACGAGGGAGGAGAGAGAAGGTGGGCAGGGGATGAAGGCAAGGCTAGTCGAAACAGAGAGGGTGGTCCAATCAAAAGGGTGGTCGTGACCAAATGGGGGTCGTGGCCAAGAGGGAGATCGTGGCCAAGAGGGAGATCGTGACCAAGAGGGAGGTCGTGAGGTCATAGCCAACAAGGAGGTCATGACCAAGAGGAGGTCTTGAAGGGGGCCCTGAGGAGGAGGTGCAAAGGGAAAACAGAGCGAACAAAGAAAGAGAATTTCGAGTACCAGAGAACTCCAATAAACTCAAGACAAACCAAAGCGAATTAGTTGAAGTTTGACTAATTCATATTAAATTGCTTTTAAATTTCAAAATTTCAAGTTAAGCTTTAGAAATTCAACAAAGCCAAATGGTTATTTTTATAAAAAAGCTCAACAAAGCGGGATGTTCTGAAAACCTATTTAAAATCTCAGAAAACCTCTTGGGCTGATTTCCTTTGAGCCAGCCCAATCCTCCTCTCTCTCAGCCCAGTCCACTAGCCCAACTCCTGGCCCAGTCTCGTTGTTCGCCCACACCCGCTGACGGAAGGACCCCACCACTTCATCGTCTCCGAGTCGACTTCGTCTCCGTGCGAGGCAGCAACCACGTCCGCCATTGGAACTTCTAAAGCCCATCCGACAACGGGACTCTTCAACTAAAACCTCCCGGATTTTCTTGACAAATTTGATCTCCTTCCTTTTCACGTCCATTGCTGTTAAAATCAAATTTCCAATTGTATCCTATCTCCTAAAACCCCGGACTCAATTTCGTGTTCATCTCGGACTCGATTTGGGGATTCCTTATCCTAGCACTCCCAAGCCCCTATAAATTATCCCCGAAGATCGCCTCTGCGTCCTCATCCCAAAACCCTAAGCTGCCGTCCTCCAAGAACTTAAGAGCCGCCGCAATTGCAAATCTTGACTTTTGTCGCCGCCACTGTTTTCTTCAAATCCAGCCACCGTTGTCGTCGCCTTGTGGTCGTGGTCTACACCGCCAGGACTGCCATCACCGTAGCTTCCTCCAGAACCCCTTTGTGTCGCCAGAGCCTTCATCTGACAAAAACATAGTCATCTTCACCGCTTCAAGCTCACCGCCCGCCAGTCCAGTCATCCCCATCCGATCGTGAATACATTGTTGCATTCTCAATAACCCCTTCTACCCTCTGGTATCAACTGCCACCGTTCGTTGTCGACCTTCGAAGCCTGAGCCGTCGCCGTTGTCGGTTCATCTGAGTACTATTTGTTCAATACTGTTCATCCGAGTACTGTTTGTTTAAGTACTATTCATCGCTTTCCGAATGGTCATGGTCGTAGATACTTTCGTCTGCTGTAGTCGTAGCCGATTTCGACTACGTGGTCATAGCCGTTGTCGATTACACGTGGTCGTAGCCTTTGTTGATTACGCGTGGTCGTAGCCGCTGCAAACTGTCGTGGTCATAGCAGATTTAGATTCAAACTTCCAAAGCTCATATTTTCTTCATCCGAACTCCGATTGAGCCCATTCAAATTTATAAATCCATGTAAATTCAAGATCTATTTATCTGAGATTTTTATTTAATTTTTTGAGTTTGCTTGTTCTCTACTTTATTTATTTTTGTTTATTTGCTTCGTTTGCGAGTAGACATTGATACTTCGGGGAACTTTGAAGAAGGAGTACCTCAAGATCAAGACCAGTACCTAGATCTATTCCAAGGCAAGTCATACCTTTGATCATATTGAATCTCAGTTTTCAAAATTATTTTGATTCAAATTATTGCATTTACTTTAAGTAACTATTTAAATGCTTGTGGGTTTAGTTATTAATCCAATTTGTTATATCCATCTTGTCTATTGTTATGTCATAATATTTTGTCACCTTAGGTTGGTTTACTATTTAGTTGGTACAATCGTAGCACCAAAGTGGGTTGATTAGTACAAGTAGATTGCTTAGTCATGCTACGAGTCATTATCTCATGTGAGTTACAATTATAAACTTGACTAAGTGACTATGGAACTAAGTGATAAAATTGTGTGTACTGTGTGCTATTACTCGTTGATGGCATATGTTGCACTTAGCCAACCGAATGGGAAAAGATTTGGACGGAGGCAAGTGGTACTGTGTTTTGTTATGGTGGGCTCTGTGCTGTTAGTTAGAAATTGGAAGTGTTGTCTTGGTCAATTAAGGACTTAACTTTGTGAGTCATTGAACTGAGCCTTACTGTACAACCATATGTCTGATGGGATGGGTCTACCTTAGTAAGTTATGGATTCTTGGCATTGATTACTCAGGTTGTAGGTTAGGACTCAGTAATGGGTGGTGTATACTACCAGGTAGTCTCATCGCGGGACGGTTCGCCGTATCCCTGTCCAACGGTGTGTGTTATGTCAAAACACTATGTTTGGGTTGGTATAGCGGTAAAACACACTAGGAGTGTCAATGTTGAGATGAAGTTTTTGAAATATTTTGTTATGATTAGTGCTAGCTACACTAGTCGTATCGTGTGGATAAAGTGTACAAACTCTATAGAGTGTTAATCAATCTATTCGAATAGCGCGTCCGCGGTCATAGACATGCTCGGGGATTTCACACAAGAGGTGGATTTTCATAAAACAATCGGGATGGGAGCTGTGTGACCTAAGTCATATGGTTGTGTGAATTAAATTGATTAGTTTTGTGTCCTTGTGAAAACAACTGTTAAATTATTACTGTTTATTTTTTTAATTACATTTCAATCTATTATTTGTATTCAATTGCAAATGTTGTTTTTATGCAAAAGAGCGACAGAAGCCATTTCATTTGGAATAAGCCTGCATCTATACATTGCATTCTGTGATATGTCTTGCGAGTACGGTTGTGTACTCATGCTTGCTGGAAAGAAATCTACAGAAGAGGAGGAGTCATCGCCTGCCTTCGAGGAGGAGTTCGTTGAAGATGCTGATCGTTAAGGTCTTGATCCCAGTTGGTTGCCTGTGGTGAATTGATGGGATCTCCGTTGGAGTTTATTTTATTCCATTGCTTATTTCTTTATTAATTGCTAGTCCTGCGTGGCTTGATAAGTGTAAACTCAACCATAAGGTCAAAACCAATATTTGTTATTCAAATTAATCGTTACTCTATTAATCGCTTGTGTAGATCGATATTCATCTATGTTGACGCTGTGTGCATTAGTGTGATCCTGGACTAATGCATTATACACAGAGGGTTCAGAATTGCATTTTTTGGTCCCGACAAAAGTGGGACATCGGACCGTCCTCTCTCTAATCTAGGTCCGCTCAGTTAGGAGGTTATTGCAATTCAGTAGGGTGAAGTGCGGCAGTAGATTCCTATACTTTGCTTAGTTTTTCTTAAAAATAAATAAAAATGGTAACCTAAGTTGATATAAAAGTGTAGTCGATGTCTTTCCGCAGCTATAATAGTACTATACGTGTGGTGCCACTATATGTAGCTGTCGCCATATAATTGTTGATTTGCCTTTCTTTGTTAACCAATACAACTATTTTCCACATATTCATCGTTTCAGATATCTTCCTCGTATTTATGCATTATACATTGATACATAGCATGGCATTAATTGCGCTAAACTAAAGTGATTCTACTTGTTTTTTGTTTCAGGGAACTAAATTGGATTAAAACTATCAAATTGTTGGATGATACCAAGTTGAGCTCCAGCTTTCTCATTTCTTTGGTGGTAAGTTCGATCCCACCACATCCAAACTATCAGAGCTGCAGTATTTTTACCTTTTTAGCCTTTGTCAACCGTAATTCCTGCAGTATTGTATGGCATCAGATCCCACCACATCAAAGCTATCAGAGTAATTGTATTTTTTTTTTTACCATATTGTTACCATGTAGGCACATATGCAGCTTTTTTGTGGAACACCCTCGGGTGATCAACAAGTTTAGGTTTTCTTAACATGCATGCAAAGCCAAGAAGCGCAGAACATGTACGTTTTACTTGCCTCCTCGCTATAGCTATATCATTTTCGCATCTTTAACCCCCTTTTTTACGGAAAATTGCATATGTCAAAACCAGTCAAAATTGTGTCATTTGCATGAGTGGATGCATGTTTTGTCATACGCTTGACAAAATTAGTTGTGTGCTTCCTCGGAAAAGTTGCCTACGAAGAATATGAATCAAGGTGTTCGAGTAGGAAATGGATTTGACTTTACTTATGTCACAAATATCAGTGGGCTACAGGTAAATATTATGTGTTTTATTTGTAGTTTTTTTTTAAAAAAAAAGAGGGCTTGATCGATTCACTAATCCTTAGTTAAATACAATCTCTTTGGTATGTCAATCCATGAGTTTTCAGCTCATTTATCACGTTTTCAAAAGCGAAATAGAAAAAATAGCCTCCCAAACGCGAAATGACAAAAATAGCACCCCTATTGCGCGAAAAAAAAGCCGCGGTAGGGGGCCTACCGCACACCCATGGCTCGGTAGGACACGTGGATGTGTCTCATCGGCCGCAAGCGGCCTGTCGAGCACCAGATCGCAGTAGGTGACCTGTCGCTAACCCAGAGAGTAGCAGGTGCCCTACGCAAGTCACCTGTCGCGCTCTGGGTTAGCGGCAGGTGACCTGTCGCGATCTGGGTGCACTGCAGGCCGCCTGCCGTGGCGTTTTCACTCAGCAAGGGTGCCATTTTTTGCCATTTCGCAGTTGGGGGGTGGGGCTCTATTTTTGTTATTTCGATTAAAAATGTGTTAAATGAGCAAAAAAAAAAACTCAATGCAATCCATATAAACATGTGCATAGGTCTTCACTACTACATAAATTTGGGTGGAAGGATATTGCAAGCTTGCTGTCGAGCTCGGCCTTCTCAGGTTATGATTTATAAGGTCATGCTATTTTTCGGTCTCATTGTAAATTTGCATGTGATGTTTGGTTGCACTGATTTATTCTTTATGATAGGCTATTAATCAAATATCATTTCCCGGGGATGTAGATGTATGGAAATGGGAAGACGACTATGGTAATTCAAGACCATGGACAACTATGCATGTTTGTTAATATTGCTGGGATTTGATTTGATAGAGTTGGGATTATGCCACTAATTCAGCTGCTGAGCAGGATTTACCTAGATAGATTGCAAGTAGAGGAGGTTGTGTGTGTTACCTGCTAGATTGCAAGTAGAGGAGGTTGTGTGTGTTTGTGAAGGAATTCAGGAACAGTGATGAGAAGTTCTTGGAGATGGAGGCATGGGATTTTCGTTGAGGTTAAGGGAGGCTGTGTTACCTAATTATGCAAATATGCTATGTCTGATGTGCTGGCTTAGTAATTTACTACCTTATGCGATTTGAACGCCTTCTAAATCAGAGATATCTCTTCTTCTATGAGAAATACAACAAATAAATATAGCAATGATTCTTCACTATCTACATGGGCCCGGCGTAGGAGGCCTACATGTATAGTAGAAAATATGTGTGCTTGAATCAGTAACTTATTTAGGTTATCAGAAGGAAAGCTCAAATTGCGTGCTACGAAAGCCGAAAGCAACGAACGATCCTACTCATACCTCAACACAAATCAACTACTTCATCATACGTACGAAGATCACATCAAGTTATCAGAAGGACAAAGGATAAGACCGCCCGATCTCACTGAAATGATTGTATTTAATTTGGTTGCACTTGCTGTCAATGGCGTCAGGTCAGGTCCCCTGGACGGAGTCAAAAGAAACCCAATTGGCTTGGGGAAATAAACTTCGAGTTGGCTAGATTGGGACGCAGATTGATCGATTTTATTTATTTTAATCCCACATTTTGTTTTCCTTTCCTTGTGCCAATCCCAATCTAAAACATTTTCATGACAATAACTCTGTCGTGTGCGGCCTGGAGAGTGTGTTGCGTTCTCATTTTAAAGTAATCACCCTCGACCACGTTGCCATCTGCGTGCGTGTGTGATTGAGTGTATATATATGCAGCTTAATCTTCTCAGCTGATATGTCTATTATCTCTGAAGCCTCAGCACCCTGATTGTTCAGATTTTCTTACAGGTCAATAATCCGCAATAACTGGCTATGAATTTTTCGCACGAGGTGAAATTGACCAAAAGCGACGGACAATTGTGTGCTGTCTCAAATCTTTGAGCAAAATCGATGAGATTCCGGAACAAGTTGACATAAAATGTCATATATAGCATGGCTGACAGGACAGGAACCTAAAGCTAGCTACATACGCAGGTTATTGCACGTCCACTTGGAGACCAAATTGGATGTGCATATGGTACAATATGATGCACTAGACCACATGCATGTGCAACAAACCTTTCGTGGTTTGATTCAGAGAACCTCGATCGATCATGCCCTATGCACACTAGCTAATGTGTACTATAAATTGACAAAGCGATGAGTAAGATTGTGCAAGAGATAGACACATTGGGTCGTGTAACTTAACTTATGTGATTTGGTACGGAGTGTTAGATCGGACTCTGGCCGTATGCTTAGATCGGGCTACAGGTCCAAACGGGCTGAACATAACTAAACCCACGAATTGCCGCATACAAGCATTATAGCAACAGTCTTATAAGTGGTATTGGGACTTCTCCCTCAAAAAGACTAGTCTAATGGGTGAGGTCTCCTTTACACTTATAAGTTGTAATTTTTCCTTCCCACAACCGATCGATGTGGGACTATTCCCAATATTCTCCCCCCTCACACATCAGTTGTGTACTTCCGCAACCATGAAGTCTAAGGAGATGTTAGACGCCTGAGTTTTGATACCAATTGTTATATCAGACCCTGACCTCATGCCTAGGTCCAACCGAGTTTAATTTACTCCCTGGGCCACAGCTCCAAATAGGTTGAACATAACTAAATCCACGGGCTGCCGTATGCAAACCCTATAGTAACAACTTTATAAGTGGTATTGAGTCTTTTCCCTCCAAAAAACTAGTCTAATAAGTAAGATCTCTCTTACACTTATAAGTTGTGTTTTTTTCATTCCCCGACCGATAGGAGACTATTCCCAAAACAAAGAACCGCATGATCCAAAACACTGTGCCTAGCCAACGGATGACTACTACTGACGGGAGAATCTCCCAGATGAATTCTCCGTAAAAAAACATCCAAATTTGTGGCCATCAGATCTAGATCCAAAGTTGGATCTAAACCCACAACTCCCGTTATATACCAACTAATCCAAACCCTAATCCCCTCTCTCACACACAGCCGCCGCTGCCCCACCAGAGTCGTGAGGCCCGCTGGTGAGCCACTGACGCTCCCCTTCCTCTCCTCTCCCGTTGTGCTGCTCCAACACCGCCCTGCCACCTTTCCCCGTCCCCGGCGACTCATTGCCGTTGGTGACCATCTCCCGTTGCCCCCCAACACCTAACTCGCTAATTATGACGTGATTGGCCCGCCCGCGGGCCTACTCTACCTACTGCCGGTCACCTTGTCGTACCACGGCCGCTCACCCAAAAACTAAGGTCGGGATTGGGGTTTCCACCCACCGGGATCCAGGCTGCACGCGCGAGTTTGGAGTGATCGATACGGAAGCCATTTGCACGATACCACTCAAATAGGCATTTACCCTAGATATAACTACAACACAAAATAATATAGAGGTGTTTTTTAATTAGACAAAATTAGCTAGAGGACATCTAACTTTTGTGATGTTTACTCGAGGGCACTAGCTTTTTGTGTTTTTGTTGAAAGATACTAAAGTTTGATGACTCTTTGCCGTAGGACACTACGCCCATCAATATATAATATCCGGCTGAAAGAAGAGCCAGGAGGTAGGTGAAAAGTCTATTTTGCCGTTGGCCCCTTCTTCTTCCTCCTCTTCCTTCCCTCCTTATCTTCTCCTGTCGGACCTCGGGTTCCTCTCGCACCGCTACAATTCAAGGTGATCTCCTATGCCAGCCCAAAAATTTCCAAAGGGTCAGAAGCAAAATAGACTTTTCACCTACCTTCTCTCTCCTCTCTTAGCCAGATATTATATTTTAATAGACAAAATGTCTAATGACAAAGAGCCACAAAACTTTAGTGCGCAAAAAGCCAGTGTCCTGGAGCAAATGCCATAAAAGTTGGATGTCATGTAGCCAATTTTGTCTTTTAATTAATATACTAGAGGTGTTTATGAAACGCCACATAAGTGTCTCCCTATATATCGTTCCTATGAATGAATAGACGTATTATTAAAATGCACCTATATTCTTTGCGGCATTTTATATAGTCGCTTTATTGTGTCCTCACACTACTGCAGAGAGGGTCATCACAGACGGTTCAGAACCGTCATCACAGATGGTTTTTGAACCGTCTGAATAAGTTGGTCTATGATAACAGGTGGTTATCACAGACGGTTATCACAGACGGTTCATAGCACAAACCGTCTGTGATACTATGTCTTCACAGACGGTTTATCCATAGAATCGTCTGTGATACTCTACCTTCACAGACGGTTCGTGTATAGAACCGTGTGTGATACTGGCCTTCACAGACGGGTTTAATACAAAAACCATCTGTGATAGTTCATTATACTAACTATATTTTGACTTATTTTTGGCTAGCCTCAGGAATTGCTAGCCATGCTCTCTGAAAACAAGCATGCAGAAAAACAGATACATCACAGATAATCAATTGTCGACAAACTCAATCTGATCATTACTCAAAATAAATTACAAAAGATCACATTTGTTCAAGTATTGTTACAAAATAAATTGGATTACAATTTAGTCAATTGTTTGCAGGTGGTTGAGAAGTGTCGGCAGGGTGATGCGCTGGGTCGACGACGGAGTGAAATTCTCTAGTGTCCTTAATTATCTCTGATATGATAAAGCTGTAGAGCTTCCATCAAATGTCCTTGATCTCATTCGCAAAGAGTCCATCTAAATCTATAATCAAGGCCTGTCGCTAGCAAGAGTAAAGTGATAAACATATATATTTAAATTTATAATTAGAAAATAATTATTTTGAGATTCACAAACCTCTGGATCCTTCTTCCTAGCTCTAATGATTTGCTCCATATGATAGCAAACGTAGATTGTACATAACTCATCATTTTTTTTTTTGCTGGCGGCACTGCAAAAATAAAATTACATATATCAGTTCAAGACGCGTTATTATGAAGTATGATATAGGATTATCGTGTTGTAGCGCGTACCGAAAATTTTGTTCTGTGTGTTAGTTCGGCGCTCTTTCCATCGTATATTTCTTTGTTGGCAACATAGTCGATGAACGAGCTGCATGATTCCAAAAAGTTATCATCGGCCATTTCAAACTAATGAAGACTAAAATAGAGTTATGTATGGAGGAAATGAGCATACCTATCGAGTATTCCTCTCAGAATGTTGAACTTGTGGTCGCTATAGATTAGGGAATCAAGGTATATCACATGGTTCCTCCTTGGTATAATGACTAAAAGAATCCAGTGGTACCTACTCATATACGTCGCTATAGTCATTAAACCTAAGTTCATGTTGTGTATAAAGTACAAATAAAATTTGTAGAGCAAGTAGTGACACTTACCCCTCGTTGTAGGGCACCATTATGTACTTCATGTTCTGCTAACGAAGCAATGCCTGCGTTATGTATTTCTCAACGAAGGACGAGTCTGCTTGGATGGTTTGCAACGATACCACATGTGGGTCGAGGAAACCCACCGGTTCTTTCCATTCCGGATATTTTTCATCATGTATCTATACATAAGCAATGAATTGTGATATTTATCGGTATTACATGAATGTAGAACTTGATTGTACGCACTTACAGTGTCCAACATTGTAGATGCGAGGCGTCGAGGCCAACAAGGTTGAATAGGTCATATAAGTCATTGAAGCCCACGACGAAGTGGTTCGTCCCGTTGAAGAAATGTTTATGCTCATATCTAACGGTGATTCCAGTATCGCGCCCCTCCTTTTGGGTCTTCTCCAAGTACCAGGCATGCAAAGCCTGACAAGCATATCCAGCATGCCCTAATACTGCGTCGGAGCACAACGGTTTTCCGATGATGTACTTCCCGGATATCCCGGACTTCCCAAACTTGAGAGGCGCCTTAACGTTCGTCGATTTCGATTTGGCCTTAAGGATTGGCAGCATCTTCCTGCGAGATGACTCGGGACACGATACGACGACACGCTTTTCTTGTTCCTTTGGCGTCTTCTCCACGGGAACTGATAAGGTGGCGTTCTGAGGCGAAATATGAGGTGGAATCATCGAGGGTCCCATTGGAGAGGAATGGTCGTGTTGAGATCGCGGCACTGCTGAGTCCAGGATGTTGTTCTTCTTGGGCCACTGGATAAAACTATGCACGGTATCCCCTAGGGTTGTGATCTCTTCGTTCAAGCGAATCTCCAGCGGGGCGGCCATGAAATGTTCATGTACCATGTACACCTCCACCCTGGCGTAACCCTGCGCCATCTGGACACCGTGCTGCACTACCCCTTCCTAGTATAGATGCACCATCCCCCGCTCAGCCTCAATAGAAATGGACCCAACTAACCTCACTTGGAGCTTGTAGGTTGTTGGCTCCTACAAAACGATATGCAATTAGCTAAGGCGTCCTATAGGTCTATCTTTGGTGCATTCCATAGATGTACATTATCTTGATGTCGTCTATCTGTAATTGGACGTCGTCATGTTCAGAATTATGCGTGGACGCGACGCTACTCCAATGTCGAGCAGGACTGGCTCCCAAATTAACAGGCGCTTACGCATGTGGATCGCTCAGAGTTGATTCATTTGATCCTGCAATGCTGCTAGCTTTCCTTCAAACTTTTCAGTAATCACTTGTACCAACCGGTCCTCGCGCTCGGCCTTAGATATCTTCCTACTCCTATACGTGCAGTAGTCGTCTGCGAATCCATGACTCTAAGGTACGTTAACCCCAAGGCCTCGCGTGCAACCCGGGTGCTCCTAGTTTCCCAGGGCCGTGGATAGTATATCCTTCTCTCTGTTTGCTTGGAAGGAGCTTTGGGAAGTTTGGGCAGACAATTCACGCAGCAAGAGGTCATCATGTTATTATAGACACTATGAAGTTATGGACTTATTAACAACTAGGTAGTTTGACATATTTACCACACGTTGGGACACTTCCTGGTCTGCCAGTTTTGTGAAAGAGATGCTGCCCGAAGACGAGACTTTTGCCCTCGCTTTTAACCAGGCTAGGGAACGTGGGTCTGTGACATTAGGAAACACGTTCTCCTCCTCTATTGCCCATTCCTCGTATTTACCCGCGTATCCAGCGGTGCCGAGTCTGTGCGGATGAGTGTTTTGTATCTGGAGAGCTTTGTGCACCGCACTTTCCTCGTTAAATTCGGGCGTCGTCTTCATAGCCACAAAGGGTCTCATGTTTCCTGCGTCAAGAGTCCATACTTCGCGAAGGGCGTGTGACCCGTGTTCACGTGCTTCGTGATAAGAATGCTCTTGAAGGTCCTCCACGATTTATCGATCGTGAGCATCGTCGTCAGTTCCATGCGTGCCATGTCTGCTTCTGGGATAGTGAACTTTTGTAAAAGTTTTGTCCACAGTGCGCCTCTCGCTTATTTCATCAGATCCTTCCACCTTGGTGTGGTGATGAGGACCCGTTTCCTTGCAAGTATCCCGCACATGGTCCGGAATCTCGCCACTGAGCTCTTGGGACGCAGAGGGACCCCAAACTCACTGACCTCCGTGATGACCAGTCGGCCCACAGGCATCTTCGATTCTCCTCTGCCATCTCACTTTCGTATCATTATCGTCAACAGATTAGGCAGCGAAGACGATGCCTCTGTCATCTGCGGTGTCGACGACGGCGACGAAGACGGTGCCTCTGCCATCAGCGGCATTGGCGACGGCGGCGAAGACGGTGCCTCTGCCATCTCGCTTACTTGCTATCTATATAATTTACATATATATAAATATGAAACAATAATTAATTCCAACATAGATCATTATGAATAGAGCATAGTTCCCTAACCAATTAAATGACACAATAGTCATAAGACTAAGAAAATCAATTAAGTCATTTCAGTGCACGATATGTATATATGTATGTGCAAAGAGACAGTGCACGACATGTTGAAATATATATATGTATATGCAAAGAGACAGTGCACAATATGTTGAAATACTCACAACGGCCATGATAATCAATTTTAGTGTATGAATAACTTCAACATATTCATTATGAGAACAACTAAAAACAGTATGAAGCTAAGCAAATAAGATTGCTCAATTGCTCTCACTTGACTAATTGCATAAGGCATAGTCTTTGCAATCTCAGTCCTCTCTCAAAATCTCTTCACCAATCAATTTTGATAATTACAAAACATATCTTGAGCTCAAACTACAACTTTCTCATATGTCAAGTTATCTCAGAGTAGCAGTTAAACTTAGTGAAATTAAATCACCAAAACAACACATAAAGTATTCTTTAAACAAAATATCTAATCATATGCCTTCAAAATAATTCACAAATTTATATCAACAATAAGCCTAATTGACTGAAAATAAAGAGTATAAAGGCTACTAATTATAACTGACCATATAAAGCAATATGCTTAAGCTCAAGTCTTGTTTCTAATTATCTATTTGATTTCATATTTCGACTATCATCACAAAGAACATACAAGTGTAATCTTAATTCAGCTATAACTGAAAATAAAGAGTATAAAGGCTACTAATTATAACTGACCATATAAAGCAATATGCTTAAACTCAAGTCTTGTTTCTAATTATCTATTTGATTTCAAATTTTGACTATCATCACAGAGAACATACAAGTGTAATCTTAATTCGGCTATAACTGTTAATAAAGAGTATAAAGGCTACTAATTATAACTGACCATATAAAGCAATATGCTTAAGCTCAAGTCTTGTTTCTAATTATCTATTTGATTTCAGATTTCGACTATCATCACAAAGAACATACAAGTGTAATATTAATTCAACTATAACTAAAAACAAAGAGTATAAAGGCTACTAATTATAACTAACCATATAAAGCAATATGCTTAAACTCAAGTCTTGTTTCAAATTATCTATTTGATTTCAGATTTCGACTATCATCACAGAGAACATACAAGTGTAATCTTAATTCAGCTATAACTAAAAACAAAGAGTATAAAGGCTACTAATTATAACTGACCATATAAAACAATATGCTTAAGCTCAAGTCTTGCTTCTAATTATCTATTTGATTTCAGATTTCGACTATCATCACACAAAACATACAAGTGTAATCTTAATTTAGCTATAACTGAAAACAAAGAGTATAAAAGGCTACTAATTATAACTGACCATATAAAGCAATATGCTTAAGCTCAAGTCTTGTTTCTAATTATCTATTTGATTTCAGATTTCAACTATCATCACAGAGAACATACAAGTGCAATCTTAATTCAGCTATAACTGAAAACAAAGAGTATAAAGGCTACTAATTATAACTGATCATATAAAGCAATATGCTTAAGTTCAAGTCTGTTTCTAATTATCTATATGATTTCAGATTTTGACTATCATCACAGAGCATCAACAGAACCCATCACAGGGCATCAACAGAACCCATCACAGAGCAAGAGAAGCGCGAGGGAGAGGAAGTGACGAGTAAGAGCAAAACCCAGTGCCGAGGTCGAGGCGGCGGTGTCGGGGGGCACCGAGGTTGGGGGCACCAAGGTTGGGAGCGGCGACGCCGAGGTCGGAGGCGCCGAAGTCGGGGGCGGCGAGGTCAGGGCCATCGAGGTCGGGGGCGTTGAGGTCGGGGGCGGCGGTTTCGGAGGCGCCGAGGTCGGGGGCGTCGAGGTCGGGGGCACCAAGGTCGGGAGTGGCGGCGCTGAGGTCGTGGACGGCGGTGAATGGGCGAGCCCTAGAGGAGGTGAAAGAGCGCGCAAGAGCCTAAGGGGCGCAGGAGAGGAAGTGAAGAGTAAGAGCAAAAACCCTAACGGTTCCCTCCTTGTAAAGAGGCTATCCCAAACGGTTCTTTAATAGAACCGTCTGTGATAAGGAATCATAGACGGTTCTCTAAAAGAACCGTCTGTGATACATTCCATATCATAGAAGGTTGTAGTACAAAACCATCTGTGATATATCACAGATGGTTCTATAATAGAATCGTCTGTGATATGGAACGTATCATAGACGGTTCTTTAATAGAAGCATCTGTGATAAAGTCATATCACAGACGGTTCTATAATAGAACCGTCTGTGATAATCTCATATCACAGGCGGTTCTATCTCAGAACCGTTTGTGATTACTTATCACAGACGGTTCCCAACAAAACCTATTGACAATCTGTGATATCCTGACAAAATCTGGTGACAAGTATGATGACAAGCTCATAACACATTTGACTTCTAAAATTCATATCTAATTCAACTCAACTCCAATTCAAGTGAAACCAATTTCGATACTCCACATTACAATGAATGTCCACATTGACATCAATATCAAAGATGACGGGTTCGTAACACATTAACACATGACAATTCCACGTTGACATCAAAATATATGAGAGATTACAAGTCCATAACACATGATGTTTTGGAATAAATTAATTACAATGGAGTAAATTCTTAATTAAAATATAGCCCTTCAAGATGATCGACGCGCATATAGCTAGGTTCCTCACTGGGTTCTTCCTCGAGCCTGATGCTGTCTCCGAAAGGAGACAACTCGTCAAATTGATTGTATTCTTCCTCGTCTACTACATTCTCAACTCTGACAATCCTCCTTTTTTCCTTGAAGAACTACGTGACGTTTCTTATTTGTCGGGTCGGTTACACAGAAGACTTGAACAACTTGGTTAGCCAGTACAAATGGTTCATCTTTGCATCCGACACGTTCGAAGTCTACGGTAGTGACGTCGTACTTGTCAACCTTCACCTGTGGGAGATGGACCGAAATAGGGGATCTTGAAAAGCACGTAGTCGAGCTCCCATATCTGCTCTATTTGCCCATAGTAGGAGCTCCTCAGCCCATCAGTATTGAATGTATCTATGCGGACACCGCTGTTCTAGACTGTGCTCTTCCTATCCTGAGTTGCCATATAAAATATGTACCTATTTATGTCGTATCCTTACCATGTGACAATTGTAAATTGTATTCCTTGTGCCAACCATAGTAGTGTATCATCACTTGATGACCTCCCAGTGATTCACACCTTTAACCATTCGTTGAATCGACGATTGTGCTCTCTCATGATCCAAACCTCCGATCGGTTTGGATTCTGTTGGCGTACCATGTCTTTGTGCTCGTCGATGTACGGGGACACTTCGGTCATGTGTTGCAAGACCGTGAAATGGGCTTGAGCGTATGTATCCAGATCGGGAGTGATTGATTTCCTTCCGATGGTCCCGATACCATCTAGTCTCCCCTCATGACGAGATAGAGGAACACCTATCGGATCCACCTGAGCTATGTAGTCGACGCAGAACTCAATGACCTCTTCCGTTGCATAACCTTCGATGATGCTTCCCTCCGGTCGAGATCGATTCCGTATGTAGGACTTGAGAATTCCCATGTACCTTTCGAACGGGTACATATGACGTAGGAACACAAGGCATCATATCTTTATCTCTTTCACAAGGTGAACAATGAGATGGACCATGATATCGAAAAATGATGGAGGGAAATACATCTCAAGATGACATAGAGTCGTCACCACCTCGGCCTGCAGAGCATCTAGTCCTTGGGGATGGATGACCTTCTGAGCAATTGAGTTGAAGAAATAACACAGCCTCAAGATCGCCACTCGGACCTTGTTTGACAAGATACTCCTAATTGAAACAGGAAGCATTTGTGTCATCAGCACATGACAATCATGCGACTTCATACCAATTAATTTCAAATCTTGCATGGAAACAAGTTTTTTAATGTTAGCAGAGTAACCAGACGGGACTTTTACACTATGAAAGCTTTGGCACAGTTCATTTCTCTCGGCCTTGGACAGAGTGTTGAAAGTTGGGGGAAGGTACGTTCATCCTGTATCGGTCTCTTGCGGTGCTAACTCGGTCCTTATGTTCATATTGACCAAGTCACGCTATGTGTTAACACCATCCTTTGTTTTGCCACTAATGTTCAGTAAGAGACCAATCAAGCTATCATATACATTCTTCTCCACGTGCATGACGTCGATACAGTGGCGAACTTCTAAGTGCTCCTAATGAGGCAAGTCCAAAAAAATTGACCGCTTCTTCCAGATGTTCTTCTGACGGGTTCTTAATTGACGTCCCTTCCCAAGCACAACATCGATATCCTTAACCATATCATAGACCTCTTTCCCTCTAAAATCCCTTGGAGCTGAACCTTCCTCCTTATTTCCGTCGAATTGTTTCTTCATCTTGCGGTATGGATGACTCCTGGGAAGGAACCTACGGTGACGCATATACATAGTTTTGCACGATTTGTTCAGTCATACACTCTCCGTAGCATCTAAGCAGTGCGGGCAAGCTTTGGCTCCTTTTGTACTGAAGCCCGACAGGTTACCAAGGGTAGAAAAATCATTGATGGTGCAGAACAACATGGCTGTAAAGTGAAGTTCTCTCATTTGTACACATCCCATACTTGTACCCCTTTGTTCCACAATGTCACAAGATCTTCTAGCAATGGTTCTAGGTACACATCAATATCATTCCCAGTTGTTTCGGCCCTTGGATAAGTAGTGACATCAAAATATACTTCCGCTTCATACACAGCCAAGGAGGAAGGTTGTACATGCATAGATTCATAGGCTATGTAACAACCCAAATTTTAAATTCCAGTTGAAAATAAAGTTTAATTATTTTATTGGATTTTTGTGGAATTTTCAAAAGCTTTTCCTTAACCAAATTAAAGCTAAACAAATTTAATTGCAAAATATATTGCCAAATAATAGCTGGAAATATTTTTCTTAAGTCCTAAATGCTCCAGAGAATTTCTGTGAATTTTCTCAAAATTTTTGGACTTAAATTGCTATATTCTAAAGCCTAATTGAATTATCAGCAATTATTTAAATCGAAAATCAAAAGAAAATCCCCAAATAGTCAATGGGCCGAAACCCACTCGCCCGATCCATTCATGCGCGCTCATTACGCATCCCAGCCGCGCCGCCTCTCCTCTCTCGAAGCGATAGGCCCGCTGTCGACCTCTCCTTCTCTTTTTCTCACCTGCGCCCACATCAACCCTCATCAGCCGTTGAATCAAAATCCAACGGCCGTCTTTCGTGAGACGTTCGGAACCCCCCGAAGACCCCACTCATGTGGACCGTCAGATCTAAATCTAACGGCTCGTGTGCCTCCGAGACATTACTACTCACTCGCACCTCCCCTCGTTCTATCGTGACCGCCCGATTAAAATCAAACGGCTGCGCCCGATCCTCACTTACCGTTTCGCCCCATCTAATCTCGACCGTCCGATCAAAATCGGACGTACCCCCATCGTCTTCCTCCTTTCCTTCTTCTTCCTCCACCTTCCTTTCTTGCCGCGAAGCCGCCATGGATACGAATCGGAAAACCTTCCATACGCGGCTAAATCCCGGGCGAATCACCAAAATCTCGCACGCATTAAAGTCCCTGATCTTCTCCGCCCCCGACACGGCCATCACTTTCCCTTCCGGCGCCCTAAACCCCCAAAATCTCGCCGCTGTGACCGCGAGGACTTTCGTGCTCTCCACGGTAGCTCGGCCACGCCCGCACCCTATAAATAGGTGCGCCGGGACCGCCGCATCCTCCACAACACACCGCCACCAACCCGGCTCGCCTCCGTCACCGTAGCGCCCTAATTTCAGGTTCCCCCCGCAAAACCCCGGGTCTTCTTCGTTTCGCGCGTCGGAGCCCGCCGTCCTCACCGACCCCACCATCATCACCGCGCATCAACGCGAAGGCTGCGCGCCACCCACTTCACGGAGGACCGCGGGATCGTCTTCTTTGTCGGCGACCGCGCGCGCCGCCGCCAAACCTCGTCGGCGACGATCTTTCCGCCATGCAATCTTGCAACTTCGGTGAGCACCACGATCAGCATCTTCTCCTCTTCATTTTGCGCTATTCCATTTCCCTTGCCGTGGCGCGTAGCGCCGGCGAGCCCGTTACCGGAGCCCCGCCTCCGTCGGGCCTACGTGGGCTTGCTACGCAAGCACCAGCACGGTGCCACCTCAGGGCCACGTATGCGCCACGTCGCCAGGTCCCCTCATGTGGCGCCGCGTCGGCACCAAACCCTCGAGCCACCAGTCCATGGGCATGGTCCACGTGAACCATGTCTATGACACATGGGCCCCACTCGTCAGGAAAATAAATTTAATCCCTTTAATTCCCGAAAATTCATCGCTGGCGTCAGCATTGCGCAATAATTGATTTTCCAGTAGAAAATTAATTCAAGAAATTCAATTAAATTCTAGATTTAGGTTAAAACTTCTAAAATTCATATCTTTTGCATATGAACTCCAAATTGGGTGATTCAAATTGCAAAATTTATATAAAATTATAATCTAGCTAACTAAAGCAAAATATTTGAATTTGGAGTTATTTTTATCTATGTTTTTGAATTTATTTGAATTTGAATATTGAATTTATCGTATTTTCGCGTATAGACCTCGACGACTCCGGAGAGTTAGATCCTTCCGACGATTTAGAATTTCAAGACTTCAACAAAGGCAAGTTACACTATTGATCATGTTGTTCCCAATATTTTAACTTATTTAATTTCTGTCTTTAAATTACTATTGCATGCATATGTTATATAAATGTTTAAATGTCCTGTTTGTATATAGTTATTCCAATCCTCATTGTATGGCCAATTTGATTATTGAATATGAATACCATGTCACCCTTAGGCAAAATACTACTAAAATTTGTAATATGCTTAGCCATGCTTAGATCACATTTATTTGGGAGGGTTTAGCCAAATCTTTACAATTTGATTTAAAATTTGATTCGGTGGTATTGTTTTACCACGAAAGGCTTATTAAGAGGTTTTCACTCCAAATAAAATAAAATGGGTTTGGACTTGGGCGAGATGGATGTATGGTGGGTGCAGGTTCATGCACGGGCCTAATCTGGTTAGGATTAAGACCCATGGGTATTTAAATGGAAAGTCGCCCAAGTCAGTTAAGGACCGGTCTTTGAGCGTATTTTGCTACGCCTAACCGTACCACTACATGTCTGGAATGGGATGATTTGGCTAAATAATCTGTGGTGTCTTAGTGTTATTTGTGCTATGTTGTATGTGTGGGTGTTGGTGGACATTAGTCCCACCGGCGCAAGAGGGCTTAGGAGGATGGTTAGTCAATGGTAGCGAAACCTTAGCGGGCATAAATACATTAAGACAACGCTTTGTAACGGCCTCATGATAATTGCTTAGTCACATGCCTTGGAGCGTGCTATGGCCGACATTAAAGCATATTATCTCGTGTGGGTAAAGCTGTACAAACTCTGCAGAGTAGAAACTATTCGAATAGCGCGTCATGATCATGGACATGCTAGCAAAGCCACTCTAAGTTAGACTTATTTTGGTTTATAAAATGATTTCCTGAGATGATTTTAGGATGGATAATCCTATGGTAAAATGGGGCGGTTAGCCAAGTGATAGGAGGGTATACTTCACCATTCATTCATGGAGGTTATCCACTATTCATTGTCATCTTAATCACTGATTTCAGTTATAATATTAAAAATGGCCTTAGAAAATTATTAATGGTATTTAACTTTGAAAATGTTGTTTATGCAAAACAACCCCGCCATTATCCCTTGTTTACCTTATGCATGCATTAACTTTCAATATTGGGTGTAACTTGCAAGCACGAAAGTTGTGCTTACTCTTGCTGAATAATCTTTATTCAGGAGAAGACCTCTATCAGGACGGTGAGGATCTTGACGAATAGGCTACGTCCCCAGACGATTGCCTGTGGCAAGTCGTGTGGCCTACTACTACTTTTCCGCTGTGTTATTTCTTTTCCTTTTGGCCTCAGGCCCATTTGTAATAAAACTCTGAGTTATTATTATTAATAAAGAGCGTGATATGATTTTGCTATCACTTTTGTTGACTATGTACACCTGAAAATCTAGACTAGTGTATAAACATAGAGAATTCGGGATCCTTCGCTCCCGGGTTCGACAGGCTAGGTGCTATGTCACTGCTCATGTTACCGAAAAGATTCATTCCATCTGTACTCAACCATAAACTTATGTTCCTCGGTTCTACACCGAACTCTTCGAAGCTCCGATCGAAGTTTCTCCACTGGGCAGAATCAGCAGGGTGTCTTAGCTTTTCATCTTTCTTACGCTCCTCCGAGTGCCAACGTACCAATCTTGCCTCCTTTGGGTTCGTAAATAAACGCTTCAAATGTGGGATCACAGGCAGATACCACAACATCTTAGCAGGAGGTCATTGCTTTCCCTTAGCAGTATTCTGACGCTTGTATCGGGATGCTTTGCACACGGGACATACATGCATGTCTGCATACTCTTTACAGTAGAGAATACAATCGTTCGAACATGTATGTATTCTTTCTACTTCCAATCCCAATGGACAAAGAACCTTGTTTGCTTGGTAGGTGGTGTTGGGCAACACGTTTCCCTCGGAAGAATGTCCACTAGGAGACCTAACAACGCCGTGAAACTCTTATTGGACCAATCATTTCTTGCCTTCAATTTAAGCAGTTCAATCACGGTTGACAACCTTGTGTATTCTGGCTTGCAGCCAGGGAACAAAGGTCTCACCGAGTCCTCCATTAAGCGCTCAAATTTACAAAACTCTCTCCATGCGATTGTCATCTGATCCAGATTGTCATCGTGCGACATGTCCTCATCAAAAGCACAGTCCACATCCGGCATATTGTTGACTTCCTCGGCAATGTCGTCATTATTAACTTCCGGTATATTCTGCTCTTTACCATGACTGGTCCAACATGTATACCTTTTTTTTGAAATCCATTCGAATCAAGTACGCTTCGATCTGCGCCACATTGTTAAACATTTTCAGATTACCGCAATCAATGCATGGACAATACATAAAATTTATCCCCTTCTTCAACATATCCTGCTCGGCGGCTCTTCTAAAAGCAACCACGCCATTAATATACTCTTGACTCACACGATTCACACTGTACATCCAGTTTCGGTCCATCTACGCCACGCATGTAACAAATTAGTGTCAAATTAGATTAATAAACCGCAAGTATGTACTCTTCCTATTTACCAAACATACTTAAATTGATTAGTGATTAATTTATAGCAAACATAAAGGGTTATAGATCGTTACCCTCGGAGCTCACGAAGAAAATACGATTCCTCTCATTTCCTTCTCCTCTCTAAGGTGGCGCAATGGGGGTGGAGGCACAGCAAGGTGCAGGTGGAGCAATGGGGGAGGAGGCAACAGGGTGGAGGAGGCGCTAGGGGCAGGGGTCCAACCTTCTCCTCTCTAAGCTGGCGCAACGGGGGAGGAGCCGCAGGTTGGAGGAGCTAGGGCAGTGAAGTGGCGCATGGGGGAGGAGCAACAGATCTAAGTGGAGCTAGCGGCAGGGTTGCGGCAGAGGCAGGGTTGCTCTAGAGTGGTAGAGGCAGTGGCAGTGGCAGCAGATCTAAGTGGACACAACGCCTCCAGAGTGGCAGTGGCAGCAGATCTAAGTGAACTAATTATTACAGACGGTTCTCATTAAGAACCGTTGTGTACTTATCACAGACGGTTCTTCATAAGAACCGTATGTGATAATCCAGCTAATCATAGACGGTTCATCGTAACCATCTGTGATAATTAGTTATCACAGACGGTTCTAATTAAGAACCGTTTGTGATAGGCTGGCAGTGCAACTGCCGCGTCCGGACAGACCAAACATAGACGGTTTTAAAGGATCTGTCTGTGATGGGGCGTCTACTATAGCCTGTTTTGTAGTAGTGTCACAACCTCCTATGTTTTTAGTTGTGCGTGTATTATAAAGACAAATTAAAAGTACATCTAGAAAAATGCGTTAGGTGGGTTTTATTTTGTAGTGTATATTTCTTTTATTTCTCAGAATTAGGAGTATAGTCTGCAAACACCGAGTTTTGTTTCACTAGATATGTTACCTTTGTCCATTTTTTTTTAAATGAGGTTCCTGCAATAAAATCTAGCTAGCTTCGTGGATCAACATAAAACAACCAGCAATTTCCTAGCTTGTTTTTCATATATCAACATAAAACAATCAGCAATATTCCTAGCTTGTTTTTCATATATCAACATAAGACAACATAGCAATATCCCAACATGCATATGCTTGTCGATATATACCTTAAATATTAGTACCACAGCCTTTTACATGCAGTATTATCTTGTTGATTGTACGCTCACACGTACAATTATTCGATGGTTAGCAAACAGCTTTCAAATGGGAAGGAAGTGATACTCCATAGGACGAGACGCAATGAGCGTGGTTCGTCCTAATTAGGAATGCCTTCCTAATCTACTATAATTCCAATGCGCAAATAATAGTACGTACGTTTTCCATTGAAAGCTGTAGCAAACGGGCCGGTAGGCCGACCTGGGGGACAGAAGATAACATGAATTGATATTAATAAAGAGATTAACTGTTAATAATGGCGTGTGACGTTCCAGGGATGGAGTTGCACCTATATGTAGCTGCAGCCAATACCGTGTGTCGGCTACATTTCCAGCGTCACATCGATCGATCTCATCGCGTCTACAATTATTTACTCAAGTCGCATACATATCGATCATATATAGTGCCGATCATATATAGTGCCACACGGGCGGATCGATTGCATGCTTGGTTGAAAAAAATGACACAGTTTACTGATTGATCGCAAACTAACTCTTTTGGTTGTGCGCGCAAAGAGCTAGCATGTCGATCGACACTTCGACAGCGCGTCGCGATCGCTGGTACCCTAATAATCAATTTGCATTTGTAAATGAGAACCCTCAAAATGGTCGAAAACTTTGCGTTTAATTAGTTTGTTCTCCATCTAGGTTTTTTTTTTCGAGATTTATTCTCCATCTAGTTTGCGTCAATATATATATAGATGATTATTTCCTCGACACGGATATGAATTATCACAAACAGCTGGCTATGTATAGCTAGCCCACGCAGCAATGTGACACACATGAGTTGTCTAGGTAAAAGTCAAGAGTTCGATTCCCATGCATTAACTGCATGTTTTTTTAAAAAAGAAAAGGCAAGAGGGCTGCCTATTTTATTAATAAAAAAGTGACGAAAACAGTCCAAAATGGGTAGGATATTAACCAGGCAACTTAATTACACAGTATAGAATACTCCAAGCTCTTGGCCTTCGTGAGGATTCAAGTTCTACATTCTTCCTTTATCATTGTGACCAGGTCCATATAGGAGGCTATCTTGTTATGGAATGTTTTGTTGTTACTTCTTTCCAGATTTCCCTAGTGATTACAATAACCACCGTGGCCATCATCTTTCTTGGGAGACATCCCATACTATTGACCTCTGTCCACCAATCTCCAATGTTCCATCTTTGTGCGCAACAGGATGGCATAAGCAGTGCCCATCCCAGCCAAATGGCCATCGAATTCCATACTCGTCGTGAGTATCTGCAAGCATAAAAAATGTGCAAGGTTGTTTCCGGTGTTTGTCTGCAGAGGGGACAGGTGTGCTGGTTCAGCCAACCCCTTGCTTGTTGTCTGTCCGAGGTCCAGAGACGATTTTGGATCGCAATCCAGGCGAAGAACTTGCATTGGGGGGCACGGTTTCCTAGATAACCTTTTTGTAATATGTTGTTATTGAACCGAGGAACTGCAGCGCGTAAGCAGACTTTGCTGTGTATGTGTCCTCTGGTGTTATCTTCCACATAATCTCATCCGGGACGCTTGGGTCGAGGTTGATAAGCCTTATTTTCCTCCATAGGTGTAGGAATTCTTTTATGTGCTGAGCTATTATCCCTCCAAGAGAGTGTTGATGTCCGAATCCATCGACTAATATCTTGTAGGGTCACGCTCGCTATTAAGTTCTTCCTTCTGGATATTTGAAATATCTTCTGAGCTAGATCTTTGAGAGCTAAACCCTCTAGCCATGGTTCGTTCGAGAAGTTGGTTTTGTTCCCATCACCCAAGGTGATTGTTGTGGCCGCTGCAAAGAGACGTCGGTCGGCTCTGTCACACGGGATGTCTATTCCCACCTAGGGTTTATGCATTAACTGCATGTTAGTTGCATTTGACGAGGATATGATAAATCCTCATTTTATTATTCCATAATCATGTAATATGACATCACATGGTATACCGCTTAATGTCATAAGGGAGAAGTAAGTTAAGTGGTCGTAAGCTTTTCTACGACCACCCCCCTAGTCGTAAGTATTTCTACGACTATAGTGTAATCGTAAGTCCTGCTACGATTACGTCAGGTCATAAGTCTTTTCTACGACCAGTACCAGTCGTAAGCTCTTTCTACGACTACCTCCTAATCGTAAGATCTGCTACGACTAGCCCTACTATGACACCCTCACAATTAGCTGGGTCCACCCGTTAGAAGACCTATTTACTAGTGAGGATCTGAGCAGTCAAATTACGTAGTTATACCCGAAATAACTACAGATAATTCCCCACTACCTCTGATTGGTAACCGTTGAACAACGTGGGGGGGGTTACTACCCCGGTAATAACTCTCATTATTACGCAATAATGAGCGTAATTAGCCTGGAACAACAACTGCCCCAACAGCATAGTATAAATAGGTATCTTTTAGAGATAGTGAGGGAGAAAAGGCTTCTTTGGAGAGGGCTTATTTGGAGAGATAGTCAGTAGCAGCATTAGGGCAAGACCTTCCACTGATTGTAATCCAGATACCCAATACAATACACACAAGAGTAGGGTTGTTATTCTCACCGGAGAAGGCCCGAACTTGTATAAAAATCCCCGTGTCTCTTTAAATCTGCGTGATCAATTGTGGAGACCCCGAATCAATCAATCTTTACGTAAGATCGGTTCTAAAACATCGGCGTTGGCGCCAGGCGTGAGGAACCACGGTAATTCCTTGTCAACGATTCTTTCTTTTCTCTTTGATGCTACCATGGCGGGAGAATGGAGCGAGAGAATTGGTTCGACTTGGCGATTCGCGACATCGACATAGATGCGGCTTGGACTCGGTCGAGTATCGAATCATCGGCGGTATTGCGCCTCGGAGATCTTCTATCGGATCTCGGAGATTGCATCACCGGCGAGTCGGGAGGATCCTCATCCCCGCAAAAATGCGCCCGGTGAGAACCGGCTTCCTCGGGGCAAGGGTCAACACGACCACCAACGAGGTGCCTCGGGACATATTCGCAATACAACGAGAGTTTTTCCTCTAAGTGTTCGAGTATCCCCAAGCAGTACGACTTGGCAAGATAGGTTCTGGAAGCTATCATTCCGGAGCTCCATCGACATCTAATGTTCCTCTTTCTCCGGGTGATTCCGCAGAGAAGAGGATCGAGCACGCTGTTCCTCCAAATCCAACCATCCGGCGGAGATCCACTGCGACGAGAGCGATTATAACCGAGTTCCCCTACCTGGAGAGGTTTATTCCAAGTCGTCAGATGGTGTCGCTCGACTACTACTCAAGCGAGGAGGCCTCGAGCACAAGTGGAGGTCATCCACAGGAGGTCTTCGTCCTTCCCTTTGATAAGAATCATTCTCCTACAGGAAGGGTTGACGATGCTCCCCGACGAGCACAATCTACACCCCCTCGTGGCAATGGTAGGGGCACCACCGCTGATGAACGAGACGAACACTTTAATGAACGTGCGGGACATCCTCAACATTCTCGCACTCCATTAAAATCAACTCAGGGGTCTGATATAGGCTATTCTGAGACAACCCGACGGAAGAAAATAGCGGCTCAGAAAAACCTTCCCGAGCGCGCTTATTTCCAGTCGGAGGAAGCTCAAGAGCTCCAGCACATCAACGACTTGCTGGAAAATTCGACCCAAGAACTCGCTCGAGCACCAGGGTATGATCTCTTTATAGAGGAGATCACACAAAGGCTTCGTAACACGATGGCCAAACTCGAGCGTCTTCGTCGACCACAACCAGGAAGTCGTAGCAGTACGACTCAATCTTCTGCGAGCCGTTCGGATAACTCAGCGCATGGGAGACGACATGACCCTCACTCACGTCGTTCTCCCGACCTGAGGAAGGCTTGTTGGACATCTGGAGACCGACAAGCCCCAGGAGAGGTGATCTTTCACCACTTCCGGGACGGAATGCACGGCGGTAAACAGAATACGTGGGGTATTCCCCTCGTAAAGCTGAGGCTTATCATAGGTCCAGCCCACCCGTGATTGGATATCGTCGAGTACGATCACCCGGTGACGTTAACCCTTCTTTTTTTGCAAAGAAGGAGGCAAGAAGTCATCTCAGGGTATCGGGCATTTTCACCCGACCTTCGAGCAGTCCGCTGGCTGCCTCGTTTTCGACCAGCGAACATAGAGAAGTTCGATGGAACCCAAAATCCTATCGAATTCCTCCAGATCTATACTACAGCTATCCGAGCAGCAGGAGGAGGGGAGCATGTCATGGGAAATTACCTTCCGACTGTACTCGAAGGATTGACTCAATCATGGCTTTTAAACCAGCCATTCGAGTCGATCTACTCGTGGCAGCACCTCTGCGATCTTCTGCTGGCGAACTTTGAGCGCTTGATCGGGTTGAAATTCTATTAGGAAGTTTCGACTCATCATGTAATCGGGCTTTCAAGCGAGGAGTCCCAGCGAGAAGGATAACAGAGGACATCGCTTTACATCCACCTGCTACCGTCGTCGAACTCTTTGAGATGGCCGATAGATATGCGACTGCTGCTGAAGCAGTCGAGTGGAACAATACTATCGATCGTGAAGATAATATCCCTCAGGAGGCAGGCGAATGTGGTAAGAAAAAGGATAAAAAGGCTAAGAAATCCAAGAACAAGGCAAAGAGGCACAAATCTCCAACTGCGGGTTCTAAGGAGGTCCTGGCCGTAAGCGACAAGAAGCCACGCAACCCCAAGCAGAATCCCGATCGAGGCAAAGGTAAGCGCCAAGATCGGAGGAATGACAAACCCAGGTGGTGCCCTTTTCATAAAAAAGAAGAGCATGATCTTCGTAACTGCCGAGTTTTCCTCTGGCTTCGAAGACTACTACTCGGCAAGGGCCACTTCCTACTCTTGAACAGGTAGGTCAAACAAGTGGACGGAAGGAGTCTGATGACGAGGAGGAGATGTTGTTCCAAGATCCACGGCACACCATCGATCACATCTATGGAGGATCATCGGCATACGAGTCACGACGACAGTTAAAAGCTGTCGAGCGTGAGGTAAATACAATCGACTCACCTCTGGTAAATAAGCTACCGAAGTAGTCGAAAATCACCATTGCTTTCGAGAAAGGTGACTGTCCGATCCCTTCGACTAGACCAGGTTGGTTCCCGATCGTGGTCGAACCCACCATCAATAATTGTCGTGCAAATCGAGTTTTAGTTGATGGTGGAAGCTCGTTAAACATATCTTGTTTCGAGTACCTAGGCGAGATCACGGTACCGGGACAAAGGTAAGGCGATGCGATATTCATTCCATAGAATCGTACCGGGGTCCTCGGCCAAACCAATTGGCCAAGTTTCTCTTCCTCGAACGTTTGGCTCATCAAGTAATTTCAGGATTGAGAAAGTCTCATTTGACGTGGTCGATTTCGATACGGCATATAATGCCATACTTGGACGACCTACTTTGGCAAGATTCTTAATAGCTACTCATTATGGGTATCAATGTCTTAAGATGCCAGATCCCAAAGGAGTAATCACAATATATTGTGACAAGAATATGGCGCACTCTGCGGCCGTCGCTCCTCGAGATGGTTGGACAACTACCAACTCGAGGCGAAAGTCGACCGACTAGCAAGTCGAAGCCTAAAGTATACCTAAGCCAAGCGATCAGGTCAAAGAGGTTCCTCGAACGCGGGGGAACCCTCGAAGACTGTTCGCGTGAGATTCTTCCGACCCCAAATAGGAAGACGCCCTCATCACTTTCCTCCGACAAACGCAGATGTCTTCGTGTGGCAAGCATCCGACATGCCCGAGTCCCAGGAAGTGATCGAGCACAAGCTAGCCTTACGGCACGATAAAGTACCGTAAAGCGAAGTTACGGAGATTTTCCACGATCGGCGAGATGCTATTAGGTCGAGTGGACAAATTGCTTAGCGGGCTTCATAAGAAGTTAACCACGGGTGGTTGGCCAACCTGTAATGGTTAGAAAGTCGAGCGGCAAATGGCGTATGTGCGTAGACTTTCTTGATCTTAATAAAGCTTGTCCAAAGATGATTTCCCTTTACCTCGTATTGATCGGTGGTTGACTTTCTTGCGGGATGTGAGATGTTGAGTTTTCTAGATGCATACTCGGTTACCACGGATCGGTATGTGTCGAGAAGATGAGAGAAGACGCATTTATTACACCGTTTGAAATATTTTGCTATGTCAAAATGCCATTAGCTTAAAAAATGCGGGGCTTCTTTTCAACGTTGATGCAAACGACTTTTGCTCCTCAACTAGGCGAAACTTGGAAGCCTCGTTGATGATCTAGTCGTAAAAGCGACAAGCGGCTCAATCATATCACAGACTTACAGGAGACTTTCGACAACCTCAGAAAACACCACTTGAATCTTAATCCCAAGAAGTGTGTGTTCGGGGTATCTTCAAGAAAATTGCTTGGATTCTTAGTCTCTGCACGAGGAATCGAAGCAAATCCTGAAAAGATAAAAGCCATCACTCAGATGCGCCCCCCGACCACGAAAAAAGAAGTCCAGAAACTCACAGGATGCTTGGCGGCATTAAGTCGTTTCATCGCACGTCTGGGAGAAAAAGGACTGCCTTTCTTCAAACTTCTAAGAAAACATGAGGGCTTCGAGTGCTCAGAAGAGGCTAACCTAGCCTTTGAGGAAGTCAAGATGTATCTTACGAGTGCTCCTGTTCTAGTTTCCCCAAAACCAGGAGAGACGCTCTTAATTTATCTAGCTGCCACACCACAGGCAGTGAGCGCAGTACTGGTCGTAGAACGTGAGAACGTAGAATGACCAGTTTACTACGTTAGCGAAGTTTTACATGAACCTAAGGAGAGTTACCCTTAGGTTCAAAAACTTTTATATGCCCTCCTCATGTCTTCGAGGAAGCTGCGGCATTATTTTCAGCGCAAACAAACTAGTGCTGTGTCGAGTTTCCTTGGGAGCGATCCTTCAGAATAGGGAAACAGCGGGACACATGGCAAAATGGTCAGTCGAACTTGGGGCGTTCGACATCCATTTCGTGTCCCGAACGGCCATAAAATCCTAGATCTTGGCAGACTTTGTCGCTGAATGGACAAATCACGAACTGTTCAGATCCCGATCTGATTCTCACGACCAGTGGACGATGTACTTTGACGGGTCACTTACGATAAGCGACTCGGGGGCTAGGGTGGTCCTGGAATCTCATACCGGAGAGAACTTAAAGTATGCCATACAATTAAACTTTCAGACCACTAATAACGTGGCAGAATACGAAGGTTTGCTAGCTGGTATATGAGCCGCAAAAGCGCTCTCGATTCGACGACTACTCGTGAGAGGAGACTCTCAACTAGTCGTGAATCAAGTCGGAAAAGAGTACCAGTGCTCTAATCTGACCATGTACCGGTACTTATCGGAAGTTCGAAAGTTAGAAAAACACTTTTTGGGCTTTGAGGTACAATTTATCCCTCGAAAGGAAAATTTCCTCGCAGACCAACTGGCTCGTCTAACTTCCTCCCGATCCCCAGTACCGAAAGGGGTGTTTATAGAACAACTACAGAAGCCGTCTCTAGTTGAAAAACTAGAGACGCCTCCTATGGAAACAGCCTCTCTAGAGTACAAAGATACCTGGATGACACCCATCTACAAGTATCTTCAGACGGGTTCCATACCCGACGACGATCTCGAAGCAGATCAATTATCCCAAAAGGCCAAAATGTATACTTTGGTCGAATGTGCCCTTTATAAAAGAGGAACACAAGGGGTACTCATGCGATGTATTCCGCAGACTGAAGGATTAAAACTCCTTCACGACATATACGGAGGCATCTGTGGAACTCATGCTTCTTACAGAACACTGGTCGGTAAAGCCTTTCGACAAGGTTTTTATTGGCCAACAGCCCTCTATGATGCCAATGAGCTAGTCAAAAAGTGTGTAAAATGCCAGTTTTATAGCAGGCAAATACACCAACCGGCTCAGGTATTGCAAACAATTCCTCTATTGGCCTTTTGCGACCTGGGGTCTTGATATCCTAGGACCGTTACCCAGAGCTCCAGGTGGATTCGAATTCTTTTTTGTGGCTATTGACACGTTCACAAAATGGATAGAAGTTGAGCCTGTAACTGGGATAACAACGGAAGCAACAAAACGGTTCATGATGAGATGCGTGATCACTCGATTTGGAGTACCTAGTCGAATCATCAGAGACAATGGCAAACAATTTCTGAGCGCAAAATTTGGGAATTTTGCGGCGAGTTGGGAACTTCGTTTGTGTTACGCTACGTTGCCCACCCCAAAGCAGCGGGCGGTCGAAATAGCGAATGGCGGATAATGAAGGGAATCAAGACCGAGTCTTGATCGACTTGTAAAGCGCTCGGGGCTTGGGTACAAGAATTACCCTCGTATTATGGGCAATTAAATGCGACGACTAAGCCGAGCTATAGAGAAACACCTTTCTTTCTAGTCTTTGGTGCGAAGCCATGCTTCCACGAACTAAAGATCAGTCGGCCACGAGTCGAAAAGTTTAACGACTCCATTCAAGAACAACCGAGCGAGCGACATTAACACGCTCGAGGAAAAAGGACGGACCTTAATTCGATCGGCGGTCTACCAACAAGCCTGCGCAGATACTACGATCGTAGGTCTAACCTCGCGACCTTCTTTGTAGGTGACTTGGTATTGAGGCTTATCCAATCCCAGTCTAATCGGAACAAACTTTCCCTCAAGTGGGAAGGTCCTTACACCGTGGTCGAAGTAATGCATCCAGGATCGGTACGACTTGCAATGGAAGATGGCCGCGTTCTCTCAAATTCTTAGAACATTGACCAGTTACGTAAATTCTATGTGTAACAAGCTTCTACGACAATAAAGAATCAGGTTCTTCTTATCTTTTTTGTCTCTTTTTGAATTTCGCTTTTATTTTTTACCATTATTCATCTACTCATTTCCCCTTTATACTGGTCGAAGAAAGGACATCACATCTAGTCGAAGTCTGTCCTCTCTGCATGTGGTCCTGCCCACTGGAAGGAGCTTCCTAGTGTCACTTTGTTCTTAACTATTGCTACCAGTACAAAGCTTCTTGGGCTCGGAAACATGGTCGAAAATTTTCAAGCAAATTCATGTTACCTTAGCTTATTTATTCATTTTGAAAAATACTTTAAGAAGAGCGCACTTTTGAGATTCGTTCAACCGCTTCCGGTTAACTTGATTGGTTTTAACTGGTCGGAGGAAGAAACACACCTAGTCGAAGCTTCTCCTTTCTGCACGTGGTCCTGCCCACTAGAAGGAACTTCCTAGCATCGTTCCGTTTCCTACTCTTGCTGCCAGGGCAACCTTATCAGGTACAACAAAAAAAGTCGGATAAAATTTTAAAGTACTCTAGATGTTTGTTTTACTCAAGTTGTCGTTATTGATTTGATTAATCTAGTTGGAGATGGTAACATCACCTAGTCGAAGCCTTTTTTTCTCTGCACGTGGTCCTGCCCACTAGAGGGAACTTCCTAGCGTCGATCTGTTTCCACTCTTTCAACTAGTGCAAGATTATCAATATTCGAGAACTATAAGTCGAACAAACCTCTCTGTTTTCCGAAACCCTTTCTTTACTATTTTCTTAGTTTATTCCCAATAAACTAAGTAAATAGTCGGGGGCTAGGATAAAGTTATAAACATGACTTCATTTCTTAGTCTTAGTTTTTTTCGAGTTATCATCTTACGAGTTACTAACTACTCCACAAGATGATTCACAGAGAAAAAGAAGGAGAAAGGAGGAATCGCTCATATCTGGTCTGATTATTTCTTCCTTTTTTATTATCTTACGAGTTACTAACTACTCTATGAGATAATTTGCAGGAAAGAAGAAATGATCATATATTTATACATCACCAAAAAAGACTTGTCTTTACGAGTTCATATTACAGACTACTCTGATAAAGGAGATTCTATCTGCATCTCCTCCGCGACCTTCTCGCCAACTGACTGCATCTCTTCAACCAGCCTTTCTGCTTCAGATTCGGTGCAGTCGAAGTCGGCTTCAACAGAATGAGGACTTGTCGGTGCAGTCGAAGTTGGTCTTCAGAGTAGACACCAACTCTTGCAGCGTACCGACTTGTTCCCCAATGGCACTCGTATGAGAAGCTATCGTGTCTTCACGGGGAGTAACCTTCCTGGCACGAAGCCCGTCGAGTACATTATTCAGAAATGAAATGTTGTCTTAAAGATTGATCTTCATCGACTTCATCTCCTCCTGGGTACAAGTCGAAGCCTCATGGAGTTGTTCTATTTCAGTTAATCGCTCTGAATGGAGTAAGGATTAATTAGATAAAATAATTCTATGAGAATATAAAACAATTTAGCAACAGGTAAAAGTTTTACTTACCCGCTAATTGAGAACCTAACTTCTCAATTTCTTGGTCTTTCTCCTTCGCGATGCGGGAGATCTCGCGGACAACCGAGGACTTCTCCTGTACCTCAATCCGAAGAGCCCCTACCTCGGCCTGAAGGGCCTTATTTTCGATTTCTTTTTCTGCAAAAGAATAAGATGTTAAGAAGGCGCAGATCAAGATCAAAAGCAGTCGTAACCCCACATACTGTTTATTTTTTCCGCAATCTCGAGTTGCGAGTTAGCCTCTGAAGCTTCTTGGAAGGTGGTGGCCTTATCCTTTAGCTTGTTCTTCTCGGCTTTCTCGAAGTCGAGTGCATCA
Organism: Ampelocalamus luodianensis; assembly: GCA_036346255.1. Lineage (NCBI taxonomy): Eukaryota > Viridiplantae > Streptophyta > Magnoliopsida > Poales > Poaceae > Ampelocalamus > Ampelocalamus luodianensis. The sequence continues at coordinate 19,600,082 of CM070622.1, read as the reverse complement.
ACTAAAGTCTTTTAAATCACTCTTAAACTGAAAGGTTAAAGGAAGACATGTATACACAGATGAGCAGTCGTAAGTATTTCTACGACTGATGGGTGATCGTAAGTTTTTCTACGATTACCCCCTAGTCGTAAGTTCTTCTACGATTATTACCAAGTCGTAAGTTTAATTTCTATGACAATCTTTTATGAGTACTGAGTAAGTAATCAGTTTGTAAAAACGATTACGAGAATCGGTTACTCACCACCTCTCTGCTTGCTCGCAGAGCACCTCTTTCTCTTGTCGTAGTTTGACAAGTTGCCGATTGTACTCACAAATCGTAGCAACTTGCTCTACGGCTCTCTGCAGGAGAAAAAAGCGATAAGAGACAGGGGTAAAACCATACGTGAGTATCAAGGAATACTTACATTCATGTTTGACCAAGCAAAAATGGACATTATCCGCGACGGATCCTTCAGCCTATCCATCTCCTCGACTCGTTTCCACCAGACCCCCTCGAGACGTTCATTGTCAAAAACATCCCCGCAATTGGGAATGCTGCTGGGGTGAGGAACTCGGTCGCGAGATCGGTAGACAGAAGATCCTACGATAGAATCGGGGCCAAAGAAATCAGAGCAAAAGTTAAGAATATTCTTCTTCCTCTGACTCGGTGACGGGAGCACCACCTGGAGGGCCGGAAGGAACGTCCTCGACAACCTCCTTATCGGTGCGGTGGTCGGGCTTCCGGTGTTTCCCTCATGGCCTCTGTCGCCTCCTCTTCAGTCTCTACGACAGCTTCGGTGGTCGTAGCAGCTTCGACAACCTCGGTGGTCGTAGCAACTTCGGCAGCAACGACTTCCTCCGCCACGGGAATAGTAGCTGGGCCTTTAGCTACTGCCGCAGTCACACCCTCGCCACCTGAAGAGGTGACAGCGGGCTTCTCCATAAGAGCATCCCTGGGGGCTGAAGACGTTGGGATAGGATAACAAAACGCAGAAGTAAGTAAACTCATAAAAAACAAAGAATAAATGCAGTTCTTACACTTATATTTTTTACATACCTCTGCGCGCTGGACCTGACTCGAAACTTGGGAGCAACCTTCCCGACGGAAGGTTTCTTCGACTTCTTCTCAACCATCACTGGTCGAGATTCACTCGGGACAACGGGAGTCTCCTTGTAATACCTCGAATATCAAATAGAGAGAACATATTATTCGGAAGAGAAATTTATTCAAATTTGAATGCATTAAAGTTTAGAGGAAAATTGAAAGAAAATTCTGGATTTGAGAGAGGATTGGACCTTCGGCTTTTAGCCCAAGGTGTCCTAGCCAAGTGGGCCGGCCTTGTAGTGGAGTCAAGAAGGGGGGGTCTCCTTCCCCAAAACCCTACCCTCTGCTACAGTACCGCGCCGCACTGTAGCACACGGTACTGTAGCAGCCCCCCCTCCGTGCTGCTCTACCAAGATGAGGAAGAAGCTCCGAGGTGCCGCCGGCCATGGTGGAAGGAGAAGAAGGGAGAAGGAGAAAGGAGGAGGAAGATCATCTTCTCCAAGGTTCTCCCACCTACGTCCTGGTTGCTACAAAGGGTAACGAGTGCCGATCCTCATCGTTTGATTAGTGGTAGATGTGTTTTGGTTCAATTTTGATTATATCGATTTGCTGCGGGTAGAAATTCGATTCTGTCCAGATTGTTGCGTGGACTTTTTCGTGATGTTAGAGGCCGAATCTGAGTTTCCCATCTCCTAGAGATATGTAGGTCTTGTTCTTAGCTTTCGGTGGCCGCCAAGATCACCTAATTCCGACTTTCGAGTCAAAAGTTATGATAGATTTAATATCTGCTGTCCAGAATCCTGACGAGAATTAGTAGTCTCTGTTTAGGTTGATATATGGCCTAGTTAGAGGGTGATTCAGAGGTCTTGCCCTTAACAAATTTTGAAGGTGATATCACTAGCTTTCAGGATTGATAAAGAACACCTCATTTGGATTTATAGATCAAAAGTTATGCACTTTTCTTTGTGACTGTCCAGATTGTAGATCAGTCTGTCCAGATTGTATGTCAGTTTCTATCTTTAGTTTTGACCCGTGTGCCACTTTTTGTTAAAGGCAAAATTTGAATGTCGTGCCAACTAGTTTATTGTAGGTAATTTCATAACCTTTTCAGATTGTTAAAGAACGCTCAATTCGAGTTGTAGATTAAAAGTTATGGTTGTTTTAGTATTGCTGTCCTGTTTGTTCAGACAGAAGCTGTGCTGCTGTTTTGTTTTCTTTATTAGAAGTTTATTGGCCGAATTGGGAAATCTCATAAACTTGAATGTTATAGATATGTTCGTTAAGATGAGGTAGGATCTGGACTCATCTCATTTCGAGTCCCACGTCATTAACTACTGTCATTTTCGTGCTGCTGTCCCGACACGTTTTGGGTTGCAGCCTGTTTTCAGATTAGGTTTTATGGCGATTCCTTGGGAGTTCAAGGGGTATTGTAGACTATTAATTGGGTTGGATTCTATGTTATTCTTATTTGGTTATTTAATTGTTTAGGCCACGAGGCTACGGGTTTGGGGCGCCATCGTTGCTGCTAACGCGTCGCAATGTGAAGGCAAATACTTTGTTGCTTTTGAGTCTTGTGATTGTGAATGTTTTCATGAATATAGTGTGACATATTGTGTTACCGAGATGCGGAATTGGTTATGTTCTTTCATTATGTGGAGTATATCTTGAGAGATGGTATTATCACTGTTCATGTTCATATCATGCATCCTTTTATTCATGTTATGTCCACGGGAGTGGATTGTAAGTCCCACCATTCCAATGTGGGCAAATTTGGACATTGTCATGTCCGCCCACGGAGTGGATTGAAAGACCCATCAATTCGGTATGGGCACGTAAGACCCATCAATTCCGGTATGGGCACTTTGGACACCTATATGAAACGTTCTTCATATAGGACTTGGATCCCCGCACTTTTGTTAAGGTGCGGGCTTAAGTGAACACAAGCGGGTGTGTCACTCACTATCTGATATATGCATGTGTGCAGTCCATCCTTGATTACATTCATTCATTTCATGTTTTCATAAGTGTTCACTCGATGCAAGGTTCGCATTCTTAAATGGTGATGTCTGTTTGTATATGTGTTCTTTTTCTTTCATTGTACTTGTTTGAGTCATGGACTCACTCTTGCGTTGTTTGTTTATTTTAGGTAACCCTGATGTTGGCTCACTTGGGAGGAGTAGACACGCACTACTCGTTCACATCATCCTATTCATGTTCAAGATTAAATTTAGTTCTATCTTACATTCGTTAATGATGGTGTAATAATTAAATTATAATTGGTGAAGGAAGGATACCTTCTCCACATGGATGTTGATTTATTCTGCGTGTGAACCTTCTTTATTGATGATCGGTATTAAATAACTTAGAAGGTGAAGGAATGATACCTTCACCATGTCTGTTTAATTTAATCTTTGTCTTTAGTTGAAATACTTAGTTCAAATTCTTACGCATTATGGATGTATGTTAGATGTTTTAGGTGACATCTTGGCTTAGAATAGCGCGGTGTTACGATTGGTATCGAGCGGGCTTTAGGTCCGTGGTAATTGAATATTAAATTGACACACGTACCTGATGAGGTGGGGTTGGGAAATCCATTGTTTAGTATTTCTATTGTTATGTTTCATTCGTTGAGCAATTGTTGAATTGCTTTTGTATTATCTTTCTTGTTGTTAATCTATGATATGTTATGATATTCCATATCTATGAATCTATTCTATGATTGTCATGATATGATCATGTCTAATCATAATTGATTATATTGTTTAAGCGTGTCGATGATGGAGGTTAAGAAGTGGAGGCCGTGGTTGTGGCCTGGACTTTGTCAGTTGCACTAGTATTTGTGGTAGAGAATAGAGTAGTATCTACCCGAATACCATAGTGGAGTGTTGAGGTGAGATTCTTTAGAAAATATTATTCTCTTCCTTGGTTACGTATGTGGCGATTCGGTAATAGTTGCGTTTGATGAAGTTTTCTTGAGTTAGTGTTTTACATTTCTTCGATGAGTTCTCATTGGACTTTCTTGGTTCCATAAGTCGACTACTTGTTCTCTGATTCTTTGGTCTAAAGTTGTTCTTGGGATCGTTGGATATCGGCAAAAAAAACTTATCTTTTCTTGGGAGTTCGCCCTTCTTATTGGAGAATGTGAATCATTTATTATTTGAGTATTCAGATCTGAAAGTTTTCATTGCAAATTCTTTAACATGTGAAAGCTTTGACTTTATGTATTTCTTTTGGATTAGTTCGGTGTTGGAATGTAATGCCTCTTTTACGAAAGATTAGGTTAAAATCTTTAAGTGATGTCTTGACATGCTTAAGTGCAGGTGTTAATTAAATGAATTAATTATTATGGTATGAGTTATCGATTTGGGTTATTAGCTTTGTGCAAGCAGTCTATTCTTAACTAGTATCCGTGGAAGTGAATTGCTTAAAGTGAAATGTCGTTGTATTTGAGTACAGGATGAGTTTTAGATAAGAGGTTGTTCATATTTGTTCAAGAAGCTATTGTTGTTAAGAATTGTGGAAAAAATGTGGATGTATCGGGTTGATCTTTACGATCGGATAATCGATAAATTTGTTAGATAAGTTGAAATCTAGGTCCTCTTTGATTATTCTAACCGCTAGTGATGGTTAAGTTAAGGATGTGTTCGAATGTTGGCTTGATAAATATTAATCTTGAATTTGTCTTCTATTTGGATCTTGATGATCTTATTTAAATGATAGCTTTACTTGATTCTTGCCATGCTAAAAATTATTGAAACATGTTTAAATGACTAGATGAGCGATGATGTATCGCCTTGTGAAACCTTGACTTATGTGTCCTATATTATTGAAGTTAAGGACATTTTATTCTAATTCTTGATCATAAGTTAGAATCTTGATTATATCCTCTTAATCGTTGTTGAGGTTGCAAGCAGAGGTAGGATCATGTTTGTGCCATGTGTGGCTAGAGAGCATTTAGTGTGTACTATCTTGGCATCGAGTGTCACTAAGAGTTAAATGGATGAAAGCTAATCGAGATTTACTGTTGGTGTACATTGGTGAGATTGTCATGTTCTATTATCATCTTGTTGAAAGAGTTTGTTTCAATTATAAGGTTTTGCACTAGGTTTTCCCTAGATCAAGTATATGTAACCTTATTTAGATTTTAGAGACATGATGAAGTAGTTCATTGTGATTCTTTTCAAAAGTTCATGGAGTGTTAAGAGATTTGATGATTCTCGCCAATAGCATATTATTTCGTTGATTAGTGTGATTGTCGATTTGTGGTTGTGATGATAATGTTCAACGAAAAAAATCATTTGCATGATCTTGTTTTAGTGAAAGTGTTTGAGTTTTGCGTTTGTTATCTTTGGACCTCATGAGTTATGTGGTAACTTTGTGCATTTGAGCAAAGAGACGGGTTGAAAGATTTTATTGGTTCTTAAGTGGTTCTTATGATTTGGTCTTAAGAGCTTATCTTGTTTAAGTGGCAAAGTGATGTAGTAATCACGAAAATAACTTTCTGGTTAAAGGAAGGAGTGAAGTAAAAGTATTTGAGATTTAAGTCGCGTTTCGCCACTTGCGATTTATTTGGGTGTGCTTAAACCTTATGCATTTGTTCCATAAGAGTTTATCAATTTTCAAAGGGCATTACCTTATTCTCATTTGTGGTTTGGTATTTGCTTTCAATAGGGCTTAAGCCCTCGACTATTGATTTTCCCTTATGTTTTCCAAGTACTTTGCCTAAGTGACTATTTTTTCTTGATCCTTTGTTCTTCATGGGTGGCACATGTTTTCCTAGTTGAAGAAAATTGATTTCATTCGCTCTTCCTTTTGAGAAAGAATCAATCTATTCGTTTCACGAGTCTTTTGAGGTGTTTAATGATTGTAGTTGTGAAACTTTGGGTTGGAAATTATTCGATGAGCATTGGAGGATGAAATAATTTCGTAATATAGTTATTTAAGAGGAGTTTATCTCATTAGAAGGTTGCCTTTGGAGGTTAAAGCGATTGCATGGTTACAACTAGTAGAATCTATAGCGAGGCGTAGTCCAAGTTCTTTTGTTCATTTCAATGGAACATAGAATTATCCAAAGTATGAAAATCTTGATCAATGTATTAGAGTGTCGCGGTTGAGTACCTTGCGTGGTTGTGTAGATGAAATATGATGGTGTTGTAATGGGAGTAATATTAGCAAAGTGATCGATCGTTAAAGAGATTAAAGAGATAGCCGAGATTGTTGGATTATTGCCATGAATGACTTGGGCGTAGTAAGTAACTCTCTAGAATTAGAATCTTGATAAAGATAATTGGATCGAAGAAATATTTTTGTGTTGATGTCAGTAATGCGAGTATGTTTGGATTGTGAGAATTTTAGGGATTTAATTTGAGGCTTCCCTATCTTCTATATGAGAAGTTCATGGTAGGAGTCTTGGAGTTTAATTTTGGGCTTCACATTCTTTTGCTAGGACCTTGAGTCTCCCAATGATTATGTGTAGAGAAAGTAGAATAAGGGTGGATTCGAACAATGGGATGGTCATTGATAGAACCCTTTTGAGGAAGTATATGAATGTGTGTCTTTGGGAATTTCGAGTTGTTTATTCTTAAAACATTGAGGTGATGTGATTGCATGTGATATCTATTTTGAGATGCATTGGAAGTCATCTGTCAAATTAATTGTCGGTAGAGGAGTTGTTGAGAGAAAGTTTCGGTGTAGTCGATAGAGCCTCTATCCGAGGTGTGGATGATGTATTCGACTTGAGCATAGCGTTGAGAATGCCAAGTTAAGAGAGATGAGTTAGGGTGTTATGCGATGAATTGGAATTCCAAAGTTTGAGAGAAGTTTTATTCTGAAAGAGAAACGAGAAATTGATGCTTCCTAAAGTAGAGACACGTTTTCTTGATTCTTGTTTGAGCTATGTGTTTTGACAGATGTCTTTCGTAAGTTGAGCTCGACATTTTTGTTGATATGTGTGATTCTTTCCGATTGAGACGGAATAAATGATTTTTTTGGGCATTCAAGTGATTTCTCCTTTGGATTTCGTGCGTTTATTCGCATGGCGCCACTTGGAGCGTGGAAAGGTTTTTCGTGATGAAATTCGATTTACGTGTTTGACTCTTTAGTCTTGAGTGGTAAGCATAGATGCGATGTGAATCTTTCTTTTGGATGGGTTTTGTCGGTAAAGAGTTTGCTTAAAGAGAGCTCATTGTGTGTTTTCAGTTAAAGGAGGTGATCCTTATTTTAGTGAAGAGTTCAATTGAGAGGTGGAACAAGAGTTCGTGTTCTATGTGCATGTTGTGTGGTTCAGTATCAATTGGAAGGTTAGCCAAGGTACTTTGGGTTGTTTTCGTTAGCTACGGAATTCGGAAGTTGGCGTATCGCAAGGACCGTCTGGGTCCATATGTGGTGTACTACATTTAGCATGTTTGGTGCCGAGTGAGTACCGTGAGAACTAGAGTTTGAATATTCGTTAACGTCATTGACCATCGAGTAGGATCTTACCTTTGAATCTCTTCGATGAGTGTACTTGGCAATGTCGGATTGAGTGTTAGGTCGATGTAGTTTACGTCAATGTCTTGTGGTCTTGTCGATCCGAGAGATAGGTCATTTGGGACTGAGTCTCGCATGCGCGAGTTTTATCGGACATGTTTGCTCGGGCATATGTTAATAGATGTTTTTTTCGTGGCAATTATTCTTTCGTTTATTTCGACGGTTAGAATTCGAGTCGAATTCATTAAGAGGGTAGAATGTAATACCTCGAATATCAAATAGAGAGAACATATTATTCGGAAGAAATTTATTCAAATTTGAATGCATTAAAGTTTAGAGGAAAATTGAAAGAAAATTCAGGATTTGAGAGAGGATTGGACCTTCGCTTTAGCCCAAGGTGTCCTAGCCAAGTGGGCGGCCTTGTAGTGGAGTCAAGAAGGGGTCTCCTTCCCAAAACCCTACCCTCTGCTACAGTACCGCGCCGCCTGTAGCACTGCATCTGTAGCAGCCCCCTCCGTCTTTGCTCTACCAAGATGAGGAAGAAGCTCGAGGTGCCGCGCCATGGTGGAAGGAGAAGAAGGGAGAAGGAGAAAGGAGGAGGAAGATCATCTTCTCCAAGGTTCTCCCACCTACGTCCTGGTTGCTACAAGGGTAACGAGTGCCGATCCTCATCGTTTGATTAGTGGTAGATGTGTTTTGGTTCAATTTTGATTATATCGATTTGCTGCGGGTAGAAATTCGATTCTGTCCAGATTGTTGCGTGGACTTTTCGTGATGTTAGAGGCCGAATCTGAGTTTCCCATCTCCTAGAGATATGTAGGTCTTATTCTTAGCTTTCGGTGGCCGCCAAGATCACCTAATTCCGACTTTCGAGTCAAAAGTTATGATAGATTTAATATCTGCTGTCCAGAATCCTGACGAGAATTAGTAGTCTCTGTTTAGGTTGATATATGGCCTAGTTAGAGGGTGATTCAGAGGTCTTGCCCTTAACAAATTTTGAAGGTGATATCACTAGCTTTCAGGATTGATAAAGAACACCTCATTTGGATTTATAGATCAAAAGTTATGCACTTTTCTTTGTGACTGTCCAGATTGTAGATCAGTCTGTCCAGATTGTATGTCAGTTTCTATCTTTAGTTTTGACCCGTGTGCCACTTTTTGTTAAAGACAAAATTTGAATGTCGTGCCAACTAGTTTATTGTAGGTAATTTCATAACCTTTTCAGATTGTTAAAGAACGCTCAATTCGGGTTGTAGATTAAAAGTTATGGTTGTTTTAGTATTGCTGTCCTGTTTGTTCAGACAGAAGCTGTGCTGCTGTTTTGTTTTCTTTATTAGAGAAGTTTATTGGCCGAATTGGGAAATCTCATAAACTTGAATGTTATAGATATGTTCGTTAAGATGAGGTAGGATCTGGACTCATCTCATTTCGAGTCCCACGTCATTAACTACTGTCATTTTCGTGCTGCTGTCCCGACACGCTTTTTGGGTTGCAGCCTGTTTTCGAATTAGGTTTTATGGCGATTCCTTGGGAGTTCAAGGGGGTATTGTAGACTATTAATTGGGTTGGATTCTATGTTATTCTTATTTCGGTTATTTAATTGTTTAGCCACGAGGCTACGGGTTTGGGGCGCCATCGTTGCACCTTCTTGTCATGCTTGAAGGCAAGTACTTTGTTGCTTTTGAGTCTTGTGATTGTGAATGTTTTCATGAATATAGTGTGACATATTGTGTTACCCGAGATGCGGAATTGGTTATGTTCTTTCATTATGTGGAGTATATCTTGAGAGATGGTATTATCACTGTTCATGTTCATATCATGCATCCTTTTATTCATGTTATGTCCACGGGAGTGGATTGTAAGTCCCACCATTCCAATGTGGGCAAATTTGGACATTGTCATGTCCCGTCCACGGAGTGGATTGAAAGACCCATCAATTCCGGTATGGGCACGTAAGACCCATCAATTCCGGTATGGGCAGCTTTGGACACCTATATGAAACGTTCTTCATATAGGACTTGGATCCCGCACTTTTGTTAAGGTGCGGGCTTAAATGAACACCGACGGGTGTGTCACTCACTATACCGTATATGCATGTGTGCAGTCCATCCTTGATTACATTCATTCATTTCATGTTTTCATAAGTGTTCACTCGATGCAAGGTTCGCATTCTTAAATGGTGATGTCTGTTTGTATATGTGTTCTTTTTCTTTCATTGTACTTGCTTGAGTCATGGACTCACTCTTGCGTTGTTTGTTTATTTTAGGTAACCCCGATGTTGGCTCACTTGGGAGGAGTAGACACGCACTACTCGTTCACATCATCCTATTCATGTTCAAGATTAAATTTAGTTCTATCTTACATTCGTTAATGATGGACTGTAATAATTAAATTATAATTGGTGAAGGAAGGATACCTTCTCCACATGGATGTTGATTTATTACTGCGTGTGAACCTTCTTTATTGATGATCGGTATTAAATAACTTAGAAGGTGAAGGAATGATACCTTCACCATGTCTGTTTAATTTAATCTTTGTCTTTAGTTGAAATACTTAGTTCAAATTCTTACGCATTATGGATGTATGTTAGATGTTTTAGGTGACATCTTGGCTTCCGAATAGCCAGGGTGTTACACTCCTCCTCCCGACTTCCCGGGTGGCCGAGATCGGTCTCGACCACCCTAAAGAGCCGCTCTCCCTCGACCTCAGATCCCACTGGAGCAGCGGTTTCCTTCACAAAAGACATGAAGTTCTTCCAGTTCTCCTTTTCTAGCTGCCTTATGAAGCCACGAGAAGCTGAAACTGCGAATGACTTATTGTCGTAATAGAAAGGTACCTTGACCTTGGGGGCTGTGCGCTTGAGGGCAAAGGCGGCTCCCTCTGCTTTCTTCTTTGCCGCAGCCAAGTTTGCAACGAATTTAGCAAAAGGGGCAGAAGGAGCCGAGCTCGAGCCACCTTTATCGCCGACCTTTACAAGGCGACGCTTCTTGGCTGCAGGGGATTTTGCAGGCTCCACCTGTGCAGTCACCCCAATGACCACCAAATCGACTTCCCCGTCGTCTTGGCGGTCTTCTACGCCTACTTTCTATTGAAGAACAGAAAAAGAAAATGGTCGTAAATTCTTCTACGACCAGTTCACAAGTCGTAAGTATTTCTACGACTATGATATAATCGTAAGTCCTACTACGATTACGTCCGGTCGTAAGTCTTTCTACGACCAGTACCTAGTCGTAAGGTTTTCTACGACGAACCCCTCAGTCGTAAATCGTTTTACGACAATAAGTGCCTAAAGACGAAGTCGTTTCTTTTCTATTACCTTTAGGCGCTCCACCTTCTCTTCTTCGGTCAAAACCGCAAGAATTTGTGGAGCTGCTATGTTGGACGGACTCTTCTTGCAGATGAGCCTGACGCGAGCGCAATCTCCCCCTGTGGAAGATCTGTACACTCAAACAACACGATTAGCAGACTAAATCGGGATTAACAAAGGACAAAGCCAGAAAAGTAAGTTCTTCTACTTACCGTTCTTGTAATCCCTAGTTGGGTCGTCCTTCCCGAGTGCCTCCATATAGGAGAAACTCGTTTCTTCAAGGGACTGATACGGCGCGTGATGAAGTCCTTCACCACGTGCCATCCGGTGAGCCCCTCCGACTTCAAGTCTTTGACGGCTTGAATGTAGGGGGCTATCCGGTCGAGATTATCGGGAGTCAAATCCCAGGAAGAGGACCTCTCGGCGGCTTTCCCGGCGAATGAGAGACTGTCTTCCTTGGTAACCTCCCAGTAAAACCACCTCTTCTTCCACCCCGGCCACGATGACCGGGTGAACATCTGAATATACTCCTTCGACTTACCGTCGTGGAGCTTCAAACCGCAACTCCCGGCAATTCCGGCCTGTCGAGCCATTCCATAGTAGTACTGGAAAAGCTCGAGGTCCGCCAGAATCCCCAGGTAAGCCTCGCACAAATACACGAACACGCTCAGCATTGTGATGGAATTAGAACCAAGGTTCACTAATTCCACCCCGAAATGCTTGAGCACGAGGGTGAGGAAGGGATGAGTAGGCAATCGGAGGCCACACTCACAGTACGCCTGAAAAACCGGAATTTGATCTTCCTCCCCCGACGGCCAGTGTTGTCCATTCGCCGCAATCCACTTCACGAGTAATCCCTCGGGGATTTTCTCTGTGGCGACCAGGACCTTCATCTTGGCGTCGTCTATTTCTGACTTAGCCCACTCGGAGACAACCCTAGCCATTTTCTCTCAAAGACAGGGAGAGTTGAATTTGGGAAAGCTCCAAGAAAATGCACAGTATCACTTGCGGCGGAAGAGACGAGAAAGTAATGAACAGTTGGAGCGAATTAGGGAAAAGGTAAGAACCCTAGGTCAATCCCCGTAGTACGTTTTATAACCACATGCTTGAAACGAAACGCCGTGGAAGCCCAACGGTTTCCACCGCTCCGGGAATTGCTCCAACGGACAGGTCTTTAATATGCCCGTTTGAAAGTACAGAAACCCTTTTCACACCTTAAGTGAAATTACCTTCTTGACCTTCGGATCAAAAGAAATACCTATCGGAAAAGATTTGCTTCCGGTCATAAGACCACGATTACTCTAAAGTTGTAAGATTTTCTACGACTACCTTATAATCGTGAGATTTTCAACAAATTACCTTGACCAAAGCATATTTCTGGTCGAGAGAAATACATGTTGAAGAGTTTTTCCTTCAACGTTTTCCCTACAAACTCCTAGTGATCATAAGATCATCTATGACTCCTCAACCAAGTAAGTTATTTTCACTTGAAGCTATGGGGCTAGATGACGAGGATATGATAAATCCTCATTTTATTATTCCATAATCATGTAATATGACATCACATGGTATATCCCTTAATGTCATAAGGGAGAAGTAAGTTAGGTGGTCGTAAGCTTTTCTACGACCACCCCCCTAGTCGTAAGTATTTCTACGACTATAGTGTAATCGTAAGTCCTGCTACGATTACGTCAGGTCGTATGTCTTTTCTACGACCAGTATTAGTCGTAAGCTCTTTCTACGACTACCTCCTAATCGTAAGCTCTGCTACGACTAGCCCTGCTACGACACCCTCACAATTAGCTGGATCCACCCATCAGAAGACCCATTTACTAGTGAGGATTTGAGCAGTCAAATTACGTAGTTATATCCGAAATAACTACAGATAATTCCCCACTATCTCTGATTGGTAACCGTTGAACAACGTGGGGGGGGGGTTACTACCCCGGTAATAACTCTCATTATTACGCAATAATGAGCGTAATTAGCCTGGAACGACAACTGTCTCAACAGCATAGTATAAATAGGTATCTTTTAGAGATTGTGAGGGAGAAAATGCTTCTTTGGAGTGACAGTCAGTAGCAGCATTAGAGCAAGACCTTCCGCTGATTATAATCCAGATACCCAATACAATACGCACGGGAGTAGGGTTGTTATTCTCACCGAAGAAGGCCCGAACCTGTATAAAAATCCCGGTGTCTCTTTCGTCTGCGTGATCAATTGTGGAGACCCTCCGAATCAAACAATCTTTACGTAAGATCGGTTCTAAAACACCGACAGCATTATTTGTGCATTTGGTGGAAGGAAGAAATAATTAATTCAATTAATAATTAACGGCGACATTTTTCATCGATCAGAAGGTCGTGAACTTTGCATGTTCAAGCATGTGGCAGTACGCATCACGATGCGGAGAACAGAACCTGTCGGGGGTTAACAATTAAATACGAAATCACCCCCTACCTTTTCATCCTTGTGGCGGACGTCCTCCAGCAGCGCATTCTCCAAGCTAGCCTCCAGCCGGGGTAAACTTGATCTTCCATTGGTTCCTGATTGTCCCTATCCGGTAATTTAGTACGCGGATGACACTCTAATCATCCTCTGTGCCAATTGTCTCCAAATCTCCCGCCCTAAGCACATCGATCCTCGAGTACTCGACAGCTTCTCCACGGCCACGGGGCTCCGCATCAACTTCCACGAAAGTACTTTCGTCCCCATGCATGCATATCTCGGGTCAACACACTCGTGACCCTGTGATCATCCTTGTTGGGTGCCCGATTGTGGGTTTGCCGCAAACCTACCTCGGCATTCGGCTCCCCTAGCTCTCAGAGGCGGAACTGAGTCTCAGACCTCCGCGACAATGGTCCAAAACTCAGGTTAAAAATACCGTATGAATACTGTTAAGAATTTGTGCTAGTCCTCTATATATAAGTTTCCGGGAATAAGTTCAAGCTTCAGCCGGCCGGTCCGAGGCGCTGGCCATGGGCCAGCTACGCCCTGCCTAGCCCTACTAAACTTAGAATGGGCGACTACCAATCCCTCGTCTCTTTGACAAACGGTTTGCCGGCTGGTGCGGGAGAATGCTAACCCAGGGTAGACGATTGACGCTTATTGATTCTGCCCTGACTGCCCTCCCCACCCACGCAGTGTGTGCTATGCTTTTCCCCAAGGACGCAATAGAAGATATGGACAAAGGCGTGCCTTCTTTTGGACCAGTGAACTACATTGCAACGGGGGCAATGTAATGTAAGGTGGCATGGGCGGAAGTGTGTAAACCAAAAGATAAAGGAGGCCTAGAGGGTAAAAAACCTAGAGATTCTCGAAAGACTTATGTACAAGCAATTATTTTAAGTTCTACTCATTTTCGCTATTTTAAAATATTTTTGTATCTTTTTTAAAATACTATTTTTTTGGTAGTTTGATTGTATCTTTTCTAATTTTTGGTGACCCAGACCTTGAGGTTTTAAATTACCCAGAAGATATGAAATAATCAGGCATCAATCACAGATAGCATGGATATATGATTGAGAGTACTAAGGAGACGAGCTGAAATAGAGAAGCAACTAGCACACGCAACCATGTGATGCAAGAAGCTAGCACAATATAGAATGCTCTCCTACTACGTTTTTCTTAAAAGAGAAAATTCATAATATGCCGTTTTTCTTAAAAAAGAGAAAATTCATAATATGCCGTTAAATAAGTATATGATTCATAATATATCATTTATTGTGAGTTTGTCAGTGAAACACTTAAAAAAAGCATGATGCAAGAGGCAGACATATATATATGGACGACGGGTGATTTGCCAGCCAGGCCCTTCAGTTCCATCCTTTCTTAACCGTATGCTTTCACATGTGGTGAATCACCATTTCTAATCTCTTTTTTTTCAATTGCTTTATTATTTCGGGAAAGGTACTTTTGGTCTAAAAAGGTCTTTGTGATTAATTATTCTTTCTGCTCTGATCTTATTTCTGACCTTTCTTCCCCCTACCACTTCAGCGTCGTACGAAAGAACCACTTCAGCAACATATGACTCGTGTACAACTGACATATGTCCTCTTTCGTTAATAAAATATATACGAAACTAATTAAAGGATGTAACATTGATTGCAACCTCCTCTAAAAAAAGACAACACAGATCTGGAGTAAGAAATTTGGCATTAAGCTAGTGAAACATTGAAGAAATTGTAGAGAAAGTTGCTATAGTTAAAACGTTATATTCATCATTGCACTGTATAATATGAAAGATGTATAGATTTGTAACAGTTAAGCACGTAGGAAAATATCACATGTATGACGAAATTTGTGCATAAACAACTCTATAGAGAAGTCATATCTTAATTAAGTTACAGCGCTACTCTGAAAGTAATTCGTTACGCTAAATGTTCCAATTAAATTAAATTAATAAATGGTGCGTAAATTAACAAAAGAGAGAAAATAGTGGGGGTAGTACATTGATCCATAGATCTTGGTTTGACATGTGGAGTGCAACATTTACTATACTTGCTAGATCCAAAGGATCTTTATAATACGAGAGTGAGGCCTGTTCCGCCTAAATAGTTTAGAGTCTTGATATAATCTAAATGTTGCACCTGGTTTGAATAATTTTGATGTCAATGTTTGTCATTCTCGTTTCTGTCATATTGGTTTTAATAGCATTGCTCGAATGTCTAGATTAGAATTGATTCCAAAATGTGAAATTGTCAAATGATCAAAGTGCCAAACTTGTGTGCAAGCAAAGCAACATCGAAAACCTTTTAAGGGAATAAATGAAGAAAAAAAATTGACACCATTAGATCTTGTCAGTTCTGACTTGTGTGAGATGAATGGATTGTTCACAAAAGGATGCAAAACATATTTTCCAACTCTTATTGATGATGTAACGCGTTATTTCTATGTGTATTTACTGAAAACAAAATATGAAGCTTTAAATTAATTGAAAATTTATAAGACCGATGTTGAAAACCAACTAGAAAGGAAAATTAAAAGATTAAAGTCTAATATTTTTTTCCCCATTTGCTTATTCTTTCGGGAAAGGAACGTTTTGGTCTAAAAGGTCTTTTGTGATTAATTATTCTTTCTGCTCTGATCTTATTTCTGACATTTCTTGCTTTCTTTTCCCCGTACCACTTCAGCGTCATACGAAAGATCCACTTTAGCATCATATGACTAGTGTACAACTAACGTATGTCCTCTTTCATTAATATAAAACATAGAATAAGTATATATTTCGCTCTTCAACTCTTCAGTTTGTTTAATTTTATCTTTCAACTAAAATATCAGACAAAATATGTTCTCAAACTATCAATACCACGTAAAAGATACTCCTCCGTCCGTTTTAGTATGATTTTGTGTCACGTTGATGTCCACACTGGCATCATCGGTCACTGACTCAGTTGATTAATATAACGTTACGTCGAACTCTCTCTACGGCGAGACGAGTGACGAAATATATATACTTATTTCTATCGATTATCATAAGCGCACATGTCGAAAGCACTGTTGTTCATCTCGATGTGACTTAGAATATTATGTTATGCCCTTCAAAAGTTGCAAGTGAGAGCGCTATAGCACGCTAGTAACAATCACCTTTTGCTCAAATGCTCATGACACGGCGCAAGAATTCAAAACACGCTTTCCTTTTCCTCTCAAATTAACGTCAATATGAAACAAGCTGAAGTTTCGGCGGTTAATTAATTAATAATTTGATGGTACAGTTCAAGCATATGTATACATGGAGTATGAGTATGTCAGGAACACTAGTTAACACTGATGACCTAGCTAGTAGAAGTAGTATATATAATATATAGGATTAGTAGAGCCCACAAAAACACACTTGCATACACTGTGTCCACAAAAACCCTAGCCAGCAAACTGGAGTGTTAATCCTTTTCCTACAGCCACTTAAGTTTTCCAGCACGTGTGTATGTTATCCTACGTTGCTTTCATGCCCTAGCTAGCAGCCTAGCACTAGCTCAATTTTACATTCAACTCTGCAATAATGGTCGCAGAGGCAGTTTCTCTCCCTTATCCTTTGCTGCTTTTAAAAAGGGTTAAGTATAGCACCGTGTTCATCTCACCACCATGTAGGAGCGCATGTACAGCTGCATACCATGCGTGCGTACGTGTGAGCTCAGGACGTAGATCTTAACACCAGCCTGCTCCGATGACTAGCTGCTTCAACGGCGGCGCTGGCTGGCCGGAGCCCGTGGTGCGCGTGCAGGCCGTGTCGGACGCCTGCGGCGCGACGATCCCAGAGCGGTACGTCAAACCGCCGTCCGAGCGGCCGTCGCTGCAGCCGGCCTCCCCCTCCCGTGGAGGCAGCCTGAACATCCCGATGGTGGACCTGTCAATGCCTGACGCGGACGCGACGGCCCGCGCCGTGGCGGCGGCCTGCCGGGAGTGGGGGTTCTTCCAGGCGGTGAACCACGGCGTGCGGCCGGAGCTGCTGCGCCGGGCGCGCGCGGCCTGGCGCGGCTTCTTCGGGCAGCCCGCCGAGGTGCGCGAGCGGTACGCCAACTCGCCGGCGACTTACGAGGGCTACGGCAGCCGCCTCGGCACGGTCAGGGCGGGCCTCGACTGGGGCGACTACTACTTCCTCCACCTGCTCCCGCCGTCGCTCAAGAGCCACGACAAATGGCCCTCCCTTCTTCCCACCCTACGGTACGAACAAATTAACACGTCGCATATATACATGCATGAAAACCTCGCATACATCCTTCACCAAGTCAGCTAGTTGATGTGTACGCATGGCAGGGAGACGACGGAGGAGTACAGCGAGGAGGTGGTGAAGCTGTGCCGGAGGGTGATGGGGGTGCTGTCGAGGGGGCTGGGGCTGGACGGCGTGAGGCTGCAGGCCGAGTTCGGCGGGGAGCGCGGCGAGGGGGCGTGTTTGAGGGTCAACTTCTACCCGAGGTGCCCTCAGCCTGAGCTGACACTCGGCGTGGCGGCGCACTCCGACCCCGGCGGCATGACCATGCTGCTCGCCGACGACCATGTCAGGGGGCTGCAGGTGAGGAGGGATGACCAGTGGATCACCGTCGAGCCGGCCCCCGACGCCTTCATCGTCAACGTCGGGGACCAGATCCAGGTATATACCAGGGTTTTGGATACCGGAATAATTTTTTTAGACGGGGTGATAAGGGCGAAAATCAAAAAATTTTGGTCAAAATTTTTAAATTAAAATTTGATTTTTTGGATTTTAAATTTAAAAAATCAAATTAGAGTAAAATTTAACCAAATTCGATTTTTTTTACAAAATTCATCCAATTTTTTTGGGACCGGTTCATATTCCTACCAGCCCCACTGGTAAAACCAAAATTGCCAATTTTCAGCTGAAATTATGAAAACTGGTATATACACACAGAGCGTACTATGCATGTACGTACGTAATAAGTAAAACTAAGTTGCAACAACCGGAAAAATAACAGAGGAAAAAGAAGAAAGCGAGAGAGACTATTCTCATATATCGACACGTGTCACTGGACCTACATCGCAAATAGGACAAGAAATTGCTGTTCCAACTCCCAACTGAAACAAAGGGTCGGCGAATCCGGTTGGACGAATCCACATGAAAGATAGGGTTTTTTGTTACATGAAATTAAATCCCATTATTCTATTTTTACAAAAACTTTGCAACATATAATCAAGCTTAGTTTAGTGCCTCTATTAATGATCCGTATCTTTGGATAATTAGACACTACTATATAAATCGTGCTTACACAATAATTAACAAAAGTATGCGTGTATATATATGCACTGAAACTGAAGTACTAACGACTTAGATTTAACAATGTACGCACCCATCCCTATGTTCTGTTCTGGTCGATTTGTGCGTTCATATGCATACATCTTTTAGTCTAGAAAATTACAGTCTGTTCAGAATTCGTCTTTTAAGGTTTAACATCATTTGTTTGGCAAGAATCATTCTAGTGTGACACCTTTTCCTCTTTAGCAAAGGTTAGTAGTGATCGAGCCCGCACGTTATAACCTAAGAAAAAGAGGAAGATGCATAAGAAAAATTGAACATGGTCGTGGAATATTTTAGGACACAAAAGTCACACTTTAAAGTTATTTGACTTTTATTCTTTTCCCTCTCTAGCGTAATTGATCTTTTGGGGCTGGAAAAGGTTGATATGCCATAAAAACCACCCCCACTACTTCTAACTTCCTTCAAATGTGTCCCCAGCTTCTCGAAAAGCTGGGTTGCAAAGCCAGGTGCTATTTGACCCCGTTTCAGCTTCCAACTTCAAAATCTGAAGTTGAAGCTAGCTAAACAAGCCCTTCTATTCTTATGACGGTGGATTTTTTTCTAAATATATCGAGGTAGATATGTGAATGCTAGGTCTTGATTTATCCGCGGAGTGAAGCATGTATGTATGGTAAACCTTGATTACTAACACCTATAAAATATATGTATATATTTGTGGTTAAATTATCTTTATATTATTATTTTCTTATTGATGTAACTTGTACAAATTGGTGGATTTGATTGCTAACACCGTAACAAATGAAAAACGACCTATTTCTCCTCGATCTCATAAGTTACCAGCCTAGGACCCCTTTGAAATAGAGAAGATTTTAGAGGAATTATATTTCCATGAGATAAACTCAACATTCCTTTCTAGAGTAAAAGAGCAAGTTAGAAAAGGTTCAGGTGCAGCTGACACCTGCTCAGATTCCTTTTCCTTCCTAGCTAGTTCCACTAGTTTAACTCTAGTTTGTGTTCACTAGCTAGAGACGTCTCTAATCAGACTATGTCGTTAATTGGACTTGCACTTGATGTGCCAGTGCTATCACTCATCAAGTCTATCTTCGCCTGAATTCCTGAGCCAATCGCTCATATAGTTGCCATGCCGCCAATTGTCTGCCTACGTGGGACTACCGATAGCCTCATCTAAATAACAGCGTACAATTAATCCTGGTTCATCTTTATTTGTTTTGTTAACTAATAAATATTGAATTATTTCAGTGAGCAATTCCAAAGTTGCATACCGTCGTACGCATGGTGATCAATCTATATATTGTCCCATATGCATCCATGATGTCATATACTCGTATGTAACCATGCATGTTGCGCATATATGTACGCATGCAGGTGCTGACCAACGCGGCGTACAAGAGCGTGGAGCACCGGGTGACGGTGAGTGCGGCGGAGGATCGGCTGTCGCTGGCGTTCTTCTACAACCCGCGGAGCGACCTGCCGATCGCGCCGATGGCGGAGCTGGTGGCGCCGGGCCGCCCGGCGCTGTACCCGGCGATGACCTTCGACGAGTACCGCGCCTACATCCGGCAGCGTGGCCTCAGCGGCAAGGCGCAGCTCCAGTCTCTGCAGCCGGCCGTCACCTGCGTCCCTCCAGCTGCTACTAGCCCTGGCGTTTCATCGTTCTCTACCACTCTAGCTAGCTAGCCTACTCAGATCAGGCCCGATTTTTGTGCATATGATTGGCAGGTGAATAATTAAGGTTTATATCTTAATTTCATGTCTTCTGTGAAGGTTAAGGTGTGAGACGCTGTGCTCGATATATATGAACTCGATCGTCTCAAGCAACTAATATGTGATGATGACCGGTACACGTACGTTCATATATACCTACATGAAATTGTCACGTCGTGTCAACTTGTTCGGTTTTATTCTGTGCCAGTAGAGTTACTACTACAGAAATGGTTTTCACTGACGGTTCAAAAACGCCATCACAGACGGTTTCGTTAGCCGTCTAAGTCTATGGGTCAGTGATGACATGAGTCATCACAGACGGTTTGTGTATGAAACTGTCTGTGAAAGTCTACTGTCACAGACGGTTTGTATATAAAATTGTCTGTGATAGTCGACTATCACAGACGGCTTGTAGATGAAACCGTCTGTGATATCTGATGCATCACAGACAATTTGTATATTAAATCGCCTGTGATATCTGATGCATCACAGACGGTTTGTAGATTAAACCGTTTGTGAGAGATGATGCATCACAAACGGTATGTCCTAAGAAACCGTCTGCGATATTCTTTTCAGAAACAAGCACATCCAATTCGCATTCATTTCAGAAACAAGCTAGCACATCCAATTCGCATTCATTTCAGAAACAAGCTAGCACATCCAATTCACATTCATTTCAGAAACAAGCACATCTAATATTCACAAATCAATTAACTAAAATTAATCATTCATGTACATTTACACACATGTACGGTTAAGTTCAATATCATATCCCAATCAAGTTCAATCTACATTGTGGAACTTCCCATTTGGATTTATAACCTCACGATTCAAGAATACAGCAAGGTGTCCTCGAATTTTTATGAGCCGGCTCTGTTCAACGCAGTTTCCATGATGGTTGCAACCTGTCACTACGAAGATTAAATTCCTGCATATATAAATTGATAAGTATGATATAATTATTGCATTAAGATTGACAAACCTGAGAATCATTGGTTATCGCGGAACCGATGAGTAGTTCCATGTTGTGGCAAACATAGAATCCATAGAGGTTGTAGGACGGCGGCTGCTGGTGGCACTGCAAAAATAGAATTGGTTGGTTCGAGAGGCATTACTATGAAGTGTTACATATGATTAACGTGTACCAGGAATACCGGGAAATTTAGATCGTGTCGTAGGGTCCCTCCCTTGCATATCCCTCCTTTTGGATAGTACATCTTGAACGACCTACGTGATTCCAAAAACTTAGCCTTAACCATTGCAAAGGAAGGAAAGACTGTACAATAGAGTTATCTATGGAGGAAATGTGTTTACCTGTTGATTAATTCTCGGATAACTGTGAAGTTGTGTGTGGCCTTCTTTAGGGAATCTAGGTATATTACCAAGTTCTGTTTTGGTATAATTACAATTAGAATCCAGTGGAACCTACACAGGTATGTCGCTATGGTCATTAAACCTAAGTTGGTGTTGCTTATAAAGTACAAATCAACAAGTATAGCTACTAGTGCAGCACTTACTCCTGGTTGTAGGGCAAAAGTATGAATTGCTTGTTGCAGTGAGTCAGCAATGAGTTCACCACGTAATCCTCGACGAATTGTGCATTCTCCTTGATGGTTTGCTCGCAGACCATGTGTGGGTCGAGGAAACCTACCGGTGAATGCCTTACTTCGGCTTCAGAAATCATGTATCTATCTATATATACAAAAGTAGGGAGTTATATATAACATTTATCGGTATTACACGAACATTGACTGTGATTGTACATACTTACAGTGTCCAGCATCGCATGAGTGAGACGTCGAAGGAGTCGAGGTTGAAGAGATTGAACAATCATCGAACATCACCGTGAAGACACAGTCTAGAGCCTCATGGTTAAAATGATCCTTCTTGAACTTGACGGTGACACCCGAGCGTCGTTGTTCATCCGTCTTGTTGGCCTGTTCCATGTACCATGTGTGCAATCTCGTACAAGCCAATCCTATGGTAGGGCTGTCTAACCTCTCGATCAACAGCTTGCCTAGCACGAATTTTTGAGCCAATAGCAAGAAGGGTACATCAGAACAGGAGTCGACCGTCTTCGATTTGCCCTTCCTGCCTCGCTTTGTATAGGTCGACTTCACGAGTCGTCGAGCATGAGTGTACATGCACGATGCACGGACCCTGCGCCGGTGCAGTCAACTCCGGTATAGATACTTCCTGTGAAGTTGGCACCGGTGCAGGTAATTCCAGGCAGATGTCTCTCTTGGGCCACTGGATGAATGCTCCAATGGCTTGCCCTAAAGTCATGATCTCGTCATTTGGGAGCTTCTCCAGCTGGACGACCTCGAAATTGGCATAAACACCGTCCACATTCACTTTTACGAAATCCGATGCTATATTTACACCGTGCAGCAAGGCCCCGATACCGGATGGATACACCTGGCCCTAAGCAGCATCCAGGGCAATGGAGCCACATCTCACTTGGAGTTTGCACTTCGTAGCCCCCTACATAATGATACAAAATTAGCTACTCCAACAGGCCTATCAATGGATCAAGCATTCCAGGGATAATAATTATGACCTGGATGTCATCAACAGGAAATCTGTTATCGATTTCTAAGTTATGGTTGGCAAACCCTAAGTCTGAATGTAAATAGGGTTTGACATCACAGACGGTTCCAATAATAACCGTCTGCGATATCTATATCACAGACGGGATGTATATGGAACCGTATGTGATATATGCCTTATCACAAACGGGTTTTATATGGAACCGTCTGTGATATATGCCTTATCACAGACGGGTTGTATCTGGAACCGTCTGTGATATATGCATTATCACAGATGGGTTTTACATGGAACCGTCTGTGATATATGCATTATCACAGACGGGTTTTACATGGAACCGTCTGTGATATAAAATCACAGACGGTTTGTTGTAAGGAACCGTCTGAGATATTCTTTTGTATTGCTAAATCCACTTTTATTTATTGGCTAGCATCAGGAAATGCTAGCCATGCCCTCTGAAACAAGCAGAGACACAACAAGTACATGTATACATCTAATTCACATTCATTTCAGAAACAAGCACATCCATTTCACAAATTCAGATATGACACATTCTCATATACATAAATGCAAATTCACACATATGACACGTTCTCATTTACATAAATACAGATTCACATATGACACATTCTCATATACATAAATGCAAATTCAAAACATATGACACATAAACATTTCATTCATCATTCCACTTGCTTATCACCTTTAAAAATTAGTCCTTCCTGATGATCGACGCGTATGTAGCTAGTTCCATCACGTCGTTCTTCCTCGACCCTTATGTCGTTTCCGAAAGGAGGAAACTCGTCAAATTGATTGTATTATTCCTCGTCCACTACATTCTCAACTCCGACAATCCTCCTTTTTCCATGAAGAACTACGTGGCGCTTCTTATTTGCCTGGTCGGTTACATAGAAGACTTGAACAACTTGGTTAGCGAGTACGAATGGTTCGTCTTTGTATCCGACACGTTCGAGGTCCACGGTAGTGATGTTGTACCTGTCGACCTTCACCTGTGGGAGATGGACCCAATAGCACCGATACAGCGGGATCTTGAAAAGCACGTAGTCGAGCTCCCAAATCTCCTCTATGAACCCATAGTAGGAGCTCCTCAACCCATCGGTACTAAATGCATCTATGCGGACACCGCTGTTCTGGTTAGTGCTCTTTATATCCTGAGCCTGCGTATAGAATGTGTACCCATTTATGTCGTATCCTTACCATGTCACAACTATAAATATTGGCCCTTTTGCCAACCATGTCAGCATATCACTTGACGAGCTCGTAGCGAGTCGCTCCTTCAACCATTGGTTGAACCGACTATTGTGCTGTCTCATGATCCAAACATCCGGCCGCTCTGGATTCTGTTGCCGAAGCACGTCCTTGTGCTAGTCGATATACGGGGATACTTCAGTCATGTGTTGCAAGACCGTGAAATAGGCTTGAGCATACGCTCTCATCTCTGGAGTGATTGTTTTTCTTCTGATGGTCCCGATACCCTCGAGCCTCTCCTCATGGCGAGATCGAGGCACACCTATTGGTTCGACCTGAGCCATGTAATCGACGCTGAACTCAATGACCTCTTTGGTTGTATAACCTTCGACGATGCTTCCCTCTAGCCGAGATCGATTCCGTACATAGGACTTGAGAATTTCCATGAACCTCTCGAACGGGTACATGCTACGTATGAGCACGAGCCCGCACATATTTATCCCCCTCACAATGTGAATAATGAGATGGACCATGATATCAAAAAACGACGGAGGGAAATACATCTCAAGATGACATAGAGTCGTCACCACCTCGTCCTGCAGAGCATCTAGTCCTTCGGGATCGATGACCTTTTGAGCAATTGTGTTAAAGAAATAACACAACCTCATGATTGTCTCTTGGACCTTGATCGGTAAAATACTTCTAATTGCAACAGGGAGCATCTGTGTCATCAGCACATGACAATCATGAGACTTCATGCCAATTAACTTCAAATCTTCCATCGAAACAAGTTTCTTCATGTTGGTAGAGTAACCGGACGGAACTTTCACACCATGCAAGCACTAGCACAGTTCAGTTCTCTCGGCCTTGGACAGAGTGTAACAAGTAGGGGGAAGGTACGTTCGTCCTTTATCGGTCTTTGTCAGTGCTAACTCGGGTTTGATGTCCATATCAACCAAGTCAAGTCGTGCATTGACACCATCCTTTGTTTTGTCACGAATGTTCAGTAAGAGACCAATCAAACTGTCACATACATTCTTCTCTACATGCATAACGTCGATGCAGTGGTGAACTTCTAGGTGCTCCCAATAAGGTAAGTCCCAAAATATTGATCTCTTCTTCTAGATGTTCTTCTCATGGGTCCTCGATTTACGTCCCTTTCCGAGAACAACATCTAAATCATTAACCATATCATAGACCTCTTTTCCGCTTAAATGCTTTGGAGCTGAATTGTCCTCTTTCTCTCCATTGAATTGTTTCTTCATCCTGCGGTATGGGTGAGCCCTCCGGAGGAACCTACGGTGACGTATGTACACGGTTTTGCGCGAGTGCTTCAGCCACACACTCTCGGTATCATCTAAGCAGTGAGTACATGCTTTGGCCTCTTTTGTACTTTGTCCCGATAGGTTAGTAAGGGTGGGATAATCATTTATGGTGCAGAACAACAAGGAGCGTACGGTGTAGTACTCTCGTTTGTACGCATCCTATACCTATACCCCTTTGATCCACAGTATTTTTAGATCTTAAATCAATGGTGCTAGGTACACATCAATATTATTCTCAGGTTTCTTCAGCCCTTGGATAAGTATCGACAGCAAAATATACTTCCGCTTCATACACAACCAAGGGGGAAGGTTGTACATATAGAGAGTCATGGGCCAAGTGCTATGTCGGCTGCTCATGTTACCGAAAAGATTCATTCTATTTGTACTCAATCCAAACCTTATATTCCTCAGTTCCGCACCGAAGTCTGCAAACCTCTTATCGATGTTTCTCCACTGGGTGGAACCAGCAGGGTGTCTTAGCTTTCCATCCTGCTTACGCTCCTCCGAGTGCCAATGTAGCAGTTTTGCCTCCTTTGGGTTCGCAAAAAACCGCTTCAAACGGGGAATTACAGGAAGATACCATGCCACCTTAGCAGGAGGTCCTTTCTTCACCTCGATTCCCTCGCCATCATCTCATTGATTCTTACGCTTGTATCGGGATGCGTTGCACACCGGACATACATGCATGTTTGCGTACTCTTTACGATAGAGAATACAATCGTTTGGATATGCATGTATTTTTTCTACTTCCATTCCCAACGGACAAAGAACATTCTTGGCTCTATAGGTGGTTTTGGGCAACTCGTTTCCATCCGAAAGCATGTCCGCTAAGAGACCTAACAGCGCCGTGAAACACTTGTCGGACCAACCGTTGCTTGCCTTCAATTTCAGCAATTCAAACACGAATGACAACCTTGTGTATTCTGGCTTGCAGTCCGGGAACAAAGGCTTCTCTGAGTCCTCCATCAAGCCCTCGAATTTACCAAACTCTCTCTCACTATAGTTCACTTCTGCATCGCGAAGCATCTGATCCAGATTGTCATCGTGCAGCCTATCCGAATCGGAACCATAATCGACATCATCCGGCGGCATATCGTTGACTTCGTCGGCGATGTCGTTATTACTATCTTCTTGTATAATCTGCTCTTCACCGTGACTGATCCAACGTGTATACCCCTTTTTGAAACCCCTTCGAATCAAATGTGATTGGATCTGCGCTTGGTTGTCAAACATCTTCAGATTCTCGCAGTCAATGCATGGACAGTACATATATTCCGCCCCGTTATTCAACATATCCCTCTCGGTAGCCCTTGTAAAAGTACACATGCCATTAATGTACTCTTCACTCACACGGTTCTTAGTGTACATCCAGCTTCGGTCCATCACACGGTTCGTCATGTTGAAAATCCTGAAAATAAATAAAAGGGTGACCATGGGCTTCATTAGCGATTTTGGCGTAAATGCCAAACTACTCAAATTAAAGGATGTTTATGCTCCAGTAGCTCACCTCGATCACGAGGAAAGTGTCAATGAAGTCGGCCGGGGAAGGTCCAAGGCGGCTGGTCGTCGGTGAACAGAGGCGACGACGGTAAACTCCTCGGTGACAGGTCTTCTCGGTGGAAATAAACTGAAACGAAGCATATGCACAGCTTTAGAGGGACATATAGGTGGGGAAATCGACCTTGGTAGGGTCGAGCACTACTGGAGAAGAGTTGGCATCGATGGCGGTGGCGGTGACATGCAGCTCAGCGTGGGTGACAATAGCTGAAATGGACCACACGATCGATCGAGTGGGCTCAGTGAGGTGAGGCGATACTAAAAACCGAGCATGGAGTGGCGCCGATGGGCTCATCGTAGCGCTAGAGATGGAGAAGAAGACTGTTGAGGAGTACACTGCAACAGATGATAAGTAGAGCAAAATGGCGCACCGTCTGTGATGGGATAATTATCACAAACGGTTTTCAACAAAAAAACCGTCTATGACATGCAGTAATATCTCAGACGGTTATTAATAAGAACCGTCTGTGAATTATCACAGACGGTTTCCAACATAAAACCGTCTGGGATACTTTACAAACGGTTTTTATCATGAACCGTCTGTGATATTACCTGTTCATAGACGGTTTTTAGCGCAGCCAGTAACACAGACGACCTCTAAACCAAAACCGTCTGTGATGTCATATAATACAAATGGTTTTGGTCAACCGTCTGTGATGAGGCGTCCAGTATGTGCCTTTTTGTAGTAGTGTACACAGAGAACCCACCCATACCATCCAACCATCACAGAACACCCACCATAGCCCACATCATTCATCACCCACATCATAGAGCAAGGGGAGGGAAAGGGATAGAGAGTAAAGGGGAGTACGTGGTTACCCCAGTGCAAATGACAAATCGACACCAGCAGTAGCTCACCACATCCATCTCCTTCATGTTAGCAACAACAACCCACATTAGTAAACAAGTCAAACTCAAATCAAAAAATTGAAGCAACAAGGAATGTAATGAAGGATCGCGGGAAGGCTACGATAGCACAAACAAAAAATTTACCGTGCAACCAAGGAACCTCCGCTAGTAATAGATCACGAGATTACCACTAAACGCGCCGACTCGTAGCGGAAGTAGAGTCGATGTAGCGAGTTGAAGCTGTCGTGGTCGTACTTGCCACGCGCCTTCTCCTCCTACTCCGATGAACGTCGTGAGTCGCGGATCGTCAAGTCTCGATGCTTCGCAAAGCACCTCAAGGTATCCACACGTACGAGGCAGGAACACCACGCGCAGGAGTGCTAGCGCCGGCGGCGTGGTTGAGGAGAGCGTGGCTATTAGGGTTTCGAGATTTCTTCCAGAAAATATTGATCAAACATACCCCATGCCACCGCTCGTCTATATATAGGCATCCATAATGGGTCCCGAACAGGAGACCCAATAGGAACTCGTGGCCTATAAGAATTCGGATCCCCATCCAAATCAAATCCTTGCCCTTTAAGTGTGTGACCATATAGGTTCGTGTGTAATCGGTTGTGACTCGGAAACTCTTTCCCGATCACGAGTCGTTAGCGGTACCTAGCAGCACATAACGATTTCCGAACACACACAGAATATAAATCGGACGAACCTTAATGCAATATGATCTACGACCAGGTCCTTATCACTTATGACCAGCTCGTACTTAGTCACGACCGGTCCATAATTAGTTACAACTAGTTCGTAACTCCTTACGATCAGTTAGTATCTAACTACGACCAGTTTGTAACTCCTTACGACCAGTTGGTGATTATGTCCGAGTAGTCCATGACTAGATCGCATCTCCATACGACTCCAACCAGTCTACGACTAGTTCGCATCTCCATACAACTTCGACCAGTCTACGACATCAGCCAGTCTACGACTAGTTCGCATCTCCATACGACTTGACCGGTCTCGACTCACGGAACTGAACGACCTGCTTGTGTATTCTCCCTTTGCCTCACGACATCTGGTTGAACTCCAGGTGAGATGTGGTGTCAACCATGGACTGTTCAATACTTTCTCGATCAAGTGTCGAATAACTTCATGTGGTCGACACTTCGACCACTTGTGGCATGGCCATGCACTTTCTTTATTCAACCACAACGAGGAGCCCAGAGATATCTCTCCCGTTATGTTAGGAGGGGCAAATCCCAAACCAGTCATATTCCTCTGTATGTTTTATAGTATACCCGAAAGCTACCTTTATAACTACCCAGTTATGGAGTAGCGTTTGACAACCCTTAAGAGTGCTATTACACATGTAGGAAACCATGCTGATCTCAGGTCTAAGGATTATACATCATCATTGTTTGAGACCAACTAACGACATATAGAATCATAACAATCTCAATAATGTCTCAAGGTGGGTCTTATCCAACAGTATATTCTCTAACATGTGTCCACATTATTGATTCGATATCTCTATATCCATGACCGGTGAAACATGGTCATCAATCAATACATGTACTGGTCATAGAGTCACTGGTGTTCCGACCAGTGACATTCGACCAGTGATACTTTTAGAACGACATCATATAAGATAAAGAGTTTCACCAACAAGTTACATACTCATTGATCTATATAACTGATGATTCATTCAAGGAACAAGATAACATATTATCAAATGTTATGAACATAATGAAATATAATCATCTCTATGATTGCCCCTAGGGCATATTTCCAACAGTCTCCCACTTGCACTAGAGTCAATCATTTAAGTATCTAATACCGATAGCTCTTGTGTGCGCCTCATGCTTTGGCTGTGTGAGAGGCTTTGTCAACGGATCAGCAACATTTAAATCCGTATGAATTTTGCATATCTTAACATCTCCTCTATCCACCAATTCGCGAATAAGGTGGTAATGCCTGAGTATATGCTTGGACTTCTGATGGGATCTAGGCTCCTTAGCCTGCGCAATGGCTCCATTATTATCACAATAGAGATCCATTGGGCCCGAGGCACTCGGAACCATACCCAATTCAGCAATGAAATTCCTTATCCAAACACCTTCCTTCGCACCTTCAGAAGCCGCAATGTACTCGGCCTCCGTCGTAGAATCAGCAACCGTCCCTTGCTTGGAACTTTTCCAGCTCACTGCTCCTCCATTCAAAATGAATACATAACCAGATTGCGAACGATAATCATCTTTGTCGGTTTGGAACCTTGCATCGGTGTAACCATTTACAATGAGCTCTTCATCACCGCCATAAACTAGGAACACATCCTTAGTCCTTCTCAAGTACTTAAGAATGTTTTTCACAGCTGTCTAGTGACCTTCATCGGGATCAGCTTGGTATCTACTCGTAACACTTAGAGCATATGATACATCTGGTCGAGTACATATCATGGCATATATGATGGATCCCATAGCTGAAGCATATGGAATACCATTCATACGGTCTCGCTCATCAGTTGTCGAAGGACACTGACTCTTGCTAAGACTTATGCCATGTGACATAGGCAAGAACCCTTTCTTGGCATCTGCATCTTTGAACCGAATCAACATCTTGTCAACATAAGTACTTTGGCTTAATCCAATTAGCCTTCTTGATCTATCTCTATAGATATTTATTCCTAAGATATATCTTGCCTCGTAGGTCCTTCATAGAAAAACTATTTTTCAATGATACCTTATGATTCGACATTGGAATGTCATTCCGATCAATAATATGTCATCTACATATAAGATCAGAATAACAAGTGCGCTCCCACTAACCTTCATGTAAACACAAGGTTCTTCTTTGTTCTTGACGAAACCAAACCTTTGATCTCTTCATCAAAACGTATATTCCAACTCCGAGATGCTTGCTTCAACCCATAAATGGACTTTTGAAGTTTGCATACTTTCGTAGCATTCTTTGGATCGACAAAACCTTCTGGTTGTGTCATGTACACATCCTCACTTAGGTTTCCATTAAGGAAAGCCGTTTTGACATCCATTTGTCATATCTCATAATCGAAATATGCAACAATAGCTAGAATGATCCGTATAGATTTAAGCATCGCTACCGGTGAGAAAGTCTCATCGTAGTCAACCCCTTGAACTTGTCGAAACCCTTTTGCGACTAGTCGAGCTTTATGTATGTGAACATTTCCATCCATATCAATCTTTTTCTTATAGATCCATTTGCACTCAATGGTTTTAACACCATCAAGAGGATCGACCAAGTTCCAAACCTGATTGTCACTCATGGAGTCTATCTCGGATTTTATGGCTTCAAGCCATTTCTCAGAGTCTGGGTCCATCATTGCTTCCTCAAAAGACTTAGGCTCATCATTATTCAACAATAATACGTCATGCCATACCTTATAGGCAATTGACGTGGCCTTTTAGTTCTACGTGGGGCTGATGCCTCATCTACAGGTTCAACAACAATTTGTTCATCTTGTAGAGGTTCAATAGGAGTTGAAACACTTTCAAATGTTTCCCGAATTTCTTCGAGTCACACCTTTCTCCCACTGACTTCTTTTGAAAGAAACTCTTTCTCCAAAAAAACACCATTTCGGGCAACAAAAACTTTGACCTCTTCTCTGTTGTAGAAGTAATATCCTTTAGTTTCCCTAGGATATCCTATAAAGAAGCATTTATCAGACTTGGGTGTGAGTTTATCAGACGTCAAATGTTTAACATAGACATCACATCTCCAAATCCTTAGAAAAGACAAACTAGTACTCTTCCCAGTCCACATCTCATATGGTGTCTTATCTACTGATTTTGATGGTAATTTATTTAAAGTGAAAACGGCAATTTCAAGAGCGTAACCCAAAAAATACAATGGCAGATCAGATTGGCTCATCATCGACCGAACCATGTCCAACAAAGTCCGATTACGCTGCTCGGACACCCCATTCCATTGTGGAGTGCCCGGTGGTGTAAGCTGTGGAACAATTCCACATTGCTTCAAACGATCACCAAATTCATGGCTCAAAAATTCACCTCCACGATCAGATCGTAAAGATTTGATTGTCTTGCCAAGTTGATTCTGTACCTCGCTCTGGAACTCCTTGAACTTTTCAAAGGATTTCGACTTGTGCCTCATTAAGTAGACATATCCATATCTACTATAGTCATCGGTGAAGGTAATGAAGTACTGAAAACCACATCTAGCTGTCGTGCTCATTGGTCCACATACATTAGTATGTACGAGTGCCAACAGGTCGGACGCCCTCTCAGCTCGACCAGTGAAAGGAGTCTTGGTCATCTTTCCGAGTAGGCAAGATTTGCATGTTTCAAATGATTCTAAATCAAATGAGTTTAGAATTCCATCATCATGGAGCTTCTTCATGCGTTTCTCACTTATGTGACCCAAACAACAATGCCAAATAAAAGTGGAATTCATATTATTAGGCCTAAGCCTCTTCGCATTAATATTATAGACGGGTGCAACATCAAGATTCAAAATAAACAACCCATTCAAAACAGGTGCATAGCCATAAAACACTTCATTCAAAAATATAGAACAACCATTGTTCTCAATAATGAATTTATAACCTTCTGCCATCAAACATGAGGCAGGGATAATGTTTCTACTCATGGCTGGAACGTAATAACAATTATTAAATTCCATAATAAATCCTGAAGGCAAAAGTAATAGCAAGGTTCCGACGGCTAATGCAGCAACCCTTACTTTATTCCCGACGCGAAGATCCATCTTGCCTCTTGCAACTCTCCTAATCCTTGTTAGACTCTGCATCGAATTGCAAATATGAGCAACCGATCCGGTATCAAATACCCATGAGTTAACAGAAGAATCAGCAAGAAAAACATCTATAACATTAATACCTGAAGTGGAAGGTTTAGTCCCACCATTCTTTTTCAGATCAGCCAGGTATTTCTTGCAGTTCCTCTTCCATTGGCCTAGCTCCTTGCAGTAAAAGCATTCATTCTCTTGAGTCGGGCCAGACTTAGTCTTGGGCTTAGGCTTGTTGGTTTGGATCCTATCCGAAACTTTAGCCTTACCCTTTCCATTGACCTTAGTCTTAGCCTTCTTCTTGAAGCTCGTACTCTTTTGCACCATCATCACATGACTGTTGCTTTTCTTAATGCTGTCTTCCGTAGTCTTGAGCATCATATGCAGTTCGGTGAGATTCTTGTCTAAACTATTCATATGAAAGTTCAGAATGAACGGCCCATAGCTTGCAGGAAGCGAAGCAAGAATCAAATCTGTAGCCAACTCTTGACTAAGTGAAAAACCAAGTTTTTCCAAGCTCTGTGTGTAACCAACCATCTTGATCACATGTGGGCTCACCGGACTACCCTCAGCTAGCTTACACCCAAACAATTTTTTTGAGATCTCATATCTCTCAGTTCTTGCTTGTGTCTCAAACATGCCTTTGAGCGCCACGATCATATCGTAGGCTTCAATGTTCTCAAACCGCTTACGAAGGTGCGAGTTCATAGCAGCAAGCATGAGACGACTAACATCAAGGACTCATCACATGCCTTTTATAGGCGCTTTTAAGAGCGGCGGCATTTTGTGAGCACCACTACTACAAAATAGGCAATAGCAGACACCTCATCACGAGCGGTTCCAAAGGAGCCGTGCGTGTTGAATCTCTGACGGTTCCCTTTGGAACCGTGCGAAGGCTCATCTGTGATATGTCCTCATCATAAGCGGTTCTTATTACACACGTTTGTGATACTTCACGAGCGGTTGGTAAAAGAACCGTGCGTGATGAGACATGTCCTGAGCAGTTCATAACTCTAACCGTCGTGAAGTATCCGCAGGCGGTTCGTAATATGAACCGTCTGTGATGAGACAACTTATCACGAGCGGTTTGTAAATAAAACCGTCGTGAAGTATCACGAGCGGTTTTATTTTTAAACCGCTCGTGATAAGCTACTATCACGAGCGACTCTATTAAATAACCGTCGTGATATTATTATCGAGACGGTTCCCATATAGAGCCGTCGTGATATCCAACCTCTTCGTCTCCCGCGATGTGTCTCTTCACCATCGCACAACCGTCTCTTCGTCTCGCACGCCGAGCGATACATGCGTCTCTTCGTCTCACGTGCGATTACTCCTAATTCTTTATAAGGCGAATAATTCACGAAGATTAAACTCCTCCCATCGCTCTTCATCTCACGGTTTGAGTCGTCAATCGCCAAGGTGAGCATGCGAGCGATCGAGCCGACACCAAGGTGAGGAGGTCGGTGATTGCCGCTCTTTCTCACGATGTCGTCGTCGACATCGTCGGCCGATGTGACGCGAGCTCTCCTCAGCCCATGGAGGACCTATGCGACCTACGATTAACGTCACGTACATCTTTATATCTACAATATCGTGCGTACATACTACTATTTATTCTAACATCTTGAATGTATATGCATTATAGTTGCAAGGCCTTGTACAAGGTGTCCAAGGCAGCGTGGGAGGCGCGTGGCGGCTGAGCGAGAGGAGGCGATGAAGTGGCATGTAACACCCGATCCGAAGGGACGAGAATGCTACTAACTAGACAATCTTATTAAATTTAATGAGAACCTCCATTGTAAAGTTAATTACATGAAGGTTCCAACACACAATTAATCAAATATTAACTAAAACTTTCATCCAAAGACATCAAAAGATAATCAAAGACATGCTAAGTATTTAACATAACTAGAGAGATATGAAGTTACACTACTCATCATTATTACATTTAATCCATTGCATGAGACAAAACATAATAATCTTTGCATTTACTAAAATCAATCACGTTCTGAAGATCATTCATCTTTATTTAGTTCGTGTGGCATGTGTGTGACTAGCGTCTACTTCCCCCATGCATGTCGTTCTTGGCTCGGTACCTAAAACAACAATAAAAGCAAGAGTGAGTCCATAGACTCGGCAAGTACATAAAGAATCCATAACATCGGCATCCACGTAAAGGAGATCAACAATAGATCATCTCATATGCAAATGCAATGCTCAAGGATCCTTTATCTTTAACTTCTGTGTGCATTACACGTGTCACGAGTATGCAACCGCCGCGCATACCCATGCACGTGCGCGCGCATACGCACAGGACCAATTGCCCGTTACTCCGCAAGTAAGGGGACCTCAAGCCCACACTCCACGAGTGAGGGGATCTCGGGTCCGTCACATTCATGACGGGAATCTCAAAGGGAAACATGCTTGGTCACCACGTGACCAAGCCTCAACATGTTCTCAATATGCATATGCTCATCTCTTATTCATCATCAATCTTATCAAAAGACAACAACATTGTACCACAGTAAAGCATAAGCATAATTTGAGCAATCACCATACTTAAACAATCATCAAGTAAACCATCTTGCTATGCAACCTTATATCAAAAAACACACAGACATAGCTAATCAATCACACCCATTTAACAAACAATGCACTTGCCTCAACCGTGCGAAGGTGGATGTCGAGGATAAGGTACTGCTCCCGGAGCCAAACCCACACCTGGACATACAATTGAGACATGGTAAGGCTACCTTATAAGTCTAATAACAAAACCATAAACACAAAATGAGCACATCGTCCACTAAACGCGATCCCCAACTCTTATTGCTAGCTGTCAGTTTTCTTTTCCAGAGAACAGCCCCCTTCGAAAAATCATAACTAAATGTACAAAAATCCAAATGGATTGATCTTGGACAATCTGAAAAGGTTATTGAATTCCCCTTCTAAACCTAGTTGGTGAGGTTCTCTGATTCGGTCCTTTACTAGCCCTACCAAACCAAACAACAGAGTATCAATTCTCGCGTCGGGTCTCTGGACAGCAACGATGAAATTATCATAACTTTCTCTACGTTCGTCCGAATTTCATGATCTTTAGTTTTCCTGAAAGCTGGAAGGATTATATACATTTTTCATTATGGTGAGCCCCTCTGATTTGTCATCTAAATACATGCTTAAGTCGAAACACTAAAACCTGTCAGACCAACCACCATTCCACAGCACAGACTCCCTAAGAAAAATCATAACTTTTGCTACAAAGGTCCAAATGATGTGATTCTTGTCGGAAATGAAAGGCAACGAGATAACCTACAACTCTCTAGGAGATCCCAAGTTCTAATTCGGCACTTAACAATTTCTTATTTATTAAACAAGATGACTGCAGATTCTCGCCAGGATTCTGGACAGTAAACACTAAATATAACATAACTTTTAACTCGAATGTCAGAATCCGGTGTTCTTGGCAGCCACTGAAAGCTAAGAATAATATACACACTTCTCTGGGAGACAGGATTCCCAAATTATGCTTCTAAGGATGCGAAAATTGCCGCGCACTAAACTGGACAGAAAAACAATCTAGCAGCAAAATTAAGCGATCCGCTAAATGAAACCGTAAGCGCATCTAAAACCAAAGAACAGCGAAGAAACCTCTTTGTTACCCTTGAAGATCGCAGGAGGAGCTGCCGGGAGGTGGCTCAACCAAGGAAGAGGGGAGGAGAGGCTGCGCAAGGGAGAGGAGGAGGAGGGGCGCAAGAGGGAGAAGGGGAAGTGGCGGCCAGGGAGGGTGGGCGCCTAGGTTTGCCCCTATATGGCCGGCCACCACCCCACCAATGGGCTGAATTCAAGTGGGCTTGAAGCCTTGGCCCGAGTTGTCCAACCTTCTGAAAACCCTCAAACCTGCTGCTAATTGTATTTTCTAATTGGTCATTTTCCCTCTTTTAATTATTCTCACCAAAACTAGATTTTGGGTATTACACTCTACCCCCTTAAGCAGTTCGTCCTCGAATTCTAAAGTAGAAATAAACAAAAGTAAACCGCGAATAGAACTTAACTTTAGTAAGCAGGATAACCATTGCGAGCAGAACGGTGGATAAAGCTCACGCATGTGAAACCCCAATTCCCAAGTCGCCTCTCTCTTGGACTATTGGGACAAAAGCACCTTGACACAACCCAACGACTGGTGCCTCAATACTCGCCCTGACCTCTCTAACAATGCACAGGGTGATACGGAAAGGTCGGTGGCTCATGAAACTTCAAACCGGACCTCTCGGTGCTCGCTCATCACTGGAACAAACATGACGATGCATACTCCGCGCATGGACTCAATACGGTCCTAGCCCTTTGGTACCAAACCACAGAATTTGTGCACAAGCATATGGAATGCTCGTTCTATCTTCAGTCGACCTCTTTATCCTAACTAGGAGGGTCTTCGTTAAGCAGGGACACACAACACAACTTATTTTAATCAACTCTAGTAACCAGATTTAACTAAAAACAAAGGATTCACAATGCAATTCCAACTTCCCTCAAAAACACTCAAGTCCAAAATCGAAGATCCCCAAGAAAACCCTTTTCACATTCCAACTAGGCAGTTTAGAAATAAATGCCACATAGGCCAAAAGTGAAATCACTCGAATAATCAGATTAACCCTTTTTTTTCAACTGTAAAGAACCACATATCCCGGCAAGAACCAACTCAATTTGAAATTGATATCCGTCATAAACACATAGTTCAAATAAGAACTAAGAAAATATTTCACTATTCAAGATCACACTCTTTCCTATAATTTTTCTTTTAAGATTTTAACTTTCTCTTAAATCATAAGATCCCAAATCATCGCATAACGCATTAACTCATTTCTCTTAAATTGGCAACCTCAAACCTATGCTCTACAGAACACAAAATCCACACTTGTGTGGGAGATTCCTCCAATCCACAATATCGTACTCTAGCCAATTTCCTTACAAGAAAGAATTACTTGTCAAAATAATTTCCAACACAACTCAATATAGGTTTCACCACCATCACATCTCATAATCCGTTAAGGATTAACAATTTAAAATTCACATCCCACAATCTCATATACTAGCCCCAAAGGATACTATCAATGATCATTCCACTACTCGGAATCCACTCTTATTCTACTAC
Organism: Ampelocalamus luodianensis; assembly: GCA_036346255.1. Classification (NCBI taxonomy): domain Eukaryota; kingdom Viridiplantae; phylum Streptophyta; class Magnoliopsida; order Poales; family Poaceae; genus Ampelocalamus; species Ampelocalamus luodianensis. The sequence goes on along the minus strand of CM070622.1, from coordinate 19,562,420 downwards.
TTTTACACATAACCGTTGGCAACCAAGATTCTAGCATAAAATGCAAAGCCCAATTCAATCTCCAAGACTCATACGACTAACTTATGTATAAAAGATCGAGAAATCCTCAGATTCACTCCTAAAATTCCACACTCTAAACATACTCACACATTATTGTCCACATGTAATATATATATATATATACACATTATTGTCCACATGTAAAATATATATATATATATATATATATATATATATATATATATTGACCAAATAATCTTTTAGAAGAATTCTATCTCCCGAAGGTTACTCACTAAAACCAGGGCATACGCCAACATCTCAACCTTACCTACTATTCCACCAATTGACATTCACGATTGAATTACTTCGCTAATCCTACTCTCATTAAACTACACGTCAGAGGTCACCTCGCAACCTTGCAAAATTACCCAATCGCGATTCGCGATACTATAACACATTGATCAAGCTTCCAAACTTTTGATAATCCCAACATTCCAACATGATTGAGGATTCTTTGATTATAATTCGCTATAGGTTCCACTAGTTGTAACACTAATCTATTTTATTTCAACGACAATCTTTCCATTTAAATCCACTTCTTTTCCAAGAGTTATAGGACAAAACCAAATCACTTTCACGATCTTCAACTAGCTTGGCTCCCATATTTCTCACTCGATCATTTACTTGACCACCACCAACCAATCGCCACATTTCACTCTATAAGGCCTTGCAACCCAAGTCGGATAATCTTTTCTCAACAGGAAAGAGCAAGAAAACACAAGTTTTAACACACGACGAAACACTACTCCTCACAGTGAGCACGAGACCCAAGAGAAATAGTCAAATAGCGTTGATCTCGAAAAAAACAAAAGAGCGAGACACAATTGCGGGCACAAGTTCACAGAGGAGTTTCAAACAACAATAAATCACAATAAAACACTGCATTTGAAGCCCTCCCCTACTTAACCATCGGCTCCCAACCCGCGTGTGGCGGCATGAGTGTACTTGAATTAACGACGTTACAAAGTTGGTCCTCAATTGTCTAGACAAGTCCTTCCACTTACCCAATGCTCGTGCACAAAGCACCATCACTAACCAACACTTATGCAGGACAAAGCTCATTTAAAAATGACAAAATTTAACTCATAAAACAGCTACAAGATCTGAAGTATAAATCATAAAATGAGAGTTGTGTTTATCCCAAAACCGCGGGTTATTCAGACGATCGAACTACAGTATCTAGACTTGCATGGCTAAGCAATTCTACAACCCATAATTCACACATCCTATCTTAAGCATATAGGAGTTGGCATAATTCAAGAGTAACCTCAAGCATAGGACATAACTAAACTACACATCACAAAAATATTGACATAATCAAAATAGCATGCAAGCAATTATCATTGCACTATCTTAACCAAAGCGGGATCAAATATGATGCAAAGAAAGTTCAAATGATGCTTGCCTTACTGGTACAGAGCTGCTCACTCTCATAGCGTAAGTGTCGATATCGATATGCTCGGGATCTATATAATTATAACATCAAATAAATACAGAAAACAACTCAAAAACCAAAATGCTCAAAAATGCATGATTTTTCTACAGTAGTTAGATCATGATTTTAAATGATTTTTGGTGAAAGACTTATTTCATTTTGATTTAGTATATGAAAGTTATAATGGTTTGAATTTCAGATTTCAATAAGCGTCATTATGTAATTTAATTATGAAGTGAAATTTTGTAGAACAGTGGCGAGTACATGGATTACATAGATAAATAGGCAATATTATTATAAGTTAAAAACAGTTGAGTTTGTTCTTTTTGGAGTTTTATGATTTAGTTATGTATTTTCAAAGTTATCGACCTTTTATAGTGTAACAATAATAGAGTTTAATGATCATTTCTCCTAAATATAGTTTCTGTGATAAAGATAAGGAAACCATTTTTAGAAATAAGTATACTGAAAGTGAAAATTACCAAAGTAGGTTTCACTTTGTTTTGGAGTTTCAATAATTACTTATGCATTTTTGAAGTTATAGATCCTTTTCTATTGTCCAATTAATGCAGTTAATATAGAATCTTCCAAAGTATATTCTCTGTTACCCGGACCAGTTTAAAACCTATTTTAAAATAAGGTACATTGAAAATGAAAATTAGAAGTGGTTCCACTCAATTTGGAGTTAAATTGAGGAGTTATGAATTTATCAACTTTAGACAATTTTACGTACCTGGGAAAAGAAGCGAGGAAGTGCGGAGGTGCTCTTCGTAAAATGGTCACGAAGTGGTCTTTAGGGTGGTCACAGGAAGAGAGCCACAAGGAGGTCCACGAGGGTTGTTATTGTCAAACAACCACAGGAGGTCCTTGCGGTAGGTTTGAGTAAAGAGGTCTGGGCAGTGAGATCAACTCAAGGAGGTCTGGGCGGTGAGATGGACTCTAGGTGGTCCAGCGGTTGGAATAGGACCTAGGAGGTCCTAGATGGCTGAGATGAACCTTGAGAGGTCTTGGATGGTCGAGATGTACCTTAGGGAGGTCCTAACGGCGAGATAGACTCTAGGAGGTCTGAGCGGTGATAAGAGATTCGGGAGGTCCTAGCGGTCGAGATAAACCTAAGGAGGTCGAGCGGTCCAGTTAAAATAGGGGAGGTCTGTGGGTGACACTTTTGCAAAAGCGACCCCAGGGAGGTCCTGCGGGACAAGAGCGAGTGGCACGGGCTCAAGACTTCCGTTAGGACAACACTTAATGCTAATGATTACCTCTTAAGTCTAGATCTCACGCTCTGATTTGTCGAAGTGCGATGCGGGAATGCGATGCTGATGGCTTGCCGTGGCTCGCGACGTTACAGCGCACGCGGCGTGGCAGCTAAGAACCGCCATTTCTAGGCAATAGCATTGCACACCTCACGGTGACAATCTCGGCAGCGGGCGTCGTTACCAGCGACTAGCGGAGTTGAGCAAGATTAACAAATACGGTAAAAGTGCAAAGACAAAAGAAGCTCCGCATTGCTAACCAGCGAGTGCGAGAGGTCCTAGGGACTAAATGGAAAGCTACGAGTTAGAAAGAGGACCAGGGAAGCTTGGGCACGCGGCGTGTGACCAAAAGCGACAACTAGGGCTCCACGACGACAAGATAACTTTGAGCAAGGAAACACACAAAGGGAGGTTGGACTAAGTCACCTAGGCACATGAGATGCTATCATAGGAAGGAATCGAAAAGAAACTCACCGGCCAGAGATAGAGGCAAAAGGGCAAGATTTGCTTTGAAAGTGGGGCTAACTCGAAATCCAAATGTCCACATGAAGCAAGCATGCAAAAAGTTGGGGTTTTGATCGATGGCTTCGGGCATACAAGGTGACGCGCAAAGAGAGGTCGAAACTCACGGGGTGAAGAACACAAGGTGATGTCACGGGCGCGCCACGGACACGAGCTAGAGCACGAAGGTGAACCGAAGCTACAAGCAAAGGTAGGAGTTCGCATAGCGAAAATGGACACGGTATGGATTGTAGAAGTGTGGGATCATCGGAGGAAGCTTACGAGAGATGCGCACGGAAGAGCTTCCTCCTCCTCTGCCGAAAGAGGAGAAGTGAGGAAGAGCGAGGCACCGAGGGGTATTATGCCGGAAGAAGGCGGAGTGGAGGCGGCGAGAGGCGGGCGGCTCGGGATTGGTGTAAGTGGCGGTGGATTGGCGGCGTGAGGAGCCGTTACGGTGCGCGTCGATGTCGCTCGACCGCGTGGCGTTAGATGCACGAGTGCGGCAGAGGTAGACAGCCGGGTTCGGCGGCACGGCCCCACCGGTCCGAGACTAAGCGGCGCGCGCGAGCGAGTTAAAAGATTTGAGGCGCGCGTTGGATCTGGTGGGCGGTGAGATTGAAGAGGTGTTGGACGATCTGGAAGGGTTACGCGATCACGGGCGTTGATTTCCCATCAGGCGGTTCACGTCACGGTGCACTTAGTGGACTCGGCGCAGCGCACTACTACTTTGGTGGGCTTGAACCCAGGAGCGATGCGGCCCGGTTTGGGTGCGAGTTTGGTGAGATTTAAATGGTTTGCCCTACTTTGGTGAGGCTTAGAAATAGAAATAAATTTCCAAAAATTATGAAATAATTTGTGGGGTTCTGAGAGTATATAGTTCCCATAAAAATTATAAAACCCTACTGTTCATAATATAGTTTGTGATATTTAAATTCAAACATGTTGTATGTCTATGAATGTTGTTTGAATTTTAATGAGGTTCAAACTAGTCCCAAAAATTTGGGAAAATTATATTAATTCCTGATAATTAATGTAGTATTTAAATAAATTGATTTCAGATGATGATCACAATTTTTTTATTATGATTTGAAGTGAAATCTGAATTTGATGTGTATGTTCACCTCAAATTAGATTTTCCAAGTACAATATATTATGGAAATGTTTTTAATTTGATAATGCATGTTAGTGAAATACATATTAATCCAATTTAATTAGTTGGGGCTGTGACAAAAATAAAGGTACACCAGCTAGCAATAGCCAATTTAATCATGTTCTCATGTTCCTGCCCTAAATAAATAGCTATTCCTGTGTATGCGAAGAGTGTGATATATGTCATGGTTTAATTGAGTTAGTTGTATAGCTACTTTGCCAGATGCATAATTCGCCACTTTCATGCGTCATGCATTCAATGTGCAACAAAATTACACTTACGTAGTGTGCAACATAATTGAACTATGAGAAGAAGTTGTAACCAAACAAAGCTAATTACTTTGTTTATTGCCTTCCAAGTTTTATACCCCCTAAGCTAGCTGAGCTGTCATTTATCTCTGCTTAAAAATTGTAAATTGAAGGTAGATGCCAAAATCTTGTTCTGACTCTAATGATAGATTTCATTTTATGTTAAGTGGAGAGAGGTGAAGATGCAAGTGCAATGTGTTTTTTTTTAAAAAAAATCGTACTTATAGCAATTTTGTTCCATTTTTCAGAAGTGACTATATGTTTGAAATTATTAAGAAGTTCGAGTTAGGCATCCCCTGGCCGATCACTTTACGATGTTAGTATTCCTTTCCATTTCATTTGTTAATTATGTAGCAATGTACATCGCTTTCACATTCTTATTTGGGCAGTTGAATCCATGTAAAAGCCGATTGTCTTAAAGTAAAGACGATGATGTAGAAATCCATTAATTATCAACAAAATATTAACTATACTTGTAAAATTTAACATTGTGATGGTTACATAGAAATGCAAAATAAAAAATAAAAAATGACTTGCTTCTGAATTTAGATTGTTGGAGCTGCATTTCCTCCTCTCCAAGGAAAGCTCCACAACTTTTTGAATTCGATGTTAGTATTCTATTATCATGACAGAATGGAAATATTATCACTTCTCTACTGTTTGGAACTCATGAACGTGGTCGAGCATCAAAATAATATAATATGCTGCTCCTTTTAGTTTGTTACTTTAATGTTTTGATTTTGTTTATTCCTAATTGTGCATTAATGGACTCCAATTTTTCATTGTAGGTTGATAAGATAAATGGATGATGTTATGGATGATATGTTGAATGAAGGTAGAGAATGTTGACATAGGCAGATGATTTTTATTATGTTAAGATTTCATTATGTTAGGAAATGATGTTCAAGAAAAATATTTATATCATGTCTTATGTGGATGGTTCTCTATGTAATGTAACAATTTCTTTTTAATATATGAGTGTTCTTTTTTGCCATGCTACGATCGATAATGATTTTTTTACTTTAACTTCTACACACTTATAATCATTGCAACAACCTAATTATATCCGTTGCCAAAATAGCAAAAGTCATCTGTGTATGGTAAGTACTAACGCTTCTATGTGTTGTGACAATATAATTATGTCTATTGTCAAAATAGTAAAAGTCATCCATGTATGGTAAGTACCAACGCATACAAGTGTAGTTACAACCTGACTATATCTATTGCGAAGTAGCAATGCCTTTTCATATCTATTACCAACGCTTGTTTATCTGTTGTAATAGACCCTTGCAACAGCCTCAATGGTAACACATATTAAATGCATGATTTCAACTACTTGGCCAGGTATGCTCCGGACGACGTCTCGACAGACGCTCGTCGCCGGAACAGGTTCTTCCATGGTATCGGAGGAGTTGCGGCTTGTTTTAGCTGCACATGATTTTGAGTTTCGGCATCCGGTCAACAAGGCGATAGTGGTGGAGCATGAGAGCATGGCGGTGGATGAGTCGAGGAAGAGGAGGAAGGCTTCTGACGGCGATGGCGGTGGCGATTTTCGGGCCGCGCCTAGGACTACCTCGGCACCTCGTGCCCGGCCAGCACCATCGAGGTCTCTGTGGCACCTCCACGACCTTCTCCACCGCGGCTCAGCGGCCGGCGAGAGCGAGAGACCACGCAGGCGGCGGGGCATACAAGCCGGCGTTACTTGTTTCCACTGTGGCGTCGGGGCCACTATGCTTGCGATGCCTCGCCAGCGGCGAGGATGCCGGACATACTCTGCTCCGGCACCACCAGCCCAGCTCGGCGAGGCCACGCCACCACCACGAGCAGCACCTACTCCACCCGGCATGCACGTGGTCGCGTCAACCACGTCGGCGAGAGGAGGCGCGCGAGACGCACGACGTCGTGCTAGGTACACTACTTGTTAATTCATGCCTGCATCGGTTTTATTTGATTACGGAGCATCTCATTCATTTATTAAAAACGAGTATGCTGCGATTAACCAATTCAAGATACATACACTTCACCCACCTTATCATATTCGGTCCCGAGTCGGTTTTCTACCGATCAAGTCTGCGAGGGCGTAAAATTGAAATACAAAATGTTAACTTTTCAAAGCAAACATAATAGTGATAAGTTCGGTGGGCATTGATGTTATCTTAGGGATGGATTGGTTATCTAAGAATCGGGGAAGATTGATTGTGCCCGGCGGTCTATTTGGTGACTAGCGAGGATGGCACCAGTGTCGTCTTTGCAGATTGTTAGTGGGTAGTTCTCACCTATATGCTTTAGAGGCGAGTACCTCTCTCGCTAGAGGAGGTACCAATAGTGAGTGAATATCTGATGTGTTCCCGAGGAACTTCCAGAATGCCCCGACCGAGAGGTAGAGTTTGTCATTGAGCTTACACCGTCGCGCCCATCTCAAAAGGCGTGTCGGATGCCGCCAAGGGAGTGGCGAGGTGAAAGAACAACAAGGAGTTGCAAGACAAGGGTTTCATCAGCCTAGCTCCTCGCCTTGGGATGCCGGCTCTCTTTGTCAAGAAGAAAGACAAGAGTCTACGGATGTGTGTTGACTACCGTCCAGTTGAATGAGGTCACCATCAAGAACAAGTATCCGCTCAGCGGATCGAGGACCTATTTGACCAGCTTAGTGGAGCTGGTGTTCTCCAAAATTGACTTGAGGTTAGGCTACCATCAGTTAAAGTTAGAACCGAGGACATTAGAAGACCGCCTTCTCTACTCGTTACGGTTTGTGCAGTACACAGTCATGTCCTTTGGTTTGACCAATGCTGACCTATTTCATGAACCTCATGAATTCGGTGTTCATGGAATACTTGGATCGGTTTGTAGTGGTTTTCATTGATGACATCCTTATCTACTCTAAGTCGATCTTGAGCACGAGCAACATTTGAGACTTGTGTTAGAAAAGCTTCGTCACCATCACCACGCCAAATTCAGCAAATGTGAGTTTTGGCTTGAGAGGTTAGTTTCTTGGGTCATATCCTATCTAAGGCGGTGTCATTTGTTGATCCTAGTAAGGTGCAAGATGTCCTTGAGTGGAAGCAACCCAAGAGCGTCAACGACATTGTGATTTTCTTGGACTTGCGGGATACTACCGTAGGTTCATCAAGAATTTCTCAAAAATTGCAAAGCCTATGACCCAACTTCTAAAGAAAGAGAAGAAATTTGAGTGGGCGAGAATGCGTGCAAAGCTTCAAACCACGAAAGAGTGCTGTGAAGCTCCGTGCTTGTTACGCGGACATTCACAAGAGCTTTGATATCTCTTGTGATGCATCTCGCCATGGGCTCGGTTGTGTGCTTATGCAAGGCAGTAGAGTGGTGGCCTACGCATCGAGGCAATTGAGGCCCCATGAGACCATTATCCCACCCACGACCTAGAGCTCATGGTGTAGTTCATGCCTTGAAGATTTTGCGACATTACCTCATCGGTGTCGTTGCGAGATCTACAAACCATAAGAGCCTTAAATATATTTTCACCCAAGCCGACCTAAACTTGAGACAAAGAAGATGGCTTGAGTTGATTAAAGATTATGATATGAGACTCCATTACCATCCAGGGAAGGCTAATGTAAGTAGCCAACGCATTAGAGAAAATCTCAATGCAAGCTGTTTGTCGGTAACTCCTTTTTGCGGGCTTATGTCTTTGCATTGCAAGGCCTACACAGAGATAGTTGAAGAAGGTTAAGCTTGCAGCCCTCGGTGTGACTTGCACACTTGAGGACCAGATTAGAAGCCAAAACTGATTTAGAAGTGGCTCAAATTTTAGAACAAATGAAACAAGGCAAGGCTAAATGTTTTAAGCAAGATGCACAAGGTACCCTATGGTTTGGAAACCGTATGGTGGTACCATTTGATCGCCACTTGAGAGAGTTGATTCTCAAGGAGGCTCATAACTCAAAATTCTCTATCCACCGGAGTACGAAAATGTATCAAGATTTGAAAAAGAAAGCGTGGTGGGCCGAATGAAGCGGCACGTTGCACGAGTATGTGGCCGAGTGTGACCTATGTCAAAGAGTTAAGGCTGAGCATTTGAAGCCAGCTGGTACTCTAGATCCCCTGCCCATTCCCCAGTGGAAATGGGAAGAAGTTGGCATGGATTTTATCACCGGCCTTCCTAGAACTAAATCTGGTTTTGATTCCATATGGGTGATTGTGGATCGTTTAACCAAGGTTGCCCATTTTATTCCTGTCAAGACCACCTACAACGGGGCCAAACTAGCAGAACTTTATATTTCAAGAATTGTTTGTCTCCACGGGGTGCCCAAAGTGATTGTTTCAGACAGAGAGGTCCCCAATTCACCTCTCATTTGGAGCGCTTGCATCAAGCAATGGGGACCAACCTATCCTTTAGCTCCGCTTATCACCCATAAGCGGATGGACAAGCCGAGAGGGTGAACCAAGTTTTGGAAGACCTTCTCAGGGCTTGCGTGTTATCCTACAGTGATAGTTGGGAAAAATGTTTACCGTTTGCGGAGTTCTCCTACAACAATAGTTTCCAATCGAGCATTCAAATGTCACCCTTCGAAGCATTGTATGGGAGAGCTTGTAGAATACCTTTGAACTGGTCCGAAGCCGGGGAGAGGCCATTCTATGGCCCAACCTTGGTGGAAGATGCTGAAGAACAAGTTCATGTCATTCGCGAGCGACTTAGGACGACTCAATCACGTCCGAAGTCATATGCCGGCCGTCGTCGTCGCGAGTTGAGTTTGAAGTGGGCGATCATGTATATCTTAAAGTCTCTCCTATGAAAGGAGTTAAGTCGCTTCCAAATTAAAGGTAAATTAGCACCTCGCTATATTGGACCTTTCAGTATTCTAGCTAAGTTGGGATCGGTGGCATACCGGTTGGAGTTGCCACCATCACTTTCGAGACGTACATGGCGTCTTCCATGTCTCACAACTCAAGAAATGTCTTGAGTCCCAGCGGAAGCAACCGAGTTGGACAAACTCGACTTGCAACCCGATCTATCTTATCGAGAGCCCGATTCGTATCCTCGAAGAAACCGGCGCAAGGCGAGAATCGTGACATCAAGTTCGTCAAGGTCAATGGAGCAACCACGTGGAAGATGAAGCAACATGGGAGCGTGAAGGCGAATCGGCGGCATATCGGACCTCTTCTCTACAGAAGTGCCTTCGTATCAAGAAAGGAAAGGTAAAACATATCAATGTAAAAATCCATTCTTATAGTATACTTGTAACATGTCAACACTATCTTTGAAGGAAATCAAGACAACATAAATTAACTTCTAATGAAAACTTTCTAATTCTTCTCCACCCAGATCTCGGGTCGAGATCTTTTGTAAGGGGGGAGGTTTGTCATAGCCCCAACTAATTAAATTGGATTAATATGTATTTCACTAACATGCATTATCAAATTCAAAACATTTTCATAATATATTGTACTTGGAAAATCTAATTTGAGGTGAACATACACATCAAATTCAGATTTCACTTCAAATCAGTAATAAAAAAAATGTGATCATCATCTGAAATCAATTTATTTAAATACTACATTAATTATCAGGAATTAATATAATTTTTCCCAAATTTTTGGGACTAGTTTGAACCTCATTAAAATTCAAACAACATTCATAGACATACAACATGTTTGAATTTAAATATCACAAACTATATTATGAACAGTAGGGTTTTATAATTTTTATGGGAACTATATACTCCCAGGAACCCCCACAAATTATTTCATAATTTTTGGAAATTTATTTCTATTTCTAAGCCTCAGTCAAAGTAGGGCAAACCATTTAAATCTCAGTCAAACTCAGACCCAAACCAGTCGCTACTGTTCCTTGGGTTCAAGCCCGACCCAGGCGAGCTGGCGCGGTCGAGTCCACTAAGTGCACCGCACGTGAGCTGCCCGATGGGAAATCAACGGCCCAGATCGCGTAACCCTTCCAGATCGTCCGAACACCTCTTCAATCTCAGCCGTCCAGCCGAGATCCAACGGTGCGCCTCAAATCTTTTAACTCGCTCTCGCGCGCGCTTAGTCTCCACGACGGTGGGGCGTCTTTGTCGAACCGTCGTCTACCTCTGGCTGGCACTCAGGCATCTAACGCCACGCGGCCGAGCGACATCGACGTGCACCAGAATGGCTCCCTCACGTCGTCAATCCACCGCCACTTACAGCCAATCCCCGAGCCGCTCCGTCTCTCGCCGCCTCCACTCCGTCTTCTTCCGGGCATAATACCCCTCGGTGCCTCTGTTCTTCCTCACTTCTCCTCTTTCGGCGGAGGAGGAGGAAGATCTTCGGCGCATCTCTCGGGTAAGCTTCCTCCGAATGATCCACACTTCTACAATCCATACCGTGTCCATTTTCGCTTATGCGAACTCCTACCTTTGCTTGTAGCCACGGTTCACCTTCGTGCTCTAGCTCGTGTCGAGGCACGCTCGGTGGACATCACCTTGTGTTCTTCACCCCGGTGAGTTTCGACCTCTCTTTGCGCGTCACCTTGTATGCGAGTTTCTTGATCAAAACCCCAACTTTTTGCGTGCTTGCTTCACGAGGACATTTGGATTTCGAGTTAGCCCCAATTTAAGCAAATCTTGCCCTTTTGCCTCTATCTCGGCCGGTGAGTTTCTTTCGATTCCTTCCTATGATAGCATCTCATGTGCCTAGGTGACTTAGTCCGACCTCCCTTTGTGTGTTTCCTTGCTCGGGTTATCTTGTCGTCGTGGAGCCCTAGTTGTCGCACTCACACGCGTGGCGAGCTCCAGTCTTCCCGGTCCTCTTTCTAACTCGTAGCTTTCCATTTAGTCCCTAGGACCTCTCGCACTTTGGTTAGCAATGCGGAGCTTCTTTTTGTCTTTGCACTTTTACCGTATTTGTTAATCTTGCTCAACTCCGGCTTGCCGTCAGTAACGGCCGGCTCGCCGTCGAGATTGTCACGGGAGGTGTGCAATGCTATTGCCTAGAAATGGCGGCCCTTAGCGGCTCCGTGGCGCTGCGTAACGCCGCGAGCTGCGGAGCAAGCCATCGCATGCATTCCCATTATTGTACTCGGACAAATCTGTAGCGAGAGATCGGACTTAAGAGGTAATCATTAGCATTAAGTGTTGTCCTAACGAAGTCTTGAGGCCCGTGCCTGCTCTTGTCCAAAGGACCTCCTGGGGTCGTCTTTGCAAAAGTGTCACCCACAGGACCTCCCCTATTTTAATCTGGACCGTTCAGACCTCCTTAGGTTTATCCTGACCGCTAGGACCTCCCGAATCTCTTATCAGCCGTTCAGGACCTCCTAGAGTCTATCTCGGCCGTTAGGACCTCCTAAGGTACATCTGGACCATCCAAGACCTCTCAAGGTTCATCTCAGCCATCTAGGACCTCCTAGGTCCTATTCCAACATTGGACCACCTAGAGTCCATCTCGGTAGGCCCGGGACCTCCTTGAGTTGATCTCGGTAGTCCGGGACCTCTTTACTCAAACCTCCGCAAGGACCTCCCTATGGTTGTTTGACAATAACAACCCTCAGGACCTCCTTGTGGCTCTCTTCCCAGGACCACCCTAAAGACCACTTCGTGACCATTTTACGAAGACCACCCTCCAGACCTCCCTCAGTTCTTTTCCTGTGCACAGAAAATTGTCTAAAGTTGATAAATTCATAACTTCCTCAATTTAACTCCAAATTGAGTGGAACCACTTCTGTTAATTTTCATTTTCAATATAACTTATTTTAAAATAGGTTTTAAACTGGTCTGGGTAACAGAGAATATACTTTTGGAAGATTCTATATTAACTGCATTAATTGGACAATAGGAAAAGGACTGATAACTTCAAAAATACATAAGTAATTATTGGAAACTCCAAAAACAGTGAAACCTACTTTGGTAATTTTCACTTTCAGTATAATTATTTCTAAAAATGGTTTCCCTCTTATCTTTATCACAGAAACTATATTTAGGAGAAATGATCATTAAACTCTATTATTGTTACACTATAAAAGGTGATAACTTTGAAAATACATAACTAAATCATAAAAACTCCAAAAGGACAAACTCAACTGTTTTAACTTATAATAATATTGCCTATTTATCTATGTAATCCATGTACTACTTACTGTTCTACAAAATTTCACTTCATAATTAAATTACATAATGACGCTTATTGAAATCTGAAATTCAAACCATTATAACTTTCATATACTAAATCAAAATGAAATAAGTCTTTCACCAAAAACATTTAAAATCATGATCTAACTACTGTAGAAAAATCATGCATTTTTGAGCATTTTGGTTTTGAGTTGTTTTCTCGGTATTTATTTGATGTTATAATTATATAGATCCCGAGCATATCGATATCGACACTTACGCTCTGAGAGTGAGCAGCTACTGTACCAGCAAGGCAAGCATCATTTGAACTTTCTTTTGCATCATATTTGATCCCGTTTTGGTTAAGATAGTGCAATGATAATTGCTTGCATGCTATTTTGATTATGTCAATATTTTTGTGATGTGTAGTTTAGTTATGTCCTATGCTTGAGGTTACTCTTGAATTATGCCAACTCCTATATGCTTAAGATAGGATGTGTGAATTATGGGTTGTAGAATTGCTTAGCCATGCAAGTCTAGATACGGTAGTTCGATCGTCAGGGAATAACTTGGCGGTTTTGGGATAAACACAACTCTCATTTTATGATTTATACTTCAGATCTTGTAGCTGTTTTATGAGTTAAATTTTGTCATTTTAAATGAGCTTTGGTCTGGACAAGTGTTGGTTAGTGATGGTGCTTTGTGCACGAGCATTGGGTAAGTGGAAGGACTTGTGCGGACAATTGAGGACCGAACTTTGTAACGTCGTTAATTCAAGTACACTCGTCTTTGCCACACGGGTTGGGAGCCGTATGGTTAAGTAGGGGAGGGTTTTATTGTGTTAAGTCCTTGGTGGTGTAAGGGGCATAGCGATCGTGAAATCCTATGTTCCTTAGGAGCCGATGTAATCCTTTATAGTGTGCAAGAGAGCACCAATTCTATTTGTTTTGATTGCATCGGTATTTCCAATATAACTTGAGCCCCTAGCAAGTGCTATCGGACGCTTGTACTAGGCAAGGAACCATCTCACAAGGGGACTTAGCTCAATAGGGCTTTCTTCTTTGAAAATGACTATATCTTGATTTACTACTGCACACCATAGGAAGTGTGCTATATTCGGAGGCATCCGGAGGCTAACAGGCTAATCAAGTCGTGTGGTAAAGTAGTACACCTGCGCAGGTATAAATCTATTCGAATAGCGTGTCACGGTTATGGACAACCGCTTGAGTTCGGGAGTTACTATTGTTAGACTTTTAATTAAAATTGTGGTTGAACCTGGTATTCGTCATGAACGGGTTGTTCATGTGTTTAGTATATCAAAGTGAGCTGCCACTTTGGTCTTTGTATGATTCAATTGTTTATTATTGAAATGTTTTACTATATGCTTTACTTCTACTTCAAATCTGATTTTAAATGGGCACATGAAAAACTAGTATGTGTAGAATGTTAATTGTTGCGTCCCTTTCGCAAAACTAAACCAATATGAGCCATCCTTTGAATGACCCTTATGCATAACTATTTTTATTTGTGTAAGACTTGCGAGTACACTTGTACTCAGACAGATGTTTGCTGGCCTTTTCAGGTGAGGAAGATTATGAGTATGACGATCTCGTTAGTGTTGACTTGGGTGACACTAATGAGTAGTGTGCTATCATTTAACCCCCAATCGGTTGCCGATGGGTGATGGGCATACCACTGCTGGTCTTTTGCTTTATCTATTTACTTCCGCTGCTACTTGGTACTTTACTTGAATTTGGCGGTTACCGCTTGTAATAAGTCAGACCTTAACTATTATGCGAGTATGTCTTTTAATCTCTTGTTGTATGTGTTGTATGGATGTAATCAACGTTGGATGAGGGTATGAGTATATTGGTCGTTGATCTTGGGAGCCAATATAAGTCATACTCGTTGTTGATGAATTCCCATTTAACTCACTAAGTGTAGTGCTTGAATCCAAAAGAATCGACAATCATGTAGCGCCGCAAAGGAGCGTAGCGTATGATCGTTGGGGCTCGAGATTCGGCTAAGCCTCTCACTTGGATCGAGTTAAATTGGAATTCATTTCTGAGACCCGTGATTATGTCCTAAGACCTTGTCTAATCTCGGTCTTATGGAGATAATTAGGGGTCCCCACAATTTTCCTCTGAGAAAACAATGCATTATTGTTGGAGACTTTTGGGCCTTAGAGAATTCCATTGGAGAGCCAAATGGCATTGTATATAACTCAAGAAACCTAAGAAAGCAGGAAATCAAATTGTATCAAACTAATGAAGATATATCTGAGCATCGCACTACAAATAATGAAAAATATGTACATTGCACCTTCTTTGTAAAAGCCAAGTATTTTTTATCAAGTGGTGCAACATGGCAGCACATAGTTGCATCCAAATGCATCTTAAAAACACGAAGGTGGTGTACAAAAGGTAATCATTTTTGTCACAAAGGGTAAAGAAGGAACATCCAACTTGAGCTAGTTTGATGCTCTACATAAGCGCCCACCTACATTTAGTTGGAACTGTAGTCTAGAACAATAGCATGTATCACCTACCTAGGGAATAAACAACCCAATTTTAGTTGTTGTAGAAGAATTCCGAGTAAGAATACCTAGCAGGACGACCTAAGCAGATTCTCTTAATTCAACTTAATTGACTCAATAGACAGTTATTGGAGGTCCTGATTCATCCAGTAACATCGTTTCTTCTTTCCCTTCTTTTCGATGTTTTCCAAAGCTACTACCGCCGTAAGATCACAACATAATTCTACCACCAGGATCAGGGAAAACCCCTATTTCCACTCCAATCTTACTCTCTGATCAATACTTACATTCTAATGTAACAACATCTAGTGCCCCATAATTAGGCTACCTACTCCCAAAGATCGCCGAACACCCAAATCAAGCCTAGCATAAAATTGAGCTCATCTCCAGATCAGATGAAGGCATGAAGCCCATGGGAAGGAGACGAGAGGAAGATAAAGATAGATAGAAACCTGTAGTAGATGGACTTGACGTTGCTGGTAAGGTTCTCCGCTTGGAGGATGCGGACATCGTCCAAGGAATTGCTGTCGGGCCCCGCCATCGCCGTGATATCTTCGTTTCCTCTTTTCGCACAGAAAGGACACGCATGACAGAGCACCTACCAGATACAGAGGTTTCACAACTGAAGAACACCTCCTCCATAAGCATACAGAGCGTCCTACAGGAACAAAAAAAAGTTGAAAATTAAAACCTAGGTAACCAACCTGAGAGGATGCATAGGACGATAGAAATCTGAGCTTAATATGTCTAGGAAATCGAAGGGGGATGACAAGTAGAGCACCAACCTGAATCAACATATATTCCAAAATTAGCAGCCAGATCTCCCTGCCGATGGATCTGTAGTCCTAGGGGAAATCTGGAACATGTTACCCTAAAACCCAAATCATAACAGCCAAACCGGGAGAAATCCACAACAAAGATGACTCATGTAGGAGGTGTTGGCAGCACTGGAAGTAGGCGGCGGCGGCTTACGGAGGATGTGGGCGTGTAGCAGGCTGGGGGCGACACGAAAAGGCAACGCCAGCGATTTGAGCTCCTCTGCGAGCGTGGATGCGCGACGCCTCCATATCCCACATCTACGGAATCACCGCCGCTACCGCATCATCCAGATCACGTACCCCGCGACCTCCACAGCTACTGTGCACAGTGTGTCAATTTAATTTTTTTCTATTAACCACGGACCTAAAGCCCGCTCTGATACCAATCTGAATAACCCTGACAAAGATTGAGCCCGGAATGCTACTAAAATTAAATTAAACTAAACTAAGACCAATTACAAATTTTCGCAAAACCTCCTTTGTATAGTCACTATACCGAGGTTCCAACAATTAATCATGGCATTTATCAATATCTTCATAATCGAGTTCATTCAAGCATGCAGATAATCTCATAAACATAACCAAAATTTGCTATTCTCATTATTACAGCTTAATCTGAAACTCAAACCACCATAAGTAATTCTTAAGATTGAGTGGTAGTGCGTGCATCCAAACATCTACTCCTCCCATGCATGCGGTCTTGCAGTTGTACCTAAAACACATCAAAGCAAGAGTGAGCCTAAAGACTCGACAAGTAACAACAAGGCTAAGCAAATTATCATTCATAGCATCAACAATCCAAGATAAACAATGCACCAAAGTATAGCCTTCATGCTCATGTGAATGCAACCAATGCAATGCACCTTTTCAACTTTATCTCTTTCGCATTTTACGGTAATGCGGGTATACAACCGCCGCCAGTATACCTTGCACGTGCCTACCGGCACGAGGACCAAGAGCCTATACACCACATGTATAGGGACCTTTGCCCATCACCTTAATGATGGGGACCTCTTTGCTCATAGCCCACATTCCACGAATGTGGGGACCTCAAGCCCGTCATCTACATGACGGGGACCTTGAACATGCATAGTCACCACGTGACCAATCCTCCAATATGATTGCATGATGCACATGAACAAAACTTTAAACCATCATACATATGGATTCACAACAACGACGTGCATGAATAAACTTATTCATACTTCTAGCATTCCTCATCATTGACATTCTTAGCATTCTAGTATCCATGAATAGCACATATATTCATAATACTAGCAAACATGAACAATCCTTCATGAATAATAATTAATCATATCTCAAATATTTACCATCCTTAATCATACATGTCACATTATCAACCTTGCATGGTTAGTACGCATCAAAGTACTAGCATCTTCTATCAAACATTCATACATATTCTCTCAATCAGTACTTGCATTCACCAGATAAAATTGGAACTCATCACAATAACATCAACTTTAACCATAACTAGCATTCATCAAGATAAATGGAAACTCATCACATTAACATTCATGCATGGCTATTACGAGCAAAACACAAACACTCTCAAAGATACAAGCATAAATATGCTATAACCGAATACTTGCCTCAACCGCACGAGAACGGTGGACGCGAAGAGGCACTGCCCAGGATCACGCTCCCACTGAACATAAAGATAACCCCAATCTAAGACCAACATACTGGATCAAAAGCATAAATAACAACACAAACGAACTCGCTAATCTCCCAAGCGTTTCCCAATCTTCCAATTTCTAGCGATCGCTTTGGTGATCACTGCGGACAGTCAACTTCTAAAATACATAACTTTCTGCTCAGGAGTCCAAATGAGGTGTTCTCAGACTTTCTGGAAAGGTAATTAAATTACCCAAATAAACTTAGTTGGGGAGCCCTTTTGATTATGCCATCTACTGCCCCTACCAAGCCAAACTACAGAACAATAATTTTCACGTCGGCTTCTCTGGACAGTACATGAAAACCATCATAACTGTTGCTACGAAAGTCCAAATCTTGTGTTCTTTATCTCCCTGAAAAGGTATGGAAATTACCTACAATTTTCGTTATATTGAGATCATCTGATTTCGTCTTTAACTAATAGATTAACTCAGTTTTCTACAGACTGTCAGGATGTTGACAGATTAACCAGACAGCGGCACTAAACAATTCATAACTTTCTAACCGTTAATCGGATTTTGGCGTTCTTGGCGGCCACTGAAAGCTAAGAACATTATCTACATAACTCTAGGAGACTAAAACTCCTAATTCGGCCTCTAAACACACGAAACTGACCGCACAATAATCTGGACAGAACGCGATCTATTAAACCGACGCAAATCAATCTACCAAACGACATCAACCGCAACTATTACGCATCAAACAACGAAGAACACGCGACGTTACCCTTGTAGAATCGCAGCAAGATGATGAACTCTCCCCACGGTTGATCTCCTCTCCTTTCTTCACTTGATCGGCAGCAGGAGCACCGACGGCGCACGAAGGAGGCACCAATGGAGGGGGCACCACCATGGAGGAGAGGTGCGCTACGAGAACAAGTGCTACAGTGTGGCGGCACTGTAGCTACAGTGCATCTAGGGTTTTCCCCTTCCTTTTATTGGTGGCCGACCCCTCATGGGCCTCTCGGTCAAGGCCCAAGGCCCAAGTTGTCTAAAAACCGCAGAAACCCCTTTTATGTCTAATTTCTCTTTTGAACGCTTTCTTTCGTATAATAAATTGGAGTATTACATTAAAACCCCTCTTTCTCCTGTTCAATCGCTTTGCTAAAAGAAATATTCCCCCAATTTTTAATTATTCTCTCCCGGTTTAATTATTCTCTCCTAATTTAATTTTTGGGTATTACATTCTACCCTCCTTAAAGCAATTGACCCAATTCTATCTGTCATCTACTAGCAAAACAACAACAACCCCAACTGAAAATCAAGGACTCTCATCGCAACCAAACGTTACCAACTCGGTACTAAAAGTGTCAAATTCAGAATCGAAGATTTATCACGAAAACCAAATGAGAAATCACTCGAATGCCCAAATCAAATATTTATTTTATTCTTTCTGTACAGATAAGAACCACACATGCCAACATAAAGTCAAGCCCCATATGCGAAAGACATCCATCATAAACTCATAGTTCAAACAAGAATCAAGAGAGCATTTCAGTACTCAAGGAAATAATCTTTTCTCAATTTCTCCTTTAGAAATTAAAATTTCTCACAACTTTTTGGAATACCGATTCATCGCACAAAGACACTAACCTGTTACTCTTAACTTGGCGATCTCAACGCCAAACCCAAATCAAAACACCTTGTCAACACCTTTGAAAAGGGACTCTGATGATCTCACAAAACATTCTCTAACCGATTTCCTTCTTGTGAATTACTTTGATAGATAACCGATGCATCCCAAAATGGATCTTCACACGTAATCACGTTACCTCAATCCTCAAGAATGGACAACTCGAATTCACATCACATATTCTCATGTATTTCATAAAAAATATTTCTATCAATGACCATCCCATTGTTCGAAATCCACCCTTATACTACTTTTTCACATTATCAATGGGCGTTCAAAGTTCTAGCATAACAATGCAAAGCCTAAATTTAACCTCCAAGACTCTTGCAACGAAATTCTCATATAAAGTATAGGAAATCCTCAGATTAAATCCTAAAATCCACAATTCCAACATACTCACTCATTAAAATCATCATGAAAATATTTTCTTGACCAGTTAACCATTAGAAGGATTATAACTCTCAGAAGGTTACTCATTTAGAGCCAAATCACTCTTGACATTACTCAACATTTTCCATTATGCCATTAATTGACATGACGATTCGATTACTTTATAATCCCACTCTCATTAAACCACGTCATCAAGTTTAACTCTCATAGCCTTGCAATACTACCAAATTGCAATACTCTATAAAATTGATCAATATTTCTATACTTTCAGTGATTCTAATGTTCCGCCAAGTGAACCTAAGATCTTGGATCACACTCACTATAGGTTCTACTAGCTGTAACAATGCAATCAGTTTAACCTCATAAGACAAACTTCCATTGAGTTAGACTTCTCTCAAAGAACTATATTACGAAATTATTTCATCCTCCAGCGCTCATCGAATAACTTACAACCTACAGTTTCACCACTACAATTATTCAACACCTCAAAAGACTCAGGTGAAACGAATAGGTTGATTCTTCCTCAAAAGAAAGAGCGAATGGAATCAATTTTTCAACAACTTGGAAAACATGTGCCACTGCAGCGAACACAAGACCAAGGAAACTGTCACTTAGGCCAAGTACTCTCGAAAAACATAAGGGAAAGTCAACGATCGGGCTCAAGCCCCACTGAAAGCGAATACCAAACCACAAATGAGAAGAAGGTAATGCCCTTTGAAAATTGATAAACTCTTATGGAACAACTGCATAAGGTTTAAGCACTCTCAAATAAAGCGCAAGATGCGAACGAGACTTAAAGCTCAATTACTTATACTTGACTCATTCCTTTAACAAGGAAGGTTATTTTCTGTGATTACTACATCACTTTGCCAGCTTAAACAAGATAAGCTCTTAAGACCAAATCGTAGGAACAACTTAAGAACTAATAAAATCTTTAAACATGTCACTTTGCTCAAAGCAACTCAATCACCACATAACTCAATCGATCCAATTAATCACCTTCGCCAAAACTCGAAACACTTCTACAAAATCCAAGTTACGAAAGACGATCAAATTTCTTTATTTCTAAAAGAATCATCACCACACACAAGTCACAATCTCTTGCAGATAATCTTACTAACATCAAGAATAATATACTCGAACATGAATATTTATTATCAACTATTCCATTAGAAAGCCCCCAAAGTTTCACCAATTTGTTCCATAACGCCTTTTCATCCCATCTTCAAAATGAGTATACCAAAATCATACAACATCACTACATCAACTTCTTAAGTTTAGAAGGGGTCTACTACCCAATTGAAAAGCTCCTACCAAAACCCTTTCATCAAGGACACAATTTCATCGAATTATTTCACAATCATGTGAGCATAAGCCACCTATTATATCATATCGTTCAACTTTTAGCGATGCTCATTATCAAACTTCAACACACAATGCTTATATCGACAACCCTTGTTGTTATCAACTGGCTTCGTTATGAAATCTAGTTGCTACCTACTTTCCTTCCCAAATCACATGGATATTAACAAGCACATATTCAACTGTTCCTCCTCACATTGGATTTCGCAAAAAAAAATACACTAAAACTTCAAAAATCGAAATCTTCTATCGATTAAGAGTCTCAACAACACTATAACCAAATTCATCGCGTCATCCTACATAGAAGAACTACATAGAACTCCTCTCATAATTTCTAGATACACCGATATTCAATCCATTCAACCGGTTGTACACAATTCTAATAACTAATCATACTAGGAATATGTAAATCGGTATTCCTCTAATTTTCCTTTCCACACAATTAAATTAATCCATGGGAACCAAAGAACCCAACAAGTTTAACAACCTAAACAGTTTTAATGACCAGACTAGTTCATCAAGGTTCCATACTTCTTGATATCTCTCAATCACTACTCATATATACCGTTCATCAAGAACTAGAAAAAGACAACATCATCCTAATCAATTTCACTTCAAGGTTACTAATTAATATTAATTATTCACTATACCAATGACTCAACTTGATACCCATACCATATCAAGTTATTTGATTACAATCTATGATTTAACCATAACAAGGCATCGAAAAGGATTTTAGCAATTTCAATGTAAAAGAGATGCATTAAACTTCATCACTCTGAATAATCCAAAAGAAATACATAGAGCCAAAGTTTTCTCATGTTAACAAACTTGCAAATGAAACTCTCATTACCCAAACTTTCAAACGAATACATGAGTCATTCTTTTCCAATGAGAAAGAAGAAACAACCATGGAATTATCAAGAATGCCAATTGAGGACGATCACAAGTAGTAAAGACAGACTCAACAAATCGAAAAACAATACTTGTTTGAGAGAACCATTAGAGACCATTGAAACACAACCATTACCATGAACCACGAACCCAAGAGAAAATCATCATCCACCACAAAATAAGAATTTGCCAAGATTTGAGGTCAAGAAGGAAAACAACTTTCTAAAACAACTCACGCTCAACTCCCGCAACTATGGTATTCGGGTAACTACTCTATTCGTCTACCACGAACGGTGGTAAAACGGACAAAGTCCAAGGCCACAACCACAGCCTCCACTTCTTAACAACCATTACCGACACGCATAAACAATATAATCAAATATGATTATACATGATCATCTCATGACAATCATAGAATAGATTCATAGATATAGAATATCATAACATATCATTTCATAGATTATCAACAAGAAAGATAGCATAGAGGCAATTCAACAATTGCTCAACAAATGAAACATAACAAATGATAATGCGGAAGCAATGTAATTCCCAACCCCACCTCGTACACGGTGTGTCAATTTAATATTTTCTATTAACCACGGACCTAAAGCCCGCTCGATACCAATCGTAACTTTCATCAAAGATTGAGCACGGAATGCTACTAAAATTAAATTAAACTAAACTAAACTAAACTAAGACCAATTACAAATTTTCAGCAAAACCTCCTTTGTATAGTCACTATACCGAGGTTCCAACAATTAATCATGGCATTTATCAATATCTTCATAATCGAGTTCATTCAAGCATGCAGATAATCTCATAAACATAACCAAAATTTGCTATTCTCATTATTACGCTTGTCTGAAACTCAAACCACCATAAGTAATTCTTAAGATTGAGTGGTAGTGCGTGCATCCAAACATCTACTCCCTCCCATGCATGCGGGTCTTGCCGTTATACCTAAACACATCAAAGCAAGAGTGAGCCTAAAGACTCAGCAAGTACCAACAAGGCTAAGCAAATTATCATTCATAGCATCAACAATCCAAGATAAACAATGCACCAAAGTATAGCCTTCATGCTCATGTGAATGCAACCAATGCAATGCACCTTTTCAACTTTATCTCTTTTCGCATTTTACGTAATGCGGGGTATACAACCGTCGTCATTGTATATACCCTTGCACCACCAGCACAGGGACCAAGAGCCTATACACCACATGTATAGGGACCTTTGCCCATCATCTTAATGATGGAGACCTCTTGCTCATAGCCCACATTCCACGAATGTGGGGCCTCAAGCCCGTCATCTACATGACGGGACCTCGAACATACATAGTCACCACGTGACCAATCCTCCAATATGATTGCATGATGCACATGAACAAAACTTTAAACCATCATACATATGGATTCACAACAACGACGTGCATGAATAAACTTATTCATACTTCTAGCATTCCTCATCATTGACATTCTTAGCATTCTAGTATCCATGAATAGCACATATATTCATAATACTAGCAAACATGAACAATCCTTCATGAATAATAATTAATCATATCTCAAATATTTACCATCCTTAATCATACATGTCACATTATCAACCTTGCATGGTTAGTACGCATCAAAGTACAAGCACCTTCTATCAAACATTCATACATATTCTCTCAATCGAGTACTTGCATTCACCAGATAAAATTGGAACTCATCACAATAACATCAACTTTAACCATAACTAGCATTCATCAAGATAAATGGAAACTCATCACATTAACATTCATGCATGGCTATTACGAGCAAAACACAAACACTCTCAAAGATACAAGCATAAATATGCTATAACCCGAATACTTGCCTCAACCGTGCGAGAACGGTGGACGCGAAGAGGGCGCCGCCCGGGATCACGCTCCCACCTGAACATAAAGATAACCCCAATCTAATACCAACATACTGGATCAAAAGCATAAATAACAACACAAACGAACTCGCTAATCTCCCAAGCGTTTTCCAATCTTCCAATTTCTAGCGATCGCTTTGGTGATCACTGCGGACAGTCAACTTCTAAAATACATAACTTTCTGCTCAGGAGTCCAAATGAGGTGTTCTCAGACTTTTTGGAAAGGTAATTAAATTACCCAAATAAACTTAGTTGGGGAGCCCTTTTGATTATGCCATCTACTACCCCTACCAAGCCAAACTACAGAACAATAATTTTCACGTCGGCTTCTCTGGACAGTACACGAAAACCATCATAACTTTTGCTATGAAAGTCCAAATCTTGCGTTCTTTATCTCCCTGAAAAGGTATGGAAATTACCTACAATTTTCGTTATATTGAGATCCTCTGATTTCGTCTTTAACTAATAGATTAACTCAGTTTTCTACAGACTGTCAGGATGTTGACAGATTAACCAGACAACGGCACTAAACAATTCATAACTTTCTAACCGTTAATTGGATTTTGGCGTTCTTGGCGGCCACTGAAAGCTAAGAACATTATCTACATAACTCTAGGAGACTAAAACTCCTAATTCGGCCTCTAAACACACGAAACTGACCGCACAATAATCTGGACAGAACGCGATCTATTAAACCGACGCAAATCAATCTACCAAACGACATCAACCGCAACTATTACGCATCAAACAACGAAGAACACGCGACGTTACCCTTGTAGAATCGCAGCAAGATGATGAACTCTCCCACGGTTGATCTCCTCTCCTTTCTTCACTTGATCGGCAGCAGGGAGCACCGACGGCGAGGAAGGAGGCACCAATGGGGGGCACCACCATGGAGGAGAGGTGCGCTACAAGAATCGTGCTACAGCGGCGGCACTGTAGCTACAGTGCATCTAGAGTTTTCCCTTCCTTTTATTGGTGGTCGACCCTCATGGGCCTCTGGTCAAGGCCCAAGGCCCAAGTTGTCGAAAAACTGCAGAAACCCCTTTTTATGTCTAATTTCTCTTTGAACGCTTCACGTATAATAAATTGGAGTATTACATTAAAACCCCTCTTTCTCCTGTTCAATCGCTTTGCTAAAAGAAATATTCCCCCAATTTTTAATTATTCTCTCCCGATTTAATTATTCTCTCCTAATTTAATTTTTGGGGTATTACAATAGGTTCATCAATGCCAATCAACTTAACAAATTATGTAACAAGGAGATTATGGGTTATTTGATACAATGTTGTGAGGAAAAGAAAGAATAGCTTGATCAAGCACTTCCTGTTGAGGTACAACTGCTATTAGATAAATACCAATCAGTGTTTCTGGAACCTACCGAACTCCCTCCTTCTAGAACTTGTGACCACTCTATTCCTTTGAAGCTAGATGGCCTTCCACCAAATGTAAGCCCATATAGAGTGCTATACCAATATAAGGGTGAGTTTGAGAAACAAATCAGGCAGCTGTTAGAGTCTTCTATAATCAGACCCAGTGAGAGTCCCTATGCCTCAACTGCCATTTTAGTGAGAAAGAAAGATGGGAGCTGGAGAATGTAAATAGATTACAGAAAACTTAATGCTCAAACTGTGAAAAATAAATTTTCAATTCCTATGATTGAAGACTTGCTTGATGAGTTGCATGGAGCTCAATACTTCTCTAAAATAGACTTGAGGTCTGGCTATCACCAAGTAAGGATGAAGGATGATGATGTCTTCAAAACAACATTCAAAAGCTACTTTAGACATTTTGAATACTTGGTCATGCCTTTTGGACTTACAAATACCCCAGCCATATTTCAATCACTTATAAATACTATCTTCAGTGATTACCTCAGGAAATATGTTTTGGTCTTCTTTGACGATATTTGGATATACAGCAAGAGTATTGGGGAGCATATCATTCACTTAGAGTCTGTACTCAGATTACTACAGCAAGAACAGCTTTTTGCCAAATTAAGCAAATGTGACTTTGTTGTGAGACAAGTTCATTATTTGGGATATATTATCAGTGGAGAAGGAGTATCTACAGACCCTTCTAAAATTGAGGCTGTGAAGGAATGGCTAAGTTCTGAAAATATAACACAATTGAGAAGCTTCCTAGGGCTTACAGGTTACTATCGTAGGTTTGTAAAGAACTATGGTCTGATCTGCAGACCACTCCGTGATGTGTTGAAGAAAGGAGAGCTTTCTAGTGGGGAGACAAACAAGAAAGTGCTTTCCAAAAACTCAAGAAGTGCATGACTACCACTCCCGTGTTAGCCCTACCAGATTTTTCTGAATCTTTCACCTTAGAGACTGATGCACGTGGGACTAGAATAGGTGCAGTATTGATGCAGAGAGGAAGGCCCATTGCTTACTATAGCAAGTCTTTAGGAGTGAAATCAGCTGGTCTATCCACATATGAAAAAGAAGATATGGCTATTTTAGAGGCATTAAGAAAATGAAGACATTACTTCCTTGGTAATCTACCCATCATCAAAACAGATCAGAAGAGCTTAAAGTTTATCACTAAGCAAAAAAAATTAAGAGGGAATTCAACACAAGCTTATGCTAAAACTTCTAGAATTTGAATATGTGATTAAGTATAAAAAAGGAAAAGAGAACAAAGTGGCAGATGCACTCTCTAGGAGGGAACAATGCGTGCAATGCTATGACAGTGGTGACTCCTATGTGGATGGAGGATATAGGGAAGAGTTATGAAAATGATGACCATTGCCAAGAGCTACTGAGTCAGTTGGTGATTAAGGCTGATCCTGATGGTCAGTATTCATTGCATTCGGGGGTGATCAGGTATCAAGGCAGAATCTATATTGGAAATGATTCAACTCTAAAGAAGATTCTAGAGTCATTGCATGCCTCGGCCATTGGGGACATCTCGAATTGCAAAGAACTCATCATAGAGTGAAGAGATTATTCTATTGGCCGGGATTGAAGAAGAACATTCAGACATTTGTGACTGAATGTGAGGTTTGTCAGAGATCAAAAGGGGAGCATTGTCATTCACTTGGACTGCTCAAACCCCTGACCTCCCTGATATGGCGTGGATGCATATTTCGATGGATTTTGTTGAGGGCTTACCCAAGTCTAATGGGAAGGAGGTAATTCTTGTAGTCATTGATAGACTTACCAAATATGGGCATTTCATACCACTTTCACACCCATACACAGTCCAAACCGTGGCTCAAGCATTCATTGAAAATGTGTTTAAGCTCCATGGATTGCCAATGGCTATCGTGATTGACCGAGATTGCATATTCACTAGTCGGTTTTGGCAAGAAATTTTTAAAGCCTGGAAGGTGTCCCTGAGATTTAGCACTATGTATTATCCACAGACCGATGGTCAAACAGAGAGGTTAAGTCAATGTCTAGAATAATACCTCAGGTGCATGGCATTCTCGAATCGAAGAGGTGGTATTACTGGCTAGCATTGACGGAATGGTGGTATAATGCCACATATCACTCATCACTCAAGATCACTCCTTACCAAGCTCTCTATGGGAATCCTCCACCAATCATCAGTGAAACTTCTATTCCTGGACCTGAGAACACAGAGGCTAGATTTTTCTTGACTGAAAAAGAAAACATGCTCCAACATATCAAGCACAATTTGGCTCAATCCCAAGCAAGAATGAAGAAGTATGCTGACCAAAATAGGAGTGAAAGGATCTATGAAGTAGGGGACATGGTGTATTTGAAAATGCAACCTTATAGGTTGGCTGCATTTGGTCTCCGGCAATCCTTAAAGTTGACTAGCAAATTTTATGGTCCCTTCAGGATTCTACAAAGAGTAGGAATGGTGGCTTATCGATTGCAATTACCTGAGGGAGTGAGAATTCATTCGGTATTTCACATCTGCCAACTTAAGAAACATTTGTCGCCTAGAGCCATTCCGGATCCCAGACTACCATTAGTGGACACAGAAGGCAGAATCAAGATAGAGCCAATTGCAGTTTTGGATACTCAGCACTACCAAGACATCCCAATCTGGTCACGCAATGGCTGGTCCAATCATTAAATCTATTTCCTGAAGAGTCTACATGGGAAGACATTGATTTCATTAGAGGGACCTTTCTGGAGTTTTATGCTGAAACCATTCGCAGCTGGTTTCCAGCACAGGAATCTTGAGACAAGATTCATTTCAGGGGAATATTGTCGTAACTGAAGTTCAGCAATCGGAAGACTGAAGTAATCCGAGGAAGAGCTTGATGAGTTATGAAGATTGGATGGCACAGATGCTTCCATACCGATTTGCTGATGATGAATGCTTTGGATTGATCAGTTAGCCAGCCATTTTGTTTCACTGTGCGGACAATTCATGTTTTACTGTTACTTTTGTCATTCATTACTGCTATCTGAACTTTTTAGAGTTTTACTGTCGGAACTCAAGTTGTATTAAACTAAGTTGATGCTGGAAAGAAAAGGCAATCATCAATATGCCAAATAGATGTTCTTAGTTACGGTTTGTTTTAAAATAGCTCGTTCTTCCCGTTTATCCATCCAAGATACTCAAGAAATTATCCCTGTTGGAGTAGATTGAATCTCGGGTTGTGACATGGATGGAGAGGTGCTCACCTTGGTGACGTACTCGATCTCGACGAACTTGAAGGCGATGCCGAGGCAGCTGAAGAGCACGAAGACGAGCATGTAGGTGTCACCGAAGGGCACGAGTCGGAGCTTCCCGCCGTCGGCCTCCATCCCGCGTGCCGCTCCTCGCAAGCCTCCACCACCGCCGTCAGTGGTGTATCCATCCCCCACCGTGCCACCACCACGGTCGTCGCCGCGTCGCACAATGGCTTGGCTGGTGCCGCCGACTACGGCATCTGCAGCCTAAACCCAAGCATCCTCCTCCTCCTCGCTCTGGTTGCGGAGGTGGTTGCTCCTTCCTCTCCTCGTGTAGCATAGACGCGACCTAAGCGTTAATGAATGAATCTAATGGTGGGGGTGGTGGGGGCGAAGGATGCACGCATGCGCCCCAAAATATAGCACGGCGAGGCGAGGTGAGGTGAGGGAGGGAGGGCGCTATGGCTGGTGGCGGAGGCGTCGAGGTGGAAGAGAGGAGAGGCGGTGAGGTAAGAGATACGGGACATGCTCGTTAGTCGCGGACGAGGGAGGAGGGACGATCGTCCCCACTGTGTGGGTAAACCCTAATTTTTAGTAGTTAAGATAATGTAATATATGATGTATTAATTTAAACTAGTGATTGTTCGTTTGTGATGTTAATTACTTAAGTATCTATTGCTTGTCTCTCAAATATCATGTTCTGATAATTGTCACCCGGATGTTTTTGTTGTTAAAATCATCTTGGATGTTTTTTAGGGACAAAACATCCGGAAGTTGTACATGTGTGGTCACACCCTTATTTTCATAAAAGTACAAGTTTGCGCGTGTTGTGTACATGTGACAGATATCGAGGCTGTGACTTGACTCAATTCATGGGTTTCTTTGGTTTATCGACCATAATTTTAATTAGCTAGAGATCTCTATCAGGTTGTCGTTCTCTCGTCAGCAGCTAGGCCAGCGATCTAGTGCCTTCCTTTTTTTTCTTTGCCCATTGTTCGTTACCCATTGTGCTTCTTGCAACCAAGCTCTGACATGCTCACATAGTCACATGCACACATCGAGACCACACACCATAGTCGCGAACACCACCCTCCCCCCACCAGAAGTCAGTTCCTGCCTGCTGGACAAGTGGAAGCGACGGCCGCACCCATCGGGTGATCCTTCACCTCAACTAAATCAAAAACCACACTACCGCGCCGTTGGACAACTTCATTATCTCCACGGACATGGTCCCCTATGAGCCGATCACCTCCAGGCTCCCGTGGAGCCTCGGGGCCGTCGACGGCACGCCGAAATCCAAAGGGGGCCTAGCTACTTGCTCCCCCCAAGCACTTCGGCAAATGTAGGAGGTTGACGACAACCTCATTGGGGAGGAACACCGCAATGCAAGTAGTCACCATCAACCCCATCGTCGACCGACGAAAGATGACCACCTGTCGTGCTTCAATCGCATACGCAAGGACGAGGATGAAGATGAAGGAGATGACGGCCGCCACAATCGGCCAACTCGTCCTAACCACAGTGGTTCCCTTGCGTGGACCAATAGGTTGCAGCTGGGTTCAGGCCACGACCGCTCGCCCTGGGGGCAGGCGAACCACCACCACAGAGACAGCGGTCGGCGCAGGGCTGACCTTGGAGATGTGACTCCCCACCCTGGGACACCCTCGGCGGGCCCTGATTGCTTTGCCCCACCCAAGCCGTCACCTCAAGAGCTCAAAGCAAGAGCAGACCGCACCCTACAAGAGATTTTCTCCTCCTACGCCAAGTACCTAATAGGCTATCCACTAAGTGTTCGACGGTGCTCCCCTCAGTGACTACCGCGCAACCGCCTCCCTGCCCCTTCGAGGAAGCACGAGTCGAGTGGCTCCGCAAGTCGGAGGACTACATCTAGGTCGTGGGCAACGCGGTTGTCAGACTAGGCCTAGCCCCGTGTTGAGTGGTAGAGTCGCCTCCTATGGCAAAGAGCACATCCATGGGGCCCTCGGCAGCTGCGCTTCGGCCGACTTCTGCGGGAGCGCAAGCTCCCACCAGCTACACCTTCGCAGCAAGCACTACGACATCGCTCTTTGATCTGAAAGTCCCCAAACCAGCCCTCGACCAACTATAGGACCACTCTAAGGAGGAGGGCTTACGGGCCATCCACCAGGAAGCTGCCCTAGATCTCCACCTGAAAGAGATTGGCCTTCCCGCCTCACAGTCGGACCTCTGTGAACCTCCCCAGCTAGGGGACCGTGACGCCCCAACCCTCCGCGGCAGTGGTGGCCCTGGGCTAACAAAGCTGCTATCGGTGACCTGACCATCCCTAGGTCACTCGAGCTCCCCTGCTACCTGACAGGTGCAAACCACCCCTTTGAAGCCCTGGTCAGCTGGGACTGCTCTAGGATACCTGCCACTGGTGCCGGCCCCCCTAGTACTCCCTAAGGAACCGACTGAAGACCTAAGCGGCCATTCCACTGGCCGATAGCTTGTGCAAGACCTAGAGGCCGCGCTCTTTGCCCCACCAGCGATGCCGCTACTAATCACGCCGGCACCCACTCAGCACAAGAGAAAATGATCCACAAGATACTTCGACCTCTCAAACGTCTGTCGTAGTGGCGGCTTCGGTCCGACGTCCCCCAGGGTATCCCGACTCCCGAGGGGCCAGGGCGGCAGGATTGCGTCCGCTCGCCCCTCGGGACCGCAAGACCTGTCCTCGCGACCTCAGACCACGCAGACGAGGGAATTGTCGTAGCCGAGCATCAAGGGGTGCCCCGCACCCTAGGGTCGTCAGGAATACCGGTGTGTCGTCAGAGATACTGTACATGTGTAAACCTAGTATGTATAGTGCATACAGGCAAATGTACCTAAATACCCTTTGTCTTTTTCTCGCCTATAGGGGCAAGAAGGTAAATATCCCTTCTTGCCCCCTATAAATAAAGCCCCATGGGCATGTAAGGGGGGCTCTCTCCCATTCTCATTCATGCATAATCAATACACAATACACATATATGTTCATGTCTTTGGCTCCTCCTTCGGTCCTTCTCCCAAGACAAATGGTACGGAGGGTCTCCGTATACGGAGGGTCCCCGTACCCACTGTTTAGCCTTTTAGCTACGACAGATGCCTTCATAGACATCGAAGATGTGCAATAGAACGCCTACTCCCTATCGATGGCCGTCAATCTAAAAGAATGCAATACTGTCTCGTGCATCTCGATCGTCTACGGCCCCACCCGCGATAAGAACAAATCGGCCTTCCTCCAAGAAATAAGATCGCTCAAACCCCCAACAAGCACCAGCTAGCTAGTCCAGGGGGATTTCAACCTCATTTACCTTGCGGCCGATAAAAACAACTCGAACATAAACCGCTGCCGTATGGGCCAATTCTGCACCACCCTACACGAGTGCGAGCTAAAAGAGATCCATCTTCAGAACAGGAAGTTCACGTGGAGCAATGAGCGCCATAACCCAACGTTAGTCAGGCTTGACAGGGTCTTCTGTAATGAAAGCTGGGACACCCACTTCGAAAACCACATCCTCCAGGTGATGTCCTCCTCGATCTCAAACCTCTGCCCCCTCCTCCTCTCAAGTAGTTCTGGACCACCGCAATCGCATTCTTCCGATTCAAAACTTCGGATCAGATGCCTGGGTTTCCAAGAGGTAGTCACAGCTTCTTGGCATGCCAACACCCCTGCACAGAACCAATGCATCGCCTCAAACACAGATTGGTGGCCACAACGTCGAGACTTAAGTCCTGGTGCAGAGCTATTTTCCCCAGGCAAAATTACAGCTCCACATGGCTATGGAAGTCATCCTTCAACTTGACATAGCCCGGAGCACAGGGAGCTCTCACCCCAGGAGAAAGGCCTACGGGCCGGCTCGCAGTAATTGAGCATTCTAGGAAAAGTCAGAGCTCCCAGGTTACCAACCTGAGAGAGGGAGACGCCAATACAAAATTCTTCCATCTCAAAGTCAACTCCAGAAGGCGCAAAAACCACATCCAAAGGCTCCAAAAAGACCAGGGATGGGCCATCTTGCATGAAGAAAAACAGGCCACAATCCTACAACACTTCCAAGGCTCGCTATCCGCACCAAGCCCCCATCATCTGGGTCTCAACTAGGAGGCAATGGATCTGCCGGCGTATAACCTTCAAATCCTAGATAACATTTTCACAGAAGAGGAAATGCTCAATGCTCTAGACTAGTTGTCGGAAGACAAAGCCCACGGGCTGGAAGGTTTCACCTTCAACTTCTATAAATCTTGTTGGGCTACCATCAAAGCAGATGTCATGGAGGTTTTTCACAGCTTCCACAACCTCTGCTCGGCAAACCTCCATCTCCTAAACACTACTAACATTGTTCTGGTGCCGAAAAAGGACAACACAGACAGGGTGCAAGACTTGCACCAATCACCTCATCCACTAGACGCTAAATGGATTTCAAAGACTATGGCGCTACGCCTGGCGCCCTACCTTAACTGCTTAGTGTCCAAAAACCAGAGAGCTTTCATAAAAAAACAAGGAGCATTCAAGACAACTTCCTTTATGTTCAGAACCTGATAAGAAGGCTTCACAGATCTAAAATCCCGATGTTGTTTCTCAAGCTAGATATATCCAAGGCGTTCGACATGGTCAGATGGGACTACCTCCTAGATCTCCTTCAAAGAAGGGGGTTCCACCTAGATGGACGAACTAGATCTCGACCCTCCTAGCGTCTGCCTCCTCCAAAGTTCTTCTCAATGGCGTCCTAGGAGAGGCAATTAACCACTATAGGGTCTCATGCAAGGAGACCCGCTTTCCCCCTTCCTCTTCATCATAGCAATCGACCCCATCCAGTGACTACTACAAATGGCAATAGAGCTGGGCCATCTTGAACGCACCCACGACCACTTCTCCAACCTCAGGACTTCCCTATATGCGGATGATGCAACAATCTTCATTTCCCCAATAGAGGGAGAGGTCACCACAACGACCCACCTGCTCCAAAGCTTTGGGATGGCTATAGGGCTGCAGATCAACTTCCAAAAAAGCACAGTCCACCCGATTTGCTGTGACCACACGGATCTAGATACTGTCCTAAACAATTTCCCTACTATCTGCTCAACCTTACCCACAAAATACCTGGGTTTGCCACTCACGTACAGAAGACTCCATAGAGCTGATTACCAGCCCCTAGTCGACAAAGTGGGAAGGAGACTGGCTAGATGGAAGGGCAAGCTTCTGACTCCAGCTGGCTGGATCATCCTGGTCAAAGCAGTTCTCTCCTCCATCCCAATATACTTTTTGACAATATTCAAGCCACCCAAGGGAGTCCTCCATGCTCTAGACCACACAAGATGCCAATTTCTCTGGACAGGCCAAGAGGCGATCTCGGGAGGGAAATATAAAATCAAATGGGAAAAGGTCTACCGCCCGACTCAACTGGGGGGCCTCAGCATCCTCAACCTCCAGCACCTCTCCTCGGCCCTCAAACTCCGTTGGCTATGGCAAGAATGGAAGGCCTGACACAAACCTTGGGTAGGCATGGAACTACCGTGCGATGAAGAGGACCGACGCCTATTCGCTATGGCCACAAGGGTTTCTCTCGACAATGGAAAGGATGTGTTGTTCTGGCACTCCTCCTGGATTCAAGGAGCGGCCCCCAAAGACTCGGCTCCAGAAATTTTCCAAATTTCCAAAAGGAAGAACACAACTGTCAGTGCCATGCTCTACACGCTCTACGACGAAAGATGGGTACAGGACATTAATATCCTAGGGGGATTGACGACCCTACATATTCAACAATTCGTAGAGTTCTGGACAAAAATAAGCCAAATCCAGTTGAGCCCAAATACCCCGGACGAGATCACCTAGAAGCTCACCCTGGGAGGAGCTTACTCGTTGAAATCCTCTTATGCTCTGCACTTCCTTGGTTCCACAGCAGCGCCTTACCAACAAGTAATTTGGAAATCCCACCCCCCCCCCCCCCAGTGCAAATTCTTCGCCTGGCTAGCCATCTAAAACAGGCTTTGGACCTCTGATAGATTGGCAAAGAGGGGCTGGCCCAACCAGGGTACCTACCCTCTTTGCAAACATCATCCGGAAAGAGCTCTGTACCTCTTTGCCCACTGTAGATTCTCCACTTGCATCTGCATTGCTATGAAAGATTGGATGGGTACCAATCAATTCAACCTGTCCCAATGGGGGGGTAGTTGTCCCCTCAAGACTGATGGGTGAAGATTGCAACGATTGGTGTGACCTTTAATTGTTTTCGGATATGATGTATGTAGCTACCCGCTTTCCAAAGTAGGTTGGGGAGCATGACTACAGCGGGGGATAAAAGGACATGTCCGCCGTGCAGGGCGCTTGGTCCTCCGCCCGTGCAACTTCCATCGTGGGCACTCCGGAATCTTCCAACCGTTGGCGTAATTTGAATCAAGAAAAGAGTGAAGTGACCTAAATCTATTTTCCGATCCTCAATTATAAAATCGTTTGAAATAGATATATGAACAATCAAAACCGAGTCACTTCACCCCCTCGTTCGAAACCATAGTGGTTTTGTCTGATATGACCTTGATGTGATGGTAATTTTAACATATAAACAAATTTAAACAAATAAAACTGTGGTGGCGACATGGCATCGGTGGGCGGTGACTGGGTGAGCGGCTCACGAGTCGCGGTGGCCCGGCACCGAACAAGGAGTGAAGGCAAGGGTGCGCGGCTCCCCATCCTCAACAACGCAACGCCTTCGTAGACCACATATTCCTTTATCGCAATATATACTAAAGAAAACAAATCATACAAGCAGTACCCTACCGTGCCTATCTCAAGATTCATCTCCCTTGTGCATGTGCGGCTGTCATCGAGAAGAAAAAAAGACACATCATGACACTACAACGTCTTTGTTCTTACAGCTGTCGGGTCGGAAAAGGGAGGCTCACGATTTTCGCTAGTCAAGTACCGAAGTCCGCATGCAGAAGGGTGCACTATAGCGCAACATCGACAATCGTACGTAGCATGACATTAGCTAGCTAGCCAGCGAATCTAAGTCCCGTATCAACGTTTGAGACGCTGGCTGTAACACGGCAGCAG
Source organism: Ampelocalamus luodianensis (assembly GCA_036346255.1). Lineage (NCBI taxonomy): Eukaryota > Viridiplantae > Streptophyta > Magnoliopsida > Poales > Poaceae > Ampelocalamus > Ampelocalamus luodianensis. The sequence goes on along the minus strand of CM070622.1, from coordinate 19,526,781 downwards.
AAATCCCAAGCAATGTGGCGTAGTAATAATTATCTAGCAGTACTATATATACATTGACCGCTCCAAAAGTGTCGTGCCGCGTCGATCGAACACGTCGAAAATTACGGAAAGGAGCTGTACCGCTACTGTAGCACCGCACCACTTTCACCACCACTCGTCATCGCTTTCTAAAACGATGGAGAGACCCACGGAGCCCACCGACCTAATTAAACCGGTGTAGTGGATGGATGAAAACAAAGGAGGAGCAATCGCGCGCTAGCTGCATGTTTGGGGATGCATGCCTGTATACCGCGAGTGCTGGCAAGTGACGGACAATATTACAAACAAGCTATATACATGATGTCTCAGTCATCACAGATAGTTTTTATTAAAAACCGTCTTTAAAGTATCACATACAGTTTAAGCTTGACGCTTCATCATAGACGATTCTTTTGGAACCGTCTGTGATAATCTCAGTCATCACAGACAATTCTTATTAAGAACCGTCTGTGATACTGGAACCGTCTGTGATAATCTCAGTCATCACAGACAATTCTTATTAAGAACCGTCTGTGATCATCTGTGATAGTTTTATATCACGGACGGTTCGTAATAAAGACCGTTTGTGAAGTATCACAGACGATTCCATTTAAAAACCGTCTATGACAGTTTCATATCACAGACGGTTCGTAATAAGAACCGTCTGTAATATCTCGGTATTATATATACTTGGTCCCAACAGACCCACATGCTCATTCCCATTTGAGCCGCCACCCTGCTGCCTCGTCCCCCACTACGCCACCTTAGAGAGGAGAAGGAAGGGAGGGAAGGAGGCACGGAGGAGAAGGAAAGGAGGAAGCTAAAGAGAGAAGAAAAGGAGGAGAAGGAGATTAGAAGAAGGAGAGGAGAATCTGCATGATATTTGGGATTTTCGCGTAAGCTCCAAGGGTAATGATCTCAGAACCTTTATATTTGCTCTAAGTTAATCACTAATCAATTTTAGTATGTTTGGTTAATATGAAGAGTACTTATGTTTATTAATCTAATTTAACACTAATTTGTTATGTACGTAACGTAGATGGACCGAAACTAGATGTACAGTGCGAACCATGTGAATGAAGAGTACATTAATGGTGTGCTTGCTTTTAGAAGAGCCGCCGAGAAGGATATATTGAAGAAGGAGATAAAATTTATATACTATCCATGCATTGATTGCTGTAATCTGAAGATATTTAACAACCCGACGCAGATCGCACCACACTTGATTCGAAGGGGTTTCAAAAAAGGGTATACATGTTGGACCAGACACGATGAAGAGCAGATTATACAGGAAGTTAATAATAACGACATTGTCGAGGAAGTTAACGATATGCCGGATGTGGACTGTACTTTTGGTGAGGATAGGTCGCACAATGACAATCTGGATCAGATGCTACGTGATGCAGAAAAGAACTACAGTGAGAAAGAGTTTTGTAAATTCGAGGGCTTAATGGAGGACTCGGGAAAACCTTTGTTCCCTGACTGCAAGCCGAAATACACAAGGTTGTCAACCGTGCTTGAACTACTGAAATAGAAGGCAAGCAATGGTTGATCCGACAAGAGTTTCACGACATTGCTAAGTCGCCTAGCGGACATCCTTCTGAAAGGAAACGTGTTGCCCAGCCCCACCTACCAAACAAAGAAGGTTCTTTGTCCATTGGGACTGAAAGTAAAAAGAATACATATATGCATGTATGTCCCGTGTGCAAAGCCATTCTGGCTCCCTGGCAACTCCCGCCCTCTCCTCCCCGTGGTTTCGTGTGTGCGTGAGGATTTCAAGCTTGTACACTCACGAGGGAAAGAATGGGTGGTTGGAGAGATAAGAGATAGAGCTACGGGATAAGATGTAGTGAATTGGATTGTGGCTTGGTGTCTGGTGGGCTTTGGACACTGTGCTGATGCGCGAATAGAGCTAGCGTCTAATTTATCACTTCCTAGCGTACGTACGAGCCAAAACATTTTCCTTGGACTAATGGCTTGTACTGTGCTGAATTGAGCTATGCATAAGCTTTCTATGATATATATTTGTTATGTGAATCTTATATGATATACATATGTTAGTTAGTGGAAGATTAATGGAGCTTTTGTGTTACATATTTGATATGTTCTGATAAATGCAGTGCTATTTCTGTTAGATTCTTATTCTATTGGATTCATATCTAGATTCTACTTTTCTTGGTACTTGTGTATATGAGCTTGTGGTATACGAGGTTCTGTTAGATTCATATCTAGATTTGTGTATATGAGCTTGAATAATGCTTATTTTACTACCCTTATGGAATTTTTATGACGTATTCGTATTATGTGCAAATTCCAAGAGAAATTATCTTCAAAAATACCTAATGGATATCAACTTGCAATCCATTTTATTTAAACTCAGCGCTTTGAATTTGAAATTTTAGTTCAATGCGTATGTAACTTATATAGATAGCAAGTGTTTAGATGGCAGAGGCACCATCTTCGCATCACATCGACGCGCGAACGCGCCCGATCTCCGAGCAAAGTGGTACGTGTAACAGCCCTAACTTAGGGTTTGTATTTCAAATGTAAAATTTTGAGGAGAAATAAAACTTTGTTGTCTCTTCAAATCATTTGAAAGTTTCTACACTTTTCCTAGCAATTTCCAATTTGTAGAATTTAATTCTTGTGATTGGAAATTGTTGTTATCAGATTCTAGCCTTCAAACTTGTGATCATCCTCTGAAACTATTTTTCCTAGCATCTTGATCATCCTATCTACCTCCCTGAATTATTTCACAATTTTTAGATTTTGTTTGCTATTTCAAATGGCCAAGTCAACTCTGCTTGAAATCTGGTCAAACTCCTGCTCAGCAGCTTGTGAATTTTCTCTAGAACAATGCAGTGCATAAAAGTTCTGGAAAATTATACAAGGTTGTCCTCTGTCCCTAGTAGCTACCATAAAAATTTCGAAATTTTTGGAGCTCAGAGCTACCTCTAAAAATTCCCCAAAACCTTCTCTGCCTTTTAAATCAAATTCTAAAATACTGCTCTCTGCCCAACTCCAACTCGCTCGAGTCCGACTCGCACACTTGGTTCGTCGGTCAACTAATCGCACCACACGAGTCCAATCGATCGAATCGTCCGATGAAGATCGAACGATCCACGGCGCGCATGCAACCGACCTGTCCGAATGCATACACTAATCTCACCGTCCGCTTTCGATCCAACGGCGGCGCGACATCGATCAAATCAAGCCACCGGTTCGCACCGCTTGTGAGTCACCGACGGTGGACCCCACTTGTCGTCGCCACCTACCTCGCATGAGAGCCGAGTGCGGCGACATTGCGCATGGACGCCACTCGCCCGCTCGTCCCGCCACCGCTTCCGGTTTGCCAGGCGCAGATTACCTCGGCCGATCTTCCGCCGAGAGGCCATGTCCCGCGCAGCACCAATCACCCACTTTTCGCTCACCGCTTGTCAAGACTGCTTGAGCTCCTCGGCGCCGAGCGCCGCCACCGTATTCCTCCGCCTCTTCCCTACTTAAGCCCTACGAGCTCCCTTATCCTTCTTGGACACCATAAGACCACTTCCTACCCTCCATTACTTCCCGAGCTCCAACCGAGAGTGCGCAAACTCGTTCACTACCGTGTCGCCCGCCGCGTGTCGCCTCGCGACTGCTGAAGATCATCCTTCTTTGCGCGCCATATCGTGTTCCGCATCCCTTCTTGAATTCCTCAACTAATTTTGAGTTTCACTCGCAGGACCGCTCAATTTGAGTTCTCCTTTCGCCGAAAACTCGGCCTCGCCTCATCACCGTGAGTTGGTCCTTTGGTCGATTGCTTGCTTCGCACCGCCCCGCACTTACCCGAAGCTATCTACATCTTCGCCCTCCTATCTTTGCTCAGTTGCTTCCCTCTCGTCGCCTTGACCGCCGCCTCGCTCATCGCCGCCACCAACTCCGCAATCTCTCCTCCGCATCATCCTAGTAAGTTCTGGGACCTTAGTATAGCTTTAGCGCACGCCAGTTCGGTTATGTATCGCTAGCTTGTCGCTGCCGCTTGCCGCAGCATGAACTCCGCCCGCCGCCGCGCCGCCGTCAGTCACTCCGACTTGCCCGCCGTGTCGCCGCGCGCAACAGCATCAGATCCCATTTTGGCCTTTTGCCGCATCGCGGGGCTTGGTCGCCGGCGCGCCGCAAGTTCGAGCTCGCCGCTCTGTTGTCGGATGAGCTAGCGATTTCAGAGTACGAGAACGCCCAAGGCGATTCTTTGAACTCGCTGCCGACGCCGCCGCGGCCGAAGCAAGTTCGACTCGGCCGCCACGCGGTCCCGCCCGTCGAGACCGTGGGCTAGCCGGCCGTTGTAGAATAAGTATTAAATGCTTTTGATTTGTAATGCTTTTTCGTTTGTCGATAATTCATTTAAACTTAGAAAATTCATATCTAATTCAATTTTTATCCAAATTGCATGAAACCAAAGCTTAATTTTCATTTTAAGTGTGCTACTTGATAAAATTAACTTCACCCATGTCTCAGAGCAAAAATTTGTTAGTTAATAAAATGATGTCTTATGTATCTTCTAAATTAGAAAATGCATATCTCTTCCAATAATTGTCCAAATTAAATGAACCCAATTCTGTAAAATTTCATTTTCAAAGATACTAACTATTAGGATAGGTTTTACACAATGCTTCTGTTCATGAAAATTTGTTAAGTAATTAACTAGTGACATGTTGTGTTTTTAGCTTAGAAAATTCATAGAAAATTATTAATAACTTAAAATGATTTGTTCCTGCTTTTAAAATTTTGTTATTTCATGCTTAGGCTGTGGTGAGTTTTGGCTTGTTTTGATGTTGTTGAATGTTTGAGTTTTGTCTGTTATTCGCTCTTATTTGTTGTTATGTTCGATCGTTAGGCTTCGATATTTGCGGCAACCCCGAGGACGATCCTCCGCACCATATCGAGCAACAAAGAACTGTGCAAGCGCTTTGATCATGTTTAATCCCAGATTTTAAAGATTAATATTTTGTTTCAAACTGATGTATGCATTGCTTATTTGTGTTAAATTGATTAGTTAAACCGTAGTCGCATATCCTCGTAGCCAAAATATTGATCTCTACTACCGAGCCTAGGTTATTTGCTCGTGATTAGAGGTCGCTGGATGATCTCTTGTCACTTAGTAGATCCGGTCAACTTGCTTAGACACGCTTAGCTATCAAGAGAATCAGGCGGTTATCGACTTTAGTCAGTAACCTTGATCACACAAAATTTACTACAACGTTATGTTTCAAAGATTTTGCTATGCTTACTTGCAAAACTAAAACCAAAAACAAAAATGATTTAGACGCGCACAATGGTAAGATTGGTGTGATCTTTTGGGTGTGATCGAAAGGTGCCCGTCAATTAAGGACCGAACATCTTGTGAGTTTTTGTTATCCAGTATTTCGCGCATAACCGCACTAGAGGGTATGGGACCTCTCTTGACCTAGTACTTTGGCGTATTGGTCCCGGTCGCAGGAGGTCGCAGAGGGACTGAGGTGGGAGCATGGTAGTTGTCCAAAAGCTTTATCCCGAGCGGGTAGTTGTCTTTTCGGCTTACCATGTAAGCGCATGGTGTTTCTACCCATACGAGCTGCTCTGGTTGATACACAATATTGGAAACAGTCTCAGAGGACTTAGTCAGGCCTGCATACCTTCGGAAGTGCTTTGGCTTAAAGGCTGTCCGAGGTGTGGTACAATGGTACACCCCGCAGGTTAAAAACTATTCGAATAGCCTCGCCCTAGGTGATGGACACGCTTGGGTAAGCTTATCGAGAGTTAGACTACAACATTTAAATTAAAACTTGATGGGTGGTACGAACTGGGATTCGTGTTATTGTTGTGGTGACTATTGGGATAGTCACTTCTAGGTTGTTTATCTTTCGCTTTTGTTATTACTATCCTTACTGTTATTTCAATCTTAAAATGAATTGCAAACTTGCCTTTAAAATCAGATATATTATTGCAAATGAAAGTTGGCTTTATGCAAATGAAACATATGGTTTCCACTAAACAAGCCCGCATGTAGCATATGAACAGTCCGCTAGTTCACACGCTGCCTTGCGGGTACAAAGACAATCTTTGTACTCATGTGCTTTGCTTAATGTTTTGTTGCAGAGGAAGAAGGTGAGCCTCGGGGCCTCACTTCGTGAGTCAGGCTGCCGCCGTGGGTGACGACTAGGCTTGGCGGTCCGGCCGATGCCTTGTGGGTTGAAGGCACACCGATTGGCTTTGTTTATAGCCATCTTATGGCACTTTGCTTCCGCTGCTTTTTGTTGTTATTTGTGTATCTTGTGGCTACCTGCCATTGTCTGTAATATCTTTGCTATTTGTTTATCTTCCGCTTGAAAGTGTGGTGTTTGGACTCTATGTGTGGAATGGAGTTGATGTCTAATTTGTACCGGGTGTGTATAACGTCGAAGTATACATATCTCGAGGATCGCTTTATTTGATTTGTGATGCTAGGACCAGTGGTTGGTTAAGCATTACAAACCAAATAAACTGGGGTCCTCACAGTACGTAAGCGAGATGAGAGAGGAATATCGAAATTGCTTGCGGGCCGAATGACTCTCATGGAGCTCAGTGACGTTGGGGTCCCTCTGAGTCCCAAGAAAGCAGCGGTGAGATTCGGGACCATCTGTGGGATACTTGGAAGGGAACAGGTCTCCATCACCACACTAAACTGGAAGTCTCTGACAAAGGAACGGAGAGGCGAGCTGTGGACAGAACTTTCAAGCTCATTCACTATCCCAGAAGCAGGCCAGGCAGGCGTTGCTCGTGATGGGACACGCATGGATGACCTTCAAGAGCATGCTTGTCATGAAGTACATGAACACGGGTCAGACGCACTTCACGAAGTATACATTCTTATCGCGGGATATATGGGATGCCTTTGTGCAGATGAAGACGACGGCCGAATTTCAGGAGCAAAGTGCGGCGCACAAGACTCTCCAGGAACAAAACACTCACCCCTCCCCACAAACTCGGCACCGCTGGGTACACGGGTAGAACCATGCAATGGACGACGGAGGACGAAAACGCAACCCCACCATTTGCTGAGATCACAAATGAGCGTGCTCGAACCTGGTTAAGAGCGAGGGCATCAGCCACGCCTTTGGGCGGCATCTCTTTCACAAACAAGGCAGACGAGGAAGTGTTCCAACGTTTGGTAAATATGTCGAACTACCTAGTTGTTAATAAGTCCATAACTTCATACTGTCTATAATAACATGATGACATCTTGTAGCATGTATTGACTTCCTCATCTTCCCAAGGCTCTTTCGAAGCAAACAGGGAGAAGGATATACTATCGATGGCCCTAGGAAACAAGGAGAACCTAGGTCGCACACGAGGCGTTGGGGTTTACGTACCTTAGAGGGATGGATTCGCAGATGGCTACTGCACGTATAGGAGTAGGAAGAGATCCAAGGCCGAGTACGACAACCTGTTGGAACAGGTGCTTACTACAAAATTTTAAGGGCAGATAGCAAGATTGCAGGATCAACTGAATCAAGTACTCCTCAACTAGTCGCAAGCCACCCCCATTATTTTGGGAACCAGTTCTACTCAACATCGGAGTAGCGTTGCGTCCATGCAAAATTCTAAACATCACGATGTCCAATTACCTATCGATGACATCAAGGTAATGTACATCTCTGGAATGCTCCAAAGATAGACCTATAGGATGCCTCAGCTAATTGTGTATCATTTTGTAGGATCCGACGCCCTACAAGCTCCAAGTGAGGATGGTTGGGTCCATTTCTATTAAGGCTAGGCGGGGGATGATGTATCCATGCCAGGAAGGGATAGTGCAGCACAGTGCCCAGATGGCGCAGGGTTATGTTAGGGTCCATGTGGACACGGTACATGACAATTTTATGGCCGTCCCGCTGGAGATTCACCCGAACGAAGACATCAGAACACTAGGGAATGCCTATCACACTTTTATTCAGTGACCCAAAAAGGATATCACCCTGGACCCTGCAGTGCCGCGATCTTGACACGACCATGCCTTTCCAACAGGACCCTCGATGACTCTACCTCAACCTTCGCTCGTATACACCTCATCGGTTCCCTTGGAGAAGACACCGAAGAAACAAGAAAAGTGTATCGCCTTATCGGTTCCCGAGTCATCTCATAGGAAGACGCATAGCGAGCAAGTCGTTAAGGCCAAATTGAAATCGCAGAACATTAAGGCGCCTCCCAAGCCCGAGACATACTCCCTCAGAAGTATTTTGCCCCCGACACAAGATAGCTCGCGCTGATTAGGTTGCGCCTTGCATGTCCGTACATGAAGACCAAAGAGAAAGGGTGTGATATTGGAATCACCGTCAGATACACGAAGGAGCATTTCTTCCACAAGCTAGCCCCCTTCGTCGTGGGTTTTGATGACTTATTTGACCTATTCAACCTCACTACCCTCGACGCCTCACTTCTACGATGTTGGATACTGTAAGTGTGTACAATCAAGTTCTACATTCACGTAATACCGATAAATATCATAACTATTTGCTTATGTATAGATACATGATGAATAAAGCCCAGGAAAGGCGAGAACTAGTGGGTTTCCTCGATCCACATGTGGTCTCTGAGCAAACCATCACCGTAGACGCACCCTACGTCAAGAAATACATAACGATGAGATTGCTTGCTCAAGACAACAAGGACTACATACTGGTGCCCTACAACCAGCAGTAAGTGCTTCACTACTTGCTATACAAATTTTATTTGTACTTTATACGCAGCACGAACTTAGGTTTAATGACTATAGCGACATACATGAGTAGGTACCACTGGATCCTTTTAGTCATTGTACCAAAGAAGAACAAGGTAATATACCTTGATTCCCTACTCAACCAAAAGCATGACTTCACCCTTATGGAAGGAATACTCGACAGGTATGCTCATTTCCTCCATACATAACTCTATTTTAGTCTTCCTTCGTTTGAAATGGCCGAGGATAACTTTTGGAATCATGTAGGCATGCTCATCTCCTATGTTGCTAATGGCGTGTTCCTCAGGCGTCGCTTAGGGCGGCGCCTAGGCGTTAGCGCAGCCTCACCGCCGCGATTTGGGGCTAATCGACGAGCTAGGTGCTCCACCCTCCTAGGCGGTCAACATCGACTGGCGTCCAAGGCGGTGCCAGCGACACAGGCGCGGCAGCTCCAGCGAAGGTGGTGGTGGATCCATGCACCGCTCGTCCAACCTCCCCGTCGCGCGCCTCCTCGCCGCACCTCCTCTCTCTCCTCGCCGCGCCTCCTCCTCGCCGCTCCCGCCGTCGCCGCCGATGCCTCCCTCGCATGCCGCCTTGTCCCCTTGCCTCCGCTTGTTGTGAACCTTGCCAAATGTGGCTAAGAGTTAGAGGAGGAAGGAGCTAGAGGCTTGATTGCTTGAAGCAGAGAGGGTGAATCGCCGAGTCGAAGGAGCTGGAGGCTTGAAGCATGAGTGGGAGGAGGAAGACGAAGAGGAGTGGGAGGAGGAAGGCGAAGGAGCTGGAGGCTTTTTGCTTTCTTGTCAGAGGAGAGTTGGAGGCTCTACTTTTATGCTCTACATGCCTTTCTTTTCTTTGCTTTTTTGATGTAGGATAGTAGAGGAGAGTCGAGACTTGTGCTCGCTTTGATGTCCTACACGCCATCTTTGCTTCCTCGCTTAGCTGCCCTTTCTTCTCTCCTGCTTCACTGTCCTTTTTCTTTCTACCGCTCGAGTATTGCCAATCGCTCGGTTTTGCTATCATTTTCTCTTAGTCTATTTCCTACCCTATCTCTACCCCGCCATTTTATTGCTCATTTGCTCTCACCGGTGCGTCTACCTACCGCTGGTGTTGGTCCGCCGCCTAGGCGCCGCTTAGGCCCCGTTTAGGCGGGCTAGGCGCTAGACGGCCACTCCGCCCGCCTAACGCCTAGGTAAACACTGGCCAATGGAGGGTCATATAAGGGATCGAGCGCCACACTGCAGCACTAGAAGAGATTTTCGGTACGAGCTACAACATAATAATTATATATCACACTTCGTAGTAATGTCTCTTGAACTGACTATACCTATATATGTAATTCTATTTTTGCAAGCATACCAAAGAAAATAAGATCATTGTGCATTCTACGTTTGTCGTCATATGCAACAAATCATAGGTGCTAAGACGAAGGATCCAAAGGTTTGGTAGTCTCATAATAATTATTTCCTAATTATAAATACAATTATATATGCTTACTGCTTTACTCCTGCTAGCGACAGAGCATGATACTCGATTTAGATTCATTCAGTATGACCGAGATCTCGAAGGTTCGAGGAGTGCTCTGCAGCTTCATCAAGATGCAGATCGTTAACGCCAACGGAGAGTTTCACTACGTCGACACCGCTGAACGACCTTAAAACAATTAATTCAATTGTAATTCACTTTGAGTAGTTGTAATTCAATTGTAACTCTAGCGACAATACTTGAACATATTCTTTTGTAATTGATTTTGAGTTGTAAATGATCACTTTGAGTTGTCAATGATTGATTCATCTATGATGTATCTATTTTCTGCCTGCTTGTTTTCAGAGGGTATGGCTAACAATTCCTGAGGCTAGCCGAAATCAAAAAAATTAGTTAGGTATAAAGAACTATCGCAGATGGTTTTATCCTTTAACCGCCTGTGACCTAATGAAGTCACCACTATCGGTGGAGTTGCTAGTAATGGAGGACTTGACGCCATGTGCTGAAACTGAGGATTGAACCGAGGACTGCAGTTACCTGAGCGGGTTAAGGGTGGAGCAAATGAACATCCACCTCCGGGTGTGATAGCTATTCTTCCATGTGTGCTGTTGTTTTCCCCCCAAATTGTTGCTGTCCCAAATGGTTGCCAGCACCATCTATCCCAATTGCTCTGCGCACGCTCTCTAGGCTCTCCCTGGCCTTGATTCGCTAGCATCAAATTCACCCAATTATCCATCTGTTGCTGCATGTGAATGGTGTTCTCTTGCATCTGAACTTGCAGTTGCCTTATGCTATCTCCGAGCTACTGGTTCTGAGTATTCATCTCCACCAGCCTTCCTTTGATTTCTTCCGCTTCACTCGCTAGATGCAAATCCATCCCTCTTCTCAAGCTACATGCTTGGCTCCCTTCGGCATCTTGCTCGCTTACCTCTTCGCTAATAGATCTGGAATTTTACAGAGAGAAGTCAATACTCTCAAACCCTCACTATCAGCTAGCTAATCTTCGGATTTGACACTCTTATCTGAACTTCACAAGCTGGATCCGGAATTTTACAGAGGAAACTTGTTCCTCAACCCTTTCCACTCGTGATCAACACAGATCTGATTTAATAGGCCAAGGATAGCCTTGCTCTGATACCAAATGTCAGGACCCAATAATGCTGGTACCGATTTCTGGCAAGAACAAAGTTCATATAACATTGAAATTGGAAGAGAAAAAAAAAAGAAAGAATCCAGGGAAGAGAAAGAAGAACTGGGATAGTGGAAAGGTATAGTAGCTACTTAGGGTTCCATTTCATCAATAATAATGAGTTCATTACAAGACCATCGCTTATACATAACGCGAGGCCTGCCAGCAAATAACGACAATGAAAACAACAGAATGTTACGGTGAACAGTAACAGTAGGATACGAAATGGAAAACAGTAAACTACTCCATCCTTGTAGACAGATCGATCTTCAATGTTTGACTCAGATCTGCGGACCTCTTTAGACTCTCCAACCGATCAAGTGAGTAAGGACCGCTGGAAAGTGAAAGGGTATTGGAAATCATAGCCATTCATAGTTGGATAAAGCTGAGAACCCATTCGAGATCTACTCTTCCTAGTTTGCAATTCATCCGGATCAGGAGCAAAATCAATGCTTCACGTTTGTTCAATATAATAGCACACCAACTTGCTCACCATGTGTTTGTTAAAATGCTTACAGAGGTGGTGTTTATTTGAATGGGTGAAGCATTTCGGTTTGACTTGATTAACTTCCAATACTAACCTTTGTGTATGTCTGTGTGAGAGTGCAAACATTGCAAGACGCAGAGGAGGAAGTAGCGTAACAAGCCGCAAATGAACGAAATTTGCACAAACCGAACTAAGCCGTATGCAGGATTCTTATATCCGGTTCAAGACTTACGTATAATTTTTTAGCTATACTCGAATTAAGTTTTTATGAAAGGTATATACCGTGGAATGCAAAATGCATTCAAATGATCTTTGAGAGTGATTTGTCTATTAGAATTTTGTCTAGTTTCACAGCAGATCTATATCGAAATAACACCGCACTTGTGGGTGATGGATAAGTCTCTGTTATTTTTGCCGCCTTCAAGGACAAAGATCCTTGATCAAGTGTTAGCATCTCTTTAGGACAACATCTTTGGACAGAGCATCTTGGACTAGCTTTAGGACTAGCTTTAGAGGACAGAGCATCTAGGACAGAGCATCTAGGACACAAAGATCTAGACAGAGCATTTTAGACTAGCATATGCTTGGTATATGCTCTGCATATGCTTGGCATATGCTTACTGACAGCCCTATAAATATGTATCCCCAACCCTCAAAGTTGGCATGGCATTGTGAAGAGAAATATACAAGAAAAAATTGTCCCATCTCCAAGTGTCATCCTCTCCATGAGAGTAAGGATCTTGCTATCACCAATAGTAAGAGTCCAATGACTAACAAGTGGTATCGAGCTTGTGTATCCCGTAGCCCGAGCATCTCCTCGCCATCTCCTTCTCCGCCCGCAGCAGCCTCACTGTAGCAAAGCAGCAGCCCCGCTGCCCTCGCCACCTCTCCGAGACGGTAGCGCCGCCGCAGCCTCTCTCCACGCAACACCTCTGCAGCAGCGCGCCATGTCCGCAGAGCGCCTCGCTGCTCGGCCGCCGAGCACGCGGCGCGCCGACGGCCGAAGCTCGCTGCGGCAGCAGCAACGCGAAGGAAGCGCGGCAGAGACCGCGCAGCCGCGCAGCGGGCGCCGAGGCCGGCAACGCGAGCCGGGCAAAGCAGCTGTGTATGAGGTGGAAGCAGAAGCCGGCGCAGATGCGCCACAGGCGCCGCAGCAGAGGTCAAGGTCTCGCGCAGCAGCAGCAGCAGCCCATCTTCGCCGATGACAAGGCACGACGCGACCTTGAGCTGGAGAGGGAGGCGCGCAAGGGCGAAGCGGCGCAGGGGACACCGCGACGCCACGAAGCTTGGCGGCAGCCTGCATAGCGCGGTCACGCTGATGGCGCCTCGAGGAGGCGCGCGACGGGCGTGGCGCCTCGAGGAGGCGACGGGCGTGGCGCCTCGAGGAGGCGACGGGCGTGGCGCCTCGAGGAGGCGCGCTGGCGGTGGCGCCCCGAAGAGGCGCGCACGACAACGGCCGCAGACGGTCGATAGAGAGCGCGCCTTCACAGCAGCGCGGTTTTCTCCCGACCGCACCGTGGTTACCACGGGTTCCGTGTCGTTGTCAGACGCCGCCCCGGGTGGTGGCCTACCACCAAGGCCAACTACGCCGAGTGGGCCGCGTGATGAAGGTGAGGCCCGTGCACGCACATGTGGGAGGCAGCCCAGACGGCGACGCCGACCACGATCAGATCGACGGCGCTGATGCCTCATCGCCGCAGCCCCGCCCGAGATGCGCTTCGCTCTCCAACAAGCGATCGCCAAGGAGGCTTGGGACGCCATCGCCGCGCACGCGACGGCAGCCGACCGCGCCCGCAAGTCCACATCGCAGCACTTCGCGACGGAGTGGGAGACCCCGCCTTCAAGCCGTGAGAGGACGTTGATGACTTTGCTCTCCGCCTCAACACTCGCCGCAGGTTGGTAAAGTTCGCGACGACACCTACAATGCAGGAGAGAGTCGCCGAGAAGCTCTTTCGCGCGGCCCCGAGAAGTACAAGCGATGGCTCGGCCGATCCAGTCCGCTGACCTTCCACGATGTCGATCGAGGAGGCGATAGGTCGCCTCAAGGTCGCCAACCAATGATGAGCCACGCCTCTCGACACTTCACCATTGGCGGAAGCTCCTCCTCACTGGAGGAGTGGGTCCGGCCAAGGTGACAGAAGAAGGGGAGCCTTCTTCCACGACAGCGGCCGACATGCAGCAAGCGCGCAAGCCGCGCAAAGACGCCAGCATGGGCACGAGGACGCGCCGAGGGTGATGACCGTGGAGGCGCCAGTATGGCGGCGCCTGGCAAGCAAGAGCCGCACGAGACGACTTGCTACAACCGCGCAAGCTTGGTCATTGGGCTGTGGATTGTCGATACCACGACGCCGCCGTGCCCACGCCGCACAAAGCGAGGAGGAGGAACAACCGCTCGCTCATTGCTCAGCGAGCATCGACCACCTCCAGCCGCACCGCCGCAACGCTCTCCTCCACCTTGACGAGCCAAAGCACACGCCTCCTCGCGAAAGTTCCGCAACAAAGAAGACCGACGGTGGTGCTCGACACCGCGACACCCACCACATGACCGGCGGCGGAGTTCTTCTCCGAGCGTGACTCGGGCGCTCGAGGCTCACTGTTTGGGGACGCCCGCGTGGAAATCAAGGACGACGCTCGCTTCTAGGATCGAGATGGCTCAGATTCTCACAAGGAGACACACAAGACTTAGGGGAGATTGATGGATAAGTCTCGAGTTATTTTTGCCGCCTTCAAGGACAAAGATCCTTGATCAAGCAAGTTAGCATCTCTTTAGGACAACATCTTTGGACAGAGCATCTTGGACTAGCTTTAGGACTAGCTTTAGAGGACAGAGCATCTAGGACAGAGCATCTAGGACACAAAGATCTAGACAGAGATCTTAGACTAGCATATGCTTGGATATGCTCTGATATGCTTGGCATATGCTTAATGATTAGCCCTATAAAATTGATGGATAAGTCTCTGAGTTATTTTTACGCTCTTCAAGGACAGATCCTTGATCAAGCTGTTAGCATCTCTTTAGGACAACATCTTGGACAGAGCATCTTAGACTAGCTTTAGGACTAGCTTTAGAGGACAGAGCATCTAGGACAGAGCATCTAGGACACAAAGATCTAGACAGAGCATTTAGACTAGCATATGCTTGGCATATGCTTACTGATTAGCCCTATAAATATGTATCCCCAACCCCTCATGTTGGCATGGCATTGTGAAGAGAAATATACAAGAAAAAATTGTCCCATCTCCAAGTGTCATCCTCTCCATGAGAGTAAGGATCTTGCTATCACCAACAGTAAGAGTCCAGCGACTAACAGTGGGAACAGGTATATTGGGCTGTGCTATCTGAAACTAGTTGTTTGAATTCTGAAAATCTGCAACAGGAAACAAAGCAATAACGTTTGCCCAGTCCTTTCTTTTGCTGTATTTGGTCACATCCTGCCATTTTGTCATAATTGGTGTATGTAACTAGATCCTAATTGTGTTTTACAAGTTTTGTCCAGCATTTTTTCAAGGAATTTCTTATCCTGATCGCTATAAGAAAGCTATGCTGATAGCTTGCGCAATGGTATGCAAATAACATGGGCAATGGAACAAGGTATATCTCTGTTGTTTCCTTGATCTGTTGATAAAGCTAATTTAAGCTGCCGGTGTGCATTTTAACTTATTTGCAATTATTTCTTTCCTGAATTCATGATTCTAGAAGACTAGAAACCTAGTAATTTTTGTGCTTTCCATACAGTTAAGTAGTCTTTTCAGCTAATTGATTGATGCCTGCTAATATTGGGGGAATGTCATGGACTAATTATTTGTTTTTGTCACTGCTTGTTGACGGTATTTTTTAGTTGCTTACACTTATGCGGACGATGCTTAAGAATAGTACTTCAAAATAAATGGATAATTTTTTTGGTCCAGCATGTGCCATTGATGCCTTAAGAAGATGCACTGGTGGTGGTGGTCCTGTAACTTTATTTGTGATGCCACATACATCATATATGAAATTGCTACTATTAGTTCAGTAGTTTTGCTCTAGATTCAGCCCTTCAGTTGAAAGGTTTTGTAGTGCAGAACAAGACATAGGTGCCTATGCAAATATGGTGTTACCCTCATTACCAGCGTCTTCTCATTTTTAGACTACTTGAACATGGCAACCTGGCTATCATTTGATCTAGTTAACTTAAAAATAGGAACTGACCTTTTTTTTTAATTCAGCGAAGTGTAGCTCCATGTGTTGTTCTTATATCATCTAAATGTTTATAATATCCTCTTTACAGATGATGGTCTCATATATTGCTAAATCATACTTTAGATATTCTGACTTCACACATTTTAAGTTGAACTCTCCGATAATTCTGTCCAATGTAGGCTATATGCAAAAGTTTACCAATCCAGGCTGCAACAAAGGCTTACTCAAGCCACTAGTAAGCACGTCATTGTGAGCGGACATGTCTCTTGAGATCTAACACCAGGGGTGATCTGCTGGATCTATCCATTCTTGCTTGGAAATAAAAATTATTTATTGTATGAATATTTTCTTCACTCACTTCACTTATGTTTTGTGGACCTTTGGTTGTTGTATGCGAAGTTTATATATGTAAATGTTGGTGAGTTCGTGTTAGATCTAACTAATGAGTTGTATTAGAGTTGACTCTACTTTGAGACTATAAATAAAGGGTGTGGGATCCTACGGGATACACACAATATTCCAATTATCTACATGGTATCAGAGCCACCATCCACCACCAAACCCTAACCCTAGCCCTAGCCCTCACGCACTCACCCGCCGCCACCGCTGCTCCTCCCCTTTGTACCGGACGAATCTGCATAACCGCCGCCGCCGTACATCGCCGCGCCGTGGGCGCAGCCGCCGGCCGCCGGTTAGCGGACCGCCGCCGCCGGTAGCGTGGCTACCGCCGCCGCCGAAGTCGCTGGTTGTGCATCGCCGCCGCCGGTAGCGTGGCCGCCGCAGCCGAAAGTCGCGCCGCCGCCGCCGCCGCCACCGCCGCCGGGAGAAGGAGCGCCGAGAAGGAAGCTCGAGAAGAAACCGAGACGCGCTCAGGAGAAGAAACCGAGGGAGAGGCCGCCGACAAGAAACCGAGGGAGAGGCAGAGGTCGCTTGCTTGAGGTTCAACCAAAGAAATTCCGCATGATTTGGGTAATTGTAAAGGCGCTCATCCAGTTCGCCGTAACATTGATGCGTGAAGAATTGCCGCGGATCGTGGGAGATACGCGCGCATATCTTGGCAAGAATTGACATTGCTCGTTGTTTAAGAAGATGAACCTTGAAGAAATTGAGGTCGCGAGGAAGGAGGAGGAAGAAGCCGCAATGAGGGCGTAGAAGAGAGAAGAGAGGCGCTTGTTGAGACTACTTCTCGCTAGTAACTCAAGGTGACATGAGAAGCATGTTACAAGACCTCTTATGCACAGAATGATAGGTCCGAGGGTTGGTGCAGGTCATCCGACTTAAAGTCGAGCTAATGCCGAATGATATAAAATTGGAAGAAAGTAAAAATACCCGAGTTGGTCTAGAAGGGCTCACTAATTTCGAGGATGAAGGGGTGGAGCACTACTCGCGGAGACTTGGCGCTGAGCCTACTGCACAAGGCTAGCATGGATTGAGGATGTGGAACACCACCAACTCGTGGTGGTAGCTTGGTTGCTAACTTCAATGTCTCTATCCATCGCCGAATGGTGGAGATGATGCAGAGTGCACCGCGATGTAGAAGATGTTGAGCAACATGTACTGGGGTAGTGAAATGTGATGATGATGGTGGAGATCCAAGGCAAGGTGGGGCCTCAAACAGAGGAGAACACTGCCCAGAGTATGTTAGTGAACTGCAAAGAATCAGTGGGGCGATTTAGATCACTATGATCCACCGCAGCTAATATGTGCCGTGATATTGAGGTCGGTAGAGTGTGGTCGCAACGCAGACGGTTACACACTTTTTAAAAGGATCAACTCAAGTTTGAGAGTCGAAGGGCTGCCATGTTTCACTTGGCAAACTTGCCTACTATGGAGGAGGCTATTTCAAAGAATGGTGCAGAGGAGGTTCGACTACGAGTAATAGGGATAATAACCCTGCTCGATCCGCATATGCCATACCGTATGATAGGGAGTGCTACAACCGTGGATAAAAGAACATCCGAGCCGTGCTTGTCCTTCTCCACGCATGGAGGTCGAGGTCGTGGTGGTCGGGAGGCCGAGTTGAGATTATCGAGGCCAAGGTGGAGATCGTGGTTGTGGAGATGGAGGTCGAGGAAGGGGCCGCACCGCCCCGCAGAGCTAATATGGCTCCCGACAGAGGAGATCACGCCCATACTGACACAGCGATCAAGCTATGCAATGGGACAAGTGGCAGCAAGGAAAGGCATTGAAGGAGACTTCATGATTTCACCTCCTTTGGTCACTTTGCAAATTACGCCCACGGGTAAGGTACTGTGCACATGCCCTTGCATCCACATATAAGCACTCTCGTATTGATTGGATCATAGATTCAGGGGTATCCAAGCATGTCACGGGTTCTCTTAGTGCTTTTGCATCTTACACCCCATATACTCATTCTGAAACTGCCCAAACAAATTGATGGGACCTCTCACTTATTTAGGTGTAGGATCCTGAGAGTGCACACCATCTATTGCTTTGTCCTCCGCCTTGCATGTTCCTCCTTTCCACCAACTTTCTTTCAATTAGTTCTATCATTGATCAATTCAAATGCACTATCACATTTGATAAGGATTTGTGTTTGTTCCAGGAGAAGAGAACTAGGAAGAGGATTGGGACTAGAGTAAAGCGTAATGGGCTACAGACATTGATCAAAGTTGATGCGCATTGGTCGTGGGTCAGAGGAGGACTCGAGAGAGAAGTTTTGTTACATCATCGTCGCTTAGGACATTTATCATTTGAGAGTTTAAGTCAGTTATTGTAACATCCCAATTTTTTGAGTTTTAAAAATCTTTTAATAGTTAGTAGGGAGAAAATTCACCATTTGGATTTATTTGAATTTAAATTCAAAAGCTTAATATTGCACTTTCCAATCAAAAATATTTAATGTGAATAATCCCAACATGAACATTAGCCAAAACTATTTTATTTGGGTTCTATGTGCCTAGATATATTTTCTAGATTTTTCTAGAATTTTTCTGAGTTCATTTGCTATTTTCTATTGCTTATTTGAATTTCTGGTATTTTTTAAAATAGAAAAGCTATTAAAATCTCATAAATCCTCTCGGGCCGAATCTCTTCCTCCGCCCATCCTTCACAGACACTCATCTCCCGCAGCCGCAGCCTCACCCACCACGCACCGCCTCCGCCGACAAGCGACCCCACCGCCGCCTCTGCCCTTTCTTTCTCTCTCTCTCCGAGTGCCCTGCTCATCCTCCGCCATTGATCAAGCATGAACGGCCGATGCGCGGTGTTAACCGGAGGTTCCGATCGCCCTTGATTGTGGATCGCTCGATCGATCCGACGGCCGATCTTGAGTCGCTTTGCACCGCGCTGCTTTGCACGCCCGCGCTCGAGCCGCCGCCGACGTGGGCCCTCGACCTTCTCGGCTTGCCCCGAGTCCGTTAGGATACGATCTCCGCCGCCGCCGCTTTTGGGCTCGTGCCTCGGACTCTCCTGTGCCTTCGTATAAAAGGGAGGTAGCCCCGTGTCCGCACTCAACCCTAGCCGCCGCTCGCGCCAAACCCTAGCCGCCGCAGGCTCGAAGTTCGCTTGGCGCCACCGCCAACTCCGACGAGCTCTTCCGCCGCAACCGAGCCGCCGAAGCCGTGGTCCGCACCACCGCATCGCACGGAGCGCGCTTCACCTGGTGGCCTTCGCCACGAGCGCCACCGAGCACCGATCCCGCCGAGCCCAGAGCCCATCCGCCGCTTAACGCCGCCGCCACAGACGCTCCCGACAACCGCGAGCACACCTACGAAGTTCCTCGTGCTACCCCGCCACGCCGATACCACTCACCGCCGGTGAATCACCGCCGCTCGCCGACTCGATTCCCGAGCGCCGCCGCCGCCGTAGCCGCGCCGCCACTCGCCGCCACCTCGCCGCGCCACGTGTTGCATGCGTGGTCGCTCGTCGCCAGGCGCGCGGGCACGCCCACCGCCCACATTCAATCACCAGACTTGGTCTAACGTGAGTTATCTCACTGACATGTGGGTCCCACATGTCAGGATTTTCTGTTTTTTCTTTTAATTCCCGAAATTCCTTCGCTGACGTCAGCATTGTGCAATAATCCGATTTTTCTTTAGAGAAATAATTCGAAAATTCTGGAAAATCCAAATTAGGGTCTCTTTTAGATTTAAAACTTCCAGAGCTCATAACTTTTGCATCCTAACTCTGATTGAGCCCATTCAAATTTCTAAATTGATCTAAATTCGAGATCTATTTATCTAAGACTTGTATTTAATTTTTGGAGCTTGTTTTGCCTTTGTTATTTATTTTTTTTGTTTGTTTGTTTCGTTTGCGAGTAGACGTCGATTCGTCGGGGAATTTCATTGAGGAAGGAGCACCCCAAGATCAAGACCAGTACATAGACCTTTTCCAAGGCAAGTCATACCTTTGATCATCTTGAACCCAGTTTTCAAATTACTTTGCGTTAAAGTATTGCATTTTATGTTAATTATGTATTTAAATGTTTTGGGCATAGTTATTATTCAATTTGTTATCACCCCTTGGCCTTGTATGTCATAATTCCTTATCACCCTAGATTGGTTTATTGGTTGGTAGTATTATAGCACCAACGTGGGTTGGTTAGATGCGAGTACAATTGCTTAGCCATGCCACGAGTCTCACATCTCATGTAAGTTGTAATTTATCAAATGTGACTAAGTGACTATGGAACTATGTGTAAAACTATGTGCTATGTGTTATTACTTCGTGATGGCATGTGTTGCAATAAACCAACTGGGTGGTAAAGGATTTAGACTGAGGCAAGTGGTGGAAACTGTGTGATATGGTGGAAGTCGTGGTGCTTGGGTTTGATAATTTGTGTGGCTTAGTTAGAACATGGAAGTCTTGCCTTGGTCAATTAAGGACTTAACTTTGTGCGCATTGAACCGAGCTCATCAGCACGCACCACATGCCCGGTATGGGACGGCCTAACTTAGTGTTATGGATTCTCGTGCATTGATGTTCGTGGATAGGTTAGCCGTGTGACAGGTGGAGGTGTGACTACTTGGTGGTTGCATCATGGGACGGTTCACCGCTTCTGTCCAAATGTGTGTGTTATACCAATTCTATGTGAGCCAGATAGCGGAAAGCACATCAGAATGTCAATGTTTGAGATGAAGTTTCCAACTGCTTTTGCTACGATTGGTGCTTGCTACACTAGTTGTATCTTGTGGGTAAAGTGTACAACCTCTCGCAGAGTGTTAAATCAATCTATTCGAATAGCGCATCCGCGGTCATGGACATGCTCGGGATTTCACACGAGGGGTAGTTTTCATAAAATGTTGGGATGGGAGTCAGACCTCAATCATATGGCTATGTGAAATAATCTGCTTAATGTGACTTTGTGGAAATAATCATAAATTAATATTGTCTATTTGTTTTGATTTATGCTTTCAATCTACTATTCATATTCAATTGCAAATGTTACTTTATGCAAAAGAACCACAAAGCCTTTACTTTGGAATAAACTCGATCTATAAATTGCACTCGTGGTATGATTTATGAGTACGGTTGTGTACTCACGCTTGTTGTAAAACTTGCGCCCAAACCTACGTAAGAGGAGTCTACGCCGCTGAGGTGGAGTTCGCCAAGGTTGTTGATCGTTAGGTCCGATCCCGCTGTTGTTCGTGGTGAATTGGTGGGATCTACGCCGAGTTATTTCCGCTCCACGCTGTTTTATTCTCTCGTTAGTTCTCGCGTGGCTTAATAAGTGTAAACTCGACCATAAGGTCAAAACCCTTATTTGTTATTCAAACTAATCGTTTACTTTATTTATCGCTTGTGTGGATCGATATTTACCTATGTTGACACTGTGTGCACTAGCGTGATCCTGGACTAGTGCAGTATACGCAGAGGGTTCCAGAATCGTAATTTTGGGTCCCGACAGAGGTGGTATCCGAGCCATACTGACTGTAGGTCTTGACCTTAGTTAGATTGGCCATATTTAGAGTGTCCAAACTATTTTCTAAAGGAAAATTTAACTTGCAAGGTTAATTAATTGCTTAACTCTTCTCATATCTCTCTCGCCTCAACTTTTGCTATAATCTCTTCTCTCTCCGCTGTTTTAAAAGTTGCTCTTACCCTCTTCGTCTGTCTTGACAGATGCCTCGTCTTCAGAGCTATGGTGCACGCACTGGAGGATACGCCGCCGAGCTTTGAAAGTCATGCAGGTGTTCTGAGGTTTTGATCGCCCGCTGTACGCCGGCAACAATCGGATCTCGGAATGGACAAAACCGTGGCGTGATCTGCCGCTCGACGACCGCGCCAGAGGAACGATAAGGCAAGTCAACCTTCGCACGCCTTGGTGAGGAAGATCACTTGGCCGAAGGTATCCAGAGTCGCCGCTTGGCCATGCCGCGATTCGCAACATCTACGCACGGAGCTCCAAGACACCGCCTTCCATTACCACCCTGTGGCCGCCAGAGATTTGCCACCGCTACCCGCCCACGCAGAAGAGAGCAACGCTACCATCGCGGCACCTTGCACGCTCGTGGTCGCCAAGAGGAGGCCTTGAGAGGACTATCACGGAGTTGGATCATGTCTACGGCTTTGCAGAGAATCAAGAGAAGGTCGCCACCCGCAAGAGATTCTCTACGACTGTGTTCCCAAAGGAGAGGAAGACCCGAGGAGGAACTCAAGAAGATCCGAGGAAGGCCCCGCTGAGCCGTAAGATGCAGAGCAGAGGAACCACCGAGCTGGGCTTGCACCGAAACGCCTATTCCCGCCGCACCAGCCTGTGGCATCGGATCGGGCTTGCCAAGATGCCGCTCACTCTCCGAGTCTACAACCGTCAGAGCGCCGCCACGGCCAGGAGGCTTTCGAGTAGTTGTCCTAGTCTCGATCTTTCAGCTTAGCCGCTGGGCTAGTGAGTCGCCCTTTAGGCGGTAGTTTTTTGTGCTTAGGTCGTTGTTTCTTTTGAAAAGTAGTATGAGCCGCAAAGGCCCTTAGGCATTTGTTGCAGCCATACTAAGACCCTAATTAATAAAGGTATTTCATTTGAGTTTCTTGAGTCGTGTTTCGTTGGGTTTAACTCTACCCCCGCTAGTTCTTAACTTATCTTATGTTTGCTACCTTATCTAACCCATGGAGCTTCGCAGATGGTTCAAACTCGCCGATCACCGCTAGTGGTTCCTGCACTCAAAGACCGAGAAGTGATGAGCAACCAACACAGGAGTGCCCGCCACAAGCACCCCGATTGACTTGCAAACTTTGAGTTTTCATGGCAAAGCACAGCACTCACCGATGAATACTATGATGACTCGATGCAAGCTATGAACAACTGTGCCAACAACAACAACAACAATCAATGATGGAGCCCCACCGCTCATGGTCACCATGGACCATCCAAACTTGCAACTTATGAGGACTCGCCCACCAATATTTTCTCGACACGATCCCCAGAGGCGTATGATTGGCTTCGGTCATCGAAAGAAAGCTACCGACACCCAAAGGCGTTGACCGTGAGAAGGTCCTGTATGCCACTCACCAGATGGAGGGCACAGCCGCTGAATGGTGGGAAAACTTCTGTGCCGCGCATGAGACGCCACAAGATATCACATGGGAAGAATTTTCTGCAGCTTTTCGCCAGTATCATGTACCAGAAGGCATTATCGATCTGAAGAAGGATGAGTTCCGCGCTCTCAAGCAAGGAGCTATGTCAGTGTCTGACTATCTTAACAAGTTCTCTCAGCTAGCTCGCTATGCAGCAGAAGATGTAGCCACAGATAAGGCTCGCCAGAGTCGCTTTTTAAAGGGACTAAACACTGGACTGCAAGTTAGTCTGATCGCCCATACTTTTCCTGGTTTCCAAGAGCTGGTCAATAAAGCCTTTGTTTTAGAGGACAAACAGAAGGAACTGGAAGATAACCGTAAGCGCCGGATGGCTCAGCAGGAGAACCATCAATCACAGCAGAGGGCAAGAACAGTGCCATCACAGTTCAACCGGTTTCACCCTGCACTTCGCTCAAAGCACTCGCACCAACTTCAAGACTCGCCCACCGCCCGTAACTTCCGCAACCCTCGCACTGCCAACCCTAACTCGGGAGCAACCAGCAGAACGCATCACTGTATGTTACACTGCCGCCACCAGACATTTTTCTAACCAATGTCCGCAGAAGGGTACAATCACTCCAAGATGTTTCAACCTTGAGCTACGCCATCCAAGACGCCAAAGACCTGCATCAACCAAGGAGCTTTACGTTGCCGGCCAAGCCGAGGAGCACCACAGTCGCGGATCGAGGCCGTGGTCAACCACGCCACTGAAGGAGCCCAGAATCACCAAACGCCGATCGGGTAAGTTTATGGTAAACTCGCGACCTGACGGCTTTGTTTGATTCTCGAGCTTCGATTCATTTGTTTCTCGAATGTTTGCAACCAAGAATATTTTGGAAGTTATGCAACTTAAGCATACTCGTTAGTCCAACGCTGGAGCAGAGCTAAGTGCTAGAGTGGGATGTTTAGGAGCTAAGTTACTCATAGCCGAGTTGAGTTTCTAGCCAACCTAATTGTTCTAGATACCCAAACCTTAGATGTCATTCTTGGCATGGATTGGTTATCCAAGCACAAAGTCGTATAAATTGCGTCAAGAGTCAGAATAATCGAGGATACCAAGGGAAACAAGATAGAATTTCTCGCCACCTCGGGCAGTGATGGACATCTAATAGTGAATACCAAGACTCGCCCCAGAGGAAGTACCACCGCCGCTGAATATCCAGATGTGTTTCTAGAAGAATTACCAGGAATACCACCAGATCGTGCCATTGAGTTTGTCATCGACTTAGTGCCAGGGACAACACCAATTTCAAAGAGACCATATCGGATGCCAGCCGATGAATTGGTAGAGATGAAGAAACAGATAGAAGAACTTCTTGAGAAAGGTTTCGTGAGACCTAGTTCGTAGCCATGGGGAGCGCCAGTGTTGTTTGTCAAGAAGAAAGATGGAAGCATGAGGATGTGTATTGATTACCGCCTCAACGGTTACCATCAAGAACAAATACCCACTACCCCTGATAGATGATCCGCTTGATCGATGAAAGGAGCCGAGTGTTCTCAAAGATCGACTCGCATCGTGTTACCACCAACTAAAGATTTGTCCTAAGGATATACCAAAACCGCTTTCAACGCGGTATGGACATTATGAGTTCTTAGTCATGTCTTTTGTCCGACTAATGCCCCGCATATTTCATGAACATGATGAATAAAGTATTCATGGAATATTTGGACAAGTTCGTAGTTGTGTTCATTGATGATATTCGTGTACCCAAGTCGGAGGAAGAACACGTCGAACATTTAAGAATAATATTGAAAACTCAGAGCATCCGCTGTATGCCAAGTTCAAGAAGTGTGATTTCCGAAGAAGGAAGTTGATTTCCTTGGTCATGTGATGACAAACGAGGAGTAGCAGCTGACCCCGTGAAAGTCAAAGCAGTTGTTACATTGGGAGCAGCCCAAGATCAGAATCTCGATTCGCAGCTTGGGAATTGCGGTTTTACCGCTGTTTCATCGAAGGATTCTCATCGATTGCTGCCTCTACGCAATTGTTGAAGAAGGAGAAAAGTTCACTTGACTCACCGTGAAGAAAGTTTTCAAGAATTAAAGAAGCGCTTGACTACACTCTGCAGGTTGATTCTCGCCAGATATTCGCAAGGATTTCGATATCTATTGTGATGCTTTGCGTCAAGGATTAGGATGTGTCCTGATGCAAGAAGGAAGAGTTGTCGCTCACGCGTCAAGGCAATTGAGGCCACACGAGGAGAATTACCCCACTCATGATCCGGAATTAGCCGAGTGAATGTTTAAAGATTTACGCCACTACCTTATCCAGAATCGCCGTGAAGTCTACACAAATCATAAGAGCTCAAGTACATCTTCACCCAATGATTTGAACATGAGGCGTAGAAGATGGTTAGAATTGATCAAGGATTATAATCTTGGAATCCACTACCATCCCTAAAAGCCAACGAGTTGCGCACGCCTAAGTCGTAAGAGTTACCGCAATGCTTTGGAAGTAAAGGAAAGTTGCCTGTAACTTTATGAAGAATTTCATAAGCTAAGGCGAAGTTGTGTCCGGCTGATTCAGAGCCAATTTGGAGGTACAACACCCGGAGAAGCGATTCGTGAAGCACAACCAAAGGATTCCGTGTTGTCGACATCAAGGTCAAAATGGCGTATGGAAATTCAAAGACTTTACCAAGGATGATCAAGACATACTGATTAATGATCGATCTGGTACCGTATATCGATGGTCTAAGGCGCTTAATCTTAAAGGAAGCCCATGACTCAAAGTATTCGATTCACCTCGAAGTACTAAGATGTATCAGATGTTAAGAACAAATTTTGTGGCCAAATTTGAAGCAGAAGTCGCAGAGTTCGTTGTCTTGTGCGACACCCGCCGTAAGGTAAAGGCAGTAACACTAGAGACCCGCAGTTTGTTGCAACCGCCAAGATTCCGTAATGGAAGTGGAAGAGATCGAATGGATTTCATCACCGGTTTACCCAAGACCCAATCGGGTTACGATTCGATCCGTAATAGTCAATCGCTTGACCAAAGTCGCCCATTTTCGCCAAACCAAAACCACGCACTCGTGAGATCGCCTTATGGAGTTGTAGATGGCCGTAATTGTCACTTCACGGTGTGCCCAAGAAGATAGTATCGATCGAGGATCTCGCCACCTCTCGCTTTTGGCAGAGTTTGCATGAAGCATTGGGTACCCATTTGAATTTCAGCATCGCGTATCATCCACGCATGCATGGACAGATCAAAGAGTTAATCGATATTGAGGATATGCCGAGAGCTTGTGTTTATCTAATGCCGCCTCGATGGGATAAGAGTTTACCATAGGCGTAATTCTCGCATAACAATAGTTATCAAGCTAGTCCGCAAATGTCACCATTTGAAGCTTTGTATGGCCGCGTTCGCCGAACCTCGTTAAATTGGTCGTAAACAACCAACGCTCAAAGATTCGCCCCGACATTATTCAAGAAGTAGAAGAGCAAGTGGCCATGATCAGAGAAAGATTGAAGATAGCTCACCTGTGCGTAAGAGCTATGCGGATAATCGTCGTCGTGATCTCAGCTTTGAACCCGAGGATTTCGTCTATCTTCGAGTTACCCCGCTCAGATGTGTAAAAAGGTTTCATGCCAAAGGGAAGCTTGCCCCGAGGTATGTTGGTCCGTTCAAGATTTTGGAACGCCGTGGAGAAGTTGTTACCGCTTGAGCTACCACAACAAGTAGCGTGGAGTGCATGATGTCTTTCATGTCTCAGAATTGAAGAAGTGCCTTCGTGCCGTAAGAGCAAGCCTCGCTGAGTCGATTGATTTAAAAGAGGATCTCACCTACAAGGAGCAGCAAATAAGATTTTGAATGTCGCAGAGCCTCACCGTAAGCAAGACTGCTCATTTTTGCAAGGTCCAAGTGGAGCAACCACTGTAAGGAGAAGCAACGTGGGAACGTGAAGAAGAGTCAAAGCCGAGTTTCCTAGCCTTTTCTAGCTAGCCCGATCTCGGGTCGAGATTCCTTTAAGGGGGGAGGTTTGTAACATCCCAATTTTCTGAGTTTTAAAAATCTTTTAATAGTTAGTAGGGAGAAAATTCACCATTTGGATTTATTTGAATTTAAATTCAAAAGCTTAATATTGGACTTTCCAATCAAAAATATTTAATATGAATAATCCCAACATGAACATTAGCCAAAACTATTTTATTTGGGTTCTATGTGCTTAGATATATTTTCTAGATTTTTCTAGAATTTTTCTCGAAGTTCATTTGCTATTTTCTATTGCTTATTTGAATTTCTCTGTATTTTCTAAAATAGAAAAGCTATTAAAATCTCGAATCCTCTCGCCGAATCTCTTCCTCCGCCCATCCTTCACTATACCACCATCTCCCGTGACGCAGCCTCAGCCGCCACACGGCGCCTCTCCACTGAAGTGGACCCCACCGCCGCCTCGCTCTCTCTCTCTCTCTCTCCGAGTGCCCTGCTCATCCTCCGCCGCTGATCAAGCATGAACGGTTGGATGCGCGTGTTAACCGGACGCCCGATCGCCCTTGATTGTGGATCGCTCGATCGATCCGACGGCCGATCTTGAGTCTGCTTTTGCACCGCGCTGCCGCACGCTCCGCCCGAGCCGCCGCCGACGCAGTGGGCCCCGACCTTCAGGCTTGCTCTCGAGTCCGTTAGGGATACGATCTCCACCGCCGCCGCTTTTGGGCGCTTCGTGCCTCGACTCTCCCAGCCTCCGGTATAAAAGGAGGTAGCCTCGTGTCCGCACTCAACCCTAGCCGCCGCCTCACGCCAAACCCTAGCCGCCGCAGGCTCAAGATCGCTTGGCGCCGCCAACTCCGAGAGCTCTTCCGCCGCAACCGAGCCGCCGAAGCCTGTGGTCCGCACCACCGGCATCGCACGAGCCGCGCTTCACCTTGGTGGCCTTCGCCACGTGAGCGCCACCGAGCACCGATCCCGCCGAGCCCGTAGCCCTCCGCCGCTAACTAACGCCACGCCGCCACAGACGCTCTCGACCACCGTGAGCACACCTACGAGTTCGCCGTGCCACCCCGCCACGCCGATACCACTCACCGCCGGTGAATCGCCGCCGCTCGCCAGACTCGATTCCCGAGCGCCGCCGCCTCGTCAGTAGCCGCTGGCCACACTCGCCGCCACCTCACCGCGCCACATGTCGTGATGCGCGTGGTCGCTTCGCCGCAGGCGCGGTACGGTCCACCGGCCCAGAGTCAATCTCGCCAGAGACTTGGTCTACCGTGAGTTATCTCACCGACATGTGGGTCCCACATGTCGATTTTCTGCTTTTTCTTTTAATTCCGAAATTCCTTTGCCGACGCAAGATTGCGCAATAATCCGATTTTTCTTTAGAGAAATAATTCGGAAATTCTGGAAAATCCAAATTAGGGTTTCTTTTAGATTTAAAACTTCCAAAGCTCATAACTTTTGCATCCTAACTCCGATTGAGCCCATTCAAATTTCTAAATTTATCTAAATTCTAGATCTATTTATCTGAGATTTGTATTTAATTTTTGGAGCTTGTTTTGCCTCTGTTATTTATTTGTTTTGTTTATTTGTTTCGTTTGTGAGTAGACGTCGATTTGTCGTGAATTTCGTTGAGGAAGGAACACCCCAAGATCAAGACCAGTACATAGACCTTTTCCAAGGCAAGTCATACCTTTGATCATCTTGAACCCAATTTTCAAATTACTTTGTGTTAAAGTATTGCATTTTATGTTAATTATGTATTTAAATATTTTGGGCATAGTTATTATTCATTTATTATCACCCTTGGCCTTGTATGTCATAATTCCTTGTCACCCTAGATTGGTTTATTAGTTGGTAATATTATAGCACCAACGTGGGTTGGTTAGATGCGAGTACAATTGCTTAGCCATGCCACGAGTCTCACATCTCATGTAAGTTGCAATTTATCAAATGTGACTAAGTGACTATGGAACTATGCGTAAAACTGTGCTATGTGTTATTACTCGTGATGGCATGTGTTGCACTAAAACCAATCGGGTGGTAAAGGATTTAGACCGAGGCAAGTGGTGGAAATGTGTGATATGGTGGAAGCTGGTGCTTGGGTTTGATAACTGTGTGGCTTAGTTAGAACATGAAAGTCTTGCCTTGGTCAATTAAGGACTTAACTTTGTGCGCCATTGAACCGAGCTCATCAGCACGCACCACATGCCCGTATGGGACGGCCTAACTTAGTGTTATGGATTCTCGCATTGATGTTCGTGTGGATAGGTTAGGTCAGGTGACAGGTGGAGGTGTGACTACTTGGTGGTTGCATCGCGACGGTTCGCCGCTTCCTCGTCCAGCGGTGTGTGTTATACCAATTCTATGTGAGCCAGATAGCGGAAAGCACATCGGGAATGTCAATGTTTGAGATGAAGTTTCCGAACTGCTTTGTTACGACAGGCTTGCCACACTAGTTGTATCTTGTGGGTAAAGTGTACAACCTGTGCAGAGTGTTAAATCAATCTATTCGAATAGCCGCGTCCGCGTCATGGACATGCTCGGGATTTCACACGAGGTAGTTTTCATAAAATGTTGGGATGGGAGCCGTGACCTCAATCATATGGCTATGTGAAATAACTGCTTAGCCAGGTGACTTTGTGGAAATAACTGTTAAATTAATATTGTCTATTTATTTTGATTTATGCTTTCAATCTATTATTCGTATTCAATTGCAAATGTTGCTTTTATGCAAAAGAACCACATAAGCCTTTACTTTGGAATAAACCTGCATTTATAAATTGCACTCTGTGGTATGATTTGCGAGTACGGTTGTGTACTCACGCTTGTTGTAAAACTTGCGCCCAAACCTACAGAAGAGGAGTCCACGCCGCTGAGGAGGAGTTCGCCAAGGTTGTTGATCGTTAAGGTCTGGATCCCGCCTGCTGCCGTGGTGAATTTGGGATCTACGCCGGAGTTATTTCCGCTCCACTGCTTTATTCTCTCGTTAGCTCGCGTGGCTTAATAAGTGTAAACTCACTATAAGGTCAAAACCCTTATTTGTTATTCAAACTAATCGCTTACTTTATTTATCGCTGTGTGGATCGATATTTACCTATGTTGACATCAGGTGTACTAGCGTGATCCTCGACTAGTGC
The DNA here is from genome assembly GCA_036346255.1 of Ampelocalamus luodianensis. Classification (NCBI taxonomy): domain Eukaryota; kingdom Viridiplantae; phylum Streptophyta; class Magnoliopsida; order Poales; family Poaceae; genus Ampelocalamus; species Ampelocalamus luodianensis. The sequence continues at coordinate 19,496,111 of CM070622.1, read as the reverse complement.
AAAGATAATGCAGAGGGTTCTAGAATCGTAATTTTGGGTCCCGGCGCTATACCCCGATTTGTTCAAAAGGGTAGACAAGAGTAAACTTGTGTGTGATGCTTGTGAGTTTGGAAAGTATACACGGTCTACATATAGTAGTATTGGTCTTCTGAGTTATGAACCTTTATATTAATACATTCGATGTTTGGGGTCCGTGCTCGCCATTTCGTGAGTGGCTTTAAGTGGTTTGTCACATTTATTGATTGCTATACTGTGATGACTTGATTTATATGATGAAGCACAAGAACAAAGTCCTTCTGTTTTGTGACTTCCATAGGCTAGTTGCTTCCTGGGCTTTGACGCAGGTTCGCATTCTTCGATCAGATAATGGAACTGAGTATGTTAATAAGGAGTTTGCAGCGTATCTCTCAGAAGAGGGGATACTTCATCAGACTACTTGTCCAGGAACCCCACCTCAGAATGGAGTGACTGGAAGAAAGAATCGACATTTGTTGGAGGTAGCACGTTCACTCATGTTTCAGATGAATGTGCCAAAGGGATTGTGGAGCGAGGCAGTAATGACGGCAGTGTATTTCATCAATCGCATGCCATCTCGAATACTTGGGATGAGGTCTTCAGCTGAACTTCTTTTGGGTCAACGGGAGTTCAAGGTGCCTCCCAAGGTATTTGGTTGTGTGTGTGTTTGTATGAGACCACCACCATCACTGGCATGTTGGATCCATGTGCATTGAAATGTATCTTTATAGGCTATTCATCGAGTCAGAAGGGCTATAAATACTAGAACCCAGTTGAACGAAGGTTGTTCGTGAGTATGAATGTGATATTCTGGGAGTTTGAGCCTTACTACATGAGTGGAGGTACTCTTGATCAGTATTTGTAGCTCTCTCCTATCATCGAGGGTGACAGTCGAGAGGGGAGAACAAGGAGAGTCAACGAGAAGAAGAAGTTATCGTGGGAACAATTCCGTGCCCAAACCTAACGGCATATGCGAGAGATGTCCTAGCACCAAAAGAATTGAAGGTTTATCAGAGAAGACGCTTTGGGAAACAGGGGGAGAAGTAGAGAGACAAGCAGTTAGCACCCGAGCCACCAACAGTAGAGACAACCATGAGCTTTCAATCGCTGGCCTTACCACACACGAACAATTTTTCTCAACACTGCCTTGCCGCTGATCCATCCCAAATCCTCCTCGGATCTCTCTCCATCAAGTTTCTTTCCTCCCCTTGGGGCGAGTGGTAATGTTCATTCTAATAACTCTCATTTCGAATTACCACTTGCACAACGTAGGAAAACTAGAGCTAATGCAGGAAAGCCTCCAGTCCGATATGGCTTTGAGCATGACGTTGCAAACTTCATCTCATATTCCCATATCTCACCGCATACAAAGCATCTATTGCATCTTTTAGACAAGGCATGTTCCAAAGGATTGGCAAGTCGCTACAGATCCTAAGTGGACTGATGTCATGAAGGAGGAACTTAGTGCACTTTAGAAGAACAAGACATGGGATCTTGTTCCACTTCCAATGGGAAAAAGGCAAAGAGGATGCAAATGGGTGTTTACAATTACAAACTCCTGAAGGCAAGGTAGAAAGATACAAGGCATGGTTGGTTACAAAAGGTTATAGTCAAACATATGGGATAGACTATGATGAGACCTTGCACTAGTGGCGAAGATGAGCACAAGAAGAACGTTGATCTCTGTGCAACTAACTTTGATGGCCCCTACATCGCTTGGATGTGAAGAATGCTTTTCTACATGGTGATTTACAAGAGGAGGTATACATGGAGGTTCCTCCAGACTTTGAGAACAGGCAGACTGAGAGGAAGGTGTGTAAACTCAAGAAGTCTTTATACGGTCTAAAGCAATCTCCAAGGGCGTGGTTTGATAGATTCAGATGTGCAGTCTGTAGTATGGGCTATTCTCAGTGCAATGGAGATCATACTGTGTTTTATAGGCATAGAGGATCACATATCACTATATTGGCAGTCTATGTTGATGATATTGTGATTACAGGAGACGATGCCGAGGAAATCAAGTCCTTGAAGAAAAAATTGGGAGAGGCATTTGAGGTGAAAGATCTTGGACCTCTTCGATACTTTCTTGGGATTGAGATTGCCCGTTCTTCGAATGGTATAGTTCTCTCCCACAGGAAGTATGTCCTTGATCTGCTGGCAGAAACAGGTATGCTTGGATTGATAGGAATCACAAGCTATGTGCTGAGTCGGGAGATCCAGTTGACAAGGAAGCTTATCAAAGGCTTGTTACGCCTCATCTATTTATGCCATACAAGACCCGATATTTCATATGCAAAGTGAGTCCGATTAGTCCATATATGCATGATCCTGCATTAGGACACATGGATGTTGTCTATCGAATCCTACTAGATTTGAAGAGTAGCCCTAGGAAAGGCCTTTGTTCAGAAGAATCAACATCCGAATATGGAAGGGTATTATGATGTCGACAATGAGCAAAGTGGATGACAGAGATCTACCGATATTGCATCTTTGTGGAGGTAAACTTGTGTCATGGAGAAGCAAGAAGGAGGTTGTGGCTCTGGCCCATCGCAGCAGAGTACAGAGCAATGGCGTTGGAGTGTGAGTGAAATGATATGGATGAAGGGTTATTGTCCGAGCTCAATATTGAGGAATAATCTCTTGGTATTGAATTGTGATAATAAACTGCAATCAACATTGCTAACAACCTAGCTCAAAGATGATCGTATCAAGCACATTGAGATTGATGTGTTTTTCATCAAGGAAAAGCTCGATGGCGTAATATTAAAATTAGAGTATGTCAAGTCCGTGAACAAGAATGATCGCTTTACTAAAAGGTTGTGTCCTAGTGAGGGTGCTACAATATGTAACAAGATGGGCATGATTGATATCTTCGGCCCATCTTGAGGGGGGGTGTTGGTGAGTTCGTGTTAGATCTAACTAATGAGTTGTATTAGAGTTGACTCTACTTTGAGACTATAAATAAATGTGTGGATCCCATGACACACACAATATTCCAACTATCTACAGTAAATCTGTAGGCTTTTGTTTGATGTAAGCTATTGACGCAAATATGTGTATGTGGATCTCAATGTGCAGGATAATGAACTAATAAAGTGTGCAAATGTGTATTTACATTTTTTTGTTTCTTACTTCCTTTATTCCCGATTTATGTGTTCGATTCCACAGAGAAACCAAATATCCTCGATGGGACAAACCATCGTAAAAATAGGATTGCAAACCTTACGCCAAAGAATTTACTTGACAAACTAGCCAACAGGATAGTCGTCGCGTAATAATTTCTCAAGAGTCCCGTCAGCAAGTTTAATTTCCCCATCGAGTTATGCCTGAGAGTTATTGCCTGATGAGTGGTCGTCGCGAATAATTTTCCTAATGTTTTTTCCTTTTTTCCTGACGGATTTTGGCCGTCACTAAAGATCTGAATTCTGATAGTGGCTCGACCGAGCCAAACCATGGTCGCTCCTGCTTAACCCAAACTAGGAAGAAGCACCATCTCTCTCTCTCTCTCTCTCTCTCTCTCTTTGTGTTAATGACAGCTAGGCCCCACTTTAATGATATTGCAAACTTGGATGCATAGTGTCGACTCTAATTTGGAACTTGGGACCAACGTGTTAATTTGTGTCATTCCTCGATCGAGATAACACACACAATTACATTGTTGGTTCGAACACATATCATGAAAATATAAAGCTATTATATAATATTAAACAAAGCGTAAATATACCTTAAGGCTTTTGACTTGCAAAGTTGGCGAGAGGTTAAATATTTTTCAGAGACACAACAAGCAGTAGTAGAATCAAAGTGTAACACGTGGAACCTCACGATACCCATCGGCAATCAACCGTGGGCTCGCACCTAGTTCTTGGCCTTCTTGATCTTCGCCTTGTCCAATGCTCATTGTCCTTGTAGCATTCTTTTATGCTTATCGACTAAAAGAATATAAATAGCTTACTCATGAGTACACAACCGCACTCGTGAGTCAATACACAATGCAATTATTATATATGCAAGGCTAAACAAAAGGGAGGCTCAAGGTTCTTTTATTTTGCACAAAGCCATTTATTGGAATAGGGTAAGTAGTAGCAAATCCTGAGACTTAACATTTTAACTAACACATATTTTTCATAAACTGGGTTTTGTTATAAAGTACTAGTGGAGATCCCATCTCCTATACCATTGAGTGACCACACCACCCAATGCTCGTGTCATATCCTCAGATATATCACCGGTCCTGCACTGTGCTTTCAATTCTCAGGACTCCAATCCATCATTTCCAACTGCTGGGCTCCAACCCAACATTCCAACTGATGGGCTCCAACCCACCCTTTTTATCCACACACAAATGGTTTTATAAAAATGAAAGCTAGATCAAGCAAGTTCTCAGTACCATTTTTGACCGTGAGCATGGCTATCCAGATAGTTTTCATACTCTGCAAAGTTTGTACACTTTACCCACAAGAGATATATCAACTTATACTGTCCCGACACACTTCCGTAGGTGTGTGGCTAATGTTGATTATCACAAAGCCTTTACAATGTCCCACCTTATCGCAATTTCACACCGCTAAGTATCACCTCCTTGGCTCGTGCCCCCAAGAGGTCTCCCTTTTACGTTGCGCATATCGGTGACTCCCTTACCCTTTGTACACTCTACACACCCACCAAGCAGAAATTAAGCAGGCGCGGACAAATTAGTTAGTCAGTCGCATCATACCGACTTGTGGTTGTACTGTTTTTACATGAGAGGTCATTACAAGATTTGGTCCTTAATTAACTTGGAAAGTACATCTACATACCAACATTCTCTCGTGCACCTAGTACCAGCCACTCTTTCTAAATCTGTTTTTCAGGTTTTATTTTATTTTTAAACATAACCTTTCTAGCCAACATACCAACTAGGCTCCAACCTCGACTGCCCAACATCATTTTGAAAGGTTTTTAATGATGTCGGGCAATTTAATACCCGAATGACAATGTATCTAAGCAAGGCTAAGCATGTCACTTAGATACAGACTTATTAACTAGTATGTAAACTATTAAATATAGAGTGACAAAGATAATGTCCAAATTCAAGGACTGGGAGTTTATACATAATTATTATTAAGACATTAACTATGAGCTAGACCAATATATTTGTATAAATCATAGCAATGCAATTTCATATTTAAAACAATATAATTGCAAAAATTAAGTGCAATATGATCAAAGTATTGACTCGCCTTGCCAAATATTCTGATAACCTCGGTCCTAATAATTATCCCACTCAAAGTTCTGATAATCATCACGCTCAATATGCTGACAATCATCCTGTTTAATGTCCTGATAATCTTGATTCTGGCTTCGCCCTTGTTGGGGTTGTTCCATTATATCTTCATATTCTAACTACGTAGAATACGATTAAACCCAAGACGACTGAAAGTATTCAAATGAAATACAATAAATCCAAATGCATTCAAACTAAAGGAAATACTTCAAATGAAAGTAAACAAATTTAACGATACCTTGAAAGAAGGGAGTACTTCAGATGAGACCAAACTATATTCATCTGGAGTTGATGAAGGAAATACTGGAGATGAGATATAATCAAGAAGTTGATGAAGGAAATACTTCGCATTTAAGTATAATGTAATAGTTGATGAAGGAAATACTTGCATAAAGTGTAACCAAAGAAACTGATGAAGGAAATACTTCAGACAAAATATAACCAAAGAAGCTAATGAAGAAAATACTACAGACGAAATATATCCAAAGGAGCTGATAAAGGAAATACTTCAGACCAAAGCAGATAAATCCAACAGAGAGAGAGAGAGAGAATGTCTGCAGGAACATTCCTCAATGGTTACCTAGATGGGAGAGATCACCCAGATAGATAGGATCCTTTGATCTACCTTCGGATCATGAATTGTATTTCTATCGGGAGCGGATAGCGACGGATGATAACTAGAGTCTAAATGATGTCGATCGGTGGTTAGACTACTATCACCCACGGGGCATATCATCGCCGCCACGCCACGCCTAGTCGCTTTAATGATTATTTTAGTTATTACTTCCTATTTACCAAGGAAGTTCCATGAAAGTCGTGAGACCTACGATAAGTGCGGGTTTGCTCGGCAAACATACGCCTCACCACACATGGGACCTAGCTCATTTACTAGTTTATCTTATCGATTTATATTTATCAAGGAAATTCCATGAGCCTTAGTTGGAACTTCGAGCATTGGCGGTACATTAGCCTACTCCTTTTAACGATAGACCTAAAAGTCGGTGACATAGCCCCTAGTTAGGTTTTAACGAAACAATCATTTTACCTAATTGATTTTTTTAATAGGGGTCTACTTGTAAGCGTATGTTTCTAGGATGTATTATCTTATGACAATAGCCTAGGGTTTACATGTCTTCGAGACCACTATATTAGATATACGACTCATGATCAGATGTGTACTTCGGGTATACCTGTAATGACAACTACTTGACATCTAATCATCTACACTAGCTCACCGATGATTTCATGTTAAGCCCTAATCACTAGTTACTATTATCAGTAGTTGCAATTTGCTAGTGACACATTCATTCACCGAGGTTAACTAACTAATTAACCTACTAATATCCTCATACTATTCATCTTAAGTTACTTTCTAGTTAAACATGTAGATCTAAACTAATATCCTCTCCGTGCTAAACACTATGAACTTATCCCTTTGTTTAATGCCTCTACATAATGACACTTTGATTTATCTTAATCTACTAACCTTATGACTATTATCATTTCGGTTTGATTTTTAAATATGTATTCACACTAGAAATGATAACAGCTTGCTTGTTTTTTAGTTAACCTCTAACTATCTAGGTTAACCGCCTTATATAATTTACTAATTACTTAATTTATTAAGTTGTTGTAATTTTTAGTAGTGGCTTAGGATTAGCTGTTGTATGATATATTACTTTCATTAATCATTTTGAGGCGATGACCTAGGACTCAATAGCTACTCAAGCATTCTATTCAAACATTAACGTCATATTAGCTAGCTATTATTACTGCTTATTATTGTTTGATCCAATGCGCCAAGGACATACAATTATTCGTTACTAACATTATCTGGTTGTGGTTATTTATTTACAGGGCCAATCCTAAACATAAGACTATACTATAACAGTGAATGTAATCGATTTGAACTTGGTTGATAAAACTTCTATTCCAGCTTAATACATTCATATAATGACATAATAACTAACTTAGCTAGACTACTATCAAGTTACTTTAGTTACCCTACTAAGCATCCGACAATGAGGAACACTATGCTAGTATACATTACATTGAAAGTACTTACTAACTACTTGATTTAGCCACCTGAATTCCTTTACTAATTATACAATAAGCAGGCTACTATTATGCTTGATCAAACTACAACTAGCTCAATATGGAATTGACTAAGTGAGATGTCACTAATCAAATACTCTAGACTTAACTTCTGATTAACTTTTCTAATTATTCTCCTAATCTGATGACCCATTATTAGCTAGGTTCATACTTTTCATATTTCTAGATTAGAACCCTCTTTTAATGCTAACTGATGTTAGTATACCAATACATTCAATTGACCTCTAATTACCTTAAACTGCTATACTACGATAATCTAGGTGCATTCTGTCCACTTACTGTTACTTATCCAAAAATACATCTTATCAATTGATTATCTATAAACTGACTAACCTATGAATCCTAACTAAAATATCCAGCTTGTAGTCACCTTATTGACTGCTCTAACATAAGCAATCCCACTGGTGGGGCCACTGTCATAGAGGCACACATACAACCAGATGGACTGAGAGAGATGGGGCCCCACCTGTCATACCTACATACAAGAGAGACATCCACACAGAGAGGGCTGAGCAGAGGGGAAGGCGGAGCTGGGGAGGCTTGGGCATGCTCGGGGCGGCACCGACGGAAGAGGCAGCGGCGGCGGCCACAGATGGGAAAAACGGGACCGGCTGGGGGCAACCCCGGGGCAGTCCTGGCATTGACGGAGATGGGCCACAGAGGCAGCGTGGCTATGCCTGGGGGCAATGGCAACATGGCAATCATGGCGACAGCGCCAGAGGGTGAGAATGGAGGAGAAGGGGTGTGCATGAGCACCGGCGAGTGGAAGGGAGCTCACAAGATTGTTTGCCGACGACGAAGGAGGACCGAGACGAGCTGGTAGCAGTGACCTGGGGCGGTGCGGTGGGGACATCGTGGCGGCGACAATGGGGAGGGGGAAAGCCGGAGACGGTGGTGGGGTATGGTAGAGGGAGACGAGGAGATGCTCGAAGTGAGGGGAATCGACGCATAGCTTCATGAATGGGGCACGACGGCTCGAGCGGCGATTTCGGCTAGAATCGAGGAAGAAAGCGGACATGCGGCGCTTCGGTGGAGGCAAGGTGAAATTGAGTGAGGGGTTTGAATGCTCGTGCCCCGGAACACCATATGACGACGAGGGGATGGGAGCTCGGTCCAGCCGTAACGGCGACATGGCGGGCCATGGCTCTCACCAAGTTGGAGCTCGCCTGCTCTCTGGTTTGCACTCAAAGGGAGATGAAGTAGGAAGGGAAGGAGGGGGCTGCAAAGATTGGCCTATATAGGCGAGCGGCTGAGACACAAGGTGGCCGACATGGGTTTGATGGTGAAGCGATATTGTGGCAGCATGCATGAGCGCAGGCATGGAGAAGAAAGACTGCTCGTGGGGTCGGTTGGTCAGTGGAAGGAAAAGGAAAATAGGTGTCCAAATTTCTAAAATGGCTGAGGGTCCTATAGGCAATTTTTAGGCATAGAAATATAAGTCCAAAAATTATGAAAATTTATAGGAGGTTCTTAACAAAGTCTAGTTCATACTGTATTTTTGTTAAATTTTACTTGTTACTTATTTTCTCTAAAATCCTTTAAGCTCATGTTTGCTTGCACTTTATTATTTGATTTGAGGAAAGTATAAAAAGTGTTTGATAATATTTCCATTTTTATTAGCAGACAATTACACTTAATCTAGATTTTTAATTACCATTCTCTCATTTCAATTTGTTTTAAGAAAATCTCACATGGCGGTAGATACAACTGACAATTGCTAATGAATTCTAATTGGGATTTCGTGACACTAAATATTAGGCTTCGAATAGGTCTTTGACTTTGGGTTTATATTTCATGTAATATCTCAAAGGTAATACTCTATTACGATGATTTACTTGTATATGATTTTTTTCTTTACAATTTAGGTTTCTAGGGTTTCCGATTTAGGTTTTCTCAACTTAGGGTTTTCATTTTACATCATTTGCAAACAGAAAATACACTCCAACAACTCTCCAAAATGCAGTAAGCAAACGACAATGATAATATACAAAAGTTTTAAAATCTCATATTTTTATATTATACATTTTGGGATATTCACTAATGACTCACACTTTTGCCGAGTGCCTCGTGCACTGGCAAAGGCTCTTTGCACTGCAGCGGCTTTGCCGAGCGCGACACTCGGAAAGGGCACTCGGAAAAAATTAATCGCAAATCAGCCTTGCCGAGTGTATTTTTCGAGCACTCGCAAAGGCTTTACCGAGCGCCGAGTCAAAGACTCGCAAAGAAAAGGCACACTACGGCGCCGCCCCGTTGATTTGCGCTTTGCCGAGTGCCAACCCGCGCACTGCAAAGATTTTTTGAAATTGCCGAGTGCTCGAACGACGCACTCGCAAAGGTGTAAAATTTTTTTTGAAAATTCTTTGCCGAGCCGCAGGCTCCGCACTGCAAAGTTTTAATTTTTTTTTAAAGCTTTGCCGTGCCATGGTCATGGCACTCGGCAAAGTTTTAATTTTTTGTGGCTTTGTCGAGTGCCATGACCATGGCACTCGGCAAAGTTTTAATTTTTTGTGGCTTGAAGCCGAGTGCCATGGTCATGGCACTCGGCAAAGCCGAAAAATGGGATTTTCAGTGCCCATTCTCAGATTTGCCGAGTGCCATGACCATGGCACTCGGCAAGGACCTATTTGCCGTGTTGCACTCGCAAAGTGACCCAAAAACTGCTTTTTATTTGTTTTTTACATTCCATCACGACAAACAAATCCATCCAAACATATATCAGATCCATCACATATATATCACATCCATCACATATATATCTCATCCATCACATATATATCACATCCATCACATATATATCTCATCCATCACATATTTATCACATCCATCACATATATAACAATAAGTGCTCAAGTCCATCCAAACAAATCCACAAGTTCATCACAATGACAAGTGCATCATAAGTATATCACAAGTCCATCACCAAGTGAACAACAAATGAAAATACAACTACCATTCATCTCGGTGGCCATCGCGATGGTAGAAGGAAAAGCTCCATCATTCGTGAGGCGCATGAGGTGGATTATTCAACCCGCCGATTGAGGTCGCACAAAGGAGAAGAGATTGCATGAGACAAGATTACATTAGATACCTAATCTAGGAAGGTAGAGGTCATACAAGCAAAGCACAAGCGAAAGCAAATAACTTTCATACTCACAGAGTAGCACTGCAGGACGCCGTAGTGAGGTTGAGCGAACAGCCCACCGGCATAGCGAAGCCCGTGATGTTCCCAAGACCTTGTAGGAACTCCATCATGTCCACCACCCTCTGCTCTGGCTGCCGCTCGGCCCGCCACCTCCACCGGGCCGACATCCTTCGCCGCCACCGCCCCGACGTTGCCTCATTTCTTGTTCCACGGCCCGCAATATTTTACCCAATGTTTCAGTAATGCAAAGCTAATAAAGGTGTGTAAAGATCAATGTACGACGAGTAAAACAGAATAACTCTCGAAAGCGCCGACCGTGCCGCGCAATGTCCGCCGTGGGCGATGGTCGCTCGCCGCGTTCGCGGCTTGGATCCGAGAGAGATGGAGTAGAGGCCGTGTCGATGAGGCCGCCGCCTGCCGAACCGCCCATGCTTCTTGCCTTGTCCCACCTCATGACGATCTCTCCATCAAAGTCCCGGGTGCTCTGATCATGGTTCGCCCATGGATCGACCTTGCCGCCGACGTACTCACCGAGCGCGGTGTGGACGCCGTTCGTGTACGCCGCGGTCCTCCAGTTGAAGGAGACGCCGACGCCGCCTTGCCCTTGTGGGCCATACACCATGCCCCGAAGTCCGAGCAAGGCGGGCACTATGTGACGCCGATCGCGAAAGACAGCAAGATAATTAGAAATCGCGCAATTGAGCGCCAAAATAGATAAATGAATTCGTGTACCCATGCTTGTTTGTATGCGGAGAGGTCGCGTCGCCTAGATGGTGTGCCGACTCGCATCATCAAACGACGTCCCCGCATCACTGCAGCATCCGAGATACTCCGCGGAACCACTTGTCCACGATCATCGCCCAACACTGGATACGATTGGCACCACCAGTGAATCATCTACACGCCATCAAGTATTTGACATATAAGAAGATCAAATTAAACGCATTTAATCTCAAAACGAATCAATATTAATGTTCTTCATCTACCTCAAGGTATCGCTCCCGTCGCCATGTTTCTTGCGCCTTTCTTGGTCGACCTTCTCCAAGCTTCGATTCGTGGTAGCATACGATGACCGATGCGCACTCGTGATGCATGGTGATGAGTTTTTTACGTGCTTTGGTAGCCACCGTCCGCCCGCCTCAAATCCTCATCGATCCAAATAAGTCCGATACAAACGCGATGTATCCATTCATTATTTCAAGAAAAGTCCAATGAATGCGATGTATTGAGCAATGTTGTGCGAGGGAGACTTACCCAAAACTCCGCCTTCACCCCGCCGCCTTGTTGGGGTACTCCGCATCGGGCCGACGACGAGTGGTCAAACGAGTAGGCCGCTCTCGCTTTCCGGCGACGTGACAATGCGGGTAGTGTTTCGCACGTAAGACCCAGGATGCCATTGGGGAGCGTGCGCCACCACCCGACACAACCACCCGCTTCTCGCAAGTGATTAAGAAAATTATTAGTTTTCTTTTTTTAACATATCATATGAAGTAGTGGTGACAACATCTAAAGTTACTTACTTTTGCCCTTCGGGCGAATCATCAAGGCCGTGAGGATGCGGAACTCGAGGAGGCTCGCGGACTCGCAAGTAGACACCAAGAGGCAGAGGAGGAAGCGGAACTGCAGCATACCGCCTCGCCGCCGCCCCGCCCGCCTCCTCCCGCCTGCTCGCCAACCGGGCCTCGCCCAACTCGCCCACGGCGCCACCTCCTCCTCCAAAGACTCTCACGCGGCGTGAGGAGACGGCCCTCCCGCGCCGGCGGTCCTCTTCCTCCTCCTCCCGTCCGACCCTCCGCCTCCTCCGCAGCGTGGTCTCCGTAAAGCGAGGACACGCTACGACTGTTCCCGCCATCTTTGTTCACTCACCGCAATTAAAAGAATAAGCAAGACGAATTAGAAATAGATGCAAATGAACATAACATAATTACAAAAACATAGTAATACATGTATTAGAAATAGATGCAAAATGAACAAAACATAATTACAAAAACACAAGATACATGTATTAGAAATAATCTTCATGATTGGGATTAGCTGGATCATAGGTCTCGCCATCACTATCAACATTGTCCAAATCATCAACACTATCCGAAGGAGGAATGTTGTCTTCATTGTCATTGCCTAAACGTAATCGCCAAGCATTTGTAAGTCCTTCACATTTCGCACCTCGCCTCCAATGGCCCTCGCCATAAACCCTTTCATTGTCTACTTCCATTCCTATCGCTTCGCTAAGTCTATCTCAAACCTCCTTGTAGCCCTCTTCTTGAAAGAACTTCCATCATATGTGTTTGGGTTGAAGTTGTAATCTTCATCGCTTGGGACAGTAGTTTACTGTGTGGCGATACCTTGTGCACAATAGCCCAACCCTTAAGATGCTCTTTGTCTTGGCAATATGGCGATAATAAACCTCGACGGCCCGTTGAGCCACAATGTAGACATCTTTCCTCGATAGATCGAATCCCGTCGAATCTCGACTAGCCCAAGATTAGGGTTCGCCTGCTACTCCGTGATCAAACCAAAGAAGATTTGAATATGACAGATTAAGAGGTTTGGAACCATAGAATGGAAGTTCATAGATTTCTTCAATTCTTCCATAATAGTCGAGGCCATCGCAGTCGGCGCGAAACTCCGCTGCTTGTGGTTTTTCGACAACACCGCCGCCAGCTTGTCGTGTGAAAACGATATCCATTCACGCCATAACTCAGAAATGACTTGACCCTAACGACACAAATTGCTTGCAACCCGCTCAACTCGTCACTTATAGACGATCGTTTGGGCCGCAAGCTCAAACAGATAGATCGTTATATTATTCGAACGCACGATCAACTTGGAATGTCGAACTAAGCACGAGCTAAATTGACAAGAGACTTCCGCTTGAACCAAGAAATGAAATCGCCTCCGGTCCCGCACTCGTGAAAGAAGGGTATCGCTCATGGGTAGGATCCCTTGATTCATGCCAGATTGACGAAGAAATTCTGCACTCAACGAAACAAGGGGGTTGGACGAAGAAACAAGGAGTGACGACGATTGAAACAAGTTCGTTGAGAACTTACGCAATGAACGGCCGCACTTCGACAAGGTTGGTCAACACATATAGCATGATATCGCGACACTCTTCATTTTTCAATTGCTTAGTGGTCGATGCACTTGCGCCCGAAGTTGCCCTGGAAAAGGCCGAGGTTCGATTCATTTTCGCCAAAGATTGTAACGAGGGGTGGATTATGAACACTAGGAAGGTTCTCGCAGTATTTCTCGTGAAGTTTGACACCTCCTCCGCACGTATGCTCGCAATGGAAGCCTCAATTTTGGCTTTATTTCTACATTTTTTGCGAAGAGTCTTCGACATCTCTCGATTGATAGCACCAACTGCCCGCACGGCCCCCATACGCGCTCTCATACGGAGGTGCACAATCAAATGCCGATCGCCAAGAAAAAGCCGGTGGAAAGATCTTTCCAACTTACAGAGCAACACGGTGCCACTTTTTCCAAGTCATCAATGACGGTCCGAGATAGCTCTTGGCACAAAGTCGCGGAAGAAATAGCTCAACTCGCCAAAGACTTGCCGTGACATGCTCGGTGGACATAGCTCAACCATCGCCGTAGAAGCCGCCAATCCATATGTGGTAGTCATGACTCTTCATCCCGCTGATTCGCAGGTGCCTAAGTTCACTCCCTCTTCGATTCGGCCGGATACCCATCGTGGAACATTAGCGCCCTGATCCATTCAAGTACTTCCTCCTTGGTCCTTTTTCAAGACGAAATCGCCTTAGGCCTTCTCCATGTCTTGCCGCGACTAGGAGGTCGTGATCTCTTGATTTGGTCTATCGCATAACGCTGCCGTGTCCACTCTAGCCTTAGGGTTGTCCCAGACTTTTCAAAGGTCCATGAGTGTTGCCCAAAGTGCCTCGGCGATATTCTTTTCGGGCATTACATCAATGTTATGTGCGTAAGAAGGTCATCGAAATAGGGGAGCCTCAAGCCCGACTTATGAGTCCACATATGTTGCTCACCATATCCCACAAAACCACCTTTCTTGATTGGGCACGAGCATCTATGTGAGCATGAACCTCCGCACTGGGCCATAATCCGCGATGCGTGGTCCTGTCACTACGACACCTTTCGTAAAGTTCTTGATGTCTTGTCCAATGGATGGTCAAGAGGGAGGAATTGACGATGTCCGTCGAACGATGAGTACTTGCCACCCTTGTGCAACCAATGGAACCTCACACCTTCCTTGCATACCGGGCATGGGAACTTCCCAGAACACACCAGCAATAACCCATACGCCGGAAGTCATGCAGAGTAGTGGTACCAAACGGCATTTTGAAGCTTGTCTTTGTAGCTCTGGCCGATGTCCATACCCTTCGCCCCAAGCACGGACCAATTCATCAAACACGGCTCCATGAACACACCCATATTACTCCCCGGTGTCGGGAATTATCAACGCATAAGAATACGTTATGTCGTTGAAAGGAGACGCCGGGGAGATTGAGGGGAATAACGAACACGGCCAACATGTGTATGGGGCAACCATCACCCATAAGGATTGAACCTATCCTGCTGCATGACACGCATATGCGAGCCTCATCCGCTTCTCACGATGTTGGTCATCAAAGCGGTCCATGCTTCACCATCTGATGGATGTACCATCTTGTCGATTGTACCGCTTGCCATTTTTGTGCCATGTCATCTGCTTCATGATTCTCTGTCATGTATAGCCGCTGATCCTGTGAGGAAATGTAAGGTACCGTAGGATTTTCACGGGATCGTAAGTCGCTCTTCCGCCATCACTGTAGTCACCTGTGTACTGAGGATTTACACTTCTGACAAGATTGCATCCTTGTGTTCTTTCCTAACAGGAGGCACCCTTCGAACAAGCATGTATCCGCCATACGGCATCTTAAGTGCACGAAGGAGTTTCGTGACTGCATACGCTCTTTGGCGTAATGTGGCCCTCCGAAGGTGGTGCCAATCACGGCCAACATCTTATCGAAGCTTCTCGACCAGTTTAACTCGACTTCAACCCCATTGCCGCCCAATGGCATCCACTTGAGACACCGCTGACCGATCGTGAAGGGGTTTCGTCGAGTCCATCATGTCGAACGCTCGCGGCCGCTTCCATCTCCTCCTTCTCACGCCCTCATCGAACCGCCCTGGTGAAAGTCATCTAACATGTCCGCTACTCAGCAAGATCGCGATCATAAGTCTCGACGCTGCGGTCTCACCACCTCCTCTCTCATACGATGGGCTTCACCATGGTGGACCCACCGGTGTAGTCCGCGAATCCATTCTTCAAAAGATGTTTACCCATGTCCACCTTGTTTACCCTTCTCCTGTTTCCACATTTGCCGCAGGACACAAAACTAGACAATGTCCTTTAGCAAATTTTTGCCAAATGCACGGCTCAAGAAAGCATCGGTCTTGTTCATCCATTCTGTGGTGTAATCACTCTGACTTCTCCCGCCTGTACATCCAATGACGGTCATCCATCCTCTAACATATGTATCAACGAGTAATGTAACCATCAATTGCATCTACGGATCTACGCACCATGATACTAAAAGAGGGGTTATACCTAGGTGGCGTGAAGTCAAAGAAGTGGGCCGGCGGGTCGGGCGCAAGTGGCGCAGGCGACGCCGCGCAGGAGACCAGCCGCGAGGAAGGCGATCGGGTCACCGAGGTACCCGCCGCCTCCGATCGCTCTTCTTCGCAAAAAGAAACATAAAATCACAATACAAAATTTCGGCAAAGACTCTCTCTCGCACGGTGAGGTTTTCAAAACTCGCAAGAAAACCAACGCACGATGGCCGACATGCACATATATATGAACGATAACGATGGCCGATATGCACAAGATTATATCCAACCACATATATATAACAATATCACAAACCACTCTACAACTATTCTTGCACGCAACCGAATCGCATTAATTATCCATCGATTATTCTTGCACATATAATGACTAGCCTACACACACAAGAAAACCAAGCCATATCACAAGTCCTTTCAAAGTTTATACCTATCTCTTCCTGTGGGGCAGCGCAGGGGCAGGTGGGGCACGGCAGGGGCGCGCGCAGGCGGGGCGCAGGCGGGCGGGGCGGCGCGGGGCAGGGGGGCGGCGCAGGCGGCGCGCGTGTGGCGGCGCGGCAGGGGCGCGTAGGGGCGCAGCAGTGCGCGTGGCGCGCGCAGGTGCGCGCGTGGCGCGGGCGGTGGCGGCAGGGCGGCGCGTAGGCACGCAGGCGGCAGCGGCGCGGCGGGCAGGGCGCGCAGGGGCAAGGGCGGGCAAAGCGAGCGGCAAGCGCGGGCTGGGCAGCGGGCGGCGCGCGTGGCGGGAAAAGCGGCGGGGCAGCGGCGCGCAGGCGCGGGCGCGGCGGCAGGCGCGGCGGGCGCGGGCGCGCGCGGCGCGGGCGCGCGGCGACGGCGGCGGGCGGGCGGGCGCGGCGTGGCGCGCGCGCGCGGCGGCGGCGCGGCGCGGGCGGCGGGCGGCGCGGGCGCATGGCGCGGGCGCGCGGCGCGGCGGCGCGCGCAATGGTGTGTTCGTGGTTGCGTGTGTGCGTGTGTGCGCAGCAAAAAAAGGTATATATATGAAGGTTTGCCGAGTGCCCGCGATCCGCACTCTGAAACCATTTTGATTTTTTTAAATTTCTTGCCTAGTGCCCATGATCCGCACTCAAAGAGGATTTTTTTTGAAAATGTCTTGCCGAGTGTCTAATGATTGCACTCTTAGCTGCAAAGGTTTAAATTTTTTTTGAAAATTCTTTGTCGAGCGCCGCAGTACCGCACTCTAAGAAAGAGGATTTTTTTAAAAAAATTTTTATTTTTTAATTTTTGCCGAAAGTGCTCGAGATATAGCACTTGCAAAGAGGATTTTTAAAAATCTTTTTAATTTTTTCCTCCAATTTTTTTTAATTTTTTAAATTTCTTTCACGAGCCCAGATATGGCACTTAGAAAGAGGATTTTTAAAAAATTTTAATTTTTTTCCTCCAATTTTTTTTAAAATAGATTTTCCTCATTTACGAGAGGTGCCCAGGTGGCACTAAAGATCGCACGAGCGCCGCGACCGCATTTCAAGAACATATTTTTATTTATTTATTTTGGCCTCCTTGGCGTTAAGCTCATCAGAGTCAGTATTTATGTTAGATTTGGCATATAGGTTTTTTGTTATATTTAGTTAATTTTCATTTACTACATATTATTTCGAAAATGCAAATGAATGCAGTGATTAATACTGAATTTAATGACTAAAATGATAGTCATGTTATTGAGCAGGTGAGTGTGAGATCAGATCTGACTCAAATTCAACATTCTGTTACCTAAACATGATGCGTGACTAGTGCGGCAGAGCTTTAATTTATCTAAAGCAAATAACGCCCAAAATTATGAAACTTTGGAGATGTCATGATATCATATGTGGAGGCTGTGATAAAATTTGAGAAGGTTTCTGTAGTAAAGACAGACGATGCTTTCAAACCGTGACATCTCCACATGTGATACTTATATTCCAAACGAGATATCCTCGGTTTGAAAGCATCGACGTGACAACATGCACGAAACCTTCTCAAATTTTTATCACAGCCTCCACATATGATATCATGACATCTCCACGAAGTTTCATAATTTTCTACATTGTTTGCTTTTTATAGAATTTAAAACACTTCGCCCGCAAGTTCACTGGCCATGTTTCACAACGAGATGTCCAAATTCGGGTCCGCTCTCGATACTGCCCCACACTACACTCAATAACATGACTATCATTTTTGAATCATTAAATTCCATTATTCGATGCACGTGCGCTCAAATTTGCATTTTCCAAATAATTGTAGTAAATGAAATAAATTAACTAAGTATAACAAAAGCCACAAAAATGTACCAAATCCTAACATAGAGTACCTGCATCGTAGGAGGGTCGCACAAAAATTTTGGAGGCCAAAATAAATAAATAAAATATGTTTGCCGAGTGCCGTGTCACAAGACTCTAAGGCAGTACTCTTGCCGAGTGCCACATGCATTTACACCGCAAAGACGGGAGAGGTCCTGTTTTTAAAAAAATTAAAAATTTAGGGTCGCTTTGCCGAGTGCCATCTCTCGCACTTCAAAGAAATTAAAAAAATTAAAAAAATTAAAAAAATAAAAACCTCTTGCCGAGTGCCGATCTCGCACTCGCAAATATTTATTTTACCGAAAAGTTAACGGCCAAGACGACTAAGAAAATTTGACGCTCATGGGACCGCACTCATGCCGCCTTTGCCGAGTGCCCTACTTTGCCGAGTGCCCGCACTCGCGCAGGTTAAATGTACCGAGTGTTAACCTTGCCGAGCGCATGGCACTCGCAAAGCGGATTTGCCGAGTAGTTTGTTTGCCGAGTGCGACACTCGCAAAATATCTCTTACCGAGTGCTCGCTATTTGGCACTCGGCAAATATTTTTGCACCCGCAAATCACCGCTTTGGGATGATTACACATGGCAGTGAAAATTCATGGCTGTGGAAAGTGGACACATCGACCCCATATCAAACAAAAACACCATGGTTTCTGGTCGAGGAGGGTCATGTGACCCGTTTTAATATTTCAGGGACCTATTTCAGATGGTTTTATAATTGAGGTTGAAAAGTGAACCTTTTCTTTTGAGTAATTATTAAGTACACAATTTGAGTATAGTATTTAATCAGGGATCTCGTTTCTGAATTAAATGATTATATTGATCTCTTGAATAATACAGGCCGGATGAGACCGGCAACCTTTCATGTGTCGTATATATCTCTCTCATGTCGTTTTGGTGGATTTCTGAACACAGCATATCTCGCTGCGAGTGTCATTGGCGGTGACGGTGATCTTTTCGTGCAGGTGCAATGCGTGCTTGCGGGTGACATCTACAGCCATCTCGCTGGTCCATGGTCCAAGATCTTGTGTTGCAAGGGCATACGGCGCGTATGCTATAGGCACACAACAGTCTAAGTAACCTTTCACAGTACATCTACAATGCCCTAGAAAAGATGTAGTACATCTACAAGAGATAGAACTACTAGAAATTGATAGTACGAGTATCGAATTCTACAAGAAACGATTCTAAATTCTCTCGAATTACATTTTAATATATGTATTCATAGTGTTGGCACAACCGGCCATGGCGGTCACGAGAGAGTCGCGTCGGTCCTAGTTCTGCCCTGCAAATGAATAGTATCTCTCCTTTGCAAAGAAACAAGCTAGTGGCTGGTTGCAACTTGCAGGAAGCATACTTGTACGACTGTACCTAACCTCCGAAGGAGTGACTAAATACATTTTAGTTACACAAGCATGGATACTATCCTCTTGTTTTTTAAATAAACATAGGAGCTCTGCCGATCAATTAAAAAAGAAAAAAGATTTATAACCACAGTAGCTGGGGAAGCAACCTCTGAAACAACACTAGCCAAAAGTGACTAGGACAGCATGAACGGGATTTACCTCTCTTAATAAAAATCACGAAAAAGAGTTGCAAAGAACAAGAGGCTATGAGGAGGTGAGCTAGCTCACTTGGCTAAGGTTTGGAGTTGCCAAGCAGCCCACCCGGGGTTCGAGTCCTAGACTCCGGGTGAGCGCTTTAGGCTCTCAGCCCGCCACGGTGTGAGCGCTGGCTCCCGTTGGTCGCCTCGCGAGTGAGGATGCTCTTCTTCTTTAAGGCTGTCTGGATGGGAAAATCCCAGACCTCTAAAAAAAAGAACAAGAGGCTATGACTACAAAAGCGGGAAAGAGCCCTAATCAGGGCTCGCAAAATGCCCTTTTCCTTCGTTTAATCACCTCCTTAACTTGCGACCTTGCCTCATGGGCGGATGCTATTAAGTTCATGGGTGTTCACTTGAACACCCATTATTTTTTTACAAAAAATTCACTATATAGTATGTGTATTTTATATATATATATAATGAAATATACTCTTAATTGGGTCAGCCAAACCACAACTCCCTCTCAACTCACCAAACCATGTCTCCCTCCGGCACCACACAACCTCAAACTAGCACATGTGATGACTAGCCTATGGTCACATATACTATTCGGCTTTTGCCCTTTGGGCATTAGACCATTCGGTCCAACCACAACAAGGTTGTTCCCGTCATTTCTCTCTAACCCTATCAATCAACAGACAATAGCTGGCTCTCATATCACTTCCTCTTTCTCTCTTGATGCGGTAGCGTAGCCACGATGAAGCCAAACCCGGCGGCAGGGCGGAGGCCGGAGGAGCAAGGTCGGGCACCGGCCACCGATCGGGCCGTTGCCGTTGGGGCACCGAGCGGGGAGGGCGACCGGGTAGCCCTGTGAGTCATCTGCAGTCGGCGGTAACGACCCAACACTTTGCAATGCTCTTGATAAGAAGGCAGTGCAGAGGTGAGTTCAATCTGAATTACCAGATCCTCAATTTCCAAATCAGCAAAGAGCAAACTCAAATGCCAAAATCAATAATTTTGTTTGTGTTAGTTTGAATTGTGATTGGTAAATCTTGTCTTTTCTTGATTATTTTGTAATTTCACTAAATTATTTGAGATGTTGTCATTAGTATGAATAATTTGTATTCTGGTTTTTGCTATTATGTACCTTGATATTTTACATTGAATAATATTTTTGTAACTTTGAACACCCATTTTAGAAATCCTGGGTCCACCACTGCCTTGCCTGCCATGACAAGTGCTATCTTGCTTGGAGCAACCTATAACTGCTAGGGGTGAAAATAGATTGAATACAAATTGAACAGTGGTCATACCATAATCGTATTCGTATTTTTTAAACGAATACGAATGCGGATATGAATATGCTCGAATACGAATCAAATGTTGTAACTAATATGAATGCGAATAGAATACTTGCTCAATTCGAGCGAATTCGATATCCTAAATATGATGAAATTTCACACAAGAACATCAAATTCCAAACATCTACAAATAGAGTTCCAATATATGGAATAACATATCAAATTCCCACAAGCAACATGGTAATACAACACACAAAAAAATGTTAGTGGACTAGATGATAAGGAAATAAAACTATCGGATCTAGATATTATACGTATTCAGATTCGACCATAATTAGTATTTGTATCCGCAAATCCGAATCTTGCTTTGATTCATATTCGTTTTGCAATACCAATGCTATTTTCCTTACCACATTCGCAACCATCCGGATACGGATGCCGAACAAAACAATCTATTCAGGTTCGTTTTACACCCTTAATAATGACCAACTAACTATTAGAGATATCTCATGTCAAAATATTTTCACAAATACATCGTAAAAATCGATTCAAAATTATTCTAGTTGTTTATTTTTTTAACCTATATTTGATAAGTAGTGGCCAAAAAGAAAAGGGAGTCGCCAAGGCCACAAAAATCACACACATGACCACCATGGTTCAAAATTCCTACCGATTATCACCGAAAATCGGTGATAATTGTTTCTATCCCCCCCCCTAAATTTTGAAATCGGTTCTGATTTGCATGAATTTTTTCAAATATAGAAGAAATTTGTACCAAAATTTATTTTTAAAAAAATCGGCCAATATTTTTTAATTCAAAATTTGATTTGAAAATTTTGACCAAAATTTGCCAAAAAAAATTTGATTTTCGCCAAACCAGCCTCTCATGGACCCCTCGTAGAAATTTTGATGTCGGTTTTCAAAACCTGGTGACCACACCATGATTGGTTACCACAGACACACATAAAGTCATATTGTAGAGATCATATGGTTTGGTCCTAGTTTAGATGATGAACAATTGGCACGTTGTCAAGGAGTTTAGGAAGTGAACTCTCGATTTAGCAAATTGTCAGGTTTGCTATCAGGTGACCGATGATGCAACCTTTTGAGGAATGGGCACCAAACACTTGTGTGAGAGTGTTTGAGGATATGTTTGCACCAGATGCCATTGAAAATAGAGACTAGATGCGATACTAGATAAAGTTTTGTCGAAAAGTCTAGAGAGAGAGATGTTTTCTCGAAATGGGAAGTGGTCTTACCGGTCGCTAGTTGGCAGTTAGACTGGCGGCGGTCTGACCGGTCCCCTGTTACTGTGGAGTGCGTTCAAACCGGCTAGGTGCGGTCAGACTGGCCATGGGATGGCGGCCTGACCGACCAAAGAGCTGGCGGTCAGATCGGTCGAGGGGTGGGTGGTCAGACCAGTCAAGGGGTGGTGGTTTGACCAGTCATGGCAGCTTCAGTACAATGAGGTGTGCTAGGTTTTGACCTTTTTTAGAGAAGCTAGGTTTTGACCTAGGCTAGTGGAAATGTTGCATATGTGTTGCATATTGCATATTTGGACTAATGTGGGTCAAGATGCGAAGAACTTATGTCCGAAAATGGTTGCTTGGTCTATTGTTGTGCAGGTAGCTTGGAGTCAATTATGGTCAATGGCAAAGAAGGCCAGGACTTGGTTAGGAGAACCAAAGTCCAGAACAGTGATGGATGTCGGGTGAGATGGTTGGACTCAAGCAATACGTAAGATGGACAAGAACCATAGAAGACAAAGTTTGAGCAAAGACCTTTTGAGGTAAAGTGACACTTCCTGGAGTGAAACTTTGATGTTATGTATTCTTGACTCATCAATTGTGTCAATTGATGATTTTGTGTGACGTGAGATGCTACGTGACGATTTGGTTGTCAATGATTGTTGTACAGGATCGGGACTAGGTTATGAGAATTGAAGTCTAAAATGATCAAGGTGCCGCCGAAAGATGACCGAGGCTACCGGAGTGGTTACAAGCCGAGAAGACGAGGAACCGGAGTAGGAGCTACCAGTGATGGACATGATGGGCAACTACAAGGTGGTCCGGGACTAAGCTTAGGGAGGAGCTGAGGTCCAGAACAGTCAAGGAAGCGGGGTGCAGTCATGGTGCATGGTAAGGCATGTGATGTGCCAAGTGACTTGGGCCTGTTTGCAAGCGAAAACAGTTCGGTGGAATTTGAACGCGTGAGAGGCTTGGGGGAAGTCATTGGGCCACGTGGATGATGGCGAAGCATGGGCGATAATTCGATGTGATAGAATCGAGAAAGGTCGGTTGAGGGGCATTTTGGTAAATTGTACAATACCGAAAAAGTAGTTGTGTGAGAAACCACGGCGGTGGCCTAAGTGGATTAGGTCAAGGATTCTCCATGGAGGGCAAAGCATGATAGATTTGACCTAATGAAGCTAAAGATGAAGATAACGCTTTGAGAAGCGTGCATGAGTGAGACCCGTTTATGTGTGGGCTTAACGGGTGCCCGTTAGGGTTTTATCTCTAGACCTAGCATCTACTATATAAGGGGGTAGTGCAGAATTTGCACACTCATCTAAGCCAAGGAACCCTAATGTGAAAGTTTGGAGAAAGTGGAGAAAGGAGGAGGCTAGGGTTTGAGAGATGATAGCACTTGTGTGTGTGCTGCCCTAGTGTCTTTATTCTCTGAATGGAGTGACTGTAAACATTCATCTTCAAGTAGAAATCAAATCTCCAAATTCGTCCAAGTCTTCATCTCATATGCTCAAGTGTTGATTTCTTGATTTCGTTTGATTTTTGGTGTTCCTTCCTTCTATCTTAATCTTGCTTTGTACCTAGGACGTGTAAGTGATGGATATATCTCTTGGAGACAAGATCCCATCTATCTAGGTACTTTTTTTGCGAGTTCTTGAGTTTGGCCAGTTTTGGTTTAATAAAGGGTGATTTTTTGGGTTTTGCTCCGGATGACTTTTAGCTTTATTCTTGTTGTGATTGGGGATACTAGGATGTATAGGAAACCATCCTTAGCCATCTTGGATTGATTCATCCCACGAGCTCCTCTCAATCAGCGTTTTCGTATTTGGCCCGATTTTGGTGTAACCTTCACTCAAACAGAAAAATATTAGAACTTTGGTAATGATTTTCAAGATCTTTGACTGGAATAGGTTCCTAACATCCTAGAGAATGTATGTTTCAAGTTTATGAAGTTTGTAGTTGTGGATCAAAAGTTGGATCAATTTGTGAGTTTGAAATCGTACTGAAATTCAGTTATGTGCTGATTTTATTGTTCCTACTGTCCATCCGATCAGATTGCTACCATTCATCCGATCAGACCAGTTCAGTGGGAATTTTGGTTAGTCTTATCCTCTTGTTGCCCTGTTTTTGTTTAAATCATTCCCTCTTATCTTCATAGCATTGCATAGCTATTAGAGAAAAAAAATTATAAACTTCTTAAGGCAAAATTGTTCATGTGGCGCTTATTCAATCCTTTTTTGTTGCCTCAACGGTCTAACATGTACCGACAAGATTGATGTTAAGGTACAGTAGGGACATGCATGGTCCTCCTCTCCTCTTACCTGCCAAAATCCGGCACGTGGGCAACAGGGACGCTACTGTTTGACTGCTCCTCGCAACTCACAGCTTTTCCTTTTCCGTTATCATTATTTGCTATCTCTTCTCGATTCTCTCGTCGTGATCTGACTAAAAAGATCATCGTGCTGCCTCCCTATATTTGAAATATTCTTGGGCGCTTGTCAATTGCGATTTGAGTGGCGAGAAATAACTGACAGTGATAAGTTGATAACATCTAATTGCCAGTATAAATAGATGGTCCATGCTCTCGAGTGCAAAGCTAGCAGCTTCTGGCTAGCACCACTTATAATCTATTGATCAAATAATCAAATTAATCACTTCGGCATATATATATGTTTCAATCCGTGCGGTTCACATCGTAATCTCCAATTTGCGACGGAATCATCTCGAGCCCTGAACACGTGTTGGAAACACAGTGCATTACGACGGCTCACTTGGCTAGTGCTGCATGCAGCTTTCAGCACCACCCCTATGGTGTACGGAGGGGAGTGGTCTAAGGTCTAAGCGATTCCGTACGCACAGGGTCGGTGGAGTAGGAGAAATCTATTAGGAAACCGGACCCGCCGGAGTCCGGTCAGCAAGACTCATCTCTGCATGGTATAAATAGGAGAGGGCCACGTCATGCACACAATTCATTATTGGAAGAGCAATAAAGAACGTACCTGCGATCCTCTCATACACGTGTTTTCATCTATTGTTGTGTGCTTGTGTTCTTGCATCGTTCTTACGATTCGATTTTATATACGAGGTGTCGTTGATTTGGACTCACAAATGGCGGTTATTCAACACGTTATCAAGACGATCGACTCTCCTCGCGATCGAAAAGGTAACCGTCGATGAGCGACACTCGTATATTGAATCGTTTTCTAGATTGCTTTCAATTCGCAAATTTGGCTTTCTAGATTTGTTTTCACTGGTGCAAATTTGTTCTAATCTGTCGCGAGCGATTAGAAGTCGCGGACAATGCCGATCGACGATTACATGAAAAAGCGGATGTCGATTATGCCGTAGATTGGAAATTGCAAATCTGTTCTAAACCTACCGCGGTGACTTGAAGTCGCCGGAAAATCCGATCGGAGGTTGTGCGAGATGTTGATTGCTGTTTTACATCACATCGCATCGCATACATACACTCATGAACGATAATTCCAATAAAAAAATTTGGACATGCCATGAAGAAGCGAGGCCGGTCGTGCCTTGAAGGCGCGCAGCGCCGCCTCCGCCGGGTACCTTGAAGCGCCAGCGGCCCCCCACCGGCACCGGCCATCATCATCAGAACAAAAAGAAAAAGGGGGCATGGAGGGGCGTCGCCATCGCCGGCGGACACGCATACGGCCGGCCGGGCCGAAAGTGGAGGAAGGGAAAAGCCACCGCCGTGTTTGGGCGACCAGCGGAGCGCTCGGCCTTTCTCTGCCTCGCGGCCGTGCGCTCAGTAAAGCGCCGCCTGCTGGCCGACCATAGCCGCGCGCAGAAAAAAAAAAAAAGAAGTCTTGCTTGGCGCGCTGCCGTATCTTACCTCCCACCGCTCCGCTCGGCCGCGCCGCCCGTGGCGTAGAAAGAACAAGGGGAGGCGGGAGGAGGAGACGCCACCGGCCCGTGCCGATCACACCCGCCCTCCGACGGCCGGCCGCTGCCGCGCAGCTCGCAGAGCAGCGCGGCGCCGCCTCATCATCTTCGGTCGCCGCCGCTCGCTTTCGGCGCCGCCGTCAATAGTCACCGCGCCGCGCCGGCCGCGCCGCGCGCCGCCGCGCCGCGCCTCGCCGCGCCGCACTATTGCGCGCGCCACAAGCTGCATAGTCAGCGCCGCCGCCTCCTTAAGAAGCAGGCGAGAAACCTAAAGGTTTCCTACCCTTTGCTCCTTAAAACCGCGCCAGACGGCCCTAGAGAAGAAGCCCATGAAGGTTGGCCCATTTCCTTTCGGAGAAAAAAAAAAAAAAGGAGGGTTAGTAGAAAATCGAATTTTGCAGAAAAGACCTTGAAATTTTCATAATTATGCGTAAGTTTTCACGTATAATGAAATTTTCAGAAAACCCTCGAAAAATATGAAATTTCTGCGCAAATTTTCTCGAGGCGAGATTTCGTTTTAACCCCGAAACTTGCGGCGCTAGAAAGTAACTTTTCCAGCAGAAAAAGGCCTCAGGAATCCGAATTTTTGCATATTTTTGAAATTTGAAGCATATTTATTCTTGCTATTGTTATTTCTATACAATTTATTCTCTGTATTTACTGTTTTGATTATTTGTAATTATTTATATTGCTTTTAATCATTGAAAATAGCAGTAAATCTTGAAAAATGCGTAGAAAAATACGGGAACATTATAGGAATCCTTGCAACCTTTAATGTACATTACTAGCAGTAATCTTATGCATTCCTTGCATGAATATGCAGATGATCGAATCACTAACCGAGTTCGAGAGGCGCCAAACATGCGTAATTATTTAACTTGGGCATCGGATGTTGAGATCGCATCGAGCCAAGAAGCTCCGTGCTGCCATTGGACTCGGCGCCTCGCAAGACGCCGTTCCAACTGCTGAGGAGAATGATCAGGCACTTCATTTTCTCAGACATCACCTTTGCCTAACTCTCAAGAATGAGTATATGGCAGAAAAGAGCGATCGGCATTATGGACATACTCAAGAAGCGATTCGAGGCGAAGTACACCATCTCGCCGGGCGAACAGAATGGACTCGACTACGTTTCTCGACTATAAGACCGTAGGGGAGTACAACTCGCCTTGCATGAATTTGTACAAATCTTGACTTTGTGGTAAAATAATCACTGCATGCGAGAGGATTGAGAAAACCCTATCTACCTTTCACCCAAATGCGGTACAATCCGCACGCAACTATCGTCGAGGATGGTTTCAAGGAATATGCCGAATCGATTGATATTATGCAAGTTGCGAAGCTCAAGATGAGGTTCTCGAAAGAACTACATCTCGCACCACCTAGTAGCAAAGTTGGCCATGAAGTCAATGCTAGCGGCTACAGGTGAAAGCCTCACTCGAGCGAGAGGCGGGAAGGGTAAGGTCATGAGCCACAAAACTAAGCAAAATGCTCAAGTCAAGAAAGGCGACCAAAAGAAGCGCGATGAGAAGCCCTATGGTCAGCGGGACCAAAGCGCTACAAATGTGGCACTTGGGGACATTGGTCACGTGTCTGCCGTGAACCGCAACGACGTGATTGATGCTTTCAAAGCAAAGAAGAAGGGCAAAGGACAAAGACGAGGCGCACCTCGCCATTGCGGGCATAGAAGACCCACAGTCATTGGCTGCACCTATGGATGTGGACATGCCTACGAGCTCCTACCACTCCTTCTTTGGACATTCTGCAGCCGCACTGTAGTTGCTTAGAAGAAGAAAACATAGAAGTAGATGAAATTGAGTGAAGTTAATTCTTACTTTCTTTGATTCGATTTAGTGCATGCATGGCACTTAGTTTCTGATCATTTGCGGTTTATGTTAGGATTTTATTGAATAAAGGTTGTAAGCTCTAGAAGAGCATTTGCAATAAATTCTTATGATATGTCCAGCAAGACTTTTCCGTATTAATAAAGCAAGTTTTGTTCTGTTTTGAAGTATGTTTTATGTGTGGATTGTTTTGCTCCATATTGATAAATACTTTATATATCGAGCGCGTGTGGCGCCTATGGAGGAAGTGTGTCTAGCGGATAGCGGCACAACGAATACCATACTAAGAGAGCGAAATTTTTCCGGTCGATCGGCAAGAATCTTTGGTAGTCTTCACGACAATCGTTGGCGGCGATACTTGTATAATAGGCTCATGAAGAGCCACAATTATACTTCCAATGGGCACGACATTGGTCATTGAAGAAGCCTTGTTGTACCGGAATCGACTAGAACTCTCTTAAGTTTTAAAGATATTCGCGCTAACGGTCTCCATGTAGAGGCGAAGAAGAGTATGGTAAGGAATACCGCTCATTACAAAGCGTGAAGAGAATGGGAAAAGGGTATTAGAACGACTTCCTTCATATGAATCGGGCTATACTACACTCATATTAGGGCACTGCGCACCTATCGTCACGAAAACATCTTTTAGAAGCTCAACTTTTACGTCTCGGCATGATAGATTAGGCCACCCGGTCTTAGAATGATGAGAAATATAATTAACAATTCTCAGGACATAATATAAATGTAAAGAATTTCCGAATCCGAGAAGATTTCGTGTGCCCCGCATGTGCCACGAAATTAATTACTAGACCTTCTCCTCGAAAGTGAAGGATGAAATCCCTGCATTCTGGACCGAATCCAGGAGATATTTGCGGTCCTATTCATTACGTCGGGACCATTTAGGTACTTTATGGTGCTCATCGATGCTTCCTCGAAATGGTCGCATGTATGCCTGTTATCTACAAGAAACCATGCTTTTGCAAAGCTGATCTCGCAGATAATTAAAATAAAGAATAATTTCCCTGATCATCATGTGAAGTCCATCAGAATGGACAACGCCGGAGAATTTACTTCAAAGGCATTTGATGATTATTGCATGGCAATGGGAATTACCGTTGAGCACTCGGTACCACATGTCCACACTCAGAATGGACTAGCGCGAAGCGATTAAAAGAATTAAATTCATTGCCCGACCGCTTTTACAGAATGTAATTTACCAACTACGTGTTGGGGACACGCAGTCCTGCATGCAGCAACTCTCATCAATTTTAGACCGTCAGCATACAACATCCATTCACCTATGCAACTAGCGCAAGGGTCACCACCGAAAATCTCTCATCTTCGAAGGTTTGGTTGCAAGGTGTATGTACCTATACCACCACCGCAGTTGACCGCAATGGGCCTCTCCGAAAATCTGGGATATCGTTGGTTATGAGATCGCATCCATAATCGTGTATCTGGACCCAATGATCGGAGATTTGCATCTGACCGTTCGATTGTGACATATTTGATGAGGATAGTTTCCGTCATTAGGGAGGAAATCAACCTCTTGATGAAAAATGTCAGAAATAACGTGGCAAGCCACGGAATTAATGCACATGACCCACGCACGATGAAGCGGATAGAGAAGTCGAAGATAATTGATTTGCAAGCATTAGCGAATCAAGCGCTCGACCACTTTAGTGATTTGAAGAGCGTGACCAAGTCGCATGTGCTCGCACGCAATGCACCGGAGAGGGTTGAAATACCAAAGAAAATAGAAGGTATCCTAATCCCGTCCAGAGGCCTCGGAATAAAGGGCGAGAACTCCGGCCTCGAATCCCAAGCAACCTGGGGCGCTGGCGAAAAGGATAAGAAGGACTTGTCACACCGATCACGAAGTTCCCACAAGCGAAGGGAGCCGTTGAGACGCACTGGTATGAAATTTTCAGCAAAGGTATACGATTTGAATATTCCCACGGAGGAGACATCGGCATGGATGTGCGCACACATCGGATTTGAAAAACTAAAGGACTTGCTCTCAATTGAAAGCAATGGTGAACAAGTAGAAACATTAGCAGAGCGCCCCATGAAGAAATAGCTATAAATTATGTGACCACGGAGAATCTATGAATAGAGCAACACTAATATCGACATTTATTTTGCAAAGAAAATTGCCACAATCATTGATCTTGATCAGAGCTGCATCGTCGTGAATGCAAGAAAAGATCGATTGGAAAGATTGGAAAAGGCAATAGAAGCGAATTAATATCTCGAATAAAGAGAGGTATTTGGGCACGTAAGCGCACACCTCCTCATGTGCACCTGTAGGGCATAAATGGGTATTTGTTCGAAGAGAAATGAAAGAAATGAAGTTGTAAGATATAAAGCAAGGCTTGTTGCACAAGGTTTCACTCAAAGACCAGGAGTCGATTATGAAGAAACCTATTCCCCGGTCATGGGCGGAACTACCTTTAGATATTTAATCTCAATGGCAGTAAATCTGAATCTGGAAATGAAATTGATGGATGTGGTAACTGCATACCTTTATGGGAACTTGGATTCGGAAATTTATATGAAGGTACCTGAAGGTATCCCTGTACCGAACCAAGACAGAGCAAATAGAAATCTATACAGTGTGCAACTCAGAAAGTCACTGTATGGATTCAAGCAATCGAGCGGATGTGGTATAATCGCCTAGCGACTTTCTGCAAGAAAGGCTACACGAACAGTGAGGATTGTCCTTGTGTTTTTATACGACGATCCCAGGATGGATTCTGTATAATCTCAGTATATGTAGATGATCTGAATATCATCGGGACTTTGGAAGATATTGAAAAAGCAAGCTCTTACACAGAGTCGAATTGAAATGAAAGATGCGGGTAAAACCAAATATTGCCTAGGCTTGCAGCTTGAGCATACCCCTGAAGGGATTTTAGTACATCAGTCAACCTACACTCAGAAGGTGTTGGAAAGGTTCGGCTTTGAAAAGGCATATCCTTCAAAAGTGCCAATGATCGGGAGATCCTTGCAGCAAGACAAGGACCCGTTCAGACCTAAAGAAGAGGGGGAAGAAGTCCTGGGACCGGAATTCCCATACTTAAGCGCAGTTGGAGCACTCATGTATTTAGCAAACTGCACTAGACCAGGACATTGCTTTCGCGGTGAATCTCTTAGCAAGGTATAGTGCGAACCTACCAAAAGGCATTGGCAGGAATAAAGGATGTCTTCCGATACCTCCAAGGAAGTAAAGATCTTGGCTCGTTCTCTGAAAGAACCAGGACCTTACAATGATCGGCTATGCAGATCAGGGTACACATCGGACCACGCATCTGACTAAGTCGCAAAGCAGGCTATGTATTTACGTGTGGTGGGCGCAATTTCATGGAAATCATCTAAGCGAGTTTTGTATCAACCGGCGAACCATTCGAAATTATAGCACCGCATGCGAGGCCATGACGGAATGCTCTTGGCCGGCGGATGATTCACCACATCCAGCGGTCATGTGGATTGAATACGCACAAACCCCACTATTATCTATGAAGATAATGCGACTTGTGTTGCACAAGTGCGAGATGGGTTATGTGAAGAGTCCTCTCACAAAGCATATCAACCCCAAGTTCTTCTATGCTCATGAAATGCAAAAGATGGGCGAAATTAAGGTCTCGTGATACTAAGTCATGTGAAAATCTTGCAGATTTGTTCACTAAGTCACTTCCAGCATCTAGCTTTGAAAGGTGCGTGCGTGGAATTGGAATGATAAGACTTAGAGAAGTGCAGAATTCAGGGGGAGAACCTTCACGAACTCATTACTAAAGCTTGATCACGAAGGTCGAGTACCCAAAGAATAAATCTTGAAGATTAAATAAATTGGGTGAATTGTACTCTTTTTCCTTGACGAGTTTTTCCGAAGTTTCGGTTAAGGTTTTTAATGAGGCAATTAGTATGCGACATAGCAGAACATGATACATGTACTCTTTCTCCAAATTTTTCCCACTGGGTTTTATGGAGTTTTAGCGAGGCATGAACATGAAGGATGAGAGCCAAGGGGAATATTAGAAACCGGGCCCGCCAGAGTCAGGGTCGGGTGGGCACCTCATCTACTGTAGACTATAAATAGGAGAGGGGACCCCCCCAATCATGTACACAATTCATTATTGGAAGAGCAATAAAGAACAACCTGCAGTCCCCTCTCATACCTGTGTTTTCATCTATTGTTGTGTGCTTGTGTTCTTGCATCGTTCTGACGATTCTGATTTTATATACGAGGTAATCGTTCGGACTGGACTCGCCAGCGACGGTTATTCAACAAAATCAACAGTGATATGCATGTGGTGAAAAACCCTCGGCCAAGCGGGCAAACCGGCAAAGTCCATACGTTAATCGAGTCCAGCCGCCGATTACCGCTCCCAAATCCCGAGTCAACTCTGTTACTTTTCTTATGGCTGCGCCGGGACTCGCTGCATGAGGTTTAGGCTGTTTTTTTATCCTTTCTATTTTCTATTTTCTCTACTTTCCGCGTACGCGCGCGATAAGCAGATACGGAGCATAGTGAGGGCCAAGCTGGGCCATCACCCCGCTAGCATTTTGGGAAATTATGCACGCTAGCCAGTGCGGCGAACAAATGCTAACCCGTGCGAAGAACAAATGCTAATTTCTCTTAATAGCAACAGTAATTCAGTGATCATAGTGAACACACCAGCCCGTGCGGCGAATGATCACCTCACAGTGCAGCGGCCTGCCCAGCCCAATAGCCCATACTCGTGAGACCGAAAAAACTGTAGCTAATTGAAATGGGTAAGAGCATCTTCGTTACAACACCATGCCAAAACATGAGGAGTCTATAGACTGTTGTTCACCAAGTGGCCCCGCCACTGACTAGCTAGACCAATTAAACAAAGTGGCTTGTAGTTACGTAGGAGGAGGTTTTACCACTTCCTCAGTTAAAAAAAATATGTCATTCTAGTTTTCAAATTTTGTTACAAGATATATGTCATTTTATAATTTTAAGATAATATTTTATATTTTTTTTTGTGTACTTCTCCCGTTCATTGTACCTAAATTCATTTACTACTATAGACCGGAGTAACACACCATTCAAAGGGAATAAGTGAGCTAATCAAGGAGAGGAGAGTAATATGGTTTACATGCCATGGGTGCGGTGCAAAATCATACTAGAATGACATCTATTGAACGGGGAAGTAGTAGCTTAGGCAAAAAACAGTTAACCTAATTACACCAAGGACAATGTGTTGGAGTAAAAAAAAAATAGTGCCTGTGGTCCCATATACTCCCTCCGTTTCTTTTTATAAGGTGTATTTCAGCTAGGCACATGGGATTAAGGATGTTGTAAAACCAAAAGAAAGACTAGATGAAATGACTATGCTATGTATGGTATAAATACCTTAGAAATGTGAGAGAGAATAGTTTGTGAGAGGATTACTTATAAATGCAGGACAGAGAAGATATGATAAATAATGATAGACAAAGAAAAACATCAATAAATTCACATACACGTCTTAAATTTTGAAACAAATATGTAAAAACTATACACCTTATCTTTTGATATTTTGAAAGGAAGGGAGTAAGAGATAATGCACTAGAGTAGGGGGCTCACTCTCAATGCACTTATGTCAGTACTCAGTAGTTTCCATAGAGTGAAAACCAAGGGAGCTGGACACAGCTAGAAACTGCACTTGGGGAAGGGTCTATCTCCATTTTGTGTTTTGGGGCCGCCTCATCTCACAATACATGTAACAATAGTAACTTCAGGCCCTTTAGATACAATATACTCCCTCCAGTTAAAAAAAAAAAAACAAGTCGTTTTGGACATCGACACGGTTCTCAAAATACAACTTTGATCATTAATTACTATTATAATATATTTATAAAACCCAACCAAATTATAATAGTATGAAAGTACTTTTCTAGACAAATCTACACATATTATTTTTGTGCATCTAATCTAAATATTTAAAAACATATTGATAGAGAAAGTTTTCAAAGTTTGCATTCACGCATTTCAAAACGACTTGTTTTTGTGAACTAGAGTAAGTAGTATATAGGAGTACTATGCATCGGAATGATTGTATTTAAATAACCATTTAATGTACTCTCTTTCTCCCTAGATACTAAATTTAACTTGTTGCTTTAACACGACCAATAATATATATTAACTGTACTTTCTTCAAGCTGTAATATGTGAGTGGGATTCAACTTAAAGTGATACTGCGCTAAAAAAGGAAAGTTACGAAATATTATGTTGTAATCTGATCCCTGCATTGCAAAATGCAGAACTTATAATTATGTAGTCTCATTGTAAAATGTAGGCACCCACTGAAAATTAAATGTTCAGTCATTTACTATAACTGTTTGCCTACTAAGGCCCCACATGCCGGCCCAACAGAAGTCCACAGAACCTCTATAATTAGGTCCACTAGCATGACAGTTGACAAACTCTGGACTCCCCAAGGACCTGAACATATTGTTTTTAGCCCATGGCTGTACTGTCCAATGTTTTACCTTTCTTAAATAAATTTGGCCTGTTCATAGAAAAATAGAGCCCAGGCAGTCGATTCCAAATCCTCTCATGGCCTGACGAGGCTTTCAGTGTGCTCCAGAGGAATCGATCCATCATCGATTGTGTCATGTGCCTCTCCAGTGTCCAGTCACGCCTGCCCCTGTAACTTGATTTAATTTGGCCATCTACGTCCCAAATCTTTGAGCTAATACTCGAGAAGAGAAGGATGTGGGCTCGCATGCATACAGGGGATAGATCGAGCAAGCTAGCTCTGCTCCTTTTTTGTAATGGTGAGAGCAGAGAGATACTAGGGAGTTCTATCGGAAAACTGCATCCGCATCTTATGCTGTAGTTGTGTTTTTGCTGATGCAAGAGATCGAGAAACAAGAGCGTGTATGCCTAGATCTGTATGTGCACACATGGCACATGATTCATCGTGCCAATGTAAGAAAGGCCGGAGGCTGCAATCGAATTAGAACTTAATTTGCTACTATCGGTACCATCTACGTACCACATACTTGATGTCTTGATGCAAGCAAATAATTAAGCGAATCAAAAGGCCGAGAGGATCGGAGAGGCTTGGAGTAGTGGGCGCCATTGCCAATTTGCCACTGCCATCCATGGGTGTGTATCACTTGACCACCCGCAGCAGCAGCAAGATCTGGAGGAAGATGTAGGACACTCCCCCGACGGTGGCGTACTGCAGCTTGCTCTCCCCCTCCACGTCGACGAAGTCGCCGTCGACGCACTTGCTGAACCCCCCGGCGAGCCACCCCAGGTTCTTGTACCCGTCATCGTGCAACATCCTCACCGCAATCAGAGACCTTGAATTAACCCAGCAAGAAGCTTTGTTGTTACTTGCATCACACAACGAGTCCAAGAAACAGCCATTATGCGTAATTATCACCGCAGCAAACGTACGATCTTTACTTTACCTAAGGCCTTCGCCGCAGGCGACGAGCAGCTTGGCGTCCTTCCCGCCGCCGCTGGCGATGGCCGCGTCGACGTCGTCGAGGAAGCGGTCGTTCATCTTGGTGAAGGCCTGCCCGGTCCAGAGCCCAATGTAGCCGAAGTGGACCCACTTCTTCAGCAGCGTGACGGGGCCCATGTTGTCGTCGGCCACGAACAGCGGCACGTGCGCGGAGCCCCGCACGCCGGCGCGGGCAAGCTCCCAGGCCGGCCGGACGTCCAGCAGCCGGAACCCCTCCGCGCGCAGGACCTCCGCCGCGTCCCTCGGCCGCACGGCCCTCACCGCGCCGGACCGCACCAGCTCCTGCGCCCCTCCGGCCCACGCCGACGTCGCCTGTGCCCTGAAGCGAGAGCGAGAGAGACTGGAGGAGGCGGCGGAGAAGCACGCGGCTGCGGTCGCCGCAGCTCCCATCGCCATGGCTACCTGCTTGGTTTAGACCGTGCTCAGCTCGCTTGGCTCGTTTCCAAGACTCTTATCCACATGATATTTTAGGTCCAATCTGCGCCGTCGACAAAGTGGGGTTATTATACCCCTGACCGCACGATTCCTCCTAACAGATGAGGCGGCGTGAGATCCAGTTTTTTATTAGTCCCACATCGGCAGGGGACAGGTGCGCTGGTGGCAGAGGTGGCCAAACGGGCGGCCTGGCCTGGCCGGTACGGCTCATTCTAGTTTGGGTACTATTTGTGCTGGGTCGGATCGGCCTACGGGCCGGGGTGGTGGCCCAAGTACGGCTCATCGGCATTCGTGCTGTGTCGGGTTGGTCCGAGCCCGTTTAGCCCGTTTGGTCTGTCAAAATGAAAAAAATCTAGAAAAATTCAAAAAATTTGAAAAATGTGTAGAACTCAGAAGTAGATATGAACATTGAAAAAATGAGACAAACATATTAAAAATGTAATAAAGAGTTTTATTAATGTTCAACTGGCTACCTCGTTAAAACCTTCGTCAAGTAAAAACTCAAAATAAGAAAACCTTGGCAAACGAAGAAGAGTACAACCTATAGCTCTACAATTCTATATATATGATACATCCTTGTTCTATGTATCGGTGTCATTGTCTAAGTCAGATTTTCGAACACCTCCGACAACTCTGGATTTTCTACAGAGTGTTGTGTTCGTAAATCGGCTTGTTCCCAGTCCTTCACAGTTAAAAGGATTTTCACCATCTCACTTGTGAGACTTGTTCTTCTCTCCTCCAATATTCTTCCAGAAAGACTGAAAGCAGACTCGGAGGAAACCGTAAAGACAGGAACAGTTAACACATCATGTGCAAGTATGGATAGCATGGGATATGTTAACTTATGGGCTTACCACCATTGCAAGATGTCGAAGCCTTCTGAATTGAAATCCACCGTATCGCTGTCTAGATAGGTGGATAGTTCTCCGCTCCTTGTGGCTCTTGGCTGAGCAGACGCTGGTGTAGAAGAAGAAAAAGATTTGGACCCAGACTTGGACCTGGAGGAAGAGGCACCGAAGATCGCACCCCACATATTTGTCTTTCCACTCGAGGTGGGGGCTACTGGAGGTTGTTGCGAGCGGACTCCCCAGAACTTATTTTCATACCTTTGGTAAATCTCGTATAACCGAGAATGAACTTATGTAAAATAGTTAGTATAATATAGCCCCGTAGCATCACTAAGAAGATCAAATACAGTACCAAATGCACCAATTTTAACCCTAGGATCTAAAAGAAATGCAAATGCATATAGGTAAGGGATTTCTCTCCAATATTTAAGGTATTTAGATTTCATGGAAACAACAATCTCACGTAAAACTAAGTCATTTTCATGCATTTTCAATTGAGAAGCAAACCGTAAAATAGTATTCACGATGATAGGAGATGTTGGATAGTAGACAGCGGACAAAACAACAATTGCCTCCTCGCCGTCGATGACCCCGCCGCCTCGGAGCCTCCTTGCCTCCCCGCGGCCCCACCGCCGCGGCGCCTGGCGCCGCCTCATCGACCCCGTCGCCTCGTCGACGCCTCTCCTCCCCCGTGCTCCCGCGCTGTCGCGCAGCTCCGTGCAACAGCGATGCCCTCCTCCCTCCCTCCGCTCCGGGCTCCGGCGAACCGCGCAGCAGTGCAGTATCGTGCGACGGCAACGCCACGATGCCCTCCTCCTCCCTCCCTCCACTTCGGTGAACTACGCAGCACCGTGCGCTCTGCCGCCTCCGGCCCTCCTTCTCCCTCCTCGCTCCGGTGGCCGCGCGGCCGCCGTGCGCTCGCCTCCTCCGCTCGGCGCCGCGCCCGCCCTCGCCTCCTCGGTCTCGCGCGGCCGGCTAAGCGTGCACGCGCGGCACGGCCTGTTCGTCGCGTGCGGCCGCCCACCGACGGGGCCGGGGTCTTGCGGCCGACACGGCCCATGAAGCGATGTAGGTGGGGCGTGCTCGTGCGAGCCTACTGATGTCGTGTTCGTGCGGCGGCCGTTAGGCACGGCCCATTTGGCCAGCACTAGCCGGTGTGAGCGGTGCGTACAAATGTGGGCATTGGAAGAAACCCTGCCCTCACGCTTGAGGCAATGACACAGCCAGCGAGGTATTACTGAGGTGTCGATAGCTGGTTGAAAATGAGAACTACTCTGTTTAGTCTAGACAAAAAAAGGTCGTTCTAGCTATGTAGCTATGCAGTTTTGATACATAAATAGTTAAATTGTATTAATTTTGATCAAGTTTTTTTAAAGAAAAATTAGTTTCTTTGATTAAAGATATTATCTAAACTACAGAGTTTTGATTTTGATCAAATGTATTATCTAAACTATGTAGTTTAGATAAATGAATAGTTAAATTGTATCAATTTTGATTAAAGATGTTATTTAAATTATGTAGTTTTGATATATAAAAATTGTATGAGTAAATTTGCCATGAAAAATACTTTCATAACATTACACTTTTCTAAATTTTTTAAAAAGGAAATTTTTGGTTTTTACCACCCGTTGTTTTGCGGTTTTGGTTTTTGCCAGTGTTGTTCGTCTAATTGATTCTTTGCTACTAGAATCATAAACTTCTTTGGATTTTGCCACTATTAGCTTACCTTTTATCACAATTCTAGAATTGTCATCCCCTTCTCTCCCTTTCTTCCTAAAATTGTCTTCAACTTATGATCCACCAAGATGAATTAAGGTCGACAACGGACAACAACGGTGGAGCTCGAGATCGAGGAAGACGACTGATGAGGACATCAACCCGCCGGATACGACTGCTACTCCATCTCCAACCGGGCTACTCGATTGCGTCAAACTCTACTCGAACGGGCTAACGATGACGAATTTACTTCACTTATATCTGCTGCTGCGCAACCTCACATTGAGACGAGGGCCTTGTATCAATTATTGAGTCCAAAGGACCGCCACCACTTTAGGGTATTTGGGCCGGCCACCTCACTAGCCCATATGGAAACCTAGGGTTGGCATTGTTCATGTGGTATTGTTCACACGTGAACAGTACCCGCACCGCCTCTCTCTTCTCCTATAGATAGTGGCCGCCATCCCCTTTAATTCCTCGGGTTTTGCTGATTGAAGTTTAGCTTTGCTACTTTATTCTTTGCCCTCTTGGTCGGCGAGATCAACAACAATATTGTTCTTCAGAATCCCACCTATCAATACATTCAATTCATATTCGCAATTTTAGATTGCTTATTTATCATGTTCTTGCGTGCTTCTTCGGTGTATGCAGGAATCGATCTTCATGATCAAGTCAACTGGGTATTCGTGCACGGTTGATAACGACTTGTCGGGCAGTTCAGCAATTGCGTGGTTTCAAGCCTTGCGAATTTGTAGCTAGGATCATGAGAGTTGAACGACTACTACCGAACTTACCTTCTCATCGAAAGATTAGGCCAAAATCAGGACCTCTGTGGTTCATCAACGACAGCCAACAGCAACAGAGATCGAGGTGGCGGTGATGGGGATGGCTCGATCCGTCCACTGGCAGGTCAGCAGTGATGTCCTCCTTGTATCGCCATCCTCTTCAGGCTTCCCTGAGCATGTCGCCCAAGTAGAGCTGGCCAAATGGGTGGCTCGGCACGGCCCGACATAGGCACGATGTGGCCCGACCCATCTCAGCACGACCCATCGTGACCCAACGTGCCGAGGAGGAGGCCTAGGCATGACCCGATGG
Source organism: Ampelocalamus luodianensis (assembly GCA_036346255.1). Lineage (NCBI taxonomy): Eukaryota > Viridiplantae > Streptophyta > Magnoliopsida > Poales > Poaceae > Ampelocalamus > Ampelocalamus luodianensis. Next base: position 19,456,272 of record CM070622.1, on the reverse strand, counting down.
CCTGTCGGGCTGGGCTGGCCTGAGCCCATTTAGCCTGGCGGGTTGGTGTGAGCCTGCGACCCATTTAGCCCATTAGGCTCAAAAAATTCAATAAAAATTCATAAAAAATCCAAAGAAATCTCAAAAAATCGAAAAATGTGTAGAATTAAGAAATAGACATGAAAATTGTAAAAAATAAGACAAGCATATTGAAATATAATAAAGAGCTTTATTAATGTTCAAATGACTACCTCATTAAAACCTTTGCCAAGTAAAAAACTCAACGTGAGAAAACCTTGACAAAGAAAAAAGAGTACAACATATAGCTCTACATACATTCTTGTTCTACATGTCATTGTCTTCGTACAGATTTTCGAACACCTCCGACAACTCTGAATTTTCCACAGAGTGTTGTGTTCGTGAATGTCGAGACCCCGGGTATGCAACCCTAGGACCCTCTGTGCATTCTGAACTAGTCCCAGGTCAGTAGCTAGCTCGCACAGTCACAACATAGATGTAATGATAACCATACAACTAATTAACGATGAAGCGGATAAATTAATATTACAGAGTTGCCATGCAGGGCTTACCAACAAAAGATGACTTGCAGCGGAACCCAAAATATCTCGTGGTGGCCAGTCGACATGCCCACAGGCAATCGAGCGGAGGACGTGACCTAGTTCGCATAATCCTCGAAGTACTCCCCTTCATAGAACTCTGAGTTTCCTGGGTCTTCTTCAGTGACTAATAAACCAGAGGGCATAAAGCCGTGAGTACTTTGAATATACTCAGCAAGCCGTAGGGAAATGTATGCAATTATTATTCATGCTAGGCTTGACAAGGATAGATTTATGTTTAATTTGCAGAAAGCAGTATTGACAATGAATACAGTAAGTAGATTGAAAAGCATCATTTAAAATATTAATACCTAAGTAATCAAGTTTCTTGGAAAACAACAAGAGAACTTCCCAACCAATCCATCAATCCCACCATTTTTGATGAAAATCTACCCCTCGTGTGATATCACCGGGCGTTGTCCATAACCGAGGACACGGCTATTCGAATAGTTTTACGCTCTGCAGAGGTTGTACAGCTTGACCCACAAGAGATAATTGACTTATAATGTTCGTCTGACACACTGCCAAAGGTGTGTGACTAAGTCGTTATCACAAGGCTTTTACAAAGTTCTGTTTTGACTTAGTTTTGCCCGCTAAGGTTTTGCCATTCCGGACCCCCTCTTGCGCCGCTTATCAACCCTCAACAGAACTAAATCATAACATTGCTAATTAGTTAGCCAGGTTCACCTCATAAATGAACTTGTGGTTGCACGGTATGACCCAGATCAATGGCGCACAAAGTTAAGTCCTTATTTGCTACTCAGGCGAGGCAACCACATCCCAAAATCATCCCATTTACTGTACGATCACTCGCCCGAGTATAAATCATTTTCGTTCAACCCGGCCAAAGACCACCCTAACCTTGGCACAACATCTTTAATAACAGTGACCACGCCACAATTCTATAATTTCTTTAGTCATGTTTATTCATACGAGCATGTGATCATGAGTCCCAACGTACAACTATAGCATGGCTTAGCATAATACGATACCCGTGTTGGTAATTTATCAATGTCCAACTAAAATAAACCCTCCTAAGGTGTCCAAGGGTTCATATCATTCAAGGATACATGTCATTTGTAATTTATCAAGGAGGCATACATCAATTAGGTAGTTATTAATTCCAAAAATCATTTAATATAAAACTAGCGATGCATGTTTATATCAAACAAATATAGTTTTATAAAATGGGTTTAATATGATCAAAGATCTACGACTTGCCTTCGTTGAAGAGTTGAGGTGCTTCGGTCGTCAGGTCCGAGAAATCTTCCGAAACGCTGGTATCTACACGTTTGAACGAGGCCAAATAAATAAAACAACTCCAAATAAATACCAAATTAGCACTAACAGCAAGAGGAGGATTTTATATGAATTTAGAAATTTGAATCACTCAAATCGAAGTTCGAACAAAGAAGTTACGGCCTCTGGAAGTTTGAAAATAAAAAAAATGGATTTTTTTGAATTTTGGAATTATTTTTGTAAACAAAAAGGGATTTATTGCACCAGCTGACGTCAGTGGCGAGGTTTTATTTTCCGACCGAATTATTTTTCAAAGGGAAAATCCAGAAATGCCATGTCGGTGCTACGTGGACTGCCACGTAGGCACACAGGCCGACGTGGCACTAACTGGACGCCACGCGATGCTGCCACGTAGGCACCCGAGCCGGTGGTGCTTGGGGCCCAAGGCTCGTCGGCGAATGACGGCGCCCCAGCCAGCGGCGAGGACACCAATGTGAAGAGGGCGACACGGTGAGCTCGTTGCTCACCTCGCCGGCGGCGAGGCTCGACGGGGCTGCCGGTAACGGAGAAGAGAGTGGCGACGGCGACGGTTGAAAGCGGCGGAAGGGCTTCGGTGGGACTCCGGCGAAGGGGAGGTGTGCACGGTGAAGCCCGTGTTCTTGCAAAGCCAGAGGTGGTGACGGAGGCGACGGAGGAGGCTCGGCGGCGGCGCAAATGGTGGCGGTGACCTTCGGTGGCCGACGACGAAGAACTCCGATTGCCGCCGGAGGAGAGTGAGGGAGAGAGGGAGAAGTGAGGGGAAAGTCAGAGGAGGGGACGGGGCACCCGGTGCTTGCTTTAAATAGGCGCGGGGAGGCAGGAGGGAGGGGGTTAAGCCACGGTGCTCTGCGGTGAGGGGGGTCCGGCGAGGGATAGGGGCAGGCGCGGAGGTGACAAGGCACGGAAGAGGGAGCGGGTGAGGGCAACGGGTACGGCGGAGCACGCCGCCTTCATTGCGCGTGCCAAGGTGAAGGCGACGGGGCGGGTGTGGTCGGCGCGAAATGCACGCACGCGTGCACGGCGCCGAAGGCGGCAACGGGCGAGAGGAAGAAGACGACGTGAGGTGAAGCAGCAAGCGGCGGCGGTGGTGGCGGTGGGACACATACATCAGTGAGAGCAATAGAGAGAGGCAAGGAAAAGGCGTGGGGTTTTGGGAGTCGTCCGATTTTGATCGGACGGTTCATAATGAAAGGGACGTTCGGACCCCCGAACGTGCGAAAAAGATCGGGAATAATTTTGACTTTTAAATCCAAGAAAACCTAGATAAACTAATTTTTTTAATTTAATTGAAGTTTGCTTAATTCAAATTAAATGGTTTTTGATTTCTAAATTCCAAGTTAAGCTTTTGCAACTTAGTAAAATCAAATGGTTATTTTTAAATTTTCAAAAGTTTTCAAAAACTTAGGGAATTTGGGATGTTAGAGTGAATTAGCTTGTTCCTAATCCTTCATAGTTAGAAGTATCTTCATCATCTCACTTGTAAGACTTGTTCTTCTCTCCTCCAATATTCTTCTAGAAAGATTGAAAGCGGACTCGGAGGAAACCGTCGAGACATGAACAGTTAACACATCACGTGCAAATATGGATAGCACGGGATATGTTAACTTATGGGCTTACCGTCATTGCAAAATTTTGAAGCTTTCTAAGTTGAAATCCACCGTATTGCTATCCAGATAGGTGGATAGTTCCGCACTCCTTAGGGTTATTCTTAGCTGAGCAGGCGGCGCTGTAGAAGAAGAAAACATAGACCTAGAGAAAAGCCACCGAAGATCTTGCCCCACATATTTGCCTTGCTACTTGAGGCGGGGGCTACTGGAGGTCATTGCAAGCGGACCCCCCAGAACTTATTTTCATACCTTTAGTAAACCTTGTGTAATCGAGAATAAACTTCTGCAAAATAGTTAGTATAGTCTTAGCCCTTTAGCATTACTAAGAAGAACAAGTACATTAGCAAATGCTTCAATTTTAGCTCTAGGATCTAAAACAAATGCAAATGCATATAGGAAATGGATTTCTCTCCAATATTTAATGTATTTACTTTTCATAGCAACAATAGCCTCGCATAAAATTAAGTCATTTTCATACATTTGAATTGAGTTGCAATCTGTAAAATGCTATGCACAATGATGGAGATGTTAGATAGTAGACAGCAGACAAAGAAACAGTGGCATCATAAAAAATTTATAAAAGTTGTAGTATCTTCTCAGCAACGAACCATTGTTGCTCAGTTAATAGTATACTACCGTCAATGCTCTGATAGTACATTTGAATAAAAATAGAAAAAGTGCTCTTATATGGTCTTAAGCATCAGGTAAGTAGAGTTCCATCTTACTGGCATGTCCAAACCGAACTTTCTTAGACGTACACCCATCGCCTAACAAAAGTTCTTATATGTTGCTATTCTTATGTTAGAATTATTCAAGAAAGAAATTGCATCGTGAAAAGATTTAAGATACAGATTCAACCTCTCCATGGCCATACAGTTTGAAGTGGCATTGTCTGAAGTAATTGAGAATATTTTATCTGTAAGACCAAAGTCTTCCACGACTTTGATAATATAGTCCACAATATTCTCACCCGTGTGTGATACATCAATTAATTTTAAACTTATAATTCTTTTCTCCATTACCCAGTCGTCATTAACATAATGAACAACTACATTAAGATAATGCTTCCTAGCGCGGCCACTCCATATGTCCGAGGTCAGAGCCACCGAAAATGTGCACATACTAAATAGTTCCTTTATTTTATTACAATGTTCATTGTAGTATTTTACTAAATCTCTAGTTGTTGTCTGTCTACAAATGACAGTAAATCTAGGATTATGCGTAGTCCTAATAGGATTATGAGTAGTCCTAATATAAGTTTGGAAAGCAGTAGACTCCCCAAAACATAACGGTAAATCATCAAAAGCAATTAAATGGCAGAGAGATTGATGGGCTACCCCAGGATCGTAGTCCCAGCTACGTACCGTACCATCGGGGTTGTACTGTAGCTGCGTCTGCCTCATCACCAATCCTTACTTGGTTTGACATCTTGTAGCATATCTAAGCAAGAACCTTACTCCATCTGTAGACCTTGCAGACAATTCTTTGCAAAAAATTTTGCAAATAGCATATGGTGCTTGATTTCCATGTGTGTCTGGCTTGGTTGTCCTTTTGAAATTCTCTCACACTCTCGATGTAGCCGGCCTTGACCTCTTTGCTCCAGTGGTCATCGATGAAGACGCTGCCATGGAGCTGATGACGGAACTCCGCCTTGCCCTTCTAGTTGGCTTGAGGCGACCACGGTGGCTCCATGGGTATAACTTCCTTCGGTGAAAGTCCGTAATCACCAAGAGCAAAGAAAATATTGGACAAGAAATCCTTTGTGTGTCAAAGGAGTGAAACCTTTGTGTAAGGGGGGTTTCCTAAAATGTTTTGTAAAAACTATAATGAAAATATCTTTAGTTTTACTTAAAAATTATTGGGTAAACTATTATATGAAAAAAAAACTAATTTCCAAAAACTCCTCTTTGGCTTCGTTTTGCTCTTTAGTGCTTTATGCCAACAAAGGGAAAATTGATTTGGAGTTCATTTGGTTTTCCTCCTTTGCTTGTCCACAAGGGAAAGAATTTGTGTGAGCTATTTGAATGTTCTCACCTTCTCTTTTGTAGAGTTAAAAAGGGGAAGAATATTTGGGAAAATGTCTCAATGCTCATTGTATCATGAATTCTTTTGCCTAGCTCATAGTCTTGCAAAGACTCTCTTTTGGCTTATATTTGTTTTGGATTTTTGGTGATTAATGCCAAAAGGGGGAGAATTTGAATGAGCTGCATTTGGATGTTCTTATGATTGATTTATTTGATATTCTCTCCTGTGGTACCAAAAAGAGGAGAATCCTTATTTCTTGCTTAGTGCAAAAAGGGGAGAATTCTCTAAAGCTTTATGCATGCATATAGTCAAATAAGCTTTCTTTCTTATCATATGTTGACTTATATCCAAATGTTGCTATTAATGATGGATTTGTCATCAATCACCAAAAAGGGGGGAGATTGAAGGATCTAGACCCGTCATTATGTGTTAATGGAGTATTTTGGTGATTAATGACAAATACACTTGTGAGACTAACAACTCTTATTGTTATATCATGCTTAGTCTCAGTTTGGATATAAAAGCAAAAATCCAAACATGTATGTATTCATTAATGACAAATCTATTTGTGAGACTAACAATTCTATTGATTATCCATTGCTTAGTCTCGTTTGGATATGAAGATGAAAATACAAGAGGTATGCATTCTACTTCTTCTTATTATATCCTATTGCATTCCTCGGATCCAAAATATAGGTTGAACTCCACCAAGAATTTAACTTGGATATGTGCATATGTTTCCATTATACATTTGTTTATGCACACATTTAGGGGGAGTTCATTCTATATTTTATGGTTTCATTAGTATTGATCCATATCATCTTTTCACATATATTAAGGATCTTTACTTTGAAACATATCCTTGAATATATTTAACTTGTGTAGTTAATATATTCATATGAGTATATGAGAGCATATGAGACTTGTGTAGTTCATAGATGCTCATATATCCTTGAATATATTTAACTTGTATAGTTAATATATTCATATGAGTATATACAACTTGTGTAGTTCATATATACTTATATGTGAGTATATATATAACTTGTGTAGTTTATACATACTCATGTTTATCTATATTCAATTATTTGCAATTGTGTTATGGGACTAATGTGTGTGCTAAGATGTTTTCAAGACTTAGTCCCGGAGTTTGAATGATGACATGAAAAGAAAATGCAAAGGTGATAAGAGATCAACATAGCTCAAGACAAAGGAGTCATGCATTGCATTTCGAAAAGCTTCTGAAAGAACTTCAGTGGAAATCGGTATGACCGCATTTGGTAAGCGGTACTACCGATGAGCGGTAGTACCGGGTTTTACATGGCGGTATTTTTATTCTAGAGAGCTTGCCTTTTTGTGTTCTGTTTTCCTCAATAGTATTAGTAGTATCGGTGGCTTTGTGGCGGTACGTGTTTTCCAGAGAGGAATTTGTTGTTCTCTTGGAAGCACGGTAGTACCGGCGTTGTATGTGCGGTAGTACCACACCTCGGATGTACCGATTTCTGTGCGGTATGGAAATTCCAGTAGCATTGCTTTTTGGACTTGGTTTGCTCTAAGAAAGCACAGTAATACCGGCACTTTGTGCGCGGTATGACCGGACTAGCGGAACTACCGTTTATATGCTAGCGGTACGTAAAATCCAGAACGTATGTCTTTCTTGCCCTTAGCCGCAATTTCGAGCATGTGTTGCTCTTTCGGTTTTGCGCTAGTACCGCAATGTGTTGTGCGAAACTACCGATTATCAGAACTACCGCGTATTAGTTGGTGGTAGTACCGCACCTGAAAGTAATGTCTTGTTAAAAGCATTTATGCATGTATATCTTATTCATTATTGTTAATGACATTGTGGAACTAACATTTTCCATGAGTTGGATGAATAGGTTGTTCCATAGTGGTTGAAGACTTTGGATGATATTATTAGTTGATGGTCATCAAGTCAAGATTCGGAATGAAGGAAATCATCATGTGTTGATGATATTCAAGAAGAGGAAGATCACCATATGCTGATGATATTGAAGGAAAAAGCTTTGAGTAAAGGATGCATCATGTGTTGATGCATGTCAAGATCTCGAAGAAGAGATGATCATGAGTTGATCATCAAGTCAAGAGAAGATCCATCATATGTTGATAGAGGTCAAGACTGCATCATATGTTGATGTATAACAAGATCCCGAAGCAAAGAAAGTCATCATGTGTTGATGAGCTTTCAAGTCAAGAACCCAAAGTTGAAGTGATGATGTGTGTCATCAAGCTTCAAGAAAATGCTCAAGGCAAAGGTATGACTAGCTAGAGCTAAGGATGTGTTCCTAGTCTTTTACCGGTCTTGTTGTTTGGTTAGAAGACCGGATTGATAGTATAGGTTGTCGTACTATTAAGAGGGGTCTTGTATAGTAGCTTGAGTCTCATCATGTGTTGATAGCTCAATCTCACTTGCTCTAGCTCACCGTGGCATGATGCTGTTATTTGCCAATGTATTTTTCAAATAGTCGAGGCTCATGCGTCTAATCCTTGTAGCATGTGACTATACTTTGCGAATGTGTTTTGCAAATGGTTGAAGTCCATGTACCTACTCCTTGTGGCATGATCTAAGTTTGCAAATGTGTTTTGCAAATTGTTGAGATTCATGTATTTTCCCTTGGCATGGTCTAAGATTGCTTGTTGCTAATACTTTGGACTTAGACCATGGTAGTGGCTCTTTGGAGTTGTGCTTTTTTGATTTGATAAAATGTTTGAGATCAAATCAAATAGGTGGGTTGTGTAGCTCTCTGAATAAGCTTTTAATAGAGCCCAAGATCACTCAATTCCGACATCGGAGTCAAAAGTTATGACATTTTTACCGAGTGTCGTCTGTACTGAATAATGGGCTGCGGTAGTACCGCTCTTATAACAGTGGTAGTACCGCAGAAAGGTAGTACCACCCGTATAACTGCGGTAGTACCGCACCAATGCTGTAACGGCTGGTTTTTTGGGCTGTAACGACTCCAAACGGCTAGTTTTTGTTGTGGGGGCTATAAATACCCCCTTGGCCGGTTGAGAGACAACCTTTGGCACTTCATTTTACTCTCTTGAGTTAGTGTGAGTCTCTCCTCTCTATTGTGCATGTGTTGCACCTTGTGAGCAAGGAGAGAGGTCTCTAGTTGCATGTGTTGCATCTAAAGTTGGATTTCGTATCCATTTGAGTTTGTGCATTCGTTGCACGTGGTGAGAGTCAAGCAAGGGGCTTGGCTTATTACTCTTGGTGTTTGCCAACACTTAGACAGCGTGGTGGCGTCGTGGTCCGGTGATCTTCTCAGGTGAAGCATGTGAGAAGGCCCGATGGTTGTGAGTGGCTTGGTGCTCGCCATATCCGGAGTGGAGTAAGAGCATCCCTAGTGGAGTGAGGTATTGGTTACCTCGGAGGCGAGTGCTCAATTTGTGGAGCCGGTTGTAACACCCTGGCTATTCGGAAGCCAAGATGTCACCTAAATCATCTAACATACATCCATAATGCGGAAGAATTTGAATAATATCAACTAATGATATAAAGAAATCACTACTTAATAGAACCATGGCATGACAATAGTCTGAATTCAAGTAAGTGTAACGAAGGATGATCGAAGATCACCAGCAATACATAATCAATCATAACATGGAGAAGGTATCCTCCCTTCACCACTTAAATTTATTTATTACAGTTCATCCCTTAACGAATGAAAGATAGAAACTAAATCATATTGTTGAACTTGATTATGGTGAATTACACGATTAGTGCGAGTCTACTCCCTCCAGAGAGCCGGCATCAATGATCACCTAAAATAAACAAACAAAGCAAGAATGAGTCCGTGACTCGGCAAGTCTGATGAATAAATGAACATACCACAGATCTGAATAAGACCTCATCATTAAAGAATGCGAACATACCCGAATGAGTGTATGAATGAATAGAATGAATGGATTTAATGAAAAGAATGGATGCACACATGCTTATACGGTATAGCTAGTGACACACCGTCGGTGTTCACTTAAGCCCGCACCTTAACAAAAGTGTGGGGATCCAAGTCTGTATGAAGAACGTTTCATACAGTGTCCAAATCTGCCCATCTTTGGAATTGATGGGTTTTACGTGCCCATCTTTGGAATTGATGGGTCTTTCTATCCACTCAGTGGGCGGACATGACAATGTCCAAAAGCGCCACATTGGAATGGTGGGACTTACACTCCACTCCGTGGATAAAACATGAATTATGATGCATGAACTGAAGTATGAATTATGAAAGACATCATATATATACTCATGTATATAACACATAAGAAAATGACATAAACTTTGAATATTCTCATGGATATCGAAAAACACAATACTGATCATCAAGCATGCATCATACTCCAAACATATGAACAACAAGGTACTTGCCTTCCGCGGCTACTGCGGTAGTAGCCAAAGAAGATGTCCCTAAACCCAAGCCTCTCTGCCTACACAAGTAAGTAATCGAAATAAATACAACATATAACTGGCGCTTCCAATAATGTTCTACAACGCCTTCCGATAACCCACAATTAACTAGTTAGCTCTAATATGAAAACAGACTACTCAGGCACAACCCGAAACTGGACAGCAGAACGGTAAAAATCATATCTATTGGTCTGGAACTCGGAATGAGGTGAGACCAGTTTCTATGGATTCTTAACTGACATATCTACAATACTCTAGTTGACAAGGTAACCCAATTCGGCCAATTTAATTTACTGACAGATAACTGAAACAGCAGAACGGAAACTGTCTACACAATTAAGACAGCAGTATTAAAACGATCATAACTTTTAATCTACAACTCCGAATTGAGCGTTCTTTAACAATATCAAAATCTAAGACCAAGGCCTACAATAACCTAGTTGGGTGAAAGCCCTGAATTGTCCATTATCACACTCATATTTTAAAAGACAACTTGACAATTTATTCTCGTCAGGATTCTGGACAGCAGATACGAAAACTAACATAACTTTTTATCCGTACATCGGAATTCAGTGTTCTTGGCGGCCACCGAAAGCTAAGAACAAAACCTAAATATCTCTAGGAGATGGACAACTCAAATTCGGCCTTTAACATCACGAAACAGGCCCCGCAACATTCTGGACAGAATCGACTTTCTACTCGCAGCAATACGATCTAATCAAATATGAACCAAATCGCATCTACCACTAATCAAACGACGAGGATCGGCATTCGTTACCCTTGCAGCAACCAGGAAGCCGATGGTTGATCCACGAAGATGTTCCCCTCCCTCTTGATCAGCCAATTCCACGAAACACCGCTCCTACCTTGCGAGAAGTCGCGGCGGGAGATCGGCACCAAGGACGGCTCCGGAGGTGGGGTGCTGCACTAGGGGCTTGGGGCGGCAGCAATGGAGGTGGAGAAGGGGCTGCAACCAGCAGGGGGAGGCGCAAGATGGAGGGGGAAGGGGAGAGGAGGGAGGTGGCGGCCAAGGTGGGGAGGAGAGGGGGAAAAGGGGCGGCTAGGGTTTTGGGGGAGGGTGGCACCTCCCCCAAATGGCCGGCCAGGCCTCATGGGCCAAGGCCCAGGCCCAGGTTGCTAGGAAAATGCAGAAAACCCCCTCTATTCTCCTGATTAAACGTTTTTCTAAAAGAAACTTTCTACCGATTAATTATTTTCTTCTGAAAATTATTTCTAGCACTATCGGAGAATTACATTAATTCTCTCTCAATTTGAATTGCACGCTCAAAAGAAAGTCGGGATATTACATTCTACCCCCCTTAAAAGGATTAGACCCCGAATCTAAACGTCGATATACAACAAAGAAAACTGCGACTGGAATTTAACAACGGTAAACAGATACTCGTTGCGAACTAATCCGGATAACGCTCACGCAAGCGAAATTCCAACTCCCAAGTAGCCTCTCCCTCGGCCCGAAGAGATCACAACACAAAGACGTAAAACGATGTCTGTCCTAACTGCCAACCCGGCATATCCAGGTACACTCATGAGAAGATAATCGAAGGTAAGATCCTACTCGATGGTCAATGACGTTAAACGGTCAAAGTGAAACGTGCTCGAAATCGAACTCTTCATCTAACAAGGATCACTCCCTTTAACGAGGGATACACAACAGAACTCGCTCTGAACAACTCTGTTACAAATAGAGTCAACTGAAAGTAAGGATTCTCATCGCGACCACACATTGCCAACTCGGTACCACAAGAGTCAAATCCAGAAAAAAAAATCGTCACAAAAACCTTTCCTCCTTAAAATTAGAAAAATTTGCAAACAATCACCACATTTGCTAAAGGAGAAATCACTCGAATATCCAAATCAATCATTTCTTTTATTCTTTCGAAACTGACAAAAACCACACATGCCAACATAAAGCCAAGTTCAAATTGCGAAAGACATCCGTCATAAACACATAGCTCAACCAATAATCAAGAGAACGTTTCAGTACTCAAGGAAATATTCTTTTCTCAATTTCCCTTTTTGAAATAAAATTTCTCTCAACTTTTTGGAATCCCGATCATCGCACAACACACTAACTTGTTACTCTTACCTTGGCGACCTCAACGCCAAACCCAAATCGAAACACCTCATCTACACCTTGGAAGGGAGGCTCTAATGATCTCACCAACACATTTTCCAACCGATTTCCTTCTTGTGAATTAATTTGTGAAGACACTCGAGACAGATCCTCAAATTAGATCTCTCACACAATCATATCACCTCAACCGTTGGAGAACAAACAACTCAGAATTGACATCACACACTCTCATGTACTACATCAGAAGGGTGGTATCAATGATCATCCCACTGTTCGAAATCCACCCTTATTCTACTTGCTCTACACATAATCATTGGGCGACTCAAAGTCCTAGCATGAAAATGGAAAGCCCAAATTTAACCTCCAAGACCTCTACAACGAATTCCTCTTGTAACAAATGGTGAAATCATCGGATTAAATCTCTAACATCCCCACAAATTCCGACATACTCACTCATTGACATCATCAGGAATCACTCACACAACATCGCAATACTTTCCAATTGTGTTACTCAATAAAATTGATTAAGGTTTCCATACATTTGATAATCCCCAACATTTCAACATGAACCAAAGTTCTGGAACTACACTATACCATAGGTTCTACTTAGTCGAACACTATACAGTTTTACTTCGAAGCCATACATTTCATCTGAATCAACTTACCTCCAAGAGGTTCAGGTCAAAACCAACTCATCTTCTATTACTCCCCCAATAGCTTGGTAGCAAAATCTCACCCCTACAATCACTTAACCACCACCAAACAATTGATAACTTACGCTTTGTAAAGCTTTACAACTCAAAACCGTTGATCCTTTCTCAAAAGAAAGAGGCGAATAAGGACAAATTTCACCACACAGGAAAATGTTACTGCTCACAGTGAGCACGAAACCAAAAGAAATAATCTGGTAATGAAGATCTGGGAAAACGAAAGTTGAATTCACAGCGGAGGGCACGCATCCCTTCAAAAGGGAATAGCAAATAACCACTAATAAGAAAAATGACATTGTGATTGAAACTCGACAACTCTTGAGTGAAAAGAGCAAAAAAGTTTATGAACATTTCAAATAACCACAAGTTAAAAAACTTGACTCAAATTCTCAAATATTCCTACTGCACTCTTTCCTTTAACACTGAAATTAATTCTTTGACTAACATCGCTTTGCCACAACGAACAAGATAAGGTCTTTAGTCCAAACCACAAGGACTAATTAAGAACCAATAAAATTCTTCAATACGTTATATTTGTTCAGAATAGTTCAACTACACAAGAAACATGAGATCCAAATAATCTCAGCCACCAAACTCGAAACATTTCTAATTACAGGATTTCGCGAAAAGCAAGTAGATTATTCTCCTCTTAAAGGAACCAACATATCTTCTTTGATTGCAACCTCATGTTGCCAACTCAGACCAAAGAGCCTTTAAAATTAAATCACACAAATCTCTTAAGAAACAACAGGACAATCCAATACCTTAATTTATTTAAAATAATTTCAACTACCAGATGATTCATGAGCTCCGAAATATCACGAAAGCTAAACTTGAAATATTCTCATCTGAACGATATCACCAAAGGCGATCAAATTACTATAGGTATTAACATCAATTTCACAACAACAATTAGAAAATACTTCAAAAGACCAACGTGAAAAGAATGAGTTGATTCTTTCTCAAAAGAAGAGACAAATGAAAACGATTTTTCACCAACTAGAAAACTCATCTACCACTCATGCTTGAACACGGACCAAGGGGAAAACCAATTAAGCAATGAACTCATAGAACATAAGTGGAGTCCACAGTTGAAAGCATAAGCCTCACAAGAAGGAAATATCGAACCTTAATAGATAAGAACAAATAAGTATTCAAGATCGAAGCACTTGCATCACTGAAAAACCATTATAACTTTGCAACATCGTTACTCGATAATCTTCATTTACCACATAAAGCCCGAACCCCCAAAAGATCATGAACACAAAACTTGATATTTGATCATTTAGGAAATATCACCATGGGTGATCAAATTACTACGAGAATTAACCTCATTCTCACATTTTTGACGATTTAATAACATCGACAACATACACTAGTACCAAGAATCATCAAACTTTATTACTCCATCCTAAAACTTCCCAAAGGGAACACAAACTACAAGGTTGAAACAAATTTATTATATCAAGATTATGCTAAGCAATAACAATATCACAAGGCACGATATCAAAGACTACTTATGAAATTCATTTACTCAACTATTGGTGTTGCTCAACACCTTCTTCAGTGCTCATTAACAATTGATGATTGTACTAATCATGTGTGTACATACGGTACTAATTCCATTTGCAGTCACATAACCATATATAACATAGATTCATATTTCACCTTTGTTCAAAAATCATTTCAAAACATGATTAAAGATCCACTAACATAATTTCCTATAAACAAGGTTTCATGAATCGATACACCAGCACCCATCTGGTACTTTATACAAGTTTCAACAATTTTAGCATACCAGGAAATAGATAAATCTAGCTCTTAAGTAAGATCTATAGGTTCTGAATGGATATGGACAGTCTTTATTTAACGTACACCATGTATCAAATACAAGGATATTTCAAATTAAAAAAATTCACTTTCATGGATGGTAGTTAAGAATAATTGATTTGCACCATGCTAAAAACCCAACTTGGTAACCCACATCATAGCAGTTTATTCGTTTAGTTATAACTTCTCTTTTTTTTCAGCATGATAAGACATCATAAAAAGATTCTAACACCTTCATTAAGCAAAAGAGAGACGTTAAACCTCAACGCTCGAGGTAATCCAAAAGAAATACATAAAGCCAAAGCTTTCACATGCAAACGAACTTACAGCGGAAAACTCTCACTAACCAAGCTATCAAACGAGTAAATGGGTCATTCTTTTTCAATGAGAAAGAAGGAGTAACCATGAAAACATCAATCTTGCCAATTGACAACGACCACAAGTAGTAAAAGCAACTCAACAGTCGAAGAGCAATAATTATTTCAGAGAACCAAGAGGGATCTATTGAAAACCATAAACTATCATGAACCACAAACCCAGGAGAAATTCATCAACCACCACAGGACAAGAATTGGCAAATTCAGAAATCAAGAAAGAGAACAACTTTCTAAAGCAACTCACGCTAACACCGAAACTATGGTACTGGGTAACTACTCCTCTAACTACGCATCGCGAACGGTGGTGTAAACTGGTGAATCTGAGTAACAACCACGACCTCCACTTCTTATCATCCGTTAACAACACGCTTCACCAAAATACTCAATTATGAATATACAGATCATCTCATGACAATCATAGTATTAGTTCATGGATATTCAATATCATAGCAGATCATAGATTAACAACAAAAATGATAGTACAGAAGCAATTCAAGAACAGTTCAACATGATGAAACACACCACTAGAAAATACGGACACGATGGATTACCCAAACCCCACCTACTGTGCACAGTGTGTCATTTTAATAACTTAATTACCACGGACCTAAAGCCCGCTCGATACTAATGTAACACCACGCTATTCGAAGCCAAGATGTCACCTAAATCATCTAACATACATCCATAATGCGGAAGAATTTGAATAATATCAACTAATGACATAAAGAAATCACTACTTAATAGAACCATGGCATGACAATAGTCTGAATTCAAGTAAGTGTAACAAAGGATGATCGAAGATCACCAAAGAATACATAATCAATCATAACATGGAGAAGGTATCCTCCTTCACCACTTAAATTTATTTATTATAGTTCATCCCTTAACGAATGAAAGATAGAAACTAAATCATATTGTTGAACTTGATTATGGTGAATTGCACGATTAGTGCGTGTCTACCCTCCGAGAGCCAAGATCAATGATCACCTAAAATAAACAAACAAAGCAAGAATGAGTCCGTGACTCGGCAAGTCTGATGAATAAATGAACATACCACGATACGAATAAGACCTCATCATTAAAGAATGCGAACATACCGAATGAGTGTATGAATGAATAGAATGAATGGATTTAATGAAAAGAATGGATGCACACATACTTATACTAGTATAGCTAGTGACACACCGTCGGTGTTCACTTAAGCCCGCACCTTAACAAAAGTGCGGGATCCAAGTCTGTATGAAGAACGTTTCATACGGTGTCCAAATCTGCCCATACCGAATTGATGGGTCTTACGTGCCCATACTAGAATTGATGGGTCTTTCTATCCACTCCCGTGGACGGGACATGACAATGTCCAAAACTGCCCACATTGGAATGGTGGGACTTACACTCCACTCCCGTGGATAAAACATGAATTATGATGCATGAATCAAGTATGAATTATGAAAGACATCATATATATACTCATGTATATAACACATAAGAAAATGACATAAACTTTGAATATTCTCATGGATATCAGAAAAACACAATACAGTCATCAAGCATGCATCATACTCCAAACATATGAACAACAAGGTACTTGCCTTCCGCGAAGTGCTGCGGTAGTAGGCAAAGAAGATGTCCCTAAACCCGAAGCCTCTCTGCCTACACAAGTAAGTAAACGAAATAAATACAACATATAACTGAGCGCTTCCAATAACGTTCTACAACGTCTTCCCGATAACCCACAATTAACTAGTTAGCTCTAATATGAAAACAGACTACTCAGGCACAACCCGAAACTGGACAGCAGAACGGTAAAAATCATATCTATTGGTCTGGAACTCGGAATGAGGTGAGACCAGTTTCTATGGATTCTTAACTGACATATCTACAATACTCTAGTTGACAAGGTAACCCAATTCGGTCAATTTAATTTACTGACAGATAACTGAAACAGCAGAACGGAAACTGTCTACACAATTAAGACAGCAGTATTAAAACGATCATAACTTTTAATCTACAACTCCGAATTGAGCGTTCTTTAACAATATCAAAATCTAAGACCAAGGCCTACAATAACCTAGTTGGGTGAAAGCCCTGAATTGTCCATTATCACACTCATATTTTAAAAGACAACTTGACAATTTATTCTCGTCAGGATTCTGGACAGCAGATACGAAAACTAACATAACTTTTTATCCGTACATCGGAATTCAGTGTTCTTGGCGGCCACCGAAAGCTAAGAACAAAACCTAAATATCTCTAGGAGATGGAAAACTCAAATTCGGCCTCTAACATCACGAAACAGGCCCCCTTAACATTCTGGACAGAATCGACTTTCTACTCGCAGTAGTACGATCTAATCAAATATGAACCAAATCGCATCTACCACTAATCAAACGACGAGGATCGGCATTCGTTACCCTTGCAGCAACCAGGAAGCCGATGGTTGATCCACGAAGATGTTCCCCTCCCTCTTGATCAGCCAATTCCACGAAACACCGCTCCTACCTTCGCGAAGTCGCGCGGGAGATCGGCACCAAGGGACGGCTCCGGAGGTGGGGTGCTGCACTAGGGGCTTGGGGCGGCAGCAATGGAGGTGGAGAAGGGCTGCAACCAGCGGGGAGGCGCAAGATGGAGGAAGGGGAGAGGAGGAGGTGGCGGCCAAGGTGGGGGAGAGGGGGGAAAGGCGGCTAGGGTTTTGGGAGGTGGCACCTCCCAAATGGCCGGCCAGGCCTCATGGGCCAAGGCCCAGCCCGTGTTGCCGTGAAAACGCAGAAAACCCCTCTATTCTCCTGATTAAACATTTTTCCAAAAGAAACCTTCTACCGATTAATTATTTTCTTCTGAAAATTATTTCTAGCACTATCGGAGAATTACATTAATTCTCTCTCAATTTGAATTGCACGCTCAAAAGAAAGTCGGGATATTACACCGGTCCAATTGGTTTGGGCTTGCCTCAACATGGATTAGGGGAGACCGGCAAGTCTCCGATCACCATTGTAAAACATCGCCGTGTCATTGTGGTTTGCATTCTTGAGCTTTACTTATCGCAATTTATATACCTTGTGTTAAATTACTTATTCATTGTGTATGAATGATTGCCATGCTTTGTGCCTTATTCATTGCTTAAATTGAATTGCTTACAAGTCTATGCTTGATTGATTATTATTAATAGACTTGTATTGTTTGTGCACTTTGTTGAACCTAGTTGATGTAGGTTTTAATGATGCAAAACCGTATTTGTATTAGCTTCCGCATTAGAAATCGGTTTTAGCTCATAGAAGTTTTTAAAACGCCTATTCACCCCCCTCTAGTCGGCCTCCTCGATCTTACAAGTGGTATCAGAGCTTGAGCTCGATCTTACAAGGCAAAGGTATGACTAGCTAGGGCTAAGGATGTGTTCCTAGTCTTTTACCGGTCTTGGTGTTTGGTTAGAAGACCGGATTGCTAGTATAGGTTACCGTACTATTAAGAGAGGTCTTGTCTAGTAGCTTGAGTCTCATTATGTGTTGATAGCTCAATCTCACTTGCTCTAACTCACCGTGGCATGATGCTGTTATTTACGAATGTGTTTTGCAAATAGTCGAGGCTCATGCGTCTAATCCTTGTAGCACGTGACTATACTTTCTGAATGTGTTTTGCAAATGGTTAAAGTCCATGTACCTACTCCTTGTGGCATGATCTAAGTTTGCAAATGTGTTTTTCAAATTGTTGGGATTCATATATTTTCCCTTGATATGGTCTAAGATTGCTTGTTACTAATACTTTGGACTTAGACCATGGTAGTGGCTCTTTGGAGTTATGCTTTTTTGATGTGATAAAATGTGTTTGAGATCAAATTAAATAGGTGGGTTGTGTTGCCCTCTGAATAAGATTTTAATAGAGCCCAAGATCACTTAATTCCGACATTGGAGTCAAAAGTTATGACCTTTTTACCGAGTGTCGTCTGTGCTGAATAATGGGCTGCGGTAGTATCGCCCTTATAACAGTGGTAGTACCGCATAAAGGTAGTACCGCCCGTATAACTGCGGTAGTACCGTATCAATGCTGTAACGACTAGTTTTTTGGGCTGTAACGGCTCCAAACGGCTAGTTTTTGTTGTGGGGGCTATAAATACCCCTTTGGCCGGTTGAGAGACAACTTTTGGCACTTTATTTCACTCTCTTGAGCTAGTGTGAGCCTCTCCTCTCTATTGTGCACGTGTTGCACCTTGTGAGCATGGAGAGAGGTCTCTAGTTGCATGTGTTGCATCTCGAGTTGGATTTCGTATCCATTTGAGCTTGTGCATTCGTTGCACATGGTGAGAGTCAAGCAAGGGGCTTAGCTTATTACTCTTGGTGTTTGCTGACTCCTAGACGACGTGGTGGCGTTGTGGTTCGGTGATCTTCTCAAGTGAAGCTTGTGAAAAGGCCCGGTGGTTGTGAGTGGCTTGGTGCTCGCCATCTCCGGAGTGGAGTAAGAGCATCCCTAGTGGAGCGATGTATTGGTTACCTCGGAGGCGAGTGCTCAATTTGTGGAGCCGGTCCAATTAGCTTGGGCTTACCTCAACGTGGATTAAGGGAGACCGGCAAGTCTTCGATCACCACGGTAAAACATCGCTGTGTCATTGTGGTTTGCATTCTTGAGCTTTACTTATCGTAATTTATATATCTTGTGTTAAATTGCTTATTCATTGTGTATGAATGACTGTTATGACCGGCATCTACTACCAACGCCGAGGCGGCCAATGGCTAGCCTCACGGCAGCTTAGGGTGCTAGTTGCCCGAGGAGAGGATCACTTTAGAGATTAGATTCCTTAAGAATTGTGTATCCCCTTCCGTATTCAATTCGTATTTCCTTTCTTAACAGTTCGTATTCGAGTAAGTTTGTTAGGGCATGGGATATATATATTCCTAAGCAGTATTGGAATAAAGATCATGGTAGTTAGGATCGCGATCCTACTCTTAGAGTCTTACGATTTTACGAACCCACGACAGCCTGTCGATCCGAGTCTCACTGTCGATCCGATCCTACTCAAGGTAGTTAGGATCGCGATCTTACTCTTAGAGTCTTACGGTTCTACGAACCCACGACAGCTTATCGATCCTACTTGTAGAGACTTAGGGCAATTGGTTTTAGAGGCCAGGCTTTGCTGATATTTTATTTTAGAGCAAAATTTGTTGATATTAATTTCTAAGAATGAAACTATAAATAAACAAGGAGCATACAAAATATTATATCAGTGTGGTAATGCTGTTCTCCTGTAGTTCAAAACTATATCACCCATCATGTCAGAACCATTATGCTTTTCTGTTGTGTGATAAGAAGTGTTTTGCCCATTTTTTGGTAATAAGTAAGCGGTAAACCTTATAAGAACCATACAAACTTATAGTATAGATGGTAAATATGTGTATTTTTACAAATCCGTAGAATCGCCGATTCTACGATTCGATACTACGATTCGATCCTACTGGAGGCAAATCGATCCGACTCAGGATCTCAACTCTGACTACCTTGATAAAGATCAAGCAAGGTAATAATCTTACACGCCTCAAGGGCTTCCTCTGCTTTGCTCGCCGCCCGCCTCATCACCACGGCGCTGCGCGCCGGCGGACCGGGCCCACCCGCCATCGCCCTTACGCCTTGCGCAGCAAAGGGAGGATCTCTGATCCTATCAACCTGGTATCAGCGATGCCGGGCGACGATGACAAGGAGACGCTCAGCGGGCGCGCCGATCGCCACCGACGCCATCGCAAGGCTCCCGCCGACATCGCCAAAGCAGCCTAGCCAATCTTCCACCGTCGCGTCCGTGGAGCACCAGCAGGCGTCCGCATCGACCGGCGCCATGTCCGTGGTTTTCTTCGGGATGCTAGGTACGGCGCGATGTCGCCGCCGCCGCTGCCGGCGCCCACCATTCCTCAGACGCCGCGCCATCACCCATCGCGCCATCCGCCCCTCTTCCCATCCACAAGATCAATTTTCCCAGGTCTCCTTCTCCGCTGCCGCCCATGGTGGCTCCGTCAGGGCTGCCGCTTTCTCACTCCGCTACACCGGCGCCGTCTGCAATGGGCGCGACGTCTGGGTTTGGCGTGCCCCGTTTCAGCAAGCTCGAATTCTCCTCCTATGACGGCAAGGAAGATCCCCTGAACTGGCTCAATCACTGCGAGCAGTTTTTCCGTGGGCAGCGTACGCTTGACGCAGATCGGGTATGGCTCGCGTCATATCACCTTAAGGGGGCTGCCCAGACTTGGTATTATGCCATGGAACAGGATGAGGGTATGCCGTCTTGGGAGCGGTTCAAAGACTTGTGCCATCAACGGTTCGGGCCGGCAATCCGCAGCAATCGCCTTGCTGAACTTGCTCGTTTACCCTTCCACGGCGCGATGCACAGACTATCCGAGCGCTTCAACGCACCGTGTGCCATACAACACATCTTCTTCCCGTCCAAAAGGCGGAACTCTTCGTGGGGGGCCTTCCGGAGCACATCCGTGTCGACGTCGAGCTCCAGGAGCCTCCGGACCTGCAGACGGCCATGCATCTAGCTCGAGCCTACGAACGCCGCGCTACCGCCTCCATATCGGCACAGGCGCAGCGGACTACTCGCCCTTTCCCGCGACCGCAGATGACGTTGAACACGTCGGCTGCGCTTCATCGCAGCACGACGGTGGGCACGCGCGCTACACCCGCGCTGGCCTCATCGACCACGCCCCCACGGCCGTTCCGTCGTTTGACACCAGCCGAGATGACCGAGCGCCGTCGTCAGGGGCTGTGCTACAACTGTGACGAACCGTACGTGAGAGGTCACCAGTGCCAGCGCCTGTTCTACCTTGAGGTCACCGACTATCTCAGCGACGACATGGGGGCCGACGAGGGCGCCACGGCGTTTCCGGAGGAGACGTGGGTTGAAGAACCGGTCGTGTCTCTACACGCCATCGCCGGCATCCGTACCAAGGAGACATTCCACCTCCACGCCTACATCAACGGTCACCGGCTCCTCGCCCTCCTTGACAGCGGTTCGACCCACAACTTCATCAACGCCGACGTGATGCGCCGCATTGGTCTCGTGACGTCCGACAGTTCCTTGCGAGTCACGGTGGCCAACGGTGACCGCGTTGCGTGCGAGGGTCGGGCGCACAACGTAGACATGCGCATTGGACACGAGGAGTTTTCCATCGACTGCCTCGGCATCAATTTGGGTGGCTTTGACCTCGTCCTCGGCGTGGACTACCTCCGGACACTGGGCCCCATCCTATGGGACTTCGACGACCTCTGCATGGCCTTCACCAGGGGGGCCCGCCGCGTCCTATGGAAGGGCATTGGCTCACCTCGCGACGACATAGGGCAGCCGATGCTTCACGCCATCAACGGCTCTCCACGGCGAGTTGCGCCGACCGTCTACTACAAAGAAGATGAGGTGCTCTTCGACATGCCCCCGGCTGCGCACGCGACGCGCCTACGACCACCGCATCACACCATCGCCAACACGGCACCGGTGGCCGTCCGCCCCTACCGCTACCCGCAGCTCCAGAAGGACGAGCTGGAGCGTCAGTGCGCCGCAATGCTGGAGCAAGGCATAATACGACCGAGTACCTCTCCATTTTCAGCGCCGGTGCTGCTGGTCCGGAAAGCCGACGGTTCCTGGCGATTCTGCATCGACTACAGGGCACTGAACGACAAGACGTCCAAGGACAAATTCCCGATTCCGGTTGTCGATGAGCTCCTGGACGAACTCCATGGCGCCAAGTTCTTCACTAAGCTGGATTTACGGTCCGGCTATCATCAGGTCCGGATGCGCCCAGGGGACATCGAGAAGACGGCGTTCCGAACCCACCACGGGCACTTCGAGTTTCTCGTCATGCCCTTCGGTCTCTCCAACGCGCCAGCGACATTTCAGGCACTCATGAATGATGTCCTCCGGCCATTCCTCCGCAGGTTCGTGCTCGTCTTCTTCGACGATATTCGATTCTGACCGTCCCGGTCCGAGCACTGCAGCGACGCCCCGTCCGAGCACCGCGCACGCCCGCCTCGTTTGACGCTCGCGTGCCCACGGCCTCTACACGAAAGGGCGAAGCGTTCTTCGGGCACCGTCGTTGCCTACCTCGGCCACGTCATCTCCGCCAACGGTGTCGCCATGGACAGCGACAAGGTGACCGCCGTCTCGGCCTGGCCAGAGCCCCGTTCGCCCCGGGCCGTGCGCGGCTTCCTGGGGTTGGCAGGCTACTACCGGAAGTTCATCCGGGACTTCGGTACCATCGCCGCGCCACTGACCCGTCTACTGCGCAAAGAAGCTTTCGCTTGGACGCGGGAGGCCGCTGAGGCTTTCACGGCACTCAAGCGTGCACTCTCGTCAGGACCGGTACTGCAAATGCCGGACTTCGACAGGGAGTTCGTCGTCGACTGCGACGCCTCGGGCACGGGGTTCGGCGCCGTGTTACACCAAGGGGCCGGACCCCTCGCTTTTTTCAGTCGGCCTTTCGCCGCCCGCCACCACAAGCTGGCAGCCTACGAGCGCGAGCTCATTGGTCTAGTCCAGGCCGTTCGGCACTGGCGGGCGTACCTTTGTGGGCGCCGCTTTCTCGTCCGCACCGACCACTACAGCCTGAAGTTCCTACTGGATCAGCGGCTCTCCACCGTTCCCCAGCATCAGTGGATCAGCAAGTTGTTCGGGTTCGACTTCGCGGTTGAGTACCGCCCGGGGCGCCTCAACTCGGTGGCCGACGCACTCTCACGCCGCGACACAGACACCCCCACCGACACAGCAGTACTCCACGTCATCTCCGGGCCCTCGTTCCGCCTTCTCGACGAGATCCGCGCCATGACAGACGTCGACGCCGAGGCAGGCCAACTACGCCAACAACTCCGGAACGCCTCTCTCGGTCCCCCATGGGGCACCAGTGACGGCTTCCTGCTCCACGGCAAGCGTATTTTCGTTCCGGCGCATAACGACTTACGCCAACAGGTGATTGCGCTGGCTCATGCAGCCGGCCACGAGGGAATCCAGAAGACACTCCAGCGCCTGCGCGAGGATTTCTATATACCGGGCGATAGGGTGCTCGTCCAGGATTTCGTTCGCACATGCATCACCTGCCAACGCAACAAGACACCGACCCTGCAACCGGCAGGCCTCTTGCAGCCGCTCGAAATACCATCCCAGGTATGGGCAGACATCTCGATGGACTTCATCGAGGGTCTTCCCAAGGTCCACGGGAAATCCGTCATCCTGACCGTCGTCGACCGCTTCTCAAATGCGCGCGACTTCATCGCCTCACCACCGTGCATTCGGCGGCATCGGTCGCACGCACCTTCTTCGAGGGCATCGTTCGGCTACACGGCTTCCCCACATCTATCGTCAGTGACCGTGATCCGGTCTTCACCAATCACATGTGGTGCGACCTCTTCAAGATGGCAGGCGTCAAGCTACGCCTGAGCACGGCGTTCCACCCCGCATGCATCGCGATTCAAGTCGTCAACAAGGTGATTGCCATGTACCGTTGCGCCATCGGGACCGCCTCGCGCATGGGTTGACTGGCTTCCATGGGCAGAGTACTGCTACAACACGTCGTTCCATACGACACTCCGCACCACGCCATTCCAGGTCGTCTATGGACGACCTCCACAATCGTTGTTGCCACACACAACCGGAACTTCTCAGACGGAGGCAGGAGATACCCTCCTACATGACCGCGACGCCTTCCTGACCGAGGTTCGCCAAAGCACCTTCTCCAGGCCCAGCAGTATGCCAAGCACCACTACGACGATCATCACCGGGAGTTGGTGTTCGAGGTTGGGGATTGGGTGTGGCTCCGTCTCCTGCACCGCCCGACGCACTCGCTGGATCACCGCCCCAGGGGCAAGCTCGGTCCACGCACACGAGCCCGTTTGTGTCTCGAACGCATTGGCGGTGGCGACGCCTCCACCGCCCGAGGAGCCCGGCCACGACGTTTTCCATGTGGGACTACTCAAACCGTTCGTGGCGATCCTCCGACCATGCCTCCACCGCCGCCATCGTGCGGGCCGATCGCTGACCACCCCGAGCGCGTGCTGCGTGCCCAATCGCGCCGGGCACACGCACGCCCTCGTCAAGTGGCATGGCTTGCCCACCGAGGACGCAACTCGAGGCTGCTGCAGACTTCAGGAGCTCTACCGATGTTCACTCGAGGACGAGCTGTTTTGGAGGCGAGGAGAGATGTTATGACCGGCATCTACTACCAACGCCGAGGCCACCAGCGCTAGCCTCACGCAGCTTAGGTGCTAGTTGCCCGGGGAGGATCACTTTAGAGATTAGATTCCTTAAGAATTGTGTATCCTTCCGTATTCAATTCGTATTTCCTTTCTTAACAGTTCGTATTCGAGTAAGTTTGTTAGGGCATGGGATATATATATTCCTAAGCGAGATTGGAATAAAGATCAAGCAAGGTAATAATCTTACCGGCCTCAAGGGCTTCCTCTGTTTGCTGCCGCTCCGCCTCATCACCACGGCGCCCTGCGCGCCACGCGGACCGGCTCCACCCCGCCATCGCCCTTACGCCTTGCGCAGCAGAGGGAGGATCTCTGATCCTATCAATGACTGTCATGCTTTGTGCCATATTCATTGCTTAAATTGAATTGCTTACAAGTTCATGCTTGATTGATTATTATCAATAGACTTGTATTGTTTGTGCACTTAGTTGAACCTAGCTGATGTAGATTTTAATTGTGCAAAACCGTATTTGCATTAGCTTCCGTATTAGAACTCGATTTTAGCGCATAGAGTTTTTAAAACGCCTATTCACCCTCCTCTAATCGGCCTCCTCGATCTTACAAAGGCCCACCTCCGCCGGGACTCCATTGCCCTAGGATGTGGCTATGTTGCTGATGCCGCATTGGGCTTCTCCTATCGGATTTGGACGCTGTCCAGCTTCCCCTGCCTTAGGATGTCGCTGCGCTGCTGGCTACTGATTCTGATGCCGCCCTTGGCCGTTGCACCGCCGCCCCAAGGCCACCGCATCCCTGCTGCAGCCACGACGAACGAGCTATAGCGCCGCTGCAACGGGAAAGTTGGGATGAATTGAGGCCCTTCTCGAAGGCATTTTATTGAAAATTTGAGATATTTGGAAGGACAACTTTTCCACTCAACCCACAGACATTGACCTTGTTAAAATGACATTTTTCAAACAAAATCTTAATACATTGCCATAGTACTAATTAGACGAAAAGTAGTGATAAAAACCAAAAGTGCAAAATAAAATAACAAATAAAATAACTAGTGGCAGAAAACTGAATTTTTTTTCTTCTAAACATACGATGATATAATTTAATGATCATAGTAGCATCTCGTTGACTTCGAAACTTTCTTTTACGACCATAGTGGAGGGGAAAGTGAACCCCACCCTCCGGGCCACAGAGCTCAACACACGCTCTGGTGCAACCAAAAGGAAAATTTTGTAGCAAAAGCTGGTGATTTTGCTTTCTTCTGGACCAAAGAATTTCGCGAATTAATATCGTAGCAAGGGGAAATCTCTTCTGTAAAGTCTATCCAAGAACACACAATTTCTCGAGGGGCTCCCTCTCCCCCGGGGAGGGCAAAGCACTACAATTCTAATCATCAAAAAAGTTCTTCAATCTGCAACCAAGCTAATCTAGCTAAGCAATTAGTATCATCACAATTCACACGCATAATAATACATGTATACAACACACGTCAAATCTAAGTCAAGTCTGCTAGGACCTAGACGAACTCGAAGCGCATGAGGAGCTTGACGCTCTTGAACTTCATCCCCTTGTGGTCGAAGAGCGGCACGGCGCGGATGCCCGGCCGCAGCTCCGGGACCGGCAGTGCGGTCTGCCCGCCAAAGTCGTCTTCGCTCACGTCGTACTCGTGCACCTCCACGCGGAGCAGGGCGATCTCCGGGACGGTCAGCGGAAGACGAACTCCTCCTCCCACACCGGGACCCAGCTGTCCTCCACGGCCCTCGTCTTCCTCATCAACGAGTCCGATGGAACTCCGGCTATGCCCACCTGTTTGTTGGCGGATCAGAAGCAAATTAGCAATGCCTCCTAGACTTTCAGTCTTTCAGACTAGGTGTAATTGTGTTTCAGAATTTGTATTGGTGCTGCAGAAACTTCTTCACATATATTGGCACGTTAGATTCCAGTAGTGGTGGCTATACCTTTGCATAGAAATCTGGAGGGGAATACGTATCGAAGTATGTCTGCTTAAAGTCGCTCTGCCAACCTTCACCCATGTATACTTTGACCTGAAAACGATGAGCTAACACATTTCTGAACTTCATATAGGAGAAAAAATGGAAGAGTTTGAGACGTCCCATGTACCTTTAGTGTTGTCTTCACAGGTAAATCTGCTTTCGGATCGAAAACATTTCCATCTGGACAAGTTTGCATCAAGAAATCTGGTTTCTTCACATAACCACAGCCCCCGTTGGCTTTGTAAAATCCATGCATTAACCAAAGGGCTCTTCCATATCCCTGCCACAAAAAACAAAGTCAAGCCTTCATGACATCGGAGAGGCAGCGACAACTGAAGAGCACACGGTAGGGAACATAGCACACAAGCAGCAGACACCATAACGCAACTAATCCAGGCAATTTACTTCCTGTATACAACCGAACCAATTACGCACGCAGGGTTTGTTTGAAAGGTATGCTAAAAACAAAGGACACATGCCTTCGGAAAAACGTACACATGCCCAGATAAAGTGCCGACTGAGACACAAATACAGTGGCAAATTGAATCTTGATCCAATCCTTGCAACTAGAAATTTGAATTCATCAAGCTAACATTTGTTGCTCGAATTAGAAATGCACCTGCATATTGAATGCCACCATTTGAGCACCATGCACCCAGCCAAGAAATGGATTATAGTTGGATGAATTGAAGCGAGTTCCCTTTGGGTATATTCTCAGTAGATTTTTGTGTGTGAAACTGCTTGGAACAAACAGAATGAGAACTTCAGTAAGAGAAAAACGTGGACACTATATTCCTAAAAAAAATGTGGACACTATGAATTTCAATGCACAGGAAGACGATACAATGCTCTCGCCTCTATATCCCAACTTTTGTTAAGCAATTCAATGTATTTACCAAACGAACCTCACAATGTTGCGGCCATGACGTGCTGCCACTTTTGCAAGTTCTTGCTCGCTTAAACTCAGACGCCTAACTTTGTCCGGATCACTCTTCAAGGCGTCAACTACAGCACCCTTTGGCTTTCCGGCCCTGATAGTAATGAGGTGTTTATACTCTGGTGCCAGATGCTGGCACATTTTCTGCTCATCATCTTCTTCCACTACTTCTCTTTCGCATGTATAATAGATCCTCATGATGCTGCTAGAGCACCATTTAGTAAAGTATTAATGTGCAGACATTTTAGATTAACAAAACAAAGAAGAAACATATAGCAGAACTTGAAACCAGTACCTTGTCGGCAGCTTGCATCTCATCCTCAATATCTGGGACTTCTATTCCCCATGCTGCTTCTTCACTTTCTCCTTTACTAAACTGCGGCTCGGTATCTCTCTCTTTGATAGTACTACCCTTTGATTCAAGGTACTCCTTTGGGGGTTTTGTTGAGAGGATGACACGTCCTTTTAGAGCTTCAGGTGAAGGAAATTCTTGAAGATGTTTTGCTTCAGGGTAATACAGGATGTCTCCGAATACTTCAAGGACCATCTAAACAAAATTTCAGAACTAGCTACAATAGAATCACGTGGACTGGGATATTAATCATACAAATATAGCACAATTACCTTAGCTACTTTCGCCTGAAGATCTGATGTAAGGTGGTCTTCTAATGTTATAATAACAGGATAGGGAGATGCTACAAAGGCATATTCTTTGATGGATCTCAAGCATTTGATAAGTGGTACTGGGGCAGTCAGTGTCCTATGAAGAGTCAAAAACGTGGAATGAAGTCACAGCATATGGAATGGTCTCTATAAGTTTGAAGTACAGAACTATTATTGCAACAAAATGATGTGGGCAAAAATGTCTTCACGTAGCACAAATACCAATGCATGCTCATTTGCAGTGTTTTTTTTTACCGGTAAGTTTTTTAAACGGTGAGTGGTAAGCAGTTTGGCCGAAAATTGGAAAATTTTGGCAGAAATTTCAAAAAAAAAAATGATTTTTTCGGATTTTAAACCTTTTTTAAAATCAAATTCAAGCAAATTCGAATTTTTTGGACAAAATTCAAGCAAACCAAAATTTTTGAACCCGGTTTGAATTCCGGGGGCAAGGGCCGATAGAAACGAAAATCGGCGATTATTGGCCGATATTTTGAACCCGGCTCATATGTACCTTCCATGGAGAATATCAATGTCATCTTTAGAAGAATTTGGCCACATGTCCAACTCAATTACACGAACGCCTATCTGCAGTGCCTTAATGATGGGAATATCACTGCAGTCACTGCTAAGTTGATTGCCGGTCAGATACGAGTTGTGTCCTGTGTATATGAAATAGTGCGACAAAGGTGCGTTCATGTCATGATGGACCTGGAAACAAAGGATTTACTGTCAACCAACATCTCAAATCACATAGCACACAGTAAATGACATTGAAATGCAGATCAACAATGGAGCTTGATATGCTAGCCGCAACAGATAATGGCCAACAGAATGTTCCCATAAAGGCGTAAAGCCAACCATAACAGCTATATGAAAATTCACTTCGTCTATCTACCAAAGTTATATGAATATTGTCACCCATCAGCTTGCTCAGCATGATGCGTCATGAGACAACATTGGGACACTTCGCAAAGGCAATGTTACAATCTTCCGCAAAGAGTTACTAATCCTTATTTTCGGCCACGACAACAGTGTTGCACTGACTGAATACATCATCAAGTTTTTGCGACAAGAGCGGCTGCCACAGCCTGCGACAAAAGATGCCTCTGCATCACAATCTCATGCCTATGACGCAAAACCGAGAGAATATCAGCTGATCCTATCATAGCGCCAATGGTTAAAAATATTCAAAATTTCAAATGACATGCGCATCATGGAGCAGTTTGCCGAGCACAAATCCCACTCTAAATTGTAATGATCCGAAAATGCCGCCAATTCACCGCGTTGTGTAACTTGTGCGCGAATGCGTCTCCCAACTACCAATCGCAACAATTAACACAGCAAGACGATAAATCAAGCGGCAGTTTGGGAGTTGGGGCTCGGGCCACCAGCCGATTGCTACCTTGGAGTGGCCGATGGGCGGGTTGAGGTCCTCGGAGAAGAGGAAGTGGCGGAAGTCGTCGACGGTGAGGGCCGGCCTCCCGAAGCGCGGGGTGCGGCTGCGGTCCCGCAGGACCCGGTCCACGATCCGCTCAGCCGCGTTCTCCTCGCCGTTTCCGTCGCCGTCGGCCTCCCCCGTGGCGGCGAGGTAGCGCCGGAGCTCGTCGGCTCCCATGTAGGGCGCGCCGGCGGCGTGGCGGAGAAGAGCGCACGCACGTCGTCCGGCGTGGTCGCGTCGCTCAGCGCGAACCTCCGCGTGAAGAAGATGCAGCACTTGTACGTCCCCATCGCCGCCGCCGCCTTCGTGTACCTCGCCGCGCGCGCGCGCGCGCCTTCTCGCCTGCGCTTGCCCGCTTTTGTCGGCTCGTTTGGTTCCCGGCGGAGACTTGTGGGGTGGGAGGCGCGTGAGGAAATTTTTGTTCTTTTGGGATTTCTGCATTGCGAGTTTTAGGGCGATTCGACGGTAGAGGAGAGGAGGGCAGAGGGTAATTGTAACTGTCTGTCAGGAGCTTTCGTACTACATGATCAATCAATTCAAACAGCTTATATTCATGGGAAAAGACCACCTCTTGTTGCATTGTATGGAGAACTTCTAAAAAGTTTTGAATAGCTGGATCAGAAAGAGCGAGACTTGTCTTGTAGGCAGGTGCATCTGTGCAGGTACGTTCGCTCTGGCATGCCGGCATGATGTATGTTCTCGGCTGACGTGCTAAACTGCTAGTCGACCGACCAGCTACCGCGGCAGCACGGTGCGGCCAGGTCGTTTGCGGAGCGCCGAGGTGCTGGCCGCGACGGGCCACGGGGCCAGATTCACGGTTTCGCCGGGAAGCCTCGTGCCGCCGCGCGAGAGCCGCCTTGCCGAGAGCCGCCGTCCGTGCCGTGAACACGCGCTGGTGCCGTGCACTCGCGGCGTAAGGTGGTTCGCGCGCGGGCAAGCTGTTCTTAAGCAGGGCGAGACGTCGTCAGACGGGGATAGTGAAAATGCAAATGCACATGTCGTATCCGGCTGGGGTGTGGTGCAGTAGTTACTGTAGCCTAATGCAAGTTATTCACGATCGTGTTACTACTAAGTTTCGATTACAAGCACATGTGCCATACCTTTAATCTCTTATCCCTTCAAGGTGGAATTTAGAGTCTCGGACCAAGCCAGCATCATGTACTTATTTCAATCCTTCTGAGAAAGATCTGAGCTAATCGACCAACATAGTACCTTAAGATCATATGTAGTACCTAAGATCGTATGTAATAGTAGAGATAATTATTGTCTATATACTCCGTGTTATCTTATCCGGAGATAAGACTAAATACAACTTTTACGATAACTTCTCTTAAATTTGTCTCAATAGAACCTCACAATCTTTTAATTATTGAATAGAAATTGTATTTGTTATAGACAACAACCTATACAATTTCATTTTGTGTTATCGATTGTCATTTTTTCAGAGCGCTAAAATCTCTCTCCTCTCCGTCCTATGTCAACAAAAAAATCATACATGACAAAACTAAACATATGACATCACACACACCCTAACAGTCGATCAATTACGAGGAATAAAAAAACCCAGACATGAACTTGGAAGGGTTGCTATATTTCTAATCAAAATTTACGGAGTATTTAGGGGAATTTCCAAATGGACCGGCTTGTTTCATTGAACCAGTGGGTCAACAAATCAACAATCCAAGGAGATGAGAACTCGCGTGAGCGCGTTCATGTTTTCAGACCAGATAGCAGATATGTCGCATCACTTGTTCGTGCACCAACCAGAAACGACATACAGACAGCACAAGGCAACCGGTAGAACCAATCCACATGGAAAAACTGAAGGATTGACTTGTTAGCGGGTGAAATAGAACTACTAAAACCGCATTACCTAATGATAGAACAATGCTCTCTTATCAAATTGAAATGCAGAAAAATAAACAGCAAAACATAAAGTAAAGTAGGCACGATGATCCTAAAACAACTAGTCGTGGCAAGTAAACACAATTAAGAGTTCGCACAGACCACGAATGCTCCCTTTTGAAAGTCGCTGGATCCCATCAATACTTCAGCAAAACCTAATGACTTAATATTTTCAGTATCCTGATCTTGCCTTTCTTTTCTTTACCAAGATCTATACCAGCCCCTACCATGCCACGGGAACTAAAGGATCAAAAGGAATAAATCATTACAGAACATTTTTCCAACTGGCCAGATCATGAGTAACTGCAACATCACACCAAAACCACTCCAGTGACTGGTAAAAGGCAGTTCTCCACTCCATACGGCAAAAGAATTCTGAACATGATCTGCAAGGGGAAGAAACACAGTTGGTAATTAGTGCACAATAACAATGCAAACCTAGTACGAGCCAATACAAAAAGTTTCAACAATGCAGAAATTGCAAACACAACATTGCGAAGATTGAAAAGAGAGTTCCTTATTAAAAGCCTCGTTTAACTATTCAGATCTAACAATTTGTCGCCATATACGCTGGCTTGTTTTAATGTAGAAAGAGAAACTACAGAATCTTCCAGTTGGGACAGTATGCACAAAAGAGACAAGGCACTGAAAACATTTTCCAAGAGAAAAGGGTGATCAGACCGATTCATAAGTTGGCTTCATTACTCATGCAAAAGAAACATTTTCTCTACAAAGCTGTTTATATCACTAAATGAGCTTGTCTTGCAATGAAAAAGCATTCTATTTAGCATAACAAAATAACAAATAAGGGAAGACTTTATCACTTCACATAGCCACCCTCGTATAACAATTGGTACTTGGGCTAAGATCTACATTGGAAAAAAAAAACACACATAATCTTTTAGCAAAAAAATTGAACACCAAAAACTTTATCAATGAAAGCCATTTTGTTATGGCGTGGGGGCCATAGGACGTAGTGCAGCAGCAGCATGTCGTGTGCACAAGGTTACGGCCGGCCGGCCGCACAAGGGGCAGCAACGGACGTAATCAGTAGGGCTGCTCCACGCATGGAAGTTAGGATTTAGGAAGGCTTTCTTATTTAGTAATCTATCAATTAGTATTATCCATTAGTTGGTTTGTTAGGCAAGATATCTCCTTTGTTAGCAAGAGATCAATTAGTTCTATTTGTTGGGGAGGCTACCTCATCCATATATGAGTAGCTGGTTCATTCGTTGAGGGAAAGCAAAGAATAAACAGAATTCCCCTATCTACCTCTCACGTATCCCTCTGTTTCTCCCTGCCAGAGTCCCTCTCTGTCCTCTGTTCTTCTTCTCCAACCAATCTATTGCTACTTCTCTAACTATCTACCCCATCTACCCTCTCCCAAAATCAGTCCATAACACATTTCGATATTAGAAGCACCAAACTGATTCCTACTACACTAATGGAAATCTCACTCTCAATATACTCTCAAAAAGAGAAATTCACAAGATATCTCATGCAGAATGTAATGTGGACTGAAGTTGAATACAAGTTTTGGTTATATTTCCCATGGAGATGAAAATCGCATTGACGGAAAAAAAATGTCAGCTAAACAATTAGTAGTCCCTCCGTTTCAGAATACTTGGCCATCTTTGACCTTGACCAGTCAAACTTGGTAATATTTGACCAATAATATTTTTTTCAAAATATTTAGATTGGTTGAATTAAAATGGCATTGTTAGATTTGCCGTAAGAAATACTATCACGGGCTCCAAAGTTAAACTTTGACTCTTAATTTTATACTAATACATTTATAAAATATTGTGAAAGTATAATATTATGAATGCCAAGTATTTTGAGACGGAGGGAGTATGTTGTAAGGACCACAGAGCTGGAGTGGAATTATTATTCTGTGAAGCATCTTACACAATTTAACATCACTGGATCCATCTATCAACAATTTCCAGCTCTAAATGATACTTGCAGATACTGTCCGCCAATGAGAACACAAGAATTATCGTCTATATCATGTGAAGTTGTGAACATAAGGATAAAAATGTTAACTGTTGTGCTGATTACATGTTTGATGCCTAAGGTAGCCTATAAGACTAGAAAACTGGATATCACCAGCAGTATGCACAGTATCTTGAAAGTTCTGTGCAAAACAACTTCCATTAGTATGAGTATCCAATATTTCCTAATTTTAAATACGTGTATACTTGGTTTATTTGCTTACTTAACACATTTTGTATGGTTCGTACCATAGTTACCGGGTTCGCATAAAACCCCACGAATCGCGAACAGGATTCGTTGAACCCGGACCGGTTTAGGGTACGGGATTCGTGTTCACAGTGAAATTGGAAAAAAGTGGCGAACTACGAACCCGAATCACGTACAGTGACTCAGACGAACCGCATTTATGGTAACTATGGTTAGTACCAATTTTGTTTCCATCACCATTTATATTTCCATGAATAATACTTCAATAGCATTGCTACTGTGGAACTAAAACAACATGTGTGTATAACATCTATCATAAACCATAAACACTGGATTACAATAAGTTTGGAGGTCGATCTTATCTCACATTAAAGAAATAAATCTGCAGGCCTCTTATCATTCATGATTACAAACATGTTTGCATTTTTTATTCACATGTAAAATGCCATTAAAAAATTTAATGTCGCGGATTAATCATTTTTGGAAACTAAGGCAGGAATGCAAAACATCCAAATAAATCTACCAAGTTATACAATAGCATAATTGAACACTGGCCCAACGACAAGTTACAGTTCCCAGTTACAAGCATGGCAGCATTCACCCACCAACATGGTAACATCTGGGAATAACCTTGGAATTAGATAAACACAGCAACACTCATCCAGTCAAGTGTTCTTTATAGCTTACAGGAAAACAAAACTGGTTCCTCGACAAACCCTTTCTATGTAGGATTGTCCATTACAAAATGTAGCATCACAAAATCAATCATGAGTCATAATTGTGCTGCTAAAGGTTTGTTATACAATCAGATGTGCCCACTAAGTACTCGGTCATCATCAAATCACAATTACTTCTGTATCACCGCAGCATAGCCAAGTTGATTGCCCTACGACCTACACAGTACTAATCGTCATTCTACCACCACCACCACCACAACAACAACAACAACATTAATTCAAATTAAACTTAGCATGATCTAGTGGATCTATGCAACATACCTTCCATACCATAAAAACGGATCAGAAGATGACGAGCAGCGAGAAGAGCATGTAGACGAGCCAGCACGCGTAGGCAATGAGCCCCCTATGCTCATCGCCGCTGGATGCAAGCTCTGCGAGCAGCCTGGTGCAGACCCTGGTGGACCACATCACGAACCCCATGCCCACCCCGAAGATGAGTCCGCCACCCCGCGGCAGGAAGAGGGAGACCGCAGAGAAGATGACCATGGGGAGCATGCAGTATCCGACGAGGCTGACGCACCTGTAGAGGTCGAGGTCGCCGCGGCGTCCGCCCGAGAGCATGGAGAAGACGAAGTAGAGAAAGAGGGAGGCGACGGTGACCCACCCGAGGACGATCCCGAAGTGGAACTTCCCGGCGAGGAGTTGGAAGAGGCCGAAGGAGAGGAGGAAGAGGAAGGGCCCCGAGAGGTCGGCGTCGGCGTGCAGGGATGGGTCCGCGGAGCGGAGCGGGTGGAGGATGGAGAGCGTCTTCCGCCAGATCTGGCGCGTGTTGATGCCGAGCTCCTCGAGGAGCGGCGGCTCGTCCTCGAAGGAGGCGCCGGAGCCGACGCCGATGGGCCCGGCAAAGAGGGGCGGCGAGGAGGAGGATGCGGCGGCGGAGACGTCGAAGGACATGAAGGGAGAGGTTGGCGGCCGACGAGGTAGAGGGCGGGGCGGCGCGAAGGCCGGCGGGGGGGAGGCGCCGGACCCGGGGGGAGGGTGGCGTCGGTGTGTCGGGGTGGAGGGAGTGAAGACCACCGGCGGCACGGGGAACTCCTTCGCCATGGCCGCGGCGACGGCGAGGGTTTCGAGATCTAGGTGGTTGGGAGATCGGGGAGTTGGGTTTTGCCGTTTTGGCCTCTACGAGACTACGAGTAAGAGGGGAGGAACTGCGAGATGGGAATGGCCAGCGCTGTGCTTTCCTTCGCCTTTCGGGTTTCTTTCTTTTTTCGCTTTTGTAGGACTATTATTTTTTGCGCGCTTCGTGGTGAAGTAAAGGGAGGCAAAATGCGTTGCAGGTTGCTTAGGTTGCAAGAATCTGAGTTTTGTTTCTCTAGTTTTCTGCAAGTAAAAAACTAGAGAATAGAGATACAGTTCTCAAGGGAAATTAAAATGCAATTACAGATACATCTGCTCTATTTTTTTTTTCAAAATTTTATGTACGATTTAAAAGTGACAATTGATGTTCAGTGTGTACTTTCAATTTGGTGTGCATTACATTATCACGGGATCGTCAGATAGTATCACTGTCAGCCAGATATGGGTAATTCTCATTGCCGTTCATAGTTCAGAGTCCTCTCTGAAAAAAGTTGACGGAATATCCAAAAGCGAGAAGAACTACATGAAGAATATTGGGACAAGTGCGGTTAATAAGGTTGTGTTTGGTTGGTGGGATGAGATTGAATGGAATGATATGATATAAGTAGAATGAGATCATCATGTATGGGATGGTAGAGTCAATCTGTTTAATTAGTTGTATAAGATGATATATAATTTTATTTGGTTGGTCTTTGTTCTCATTCCTTAAAAAAAAGTCTTCGTTCTCAAAACAGATGGGATTGAGGGTATACTCAGTTCGTGCGAAAATTTGCCATGTAGTGTGTGTGAAAATTCGATATTGTAAAAAAATGTCATAGAATTAATCCCCCTATATCTGATTAAGTTTCGAGGAGTAATGATCTTGTACTAAATAAATATTTCAGAAATGTTTCGTTGAAAGCAATCACATATCAGGAACTACCTCTTGCTATGATGATGGAATTGTGAGTGTGTAACTCTACTTATTAGACTCATCAGGGTTGAAATCATGATATTCGCTTATTACGCACATGCAAACTACTTTATTAGGAATTTTATGATGTTACAAATTTCCACGGTCTCTGTATGTATAGACATGTGCTAAGATGCGCACTTGTCTTTCTTGTCAGGGAAAGAAAGCACTAATTCAGTCAACTCGACGGAATCTACCCAAACATATTACATATTTTTTTAAAAAAAAATCATACATATTAAACCTTGTTTGGGCTCCATCTCAAGGTAGCTTCAAGACAGCTCCAGTCCAGCCTGTCCAGCCAAACGTGGGTTCGGGAAATGATTAATTAGCCTTGGGCCATGAGGCTAATGACTGTTAATGGGCCAGGCCTCACCCAAGCTCAATCCAAGCACACCAGTGACCAGCCGAACAAAAAGGTAAACTCCTCGTCGCTGCCATTCCCCGCCGTCCGCCGCCTCCTCCTGCTGCCCCCTTCGTCGCAACCCAGCCAAAGAAGATTGGATCGTATCCCCGAATTTCAGATTTGATTTACCTCCCACCCAATGACATGTGGGGTCATCAAGGTCAATGACATGTGGGTCGGAGGGTAAATCTGAATTTCCATCTAAGAGGGATATGATCAAATTTTCCGCCAAAGAATAGTCCTGGGAAATCTCAGCCTGGTTAACCCACGCTGCTGTGCGCGATCACTACTGCGTCGGCGCGACGTCTTTTTGTTTTTGGACTAAGGAGATGCATACATCTCCGGCCTCTGTTTTCAGCGAAAACAGATAGCCAAAGACGCTACAGAAACAGAAGTCCATTACTAGTACTAATGTTGCGTCGGCGCGACGTCTTTGCAACCCCCACCCAGCTCGGCGTCCAACACACACTGTTGTAGCACACCAGGCAGGCAGGCACTCGAACCGGCGGAGACATGCCACCCGCGCGCGGGCGCAAATTGCGGTGCCGGTGGTCGCCGCGGGAGCGTGCACGCGCACGCACGCACGAGCCGTCGGCCTCGTTCCCAGAACTCGTCCTAGTCGTTCGCCGGCCGGGGCCGGGGATCCCCCACTCCATGCAACGCCTCGATGAGCCCCCGTCTTCGATCGATGACCAACTGCTAGGCTCGAGCTTGATAGAGGTTCGAGCCGAGCTCGAGCGATCATGAGTTGGCGGTCGAGCTTTGAGTTGTGCTCGAGATCGGTTCGTGTAAGCTCGATAACACAGGACTACAAGAAAACCAGCGTTCTCATAGGTCATTTTATAGTGTGTTTAGCAGAACAATATTGTAGCAGCATTCACATGCAGAAATTTCCAGTAAGGGGTGAGAGCAGTAGTTCTGTCGGTGTTTTAGAACCGATCTTACATGAAGATTGTTTGATTCGGGAGTTTCTATAATTGATCACGTAGACAAAGCGACACAGAATTTTTATACGAGTTCGCACCTTCTCCGAGATAATAACAACCCTACTACTTGTTGGTGTTTCAAGGGCTTTCTTGTAAATTCTCATTTTGAGAAAAGGATTAAAGCAAGAAAAGGGAGTCTGCGTGGGTGCTCTCAAATCAGAAGAGGAGGAGGAGATAAGACTCGGTGCTTTTTCATTCTCGTTCGGTTGCTTTGCCCTTCGGCTTTCCTCCCGAAGATGGCGGCGATCTGGGCGAGATGGGAGGCACGAACAGGCTCGAGCGCTTCGTGCGCCGGGGTTTTTGGGTAGCCACCGGGTCGCTCTCTCAAGCTCCTCTCTTAAAAAGGTGAGAAGAGACACCTCCAGAAAAATCCAAGAACAGAAAAAATCCCCATTGATTTTCTAATTTTTGATACTCCCACTACCGATCTGATTTGGTTTTTCCTTGCACTCCTGGTGACGCCTTGGATCCTGATTCCTGGTGGTGGTTCGGTTCTGAGCTCTACTCCTTTGCACATTTGGTCTAATCCCCTCTTGTGCCTTTCGGGATTTTGGAGGCCTGGAAGGAGATTTGAGATTTTTGTGTTAGGAGTCCGGTTCCTAACTGATCTAGAGTGAGTTTCG
Source organism: Ampelocalamus luodianensis (assembly GCA_036346255.1). Classification (NCBI taxonomy): domain Eukaryota; kingdom Viridiplantae; phylum Streptophyta; class Magnoliopsida; order Poales; family Poaceae; genus Ampelocalamus; species Ampelocalamus luodianensis. The sequence continues at coordinate 19,417,238 of CM070622.1, read as the reverse complement.
GTGGTGAAGGATCATCTAGCTTGATTGATTGGTGCTGATTAGTGCTTTTGGCCGAAGCACTCTCTTGGTGGGCTTGTGCGGCAATCTCCCAGTTCCTCGGCTTCGTTCTTTGGTATATTCCGAAGAAGGAAGAGCGCATTGTATCTCCGACATGCCGTCCCTTGCTCGGTGTTGCGGGCGATAGTTTTTCTGGGTCAGTGTCTATCGACACGCCTTGCCGATTGCATCTTGGTGGTTTTGAGTACCACCGCTTCAGTGAGTATTACACCTCTTTGACAGTTCGGTTGATACTTGCATATATATACATTGCAGTTCTAGTTGATAGTCTTGACCTGTGTACTTTGTCTTTGAGACTAGTTCTGGAGATATTGCAAGTTAACATGTGGCTCTGTTAATGCTCAGTGATTAAATTAGTTTCATACTGAAATTGATCCTGACAATTAGTTGATACTTGAGCTCTAGTGATTTATTTGCTACTGTCTCTTAAGACCTCCTGTTATTAGACTGCAATGCTATTTACTTCCGGATATATACTGATTATATTGAATCTGAAGATTCGTGTGATCTCTTGCTTTACAGTCCGATTGCTATGTTAGCTTTTGTGGCTCTAATTCCTGATCTTGTGTACTTTTGATCAGTTGATTAAGAGAGTAATCATTTACTGTTTGTTATCCTGAGATCATTGTGTGATCCTTTGATCTACTGTTTTGAATTGGAAGTTCATTCTGTGATCTTTAACAGTTGAGTTATCTTGACAGCGTAGTAAACTTGTTAATTCACTCAAGTCTTATCAGTATGCTGATATGTTTCATATACATGTGATATATGTTTAGCATTTCATTTCATTTAAATAACTTGGAGGATTTACATTTGAATATGTTGATTTGGTCATTTGAATGGTGGTGGATTAATGCTCTTTTGACTTATGCTTATGCTGGGATTACTTTTGTTTGTTTGCTAAACCGCATCATTTACAACAATCCGTAAAAACTATATTTGAAGAAATGGCTTCATCGCCGATGTCGTTAAGCGGAAGCTTTGACGGTGCCAACTTTAAGCGTTGGCAAGCTAAAACCAAACTTTGGTCGACCGACCTCGGACTTTTCGGGTCGTTTCAAATCCTCCGATGTTCCTTTGAAACCCGAGATGACGCGGTGGGAGGATGCAAACAATTCACTTTAGCTAGGTTGTTAGATCTTATCTAACCATTGCTCGACGCTTATGTCACTTTCACTAATGCCAAACAACTCGGGATGAACTAGATGAGAAGTATTCGAAGGGAATAATGGTAACGAGTCTTTTATTATCGCTTGCATACTTGAACTACAAGATGGTAGAGGGCGATCGGTGATGGAGCGGCTCCATGAGCTTCAACTCCATGTACGTGATCTTAATCGAAGACGATGTCTCCTACCGAAAGCTTCCAAGTTAATGTCATTTTGGCTAGGTTACCGCCCTCGTGGCGTGACTTTGTGACCGCCCGACGACATATAAAGGAGCGTTTGACACTCAATGAGTTGTCAGCAGCTATCAATGTCGAGGAGCGGGCAAGAGCCGGCGATAGCAAAGGTAAGGCTCAAGTCCAAGCTCATTTAGTGGAGGTCAAGAGTGCTGGTGGCTCTGGGAATCATAAAGTCAAGAATCAGCCCAAGATCAAGCTGCAAGGAAAGAAGATGAAAAAGAAGAAGGAGGATATTGTCTGTTTTGTGTGCGGAGTGGATGGTCATAAAGCCAACTATTGCCGCAATCGTAAAGGCAAGGGTCCTTCTCACCAAAGCACAAGGGCGAAGGCGAAGTTAATGTCGTTCTGGATAATACCAGTTCTGAAGGGTACGTACCTAAGGCCTTTATGGCAAGTCCATCTATTGATTGGTGGATTGATACAGGTGCTACTAGACATATTTGTGCTGATCGATCGTGTTTCTCTTCTTTTCAGGGTGAAGGTGGTGGATCCGTCCTGATGGGCAATGGAGCCACTGCTACAGTACGTGGGATTGGACAGGTTTGCTTGAAGCTTACTTCAGGCAAAACACTCATTCTGAGAGACGTACTGTATGTGCCTGCAATGACTCGTAATCTCATTAGCAGGTCGATGCTTTGTAGGCAAGGGATAAAGCTTGTTTTTGAGTCTAATAAGGTCGTGTTGACCAAATTTAGTACTTTTGTGGGCAAAGGCTATGATAGCGGAGGCATGTTCCGCTTATCTATTCTTGATTCGAATAATGTAAACATTTTTAATGTTTCCTATTGTAATAAATTACATGATGTTTGGCATTCACGTTTGTGTCATATTAACTTTGAAGCTATTGTGCGGTTAAGTAAAATGGATTTAATTCCCAGCTATAATTATGAGAAGGGTTCAAAGTGTGAAGTGTGTGTGCAAGCTAAGCAACCCCGAAAACCCTTTCATAGCGTTGAAGGGCGAAGCACCTCTCCACTTGAGCTAATACATTCTGATCTTTGTGAGATGAATGGAATATTAACTAAAGGTGGCAAAAGGTATTTCTTAACTCTTATAGATGATGCGACTAAGTATTGTTATATCTACTTACTTAAGTTGAAATATGAAGCACTAGAACACTTTAAAATCTTTAAAGCTGAAGTGGAAAACCAACTGGAAAAGAAAATCAAACGGTTAAGGTCGGACCGAGGCGGTGAATACGTCTCGTTTGAATTCTCTCAATTCGTGAAGAAAGTGGAATAATTCATGAAGTTACTCCACCATACTCACCCTAATCGAATGGAATAGCCGAAAGAAAGAACCGAACTCTATGTGACCGGTTAATGCCATGTTACAAAGTTCGTATGTCGGACTATTGGTGGGGTGAAGCAGTTCTCATGACTAATTATGTCTTAAATAGGTGCCACCCGCAATCGGGAGGAAACACCTTATGAAGGATGGAAGGGGAGAAAACCTAACTTGTCCTTTCTTCGAACTTGGGGATGCCTTGCAAAAGTGCATGTGTCGTTACCGAAGAAAAGAAAGCTTGGTCCAAAGACCGTTGATTGTGTCTTTCTAGGGTATGCTTCTAATAGCACGGCTTATAGATTTTTAGTGATCAAATCTGAGGTAAGTGACATCGCTACGAATGTAGTGATGGAATCTCGTGATGCGACATTCTTTGAGCATGTGTTTCCTATAAGACCAAATGAAATCATTGATTCTATTGGTTCAAGTGAACACTCTATTCTTCCTAGGGTGGATAACACCGCTCCAGAATTGGAGTTGAGGAGGAGTAAGAGGCAGAGGACTGAAAAGTCTTTTGGCGATGACTTTGTCACCTATGTCGTGGATGATGAACCACGAACCCTTTCAGAGGCATACGCATCCCCGGATGTGGATTACTGGAAGGAAGCAGTCCGTAGCGAGATGGATTCCATCATAGCTAACGGAACGTGGGAGGTTACTGACCTCCCATGTGGATTCAAGCCAGTGGGCTGCAAATGGATCTTTAAAAGAAAGCGTAGACCTGATGGTACTATAGAAAAGTACAAGGCCCACTTAGTGGCTAAGGGTTTTACGCAAAAAGAGGGTGAAGACTATTTTGATACATACTCTCCTGTGGCTCGTTTACCCACAATTCGAGTGCTTTTAGCACTAGCTGCCGCGTATAAACTCCAAGTACATCAAATGGATATAAAGACCGCTTTCCTAAATGGAGAGTTGGATGAGGAGATTTATATGCAACAACCTGATGGTTTTGTGGTGCAAGGGCAAGAGAGGAAAGTATGTCGATTGATTAAATCCTTGTATGGCCTAAAGCAAGCTCCCAAGCAATGGCACGAGAAATTCGATAGTACTATGACCTCGGTCGGCTTTTGTGTGAACGAAGCCGATAAATGTGTCTACTATCGGTTTAGTGGGGGCGAAGGTGTCATTCTATGTCTTTACGTAGATGACATATTGCTTTTTGGGACCAACATAGATGCAATCAATAAAACAAAGTCTTTCCTCTCCCAGAATTTTGATATGAAAGATCTGGGTGTAGCTGATGTTATTTTAAACATTAAGCTTATTAAGGGTGAGAATGGGATTACTCTTTCACAATCCCATTATGTGGACAAGGTCCTATCCAGATTTGGATTCATGGACTGTAAATCAGTAGCCACACCCTATGATCCAAATGCTAAGCTTCATAAAAACACTGGACATGGAAAAGACCAGCTTAAATATTCTCAGATAATTGGATCTTTAATGTATCTTACTAGTGCTATGAGGCCTGATATCTCATATGCTGTAAGCAGATTGAGTCGTTATACGTCCAATCCAGGAGATGATCACTGGACAACACTAGAGAGGGTACTTAGGTACCTAAAGGGGACCTCTAACTTGGGAATACATTATTCTGGCCATCCGACAGTCTTGGAAGGATTCAGTGACTCTAACTGGATCAGTGACTCGGATGATATGAAGGCTACGAGTGGCTATGTATTCACTCTAGCAGGTGGGGCCGTATCGTGGAAGTCTTCTAAACAGACTATCCTTACTCGGTCCACCATGGAGGCTGAGCTGGTAGCTCTAGACTCAGCGGCTGTAGAGGCAGAGTGGATTCGAGAGCTCCTTTCTGACCTACCTGTGCTGGAAAAGCCAATTCGGCTGCTCTAACTCATGCGATAACCAAACCGTTCTGGTTAAGGCGAAGAGTAGGAAGGACAATATGAAGTCCTCAAACCATATTAAGAGACGACTTAAGTCGGTAAGGCATGCCAGAGAGACGGGTGTTATTTCTGTAGAATACATTCAGTCTGAAAGGAACTTGGCAGATCCTTTCACCAAAGGATTGGCGCGAAAGGCCATCCTTGCAGCATCTAAGGGAATGGGGCTCATACCCATGTAAAGGCTCACATTGGTGGTAACCTAACCTAGTAGATCGAAGATCCCGTGAACTAGGCTCTAGGACAACAAACTGTGTGGGATTATAGAGCACAACTAAGGGTCCCATTTGCTGCAGTGCTCTTACTGTATGGGAGGTTGAGCAATAGCTCTTAATGAATTCAAGACCTATATGGTATTGGGAATCGTCCTACAGGATTCCCTAAAGGATTCACCTACTTGAGTATGATCGTGAGGTCGCGATCAAAGGAAGATAAGGGTATACTTCTTTGAGTACTCATGAGATAGATACGGGGACATGACCGTAACGTCCCAACCCGAGAGGGATTAGGGCAAGCCGCCCAGTACAGAATGTAACTTGGGCGAAAATTCTCACACCAAGGCATTGGATCAAGGCGTAGTCCTCCTTTGTTTGTGCAGAGTCGTAGTCCTTGTTGCTAGGCTTTGGGTTCAAACCCGCAAGGTACCCATCGTCGAACAGCTGTATATTAAACAAGTCTTTGAGCATCTTTTATCAAATTGAGATTTTGGTGGGGATTGTTGGCTGTTTCAAGGGCTTTCTTGTAAATTCTCATTTTGAGAAAAGGATTAAAGCAAGAAAAGGGAGTCTGCGTGGGTGCTCTCAAGTCAGAAGAGGAGGAGGAGGAGATAAGACTCGGTGCTTTTTCATTCTCGTTCGGTTGCTTTGCCCTTCGGCTTTCCTCCCGAAGATGGCGCGATGGGCGAGATGGGAGGCACAACAGCTCGAGCCGTGCGCTGTGGTTTTGGTAGCCACCGGTCGCTCTCTCAAGCTCCTCTCTTAAAAGGTGAGAAGAGACACCTCGTAAAAATCCAAGAAGTAAAAATCCCCATTGATTTTCTGATTTTTGATACTCCCACTACCGATCTGATTTGGTTTTTCCTTGCACTCCTGGAGACGCCTTGGATCCTGATTCCTGGTGGTGGTTCGGTTATGAGCTCTACTCCTTTGCACATTTGGTCTAATCCCCTCTTGTGCCTTTCGGGATTTTGGAGGCCTGGAAGGAGATTTGAGATTTTTGTGTTAGGAGTCCGGTTCCTAACTGATCTGGAGTGAGTTTCGGTGGTGAAGGATCATCTAGCTTGATTGATTGGTGCTGATTAGTGCTTTTGGCCGAAGCACTCTCTTGGTGGGCTTGTGCGGCAATCTCCCAGTTCCTCGGCTTCGTTCTTTGGTATATTCCGAAGAAGGAAGAGCGGCATTGTATCTCCGATTACTTCGTCCCTTGCTCGGTGTTGCAGGGCGATAGTTTTTCTGGGTCAGTGTCTATCGACACGCCTTGCCGATTGCATCTTGGTGGTTTTGAGTACCACCGCTTCAGTGAGTATTACACCTCTTTGATAGTTCGGTTGATAGTTGCATATATATACATTGCAGTTCTAGTTGATAGTCTTGACCTGTGTACTTTGTCTTTGAGACTAGTTCTGGAGATATTGCAAGTTAACATGTGGCTCTGTTAATGCTCAGTGATTAAATTAGTTTCATACTGAAATTGATCCTGACAATTAGTTGATACTTGAGCTCTAGTGATCTTTTGTGGCTCTAATTCCTGATCTTGTGTACTTTTGATCAGTTGATTAAGAGAGTAATCATTTACTGTTTGTTATCCTGAGATCATTGTGTGATCCTTTGATCTACTGTTTTGAATTGGAAGTTCATTCTGTGATCTTTAACAGTTGAGTTATCTTGACAGCGTAGTAAACTTGTTAATTCACTCAAGTCTTATCAGTATGCTGATATGTTTCATATACATGTGGTATATGTTTATCATTTCATTTCATTTAAATGACTTGGAGGATTTACATTTGAATATGTTGATTTGGTCATTTGAATGGTGGTGGATTAATGCTCTTTTGACTAATGCTTATGCTGGGATTACTTTTGTTTGTTTGCTAAAATTGCATTGTTTACAACACTACTGTGTGTATTGTATTGTGTGTGCTGATTACAATCAAGGTAAAATCTAAAGCTTGTACTCCTGATTGCCTCTACTTGATTGTCTGTATTAATCAGTCGTCTCTCCTATTATCCCTTTTAAATAGTGCGTGGAGAGGTAGTCGTTCCTCGAAGTCAAGAGACGTCTCATTATTCCATATAACGGATGTAATAATTGTAGTAATCACCGGAGTAGTAACCCCTTCACGTCGTCTGGCAGTTACTTGTCAGAGATAATAGCGTGTTACGTGCAGTTACTCCAGAGAATAACAGTGTATATTAACAGTTTAGATTATGTAATCAATAAAGCTTACAGACAAGTAACCCAGTTGATTACGGAGTGATCGTAGAAGAGCTTACGACCAGGGGGTAGTCGTAAAAGGACTTACGACTGGGTTCTGGTCGTAGAAGAACTTACGACCAGAGGTGTAGAATAACTTACAATCATGAGGTACTTTTACGACTATGGGGTGGTCGTAGAAGGACTTACGATCACCTGGTTGGCTTCTCCTTTACGATTATAAGGGGTATACCTAAGAACCGTATGACGTTATATTTATTCATAATAAGAATTACAGATAAATGATAAAATGAGGATTATTAGATCCTCGTCATCTAACCCCCAGCTTCAAGTGAAAGTAACTTACTTGGAAAAGGAGTCATAGATGATCTTATGACCATGAGGGGGTCGTGAAAAAATGGTCGAAGGAAAAACTCTTCGACTTGTATTTAATTTGACTAGAAATATGCTTGGTCAAGAAAGTTGTTGAAAATCTTACGACTACGAGGTAGTTGTAGAAAATCTTACGACTACGAAGTGGTCGTAGTATGGTAATCAGAAGAAAAATATGTTCGACTAGTATTTCGTTTGACAAGAAAAAGACTTGGTCAAGCAGATAATTTTGCTTGAGGTGTGAAGACAACCTCGGTTTTCTCGAATAGGAAAATCCACGAATCCCAACTGACTCTCACGAATCTGTCCCGTGGGACGATTCCCGAAGCGGTGACAACTGTTGAGCATCCACGGCGCTTCGGTTCAAATGTGCGGTTATAAAAACTCACCACACGGGTGACTTTAGGGTTCTTACCTTTTTCCCAATTGCTCCAACTGTTCATCTAGCTCTCGCGTTTTCCGCCGCCACCCAATTCGTACTCTTCCTTAAAATCTTTTTGAGTCCAAATCCCCCTTTCCTGAGAAAAATGGTTGGGACCGTTTTACAACGGACTGAATCGGAGATGGACAAGGCGAAGATGAAAGCTCTGGTCGCCGCCATGAAGATTCCGAAAAAAGTACTTGTAAAGTGGATTTCGACTGCTGGGCAACATTGGCCGTCAGGGGAGATTGGGCAAATCCCCATCTTCCAGGCGTACTACGAGTGCGGCCTCCGATTGCCTGCTCACCCTTTCCTCACGCTCGTACTTGAGCACTTTGGGGTGGAATTACTGAACTTAGGTCTCAATTCCATCACCATGTTAAATGTATTCGTGTACTTGTGTGAGGCATACCTCGGGATTCCAGCGGACTTCGAACTCTTCCAAGATATTATGAAATGGCCCGACAAGCGGGATCATTGGAAGTTGCGGTCTAAAGCTCCACGATGGCAAGTCGAGGGAGTATATTCATATGTTCACCCGGTCATCGTGTCCGGGGTGGAAGAAGAGGTGGTTTTACTGGAAGACCACCAATGAGGACAGCCTTTCTTTCATGGGGAAGGCTGCCGAGAAGATTTATTCCTAGGATTCGACTCCTAGGGTTCTTGGTCGGATCGCCCCTTACATTCAAGCCATAAAAGACTTAAAGGAAGAGGGACTCACCGGGTGGCACGTGATGAAGGATTTCATCACGTGCCGCATCAGCCCTTTGAAGAAGCGAGTGCCTCCCATGTGGAGGTACTTGGGGCCACAAGACCCAACCAGAGATTATGAGCGGGGTAAATGAATTTTCGACTTAGCTCTTGTTTTGGTTGTTCTCGGTTGGTTCATCAATGTTTTATCTGCTTTATTGATCTTCCGCAATCAGAGATTGACATTCGAGTCAAACTCGTTTGCGAGAAATCCCCGCCACCCAATGTGGTGGCTCCTCAAATCCTTGTAGTGGTGTCCGCAGAGAAAAGGATGGAACGCCTAAAGGTAATCAAAGACTGAATTCATTTTTAGAATTTTATAGTCGTAGAAAAGCTTACGACTGGAAGGATGTCGTAGGAAAACTTATGACTAGGTACTGGTCGTAGAAGATCTTACAACCAGGAGATGATCGTAGAAGAATTTACGATCATGAGGCAGTCGTAGAAAGACTTACGACTAGGTACTGGTTATAGAAGTACTTACGACCGCTTAGTAATTACTCCTTTTCCTGACTTCTGCAGAAAGTAGGTATGGAGGACCATCAAGACGATGAAGAGATCGTATTGTTTGTCATTGGGTCGGTGGCTCAAGTAAGCCATACTGCTCCAGCTAAAAGGCGGCGACTCGTGAAAGTCGCCGACAAGGACGGCGTGGGCTCAAGCTCTGTTGATCCGACCAAGCCTTTCACAAGATTCGCTGTAGAGCTAGCTGCTGCGGAGAAAGAAAGGATGGTCGAGGCAGCCGAAGCTCTTAAGCGCAAAGCCCCCAAGGCCAAGGTACCCTTCTATTATGACAAGAAAGCTTTCACAGTTTCTGTCTCTCGTGGCTTTGCCAAGCAACTAGAAAATGAGAACTAGAAGGACTTTATGTCTTTTGTGAAGGAAAATGCTACGGCAACAGAAACCATGGTCGGGGGAAGCGCCGCTCTTGGGGTGGTCGAGACTAGTCTCGGCCATCCGGAGAGTCAGGAGATTCACAAGGTGACTCTACTCAAGACCAACGACCAGACATGGTCGTGGCTGATCCCATCATTCAACTTGAACTCTGACTAGACACGGTCGTAGAGAAGAAGTCGAAGAAGTCTTCCATTGGGAAGGTTGCTTCCAAATTCCTGGTCAAGTCCAGGATACAGAAGTATGTAAAAAAACAAAAGTGTAAGAATAGTATTTACCTTTTGTTTTTCACAATTTAACGTGCTCTCCTTTTTGTGATCTTAGCCCAACTCCTCCAGCCCCCAAAGATGCTTCTATTGAGAAGCCCACTGCTACTACTTCAGCAACTGAAGGAACGACAGCGGTAGTGGTCGAAGGATCGGCCACTATTCCTGTGGTGGAAGAAGATGTCGCCGCTAAAGTTACTACGACCACTGAGGTGGTCGTGGAGACAGAGACGATGAAGGTGGCCGTAGAAACCTCTAGTCAAGGTGGTGGATCATCTGATCACCGCGTCGAGAAGGAAGTCATCGCAGATGTTCCTCCCGGTTCCCGAGGAAAAGCTGTCGTCACTGAATCAAAAGAAAAGGAGTACTTCAATTTCTGTTCTGATTTGTTTAGCCCTACTTCCGTTGTGGAGTCTTCTGCCATTAGATCCCATGATCGAGTCCCTCACCCTAAGGATATTCCCAACAGTGGGGAGATTTTCGATGACGAACGTCTCGAAAAAGTTTGGTGGGACCATGTCGAAAAGATGGATGGGCTAAAGAATCCAGCGATGATAGTCTCCATGTTTGCTCGGACGAGCATGAATTTAAGTATCTGATGACACTCATATGCGCGGTTTTTCCTCGCTTCTCACTATCTTCCTTTTTTGTAGAAAACTTGGGAATAAATCAGAATGACCCAGCTTTAGTGAACAAAGAATAAGATACTTTATGATTAGTCAAAATCCAAAACTGGTTGAAGCTTCAAAAGAAAATACCAGCCAATGTTGGTATTATGACTGAGGAGTATTTTTATTAAAAACTAGATGAATTATCTTGGCCAAAAATAATTTTTGTTGAATTTTTAGAAATTATTTGACCCTGAGAAAAATAATTGTCTTTAAATAAAACCCTTTTTGGGTTATTGAATTATTTATGTATTTTAAATCATGAAACAGTGGATTTTAAATTTTATTTGGGACATATATGATCCCAGTAGCATCTTTGCAAAATTTCATATTTTTACAAATTTATTTGTTATTTTTAAAGTCCTAGTCAAACTTTTAGAGCTTTAAAAGGAGTTAGTCGACCCTCTCGGCCTAAACCTAGCCGGTTTGTACTGTAGTGACCGAGCCCAAAATAGGTTTAGGTCTAAATCGGCCTCACCCGACACGTTCGCGCGCGTGCCCAAACCTCCAGCGAACACGAGCCGTCGATTCTTGATGATCGGCCGAGATTCGCGGAGCCGCGCGGGCCATCCACGTACCCCGTGCAATTTCCACCGTTGGATCTTTATCCAACAGCATCCGATCTAAATTCAACATCCTAAATGTGTCTCTAATTCGTGGCCATTGATTTCCAAGCGAACGGGCCGGATTCATTGGGCCGTTCGGGCCATCCCGTAGAGCCATTCGATCCTGGCTGTAGGATCTAAATCGTGCGGCGCGTACTTATTGGGTTGTACCATTTTTTTATGGTAAAGGTTGAAATATGTGTGAGCCGTTGGATTCTCATTAAATAGGCCAGATCTAGTGGGCTGTTCGGGTCACCCGAACGCCACCTTGAATCTGAGCCCTTGGATCTAAATCGGGCGATCAAGAGGGGCGGTGACGTTCGGACCACCCGAGCCCCAACTCAATCTCCACCGTTGATCTCTAATCCAACCACGCCTTCCTTTTTTATTCGAAACTCAAAGGTGCGCATTTATTTTTGGCCGTCGGATTTCAATCCTATGGTACCTATTTGACCACGTGCGCTTAGGGCCGGATCCTCATATGACCGTCGGATTAAAATCGATCGGTCCATATTCAAAGATACCGGTTCGTTCTTCTAACGTTTATCTCCATCGTAGCCGCCCATATCTAATCGGACGGTCGTTATTCTTTTGATCTTGCGAAGGCGTGCGTTGCTGCAGCTAACAGCGGGGCCCGCACGTCAGTGAGGCGCTTCTCTTCCTCCTCGCGCCCGTACATCGCCGCCGACTGCGTTGCCGGAGAGGTGGTGTCGCGCCGTGATTTTGGCAAATCTTTCCTTGACACCTGGCACTAAATTGCCAACGCATCATCTCTGGAGAGTTCTCGTTTGCTCTGGAGGTTCAAACCCTATATAAACCCTAGCTTTTTGGCTCACTGCCATTGTTGACCGGAGAGCTCTCTTCACTTCCTTTCTTCCTTCCCAGTGAAGCTTTCTTGCTCTCATTCCTTGTTCATCTATAACCATGCCTAATTTCCATTGGTAATAGGAATTCTGGGCATTGTTTGTAGGTTTAACTCGTGAGCTGCTTTCTGTTGAACCGAGCCGGCTAAAGTATCACCTTGGTGATTTCTTGCTCCGGTGAGGCATGCTTCATTCTTTCGTGTAAAAATCTTGTATTATGATCCATATAGCTCAAGCCTACCATTATTTTTATTCTTGTTCAGACAAGCGATCTGGTTTTCGAACTTTTCCTCTTGTCGGCCGAAATCTAGACTTCCTCTTCTCTAACTCCGGCTGATGAGCTATGACGTCCATTCTTTCCATCTTAAGTTTCTTTGTGATCCCAAATAACTCACTGAAGCACTCACTTGTGCATGTAATACTCAAATCATCTCTAAACTGAAAAGCTGCTTTTATAACTTTTCGGTCTTTCTTGTCGTTTTCAAGCTCTAGGGTTTCTAATGTCATCTTTTCAGCTTAACTAGGTCTTAACTTAACCCTAGTAGCATAAGCAAGGGTTATGTCTGATCATTTTGCTTCTAAATCGAAAAAGGCTCTAAAACCTTTTCTGTTGTTTTGTCGAGTGAACCGACAAAAGTTGTAGCATGCCATTTTTCGGTTAATCTTGCTGATTAGGGTTAGCTAGGGGTTGATCTAGGGTATTAACCTTCCTAAAGATTAGGTTTAGCTCCAGCAAGAATCTTATGCTCATGTGTATTAGTATTTAAGCATAAATCTCCAACACTTGTTTTTTGTTGCTTTGTCGTCAAACACATTGCATGTACAAAGACAAGATCTTCAAATGTTAGTTTTGGCAATTAGTGAGTAAACGATGAGTTAGGCTATTACCCTAGTTATGAATACTCTTAGTCCAAGCAAAATAGTTTACTTGATACATGTTTAGATCACCCCACCACTCTGTTGTAATCTGTCCTAATTTCAGTTTTTCCCAAAATCTAAAACTGTAACTTTAACCTAAACCCTAATTTTTAACAATTAATGGTAGTAGAAAGTAAAATAGGTTATTATCATTATTGGGTCAATTATAGCTTAAGCATGTTGTTAATCGTGCATTACAATCTTGATCATGCATTCTTTGTCAATGCTTTGCCTTATGGATTTCTTATTGTTGTTCCTTGGATTTTTGTATTTTTAGATTCTGAATCTTGTGAAGTGGTTGATTCTCTTTCTGAACCATCAGCACCTGAACAAGAAGTATATTACTATCAAGGCAAGCATCCTCTTTGCACCATATTGATCCCAATTTTTGAACTGTAGATTTACAAACCACAGTAATACTGCTGCATGCTATTTCCTTAAAAATTAGTGATGATCTGTCCATAGATAGTTAGTTGTAACCTAACACTTGTGGCTTACCTTAAATCAGATCATACACTCAAAACCTAAGGTATTAGTTTATATTGAACTACTTAGTTTCAACCTTTGCTTAGCCATGCAGTCCATAGAACGTTAGTGTTTGGCAATCTTATCTTGTCAAACATGGGAACAACAAATGAATTTCAATTATTTCAACTCTTTGTTCAGTCTATTTAAAGCAGAAATGACTTTAAATTTTGTTTGACATACTAAACTTAAGATCTGGGCAAGTGGTTGCTAGTGATGGTGCCTTCGTGCACGAGATTGGGAAATGTGGTGGTCATGTCTGGATCAATTAAGGACTGAACTCTGACTATTCAATTCAAGCCCCAACGTACTTCCACACGCGGTGTATGGGCGCTGTTTGGTTAAGTAAGGGGTTGGTGTTATTGAGTTGGGATGTAGGTTGATGAGGATATATGTGTTGATCTTGTGTCTATATCATATATTCTTAAGGGCAAGGACTTTTGGATGTATTCGGGTTCATAAGGCTCCGATTTCAATACTATATGTGCGGGGGAGCACAACTTTATTTCTTTTATTGAATCGGATGTTCCGGCGTAACATGTGTGCCCTGTTGGTTAGTAGGTGGTCTAGCCTACATCAACAGGATCGGTCACACATAGGTAGCCCAACTCAATAGTGTCAACTTGTTGAAAAATACCAAATCTTAGTTTCCCCGGTCGGCATACCAAAGGAAGTGTGCCATCATTCGGAGGCATCCGAAGGCAACGGGCTGACTAAGTTGTGTGGGTAAAGATGTACACCCCTGCAGGGTTAAAACTATTCCAATAGCCGTCTCCACGGTTATGGACGACACTTGAGTTGATGTCACCTGTATAGACTTTGTTTTAAACCTTTGTTTTGGGTTTTGGTTCGGCATGAAGGGTATTCGTGCAATATCTTTGTTGTGGTGGATAGCCACTTTGTTACTGTTGTGATTTATAATTACATGTTATGTTACTTACTGTTTTTAGTTCAAATCAGTTTATAAAATCGCTTTGTTAAAATCTAGCATGTGTAGGTTAAGATGTATAGCTTTATGCCAAATTAATGCCATTATAACCTTACTATTGACAACCTTATGCATGTTAACCTCTATTCCTTTGCTTAGGCCCTACTAAACACATTCTTTTAGTAGTTTTGTGTAAGTTTTGCGAGTACCTTCTGTACTCAGGTGCTTTCACCACTTGTTGCAGGTGAGGATGGTTATTTATATGAGGTACCTGTTAGCGTCGATCAGGGAGACGCTAACGAATGAAGCTGTTTCTAATCTCCACGAAATAGCCTGCGGGTGATGGGGTCATTGGTGGTTTTTGCTGTTTAGTTTTGTTTCCGCTGCCAAATCTTTGTTGTGACCAAAGTCACTTATATTGTAGAATGAAACCGAATTGTACCAACTTATGTTTAATTATGTAAATGTATACCTTGTATGTGTGATGCAATGTTGTTTAAGGATATATGTGCAATGGTTACTGATCCTGGGAACCATTGTAAGACATATATCCGGGAACCTGAATATTGGATTTATACCTTGTTAAATTTATGCTTCTAGTATGATTTTTAATTAAGGATCGAACTGTTCTTAATTATTAATTATGCTTTTAGTGTAATTTTTAATTTGGCATAAATTCCAATATTCCGGGGTCCTTACAAAATCGCCACTGTCTGTGAATACAACCGGCAACTTGTCAAGCTATGACAGGAGAAAGCGGAACTCTGCGAGTAGGCAGAGAGATGGTAAGTCACTGATACTCGTAGTCATTTTATGTTTCGACCACCTGTACAGTACTCGTGGGGGTTGTCATAGAAAATCTTATGACTTGGTACTAGTCGTAGAAACACTTATGGCCAGAAGGTTGTCGTAGAAAAACTTACGACCAGGTATTGGTCGTAGTAGGACTTACGACCACCCGTTTAGTGCTCTTGTCTACTCTTAACCTTTGCAGGTTTAAAAGTGACGAAAAGACCTTGGCTGATTCGCTCGATTATTAGAAAGTCGAGACAAAAAAGTTAAGGGCAGAAAAAGAAGACCTTCTAAAGAAGCTTCAGGAGGCCAACTCTGCAGCTCAAAAGCTACAGGGACAAATAAACAGTAAGTTCCGAACTTAAGACTGCTTATGTCATTAATCTTTATCTCTTTAACTCTTATTCCTTTTCAGAAAAAGTGGTCGAAGTGGGAACACTCCAAACCGAGGTCCATGAAAAGACCTTGGTTATTCGCGGGATCTCCCACGTCGCTAAAGACAAAGATCAGGAGATCGAGAAAATGGATTCTCGACTAGCAGGTAAGCAACTCTTTACCTGCGACCAGTTTGGTTTTTAAATCCTCTAAGAGTTATTTTGTCTTTCCAATTTTTCTCTTTTCAGACAAGCGGTCGAAATAAAATAAATCTGTGAGACTTCGACTCGTAACTAGGAGGAGATGAAGTCAATGAAGATCAACCTTCAAGATAACATTTCTCTCTTGAACAGTGTACTCGGTGGGCTCTGTGCTGAGAGGATTGCTCCTCATGAAAACACGATATCTGCTCACATGAGTGCCATTGGGGAACAAGTTGGGACTTTACAAGAATTGGTAACAACTCTGAAGACCAACCAAGCTGACTCGATAAGCGAGGCGGTCGAAGGTGCAGGAAGTTATGTTTTGGCAAAACTTAAAGCTCGTGACTCCAATCTTAGCATGCAACCAATCGAAACTGACTTCGACTGCTCTGGAGCAGAAGCAGAGCAGTTAATTGAAGAGATGCTGTCGATCAGCAAGAAGGTCTCGAAGGAAATGCAAATGGGATCTCCTTCGTCATAATAGCCTGTAAAATGAACCTGTAAAGACAAGCTTTTGTTGATGTATATAATCCATCCTTTTTCCTGCAAATCATCTGTCGAGTAGTTAGTAACTCAAAAGATAATGAACGAATTTAAAGAGTAAGAATCGAAGTCATATTAATAACTTTATCCTAGCCCCTGACTATTTGCTTAGTTTATTTAGATAAACTAAGTAAATAGTGTGAAATGAGTTTATGAAAACAGAGAGGTTTGGTTAACTTATTGTTTTCGATCATGATTATCATGCACTGGTCGAAAGAGTAGAAATGAATCGACGTTAGGAAGTTCCTTCTAGTGGACAGGACCATATGCAGAGAGGAAAGGCTTCAACTAGGTGATGTTATCATCTCCGACCAGATTAATCAAATCAAGAACAACAACTTGAGTTAGACAAACATCTAGAGGACCTTACAAATTCGTTCGACCTTTTTCGGTGGACTCGATAAGTTTGCCCTAGTAGCAAGAGTAGGAAACAGGACGATGCTAGAAAGTTCCTTCTAGTGGGCAGGACCACGTACAGAGAGGAGAGACTTCGACTAGGTGTGTTTTTCCTCCGACCAGTTGAAACTGACCGAGTTTACCAAAAGCAGTTGAATAAATCTCAAAAGTGCACTTTGCTTAGAGTATTTTTTAAAATAAATGAAGAAATAAACTAAGGTAAAAAGAGTTGGCTTAAAAATCTTTCGACCATGTTTTGTGAACCCAACATCTTCATATTGGCAGCAAAAGTTAGGAACAAGGCGACACTAGGAAGTTCCTTCTAGTGGGCAGGACCACATGCAGAGAGGAAAGGTTTCGACTAGTTGTTGTTACCTTCCTTCAACCAGTGTAAAAAAAACTGAGCGTATAAAAAATGATCGGAAGATTATAGAAGTACTACTCAAAATAAGACAATAAAGATAGAAGGAACCTGATACTTTATTGTCGTGGTGGTTTGTTACACATAAAACTTGAGTGACTGGTCGATGTTCCAAGAGTTTGAGAGAACCGACCGTCTTCCATTGCGAGTCGTACCGAACCTGGTCGCGTAATTGCGACCACAGTGTAAGAACCTTCCCACTTAGTGGAAAGTTTGTTCCAATTAGACTAGAATTGGATGAGCTTTGACGAGGATCTAATAATCCTCATTTTTACTATTTATCTATAATTGAGTATTAGGGGTAAATATGACATCACATAGCTATCGAGTAAACCCCTTACAATAGTAAGGGAGAAATCAATCAGGTGGTCGTAAGCTTTTCTACGACCACTCCCATAGTCGTAGGTTCTCCTATGACTACCACGTAATCGTAAGTCCTCCTACGATTACTTCCGGTCGTAAGTCTTTCTACGATCAGTACCCAGTCGTAAGCTTTTCTACGACTACTCTCTGGTCGTAAGTCCTTCTACGACCAGTCCTACCACGACTTCTCCACAGATAGCTGGGTTCACTCACCAGTAGGCCCTATTAACCGTGAGATCTGAGCAGTCAAGATACGTAGTTATTCTCTGGAATAACTACAGTTAACTCACCATTATCTCTTATTGGTAACCATCAAGCAAACGAGGGGAGGTTACTACTCCAGTGATTACTGCCATTATTACGAAATAATGAGGCGCTCGCTAACCTGGAACGACTACCTCTCCACATACTATAAATAGACATCTTTCAGATAGAATGGGGGGAGGGATTTTGGAAGAAACTTTTGAGGGACTTTTGAGAGGCAATCAATAGCAGTATTAGCGCAAGTCTTTCCGCTGATTGTAACCAGGATACCCAATACAATACACACAGAAGTAGGATTGTTATTCTCTCTGGAGAAGGCCCGAACCTATATAAAAATTCCCGTGTCTCTTTTGTCTGCGTGATCAATTATTGAGACCCCCCGAATCAAATAATCTTTACGTAAGATCGGTTCTAAAACATCGACATGCTTCAATACCAAGTCACCTACAGCAAGGTTACGAGGTTGGACCTTACGATCGTAGTATTTTACACTGTGTAGGGTTTGTTGGTAGACTGTTGAACGGATTAATGCTTGGTTTCTCTTCTCTTCGAGCAGGTTGATGTCGTCCGCTTGAAATTGTTCCTAAGCGGATTCGTTAAAGTTTTCGACTCGTGCCGACCTGATCTTTATTTCTGGCGGAAGCATGGCTTTGGCACCGAAAAGTAGAAAAAATGGTGTTTCACCGGTAGCCTGACTAGCAGTCGTACGAACTGCTCATAATACCGAGGGTAATTCTTGTACCCAAGCCCCCGAGCGCTTGGCAAGCTGGTCGAAGACTTGGGTTTTGATTCCTTGCATTATTTGGCCGTTCGCTCGTTCGACTGCCCCATTGCTTTAAGGGTGAGCAACGGAAGCGAAACACAACTTGGTACCCAACTCGTCGCAAAATTCTTGAAATTTTGTGCTCGAAAATTGCTTACCATTATCTGTAATTATTCGACTTGGTCCGTCAAACCGAGTAATCATGCATCTCATTATGAATCGTTTTGCTACTTTCGTTGTAATCCTAATCGCAGGTTCAGCTTCTATCTATTTTGTAAACGTATCAATAGCCACAAAAAGGAACTCAAAACCGCTTGGAGCTTTGGGGAACGGTCCTAAGATATCGAGACCCCAAGTCGCAAAAGGCCAAGATAGAGAGATTGTTTGTAATGCCTGAGCCGGTTGGTGTATCTGTCTGCTATGAAACTGGCATTGTACACATTTCTTAACCAGCTCTTTGGCATCGTAGAGGGTTGTTGGCTAGTAGAAACCTTGTCAAAAGGCCTTACCGACCAGCGTTTTGTAGGAAGCATGAGTTCCACAGATGCCTCCCTGTATGTCGTGAAGGAGTTTTAATCCTTCGCTCTGCGGAATGCATCGCATGAGCACCCCTTGAGTACCTCGCTTATAGAGGATTCCTTCGACCAAAGTATACATTTTGGCCTTTCGAGATAAGCGATCTGCCTCGAGATCATTATCAGGTACGGAACCCATCTGAAGATACTCGTAGATGGGAGTCATCCAGGTATCCTCGTACTCTAGAGAGGATGTCTCAATAGGAGGTGTTTCTGGTGCTTCGACCACAGACGGCTTCTGGAGCTATTCTAAGAAGACTCCTTTTGGTACTATGGATCGGGAAGAAACCATTCGAGAAAGCTGGTCTGCGAGGAAATTATCATTTCGAGGGATGAATTGTACCTCGAAACAAAAAAATGCTTTTCAAGATTACGGACTTCCGATAAGTACCGAGACATTGTCGGATTAGAGCACTCGTACTCTTTTTCGACTTGATTCACAACCAGCTGAGAGTCTCCTCTCACGAGTAGTCATCGAATCATGAGTGCTTTCGCAGCTCGTATGCCAACTAGCAAACCTTTGTACTCTGTTACGTTGTTAGTGGCCTGAAAGTCTAATTGTATGGTATACTTTAAGGTCTCTCCGGTAAGAGATTCTAATACCACACCAGCCCCTGAGCCACTTAAAGTAAGTGACCCGTCAAAGTACATCATCTACTAGTCATAAGAATCGTACTAGGGATCCTGAGCAGGTTCAGGATTTGTCCATGCGGTGACAAAGTCTGCCAAGATCTGCGATTTAATGGCCGTTCGGGACACGAAATGGAGCTCAAACTACCATTTTGCCATGCGTCCCGCTGTTTCCCTATTCTGGAGGATCGCTCCCGAGGGAAACTTAGACGGCACAACTATTTTGTGCGCTTAAAAATAATACCGCAGTTTCCTTGAAGACATGAGGAGGGCATATAGAAGTTTTTGGACCTGAGGGTATTGCTCCTTAGGCCTGTGTAAAACTTCACTTACGTAGTAAACCGGTCATTGTACGTTGTCACGTTCTACGACTAGTACTGCGCTCACTGCTTGTGGCGTGGCAGCTAGGTAAATTAAGAGTGTCTCTTCTGCTTTCAGAGAAACCAGAACAGGAGCACTTGAAAGATATCTCTTGACATCCTCAAAGGTAACATTTGCCTCTTTCGACCACTCGAAACCCTCATGCTTCCTTAAAAGTTTGAAGAAAGGTAGTCCTTTTTCTCCCACGCGTACGATGAAACGACTTAAAGTCGCCATGCATCCTGTGAGTTTCTGGACTTCTTTCTTCGTTGTCGGAGGGCTCATTTGCATAATGGCCTTTATCTTTTCACGATTTACTTCGATTCCTCGTGCAGAGACTAGGAATCTAAGCAATTTTCCTGAAGAGACTCCGAACACACACTTCTCAGGATTGATTTTCAAGCGGTGCTTTCTGAGGTTGTCGAATGTTTCTTGCAGGTCAGTGATGTGATTAAGTCGTTTGATGCTTTTTACGACTAGATCGTCAACATAAGTTTTTAAATTTTAGCCTAGTTGAGGTGAAAAAGTCGCTTGTATCAAGCGTTGAAAATAAGCGGCATTATTTTTTTAGACTAAATGGCATTTTAATATAGCAAAATATACCAAATGGTGTAATAAATACGGTCTTTTCTTCATTTTCTAGACACATATTGATCTGGTGATAACCAGAATATGCATCTAGAAAACTTAACACTTCACAACTAGCAGTAGAATTAACCAACTGATGAGGTAAAGGTAAATCATCTTTTAGACAAGCTTTATTCAGATCAGTGAAGTCTACACACATACGTCATTTGTCGTTTGACTTCCTAACCATTACAGAATTGGCCAACCACTCTGGGTTGTCGACTTCTCTTATAAAGTCTGCTTTAAGTAGCTTGTCCAATTCTGACCTAATAGCATCTCGTCGATCAAGGGCAAATCTCCGTATTTTTTGTTTTACAAGCTAGCCTATGCTCAATCACTTCCTTGGGGACTCTGGGCATGTCGAACACTTGCCACGCGAAGACATCTGTGTTTGCTCGGAGGAAAGTGATGAGGGTGTCTTCCTATTTAGGGTTAGAAGTATCCCCGATGCGAACAATCTTCGAGGGCTCATCTGCGTCTAGGGGAACCTCTTTGACTTGATCGTTCGGCTTTGGCGCAGCTTTAGGTTTCGACTACTTGGTCGAAGGCTGCCCTTTATTTTCTTCTCAAGGTGGTATCTGACTAACCATCTCGAGGGATCGACGGTCGCAGGTATGCACCATCTTCTTGTCATAATGAATTGCTATCATTCCTTTGGGACATGGTATCTTAAGATATTGATACCCATAATGAGTAGCAATTAAGAATTTTGCCAAAGTTGGTCATCCGAGTATGATGTTATATGCCGTATCGAAATCGACCACATCAAAAGAGATCTTCTCTGTCCTAAAATTACTTGGTGAACCAAATGTTAAAGGAAAAGAAACTTGGCCAATAGGTTTGGCCGAAGACCTCGGTGCGATTCCATAAAAAGTGTATCGTACCTATCTTACCTTAGTCCTGGGCACCTGCATCTCGTCCAGAGCGCTCGTAAACAGAATGTTTAATGAGCTACCACCATCAACTAACACTCGATTTACTCAACAGTTGTTGATGGTGAGTTCGACCACGATCGGAAATCGACCTGGTCGAGTCGAAGGGATCGGACAGTCACCCTTCTCGAAAGAGATGATGATTTCTGACCACTTCAGTATTTTATTGACAAGAAGAGAGTCAATGGAGTTTACCTCGCATTCGACAGCCTTAAGCTATCGCTTTGACTCGTATGCCGATGATCTCCAATAGATGTGGTCGATGGTGTGCTGTGGATCGTTAAACGACATCTCCTCGTCGTCGTCCGACTCCTTTTGACCACTCATTTGCCCTACCTACTCAAGAGTAGGAAGCGGCCCTTTGCCGGAGTAGTAGTCCTCGAGTTTTCATTGGAAAACCCGGCAGTTGCGAAGGTCATACCCCTCCTTTTTATGGAAAGGACACCACCTAGGCTTGTCGTTCTTCTGATCGGGGTGCTTACCATTGCCTCGATCGGAGTTTGGTTTGGAACTACGTGGCTCCTTATCGCTTACAGCCAAGACCTCCTTGGAACTGTTGGCTTGAGGGTTTTGACCCTTCGCCTTGTTCTTGGATTTCCTGGTCTTTTTGTCCTTTTTCTTACCACTTTCGCATGTCCCTTGAGGTATGTTGTCCTCCTGATCGATGGTGTTATTCCACTCGACTGCTTTAGCGACAGTCGTATATCGATCGGCCATCTCTAAGAGTTTGGCGATAGTGGCAGGAGGATTCAAAGCGATGTCCTCCATTATCCTTCTACTGCGGACTCCCTACTTGAAGGCTCTGATAACAGATGAGTCAGAAATCTCCAAAATTCAATTACAAACCTGACTGGAACGCCTGATGAATTGGTGCAGGGTTTCGTGGTCGTTTTATCTCATCCGGTGCAGGTTGTCCTCTTTTCCAGGGCGGTTGTAGGTGCCTTGGAAGTTCACCAGCAGAAGGTCGCAGAGGTGTTGCCACGAGTAGATCGATTCGAGTGGTTGGTTTAGCAGCCACGACCAAGCAGACCCTTCGAGCACAGATGGAAGGTAGTTCGCTATTACATGCTCTCCTTCTCCTACTGCTTGGATAGCTGTTGTGTAGATCTGAAGGAATTCGATGGGATTTTGAGATCCATTGAACTTCTCCATGTTCATTGGTCAAAACCGTGGCGGCCAGTGAACTACTCGGAGGTCAAGCGAGAACACCTGACATTCGGTAATAATTTCTTGATGCCTTCTTTGCAGGAAAGAAGACTTGACATCACCAGGTGATCGTACTCGACGATACCCGGTCACCGGTGGACTTGACCTATAGTAGGCCTCAGCCTTACGAGGGAAATACTCCTCATATTCCATCTGCTGCTGTAGATTTCTACCCTGGAGTGGTGAGCGATCACTTCTCTTGGGAGCTTGTTGATCGTCAGACATTCAAGGAGCCTTTCTCCAGTTAGGAGAGCGACGTGATTTGAAGTCGCGTCGATCTCCATGAGGTGAGTTGGTCGAACGACTGGTTGCTGATGGAGTCGTACTGCTACGTCTTCTGGAGTGATGTCGATGAGGATGCTTGAGTTTTGCCATCGTGCTCCGAAGGCTTTGTGCAATCTATTCGGCAAAGAGGTCGTAGCCTGTCACTCGAGCGAGCTCTCGAGTTGGGTTCTCAAGCAGGTCGTTGATGTGCTGGAGTTTCTGGGCTTCCTTCGACTGATACTAAATGCGCCCAGGCAGAGTTCTCTGGGCTGCAATTCTTTTCTGTCAGGTCATCTCAGGATCACCCATATGAGACCCTTAAGTTTGCTTCAATGGAGTGCGAGTATGTCAAGGATTTCCCGCACACTCATTAGGGTGTTGACCTTGTTCATCACCGGTGGTTCTCTTGCCATTGTCATGAGGGGGCGCAGTGTGTGCTCGTCAGGGAGCGTCGTCGGTCCTGCTTCTGGGAGAATGATCATTATCAAAGGGAAGAACGAAGACCTCCCGTTGAGGATCTCCGCTTGCGCTCGAGGCCTCCTCGCTTGAGGAGTAGTCGAGAGACACCATCTGGCGACTTGGAGTAAACCCCTCCAGGAAGGGGAACTCCGGATCATAACCGTCTTTGTCCGCAGGTGTGCCCTACGAAGGGATGGTTGAACTCGCAGGAAAAGCATGTTTGATCCCCTCCTCTGGGGGGTTAACCTTAGAGAGAGGACCACCAGATGCTGATGAAGCTACGGAACGATGGCTTCTAGAACTTGCCTCACCAAGTCGGATTGCCTTAGGTGGACTCGATCATTCAGAGGGAAAACTCTCGTCATGTTGTGAGCCTGCCTTGATGCAGTCCTTGTTATGGTCGGATTGACCCTTGCCCTCCGAGGAAGCCGATCCCTCTGCTGGACATACTGTTGTGGGAGATAAGGATCACTCCTCAACTCCATCGATGGCATGGTCTCCTGGATCTGATAGAAGATCTCAAGAGGCAGTAATACCATCGGATGAGTAAATACTCGACTCATAATCGAAACCGTCATTCATGTCGATATCTGCGTAATCGGCCAAGTCGAACTAGTTCTCCTCGTTCCACTTTCCTGCCATAGAAGCATCAAAGAGAAAAGAGAAACTATTGACAAGGAATTATCAGAAGATCCCCACGAACGGCACCAACTGTCGGTGTTTTAGAGCCGATCTTACGTAAAGATTGTCTGATTCGGGGTCTCCACAATTGATCATGCAAACAGAACGACATAGAGATTTTTATACAGGTTTAGGCCTTCTCCGGAGAGAATAACAACCCTACTCCTGTATGTATTATATTGTGTATGCTGGTTACAATCAAGGTAAAGTCTAATGCTTGTGCTCCTGATTTTCTCTGCCCGATTGTCTGTATCAATCGGCCATCTCCCCTATTATCTTTGATTGAGCCTTTTAAATAGTGCGCAGAGAGGTAGTCATTCCTCCAGGTCAAGCGGCGCCTCATTATTCCATATAAAGGACGTAATAATGATAGTAATCATCGGAGTAGTAACCCCTCCATGTCGTCTGGCAGTTACTTGTCAGAGATAATGGTGTGTTATGTGTAGTTACTCCAGAGAATAACGACATATATTAACTGCTTAGATTCCGTAATCAATAAAGCCTACAGACAAGTGGGCCCAATTGATTACGGGGTGATTGTAGCTGAGCTGGTCGTAGAAGAGCTTATGTCCAGGGGGTAGTCGTAGAAGGACTTACGATTGAATATTGATCGTAGAAGAACTTACGACCAAAGGTGATCATAGAAGAACTTACGATAATGAGGTAGTCGTAGAAGTATTTATGACTATGGGGGTGGTCGTAGAAGAACTTACGACCACCTGGTTGGCTTCTCCTTTAAGACCATAAGGGGTATACCTAAGAACCATATGACGTTATATTTACCCATAATAATAATTACAGATAAATGATAAAATGAGAATTATTAGATCCTCGTCAAGTTCATACGCAGATATGAGAGATGGCAGCACCACAGGCTCACGACAATGGTGGAGACACCGACTGTCAGGGGAGGAGGCGAAGGAACCTTGGTGGAGGTCGTTGCGACGGTGGAGGATAGGGGGGTCAGCACATCACGGCAGCAGAGAAGGGCGTCAGTGGCTCGACGCGAGGAAGAGACAGGCTAGGGGTGCCAGCATCGCTAGCTTGTCGTGGGACCTAGGGGCGTCGACACGACACCCCTTGAAGGCGGAGTAGCAGAGGAGGTGGTGCATCAGGGCGGGAGCTAAACGATGGAGTGTGCCATGGTGGTGATCGTTGTTGGAATTAATACGGGCTAGGCCTAATTTTAATTCTAATTAATTATTGGAAAATCTCAAAGGCCCGTGTGCATGTGCTAAAACTGTTTAGTCCCATATGGAGAATTAAAGAGGAGTTACACCATCTTAAAAGGTGGAACATGGTAGCCTCGTTGTGGAATTGGAGAGAGCCAATACACGCGCGTGTTCGCTCGCCTCGCCACGCCACACCTCACCGAGCCGAGCCGTGCAGTGCGGTGCTGGTGCACGTGCGTGTGTGTGCGTGTGCACTGGCGTGTCGGGTGCGAGTGTGTTTTTTTATCTAGTCAAAAATCGAAACGCACCGACTCGTAGTAAATGGCATTAATGAACGGCTCGCAGTAACGGTTCAGTTACTAGTGAGTAATGGCTGCGGTTAACACTAGTTGATGGCAAATCAATGGTGACCGTTTCTTGGTGAATTAAAAGCCTCTGGTCTCTTTGTTTTTGGCTATTTATTTTCTGAAGAATAGAGTACTGGCTCCCTTTTTCTTTTCCTCTCCACTTTACGAAAGACAAAGACAAAATCTCACTATTTTTGTTGTTGTCTCTGGTGATCTCTGTCCCGGCGAGGCGCGTGTACGGTCGCACTGGGAGAGCAGGCCTCCGGAACCCCCGTCCTTGAAGGCTTACTCGAGCGAGGACAAATAAGGTTTTTGGGGAGCGTTCGCGCGACTGCTCGCTGCTTCTTCTTCTTCTGATTCTCTACTACGACTACATCAACTACACGACTACTACCACGACGTTCATTACACCATGACGAATGACGACCTCACCAAGACCCCTGTTGCTGCTGCTTCTCTTACTGGATTTGGGTATGGCTATCTCGTACTTGTTGTTTGGTTAGCTTTATTATCTGTTGTTGCCTTGAACACTGAGATAGGTATGTCAGTTTCTGTCTTTCTAGAAATTCGTATGCCTATAGTGCTCTTGTTTATCTACTTTGTGAAAATAGCTAGAGTAATTTTTATGATTTATCTAGTATATTTTTGAATTAAAGTAATTCGAAAAATACTCATATATTCAACAATCGTCGAGGCCGCAGGCAGTGGCCGGCGAGGTGGAAGGAGAGGCGGCAACTAGCGGGGTGGGTGTGTGGGACCAGGAGGAGATGTGACGGAGTCAGGAATAGTGTCGGTGTGGAAGGAAATTTGCTTGGGGAGGGCCTCAAGGCACCCGAAGACCCCATCAGCCGTTGGATCAAACCGAATCAACGCCTTATGGGGGGGCCTTAGGGCGAGGCCCTCTCTATCACATTTTCTTCCGTGCCGGCTAGGGTTGGGAATTTGGGCTTGGGAGTGGAGACGCGTGACGGTGTGAGTCGCGTGACTGGGATGGGGGATTTTGGCTTGGGGATGACATGTTTTGAAATTGGGGCTAGGGAATTGTGTGTTTGTGGTGCAGGTGATCGAGCATGCAACAAAAATTTACGAGCCATTAATAGCTCGACTCATTGAAGCTCATGAGCTCTGCATCAGGCTCGAGGCTAGCTCAAGCCGGCTCGAAAAGCTTGTCGAGCCTAAGCTTTTCTTACAGCCTACGACTGACCACACCCCGCACGTACACTGGCACACGTAGAGCCTTGATGGATGTGGGGCTTGTAGCGCAGTAGGTGTAAGGACATCTTCAATAGTTAGAGATAACATTGTCTCTAATATATGTTACATCATCTTTAGAGACAACATCTCCAATAGATAGTTTCTAGCATACTCTTCAATATTTATATTTTATAACTTTTTTTGAAATGAGCTTACATATCAACTAGAGTAGATTAATGTATCATATCGTGTTTTACATGCACGACTATCTCTTCAGGAAGAGACAACATGTGCTCTCTCTTTTCACTCTTTTCTCTATGTAGAATTTTATTGATGTGGCATAACCAAAAGATACCCCGGAGTAACCGACGGAGAACCGCGCTGCGGCAGGACGACCTATATATTGCGCGTAGGAAGGTTGGCATAGGCGGTGACGCGGCGGCCGGAGCGGGGCGATGTTGTAGTTGAGCTGAGACCCGCGGCGGCCGGAGCAGCAGCTCGTCATAAGTTCGCGGCAGTTGGTACTTGGTACGTACGTGGAACATAATATATGGTGTGGGGATCTGAGATCCGTGGACCGTATTAATCAAATCCGCGGCAGTTGGTACGTACGTGGAACATAATACATATATACTGATACCACCACTAATCATTCGAAGCAAATCAACACATACCACTAATTGCGTGTAATTATCTTCAAGAAAAAAAGATGACAAGATAATTGCTAGTTTCCTGGGATCATTGTGCATGCACATACCACGGTAGCACCTGTCGTGTATGGTGTATAAGATGCGCGGCGCCGAATCGAGGAGCATTAGCTTTGAAAACTCGTCTTCGCAGACGCACGTATGCGTAGAAAGCTGTGATCGATTCGAGTATGGAACAACAAATGTTCATGGGTTTCATCATGGCAAGGGTCAAGATGGCTCTAACCAATCATGCGTGTATATGTACTTAGATAGTACGTATATCTATGGGAGTATTTTAGTACATATACTTAGGTAGTATGTATACATAAGGAAGTATTTTAGTATATGTATTTGGGTAATATGTATACCAAAATCATATGTGTATATGTACTTAGACAGTACGTATACCTATGGGAGTATTTTAGTACATGTACTTAGGTAGTATGTATACATAAGGGGGTATTTTAGTACATGTACTTAGGTGGTGTATATCTAAGAGAGTATTTTAGTACATGTACTTGGGTAGTATTTATACCAAAATCTTCTAGCTAGGAAGGAGGGCCTGTAGATAGGGATGGAAACGGATCGAATACGAATCGAATAGTCCCGAATGTGAATACGAATTCATATTTTTAAAACGAATATGGATACGAATACGAATCCATATTTTTTAAACGAATACGAATTCGAATATTCTCGAATACGAATATGAATTCGAATCAAATATGTACTTAATTCGGTCGAATGCGAATATCCTACAACTTTTGCGACAAATCTCGGTAGAACAAATAGTATTCGTATTCGTATCCGAGAAAAAACAGATAGTATTCGTATTCGTTTTCCTCGGATAGTATTTGTTTTTTCGGATACTATCCGATTTTTTCCCCGGATACGAATAACACCGAATACAAATACGAATACTATCCACTTTTTTCGGATACGAATAACACCGAATACGGATGCGAATACCACCGGATATGGATATGAGCAGTGCCATGTGCGAATTTTTGCTTGCCGCATTTGCGCTTCCTCGGATACGAATATCGGATAAAACAAATTATCCTTTAACATTTTCCACCCCTACCTGTAGAGAATCACAAAAGGCAAGACCAAAATCATGCGGACGTGGTACCAAAATCTTGAGCCAGCAGAGAATCAAAAAAGGCAGGACCAAAATCACCGTATGGCAAGCTCCAACACGCACATCTGCACGGCATGGATCTAGGGCGGCAAACAGGAAAGATTCAATCACTAAAATCCTAGAAAAATAAAAAAGGCAAGATCTCGGTTGATTGAGGAATTTGTTAGCCAAAAAAAAATTCTCGGAAAGTTAGCTAGGATTAAACGCCGATAAGTATTGGTTCGGGTCTCTCTCCTATCCGTGATTATCAGACCCGGTAGGCTCGAAAAGGCGCACGGATCTCATCGAGGATTAAATAGTGGATGCAGAGGGAGTAATTACACCCGAGAGTAGATAATATTTTTCATATATATATATATATATATAGAGAGAGAGAGAGAGTGTGCCGTCTGCGTGTTCGATCACGAGGTGGAATTCCACGCCAGCCGCCCGGGGAGAAAAGGTTGATGCACGCATATATGTGTGTTGCAATTCGACTCTCAACGCTAATCACGTCAGCGATTTACACTGGGTCGTTCGTATTAGAACTGGCATGAGACTTTCGTTTTGGCCTGGCAAATGCATGCAATGCGAGTGAATTGACTATTGAGCATACGTTTTCATAAATTGCTGGTTTTTTTTCATTCCCGAGAATAGTTGAGGATCCGCTCATCACTATGTGAACATTGCTCAGCATAGGCATAGTAGAAAATGGTAAGCATAATTGAAATATTTACTATACTAATTTTACTGTAACAGAAAACAATATAGCAATCATGCATGCGACAATTGGGCCTAGGCCTGGCGTATTTTCATGCATGCGACAATTGGGCCTAGGCCTGGCGTATTTTTGCACGCTAGGTTTGCACACGTCACCAATCTCCCGAGAGCTGCCATACAGAACTGGTACTTTGGAAGTATTGCATACATAGCGGTTGTTAAAAATATGCGCAATATTTTAATTTCAGATTTTATTATGAAGCAAAAATCACCGATAACTAGAGAAACATAAAGCTACGCTAACAACATGCAATACATTGTACTTCTAATCATACACAAATATAGGATTATCGTTTGATCGCACAAACAACTTACAGTCGGGTTTGATGAAGAACAGAAAGCAATGCAGGCTCGATGCAGTGGAGAACGTAGATAAAGTAGCACAGCGAGCAGTCACACAGATGCGCTACCCAGAAACCTTATTGCCATCCCATGTAGATGAACTCTACGATAATGGTTCAGAGGTACCCACTCACCCACCTTCCTTATGCACGCTGAGGAGAAAGGACGGCTCGGTTTGACAGCACAACACACGAGCACAGTTGAACAAAGAGGAAGTAGAAGAATGAGAGAAAATTGATTGATCTTAGGTCTGGACGTTTCCAGATCCTTGTAAGGTTGAGACAATTCCTCTGTAGTAACTGCCTAATAAAGCACATAATAAACTACCAGTAACTGCTAATTCAAGAACCAATTAATGGTAATTAAGCAATATTTATCAGCTCCTAACTATACCATAGTCTACGGCTCCGACCAGTAACCACAATGGTCTTCCGACCAGTGACTAGTATAAAAGAAGAGAGAAATGCATGGTTAGAAAAATAAAGGTGGACTAGGTTCATGACATGTGCACAGTCACGCGTCGCAAGTCACAAGTCACGTGATTGCCACGCGAATATACGTGCGCGCATGCGTACATGTTTGTGTGTGACTTTAGCTATAGTCCTTCTCATATCACCCATGACATATGTCACATATTTCAAGAGGTGGTAAGGACTCTACCTTATAAATTGATCTTCCACCACTTAGTTAGGTAATATGGGACTAAACCATACATGCTTTGGAATTTAAATAATAAATGGGTCTTTACAGGCCCAATTATAACAACCCCTCATCAATTCCAAGACAAGCAACAAAAATGATAATAAGGACTATTGTGCTGAAGTGTTGTTAATATAACAATCTTTTAGTGTAAGTCCTATATGGGTTGAACTTGCACCTAGAATAACAAGATTCATTATCTCACAGCTGATAAATGGAATATACATTGAATTCACAGTTTTTCGTGATTAGATTTTATTTGAAATCTCAACTGATACTAGGCTGTCAAAAAACCACGTCTAAACAGAGCATTATTTGGTCATGCTCCCTTATCTGCTTATGAGCTTTCTAGAGAATACCCTATTCTCGTGAATTGCAACATCATAGTTAAGCTCAAGTAGGTGTATTCATTTTAGGTATCCTGTAGGCCAATACATTTTCCCTGATTGGACACTAAAATACATTAAGGCTTTAAGCCGTCATTCTATATAGTTGAGAGTACTTTGTCTATTAGAATACGGGTACATATATTATTAAAAGAGAAAATTGCACTATAGATCCCTGAACTTGCAAGATTGTGCCACTTAGCTCCCTGAATTTGCGTTGAAGCGAAGTTTGTTGGGTGAGATGCCGCCAACTTCGTCTCCCCCGAGTCCCGTGGACTCGTTGCTGCCCCATTCTAGCCTTGTTTATTGTCCGCGTCACCCCACGTTGATAAAAAAAAGATTCTTTGGGACCGGGAATGCACTGTGCTCGCGTCTTCGTCGGAGCTCCACCATCGCAGCTTGGCGCCGCCCTCGCCCTTGCCTCCTCTGAGTCGGCCGTGAGAAAGAGAAGTACATTCCCAGTGCAAGAGCAAGGGCATAGTACTTCTCTCTCTCTCATGGTGATCCGCCAGCTTAGTCTTTTCTGTTATGAAACGACCAAATAGACTTTGTGCAACGTGAGTAGCTTCGCTCTAGCACTGAAAATGTACTTTTCTCTCTCTCACGACCGACTCAAAGGAGGCAAGGGCGAGGGCAACGGTAAGCTACGATGGTGGAGCTCCTGCAAAAACACGAGTACGATGTGTTCTTAGTGCTGAAAGAATATGTTTTTATCGGCGTGGGGGGATAGGAACGATGAACATGGCTGGAACGGGACAGTGACGAGTCCACCGGACTCAAAGGGGACAAAGTCGCCGACATCGCATCTGACAAACTTCGCTTCAATGCAAGTTCAGGGAGCTAAGTGGCAAAACCTCGCAAGTTCAAGGGGTGAAAGTAAAATACAAATTCAGGGAGCTAAGTGGCATAACCTTGCAAGTTCAGGGGGCTAAGAAAGTAAAATACAAGTTTATGGAGCTAAGTGACACAACCTCGCAAGTTATGGGACCTACCGTGCAACTTTCTCTTAATAAAATGTACTCTCTTGTTACAACATCAACTTGTTTTTCCCATTACCTAAGTCATAGAATCTCCGATCAAGAAGGTATGAGTTATTGTTGAGTTGTAACTCCAACGGGTCCCATTCCCATGTCTATAGACGCAATGGAAATCGCCTTCCGTACTAGCCCCTTTGTGAAAGGATCTGTTAGATTTTTCTCAGTGAATCAATCTAGGGTTCCTTAGTTTTCTAACAGATTTAAACTTACGCTTCATGTGTCTGGAGGACTTTATGTTATCCTTAGTACTTGTAACCTTAATCAACATTGTTTGATTATCACAGTACATTAGAATTGTCCGTATTGGTTTCTCAACCAGTGGTAAGTCCAACAGTAGATCTCTGAGCCATTCAGCCTCAACAGTCGTTGTGTCTAGTGCTACAAGTTATACTTCCATGATTGACCTTGTTAATATGGTATGTTTACACGACATCTATGAAACTGCAACACATGCTAAGATAAAGACATAACCACTTGTAGCTTTGATCTCATCTGCATTAAAGACCTAATTGGAACCACTATATCCTTCTAATATAGATGGATACTCGGTGTAATGAATTTTATACAAGGTTGTGCTTCTCAAGTAGCGCACACACTCTCAAGTATCTCCGAGTGATCATCTACTGGGTTATAAGTAAACCGACTTAATTTGCTCACAACAAAAGAGATGTCATGTCTTGTGGTGCCAGCTAGATACATAAGGGACCCAATAATTTATGAATATCTCAATTGATCTTTCCCTAATCCCAGATTCTTTTGAAGTTTAACACAAGCATCGTAAGGTGTTGAGGAAATCTTATAATTCTCAAAGTCGAACCGACTCAATATTTCCTCATCATAATGTGATTGGTTCAATGTGATTCCACCCTCATTTTTTATC
Source organism: Ampelocalamus luodianensis (assembly GCA_036346255.1). NCBI lineage: Eukaryota > Viridiplantae > Streptophyta > Magnoliopsida > Poales > Poaceae > Ampelocalamus > Ampelocalamus luodianensis. The sequence goes on along the minus strand of CM070622.1, from coordinate 19,384,439 downwards.
AATTTAATATTCAGAATAACATTTGCCTCTCCTAAGTCTTTCATATCAAAGCATCTAGATAAGAAATATTTGACCTCGTCAATTACGACAGTGTTCGTCCCAATATAAGTATGTCATTAACATACAAACACAAAATTACTCCTTGACACCCACCATAACGATAATATACACACTTATCTGTCTCATTCACAACAAAACCAGCAGATGTCAAAGTTTTACCAAACTTTTCATGCCATTGCTTAGGTGCTTGCTTTAGGCCATATAAGGATTTCAATAATTTGCACACCTTATTTAGAGGGAAGATACCCAGAAAGCACAAAACCATCTGGTTGTTCCATATAGATTTTTTTCTCCAACTCTCCATTAAGAAAAGATGTCTTTACATCCATTTGATGGATTTATAGACCATGGAAAGCAGCTAATGAGATGAGCACTCTAATGGTGGTTAGTCTGGCAGCATGAGAATAAGTATCAAAATAATCTTCTCCTTCTTTCTGGGTATAACCCTTGGCCATAAATCTTGCCTTGTATTTATTAGCAGTACCGTTAGGCCTCATTTTCCTTTTGAAGATCCACTTACATCCAACAAGTTTGCACCCGCTAGGACGATCAGTGATCTCGCAAGTCTTGTTAGCCATGATAGAATCTATCTCACTATGGACTGTCTCTTTCCAATACTTAGCATCTGATAATGCATAAGCCTTTGAAAGAGTTATTGGCACATCATCCACAAGGTATACAATAAAGTCTTCGCTAAAGGTTTTATCAACCCTTTGTCGCTTGCTTCTGTGAGGAGCCTCTTCAACTAAATTGTTATCCTCCTCAGGAATATCGCAAACTGGTGGTATGTCACTCATTGGTTCTAAAATGGCGGTAGGTTTTAAATTACTATTATTCATAGTTTGAGAAGTACTTTCTATAGTTCTCAAAGGATAAATATCCTAAAAAATGAAGTATCTCTAGACTCTATTATTGTGTTACAAATAATGTCAGGCGTTTTTTATTTTATTACTAAAAATCTATAGCCTGTGCTGTTATGAGCATATCCTAGAAAAATAGAATCGATTGTTTTAGGCCCAAGTTTTCTCTTTTTTTGCAATGGTATATTGACTTTTGCCAAACACTCTAGGTTCGTTGAATATTAACATTGGGTTTTCTCCTCTTTCATCCCTCATACAAAGTAATCTCACACCTTTTTAGTGACCACTCTGTTTAGGATAAAAGTTACTGTCAATATAGCTCCCCCCACCACATCTTAGGCATACCGTCACTCTCTAATATGGCATTCACTAAGTCTGCTAGTGTCCGATTTTTCCTCTCAGTTACTCCATTTGATTGGGGTGAATATGGTGGCGTAACTTTATAGACTATTATATGTTCAGAACAGAATTGAGAGAATTTATGAGAGATATCCTCTCCTCCACGCTCAGACTTTAGTCTTTTAATTTTTCTTTCAAGTTGGTTCTCAACCTCAGCCTTATAAATTTTAAAGTAATTTGAAGCTTCATCTTTTGTTTTCAGTAGACACACATAAAAATATCGTAATGCATCATCAATAAGAGTTAGAAAATATCTTTTGCGTCCTTTTGTCAACAATCCATTCATCTCACACAAGTCAGAATGGACAAAGATCTAATGGTGCCACGTTCTTTTCCTCATGTAACCCCTTAAAGGGTTTTCAAGACTGCTTTGCTTGCACATAAGTTTGACACTTTGATCTTTTGACAATTCCACATTTGGAATTAATTCTAATATTGACATTCGAGCAATGTTATCAAAACCAATATAACAAAAACGAGAATACCATATATTTACCTCATATTTATTCAGACCAGTTGCAACATTCAGATGATAACAATACTCTAAAGTACTTAGGTGGAACAATCCTCCGCTCTCATAGCCGTTGCCAATAAAGTTACTAAACTTAGACATTACAACTTTATTTGACTCAAATACTAGCTTATAACCATCATTGTATAGGAGAGAACCACTAACGAGGTTTTTATTTATTGTCGGCACATGTTGCACGTTCTTCAAGTGGACAATCTTCCCTAAAGTAAGTATCAGATCCATCTTGCCAACACTAAAAACAGAAGCATGTGACCCGTTCCCCATTAGGACGGAGGAAGCCCCGGTTGCATGATAAGAAGAGAACAAAGAAATATTATAGCATACGTGAACATTAACTCCAGTATCAACCCACCAATCAATGGATTGACATGCTGAAAAAAATAATAGGTAAATTACCATACCCTCCTGTTGAGGCCTCTCCTATGATCATATTGACAACCTTCTTCTTTGGCTGTTCATCATCCTTGCTCTTGCGAAAACGATAGTCCTTCGCTATATGACTGTTTTTTCTACACACATAGTAGGTGATGTTCCTCATGTCATTTTTCTCAGTTTTTTTCTTAAAGCTAGCTGTCTTGTTTGATTTAAAGCCTTTGTTTTTCTTACCATATCTTTTTTCTACGATATTTGCATTGATCTGATTGTTTTGACTAGAAATGCTTGGTGTATCTTTTACTATTGCCTTTTCTTTCACATTAAGGGCAGCAATGAGATCCTCAACTGAAATATCTTTCCTCTTGTGCTTTAAGCTAGTGGCAAAATCCCGCTATGAAGTAGGAAATTTGGCAACAATGCCCGTAGTCACAAACTTAGGAGGCAAAACACAGAACAAATGTGCAATCTCTCCGACTAGTAGCTGAAGCTCGTGAGCCTGTGCATCTATCGACTTAGCATCATTCATACTGAAATTGAAGAACTGCTCACATATGTAGAGCCAATGACCAGCTTCAGCTTTCGCATATTTGTGCTCTAGTGCATCCCACAACTCTGTTGCGGACTTGAAGTCTATGTACACATTATAAAGCTGATATGCCAGTATGGTCAGAATGCATCCAAGAGTAGTGTTGTTTGATGTATCAAACTGCATTGTTTGATCAACCGTAAATGGATACTACAGATGGATCACCCACCACAGCCCCAAAGACATGAGCCAAAACTTGACCCTAGTTTGTCATCTACGAAAGTTTCAACTAGAAAACCTCTCAGATTTCATAGCATCAAAAATACCAGCCATTGCTGAATCACAAAAAATATTTGTAATAAGGTTTCTGGATTGTTGGAAATATGCACAATAGTTTAATTTTAGAATTTATTATGAGGCAAAGATCACATATAACTAGAGAAGCATAAAGCTATGCTAACAATAGGCAACACATTGTACTTCCAATCATACGCAAAGATAGGATTATCATTTGGTCGCACAAACAACTTACAGTCAGTCTTGATGAAGAATAGGAAGTAGTGCATGCTCGATGTAGTGCAGAACGTAGATGAAGCAACGCATCGAGTGGTCGCGCAGATGTGCTGCCCCATGCAGGTGAACTCTGCAACAATGGTTCTAAGATACCCACTCACCCTCCTTCTCAGTGCACGCTGAAGAGAAGGAACAGCTCGGTTCGACAGCACAACACACCAACACGAATGAACAGAGAGGAAGCAGAAGAATGAGAGAAAATCGATTGATCTCAAGTCTAGACATCTCCAGATCCTTTGAAGGTCGAGAAAATTACTCTCTAGTAACTGCCTAATAAATCACATAATGAACCGCTGATATCTGCTAATTCAAGAACCAATTAATGGTAATTAAGCAATGTATATCAGCTCCTGACTATACCATGGTCTACGGTCTTCCGAGTGACCACAATGGTCTTCCGACCAGTGACCAGTATAAAAGAAGAGAGAAAATGCATGGTTAGCAAAAGAAAGGTGGACTAGGTTCACGACACGTTCATGGTCGCGCGTCGCAAATTACAAGTCACGCGAATATACGCACGTGCATATGTGTGTGTTGTGTGACTTCAGCTATAGTCCTCCTCATGTCACCCATGCCATGTGTCACATGTTTCAAGGGTGGTAAGGATTTCACCTTATAAATTGCTCTCAGACCACTTGGCCAGGCAATATGGGACTAAACCATGTCGGCTTTAGAATTTAAGGAATCAATATGGATTTACACTTTTGGGCCCAATTCTAATAGCAGTTTTATGAAGCTTATATGACTATAGAGGGGAGAGGGGGCTAATTCGTGTCATGCATTGTGGCTCCTTCAAATGCTATTGGAAACCCCCTTCAACTCTCAGCTTTGAACTTTTTACTCATTCGAACACCTTCAATCTTTCAAAAAAAGAAGATTTCAACTTAGATTCAAAACTTCAAATTTGAACTTTCAACCGAGAGCTAAAAAACATTCAAAATCCATGAACTTTCGAATGAGATACAAAAACATTCAATTCAAAAAACTTCCAAAAACTTTAACATTAAAACAACTTAAAAAAAAAACTTCTGATTCATGCAAACCTAGGTTAAACACCGGCTTGAGTGAAAACTTCAAACAAAAAACTGTGTGGTGGCTTCCCTCTCCTTCGACCACGCGTGCGGTCAGCATGCCGTTTGTCGGAACAGTGCCCCCGCACGCGACTCCTTCAAATGCTACCGGAAATCCCCTTCGACTCTCACCTTTGAACTTTTAAGTCATTCAGACACTTTCAATCTTTCAAAAAAGTTTTCAACTTAGATTCAAAACTTTCAAATTTGAACTTTCAACCGAGAGCTAAAAAACATTCAAAATCCATGAACTTTCAAATGAGATACAAAAACATCAATTTGGGAACTTCCAAACACTTTGACATTCAAACAAGTTTCAAAATTAAACTTCCCATTCAAGCAAACCTAGGTTAAACACCGGCTCAAGCGAACACTTCAAACAAAAAATAGTGTTGCGGCTTCCCGCCCCTCTGACCAACGACAAGGGTAGCGATGATGACAACAGTGTGCTCCCCATCACCGGGATGCTAGCGATGGCGATCTAGTGGGCGCCGACTGCTAGGTTTTGAGAGGGGGGAGAAGATGAGGAGGGGGAAGGGAGGCGCCATGGTAGAGGTGGCGAGAGACCACGATGGAGCGAAGGCAGTGGCGGCGGCGATTAGGATGAGACAGCAGTGCCAAATCGGGAGGAGAGGGGAAGGGGGAAGCAGAATTGGGCAAGTGAGCGAGCGCGTCCTCCCCATGTTGTTTTGTGTCCTCCCAATGTCATTTTACGACATGTGCGTGAGAAAGCGGCACACACAAGCCGACAAGCGTGATAGCATTTTCGTATGACTATAATTGCTCAATGCATTTTGTCCTTATAACCATGGTTTTTCAAAGGAAAAATGACTTTGTAATATTTCATCGACACTACCGCATGCTGGTAGGTACTATAGAACTATAATCATACTAGTAACAAACTGGCCACAACCCCGCAACAAGGGCCTGGTATTCTTGCTAGTTTCTTAGTAGTTGCAAATTTTTCAAGCACACGCTGGATGTGCAACAGTAAGGTTTGTTGGGAAACCTTGGGCCTGGCCTAGAAGCCGGCCCATAGGTGGGCGTCCCATCCAAACCCTAGCAAGAACTCTAGACTATAAATAGGGGGGTGCTAGTCATTGTAAAAGGCTGATCGCTTGATGAAGCAACAAAGAGAAGCAAGAAGTCCTTCCTATATCTCTGTGTTCAATCTATTATTATGTTCTTGTGTTCTTGTATTGTTACTACAATTTTGAGTTTGTCTATGAGGTAATCGCTCGAACTGGACTCGCTAGCGATGGTGCCTCAACACATTATCAGCACAATCGACTCTCCTCATATCGAAAGGTAACTGTCGCTCGTAGATTGAATCATATTTTTTAAATCACTTTCAATTCTGTAAATTTGTCTTTCTAGATTGTTTTTCTACGGTGCAAATCCGCTCTAATATACCGTGAGCTGACTTGAAGTCGCTGGTACAATGTCGATCGGTAGATTGCATAGAAAAGTGGATGTTGATTGTACCGTAGATTGAAAGTTGCAAATCCATTCTAACCTACCGCGAGCAGACTTGAAGTCGTCGGCCAAGCCGATCGGTGGTTACATGACAGAACAGATGTTGATTGCACTACATTACAACATGAACAGTAATTGCGCGGCATGAAGAATAATCGCGTGCATGAACAGTGATTAGTCGGGAACATATCGCCCACGAACAATGATCGCACGTGAACAGTATCACGCGCGAACAGTGAATTCGCCTGAACAGTGTTGTGCATGAGCAGTATCCTCCACGCGTAGCAATTGGCTAGAATCCGCAACATGTCGCACCGGCTGGAGCCGCACGCACCGGCCATGGACCTGCCCGTCGGCCCGCATGCCGCGCCGCCCCCACACGGGCTCGCCTCCGCACCTTCACCCGAAGCCAACACCGCCCACGCATGCCCGCCGGGCGCACGACGCATGCTTACGCCGGCCGTACCCCAATGCGCCATGAACGCGCCGTCGGCCCCGCTTGAGCCCTCCACGCCCGTAGCGTCACCCTCCATTCCCTCCAGCTTGAAGTCGCCGGTCGCCCACCATAGCCACGCTGTTGCCAAACTCGTGAGCGCTGCCGAACCGACGCGACGAGCCCGTAAGCACCGCGCGTGCCCCGCACAACCCTTCGCGGCGTCGCACGCCGCCGCACGGCCTCCGCCACATCACATTTTTTGCGCTCGTCGTGCGTACCTACACCGTGCTCGCCACACGGGCCGCATCGGTCGCCCGTAGCGCTACACGCGCCGCATCGGCCGCCTGAAGCATGTAACGCCTAGGCCGCCCACCACGCGCAAGAAGCACCACCGCCTCCTAGCTCGGGGGCAAAGGAAAACCTAAGCATACCTTTGCCTCCCCTTTTGATCCGATCATGGTGGGCTAAAACAGACTAGGAAGGCCTAATGGGCCGTATGGGCTAATAAAAGGAGGCCCAAAGAAAGAAATAAAAGGGTCGGCCAAGTGGAAAACCGAAAAAAGGGAAATCCTAAATTTTGCGAAAAACTCCTTGGAATTCACAAAATTACGAGGATAATTGCACGGGTGAGGAAATTTTGCAAAAAGGACATCGAAAAATTTGAAAATTGTGCACAAATTTTTCTCTATACTAAAATTTCGCGTGTTAACCCCTGGAAATTGCCGAATTCACCGAAAAGTCATTTTTCCAGCAGAAAAGGGCTTCGGGAATTCAAATTTTTGCATATTTTGAACTTTTAAAGCATGTATAACTTTGTTCTTATCATTTCTATGCAATTTATATATTGTATTTACTGTTTTGATTATATGTGATTATTTATATTATTTTAGAAAAAAAACAGGATCACGAACCGGAAGTTCAAAGAGCATTATGAGAATTTTGCAACTATTTTATGTAAATTACCAGCAGTAATGTCATGAACTCTTCGCATGAATATGAAGATGACTGGTATCACGAATCAGGAATTCAAAGAACTGACCCAGCATGGCCAGAATTTGTACCAATCTTCAATTCTATGGTAATGTAATCACGGATTAGCAGAAGATTGAGAAGACTCTCTCTACCTTTCACCCGAATGCGGTGCAATCTGCACGCAACTATCATCAAGGCGGCTACATGGAGTATGCCGAATTTATTGACATAATGCAAGTTGTGGAAGCTCAAGATGATGTTCTAAGGAAGAACTACATCTTACAGTCGTCTAGTAGCAATGTTGGCCATAAAGCCAATGATAGCAGCTACAAGGTGAGGAAGCCTCTCACGAAGGAGAGGGGCAAGAAGGGTAAGGTCGTGGGTCGCACGTTATTGATGTTTTCTAGTCTAAGAAGAAGAGCAAATGGCAGCATGAGGCACACATTGCTATTGTAGGCACAGAGGGTCCACGGCCATTAGTTGCACTAATGGATGTGGACAGCCCAGTAGCATTCCCCATCACCCCTCATTTGGACATCGCAGCGGCCGCAGCCATAGTTGCCCAAGAGGAGAAGATCGCCATGGAGCAGATTGAGGCAGAAGTTTCTGAATACTTCGCTAATTCGATCAATTACATGTATTACACTTGGATCTTTTATATTAACTTGCAGTTTGTAATTAAAGCAGAACATTGAATTATTTTCTTTAAATAATGGTTGTAAGCTCTAGGAGAGCAAAGCATTAAATTCTTATGATAAGTTCTGCAAGGCTTATTTTCATGTATTTATAATAGCAAATTATGTTTTGATATATGAAGTATTTTATTTATGTGATGCTTGCTTTCTGCTACACATTAATAAAGTACATTATATTAGAACACGTGTGGCACCCTATGGAGGAAGTGTGCTTAGCAGGTAGCGGCACAACAAATACCATCCCGAGAGAAATATTTTTTTTCAGTCGATCAGTAAGAATATTGGTAATCTTACGACATTCGTAGGCAGCGATACTTGTATAATAGGCACAGGAAGAGCCGCAATTATACTCCTGATGGGCACAACTTTGGTCATTAAAAAAACATTGTTGTACCCAGAATCGACTAGAACTCAAGGATGTTCGCATTAACGGTTTCCACGTAGAGACTGAAGAAAAGTATGGTAAGAAATACCTGCTCATGGCAACACATAAAGAAAGTGGAAAAGGGTATTAGAACGACTCCCTTCATATGAAACTGGGCTATACTACACTAATATTAAGGCACCTGCGGCCTATACTATCCTGAAACCATATTTAGAAGCTCTAAACTTTTCTATCTCTAGCATGATAGATTATACAGCCTAGGTCTTAGGATGATGAGAAATATAATCAATAATTCATAGGGACATAATATCAATGTAAAGACTTTCCCGAATTAGGAAGATTTTGTGCGCTCCGCATGTACCACCGGGAAATTAATTACAAGACCTTCTGCTCTAAAAGCGAAGGATGAAGTCCCTGCAATCCTGGACCGTGTCCAGGGAGACTTTTGCGGTCCTATATAGCCCCAGTAAGGGACATTTACGTATTTAATGGTGCTCATCGATGCTTTCTCAAAATGATCGCACGTATATTTATTGTCTACGATAAACTATGCTTTTCAAAGCTAATCTCACAAATAATTAAAATTAAAAAATAATTTTTCAGATCATCATGTGAAGTCCATCAAAATGGACAACGCCGGAGAATTTACTTTAAAGGCATTTGATGATTATTGCATGAAAATAGGAATTAAAGTTGAGCATTAAGTACCGAATGTCCACACCCAGAATAAACTAGTAGATCTTTGAAGAATTGTAATTTACCAACTACATGTTGGGGACACACAGTCCTGCACACAGCAACTCTCATCAATTTTAGACCGCCAGCATATAACATCCATTCACCTATGCAACTAGCGTAAGGGTCAGCACCGAACATTTATCATCTTTGCAGGTTTGGTTGCAAGGTTTATGTACCTATACCGCCACTACAGCGAACTGCAATAGGCCCTTTTCGAAAGTCTGAGATATACGTTGGTTATGAGACAACATCCATAATAAAGTATTTTGACCCTATAACTGAAGATTTGCATAATACCTGATTTGCTGATAGTATATTAGATGAGGTTAGTTTTCTGTCATTAGGGGGAGGGAATCAACTCCTTGATGAAAATATCGAGAAATAATGTGGCAAGCCACGGAAAGTCCAGAAGACAATTGAAGTCCATGCACATGACCTGCGGACTAGTGAAGCAAATAGAGAAGTCCAGAAGATAATTTATTTGCAAATACTAGCGAATCAACCGCCTGACCACTTTAGTGATTTGAAGAGCATGACTAAGTCGCATGTGCTTGTACGCAATGCACCAGAGAGGGTTGAAATACCGATGAAGGTACCCCTAATCCCATCCTAAGGCCTGAGAAAGAACAAGAACTCCAGCCCCTCGAATCCAAAGTAACTAGGGACGCCTGGTGAAAAGGATAAGAGGGACTTGATATAGACGATCACTGAAATTCTCCAGAATCAGAAGGGGAACCAGTTGAGACCTGGCACCAGTATGAAACCTTCAGAAAAGGCATGCCAAAATTGAACATTCCCATGAAGGGAGATACCAGCATAGATGTGTGTGCACATATCGGAGCTGGAAAACTAAAGGGACTTACCCCGTAATTGAAAGCAGCGGTGAGCAAGTAGAAGCATTAGAAGAATCGTTCCTTGAAGAAATAGCTATAAACTTTGTGACCTCGGGAGAATCTATGAATAACACAACAGCCAATGTTTCTTTGCAAAATCAATGTCGACATTGATTTTGCAAAGAAAATTGCCACAATTATCGATCTTGATCTAGAGCCTGCATTGCTCGCTGAATGAAAGAAAAGATCAGATTGGAAAGATTGAAAGAAAGCAATAGAAACTGAATTATTCTCTTTGAATAAAAATAGGTGTTTAGGCCTGTAAACCGCACGCCTCCCCATGTGCACCCTATAGGGTATAAATGGGTATTTGTTCAAAAGATAAATGAAAAAACAAGGCTCGTTGCACAAGGTTTCATTCAACGTCCAGGAGATGATTATGAAGAAATATATTCCCTAGTCATGGGCGGAACCTCCCTTTAGATATTTAATCTTAATGACAGTAAACTTAAATTTATAAGTGAAATTGATGGATGTGGTAGCAGCATACCTTTATGAAAATTTGGATTTGGACATTGATATGAAGATACCCGAATGTATCCCTATCCCGAATCAAGACAGAGAAAATAGAAATCTGTACAGTGTGAAACTCAGAGAGTCACTGTACAAACTTAAGCAATCAGGCAGAATGTGGTACAATCGCTTGAAGTGACTTTCTATGCAAGAAAGGCTACACGAACAATGAGAATAATCCTTGTGTATTATACGATGATCCCATGATGGATTTTGTATAATCTCAGTATATGAAGATGATTTGAATATCATCGGAACCCTGAAGGATATTAAGAAAGCAAGCTCTTACCTGAAGTCGGAGTTCGAAATGAAAGATTTAGGTAAAACTAAATATTGCCTAGGCTTGCAGTTTGAACATGTCCCTGAAGGAATATTAGTACATCAGTCAACCTACACTCAGAAGATGTTAGAAAGATTCGACTTTGAAAAGGCATACCCTTCGAAGTGTCGATGGTCGAAAGATCCTTGCTGTAAGACAAGGACTCGTACAGACCTAAAGAAGAGGGGGAAGAAGTCCTGGGACCAGAATTCATATACTTAAGTGCAATAGGAGCACTCATGTATTTAGCAAATTGTACTGGATCGGACATTGTATTTGCCGTGAACTTATTGGCAAGGTATAGTGCAGAATCTACCAAAAGGTATTGATAGGGAATAAAGGATATCTTTCGATACCTCCAAGGAAGCAAAGAACTTGGTCTGTTCTACAAAAACAACCAAGACCTAACTATGAATGGCTATGCAGATGTCGGGTACCTGTCGGACCCGCATACAGCCAAGTCGCAAATATGATATGTATTTCTATGTGGTGGAACTGCAATTTCATAGAAATCGTCTAAGCAGAGTCTTGTATCGACTTCGACGAATCACTCGAAAATAATAGCATTGTACGATGCCTCACGAGAATGTGCTTGGCTTCGACGGATGATTCACCACATCCAGCAGTCGTGTGGATTGAATACCGCGCAAACCCCCACTATTATCTATGAAGATAGTACAGCTTGTGTTGCACAAATGCAGATGGGTTACGTGAAAAGTCATCTCACAAAGTATATCAACCTCAAGTTCTTCTATGCTCATGAATTGCAAAAGATTGACGAAATTAAAATATTGTATACTAAGTCATATGAAAATCTAGTAGATTTATTCACTAAGTCACTTTCGTGAAATTGGAATGATGAGAGTTAGAGAAACGCAGAATCTTCACGAACTCATTATTGAAACTTGATTATGAAGATCGAGTACCCAAATAATAAATTCTAGAGATTAAATAAAATTAGGTGGATTGTACTTTTTTTTCTTGACGAGTTTTCCTGAATTTTCTTGACTAAAGTTTTTGACAAGGCAATTCGTGCAACATAGCAGAACGTGTTTCATGCACTTTCTCCAAATTTTTCTCAATGAGTTTTTATAGAGTTTTGACAAGACATGAACATATAAAGATGAGTACCCAAGAGGGAGTGTTGGGAAACCTTAGGCCTGACTTAGCAACCGGCCCATTAGTAGGCGTCCCATCCAAACCCTAACAGGGATTCTAGGCTATAAATAGGGAGTACAGTCATTGTAAAAGGCTAATAACTTGATGAAGGAATAAAGAAAAGCAAAAAATCCTCCTATACCTCTGTGTTCAATTTATTATTCTGTTATCATGTTCTTGTATTGTTCTTACGATTCTGAGTTTGTCTACAAGGTAATCGTCCTTTAAACTGGACTCGTCAGCGACGGTGCCTCAACAAGGTTAACGGAAACCAGATCATGCCCCTTTTTTTCACAACAGCTTGCACCGCAGCATCACCACTCTCAAGCGGTAGTGCCGCAGCCTGCAGAATCAGCAAGGATTCACCACGATAGCTTACCAAAGCCTATTTACTGCAAATCTATAACCATCCTTTAGGTGCTTAACACAAGACCAGTCAAACAACATGGTTCGCTGTCAAAAAAAAAAAGACGAAAGATGCCTATTTACAGGGTGTCGTTATTCATTGTTGCAGTGAAAACCCGCATGCCATAGAACCCTAGGTTTGGTTATTCACCACTCTGCAGCAAAACAGGGCACTATATAACCCTAAGCTTGGTGAGGAAGGCCGCACAGAAGTCCAAGAAAAGGAGCTGAGGCCCGGTAACTCTCTGCATATCGAGCAGGTACTTGTCATCCCTGGTCTTGTAAAGCTGAAGAAGGAAAACAAATCAGTAGAAATATAGCCAAATAGATTGCATATATAATACACACCAGTAAATTGTAACACATGAAGGGCACTACAGCACAAGTAGGAACAATACTATACTAGGCTAAAAATATAATATATAACTGATTGGGTCAAAATGGCATCAACAGACAATACTTGTTGGCAACAGTAGATGCATGCAAGCACATAATTACTTGTCGATAACAATGAGCCAAAACAGGCGATTAAATGAAATAGGGAATGTACTCCTCAGTCTTCACTCCAACAAGAATAATATATTTTATTGATTTAACTGTGAAGACAATATTGAGTTGAGAACCCACAAAATTCATTACAGGTACAAAATCAAGTTAGTATTAGAAGCTGCAATTGCACACCTGGATTTCAAACTTGATCACAGAAGGTAGCCTCCCATTTACATCACCGTTATCCATGATGGTAGAGTCATCAAGAAAGATGTGGTTGGCATCTAGCATATCAGTGACCTGAGGAAACCCAGGGCACCATCTGCATTTCATGTTGTAGTGTTCATTCTTCTTCCAGCAGGCATTTAATTCTTGAAGTGCCTTTAGGACCTCAATCATTATCTCGCGCGGGTGAGCTCGAGACTGTTGGATAAGTGATACGTTAATACAATTGCTGGATGTCACAAAACTAAGCAAAGTAAAATGAACAATATGCAAGACCTGAAGTCCAAGAGCCCATTTTCTTTCCACAGGATAATGTGGCCGCAAGCCACTGCCATGAGGATCACTGCTTCCTGGAAGATAATGCCTGGTACTTGAACTTGCTGATTCCGATGAAGCGAAGTGATTAAAACTTCTATCCTAGAGAACCATACATTTAGACAGTTATTGGTGCTTAAACTTTTAATAGATAAGTAAGCCCCAGGTGATGAACATGTGGACTAACCATTGATTCTTGGTAGTTGTTAATTTTGGTGAGGATTTTGCTGTTCACAACTATGCATCTTATTCATCATTGAGAAGATATATAGACAGGATTAGTTGGGCCTTATGGGGCTACATGGGCCACATGAGCCAAGCAAGAGAGACGACTAATATGTACAAGACTCTTATCAACCCCTTTCAAACTCAAGGTGGATCAAGAGAATCTGATGCACTGAGTTTGAGTAGATGATACCAATGATGTTCTCAGCCTTAGTGAAGAAATCTGCAACTTGAAGATCTGAGAGAACATACTGGAGATCGATGGTCTACTGCTGACGACCATGTGAATGATGCATCAACACCAATGTGCTTTGTCAACTCATGCTTGACCGGATCACTAGCAATCTTCATGGCACTTGGCGACGGCGATGAGGGAGCCCGCTAGAGCAATCCCACTCTTCTTCACCTCTGGATTCCCCAAACCACCAAGCCCTCTCCTCCTCGTTGCCTTGCCTCTCTCCACTTCTTGAGAACCCGTCGCCAACGGCAAGGAGCCGGGGAAGAGATGTCGAGCCCGGATCCGTCGAAGACGACGACCCCCAGCAGCAGGGCGCCCGGATCCGGCGCGGAATGAGCTCGACAATGACGAAACGAGGGCTAGCGACGCCGGATCTGACCGGGAGAAAGTCCAGTGCGGCAGCCTCGGTTGACGGTGCGGTGGTCGGGTGGCGTCTTGAAGCAGGGGCAAGCTGTGCAAGAGATGGCTCGAGAGACATGGGCAACAGGCGACATCGAGGCAATCGATGGCAGAGGTGAAGGGAAGTGAACCACGGGAGAGAGAAAGAGAGGCAGCACGCCGCTGACAGCTCACCGGCGACGGCGAGGATGGTGGCGGCCGGACAGAGTCTAGTCCCTAACCCTAAGCTCTGACACCTGTTGTGGCAACCGTGGTCATTCCGGTTCCTACCGTGGCAGCCGCCGGCACTGCCAAAGTCTGTCGCGGCACTATCACCACCGCCGTCTTCCACGGCTACCGCGACATGATGTGCCACCGTCTTCCATGTTCTCACACGATAGGGCAGAGGGGCGACCTCGGGGCCGTGGCTCAGGTGGCAGCGATGGCGCGTGGAGGGCAGTAGGATCCCGGCAAGCAGAGAGGCGGCGCACTCGGGCTAAGCTTGAGCGCGAGCAAAGCTGAGCAGGGGCAAGGTCAGGCCCGAGCTCGATTTCGAGCGCAGGGGCAAAAAACAGAGGAGCTTGGCGTGGGTGAGCTCGGATGCGGGGGCAAAAAAACAGAGGAGCTTGGACGACGCACGGGGACAACGATGGCGGCGGTCACGTGGGAGGAAGAACTAGGGTTAGGCTGAAGAGCAATAACTTGATCCTGCACCTGCGAACTCATGTACGAAGCATCTACTCTAATGTGTTGGGTGAGCTCATGCTTCACTAGATCTTGAGCAATGCTGATTGCGCGAGTACTGTCTGATAAGAGAGGAGTCGATGCAGAAGCTGAAACACCGAAGTCCTCAAGTAGCCACCAAAGCCAAGTGATCTCAGCTGTCAATGCCACCATGGCTTCCAACTCAGCCTCAGCACTCAAACGGGAAACGACAGTCTGCTTCTTAGTCTTCCAAGCAATCAGAGAGGAACCAAGGAAAACACAATAGACAGAAAGAGATCGACAATTAGAAGGATTGCTACCCCAGGTCACATCAGAGTATGCCTGAAGCTGCAAATAGCTGGAGCGAGGAAAGAGAAGAAGACGACTGATGGTCCCGCGAACATATCGCAGAACACGAAGGTGACTGTAGTGGAGTTGAGAGGGGGCAGAAATGAACTGATTCGGAGTGTGAACTAGGTGAGAAATGTCAGGTCGAATGATCCCAAGATAGACGAGACTTCCGACAAGATGGCAGGAGTGAGTGAGATCCTTAAAAGGCTCCCCATCAGTGGGCCGAAAGTGAACACTAAGCTCTATAGGAGTGTCCATGCACAGATCAGTAAGACAAGCGTGAGCAAGGATATCCTAAATGTACTTCTCCTGGTTGAGGTAGTAGCCCTCAGACGTAGAAGTGACCTCAATCCCGAGAAACTAACAAAGAGGACCCAAATCAGACATCAAAAACTGTTCACTGAGACGCTCCTTCACAAAATTAATGTACTAAAAGTCATCCCTAGTAATGATCATATCATCCACATAGAGGAGGAGCGCCCAACCCTAAGGAGAGGTGTACAAAGAGGGCAAGGTCGTGATCACTAGCAGAGAAGCCGACAACAGTGACAACAGAGAAGCGGCCAAGGCACGAGGGGTTTGCTTGAGCCCATAGAGAGCGACGAAGGTGACAAACCATACCGTCAAAGGGGCGAGCTCAAGATCGTGGCTTGGGCGGCGGCGGCGTGAGCCCGGGCAACGCGTGGAGGGTGGCGAGATCCCGACGAGCAGAGGGACAACGCACTCGAGCGACGAAGCTCGGGCTCAAGCGAAGCTGAGCAAGGGCAAGGTCGGGCGCAAGCTTGAACTTGGGCGCGAAGGCGAAAAACAAAGGAGCTTGGCACGGGCGAGCTCGAGCGCGGGGTCCGGACGATGCGCAGGGACGGCAGTCAAGTGAGAGGAAGAACTAGAGTTAGGGTTTCTATGGCTCTGATACCGTGTTGGAATGAACTCATAATCTATTCCAATAGGGCAAAGGCCAAAATATGCAAGTTACAGGTGTAGGTACATGTACTTCCATTATCTAAAAACAGGTGTAGGTACATATGCGAAGAGCACCCTATAAAAGAGATAAACCTAACATCTAACAATCGGCATGGTCAGGTTGCTTGGGTTCATGGGTTCAGGGCCATCTAATCCTAGCGCGTGACAGGATGGCTCATGTTGCAGTCTATTGTGCAGCGATTCACACACATGGTCCTTCTCAAATCCCAAGCTAACAATGTCTTGAAGAGTATCTTCATCTTAAAAAATGTCCATATAGGAAAACATTATACCATTGCCATGAAAACATGCACAATGGAGTGCTAGCTAGTAAAAAATCATTTCAAAAACAAAGCGCTAAAAAGCGATATTGCAAGGAAAACTTAAATGCGCTACTGTCTCATCCTGTGTGAGATACATGCAGTTCTACTAAAACAAACTACTACCAGTAAGGAACTAATCTCATCACTACATATTATATGACATTTGACTTTTCACAATCTCCGAGATACAGCTTTTGGCCGTTGATTTCTATATTACTATGTTTGTAAAAAATGTAAAATTAGAAAATAAATTTTCTGGACAAATCTATAGATGTTATTTTCATGAAACCAATCTAATTTTTGTATATATCAGTGGATAGAGTTTGAAAAGACGCATGTGATGGTCATTTAAAATGTGAAACAGAGGAAGTACCATTTTGGCTTGCTGTGTTGTGTCTGGTGGAGGCACTGCCAGGTAGCGAGGAAGGAGAATCTGAAACCATTGATGCTCTCGAATTTCATGAATTGTGATTCTCTTCATAGGATCAACAACAAGCATTCTTGCGATCAAATCCTGGGCCAGAGCAGACAGATGAATTGGAAGAGTATAGGTACCTCGCTGGAACACCAAACAGGGGTCAAATCTCCAGAATTAAAAAAAATCTACTTGTTGTAAGGTCCAAATAATCTACATAAGTGTTGCCACACCTTTATCTTTCTGAATAGGATGGAAATATTATCATCATCAAATGGAACAGTACCACAAAGAAGAGCATAAAGGATCACTCCACAACTCCATACATCAACCTCAGGTCCAGCATATAATTCACCAGAGATTACCTGCAAAGGAATATCCACTGAACTATTAAGAAACAGACATTGTTTGTGAAGGAGCAGGAAGATATAGACTCACAGTAATACAAATAAATACCTCTGGAGCAGCATAGTTTGGACTTCCACAGCTAGTCTTCAAAAAATGGCCATCATGCATGACATTACTCAAGCCAAAGTCAGCAAGTTTCACATTATGCTTTGAATCAAGTAACAAGTTTTCTGGCTTTAGATCACGATGAACAACCATGTTTCTGTGGCAGTATGCAACACCAGATATAATCTGTTCAAGAAAATTTTACAAAAAGAAAACTAATGAGACAAACCTTGAATACACATTCGACAATATCAGAATATTTCAAAATTTCAGATTCTCCCTCAAAAGGATATAATGTTTCACTCTCCATTTCAAACTGCATGCCAGTAGTGATACTAAGACAATCAAAACATTCAAGAAGAAGACATCAATTTGATTTAATTGATCAATTAATCCCCCGAGACAAAGCAAATACCTTGGTAATCTTGCAACAAGCCAATAAATGCAAAAATCTAGGCCAATAAATGATGAAATGTACGCTAAACACACTAGCTCCACATGAGAAACTTGGATGGCATGTGCATACAGTTTGATTGATGAAAACAGGCAAGGCATCGAAGTTAGTTAATAAGCACCAATTGTGATGCAAAAAACATGTTCCTACAAGCGAAGAAGTGAGCAAAAGGACAAGTACCTGCTGAAAGATTCGACGAGCCTCATCTTCCTGTAACCTGCCTCTCTCAACCATGTGATCATACAGCTCGCCATGCATGCAATACTCCATCACAACATATATATCTGTAGGTGTGTAAATGACCTCATAAAGGTGGATGATATGGGGGTGAATGAACAACCTCAATATCTTGATTTCTCTCTTTGCTGGAAACAAGATAAAAGAAGAAACAGTTGAAGTCAAGCATTAGCCATTTAGCCTGAAATGCAATCCCAGATTCCCAGGTCCTAATATTACAAACTCAAAAGCAATAACAAAAGGTTAAATTTCTTCTTAAGCAAGAATGAATGTATCCTAGAATCAGTATAATTTTATCTCGACTATGGATTAGCTGGAAATCTGGAACACAGCTCACAAATCTGACCACTATGGAAAGCGAACTCCCTTAATTAGGAATTTCATAGATAGAGAAGGACGAGAAAAAAGAGAGAGACTGACTAACTACCTGGATCAATGCTGATTGACGACTGAATAAATAGCCGGATTTCAAAGACCTAATAGCTGAAATGTGCTTTCTCAGGCTTGCAGTGACTATATTCTAATGCTACTTTCTCTAAATTCAGTGGTTTCCGGAGAAGTGTGTTTTTGGTGCAAGTTATGGGATCTGGGTTGACTGGTGTCGACAAGAAGTTCGTTCTCTGCACGGAAGTCTATTCCAATAAGCTTTCCACCAAAAAAACGGAATGCAGGGAATGACCTTAAGCTTCCCGGATTTCTAATAGTCGGTGCTGCTGCACATGCAGCCATTTTTATGGTAAGAGATCATAAACATATTTATGACATCAGGTGTTCTAGGCATACCTTTCTCTTCCATTTCCATATTCCTCATTTGGTGACGGTTTATGATCTTTATAGCAACTGTGTGTCCTGTATGCTTATGCTCTGCAATCTTCACTTTTCCAAATGAGCCAACACCTAATGTTCTTCCCAGATTGTAGTTCTTCAACGCTTCAGAATGCCCACCACCTCTAGTGTTTCCATCCATTTTCACTCTAGCATTACGAAACAAGAGAAATGATGTATGTCGTTCAGCAAACAATTTTACACAACCAGAGCAAAACATGCCTCAAGATACGAGCTATGCTGAAGAGTTTGATCAAAATTCATAAATACTAGGAAAAAATGTCACCGCAAACAATGTAATTTGGATGACACCACCACAAAAAGAGACACTTGGCTATATCACACCAACCACAAACTTGTTCCATTGAGACCTTCGCCACAAATATCAACTACCATTAGGTGTACCTTTTAACAAATTCATATATATTGATTCTTGAGCAATAACCCTTCACCTCTAACGGGTTAGGTGCAATTAGGGCAACAAAAGTTGCATGTACTAGGATCTGTTGTCCAATAGAAGTACAGATAACGGCACGATTAGTCCAAACCATCAACGGTCCCCACAGGCCACAACGTTAATTACTGTCCTTTCTTAGAATGTTAACACTATGTAAACAAAAAAATTATATTCCGGGTGCAATAAACCATCATGAGCCATCGCTCTCCTCCTCAAAAGGTTTTTTGCCCGGCCTTCCACCTCCCCCAAAATGCTCTAAGTCGTCCTCCTGGCAATGGCATGAAATCCCCATTGATCTACGACCGTTACACTCTGTCTGCTTATTGCATCTTCTCCACCGATGGATGTCTAGGTGCTGCAAACAGGATATTTGCTTGTGGTGCAAAGTGATAGATAACTCATGGAATCCTAGTGGGTTAGCATGCAAGCTTTCTTAAAAAGGATCCATAAATACCAAGATTGCATATCTGTAGTAAGCATGAAAGAGCTATGCAAAGGAAGTTAATGCATTAATCAAAGCAACCGAACTGAAACACCACATACATCATGCCCCATCACCTTCTTAGACAAATCTATCAATAAATGGCAGGATCCAGTGGTATAAATAATTAGTGTTGTGCGTAAATTCTCCATACAACTTAGGCTAGCTCAGCACTAACACACGAATCTGCTAGTATCCCCTCAGACGGGCGATGCCCAATAATTTTGGACACAACAGCAACACAAGGAGGGCGTACGGCCCCGTGCATACAAAAACTGCATAGAATAGGAATCAGAATCTCTCACTCAGTAAGATCTTCCTGCTCAGAAACCAAATTTGGGGAAAGTGAGATCGACCGACCGACCAATCAACAAACCAAGCAAGCAAGCAATCAACCGATCTCCGACCAAGAAGTGAAATGTTAGCCCAGATGGATCTGAGACAGAGGCCTCCCTCCGACAGAAGAAACCGGAGGAAGCAGGAGAATACTTCTCACAGCTGATTAGGTGTTGCGTGGGAGGAGTCTTACCACCCATCGAATCCCCACAAGCATCGCCAAATATATCACTAAATTCCAACCTCATCTACGCAAACCAAGACCGTGAAATCACCTCGCTCTCCTCCCGAAATGCAACAACGAGCCCACTCTACTCACAACAGTTGAAACCACCTCAGCTCCCCGACCAAATCGCCCAACCCACTGCACAAGGAAGCGCCGATGCAGCAACAAGCCAGCAACAGCAAGCCCCGACGAGAATCGCAACAAGAGCGCATGTAAGACAGGAGCAAATCTACGAGAGCAGCGGCGCGATTACCTGCCTGCGAGGCTCGCCGCCCCCGATGAGGCCAGCCGTGCGGGCGAGGGGAGGTGAGAAGGGGTGGAGAGGAGAGCACTCACTCGAGACGAGAGAGGTTTTGGGGTTCGTTCCGGAGGCTTTAACCCGGTTTTAGCCTATTTTAATCATCATCGTCGCCTCGATTAAATCGAGACCCGGGGGCGGCGTTCCCGGGGAAAGATTGGCATCACGCTTGCGTGGCGCGGCTCACTCGCTCTGCTCGCCCATTTGGCTCCTTGTGTCTTTCCGTTCCTTTTTCCTTGTCCCTCCCTCTCTCTCTCTCTTCCATTTTTTCTTCCGTTTTGCGCCATCGTTTTTTCTTCCCCAGAACGTATGTACTCCTCCTTTTCGAGAGGGTATGTATTCCTTCTCGATCGTTCTTTACGTGGGCGTTCTTTTGGACGGTATAGGATGGACGGTCGGTCGTGCTTTGTTGGCTGGCGTGGCGACGCTTTTTGGTTTCGCCCGGCTCGCCTCTACGGTGGTTTCGCCGCTGGTAGCACATGTTTCATCAGCTCGTTACTTTTTGCATGGCAATCGAGCTACCAGTGTCACAGGGGAGGTTCTGCCATGCTTGGCGCACGCCTCCCTCGCCAGCTTGGGCATGCTCATTCTCTGATTTGACCTTAGTTTTAATCCATCGTACTATTTGTTGCCGTTATATAGCTTCTCATCATTTTTTTCTTTGCGATAGTTGCCCAATGCTGGTGTCCATGGTATTCTTCAAGTGGTTGAACGGGGGGAGTACTCAAAGAAGTAGTCTTTGCACTCCCCTAGAAAAAGGTAGTATGCGACACGTGCTGCTTTTGTATCCCTGCCAACTACTTTAATGCAATGAAATGGGTGTTCCTGATGTTGGAGGGCGTGTTGACAATTGGAGAAAAGTTTTGATGCTTTGAGCATTGTTTTACACTAAAATATAGCGCGGACTTCTAGTGAGTGGTCTATGAAATATCACTTTCATATCCGTGGGAGTTTTTGACAGATTTGACATTGTTCGTGTATAGAATAGCAAAAATAGATCTTTCTCGAAAAGAAATGTAAAAATATTACCACAGAGCTATTCGTGTATAGAATAGCAAAAATAGATCTTTCTCGAAAAGAAATGTAAAAATATTACCACAGAGCCGCGTGAGCGCGTCACGTAGCCAAGTTTGTGCCATGGGGGCTCGCAACACGTTGCCCGTGCCATAGGGGCACGGTTTTGGCACGTCCAACCCCTGGGGCGCAGCACTACCAGGTCCGACCCCAGGGGCACAGCAATGGTCTAAGCCGGACCCTAGGGGCACAATAACAAACCCCTCGTCATTTCATGTGAAGTTCGTCGTCTGTCATCATTTCATGTGAAGTTAGGGAATAAAATTTGAGATACTTCACAGTGTAATTTGCGAATTACATGATGCGCAGGGGTTGGTTACGTGCATGAGAAACAACAGCATGCACGAATCAATAAACCGAAAAAACACCTATGACACACACAACTTTTTTGGAATCGAACAAAAGGAGGATTGAAATTAGTTTTGGCGGCGCACGGTCCCTTCCCCTTGTCTTTTGATTGCCTGCGGCGACAGCCAGCCTCAAAGCCCTGTTCTGCGAGATGGGCTGAAAGATTGAATGATATTAGCAAAACGTAAGGCGACATCAAGAATGAGGATGCAAATTGAACAACACGTACCTCTTCGATCCGAAATATGCCAAGGCGACGGGGAGCGCTAGGACGGCCGCCAGTCTCACTAGCAAGAGCCCTCCCCTTGTCGATCGGTGCCTCTTCAATAGTGTCGGGTACATAAGGTTTCCATCGTTCGAAGGTTTCGGCTTTCTTCACGTAGTTCAACATATACTTCTGCTCGATGAACGCCCTATCATACATGTCTGGATCTTTGGTCTATTAGAAGAAGTTGTAATGCATCTCGGACTGCCATTATGCGCAGATGAAGTCAGGGATATATGGAATACAACGTAAGATGTGAAAAATCGTTGTGTGCGTAAGATTCGCTTATGACGATGTTCCCGCACATGTAGTACACCCGGGCGACAGTCGTCGGGTGTATGAACTAAATGATCTTCGCCGGTTCTTCGCACACACATTGTGGGCATGAAAACTCTAATGGTACCAGCGCATCCTTCATAGAACAATCCAGGTAAGGTTTAGCCCTCTCGGCAAGCTACTTGCGCTTTCGCAACATCTTCACATAGATGTCTGACATCTCCCAGGCCAACCTAATGTTTTGCTCTAGTAGAATGGCAAAATACATACCCATTAAGAAAAATAACATACACAATGGTGCAAATATGACAACACTACCTGTTTATATAAAATGACGGTTCCATAACATGCAAACAATATAATTAATTACGACACAGAATGACGCCTAGACGAGCTCGGTCTATTGGGGCAATCCTTTATGAAGTGGACAAGGTTCTTGTATATCCGGCACATCCTCGTGCGGCTCAGGCCCCATGCTAGTTGTTGTCCATATCGTTTTGGAAGCGTTGCGTCTGCCGTTGTCCTTTCCCAGTTGCCTTCAAGGCTATGTTCGGGCCCCATTCCACCCTGTTTGCCCAAATATCACTATAGTTCATGTCCATGTCATACGAGTGAAACTCAGCACTCCATATTCCGAAAAGATGGTGTATGTTATAGTACTCTACGGCATAGATATATGTCTGACTTACGCACACGCTTTGTACACATGCGAACACGGCTTGTGCAGGAGCTTTGGCTTATTGCAGGTGCATGTAGCCACATCACCGAGAGTGCAAGCATGTTTCCTTCTGTAACATCCCAAAGTTCTGTTACCAAAATAAAAATTAATAAAGTTATTCTTTTATTGGATTTTTCGAGTTTCATTAATGTTTTTTTTTTGTTTTCTTAAATCTATAAGATTCTAAAAGTCAAAAATAAAATTTATTGAGTTTTATGAGTTTTTATTGGATTTAAAGTGAAAAATAAAATTTCATGTAATTTCTATAATTTTCTGCAATTCTAAAAGCTTTTTCCTAAATATTTTAAAGCCAAAATAATTTATTTGCAAAAACTATTACCAATTATAAGTTGGAACTATTTTATTTAAGTCCAAAATAACTCTAGGAATTTCTGTGAATTGTTCTAGAATTTTTGGATTTTATTTGCTATATTCTAAAAGTCCTTTTTGATTTTTCTAATATCTAGCAATTAAAAATGAATTACTGTCTGCAAATAAAAACCAAATTTGTGTTGAAAATATTTTATTTAAGCTAAAAATACCCTATTTAACTACTCTGAAAATTCATTGAATTTTTAGACCTATATTACTATTTTTCAAGTTTAAAATCAATTTTTAGCAATATAAAAATAATTACTGTGTAATAATAAAATTATTATTATTATTATTAATATTTTATTTGAATTCAGAATGTTGTATTTAATATCAGTAATTCATTTCGGATTTTTCGGAATTAATTTGCTATTTTTCCGGATTTAATTGGTGTCTTTCCGAATTTTCAAAAGGAATATTCCTTGATATTCCTGGAATATTCCGTCTGCTACAGTAACTCCGGCAAAGGCGTAAAATCCGGCCATAACTTCGGCGAGCAATTCCGCCAAACCGTTACTCCTTTGCCCTATAAATTGAACCGTAGCTTCTCCACCCCATTCCCACACCCTCTCGCTCAGATTTGCGAAAATCCTCCCGGAGACCCCTCTGCTAGCCCTTCTTCTCCAACTCCGGCGACAACTCCGGCGAGCCCGATCTCTCATCCGTAGCTCCGTTGTTCGCCAAATTTTACTGGTGAGTTCCTCTCGAGATTCTCTACATTTCTATTCAAGCCGAATTTTGATTATCATGTTGGTTCACCGTGGCACAAAAATCGACGGTCTTCTTCTCCAACTCCGGCGAGCCCGATCTCCTCATCCGTTGCTCCGTTGTGCACCAAATTTGACCGGTGAGTTCCTATTGAGATTCGCCACATTTCTATTCAAGTGGAATTTTGATTTACTTAATTGTTCATCACCGCCACATCTTCTTCCCTAAGTCAGATGAGAACTTGTCGAGGCCGATCTCTTCATCTGTTGGGTAATTACTCGAACCCTTTTACCTACATGTTCCTTTCAATATTATCTACCTTTCTATTCAAACAAAATTTTGAATTTCGCAATAATTCATGCTACGTCATATCAGCGCGCCTCCGCATGCCGCGCGTGGCGGCTTATGTGTCTTGTTTTGTGTGGTGAGTCTATGTCCTTGGGCGGTCACGTGGACCAAACCCCATTTTCATGGACCCGGCCACATGTCATTGACTCAACCATTTTTTTTTACAAAATAAATTCGACCGAAAATTCGTTTTCCACCGCGAACGTCATCTAATGATAAAGGGATTTCGCGGAAAAATAATTCCTTAAATTCGAAATTCGAATTTCATCTTTTCTTGTGATAATCAACCTTAGGTGTTCGTTCTCCTTCATCGAACTCCGATTCCGTCGATTCAACTTCCTAAATTCATATAAAGTCGATACCTTCCTCGATATTTATCTTGGATTTTATTTGGATTTTATTTGAGTGTTATTTGAATTTAGCTCGTTTTTGCGTATAGATTTCGACGAGTTGGACGACCGGATTTCAGCGCGTTTAAGAACAACGAGTAATCAAGCAAGGCAAGTTATACCCTTGATCATATTGATCCTATTATTTTAAATTATTTATATTCGTTTTTAAATTATTCTTTGCATGCTTATTTATATTCGGTAATATAAATTCTCGATTTTCAATTCATAGTTATACCTAAATCCTTTGTATGACCTATGTTGATATTGAATCAAACACATTGACACCTAGATAAAACTTTGGTTGATACGATAGTATGAACTAGGATCATTTAAACGTATTGCTTAGCCATGCGTATAGACCAAACTTGTTTCATTTGGGAATTTACCAACAATCAATTATTGTTTAAATTGTACCCTTGGCATTGGTGTGTCATGGGAGTTTACAAATGACTTGAAAAGTAAAATAAAAATGGGTTTGGACTTGGCGAAATGGATGATTGGTGGAGTGCGGGTTTATGCGGGCTTAACTCAGTTAGGGTTAAGGCCCGGGGTTTTATGGAAAGTCGTCCAAGTCGATTAAGGCCAGGTCTTGAGCGCATGATGCTACGCCTTCAGTACCACCACATGTCTGTGTGGGCGGGACTTGGCTAAATAATTTGTGATGTCTTAGTGTCATTTGTGCTATGTTGTTGGTATGGGTGTTGGTCGAGACAGTGAGACCCATCCAGCGCAAGAGGGCTTAGGAGGATGGCTAGTCAATGGTAGCGAAACCTTAGCGGGCATAAATACATTAAGACGGAACATTGTAAAGGCCTCGTGATAATCACTTAGTCGCACACCTTGGAGTGTGTCGAGACGGACATTGAAAGTTGATTATCTCTTGTGGGTAAAGTGCACAACCTCTGCAGAGTGTAAAACTATTCGAATAGCCATGTCCACGGTCATGGACATGCTAGCGAGAACTACTCAAAGTTAGACTTTGGTTTTGTCTGAAAAGACTTCTTTAAAGCGGTTTATCCAAATGGGAATTGGGCGGAAGCCATGTGATAGGAGGGTATCCTTCACCATTCATGTGTGAATGTTATCGACTATAAAATTGAGAATTTATAAAAGAATTTTAGTTATAAAATAAGCGCTTTGGAACTTAGTACCAGTATTTAAGGAAATCTTTGCTTTATGCAAATAAACCAATAAGCCATCCTTTGTTACATCCATATATGCATGTCATTCTTTACTTGACGGTGTAACTTGCGAGCACACGGTAGTTGTGCTCATACTTGCTTTATGCAAATAAATTTGAGAGGAGAAGTACTTTGCTACCGTGTGGATCTCGACGACTAGGCGCTACCCGATCGATTGCTGTGGCGGATTGCTGGACTCTACTACTTCTTCGTCTTCCGCTGTGTTCTTTATTGTTGGCCTGTAAGCCTCTTTTGTAATAAACTCTGTTGATTATTAATAAAGTTGTGATATGAATTTGTTACCATATTTGTTTCTTGTGTGAACTAGCGCGATCATGGGACTAGTTGAGAAATGCCAGAGGATGCAGGATGGTAATCCGGGTTCGACACCTTCCCCTAGCAAGACTGTTGACATATTTTTGCCTCAACCAGATCCCGTACTTCCTCCTCAGGCCATCGATCAACCGGATGTCGTGCATACGAGCTTTCAGCATCTTCTGGTTCATATACCTCTGCATGTTCTCGGACCACTACTTCCTTTCTTCCAATTGTCGCCTCGTTGTGGTGACTCTATTCAAGCCCTCTATGGCTTAGAAGAAAGCCCATAACACACGGTCCAATATGAAGCAGTTAGGGCCTCCATCAGGATCTTCACTTTCAATCTTGTTTATGTACTTGTTGGGGTTTACTTCGGCAATCTGGTGAAGCATCACTACCACAAGGTTGTACGCCTCCTCGAATGTCCTGTACATGGCCTCAATAACCTTTTGCTTCGCTCGTCGGATCTTGCTATAGCTAATTGGATAACCTACCAGATTGGTGACTTCTGACAATAGCATCTTAGGGGAGATGGACACGTCCTCCGCAACTAGGTGGCTGATGAGGCTTACCACATATGTGGATGTCACATTCCGATGCTACCGCAGTGGCTCACTCAACTCGCAAGTGTGGTCAATCACTGCCTTGATTGTGAAGACCGAGCCAAAGAAATTCGCTCAGTGAGCGCTGACCTTGCCAGGGCAGCCTTCTACTGGGCACTTTACTGTGTAATATCCTGGGTTGAATCGATGGACCCGGTACGCACGGCTGATGGACAAGGCATACCGTTCTATAGCTTTCTGCTCGGACGCCTTGTTAGGGAAGTGCTGCCCAACTAACATGGTGTCAGCATCAAACCCCCACTAGGACCCTTCTTTTTGTGGTAGTATAAGCGATCGCACTACGATATCATCAAGTCTAGATGCCACGTAAGGCACCTCCGATGTCACAATTCCGTCGGTCAGACCACCACCCTGCGGTGTGTCCTCCTCGCTACTATCTGAGCCTAGGTCGACATCCTCATCGGACTCCAACCCGATCGACTGGCCTGGTAGAAACTCATGGTAGTCAATGCGGGCCGATCACCATTGTCTTGCCCCCTCATTTTGCACAAAATTATACTCAAGTCTTCTCTCATAGTCTTTCCCCAACGAACCGCCTATGGTTGCCTACTTCCTGAGGCACCAGCATCATCAAGGTTTTCTAGCATCCTATGCACAAAATTCACGTACACCATCGGCTTCTCGTATATCACAGCCTCGGGCTGGGTAGGGATGGAAACGGATCGAATAGTCTCGAATATGAATACGAATCCATATTTTTAAAACGAATACGAATTCGAACATTATTAAATACGAATACGAATCGAATGTTGCAACGAATTCGAATCGAATATGTACTCAATTTGGTCGAATACGAATATCCTACAACTTTTGCGATAAATCTCGGTAGAACACCCAACAGCCACAAATTCAGCACCGAATCAAGACCCCATCGAAACAGAAATGCTCCAGGAAAAAAGGATAGTATTCATATTTGTATCTAGGAGAAAATGGATAGTATTCGTATTTGTATCCAGGAAAAAATGGATAGTATTCGTATTCATATTTTCCTGATACTATCCGATTTTTTCCCGGATACGAATAACACCGAATACGGATACTGATACTATCCATTTTCCCTGAATAGTAACCGGATACGAATAACACCGAATATGGATACTATCTATTTTCCCGGATAGTACTCGTTTTTCATTCGAATGCGGATTTTACTTACCACATTTATGTTTTCTCGGATACAAATATCGGATAAAACAGATTATCCTTTACCAATTCCCATCCCTAGGGCTGGGAAGCAATCTGCATGTACTGGTTCCATGCAACGCTGCCATTCACCTTGAGTAACTCCCATACGCCCTACCTTTCCCTATTTGTGCAGGTGATCCCCTCGATGACAAGCTTCTTCATTGTTGCCTTCGTGTCGAACTCCCTCCGGATGCAGCTCCTAAGCTCATGAATATTCATCGCATCGAGCCCCTCCGCCTAGACCACCTTGTACTGGCTCTTAATAGGTCAAACCCATCCGATCCCCTCCCCCCGTATGAGACCGTCTCCACAAAACACTAGCAAGTCTTGCATGTTTGACATTATCTAAAGCCACAACAATCCAATTTACTGTACATAATATAACAAACATGTCACACTACGTAGTTTGTATTTCTCTACCCAAGAAAAAAAAACCACATTAACCAACCTAACCAAAATTAATTAATTATGACTAATTAATTAATAGTATTAAATTAAGCCTAATTAATCAGGACTATTTCATTACGGTTATTTAATTAGGTCTATTTTAAATGTGTCTAACAAACGATGACTAATTAATTACGACTACATAATTAGGACTAATTAATTAGTAAAATTTAATTAAGCCTAATTAATTATGGTTTATGAATTACAACTATTTTAATTAAGACTAACAAACTACGACTTTTAAATTAAGCCTACTTTATTACGACTAATTAATAAATAGTATTTAATTATGTCTAATTAATTACAATAATTAATTACAGTTAAATAATTAGAACAAATAAATTGCGACTAATTAATTCTGACCAATGAACTACCGCTACATAATTAGGACTAATTAGTTAGTAGTATTTAATTAAGTTTAATTAATATGAGTAATTAATTATGGTTTATTAATTATGACTATTTGAATTAATACTAACTAACTATAAATTTTTAATTAAGTTGACTACTTAATTAATAATATTTAATTTAGCCTAATTAATAATGACTAAATAATTAGACTTAATTAAATACGACTATTTTAGATACGAATTTTAATTACGACAAACAAACTATGAGTAATTAATTCCGACTAACTAACTACGAGTGAAAAATTACGACTAATTAACTACGACTATATTAAATACAATTGACTAATTTGCAAAATAAATTGCGACTAATTAATTACAACTATTTCAATTATGATTAAATATTTACGACTAACTAAGTACAACTAATTAATTACCACTAAATACTTTCATACCAACTACACATTTCATAAACATAGTGCATACAAGAAAATTTACGACTAATCACTTGATGTCGATCTACCTCTACTAAAACGACCGCTAAACACTTCTCTAAACACGCACAAATCGGTAGTGAAATCGGAACTAATTTTGGCCGATCGTGCTGCCTCTCGTTCGCTCGATCCTCGCTGGCTCTCTACATAGAGCGGAATGGTTCTGGTGTGTAGGAGGAATGAGAGCGCATCATTTGGTTTTATAGCCGCGTGAAGCGACAGGACATAATTCGATTCCCTTCCACGCCCGAAGTGTCGGGTTTTACGCGCATGTGACTCGTTGGGTTTTTCGCACATGCAAGGGACAGCTGAAAGCACGTATTGTAGTTTAAAAAAGACCACGTGGGGGGAGGGGGGCGTCCGAGCCCCTAGGGCCGGCCTAGGCCATTGCCGTGTCCCTAGGGGCCAACTAGGGCAATGTCATGGCCCTAGGGAAAGACTACCCTGGTCCATACCCCTAGTGATCGAACGTGCCAAATCACGTGCCCCTAGGGCACGAACGACGTGTTCCGGGCCCTTGGGACATGGGCTTGGCTACGTGGTGTGTATGCGCGGCTCTGCAGTGACATTTTTTGTAATTCTTTCGGAGAGGTGATTACTTTTTCTATTCCATGCGCGAACGGTGCCAAATCGGCCAAAAATTCCATATGTGCGTAGGTGTACATCATGGGTGAGGTAGTGTCGATGATCGAGTTACCGATCTTACAAAATAAAATAGAGGGAAATGGCAAAGAGTTCTTGGGAGAGAATGAGACTGCTCTTTATTGATACGAACTGGTTAGTACAGGGGATGCCCTTGACAAGGCAGAGGACTAATCCTAAGTACACAGCACGTGTTGCTACTCTAATGCTTCAATTGTCTAAACTGGTTAGTACAGGGGATGCCCTTAACAAGGTAGAGGACCAATCCTAAGTACACAGAACGTGTTGCTATTCTAATGCTTCAATTGTCTTTGAATCACTAGGTCTTGTGTGTAGTGTCGGATTGCGATCGACTAGATTGATCCTCCTCTCCTCCCTTGATCTTCCTTAAATAACCGATGAAGTGGTGGCAGTTACTCTTTAAGAGGCGTCTGTTGGAAGCGTCGCGACTAGCTAAAGATGGATGGCAGTTGACAATGTATCGACCATTCAACAGTTGATGCCAGTGAAAGATATAACCATATGGTGGTTAGTGTCAGTGACTTAAAGCTGTGGAACGTCGTGTGGTTTGGAACGAATAAGGCACATGTTCCATTCATCACATAGAAAGAATATACTTGGAACGGGTCCAAGTGCCAGTTCATTATTTTTATGAGCTGTTACCTCGTCGGGTAGCAGGTACAGAACATCATCCGAATAGGGTGCCCACTATGTAACCTCTAGAATCCTTACAACCACAGGGGGTCGTTAGCCTTAGGGGTTACGACCACGAAGGACATGCGCTCTTTAACTAAATAAAGGAATATTTAGAGATTTTAATTCTCGTTAGCTAGCCCCCAAACTTTAAATGAATGTATCGTGTGAACTCTTCTCCGACGAAATCCGTATCGGGGACAACCTCATAAAATGATCAATAAAACGAGGCGGTCCTTATTCATTTAAAGTTGAGAAACTGTCTGGGGAACCGAAGAATCTTCTGCCTATTGGCTCCACCCTTATCTGTTTTAACTCCGCCATAGGTTGATGGTTATAAATAACCACCGGAAGACGGAACTTGAGAAAAATCCATTCACAAAATTCCCAACTTTCTCAATTCCGCTTTTGTTTGAAAGCTCTCATCCCCAAACCTCTTCAAGTTTGAGTAGATGATGAATTATGGTTGTTCAAAAGAAACAGAAATGAGATTTCTATCCTCAAAGCTCATATTGCCTTGGTATCCTTTTAGTAAGACAAAAATCATGGGATAAATTGACTTTTTGACCACCATGAAAATGTCAAAATCCATGGGATGTGACTTCAAGGTGGTCGGAAAGTTAATTTGGTCTATGGATTTGAAGTCTTCAATGTGAATATGGATTACAAATAAGTAAGCACTTCATTGTCTATGATGTGTAACTTTCAATCAAGACTGAAGTTTATATCGAGAGGAAAACACGCAGAACAAGCGCCTATCAGATTACATATCTTCTGCTTCCTTCTGTTGGAGATCAACCTAGACCATTCTGAAGATCATCCTCAAAGAACTGGTCGAAGAACCATTTAGTCAGAAGAAAGACCGTAGAAGAAATGTAATTAGGATCTTTTTGTAACATTTGGATTTTATGAAATAAAGTCTTGTTTCGATCATATCTTTTAATTCCTTATCTTGGTAATAAGAATGAGGGTTTGGTTGGCACTAGAATATTCCTTCCAGTGGGCAAGACCACATGCAGAAAGGAAATATTTTGACTAGGTGACATTCCCAATATTCAACCAGCATAAGGAGTCGATAAAGGTATGAAAAGAAGTATAAGGAGAAGAATAGCTTCCTAATTGCAGAGAACAAGTTCTAACAAGTTCTGGGACTATTTATTACGAATATGCTGACAAGGCAATTCAGGTAAGGATCCACGGCCACTTTCATAGCCTCTCCTTCAAAGTTTATGAAAAACTTAAAAGGAGTTTGCTATTTTTGTAGCATATGGTGGAGAACTTCGCAGTGGTCGGAGGACTGACCAAGCGAATAAAACTCTTATAGAAGAAAAACTCCAAGTTAGAAAGTAAGTACTTTCTTCTTGAGTTCTCCTCTCGTTCTTCTTTGCCTATTTTGCTTCTCTTTTGTTAATTAACTTCTAGTGCCAAGGAAATATATGATAGATTTGAGAAAAAAATTAAAAAGAGGTCGTGGCTAAGGAAGCCACAATAACCAAACTTAAAGAAGAATGCCAAGCAAAAGATCGATCGATTGAATATTTGATAACCAGACACAAGGAAGTCATTGAGACTTTCGAGAAGAAGAATCAAGGTAAATGGTCGTATACTTGACCCGTGTACTATCTTTTCTAAGTATATGTATTTATCCTTGGTATACTCGTGCAGAGTAAACTCAAAGAATGACCAAAGCAGAGAAAGCATTGAAATTCGAGCTTGGCCAGAGGGCAGATCTTGAGCAGAGTCTTGACGATAAAGTCAAGGCTCTCAACAAGATGCTTTTCGACATGGGATCAGGAGTGCAACTACCCACTTTAGGAGATCCCGCGGAGAAGATATACTATTTCCGCCAACAACTCGAAGACCTCGAAGAACTTCTCAAAACTACTCGAGAGAACTATGCTTAAACTATGAAGGAAGCTGTCGCAAACGGAGTGAGCTTTGTTTTGGCAAAGCTCAAAGGCTCGACCCCTCTATTCATATCCAAGCCATTGAAGAAGACTTCAACTGTTCAGGTGAAGAAACAACCAAGTTGTTCGAGGAAACAAGTCTTCTTGGAAACAAGGTCGTAGAGGAAATGGAGGTCTGGTCTCCGTCTCGTAGCGACCAGTCTGGTAGCCCCGAGAGGTAAATGTTTGTAAAATTAGAATTATGAATGTAAAAAACTTACCTTTTTATCATCAATAAAGTCTTTGTTTATCTTTTCACTTTGCTAAAACTCATATATTTCCTAGCTCCCAACTGCTTCTATTAGTAGAAGATCTTACTAAAGAAGCAGTAGACCAAGAAAAGAGCAAAAGCTACGACCATGGTACAAAGTATGTACTAATTATGTTATAAAATGATCTAGTTAAGAACTAAAAAATCAATTTGGTCGGAACCAATGTATGATTTCAACTAGCTTTAGATCTATTTTCATAATTGAAATATTGTACAATACACTAAGTGGTCGGAAGATGCTATTAGACTTAGCTTGATGATAACAAATCATGTAAAAATGTATGCGAAAACAATAAGTGATTTTATTTATATGCATTATCCAAACCAGTCGTGAAGGTTGCTAAGAACCAAAGACATGAGAAACACCTCGCGAAACGTATTCATGCTCAAGTTCCGACTGGCAGCGAAGATCGTAAGAAATGGACTGTCTCTAGGAAACTCTTTCCAGTGGATAGGACCATTATGCAGAGAGAAGAGATTTCGACTAGGAAACTTTCTGTGTTCCGACCAGTAGCCAAAACAAGAGTAGAATAGAATGTTGAAATGAAGAAGGTTGGTCTCTAAATTCTAAGCATGTAAGTAACTATATCGAGTTGTTTGTGCTATGCTCCTTTACTCGTTTGATTCTTTGAGAAAAGAGTGAATGGTCGTGCGTGAGAGCCATCGTGGTGATAGTCACAACTAGGACCTCGATGGCTTGTGACAACTATGTCAAGTCCAAAAATCCCTTTTGGAAGGATATTAGAGAGAAATGTGTCTTCTCCGATCAGTTTAAACAACAATAGTATGTGACCAGAGAACGGATAACAAGCATATAAACAATAGCACTCATCAGAAAGTAAAGGAATGATGCATATTTATTGAATTGAATAAAAGAAAAGAACAACAATATATAAAACATACGCAATTTATCAATGTTCTAAGAATTAGTTAAAACACGCCCATCTGACATGGCTAGTCGTACCGAACCTGGTTGGGTGACTTCGACCATAGTATATGGACCTTCTCACTTGGGAGAAAGTTTGTTGCGATTTGCTTGGCTCTGAATTTTTCTGAGAACCAAATCACCTACAGCTAGGCTGCGAGGTTACACCTTACGATTGTGGTACCTTCTCATGGCTTGTTGGTAGAGTGATGATCATATCAGGGCTTGGTTTCATCATTCTTCAAGGAAATTGATATCGTTGAGTCATCGTTCTTCTTGATCGCTTTCATTAAAATAAACAATTCAAGCAGAAAAAAAAAATTTAGTTCTGGAGGAAGCGTGGCTTTAGCACCATAAACTAGGAAAATGGTGGTTCACTGGTCGTACGACTAGTTGTAGTTCGAACGGCCCACAACACAAAAGGAAGTTCTTGAACCCCAAGCTCCTGACCATTTTGATAACTGGTCGAATACTCGGCATTTTACTCCTTGCATTATTATACCATTAGCTCGCTTGATTGCTCCGTTACTTTGTGGACGAGCAACGAAAGTGAAATGTATCTTAATACCTAGATCCTCGCGGAATTCTTGGGAATTACTGCTCGAGAACTGGGTATCATTATCTGTGATTATACGACTGGGTACACCAAATCGTGCGATCACATTTTTGTGAGAAACCTCTAGGCAGCCACAGTTGTTGTTTTAACAATTAGCTCTACTTCTATCCACTTTGTGAACATGTCAATCATGACGAAAATGAATTCAAAGCCCCCAGGTGCTCTTGGGAAAGGTCTCACAATGTCCAGTCCCCAGGTTGCAAAAGGCCAAGAAAAATGTATTGTTTGCAAAGCTTGTGCTAGCTGATGTACTTGTCGACTATGGAATTGACATTGTACGCACTTCATCACGAGCTCTTTTGCATCATAGATGGCAATTGGCCAGTAGTATCCTTACCTGAAGGCTTTACCAATCAGTGTTCTGTAGGAATAATGTGCTCGACAGACTCCTCCATGGATGTCGGATAGCAAATTATTGTCATCCATTTGAGATATGCATCTCCTCAACACTCCGTGAGATCCACGCTTATAGAGGGTGTTTTCGATCAAAGTGTATAATTTGGCTCTTCGAGCTATACGATCAGCCCCTATATCATCTTTAGGAATAATGCCATGCTGAAGATAATTATAGATAGACGTCATCCAACTGCTACTGAGATCGATGTGTGCGACCTCTAGAGGAGCATCTAAATCCTCAGAAGGCTCGACCACATAGGGTGAATCGAGTTGCTCGAGGAAAACTCCGAGCGGGACGGGTGACCTTGTGGAGGCCATCCGCACCAACTGGTCTGTCAGAAAGTTTTTTTTTCAAGGAATATATTGGATCTAAAAACCGAAGAAATGCTTTTCGAGTTTTTGTACTTCCGCCAAATAAGATGAAATCTTGGTACTTGAGCATTGATACTCTTTTCCGACTTGATTCACTACTAGTTGAGAATCGTCTTTCACTAGCAATCTATGAATCTCGAGCACTCTGGCTGCTCGGAGTCCTACCAGTAAACCTTCGTATTCTGCCACATTATTTGTAGCAAGAAAGTTTAACTGAACATTTTATTTGATTTGTTCTCCCGTAGGGGATACCAAGACAAATCCAGCCCCAAGCCCTT
Organism: Ampelocalamus luodianensis; assembly: GCA_036346255.1. Lineage (NCBI taxonomy): Eukaryota > Viridiplantae > Streptophyta > Magnoliopsida > Poales > Poaceae > Ampelocalamus > Ampelocalamus luodianensis. The sequence goes on along the minus strand of CM070622.1, from coordinate 19,348,428 downwards.
GAGCATCAACGAACCGTCAAAGTACATTGTGTACTCATCGTGGTGTTCGTACTCGGGCCCTTGGGTGGGTTCAGGTTTCGACCATTCAGTAATGAATTCTGCTAAAACCTGGGACTTGATTGATATTCGTGAGAGGAAATAGAGCTCAAACGCCCCAAGCTCAACCGCCTATTTTGCGATTCGTCCTGATGACTCCCTGTTTCTGAGAACTTGACCAAGAGGATATCCGGTTGGTACGACTACTCTGTGGCCCTGAAAGTAATGCCTTAGTTTCCTTGAAGCCATAAGAAGACCATAGAGTAACTTTTGTACCTATGGGTATCATTCTTTTGGTCCGTGCAAGACTTCGCTTACATAATATACTGGTCGTTGGATGTTGTCATGCTCAACGACCATTACAGCACTAACAGCTTGTGGCGTTGCAGCCATGTATATCAGCAATGTTTCTTCCGATCTTGGAGATACTAAGATCGGGGCACTCATAAGGTACTTCTTGAACACCTCAAAGTCATCGTTTGTCTCTTTAGTCCATTCAAAACTTCCATGTTTCCGGAGAAGCTTCAAGAAAGGTAATCCTTTTTTTTTCTAACCGTGCTATGAAACGACTTAGTGCTGCCATATAGCCTGTTAGTTTTTAACCTCTTTCTTTGTTGTCGGAGGGCACATTTGCTCGATGGCCGATATCTTTACTGGATTTGCTTCAATTCCTCTAGCCGAAACTAGAAACCCAAGAAACTTTCCAGAGGAAACTTCGAATACACACTTTTCTAGATTTAACTTAAGATTATGTCTTCTTAAGTTATTGAAAGTCTCGCATAGGTTGGGAATATGATCACCAACATTGATGCTCTTCACGACCAAGTCATCAACGTAGATTTTCAAATTTTGACCTATTTGAGGATTAAAGGTTTTTTGCATTAGCCTTTGAAAAGTCACACCAGCATTTTTGAGACCAAATGGCATCTTAATATAGCAATAAGTGTCGTAGGGCGTGACGAAGGACATTTTCTCTTCATCATCTTTACTCATATTGATCTGGTGATACCCTGAATATGCATCCAAACAACATAATAACTCACACCTGGAAATGGAGTCAACAAGTTGAACAATGTGTGGAAGGGGAAAGTCATCCTTCGAACAAGATTTATTAAGATCTGTGAGATCGATACACATTCATCATTTCCCATTACTTTTCCTAACCATTATAGGATTGGCGAGCCGCTCGGGGTGGTCTACTTTATGAATGGACCCAGCCTTGAGGAGCTTATCAATCTCCGACCAGATTGCCTCCTTCTGATCCAGTGCAAAACGCCTTAGCTTCTGCTTCACTGGTTTCTTGTCAGGCTGGAGAGCTAGCCTGTGCTTGATCACCTCCCTAGGGACTCTAGGCATGTTGGATGTCTACCAAACGAATACGTCCAGGTTTGCTCGGAGGAAGTAGACAAGCGACTCTTCCAATTTAGGGTCGAGTCCTGCCCCGACCAGTACCTTTCGGGTAGATGCATTAGCATTTCCTGACCCAGATAGTGTTTTGACCCTTTTCGGAGAAGTGCTTTTGTCTAGCGGAACCTCCTTTGTCTGGTTGGACAGTTTTGGGGCCATCTTCAGTCTTGAGTGCTTGACCTGTGTTAAAGGTGGATTAGTTTCCCTGGTCGGAAGTTCATCGACCAGTTCTAAGGATTTTCGATCGCATACATATGCCATCTTTCTATCCCCTCAAACTGTAAAAACCTCTTTTGGTCCTGGCGTTTTTAAGCTCTGATAACCGTAATGCGTAGCTATCAGGAATTTTGCCAATACTGGACAACCAAGGATTCCATTGTATGCGGCTTCGAAGTCCACCACATCAAACAAAATATTTTCTATTCGAAAGTTGTCAGGTCTTCTTAATGTAACTGGTAGGGACAGTTGCCCTATTGGTTTCGCAGTAGAACCAGAAACTATGCCATGGAAGACATATTTCACAGGTTTTACTTTTGATCTGGGAATTTGTATTTCTTCCAATGCTCCTGTAAACAGAATGTTTAAAGAACTACCTCTATCTATCAAAACTCGATTAACTTTACAATTATTAATAGTAGGCTCAACAATAATAGAGAACCTACCTGGTCGAGTTGACGGGATGGGCGGTCTTCTTTGCTGAAGGAGATCACAGTTTCTGACCACCTGGATGGCTTGACAGTGATCAGAGCTTCGACGAGGTTAACTTCCCACTCCACGACTTTCAGAGAATGTCTTGATTCATACGAGGAAGATGCATTAAAGATCATGTTGATGGATCTTTATTTTTTACAATTGTAATCTTTATTTTTGTATTCTATACATTTTTCTATATTTTTAGAACTTTTTAAATTTTTCAGACCAAGATGGACTACACAGGCCAACCCGGGCCCGTCGGGCTTAACGTTTGTAATAGCCCAAATTTCAAATTTTAGTAAAAATTAAAATTTATTTATTTTTGTGGAATTTTCTGGAATTTCTAAAAGCTTTTTATGAATAATTCAAAGCCAAAACAAATTTATTTGCAAAATTAAAAGCAAACATTGAGTTGGAAATAATTTTATTAAGTCCAAAATAAGTATGGGAATTTTTGTTAATTTTTCCATAATTTTTGGAGTTATTTTGCTATTTTCTAAAGCTTAGTTGAATTACTGGAATTAAATCAAATGGAAAAGTCAAAAGAAAATCCGGAAAAGCTAATGGACCGAAAGCCCTTGGCCCACCTCTGTTTTCGGCGCCTCCGGCCCAGCCCACCCGCCTTTTCCCTCTCTCTCTCTTACATGACGGCCCCACCCGTCAGGGCCTCCTTCTTCCTCCTTCCCCTTCTTCCCCGCGCGTCTCCGCCATTCCCGCTTCGCCCGAGCTCCGATAAACCGCCGCCTCCAACCGCCCCGCGTCTCCCGCGCGACGTGCACACGACTCGGCGCCTCCAACCGCCCTCGCCCCCACCTTCCCCCCCTCTCTTCGCGCCCGGTTAGCCCACGTGCCGCCAAGGTAGTCAGAGTCGAGATCCCGAGTCGGATCGATTTGCCTCCGGTAGGATCGAATCGTAGTATCGAATCGTAGAATCGGCGATTCTACGGATTTGTAAAAATACACATATTTACCATCTATACTATAAGTTTGTATGATTCTTATAAGGTTTACCACTTACTTATTACCAAAAAAGGGGCAAAACACTTCTTATCACAAAACAGAAAAGCACAATGGTTCTGACATGATGGGTGATCTGATTCGAACTACAGGAGAACATCATTACCACCTTGATATAATATTTTGCACGCTCCTTGTTTATTTATAGTTTCATTCTCGTAAATTAATATCAACAAATTTTACTCTAAAACAAAATATCGCAAAACTCGGCCTCTAAAAAAATTACCTAAGTCTCTACGAGTAGGATCAATAAGTCGTCGTGGGTTCGTAGAGAACCGTAAGACTCTAAGAGTAGGATCGCGATCCTAACTACCTTGAGTAGGATCGGATCGACAGTGAGACTCGGATCGACAGGCTGTCGTGGGTTCGTAGAATCGTAAGACTCTAAGAGTAGGATCGCGATCCTAACTACCACGCGTGCCGCAACCACCGCCGACGTGCCGCAACCGCCGCCCGCGCACGATTCCCTGTCACGGCCACTCCCGACCCATATAAAAGGGAGCATCGGGAAGCCCCCGTCCTCCTCAATCCAACGCCGCCACCCACTTCTCCTCTCTCACGCCCATCTTGCTGTAATTGGAGATCTCGTCGCCGCCAGCCGCAAGCCGCCGCCGCAGTTTGCGCCGTCACCGTCGACGCCGCGTCCTCGCCACTGCCACCGTCGATATCGTCACTTCCTCGCGCACCCGGTGCTCGCCTCCACTTCCCAAGACGCCGCCGGAATCGTGTTGTCGTGAACACCCTACCGCGCCGCAAACTTCTTCTCGCCGTCGACCACCTCCGACGACCTCTCGCGTCCAAACTGGTATCAACAAGTTCGCAATAGCCCCCTCTAGCCTTTGGTACCATCCGCCGCCGCTGAGCCGCCGTCGAATGTCGTTGTCGTACGCGTCCGGAGGTCGCCGCCGTCAAGCTGACGTGGCCTGGCCACCTCACGGCCATGCGTACGCCACCGCGACGCCACCTCAGCGTCAGACCCGATGTGGATCTGACATGGCGCCAACTCAGCGCAAACCTCCTGAGCCAAAAGCCCGTGGGCTTAGCCCACATAAACAGTGTCTATGACACGTGGGGCCCACACGTCAGAAAAATTAGTATAATTCTTTTAATTCCGAAAAAACCTGTGGCTGACGTCATCATTGCGCAATAAGTTGATTTTCCTTTAGAAAAATAAATCAGAAAAATCTAATAAATTCAGAAAATAGGTTTTAAATAGATTTAAACTTCAAAAACTCATAACTTTTGCATCTGAACTCTAAATTGGGTGATTCAAATTGCAAAAATTGTATAAAATTATAATATAGCTAACTAAGCCAAAATATTTCAATTTGGAGTTAATTTGAGCTATATTTTTGAATTTATTTGAATTTGAATTTGAATTTATCGTATTTTCTCGTATAGACTACGACGACTCCAGAGAGTTCGACCAACCTGAAGACTTAGACTTCCAGTACGTCAACGAAGGCAAGTTACACCATTGATCATATTGCTCCCAGTATTTTTAAGTTAGTTTTAGTTTTTAAATTATTTAATGTATGCATATGTTTGTATAAATATTTCAATGTCCTCTTTTATATATAGTTACTCCACTGTTTCATTGTATGGCCAATTTGAATATTGTACATGATTGCCTTGACACCATAGACAAAATATTATCAAAACCAGTCATATGCTTAGCCAGGCTTAGTTCACACTTAAAGAATTTGGGAAGATTTAGCCAAATCTCTTACAAATGTGTTTCAAACTTGACATGGTGGTATTGTTTTACCACATGAATTTATAAAGAGAGTTTTATTCAAAATAAAATCAAAATGGGTTTGGACTTGGGTGAAATGGTCGGAATGGTGGGTGCAGGTTTATGCACGGGATTGATCTGGTTAAGATTAAGGCCCATGGTTTGAAGGAATGACGCCCAAGTCAATTGAGGACCGGTCTTTGAGTCGCTTATTGCTATGCCTTACCGTACCACCACACGTCCTGTATGGGCAGGATTTGGCTAATTAATTTGTAATATTTTAGTGTATTTATGTCATGTTGATTATGTGGGTGTCGGTTAGACTTTTATTCCCACTTGGCGCAAGAGGGGGCTTCCGGAGGACGGTTAGTCCAAAGGGGCGAAACCTTAGCGGGCATGAGTACACTAGGGCAGAACATTGTAAAGGCCTCATGATAATTGCTCAGTCACACGCCTACAGAAGCGTGTAGTGGCCGACATAATGAGCATGTCATCTCGTATGGGTAAAGTTGTACCAACTCTGCAGAGTAGAAAATATTCGAATAGCCGCGTCCGCGGTCATGGACATGCTAGCAAGGCCACTTAAAGTTAGAATTGTTTTTGTTTCAAAAATGCTTTATCAAAAGTTGAGGATGGTTAATCATTGTGTAAAGTTGGGCGGGAAGCCAAGTGTTAGGAGGGGATCCTTCACTTAATCATTGGAGGTTATCCATATTACAACATCGTCATTTTAAAATATGATTTTATTCATAGTATAAAACTACCTTAGAAATTACTATGCTTATTTAAACTGAAAATGTTGTTTATGCAAAACAACCCCTGCCATATTCACTTGTTACCTTATGCATGCATTTTCATTCAATATTGGGTGTAGCTTGCGAGCATGGAAGTTGTGTTCACTCTTGCTGAATAAATCTTATTCAGGAGAAGACTTTTTCCCTGACGGTGAGGATCAGGATGAGTAGGCCTTCGACCCACCCGATTGCCCGTGGCGCATCGTGTGGCTCACCTCTATTATTATGTTTCCGCTGTGTTATTCATTTGATATTTGATATTGTTATTCAGACTCATTTGTATTAAACATTTAATTACTTAATATTATTTACGATTTCGTGATATGATTGTGATATCCATTTTGTGAGACTGTGTACACTGGAAATCCTGGACCGGTGTATGAACACAGAGAATTCGGGATCCTTCGCTCTCGGGTTCGACAAAAGTGGTATCAGAGCCAAATCGACTGTAGGTCATGGCTCACGGTAGAAATGGTAAAACCATTAGGGTCTATTTTCAAAAACTTAAAATTATTTACCTGTCTTCCAGAGTCTTACTCTTTCTTTCTCTGTTAAAAGATTTCTAAACTCTTGTCTTTTCTAAAAATTGTAGATGGCCGAGAGACCCACCCGCATCTCCCACGGAATCTTTGCTGGAGAATGGGCCGACATACTGTGGAAGATGATGCAGCATTTGAGCTTCAAGAAGAGACCCACATATCAAGGTTACAAGTATATCGTGGGACAACATGAGCGCTGGAGAGTGGAGGTTATCCTCTACTCTAACTTGGCCCCAATGCGTCGGGAGACTTTCACTGACGGCATCCAGGACGCAGCGAGGGAAGCCGTTTGCAAACTCCGCTATACCTATGACCTCCACCTTCGGGATACTGGATTCCATTACCTCCCCATGCATATCCCCACCCGACTAGGCAGTGCTTTCAGCCTAGTCGAAAATTAGGATTCTCCGGAGATTACCCATCAGGTAGAATTAGCCAAGGCGATAGATTATGCCTATGACAACACCCTGGACGAGCTGTATCTAGTTCAGGGGAGATTAGAAGCCACAGAGGAGAAGTTGAAGGCAACTGAAGCAGACTTGGCTCTCTACAAGGCGGGCCAAGGCAGTACCTGCAACTCCCCCGACTACACCCCATCCACCCCATAGATACTTGCTTTTCCCTTTAGTTTCGTTTGTTAGCTGCGAATTATGAGCTACTAACCTTCTGTGGTAGCCATAATCAAATGAATAAAATAAAGAACTACTTTGAAAAAAGAAATTTTGATTCTTTGCCTTGTGTTTGTGTGCTTTTGGGCTAATATAAATTTACTCCCCCTTAGTGCTATCTTTCTTCTCTTTCCTAAGTCTTGCAGAAAATTCAGCAAATGGTGAACACTCGCACTGGAAGTGGCAGCACCCAAGGCCAGGGCAACGAGAACGCCAACTATCAGGAGCAGCCTGTCCAGTAGCCTCCCCCACCGCCAGCGGCAGGACCTGACTGGCAACAAATGATGGCCAACCAGACCCATCTCATCGACTTGCTGGCCCAGTCGCTCAGCAACTCCCAGAACATCCAGGCCGCAGCAGTAGCCACCGCCGCAACTCATGCACCAGCACAACCTCCTCAGCGGGTGACCATGTCGGAATTCATGCGCATGCGTCCCCGACCTTTTCCAGCAGCACCGAGCCAATGGATGCTGACGATTGGCTTCGTGCGATCGGGAAGAAGCTAGACATCGCTCAATGCACCGACCGTGAGAGGGTCCTATTCGCCTCTCACCAACTTAACGGACCAGCTTCCGAGTGGTGGGACAACTTCTGCATCTTCCACGCCAATGCCCAGGCCATCTCATGGGACGAGTTTGTGAGAGCTTTTCGCCATGCCCACATCCCTGCCGATATGATGACCTTGAAGAAGAAGGAGTTTCATGCACTTCGCCAAGGTAGTCGCTCGGTGAGCGCGTATCTACACCGGTTCAATCAACTGGCTCGCTACGCTCCAGCTGACGTAGCCTGAGATGAGGACCGACAGGAGAGGTTCCTGGAAGGACTTAATGATGACATCTCCGTCCAACTGATCTCCCAGAACTTCACCGACTTCCAGCAGTTGGTGAACAAGGCAATCCGCCCGGAGGCCAAGCATCAGGAGATGGAGAACACAAGTGGAGGATGGCCGCTCAGAGGTTTAATGCAGGAGGCCTTCCCAAGCCTCGATTCACTCAGCCGCAGCCACCGCAGTGTGGGAAGTTCCAGTCTTCCATATCCAGAGTCCCAGTACGGAACCAGTGCCCCAACACCTCCAACTTCCGCAACACTTCCACTAGAGGGCAATTTCAGCAGAAGAGCTCCGCTCCCTCAGCCATAGGAGTGACCTGTTTCCATTGCAACGAAATAGGGCACTACGCCAACAGATGCCCCAAGAAGCAGCAGGCAGCGGCATCTTCCAAGTCAACACCAGAGCCACGACCAGCGGCGGCGCTGCAAAGCCGGATGTGTCAATTTATCAAAGCGTGAACCACGCCACACCAAGAAGCCAGGCGACCGGATGTTGTTCTTGGTATGTTTCTTGTCAATTCAATACCAGCTTCAGTTCTATTTGATTCCGGAGCTTCGCATTCATTTGTATCAAATAAGTTTGTGGGCAAAAATGGGTTACCTATATCCTTCTTGACCAATCCTATGATAATCCATTCCCCGGGCTCAGAAATGAGGACTAGTTCTCTATGCCCGAACCTCACTCTTGAAATATCCGGAGTATCCTTCCTGACACACTTGATAGTCTTGCATTCCCAAGGTTTGCATGTTATTCTTGGAATGGACTAGTTAGCCAAGAATCATGGACAAATAGACTGTGCCAATAGGTCTATCACTCTCACCAATGGAGAAGGAATTTCAGTCGAGTTCAAGCCCAAGACCTGCACCAAAGGAAGTTACATCCTCACCAGCATGAAGGAAGTGAAACTTGAAGACATACCTGTAGTACGAGAGTACTCCGATGCCTTTCCTGATGATCTACCTAGCATGCCACCGGATAGGGACGTAATGTTCTTAATTGACTTAGTCCCAGGGACAGCTCCAATATCGAAGCGACCCTATAGAATGCCAGCCAACAAGTTAGCAGAATTGAAGAAACAGATTGAAGAATTGCAAAGCAAAGGGTACATCCGACCCAGCTCATCACCTTGGGGAGCACTAGTACTGTTCGTCAAGAAAAAAGACAATAGTATGAGGATGTGTGTAGATTACAGATCACTCAACGAGGTGACGATCAAGAACAAGTATCCATTACCCAGGATCGATGATCTGTTCGATCAGCTGAAAGGAGCAAGTGTCTTCTCGAAGATTGATTTGAGATCTGGCTATCACCAACTGAACATCAGACCAGAAGATATTCTGAAGACAACCTTTACCACCAGATATGGACTGTACGAGTTTACAGTGATGTCTTTCGGTTTGACGAACGCCCCTGCTCACTTCAAATATGATGAACAAAGTGTTCATGGAATTCTTGGATAAGTTCGTGGTTGTTTTCATCGATGATATTCTCATCTACTCGAAGGATGAAGAGGAACATGAGAAGCATCTCATAATGAAACTGGACAAGCTCAAGGAGCACTAGCTTTATGCCAAGTTCAGCAAAAGTGAATTTTGGCTAAGTCAAGTGGCATTCCTTGGACATGTTGTGTCAGCGGGAGGAATTGTAGTAGATCCCGCCAAGGTTGAAGCAGTAATGGATTGGAAGCAACCCAGGACAGTCACCGAGGTGAGAAGTTTCCTTGGACTAGCGGGTTACTACCGCAGGTTCATTGAAAATTTATCTAAGATTGCAAGACCCATGACCCAACTTCTGAAGAAGGAAAAAAAGTTTGAATGGACAGATGCCTGTGAGGAAAGTTTCCAAGACCTGAAGAAGAGGCTAGTCTCAGCACCTGTGCTAGTCCTACCTGACATCCATAAGGATTTCGAGATTTTCTGCGACGCATCCCGTCAAAGTCTCGGATGTGTGTTAATGCAGGAAGGCAAAGTAGTGGCTTATGCATCCAAGCAGTTGAGACCACATGAAGGGAATTACCCGACACATGACCTTGAGTTAGCAACAATTGTACATGCTTTGAAGATCTGGCGGCATTATCTCATTGGTAATCACTGTGAGATTTTTACGGATCACAAGAGTCTGAAATACATCTTCACGCAGGCAGAATTGAACTTTCGGGAGAGAAGATGGCTAGAGTTGATAAAACATTATGATCTCGGAATTCACTACAAGCGAGGTGCAACCTAAGGTAACTAAAAATGCTGACATTGTTTTGGCTCCTACTCCATCTCCAGATACCGTCGAGACGCTTGAAGAAATGAACGATGATCTAGCGCATCTTATAGAGGAGAAGCTTGAGGTACCTACAGTATCTGATGAGGACGATAATGACAAAGGTACTGACTTAATGCTACAACAAGACATAGAGCAATCTTGTGAGTATACACCTGCTGTAGTGGTGCAATCTTTTGATATTTCTTGTGTTGACTTGAACGAACCATGTCCTGCTGATCTGAATTCTCATAATTTTGCACATGTTGAATTAATTACACATAAGGAAGTATTGGGGAGAATATCCCCTGCTAAAGCTTTGTGTTATATCATGCTTAATGATCCCATTAGTCTGGAATGTGTTATGGAGAAAGTTTCTAAAATTTCATATCTAAATTCTCCTTCTAGCGCCTACACCTACTGTTTTAAGTTAATTGGAGATTATGGTGTAGACAATCAATTTTTGGTATATCGCATATGCATAACTTGTGATCACATGGATGAATTGAAGCTTATTGTTTTGGACAACAATTCTTGTGTGCTGAATCTTGTTCAATATGAGAGTAAAATAAAATTTAGTGCTCATCCCATGCCTATGTGTTCACCTTTTATTGCACCATCTAGTATTGACAATCTGAATGAAGATGTTGAATTATGGAAGAACTTACAAATCTTTTCACCATTGCTAGATGAATTTGCTATTGCTCGATTGAAATCTGATTATATGGATGAATTTTGTTTGATTCTAAAAGTTGTAGATTTGCCCATATGTGTTACCACTGCAAGTTTACAACTTGAGAGATTTGAATTGCATAAACGCTTCACTTACATTTGCAAAACTAGTTGCAATAATTGTTGTGTGAGAACTTTTGTTTTGATCATTCACATATATGATTACTCTCGGGTTAATAATACAATAATCTTTTATGATCGCTGCTGTCGTCTAACATTAATTGTGCAACAACGAAGAACCGTTAAAACAGATGACATATACATATACCATGCATACACTTTGGCTTCTTAGTTACCCTATTTTCAGCTTATCAAAAGCCGAGGACGGCTTTGTTTTCAAGAAAGGGAGGATGATGAGGACATGACCCCTATGGATACAACCATATTTGCTATGCTTACTATTCCAAGTATAAGAGCTCGTACGCTTCACATAAATTATCAGGTGAGCTTGTTTTTAGGAGTGTCTTTATATTATATAAACTATATGATGCTACCTAATGATGAAATATATATATGTGCAGCACCATGTCACTTTTGGTCCAAGACAAGCAAGCGCTTGAGTGGACTGTTTTGGAATCCAGTTCGGCCTCCGGAATCAGCCTGACGACACCAACTTAAAACGGGCATAACTTTCACATACAGAGTCCGTTTGAGGTCCACAAGTACTTGATTGAAAGCTTATTTCGTCCTCTTTCCAACGGATTTGGCCTCGCCTCCAAATTCCTTCTGAACTGATCGCAATCATCAAAAAAAGACATCATATCACTTGTTTGGGCCAATCTGGGCTTTGTAATCATACTGAACTTGGCCCATTTGCCGGCGGCCCACCTGGGGGTGTGGTTACTGTTCACATGAACAGTAACAACGAGTTTTAGTCCCACCCCGCTATTTCTTTTGGATTCGTGGCTCTTCCTCCCCTATATAAGGAGGCCACACCCCCTCTAGTTTTCTTGGATTTTGTTTAGTTAAAAGTTAGCTTCTATGCAACTTCGTGTATTGGCTTGTGTCGACTAGACCAACCATAATACCGCTTCGGAATCCCAATTTATCAAATATTTCATTCATATTCGCAATTTCAAATTGCTTATTTATCTTGTTCTTGCGTGCTTCTTCGGTGTATGCAGGAATCGACCTTCGTGGTCAGGTCATCCGGGTATTCGTGCAGGGTTGATAATGACTTGTCAATCAGTTCAGCGATTGCGTGGTTCTGAGCCTTGCGTGTTCGTAGCCAGGATCGTGAGAGTTGAGCGACGCCTACCGAACTTATCGTTCTAATCGAAAGATCGGGCCAACAATTCGGACCTTTGGGTTCATCAGGTGGTATCAGAGCTACAGTTCTTCGGTGAGAAATCGCACTTTAGTAGTAGATTTATTTTTCATACCTAGAGTCCAGAAAATTGCCCTAAAAAAATTCGCATCTATCATCCATACCGAACCAATCTGAGCCATTGCAATTTTCTTTTCGGTATTTTGCTTGTTGAATCATTGGTTGCATCGTAGTGTCTAGTTGCTAATTTCTAGTTCTAGTTATTGTCTAGTTAGTCTTTGTCTAGTTGCATCTCGTGTTTCCTTTGCGTCGCTTGATCATTCTTTTAGGCTTATTAGTTTCTCCATCTAAAATAGAAAATTCGTGGGTTAGAACTCCTCTAATCCGCACCAAAAATAGAAAAATCGTACTGTTGTTCATCTGAAAAAAAGAGGGTTGCTGTGATCTTTTGGGAGAATTGATGTTATTTGTGACTTACGGCAAACCTTAGAGCCGACCAAATAGTAGAAGGAGAAAGAGGCAACCGCGAAAACAAAAGCATGCAGAGAGAAAAAAGAAGAAAAAGAAAACAAAAAGAAAAGTGCATGAAAATTGGTGGAGACCTTCTACATATAACCAAAAGCTTCCACAAAAAATTTCAGCAAGTTTGGCCCACGGGTTTGAAAGATATAGCAGCTTCAAATTTTGAACCCGAGACGGTTTCGAGTCCGAGTAGGATTCCGTTTCCGAGACATTTTCAGTAAAACGAGCATAACTTTTGCATACGGTGTCCGTTTTTGACGTTCTTGTGCTCGTTTCGAAGCTAATGACGAGGCACATCTTTTCTACCTAAGCCACTAGTTGCCCTCCAGGTGCCCCAAAATCGGTCATCTTCAGCCCCGAATTCGCGTCGCAAGTTTTTGGTTTCTGTTTTTGCTGTTTCGTTCAATCTTCCTTTCGGAATTTGGAGTTAGCCTCAACTGCAAAGTTGTAGATATCGTCAAAACCTTTCAAACAAGCATATATAAGCCATATAAAACTTTGCTTTTTATTGTTTGAGACTAGCTATTGTTTCTTCTCAATCTAGAGGAATGTTTGCATTGCGCCGATATTGCTGTCTTTTGTGTTCCACGTCGTGCGAACAATCTTGTGCCCTTTACAAAAGTTTGAGTACTTGGTTGGCTTCTCTCCTAGCACTTGTTGTGAGGTTTTCCCTTGTTTGCATCAAGTCACATTGATAGTTGCATGTGCGTACATACACTTCTCTACATAGGGCTTTGATTAGCTAGCTTCGATTAGGCTAGGATCAGCAACATTGGCTAGTACTTTGAACAATCTTTCAATTTGTATTAATTGATTTGATTATTGCTGATCCTTGCTACCATATTGAAGCCTTGCGTGTTCGTAGCCAGGATCGTGAGAGTTGAGCGACGCCTAGCGAACTTATCGTTCTCATCGAAAGATCGGGCCAACAATTCGGTCCTTCGGGTTCATCATGTACCAGGATCTAAAGGAAAAATACTGGTGGGTCAGCATGAAGCGAGAGATTGCTGAGTTTGTCGCCCGCTGTGATGTGTGTCAACGAGTTAAGGCAGAACATCAGAGACCAGCTGGATTGTTGCAGCCACTACCAATTCCAGAATGGAAGTGGGAAGAAATCGGCATGGACTTCATTACCGGACTCCCTAGGACCCAATCAGGATATGATTCTATCTGGGTGATAATTGGTCGGTTGACTAAAGTAGCTCACTTCATCCCCGTCAAGACTACATACAGAAGCAGTCAGTTGGCAGAATTATATGTGGCCAGGATTGTTTGTCTACACGGAGTACCCAAGAAGATCGTGTCTGACAGAGGTTCCCAGTTTACATCAAGATTCTGGCAGAGTCTGCATGAAGCCTTAGGGACCAAACTCAATTTCACTACAGCCTATCATCCTCATACAGATGGCCAGACGGAACGCACTAACCAAGTTCTTGAAGACATGCTCCGAGCCTGTGCCCTGGACTTTGGACAAAGTTGGGACAATAATTTGCCGTATGCAGAATTCTCGTATAACAATAGCTATTAAGCCAGTTTGCAAATGGCTCCATTTGAAGCTTTGTATGGCCGAAAGTGCAGAGCTCCACTCCTATGGGATGAAGTAGGAGAACATCAGCTCTTTGGATCTGAGTTGATCAAAGATGTTGAAAGTAAGGTAAAAGCCATAAAAGAACACCTGAGAGTGGCACAATCCCGATAAAAGAGTTATGCTGACAACCGTCGGAGGGAATTAAACTTTGAGGTAGGAGACTTTGTCTATCTCAGAGTTACTCCACTCAGAGGAGTAAGAAGATTTCGGACAAAAGAAAAACTTGCACCCAGATTTGTTGGACCATACAAGATTCTAGACAAAAGAGGTGAAGTAGCATATCAGCTTGAGCTGCCAGAAGCCTTGTCAGCGGTGCATAATGTCTTCCACGTGTCACAATTAAAGAAATACCTCCGAACGCCAGAAGACCACACCCTCCTGGAGAGCTTTGATCTCCACGAAGACCTCACTTATGTGGAGCGACCAATCAAGATTCTGGATGTCGCAGAATGTGTTACCAGGAGCAGGATCATTCGATCATACAAGGTGCAGTGGAGTCATCACCCAGAGAGTGAAGCCACATGGGAGAAAGAAGAAGACCTCAAGACCAACTATCCCGACCTCTTTACTGACCAAGTCTGAATTTCGGGTCGAGATTCCCTTAAGGGGGTAGGTTTGTAACAGCCCAAATTTCAAATTTCCGTAAAAATTAAAATTTATTTATTTTTGTGTAATTTTTTGGAATTTCTAAAAGCTTTTTATGAATAATTCAAAGCCAAAACAAATTTATTTGCAAAATTAAAAGCCAACATTGAGTTGAAAATAATTTTATTAAGTCCAAAATAAGTATGGGAATTTCTGTGAATTTTTCCATAATTTTTGGAGTTATTTTGCTATTTTCTTAAGCTTAGTTGAATTGCTGGAATTAAATCAAATGGAAAAGTCAAAAGAAAATCTGGAAAAGCTAATGGGCCGAAAGCCCTTTGCCCACCTCTGTTTTCGGCGCCTCCAGCCCAGCCCACCCGCCTTTTCCCTCTCTCTCTCTTACATGACGGCCCCACCCGTCAGGGCCTCCTTCTTCCTCCTTCCCCTTCTTCCCCACGCGTCTCCGCCATTCCCGCTTCGCCCGAGCTCCGATAAACCGCCGCCTCCAATCGCCCCGCGTCTCCCGCGCGACGTGCGCACGACTCGGTGTCTCCAACCGCCCTCGCCCCCACCTTCTCCCCCTCTCTTCGCGCCCGGTTAGCCCACGCGCCGCAACCGCCGCTGACGTGCCGCAACCGCCGCCCGCGCACGATTCCCTATCACAGTCACTCCCGGCCCCTATAAAAGGGAGCATCGGGAAGCCCCCGTCCTCCTCAATCCAACGCCACCACCCACTTCTCCTCTCTCACGCCCGTCTTGCTGTAATTGGAGATCTCGTCGCCGCCAGCCGCAAGCCGCCGCCGCCGTTTGCGTCGTCACCGTCGACTTCGCGTCCTCGCCGCCGCCACCGTCGACATCGTCACTTCCTCGCGCACCCGGTGCTCGCCTCCACTTCGCCAGGACACCGCCGGAATCGCGTTGTTGTCAACACCCGTATAGCGCCGCCGCCTTCTTCTCGCCGCCGACCACCTCCGACGACCTCTCGCGTCCAAACTGGTATCAACAAGTTCGCAATAGCCCCCTCTAGCCTTTGGTACCATCCGCCGTCGCTGAGCCGCCGCCGAACGCCGTTGTCGTACGCGTCCGGAGGTCGCCGCCATCAAGCTGACGTGGCATGGCCACCTCACGGCCACGCATACGCCACCGCGACGCCACCTCAACGTCAGACCCGATGTGGATCTGACGTGGCGCCAACTCAGCGCAAACCTCCCGAGCCAAAAGCTCATGGGCTTAGCCCACATAAACCGTGTCTATGACACGTGGGGCCCACACGTTAGAAAAATTAGTATAATTCTTTTAATTCCAAAAAAACCTGTGGTTGACATCATCATTGCGCAATAAGTTGATTTTCCTTTAGAAAAATAAATCAGGAAAATCTAATAAATTCAGAAATTAGGTTTTAAATAGATTTAAACTTCAAAAATTCATAACTTTTGCATCTGAACTCCAAATTGGGTGATTCAAATTGCAAAAATTGTATAAAATTATAATCTAGCTAACTAAGCCAAAATATTTCAATTTGGAGTTAATTTGAGCTATATTTTTGAATTTATTTGAATTTAAATTTAAATTTATCGTATTTTCGCGTATAGACTACGACGACTCCGGAGAGTTCGACCAACCCGAAGACTTAGACTTCCAGTACGTCAACGAAGGCAAGTTACACCATTGATCATATTGCTCCTAGTATTTTTAAGTTATTTTCAGTTTTTAAATTATTTAATGCAGACATATGTTTGTATAAATATTTCAATGTCCTGTTTTATATATAGTTACTCCAATGTTTCATTGTATGGCCAATTTGAATATTGTACATGATTGCCTTGACACCATAGACAAAAATATTATCAAAACCAGTCATATGCTTAGCCAGGCTTAGTTCACACTTAAAGAATTTGGGAAGATTTAGCCAAATCTCTTACAAATGTGTTTCAAACTTGACATGGTGGTATTGTTTTACCACATGAATTTATAAAGAGAGTTTTATTCAAAATAAAATCAAAATGGGTTTGGACTTGGGCGAAATGGTCGGAATGGCGGGTGCAGGTTTATGCACGGGATTGATCTGGTTAAGATTAAGGCCTATGGTTTGTAGGAATGACGCCCAAATCAATTGAGGACCGGTCTTTGAGCCGCTTATTGCTATGCCTTACCGTACCACCACACGTCCTGTATGGGCAGGATTTGGCTAATTAATTTGTAATATTTTAGTGTATTTATGTCATGTTGATTATGTGGGTGTCGGTTAGACTTTTATTCCCACTTGGCGCAAGAGGAGGCTTCCGGAGGACGGTTAGTCCAAAGGGGCGAAACCTTAGAGGGCATGAGTACACTAGGGCAGAACATTGTAAAGACCTCATGATAATTGCTCAGTCACACGCCTACGGAAGCGTGTAGTGGCCGACATAATGAGTATGTCATCTCGTATGGGTAAAGTTGTACCAACTCTGCAGAGTAGAAACTATTCGAATAGCCGTGTCCGCGGTCATGGACATGCTAGCAAGGCCACTTAAAGTTAGAATTGTTTTTGGTTTTAAAAATGCTTTATCAAAAGTTGAGGATAGTTTATCCTTGTGTAAAGTTGGGCGGGAAGCCAAGTGTTAGGAGGGGATCCTTCACTTAATCATTGGAGGTTATCCATATTACAACATCGTCATTTTAAAATATGATTTTAGTCATAGTATAAAACTGCCTTAGAAATTACTATGTTTATTTAAACTGAAAATGTTGTTTAAGCAAAACAACCCCTGCCATATTCACTTGTTACCTTATGCATGCATTTTTATTCAATATTGGGTGTAGCTTGCGAGCACGGAAGTTGTGCTCACTCTTGCTGAATAAATCTTATTCAGGAGAAGACTTTTTCCCCGACGGTGAGGATGAGGACGAGTAGGCCTTCGACCCAGACGATTGCCTGTGGCGCATCGTATGGCTCACGTCTATTATTGTGTTTCCGCTGTGTTATTCATTTGATATTTGATATTGTTGTTCAGACTCATTTGTATTAAACATTTAATTACGTAATGTTATTTACGATTTCGTGATATGATTGTGATATCTATTTTGTGAGACTGTGTACACTGGAAATCCTGGACCGATGTATGAACACAGAGAATTCGGGATCCTTCGCACCCGGGTTCGACAGCATGCTTGGGCTGGGTCAACACAGCCCGAGAGGCCGGCGTATCGTGCCTAGGTCGGCACCCAGGCCCACAGGACGACATGGCATGACCCGATTATTTAACCGTGCTGGCACGGGCTCATGCTGGGCCGAGTCGGGCCACCCATTTTGATAGGTCTGCCTGTGTGAGTGGCTTGAACCACCGCAGGTACTCCTGATACGATGCTAGATCGTAGGGAGTACCCTCCTCAACTACATCCTCCAAGGCTCCCTCCCACTGCGCAATCCAAGGAGTCATGCGTGAAGGGATACGGGTAAGCTACGCTAGCTGACAATTCAAAAAATCTACCACATAAACCAGGATGTCATGCAAGCAAGATATCACAGATCTTTACCACCAGATGCGCAGTGCAGCGAAAGAAGAGTTGGAGCAACATGGTCCAACAAAGAGCGCGTCGATGTAGTGGTCATAGTCGATCTCCCATTGTAGTCGATCGTCTAGCGCAGTCGATCATCCTCGTAGTCAATCGTCTTCATTAGAAACCAATCGAGTTCCTCGCTAAGATCGTGGATCGTCCTCAAGCGCAACAGCAACCACAGTAGCGCTTCTATAGTATCCACACGTCCAGAGCAGGAACGCCGAATGTTGGTGTGCTAGCACTAACTCGCATGGGAAGGCTCTCTCCCAAGAAGATGGAGGCTAGGGTTTGGAGCAACTCACGTCAACTGTTCTCATGTGTTTCATATATCCTCCCTATAGCCTTAAGCATCTCCTTATATAGTGCCCGTGACAGATCCTATCTGAACACATTTGACGAATCATATATGTACTGGTTTGTTCCAACCTGTTAAGTATGTGACCCTATAGGTTCATGCGTAATCGGTTGTGACTTGGAAACCTTTTTTTGATCACGAGTCGTTAGTGTTACCTAACAGAACATAACGATTGCCGGATACACATAAATTATATCCACTACTACAGAAAAGGTCTTCACAGACAGTTCAAAAACGCCATCACAGACGGTTTCATGAGCCGTCTAAGTCTATGGGTCAGTGATGACATGAGTCATCACAGATGGTTTTTAAAACCGTCTGTCATGCATACTATCACAGACGGTTATTATTAAGAACCGTATGTGAAATATCACAGACGGTTTCCAACAAAAAAAATATCTATGATATGTAGCAATATCATAGACGGTTATCATTAAAAACCATCTGTGATATTTCACAGACAGTTTTTATTATGAATCGTCTGTGATATTACCTATTCACACACGGTTTTTAGCGCAGCCAGTAACACAGACGGTCTCTAAACCAAAACCGTCTGTGATGTCATATAATACATACGATTTTGGTTAACCGTCTATGATGAGACGTCCAGTATTAGCCTTTTTGTAGTAGTGATCGGACAAACCTTAATACAATATGATCTACGACCAGGTCCTATTTAGTCTCGACCAGTTCGTAACTCCTTACGATCATGTTTTAACCACTTAGTGATCATGTTCAACCAACCTACGATCAGCTCGTATCTCCATACGACTAGTCTGTATCTGATCGAACTGAATGAACAGCTCGTGTATTATCCCTTTGCCTCACGATATCTGGTTGAACTTCAGGTGAGATGTTATGTCATCCATGGACTGTTCAATACTTTCTCAATCGAGTGTCGAATAACTTCATATGGTCGAACTCTTCGACCACCAGTGGCATGGTCATGCACTCTCTTTATTTGACCACATCGAGGGGCCTAGAAATATCTGTCTTGTTATGTTAGAAGGGGCAAATCCAATATCCAACCAGTCACATTGCTCCGCATGTTTCATAAAATACTCGAAAGCTATCTTTACAACTACCCAGTTACGAGCAGTGTTTGGCAACCCCTAAGTGTACTCTTACACATGTATGAAACCATGCTGATCTCAGGTCTAAGGATTATACATCATCATTTCTTGAGACCAACTGATGACACATGAATTCGTAACAATCTCAACAGTGTCTCAAGGTGGGTTAATCCAACACTATGTTCTCTAATATATGTTCACATTATTGATTTGATATCTCTATATCCATGATCAGTGAAACATGGTCATCAATCAATACATGTGCTGGTCGATAGGGTCACCAGTGTTCCAACCAGTGACTTTCGACCAGGGATACATTTAGAACGACGTCATCATAAGTTAAAAGAGCTTGACCAACAAGTCACATACTCGTTAATCTTTATAACTAATGATTCATTCAATGAACAGAGTAACACTTATTCAATAACACATAAACATAGACGTGATATAATCATCTCTATGATTGCCTCTAGGACATATCACCAAGAATGCGCTCCCCCAGTTCATATATCCGCCCTGTGAACCCTTCCTGGAGTGCCCTGTGCACCCTCCCACAATCCTCTGTCCCACCATCCTCAACTTCCACCTGCACACCCGCACTACTCTCCCCCACTTCATGGGCACTACTAAGTGTACTCGAACAAGCCTGCACCAATAATACACATTCATAGCCACGACGCCTGCACGCTTCCATCCAGGTGTGACATGCCTTCATTCGCTCCATGGGCCTCAACTCCCAATGGACCAATTCTGGTGAACAGCTCCACAAGCATTTAATGGAGACACCATACAGTGCCAGGTGTAGCGAGAAGCTACATGTCAACCACTGCAACAGCTCTCAGATTTTAAGATTATCCGGGTTCGGGTGATACAGTGTGGTCTGCGAAAAACGGCTCAAATCAACCCCACATGGGCCCTCATGAACTTCTCCATACCCGTAAAACACTTTGAAAGAATGTAAACCCGACATACCTGTCACACGACTCAAGATATTTAGAATAGATGCTAATTAAGCATGCTACGTTGAGTCTAACGAAAACCAAATCGTACCATGTATATCAAAATACACTCTATTTCAATTAAATTATAAAAGTGTGACTACAAATGTTCAATTAATTTTTTTTTAAAAAAAAACTAAAACTGGTATCCCTAGGTCTTGCGGATCTAAACCTAAGCAACATAGTTCTTCCAATAATTGATCTACTAACAGAGGTACACTAACATTTTTACGTTATAATAAATGCATAAATATCCTACATTGTAACATTATACACGTCATTAACCCTTAAATTGCCAATCTACAACTACAAACCCTAGTTATACCACTAGGCTATGTTTATTATTGCTAACCTAATATATTTTTATCAAAGTGGCCAACAAATTACATATGCACAACAAACTCACCGCAAATGCACGAGTCCACAAAGGCACATTATAGCCGAGGGCAATGTCTCCTCCTCCTCCCCTCTCCTCTCACTTCTTCTACCCTCCCCTCTCTTCCCCTTCCCTTCCTCTCCTCTCATCTCCCTTCTTCTCCTCCCATCTCCTCCCCCTCTCTTCTTCTCTACCACCGATGCTCTCCACCATTCCCCTCTTTCTGCCGCGCGAGCGGATTCAAGAATTAGCTATATTAGCCCTTAGTCGTGACACACAGTCACCTGGTGGGCCAGCGGTCGATGATTATTTCTGTAAAAATAAATAAGTTTTGATTTATTTGTGTAAATGATTTTAAAATGGTTTATTTTTTTAAAAAAAAATATGAAATGCCATCCCTTTTCACCTTAAAAATAATTGTACATAAACCAGTTCAACACTGATTACTTTCTTTAAATCAACATCACATTGCTATCTTCTTAAACTTATACGCGTTTGAAATTGTGAAGAATAGTACTAAATCGACAACCATTTGAAGTACAGTACATTCACTCGTATGTGCATATACTACGAAACATGGGATATTAGTCCCACCCTTTTGAACCTTAAAAGTACTTTTCAAAGCTGAACCTTAAAAGTAATTCCACGTGAACAAGTTCAACATATATAGAAGATTTTCTTTAACTCAACATCACATTCCTGTCTTCTTTAAACTAAAACATGATGCAACGGTAACATTTATAGTTCTATACCCCTGATTTCGGAGTTAACTGCCAGTTTGTACTGCGAATGCTTTTTTAAATAATACATTTTTAATAGAAATAAATACTCGTTTAATAAAATTACAAAAATGTGCTTTTGTCACCGTTTGAAATGGTAAAATGTCTCCGTCGCCAACCAAAAAGTATTTAATGTCTTTGTCGCCATTTGGAATAGCGACAGAGACGGAAATCACCATTTGAATTGGCGGGCACGTTCTTGTCGCCAAACCAAATAGCAACAAGACCTGGAATTTTTTTTTGGTAGAAAAAATTGAAATAAATATATATTTATATTTTGACAAAATGCAGATTCAAATTTACAGGATTTTACTAAGTTATTTGGTAATATATTGTAGTGCTCAAAATTTTGGAATTTGTTGACTACAGGGATAAATCCCTTACACGCGCTATTGTTACGAGAGTAGTGTTTGCGCAACAAATTTATTTTTTAAAAGAGAACAAAATATTAAATAGAGAATAATTTAAGAATTTAATTTAAAAGATGATATTTCAACTGTGATAGTAAGACTTTGTAATGTAGGTACGAATTACATGACACGGATGTTTGGTTACGTGCATTTGTTTGCCCCGCTACTTGTACGATACAAATGAAAACATACACGAATCATCAACCCGGTCTACACATAGGATACATGTGCACTTTTTTGGAATAAAAAAAACTAGTGGATTGAAAAGAAGTCAGTCTTGAGGGCCTATGAGTGTCTTTCCCTTGTCTCCTGTAGACCTACGGGCGTGGCCAGTCCCGAATGTAGCCCTATATTGGGCTTCCAAGAGCTCCTCAAGAGTAACCACCCGTTTAGCAAGAGCATCGGGAACCATGTGTGCCTTCCCCTTGTCCGTCGCGCGCTCGGCCCGATTGTCTTCAGCGTACTGTTTTGGGATCTTCCAGCACCACCATTGTTTCTTAGGCTCTATCACTGCCTTTCCCTTGTATTTACCACTCTCGGTCAAGTAATGTTTTCAAAGGGTGAAGATCCCGGGTGGCACCACATAGTTCATCATGTACTTCTACTAAATGAATGTCCAAACATATTTGTTTGGACCGTCAATCCATTGGAAGAAAAAGCAACGCTCCTCCGGCTGCCATTATGCACAGATGAAGTTAGTGATATGTGAAATGCAACGTACAACGTAGAAAATCGATGTGTGTGTGAGATTATCTTACACGGATATCCGAGCACGTGTAGTACACCCGGGCGGTGGTCGTCGGGTGTTTAGACTGAATGATATGTGCCGGGTTACCACAGTCGCACTGCGGGCATGGAAACTCAGGTGGTATAGATGCATCCTTCATCGAACGATACAGGTAGTTTCCCACCTTTTTGGCAAGCCACTTATGCTTCCACATCATCTCCCCATAGCCAGACATCTCTAAGCCCGATGTAGTGATATCCTCTAGCTCTCTTCTCCCTCCTTTCTCTCTGTTATGCGAAACTAGTTGGGACGGAGTGTTGGCTATGGTGATGGATTGTACCCTGCTTTTTTAAGCGACTAGGATGTAGTCATTTCAGTCTGAAAAGGTGGTGTGACAGGGTGTGCTCATTTCTATCAGAAAAAGTGGGAAGCTTGGTGAGTGATGTGTACTCACCGATAAAAGCTGCTCCGGGTTGTCCTTTTCATCTAAAAAGGTGGCATGGTAAGGTGTAGTCAATTTAGTCTGAAAAGGTGGTGTGGTAGGATGCTGTCATTTTTGTCTTAAAGGGTGGGAAGGTCGCTGAGTGATGTCTACTCACTAAAAAAGTTGGTCCACATTGTCCTTTTGGTCTAAAAAGGTGGCATGACAAGGTGTGGTCAATTCGGTCTGAAAAGGTAGCGTGGCAGGTTGTGGTCAACTCGGTCTGAAAAGGTGTCGTGGCAGGGTGTGGTCATTTCTATCTGAAAAGGTGGGATGGCTGCTGAGTGATGTCCACTTAGTGAGAAAAGCTGGTCTGGGATGTTCTTTTGTTATGACAAGGTGGCATGGCAGAGATGGTCAATTCGGTCTGAAAAGGTGGTATGGCATGGTGTGGTCAATTTGATCTGAAAAGGTTGGATAGTTGATGAGTGATGTCTACTCACCGGTAAATGTGGGTCTGGGTTGTCCATTTGATCTGAAAAAGTGGTGTCATAGGATGTGGTCAATTCGGTTTGAAAAGGTGTTAATGGCTAGAATGAAGGTGGGGTGTAATGTTTTGGTATTTTAATGTGAATTGAACCTGGCTTGATAGCTTAATTTCATTTTCGTATTGTAATGTTATGGTATTGTAATGTGAATTGAACATTACTTGATAACTCAATTTCATTTTGGTATTGTAATATTATACAAAATATGGTGTACTGTTCTAGTCCACTGGTAAATATTATAATGTTCTGGTATTGTAATGCAATTGTCCCTTATCATGTTATGTTCATAGAAATATAGTTGTTGAAAGTTAAAGGCCTCTTGCAATTCATACAAATATGCTACAACATAAGCATAAAACATCCTGGATACATGAATTCCCTTCTGCAGAAACTAAAACTACTTCATACATATAACATACACTCCCACAAGGACACACACACAAGCTTCTTCAGCCACTTCAGATGGTCAAGAATCCTATCAAGCCGCTCGTCCGCAGGTAGCATGTTCGCCAAAGATCAAATGGAGCTACAGGTGGACATTCAACTGCCCTTTCCATCATGGGACCAATAGAGTCCGCCCACTAAAAATACTAGCATCCACTGGCCGAAAACCACACCGAATAGTAAAAAAAGAAGCGAGGAAACAAACAAAAAATCCAAATAGCAACATTTATCGATATCAAACTCACCGAGGAAATATGGGCACTTGTAGAACACACTCCCCATGTTCTCTTTGGTGTTAGAGTAGAGGGCATTTGTTTCGACCCCGCAGTTTGGGCAATTGACATGCCTGGCATTCACCAACGCCACAGCTCTTTGGTTCATCGAACTCGACGACTGAGACATTGCTTTGAGGAGAAGAGTGGGACAACTACAAGTTGATGACAAGAGGAGATGGAGTTTAGTTGATTGGATGAGCTTTATAGAGTTGGCCTTGGCGGGAGATTTTGCGCCAACATTTCTTCACTACCATGCCAAAAACATCCAACATTTGGTGTGAGTACCCACTGGCATCGATCTGTCATTTTGGTGCTAAAGGCTAGAACGAGAGTGGGGTGTACACATTTGTTTGGTCTACACGATGTGTAGGGTGTCGTGATACTGACTCCCACACAAGGTTAGTCGTACGCACAACAACAACAAATAAGTTAGTAAACCCGATACAAGCACAATGTAAGTCATACATAAATTAATATTTACATAATATCAGTGATACATCTAGTCGCAGGCCCTCTTCGGGCATACCCCACTGGTGGCCCCAGCCCTCGTCCGGCGGGCTGACTACTTGCGCTTCTGCGAGTACATCAAGGGATCTAGTGCCCGAACTGGCCTAGAGGGACGAGTAACATCCGCGGGTGTCGTGTACCCCTACTGCGTTAGCTAGGTTGGTCCAGATGCACCATGGAGCTGTGAAGCCCCAACAAAAACCTGGTTAGGGGTGCCCACCACCTGCGAAGTCCCACCATTGTCTTACAGTACCCGCTAGTCCTCAAAGTCATAGTCCAACACCTGTAGCCCCTCCTGTGCAGGCAACACTTCGTCCCAACCATGCTGACACCCTATCAAACATTAAGATATGCATTTAAACGTAATGCACCTACTAAAATGATACATGACGAGGGAGCAGTAACCGGACTAGTCGTTACACTGGAATAGATGTCTCCGCGTGCTCCTTCCCCATGAACACATGGAACTAAGGTCCTGTTTGAACAACTCAGCATGAGTAAAAAATCAATGTAAAAGGAACAAGCACACATGACTGTTAGAGGTGTATCTGCGAACTCGATAGGGGTACTGCGAGCATGGAGCCACATGGACCCACTCAACAAGTCCGGGCGAGGAGCCGTCATCGTGGGCATTGGGCGTAACACACACTATGGTTCAACCCCCCCCCCCCCCGCCCTGTCCACCTACACTATCTGCATGTGACGATGCGTCCAGCATGTCCCTTGGCCTCCGATAGGACGCGGCTCGATGGCATGCCACGCCACATCCCTGATCTGGAACATGGCGTGTCTGGGCTCGTGCACCATCAAGTCGATGTGGTCCTGACCCTCTGTTACTATGCCTCCGAGTACACCTCCCTTGTTAGATCGCTCTGTTAGGCACGAAGAACAAGTTAGAACCCCAAAACAGGGGAAGTAAATAAACATTATGGTCCATTCATTACGTATCGCATGATGGAATGCAAAGTCCAGCTGCGTGGGGGCATGTGTCAGTCATCGCGGCGATGTGTGGTGGTGGGTTGTCCATAACCCAAACGTAACGAACTCTCATATGAGTGTTGTACCACTCGATGTACTCGTCGTACGTCCCCTGATCGTATGAGGCAGCCTCCTGGACCACATCCTCCAAGGATCCAAGCCACTGTGTAACCCAAGGCTCCATGCGTTGAGCCCAGGATGTGCTACCTGCGACACTCTTCCTGGTGTGCCTGTGGAAAGCAACACGACAAAAATGTTAGTATACATGGAACACAATGAAAATGTTATCTTCAAGATGAACTTACGTGTGGATGTTCGGTGGAAACGGCTCCCCCCAAGGCACTGGTACCTCCTGTCGAAAGTCTAAACTGCCTCATGACCCGATGGATGGAGTAGGCCTCCACGTACATGTTGTGTACCAAGTGATGCCATGTGAGCCAAAAGGCGGAGTCTCGTAGGCATTGGCAAGATAGGCCGTGGGGTGCGTGCTTGTACACCCTCTCGGCAGTGTATGGTGTCCAGATTACACAGTCGTCCGTCAGTTGGTCGAACATCGCCACGTAGTCCAGGTATGATGCGTGCGTAGTGACTGGTGTGAACGTGACCTACAGAAGAAAACAAAACACACCTCAACGCATGCAGTGCAAACAAAGTCGAGAACAAACGGTATGAAAAACTTACCCATCAACAATACCACACCATACCCATGGCTAAGCCGTCCATGTCGCCGTCAGCATAGAGGGCATTGGAGCACATTGCAAAGTCGAGTTGTGGTTATCTGACCAGGAAGCGCTCAAACGACCACATCTGTAGCAGGAGCGGGCATACGGAGAGCATGGAGCTATCCCAACACTCCGACAATTGTTGCAGCGGGCACGGTATGTCACGTAGAGCGCTGCTGGGCCGCAAGCGTACTGCTAGATCTCCTCCAACTATGTGTCCGCCAACTCATGTGTGTACCAGATGATGTGCTTATCAATGCTGTCGCCGTAGGATCCATGTGTGAGAGATAACTAATTGTGTACTGGAACCTTGTCTCTATTGGTCGAATGATGGATCGTGGCTCGAAATCTAGGTTATCCACGTTCTTGCCATACATAACATTCGCAGTGAAGCCTAGTGACAGGTTCTTGTGGGATTGCATTGATTCAAAGACGACACATGTGTGAGGGATTACTCTAGAGCATTTCCAATATGTGTCCCAGTTAGGCTGAAATATGTGCACTCTCCAAAGGTATCCCGCTATCTCGCACTTCACGTTGTAACTCCTAGTGTTCAACTTCACTACCGTGAATGTCCGTTGCAGCGACAAGACTCAGAATTTCACAGCTTCCTACACTGTCTCCTTGCATTTGTACATGGATCCTTGTTTGACTTCATTCTGATGGTACTCCCATAGTACAAAGGATCCTTTGTCCACGATGATGTTGTCAAATTGGTTTGTGTTCTACTCAGTTGGAACCGTCTATTGTTCCCTACCATCCTCATCATCCGAACCTTCATCTTCCAACAATGTCTCATAGTCTCGGTCTTTGAGCGCCATCCTTTTGGCTAAGGCTTCGATCTCCTCACCTTCGTCAGCAATCCCACTAGCTCCTCGACACTCGGTCGTTGTGTGCACAACGCTATGGCTGGACTCCCTAACTTCTTCAGTATCACCATCAGCTACCCCTTGTTTAGCCGCATATGCATGCGAAGCTTTGACATATGCCTAGGCCATAAGGACCAAATCTCACCCATAATCCCTCGCCATGCTTAGGTATGACTGTCATGACTTCATTCCCTTCAACTGCACTAACTCCTCGCCATGCTTAGGTATGACTGTCATGACTTCGTTCCCTTAAACTACACTAACTCCTCACCATGCTTGTGTGTCGTGTGGTGCCCGGGTGGCAACATGGCTCAATTTCAAATCATGCAGAGCATGGTCCAACTCGAAGGTGTAATAGAAACGCCGTATCATAGTGCCACATGTACGCTGTTCTAGTCTTGTTAGGCTGACAGTCACCGATTGAAAATAATGCAAATCAATCCCATCGAGACCCTTGTAGGATCAAGGATAACCAATTAGAAGGGGTGAATAGGATGTTTCTAAAATTAATCGACTATTTCAAACTTTGAGCAAAATAATTTCTAACAAGGCTTCCTAGTACAACAAGACAATAGAACAATTATGCTACTCAATACCAAAAGAAGCTAATGTCAATACTAGATACCATTCTAGCTAAGCCAATCAAGCACAAAAGAATTGCTAGAATTGTAAATGTGGAAAAGTAAAGACAAGAATTAACCACAATGAAGACAATGAAGTTTTTCCCGTGGTATCGAAGACTTGACGGTCTTCACTAGTCCACGTTGAGGAAGCTTGAACCAATCAAGCCGGCTCCACTAATTAAGTCTTTCCTCGATTTCACTAGTGGTTGTTCTTCCTCTACTCCGGAGATGGTGAACACCAAACCACTCAAAATTCGGCTCCGGGCCTCTTCACAATCTTCTTAAAGAAATCACCGTGCAAACTCCCGCCAAGCTATCTAGGTGTTGGCAACACCAAGAGTAATAAATCGCAATCTTCACTTGACGGCAATCAAGTGCAATGGATCAAACTAGAATGAATGCACTTAAATTCGGCTAAACAACCTCACAATGAATGCAATTGAGTGTATGAGGTGTGGAGTGAATGCTCTTAGCTCAAGGATGAAAATATCAAAGCTCTACTTTGTCCAAGAGCTAGTGGAGGGGTATTTATAGCCCCCACATGAAATACGACCGTTGGGAGCAAATAACAGAACTTTTCAGCATATGTGGTAGTACCACAGTTCATCGGCTGGTACTACCGCACCCTCCCAAAACGTCCAATAATGGCTAGCGCAGACGCATTAACTACTTTGACATAGCTGTTGAAACTTCGGCGCGGTACTACCGCCAACTAACATGCGGTAGTTTTGTTTTTCGGTCATTCCGTTTTTCAAGTGTGGTACAACCGTTTCCTTCTGAGGTCCAAAAGTGGTCCTTACTGGAAATAACGTATCGCCTCACAAAATTCAGTCATACCGGGGTAGCGGTAGTTCCGCGCGTAGCTCACCGGTACTACCGCACCTTCAAAGAGCAAGCAAACTCCAAGAAAACACCGTTCTGTAAAAAACGTACTGCTAGAAGATCGGTACTACCGTTATGCGGTAATACTGCTGAACACATGTGGTCATACCGGTTGGTCCTCGACCAGGTCCTCGACCACTGTCTCTGACCAGAGTCTTCGACTATTGTTCATGACCAGTATCTTCGACCACGAAGGTCTACGACCACTGTTCTCGAACAGGTCTATGATCACTGCTCTACGACCAGTGTCTACGACCACTGAGGTCTACGACCACTGTTCCTCAACCAGTGTCTACGACCACGGTTCTCGAACAGGTCTACGACCACTGTTCACAACCAGTGTCTATGACCACTGTTTTCAAACAGGTCTACGACCACTGTTCCACGACCAGTGTCTACGACCACTGTTCTCGAATAGGTCTACAACCACTGTTCCACGACCAGTGTCTATGACCACTGTCCTCGAACAGGTCTACGACCATTGTTCTATGATCAGTATCTTCGACCACTGTTCTGGAACAGGTCTGCGACCACTGTTCTGCGAAGTCCGATCGTATTGAAACGTGGATGACTCAGATTAGATCGAACGTTCGGACCACAGGTCTTAGCCGCACGATTGGATCATGCATTCGGTCGGTCCGAACGTACACCAGTAGTTCCGCCAAAGAAGCTCCGCTACTACCGTTGAGCGGTAGTACCGCCCAGTACACATCGGTACTACCGGTTAAGCTGAGAAAACCAGAAATTGCTTTCAACAAACACTCCAAAAGCATGCATGATTCTAGATTGATCCAATATGCATAAGAACATACTATCAAGCTACTAATCGTGATCTCTCTTAATAGTACGGCATTAAACCTAAAATCCGGTCTTCCAACTTTTTTCTCCTAAGATCGGTAAACCAAAAAGGATCCTAGACTACTTGTACCTTGTCTTTGAACCATCTTCACCTTCATGTTGACCTTTAGCATGCATCTCCAAGTGTTTGCATTTGTCACCGGGACTAAACCTTGTAAACACTCAATAAACATGTTAGTCCCATATTCCATATTGTCATTAATTACCA
This sequence comes from Ampelocalamus luodianensis, assembly GCA_036346255.1. Lineage (NCBI taxonomy): Eukaryota > Viridiplantae > Streptophyta > Magnoliopsida > Poales > Poaceae > Ampelocalamus > Ampelocalamus luodianensis. Next base: position 19,318,173 of record CM070622.1, on the reverse strand, counting down.
AAATAATCTTTTAGGGGCCTAAATGCTTTCAACCCTCCAGAACATTCCCTTGTCTGTAGTAAATTTTGAAATTGACTGCGTCCGATATATCTATGTTCTGCACCATAAAAAAATTATATACAATTAACCACATATCTAAAACTAAACTATACACACCTAAAAGGATGTACTACAACATATTACACTAAATAACTATACATCTAAAACTATCTAATCCATTCAATTACTGCACCATAAAAATGATCTATACGATTAATCACATATCTAAAACTAAACTATGCACATCTAAAAAAATGTACTACAACAAACTACACTACATAATCATGCATCTAAAAATATCTAATCCATTCAATTACAAATCTCTAGTTTTATTTGCTAACCTACAAGAGTTTTGAAATTAAATATAACGTTACAGCAAAAAAATTACATGTAAGGTGGATGACCGGATCTGCTCCTCCCTCTCTCCCCTCCTCCGCTACAGACGAACAAAGCTTAGCTAGCTCCTCTCCTCCTCTCCCTTCCCTCCCTTCTCTCTTTTTTGGATTAAAAGTGAATTTTGGTCGAATTTCTGGACCTTTTATAGGAGAGATTTTATCGACATTCCAAATGGCGTCAGGAAGCTGTAGGGTCATGGTGACATAAGCATTTAATACTATTTGGTGGGCAACAGAGCTTCTGTCGCCAGTTCAACTAGCGACAGGGGTATGCCACTATTTTAAATGGCGACAGAAGCCAAGTTTTGTAATTTTATTACACAGACATTTATTTATGTAATTCTGTTAAAAATATATTATTTATGTAATTCTATGAAAAATGTATTATTTTTTTTAAAAAAATCTTTGTACCAAGGGTTAAAAAAGAGAGGAGAGAATGAAACGTCTGGTTCTATGTCAAGGACGATTAATTGTTTGGCAAGGGAAACAACGCATCAAACGTGATTTCTAACTTCCTGTGCATACTGCAGACCGCAGAAAAATATCGATGAGACGGCCCCACAGTTGGTCTCTATCATACCTGGTCATGCGTGATCTATCTCCACTACCATGTCGCCGTCCCGCCCTGCCACTGCCACTGCCACTGCCAGCGACTGCTTCCATCCCACATATCGCTACACGTAGCTAGTTTAGCTTGTCTTCACGTGGTAATATTTCTCGGTGAGATAAGGTCGATGCGGCACGGTCACTCTCTGCTCTGCACAGTCTCTCACGTGCCTGTGTGCTGATCCAGCAGTCCACAGCGACGTCGGGAAAAGGCGTCCATTCCTCTCGAGGCTGACGGCTTTGATGCGACGCTTTCGGTGTAGATCGGGCCAAAACGGCTAACGTAGCCGCACGCGGCACGCTGCGCGGAAGCCAAGCGCGACGCCTGCGCCCGGCGCACGCGGGCGGGCGGGCGGGCGGGCGCAGCTGTATGTATCGTAACCGAGGAGAATTTTTTTAAAAAATAATATTATTTTTAAAGATATTTACAAAAATAAATAGCTCTAAAAAATTACAAAAATTTCTGTCGAAACCCTGCGATTCACGTGTCGCCGTTCTCCGGCGAGCAGAACTCATATCCCCACTGCCGCATTGGGGAAGCAATCACCTATTCAAGCGGCGATACCATCGCCAGTTCAGCTGGCGACAAGAATAATCGCCCTGAATCGGCGGCAGAACTATCGCCGATTGAATCGGATATTCATTCCCAACCCTAGCCGTTTTGAATTTCCTATTTCACTTGTTTTTGTGATTTTTCATACATTTTAAACGATAAAATCATTGGACTCGTAATAACATTTTATCATCATCGTATGTTGTTCTACTTGATTAATTTTGGAGAATTTAGCGATTACGTTTGAGGTATACGATTCAAAAAGGAAGATTTCCCAACCCTTATTTTCCCTATTTCATAGCGGTTTGTGATTTTCATAAATTTTAAAGCGGTACAAAATTGTTAGACTCGTAATAACATTTTATCATCATCGTATGTTGTTCTACTACGGTTAATTTTCGGAGAATTTAGCGAGGAAGTTTGAGGTATGAACGATTCGAAAAAGGAAGATAAGTGATATTGCCATTCGATTGGGAATTTCATCGATATTTGGAACTTGCGGAAGTTTACGTACATAACACTTAACTAAAATGATAATTGACAACATTGATAATAATATTTTGTCGTGGTCGCGACGTCAACGCTCCCATGTGGACCGCCTCTAGTCGAGGCACCGGACGAGGTCCCGTGGTGACGCCCGAATGCCGATGTCTCCTTGGTCCCGAGTATTTCGATTGCATGTCTTGAAGGTGTGACCGGACTCACGCAAATGGAGCACTTCTTGTGCGACGCTTCATGCCTCGCCCATATCGTTTCGAACCAAACATCGCCGCCGCCAACCATTCCTTGAGCCTACCAATGTCTTGCCCCATTAGTTGCTACGGGATGGATAAATGAAATGGCCAACAAGTGCATAACCATACATCTCTCCACTCCATGTTTGCATCACCGCCTCCTTGGTGAAATAGTGAAACATTATCGGCCGATTGCGCCACTACCATCCTTAATCATGACATGGGAGCGGGGCCTATGCGAAAGAAGGGGCTTGTTGCAAGTGCAAACTATCGCGGCGTAGCGTGCACTCATGAGTGATCCTCGCGGTTAGTGTGACGCCTTTATCCTGCACATTATCTCGGCGAAGCTCCTCGTGCCCATCTTGAATGCCCGATGCATTTCACCCTTTCTGCTCTTCTCCTCCATGTATGCGGTGATCATGGCGGAGAAAGTACTGGATTTCAGGTTTGTCATGGTTTCACGCACACAAAATCTCATAACAAAGTAGTTTGTGGTACCGAGAGAATTGCCTCCACAATACCAACCAAAGGAGGTGTTCATACGCGCATGACGACATTGTAGACCTCGGCTAGGTTGGTTGTCATGATACGTGTCGAGCACCACCCACCATGCAATCGAGACACCACTTTCCTTAGGCTCGTGCTCAATGATAGAATTTGATATTGTATTCTTCCTCGTGACACTAGGAGTTTGTGTATGTATTGTGGCAATGCTTGGGGCATATAGATGATATGGGGCGCCCGTGTCGATGCTCCATTCTCGTGGTTTTGTTGTTCGTCCGAATCTTCAGTGTGTGCGAACTTATTTCTGCTGTTACGGTTCATATAGCGTTTGAACATGTTCATCAAGTCCTTGTTGCGGAGCGCTATAGAAGTTTATACCCAAGTGCACAGATGTACGGAGGAGAGAGTGTCTCTTACCTAGAGTATTCATGTGGTACTAAACTTTCCACATTTCAAGTCACATGAAATCATGAAACCCTAATTTCCAAAACCTTTCATTCTAAATTTCGAGGCCTAAACCCTTAATTTGTCGAGACAATTTCGGAACATGTAAAATTATGAAAACATTACACAATCATGTACATTATATAAGGAGCCTAGAAAAAAAATTATAATTTTTGGACCTCATTTTCTATATTAGAAAATTCCTACAAACAGTATACTTAAATGAATTTTATAGAACAAATAATAACTGAAAAAATTACACAAGCAAGCACACTGTTCTGGGAGGCTCCACAAAAAAATTCATAATTTTTGGAGTTCATTTACTATATTTAAAAATTCCTCTAAAAAATATTCTTAAATGGATTTTCTCTCTCCGCTTGGATTTGCTTGTAGGGGGGAAGCCGAGTTGCTGTCGTGCCCGGTGGCAGCAACTAGGTGCTGCTGTCCCCAATGGCAGCACGTGAGTTCCTACCGTCCCCGACGGCAGCACGCGACTCCAGGGGGTCAAAACTGGAATTTTAGAGCAAACGGGGTTAGTTTAGGAATTACGGAGCGCTAGGAGGCCAAATAGGTCCAAACCGAGCGCACCACCGCCCCGAAAGCGATCCATGCCGCGGTCGTTCTTTGTCGCTACCGCGCCGCGCCTTTGGCCGTGTCGCGCACACCAACGCCGATTAGGGGCGCATCGTGGCCCCGTGCTAGGCTGCGCCAACTGGTGGGCCGCGGTGCACCGCTCTTCCTTCTATTTATTCGCTTATTTTTAGTTGTTTACCTTGCGCTTTGCTGATATTTTTTTTGGCGCAACTAGCGCTCGGACGTACAGCCCGAGAAAAACACCGTACGTCCGAACACCAACATTGTCATGTGCTATATGCAACAAAAATGTAGACTGTGCACACATAACAAAAATTTGTATGTACATTTCAAAGAAGAGGAACAAACATCTAGAAATGATGCGTTAAAAACTCATCTTGCAATCATCACGCGCAACAAAATTAAGAACATATTAAAAAAAAAGTATGCAATATTTTTTTCACTTGCTGCAACATATAAAAAAAGATGATGTAACATTTTTTTCGATTGATGCAACATATAAAAAAAAAGTGTGCAACATAAGGAAAAGGGCGGAACTTGTAACATCACGCGCTGCAACAAAAGATTTTAACGCCCGCAACACACACTACTCACGGGTCGCACCGAGGCGAAGTGCACGGCATGCGTCGCAGAGGCTCGAGCCACGCAACACCACCGGGGAGGTGGAGCGAGCCGACTAGGCATGTGAGCCCCGCGTGCGCCCCGCGGAGGAGGTCCAGCGGAACCCGGAGGGATGACAGCGAGAGTAACACCGCCGACGCCAGCGAGCGGTCGAGGTCGTCGAGCCCACGCGCCAGCGTCACGTAGAAGGCGGCCACGGTCGAGGAGGTTGGCTTCATGGCTAGCAACCTACCTACGTACCTTGAGGAACGAAGAGAGAGAGGGAGACGGGGTTAAAAGTGCAAGATGAGACGAGAGAGGTGTGTGTGCGGGGAATAGAGAGAAGAAAAAGATAAGGTTGGGGAGTAAATGTGAAGTGGTTGGACAGTCAAAAGAAGAACGGGTAGGGGTGTGCAGGTTGGGGAAAATAGAGTAAATGTGAAGTGGTTGGGCAGTCAAAAGAAGAGTCATGTGCGTAACAGTAGCATCATATTTTTTGTATTCGCGTCGAATGCTACGGTTAGTGACGAAACCACATCATTGAGTTGGCCAATATCAAAAAAGAGGAACCATCGATGTGAGAGAAGAGAACATCGAACATATATAACATTATACATACATATGTACATGCATGCATCCATACGAATAGAAACACTGACGTATAGAAGTAGAGGAGGGAGCTTGAAGTAGAGACAACGCAGCCCTAGGGAATAGGCTCCGGACCACCGTAGAGAGCGTGATGAGTGTCTCCGATAGAGATCAGCGATGGTTGCACATGTATGCATGTTGTGTTGCAACAATTAGCAAGAAGCAATAATTGAAGAGAGGTACAAGATAACTATGTAGTAGAGTATCATATTGCAAAGAATAGCGACTGAGAAAGATCGATAAAGATTTAGTTTTACTGCTGGAAATTGAAGCATAAAAGTTATGACTACTAGAAGAGATAGAAGACACGCGAATCGATAAGATAGCCGATGTATAAGGAAAGATAAGTTGTCCATGGTGAATCGGTACATGCATAAACAAAGTAGTCTAATACTATATAAAATAATAAAATAATTTTTCGAACACATAATCAATGTATTGCTTGATATTAAATAGAAACACATATCTGTACATATAATTTGAAAAAAAAAGTAACTAATAGAATAAGAATATGAGCATACAACTACATAATCTATACATGATGTAAAATTGTTACGATTTTAACAACCCCAATAACTTATTGTGTACAATAATTTTGTTCTATCAAAATTCATACTTCGATTACGTTCCTCAAATTGTATTTTTCTTCAAGTTTCTATTGTTATTCCCAATATTTAAGATATCTTTAAAATCTAAATAGCCTATAAGTCGTAAATATATTCTCAAACATTTATACAAACTTTAAAACAAATCTAGCCACACAAATACATAAACCACCCTGCTAGTTCATATTCATGAACCTCGAAACCCAAATGTTTGATTGATTTCCACATCAACCAAGAAGACCACAACCCTCGTGCTATAATGCTAAGCAAGCACGCACAATTGAAACCTGTCAAGCCCACAAAGATCATCCCGGCATGATGATCTTTGCTCACAAACCATGTTCTTGAACTGATGAAAATAAAACAATACACAGGACGGAGCAAAGCGAACTAAGCAAGTCGGAGCTCCAAACTAATGGACAACATACACAGGCACACGCAAAATCAAACTAGCATCTAACTTTATATTAGCAGCTCATTGCAGTTGTGTTGGCTCCACTGCTCCAGCTCCAGCAGCTAATTGATCTGTAAAGAATGTGGCCATTAGCTCCTAGTTATTTTCTGATAACAACAATTTCCCAAAGGTACTTGCGCAGGTTGCTTAAAGCCTAGAGGCTGCTACGTTAGCAACAGATGCATTATCAATATCTTGAATGAAATCTGGAAGCTCAGTAGATAAGTATTGCAAGTCTGCAACTACTGATATGTTCGATGAATCGATGTAGTACAAAGGTTTATAGTACTAGAACATTTGGCATGGCAGCAGTCAAGATAAGGAAACAATGTTTAATTTATTACAGAGATTTTTTATTGAAACTGACGTTACCAACTTACCATCCTTAGAGCATAGATGAACACAGCAATGTTATGGTGAAGACAGCTATATTTAAATTCCTTCGGTCATTATTTTTGCTAAAAACTCTATATAGTGGAAGCAAAACTAGTACTAATTCTTAAACACACCTCATTAATAGCAGTATCCACCCCATGTTCATTCAATTCAAGCTGATCTGCATGGTGCTCAGTCAGAACATATTTCATCTTACTGACTACATGTCGAAGGAAAAGCTCTGTACATGTTATCTTACCTACAGCGTGACAGTCAAATTCCCCGTCTTGAATCACTTTGCTAGGATCACCGGCTCCAGCAGTAGCATTATGCTCCCCATCAGAACGGCTACCAGATGACATCCGCTTTGAAGACAAGCCTTTAGTGGAGGACTTCTTATAAGAAGGGCAACTGGATGTGATCCTATTCGATGAGCCACTACCAAACGGGGACTTCTTGTCGAAAGGGCTACTGGATGATAAGCGCTTTGCAGATAAGCTCCGTGCAGACGGAGACAACTTATCAAAAGGGCTATCTGACAAGAGCCCTCTTTCAGATGATCCCCTTACTACTGGAGATCCTTTCAAGCACAACTTATCAATGGAGGATCTGCATGCTGACTGGGTTATTTCACTGTTGCAAGTAACTTTCACGTCGGCGTTATTCTCTAGTTCAGAATGTGCTTCCACTACCCCGTCCACAATGACAGCCTCATAATCATCGAATTCAAAACTTTCGTCCAGTTTCCTCTCAAAGCTCGGTTGGTCCATTCCTTCCTTACCTTGTTTGACAATATTGATGTCCCCCACATCAACAAGATCACCACCATAATCACATTCCAAGCATTCATCTACTTTAAGTGTGGTCGCATCAATCTGTTTGTCAACTACATTTGTACTTAAAGGTGTATCCACCTTCTCAAAACCATCAGTGTCAAACTTTGGTTGCTTCACTGGCATGCCGTGGGCATGGAGAAGCTCCTCGAATAAAGGGGTCAAAGTGCCAGCACTCTCATGGCGCACCGTGTAATTCCTGAGCTCACTTTGGATCCTGTGAATTGGCTGTCAACAAAAATAAATCTTTTTATTCAAAGGAGCAGTCTTGACCTCTACTTGTATTAGTAATAATCATGCAGCCAATGTGAAGTTAAAAAAAACCATAGGTGTCATGCTCATTATCCTATCAATTGGCTATTCAAGCACAATCCACCAAATCTCAAATCGTTCAGAGGAAAATAGCTAACATATGTATGCAACAAACTCTTAAAAATGCACCTAAAGTTGCAATGTTTAGCATGGCTGTTAAATTAAAAAAACACACAATGTCCTTTGAACTCTCACCTGAGCTTGGCACTCAAATGCAAGGCCAAAGAATGCCGCAGCAACCCTGTGCTTCCCAACAGACTCGGCCAGACGGATGTGCGCCAGCCAGTACGAGGCGAACTCGAGCTGATCGAGCGTGCAACTACTGCAATTCTGCGCGCTAAAGAACGGCGTCTCTGTGGCCACAACCTTGGCTGGCTTCTTCTCCAGGGCTTTCACAGAAACCATCGGCGTGTACCCAGCGGCGTCGTCGGTGGAAGCTTTCACCTTCTCTCCGCTTCCAGTGGCGGCCGCCGCCGCCGCGTCCTCTTGGAAGCTCACTCGCTGGCTGCTCTTCTTGGCCTTCGTCTCCAGATCCGGGGCCGGGCAAGCTTTCTTCAAGGGCTTTGCTCCAGGACGAGATGGCTTAGTCGCCCTGACCGGATTCGGCGGCGACAGCTTCAAAGGCTTCTGCAGCGGCGGCGGTGACACCTTCGAAGGCTTCTGCAGAGGTGGGGGCGACAACTTTGAAGGCTTCTGCAGCGGCGGTGGCTTCTCGGCCAGGGCGTTGCTGGTCCGGACGGCTCCGAACGCACGCCGTGGCCTGAAAAACAGTCAACCTCACCTCAGTAAGCAAAACGAATCGGAGCACATGCAAACCTAGAGTATCAAGAGTCTCAGCGATCCTTGCCGTGGCAGTGGAGCGGCCCCAGCGGCAACGGCGTTCCCAGTCGGCGACTTCTTGGCCATCTTCGCGCGCGCGGGGGCGATGGGCTTGGACTTGGGCACCGCCGCCTTCGCCGGCGCGGCGACCGACCGCCGTTTCCCTGCGCATCTCGCGGAATCAGTCCCAGGAACCGAGAGAATGGGATCAGATCTCGGATGGGAAGTTGCCGATTTCTCACCTGGGAAGGGCGTGGGGTGGGGATCCATGGCCACGGCGGGGCGGGAGTACTGGGAGCGATCGACGAGTGGGAGGCGTTGGCGGAAATGAGTTGGAGTGGGAGAAGTGAGGAGGTGGGGTGGGGAGTTGCCGTTGGGGGATTCGGGTGGGGTCCTGGGGATGAGTTTGAAAATTTTTGAACCGGCCGCTCCGACGTGCGAGCGCGCGTTTCGCTGGGCGGGAGGTTACTTTGGGCAGTTGGGCTTTAACTTCTTTACTTTTGGTCGCCTAGATGGGCTGCCTAAAGGCGTTTAGGCCCATTCCATATTCATTGTAAATGCACTACAAAGATGAAATTGGTAACAATACTAGTAGGTGTCCGTGCATTGCAACGGAATTTTAAATCTTACAGAAATAATATTTATTGTTAACACATGAAGTGCGTTTGACAGGAACGATAATTTCCAAAAGTGGCTCAATTACTCAAAAGTCAACTACTCTCTGTTAGACATCACTACCAGGTAGGGATGGCAATTGTGCCCGATTACCCGTGTACCCGCGGGCAAATACCCTAATGGAGCCGGGTATGAGGGGCTTTCTTTACCCATGGGCATGAAAATGGGGGCAATCCTTTGTCCATCGGGTAAACAGGCGCGGGCATGGGTGAGCTCCACCCGTGCCCGCCACGCCCGTTTACCCGCCAACTTAACACTGACAGGTGGGCCTGAAGAAACCCTAATCCACAAAGCCACATTCGGGCATTCGGCCATCACTCCATCAGCCATTCAGTCGCTCTCTCCGTCTCCCTCTTCTCCCCACTCCCCTTCCTCTCCCTCCTCCTTGCCCGGTGGCTGCCCCGTACGCCTCCCTCTTCCCCCGCCTCCTCCCTCTCCACGCACCCCCTCCCCGACGCCATCCAACACGCGAAGGAGCGCCGAACTGACGCCCAACACGCGAAGCACCGAACTGCCGAAGCCACAAATCTAGATCTACCCTCATCCTCCTCCCGACCGCCACCCCTCCTCCCGCCTGGTCGCCTCCTCCCGCCCGATCTCTGCTCTTCTTCCCCCCCTTGAACCCTCGAAATCCAACATTAATCTAGCCCATCTCCAGCCACGATGACACCCAAACCCTAGCAACCCCTGGCTCTGGTCCGCACCACACGCCAATGCCCCATCCCCAAACCCTAGCACCCTCCTTTTGCTAGTGCTCCTCCCTGTACAGAAGCGGCAGATCTGCGAGGTGGGAGAGTCGAATGTGATACTGGTGAGTTCTTTTCCCTCGAAACCGTGCTATTTCGAGTTGGTTTCTGAATTGTTGTGTCGGTTAGGTTGTACATGTGTCATAGCTTGTGTTGATCTATGTATCTGTTCCATTTTGGCATGTAGGTTTGTCATCTCGTGGTGGATCCTGGACATTCCTGGCGAGATCGGGGTGACGAAGCGGCGAGGATTGAGGCGTGGGCGGCCGGTTCGCTGGATCCCCGTCTGCTTTGCCTCGCGTGATGATCTCTCTTGTATTGATAATTATTGGATGAAATTTTGATAATTATTAGATCTAAGAGATGTTCGAGGGAGCTGTGCCGAGGTGAAGGCAAGGTAAGCTGAGCATGTAACTTGTATTGATACTGTAAGTTGTTCGTTTCGACTGAATAAGCTCTACGAAGAATTCTACAATTGATATTCCTCTAGTGGTATGGACATGGATCAAAGCAGACTGATGCTTTGGCAATTTGGAAGGAACAACTAGATGCTGTTCGATGGCTGATTTGTGCCGCCTTGTGGTGTTGGACCTGATTGGCTAGATGGTTCTCTATGAATTCAGGTGGTTGTGTCATCAATTGTAGTTTATTCTGCAGATTTAATTGCAGTGTATTATGCTGATTTTACGGTTTTGTTTCTAATTATAAGAGAAATCTAATGTCGTACGCACATTTCCTCTGTTATAAGTGAAATCATGTGGTGCCTCCTTGCTGCAAATCTAATGTTGTTGGGCAACCATTGTATTGATTCAATTTTCTGTGGATTGTGGTGTTGGAGTACATTAGTTGCATAAATGTTAAAACAACAAGGACCTTGCAGAGTATATATTCGTGATGAACGGTTGATGTGTGAATTGTGATATACTTGATGTGTGAATTGTTCATGGGTAAACGAGCATGCCCGCGGGCGATGGGTACCCACGGGCGGCGGTGCATTGTTCGCGGGTAAATGGGCATGCCCGCGGGCGATGGGTACCCGCGGGCGACGGGCATGGGGGAGGTTGTTCGCCCGTCGTCCTTCGTGGGCATGCCCGTGGGGGGAAATCAGGGTCACGGGCATGGGTATGGGCGAGCACTACCCGTACCCACCGCACCCGATTGCCATCCCTACTACCAGGGGTGTATCATTTCCCATGGATCCAAGAGATTCCGCTCCATCTTTAGCCATTGGCAGCAACAACATTTCCAGGGCTTCTACTGTGTATCTGGAATTCTGGGGTTAATCAGTTGGATAGTTAGCAGGCAGAAGTCAAAACATCAGATATTATAATCAAGAAAGTCGAACCCTTGCTTACCCAAAGGCATTCAGTGGAGTCGAAATTCCATTAATACCTCCACGCTCCTTGCTCTCACTCTTTTGCTTCACCAAATTGTATAAGAACTTAAAACCCCTATGTTAACTATGGTCGACTCAAGTTCTCATCAATAACCAAGTCGAAATTGTAGCCCAATGAAACATATAATGTTGAAGCATGGTAAAGGACTTACTGAAGTGAACCACAAATGCTTGGAGCAACTGTCAGTTTCTGACACGGATTCTACAATGTCCTTGAGGCGTATCTTTGTCTCGAGCCATTCCCCATATGGGTGAGCTTTAGAGTACTGTGCCTTCGATGCTTCATCATCCACTACAATATGGTTCTCAAAATCAACCAATAGCATCATTCAGGGTTTAGTCACAAAAGATTATGCACACTGCAGCGGAACAACTCACAAAAGATTATGAAAATTATCATTTGCCAAGTGTAAATGCACACTGCATGTTGCATTGTGTCAGACATTGAGGCATTGAGCTCTTACCTGAATCTGAAGAGGTAGCATCCACAATTGGTAGAGTTTTTAAAATTCATCCTTTGATAGGCTAAGCTTCTCACACTTTAAGAGACCTTCACGTGCTTTCATCCTGTCATATGTTCATAGAAATTATAAAACCCAACACCATAAAATCCAAACAGCATAGGCATATGGAGATGATTGCATCAACCAAGAGATGGACATAGTAGAGAGTAAAAGGTTTAGCAAGATTACCAATTCTTGTTCCCTTTGAGGGTATTGATCTCTCCATTATGACCTAACACACGCATTGGCTGTGCACGGTCCCAGCTGGGGAAGGTGTTTGTGGAGAACCTTGAGTGAACCTGTTTGGAGGTACGACTTTTAGAAACCATATTATACTCATCTTTTGCAGTTATACAATGTTGAATAAAACTTGGAAATAAAGCACCAACACTATCAAAAAAAGAAAGCATCAGTTGCATATAATTTCATGCAAAACAGTTGGGAGCCCTAAGCTACCTCAAACCAAACACAATTTCTTCCCACCACCTAATTGGAGGTCACATCCTGAAGAGTCGGCATAGCAGTCGGCCATAGCAGAACTGCAGCTGGACTCTGCAACATGGTTATTACCCATCAACTAATAGAGATTTCTAATACTTCACTTAAAGGAATCAAGAACCAGGACTGAAATAGCATATGAATAGAGCAGTGACAGTAAGCAATTCAAAGTTTGATGCCTGCACAGGAGCATGTCTTGATCTTACAACCGCCTTGCTATTATTGGTTCCCATCTATCAAGGTTTTGTATTTACCAGAGCCATATAACTGGTGAAGTTTTCATGACCTAGATCTGCATAATAGTACCCCTTAAGTTGAGACGGCTTAAGCTAGCCCTTGTAAACAACAATCCTGGAAAGATCACCACAAAGAGAACATTGAATAAGAATGACTCACATGAATACAACACAATTGGGAGGTTCTTATACTACAGATTTTAATGCTTAAGATAAAGTCCAAAAAAAATTCAATCCCCTTTCCGATAGAAAATATTGCTAATATTCCCTTCAAAAGAAGGAGCTTAGTGGGACTCTCTGATCCTTTTCTGCCTTCAACTTAATCAAATTAGACAATCTACAAACTGAAAAAATAGCATCTTTATATTAGGATAGGACTATACCTGTGTCAACTGTCTGCTTTCATGATTCCCACGCAGAAGGGTTATGCGGGTAAGATACCTAATGACAGTCAGGAGATTCGATGAAAAGAATAAGAAATTTGCTGTGATACCTCATAATTGTTTTTATCTGAGATTCTTGAAAAGGAATTGAAAAGAAGTCTCCGAGCCAAAAGCAAAATAAACTGGAATCAAACAGAAATCTTCATTAGTGACTGTTGTCTCACCAAAGGCAACTATTTTTCCCGCTCCTCCCCCAAATATCATGGTCAGAGTTGTTTGTAAAATGGGTGAAAACCAAGCAGTAAAAACGGAAGTGAAATTCAGATTTGCAAAATATCATGGTCACAGTTGTTTGTACAATTTTGTTCCAGCAAACCATGAGAACAGATATACATGATAAACTACCTCTCATTACAACTGATAAGGGTTTTCCATTGATAATTTGATTTTGAGATAGCAACTCCAAGTTTGGTTGTAAACAGACTTTAAATGGATAACTTGTTAAAAGAAACAAAACAAAAAGCTAAACAAGAATCTGGTGTATCGTTTGCAGATAGTAGCCACTGTTAGTCGCTGGACTCTTGCTTGAGGTGATAGCAAGATCCTTACTCTCATGGAGAGGATGACACTTGGAGATGGGGCAATTTTTCTTGTATATTTCTCTTCACAATGCCATGCCAACCTGAGGGGTTGGGGATACATATTTATAGGGCTAACCAGCCAAGCATATGCTAGTCTAAGATGCTCTGTCCTAGATGCTCTGTCCTAGATGCTCTGTCCTCTAAAGCTAGTCCTAAAGCTAGTCCAAGATGCTCTGTCCAAAAGAGATGCTAACCGCCAGTCAAGGATACTGTCCTTGAAGGGCGGCAAAAGCCAACACAGAGACTTATCCATCAATCTCCCCCTAAGTCTTGTGTGTCTCCTTGGAGGAATCTGAGCCATCCCGATCCTAGAGCAGAGCGTCGTCCTTGATTTCAACGCCGGAGGCGTCCCCAAACTTGACAGAGCCTCGAGCGCTGAGTCACGCTCGGAGAAAGGCATTCAGTGGAGTCGAAATTCCATTAATACCTCCACGCTCCTTGCTCCACTCTTTTGCTTCACCAAATTGTATAAGAACTTAAAACCCCTATGTTAACTATGGTCGACTCAAGTTCTCATCAATAACCAAGTCGAAATTGTAGCCCAATGAAACATATAATGTTGAAGCATGGTAAAGGACTTACTGGAAGTGAACCACAAATGCTTGGAGCAACTGTCAGTTTCTGACACGGATTCTACAATGTCATTGAGGCGTATCTTTTGTCTCGAGCCATTCCCCATATGGGTGAGCTTTAGAGTACTGTGCCTTCGATGCTTCATCATCCACTACAATATGGTTCTCAAAATCAACCAATAGCATCATTCAGGGTTTAGTCACAAAAGATTATGCACACTGCAGCGGAACAACTCACAAAAGATTATGAAAATTATCATTTGCCAAGTGTAAATGCACACTGCATGTTGCACTGTGTCAGACATTGAGGCATTGAGCTCTTACCTGAATCTGAAGAGGTAGCATCCACAATTGGTAGAGTTTTTAAAATTCATCCTTTGATAGGCCAAGCTTCTCACACTTTAAGAGACCTTCACGTGCTTTCATCCTGTCATATGTTCATAGAAATTATAAAACCAAGCACCATAAAATCCAAACAGCATAGGCATATGGAGATGATTGCATCAACCAAGAGATGGACATAGTAGAGAGTAAAAGGTTTAGCAAGATTACCAATTCTTGTTCCTTTGAGGGTATTGATCTCTCCATTATGACCTAACACACGATTGGCTGTGCACGGTCCCAGCTGGGGAAGGTGTTTGTGGAGAACCTTGAGTGAACCTGTTTGGAGGTACGACTTTAGAAACCATATTATACTCATCTTTTGCAGTTATACAATGTTGAATAAAACTTGGAAATAAAGCACCAACACTATCAAAAGAAAGCGCCAGTTGCATATAATTTCATGCAAAACAGTTGGGAGCCCTAAGCTACCTCAAACCAAACACAATTTCTTCCCACCACCTAATTGGAGGTCACATCCTGAAGAGTCGGCATAGCAGTCGGCCATAGCAGAACTGCAGCTGGACTCTGCAACATGGTTATTACCCATCAACTAATAGAGATTTCTAATACTTCACTTAAAGGAATCAAGAACCAGGACTGAAATAGCATATGAATAGAGCAGTGACAGTAAGCAATTCAAAGTTTGATGCCTGCACAGGAGCATGTCTTGATCTTACAACCGCTTGCTATTATTGGTTCCCATCTATCAAGGTTTTGTATTTACCAGAGCCATATAACTGGTGAAGTTTTCATGACCTAGATCTGCATAATAGTACCCTTAAGTTGAGACGGCAAGCTAGCCCTTGTAAACAACAATCCTGGAAAGATCACCACAAAGAGAACATTGAATAAGAATGACTCACATGAATACAACACAATTGGGAGGTTCTTATACTACAGATTTTTATTGCTTAAGAGAAAGTCCAAAAAAAATTCAATCCCCTTTCCGATAGAAAATATTCTAATATTCCCTTCAAAAGAAGGAGCTTAGTGGACTCTCTGATCCTTTTCTGCCTTCAACTTAATCAAATTAGACAATCTACAAACTGAAAAAATAGCATCTTTATATTAGGATAGGACTATACCTGTGTCAACTGTCTGCTTTCATGATTCCCACGCAGAAGGGTTATGCGGGTAAGATACCTAATGACAGTCAGAGATTCGATGAAAAGAATAAGAAATTTGTTGTGATACCTCATAATTGTTTTTATCTGAGATTCTTGAAAAGGAATTGAAAAGAAGTCTCCGAGCCAAAAGCAAAATAAACTGGAATCAAACAGAAATCTTCATTAGTGACTGTTGTCTCACCAAAGGCAACTATTTTTCCCGCCTCCCAAATATCATGGTCAGAGTTGTTTGTAAAATGGGTGAAAACCAAGCAGTAAAACGGAAGGAAATTCAGATTTGCAAAATATCATGGTCACAGTTGTTTGTACAATTTTGTGCAACAACATTTCCAGGGCTTCTACTGTGTATCTGGAATTCTGGGGTTAATCAGTTGGATAGTTAGCAGGCAGAAGTCAAAACATCAGATATTATAATCAAGAAAGTCGAACCCTTGCTTACCCAAAGGCATTCAGTGGAGTCGAAATTCCATTAATACCTCCACGCTCCTTGCTCTCACTCTTTTGCTTCACCAAATTGTATAAGAACTTAAAACCCCTATGTTAACTATGGTCGACTCAAGTTCTCATCAATAACCAAGTCGAAATTGTAGCCCAATGAAACATATAATGTTGAAGCATGGTAAAGGACTTACTGGAAGTGAACCACAAATGCTTGGAGCAACTGTCAGTTTCTGACACGGATTCTACAATGTCCTTGAGGCGTATCTTTTGTCTCGAGCCATTCCCCATATGGGTGAGCTTTAGAGTACTGTGCCTTCGATGCTTCATCATCCACTACAATATGGTTCTCAAAATCAACCAATAGCATCATTCAGGGTTTAGTCACAAAAGATTATGCACACTGCAGCGGAACAACTCACAAAAGATTATGAAAATTATCATTTGCCAAGTGTAAATGAACACTGCATGTTGCACTGTGTCAGACATTGAGGCATTGAGCTCTTACCTGAATCTGAAGAGGTAGCATCCACAATTGGTAGAATTTTTTAAAATTCATCCTTTGATAGGCCAAGCTTCTCACACTTTAAGAGACCTTCACGTGCTTTCATCCTGTCATATGTTCATAGAAATTATAAAACCCAACACCATAAAATCCAAACAGCATAGGCATATGGAGATGATTGCATCAACCAAGAGATGGACATAGTAGAGAGTAAAAGGTTTAGCAAGATTACCAATTCTTGTTCCCTTTGAGGGTATTGATCTCTCCATTATGACCTAACACACGCATTGGCTGTGCACGGTCCCAGCTGGGGAAGGTGTTTGTGGAGAACCTTGAGTGAACCTGTTTGGAGGTACGACTTTTAGAAACCATATTATACTCATCTTTTGCAGTTATACAATGTTGAATAAAACTTGGAAATAAAGCACCAACACTATCAAAAAAGAAAGCGTCAGTTGCATATAATTTCATGCAAAACAGTTGGGAGCCCTAAGCTACCTCAAACCAAACACAATTTCTTCCCACCACCTAATTGGAGGTCACATCCTGAAGAGTCGGCATAGCAGTCGGCCATAGCAGAACTGCAGCTGGACTCTGCAACATGGTTATTACCCATCAACTAATAGAGATTTCTAATACTTCACTTAAAGGAATCAAGAACCAGGACTGAAATAGCATATGAATAGAGCAGTGACAGTAAGCAATTCAAAGTTTGATGCCTGCACAGGAGCATGTCTTGATCTTACAACCGCCTTGCTATTATTGGTTCCCATCTATCAAGGTTTTGTATTTACCAGAGCCATATAACTGGTGAAGTTTTCATGACCTAGATCTGCATAATAGTACCCCTTAAGTTGAGACGGCTTAAGCTAGCCCTTGTAAACAACAATCCTGGAAAGATCACCACAAAGAGAACATTGAATAAGAATGACTCACATGAATACAACACAATTGGGAGGTTCTTATACTACAGATTTTTAATGCTTAAGATAAAGTCCAAAAAAAATTCAATCCCCTTTCCGATAGAAAATATTGCTAATATTCCCTTCAAAAGAAGGAGCTTAGTGGGACTCTCTGATCCTTTTCTGCCTTCAACTTAATCAAATTAGACAATCTACAAACTGAAAAAATAGCATCTTTATATTAGGATAGGACTATACCTGTGTCAACTGTCTGCTTTCATGATTCCCACGCAGAAGGGTTATGCGGGTAAGATACCTAATGACAGTCAGGAGATTCGATGAAAAGAATAAGAAATTTGCTGTGATACCTCATAATTGTTTTTATCTGAGATTCTTGAAAAGGAATTGAAAAGAAGTCTCCGAGCCAAAAGCAAAATAAACTGGAATCAAACAGAAATCTTCATTAGTGACTGTTGTCTCACCAAAGGCAACTATTTTTCCCGCTCCTCCCCCAAATATCATGGTCAGAGTTGTTTGTAAAATGGGTGAAAACCAAGCAGTAAAAACGGAAGTGAAATTCAGATTTGCAAAATATCATGGTCACAGTTGTTTGTACAATTTTGTTCCAGCAAACCATGAGAACAGATATACATGATAAACTACCTCTCATTACAACTGATAAGGGTTTTCCATTGATAATTTGATTTTGAGATAGCAACTCCAAGTTTGGTTGTAAACAGACTTTAAATGGATAACTTGTTAAAAGAAACAGAAAACAAAAAAGCTAAACAAGAATCTGGTGTATCGTTTGCAGATAGTAGCCACTGTTAGTCGCTGGACTCTTGCTTGAGGTGATAGCAAGATCCTTACTCTCATGGAGAGGATGACACTTGGAGATGGGGCAATTTTTCTTGTATATTTCTCTTCACAATGCCATGCCAACTGAGGGTTGGGGATACATATTTATAGGGCTAACCACCAAGCATATGCTAGTCTAAGATGCTCTGTCTAGATGCTCTGTCCTAGATGCTCTGTCCTCTAAAGCTAGTCCTAAAGCTAGTCCAAGATGCTCTGTCCAAAGAGATGCTAACCGCTTGATCAAGGATCTGTCCTTGAAGGCGGCAAAGCCAACACAGAGACTTATCCATCAATCTCCCTAAGTCTTGTGTGTCTCCTTGGAGGAATCGAGCCATCCGATCCTAGAGCAGAGCGTCGTCCTTGATTTCAACGCCGAGGCGCCCCCAAACAATGAGCCTCGAGCGCTGAGTCACGCTCGGAGAAGAACTCCGCCGCCGGTCATGTGGTGGGTGTCGCCGTGTCGAGGCACCACCCGTCGGTCTTGCCATTGCGGAACTTTCGCCAAGAGGGCGTGTGCTTTTGGCTCGTCAAGGTGGAGGAGAGCCGCGCGGTGCCGTGCGCGAGGTAGTTCGATGCTCGCTGCGAGCAATGAACGAGCCGGATGCTCCTCCTCCTCGCTGCTCGCGGCGTGGGCCTTGGCGCGTCGTGGCCGTCGACAATCCTTGGCCCGTGACCGGGCTTGCC
Organism: Ampelocalamus luodianensis; assembly: GCA_036346255.1. NCBI lineage: Eukaryota > Viridiplantae > Streptophyta > Magnoliopsida > Poales > Poaceae > Ampelocalamus > Ampelocalamus luodianensis. The sequence continues at coordinate 19,299,110 of CM070622.1, read as the reverse complement.
GCAGCTTGTAGCAAGAGTCGTCTCGTCGTCGGCTCTTGTTTGCAGCAGCGCCGCCTGGCGCCTCACGGTCATCACCTCGACACGCGTCCTCGCGCCATGCTCAGGCGTCTTTGCGCTGCTTGCCGCTTATCACGCATGCGCGCCGTCGTGGAAGAAGGCTCTTCTTCTTCTGTCACCTGGCCGGCAGCCACTCCTCCCGAGTGAGGAGGAGCTTCCGCCAATGGTGACGGGTCCCGAGAGGCGTGGCTCATCACTTTGACGACCTTGAGGCGACCTATCGCCTCCTCGATCGACATCGTGAGAGGTCCGATGAGAGACCGGATCGATCGAGCCATCCGCTTGTACTTCTCGGGGACGCAGCGAAAGAGCTTCTCGACGACTCTCTCCTCGCATTGTAGGTGTCGTCGCCGAACTTTACCAACTCGCTGCGAGTGTTGAGGCGGAGCAAAGTCATCAACGTCCTCACCGCTTGAAGGCCGGGTCTCCCACCCGCGCGAAGTGCTGCGGTGTGGACTTTGCGGCGCGGTCGCCGCCGCGCGTGCGCGGCGATGGCGTCCCAAGCCTCCTTGGCATTCTCGCTTGTTGGAGCGAGCGCATCTCGGCGGATCGCGGCGATGAGGGCATCCGGCGCCGTCGATCTCGTCGTGGTCGACGTCGCCGTCACCGGACGCCTCCCACATGTGCCGTGCACGAACCTCACCTTCATCACCGCGGCCACTCGGCGTAGTTGGCCTTGGTGAGGTAGGCCACCCACCGCCGGGCCGGCGTCCCCGACAATGACACCGAACCCGTGGTAACTACTGACGGTCCGGAGAGAGCCACGCCGCTCGTGAAGGTCGCGCTCTATCGACTGCTCTGCGCCGTTGTCGTGCGCGCTCCTCGAGGCGCCACCGCCGGCGCGCCTCCTCCAGAGCGCCATCGGCCGCCGCGCCTGTCGGATTGCCGCTAAGCTCGGGCGTCGCGGCGCCGCATTCGCGCGCTTCGCCTCGCCTTTGCCTCCTCTCCGGGGCTCAAGGTCCGTCGTCGTCGCCATCGCAGAGATGGAGCTGCTGCCGCCGCCGCATGGAGACCTTGACTCGCTGCGGCGCCGCACGCGCGCATCTGCCGCCGCCGTTGCTTTCCACTGCTGCCGGCCTCGCCGCTGCCGCCCGCTGCGCCCACAAGCCCAATTCCTCCATGTACAAAAACACAAGTGCTAATACTATTTGCGCACATTTATACAAGTAATTGAAATACTACCGCAAAATAGTTAGCTACAGAATAATGTTGCAGTTGATCAAATGGATTGTTACAGTAACTGCAAAGGTTTATTAGATTTATACAACAACCTTTTAAAATAGCCTGATTCCAGTCATTTCTAGATGTAAAAAATCACAGAAGATTAATGGATACTTGTTCTAATTCTGGAGGGTACATGTGCCGGGTCCATACCGGAGTTAGATTTTTCCCAGAATACTCATGAGGGGATAATGAGAGATAACAGAATCCTAAGTGCAAAACGTGCTTACTAACCTAGCAACAAACTAGGCTTGAGTAGGATGGGTCCAAATCCTTTGGAACAACGGTAAGATTATACGGTACTAAAAATTGACAGTGGCAGGTGAAGGCTAGTCGCAATTTGTTTAGATGCAAAAGATGCCGAGAGACAAAAACGCCAACCTTTTACCAGTCACCTGCAAAGGGAAAAGATTTGATTAGTGTGCATAAAGGACTTCCAGGAACAGCACACATCAACATTAGATTCATCAACATCAGAGGCCACCAAGGTGCAACTCAATTGAAAATTGTGAGGTTACAACTTACATACAACTCAGCCAAAAATTATAGCAATTTTGTGGATCCAGCCAACACTATGTGATTCACAGTACACACTAATCAACATTGATGGATCCAGATTCTAGAGGGGCAATGTTAGGCAATTGCAGATTTAAATAACAATTAAGTGGAAGGTGTTATGAATATTGTGTGTGTATTGAAGAGACCCAATGGGCAATATATATAGGGTACAAAGGGTGTATGTCATATAGAGATAAGGCAATACAAAAGACAGATAAGAAAATACAAAAGAGTTTCTATTCTATATCTAACATATCTCTAACAGAAAGCAAGGCTATGCACCTTTACTGTGGCCAGCACGATGCTCAGAACCCATAAGAAAGATAGCAAAATCATCATCACTGCCAGAAGCACAGAATGTTTAGTCCTGGTGTCCACCCTCCAGTGCTCCCAGTCACATTTGCTTCCTATTGAACTCTTCTCCTTGATGCATTTCAGAATCAAGCTTCGTAGGCGCCCACCCGTTTCGGCACCGATTGTGATGGACTCATTGACAATGAATATTCCTGGGTAGGTTAAGTGTTGTTATCCATCAAAAGAAGAATTCCTAGTTCGGTTTTTATCCAACAGTAACTAATTTAGGACCAATAGCACTTCACAGAAAATGATGATGAGGTACCTAGTACTATGCCAGCTACAGCATATACCCAGTGGCCTTTGGAAGACAAGCTAACCATTTTTTGGTTCCACCCACTGAAGGTAGTAAGGCTTCCCATGTATCCTGTTGTGATTCCAACAATAAGATGATCAGATATGTGCCATATATCAGCCTTGAAGATGATCCCGAACCAGCCCATCAGGAAAGATCCCAACTGGTGCATGATATTTAGCCATTAGCATGATTTAGTGTAGTGAAAATCCCAAGTGGTTGCTCTATAAAACAATTTCTTGTATTTGTATTATTTGACATTGTATAGAATATTAGAACAGCACATACCATGTTAGATGGAAGATCAAGGTACAGTGGGCTTTGGTCTGAGGTGAGTGCCAGGCAGCCTGGGCCAAACAGCTTTTGGAGCCCATACCTTGTAAATACCTGTTTCGGATATCAAAAAGGTAATTACTCGAAGGGAATAGTACAAGCGAGGCACAAATGCTTCAAGGTACTCGTCCCAGATCTTCTAGTCTAAAGAACGAAACATAGGAACTTGATAGACACCTAAGCAGGAACTGCATGGGCTAAAATATATCAAGTAAATTCCCCTAAACTTCACTAATCCAGGCCCCCAAGGAGTAGTATCATGAAGCAGCAAGCGTATAATTCCTTGCTGCATTTCTTTAGACCAACACAGATTACTTAATAGCTGCTACAAAAAACTGCAGACAAGGTATTGGAGAGTTACCCCAAAAAAATCCAAAGATGGCTAAATGTACCAGGTAAGAAGCATAATCGAGCCTCCAAGAATGCTTATATGGTTCAACATGCGGACAAGCAGAGGCATGTTCATGTCAGCATACCATAAAGTACACCTTTTAACAATGCATAACCAGAGTAATCATTGGTTTGAGAATTACAAGTGACCACTCAACTCTAATATTATTTTTACCTTGATAGATGAACTCATCTCCTTTGGCTCCACTGAAGATACAGGTGCTATCACACTTGTGCCCTGAGAGTTGCTGCCAGGGATGTGCATCATTGTATCAGCTAGCACTCGGTCACCACTGTCAATAACCTGAGCTAGAGCCGAACTATCGACGTCACCTAGCAATTGGTCTGCCGATTGAAGGGAACGCCTCATTGAGTTCAGTATCGAGTCCCCCATCTCGCGGGAACCCCAAGCAATCCAGCACGACGTCCCCCTCCCACATCCTCTGCACCCCGTCCCCAACCCCTCCACTACCACCCTCCCTGGCCACCACCGCCGTTGTAGAGGCGCCCTTCCTCCTCTCCGCCTCTAGCGCCACCGAAGCGCACAGCATGTCGAAGTCCAGCACTGTCATCGCTTCGTCCTCCCCCTCTCTCGCGTCGACTACTGCTCTCGTGCTCTACCAGATCTCCATCCCCTTCCCCCTCCAAATAAATCTCAGGCATTTCTTATCTGGCTAATGCGCCGCGCCGAAGAAGAAGCGGAAGAGGAGGGGGGATGCGTGTGCGCAGCGGCAGCGTCGGTGGGAGGGGAGGGGATTAGTGGATTAGAGGGAGGCCGGTGGCGTCGGGCGCGGGGAGGAGGGAGGGCGGCGGCGTCGGGCACGGGGATGAGGGAGGACGGCGGTTTCGGCCGAGGGAAGAAGGAGGACGGCGAGGTGAGAGGGTCGAAGTGGGGGTGTGTCGCGGGTGGGAGGAGGTCGGGAAGGGAAGAGGTCAGAGGAGCGTCAGCGGTTGAGAGTTTAAGACGGACGTGGGGGTGGAGGTGTGGAGCGGTGCGGGAGGGGATGAAAATGCTGGTGCGTGCGAACAGGAGAGATGGGTGGGACGATGGGAGTAAACTCCGAATTATAGTAGTTAAGATTTTGTCAACATAAGATGATACATGAGGTGATTCAAAGCACACAACCACTGAATTAAGGAACTTGGATTTTCAAAATCTAAGATACAACTTGGGCACAAGATTCACCTGCCCCTCCACCAGGGTATACCAGATCTAACACTATTGTTAGTGAGTTTTTGGCGCTTATAGCACTGTTGGCGTAGTGAATAACAGAAGTAGCCTCCTCTCCGCCGTTTTTGCAAAAATGGCACCCTCCACCGTGCCTAGGGGGCGGACTCACCCCGTTGTGCCATCTAGCAATTACCGCGCCCCAGGAGGCGGATTCGCCGCTGTCGCGTCCCTAGGGGCCAGAAATAGCTTTCACCGTGCCCTAGGGGCACGGTTTCCCTCAAGCCGCCACGTGGCCGTCCCTCTCTTCCGTGGCTCGGAGGCACGGTATCGCCCCCTCTTCCGCGGCCCAAAGGCATGGCGTCGCCTGGTTCTCCCAACTGTTGAGTATACGTCAGATTTTGATCGAATGTTGAGAGTATACAACTGTTGAGTATACGTTAGGTTTTGACCGAATGTTGATAGTATATGTTAGATTTTGAACGATGTGATAGAAATACAAGTTATACTTTCAAGAATAATTATAGTAATGATTTTATGATTTCATGTGAATCTCCAGCATTGCAGTCATCTCCAAAAATGTGAATCTCGGGTGTTTTAGGGTTTCATGTGAATCTCGGCATTGCAGTCATCTCCAAAACTTACTCTGACAATACGCACATAATGTATACAAATATGTTATGCAAAAAATATATACAAATATAGTACAACACAAGGGCACAACACGTATACGATGTCCACACATGATACAATATGGCTCACTTGTTTGAGCTACTCTTTGCTAGCTGCATCTGCGTGCGCGTCCTGGTTTTACGTGGGATACTTGAGCTGGTCTAGAGAGTGTGTATCGGTTCGAAGGGTGAACAGAGACCGTTGAGTGAGCGGGGGTGCTTCACCAAGTTGACTCTGGCCCAACTGAGCCTGTCCAACATCGATGTCGTCCAGTTGAGTCATGTCAAACTAGCTGCCACCTGCCATCATATCATTAATGAACGACTGCATGAATCCACCCCCAAAGCCACGGCTCCCCAGGTACAATGTCTGAATGGCATACGGTGCAAAGGATCTCTGGCCTTGACCGTACGATGTACCAGCGACCCTGGAGGAGCTCTGGCCTTGGTACCTTACTCTATACTGGTCAAGGTTATGCTGAGTGTATACCAGGGGTGGGCACCCTGGGTGGTACACTCCAAATCCTAGCGCCATGTACTCCTCCCTAGTAGTAGCTGGGATGGCTGCCTTCTCATCGGTTGATTCGTCGCCACCCCCACGCTCAACTGAAAGCTGCAAGATGGAATGACATTAGGCAAAATCAATACTCTGGGTCTAAGCTGAACATCACGTACCTCCCCGGTGTGCAGTGAGGATGACCGATGGGGAGCACTTGGATAGCCGCCAGTCTGATTAGGTCGTGCGGATGTCGATCGCAGAAGTGATGCATCCCGACGGACGTTCGGCTGGAAGACGACATGATGTTAGCCCAACCTAAGACATAATAAATAATCTGGACTTGAATTGAATCTAACTTACCTCCCCGATCTGCAGTGCCTCTGACTGACGCGTGGAAGGTGTGCGTCTCAGGTCTCCATCTGTCGACAAGTGCCGACATGAGACTACCATCCAGGGTGAAGTAGCGTCCGACCTGGAGCATCCTCACAAAGGGCAAGAAGCTTGTGTCCCTAAGGATTGGAACGTAGCGAGCATCAGGGTCCCAATAATGCTTCTCCGACCGAGCACGAGGGGTTGAGGACCATCCCTGTCCCCTGTGGTCCATAATTTGCTCCGGTGATGCTCGTCGTAGAACTGTTCGAATAGCTCTGGTAGATACATGGAATGCAAGAGATGAAACAGAAATTAATAGTGAATAAATTAATAATGATTAAGTTATTTATTCGTAATTAATTAACACAAATTAATTACGAATAAATAATTTTGACTAATTAATTACCACAAACTAATTACAAATAAATAATTATGACTAGATAATGATAACTAAATAAATTATGACTAAATTAATTACGATGAAGTTAATTACAACTAAATTTATTCAATCAAGATTAGCGATAGGTCTATACATAACATGACCAATAAAACTAGTCATACATCATGAACATTTTTTTTTCATATTTCTAAATGTATGGCCATGCTTTCGTCATGCATCATCTTACAGAGTATCTGATTATACGTGGTTTCAGTAAGCAAAACTAGAAAGCAACCTTCGTTCCATCTCCATTGTGTGAAGCTTTTCTAGCCTCAGGTTTCAGCGGGATACTGGGATTCACACCAAAGCCATTTGATACTAAAAACTAAGCAAGAATACTAATCTAATGAGTAACTTTTATTGCCAGAATGGAAAGCTTTTAGCAATCTACCTCCTTGTGGTGATAGGTTGATAGCTAACTAACTACTCAATCGTAAAATAACGTAGTCGTTGCAATGTAACAACACGGAAAGAATATTTTCATCAGAGGAGTCCTAATAAGAAAAATGCTCCAACCATAAATGAATAGTACAAATCCTGGTCCCCGGTTTGTACAATTTAAGATTTAGCATTTCTAACTCGCGAACAATAGACCTTTTGTTCTGAATTTTGGACAAATACATATTACCTTCTCTTGCTACAACAGAACAACTACTGCAGTACTATAAACCATAACACTAGACCAATTGCAGGTTTATATGTTTAAGGGAGCAGTGGCTCCAAAAATGCAAGCAAATAAAAAACACGACTAAAGTAATTACACCTAATTAACTATGATTAACTTAATTATGACTAATTAACTATGACTAACTAACTACACAGTTAATAAAGAAAATACATACGCGACAAAAAAAATACCTTCTCCTGATGTCAAACTTCCTGTACTTATACGACCGCTAATTAATTACAATCCTTAATCGTCGCGAGCTAAGAATGAATGAGTGAGCGTCTACGTCGCACATTTTATAGCAGGACGACGCATAAATTACGGCGACTGCGAAGTGACGGAAAGAATCGGATTCCTGATGCATAAATTACGACGACCGCGAAGTGACAAGAAGAATCAGATTCCCTCCTGCACACACGGCCTTTTCTTCAAAGTGCATGCATGTGAACAGAACACGGGAGACATGGATGGGACTGCAGCGAGTGCACGTGAGGAAAGCAACAAAAACCATGGCTCTGGGCCACGACAGAGGCGACGCGAGGCCACAGCAAATGCGACGCGAGGGAATCCGGCCTCCCACACATGCGCCATGTGGGGAACCCCACCCCACCCCTCGGCCCCACGGCAACACGCCACGTGGTCCGTTCCTCCAGGCCACAACAAAGGGGGTTCCATGCCTTCAAGCCACAAAAGAGAGGAATCCCCCTACCCCAACGCGTCACGTGGTAGCTCGAGGGAACTGTGCCCCTATGGCACAATGGAGGCTATTTCCAGCCCCCATAAGCACAGCAGCGGTGAATCCGACCCCCTAGGGCACGGTAATTGCCAAATGGCACAACAAGACGAGTCCAACGGCCCCGGGGACAGTGAAAGGTGTCATTTTTGCAAATACGACGGAGATAGGGCTACTTCTGTTATTCACTACGCCAATTGTGCTATAAACGCCTAAAACTCCCCCATGTTAGATCGAAACATGCTGATGTTAGTTAAAACTTACAATGTAACACCAGCAACTGGGCTAGCAATAATTTATCTCCTCAGAGTACATACTACAAAAGTCATCTTTCCAGGGCTCCTGCTGACGAGGCTCAGCACGCAGCCCTTCAGCTCTCCATGTCTGAATCAAGAATTGACAGGATGTTCAAGGCAGAAGAACCAATGTGGATTCCCCTGACAATACCGCCATAACCAACATTTATTTGGTGGCACAGGAGCAAAATGGCATCCCACAGCGCTGTTCTTCCCTGGAAAGTGAAAACACATATGTACAACATTAGTGCTTGCTACTTATTGATATACTACACAATAAAATTTCTTGAGTTCTGTAAAAATTACTGAAATTTGATTATGCAAACTAACCCAAGTGTGTAACGAACTAACAATTCACAAATGGTGAACAGGTTTAGTCATGAACTAATATCGATAGAAGCGAAGGTGAACTTATCGGCAGCGTAAATCTAATTGATGTATATCTTTATGCAACTATGTCATGTTTAGCTAGCATAAATGTGTACTAATTTGTCACAGACGAGGCTCAACTTAAATTAGGTGTGCACTGTAATCAGATAGTCCGTGCTAAAATACAATTTATCTGTAATCATAAATTACCATGTTCACAGCAAACTGCAGGCAAGCAAGAGGTAAAAGGAGGTATGATTGCTGCAGCGGATCATCTATTCCCAATCACTTTTAACACACAGTGAAACTTATTTCAGTTCTTCCCCCAAACGCACCACGCAGCCCACTTACAACCTTTCTTTTGGGTTTGCTTCTCTCTCGTCTATCCTTTAACTTCCTATGTTGTGTGTCTAAATAAAAAAAATCTTCGTTTCAGCAATTTGACAATCCAGGCTCAATGATTATATTTGACAGCGAACGGAAAAAAAAAACAAGAAGAAGAATAGCGATGATGATAGAACAAGTTAACAAGAAAAGTTTAAATCACCTGAAGAGAAAATTGCAGTTTCTTGTCCCAGTATAGGGCAAAAATTGGAGGACTCTGCTTGCCCACAGCCAGTATAAGAGCCCCTGGGTGAATAAATGCTGGAACTCCGGATATCAAAGCAACATACTTCTCCGGAAACCTCTCTTTTGGCGGAAGGATTCCTAGAAATAAGGGATTTTTGCTAGATTGGGCACCAGAGTAGGAGGTAGGATCAACATGAAGCATCCATTTTGGATGTTCAAGGAAAGCAGCAAACAAGTACAGGAGGAGGTGTGAGTCAGTTGGCAGCTCGCTGGTCCACTTTTTCTCTGATTTACCATAGCCATCTCCGTAGCCCATGTAGTCATAATTCTTCAAGCATGTTCCTTCAGCAAGTTCTGCATCACAATATAAGTATACAAGTTATGCCAGTACAAATCCCAATGTCATAATTGTTGTAAAATTAGCGGTTTTATCAAATATTCAGATATAATTCCAGCAGGAATAATCATAATTAAAGCATATTCCAGCAGCATTTAAATGACAAAATTGACATATAAACATGTAATTTATTCATATCAAGTAAACAGGATAATATGCTTAAAACATAGAACTTAAGAACAACCAAAACAGCATATTGCTCAGATTTTAAATGTTTGTTTATTGCTCTCAGATGTTGGGCTGCTCAAGATGAAATCCTGGCCTTAGGGATGAAAGTGGGACTGTTCGCGGCCAACTCAATGAGCCCCGCATGAGCCGTAAAACCTTTTGCGGGCTAAGTTATGTGGGCCTATTGTGTACGTGGGTTAAGTGGGTTGCCCGCCAAGCACGGACTAAGCATCACCTCCGTCAGCGCCGCATGGACGTAGTCATCTTCTTGACGTCGCCGCTGGTGGCGTGGATCAATGGATATCTAGGACGTGCACTTCGACGCCGGGTTGGCCTACAAGGATCTAGAAGAACCAGGCGAGACCGACAGAGCTCATGTCACACCCCGCGAGGATAAAGAATCGAAGATGATAAAGTCCCGCTGAAAACTCATCAGAGTAGTCGACGCCTGGCGCCGACATGAGCCGCAAGAGGTCGCACCGGCTTTGCAGGTTTCCGATCTTGTGCAGCCCAGTGCGGCGCTCGTAGCATTGTAGATTGTAATGTAATCGGCATACTTTGATCGTTGCTGCTGGAGCCAGATGTCATCCTTGATCTTCTTGGAGAGTTGGACGACCTGCTTATGCGTGACGAGCTCCTTGCTGACGGTGCCCCTAAGATATGTTATTGTAATTTCGCCACACCGTTCAATTGTTTCTTGTTTTGCAGTCCATGTTTACTTGTCACAGAAGTAGGAAGTCTTTTATGTAGCATTCAGTTTGTTTTTCAGTTCGGTAGCTTGTGGGATGCCGCAAGTATTCTGGATCGTGGTTTGGTTCAGACTTCAGAGTGAGACTCGGGCCACCACCATCCTGTAATTAATCCTTTGTTTGTTGCTATTAATAAGAGAAGAGAGAACTGAAAAGCCGCAAGAAGTTGCATGGCACAAATCGTGAGAATTCTGCTCTGTTGTTAAGTCTGTTTTTTCGCTCTTACTGTTCATCGTCTGAAACTCTCCAAAGTTCAGAGAGAACTTTCAGAGAAAACTGCAGAGCAGTGCCGATTGTGTCTGACAAGGTAGATCCGATTCCTGCTCTGCAGCAGCTCGGGACTGATGGTGAAGTGCGCCGTGCCGTTCTTTGACCTCCCCCGCCGCCGGCCACTCATCCTCCTCTGCCGCGCCGAGACGCCGGAGCGCGCGACCACGACGGTAGCCTTGTCTTCCTCGTCCTCGACGCCGTTGACGTCGTCCTCATCGGCGCGGTCGTCGTCGTTGAAGGGGAGCTCCCACTGCTTCTAAAGCATGGACCTCTGCAGGAGGACAATGGCCTCGAAGGAGGACTCGAGCTCGAACTCGACTTACGTTGTCGACCAGCCACGATGTCGTCCAGCGACGATATCGTCGACTGATCTGCCGCCGGCTATGAGGGCTACTGCGGGCTATGCGGGCATCCACGTAAGTCAGAAGTTGGCCCGCGGTGGCCGCTTACAGTTTATTGCGGGCGAATTTAGTGGGCTCGCGGACGTCCCGCGCCCACTTACATCCCTACCTGGCCTCCTCGCCACTTTTGTCGATATTCTTCACTAATTAAATATGACAACTATTAATCAAACTTTGAGCTCAATCTAATGCTTTACTAATATGTCAAGAATTATCTCATAAACAGCAATTATACTTTCAGCCAACAGAGAATCATATGTTTAACAATGTAAAAGGAATCACAATTTCAGCACATTAGCCTTTCGGCAAATAGGATATCACAGTGCAAAGAGATCACAGGTTTCAGCACTTAAGCCTTTCGGCAAACAGGATATTACAATGCAAAGAGATCACATAGGATCAACAAGATCATAGAACAAAATGATCAAGCTCATTTCAATCACAACAGAACTACAGAAAGTATCAGAACAAAACTGCTTGAGATAAAACTGACAACAGTAAGCAACACAATTGGCTCAAGTCTGATCTAGTTATCAATTCAATTTCATAATATAACAATTATCCTCATCAAGCATTAAAACGATCCCACAACATTACTAAACCAAGTCTCCTAATACTAGTCAATAATTACAGAGAGCAAAATCAACTAGCATAGCATACTTTAGTAAAGTAATGCAAATCTGAAAAACAGAAAACTCACGAAGCGGATGGCACTCAGAGCCACCGAGCAGTAAACAGGGCAAGGCACGCCAAAGGCACTAACTTAGGAAGCCAATTGTCCCGATGTGCCGTGTTTGAACGAACGAGGTCGTCGGAGATACAATGCCAATTCGCAATCCAGAACACCAAAATTGCGAAGTCGAGGTACAGAGAATGCGGCTCAAGACCCAATCGAGATGCACTGGCCGAATGGACCCACGGAGCACCAAAACCGAAACCTTCTTCTACCCCAAGACCAAGCTAGAGTCTACCGGAACAAACCTCCAAGTACACAAGTGCCAAGTTCTCACAAAACACCCACCATAGAAAAGGGTGCAAGGGGGAACCGACGGGATGCGCAAGGAGGAAGGTTCGGGCCTCACCACCGACAGCGTCGGGTCAACGACAGTGACGTAGAAGCACCAGATCATCAAAACCGAAGCCAAATCCGGAGGGGAAGAAGAACCACCAAAAAGGGGAAAACTCACTAATTTCCGAGGTGAAAAAAGGGAGAGAAGGAGGCCGCCTTTTGAAGAGGAGAGGAGGAGGCAGCGGTGGTGGCGTGGCGACCAGTGGCGCCCAAAGCACCGGGCGGCAAGCGCCTCGATCTGCCGCTCGCGAGCCCGAGGCCACACGCGCAAAAGGGATAGGGTTGGAGACTGAGTATCCAACCTTATCTCATCCTCTCTCAAACCGATAGGTGGGCCTCACTTTCCATTTTCTTTTCTATTTCTTCTTTTCTCTAATTGAGAAATTACCAAATAGCCCTCAAAATCCAACAATAATTACTCTATTCTATGATTACAGGTCTAAATAATATCATGCAAATAAAGGCTCTATAGTTTGCTATTTTGAAATAAAATGGTGAATGCAAGATATCACCTTGAACTCTCTGCACAGTGTAATCAGCACGAACACTACTCTGCGGTAGCAAACATTTTATAAGCTCTCCCTTCATCAGAGTGTTAAGCCTCTGGTGCTCTGTAATTGCATCGATACATGCTTGAATGGCTGGAAGGAGGGGGTTCTGTTGTGGCTGTTGTGGACTGCCAAAGGTTTGTGCTGCACAGAGAAAAGAATTACTAATAAACCAAAAAATCGATGCCAAACTTAAAGACTACATCGAGGGGGAAAGAGTTTGACTTTAGCCACAACACAGTTGCTGTGCAAATTGACCGAAACATATGAACGGACAAAATTACATCAGGAAAATGTCAAATTACACCAGCAACTCACCAACAGGGACATCACGAGAATGTAGAAGTGCAGCGCGCAGTTGATTAAGAATGCCATCCTCGTCAACCGTGACAGTCGGTTGCCAATCTTTAGTCCCACCAAGTGGAGATAAGCTAACAGGCGCTGTTGTGCTTGGCAGATCGCTTCCAACTTGGCTAACAGTAACTGAAGCCCCAACACTAGCTGCTGTTTGCTTAACCTGCAAGAGAGGGCGTAAAAAGTAAAACCGGTGACCCCTGAAAATGGACTAGAGATTTAGGTTCATGTTAAAAAAATGCCAAAAAATGAGCACCTGAATATGGCTTGTTTTGATTTTTTGGACAAGTGGGTTCATCAGAACCGAAGAGAACCACTGCCTGAGATTGTTTCGCCACTGCTCGATCTCAGGATGTACACCCAAATTCTCAAAGGCCTCCACGGCCTGCTCTAAGGACATAGGAAGTGGAAACTCACCCTCACCCTTTTTTGGCGGAGTGCTGTACTTTTGATGGGAGCCAGGAGACATCCTCACAGGCCTCAATGGTGTGCTCCTTGCAGCACCAGAAGGGGTGGTTGATGCGGTGACTGATACAGGGCTCGCAATGCCAAAGCTTGTAATGGTTGCTGGAGGTGTTGCAGTCTTACTGGCTGAATCTGTCATTCTGTCAATATTTCCATCCAAGCCAGCCAAGAACTGCTCCAACATTGCCTCCGTCTGTATGCCCTTGGCGCTGCCTGAGCTTCTCCTAGACCATGGAGTTGAAGGGGAAGAAACAGGCTTTTGTTGTGGAGTGGAAGGCGACATTTGCAATGCTGTGGTCAGTCTCTCGCTACCAGGGCTCAAATGGCTGGAACCAATCCTTGATTGCCCTAAAGGCCGAGACGGTGTGTAGCTGAACGAAGACCTCCTGAGAGGAACAATCGGCTCTGAGGGTGTTGACGGCTTCGCCTTGGGAGGCTTCTTGGTTTGTTCACCCATGCTACCTCCCTCTGAACCTGTCATCTTGAACCCAAGAAGCCCCAGTTGGCGTTCGGACAACACAACCTTGTCCTCCTTGGCCAGTGCCCTCTTCCCATTGTATAGCATCAGCGCCCTGAAGAAAGCCGGCAGTGTCAACAGAGCAACCAAGCCCAGCGCTGCCTCCACCAACCTAAAGACAAACACTGAAAGACCAAAACAAGTTAAATCGTGCAGAGACACCTCTGGCACAACGAAAGTTCACCGTTATCATTTGTAAACACCCCAGATCCCCTTAAGCCAAACTGTGGCAATTTTTACAAGAATTAGATGCGCAGAACAAGATGGCATTTTTACAAGCACCTGTTGTGCAATACGGCCAAGTTAGGCGAGCTTGGCATTTTCCCAAGCACATCGTGAGCAACCAAGCACAGTACGGCGCCCCCCAGTGTTTTGCAAACACCCAACCCGGCAGAGAGACGGGCGAACTTACCAGCAGCAAAGACGGAGACGCCTGCGCGGCCGGCGACCTTGGCGAGCTGGACCTCCCTGAGATAACACCGAGACATGAGAACCCACGCACTGTTATGATCTGGGTGGGGTTTAGTTAGGGTTTAGATAGAGACATACCGGGACGAGAGGGCGAGGAGGGAGGAGGCGGAGGCGATGGGGCAGAGCGCGAGGAGGAGGAGGACCGGGAGGGAGGGGCGGACGCTGCGGGAGGTGAGCGCGCGGGTGAGGGACGGGTTCTGGTACACCGAGAACTTGTCCCGCGCCTTGCCGCCGCCGCCAGGTGAGGCGCCGTGCCGAAACTCCATCGCCGCGGGTGGTGGTGTCGTTGCCGTGGGCTGCCCGAGGCGATGTGCGGCGCAGGTGGAGGAGGTGTGCAGCGAGCGAGCGAGCTGTTTGAACTTGGAAAGCTACTGCGTTCGAATTTAGTGGGGTGGCAAGTGGAGACAGCGTCGGGCACGGGGTCGTGCCAGAAACTGGTCCAAAAAGATTTGAAATGAATTCTGATAGGAATCGGTAATTGCCAATTTGCAATATGACGGGGAACAAGATTGGGCTGCAGGTCTAAAAGTGAGTAAAATTATTAAAATCGGTGTGTATATTACGTGAGAACTTGCCTACAAACCTGGTTTTGTGTTTCAAAATTGGGGGTGTCTAGGAAGTATTTGAGTGTTTTGTTACTAAGTAGTACTCAAATTTTGAACTTTTAGATCTAGATTCAATACATGAGATCACTTTGCCTCCTCCCCTAATGAGATATCGCCAAGCATAGCATTGATTAAGAAAACTCAAGTACTCACAAATCCAAAAAACACTCGAGTACGGCCTAGCATCCCTTCAAAATGGGGGGTGTCTAGGAAGTATTTGAGTGTTTTGTTACTAAGTAGTACTCAAATTTTGAACTTTTAGATCTATATTCAATACATGAGATCACTTTGTCTCCTCCCCTAATGAGATATCGCCAAGCATAGCATTGATTAAGAAAACTCAAGTACTCACAAATCCAAAAAACACTCGAGTACGCCCTAGCATCCCTTCAAAATTTACATGGTGCCGTCATTATATTGGACGGTTGAAATCTACGTAGTGTTGTTCTATTGGAGGGAAATAACGATAAAATTGAAAAGGGGGAATGGAAAAAAATCTTAACTAATAATCCTACGGTATAAACCGAGCGAAAATTAAGCCTCGATTCGGCAGGCCACGTCACTCTTTTTTCGTCCGCCGTCCAATTCCGTTTTGCTCTCTTCTTGGCCGTTTGATTCGCCGCAACCTTCAGCCTTCCCTTCGCGCGAGGCTCTCCACGCGCGGGGCCACGGCCGTGACTCACGGCGAGCCGAAGGGTTGCTCTCCAGCGCGGGCCCCACGCACGGGAGTGTCGTCTCGTTTTCGCGGGCACGCGCCAAGGGCGACTGGGCGAGTGCCGTCTCGTTTTCGCGCGCCCAAGGGCGCGGCAGGAGTACTAGTAACTAATAAAAAAAAAAGGTTTACCCCGCACAGCGGGAGAAATCGTCCCACATTTACTTTCATCGTGCGCTGACAGGTGGCCCCAACCAATTGCTTCTCTAGCTCATGACGTGTTGAATCAATTCCGATCTCAAAACTGTTTGTATGCCTACGATCTCCCACCTCCCCATCTCCTAAGTCTCAACTGCAACATACAGTCTGCTCACCTACCTCCTCAAATCCCCTCCCTCCTACATCCCCTGCACAAACGCACCACCAATGATCACAATCCCGTTGTCGATGCTGATGCCTTGCTCGAGTCACTGGTGTCCTCACTGGTCGTCACGAAGATTTGACGCTACCGTCCTCGCCTGCCGTTGTGCAGATCTGGTGTGACCGGCCTCCATGCTCGGATCCCCACAATACCTGCCGGCGACGCCTGGGGGAAGCGGAGCACGCAAGGGCGAGGGCAATCGAAGGAGCCGAGGGCGAGCAGAGAAGGGGGGAGGTGGGTGGAGTGTTGGCGGCGCTTGACCAGGGGCAACGGTGGGTGAAAGGGAGCAGGGTACCATGCGCAACCTCTTGCTCGGCCCACTCCGACCAGGCATTCCTCTACGCATCAGCCTCGAATGGATCCACGGGCTCAAGAGTATGTGCCTCCTCCTCCCCCTCTTCTTCTCTTCTTACTGGCTAATTTTGCAAGATAATTGCTCATCTCTCTAAATTGCGCAAGTGATCTGGGTTAATTTTGATTGATGCTGAAAGTGCATGCGCACATCAAATTTTTTCAGTTTAATTCTTCATGCCATGTGACCTGTGAGCTTTTCAATTTGATTCAATTATGATGTTCCCAACAGTTGGGATCACTAAAACTGATCTAGAAATTGATTTGACCATGCAGGCACCGTGTTGCAAGAGGTGAGCAACCACTTGGCGCTGTTTGAGGAGCTTACCAGGGACGATAGCTCCAACCTAGCTATGGTCCCATGGGCACCCTCCCAATCCCAGACAGTCTTTGCGGCCTTGGCAACGGTGATAGAGATGATAAATGTCGACACTAAGGACAGTGAAGGCATGTCTATGGAGGTTAAGCAGGACAGGAGTGATTAGCTCGCGATAGCCGGCGCCCCGCAGGGTGAGACACTCCACTAGTGGCTGCAGCACTGCATGGTATAACAGCCACTCAAGGCGACGACCTACTAGCCGATCCCAGTGACGTGGCCATTGTAAAGTGCACGACACGACGACTGTAGCATGTAGTACCACAAGAGCGTCAGATGGTAGTAGTAGGAGAAATGCTGGTGTTGTTAGTAATGTACCTCCATTGTGGCCTTGATTCGCTTCCTGTTCGTGCTGGCCATTTCTTGTTTTGGCAGAACGACCTTGAGCAGGAGAGGGGTTGAGGTAAGATGTTGTTGTCCTTTTTAGCAAGCGGCAGTGGAGTTCTTGTGCATGGGCTTCCTGGGATCTGAACGCTAGGAGCCTTGTTAGATCATGTTGTTTTCTCCCATTTTGGTTGGATCAAAGGAGGTTTCGTCAACATTTTGATCTCAAGCATGTTGTGTTCTAGCATCGATCGGTGGTAGGAGTACTAGATTTCTTTTTCTTTTCATTACTAATAAAAGAAGGAGTTTATCTCCGCGCAATGGAAATCCTCCCACCCCTTCCTCCCCCCGCGACTCGTGAGTGTGTCCATGTCAACGACAGGAGGAGGTAGCAGGGAGGGGAGGCGGTGGCGTGATAAGGCAGCCTCGGGGACGGGAAAAGGCAACGGGAGGGAAGGGAGGAGAGAAGGTGGCGCTGGGGAAGGGAGGGGCATCAATAGCGCATGAGGAAGAGGCAGGGACAAAGTTGTCCTTCCCTTGCCATGCTGCCGTCTAGAGTTCACCACACCGTGTCCTCTCTGTCCTAATCCTCCCTTGTGTCGCTGCTGCCTCTTGCTCCGCATCGATCGAGCAAGCATCGTCGCCTCCTTACTTACCACCGAGACGCTGCCACCGCCTCCCCCAGCCTCCCACCTCTTAGCCATGATGTGCCTGACGATGGCTGCATAGGTCAATGGCCATAAGAATGAAGTCATGGCTTGGGTTCAGGGTGAAAGAAGGTGGTCGTTGACATGTAGCCCTCTTCCTTACCAGGTAGTGGCTGGAAATGGGTAGCGTGTCAGCGAGGGAAATCAACATCAACTTTAATTTCTAAAAATAAACAATCTATTAGCTCAAAATTTTATTTTTTGGATAGTAGTAGTAGCAAATGATGCAATAGGCAGAGATAATGTTTATGTTTATATGTGTGTGAAAGAAAATTGATATTTATTATACGGTTTAGGATCTCGTCTGCTGATATGCATCACTCTCTTTCATGGTTTCGTTGCAACGTACGGGCACCCCACTAGTAATAAGAGAAATATTGGTTGTCTTTAGTTGAAAAGGATCTAGGCTTAACCTAGGTTTAATTCAACTCAAGGCTAGGCTCCATTTGAGACATGGAATTCTCATAGGTGATTCAAATGAATTTACACATTTGGTAACAGTGAACTTCTTTCCTACCAAATTTCCACATTCCAAACGTATAACTCAATATTACCAACATCATACTAAGTTAAAGTTTTGGTTTCATTACACTATAATTGATATTTTCAACACTAGTTTAGCACCTCTAATCCGGATTCAAACAAACAATACTATATGCACCCCATTCCAAAAATAGTTGAATGCAAGCCTTTTCTAAATCTTTGATGATTCTGTCTAAGTTGAGTAAAGAGAAGGTATGACAAAAAATTTGTGTTGGGGGGGGGGAGGGGGAGGGGGCGTCCTACAACTCCTTTGAATTTGTCCAAAATGTTGTCACATTTTTACTTTGAATGATTGTGCCCATTCTTAGTCGAGGATCTTCTTGTTGGGTGAGAATGTAGACATCGATGTTCACAATCTGAGAGAGAGAGAGAGAGAGAGAGAGAAGGGCCAACTCGTTTGCACCACATGCTGATGAGGTCAACGTTACTAGCCACCGTGCCTCGATCCTTGCTCAACCTTCAATTGACCTCAGCACGGACCGTCTTCCTCAGGTCCAAACGATGATATAGGTGACCAAAAATCTCACTTAAGAAGAAGAGGGGTAAAATCATCCAAAGTAGTACTACATCAACACCTTAGACAAATTTGTTTTTTTTTTCGATGACAAATTTGTATTTTGGCAAATTGCGGAAATTATAATAGCACGGACAACGCAATTTTCAGGGAAAAAATTATTCATCTGCCTTACTACGAAGGAAAACGTACATTTGACATTAATATTGTTTTGAAATAATATTATTTTAAAAGAAAATTACAAAAATAAATAATCGATTTTTTTACAAAAGTAGGTTACTGTCGCCATTTAAAATAGCAAAAGGGCCTTGTCGTCATTCCAAATGACGGCAATAGCCTAGAGAATGGCAACATGGACTTGAACAGTGCAGAGAAATCCCTGTCGCTAGTTGAAATGGCGATAGGGACCTATCGCCACTCCAACTAGCGACAAGACCATGTCGCCATTTCAAATGGCAACAAAGATCTTGTAAGTCTGTCTCCATTTCAAATGACGACAGAGATCCCGCAAGTCCCTAAATTTTTTAATATTAAAATTTTAGAAAACCATCATTTCAAATGGCGACAGAGACCCCGCAAGTCAATGCTTTGTAATATGTTCGTGGTCAACATGGCGACGTTGAGGTCACGGCCATGGGAAATGTTCATCTTGTTGAAATATGTGGTGTACAATGCTTTGTAATATCGCTTTGATTTGTCAAAAAACTAAGTAATAACGTTGTGCTGAATGGTTTATAATATCAGTGTGATTTGTCGACAAAATATGTGAGGTCGTTGTGCTGAATATTTTGTAATATCATTGTGATTTGTTGGTAAAAAATATGATGACATCGTGCTAAATGTTTTGTAATATCATTATGATTTGTCCATAAAATGTACTAAAAATATACTGAAAAAAGAGAGATCCTTGTCGCCAGTTAAAATAGGGACAGGGTCCTGTCGCCAGTTAGAATGGCAATAGGGCCCTATCGCCATTTCAATTGGTGACGGTGACGTTCTGGCCTATTGTCGCTATTGCCTAAGCTACTGTTACTATTTGGAATGGCGACAAGGCCCTTTTGCCATTTCAAATGGCAACAGGGCCCTTTTGCCACTCCAAATGGCGGTAATAGCCTAGTTTTGTAAAAAAAAAATAGACTATTTTTTTTAGAAATTTCTTTTAAAATAATATTATTTTATAAAAGTTACACTTGACACCCTATAACTCTTCCGAAAGTTTAGAAAAACAACTCTAAACTTGAAAATCAGACACCCGACCCCTTGAACTTTTCAAACCAAACAAATTTCCCTCGCGCCGAATCCACCCCTATTTTTCGCCAATGTGGCGCACATGGATATCTAGCTGGCCCCGCGGACTCTAGGGCCCACATGTTAATGTAAGGTCATTTCTTCCTCTCCCTTCCTCCTCCTCTCTCTTCTTGTCCTTACTGGTGCCTTCTTCTCTCTTGTTGTTGCCTTGTCGTGCCACCCTTCGCTTACTGGTGAGGTCCTCTTTTCATTACTGTCTCTCTCTCTCCCTCTCCCTCCCTCTCCTGCAGAAGGAGCTAAGCAACAAGCCAAGAAGATGGTTGTCGTCCCCAACTATGTCTCATCCTGCGGCAGCACTAACATGTGTCACGTCGACCACCTCCTCCGGCTTCCACTCCCCTGCATCAACAAGCCCACCGCTGCCTCCCATGTCTCATCGGGGTCCTCCCTTGTCCGCTTCGATGCCTCCGAGGGCATCGTCGCATTCTACACCACCGACGCCGAGCCTGAGGCATCCGCGAGGAGGAGCACGCAAATGCTACTCGCGATGGCCACCATGGGCGGCCGTAGTGGCCCCTATAGCCGCCGCCCGGTGTCGTCCTATAGTAGTCGCGCCGCGTGTCTCGTCAGGTCATCCTTCTTCTGCTCCTCATCTCTATCCGACTGCTGTTGCAATCCATCCCTCCACATCACCGCTCACTAGATCCATGTCGTCCTTCCTCTACTCCTCTGTTGCATCCATCGTCGATGATGGACGACTTTCGGTGTGCTCCCAAATCGATTTCCCCTCACCCAATTGTTGATTTCTTGCACAGGGACATGCCATCGTTGTCTTCTTCCTTATTGTTGGCCGAAGCTCCGCCACAAGAAATTCTCCTTCTTCGGTGATACCCACACCAATCCATCTCGCCTACAACACCGCTCCAACCCTGTGGGGACCCCGGAGTTATCTCCGTAAGACCGAGACTAATCAAGGTCTTAGGGACATAACTCTAGATCTCCAGTAAATAGATTCCAACTTAACTCAATCTAAATGAAAGACTTAACTAAAACTAGAGCCCCGACGATCATGCGCGCCGCTCCTCTGCGAGCACTACATGATTGTCGGTTCTCCAACAAGTCAAGCACTACACTTAGTGAGTTAAATAGGAAGCCATGAACAGCGAGTACGACTTATATTGGCTCCCAAGATCAGCGACCAATATAACCATACTCTCATACAACGTTGATCACATCCATACAACACTCATACATAAATAGTACAAAAGTTATACATCACAGTTTCAAGTTTACAACTACATAAGTGGCCGACCGGCCAAATTAAATAAGTTCATAGCGGAAGCAAGTAAATAAACCAAAATGCCTGCAGTGGTATGCCACATAACCCATCGGCAACCGACTGGGAGCTAAAGATAGCACACTACTCATCGGTGTCGCCTAAATCGACACTGACAAGCTCATCGGTCTCAATATCTTCCTCACCTGTAAAAGCCAGCAAACATCTGGCTGAGTACAAAAGAGTACTCGCAAGTTTTACACAAATAAAAATTAGTTATGCATAAGGCTGTTCCAAGCGATGGCTCATATTGGCTTAGTTTTTGCAAAAGAGACGCAACAAGGTACAACCTACACATACTGGTTTTTCAAGTGTCATCTCAAAATCAGATTTGAAGTAGAAGTAAAGCATGTGAACAAGTAATGAATTTGATAACAAATAAATCATACAAATGGCAAAGTGGCTGTCCACTTTGATACAACAACAAGCATGAACATCCCATTCATGACAATACTAAGTTATACCCATAATTTTAATTCCAAGACTAACAATAGTAACTCCCAAACTCAAGCGGCTGTCCATAACCGTGGACACGGCTATTCAAATAGATTTATACCCTGTAGGGGTGTACTACTTTACCCACACGACTTGATTAGCCCGTAAGCCTCCAGATGCCTCCGAGTATAGCATACTTCCTATGGTATGCCGGCCGGGTAAATCAAGATATGGTCATTTTTAGTAAGAAGTTCCCATTGGGCTAAGTTCCTCAACCCAGGGCTCCTAGGAAACACAAGACGTTAACGTCTCCATCCTACCGGCCCAAAAGGAACACATGATTTCTCGGTCCTGTGCCCTTACAATTTTCACCACCGTGGGACTCAACACAACAGAACCTTCCCCCTACTTAACCATACGGCTCCCAACCCACGTGTGGAAGCACGAATGTACTTGAATCAACGACATTACCAAAGTTCGGTCCTTAATTGTCCAGACAAGTCCACCACTTACCCAAAACTCGTGCACAAAGCACCATCACTAACCAGCACTTGTCCAGACCAAAAGCTCATTTTAAAATGACAAAATTTAACTCATAAAACAGATACACAGATCTGAAACAACAATATATAAAGAAAGTTGTGTGTATCCCATAATTGTCGGGTTATTCCCGACAATCAGCTACCGGTTCTAGACTTGCATGGCTAAGCAGACCCGAACAATATAATTTCACACATCCTAACATAAGCATTTAAGTACTGGAATAATTCATGGATAGCCACAATGACAAGATAATAGGATGTATCTAACTATTCATCACAAAAATAGCGACATTATCAAAATATCATGCAAGCAATTATCATTGCATCTATTCTAACAAAACTGGGATCAAATATGATGCAAAAGAAAGTTCAAAGGATTCTTGCCTTGCTGGTAGGCTAATTGCTCTCCCTCAGTAGCATATGTGTCAATATCGATAGGCTCGGAATCTATATAAATACAATACCGAATAAACATCGAGAAATACTCAAAAATTCAAAGTACCCAAAAATGCATGATTTTTCTACAGTAGCTAAGTCATGATTTTAGATGATTTTTGGTGAAAGAATTATTCTATTTTGATTTAGTATGTCAAAGTTATGATGGTTCGAATTTCAGTTTTCGATATGTCCTCTTTGAGTAATTTAATTATGAGGTGAAAATTTGTAGATCAGTGGTGAGTACATGGATTATATGGATAAATAGGCAATATTATTACAAGTTCAAAACAGTTGAGTTTGCTCCAATAGGAGTTTTCATGATTTAGTTATGAATTTCTAAAGTTATCAGCATTTTATAGTGTAACAACAATTCACTTTAGGATCATTTTCCTCAAAATATATTTTCTATGACAGAGGTAAGATTGAAACCTACTTTACAAATTAGTTCACTTAAAATGAAAAATATCAAAAGTGGTTTCACTGTTTTTTGGGAGTTAATATGAAATAGTTATGTATTTTTGAAGTTAAAAGTCTTTTTCTATTGTGCAAATAATAGAGTTATGGGTTATTCTTCCCAAAATAATACTTTCTGTTACAGGGACATGTTTGAAGCCAATTTTAATATAAAGTTCATTCAAAATGAAAATTTTCAGAAGTGGTTTCATTGTTTTTGGAGTTAAAATGAATTTGTTATGCATTTTAGAAGTTAATACCAATTTTCAGTGTGTAAATTAATAGATTTTGAATTTCATGAAGTATTTATAACTTTTTCTACCGAACCACGCGCTAGCCGCAGTAGCTGACACGCGGGACCCGGCGAACAGTGTGTATTCCTTTTTAACTCAGATTTTAAAATCCACTCCGACATGTGGGACCCGCCGTCAGTGGCACGGTCCAAGGGACTCGGTCCACCGACGCACCCACATAGCGTATGGGGTTTAAGGGCTAGGCCCACCCGCCAGTCTCTCCTGCATCTCTCTTAACCTCAAGGGTTTCTGTGCGCGGGGCCCGCATGTAATAGACTCACTACTGTGGCTAAGACAGCGCTTAATGGCTAAACAATCATTAGTCAATTAATGACCATCATTTGCCGTAAACGGACAGCTACAGTAGCTGCCCGCGTACGACAACGCGTCCACACGTTCGTCCGGCGGCTTGCTGGCGATTCCGGCCAAGGCGGAGCCAGCCAAGCACATGTACGGGTGCACAATAGTATGGCGCTCCTACTGAGAGTAGTCTCGACTGGCCGCCGCTGTCAGACGGCGGCTCGCCGGAGTTGAGCGGAGCTACAAACTACGGACATGATGCATGCAGTAATGTGTTGCTTCGCAGCACATACAAGCGGGTGCCCGAGGTTCTCATCGGCTACTAGGAGGTTACAGAGCTAGGTGGAAGCTCGGGGAAGCCGAAGTCGGTGGAGCACCGGCGGCACCGGAGAAGAAGATGTCGACAACACGGCTTCACGTGGAGAGATGGCACTGAGCAAAACCAAGACTAGTGAATGCTCGGAATAGCTTCAGGAGCCTAAGAGCATGCTATAGAAGCAAGGAATTGAACAATGGCTTACCGAACCCAAGTGGGAGATGAAAAGTTGCTTTACGGTCGAAACGGGGCAAAACTTCAATTCACTTCAACCCTGCCATGCATCCATGAAATTGATTGAGGGGAAAGCGTCAGGATACCCTAATACACGTTATGACACGCAAGAATGGTTAAAAACCTCACCGGAAACAAAGATGGCAAGAAGATGTCCCCGGGTGCGCGCTCTGGTCGTGAGCTAGAGCACGAAGGTGAACCAGAGGCTACAAGCAAAGACAAGAACTGAGCTTAGCAAAAATGGAGAAGGCATTGAAGATAGAGTAGAGGGAAAACACTCGGTGGAAGCTTACCCCAGCGAGGAGCACAAGCGAGCTTCCTTCTTCTCGGTGAACAGAGAAGAAGTGAGGGAGAAGGATGGTGTTGCGAGGGGTATTATGCCCGGGCGATGACGGCATTGGAGGCGGCGTCGTGTAACGAAGCTCCTGGAGTGGTGGATGGAGGCGGTGGATTGACGGCGTGAGCATCGCCGTTGCTGTGCATGTCGGAGCAGCGTGAGCGCGTGGCGCTAGCTCTTTGCGCCCGCAACGGGAGGTAGGAGATGGATCTGACAGCGTGGACCCACGTCGTCAGCGGATCAACGCGCGCCCGAGTCCATGTTTAAGTGAGTCCACGTAGGTCGTTGGATCTCGGGTGGACGACTTGGATTTGAAGAGACGATCGGAACGGCTGAAGGGGTACGCGATCTGGGCCGTTGATTTCCCATCGGGCGGTTCACGTGCGGTGCATTTAGTTGGTTGTGCTGAGTCGATTCGCCGAGTCGGACTCGAGCCGATGAACAGTAGCAGCCGAATAGGGTTAAGGATTTGACTAGGAATTAAAATAGTTTCCCTACTTTGACCCGAGCTTAAAAATAGAAATAAAATTCCTAAAATTATGAAATAATTTTTGGGGGTTCCTGGAATAGCCTAGTGTCCATAAAAATTATTGAACCCTAGTGTTCATAACATAAAGCATATAATTTAAATTCAAACCTAATGTTGGTCTTTAAATCGTGTTTGAATTTTCATAGGGTTCAAAACAGTCCCAAAATTTGGGAAAATTATAGTAATTCATGATAATTAATATAGTATTTGAATACATTATTTCCAGAGGGTCTTTAGTAGCATTTATTTCAGTTTTTAGTTTGGAGTTCAAATTAAAGTGTATGTTTCATGTGTATTTTGAGATTTTCCAAGTACAACATTTAAATAAAAAGTTTCAAAACATGATGCATGCTAATGAGATGCATAATAAACCTCTTTATTAATTTGGGGATGTGACAAACCCCTTACTCCTTTCATGTATGCTAATTTAGCCATCCGTGCCGCATAGTCATTGCAACCATGGAAGCATCCTCACCGCAACCGATCTTCATCGCCTGAGATTTTGGTAGCATCCTTGCCACTGCTCTTCACTTCGGTAAGCTCCTCATCTTCCCCTTTCGTTGTGCATGACCCATTTTGACATCCCCCTCCCTTGGTTGCCCCCACTGCATCGAGGCTTCCTCGACGCTGCCTTTTACCATCGCAGTTCACTGTAGAGCTGCTCCAACATGACTACCTGAGCCACTCGTCGCCGCATCAAGCCGTCCGTCGAAATCGCTGCCTCTCGAGCGTTGCCGCCTCTGCCATCTATGGCCACTGTTGGCCCCCAAATCCTTCTCTCCTCCTCTCTCTCGATCTCTCTGGATCATGCATGTGTTTTGAAAGGAAGAAGAATATGGTTAAGTGGATGTCCTTGGTTAAGTGCATCTCTCTTGATGTGGATGCACATGTGGATGCCATGTTGGCGAAACATGTACACATAGATGCAATGCCAAACAAAAGCGTGGTGGTTTAGGGTGAGGGAGGTGTTTTGAACGGTTTTGAGGGTTTGAAGTTGTAAAATGAACGATTTTGAAATTGTAGGTTGATTGTCGAACTTTCAGAAGAGTTTAAGGTTGAAAATGGACATTTTCCTATTATGAACCATTTGATTCATCTACTTACTAGCCTTTTCCTTCTCCTTCCCCGTGCGTACATGCCACGCCCCTTCTGGCATGTCGTCTGATCGCTCTGCTCCACGCACACGTCTTCCCATCCCATCCCACACACAAAAGGTGCAAATCCTCACAACCCCAATAGCAATCGGAACTGAGGACAGATCGTAGCTCGGATGGCAAGGGATGTGGTCGTACTCCCTGCTCGCTAGGGTTAGATCCTCAAGATCGAAACTCTCGCGTCTCACCGAATAATTAGGAATAGGATACATGTACGTGTGCGTGTTCAGTGGAAAATGTGTGCCACGCTTCACGAGACCTAAGTGCCCCTGCCAAAAAATCCTAGGATGTATAATGGGACGTGCACGCGCGTGTGTCTAGGGCAGTGTGAGTAGTGGTTAGATGGGCGGCACGTGCACTAGTTTGCCCGATCCATCTCGTCAAGGCCCATCTTGGTCCGCGAAAGAGATGGGTCGTGCCATGCCGGGGAGGTGGCCTAGGCATGGCCCGAAGGCCTGTCATGCCGTGTCGGTCCGAGCCTATTTAGTACGATGGGCTGGTTACGGCCCACTTAGCTTGTTAGTGTCGAAATATTAAAATAAAAAAAAAGGAAAATCAGAAAAATATGTAGAATTCAAAAAAGATATAAAAATTGTAAAAAAAGAGACAAGCATATTAAAAATGTAATAAAGAGCTTTATTAATATTCAAATGGCCGCCTCGTTAAAATATTTGCCAAGTAAAAACTCAACATGAGAAAACCTTAGCAAAGAAAAAGAGTACAACCTATAGCTCTACATACATCCTTGTTCTACGTGTTATTGTCTAGGTACAGATTTTCTAACACTTCCAACAACTCTAGATTTTTCACAAAGTGTTGTGTTCGTGAATCAGCTTATTCCCAGTCCTTCACAACTAGAAGTATGTCTACCATCTCACTTATAAGACGTGTTCTTCTTTCCTCCAATATTCTTTCAGAAAAATTGAAAGCAAACTCGGAGGAAACCGTCGAGGCAGGAACAGTTAACACATCACGTGCAAGTATGGATAGCATGAGATATGCTAAATTATGAGCTTGCCATCATTGCAAAATTTGAAGCCTTTTGAGTTGAAATCCACCTTATCTCTGTCTAGATAGGTGGATAGTTCCTCATTCCTTGGGGTTGCTCTTGGTTGAGCAAGAGCGCTGTAGAAAAACAAGAAGACCTAGACCTGAAAGAAGAGCCACTGAAGATCTAGCCCCACATATCTGTCTTGCTACTTGAGGTGGGGGCTACTATAGGTCATTGCAAGCGGACTCCCTGAAACTTATTTTCGTACCTTTAGTAAACCTCGTATAATCGAGAACGAACTTCTACAAAATAGTTAGTATAGTATAGTTGTGTAGCATCACTAAGAAGATCAAGAACATTAGCAAATACTTTAATTTTACCTCTAGAATATAAAACAAATGCAAATGCATATAGAAAAGGGATTTCTCTCCAATATTTAAAGTATTTAGTTTTCATAGCAACAATAACCTAGCGTAAAACTAAGTCAATTTCATACATTTTCAACTGAGTAGCAATCTGTAAAATACTATACACAATAATAGGAGATGTTGGATAGTAGACAACGGACAAAGCAATAGTAGCCTCATAAAAAAATTTCTACAAACTACAGTATTTTCTCCGCAATGAACCAATGTTGCTGAGTCAATAGTATAGTACCATCAGTGCTATGATAGTGCGTCTGAATAAAAACAGAAAAAATACTCTTATATGGTAAAAAAAAACTCTTAAGCATCAGGTAAGTAGAGTTCCATTTACAGGCATGTTCAAACCGAACTTTCTTAGACGTACACCCATCGCCCTGCAAAAGTTCTTATATGCTGTTATTCTTACGTTATAATTATTCAAGTAAGATATCACATCACGAAAAGCTTTAATATGCAAATTTAATCTCTTCAAACCACATTTGACTATAAGGTTAATAATATGATAAGCGTATCGCTGATATAGCAAGAAGGAATAGGCGTATGTACTCAACACCAGAGTAAGAATATCCATGACCCTAGAGTTCGAAGCGACATTGCCTAAAGTAATTGAGAATATTTTGTCTATAAGACCAAAGTCTTCTACGACTTTGATAATACAGTTCACAATTATTTTTACCCGTGTGTGCTACATCAATTAATTTAAAATATATAATTCTTTTCTCCATTACCCAGTTGTCATTAACATAATAAGCAACTACATTACGAAAATCCTCCCTAGCCCGACCACTCTATATGTCTGAGGTCAGGGCCACAAAAAAATATGCACGTACTAAATAGTTTCTTTATTTTATTACAATATTCATTGTAGTATTTTACTAAATCTCTAGTTGTTGTCTGTCTAGAAACGATAGAAAATCTAGAATTATGCGCAATCCTAATGTAAGTTTGGAAAGCAGTAGACTCCTAAAGCCTAACAGTAAATCCTCAGAGGCAATTAAACGACAGAGAGATTGACGGGCTACCTCAGGATCATAGTCCCAACTACATACCGTACCGTCGGGTTTGTACTGTAGTTGCGTCTGTCTCATCACCAACCCTTGCTTGGTCTTACACCTTGTAGCATGTCTAAGCAAGTACCCTGTTCCACTTGTAAACCTTGCAGACAATTCATTGTGATAAATTTTACAAATAGCATATGGTACCTCATTTCTATGTGCGTCTGGCTTGGTTGTCCTGTCAAATTTTTTCACACTCCCGATGTAGACAACCTCAACCTCTTTGCTCCGGTGGTCACCGACGAAGATGTTGCGTAGAGCCTGATGACAGAACTCCGCCTTGCCCTTCCACTAACAATTGCGGTTGGTTTGAGGCAGCCGCAGCCTCTATGGATACAACTTCCTCCAGTGAAAGTCTGTAATCACCAAGAGCAAAGATATCGTAATTTTTCATAACGAAAATTGCAAAATCGAAATTAACACTATTATTACTTTCATCTTAGCATAACAAATAATAACAATAAAATTATGAAAAAATAGTATTGTACCTCTTTTGCTTACTTGCTGTCGGAAATTGAAATTTCCAAAATTTGGCATATTTTTTTTTGAATTTTGCCAAATTATATCACAATGAGTTTGAATTTACACAACAAAATTTGAAAAGAGATTGAGGAATGGATGAGTGCTGAATGAGGAAGGTATGGTGGCCATTCATAGAAAAATTTTAGGATTTTTTTTTTGAATTTTTGGCTATTTTTAAAGCCACTAACGGTCAAAAAACAGTCAGATTTTCAAAAAAAAAAACACAAACGTTATGGCCAAACGGACCGTGCCGGGCACGACCCACCGCACTAAAACCAGCCCAATATACAGAAAATCGACGGGGTCGTGCCATGCCAGGCACAGCCCATCGTGCCCAGCGGCCCACCCACCCACCCCTGCCTCCCTATCCCCCTACCCCTTGGCCTTCCCAAGCCGGTTGCCTGCCCTCGCGCCCTCGCCTCTCCTCCCTTCTTCCTCTGCCCTGTTGCCACCTCCTCCCTTCGCGCGCGGTGCTGCCCTGCCCTCCTGTTCCTCTCCTCCTTGTCACCGTGGTCGTGCGCCTCCCACCGCCTTCTCTAGTTCTCCTCCATCCACTTGTGCACCCTACCACCTTTTCGCCCCTCCGCGCCGGCCATCGGCCCCGCTCCGCCCTCCTCCTCCTTCCTCCATGCCGACCCCTTCTTCCTCCGCGCCGGCGCCGCCTCGCCCTCCTCTCGTCCTGACTGACCGGCTCCCTCCCTCAGCCTCTTCGCGCGCGGGCCACATGGGTTGTACTGGGCTCGTGTCGTGCCTGACACGGTCCAATATTGTTCGTGCCGTGCCAGACCGGCCTATCATGCCAATGGTCAACTCAAGCATAGAACGAGTCTTCATGTTATACCGGTCCGATCCATAAATGAACCGTACCGACCAATAATACCATACCTGGGACTGGCTCAATCGGCACGGCATCTAGCCACCTCTGGACGTGAGTACCTTTACCCTCTCAACCGAGTCAGACCCGAGCCTCGCCGGGGAAAAAGAGGGAAAAAATCGTGCGCGGCGAAACGATGTCCCTGCCGGGGGAGTACCAGGAGATGGCGGCGTCGGTGCCGCCGTCGCTCAAGGCCATCACGCTCACCCACGTCCGCTACCGCCGCGGCGACAAGCTCGGCCTCCTCCTTGCGTGGGTCTCCCTCGTCCCCGTCTTCATCTCCGTCGGCGGCTTCGTCTCCCACTTCCTCTTCCGCCGCGAACTCCAGGTCATCTGCTTCGCCGCGGGGCTCCTCGCCTCCCAGTTCCTCAACGAGCTGATCAAGCACTTCGTCGCGCAGTCCCGCCCGGCCTACTGCGAGCTGCTCGAGGCCTGCGACTCCCACGGATGGCCCTCCAGCCACTCGCAGTACATGTTCTTCTTCGCCACCTACCTCTCGCTCCTAGCGCTCCGGCGGTCCCCGGCGCGCCGCTTGATCGCCGCCGTGCCGTGGCCGATTGCGTTCCTCACCATGCTGTCGAGGGTGTACCTTGGCTACCACACCGTCGCGCAGGTGAGAGCCCCCTGAATTCCGGATCTGATCTGACTGAATGTGATGTTAAGATGGAAATTTTGATTCTTTACGTAATCGATGCACTTGTAGGCTATGATTTGAGTCATAGATCGGTTCATTATGATCAAATATTTAAAGAAAAGCGTCTTTGCTGTGATTTTCGTATTTCTAAGAAATGTTCTTGAGGTTTAGATAGTTTCAAGGGAAATACGTGTAGTTAGGACATCTTCAATGCTTTTGGGTTAAAAATCACTTCTTTAGATGTGCATAATGAACTTCATATATCAATACGATGGCTGCTGGTCAAAATTGTTAAAGGCATAAGAAACTCCAAAACACCCTGCTCCTACTACTTCTTTGGATCATATGGAAATCATGAAATCGACTAGTATTTGACAAAATACGGCTAACCCCTCTTCAGATGCTACCTATGCTTCAAGAACACCTCCAACTCTGGGTCACACCATGCTGTGATACCAAAGTTAGGGAAGAAGCACTGTACTGAGATGTAGCTTTTGTATTCCCTCCCCTGCCCCTCCCCTCTTTCTGTTTTATGTATCCTGACCACTTGGCCATAAGGCCAATCCCCAGGTCTTGTATTCAGCACTTTTGAGCAATTGATTAATTTCAGGCAGGGAACTCCACCTCCATCAATTCTCAAAAGAAAACAAAAAAGTTAAAGGTTGGCCTCTGATAAAATCTGCATGTGTCCTTACGATCAACAGCAACATAACTATTACATTTGCCAAGAAAGGCTGTAAAAGGCAGCTAGAGACATGTTCTACGACACCAATTGCCAAGTGTTTGCTCCTCTTAGTCATTGATGAGAGTTTTGCATAATATTGGCGTATATAGGTTAATTTGGTGGTTTCAATTGTCACGTTGTAAATTCTGTTGCTAATAGGAATTCAAACAGGATGAGATGGAGATGAACCCAAAGGTTCCCACAAACAGTTTTACAAGTTCCTATTGACTGACAGTCCGCGTCATTCCACTTTCCACTCATTTCCCACAACTTTTAACATTTGTCTCTAACCTTTTTTTTGGACATTTGTCTCCAACCTTAACAAAAAGCATGGCTAGAAACCAACTGGTTTTAAACAAAGCCGCGGAAAAGTTAACGAGTTATTATTGTCTTTCCATTTGCAAGGAAAACTATGAAATAATAAGTTTGCATGAAGAAAAATGTGGAAATTAGTTCAAACACTTTAAAATTTTTAAATCGTTCTTAGGTCAGCATTACAGGCAGGTTTCCTCGGTTTTCTGGACACTTATTGTGCATATCTGTACCTAGTTATGTGCATATATGATATATCTGCATAACAAAGTTCTTCATATCCAGTGTCTGTTGCAAAGTTATGCAGTTCAAGTTGCTGTAAATGTTTAATAATGCTCATCTGTTGGATCTATCTTTTTGCATATGAATTTCTTCCGTAGAACAATTGCATGTTGAGTGGATATGTCATATGTGCTTGAAAGTTGTCTTTTTTCTGCATGGTAGAATTGTTCCTTGATCAGTTAGTGTGATCTGGCTAATGATACCCTCCTTTAGAAAAGTTTGTTATCTCCTTGCAGACCTGCATGTTTGAAAAAGGGTTTTGACTTGGTTGCTTTTATTTTAGGCAAAATATCATGACTGCTACAGAAAAACTGAAAGAGGTTTCAATTTGATGAGTTCATTAGGTTTTTGCTGGAGCAGTAGTGGGCCTTGTGTTTGGTGCTATCTGGTACTGGATTGTCAACACCATGCTTGTTGAATACTTCCCAATGATTGAGGAGAGCGCAATTGGAAGGTGGTTGTATATCAAGGATACGTCACACATTCCAGATGTGCTCAAGTTTGAGTACGATAACGCAAGGGCAGCAAGGAAGAAAGTTGCTACTGATTGAGCATGTAAGTCACAGCATATCTAACTTCATTTTGCTTATTTAGCAGATGTTGCTCAAACATGAAGCACTATATCTCGGAATCACAGTATTTCATTTTGCTCGTACATGAAGCTTTTGATCTAAAAAATTGAAGTGCTTAGTCCAACAGTCTTGTTGTTCTGGGCAGGGAAAAAATAACCGGCCAGTTATCGGCTACCGGCGGCGGCGGGGGTTCGGGATCTAAAATCCCGGCCGGTTTCCCCGGGTTTTGCAAGTTCAAATTCAAATTTTGAATTGTTTTTAATCAAATTCGAGTGAATTTCATCTGGAAAAAACCTGGGAATTCCGGTAACCGGCCGGTTTCTGGCCAGCGACCGGGATATTGGCCGGGACCAGTTCTTTGATCCTTGGTTCTGGGAAATCTAAATGCTTTGCTGCTTGTTGAATGCACTAATTTGTTCCATATATTTTTGGTATGGTCTAAATGAAACTATATAAGATATTGGCGGCTATCATTAGTCTACTATTTAGCAACTCCTATAGTTGTCATTGTCTATTAAACCTCACCTCAATTTGTCAAGACTGATTTTATGCTATACAAATAACAAGAGGCAATTAAGTTATACCCCTGTGGACAGTAGCCCACTGTAAACTCGTGTCAGGAATGATTTACCTTCAGCGGTATTACCATCTTTATGACCTGACAACATCCCATAATAGTCCTTTTTTTTTTCTGTCAAGATCAAATTGGCTGAACCTTTTCTCCTGGGGATAAAATCACTTGACATCATCTCATTCTCTGTATCACTTGACATCATCTCATTCTCTGTCAAACCGTTGCTCATATTTTCTTACGTCAATGCAGGTTCTGCTTTTGGATTACGGGCTTGCTCTAGTTCAGGGGGATTAGAACTTGTGTGACAAGATATTTGCTTCATTTAAGCTGCATACGGACGCATTGCACTCATAGTTGGAACTTTACTAGAAGAAATGCCCATGGGAGTTCTGGCATTTTGCTTTTCCTGGCCACACGCCATTGTTTTTTTAATCCAGACCCTCTTTTTTTTTTTTTTTTTTTTTTGTTAAAATGGTTTGGTGATAACTTGATATTTGTTTAAAGAGAAAATTGCACTGTAGGTCTCTGACTTTCTGAAGTTGTGTTACTTAGCTATCAGAATTTACATTTTACTTTCTTAGCCCTCTGAACTTGTAAGGTTGTGCTACTTAGTTCTTTGAACTTGTATTTTACTTTCTCAGCCCTCTGAACTTGTGAGATTTTGCCACACAGTTCTCTGAACTTGCGTTGAAGCGAAGTTCTTTAGATGCGATGCCGGCGGCTTTGTCCCCTCCGAGTCCAATAGACTTATCGTCGCTCCGTTTCGGCTGTGTTCATTGTCCATGTCACCTCACGCTGACAAAAAACGGATTCTTCGGACCCAGAAACGCATCGTGTTCGTGTCTTTTGTTGGAGCTCTACCATCGTAGCTTGCTGTCGCCTTCGTCCTTGCTTCTTCTGAGTCGGTCGTGAGAGAGAGAAGTATATTCTCAATGCCAAAGCAGTGGTACAGTACTTCTCTCTCACGGTGATTCGCTAGCTAGCTCAGCCATTTCTGTTAGCAAACGACCAAATGGACTTCGTGCAGTGTGAGTAGCTTCTGCTTTGACACTAGGAATGTACTTCTCTCTCTCAAGGTTGGTGAGTAGCTTCTGCTCTGGCACTGGGAATGTACTTCTCTCTCTCACGGTTGATTCAGAGGAGGCAAGAGCGAGGGCGGTGGCAAGCTACGATGATAGAGCTATAGCGAAGACGCAAACACAGTGTGTTTTCGGGCTCGAAGAATCTGTTTTGTCGGCGTAAGATGACGGGGATAATAAACATGGCCGGAACAGAGCGGCGACAAGTCCACCGGACTCGGAGGGGACGAAGTCGCCGGCATCGCATCTACCAAACTTCGCTTTAATGCAAGTTCAGGGAACTGTGTGGCAAAACCTTGCAAGTTCAGAGAGCTGAGAAAGTAAAATACAAGTTTAGGAAGCTAAATGACACAACCTTACAAGTTCAAGAGGCTAAAAAAGTAAAATATAAGTTCATATAACTAAGTGACACAACTTCATAAGTTCAGGGACTACAGTGCAATTTTCTCATGTTTAAATTTAGAAAATGACCTCAGTGATTAATACCTGAATCCAAGTTCACCGTTTCATTGTTTTTCGTTGTAATTGTAAGATATTTAAGTATAACTGCATCCTATGCTATCGAAATGTGAAGAATACATAAATGGCGTATCCTATTGTTTTCATGTGCAGTGGTAACCGCAAAAATTTCCCAAACCCAAGTAAATAGCTTGAAAAATCTTTCTTCTTTTCAAGGAAAAGAAGGTGACATTGTATTATTTTATTTGCTCTCCCGGGAAGAGAGATGAAAAAAATGGAGTATCTAACTACCTATTGCTAGATTTCTTCCTATGAGGTAAAACAGAAAGCAGTATAAGCTCGCTTAACACAGAATGTTGACCAGTACACCAAACATGGACACATGCGATTGCTTCTACACAATTGATATTCTACATTCTAAAAACACCAAAAGGGAAAAACAATAAGGTCGATATGTTTGGTACTGGCAAATCACTCGCATCCCCATTGATGCACCAGCGATTACAATCTCCGAAAGCCAGACAGATGGACAACTCTTCGTACCGATCAAACAAAACAGGCTTCAATTTCTTCCACTCAGAGATGGCTCAAACGGTGAGACATGTAGGCCGATAGTTGGATGTGTGATATACATGTCCAGAACTCTCGCAAAATAACAAGCAAAACAGGGTAGAAGTATCATACATATCCGTTTCTAAGGATTCGGAAATCTCGGCGAGCTGTAGCAAAAGGTATGCGCCATGAAGCACGTAAGCACTATGATCCTTGACTTATCAGATCGGCTTGGTTAGAGGTGGCATCAGGAATACTGCCGGAGGGGCTTTGTTTCCTTTCTGCCTGTAGTGACCGACACAGGGATTCAAGCTTCTCCTTTTGATTCTTAAATTTGTCTATCTGCCTCTTCATTAGCTCACGCTGCAGAAATGACCAAAAACAGGTTTAAGTTAGCATCACACAGTATCAATTTGTACAAGCTATGCATGCGAAGATAAATGAAACTGCATAAGCTAGAAAATTTGAAGGTAATTATTTAATAATGGTAAAGGAGATCAATGTGAGCTGCCCAAAGCAGGCAGGCACAGTTATAGAAAGTTATGTGGTCTCAACAGGGCACCTGGTTTTGGAACATAACAGCTAGCTTATATAATGTACGCATTACCTCCTCAATGAGCTTCACAAGAGCAACATCTGAATTCTCGCATTTGCCCTTCAAGAATTCATTCTCCTTCTTAAGTTCCTTTATCAGCTTGACCATCTGATGCAACGATCACACAAGACTTTTAGTTCTGTAGACAAACAATTGATAATAACCAAAGCAGACTCAATGACACTGGGCATGAACCCAGTTGATTTGTAGAACACCTTTTCCATCTCCTGCTTGTAGGTTTCAAAGACTTCATTGCTTTTCGACAGGGCATCCTGAAAAGGTATAATGGACAATTTTACATTTTCATCTACAATCCACCATTAAAATGGATAAACTACTTGAACTATTTTACATGTTCATCTACTGGGGAAAAATCCACCATTAAGCATGCACGGGGCATTTCAAACTAAGAGAAGGATCTTATCTGCAAAAGTACCTGAAACTGCTGAAATCTTTCTCCATCAGCAGCTAGCTGCAACCGCAGGTTCTTTTCAGTAGCAATAAGTTGAGAAACTTGATCAGCATATAACTGCATTTGGGTTTGTTCCTGAGCTGCTTTCTCTTTATGTTGTTGCATTTTCAGATCAGCAAGATCAAGTTCCAGCATCTTCTCTTTCAACTATATATATCATAAGCCAATGAGAAACACAAGTTTACAGAAGGCACAATAAACAATATATAGCATGCTTATGAAAATATGGGAGATACTAACAGAGCTATCATACCTGATGAGCATATTTCTGCTGAGTGATATTATATTGATCAGCAAGGTCTCTGAGTTTACTTCTCAGCCTACAAAATAGCAACCATCAGTGTACCTCAATAAAAAAAGTTAAAAGGAACTTAAAAAAATTGGTAGTAAACGAAGAATATAATGTACCCATCACAGATGTAATGGAGTTACTAATAAAAGGTATTTCACTCAATGAAACTCTTTAAGACTGAAGATATGCCTAAGCTTAGTATCTTACAAATTGTTCTCTTCCAATTGAGCAATGCATTCATTTTTCTGCTCCTCAAGCTTGACGCTCACATCCTATAAAATATCGTGAATATATGATACATAAAAGCTACAAGGTAGACATATAATCCAATGAAATAAAAAAAGAACACTGGTACATATTTATTCCAGATACTATCAAATAATGTAGATTGACCTTTATAGCATTATTGAATTTGTCAGACAATTCCATCCGCATGTTCCGCCCCTCTGTCGACACCCTTTGGCACTCTTCCTGAGCCAAAATATCTAAAAGATATCATAGTTGAACGAAAGCGCAAAAATCTTATAAATACTCACTTCACAACTCAAACTCTTTGAACATACCTTTAGCATCTTGTTTTGACGCTGAAACTCCCTACAAAGAGATTCTAGCTTTTCTTTAACCGCAATGGCTGCAAGAGACCAAGCACAAATGACACATGTTAGGTAGAAGGGTTCTAGGGTGCATACAAGAGGACAAACCCAAAGTAATCAGATCATTGGATTTTTTGTTCTAATCAGAAGAACCCAGGACAGAAATTTCAAATTAACACTGACTATCGATTAACATGAATATTATAAGACATTGTTCCAACCAAACAAAGTACAAATGTAGTGTTCGGCCAGTGAAGATTTAAAGATTTAATTGAGAGAATCACCGAGGGATATATACATTACATTCAACCGTTGGAAAACAGGTTTGCAGTGATCATAATTTTACATAATAGAAACTTGCCTGCATCCCTTTCTGCTAACACTTTATGGTATCTCTGGGCAAGTTCCAACAGCTCTCTGTCCTTCTCTAGCTTACTACTCCGCTTCACGACCTTGCGCTTCGTCTCACCACTCTCCTACAAAGTCAAGCAAACCGATCTTATTTAGCAAACACTTATCCTCCTTACTAACACCAATATGACACACAGAGAGAAGTCTAAACCCTATCCATCTCAGCATTGACAACCTTTTGATTAGTCAGAGATTCCACTGGCTCTACTACACAGCACTCCTTCAAGGATTCTTTAGCATCTGCAACAAGAACATCAAAACAAGGGTAAGGAAACATAGTCCAACCTCTGAAGGCGTGGAAGAACCCGCTGAAGTTACTACATTCACCCTGAACTGTAAAGGAGATGATTGATGTTAAAAATTCACACTATCAGATCAGGAAGCTCATGATGTGCGTGCGCGCGCGCGCGTGTTTGGGGGTGAGATCACCTCCTGTGTCGCCGGCGGGTCCCGGCTGCCCGAGACCGCGCTTCGGTTCTGCAGCGGCGTTCAGAGTGAGGCTCTGCGGTGCATCGCTGGTGGCAGAGGAAGCGCCTAGGGTCTCTTCGGTGGCGGGGGGGGGCGGGGAGATGTAGCGCCTAGGGTTCGGCCATCGGTGGCGATGGCGGCCGCGTGATCGGGCTCGAGGGCGGGATGTGGGGTATCGCCGGTGGCGGGAGCGGAGGAGAGAGGATGGGCCTGGTCTATGGCCGAGCTATCGACGAAGCCGTCGGGGAGCGAGTCAGCCTCCGGGAGGCGCGTCGCCGGCGAGCCTTCCATTTGAGCCTTTCTGTGCCGCCGCGCACTCCCCTTTCCTTTTGGCAAAGAGTGTGTTTCGTTTTGGTTTCGGGGAAAAAAACATAGGCAAATTTGGATATATGCAACTAAGAAAAACGACGTTTCAAGATATGTCACTCGTAATATTAAAATTAGATTTATATCACTCTAAATTTTGTTATCTTTGATATATACCACTTTGATATTTTTGCCCCTAGCTTTTCTTCTTTCTCCCGTTTTCTTTGTCTCTCTCTTCGATTTTCTTCTAGCGATTTAGATCTCTGCCGAGACTTCCTTGTGGCACCTCCTCCCTCCGGCGTCGCCCCCGGCCCCGCGTTCGCTCTGCTGCTGCGCTGCGTGCCGCCGCACCCGTGCCCTGGCTCGGCCCTACGCCGGCCCGCTCGCCCCCGCGCCTCTACCCCAAAGCTTCCTCCTGACCCCTCCTCCTTCCTACGCTGGCCTCGGCCCCGCTCCGCTGCTGTCATCACGCTTGTGCCCCGTCTCGACCTTGCGCGTGCGCGCCTGTGCCGGAATGCACCCTTGCCCCGAGTCTTCCTCATGCCGCCGCACCCGTGCCCTGGCTCGGCCCTACGTGCGCGCGCCCCTACCCCAAAGCTTCCTCCTAGCACCTCCTCCCTCCGGCGTAGCCCCCACCTCGCGTCCACTGCTATCGTCGCTCTGTGTGCCATCGTGCCCGTGCCCCGTCTCGGCTTTACACGTGCGCACCCACGCCGGAACGCGCCCCTGCCTCGAGTCTTCCTCATGGCGTCTGCTCCCTTCGGCGTCGCCCTCGACCCCGCACCTGCTGCCGCCGCGCCCGTGCCCTGACTTGAACGGGAGGAAGAAGAAGAGCTAGGGGCAAAAATGTTCTAGAATGGCATATATCAAAGACAACAAGATTTAGAGTGGCATAAATCCAATTTCAAGATTCTGAGTGGTTGTCGTAGTGAGAAGACTAGATAGTAAAAAGAGGGGACCCCAGTGTTAGAGGACCGGGGTCCTCCAAAAGGGGCTCGATTACTAAGTGTATATGTATCTCCCAGAAAGTTCTCCTCTGTTACATGGTGGAGGGGGCTATTTATAGCCTCCCTGCACAGGCATCTAAATTTACATTTGTATCCCTAGAAAAGTACTGTGATCATAGGGGTTGCGGGGCTTTTATGCGCCCTACACGTAGCCTCTGGTACACAATGTGTCTTCTTGGACATAGCCCATTCGGGGAGTGCACCCGGTCCACCGTTCCTGTTGCTCTCGTACCCTCTGCAGAGATGACCCCTTGAGGTCATTCGCTGGTCCCTTGGAGGGTCTTCGGGGTTCCTTCGGAGGGTCTTCAGGACTACTCCGGAGGATCTTCGGGATAACTCCGGGAGGTCTTCGGGAGCCTTCGGAGAGTCTTTAGGACTACTCCGGAGGGTCTTCGGGGGCCTTCAAAGGGTCTTCGATACAACTCCAGAGGGTCTTCGGGATCCTTGGGGGGGGTCTTCGGGACCCCTTCGGGTAGGTCTCTAGGGAGACCTCCTAGGGCAACCATATTTCGCCGGGTCGTGGGGCCGGTGGGGCACCCCTACGACAAGCCCCTTGCGGTCGAGGTCCTGCTTCGCCATGGTTGAAACCGCGCCGTTCTCCTGGAAGGTCCAGGCACACCGTCCCCTCTGTCGTGGCGAGGCATGTTGTTTGCGAAGGATCTCCCGGCTCGCGGACCCTGTCCGCTTGGCAACGCCTAGGGCGTCGTGTGCCTTAATGGTTCTGGCATGCAGTGCACCGTGATGGCGCCCAGTGCCGTCGTGCGCCATATTACACTAGGGCGCCGTGCGTCGTAATGGCGCTAGGGCGCCATGCGCCGTAATGGCATTGTAGCCCGTAACGACGCCTTTTCGTATTGCGCGCCGTGTGATCTGGTGACATGTGGCGCCCTTGATGTGTGCTTGGTTGCGCGGTTGGCCACGCTTGGTGCCTCGGATATGACGAGGCGGACTAAGGAGGTCATGGGGGAGGCGTCATATACGCGCGATCTTGGGAGGTCAACCGTGACGGAGTCGGTACTTCGAACGCTTGTCGAGGAGGCCAAGCTGGAGAGTCCGGCGAAGGTCCGCGCTCCTGGGACGGAGATGGTGCCGTCCCCTCGAGCAGATAAGGTGGTTGTCTTCGTGGCTTTCTTCGACGCCGGGCTCCGGATCCTGTGCGTGGACTTGGTTAAGGTCGTTCTCCAGCTTTACGGTGTGGAGTTGGCACAGTTGACGCCGAACTTGATTGTGAAGCTAGGAGTTTTTGAATGGATGCTTCGAGCGGCCGGAGCTGCTGGTGAGGGTCGTGTTTTCGCCTTCCTGCACGACGCCCGCTGCCAACCAAAGAAGAACAACAACGGCGACACGCTGAACTTCGGCAACATTAATTTTCAGCTGAAGTCGCGGTATCAGATGTATTTGCCTGCTCCGGCGGCGCGGAACCGTTGGGAGATGGCTTGGACGCAGAGGTGGTTTTATCATACGTCCGCATCGGAGGGTGGGTTGCAATCTCGGGGTAGGCTGATACAGCCTATCGCCAGCCCCGATATTGTACTCACCGCTAGGGAGGAGGCTCTTCTACGCCTCCTTCTAGACGCGACGAGGCGCTTCTCCACGCGCGATCTGGTGGAGGAGTTCTGCGCCTTCGGTATCTGGCCCCTGGCCAAGGATTGGAGTGTTGAACGTGGCGCCTCAGGGTCCGGGCACCCGACTCTCAGCATGAAGGGTGTGAGGGTATGATTCTTGGCTCGACGCTTCTCATTTTGTGTTGATTTTGATGGGGCTGATTTTTTTCTCTTTTTTTTGCAGTCGTGCCCATCACCGAGGAGAGCCGCGTAGCGGAGGTGCTTCTGGGCCTATACACAGGCGAGGAGCACTCAAGGCACGCCCTGGTTGTGCGAGAGGGGCGACTGAATCGGGCGTACCCTTCCTTGGTTCGCCTCTCCGAGCGCCCCGACCCGGATGCCAAGAAGAAGAAATGTGCCCGCTCGGCCGAGGTTGACGGGACTGGGCCGATTTTTGTGACCCCCCTAAGCGTCGCGGGACCCTGCGACGCTGGTGCGGCCTCGCGCAATGCGGGGGGTATGGGGCGCCTGTCGAAGAGG
Source organism: Ampelocalamus luodianensis (assembly GCA_036346255.1). Taxonomy (NCBI): domain Eukaryota; kingdom Viridiplantae; phylum Streptophyta; class Magnoliopsida; order Poales; family Poaceae; genus Ampelocalamus; species Ampelocalamus luodianensis. The sequence goes on along the minus strand of CM070622.1, from coordinate 19,257,318 downwards.
CTCGCGGCGGATCCCTCGGACCGGACGAGCTCTAAGGGTCACCTTCGAACGCTGCCCCGTCCGACCCGCACACCGCTTTGAATGTGGGGGGATAGTCCTGTCGTGTTGGCTAAGCGAACCGCCTCGCAAGTGCGACAGGCTGTTGGCTCGTTTGACGTGCTGGGACTCAACGTCGACGACTCCTTCGGCAGCGGCACCCTGTCGCACGTTTACGGGCGCCATGACGATATTGACCTGGAGGTACCGCCGACGCCGCGTGGTAAATCCCTCCCCTCGCCAATCCTTGGGCGCTTCTCTTTTTTTGTGTTGATGCTGCTGAAGGTTTGTGTTTCGCAGTGGATAGTGACGTGCGGGAGGACGGAGCCGGTGATGGTGGCTCCGGTTCGACTGCTTTCGGAGGGAGACGCTCGTCGGAGCCTGCTCCAACTGGGGATCGGGGCACTGTGGACTTAGGACCAATGTGATGTGCCGACTTCCGGGTCAGCGAGGGCGCCTCGCGGGTTTGCGGGGCGGTCACCGACTTCGCTGCCCCTCCTCTGGTTCGAGAGCTATTCCGAAGGATGCCTCTAATGGACATGCTCCGGGGCATCGAGGCGAATGCCGTCAAGGTGAGCCCGACTTTCGTAGGGATCCTTCTTTTCCGACATGGGACTTCGTTTAATGGTCACGTTTTTGTAGATTGTGATGTTGTCATGGGCCCTTGGCGATGACATCGCATTTGGCTTCGCTGAGGTCCAGAAGCAGCTGGAGGATGAGCACGCCCGGAACGAAGTGCTCAGCGGCGAGCGCGACTCTATTGCCCTTAGGGTGAAAGCCCTAGAGGAGCAAGTGAAGGCCCTGCGCGACGAGAAGGTGACGCTCGAAGAGGAGGTCAGGACAGAGCGTGAGCTCTCGATCTCTATTGGGCTCGCTGCTTGGCAGGCCATGTCTCAGCTTGGTGCCGTGCCGCCAGTGAGATGTCAACGTCCGACTGAGATGGATATTGAGGGGGACATGTCTCAGCTTGGTACCGTGCCGCCAGTGAGATGTCAACGTCCGACTGAGATGGATATCACGTTTAAGCGCCTTCGGCGCGCCGGGGAGGTGTGCCTGCCAGCCGCCCGCGCATACGGTGATCATTGAGTGAAGGCGACGTGGTCGGCGACCCTCGCTTCCCTCGAGAAGGCCGGTTGCGCCCACATAGACGGCCTTGCCACCCGCTCTATTGCGGTGGCCACCGCGGACGAGGTTTTGCCTCGTGGAACCGCACGAGGTGGGCCGATAGGGTCCTCCTGCGGGACTACTGGGCCGTGCGCGGCCACACTGATGCGACAGAATCCTTTTGGGCGGTGCAGGCATAGCGGGAGAAAGGGAAGGCCCCGGCGGGGACATCGGCGGAGGATGTGGGGGCCGGTAAGCGGGGGTCGACCCAACATGATAAGGTGTGACCCTCCGCTTGCCTGATGAACTTTCTTCTTTTTTTTAGCTCGTCGCCATTAGTGTAAGTGTTTGCTTAGATTTTCTTTGCTTTTCCCGCTCCCCTTTTGCTCACTGTAAAGGGCGGGTTTTAGGAGGGGAACCTCTTTTTGTGTAAGATCCTCCGCTTTTGAATGGAAGTGTCTTGAAGTGTGATTGCGCGTGGTTTGCTTACTTGAACTTGGGCCTTGTGTGTACAGGGTGAGCGGTTGTTGTTCAAGCGCCCCGCCCTGCAGGGCACTGCTCCCTCCGAGGTGCGAGGTGTTAAGATGAGCGCTGGCCGCCAGGGCTCGAAGGACGAGCGTAGCGTGGTGTCTGTCTGGCCTTTGCAGTTGTGCTATCGGGGGTTGTTTACCACGCGCGAAGTGGCAGCGATGGAAACTAGCGAACCCGAATGGTTCTATGAAGGAATTCCAGTGTGTCCGTAAGAGGAAGGCGGCGGAGGCGTGCGAGGAGATACGAGCGTTTTGGAGGCGTCGGGACGCGTTGGGTGTGGGTGCCGATGTGGACCCCCTCGCGTCGTCTGCTGAGTCTGCGCCTCCGCTGGCTGGTGTTTCGAGCGAGAGCTCATCCGAGTCCCTAGATGAGTACGAGGTGACGCAGAGCGAATATTCGAGGTTGATAGCAGCCAGGGCGCCCGATGAGGAGCTACTAGAATGGGCTACGCGTACAGAGGTATGGGACTTCGTCCCACGGCCCCGTTGTAAGCTTGTACTGTGCACTACTTGTATTATTTGTTGTTGCGGGTTGAGCCCTTGTAACTTGTGTGCTGTTCACCACCCTTCATTTGATTAATAAATCCTGGTTGTAATAAAGGGATTTCGCTTTTTGTTGCGAGGGGAGGCGGAGCCGCGCGCCGTCCCCCTACCTTCTTTTGATAGGGCTTCGGGAGCCCTATTTTTTTACGAGGGGGGAGGCGGAGCCGCGCGCCGTCCCCTTACCTTCTTTTGATAGGGCTTCGGGGAGTCCTATTGTTTTTTTGTTGCGAGGGGGAGGCGGAGCCGCGCGCGTCCCCCTACCTTCTTTTGATAGGGCTTCGGGGAGCACTATTGTTTTTTTGTTGTGAGGGCACCATCCCCCTACCTTCTTTTGATAGGGCTTCGGGGAGCCCTATTGTTTTTTGTTGCGAGGGGGAGGCGGAGCCGCGCTCCGTCCCCCTACCTTCTTTTGATAGGGCTTCGGGGAGCCCTATTGTTTTTCGTTGCGAGGGGGAGGCGGAGCCGCACACCGTCCCTCTACCTTCTTTTGATAGGGCTTCGGGGAGCCCTATTGTTTTTTTACGAGGGGGGAGGCGGAGCCGTGAGCCGTCCCCTTACCTTATTTTGATAAGGCTTCGGGGAGCCCTATTGTTTTTTCATTGCGAGGGGGAGGCGGAGCCGTGCGCCGCCCCCTACCTTCGTTTGATAGGGCTTTGGGGAGCCCTATTATTTTTTTTGCGAGGGGGAGGTGGAGCTGCGCGTCGTCCCCCTACCTTCTTTTGATAGGGCTTCGGGGAGCCCTATTGTTTTTTTTTGTTGCGAGGGGGAGGCGGAGCCGCACTCCGTCCCCCTACCTTCTTTTGATAGGGCTTCGGGGAGCCCTATTGTTTTTTTTGCGAGGGGGAGGCGGAGCCGCGCGCCGTCCCCCTACCTTCTTTTGATAGGGCTTCGGGGGACCAAGGCCATGCGCGGTGTCTTATTTTATACACTTGTGCCTTCGGGAGGCCTCGGTGTACACCGGAGCCGAAAGCCATGTACGGTGTCTTATTTTATACACTTGTGCCTTCGGAAGGCCTCGGTGTGCACCGGGGTCGAAGATCATGCGTGGTGTCTTATTTTATACACTCATGCCTTCGGAGGGGCTTGGTTACTGAGTGTATATGTATTACTCCCAGAAAGTCTTCCTCTGTTACATGGTGGAGGGGGCTATTTATAGCCTCCCTGCAGGATATCTAAATTTACATTTGTATCCCTAGGAAAGTACTGTGACCATAGGGGCTGCAGGGGCTTTTATGCGCCTACACGTAGCCTCTGGTGCATGGTGTGTCTTCCTGGACATAGCCCATTCGGGAAGTGCACCCGGTCCACCGTTCCTATTGCTCTCGTACCCTCCGCAGAGATGACCCCTTGAGGTCCTTCGCTGGCCCCTTCGGAGGGTCTTCGGGGTTCCTTCGGAGGGTCTTCGGGACTACTCCGCAGGATCTTCGGGATAACTCGGGAGGTCTTCGAGAGCCTTGGAGAGTCTTCGGGGGGCATTCGGAGGGTCTTAGAGATCCTTCGGGGGGGGGGGTCTTCGGGACCCCTTTGGGTAGGTCTCTAGGGAGACCTCCTGGGGCAACCGTGCTTTGCCGGGTCGTGGGGCTGGTGGGGCGCCCCTACGACAGTGGTATATCTCGAAATGCTGTATTTCTGAGTGGCATATATCCAAATTTTCCAAAAAGTTATATGCCGCTACAAATATATCGGCGGATCCTTGGTCTATCATTGCTAAGTGACATCTCTCACATATCACTGTAAAATCTAAATCGTATATTTTTGTGCCATTGTCGATCAGTCAAGCTGTGAAGTGGTTGCGCAACTACCATTTTGCCCTTACCATCTTCCTCTCACTACCTCTTCTCACTCTCCCTCAGCCTTCTCCGGTTGTGAGCGGGTCGTTGCGGTTTAGTAAAGCCACCAACGCTTGGTATCGATGAAAGGGAGGTGGCCGCTGGGTGGACCTACGACTGGGTGGAGAAGGACGCCGGTGGCGGCTCGATCCACACCGAAGATGGAGGAGGATGTCGGGGGAGGAAGAGGATGTCATCTTCTTCCCCATTAAGATGGTGAGTTGCTGCTTGGTCTGGTGGGACGAGATGGAGGCGCATGGCGACGTCCGTGGCCACAGTGAGGAGTAGGAGGCGCAAGATGACAACCATGGAGATGACGACGACGAGATTTATCAGGCGACAGAGGCACCAGAGTCCATGGCAACGCCTCGGCGCGGAGGTACTGGAGGGTGGGCTCTCTGGCGCGGCGATGGCACTTGTTGTTGAGGCTTGGGGTGGAGAAGCTGAGAGTAGTGGTGACCTTATCGTCGCCACCACCATCAAGTTTGCCGCCGTTGAGTCCAACTCAAGTCCGACCGAGCTCGGTGATGACCAGATCCGGCGACGATGAGGAGATGTGTTGGTGGAAATGACCGATGACGAGATTGTGCCCGACAACGAGTGGCGACCAAGTAGGGGATAGACAGAGAAGGGGGATGTAAGGAGGGAGTGGTAGGGGCCGGCACACAAGGGGGAGAGAGAGAGGAATATGAGAGGGAGGAAGAGAGAGAAAGGGTGGCACAAGTGGAGGAGCTTGCCCGTCGGGCTAGGCGATGGCGGCCGCACAAGTAGACGGACGTGACGGCGTTGGGTGAAATGGAGGAGAGAGAAGCAGGAAAGGGGAAGAAAGGAAAAGGAAGAGAAAAAGAAAATAAGGGTATTTTGGAAAAAGTTGACGAAAAAATCTAATGGAGTTGATGCAGTGGCATAAAAGGGTATGATTTCGATTTTGTAGTGACATGTAAGGAAGATGTCACTATATAAAAAAATTTATTTGGTTTTGGGAGATTTCAGGGAGGAATGGTTCGAGGCTGCTGCAAGCCTACGCGGCCAAGGTCACTCGTAAGGGAAAATCAGATATATGTCATTGCTCATTTTGACACTACATTTTCCACCGCTCCTGCCGCAATTGATTATTTGCCACCAGGTTCCTCTATTTCTCTAGGATTTGCCACTTTGGGCTTGAATTGTCCATTTTAGTCCTCCTTACTTCTTCCCCCCTTCTTCCTCCTCGTATCACTTTGCTCCTCCTGCCATGGCTGTTCGACCCAAACTCCAAATCCGTTCAGGAACTCGGAGCATTGGCTAACCACCTCGGTGTCCATGGGCGAGCAATCGCCCTACTCGGCCACACACAACATGGGGAGGGAGTATGCGCAGCATGGTAGGTCGTCGCCGCCGCAGGCATGGGCGGATCCAAGTGAGGCTTGGGGGTGCACAGGACACCGGGTCTGATTTTATTTTACCTTAGCACAGTCTTTCTATACATAGGTGTGCACCTCTGAAGAATCTAGACCCACCATTATGAGTTAATGGAGTATCTTGGTGATTAATGATAAATCTATATGTGAGATTAACACTTTTATTGATATACCTATTGTTTAGTCTCAATTGGATACAAAGGTAGAAATCATGGAGGTATACATTTGATATCATATTCTTATATCTTGTTGTATTCCTCGGATCTAAAATATAGATTGAACTCTACTAAAAGTTTAACTTGAATATGTGCATATGTTTTTATTACACACTCGTGTATGCACACATTTAGGGGGAGTTCACCCTATATTTTGTGGTTTCATTAGTATATATCCATATTCTTTTATTCATGTATATTGGGATCTCTACTTTGAAACACATCTTTTGAGTATATAAGACATTTGTAGTTCATATATACTCATAATACTTTATATTCAATTATTTGTAACTGTGTTATGGGACTAATGTGTGTGCTAAGATGTTTTAGAGGCTTAGTCCCGGAGTTTGAATGAAGACATGAAAAGGAAATGCAAAGGGATAAAAGATCGATATGGCTCAAGACAAAGGAGTCATGCATTACATTTCGAATAGCTTCCGGAAGAACTTTAGTGGAAATTGGTACGACCGCATTTGGTAAGTGGTACTACCGGTGTGCGGTAGTACCGGGTTTTACATGGCAGTATGTTCATTCCAGAGAACTCGTTTTTGGTGCTCTATTCTTCTTTGGAAAAAATGGTAGTACTGAAGTGCTCTTGGCGGTACTACTACACAGTGGTATGACCGGAGTTCTTTGAGCGGAACTACCGTGGAACGTTTGGACCGTCCGAACGTATGATCCGATCGTGTGGACAAAACGAGTGGTCCGAACGTTCAATCAAATCTGATCAGATCACGTGGACAGTTGTCGGGACCCAAAAATACAATTCTGGACCCTTTGTGTATACTGCACTAGTCGAGGATCACGCTAGTGCACACAGTGGCAACATCGATGAAATATCATTTCCATATACAAAGATGACTAATAAATAGGCAAATAATAATAAATATCAGAATAAAGACCTTAAGGTCAAAGCTTAGAATTAATACCTCAGAAGGCGAATAGCTCAATGAAGCTGCAGCGGAACGAAACAAAATAACTTCAGTGAAACCCATCCATATGCCCACAGGCAATCGGCTGGGGTGCGCGACCTAGTTCTCCACGATCCTTGAAGTAGACCTTGTTAACCGACGATTCATCCACATCTGTAGGTTTGGGCGCAAGTTTTACAACAAGCGTGAGTACACAACCGTACTCGCAAGTCATACCACATAATGTAATTTATAAATGCAGGCTTATTCCAAAGGAAATAGCTTCTGTGGTTATTTTGCAGAAATGCAACATTTGCTATTGAATACAAACAATAGATTGAAAGCATAATTCAAAACAAATAGACAATATTATTTTAACATTTATTTTCACAAAGACACATAGCCTAATCAAATTCTTTCACACAACCATATGACTTAAATCACACAGCCGTCCCTTCCCAATAGTTTTATGAAAATCTACCCCTCGTGTGAAATCCCCGAGCATGTCTATGACCGCGGACGCGGCTATTCGAATAGATTGTTTAACACTCTGCAGAGGTTGTACACTTTACCCACAAGATGCAATCAATTGGATCAAAGTCGATCACAACAAAACCTTTCAGAAACTTCATCTTAAACATTGACATTCCCAGTGTGCTTTACCGCTAGACCAACCCACATAGAAAGCCAGTCTGACACACACCGCTGGACAGGGATGCGACGAACCGTCCCGTGATGCAACTACTAGGTAGTCACACCTCCACCCTGTCACGAAGCCTAACCTATCCACCTGAACATCAATGCCGAGACTCCATAACCTACTAAGTTAGACCCGTCCTATCAGGCATGTGGTCGTACAGTAAGGTTCAGTTCAATGGCGCACAAAGTTAAGTCCTTAATTGACTAAGGCAAGACTTCTATTTTCTAACTATGTCACAAAGATTATCATTCCCATTCACAAAGTCCACCATATCACACAGTATCCACCACTTGCCTCAGTCTAAATCCTTTCCCACCCTGTTGGTTTAGTGAAACACATGCTATCACAAAGTAATAACACATAGCACACACAATTTTATCACAAAGTTTCATAATCACTTAGTCAAATTTATAATTGCAACTCAGGTGATGATGATGACTCGTTGCATGGCTAAGCAATCTACTCGTACTAACCAACCCACGTTGGTAATACCACAACACCAACTAAATATGAACCATCTAGGGTGACAAAAGATCATGACATACAATAGACAAAGTGGATATAACAAATTGGATTAATAGCTAAATCCAAAATCATTTAAATAATTACTTAAAGTAAATGCACTAATTTGAATCAAAGTATTTTTGAAAGCTGGGATTCAATATGATCAAAGGTATAACTTGCCTTGCTATAACAATGATGATCTTATTTTATCTTCAATCTTCTACTTGCTTGATCTTCAGCTCCTTCGGATGATTCCAAGACTTCGACGTCTAACGAGAAAGAAAACGCAAAACAAACTAAATTCAAAAGACAAATCAAATAAACTCCAAATTGTAATTGAATGGTACTGAAAGATAGATATTGAATTTAGATGAATTTAGAAACTTGAACGGGTTCAATTGGAATTCGGATGAAGAAGATATGACTCTCGGAAGATTGAAATTCACATGAAATGATGAAAAAGCTCTACGAAATATTCTCAGAATATTCTATTCCGAAAATATTAGAAAAAGAATGAGTGTATGATAGGTGGGACCGACTGGTATTTATGGATTTCTAGAATTAAAATAATTCCAGAAATAAGGTAGAGAGAGTGACATGTGGGACCAATAAGATAAACGACTTTTCAAGAATTAAATTAATTCCCAAAAATAGAATTAAGGGTTGACATGTGGGCCACTGGTCTATGGACCAGGTCCACAGAGGTATGCTAGTCCACGGTGGACCAAGCTCATGAATAGGGTTGACCAAGGTTTGACTGACATGCGGGATCCACATGTAAGTGAGGGAAATAAATAAGGTGTTTAATTGGGTGAATGATATGTGGGGTCTACATGGAAGTGATAGAGATATATATGACTTGGCTTGATTTGATGACAAAGCCCAATTCACAGAGAAGGGAATGAATTAACAGAGAAGCATGCATTGAAAAAAAATACTACATGCAATGGTTTACAAAGAACAGAGAACAGATCTCAGAAGGCTGCACGTTGGTCTAGACTCCAGAGAAGAATCATAGAACAGGTCTTCACAGCTTGATCTTGTGGCATGGAATTGGCAAGCAAAAATAATAGAGAAATAATTAAGAGAAAGATCCACAGAGATATGCTTGCACTTGAATTGTTAGCTTGGTTGGATGACAAAAGAACCATACAACAGAGAATCAACGAACTAGATAACATCACACAGAAGGAAGCTACGCTCTGGTCACACGTAGGAATAGTGAACACAGATTAGGCTGATTCTTGCTCACCATGTCGGCGGTGGACAAAAGCGACGCGGCAGTAGCAAAGGGGCAAAACGGAAAGGAAACGATGAGCCGAAGATGATGACGCGGTCCGGACGTCGAGATTTTGCTCCATGCGACGGCAGCGACGCGAAGAACGGCGACGACAGCGGCCTCACGGGCGCGTACCACTTCGGGCGACATTCTGCGAAAAGAAAGGTGAGCACGGCGTAGAATGCGGCGACGCGAACTCAACGGTGGTGGAGTTGAAGGCAGGGGATCAACAGTTGCAGAGTAATTGGTCGGAGAAGGATGACGTACAAGAGGCGAGAGAACGTCCGATTCTTGGCGCACGGTGGATGAAACTTGAATCTACAAGATGCGAAAAAATAGGTATCGACGAGGGGCATAAGGTGATGCGATTGGATTTTGGAAAAACTTACCGAGGAAGCGACGAACGCGATGAACACGTTTCAGCATTATGGTTTGACATGGCCGACGGTGCTCCGGTGATCTTCAGGCGAAGAGGAAGGAACCATGACGTAGAACGCGACGACGCGAAGCCAACGCCGCAGACGGTTCAGCCGGGGGACGTCGGATGAAGGCGCAGTTCGCCGGAGAAGAACTTCGGTTGAAGCTCGGTTTTCTGGAGATTGTGACGAAAATAGATCGGTTTGGAGGAAACCAATTTAGGGGATTGGAAGAGGAGATCAAGGCGGACGCGTGGGCGCAAACGGTTCGCTTTTATATGCACCGTGGAGGAAGATATGGAATTTGGAAGGTTTGGTTTGCTCACATACAGAGAACGAACTCATCTGTTCGGTTCGAGCTGGAAGATAAATAGTGTTTCATGATTTACTGTAGCACATGGTAGGAGAGAGAAAAAGACTGATTTTCGGAATTAAAATAAAAGGTCGAAAATCGAGGAGATCAAATAAATAGCAAACAAATCCAAAAAAAATCTCAGAAAATACCAAAAAATTCCTTGAAAGACAAGGAAGCCAAATAACATAAGTTTTTATTTAATTAATATTTAGATTAGTCAAATTAAATATTTTTAATTTAGAAAATTCCCAATTAAGCTTTATTAATTCAAATAAAATTGGTGAAATTTTCCAGGGACCTAAACTACTCAAAAGATTTTTGAAAAGCCAAATTTTGGGACGTTACAACAGTCCAATTGGGTGAGCTGGTCTGGTCGCACTTGTGTTAGCAGTAGTACCGGAGATATTTTGGCGGAACTACCGCATCGCGGTTTGACCGCAATTCCTAAGCGGAACTACCGCAACGCGGTGTAACCGAGAATTAGCAAGCGGTACGTTATTTCGAGAATTAGCAAGCGGTACGTTATTTCCAGTAAGTGCCGGTTTTGGACCTCAAAGTGAAGCGGTAGTACCGCCCTTGTGTTTCGGTATGATCGGTCAGTGGAACTACCGCAAGATCAATGGCGGTAGTACCGCATCTATCATAAATGGCTTGTTCAAAAGCATTTAATACATGTATATCTTGGTAATTAATGTTAATCATTGTGGGACTAACAGTTTTCATGAGTTGGATGAATATGTTATGCTCTAGGGTGATGAAGACTTTGGATGACATCTTGAGTTGGTAGTCATCAAGTCAAGGTTCAAGAAGATGATGTATCATATGTTGATACATATCAAGATGTCGAAGAGGAGATGATCATGAGTTAATCATCAAGTCAAGAGAAGACCCATCATGTGTTGATGGAGGACTAGTATAGTATGCATCATGGGTTGATGCATATAAAGACAATGACCCGAACTTGAAGTGAATATATGCATCATCAAGCTTCAAGGAAATACTCAAGGCAAAGGTATGACTAGCTAGGGCTAATGATGTATTCCTAGTCTTTTATCGATCTTGGTGTTTGGTTGGAAGACCATATTGCTAGTATAGGTTGTCATACTATTAAGAGGGGTCTTGCCTAGTAGCTTGAGTCTCATCATGTGTTTATAACTCAATCTCGCTTGCTCTAGCTCACCGTGATATGATGCTATTATTTGCGAATGTGTTTTGCAAATAGTTGAGGCTCATACATCTAATCCTTGTAGCATGTGACTATACTTTGCAAATATATTTTACAAATGGTTGAAGTCCATGTACCTACTCCTTGTGGCATGATCTAAGTTTGCAAATGTGTTTTGCAAATTGTTGGGATTCATGTGTATTCCCTTGACATGGTCTAAGATAGCTTGTTGCTTTTTTCTTGGACTTAGACCATGGTGTGACTCTATGAAGTTCTTGTGCTTTCTGCATTGAGCTAATATGTTTGAGATCATGCAATCAGGTGGGTTTGTAGCCCTCTGAATAAGCTTTCAATAGATTCTAGGATCACTCAATTCCGACATCGGAGTCAAAAGTTATGATCCTTTTACCGAGTGTCGTCTGTGCTGAAAAAATGGTCTGCAGAACTACCGCCTTATAAGAGCGATACTACCGCAGAAAGGTAGTACCGCGGTTTGTACTGCGATAGTACCACACCAAGTTTGTAATTGCTAGTTTTGGGGCTGTTTTGTTTCCAACGGCTAGTTTTTGTTGTGGGAGCTATAAATACCCCTTTGGCCGGTTGAGAGACAATCTTTACCATCCTATTTCATTCTATTGAGCTAGTGTGAGCCTCTCATCTCAATTGTGTATGTGTTGCACCTTGTGAGCAAAGAGAGAGGGTCTAGTTGCATGTGTTACAACTAGAATTAGATCGATCGCATTTGATAAGTGGTACTACCGGTGTGCGGTAGTACCGGGTTTTACATGGCGGTATGTTTATTCCAGAGAACTCGTTTTTTGTGCTCTATTCTTCTTTGGAAAAGTCGGTTGTACTGAAGTGCTCTTGGCGATACTATCGCACAGCGGTATGACCGGAGTTCTTTGAGCGGAATTACCGTGGAACGTTTGGACCGTTCGAACGTATGATCCAATCGTGTGGACAAAACGAGTGGTCCGAACGTTCAATCAAATCTGAGCGGACCATGTGGATAGTCCGATCAGGTGAGCTGGTTCGGTCGCACTTGTGTTAGCGGTAGTACCAAAGGTATTTTGGCGGAACTACCGCATCGCGGTATGACCACAATTCCTAAGCGAAACTATCGCAACCTGGTGTAACCGAGATTTAGCAAGCGGTACGTTATTTCCAGTAAGTGCCGATTTTGGACCTCAAAGCGAAGCAGTAGTACCGCCCTTGTGTTTCAGTATGACCGGTCAGTGGAACTACCGCATGATCAATGATGGTAGTACCACACTTGTTAGAAATAGCTTGTTTGAAGCATTTAATACATGTATATCTTGGTAATTAATGTTAATCATTGTGGGACTAATATTTTCCATGAGTTGGATGAATAGGTTATGCTCCAGAGTGATGAAAACTTTGGATGACATCATGAGTTGATCATTATCAAGTCAAGGTTCAAGAAGATGATGTATCATGTGTTGATACATATCAAGATGTCAAAGAGGAGATGATTATGAGTTGATCATCAAGTCAAGATAAAACCCATCATGTGTTGATGGGGGACTAGTAAAGGATGCATCATGGGTTGATGCATATCAAGACAATGACCCGAACTTGAAGTGAAGATGTGTGTCATCAAGCTTCAAGAAGATGCTCAAGGCAAAGGTATGACTAGCTAGGGCTAAGCATGTATTTCTAGTCTTTTACCGGTCTTGATGTTTGGTTGAAAGACCGGATTGTTAGTATAGGTTGCCATACTATTAAGAAAGGTCTTGCCTAGTAGTTTGAGTCTCATCATGTGTTGATAGCTCAATCTCGCTTGCTCTAGCTCATCGTGTCATGATGCTATTATTTACGAATGTGTTTTGCAAATAGTCGAAGCTCATGCGTCTAATCCTTGTAGCATGTGACTATACTTTGCAAATCTGTTTTACAAATAGTTGAAGTCCATGTACCTACTCCTTGTGGCATGATCTAAGTTTGCAAATGCGTTTTGTAAATTGTTGGGATTCATGTGTATTCCCTTGACATGGTCTAAGATAGCTTGTTGCTTTTTTCTTGGACTTAGACCATGGTTGTGACTCTCTGAAGTTCTTGTGCTTTTTGCATTGATCTAATGTGTTTGAGATCATGCAATTAGGTGAGTTGTGTAGCTCTCTGAATAAGCTTTCAATAGATTCCAAGATCACTCAATTCCGACATCAGAGTCAAAAGTTATGATCTTTTTACCGAGTGTCGTCTGTGCTGAAAAAATAATCTTCGAAACTACTGCCCTTATAAGAGCGGTACTACCGTAGAAATGTAGTACACGGTTTGTACCACGGTAGTACCGCACCAAGTTTGTAATGGCTAGTTTTGGGGCTGTTTTGTTTCCAATAGCTAGTTTTTGTTGTGGGGGCTATAAATACCACTTTGGTCGGTTGAGAGACAACCTTTGGCATCCCATTTCATTATATTGAGCTAGTGTGAGTCTCTCCTCTCAATTGTGCATGTATTGAATTGGATTGAGTATCCATTTGTGTATGTGTTGTACTTGGTGAGAGTCAAGCAAGAGGCTTGGCTTATTATTCTTGGTATTTACCGACACCTAGACGGCGTGGAGGCGTTGTGGTCCGGTGATCTTCTTAAGAAGCATGTGAGAATACTCGGCGTGTTGTGAGTGGTTTGATGCTCGCTATCTTCAGAGTGGAGGAAGAGCAACCCCGAGTGGATCGAGGTGTTTGGCTTAATTCGTGGAGCTGGTCCAATTAGTTTGAGCTTACCTCAACGTGGATTAGGGGAGACTGCAAATCTCTGAATACCACGGTAAAAATATTCCTGTGTCATTGTGGTTTGTTCACTTGTGTTTTACTTTGTACAATTTACATTTATAGAATTAAATTGCTTAATTATCTTTGTATGTTTATTATCTTGTTAATAGTCTTATATTACTGGTGCACATAGTCAAAACTAGTTGATTTAGGTTTTAATTGAGCAAAACTGATTGATTCATGTTTTCGCATAAAACTCGATTTTAGCCAAAAGATTTTAAAACATGTCTATTCATCCCCCTCTAGTCGGCCTCCTAGATCTTACAACTTCATAATATAATATCAGTGACCCTATACACATGTGATGATATATATAGAGACACCCGATTATTTTTATTATAGATCAGCCACTGGCCGCAGGGAGCCATGCACCTAGAGGAAGTCAAGAAGGCCAGCGAGATCCGAAGGCGGCGTGCTCCATGGCGGCTAGCACAGGGCGGCGAGGATCCTGCAGCGGCGTGCTCGAAGGTGGCGGCGTGTACAAGGGCGATAGGCTCGGGGGCAGGCGGACGACAATGGGACAATACCGAGGAGGTCGACGACGACAGGGTAAGGACCTAGCTGCTACCGATCCTTGATGTGCTTGGGGTCGTGGTGCTGGGCGAGGAAGACGTCGCGAGGTTAAAGGCAGCCGGACAGTTTGGGGGAGAAGGCGATGGGGGTGTTGGCTAGGAGGACATCGTCGCCGGGAAGAAAGATGGTGGTGAGCACCATGGCCGATGAGTGAGGAAGGAAGTAGTTAGAGGAAGAAGAAGGGGGAGGGAAAAATTTGTCCACAGTGGCAAATCCTAGAGAAATAGATAGATCCGGTGGCAAAGGATCAAAATTACGGCGGGAGAGAAATAGATAGATCCGGTGGCAAAGGATCAAAATTACAGCGGGAGCGATGACAAAATCTAGATTGCCAATATGAGCAGTGACGTATATCCTATTTTCCCCACTCATAACTAATAGCACACTGTTCGTTACAATAATAAGTTTGTTTTTCTATGGAAAGGTTATAATAAGTTTGTTATACTAAGGATTCAGGGCTGTACAACCGTCATGTTCATAGATGAATTCGTTTTTAATCGTCGTAGTTTCAGTAACTAATATTTGAATATACTGATCAACAATTCAGAAACAAGCGATCGAGCTGTCGAATTTCAGCTTGGTTGGACATGATACTTTGTTTCTACTACATGCTTGGAGAAGGGTAACAACTAACAACATGTAATGTTTGCGTATAGCCAAGCCAAAATGCATATACTATTTGCACAAGTGAATACTTGATTTTGGCCACACAATACAAAAGGAACGGACTAGTCTCAGATTTACCCCCAAGAAGCGCCGTCCAATGATTAGTTAAACTCAACTGTACGATTTGCATCCTCCACGCCACAAACCACGCAAACACTCGGACGGGCACCGGTAAGCTACACCTCATATGCCACCCCAGCACTCCAGTAGCCGCATGCCATGTGGTATATTCAGGCACAATAAGATCAGCCTGAATTTTGACTAATAATTTTTTGAGTTCTCATCTCCATGGGCTTGCGAAACATGGCAATTGCGTAGTACAAGTAGTACCAAGTTACTCACATTAGTACACAAGGCCGTGCAAAGCATAATACTCGTATAGCACATACAGGATATACGACGTTGCACCGTGGAGCCAAAGATTTTCATTTGGTTTTGCTGTAGAACCTACAAATAGTGAGCATGTGAAGCCAAAGATTTTCATTTGGTTTTGTTGTGGAGTCTACAAATAGAGCCTGCGAAAATTTTGCTGATTGCTAACTTCATACATGCGTAGATTTTCAAATGAAATCTTATGAGTTCAACAACCAACTTGCATAGCGCACCGTTCCTCTCGAGTTTGTAGGATTTGTGGCAGAGGGGCAGTGATTTTCACCATCTGCAAAGCCAACCATGATAAGTATAAAGTCATTAAAAAGTAAGGAATGAAGTAATTACAATGATGTCAGTTAAGACAACATCAAAAGTTGCTTTTAACTTCTTCATCTGGTTCTCTCTTTAATTTGAGTGCTAGGCCTCCAGATACACTCAACCTGACTGTCAATCATAGCCTTTGTTGCTTGGTGAACCAAAAAAAGAAAGGAGCTAAAGAGAAATTTAACTAACATTTTCTTAGAAAGAAAGGAAGAAAAGATGATCAAGCAGTTGATTGCATAGTTCCTTCTGCCAACCAAATTGCTGCTTTGTTCAGGCTAATAGTAAACTAACATAATACTCCCTCTAGTCACAAATGAGTGACGCCCTGCGTGCAGTCAAATCCTATTAACTTTGACCAAAGATATTGTTTACAACATATGGTTTGGATATATAAAAATAACGCGAGTGAATTTGGCATGAAAAATACTTTCATAATATTGTACTTTTATAACTTTTTTTAAATATATGATAAAAGAATTTAGTAGTCAAAGGAGCATCTTGTTGACTTTGAAAAGTAAAAAATGTCACTCTTTTGTGACTGGAGGGAGTAGTACTTTATACAGGAGTAAACCTCGGTTTTCATTTTGAGAGAGAGAGAGACCATTCTTTGTCACTTCATAATGTTTACTCTTCTTTTCTTGCAAACTGACCCCCCCCCCCAACAATAGTCTTATCAGCAACAAATCACAGAATTTGTAAATTCATTTCCCATTCAATACATGCATTTAATTCAGTTCTTGAGATCGTAAGCTACTGTACGAGTCAGGTAGCGACTACTTTCACTTATCATTACCTTATTTGTAGTTGGATGACAAAGAACCAGCCAATGAGCATGTAGGTGATACCCACAGTCTCCAGGAACAGGTTGTGAAGGCCTCTCATAACCTCTGAAAAGGGCAAGAAAGCTTAGTTGAACTAAATACAAGAACGAAAGAAAATATTCATATATAGAGGTATCTCAGCAGAAATTAAAGATGGAAGAATTACCCATCATATGCAAAAGAACTATCTGTACTACTAGATTCCGGTTCGTCAGATTTCGGCTGCCCACCAATACCATAGAGAGGATCATCTGGTGAATTAAAACAAATGATAAATCCTTTACTGTACGAAATCTGAAATCTATGTTAGATTTTAATGAAGCTGGGACCTCTCATGTCCTTTATATATAAAAAACTTTACTGATGCTATACAAAAATGCTTTGTCCCAAGGCTGGAAGACAAGAATTAAAGTACTATTATGTCCAGCACGGTGAACCAATAAGCGTCTTGACTTACCTACAAGAGGGTGCCCAATGTATGCAAGGTGTATCCGTATTTGGTGGGGCCGTCCTGAATGGATTTCGACCTGCATCATTCAAGGAAAGGAAATATCACAGTAGAAAACACCCAAGGTGACAAAAAGAAAGAAACAATAATTTTGTGTTATAAAGCTTATTTATATGAATATGTAACGGCAGGACTGAACACCAATATATTGTTAACAGTTAAGCATCATACCTGGACCAGTGTTTGATTTTGGCGCTGAAGCCTCTCAAGAGCACACACTTTGCTCATTGCTGGCTTCCCTGAAAATTGACAGAGCGAGGCAAAAAAAAAGACATAATAAATCAAGTGAAGAAAATTAGCGAAGCAAGATTTGCTCAATATAAACTATATTATCTATTGAAGTAAGCTCATTCTTGACTCAGAGGGCCGTTTTCACCACTTCAAAGTTACGCCAGTAAAATTGTAGTACCTGAGGAACATGCCGCATAAAGTCCCTCTGCAACTCCAGGATAATGAACTAATCCTATGGGTTGGGTAACCACGTCCTACAGGTGCGATGGAAAATAATTATACAATAAATACTAGTGTGCAAAACTGACCATATGTACACAATTTCTAAAAAAGTATGCAACAGTGATCAGAAAAACAGGGGATCGCAATCAATAGAACTGAAAGGCAAGTATAGCACCGTGAATATCAATTTTATATTGAATAAAAACATATCAGAATAGTGTAAATAACAAATATGAGGGGTAAAGGACAGCACACCTCATCATTTTCAAGTATGCCAGTTACTAATGCTCGATAGAATTTTGAAATTTTTCGTTCTTTGCCAAGCTCTGTTTTGTCCCTGTAAACCATGCTATTCATTTAAACAGTACTGGGTAGGGTAAACAGTAGAAAGATATTTTTTTCAAATTAGAAAGAGAAAAGGTTTTACACCTTTTGTTTCCAGCATTTATAGTTCCTTCTGCAAAATAAGATGCAAGTCGAACTTTGGCAAGCTTTGTCTTGGCACAAAGCAGTAGACCTAACATAGAATGTGCAGGTCATCAGCAATAGCAAAGGCATTGAATGTGCAGTGGTGACAAACATTGTTCTGTGAGTCACATTTCATTACTGAAGCATTCTTTGTTATACCAGTGAACATCCTTTTCCGGTTATATATTTATATATTATGATTTGGACCCTTTTCTGAGACAGTAGTGTTGGTATGGAAAAAAAAAATTGACATCAACATCTTGGAACATATCAAAGTAATGCCCGGAACAACTACTATTTGTTTCCCCTAGATTCCTAGTTTCACGTGCAGGAACAATTTTACATCTCCTAGACCTCAATTGAGTGTCTATGCAACAGAGTTCCTGAGTATGACTGAACAGAATGAAAAGCAAACCTGATGTGCCCCTCCCTAATCGATGAACAGGCACAGGATGTGATTGCACATTTTTTCTCTTCGAGCAGCTTGATGAGGGCATCTTCCAGTCTTTCCATTGAAGTTGTGCTAGAACAGTGCGCTGTTGGAAGAGTCCTTTGGGTAGAACTTGCAAACCAGAAGGCTTATTAAGGGCGACCTGATAAAATCTTCTTCAGCTGATTTATAGTTCTGAACTTCTGATTGTAAATATAGCTCTATGTGTTCTTAGTTCTTACTAATTTTAACAAACATGCACAGGAGACGGTAGCATTTGGTTTGCTCAAACCAGATAAAAATTAGATGGGACTTGAAATTTGAACCTCGCCAACCAACGAGGGCTATCAAATGCTGAAAGTTGGATAGAGTATCCGACGCCACCCGGCTATCCTCCCGGTGATGTTCAGTTGTTTACCCCTATGATCGAAGGATCATAATGTTTGGTATCAGAGCCAACACCATGGCTTTTGCTGCCAAGTTATCCCTACTAGACAACCTGATGGAGTCGACAAAGATGACGTTGAAGATGATTTGATGTTTCAACATATTTTGCCCACCCCATCGGAGGGGTTTGTCGCCCTATGTTATAGCTCGAGGATGAGCTATTTCACCGAGAGGAGTGTAATGTCACGTGCGCACTGTTCACAGGGAATGGTTACTGTTCCCATGTTTACTGTTCACCCACAGATAGTTTCCTTAGTAAGGGATTATATTGATTTGGTTAGTTTGGAAACTTATCTTCAATTAGTTTGTTTCTATAATTTAGAGATTCTTTCTTAAGAGTCAAGTCAAGTTATTTCTATAAAAAAGATGACATTGTATCTTTTTTAAACAAGCAATGAGAATACAATAGTCTAAGTCCCAATCCCCTTCGTCTCTCCAATCTATAGTTTTCCTCTCCTCTAGCAGTCGACACCACCCGGCTATCCTCCCGGTGATGTTTACCCCTATGATCTAAGGATCATAACAAGTGTGTTGTAAACAATCTTTTCTGCACAAGACACAGGTTGATTTGCATACCATGTCATCATCTTCATAAAGCACTTCAATCAAATGTGGTGCAAATGGCTCCTGCCATGCGAGGCGATGATATACCAATTTAGAACCGTCCCTTAAATACAAAGCCAAATTTGATACATATCATACTATCATGGACTTGTTTCAAAAGGTACTACAAACATAAAGGAAATAATGAAGGAAGGTAACAATGATAGCACGCTTGATGCAAATATATACTTCAAACAGAAGAGGAAAGCTACCTGAGAGTCATATCTGGATCAGTGACAACTTGGCCATCAACTACTATCTGCAAACAAAAACACAAAGCCTTCATTTGCATTCAAACAAACGTTTACCATAAAAGTAAAAAAAACTAAACTAATTAGCCTATACATTTCTCATAAATTTTCTTATGCGTGTATTTGAAAACGCACCATAGCTCAAAAAGGTAAAGGGAAAACATCAGCATGCAGGATGCCATAAACCTCAAAGCTAGTAACTCATGCCAAACAGATATCCACTCATTGCAAAAATAAATAAATAAACAAATAATTTCCATTAGTTCATACGCAGATCTTACCAAATCAGACACACTATGATACACACAATACGAAAAAAAGAGAGAAAAACAGAACACAAAGAGAAGTTAACTAGATGATGCATGCTCTACCTGGCCTTCACCAATCCTCTTAATCCACCTGCAGAGGCGTGGTACCACCATCATCAAATCAACACAGCATTCCAGCCATCAGAGAAACCAAATACAAAAAGGAAAAGGAAACAACCAGACACCATCTGATCACGGAGATTAGGAAGCGAGCATGGCCGTAAGCTACATACCCTGGCAATGGCGCAGAGCTCTTGTAGTTAACAGAGTAGAACTCGATCAAGGTGGTGGTGGTGTCCGCATCTGCTTGCATGTGAGGAAATCAGAACAAGTCCCAAACCAGAGAGAGAGAGAGAGAGAGAGAGAGAGAGAGAGAGAGAGGAGGGAAGAGAGGCGGACCAGCGCATCGGAACGTGTCAGTGTAAGAGAGGCCTTCGTTGAGCTCCGGCCATGGCCTCCCGAACGAGTAGATCGCCTGTGACAGCGGAGTTTCTCGGGCGGCGGCGGCCATCGCCTCGGCCATCGGGTGAGAAGAGCTTTAAGGGTACAATTGCGTATTGATCCACCAGGTTTGGGAAGACTGATGGTTTGCTCCATCTTTCACGCGGATTTGCTACTATTTTAGATGCACTTGATTATTTGCTTCATATTTATATTTGGCTTGATCATTTATTATTTTCTGTCATTTTCGTATTTTGTAATTCATTTTTGCACTTTACCCCACCTGAAATGATAGTTACAGCCCAAGGACCGTTTGGTCGAGGGCATATGATTCGATCAGGTCCGATGCACGCACCAATCGTGCCACCCTCCCCGACCTCCTCTCTCGACTACCAAGGCGACCAAGGTGGTGACACTCTCCCCTTCACCGACGATGTCTCACAGTAGCTCCCCCACTTAGTCTAGCAGGAGTACGGTGCCCTTGGTGGGGCATGGGAAGAGCGGGTTGCCCCTCATTGATTGCCCCTGCATGTGGATGAGAGAAGGTCGTAGAGCTCACTTCAAAGATGAAGACTAACCCGAGGAGGAGTTTTGTGAAGTTCCCCAAGAATTAGCCGAATGTAAGTTTTGCTATGATTTGTAACCTCTCCTAGTTGGATATGTGGTATTGATACTTATCATGGTAGGATAGCAGATGGAGTAGGGTTCAATTTGGGTTTTAGGGTTCATGCAAATGAACAGGAAATTGGGAGAAATCACTTATTTTTCGGGTTTTAGTTATTTTTTTTTGTTGCTCAGGTGCCGAATAGTTGCACTTTTTTCATGTGGTTGGATCAATACCAAGATCACCTAGTAGACATTGGGCTAGTTCATGTGGATAGCATTTGCCCTGCGGATGCTATTCCTGGTCTTCTTGAAGTGATCTCCGAGCTGAAGGAAGGATATGGTTCCATGAAAGGTGATCTTGAAATTCTGAAATCTAGAATTGCTAGTATGAAGGTTGAGGTTGGTTCCATGCATGTTGAAATGGATGTGATCAAGTCCTTCGGCTCTGAGGTGGATGACATGATGAGCAAGCTCATGAAATTTGGAGAGTTGCATATGCTTACCAATAGAGTCACTGTTATGCTTCTTCTCTTACTATCATAGTGTTGTAAGTAAAGTAGTTGTGGCTTGTAATCGTTATGCACAGGAATAGATGTTTCGGCAATGTAGTTGTGATTTTGAAATGCATGTAATGAAACCTTTATGTAGTAGTTCTGAGCTAGATGTAGTTGTGATCCTGGAATGCATGTATCGAAACCTTTATGTATGGTTTGCAATGGATGGTATGGTTTGCAGTGAAATGAGGACACATTAGTCAAGCTTCGCAAGACATTTTCACATAGAATTGAATAGGCATGAACTGGCAATGACATTTTTCAGAAAAGTACATAGCATTAAACAAAACTTAGCATTCAATAGCCCTGACAATGCAATGAGTTCACAACTCACACAAACTGCAAATTAACATAGTTCACATCTCAAACAAACTGCAAATTAACTGAGTTCACAAAGTGCATACTAAGTGAGTTCATAGCTCACGCATAATGCAAATTAACTGCGGTCACATCTCATACCGAGATTAAAATAAGTTGTTTTGGGCCATCAAACAAACAAAAGTAGTTTTTAGATATTATGTTTCTTCCTAGGAGTCATCTTCTTGGCAGGCCTTGACTTTCCTAGTGATTTTGTGGCCATTGTTAATTGTGATGTTGCGTCTCCTATGGATAGTGTCAGTTGTTTGCAAAAAAAGATGAATTAGTATCGAATCGCACATGCACATGAATGGAAAGGACAGGGTTTTCATTGGTTGACCTTCTTATGACAGGTCTAGGAATATCATGCAATTGGGGAGGGATGTTGAGCCTTAGCCTTGGGAGTGTATAAGGAAGTGAAGTGCTTGGACATGCAGCCCTGGATGTGCTTGGACCTGTAGTTCTTGATGTATTCTTCTTGCTCCTTTGTTTCCTGTGACAAATAAACAGGGCACATCATTGGGTTACACATTAGACACACCAACTTATCACAAGAAATTTACTTTTATCTTTTCTTTGTACCATTGAGATGACAACAAGCTTTCCTATGACCCAACTCCCTACATCTTTTGCACCTATTCTCACTTCCTAATTGAACTTGCTTATTTCCCTTGCCACACTTTTCTAGGCAATTCTTTAACCTCAGTTTCCTAGGTCTTCCAGCAAACCTTTTTGCAAGTGGTGATAGCAACTAAAGTCCTAGATCGACCTTGGTGAAAAGCATCTAGGCCCCTTAAAAATTGGTTTTGGTAATTTATGATAATATGTGATAATTGGACTAATGTGTTTGTTGAATATTTGTAAGATTAAGTCCAAATGGTAAGAATGATCGTGAAGCTACATGATAAAGGATGTCGTGCAGATCAAATTGGATCAAAGTCAAGGTACAAGTAGATTAGAAATCTTTTACCTTTTATCGGTCTTAGGAATTATGGTTGGAAGACCGGATTATAGGTTAAATGCCGTACTATTAAGAGGGATCATGACTAGTAGCTTGACAGCATGTTCTTGTGCCTTATGGATCAATATAGGATCATGCATGCATTTGGTTTGCTTTTATATTTGCAAATACCATCTTGGCAGGACAATCGGTAGTACCGGCATTGAACCAGCGGTACTACCGCTCTGCGGTATGACCGGACTTGAAATGGCGGTATGTTTTTTACAGAGAGACCCTTCTCTGGTTTCGATGCCAAATCCTCAACGCGGTAGTACCGCAAGTGTTCATGCGGTATGACCGAAATGCGGTAGTACCGCAATTGATAAGCGAAGTACCGCACGCCGTTATTCCGATCGTTACTTGGCGGTATGTGTTTTCCAATAGCGCACCTCTTTTGTCTCTCTTGGAAAACGGTAGTACCGCACTCACTTTGCGTATGACCGCTCTGCGTAATACCGCTCGTCGATTGGCGTAGTACCGCTCTGCAAAATAAAACGGCTATGTCAGGACATTTAATGCCTCTGTTATAGCCGTTGCTGAAGTGGTTGGAAAAGTGCGGTAGTACCGCTCGAAGCTGAAAAGTGGAGTTTTCTTCTCCAACGGCTATAATTTTTGTTGGGGGGTATAAATACTCCCCCACCTGCTCAAGGACAGAGAGCTAGACCACATTTAACATCCTTAAAGCCTTGTGCATTCATTCAACTCCTCAAATTCATTTGTTCACTCTTTGAGAGGTTGTTGAGCTCATTCAAAGTGCATTCATCATTCTAGTTGATCCTATTGCACTTGAGTGTCGTCAAGCGAAGGTCTTGGTTTGTTACTCTTGGAGTTTTGCCGAACTCCTAGACGGCTTGGCGGTGATTGCACGGTGATCTCTTCAAGAAGATTGTGAAGAGGCCCGGTGCCCATATTGTGAGTGGTTTGGTGTTCATCATCTCCGAAGTGGAGGAAGAACAACCAATAGTGATCGAGGAAAGGCTTAATACGTGGAGCCGGCTTGATTGGTTCAAGCTCCCTCAACGTGGACTAGTGAAGACCGGCAAGTCTTCGATACCACGGGAAAACATCGTTGTCTCATTGTGGTTATTCCTAGTCTTTACTCTTCCGCATTTATATTTCTAGCTTGATCTTTGTGCTTGTATTGCTTAGCTAGAAGTATAATTTGTTTAGACTAAGTTATTAATTAGCTTATCTCGTTAATTTGTTTAACAGTTTAAAAACCTCCTATTCACCCCCCTCTAGTCGGTTATCCTTGATCCTACAAGTGGTATCAGAGCTTGGTCTCTCAATTTATTAGACTTTACCGTCTAAGAGAGAAAGGATGGCTAGTGAGGGTATGCATATAGGAAAGGCTCCTTTGTTTGACGGCTCAAATTATTCTTATTGGAAAATTAGAATGTCTATTTTCTTAAAAGCCATGAGTCCGAACATATGGAAAATTGTAAATGAGGGTTATGTTATGCCTCTTGATCCAACAATCCTCACGGTTCAAGATGAACGTAATGCTCATTTAGATGCTCAAGCAATGAATGCTCTCTTTGGTGCTTTGAGCGGATGAGTTCAATAGAGTGAGCAATTTGGAAACCGCTCATGATATTTGGACCACCCTCTCCGAAATTCATGAGGGCACATCCACAGTCAAAGAAGCCAAGTTGCATAGGCTTGATTAAATATGAGACATTCATAATGTTGCCAAATGAAAACATCACCGAGATGTATTCAAGACTAAACAACATTATAAATGAACTCAAAGGTCTTGGTACTAATCTTCTTGATGTTGATGTTGTGCGCAAAATGCTTAGAGCCCTTCCGGATAAATATGAGACGTTGGTGATATTATTTCTCAACTCTCCCGAGTTGCCAAGAATGACACCAACCGGACTTTTGGGCAACCTCATCACTAACGAGCTATACAAGAAGGACAAGGAAGAGCTATTGGAATCATCTTCATCCAAGAAGAAAATTACCGCTTTCAAAGCTAAAGCGGAGTCAAGTGATGATGACGATGAAGAAGAAGACTCGGATGAGGAGTACACTCTTCTTGTGAGGAAAATGAAGAAATTCATGAGAAGACGCCCACATCGAAACTTCAACTTCAACAAATTCAAGAAAGGGCAATCCTCAAGTGACAACAAGAGATATAGTAACATTCATTGTTATGGATGTGATGAGAAGGGACACATAATCTCAAATTGCCCCAACAAGAAGGATGACAAAGATAAACCATTAAAGAAGAAGGAATTCGATGGAAAGAGGAAGCTTTTCAAAGGCTTCACAAAGGGGCAAAAATGAAGCTCACATTGAGAGTGGGATTCGACGAAGAATATTCGGATTCGACTCGAATCAAGTGATGAAGAGTCTCCTAAGAAAAGAGGACTTGTCGGCATCGTCATAAAGGAAACTCCGTCACTCTTCACGTCTCCTACATGCCTTATGGCAAAAAGGAGATAAGGTAAAATCTATTAATATCGATGCTCCTTCATATGATGAATTAATGGACATGGTTGAAGGTTTAAATGAATATATTGGAAAAGATAAATCAAGATTTAAAGTCTTAAATAAAGAGTATATTTCTCTAAAAGACTCTTATGAGGAGCTAAAGGAAGCTCATGATTCTTTTCTCCTAAAAGATATAGAAAAATCCCATTCAAATATTGGTATTACTTGTGATTTAATGAATGAGATGCCAAGAGTAGAAAGTATGCCAAATGCTAAAACTATGTCTAGTATTTCTACCTCTTGTGATGACTTGCTATCCATATCTTGTTGCTCAAATGATGATTCAATTATTGGTATGAATAATACGTGTGACCCTTTGCTAATTGTTGAAAATCATGAGTTAAAAGAGCAAGTCACCAAGCTAAGTAAGAGCCTGGAAAGATGCTTCAAGGGTAAATCAACCCTTGACAAGTTATTAAGTGAGCAAAGGTGCTCATTCAATAAGAAAGGACTTGGGTATGTGCCCAAGAAAGGTAAGAAACCGGTAAACAAGCCTCCAAGGTTTATTAAGCAAAATGGTAAATATTGCAATAAATGTGGTAAGGTAGGACACATGTCAAATGGTTGTTTAAATATTAATGCTAAATCCTATGACATTTAGGATTCTTGCTACATGCTTAAGAAATCCATTGATGGTAAAATAATTGCAAGATTTATTGGCACTTCGATTTTAGGCGCTAAAAAGAATGCTATTTGGGTGCCTAAAGCCTTGGTCACTAACCTCCAAGGACCCAAACAAATTTGGGTACCTAAAAGAACTTAATTCTTGTTTTGTAGGTGAACTACAAGACCGGTGGAAAATATTGGGTGCTTGATAGTGGATGCACTCAACACATGACCGGTGATAGAAAAATGTTCACCACATTCAAGAACGTAAAAGGAAGTGACAAGATCACCTTTGGAGATGATAGTAAAGGAAAGGTAATAGGATTAGGTAAAATTGCTATCTCAAATGACCTTTCCATTTCAAATGTATCTTTAGTTGAATCACTTAATTTCAATTTATTATCCGTTGCTCAAATATGTGATCTTGATTTAATTTGCTCCTTCTCAAATGAAGGTGTGTCAATTTCAAGTGCAAAGGATAATGCTTTAGTCTTCAAAGGTTTTAGATTTGGAAATCTTTACTTGGTTGATTTTTTCTCAAATGCTTCATGCTTACAAACTTGTTTAATTGCAAAAACTTCTTTGGGTTGGCTTTGGCATAGAAGGCTAGCTCATGTTGGCATGATTCAACTTAAAAAGCTTTTCAAACATGATCTAGTTGTTGGTTTGAAAGATGTGAAGTTTGAGAAAAATCGACTTTGTAGTGCTTGTCAAGCCGGTAAACAAGTCGCAAGCTCTCACCCTTCCAAGAGTATCATGTCAACCTCTAGACCATTGGAACTCTTACATATGGATTTGTTTGGGCCAACAACCTATAAGAGTATCGGGGGAAATAGCTATTGTTTAGTTATCGTAGATGATCACTCTAGATATTCATGGGTGTTCTTTCTAGATGACAAGAGCGAAACCTCTGGAATTTTCAAAAGCTTTGCTAAACAGGCTCAAAATGAATTTGATTTCAAAATAAAGAAAATCCGTAGTGATAATGGTTCCGAGTTCAAAAATAATAAAGTTGAATACTTTTGTGATGAACTTGGAATAAAGCACGAACTTTCCACAACCTACACTCCGGAGCAAAATGGAGTTGTAGAAAGGAAAAATCGTACATTAATTGAAATGGCTAGGACAATGCTTGATGAATATAATACTTAGATAGTTTTGGCGGAAGCAATCAACACCGCTTGTCATGCCATAAATCGTCTCTATTTGCATCGCCTTTTGAAAAAGACTTCCTATGAACTCCTTGTTGGAAGAAAACCGAACATCTCTTATTTTCGTGTATTTGGTTGCAAATGTTATATTTTGAAAAAAGGGTGTTCGTCTTTCAAAATTTGCAAGTCAGTGTGATGTTGGTTTCTTGCTTGGTTACTCCTCTAATAGCAAAGCATATCGTGTCTTTAATCAAAACTCCGGTTTAGTTGAGGAAAGACACGATGTTCAATTTGATGAAACTAACGGCTCACAAGAAGGGCATGAGAATTTGGATGATGTAGGTGATGAATTGTTAAGAAAGGCTATGGAAAATATGCAAATTGGCGACATCAAACCGAAAGATGAACCGTCATCTTCTACTCAAGTTGAACCTCCTACCTCTTCCACAACAAGTCAAATTCAAGTGGAAGAAAACGACAATAAGGAAGATGATCAACCATCAAACCTACCACCAAGAATCCACAATGCAATTTCAAAAGATCATCCAATAGATCAAATATTGGGTGATGTAAGTAAGGGTGTTCAAACTCGATCTCGTGTTGCTTCATTTTGTGAACATTACTCTTTTGTCTCTTCTCTTGAGCCAAAGAATATAGATGAAGCACTTGAAGATCCGGATTGGATGATTGCAATGCATGAAGAGCTCAATAATTTCATTCGAAACGAAGTTTGGACATTAGTGGATAGACCCAAAGAACACAATGTCATTGGTACAAAATGGGTGTTTAGAAACAAGCAAGACGAAAATGGTATGGTTATAAGAAACAAAGCAAGATTGGTTGCACAAGGTTTCTCTCAAGTTGAAGGTTTGGATTTTGGTGAAACTTTTGCTCCCGTAGCTAGACTTGAGTCAATTCGTATATTACTTGCTTTTGCATCATGCTTTGATATTAAATTATTTCAAATGGATGTCAAAAGTGCTTTCTTAAATGGAGAAATATCCGAACTTGTGTTTGTTGAACAACCACCCGGTTTTGAAGATCCTAAGAATCCAAATCATGTCTATAAACTCTCCAAGGCGCTCTATGGTCTTAAACAAGCTCCTAGAGCATGGTATGAACGCCTTAGAGATTTTCTAGTTTCAAAAGGATTCAAAATCGGGAAAATTGATTCAACTTTGTTCACTAAAGTATTAGATAATGATTTCTTTGTATGTCAAATTTATGTTGATGATATCATATTTGGTTCTACTAATCAAGACTTTTGCAAAGAATTTGGTGATATGATGTCTAGGGAATTTGAAATGTCCATGATTGGAGAACTTAGCTATTTCCTTGGACTTCAAATCAAGCAACTCAAAGATGAAACTTTTGTAAGTCAAACAAAGTATGCAAAGGACTGGATCAAGAGATTTGGCATGGAAGATGCAAAACCTATCAAGACTCCCATGGCAACCAAGGTCATCTCGACCTTAATGAGGGAGGTAAATCGGTAGATTTAAAGCTTTATAGGTCTATGATTGGTAGTTTACTTTATCTTACCGCATCTAGGCCCGATATCATGTTTAGTGTTTGCATGTGTGCACGGTTTCAAGCATCTTCAAAAGAGTGTCATTTAATGGTCGTAAAAAGAATACTAAGATATTTAAAGCATTCCTCTAGCATTGGCTTATGGTTCCCTAAAGGTTCTAAATTTGATTTAATTGGATATTCAGATTCCGATTATGCGGGTTGTAAAGTGGATAGAAAAAGCACCTCGGGAAATTGTCAATTCTTAGGGAGATCCTTAGTATCATGGTCATCCAAGAAACAAAACTCCATAGCTTTATCCACCGCCGAAGTCGAATATGTTTCCGCGGGTAGTTGTTGTGCTCAATTGCTATGGATGAGGCAAACCTTGATGGATTACGGAATTAAAATTGATAATATGCCTCTCTTGTGTGATAATGAAAGTGCGGTTAAAATAGCAAATAATCCGGTTCAACACTCAAGAACCAAGCATATAGATATTCGCCACCATTTCCTAAGAGATCATGTGGGCAAAGGAGATATTGAAATTAGCCACATCCGAACCGAAGATCAATTAGCGGACATTTTCACCAAACCATTAGATGAAGACCGGTTTTGCAAATTGAGGAATGAATTAAATGTCATAGATTATTCAAATATTGGTTGAAACTTTTGCCTCATGCATTTTGTTTGATTTGGTGTTATTCAAAAGCTTCTTTAAGAAAATATTTTCAAAAATATTAAAACGATTATCTATGTTCATAAAAATTATGTTCTCTTATAGACATTAGTCTATTCTATGCATAATGATCCCTAATAACTCTTATTTGATTGGTCAACTAAGGGTCATTTGCAAATAATCCCATCAAATCTTTATCCAGAACTGTTTTTGAAGTTCCAGGATAATCGGTATGACCGGCGGGTTAAGTGCGGTATGACCGCAGTGCGGTACTACCGACACCAAAACCACGGTGCTACCGCTTTGTGGTATTACCGGCGGCCATAGGGCAGAACTACCGCATCGGTTTCGGTAGAAAAGGTAACCCCCAGAGGGTTTTCTCTCTCCCGTGCCTCTTACCTCTCTTCCTCTCTCTCTCTTTCTCTCTCTCTCCCGAAAAACTCTCGGCCAACCCTTCCAAAACTCGGTTGATCTTCAGATCTTTGCAAATTCCTTGCATCTCTAGGGTTTATCTCCTTCAATCCTCAAGGTAAAACATTCCCATTTCCTTGTTTTACCACCGAATCAAACCCTAGGTCATTCTTTCTAAAAATTTGAAATGTTGGTGATTTTTGCGAATCCTTTTGGGCAATACAACATTATTGATGTTTAATGATGATATTACATCCATTTCTTGGATTAAAATTCAATAGAAACATCAATTTTTGGTTAGATCGTTTGCCCTAGGTCGCGATCGTAAAAGCGGTACTACAGTGTTCTTAGTGCGGAACTCAGGGATGCGGTGTCTACCGGCGAAAATGACGGTACTATCGCACCTCACTACTACGGTGAAAACTTGCGGTACTACCGATTTTACTGACAGAACAGATAATCATTCCATTCAAATTATCTCTAGACTCCTTGATCTTTTGAACTTCTTGTAACTTGTCCTCTCTTTGTAAAGATGCCAAGAACAAGATTTGGAACTCGCCGAGGGCAATCTTCCTCTCAACCTTCTGCCGACCCCATTGATGATCCATTAGGCAAGGGAAAAGGGCCTGCAGCAGATGACTCTGAAAGTGAGGAAGGATCTCTTCCTCATGAGTCAGGTTCTGATTCTGAGCCTGACACAGAAGAAGAAGTCCAGGCTCAATCAGATGAGGAGATGGAAGATCCAGAAGAACCTCAGATTGATCTCAGGCTCATATCTGCTGATGATTATGCAATTTTGCGACACAAGGATCAATATCTACTACCCTCCAACTCAATCAATCCCAGATTCCACACCAAGTTCCAGGAGCAAGTCTATGAGCAAATTTATGATCATCACAGGAAGTTTGCAGATCATAAATGCATAAAGTGGTCGCACATCAATTCTCTAGAAAAATATGATGGTGTGTATCGTCTCTTTCAGCAAGTTGGTCTTCATGATCTTGTGGCTCTCAGGAATGACTATGATGAAGAAATCATAAGACAGTTCTATGCTACTCTTTATGTGTCTCCTGATTTCAAGAAAATGAAGTGGATGCGAGCACACGTTATGTGGAGTGCACTAAGGCTGATTTTGAGCGTGTCGAGGATACATTCGAAATTGGGATAAGCTTTTGATAGACCAGCTCTACTTGTCCCCGCTCGACGAGTTTTATGATCGAATGTCGGTACACTCCGGGGAAGATTCATGGCTTGCTACCCATTCCCGTCGATTAATAGGATTATTAATCATACTTTTCTTCTCAAGAGTGGTAACTTTGATCTTTGTTCGAGGACATGTATGGAATATCATTGATAATATCACACATGGAAGGAAATTTGATGTTGTGGATGTCATAATCGGGGCATAGTTTCTTCCAAGAATGACCAGGGTAAAGAGGATTTATCATGCTCCTTATATCATGGCTTTAATTCGAGCAAGATTGAGTATCGAGAGGTTTGGGATCTCCCATAAGTATTACAAGCCAAGAAAACCCCCATTCGCTTTCGGGGCAGCAGTGCAGAAGAAGAAGTTGCTCCAGAGGTTGCACTGAAAATGTCTCTCAAGGTCAAGAATCCTTAGCTCAGATTCTCGAAATCAAACCTTGATTCAACAACCTTCGCAACTTAAGGTCACCCAACAGAAATGAGGACAGAACAAAGAGATTTTGACCGAGACTCATAATAGCTTGGTCGCTTTAATGAGACAGTGGACTCCATGGAACAGTTTTAATAACTCCTCGGCGCTTCTCTCGGCGTCGTACTCATCCTGCAGCAGGGACTTCCTCTCAGGCTCCAGCTACCTCACCTTCCCAGGCTCCTGCTCCTCAGGATTCCTCGACTCTTCCTCCTCAGGATCCAGCTGTTTAATGTTTTTTGGTACTTTGATGCTAAAGGGGGAGAAGTAGCTAGAAGGGAAGTAAGGTCTAGGGGGAGACAATCTTTTGCTACCTTGTCTTATTAAGTTGGTTGAATGCTTGTAAACAACTATCTTTATGTTCTTGTTAAACTTGTTGATTAAGCGTGTTGGTATATATATCTTTATTGCAATTATGACAAATGCCGTTTCATTACAAATGTTTCTTCAGAACCAACAAACTAAAGAAACTCTATCAAAATTCTCTCCTTATGCTCTTAACATGTTCAATCTACTTCATGCACATGTTTAGGGGGAGTCTTCTTTGTTTCGGCTTAACAAGATTTTTTTTAAGCCATCAAAAGGATATACTCGTTTTTCACTATCTTGGGTTTACTCAAAATATTACTTCCCACATATTAACTAGGTTGTCATCAATTACCAAAAAGGGGGAGATTGAAAAGCATCTAGGCCCCTTAAAAATTAGTTTTGGTAATTTATGATAATATGTGATAATTGGACTAATGTGTTTGTTGAATATTTGTAAGATTAAGTCCAAATGGTAAGAATGATCGTGAAGCTACATGATAAAGGATGTCGTGCAGATCAAATTGGATCAAAGTCAAGGTACAAGTAGATTAGAAATCTTTTACCTTTTATCGGTCTTAGGAATTATGGTTGGAAGACCGGATTATAGGTTAAATGCCGTACTATTAAGAGGGATCATGACTAGTAGCTTGACAGCATGTTCTTGTGCCTTATGGATCAATCTAGGATCATGCATGCATTTGGTTTGCTTTTATATTTGCAAATACCATCTTGGCAGGACAATCGGTAGTACCGGCATTGAACCAGCGGTATGACCGGACTTGAAATGGCGGTATGTTTTTTACAGAGAGACCCTTCTCTGGTTTCGATGCCAAATCCTCAACGCGGTAGTACCGCAAGTGTTCATGCGGTATGACCGAAATGCGGTAGTACCGCAATTGATAAGCGGAAGTACCGCACGCCGGTTATTCCGATCGTTACTTGGCGGTATGTGTTTTCCAGCGCGCACCTCTTTTGTCTCTCTTGGAAAACGGTAGTACCGCACTCACTTTGCGGTATGACCGCTCTGCGGTAATACCGCTCGTCAGTTGGCGGTAGTACCGCTCTGCAAAATAAAACGGCTATGTCAGGACATTTAATGCCTCTGTTATAGCCGTTGCTGAAGTGGTTGGAAAAGTGCGGTAGTACCGCTCGGTACTTGGCGGTAGTACCGCTCGAAGCTGAAAAGTGGAGTTTTCTTCTCCAACGGCTATAATTTTTGTTGGGGGGTATAAATACTCCCCCACCTGCTCAAGGACAGAGAGCTAGACCACATTTAACATCCTTAAAGCCTTGTGCATTCATTCAACTCCTCAAATTCATTTGTTCACTCTTTGAGAGGTTGTTGAGCTCATTCAAAGTGCATTCATCATTCTAGTTGATCCTATTGCACTTGAGTGTCGTCAAGCGAAGGTCTTGGTTTGTTACTCTTGGAGTTTTGCGAACTCCTAGACGGCTTAGCGGTGATTGCACGGTGATCTCTTCAAGAAGATTGTGAAGAGGCCGGTGCCCATATTGTGAGTGGTTTGGTGTTCACCATCTCGAAGTGGAGGAAGAACAACCAATAGTGATCGAGGAAAGACTTAATACGTGGAGCCGCTTGTTGGTTCAAGCTCCTCAACGTGGACTAGTGAAGACGGCAAGTCTTCGATACCACGGAAAACATCGTTGTCTCATTGTGGTTATTCCTAGTCTTTACTCTTCGCATTTATATTTCTAGCTTGATCTTTGTGCTTGTATTGCTTAGCTAGAAGTATAATTTGTTTAGACTAAGTTATTAATTAGCTTATCTCGTTAATTTGTTTAACAGTTTAAAAACCTCCTATTCACCCCCCTCTAGTCGGTTATCCTTGATCCTACACTTGGCCCACTAACTCTTGTCCGTCAGTGGTTCTACTAAACCTTCTTGTGAAGCCTTGAACCTTTC
This sequence comes from Ampelocalamus luodianensis, assembly GCA_036346255.1. Taxonomy (NCBI): domain Eukaryota; kingdom Viridiplantae; phylum Streptophyta; class Magnoliopsida; order Poales; family Poaceae; genus Ampelocalamus; species Ampelocalamus luodianensis. The sequence continues at coordinate 19,223,594 of CM070622.1, read as the reverse complement.
TAGTGAGTAGTAGTCATGTACATAGTCCTCCAAATTGATACTTCTCTGAGTAGTTCGAAAACTCAAAGCATGTACACAAGGTTTGCTAGTGCGCTGCCATTCAAGGCAATTGCACTCATGTGTAACTGTCTTCACTACATGCCTAAGTTGGTCATTGTTAGTTTCCTTCACCTTTGCATTCCAATTAGCAGATCTCTCAATGGCCCAATCCTCTAGTCCTGACATTCAATTGGTGTATTACAATTGATAGTATCATCCCTTGTAGCCTTTCTCCGATTCTTCTCCTCTTATCAAATAGCACCATGATCATCTCCCTGAGCTTGTCAGCTAGTTGACCAACAAGCAGATCCTTTATATCCCTCATTCAGTTGTTAAAGCACTTGCAAGGTTATTATTAATGTAGTCACACTTGATTTCTGTGTTGAACATACACCTCATCCATAGCAGACTGTGATGTCTTCAAAGGTACTCAACCACATCAGGGGATGCTGCTAGCACCTTGTTCATGTGAACCTTGTTCATGTGGTACTCAACCACCTTAGGCACGTATGCCCTAGCAGCAGGCTACATATGGGCAAATCCATCACTATAGAATTTCTTCACAAAATTTAGCATTAAGTGCGTGAAGCACTCCTTTTGTTCAGATTGAGGGAAAACCTCATTGATTGTATTTTCTAGACCCCTGCAAACATCTGTGCGGACAACCAAGTTAGGAGGTACACATATTGCCATCTTTACTTGCCTCATGAACCAGGCCCCGTTATCCCCATTTTCAGAGTTAATGAATCCAAAAGCAACTGAAAACATCCAGTTGTGTCCATCTAGAGCTATAATTGATGCTAAATGCACATTCCACTTACCATTTAGAGAAGTTGAATCTATACTAATATATGGTCTACCACCATTCACAAAACCCTCAATGCAAGGACTAATTGCAACAAAGAATCTGGTAAAAAAAATGCAACAAAGAATCTATGGAAGTACACATTACCTTTAACTATTTTAGTGTTAATCTCTACAACACTACCTGGGGATCTCAGCTCAATCTTAGCTTTGAAGTTGTATAACGATTGGAAGCTTTCATCCCAACTCCCATATAGCCATCCACTACTCTTTATCTCCCATTCCATAGTACCATAACCAATTATGACATTGTGGTCATCCTGCAACTTTCCTTGTAGTTCCTTGGCACCCATGTGAGGATTGTTCCTCAAGTTACTTGCTACCCTATCTACCACCCAGGCCTGAGATGTCCTATCCTGCTTCTTGATACACATTTGTGACCATCAGCTATCTTGGTAACCTGGAAAAAAAACAAGTGGAAGCACTAAGTACAACAACTAGTACCACTAAGTGAAACATAATATTGCTATAAAAAAGGTTAGTACTCTGGTAGTTTTTTTATTTGGCATAGCTTTTTTTTTATTTCGCATCCCGTGTGCTACAATTTTCCATGGGCATCCTTCAGCTCTACAATGGCCCATGAACCTCGTAGGGTCAGATTTCTAAGTGCCCATATCAAACTCCTTATTAATAGCATATTGTCTCATGGCCAACCTAAAATCTTGCGTTGAAGGATAAGTCATGCCAAGCCTATTGCCGGGTGATCCCTATCATACACATTGTGCTCCTCCTCAGGCATATGATCATCCACTAGAATAGCTGCCCCTTCTGTGTCATCTGGTGCAACATCTACAGCACCAACAGCAACAGAAGAACCAACAACATGGTTAGGAATTGTCTACCTAGCTTCTTTGGCTCTATCATTCTCATCCCTCAAGCCTAGAAGAACATGCATCTCCTCCTCACTCATAGGGACATCTTTGTCATCCACATCAGGGCCTTGAACAATATGAAGAGATGACCAATCCACCCTGCCTTATGAAGCCCAGACATTTCTTGATGCCTCCACTTCTGGCTCTGCTGTTGCTGCTACTAAATTAAAAAGGATAATTGGACTGTCTAGATTGGCAACACCGGATTGGCTAGATTGGTATCCAACATTGTCCACGATTTCAACATAAAAGCAAACTCATTTCATCCGTCAACAATTATTAAATGCCTCCATCATTTGTATGTTGTCATGAATCCTTTCAACCAACCCATTATTCTTATCAGTGCAAAAAAATTGGGCTTCCTGGCCTAAACCCCAAATTGTCCTCTAACGCAGTCATGTCACCAACTTATCCGTGTATACCGAGCTAGATTGACATCCTATTCCAGATCTTGGCGACCAATTCGACGTGTGCTACCATCACCAAGCCAAGCAATGTACGGCGCAACGCTAACAGTTACTGTAAAAGATCGCTCCAGATCAAGAGGTGGATCGATCCTACTCGAGATTGCAAAATTAAAATAAGTTCGGGTGTACTATTTCGTTCTTCGATCCATTCGATTCTACTCAAATACAAGCGAAAAACAACCGAAAAGGGTGCTAACAAGAAAAGTCACATACCCGTTAGCGTCCATCAGGCGTGCTCCACAGTCCCTCAAACTCAACTCATATCCATCAAACAAACAACCTAGGGTTTCATGCATTTAACCAATCTATTACAAGGAAACTCGACGAGGGAGCTAGAAATAGAGAGAAAAAGCCATTCAAAACGATGACATTACCTCAACCGAAGCATCCCCACGGAGATGGTGAAGGGGAGAGTGTCGTTGCCTTAGTAGACTGGGGAGGAGGTCAGGGAGTGTGGCACGGTTGGTGCGTGCACTGGGCCCAACCAAACTATATGCCCTGGGTCAAACGGTCCTAAGGGCATAATGGTAATTTCAAGTAGGGACAAATGTGAAAATGAATTACAAAATACGGAAAATGGCAAATGATCAAACCAAATATGAAAGATGGGGCAAATAATCAATTGCATAGAAAATAGTGGCAAATTGTTGAAGCTTCGTGAAAGACAAGGCAAATAGTCAATTTTCCCACTAGATTTTGAGTATTCTCCTTGGGGTGGAATGTTCGTGCTATCTAGGGCGAGCCGGTTGATCTGAAACGTTAATTGGCAGTCGGACAGCCTGAAATGAGCCAATTTGGAGGGAGAAACTTGAAAGTTAGCTGTTTTGGAACGATTTATGGATATGAACTCCCCCATTTTGTCTAGAGTTTTACCAACGATTGGTCATAATATATCTGGATTGGTGATTCGAGTTCACTTCAAATAAGAAGTGTCGTAGAAAATCTGATTGTTCACGTCAGATTAGTCTGTTACAATTTATTCGCCCATTGTTGGGGCAGCATCCAAACACATCAATAATCGCACAAGGCTAGACTGATATAGATATCCCATGGCACGTAATGGCTGTCACTACAAACACTGATTCGTATAGTTCAAGGATCCTCAACCTAATTCTCTGCAACTGGTGGCTGACAAAGCATGAAGTTCAGATGTTAATGCCGGGTCCCCACCCCCAATCTCAATTCGACACTTGGACAGCATTAGACACAACTCACGAAAAGAGGGAAAAAAGATGAAGCAACTAGCTTCAAGCAAGTTCTCACTCCTTTGCTTCACTTATTTTTCACTGGGTCTGGGAATCCTCTTGTAGTCATAGTTGTTTATGTCCACCTTTTGCTGCAAAGCCTATATATAATACAGGGAGGCAGGAGCTCATCAATCAGACCTCTCATGACAAAATGGCAAACGGCAAACCTCTCATCAAAACAATCATTTTTCACATATGAACACAAAATTACCTTTAGTTCATCCTCTAGTGAGAGCTTCTTAGGTTTATAGGCCCCTTCCACTGGTCCTGTTCGGCTCAGAGCTTTTGTTGTCTCTACAACCTGCCATTCTATATCCTCCTTTTCCTTTGTTACTTCTTTGCTGCAAAATGCAAACTGGCACTGTCAAATATGTGAAACAAAAGGATGCCTAAATACAATTACATAGACTGATTAGCATAATAGATTTTGGCAAATGCAGAAAAGGTGAATGATTTACCTGCCCTGTATAAGATGAGAGAGGCCGACCGCACCAAACACTGTCAAAGAAATGAGTGGCAGACCATATCGAACAAATGGATGTTTCCGTCCCCATCGTTTGAATTGTGAGGCTTGCTGAGCAATCTTAGCTGCTTGTTCCACTGGATCAACTTTCTGAGTTGTATTCATGACGGAAATTGACCTTTGCAATGTAACTGACACAAAAAGAGAAAGTTAATCTAAGGTAACACCAGTTGATAAAAGGGAATTTGCATGATTAGGATGTTCTACTGTAAAACAGTTTATATTCATTCATATTGTCAAATAGTAGAAGCCAGCTCATCTTGTGAATGTGAATGTGAAGAACAAATTCTTATGCTTGCTATTCATGCTAATGACCAGAGTTACAAATCTTGAAATGTTGAGCAGGTCAAAATTAAGGTTGTGGAAGAATTAAGAAAATTTAACTAGAATGACTACCATGTAGTGCACTAGTGTAGCCATCTAAATGTTGGTGACCGTAATATGCTGAAGACTCAGCAATACAAATATGCAGATAATCCTTGGGATTATTATTTTTTTCGCACCTGGGTGGGGCGGGGGGACCACATAAGAAACAGATCATAGACCATAATGTAATTTGATAGCAATTAATCCTGCATCCTGCTTTAGCATTTCAGCGCCATGGGAAAATAACAGAATTTACAATACATTACAGTTCTTTCCATCCATACACGCATTCCTGCATATTTACTGATTGAGTTAACCTAGTAATAGATGTCTCAAAGACCCTAGTTTGTGAATATTTTTTCAGCGCATTTGAAGTCAAAACAACGGAAATACAACCGCGGCCAGCGACCAGGGGTGGACCTGACATGGGGTATGGGGTTTGAATTGAACCCCCCAAATTTTTTGGAAAATTAACTGCTATTAGTACTCCACCACGCAACAAACTGCATGTATTGGAGTATACATCCCAGAAAGAAAGATTTGGATGAGATTGCTCACAACAAAGAAAAGATCCCCACGAGGATGTTGACGGGGGATCTCCGGCTGGAGGTCATCGCGTCAGCCATCGGAGAAGGGGGGAGAGGGGGCCAAATCTGGCGAAGTGGAAACTGTTTGAATATAGCTTGTTGCTATTCCAATGGGCTAAGAGCCCAATATATAACAGGTACAAGGTATACAAGTATCCAAGGGGCCAGTACCAACCAGAGTCTCCGTGTGACGGTCCTGAACACAACAAGAGTCAGACTCAAGAATAACACGACAGTCGTGATCAGTGATCTGACCAGCCAACATAAGCTGTATAGTAAGTTGAGGAACATGAGAGACTGCAGGAACATGAAAAGAAGTGGAAAGGATGCCTCGGCCTGTAACAGGAAGAGAGGTACCATCTGCAGTCTAAACAGTGGAAGAAAAATCTGTGGAATACACGGAAATAAGGTGGGTAGAATCTAGTGTCATATGAAAAGAAGCACCAGAGTCCAAGATCCACGAAGACAAGATACCTGACGAGGGAGGAGGCAAAGGCGAGGAAGACTGCTGAGAAGCAAGAGCTAGACGAGCAGAACCCGAGGAGTCTGAAGACGAGCCGACACCGAGGCGCTGAAGTAGTGAGAGGGGCTGCTGTGTGACATCACCAGAAGAGCCCTGACGAAAGGCGCCAGCTCCTAAGTGAGGGGAACCTGCAGAGCCCTTCGGGGGACGTCCACCCCGACGACCCTGGTCCCTCCTCCGCTTGTAGCAATCCTGATACCTGTGGCCGTCACGCTGACAGTAGGTGCAGTGGAGACCTGCAGTAGAAGAAACAACCACCGGAGGAGCTGAGGGAGGGATCACGGTCGGTGCTGGAGAAGAAGCAGGTGCTGAAGCAGATAAGACAGACTGGATCTGAGCCACGCCACGGTGACGAGTCTCCTCAGCACGCACACTCGTGAGGGCCTCCACCAAGCTCAGGCGCGGGTGGCGAGTCACGAGCTGAGCACGCATAGTCTCGAACTCACCCGAGCGCGCGAAAGTCGAGAGGCGCGAGTCTCTTGGTGGAGCGCGAGTCGCACACGCAGGACAAGTCCGCAAACATCCGTCCTGAGAGTCAAGCCGACGCCACACCTCGATAAGCTTCGGTAGAAGTCATCCACGCGGCAACAAGTCGCCAAGAGAATGCGCCTGATGCACGATTGAGAGATACATAGCATCACTCGTCGGCTGGTAGTGAGCTCGGAGGCGCTCCCACATAAGCTGTGTCGTCGACAGCTCCGCCACATCCATAGAGATGGTCACGGGCATGCTACCCACCAGAATGGCGGTAGCACGAGCCTCGGCCTCCTGCCAACGCTCGTAGGTGTGCAGCTCAGACTGGTAGAGCCCCACGGCCTCCTCCAGTGCAGCATTGGCGGCCTCGTGAGCCGCCTGATCCGCATCAGCAAAGAGAGCGGGCAGTACTGTTGGTATAGGGTGAGGCGAACAGGGTTGCTTGCCGGTGAGATGACCCCAGAGACGCTGACTGTTGAGATAAATTCTCAGGTGAACAGCCCACTCCCGAAAGTTCGTCCCGTCGAACCGAACTGGAGGGAGCGGGATGGCGAAGGAGCCTCCAGCAGAAGCCATCACGACTGGACAAGATCTCTCTTTTCTTTTTCTTTCTTTTTCTTTTTTTTTACTAGTAACTAGAAAACCTATTTGAAAACAAGCAACTACAGAACGAAAGAAAACGCCCACAGACGCACCGGGGCCGGCGGGGAAGCCAAAGGCGGCTCCGGCGATCGACCACGAGGCCGTCGGGGTCCGGCGGCGCGGGAGAAGCTTCGGAGGTCTTTGGCGGCGCGGGAGATTCTTGCAGAGGGGGGCGGGATCCGGCGAGATCCACCACGGGGCTGGTGGATGCGGTTCTGGGCTTCCCTGTGCGGCAGAGCTTCGTCGTCGCCAGATCCGGCATGGGAACGGAGGATCCGGCGGCGAGCTGCTCGTTGCGACGGAGAAGAACCGAAGCAGGGGCAATGCCGGGCACGGATCTGGCGCGAAGACGCAAGATCCGACGGCGGGCTGCACGGTGCGGCGAGGAAGCGACCGGCGTGCGAGCACCGGGCGTAGGGGAAGAAGGGGAGTAGGGCTCGGGTGCAGAGGAACAGCGGCGGTAGGAAAAACCCTAACCCTAGAGTAAGAAGCCTTGCTTTGATACCATGTTTGAATATAGCTTGTTGCTATTCCAATGGGCCAAGAGCCCAATATATAACACGTACAAGGTATACAAGTATGCAAAGAACACCCTACACTATGCACATATCTAACAGAAACGAAGGAAGGGGAGGAGAAGAGGCAGAGGAGCTCACTGCGCCGCCCGCCAGAGAAGGGGTACCAGATCTAGCGAACGGTGGAAACAAAGAGAAGGGGCGGAGAATGTCTCAGTCGCTCCTTGCAGTCTTGTTCGCGCCGATCTTTTTGAAGGGCCACCGCTTGCGTCAAGTGAATGGGTGAATCTGGGACAAGAAGGCACAACAAAGACAGAATGCTTCTCCGTATAAAAGTACTTCTCTAATTCAAAAAACTAGAAGGATATTCAACGTGTTGCAACGGGAATTTTTAGGAATGAATTTGTTGGTTGTAATGGTTGAACAAATCAAGTGAAACATGGTAGAGCCTAAAAGAATTAGAAGATAATGCAAATAAGGGAACATCTATGACACTCAATTTTCATCCAAAGGTCATGAACAATAAAGGTGATTTGGCTGCAATGCTGCATGATAAAAGAGAGAAATAGCATTGATGGTAGTTAGTGGGGATTACTTGTTTAATGTATATGATTAGTCAGATTTTCTATTGTTAGATTGACATCCAACCGTCCTAATTTTTCCCGCTCGCTCTTATTATAACCATTCCTATCCTACCGCAGGCTACAACCTTAATTAGCAACCACCACCCCCGCCCCCACCCCACACCCCTCCGCCGCCACTACTGGCGCCACCCCTCCTCCTCTACCTCTCTGCCACCTCCCCATCATCGGATCCGTCGCCCACACCGCCCACCACCTCACTAGGACCTAACTCGCCACTCACGATCGTCCCCCCTCGGTCCTCCCCTGACACCGTCCTCCTACGTGCCCACGGCCAGCGGTGCCACTTCCGTCTTGCCGCCTAACGTTGGTCCATCACCGCTCCTCCCTCTATAGTTAGGGATTTTGGTGAACCCGGACACTAACCCTATCACGGTTGTCGAAAAAGACCTTGTCGGTCGGAGCACAAATTGTGGTGCAAATCCAATTGTGAGAAATTCGACAGATTTCCTCAAATTTTAAATTAGTACTATTAAACAATTCCGCTTAAATTATAGAATAACATCTTTTTTTAATAAAATAGAGTAACATCTCACCCTACAATTCCATCTATATAATTCTTTGCGCAACAATTCTTAAAAGACAAATTTTGGTCTCTTTCACTGATGTTTTTAGGCCTTTGAATTTCGCCATTGCTTTTGCCTTATTGATTTTAGGAATTAAGTATACATTTGGTCCCTCAACTCTTCACTTCATTTAATTTTAGTCCCTCGTCTGTAATACTGAGTAAAACGCGTCCCCAAAATGTCAATATCGTGCGAAAGCAATCCTTTCGTCCGTTTGATAGTTGTTTTCTACCACGTGGTGTCCACAATGGCCACCTTTGCGCTGATCCAAACACCAGTCACAACTTATCCTTAATAGAACGCTACGATGCCACTCTCTCTCTCTCTGCGACGACCGGAGGGGATTAGGGTTTGGAGAATGGTGCCCCACGACTGGAGGCGGCGCCATAGCAAGCTCTTGGAGCTTGAGGTCGGCTGTGAGCCTGCGACTGGAGGAAGCACAAGGTCAGCGGCATCGACTCTACCCTCCATTAGCGCGGTTCATGGTGCTTCCACATCGCCGATCCAGTATAGAGAACAACCACTGGAGTACGCTCCAACTATCCATTGCCATTGCGGAGAGAAGGCTTTGACCCTACCAGAGTGGCATTTCCCAAAGGTGTTTGCAAGTTCAATGGCATACAACTAGTAAGGCAAAACCCAAAAGCAAGAAAACATCAGTGGTGTAGACCGATGTTCTCTTCTTAAAACTATGTTGATAAAATATTTCTCCTCACTATTCTGCAAAGATAAATAAACATCCTATAGTTAATTTAGTTGGTTAATTAAGTTTTTAATATTGTTTTACTATATATTAGGGTATAGCACATAAGTTTATGGAAACACATGTAAGCACACATTAGTATATAACAATATCGAAATCCTTGTACCACCTAATGAAGAACTTGAGAAAGAAATACACATCTTATATATCTTTTCTATGCATTCTTTCCAAAATTGCAAATACGAGGTTTTGGCCATTGATTAAGATAAACAATATTTCTCAAATTGTTTTGTACATAGTGTCCACTAATTTCTCTTCATAGCTCTATTTGTGTTTAATTGGTTCCATTACAAAATTTCTTTTAAACAATGGAATTAGAGCATTGTTATTTTTTTTTTACCATTTTTGTTACGAAAAATGATAGCATGTACCATACCATGTTAATGATATTCTGTGCAATGTGTATGCACCCATCTAGTTTCTCAAGGATCAAAAGAGAGATAATTTCATGAGAAAGTTCTAGATTATCCAATTTAAAAATTCAGAAATCCCTAGAAATATTTAAGTGTTTTAGATATTTTCTTCGAACAAATGGTTATGTCTATTGTCATGAATTTAATGGTTATAATAGTCTATATATACGAGCAAAATACATCATTTCTCGTATGCGGATATGCTAAGATGGAGCATAACAAAAGTGAAAAATGTGAGAGCTAGATACATGTTTACAAAGAAGTGACTTAGCTTGTTACTCCCTCTAAGTTATATTTTAAATGACGCTATGGACTTTTTAAGGTAAAATATTATAAATCTATAGTAGTATAAATAAAAAATAACAATTTTATGAAAAACTTTTAACAAAAATATCAATCTAGATCATTGTAAATATAACAATTGTCAAAAAAATAGAAATTTTGATTGCACAGATTCTAAAATGCAAGGTTCAAGAAAGAGCTAGGCATCGAGCCACCGCCCGACTATCGCCTAGGTCGCCTAGTAAACCGGCTAGGCTATTGTGCAGAGCAGCCAACAACAGGTAGAATACGATGAATTGAGCAGGCAGCAGACATCCAATTGAGCAAGATTGAAGGAAAATTACCTAAATGCATAGATTCTTAAATGCAAGATTCAAAAAAGCGCTAGGCGTCGGGCCACCGCCCGACTAGCGCCTAGGCCACCTAGGTGACCGACTAGGCTACAACGTAGAGCAGCCGACAACAGATAGAATGCGATGAATTGAGCAAGATAGAAGGAAAATTATCTAAAGAAGCAAGACATAGGATGTTTGACGTAGTCATCTAGATTATCTCCCCTCCAGGATCTTGATGTCAATATGTAATCAACTAATCATGTAAACCTTTATATTTAATCAATGATGAGTTATTTGCTATTTGGGGCAATTCCCTATATGCCACTGAATAACTTCGTTTGTTCCTTATATGCAACTGATGTCTCACTGACATGTGGGTCCGGGGCCCATATGTCATTCCCATGACGAGTGGCATATAAGGAATCATATAGTTTGTCATTGGCATGTAGGGAATTAATCCTTACTATTTTGTGAGAAAGAATGTATGAATGAATGAAACATATATATGCAGCCACACATCTCAAAGACTTAAGACATATCATAACATCACAGTCTCAACTTCACATAGTCTCACACAATAAGACCTAGCAACCACACATAGACATAGACATAGTCTTAGACTCCTAGAAGCAAGCAAAATACTAATAGAGTTCATGATGAATTGATAATATGACTCAATCTGTCAATCATGAGTCAATCTCCATCCTCTTCTTCATAATTCTTGGTAACAACCACTTCATCTGGGTCGAACTCGAACTAAATGTCGTCCTCCCCCTCGTTGATATCCTCTTCGGAATCGGACGAGAAACCATCTTAACGAAGTTCTCTCTCTTGCGCTCCTACGAGGTTGCATGGCTTCACTAGCCCCAAATGCTTCATCAATGAGCTTCCATGTAAGCCCTGTATCGGCCTCAACCTCTTGATCATCACCACCTTCAATTATCCACCCTTAAGCTTGTGTAGCATTCGAAGCTAGAAGGACATTGATGTTCTTCACATTGCTCTTCTCTTTTTTGCTCAACAATTTTGCATTGAATTGAACATAAACTAGATGATTGAGCAGAGAGCAGACCAGAGCGAGGGCGGCGACATACCTTGAGGACAGCAAAGAGTAGAGCAGGGACGACAGGATTTGGCGGCGGCGACCTCGATTTGGTGGTGCTGAGCTCGATTCGGCGGTTGTGATCTCGATTTGGCAGCGGAGATGGCTGGTGCTGAGGTCAATTCGGCGGCTGGTGACGGGGGGAGGCGAGATTGACCGGTGGCGAGCTCGATTCAACGGCGGGGATGCCCGGAACCCCGGCAGCGAGCTCGATTCGGCGGTGGGGGATGAGGTGCCCGAACCCTAGTGCGGACTCGTTGGGGTCGGGCTCTAAATTTCTTATGTACCCCCAACGACACGCCTCGCCCTACACCTCGGCAGCCGCCTTGTCCCCGGCTCAGGCCACCTCGCTAAGCGCCACCTTGGACCGGCTTTGACCGCCTAGCCTGTCCTAGGCGATCAGCCCGTCTAGCATGCCGACTTCATCAAAGTCGCGGCGGAAGGGCACCGCTGAGCGCCTAGGTGGCCCCTAGGCCCGATTTCTTGAACTTTGCTAAAATATCACTTAAAATGGACGAAAATAATATTAAGATATTATTTTGAACCCCCATTGATAAAATTCAGTGTCCGCCACTGCCAGCGACTGCACCATTCAGGAATAGAAAACCATGACGAAATCTACCCTACTTGCGAGCCACCTCTAAATCTCGATATCCAGCCTGCGAAGATGCAAACCTACGATCGTCTTTTTGCTTGCTTTAAAACAACGAGACACAAGCTATCATCACAGGAAAAGTTGAAAAGATAAGAGCAGGAGAGAGAAGATAGTACCTAGGGTCCACGGGAGCCACCCATGCGTCCAGGTCGCCGGAGTTGTCCTGGTCGCCGGGGACGACGTAGTAGCCTAGTAGGCAGGAGCCATGCCTGTTTTGGGTGAGGAGCGATGGAGAAAATGGTGGCTTGGGTGAGGAGCCATGCTTGTTTGGGCCTTTGGGCTGCGGCACGTGGGCTTTCTTGACCTAGCTGGTTGGAGAGTGGCCAGAACCTCGACTTGGCCCATTTGCGTCTGAAGTGGACGAGACGATAGGTACAGTCCATTTGTGGCACTAGCATCGCTATCTCTGGCGAGCCGCGAAAGGGATCCATGGTGCTCCGGCTGCCAAGGGGGGCATGAAACATTAATTCTATAGTGGTGTGCTCTTGAAATACTTCAGACCTTGGCTACTTGTGCAATGGATGGGGAAATTTGCTTGCCTATAATTTATTTCAACATTTAACAACACCAGTGAAACGAATGAAATAACCACTAAGGGAAGCAAATTCAGGATGAGAGTATAAGTTTCAGGCTACACTTTTCACAAAACTTTTCTACTTCCAGCAATTGCTAAACAAGCCAATCTGAAGTCCTAGTTCTAGTAAAATGACATAATGGACAATGCACTATGGTAAATTCATTCAAGCAAGACAAGGACATCATACAATCTTATTTTCACTTGGAAGATGGGGCAACAACAAGGATACATTCAATCAAACTGTAACGCATGTATCATAATAACTCAAAATGTAAACACAGAAGATACTCATATTTCAGAACATTCTGTCAGAAAACATGAAAAAGAAAATCAAGCAGCTCTCTGTCGACTATTTTCTGTTGGAATTAATAGGGCCTTGGCCCACTTCTTTCCCTTTAATTCCTAGCAAAATCCCAAAGACCCATTCATGCATGGTGGCATGTGGAATACTTTAGTCCCATATTGCTAGCTAAGGTGGAGAGACATCACCTTACTTTAGTCCCATACACCGCACTTACTGCTAATTGTCAGTATGAACATATGCGTTCTGTTGTTCGTATTGCTTATCGTCCTAGTTCATCTCCTACACGGCTAGACATGTTTAGTACTCATGCTATTTCTGTAGTCATGATTTATTTGCAGAATTATGTAATCACTAAAGTGCTAAATAATCTAACATTTCCCATGTATATCATCAGATGTAACATTAAACAAGCAATGTTCTGGAAGTGAAGTACAAGAAATAGCAGCAGTTGTTGTATCATGGTCCAGTAGTCAATCAATTTTTTGAACTGCCGTTTGTTAAAGGCTCTCAAAAACCACAGATCTAAAAAATTTTGGACAAATTGTCCACCACGAAGCAACCTGCCGGGATCTAAAATGTGTTGGTGACATTGTCCACCACGAAGCAACCAGCGCGTACCTGTTGATTAGCGGGGGATAGCTCGCCGAGGCCGACGCCAGGGGCGGGGGCGTGGAGGTGCGCGCCTGGTGACAGCTCACCGAGGCCGGGGAAGAGGAGGGGAGCGCCGGGGGAGGTCTCGCCGATGCCGGAGGGGAGGAAGAGGGGCGCGTGCCGAGGGATATCTCGCCGCCGCTAGGCCTTCATTCGCCGGCCACGCCTTTCATCGTCTGATTTCGCTCGTCCGCCGTCGCCTCTGTAGGGTCTGCGCGCGGGAGGGAAGGGTGCGCTCGAATGGAAACGAACCGAGGGAGAGCTCCGGCGGAGGTCTCGTGCCCCGTGGCATTTTCTGGGTAAATAGCATCACATTTACAAGGGTAGATTCGTACGTAGGGCACCAGCTCCTCACGAGGAGCAAGTGAGCAACGTCTTCCGGTCTTCCCTGCTCCGCAAAAATGCAGCGAGGCACCTCAACTCCACTAATTCTCGGAGCTGGCCCGTTTGGTAGGGCTCCCAATGGGCCAGTTAGAATACAAGAAATTTGTGTAAAACAGTTTAATCCCTCACAGGAATTTTTATTAAAAAAAAACGTTCCAAACAGGACCTGGCCCAGATTAACCGTGTCGTAAATGTAGTTCAGGAATCAGGAACAGAAGGCTACTTCTGCATAGCTGAGAGAGCAATCCAACCATCCCATTACATCACAGAGCAAGCAAATGTGCAAAAGTATGTAAGGGCGTCACATTATCAAAGGCTAATCAAATGTCAACACTGAGCTATACAAGAGGCGCACCAAGCAGGTGTTGTGCAGAATTTCGAAGACTTTTTGTACATTGAAGTGAACCATCACATTCAGTGCAACATCCCGCTCCATACTCCAGAGCTTTGCTTCTACTCGCGCAGTAGAAGCAGCTCAGCCCACCTGTTGTCAGCATCGTCCGCCCAAACCTATCTTTCTGTGAGGTCTGTGTTAAGTCGTAGTAACGTCTTGTATCTATACTGCTGATCCTGAAGCGAATGTGATCAGACCAAGCCTGATGTGTCTTGCTCCTGTTCTGTAACTTCTTCAGATGCTGTTGTTTCTTCGGTGATTCCTGAGGTCACTTCACCGGATTCTGGTACAGGATTGATAGGGCCCTGGGGAATGCCGAACAGTGTGGAAAATATATGCCTATGGCATTCGTCGCAGAAACAGAAGTACGAGAAGTGGCCTTCGTCAAGAAGCTTGTGCACTGTGGCTCCTGGAACAACCCGCCGGACATATTCTGTCACTGATGGTGGCACCACCCGGTCATCCATCCCCTGTTATGACAAATGGAGGTCCAGTGCTTCAGGAAGGCCTCAGCAACATGGGAATGCATAACATATAATCTGAGAAGAAGATTATTCATCAAGCAACATATTGGACACTAGGAGTTTATTGCGTCCAATGATAACACACGGTGCTAATTTATGTATAATAGTGTCCATTTATCAATTCTCATGACAGATTGAGATTCATTTTTAGTACATATGCAACTCATTCTCGATATTATCTACACTTGACTCTGAGTTTCTTAAATCATGCAACCCAAACCATTTCAACTATAACTACAAATGCAACCCTGTTATAATTCATTTTTCAAACAAATTTTACTACTGCAATTAGATAGCACATTAAAGTAGTTTTAAAAGGTTAACTCTTCACATGTATGGACCCCGATCAATGATGACAATGAACAAAAGATTCATATTTGATAAATCCATATGCTAGAGAGCACACTTTAAATGATGTCCTTACCCTTTCATTGTGTGCCACCGAACTATGGTTGGAGACTTGGAGTAACTAGAATATGTTCTCTTTTCTTTTCTACTAACTACTGCCATGAATATGTCAAAACAATTAAATCATTTTTAGTGAACAGACTACAAACCTGCCATATGTGTATTGGGCCCAGAAATCCCACCCACTCTTGTTCAGCCTGGTTGAATAGAGACTTGATCAATTCAAATAATCCTTGATCCTCTTTCTTCTGCATTTGAATGTCGGACAAGCTGAAACCCCAGTCAGATACTTGCAGCACAGCTTCCTCTACAAATGGTTGTGCATCTCCCTGGCGCACAGACTCTGCAACATCCTTTTCCCAGAATGCATTGAACATAGGACCTTCCAGTAAAGTTTTGTCCTGAGTAATGCACAACGGATTAGTATTTGCCTATTTGGCATGAAAAAGGGCCAATGCTCAAGCTTGGGAAATCACCATTTGTTTCAGGCTTCATCAAAGAAATGACTAATAGGCATAAGGATTTTTAAATTAGCATCAAGCAGCATTGGACAAATCAGTTACTAGCACTTTCATGCAGCAAAATAATGCTGAGGATGTTGCTGTCCTTTTGTGGAACTGATGTTGCAATTATGGTAGCACACAGACGAAACGATGGATGTTGGGGGCGAATAAGAGGGTGCTTGCAGTGCAGGCATAAAATACCAATGGCAATAACAGTATACAAATGACGGTTCACTCAAGAGCTCTAGCCCATCATGTTCTATCCATACTTCTAAAATGATAACCAAACTAGTTTATCAGCATATTAATTGGGTCCTGAATTGGGTAAATAAGATCATTGGAGAGTCCAGACACATTTTAAAAAAAACATTGGTTATCTTAAAAAAAAAATTCTATTTAGATCAGAAGTTCCTCTTTTTTTAAAAAGGAAACAGAAGTTCCTCTTTTCCTAGCCACAATCCATTGCCAACTCTTTCTTGTATCATCGTGTGAGGTACAAGATACCACACCACACATCCTGAATTTGGTTCACCTATATGTAATGAGGGCGGGGATAGTACAAAAAATAATGGTGCCAGTCCCTATCATTCCAAAACAGCATACCAAAGTTAGCATTGGAACCATAAGATAGTACATAACACTGATAACAGCGTACCTTCTTTCCCAATGACAGTGACAACCAACTCTCAGGCTGTCCTTGCTTTCCAGAAAGGAAGCTTCGGTGATAAAAGAGGGGTAGCAGTGATGGAAACCTCCGAGCTAAAATGTGCAGTACTTTCCGTTTAGTTGACCATCTATCCCATGTTTTATGTCTCTCATCCTTGGTCATCTTGGAGTCATATGGATTTGCCATAGGTGCAAACATTGCTGCACCTGAATTCAGGCAATATGTCAGAAGTGCTAGGAAGTGAAATAGAATGAAGCATATAGTATATTCATAAAACATGTAAGATCTATGTTCTTGGAATACATGCCCAAAAATAATTTTGACTGAACAGAACTACAGCTTAAGATGAAGTAGTGATAAACATGGAACTAGAAAAGTCATTGCTATAATACCATGTTTTGAGAAAATTAAGGTTCCAAAGAAGGAACAGGTATATCCGCATATGGTACTCTGAATAGCATCTCCAAATGCACTTGTGCTTAATAAATGAAAAAAGCATAATATTTTCCCTAGACAAATTTAGATGATGCTTGGTCATCTGATTCAATAGAACATAAGCATCCCATTCTTATCAAGCCAAAAAGATGATAATTTGCTTTAAGAGTATCTGAAAAACTGCTTATCCCCATAAGTTCTGTAGGAAACAAACTTGCCTGAATGTAAAACTATGGCCAACATTAGTGTATTAAGTCACAAGCATTTCTAGAAATGAATCTTTAAATGTCCATATGCATACGAAAGTTATGATATCAGATACTCACAAGCAGAAAAATAGCCCTGCCTACTGTGGTATCAGCATCACAACCAATTTGTCAAAGTAGGGGGAGCATGTATGTACTATGTAGAACAGGACAAGACTATAAATAGAGCAATCCAAAAGAACATAGCAAAGCATCTGAGGTAAGTTACCTGCCACTCGGTCAGGAATGTAGCGAAGAGCACTCCAAGCGTGCATGCCACCTCCAGAATAGCCCACAACCCAGAACTTGTCCACAATCCCGAGGGCATCAGCCAAATGAAGCATGTCTAAAGCAGAAGAATTGAGATTTCGGCCTGGATGACGATCACTTTCACCAAAACCAGGAAGATCATAGGTCACAAGTCGTGCCCCAAATTCCTCTAGAAGAGATGTGCTGATTCCAGGGATTCCTGCATAAGAAGGAACAATGTACTAATGTAGATCAAATATGCAGCATGGTGATGTCAATACAATAATCCAGAAACAATGTAACAGTTGTTCTTACCTGCTAATCTTGATGAAAGAAAAGAATGGGGACCAATAAGTGAAAATCTTGCTCTATCAGCTGAAACTCCTTGTTCTTCATAAGCCAGATGGCGTCCATCAGGAAGTTGAATTCTTGTAGCATTTGGGGGGTTTATGTAAAGTTTCTTCAGATGCTCTACTGGAGTTTCATCGCCACTCCCTACACCCAATACTGCATAGAAAATATTATCGTTAATTAAGCAAAGTAGGAGTAGTCAATTGATTCCTACATGTAAAACTATTTTGCTGGTTACAAGAGACTTCTTTAGGTGCATTGACAAAATCATTGTGTAATGTGAAACGAGTAAATTGGATATATAAGCATTTGCAATGGCACTGCTGGATAGATATTTTACATTCTTTGTGTTCGCCTATAAGGTACTGGAAAGCCATGCTGCTAAGAGGATAACAAGAATGAAGTCACCATAAATTTCGAAGAAAAAAATCCCTAACGTTGAGACATTGAACAACACCAGCCACTTGGCAAGCAAGAAGCTTTATGTTTACACCGAAACCAGAATGCTACAATAATCCATTAGAAATTAGTAAGAACGTCAATAAAGCCAAAATAAACAGCTAGGTTGACTCGATAGTAAAACAATTGACTGCTCATAACATTAGCCATTAGTTTGATTCAGCAGATCAAACAGAATTTCCAAATAGCCGTCGACCATCAATGCTGCCCAAGGGCCAAGCACACTAGGCATGGATCCCACATTCGAATTTTCCCGTCGCGAATATCACACACTTTGACCTATTACAGCGCAACATTCACAAAAACAAAGCGCGCAAATAATGAGAGAGAGCTCTGCCTTTCGTACTCTAAAAAAAAGAATGAGAGAGATCGATTCCGAAATTCAAAGCTAACTCACAAAAGAACGCTCATTTCCCATAGTTATTCAGTTAGATCCATCCCCTCAAATGACCAAATACGTGCGTACACGCGCATATCATGATGCGTGACGACACAAATCACACTACACGCTCAGCCGGAGACAGAAACCTACACGCACGCGAGGTAGAGAAGAGCCGCGGATGAGAGATCAGCGGCGATTACCGAGGAGCGTGACGAATGCGACTGCGGCAACGACGAGCCAGCACCTCACGGGGTCGCGGTCCTCGGGGAGGTACTCGTTCATGAAGCTGAGGCGCTTCCCCGCGGCCGCCGCCGGCCGGCGGAGCCGCCGCGCGAGCTCGCTGTCCTCCGCGCCGGCGAGGCTCTGCGCGGCGACGTCCCACAGCCCGCGCCCCAGCTCCCTCAGCATCTCCCCGTCGACTCCGCGAAGCCCCTCGCCTGCTGCGCCCACCCCTCATCCTCCTTCCCGTACCACGCGCCCCCCACCGCCGCCACATTCGCCGCCGCCGGCGACGCCACGTTCCCGCCGAAGCCGGGGAGCGTGGCCAGCTCCTCGTGCCACGTCATCGTCGTCGCCGCCGCCATCTCGCCGCCGATCACTTGGTGCGTACGTGCCCCTGTGTGGTTGTGTGTGCGCGTGTGCGTGTGCGTTTGGTGCAAGAGAAAGTTTCGTAGCGAGGATGACTCAGACGGAGAAGAGGGGGTTGAAATCGAGTCAAATCGGAAAATGTATGGCTACTTAGTGGGTCCCATCCATTAGGTATGGGCGTGTTTGGGTGGTTTTTCTGGTCGGTTGCTCTGGGGTTGCTTTCTTCTCCGAGAGCGTCTACGGATCTATCCTGTAGGATAGGATGTGAGGGTTGAACCGTAACCGCCGTCTATTAACTCACCGGTGTCCGTGCTTAAAACGGAAAAACTAACATTTATACTAAATATTTTATTGCAGATATGCATTCTTGCTCAAAGGAATATAAGTTTATTGCTGCTTGATTACGTCCACTAAAAACAATCGAGAGCCTTAATTGAAATAATGACTAGGATACTAATTAATGAACAATTGTGATCCACACGGAAGAAAAGAAGTACATTTCAGATGTATACATATGCTAACTTTTACAATTCTCAAGATCCAAACAAATATTAGTTAAGCTTTTCTCTGTGAGGCATACGAAATGTCTAACAAAGTGATAGCCTGGTACTACTATAGTCAACATAGTAGGACAATCTTTTGTGAATTTTGAAATATATCACTCCTCAGTTTGTGCTTTTGAAATATGTCACTCATCAGTTTTTTTCTTTGAAATATGCCACTCTTTAGTGTAATTTTTTGTACTGAGGAGTGGCATATTTCAAAGAAAAAACTGAGGAGTTGCATATTTCAAAACCACAAACTGAGGAGTGACATATATCAAAATATGCCCAATCTTTTCATGGAAGCTAGGAGTTGCCTCTTAGATTCTGCAATATTTGTTGCTCTCTATCTCTAGTATCAGCATCCATGCATCCACTCAACTACGTGTCATTGATTCCCATCCGACATCTAGAAACCATGGCTAAACAGAATTACTACAACAAGCTGCATGTTTTCCTCTTCAAAAGGTTCACTCTACCCATAATTGCTTTTCGTTGTGATGTGATTGAATTATGTGCAGAAACAACCAATTACTTTAATGAAGATAATGTTGGTATTAAAATTTGAAATGAGCAAGTATGAAATGGGAACCAAAAGACGGTGAAGATAACTATATGAGTTAGCACTCCAAGAAGGGTTAAAAATTAAGGCAGACTTAACAAGCATTTTGACATGTAGTCAAAGATTTACCCGCCCTAACAACCCTAAGTATTTTGTAAACAAAACATATTCTAGTATAAATTTCTGGTATCGTAAGCCAGAGACACTGAGACAAATAGTTTTTACTTTTGAGCACAATTTTGCATTCAAACAGAAAAATAGGATGCACTTGAATCATATGGAATAATTTACATTGAAGATATATGCAACCTCGGCACATCAAGTAAATCGACCTTAGTACCTTTTCAGCTCAACTTTAGGAGGTTGCTCCTTGTAAAAGCTTGGCATAGGTGTTGCTTTAAATGTCAAGCTCTTCCTAAGCAGTTTGATATTAGCCTCTTGGCTCTCCTAAGTAATGAATCAATTTTCAGAACAAAAACACACAAGTATTCCAAAGGTTTTAGATAAATGATATGAAAGTATTCCTCACCTTAGATTTTGCCTGCAAATTCGTTTGTTCAAGCTCCTTTGCATGGATTTTCTCTTCAAGCTTTTGGAAGAACTGAAAATAAAGCACAACTATGCCTGTTTAGTATAAGAAAAGAAAAATCGGGCAAATGAAAATATGAATTAACATAACGCCTCTATGATAATTAGTGCACCTCCTTTCGCTTCTCAACACACTCCTCCAATCTGAAACTAAAACTAGCGGCGACAGCACTCTTTGTATTGAGTTGCTGCTCTGGGAGTATTGGTACTCCTGCAACAACACCAAATAATAGCGTTGCATATTAATAACATAGGACAGAATAAATGGCAACTATTAGGGAAATAAGAATGTTTATGATGTGGCGGAGTGTGCATCATCCTCCATTTTCCCTGGCAGCGTTAGTTTCAAAGGTTTGGTGGTGTTCTCATTTGACCTGTTTTCTAATATCAACCATTTTAGCCCAAACAAACACCTAGACATGATGAAAATGATGTTGTTTTCTATTAATCAATTAGTGCAATAGTACACTGGGCTGCTGGTTATACCATTTTTGGCAAGCGTCACAACTAGGGTGAAGACCTAAACGCCCCCACATTAATTGTGTGTACTAGTTACACAATAACTGAAATTCCCAGAAGCAAGAAAAAGATGACCTAAAATGCAGGTTGGTAATATGATTACCACTTACTCTTCGACTTCAGAACAAGCATCATTTAGAGTGGCGTCCACCGATCTAGACTTGACAGGCTAAGTAAAAGAAAATTGAAACCAAGTTCACTACAATGCAACTAAAATTGACAAACTTCTAACTTCAAGTAACGAATCACTCAAGGTATGTGCTTTAGCAAGGATTGGCGAGCGATAGGCGTTCGAGCTGAATTCGCCTTCTTCTCCGCGCTCTTTCTGCAATTCCACCACAATTCAGTAGGTAAACCCAACACCAACCATCCCGAGCGAACTCCTCAAGACCAAACCCAGACTGACTAGTCGCCGCTTTTGATCCATTGGGCATGGCACCCTTCCCCTCCGGCTTGGCTTGCTTCAGCACTACCGCCACGGTGCCACCCTTCTTAGCATTGGTAGGCCCTCTCACGGGGAAGGAGGCGCTCTTCCTCCGCGCCACCGCCACCACCGAGGCGGCCACCTTGCCATTCTACGCTTTACCCTTCTTCCTCACACTCGTGTCCCCGGATCCACCTTCTGTGAATAGCAATACCCATCGTCAGCAATGGATCACTACACAGCGCCAGAGCAACCCAATAACCACAATTCTGCGATCCCCACACCTTGGTCGCCGCCCTGGCCGGCTCCTAGGGCGCCGCCGTCGCGGCCTCAGATCCGCCTGCCGCCTCCCTACCTGCAAGAACCCCGCGATAACCGCCCTTCGTCGTGGCCTCCGCGCCGGCGCTGCCTTCCTCCCCGACCTTCACGACGATGTAGTCCTCCCCTCCTAGCCCATTCGCCATCGCGGGCCCCTCCTCGTGCTTGTCCTCCATCCCCGCAGCTCAGTCAGATCCGTGCCGGACACCGCCAAGATCCGCCCAACATCACCCCGGATCACGCCCAACCAAGATTCCACCTTGCCTCCCCCTCTCACTGCCACTCCCGCTTACCGCCAGAAGACACGGGGTCAGTACGGGAACGGGGAGGCCATCGTCGTGTACGGGCGGGGGGAGTGGACCGGAGGCGAGGGGGAACACTGGTGGGGCGGGGAGGAGGAGAGGAGGGGAGAGAGGAGAAGGCAACCAACCACCCACCCACTACTGCTGCTACTTCTGCTGCCGCTGTGAGAGAGATGAGTCGTAGTGTAGGTTGTCAGGTGGGACGATTGCCCCCCTGCGGGGGTAAACCCCAATATTTATTTAGTATTTGTACACTCAGTAGAAGTGATCCCATTTCATAGCCATTTTTAAAGAGAAAAGTGAAGAGATTACTGTAGGTAAATGTCTTAAAATAAAATTTCTATAAAAATCTAGTCATAGTTCAATAATCAATACTTTCTGTTTATTTGTTTTCTTTTGCGTGAAGATTAGACACCATTCGTTTCAAAAAATATTACACGTCATTGAAGCACAATATCCATTTTCTAATTATCTTTTTTCGATATTGTTTGGAAATAATAGCCAAATGTTTCGCTTTTTTTTACTTTTGTTTTAAGATAACAAAATGCCTAAGGAATGTATGTATTCACTAACTTTCCATTCCTTTTAGTTTTGCTTTTTCTTGAGAAATTTTTTTATTAATTAATCTTTTTTATTTTATTTTAAAGTTAACCATTCGCGACCTTTATTTCCAATTCTGACCCTTTTGGTCACGCCACCACCCGTGGTGTGACAAAACAACATTGTCACACCATAAGATAAGTTCGCAAAATAACACTTTTGGTCATGTCACCACAACACTGTCACACCACGGGTAGTGACGTGACAAGAGATTGCCCAGATACGGGCTGGTGTAATAGTATTATTTTGTCACACCACGGGTGGTGGCGTGACCAAAGGGGTCAGAATTGGAAATAAAGGTTCGAGGGGTTAACTTTAAAATAAAAATAAAAAAGGATTAAATAAAAAAAATCTTTGCTTGAAGACATGACAAAGTTGAATAAGGATTGCCAAGGAGTTACGAATCTTTTCAATATCTTTCTCTACCATGACCCTTTCACATTCCTTAGTTTTTTTTGTGTGAACATATTATAAAGTTGAATTATTTTTTGTCTTGCGAATGATTAGATAGTTGGGCCTACGCTATTAAGAAAGAACGAAGAAATATGTATCGGACTAGGCAAAATTATACTCCATATATCCATTAACAATAGGAAAAAATTAGATACTATTGTTATAGCGAGTCTCTACTAGAACACACTTCGTATATTCCACGAAGATATTCAAAATTTTGGAGGCAGGGCCATTCGTATTCACTTCCGAGTCTCTGTGTAGAACAAGCGTGTTGCTCTAGCAGAAATGCGACGATGGCATCAACACCGGCCGATGTGCGGAGTGGACGGTCGCAACAGGTGGATCAGGCTGGCGGAGACCAACTGCCACTGTGGCCCCATGCCCCTACTCCCGCAGCAAAGCAGGCCACAGTTCCCTCCGACGTACAGAGGATCCAAGCCACCACGCATGTGTACCGGTTGTCAAGAGTATTTTTGCAAAAACTCACCCACAAATCAGGGAGTTTGTCAAAAACTCACTTGCATCTCGATTTTTGTCAGTTACGTACCTGCAAGTTTTATGTATTTGCAAACCCCTCTCCAGCGACGGGAGCTTAGGGACAAATCGAGTAGGGTCCAACAATCAAAACTCACTGAGTGGAGACGCGAAGCAAAGATGTCCTCATATGCATCATCGTGGCTTTTTAGTTTTGTTTATAAAATGAGAACACGCGAGAGCAACCCATATATCTTTGATTAACCGCTTGTTTGGCAGCAATGGAGAAGGGGAATGAGAGTTCAGAGGAGAGAGTTTGCAAGGATTAGACATGCGAGTTTGCTTTTTAGTTCCAATTCCTTGTTTGATAGAAGAGATTGGAAATCATGATGAAGGGTTGAGATGTGTTGATCTTTCATTAGAGAGTGAAACTCTCCCAATTCCGGCCTCCCACCCTGGGTTTAAAATGGTGAGAGTTGGACTCTCAAACTCACAATCCACTTCCCACCTAAATTCCTATGTCCACCAACCAAACAAATAATTGATAACCCCCACCACATAAATTCTCATTCCCTCCCACCAATTCCCTCCAACCAAACAAGATGTTAAAGAAATTTTGCAAAAACTCACCAACAAGTCGGGGAGTTTATCAAAAACTCACTCACATATCGAATTTTGTCGGCCACACGTCTGTGAGTTTTATGTATTTTCAAACCCCCACCCAGTGCGCGGGAGTTTAGACACAAATCAAGTAGATGCCATCAAAAGTGAATAAATTTTATAAGAAAGAGGTGGTCATTTTCATGCTCAAGCACTTGCTAGCCTTGATATACATTATCTTCTCCAAAGACTTGCAAAATTGAAGGAGGGGCCATAGCCCACATTGGCCTTCATTAAGCTCCATCCCTGTCCCACCCAAGGCCAACTAACCATTTGACCGTACGAAGTAGCATGTGCCTGACATTCCAACGTGGATCTCTTTATAACAACGCACCCTATCAGGTCATCTCCCTCACCCAGACCCAAAGCACCATTTCCTGATCTACTCGACAACTCGTGGGCGACACAACTAGGGTTCGAAGTGATGGTCACCACGCGCTTTGGATCTGGGAATAGGAGATGACCCATTATAGGGTGTGCTATTATAAAGGGTCCACGCTGAAACACAAATGCAAACGTCATATTGAACAGTAAGTTGGTTAACTGGCCCTGGGTAGGGATTTGAAACAACATAAAACTTATGGGAGTGTGATTGACGAAATTTGGCATGTGAGTTTTTAATGAACTATCCGGTTTGTGGGTTGGTTTTTACAACAACAAAAAATCCCTTGATTTAAACAATGAGTACGTATTTGAACCATGATCTCAACCATTATGTCTGCTCCCGGTGAAAATCGAGATAATAAACACATCTCACAAATTTCGCGTGTGCTATATTGAGAATCTTTGATGTTCCATATTTATTTCACGTTGGTAGTGCAGTAAAGTTTTCATTAATAAAAAGAAGAATAAAGTTGCCAAAAGTAGAGCATTTTATTCTTTAATATTTTTTAAAGATTATTTAAAAGATAACATCTTCATAACTTTATTTTTAATTTCGACCCCTTTGGTCACGTCATGACCTGTGGTATGACCAAACTGTTCTGATACGCCATCGACCCCTTTGAACACATCTGTTTTTGGATAAATCATGTCACGCCAAGAGGAGTGACGTGATAGCGACATCACAGTTTGGTCACGCCACAGTTGGTGACGTGACAACACAGTTTGGTCGTGTGACCAAAAAAGTCAGAATTGAAAATAAAGTTACGAAGATACAATCTTTAAAATTACTTTTAGAAAAGGATTAAATAATAAAAAGAATTCTCAAAAGTACGAATAAAATGAAGGGAGGGTCACTCGCTACCATGTGGCACAGAAGAACCTGGATTCCAGCTGCATATTCAGGTAAAATGATCGTAAGACACGGCCTTCAAGAGGGTCAATTTCCGAATTGCATCGACGAATGTTTTATGATAAACACAACGACAAGTATTTAGAAACGGATATAGCATTAAACACGTACAAGTAGTTTTCAGACACTTGATAAGCCCTTATAATTATTCCCATTGCCTTCTGGAAACAAAGGGTGAGCTACACAAGACCAGAGGAAAGAAGGCATCCAAGAATCCTAAAACCCTTGAGATTGGAGGAAGCTGCTATCGTCATGGGGTCGCCGATGAGGTGGTGAAGAGTCATGAGCTGGGCTCTTAATCTGGAGAAAAGGACGGATTAGATAGATAACCCATCTAATGGAGTCACTGATTGGGATAAGGTGACATGTAATGATGTAAATAAAGAATAACAACCTCGGCAAACCGACGGCGTAGAACGTGCCCGTGCTTTGGATGGTTGACAAAAGCCATGAGAGGGGCATGAAGGAACATGGCCATGTGCAGGACGTGCCCGTGCTTTGGATGGTTGACCAAAGCCATGAGAGAGGCATGAAGGAACATGGCATGTGCAGGTACTAAGCCAGAAAATTCTTAACCAGGGAATTATATAGTGATAACTAAATATCAAATGATGCTAAATAGATATATTTTACTGTTCTATATGAACAAATTAACCATAGAGACTAGTGTTCGCGCTAGAACTAGTCCCTGTCTCCGTGCCTGGCCATGTGTTCGGTAGCTAAAGGGCCGGACGATCCTTCCATGATCTTCTGGAGCTTGGAGCTTGGCGGTGGTTAGTGCTTTAACAGCGACGTGCAGGTGCATGGTGGTCCCCTCGATTCTATTCTCCTGAAATGTACAACCGTGCATGCAAAATCAAACCTCATATGCCCTGAGCTAAACATTTCATAATTAAATTTGTAGTATGTATGTTATGAAATATGTACGTAATTTTCTATAATCATGTGGCACTAAATAGTCTGCGATAAGGAGTTATTATAATTTGAAAGCATCGGCACTTGTGGAACTACGGCCATTCTGGCAGAAGTCACCAACACCCATATATCATATAACTAGCATGTGCACGGCTAAATTTATTTTAAAGCTTGTATAAATATTTGAGAATATATTTACGTATATTGTAGGCTATTTATACTTTTAAGATGCTCCGAACATTGCAAATGACAATAGAAGCTTAAAGGAAATTACAACATGAGGAACGTAATTAAACTATGTGCTTAATTTTATGAAAGAAAATCATTGAGTATAATAAGTTAATGAGGTTATTAGAAACTAATTACTCTCCATCATACATAGATCATATAGTTGTATACCCTTATTCTTGCTCTATTAGTTTTTTCCCCAAATTGTATGTATGCATATGTACATCTATTTAATCTCAAACAATACGTTGAATATGTGTGCGATAAATTATCTTATTACTTTACATAGTATAATATATTATAGTACCTTACTCACACATACAACGATGCACCATGGATAGCATACTTAGAACTTATCTTCCCTCATATGCTGGCTGCCCGACCAAATCGTATAGCTTCTATCTCTTCTCACCGTCTTATTTTTTTTTGCTTTAACCTCCAATAGTAAGTCTAAATCTTGATGGATCCCTCTCAACTACTACCCCTTCCAATGCAATACTTTACCACATAATTATTTTTACTTCTCTCTAATTATTGCTTAATTCTAACCATTGCGACATCAACACGCACACACATGCAATTATCGTCGATCCCAACTGGGGACACGTGTCATACTCTCTCCTGTGACCCCAAGTATATTCCCTATGGCCGCGTCATCTCTACTCCAAGCTTTTTGCTCATTTGTTTCTATACACGCGCTTCTTTTCGTACGGATACATGCATGTACATTCGCATGCATGCATGATGTTATACATGCTCAACGTCCTCTTCTCTCGTGTCGATCGCTCCTCTTCTTCGACGTTGGGCAACTCAACGTTATAGCTTTCTCACTAACCGTGATGACCCCATCTTCACTAATGTTGGTATATCTGTTTTAGTTATTGTCTAACGATATAGAGAATTTTGTCACCATCGCCGGTGACGATGTGCTCCTCACTAGTGATGGCACACTTCTAGCTACCAAATGGTCTCATATCGTCCATAATTATTCTTTAATGCAAAGTTTCATCACCTTTCTGCTAAGGCTTCCCTATCATCTAGCTTTTTAGCCGCTAACTTCTTCAACAATACCAACGCTCACCACTTGTCATCGCAGCCTTTGGCTACTTCAACATTGGATTTTTTTTTCTTCAATGGCTCTGGCGAGCAGTATGATATTGTCCTCATCGAACGGCTAAGATGAGCATCACAACATTGTCCTCATCTCCGTCGTCGCCTCGTCTCTCCACTTCCTCGTGGGTCATTATCTTCTTGCAGGACGGATTGATGTCATTACACTCTTTCGTGGTCTTCTTTGATACCACACATGCTATCATTGTTATAACTTTTATTTAGATTTTTAGATATTTTGTTTTTATTCTATAGGAAGCAATAACATAAACACGTGATCTTGAGAGCGAACGTGATGAATTCTTTTGTGTCTCCTTCGACATCATTGATGTCATCCTCATTATAACTTTTACTTTTATTCAACATTTCAGTTATTTTTATTGGAGTTCGTATACAAATCAAATTGCTAAATTTATTCTGAATTTTATTTATTTAGGGATTTTAGTTTGGATTCGTACATAAACCAAATTTAAAAATTTCTTTTAATTTTATTATGAAGTTCAGTTCTCTTTTCTTGGAATTCGTATCTGAATTCAATTGATATTTTTTATTTAATTTTTATTCCTAATTATAATTATTTATGGATTTTGCTTTGGAATTCGTATTACAATCAAATTGCTATTTTTATTGTATTTTTGTTCCAAATTTCAGTTAATTTTTTGCTTGGATTTCGTAGACAAATCTAATTATCAATTATTTTTATTTTTATTCTAAATTATAATTATTGGAATTCATAGCGAAATCAAAACGCTAAGTTTATTTTATTTTATATCCGGAACTTTAGCTTTTTTGGATTTTGTATACAAATTTAATTGCTAGTTTTTGTTTTTGTTTATTTTGAATTATAATTATTTAGGTATTTTACTTAGAAATTAGTATGAAAATCAAATTGATAATTTTGTTTTATTTTTATTCTGAATTTCAGTTTTATTGTATTTGATAATGACACTTTTACTTAGGAATTTGTGTGAAAATCAAATTATGTATTTAATTTAAATTTTAATTTTGAATTTCAGTTTTATTGTACTTGACATGAACTCTTTTTTTAGCCTAGACTGTTATAATCTAGACCCACCACGATCGATGGTGTGGATATTTTTCTTTTAGCACCGATTAATGTGAAAATTTATAACCCTTGAAAGCGAACATGGTAACTTATTTTGACTATATTTTAATAAGACAATAGATTGTTACAAATTAGTGTATTTTTTCAAAAGGAAAGTCCCTGATTTATATTAGATTGACAAAGACGTAGATGCACTGCAAGCCCAAATTAACCACAGGGTTGTATTGCTGTGGATGGTCCCCTAGATTCTATTATCTTGAAATGTACAACCACGCAAATTCAAACATCATATGTCATGAACCGATCATCTTGTAAGTTTGTCTGTATCGTATGAAATGTGTGTGTATCCTCTACAATCGTATATCATTACTTTGAGCTATGGGGCTATACTTTTGATAGCAAGCAGCAAGTGTGGAACTACGACCGCCCCAGCAGAAGTCACCCAACACCATAATTATATATATATAGGAAAATGGTATGGTACTCCTGGGAGTACGTACTCCCACCTCTCATATACCACTTAAATTGTATGATGATACCTCTTTATCAATTTGAGTATACTCCAATAATGATTATAAGATACCTCGAAGTGAGTTCCATGAAAAATTTCATAAAAACCACTTTTTATACCAAAATCCGTGTATATACTTCTTTTATGTATAAAAAAAAGGTATATAGCAAAAATAAAGAGTTCCAATAAAAATTTTTCGATCAAGTCACATTGGAGTATCTTATAATTGGTATTCAAGTATACTAAAAGTGATAAAGAAGTATAATATATTCGTTTAAATGGTATATTGAAAGTAGGAGTACATACCCGTAAAATGTAATAATATATATATATATATATATATATATATATATATATATATATATATATATGTGTTTGAGGAAGCTTTGCTATCGGTCATTTCCCTTCGGACAATTTCTACTGTCTTTAGTTCTAACCCCAATTAGGGGTGGAATTGGGTCTCAGGCTGTTGGCGCAATAATCCAAAGAGTAAGATCAAAAGCCTATGAATTTCTTTTTAAAAAAAATCACTAAATTATAAGTTCAGTGTAAAAACAGCTGTCCAGCCTGGGACTTGGACTGTGGTTGGTTCCGCCCCACGTACTAGAAACCCGTAATTGCATCGCTCTCAGAACCACTACGAAGGCACATTGCTTATGCGTGCAGTGCAGCGCTCTTTGACTAATTTATCTTTAATCAACGAAGGCAGATGGAAGCGAAGAGCACGAACTGACACACATGAAAAATGGACCCCGAGAAAACTGGTATGAGTAGGACTGTAGGAGTACGCAGCAACTCCTTCCAGTCAACAACAACTCAACATTGAGAACCAAGTATTGTTTGGGTGGTTAGTGGTGGTGATTGTACTCTCACCATCGCGAGTTCAAACCTGGTTTGTCTCTCGCGTGTCTCATTTGGAGATTTTCTTTCGATGGAGGCGACGATCCGCCGCATGGCGAGGCGTCGGTGGTGACTTCGTCATTTTTTCAAGCTCCGTTCGTCCGGTCTTCCGTAGACGTCGTGTGTGTGAGTGCGTGTGTGTGGTAGTGTACGTGTGTGATGGTGTCTATATGTTGTACTTGATGTTTTGAAAAAAAAAACAACAACTCAACATTTGCAAATAAAGTTTGTAAATGCGGATGCCGAGCCAGGCGACTTTGACGAGCTCCTGCGTCCGACGAGAGGGAATGCCCCCTGCTGGGTCGCTGGCATTCTGGCAAAGCACGAAGAAGCCATCTTGCTTTCCGTGCATCATCATCGTCGTCGTAGTCATCAAGGCACTGCAAATGCAAGAAACAGCACCTAATTTAATCCAGATCTAAACGGTGACGACGGGCAGCAAGAGAGACATCAGCATCAGCATGCACAGGCATACATTCTTACCGGTGTTTATACAGAAAGAACACATTTCTGACCATTTTACAGGCTTACCTTGGGTGAACAATGCCGTCGGTGTGAAGACGAGGTTTGTGAAGGGGATGTTTTGGCTTGGTCCTCGTTGGCCACTGCCTCGGCATGCAGATTCGTGGACATGTTGATCTTTGCAACCAACAGATAATAATAATATTTTATTCCCTTTCTATTAAAGAAGTACATTATGTTCTGAAAGAGAGTTTAAGCATGTTTCAAAAACATCGCATACCCTATACGTCCCGGCCACCGCTCTGCTACTTTTTTTTGAAGGTACAACACACTCACACCTCACTCACGTCACCGACAAACGTGTGCGCCCCGTGCAAGCTGCAAACACACGCAAATCCAAACTGAAGCACATGGATGAGGCCACGGCGGAGGCCCAGAAATCACATGATAGAAGCGCAGCCCGGCCCAATCAAATACTACATCGACCCACCCCGACTCGCGCATCGACCCACCACCTCCTCACCCCCGTCTCCTCGTCGTCGCCGTCCTCCGTTCGAGCCATGGATCCGGTCCTTCGCGGCCGCTCCCGCCTCCCGCTCCACCTCCTGGTGGTGGCCGCCACCGTGATCCTGTCCCTGGCAGCGCGATCCGGCGCCGAGGTCATCACCCTCACCGAAGAGACCTTCTCCGACAAGGTAACTAACTCCTTTTCCTTCTTGTGGCTCTCCCCTCTTCCACCTTCCCATCCGATGTAGTATAGCTCTGTAAAGCACACGGCGCGACCCAAGAACTGCGGCTCTATCGTTGACTTATTTCGTTGTTGGGACTTGGGATGCACTGTACAGATGGTACTTAGTTGAGGACCTGCTGTTGTTGTTGTATGCCAGATTCGTCAACGATTTACGAGTGCGTCAGTTTTAATTCGCCTCTCGGTTGGTGCTATTAAACAAATGGATCATAACTCTCGGGGTTTTAATTGATCCAATCCAATTAAGGACGGTTTGGGATTTAGATGCGGCACACGAGCTTAACTGTTGTTTGTTTCTAGGGAGTGAATACCATTGATTTACAGGCTGCATATTTAGTCAAACAAAGGCCAGAGGGCGCTATTGTTCCTAGCCCTATGTAAATTCAAGTTGCTTGCCGTCATGTTCATATATTGGTTTTGGTTAAGCTAGATTAATTGTGAGAAAAAAATTCTCTTGTTTAGATAAAGGAAAAGGACACGGTATGGTTTGTGCAATTCTGCGTCCCTTGGTGTAAACACTGGTAAGCTCTACATCTCTTAGCGGTGAGATGGATATTTACTTACCATACAAAAATTGGTTTCTTGCTGCTAAACAAATTTCTTAAACGTGCGTCATTTGCAGCAAGAACCTAGGTACACTTTGGGAGGACCTGGGGAAGGTTATGGAAGGTGCAGATGAAATCGAGATAGGGCAAGTTGACTGTGGTGTAAGCAAACCAGTATGCTCAAAGGTGGACATTCATTCATACCCAACATTCAAGGTGTTTTATGACGGCGAAGAAGTTGCAAAATATAAAGGTAACCTTTGCTCATTCCTACCTTTGTTTGACAAGGCCAACTTAAACTAGTCCTTACCATGAAAACCATGTTTACATCTGTTACGTTTGGTCCAATTCCCTTGAGAAGAATTAGACCTTGGTGATGGATTAGAATCCATATCACCAGTGAGCCTGTATGGTCAGAGTAGGACTGGGCGCTAAAACCTATGTGAATTTGCACCTGTAGGATTAAAAAAATGAAGACATTTTAGATCATTTTCCCAATATACAAGGATTCACTTATCTAGAAATGCCATTTTTAGACCAGTGAATTGCCTCTTCTGTGAAGAAGAGTTTGTCAAGTTCGCTAATTATGGCCTGGATATCACTAGCATCTCCTAACTCTTAATACCAAAGACAACGGCAATTCATAACCAAGTAGTTAATATGAGAGGAAGAACTTTGGATAGTTCATTGTTCATAATTCAGTAAATCTTATGTTTCTGTTGATCATTTTCGCATGCGTGTTTAATATTGTATGAATATCTCATCATGTTGCTCAACACATTTGATTCGTTGTAGTATTTTGTTGGTGAAGATGCTGTTCATGAGCTGCATGTGCTGCTAATTTCTACTTGTAACCAACAAATTCTAATCCTTGTGGATTGTAGCATGCCGTCAGAGCTGACTATATGCAACAGTTCTCTTGCATTGTCATTTGCCAATCATCACTCAATGATCAAAAAATGCCTCTACTAATGCCATTTTCTGCTGGTCGTGATTTAACTGTTGCTTCACATAATGAGACTTCTTCATAAATGAAATTGAGTTCTTTTGGACAT
Source organism: Ampelocalamus luodianensis (assembly GCA_036346255.1). Classification (NCBI taxonomy): domain Eukaryota; kingdom Viridiplantae; phylum Streptophyta; class Magnoliopsida; order Poales; family Poaceae; genus Ampelocalamus; species Ampelocalamus luodianensis. Next base: position 19,190,321 of record CM070622.1, on the reverse strand, counting down.
TATTGTGCTTGATGAAATGCAGATTGACAATACAGCATTTTTGTGTGTGTCCTTCAGATTGTAATTTCTACCCGCCGTTTCTAGCTTTCTGCCTTCTTACTATTCTTGTGCATGGGAACGTATTCCTACTGTTTGATTTTTCTGCCCCTTTTTCTTGTCAATATTCGGTTACTAACTTGTTATATGCCTAATCCAACCTCCTATGCTATTGCAGGACCCAGGGATGTGGAGTCTCTAAAAATTTTGTGTTGAACGAGGCTGAGAAAGCAGGAGAGGCGAAGCTTCAAGATGATTGAGGCAGAGCTTTAGGGTGTTGTAGGCTGTAGCAGGCACATGCTGATGGACAACGATACTCCGGTCAAGCAACTTTCGAGTACTGTTCGACGAACTGATTAAATTTTTTGATCCAGTGGGCTTGTACTGCCTCCTGGCATTTGTTGCAAACCAAGAATATTACTACATCAGTTGAAAGAAAATACCTCGTATCGTTGAGCTTTCCTATTCGATTAGGGGACATCATAGGAGTTATGTTTCATGCCACGGCTGCATCACGAGTGAAATGGAAAGTGGCCTGCATATCGCTTATTACATCTTATCTACTGGTTGTTAAACAAGTCCATGCATTCGTCTCAAACGAAATGGGTAGACAGTGCATGGCTACTTACTGCTAGATTCACAAAAATCTTTACTACACCGTGAATTACACAACAGAATATCGGTGCTAGCAGGAGCGAAGGGTGACTAGGCAATTGTTGATGATGAACCACAAAAATAACGAAGATCATCCACTACCTGAGCGCAAAATGCACCTTTAAGTGCGAACGACTAAATGCGGGCATTGAAGAAAGTTCAAGAAGATTGTTCATAGCTGATTATCGTTCGTAGAAGTGAATTGTTCATAGCTGATTATCGTTCGTAGAAGTGAATTGTTCATAGCTTCTCAAAAGCATCTCCGATGTGTACTTGTAGAAAGTGACTTCCCAGGCCATAGTCTTGTAGAAAGTGACTTCCCAGGCCACAGAGCCTCCAACAAAACCACGCTAGTAGTAAAATGCCTACAATAAGCAACCTACGCACGCAGCATTTGATCCAATACACTATCAGATTTTGATCCAATACACTATCAGATAAAGCAGCAAAATTCACATAGCACCAATCAGGGCAGATCGTCGTCACAACATGCAAACAAACAGAAGAAACATCACATAAGAAAATATTTGATAATTTGCATGCATTCGCTAAGTAGTAGCAATCTAAGGACTCACATTACACAGCCGGTAAATGGCACAAATCAGTCTCAGAAGCATCCAGGTTTTGCCAAAAGCCGAAATAACGGTATTTCACATCGCCAGCAGGGCTAACAGTTAAGCAACTGTTAGCCCTGCAAGAGCAACGGGCTGAAAAAAACTTACTCGACAATAAAACTACTAGATATCTCAAAAGCAGACATCGGTCCAACCATCAAACGCCTCATTTCTTCTTAGCAGCAGCCTTGGTCACCTTAGCACCGGTCGGGTCCTTCTTCTCCACGCTCTTGATGACACCAACAGCAACCGTCTGCCTCATGTCGCGCACGGCAAAACGACCAAGAGGAGGGTACTCAGCGAAGGTCTCCACAACCATGGGCTTGGTGGGAATCATCTTCACCATGCCAGCATCACCGTTCTTCAGGAACTTGGGCTCCTTCTCGAGCTCCTTGCCAGATCGTCTGTCAATCTTGGTCACCAGCTCAGCAAACTTGACAGCAATGTGGGAGGTGTGGCAGTCGAGCACTGGGGCGTAGCCGTTGCCAATCTGCCCAGGGTGGTTCATGATGATGACCTGGGAGGTGAAGCTGGCGGCCTCCTTGGCAGGGTCATCCTTGGAGTTGGAGGCCACAAACCCACGCTTCAGATCCTTCACAGCAACGTTCTTCACGTTGAAGCCGACATTGTCACCAGGAAGCGCCTCCTGGAGAGCCTCGTGGTGCATCTCAACAGACTTGACCTCAGTGGTCAGGCCGCTGGGACCAAAGGTAACAACCATACCAGGCTTGATGACACCAGTCTCAACACGCCCCACAGGGACGGTACCAATACCACCAATCTTGTACACGTCCTGAAGGGGAAGACGCAGGGGCTTGTCCGAGGGCCTCTTGGGCTCATTGATCTGGTCAAGAGCATCAAGCAGGGTCGGGCCCTTGTACCAGTCAAGGTTGGTGGACCTCTGAATCATGTTGTCACCCTCGAAACCAGAGATGGGAACGAAGGGAATCTTGTCAGGGTTGTAGCCGACCTTCTTGAGGTAGGAAGAGACTTCCTTCACAATTTCGTCATAACGGGCCTTCGAGTACTTGGGAGTGGTGGCATCCATCTAGAACAGAGCAGAACAATCCCATCAGTTGAATAAAACGTGCGACTTAGAAGGCAATGAAGATTCAACTTGTCTAACTAGAAATTTTAACAGTTTAAATCAACATAAAATAATAAGATCAAACATATCTCACATATTTCCACTCACGCGACATCACAAGCAACAGACAATTATATAGCAGGCATATGAAAATATGAAATGGTGCAAGACCACTGCCAGCACTAGACATGTATCATAATTTCAGCAAACAATTACATTCAGAACATGTGTATGCTGGTTGTAATCAAGCACTGCATTTACCAATACATTCTAGAAGATCATGTGAGTTTATAACAAACTAAGCAGCTGTATTACCATCATGCATGTGTAGAAAAATGTTTGTCATGAACAAGGGGAGTTATTCTGCAAGTTATACCTTGTTGCAGCAGCAGATCATCTGCTTCACTCCAAGTGTGAAAGCAAGGAGAGCGTGCTCACGGGTCTGGCCATCCTTGGAGATACCAGCCTCAAAACCACCAGTGGTGGAGTCAATGATGAGGACGGCACAGTCAGCCTGGGAGGTACCAGTAATCATGTTCTTGATGAAGTCACGGTGTCCAGGGGCATCAATGACCGTACAGTAGTACTTGGTGGTTTCGAACTTCCACAGGGCGATATCGATGGTGATACCTCTCTCCGCTCAGCCTTGAGCTTGTCAAGCACCCACGCGTACTTGAACGACCTCTTGTTCATCTCAGCAGCTTCCTTCTCGAACCTCTCGATCACACGCTTGTCAATGCCTCCAAGCTTGTAGATCAGGTGGCCAGTGGTGGTCGACTTGCCAGAGTCGACGTGGCCAATGACCACAATGCTGATGTGAGTCTTCTCCTTACCCATGGCTGGAGTAAGTGGTAGCTAACAAACTGCAACAAAATCAAACGGGAATTAGAGATCGTTGACGGGCAAATTCACCACAGGAAAGAAAATAAAATGACAGAAGCAGATAAATCTGAGATCGTAGAGCAATGAAAATTATCATTCAAATAAGCAGGGCAATGAATTATCATTCTACAAAGCAAATTATCATTCAAATAAGCAGGGCAATGAATCTTATCAGATGCTTATGGGACTGGGTAGTTTTAACTTTGCACGCAATAGGACCAACTGGATCTAAGCTTATACTGCAGGCAATAGTTTCAACTCTACAACACCATCGGAGAGCAAGCTATATTGATGAGATACATCAGAATAGCCAGTATTACCGGGCTATATTACGGCATAACAGAGCAAGATGCAGTAAAGATGGTCAGCTTCATATGACCATCACGAATAAACTAGTAGATAAGGTAACAAAATTAAGGTGCGATACCATCAACGATAGATTCGAACAAGCATGGAGACGATAAAGCAATATAAACCGCTGATAATTGCGGCTATAGGTTAGAAAACGTTGTACAATCTACATATCTACACTACGAGATGGAATCAAACAATAACGTAGGAAAAAAATAGATAAACCGAGCCAAACAGCACGCAACTGAGCACAAATCACCTAAAAAATCGCTCTACTCGCAGACGAAGGCTGCTTAACAGACGCAAAAACGTAGGTCTGAAGCTACTAGACAGAAGCGCACGCATAGATCTGAAGCTACGAGCTACCAATCACCGCGCATCTAAGGAGGGAAGGATCCGGATGGAGACTGACCTCAAAGGAGAAGAAGATGGGATCGAGAGGCGGCGGCTGCGGCGGCAGGGTGATGGGGAAGTGAGGGGGTTTTGCCTAGCGGGATGGTCCTTATATAGGCGGCGGCGAGAACTAGGGTTCCTTCCTGGCCGCCTGATCCTCCTCTGATGGTTGCCGACTTGCCGTTGTGGCGCTTTCTTGGCCGTTAGTTTTTCATCGTGCAGTGCAGATGGTCGTGTGAAGCGTAGGCGAGACGTCTTTGGACAGTTCGTGGGTCTCGCGCCGTCCTCCCGTGAAGAAAGGCGGTGGTAGCCCGGCTACAAGAATTTAGGGTCCGGTAGAACTCCTGCTCCATTTTTTTAGCTCTTAACTTTTGAATTTTAGATGATTCACTCCTCTAAAAATCTAGAGTTGTCTAACAGCCGACGAAAGTGTCTGGTAAGAGATTGACTTTCAAAACTTTAAAAGTGAGAATTTAAAGCAAAAATATTATGTTACTTCTGTTTTTAACACCTAAGCTTTTGTATCACACTCCTTTTATTTGTAGACAAATTTCTAAAATTTCTTTACAAATTTTTCAGAACTGATATTGTGTTTGATGTGTAATCTTGTAAAGATGACGACCCAATGGACATAGAAAATAATTTTGGTACAAACGACATTCATGTATGAAGATTGAAATTCTTTTATGTTTAACACGACATTGATATACGAAGATTGAAATTTTTTTATGTTTAACAAGAGCATATGGACTAGCGTAGCCCTAGACTGGCGTATAGACTACTGTTATTGAATAGCGTAGCACTAGACTAGCGTATGGACTACTGTTGTGTATTAGATAGAGCAAATGGATTATTAAATCAACATGGTGTCAATGGAAGATATACTTTTGTGGGATTGTGACTAGCTATACCTGCTTAATTGTATTATAAGGAAAAAACTGTCAGCATTATTTTATCAAGTGTGTGACATGTACTATATATATATATATATATATACTATCAAGTGTAGTTACTCCCATAATATCTTTCGTCCATCTTTCTCAAGAAACTCAAGCGCTGATCGAGTTTGTGGGCGCAAGCACCATCTGTAGCAAACCCAATAACGAGCCACCAGTGCATGTGTTTGTTTCTATCTTCCGCATTTACGAGCGGCCGGGCGTAGGTGGTTGTGTACAACTTGTTTTTAAAATTCGTACATGAATCAATCTCCTAGGTTTCAGGCAATTAGCTGGTGCATGGTTCATGTATCATTCGTTGAAAGTAGTAGATATACTACGGTATAAGCAGTATGAATAATTTCGTTTGGAAAGGAGTATCTATGTTTAAAAAGGAGTATACGATGGTGAATTATGTACTTCTTTTTTTCTTGCAAGGGAGTATGTACTTTTGTACGCTCATACTAGCTATCATATACACATGGTATATGCCTTCTGTCGTAAAGTATCGCTAGCTAGCAAGAATAGAGTATATGGACCGCGCTAGAATGGCGTATGTGTACTACTGATTAACGAGGGAGTATTTACCTCTGAAAAAATTAATGAACTAGGAGTAGAAAAAAAGGAGTATGCAGGCGCATGGGAGTATGTCATGTCTACATAGGAGTATATGTATGGTTGAAGGAGTATCTAGGTGTATGGTAGTATGTAACGTTTGCACAGGAGTATACTAAAAGTAGTTGTATGGGAAGTATATAATGTTTGCATGATGGTGTCTCGTATATTAAAAGGTGTACATGTGGAAAGGAGTGTATAGGTGTATGAGAAATGGGAGTATATATGAAAAGAAGTATATTTACAATGAAATGGGTGTACATACACAAAGAGGAAAATGAGAGCATATTCACAAGGAAATTAATGAGGGTACATATACACGGCGAAACAGAACTATGTAACCAGGAAACGACAGTATGATGCTCAATTTATTTGGTCCACTTCAGAGTTGAACGAATCAAAAGCCAAACTTGACTGATTTAATTAATGACGCTTGCCTGGAATGGGGGTGGAGAAAAGGAAAGCATCAATTACCAAAATCCCAGAAATAACTCGGTAGGATTAAGCGCCATATAGGAATTTGATCGGGTCTCTCTCCTACATGTGATTTTCAGACCAGTTAGGCTTGAAAAGACGCACGGATCTCATCGAGGATTAAAGGGTGGATGGAGAGGGAGTAACTACACCTAGTTACTCCCATTATATCCACCGTCCAGCTGCCTCGGAATACCATTTACCTGATCAGGTTATTGGGTCAGATACCACCACTAATCATCCGAAGCAAACCAACACATACCACTAAGTGTGCGTAATTATCTTCAAGAAAAAGATCACAAGATAATTGCTGAACTTAGTGCGGGTTTCTCGGGATCGTTGTGCATGCACATACCATGGTACCACCTGTCGTGTATGATGTATAAGAAGTGCGGCACCGATCGAGGAACGTTAGCTTTGAAAACTCGTTTGTGTAGACGCACGATACACATAGAAAGTTGTGATTGGTTGGAGTATGGAACAACATATGTTCATGGCTTTCTTTGTGGCAAGGATCAAGATGGCTCTAACCAATCATACGTGTATATGTACTTAGATAGTACGTATACCTATGGGAGTATTTTAGTATATGTACTTAGGTAGTATGTATATCTAAGGGAGTATTTTAGTACATGTACTTAGGTAGTATGTATACCTCGGGAGTATGTTAGTACATGTAATTAGGGAGTATATACACCTATGATAGTATATTAGTATAGCTGCACATGGATTTGGGAAGGGAGTATTTCACGTATGGATGTACTTTATGGAGTATGTTGATTGGTACATGTGTGCCATGGTATGGCAAGAATAAAAAAAGGCAAGCTCAATCACCGTATGTGCACACATGTATATGGGTTTCATCTTAACATGGTATGGCAAGAATAAAAAAGGCAAGCTCAATCACCGTATGGTAAGATCAATGGATGGAACAGGCGTCGAATAGGAAAGATTCACCAAAATCCCAGAAAAATAAAAAGGCAAGATCTCGGTTGGTTGAGGAATTTGTTAGCCCAAAAAAATCCCAAAAAGTTAGCTAGGATTAAACGCCAGATAGGTATTGGTTCGGGTCTCTCTCCTATCCGTGATTTTTAGGCCCGTTAGGCTCAGAAAGACGCACGGATCTCATCGAGAATTAAAGGGTAGATGGAGAGGGAGTAACTACACCTGAGAGTAGATAGTACTTTTCCTCTCTCTCTCTCTCTCTCTCTCTCTCTCTCTCTCTCTCTCTCTCTCTATATATATATATATATATATATATATATATATATATATATATATATATATATATATATATATGCTCCTATTGTAACCTCTACATAGACAAAGAAATGCAAAAGGGAGTAAATTAATTACAGGTGAAAGGATGATCTTGAATGATTTGTTTCAGTTGATGGGTCAAAGAATATGAACAGAAAAACTCTTATCAAAAGTATTACCTTCGTCGTAACAAAAATAATATATCTTGGAAATCTTTGGTTCCACATAATGGGTTCCATAAGCAATCAACGATTTTGCCGACTGCATAAATATATAAAAGTGTTCAAAGATAAATAATTGCTAACAAAAGATCTCAAAATGTCGTATCAACCAGATTGACATGTACTATTAGAAAACCGCATGCCTCAAGTATCTCTGCTCCTAGGGAAAAACCTCGAAGATGAGCCAAGTCTCCAGAAGCTTGCACAGCCCTGGAAGAAGCTCATTCTCTTGGTTGATGCTAGAGTTGTTCACAGTAAACTCTAAAAATTGGGGGTCTCTATATGGTGAGGACTCATTATCGATTCCAAGCCAAATTCTGCACTTGCTAATATCTCCGACAAGCAATAAGCAAAGAGCCCCTTCCAATGCAAGGTCCACAAAATGTTTCTCACACCTTGAAGACCTTCTTGGCGTTTATTTTGATGTTTGTCACCAAGAGGAAGGACAAAAAGCTCGAATACACGACGAGGTGTGATCTCGTCCAAAGTTTCATCAATCTGCAATAGCAGATCAGGTGCGAGATTGCTTGCCCCATCCTTCTACAGTACAAAAATTATGTTAGTACTGCTTCCCGAACATCTTTCTTACCAAAATACAGCCTATGTATTTCAAGCCGATCTTTACATATTTATCTAATTTTATCCAATTCAAATATTGTCCCAATGAAAAGATAGACAGCAAAAATATCATCCTCTTAGGTGTTAGCCGCTTACCATGATGGACTAATAAATTTGAGTATGATAACAGAAAATGAAAAAAAGTGTATAATTCATTATCTGTAACCTGTGTTGGTTGTCACTTGTCAGCTAGACACTAAATATAAGGACTAACGGCTACACTATAGTGAAGTTAACAGTAATGGCCAAATTTGATTTATTACCTGGTTGCAAGAACTACATGTACCTCCCCAGCATCCTAAAGCGCACACAGCACACCTGGAATTTGCTTGGCAAGACGTCCAATATAAGCAGAGACCAACTATATCTTTACTGAAGGAGGTAGGGCACAATGTGACTTGTAGGATATGATGGACCAGACACTCGGAGAATTCAGCGTTGCAATTAGTTAACCGGCTATACAAAAGCAGGCAAAGGGTTCAATTTTTTTATGAGATTGTAGGAGACAATAACCTAGAAAAATGATTTAAAATGGAATAACTAAGCAAGATGCTCAAAGATACAGCCATTATACGACAAAGTATCATAGCATATCAAGAATAATGTCCTTGTTCTCTACCAGATGATATCCCAAGGACCAAATAATTAGTAAATCACACGAGATGCCCGTGGAGACAATTACGGCCTAACCTTGTAGAAGTCAACTTGGAGGGGGAGGGAGCGGTCGGCGACGTCGGGGAAGAACGGGACGAATGGGGACACGGAGGAGGAGGTGGAAGTCGGTGAAGAGGCAGTCAGCCCAACGACGGTGGGGTCAGGCGACGACCTGCGACGCGGGCGTAGGAGGGAGAAGGCGAATGGGGCAGAGTTGGGGGCGGGCGAGGAGGTTGTGGAAGTGGGGAAGGGCAGCGAATGGGGTGGAGAGGCGATGTCGCAGGCGGGTGCTCGGGCACGTCGGCCTGGAGAGGTGGTGCCGCATCCAGGAGGGGGAAGGAAGGCGGTCTGTCGGAGTAGCAGGACGGAGGCGGTGCACGGCGCCGGTCGGAGTCAGAGGAGGACGGAGGAAAGAGGGGGGAGGCCGACGCGGAGGCGGAAGGGCGGCGCAGACGGAGGGGGAAGGCCGGCAAGAAGTGGGAAGGGCAGACACGGAGGGGGGAGGCAGCGCAGAGATGGGGGAGATGGTGCGAAGGGCTGGGACTCGTGGTGGGGAGGGTGGATGCGGAGGGATTGGGGCTTGGGTGAGGGGCTACTTTTTGTGTAATTGCAAATGGTGGGTAATTTCATCTCCACTCCAGGGGTAATTATGTAACTAGGGATGGATTCGAATAATTATGTAACTGGTGTTGGATTAGTCGGGGTGTTTGGCTGGCCCCCCGCTGCTCTGGTGGAGAATCCAGGAGCAGAAGCCTTACCAAATAGGCCCTTAGTTAGTGATTGTTTTGGTAAATGGCAAATTATTTCACTCTCCGGTTTAATGAGGTTAATTTTTGTCCTTCTACCGTTGAAAAATCAGCTACAAGAATTTGTATGCTAGGCTCTTAAATTCTACCACTTCTTGTGTCAAGAAGCAAAGCAGTAACCATGTAAAAAAAGAAAAAAGGAAAAGGAAAAGGAAAGGAAAAGACAAAACGGTAAGGAGACTAAACACAACCCTAATTTAGTCCTGGGCTGGGGATAAGGAGGCATCTTTGCAGTGACGGAGCTTGGATTTCCGGAATGGGTATTCGAAGTTAACAAAAAAATATTCAATGGAAAATATCAAAGATTACATTAGTAAAAAATCAATGTACAATTGTTCATGCTAGAAACAACATCTCAAAATAATTTAAAATGTGGTATATAGCGAGTTAGTTGTGTTATCATTGTAGAAGATGCAATATTATTTTTGCAAAAGTTGTAGAGGAAATGAAAAATATGGGAACATACAATAGTAAATTGGTAATCTTATTCACCTTACAGGTTTTTGAAATACATTGGAAAATGCTTTCTTTTATGTCAATAAAATATACAAGTTGTTCAAACAAATGTACAAGTTATTGAAATCCTAAGAAAAAACAAGATCTCAATAACTTTTACACTGATTAAACTAAAAGAGAAAACAAAAAAATTATGATGGTGGGAGTCAAGATCTCAATAACTTTTACACCAATTAAACTAAAAGAGAAAACAAACAAAATTATGGTGGTAAGAGGATTCAAACTCAAGAACTGGACTCTGAGAGAAAAACCCAATGACCAACGGGACAAAGCTAGATTGTTGTTAGACTAATAGTGATTTTGGCAAATATTTTGGGTGTTCGAACACCCATGAACCACTGTCGGTCTGTCCCCTCATCTTTGGATGAATAATGCATGGGATCACTAGTCCCACTCTCGCTTGGTGGTGTAAACATGCATTTAAATTCTCTTTTGATACTCTATCTTAAGACTGCAATAAAATATTATTTATGGCACTATATTCTGATGAGTCCTTTTGTTTGTAGAGAAAAGAATAATGATATGAGGAGGAACCTTCAACGCCATTGCAAACATTTAACCATGGATCAATTCATGGATTTTCTAGGGTACTCGAGAAAGAAAGAGCTACTCGTGATAGACCAACACATTATCGTCTCAAGGCTGACTTGATAGAGCATATATGGCAAAATTTTTGGAGTGATCAACCTTAGCATTCATCAGTTCTTCTTTACATTGCTTGTGTTCTTAAGATGTACTACTTAATCCTATTTATTATGTAATGCCTAATGCAGTTCGAGTAATTATCTTGTTATGTACGCATGTGTAATAGTAATAAAATTATTGTATTCTTATGATACCCATCGCAAAGGCTTATTACTTCAACCAAGGTGCTCTATTTCACAACAACATACTTGAAATTAGTCAAGTTACCTTAAGGTCTTGCAGCATGCGTTCACGATCGGGTGGTCTCTGTTGCCAAGGAAGCAGGTTGCCGCACCCACCACGCCCGGACGCTCGTAGATCCAGTGGTCACTGTTGCTGATGAAACCCTCCAGTTGTTGCCGTGGAGGCTGCATCGTCTAGATCTGTCGATTTGTTGTGCCGCCTCCAAATCCGGTGGCCTTTGTCGCCGCAGCCTTCAAATTCGTTGGCCACCACATCAATCTTCATCGCCGTGGGAAGGGGAGAGTCATTCGACTCCAGATCCGGCAGTGTTTGTCATTGTGGAGGTCTACGAGAGGAACATACCAGATGCCACGGCAGCCGCAGCCTTCAAATTTGTCGGCCGCCTCCTCCAACTTTCACCTTTGTGGGAAGGGCTGAGAGATAGCGAGAGAGAGCGATGGGAAGAATCGAGAGGAATCCAAGGAGGAAGAGGGGAACGGTTGAAACAGAGAGTAAAGGGTGAGATGGTTCCCATTTTTTAATTGAACTTGGGTCCCACCAACCGGTTTCACACATTAGAACAAATTTTGCAAGTTTATACCCCTTCCTATGTCAAGTTTAGACCCCTTGAAGGGGTCCAAACATTGTAGATGCTCTAAAAATCCTAGAAAAATCAGTGTGCGAGCTCTTCAACGGTTCATCGTAACAAACAGTTGCAGGAAAACTAGGAGAATACCACGGCCCCGATGTTGCAGCGGGAATTTGTAGAAATCACTTTGTTGGTGTTTAAACAAATTAAGGTGAAACATGGTATAGCCTAAAAGAATTAGAAGACAATGTAAATAAGAGGACTTCTATGACACTCAATCTTTATTTAAATGTTGTGAACTAGATTACTTGTTTAATATAGATAGTTTTTTCTTTTTTTAAGAAAGAATGGTAGGAATACTAAGGTCACCGTCCTACAACAAGCTGGCTAGCTGGACCTAAACCCATGAGCCTATTAACCTATAGAGGAGGCCTATTTGTCTGTTTGCTCGGCCCTATATCGGAACCCAAAAATGCAATTCTAGACCCTCTGTGTATAATGATTAGTCCAGGATCAAGCTAGTGCACACAGTGTCAACATAGATGAATATCATTCCACACAAGACAAAAATAAATATAAATGACTAATTTGATTAATAAATAATGGTTGTGACCTTATGGTCGAGCTTACATTTATTAAGCCACGCAGGGCTGACACTAAATAAAGAAACGGCAGCGGAACAAAAGTAATTTCAGCGGAAATCCATCGACTACTGTTAGAGTAAAGCTCTTCCTTGAAAGCAGGCGGCGATTCCTCTACTTCAGCTGAATGATTACAGTAAGAATGAGTACTCAACAAGTTGTACCACAGAATGCAATTATAAATGATGGCTTATTCCAAAGGATATGGCTTCTGTGGCTATTTTGCAAAAATACAATGTTTGCAATTGAATACAAGTAATAGATTAAAAGCGTAATTTTAGACAAATAAACAATAATAATTTAACAATTGTTTTCACAAAGACACATAATCTAATCAATTTTTTTACATAACTGCATAAGTTTTCCCACACAGTTGTCCCTTTTCAAATATTTTATGAAAATCTACCCTTTGTGTGAAATTCCCAAGCATGTCTATGACCTCGGACGTGGCTATTCGAATAGATTGTTAACACTCTGCAGAGGTAGTACACTTTATCCACAAGATATAACCAGTGTAGCTAGCACCAATTTTAACAAAACATTTTCGAAACTTCGTCTCAATAATTGACACTCCCATTGTGCTTACTGCTTGCACCAACCCCCACATAGGTGGTTAGCCCGTCGCACACCATTGGACCTGAAGGCGGTGAACTGCTCATAAATGTGAATCGCCACACAGACAGAAACACACCTCCTCCCTGGCACACAGCTTAAACTATCTGCTTGGGTAGTCAATATCAAGGCTCCATTGCTTACTAGGTTAGGTTTGTTCCATACCAGACATGTGGTTGTACAGTTGTGGCTCGGTTCAATGGCGTACAAAGTTAAATCCTTAATTGACCAAGGCGAGACTGCCAATCTCTAACTATCACATTCAGGTTTTCCCAATCACACAGTTCCACCATATCACATAGTTCTATCCACTCGCCTCAGTTTAATTTTTTTTTCACCCTGTTGGTTAAGTGCAACACATGCCATCAACAAATAATACCATACCGCACACAGTTTTACATAAGCTCCATAGTCACTTAGTCAAGTTTATAGTTGCAATTCAAATAATATGAATGATCCGTTGCATGGCTAAGCAAACTATTCGTATCTAACCAACTCACATTGGTGCTACGAAATACCAACTAATAATTAACCAAGCTAGGGTGATAAAAGATCATGGTATTATAATAAGCAAAGTGGATATAATCAATTAGGTATTCAACTAATCTCAAAATATTTAAATAAATACTTGAAGTAAAATACAATAATTTGAATTAAGATAATTTTAGAAAATTTGGTTCAACATGATCAAAGGTACAACTTGCCTTGGAATAGATCTTGGTACTGATCTTAAACTTGATCAACTTCTTCTCCTTCAAAAGCTCTCGAAGTATCAACATCTACTCGCAAACGAAAGTAAAAAAGCAAGTAAATACAAAACAAAGCAATAAATAAACTCCAAACATTAAATAAAAATATCAGGAAGGTAGAGTTTAAATTTAGATGAATTTATAAATTTGAATGGGCTCAATAAAAGTTCGTGTTAGGAAGAACGAGCTTTTGGAAGATTATGCCCCAAAGAAAAAGATAAAGAAATTACTATTTCTAATTTCCTAATTATCTTTATAAAGAAAATTCTAAAATATTGCATCAGCATGACGTTAGCAATGATTTTTGAATTAAAAGAAAATCCTGAAAATTATAAACAGAGACTGACACGTGGGACCCAGGGTCTATGGACCAAGTCTATGGATCTAGTTCACGAGTCTATGACTCATGGGTCTACATCATAGTGAAACTGACAAGTGGGACCCAAACGATAGAGACTTGACTCACATTGGACTAGATCTACTGAGATTGGATCTGGTTTTTAGGGTTTGGGTGGACACGCTAGCGATGACTAGTTCGACATGCAAGCACTAGGGCTGAGGTGGCAGGTGATGTGGCATGACGTGGACAACCATGGTGGCTTGATGGTGGCAATGCACTGGAACTGAGGGTTGTCGGCGTTTACGACCATGGTGGAGCGAACAGTGGTGCTCGTTGGGTAGCCCAGGCGATGGCGAATTCAATGAGGTACCTGTGACGGGCGAGGGTGAACGGAGGTTGATGGCGACGAGGTCGAGGGGGAGTTTGGGGTTCGGGCTCGTCGGCAAAGTAGTTAGGGTGGCGCTCGAGCGAAGGGGTGTGTAGATCTGGGATGCGGGCATTGCGACGATCCCGAAGGTGGCTTCCACCGACGACGGGGCGCACTGAAATGGCGGCGGTGAGGACGGAGTGGTTCGGCTGATGTTCAACACTAAGATGACGACCACAGCGCTAGGCGGTGATTCGACGACGACAGTTAGGGTTTTCGAGGGTGGCGCGACTCGGGGTGCCGCTCCTGAGGGTCCTCGGGACCTTAAATAGCCTCAGGAGGTGGGCCCGACATGGACTCCAAAACGGGGCAACGGCGGAGCTACAGTCCAAGGCAAAGACGACAATGCGGCGGCGACGAGGCTAACGAGCAAGTCCAGACACATGGCACACATGGGTTTAACACGGCGGCAATGGCGCTGACCAGTGGGTCCCACCTGGCGGTGACGACAAGGCAACCTGGGCTGCGACACGCACAAGTTGGGCCGCGAAGGTGGGCCACACGCGGGAAAACAGGGATTGAGCCGGAGAGATTCAGCCCAAGGAATTTCTAAGATTTTAATTAGGTTTTGCAATTTAGAAATACCAGTAAATCCAAATAGCAAATGAACTCGGAAAAATTCTAGAAAAATTTGAAAAATATTTTCAAGTACAAAGAACTCAAATAAAATAGTTTTGGATTTAGTTGATGTTCAGGTTAGTCACATTAAATGGTTTTGACATTTAAAAATTCATTTAAGCTTGATTAAATTCTAATAAAATTTGATAAATTTTTCAAAAAACTAAACTACTCAAAAAGATTTTAAACTCAAAAAATTAGGATGTTACATCCTACCCGATAAGCAAAGCAAGCTCACCATCCAACCCGATGGTTGTTCCCTCGCCACCTCCCGCTCCACCTCTCAGCCGTCAGGCGTCAACGTCCTCATGGGTCTTGTCAGTGGATCTAGTACCCGCCGCCGAGGCCACTGTCCCAGGGCTTGTTTGATAGATAATGATTAGACCAAATCTCCTTGGATTGATAGGGATTTTAATTTGAATTCCACACCAATCCAAGGGGATTGAACTTAATCCTTATGTATCCAAACGAGTCCTCAACGGAGAAACTTTCTGCGATAAGCTCTTCCTGCCCATGTCCGCTATCGTTCCCCTCGTCTCGTCTGCAGATTATTACGCTGGAAACACAACTCCCGCCCTGCTTCTCTGTGCCTAATTTCCTCGCGGATCCAACAATATCCCCGTAGGAGTAGGTCGCACTCATGTCATGCATTGTACAGTTGGGCATACCATACCAGTACCAACCTATTCTTGGGGCCGCCATATTTGACATTTGCTCGTGACTTTTAAGCAGATGCATCATGACTCTAGGAGTACAATTTAGTATGGTTTCGGATTTAGGATGCTTGGATCGTATTCACTTATATGATCCAGAGACCAAAGATTATAGCAAGTACAAAGTCATATTGCTTGTCGTCATGCTCGTATATTGGTTTCGATTAGGCGTGTTTGATTGCGGCAAACTTCTCTTGGTTTACACTTGTAAGGTCTAGCTATTTGTACAGCAGGATGAGTACTAACCTGCCATGCAAAACTTGGTCGCAGGTTGTTTACAGTGAAGCTACTTTGTTAAAATGCGCATCAGTCGCAGCCAGAAAACCTTGGAACACTTTTGTAGGACTTGCTGAAAGGTTATGGAAGGTGAGGATGAAACTGAGAGAGCAGACAGGGAAAGTTGGTTGTGGTGTTAGCAAACAAGTATGCTCGTATCGTAGGTGGACACCCATCCATACTCAACATTCAAGGTGCTTTATGATGGCAAAAAGTTGCAAATATATAAAAGGAATTGTGGTTTGGGCATTCTATCTAAAAAGGCCACCTACAACAGGTTCCTAGTTTCCTACCATTAGTGTCACGTCTGAATTGGTTTGATTTGGTTCAACTGTCTTATCATGGATTGCAATCTAAATCCTGGCATCCTGCTGAGAATTTGTTTTGTAGAATAGGTCTGGGTTTGTAATCCTATATATGGAGCCAAACAAAAAAAATGATTGGAAAAGACAACATTTAATGGCCATTTCACTTTTCTGATCCCCTAGTATTATTGATTGTGCCTCCGTACATTTCAATATTAGAGTAGTAGTTCCTTTGGGAACGTTTTCTCAAATTTGCTGCATGGTCTAAATGTTATGGTAGTGTCCACTTACAATATGAGAATTTTACTTTCCTATAGCAAAGGCAAGATCACTGCAACTTCAACATGATAGCAAGAACTTTGGTTACAATTATACTCGTATCTCAAAGAAACCGATGATTCTACAGGGATCATTTTATTATCTTATATCAATAACTCGTTGTGTTGTATGATTATTTCAAGTCAGTTTGGTACTTTGTAATGTAAACTGTTGTGCCCATGAACTGTGAGTGTTTCCTATTGGCAAATTCTGTTAATTAGAGTTGCCAACAATGCTCATTGTTTACAACAATCTTCTCCTTCTGACATGGTCAGTATCCTATTGTCAACCTCCAAAATTATAAAACAAAGCCTCCAGCCCTCCACTAGTGTTAGCTACTGCCACTCCTGTCGTGGGAATCCCCACTTAAAATCCTACGTCATAGACACAACACATTAGACATGTTTTTTTTAACCTATAATCGAACTTCCCAATTGTCTTACGCATTTTTGCCCTTGATAAGAAAGCTGATTCATAACAGAAAATTGTGTTTTAGTTACTTTTCCTTGCTTCGATCTGCCCTCTGTAGCTGACTGGCCAGTCTGGCCTGCTGTTGCACTTATGCATGGAAACTTACGCCTTCTCTTTCATTTTTAGTGCCCAAGGAATGTGTAGTCACTGAAGATTCTGTATTGAGATAGTTTCGACTACATCATCATTCTAACCTCTTGAATGGAAAGATCACAAATCCAGAAGTTTGTAGAAGTCGTCAAGTGCTCATGAGGAGCTCTTGTGTCAGGGCATCTTCTACCAGGCGGGAACGGGAAGGAGCCGGCGGGTCCAATACATTGTTCCCTGCTAAAGTTTGGCTGCTATGAGCTGGGCTTGGCCCGTTGGCGTTGCGTATGGGACCCACGGGTCAGCGTGTAAGCGTTGGGTTTAAGTAGGTCCATGCGGGACACGCATCCTCTGATGTACAGTACCATGATACTGTGTAACAACCGTCAGATCAAAAAATAACGGGCGATATCGAGATTTGGCTTGTAGCAAGAATACTGCAGCAAAACGCTGCAGCTACACTACTGTTTATGAATACTGTAGCATCACTGTGGGCGTAGGAAGAAGGCATCGAATTGTATCAAAAACTCTATGAACTATTCCCCAACTATCTTCCTCTGGTCTATTTTCTCTGAATTCCCAATCCCCATTGTTTCTACCTCCACATCCTGCTATCCCTACCTAGTCCATTCCGAATCGGGACCATGACAGTTGGTATCAGAGCAGTTCCGATCTGGAGAAGCCTAAGTACGTGACTCGGGTGCAAGAGCGAACGCAAGCGATGGAGCAGCAGATTGCTGAACTTACTATGGCGATCCAGCACAGAACACCACCAGCCAAATGGTGGTGGATTCCTTGGCCGACATCAAGCATGTCATGATGGATCTGAAGGGATGGAAGCCCGGAGTGGAAGTGACGGTCGAAGAGTTGCGCTGAGAGGTGGGGGAATTGTGCGAGCAGGTGGGGCAAATCACGCGCAACCCAGTTCTCACCGTCAAGCCCTCCGACCTTCCGCCCATGCTCCCAAACTGGAGATTCCACTGCTGACGGATCTGCTAGGGGAAGGAATTGCTTCGAACAGTTGGTGACACCGATCACAGGCCAGAAGGCCACCGCGCGGCAACAAATCTCCGGGGAGGGCGCTTGGGGATACATTTTCCCCACTGCCGCCTCCGAGCAATGGTGCGTACTATGCTCAGAATTCCACTGTCTCCTTTTTGAACACACTGAATTTGCCTGCAAGTCGTTTTGGTGTCTCATCACCATATCCTATCTCCACCTAAATTGGACTTCCCCCAATTTGATGGAGAGAACCCAAAGGCTTCGAGGCTCAAATGTGAGACTTACTTTAGGGCTTGTGTTGTTCATCCGGGATTATGGAATAGTGTCGTCGCTATGCACTTTGTGGGAAATGCAGTGCTATGGCTGCAAACCACCGCGACACACACAACATGCACAAATTAGGATGAGTTTGCCGCAGTTGTTTGTTCACGATTTGGTCACGAGGAGTTTCAAAACCAAATTCGTCAATTCAATCGGTTGCGCCAAACAAGTACTGTGCCAGAATATGGGGAGAAATTTTATGAATTAAGGCAAAACCTTCTCGCGCATCATTCATCTTGGAAACTGATGTTTTTCATTACCCAATTCGTAGATGGTTTATGTAATGAGATTAGAGCGGCTGTTGTTTTACACCGGCCAAAGGATTTAGATACTGATGTTGCACTTGCGTGTCTATAAGAGGGGGTGCTTAATGCGATGCGTCGTGAAGCGCACCGGCCTGAGTCCACACAGGGGATGTGCTCCACGAGACGCTCGACGTGGCCAATTCCTCCACCGCCAAGGGGGGTTCCACCAGCTCCAGGAAATTGTGTGGATGATCGGCGTGGTACAGAAGGGGCAAGGGCGGCGCCTATGGATGACAAGTTAGCAGTGTTGCGTGCCTCCCGACGAGCGCGAGGACTTTGTCATACTTGTGGAGAACTATGGGGTGAGATCACAAATGTGGCCCAACTATGCCTGTTCATGTGGTTGAGGAATTGTGGGCAATGCTGCAAGAAATAACCAGTGAACTCACACCTTCAAAATTTGGGGGCTCGCAAGGGGCAGGTAATCTGATTTGGGGGCTCACAAGGGGTAGGTAATCTAATGTCAATGTTGAAGGAGGTGGTGCAAGGCCAAGAAGCTCCCAAGACCGTGCGCTTGCAAGGCAATATTCAAGGGCGAGTGGTGTTGATGCTTGTGTATTTGGGAAGTTCACATAGCTTCATCAGTCAAACCTTAGCTGACAAGCTTGATGGCAAACAGAAAGCGTTGCAACCAGTTCGAGTATGTATTGCTGATGGTGGAACACTAACCTACGTTGGTGAATTTGCCAGATGTGCTTGGAGTATTCAGGGAGTAACCTTTAGAACGGATTTGCAGTTGTTACGATATTATTCTGGGAATAGATTGGTTGGAGCTTCATAGTCCTATGACAGTGCATTGGTGAAAGAAACACCTCTCCTTCCAGTATGGTGATAACCGAGTATTCTTGCAAGGTGTCTGTCCCACCAATTCTCGATGCTGGTTGTTGCACTCCAAACTATCTTATGAAAAGAGTCAGCAAATGATTCCGGAGCAAGTGCAACTATGTACTGGTGAACAGACAGATTCATAGTTGCTTAGTATCATCCAAAAACTGCTTTTATTGTTTAAATTGTTGTTTGAAGAGCCACAAGGATTGCCACCATGCGGAGACTTTGATCATTCTATTCCTTTACTATCGGGTGCAAAGCCAGTCAATTGAGGCCTTATCGTTACAGCCCTACGCAGAAAGACGGAATTAAAGAACAAATTTCGAAGATGCTCAAGCAAGGAATCATCCAGACCAATGCTAGTCTGATCGCTTCCCCGGTGTTATCGACACTTGAACACAATCATAATGAAGAATCGATATCAATTGCCTATAATTGATGAACTCCTGGATGAACTGGAGGGGATCACAGTGGTCACAAGCTTAGATATGAGGATGGGATACCACAAAATAAGAATGGAACCTAAAGACGAGCATATGGATGTTGTTTTCACCTGGACATCTGAAACCAAATATGTTTTTCAAGCCATTCCTGATTACAACAAGGTGTCATTCTTGTGTGAACGTCTGTGCTGGCAATTCCTGATTACAGCAAGGTGTTTGAAATTGAGATCGATGCGTCAGATAAGGGGATTGGGGCAGTGATCCCGGCCTGCATGAAGGAGTTGTCGACTTATGGAAAGGAGTGTTTGGCAATCCTTATGGCTATTTTTTTTAAATAGGCGGGATGGCTGCTTTTTATATTAATAGAGCAACGCGAGAAACAAGTTTGCGAGGGCCGAAACCCTGAAAATCAAACTATACACTAATTACACAAGTATTAATTGCTCTAGACATTTCCCCCTGCAAGAGTCCAAGCTCTTCCTTCTTCCTTGATCTTAGAGACTAGCTTCATGGGCGAGGAGAATCTTTGGTTGAAAGTTCCAGCATTGCGCTATTTTCAGATCTCCCAAGTGATTAAGATGACCACCGAGGCCGTTGCCCTCCTCGGCAGATGGCTAGTGTGGCAAATTGTCCTCCACCATTCCTTGATGTTGTGACTAACCGGCCAATAGGATGGCCTAAGAAGAGCACAACCCAACCAGTTTTCCATAGACTGCCAGACTCGACGAGAGTACCTACACTCCGACAAAAAGTGGATAGTCAATTCTGGGGCTTGTCTGCAGAGGGGGCAAAGGGCCTAGTTTGGCCAACCCCGCAATTGTAGTCTGTCAGAGGTCCAGAGTCTATTTTGAATTGCTAGCCACACGAACTCTTTGCATTTAGGTGGCATCGAGTTTTTGCAGAGGAGACTTTGAAACTCCTTTCTCGTTGACCCCAGGAATTGCAAATCGTAAGCTGATTTTGCTGAATATTCACCCTTTGAGGATTGCTTCCAGGTGATCTCATCCGAGGCTGATGGATTCAGGGTGATTTGGTGGGCTCTTTCCCAAAGGCCTAGAAACTAATGGACTAGCCCATCTGAGATTTCATCTTGTAAGTTTATGTCCTGTATCCAACAGTTGTCCTGCAGCGCCGCAGAGATTGTTCTGTTTTTTCGAATGGAAAGACGGTAGATCTCTGGGGCAATGTCCTGAGGGGAAGTCCCAATGAGCCAAGCCGAAGTCCAGAACTTTGCTTTTTCCCATTGCCTAAAGTGATTGAGGTGGTCGTCGCAAAGAGGTGTCTATCGGTCTCGTCACAATGTATGTTCATGCCGATCCAAGGTTTGTTTTCAGCTTTCCATTCTTGCCAAAGCCAGCGAAGTCTGAGGGTCCTTGTGTAGGATCAAGGATAACCGACTAGAGGGGGGTGAATAGGAGGTTTTTGAACTTTTTCATAAATTAACGAGTTAAGCCAATTAACAACTTAGTCTAAACAAGTTATACTTCTAGCTAAGCAATACAAGCACAAAGATCAAGCTAGGAATATAAATACGAAAGAGTAAAGACTACAAATAACCACAAAGAGACACCGATGTTTTCCCGTGGTATCGAAGACTTGCCGGTCTTCACTAGTCCACGTTGAGGAAGCTTGACCACTCAAGCCGGCTTCATGAATTAAGCCTTCCCTCGATCACTATGGTTGTTCTTCCTCCGCTCCGGAGATGGTGAACACCGAACCACTCACAATCTCGGCAACGAGCCTCTTCACAATCTTCTTGAAGAGATCACCGTGCAAGCGCCTCCAAGCCGTCTAGGAGTTTGGCAAAACTCCAAGAGTAACAAATCGATGACCTTCGCTTGACAACTCACAAGGCTCTATAGATGTTAAATGAACTCTAGCTTATGCCCTTGAGCAGTTGGGGGGTATAAATACCACCCACCAACAAATATAACCGTTGGGGAGAAATCCCCAGAAAAACAGCGAATTGCGGTACTACCGCCAAGTAAATGCGGTACTACCGCACTTTACCACCAGCACAGTAACGGCTACAAAGGAAGATAATAAATGCACTGACATAGCCGTTAGAATTGCAGAGCGGTACTACCGCCACGAACATGCGGTACTACCGCTTTCCCGGTCATACCGCCCGAAGGCAGCGGTACTACCGTTCCACGAGAGATCCCAAACTGCATTGCTACTGGAAAAAACGTACCGTCGAATAATCGGTACTACCGGAGGTGTGCGGTAGTTCCGCTTTTGAACAGCGGTACTACTTTTTAGAGGGTTTTCACCGAGACACCCAGAAAACATGTTCTCTGGAAAAAATGTACCGTCACTAAGTCGGTACTACCGGAAGTGTGCGATAGTTCCGCTTTAGAACAGCGGTACTACCGTTAAGAGGGTTTGCACCGAGACCCCCAAAAAAACATGTTCTCGAAAACATACCGCTTTTATGCGAACGACCGGGAAGTGCGGTAGTACCGCACTACAATCCCCTGTTTTCTCAGAGTACCGCGTGAACACGCCAGCACTACCGATCATTTAGACAGTGCAACGGATGCTTTTCAAAGGAAATTCAATTTCATGCATGATCCTAAATTGATCCTCAAGGCACATGAATATGCTATCAAGTTACTTGGACATGATCCCTCTTAATAGTACGGTATTTATCCTATAATCCGGTCTTCCAACCATATCTCCTAAGACCGGTAAAAGGTAAAAGATTTCTAATCTACTTGTGCCTTGACTTTGATCTAATTTGATCTTCACGATATCCTTTAGCATGCAGCTTCACGATCGTACTTACCATTTGGACTTAACCTTGCAAATACTCAACAAACACATAAGTCCAATTATCACATATTATCATTAATTACCAAAACCAATTTTTAGGGGCCTAGATGCTTTCACCTTGCCCTAGAGAGGTTGAGAATCTCCAGACCGCCTAGCTTTTTTGGTCGACACACCCTTTCTCAATTTACTTTGCATTTGCCATCTATTAACGTTTCTGCCCCCACCTAGAGGGACCTCCTCCTTAAGCGGTCCAGAGCATGAAGGATGAATTTTGGAGCTTTGAAGGCCGTGAGGTAGTAGGCCGGGTTCGAGGAGAGCACTGATCTTACTAAGGTGGAGCGACTAGCACAGGAGAGTAGTCTACCCTGCCATCCCGCTAGCCTTCGCTCGAGTTTGTCTAGTAGTGGCTGGAAATCAACCTTCTTGAGTTTTTTTTTGTGATGGAGTGGTAGGCCCAAGTTTTTGACATGGAAGTTAGAGCGCTTGGCCGGGGACTCTTCAAGAAGCATGTCGAGGTCGATGTGATCACACCCTATAGGCACCACCACGCTTTTGTGGGCATTGGTCTTGTGGGGACCCCGGAGTTATCTCCATAAGACCGAGACTAATCAAAGCCTTAGGAACATAACTCTAGGTCTCCCGTGAATGGATTCCAACTTAACTCCATCTAAATGAGAGGCTTAACTCAAACTAGAGCCCCGACGATCATGCGTGCCGCTCCTCTGCGAGCACTACATGATTGTCGGTTCTCCAACAAGTCAAACGCTACACTTACTGAGTGAAATAGGAAGCCATGAACAGCG
Source organism: Ampelocalamus luodianensis (assembly GCA_036346255.1). Lineage (NCBI taxonomy): Eukaryota > Viridiplantae > Streptophyta > Magnoliopsida > Poales > Poaceae > Ampelocalamus > Ampelocalamus luodianensis. The sequence goes on along the minus strand of CM070622.1, from coordinate 19,166,715 downwards.
AGTGCAACTTATATTGGCTCCCAAGATCAGCGACCAATATATTCATACTCTCATACAACGTTGCTCACATCCATACAACATTCATACATAAATGGTTCAAAAGACATACAACATAGTTCCAAGTTTACAACTAATACAAGTGGCCGACCGGCCAAATTTAAAAGAGAGTATTAAGTAGCAGCGGAAACACATAAATAGACCAAAAGACCAGCAATGGTATGCCCTATAACCCATCGGCAACCAACTGGGAGTTAGATGATAGCAAACTACTCATCGGTGTCGCCTAAATCGACACCGACAAGCTCGTTGGTTTCAATATTCTCCTCACCTATAAAAGCCAGCAAACACCTGGCTGAGTACAAAGAGTACTCGCAGGTCTTACACAAATAAAAATAGTTATGCATAAGGTCATTCAAAGGAAGGGCTCATATTGGCTTGATTTTGCGAAAGAGACGCAATACTGAACAACCTACACATACTAGTTTTTCAAGTGCCATTTCAAAATCAGATTTGAAGTAGAAGTAAAACATGTGAATAAGTAATGAATTCAATAACAAATGAATCATACCAACAACAAAGTGGCGGTCCACTTTGATACAATAACAAGCATGAACATCCCATTCATGTCGATACCAAGTTATAACCACAATTTTAATTCCAAGTCTAACAATAGTAACTCCCGAACTCAAGCGGTTGTCCATAACCGTGGACACGGCTATTCGAATAGATTTATACCCTGCAGGGGTGTACTACTTTACCCACACGACTTGATTAGCCCGTAAGCCTCCAGATGCCTCCGAATATAGCATACTTCCTATGGTATGCCTAGGGTAAATCAAGATACGATCGCTTTTAGCAAGAAGATCCCATTGAGCCAAGTCCTCAACCCATGGCTCCTAGGAAACACAAGACGTTAACGCCTCCATCCTATATATCCTAGGAAACACAAGACGTTAACGCCCCCATCCTATCGGCCCAAAGGAACACGGGATTTCACGGTCCCATACCCTTACCATTTCACCACCGTGGTACTCAACACAATAAAACCTTCCCCCTACTTAACCATACGGCTCCCAACCCAAGTGTGATAGCACGAATGTACTTGAATCAACAACGTTACCAAAGTTCGGTCCTTAATTGTCCAGACAAGTCAACCACTTACCCAAAGCTTGTGCACGAAGCACCATCACTAACCAACACTTGTCCAGATCAAAAGCTCATTTAAAATGACAAAATTTTAACTCACAAAACAGATATGAAGATCTGAACCAAAAGTAAATAATGAGAGTTGTGTCTATCCCATAATTGTCGGGTTATTCCCGACAATCCAACTACCGGTTCTAGACTTGCATGGCTAAGCAGACTCGAACAATATAAATTCATACATCCTATCTTGAGCATTCCAGTACGGGAATAATTCATGGATAGCCACAATGACAAGATAATAGGATGTGTCTAACTATCCATCACCAAAATAGCGATATTATAAAACTATCATGCAAGCAATTACCATTGCATCTACCTTAACAAAACTAGGATCAAATATGATGCAAAAAGAAAGTTCAAAGGATGCTTGCCTTGCTGGTAGGCTAATTGCTCTCCCTCAGTAGCGTAAGAGTCAATATCAATGAGCTCGGAATCTATATAAATACAATACCGAATAAACATCGAGAAATACTCCAAAAATCAAAATGCTCAAAAATGCATGATTTTTCTACAATAGCTAAGTTATGATTTTAGATGATTTTTGGTGAAATAACTATTTCATTTTGATTTAGTATATGAAAGTTATGGTGGTTTGAGTTTCAGACTTCAATACGCCTTTAATCGCGTAATTTAATTATAAGGTGAAAATTTGCATAGCAGAGGTGAGCACAAGGGTTATATGGGTAAATAGGCAATATTATTACAAGTTCAAAATAGTTGAGTTTGCCGCGAATGGAATTTTTATGATTTAGTTATGAATTTTGGAAGTTATCAGTATTTTCTTTTGTAAAGATAATAGTGTTAATAGCTCATTTTCCCAAATACTGCTCTCTGTGACAGAAACAAGTTTGAAACCAATTTTAATATAAAGTTCATTGAATAAGAAAATTACCAAAAGTGGTTTCACTCATTTTGGAGTTAAAATGGAATAGTTATGTATTTTAGAAGTTAATACCAATTTTCAGTGTGTAAACTAATAGATTTCGAATTTCATAAAGTATTTATAACTTTTTCTACCAGGCGCTTCCTAGCCGCGGTCACTGACCAGCGGGCCCGGGAACAGTGCATTTCCATTTAACTCAGGTTTAAATTGTGTTCGGCCGGTGGTCCCATTGTCGTAGTAGGTACACTGGACTTGGTCCACCGGTGCACGCGCATGGCGCACGGGACTTAAGGCTTAGGACCCACATGTCAGTCGCCCTTTGTTTCGGTTTAACCCCGCCATTTCTGTACTCGAGGCCCACATGTAAGCGGTTGTTTACCTCGTTAAGACATCACTTAAATGCTAATGATTACCGCTTTACGCCTAATCTTCTTGCTACAGTTGCTGTCCGAGTACGACAACGGGCTTTTGCGCCGCGCGTTTCACCGGCGGTTCACCGGCGATTCCGGCCGCGGCCGCGCCAGCCAAGGGCATGTACAGATGCAAAATAGTAATGCGCTCCTAAAGGGAGTAGCCTCGACGGCTGAGCCGGCCAGATCGGCGCGGCTAGCGGAGTTGAGCGGGGCGCCAATACAGAAAACGAAAACAGCAAGAAGTCGCTCCGCAGCGCAAACAAGCGGGTGCCCGAGTGTCTAAAGGCTACTAGGAGGTTACCTGGGCTAAGGAGGGTGCTCGGGGAAACTCGGAGCTGCCGGAGCTGCGTCGGCGCCGGAGAAGAAAGGTGGCGGCAAAACGGATTCACGAGGAGAGGATCCCCAGAGCAAAACCTAAGTGGGATGAATGATCAAGATGGATTATAGATCATCTGAGGAAGCTAAAGGAGCAAGGAATTGGACAATAGCTTACCGGACCTAAGTGGGAGGTGAAAGGTTGGTTCCTCGGCCGAAAATCCAATCTCTTCAAATCCACGAAGCCCGGAGACGAAGATCACCAAGTGATGTCCACGGGAGTGTGCTCTGGATCTTGCAATGGCCCACGATGGTCCAGGTGCCGTGAAGAGAGCAAGAACAAGCTCCCCTCTCCTCGGTCAACAGAGGAGAAGTGAGGAAGAATGGAGGGGCTGCGAGGGGTAAAATGGTCGGGTGATGACGGAAATGGAGGCGGCGTGAAGTGAAGAAGCTCCAAGAGTGGTTGCATACGGCGGTGGATTGACAGCGTCCACTGGCGCCGTTCTGAGCATGTCGGAGAAGCTCAGACACATGGCGAGGAGCTCCTGCGCAAGGTCAGAGACGGACCTGACAATGCGGACCCACGGCGACAGTGACTTAGTCATGTGCGCGTGAGTCAGAGGAGAAGGGGTGGTCGTGGGCCGTTGGATGTAAATCACATGGCTCACGATCACCTAGGCGGGATTGAGTGTTATAAGGGAAGGGAGGTCGTGGGCCGTTGGATTCGCATCAAATGGCTCACGACCTCTTAGGCGGATGAGCACCGAAAAGGGCAGGGGAGGTCGTGGCCGTTGGATGTCCATCGGATGACTCACGACCTCCTAAGTGGGAATGAGGGTTATAAGGCAAAGGAGGTCGTGGGCCGCTGGATCTCGATCGCAAGGCTCACGACCACCCAGGCGGTCCTGACTGCCGTTGAGACATAAGAGGTCGGGACCGTAGGATTTAGATCCGAAGGCCTACATGCGTTGGTGCATTTAGGCGGTTGAGCTGAGTCAGTTCGCCTGGTCGGACTCGAGTCCAAGGAATAGTGTCAGTCGGTTTAGGGTTAGGGTTTGACTGAGAATTAAAATAGTTTCCTCCACTTTGACCAGAGGCTAAAAATAGAAATAAAATTCCCAAAATCATGAAATAATTACTGGGGGTTCCTGGGATAGCCTAGTGTCCATATAAATTATTGAACCCTACTGTTCGTGATATAAAGTGTATAATTTAATTTCAATCTTATTGTTGATCTTTAAATCATGTTTGGATTTTAGTAGGGTAAAGACCAGTCCCAAAAATTTGGAAAAAATTATATTAATTCATGATAATTAATATAGTATTTGAATAAATTATTTCCAGAGATGTTTCAGTAGCATTTATTTCAGTTTTTCGTTTGGAGTTCAATTTAAAGTGTATGTTTCATTTGTTTTTGGAGATTTTTCCAAGTACAATATTTAAATAAAAAGTTTCAAAACATGATGCATGCTAATGAGACGCATAATAAACCACTTTATTAATTTGGGGATGTGACAGGTCTCGAGGCCCGATGTGTTCCTAAAGAGTTGCAGAATGCTGACTATCGATTGCACGCCTCTTGCGGTGGGGGAGATGAATATAATCACATCATATGTTTATAGCGATGTCTTGAGCGTGTGTATGCGGCTGTGGCACGCCGGCGGGGTTCCAAGTGACCCATCTCTGTTGCTCTTCTAAACAGCTTTTGTAGAGGGTCGATTGCTAGGATGAAAAGAAAGGGGGACAATAGGTCTCATTGCCGCAAACCTCTACCATGATTTATGTTGCCTCTGGGAATGCCATTGAGGAGGACTGTTGAGGAGGCCGTTTACCACAAGGCCGCAATCCAGTCTCTCCATCTGGAGGGGAAACCCCTTCTTTGGAGGAGATTCAGGAGGTAGTCCGAGCGCATAGAGATTCGGGAGGGAATCCTTATGGCTATTGATCATTCGAGATTGTACCTTCAATCAAGTGAGTTTATAATCGGCAATGATCAAAGAAGTCTTGTGCATTTGGGATATCAGCGGCTCAGTACTCCTTGGCAACAAAAATTGATGACCAAAATGTTAGGGTTGCAATACAAGTTAGTCTACAAAAAAAGGAGCGGAAAGCAGAGCCGCAGATGCACTGTCTAGGAAGGCTAATGAGGCGGGTGGTGAATTAGATGCAGTGTCAACTTGTGTTCCGTCATGGCTAAGAGGAAGTTGTGGCTGGATACAACAATGACCCACAAGCTATCAAATTGTTGAAGGAGTTAAGCACGGCTAGCTCTGACCATCTAAATTTCAATTGCGCGAGGGAGTAATCGGCCATCATGGGCGTATCTGGGTGGGCAATAATGCAGTGGTGCAGTAGAATATTATTAAGTCAATGCATTCCAGTGCAATTGGTGGCCACTCAGATTTTCAGGTAACCTACTGCCGTACCTGTAAGCTATTTGTTTGGACTGGGATGAAGAAGGCGTGCAGGAATTTGTGGAAGCATGCACTATATGCAAACAGGTAAAAACGGACGAGTGAAAATGTGAAATATTCGGGATTGCTCCAGCCATTGCCCGTACATGATCATATGTGGCAATCTGTCTCCTTAGGTTTCACTGAAGGTCTCCCGCTTTGTCTGGGTACAATAGCATCATGGTCGTTTGTAAGGCTGAGGAAGCTGACTAGAGGGGGTGAATAGGAGGTTTTAAAATTTTCTTTGGCCAAAATTGGCTTTATATGCAGAAGCGTAAATCAAAATGATTTTGCATAATTAAAGCCAAAATCAACTAGCCTCAACTAAGTGCACCAACAACCTAGGTCTATATCAAGGTTTGCAATTGACAAGCAAGCAATTCAATTCTAGGAATATAAATTGCAAGAAATATAAAGCACAAGAGAGCAAACCACAATGACACATGATCTTTTTACCGTGGTGTTCGGAGACTTCCCGGTCTCCCCTAATCCACGTTGAGATAAGTCCAAACAAATTGGATCGGCTTCACGAATTAAGCCAACACCTTAAATCCGCTAGGGTTACTCTTCCTTCATTTCGGAGATGGTGAACACCGAACTACTCACAACACACATGCCTTCTCATAACCTTCTTTGAGAAGATCACCGACACAACTTCACCAAGCTGTCTACGAGGCGGCAACCTCCAGGAGTAATAAATTGGAGATGCTCACTTGAACGAATCAAAAATCGAAGCTCAATGGATACACAATCCACCACCAAGTGCAACACATGCACAATGATTTGCTTCTCCAAGCTCACTAAGTTCAACACATGCACATAAGAGGTGAGAAAGCTTGCTCTTAGCTCAAGAAAGAAGAATAGGGGCACCAACACCCTTGCCCAACCGGTCACAAGGGAGTATTTATACCCCCACACAAAAACTAGCTGTTGGAGCGAGATTCCAGCAAAAACAGGGAAATTCGATCTGACCGCCAACACATGGCTAGTCAGACCGGCAGCCACTGCAATGGCTAGAAAACTAGTTGTTACAAGTACCGTCAGTCAGACTACCCAGATAGGGACCGGTCAGATCGGGTCTCCGGTCAGGCCGACCAACACATGGCGGTCTGACTGCTCCATGCAGGAGCTCAAAAATATGGCTAAAAACACTACTGGAAAAGATTTACTACAGCGGTTAGACTGGGTCCGGTCAGTCCGCACGAACAACTATGTTCAGTACTGGATGCAAAGTACCAAAAGTGACCTCCAGGAAAAACAGTTCTGGAAAAGATTGACCGGTGCGGTCAGACTTGCTCCAAAATTCCAACAGCCGCAAAGATGCATGTAGCTCGACACTTTGCAAAACACATTTACAAATATGAAGTACCATGCAAACAAGGGTTATAACATGATCCACAACAAATTGCAAGACACATTTGCAACTTTAGAATCATGTCACAAGGATTAGGACCATGGACTCGAACTGTTTGCAAAACACATTTGCAAATTAAAATCACATGCTACAAGAATTATGTGTGAGTCTCCACTATTTGCAAAATACATTCGCAAATACTAGCAACATGTCACAGAGAGCTAAAGCGAGCATAATGAGCTATCAAAACATGACACGCTCAAGCTACTACTCAATACCCCTCTTAATAGTACGACAACCTACACTAGCAACCCGGTTACCCAACCAAACAACATGTCTGTTAAAATGACTAAAAAAATAAATACTTAGCCTATGCTAGTTATACATTTGCCTTGCGCATCCACTTAAAGTTTTCACATGATGTTGATCATGGTCTCCAAGTCTGGGTCCTTGTCTTGTTCATCAACACATGATGAACTTAAGCTTCATGTCAGGATCTTGACTTAGTGCTCATCAACACATGATGGCATCATTCATACTGAACCTTGACTTGATGACCATCAACTAGACCTGTTCAAACGCTGAGCTGAGCCGAGCTTCGGGCCAAGCCTGGAAAACCGCGGCCTTGAATGGCCCGACTCGAGCCTAACATAGTGCAAGCCTGAAAAAAAAGTCGATTTTCCTGTTTTTCGATTAAAATTTATTTTTCTGAATAAACTATTGTTTTTTTAATTATTTTCCTGAATAAATAATAATAATATTTGTAATCATTTATTTAATGTAATCGGGTTTTTTCGATCTTTGTGCCGGGCTTCCTATGGACAGGTCTACCATCAACACATGATGTCATCCAAAGTCTTCATCATTATGGGATATCACCTATTTCATCAACTTATGAAAAATATTATGACAAGGATTCTTGACTAGGTCATCCTTTTCGGTCAAAGTCAGAGTCTGTCAAATTAGGCCCACATATTAGAGGCTACCTATAAAACGGTTTTGAATCTACAATCAGTACTTAAGGAAGTTTAATACCCTTTACCATGACCTAACTCGTCGACGGCCAATTTGAGTCATGAGACAACCAGCTATAGACACCATTCGACCAGCTATACGGTCATGGGTAATCCCCGACCAACAAACTGGTTGGAAGACATGACAGTTTTTGACGTAACTAACGGGAAAGCAGCTATTGACGTATTTGGCAACTTACGATAGTTAACTAAAAGACATAACAGTTCAAGACTCTGCTGGAGAATGTGCATGAAGATTAGAGGCTCCTTTAGCAGCATTAACTATCACTCCTTCAATAGTTATAAAGGGGGTAGCCCACAGACTTTGTAATAACGGGTTCAGCAAGTTCTAGCATTCTTAATCACGGTCATTCGATCGATTCTATAACATCCCATTTTATTCTCACACAAACACTCAGTGTGTCCACAACAATAAATGGTGTTTTTGTTTTGATAGCGTTCTCATATCATTTTCCCGTATAAGCTCAATAGGGACCTGTGTTCTGATCATCGACATATTGGTCCTATAAAACGATTGTCATTGATTACCAAAATACTCTAACTCATAACGATGAGTCTAGATCCTTCGTCGCTGTGGAATAGTTCTCCATGTACGCGCATTTTGTGGCTTTGGCTCACCCCTTCACGGCATTTCAAGTTGCACATGCTTTCCTGCACAACATATTCAAGCTGCGCGGCCTACCTCAGTCTATCATATCAGACAGAGATTGCATTTTTCACCAGTTTGTTGTGGAAGGAACTCTTCGCCTTGTGCAAACGCAGCTACGTATGAGCTCGGCAAATCATCCCCAGATGGACAAGCAAACGAAGCGTATGAATCAGTGTCTGAAAATTTATCTCCGTTGCTTTGTCCATGCTTGTCCGAGCAAATGGTGTAGTTGGCTATCGTTGGCTGAGTTCTGGTATAACACTTCCTTCCATTCCACTCTTGGCAAATCACCATTTGAAATGCTATATGGTCATGGGCCTAGGCATTTTGGAGTAGCTGACACCTCAGTGTGTGTGAGTCCTGATGTGTTACTTGGTTGAAAGAAAGGGAGTTGATGACGAAATTGCTCCAACAACACCTAAACCGAGCAAGTCAGAGAATGAAGATCCAAGCTGATACTAAATGCACGGATCGCTCTTTTGAAGAAGGGGACTGGGTGTACTCGAAGATTCAGCCTTATGTGCAGAGTTCAGTGGCCAACCGTGCTAACCACAAGCTTGTTTTCCGCTTCTTTGGGCCGTTTCAGGTAGAAAGAGAAGGTGGGAGCAGACGAGCAGTGGTGTACAAATTGAAGTTGTCGGATACACGTATGATACATCCCGTGATACATGTATCACAGTTGAGGAAGGCTCTGCTGCCGTCGGTGAATGCACAACCCGACTTACCGGAGTTAACTGAAGAGGACCAAATTCCGGTCCAGGTGCTCAGAAGTAGGCTATCTAGCAAAGGAGCCGCAACAACAACACAAGTGATGGTGCAGTGGTTGAGATCTTCTCCATCACCTGCTACCTGGGAAGACTACAACGAACTTGGACAACACTTCCCCAGGGCGCTGGCTTGGGGGCAAGCTAGCTCTCAATGGGGGAGAATATCACGGCATCTTCTACCAGGCGGATTAGCATCCCCTGCCATTCTATTTGGAATGTCATGGGTGATTAGTGCCATAAGATTCGACAGATCTAAGCTACCTAACCCAGGAAGAGCGACGCAGATCAAGCGCTGTAGTATGATACAGTGCCCATGAACATTGCCACTGCTACATTATTTATCTTGTAGTGAGAAATCACACTCTCAATCGTCGCTTTTTGATTTGACGGATACTATGCAATGTTATGACATTGTAGTACTCTGACATTACATACATTGTTCCCTGCTAATATCAGAGGATACGCATCCCTACCAAGCGGGAGCGGGAAGAACCAACCGGTCATGAGGAGGTCCAAACCCACGGAAGTAACCGGCGGTCCAATACATTGTTCCCTGCTAAAGTTCGGCAACAATGAGTTGGGCTTGGCCCGTTGGCGTTGTGTATGGGACCCACGGGTCAGCGTGTTAGAGTTGGGTTTAACTAGCTGTGTGGCGTAGGGAGAAGCCATCGAATTGTATCAAGAACTCTATGAACTATTCCCCAACTATCTTCTTCCTTCCTCAAGTCTATTTTATCTGAGTTCCCATTCCCAGTTGCTTCTACGTCCACCTCCTTCTATCCCTACCCAGTCCATTCCGAATCGGGACCGTGACTTCTGGTTCGTCAACGAACTCTGCGCCAACAAACATAACCGGCAGGTAGTGTTAGAAATTGGCCCATATGAGTGAGGCCTATTTTCTATAATTCCAAAGCATTTATGGGTTAGACCATATTCTAAGCAAGTGGAAGTGGCCAACATATAAGGTGAGTCCTGCCACTCTCAAACACGTAACACATGGATGAATGAGGATGGCATGAGGAGGGCTCGGCTAAACACACACACGCACGCGCGCCGCGCTGCTGTCAGCGATTTTCGCGTGAAAAATCGCGTGACTTGCGACTTGTGACGCGCGCGCGCCGTGACGTGGCGTGACCAAGTCCACCTTATTTTTGCCGAACCATGCATCTCTCTCTGTTTGAATGAGATTCAAATGTTTAAATTTCGTGCTTTATTGAGTGATGATGACAGCGATTACGGTGGGTAAATGATCGTTAAGTGTAACGATTACGATGGGTAAAAGATCGTTAAGTGTGATTACGATGGGTAAATGGTCGTTAATGTGTCGATTACGGTGGGTAAATGGTCATTTAATCTATCGATTCTGATGCATCTATATATGTCCGAGACGCCCAAATGCATAGTGAGAACAAGAATAGCCTCCATTTCTTCTTCCTTCTAATCGTGCCAGCATCGCTGCCGTCGAACCTCGCCGAGCTCTTCTTCTCGGCGCTGCACCGTGAAGAAGGAAGCGGTATCTCCGAACCGTTCTCGCCGTGGAGACTTGCACGAGGCGGCAATAAGGTTTCGGCGCAGATTCTGCGCGACCGCTTGTCGCAGATCGCGACATCTACGTTTACGATCGCATCAACTCTGCCGCTTCTCGCTCTTCATCGGACCCATCCGTAAGTCTCGTGTGATTGATAGACTTGTTTACATCCCGTTTTCATATATTGTGAAGTACTATGAGTTGTCCGCAAGTGATCTTGTTTTATGCATCATTAGTCTTTTGCAATATTTGCCTTCTAATAAAATTTGGAATTAAAATATTGCCCTAATTTTTAACAGGTAGTTCGCCTAGGTGCTGCATTTTTTGGGTGCCTTTTACAGTTTTACTCTCCTGGGTGTAATCAGAGGCCAATCGCTTCCCCGTTTTCCCTAGGCAGGGCTGTCTTCCCTGCTGGTCTTTTTGGTCTATCGTAAATAGTTGTCTTTCTCTTTCCCTCCTTAATATACTAGTTATGCAGCCCCATAAAAGGAAAGGAACAGGAACAAGAGCAAGCAGATGCAGCAGCAGCTGAGAATTTTGGGGATGCAAAGCTTTAGGCCGATTCATGTGACGAATAACGATAGAGAATGCAACACCGGTCTAGCACCTTTGATTTTGCTTGATGTGGTTAGAACTTGTCTTGTCTAGTGAACTTACAACATCTGCAAAAAAGTTGTTCATCTGTTACGTAAAGTGATAAGTCTATTGTTCAGCTTTGCTTCAATCGTTCACTGGTTCTGTAAGACTGTAACACACAATTCCAGGAGTGCATGTCATACCAAGCGCTCAATTTTGTCAGGTAGACTTTGCCAAACTTGTTTATATTGCTCACGAGGTTATCGGAAGGAATATACTACTTATTGTGGCAGTGGTGTCGGAGAGGCGAGCGTTTCCTGTCGGAAGCAACCTGTCGAGTTCGTTCGACCGCGCGACGGCGTCCCATGCACGCTCCATGCCACGCCGCTGCCCCCTCCCCCCGCTCCACCTTCCTCTCCGGCTCCAGCACCTCGCCACCCACCGCCGCCATCCTCAAGAAAAAACAAGCTTTTAACTCACAAATCCAAGGCTTTCAACCCATGAATTTGAAAACTTTCAAGTCAAATTTGAAACTTTCAACTCAAAATCTTGGACTTTCAACTCGGATTTCCAAACTCTGTAATCAAAATCTCAGACTTTCAACTCGGACTTCCAAACTTTTTAATCAAAATCTAGAGCTTTCAACTCAAATTCCGAAAATCTCTACTTAAGATCATGAACTTTCAACACGACATTTTTTCAGACTTTCAACTTGAATTTTTACACTTTAAACTCAAGATTTGAGAAGAAACCTTTTCAACTCACCGTGCTCGCCCACCACCCTGGCTTGCCACGGGGCCGACGCCGGCGGCGAGGTGAGACACAGTGGCGGATTCCACAGGATCCGGTGCACCCACACCCTTCCTGGCTTGCCAACGCGGTTGACGGCGGTTGTGAGGTGCGGCGCGGCAGTGGATTCGACGAGGAGAGGAAAAGGAGGAAAGGAAAGGGGAGGAGGTGGAAGCCAGCGGCATCTCCGGCGTGTCGGCGGCGGCGCGGCGTCCCTCAAAGCAGCGGCGCGGCGGCCCGTTGGATGGCATGGGTGGGGAAGGAGGGAGTCGAGTGGGGGATCCAGAAGTGGGATCGGGATCAGGAAGGAAGAAAGGAGGAAGATGGACGAGTCTTTGCTGAAATGAAAAGTTTTTTAAAATTAAAATAGTAAAATTAGTCCCGCGTCCGAAATAATAAAAATAGTATCTCTATCACACTAGTTTGCCGCGAAAGTCACATGCTATGCTCTCAGACCTCGGCAGGCCACTTGTCGTATTCCCAGTCCGCATACCATCCTGCCACAGACTGGGAGCAAGACAAGTCGCATACCGCCGTCTAGGAGCGGAGCACACCGCGGGGCCCATGCAAGGGGGTGCGCATCACATGCATTTGCAGCGCACAAGTGCATATTATGGTGTATTTGGTTGGATGGATCAAGTTGTATATGTATAGGATGGTTCCGGATATACCTTAATCCATGATTATCAAGTCGACGACTAGTCGTCGACGAGTCGACAAGTCACCGGAGCATGATCGACTGGAGCTACCGACTCGACTTGCGCCGGCTGAGACGTGGGGCCCGGCTGTCAGAGACAGTGGCAAAGAGGCAAGAGGAATGAGAGGCGATCGGGGCTCACCTCGCGCGGATCGCATCGCCGCGCTTTATCCGCCGTCGGCTTCATCCGGATCTACGTCGCCGGAGCTCCTCCGCCTCATCCATCGTCGCACCTCCTCCGGATCTACGCCGCCGGAGCACCTCTGCATCGTCGTTGCGCCTCTCCTCCGTATCTGCGCTGAGCACCTCTGCTTCGTCGCGCCTCCTCCGGATCTGCGCCGCCGGAGTAGCCTCGTCTTCATCCCGGGTCCAGCAACGCCCGACCGTCCTCCTCGACGGCTTGAAGCCGGCTGGGACGTCTTCGTCGGAGGCTCACAGCAGCAGGCTTATCAAGGCGTCTCCTCCTCCCTTCGTCGGAGCCACCGCCTTGCCGCCTCCTCCCTGCGGTTCCTCGTCGCGCGGCTCCTCCCGGCTCCCCGTCGCCGTCGCGCAGCTCCTCAGCGCCTCCTCCCCGGCGCTGAGGGAGGAGGCGGCGAGGAGAGGAGAGCCGAGAGAGAGAGAGGGGAGGCGCGCGTGGGCGGCGGCTGGCTGCCGAGGGACGCAGCGAGGAGGCGGCGGGCGTGGAGGACGCAGCGAAGAAGCCAAGAAGTGAATGCAGCGGGCGTGGGTGGGAAAAGAGAGGTGGGGAGCAATGGGGCAACGGCAACGGTAGGATCTTCTGCGGCCAAGGAATGCTGCTGCTGGGATCTTCTGCGGCGGAGGAGTTTGCTAGCTACTACATGTGTACATACTACATATCATATGAACAGTACCTGTCGACTAGTCAGCCGACTAGTCGACTAGTCGGCAAGTCGGTCACTAGAGAGTAGTGTCGACTTGCCGATTTTATAACCTTGCCTTAATCTCTCTGTTTAGTTGAGTGTATCGAATCAACTGGTTCTGGGTAGAGTGGTACAAATTCTGAGAAAATTCCTATGAGAAGCTGAATTATTCCGTTCGATGAAATTGGGCGAACCACGTAGTACAGGACGGACTCGTCCGCTCGAGTCGCTTGTGTTTACCACTCGCGTTAGATATTAATGAGTTTATCATTAGCAGTTAAACTTAAATAAGAAATTTAACTATAAGTTATGTATAATGGTTAGTGTTTAATTACTAAAATAGTTCAATATTAGTGGATCACACTGTAACTAAAAATTGCATTAAGTTAAAGAAGAGCTAGTAGTATATTATTAACCTTTAAATTAAAATAGAGAACTTAACTTGAGATTAAGTTAAGAAATTATAAATTAATTAGAAAAATATCATTAGTTGATCATTAATAGTTAGGTTTGAAAAGAAAAAAAAAATATCATAGAAGTAATCTCGCCAATATAGGGAGGAGGTTACCGAACCAATCGCATCCCCTCAACCAAATACAATCTCATATCATTCGTGTACCATCTTATACGACCAATCAAACACATTCGTGTATCATCTCATACAACCAACCAAATACATTCATGTACCATATCATACAACTAATCAAACAGTCCGTCTGAACGATCCCATTAATTCCTATTAAAGACGATCTCATCCTACTTATACCGTTCTATCTCATTCAACCTCATCCTACCAACCAAACACACTCTTAGTCTTCCCCTACTCAGCTGTATCTGAACAAATAATGCTAAATCCGTAATCTCAGGATTCTCATCAGGCGACAAAAAAGAAGTGAGACGGTGAGACCGAAGGCAAGTAGGCAACACATCGTCCATGCGTGAAGCCGAATCAGCAACAGAGGAAATAACTGCAAGGTGCGGATCATCTGCTAACTGTGGAACTGGAAAACGGGTGGCAAAAATTCAACTTAAGCTGACCCAATCATCAGATTTGAAGTGGGACGTGGGAGAAGAGTGTAGGCACTCCAAAAACCATTACAAACTAGAAGCTGACCCGCGCGCCTCGCGAGCACGCACGGTCGACCTGGTCGAAGGTGGGGCCCACCGGAGCGGGACGGCGCGCGAAGCAGCCAGAGCCCAGAGGCCAGCGAGCGGATGCGACGCGGAACGCACGAAGCGCAGGCGCGAGCGGAACGCACGCAAACGCTAGAGCGCGGATCGGACGGACGCGCGCGAGGCCGGAGGCGATCGGACGACACCGTTTTTGCGAGCGACGTGGCAGGGCCGGGAGCGGCGAAAGCTAGCAGCTTTAAAGTATAGTAATAATTGAATAATAACAAACTATATAGCAATCAGCGACAAGGTGGGAAGACGCCCGACACCGTTAAAGCTTCGCAAGTAAAGTGACCGTCCACACTCTTGGCGAGGACCTAAGCCCGATCCCCGTGAGGATGAAAAGTATGTTTTAAATATTATTTTTCCCTTGTTAATGAGTTTAGTTATTAATTTAGAAATCGTGTACATTTTTTTAATATATAGCTTCAAAATATATATATATATATATATAAAAGTTTTAGTCAAATATATATTAAAAAAATACACTTCTTATATTAAAAATCTATAATATATATAAAAATACAGATTTACTATTTTTAAATCACTTTAATTTTTCTTAAATTTAAGTTAATTATTATAATCATTGAATTTGGACATAGATTGATATGTCATATAATTAAATATTAATTTAATAGATAAAACATGATTTATACTTAATAAAATTTTAATTCTCTTGTAAATAGATAATCCCATAAAAATAATAATATTTTCACCTTTTTACAGGTGGCGGGAGAACAACCCGTCCCCGCCGCCCCCACGGGGATTTCCCCACTGGCCGCCCCACGGGGAAATTGACATCCCTAGTTTAGATCCACCTTACCAACAGAAGCAGCAGAATATGCAGATAGTACAAGACAACCTCTTAGTAGCTCCACACCACACAATAAAAGAAAAAGCGCATAGATAACAGTTTATAAATTGCAATCTAAGGACTCTGATAACAGTTTATAAATTGCAATCTATGGACTCGCATTCCACAACAGCCGGAAATGGCACAAATCAAATCAGTCTCAGAGCATCCAAATTTTGCAAAAGTGAAATTTAGTGACGGTACTTAAACAACAGACAGGCACATTGCGATCACAGCTTAACGGTCTACGCAATAAGAGCAATGGCCGTGGACAAAACTTAACCAACACTAAATCTGCAAGATATCTCTCACACACAGACATGCGATCAACGATGATAAAACCATTTATTTCTTCTTGGCAGCAGCCTTGGTCACCTTAGCACCGGTCGGGTCCTTCTTCTCCACGCTCTTGATAACACCAACAGCAACCGTCTGCCTCATGTCGCGCACGGCAAAACGACCAAGAGGAGGGTACTCAGCGAAGGTCTCCACAACCATGGGCTTGGTGGGAATCATCTTCACCATGCCAGCATCACCGTTCTTCAGGAACTTGGGCTCCTTCTCGAGCTCCTTGCCAGATCGTCTGTCAATCTTGGTCACCAGCTCAGCAAACTTGACAGCAATGTGGGAGGTGTGACAGTCGAGCACTGGGGCGTAGCCGTTGCCAATCTGCCCAGGGTGGTTCATGATGATGACCTGGGAGGTGAAGCTGGCGGCCTCCTTGGCAGGGTCATCCTTGGAGTTGGAGGCCACAAACCCACGCTTCAGATCCTTCACAGCAACGTTCTTCACGTTGAAGCCGACATTGTCACCAGGAAGCGCCTCCTGGAGAGCCTCGTGGTGCATCTCAACAGACTTGACCTCAGTGGTCAGGCCGCTGGGACCAAAGGTAACAACCATACCAGGCTTGATGACACCAGTCTCAACACGCCCCACAGGGACGGTACCAATACCACCAATCTTGTACACGTCCTGAAGGGGAAGACGCAGGGGCTTGTCCGAGGGCCTCTTGGGCTCATTGATCTGGTCAAGAGCATCAAGCAGGGTCGGGCCCTTGTACCAGTCAAGGTTGGTGGACCTCTGAATCATGTTGTCACCCTCGAAACCAGAGATGGGAACAAAGGGAATCTTGTCAGGGTTGTAGCCGACCTTCTTGAGGTAGGAAGAGACTTCCTTCACAATTTCGTCGTAACGGGCCTTCGAGTACTTGGGTGTGGTGGCATCCATCTAGAACAGAGCAGAACAATCCCATCAGTTGAATAAAACGTGTGACTTAAAGGCAATGAAGATTCAACCTGTCTAACTAGAAATATTAACAGTTTATAAATCAACATAAAATAATATGATCAAACATGTCTCACACATTTCCACTCATGTTGGCGCCAAAGCAACAGACAATTATATAGCAGGCATATGAAAACATGTATCATAATTCAGCAAACAGTTAGACATTACATTCAGAACATGTGCTTATGTTAGTTGTAATCAAGCACTGCATTTACTAATACATTCTAGAAGAACATGTGAGTTTATAACAAACTAAGCAGTTGTATTACAATCATGCATGTGTAGTAAAATGTTTGTCATGAACAAGGGGAGTAATTCTGCCAGTTATACCTTGTTGCAGCAGCAGATCATCTGCTTCACTCCAAGGGTGAAAGCAAGGAGAGCGTGCTCACGGGTCTGGCCGTCCTTGGAGATACCAGCCTCAAAACCACCAGTGGTGGAGTCAATGATGAGGACGGCACAGTCAGCCTGGGAGGTACCAGTAATCATGTTCTTGATGAAATCACGGTGTCCAGGGGCATCAATGACCGTGCAGTAGTACTTGGTGGTCTCGAACTTCCACAGGGCGATATCGATGGTGATACCCCTCTCACGCTCAGCCTTGAGCTTGTCAAGCACCCACGCGTACTTGAACGACCTCTTGTTCATCTCAGCAGCTTCCTTCTCGAACCTCTCGATCACACGCTTGTCAATGCCTCCAAGCTTGTAGATCAGGTGGCCAGTGGTGGTCGACTTGCCAGAGTCGACGTGGCCAATGACCACAATGCTGATGTGAGTCTTCTCCTTACCCATGGCTG
The DNA here is from genome assembly GCA_036346255.1 of Ampelocalamus luodianensis. Taxonomy (NCBI): domain Eukaryota; kingdom Viridiplantae; phylum Streptophyta; class Magnoliopsida; order Poales; family Poaceae; genus Ampelocalamus; species Ampelocalamus luodianensis. The sequence continues at coordinate 19,149,060 of CM070622.1, read as the reverse complement.
GAGTAGGTGCTAGCTAACAAACTGCGACAGAAGGAAACAAGGATTACAAACAATAGATGAACAGAATCACCATATGAAATAACAGAACTGACATAAAGTGATAGACCAAGTATCTTAGAGGTCCTAACATAGCAAATTATCATGTAGATGTGCCTCTTAAAAAATCATGTACATGTGCGACAAGATGGTTTAATAAGATAGTGATAGAAATAATCTGGAGCCTTATCATACTGCAGGCACTAGTTACATCTACCTAACACTACCAGAGGAACAATTACCACATGATTGGACTATATCTATATCATAAGACTGAAGGCACTAGTCACATCTACGGAACGCTAACAAGAAATATTACTAGATCAAATCACCATATGCAAGATGAAGTAAAGGTTGTCGATTCCAGAAGACAATCCACTGCAAAAATTAAGATACAAATCCATCTACCGACAGATTCAACCAAGCTGATCGATGATTCGGTAATATATCGTGCTAACAGTTGCGTCAACAAATAACAAGCAGAAACCATAGTAACACTATAAATCGAGGCAACGATACGAGGACAAAAAAAATCCTTCAAAGCACATGCGAAACTACGAAAACAACAAGCATCCGTGCAAGAAATCACCGAAAACACGATCTTCTCGCAGATTAAGGCTACCAAACAGAAGCATATGCGTAGATCTAGGGCTCCTAGAAACCATGAACAGCCCTTCTAACTGTCTAAGCAGAAGGGAAACGGATCCGGAGACTGACCTCGAAGGAAGGAGGAGAAGGGCAACGAGAGGAGGCAGCGGCGGCTGGGGTGAGAGGGGAGTGAGGAGGGGTTTGGCCCAGTGGGATGGTCCTTATAGTGGCGCAGCGGAAGTAGGGTTCCTTCCCGGCCGCCTGATCCTCGTCTGATGGTCGCCGTTGTGGGGAGATGTTGTCCGTTGGATTTCGATCGTGTGGACAGTCGTTTTCAAACGTTAACGATATGTTTGTGGACATTTCGCGGGCCGCAAGTTCCGCATCCTGGATGGTTTTGGTACTGGAAGTAGAATATTATTGGGTAACGATACTATTCATACGTTTGGAGCGATAAAAATATCAAAAGATGTTTACTGCACGTGTTCAATCTCCATCATTTAATTTCTTGAGCCTATAACCCACTGACTGCTCTTCACGTGTGCCACTGCTTTCCTCTCCCATTCTTATCTTTGCTCTCCACGTTCCCTTTCTTCTCACTACTTTCCTCTCCCATTCCCCTTCTCCTCACTGCACGAACCCCGCAACACACATAGGAGGCGAGGGGTCCCCAATCCCCTTCAAACGCCCACTCTCGATGCCACCTCCCTAGTCCCCTCTGGCTCCGGCTAGCTCCGCCTCCCACCTGAGCTGCCCTCCGCCTCACTCTCGTCGGCGCCACCGTCCCTCAACACCTCGACTAATGCCGCCCCTGCCGCCGCCCCAAGCGCCGGCCACCGCTGCTGTCCCTGCCTCCTCCCCTCCGGCTGCTCTGCGCATCCACAGTTCGATGGAGGCCGGAGGCGGAGACTAATGAGTGACGGTGACGAAATTGAAGGGGGCATTATGATGCATAAGGAGCAGAACGATACAGTTTCATGCTGTCTACACACTTTGGTTGGATGAAGGTTGAAATATCTGAAATTCTTTTGATGGTTATGAAGGCATGTTTGTGTGCCGATTTAGCATAAATATGGTGGTTGTTGTTTTTATCCTTTTTTAGGAATATTGTGTAACATCCCAAATTTTGGGCTTGTGTTTCAAATGTAAGAAAATGAGTAGAAATTAAAACTTTTCTTACATCATGTATTTCCTTTGTGTCTTGGACAAGTATTGTACAAGACTTATGGAAATGCAAAGTCACAAGTCTTTTGATCCAAATCTTGTTCCTTCAAAACATTCTTATCAAATGTTGTGATCATCTCCAGGAATATTTTTTCTAAGTTCTTGGGATGGTATGTGACCCTCTGAAAAATTTCACAATTTTTAGAAATTGTTTGAATATTTTAGGGGCGATCAAACTGTTTGACTCTCATCAAACCTAAAACCAGTACCTTGTAGAATTTTCGGAGAAAAATACAATGCATAAAAACCTCTGAAAATTTTACACAAGGTCAAGGTCTCAGTCAGCAAGCTCCTGTAAAATTTAGAATTTTGGAGTTGTTTTGCTACCCCAAATAAATCCTCAAAAGTCTCAAAGATAATTAAAACCTAAAACCAAATTCACTATTCATTGGGTTGAGTCGGGCTCGAGTCCGAGCCACTTGACTTGGTTGAACCACCTAATCGCACCGAGCCGCGTTTTAAAACGCGGCGTGCGATATCACCGTTGGATTCAAATCGCTCGCCCACGTTCATGTGAGCATTCGGACCCTCCGGTTGCATTGGCCAATTGGGACCGTTGGATCTTAATCCAACCGCCCGCATTTTGTAGGCAATCGGTTGTCCGCGAACTCTTTTAAATCACGATCGTCCATCTAAAATCCAACGGTCGTGGTTTGTCTTCTCTTCTTCTTCCTCCTAGGCTTCCGCGTGCGAGCGGCAATGGCGAGCGAGAGAAAACGAGGGCGGCGTGATGTGTCACCTCCACGCTTGCTTTTGTCAACGTCTCTCGCAATACATTTAATGCGCATCGCTTTCTCCTCCATTGTCACCATGCTCACTTGCTCCGTCGTTTCTTGGTCCATGCCAGTAGCATGAACCGAGCCACCATGGACTCGGGTTCTTGCTCGAAACCCTAATTCCTTTCCTATAAATTGGCCTCTAGGTCCTCCCGGTGTTCTTTTGCACTACACCTAGCTACTCTCGTGTTTGAGCTCAAAACCATCTCAAACCTTGATCCACCATTGTTGACCCGAGGGCTCCAATGGCGCCTTGGTGTCCAAAGTGGTTCATCTTCAACCTTTCTTGCACCCTTTTGAACTCCTCAACCTCCTTTATATTTCCCTAACTTGATTTTGGGTTGCATTCACGAGAATCACTCAATTTTAAGTTTGGAGATTTTCAGTTAGTTTCACCCCTTTCTTCTCCCACTCAGTAAGTGGTTCTTTTGCAATTATTTGCTTTTGGAGCCTCTTTGAGCTATAATGAAGCGTGGTGGTGATTTGGTTCCACTCATTTTGCTTAGAACCTCATCTTCCACTTCATCTTCTTGGCTCCGGTGGACTTCATCGTGTTCAAGTCTTCCCGACCATCTTTGGAGCTCCTCTCGTTAAGGTAGCTCCTATATAGCCCCTAGAAGTCATGGCACTCGCTTCCTTGGACCGCAGTGAGCATCTTGCTATTTTCGTGTTTTGCCGTGTCGGCCTCTTTCTTTGTTTTCGGCCGCGGCGTGCCTGCACCTCCACCGCCGCGAGGAGTCATCGCGGTCCGCAACACTATTGCGAACCCATTTTGATAGTTTTGTGGCGCCGCATGACCGAGTCGCCGGCGGCAAGCCGCAAAGCCACTCGGTTTTGTCGGTTGAGAAGCTCCGTTTTGCGTCGAGATAATTAAGACACATTTAATGTTTAATGATTGCCAATCGGTGGAGCATTAATGGTGTCTTAATCGCCTAATGTCTCATCGACATGTGGGTCCAAATTTCTTAAATCACCGTGGCTTTTATCCGATGCGTTTAGGCATCATTAATGCTAATCATGGGTTAGTTAAAGTGTCGGCACTATTGGTCGTCGGAAATAACCCCCGTGCCCGCGCTAGGTGGGCCCATAAGCTCAAAACCAAAACCGAAGTCATTAGGGCTGATTTTGGGTTTATTTATTGCTAATCATTGTTAGCAATAAATGTGTCCAAATTACCTTTTGAGTCATCGACGTGTGGGCCTCTCGTCCCTAAATCACTCTGCTCAAAATCTTTAGGACACATTAATTGCTAATCATCACTAATCATTGGTCATTAGTAATTAATTAGTCGTCCTAAGAACCTCCTTTAAGTCAGCGACAGTGGGTCCACGAGCATCGTGTGCGTGTGTTAAGACTCGCATGTGTGACTCTCGATCCATCGACATGCGCCCACGTGTCGATATTCTGTTGCACTTCAACCTTGGACCGCCGTCCATTTGGAGATCTGCGCCCGGATCTTGTATGCATTCGGACCATCCGGTTCCTCATCATTCTTGGTCGTCCATCGTTTGATCTGCGCGCCCGATCATGCGTGCAATCGGACCTTCCGACGGAAGTGCTCTCCGTCGCGTTCATCTTGAGATCTACGGCCGTGGCGCCAAGGCAACCGCACCGCCCGGTTGCATTCGTCTCTCGTGAGCCGTTGGATCTTGATCCAACGGTGAGCTCGCTTTCGAATCGCGCGCGCGCGCTGCTTTCGCGCGTGTGGCTCGTTGGATTTTGCATCAACGGCCGCAAGCGCCCACGTCGTTTATTTTCGTTGGGTTGGTTTTATTTCTGTAAGTATTTATTTATCAACCAAAATTGTATCAAAACTTTAGAAATTCATAACTAATTCAAGATAAATCCTTTTTACATGAAACCAATCGTAATAAATTTGTAATTCACTAAAGTTTAATATAAAAATGCTTTTAGCTATGCTTCGTAGTAGAAAATTCTGTAATCTTTTATAGCTTGTTTTCTCGCTATTTTTATATATTCCGTAATTGTATTAAAACTTGGAAAATGCATATCTTTTCAGTATATCTCGCTAATTGTATGATTTTAACTTTGATAAATTTGTATTAACTAAACTTTAATCTAAAAATGGTGGTAGGCCTAAATCAGCACTGAGAAAAATATGTTAGTAGATTTAACCTTATTAGTAGCACTTAAAAATTCATTTAATGATGTAATAGACACGAGAATTCCTGTAAATCCTAAAAATAGAAATTTGATGTTAGGAAATCCCTCTGTTATCATACTATAATGTGAAATAGGTTTTGCACATGTTTATATTTCGGAAAGTGCATTATGCTAGTTTTGCATCTTAGAAAAATCATAACTAAATCATTTTAACTCCAAATGACCTGAAATTTTATATGGTTACCTCTATACCAGAGACAGCTACCATAAAAATTTCAGCTTCAAAATATTTCTAGAAAATGTTTTGCTACAGTGCTAATTATGGCCAAAATGGGGTTTTAGGTAATATCTTTGCACCACAAATCCAAATTAGGTTTTTCCAGTTTCTATGTCTAGGTATATTCGTATCCTACCTTATGTATAAATTTCATCGCATTTGGATAATTTTTACTTGCTCGCTTGTTTAAGTGCGGCTCGCCTTATTGGTTGTTCTTGGTTCTTTTGCCTTTTCGCTTAGGATTCGACATTTGCGGTAACCCCAGAACGACCCTCCACAACGATTTGAGCAACGCAAGAAGGCAAGCAGTTTGATCATGTTAATCCCAGATTTGAAGTATTTATGTTGATTACAAATTCTATGTATGCATTGCTACTTTGTGTTAATAGTTGGCCTAGTAGATGCATTCCTTAGCAAATGATTATCCTCTACTACCATGAGCCTAGGTTACTTGCTGTGATTTAGAGTTCATGGATGGGCTCTTGTCACTTAGTAGTTGCGAATTAATTGCTTAGCCATGCTTAGTTTCGGTAGAAATGGGCGGTTATCGACTTGTCGATAACCTTGATCACTTAAAACTTATTATGATTATGATTTCCACCTTGTGCCTTGTCTACTTATGAAAACTAAAACCGAAAACAAAATGATTTAGACTTGGGCACAATGGTCCGATGGTGTGATTTTTGGGTGTGATGGAATGGTGCCTGGTCAACAAGGACCGAACATCTTGTTACACTAAACCAAGCATTTTAGCGTGCTAACCACATTAGAGGGTATGGGACCTCTCTTGACTTAGTACTTTGGCGTGTATTGGCTCCAGTCGCAGTGGAGTCGCAGGAGGATGGTGTTGGGAGACAGAGTGTCCGAAAGACTTCACCCGTGATGGGATTTGTTGTCTTTCGGCTTGCAATGTAAGCATATGGGTTTCTATCCATATGAGCGGCTCGTAGTTAATACACAAGATTGGAAATGTCTCGTAGGACTTAGCCAGGGCGGCATACCTTCTGTGAGTGTGCTTGTGGCTTGAAGGCGATGCAAGTGTGGGTACATTGGTACACCCTCGCAGGTTAAAACTATTCGAATAGCCTCGCCCTAGGTTATGGACACGCTTGGCAAGGTCTTTCAAGAGTTAGACTACAACCTTTTAAATTAAAACTTGATGGGTGGTACGAATCGGGATTCGTGCTATGTTGTGGTGGCTATTGGGATAGTCACTTCCTGTGGTTACTTGTATGTATCTTTACTTATCTGTTACTTTGATAACAAAACAAATTTGCAAATTTGCTTTTAAAATGTATTACATTATTGCAAATAAAGTTGGCTTCATGCAAATGAGACATACAACCTCCACCTAAATAAGCTTGCATGTAGTTTATAAATAGGTCGCTATTTCACACGTCGATCTTGCGGGTACAAAGACAATCTTTGTACTCGGATGCTATGCTTAATTGTTCACATGCAGAGGAAGAAGGTGAGCACGAGGGCCTCACTTTTGTGAGTCGTGTTGTGGTAGCTATGGGCGACTAGCTTATGCCCGGTCGGTTGCCTTGTGGGTGTATGGCTAACCTGGCGACTTTTGTTCTAGCCATCTTATGGCACCTTTTGTTTCATTGTCATTCTTGTATATTGTTCTATTTGGCGGTCGGCTCTCTTGTAATAACTTTACTTTATGTATGTCGTTGTTGAACTTAGTGTTGCATGTTGTATGGAAATGATGTGTAATTTTGTGATGATGTGCATATGCTGCAATTCTGGGAAGCATATGTCCATCGAGGCTTAGAATATTTAGTTAGTAACACTAGAACCATTTGGAGGTTAAGTGTTACTAGTTAAATGTTCCGGGTCCTCACATATTGATTAAACGACATCCATGGAATTAGTAGTATGAATCACAACAATAGTTGTAAAATTTGATTAAACTAGTTAAATGCTCGTACGTTGCAACAGAAAACCACAATTAGATAAGTGAATGTTACCACAAAGGAGTGAAAGAGATAATAAAACCTAAGTTCAATATAGCGGGTGAAACACAGCCATCTAGTGAATAAAAAAGGTTTACACAAATTTCTGCATCCAAAGCAGCAATATTCAAATAATTAAATTGGTTTTGGACTTAACTCTCTCCAAAACTTTGGCAATCATGGTAAAAAGAAATTGCATACGTGTTCCATAGAATGTTTGTGGCAACAATAATAAGTATAGATGTTTCAACACCCAAAACTTTTGGACAGAATGTAAATAACTATCATTAGCCTTCAAGAAATTAAGAAGTTATCTCAATTTCATTGATGATGAAATTTTTAGGAAAATATCCATTTAACCCCCTGAAGTATCGTGCTCTAAACACTTGACCCCCTCACCTAAAAAACTGGCTGCCATGTGCGCTTCTTCCCCGGCACCACTGCCGCCGCGTCTCGCCCTACTTGGTCGCGCCGGAGGTGGACCCAGCCTTACTAGACCGCACCAACCTCGTCCCTGACCGCCCGCGCCCGCGTTGCACAATCCAACGCCCCTGCCCCTACGTTGCCCGCACCGAGAACTCCGCCGCCCGTAGTCCAAACCGTGGGTAGCCAGTGAAAATCCTTCACTTCTGCCTCTTTGTTTCACCTCTACAGCTTCACCTCACCCTCCTAAAGCAAGAAGTACAGCCTCTGCGCTTTGGCTTCATCCCCAACACCGGTAAGTCATGCCGCCATGCCATGCCCCAAATCAGTCACTTCATAAAATTCCTCTCACATAGAGCTTCTGTTCCAAAATTGATCGTTTATACTCCTTCACTACATCATGTTGATCCCATTTCACCCCTTTTCTGCTCTGATTCCTCTTGAGCCGCCGCCATTAGCGATGTCGCCCGAGCTCTATGTGCACGACGCCAACACAATGTTGAGCCCCTCCGTCCAAGCCAATCATGTGTGCAGATTCATTTCGCTCCACTGATTCTCATGCGCCCCTCTATTCCCTTTCCCCACCACTGGAAGGCTGCCATCGCTAGAGAAGATAGGTCCTGTGGCGCGGCCACCGACGACAGGCCACCTCGGCCTCTCTCACACATCACCAACCATGTCACCAGAATCGCCTCGATGCCTTGGCGCTCACTCACCCCTTATTTGTCTGGTCCTGTCACCGGAGAAGCCACCGCCAACCTCCCATGTTCCCTTGTCTGTTGTGGTCGTCATGCTCGTGTTCCAGCCATCTCGGAGTCTTTCTGTCCAATCCACCATGACTAAAAGATTCCCTTCTCCTTGTTCTACGCCATGCTCGCAACGCCTTATCAAAAGCATCTCTTGAGCTCCTCGTAGTTGGTGGTACTAGCGACAGAAGTGTCCTCCAACTCCTCCCCAAGCCGGTGAGCTTGTTGATCTTGGTGAAGATGGCAAGAACTCACCTGGTGCTCATGTTTGTCCCTGCGACGGTGTGCACGTCGATCTCGGCTCAGAGGGAAGCAAACCGATTGTCAGCTGTGCTGATTGTCCCCACCGCAACATGCTCATAGTTGGCCATAGCGCAAAATCGCAACAAGTCATGTGGCCACAGGGAAACAACTAGCTAGCGTGAGGAAGTGTTGGCAAATGTGTGCATTGGATGACATGTGGGATCCACCGGGTTAAAAGGATTTTATATCTGATTTAATTAGTAATTATCACGTCATCGTCTAATGTGGCATAAGCACCACGGCATCGCCACGTCAGTCGTCACAATGGCAAAACCACCTCGGGGGGTTAAGTGCACTGGTTTTGCAATGTGAGGGTGTCAAAAGGACGATTTTTTAGGTCGTGGATTAAGTGTCCAAAGTGCGATACTTCAGGGGGTCAAATGGATATTTTTCTAATTTTAAACATCCATACACAGTACATGCTAACTACACAAATAAAATATTTGGTGACCTTCGGGTACTCTCTTAACCATCTCAACTTTGCTAGGACGTACTTCAAGATAGTACTGACTACTGAAGGATCCAGGATTCCAGGTATCACAACAAAAAAGTTTGAACCTGCAAATCAGAAAAATTATTAGATGGCTAAGGTTAGTAGAGATAGCAGGGCGCCTTTGCATTACAACGGAATATGATTACATGGTAAATTACACTTCATTTTACTTCTAGACAAAAATTGATCAACATAAATAATAGCCATGTTAATCATATTTCATTACAATTTGTGGGCACCCTGCTAGCCAACATGTAATTTACAATAAGCTGTCTGTCAACAAACAAATAGATCCCACATTGCATAGTTTATTTAATATACATGATAATATGATTTCCCTGATGTAGCTTATCATCGATGATAAAGTATCACATGACCTTTTCCTTCTGGTCAATCATTCTGACTTAAATTACATGCTTCACAGGCAAACCTATCGATGATCAGTCATCAAAAAAATCAAAAAATCTTTTAGAAATTGTGTAAGTAACAAATTCAAGTAGAAGTTATAATGTACCTGCCAATAAGTAAGTTAGATCCTCGCCAATGCGTTGAAGATCCAAACAACACAACAAACCCACTCCAAACCTGAACAAAGAAAATTTAATTCAAAATTAGTTAAGGAATTATCTAATTTACAATCGAGTGATCAATACTAAGTCTATGCAGTTAGAACTTCTTTGTAGACGATGTTTTTTTTTTTGTGAAGGTCCCACGAGTCTTCCTCGACTTGTGCAGCTTATCCTTCTCCTTATCCATGACGGCGAGGATCTTGATGTTGCTTCTCGCGGTGGCTGTAGACAACGCAATGAACAACTTGTCCATGAGAGAACACCGGATCGTGGAGGTAGACATCGGTGTTCGGGATGGTTTTCCCATGTGCCCTGTTGATCGTCATCGCGAAGCTGAGCTTAATCGTCATCGCGAAGCTGAGCTTAATAAGGAATTGTTTCCTCTTGAATTGAAAAGGGAACATATCATCGTCGGAGGGGCGTAGAGGTATCCGAGCCAGAACACCCTCTTCCCGGCGTGCTGGCCCAACATGATCTCGACGTCTATCGCATTCTTCTGGAATCCTTGTCTTGTTGCATAGTCATTAGCAGGGTCAATGTTCTGTAGTAGTATCACGGGATAGTTAATCTTGAGTTTGAGTACATGCGAAGGCAGCCTGTCAAGGGTCAGGGTGTTTAGGAATTCAGGGGCTAGTAGTCTAAAAAAATAACTCTCCACAAGACCTCAACTAAACTCACTTGTTCTACAAGTCTTCAATTCCAGAAGCAATTAGGCAAATTGATTCCATAACCAAGGCAAATAATAATAATTCATTGATGCATGTTTTCCTAATGAACATGGTAATTAGACAAAACGACCCACCTTGCTGCTAACGTACTTCTCCTCACAGAGAGAGTCCCTTCATGATGCAAACAGTCTACAGAAGTGTAACATATTTCAATGATGGTGTGATGAGTGGCAACCAGATAACAATTTGGCTGGCACTGTTCCAATCCTTCTTTCGTTGGAGTCTTGAACATCCGGTCAACTAGCAAATGGAGAAAGAAATAGGTGTAGGTCAGTCCTACAACTACATATCGTGTTGCAGAGAAGGAGGAGATAGGAGATGGGAATGAACGAAAGAACGAGAAGGAGAAGAATAAATAGGCAAACAACCTTACCTCAGTGCAACTACCACTCAAACACGTAGTTGCTTGCAACTGTTGAGTTTAGAGCCACGTTCGTTCCCCAATCTACTGAGCTTGCAACTGCTGAGTTTGTAGTTGCTCCCCAATCCGCGGTTGGTTTACCCCGTGAATGCCAATGACTGAACTGACACAAAGTGATGTCATCATCGCTGCCATGCATCCCTTTGTAGGCGAGGCAACGCAGGCTCGACGTGTGCCCCCACCGCCAACCGTGACGCTCCCCCACTGCTGGATCTCCCCCTTACACCTCTACCACCAAGAACCCTCCTCCTCTGGTCGTCTCCCTGCGTCGCCGCCACAAGCATCCACCTCCTTGCTGCGAGATCTCGAGTGCGGGGGTTGCGATGGGTTCATCTCCCTGGTTGTAGAGGTAGGGAGGGAGAACAGGGGGCACTTCGGTGGTGGGGAAGTAGGAGTGATGCGGTGAGGGTGTCGCCGATCGCAGGTGGTGGCCGATGGGGGGTGGGGGCATTGAAGTCATGGAATCAGGCAAACAAATCGAGAACTCATCCAAACACCAGTATCCCCACACCAAAGGCACCCTCATATCAATTTTTTTTGGAGAAAGACCAAATCAAGATCTAAAAGACTGGAACCTGACGATGAATGGCAAATGAAGAGATCAAGAATCAGAAACCACCTCAAAATTGTTCCATTTCCAGGTTCTAGCCCACTCCATAGCAAGAACTATAGCACTAGTGTGCCTCCTTAGGCCGTTGTGGGTCGCGACAAGGCTCGTGGAGAGCTCGAGCTCACCCTTGCCCCGCCATTCAAGCGCGTCCGTGGTGCCGGTGCCCTGCCCGAAGACCACCTTGTTGCAAGCCTATTTCAGGAGAAAGCACCCCAAATCCAGGTTGTACAACATCGCACCATCCATCTCAGGTTGTGCCACTTCCTTTCTCAGCTTGGAGCGGGAGAAGGTTGAGGACAGTGGTAAGGGGCGCCCTACTGGGGAGCAGCAACAAGAGGTGCCACAGAGGTAGGGAGGTTGCCCGGGGCGAGGCAATGAGTAGAATCGTGTGGGGGCAATAGCACTTGTGGGAGAAAGGGCACTGGTGTTGGGGATCGGGCGGTGATGAGTGTGACGCGGCTTCCATCCCAGTGACAACGAGTGTTGTGGTCAATGAGGCATGGCGTTGGCTGTTGGGGTTGAGGAGATGATTCGAGGAGGAGCGACACAACTGTGAGAGGATAGGGCAAGGAGCGACACATGAGAGTTCTGGGGTTGGATGTTGAGTCGTTGACAACTTGGTCCCACATGTTGGTGCAGGAGGCAGTGACAGAGCAGCGCACCACCACCTAGGCCCATTTGTCGATGCCTGGGAGGGGAGGTGGGAGGGTGTGGAAGAACAAACAACCACCAAGTCCTTTTAAGTAGTAGAGAGAAAGGGTGAATCATAGAAGTAGCTCAAACAAGGGTAAAAGATTGACCATGGATCAGTAAATTGATTAGGAACAAGTTACAAATCTCTCGATCCTTTTCTAAATAATTGCACAAGAACATCCAATAACAAATTTGAACACAAGATCAGTCACTAGACAAATGGCCTATTACAACTCCAATCTTTGATTTGTTATACATCATAAATAAGAACTTAAGTGAAAAGATTTACACAACAGTGTTTAACATGGTGAAACAGTGTTGCTAGATCAGAGAGACAACACCACCTTTCTCCCATTTGATCAAGAGGTTGCTAGGAAATGTCCTTTGTTCCTGCCATGAAACATAGGAAACCAAACTCGAAACTCAACTCAACATTACAACAAGCATTATCTAGATTTGATAAATGAACAGCAAGCATTATCATTCATTGATGGCCAACAAGCACTATCATTCATTCATGATGTCTAATTGATCCATGAATTGTAGCTAATCATTCATTCATGATGCAAGCATTTCAGCAACATTTTTGAACTGATCTTATTGCAAAGAAAATACCATTGGTACAAGTATTGTCTTTTTGTTTCACTTTTTGAACCTACATAGATATCATATCAAACTTCTCTTCTACTCTTCTGCTAATGGTCAAGACATGGTTAATGGTGAGGAACACCACTGATTAGAAAAATGAAAACAACACTACCGCACTAGAGGAAAATAATCTAAACAATAACAACAAATGACTATCTACTAGTACTACACATCCTCGTGAACTCAGATATGAAGGAATGAGGGGAAGGGGACGGATTACCATGATGGTGGCAGGCAACATGGATTGACGGAGATGGCTATAAGTTCAAGATCTATTAAATTAGTTTTGGTGGCTAATGTCAAAACTAAATGTCAGACTAACACACTTGTTGAATATGATATTGTTTAGTCTCATTCGGATCGAAAGAGGAAAATCTCATAGGTTAAGTTCCGTGGATGATGAAGACTTGAGATAGTGTTATGTGTTGGTGGTCATAAAGTCAAGGTTCGAGATGATGGATAGTATTATATGATGATGGTCACTAAGTCAAGATCCCGACATGAAGGGAGTTCATCATGTGTTAATGAACAAGACAAAGACCCAGATAGTAGAGAAAATAATCATCATCAAGTGCAAGCTTCGAGTGCACGCGCAAGGCAAAGGTATAACTAGCATAGGTTGAGGATGTGTCTTTTATTGGTCTTGGTGTTTGGTTGGTGAAGTATCTAGGCCCTTATTTTAGTATTTTGGTAATTAACGATAATCATGTTTATTGGACTAACATGTTTTATCAGTTATTGAGAAAGGTTTAGTCCTAGATTTGAAAATAAGCATAAAAGGCACGTGATGAATGGACATAAAGATGATCTAGTTCAAGGCAAAGGTAAATAGATGGCTAAATACATTTTCATAGCTTTTGCCACTCTTGGTGTTTGATGGATTAAAGACCGGATTGCTAGTATAACAGTACTATTAAGAGGGATCCTCGACTAGTAACTTGATAACATATCATGTCACAATACTCAAACTCAGATAGATGCTCAAAATATCTCAACTCTTGAAATATTGATCCATGTTTTTCCTTGTATTGTGTTTCTGGCCGGACTGACCGCTGGCATGAGGCCGGTATGACTGGGTGTGCGGTCTAACCGCATCAGTCAACTTTTGCTAGTAAGCATTCTCGTTGCCTCAGTGTGCCATGGTCTGATCATGGTTGAGCTGCCGGTCTGATCGGTCCGCGGTCTGACCTGAGCAATCAATATTTTCCAGGACCCTTTTTTGGATCAAAGTTTTTGAAGCTTTGCTCTGTGGATTGAATGTCGTTGCTTAAGAGGTTTGGTCGAACCCGTCTAACCGCGCCGGTCAAACTTATCTAGAACCTTTTTCTCTAGATGTTGCTTCTGGTTGTTTGCACGCCGGACTGACCACAATCCTTAGCGCGATTTGACCAGACCCTGGTCTAACCGCTGCGGTCAACATTTTTAGTAGCATTTTCCATATGTCGTTTGTTGATTTTAACAAACTTTTCGGCCTCCATGACCAACGGAGTATATGCGATTTGATCGAGATCCTGGTCTAACCAGACCTTGTCTGGTCGGTCTGACCGGCCCTTATTTTAAATGGTTAGATTATGTGCATTAAATACTATAGAATTAGCCATTGGAATTATTGGCCGGTCTGACCGACAGTATACCTACGATTAGTCTGGATGCCCTGATTTTTAGGATTTCATGCCCAACGGCTAGTGGGTAAGTGGGGGCTATAAATTCCCCTCCACTAGTAGAAATGGGAGTTGTTGAATCCTCATTGAATACAATTGAGCCCTTGCTTCATCTCCTACACCTTATGAGCTAAAATTCCATCTTCTTGAGGTTGTTGTGTGCATTCAAGTGCATTGCATTTGTGTTTGATCCTTGTGGCACTTGAGCATCATCAAGCAAAGCATCGTCGATTTCTTACTATTGTAGGTTGCCACCTTCTAGACCACTTGAAGGAGTTGCATCGGTAATCTTCTCTCGAAGCTTGTGAGAAGGCCCGGTTGATTGTGAAGTTTGGTGCTCTCCTATCCGGAGTGGAGAAGAGCTACCACTAGTGATTGAGATGTGTGCTCGTTTGGAGTCGCTTTGATTTGTTCAAGCTTCCTCAACGTGAATTAGGGGAGGTCGGGAAGTTTTTGAGACCACAGAAAAACATCGGTTGTCTTCGTATTGTGGTTTATCCCTATTGCTCTTTACTTAGTGCATTTACTTTCATAACAATTATTTGTCTACTTGATTAGGTTGTTTAGCTTAGTCTTGGGAGTTTGGAGCAGTTAGAAAGACTTAGGTTATTTAAGCTTTGAATTGTGAAAGCAAATTTTATTTCATTATTTGCTAAAAAGTTGAATTTAGCCTTAAAAAAACCTCCTATTCATCCCCTCTAATCGGTTATCATTGGTCCTACACTTGGGAGACCGGATTGCTAGTATAAGTTATTGTACTATTAAGAGGGGTCTTGTCGAGTAGCTTGAGTCTCATCGTGTGTTGATAGCTCAATCTCGCTTGCTCTAGCTCTCGCTAGCATGATGCTATTGTTTGTGAATGTGTCTTGCAAATAATTCAGGCTCATGTATCTAATCCTTGTAATATGTGACTATAATTCACATATGTGTTTTGTGAATGGTTGAAGTCAATGCATTTAATCCTTATAGCATATGACTATAATTTCAAAATATATTTTGCAAATGGTTGAAACACATGCATTTACTCTTTGTAGCATAGGACTATAATTTGTAAATGGTTGAAGTCCATGCACCTACTCCTTGTGGTATGGTACTAAAGTTTGCAAATATATTTTGCAAATAGTTGAAGTCCATGCACCTACTTTTGTGGCATGATGCTAGAGTTTGCAAATGTGTTTTGCAAAGTGTTGTAGTGCATGCTTTATTCCTTGGTTGCATAGTACTATAGTTTGCGAATGTGTCTTGCAAACCATTGATGTACATGCATGATTTCTAAATTTGCATAGCTTTCAAAGTTGCTTGTGAAAATCTTGAGTTGAGAGGGAAAAAGCTTTCTATATCTAAAATTGACTCAAAATTCATTTGAAGCATGTGTTGCTCTTTTAGCTTGAAGACCAAGCTTAGGACCTTGGCCAGGAAGGTCATGTACTTCTTTCTTCATGTCCAGAGGCAAAACAAACTTGAGGACTGAGTTGAGGATGAATGTCAGATAGGTCATGATTCGTTGGAATCTTCGTCGGGGACAAATTGGATGTCACAACCATCCTCAGGACCCTTATGAGGATCATCCTCAAGACTATTGTCAGCCCCAATGGCTAGTTTATCAAGACAGTCCTGATGACCTGGTTTTTTCAAGATGAAGGGGGCAACGACTAGTTTTGGAGATGGTGGGTTATAAGTACTTGTCTTGGGCCTCTCTTTCCCATCTATTGGTGCCACATTCTACTCTTTTGAGGTAGTGTGAGCTTCCCCTCTTAATTGTACATGTGTTGCACCTTGTGAGCAATGAAAAAGAGCTATAGTTACACGTATTGCATCTAGAGGTGGATCAAGTATCCACTTGTGCATGTGTTGCCCTTGGTGAGAGTCAAGTAAGAGGTTTGGCTTGTTACTCTTGGTGTTTGTCGATACCTAGACGGGTTAGAGGAGTCGTGATGATGATCTCTTCAAGAAGCTTGTGAAGAGGCTCAACGTATTATGAAGGTTGGAGCTCACCTACCCAGAGGGGAAAGAGCTACCACTAGTGGATTAAGGTGGTTGGCTTAATTCATGGAGGTATTCTAATTCATTTTGGCTTACCTCAACGTGGATTCGGGGAGACCAGCAAGTCTTCGAACACCACGGTAAAAAGATCGTGTGTCATCTTGTGGTTTGCCTTCTTGTGCTCATTTACATTACTAGAATTGGATTACTTGCTTGTTACCCTATGATTGCAAACTTTCATATAAACGTAGGTTGTTGGTGCAATTAGTGAGACTACTTAATTTATACCTTAATTATGTAAAACTGTTTTAATTTCCGTTTATGCATATAAAACCCAGTTTTGGCCAAATATATTTTGAAAACGCCTATTCACCCTCTCTAGTCGGCCTCCTCAACCTTACAGCGATGCGGGCCAAGGTGATCCGACTAGTATCGTGATGGAGGGAGGCAGCATCACATCGAGGCTGCGAACGGGATGGGGCGGTGCCGAGCTGGAAGGAGGTGGAGACGACGATGGATTTGGCTTCCTCGGCGGTGATGGGCCCAGATCTGGTCGATGGGGGTGGCGAGGAGGTCGATGTGGGCTCCCTCGGGAGAGGACAAGATAGCTTTGCCTCCTTTCTTCGTCTGCTCCTTTTCTCCAGCGTAGATCTGGCAAAACGGATCCGGAAGAAGGCAGCGGTGCGGACCGAACGAGAGGATATAGGAAGCGAAGGGGAGGGCTGGTGATGGTGGTGCTCCCTCGGTCAAGGTGACAGCGCTCCTCGGGTCTGGGCGGTGGCCAGTTGGTAGCAACAATGTGGGGTCGCCCTAAGAGAGAAGGGGGTCGAGTGGGACGTATGGAATCAGGATGGGGATGGATCAAAGGGGAAAGACCTTTTAACCGGTGGTATTTGGTGGGTAATTTCCTTGGACCTGTAGTGGCAAACTGGTATACCCCTCCCACAATAAGCCCCAAAAGCCCCCGTGACTACCTTTGGCTTTATGTGGGCTTTGACTGTAGCTTAGACGTTAAGCTAGTGTGAAGCTAGCCCTTTGGGGGCTTCTGCTTTTCCGAAGCCAAAGCGAGCTTAAGGCTCTCAAACGGGGCCTTATTTGTGCACTACTAGTCTGTTATAGACTGGTACTTGGTAGTCATGAAGCTAGGCCTTTTTCTAAATGTCGTACACTTAAAGGAACTTAATCACAAAAATTCCAGTTTAATCCGCCACTAGTATTCCAGTAATCAGACTATAGATCATCTTCCCCTACCCTTTAAGAACTACACTTCCATGTTCCTATGACGCCTATGTATTAGATGAATTTGCCATTATCTCCCAAGCATTAGGCTACACACCATGTTCGTACGTGCTAATTGCTCTCTCCAATACCACTTGGGCTGTTTGTAATAATAGTGTAACGTGCGCAACTGTTGTGAACTTGTGACCAGTGAAAATTGAAAGGCACTAATAATGTGTAGTATGTCGAAACTTTGTTGTTATGTTGCCAATGCTGGCCAGGTCTACATCAGAAGCAGATGAAAGAGATACGTGGAATCAGAGAGTCGATGCAACGCGCTTATCGTAAATGGATTAGTGGAATGTCTACATGGCCATGGTTGTGAGCTGTATTGTACTTGAATTGTGTAAAATCACGTTCCAGTGCTCTCATCCAAATGATATGCAAGGGGATCCTTCTTTATAAAAGGAGGCCGAGAGGGAGCACATTCATGGTGGCCACATATGCTTTGTTTTTCCTGCCCGTTCGATCATGTTGTTCTTCTCCCCCGCTGTTCGGTTGAGTGTCGTGCTGGGTTCTCAGGCGCTCCTTCCTTCTCTCCACGTGCGCTCCTTCTTAGGCCTTCTTCGCCCTCCCATCGGCTCTCTCTCCATAGATATATCATACCAGTGGCCTTCGTGTGCCTTGGCAACTGGTGCTTATGTTGTATACTTTACTGTCAAGCACCAGTTGCCAAGGCACACGAAGACCACTGGTATGAGCAGGGGCGGATCTAGAACGAAAATAACCGGGTGTCTCATACATATCACACATGTCTAATTATAAAGTAATGTTGTTTAGAAAATAGAATAGTAACATGTTAAACAATTCAACATGATAGATAAAGAAATAGCCATAAAAGTGCTTACCAAAACAAAGTGTCCTGCATTCCTAATGGTAGTTTTGGTTAACTGTAGCAAAGTAAATAAATGATGGATAAAATCCCAAACCATGGACAAAAGATGGTCGGCATCGGCAAAAAACAATATCCAACCTTGATAGCCTACAAAAAAGTAGAAAAAATCCCTTAGTAAAAATATAAGTAAAAAAAATCATGAATTTATCGAAACAAAGATAGGTACATTACATTTTATAATTTTTTCTACACTCTCTTAAGTTTTGAAAGCGATGAATTACAACATTGTTGGTAACTTTCCCCATTTCGCATTTCTCCACATAGCAAATAAGACTATCGCTCAAGAAGTCATCGCTAATGCGATTGCGTAAATATGTTTTTATAATTTTTATGGTGAAAAGCATCTCTTAGCTGTAACAGTGGCAACAGGCAAAACTAGTGTTAGCTTCAAAAGTCGATAAACCAAATGATAGCAAATATGTTTCCTTGTCTCCACCATTTTTTGAGAAAGGTCACTAATAGTCTCTATGTTAAAGAATCTATCATCTGCACACACATCGGCAATGTAGAGACGAAGGTGGTATTTAAGGTCTCTTAATTCCCCATCATCAAAATCATTGGGACTCAAAGTGGCTGATTGATAAAATCCAATCCTAGGGTTTGAGAAAATCAACCAAGATTAGCAAATTAAATCCCTAAAACACACACAAAATTAGTGATTGTGCATTTGTGCTTAAGAGAAATCAAAATTAGCTAGTTGGCTAGTTGAAGGAGTCGGAGATGGCTTCACCACTAGAAATCGAAACTTAGCTCGTTTGGCTTCCGATAGAACAGAGAAACCGGAATTATTGCCGTCGGTCGTCGCCCAACAGCCTCGCCGCGATGCAAATTGCGCTGAGGGATCACGCGGGGAGCCGGGGAGGCCGTGTGGGACTGCCAATCGGCGCGGGATGGCAGATGAGCGATTCGCTCGGCGTGGGCGTCGGAGCAAAGGCCTTCATCGCTTGCGATTTGTGATAGAGAGTAGGAGTTGCGATGCAGACAGCCGGACACCACGCCACAAGTTTTGTGTGATTGCATCACTCGGTTGGGCCCGCGCACGGCACACCCGCTCGCTCGGCTGGGACATGAGCCTGCGCCCTCGGCTGGGCCGCGCACCTGCGCGCCTGACGGCCCGAGCGGAAGGCTGGTTCGCGCGCTTACGCGCTTGGCCTGGCATTGGTAGCGGGTTGTCAGCGTCTGTCGTGTCCTTCACTTGAGCCTGTGGGTGTCCTATATCGTTTATATATATATATATATATATATATATATATATATATATATATATATATATATATATATTGATTTTAGACCGGTGTCCTGTGCACCCTGGTGAACCTTCATGGATCCGCCCCTGGGTATGAGTAATGACGCACGTGATATGAGTGTGTATATAAACAATTAGGGCCTCTTTGGGCTGTAGAAATCATGGAGGAATTCAGTCCTATAGGAAATTTTCCTATATAGCCATTTGGAACAAAGTATTGTACTCATAAAATTCTTATGGATTGAGTTTTGGAGAAATTCTAACATGAGGTTAGAACTCATGGTAAAATTCCTTTGTGTTTCAAATTCCTGCAATTTTTTGTGAAGCATCCAAACACCGCTTTTACACCATTCCTTTGTTTTGTTTTCCCGGCCATTCTATACCATTCTTGTGTTTTTCATATTCCTGCGTTTTTTCATTTCTTGCTTTCCAAAGAGGCCCTCTTCAAGAAATATGGGCTAGTATCGTACCAAGCTTTCGGTTTTGCTTGACAAGTCACAAGCGTCACCAGTGAACAACTGAAGACTCATCGGTTTGCATATCTTGATTACATTGCTGACAAATGATAAGGCTTTTCAAAAATAATGCGTCTGGTCAAGAGCAATAGTTTAACAACCAAATCAATCTGCATCCCCTACTAAGTACTAGCTGATACATCCATCACATCCAACTTCTAATGCAAAGCTATGGCATAGACGCCAAAAGTAAAAGGTAAAACGCCTGAGTATTATTGAAGACACTTATCACAAACAACCTGGTTCAGATTCTAATGCAGGATGCAGCATGCAATCACAGGACGAGCAAATAACTAAACAGCCAAGGAATCGCATTCCACAGCCGATAAAAAACACAAATCAGTCTCATATAGCATCCAGATTTTGCTTAAGGATCAAATAGAAGGATTTTAAACGATAAGGGCACATTGCAAGCAGTGCTAGCGGCTGAATAACTACTGCCAACCCAGCAAGAACAATGCCCGTGAACAAGACTTAAAACAGCTAGATATCTCTGACGCAGACATGGGACCAACGATCAAACCCCTCATTTCTTCTTGGCAGCAGCCTTGGTCACCTTGGCACCGGTTGGGTCCTTCTTCTCCACGCTCTTGATGACACCAACAGCAACCGTCTGCCTCATGTCGCGCACGGCGAAACGACCAAGAGGAGGGTACTCAGCAAAGGTCTCCACAACCATGGGCTTGGTGGGAATCATCTTCACCATGCCAGCATCACCGTTCTTCAGGAACTTGGGCTCCTTCTCGAGCTCCTTGCCAGATCGTCTGTCAATCTTGGTCACCAGCTCAGCAAACTTGACAGCAATGTGGGAGGTGTGGCAGTCGAGCACTGGGGCGTAGCCGTTGCCAATCTGCCCAGGGTGGTTCATGATGATGACCTGGGAGGTGAAGCTGGCGGCCTCCTTGGCAGGGTCATCCTTGGAGTTGGAGGCCACAAACCCACGCTTCAGATCCTTCACAGCAACGTTCTTCACGTTGAAGCCGACATTGTCACCAGGAAGCGCCTCCTGGAGAGCCTCGTGGTGCATCTCAACAGACTTGACCTCAGTGGTCAGGCCGCTGGGACCAAAGGTAACAACCATACCAGGCTTGATGACACCAGTCTCAACACGCCCCACAGGGACGGTACCAATACCACCAATCTTGTACACGTCCTGAAGGGGAAGACGCAGGGGCTTGTCCGAGGGCCTCTTGGGCTCATTGATCTGGTCAAGAGCATCAAGCAGGGTCGGGCCCTTGTACCAGTCAAGGTTGGTGGACCTCTGAATCATGTTGTCACCCTCGAAACCAGAGATGGGAACGAAGGGAATCTTGTCAGGGTTGTAGCCGACCTTCTTGAGGTAGGAAGAGACTTCCTTCACAATTTCGTCGTAACGGGCCTTCGAGTACTTGGGAGTGGTGGCATCCATCTAGAACAGAGCAGAACAATCCCATCAGTTGAATAAAACATGCGACTTAGAAGGCAATGAAGATTCAACTTGTCTAACTAGAAAATGTGAACATCAATACACGAATATTAACAGTTTAAATCAACATAAAATAATATGATCAAACATGTCTCACATATTTCCACTCATGCTGGCGTCACAAGCAACAGACAATTATATAGCAGGCATATGAAAACATGAAATGGTGCAAGACAACTACTAGCAGTAGACGTATCATAATTCAGCAAACAATTAGACATTACATTCAGAACATGTGTGTATGTGTAGCAAAATGTGTGCACAATCAAGCACTGCATTTACTAATACATTCTAGAAGATCATGTGAGTTTATAACAAACTAAGCAGCTGTATTACCATCATGCATGTGTAGTACAATGTTTATCATGAACAAGGGGAGTAATTCTGCAAGTTATACCTTGTTGCAGCAGCAGATCATCTGCTTCACTCCAAGGGTGAAAGCAAGGAGAGCGTGCTCACGGGTCTGGCCGTCCTTGGAGATACCAGCCTCAAAACCACCAGTGGTGGAATCAATGATGAGGACAGCACAGTCAGCCTGGGAGGTACCAGTAATCATGTTCTTGATGAAATCACGGTGTCCAGGGGCATCAATGACCGTGCAGTAGTATTTGGTGGTCTCGAACTTCCACAGGGCGATATCGATGGTGATACCTCTCTCACGCTCAGCCTTGAGCTTGTCAAGCACCCACGCATACTTGAATGACCTCTTGTTCATCTCAGCAGCTTCCTTCTCAAACCTCTCGATCACACGCTTGTCAATGCCTCCAAGCTTGTAGATCAGGTGGCCAGTGGTGGTCGACTTGCCAGAGTCGACATGGCCAATGACCACAATGCTAATGTGGGTCTTCTCCTTACCCATGGCTGCAGAGAATGTTAGACGACAAACAACATAAAAATGTAAACAGGGATTAGGGACAACAGATGCGCAGAATAACCACACGAAACGGCAAAATACAGGAACTGGTAAATCGGATATTTTAAGCAACTGTCAAGGTACTAACAAAGCAGATGATCGTATAAATTAGCGGCAACATGACTTAATCAAAGCGTGTATAGAATTCGAACCTTTAAGACATGATAGAACTTAGATATGCACCACTAGGTAGAAGGAACTAGTCACATCTACGCAACACTATCAGAAAAACAATTATTACTAGGTTAAATCAACATATTGGTGCAAGGTGAAGTAAGGTTGTCAATTACATATGGCAATCCACAAATCCTATATTACTCAACAAAAGTAAGATACAAATACATCTATCAATAGATTCAACCAAGATTACGCAGTTATACATCGCTCTTATGGTTGCTTGAACAAATAGAAAATAGAAACCAAAGTAAATCTACAGATCGAGGCAATGATATGAAATCAGGCAAAATCTCCCGATGAACAAACGAAAACAGCACGCATAGGCGCAAAAATCACCTAAAACGTGCTCTACTCGCAGACGAAGGCTACCAAACATTAGAGTACAAGTTAGATCTGAAGCAACTAGCAACCATGAACCGCGCGTCTAAGAAGGGGAGAAGGATCTGAAGACTGACCTCGAAGGAGGGAAGCGGAGGCGGAGGCGGAGGCGGAGGCGGAGGCGGCGAGGAGAGGGAGGTGAAGAGGGGTTTGGTCCAGCGGAATGGTCCTTATATTGGCAGCGACGGGCGTTAGGGTTCCTTCCTGTCCGCCTGATCCTCGTCTGACGGTTGCCGTTGCGGGGAGATGTTGTCCATTCGATTTTGATCGTACGGATAGGGTTATCAGAAGTTGGCTATATGTTTTTGGACAAAACGCAGGGCGCACGTTTTGCAGTACCGGAGGCCGCTGTACAGGAAGAAAATAGTATGATACCTCGTCACCTTTAGTCATATATTAGATCTTTTTAATCTCATGATAAGTGATAAAATAAATCAATCATCTCTTTATATGTCCACATATCATTATTTAAAAGAGTGTTGCTACAACACGCTATACCGTCGGGTCCCCAAACCGACAGTACAAGATCCAACCGTAGGATTTTGATGCTCTAATCGTTGCGTAACTTTCCCTTCCCCCGTCATTCTCGTCTGCGTGTGTGGGAGCTCGCCTGCCCGTCGACTTCCCCTCGTCCTCCCCCTTCCCCCATCATCCTCCTCCGCGCACGTGGGAGCGTGCTTGCCAGCTCGCCTCCTGCTTCCCCCCATCCTCCCCTCGTCATCCTCCACCGCGTGCGCGACAGCTCACCTCCGCCCCCTCCCCCCTTCAGCCACCGTCTCCCTTTGTTTGCTACCCTAGCATGTTTCAGGCAAGTTCTAAAATCCCTCCCCCCCTCCCCCCACCATTGTCTTGTGCTTGTTTGTTGCATGTTCGATGAAATGCTTGACTTAGATGCTTAAATGTGTTGTTTCATTCCCCCTCCAAAATAGGCTAATATGACATCGACCAAGACTACTCCTGCACAAGATGATGGACTGGAGGCCGCCTTTGCTGAAGCTTTTTTTTTTTTGCCACAAGTAATGGGCACAGGGATGAAAAATCATGTGTTGGCCTAAAATTTTTCGCCAAAGAAATGCTTACACAAGATGAAGATACAAATTTTATCAGTTAACAACATGCAAAACCATGTGTTGGTCCGGAATTTTTCACCAAAGAAGAAACAAAGTAATATTACATTGATTATGCGCATAGTTGTGGCTTCGGTACAAAGGTTTCAAGTTGTACTAAGAGCCATGTTACAGGAGAGTACAACAGATATGAGTTCGCCTGCTTCTATGAACGTGGCAGAAAAAATGATGAAACAGGAGCAAGTGCTAGCAGCGGCTCGCAGAAGAGTAACAAGCTGCGCAAGTCACATGGTTGCAATGTATGTTTTGTCACATGGTTCATTAAGTTCACTTTTGTATTAGCTTACCGGCTTTGGATTAGCTTTACAAGCTCACTTTTGCATGTGTTGTTGTGTTTCATCTCTTGAAAATGTACAGGATGGCACACTGTTTTGTATGGCCTTTTTTTGCAACCATTTGAGCATTGTTGAATATGAAAATCCTATGTCTAACGACGTGTTTCACACTGTTATGAACCATGGTTTTAGCAATCCTCTTTTTTCATTTGTATTAATGTAAAATCTAGTTTCATTTAAGTTTCAACCATCATTTTTCACTTTGTTTCATTAAGTTCCACGCTAATTTGGGAGGTGTTTCATTAAGTCCCATTCAGTCACTTTGAGGATAGTTTCATTAAGTTTTACCCTATTTCATCAAGTACCAGACAAAGTATCATCATTGCCATTTAAGTTTTAGACAGGTCTCCTCATCCTAGGGGTATCTAGTCTAATACAAGTTCAAAAGTGACGTCATAATTTAAGACAGTTTCATCAAATAACATGAAATATCGTGTTACTCTCACTATGCAAAATCCTATGTGTACTGTAAGCCAGTTTAATTAAGTTTTCTCCATATTTTTGCAAAGCAAGTTTCGTTAACTTTTTCAATAGTGACATGCAAAGATAATACATAAGTTTCATAAAAAAATCCATTAAGTTTCAACTAGTTTTATTCTTTCTAGGATCAAGTTTCATTAAGTTTCGTACAGTCCTATACAGTTTCACCAAGTTTCACCCAGTCTCATGCGGTTTGCTGTGCGGTTTCAGCAAGCTCCATGCTAATTTTTTATGTGTTTCATGAAGTTTCAATAGTCACATCGTGTTTCATCAAGTTTCAACTAGTTTCAATCAGTTATTTTTGGACAGTTTCCATTAAGTTTTATCCAGTATCATTGTTTTTCTATATTTTGTAGAGCAAGTTTTACCTAGTTTCATGCAGTTTTATTAAGTTTTATGAAGCTCGATCCCAAATAACTGGATGAAATTAATTCATATGTATTTCATGAAGTTTCATCACAAGTCTCATGAAGTTTCATAAAGTTTCATTTTTTTGTCCAAGACAAGTTTTCAATAGTGACATCGTGTTTTATCAAGTTTTACACAGTTTCATGAAGTTTTAATCCTAAGTAACTAGATAAAACTAATTCATATGTGTTTTATGAAGTTTCATCTCAAGTTTCATAAAGTTTCATCTTTTTGTATAAGACAAGTTTTCAATAGTGACATTGTGTTTCGTCAAGTTTCATATAGTTCCATTTAGTTTCATCTAGTTTCATCCAGTTATTTGGGGCAAGATTCATTAAGTTTCATCGAGTATCATTGTTTCTTTATATTTTTTTGACAAGTTTTATTAAGTTTCACAAGGTATCATTGTTTCTTCATATTTTGTTGTCAAGTTTTATTCCTTTTTAAGAGACAAGTTTCATGTAGGCTCACCCAGTTTCATCTAGTTTCACTAAGTTTTATTCAAGTTTTACATAGGTTTCATCCTAGTTTACCTAATCTAATACAAGTTAAATGAAAATATTAGACAGTTTCATGAAGTCTCATGAACATTAACACAAGGTTCACTGACATAACAATTTTTTCATGATATTCACACAAGGGTTTCGTTAGGTTTCAAGAAGTTTAAGTTAATTATCAATACATATTTTTTCAGGAGATTTATACAAGGTTCACTGACAACACATTATCCACGAGATTAACAAAAGGTTGCTCGATAGCATACAACATAAAAAAATCATCACAAAGCAAAGTGTATCAGCAATAGCAATCAAAATAGTTTTCTTTACAGGAGTCTTTTTGTTTTTGGCTGGAGTCTTGTTGGTGTTTTAGAACCGATCTTACGTAAAGATTGTTTGATTCGGGGGGTCTCCACAATTGATCACGCAGACGAAGGAGACACGGGGATTTTTATACAGGTTCGGGTCTTCTCGGGTGAGAATAATAACCCTACTCCTGTGTATCTTGTATTTGCTCTATGGATTACAATCGATTGGAGGTTTTCCTAACTGTCTTCCAGGAAAAGCTCTCTCTGTCCTCCAAAAGGAAGCCCTCTCCTCACTATCTCTAAGAGACACCTATTTATACTAAGCGATGGTGGGCGTCGTTGTTCGAGCTAATTAGTCGCTCATTATTGCGTAATAATGAGAGTAATTGCCGAGTAGTAACCTCCCATCTTTGTCAAGCGGTTTCGATGAGATAGTGGGGATTTATCGCGATTATGTGTATTTTGTTGTTTGGATCCTCACTATTTATTGAATCTTCGACGGGTGGGTCCGGAAAATCGTGATGGATGCATGAATGAGCTAGTCGTAGAAAGACTTACGACCAGACGTAGTCGTAACGATTATACCATAGTCGTAGGAGAACTTACGACTAGGGGGTAGTCGTAACGATTATACCATAGTCGTAGAAGAGCTTACGACTAGGGGGTAGTCGTAGGATAACCTACGACTTCCTGACTCGTCCTTCCCTGATAATATTCAAGGGGTATGTTTTGTGACGTCATATTTCCTGATTAATAAATGAGGATTATTTAGATCCTCGTCAAGTCTTGAATTGGCTGCTTCGTCATTTTCTTTGCCTTCTTTTCTCCATAGTCTTGTCATTGTTAAAGGCGAAAGGTCGTATTCTTGTTGAGTTTCTTGGACAGCCTCTAGAAGTTTTCTTTACTGGATCTCCAAACGCTAGCATGTTACTCTCACCCACAGATATCTCCTTTCCAGTGTTGTACCTATTGGGTTCAGGAGGCAATTGTCGAGATAAGTTAACAGCGGCTAGTTGATCAGTTCAATCTTCAATGGCATGAAGGGCAAGCCTATACCCGTACTCTGTTTTACATGCTACAGTAGCCATACAAAGTGACTTTTTGCAAACGCGGGCATATTCTAGTCTTCTACTTGTAACTTCATTGACATCCATGTATACAAGTTGTTTTCTAGAACTTTCTGAACCTTGCAATGTCCATCTCTCAAATAGATATTTTTACGGGATTAGATTGACATTCAGTTGTTTGATTACCTTAAGGATGTGCTCACCATGCATCGCTCTCTACTCCTCTTTTGGCTCTTGCGCGCCGCCTCACCTCAGCTCCTCTTCCTCTCTACTCCTCCTCTGCCCGGCCACAAGATGTGGCTGCACCACTTGCCTCAACTCAAAGCCCCCCCGCCTCGCCTCCTCCGACTGCAATTCTACCGCCGTCGGGTCCTCCTCCGCCAACCGCCCTCGCTTCCTCAGGTGCAATCATACCGCCACGGCTCCTCCTCCGCCACAAACCGCCCTCGCCGCTGCCTCGCCATTGCAATTGCACCATCGCCTCACCTCCTTCCCCCTCCTCCTCTTTGGCAGCCTCGATTGGAGAGAGTGATGTTGAGAAGGGAATGAAACTAGTGGAGAGAGAGAACGGGGAACAAATAGATAAGGTGGAAATAAAGGGAAGATCAGGTGTGTTGTTTCGGTTTACATCCAACAGCTATGGCATGTCCCGTTTGGTGGCTCAAAATGCTATAGCGTTTGGTAGTATTTTTCTATTTAAAATGGGTCCAAGCAAGAGTCTAAATGTAAGGAGGTATCGTAGAATTTATTTCTGCCTGTACTGGTTTTCGATACAGGAAGCATAACGTACAAAAATAGTTCTTGGTTCATCACAAAGTATGCTTTCAATTAAAAAAATGTATTTCTTGATTCAACATTTCATGGATTGTGATGGCATAATTACACGAGAAGATGTCTTACTTTATGAAGGGTATCCTCTGTTTTTAGAGTACAATGGCCAAGGTTATATGGTTCATCTCTTATCTACCCTCTATGGTAGGAAGTTATTCGCACCACATTCATGAAAAAAACCCAATTTCACATTACTAGCTCGAACAATCAATCTAGTATTTAATAAATTCCCCTTATTCGGAAATGCTTCGTGTGGTACGCACGTTACGACAATAAGGCCGTCCGCCCACCCGCTCGCCGCGCCAACCACCCCCTCCTCCTCCCACGTCACCTCTGAGTACCCGTTGACTCCCACCGGCCTTCGCGCCGCCCCTGGCGAGTTGCTTGTGCCTTCACCCGACCCCAGCCCTGTGCGCGGCGCCCACTCGGGCGCCACGTGCGTCATAGCACATATGATAATAAAATCATCATGAGTATAGCAGGACTCCTCCTTATTTGTTCTCCTTCCATTCAGTTCCTAGTACGGGATTGTAGGGAACCGTGTAGACACACAAGACTACATGACAAATCGACATCATCTAATGCTAGCAGATGGTCTAGAAAGAGAAGCAATCCCCCTAACGTGCAACTAAGAAGTGTTACTACCAACCTTAGCATAGTTTAGCGGTGTGATACCTTGTCTCTCTTACTAATGATAAGAGTTTGACTCCCACCAATTACCAGTTGGGTGGACAATTTGTGTAGATTTTTCACAAATATTTTTTGATATTTTTAATCTGTGACCTGTGGGTTGAGTTCAACTTCCACCAACTACAATCTACAGGTTAGGTGGATACTTTGTATAGATTTTCTACTAGTATTTTTTAGGATTTTAACCTGACCTGTAGGATGTGAGCCTTAAAATGATTGTACTAGCCGGTTGTAAAGAATATGAGCTTTTTCATGTATAACTTCCCATCATGTGACTTATGATGGATGGCCAACAGAGAGGAACGACAAACATCTGTTGAGGAACCGTCGCTGGCGAGTCCAGTCCGAGCGATTACCTCGTAGACAAACTCAGAATTGTAAGAACAATGCATAAACACAAGAACAGAATAAGAGATAGAACACAGAGATGTAGGGGGCTTTTTGCTTCTCTTTATTCCTTCATCCATCGATCAAAACGTTTATAATGAATAGCACCCCCTATTTATAGGCTAGAGACCCTGCTAGGGTTTGGGATGGGGAGCCCATACATGGGCCGACTTCTCAACCGAGCCCATAGTTTCTTAACACTCCCCCTTGGGCACCCATCCTCACATGTTCAAGCCTCGTCAAAACTCCATAAAAACCCAGTGGAAAAAATTTGGAGAAAGAGTACATGATACACGTTCTGCTGTGCTGCACGAATTGCCTCATTAAAAACCTTAGCCGAGAAACTTCAGGAAAACTCGTCAAGGGAAAAAGAGTACAATCCACCCAATTTTATTTAATCTCCTGGATTTATTCTTTGGGTACTCGATCTTCATGATCAAGCTTTACTAATGAGTTCGTGAAGATTCTCCCCCTGAATTCTACACTTCTCTAAGTCTCATCATTCCAATTCACGTATGTATCTTTCAAATCTAGACGTTGGAAGTGATTTAGTGAATAAATCTACAAGATTCTCACATGACCTAGTATGCACTACTTTGATTTCGTTCATCTTTTGCAATTCATGAGCATAGAAGAACTTGGGGTTGATATACTTTTGTGAGAGGATTCTTCACATAACCTATATGTACTTGTGCAACACAAGATGCATTATCTTCATAAAAATATTAGGGGTTTATGCTGTATTCAATCCACATAACTACTGGATGTGGTGAATCATCCGCCGAAGCCAAGCACATTCTCGTGAGGCCTCGTATAGTGCTATTATTTTCGAGTGGTTCGTCGAAGTCGGTACAAGACTCTGCTCGAACGATTTTCATGGAATTGCAGTTCCACCACATACGACTACATAGCATGTTTGCTATTTGGCTGTATGCGGGTCCTACAGGTACCCGTCATCTGTATTGCCATTCATAGTTAGGTCTTGGCTCTTTCTGTAGAACAGACCAAGTTCTTTGCTACATTGGAGGTATCGGAAGATGTCATTCATTCCCTGCCAATGCCTTTGGTAGGTTCTGTACTATACCTTGCTAATAGGTTCACAGCAAATGCAATGTCTGGTCTAGTACAGTTTGTTCAATACATGAGTGTTTCTATTACACTTAAGTGTGGGAATTCTGGTCCTAGGACTTTCTCCCCCTCTTCTTTAGGTCTGAACGGGTCTTTGTCTTGCTGCAAAGATCTTCTGATCATTGGCACTTTCAAAGGGTATGCCTTTTCAAAGTTAAACCTTTCTAACACCTTCTGAGTGTAGGTTGACTGATCTACTAATATTCTTTCAGGGACATGCTCAAGCTGCAAGCCTAGGCAATATTTGGTTTTACCCAAATCTTTCATTTCGAACTCCGACTCCAGGTAAGAGCTTGCTTTCTTAATATCCTTCAGGGTTCCGATGATATTCAGATCATCTTCATAGACTGCGATTATACAAAATCCATCCTGGAATCGTCGTATAAATACACAGGGCTTATTCTCATTGTTCGTGTAGCCTTTCTTACATAGAAAGTCGCTTCAAGCGATTATACCATATTCTGCCTAATTGCTTAACTTTGTACAGTAACTTTCTGAGTTTCACACTGTATATATTTCTATTTGCTCTATTTTGGTTCGGGACAGGGATACATTCAGGTATCTTCATATAAATGTCCGAATCCAATATTTCATAAAGGTATGCTGGTAACCCATCCATTAATTTCACTTCTAACTTAAAGTTCACTGTCACTGAGATAAATGTCTAAAGGGAGTTCCGCCCATGACTGGAGAATATGTTTCTTCATAATCATCTCCTGGATGTTCAGTGAAACCTTATGCAACGAGCTTTGCTTCTTTTCATTTCTCTTTCGAACAAATACACATTTATGCCCTACGGGGTGCACAAGGGGAGGCGTGTAGCTTACATGCCTAAACGCCTTTCTTTTATCCGGAGAGAATAATTCAGTTTCTATTGCCTTCTTCCAATCTGATCTTTTCTTTCATTCAGCGAGCGATGTAGGCTCTGGATCAAGATTGATGATTGTGGCAAGTTTCTTTGCAAAGTAAATGTCGATATTGGCTGTTGTCATGTTCAAAGAGTCTCCCGAGGTCATAAATTTTATAACTATTTCTTTAAGGGCGATTCTTCTAATGCTTCTACTTGCTCACCGCTGCTTCCAATTACGGGGCAAGTCCCTTTAGTTTTTCAGCTCCGTTGTGTGCGCACACATCCATGCTGATGTCTCCTTTCATGGGGATGTTCAATTCTAGTATGCATTTTCTAAAGGTTCCATATCAATGCGAGGTCTCAACTGGCTCCCCTTCTGGTTCTAGGGCACTTCGGTGATCAGCTGTGTCAAGTCCTTCTTATCCTTTTCCATCAGACGTCCTCGGTTACTTCGGATTCGAGGGGCCGGAGTTCTCGTCCTTTTCTGAGGCCTAAGGACGGGATTAGGGATACCTTCATTGGTATTTCAACCCTCTCCGGTGCATTGCATACAGGAAAATGCTACTTGGTCACGCTCTTCAAATCACTAAAGTGGTCTAGCAGTTGATTCGCTAATATTTGCAAATCAATTATTTTCTGGATTTCAATTGTCTTCTGGACTTCAATTGTCTTCTAGACTTCAATTATCTTGTGGACTTCTCTATTTGCTTCACTAGTGCACGGGTCATATGCATAGATTTCAATTATCTTTTGGACTTCAATTGTCTTCTAGACTTCAATTATTTCCCGACATTATCATCAAGGGTTGATTTCCTCCCCCTAATAACGGGAAAATATCATCATCTAATATACTATCAGAGAATCAGGTATTATGCAAATCTCCAGTCATCAGGTCCAAATACTCGATTATGGATGCTGTCTCATAACCAACGTATATCCCAGACTTTCGGAGAAGACCCATTGCAGTTCGTTGCGGTGGTGGTTTAGGTACATAAACCTTGCAACCAAACCTGCGAAGATGAGAAGTTTTCGGTGCTGACCCTTGCGGTAGTTGCATAGGTGGATGGATGTTATAGGCCGATGGTCTAAAAATGATGAGAGCTGCTGCGAGCAGGACTGCGTGTCCCCAATATGTAGTTGGTAAATTACAATTCTTCAAAGTTCTGGTAGTCCATTCTGGGTGCGGACATGCGGTACAAAATGCTCAACTTTAATTTCCATTTTCATGCAATAATCATCAAATGCTTTCGGAGTAAGTTCTCCGGCGTTGTCCATTCAGGTGGACTTCTTATGATGATCAGGGAAAATATTTCTAACTTATTTATCTGCGAGATTTAGCTATGCAAAAGCGTGATTTCTTGTAGACAATAAATATATGTGCGACCATTTCGAGGAAGCATTGATGAGCACCATAAAATACCTAAAATGACCCTTACAGGGGGGCTATATAGGACCGCAAAAGGTCTCTCTGGATACGGTCCAGGAATGCAGGGACTTCATCCTTCGCTTTCAGAGCAAAAGGTCTAATAACTAATTTTCCGGTGGCACATGCAGGACACACAAAATCTTTCTGATTCGGAAAATTCTTTATATTCATATTATGTCCCTGTGAATTGTTAATTATATCTCTCATTATCCTAAGACCTAGGCGGCATAATCTATCATGCTAAAGATAGGTAAGTTCAGAGCTTCTAAATACGGTTTTCAAGGTAGTATAAGCTGCAAGTGCCTTAATATTAGTGTAGTATAGCCCAGTTTCATATGAAGGAAGACATTCTAATG
Source organism: Ampelocalamus luodianensis (assembly GCA_036346255.1). Classification (NCBI taxonomy): domain Eukaryota; kingdom Viridiplantae; phylum Streptophyta; class Magnoliopsida; order Poales; family Poaceae; genus Ampelocalamus; species Ampelocalamus luodianensis. Next base: position 19,116,039 of record CM070622.1, on the reverse strand, counting down.
CTATTTTTCACTTTCTTCACGCTTTGTAATGAGTAGGAATTCTGTACCATACTCTTCTTCAGTCTCTACGTGGAAACTGTTAGCGCAAATATCCTTGAGAGTTCTAGTCGATTCTGGGTACAACAAGTCTTCTTCAATGACCAAAGTTGTGCCCATTGGGAGTATAATTATGGCCCTTCCTGAGCCTATTATACAAGTATCGCTGCCGGCGACTGTCGTAAGACTACCAGCATTCTTGCTGATCGACTGGAAAAATCTCTGTTTCTCTCAGGATAGTATTCACTGTGCCACTACCTGCTAAGCACACTTCCTCTATAGGGCGCCACACGTGTTCTAATATAGTGTATTTTATTAATATGTAGCAGAAAGCAAGCAACACATAAATAAATTACTTCAAATATCAGAACATAACTTGCTATTATAAAGACGGGAAAATAAGTCTTGCAGGACTCATAATAAGAATTTAATGCTTTGCTCTCCTAGAGCATGCAACCATTATTCAATAATTCAAAATTCTGCTTCAATTACAAACTGCAAGTTTCTATAAAAGATTCAAGTGCAATGCGTGCACTAGATCGAATCGGTGAAGTATTCAGGAACTTCTGCCTCAATCTGCTCTATAGCGATCTTCTCCTCTTAGGCAACTACGGTTGCGACCGCTGCGATGTCCAAATGAGGGATGATGGGGCTGCTACTGGGCTGTTCACATTCATAAGTGCAACTAATGGATGTGGATCCTCTGTGCCTGCAATGGCGAGGTATGCTTCATGTTGTTCTTTGCCCTTCTTCTTAGACTGAAAAACATCAATAATGTGCGACGCACGACCTTACCCTTCTTGCTCCTCTCATTCGTGAGAGGTTTCATCACCTTGTAGCTGCTAGCAGTGGCTTCATGACCAGCATTGCTTCTAGGTGACTGCGAGATGTAGTTCTTTCTTAGAACATTATCTTGGGCTTTCGCAACTTGCATAATATCAATTAATTTGACATACTTCACGTAGCTGCCTCGACGATAGTTGCGTGCGGATTACACCGCGTTCGGGTAAAAGGTAGAGAGTCTTCTCAATCTTATACTCATTCGTGATTACATTATCACAGAGTTGAAGACTTGTACAAATTCTGGCCATGCTAGGTCAGTTTTTCGAATTCCTCATTCATGATGCCAGTCATCTTCATATTCATACAAAATTCATAAGATTACTGCTGGTAATTTGCGTAAGATGGTTGCAAAATTCTCATAATGCTCTTCGAACTCCCAGTTCGTGATCCCGTATTTTTCTATGTATTTTTCATGATTTACTGCTATTTTCAGTGATTAAAAGCAATATAAACAATCACAGATAATCAAGACAGTAAATACAATAAATAAATTGTAAAGAAATAACAATAACAAAGTTAAACATGCTTCAAAAGTTCAAAATATGCAAAAATTTGGATTCCCGAGGCCCTTTTTTGCTGGAAAAGTGACTTTTCGGTGAATTCTGCAATTTTCAGAGATTAAAACGCAAAATTTCAGTTCTTAGAAAAATTTGCGCGCAATTTTCAGTAATTCCGAGGCCCTTTCTGCAAAATTTCTTTTTCGCATAATTATCCTCGTAATTTTAGAATTTCGAGGGGCTTTTCCGCAAAGATTTGGGATTTCTTTTCTTTTCCCGTTTTTTTTTCTTTTTCTTCTTCCTCCCGTATGGGCCATCCTCCCGTACGGCCCATGTGGCCTTTGCTTCATTTTTCATGGGATTTTTTCTGGGCAATTTCTGGACCATTCCCTTGGCCTGTTTGGCCTTTCTACTGCCGAGATGTAGGCCCACTTATTGGTTCAAAGGGGGTGAGGCGGGGTTAGGTTTCCTAACCTCGTTCTCCGATGGTGATGGCGATTCAAGCGCATGGGCGCGCGGCGGGCAACCGGCGACCATGCGCGCGGTGGGCGGCCGTCTGGACCATGCGGTGGTGGTGGGTTCCGGCGGTGTAGGCCGACATGGGGCAGCACCACTACAGGCGGGGGCGTGAGTGCCCAGGAGGGGCCGACGGCCGAGCGGTGCTTCAAGCGGCGGAGGCGGGCGAGTACGGGGCCGGCGCAAAGTGGTGCCGCCGCTACGGGCAGGCGGCTGGCCGGTGACGGGGCTTTGTGGTTGCGGCTCTGCGAGCACGTTCGGCGGCGGTGTTGGAGCACGCACGGTGGTGGCTCCAGGTGCGGGCCGGGTGGCGGTGCTGCGGGCACGCGCGGCGCAAGCGGCGGTGGAGGTCGCGTGGAGCGGCGAGGCGGCGGCGGTTCTAGGTGCGGGTTGGGCGGTGGTGCTACGGGTACCGATGGAGGCGGCCAGCGGCGCGGCGCAGTTCAACCGGGCGGGCGACGCAGTTTAACCGGGCGGGCGTCGCAAGTGGCAGCTGTACGGAGCGGTGTCGTGCTGGGCGGCCGGAGTGCCATGCGGCTTCGGGCCGGCGGCATCGGCTTTGGGTGCGGCCGTGCGTGGCTTTACAGGGCCCGCCCCCCTTTTTTTTCTTTGCTTCTTTGTTCCGAGCGGTGCTGTGCGGGGCGATGCCGATTTCGGGCAGCCGTGGAGGTCGGCCATGGCCCGGCTGCCGGCCGGTGAGGGGCGGCGCCGGTGCGGGGCGTCTGTACGCAGGGAGGGTGGCGCCATCTTCAGGTGGCCGGGCGCGACTCCAAACCGGCGGCGACGCGGCTCTACAGGGCCGTCGGCCCTTTTTTCTGTTACTGTTTATTCATGCAGATGTATGCGATGCAATGTAATGTAATGCGGTATTGCAACGGAGGCGCGGCTTCATGCTGACATGTGCATGCTTGCCGCGTGCTAGCGGCGTGGCTCTGTCGTTGCCTGTAACAGCCCAAATTTCAAATTTCAGTAAAAATTAAAAGTTTATTTATTTTTGTGGAATTTTATGAAATTTTAAAAGCTTTTTATAAATATTTTAAAGCCAAAACAAATTTATTTACAAAATTAAAAGCCAACATAAAGTTGGAAATAATTTCATTAAGTCCAAAACAAGCATGGGAATTTCTGTGAATTTTTCCATAATTTTTGAATTATTTTACTAATTTCTAAAGCCTAAATGAATTATCAAAATTAAAACAAATAGAAGAACGCAAGAAAATCCAAAAATTAGCTTTGGGCCGAAACCCAAAGGCTTCGGCCCAAACCTTCCCGCGCGCTCGGCCCGCACGCGGCCCACACCACCGCACCCCCCTCCTCTTCATCCACCGTTGGATTGAAATCCAACGCACGCACCGCACGCACGCACCCCATTCTATCTCCGCCGCTGGATCTCGAACCAACGGTCAAGATCTGTTGTAACCTCCGCATAGTCCAAATGTCTTAATGAATGTGAGCCGTGCGATCTTAATCTAACGGCCAGATCTCGCCCATACCGCCCACGTCACTTCTAATAATCGTGACCGTTGGATCAAAATCCAACAGCCCGTGTTCTTTCTTCCTCCTCTCCTTCTTCTCCGCGCCGCTCACGCAACTGCCACCATGACCGAGTCCATGGAGCTCCGAGTTCCCCGCGTCCTGCTCATCCACTCGTCATGAAGTCGCACGCAACGGCTCCGCCACGTCCAACCGCCCTCGTTTCCCACTTTCTTCCCCCTTCTCCGCGCCCGGTTCACCCACGAGCCAAAACCGCCGCCGCACATGATCTCCTTCCCCGGTCACCCCCGGCCCCTATAAAAGGGAGCATCGGGAGCCCCTCTTCACTCCGAACTCGAGACCACCACCCACTCTCCCTCTCTCGCCGTAAACTCGCCAGAATCGGAGTTTTCGTCGCCACCAAGCTTCAAGCGTCCGCCACCGATTTCGTCGCCGTCGTCGACGCCCTCGTCTCGCCACCACCTCCATCGGCTTCGCCACCTCGTCGCGATCCTGGTGCGCACACCCATTCCACCGGAGGATCGCCGGAACACATACATCGTCGACGACCGTACCTTAGCCGCCGCCTTCGTCCACGTCGCCGGCCACCGCCTCACTCTTCCCAGTCGCCGTGGTGAGCATCATGATCTCTGACCTCTCCTCTCTCTTCTGGTGCACTCGCCGGACTCTGCGTGCGGCAAAGACAGCACGGCGACCATCGGTCCTCGCGGCGGCGCGCCTCGCCGGCGTGGTGATGCCACCTGGCGCCACCTCACGCCTCTGCTGGCGTGGCGCACGAGTGGCGCCCAGTCACCGCCACGTGCGCGCCCACGTGGGTGATCCACCACACCCGGGTCCACTCGGCTCGGTAGATCCAGTCTACCGTGAGCCGTGTCTATGACACGTGGGGCCCGCATGTCAGAAATCATTTTTATTCTTTTAAATTCTGAAAATCCCTCGTTGGCGTCAGCATTGCACAATAAATAGGTTTTTCAGTAGAAAGATAATTCGGGAAATTCAATTAAATTTCAGAATTATGTTTAAAACTTCTAAAATTCACAACTTTTGCATATGAACTCCAAATTGAGTGATTCAAATTGCAAAATTTATATAAAATTATAATCTAGCTAACTAAACCAAAACATTTCAATTTGGAGTTAATTTGAACTATATTTTTGAAGTTATTTGAATTTGAATATTGAATTTGTCGTATTTTCGCATATAGAATTCGACGACTCCGGAGAGTTCGATCAAACTGAAGATTTAGAATTCCAAGACATCAACGAAGGCAAGTTACACCATTGACCATATTGCCCCCAGTATTTTAAGTTATTTTTAGTTTTAAATTCTTTATCGCATGCATATGTTTGTATAAATATTTTAATGTCCTGTTTTACATATAGTTAATTACATGTGTTATTGTATAGCCAATTTGAATGTTTACCTGACTACCTTGACACCATAGGCAAAGTATTATCAAAATTAAATACATGCTTAGCCAGGCTTAGTTCACGCTTACAGAATTTGGGAGGGTTTACACCAAATTTCTACAAATTTATTTCAAACTTGATATTGTGGTATTATCTTACCACATGAGTTTATAAATAGAGTTTTATTCGAAATAAAATCAAAAATGGGTTTGGACTTGGGCGAAATGGTCGGAATGGTGGGTGCAGGTTTATGCACGGGATTGGTCTGGTTAAGATTAAGGCCCATGGATTGTACAAATGACGCCCAAGTTAATTGAGGACCGGTCTTTGAGCCGCTTATTGCTATGCCATACCGTACTACCACATGTCCTGTATGGGCAGGATTTGGCTAATTAATTTGTGACGTTCTAGTGTATTTATGTCATTTGAATATGTGGGTGTCGGTTAGACGTTTTATTCCCACTTGGCGCAAGAGGGGGCTTTCGGAGGACGGTTAGTTCAAAAGGGCGAAACCTTAGCGGGCATTAGTACATTAGGATAGAACATTGTAAAGGCCTCATGGTAATTGCTCAGTCACACGCCTACGGAAGCGTGAATTGGCCGACATAACGAGCATGTCTCCTCGTGTGGGTAAAGTTGTACCAACTCTGCAGAGTAGAAACTATTCGAATAGCCGCGTCTGCGGTCATGGACATGCTAGCAGGGCCACTTAAAGTTAGAATTATTTTTGGTTTTTAAATGCTTTATTAAAGGTTGAGGATGGTTAATCCTTATGAAAAATTGGGCGGAAAGCCAAGTGTTAGGAGGGGATCCTTCACTCAATCATTGGAGGTTATCCACATTGTAATATTGTCATTTCAAAAATATGATTTTAGTTTTAGAATAAAACTGCCTTAGAAATTACTATGATTATTTACACTGAAAACGCTGTTTATGCAAAACGAACCCCTACTATACTCACTTGTTACCTTATGCATGCATATTAATTCAATATTGGGTGTGACTTGCGAGCACGGAAGTTGTGCTCATCCTTGCTGAATAAATCTTATTCAGGAGAAGACTTCTACCCCGACGGTGAGGATCCTGACGAGTAGGCTTTTGACCCAGACGATTGCCTGTGGCGCATCGTGTGGCTCACCTCTATTATTATGTTTCCGTTGTGTTTATCCTTTGACATTTGATATTGTTGTTCAGAACTTAGTTGTATTAAACAATTATTTATTTAATGTCATTTACGTTTTCGTGATATGAATGTGATATCCATTTTGTGAGACTGTGTACACTGGAAATCCTGGACCGGTGTTTGAACACAGAGAATTCGGGATCCTTCGCTCCCGGGTTCGATAAAAGTGGTATCAGAGCCATATCGACTGTAGGTCATGGCCCACGGTAGAATTGGTAAAACCATTAAGGACTATTTTCAAAAATTTACAAATTATTTACTTGTCTTCCAGAGTCTTACTCTTCCTTTCTCTGTTAAAAGATTTCTAAACTCTTGTCTCTTCTAAAATTGTAGATGGCCGAGAGACCGACCCGCATCTCCCATAGGATCTTTGCTGGAGAATGGGCGGATATACTATGGAAGATGATGCAGCATCTAAGTTTCAAGAAGAGGCCCACATACCAAGGATACAAGTATATTGTGGGACAGCTGGAGCGCTGGAGAGTGGAGGTTATCCTCTACTCTAACTTGTCGCTGGATACGAGTTTCCACATCTTCGACGCCCCAATGCGTCGGGAGACTTTCACTGACGGCATCCAAGACGCAGCGAGGGAAGCCGTGCGCCGACTTCGCTATACTTATGATGCCCACCTTCGGGATACCGCATTCTAGTACTATCCCATGCACATCCCCACCCGGCTAGGCAGTGCTTTCAGCTCAGTCGAGAATGAAGATATGCCGGAGATCACCCATCAGGTGGAATTAGCCAAGGCGATGGACTACGCCTATAGCAATACCCTGGATGAGCTGTATTTAGTCCAGGGGAGATTAGAAGCAACAGAGGAGAACTTGAGGGCAACTGAAGCAGAATTAGCCCTCTACAAAGCAAGCCAAGACAGCACCTGCAACTCTCCTAACTACACCCCATCCACACCATAGATATTGCTTTTCCCTTTTTAGATATTTGCTTTTCCCTTTAGTTGCTCGATTAGCTGCGAATTATGAGCTACTAACCTTCTGTGGTAGCCATAATCAAATGAATAAAATAAAGAACTACTTGAAAAAGAAAATTTTGATTCTTTGTCTTGTATTTGTGTGCTTTTTTGGGCTAATATAAACTTATTTCCCCTTAGCGCTATCTTTTCTTCTCTTTCCTAAGTCTTTGGAAAATTCGGCGAGATGGTGGCCACCGCACAGAAGTGGCGATGTTCAAGGCGTGGAAATGAAAATGTCGACCATCAACAAACAACTTGTTCGACCTCCCCACCGCCAATGCGCGGGACCGGGCGGCAGCGGATGATGGCCAATCGGACCAACCTCATCGACTTTGCCGCCCGCTCGGCAACTCTCGAACATTCAAGCGCAGCGGCGTGCTGCCGCAACTCAGGCACCAGCACACCCTCCTCAACGGGTGACCATGTCGGAGTTCATGCGCATGCGTCCTCCGACCTTCTCCAGCAGCACCGAGCCAATGGATGCTGACGATTGGCTTCGGGCAATCGGAAAGAAGCTGGACATCGCCCAATGCACCGATCGCGAAAGAGTCCTGTTCGCCTCCCATCAACTCAACGGACCAGCTTCGGAGTGGTGAGACAACTTCTGCATCTCCCACGCCAATGCCCAGGCCATCTCGTGGGACGAGTTCGTCAGAGCCTTCCGTCATGCCCACATCCCTGCCGGCCAAATGACGTTGAAGAAAAAGGAGTTCCATGCCCTTCGTCAAGGCAATCGCTCGGTGAGCGAGTATCTTCACCGCTTCAACCAGCTGGCTCGCTACGCACCAGCTGATGTAGCCTGGGACGAGGACCGACAAGAAAGATTCATGGAGGGGCTTAATGATGATATCTCCGTCCAACTGATCTCCCAGAACTTCACCGACTTCCAGCAGTTGGTGGACAAGGCGATCCGCCAGGAGGCCAAGCATCAGGAGATGGAGAACCGCAAGTGGAGGATGGCCGCCCAAAGACTGAATGCAGGAGGCCTTCCTAAGCCTCGATTCATTTAGCCGCAGCCACCGCAGCGTGGAAAGTTCCAGTCTTCCACCTCCCGAGTTCTAGTGCAGAACCAGCGCCCCAACAACTCAAACTTCGCAGCGCATCAACTGGAGGGCAATCCCAGCAGAAGAGCTCCGCTCCTCGGTGCAGGAGGTGACTGTTTCCACCGCAGCGAAGCAGGGCACTACGCCAACGAGATGCCCCAAGAAGCGTGACGTGCATCTTCCAAGCCGGCACCAGGAGCCACATTCACTGGCGGCATTGCAAAGCCGTCAGGACAATTTATCAAGGGATATGTGAACCACGTCACGGTGAGAAGCCGAGCGGCGCGGATGTTGTGCTTGGTATGTTTCTTATCAATTCAATACCAACTTCAGTGCTATTTGATTCCAGAGCTTCACATTCATTTGTATCAAATAAGTTTGTGGGCAAAAATGGGTTACCTATATCTCCCTTAACCAATTCAATGATAATCCATTCCCCGGGTGCAGAAATGAGAACTAGTTCGATATGCCCAAACCTCACTCTTGAAATATCCGGAGTATCCTTCCTAGCAGACTTGATAGTCTTGCATTCCCAAGGGTTGGATGTAATTCTCGGAATGGACTGGCTAGCCAAGAATCATGGACAAATAGACTATGCTAATAGGTCTATCACTCTCACCAATGGAGACGGAATTTCAGTCGAATTCAAACCCAAGACCTGCACCAATGAAAGTTCCATCCTCACCAGCATGAAGGAAGTGAAACTTGAAGACATACTTCTAGTCCGAGAATATGCTGATGTCTTTCCTGATGATTTACCTGGCATGCCACCAGATAGGGACGTAATGTTCTTAATTGACTTAGTCCTGGGACAACTCCAATATCGAAGCGACCCTATAGAATGCCAGCTAATGAGTTAGAAGAATTGAAGAAACAGATCGAAGAATTGCGAAGCAAAGGGTACATCCGACCCAGTTCATCACCTTGGGGAGCACCAGTGCTGTTTGTCAAGAAAAAGGACAATAGCATGAGGATGTGTGTTGATTACAGATCACTCAATGAGGTGACGATCAAGAATAAATATCCTTTACCCAGGATAGATGATCTGTTCGATCAGCTGAAAGGAGGAAGTGTCTTCTCGAAGATTGATTTGAGATCGGCTATCACTGGCGAAGATCGGACGGAAGATATTCGAAGACGACCTTCACCACGGATATGGATTATGCGAGTTTACGATGATGTCTTCGGTTTGTGAGCGCACGCTTATTTCATGAATATGATGAACAAAGTGTTCATGGAATTCTTGGATAAGTTTGTGGTTGTTTTCATCGATGACATTCTCATCTACTCGAAGGATGAAGAAGAACACGAGAAGCATATCAGAATGATACTGGACAAGCTCAGGGAGCACTAACTCTATGCCAAATTCAGCAAAAGTGAATTTTGGCTAAGTCAAGTGGCATTCCTTGGACATATTGTGTCAGCAGGAGGAATTACAGTAGATCCTACCAAGGTTGAAGCAGTGTCAGATTGGAAGCAACCTAGGGCGATCCAGAGGTGAGAAGTTTCCTTGGACTAGCGGGTTATTACGCGAGTTCATTGAAAATTTCTCTAAGATTGCAAGACCCATGACTCAACACGAAGAAGGAAAATAAGTTTGAATGGACGGATGCACGTGAAGAAAGTTTCCAAGACACGAAGAGGAGATTAGTCTCGGACTGTGCTAGTCTTACGATATCCGTAAGGATTTCGAGATTTTCTCTGACGCATCCGTCAAGGTCTCGGATGTGTGTTAATCTTTGGAAGGCAAAGTAGTGGCTTATGCATCCGAGCGATTGAGGCCACATGAAGGGAATTATCCGACACATGTTGCAGGTTAGCGGCGATTGTGCATGCTTTGAAGATCTGGCGGCATTATCTCATTGGTAACATTGTGAGATTTTCACGGATCACAAAGTCCAAATATATCTTCACGCAGCGAAATTAAACCTCGGCGAGAGAAGATGGCTAGAATTGATAAAGATTATGATCTTGGAATTCACTATCATCCGGCAAAGCAAATGTAGTTGCGGATGCAGGCGAAAGGCCTATTGTAACACTATGATGGTACAAAAGGAGCAACCAGAACTATATGAAGAATTGAAGCGTCTAAACTTGGAGATTGTCAGTCAAGGTTGTGTGAATGCTTTGGAAGTACAACCAACTCTTCAAAGTCGGATCGAGAAAAGACTAGAAGATGATGACATCAAGGAGATCAAGAAGAATATGCGAAGAGGCAAGGCTCCAGGATTCGCTGAAGATGAACAAGGAACAGTATGGTTTGGGAACCGTATTTGTGTACCTAACCAACAGGAGTTAAAGCAGTCAATCCTGAAGGAGGCTCATGAAACGCCTTACTCCATTCACCCCGGAAGCACCAAGATGTAGCAGGATCTGAAGGAGAAATATGGTGGGTCGGTATGGCGAGAAATTTTTGAATTCGCCGCTTCTTTGTGATGTGTGTCGTGAGTTAAGGCAGAACATCAGAGATCAGCTGGATTGTTGCAGCCACTACCAATACCAGAATGGAAGTGGGAAGAAATTGGCATGGATTTCATCACCGGACTTCCTAGGACCCAATCAGGATATGATTCCATCTGGGTGATAATTGATCGGTTGACTAAGGTAGCTCACTTCATTCCGTCAAGACTACATCTGAAGCGACCGGTTGGCGAGTTATATGTGGCTAGGATTGTTTGTCTACAGGGTACCCAAGAAGATCGTGTCCGACAGAGGTTCCCAATTTACATCAAGATTCTGGCAGAGTCTGCATGAAGCCTTAGGGACCAAACTCAATTTCAGTACAGCCTATCATAATTATCCTCGTAATTTTCAGAATTTCGAGGGGCTTTTCCGCAAAGATTTGGGATTTCTTTTCTTTTCCTGTTTTTTTTTTTTCTTCTTCTCCGTATGGGCCTTCCTCCCGTACGACCCATGTGGCCTTTGCTTCATTTTTCATGGGATTTTTTCAGGGCAATTTCTGGGCCATTCCCTTGGCCTTTTTGGCCTTTCTACTGCCCAAATGCAGGCCCACTTACCGGTTCAAAGGGGGGGTGAGGGGTAGGGTTAGGGAACCTAACCCTGTTCTCCCGGTGGCGGTGGCGGCTTCAAGCCGCATGGAGGCGCCGCGGCGGGCAACTGGCGACCATGCGCGTGGCGGGCGGCCGTCCGGGCCATGCGGTGGCGGCGGGTTCCGGCGGTGTAGGCCGACATTGGGCGGCACCACTACAGGCGGCGGCGTGAGTGCCGGGAGGGGCGGCGGCGGCGGTGCTTCAGCGGCGGAGGCGAGTGAGTGCGGGGCGGCGGTGGTGCGCGCCGCTTCTGGCGGCGGTGGCGGTGACGGGGCTTTGTGGCTACGGCGCCGCGAGCACGTTCGGCGGTGGTGTTGGAGCACGCACGGCGGTGGCTCCAAGTGCGGGCCGGGTGGCGGTGCTGCGGGCACGCGCAGCGCAAGCAGCGGTGGAGGTCGCGTGGAGCGGCGAGGCGGCGGCGGTTCTAGGTGTGGGCTTGGCGGTGGTGCTACGGATGCCGTGGGCGGCGGCGCGGCGCGATTCAACCGGGCGGCGGCGCGATTTAACCGGCGGCGTCGCAAGTGGCGGTATGCGGGCGGTGCCGTCTTTGGCGGCCGGAGTGCCATGCGGCTTCGGGCCGGCGGCATCGGCTTTGAGTGCGGCCGTGCGTGGCTTTATAGGGCCCGCCCCCCTTTTTTTCTTTGCTTCCTTGCTCCGAGCGGTGTTGTGCGGGGCGGTGCCGATTTCGGGCAGCCGTGGAGGTCGGCCATGGCCCGGCTGCCGGCCGGTGAGGGGCGGCGCCGGTGCGAGGCGTCTGTACGCAGGCAGGGTGGCGCCATCTTTAGGTGGCCGGGCGCGACTCCAAACCGGCGACGACGCGGCTCTACAGGGCCATCGACCCTTTTTTCTGTTACTGTTTATTCATGCAGATGTATGCGATGCAATGTAATGCAATGCGGTATTGCAACGGAGGCGCGGCTTCATGCTGACATGTGCATGCTTGCGTGCGTGGCTCTGTCTGTCGTTACATAATGACCACATTTCAAATTTGATAAAAATTAAAAGTTTATTTATTTTGTGGAATTTTATGAAATTTTAAAAGCTTTTATAAATATTTTAAAGCCAAAACAAATTTATTTACAAAATTAAAAGCCAACATAAAGTTGGAAATAATTTTATTAAGTCCAAAACAAGCATGGAAATTTCTGTGAATTTTTCCATAATTTTTGGAATTATTTTACTAATTTCTAAAGCCTAAATGAATTATCAGAATTAAAACAAATAGAAAAACGAAAGAAAATCCAAAAATTAGCTTTGGGCCGAAACCCAAAGGCTTATTAAACCTTCCGCTTTCGGCACACCACCGCACCCTCCTCTTCATCCACCGTTGGATTGAAATCCAACGCCACGCACTTGCTGACGCACCCATTCTATCTCCGCCTTGGATCTCGAACCAACGGTCAAGATCTGTTGTAACCTCCGCATAGTCCGAATGTCTTAATGAATGTGAGCCGTGCGATCTTAATCTAACGTCCAGATCTCGCCCATACCGCCCACGTCACTTCTAATAATCGTGACCGTTGGATCAAAATCCAACGGCCCATGTTCTTTCTTCCTCCTCTCCTTCTTCTTCGCGCCGCTCGCGCAACTGCCGCCATGACCGAGTCCATGGAGCTCCGAGTTCCCCGCGTCCTGTGTAACACCCTGGCTATCCAAAAGCCAAAATGTTACCTAAAGACTCTAACATACAACCATAATCATGAAATTTGTAGCAATACTCCAAGTTATAACGAAAGGAGGATGAATCTCACATAAGGCATAATCGCACAAATATAGTATGAACTTAAGCAGGACAAGTTCAACAGCGGAAAAATAAACATCCATAACCAAACAGGAGGCATCATCTACGTAATACCTCAATTATTACAGTTTAACTCTAATCAAATAGAGGAATTCAACCAAGTTCATTTATTGAAACAGAAATATGACGATGAGTGTTTAGTGCATGTCTACTCCCTCCCGCTAGAATCATCATCAATGGCCACCTAAAACACAACAGCAAACAAGAGTGAGTCCGGGACTCAGCAAGTACAACGATTACAGAACATACTTGAAGTAGAAACATAGCACATAAGAAATGAGTGAAAGATAGAAGCGTAATGCATGGATGTCATGGCCCAGATGGATGCACTCAAGCTTATACGGTATAGCAAGTGACACACCGTCGGTGTTCACTTAAGCTTGTATTTATCGAAATACGGGATCAACTACCGTATGAAGAACGTTTCATACGGTGTCCAAAGCGCCCACATTGGAATGGTGGGACTTCACTTGCCCATTCTGGAATTGATGGGACTTTAGACTCCACTCCCGTGGACGGAACATGAACATGATTGCATGAATAAATTTATGAACAATGGATAATATCTTCTCTACTCATAAGAAAAAGCATACATAAGGAACATGGTCATCATAACATTCCACTCCCGTGGATGGCACATGAACGTTTAAGCTACTCACACATCAACATAACACAATACCAATCAACAAGCATCCGGGGTTTACAAAACCACACATAAGTCATTGTACTTGCCTTTAACGTAGCGGTGCGTTGGAAGGCAACGAAGAAGCCGCTAACCTTGGTGCCTCAACCCTACACCAAAGTTACTCAATAAGAACCAAGTCATCAAGAAACTACTCGCATCGCACTAACATATAGCCCCAATCCCACCAGCTAAATGATACCTGCTACTTGAACTAAACCACATTCTAGCAGAAAGTCTATACGGACAGCAGCGGTATAAATAGCATAACTTTTGATCTAAAACTCGAAAAGAGGTGTTCTCAGGCTTGATTGAAAGGTAATACAATTATCTACAACAACCTAGTTGATGGAAATCTCGAATTCTATAAGTATCAAACTCCCCAAGACCAACAAACCCTGTCTGTCAGACTTCCGGCAATTCTGGACAGCAGCACGGAAAGTGCCATAACTTTTAATTGGCTACACCAAACTTTGCGTTCTTTATCAGCATCAGAAGCTAAGACCATGGCCTACAATAACCTAGTTGGGTGAAAGCCCTGAATCTTCCATTAACACACCCATAATTTAAAAGACAACTTAACAGTTTAATCTCGTCAGGATTCTGGACAGCAAAGACGAAAACTACCATAACTTTTGATCCGCACGTCCGAATTCAGTATTCTTGGCGGCCACTGAAAGCTAAGAACAAAACCTAAATATATCTAGGAGATGGACAACTCAGATTCGGCCTCTAACATCACGAAAAAGTCCACGCAACATTCTGGACAGAATCGACTTTCCACTCGCAGCAATACGATCTAATCAAATATGAACCAATTCGCATCTCCCACTAATCAAAAGACGAGGATCAGTAAACGTTACCCTTGCAGCAACCAGGAAGTAGGCGGAAGAACCTTGGAGACGACGATCTCCCTCCTCCTCTCCTCCCTAAGCCGAGCGGCAGCTTGCTGCCCTCTTCCTTCTCCTCGCATTGGCGGCGTGGGAAGATCCGAGAGCAGAAGGCGGCACCACAGCGAGGAGCAACCACCAGGAGGTAGGGAGGCTCCTAGGGCAGGGACGTGGGGGGAGAAGAGGGGATGGGGGGGCGGCGGCCAAAGGAAGGGGGGTTGGGGTTCGGCCAAGGGGGAAAAAGGGAGGGGCGGCTAGGGTTTGGAGGAGGCGCATGGGCCGAGCCCAGCGGGAGATTTTGGCGGCCTCTAGGCAAGGATGGCTTTGTGAAGGCCCAAACCAAGCGCTCCAAAGCCGGAAAAAGCTTGCAACTTTTCCCCGATTAAACTCCCTCTAAACGAAACTCGGAGTATTACATCCTGCTCATCCACTCGTCACGAAGTCGCACGCAACAGCTCCGCCACGTCCAACCTCCCTCGTTTCCCCTTTCTTCCCCTTCTCACGCCGGTTCGCCACGAGCCGAAACCGCCCGCGCTGCGATCTCCTTCCCGGTCACCCGGCCCCTATAAAAGGAGCAGGAGCCCTCTTCGCTCGAACTCGAGACCACCACCCACTCTCCTCTCTCGCCGTAAACTTCGCGGAATCGGAGTTTTCGCCGCGCCAAACTTCAAGCTTCGCGCCGATTTCGTCGTCATCGCCAGCGCCTCGTCTCGCCACCACCTCCATCGGCTTCGCCACCTCGTCGCGATCCTGGTGCGCGCACCCATTCCACCGGAGGATCGCCGGAACACCTACATCGTCGACGACTGTACCTTAGCCACCGCCTCACTCTTCCCAGTCGCCGTGGTGAGCATCATGATCACTGACCTCTCCTCTCTCTTCTGGTGCACTCGCCGGACTCGGCCGAAGACCTGACGCGGCGACCATCGGTCCCGCATGGCGCCCTTCGCCGACGTGGTGATGCCACCTAGGCACCACCTCACCGCCTCTGCTGGTGTGGTGCACGAGTGGCACCCAGTCACCGCCACGTGCGCGCCCACGTGGGTGATCCACCACACCCGGGTCCACTCGGCTCGGTAGATCCAGTCTACCGTGAGCCGTGTCTATGACACGTGGGGCCCGTATATCAGAAATCATTTTAATTCTTTTAAATTCTGAAAATCCCTCGCTGGCGTCAGCATTGCGCAATAAATAGGTTTTTCAGTAGAAAGATAATTCGGGAAATTCAATTAAATTTCAGAATTAGGTTTAAAACTTCTAAAATTCATAACTTTTGCATATGAACTCCAAATTGAGTGATTCAAATTGTAAAATTTATATAAAATTATAATCTAGCTAACTAAACCAAAAAAATTTCAATTTGGAGTTAATTTGAACTATGTTTTTGAAGTTATTTGAATTTGAATATTGAATTTATCGTATTTTCGCGTATAGAATTCGACGACTCCAGAGAGTTCGATCAAACTGAAGATTTAGAATTCCAAGACATCAACGAAGGCAAGTTACACCATTGACCATATTGCCTCCAGTATTTTAAGTTATTTTTAGTTTTAAATTCTTTATCGCATGCATATGTTTGTATAAATATTTTAATATCTTGTTTTACATATAGTTAATTCCATGTGTTATTGTATAGCCAATTTGAATGTTGTACCTGACTACCTTGACACCATAGGCAAAGTATTATCAAAATTAAATACATGCTTAGCCAGGCTTAGTTCACGCTTACAGAATTTGGGAGGGTTTACACCAAATTTCTACAAATTTGTTTCAAACTTGATATTGTGGTATTGTCTTACCACATGAGTTTATAAATAGAGTTTTATTCAAAATAAAATCAAAAATGGGTTTGGACTTGGCGAAATGGTGAATGGTGGAGTGCGAGTTTATGCAGGATTAGTGCAGTTAAGATTAAGGCCCATGGATTGTAGGAATGACGCCTTAAGTCAATTGAGGACCGGTCTTTGAGCCGCTTATTGCTATGCCATAACGTACTACCACATGTCCTGTATGGGTAGAATTTGGCTAATTAATTTGTGACGTTCTAGTGTATTTATGTCATTTGAATATGTGGGTGTCGGTTAGGCGTTTTATTCCCACTTGGCGCAAGAGGGCTTTCGGAGGGCGGTTAGTCAAAGGCGAAACCTTAGCGGGCATGAGTACATTAGGATAGAACATTGTAAAGACCTCATGGTAATTGCTCGATCCACACGCCTACGAGCGTGAATTGGCGACATAACGAGCATGTCACCTCGTGTGGGTAAAGTTGTACCAACTCTGCAGAGTAGAAACTATTCGAATAGCCGCGTCCGCGGTCATGGACATGCTAGCAGGGCCACTTAAAGTTAGAATTGTTTTGATTTTTAAATGCTTTATTAAAGGTTGAGGATGGTTAATCCTTATGAAAAATTGGGCGGGAAGTCAAGTGTTAGGAGGGGATCCTTCACTCAATCATTGGAGGTTATTCACATTGTAATATTGTCATTTCAAAAATATAATTTTAGTTTTAGAATAAAACTGCCTTAGAAATTACTATGATTATTTACACTGAAAACGCTGTTTATGCAAAACGAACCCCTACTATACTCACTTGTTACCTTATGCATGCATATTAATTCAATATTGGGTGTGACTTGCGAGCACGGAAGTTGTGCTCATCCTTGCTGAATAAATCTTATTCAGGAGAAGACTTCTACCCCGACGGTGAGGATCCGGACGAGTAGGCTTTTGACCGAGACGATTGCCTGTGGCGCATCGTGTGGCTCACCTCTATTATTATGTTTCCGCTGTGTTTATCCTTTGACATTTGATATTGTTGTTCAGAACTCAGTTGTATTAAACAATTATTTATTTAATGTCATTTACGTTTTCGTGATATGAATGTGATATCCATTTTGTGAGACTGTGTACACTGGAAATCCTGGACCGGTGTTTGAACACAGAGAATTCGGGATCCTTCGCTCCCGGGTTCGACATTGCCTCCGTGGCGATACATGATGGCGGACTATGCCGACCGGTAATGTGTCGCGGAGGTAGTGACAACCGCTTGCAGGCGGTGCCGTGCACATGTTGCCTTCGTGCTTTTGCATCTACAACCTACGATACAATCATCATCTACTCTTTCATGCAACCCACCGATCGGCTTGACGGCGACTTCAAGACGGCTCGCGGTAGATAAGAGCGGATTTACACCGTAGGAAACCAATCTAGAAAGCAACAATTGTAGAATTGAAAGCGATCTAGAAAAACGATTCAATCTACGAGTGTCGTTCAACGACGGTTACCTTTTCGATGCGAGGAGAGTCGATCGTGCTGATAACGTGTTGAGGAACCGTCGCTGACGAGTCCAGTCCGAGCGATTACCTCGTAGACAAACTCAGAATCGTAAGAACAATGCATGAACACAATAAACGAATAAGAGATAGAACACAGAGATGTAGGGAGACTTCTTGCTTCTCTTTATTCCTTCATCCATCGATCAAAACGTTTACAATGAATAACACCCCCTATTTATATGCTAGAGACCCTGCTAGAGTTTAGGATAGGAGCCCATACATGGGCCGGCTTCCGGACCGAGCCCACAGTTTCTTAACAACATCTACCTTACACTCCAAAGGTAGAGGATTATTACTCTATCGGATTATGTTACTCTATCGAGTCCAAACACAGAAACTGGCATAGAGAAGATGATTGTTGAATAGTACTTTCCAAGTCTAGACTCCCAATGATGGGAAGAATGGTTGTAATATTGTTGTTTTTGGTTAAACGAAATCATGTAAAAAACAACTATTTGCACTAAAAAATAATAAAGGGATGAAAATTTCTAAGACACAAAAACAAATTATTTGATAGCAAATCGCAAACTATACTATTGCATAGGCCAATCGACTGGTTCTGTAATGAAATCGAAGACTTTATGCTGTTATCAAGATAGCTTGCATTTCAAATACTTCACCACAAAAATCCCAAGTTGATGCAACCGCTTAGTTATGCTGTTATAGTATGGCTACACAGGGACCGTGTCCGCCGCAGTCCATTTTTAGAAGGGGATGTGAAAGATGCGGAATTAGAGTCCATGCTCTCGCCCAGCTAGCTACGTCAACATTGACTACCATTGTGAATTTTTTTTTTGTTGTTTTGTAAATACATCGGTATCAGTCCATTCCGGCGTACCATTTCAGATTTTAATATAATAATATATATCTGTTTATATATATATGCAATTATATACACACGTAATTTCACTTGGAATCTCACTTCAAATACATAACTATAGAATGAAAATGACACATAATTTAATTAGTTCATAAATACAAAGGTCGTACGTAGTTAAATAATATAACATGAGTTCATAATTTCATACATTTTATAAACTACAATTGAAGGAGTAGTATTGAACTCAGCCTTCTGAGCTGATTCAAATAAGTGGTCACTTCAATTTTGATTTTTTTGACCGGTACCGGAATGGCCGGTATTGACCGGTATTGAAGTTGGTATGGGATTAAGGCTACAGTATTGTGTAAGGGTATACTCCTATTTTCCGATCAACATGTTAGGCAGAGGATATGAGGCAACTTCTACGAGTGTATCCTCCTGTCTTAATTCGAGGCAGAATTGGGGAGCAGGGAGAGGCGCTACGTCGACAGGTTTTCTCTGTGCCGTCCGATCCCACGCGATTAAGCCGCTGGCCGTCGAGATATTTTTTGGCTTTGCGTGCGCGCGCCTTGCGTCGTCATCTCTCGATTGAATTTTGGACATAATTGGCCTCTTAAGCACCGTAATTCCTAAACTAGCCTACAACTCTAAAATTCCATTTTAGCCCCCGCCCTCGCTCTGCGCCTCCCGCAGCACCTAGCTGCTGCCAGCGCGCATGCGGCAGCAGCCAAAGTCTTGCTCCCCATGGCGCAGACAAGGTCTTGCCTCCACCCGTGACACCTTGCTTTGCTCCTCCCGTCGCCAAGAGAGAGAGAGAAAGAAAAGAAAAGTGAAAAAACTGAGAAAATGAGAAAATTTTTAGGTGCTACGAGTACCACTCTCGATCACACTCGAACCTTCGTAAACTATCGAATGAGCGAGAACATCGAATAAAACGAATACACAGAAAACATCCAAAAATTCAATAGCATCTAAATTACATGAAATTTATACAGTATGTAGATTATGATTTTAGATGAATTTAAGTGAAAAAATTATTTCATTTGGATTTAGTATGTGAGAGTTATAGCAGTTTGAAAATCGGATCTCTTGAATATTCAATTTAGTTCTTGTTAATCCAAATTATCTTTTAGCAAAAAATTGTAGAATAGTGGTGGAGATAAGTATTATAGGGATGGGTATATAATTATATCATAATATCAAAATAATTTGGCTTATCTCATTTGGAGTTCATAAAAATTAGTTATGAACTTTCAAAGTTAAAAGCATTTTTAGTGTAAAAATAATTTGATTTTGGATTAATTTTTAAAAACTATATTTTTGGTAAGGACATATTTGAAACCAATTTCAAAATAAAGTTCACTTAAAATGAAAATTATTAAAATTGGTTTCACAGGTTTGGAGAATAAAATTTATTTGTTGCCTTTGAAAAATCATTTAATTTCAAAATGCATAACCATTTCTTTTAACTCCAAATCATGTGAAACCAATTTTGATAATTTTTATTTTAAGTGAAATTTATTTTAAAATTATTTTCAAATATGTCTTTGTACCAAAAAATATAGTTTTGAAAATTGATCCAAAGCAAATTTTTACACTAGAAAATGCTTTTGACTTTGAAAGTTCATAACTAATTATTATGAACTCCAAATGAGATGAACAAGTTATTTTGATCTTATGATTTTATTCTCTATCCATCCTTATAATCCTTATCTCCACCATCATTCCACAATTTTTTTGCGAAAAGATAATTTCGTATGAGTGATAGCGAATTGAATTTTAGGAAATCGATTTTCAAACTGCTATAACTCTCACATACTAAATCCAAATGAAATAATTTTTCACCTAAATTCATATAAAATCATAATCTACCTACTGTATAAATTTCATGCAATTTGGATGCTATTGATTTTGGATGTTTTAGTGTATTCGTTCTTATTCGATGTTCTCGTTCATTCGATAGTTTACGAAGGTTCGAGTGTGATCGAGTGGTACTCCACAACTGCTGAAATTTTCTGATTTTTGGTTTTTCACTTTTCTTTCTTTCTCTCTCTCCTATTTCTCCTCTCTCTATTTTCTCTCCTTTTTGGGTGGCGGAGAGGAGCGGCAAGGTCTTTGGTGTGGGGTGGCACACCTTGCTGCTGCCGTGGTAGTGAGCAGCACCTTGCTGCTGCTGCGTGCTGTGGCGTTAGCGGCGACTAGGTCTTTGATGGGAGGCGCGGCAGGTGAGGGCAGGGGGCTAAAAATAGAATTTTAAAGCTAGGGAGGCTAGTTTAGGAAATACGGTGCTCTAGGGGGCTAATTGTGTCCAGAGTTCCTCGATTCTTCGGTTGCTTTCCCCCTCACTTCCAACGCCAACAGGCGAGAGCTGGATCAGGCGAGGCCTCCAGCTCCGCTTCGTCGTCCCTAGGCCCCCCGCTTCCCCTCCTCCTCCCCTCCCCCTCCCTGGCGCCCCTGCGGCCTCGCTTTTCCTCCCATCGCTGACCCTCGCGGCCCGCTGCTTCGTCCTCCTCCCCGGCAGCTCGGCTCCCCTTTTTCTTCCTCCTCCCTGGCAGCCTGGTTCCCCTTCTCCTTCTTTACCGCCCTCCCTGGCAGCTACTTCCTATGCGCCTTCATCTCCTCCCTTGCCCTCCCCAGCCCCGGCCCCGCCCCCATCCCCTACATGTTAGTGCGCGTGCTTCGGGGCGGAGCAGTAGCGGCGGGCGGAGGCCGACCGCCTCGAGGCGCAGGACGCCCGCGAGGTACGACGGAGGCGACGTGTTCGTGGCTAACCGCTCGGCGGTGCCTTCATACGACGACTTGCTTGAGGGGTTCGGGGGGAAGCCGCAGGCGGAGGAGAGGAAGAGGTCGGTGGTGATTGAGGAGGACGATCTGCTCGGGGGGATCGGGAGGAAGTCACAGGCCGAGGAGAAGAAGAAACCGGTGGTGGTGGAGGAGGATCAGGGGGCACCGATTTCGATGATCTGATCCCGGGGTTCGCCGCAAGCAGTCCGCCGCGGAGTAGGTGAGCAAGTTCAAGCTTTTGTTTATTTAGATCTGCATTGGGCATGGTGGTTCATTCATTGAGATCAGAGCCTTGGATAATGTGTTCTTGGATGGATTGAAGTGGAATGTGCAAGCTGGATCCAAATTTTAGCAGACGTTGAGGCGACCTTCCACAAAGAAAGCTTGCATGGCGTCATTGATTAAATTGAGCAAATTTTGCTGGTGGTCTTCTTGGACATGCATTATGTGGTGTTTACAGTATATATTGTGAGCTTTTGTGCATAAATTAAATCAGTTCAGATTATAAAAACTGTATGTACCATAGTGTGCCTAACATAAAGAATGGCCTGGAGGAACCGAGAGAGGGAAGGGAAGAAGGCAGAGTTCACTTCCAAGACAACAGGAGATAGAAAACCTCACATCCACCTGATACAACCTAAAGTTACAATTGTTTTTTTTTTGTCAAAGTAAATGAATAAATTGGGGGCATAAATAAATCCTGCAGGAAAGAACATGTGGTAAAGTTTATGCTGTTTCCCGTATTCAAAAAAGGAATATAAACTATATAGTATTAGTTTACTATTTGCCTTGGGTGGTAGTTCTTACTTTCCTCTTTTCACATATATTTTATCGTCATTATGTTTCCTCATCCAATTGACCCAATCGCTATGTGTCTGCAACTCTGCGGTCCATTTTTTAACCAACTATTTTTTTTCCCTACTGGGCCATAACTTCACATACATAGTGTCAAAGTGTGTGAATCCTTAGATTTGAAATAGATTAGACTCAATTCCTGCTGATGCCACTTGAAAATCTTTTTATCATGTTGATGGGTCAGAGAACTTGAGGAAGGTTCCTCGGTAAATAACTGTTTTCAGGAAAAAAAAACCTATAATTAATAGAAACATATCCATAGAATGCATTATAAGTTGTGCAGTACAGAATGGTGGTTGCCATAAACTTCCCATGTTTATGCGAACCACTAACTCACTTCTTCTATATCCTGTCAGTAGTGTGTGATATCTCCTCACAACACATTGTAGGTTTCCTCATATTCATTATAATTTTTCAGGACTAATGATGATGAAAAAAAGAAGCCAGCAGTTCCTACTTCTAAATCGATAGCCAGCACAGGGAGATTCGCAGACCCCTTGGAAGATCTGGATAGGTCTGCAAACTCTGAACGAAAGAATGTTGATAGTACTACTGATAATGATTCCAGTGCTTTTAACCAGGTCCCAAAATCAGATACTTTGTTTACCTCTGAAATTAATGGTGGTAACAAGGATAGCCATCAACCAAGCAAAGCCCAAGACTCAAGCCCTGTACAAAGTTCAATGAATAGAAATCCAGCACATAGATCCTCTATGGAGGACTTCGGAAACATCATGCCTAAGTCACAGTCTGCAGGATACTCTGATACTCATGTTGATGACAGTGTCCCAAGTTGACGGATAAAGTGGTAATGGTATGGAGGATCAGTCACCAAGATCTACTGAATCTGAAGATGATATATGGTTTACGGTTTCTGAGATTCCCCTCTTCACACGGCCAACGTGGCACCGTTTAGAGCAGGTACAATGCGAGATGCTTATATACGAGGGTTTAAAGAAAGAGAATGTAGCCACATCATCAAGTACCTATGTAAAAGTTGTTTTCTCTAATGCAAGCATCTGTTTTGTAGGTGTTTAGATGATTGTATTATCTATTAATTATATATAGTTATATACATAAACACCTCTTAAGCACCGGTGTCTAATCAAGCATCGATGCTATAAAATAAACACCTCGTCTATTCTACGTGGCAAGAAAAACCAATTTTTCTTTACTAAATACATCTCTAAGCACCTGCATCGTACATGCTCTTATAGATGCAATAACTTAGATACATACATAGACAGTCGTTTCTACTCCATATAATATCTTGTACCGTTTACTTACCAGTCTCCATATGCGACGCCTCAGTTACATATATATAAAACATCTGCCCTAGCTTACTATATCTAAAGAACTGAACCTATATATCTGCCCTGCTATCTTTCATAATCACATTTTTTTTGCTTTCTCTATCTGCTAACCCAATTATATACACACATTGTTTTACCAGTAGCTATGGTTACTGCTTGCTGCAACAGGCAGGCCAACCAAAAAAAAAACGTACATACATTTGTCTCTCTCTTTGATGACATATTCCTACTATTACACAGATTTCGCGTTCTAGCGTCTCTATCGTACATGTCTACTGTACCACACAGATAACAACATACGCTGCCTACAGATCGAGCGCCCTCTTCTGCTACCTAAAAGATCGCTCCAAGCGACACCCCCTCCCAGTGAACATTGTTGGGAAACCATAGGCGACCACAATGCAGTCACCATTAGTGGCGCCATCCCAAACCCTGCAGGTCGTAGCTTTATAAATAGGGGTGTTATTCATTGTAAAGGATTGATCGATGGATGAAGGAATAAAGAGAAGCAAGAAGTCCCCTACATCTCGTGTTCTATCTCTTATTCATTCTTGTTGTTCATGCATTGTTCTTACGATTCTACGCTTGTCACGAGGTAATCGCTCGGTTTGGACTTCGCCGGCGACGGTTCCTCAACACGTTATCGGCCACGATCGACTCTTCTCGCATCGGAAAGGTAACCGTCGATGAGCGACACTCGTAGATTGAATCGTTTTCTAGATTGCTTTCAGTGCGCAAATTTGGCTTTCTAGATTGGTTTTCTACGGTGCAAATCCGCTCTAATCTACCGTGAGCCGACTTGAAGTCGCCGCCAAGCCGATCGGTGGATTGCATGAAAGAGTAGATGATGATTGTACCGTAAGTAGTAGATGCAATCGCATGAAAGACACCATGTGCACGGCACGCGCAGCGGCTATCACTACCTTCGCGATAAGTTCACGGTCGGCATAGTCGCCATCACGCATCGCCATGGAGGCAACAGCGAGCCACGTCGCTAGCACGCGGCAAGTATGCACATGTAGGCATGAAGCGCGCCACCGATGCGATCCGTGCGCACTACATCGCATCGCGCCGTAAATCGTGCCACGATGAGCGATTGCGCGGTGAGCGATAACGCGCAATGAGCGGTGCCGCGCGGTGAACGATAACCGTGCAGTGAAGCGGTAATCTCGCGTGAGCGATGCACGCTCATAAGCGTCGTCTCTTATGAGCGGTATTCACACATGCGATGATTTACGTGAGCGATGATTCGCACATGAACGGTACACTTATGTGAGCGATGTCCGTGTGAATAGTACTCAAAAAAAATTACGCTGCTGCACTGCATGCCGTCACGTCGGCAGCCAAACGTGCAAGTCGCCTTGAAGTGCCGCTCCATGGTCGCCGCCGCTTGTGGCGCGCCACACGCTAACCCCGCGCGCGCCGCCTCCTAAGAGCCCGGTCAAGCGGATCGCTGCGCCTGCATGCTGCAGCGAGCCGCCGATCGCCGCGACGCCTCATGCGGGCCCCTGCGGCTGCTGCGCCGCGCGCCTCCGGCTCGCGTCGCCACCCGTAACGCCCGCGCGCCATGGCCGCCGTCGCCGCGCGGCCCCGCCGCCGCCCGGCCGCCGGTTGCCGCGCGCGCGCGATCAAGTCGCCACGCCGGTCGCCGCGCGCGCGATTCGATCGTGATGCGCGGCGCGCGACCATGTGAATGGCGCCACCACGGTGGATGCAGGTGCTAGGGGAACCCTAGCACCAATATGAATAACGCGGTTGGGCCACTAACGAGCCAATGGGAAAGGCGTGGGGAAACCAAGCTCGGTGGAAAGGATGGCGGTGAAAAAAAGGTGAAATTTGCAAAAGGCCCTTTGTGATTCTAAAAATCACATGATTTTTTGCGCGGGTGAGAAACTTTGCAGAAAGAGCCTCGAAAAATATGAAAATTACACGTAAATTTTTCTCGAAGCGAAATTTGCGCTTTAACCCTAAACTTGCGGTTTTAAATGAAAAGTCACTTTCCAGAAAGGGCCTCTGGAATTCATTTTTAATCTATTTTTGCATTTGAAGCATGTTTAACGTTGTTATTATTATTTCTATGCAATTTATATATTGTATTTCTTGCTTTTGATTATACGTGATCGTATATGTTGCTTTTAATCACTGAAAATAGCGATAAATCATGAAAATGCATAGAAAATTCGGATCACGAACCGGAGTTCGATGAGCATTATGAAATTTTGCAACCATCTTACGCAAATTACGGCGATAATATTATGAACTTTTTGCATGAATATGAATATGACTGGCATCACAAACCAGCAATTAGAAGAATTGACCCAACATGGCTAGAATTTATACAGAATTTGTATCAGTCTTCAATTCTGTGGTAATGTAATCACGGATGAGCAGAAGATTGAGAAGACTCTCTACCTTTCACCCGAACGCGGTGCAATCCGCACGCAACTATTATCAAGATGGCTACAAGTAGTATGCCGAATTAACTGACATCATGCAAGTTGCGGAAGCTCAAGATGGTGTTCTAAGAAAGAACTACATCTCTCAGCCACCTAGTAGCAATGTTGGCCATGAAGCCACTGCTAGCAGCTACAAGGTGATGAAGCCTCTCACGAATGAGACGAGCAAGAAGGGTAAGGTCGTGCGTCGTACATTATTGATGCTTTTCGGTCTAAGAAAAAGGGCAAATAAACAGCATGTGACACACCTCGCCATTGCAGGCATAGAGGGTCCACATCCATTAGTTGCACCTATGGATGTGGGCGGCTCAATAGCGACCCCATCAACCCTCCTTTGGACATTGCTACGCCCGCAGTCGTAGTTGCCCAAGATGAGAAGATTGCCATGGAGCGATTGAGGCGAAGTTCACGAATACGCCGTCGATTTGATCTAGTGCACGCATGACACTCGGATCTTTATAGAAACTCGCGATTTGTAATTGAAGCGAACTTTGAATTATTGAATAATGGTTGCAAGCTCTAGGAGAGCAAAACATTAAATTCTTATTGTGAGTCTGTAAGACTTATTTTCCGTCTTTATAATAGCAAGTTATGTTACGATATCAAGTATTTTATTTATGTGTTGCTTGTTTTCTGCTACATATTAATGAAGTACATTATATTAGAACGCGTGTAGCGCCCTATGGAGGAAGTGTGCTTAGCAGGTAGCAGCACAACGAATACCATCCTGAGAGAAACAGAAATTTTTCCAGTCGATCAGCAAGAATGCTGGTAGTCTTACGACAATCGCATGCACCGATACTTGTATAATAGGCTCAGAAAGGGTCATAATTATACTCTCAATGGGCACAACTTTGGTCATTGAAGAAGACTTGTTGTACCCAGAATCGACTAGAACTCTCAAGGATATTTGCGCTAACAGTTTCCACGTAAAGACTGAAGAAGAGTATGGTATAGAATACCTGCTTATTACAAAGCGTGAAGAAAGTGAATAATAGCATTAGAATGTCTTCCTCCATATGAAACTGGGCTATACTACACTAATATTAAGACACTGCGACCTTCTTGCCTTGAAAACCGTATTTAGAAGCTCGAACTTATCTATCTGGCATGATAGATTATGCGCCTAGGTCTTAGGATAATGAGAGATATAATTAACAATTCACAGAACATAATATGAATATAAAGAATTTCCGAATGGAAGATTGTGTGTGCCCGCATGTGCCACAGGAAATTAATTATTAGACCTTTGCTCTGAAGCGAAGGATGAAGTCCCTGCATTCCTGGACCGTATCCAGGGAGACTTTTTGCGGTCTTATACAGCCCCTGTAAGGGTCAATTAGGTATTTTATAGTGCTCATCAATGCTTCCTTGGAATGGTCGCACGTATGTTTATTGTCTACGAGAAACTATGCTTTTGCAAAGCCAATCTCGCAGATAATTAAATTAGAAATATTTTCCCTGATCATCATATGAAGTCCACCTGAATGGACAACGCCGGAGAATTTACTTTGAAAGCATTTGATGATTATTGCATGAAAATGGGAATTAAAAGTTGAGCATTCTGTACCGCATATCCACACCCAGAATGGACTAGCGTAACTTTGAAGAATTGTAATTTACCAACTATATGTTGGGGACACGCTGATCCTGCTGTGTGACTCTCATCAATTTTAGGCCGTCGGCCTATAACATCCATCCAACTATGCAACTAGCGTAAGGGTCGACCAAAACTTCTCATCTTCGCAGTTTGGTTTGCAAGGGTATATACCTATACCACCACCGCAAATGAATCGCATTGGGTCTTCTCCGAAAGTCCGGGATATCGTTGGTTATGAGACAACATCCATAATCAAGTATTTGGACCCTATGATGGAGATTTGCATAATGCCCGATAATTGATGTCTAGAAGACATCTGAAGTATAATAGATGAGGTTAGTTTCCCGTCATTAGGGGGAGGAAATCAACCCTTGATAATAATTTCGGGAAATAATTGAAGTCTAGAAGGCATTTGAAGTCCAGAAGATAATTGAAATCTATGCATATGACCCGAGCACTAGTGAAGCAAATAGAGAAGTCCAGAAGATAATTGAATTGAAGTCTAGAAGACAATTGAAGTCCAGAAGATAATTGATTTGCAAGTATTAGCGAATCAACTGCCAGACTACTTTAGTGATTTGAAGAGCGTGAATAAGTAGCATTTGCATGCAAGCAATGCACGGAGAGGGTTGAAATACCATTGAAGGTATCCCTAATCCCGTCCTAAGGCCTCTCGAAGGGCGAGAACTCGGTCCTCGAATTAAATGCCGGGACGCTGGTGAAAAAGGATAAGAAGGACTTGACACGGTGGTCACCAAGTGCCCCAGAACTAGAAGGAGCCGGTTGAGACTCGACATCGGTATGGAACCTTGAAAAGGCATACGAATTGAACATTCCCATGAAGGAAGATATCGGCATGGATGTGTGCGCACACATCGAGTGAAAAACTAAAGGACTTACCCGCAATTGGAAGCAATGGTGAGCAAGTAGAAGCATTAGAAGAATCGCCCCTTGAAGAAATAGCTATAAACTTTATGACCTCGGAGAATCTTTGAATATGACAACGCCAAGGTCGATATTTACTTTGCAAAGAAACTTGTGTAATCATCAATCTTGATTTAGAGCTGCATCGCTCACTTGAATGAAAGAAAAGATCGATTGAGAAGATTGGGAGAAGGCAATAGAAATGAATTATTCTCTAGAATAAAAGAAGACGTTTGGGCACGTAAAGTCGCACGTCTCCCCCTTGTGCACCCCGAAGGGTATAAGTGGGTATTTGTTCGAAAGAGAAATGAAAAGAAGCAAGGCTCGTTGTACAAGTTTTCACTAGACATCCAGAAGATGATTATGAAGAAACCTATTCTCCGGTCATGGGCGGAACTCCCTTTTAAATATTTATCTCAATGGCAGTGAACTTGAAGTTAGAATTGAAATTGATGGATGGGGTACCAGCATACCTTTATGAAATATTGGATTCGGACATTGAAGATACCTGAATGTATCAATGTCCCGAACCAAGATAGAGCAAATAGAAATATGCAGTGTGAAACTCGAAAGTCATTATGCGAACTTAAGCAATCGAAAGAGAATGTGGTATAATCGCTTGAAGCGACTTTCTATGCAAGAAAGGCTACACGAACAATGAGAATAAACCCTGTGTATTTATACGATGATCCCAGAATGGATTTTGTATAATCTCAGTGTATGAAAATGATCTGAATATCATCGGAACCACGAAGGATATTAGGAAAGTAAGCTCTTACGAAGTTGGAGTTGAAATGAAAGGTTTGGGTAAAACCAAATATTGCATAGGCTTGCGGCTTGGGCATGCCCTGAAGGGATATTAGTACATCGGTCAACCTACACTCGAAGGTGTTAGAAAGGTTTGATTTTGAAAGGCATACCCTTTGAAAGTGCCAATGGTCGAATATCTTTGCAACAAGACAAAGACCGTCTGGACCTAGAAAAGAGGAGGAAGTCCTGGGACCGAATTCCCATACTTAAGTGTGATAGAAACACTCATGTATTGAACAAAGCGTACTAGACCAGGACATTGTATTTGCAGGGAACCTACTAGCAGGTATAGTGCAAAACCTACCAAAGGCATTGGAGGAATGAAGGACATCTTCCGATACCTCTAAGGAAGCAAAGAACTTAGTCTATTCTATAGAAAGAACCAAGACTTAACTATGAATGGCAATGCGGATGACGGGTACTGTAGGACCCGTGATACAATAAATTGCAAACATGCTATGAATTCATATGTGGTGGGCGCAATTAGTGAAAATCGTCTAAGCGAGTCTTGTATCGACTTGACGAACCACTCGAAATAATAGCATTGTATGAGGTCTCACGAGAATGTGTTTGGCTTGGCGGATAATTCACTACATCCAGCAGATTATGTGGATTGAATACCGCACAAACCCCACTGTTATCTATGAAGATAATGCGGCTTGTGTTGCACAAATGCGAGATGGGTTATGTGAAGAATCCTCTCACAAAGCATATCAACCCCAAGTTCTTCTATGCTCATGAATTGCAAAAGATGAGCGTATTTAAAGTCTTGCATACTAAGTTATGTGAGAATCTTGCATTTATTCACTAAGTCACTTGCGTCTAACTTTGAAAGATGCATATGTGAATTGGAATGATGAGACTTGAGAGAAGTCACGAGTCGGGGAGAACCTTCACGAACTCATTATTAAAGCTTGATCATGAAGATCAGTACCCAAAGAATAAATCCGAGATTAAATGAAATTGGGTGGATTGTACTCTTTTTCCCTTGACGAGTTTTCCAAGTTTCTCGGCTAAGGTTTTTAATAAGGCAATTCGTGCATCACAATGGGACGTGTATCATGTACTCTTTCTCCAAATTTTTCCCTTTGGGTTTTTATGGAGTTTTGTGAGACATGGACATGAAGGATGGGTGCCCAAGGGAGTGTTGGAAACCATGGGCACGACCTGCTGATCGACCATTAGTGGGCGCCATCCCAAACCTAGCAGGTCGTAGCCTATAAATAGGGGTGCTATTCATTGTAAAGGATCGATCGATGGATGAAGGAATAAAGAGAAGCAAGAAGTCCCCCTACATCTCTGTGTTATATCTCTTATTCTGTTCTTGTTGTTTATGCATTGTTCTTACGATTCTACGCTTGTCTACGAGGTAATCGCTCGGACTGGACTCGCCAGCGACGGTTCCTCAACAAACATCAGATATTTTATACACAACATTCCTAGATTGTCCAGCTGTTTCTTCCTGATACACACACACCTACCGATTAGTCACTTATTTTACGTCTTGCAAGAACATATTGCAGGCTGCACGTTTCTGCCCCACGCCCTCTGCTCATCCCCTACAGACACTGTTTATGGCATGCTTTGCAGACTAACAGCAGACCCGTTAGACTTTTGCTGTGTATTTGTACATTTCATCTCCACGTTTCGTCCCGTGTAGTGGTAGCTAGCAGGAGTCAAAGTTCTGTAGGCCATATATAATTAATACTCGCTCCATATGTGATATTCACTACGTAGATCTATCTGCTTAGTCAACCTATGTTCATTCAGTTGCGCTCTCAAACATTTGCCTAAATAATCTATTCTGTTATATACATCTTCGTATTTCCTTTCTGTTTTCACATCTTGCAGTATGCTCCTATAAATATTGTGCCTGATCTTTGAATCGGTTATACAACCGTTTCCCACTACCATACAAGACTCGCGTATCCAATACTAAACAACCACCTTCTCAGAATCCTGAAAACTTACGTCAAAAAAGAATCCTGAAAACTAGCGCGCCCAAGGGCGCTCAAGGGCTACTAGTTACAATAAACCTGAGCGGCAACGAAAATGGCCCGGGGTGTATGACTGTCATACCCCAATCTTGTTTGACGAACATCAGCAGTGAAACACATTTTGGCTTGTTTATCATCTTGTTTTAAGGTTTTTAAAAATAATAGCTGTCTGACAAGCGCATGGTGGCTGTTTAAAAGGATAAAATCTGCATCACGAGTAAGTACTACATCCTCCATAAAGCATCGACGCCAGAATCCAGATTCTCATCTTAACTTGTGCAGGAAATAGAGAGAAGGGGGCAGCAGCAGTAGAGGAAGAGACAAGCACAGGCACGCCAATTAACCATGAATAGAAAGAAAATCACCAGATCATTTGATATGCGACTCAAGATATGGCGACATCATGGATACTAAGGGTGCGTTTGGTTGGTGTGATGAGGTTGAATGAGATGGGATGGTACAGGTAGGATGAGACCATCCTGGATGAGATGATTCAAGTATGGTGTTTGGTTGGTGGGATAGGATGGTATATGATTTTGTTTGGTTGGTGGGATAAGATGGTTCTAAATGGTTTAAGATGGTGTTTGGTTGGTGGGATAGGATGATACATGAATAATATTTTTTACAGTAAAATATGCTAAGAGTGGTCTTGTTTTGTTGATTAAATAACAAGGAATACAACGGTTCAATCGGATCGCAAATCGGATATTCGATTTAGAAAATATGGTCATTTGAAGCTCGTAAATTATGCCTTTTTTTTCCGTGCGCGTCTTGAAATTCGAGTGAACAGTGTGGTTCGGGATTTTTCCGAACGGGATGATACAACATAAACATGAAATATTCTTATTTCTTGAATCATCTCATCCCAAACGGTTTGGTTCCATTCAACCAACCAAACACCTGAACGAGCTCATTTCCCGTACCGGACGGTTCAAGACCAAATGACTCAACGAACCAAACGCACCCTAAGATACACATAAGGGTGCATTTGGTACATGTAATCTCATATTCTCCTGTAATCTAATATTTCTCTCAATCTGCTTACTGGTACATTACCAGTAATATAAGATTCTAAAGTTTGATTGATTTGAAGGAAGCTACGTATTAGTCTTTATCATAATTTCAAACCATGAAGGTTAATATCTATAAATTTTGAATTTTACAATTTAAAATTCTAATGTTTAGAATTTCAATTTTTATGATTCAAAAGTTCAAATTTTGGATTTTGAAAATGTAAATTTTTTTGAAAGGAAACCGCAAAAGGATTGCCTGTTTATATTAATAAAGAAGAGTTAGGAAACAAAAAGCAGAGAGAGTTAGACAGAGCCTATATTACGGGGGATTAAAAGACTCCAAGCTTTTAGCCCCCGCGAAGGTCCAAGCTCTACCCTCCTCCTTAATCTTCGCTATGATCTGCTGAGGTGTGTTGGCTTTGTTATTGAAAATACGAGCATTTCGTTCCTTCCAAAGCTCCCACGTGATTAGGATAAGGGTCGTGCTTGTGGCCTTCGTAGGGGGGCCTTTCCTCTCCACGGCATTGGACCACCAATCCAAGATGCTCGTACAAGGGGTCCAGGTGGATGGCTGTAGGCTCTCAAAGCCCAGCCAGTCTGCCAACTGCTTCCAGATTCTTGAGGAGAAACGACATTGGGCAAAAAGGTGAATGACCGATTCCGGAGTGTGTCTGCAAAGGGGGCAAAAGTGCTGGTATGGCCACCCTCGAACTTGTAATCTATCTGCGGTCCAGAGCTTGTTTTGGATTGCGGTCCAGAGCTTGTTTTAAATTTTGAGTTTTGGAGTTTAAATTCTCAGTATTTGAAATTCCGAAACTCAAAATTGAAACTTTCAAAATTCGACTTTATAAAATTTAATTCTCGAAATTTGAATATCTGAAATCTAGAATTCAAAATTTGAAAGAAAGAAAAAAATTAATTCTCAAAATTTGATATTTTGGTTTCGAAATTCATATTTTGAAAAAAATAATTTTAAATTCCATAATTCAGATATTCGAATATTAAAATAAATCATAATTTGGATTTTGAATTTTGAAAGTTCAAAATTTGACTGTGATGAATCAAAACACATGATAAAAAAAACATAATAACAAATATTACTTTCCATGAGTAATCTAAGATAGACACCCTTTTCTATAAAAAAAGAGATTCGTATAATTGATGGTAATCTATTTTCTAAGGTAATCTTCGATTCCTAGTTCAGATTCCTGAATGTTTTACCAAGTTCAAATTCCTAGATGTTTTACCAAACAAGTTAATATCATTAGATTACTAGGAGTCTTGGTAATCCTTGAATGTTTTACAAGTTTAAATTCCTAGATGTTTTACCAAACAAGATAATCTTATCGGATTACTAAGAGTCCTAATAATGCTCGAAGAATTACGCCAACCAAACGCACCCTAAATGGCAAAACGGCAGATACAATGAGAGCCATCTAAAGATCAAAGCATCAGATATGGCCACCAAGCAACAAGACAGACAGGTTTAGTTCTCAACACAACAAGAAACAGAACATGCAGATGTAAGAAACCAATCGAGGCAGCTACACTTCACACAATCAAATGAACAGCAAACGCAAGAACAAGTGATAAAGTTGGATACCCGAGGAATCACATTCCACAGCCGATAAAAACACAAACTAGTCTTCTCATAACATCCAGTTTTTCCCAAAGCTCAAAGAAAGACAGTAATTAAAAGACAAAAACAGACAACAATAAGGGCACATTGCAAGCAGAGCTAACAGCTGAATAAGTATTGTCTACCCAGCAAGGACAATGCCATCAACAAAACTTAACCAACACTAAAACTGCTAGGCATCTCAAACGCAGACATGGGACCAACGATCAAACCACTCATTTCTTCTTGGCAGCAGCCTTGGTCACCTTGGCACCGGTTGGATCCTTCTTCTCCACGCTCTTGATGACACCAACAGCAACCGTCTGCCTCATGTCGCGCACGGCAAAACGACCAAGAGGAGGGTACTCAGCGAAGGTCTCCACAACCATGGGCTTGGTGGGAATCATCTTCACCATGCCAGCATCACCGTTCTTCAGGAACTTGGGCTCCTTCTCGAGCTCCTTGCCAGATCGTCTGTCAATCTTGGTCACCAGCTCAGCAAACTTGACAGCAATGTGGGAGGTGTGGCAGTCGAGCACTGGGGCGTAGCCGTTGCCAATCTGCCCAGGGTGGTTCATGATGATGACCTGGGAGGTGAAGCTGGCGGCCTCCTTGGCAGGGTCATCCTTGGAGTTGGAGGCCACAAACCCACGCTTCAGATCCTTCACAGCAACGTTCTTCACGTTGAAGCCGACATTGTCACCAGGAAGTGCCTCCTGGAGAGCCTCGTGGTGCATCTCAACAGACTTGACCTCAGTGGTCAGGCCGCTGGGACCAAAGGTAACAACCATACCAGGCTTGATGACACCAGTCTCAACACGCCCAACAGGGACGGTACCAATACCACCAATCTTGTACACGTCCTGAAGGGGAAGACGCAGGGGCTTGTCCGAGGGCCTCTTGGGCTCATTGATCTGGTCAAGAGCATCAAGCAGGGTCGGGCCCTTGTACCAGTCAAGGTTGGTGGACCTCTGAATCATGTTGTCACCTTCGAAACCAGAGATGGGAACGAAGGGAATCTTGTCAGGGTTGTAGCCGACCTTCTTGAGGTAGGAAGAGACTTCCTTGACAATTTCGTCATAACGGGCCTTCGAGTACTTGGGAGTGGTGGCATCCATCTAGAACAGAGCAGAACAATCCCATCAGTTAAATAAAACGTGCGACTTAGAAGGCAATGAAGATTCAACTTGTCTAACTAGAAATATTAACAGTTTAAATCAACATAAAATAATATGATCAAACATGTCTCACACATTTCCACTCATGCTGGCGCCAAAGCAACAGACAATTATATAGCAGGCATATGAAAACATGTATCATAATTCAGCAAACAGTTAGACATTACATTCAGAACATGTGCTTATGTTAGTTGTAATCAAGCACTGCATTTACTAATACATTCTAGAAGAACATGTGAGTTTATAACAAACTAAGCAGTTGTATTACCATCATGCATGTGTAGTAAAATGTTTGTCATGAACAAGGGGAGTAATTCTGCAAGTTATACCTTGTTGCAGCAGCAGATCATCTGCTTCACTCCAAGGGTGAAAGCAAGGAGAGCGTGCTCACGGGTCTGGCCGTCCTTGGAGATACCAGCCTCAAAACCACCAGTGGTGGAGTCAATGATGAGGACGGCACAGTCAGCCTGGGAGGTACCAGTAATCATGTTCTTGATGAAGTCACGGTGTCCAGGGGCATCAATGACCGTGCAGTAGTACTTGGTGGTCTCGAACTTCCACAGGGCGATATCGATGGTGATACCTCTCTCACGCTCAGCCTTGAGCTTGTCAAGCACCCACGCGTACTTGAACGACCTCTTGTTCATCTCAGCAGCTTCCTTCTCGAACCTCTCGATCACACGCTTGTCAATGCCTCCAAGCTTGTAGATCAGGTGGCCAGTGGTGGTCGACTTGCCAGAGTCGACGTGGCCAATGACCACAATGCTGATGTGAGTCTTCTCCTTACCCATGGCTGGAGTAGGTGCTAGCTAACAAACTGCGACAGAAGGAAACAAGGATTACAAACAATAGATGAACAGAATCACCATATGAAATAACAGAACTGACATAAAGTGAGAGACCAAGTATCTTGGATATCTAAGAAGGTCCTAACATAGCAAATTATCATGTAGATGTGCCTCTTAAAAAAAGCATGTACATGTGCGACAAGATGGTTTAATAAGATAGTGATAGAAATAATCTGGAGCCTTATCATACTGCAGGCACTAGTTACATCTACCTAACACTACCAGAAGAACAATTACCACATGATTGGACTATATCTATATCATAAGACTGAAGGCACTAGTCACATCTACGGAACGCTAACAAGAAATATTACTAGATCAAATCACCATATGCAAGATGAAGTAAAGGTTGTCGATTCCAGAAGACAATCCACTGCAAAAATTAAGATACAAATCCATCTACGGACAGATTCAACCAAGCTGATCGATGATTCGGTAATATATCGCGCTAACAGTTGCGTCAACAAATAACAAGCAGAAACCATAGTAAAACTATAGATCGAGGCAACGATACGAGGACAAAAAAAATCCTTCAAAGCACAAGCGAAACTCCGAAAACAACAAGCATCCGTGCAAGAAATCACCAAAAACACGACCTTCTCGCAGATTAAGGCTACCAAACAGAAGCATACGCGTAGATCTAGGGCTCCTAGAAACCATGAACAGCCCTTCTAACTGTCTAAGCAGAGGGGAAACGGATCCGGAGACTGACCTCGAAGGAAGGAGGAGAAGGGCGACGAGAGGAGGCAGCGGCGGCGGGGGTGAGAGGGGAGTGAGGGGTTTGGCCCAGTGGGATGGTCCTTATATTGGAAGCAGCGGAAACTAGGGTTCCTTCCTGGCCGCCTGATCCTCGTCTGATGGTCGCCCTTGTGGGGAGATGTTGTCCGTTGGATTTGATCGTGCGGACAGTCGTTTTCAAACGTTAACGATGTGTTTCTGGACATTTCGCGGGCCGCAAGTTCCGCATCCTGGTTGGTTTTGGTACTGGAAGTAGAATATTATTTCCTGTTTTGTCACGAAAAAGTATACAATTTTTATATATATAAAAAAAATAAGTATCAATTGCGCACATCTAGACCGGTTCACGGGTGACTAGCTCGACGGCCCGGCCTGTTTTGGGCCGGGCTTGAGACTCGATTTCCCCCCGAAAGTCCAAAAATCCAGGTAAATGTAGTAACAAAATGAGAATATATATATATATATATATATATATATATATATATTCTAAAAATAAATTAAATATTGCTTTTTATTCCAAAAAATAACTAAAATAGTAGTTTTTAAATCAAAAATTCAATTTTCGAGCCAGGCTAGGCTCAAACTAGCCCGTTCAAGGTTGGGCTTTTCAGGCTTGGTCTGAAGCCTGGCCCGGTATTTGAACAGGTCTACACACATCCAAACTAGCAAAGGGATAAAAAGGACAAAGTGAAGGGTTTATCGATGATCCCTTCCTCTTTGGTGACCAAAGGCGAGTATCAAGTTAGAGTTTAGGTTCCTGAGTTCATCGAGACATCTGACCATAGCTCCGAGGACGACGAGGCGATGAGGGCACCACTAGCGACGTGCTTAC
The DNA here is from genome assembly GCA_036346255.1 of Ampelocalamus luodianensis. Taxonomy (NCBI): domain Eukaryota; kingdom Viridiplantae; phylum Streptophyta; class Magnoliopsida; order Poales; family Poaceae; genus Ampelocalamus; species Ampelocalamus luodianensis. The sequence continues at coordinate 19,078,500 of CM070622.1, read as the reverse complement.
CGTCGAGCAGTGGTCAGGGTTGTGGCTGTTGGCGATGAGGTTGACTAATCGAGTTATATTTAGGAACGTTGAGAGCGACATCGATCATTGGTGACAGAAACGGTGAGCGACAATACAATGGGTGTAGGATATTGGAGGTGATCTCCATATGGTCCTAGAGTGGGCCGCCACAACATTAATGGTAGTGCCTGAGGCGGTGTAGGGGTGGCTCACCAAGTGGGGTTGCGTAGACTGGGCGATGGAGGCCGGAGGCGGAGACTAATGAGTGACGGTGACGAAATCGAAGGGGGGGGGGGGTCATTATGATGCATAAGGATCAGAACGATAGAATTTCATGCTGTCTACACACTTTAGTTGGATGAAGGTTGAAATATCTAAAATTCTTTTGATAGTTATGAAGGCATGTTTGTGTGCCGATCTAGTGTAAATATGATGGTTGTTGTTTTTATCCTTTTCAGGAATATTGATTAAACGACATCCATGGAAAGACTTTGTTGTCAAATTTGATTTAAAGAGAGTATGAATCACAACAGTAGTTGTAAAATTTGATTAAACTAGTTAAGTGTCCATACGTTGCAACGGAAAACCGCAATTAGATACAGTGAAAGTTACCTCAAAGGAGCGAAAGAGGTAATAAAACCCAAGTTCAATATAGCGTGTGAAACACAGCCATCTAGTGAACAAAAAAGGTTTACACAAATTTTTGCATCCAAAGCAGCAATATTCAAATAATTAATTTGGTTTCGGACTTAACATGAGTAGACAAATTATCTCTCCAAAACCTTGACAATCATGGTAAAAAGAAACTGCATAGGTGCTCCATAGAATGTTTGTGACAACAATAATAAGTATAGATGCTTCAACACCCAAAACTTTCGGACAGAATGTAAATAACTATCATTAGCCTTCAAAAAATTAAGAAGTTATCTCAATTTCATTGATGCTGTAATTTTTAGGAAAATATCTATTTAACCTCTAGAAGTATCGCGCTTCAGACATTTAATCCCCTCACTTAAAACACCGGCCGCCCTGTGAGCTTCTTCCCCGGCACCGCTACCGTCGTGTCTCGCCCTACTCGGCCGCGCCGACGGCGGATCCAACCTTACTAGAACGCACCGACCTCGGACCGCCCGCGCCCTCGTTGCTCAGTGAAAATTCTGCAAGTTATACCTTGTTGCAGCAGCAGATCATTTGCTTCACTCCAAGGGTGAAAGCAAGGAGAGCATGCTCACGGGTCTAGCCGTCCTTGGAGATACCAGCCTCAAAACCACCAGTAGTGGAATCAATGATGAGGACAGCACAGTCAGCCTGGGAGGTACCAGTAATCATGTTTATTACGGGCAAACATCAGGCGAATAGTACTGTAGCAGCGGGGTGATGCAGCAGTGAACTGTAGCAATTCGTTTTACTGTACCATTCATACTATATCAGAGATATTAGATAAGCTTTGTTATTTTGGAATCTATCTATTAGGTATTTGGTATTATCTATTAGTTAAGCAAGTTATTATTAGATTAGATTGTTAGAGATAAGTTTAAATTATTTCTTAGGGGTTAAGTCAGGACGTCCCCGTCCCTATAAAAAGGATAGCATGTATACAATATCAATCAATGAAAAAAAACAAAGTTGTCTCTAACCGGTTGGCTAAATATCAGAGTCTCCTTGTTCGTTAGAAAGAGTTTCGGTTGAGCTTAGAGGGCGATCCTTCGCATCCCTAGCTAATCAGGTCTTAGAGTCTCGCTATCTCAACATAGAAAAACCATACTGACAATTAGATAAGAACAAATACCCCATCCTCAGTCATTAGATCCGTATCTAACCAACAACCACAGGGTGTTCTCGCTGAAATCCCGGTGTCCAGGGGCATCAATGACCGCGCAGTAGTACTCGGTGGTCTCGAACTTCCACAGGGCGATATCGATGGTGATACCTCTCAAACGCTCAGCCCTGAGCTTGTCAAGCACCCACGCGTACTTGAACGCCCTCTTGTTCATCTCCGCAGCTTCCTTCTCGAACCTCTCGATCACACGCTTGTCAATGCCTCCAAGCTTGCAGATCAGGTGGCCAGTGGTGGTCGACTTGCCAGAGTCGACGTGGCCAATGACCACAATGCTGATGTGAGTCTTCTCCTTACCCATGCCCGCAAGTTAAGCTTAAAACTGCAGTACAAAATGAAGAAAAAATGTCAGAAAACAGACGGGCCAGATCAGTGAGGTAACAATGCAACTCGACAACGAATCTTTAACAGCAACCATATACTTTAGACACTCGTACATGTATCATCGTGAGAGAGAGATCAGCTACTAGACGAAATTAGGATGATAGAATAGTGACAGCTACTTTTTTTTTGAGAGGAATGACACAGCTACTTGATAACTCGATAGAAACTTCTAAACTATAAAAATATTTGAGACAGATCCAGGCTAGAATACTAGATAATCGGCACCGACGAAATCGCAGAAACAGCATCAGAACAACACTTAACAAATTAATCTGGCAATTTAAAGCGATTCATGTCCCAGAAGCCAGATGACAAAATATAATTAACTCTCTGGATACTAAAACACAAAAACTACAGAATCTCTTATGCCTTGCATACATGCATGGAGATACAAAAACATACAATTCACCCAAAGAATCAGATAACCATGGACAACAGAAAGAACTATAACCACGAACTAAATATCACAGTTCGACATAGGAATTGCCAGGAAACATGCAAAAGCATCATATACCAACGAAAAAACATCTAAAACTCGCTCCACACGAAGATGTATACCACTAAATAAGAGCACATGTCGAAACTAAATGCAACAATTTACCGAATATCTAAGCAGGAGGTAGGATCTGGAGACACCTTGAGGGAGAAGACGGGATCGAGAGGAGGTGGCTGCGGGGGACGAAGGGGGTTAGGGGTTTGGCCCACTAGGATGGCCCCTTATATAGGCGGTGAGGTGTGCTAGGGTTCCTTCCTGGCTGCCTGATCCTTGGCTGATGGTTGTCGATTTTGGGAGATCTTGTCCATTGGATTTTGGTCGTACGGATAGTATTCTGACACGGTGGTGACTCGTTTTTTTATATTTCGTAGTGGGCATATTCCTCTGCTGGGAGGTACCCTTGTAGGGCAGGAGGCCCACACTACACCCTTTTTCAAAGAGAATATTGACTATTTACCACACCTTTAGTTGACATTTAACAAAATATCAGAAAGTTCGAGGTAATAGATCATATACCACACCTTCGTTGTGTTCATTATCTTTTGTCATTTCTGAGTTATTAAATCGATTTTCTTTTCTTTTGCTTTTTCTATGCACGCGAAATGACCTATTTGCCCATCCTCTTCTTCTCTTCCTTTCTTCCTTGCTTCGCCCATGGCCATGGCTGACCTGGCGACCTCCGAAGCAGCAGCGACGCCAGCCGTGCCGTGGTGGTGGAGCCATGCGAGGGCGTGGGAGCCCCGTCGAAGGAGAGGCGCAGGCGGCACGAGACGGCTATGGCCAACTCGGGCGGTCCCTTGGGCCTGTGTGTGAGGTCGACGGGGGCGAGGGACAACGTCGGCGGGGATTCCAATGGAGGAGGCAGGGTCGAAGGAGACGGAGAGGGTGTGGGAGGTAGTCGTGTAGGAGAAGGGCGCCGAGTTGAAGCGAGTAATGCTTGGAGGAGCGATGGCCATGGCTGGAGGCAAAGGAGGAGGAGGAGAAGGGCAAGAATGTCATTTTGCATGCGGGTTATGACCAAAATAAAAGGAAGTTGATTTAATAACCTGGAAATGGCAAAAAAAGGATGCAATGAAAGGTGTGGCATATGATATATTGACTCAAACTTTTTGGTATTTTTGTTAAACATCAACCGAAAGTGTGGTGAATAGTAAATTCCCTTTTAAAACGATGTGAGCTTTATCCCTTAGCTAATCCAATGGAATAGCATACTTTTTATAAAAAAGCACTAAATTTGTTAATATGGAAAAGTTAAGGTCAACCACATACTTAGCACTTCTGTAATACTCCCTCCGGTCACAAAAGGAAGTCGTTTTTATTTTTAAAGTCAACAAGATATCACTTTGACCACTAAAATTTATCATCGGATTTTCAAATAAAAATATATAAAAGTGTAATGTTATGAAAGTATTTTTTTCGCAAAAAATTTACTCATACCATTTTTGTTTATCCAAACTACGTACTTTAGATAATATCTTTAGTCAAAATTGATATGATTTGACTGTACGTATTCTAGGACAACTTTTCTTTTATGACCAGAGGGTGTACCATATTATATGTTTTGTTACCATAATGTTGTTAGTGACACCTAACTTTATCTCGTCTAACCTTCATATTTGGAGTGGAAAATTGGTTCAGTTGCATCGCTTTCATTCGTATTTAGAGAAATGACATCGTTTTGACGACACAATACAAAATAGCACCCTGAAGACTTTGAAATATTGAGAATGTCACTGTCGTAACTCTGATAGCCGTTAGGAGATGTTGGACGGGGTGAAAATACATGTATGCCCTCCCGAAAATGTTGGCTCTGCCTACAAAGGTGAGGACGCTTGGCTCCAAAAATCCCCTCCTCTGATCTATAAATCAAGCCAACCCCATTTTCCCCAATTTATCTCCTCTTCTCTCTCTCTCTGTGTGTGTGTGTGTGTGTGTGTCGTGCTCCTTTTCTTGCCATTCTTTTCTTCATTGAGCTTCGAATCCTTGGAAATGAGCCAAGGAGGGGACGCATCCTTCTCTACTCCATCTATGAAGTGTCCAAATTGCAATGTGGTGGTGAGGCATCGGACCTCAGGCTCACGGAAAAATCCCGAACATGGTTACTAGAAAATGCCCTATGTATTATGTAAGTATCTTGATTTTTGAATTTGTATGAATTCAAATCTAGCAATTGATCTGCTTTTTGGCTTTTTTTCAAAGGAGACGGGTATCGGTTGTACATTTTGGAGATGGGCGGATGAAAATAGAGTATGTCCAGGAGGCTACAGATGAGCGCCTTCGTGCACAATGTGATAGAAGAAAAAGTACAGTGCTTCATGTTGAGCGCCTAATAGAGCGGGTTGAGAGAATGAAGGTCAATGTGGTGGAAAGGTTGAAATACAATATTAATTGAATGCTATGCATACTTTTGCTTCTTGTTATTGTGGTCATATTGAAACTGTAGTATTACAATGTGATGTAACGGGAGTATTGTAATATGATTCTTTGTTGGAATGAATGACAATGAAACTGTAGTATTACAATTAATGAGAAATGAGCAGTGTTTACCAAAAAAAAAATTGTAACTTGTTAAATTGGCAGCAACACTGTACAATTATTTCCAATCAACATGCAAAGACATCATCACAAATAATATGTTTCATAACAAAGCATCATCACTAAATACCGGTTTCACAACAAAGCATCATCACACCAATTTTCATAACACCATTGAACATACATCTTGGTTGAACATACATCATAACACCACGGAATAACATGTTTCATAACAGAGCATCATCACAAAAGAGGACTATGCCGCAACAACATGCATCAACTACTTGGATGAGGTATGTTTGCTCCCTCCCTTTCTTGGTGATATTCTTCTGGTTTGTGAGGAGACTGTTGGAAACTCAATGGCTAGTGACCTCTTCACGCCCCTAGTTGTGGGACATCGACTTCCTCGATCACCTTAAATACACCAGCATATGTAGCCCTGAACTTATCCACTAGTGAAGTAATCATCGACGAACTCCTCAATCTTACCCCTTGTGTGGTATATAAATGCTATTGAATGAGTGCGAGGTTTACCACTTGACGAGTGACGAGGATTAAAACCTCTATATATTATCTTTAATATATAAAAGATCATACGTCTTCATGGTCGTAACCTTTGAGGTGCACGACCTTACTGGTCGTAGAGATTCGAGAGGTTACATAATGGGCACCTGGTGGACGAAGGCCCAAGCCAAGCTTCCCGGAGAGCTACTCGTAGAAGGTAGAAGCGATTCCAAGGTATATTATCTATCAGTATGATGAATGGAATACGTGCATATTCCATCGACGTATCTTATCCAAGACACACCGATGAACAACCTCCGATGCGGTTATATGTTTCATAGACATATAACCGCCAAATGGTTGATTCTGTATCAACCGTCACTTGACTCAGGCAGACGCAACGCCGCATCGAGCGCCTTCTCGAATGCTGTCACCTCTTGAGGGCTATTTAAAGATGGAACACAGGCGGATCAAGGGAGGAAAGAAGCGAGGAGAAGAAGGAAGACAAAAGCACAAGCCATAGATTCGTATAATAGTTACGAGTTAGCAAGAGGCAAGCGAGTCCTTAGGATATACCTTGTAAATTCAGTTCATATTAATAAAAAGCGGTCCATTATTCCCGAGATTTCCCGTCATTTTCTCCTTTCTATTTTCGTAAGATCGGCGTCTTGATCGTCGACAATTGTGGCGCCGTCCGTGGGAACGCGGCGTGGAATCTCGAAGATTTTCTCTGCTCATCAAATCTTTGTCCATTCCCGTCCGTGATTCTTGATCGCGGTTATGGCGGAAGTTGGGATGAAGAAAATTGGTTCGACTTGAGGACTACGCCGACCTCGACATGGATGCATGTATGCGCGCCATGGAGGAAAGCGGAATCTCTTCATCATCCTCCTCTGCTTGGCTCGCCAGGCGTAAATCGCGAACAACCGGATGGATGAAGACACATCGCTCACGATCAATGGTGGTCTCGGAGAAGTGTTTCGACCAGTTCGAACACCCCAAATCTCAGCAAGCGACCCTTTGGACCGGCAAGAAAGGTGACAAAAATTCAACACCGCAACCGAAGTTCAACATACCTTTGATGCGATCATGGTTGATAGGTACTCACGGTGGCTTCTAGTAATTCGTGAGTCAACCGACACTTAGTGGCGGTGTCAATGAAACCTCCATTGGTCGTAAACCAAGTGGGGATGATAAAGCTCGACATTCGATCGATTCGCCAAATCGGTGAGGTCCTTTCAAAAACCTCAGGAGGTGCGATCACCGATCGCTCTCGTCGTGGAAGCTTTCGCATGAAGCTCGAGAGGCTCTCCGTTGATTACGATGGAAGCTCATCGAGAGGACCGCTGCTGGAAGCACGAGGTCAATGTGATCGGAGATACGGATCACAATGCCGTGTACGGTCCTCCACACATTGCCTCGCCACCACGTCCTAATGGAGATGGTACGGGTGGTCAAGCACCAAATGCCGGAGGTGACAGAAGCGGTAGATGTTCACGGTTAATACGTTTGATCCTTCCCAAACCAATGTGAGGGACGGGCAAGATCCACGAAGATCGGAGGATGTAAGCCATCGAACACCTTCTTTGGCGAAATCTTTGAGACCTTGGTAACTATACAAAACTGCAATGAGTCGGGATATTTTAAATACTTACGACCACCTTACGGCAAAGACTCGGGTTTTGTCCAACTCGCTGAGTCAAGTATCGGAGATTATCCAACAGACAATGCGGCGCATTTAAGTTTATCGGAGCGAAGGCACCGCTAAGTCGAACCATGACTTCATCACGGCATTCTTCCCAAGCGAAGCCTACATGGTCGCGTTGAGGATCAATTGACACTGCGACCACCTCGGCGATTCCGACCAACCGATCACGAGGGAGGATTATTTCAAGAATCCTCGCCATCGCCGTCGAGCGAACCATCGCTTGGACACGGTGATCTCGGCATCATCCGAGGCGAACAAGCGGTCGGCGTTTACTAACGTCCACGACCGGATCGGGACATTAGAGCATCGACAATCTGTTCTAGAAATCGATCTCCAGCCGATTACAATCCGGTGCCTTTTCAAAGAAGGCGCCACAAAACTATCACAGGCTGTCGAGCTTTCTCGGCGGGGCTCGAGGCTGTACGTTGGCCAAATAGGTTCCAACCGGCCAATATGGATAAATTCAATGGGACACAAAATCCCTTAGAATTTCTCCAGATATACACCACCGCTATCAATTGCGGTGGTGATGAAAATGTAATGACGAATTATCTTCCTCGGTTTTAGAAGGATCGGCCCGATCTTGGTTGCTTAACCTTCCGATCGGATCCGTGTATGCTTGGGAGCAACTCTGCGACCTTTTAATTACAAATTTTGAGTGCGTATGATCGCATACGAAAGGAAGAAGCGATCTCCATAGGATACGGCAAAAATCAAGCGAGACTCTCGGCGTTATATTAAAAGATTTAGCCAAGTCCGTAACTCAATACGGTCGCGAGAATCTTACATTATCCAAGCCTTCAAAGCGGGATTAAGAAATCGAAGGTTTCTGAGGATTTAGCTATACATCCTCCACGAACAACCATCGAGCTCTTCGACATGGTGACAAGTGCGCTACGGCCGATGAAGCGGTCGAGTGGAGCAAGTGTTGATCGAAAGGATAAGATCCCCAACTTTGGCTTAGATAGGGCGGAAAAGAAACTAAAGAAGACTCTCAAGAAAAGAAACATGGCGAGCCAACAACAAAGAGGTTACATTGTTCTGAAAAATCTACAAAAGGAAGAAAAGATTATCTTGGTCGTGGCAAGGCCAAAGCTCGACTAATGGTTACAAGAAAAACAAAAAATGGTGTCCTCTTCATCGTGAGAGGACACGATTTGCGCAATTGTCGTGCTTGGCAAAAGAAGGTGGAAGATTATTATGCGGGTAAAGGACCACTCCCGTCGATTCAAGAGCTCGGAAACAAGCTCCAAGAAGGACAAAGATGGTGACGAAGAGATGGAGTACCAGAACCTCGGCTGCACCGTTGATGTGATCTTGATGGTCTTCTTCGTACGAGTCCAACGTCACTGAAAGCCATGGGCGAAGTCAACCTTACCGAACCCGATCGCCGTTAAACCTTCAAGGTGGTGGAGACAATAATCTCCTTCGACAAAGAAAGCGCCCTATTCCTTCAACTCGACCGGTAGGTTTCCAATTGTCGTTGAGCCTACTATTAATAAGCGCAAGGTTAATCGGGTTTTGATAGATGGGGTAGTTCTTTGAATATTCTATTTGCAAGTGCTTTAGAAGATATGCATATTCCCAAATCCAAGGTAAAACGGTGAAATATGCCTTTCACGGCATAGTGCACGGTCTCTTGCCAAACCAATAGGGCACTTGTCCCTACTAGTTACGTTCGGAAAACCCGACAACTTCCGAGCGAGAAAAGTTTCATTCGATGTGGTGAACTTGAGGCGCATACAATGCAATTCTCGATCGTCGGCTTTAGCAAAGTTCACGATAGCCACGCATTACGGTTATCAAAGTTTGAAAATGCCGGGACCGAAAAAGTGTAATCACGGTCGAGGTGATCGGAAGATAGCCTACGCATGCGATCGGAAGTGTTTAGAGTGGTCGATGAACTTCCGACTAGGGAACTAACACCGTTAACATGCGGTCAAAAGTTCAAGGCGAAGATGACACCAAAACCTTCCGAGCCGGTTGAAAGAGGTACAACTTCGATGGGCGCTTCTCGAGGGTGCCAAGATGCGGTCGGGACGGGACTCGACCCTAAATAGGAAGAGTCGCTCGTCTCCTTCCTCCGAGCTAATCGGGGCGTATTCGCATGGCGGCGTCCAACATGCCCGAGTCCCGTGAGGTGATCGAGCATAGGCTAGCTCTGACCTAACAAAAACCGGTCAGCGAAGCTACGACGTTTACTTTGATCGAAAGAAGCAATCGAATGAGATCAACAAGCTTCTCAAAGTGGGTTCATTCGTGAGGTCGACCACCCAGTGGCTCGCCAATCTGTAATGGTTAGAAAAGCCAGCGGAAATGGCGAATGTGTATTGACTTTACAGATCTTAATAAAGCTTGTCAGAAGGATGACTTTCCCTTCCTCGCATTGATCAACTTGTAAACTCTACTACGGTGTGAGTTGTTAAGTTTTTGGATGCTTACTCGGGTACCACGGATCAATATGAGTAAACAAGATGAAGAAAACTTCCTTTATCACCCCATATGGTACTTCTTGTTATGTAAAAATACCATTTGGTCTCAAGAATCTTTGGTGCAACATTCCAAAGGTTGATGCAAAAGACCTTTAGCCCTCGGTGGGTCGAATCTTGAAGCCTACGTTGATGATGCAGTCGTTAAAAGTGTCAACACGGGGATCATATTCTAGACACGCAGAGACTTTCAATAACTTAAGGCGTCATAACCTTAAGTTAAATCCGAGAAAATGTGTGTTGGAGTTTAGTCGGAAAGCTTCTTGGGTTCCTAGTTTCAGCTAGAGGCATTGAAGCAAATCCAACGAAAATCGCCGCCATCGATCGAATCGCGATCCAACCACAAAGAAGGAAGTCAGTTAACGGTTGTATGGCGGCGTTAAGTCGTTTCATAGCGGTTAGGCGAAAAAGGACTACCTTTCTTTAAGCTTCTCGGAAACATAGGAGTTTGAATGGACTAAAGAAGCAAGCGCGCTTTGAAGAATTAAAGCGGTACCTTACGAGTCCCCAATCTTAGTTTCTCCAAGATTGGGAGAAACATTACTAATTTACGTGGTCGCAGCGCCACAAGCGGTTAGTGGTGTCTTGGTCGTAGAACGAGACAATGTTCAACGACCAATATATTACGTAAGTGAAGTCTTACATGGAAAAAGAAAGGTATCCATAGGTACAAAAATTGCTCTATGGTCTCCTTATGGCTTCAAGGAAACTAAGGTATTATTTTAGGCCCACAAAGTGGTCGTACCTCTGGATATCCCTTGATCAAGTCTGGGAAACAGGAGTCATCGGGACGAATATCAAAATGGGCGGTTGAGCTTGGGCGTTCGATCTCCATTTTGTCCCACGAACGACAATCAAGTCCCGGACAATAGCGAATTCATTGCGAATGGACAAACCACGAACCCACCCAAGGGCGATGCGAGCACCACGGCGAGTGGACAATGTACCGATGGTTCCTTGATGTTGCATGGCTCGGGGTCGGGTCGTCTTGATTTCCCCTCTTGGCGAACAAATAAAGTCGTCATTGGTTTAACTTTCTGCTACTAACAATGTGGCGAATATGAAGGTTTCTTGGCGGACTTGGCGACTCGTCGCTCGGGATTCGCAGATTGCTAGTGGCGATTCTCAACTAGTAGCGAATCAAGTAGGAAAGAGTATCAATGCTCTAGTACCAAGATGTCATCATATCTCGGCGGAATGCGAAACTCGAAAAGTATTTCTTGGTTTCGGATCCAACACATTCCTAGAAAGAAAAACTTTCTGGCAGACCAGTTGGCCCGGATGGCTTCCACACGGACATCCGTCCCGCCCGGAGTTTTTCTCGAGAAACTCGATTCACCCTCGGTAGTCGAGCCTTCCGAGGACATAGATGTTAGCAAGGAGGTTGCACACCTCGATTATGCGAACATGGATGCTCCACATGTCGATGATGGTTGGCGTCATCATGATCACGGTAGAGATTGGATGATATCGATCTACAATTATCTTCAGCATGACCTAATTCCAAAAGATGATGTAGAGGCTGATCGCATTGCACGAAAAGCCAAATCATACACTCTCATTGAGCGTACCTTGTATAGCGAGGATCTCACGGAGTGTTGATGAGATGCATATCTCACTCGGATGACATTAAATTGCTAGCGAAATTCATGGAGAGTCGTGGAGCACATCATTCCTCTGAACTTTGGTTGGTAAAGCCTTTAGGCAAGGATACTCTTGCCAAGCGCCTTCATGATGCAAAAGAGCTCGTGGCGAAGTGCGTACAATGTCGGTTTCATAGTCGACAAGTACATCGGTAGTCTCAAGCTTTGCAAACAATTCCTCTTTCTTGGCCTTTTGCAACCTGGGATTTGGACATTAGGACCTTTCCCAAGAGCACCGGGGCTTTGAGTTCTGTTCGTTATGATTGACACGTTCACTAAATGGATCGAAACCGAGGTTGTAAAACTACAAGCCGAAGCGCCAGAGGTTCCTAACAAAAAGCGTGATTACGGTTTGGTGTACCGATCGTATAATCGCGATAACGGTGCCCGATTTTCAGCGGCAATTTCTAGGAATTCTATGAAGAACTAGGTATCAAGATACATTTAACCACATTGCTCATCCACGAGCAATGGGCGATTGAGCGAGCCAATGGTATCATAATGCAAGGGATCAAGCAGCGAGTATTCGATCGATTAATTCGGTCGAGCTTGGGTTCAAAACTTCCATACGTATTATGGGCGTTCGTACCACGACTAGTCGTGCTACGGTGAAACACCATTCTTTATGGTTTCTGGGCGAAGCCATGCTTCCTCGAGCTTAAAATTGGTTACTGCTCGAGCCGATTCCTTTTAGAAAGTGATCGGTGTGAGCGGCGACTTGCGACATCAATTTCCTTGAAGAACAGCGAAACCAAGCTTTGCTACGATCGATCTACCCGGCAAGCCATGCGTCGATTACTGATCGAAGGTGCAACCTCGCTGACCTAGCGTAGGTGATTTGGTTCTTAGAAAAATTGAGAACCAAGCGGTGCAACAAACTTTCACCTAAGTGGGAAGGTCCATACTGCGTGGTCGGTTACGGCGGGATCGTGCGATTAGCTATGACCGATGGGCAAGTTTTGTCTAATTCTTGGAATATTGATCAATTGCGTAAGTTCTATGTTTACTTTCATGTATTTCATTTACATTCTTTTTCAATAAAGATGCTTTTCCTTAAAAGCGATAAGTATGGTTGTTTATGCTTATTATTTATCGCATCAGTGGTATGCCATTCCGTTCTTTGGTTGGTCGGAGAAGACTCTCATTCTCTCCGATATTCCTTTGATAGGATCTCCACTACTCATGGTTGCCGACTTGAATGTCACCGACCACCTGGTTTTAGGCGTGATCATTGCTTCAATGATACACGCATCGACAGACATTCTTTTCTTAAAGAATCATACGAGTATGAGAATACCAACTCGAGACGGTTTACTTGGTTTCGTTTCTTTCTTGAATTTGAAGATTGTTATTTTATTTCAACATTACATTTCTAATCAAGTTTGGCTCTTGGTCGGGACACGAAAGCCTCTGGTGAAGTCTCTCCTCTCTCGCACGTGGTCACCTTGCTGGAAGGAGCTTCCTAGTGACGGTCCTTTTCCTCGATCCTCATTGCGATCGGATTTGATCATGAGCACGTTTAGCGACATATTTTAACAAATCTTTAGTTCTTGAGATTCGATCAGACAGATCCAAATATTTTCTAAACAACGGTACTTATCTCTTCATTTCATTTTTGCATACATTCTTAATGCATATCTTCTTATCGGCAAAATCCGGTCTTTGTTATGTCTTGACTACAAGTGGTATTTCATAGTACTTGATAATGGACAAGATCTAGACTAGTCGAAATCGTCATCAGTTCGACCACATGATTTCCTAGTATTTCCTAGATCGTTGTCATAGACATTATCGACACTCTTACCATAGTCATCGTTATTACTCAATTTCTGGTCTCTTGCTTTCTTTTAGTAACGTTCATCTACTAACATAGCGATCGGGGCTAGGAGATATATGAGTATTTAACAACATTGACAAGCGAGGATCTTCTTTGACAAAGGTAAGTTTTCATTTTACATAGTCTAATATTACATCTGTTTACATATTAGGACCTCCGGTGAGTCGCTATGAGATGGAGATCCGACTTCCATTTCACAACTTTCTCTCGAGAGGTTTTACTTCCTCGAAAAGTTTTGTTGCTTCACTCTCAGAGCGATCGAAGTCCTCTTCTCTGACTTTAAGGTTAACAGAGAGGATCGGAAGCCTTTAGTTTTGCTAAAGCAACACTAACTCGATTACAATAGCTTCTTTCATTGTGCAGGTATGGTTTCCCTCATAGTTTTGAGCGGACCTTTGAGATCTTCCAAAAGTTGACCAAAGTAGTCCATCTTTTCCGTTGGATCTCCTAAAGAAGGCAAGCTTGATCACGATCCCATATCGAAGATCATCTTGTTAAGAGCCTTGATCTTCTCATCAAGGCCAAATACAAGAGCTTCCTTTTGCCACGCTCAAAATCGAGGTCTTCTCCGCTCGTTCAAGTGCTACTTTTTACGCACGAGTAGATAAACAAAATTAATATACTCTGTACAATTGGAGTTATGGAATCTTGGTTAGGTCTCCCACCGGTTACCTTTGATTTTCTTCTCACAAAAGTCGAAAACCTCTTTTTGCTGGTCATCGCATGCTCGATCGACCGGTCTTTACTCGATTTTCTTCCCGACTTTATTATTAGGGCTTCCTTGGCCTTGATCTCTTCTTTAATTTTCTCTAAATCTATCAAATATGATAGAAAGAGAAGGAGAATCTATAAGGAGAATCAAGATAATAAACCTTAGGAGATCAAAGAGAAATGTACTTACTTCTCGGATCGGAGTGTTTTGCTCCAAAGTTTTTATTATTTGGGTCGATCCTCCGATCCATGACATAGTTTTCGACCAAATGCTACAAAAACAAAATTCCTTTCTTTAGCAAGCTTTCAAAGCGCAAAGAAAGAGTTATAAGAATGGTCGTAGAACACTTACCCGAATTGCCATATCATTATATTCGGAGAAGATTGTATCTGGACCAATCTTGGCTTGATGGTCCGATATCTTTCCCCAGGCTTCATCAAGTTTCTTATCCTCGATAAATCGGGGAGAAAAAGGGAATTTGTTAACACGAGAAGTATTTCTGGAGGAGGTGGAACTGTTGAGGGTCTCTGGGATGTCTACCTCGGAGAAGGAGTAAGGATTACTAGAGGATCTGACGAATCTTTGAAACACTGCTCGGGGCTTCTTTGCTACTTCATCCTCGGTAGTTTTGCTTTAGGAGTATCACGGTGGGAGCCTCCACGACCACCTCTACCTTAGGAACTTTTTCTGAGGGTGCTCTGTCGGACACCAGGAACACCGAAGATCTAAAGCGAGAAGAGAGAAGGTAAGGAAGATCCAAGGTATGTATAAATACGATCTCTTCATTTTATATATATATCTTGTTGTTTTTGAATTTACCCTTGTAGCGCATCGAAGTGAAGTTAGTTATGTGGCCTTCCTCTTCTTATCAAGCGATTTCACTAGTTCTAAAGCGGTAGGGTCGACTAGATCTTGCACATCCGCGATCGGAAATCGGAGCGATATCCGCGACCATTTGGTCGAGGTCACGATCGTACGGTCGGTAGATGTAGATTCGTCTACCTCCACAACGATGGCCTCGGTGGGCAATCGGAGGTTCTCGATGACCTTCTTTGGAAGATACGACGACCGCCTAAATTCATCATCAAAGATAGTTAGACGATAAACATAATTTATCCAAAATATTATTTGTTTCGGTTACCTACCTCTGGAAGGCTTACATCCGTGTGGTCGAAGGAGATCGGATCATCAATTGGCTCACATCTTTGGTGACCTTGTTGATTCTCAACCCAACCGACTACACATCAAAGAGGGTTTATGGTATACCGATCAAAAATAATATATCGTCAAAAAGACGATTGATATTTTTACCTTAAGTCTTTCAATCCTTTCTTGTGGAAGCAACCGCTAAGATCCGAGAAACTAGCCTTATCGCTAGGCTCTCGTATGAATCATCTTGATCTGACTTCTAATCTCATCGTAAGATAGAGCGTAAAGGTAAGATGAAAGATTTAAGGATCTGAAATAATTAAGCGAGATAGGAAAACTGGTCGAATCGTAAATGGCTTACCATTTTTGGAATCTCAGTCGTATCATCACGACCAATGTGCGAGCATCTTATGTGCTCGGGCCTTCAAGCGCTAACGCGCGTGGAAAAATCCTTCACCACATGCCAAGATGTTAGACCTTTGGCGCTAAGAAGCTTGATTGCTTGACCTATTTTCCTCGTTTCCCTCTTTCTCAGTAGAGGAGTGCCATCTTGGATTCTCGACCGCCTTCTTACGAGAATAATAAAGGTGTCTTTCTTCATGATCTTCATATAGAACCCACTCTTCTTCCACGGCGACCACGAAGATTTTGAGTACATAAAAATGTACTCATCGACTTTCCATCATGGAGCGCAAGGTGCACTCTCCGAGCGTCCCAATCACTTTTCCGGACTTTGTCATCTGTAGTAGTACGGAATAGATCCGGATCGCTTGAATCCCCAAATGCACCGCAAAGATAGATAAAAATACCGAGATTGGCGATGGCATTGGGAGCAGATTCATCAATTCAACTCTATAATACTCCAAAACTTGAGGAAGGAAGGAGTGAATTGGTAGCGAAATCGCATTCGATATATGCGAGAAAGCAGAATTTCTCCATCTTCCTTTGCCGGGAATGTTCCCCAAATGCGGATCTCAGAAATCACATCCTTGCTGGGAGCATCCGATCTTCTCCAGATTCTCCAACTTTTTCTCACTTAGGTGGAAGCCGTCGGTTGGTTATTTGGTCCGACATGGTTAGGTTCTTTTGGGTGAGAAAAGCAAAGGAGGTCGGAGGTAGTTTTACTCGGAAGATGAGAAAAGAAAGGAGGAAGTGAAAAAACCTATGTTTACAAAGGGTTTTATAAGCTGAAATCCTAAACCGTAATAAGGAGTTGCAAAAAGGTCCAACGGACACGAAACTCTTCAAATCCCAAAGCAAAGTTCTCAACTTTCAAGTGAATACAAACCGCTTCAAATGCCTTTGTATTTAATAAGCGTCATCCGTACGATTTCATCGAAAGAAAGGTGTTCACGACCTATTCATTTAAAGTTCGGGGCTGGTAGCGAGGATTAAAACCTCTATATATTATCTTTAATATATAAAAGACCATACGTCTTCATGGTCGTAACCTTTGAGGTGCACGACCTTCTTGGTCGTAGAGATTCGGAGGTTACATAATGGGTACCAGTGGGACGAAGGCCCAAGCCAAGCTTAGGCGGGAGAAGCTACTCGTAGAAGGTAGGCGATTCCAAGGTATATTATCTACCGTATGATGAATGGAACACGTGCATATTCCATACGGCGTATCTTATCCAAGACACACGGTGAACAACCTCCGTGCGGTTATATGTTTCATAGACATATAACCGCCAAACAGTTGATCTGTATCAGCAGTCACTTGACTCCGACAGACGCAACGCCGCATCGAGCGCCTTCTCCGAGTAATGCGCCACCTCTTGAGGGCTATTTAAAGATGGAACACAGGCGGATCAAGGGAGGAAAAAGCGGAGAAGAAGGAAGACAAAGGCACAAGCCATAGATTCGTGTAATAGTTACGAGTTAGCAAGAGGGCAAGCGAGTCCTTAGGATATACCTTGTAAATTCAGTTCATATTAATAAAAAGCGATCCCATTATTCCACGAGATTTCCACGTCATTTTCTCCTTTCTATTTTAGTAAGATCGACGTCTTGATCGTCGACAACGAGGATCTAATAATCCTCAATTAATTAAATTGTTTACCTGTAATTGTTATTATAAACAGACAATATCTTCGTATTATTCGTAAGGATACCTTTATCATTAATAAGAGAAAAGCTTAGCCGAGTGGTCATAAACCATTTTATAACCACCCTATATGGTCATAAGTATTTCTACGACTACCTAATAGTTGTAAGATTTCCTATAACCACCTCATGATCGTAAGCCTTATTACGATCACTTTATGGTCGTAAGCTTTACCATGACCAGGTCAACTACAACCACCATGTGATCAACAAAACCTACAGACATATAGGCCCAATCGACTAGGTACACTTATGCGTTGTGTTTAATACACACAATAGTTAATATGTGTTGTTATTCTTCAGGATAACTGCACGTATTAAGCATCTATCTTTGACATAACTGCAAGGTGACATGGGAGGATTAGTCTCTGACAATAACCATCACTGAACGTGCGTATTTCATTAAACGGTGAGACACCTCTTGATACAGGACAACTTCTACCCCTTCACGCGCTATATAAGAAGTAAAGTCGGTGGAGAGAGGACATGAACAACGACAACGAACACAAGACAAGATCAGTAGACAAAAGTCATTAAACCCTAGTGCTAGTGATTTTTTCCCTGTTGTAAAGCATAGTCAATACAACAATATAGGAGTAGGGTTATTATTCTATCTGGAAAAGGCCCGAACTTATATAAAATCCTCGTATATTTTTCTGTGTGGTTTGACTCAAGGAGAGTCCTCAACATTCATTCATAAGATTGATACTAAACCATTGACAGTTGATGCCATCCGTGAGAATATTCTGATTTCTCATTTTGTTTTCGATAAATTGTCTTCATTTTTCAACTCTGATACTTTCATAGTAGGAGAATGGAACGAGGAGAATTGGTTCAATTTGAGAGACTACGTAGAAATTGACATGGATGCCTGCTACGAGTACGAGCAGGGCATCATTTCATCCGATAACAACGCCGTTTCCAGAGATCTTTCACCAGACCTAGGAGACCATGTCTGTAACACTCTGGCTATGTTGAAGCCAAGATGTTACCTAAAAGACTAACATACAACAACAATACATAATAATTTTAACCAATTTTCAAACAATAATATTTTTAACTAATTAGAACTAAGACATTTCTCTAAAATTCGATAGAATCTCCTTTGAATGGGTGATTAAACAAAGTTTCTAACATTTTAACATAGCAAGAATCAATATTTTCAATCATCCAAATTAAACATCAACGCTATCATAGTCTAAATATATTCTCAATAAAAGTATATCACTTATCAATGGAGCATAAATCAACTTAAGAAGTCTTCTCTTTACAACTAAGTTAAACCAATCCAACACTACTAAGCTCAAGCAAATAATGACCAAATAGCTACATCTAAAGCATCAATGACCAATCAGCAGCGAGGGTGATAAAATAATCGAAACCAAACCGTCTAATCCATCGGATGAACTTAAATGAACTTAAATGGCGAAGAATTAAGAACTTAGATGGATCGTCCTTGCTCACAGACAAAAAAATCACCCACCACGAAGGATGGTCACAAATTGAATCTAAAGAAAACATAAATTCTGAGAATTTTAGATATTTGAACTAATTTATTCCTTGTAGTTATATATGTGAAGTGCACTAAGTCTACCCCTTTCCCATGCATGTCGCAGCTTCGATGGGTACCTAGAAAGCACAACACAGCAAGAGTGAGTCCACGACTCAACAAAGTGCAATAGTAAATCAAACATAGCATCATAAGTAGTCAAAGGGAGTAAACAATCACATCATGAACAATCATCATTATATACCAGAAATCCATCTCTTTATGATAGCATCGTAAGCAGTCAAAAGGAATCAACAATCACATCATGAACAACAGCAGTATATACCACAAATCCATCTCTTATGCAGAAATGCAATGAACATGTCATGAATGCACCTCTTCACTTCTTAGCAATTACCGGTAATGCCGAGTAGTATATCCGTCGATACATATTCTAGGCCTGTGCCCTCTAGACACAGGGATCCAAAGCCCACACTCCACGAGTGTGGGGACCAAAGCCCGTCCAATGTATGACGGGGATCCAATACATACTCAAGGCCTGTGCCCTCTAGGCACAGGGATCCAATACCATGATGCAAATGCACATGTCCCATGACATTATAATGATTCATCATTATCATCATTAACAAGGTAGTCTCATTGCTCACCTTGTCCCATCATTATTGCCATCACTCATGAAATCATTACCATGTAAATATCATCATTTAAACATTGCCATGTAAGCATCCTCATGTAAACATCACTATGTAAGCATCATCACATAAACATTAGCATGCGTCGTCATGTAAACATTTTCATGTAAGCTTCATCATATAGGCATCATCATAAAAACATCATTCTTAAACTATGGCATTCATGCTCATCAACATTACCAAGCAGCAATCATCAACAATCAACTATGGCATTCATCAAGTATGAAATATAAAACTCATTAATACTACTTGCACTTGCCTCAACCGAGAGACGGAAGGCAAAAGGCGGAACGCTCTAACGCCGGGGTTTACCACCACCTTAGTGTTAGCCACAGTCGACTCACCACCATCATACATATGCATCAGCCAAGCATCAAATGATTAAAGGCAAACACACAAAATATCATATATGTTGTCATCTAATGCCTTACCTAATAATCTACTACAGGACAGTAACCAGAACGTGGCCTTCAATGGTAGCATGTGCAACCCCACTACCATCAGACCATGAAACGATCACCTCCAAGTAGCCACCTCCATTCCTTTGCACAGTGATAGACTAGCAAAGTAGCAAGGCCTACAATGTGGGCTCACCACCATAATCAACCGGAGATATGCCCCATGATCAACCATACAACATCAATTGAACACAGAGGAAAAGGTCGCAATTCGAGCAGTTACCAGAGGGGAAACCAACACCACCTGGAGCATCCTCTTGGCATGCGCTCAAGTCGGTGGTAGCACAACAACGTTAGCACCACCCATAACTAAGCCAAGACCACCCACCTCCAACATCACTCACCACATCTGATAGTTCATAAATGTTTCGATTAGTTCCATAGTTTGAAAAGATCCAAGCAAGCAAGATTGATACCATCCAACAGGTTGGTTGTCAACATTAACCTCCCTCAAGCATCTCATCATCTCAAGCTGATAATTTGCACCATCTGCATCTGATTCCTCATCATCTTCTAATGCTTAATGATCTTCAGGACAGCCAGGCCCTCCATCTGGACGACACGGAGTGGCAACGGCACCTCCTTGGTGATTGTCGCCACGGCCTGCAGAAATGACCTCCCTTGTGGGCATTTCATCAAACACCAACAAGGCTAGGCTGCTGCAGCGAGATGTGGTCGGCGGGGAGGAAGGAGCAACCGGAGTTGGGGAGGCTGGCGACGGCAGCGGAGGCGGTCGGGCCGGGTGGAGCCAGAGGTGGCCAGGCTGGGGCCAGAGCGGTGGAGCCGGCACCGAGCTAGGGGGCGACGGAGGCGGCAGGACCGGCCGAAGTCGGGGTGGATGAGCCGAGCCTGGGAGGAGCAAGAGGCGGCCGGGCGTGAGGCTGTGCTCGATGGCAGTGGCGACACCAAGGCGGCAACCGAGGGCGACGCTGGACCAGTCAGCGGCAGGAGGAGGCGGGGCAGCTCCACGAGCGGAAGGGGGCGCGACGGGGAGGTAGGAGGCAGTGAGGGGCCGGCGAGCCGACTGCTGGAGGCGGCGGCACCTAGGACCAAGCCTAGAGGAGGAGGCAGTCGACGACGGCCAAAGAAGGGGAGGGAGCGGCGCCATCCAAGAAGGGGCGGCGGCTCGGGTGGAAAAAGGGGGAGGGGAGAATTAGGTCTAGGGTTTTTCTTTTGTCCTCCCCCTTTCCTCTTGTATGGGTAGTTCGGCTAGGGTTTTGGGTTATGGGCCGGTAGCCCATACCTCCCCTAAGCCCTCTCCCTTCTCTTAATTCTTTTCCTTTTTAATCCCTTTCTATTTCGTCTTCAACTATTTAATCTAATGGGGTATTACAATGCCACAGAAAAGGTTGGTGAGGGCTCTCTCCCCATGACATTACGCCCAGATGAGGAACCATACTCCTCAAAGGACAAGGGTCCATCCGACCAGGGTCAGGATCGCGCCACGGTGAGTACAGAGCATGGCGAGGGTTCTCTCTCCAAATGTTCAAGCCTATCTAAGGTCATTCGATCTAGCACAACAAGTCCTGGAATTCATGATTTTGAGACTTGACGAGGATCTAATAATCCTCATTTTATCATTTATCTGTAATTATTATTATGGGTAAATATGACGTCATACGATTCTACGACCAGTACCCAGTCGTAAGTCCTTCTACGACTACCCCCTGGTCGTAAGTTCTTCTATGACCAGCTCAGCTATGACCACCACGTAATCAATTGGGCCCACTTTCCTGTAAGCTCTATTGATGATGGAATCTAAGCAGTTAATATACGTTGTTATTCTCTGAAGTAATTACACGTAACGCACCATTATCTCTGACAAGTAACTACCAAGCGACGTGGAGGGGTTACTACTCTGGTGATTACTACCATTATTACATCCATTATATGGAATAATGAGGCGCCTCTTGACCTAGAGGAACGACTACCTCTCCGCACACTATTCAAAGGGCTCAATCAGAGATGATAGGGGCAAAGACAATCGGGAACATAAGTATTAGACTTTATCTTGACTGTAACCAGCATACAAAATACAATACACACAGGAGTAGGGTTGTTATTATCTCCGAAGAAGGCCTGAACCTGTATAAAAATCTCTGTGTTGTTCTGTCTGTGTGATCAATTGTGGAGATCTCTTGAATCAAACAATCTTGACGTAAAATCTGTTCTAAAACACCGATATGACTCAATTAACACCTAATAACCATCACCATTTGGTTACCCCATGAGGTGTATTGTTAAGCCCGCTTCACCTGCGGATTCAACCACACCCCCGTAGGGTCCACCTTTAGTTGGAGACGATTATAACCCGAAATTCCCCTTCTTGGAGGGGATTGATCTAAGTCACGAGGCGTTGCCTTTCGACTACTCCTCGAGTCAGGAGGACTTAGACACGAGTGGAGATAATAGCACTCAGGAGCTCTTTGTCCTCCCCTCAGATCCTAATCTCTCTCAAAGAGGTAGGGCTGGGGATGCTTCCTATCACACACTCACTTCGAGCTCTCGTGGTGATGACGAGAACGCCTCCGGTGATGAACGGGATCTCCACCTTCATGAGCATGGCTGAAATCCTAGAAATGATCGCTCTCCACTGAGGCATGCTCTAGCTGACTCAGACATTGATGATCCTAACACCATTGAGAGAAGAAGAATTGCTACCGAGAGGTCCTTACTTGGGCGCATCAAATACCAGTCAGAAGAAGCTCAAGAACTTCAATGAATCAATGACCTAATCAAAAACCCAACTCAAGAGCTTGAACAAACACCATGCTACGACTTCTTTGCCCAAGAGATCGCACGAAGACTTTAGGATACAATGGTCAGGCTTGAGCGGACTCGACAACACTGTTCTAGTAGTCGTACTGAGACAACTCCATCGAACGTCAGTCGTTCAGATGACTCTCCTCGTTCGTGGAGAACAACAAGACAACAGGTCTGGTCGATTTCCTAACCACAACCTTAGTCGGACAAGAGTCCCTCAAACAATTGGTGATCGACAAAATCCTAGAGGAAGTGGTCGTTCACCACTTCTTCCGAGAAATCTGCACCAGCAAATGGAGTATGAGGAGTATTACCCTCGTAGGGATGAGATCTATGATAGGTCAGGTCCACTTACCACTGGGTATCATTGAGTATAATTTCCTGATGATTTTAACCCTTCTTTCCCGCAAAGAATGCGTTATGATATTATTACCGGATGTCGGGCGTTTTCGCCTGACCTTCAAGTAGTTCGTTGGTCGTCCCGGTTCCAACCAGTGAACATAGAGAAGTTTGATGGGTCATAAAATCCCATCGAGTTTCTTCAAATTTATACCATTGTTGTTCAAGCAGCAGCAGGAGAGCATGTCATGACCAATTACCTTTCTACTGTGCTCGAAGGATCTGTTCAGTCATGACTGTTAAATCAGCCACAAGAGGCAATCTATTCATGGTAGCATCTATGCGACCTATTACTAGCCAACTTCTAGGGCACTTACATCCGCCCAGGAAAGGAGGATGACTTGCACAGAATGCGACAGGATTCTCACAAGAACTTCCACCAATTTATCAGGCATTTCAGTCAGGTTCGCAATTCAATTCCTGAAATTTCTAACTCTTTTGTCATCAGAGCATTCAAGTAGGGAGTCTGCAAATGAAGGACCACAGAGGATATCGCTCTAAATCCTCTAGCTACCATCACCGAGCTCTTTGAAATGGTCGACTGTTATGCAACTGCTACAAAAGCGGTCGAGTGGAAACGCACGATTGATCGTGACGATAAGGAAACTCGAAGAGCGGGCGAAGGTAGCAAGAAGAAAGATAAAAAGGCTGAGAAATCCAAGAGCAAGAGTAAAAGCCAAAAGCTTCAAGTCAAAAGCTCTAAGTAGGTCTTATCCATGAGCGATAAGGAGCCTCGGAGCTCCAAACCATACCCTGATTGGAGCAAAGGTAAATGCTCTGAACGAAAGAACGACAAACCTAGGTGGTGTCCTTTCTGCAAAAAAGGACACAACCTTCTGAAAGCATCTAGGTCCCCAGTAGTGGTTTTGGTCATTAATGTCAACAATGTTTAAGGGACTAACATTTGTACTAAGATGTTTTAAGGATTAGTCCCACAGAATGAATGATGACATGAAAATGGCAATGCAAAGATGATAAAGATCGACTTGGCTCAAGCAAAGGTATAATATGAATTAAAGATCCTTTTGTAGTATTTTATCGATCTTGGTGTATGGAGGAAAGATCGGATTTGTAGGTTAGATGCCGTACTATAAAGAGGGATCTCAGTTAGTAGCTTGAGGATCTATTTTGTGCCATGTTGATCAACTAAGTGTCATGCATTGCATTTGTTTTTGTTTATGGAAAACTGTTCAGAAAAATCGGTTAGACTACAAGTATTGAGTGGTGTTACCGCAAGTCGGTAATACTGGATTTATATGACGGTATGTATTTTTCAGAGAGCTTGTCTTGAATGGTTTTTATTGAAATCCCAATTGTCGGTATGACCGTTGTGTATGAGCGATATTACCAATACAAGCAGCAGAATGTTTTTAATAGAGAACATGTTTTGGGGGATATTCTTGAATCTTGAAAACTGGTAAGTCTGCAAGTGAAAAGAGGTATTACTGCAAGTCGGTAGTACCGAAATATATTGGCGGCATGTTTTTAAGAGAGAGGTTCTCAAGGATCTAGTTGTAGAACAGTGGTCGAAGACACTGGTCGAAGATACTGGTTGTAGTCTTGTAGACAGTGGTCGAAGACCCTGGTCGAAGAATAGTGGTCGAAGACACTGGTCATGGAACAATGGTCGTAGACACTGGTCGTGGAATAGTGTTGAAGACACTGGTCATAGAATAGTGGTCATAGACACTGGTCGTGGAACAGTGGTCGAAGACACTGGTCGTGAATAGTGGTCGAAGACACTGGTCGTAGAACCTGGTCGAAGACCTGATCGAGGACCTGGTTGAGTACCAATCGGTTTTACCACATTTGTTAAGCGGTATTACCGCATGTCGGTAATACCGATCTTTCTGGCGATATGTTTTTTCCAAGGAGCGTGTTTTTTGGGATTTTCTTGAGCTCTGGAAATCGGTAGTACCGATATAGCCGAGCGGTATTACTGCTGTGCGGTAATGATGATTTCTAGTTTGCAGAAGTCCCGCAACCTTTTTAATGGCTATTTCAGGTGCATTTAATGAATAACAGTCGACCGTTGAGAGTCAGCTGCGGTAATACCGGGCTTGAACGGCGGTATTATCGCAAATGCTGATTTCTTCAGGGTTTTGACTCTAACGGCTAGTTTTTGTCGGTGGGGGTTATAACTACCTCCCCATTTGCCTCTAGCAGGATGTGGCTGAGCTTATTCACTCTCATTGAATACTCTTGAGCTCTTAGACACTCTCTACTACTCATTTGTTTTGAATTCTCATTTTGAGGTAGTTGAGAGCATTCAAGTGCATTGTATCATTAGTTGATCTTGTTGGCACTTGATTCTTCCTCAAGCAAACACTTGGTCTATTACTCTTGGTGATTGTCGGCACCTAGACAGCTTTGGAGGAAGTTTTGTGTGGTGTGCTCTTGAAAGAAGATTGTGAAGAGTCCCGGCAAAGGATTGTGAAGTGGTTGCATGCTCACCATCTCCGGAGTGGAGGAAGAGCAACGATAGTGATTGAAGGTGAAGGCTTAATTTGTGGAGCCGATTTGATTGGTTCAAGCTTCCTTAACGTGGACTAGTGAAGACCACTAAGTCTTCGATACCACGGGAAAAACTTCTGTCTCCATTGTGGTTTTATTATTGTCTTTACTTTTACGTATTTACATTTCTAGCAATTTATTTATGTAGAATTGCTTTGCTAGAATTGTATCTAGTTTAGACATAGTTCATAATTGTTAATTAGTCAAAAGTTTTAAAAACTTCCCATTCACCCCCTCTAGTAGGTTATCCTTGATCCTACACCTTCACAACTACCGAGTTTTTCAACGGAAACTCGAGGAACTACTCCTGCAGGGGACCGCTTCCTACACTTGAAGAGGTGGGGCAAATGAGTGGTCGAAAATCATCATCAGATGATGAGGAGATATCGTTTCAAGATCCAGAACACACCATTGATCATATCTATGAGGGATCTTCGGCAAACAAGTTGAAATGACAGCTCAAAGCTGTCGAACATGAGGAAAATTCTATCGACCCAGTTCTTGTCAATAAAGTACTAAAGTGGTCGGAAATCACCATCTCTTTCGAGAAAGGTGACTGTTCGATCCCCTCTACCCGACCTGGTCATTTTTTGATCATGGTCGAGCCCACTTCAACTCCATTTTTGCAACCACATATTGTCTAATCTTTTTAGAAGCTCTACAGTTAGAAGTCCTTTGTGAGGATTTACCTTGCTGTATGAAATGCATTTGCAATTGTCTATACCTGGTAAGTTTTGTCATCCTGCAACCTTGATGCATGAATTTGCCAATTGCAGTCAAGATGAGTGCAAGATGCTCCAAACCTCATATGCTTACTATATTTAATGTTATACTCAAACTCATTTAAAATTGTATAATATCTAAGAGCTCGCTTAAAAGTACTTTGGCCAACAAAGATAGAATCCACTTCTACTACTGGATTATTAAGGTCAGTCACATTGAGAGGCTCCAATAGAGCTTTATCATTAACATCCTCTTCAAGCTACTCCTCATTCTCAGTAGGATCATATTCAAAAATATTATTATCTGAATCAGAAAGGTTGTACATGCTCTCACCATCCACTCCAATATGATCATCTTTTTCACTTTGTGGGTCACTCACATTATCGGGCTCAATCACATTTCTTGGCTCACCTACAATTCATCCTGAGGAGGAGGTGGAGCAACTAAATCATAGCTAGCTTGGGTAGATGGATCCATTGGTAAGTTGAGAGTAGTGTTGTTGGCTGGCTCTGATACCTCCATTCCTAGCAATGGATCACCTTTCCAATATGGAGCTACATCCATCACCTGCACATTCATCAACACCCTTCTATTTTTCTCCAATGCAAATGCGATAACCAAATCTGCATAAGAGCGTATGTCAACGTGCTCACTAAGGGCATCATTCCAAATGGACGCAAGGAGATATTTCGGAGTCTTCGGGGTGTTACTTTGCATTGCGTCGCCAAAGGGATGCCATTTCTTTAAATACAAACGAAAGCGATGCTACTGAACCTATTTTCCCTACTTGGAGAGCGCATAACAGGTTACAGTCACCTTTTTGGTCCATATGTTTCATGTCATGAAAAAGGCTCGTTGTCCCCATCATTTTTAGGTACTTCAGTGCTAGGTTGCCTACCATATAATTCACCTAAGTTATTCGCCTTAAGTTTGTTAATAGCATTATAAAGAAAATAGTGTAATTTTTGCATAAACAAGGAGTTGCATCATTTATTTGGAACTCTCAGCTTTTAAAATTCAATTTCGATGGAAGAAGTCTATTCTACTCCCTCAAGTATCGATATGCAGACACCTAACCCACTGAACTTAAAAACTAGCCCTTTGACACCCCGAAGTTGCAAAACCGGATAACCTACCCCCTCCGGCTGTTTCGTGCATTGGTTTTGCTAATGTGGCGTCTGGGTGGCCTGGTTTCACTAGGTCTGCTAGGTGAGGTGGCTTCTTTGGCACTTGGGCCCACCTGTAAGTGGCGTCCAGGTGGATCAAGGAGGCTAAGGGCTGCCCAAGACTTGGATAGCGAGCTTCAGAGGCGGGAGGAGCCCACGGCGGTGCGGGCACGGCTTGCCAGCGGCGGGGTGAAGTCGGCAAGGGGCGGGCAATGGGGCTGGGAATGGGTGGCCAAGGGGATGAAGGCTTGGTGGAGCGACGGCGGCGGGCGCTCGGGCCATGTGCGGCGTCGGTGGTGGGGCGGCACGGGGAGGATGAGGGCGCAGCACGGGCTACGCCCGAGGGTGGGGAGGTCGGCGGTGGGGTCGGGGGAGCCTGGGGGTGGCCGTGGTGGCGGGGCAACGACAATCGGGGGCGGAGGAGAAGGAGTGGCGGCGGCAGTGCCTCTCGGCGGTGAAGAAGAAAAGGGGAGGTAGGGGAAGAGTGGAGGGTGGTTGAGGGCGCGGGGTGATGGGGTTGGAGTGGCGGAAGACTCCCAGCGCACCGGTTTCGACGGCGAGGCGGCGCGACCGAAAAATGGGCCTGCTTGCGCCCCGCACTCTGCGCCATCGCTTGCTTCACTCGCGCCTAGCTCCATCCCCTTACCTCCCCCCAAGGTTCTTCCCCTCCCCCGTGTGGCTATATGAGTCCCAGTGCATTCCCCTTGCCATTGCTCTTTTCCCTCCACCATTTCTTCTTCTCCATCGAGCAAAGCCGAAGCCGCCGCTCCCGTTTTTCAGCCTCGCCGTCGAAACAAGCGCTCCGGTGAGTTGTCCGCCACTCCAACCCCGTCACCCCGTGCCCTCAACCCCCCTCCACTCTTCCCCACCTCCCCTTTTCTTATTCACCGCTGAGAGGTGCCGCTGTTGCCACTCCTTCTCCTCCACCCTCGGTCGCCACTGCCCTGCCACCATGGCCACCCCCAGGCTCTCCTGACCCCACCCCCGGGCGCAGCCCGTGTGTGCGCCCTCCTCCTCCCCGCGCCGCCCACCGCCGGCGCCGCACATGGCCTGAGCGCCCGTCGTCGCCCTTTTGCTCCGCGCCGCCGGCCCCGCCGCCATCCCCTTGGCCACCCGTTCCCGGCCTTGCCCGGCCTTGCCCGGCGTTGCCGCACTTCACCCCGCCGGGCAAGCTCGAGCCGGAGCCGCACCACCCGTGGCCTCCTCCCCTGCTCTGGAAGCTCTGCTGTCCAAGTCTTAGGCAACCCTTAGCCTCCTTAATCCACCCGGACGCCACTTACAGGTGGGCCCAAGTGCCAAAGAAGCCAGCTCACCTAGCTGACCTGGCGAAACCAGGCCACACAGACGCCACATCAGCAAAACCACCACACAAAACAAGTTGGAGGGGCTAGGTTGTCCGGTTTTGCAACTTCGGCGTGTCAAAGGGCCGGTTTTTTAGTTCAGGGGGTTAGGTGTCTGTATGTCGATACTTGAGGGGTAGAATGGACTTCTTCCGATTTCGATTGATCTTGTTTGTGGCCTCGCTCATCCTACCTCAAAGCAATGCACAAATACATGTTGGGAGCACACTCATCTTCCGTTTCCTAAGAGATACCGTAGAGATTATTCGATGTAGTTTTAGCTTGAGTGAAAAAGAAGATAAGAATGGTAGGAAGAGAAAAAAACATTATTCTGCCTCGTCCAAATAACGATAGTTTGTTCAGTCTAAGGGCCTGTTTGGTATAGCTCCAACTCCTAGCTTCGTAGTTGGAGTTTGTGGAGCTGTGCCAAACGGGGTTGCTCTACAATTTTTTTGAAGTTGGAGTAACCAGGAGTAGAGCAGCCTGTAGTGCAAATTTTGGGAGCGGGTAGAACCTTGCTCCAATTGAGGAGCTGCGGACCAACAAAACAAAATACCCTTAGAAGTTTAAAGTAATTACCCACAATTTACCACTGATATACCCCACTTGTTCCGCAGCCCCCCACCCGTTTGCATCCTGCGCAGCCCGAGCCACCCTCCTCCCCGAGCCCTCGAGGCCCCCTCCTCCCGCCGGCGCCGCCCCTCCCCTTCTCCTCCCCACGCGGCCGAGCCCCTCCTCCTCCTCCCGCGCCGCCCCTTCCTCTTACTCCAGTGCGTCACCCACCTCCTCCTGCACTAGCCCCCACCTCCTCCCGCGCCGGCGTCGTCGCCCCTCCTCCTCCCCACTCGCCACCGCCCCTTCTCCTCCCCACACGGGTGCACGTGGTCTTCCTGAGCCCCGCAACCCATCGTAGAGAAACCCTAGAGAGGAGAGAAGAGGCGGCGGTGACCAGGGCGACGCCCCCTCCCCCGGCGACGACCACCTCCACAGTGGCGTCACCTCGCCCCAATCCTCGTCGCGGATCCTCGCCCCCAGATCCTCGCGCGGAACCCTCACCGCCCCGGATCCTCGTTGCCAACCTCCCTTGCACCCAGATCCCCTCATCGCCTTCCCCGCCGGCCGATTAGAATTTTAAAAACTGGCCTGTATAATTGAGCTTGTTGTTAGGTATCTGTGTAACTCTTTGTATAATTATCAGTTTTTTCAGCCTTGCAAGTGACATTACATGATTCATGGAGTTTAATATCTTAGTTTTATACCTGTTAGGGTAGAATAATTCAGAGAGATAGAGTTGATTCTTTAGCTGCATGTTGGTTTGGAGCAATCCCATGCCATGCAATATATGCATATGTGTCGAATCAGCTTTGTAGGTTAACCAGGTCCCAGGATGACCATTTCAAGGCCTTTTTGCTGTTGCTTGGAAACAATATTTGCATAGTTTTCTGTAGGCTGTGGCTGTTGTGTTATTCTGATCCATGGCTCAAATGGTTGGATTGGACATAATTTGCCATCAACGATCCACCCTTGTGTTGATGTGCAGAGCCTAACGATTAAAGTGTTGTGCTAAATTACAACTTTACAATTTCATGTTAATGGAAGCTTTAAGTTCATTCAATGTGGTTGATCTCTTAAATGTTCCTTTTTTGTTCAGACTACATGTTAGCCAACAAGTTTCTGCATATACAGTAATATTGTTTGCAAATTGTGTTCAACCATGATACTACCTGCTAAATACTTCTCGTGGCATCTCATTTCTCACTTATTCCACTCCATGTTCTTGTGCCAGTTTCTCGTGGTACGTCTCCTCAAGGGTTAATGCGAATGCATTAACCTGCCCACTGGACGAATGGCATTTAGGTTCAAATCTTGTTCATCGAAGCTATTGAATTGTGGTGCAGGTTATATCCATGAATGATGAATCTTATGTTTGTATTTTTCTTGTGTTGATGGCTTGATGACCTACATGTGTTATGGGCCTCATGGCCTTGCAGAAGGGCTACCAAGCTCAAGTAGGGAGAACCCTTTATCTGTCAGGTTTTTGCAGGGTTTCTGTCAAAACATGGTCTCCTGTTTTGGATTTGAAAATGTGAGAATTCCTCTTGATACTTGGATGATTATGTGGATGCAAATGATGAATTTATTTTGTGGTACCAGTGTGATTGTTTGCTAGTCGTTGCAATTGATACAAGTTGCAGTGCAAAACAAAAGAAAAAATTGATTGAAGTTGTATGAATTGATTGGGACCAATGCTTCTCTCTCACAGCATACAAAAGTGTTGTTGGTCCGATATGTCATGGGCGCACAGGCCCAGTGACACGATGCTTTCCCACGGATACCGTCTGGATGCGCAAGTACAGAGGCTACAGTAAAAAACCCATGTGAACAGTAATCAATCTTTAAAAAATACAAGTCACAAATCAAAGGGTACTCTCGTCTTTTTATATAGATAATTCTCATTTATGGAGTGGGAGTTGTCTTTCTAACCAAACACCCCCTCAGACTACTCCAACTTCTCAGGGCAGTAGATCTAAGAGGATTGGATCATATACTCCAACTTGAGATTTGGATTTACCCTCCCACCTCAATGACATATGGGGTCACCATAGGTCAATGACATGTGGGCCAGGAGGGTAAATCCTGAATTTCCATCTAAGAGGAGGGTATATGATCAAATTTTCCATCTAAGAGTGAAGCTGGAGTTGGAGTTGTAAAAACTTGGAGCAAAGTCATACCAAACAGAGCCTAATTAAAAAATCATTTTTGTGAGAAATTAAGAACTATTCATGGCCATAAGTTTGCTTAACAGTGTCAAATGGCAGCTACGAAAGGACTATTCCGCTCCATTTCCTATGTAATTCCGTGGTAGTTTTTCTACTCCTCACTCAAACAGTATGCAGCTTCTAGAAGTTTCATAATCCTAGTTTTTCTAGAGAGAGAGAGACTTTAGTGTCTAATTTTTTTTTAAAAAAAGTTGAGAACGACTAGTGTTAGCTTGATCCGCCCTAGATTCTAAAAAAAAACGACCCGCCCAAAATTCTTGAGTCCTGGGCGAAACCCATCCGCCATCTCCTGGGTCGACGAATACGCCATGGGACGAGTGGGCTACGGACCCAGGCGACTACAGTCTACAGTGATGCATGGTCCTTCCCATACCAATCCGCTAGTTTAGCCAGGATCCATTAGACTGTGTTCATATCTCAAGCCCACTTGTTGACGCAATCGCCCAACATGTATATGGGCTGGTATTGGGCTACGTAGCAAGGAAGAAATTTGCGTGGGAAAAAAAATCTCAACAGCATGTGCAGCAGGCAGCCAATCTAGAGCTCAGAAGCCAGATTGATAGATAAGGCATTAAGCCAGTTTAGAGATGAAAAGTGTCGTTCATCACTCGATCATACTGAAATGCAGCCGGGGGAATTCAGCAATCAGTTGAGACGCAAATTCCATGGCGTGCACATACACGGATGCGTGCAGTCTCTGCACCGTGCAGATCTGAGGTCAGGAATCGGACTTGGGAAGAGCGGATCGAATTACATTGTCAAGGAAGAAGAACCCCCCCCATGTGCAATGTGGAACTAGGAACTGCGGAAGTGCAGGACTCGTTTGCTCGTCAGGTGCATGTTTTTGCAAGACAATCCTGTCTGCATGTTCATCAGGTGCATGTGGGCTTGGGTGCGTGTAGACAGAGCTGCGATTAGTCGCCCAAGGAAATGTTGGGAGTCCAGACTACGCTGAAGAGTAGATGGGTACAAGCTTACACAAATTGCAGCAATGAATTACGCCTACAGTATACAATGACACCAGCTGGCCGGTGTGGACAAACAAAGATTCAGACCTCAGGGCGGCTAGCATCATGTTGAGAAAAACAATTCCTTTGGAAACGACGGGGAAAAAAATTGCCAGGCGGTTTGCAGGTTCTTGCAGTTTTGTTAGAAATGTACCGCGAGAACTAGACCATCGGGTAGTTGCCTGTGTTGTCTAGTCTCCTTACACGACAATGAACATGCTTGTAGCCTAGGTACCGCAGATGAAACCCACCAAACGAGCTCGTACAAATTACAAACAGTATCATCAGCAAAAAGATAGATGGTATAGCTAGGAAAAGATGGCCTGAAACAGATGCAGATTGTCGTACAAACCCTACATGACTACGTTACATAATGGCTGACGCTGAAACGAGAGCCAGGCGTCGCTTCAGGGGGTGCATGCTGATTACAGGTGGGCTATTTGAAGCTTACTTTTTTTCTTTCTTTCAAAAGGAGGTGCCTACTCCACTGCATTTTCTAGCCTGAAGAAATGGCTAATTTAATCTGCGCACGATTGCGATGTGCCAACAGCAACGAAGGTACTCAAGACCCTTGTTCTTAATGAGTGGTTTCAGGGACCACCAAGAACAGGTTCACATAGGTTTGTGTGTTTCTGAAGCATGTTATTCCCTTTGCAATTTGGATAAATCTTTGGTAACTTCTCAAAAAGTAGCCAGCACAAACTTTCTTTTTCAGTGGTAAGTGAACTTTTAACTTGCCTTCTATTCATTTCAGTCTCGAGAGACACTTCAAGGGGGTGTTATGTAATCACCTAACCCCTCTTGAAACAAAAAGAAGAGATTATACATATATCACAATTTTTAAAGAATAGTGAAAAAATGTACATTATGATGATATCGCCTGGGGGAGACAGATTGATCCATCCCCTGGAAAGAAACTCAAAATTTTTTCTTCTTTGCAGCTAGTAGGAAAATCAACAGCTTGCTGGTGTGATCATGCATGTACAATGTACCTCTTCTTCGGCTCATCCAATTCTTCTATAACTCACCCTTCTATCTTCTCTTATTCTGCAGAGACGGTTGCGAAGAAGAAGAAGGCGCCGCCGTGTCGTAATGCCATACCATGACCTCTGAACAATCGGAAGGAATGCCCCTCACTTTGCTGTAATCTTCCAGTACCACTTGTTGCACGAACCTCATCGAGTCCTGAAAAACAAGAATATCGTAAACATATTAGTTAGGGCAATGATTTACCATGTAGTAGTAATCAATAAGCTTGTATTCTACAAGCAAACAAATCAAAACTTTTGCATTACAGGAGCAATGAGCAGTGCAGAGAAAGAAAGCTCCAACAACCTTGCATGATTGATCATAAACAAAAAGGGTGCTTTAGTGGTTAGATTCAAGAAAGATGAACAGTCAATTGACACCTAAAAGAACTTGTGGGATTTTTATGAATTGCCAAGGTACTACTGCTGCTACTGCTAACCACCAACTGGCTTGCCTTGCACTGGACTCATCATGGCTGTACCAATCGTCCAATCCTACTCAGACATGGGACCCCTCCCACCAAATTAGGGAAGAAAATGTGATGGGGAGAGCCTCACCGTGAGACTCTTTCCATCAGCCGTTGATTCGGTTTGAGAGGGGGAATCAACGGCTTTCCTTCCCCAAATTAGCCCAACGCAACCGCACCAGATTAAAATAACCCCGCGATTTCGCGTTTGCAAATGCCATTCCAGATCCTCTCGGATTCGATCCGTTTTTGTCGATTTTCTGCAACCACGGTGCACCGACAGTCACCAGCACCATTTTGCACGGAGAAATTAACAATTTGCTGCTGAAATGAGCGCCGAACACCATTGATCTTTTATGCAGAAATGAAGGGAGTTGTGACTGGTGACAAGGATTTGACCGGGAAAGCTGGGACAGATGGGCCATGAGACAACGGCCTTTTTCTTCCCCCTCCCTCCCCCACCTGTACCACATGGATGCATGAACAACTACGCGCTAACTGACAGAGCAAAACGCCATTTTCATGGCGGAAATGCCTCTTTTAATGTAACCAAAAACCACGCGTTTGCAAGCGCAACATTGCTGTGCCGTGCAAAAGACGAGATAAATGCTTGCTATTCCGGTGTTTGACAAGGCGATACTGCGTAGTAGACTAGTAGTGGTTGCTGTATGGTATATGGTACTGCAACATAGCTGGTAGCCTGGTATGCATGAAGGCTGATGGTTGACTGACCTGGGACTTGTCGGGCTCGGAGGTCGGGTACCGGCCCCACCGCTCGGGGTCCCAGAGCACCGAGCTGTTGAACGCGAAGCCGCGGACGTCGACCTCGCGGGGCCTCGCCGTGCCGGCGGCGGTGGGCAAGGTGCCGTTGCTGAAGTCTCTGGAGAACCAGCCGGTGACCCTGGACGAGCTGCACGCAGGGCCCTCGACGACGACCTTCCTCTCGTTCTGTGACATTGTTGCCACTGGCCACGCTCCGAATGTGCTGAAAATTGTCGGGAAGAGCAAACGGATTCTCCCTTTAGAAAGTAGTAGAAACTAGCTGAATTGCAACATATTGTATTAGTTATATATATATATCTAATTCCTTTGAAAAATATAGTTATATTTGTTACATAACGGTAACCGTTGCAATATCTATATAGGATTAAAATGTGGCTAAAATATTGCTAACTGAGCGACATTGACGTTACGAAAATTGCAGGTTCTACAAAGCACAATAGAAATGGCAGATTGTACAAACTAAAATAGAATCAGAAGCATGCTCTGCAACATTTTTATATGGGATTGTCATATGTTGATTTCAAGCGGCATTTCATAGAAATTGTAATGCAAATTTAACATATTTGGTGAATGGCATTAACTGATTAGCATGATAGCACCTAGCTAGTGGGTTGTTTACAGCAATTCAAAAATCTCTCTAATAAACTAATATGCGACTTGAAAGGATTTCACTAATGAAACGAACTTAAAAGACGAGTGAATTTTTACTGACGAAACTATACTTAAAAGAATCAAGCCAGTCAGCTTCTTTTCCCACAGCAAATTGAATAAGAACCATATGCGGATATGCCATAGAAGGCTAAACCAAAACTAGGCAGCAGCCGTTGCAACTTGCAACACGTCGACTTCACGCATCGTGATTCAAATGGAACTGGCACGAGCTCAATTTGCAGGCTGGCTCATGCAACAACCGTGCAACGATCCGCATGAACGACGTCCGCGGCCGCTATCCTTTCTTTCTTTCTTTCCTTCTTTCCGGGTTCCCCGTCAGATTCAGACGAGGCTCGGGTCCTGAAAAAGGACAGCACGTCCCCCCCTCCCCTCCGTTAGTTGAGGGGTGGCAATCATTTTGCCGACACATTTGGGCATCTCCCTCCTACGCTACGTACACACACGGCAATACACCACCCGCCCCATCGCGATTCCATGGGATTTTGGCAGCCAAGCTACCAAACAACACGGAAGAAAATCCTGTAAGACTTCATCACCATTATATCTTTATTAGAACTAATCAATCTCATGACATGTGGTAATAAATCAACTATCTCTCTGATTTAAAATGGGTCTAAGCAAGGATAATAGAATTTATTTCAAAACAACACCGTTAGTACTAGCAGTAAAATAACTAACGCAACAAAACAGAGCAAAGAACTGCATGCACAAAGGCAGCAGCTGCTAGCTCTGCTCCAGCCTGTCTGCCTTTCGTTCCCGAGATCTGAAGACTGAACCAGTCCAGCACAGGCCACAGGAGCAGAGAAAAAGAATGGGGACGGAAAGATAAAAAGGACACTTGAATGGCGGACGGGGGTGATGGGGAGGGTGACCTCCTCACGTGGCTCCGATTCTCCCCGCCGATTAAACTAGAGCGGCGCAGAGGTCACCAGGTGGTGCGTGAGCTGTATGGCTCGGAGCAACCTGACAAAGTTGCTTGCATGCAGCTAGCCCCCAGCTAGTGTGCTTTGGGCGCTAGTGTAGTTTACTGGTGTCATGGCGTGTTGGTGCCGTGCGTGCTTGCTCGCATCAAGAAAGGAAGATTACAGATGAAAGCTTTGTTGTGTTTTACCGAGTGAAAGATTGTTAGCAGAAGATTTTTTTTTTTACTTTTCTAAGAAGAATGCAAGAAAGAAGGAATTGGGGGTGACTACTGGTATGGTACCTGATCTGCCGGAGCTGGTCGAAGAAGCGGAGGTCGAACATGTCGCCGAGGCCGACGAAGAGGACGACGCCAGTGAGGCGGTGGTGCTCGATGTGCCCGAGCGCGGCGTTGCGCTGGTGGTGGCGCTCCTTACCCGCGGCCGCCGTGAAGTTGTCCTTGTACGTCAGGTGCCGGTACATGAGCCCCGTGGCGCGCAGCAGCCGCGCCGTCGCCGGCACCTCCGGGGCGGCCTCCACCACCACCCACAGCAGCGGCGGCGCCACCAGCCGCAGAGTGTGCGCCATCCTCGTCAGCGCCGCCGCCCGCTCCCCTGCCGCCGAGGGCGTCGACTCCGTCGTCGTAACCACCAGCAGCAGCGGCTGCGGGCCCGCCGCGGCCGAGCCCCCCAGGTCTCCTCCGACCGCGCCCTGCGCCAGCAGGCTCCGGTTCACGGTTCCACCCGCCGCGGCCGCGTGCAGTGCCCCGACGACGTGGCTGCTCCCCACGCCGCCCGCCGCGACGGCCGCGGACGTCCAGTCGGACACGGACGACGGCGCGAACCCCGTGAAGAAGCCCATGACGAAGCAGAGGCAGGAATGCAGCAGCGCCTTTTTCCACAGCTGCGATCCCGACCCCTTCTTGGCCCTCCCAATGGCGCCGCCGTGATCCGCGGACGACCCCATCCAAGAACTAACCCAACGCTTCCCTAGCCAGCCCTCCTTGGATTCTCGGGAGCCACGCTTCGCGTCGCGTCGTGTCCTAGCTAGGCAGCGGCAGCGGTGGTGGGGAGGCAAATTTGGCAGTGGTGGTGGTTTAAAAAGGGCGGGAGGTGGCGAGCAAAGGGAGTTAGCTGCTGGAAGAAGCGGCACGAGGGGCGGAGCGGAGCCGAGAAGCGAGCGAGATAGAAGACGGCGCCTTATTGGCGTTACGCTTTTCCTTTTTCCGGGACGCAGCAATCATTAGGTGGCGTGCGAGTTAGTGACGCACTAATGCGTCGCAGACACGGCCCCAACCAAACCAAACCAAGCGTACTAGTACTAATAACGTACGTAGTGTGTTTTCAGGCGTGGCTCGCCGCGTGGTGTTTCCGGCTCGACTGCTAGTGGGGTGCTCCACCTACGAACGAAATCCTCGGGAATCTGGGATTACTCACTGCAAAGTACACGGTCTTTCGTTTAGAGTGCTAAATGCTAATGCCGCTATGTCGAGATGTACATATAACTACGTGAGGTCACAGGTTACATAGCCCACCCCCCCAAAAAAAACACCAACAATTTCCAACCTTGTTGCTGGTCAAGTGTACGCATGCGATTCATCTCAAGATATGCAATGACCGCTCGACCGTAACAATTCCACGCGGCATACGACGAATTGTTGCTACGTGTGTTTGTTTACAGTGTTGCCCATGTACGACTCAACCGCACTGATTTATATCTTGTTCCTCGACCCGTTTTGTCTACACGCGTGTGTTTATGTGTTTGGTGTGCGTTGGTGGCGGTGACGAGGGGTGACCGGGTGAGCAGTGAGCTAATGGGTGGCAGCGGCGTTCGATCGATCGATCAGCTGCCGGCCTGTTCGGTGGGGGAGGAAGTAGAATCGGGAAGCACTAGCAACCCCCCTCTCTCTCTCTCTCTGGTGGTTATGGTAATGTGTGGTTGTGGCACTCTTTTTCCGGTGATGGTGGGTTCCAGTTGGTGTCTGATGCGTGTCATCATTTGACCGCCCCCCGCACGGGTCGATCGATGAACAACACCCCCACAATCTGAGCGTGTGAGCTGGGTTCTTCTTAGTTCCATCTACGGTATCAGAACTTACTGTCCAAGTGTCCCGTACGTTGTAATTAATTTTAAATAAAACATAGTATAGGAACTACGGTATCAGAACTTACTGCCAAGTGTCCGTACGTTGTAATTAATTTTAAATAAAACATAATATAAATTATAAACTTAGAAAACTAGTAATTATTTCACAAATGAAAGTTTTATGCATAATTTATATCCAATCAACAAGCTATATAGAATCTTATCACAAACTACAAGCACAAATAATTTAATCATCTACAGAAGATCCTTCAAGTATTTTATGTATGTGCACTCATATTTATCAACAAAAAGATCCCACCAAGATTCACCACCACCACTAAGTCCTTCTTCTATAATAGTAAAAGAAGTTGCGCCCAAGAGTACTCATGAACAGTGACCCTATATGCTCTGACTCTCGACTCTCGAAGCTAATTGGCAGCTACCGACTACTACTGGAAAATAATTCTATGACACTGGTGCTACGCGTGACTATAAGACACCATCATTGGATGAGAACACGTGATGATCACAAATATTTATACATCTCACTTTCTAAACCTTGGGATGCGATTTTTTATGACACTAGTGAGATGCATAAAAATATGTGATTACTACGTGTTTGCATCTTAGGAGTAGTGTCATATAGTTATGCGTAGCACCAGTGTCATAGGATTATTTCCACTTCAACTGGTCTGGGCTGTCAGCCGGTTTAGGTGGCACGTGCCGTTATTTGCAACGTGTGGCCGGTCAATAGATGTGGTAGATTTTTTTCACTAAACAGTGACTGTGCACTCCAACCTTTTTTTAAATCTGACGATTGTTACACCACCACCTACGGCATTGCAGGAGGAAGAAAGGACCTGAATCCAGATGATAAATTGACTCTCGAAGATGATTTTCTAAGCTTGATTTGTTTTGTTTAATGTTCGTCAGAATCGTTCGCAAATTGCAACTCGAATGAAAACGTGGACGTTCTCCTGAGCAGCTTTGGCATCAGCATCAAATCTGTTCACTTCTTCAGTGTGCTATTTTTCTCATGCTCAAATGAATGCCGGTTGGGGGGATGAGGGACCTCTCCCACACAGCACAGGGCCCCATAGCCCATTCCCGTGTCTTGCAAACGAAGCAAGACATTGGTTAGGATGGAACCCATCACCAGAACAAATTGTTTCTTTTTTCGGAAAAGAAACAAACAAACGAATGAACAAACACAATTTCTGGCGAATTTAGACGGGCTAGCAACTTAGCTTAGTGTGGCTAAGATTCAGGAGCAGTAGCCAGCCCCACCGGGCTGCGACCTGTGAGGTCAATTCTTGTAAAGCACATGGAACGCACCAACCAGTTCGTCCTTTCTTTTGTTTTTAATTCGGTTCCATCGGCCATGCACACGTTAAGGGAAACGTTTCTTTCGCCGCTGCTGCAATGTTTTTCCATTCTGTCAGTCGCGTGTCGCGACCGAACTCGCGAGGCAGCTGCTGCAGAGCAGCAGGCCAACACACAGAGAGAGAGAGAGTATTACTACACTACTAATAAAAATGATGCCATCCTGTTTATAATTGACTCGCGATTTGTTTAATTTCTCAAAGACCTTAACAAGAAAAAGGCAAAGCTAATTCTAATACACTACTAATAAAATCTTTCTAAGACCTCCTCTCCGGCGCCGGTGCTGGCGGCGTCCACCGCCGCCAGTTAGGACTCGGGTTCACCGGTTAGGGTTTGGGTTCATCGGAGCCCAAACCTAGAGGGATAGAGCGTCGGAAGCACAACAGTGGGTGGCGATAGTGAGGTGGAGAGAGGTGACACGGGCAACCACGTTGGGATGTGGTAGTGGTGGGGAGGAGCTCGCCGGCTCGGAGGCAGCGATGGCGAGGCGAAGAGAGGGAGATGGGTTAAGGTGTGAGGGTTTTTATACGTGAGAAGAAGAAGAGAATCTGAGCCACATGATTTTGACCAACGATGGAAAAATCGCTGTGTTTTTTAAAAATTTTTTTAGTCGGCTGAGACATAGACGCCCAATATTTCTTGGATCGATCGCATGCAATACATGTATACATATATGAGCTGTTGTTATGAGGTTTCGTGTTGGTTCGCTGCCTCATGGCTCATGCACACCGACGCGAAGCCCGTTTGTTGGGTGGGTTACAAGTTTATTAACGATTTAAGCACGCGCAAATGCAGGTGTGTTAGGATTAAACTATAGGTGCTTCCGTCTAAGCTACTAATCAGCTAGCCAGTACATGCACAGCCAATTCTAACCTTTTAAGTATTCGCTTCTCCAACTCAACTACTGTACCCCACAATTCTTGCAGCTCACACGGCGTACATGTAGAATTAATGTACGTAGACGCGTCCCTCTCTTAGGTCTCTACTCTTCCCGTGTGTCAATGATGCGCGGTTCTTCCGTGCATTCTCGAAAAAAAAAAACTTTTCCGTGCGTCACTTGCTAGTATAATGACCAAATTAAACTTCGTTGGCGTTATGCGAGGAGAACACACGGAGATAGATGGTTCGGTTCATTAATTGTTCAGTGAACGAGATACGTACCGCTGCTACATAAACGTATATGTGATAATGTGAATCGGTCGGCGATCTTGACTTCGGCCATGTGATTATGCGAACAGCGGCGAGGAATTTGGGCGGCAGTCTTGCGGTCGTTGGGCCGTCAATTTGCGAGTTTTTGTCCGCATTATGCCGTAGCGGTCGTAATTAAGCGCAAAGCTAGCTTTGGTGCTGCACACTACGTTTTACCTACTTTCTATAGGTTACTGAACTGAACTAGCTGTTGGGAACGATACATCGATCGATTGATAAATTGTTACGGACTTATTTATCACACCTTTTTTACTTCGTCTAATCAAATCAATAAAGTCGCACTATGTATCACCTTGATATGTGTATGACGTTCTAACTTCTAACAGATGGAGGGGCCCTCGGAGACTTTTAGAAAAAAGATTATACTATTACTTTTTGTAGGACTTCTCTTTTTTTTTTCACTAAAAAGATTGATTAAACTAAGTGCAGCACTGATCTCATGCAACAACAAAATAATGTACTAGCAGCAGTAAGTTATTTCCATTTGCAAGGGGAGAGTGGGATAATATATTACTCCCCACCTGACAACACCGAATGTACAAAAGTACCCAAAAAAAAAAAAATCAGATCCGCAGTTGGGCTAGCCTTTTGTAGGACTCCGATTGCTATTCAGCTCGGCCTAGCTAGTATTGCATTAGTCCATGGTTTCTAACATTCCAGGCCGAATCATCTCAGGCCTGCAGTTATATTCTCGGGCTGTGGGTTTTTAATGGCCCAAAACAAAATGAGTTATGGTGATCTTCTGAAGAGAGTGTAAAGAGACCCCCTCAGAGAGAGAGAGAGTAAAGACTAATGGTGTGTTTGGTTTAAATGGATTGATTTTGAACCATCTGGTATGGAAAATGAACTTGTTAAGGTATTTGATTGGTTGAATGGAACTAAACTATTCGGGATGAGATGGTTCAAGAAATGAGAATATTTCATGTTTATGTTGTATCATCCAGATCGGGGAAAAAAAAATCCCGAACCATGTCGTTCACTCGAGTTCCAAGACGCTTGGTGACATAGCGAGGTTGATTTACGAGTTTCAAATGATCATATTTCTTAAACTGAGTATCCGATTGAACCGTTGTGTTCCTTATCATTTAATCAACAAAACAAGACCACTATTGACATATTTTAGTACAAAAAATATCATGCGAGCCCCACGTGTCATAACATCCCAAAGTTTAGTGTAATTCAAATACAACATCATTCATCAAACCAAACACCATCTTGAACCATCTAGAACCATCATATCCCACCAACCAAACAAAATCATGTATCATCATATCCCACCAACCAAACACCATACTTGTATCATCTCATCCATCCTGTATAGTTCCATCCCATTCACCCTGGTTCACCCAACCAAACGCACCCTAAATGATGCATGCATATGGTTAGGGATGGATAACGAGCTGGCTAGGCTCGGTTCGGCTTGGCTCAGTCAAGC
Source organism: Ampelocalamus luodianensis (assembly GCA_036346255.1). Classification (NCBI taxonomy): domain Eukaryota; kingdom Viridiplantae; phylum Streptophyta; class Magnoliopsida; order Poales; family Poaceae; genus Ampelocalamus; species Ampelocalamus luodianensis. The sequence continues at coordinate 19,035,786 of CM070622.1, read as the reverse complement.
TCGTTAAGGAACCAAGCTCGACTTGGTTCATTAAGTAAACGAGCAGAACAGCTAGCTCGGCTCGACTCGGCTCGTTATTAATGATTCAACTAGTGTTAATATGTACAATGTACAACATGAAAAGAAACTCATAATTGTATCCAAACTCAATTGCATCCAAACACTAACAATACCTAGTAAATTATGCTTGAATTTTGGTAGCAACATGCATCTCTATTTCACCACAAACACAAGGGTTCAAGATCCGAGGCGAGAGGTCGGATCTAGAGGTGGGATGCCTAGGGGCTAGGGCAAGAGGCCGCAGGCGAGATGTCGAGGCTGGGTGTCGGGACCCAGAATTACGATTCTGAAACCCTCTGTGTATACTGCACTAGTCCAGGATTACGCTAGTGTACACAGTGTCAACATAGGTAAATATCGATCCACACAAGCGATAAATAAAGTAAACGATTAGTTTGAATAACAAATAAATGTTTTGACCTTATGGTCGAGTTTACACTCATTAAGCCACGCAGGCTAACGAGAGAATAAAACGATGGCGGAGCGGAAATAACTCCGGTGTAGATCCACCAATTCACCACGGGTAACCGGTGGGATCGGACCTTAACGATCAACAACCTTCGCGAACTCCTCCTCGAAACGGTGCAGACTCCTCCTCTTCTCAGTAGGTTTGGCGCAAGTTTTACAACAAGCGTGAGTACACAACCGTACTCGCAAATCATACCACAGAATGCAATTTATAGATGCAGGCTTATTCCAAAAGAAAGGCTTCTGTGGTTCTTTTGCATAAAGGCAACATTTGCAATTTAATACGAATAATAGATTGAAAGCATAATTCAAAATAAATAGACAATATTAATTTAACAGTTGTTTCCACAAAGACACACAGCTAAACAGATTATTTCACATAGCCATATGATTGAGGTCACACAGCTCTCATCCCAAACATTTTATGAAAACTACCCCTCGTGTGAAATCCCTGAGCATGTCCATGACCGCGGACGCGGCTATTCGAATAGATTGATTTAACACTCTGCAGAGGTTGTACACTTTACCCACAAGATACAACTAGTGTAGCAAGCACTAATCGTAACAAAACAGTTCGGAAACTTCATCTCAAACATTGACATTCCCGATGTGCTTTCCCGCTATACTAGCTCACATAGAATTAGTATAACACACACCATGGACGGGGAAGTGGCGAACCGTCGCGATGCAACCACCAAGTAGTCACACCTCCACCTGTCACACGACCTAACCTATCCACGAACATCAATGCCGAGAATCCATAACTTACTAAGTTAGGCCGTCCCGTACCGGGCATGTGGTGCGTCTGATGAGCTCGATTCAATGGCGCACAAAGTTAAGTCCTTAATTGACCAAGACAAGACTTCCATGTTCTAACTAAGTCACAAAGATTATCAAACCTAAGCACACAGCTTCCACCATACCACACAGCTTCCACTACTTACCTCAGTCTAAATCCTTTACCACCTAGTTGGTTTTAGTGCAACACATGCCATCACGAAGTAATAACACATAGCACACAGTTTTACACAAAGTTCCATAGTCACTTAGTCACATTTAATAATTGCAACTTACATGAGATGTGAGACTCGTAGCATGGCTAAGCAATTGTACTCGCATCTAACCAATCCACGTTGGTAATATCATAGCACCAACTAAACATGAACCAATCTAGGGTGACAAAAGATTATGACATACAATAGACAAAGTGGATATAACAAATTGGATTAATAGCTAAACCCAAAAGCATTTAAATAATTACTTAAAGTAAATACAATAATTTGAATCAAAGTAATTTTGAAAACTGGGTTCAATATGATCAAAGTTATAACTTGCCTTGGAAAAGGTCTATGTACTGGTCTTGATCTTGGGGTGCTCCTTCTTCAACAAAATTCCCCGACGAATCGACGTCTACTCGCAAACCAAATAAATAAACAAAATAAATAAATAACAGAGATAAAACAAGCTCCAAAAATTAAATAAAAAACTCAGATAAATAGAGCTTGAATTTAGATAAATTTAGAAATTTGAATGAGCTTAATCAGAGTTAGGATGCAAAAGTTATGGCCTCTGGAAGTTTTAAATCTAAAACAAACCCTAATTTGGATTTTCTGGAATTTCCGAATTATTTCTCTAAAGAAAAATCGGATTATTGCGCAATGCTGACATCAGCGAAGAAATTTCGGAAATAAAAGAAATAAAAAGAATTTACTGATATGTGGGATCCACATGTCAGTCTCACGGTCCACGGTATACTAAGTCTACCGAACCGGCTCACAGGATTAAGTTTGGACCACCACGTGTGCGCCGCGTGGATCTTGTGAGGCTCCGCGGTGCCACGAGGCGTCGGTGAGGTGGCTAGCGGAGGTGGCGATGCGTGGGCGACAACAAGAGCGGCGGCGCTCGGATCCGGTATCTCGGCGAGCGGCGGCTCGCCGGCGCGACGCAGTGGCACCGGGAGGTAGAGGTGAGATGGGGATCACAGCGGTGGTCTCACGCGTGCTTGGGACAACCCGGATGACCGGCGGCGATTAAAGCGAGGTCACCGGAGGTAGCCCTCGTTCTTGCGAACTTCGGAGAAAGCGGCGTGAGGCTTGGGTGGCTTTGGCGGCGAGCGAGCTCAACGGAGTTGCGGCGGCACAAAGGTCTCTTCGGCGATTTCGGCGGCTAGGGTTCGAGCTAGGGGCGGCGGCGGTGGGAAGGGATGCGAGCGAGGTGCCCTCCTTTATACACGGCCGCTAGGAGAGTCCGTGACGGAGGCAGCGAAGATGAATCCGTGCGGCGCGAGGATAAGGAAAGAGAGTCGGGAGGTTGGCGATCGACGCGGCAAGCGGGGTCGCATGGCGGTGGTGTGGCTCGGACAAGGCCGCGTCGCACACGACCGTGGACGCCGACATGTGGGGCCGGGGCGCGGGAGGAGAGAGCGGAGGTGGGCTGCGGAGTTTTGGGCGAGCGGCGGGGAAATGGTAGGGGTTTAGGAATAGGAATGGGTTTAGGCCCAAGGAATTATCTTAGATTAATAATAGTTTTTCTATTTTAGAAAATACTAGAAATTCAAATAAGCAGTAGAAAATAGCAAATGAACTCAGAAAAATTCTAGAAAAATCTAGAAAATATATCTGAGCACATAGAACCCAAATAAAATAGTTTTGGCTATTGTTCATGTTGGAATTATTCATATTAAATGTTTTTATTGCAAAGTCCAATCTTAAGCTTTTGAATTAAATTCAAATAAAATCCAAATGGTGACTTTTTCCCTACTAACTATTTAAAAGATTTTTAAACTCAGAAAATTGGGATGTTACACCGGGGGGCGGATGGTGGAGGAGGCGGGAGGCCGGGACCGGCAAGGGCGCATGGCGAACAAGGGGGCAGTGGTGGCTGTGCGGGGCAGCGACCAACAGGCGGATACTAGATAGGGTTGTGTTGCTTGCGGCTTGCATGTGTGTGTGTGTGTGGGGGGGGGTGTTGATAGGGTTGCATTGCGGCTGGGCAGCTAGTCGATTGCGTCTGTTCTAATGCTGGGTTGCCCTAAAGTATTTGTGGGCTTGTTAGGTTAGGCTATAATTTAAACGAGCGCTCACGAGCTAGCTCGAACTCGGCTCGTTAACTTAACGAGCAGAAATGCCAACTCAGCTCGTTTATGTCCCGAGTTTGAGTCGAGCCGAGCTGGCTCGCGAGTTTCAAACTTGTTTTCCACCCCTACACATGGTGTGATTGTACTCTTTGTTGGGATAGTCGCCGTGGGAGTAAACAAAGCACCATTTATAATGTGAGGGCTTATCAGACTAGTCTTTTAGGGGGAGATGACCCAAGATCCCTTGGTTGTTGCTCTATAGTTGGGTTTATGAGTATAGCGACTCAATAACTTGGGACTGGGACGCTGGTTTAGCGGACTAATTAAGGATCATACACTGGATTTGCGGTCTAATGGCACTGCACAACAATGGTTGAAATATGATGGTAGCACACCATGTGGAATACGATCACACACGAAAAGCACAAGTGACATGAGGATTTATTTACGAGGTTCAACAATACATATATCCCTAGAGCCTAATCGCGGCTACTCTATACATATGATGAGTTCACGATTAGAGTTACAAGATGTTGATAGTATAATTTATATCCTGGTTACATGGTTCGACTCGGACACTTAGTCTGTACTGTGGGGAGCTTCACCCTCCCGCACTCCCAGCCCACAAAAACCGTAACTCTATACAAATGCGTCTCCCCGTTGTAACATCCCAAATTTCTGAGTTTAAAAATCTTTTAACTAGTTAGCAGGGAAAAATTCACCATTTGGATTTATTTGAATTTAATTCAAAAGCTTAATATTGGACTTTGCAAACAAAAACATTTAATATGAATAATCCCAACATGAACAATAGCCAAAACTATTTTATTTGGGTTCTGTGTGCTCAGATATATTTTCTAGATTTTTCTAGAATTTTTACGAGTTCATTTGCTATTTTCTATTGCCCATTTGAATTTACGGTATTTTCTAAATTGAAAAACCTATTTAAAATCTCGAAAATCTTCTTGGGCGAATCTCTCGGCCCAACTTCTATTTCCAGCGCTCGCCACCGCTCGACCAGTGCCGTGTGCATGCCGCCCAGCAGTGGACCCGCTGTCGACCTCTCTCTCTCTCTCTCGCGCCAGCTCATCCTCCACCGTCCGATCAAAGATGAGCGGCTAGATGCGCATAAGGCAGCGGAGTTGTCCGAATGTTTCTTTGATTGTGGGCGTTCGATCAAGATCCAGCGGTCCGATCTCGGTGCATTTCTGCGCGCGTTCGCCGCAGCGGACTCACGTGGTATGTGTCTCGGCGTGTGGGACCCGCCCGCCACGTCATCGTGCGTCTCGGCGGACTCTGGTTCCGATTTCCTCGCGCGCGCGCCGCTCGTCCCGTTTTGGCGTCGTGCCTAGACCTTCCCGAGCGCGCCTATATAAGGAGGGCAAGCCCTCGGTCTCGCGCTCCAACCCGCGCAGCCGCCGCTCGAAACCTAACCTAGCGCCGCAAAGCTCGGAGAAGTGATCTGCGCGCCGCAACTCCGACGAGTTCGTTAAATGCGCCGTCGATCTTGCGCCGAGTGTCGTGGTCTACACCGTCGGCATCGCCGCGGAGCGGGCAGACTACCTCGTGGGCACCGCCGTTTCGCGGGCGTCGCCGTAGCTCGATCCGTCAAGCCGAAACCCTCCGCGCTTCAACCTCGCGGCCGCCATCACGGGCGTCCCGACCACGGTGAGCACATCCACGAGTTCCGTGCCACCCTCTACCTGCGGTACCACTCACCGCCGGTGAATCGCCGCCGTTCGCGGAACCCTTAGTTCCCGCGCCGTCACCGTCGGGTCGGCGACACGCACGCCTCGCCGCCACCTCGGTGCGTCGGCTCCGCGTCTGCGTGTCATCCTGTCGGCGTCCCGTCGGCCGCAAGCCGCGCACCACCGGATCGGCCAGAGGCTCGGTGGACCTAGTCCGTGTGAGCCTAACCTCGACATGTGGGTCCCACATGTCAGAGATTTCTTTTATTATTTCTTTTTCCGAAATTCCTCCGCTGACGCCAGCATTGCGCAATAATCCGATTTTTCTGTTAAGAAATAATTCGGAAATTCCAGAAAATCCAAATTAGGGTTTCTTTTAGATTTCCAATCTTCCAAAGCTCATAACTTTTGCATCCTAACTCCGATTGAGCCCATTCAAATTTCTAAATTTGTCTAAATTCAAGATCTACTTATCTGAGATTTTTATTCAATTTTTGGAGTTGGTTTTGCCTCTGTTATTTATTTGTTTTGTTTGTTTGTGTCTCGTTTGCGAGTAGACGTCGATTCGTCGGGAATTTTGTGGAAGAAGGCACCCAAGACCAAGATCAGTACATAGACCTTTTCCAAGGCAAGTCATACCTTTGATCATCTTGAACCAGTTTTCAAATTACTTTGTGTTAAATTATTGCATGATAGTTTAATTATTTATTTAAATGCTTTGGGCATAGTTATTATCAAATTGTTATCACACCTTGGCCTTGTATGTCATATATCCTTGTCACCCTAGATTGGTTATTAGTTGGTAATATTATAGCACCAACGTGGGTTGGTTAGATGCGAGTATAATTGCTTAGCCATGCTACGAATCATCATCTCATGTGAGTCATAAATATTAAATATGACTAAGTGTCTATGGGCTGTGTGTAAGCTGTGCTATGTGTTATTACTTCGTGATGGCATGTGTTGCACTAAAACCAAGCTGGGTGGTAAAGGATTTAGGCGAGGCAAGTGGTGGAGGCGTGTGACATGGTGGACTATGTGATGGGAGCGATAATCTGTGTGGCTTAGTTAGAAAATGGAAGTCTTGCCTTGGTCAATTAAGGACTTAACTTTGTGCGCCATTGGTGAGCCTTACTGATGCGACCACATGCACGGTATGGGGCGGGCCTAACTTAGTAAGTTATGGATTCTCGGCATTGATGTTAGGTGGTAGGTTAGGCTTTGTGATAGGGTGGAGGTGTGACTACTTGGTAGTTACATCACGGGAGGATTCGTCGTCCCGTCCAGCGGTGTGTGTTATGCATGGGCTATGTGATATGTATAACGGTTTGTAAGCACACCGGGAATATCAATGTTGGAGATGAAGTTTCGAACTGTTTTGTTATGATTGGTGCTAGCTACTGCTGGTTATATCGTGTGGGTAAAGTGTACAACCTCTGCGAGTGTTAATCAAACTATTCGAATAGCGCGTCATGATCATGGACATGCTCGGTGCTTTCACACGAGGGTAGTTTTTATAAAATGTGGGAATGGGAGTGTGTGATCTCAATCATATGGCTATGTGAAATAATCATTTATTGTGTGTCTTTGTGGAAACAATTGTTAAATTAATATTGTCTATTTGTTTGAATTATGCTTTCAATCTATTATCGTATTCAATTGCAAATGTTGCTTTTATGCAAAAGAACCACGAAGCCCTTTTCTTTGGAATAAGCTGCATCTATACATTGCATTACGTGGTATGATTTGCGATGCGGTTGTGTACTCACGCTTGTTGTAAAACTTGCGCCCAAACCTACGAAGTGGAGAGTCTCACGCTTTGCTTTAGAGGAGTTCGTTGAAGGCGATCGTTCGTTAAGTGCGGATCGATTGGTTGCTGTGGTGAATTGGTGGGATCTGTTGGAGATTTTCCGTTCATTTCTTTGCTTTATTTCTCTGTTAGCCTGCGTGGCAATAAGTGTAAACTTCGACCATAAGGTCAAAACCCTTATTTGTTATTCAAACTAATCGTTTACTTTAATTATCGCTTGTGTGGATCGATATTTACTGTGTTAACCTGTGTGCACTAGCGTGATCTGGACTAGTGCGGTATACAGAGGGTTCCGTAAATGATTGGGTCCCGGCAGAGGTGGTATCGAGCCATGCTTGGTATCGTAAGTCTTGACCTTAGTTAGATTGGCCGTCTTTAGAGTGTCCAAACTATTTTCTAAAGGAAAAATTAACTTGCGAGGTTAATTGATTGCTTAACTCTTCTCATATCTCTCTAGCCTCAACTTTTGCTATAATCTCTTCTCTCATTTGTTTTAAAGTTGCTCTTACCTGTTAAATCTGTCTTGTGGATGCCTCGAAATCTTGAGCTATGGTGAGCGTTGTGGAGGTTCTACGCCGAACTTTGGAAGTTGCTCCGGAGTTCTTGGAGGTTTTGATGCGTCCGTGTGCGTCGGCAACAAGCCCGGGCGGTGAATGGTCGAACCAGTGGGTGATTTGTCGCTGACGATCTACGGGAGAAGCGACAAAGCGAGCCAACCTTCGCGCGTCTGTGAGGAAGATCACTTGGTGGAAGGTATCGAGTCGCCGCTTGGCCATGCTGCGTATACGCAACATCTACGCCGCGGGAGCTTCAAGACCGTCTTCCGTTACCATCGAAGGTGCGGTGTGGACTTGCCGGCCGCGCTACCCGTCCACGAAGGAGAGAGCAGCGCTCTGATCGTACACCTCGCCCGATTCGTGGCGCCGGAGGAGCTGCGAGAGGACTATCACGAGTTGGATCATGTCTATGAAGCCTTGCGGAGTCAAGAGAAGGTCGCCACTCTGCAAGAGATCCTCTGACCAAGTTCCGAAGAAGAGAAGACCGAGGAGGATCTGAAGAAGATCCGGAGGAAGGCCCGATTGAGCGAAGAAGAAGCGAGCAGAGGAGCGGTGAGCAGTTGCACGAGAGAGCGCATTCTCTTTGCACGATTCTAGGCATCGAGATCGGTTGCCAAGATCTGGCTCACTTCGAGTCTACGTCCGTCGAGGCGTCGCGCGGTTGTGGAGGCTTTCTTGAGTAGATCGTTTAGGCTTGATTTTGAGCTTAGCGATTTGATTTAGTGAGTCGCCCTTTAGGCGGTAGTTTTGTGTGCTTAGGTCGTTGTTTCTTTTGTGTGCAGTATGAGTGCAAGGCCCTTAGGCATTTGTTGCGACCATGCTAAGACCTAAGTAATAAAGGTATTTCATTTGAGTTTCTTGATTTGTGTTTTGTTGGGTTTAACCTACCTGCTTAGTTCTTAACTCATCTCGTGCTTGCTACCTTATCTAACCCATGGAGCTTCGCGGATGGTTCAAACTCGTCGAGGCTGCTGCAAGTGGTTCGGTACCCGACACGAGAGGCAATGAGCAACCGGTGTAGGAAGGCGATTCATGCATAAGCACCCCAATTGACTTGCAAAACTTTGGAGCTTTCATGGCGGCATGCACTCGGTGATGAATACCATGATGACTCGGATGCAAGCCATGCACAACGAACAACAACAACAACAATCACCGACATGGAGCCCGGTGCTCATGGTCACCATGGACCATCAAACTTGCGAAATTCATGAGGACTCGTCCACCCACATTTTACGGACACGTCTCTCGGTGGAAGCGGATGATTGGCTCGGGGTTATCGAAAGGAAGCGCTAATCACTCGATCGGCGGCGTGAAAAGGTTACGTATGCCACTCACGGATGGAGGGCACGGCTTGGCTGAATGGTGGGAGAACCGTGCGCCCATGAGGCGCCACGAGGATATCACTTGGGAGGAATTCTGCCGCTTTCGCGGTATCATGTACGGAAGGAATTATCGATCCGAAGAAGGATGAATTCCGCGCTCTCAAGCAGGAGCTATGTCGGTGTCGACTACCTCAACAAGTTTTCTCGGCTAGCTTTCGCTCTGCGTGGAAGATGTAGCCACGGACAAGGCTCGCGAGTCGCTTTTGAAGGACTAAACAGCGGGTGCAAGTCGGTTTGATCGCCATACTTTCACGATTTCGGGAGCTGGTCAATAAAGCCTTTGTTCTAGAGGACAAGCGCAAAGCGGAGGATAGTAAGCGCCGTATGGCTCGGCAAGGAACCATTAATCACAGCAGAGGGCAAAACGATGCGGCCGCGGTTCAACGAGTTTCCACCCCAAACCGTTGAGCACTGCACCAACTTCAACACCCGTCCGGTGCCGGAACTTCCGCACCCCGCACTGTCAACCCCAATCCGAAGCAACAGCGAACGTACCAAAAATGCACGCGCGCTGTCGTCGGTGGGACATTTGCCAACCGGTGTCGCAAAGGGAACAATCACTCCGATGCGCTTCAACCTTGGAGCTCGCCATCAAGACACCGGCGCCGGGCATCAACCAAGGAGCTTCACAAGTTCTTTGGTCAAGCGGAGGAGCACCGATCCGTGATCGGCCGTGTCAACCCGTCACCTGGAAGGAGCCGAGAATCACCGGACGTCGTCTTGGGTAAGTTTGGTTAACTTTCGATACTGCATCGGTTTGTTTGATTCGGAGCTTCGCATTCGTTTGTTTACGGAATGTTTGCAACCAAGAATAAATTGGAAGTTATGCAACAAGCATACTCTGTTAGTCGATGCTGGAGCGAGCTAAGTACTAGAGTGGGATGTTTAGGAGCTAAGTTACTCATAGCGGGAGTTGAGTTTCGGCCAACCTAATTGTCCTAGATACCCAAACCCTAGATGTCATTCTTGGCATGGATTGGTTATCAAGCACAAAGGCGTGCTAGATTGTGGCGAAGAGCGTAGAATGATGAGGGCGCCAAAGGAAACAAGGTAGAGTTTCTAGCCACCTCGGTTCGTGATGGACATTTGCTAGTAAGCGATGCGAAGACCCTTGCCTTAGAAGAAGTACGGTGGTCGGTGAATATCGGATGTGTTTAGGAAGAATTACCGGGAATGCCACCGGATCGTGACATTGAGTTTGTCATCGACCTAGTACGAGGACAACACCAATTTCAAAGAGACCTTATCGGATGCCGGCCGATGAATTGGTAGAGATGAAGAAGCAGATAGAAGACCTTCTTGAGAAAGGTTTACGTGAGACCTAGTTAAATGCGCAGTAGGGCGCGGTGTTGTTTGTCAAGAAGAAGGATGGAAGTATGAGGATGTGTATTGATTACCGTTCTCTCAACGAGGTTACCATCAAGAACAAGTACCCACTACCGGATAGATGATCTGTTTGATCGGATGAAAGGAGCCGGATTATTCTCGAAGATCGATCTGCGATCGAGTTACCACCGACTAAAAATTTGTCCTAAGGATATACCGAAAACGCTTTCTCAACACGGTATGGACATTATGAGTTCTTAGTCATGTCCTTTAGTGCGACTAATGCCCTGCCTATTTCATGAACATGATGAATAAAGTATTCATGGAATACTTGGATAAGTTCGTAGTTGTGTTCATTGATGATATTACGGTGTACTCCAAGTCGGAGGAAGAACACGTAGAACATTTAAGAACAATATTGGAGAAACTTCGAGAGAGCATCGGTTGTATGCCAAGTTCGATAAGTGTGATTTTTGGAAGAAGGAAGTGGATTTCCTTGGTCATGTTATGGCAATGAAGGAGTAGCGATTGACCGGTAAAGTTAAGCGGTGCTACATTGGGAGCGACCTAAGCGTAACTCAGTTCGCGATTTCTTGGGAATGGCGAGTTATTACCGCGTTTTATCGAAGATTCTCATCAATTGCTAAGCCTCTTACGCAATTGTTGAAGAAGGAGAAAAGTTCACTTGGACTCCGACTGTGAGGAAAGCTTCCAAGAGTTAAAGAAAGCGCTTAACTTCCGGTGCTAATTTTGCGGATATTACGCAAGGATTTGATATCTATTGTGATGCTTTGCGTCAAGGATTAGGATGTGTCTGATGCAGAAGGAAGAGCTGTTGCTACAGCGTCAAGACAATTGAGACCCCACGAGGAGAATTACCTACTCATGATGCGGAATTAGCTGCCGTAGTGCATGCTTTAATGATTTAAGCGTCATTACCTCGCCGGTGTCATTGTGAAGTCTACAGATCATAAGAGTCCAAGTACATCTTTACCCAATCGGATCTGAATATGAGGCAGAGAAGATGGTTAGAATTGATCAAGGATTACAATCTGGAATCCACTACCATCCGGAAAAGCCAGCGTAGTTGCGGATGCTCTAAGTCGTAAGATTCTTTGCAATGATTTTGAAGTAAAGGAAGTTGAGAACTTTATGAAGAATTTGAAGCTAAAGCTAGAAGTTGTGTCCAAGGGATTTGTAGATTTGGAAGTCTGATCTACCCGGAGAAGCGGTTCGTGAAGCACAACCAAAGGACCTGTGTTGTCGGATATCAAGCTCAAAATGGCGAAGGAAAATTCAAAGATTTCACTAAGGATGATCAAGACATACTACGGATTAATGGTCGTATCTGTGTACCAGATATCGATGGTCTGAGACAGTTAATCTTAAAGGAAGCCCATGACTCAAAGTATTCAATTCACCCTGGAAGTACCAAAATGTACCGGGATGTTAAGACTAAATTTTGGTGGCCAAATTTGAAGCGAAGTCGCGAGTTCGTTGCCTTGTGCGACACTGTCGAGAAAGTGAAGGCAGAACACTGAGACCAGCGAGTTTCTTTGCAACCGTGAAAGATTCGAGAATGGAAGTGGGAGGAAATCGGGATGGATTTTATCACGGTTTACCGGGACCCAATCGGGTTACGATTCAATCACGGGTAATAGTCGATCGTTTGACCAAGGTCGCCCATTTCTTGCAGTCAAAACCACATACTCGGAGATCGCCTTGCGGAATTGTATATGGCTAGAATTGTCGGTTTGCATGGTGTGCCCAAGAAGATAGTGTCGGTCGAGGATCTCGTTCACCTCTCGATTTTGGCAAAGTTTGCATGAAGCATTGGGTACCCATCGAATTTCGATCTGCGTATCATCCACAGCGGATGGGCGATGAAAGAGTCAATCGAATATTGGAGGATATCTTTGAGAGCTTGTGCTCTAGCTAATGCTACCGATGGGATAAAAGTTTACCGTATGCGAGTTTTCGTACAACAATAGTTATCAAGCGATGCGCAAATGTCACCATTTGAAGCTTTGTATGGCGTACTGCAGAACCGTTGAATTGGTGAAACAATTTGAACGATCGTTTCGGCCGACATTATCGGAAGCGAGAAGAGCAAGTGGCCATGATAAGAGAAAGATTGAAGATAGCTCACCCAGGCGAGAAGAGCTATCGCGATAATCGTCGTCGTGATCTCGCCGAGCGAGAAGATTTTGTCTATCTTGGTGACCCCGCCGAGGTGTCAAAGGTTTCATGCCAAAGGGAAGCTTGCCCTAGGTATGTTGGTCCGTTTAAGATTTTGGGCGCCGTGGGGAAGTTGCTTACCAATTGGAGCTACCACGATCGTTAGCAGGAGTACATGATGTCTTTCATGTCTCGCAGATTGAAGAAGTGTCTTCGTGTGCGGAAGAGCAAGCCCGTTGGAATCAATTGATCGAAGGAGGATCTTACCTACAAGGAGCAGCGGTCAAGATTTTGGATGTCGCGAGCGCCTCACGAAGCAAGACCGTTCGTTTTGCAAGGTCGGTGGAGCAACCACTCGAGAAGGAGAAGCAGCGTGGGAGCGTGAAGAAGAGTGGCCGAGTTTCCTAGCCTTTTCTCTAGCTAGCACTGAATCTCGGGTCGAGATTCCTTTAAGGGGGAGGTTTGTAACATCCCAAATTTACGAGTTTAAAAATCTTTTAACTAGTTAGCAGGGAAAAATTCACCATTTGGATTTATTTGAATTTAATTCAAAAGCTTAATATTGGACTTTGCAAACAAAAACATTTAATATGAATAATCCCAACATGAACAATAGCCAAAACTATTTTATTTGGGTTACGTGTGCTCAGATATATTTTCTAGATTTTTCTAGAATTTTTACGAGTTCATTTGCTATTTTCTATTGCCCATTTGAATTTACAGTATTTTCTAAATTGAAAAACCTATTTAAAATCTCGAAAATCTTCTTGGGCGAATCTCTCACTTAACTTCTATTTCGCGCTCGCCGGCCCGCTCGACCAATGCGCATGCGTGCATGCCGCCAGCAGCAGTGGACCCGCTGTCGACCTCTCTCTCTCTCTCGCGCGCGCTCATCCTCCACCGTCCGATCAAAGATGAGCGGCTAGATGCGCATAAGGCAAGCGGAGTTGTCGAATGTTTCTTTGATTGTGGGCGTTCGATCAAGATCCAACGGTCGGATCTGAGTGCATTTCTGACCGCGTTTGCTGCACGCGGACTCACGTGGTGTGTCTCGGCGTGTGGGACCCACCGCCACGTCATCGTCGTCTCGGCGGACTCTGGTTCCGATTTCCTCGCGCGCGCCTTTCGGCCGTTTTGGCGTCGTGCCTGAACCTTCCCGAGCCGCGCCTATATAAGGAGGGCAAGCCCTCGGTCTCGCGACTCCAACCAGCGCGACCGCCGCCGTAACCTAACTCCTAGCGCGCAAAGCTCGAGAAGTGATCTGCGCGCGCGCTCCGGCGAGTTCGTTCGTGCGCCGTCGATCTGCGCCGAGTGTCGTGGTCACACCGTCGGCATCGCACGGAGCGAGACTACCTCGTGGGCACCCGTTCGCCGGGCGTCGCCGTAGCTCCGATCCGTCAAGCCCAAACCCTCGCGCTTCAACCTCGCGCGGCGCCACAGGCGTCCCGACCACCGGTGAGCGCATCCACGAGTTCCGTGCCACCCTCTACACGCGGTACCACTCGCGCCGGTGAATCGCCGCCGTTCGCGGAACCCTTGGTTCCCGAGCGCCCGTCACCGTCGGGTCCGGCGTGGCACGCCACCTCGCCGCCACCTCGGTGCGCGTCGACTCCGCGTCTGCGTGTCATCCTGTCGGCGTCCGTCGACCGACGCGGCAGCGGCACCGGATCTCGACCCGAGGCTCGGTGGACCTAGTCGCGCGTGAGCCTAACCTCGACATGTGGGTCCCACATGTCGAGATTTCTTTATTATTTCTTTTTCCGAAATTCCTCGTGGCGCTTGACATTGCGCAATAATCCGATTTTTCCGTTAAGAAATAATTCGGAAATTCCAGAAAATCCAAATTAGGGTTTCTTTTAGATTTCCAATCTTCCAAAGCTCATAACTTTTGCATCCTAACTCCGATTGAGCCCATTCAAATTTCTAAATTTGTCTAAATTCAAGATCTACTTATCTGAGATTTTTATTCAATTTTTGGAGTTGGTTTTGCCTCTGTTATTTATTTGTTTTGTTTGTTTGTGTCTCGTTTGCGAGTAGACGTCGATTCGTCGGGGAATTTTGTGGAAGAAGGAGCACCCCAAGACCAAGATCAGTACATAGACCTTTTCCAAGGCAAGTCATACCTTTGATCATCTTGAACCCAGTTTTCAAATTACTTTGTGTTAAATTATTGCATGATAGTTTAATTATTTATTTAAATGCTTTGGGCATAGTTATTATCCAAATTGTTATCACACCTTGGCCTTGTATGTCATATATCCTTGTCACCCTAGATTGGTTATTAGTTGGTAATATTATAGCACCAACGTGGGTTGGTTAGATGCGAGTATAATTGCTTAGCCATGCTACGAATCATCATCTCATGTGAGTCGCAAATATTAAATATGACTAAGTGTCTATGGGCTGTGTGTAAAGCGTGTGCTATGTGTTATTACTTCGTGATGGCATGTGTTGCACTAAAACCAATGGGTGGTAAAGGATTTAGGCGAGGCAAGTGGTGGAGGCGTGTGACATGGTGGACTATGTGATGGGAGCGATAATCTGTGTGGCTTAGTTAGAAAATGGAAGTCTTGCCTTGGTCAATTAAGGACTTAACTTTGTGCGCCATTGAATGAGCCTTACTGATGCGACCACATGCACTGGTATGGGACGGGCCTAACTTAGTAAGTTATGGATTCTCGGCATTGATGTTCGGTGGTAGGTTAGGCTTTGTGATAGGGTGGAGGTGTGACTACTTGGTAGTTACATCACGGGAGGATTCGTCGTCCCCGCCCAGCGGTGTGTGTTATGCATGGGCTATGTGATATGTATAACGGTTTGTAAGCACTTTGGGAATATCAATGTTGGAGATGAAGTTTCCAACTGTTTTGTTATGATTGGTGCTAGCTACACTTTGGTTATATCGTGTGGGTAAAGTGTACAACCTCTGCAGAGTGTTAATCAAACTATTCGAATAGCGCGTCATGATCATGGACATGCTCGGTGCTTTCACACGAGGGTAGTTTTTATAAAATGTGGGAATGGGAGCTGCGTGATCTCAATCATATGGCTATGTGAAATAATCATTTATTTGTGTGTCTTTGTGGAAACAAGCATTAAATTAATATTGTCTATTTGTTTGAATTATGCTTTCAATCTATTATCGTATTCAATTGCAAATGTTGCTTTTATGCAAAAGAACCACGAAGCCCTTTTCTTTGGAATAAGCTGCATCTATACATTGCATTACGTGGTATGATTTGCGAGTGCGGTTGTGTACTCACGCTTGTTGTAAAACTTGCGCCCAAACCTCTGAAGTGGAGGAGTCTCGCTTTGCTTTCGAGGAGGAGTTCGTTGAAGGTCGATCGTTCGTTAAGGTGCGGATCGGTTGGTTGCCTGTGGTGAATTGGTGGGATCTGTTTGGAGTTTTCCGTTCATTCGCCGCTTTATTTCTCTGTTAGCCTGCGTGCTTAATAAGTGTAAACTCGACCATAAGGTCAAAACCCTTATTTGTTATTCAAACTAATCGTTTACTTTAATTATAAACTGTGTGGATCGATATTTACTGTGTTAACCCTGTGTGCACTAGCGTGATCTGGACTAGTGCGGTATACGAGAGGGTTCAGAATCGTAATGCAGGTCCCGACACCCGTGTAGGTCTATATCCAAAAAAACGGAAGCGCCGCAAGGGCTTCACCCTCCCGCACCCCTATCCCACAATATTCCGTAATCCTATACAATTGTATCCCTCTATAGGACTGTGTCTGGAATGTTTTCAGTACACAACCGCTTTCTTTTATTTTGCCATATATATATATATACACACAACACTCTTCTTCGCCTTTGACTTAGACTTTTGAACCTAACATCTGATCTGTGCATATATGAGCCATACACATCACTCTTCTTCGCCTTTGACTCGGACTTTTGCACCTAACGTCTTGTCTGTGCCAATGTACGTGGCGTCATCCGCTTAAAAGCACATCGTGTGATAGTGCAGCATGTTCAATTTTAGCAGAGTGGATTCCAGCCTTATATGAGATGAGATCGATTGGTAGACAAGGAAACATCGATCGGCTCACAGCTTGATGGACCACCCGTTGAGAGAAATGTTAGCCTAACAAAAGTGGCAGCTTTTGGCATATGTATAGAACTCTAGCCTTTCAGTTGTACCCCTACCCCGAATGATTTCATCCAGCCGTGTCGAAACAAGAAAAAGCTCGCTTGCTCTGCTCCACCAGTGGAGCCACTTTCTGGGGTGCTTGCTACGTGCTGTCTTTGAAAACGGTGTCTTTGAAGTGGAAGCAAATCTTGCCGTGTTTGACGTCGTTTCTGATGTTACCCTCCAAAATGCACAGGCTGGTAAAAGGGCTAAGTCATGGGAAGCAATCGTGTTCTGATTGGCCTCGGTGTTCTGACCAACGTGCAACTAGACATGCTTAAGTAGATGAGGAAGCAGAGTTGGTTGCATTGGCAACGAAGACTGTTCATGACGTAAGTCATTTCTCACTCGGTCCACGAGCTTGTCCATGCCACGTGAATGGCTATCAGATCTTCTTGACACAGGCAGTGATAATGCCATCTGATGACTTAGAGCATCTACAACAGTCCACGTCAACTGCTACTAAGAAATTATCACATCAGCATTTAGGTGATGTAGAGGAGAGAAGGTAAGGTTGTTTCTAGATGAAGAAACTATTAAATTGTTAATACCAAGATACAAGAAACAACTAAATAGTCTATTGGAGATTTACTTGTTACCTAAAAACGTGTTTTGTAGGTCTCACTGTCTTAAAGAAAATATCCACCAGATCATTTGTGCAATTTAACTTTATTATTGATATGATAAATGAGTTAAAATATGTAGACCACAAAGTTGTACTTCATTATTGATAATCAAGAATCATGCATATTTGTAGCAATTAAAGTCTTAGACACAAGCTCAAGAAACAATCCATTGAAATACTTGTTTCTTTTTATTAAATTGAGTATTCTCTCTTCTTTTAGTAACAAACTAAGAAATAATCTATTGTAGATGCTCTTATGGGTCGAGTACATATAGGTAGATGAAAGGTGTTGCAATTAATCACTGTGTTCTGAAAAAAAATCAATAGCTTTAGGATTGATGGGCATCGCAAAGTTTGCACGAGGTCCGCATGATAAGACACTGAGTTCACAGCTTTAGACTCACCGCATGGTAGTTTGCTGCCGTAGGAAAGGCTATATGGAGTCTTAATTAACCTAAGTAATTCTTGTTGTTGCCGCAGAATGATTGTGTGAGTTGGCTTATGATGCACAGATCATGACGTTCCAATGCAATGGAATTCTGAAAAGGCGAATAGAATCATGACACGTATTGAAGGATTAGACCTAACCGACGTTGCAGCTGTAGATTAAATCATCTTTTGTCAGAGTTTCCACAAGACAGACAAGTGAGAGCGCACTAAAAAATTATGAACATATCTTTGGAGTCGTAAACGCCTTTGAAAAATTATTGGAAATTCGAAACATTAAACATTTTGTGAGCTGACTTCTAGATACCATGTGTCCTTTCTTCTACTTGTAGACTTTATCGCTTGACGCGTGTTAGACAAAGGACCTTTTTTTTTTAGTACAGACAAAGGGAGCTTGTGGTGAACATAAGTCCACATACAGCAAGTTGTTTTGAATAATTGGCAGGTGCTCATTCTTTATTTTCTTCGTGATCTGTGGGCTCCAAATAAGTCAATTCAGGGCGAATTATCAGAACATAACCGAGTGAAAAAAACACTAGAGTAATTTTGACAAAATGTCATACCGATGACAATTTTTTTTATTTAATCTTTTATTTAATTTTATTTTAAAGTTAACCCATCGCGAACTTTATTTCTAATTCTGACCCCTTTGGTTACGCCACCACTCGTGGCGTGACAGTGTTATTTGGTCACGCCACCACCACTGGCGTGACAAAAAATATGATTTTGGGGACTTATCCTGTGGTGTGACAGTGTTGTTTTGTCACGCCACGGGTGGTGGCGTGACCAAAGAGGTCAGAATTGGAAATAAAGTTTGCGAGGAGTTAACTTTAAAAAAAAATTAAAAAAAAATTAAATAATAAAAAAGTTCTACCGATGACTAGCACCTTGCCAGTGTTCTGGCAAGCAAAAGAATACACTAAGTTGCACTCTGTGTTTGCATGATTCACATCCCAACCCTTGCTGGATAAGCGCTCTCAAGTACATCAGCGAACTGGGCTTCTAAAAACAAAAGGGGAATACCTCTCGTTCTCCGTCGCTCCTCCCCTTCTCTTTTCTTTTTCCTCCACGTCGCAGACCTGGTCCCCTCCCCTTCTTTGACGCCGACGGCTCGTCGACGGCTAGAGGGGAGGGGATCCACCCCTGGCTCCTTCTTTAGCAGTAGTTTTAGGGTATTGTAGGTCCCCTATGTAACATTTCAATTTTTGTGTTTAAAAAATCTTTTATTTAGTTAGTAGTTGGAAAATTTACCCTTGAGTTTTATTTGAATTTTATAACAAGCTTAATATGGACTTTTAATATCAAAACTATTTAATATGAATACGTCCAACATCAACAATTGTCAAAACTATTTTATTTGAGTTCTATGAGTCTTGATATATTTTCTAGATTTTCTAGAATTTTTTGAGCTCATTTGCTATTTTCTATTGGTTATTGGAATTTCCAGTATTTTCTAAATTAGAAAATGTATTTAAAATCTCAGAAAATGTCTCGGGCCGAGTCTCATCCCAAGCCCCAATTCCTATTCTATTTCGGCCCAACTCCGCGCCAACTGCTCGCCCGTGCATACGTCGCACCGTCACTGACTAATGGGGCCCACCTGTCAGGAGCTCCTTCCACCTCCGTCTTCGTCCTCCTCGCGTTGAGTTCATCGCCGCCATTAGAACATGTCGAAGCTCAGTACGACAAAGTCGTTTCCAACCGTAAAAATCCCTCGGAGATGCGACATTGGACTTCCTTTATCCTTCCGCGATCAAATCCGGCCAAATCCTATTCCGTGTCGGTTTCTATCTCTGATTTTGTCGCGTGGTCATCCCAGACTTGTTTTGAACTCCATCGCCAACATGCCACCTCGTGCACGCCCGGGGCCAATAAAAGGCACCCTCGGGATCGCACTGCTGCCCGAACCAAAACCCCTCAAGTCTCCGCCTCCATAGAGCCTTAACGCCGCCGCAATTGTTGATTTAGGGTTTCGACCGAGCTTTTCTTTTCTTCGATTTGCGCCGCCACCGTCGCCGCCTTGTCAACATTGACCATGCCGCCAAGTCCACCATCACCGAAGCTCCCTCTAGTGCCCTTTCCTGCTAGCAGAGCATCGCCGAAGCTTTCATCCGACAATACCCAAAGCCCTCCATCGCTAGAAGCTCGCCGTCGGCCAGTCCAGTCGTTCTCATTCAACCGTGAGTGCATCAATAGACGCATAATAGCCCCCTCTACCCTTCGACACCACTCATTGCCGGCGAAGCTCTGCCGTTCGTTGTTGTCGGGCGAAACCAGAGGTGTTGCCGCCGATCTGACGTCACCAGCTGACGTGTCGGCCACGTGTGTCGCCAGCTCAGCGTCCACACCAGCAGGGCATCCAGTCAGCATCCACGCACACGCTTGCGTGGTAGCTCGGTCGAACCCCAAATCCAAAACCCGTGAACCCAGTTCATGTGGGCGTGTCTATGACACATGGGCCCCACATGTCAGCCTTTGTCGGGTTTTCTCCAGATTTGTTTTAATTCAAAAATCCTAGGGCCGACGTCAGCATTACGTCATAATCTGATTTTTTTTCCATAGAGAAATACTTTGGATAAATATAGAAATTCCTTTTTAGGGTATTTTCTTTAGATTAAATTTTCCAAAAGCCATATCTTTTACATCCGAACTCCGTTTGAGCCCATTCAAAATTTTAAATTCATCTAAATTTGAGATCTATTTATCTGAGATTTTTATTTAATTTTTGGAGTTGATTTTCCTCTCTATTTTATTTATTTATTTTTATTTATTTTCGTTTGCGAGTAAACATTGCTACTTTGGGAGATTTTGAAGAAGAAGGAGTTCACCAAGACCAAGACCAGTACCAAGATCTATTATAAGGTAAGTTATACCTTTGACCATATTGAACCTACTTTTCAAAATTATATTGATTCAAATTATTGCATGTACTTTAAATTTTTATTTAATTTTTTTGGGGTTTATTTATTAATCCAAATTGTTATATCCACCTTGCTTATTGTTATATCGTGAACTTTTGTCACCCTAGATTGGTTCATTATTTAGTTGGTATTATCATAGCACCAACGAGGGTTGGTTAGATAAGATTAGTTTGCTTAGCCATGTAACGAGTCATGATTTCATGTAAATTGTAATTATAAATTTGACTAAGTGAATATGGAAGTGTGTGCTGTGTGCTATTACTCGTTGATGGCATGTGTTGCACTTAACCAACAGGGTGGGAAAGGATTTAGACTGAGGCAAGTGGTGGAAACTGTGTGATATGCTGGAGCTGTGTACGTGGGAATGATAATATGTGTGGCATAGTTAGAAATTAGAAGTCTTGCCTTGGTCAATTAAGGATTTAACTTTGTGCGCATTGAATTGAGCCTTACTGTACGATCACATGCCTGGTATGGAACGGACCTAACTTAGTAAGTTATGGATTCTTAGCATTGACTACTCAGGTAGTAGGTTAGGTTTTGTGCCAGGGTGAAAGTGTGTTTTTGTCTTTGTAACGATTCACATTTATGAGCGGTTCACCGTCTTCAGGTCTAATGGTGTGTTGTGGGCATTAGTGTCATCGGTAAAACACGCTGGGAGTGTCAATGTTTGAGAAGAAGTTTTAGAATTTTTTTTGTTATGATTAGTGCTAGCTACACTGATTATATCGTGTGGATAAAGTGTACAACATCTGCAGAGTGTTAATCAATCTATTCAAATAGCTGCGTCCTCGGTCATGTACATGCTTGGGGATTTCACACGAGGGTTAGTTTTTCATAAAATATTGGGAAGGGACAGCTGTGTGATCTAAGTCATATGGCTGTGTGTAATAAACTGTTTAGGCTTTGTGTCCTTTGTGAAAATAATTCTTAAGTTATTATTATTTATTTTTTTAAGTTACATTTTAATTTATTATTTGTATTCAATTGTAAATGTTGTATTTCTGCAAAAGAACCACAGAAGCCATTCCTTTGAAACAAGCATGCATCTATACATTGTATTCTGTGGGATGACTTGCGAGTACGGTTGTGTACTCATATTTGCTAAATCAAATCAACAGAAGTGGAGGAGTCATCGTCTGCATTCGAGGAGGAGTACTACGAAGGTGCTGATCGTTAGGTCATTGATCCTAGTCGGTTGCCTGTGGTAATGGATGGGATTCCACTGGAGTTTATTTTATTCTGCTGCTTATTTAATTATTGCCAGCCTGCGAGGCTTAATAAATGTAAACTCGACCATAAGATCAAAATCTTTATTTGCTATTCAAATTAATCGTTTATGCTATCATTCGACTTGTGTGGATCGATATTCATCTATGTTGATACTGTGTGCACTAGCGTGATCCTAAACTAGTGCAGAATGCACAGAGGGTCCAAAATTGTATTTTTGAGTCCTGACAGAGGTGGTATCAAAGCCCAGGTTGATTGTAGGTCTTGACCTTAGTTAGACCGGTCATCTTTAGAGTGCTCAAATTATTTTTCTAAAGAAAAAATTAACTGCAAGATTAATGAATTACTTAACTCCTCATGTATCTTTCTTGACTCAACTATTGCTAAAATTTCTCCTCTTCCCGCTGTTTTATGTTGGTTCTTACCCTCTTGTCTGTCTTGACAGATACCTCGTCTCTAGAACTATGGTGAGTGCAGGGGAGGACTTGCCTAAGAGCTTTGGAAGCTGTTGCAAGTGCTTGGAGGATTCAATCGACCGATGTATCGTGGCACCAACTAGGTAGTAAACGGTCGAGAACGTGGAGTGATCTGTTGTTTGACTATCTACGCCAGGAAGAACACCAAGGCAAGCCAACCCCTCAACATCTTAGTCCGAAGGATCGTGTGGGCTGAAGGAGTCTAGGAGTCTTCGCGCCTGGCTATCTCGAGGATCTGTGACATCTACACACATGAGCTGCAGGATATTGTCTTTCGCTACCAACCCCGTGCCTCCGCAGTGGATCATCTAGCTCGCTACCTGTCTACGGATGGGGAAGACAACGCTACAGTGGTGCACCTTGCCTAGTTTACCGCTGCTCAGGAGGAGTCCTTGGAGTCGGCTGCCACAAAGTTGGAGAGCACCTATGAGACCCTGCAGATAGCAGAAGAAAATATTACAACGCTGGAAAAAGCTCTCTTCGGTCAGCATGAGCACGAAGAAGACCCTGAAGAAGAAGAGCCAGAAGAAGAAGAGCCAGAAGAAGACCTAGAGGAGGAGGATCCAAAAGAGCCCACAGAGTCGGTGGAGCTAGCTGTGCCTGCGCCAGGGATGCCTGCTCCTGTTGCACCAGTCCCTAGGCATCAGGACCAATTTGCAAAGGTGCTAGTGCACTTCCAGGTCTACAGCAGGCGGGAGCACCGCCGTGGTTGTGGAGGCTACCTCAATGACTAAGTTCGCTAAGGTTTAGATTTCGTCAATTGAGGCTTAGTGTATTGAGCTACGTTTGTTTAAGTTTAGTAGTGTCGCCCTTTAAGCGGTAGTTTGTGTGTTTTGGATCGCTCTTATTTCTTGTGTGCGAGTATGAGCTGCAAAGGCCCTTAGGCATTTGTTGCAGCCATGCTAAGACCCTAATTAATATAAGTATTTCAGTTGAGTTTTTTGTGCAAGTGTTTGTTGGGTTTAATTTACCTCCGCTTAGTTCTTAACTCATCTTGTTCTTGCTACTTTATCTAACCCATGAAACTTCACCAGATGGTTCAGACTCGCCATACCGCCGCCAATGGTTCAGGAGCCAGTGGTTTAGATGGAAATGAGCAGACACCCGCAGGAGCAGTTCCGCCGCAAGCACCCCCAATCGATTTGTAGAATTTTAGAGCTTTTATGCCAGCTCAGACGCAGATGATGTACACGATGATGAACAAAATCCAGAATACGAGGAACCAGAACAACAACAGTAACCACAATGCTGCACCAGCTACTCATGGTCACCATGGGCCATCCAAGCTCGCAGAGTTCATGAGAACTCGCCCGTCTACATTCTCGAGGAATGGAAGCCAATGATTGGCTCCACGTCATTGAAAGGAAGCTGCTGATCACCCAATGTAGCGACCATGAAAAGGTTCTCTACTCCACCCATCAGATGGAGGGCATTGCTGCTGAGTGGTGGGAAAACTTCTGTACCACACATGAGATGCCACAGAATATCACTTGGGAAGAGTTTTTCATAGCTTTTCATTAGTACCATGTGCCAGAAGGAATTATTGACCTGAAGAAGGATGAATTTCGTGCTCTCTAATAGCTCCACCACCAAGATTATAGACCGCATAAACGTATGTTCCCAGTGGCCATCAGGAGTCTGGCTGAGTAGATCGCCAACGCTTATCATTACCACAGATCTTGCAACCCTCCCGTCGAACTCCGATCAAGGGAGGCCCCTCTACTCTGTCTGCCGCTCAAGATTGCCAACAAATGCACACTCAGAGGCAGAGCCATGGCCTGATATGGGCTCTCAAGGCAAGGGGTCCATGACTTGGAGACGTGAGCTTCTTCTTCATCGATGAAGTCGCTGACTGCTATTCAAGGACATGAACACAATTTACCTTTTCTTTTTAGTCCTTTCTTCCCAGATCCAGGGCTTGCTCTATACAAGGTCCCTTCTATAAACACTAGGTGATTGTACCAAACTTTTGATATAAATCCAGAGCTAATGGTCCTTAGGGCCATACTTCCCTTAAAAAAACAACCCTTACTGGATGCTAACTTTAATAACACTTGCCAGTTGTGCATCATTAGAAATCCTAATATATGGTGCAATGCAAGCTACTTGATGATGTACACCTAACTAGCTAGCTAGCAAATGCGTGACCCCTTCAACTCCAAGAACACAAAAGCAATTTTAGAAAGGGCAAATTGTTGGCCGAAACAATGACTGAGGGGTAGGGTGAATAGGAGCTATACTCTTTTTCGACCCTTGATCGATTTCAACTCCTTCCCCTCTATAGTTATGGAAGCTATAAAGATCAGAACACAATCACAGCGGAAGTATTATGTTGAAATTGATGAACCCCAAGACAAGAACACACAAAACACCTCACACAACACTAGGCCAGTCTGACCACTGTGGCTGACCGGTCTAATCGGTGTGGCATGGGAGCAACCCTAGAACATCACAAAATGACACAAATTTTTATTCGGTGATCTAAATCCCCTAAAAATTCAACTATAGCTCATCAAGAAGGTCATGAACCTATTCTAATCGACGATCGGAAAGATTGAAGCTAATGTTTCACGAATTTCTTAGATGAGGGCAAGAGGACATGAAAACCGGTGAAATTAAAACTTTGACCCAACAACTTGCTCGTGGGTGGATGATAATCAAGATGATCCTAAATGTATTCCCACATGTCCCAGCAAGCTAGATCACAACATAAAGATCAAGAAAATGAAAAGAACATGCAAAATCCCAAAAAGTCATCAAAGAGAGAGCAAGAACAAAAAGAAAGTCATCTTGAGGAAATCCAACTTGGATTGATTTGAGAAGATTGTTGGTTTATAACAACTTCACCCACTACTACAAAAATGCTAATACTGGATGTCTGATCACACACAGTTCATTGAAACTGTCTGTATTAAACATAATCACATACGGTTTTTATTTAGCGACCGTCTATGTTATTTTTGCGCTAAAAACCGTTTGTGAAGAGGTAATATCACAGACGGTTCGTGTTTAAAACCATCTGTAATACTTCACAGACGGTTTTTAAAAATAACCGTCTATGATATTACTACATATCATAAACATTTTTGTTGAAAACTATTCGTGATAATTAACTCATCACAGACGGTGTAGTGTAGCTCCCCAACAGAGTCTTCTTGATCTCCATCTCTGGTGCTACGGTAACCGCGGGAGATCTCCAAGTCCGGTGAGTCCATCGCCACTCTGTGCCCGGTTTGAGTATCGCCTCACCTCACTAAGCCCACTCATGTTGTCCATTTCAGCTATTGTGGCCCACGCCGAGCTGTCACCGTGGACCTCTCTGTCACCGTCGCCGCCATCGATACCAACTCTTCTCCAGTGAGTCCCCGACCCCACCAAGGTCAATTTCCCCACCTATATACCCCCCTAAAGCTGTGCATATGCTTGGTTTCAGTTTATTTCCACCGAGAAGACCTATCACCGAGGAGCTTGCCCCCGTCGCCTCTGTTCACCGATGACCAACCGCCTTGGGCCTTCCCCGACTTCGACTAGCTGCCTTGGACCTTCTCCGGCTTCATTGACACCTTCCTCATGATCAAGGTGAGCTACTGGAGCATAAGCATCCTTTAATTTGAGTAGTGTTAAGCATTTACGCTGAAATCGCTAGTAAAGCCCATGGCGCCGCCATGGGACATCACCGTCGGCTCGCCTCAGGCGACCTTAGGGCCCCGAGCTACGACTATTAGCAATGCGATGTCACCCTGAGCCCAATTTGAGCTTCAAATCCTACTATTTTTAATCATTTAGTTAATAAACTAACGAGTCTACGACATGTGGGATCGCCATAGATTTTATAAATAAAATCATGAAATAAAAAAATAAGTCACTGACAAGTAGGGCCCACATGTAAGTTAATAAAATCCAGAAAAATGTAAAAATGAGAAAAACCACCTTTAGTTCAGCGTAAGCCTCAGAAAATATGCTTTTGAAGTCACTTGTCGTACGATCAAGTCGCCGATCTTACAATAAATGGAAAAAGAGAGAATGACGGGAAATCTTGGGATTGCAATGGGATGCTCTTTATTAGTATGAACTGAGATTTTACAAGGTGTATCCTCGATTGAATGATGATCGCTTTCTAGAGTACAAGACAATGCTTCTTTCTTTCTATCTTCCGATGATCTAATCTCCGAAGATTCATCCTCCTTGATCCGCCTGAGTTCCATCTTTAAATAGCCCTCAAGAGGTGGCGCATTCCGAGAAGGCGCTGATGCGGCGTTGCGTCTGGTCGAGTCAAGTGATGGTTGATACAGATCAACTGCTTGGCGGTTATATGTCTATGAAACATATAACCGCACGGAGGTTATTTATGGTGTGTCTTGGATAAGATACGCCGATGGAATATGCACGTGTTCCATTCATCATACTAGAGAGAATATACCTTGGAATCGCTTACCTTCTACTAGTAGCTTCTCCTGCCTGAGGCTTGGCTTGGGCCTTCGTCAGGCAGGTACCCATTATGTAACATCCGGAATTCCTACGACCGGTGAGGTCGTGCACCTGTGAGTTACGACCATGAAGACGATGGTCTTTTATGTATTAAAGATAATACATAGAGGTTTTAATCCTCGCTACCAGCCCCGAACTTTAAATGAATAGGTCGTGTGAACACCTTTCCTCCGATGAAATCGTGACGGATGACGCTATTAAATACAAAGGCATTTTAAGCGGTTTGTATTCACTTTAAAGTTGAGAACTTTGCCTTGGGATTTGAAGAGTTTCGTGTCCGTTGGACTTTTTGGGTAACTCCTTATTACAGCTTAGAAATTTCAAGTTTATAAAACCCTTTGGAGACTTTGGTTTTTTCACTTCCTCCTTTCCTTCTTCATCTTTGAGTGAAAACTTCTTCCGATCTCCTTTGCTTTTCACACCCAAAAGAAACTAACCATGTCTGACCAAATCACCAACCGGCCGGTTTCACCCGAGTGAGAAGAAGTTGGAGAATCTGGAGAAGATTGGGATGCTCCCAGCAAGGATGTGATTTCTTGAGATCCGCAATGAGAACATTCCCAGCAAAGGAAGATGGAGAAATTCTGTTTTCTCGCATATATCGAATGCGGATTTCGCTACCAACTCACTCCTTCCTTCCTCAAATTTTGGAGTATTATGGAGTTGAATTGGTGAATCTGCTCCCAATGCCATCGCCAATCTCGTATTTTTATCTATCTCTGCAAGCGCATTTGGGGATTCCAGCAGATCCGGATCTATTCAGTACTACTATAGGATGACAAAGTCAGGAAAGGCCATTGGGACGCCCGAGAGTGCACCTTGCGTCTCCATGATGGAAAAGTCGACGAGTACATTTTTATGTTCTCAAAATCTTCGTGGTCGTCGTGGAAGAAGAGTTGGTTCTATATGAAGATCACGAAGAAAGACACCTTTATTATTTCGTAAGAAGGTCGAGAATCCGAGATGGCGCTCCTGCATGCAGAAAGAGGAAATGTAGGGAAATGGGCTGAAGCAATCAAGCTTTTAGTGTCAAAGGTTTAACATCTTGGCATGTGGTGAAGGATTTTTCCACGCACTGGGTTAGCTCTTTGAAGGCCCGAGCACATAAGATGCTCGTACATTGGTCGTGATGATACGACAGAGATTCCAAAATGGTAAGCCATTAACGATTCCACCAGTTTTCCTATCTCGGTTGATTATTTCCGTATCCTTAAATCTTTCATCTTACCTTTACACTCTATCTTCGATGAGATTAGAAGCCGGATCAAGATGATTCGCGCTGAGAGCTCCGCGATAAGGCTAGTTTCTCGGATCTTAGCGCAGTTTCCATGAAGAGAGGATTGAGAGACTTAAGGTAAAAACATCAATCTGCTTTGTCTTGTTATCGTACATATTATTTTTGATCGGTATACCATAAATCCTCTTTGATGTGTAGTCGGTTGGGTTGAGAATCAACAAGGTCACCGAGAGATGTGAGCCAATTGATGATCCGATCTCCTTCGACCACACAGATGTAAGCCTTCCGCAGGTAGGTAACCGAACACAAATAATATTTTGATAAATTATGTTTATCGCCTAACTATCTTTGATGATAAATTTAGGCGGTCGCCGTACCTTCCAAAGAAGGTCATCGAGAACCCTCCAAATGCTCATCGAGGCCTTTGTTGTGGAGGTAGACGAATCTACATCTATCGACCCGACGATCGTGGAACTCACCAAATGGTCGCGATATCGCTCGATTTCCGATCGGTGGATGTGCAAGATCTAGTCAACCCTACCGGTTTAGAATCGGTGAAATCGCTTGATAAGAAGAGGAAGGCCGCGAACGAACTTTACTTGATGCGTTACAAGGGTAAATTCGGAAAACAACAAGGTATATATATAAAATGAAGAGGTCGATTTATACATACCTTGGATCTTCCTTACCCTCTCTCTCTTGTTTTAGATCTTCGGTGTTCCATCGTGTCCACCAGAGCACCTCACAGAAAAAGTTCCCGAGGTAGAGGTGGTCGTGGAGGCTCTGACTGGATACTCGTAAAGCAAAAATTACCGAGGATGAAGTAGCAAAGAAGCCCCAGAGCAGTTTCAAAGATCGCTCAGATCCTCTAGTAATCCTTACTCCTTCTCCGAGGTAGTCATCCCCAGAGACCCTCAACAGTTCCACCTCCCCCAGAAAATACTTCTCAGGTTAATAAATTCCCTTTTTCTCCCCGATTTATCGAGGATAAGGAACTTGATGAAGCCTGGGGAAAGATATCGGACCATCAAGCCAAGATTGGTCCAGATACCATCTTTTCCGAATATAACGATATAGCAATTGGGTAAGTGTTCTACGACCATCCTTACAACTCTTTCTTTTGCGCTTTGAAAGCTTGCTAAAGAAAGGAATTTTTGTTTTGTAGCATTTGGTCGAAAACTATGCTGTGATCGGAGGACTGACCCAGCGAATAAAAACTTTGGAGCAAAAACACTCCGATCTGAGAAGTAAGTACATTTCTCTTTTTGATCTCCTACGGTTTATTATCTTGATTCTCCTTATAGATTATCCTTCTCTTTCTACCATATTTGATAGATTTAGAGAAAATTAAAGAAGAAATCAAGGCCAAGGAAGCCCTAATAATAAAGCTGAGGGAAGAAAATCATAGTAAAGACCGGTCGATCGAGCATGCGATGACCAGGCAAAAAGAGGTTTTCAACTCTTGTGAGAAGAAAATCAAAGGTAACTGGTCGTAGACCTAACCAGTACTCCATAACTCCAATTGTAAAGAGTACATTAATTTTGTTTATCTACTCGTGCGTAAAAAGCGTAGCACTTGAACGAGCGGAGAAGACCTCGATTTTGAGCGTGGCCAAAAGGAAGCCCTTGTATTTGGCCTTGATGAGAAGATCACGGCCCTTAACAAAATGATCTTTGATATGGGATCAGGATCAAGCTTGCCTTTATTAGGAGATCCAACGGAAAAGATGATCTACTTTGGTCAACTTCTGGAAGATCTCAAAGGCCTGCTCAAAACTATGAAGGAAAACCATACCCGGACAATGCGGAAGCTATTGTAATCGGAGTTAGTGTTGCTTTAGCAAAACTAAAGGCCTCAGACCCTCTGTTAGTCTTAAAGTCGTGGAAGAGGACTTTGATCGCTCAAAGTGAAGCAACAAAACTTCTCGAGGAAGTAAAACATCTCGAGAGAAAGTTGCGAGGAATGGAAGTCGGATCTCCATCTCACAATGACTTACTGGAGGTCCTAATATGTAAACAGATGTAACTTTAGACTATGTAAAATGAAAATTACCTTTATCAAAGAAGATCCGCTTTGTCTTATTAATGTTGTTAAATACTCATATGTCTCTAGCCCCGATCGCTTATGTTAGTAGATGAACGTTACTAAAAGAGCGCAGAGACTGTAATTGAGTAATAACGATGACCATGGTAAGAGTGCCGATAATGTGTATGACAACGATCTAGGAAATACTAGGAAATCATGTGGTCGTAACCAATCGACGACTTACGCTAGTCTAGATTTTGCCCATTATCAAGTACTATGGAATACCACTTGTAGTGAGAAGACAAAACAAAGACTAGATCTTGCTTATAAGAAGATATGCATTAAGAATGTATGCAAGAAATGAAATGAAGAGATAAGTACCGTTGTTTAGGAAATATTCGGATCAGTGGTCGATCGAATCTTAAGAACTGAAGATTTGTAAAATATTTCGCGAAACGTGCTCATTCTCAAATCCGACACTATTTAACTGTTGTAAGATCGGCGACTTGATCGTCGACAGCTGGCGCCGTCCGTGGGGCTAGGAGGAGATATATGAGTATTTAACAACATTAATAAGACTGGCAACGAGGATCGTAGGAAAAGGACCGTCACTAGGAAGCTCCTTCCAGTGGGCAGGACCACGTGCAGATAGGAGAGACTTCGACCAGGAGGCTTTCGTGTCCGACCAAGAGCCAAACTTGATTAGAACAAAATGTTGAAATAAAATAACAATCTTCAATTTCAAGAAACGAAAGCCAAGCAAATCGTCTGAGTTGGTACTCCTTATACTCGTATGACTCTTTAAGAAAAGAATGTCCGGTCGTGAGTGTGTATCATTGAAGCAATGATCACGGCTAAAACCAATGTGATTGGTGACATTTAAGTCAACAACCATGAGTAGTGGAGATCCCAAAGAAGGAATATCAGAGAGAATGAGAGTCTTCTCCGACCAACCAGTAACGGGAATGGCATACGACCAGATGCAACAAATAATAAGTATAAACAACCATACTTATCATTTTTAAGGAAAAGCATCTTTATTGAAGAAAAAATGAATAAAAATGAAATACATGAAATTAAACATAGAACTTACGCAATTGATCAATATTCCAAGAATTAGATAAAACCCGCCATCCGACATAGCTAATCAGATCGATCGTGGTCGGTTACCGACCACGATGTATGGACCTTCCCATTTAGGTGAAAGTTTATTGCGATTTGCTTGGTTTCGATTTTTCGAGAACCGATCACCTCGACTAGGTTGCGAGGTTGTACCTTACGATCGTGATACCGACGCATGGCTTGTTGGTAGATTGCCGATCGATCAAGGCTTGATTTCGTCTTTCTTCAAGGAAATTGATGTCGCTAAGTCGTCGCTCGATCGATCATCGCCGTAAAAGTAATCATTCGCGAGTAACCAATTTTTAGTTCGAGGAAGCATAGCCTCACCCGTAAACTAAAAAGAATGGTGTTTCCTGGCCGCATCGACTAGTTGTGGTACGAACAACCCATAATACGAGGGAAGTTCTCAAACCCATGCTCCGACCGCTGAAGTAATCGTCGAATACTCGTCGTTTGATCCTTGCATTATGATACCATTGGCTCGCTCAATCGCTCCATTGCTCGTGGATGAGCAATGAGCTTAAATGTATCTTGATACCTAGTTCTTCGCTGCATTTCGAAAATTGCCGCTGAGAATCGGGCCGTTATCGCGATTATACGATCGGGTACACCAAACCGTAATCACGCTTTTGTTAGGAACCTCTTGGCTTCGGTTGTAGTTTTACAACCGGCTCGCCGATCCACTTAGCATGTGTTTGGTTCCTAGGATCATGGGGATGGGCCAGTCCATCCCAAAAACGGTGTTTGATCAGAGTCGGATCGGATGATCCCAAAACGTTGGAAAAACGACGATGCCACCAAGAAATCGGTGGACGGGCGCCCTCATCCCCTCGACGCGCCACGTGCCTCGCGCTGGGGAAAAATCCCGCGATCACCCTCGCAGCCCGCTCCTCCCGTTTCTCCTCCTGTGTCATTCCCGAGCTCCTCCCGTCTCGAGAAAAACGCGCCCCTTCTCGATCTCAAAGCGGCCGGTCGACCTCCGCGCTCGCAGAGGTCCAGCGCGCCGCTCATCTCAAGGGAAAGCCGCGCGGCGCATCACCGCTCGGACGGGTAAAGTTGCCACACACAGCTCCTCCTCCATCCCGCTCAGCGCGCCGCCGGTCTCGTCGGCGCGCCGCTGGTTCTTGGGAGGGCGTGTGTGCATCAACATCAGGTGATTTTCTGCCTTCTTGGGTTTGGATTTGTGCGATTCATGTTTCTTTTCTTCGGTTTGGATCCAGGGATTCTTGCGGCCGCGGGTTTGGCTTGATCTGTCCTTGATCTTTCACACCGGCGACGGTCTCCCTCAACCTCAGCTGCCGGCGAGATCCGTACCTGTTCTTCCACACCGACGACTCTCCTCAACCTCTACGCCGGAGATCTCACTGCAGCAAGGTTTGGAAACCCTAGCATGCCCTGTCTCTTCTTTGCAGAGGATGTGTGATCTCAAAAATTGCATTGTATATACATGTTGAGATTGAGATGATTGCAGTAAACAATATTGAGATTGAGATGATTTTGTGAAGTATTATTGAGCAGTAGTAGACATTTCGAGGCTTCTTCGCAGAGGATGTGTGATCTCAAAAATTGCATTGTATATACATGTTGAGATTGAGATTGAGATGATTGCAGTAAACAATATTGAGATTGAGATGATTTTGTGAAGGATTATTGAGCAGTAGTAGACATTTTGAGGAGTAGTATTGATATTGTGCAGTAGTCGACATATTGAGCAGTAGTACTGATATTGAGTAGTAGACATCGATTTCCACTGCAAACTTGCTTGATTGTGCAGTTAACAATATGCAGCGTGACACTTAACATATGCTTAGTTTTGTCATTAAACTTGTTGCAACTAAGGTGGGCAAATGTCATGACATGGAGACATGTTTTTTGTGTTTGCTTCATTTATTGTAGATGGACAAAAGGAGAAAGCTTTTAATTTTTGCTGCTGCTGGATATATGGTTTTGGCAATGATGGCTATGATTATTGAATCTAGAAAACGTAAACAGGATGCAAGGAGAGTAGGAATAACATATGGACCTATGGATGAAAGGGACAGGATGAGACTTGAGTACCTCGACACCAAAATTTGGAAAGACGATACAACTTGTGTGAACATGCTAAGACTTAATAGAGCAAAGTTCTTTCGGTTTTGTAACCTTTTTAGGAACCGTGGTTTACTTGAAGATTCAATCCATATGTGTGTTGAGCAACAAGTGGCTATGTTTTTAAATACAGTGGGGCATAACCTTAGGAATAGATTAGTTGGAACTAATTTTGATAGATCCGAGAAACAGTTAGCCGTTATTTTAACAAAGTACTTCGTGCCATTGGTGAGCTACGAGGGGAACTAATTAGGCCTCCTTCATTGGACACTCCAAGCAAAATAGCAGGAACCCAAGGTGGGATCCTTACTTCAAGGTGTGAGGCTCATCCCTACTTCCTTGTAGTTTCAGAGTAATATAATCTTATCTCGACCCCTAATCTTTTTATGATTTTATTGAACACATAATAGGATTGTATCGAGCTATTGATGGCACACATGTAAGAGCCTCTGTTCCTAAGGAAATGGAACACTCCTTTCGTGGTAGGAAGACCTATGCCACTCAAAATGTAATGGCCGTTGTAGATTTTGATCTCCGGTTCACCTATGTCTTGGCTGGTTGGGAGGGGACGGCACATGATGCTCTAGTTTTAAGAGATGCTCTAGAGCGTGAGAATGGCCTTCGAGTGCCACAAGGTAATAGATTAGTACTACCTCAATTGTCCATAAAAATGTTGAAATGTACAAACATGACCAACTTGTTTACCATATGTTAGGCAAATTCTACCTAGTTGATGCTGGATATGGAGCCAAGCCGGGATTTTTACCCCCTTTTCGTGGTGTACGGTACCACTTGAATGAATGGGGGAATAATCCAGTGCAAAATGAGCAGGAGTTGTAAGGACGTATTGCTTATTTTATTTGAGTTGTAAGGACCTATTGCTTGTTTTATTTGAGTTGTACAAACATAATTCATCATGAATTTGAGGTGTATGAACATCTTTCTTGAAGTTAGTATTATTCTATGCTTTCTGAGTGTTTGACATTATCATAATTGTTTGTGTACTTTCTATGTTGCCATGGTAGACAATGGATGAACATGTTGAAGGACTTGGGGGCACTAATGGCCATGCTACATGGACATCGGCTCATCGACTTTCATGCCGACTCACCGCCAATGTGGTGGTGGTGGTGCTAAGACATCAAAGGGCTTCAAGAAAGTCCATCTCAATGCATGTGCTAGTGCTCTCAATGAAAAGTTCAGACTATGCGACCGTGAGCAAATCAAGAACCATTTGAAAACCTGGTCAAGGAAGTTTGCAAAGATAAATAGACTTAGAAGCCGAGTGTCTGGCTGGGATGAAGATAACTTCATTATCACACTTGATGTCGAGCACTACAATAACCATGTGCAGTATACTTCAATACTTGCTCGCATATAATTGGGGCTTATTGAAATTTATTTATTTTTCATATACTAGGATCACAAGGCGATGCCGAGTATCCGAACAAGCCTATAGACTACTATGGTGAGATGCAAACAATATTTGGCAACAAAGATGGCTCTGTGAAACTTCGCGAAGGACTCAAGTGCAGCTCTAGGTACTGAGGATGGAGGAACTGAAACTGATGATGTTCCTGCACATGATGTGAGTGATGGGAGTACTATTCTGGAGAATCATGGGGCAACATCTTCTGCAAGCAAGACCAACAAGAGGGCCAAGATAGCTGAGATTGAAGACGATGGGCTGATTAGTGCTTTCAAAAGTGTAGGTGAGAACATTGCCAATGCTATAAAGATGGCCGCTAAACCTGAAAATGAATTGCCTGCAGACTTATTTGACCAATTGAAAAGCCTTCCTGGGTTTGATAAGACCCACATATCTTTCTACTATGCTTATTTGGTGGCTAACCTCACATTGGTAAGGCTTTCTACCTCCCGCTGCTCGAGCACAAGCTAGACCGGTTGCAATGTTCATTAGTGAGAGGTTTCAGATGTTGAAGGTGATTTGGAGGAGTAGGAAATTTCTTTTGGTGGAACCACATATAACTCTGCACCGTGGGTCAATATTAGGAATGCTATAACTTATGTACTGTCTAATGTCACAAGCCTTGAACTTGCTATATTGTGTGGCTTGAATTCGATGTATTATGTACGCCTTGGAGGCGTAGGACGTTTCTTTTGGTGGAACCACATATAACTCTGCACTGTGGTCTAATATTAGGAATGCTATAACTTATGTACTGTCTAATGTCACAAGCCTTGAACTTGCTATATTGTGTGGCTTGAATTGATGTATTATGTACGCCTTGGAGGCGAGGACGTTTCTTTGGTGGAACCACATATAACTCTGCACTGTGGTCTAATAGTAGGAATACTATAACTTATGTACTGTCTAATGTCACAAGCCTTGAACTTGCTATATTATGCAAAAAGGATCATTTATTCGACATATTTGATTATGCAAAAAAAAAAACATCGGAGATGAGCTTCATTTATTCTAGCAAATGTTTGATTCATGCGACAAAAGATTAGTAGCACAGAGGTAACCTTACCAAAAGGTCACCACACCTTCGCCCTATCCCCATCCTCTATCCAAATCGGTGACGGGATCATTCTATCCCTTTATCCTCAACCAAACATAAAACAGGTTGATCCCATCCCAAAGAACCAAACAAGAACTGGATTGGTTCCATCCTAGAAATCAGGAATGGGTCCATCCCATCCCACCACGTCTCCAAACCAAACACATGCTTAGTGAACGTGTCAATCATGACGAACAGGAACTCAAAGCCCCCGGGTGCCTTTGGGAAAGGTCCCTAATGTCCAAATCCTGTGTTGCAAAAGGCCAAGAAAGAGGGATTGTTTGCAAAGCTTGAGACTACTGATGTACTTGTCGCCATGAAACCGACATTGTACGCACTTCGCCACGAGCTCTTTGCATCATGAAGGCGATTGGCCAAGAGTATCCTTGCCTAAAGGCTTTACCACCTGCTCAGAGGAATGGTGAGCTCCATAGACTCCTTCATGAATTTCGTTAGCAATTTAATGCCATCCGATTGAGATATGCATCTCATCAACACTCCGTGAGATCCTCGCTATATAAGGTACATTCAATGAGAGTGTATGATTTGACTTTTCGCAATACGATCAGCCTCTACATCATCTTCTCGAATTATGTCATGTCAAGATAATTGTAGATCGATGTCATCCAATCTCTACCGTGATCGTGATGGCGCCAACCATCATCGACTGGAGCATCCATGTTTGCGTAATCAAGGTGTGCAACCTCCTTTCTAACATCGATGTCCTCAAGGCTCGACTACCGAGGGTGAATCGAAGTTTCTCGAGAAAACTCCGGCGGGACGGATGTCCGTGTGGAAGCCATCCGCCAATCGTTCGCAGAAAGTTTTCCTTTCTAGGAATGTGTTGGATCCGAAACCAAGAAATGCTTTTCAAGTTTCCGCACTTCGCAGATATGATGACATCTTGGTACTAGAGCATTGATACTCTTTCCTACTTGATTCGCTACTAGTTGAGAATCACCTTCACTAGCAATCGCGAATCCCGAGCTAACGAGCTGCTCAAGTCCGCCAAAGAAACCTTCAGATTCTCACGCATTATTTGTAGCAGAAAGTTTAATCGAATAGCGATTTAAGTTGTTCGCCAAGAGGGGAAATCAAACGACCCCCTACCCGAGCCTTGAAGCATCAAGGAACCATCAAAGTACATTGTCCACTGGTCGTGAAACTCGTACTCGGGTTCTTGGGAGGGTTCAGGTGTTGGGAAGACTTGGTGGCGAAGAAGACGACATATGATTTTAGGAGTGAAAGTGTGATGCGCAGAGCCCTCCAGGCAAAAACAAGCACCCTTACAGACTTGGCACCACTGGGTATGCGGGTAAAATCCCGCAATGGAGGGATCAGGACCAGCAGGCAAACCGTTCGAATGTCTCCCTGCCATTTATCGAGATCACTAATGAGCGCGCCCGAAACTAGGTAATGGGGAGGTTATCTACCCTGTCTTCGGAGGCCATCTCCTTTCCAAACCCCGTAGACGTGGAAGTGTCCCAGCGCCTGGTAAGATATCGAACCACCTAGTTTGTAATTACTCCATA
The DNA here is from genome assembly GCA_036346255.1 of Ampelocalamus luodianensis. Classification (NCBI taxonomy): domain Eukaryota; kingdom Viridiplantae; phylum Streptophyta; class Magnoliopsida; order Poales; family Poaceae; genus Ampelocalamus; species Ampelocalamus luodianensis. The sequence continues at coordinate 18,998,380 of CM070622.1, read as the reverse complement.
ACTTCATAGGAAGTGAAATGACATGTAGGGCTATTGCAGGTAACACTGAGTGTACAATCTTCCTACAATTGTGTCTTCACAGTGACCTTCGAGGACTTGTTCTGTCTCTTCAACCTCGACTTCCTCGACGTCTCACTCATGCGATGCTGGACACTGTAAGCGTGTACAATCAGGGTCAATGTTCATGTAATACTGATAAATATTATATATAACTCCTTACTTTTGTGTGTGTGTATATATATATATACATAGATAGATAGATGTATGATTTCTAAAGCCTAATTAAGGAATTCACCGTTAGGTTTCCTCGACCCACACGTGGTCTCCCAACAAACCATTAAGAAGAATGCAAAATTCGTCGAGGATTACATGACATAGTCAATGCTGGCTCACCACAACAAGGAATTCATACTTTTGCCCTACAACCAGGAGTAAGTGTTGCACTAGTGGCTATACTTGTTGATTTATACTTTATAAGCAACACGAACTTAGGTTTAATGACCATGGTGACATACCTGTGTAGGTACCACTAGATTCTAATTGTAATTATACCAAAACAGAACATGGTAATATATCTAGATTGCCTACAGAGGGCCAAACACGACTTCATAGTTGTCTGAAAATTAATCAGCAGGTAAACGCATTTCCTCTATAGACACTCTATTGCAATCTTTCCTTCCTTTGCAACGGCTAAGGCTAACTTTTTAGAATCACGTAGTTCGTTCATCGCGTACTATGCAAAGGGAGGGAAATCCAAGGGAGTGAACCTACGACACGATCTAAAATTTCTGGTATTCGCTAGCTAGTACACATTAATCCTATATAACACTTCGTAGTAATGCCTCTTGAACTAATTAATTCTATTTTTGCAGTACCACCAGCAGCGGCTGAAATGCAACCTCTGTGGATACTATATTTGCTACAACATGAAACTACTCGTCGGTTCCACGATAACCAATGATCCTCGGGTTTGTCAATCTTGCATTAATTATTTCATACTTATTAATTTATATATGCATGAATTTAATCTTCGTAGCGACAGGTTGCGACCATCGCGGAAACTGCGTTGGAACAAGGCCAGCTCATAAACATTCGAGGACAGTTTGCGGGATTCTTGAACTGTGAGATCATAAATCTAGATGGGAAGTTCCACAATATAGATTGAACTTGATTGGGATAAGATTGAACTTAATGGTACATGTGTGTAAATGTACATGAATGATTAATTTTGGTTAATTGATTTGGGAATTGGATGTGTTTGTTTCTGAAATGAATGCAAATTGGATGTGCTTGTTTCTGAAATGAATGTGAATTGAATCTATACAACTTATTGTGTTTCAGCTTGTTTCAGAGGGCATGGCTAGCATTTCCTGAGGCTAGCCAATAAACAGAAATAGATTTAGTAATACAAAAGAATATCACAGACGGTTCCTTAGGACATACCATCTGTGATGCATCATCACTCGCAGATGGTGTCATCTACAAACTGTCTATGATGCATCATCTCTCATAGACCGTTTTATTTACAAACCATCTGTGATACATAAGCTATCACAAACAGTTTCATCTACAAACCGTTTATGATAGTCAATTAGCACAGACGATTTTAAGTTAATAACCGTATGTGATGACCTCATGTCATTACAGACCCATAAACTCGGATGGCTCATAAAACCGTCTGTGATGATGTTTTTGAACCATCTGTGAAGACTTTTTCTGTAGTAGTGACCATGGAGGACAAAAGCTCAACACTTGAGCACTTAATCTTGGCCCAACCCTTGTTACGGTTTAGGATTTCTGAAGCTTATAAAACCCCTTTGTAAACTTAGGGTTTTTGCACTTCCTCCTTTCTTTTCTCATCTTCCGAGTAAAAACTACCTCCGACCTCCTTTACTTTTCTCACCCAAAAAGAACCTAACCATGTCGGACCAAATCACCAACTGGTCGGTTTCCGACTTAAGTGAGAAAAAGTTTGAGAATCTGGAGAAGATCGGGATGCTCCCCAGCAAGGATGTGATTTCTTGGTGATCCGCGTTTGGGGAACATTCCCCGAGCAGTGAAGATGGAGAAATTCCTGTTTTTCTCGCATATATCGAATGCGGATTTCGGCTACCAATTCACTCCTTCCTTCCTCAAGTTTTGGAGTATTATAGAGTTGAATGGGTGAATTTGGCTCCCAATGCCATCACCAATCTCAGTATTTTTATCTATCTCTGCGAAGCGTACTTGGGGATTCCAGCAGATCTAGATCTATTGAGGTACTACTACAGGATGACAAAGTCCGGAAAAGCGATTGGGACGCCTGGAGAGTGCACCTTGCGTCTCCATGATGGAAAAGCTGATGAGTACATTTTTATCTACTCGAAATCTTCGTGGTCGTCATGGAAGAAGAGTTGGTTTTATATGAAGATCACGAAGAAAAACAACCTTTATTATTCTGGTAAGAAGGCGGTCGAGAATCCAAGATGGCGCCTCACTGAGAAAGAGGGAAACGAGGAAAATGGGTCAAGCAATCAAGTTTAGCGCCAAAGGTCTAACATCTTGGCATGTGGTGAAAGATTTTTCCACGCGCGGGTTAGCACTTTGAAGGCCCGAGCATATAAGATGCTCTGGTACATTGGTCGTGATGATACGACCAGAGACTCTAAAGATGGTAAGCCATTTTAATGATTCGACCAGTTTACCTATCTCGCTTAATTATTTCCGTATCCTTAAATCTTTCATCTTACCTTTGACTCTATCTTCCGATGAGATTAGAAGCCGGATCAAGATGATCTGCACGAGAGCCCGCGATAAAGCTAGTTTCCTCGGATCTTAGCGGTCGTTTCACTGAAAAAGGATTGAAAGACTTAAGGTAAAAATATCAATCTGCCGTCTTATTGACGTACATATTATTTTTGATCGGTATACCATAAATCCTCTTTGATGTGTAGTCGGTTGGGTTGAGAATCAACAAGGTCATCGAAAGATGTGAGCCAATTGATGATCCGATCTCCTTCGACCACACAGATGTAAGCCTTCGCAGGTAGGTAACCGAACACAAATAATATTTTGGATAAATTATGTTTATCGCCTAACTATCTTTGATGATGAATTTAGGCGGTCGTCGCATCTTCCAAAGAAGGTCATCGAGAACCTCCAAAGGCTCACCGAGGCCATCGTTGTGGAGGTAGACGAATCTACATCTACCGACCCGCGATCGTGACCTCGACCAAATGGTCGCGATATCGCTCCGATTTCCGATCGTGGATGTGCAAGATCTAGTCAACCCTACCGTTTAGAACCGTGAAATCAGCTGATAAGAAGAGGAAGGCCGCCGCAACGAACTTCACTTCAATGCGCTACAAGGGTAAATCGGAAAAACAACAAGGTATATATATAAAATGAAGAGGTCGATTTATACATACCTTGGATCTTTCTTACCTTCTCTCTATCTCGCTTTAGATCTTCCGTGTTCCGGCCGTGTCCGATCAGAGCACCCTCAGAAAAAGTTCCCGAGGTAGAGGTGGTCGGGAGGCTCCCGACTGTGATACTCCTAAAGCAAAACTACCGAGGATGAAGTAGCAAAGAAGCCCCGAGCAAGTTTCAAGATCTCGCCAGATCCTCTAGTAATCCTTACTCCTTCTCCGGAGGTAGTCATCCCCAGAGACCCTCAACAGTTCCACCTCCTCCAGAAATACTTCTCAGTTAACAAATTCCCTTTTTCTCCCGATTTATCGAGGATAAGGAACTTGATGAAGCTCGGGAAAGATATCTGACCATCAAGCCAAGATTGGTCCAGATACCATCTTTCCGAATATAACGATATAGCATTCGGGTAAGTGTTCTACGACTATCTCTATAACTCTTTCTTTTGCGCTTTGAAAGCTTGCTAAAGAAAGAAATTTTTGTTTTTGTAGCATTTGGTCGAAAACTATGTCGTGATCGGAGGACCGACCAAATAATAAAAACTTTGGAGCAAAACACTCCGATCCGAGAAGTAAGTACATTTCTCTTTTGATCTCCTACGGTTTATTATCTTGATTCTCCTTATAGATTATCCTTCTATTTCTATCATATTTGATAGATTTAGAGAAAATTAAAGAAGAGATCAAGGCCAAGGAAGCCCTACTAAAAAAGCCGAGGAAGAAAATCGAGTAAAGACCGGTCGATCGAGCATGCGATGACCGTGCAAAAGAGGTTTTCACTCTTGTGAGAAGAAAATCAAAGGTAACTGGCCGGAGACCTAACCAAGATTCCATAACTCCAATTGTAAAGAGTACATTAATTTTGTTTATCTACTCGTGCGTAAAAATCGTAGCACTTGAACGAGCGGAGAAGACCCTCGATTTTGAGCGTGGTCAAAGGAAGCTTTGTATTTGGCCTTGATGAGAAGATCAAGGCTCTTAACAAGATGATCTTCGATATGGGATCAGATCAAGCTTGCCTTCTTTAGGAGATCCAACGGAAAAGATGGACTAATTTGGTCAACTTTTGGAAGATCTCAAAGGTCTGCTCAAAACTATGAGGGAAAACCATACCCAGACAATGAAGGAAGCTATAGTAACTGGAGTTAGTGTTGCTTTAGCAAAACTAAAGGCTTCCGATCCCTCTGTTAACCTTAAATCTGTGGAAGAGGACTTGATCGCTCGAGAGTGAAGCAACAAAACTTCTCGAGGAAGTAAAACCTCTGAGAGAAAGTTGTGGAAATGGAAGTCGGATCTCCATCTCATAGCGACCACCGAGGTCCTAATATGTAAACAGATGTAATATTAGACTATGTAAAATGAAAACTTACCTTTTGTCAAAGAAGATCCCGCTTTGTCAATGTTGTTAAATACTCATATATCTCCTAGCCCCGATCGCTATGTTAGTAGATGAACATTACTAAAAGAAAGCAGAGACCAGAAATTGAGTAATAACGATGACCATGGTAAGAGTGTCGATAATGTCTATGACAACGATCTAGGAAATACTAGGAAATCATGTGGTGGAACCAATTGACGATTTCGACTAGTCTAGATCTTGTCCATTATCAAGTACTATGAAATACCACTTGTAGCTCAAGACATAACAAAGACCGGATTTTACTGATAAGAAGATATGCATTAAGAATGTATGCAAAGAAAAAGAAAAGAAGAGATAAGTACCGTTGTTTAGAAAATATTTGGATCTGGTCGATCGAATCTCAAGAACTAAAGATTTGTTAAAATATGTCATGAAACATGCTCATGATCAAATCCGACCGCGCGAGGATCGTAGGAAAAGGACCGTCCCTAGGAAGCTCCTTCCAGCAAGGTGACCACGTGCAGAGAGGAGAGACTTCACCAGAGGCTTTCGTGTCCCGACCAAGAGCCAAACTTGATTAGAATGAATGTTGAAATAAAATAACAATCTTCAAATTCAAGAAAGAAACGAAACCAAGTAAACCGTCGAAAGTTGCTATTCCTCATACTCGTATGATTCTTTAAGAAAAGAATGTCTGGTCGATGCGTGTGTATCATTGAAGCAATGATCACGTCTAAAACCAAAGGTGGTCGGTGACATTCAAGTTAGCAACCATGAGTAGTGGAGATCCTATCGAAAGGAATATCGGAGAGAATGAGAGTCTTCTCCACCAACCAGAACGGAATGGCATACGACCGATGCACAAATAATAAGCATATACAACCATACTTATCGTTTTTAAGGAAAAGCATCTTTATTGAAAAAGAATGTAAATGAAATACATGAAATTAAACATAGAACTTACGTAATTGATCAATATTCCAAGAATTAGACAAAACTTGCTCATCGGTCATAGCTAATCGTACCGATCCTCGCCGAGTAACTTCGATCACAGTGTATGGACCTTCCCACTTAGGTGAATGTTTGTTGCGACCTGCTTGGTTCTGAATTTTTCTAAGAATCAAATCACCTACAGTTAGGCTGTGAGGTTGCACCTTACGATCAGAGTACCGACGCATGACTTGGCCGGTAGATCGATCGTAGCAAAGCTTGGTTTCGTCGTTCTTCAAGGAAATTGATGTCGCAAGTCGTTGTTCACACCGATCACTTTTAAAAGGAATCGGCTCGAGCGTAACCAATTTTAAGCTCGAGGAAGCATGGCTTCGGCCCGTAAACCATAAAGAATGGTGTTTCACCGGCCGCACGACTAGTCGTGGTACGAACGACCCATAATACGAAGGAAGTTCTTGAACCCAAGCTCGACCGCTGAATTAACCGATCGAATACTCATCGCTTGATCCTTGCATTATGATACCATTGGCTCGCTCAATCGCTCCATTGCTCGTGGATGAGCAATGAAGCGAAATGTATCTTGATACCTAGTTCTTCGCTGCATTCGAAATTGCCGCTGAAAATCGGGCACCGTTATCGCGATTATACGATCGGGTACACCAAACCGTAATCACGCTTTTTGTTAGGAACCTCTTGGCGCTTGGTTGTAGTTTTACAACCGCCGACTTCGATCCATTTAGTGAACGTGTCAATCATAACGAACAGAACTCAAAGCCCCGTGCTCTTGGGAAAGGTCCTGAATGTCCATCCTCAAAGTTGCAAAAGGCCAAGAAAGAGGAATTGTTTGCAAAGCTTGAGACGGTGATGTACTTGTCGACTATGAAATCGACATTGTACGCACTTCGCCACGAGCTCTTTGCATCATGAAGGGCATTGGCAAGAGTATCCTTGCCTAAAGGTTTTACCAACCAAAGTTCTCAGAGGAATGATGTGCTCCACGCACTCCTCTATGAATTTCGGCTAGCAATTTAATGCCATCCGAGTGAGATATGCATCTTATCAACACTCCGTGAGATCCTCGCTATACAAGGTACGCTCAATGAGAGTGTATGATTTGGCTTTTCGTGCAATGCGATCGGCCTCTACATCATCTTCTCGAATTAGGTCATGTCAAGATAATTGTAGATCAATGTCATCCAATCTCTACCGTGATCTTGATGGCGCCAACCATCATCGACTGTGGAGCATCCATGTTCGCAGAATCGAGGTGTGCAACCTCCTTGCTAACATCTATGTCCTCGGAAGGCTCGACTCATCGAGGGTGAATCGAGTTTCTCGAGAAAACTCCGGCGGACGGATGTCCGTGTGGAAGCCATCCGCCAATCGGGTCCGCGTGAAAGTTTTCCTTTCTAGGAATGTGTTGGATCCGAAACCGAAGAAATGCTTTTCGAGTTTTCGCATTCCGCCAGATATGATGACATCTTGGTACTAGAGCATTGATACTCTTTCCCTACTTGATTCGCTACTAGTTGAGAATCGCTTTCACTAGCAATCGCGAATCCCGAAGCTAACGAGCGCCCAAGTCCGCCAAGAAACCTTCATATTCGCCACATTGTTAGTAGCAGAAAGTTAAACCGAATGGCGACTTTATTTGTTCGCCAAGAGGGGAAATCAAGACGACCCCACCCGAGCCATGCAACATGAAGGAACCATCAGTACATTGTCCACTCGCCGTGGTGCTCGTGATCGCCGTTGGATGGGTTCGTGGTTTGTCCATTCGCAATGAATTCGTGCCACTTGGATTCGTGCCCGAGAAAATACGCCAATGGGTTCAGGGACTTGATTGTCGCTCGTGGGACAAAATGGAGATCGAACGCCCCAAGCTCAACCGCCATTTTGATATTCGCCCTAATGACTCCTCGCTTCCGTGACTTGACCAAGGGGATATCCAGAGGTACGCACCACTTTGTGGGCCTCAAAATAATGCCTTAGTTTCCTTGAAGCCATAAGGAGACCATAGAGCAATTTTTGTACCATGATACCTTTCTTTTGGTCCATGTAAGACTTCACTTACGTAATATATTGGTCGTTGAACATTGTCTCGTTCTACGACCAAGACACCACTAACCGCTTGTGGCGTTGCAGCCACGTAAATTAGTAATGTTTCTCCCAATCTTGGAGAAACTAAGATTGGGGACTCGTAAGGTACCGCTTTTAATTCTTCAAAGGCGCCGCTTGCTTCTTTAGTCCATTCAAACTCCCATGTTTCCGAGAAGTTAAAGAAAGGTAGTCCTTTCGCCTAACGTGCTATGAAACGACTTAACGCCGCCATACAACCGGTTAACTGACTTCCTTCTTGTGGTTGGATCGCGATCCGATCGATGGCGCGATTTTCGTTGGATTTGCTTCAATGCCTCTAGTGAAACTAGGAACCCAAGAAGCTTTCACGTGAACAGCACCCATGAGTTTTAGTCCCACCTCTATTTCTTTTAGATTTGTGGCTCCTCATCTCCTATTTAAGGAGGACGCACCTCTAGTTTACTTGGATTTTGTTTATGTTTAGTTTGCCTTCGTTGCAACTTGTATTTTTTTGTGTGTCGACTAGACCACCCAATTAAGATACTTATTCGTAATCCCAACTCAATTCAATATTTCAATCCTATTTGCAATTTCAGATTGCTTATTATCTTGTTCTTGCGTGCTTCTTCTGTATGTAGGAATCGACTTCGTGGTCGTCAACCGGTATTCGTGCACGTTGATAACGACTTGTCAATCGATTCAGCGATTGCGTGGTTTCGAGCCTTGCGTGTTCGTGAGCGCATCGTGAGAGTTGAGCGACGACTACCGAACTTATCGCTCATTGAAAGATCGGGCCAACAATCGGACCTTTCGTTCATCGTGGTATCGAGCTTCAGATTGATCGTGAGAATTTCCGCTTTCTAGTAGTAGATTCGTTTTCATACCTAGAGTCCGTAAAATTGCCCAAAAATTATTGCATCTATCATCCCCGTCCGATCCCTTTGAGCCATAGCAATTTTTCTTTCGTATTTTGCTTGTTGAATCATTGGTTGCATCGCCGTGTCTAGTTGCTGATCTTTAGCTCTAGTTATTGTCTAGTTGGTCATGGTATAGATTGCTTCTTGTGTTTTCCTTTGCTGCTTGATCGCTCGCTTAGGGTCTTAGTTTTTGCATCTAAAATGTAAATTTCGTGGGTTAGAACTCCTCTAATCCGCACCAAAACTAAAAATCCTCATCGTTGTTTATCCGAAAAAGAGAGGGTTGCTGTAATCTTTTGGGAGAATTGATATTATTTGAGACTTGCGATAAACCTTAGGGCCACCAAATATTAGAAGGAAAAAGAGGCAATGATAGAATAAAAGTCATGTAAAAAAAAAGAGAAAAAGATAAAAGAAAAGTGCATGAAAATTGGTGGAGACCTTCTACATATAACCAAAAGCTTCCACAAAAATTTCAGCAAGTTTGGCCCACGGGTTTGAAAGATATAGCAGTTTCAAATTTAAACCCGAGACGGATTCGAGTCCGAGTAGAATTCGTATCCGAGACACCTTCAAGAAACGGCATAACTTTTGCATACGGTGTCCGTTTTGACGTTCTTGTGCTCGCTTTGAAGCTAATGACGAGACACATCTTTTCTACCTAAGTCACTAGTCTCTCCAGTGCCCCAAAATCGTCCATCTTCGCCCCACCGCATCGTAAGTTTTTCGTTTTTGCCGCTTATTTCGATCCGCCTTCGGAATTTGGAGTTCACCTCAACGCGCAGTTGTAGATCTCGCCAAAACTTTCAAACAAGCATATATAAGCCATATCAAACTTTTCTATGTTTATCGCTTGAAACTAGTCGTTGTTTCTACTCAATCTAGAGGATTGTTCGTGTGCACCATATCGCTGCTTTTGTGCTCTACATCGCGCGGACAATCTTGTGCCCTAAGAAAGAAGTTTGAGTAGTTGGCTAGCGCCTCTCCTAGCACTTGTTGTGAGGATTTCCTTGCTTGCATCAAGTCATATTGATCGCTATGCAGCGTACATACACTTATCTTCATAGGGCTTTGATTAGCTAGCTTTGATTAGGCTAGGATCAGCAACATTGGCTAGTACTTTGAATAATCTTTCAACTTGCATTAACTGCTTTGATTATTGCTGATCCTTGCTACCATATTGAAGCCTTCCAAGCTCTACTTCCTACTAACTCAGCAGTGTCGCTCCTCGCAATCGTTAATGATCGCAAGTGAGAGTATCACGAACCACCACCGGTTGTACCACTTCCTTGCTGCATTGGTAAGAACTTGTAAGAACCGGGTATAAGCTTGAGTGTGAGTGACTTGGTTGAGCCTCCAGAACCTAGTAGTTGATAGGGACATATACTTGTGATTTGTTTCCTTGTTTTCTACTAACTATGGCGATTCACTAAAGATTGCAAGATATATCCACCTCTTCTTCGAATCGTTGACGGAGTGCAAGATAGTGAACGAGGAAGATACACAATTGAGGCAAGTTTTTTCACCACGGAGGTATATGATAGTGATAGTATGTCTCATAAAATTAACTTCACTGTACCCTCGCTTGTCGGGAATTATGATCCCGATGCTTATCTCACATGGGAATTAGATGTACAACAATTATTTGCATGCCATGAATTTCCGATCATCTAAAAGTTAGTCATATCCGTGAGTTTTATGATTTTGCATCTATTTGGTGGTGTGAATATTGTCGTACTAATCGTAACATACCTAGAATATGGAATGATTTGAAGAGAGCAATGAGACATAGATTTGTACCTTCATATTATTCTCGTGAATTGCTTAATAAATTGCAACGCTTAAAACAAGGTAGTAGTTCAGAGAGGATTATTATCAAGATTTGCAAACTATTTTGTCTCGTTGTGGTTTAGAAGAAATCAAGATGCGAAGATAACTAGATTTCTAGGAGGATTAAACCATCAAATTCGAATAAACTTGTTTATAAACCTCCCATCGTCACTCGCTTGTTTCGCCTTGCTTGCCAAGTTGAAAAAGAAGTACAGGACGACAATCCAAGACCGCTCGTGCTTTTTCGTCTACTTCCACTACACCTTCATGTGTACATGAAACAAATAAGCGCACAGTACAAACCTCCGCATCAAGATCATCTTCGGTTGCTTCTCCCGCCGCCGCATCTACCATGATTGCCGCCCCTACCTGCTGTGGGCGCATCTGTCTCGTTGTCTTGCACCCTTGGCTCGCCATTGTTAATTGAGTCGAGAAAGAAGAGGAAGGAAAAGCTTTTAACTACTCACCAACTTCAAGATCAACATCTTCTCGAGGCGATCCTACAAGGTAATACCAAAAGTACCGATTTGAACACTCAACCTAAGAACAATAACCATGATTTCATGCCTAGTATCATTGAGCAAAGGAAAATCAGATTGTAGTAGAAACCATCGTGCATCACATGAGGTGGATGAATCTAGTGCCGAGAAGGTAGAAATTAATTTTCTAGCTACGAACTGATACTATTGAGAATTTGCATGAATCATATGATAATTTGATTGATTTGCCAATCGAGTTGAGTGCACCATGTGATAAACTTGTTTATTTATGGTTGACTTGAGTGCACCATGTGTGAAATAATTGAATTGCATGTCTGTTTTGAATGAGTCATGTGATGATTTAATCACATACAATGATCATGTGGAATTGGTTAGACATAAAGACGTTTTGACTAGAATTTCTCCTATCGACTCTTTATGTTACATTATGTTGGATCCACTGTGAAATTGTCACATGCTATGGAGAAAGTTTCTGAAATCACATGCTCAAAATGCTTGTCTAGTGCCTACACCCCTGGGTATAAGTTTAATTTGATTGGAGATTATGGTGTAGACAATCAATTTCTTGTTTATCGAATATGCATAACTTGTGATTACATGGATGAATTGAAGCTATTGTTTTAAACAACAATTCTTATATGCCGAATCTTGTTCATTATGAGAGAAAATTAAAATTTAGTGATCATTCAATGCCCATGTGTTTATCTCTTATTGCACCATCTAGTATGGACAATCTGCATCAAGATGTTGAAGTATGAAAGAATTTACACATCCTTTCACCCTTGCTAGATAAATTCGCTATTGCTCGATTGAAATATGATAATATGGATGAACTTTGTTTGATTCCAAAGTTGTAGATTTGCCCATATGTGCTACCACTGCAAGTTTACAACTTCAGAGAGTTGAATTGCATAAATACTTCACTTATATTTGCAAAACTAGTTGCAATAATTGCTATATGAGAAATTTTGTTTTGCTCATTAACATATATGACTATTATTGGGGTAATAATACAATGATCTTTATGATCGCTTTGTGCCTAACATTAATTGTGCAACAACGAAGAAACGTTAAAACAGATGACATATACATATACCATGCATACACTTTGGTTTCTTTGTTACCCTATTTTCAGATTATCAAAAGCCGAGGACGGCTTTGTTTTCAAGAAAGGGAGGATGATGAGGACATGACCCCTATGGATACAACCATATTTGCTATGTTTACTGTTCCAAGTATAAGAGCTCGTACGCTTCACTTAAATTATCAGGTGAGCTTATTTTTAGGAGTGTCTTTATATTATATGAACTATATGATGCTACCTAATGATAAAATATATATATGTGCAGCGCCATATCACTTTTGGTCCAAGACAAGCAAGCAGTTCGAGCTGGACCTGTTTTGGAATCCAGTTCGGCCTCCGGAATCAGCCTGACAGCACCAACTTAAAACAGGCATAACTTTCACATACGGAGTCCGTTAGAGGTCCACGAGTACTTGATTGAAAGCTTATTTCGTCCTCTTTCCAACAGATCTAGCCTCACCTCCAAATTCCTTCTAGGCTGATCGCAATCATCAAAAGAAGACGTCATATCACTTGTTTGGGCCAATTTGGGCTTTGTAATCATACTGAACTTGTCCCATCTGCCGACGGCCCACCTGGGGGCGTGGTTACTGTTCACGTGAACAGTACCCATGAGTTTTAGTCCCACCCCTCTATTTCTTTTAGATTTGTGGCTCCTCATCTCCTATTTAAGGAGGACGCACCCCCTCTAGTTTACTTGGATTTTGTTTATGTTTAGTTTGCCTTCGTTGCAACTTGTATCTTTTGCGTGTGTCGACTAGACCACCCAATTAAGATCCTTATTCAGAATCCCAACTCAATTCAATATTTCAATCCTATTTGCAATTTCAGATTGCTTATTATCTTGTTCTTGCGTGCTTCTTCGGTGTATGCAGGAATCGACCTTCGTGGTCAGGTCAACCGGGTATTCGTGCACGGTTGATAACGACTTGTCAATCAGTTCAACGATTGCGTGGTTTCGAGCCTTGCGTGTTTGTAGCCAGGATCGTGAGAGTTGAGCGACGACTACCGAACTTATCGTTCTCATCGAAAGATCGGGCCAACAATCGGACATTCGGGTTCATCAAGATCTCGTAAAGTCAATACACATTCGCCATTTCCCGCTGGCTTTTCTAACCATTACGTGATTGGCGAGCCACTCAGGTGGTCGACTCACGAATGAACCCGGCTTTGAGAAGCTTGTTGATCTCCGATCGATTGCTTAGTTTCGATCAAAGCAACGCCGTAGCTTCGCTTGACCGGTTTTTTGTTAGGTCAGAGCTAGCCTATGCTCGATCACCTCCACGGGACTCGGGCATGTCGGGCGCTCCCATGCGAATACGCCCCGATTAGCTCGGAGGAAGGAGACGAGCGACTCTTCCTATTTAGGTCGAGTCCGCTCCGACCAAGATCTTGGCACCCTCGGAGAAGCGCCCATCGAGTTGTACCTCTTTCAACTGTCGGAAGGTTTTGGTGTCATCTTCGCCTTGAACTTTTGACCTGCATGTTAACGGTGTTAGTTCCCCTGGTCGGAAGTTCATCGACCAACTCTAAACACTTCCGATCGCATGTGTAGGCTATCTTCTGATCACCTCGGACCGTGATTACACCTTTCGGTCCCGGCATTTTCAAACTCTGATAACCGTAATGCGTGGCTATCAGGAACTTTGCTAAAGCCGGAAGACCGAGAATTGCATTGTATGCAGTCTCGAAGTTCACCACATCGGATGAAACTTTTTCTGTTCGGAAGTTGTCGGGTTTTCCGAACGTAACTAGTAGGGACAAGTGCCCTATTGGTTTAGCAAGAGACCTGTGCACTATGCCGTGAAAGGCATATTTCACCGGTTTACCTTGGATTTGGGAATCGCATATCTTCTAAAGCACTTGCAAATAGAATATTCAAAGAACTACCCCATCTATCAAAACCCGATTAACCTTGCGATTATTAATAGTAGGCTCAACGACAATTGGAAACCTACAGTCGGAGTTGAAGGAATAGGCGGTCTTCTTTGCTGAAGGAGATTATTGTCTCCGACCACCTTGAAGGTTTAACGGCGATCGAAGGTTCGGTAAGGTTGACCTCTCGCTCCATGGCTTTCAGGTGACGTCTGGACTAGTACGAAGAAGACCCGCCGAAGATCACATCAACGGTGTGCTGAGGTTCTTGGTACTCCATCTCTTCGTCACCATCTTTGTCCTTCTTGGAGCTTGTTTCCCCGAGCTCTTGAATCGACGGGAGTGGTCCTTTACATGCATAATAGTCTTCCAGCTTCTTTTGCCAAGCGCGACAATATCGCAAATCGTGTCCCGCTGGTCGATGAAGAGGACACCATTTTTGTTTTTCTTGTAACCATTAGCCTGAGCTTTGGCCTTGCCACCACCAAGATAATCTTTTCTTCCTTTTGTAGATTTTTCAGAACAATAACCTCTTTGTCGTTGGCTCCGCCATGTTTCTTTTTCTTGAGAGTCTTCTTTAGTTTCTTTTCCGCCCTATCTAGGCCAAAGTTGGGGATCTTATCCTTTCGATCAACAATTGCTCCACTCGACCGCTTCACCGGCGTAGCGCATTTGTCACCATGTCGAAGAGCTCGATGGTTGTTCGTGGAGGATGTATAGCTAAATCCTCCAGAAACCTTCGATTTCTTAATCCCGCTTTGAAGGCTTGGATAACGGAAGATTCGCAACCTCGGTATTGAGTTACGGACTTGGCTAAATCTTTTAATATACCACGAGAGTCTCGCTTGATTTTTGCCGTATCCTATGGAGATTGTCTTCCTTTCCGTATGCGATCATACGCACTCGAAAATTTGCAATTAAAAGGTCGAGAGTTGCTCCCAAGTATACACGGATCCGATCGGAAGGTTAAGCAACCAAGATCGGGCTGATCCTTCTAATCATCGTTGGAAGATAATTCGCCATTACATTTTCATCACCACCGCAACTCGAGAAGCGGTGGTGTATATCCGAGAAATTCTAAGGGATTTTGGGTCCCATTGAATTTATCCATATTGGCCGATCGAACCTATTTGGCCAACGATACACGGAGCCCCGCGAGAAAGCTCGACGACCGTGATAGTTTCGTGGCGCCTTCTTTGAAAAGGCGCCGGATTGTAATCGGTTGGAGATCGATTTCTAGGAACAGATTGTCGATGCTCCAATGTCCCGATCCGGTCGTGGACGTTAGTAAAATGCTCGACCGCTTGTTCGCTCGGATGATGCCGAGATCACCGTGTCCAAGCGATGGTTCGCCTCGGCGAAGTGATGGCGAGATTCTTGAAATAATCTCTCCTCGTGATCGTTGGTCGGAATCGCCGAGGTGGTCGCAGTGTCAATTGATCCCCAACGCGACCATGTAGGCTTCTTTGGGAAGAATGCCGTGATGAAGTCATGGTTCGACTTGCGGGTGCCTTCGCTCGATAAGCTTCAGGCGCTGCATTGTCTGCTGGATAATCTCCGATACTTGACTCGCGAGTTGGGCAAAACTCGAGTCTCTGCAGGCAGGCGTAGTATTTAAAATATCACGACTCATTGCAGTTTTGTATAGTTACCAAGGTCTCGAGGATTTCGCGGAAGAAGGTGTTCGATGGCTTACATCCTCCGACTTCCGTGGATCTTGCCCGTCCTCACATTGGTTTGGGAAGGATCAAGCGATTAACGGTGAACATCTACCGGTTCTGTCACCTCCAGATTTGGTGCTTGACCACTCGTACCATCTCCATTAGGACGTGGTGGCGAGGCAATGTGGAGGACCGTATATGGCATTGTGATCCGTATCTCCGATCGCATTGACCTCGTGCTTCCAGCAGCGGTCGTCCGATGAGCTTCCATCGTAATCAACGGAGAGCCTCGAGAGCTTCGCGAGAAGCTTCCACGACGAGAGCGATCGGTGATCGCACCTCCCGAGGTTTTGGAAGGACCTCACCGACGGCGAATCGATCGAATCGTCGAGCTTTATCATCCCCACTTGGTTTACGACCAATGGAGGTTTCATTGACACCGCTACTAAGTGTCGTTGTCTCTCGAATTACTAGAAGCGCTGGTGAGTACCTATCAACCATGATCGCATCAAAGGTATGTTGAACTTCGTTGCGGTGTTGAATTTTCGTCACCTTTCTTGCCGGTCCAAAGGGCCGGCTTGTCGAGGATTTGGGGTGTTCGAACTGGTCGGAAACACTTCCTCCGAGACCGCCATCGATCGAAGTGTGTGTCTTCATCCATCCGGTTGTTCGCCGATTTACGCCGGGCGAGCCGGCAGAGGAGGATGATGAAGAGATTCGTTTTCCTCCATGGCGCGCATACATGCATCCATGTCGAGGTCGGCGTAGTCCTCCAAGTCGAACCAATTTTCTTCATCCCAACTTCCCGCCATAACCGCATCAGCGATCACAGACGGGGAATGGACAACGATTTGATGAGCAGAGAAAAATCTTCTGAGATTCCACGCCGCGTTCCCCACGGACGGCGCCAGCTGTCGACGATCAAGACGTCGATCTTACGAAAGTAGAAAGGAGAAAATGACGGGAAATCTCGTGAATAATGTGATCGCTCTTTTATTAATATGAACTGGAATTTACAAGGTATATCCTAAGGACTCGCTGCCTCTTGCTAACTCGTAACTATTACACGAATCTATGGCTTGTGCTTTTGTCTTCCTTCTTCTGTTGCCTTTTTTCTCCCTTGATCCGCCTGAGTTCCATCTTTAAATAGCCCTCAAGAGGTGGCGCATTTCGAGAAGGCGCCGATGCGGCGTTATGCCGGTCGGGTCAAGTGACGGCTGATACAGAATCAACCGTTTGGCGCTTATATGTCTATGAAACATATAACCGCATTGCAGGTTGTTCATCGTGTGTTTTGGATAAGATACGTCGATGGAATATGCACGTATTCCATTCATCATACTGTAGAGAATATATCTTGGAATCGTTCTTACCTTCTACTTAGCAGTTCTCTCCGGCCTAAGCTTGGCTTGGGCCTTCGTCCGACCAGGTACCCATTATGTAACCTCGAAATCTACGACCAGTGAGGTCGTGCACCTCAAAGGTTACGACCATGAAGACGTATGGTCTTTTATTTATTAAAGATAATATATAGAGGTTTTAATCCTCGTCAGTCACCAAGGTGGTATTTTAGTGAAGATACTAAAATACTCCTTCTCAATCCTTCTCTAAAGACCGAATCCAATTGTCATGAAGCAATCACATGCTTTGCTATGTGTAGGTTGATGAACGGCTCTCTTCATATCAGCAAGTCTCTTCCATCCGATTCCCACTGAAATCACCATGGCACTTGTACTGATCCCGTATCGCTTGATGCAACATATCGCACCGAACTTCCCGTTTGGTTGTCCTTGTCCATCTTGCGTCATGCTTGAGTCCAATGGCTTCACCCGACATCCTTGATCGTTCTGAACCTCAGCTCTCCTAGCCTAGTCCTGATTATCCTCGTCGTTGACCATCGTTGAGCTCCAAGCCTCTTACACAACAATACATGAAAAATCGATTCGGGCATAAGTTCTTCGCAACTTGACCAACGTTAGTCAAAACATGCATCATGCAACACATATGTACATGAAACCTATGAAATTGACCTTACACACGGTCATCATTGCCTTGCCAACAAATGACCAGAGCCTGGTCAGTCAGACCACCTCCCTTGGCCTGTCTGACTGCCCCTTGGCCGGTTAGACCGCCCACCAGTCTAACCGCCAATTGGTGGCCACTCAGACCATTCTAGGACTTAGCTAAATTTTCGAGGCAAAAATCGCAACTCTCGAAACGTATTTCAAATAGAACTTTCGACTCGATGCACCAAAAATTATAGGACAAGTGCAAATGAATCACCTCATTTGTCCACACTCTATTTTCGCCCGCTCAAAATTCCAAAGTTTGCTTTTGGCTGGTCAAACAGTCGTCGTGGCCGGTCAGACCGCCACCTAAGCCGATCTGGTCTCCTGACGGCTGACAGAAACTTGAATTTGCCGAAAACGAGGTTTTCGAAAAATACATCGACGCTATTGCCAATTGTTCATCACACTGAGACTAAGAGCATATCCTCGTGACATCCACACAAATTAATGGAGAAGAACTGTTGACTAGCAATTGCTATAATTTTGCAAGTTCTTGCCTCCTTACTTAACTGTGCCCCCTCGCTTGCCATGCGCTTGCAAGACGGAGTAGTCTGCCTTTGAACTCACAGTGATGGGAAATTAGACGGGCCTTATATTAAGTCATTATTCCTTCTGTTTTCTAAACGAGCATCGCTGAAACTTCAGTGATTTGGTATGGGGGCTTGGAAGGGACCGGAAAAACATCATGAAGCGTCGCTTCCTCGTGCCCGACGAGCGTTCACATATGACAAATGGGAAGATGTGTGTGTGTGTGTGGAATAGCATGCAGCGAATTCCATGTCGGTCAACTGTAACTCCGGACACTAGTGGAAAAGTCCTCCTTCCTGAAGCAGACCTTTGACAGAAGAGGAGTACTGCTGGTTTTGCTTGCCGGCCATGAAGAATTTGATGATTTTATGTCCAACACAATCGGAGACACTACTCACACGATGTATGCATGGTAACGAGAAAATCATTGTAAGGATGAACTCATCAATGTGGTTCTCGAGGCTAATTAATCCCTTAGTTTGGTGGCGATTCATCAGCTTAACACATCCTTATTGTCAGTACTCACTACTCACGCTCGATTGGGCTAGTGTGCTAGGCTGCTAACTTCAGGTATGTGATCTTGGGCTGAAAATTTTCGAGCTAGCAATGCATACACGTATGTGATCAATATACCAAGAAGGCAAGAACACAGTCCTGGCACGCTTTTGCTGTTATTATTGTTGCCTAACGTACAGGTCATGTTCCCTTTGATTTCCAAGGCCACACTGTCCGACTTGCATACTGACAGTCTAGTTTATGGATGATGTCCAAACAGATCGCATGCCTGCTCGTTTTACAAGATTATTATTGATGCAACGACGACTAAAACGTGTAGATGAATCATCCTGTTTTGGTTTATACCGCCTACATTCCAAGCACCCACGCATGCAGTCTGGTCTTGGTTTTGGACCGAACATACTAATCTCCCGAAGCGGCGTCAGCGTCACCTCGATCGTGTACTGATGTACACAAGCATGCTCTTATGCTGTAGCCTGCCGTTTGGGCAAAGGAAAGTTAGACGGGAAAACGAAGGTATATTTCGACATCAAGGATCCATCGATGCTAATCGTTTCGTCTCGAATCGTCCTATGAGACAAAGTAACTACTAACTTGTTGTCACGCTATCGTCAGTAAAATCATAAACAAGCCTATATAACATGTGGCCACTGCTGCACAACAATAGAGAAATCGGTCCTCTTAGGCTCTTAGCTGGCCTAACAACTCTAGTTAAGCATATATAGTTTTATGGGATGATCTGAGCGACCCTTGTCTTTGTTGTTAGTGACCTATTTCTACCGGTTAATGTTCATACCGGTTTGCCATTTGTAAGTTTCCCGATTTTTTGTCAACTCCAAGTCAATTTCCTTAGCCTTTATATATTGCTTTGAGACGCGTTTGTCTGGTTCTAGATTGATCTAATGGTTCAAAAAATAAATAAATACGACTTACACTTAAGAAAGAGTTGGACTGGAACGGCGACCAGAAGGTAGGAGCTACAC
Source organism: Ampelocalamus luodianensis (assembly GCA_036346255.1). NCBI lineage: Eukaryota > Viridiplantae > Streptophyta > Magnoliopsida > Poales > Poaceae > Ampelocalamus > Ampelocalamus luodianensis. The sequence continues at coordinate 18,978,620 of CM070622.1, read as the reverse complement.
TCTTTTTCGACTCCGACTAATTTCAACTTTTTCTTCTTATCAGTAGTTGTAGAAGCTATAAAGATCATAAACACAAGCACAACAGAAGCCTTGTGTTGAAACCGATGAATCCCGATGCAAAATATCTCTCAATGGCACAAGGTTGGTCTGACCGCCAGGGATGGCCAGTCTGACCGCCTGTGGCTTGGGAGTAGCCCGAGAAGACCACAAATCGATCTAACTTCTATTCCAGTGATCCAAAACCTTTGAAACTTCAATCATAACTCATCAAGAAGGTCAGGAACCTATTCTAATCGACGATCAAAAAGACCGAAGCCAAGGTTCCACAAATTTCTTTAATGAGATCAAGGAGGTACAAGAACAGAGAAAATTCTAACTTTGATCCAAAAACTTGCTTGTCGGTGAATGATGGTCAAAATAACCTTAGATGAATATCCACATGTACTAGCAAGCAAGATCACAGTAAGAACACAAGCAAAAACCTAAGGAACACCGAAATCTCAAAAGGCATAAAAGAGAGAATAAGAACAAGAGAGAACTCAATTTGGAGGAAATCTTATATGGATTGATTCAAGAGATTGTTGGCTTACAGCCACTCCACCATGGAGGACAAAAGCTCAACACTTGAGTACTTAATCAATCCAACTCCCTCAAAACTTAGCCTCATCTACTCCACTTTTCCCAGATCACAAATTAGGGTTTCTACTTGGAAGGGTCAAGAGGTTGCAGATCCTGCACTCTTTCTTTTATAGTGGAGGCTAGTCAAGAGAGAAAACCCGTTAAGCCCACACACAACCGAGTTTACACTCAAGCACGCTTCTCAAAGCAAATGATGAGACAGTTTTTCGAATCTGTCTTTTCGTGATCTTCATCTTCACTTGACCTAAACCACCCCTCCTTACGCCATCTTGCGCCGCGGTTTCTCCAAATGTCACTAACCCGGTATTTTGGCGAAGATACCAAAATACCCCTTCTCGATCATTCTCCGAATACCGAGTTCAATAGTCGTGAAGCAATCCCATGCTTTACCACGTGTAGGTTGATCAACGGCTCTCTTCATGTCGGCAAGTCTCTCCCATCTGGCTCCCACCAGAACTACCATGACACTTGCACTGATCCCGTGTCACTTGATACAACTCGTCGCACCGAACTTCCCGTTCGGTCATCTTTGTCCATGTTGCTCCATGTTCAAGTCTCACCCGACATCCTTGATCATTATGGAACTCAGTTCTCCTAGTCTAGTCTCGATCATCTTCGCCATTGACTCCAAGCCATATGCACAATAATAGACCAAGAAATCATTTTTGGCACAAGTTCTTCGTAACTTGACCCATATTAGCTAAAACATGTATTATGCAACACATATGCACTGAAACCCATGACTTTGACCTAACTCACGAAGCTCACCGCTGCCTCGACGCATGAAGTCGGTCTGACTGGTTAGACCGCCGCACTTGGTGGTCTAACCTTTGGCCACCCAGTTTGACTTCTCCCGAATCGTCCGACCACCAACTAGTGGCCGGTCAGACCGCTCTAGAAATTTTTCCAAGGATCTGGAAAGTCCCTTTCTGGATATTTCGACAAAACTCTATCTACTTTTGTTTCGAAGCTCCATTTTCAACGAAATTTGGTGCAAACACATCTCCTAACACTCTACAAGTGTTTTATTACATTCCTCAAAATCCAGAGGTTGACTTTTTTTGGCCGGTTCGACCGTCGTGCCCCTAGCTAGGGCACTGATCGGTCAAACCACCACTATGGTCGGTCTAACCTCTAAACCTGGTAGTTAGCCCGAACTTTTTTTGAAAAAAGGATATACCTAAACTTGTCAATACTATTGTCAATTGTTTAGCGTATTGGGACTAGAGCATATGCTGTGACGTCCACAGAAAGCGTAAGCAATCACCTTCGAAATTTGTATGTACGAATGCATGTCTAGCTAGCCATCCAGTACCCTAGCGGCCTAGCCTTCCAAACCTGCCAAACTTGGCCAAGCAGAGCACGTACGTACATACTAGCAAACTGTAGCTGATTAGTTGTTTGAGTAGTAACACATAGTAATACTCCTACGTTCTACGAAGCATCGTTTCGGTTCGCCCGAAAGAAAATATCTGCACGCGCGTCCTCTATATATACACTCTCTTTCTGTTTGGCTCTTTAATTACCAGATCACTTCGATCACGCGGCCTCTCCTACTCTCGTCTCCTCTCGTCTCTGCTCGATCGTCCCGATTCTCGTTAAGTAGACCACTTTCCGTGCACTCCTGTCATGGACTCCGGTAACACGGCCACGAATTCCACGGCGCAGCATTACTGCCGCTCCATGTCGCCGCCGTCGCAGGTTTCATGCTCGCCGCCCCCTGTATTCCCGCCGGTGGGCAACGCGTCGTCGCCGACTGTCGTCCTCAGCCCGTGCGCGGCATGCAAGATCCTCCGCCGCCGCTGCGCTGACGGCTGCACGCTTGCGCCCTACTTCCCCCCGACCGAGCCTGCTAAGTTCACCACCGCCCACCGCGTCTTCGGCGCCAGCAACGTCATCAAACTCCTCCAGGTGCGTACAGCTGCAAGCCTGCAACTCCTGCACGCGTAAGTGGGCGCAGACACGATGCAGGCATGGTACGTGCAACCCTACGTACGGTACAATGTTGCTGATACGACCGTGCATGCGTGTAGGATTTGCCGGAGAGCTCGCGGGCGGACGCGGTGAGCAGCATGGTGTACGAGGCGGAGGCGCGGCTGCGGGACCCGGTGTACGGGTGCGCCGGGGCGGTGTGCCGACTGCAGAAGCAGGCCAACGAGCTCAAGGTGCAGCTCGCGAGCGCGCAGGCCGACCTACTCAACGCCCAGGCGCAGCACGCCAACCTCCTCGCCCTCGTCTGCGTCGAGTTCGCCCACCACCGCCGCGACCAGCAGCAGCCGCCGCCGCCACTGGACCTGGACGGCGGCGGCGGCGGCGCGGCGTACCAACCGCTCTACGACTCGGACCTGGACTCGGCGGTGTGGGACGAGGCCCGGCTCTGGACTTGAACAGTTCGACTAGCTCGCTTATTATAGTACTTAATTAGCATGCAGAATATACTATGTAATAGTATTTAGTAACACACTCGTAATTACGCTGTAGCCGGTAATTACGCCTACTCGTTCAATGTGATATGTTCTTAATTCAGATCTTTGCGATGAACATATTTTAGTTCTGGTGCACGAAATGGTGACGAAATTCTATGATATTTAGATCTAACAAAAGAATGACTTACAGATAGCAAAACCGATATGGTTAGTATACCTTCATAACGTTCCGTATCAGCTGAGTTACTTAGTGGTCATTGCTGAATTCTTTGTGCCATTGCTAAATGAACTGATTTTAGGCAGTTAGGCTGACAATATTACAGGGTACAGGCGGCTCGATTTGTGCCATTGCTAGGCAACTTGATGCATTATCACGAGTTATATGAGGCCAATAATCACGTCATGCGATCGAAAACAGAGTAAAACAAGAACAAGAAAAACACAGCACCGTATGGTTTTGGGTCTAATACAGCCATACAGGGGGGAAATGACGTGGCACAGCCGGAGCCTTGCTTAGCGGTTAGTAACATATTACAGCCAGCCGGTGATTTTTCATCAACACCAACATGTTTTGTGTGGAAAACGTGTATCACCTCACCACGGCAGCTGCACGCACAACGGAAATTATATGATGTTCCCATGAATAAACTGATCGATCGCCGTCAGAGCCCAAAAGCGACCAAAAGAAGGCTGCCTAACCCTATCTCCAAACCTTACTACTTGGACCGTCTTATTAACGGTTTCCAAGTCTCGCGTGCCAACCATGTGATACGACGTACGACGGCCCGTCGTCTCTGATCTGATCGATGCTCGCGCGGTCATCGTCGTCGCCCATTTGAACTAGGAACTAACAATGTTTAACCAGTCTCTGCATGCTATTGCCTGTGCTGTCTTTGTTTAATCATGGCTTCCGAGAACCTACTCGACATGTTTAACTAACCTAGCGTGCTACCACTGGGAAATTAGCGGGGCTTGACCAAATTAAATCACGCCGCATGGATCCAAACGCATCCTTTGGCTCCACATACAGAATGTCCAAGCAAACCTAAAATGTCCAGAAAAGCTGTTCCCTACCTGTTGGAATTGTGATGGCCGGCATACCATGCTAGGATGTTGATGAAGGCTAAGAAGAAAGAAACCGTGTTGTTGTACTGTTGCAATTCTCCTTCGGTAGGGGAAATTAATGCCATGTTTGGTAGAGGTTAAGATTCTCATTTTTTAGATTCTGCTCATGATTATATGAGAATTCACTTCTTTAAGAATCTGGAGCCATCTCATGAAAGTGTTTGGCTGGTAAGTTGGCTCTAAAAATCACATGAGGGAGGTGTCCCTTGACCTCCTCGAAGAAAATCGCATGTAGGACATCACCAGCATGGCATGATACGCCACGGGCGTTGCGGCGGCATACAACAAGAAAATCAAGGTCCACCCCCGCGTCAGGCAACATGGTACTCAAGCGCATCGCAAACACCGCGGCCGTAGGCAAACTCGAGTCCAAATGGGAAGGACCTTACATCATCACCTACGCCACAAGGGGGCTCCTACTATATCGCAACACCGGAGGGCCAACAGTTGGGCCACACGTGAAACGCAAAGAGCCTCCACAACTTCTATCCCTAAGCTCGCCTCATTGCAAAAATCGGCTGCGCCTAGAGTACCGCTTCCCAGTCCAAAAAACGGCGGAGGCATGTACAAAAGCCTATGTACAACTTTGGGCACTTCTCCCCCCCATTAACAAAGTAGCCCCTATAACTCAAAGGCAAACAACATGCGAACTACAAGAGACACCGTGCATGGCTCACAACCCCGGTGAACACCGATGCACTCCGCAGGCACGCGTGTATAAATGAGAGACACCATGCACAGCTCACAACCCTGGTGCACATTGATGCCCTCCGCAGGCACGCATGTATAAATGAGACACCGCACATGGCTCACAGCTTCGGTGCACATCGATGCCTCCCGCAGACACACATGTATAAACAAGACACTGTGCATGGCTTACAGCCCCAGTGCACACCGATACCACCACCCCCCCGGCATGCACGCGTGTATAAACGAGGCATCGCGCATGGCTTACAGCCCCAATGCACACCGATGCCCTCCGTAGGCACACGTGTATAAATGAGACATCGCGCATGGCTCACAGCCCCGTTGCACACCGATGCCCTCAACAGGCATGCGTGTATAAATGCAATACCGCGCATGGCTCATATAGCCCGGTGCACACCAATGCCCTCCGGGGGCACGCGTGTCTAAGACACGGTGCATAGCTCTGAGACACGATGCACACCGGTGGGGGACGGTGCTCGGCTCGCCCCTCGCAAAAAAGGTGGGACTCCCCCGGAGTCCTATCTAAAAAGTATGGGGGATGACGCGCAGCTTTGCCTCCCCCTTGAAACAAAGAGGTAGGGCTGCCTTGGAGCCCTATCTAAAAAAGTATGGGACACGACGCACAACTTCACCTCCCCCTCACAAAAAAGGTAGTGCTCCCCTAGAGCCCTATCTAAACAAGTATGGGGGATGGCACGTGGCTTCGCCTCCCCTCGCAAAAAAGGGTAATGCTCCCCCGGAACCCTATCTAAAAAAGTATGGGAGACGGCGCGCAGCTTCGCCTCCCCCTTGCCAAAAAAGGAAGGTAGGACTCTGCCCTATCTAAAAAAAGTATGAGAGACGGCGCATGGCTTCATCTCCCCATCGCCAAAATAAGGAAGGCAGAGCTCCCTCGGCGCCCTATCTAAAAAAGTATGGGGGACGGCGCGCAGCTTCGCCTCCCCTTTGGCAAAAAAAGAAGGTAGGGCTCCCTCAGAGCCCTATCTAAAAAGCTTGGGAGACGGCTCGCGGCTTGGCCTCCCTCTCACAAAAAAGGGTAGGGCTCCCCTGAAGCCCTATCTAAAAAAGTATGGGGACGACGTGCGGCTTCACCCTCCCTCCTCGCAAAAAAGGTAAGGCTCCCCCGGAGCACTATCTTAAAAAGTATGAGAGATGGCGCTCGGCTTCGCCTTCCCCTTGCAAAAATAAAGTTAAGGCTCCCCCGGAGCCCTATCTAAATGAAAGTATTGAAAACGGAACTCGGCTTTGCCTCCCCCTCGCAAAGAGAAAAGTACAGTGAAAACATAAAGTAATAGTAGTAGGCCACACGATACGCCATAGGCAATCGTATGGGGCGCAGCCTAGTCGTCCAAGTGTTCACCAACAACGTAGTAGTCCTCCTCTGATCAACAATTTATTAAGCAAGATGAGTATGAAACATACTTTGCAAGTTACACCCAATAATAGGATATAATGCATGAATGTTTGGCAAGAGATGGCTTATATGGCTAAGTTTGCATAAAGTGACATTTTTAGTTTAAATATCTTTACTAAGTTTCAAGGTAATTATACTATATATAGAAATTGACTTTAAAGTGTAGGATAAACCTCCGTACACGATTGGTGAAGGAATAACCTCCTTAACACTAGGCTGCTCGCCCAATTTTCCATTTGGATAAACTATCCAAAAACATCATGTTAAATCATTTTTAAATCAAAATCCAAAATCTAACTTTGAGTAGCTTTGCTCAGCATGTCCATGACCATAGACATGACTATTCGAATAGTTTTCTACTCTGCAGAGTTTGTACAACTTTACCCATAAGAGATAGTCTGCTCAATATGTCGGCCAAGACACGCTTCCGTAGGCATGCGACTAAGTGACTATCCGAAAGCATTTACCCTACACTATCCGAACGTAGTTATGTCCGCTAAGGTTTCACTACCGCAAAGTTTCACGCTAAGCGGTAACCCCCTTTTGCGCCATGTGGCTACTAAAAGTAGGTCTTCACGACACCCACACCTTAAAATGACACAACCATGGTGAAACACTATAGTTTAGTTAGCCAGATCTATCCTATTCCAAACTTGTGGTAGTATGGTGAAGCTTAGCAAAAAGTGGCTCTCAGACCGGTCCTTATTTAACTAGCCAACTTCCATCAAAGCAGCTGAGCCTCAATCATTTGTTGAATTGATCCCATGCATAAACTTGCACACACCATCTAACCAATTAGCCTAGTCTAAATAAGTTTTTAATTTATTTTGTTTCACATATAATTTGCAAACCTCTATAGCAAAATAATACCATAGACTCATTTTTAATCTAAGTTGAAGATTTGGCTAAATTTTCAAATTAAATATTTTTAGTCTAAGCATGCATTTCATAATATTTTTCAAATGTTCCTAGTTCATACTATTGCATCAAGTAGGCTTTATCTAGGGTGACAAATATATTCAATTCAATGTCAATATTGGTCATATAAAGGATTTAGGCATAACTATAAATTTAAAACATGAGTTTAAATTAAACTAAATATAAATAAGCATGCAGTAATAATGTAAAATAAAATTTAAATAATTTAAAATATTGGGATAAAGCATGATCAAAGAATGTAACTTGCCTTGCTCAAATTGTTATTTATTGGACTCGTCGAAGTCTATATGTGAAAATAAGCTAAATTCAAATAAACTCCAAATTTTATAATTTTAGTATATTTAGCTATATTATACTTTAGATGAATTTAGAAATTTAAAATTTAAATAACTGGAATCGGAGCTCGTATGAAGGAGAATGAATCCTCGGAAGTATGAATTCTAAAGAAATTACCCTAAATTCAATTTTCCAGAATTAATGAATTTCCATTTTCGGCCGAATTATTTTTCTACGGGAAAAGGGTATGTGTCTCTGACATGTGGGCCCTCAATCCATAGATCGGGTCCACGAGAATGCCGTGGTCCACGGTGGACTGGGCATGAGCAAGCAGCCATGCAAGCACGCACGTGGGTGCTGACGAGGATGGTGCAGCTGACGTGGTGCCCATGTGGGTGCCAGGTGGTGCCACGTGGCGGCCACATCACTTTGACCGCGGCCGCGCTGGGGACCAAATGGTCATCAGTGCTACGCTTCACGACGATGAGAGTGCGAGTGCGCAAAAGAGGGAGGGGAAGACACTGAACCTGATGCGCACAATTGTGATGACAGGACGCGAAGGAGTAGCAGCGACGAGGAAGAAGAATGCGGCGCTGTCGGGCTCGCAGTGGCGTTGGTGCTCCGGTGATCCTGTGGCGATGAGACGACGTGCACGACGTAGAATGTGGTCCGGTGAAGCGAAGGGGATTTGGGTCCATGCGGTCCTTGACATGAAAGCTCCAATGACAACGGCGAGGCTCGGGCACCGGTGGCTTCAAACTTTGGTTTTGGCAAAGCGAAGGGGGTTCGGGTAAGAGCTACGGTGGTGAGATGAGGAGATTGCGAAGGAGGTGCTCCCTTTTATAGAGCAAGGGGATGGCCGGAGGTGGAGATCGCATGCGAGCCTAAACTTGCTAGCAGCGGAAGTGGCCATTAAGGCGAATTTGCAACAGTTGAGTGAATGTGGAAGATGGCGTGGAAATCGTGGGTGTCAATGCGCACGATCGCAAGTGAAAATGGGCACAATTATGAGCTTAAATGACCGAAAATGGTGGCTACGCGGGCGCATTTGTGAGGAGGAAGAAGGGGAGGACGAGGATGACAGGTGGGCCCTAGCGGTCAGAGAGAGCAAGAGAGAGAGAGAGAGAGAGAGGAGGGGCGCTAATAGGCGGGGCCCACGTGGAAGTGAGGGAGACGGTGAGATGGGAGGGAGTGGGCCGCGGGTTGGGTTGCGCACACGGGAAAAGGGATGGGTTGAAGAGAGATTTGGCCCAAAAGCTAAATCTGAATTTTTGAGGCTTTTCGATTTACAAAAATTGAGAGAATTGAAAAAGGTTTTTAGAAAATGGCAAATAGAGTTCAAAAATTCTGGAAAAATTCACAGAAATTCCTTGAATCATTTTTAACTTAAATAAAATATTTACAACTCAACATTGGTATTTAGATTTGCCAATAAATTATTTTTCTTTAAAATAAATAGGGAAAACCTTTTTCAAATCCAAAAAATTCAAGGAAATTACTTAAATTTTCTTTTTAACAGAAATGAAATTTTGGGATATTACATAGTGTGTGTGATAGAATTAGGGTCTACAACCAGAGTAGTGTCACGTAGGGGGTCACAAAGACAACACAATAAAAACGCAAGAACATACCTTCGCGGTGTTCGCCTCGATGGACCAGAACATACCCTTAAGGTGCATGTTCCAAAAATAGTCCCCTACATAGGACGGGGTGGCAAACCGCGCCACCTCCTCGCAAACCCCCGCCATGCCTGCGCTAACCTTGAAGTTTGTAGGGCAAAGTGGACCTATATCTGAAGTGGCCACAGAGGCCGGAGCGGCAGCCGCGCGGCGTCGCCTCAAAGCTTTGCGACGCAGAGCCACCTCCGCTGGCCCTCACTTCTCCCCTATCGCTTATAACTGCGAAGCAGACGGGTCAGGAAAGCATATAAGAAGCAGGGTGGCCAAAACACAAAAAAACTTACCAATCGCATCACACCTTGGGGTGGGAGGAACATCCCGAGAGTCCTCGAGGGGCAAGCCCGCTATTCCAAATGAGCTTGCCACCCCCTCTCTAGCCCAACTCCTTCGTGTTGGGATGCCCCCAGCGCAGCACAAACCACTGGGGATGTGCGACGCTTCGACAACGACGAGTTTCTCAAATGGGCATGTGCCGCCCGCACAGGAGACCTGTGCAACACTCACTTCGCCGACCTCTCCACTTCGTCCATCCTCACGTAGGAAGGGTCGCCACCGCCTCCAGACCCCACGGAATATGGAACGAAGGGGGACCACGGCAATCGGCCCCACAACGTCACACTCCTCGGGCTCGTGAGCTCGCTTCTTCTTCCCTTTGTCCAGGTTCTGATGCTCCGAAAGGCGCATCACTGGGTCCTTATACGCGACTTAGGCGGGGCTCGAGCACAACTAACCCACACTTCGCATCACCCAAGATTAACTCTGTAGTGTTAGCATCTTCGTCAATGGGCGCAACTACAACAAAGGCGGTAAGCTCCTTAAAAAAACTAGATATGGGCGAAGACGCAAACCTTCATGTCAGGCTACAGTAATTGTGGGGAGCCCGTCCTTCGGCTCCCCAAGGGTAATGCTCCAGCCCTGTGCGAGGGACCAAACCCTAAACGCGCAGAATTCCTCCACAAGGTCCCTCGTGGAGAGCCTCCTCGTCACGTTCAGCAACAGATGGAGAAGTGCTTCCTCCTGCAAGGTGAGCACGATCTCCAGGGTGGCGGAGAGGTGGATGAGCTCTCCGGTAGAGCAAAGACCGTCGCTCACCAATGAGAGGTGATAGAACCACCACCGGGTCCAGTCGGTGTTCCACCGGTTCTACGTCGCGGGGGCAGGCACATACATCTAGCACCATGTCTTTTGTTGAAAATTGACGCTGCCAAAGTTCAACGTCTCGCCGATGCTCTTATTCTTCTTCGGTTGGCAGCACCCGTCATGCAGGTACGTGAACAAGCACCCTCTCCGCTTGTCCCGGCAGACCGCATGATCCACTTGAAGATAGCCACTTGATGAGGGAGTTAGGTGTCGGCTGCGCCAGCTCCACCCTATACAGTCGAAGGACGCGTGCGACCAATGGCATGCATGGTATCCGGAGCCCAGCATTGAAGAAGGCCACGAAGACCACAACTTCGTTCGACTTGGGTGCCAGCACCATCTCTGTCCTGGGCACCTACAACCTCTTAAGGTTCTCAAACTTCCCCTCGTCGATGAGGGTCCGGAGCACTTGCTCCGTCACCATCAACTGCCTGAGGTCGCTGGTGTAGACTACATTGCCACTTCTGTCTTTGCTACACTTTGTCATGTCATAGCTTCAAAGGTCACACCGTGCAAGCCTCGAAGGTCACAATCGCAACATCGAAGTTCACAATTGCAGCTTCGGAGGTCACACAACACAAAAAGTAGGAAGGAGGGGAGTTAGGGTTTCAAGCAAACTGGAAAATGTGCTAAAGGATGGGGTCACCCCCTTTTTATAGGCAACAGGGGCGCAAGAAGACAAGGTGTCGAAGTCGAAGATGCACGGGCCAGTTACCCAATGACACGTGCCCCACTCACAACATCCCGCATGTCATCAATTGTTGCGTGACTCAAAGGCTCGCCATTACTGCCAACAACCGGCATCATAGCACACACCACCCGACGCAACACAGTAACAGCAACGACGACCTACGCGCCACTCGAGGATGCACCATTACTAATACCACAGGCATAATGGCACACAGCACCCGACGCACCACCATTAACAGCAGCGGCCCGCACGTCACTCGTGGGCCCGCACAACACACGCTTCGCTAGGCCGAAGTGGGCAATGTGCTTGGACCCTTCGGGAAAAAAGGGCGGTTTCAGCCATAACGTAGCAAGACTTCGACCGTGAGGGACTTATCGTAGGGGTGGCCCACCGGCCCCAACGACCAGGCGAAGACAACAAGGCCCCCGAGGGCCAAGGGCCAGAGGCGCAAATAGGGGCCCCCGGATGGTATCGAAAGTACCTTTGGGGAGGCCTCGAAGGGTGCACGAAGGCCACCAAAAGGTCCACGAGGGTCAAGGGCTAGAGGCACGAATAGGGGCCCTCGGACGGTATCGAAGGTACTTGCGGGGAGGCCCTGAAGGGTGCACAAAGGCCGCTAGAAGGCCCATGAGGTCCAAGGGCTGGAGGCGTGGCTATAGGCCCTCGGAGGGTACCAAATATGCCTTTAAGAAGGCCCCAAAGGGTGTGTAAAGGCTACCAGAAAGTCCCCGAGGGTCGCAGGCAGGAGGCACACTTCACCCCTGGAGGGTACCAAGTGTACCTTCGAGGGGGGCAAAGGGTGCGGAGAGGCTGCCGAGCACCACGTATCTCGGGGCCACCTCGTGAGCACCAAAGGGTGTCCAGGGCCCCTCGGCCTGGGGACACCTAGCACGGTGCGAGGGGGAGAATCACCAGTGGACCGGGCGTACCGACTGGATGGACCAGTTCAGGACCAGGAGAGTCCATGGACTGAAGGCTATGCATAGTAGAAGGAAAAACCTCTACAACCCCTATGGATGTAGGGTTTTTTAGGGCTAAAATTGTAATCTCATGTACCCTGGTCGGAAGGCTATAAATAGTTGCCCCCACCCATGTAATCAAGGAGGACTTTTTTCAAGACAATTAATACACACTAACTTCTCTCTTGACATCGGTCCCCTCTCTCGAGGATTCTCTGGTTTCCCTTGTGGCAACTAGGGTCCCCTTTTCTTCATTGTCTTGTTCTGTTGTTACGACAAATAGTACTCTATGTTTGGAGTCAAAAACTAACAGAACCTATCAATATTATGAGGTGGACAAGCTTTCACAGATCCAATACTTCTTTTCTTTTCTTCCCCACAAAATAAGGGCTTTGTAGGCATGGTTGAAACAAGAATCGGATATCTGTGCAATAACATGATGGTGCCCTTCCACTTGAAAAGAAATTAGGATGCAGAACTGAGGAAAAGTAATCTGTTAAGTAAGGATGATACAGAAATTAACAATTGGGCTAAAAAAACCTAATTAGGCTAGCATCCTATGGCGAACTATTTCTTGATTACTGCAGATGACAAAACTCAGAATGACAACATTCTAGATTACTGCAGACGACAAAACTAAAGTGCAAAGCTATACTAGTTCAGGATGCATGAAACCAAACAAAACATTCAAATATCCATGAAAAAACATCAATCACTTCATTTCATGACACTCAGAATGGTCAAAACGTTGATGCTATGCCTTCTTTAACATCCACTGATAAAGAATTTTATAGCAATTAAATGATATTTTGCCTACTACATTCACAGATATACACACAAAGAGGAAGATTCACATATGATATTTTGGCTACTACATTCACAGATTCATAGATAAAAATGAGGGTGGCCGGCTAAGAGGAAGGCCACAAGGTGGGGGGTGGCGGCAAAGAAGGTGTGGAACAGTGGCCTCTAGGGTTTTCGGGGTCGGAGGCTATCATTTGCTCGCGGCAGCGCACTCCAAGGCCAGTGGTGGCGCAGTTGAGGACCAGCGGGGGTGCACACAGGGGTCGGCTGGGGCACAGACGTGGGCCGGAGGTGGCACCCAAGGGACCCAACGTGGAGATCGCCAGTCGCGAGCAAAGGAAGAGATTATTACGCGAGGAAATGCGAAGGGGTACGGTCGGGGGCGTCTTGTAGTGGGATCTCTAAGAGGGTATGTCGATGGCATTTGCGGGTAGATAGAATCATCTTCACGGGATATTTTCGCTTCTACAAAGTTGGCTTCCCCACGAGAATCCATGGAAAGGAAACACCTCGTTGCTAGTTTATTTTCGAGACATCTCCTCATGAGAAGCGGAACCTGGTTGTTTGGTACAGCTCTACAAGATGCAAACGAGAAGCTAAGAGTAGGAGTTGTACCAAAGAGGACCTAAGTATTACGTATTGCATTATTGCCCATTTGCAGCTATTATGCACGAGTTGGGAGACGAGAAAACCAGCTTTCTTTCGTACGTCATGCGTCAAAGTTGTACATGAAGTGCACGGATCCAACATATTTGTAACTGTAAGTGCGGAATAGACGTCCTCCATGTTGTCACGATTAGTCTACTTAGTACTTACCAAGTAAACCATACATGCGTTTTAATCGAGTCAAATTCCGCGTGTTGTCTACGTGGGCTCTAGAAGCTCAAAATAGACATGGGATGGGCCCTTGAGCTCCATTCCGGCCCCATTATGGTATGTTTGTATCTTGGTTTTCAAATTTTTTTCCCTAATCAAGTATCCCATTACTCATGAATAGGATTACAATAGTTACATAAGAACTCGGGTACTTGATTAATCCAAGTGTATCTTTGTCTACCCGCTATAGCCTCTCTAGCACACATACGAGCAGCCTCATTAACAAAACGGCTAGCATAAACAACATGGAAAAACACAAAATTCCTATTGAGCTCCTGGACCTCATTAAGGATGAAAAACGGTTCCGATGTGTGGAAATTACAAGTTTTCCGCAGATGGACGAGGTTTTGGCGACCACTTTCAATCAGCAAGTTGTTGACCTCCCAATCCACGGCTAGGCGCGCCCATCACGAATAGCAAAGGCTGGATTTGCTGTACCAAACGACGACGAGGCTGCTAGATCACCAGCCAGATTACTGCCCGCTCATTTTCTTTTTGTTTTGTTTGAGGGATCTCGGTTTTCCTTTTTGACAACAAATTTTATTTTTGTCTCGGTAACAAACTCATTAAAAAATTCACAAACATAGCTAGATACTCTTTCCCAAGCTTAGTTTGATGGAACGGTTTTCACATATTTTCCCTTTCTAAACCACGTTGCAAAGGAGACATTGTTGTGCTTGAAATAACATAAGGCATCGAAGCAGCTGACAAAGATAAAAAATCCATGTTAGAGAAAATACAGAAGTATATTCTTCAGGTCTGTTTGTTCACATGGCTTTGGCAAATTAAGCACAAAACGAAGACCACAAATTGGCCCTTATTTTCCTTTCGTGAGGAGAAAGCTAAACTCATCTTTTGAAGGAAGAAAGGGAAATGAAAGCTCTAGATAATAATGCGAGTGCGCTTCGATAGGAATTTTCTGAGTTCCCGGATTTATCCTTGATGTCTTCCATTTGTCTATACGTATGTTAAGATGTATACACTCGTGTATACAATAAACAAATGAGTGGAAATGGTTTCTGGCAGCATCTTCACATAAACCAGACCTACTTGTTTGAAAACCCTTGACCAAAGGTTTTTATGGACAAATACCTAAACGTCTATGGTGGACTTAGTCTATAAATATGATCTTTTGTAGATCCACTTAGTCTCGGTGGACAAATACCGACTACCGCTTCTCGCCTCGCCTGCCGTGTCGCGCGTGCTTTTTCTTTATCTATTCGAAAATCGAAACGCACCGACTCGCAATAAACGGCCGCAATAATTGCGATCGTTTCGGTCTCTTCATTTTTGCAATTAAAAGAACAATTGCACCGATTCAAATAATGGGTTCGCTATTAGTGAGTAATGGCGACCGCTGCCTTTGACTAGGCGCAAAGACGGCTGCTGCATTAGTGAGTAATGGCGACCGCTTTCGCCTCTTGACTAGACAAGAATGGTTGCGTTACTAGTAAGTAATGGTGATCTGCTTCGTCCGTTGTTATATATAGCCATTATCCGGAACAGAGTGAGGTTCTCCAATTCTTCCACGAAAGACACCACGCTTTGTTGTCGCTTTCGCGATCTCTATCCCGGCGAGGCGCGTGTATCGTCGCGACCGGAGAGCAGGCCTCCGGAACCCTCGCTCCTGAAGGCTTGCACGAGCAAGGGCGAATATGTTTTTGGGAGCGTTCGCGCGATCGCTCGCACGCTTCTCTCCATTCGACTCTGCTACGCCTACAACCGCATAACTACTACCACGACGCCCACCGCACGACTACTTACCACTACGCCATGACAAACGCACGATCTCACAAAGACTCGCCGCCGCTTCTTCCACTCATCGCTGCTCCTTCCACCGGATCCGGGTATGTCTATTTCATATGTATTGCTTGGTTAGTAATATTACTAGTTGTTACCTTGAACACTGTGATAGATATGCTCGTTTCTGTTCTTCTGGATATTAGTATGTCTATAGTGTTCTTGCTTACTTGCTTTGTGAAAGTGGCTAGAATATTCTTCATGTTTTATCTACTATATTTCTGGATTAAAGTAATTCGAAAAATGCTCTTATTCTCAACAACAGAAGTATATTCTTCAGGTCTGTTTGTTCACATGGCTTTGGCAAATTAAGCACAAAACGACGACCACAAATTGGCCCTTATTTTCCTTTCGTGAGGAGAAAGCTAAACTCATCTTTTGAAGGAAGAAAGGGAAATGAAAGGTCTAGATAATAATGTGAGTGCGCTTCGATAGGAATTTTCTGAGTTCGCGGATTTATCCTTGTTGTCTTCCATTTGTCTAGATGTATGTTAAGATGGTGCACTCGTGTATACAATAAACAAATGAGTGGAAATGGTTTCTGGCAGCATCTTCACATAAACCAGACCTACTTGTTTGAAAACCCTTGACCAAAGGTTTTTATGGACAAATACCTAAACGTCTATGGTGGACTTAGTCTATAAATATGATCTTTTGTAGATCCACTTAGTCTCTGGTGGACAAATACCGACTACCGTTTCCACCTGAGTGGCCCTGCCGGTGACCGTTTCCACCACGCGCGGCCCATACCGACGGCCCCGCTGGTCGCCGCTACACATCGGTCCCGCTACGCCGTCGCCGCCTTTGCGCCACCAAAGGGGCGCCTGGGTTGGAAACCCAACCCTAGCGCCGCCCCTTTTGTTCCAACCGCGTTGGGATGAGTGGGCGAAAGGGTGATCGGGCCAAATTCAACCCAAAAAATAAGAAAAATGGCTATGCCATTTTGCCGAAAGGCCATTTGATTTCATAAAAATCACGAGAAACTTTTGCGGGAAAGGAATTTTTTGGAAAACCACCCAGGTAACTTGAAAATTATGGTAATTCTCGGTAAAATCATATCCTTGCAGAATAGGCCCTCAGAATTCGGTTTTTACACCGGTGTTCCAGAGGTTAAGGAATTCTATGATTTAGCCCCTGTGGTTTAAATTAATTACTTTAATATTTAATTATTTTGATGTCATAACCATAATAAATCCAAGAAACATGCTTTTTAGGCGCACGAGCTTCCATAAATTTGTGAAATCTTAGACTTAGTACATTGTCTGGAAGCATCTTATTTTCTTTACTACATTTTGCGTTTGGGCAATTATTCATGAGTTTTTTGTAATTAAAAAATTGTTTTAATTCATAATTAATTGCTCCTGGATGCAAGGCCCGAGCGTTCTTGGGTGCATGGTCCCAAGCATTATTGGTCGCGGGGTCCCAAGTTTACATGTGATATTGCTAGGAATATTTTGGAAATTTTAAATTTTATCCGTTGAATGGATATAAACCAACCTTAGACCTAGTATACCTTGAAAGCATCATATTTTTATGGTTTATTTTTCTAGTATTGTGTGTTTGGGGAAATTATTTAATGGGCTTCAAGACCTTAAATTTATCAGAAATCCCAATAATACTAGGAAAATTCTAGGAAATTTATAAAATTCTCTACTGAATAGGTAAAATTAATCTTCACTATTTTGCACTCGTTTCATGCATTTAGCATTATTTACCAGTTGTAAACATATAGAAAATGGCATGAATTATGTAAGATATGTTAGACATCACTAAGTAGAAATTTGCTTGTCCTGGATGGCAACAATGATAATCTCATGCTATGTTCTATGGAGAACTGTAGCAATCTCCTGGCTATCCCTTAGCTTTGTAAAGATGTCGCTTTCATGCACGAGTTGCATTAGTAGTATAGATTCAACTCCTGTCGAGTTTGGTCCCGCTCATGATGAGCATCTCTATTCTTTTGCTTTAGGCTAAAAACTTATGCATTGGAGTGCTTTTTCCCAAATGCCACAAATAAAATAATGGTCTAAGCTGTTCTATTAAAGACTTATCCCTTGTTGAATAGTCTATTAAATTTGCTTAATAGAGCACAGTCTAAGTTGTTCTATTAAATTGATTTGTGACTTCAACAATATGTTAGCCACCAGCATGCGGAAATGCACACTGACAATCGCTTGATGCAGTCACACGTATGCCATGTTGGCTACGCACCGAAGCGTGTCATACTCATCGGAAATGACACATGCATATTGGTAAATGCGGACCGCAACTGTATCACAACCATAAGCCATATCACTTGCTTAAAGCGAATATAACTCCGGAAATAAAATGATCTTTTTGGATTTATGTTGATCCCGAATGATCTAATCGTGGCCATGTTTATACTAGCATTACAAATAAAATTAGGCATACAATTTGTCACCCTTAATTAAATATGGTATCCTTATTGAACAATAAATATTCCCATCGAATAATTATTTCGTTTGGGTGCTTAAAATATAATTATGTTCAGTAGAAAATATAGTATTCCATGCAGATTAACCTTTGGTTAATGTTTTATGTTCAAGTATTATATATTTATGTTCTTAAAGAGCATCTTGTATATTTATATTATGTTGTTAGAACATACTACTTAGAAAATACATTGCATACTTATAAACTTAAAGTTTAATGATCCACATATGGTATGAGTAATTGGGTCAAACCTTGGGCAATAATATAAAAGCTAGACTATAGAACAACTCTGCCAACCCACGGACCCTTGTTTGGGTTCCTTGTCAGGATTAATAGCCCACCAGTTGTAGGGTTATGCAGTTTTTCTTGCCACTGTATAAATACAAGTCTAGCTTACTGCATATAATTATCAAACCCTAATTGAAATTAGTGCGTGTTGGAGGAATCAAACATTTCCCACATGTTATCACCACCGCAGCATACACCTTTGGGCCCCCACCAGTTGTTGGAGATCATGTTGGATCTGAAATTCAGTTATTCATGTGCCCATGATAGGAGAATTATTTTAGTATGCTATTAATAAAGATCGAATCTTGGTATTAGCGGGAGAGAAATGTAATATCTCATTTAAACATAAAACAAATAAGTGATTAGTGCTAAAATTAAATAGAATTAGAAAGAAAAATTTGGAATTTTGGGAGAGAAATGGGCCTCCAACCCATATTCGAGAGGAGGGGAGCCGACCATAGTGGCCCAAGGCCCATGAGTGGGCCGCAGCCCACTAGAAGGCAAGGAGGGGACACCAAACCCTAGCCACCCTCTGTTACAGTAGCTGCTATGATACAGTACCTTCGCCCCCCTGCTGCTCCTCCTCTCCCGGGCGCCATCCTCCCTGTTGCTGCTGTCGGCCAAAGAGAAGGGGAGGAAAGAGGTTCGGCCAAGGAAGAAAGGAAGAGGAAGAGGGAGAAGGAAAGGGAAAAGAGGAGATTCTCGCGGGGATTTCAGCGAGTCACATCATATCTTCAAGGGTGATCTTAAATTCTTCATTGATTTGTTTAGTTCTTGTCTATGCGATTGGTGTCGAATAGCGTTTTGTTGTTCCCGTTGTAATTGATTCGTTAATCTATAGTCACGTTGATCAGTTCAATGTGAAATTAGGATTTTGTGTCTCCTGAAGAATTATAGGAAATTTCATTAGGTTTCAGTAGGATCTGAGTTCGCATTATTTGGAGTTGTGGTTCTCGAGTTATGATTTTTGCAATGCCGCTGTCCAGAACCTTTGTCAGGTTATAGCAGTCGCGGTATTAAATAGATTAAAAATAGATAACGGCCGAATCATGGATATGTCCCAAAACGACTTTTGTGGGTAATTTAATTATATTTCAGGATTGTTAAAGAACACCATTTTTGGATCTTTATAGCGAAATTTATGTACGTTTCAATCTTACTGTTCAGAATGTCTGTCAGATTCTGACAGTTGTTTTGATCTGTGTGTTAAAATTAGTTAAATGCAAAATATGATAATCCGGCTAACTAGACTTTTGTAGATAATTTCGTAAGCTTTCTAGAGAGTCCAAGTTCATATTTTTTTGAACAAGTATAATGAAAGTTATGGGAATTTGAATTATACAATGCAGTTCTGTCCTTCTGTTGGGGACAGTTGGGAAATTTGGTATGTTAGCAAATTGTGTTGCACAATAGAAAAATTAGACTAAGTTTATTATGAAAGCTAATTCTCTGGGGATTCCATAATGTCTTAGATCACTATTTTTGGTTGTACCAATTATAAGTTATGGAATTTCTAAGTTGTTAATACCAAAGATGATAGAACTGTCTTCGGAGATAAAAACAAGGGTTTAGATGAAATAAAATGAACTTGTGATCACTTGAGAACTTCTAGGTATGTGTGTGTAGATTCTAGAGAACCTAAGTTCATGATTTTTGGAGCTGTAAATTAAAAGTTATGGTTTTTTCTAAGGTGACTGTCTGTTTTGGACAGATTGGTATTTGGGAAGGAATGGTATCGTTTCGGGTTGCAAATAGGAGCAGATAAGTTTATTTAGTTTTATTGCTTTGTTGTCACTTTTGGATGGTATTTTTAGTATGTTTTACCATGCTAGGTGGTGGTGAGAAATTGGGGTTAGAGTCTTCTGCCCGTCGTTACCCATTGCACGGTTGAGGCAAGTGCAATTAGTGGTAGCATATGCGGAGAATTTTCATGAGTTGTTAATGATTTACATAAATGAATTGTTTATCCATGATCTTGCTGTCAGCTACCATATGCTTATGATTGATTAAGAATATATGCTCATTTGCATCATTACATTTATCCTTGAGACTTGGACTACATGGTAGCCAAGTAATGATATATTTGAGGTTCTGTCATGTATTAGACGGACATGAGGTCCCCACACTCGTGGAGTGTGGGCTTGAGGTCCCTATGCCAGAGGGCACAAGCTTGAGTATGCATCGACGGATGCATACTCCTCATTACCAGTAATTGCAAAGAGAAAAGAGATGTGCATTTGTGGTATTTGCATTGCATGGTAATAAAAGTTGAATAGTTATTATATTATTGTGGATGTTTAGAGTTATGTCTTAAATTTTCATTACCATATTTATATTGTGGCTCTTGAACTATTTTATGAAAGGCGTGCTTGCTGAAATTTTCTTGTAAGGTGATGTAATTTAGATTGTTATGGTAGTTTAGTGACATTCTAGGCTTAATGTTGGGTTGAGGTGTTACAAGAAATGCCCAAAATTTCAAATATCATGATATTTTTTAGAATGACAAGATTTTTAGTACTAAGATACACGCACTAGCCAAGATAAACTTAAGTTTTAGTTTATGCTCCTGTATGCTACAAGCAGGGAGTCTGCTAGATACTTTCCGATTATGGAAGAGTTACTATAGTGTTTACTTGCAGTAAATACGTCGTTAAGAGTGGAATACCCCGGGTTGAATAGTATATCCACCTATGTGAAATTGACATATTGGTCCTTGATCTAAAATCTACGGGGACATGTGTGGTCTAAGATCTAATGACCCTAGTCAAAATAATTATTAATCACTCCATAAACACTCTTGAAGAGAACCCACCTTGAAGGTGAAATACCTTATGAAGAGGTTCATCATGAAAATAAAAACCCCATCAACTTGGTGTGCGCATATTACAATACTAGGAATGTGAAACAACCAAAAATCTTTTGTTTGGCAAATGAAGAAGATCTTGTTAACAATGAGATACCCTCAATTAAGACGATATGGGAGAAAAGCTGTCGACAACCACTTTACCTTTACAATTGCTAAACTTTCTCTTATGAGAACACAGATGCAGAACCAAAGTCTATGGCGAGCGCTTAAAGCGTTCATATCGAGTCACAAAAGGAAGCATCCGAGGCTAAACCATAATTGATAAATAAAAGTATTGGAACCAGCTAGTTTAGACTTGATTGGTCATTAGATATAATGAGGTGGTGAAAGCTATGGTTCAAAGGTCCTCATAGAGACAATCACTCTTCTATTATGAATGAAATAATATTCCGTTGCATAATTATTCTGACAGATGGCATGAATGAATAAAAAAATATGCAGCAAATGGGTTCTAAAAATCCTTGACGGGATTCTCAAAGGACTCAAAATTCCTAGTAAGAAGGGAAACAAAATCATAATATATATATATATATATATATATATATATATATATATATATATATATATATATATAACTCATACCCAATAGTCTCTTACCAGAAGAAATGGCATCTCTTTGAAAGGAAATTATCTTACGAGTCGATATCTTAATCATACCAATTGTCATATGACCCATAGAAGTGGACAAGGACCCATCAAGACCCGAAAGAATATAATGAGGAACCTAAAGACCAGAAGTGCACCACATAAGCACGTATAAAGTGCATATTCCACCAAAAATTAGTGGAATGATGGTTTCCTCTAGTACCATGAAGATATGACATACATTGGTGATAATGGCCTTTAAACCTCTAAACATCAAAACTAAGACTGGTTATATTTTACTCTATAGTGGTACAACCATACTTTATAAATCTACAGAACATACCATTGGTTGTAACTTTAACCACCTCGAGATAGTTGTAAAATATTAAGACCCTGAAAAGTTTCGATAAATTGTATCTGAAAGACATACGACTTTGCAACTAATATTACCCTCATTCCCTTTGTAAGGACAATCTACTTGTGTTACACAATCAAATAGTGGTATTTGATAAGTTAAGCATGTTACTCCCCAATAATTTTATCCTAAAATCCCTACATGAGTACTAGGATATTTGTCTGTAACACTCTATATTGTGACAATCTAGTTGATTTAATCACAATATCGTTGCTTATATTCATTTTCAAAAAATGAATGAAAGACATTAGAGCAACAAGACTTCAATTGAAGTTATCTTCGGGGGAGCATGTGCTAAACACTAATAATCATACTTGAGATTTTGAAAATCTTAATTTTAGTCAAGCCTAAAAGGTGTTGATACGATGATTACTGCTTAAATTTACCTTGAAAGTTTAACCACTTAACAGTTTAGATCTAGTTGATCGATAATGCAAAGATCATGAAGATCACACATAGATCCTGATGATCATTACAAAATTCTGAAGATATGATGATTATTTGTCAAATCACTATAGTACAAAATCCCAAACTAGATTTGTATTACTTTGTGATAGTGCAAACATCTCTTGGCAGTCATATAAGTAGACCTTGGTGGCTACTTCTACCAATCACTTAGAGATTATAACACTATATGAAGTGTCAGTCCCAAAATTTAAAATTTGGAATCTTTTGTGTTCACAACACTAGTCCCTGGATCAGTAGCTAATGCCCATAGTTACATCATTGAATATCAGTCACATATCACAAGTATATAAGGTTATTGCATAATAATAAACAAAACATAAATATACCTTACTGCTTTTGACTAGCAGAATGGCCAAACAGGCCAAATCCCTTTAAAGAATCAGCAGCGGAAGTAGAATCAAAGTATACTACATAGAACCCTCACGATATATCGATAGGCAATTAAATGGGCTCGCGACCTAGTGCTTGGCCTTCTTGATCTTTAGTCTTCACAATTGCTCATAAGTGTCCATGTAACCTTCTTCTTTCTTACTTACTGAAAAATAATATCAAGCGAGCTTGAGTATACAACCGTACTCGTAAGCCAACACACACAATGCAATTATTATAGATGTAAGGCCAATCAAGGGAAGGTTCATGGTTCTTTTTGTTAATTCTAGAGACCTAGAGTTTTTAACTAACATAGGTTTTGCAAAGTTGAGTTTTGTTGTAAGAATACTAGTGGAGGTTCCAACCTCCTATACCATTGAGTGACTCCATCCACTCAATGCTCATGTTCTTTTCTCAAGTCACATCATGTACTTACCACTGGTCCTCGATCAGGCCATCTCAATTCTTTGGGTTTCAACCCATCTTTTCATTCCAACCACAAATAATTTTATAAAAATAAAAGCTACCTCAAGCAAGTTGTCAGCACCGCTCATGACCGTGAGCATGGCTATCCAGATAGTTTTTTTACTCTGCCAAGTTTGTACACTTTACCCACAAGAGACAATCAACTCATAATGTCCTTGACATACTTCCATAGGTGTGCGACTAAGTTGATTATCACAAGACCTTTACAATATCCAACCTCAACGCAACCCTACACCGCTAAGTATCACCTCTTTGGGCCTCGCCCCCGGGAGGTCTCTCAATGGCGTCGTGTAGATCGGTGACTCCCTTACCCTTAATTCACTCCACACACCCACCAATGGTGAAATTGCGAGGGGGCAGACAAATTAGTTAGCTAGGTCATATCCATTATAGACTTGTGGTTGCACTATTTTTACATGAGAGGTCAACACAAGATCCGGGTCCTTAACTGACTCGGACGGTATATCCACATACATACTCTGTCGTGTCCCCTAGCACTAGACACTCTTTCCAGCCACCCAAGTCTAAATCTGTTTTGGGGTTTTTATTTTTATTTAGAAATACTTTTCTAGTCCAATATATCAACCAGGCTCCTACCTTGACTGCCCAATCTCATTTTCAAATGTTTTAATGATGTCGAAACAAATCATTGCCCACATGTCAATGTATTTAAGCAAGGCTAAGCATGACACTTAGATAAAGACTTATTAACTAGTATGTAAACCATTGGTTCTAGGGCGACAAAAGATGGTGTTCAAGTTCAAGGGTTGGAAGTTTATACATAATTATCATTAAGGTATTAACTATGAGCTTAGACCAACATAGTTGTATAAATCATAAAAATACAACTTCATAATTTAAAATAATATAATTGCAAAAAAGTAGGTGCAACATGATCAAAGTGTTGATTCGCCTTGCTCAATATTTTGATAATCATTTTGCTCAATGTTTTGATAATCTTGGTCTTGTTCTTGTTCTGTCTCGGACTGCTGCTCCGCCATAGCTTCTCATTCTATCTACGCAGAATACGATTAAACTCAAGAACATCTGAAAGCAATAAAATAAAATCCAATAAATTCAAAGACATTCAAAGCAAATGAAACACTTCAAACGAAAGTAAACAAACCTAGGCGCTTTTGAAGAAGAAAACACTTCAAACAAAACTAAACATATCTATCAGCATCTTGAAAGAAGGGAGTACTTCAGATGAGACCAAAACATACTCATCTAGAGTTGATGAAGGAAATACTTTAGACAAAGTACATCCAAGGATATCTGAAATGAAGCAAATACTTCAGACCAAGGTAGGTAAACCCAAACTCTACTTGTTTGATCTTGTGTTGGGGTCTTTGGTCGACAATTAGACTTAGGGTTACGTAACCGTTTGATCCAGAGTGAGGGTGAGAGGGATCAGGCTCTCGGGAAGTCCGCTGGTGCAAGGGGTTAGGATTCCAACGGGAGGGATAGAATATTCTTAGAAAGATTCTGCATTGGTTACCTAGATGGGAGCGATCACTCAGTTAGGTAGGACTCTCTGATCCACTTTCGGATCACAAAGGTTGGCTACATGGAACGGATGACGATGGATGATAGCTAGAGTCCATACGATGTCAATTGGTGGTTGGATTACTATCATCCACCCTTGAACATCTCATTGCTACTTATATGGCGCCTAGTTGCTCTAATGATTCTTTTAGTTATTACTTCCTATTTACCGAGGAAGTTCCATGAAAGTTAGGTGAGACCTCTGCATAAGTGCGGGGTTCGCTCTAGGCAGACATAAGTCTCACCGACACATGGGACCTAGCTCACTTAATGGTTTTCTTATATTATTTTATATTTATCAAGGAAGTTCCATGAGCCTTAGCTGGAACTTTCAAGCATTGGTTAAACAACGGCCTTACATCCTTAGTGGTGTCTGAGGATTGGGCTTTCACCTTTTGAGGTGATCTACACTTAGTCTTACTACCCACGTGGCTCGGCATATACTAAACTAACCTATCACACTAGGCTGATCCTTAGCTACAGCATATGTTAACAACTACCTCTTGTTAAGTAGATCACTACCTTACAAGGTCTATGGCTCCTACCTACTAGCCTTCGCTCAGCGATCGACCCTATTGTCTTGATTACTATCACTAGCATTATTCATACGTCAATTGGCATACACGCATATACATACTTTTATTCCATTTCTTATTCAATGTAAGTATATGGGAGCTCATATGTCTCACTACGGGGGTTATTTATACTTAAGATTAACCCTAGACACGATGTTGCTAGATCATGGTATACAACCCTATGTTTATTATGAGTACCAGTTACTGCCTAGGTCCTTGGTGTTTTTGACATGACTGCAAAACCTAGTTATGCATGAGGCACACTCGTCATATCGTGTTTTCATTGAACTGGACTATGTTGAATGTGCTACCTCTCAACTTAGTCATTGTTAATGACCTAGGGTTAATAGCCACCTAAACATGTTGTACTGTTTATATGACTACTCCTTATCAAGGTGATCATTCGATGGTTCGACACCATCCTACTCAAGGTCCTAGTTTACTTTAGTTATTCATGCTATATTAACTAGTTTCCATTAAGGTCCTTTACCACTACACTTTGCTTGACATCGTAAGGTAGTTAACCCTTATGCCAGGGGGGGGGGGTCTAGGATTATCACTTTAGTGTCACGCCAATTCTCCAGGGCCAAATCCTAAATGTATATGATCTTATGCCATACTATGGGGCTGTTAAGTGAAGGTCCATCATGGTTTCAATGTTCCTAGGACATAGTTCACTAATTCATGTAAACCTATCTCTAATCAAACCTGCACTGGATGTATTGTCAATGACATAAAATGATCCTATGTTTATTTACAATGTGACCTACTGGTATTACACTATTTGGTTAATTAAACACTAATCATTTCTACTAATCCTGGTTTATTCATGTGATTGATACAAATTGAGGATGCATCTTACTAGCTACTAACTTGACGCCTACAAGTGGACCCCACTGTCATTGAGTCAACTTCTTATATACAGCTCCTAATTACCTAAACCAACCACCCAAGATTTATTGCTAGTTAACTGTTTTAATCATGCTCCTGCTAATCCCCTTACTCATCAACTAATCACTTAACTAACTTTCTTCTAACTAAACACCTATGGACCACTTCATCACTTGAAGATGGACCTCCCATTGTCACCCACCCATCTACACACAGACAATAGAGAGTGAGAGAGATGAGAGGGCCCACAAGAAAAGCAAACTGAGATGGGGGGTCTCTGTTCACAAGCAAAGCAGAACAGGGTGGCCGAGCTTGGGTGGCAAGCGCAGCACCGGCGGGAGGGTTGACGGCAGCGCCCGTGGGTGACAAAAATGGAATGGGGAGGCTGAGGCGGCCCTGGGGTCGTGGCGCGCAGCTCAAGGCGTTCGGTGGCGGTTGGGCAGTGTGGCACGGTGGCCGAACGTGGTGGAGAATATGGGCGGCGGTGCCGAAGAGGGAGAGGGGAAAACAAGCGCGCGCATGAGCACAAGGAGGTTGAAGGGGACTCACCGCAACGGACGAAAGGGGCCGAGAGTGGCCGTGATGGCCTAGCGACGAGGAGCCTACGACGGCGAGGGTGAGCCGTGGGGATGATACCGTGGAGAGGGGGAGCTCAAATGGGAAGTTTGGGGATGACGAGGGAGCCGAGGCAATGCTCCGAGTGCGAGGAATCGACGCGGGCTTGCCAGAGGAGGGGCGGTGATGGTGGCGGCTACTTTTGACCGAAATTGGAGAAGACGGGGTCATCGGCGAGTACCTGTGTGTGGAAGCCAAAATTAATTGAGGTGAAGAGTAGGGGAGACTCGGGAACGCGTTTTGATGCGCTTGGTTGGGGGAGAGGTGCATCGGGCGGTTGGAACGGCGGGGCGGCTTTGGCGGTTCTAGCGGCCGCAACAAGAGGTTGCGCTACCCTTGCTCTTGGCGTTCGGTGGAGAAAGAGGAGAGAGGAATGGTAGGGTGTGGCGCCCTGTGTCATTATCCCCGGGGGTAATCGCACTTAGGCATACAAATTACTATTTATCTGCCCGGTAGGACACCGCTCGACAAATAGTAAGCCTTACTAGAGTCTACGTAGCAGAACAATAAGATATAAAATGTTCTTTATTCCAGCATTTAGCCACGCAAGGCTATGGTCTATATTACAAGTACTAATTTATAGTTGATAAATGGGACTAAGTCCCCTCGCTTGTTGACCAAGCTCTTCTGGTCGTCTACTCATCCCACGCGTCGAATATGTCGTCCATCTCGCCCTGGTCCTCATAGCCCACGCCCTCACCGCCTGTGGTCTCATCAGTACCTGCGTGTCCATTGCCCCATGCGGGATAGTTCTCAGCCAGACTAGGATCTAACAAAGGAGAATAATAGCAAGTTTGAGTACTAGTGTACTTAGTAAGCATTAATAGCAAAAATACATTGGATGACTCATCTCTGTTCGTTATCACATTTTCTAATTCATCTCTTTTTTCTGATAATAAATAATTCATCAAAAGGTGGCAGATTTTAATACCGAAAACACTACTTGTCACTCGGAGAGAAGATAGACCCCTAGCGGTTCCCGTAGAATCCAGTCCAGGAGATAGGCATGAATTCATGATCTTATTTAGCACTGTGTAGGCTTGTACCACTTTACCCATAGCTATTCTGAGCTCTAAATGAGCCAGGTCCCCTGCATTTCCTTTGATGCAGGTTTGAGTTTAGAATACAGAATATTTTCCAGGATACGTGATTAAGTCTCCACCCATTACTTTCCATCGGTGCTGGCCCTGTCACCCACCGAGTTCCAGTGATGTTGGTTGGGCAGGCTCTCCCTCCAGACCCAACACTCCACCGTACAGTACTATAACGCCTTGGGCTGGGCGGCTCTCCCTCTAGACCCACCCACTCCCACATATTACTTACCCGATGTGGAGAGGATAGCCACGTAATAAGGTAGCATTTTCTGCCCGCCGAAATGGGAAAATAGTTGGCACTTAATTTATGGCCCCTAGTCCGGGTGAGAGTTTTATTAGTTCTTATATATTAACCATATGTAAAGGGTCCCACCTCTTCCCTCATCTTTTTCCTACCACGGGCCCCCTTTACCAGCCATAATAATACCCTTGCAGTACCGCGGCTCTCCCCCAGCTGTACCGCCCCTTTTCATTCATCATTTTTTTCATCTTCTTCTTTCATTTACCCGATTTGATTTTTGAGACATAGTTTTCATGCAATATGTATAATTATATAGAGAGATAACTTTTACATTTAATATAACTAGATTTATGTTCAAGAGATAAGCTTGCCTTTATAGTCATAGAAACGTTTGGCATCAACGAAAACTGGTTCAAATACTTCTGCCTATGTCGGTTCATACTCTGCAAACATACGGCAGGTGCAAATAATAATTAAATAAATATGTAGTTGCTTTTGATGCTATTATGCGCACATTAGTCAGTTGATTCTTTTCGTTAGCGGATTTTGAGTGAATAACATTTTTCGGATCCCCCCGTTAAGTTAGCACTCCCCAACTGCGGTTATTCTATGGTCTACTGGATCTGGGATCAAGGTTTGCTGATAGTCACATAGTAAGCGTACAAAAATAAAATACTACCCGCACTCGGATGCAATTAGGATTATTCAATTTTTACGCATGCAATATGGTTGATCGATTCTATGCCGGTGTTTAATTTAATAAATCCATTTCAAAAAATATATTTCTAACATATCAAAATTATTTTTCTAATTTAACGGATTTTATCGATGATCAATTTTGTTATATATTCTCTTATTAACTTTATGTATTTTTTCTATTTTTATTTTCTACTAGTCAGTCTACTGTTATTCATCTATACGGGGTTTAAAAATCCATTTTTCTGGCGATTTGGCCGAGACTCACAGGTAACACGTCAAATTATTTATCTAATGCAGTGACGATCTAATGCAGGTGGGTTCACTGATGTTCATGCATGCAAGAAGGAGGTGATGGGGTGAGCTTGCTACTGGTGGGGTGGTGGAGTTGTGTTGAGGTAAAAACTCCCCTTCCTATTCTACTCTCTCTACTCCCCCCTTGCTCTATGATGGTATAGATGGATGCTGTGGGTGATGCTACTGATGTGATTTTGGTTTGGGCACAAATATAGATGGGGGAAGAAATTGTGGGTTTGTGCTGGTGCTATTTCTCTCTGAGATGGATTTGTGATGGATAATATTGTACTATTAGTGTTCTTGTGAAAAGCTTAGTTCATATTGGGGGTTTCTTATGGGATAAAAATGACAATGGGGGTTTACCTTGGGTTGGTTGGTTTGGTTTGGAAAGGGCAGTGGTGGTGGCCGTGTGGTTGTCATCACGTTCTTTGGTGCTTCAGGTCCTTGTTGTTCTTGTCGGCCTAGCGACGTCTAGTTGGTCGACGATGGTTCAACGCCGTCGCTTGCGCCGTCCACACTCTTCAACTTACCCTTCTCCCTGGATCCCTTCCTCCTTCTCTGTGATTCTTGTGGGTGTGCAATGGTGCCAGTGCTTTGCTTGTCTTGTACTCTTGCTGTTGGCCTTTGTGCTTGGTGAAATGCCTTCGGCTGGGAGGCTTGTGACTGAGGGGGAAGACTTATGGGGAGGGGGATGTTCGGCTATTGTAACATCCAGAGCTCAAGTTGTATTTTCCAATGTATGAAAATGAGAAGAATGTAAAAATTTTGAGCATGTTTGAATTTCTGGAGCTTTTGCTAGAGTTGTTGCTTTTGAATTTTTTTGAAATCTATTAGAACATATAACTCAAATCCTATCTCCAAAAGAAATCAGAGACAAAAACTTGTGATCATCCTCTCGAAACAATTTATTCAAATCTTATAATATTTATCATAAATAAATATGAGTTTTCTAAAATTTTTGGAACTAGTTTCAATCCTTAGAAAATTCAAACACTATTTAAATGACCTAGGTTAAATTTGAATATATATTATACAAATTATAGTATCAAAAGTGGGTTTAATAATTTTTGTGAGCACTAGGGTATCCCAGGAGCACCTCTGAATAATTTCATAATTTTAGAAATTTTATTTCTAATTTTAAAGCACTGGTCAAAGTAGGAAAACAGATTTTAAATACCAGTCAACATTTTCACTGTTCATCGGGTTCGGACTCAAACCCCGGCTCGAGTCCGACCGCGTCGCTTGACTCAGCCGCACCGCCTAGCTGCACCGCCCGAGTCCGATTGCTGTCCACCGTCCGATGCTAATCGTCCGGTCCATACACGCCCGATCTGATCGGACTGTCCAACACGTTCCTCCAGATCTCAACCGTCCATTTTAGATCTAAAGGTCTGTGTCATCTTGATCGAGTCAAACCATCTATTCTGTCACTGAGCTCAGGACCCGCACCACTTTTCTCCCGCCGACAAGCGAGCCCCACTGTCGGGCTCGCCCTCGTCTTCTCGTCGGCCCGGCGTGTCGGCGTCGCGCATGCATGCCACGTACCTCGTCGCTGCCACCTTGATGCCCTCGTGTCCGGCTGGGAGGCATCACCGTGACCCCATAAAACCCCTGAGCTCACCCACTTTTTCCCCCCTTGCCTTCTCGTGCTTTCTCCGCCCGATTCTTTGTTTCGGCCGGAGTTGAAACCGAAGGCAGCGCCGCCGTGTCAGAGCCGCTCTCGAGCCCACAACCCCGTCGTTGTGTTCCTCTCTTCACGCCGTTTCCATTTTAGCCACTCCGGGTCTTCGTCGCCCCCTGAATCACCTGGATGACTTCGTCGTCTTCGCGTCCGGCCGGCTCGGCTTCGTAGCCTTTAAGGCGTTCCAGTGAGCCATTCTTCTCAGTGCTTGATCCTTTAGAATCGCAATAACTTACGAAACTGAACTATGGTTTTATTTTGCCTTTTGGAGCATCATTGAGGGCGTGCAACCCTTTCTTCTCCGAGCTCGGTAAAGCGCCGCCGTGTCGATTCCGGGCGCCACCGTCCTCCTCCGTCATCAAGGTTGTGGGCGTATCGTTCTTGGTGTCCCCGCGATCTCTAGGCGCTCCTTCCCGAAGCTTCTCGTAGCGCCTCCGCCTCGGGAGCCCCTTCTTCGTCTACGCCTCCGGCCGTCGCGAGCTCGACCCCGGCAACCAACGGACTCCGCATCGTCACCATCGTACTCGCGAGGTTGCGGCGCACTGGAGAACCACTCCGAGCCACGGCGCCTCTCCGCCGCGGATCACTCTCCTCGCCGTCGCGCTCGCGCTCGGGACCTCCGACGAGCCGCCGGCAGCGTTAGGTATAACCCTCCCCATCAGTCCTAATCTCCGCTTAGCTGTATCACTGACATGTGGACCCCTTCTGGTTTAAGTGTGTTTAGAAGCGTTAATCTAGCCGTTTATAATCCTCTGAGTCCATGACATGTGGGCCCATGCTACCGATTAAGTGTTTGTGTAAAGTTTGAAAATACACTTTCTCTTAAAGGAAACGTACTTTTCTGTACGTTGAAGTTAGGGTTTCGTTTTGGTAAGCCGAAGACGTATTCATAAAATACGCCTTCGACATCGCCGTTGGCGCCGGCTGGGTCAAAGTTGACCCAGTCAGCGTTCTCGCTTCGGTCCCCCGGTCGGTGACCGTGGGTCAGTGAGCAGCCGTGAAAAAGAAATTAATGCTTTTAGATTTTCGAATTGATTTTACATTACTGTTAATTCATTTAACTTAGAAAATTCATAACTAATTCAATATTTCTCCAAATCGAATGAAACCAATTTTGTTAATTTTCATTTTTAATGTACTATTTACCAGAATAAGATTAAGTATGTCTCTGTTCATAAAATTTTGATAATTAATTAAATGGTGTTTTTATGTATTTTTAACTTAGAAAATTCTTAGAAAATTCTTCATAACTCCAAATAAAATGTTCTCTGCTCCTAAAATTTTATAAAATCAATCTCTACCTACTGTATGAATTTTGTGCATATTTGATAAAATTGAAATTTTGGTTATTGTCGGTGTCATTCGTTCTTATTTGTCCTTTTTGCTCGATCGATAGATTGCGACGATTCTGGTATTATCGAGAGTGAGCCTCAGCAACATTTTGAGCAGCAGCAACCAGGCAAGCAGTTTGATCATGTTAATCCTTTTATATTCAAAACTAATATTTTGTTTGCAACTTGTATGTATGCATTGCTATTTTGTTGTTAAAATATGGTTAGTGGGCCCTTTTAGTTGCATAATGTGTAGGTGAATGATCATCCTCTACTACCTGAGTCTAGGTTATTTGCTATGATTAGAGATCGTTGGATGATCTCTTGTCACTTAGTAGATACGAATTAAACTGCTTAGACATGCTTAGTTATCGGTAGAAATGGGCGGTTATCGACTTAGTCGATAACCTTGATCACACGAAAATGTTATAACTTTGTGTTTCAGTATTTATGCTATGTTTAATTGTGAAAACTAAAAACTGAAAATAAAATGATTTGGACTTGGGCACAACGGTATATTGGTGTGCTTTTGGGTGTGATTGGAATGGTGCCCAGGTCATTTAAGGACCGAGTTACTTATGCCACCGTGCTGAGCATTTTGCGTGCTAACCACACTAGAGGGTATGGGATCTCTCTTGACTTAGTACTTTGGTGTGTATTGGCTCCGAGTCGCAGGGGGTCGCAGGAGGGATGGTGTTGGGAGCATGGTAGTTGTTTGAAAAGCTTTACCCTTTGTGGGTAGTTGTCTTTTCGGCTTTACCATGTAAGCGTATGGATTTTATCCATGCGAGCGGCTCGTAGTTAATACACAATATTGGAAATATCTCGTAGGACTTAGTGTGTTGCATACCTTCTAAGTGTGCTTTTGTGGCAAAAAGCGATCGAAGTGTGGGTACATTGGTACACCTGCAGGGTTTGATCTATTCGAATAGCCTCGTCCTAGGTTATGGACACGCTCGGATCGCCCGTGAGAACTAGACTACAACCTTTTAATTAAAATTTGACATGGGTGG
This sequence comes from Ampelocalamus luodianensis, assembly GCA_036346255.1. Taxonomy (NCBI): domain Eukaryota; kingdom Viridiplantae; phylum Streptophyta; class Magnoliopsida; order Poales; family Poaceae; genus Ampelocalamus; species Ampelocalamus luodianensis. The sequence continues at coordinate 18,945,234 of CM070622.1, read as the reverse complement.
CATGAATGGGTAATTCATGCTATGGTAAATGGTGACTAATGGGTTAGTCACTTCCGAGATGTTGTCATCTACTTACTTCATTATTACTGCATTTGTTATTTCAATAATAAAAATGAACTGCCAACTTGCTTTTAAATATATTACATTATTGCAAATAAAGATTGCTTTGTGCTAAAATGAGCCATACAATCTCCACTCAAATAAGCTTGCATGTAGTATATGCATGAGTGCGCTAGTCCACACTTGATCTTGCAGTACATATTTGTACTCATTTGCTTTGCTTAATGTTTTTGTTGCAGAGGAGGCAGGTGAGCCCCAAGGCTTCGACGACATTTGATGCAAGATTTTATTTTATTTTTTTGTAAAATACCTAGAGTTGTAATGTATATTGTGGTCTAATGTAAATAATTCTTGTAATTAGTTTGACAATTGTATTATTATTTTATGCTACTTGCAATGAACTTTGTAAATGACTCTCAAATTAAGAGATGATTTATTCTTGTTGCAATAATTCCTGATGTCATTTGTGTTGATTAATTCTTGACGATACAACTTGTATGAAATCGTCTGGCGCGTGAGGTGATTGTTATAGTTCTGAGCTTAAACTTTGATCTTGCTTAATAGAATTTTATTTTACTCCTAACTACCAGTTATCGGCGATTAGACTAGTTTTAATTTCTCGGGTTCTCACATCCCCCCCCCCCCAAGAAAATTTCATCCTCGAAATTGAATTCTCACTTGAAGAGGTTAGGGTAGACTTCGCATAGCTCCTCCTCCTTTTCCCACGTAGCTTTTCGTACGAAGTGGTTCTTCCACTGCACTTTGCATAAACGAATAGTCGATGCCTTAGCTGTTGGTCTTCTGTTTCTAAGATTTTCATCGGATGCTCGTCATACGTGAGATCATCTCGCAATGGTATATCGAGATTGGTCATCTGTTGGGAGGGCTCCCTCAAGCACTTTCTGCGTTGAGAGACATGAAATATGTCGTTGATTCGTGATAATTGACTTGGCAATTCTAATTTATACGCTAGGGTGCCTTTACGCTCTAGAATTCGAAATGGTCCGACATACCGTGGACTTAACTTTCCTTTTAATCCAAATCGGCTCACCCCGCGCATGGGTGATACCTTTAAATACACGTAATCCCCGACTTCGAACTGTAGGTCTCTTCTATGTTTATTCGGGTAGCTCTTTTGCCTATTTTGAGTAGTTTTAAAATGTTCTCTAATCAGCTGAATTTTCTCGTCATTCTCCCGTCGGCTTTTCGATAGACGCTTGCTTAGATTTGCAATCGATATTTATCCCATGGGCGGATAACCCATCCATATCCGGGATTATTTCTAGGCTACTTAAGTCGGTCACAAAAAGGTGGGCTAGGAATTTAGCATTGTAAATTTTAATGTCCTGCGACTTTTTTAATGGATGCTACTTCTATCGTTCTGGCAGGTGTGCTAAATCCCATATATTTCCTAGTGGGTCTGTTGTTAGGTTATGTTCTGCTAGTAACTTACGGGATATATATGAGTGTGTACTTGTGAATGGTGGAATTTACAGCTTACCCATAATTACACCAAGGGCCTCTCCAATTTGTTTTGCGGTCACATGGGTAAGGCGTGCTGGTCCTCTTCTTCCAGCTCTTCCCGTGATGAGTTGGTTGCCTCTGGGTTGAGTCATGTTGTTGATCTGTGGCGGTGCTGGGGCAGGTAGTCTGGGCCCAAAAGCAGTTGTGGTGGGGTTCCAGATGTCCTTTGTAGGTGGAGGGCATTCAAACTTACGATGCCTAGACTCTTCGCAATGGAACCATGCACCGGTGTCTCTCAGACAACTTTTGTTAGGTGGCTTCCTCTACACTTCGCACATCTCAGTGCTAAGGCCACTGGCTGCTGCTGAGCTATTGGTCTCTGGAAGGATGGGTTAAAGAGTCGCGGCTGAGATGGTCCATATCTTGGTGGTGGTTGTTGCGGGTGGTCTGTCTTGACTTTCTTTCTTCTTTCTTTGGTTAAATTGGAATGCTCATTTTCTAAGATGATGGCTCTATTTACCCAATCCTAAAATTCGGCGATTTTGTGGACGGATAGAAGCATCTTAAGATAAGGATGCATTCCATCCAGGAATTTTTCTATCTTCTTTTCTTCTGTGTCTATGTCAGCTGGAGCATATCGGGAGAGTTCGTTGAACTGGCTAAGATATTCTACCATTTTTCTCCCTCCTTGCATTAAAGCTCTAAACTGACGCTTCTTCAGCTCCATTCTCCCTGTGGGTACATGGGTTTCTATGAAACGCAGTTTGAATTCTGCACATGTGATTGGTTGTTTGCTGACGCGGTTGTGGATGTAATTTAGCCACCATGTGGTGGCTGGTTCGGTCAGTTGATGTGATGCATATCACACTTTTTCTATATCCGAGCACACTACGGTGTCCAGTTTCTTTTCTAACTCCACTAGCCAGTCACTCGCATCCAGTGGATCGGCTGCTTTGGCAAAAGTGGGAGGGTGAGTCTAGAGAAAATCCCCCAAATTCACCCCGCGTGCTGGCTGAGAGGTGGTATGTGCTACTCGGTTTAACAGAGCCTCCATGAAACAATTTTGGTTTTCTTGGGCTTCTCTTCTGGAATTTTCTAGGAACTTAAGAACATCTGCCATCACTCCTAGCGGGTCTGTTGCTCTTGCAGTTGGCTGGTTTCAGGTATTGGGGTGGTTCTCGGTTGGCTTGGAGTTGTCTCATTGAGGTCTACTGGTGGATTTCCGTTGGGTCCTTTGTGCCGCAGCCGATCGAGGAAGATCTGCTGCGTGCAAGGATGATAGAGTCCTAGTCTCAATCCCAAATCTCGATCGGTGTGTCCTTGACCTTCCATCCTGTGGGGGAGGTGTTAAGAAATTGGGTTTGCATTAGTGGTGGTACTTGTAGCATTTTATTTTAACGAGTCTTCTTGTTGCTTATATGTATTCCTTGCTTCTTCAGAAGTAATTTGTTGTAGGGGAGAGGTAACATCTTTATCTGGTAGAAGTTAACCATGGGTGAGTTGTATTTATACATACACACTGTAAGTAAATAACACCACGAAACAAGGAGATGCAAAAGATCCAAATCCTATTCTACCTGAGTCTCTCGGGCTCAGACACGCTCGAGATACCGTTCTCAAGACCGCCCAACTCCATAGGGTTGGGACTGCTTAGAGCTTGCCTCTGAGTGCGAACCTACACTACCTGGATCCACGTGCCCAGGTACGCTTGAAATCCCATTCTTAAGACCATCCAAATCACGTGTTTGGGACCACTCAAGGCTCATTCTTGAGTACGTCCAGGACTTCGCACTTGGGTACGCCAGAGCTACACGCTCGGAGTACCACGAACTACTCGTTCGGGAAATCTGATATGCAGAAATGAGATAAGTCACATTCTTTTACATCGCCAGCCTTTATTTTGTTTTCTTTGATTATTCTTGCTTTCTTTTTGGGAAATACTGACGAGTCATTTTGGTTATTCAGATGAAAAGGTAAGAAATTTGTATGGGTATGGTCCATACTCATCCAACAAGTGGAAAAGCGGTTACGTGCCAGAATTCTACTCCATGCCTCTAGTCCAGGTACTGAAGTCTAAATCTTATGATACTGCACCCACCGCCTATATTTTATATTATAGGTTGAGCTGAAGTCTGACAATCTACTCGTAAAAGATCACAATGTGGATGCTAAGACAATAACGCGTTCCCCCCGCACTCTCTCGAACGGAAGACTGAACCTAATCCTCCTGCGATAGAATGGTTCTACGTTAGTATGCTGTCACTTTAAAGAAGATCAGCTTTTTAACATAATATTTTTGAAACGGGATGGGAATAGAAATTGATATGGAGATAAGAATTAGTAATGTACTTAGTGCAATATAACAAGCGAGAAAGGCATTCTTAAGTTCTTCCAACAGTTTCTATTTTATTAGCGTGGCCCTAACCGATTGCTCTGATACCAGCTGTGGCGCCCCGTGTCATTACCCGGGGGGTAGTCACACTTAGGCATATGGATAATATTCATTTGCCCGGTAGGACACCGCTCTAATGAATGGTAAGCTTCACCAAAGTCTACGTAGCAAAACAATAAGATAGAAATTGTACTTTATTCCAACATTTAGCCATGCAAGGCTATGGTCTATATTACAAGTAGTAATTTACAACTGATAAATGGGACTAAATCCCCTCGCTTGCCGGCCAAGCTCTTCTGGTCGTCTACTCGTCCCACGTGTCGAATATGGCGTCCATCTCGCCCTGGTCCTCATAGCCCACGTCCTTGCTACCTACGATCTCATCGGTACCTGTGTGTCCATCGTCCCACGCAGGATAGTTCCCGGACAGACTAGGATCTAACTAAGGAGAATAATAGCAAGTTTGAGAACTAGTGTACTCAGCAAGCATTAATAGCAAAAATGCACTAGATGACTCATCTATATTCATTATCACATTTTTCTAATTCATCTATTTTTGAAAATAAATAACTCGTCAAACTTATCTAGAGGCCTCTTTTCTCTTATTGCTACTGTCCGCCCCGGTCTCCAGACGGATCGCAACCCTTGTCACGATCTGGCTGGACCTCTATCTGACCAATGCAGTCAACGTTTCCAGTAGCATATTCTCTGGTCATTTTTGGACACTTTGTGCCCCCGGTTGACCGATGGTGTACATGCGGTCTAACTGGACCTTGCGTGGCAGTCTGATCGGACCCAATGTAACGGTTAATGCTACAAAATTTAATAGTTGGTACTGTTATCTGGTCTCACCAAGAATGATGTTTCTTCAGGATTTCATTTCCTAACGGCTAGTGGAAGGGTTGGGGCTATAAATACCCCTCCACCTGCAGCAAGGGAACCACCCTTGAGCCCTTGCTCCATCTCCTACACCTTGTGAGCATAAATTCCATCTTCTAAAGATTGTTGAGTGCATTCAAGTGCATGAGTTGAATTTGATCCTTGTGGCACTTGAGCATCATCAAGCGAAGCGTTGTTGGTTTGTTACTCTTGGAGGTTGCCGCCTCCTAAACGGCTTGAAGGAGGTGCATTGGTGATCTTCTCAAAAATTTTGTGAGAAGACTTGTTTGATTGTGAATGTTGGAGCCCGCCTTTCCAAAGTGGAGAAGAGCTACCACTAGGGATCGATGGGTGTGCTCGTGTAGAGCCGGCTTGATTCATTCAAGCTTTCTCAACGTGGATTAGGGGAGATCGTCAAGTCTCCGAGACCACGGGATAACATCAATTGTCTTCGCATTGTGATTTGTTTCTATTGCTCTTCTCTTAGTGCATGTGCATTCATAGCAAATATGTGTATCTTGATTAGGTTATTTAGTTTAGTCTAGAGAGCTTGGTGCACTTAGAAAGACTTGGATTATTTAGGCCTTAAATTGTGAACACAAATTCCATTTCATTACTTGCTAAAAACCTTATTTAAGCTAAAAGTTTTAAAAACCTCATATTCACCCCCCTCTAGTCGGTTATCCTTGATCCTACAACGTCGCAAGTGTGCAACAAGCGATGACAATGACACGCGACAAGTGTTGTGGTGGGGCGTCGAGGCGCGTAGGTAGCAACAACTTCAGCGGCTAGGAGCGAGCTCGGGCCCGGTGCGGTTGGCACGTAGGGTGGCGTGTCTCGTGCATCGGCAACGCGAGTCACGGTGGAGCCGGAGCTACTGCGTCACGGGCGTGACGAGCGGCAACAATGACTTATGACATGACGCATCAGTGGTGTCGGACGTCGTATGGTGGTAGGGGTGAAAACGGATCGGATAGTTAAAGACTGATCCGGACGAAAACGGATTCGGATTGTCTCGGATCGGATTTCCCTCTGATAATTATCGGGTCGGAAACTGATTCGGTTTTTTTTACGGAAACGAATACGGTGGGCATGCTATACGGCGGGGTACAAATACGGGTCATCCAGATAAGACGATGGCCGGATATCCGGATTTCAGCCCAAAAGAGAAAAGGTGATTTTAATTGATTTCTGAATTTCAGAAAATGCAACAAATCAAATAGCCTTTTAGAAAATAGCAAATAGAGCTAAAAAATTCTAGAAAAAAATCATAGAAATTCCTTGAATTATTTTGAACTTAATAAAATTAATTTCAACTTAAAGTTGGTTTTAATTTTTGCACATAAATTGTTTTTATTTTCTAAAAAATAGTAAAAATCTCTTTAAAATCCAGAAAATTCAAGAAATTAATTATTTTTTTCACTTTAAATCCAATAAAATCCTAGAAAACTCAATAAATTTTATTTTTGACATTAAAAACTAGGAAATTAAATAATTGATTTTATTTTATTATTATTTTTAACCAAGAAAACTCTTTTAAATCTCAGAAAATCCAATAAAACAATAACTTTATTAATTTTATTTTTGGTAACATACTTTGGGATGTTACAGTCATTTGCTTATAGATTAACCATCCAGCCTGATCGATGTTAGTGTGAATTAAGTTTTATGTATGTGATGAACTAAGTGTGAATACGTGATAACTTATGACTTTATGAGTTATAACTTATGAGTTAAATATGGTAAACTAAATGTTATTTTTGTGATGAACTAGATAATGCAGCTTGCTAGTGCCAATTTTATGTGTGGTTGCTAAAAATATGAACAATTCATGAAGGTTTGCATCAAATAAACTAGTTATATGTTTTCGTTAATTTCTGGCATACAATTTAAGTAGTTTTTATGTTCCGAAAATATCCGTGACCGTATTCGTTTCAATTCACATTCGCTCTGTATTCGTATTCGATATTATTCGTACTCATTTTCGTATCTGGGGTATTCGTATTCGAATTCGGGAAAAAATATGAAAACAAATATGGCAGAGCCATTATCCGTCCGTATTCAATCCGTTTTCACCCCTATATGGTGGTGCTTGGCATGGTGGTGGGTCACCGACGGTGTGAATGGAGGAGTCGCCCTCTCTCCCTTTTCTAGTGGGTTATTTTTGTCGCTCCACAAGATGTCTTCTGGATGCAGTAGGTGTTTGGTAGGAGTTCTTGTTTTGGACTCTTGGTTTGGTGTCGACGTTCTCATCTCTTGGGGTCGTCGGTACTGGTGTTTTGTGTTGGGAAACCATGGGCCTGACCCTGCAGTCGGCCCATTAGTGGGCGCCCCATCCAAAACCCTAGCAGAGTCGTAGCCTATAAATAGGGGGTGCTATTCATTGTAAAGGATTGATCGATGGATGAAGGAATAAAGAGAAACAAGAAGCCCCCTACATCTTTGTGTTCTATCTCTTATTACATTCTTGTTGTTCATGCATTGTTCTTACGATTCTATACTTGTCTACAAGGTAATCGCTCGAATTTGGACTCGCTGGTGACGGTTCCTCAACACGTTATCGGCCACGATCGACTCTCCTCGCATCGAAAGGTAACCGTCGATGAGCGACACTCGTGGATTGAATCGTTTTTCTAGATTGCTTTCAATTCTAAAAATTTGGCTTTCTAGATTGGTTTCCTACGGTGCAAATCCGCTCTAATCTACCGCGAGCCGACTTGAAGTCGCCGGCCAAGCTGATCGGTGGATTGTATGAAAGAGTTGATGATGATTGTACCGTAGGTAGTAGATGCAATCGCATGAAAGGCACCATATGCAAGGCACCGCCTGCAAGCGTCTATCACTACCTCGCGTCGTTGCACGGTCGGCATAGTCGCCATCACGCGTCGCCACGAGGCAACGACGATGCCACACGCTAGCATGCGGCAAGCACGCACATGGCGGCATGAAGCGCGCCTCCGTTGCAATTTTGTACTACATTACATTACACATTGCATGAAAGAAAAGAAAAGAAAAAGCGGCCGACCGACCCGACGCGGCGCGTCGCCGGTCGATCGCACGCCACCGCGTATGGCGGTGGTGCTGCCACCCGCATGGCGGCGCCACCACCGCTTTGTAGCGGTGCCTCCCCGATGCCGCCACGCCGCATGAGGCGCCACGCCTACGCGGCGGCCTCCACGGCCGTCGCGCGCGCCGCCGCCGGCCTCCGGCTTCATCCGACCTTACCCAGCCGCACCGCACCGACACCGCGGCGGCGCGGCGGCACGCCGGCCGAGCGCACAACCACCGGCACGCATGCCGCGCCGCTGCAGCGCCATGGCGCCGCGTTACTGCGGCAGCATCACTGCCGAGCGAACCGCCGCGGCGCCTTGTGCCGCGCCGTCGGCCGAGCCCGTCGCGTCGCCGTGCGGCCGCGCGGCCGGCACAGCGCCGCGACGCGCCGCCGAGAGCACGCGCTGCTCGGCGATCCCGACTGCCGTCGTTCGACGCGCGCCACCGACCATGTGCCTTGTCGGCGCATCCATGGCGCGCGCGTGAAACCCAACAATCGCCCAGCTGCGCGCTGAAGCCGCCACCTCGCCGAACAAGCCGCGCGCGCCGGCGCACGCCGCGCGCCCCTGCCTCCACGCGGGCGCACCTAGCGCGCGACCGGCGTGTCGCGCATGCACATAGCGCCGCTCCGCGGGCACATGCACGTAGCGCCGCCACATGTGGTGCTAGTTTCCCTAGCACGTGAAGGCAAAGGCCATATGGGCCGAAAGAAAGCAACGGGCCCAACTAATGCAACATGAATGCAAAGGAAAAAGGGCCGTACGGAGAAAGAAAAAAAAAGGGAAAGAAAAGGTAATTTCAGATTTTGCAAAGAATTCCTTGGATTTCTCTGAAATTACGCACAATTTTCTTAGAACTGAAAATTTACAAATAAAACCTTGAGTGCAGAAAATTGAGTTTTTTTGCGAATAAGGAAATTTTGTAAAACCCCTAGAAATTCAGAAAAATACGCGCAATTTTTTTCTGTCTTGAAATTTTAACGTGTTAACCCACGAAACTTGCGGTTTTTCTTGATAAGTCACTTTCAGTGAAAGGCCCTCGGGAATCAAATTTTTGCATATTTTGAACTTTTGAAGTATGTTTAACTTTGTTATTATTATTTCTTTGCAATTTATTTATTGTATTTCTTGTTTTGATTATCGTGATTGTTTATATTGCTTTTAATCACCGAAAATAGCGATAAATCATGAAAATGCATAGAAAAATACGGGAATCTGAACACGAGGTTGATGAGCATTATGAGAATTTTACAACCATTTTATGCAGATTACTAGCGGTAATCCTTTGAACTTTGTATGAATATAAATATGGTGGCATCACGAACGGTGAGTTGAAGAACTGACCCAGTATGGCCAGATTTTGTATAGCATTTGTATCAGTCTTTAATTCTGTGGTAATGTAATCACGGATGCAGCAGAAGATTGAGAAGACTCTCTCTACCTTTCACCAGAACGCGGTGCAATCCGCGCGCAACTATCGTCAAGGCGGCTACATGCGGTATGCGGAATTAATTGACATCATGTAAGTTGCGGAAACTCAAGATGATGTTCTAGAAAGAACTACATCTCGCATGACCACCTAGTAGTAATGTTGGCCATGAAGCCACTGCTAGCAGCTACAAGGTGATGAAGCCTCTCACGAATGAGAGGAGCAAGAAGAGTAAGGTCATGAGTCGCACGTTATTGATGATTTTCGGTCTAAGAAGAAGGGCAAATAAGCGACATGTGGCACACCTCACCATTGCGAGCATAGAGGTCCACATCCATTAGCTGCACCTATGGATGTGGACGCCCAATAGCGACCCCATCAACCCTCCTTTGGACATTGCTACGCGCGATCGTGGTTGCCCAAGATGAGAAGATCGTCATGGAAGCGATTGAGGCGAAGTTCACGAATACTTGTCGATTCGATCTAGTGCACGCATGGCACTCGGATCTTTATAGAAACTCGCGATTTGTAATTGAAGCGAACTTTGAATTATTGAATAATGGTTGCAAGCTCTAGGAGAGCAAAACATTAAATTCTTATTGTGAGTCTGTAAGACTTATTTTCCGTCTTTATAATAGCAAGTTACGTTACGATATACAAGTATTTTATTTATGTGTTGCTTGCTCGCTACATATTAATAAAGTACATTATATTAGAACACGTGTGGTGCCCTATGGAGGAAGTGTGCTTAGCATGTGGCGGCACAATGAAAACCATCCTAAGAAAGCGGAAATTTTCGATCGGTCAGCAAGAATCTTGGTAGTCTTACGACAATCGCGAGCGCGATACTTGTATAATAGGCTCGGGAAGGGCCACGGTTATACTCCCAATGGGCACAACTTTGGTCATTGAAGACTTGTTGTACCCGAATCGACTAGAACTCTCAAGGATATTTGCGCTACAGTTTAGTGTAGAGATGAAGAAGAGTATGGTACAGAATACTGCTCATTACAAAGCGTGAAGAAAATGAAAAATAGCATTAGAATGTCTTCCTTCATATGAAAGCTGGGTTATACTACACTAATATTAAGGCACTGCAGCCTATCTTTGCTTTGAAAACCGTATTTAGAAGTTACGAACTTATCTATCTCTAGCATGATAGATTATGCGCCTAGGTCTTAGGATAATGAGAGATATAATTAACAATTCACGAGGACATAATATGAATATAAAAAATTTCCCGAATCTGAAGATTTTGTGTGCCCTGACATGTGCCAAGAAATTAATTATTAGACCTTTGCTCTGAAAGAAAAGGATGAAGTCCTGCATTCTGGACCGTATCGGGGAGACTTTTTGCGGTCCTATCACATTTGTAAGGGTCAATTAGGTATTTTATAGTGCTCATCAATGGTTCCTCGGAATGGTCGCACATATGTTTATTGTCTACGAGAAACCATGCTTTTGCAAAACCAATCTCGTAGATAATTAAATTAGAAATATTTTCCCTGATCATCATATGAAGTCCACTGAATGGACAACGCAGGAGAATTTACTTTGAAAGCATTTGATGATTATTGCATAAAAATAGGAATTAAAGTTGAGCATTGCATGCGCATATCCACACCCGAATGGACTAGCGAACTTTGAAGAATTGTAATTTACCAAGCGTATGTTGGGGACACGCTGATCTGCTCGTAGCGCTCTCATCAATTTTAGACCGTCGGCCTATAACATCCATCCAACTATGCAACTAGCGCAAGGGTCATCACGAAAACTCCTCATCTTGCGAGTTTGGTTGCAAGGGTTATATACCTATACCACCGCTGCGTGAGGCGAGATGGGTCTTCTCAGAAAATGCAGGATATCGTTGGTTATGAGGCGGCATCCATAATCAAGTATTTGGACCATATGTTTGGAGATTTGTATAATGCCCGATTTGATATTACATTAGATGAGGTTAGTTTCCGTCATTGGGGAGAAATCAACCCTTGATGATAATGTCGGAAATAATTGAAGTCTAGAAGACAATTGAAGTCGAGAAGATAATTGAAATCTATGCATATGACCCACGCACTAGTGAAGCAAATAGAAAGTCGAGAAGATAATTGCGATCCGAAGATAATTGAATTGAAGTCTAGAAGACAATTGAAGTCGAGAAGATAATTGATTTGCAAGTATTAGCGAATCAAGCGCGGACTACTTTAGTGATTTGAAGGCGTGAATATGTAGCATTTGCACGCAAGCAATGCACCGGAGAGGTTGAAATACCATTGAAGGTATCCCTAATCCCGTCTAGAGGCCTCGGAATAAAGGGCGAAAACTCCGGTCCTCGAATCCGAAGTAGGGGGCGCTGGTGGAAAAGGATAAGAAGGACTTGACACGGCCCGGTCACCGAAGTGCCCCAGAACTAGAAGGGGAGCCAGTTGAGACCTGGCATTGGTATGGAACCTTCAGAAAAGGCATACTAGAATTGAACATTCCCATGAAGGAGACATCGGCATGGATGTGTGCGCACACATCAGTGAAAAACTAAAAAGTTTGCCCGCAATTGGAAGCAATGTAAGCAAATAGAAGCATTAGAAGAATCGCCCTTTGAAGATATAGCTATAAACTTTATGACCTCGGGAGAATCTTTGAATATGACAACAGCCAAGGTCGACATTTACTTTGCAAAGAAACTTGCCACAATCATCAATCTTGATTCAGAGACTGCATCGCTCGCTAAATGAAAGAAAAGATCAGATTGAGAAGATTGAGAGAAGGCAATAGAAACTGAATTATTATCTCCGAATAAAAGAAAAACGTTTGGGCCTGTAAGCCGCACGTCTCCCCTTGTGCACCCTGTAGGGTATAAGTAGGTATTTGTTCGAAAGAGAAATGAAAAGAAGCAAGGCTCGTTGTACAAGTTTTCACTGGACATCTAGAAGATGATTATGAAGAAACATATTCCCCGGTCATGGGCGGAACTCCCTTTTAAATATTTATCTCAATGACAGTGAACTTGAAGTTAGAAGTGAAATTGATGGATGGGGTATCAGCATACCTTTATGAAATATTGGATTCGGACATTTATATGAAGATACCTGAATGTATCCCTGTCCCAAATCAAAACAGAGCAAATAGAAATATGTATAGTGTGAAACTCAGAAAGTCATTATCTGAACTTAAGCAATCGGAGCGAATGTGGTATAATCGCTTAGCGACTTTCTATGCAAGAAAGGCTACATGAACAATGAGAATAATTTACGTGTATTTATACGACGATCCCGAATAGATTTTGTATAATCTTAGAGTATGAAGATGATCTGAATATCATGGAACCTGAAGGATATTAGGAAAGCAAGCTCTTACAGGTCGAGTCAGAAATAAAAGATTTGGGTAAAACCAAATATTGCCTAGGCTTGGAGCTTGAGCATGTCACTGAAGGAATATTAGTACATCGGTCAACCTACACTCGAAGGTGTCGAAAGGTTCGACTTTGCAAAGGCATACCCTTTGAAAGTGCCAATGGTCGGAGATCTTTGCGGCAAGACAAAGACCCGTACAGACCTAAAGAAGGGGGGGGAGGAAGTCCTGGGACCGGAATTCCCACACTTAAGTGCAATAGAAGCACTAATGTATTTAGCAAACTGTACTAGAACGGACATTGCATTTGTCGTGAATCTATTAGCAGGTATAGTACAAAACCTACCAAAGGCATTGCGCAGAGAATGAAGGACATCTTTCAATACCTCCAAAGAAGCAAAGAATTTAGTCATTCTCTGAAAGAACCAAGACTTAACTATGAATGGCAATGCAGATGACGGGTACTTGTAGGACCCACATACAGCCAAATCGCAAAGAATCTATGAACTCCTATGTGGTGGAACTGCAATTCCATGAAAATCGTCTAAGAAATATCTTGTATCGACTTCGACGAACCACTTGGAGATCATAGCATTGTACAAGGTCTTACAAGAATGTGTTTGGCTTCAGCGGATGATTCACCACATCCAGCAGTCGTGTGGATTGAATACCGCGCAAACCCTACTTTTGTATGAAGATAATGCAGCTTGTGTTGCACAGAGCAGATGGGTTATGTGAAGAGTCCTCTCACAAAGCATATCAACCCCAAGTTCTTCTATACTCATGAATTGCAAAAGATGAACGTCATCAATGTAATGCATCTTTGAGTCATGTGAGAATCTTACTGATTTATTCACTAAGTCACTTCGACATCTAGCTTTGAAAGATGCATCGTGAATGGAATGATGAGACTTAGAAGTGCACGAGTCGGGGAGAACCTTCACGAACTCATTATTAAAACTTGATCATGAAGATCGAATACCTAAAGAATAAATCCAGGAGATTAAATGAAATTGGGTGGATTGTACTCTTTTTCCCTTGACGAGTTTTCTGAAATTTCTCGGCCAAGGTTTTTAATGTGGCAGTCGTGCATCACAGTGAGCGTGTATCATGTACTCTTTCTCCAAATTTTTCCCACTGGGTTTTTATGGAGTTTTGACGAGACATGGACATGAAGGATGGGTGCCCAAGGGGGAGTGTTGGGAAACTATGGGTCTGACCCTGCAGTCGGCCCATTAGTGGGCGCCTCATCCAAAATCCTAGCAGGGTCGTAGCCTATAAATAGGGGGTGCTATTCATTGTAAAGGATTGATCGATGGATGAAGGAATAAAGAGAAATAAGAAGTCCCCCTACATCTTTGTGTTCTATCTCTTATTCTGTTCTTATTGTTCATGCATTGTTCTTACGATTCTATACTTGTCTACGAGGTAATCGCTTGGACTGGACTCGCCAGCGACGGTTCCTCAACATTTTGGTGTTTCCTTCTGTGACTGGTATATTTGTGTTCTTGAAATAAATAGGGGAATTCCTATCTTTGGTTTAAAGAAATCTATGTGGGAGATTTCCCCACAGTTCAACGCCAGTCTTGCACGCAAGAACCGCCTACGTGGAGAGCAACCGCCCCAGCCCCGTGCCACCCCTGAGACACGTACCCACTTCCAGACTTCCAGTAGAATCGGAACAGTTCCAGCCTTCCAGGCGCTTCTCCAGAAAGAGAGAAAGAGAGAGAGAGAGAGAGCGTTCTGGCGGACGGAGAGAGAGTGCGCCATGGCCTCGGCGACGTTCCTGGAGGTGCTCCTCGCCATCTTCCTGCCGCCGGTCGGCGTCTCCCTGCGCTACGGCTGCGGTTTAAGTGATTACGTGCATCGACTAGCGTTTTCGTGTTTTCAGTTTGTGTCGTCTTGAAGAAAATTATGGTAGCAAACTGACTGTTCCTTTGTATGCGTTCCGTCGTGCTGTTTAAATCTTGTATCTGATTTGGATTTTTTTTGTGTAAATGCATGCATAGGTGGAGTTCTGGATCGACCTCTTGCTGACCATACTGGGATACATACCGGGGATCATCTACGCGGTGTATGTGCTGGTGGCGTGATTAAGCGATTGCAGAGCCAGCCTTTGGAAGAGCAAGTGTGCAAGAGCAACTGTCGAGTACATGTGTTGGTGATTTGGTGTGTACGCAAGTATGTTTTGTGGTTCTTGTGTTGTGATCAGTAGTTAGTTCAGTACTAGTCTATGGGATGACTTTCATCTTTAAGGTTGTGTAATTGGGGTGTGATGTTCCAGCATTGTTGAGGGAAAATGTTCCAGCATTGTTAGTTTGTTTTCTCCAAGACAGCATTGGTGAATACTATGTTGTGACTTGTGAGCTTAGCATGATGCATTTGCTTATGGTTTTGTCTTTCTTGTTCAAATTACCAGTCCCTCGCCATCTTGAAATTTCTTGTTTAACATAACCACCGTCTGGGATGTCCGGCCCAGCCCAATCAGGAGTTATCTGGGCCTTTCCAGGACAGTCTTCAGCGAAATTCCAGCCGGAAAGGCTCGTTTTGTGCGAAGTCGAGTGAAACTTTTGGCCAGCCCACCGAGTCCACATGAGCCTACACATCCAGCGTTTCCGTCCCAAAACGCACTGATCCGTCCGTGCCGGGCCGCGAGGCTGAGACCGCGGACCGCCACAAGTTTTTGGCCCACCTCGCCGGTCGCGCGGCTCGCAAGCGCAACGCGTCTCATTCTCCGAATCCCGTGTGCGAGGCCGCGTGCACCACGCGCTGTCGCGCGACGTCGGCAGCATTTGCGCCACGCCGAACAGCCTACCGTCGGTTTACGTACGTTGGATTCAGACAGAGCTTGAGCCTGCACGACGAAGAGGACAGTGACAATCACGCTGGCGTTGCGAGGCTGTGATGTTGCCAAAAGGAAGACCGTGTAAAATGGGATTATGGGAGTGGGGGGCTTTTACTTTCTATCCTCTTCTCTTCTTTCTCGGAAATGCTCCAGGTCTTTTCTGAAAAGCCAAAATGCACAAAAATCCTTTTTGGAAAGCCGATACGCTCCGAGTCTTGGAGGTGACATTTGCCATGCTTGTCTTGCCATCACGGTCTTCGAATTCCGCTCTAAACGAAAAAGATCTCCAGTGAGTATCAACCGCAATACATGAGAAGGCTCAATTGACTGGTGCTGATATTCTACTGCCAGGTCGGAATAAGGAAGGCGCGGACACATAGACCTTTCTGAGATTCTGGGACATTTCGGAGGAAGTTGCTGTAAGTTGCAGGGCGCAGTAATTTTGAGGATTCACTGCTCTATTCGTTGACACTTCAGAATTTATGTCATGGGCGTGGGCTAGGCCCATTAGAGAGCCCCTTATCCATGTCGCGGGGATCAGCAACAGCAAGAATCACTAGGCTATTAGCAGCATTAGCCTTAACCCTTTATTTCAGTTACTAGTTAGCTAGTTATCTTATCATTAGTTAGTCATGTGTTAGGTGGTTAGCATAATTGGTTAGGGCCGGTTCCTATAAGAGCTTAGGCAATCCCTTGTGTCGCATTAAGCAAGAAACACATCAATAGCCCCTGTGATGCGGCGCGCTGGTCATTGGCGCTGTCGCGCTGCTTAGGTTCAGGCCATTTAATTCTAGCATGTGATAATTTGCCACACATATAAATAAGACCATACTGTGGCAAATTCTGAAATACCAACGAATGAAGTGGTAAATCCTTAATTTTCCATAAAAGTATTTCATGCGAGGTAGATGCTTATGTGGAATACGAAGGAGGCGTGAAGTAGGTTCACAAAGCCAGAAGGGTAAATACTCAGTACCACATGTGAACCTAAATGTTACAGCAGACTTCAATGCCGATGATTGTGTTTACAGATTATGCAACAGAAGGCATGGCCAAACACTTGACAAGTACTCATGATTTTCGCACCAATGAAAACATCTGTACATGTTGCACGGTTAACAACTTAACATTATAGTTGGGGCTCCCAGATATAGTTCATAATTACACATGCGGCGTTCCCTAACTAGGAACACATTTATTTTACTAGACTAAGTATATATGAGTAATGAGATTTTAGCATACTAAGTAACACTACAACAGAACAAACAAGGGGGAGTTTAATTTCGCCGCTAAGTATCATGAACTGTATATTCCTCCTGTTGCATTGTACGACACATTCTGCAGCATATCATGGTATGTAAGACCGTAATCTCAAACCTAAGCAGTTTGATCCTAAATGAATTCAGGGCCAGGCTGCAAAGATAAAAAAATCCGCAGTTACTTTAGCTCAAGTCACAATGCATTCCCTGGGATCAGAGTTCGATCTTTGGTTCCTACTGGCATCACCACCAAACCCAATGAAGAAAGCCTCATCATCATCACTTGCAAAATCTGCAGGAGGTGGTTCATGCTCCGTGTACAATTCAGATTGTCGCCTATGCAACCTCAACACATGCATGATGACGTCAGATGAAAGTGTCACTTCTGATCGGGAAGCATGGACTTTTCTCCCCCGCTCGTTAAAAGCTATTATCTGTGAAGCAACAAAATAAAAATATTGTAAAATAAAATAAAAAATACAATGGATAAGTGCAAGTCCATGATCACATGAATATGTAGATACAACTTACTTGCTTTGCATTTTTAGGCAACGACATCACTTTGTTTGCGGCTGGTGTCCAAATTTTGACACTTTTGTCAATCCCACTAGAAGCTAGGAATGGAAAACGCGGATGGGGTTCAATGCAGTTAACTACACTTTTGTCACCATGCATCATCCTCATCAATTTACCCCCCTTCTTTCTCCATATAAATACATTCCCACAATCTGATCCACTCAAAATATATTCATCATTTGGTCCAAAAAAACTGACTCCCTTAACAGTTCGGAAATTTCTATGACCCGAGTATACTTGTGGCTGCTCAAGCTTGTCCAAAAGCTCTGGCTGTGCTGATTCAGGATTTGAACCAAGACCCATATTGTTTTGGAACAAATACACAAGCTCATCATTGTACGAGACAAGTATCTCCTTTGCATAGGAGTATGCAATACCAGTGATGTGCACCTTCCCACCCATAATAAGGTGCTTAGGGCAGAAGGTATCTACAGGCTGGTTCATGTTGCTTGAAGCATCCAACTGGATTCTCCTCATGTCATACAACCGTACATACTCATCGGAACCACCAATTGAAAAATAATTAGGGTTCCGCGGATCAATGGCAATGGTATTCAGTCTTACACGACGTCTGCTATTTGAGAATGAATAGCAGGTGAAAAGCTTCGTTGGCGAATCACTTCGTAAGTCGAACTGTAAGAAATAAATGTTCAATTCACATGCACTAAGCACTAAGCACTAAGCACTAAAACTGTTGTTTTAATTGCATAGAATGGATAAGTGACGTACATGTTGTACCAAGCCATCCTCCCCACAACTGTAAAATATGTGAGGACTTCCCGGTTCGAGAGCCAGCTTATGCACACGATCATCATGTGCCCCGATTTGTTTGGTTGTGACTTCACCGCCCTCTTTCAGTTGTCCCACTCTAACCTGAGTAGAGAAACGGTGTGATTGAAATATCCATCTGACCATTAATGTGTGTGCATGATGTTTTGGTGTGGAGTACAGGCAGCTAATAGCCGAAAAATCATTTTCAATATAAGCAATAATGGAAAAAATAAAGCAAGAAAATTAGCACACAAGCTTCATGCAAAATGATGTCCATTGCCAGAAATATGTGTGTCAGTCATTTTATAAGAAAACGCCAAGCAATGGTCATAAAGGTACATGTAAGCATTTGGGTGCAAGGAATTATATGGTCTTATTTACCAACTATTTCCACAATGGCATTTAGATTATATATGATACTACCTTTTGAAGGCACTGTCTGAAAGGACTAAAAAGAATCTAATCACTAAAAGCCTGAGATAAAACAATGGTTTATGGCAAGGTTATTAAGTCGGCAAGTCGACACTACTCTCGTAGTGACCGACTTGCCGACTAGTCGACTAGTCGGCCGACTAGTCAAGATGCACTGTTTACAGAAAACCCTTTATTCTTTCCGCTGCACCCGGTCCCTAGGCGCCCTTGAGCCCACTGATCGTACATTTAGTGTTGGATTCTTGCTCTTGGTGATAGCAAGATCCTTACTCTCATCGAGAGGATGACACTTGGAGATAGGGCAAATTTTCTAGGTTTATTTCTCACACAATGTCATGCCAACCTGATGGGTTGGGGATACAAATTTATAGGCTGTCAATCAGCCAAGCATATGCTAAGATGCTAGTCTAAGATCTTGTCCTAGATGCTAGTCAAGATGTCCTAGATGCTAGTCAAGATCTGTCCTAAGATGCTTGTCCTAAGATGTTGTCCTAAAGAGATGCTATGACCAGTCAAGGATCTTTGTCCTTGAAGGGCGACAAAAGCCAACACAGAGACTTATCCATCACTCTCCCCTAAGTCTTGTGTGTCTCCTTGTGAGGATCTGAGCCATCCCGATCTGGCGCAAGCTCACGAACTTGATCCGCCCAAGAGACTTGGTCGAAGTCGGCCGAGGTGGTCTTGGGTGTTGATGTAGTTGGCGGACACTCCTTCATCGAGCGACACGATGAAGTGATACCTCACCGGATGTGCTTGCTGCGCTCATGGAAGGCGGGGTTCTTCGCCAAGGCCAAGGCGGACTTCGCGTCACCCCGAGCTCCACTGCCTCGCGTCTACGCCAAGGAGATCGCCAGCGGCCGCCGTGCGACCCACGAGCTGAGTAAAGCGGTAGTGGCGCAATGTACTACCGCCAGCGGCTAGACAAAGCCACTACCTGCCGCTTGGCCATTGCCGGTGATCGGACATTTGCCGGAAATCAGCGTCCATTGGTGCTCTTGCTCGTGTCGATGTCGCCGGCGTGGTCATTGTCGTATGCCGATGAAGTCGCGGCGCGTGGCACCTTGGGTAGTGCAAGCCATAGTCGGAGGTGCGCGGCGTGGCGGAGGATCCTTTCACGGCTGCTGGTGTTCCGTCGTCGCCATTTGCATGAGCCGGCCGTGGCGTAGCCGACGGCGAACGCCAAGTCGATCGCGTGTGGACAAGGTAGCGAAGCGCCCACAATGCCGTCTTGCGTCGCGTCCGCCTCCTCGCCGTACTCTCACGACTCGGCGACCTCTCCTCCATGGAGTGTGGGGTGGGTTGCGATCGGTGAGCCGCCCGACTCCACGATGCGCTTGGCGTGGCGATGCGGCAAGAGAGATCTGGGCGTCACGGTGGACCTCGATCCGAGGTAGAAGGAGAGGCCCGAGGTCGCTCATCGGAAGGTGGCCTTCATCTCCGCCTTGAATGCCTCGATCTCCTCCTTGGTGCGGTGATCACAAGGTTGTCGGCGTGAGCGCCATCGCCAGGCATTGCCTCCTTGCCCCGCCGGTGAACCGCTGCCTCGTGAGTGCTCTCTGTGGAATCCCATTTGCTTGAGGTGGAGTCGGCTTGGCGTTCAAGCTCGCGGTGCTGCCGCAAGCCGTGAGAGGCCTTGCGCGAGCGGAGGACCTTTCTCTCCTGCGGGATGATGAATCCCGGTGGCGGGCGTGATCTCCTCCTTCAAGCGCCGTTGAGGAAAGCGGTTGGCGTCCATGTGATGGGCGCGCGACCTCCGGGGTGCGAGGCGAGGAGGCGCGCGGACTCCATCCGGTACAGCGGTATGAGCATCGTCGAAGTCGACTCGATCTGCTTTGGGCGAAGCCACGTGCCACGAGGCGCGCCTTGTGCTTGATCACCTCTCGGCCTCGTCTTTCTTGAGCTTGAAGACCAGCAGAGAGAGATGGCATGGTGGCGGTGGAAGATCGGCGGCTCCACGTCTTGTTTCGCTAAACGGCGTCCATCTCTGCATCGCGGCACCCATGCGCGTCTCTCTCCGCCTCGGTGAAGGAGCGAGGCTCGCCGTAAATCTGTGCGAGTGCGGCTACTGCCTCAAGTCGCCGCCGATTCGAGGACCGCCGTGCTCGCAGAAAGGTCGCGTCCACGATGCGATAGCGCGCAGAGCTCGCCCGCCGTGGTGGCGTCGATCGATCCTCGTCGTTGGGACGGAGTGGCGAACTCCACCGTCGCGGCGCTCGTCGTGGGCCGGCTGCCGGTCGCAGAGCACTGAAGGAGTAAGCGGCGGTGTAGAAAAGCGGCGTGGCCGCGGTCTTTGGCGGTGGACTCGCCGAACTGTGGGCTTGCCGAGCTAGTGGTGGCGGTGGTGAAGGACTCGCCGGAGGTGGTGGCGAACGAGGTGGTGGGGTGGCGAGCTCGGTGAAGGCGGTGTTGGCTCCCGCCTCGCCGAAGTGGGCGTGGTCGGCAGCGAAATCGTTGGTCGTCGGTCGGCCGTCATCCACCATCTTGCCCCGTCGGCCAGCCGCCGCCGTCGAACACGGCGTCACGCGCGTGATGCGCGCGCGCGTGTCGTAAGTCGAGGGCGCGGTAGGCCTGGCGCCCTCGCGTGGCGATGAAGACTCTGGCGTGCTCGGTCGTCGAGCTTGCCGGCGTGGTTGAGCTCGCGCAGCGGCGGCGGCGTAGAAGACACGAGGTGGCTCGCGCGCGCTGCGCCGTGCGGGCCTCGTATGGCGTCTTGCCGTCGAGGGCCTTGGTGAGAAGCGGTTAAGCAAGTGAGCGGCGATCATCACGCCTCGCCGCGATGAATGCCGGCATCCTCTGCGCGAGGAGGCGCGGGCGGTGGCCACCGCCGTGCAGTTGCGGCGCTTCGGCAGCGCCGTTACGTTGCGGGGTGTGCGGCGCGGGTGGCGATGGATCCCCTCGTTGGCGTAGTGCAGCTGCGAACTCGGCCGCGTGAACTCACCGCCGTTGTCGTGCGTGGGACCCGGCTTGCGGCGCGCTCCGCCTCGCGGCGCCTTGAAGGCGCTTGATGGCGTCGCCGCGGGCGCCTTGATGTCGGCGGGGCGGCCCACATGTAGCGGGACACGTCGTCGGCGAGAGAAATGCGCGGCCTCGGTGTGGCGGTGTCACGAGAGCCCGCAGAGGTCACGCGTGTCGACTCCGGCTCTCCTTGGCGCGGCTTCGCTTTGGCGAGAAGGAGCGCGCGCGGCTTGGTGAGGGCAGTGTCGCGAAGCGCTCCGCGTGGTCGGCGTCGCGGCATGGCCCGCGCCATCTCGCTATTTGAGCCGTCTCGGGGCCTCAAAGTTGAGGTGCCCAGCGCTCGTGCCACCTCCAGAGTCGTCGTCGTCGCGGTGCAAGACAAAGAGGTTGCGCCACTGCGGCGTGAAGGGCGTGAGGCGGTTGCTCTGTTGACCTTGGCGAGGCCGCGGCGATGATCCCGGATCGCAACACCGTGCTCGATCTCGCGCGCGATCCGTTCTCATCCGGTGTCCCAAGGCGATGATGGAGTTCCTCAGCGAGGATGTAGTAGACACCGCCGGCGGCCGGTGCTCGCCGATCTTGGCGGCGAGGCGGCGATCAAGCGCCCTTGATCTCCACGGCGGGCGTCGCGGGCAGCGGTGCCTCGAGCGCTGGTCGAGCTCGAGAAGAACTCCGCCGCCGGTCATGTGGTGGGTGGCGGCGGTGTCGAGCACCCGCGTCGGTCTTGTCGTTCTGGGCTCGTCGCCAGGAGGCGTGTGCTTTTGGCTCTTCAAGGTGGAGGAGAGCGTGCGGCGGTCTGCGTGGGAGGTGTTCGATGATCGCATGAGCAATGAACAAAGCGTTGCTCCCTCCTCACTCCGCTAGCGGCGTGGGCACTGCCGCGTCGTGGCTGTCGACAATCCTTGGCCCAATGACCGAGCTTGCGCGGTTGTGGCAAGAGTCGTCTCGTCGGCGGCTTTGCTTGCCGTGGCGCCATGCCTGGCGCTCCACGGTCATCACCCTCGGCGCGTCCTCGCGCCCTGCACTGGCGTCTTTGCGCGGCTTGCCGCGCTGCGCCGCTGTCATGGAAGAAGACTCCTCTTCTTCACTGTCACCTTGGCGGCGGACCACTGCTCCGAGTGGGAGGAGCTTCCGCCAATGGTGGGTCCCAAGAGACGCAGCGTGGCTCATCGTCCGCGACCTTGAGGCGACCGCGCCTCCTCGATCGTCATCGTGGAGAGGTCAGCAGAGACTCGATCGGCGAGCCATCGCTTGTACTTCTCGGGGGCGGCGGAAGAGCTTCTCATAGCTCTCTCCTGCGCCAGAGGTGTCATCGCCGGCTGTACCATCTTACGCAACAAAGTGTTGAGGCGGAGAGCAAAGTCATCAACGTCCTCGCTGGCTTGAAGGCGGGTTCTCCCGCTCCTTGTGTAGTGTATGCAATGTAGACTTAGGCGCGATCGGCTGCGATGCGTCTTTGCGGCGATGGCGTCCCAAGCCTCTTTGGCGATCCGCTTGTTGGTAGCGAAGCGCATCTCGGGCGGGCTGCGGCGATGAGCATCGGCGCGTCGATCTGGTTGTAGTCGGCGTCGCCGTCTCCGGATCGCATCCCGCATATGCCGCGCTGGAGCTTTACCTCATCACCGCACCCGCTCGGCGTAGTTGGTCTTGGTGAGGTAGGCCACCCGCCGCCGGGCGGCGTCCCGGCGGCGACGGTGGTACGTGGTGACCACGATGCCGGCCGGGAGAGCCGCGCGTCGCTGTGAAGCCGCGCTCTCCGTCGACCGTCTGCCGCCGCCGTCGTGCCTCACTCGAGCGCCGTCAGCGCGTCCGCGCTGTCTGGTGTCGCGCGCTCGTGGGCGTCTTGCGGCCGCCATCGCGCCGCTTCATGCTCGCGGCGCCTCCTCCCAGCAGCTCAAGTCGCGTCGTCGCTGTCGCCAGAGAATGGAGCTGCTTATTCTTTGCCTTGCGAAACCTCGACCTCATTCTTTGCGCGACGCTTGCATCTGCCGCCACCGCCTTGCCCGCCTCGCTCTGTGCTTTGCCGCCGCTCACTTGTGCTAGCCTTGGCGCCACTTTCGCGCATTGCGGCAGCTTATGGCCAGCTTTGTGCGCGCCTTCGCTCGCGTTCCTCTGCCCGCAATGAGTTCGACTTCTTACCTGCGCCGCGTGCTCGAGCGTCAGCCCGCGAGGCCATCCTGCGGACATGGCGCGCGACAGGAAGCTAGCTGCGTGGAGAGCGCCTCGATGGCTGCTGCTGCGTCGAGCGAGAGAGTGGCAGAGGCAACCGAGGCTGCTGCTTGCTTGGTTGAAGGGGCTGCTGAAGTGAAGCGAGTTGGAGAAGGAATTGGCGAGAGATGCTCGGGTTCTGAGGATAGTACAGCTCGATACCACTTGTTAGTCATTTGGATTCTTGCTCTTGGTGATAGCAAGATCCTTACTCTCATCGAGAGGATGACACTTGGGGATGGGGCAAATTTTCTAGGTTTATTTTTCACACAATGTCATGCCAACCTAAGGGGTTGGGGATACAAATTATATAGGTCATCAACACCAAGTATATACTAAGATGCTAGTCTAAGATGCTGTCCTAGATGCTAGTCAAGATGTCCTAGATGCTAGTCAAGATGTTGTCCTAAGTGTTAGAGATATATTAGAGATAGAATAGGGAGTCTTTTATATTTCCTTATCTGTACCCTTGTGTACCCTATATATATTGCCCATTGGGCCTCTTCAATATACACACAATATTCATAACATGGTATCGGAGCCGAGGCTAGGATTAGGATTCTTGTGGCAGCGCCCGCCTCTACTCGCCTCATTCATTGCCGCCCGGGAGGACCGTTCTTTGCTCGGGGTGGCCTTCTTCAGTTGTCCGTCGCTAGAGGATGCGGCGGCGCGGAGATATCTTCCGAGCCATACGGATCCACGGGCTCGGCTTTGGCGTCGGCGTCGTCGGCTGGAAGTCGCCGCGCCAGGAGGACCCGCGCCTCGGTCCGATCTTACGGGATTGGGCGCGCCACCTCGGCTCCCAGCCGGATCGGCGTCGCCGCTCCTCCTCGTTCTTTGCTGCTTGCTGCGGATCGCGCGCCTACTCGCCCGGCTCCGCGCCAGATCCTCCCAGCTACGGCCGGCTACTCTGCTCCGCGCGTCGCGGGCCTCCGGCGGCGACCTCGGATTCGTGCCGAGCTCGGGCACCATCCCCCCCACGCTGCCTCGTGACGCATCTATTGCCTCTGCTTGTAGCCGCCGCTCGGTTTTCTCAGGCAGCAGGGAGAGGAAGCTCTGCGTTGGAGCTTGGAGGGAGAAGAGAGGTGGATCCACGCGAGAGCGCCTTACAGCTTGAGAGGAAGATAGAGGGAGAGATGTGCTCGGCTTTGTCCTGGTGCACAGAAGGGGCAAGGAAGCACAGAAGGGGCAAGGAAGACAGAGTTTATCAATTTTCACGCTTCCCATCTTGTGTGCTTTAATCTTCAATGCCACCGAGGGCAATCTTCTGCAGGATTGCTGGTCTCCATTTGGCTCAGCCTCCCGTGCGTGTACTACTACAGGGTTTGCCTGCTCGTTGCGCGTGTGCCTCCAGTGCGTGTGTGTGCTGCTATCCCTGGATGCAGTGCATTGGTTAGGCTTCTCAAACCGTCTTTGGCTTACGCTCGGCTTCGCAACTTTCTTCCATTGGCAGGAGGTTGTGCTGCTATTCTCCTACTAGTTATCTTTAGGTTTTTCTTTCTTTGTGTCTTTTTTTTTTCTCCACTGCGTCCATCCAAATCCGTACCAGTAAAATTTTATCTTTGAGTTCGTCTAAGCCATGCGAATCCACAAATTTATTGTCTGTCGTAAAAGTATAGGAATTTCTTTTGCATGGCGTGATCATTTGTTCTTTTCTTGACTGCTGCGATTAAATCGCCAGCTTTTTAGGCGCTGCGCTTCTTCCGCATCTGCGTCTCGGTGTACTTCTTGTGCATTGCGCGCGCTATTACGCTGCTGCGTCTCTGTTGCGCTTCTTGTGCATTGCGCCACGCTTCTTTTGCACTGTGCATCCGTTGCGCTTCTTGTGCTCTCTGCGTCTTTGTTGCGCTTCTTGTGCACTGCGTCTTTCTTGCGCTTCTTGTGCACTGCGTCGCCGCCGTCTTGGGCTTCGATCTGCGTCGCCATACTTCTATCTATTCCTATTCGACTTGACAGTTTTATCTTTTTGTCGATTTCATCATCTTCTTCGTCATATTGCCGCGGTCAAACTTTGCTCCTGCACATTGTGCTTTATGAGCTGTCGCGGGACCTTGAATGGGAGGAGATCTTTTATCGACATATTTTCCAAGAGCTGCATGCTACGACGACATTATCAAGACTCGGACTTTGGATTTTTCATATTTTAGTGTCAACCCTTTCCAAATGCAATGCTATTGCATACGCCTTGCATTTGCGGGAGGGTGTTAGAGATATATTAGAGATAGAATAGGGAGTCTTTTATATTTCCTTATCTGTACCCTTGTGTACCCTATATATATTGCCCATTGGGCCTCTTCAATATACACACAATATTCATAACACTAAGATGCTTGTCCTAAGATGCTGTCCTAAAGAGATGCTAACAGCCAGTCAAGGATGCTGTCCTTGAAGGGCAGCAAAAGCCAACACAGAGACTTATCCATCAGGCCCATCAGAAATAAAGCCCACCACTTCTCCTCTCTCTCCCTTCTCAACCCTATCGCGCATCCTCCCTCCTCCCCAAGCGGCGCATCCTCACCGGCGTGCCTCCTCCTCCCCCCCCCCTTTGGCGCGGATCCCCACGTGGCGCATCCTCCCCATCGAGCCGGTGCATCCCTGTAATACCTCGAATATAAAATAGAGAGAACATATTATTCGGAAGAGAAGTTTATTCAAATTTGAATGCACTAAAGTTTAGAGAAAAATTAAAAGAAAATTCAGGATTTGAGGGAGGATTGGACCTTGGGCTTTGGCCCAGGCGTCCTAACAAGTGGGTCGGCCTTGTAGTGGAGTCAAGAAGGGGGAGTCCCCTTCCCCAAAACCCTACCCTCTGCTACAGTACCGAGTGTTGAAGTTTAATGCATCTCTTTTATGATGGAAATCGTTAAAATCCTTTTGTGACGCCTTGTTATGGTTAAGTCAGAGTTTGTAATCAAATAACTTGATATGACATAGGTATCAGGTTGAGTCATTGGTGTGGTGCGTAATTAATATTAATTGGTAACCTTGGAATCAAAATTGATTAAGTTGATGTTGTCTTCTACTAGTTCTTAATGAACTGTATATATGAGTAGTGACTGAGAGATATTAAGAAGTATGAAACATTGATGAACTAGTCTGGTCATTAAAATTGTTTAGGTTGCTAAACTGGTTGGGTTCTTTGGTTCCAATGGATTGATTTAATTGTGTGGAAAGGGAAACTAGAGAAAATGCTAGATTTACATATTCCTTAGTATGATTAATTATTACAATTATGTACAATCGGTTGAGGGGATTGAATATGGGTGTTTTCATGATGAAGCTTGATTGATAACAACAATGGTTGGAGTATAAGCGTTATGCGTTGAAGTTTGATGTTGAGCATCACTAAAAATTGAACTAAAATGATATAATAGGTGACTTATGCCTACATGATTGTTAAATCATCGGATGATAATGTGTCCTTGATGAAAGGGTTTTGGTAGGAGCTTTTCAACTGTGTAGTAGACCCCCTTCTAATCTTAAGAAGTTGATGTAGAGAGGTTGTATGGTTTTGGTATACTCTCGTTTTGAAGATGGGATGAAAAGGTAGTATGGAACAATTTGGTAAAACTTGGGGGACTTTCTAATGGAGTAGTTGATGATAAAGATTCGTGTTCAGAGTGTATTATTCTTGATGTTAGTAAGTTTATCTGCAAGAAATTGTGACTTGTGTGTGTGGTGATGATTCTTTTAGAAATAAAGTAATTTGATCGTCTTTCGTAATTTTGATTTGGTAAAAGTGTTTCGAGTTTTGCGGTTGTGATCATTTGGACCTCTTGAGTATTGTGGTGATTGAGTTTGATTCGAGCAAAGTGACATGTTGAAAGATTTAATTGGTTCTTAAGAGGTTCCCATGATTTCGGTTTTAAGAGCTTATCTTGTTTAGACCGCAAAGTGATGTAGTAATCATAGAAATAACTTTCCTTGTTAAAGAAAGGATGAAGTATAAGTATTTGAGATTTAAGTCATTTCGCAACTCGCAGTTTATTTGAGTGTGTTTAAACCTTATGCGGTTGTTCCATGAGAGTTTATCAATTTTCAAAGGGCATTACCTTCTTCTCATTTGTGGTTTAGTATTTGCTTTCAGTCGGGCTTAAGCCCTCATTGTTGACTTTCCTACGTTTTTAGTACTTTGCCTAAGTGACTATTTTCCTTGGTCATGTGTTCACTACGGGTGGCACATGTTTTCCTAGTTGATAGAAATTGATTCCTTTCGCTCTTTCTTTTGAGGAAGAATCAACCTATTCGTTTCACCGAAGTCTTTTGAGGTGTTTAATAAATGTAGTTATGAAACTTTGGGTTGGAAGTTATTCGATGAGCATTGGAGGATGAAATAATTTCGTAATATAGTTCCTTGAGAGAAATTTATCTCATTAGAAGATTGCCTTTGGAGGTTAAACTGATTACATTATTGCAACCAATAGAACTTATGGAGATTTGAGATCCAAGATCCTTTGTTCAATTCGGGTGGAACATTAGAATTTTTGAAAAGATGGGAATCTTGATCAATGTATTAGAGTGTCACGATTGAGTACCTTACACGGTTGTGCAGTTAAACTATGTTGGTGTTGTAATGAGAGTAAGATTAACGAAGTGATCTGATCGTTAAAGCGATTATTGAGATAGCCGAGATTGTTAGATTATTGTCAGAAATGACTTAGACTTAGTAAGTAACTCTCTAAAAGTTTGAATCTTTATAAAGATAATTGAATCGAGAAATATTTTCGTATTGATGTTAATGCGCGAGTATGTTTGGATTGTGAGAATTTTAGGGATTTAAACTGAGGTTTCCCCTATCCTCTTTATGAGAAGTTCATTGTAGTAGTCTTAGAGTTTGAATTTGGGTTTCGCATTGTATGCTAGGACTTTGAGTCGCCCAATGATTATGTGTAGAAGAAGTAGAATAAGGGTGGATTCCGAACAGTGAGATGATTATTGATAGAACCCTTTTGATGGAGTATATGAATGTGTGTGAGGATTCCGAGTTGTTTATTCTTAAAAGATTTAGGTGATGTGGTTGCATGTGAGGGCTATTTTGAGATATATTGGAAGTCATCTATCAATGTATTTCTATCGGTACAAAAGTTGACTAGGGTATGTTTGGTGGAGTCAATAGAGCTTCTCTACAAAGGTGTGAATGATGTACTTCGGCTTGAGTATAGCGTTGAGAATGCCAAGATAAGAGAGATGAGTTAGTGTGTTATGCGATGAATTGGATTCCAAAGTTTGAGAGAAATTTTATTCCTAAAAGAGAAACTGAGAAAGTTGATGCTTCCTTGAGTAGTGACACGTTTTCTTGATTCTTGTTTAAGCTATGTGTTTAAGACAGATGTCCTTCGCAAGTTGAGCTCGGTATTTATGTTGGCATGTGTGGTTCTTATCAGTTCGGAAAAAATGAAAGAAATTTATGACTTGTGCATTTGAGTGACTTCCTTTTTGGTGGATGTGGTGTTTTTTTTGCAAATTTCCTAATTTGAAGGTGGAAAGTTTTCATGATGAATTGTCAATTTTGGATTTGACCCTTTTGGGTGGGGAGTTAGCATTGCGTGGATGCGATGAGAACTCTTTATTTTTAGTTGGATTCTCTTTATAATACAGTTGTTAAAAAGCGAGTTCTGTTGTGCATTTTTTTTTATTAAAGGAGGTGCTCCTTGTAGATGAAGAGTTCGAATTAGAAAGGAAGAAGGGTTTCGTGTGTGTTGAGCATGTTGTGTGCTTTTGTACCAAAAAGGGAAGTTGGTCTAGGTACACTGGTTCGTTTTCGACAGATGCAGGGATTAGGAAGTTGGTGTATCACTTTGACCGACTCGGGCCACACGTGGGTATGCAACTTTTGGTTTTTCTGACATCGATTGATCTCTTGGGAGATCTGGAGTTGAGTTTTGTTAACGTCATTGACCACCGAGTAGGATCTTACCTTTGAATCTCTTCTGATGAGTGTACTTGGCAATGTCGGATTGAGTGTTAGGTCAGATGTAGTTTACGTCAATGTCTTGTGGTCTTGTCGATCGAGAGATAGGTCATTTGGGACACAGAGTCTCGCATCGCAGTATTATCCGACATGTTTGCTCGGGCATATGTTAATAGATGTTTCTTTTCTCGTGGCAATTGTTCTTTCGTTTATTTCGACGGTTAAATTCGAGGTTGAATTCTATTAAGGGGGTAGAATGTAATACCTCGAATATAAAATAGAGAGAACATATTATTTGGAAGAAGTTTATTCAAATTTGAATGCACTAAAGTTTAGAGAAAAATTAAAAGAAAATTCAGATTTGAGGAGGATTGGACCTTGGGCTTTCACTGCAGGCGTCCTAGCCAAGTGGGTCGGCCTTGTAGTGGAGTCAAGAAGGGAGTCCCTTCCCAAAACCCTACCTCTCACGATACCATTGCATTGTTAGTATTTGGATTCTTGCTTACAGTGATAGCAAGATCCTTACTCTCATGGAGAGGATAACACTTGGAGATGGGGCAAATTTTTCGAGTTTATTTCTCACACAATGCCATGCCAACCTAAGGGTTGGGTATACATATTATAGGTCGCTACTCACCAAGCATATGTCAAGATGCTAGTCTAAGATACTAACAACTTTGTCCTAGATCTTCGTCCTCTAAGATGCTAGCAACTTTGTCCTAGATGTTGGTCAAGATGTTGTCCTAGAGATGCTAACAACCGATCAAGGATGTTGTCCTTTACAAAAGCAAAAAGCGACACAAAAAGCCGACACGTAAAGCCGACACGAGACTTATCCATCATTCTCCCCTAAGTCTTGTGTGTCTCCTTGTGAGAATCTGAGCCATCCCGATCCTAGAGCAGCGTCGTCCTTGATTTCCAGCGGGAGGTGTCCCCAAACTTGACAGAGCCTCGAACACCGAGTCACGCTCGGAGAAGAACTTCGCCGCCCGGTCATGTGGTGGGTGTCGCCGGTGTCGAGCACCACCCGTCGGTCTTCTTTCGTTCTTGGAACTCGCCGCCGGAGGCGTGTGCTTTTGGCTCGTCAAGGTGGAGAGAGCCGCTGCGGCCGGTGCGGTGGAGGTAGTTCGATGCTCGCTGAGCAATGAACGAGCCGTGCTCCTCCTCCTCGCGCGCGGCGTGGGCCTGGCGCGTCGTGGTATCGACAATCCTTGGCCCAATGACCATGCTTGCGCGATTGTAGCAAGAGTCGTCTCGCGCGGCTCTTGCTTGCCCCGCGCGCCGCCTGGCGCCTCCGCGATCATCGCCTCGCGCGTCCTCGCGCCCATGCTGGCGTCTTTGCGCTGCTTGTTGCGCTTGCCACGCTGTGGCGCTGTCGTGGAAGAAGGCTCCTCTTCTTCTGTCACCTGGCCGCGACCACCGCTCTCGAGTGAGGAGGAGCTTCCGCCAATGGTGACGGGTCGAGAGAGCGTGGCTCATCATCGTCGACGACCTTGAGGCGACCTATCGCCTCCTCGATCGACATCGTGGAGAGGTCGGCAGAGACCGGATCGGCGAGCCATCGCTTGTACTTCTCGGGGACGCGGCGAAAGAGCTTCTCCGCGCTCTCTCTCCCGTAGGTGTCATCGCGGCGAATCGCGGCTTACGCAATGAGTGTTGAGACGAGAGCAAAGTCATCGACGTCCTCGCCGCTTGAAGGCGGGTTCTCCCACTCCGTGCGAAGTGCTGCGGTGTGGACTTGCGGCTTGCGTCGCTGCCGTGCGTGAGCGGCGATGGCGTCCCAAGCCTCCTTGGCGATCCGCTTGTTGGAGAGCGAAGCGCATCTCGGGCGGGGCTGCGGCGATGAGAGCATCCAGCGCGTCGATCCTGGTTGTAGTCGGCGTCGCCGTGCCATCGCATCCCACATGTGCCGCACTGAGCCTCACCTTCATCACCGCGCCCGCTCGGCGTAGTTAGGTCTTGGTGGTAGGCCACCCATCGCCGGGCGGCGTCCGACAACGACCGGAACCGTAGTAACCACGATGCCGTCCGGGAGAAAGCCGCCGCTCGTGAAGGCCGCGCTCTCTATCGACCGTCTGCGCCGTTGTCGTCGCGCGCCTCTTCCCAGGGCGCCACCGCCGCGCGCGCCTCCGAGCGCCACCGCCGCGCGCGCCTCCTCCGAGCGTCGCGCCATGCGCGCTCCTCCAGAGCGCCACCAGCCGCGGCCGCGCTGTCGGATCGCCGCTAAGCTTCGTGGCGCGCGGCGCCATCTGCGCGCCCGCTTCGCCTGTGGCTCCTCGCCCGTGGTCGAGTCGCATCGGCGCTATCATCGCCGAAATGGAGCTTACCGACGCCATGCAGCAGACCTCGACCTCATTGTTGCCGCCGTGTTTGCATCTGCGCCGCCGCCGCCGCTTCGCCTCGCCTTCGCCGCGCTGCCGGCTCGCCGCCGCCGCCTCGGCGCCCTTTCGCGCTGCGGTCTCTGCCGCCGCTTCGCTCGCGTGGCTGCTGCGCAGCGAGCTCGGCCGTCGGCCCACGACGCGTGCTCGAGGCGGCCGAAGGCCGAGAGCGCCTGCGGACATGGCGCTGCGCGGGGTGTTGCGTGGAGAGAGGCGCTTCGACGAGCCGTTGCTCGTCTCGGAGAGGAGTGGAAGGGCGGCGGGGCTGCGCCGCCGCTGGTGAGGCTGCGAGGCGGAGAAGGAGATGGCGGGAGATGCTCGGGCTACGAGATAGTATAGCTCGATACCACTTGTTAGTCATTTGGATTCTTGCTTGGTGATAGCAAGATCCTTACTCTCATGGAGAGGGCGACACTTGGAGATGGGGCAAATTTTTACGAGTTTATTTCTCACACAATGCTATGCCAACCTAAGGGGTTGGGTATACATATTTATATGTCGCTACTCACCAAGCATATGCCAAGATGCTAGTCTAAGATGCTAACAACTTTGTCCTAGATGTTGTCCTCTAAGATGCTAACAACTTTGTCCTAGATGCTGGTCAAGATGATGTCCTAGAGATGCTAACAACCATCAAGGATGCATGAAATGTCCTTGAGATGCTAACAACTTGATCAAGGATGTTGTCCTTTACAAAAGCAAAAAGCCGACACAAAAACCTAAAGTTTACGTAAAGCCGACACAGAGACTTATCCATCGGCCGCAGTGGAGCACGCAGCATCCTAGCAGTGGCATGCTGTAGCAGCCCTCCGTGCTGCTCTACCAAGATAAGGAAGGCGCTCCGAGGTGCCGGCCATGGTGGAAGGAGAAGAAGAAAGGAGGAGAAGAAGAAGATCCTCTTTGTGGGTTTTTGTTCAGCGTTTCATCGTCTCAAGGGTATCAATTCGTTTCCCGCTGTTTTGATGTTGTTTAGATGCGAAACCGATTAGAATCGTTTGGATCAAAGTGAGTCTGCATGAGATTCGAATCTGTCCGGTATGTTGCGCGGGCTGTTTTGACATCTTAGAGGCGAATCAGAAGTTTTTATCTCCTAGAGTTATTTAGATAATGTTCTTAGCTTTGGTGGCCGCCAAGATCACCTGATTCGACATTCGAGTCAAAAATTATGATCGTTTTAGTTTCTGCTGTCCAGAATTCTGACGAGAGTTAGCAGACATTGTAATTGTTAAAATTTGACCTAGTTAGAAGATGATTCAGAAGTCTTTCCCATAACGACTTTTGTACGTCATCTCATTAGCTTTCAGGATTGATAAAGAACACCCCATTTGGATTTGTAGAACAAAAGTTATGCACGTTTTAAGTTGACTGTCCAGAATCCTGACGAGAATGAACTGTCAAGTTGTCTTTTAAAATATGAGTGGGATAATGGAAAATTCAGGGCTTTCACCCAACTAGGTTATTGTAGGCCTTGGTCTTAGCTTTTGATATTTATAAAGAACGCAAAGTTTGGTGTAGCAAATTAAAAGTTATGGCACTTTCCGTGCTGCTGTCCGGAATCGCCGGAAGTTCTGACAGATAGTGTTTGTTGGTCTTGTGGAGATTGATACATATAGAATTCGAGGTTTCCACCAACTAGGTTATTGTATATAATTTCATTACCTTTCAATCAAATCTGAGAACACCCCTTTTCGGGTTTTAGATCAAAAGTTATGCTATTTATTCTGCTGCTGGTCCGTACAGACTTTCTGCTAGAATGTGGTTTAATTCAAGTAACGGGTATAATTTAGATGGTAGGATTGGGGATATGAGTTAGGGCGATGCGAATAGTGTCTTGATGACTTGGTTCTTATTGAGTAACTTTGGTGTAGGGGGTGAGGCGCCAAGGTTAGCGGCTTCTTCGTTGCCTCCCAACGCATCGCAACGCTAAAGGCAAGTACAATTACTTATGTGTGATTTGTAAACCCCGGATGCTTGTTGATTGGTATGGTGTTATGTTGATGTGTGAGAAGCTTAAATGTTCATGTGCCATCCACGGGAGTGGAATATCCACGGGAGTGGAGGTTATGGTAGACAAGAATGTTATGATGATTATGTTCTTTGTGTACGCTCTTTCATATGTGTGGAGATGATATTAACCATTGATCATAAATTTATTCATGCAATCATGTTCATGTTCCGTCCACGGAGTGGAGCTCCACGGAGTGGAGTCTAAAGTCCCATCAATTCGGTATGGGCAAGTGAAGTCCCACCATTCCAATGTGGGCGTTTTGGACACCCATATGAAAGCGTTCTTCATACGGTATTTTGGATCCCCGTATTTCGATAAATACGGGCTTAAGTGAACACCGACGGGTGTATCACTTGCTATACGAGTATAAGCACGAGTGCGATCCATCGATTCATGGCATCCATGCATTCTGATTCTTTCTTTCAGATATTTCTTATGTGCTATGTATCTACATGAAGTATGTTCTTGTAATCGTTGTACTTGCTGAGTCCGGACTCACTCTTGTTTCTTTGTTTGTTTTAGGTGGTTGTTGATGATGACTCTATCGGGAGGAGTAGACATGCA
This sequence comes from Ampelocalamus luodianensis, assembly GCA_036346255.1. Classification (NCBI taxonomy): domain Eukaryota; kingdom Viridiplantae; phylum Streptophyta; class Magnoliopsida; order Poales; family Poaceae; genus Ampelocalamus; species Ampelocalamus luodianensis. The sequence goes on along the minus strand of CM070622.1, from coordinate 18,910,708 downwards.
CTAAACACACATCACCATATTCGATTTCAATAATAGAACTTGGTTGAATTCCTTTATTTGTTTAGAGATAAACTGTAATTATTGAGGCGGCATGTGGATGATGTCTCCTGTTTGGTTATGGATGTTTATTTTCCGCTTTGGTACTTGACCTGCATAGGTTCAGATTATATTTGTGCGATTATGCCTTTTGAGCTATTCTCCTTCCATTCGTTAAAACTTGGATTATTGCTTCAATTCTCATGATTATGGTTGTATGTAGAGTCTTTAGGTAACATTTTGGCTTCTAGATGGCCAGGGTGTTACAATCCCTCCCTCCCCCAACCCTCCCCTGGCGGCGCATCCTCCCTCCCCCGGCGACGGCGCATCCTCTTCTCCCCCGGATCCGGCGCATCCTCTTCTCTCCCCGGATCGGCGCGCGGGGCCTCCTCGCCGCCTCTTGGCGGATCGGCTCTCCAACGTCGCACGGGCGACGGCAAGGCGACGAGCGACGGCAAGGTGGAGACGACGCCTTGGCCTCCGGCGGCGCCTTAGGGAGCTGCGACGGTAGCTGCAACGAAGGGCGACGGCGACGGCGACGAAGGCCGGCTGGCGCAAGTCGAGTCGCCAGCTCCAGTCGTCTCTTCGCTGCCGACTTGTCGACTAGTCGACGACTTAATAAGCATGGTTTATAGCTTTGTCTTCATATTATTGGCACAGGGACATGCCCGTGCAGATCAGGATATACAACTATATGTGCTATTTCATGTATGAAAGTTGCCACCAAACCATGACCTAGGTTACACCTTGCCATACGAACAAAATAGCTAGAACTAAAATAAAAGAAGTTTCGCATAATTTTCCAACACTTTCAACCAGTTATTTAAATTTTCTATGTCAATCGGTTGATACTACACACACAAAAACAGCCTTGTCTTTTCCCTTAGTAATTGAATATGATATTCAGAACAAGAGACTGAATATCTTCTCACATAGTTCATACCAGCAGCATAAAAAATACTATAGTTTCTTAAGATTGCTATGACTTGTGGTGCGCATAAAAAATACTGCATGATGGGAATATTTGAGAATTTCTGATAAGAGTGATACTAATAACGCAAGCATAACACTCGAGTGTGGGTAGATACAAACCTGACAATCAGCAGCAACAGTTACAATGGTGCTATCATCTGTAAATGGCATCACACGAGCATGGAAGACATTTTGTTGATGGCCAGAAGGGTAAACGAGCTTTTTAGTTTTAGCAAGCCAGTCCCATAGTATGATGTCCATGTCGTCCGAACCAGACACAAGGAAGTCCCCAGCAGGATTGAAGCTTACAGTATTAACACAGCCATTATGACCTCTCAACTTTCCATACTGATTCATCCGCATCACTAGGGCCTACACACATGGAGAAAATGAAAATGGAAACCAGTCAACATCAAATGCACGAACAGCAGCTGCTGCCAGAACTTCACAATTGTGGAACAGAATTATTAAATTCCAAAATTATCGAAAGGTCACCACCACAACTTCTGTGCTTCAGCAGTTCAGCTTGAATGGGATCATCCATATGCATACACGATCTAATCCTAAATAGGCATTCTTCAACATGAATAACAAGGAAAAGAAGCTAGCATACATACATGGTAAAAGAAACTCCGTAACTAGCAGAGATCAGACTTCAACAAACACACCAAAACTTTTTTTAGAACTAAACACACAAAAAACTAGTCTCCAGGTTACAAACAATAGAACAGAATAATTCGAACAAGTTTATCAGTATTCCCGTGTTTAATATATAGACCCTGACAAATGGTCACTTCGTATCAACGAGCTCAGAAGATTTGACCTTTACAGCACTAACTCCATAAATACTACAAATTGAAGTAGCTGAACTGATACGACCGACCACATCAAGAATACGACCTACCTATCCTGTTCCACCCCGCCGACAGAAATATGCAACCGTACACCTTCCCTAACGACACCAACCAGACATGCTCGAATCCGCTCGAGAACCCGAAAGGATCGAAAATTAGAAGGGTTCCAAGAAATCAAGTACTACGATCACATAAGAAATAACTGAGAAAAGAGCACCTCGGAGCCGCTGATTCGGCGCGAGTAGGCGCCGGGGATGGAGGAGCCGATCTCGCGCCTGCCGACCTCGAAGAAGCAGCTTGCCTTCCGGCGACCAGCGGCTTCGCCGGAGTCGGCCATAGTGAGCGGTGGGATAGGAGGAGGAGCAAATGCGCTAGAGGGGAGGGGGGGGGGGATAGGATATGCGGGGGGTTTAACTTTTAACGGGTTGTTTGTTTTTTTCTTTTAGAAAAATGACTTATTTCGGTTCTGCCCTAAGATTTTATATAGAAAATTGTACCACAGACCCACAAATACAGTCATACTCGATCATTAGTTGCACAAAGAAAATGATATGGAAGATATTTACTTCAAGAAAAATCGCAACAAGTAGAGACCATATCTCCTTTTGATTCATCTAGTTGAGGTCTATGTAATTTAAGGTGTGGATAAGTTTTCACAAATGTTTCTGTATGCACATTTTGCATTCTAGAATTTCTTACCGCTTCAAAAGAAGTGCCTGTAGATGCACGTGTGAGATATGCTAGCTCTTACCATTTAATTTCTTTTCCCAAAATTTCATAGGATTGATATAAGCTGTTGATGGTATATATTTAACATGTCTTATTGCTAGGATTTATATCTTGTTAGACCGAAATAACGACTAGAGGGGTGAATATGAGTCCACTCTTTTTCACATCGGTATTCAACTACCTCTTCTCTCCAATAGCTATGAGAAGCTATGATGATTAAGGCATCAAGAAACACAGCAAAAGACTTGAACTGGAACCAAAAAATCAACCCTCAACACCCTCAGCTGGCTTGATCACCAAGCCAAGACCGATTTGGCCACTGGCCGGTCTGACCGCTACCTGAAAATCAGAACGATGAAGGAACCGCAAATCGACCTAACTTTTGATGCAATGATCCAAAACACCTGAGATTTTAGACACAACTCAACAAGAAGGTCATGAACATATTCTAATCAAAGATCAAGATGATCATCGCTAAGGGTCCACGAATTTCTTGATTGAGAGTGAGAAGGCTCAAAACCGGGAGAAAAACCTAATCTTGATCTAAAGGCTTGCTCGTGAATGCATGGTGGTCAAGATGATCTTATATCAGATCCCACAAGTCTTAACAATCTAAATCACAGCAAAAGATCAAAAGAAAACCCTATAATACAAGAACCCTAAAATCACCAAAGAGAGAAGTCATTTTCGAACAAACTTGATTAGGCCACTATGCATGACAAAAACTCACTTATGAGTACCCAATCTCTCAATACATCTTTCTCAAATTCTAGCCTCCTCTATTTTGTCCACTTCCTCAAATCTCAAATTAGGGTTTGCAATACTTGGTTGTGCAAATCTTACACCAACCCTTACATAGTGGAGGCTAGGTCTAGAAAAAAATCTTAACGGACACCCGTTAAGCCCATACACAAACGGATCTACACTCACATGCGCTTCAAAGCGAATAACAATCCAGGTCTCTTGAATCCATCTATCTGTGATCTTCTCCTTCTCTTGACCTAAACCGCATCCCCTTTGCGTCATCTTGCGCCGTGGTTTCTTAAATGTCATGAATCCAGTATTTTGGTGAAGATACTAAAACACCACTTCCTAACATTCTCTATGACCGAGTCCAATCATCGTGAAGCAATCTCATACATCGCCACACGTAGGTTCATCAATGACTTTTCACATGTTGGCAAGTCTCTCCCATCCGGCTCTCACTGGACCACATTGGCACTTGCACCGGCCCTAAGCCACTCGATGCAACCCGTTGCACTGAACTTCTCGTTCGATCGTTCTTGTCCATCTTGCGCTATGCTTGAATCCAATCACTTATCCCGACATCCTTGATTGTTTCGGACCTCAACTCTCCTAGTCTAGTCCCAATCATCTTCGCCATTGCCCACAATTGACTCTAAACATTCCTGTACAACAATAGATCAATAAATTGATTACGGATACAAGTTCTTTACAATTTGACTCACGTTAGTCAAAACATGCATCGTGCAACACCTATGCACTGAATCCCATGACTTTGGTCAAATCCGCAAATTCACCACAGCTCACTATGTATGAACTTGCCCTTGTCGGTCAAACCGTCGACCCTCGGCCGATCTAATCCCCACAAGATACTTCTTTTTAGTTTTCTTGTTTTTCATGGCATTGTAGCTACACGAGGGAAAGCAATGTTGCCCACTCGGTTGCAAATGGGGTGGTTCTCCCTCCCCCCTCCCCCCCCCCCCCTCCACACACACACACACGAAAAATGCCAGTTCCACCATCGGGACCCAGCAAGCAGTTAAATTTAGTGGAGAAGTTGCGTTCCATTTCTACAATAAATGAATCAAAAGCAACTTGTTCCATCCAGCACAAATCCCCTCCACCACTAGGTTAGCGGGACCTAAAGACTAAGTCCGTCTGTCGACAAAGGTATAGGGGACCGATCGGACAATCGTACAGTCAGACCGCTTCCCAAACTCAAAACACCACTCTCTGGACTTTTCGACAAAACTCTATCTAGTTTCGCATCCAGTCTCCATCTTCAATGTCACCTGATACAAACACACACCGAAACACTCCCACACAAGTGTTTGGTGCCCATTCCTCGAAATCCCATACCGCCGGTCTAACCGCCAACCCTGGCCAGTCAAACCGCCGGCCTTGGCTGGTCTAATCGCCCTGCAGGGCTGGTTAGACTGCCGGCCATCTGACATCAGCTCTGGTAAAATGCTAAACCAAGGGTTTCTCCCCAAACACCTCGACAGCGATACCAATTATTCAACACTAAGATTACGATTATACCACATAGTCTCCACATATCTAATGGCTACAAATGGCTTGATTTGCTGGCACCACTTTACTCCTTTCCAGGTACCATGTTGGTTTCTAATAGTACCTCTTGTTTAACAAGAAAGTGGTAGCAAAAAGACAAGAGTAGGAGAGGCGACGGACCTAACCAATTTTATGGGACAAAAGCGATCGATGACTGATAGCATCTTGCCAAGTATTTATATGAGAACAAACTTGAGTTTCTAAATAAAAATTCAAAACGTGTTTCACGATCATACGCATGCCGTTGATTTCCTTGAGATGGAAACAATTTTTTTCAACTCCAAAAATACGACAAACTGGACGAGAAGCTTTTCTTGCAAACAGAAAGACCAAGCTATATATTTCTCAGAACAGAAGCAGTAAGATTCACAATTTTGAACCTTCTTCTATGAAACCAAAACCCTATTCTAGAAATACTGCAACCTGAAATGTTGTTGTAATTATTGTAGCACCTCATATGAACTTTCTCTACAAAGTACGACGGTCGTACGTCTCGCTCACTGTTCCTCGCTCGCTCCCGTTCCAAGGTCGTTCCAGTTTCCGTCCGGCTCGCAATGGCCTTCAGCACAAACCCGCGAAATCAACCGTCTTCAGCACAACCCCAGCACCCACCGGCCCTTGTCCTCCGCCGCTGCCAAGGTATGTCACGCACCAAACTCAGGGTCCACGCGCGCCTCCTAATACGGGGCGCCGTGCGCACGACGAGCGCGGCTGGGCCGCACGCCTCCAGCAACTTACTTCCCAAACTCGCGAATGTACGTACCGTGCTCCCCTCGCTCGCTCTGCGTGGACGCGCCCATACGGCTTATTTGGTATTGTTTAGCGTCGGAACAGTAAATCTAGTCTCTTTTGAGAAAAAAATGATATCATGAAGTCGTGGAGAGTGATATGTGCGCTTGTCCACGCGCTCTAGACAAAATTTTTCAATAGAGAAATAGTGTTACGAACACTGTTTATAAATAGTGACAAATAGTGTTATAAATAGTGTTAAACAGTGTGAAAACCATTGTTTACAGGAGAGCTCCGCGCGCTCTGAACAAACGGAGGAGGAGCTCGCTTAGATAGAGCGCTGTCGCGTTCATGTTGCGAGTCTGACGTGCCCCGTCGCCGTCAGTGTTAGCCGCGCGTTCCGATTATTCGAATCCAAGGAGGGCCGTCGGTTGGCTGCGCCGATCGCCAATTGGCCATGGCTGTTTCGGTGAGGCGAAATGCGCTACGATTTTTCTATTCGGTGTTGTCCGGGCACGCATCGATGGAATCAAACCGGCGATCATGACTAGGATGGTACGATGTGTCTTGAGAAAGGAAAACGAAACGAGCTAACAGGACGAGGGGAGTGGGCGTGCCGGCAATGTTTGATTAGGAATTCGGAGTGCTGCTCTACTCTGGTTCTTTTCCTTGCACATGCCAACTGAAACATGGCCACTAGTCTGGAAGGCCCGGCTGCTATGGCACGTTTTTTGCATTTAGTTTGGTGGTGCCGAAGCTACTTATTAATGACAAGTTTATCGTACACAGATCTACTCACAGAGGCTGGACAGCGAGACGGCTACATGCTGATGCTGACTGCTGCGCGGGCATAAAGTGGTTCGGGCCGGCAAGTCTGAAACCTCGTATCAGTCTATGCAAATTTGGTAGGAAGAGTGGAAGACCCATATTCTTAACCATAAGAAACAAAAAAATTCTCTGGTTGACGTTTTCTAGAAAAATTTAGAGGCCACTTGGCGTATTTGGTTAGGCAGGGTTCGACCTATTCACGGCATAGCTATCTATATTTTCAACCCAACAAGGTTCTTCTTGTATAGGCTAGGGTCCGGAAGGAAACCCGGCCTTAGTTGAGACAGCCCAATAAGGCCTCCCAATCCCACTCCATCACAAGTTTTACCACGTTATGTCTCCAATTATCCATTGGGCCACCGTCTAACAACCGTCTTGAAAGATGGCTGAATTGGGGTGTCAGTGAGTTTGGTTCAGCGTCGTGATTGACTTGTAGCCTAAATTGACGAAGGTTTCTTTGGTGCATTTTACTCCGCTTCAGCCCACCGTGCATGTGTGCCCGGCTGCCCGCTCATCCTGTTCTACCTTGACCATACTGTCCTGCAAGTATGGCAGTATGATCTTATCCCGAGTGCATGACTGCTGGTGCACCACGAATTGAAGTGGCTCCAATCCAGTATTTCGAGAGGTCTCTTGTGTCTGCATGCAGTGAGTGATCTGAGGCTGGGGAATGTGTTTGGTTATTAGCAGTAACAAAATTAGACTATTAGTCTCAGGATCGAGTCAGTAGCTATATATTACGATCGACGACTGCCGAGGCAAACTGTTCATTGCCTCTCTTGTATTTTTACACCACTTCTCGCGGTGGCAGATCCAAAACAAAATTTTAGGTATGAAACAGTTGCAATTGTGACCAGAGTATTATCCAAAAGTAAAAGAATCCATACATAAACTATATTACAATTACACCAATAAAAGTATACGATACTAAATGAAATCAACAACTACAATCCGCATGTGAACATGTGAAGATAAAGATAGAACATCGAAAATCCCCTATAAATGAATCTTGCTCAACAATTTTCCACCATGTTATCGAACATAATAGATTGAGAAAAGATGAGACAAAGAAGAAGCAACCTGTTAAGAGATGGATGAGTAGTACACATTGCAGTGCAGCTTGCTGGTTACTGGCTTGTGGCTTGTTGCCACTGCGCTGCAGCCGGACTGCCTCTCCACTGCATGACCAGGCCTCAAGGCCCAAGCTCCCAAGGCCCAAACAGTCGGCCCCGCCCCGCTCCGCCGCCACCCGCTCGCTTGAACACGCCGCGCCGCCACCCTCGATTTCTCGCTCGAAGGCGTCGCCGAGCTGTCAAGGTCGCCAAGGGCCGAGGCGCCGACTCACAGCTCCCACGTGCCCACTCGTCGGCTTCGTCGTGCCCTCGCGTGCTCGGGCCGCTAGGGTTACACCACACATGAGCACAGAGTAGTAGGAAACATGCCGTTGTAGGCGTCGGGCGAAACACGATTGGGGCAAAGCCTAGCTAGCTCCCTCCATGGCTCCATGGACCTTAGCAGGCTTCGGCAGTGCGGCCCACCATCTTGAAGACGGCCCAGGATGGTCTCCTTTTGAACGAGCGGCGAGCGGCTGTGTCCAGCGTCTTCTTTGGCGACGAGAAGACTGGTGCTCGGTGGGAGGGGTATCCGACCGGCGGTAGCTCTGGCGCTCGTCAGGACGGTGGGTCCGCCCGTCCCTTCGCGTGTGTGCGATTGTATGGATCGTGCAAGCCAGGTTTTCCAGCAACTGCAACCTCGGCGCCGCATCGAGCACACGACGAATCGAACAGCCTGTCCGAATTGGACATGCAGCACACAGAACAGCACCCTATATACGCATCGATCGTGTCGTGCACGCCCCTTTGCGAAAAAAGGCCCAGGGCACCTGTGACCTAACTCGGAAACAGCGGAGATGAGCTTTCCATGCACCTGATCTGGTGTGCACTTGCGGCCCATGCATGCATGCACATGCATGGAATCCTCACCCTGATGAACTAGCTAGCGGATCGGATCCTACAGCTAATCCAAATCGCTGTCGTCGTCATAAGCTTGGACGCACTGATCGATCGATGCTGTTAATATATATATATCTATCTATTGTTCTATTATTTTATCAAAGCAAAGTCAAAAGATGTCACTACATTCACTTTTAATGGCTAGAAATTTCCGCATTAATTGGGAAAAAAAATTATAATAGTCTATACCGTTGATCGTGGTAGAGCCAGATTATATCAGTCTAGATTATAAGAAAAGTTCATGCCAAGTACAACGAAAGTGAAATTCAAAATAAAAAATAAAATAAAATTAGTAATTTGATTTCCATACGAATTCCTAAGTAAAATTCATAAATAATTATAGAGAAAAATGCACAGGGTCATTGAACTTGTTGCGTCGTGTCAACTAAGTCACGATACTCTCAAAATACACATTTGGGTCACTGATGTGGTTTAAGTGACATACTGGATCATTTTGCCCGCGTGGCACTACCGGGTCACTGATGTGGTTTAAGTGACATACTGGGTCATTTTGCCCATGTGGCACTACCGTCACGTCGACTGCGACTTTGCAAATACCCCATCGTGGTTCTCGTGCTCCCGTCATAAGTCACATGTCACAGAACAAGGATGAGCCTATGCCAGTCTCATGGAGGAAACGTAGTGCGGACAAGGAAGCATAATTTGAGAGTAGTGATTGGACCATCTGGGCTTTGTAAGTCTTTGGGCTATTTTCGTGTTTGTAGAAAACGTAAGAGGAGGTTGTTTTGTCGTATTGCTTCAGGGTGCCGTTTGGCATGTAAAAGGAAAACTCTGTGATGGAGGAGGCATCGAAGACAGATATGAAATCTCCTAAACCTTATTCTCTCATATTGCTCTTCTCTACCTTCTAGTTTCCATTCCAATTCATAAACGAGCGTCTCGATTCCTTGGTCTGACGCCGGGATCGTGACAATTGGTATCAGACCACTGATTCAGGGCAGACGTGGCAAAGAAGAAGGGAGCGCAGCCCACGCTAGCCGTGAGGATGGAGGCGATGGAAGGAAGCGTCTCCTTCCTGGATGAAAATGTCAAGGCAATCTTGGCCATGGTGACAGGAATGGATGATCGGATGAAGTTAGCGGAAGCCTGGAGACCGACCGTCGACTACAATCTGATGGGTCTGCGACAAGTAACCAAGGATCTTAAGCTGCGGGTTTTATGTCTGGAAGGTGATGAGAACATCAACCCTAAGGATGCATCCACTGCTTCGACTGCATCCTCTGCTTCGACTCCACCCACTGCTTCGACTCGCTGTGCTACATCCACATCTTCGATCGGACTTTCGGCGACTGCATTGCCATATTTTCCAGTTGGACCGAGCTGCCTCTACACATATATGCTGGGCTACATCTAATGGTGTTGTGTCACCAATTGTTGGCACATAGATTATGTAACAAATGGGCTGAGTTGGCCACATTGGCCCATATAGCTGCCCCCTAGGGTTTTGGGGTACTGTTCATATGGCACTATTCACATATGAACAGTACCACCACCCCCTCCCTCTTCCTCCTATAGATAATGGCCGCTGCCCCTTTTGTTCCGCGGGTTTTGTTGATTAAAATTTAGCTTTGCTACTTTATACTTTGTTCTCTTGGTCGGCGAGATCAACAGCGATATTGTGAAAGATCTAGACCCGCCATTATGTGGTAATGGTGTTTTGGTGATTAATGATAAATCTAATTGGGAGACTAACACTTTTATTGATATACATATTGTGTAGTCTTATTTGGATATAAAGGTGAAAATCATGAAGGCATGCAAGTGATTAAGTTATTAATGACAAATGCACTTGTGAGACTAACACTCCTATTGTTATATCAAGTTTAGTCTCAGCTTGGATATAAAAGCAAAAATCCAAACAGGTATGTATTCATTAATGACAAATCTATTTGTGAGACTAACAATTCTATTGATTATCTATTGCTTAGTCTCGTTTGGATATAAAGATGAAAATACAAGAGGTATGCATTCTACTTCTTCTTATTATATCTTGTTGCATTCCTCGGATCCAAAATATAGGTTAAACTCCACCAAAAAGGTTAACTTGGATATGTGCATATGTTTCCATTACATATTTGTGTATGCACACATTTAGGGGGAGTTCATTCTATATTTTGTGGTTTCATTAGTATTGATCCATAATTCCTTGTCCACATATATTAAGGATCTTTACCTTGAAATATATCCTTGAATATATTTAACTTGTGTAGTTAATATATTCATATGAGTATATACAACTTGTGTAGTTTGTATACACTCATTTTGGTATATATATAACTTGTGTAGTTCATATATACTCATGACCTTGTTGTTTCATTAGTATTGATCTTTGTGATCTACTTTGAAACATAACTCTTGAGTATATATATAACTTATTTAGTTTATATATACTCATACCAATTACATTCAATTATCTGTAATTATGTTGGTTATCATCAATTACCAAAGAGGGAAAGATTTTGGTATCTTATCCCAACCATTATGAGTTAATGGTATGTTGTGGTAATTAATGATAATCACATTGTGGAACTAACGTTTCTCCTTGAGTTGGATGAATAGGTTATGTTCCAGGTGGTTGAAGACTTTGAATGACATCATGAGTTGATTGTCATCAAGTCGTGATTCTTGAAGAAGAAAAAGTCATCATGTGTTGATGATGTTCAAGAAAAGGATGATCATCATGCGTTGATGATATTAAAGTAAAGAGCTTGGAGTAAAGGAGATGATCATGAGTTGATCATCAAGACAAGAAGAATCCATCATGTGTTGATGGAGGTCAAGTGAAGAGTGCATCATGAGTTGATGCATGTCAAGACTTGAAGCAAGGATATGCGTCATCAAGCTTCAAGTGGTTGCGCAAGGAAAAGGTATGACTAGCTAGGGCTAAGAATTTGTTCCTAGTCTTTTACCGGTCTCGGTGTTTGGTTGGAGACCGGATTGCTAGTATAGGTTGCCGTACTATTAAGAGGAGTCTTAATTAGTAACTTGAGTTAGTCATGTGTTGATGGCTCATTGTGTTTGCTCTAGCTCAACTTAACATGTTGCCTATATTTGCGAATGCGTTTTGCAAATGGTTGTGGCTCATGGTTAATCCTCGTAGCATGTGACTTTAGTTTGCGAATGTGTTTTGCAAACAGTTTAAGTCCATGTATCTTATTCCTTGTGGCGATGATTCTAAAAGTTGGCAATTGTGTTTTGCAACTTGTTGAGAATCTAGCTTTCAGCTTTTGTGTACATGTTGCATCAATTGGCAAATATGTTTTGCAAATTGAGTTGAGGCAAATGTACAAAGTCTTCGATCGCCTTGCCGATCTTGGCGGTCGACCGCCTCGTAGCGATCGGCCGGTGTAGCGATCGACCGCCATGGGTTGGGCGGTCGACCGATCTTCGTTTGTACCGCCAGAGAAAGCGGTACACCGGGTGCGGTAATACGGGAGTTTGAAGCGGTACTACCGGATGCGGTAGTGCCGAATTTTGTTTGTGACGCGTTTTTCCGGAAGAGATGTTTTCGGTTTTGCTCGTTGCTCGATCGTGCGGTTCGACCGCCTCGGCGATCGATCGGTCAGTGAGCGATCCGACCGCCATTGGTTGGCGGTCAGACCGATTGTGAGTCCAACGGCTAGTTTTATAGCCGTTGGCACTTGGGCGGTCCGACCGGTATTTAGTTGGCGGTCAGACCGATTTTGTCCAGATTCTCTGGAATCTTTTCTCAACGGCTAGTTTTTGTGTGTGGGCTATAAATACCCACCTTGGCTGTGTGAGGAAGGTGTTGCTGAGTTGCTGGTGCCCCATTGAGTTTCTTTGAGCTAAGAGCAAGCCTCTCATACTCTTGTGTGCATGTGTTGCACTTAGTGAGTGATTGAGAGCAAACCCTAAATGCATGTGTTGCATTAGGTTGTGGATTGCTTATCCATAGAGCTTTGGCACTTGATTGGTTCAAGTGAAAGTTGAGTCTTGTTACTCTTGGTGCTTGCCGACACCTAGACGGCGTGGAGGCGTTGTGCGTCGGTGATCTTCTCAAGTGAAGCTTGTGAGAAGACCCGGACGATTTGTGAGTGGCTTGGTGCTCGCCATCTCCGGAGCGGAGTAAGAGCAACCTTAGTGGATTGAGGTGATAAGTTCAAGTTGGAGTCGGTTCAAGCGGTTGAACTCACTTAGAGGTGTTGGTTCGGTTGGAACCGGTCCAAGTGGTTTGGACTTACCTCGGAGGTGTTGCCTCGCGTTTTGGAGCCGATCCAAAAGGTTGAACTTACCTCAACGTGGATTAGGGGAGACCGGCAAGTCTTCGATCACCACGAGAAAAATATCGCCGTGTCAAATTGTGGTTTGCATTCTTGAGCTTTACCTTATTGCAATTTACATTCATATAATTAAGTTGCTCATCTATTGTGTATGAATGATTGCCTAGCTATGTGCCATTTACATTGCCTAAATTGAATTGCTCACAAGTTCATGCTCAATTGATTATTATCAATAGACTTGTATTGTTGGTGCACTTAGTTGAACCTAGTTGCTTTAGGCTTTAATTGTGCTAAACCGAATTGTTAGTTAGCTTCCGCATTAGAATTCGGTTTTAGAGCATAGAAGTTATAAAACGCATATTCACCCCCCCTCTAGTCGGCCTACTCGATCTTACACATTGTTCTTCGGAACCTCACCTATCAATATATTCACTTCCTATTCGCAATTTCAGATTGCTTATTTGTCTTGTTCTTGCGTGCTTCTTCGGTGTATGCAGGAATCGATCTTCGTGATCAGGTCAACCGGGTATTCGTGTACGGTTGATAACGACTTGTCGAGCAGTTTAGTAATTGCGTGATTTCGGGCCTTGTGTGTTCGTAGCCAGGATCGTGAGAGTTGAGCGACTACCACCGAACGTATCTTCTCATCGAAAGATCGGACCAAAAATAGGACCTTCGGGTTCATCAAGTGGTATCAGAGCTACAGTTCTTCGGTGAGAATTTTTTGTTTTTTTTCCTACAGTCCACAAAGCCAAAAATAATCACAAAAAAAGGGTTTAGTTCATTGTCCAAACCAATTTGTGCCCCGCATTGTTCTTTTCAGTTTTTGCATCGTCGAGTCGTTGTGCTGGTTTCTATCTAGATTGATTTAGTTTAGAATCTCTTGCGAGCCGTCTAGTACTGCCTTCCTCCCTGTCGCAGGCCATCATCCCCTGCCGCACCTTGCCGTCGCTGCCATTGTGCTACCACGGCAGCCCCACCAACGAAACCCCATCATCCCCTGCCGCGGCCACCAAGGATTTCTGCCGAGCCCTAAACTGCCACCGCTTCCTCTGCAGCACCGCGCCAACCACTCGCTGCCACGGGCACCCAATTGTCCCTGTCGTCGCTTGCACTCGCTGCCACGGCAACCCAAGTCTCCCTGCCTGCCACCAATTGCTGTCGCGACGACCAGACGCTGCCATATATTCCTTGCCGTGGCAAACTTGATCGCCTACCGCCGCTACCTATCACTGCCACGACGACTTCACACTGTCGCAGACCCTTGCCACAACCACCGATCGCCCTGTCGTGCCAAACCAAAACCCTATCACCGCCGCATCCCACTGTCGCGACAATCACAACGCCTGCTGCACGCTACCATCTTGCTGTCGTGGCAACCGCCGCCACCGAAGCCTCGCTACCACTGCTAAATCTCTTGCCACAGCAACCAAACTTCTAACCTAATTCGATTTGGTGGGTGAGTTGGGTTTCGGTTGTTCGAGAGAAGAGTTGGTTTCGGTTTCCATCCCCAATCTCTCTCTATTTGGCCGAGATTTTCAGTTTTGCCAAAGAAAACCAGGGTTTGCCGAAGTCAAAATTTCAGTTTTCGCCATTGCTATAGTTCCGAAAATTTCATATTTTCAGTTCCCAGCGGCTTCCTGAGGTAGAAAAAAAAAAGAAAAGAAAGAGAAGAAAAAGAAGAAAAGAAATTTTAGATTGCTTATTTACCTTGTTCTTGCGTGCTTCTTCGGTGTATGCAGGAATCGATCTTCGTGATCACGTCAACCGGGTATTCGTGCATGGTTGATAACGACTTGTCGAGAAGTTCAGCGATTGCGTGGTTTCGGGCCTTGCGTATTCGTAGCCAGGATCGTGAGAGTCGAGCGACTACCACCGAACGTATCTTCTCATCGAAAGATCGGGTCAAAAATAGGACCTTCGGGTTCATCAGAAGAGATGCCACCCGACATTCCCCACTCAGCGACGCCTAGGGCTAAGGGGCACTGTGAAGAAAAGTACCACCAAGGTGAGGTTCATGGAGGATTCGCTACCCCAGGGCAAACCCAAATCAAAAGTGAGTTTCCTTATCACAATGTCCATACTGCTTATGAGTTTGGAGGAAATGGGAGTAAGGGAATTGGTGGAACACTGTGGAATTACAATTACCCACAAACGGATTTCCGAATGCCTAAGGCGGAATTTCCCAAATTCGATGGGGAGCATCCTAGATTATGGAAGGACAAATGTGAAGAAAAAAATCAGATGTTCCATGTACCGATGCAATTTTGGACTCAGTATGCCACTTTGCACTTCCATGGCAATGCAAAGACTGTGGTTACAAACATTTGAGGCACAACACGCAAGTGGATGATAGCGAGAATTGTGTGTGGCTATAGATATGAAGTTTGGTAGGGATTTATATCACAACTATATGAAGGCCTTATTAAACATCAAACAGATAGGGGGTGTCCAGGAGTACATTCGAGCAATTCCATAATGCAGTTCACAAGGTGTTGGCTCACAACAGGAACTATTTGTGTTTATTTGTGTTTCTTCTCTTTCGTTGCGTTAGAAGTCGATACTCCAGGAGCATTCGATACTCCAAGGCGTTAGAAATCTCTCTCTATTTGGCCGAGATTTTCAGTTTTGCCAAAGAAAACCAGGGTTTGCCGAAGTCAAAATTTCAGTTTTCGCCATTGCTATAGTTCCGAAAATTTCATATTTTCAGTTCCCAGCGGCTTCCTGAGGTAGAAAAAAAAAGAAAAGAAAGAGAAGAAAAAGAAGAAAAGAAATTTTAGATTGCTTATTTACCTTGTTCTTGCGTGCTTCTTCGGTGTATGCAGGAATCGATCTTCGTGACCAGGTCAACCGGGTATTCGTGCATGGTTGATAACGACTTGTCGAGAAGTTCAGCGATTGCGTGGTTTCGGGCCTTGCGTATTCGTAGCCAGGATCGTGAGAGTCGAGCGACTACCACCGAACGTATCTTCTCATCGAAAGATCGGGTCAAAAATAGGACCTTCGGGTTCATCAGAAGAGATGCCACCCGACATTCCCCACTCAGCGACGCCTAGGGCTAAGGGGCACTGTGAAGAAAAGTACCACCAAGGTGAGGTTCATGGAGGATTCGCTACCCCAGGGCAAACCCAAATCAAAAGTGAGTTTCCTTATCACAATGTCCATACTGCTTATGAGTTTGGAGGAAATGGGAGTAAGGGAATTGGTGGAACACTGTGGAATTACAATTACCCACAAACGGATTTCCGAATGCCTAAGGCGGAATTTCCCAAATTCGATGGGGAGCATCCTAGATTATGGAAGGACAAATGTGAAGAAAAAAAATCAGATGTTCCATGTACCGATGCAATTTTGGACTCAGTATGCCACTTTGCACTTCCATGGCAATGCAGCACTGTGGTTACAAACATTTGAGGCACAACACGCAGTGGATGACTGGGCAGAATTGTGTGTGGCTATAGATATGAAGTTTGGTAGGGATTTATATCACAACTATATGAAGGCCTTATTAAACATCAAACAGATAGGGGGTGTCCAGGAGTACTATGAGCAATTCCATAATGCAGTTCACAAGGTGTTGGCTCACAACAGGAACTATTTGTGTTTATTTGTGTTTCTTCTCTTTCGTTGCGTTAGAAATCGATACTCCAGGAGCATTCGAGGAAGGGGGGTTTGCTTAAGATCAAGATCAAGGTCAAGAGCAAGAGTTGTACCAAGACAAGTTGTGCTTTGATCATGTTGCACCGAGTTTTACAAAACTATTTTGATTCAAATTATTGCATGCTAATTCAATTATCAAATGTTTTACTTATTTTGGGATTAGTTATGCAACTTATTTGATTTATACCCACCTTGTGAATTGTATTGCCATGATAATTTGTCACCCTAGTTTGAATAAATTACTAATTGGTATTATCATAGCACCAATATGGGTTGGTTAGACACAATTAGTATGCTTAGCCTCACAACGGGTCATGGATATCATTTTGAAGTGTTAACCTCATACTTGACTAAGTGATTATGAAATATCTTTGTGAAAAGCTGTGTGTTTTATGTTGTCACTTGTTGATGGTATGTATTGTACTTAATCAACAGGGTGGGAAAAGATTTAAACCGATGCTGGTAGAAAGGTTTGTGTGACATGGTGGGCTTTGTGCTTGGGAAATGTGAATCTTTATGACTTAGTGTAGTTTGGCAATCTCGTCTTGGTCAATTAAGGACTTAACTTTGTGTGTCATTGAACCGAGCCATATCGTACTACCACAAGTCTGGTATGGGACAGACCCAGCTTAATAAGTTATAGAGTCTTAACATTGACTAATCAAGAAGTAGGTTAAGTGCTTTGTGATGGATGGAGGTGTGGACTACTTTGTTTGGGTCACATCTATGGATGGTTCGCCGTTTACGTGTCCAACGGTGTGCGTCAGACCAACGAGCTGAGTGAAGTTTGGTGACGTTGTATGCACATCGGGAGGGTTAATTGTTAAGATAAAGTTTCTGAAAGGTTTTGTTATGATTGGTGTTGACCGCACTGGTTATGTCTTGTGGATAAAGTTGTACAACCTCTGTAGAGTGTTAATAACCTATTCGAATATCCACGTCCTTGGTCATAGACATACTCGGTGATTTACCCGAAGGGTAGATTTTATATAAATAATGTGGAAGGGAGCTGTGTGAAGGAATTGAATTAAGTTTTGTGAACTTTGTGGAACGCTTGTTACTTATTATTATTATTATTATTGTTTTAACTTACGCTTTCAATCTATTATTCATATTCGATTGCAACTGTTGCTTTTTGTAAAATAGCCATAGAAGCCATTTCCTTTGGAATAACTCATCATCTATAATTGCATTATGTGGTACAACTTGCTGAGTACTAGATGTGCCCACTCTTGCTATAATAATCATTCAGAGGAAGGATTGGAGGAGTCAACTTTTGCTTTGCAGGAGTTCTTTGACGAGGTTGATTGTTAGGTCTTGTTCCCAGTCAGTTGCATGTGGCAAGTGACAAGTTCCGTTGAAATTGCTTTTCGTTCCGCTGCTGCTATTTCTCTTTATTTGCCTAAGCCTTGCGTGGTTGAATAAGTATAAACTCGAGCATAAGGTCAAAACTCTTATTTTCTTATCAAATTTAGTTGTTTATTCTTTTTAATCGCTTGTATGGAATAATGTTCATCAATGTTGCCATTGTGTGCACTAACATGATCCTGTACTAGTGCAGTATACACAGGAGTCTGGATTTGCATATTCGAGTCCCAATAGCGTGCCATCGCTGGTGAGGGGCAAGATATCACCAGCGACGACGAGAAAATTCTCCATATCGTTAGACAAGGACTAAAACGGATATGCCGACATCAGTGAAGATAGGAGGTCGTTATGATTAGTGAGGAAGCCACAGCGTTGAGTTGGCCAACGTCGATCAAGACGAGCGATCGATGCGGGAGAAGAAGACATCGAGCATGTATAATATCATTCATGTGTATATACATGTATGCATCCTTACGAATAGAAGCACATGTGTATAAAAGAAGAGGAGCAAAGAGCTCGGAGTAGAGATGGTGCAGCCATAGGGAATGGGCTCGGGGCCATCGGAGAGAGTGTGGAGGGTGTCCCCAGTATGGTTGCACATGTATCCGTGTTGATGTCGCAACGACTAGTAGTAAGCAATAATAGGAAAGAAATAGAAGATAACTATGAGATAGAGTATTGCATTGGAGTGTGAGGGAAGGTAGGTTGCCCATAGTGCATCGGTATATGCGTGAGTAAGATACTCTAATAACATATAAACTAACAAGATAATTTGCCTCATACAGTATCAATATATTGTTTAGATTACATAGAGGTAGATGTGCATACATACATTTTGGAAAATAGAAAGAATAGGGCGTGCATCTACATATGATCCATGTATGATGGAAATTTGTTATGTTTTTAAGAACTTCCAACAACTTATTATGCTTAATGAGTTTCTTCCATCAACTCTCATACTTCAATTATGTTCCTTGAGTTTTATTTACCTTCAAGCTTCTATTGTTATTTTCAATATTTACGATGTCTTAAAAATCTGAATAGCTTACAAGATATATAAATATAATCTCAAACATATAAGTTATATCATTTAATACTATAAACTTTGAAACAATGCTAGTTCCTCTTATTTGTCCCTTGCACGCAGCCTCTTTTGCAGCGGTGGGTGCATATATCATAGCATGCATGCTGATGCGAGCGAGATCTCTGCATAAGTCGAATTATTCGCAGTACGGAGCTGTAACCACAGATCAGGCAGGTAGTAGACAGGCCTTGCTTTTGCGTCGATTTGGTCCGTTTTGGTTGTCATCCAACATGCCTTGCTTGGTTTGACTGACACAAGTGTGCATCGTTGGTGTACTGCGTACTTCACGTGGGATTCAGATTTCAGGCGTATATATATGTGAACTCGGAAGTTTTGCAGTTTCAGTGCCATTGCATTATGGTGAGGTGTTGTTTGTCATATCAAATCAAGTAAGCAATTGCTGCACTGACAAAAGCCGGTCGGGTGAACAAATTGACATGAGCAAGTGGTGAGAAAATTGGCAAAAACACACACAGGCTGACAGGCACTAGTAGCTAGTTGCTCTTTTATCTTTCGATTCAAGCTCGAGAAGCACATTAGCCGTTGTTAAGCTCCGCCATGAACACGCATGTAGTACTTGTTTATTCTTCCTTGTTTATCATGTTGAAGCGTGCATCCATGCAGCATGTATCTACTGGACGAACGTGGCAGGGGGTACTGACTAACATAGGCGGGAGCCCTCAAAACGACGCTCATACCCAAACGACATGGTTGCATGAATCTATGATTCAACACACACACAGACGAGACGGCAGACGTACATGACATGCGGAGATGACAGATCGTCGATGCTAAATTGCCAATCCCTTCCCTTGCATTATGCCTGCCGGCCAGCTTGCTCACACATGTGCACCACCTCACCTGTAGTCATGCATGGGATTAAAAAGCCAGACAGAACATTGTGCCGTGTGCCCATGGCCATGGGATCATCATATAACACATATGCGTGCATGATCCATCCACCCCGGCCCTTCCTCATCAAGCTTCTCTGTTTCTTACACGTACGCCCGTCACAAGCCTCAGAAACTACCAACTAGAATAGTTACATTGCATGATTTAATAAGGCAGGTGGACATGTCAATGAGAGGTTTCAGAGGCTCAAAACACAATAATGTTCAGTTTTGGAGCTGTATTAGTTCTCCTCCAGAACTGCAGCCTTTCCATGGATGGACATGTCAATGAGAGGTTTTGCATCTCCCATGGGTGGATATATGAACTGCAGCCTTTCCATCTTTTCCTTTCTTTTGTTTGTCTGAAGAAACTGACATCCAGAAGCTTAGCAGTTATAGCAGCCCAAGAGCGATTGAAAAGGGTTCCCTCTCAGGCCACAGGGGTGTCCATGTAAATTAAGCAGCACAAAAGTTACCCAGATATAAGAACATGGATGGGCCATCAACTGTCTCTCTCTATCTATTATAATAATCTAAACAAAGCCAGCACTGCCATTCTGCCATCTCTCTCTCTCTCTCTGTAAACCCAACCAGCCTCAGCTGTCTCAGCTTTCTAACCCCATCTGATGATGATTACGCTGTTGTTGTTTACTCCATCGATTCATTTTTTTCCCTTTGCCCTTTCAGTCAGCCAGCTCACGTCTCTGGTCTCACAGCTAACCCCCAGCCCACCCTTGTCCCTTGCGAGTCTCCTCCTCGGTCCAGTCAAACCTAAGCTCCCTCCCTCTCTCTCTCTCTCATACTCTGCAGTGCAATGCTGTAATGTAACACACACACACAGTGAGAGAGAGAAGGGGGCATGGCATCCGGGCGGGCATGTAGACAGGAGTTACAGTTGTCCACGTTGCAAGCATCCGGGCGGGCGCAGTGGGTGAGGACTGAGGAGGAAGATGGAGGGGAGAGCATGTGCTTGCCCCCACTTGTTGCGGTGTTCGGACGGGTGGATCGTTGTGATTCGGGCCCATTTACTCGTGTGGATCGCCCGATCCGTCCGTCCGTTCAGGCGCAACTGGGACCCTGGGAGGGAAAATAATCCTATAGGACCTGGTCCACAACTCCATTGAGGTGGACCAACTCCACTGCATGACACGTGTCCTTTTGCGAATCTCAAAGCGCACAGCCTCATAAATAACTGATGTGAATTTTCACGAATTGAATACTAAAGGCTATTACGTCACGCTTTGAGATTCGCAAAAGGACACGTGTCATGCAGTGGAGTTGGTCCACCTCAATGGAGTTGTGGACCAGGTCCTATAGGATTATTTCCCCCTGGGAGGAGTATGCATACGTCTGCCTCTGGGATCTGGTCGTAGTCATACACCTCTCTGGTCGTTGCTGGGGGGGGGGCCTGCGAGGATGGAGCGGAACTGCGAATAGTCGGCTGCCCAGGCTCAGCCACTGGTGTCATGCGCTGATGTTGTGGGCCCACTGGGCTTGTGTGCGTCCAAAGCAACCGTGGTTAACATGTGGATGTGTTTAGTGGTTAAAGCGTGTGTCTATGCTCCGTGGGTTCAGCTCCTACTCTAGATTAGACATACGTTTAGAATGCATCTACGTATGTGTGTGAGTGGGCGTACGTGTGCGTGCGTCCACCGTGTACTCTAAAAAAAACTGACTAACGGTTGCTACTTTTAGGACCCTAACTAGTTTGAGATATTTTTTTCCGGGAGCACGCAAAAAATCTGCGTGTCTTCGTAACTAGCTCGAGATTTGGATTGTTTTGGGTTGGTTGCTGATGTTCTCGACTTATACTTTGATACAGATACTACAATACATGTCACGCCAGTTGATGGAAAACGCTAGCTACTGGCTTCTTTGTTTGATGGAAAACGCTAGCTACTGGCTTCTTTGTTTGATGGAAAACGCTAGCTACTGGCTTCTTTGTTTGGAGCAGTGGCATGCACCAGGCTTCTTAAATATACATGATCAGGTGTTTGGATTTGATATACTAGTATAGTAAGTGACGTAGGTTACTGCAAAATGTTTGACCATCTTTTGAAAAAGAATGTTAAAGGTGATGGTAATCAGAAGCTGTGCACAAAAAAAATGTCCGAAACAGCACACGCACCACATGCAACTCTGCAATCTGAATCAAAGCACGTACCGTTTCATCAAAATTGTATCAGATATTCAGATCCTTTTGACAGTACGTTGTAACTCTATTCTATACAGCAGTGACCAGTCGGTGCCAAATTGTTCGACATATTAGCTAGCACCGCGCATTTGTTTGGGCAATTCGAGATTCTGATTGAGGGATGGTATATATGCATGATCCCTTGACAACCTGTCGGCTCTAGACCTCAGTTAATTAATTGGAGTTTTTATTCAGCCGAGCTTGTAACACGTTAGCATTCTTTTTTGAGATAGTACAAGACCGATGCACCCACTCAACACATATCAAACCCACATCTCCACCATGTGCACAAACACGTGTGTACTTCTAAAATCGGTAGACATCAGCGCTAAGTTTAGGACTTAACTCTGGTGAATTGGGTGTACACCTGTACGTTTAGTCACATACTAGCTTCCAACACGTTAGCATTCGATCACAGATCTGGACACTGTCAGTAGTTGAGCAGTGGCTGATTGCAAATTAGATCCTTAATGTTCTTTAAAGTTTGTGCCTTTCAAGCATTTAGATCTACCACCTCTCAAACAGCAATGAGCATTTTTTTAAGGAAAAAGCAGTACTGTAATAAGCATCTTGAACAATCCTTCACTCGGTAAAAGCAAACCACTTATTTGGCATAAATAAGACCGCTCTTGTATACACCGCACGTAAGATTTAGTATTCACACAGTGATATGTTGACTGCTGAGCCAGTATATGCATGCATGTCCTTGTATATCTGTGCTCACGTGAGGAGTACTACGTGTGAGGTTTCAAGACACATTAGCTACCTTCTCTCCGTATGCCCAATTTGGAAGGCTAGCCATATGGAATCCCAGGCATCGTCGTCAGTCGTCACAACTACTCGATCGCTAGCTAGCGTCGTCAAATACGGCACTATCCAAGGAATATAACCATAGATCTAAGAGATCGGCGACTGGAGACACGATCGATCCAGGCTGCTAGCTAGCCGGTGGCGCGCGCGTCCGGCCGTGAAATGATGCTGTCTCACGAGAAAAAGGCAACTCTCCGTCGATTGGTCGATCGATCGCGCGGCAGGCGCCGGCCGGCACACAAGTGGCAAACTGAGCGATCCATCCATCCATCGAACGATCGGTCGCCACGCCGTGTTTGGTACCCCTCCTCACGTGCGATTCGGGATATATCTCGCCGTGCATCTGCTAGCTGCGCGGACGTCGTAGCTAGGCCCGGCGTTGGCGTCACCGGAAATACACATTCGATCGATCTACTTTTTGGCACGCCATGCCATGATCGATGATATGTGCGACATCCCATCCGTGCATGCATATGCAGCGTCTGTTTGGGGTCAGTTGCCCATGTCGTGTTGCTGCTCTTTATGGTACACGGTGAAGTGATGTATATATGGATGATGGATCGATCTAAAAGTGTGATATATGTGGTCGAACAAATTAAGGCACCTGCATCTAAGTTATACGCGAACAGCTGGACAAGGGCTTAGCTAGGACGATCTTTGGCTGTGGTATAGTAGTACCAGCTAACGATTCATTCATTCTTGGTTTAGGCATTGGAAGGAGCACGTGCTATATACAATGGTGGTTGCCAGTAATTGTAAATGTGTGCATCTGTGACGACACGACCTAGTATAATAAGATGACTCGGTGTGCTTGCATCGCATTCGGTTAATTATATATACTCGATTTGTCCAGTATATATACGAGTACTTTTGGGTCTGACAGTCTTATGTTTTCTTGTCAGTGGAATGATCCTAGCCTGTAGCCCTCATCAGCCATCACGTGCTAGTAGCTATAGATGTCTTTCAGGTGTATCGGGTACGTGTATTTTCCCCCTTAATTACATACATGTAGCTCAAGGGATATGGGTAAGTTATACTAGCATATAATTTAAAATTCTACCACGTTAATCAGAAAATCATGCAAGTAAGAGATCATACATTGTTGCCACTAGACGCGCAGTACAATGGAAGAAAAGTTGGAGCAGCCTAGTCCAACGTCGAGCGTGTCAATGTAGTGGCCGTAGTCGATCGTCTAACGCTTTCGGCACTGATCGTCTCCTCCAGCAATCTCTTGTGTTCTTTATGTGAACTCTTGCAAAGGTTGATACTCAAATCCTAGACCTCATAGGAAATACTTCTCTTAGACTTGTCACACTAACCACCTCAACCTCACAACCTCACATGTTTAGTTATGTGTTGCAATATTTATTTGTAACTAGTTCAATGCTCGTGCTTTGCTACGGATTAAAAATCATAGTCCCAACATGCCAGCTCATCAGCCATCATTGTACTCAGCAACGTGATCTGGGCTGTCGTGTCTCGTTCGCTGATCCACGGACGCCAAAGATGGCAGGGAGGACAGACGACCAATAACTCTATTTTTTAAATAGTAGAGGTTCTTTTAACACATATCAACCACCGAAAAAACGTCTCTAGAGAGTTCGAAAGTGTATCAAAATAATGTCTTTACACAACATAACATTTTAGACGAATTAGAGAGTCTTAAAAACGTCTCTATAACATAAAATTTTGTATGTGTCTCCAAAACCGTCTCTAGTATACAAAATTTTGAAGTGATTTTTAAAGTATCTCTAAAAAATACCTCTAGACTATATAACTCTTTATTTTAAAGATCACTTGAAAAACGCATCTAGAAAAGCATCTGTATAAGGGGGATTTCTTGTAGCGATGATGGCCTCTCTTGGCATATCACCAACGGTAACTATATTCCCCGGTGCTTTATTGGCAGTCTACACAGCCGTAGTAGTATAATACGAAGAAAAGAAATGGGAAAGGCTTCTTTTGATAATTAATGTTAAATAACGTGAATGTTAATTAGTTAGTTAAAGATTACAATAAGATAATCATAATTCAAGGGGATCACTTAGAGCTAGCTAGGTAGTCAAGGAAGAAAGGTGTAAGCACGTTCTGAAAAAGAAATGGGAAAGGCTTCTTTTGATAATTAATGTTAAATAACGTGAATGTTAATTAGTTAGTTAAAGATTACAATAAGATAATCATAATTCAAGGGGATCACTTAGAGCTAGCTAGGTAGTCAAGGAAGAAAGGTGTAAGCACGTTCTGTGGTAAAGGCAAACTGCAAAGCCAGCTGTTCCCATCTTCTCTTACAGCTCTCCTCCCTTCCCATTTGGTCAATCATCCATATGTTAATAATTTCTCCGGCCGGTTGAAAAATGAATGAGGAATGTAGGATATTAATGAAAACAGAACATTTCTGTACGGGTTCTCTATTGTGTAAATTACTTACTGGAACTGAAAGTGTCTATATGCAAGACAATCAACCCCAAATAAATACTCCTATTTGGCTAGGTACTTAACTATGTTAATACTAGCTTAGTGTGTTTAAGCGGGGAGGCAAAGAGAGGTCTGGAGGGACAGGTCTTTTCTGGATTTTTTTTTAAAAAAAATATATTAATTTAAAAGATAATTATAAAAAAATAGTTAAATTTTTTTAACAAAAATAGGTGTATGTCGCCATTCCAATTGGCGACAGTATTCCCGTCTTCAATTGGAACAGTACGGAGAGGTTCCTGTCGCCAATTGAATGACGACAGACAATTTCGCCGATTCAATTGGTGACATGGATACTGCTACATATATATATATATATATATATATATATATATATATATATATATATATATATATATATATATATATATATATATATATATATATATATAAGTTATGTCTAGAAAATTCACCCTAAAGGTTTAGTGTATTTTACGAATTTTTTTAGTAATACTTTGAAGTATTCGCGTAGTTCGGAATCCGAAATTGGAGAAGATAACGAAATGTGAAGAAGAGAATGCGAGATCGGCGGCGTAATTTGGAATGCGAGTTCGGCGGCACAAGAACACAAATAGTCCTCTTCGGGGCGAAATGAAAAAAATATTTGGGTTTAGGGTTGCCATGCGCGTTGTTGTCCCGATTGTATTGTTCGTGGAACTGATTCCTTCAGAAAAATATTACGTAATATTTAATAGTTAAAATATTTGAAAAAATATATTTAAGTTTGAAAGACTTCATAATTTAATTATGAAATACATGACACGCTGGGTTTGGTTACGTACATTAGAAAAATCAACATGCACAAATCAATAAACCGAAATACACCTACGATACATGTGCGCCTTTTTGGAATAAAAAAAGGTTGATTGGAATGAAATCGATCGGTCCCTTCCCCATGTGTCTGGACTGCCCGCTACGTTGGCCAGTCACGAAGTCAGGCATGTTCTGTGAGACGGGCTGGACGATTGAATGATCTTAGGATAGCACACCGTATGGACACATTAATAATCAAGATGCAAACTGAACATAACTTACCTCTTTGATCCAGACTATGCCCAGGCGATGGGGAGCGCTAGGACGGCCGCCGGTCTTACTAGCAGGAACCTTCCCCTTGTGCGCCGCTCTCTCAGCTCAGTCATACTCAGCTTCTTGTTTAGGGGTCCTCCACCACCACCCTGCTTTCCTAGGCTCCCCTGGTGCCTTTTCAGCAGGGTCGGGTACATATTGTTTCCAGCATTTGAAGGTCTTGGCTTGTATTACATAGTTCAGCATGCACTTCTGCTCGATGAACGCCCTATCGTATATGTTCGAACTGTCGATCCATTGGAAGAAGTTGCATCGCACCTTCGGCTGCTATTATGCGCGGATGTAGTTAGAGATTTGTGGAATATGACATAAGATGTGAAAAATCTATGTGTGTGCAAGATTCGATTACGATGACGTTCTCGCACGTGTAGTACGCCCGGGTGGCCGTCGCTGGGTGTGTGGACTGGATAATCGTAGCCGGTTCTTCGCACACATATTGCGTGCATGGGAACTTCAATGGTACCGGCGCATCCTTTATAGAATAATCTGGATAGGGTTTAACCCTCTCGGCAAGCCACTTACGCTTCCGCAGCATCTTCGCGTAAAAGTTCGCCGACGAATTCGACATCTCCATCTTAGTTGTGTGAACCAAGCTTTGGTGAAGTGTTGGGTGTGGTGGTGTAGTGTTCTCCTCCAGTTCTCTTCTCCCTCCTTTTATAATGGGTCTTTTCGGTCTGAAAAGGTGGCGTGATGGAGTGGTTTATTTTTGGTCTGGAAAGGTAGTGTTGTAGTGTGTTGTCATCTAAGTCTGTAAAAGTGGCAGTTTGTGGTGGGTCGTGGTGTGTTCTTTTCAGTCTGAAAAGGTGGTGTGGCAGAGTGTGGCCATTTCGGTCTGAAAAGGTAGCATCGCAGTGTGTTATCAATCTGGTCAACAAAAGTGGCAGCGAGTGGTGTGATAGGATGCGGTCTTTTCGGTCTAAAAAGGGTGTGTGGCAGAGTGTGGTCTTTTCGGTGTGGAAAGGTAGCATGTGTGACATGATTGGGTGCGGTCTTTTCGGTCTGGAAAGGGGGCGTGGCGGAGTGTGGTCTTTTTGGTACGGAAAGGTAGCATCAAAGTGCATTGTCATCTCAGTCTACAAAAGTGGCAGTGTGTGACGTGACTCGGTGCGGTCTTTAAGGTCTGAAAAGGTGGGGTGTCGTGATGCTGACTTCCTCACATGGTTACCCGTAGACACAAGAACAAATAGTATCGAAACATGAGACTAGCATAATGTAAGTTATACAGAAATTTATATTTACATGATATGATTGATATTTACAAAAAAAACAAATATCTACTCGTGGGCCCTCTTGGGGCGTATCCCATGTGTGGCTCCTGGCCTCGTCCGAGGCAACTGCGGATGCTGGTACGATTAGGTCAAAGGCTCTGGTGGTCGAGGCACCCTACCGGTGCGAGTAGCATGAGGGGGGTGCCGTGATAGGGTGCTGCGTCGATTGGCTCGCTCCGAGTGCACCGTGTAGTTATGAAGCCCCGACGGAGACCTGGTTGCTCTCGCCATGTGAAGGTCCACGGCCACCCAGGTCAAAATTGAAGTCCCCGGAGCATGACTCCTCGTGCAACACCAGCTCCTCGTCCTAAAGGGGTGTATGAGTTGTGAAACAATACGTTACGCATGTAAACATGGCGAAATGATGAAATAGCGTTGTGCATGCAAACAAGATAGACATACCTCATCGCTCGAAGGTAGCGGACCACTCCATGTACTCCTGCCTTGTGTACGGGTGGAACTCAGGAGACCTGTCAGAGAAAATTGTCATTAGTGACTAGTGGAGTTCAAAATAAACAACTAGACGTGAGTGTTTCATGCTGACCTACGAACTGTGCCGGGGTATTGCCAGCATGGTGCCACGAGGACTCGTCCGCCACGTCCGGGTGAGGAGCCATGGGGCGTGACGCACCGTGGTTCACCCCCGTCCATGCACAAGTGGGTTCACCACCTCCCTCGCCCTACGGCAAGCGCCAGCTGGATGCCTCACCTCGTCTTCTCGATGAACTGGTGCACGACCTCTCTAATCTTCTGCACCATCATGTCGAAGTGCTCCCTGAGCATCATACAACGCACGGAGGTCGCCAACTCGTGTATCTCCCATTGTAGATTGACCTGTACACGTAATTAACAAGTTAGAAATCGAAAACTTGCGAAGCAAATAAGATGTACAGACCATTCAGTACGTACCACAAGATGGAATGCAGAGTCCAACTAGGTGGGTTACATGTTGGACGTCGCGGCCTCGTGTCATGCTGGGTCATCCACGACCCTAACGTGGTAGACCCTCGTCCGACTGGAGTACTACTCGATGTACTCCTCGTACATCCCGGGGTCATAGGGAGCATCCTCCTGGATGACGTCCTCCAAGGCGCGGAGCCAGCCCTGAACCTAAGGGAACATCCTGTCCGTCCAAGAAGTCGTAGCAGGTACTTCCTTCCTAGTGTACCTGTGGAAGGCAAAATGATTGTTTCGTAGGTACGTAAGGCAAATGGCACGACAAAAGTAAAACGTTAACTTACCCATGGACGTTCAATGCCACCCACTGCCCCCAGGGGTTGGGACCTCCTGCCGCAAACCGAACTAGCGTGTCACTCGGTGCACGTGGTACTCCTCCATAAAGACATCGTGCAACAATACACATGGTATCGTGTGCATAGGCTCAACAGGCCTCAGGGTGCGCACACGTACACCATGTCGAGGGTATAGGGTGTCTAGATGATGCAGTCATCTATCAACTAATCGAACATCACAACGTAGTTCAGGTAGGACGCGTTCGTAGTGATCGAAGTGAAGGTGGCTTGTGGAATAGAACAACGAAAACTTAACACAAGAAATTGAATTACATTACAAAAAAGTATAAATGTTCATAAAAATTACTCGTCGGTGACACCACACCGTATCCATGGTTGGTCGGTCCACGTCGTCATTGGCGGCATACATGGCGACTATGTAGGCTCCGAGGTCCAACTGTGGTTGTCCGATCTGGAAACGCTTGAAAGACTACAACTGAAGAAGCAGCAGACATATGGAGAGGATGGAGTTGTCCCAAACCCGATTGGGACACGGTACATGGTGTGGTACGTTGCATAGGGTGCTGCCAAGCCCTAGGCGTAGGGCTAGATCTCCTCCACCTCCTAGTCCGCCAGCTCACGTGCATATCAGATCATGTACTTGTCGACGTTGTCGCCGTGGGACACTAGGAACATCATCCACCCAAATAACCACAGCAAGTAGACCTTAAAGTGCATCCTCATCGCGTACTCGGGTGCGTCCTCTGCCATACGCTCCAAATTCAAGAAGACATATACACGTCACTAAGTTGCACAAAGCAATTGAAGCGGAAGGACAAGAGTTACAAAAACTTACGTAGAACTGTCAGATCCACTTCAGCGACGGCCCATGGATGCTGCTAAACTCCTTGTAGCCGTTGTTGGGTGGCAGCACTCCCTGGAACCTCGCGAGGAACTTTGTGCGCCACGTGGCCAGGATATCGTGCGCCGCCAGGGGGAAGCACGCACAGGGCAACCCGGTCAGGAAGGTCACGTTTTGAAGCATCGACGCCATCTCCCTGCATGGGAGGTGAAACGTGTGCATCTTTGACCTCCACTGGTCAACCAGTGCCGTCAGGAGGCACCGGTCGTACGAAAAGTGCCTCGACGTACGACCACCACCCGCACGGTCCTGGTCATCCTCCCACGTTGCCTCCATCATCCTCGCTAGTAGAAGGAGGCCAGCTGCTCTCAACCTGCGTCGAAAGGATTAAGAACAAACGTGAGTCCACCCAAAATAGTTAGAGTATTGCAATTGAGTACATGAAGGTCACAACTACACGTACCTCAGAACCAAACATGGGTCGACCCTCCAGTCCCTTATGGGTGTGCACAGCCGCAACGTGCCAAGCTCAATTGTCGCCTCGCCCTCCTGGGAGGATGGTATTGTTGGTGATATGCCCTAGAGGCAATCATAGAGATGATTATATCATGTCTATGTTTATAAGTTATTGAATAAGTATTATTCTATTTCTTGAATGAATCATTAGTTATAAAGATTAACAAGTATGTGACTTGTTGGTGAAGCTCTTTAACTTATATGATATCATTCTAAATGTATCCCTGGTCAGATGTCACTGGTAGGAACACTAGTGATTTATCGACCATCACATATATTGAGTGATGACCATGTTTCATCAGTCATGGATATAGGGATATCGAATCAATAATGTGAACACATGTTAGAGAACATGGCGTTGGATTGACCCACGTTGAGATACTGTTGAGATTATTATGATTTCATGTATTATCAGTTGGTCTCAAGCAATGATGATGTATAATCCTTAGACCTGAGATCAGCATGGTTCCCTACATGTGTAATAGCACACTTAGGGGTTGCCAAACGCTACTCCGTAACTAGGTAGTTATAAAGGTAGATTTCGGGTATGCTATTAAACATACGGAGGGATGTGACTGGTCGGATATGGGATTTGCCCCTCCTAACATAACAGGAGAGATATCTCTGGGCCTCTCGATGTGATCGGATAAAGAAAGTGCATGGCCATGACACTAGTGGTCGAAGAGTCGACCACATCTTGTTATCCGACACTTGATCGAAAAAGAATTGAACAGTCTATGGATGACATATGTAACATCTCAAAGTTCTGTTACCAAAATAAAATTTAATAAATATATTATTTTATTGAATTATTTGGCTATCAAATATTTTTCTTGATTTTCTGTAATTTAAAAGAGTTATCTTAGTTTTTGTTTTAAAACTCAAATGTTTTGGATATCTTATCCAACTGGAAAATTTGGGCAGGAAGCCTGGTGCAAGGGGGGGTAGTCCTTCACCACTTGTGTATGAAGATTTATCCTACACTTTAGAAATGATGAATAAAAATGAAATTTGATTTTAGATATAGTATAACTGCTTTTGAACTTAGTATTGTATTTAAAATATCAAATATTGCTTTTTGCACAAATAACCCTATAAGCATTCCTTTGATAATATTCATGCATGCATTAACTCTGTTATGGGTGTAACTTGTAGAGCACGGTTGTTTGTGCTCACCCTTGCTTAATGCAAATAAATTTCAATGGAGAAGGACTTCGCTACCAGTGTGGAACTCAAAGACTAGGCCGCTTCCCCAGTCGATTGCTTGTGGCAGATTAGCTGGACTCTACTACTTCTTCTTCGTCTTCCGCTGTTGTTTTATTGTTGGCTTGTAAGCCTTTTTTGTACTAAACTCTGTTGGTTATTAATAAAATTGTGCGAATTATGGATGTTACCATATCTTTTTACTGTGTGAACTAGCTACTGATCATGGGACTAGTTCAGAAATGCACAGAGGATTTGGGAGTGTTACTCCCGGGTCTAACAGAAGTGGTATCAGAATGGCCGTTAGTTGAAAAACTTCAAAACTTATTTTATATAACAAGAAAAATAAATTGTTCCCTCCTCATCTTTGGTCATCTATCTATCTTTAGCTTCTTCATAGCAATTCTTTCTTACCAAATTTGCTTTCACCAATTTATAATGTTGAATGGATCCTCTCTCTCTTAGAAATTTCTATAGATGGTCGACACGATTATTAACCATTACGTTCAAGGCTTCAAGACATGCAGCCATCAGGGAGTATCATCGTCACCACTATCCAAGGACAACGTACAAGATATACTGAAGATCGTTTTGTCAGCCAAACCGTATAACTTAAGTTTTTCAAGGCTCATTCTGCGTATTGAGTCGTTTAACCAGATTAAGAGTCTCGATCGAGTAGAATGTTGTATTGATTCTTAACTTGTATAATATATTTTCTTTTGGTACGTCATACATAGATCTTTTGATCTTGTGTGCAACGTTTGCTTTAAATGGGTAGACTTCTCTCCTCATAGCTGTCTTTCTCACCCTTTGCTTTTCGCTCTTCTCTAATAATCCATTGGACAACCTAACCTGTTGATGCACAAGGGATTTGAAGGGTGAATCAATACTTCAAAGCTTCGAACAACTCAAGACCTAGACAAAAACCAACTTGAAGATAGACTTTTCTATCTCTCAATTCATTTATCTTATATCAGTCTTCATTCTTTCTAGACTCTTCGAATCTCGGGGACAAGATTCCTTTTAAGGGGTGTAGTTTGTAACATCCCAAAGTTCTGTTACCAAAATAAAAATTAATAAATATATTATTTTATTGAATTTTCTGGCTATCAAAGATTTTTCTTGATTTTCTGTAATTTAAAAGAGTTATCTTGGTTTTTGTTTTAAAACTCAAATGTTTTGGATATCTTATCCAACTAGAAAATTTGGGCAAGAAGCCTGGTGCAAGGGGGTAGTCCTTCACCACTTGTGTACGGAGATTTATCCTACACTTGAGAAATGATGAATAAGAATAAAATTTGATTTTAGATATAGTATAACTACTTTTGAACTTAGTATTGTATTTAAAATGTCAAATATTGCTTTTTGCACAAATACCCCTATAAGCCTTCCTTTGAAAATATCCATGCACGCATTAACTCTGTTATAGGCGTAACTTGCGGAGCACGGTTGTTTGTGCTCACCCTTGCTTAATACAAGGCCACTTCCGCGGTCGATTGCATGTGGTAGATTAGCTGGGTGAAAGCATCTAGGCCCCTAAAAATGGTTTTGGTAATTAATGATAATATGAGAATATGAGACTAATGTGTTTATTGAGTATCTACAAGGTTTAATCCCATTGGTGAACTTGATGACGTCAAGATGCAAGCTAAAGAACTTTGTGAAGATCTTCATGGCTTAAAGATCAGGTACATGTAGTCTAGGATCCTTTTATATTTTACCGGTCTTAGGAGAATTGGTTGGAAGACCGGATTATAGGTTAAATGTCGTACTATTAAGAGGGATCATGACAAATAACTTGATAAGCATGTTCTTGTGCCATATGGATCAATTTAGGAGCATGCATGCATTTGAATTTGGACTTGTATTCATTTTTGAAAGCTTTAAGTGCTTTAGTCAGAAATCGGTCGTACCGAGGTTACTCTGGCGGTTGTACCGATTTAAGCGGTATAACCGCACTTTACTTGGTGGTGCTACCGGAGTTTGACTGCTTCAACCAACTGAGCGCTAATACGGTACGATCGGCTCTTTGAGCGGTATTACCGCATTGCGGTCGTTCCGAATTTTAGTTGGCAGTTGAATAAAACCAGAACCGATGCATTTTGGCTCAGAGCTCTCTCTGTAAATCGGTCGTACATTTGAGAAATGGTCATACCGATCTGCGGTTGTACCAATATTTATAAGGCGGTACGTATTTTACAGAGAGCATGACTTTTCGGCGTTCTTGGAAACCCTTCGATCGGTTGTACCGCTCCTCAGTGCGGTATGACCGGCCGATGCGGTTGTACCGCTCCTTGGTTGGCGGTCGTACCGCACTGGAATTCTCAACGGCTATGTCAGAGTATTTAATATCTCTGTTCTAACTGTTACTGTGCTCTGACATGGGTGCGGTCGTACCGGACTTTAGTTGGCGACCACATTTCGCTGATTTTTTAGGGACTGCCTCCCCAACGGTCATATTGGTTTGCGAGGGCTATAAATACCCCCTAACTACTCAAGGATGGGGTGCTAGTGTTCATTTATCATCTCTAAAGCCTTGAGAGCCTTGAGCATTCACTCAACACCAAAATTCCCTTATGCATTCATTGTGAGGTGGTTGAGTTCATTCAAGTGCATCCACTCATCCTAGTTGATTCTATTGCACTTGAGTGCCGTCAAGCGAAGGTCTTTGGTTTGTTACTCTTAGAGTTTTGCCAAACTCCTAGACGACCTTGGCGGTGGAGCACGGTGATCTTTTCAAGAAGATTGTGAAGAGACCCGGTGCATACGTGTGAGTGGTTTGGTGTTCACCATCTCCGGAGTGGAGGAAGAACAACCATAGTGATCGAGGGAAGGCTTAATTCGTGGAGCCGGCTTGAGTTGTCAAGCTTCCTCAACGTGGACTAGTGAAGATCGGCAAGTCTTCGATACCACTGGAAAAACTTCATTGTCTCATTGTGGTTATTTCTAGTCTTTACCTTTTTCGCATTTACATTTCTAGCTTATTTCTTGTGTTTAAATTGCTTAACTAGAAGTGCAACTTGTTTTGAGTAAGTTATTATTTGGCTTAATTATTAATTGTTTGAAAAACTTAAAAACCTCCTATTCACCCCCTCTAGTCGGTTAACCTTGATCCTACAAGTGGTATCAGAGCTTGGTCTCTCAATTGTTAGACTTAACCGTCTAAGAGAGAAATGATGGCTAGTGAGGAAGTGTCTATAGGAAAGGCTCCTTTGTTTGACGGTTCAAATTATTCGTATTGAAAAATTAGAATGTCAATCTTCTTAAAGGCCATGAGTCCGAGCATATGAAAAATCGTAAATGAAGGTTACGTTATGCCTCTCAATCCACTAGACCCCACGGCAATTGAGGCACGTAATGTTCATTTAGATGCTCAAGCTATGAATGCTCTCTTTAGTGCTTTGAACACGGATGAGTTCAATAGAGTGAGTAATTTGAAAACCGCTATAAACATACTAGGCCTATCCTAAATGGTTGATATAGAGCCAAACGTATGGCTTGTTTCCCGCGCCATACCGCTAAAAAAAAACCCATTAGACTACAGTGGGCAAGAAAAGTAGACTTCTGTCGATATAGATTCGATATGACTGCTTACAGCAGTGTTCAGGAGACCAGATGGCCCTTATCAATTGACATAAAGATCTTCATGGCTTAAAGACCAGGTACATGTAGTCTAGGATCCTTTTATATTTTACCGGTCTTGGGAGAATTGGTTGGAAGACCGAATTATAGGTTAAATGCCGTACTATTAAGAGGGATCATGACAAATAACTTGATAAGCATGTTCTTGTGCCATATGGATCAATTTAGGAGCATGCATACATTTGAATTTGGACTTGTATTCTTTTTTGAAAGCTTTAAGTGCTTTAGTCAGAAATCGTTCGTACCGAGGTTACTCTGGCGGTTGTACCGATTTAAGTGGTATAACCGCACTTTACTTGGCGGTACTACCGGAGTTTGACTGGTTCAACCAACTGAGCGCTAATGCGGTACGACCGGCTCTTTAAGCGGTACTACCGCATTGCGGTCATTCCGAATTTTAGTTGGCAGTTAAATAAAACTAGAACCGATGCATTTTGGCTCAGAGCTCTCTCTGGAAATCGATCGTACCACATTTGAGAAACGGTCGTACCGATCTGCTGTTGTACCGATATTTATAAGGCGGTACGTATTTTACAGAGAGCATGTCTTTTCGGCATTCTTGGAAACCCTTCGATCGGTTGTACCGCTCCTCAGTGCGGTATGACCGGGCGATGCGGTTGTACCGCTCCTTAGTTGGCGGTCGTACCGCACTGGAATTCTCAACGGCTGTGTCAGAGTATTTAATGTCTCTGTTCTAACCGTTACTGTGCTCTGACATGGGTGCGGTCGTACCGGACTTTAGTTGGCGGTCATACCGCATTTCGCTGATTTTTTAGGGACTGCCTCCCCAACGGTCATATTGGTTTGTAAGGGCTATAAATACCCCTCCAACTGCTCAAGGATGGGGTGCTAGTGTTCATTTATCATCTCTAAAGCCTTGAGAGCCTTGAGCATTCACTCAAAGGATGGTCGGACTCGATTTTCGTGGAGGAGTCCGAGTCGTCACCGGCCGGACGAGGCGGCGTGTCGGCAGGAGAGGGCGTCCGGCCTGTCACCGGTCGGACGAGGCTCCAATTATGCTACTTCGTTAAGCCGGTTGCTACTTCCGTAATTTCTCCTCGCAAACGTGCTATTTCAGCCAAAAATTTGTTTCGCTACGTCTCTTCTCCTCTCTCTTATCTTTTTTTCAGAATTAAAATGGCTTTTCCACCGAATTTTGGGGGTTTATATAGCCAGTTTCTGTCTCTGGTTGAACTAGCGATTTGCACGCTCTTCAATGCAAATCGCTAGTTGAAATAACGATAGGCACTTGAAACGGCGACTGACAGTAAATAAGTTTCTATCGCGATAGACACCTATTTTGCCAAACAAATCGTCTTTTTTTAACTATTTCGAAATTAATATTATTTTTTAAAAAATCGTATTTTCTGTTGGTTACACTAGGTAGGAGAGTTGCGGAGTGAGAACTGAGGAGGACTGGAATCTCTCTCTCTCTCCATAGGCGCTGAGGCAGAGGACAGAACTGCCAGGCTAGAGGACCAGTCCGACAGACTAGTAGTAGCGCGCCTGTTTCCGTAATCCACCCAACTACCGCTCTCCCTCCCTCCGAATTATAAACTCCAGTGTATATAAACCCCCCCGTAGCGAGCTCGCTTCCTCACCCATCGCCCGTCGTGCTCGTGCATTCCCATTTCCACGTCTAATTGCCGTGTCGTTGAGGTTGGCACGAAGCGAAGCTAGCGCGCGCGGCCGGCCATGACGATGATGGGGCAGACGCATGTGCAGCCGGCGGCGGCGTTCGGGGACACGACGCTGACCAAGGTGTTCGTGGGCGGGCTGGCGTGGGAGACGCACAAGGACACCCTCCGCGAGCACTTCGAGCGCTTCGGCGACATCCTCGAGGCCGTCGTCATCTCCGACAAGCTCACCGGCCGCTCCAAGGGCTACGGCTTCGTCAGTCCCCTCCCCTCTTATCTCCTTGCCTCCTTGCTACCGTTATCTTTAATTACTCTACTACTACTCTCCCAACTCCCAAGTCGCAACGCGTGCATGGCATCTTCTGACGCGTTTGCAATTCGCATGCATACAATGCAACAGGTGACGTTCAAGGAGGCGGATGCGGCCAAGAAGGCGTGCGAGGACGCCACCCCGGTCATCAACGGCCGCCGCGCCAACTGCAACCTCGCCTCCCTCGGCGCCAAGCCGCGGACCCAGCCGCCGCACCTCCTCCGCCCCTCGCCGCCGGCCACCCCGGCGCCGCACGCGCCCGCGCTTCCCTCCCCTCACCACCAGCCCGCGCCAGGTACGCAGTTAACTCTTTACACAGCTTCGCACACTAGTTTACTGCCGTTAACGTGCGTACTGACGAGCAATCACATGTTTTTGGCGCGTCGCGCGCGGGAATTGACTAGCAGCCATCGCGGTGGGGTCCAGGGGCGCCGTGTCGCCGGTGCCGTGGTACTACCACCCCTCCACGACGCCGCCGCCCCCGACGCCGCCGGCCGCGCACTACGCCCACGGCGCTCACCAGCAGTACCACGGCGTGCTCCCCTTCTACCCCGCCGCCACCACCTACGGGTACGAACATTACACGCTATTCCTGCATCATTTCTAGCAACTCCAGAAACCGAACGAAATTTACGCCACGGCGCAATGATTCGGCCGTCCGGCGCGCGCGCATTCTCTGTATACGTACGAGGATTCGTGTCCAACCGCGTGTCGCGCCGTAGTTGGCACGGCGCGGCGGGCAAGCGGCAGCCGTGCCGTGCGGCGGGCGACGCGAGGTGGGCCGCGTGCGCGCCAGAGGGCGCGGGGACCAGGTAGCGTGGGCACATGCGTGGCAGTGGCTTGGAGCACGCGACGCGACAAGGGGCGCACAGGCACAGCCTGGACCTGGACCGGACCGCGCCCCAACCAGCTGCCTCGTCGTGCTCGCACGTGCCGGCCTGCACGGCGGCAGAAAAACAACACACAAAGGAGAAGAAAACTAACGGTTGCGTTGTTAAAGGAGCACCGTAGTTAATTACACATCTGCCTTTCTTCATCTTGTTAATGATACTAGTGGTAATTTGTACTTATTGATTGGTTTGCTTGTGCATGGAATGCATTGCGTTCAGGTACTCCCCAAACTACGTCGCTGACTTGAGCTACAACGCGGTAAATCATCCCATCTTACGTTTTCCCCCGCTTGACGCATCTCTCCATCAAAATGGTACTGCTATGTCAGTTCATAGATTGAGAATTAACACCTGTGTTTTGCTTTGGGATGTGGGAGCAGAAGCTGGGCCAAGCAGCAGCCGCGCCGGGCACGGCCGGGTCCTACCTGCAAGGGCACTTCTCGTACCCGGTGCCGGCGGCGGCGCAGGGAGGCATGCTCGCGCCCAACGGCATGATGCCGGTGTACCCCTTCTACCACTACCACTACCATGGCTCGCAGGGGCTTGGCGTCCCCGCCGCACACTTCTTCCCGCCGGTCTCCGCGGCCGCCGTCCCCACCGTCCCCGCCATCATCTCAAAACCCACCGTCATGGCCCCTCCCAAAGGTATAGCTTCTTGCCAAGATCGTGAGCACTAGTACTGTTCTTAATTTAAGTCGATGCACTCACTCACAATTTGACAATTTCTCTAGTTACTAGATTGCTATAACAAAAGTAGGAAGAATGAAACGATTGCACAAGGCACTCTTTCAGTAAGTTCCAAAAGCAGGTCGTCGTAAACAATGACAACCTGTCGAATATGAACTTCACCGTCAATCGAAGGGAGCTAAATCTCTCATAGGACAGCTACACAGATACTATTACTAGACATGCCTTAACAGCCATCATCAATACAGCTTTGCATGCATGTGCACGATCTTTTGCTGCGCAAAGTAGGCAAGATCTAATCTAACTAATCGCAGCATCTTTGTAATTGTACTGTACATGTACCGCAGTGGAGCAGGTGACGACGGGGTGCAGCTGAACGCATGGTGACGGTGCAAGGAATTAAAGGGAGGCCAAAGGTGCTCTCCCTCTCTTTGATTGACAAGCTGCACATGAAGGGTTCGTCCAAATGTCGGACTAGTCCGCCGCCCATTACATTCGTTCGATTCCTTCTAACTCATGCGCCCATGGGGGTGCATGCCCAGCAAAATCTGTAACAGATTCAATTCGTCTCTCGTTTACCAACGTATTTTCAATGGTAAACCCTTTTTCCAGTGTCCGTAGTCAAATCGCTGCAGGGGACAGTGAACCAGAATAAAATCGGCATATATATGCA
This sequence comes from Ampelocalamus luodianensis, assembly GCA_036346255.1. Classification (NCBI taxonomy): domain Eukaryota; kingdom Viridiplantae; phylum Streptophyta; class Magnoliopsida; order Poales; family Poaceae; genus Ampelocalamus; species Ampelocalamus luodianensis. The sequence continues at coordinate 18,871,486 of CM070622.1, read as the reverse complement.
CTGAAATTCTCGGTGTAACCAGATGATATGTTGCTTTGAATTCTGGCCACCTCTTCGTTCAGCATTGACTACTATTCCCCTTTTTCCCCCTAAAAAAGGAACTCTAGTATGCTTATGTATGGGTTTAATGATTTACTTTCACATTGCTAAACTGCGACAACATAACTTGAAGAGAGATTCTGTGACAGTGTCACAGACCGCAAATGACTAGAATGACCAGAAATCACAGGTTATCGACTTACTCTTCTGGCTAAATCTTGATCAATCAACACTAAATCAACCTGGAAACAACCTTGATCATTTCTACGTATATAAGAGAAACGTAATATAAATAGTGTTACTGGAAGTCAGAAACGGCCCAAGTTGTGATTTCATTCTCTAGTGCAATGTCACACGCACTGCACAGCTTTCAACAACACAAGAAACGGCATTTTCATTTGCATTATTTGCGCAAAAGATGAACAGCATTGCCAATGTGCCATTCAAGAATCATGGGTACATCCAGAAACTCCGGCGGCCCTAATAACCAAGAATAACAGCCGGACGCCTGCGCGCACACACTTTTCGCCAGCTTGTGCGCTTCCTCATTAGATTCCCTTCCTTCATGGCAGACACTAATCTCACGGATCAGCTCTGATCTAGCAGCTATCTCCCGCAGAATCGAACTGTATTCACGCATACTTTGGTTCTTCAAACCATTGACAACCTGCAGGCAATCAGAGGCGACAACACACCTTTCCAAGTTGCAATCCAAAGCCAAGGAAATAGCTTCATTGCATGCAATCGCTTCGAGCGTTGCCGGATTAGAAATAACATAAATCACCTGAGCACTAGCCGCTATAAAACGGCCTTGGCTGTCTCTGCACACGACACCAACCGCTATAAAACTGTTAGGAAACCGGGCCCGGCCAGGAGTCCGGGTCCGGGTGGGCACCTCATCCACCCTAGACTATATATAGGAGGGGGAACCCCCCAAACCTTGTACACACAATTCATTATTGGAAGAGCAATAAAGAGAAGCCCGCAGTCCCCTCTCATACCTGTGTTCATCTATTGTTCGTTCTTGTGTTCTTGCATCGTTCTTACGATTCTGATTTTGTATACGAGGTAATCGCTCGGACTGGACTTGCCAGCGACGGTTCCTCAACACGTTATCAGCACGATCGACTCTCTCGCATCGAAAAGGTAACCGTCGATGAACGACACTTGTATATTGAATCGTTTTTCTAGATTGCTTTCAATTCTGCAAATTTGGCTTTCTAGATTTGTTTTCTACGGTGCAAATTTGCTCTAATCTGTCGCGAGCCGATTTGAAGTCGCCGGCACAATGCCGATCGACAGATTGCATGAAAGAGCGGATGTCGATTGTACCGTAGATTGAAATTGCAAATCCGTTCTAACCTACCGCGAGCTGACTTGAAGTCGCCGGAAAATCCGATTGGAGGTTGCATGAAAGAACAGATGTTGATTGCACTGTTTTTACATTACACTGCATTGCATGAATAGTAAACTCGGAAAATTCGCACGCCGCCTGCATGCACTGTGCGACGTCGGCCCGAAGCTATGCAACCGCCGCCTTGAAGCGCTGCCACCCCGCCTCCGGCCAGAAGCCGCCCGGTGCCGCATGGAGCGTCACCGCATGGGTAGCGCCGTCTCCGGCCCGAAGCTGCTCACCGCCGGCTCGTCGAACCATCGCGCCACGCCTCCCCGGTCGCTGCGCCAGTAGCGATGAACCCGCGTGCGCCGCCGCCGGTGACTGCATGCACCGCACGCAGCCGACGCTGCCCCGCATCGGAATCGATCGTCGCTCGGCCACCTTGAAGCCGTCGTCAGTCGCAGCCGGCCGCCGTCGACCTTGCGCGGGCCCGCAGGGAGGGGGAAGATGGGCGACGCCGTACGCCCACACCGCCGGCCACCGCCGCGACCGCTCGGCCCCCACAAGAAGCCGCCGCCGCCTCCGCATGGTGTCGCCGGCTTGACCCCACACGCCGCCCGTAGCGGCTACGATGGCCCCGCGCCGCCTCCGGCCTTGAAAGCGCCGCCGCACGGCATCTCCGCCCGCGCCACCCCGGCCGTGAAGCGCCGCCGAACGGTGCCTCCGCCCCGCCGCCGCCGCTGCCGCCTCGAAGGCGTCGCCACCCGAGCCTTCCCGACCACAAGAAGCGCTGCCCGCTTCCCGCACGAAGCGCCTCCCACCCGGTCCACGTCACCGGCCCGTACGCCGGCAAACCATCATGCGCGGCCACCGCGCCACCGGTGGCATGAGCCACCACGCATGGCCGCCACGCCGGCTGCTCGCCTAAAGCACCCCGTGCGCCGCCACTTTAGAGGAACAGGAGCAAGGAAACCCTAGAAGACCCCCTCTCTCTTAACCCGGTGCGGGATGGGCCTTGAAGGCCAGCCCATGAAGGCCGGCCCATGAAGAAACCGGCCGGTAAGGGAAAAAAATGGGGAAAGAAAAAAAAATGGTATTTTTGCCGAAAAGGCCCTCAAATTTTTCGTAATTACGCGCAAACTTTCGCGTATAAGGAATTTTGCAGAAAACCCCATGGATTTGGGGAAATTTACGGAATTATGTATATTCTTGCAGAATAACCCCTCAGAAATCTGAAAATTACGCGAATTTTTCTCGTAATCGAGATTTTATTTTAAACCCGAAACTTGCAGTTTTCGCCGAAAAGTCTTGTTTCCAGCAGAAAAGGGCCTCGGGAATCCAAAATTTTTTGCATATTTTTGAACTTTGAAGCATGTTTATTCTTGTTATTGTTATTTCTATGCGATTTATTTACCGTATTTACTGTTTTGATTATTTGTGATTGTTTATATTGCTTTTAATCATTGAAAATAGCAGTAAATCATGAAAATGCATAGAAAATACGGATCACGAACCAGAGTTCAAGAGCATTGTGAGAATTTTGCAACCATTTTATGCAGATTACAAAGCAGTAATCCTTTGAACTTTTGCATGAATATGAATATGATCGCATCACGAACCGAGAGTTCAAGAATTGACCCAACATGGCGATTTTGTATAAAATTTGTATCGCTCTTTAATTCGTAATAATGTAATCACGGATGAGTAGAAGATTGAGAAGACTCTCTACCTTTCACCCAAACGCGGTGCAATCCGCAAGCAACTATTGTCAAGACGGCTACATGAAGTATGCCTAATTAATTGACATCCGCAAGTTGCGAAACTCAAGATGATGTTCTAAGAAAGAACTACAACTCGCACCACCTAATAGCAATGTTGGTCATGAAGCCATCGCTAGCGACTACAGGACGAAACCTCTCACGAATGAGAGGAGCAAGAAGGGTAAGGTAGTGTGTCGCACGTTATTGATGTTTTTCAGTCTAAGAAGAAGGGCAGATGACAGCATATGTCACACCTTGCCATTGAAGGCATACAAGACCCACACCTATTAGTTGCACTTATGGATGTGGACAACCCAGTAGCAGCCCCTATCATCCCTCCTTTGGACATCGCAGCGGCCACAGCCGTAGCTGCCCAAGGGGAGAAGATCGCGCATGGAGCCGATTTAGGTAGAAGTTCCTGAATACTTCGCCTATTAGATCTAGTGCACGCATTGCACTCGAATCTTTTATAGTAACCTGCAGTTTGCAATTGAAGCAGAATTTTGAATTATTGAATAATGGTTGCAAGCTCTAGCAGAGCAAAACATTAAATTCTTATCATGAGTCCTGCAAGGCTTATTTTCCCGTCTTTATAATAGCAAGTTATGTTCTGATATTTGAAGTATTTTATTTATGTGTTGCTTGCTTTCTGCTACATATTAATAAAGTACATTATATTAGAACGCGTGTGGCGCCCTATGGAGGAAGTGTGCTTAGCCTGTAGCGGCACAACGAATACCATCCTGAGAGAAATGGAAATTTTTCCAGTCAATCAAAGAAGAATTTGGTAGTCTTACGACAATCGCAGCAATGATACTTGTATAATAGGCTCAGAAGGGCCATAATTATACTCCCAACGGGCACAACTTTGGTCATTGAAAAAGACTTGTTGTACCTAGAATCGACTAGAACTCTCAAGGATATTTACGCTAACAGTTTCCGTGTAGAGACTGAAGAAGAGTATGGTACATAATACCGCCATTACAAAGCGTGAAGAAAGTGAAAATAGCATTAAAATGTCTTCCTTCATATGAAATCGGGCTATACTACACTAATATTAAGGCACTGCAACTGCATCGTCTTGAAAATCATATTTAGAAGCTCGAACTTTTCTATCTCGGCATGATAGATTATGCCGCCTAGGTCTTAGGATAATGAGAGATATAATTAACAATTCACAGGACATAATATGAATATAAAGAATTTCCGAATCGGGAAGATTTTGTGTGCCCGCATGTGCCACCGGAAATTAATTATTAGACCTTTGCTCAAAGCGAAGGATGAAGTCCTGCATTCTTGGACCGTATCTAGGAGACTTTTATGTCCTATACAACCCCGTAGGGTCATTTTAGGTATTTTATGGTGCTCATCGATGCTTCCTGAATGGTCGCATATATATTTATTGTCTACGAGAAATCATGCTTCTGTATAGCTAAATCTCGCAGATAATTAAATTAGAAATATTTTTTCCCTGATCATTATGAGAAGTCCACCTGAATGGACAACGCTGGAGAACTTACTCCGAAAACATTTAATGATTATTGCATGAAAATGGGAATTAAAAGTTGAGCATTCTGTACCGCATGTCCGCACCCAGAATGGACTAGCAGAACTTTGAAGAATTGTAATTTACCAACTATATGTTGGGGACACGCAGATCCGCCGCAAAGATCTCTCATCATTTTTAGACCGTCGGCTTATAACATCCATCCAACTATACAACTAGCGCAAGGGTCAGCAAAGAAAACTACTCATCTCCGCAGGATTGGTTGCAAGGGTTATATACCTATACCACCACCACAGCGAACTGCAATGGATCTTCTCCGAAAGTCTGGGATATACGTTGGTTATGAGACAGCATCCATAATCAAGTATTTGGACCATATGACTGGAGATTTGAATAATGCCCGATTCGCTGATAATACATTAGATGAGGTTAGTTTCCCGTCATTATGGGGAGGAAATCAACCCTTGATGATAATGTCGGGAAATAATTGAAGTCTAGAAGACAATTGAAATCTATGCATATGACCCGCGCACTAGTGAAGCAAATAGAGAAGTCCAGAAGATAATTGCAGTCCAGAAGATAACTGAATTGAAGTCTAGAAGACAATTGAAGTCCAGAAGATAATTGATTTGCAAGTATTAGCGAATCAACTGCCATACTACTTTAGTGATTTGAAGAAAAGAATAAGTAGCATTTGCCTGCAAGCAATGCACCGGAGAGGGTTGAAATACCATTGAAGGTATCCCTAATCCCGTCCAGAGGCCTCAGAACAAAAGGACGAGAACTCCGGTCCCTCGAATCCGAAGTAACCGGGGACGCCTGGTGAAAAAGGATAAGAAGGACTTGACACAGCCGATCACCGAAGTGCCCCGATCCAGAAGGGGAGCCAGTTAAGACCTGGCATTGGTATGGAACCTTCAGGAAAGGCATACCAGAATTGAACATCCCCAAGAAGGGAGACATCAGCATGGATGTGTGCGCACACATCGGAGCTGAAAAACTAAAGGGACTTGCCCCGCAATTGGAAGCAGCGGTGAGCAAGTAGAAGCATTAAAAGAATCGCCCTTGAAGAAATAGTTATAAACTTTATGACCTCGGAGAACCTTTGAATATGACAACGACCAATGTCGACATTTACTTTGCAAAGAAACTTGCCACAATCATCAATCTTGATTCAGAGCCTGCATCGCTCGCTGAATGAAAGAAAAGATCGATTGAGAAGATTGAGAGAAGGCAATAGAAAGCGTATTATTCTCTCTGAATAAAAGAAAGACGCTTGGGCTCGTAAGCCGCACGTCTCCCCTGTGCACCGTAGGGTATAAGTGGGTATTTGTTCGAAAGAGAAATAAAAGAAGCAAGGCTTGTTGCACAAGTTTTCACCGAACATCCAGAGATGATTATGAAGAAACATATTCCACGGTCATGGCGGAACTCCTTTAAATATTTATCTCAATGGCAAGTGAACTTGAAGTTAGAAGCGAAATTGATGGATGGGGTACCAAAGATACCTTTATGAAATATTGATTCGGACATTTATATGAAGATACCTGAATGTATCACTGTCCCGAACCAAAACAGAGCAAATAGAAACATGTACAGTGTGAAACTCAGAAAGTCATTGTACGAACCTAAGCAATCAGGCAGAATGTGGTATAATCGCTTGAAGCGACTTTCTATGCATGAAAGGCTACACGAACAAATGAGAATAATCTCTGTGTATTTATACGAAGATCCCATAACGGATTTTGTATAATCTTAGAGTATGAAGATGATCTGAATATCATCGGAACCCTGAAGGACATTAAGAAAGCAAGCTCTTACCTGGAGTCGGAGTTCGAATTGAAAGATTTGGGTAAAACCAAATATTGCCTAGGCTTGGAGCTTGAGCATGTCCTTGAAGGAATATTAGTACATCAGTCAACCTACACTCAGAAGGTGTCAGAAAGGTTCGACTTTGCAAAGGCATACCCTTTGAAAGTGCCAATGGTCGGGAGATCTTTGCGGCAAGACAAAGACCCGCATGCACCTAAAGAAGAGGGGAGGAAGTCCTGGGACCGGAATTCCCACACTAAAGTGCAATAGAAGCACTAATGTATTTAGCAAACTGTACTAGAACGGACATTGCATTTGCCGTGATCCTACTAGCAAGGTATAGTGCAGAACCTACCAAAGACATTGGCAGGGAATAAAGGGCATCTTCCGACACCTCCAAAGAAGCAAAGAATTTAGTCTGTTCTACAGAAAGAACAAAGACTTAACTATGAATGGCAATGCAGATAACAGGTACTTGTAGGACCCGCATTCAGCCAAATAGCAAACAAGCTATGTATTCCTATGTGGTGGAACCGTAATTCCATAAAAATCGTCTAAGCAGAGTTTTGTACCGATTTCGATGAACCACTCGGAAACAATAGCACTACACGAGGCTTCACAAGAATGTGTTTGGTTTCGGCGGATGATTCACCACATCCAGCAGTCATGTGGATTGAATGCCGCACTAACCCCCACTATTATCTATGAAGATAAATGCAGCTTGTGTTGCACAAGTACAGATGGGTTATGTGAAGAATCCTCTTACAAAGCATATCAACCCTAAGTTCTTCTATGCTCATGAAATGCAAAAGATGGACGAAATTAAGGTACTGCATACTAAGTTATGTGAAAATCTTGCAGATCTATTCACTAAGTCACTTCCAGCATCTAGCTTTGAAAGGTGCGTACGTGGAATTGGAATGATGAGACTTAGAGAAGTGTAGAATTCAGGGGGAGAATCTTCACAAACTCATTACTAAAGCTTGATCACGAAGATCGAGTACCCAAAGAGCAAATCCTGGAGATTAAATAAAATTGGGTGGATTGTACTCTTTTTCCCTTAACGAGTTTTCCTGAAGTTTCTCGGTTAAGGTTTTTAATGAGGCAATTAAGTGCGACATAGCGTAACATGATTCATGTACTCTTTCTCCAAAAATTTTCCCACTGGGTTTTTATGGAGTTTTAACGATACATGGACATGAAGGATGAGAGCCCAAGGGGGAGTGTTAGGAAAGCGGGCCCGGCCAGGAGTCCGGGTCTGGGTGGGCACCTCATCCACCCTAGACTATATATAGGAGGGGGAACCCCCCCAAACCTTGTACACACAATTCATTATTGGAAGAGCAATAAAGAGAAGCCCGTAGTCCCCTCTCATACCTGTGTTCATCTATTGTTCGTTCTTGTGTTCTTGCATCGTTCTTACGATTCTGATTTTGTATACGAGGTAATCGCTCGGACTGGACTTGCCAGCGACGGTTCCTCAACAAAAACTAGCCGCTATCCCAACTTCATCTATCCCGGCCGAGATCCACGTGGATGGATCGATATTTTAACAGTATGCATAGCAGCATTCTTGTAAACCTGATCTACGTCTGACCTCTGTATGATGTATGAGTGGCACGATCACATATCCGAGAGATGACACTTTATTCATCACACAATAACAAGCTGCACATTTAAGGACTGATGTGCGTACTAAGTCAACAATAAATTTACATTACGTTGACAATCATTTGATGAGAAACTACTAGAGAGCAACAATATCACCAACAGTTAAGTGTGTGAGATTAAATTCAGTGTCATAATATATTAGGAAGTCCCGGAGCAAAGTTTGGTACAGGCAATGTTCAGAAGAAAGAAAATTGGACAACATGAACTTACAATAACAGATGAATAACAGAACAATTTCCAACTAAACGTATTAACCAATGCTGGCAGTGTGAGCCACAATTCTCTAAACACAAAAAAATTTATATTCTATTGGTCGTCTCCATTAGCCAAACAAAATGCCTCCCAGATCCCAAGGAAAAACTACAGGTATTATTGGACTTCTATCTTCGCTATCCAGTCACTGAGGCTCCATACAGCAGTAGGATTTGTTGCAATTGCCTCCGATGTAGTTCCCAATCATATATTTAGCTCTGGGCACCGACCGGACTGAGAAAGGACGGCCATATTTACGGTTTTCTCGGGCATTCAGGGTTTGCTGCGCTTTTTGGATTCACTGTAAAGAATAACGCCTATAACTGTGAGTGTGTAACCAAGCATTCCGGTTACAGACACAGGATTCCTGAATATTAGAATTGAGACAACAACTGCCACGGCACCTTTTGCATTCCCGAGGACCTGGAAACAACAATGGATGTTAAATCTTTGAACCGTAATTGTCAATCTATCGCGGAAGCTTATTCATTAATTTCAAATCCATTTCATAAATGAACTAAGGATTTAATGTCTAATTCTTGAACAGACTAAGACAATAGCAAGACCCAGTGCATAGTTATGTACTAGCAAGTGGACAAAATACAACAATTATGATGGTGTTTTGTGCAAAAGAAGACGAATAGATATACTTATGGGAGCTGCTAGCCCACGCTATATATTTCCAACAGTATTGCAGTTTCATGAAGTTCCAGTTGCTTAAAAGTTCCAGATTTCAAGTGAAGTTTCAACTAGGTTTCAACGTGTTTCAAAAAAAAAAAAAAAGTTTTAGATTACGAGTTTGATGTTTCAAGCATGTTTTGTGGAAGTTTCAGAAATGCTTTCAGCGCTTTTCATTAAGTTTGAGAAAAGTTTCAAATAAGTTTCATAAAAAAATTTGCAAGTTTCAAAAGTTTCAAAAAGGTTTCAAAGAAGTTTCAATCATGAACGAGACAGGATGAAACTTTCGAATTTCAAGCAAGCTTCACATGTATTCGAAGCTCGAAAAGAATGAAGCTTAAAGTTTCAGATGTGTTTCAAGTTTCCAAAAAAATGAAACTTCAAGTTTCAAATCCAAAACTTTAAATTTCAAAAGTGATATTAAGTTTCACTGGTTTGAAGTTTTAACCGTCACATATCTGAAATTTGCGAGTTTTAAGCCAAGTAACAGAGTTTCACACAAATTTGGAGGTTCTAAAGCCTCAAGTATCATAGAGTTTCATCAACAGATTTGAAATTCCTAAAATCCACAAGTATCATAGAGTTTCAGAAAATTTTGGAAGGTTCCACAACCAAGTAACAAAAGAGTTTCACACAAATTTTGGAGGTTCTAAAAGCCAAGTATAATAGAGTTTCAGCAAGACTTGGAGGTTCTAAAGCCAAGTATCGTAGAGTTTCAACAACTTTTGATGTTCTACAAGCCAAGTTTAATAAAGTTTCAACAATTTCAAAGAGTTTCGCAGAGTTTCAAGTTCAAAAATATAGGTTCTAATAAAAATTTCGAGGAGTTTCATAGAGTTTCTCGTGGTTTCAAGTTCCAAAACGCAAGTTTCATGCGATTTTCAGTTTTAAAGATGTAAGTTTCATGTGAGTTTCATGTCATTTCAGTTTCAAAAATGCAAGTCTCACAAAAAGTTTCAACAAATTCAACCAAGTTTCAGGCAAGTTTTGAACAAGATTTAGTAAAAATTTCGAAGTTTCAAGCGAGTTTTGAAGAGTTTCAAGCAGATTGAGGCATGGTTCAAATCAAAACATCAAGTTCCAAAGAGGTTTAAAAAACCACACTTCAAGTTTCAGCATGTTCATCATGGTTATTAAGGCGGTAAGGCGAGGCGAGGCGACCCACCCCCCTCACACCTTTTAAGCGTTAAGGCGCGAGGCGAGGCGACCATGGTAGTTAGGATCGCGATCCTACTCTTAGAGTCTTACGATTTTACGAACCCACGACAGCTTGTCGATCCGAGTCTCACTGTCGATCCGATCCTACTCAAGGTAGTTAGGATCGCGATCTTACTCTTAGAGTCTTACGGTTCTACGAACCCACGACAGCTTATCGATCCTACTTGTAGAGACTTAGGGCAATTGTTTTTAGAGACCAGGCTTTGCTGATATTTTATTTTAGAGCAAAATTTGTTGATATTAATTTCTGAGAATGAAACTATAAATAAACAAGGAGCATGCAAAATATTATATCGTGTGGTAATGTCGTTCTCTCAGAGTTGTAACTATATCACCCATCATGTCGAACCATTATGCTTTTCTTTGTGTGATAAGAAGTGTTTTGCCCTTTTTGGTAATAAGTAGCGGTAAACCTTATAAGAATCATACAAACTTATAGTATAGATAGTAAATATGTGTATTTTACAAACCAGTAGAATCGCCGATTCTACGATTCGATCTACGATTCGATCCTACCAGAGGCAAATCGATCCGACTCAGGATCTCGACTCTGACTACCTTGGAGGTGACGCCTTACACACTCTTAAGGTGCCACAGGCGGAGGAAGATCCGGAGGTGTGAAAGAAGAAGAGCAGCAGACTGTGTAAGAAGAAGAGCAGAACAAAAGAGAAAGCAAAAAAGAAAAAGACTAACCTCAAGTTAAGCAGCCCATCACCCATTCCGACCCAAGCCCAAGCTGTTCATGCGTGAGGACTTCTCAACCCTATATATCAAAGCTCAAGACCCGCACACAAGATCCTCCTCCTCTCCCGCCCTCCTCCCTTCCCTACCCCTGGCCCCTTCCCTACCCCGACGGCGGCGTAGATCCTCGCCCTTCCCGTCCTCCTCCCCTTCCCTAGCCCGGCGGCGCAGATCCTCGCCTCTCTCCTGTCCTCCTCCTTCCCTAGACCGGTGGCGCAGATCCTCGCCGAGCTCTCCTCCAGGGAGGCTTTCTCGCTCCCCGACGCCCGCTAGGCCTCCTGCCACCGTCGTCGCTGGCGCCCTCGCTCCCCCGTGTCGGCCTGGCTCCTCGATGTCACCCCGAGGTCTCTCCCGCCTGATCCGGCGACGGGCCTCCTCGCCCGCCCCGCCGGATCGGCTCTCCAACGTCGACGGCGACGCGGCGACGGCAAGGCGACGAGCGACGGTAAGGCGGGGGCGACGCCTTGGCTTCCGGCGGCGCCTTACCGCTTAGGCGACGCTTAGGCGACGCCTAGGCGACGCCTTAATTACCATGATGTTCATTCACCCCAGAGCTCACTAATTGGAGACAGGGATGAGATGACGGGCTTGCCGGCGTGCGACGCCTCCACACCAACTCGTGGCACCGCCAGATGGCCAACCGAGCATTCCGCACTCCACCTTGCCTTCTCGAGCTCCCTACTGCTGCCGGAATGGATGAAAGTGGGTCGGCATGAGATCCGCAACCGTCGTCGCCGACGGGATGGGATGGGGGTAGCTCGGTATGAGATCGCTGCCGCCGTGCCCTACTTGAGCACTGCCCTCGTGCATGCTTGGGCTTGCTGCCGCGTGGCCTGCTTGCGCACCACCGCAGCACATGCTCCGCTCACCTCCGCAAGGATCGAATAGTGGTGGCTCGGCATGAGATCAACCCATGGCGGTAGTGAATCGTCCAGGTGGTGCTCAGTGGAGATAGGAAAGGATGGATCTGGATAGGGGATATAGTGAGAGAGAGGGTCTAGGAGGGTGGGGAATGGAGAGAGAAAGAACAATGGGAAGAAGTCATCGAGTGATTTGAGAGGCAGTTGTGGTCGCTCCGATTTGTTCGATCCAATAGCAAAAGGCTATCCTGTTAGATGAGGTAGGGACAGTATAGCGTTTTCTAGATTTGCTCTATACTTATTACCCATCTATCTAAGGGCTAGAAATTCCTACGTTAATTGGTAAAAAAAGAAATATATACACTATCGATCGTCGTGGGTCCAGATTATAACAGTCCAGATTAAAAGAAAATCCATGTCGAGTACAACAAAACTAAAATTCGGAATAAAAATAAAAGAAGCAATTTGATTTCTATACGAATTCCTAAGTAAAACGCCTAAATAATTTGATTTTGGAATAAAAAAACAAACAAAAGAAGGTAAATAGATTTGTATACAAAATCCAACCAAAAATTAACTGAAATTCTCCTAGGCCAGAAATTCTCATGTTAATCGGTAGAAAATAGAAAGATATACACTGTCGATCGTCGTGGGTCAAAATTACAACGGTCAAGATTAAAAGAAAAAGTCCACATCAAGTAAAATAAAATTGAAATTCGGAATAAAAATAAAATAAAATTAGTATTTTTATTTCCATACGAATTCCTAAGTAAAATCCATCAATAATAAGAATTTGGAATAAAAAATAAAAAACAAAAATGGCAATTAGATTTGTATACGAAAGCCAACCAAAGAATTACAAAAATTCAGAATAAAAAATAAAATTAGCAATTTGATTTCGATACAAATTCCAATAATTATAATTCAGAATAAAAATTACACAATAATTGACAATTAGATTTGTATACGAAATCCAATAAAAAAATAACTGAAATTCAGAATAAAAAAATAAAATTAGCTATTTGATTTCGATACGAATTTCAAAGTAAGGTCCCTAAATATAAGCTCTCCTAGGCAAGAAATTCCCATGTTAATAGATGAAAAAAGAGAAAGATGTACACCATCGGTTGTCACGGGGTCCCGATTATAACGGGTTTTGATTAAAAAATAGTCCATGTCAAGCACAATAAAACTGAAATTCGGAATAGAAATAAAATAAAATTAACAATTTGATTTCCATACGAATTCCTAAGTAAAATCCCTAGATAATTAGGACTCGGAATAAAAAATAAAGAAAAAATGGCAATTAGATTTGTATACGAAATCGCACAAAAAAATGAAATTTGGAATAAAAATAAAATAAATTTAGCAAGTTGAATTCGATACGAATTCCAAGAATTATAGTTCAAAACAAAAATGAAACAATAATTAGCAATTAGATTTGCATATGAAATCCAGCCAAAAAATAAATGAAATTTGGAATAGAAATGAAATAAAAATTAGCAATTTGATTTCAATACGAATTTCAAAGTAAAATCCCTAAACAGTTGTAATTCAGAACAAAAACTAAAGAAAAACTAGCAATTGGATTCGTATATGTATTCCAAGAAACAATAACTGAAATTCTGAATAAAAAGAAAAAGAAAATTTGTCATTTGATTTCAATACGAATTCCAAAGTAAAATCCCTAAATAACTAAATTTCAAAATAAATTAAATAAATTTAGCAACAGGACCCAAGGTCTCTCCTCGTCTTGCCTCTGCTTTCTTTCCTCCCCCCTTCTCTTTTCGCCTTTGTTTGCGTTTCTTGATTTATTTATGAGTCTCCTGTGTTGATCCGATCGATATGCTTGTTGTTTCTTGCTTGCCGATCCAGTCACTGGGCAACGCCTACGGGATCTGGTCACCGTGGTGTCCTTCACCTGGACGCCTAAATTGCTAATCGCTCGCCTAACTGCTAACAACCTAGGCGATGACTCTTGGCGTCCACCCTGGGGCGCCAAGATGCCTAGGCGTCGCCTAGGCGACCCCTTGATAAGTATGGTTGGCTAACGTCGAAGAAGAGAAACGACCGACACAAGAGAAGGGGCCACCGAGCATGTATAACATCATGTATGTGTATGTACATACATGCATTCATACGAATAGAAGCAGGGGTATACAGAGGTTGAGGAGCAAAAAGCTTAAAGTAGAAATGGCACAGTCGTAAGGAATAGGCTCAGGGTCACAAGAGAAAGCGTGACACGTGTCCCACTGGGATCGACAATGGTTGCATATGTAAGCGTGTTGATGTCGCAACGATTAGCAATAAACAATAATTAGGGAGAAATAGAAGAAAACTATGTGATAAAGTACTGCACTGGAAAGGGTAGTAGCTGAGGGGTCGATCAAGAATTGGACTTGCTGTTAAAGATTAGAGCAAAAAAATTGTGACAACGAGATGAGATAGAAGACACACGGTTCGATGGGGCAGCTGGCGTGTGAGGGTAGATACGTTCAAGGTACGTCGCCAATGGAGCATCAGTGTGCGTGAGCAAGGTACTCTAATACCATGTAAACTAATAAGAATTCGCCACACACATAATCAACTTATTATTTGATATTAAATAGAGGTACATGTGCATGCATATAATTTGAAAAAAATAATGGAGTAAGAATAGAGGTATGCTGCTACATGATCTATGCATGTGAAGAGTGGTTACGTTTCGAAAAACCTCAACAACTTATTATACTCAATAATTTTCTTTCATCAAAGCATGTACTTCAATTATGTTTGTCAAGTAGTATTTTTCTTGAAGCTTCTATTGTTATTTCTAATGTTTAGGATATCTTTTAAATATAAATAACCTGTAAGATAAATAACTGCTCTGTTCCGTGGGCTTCTTTCTATTAAAGTGGGTATAACTTGAATTTGTAGATACTATACGTACGTGTTTGGAAAATTACTTCCCGACGTAATTAAAAAAAGTTTTTAAATTTGCGCTAGTCCTACATTTTTTCTCTGTGGACCGAGGAGAAAGGGGGCCAGAATCATTGTTTCGGTTGCCATTTTTGTAGCTTTTAAAGCTGGACAAATTTTTGGGCTTCGCACTGTTGAAAAACAAATCCATGAATTGGATCTCCGAGGGGGCCGGAATCATTGTTTCGGTTGCCATTTTTGTAGCTTTTAAAGCTGGACAAGTTTTTGGGCATCGTACTGTTGAAAAAAAATCCATGAATTGGATCTCCGAAGATTGAGGAACAAGAGGAGATCCATTAAAAGGACTTTACCCAGGATGAGAATGGACCAGTTATTAAATCTTGGATGGAAATTTCGCGTAAATATATTCTCAAGCATTTGAGTTATATCATTCGATACTTCAAACTTCCAACTTGCTAGTTATCAATACATAGAGCCAATAGGCGTTCAATAGGGCATTTAAGTTACATTCTCCAACTGGATTATGCAATGGGCTGCTGACCTCTTCATGATCACAATAATAGCAGTGCAGCAGAACGGTAAGGTAAATCCCAATACAACCTCATTCAGTTTGACTGACCTATAAATTACATGCATGCTACAATTACTGATGGCTATTGCCAATTACTTGTCACACATCCCAATACTAAACGCAGGCAAGTACATAGTTCATACTGTATCCTATTGCAGAGTTTTTTTAGAAAAAGAAAACTATATCCTATTTACCCACTGGTCAGTGGGGCAATATGCACTCAACAGACAACCGAAATATTCTACAAAACTTGAAGTTAGATACCACGTTGGAATTATGTACATTTTAAATCAGGAACTGTTTTAAGCATATCTAGTTATACGAGGCAGCAGCAGTGAGCATATTTTCAAATTCAGCAACTGACGGGTTGAAAACACTAGAATCTACCACCCACATTAGGAATGACGATTTTTAATATTGTCACCTCAAAAGCTACGGTGCATCACTTAAAAGCCAAATATGTTGCTGTGGTAGTGATTTAACTTGACTATGTCTAGGGGGGGGGTGTTTAAATGTGAAGTTTTTCAGCAAGAAAGACCAAATGTAAAACAACTTCTTGCACATTACTAAAATGTACTCCGGTAACTTATGCACAGGGATGAATTAAAGAGTTAGATAACATGCCATACCTGTAGAGTCAATGCACTAGTATGTTTGGTCACCAAGAAATTGGTCAAATTGACGAAATACGCCAAGCAAGAATTGAACAATAGCAACCAAACAATCGTGAAATCCTTTTTGGCCAGTTGTATTGTAACACCAACAACATTATCCTCCATAAAGATAGTAGCAGGAAGCAAGAAAATAACGGCAATTGGAGCCATGTACAAGAGCAGATTCATAGAATTAAGCTTCTCCCTGCAAGATGGCAGAATAGACAAAGAGTCAAAATTAACCTAAAAAGGATAAACCCTCAAAATCCCTACAGCATCCAAATAAATGAGAAATATCCATATGTTTATGAAAGTAATATTAGAATCTAAGGTCATGTATACAAAATAGGTCATCTATACAGAAATGCAGAGAAGGATGGATTACCCCTCAGATGACAGAAGAATTCCTTGCAACACCGTCTTCAACGCCCTTGCAGCAGTCGCTCCAATGCACATGATGAATCCAAAGAGATGAAAGCTAGGCTCTCCCTGTAAGTTTGATTTTACACGATCCATATTAGTTGATGATAGAAATACTCCTCCTAAACCTTTCTCATAGTATGCATGAATAGCAACAGCTTGTTAACTTGTGAAGTTACATGTTAATTCCGATGATCCTAGTTAGTCATCCCACAATTAAGGTATGTTGTGTTGCATGTAATAATAAGTTAATAACTACACAAAGCAGTATCTGTTGCAAAAGAATCAGCTTATAATAGCACAATTAACACCACAATGTCCAATGAATGCATAAAAAACTTCAACGACGATCTCAAACAGGAGCAACACTATTGCGAGCAACTGAGCATCCACATGTTATTTTCATGCCAATCAAAATTTAGTCTTTCTCCCAGCTCCAATTTTGAAATACTTAAATCTAACTTTTCAATGCATTGAAACTTACCAATAAGGTTTTTCTAGTACTACACAACGAAAGGACGTCTTGGACATTCACAAATTCACTGCGGGAGTTTTGCGGCAGAACAAGTTATATTTCCTGAGGAACCCATCTCCCTCAATGATTGCACGATCACACAAACACTCAGTCAACTGGATTACTCTCAAGGGCGGAGCCAATTGGGCCCACCCGGTGTCACAGATATTATCATGTATATACTATTCATGCACCCCTAGTCCAAATTTTTTAGTCATTTTATTCTCTTTTTATTGGTCATTGAGGCCGAATGATACATTTTATCAATGTTTGCCGTATAAATTACTATTTAGTACAATGTTGCTTGAAAATTATATATGCTGTTATATGTATGTTGAAGTGGTGAACCCCGATCATTTTCATTCTAGTTTCGCCCTAGTACTCTCCGGCCAATCAAACAGCAAAGATAATGAACTATGGCTGTGTCAGTTACTCTTATAAATTGGCGGCTGCCTGTGTTAGTGTTTAACAAATGCCTTGACATGAGGCGAACTATTCCCCAAACTCATTATCTCCATAATCCAATACCCTAATGGAAAGGAATCATCGCCATTTCCGACAGCACGCCCTGATCAACGCAAGCTAGCCACCTACTCCCTCCGTTTTTTTTTTACTTGACGCAGTTGATTTTTCACGCTCTTCGAGATGTGACTTTGACCACAATTTTTTATAACTTTTACATTAAAATGTACTAATAAAATTAATATTATGAAAGTATTTTCAACGACTGTCTAATGATATAATTTTTATATAACCAATCTAGATAGTTTTAAATTTATTGGCACCGTGAAAACTCAACTGTGTCAAGTAAAAAAAAACGGAAGAGTACCATTTTACTCCAATTCTAATCAGACACTACGACAGATCTTCTTCCCCTCATCAGCTAGATCTCACCACTCGTGAGTCCCAAGTTAGCCAAACCTGAATTCCCCCCAGATCCAACCCCAGCACCACCAGATCTATCGAAGCGAGAGATGGAGAAGGAATAGGCAATAACTTACGCCGCTGGCGATGACGACCCCGGTGACGACGGGGACGAGGGTGAGGTACGTGACCCAGGACTCCCGCTTGACGGTGATGATGTAGGCGAAGACGGCGGTGAAGAAGGGGGTGGTGGCGCCGACGGCCTGATTGAAGGAAACGGGGAGGTAGCGGAGCGAAACGTTGCCAGAGACGACGGAGCCGCAGAAGACGAGGCTGAGAGCGGCGATCTTCGCGAGCTGGACGCGGGAGCGGACGAGCTGCATGGGCACGACGCGGAGCCAGGCGATGGCAGCGTAGGAGAGGAGCGCGCAGGCGGACATGTGGCACATGGTGAGGAAGATGGGGTACTTGAAGCCGTAGTTGCTGAGGAGGTACTTGTTGAGCAGGAGCACGCCGATGTTGGAGGAGTACCACGCGGTGACGAGCCCCACGGTGAAGAACCGCCCGTTCCCCGCCGCGCCCGCGCCGCCCGGCGACGGCGAGGCACCGCCCTTCGCCGTCATCGCGGCTGGTCGCGAGCGAGCGCGCGCGCGGATCTGGGGAGGAGGAGGAGGAGGGGAAGGTGGTGGCGGTGGTGGGAATGGGTCGTTGGGTTGGGTTGCGGGTGAATTGGTGCTGGGTTTGGGCTCGGAGCGGAGGCGTGTGAGCCTGTGTTTATGGGAGGAGGCGGCTCTGTCGGTGGATGGAGGGAGAACGGACGGGAGGGGAGAGATTTTGCTTTTGTTGTTGTTTTTTCCTTTCCTTTTTTGCCGTGTTTTTTGTGGAGGTTGGTTTTGTTTCATTTATCGACTAGTAGGTGTAGCTCGGCTTTGAGGTTGAGGGGAATGCATATTGCAATATACGTTTTTTGCAAAAATAAAAAATAAAAATATATACCATATCAAATGTTAACACCGGTGAAAAACTCATCCATGTAGAGGTATTTAACTTCTAGATTTTGAGTTGAAACGATGCCACAATGAAAACAAACCCATAAGATTTGAACGAGTTGTTACATTGATTTTCTGTTACGAAGAACTCTCCAATATTGCTGGTAGCGTGCCCGGATGATGGTGGGCTAGTGGTGACAAATAAGGGTTCAGATTTCTTCATGGGGGTGACAGGTGGCAAGGGTGCTGTCGGCCATAGGTTCAGCAGCTAGTGATGGGTAAAGGCAACGAGGTCAAGAGTCAATTTAGGTGTTATGCTAGTGGCGCCAGGTAGGGAGAAGAGGTGGTGCAACGAGCTTCTTTCTTTAGTATGAGCATCAACAGAGTCGTAGGCGTAATCCCACCTTTCTATTATTCATTTTAGATACATCATGTTTTTATTAGCGCAATTGTAACCATATTTTCACCAATTTTCTTATTTTATCATGTTTATCATCACAAATTAAAATTATGTTTTTTTCTTCTTCTTCTTTAGAAGCAGTGCTATACAAGCACACTCATAAATTTGTTTCCTTTTTAATAGGCCGTTACATGGCTTTTAGCAAGAGTATGGTGTGATAATTTAGTGGCATCGGTTATACTGCACTTCCATGGTAGGCTCTTAATGATCACTACCTATCTACTGCTACTCTGCTAGTACAAAATCAGCAGGTGTGCTTGGTCAAAAGTTTGGCAGGAAACCCCAGTTGGCAACGACCTTAAGTTTGGCGGCAGAGCATGAAAACACCGGCCGGCTCTAAAACCCAACTACATCTGTACATGTACATCAATTAGAGTTGTGCAATTAGGAAAATAGTTTTTGGCTATCGCGGCCGATGTGCCATGGATACACTCAACAGCGAGCCGAGTGATTGCCTGCGGGCTCGGTCGCCCGGTGGAACGCCGCTACTCCAATACGAACCGGTGGCGAAGTGGTCGTGCTGGGACACCGGACTCGCTTTCCGCGTGCCATTTGGAGGAAGGCAGCGAGATGCTTCCTGCAGCTAAGCACGGCAGTTAACGAGTAGTAGTAGTACTTAGCAACGACGTGTGTCACGTGTATCAACTATCAAGCTTTGTGTTTTACTGCTAGTAGTACTGGTAATATCTACCCAGTGCCGAGTTAGCACGGTCGCAAGTATAGCAAGCTGCCGAGTTAGCACGGTCGCAAGTATAGCAAGCAGCAGCAGTACGATTGGACTGTACATGATCGGTGAAAAGAGGAGAAAGCTATCGCGAGATTGGCTCGCTTTTGGCAGCAGAAAAAGCGGTGAAGCTTACAGGCGAAAAAGGCAGAGGCTAATGAGCGGGAGGCATATCCTGATTGCTCCCCATTTCGGAGGAATCGTTTCTTTTCCTCGACTTTACGGTGTTGCTGATGAGATGGGGTCAGCAACCACAAGCAAGAGCGTGAAGAGGAAAAAAGGCTACACACCGTACGATATACTCCATATGGTCTACTAGAAAAGCGATCGCAAAAATCGTACGCGAATGAGCTGCCTCGAGGGAGACCATCTCACGCGGTCCAAGATTAGACCATGCGTAAGTATCAGTACACGGAATTCAGTCATTGACCAAGTTTTCTGAACTATACCAACTCCGTTGCTCTACAAGATTTCTTTTACTCGGTAAAAACCTGACAAGTTGCTGATGCCAGTTGCTGGCTCCTGCATGATACGTGCGGACGCCGCCTGGCTCTCCCTCCCTCTTCGCGCCCCGGCTCTCCTGCAGTTCTACGATGAGGTGATATTCAAATTTACGCCACAAATTTATGTTGACTGCAAGGTAGCTCGCTTTCACCAGCTGAACCTTATCTTCCCTTTTGTTCTCCTTTACTTATTTGATAATCCCAGAGTACTTCCTCTACTGGGTTGTTGAGCTCAAATGTATAGGTTACTTCTTTTATTTCTTTCACTCTATAAGCAAATATTGTCAAGCTTAGAATCTTCATGTAATAATGTCATAATCTTAAAACTCATTGTCTAATATGTTTTAAAGGACCACCACTGTCTTGGGCAATTAACATTACCAACTTATAGAAAACATCCTCTTTAACAGCTTCAGGTAATTTTTTACTTTCCACTCTTTCTGTCCCTGTTCTCTGAATTTTATTATCTTTTGAACTCTGTTGCAATAAAAATCTCATCACGATGGTTATTACGATTCATTCAAAGGAACTATCACATCAGAGGTCCATGGACAACATTAATATTATATTTATGGCTACGCCATTGATATGAATTATGTATTTAATCAAGCTTAGGAACTAGCTATTCTGCATGGATCATAAAAGGCTGGCAATGTCTTCCTTTTTTGTTAACGGAAGACCCAGGCTAGCTTTGAAGAAATTATTATCGAGCATGCCATCTCCTTTTCCTCGCAGTACCTATTAAGGTGACATTTGGGGTGGCGCTGCATGAAATAAGTGCTGCCTTTCAGATTGAAGATGCTTCACCATGCCGTAGAAGCTGAAGTTTTATGCAATGTCATTGGTAATGTCCTAATGGGTCTTGCAGAACAAAACAAGGTGGCACATTCAGTTTCCATGAAAATACTGAATGAAGTTGTACGCATCTTTCAGATTTTTGCAGAAGAAGTTGAGGCCACAGTTCAGGGAAGGATCCCGCTCTATTTTCTCTCGGTACATTCCTACCTTATCAGTGTGTTTCCTATCAGCAAATTAATTCGTGTTCTTAGTTGTTCTAGGCAGCAGGTGTTGGAGTCTTTGTGGCGGCTGACGAGGACGGCCCGCGATGCCTTGCAGACGCACCAGGACACCACGGGTCTGCGTGCCGTGGAGTGATGGAGGACGTTCGCGCCTTCCAACCTGGAGTTACTGATCGCTTTAAACATATCCCTTGCTATTACTGTAAATAATTCACTATAGATGATATGCCTAATTATCCATTTCATATTTGCATGCCTCTTATTTTAGTAAACGTTGTAGCTATTTAGTTTAGTTTAGAAAACTCCAGTGTTACACTCTAAATATAATTGATTTAGCTTATTCTCTAAATTCTAAGATAGTGCTGTGATCGGGTTATGCATCGAACTCGCTATTCCTGTTCGTACCTCACAATATATGATTCATGAAATTTAATATTTTATATCACAATATGACTTCATTGGCTGCTAAATAGACCTGCTCCATTATGTCAGGTGTTACACTCTAAATATAATTGATTTCATTATTCTCTAAATTCTAAGATAGTAGTATGATTTGGGATTGGGTTATGCATCGAACTCACTATTCCTGTTCGTACCTCACAGTATAGCCATCCAAATCAATTTTGTCGGATTCTCTTTATCAGTATCTTTCATAGCGCAATTACCGTTAATGCTACATGATTTATACATTATCTATACATCGCGGTCGCCGTTATGCTCCATCACTTACATTTGCTAAATGCTACTGTTGTTTTAGGTCATTCTATGCATGTAAGTTACTACTAATGTTAGTCATCAGCAATAAAATTGCAAAGCTAGGTCTTTATAGGTTTTGTTTAACGATATCGTTAATAGCAGCGTCAACATTAAAAATATTTCAGATTTTCCCCCCTTCCCCTTTGGCATTACTGTACTAACTATACTCTGTTAATTTTTCGTATTACACCGTTAGCTATTTGCATTTGTCTTTTTAGATATAATTGCTCTCATTTTAACTCCTATACAACAGTCACATTTATTATGCTTCTCATTAGTTGTTTCTTTGTACTTTAACATACTAAATTTAAACTTTCTCAACAAATCAACTTCATGAAGCCATTTGTGGGTGGAAAGGTTCTAACTGAATTGTAGATTTTAGCCTCTTACCTAATTATATCATTGTAGATTTTAGCCGTTTGCGTTGCACCCATTCTTAGCTATTTCCATTCATCAGTTTATTCCTATGCCTCATGATGTTTTGATCAGGTACCTTTTCGAGGTTCTCTTTCAATAATTATGCTTATCTAGGTTGGGCCTTTTGTGATAGTAGTAAGCCAGGACGTGCTCATGTACCTCCTACCAGGTATACACTTCTTTGTCCATAATTACAACTTTTTTATATGATAAGATCTGATTGCATTAAATGTATTTCTTTGTATTCGATCAGCATTTGTATGAACTATGAAGCCGTGTCCATTTCCTTCTCCAGAAGTTCAATTCTTTTTTCCTGGTTGTTTTGGCTACCATGTTTACATAAAAGATTATTATGATATTTACACTAAAGCATACAGCCAGCCATCAAAAGATTGGTAAGTTCGGACACATTCTTTGATCATTTGAGGAAAATAACAAAAATTCCAGGGCAGAATCGTCTGTGACCGATAGCACAGGCTAGATCTTGCCCAATAGTAAAATAAGCACATGCCCTGGCAGCTGGAATGTTTTTCCCAGCCTAGAACAAATGCCTCCAGAGAAGAATATTCCCCTACGCTCCAACAATACTTAACATCCAGGACTATACAAGTACACAGTCAACTACTCGGCAATCACCTAGTAACTAGTAAGGTTGCTATAAGAAAGGAACCTCATTGACCTGTCAATTGGTCATATATCAAGGCAACCAAGGAGCGCAATTTTCTTCGTAAGGCGGAAAGTTCGGCGAAAGTTTGGCCAGATTAGTACCGCCGAAGCCTGGGCGTTCGATGACCGCCATAAGAGCATCTCCAGCAGGAGCTCTCAAAACAGAGCTCCTACTTTTAATTGGCGCTTCTCTACTACTTTGCGCGCTTTTTCTGGCCAGACTCAACAGAGCCCTCAAAATGTGCCCTACTTAATTCCTCTATTTCTCACACACTATATGCATATGTATTTGAGAACATCACATTATATAATAATTTATTTAAACTATAACTCTAAAGCACTATACTTAAAATTATGAATGAAAATACAAATATTCAAATTTAAATTCAAAGACAAATTTGGTCCGAATTTAATGATAGTCGATCACAACATAGTTTATAACATCTCTGCAAATCAAAATAACATAATCATCAAATTTGGGCGGGGGAAGGAGCGGGCGCGGGAGGGGAAAAAGGCTGGCGGGGGAAGAATCGGGACCAAGGCGCGCAGGAAACCGTGATTTGGGGGCTTGGCCTAGAGCCCCCAGGAATGAGGGCTTGAGGGGATTTAGGCCCTCAAATTTGAGGGCTCTAGTAGGGCCTCTTTGACCTCTCTTTTGTCTCAAGCCCTCAAATTTGATTTTAGGGGCTCAAGTAGGGGCCCTGCTGGAGATGCTCTAGGACTCAGGTGCAATTCACAGAGACAACATAGAGCAACAGTTTTTAGGCAATGCGTGCCACGATGGCATGCAGGAAGAACAAGGGAACAATTGCTCAGTCACAGCTATGGTGCCTTGAAGTTTAACAAAAAAAAAAAACACATAAACCTGTTAGACAACAGCACGACTGAAGGGTTTGACCAGTCCCTAAGAGCAAACAAAATTGCTTTACTCCTCTATTAATAAAGCATCCAGCACCTAGCAAATATTCAACTCTTTGGGCTCTAACTGCATGTGAACATGACTACTTTCCTCTTGTAGAGTTGGAGAGAAAACAAGACTACTTTGCTTAGAAGAACATAAGTTACAACATATAGGATTTTAGTGATAATGGGTATCCCTATGAGACTGAGTACAAAGTAAAACCACGCTATTTTGTTGTTCTCCAGATTCTAACCAAATAGCGTTGTCACGCTCCCGACTGATAATACGCAGGATGAGCTACTCGGCAGAAGAGGAATGGGCCGGCGGAAGCGTAAGCCCACCACCAGATATGCTACAGATGAATGGGCCACTTAAGTGCCGGGCTGTCGAGGCACAGTAGCGCATCGTCTAAGCCTCCCTCTACGTCTTGTTTTTTCGGTTGTTAAATAGTGCAGCCCTGGTTGGGGAAAGGCAACGAATGTAAAGAACATAATATCCCTTCTCCTACTTGCTTCCTCCTACCCCTGTTCTTCTTCTTCTCGAACAACTTTCCCTTCTCCCTCAACTCCATCTACCTATACTTGTTGATATTACTGAATATACAAACTGGGTACATAACATTTGGTATCAGAGCACCGATCCTAGCGACGGCAGACAATCTGGAGAGACCCAAATACCAAACCCGAGCGCAAGAAAAGGCGGCGGCTATGGAGCAGGAGATGGCGGCACTTACTCGGGCAATCCAAACGCTGGTGGAATCGGTAGCAAAGATCAAGCCAGTGGTCTTGGATCTAAAGGATTGGACACCGATGATAGTGGCCACAGTGGAGGATTTGCGTGGTGAAGTTGGTGAATTACGTGATCAAGTCCATCAGATGGTTAAGGAAGCGCCCAAGACGATCGAACTGCCACCATTATTGCCTACCCCGGAACGCCTGAGAATCAAGGAGCCCAAGGAGGAAGCTGATCAAAGTCTCGTAACAAATAGCCAAGGCGCAGCAAGTCTGAATCGGGGAAGAATCTTAGGCAATCATAGTCCAAGGTCATTACCGCACAATGGTACGTATGGTTTACATCCCCTACCCATGCCTCCGTCTGATTCCGGGGATTGGGGAGGTAGGAGCATAGGAGGGCATTATCATCATCCAGCGCCACCGAAATTGGATTTCCCCCAATTTGACGGCGATAATCCGAAGGCGTGGAAGTTGAAATGTGAAGTATATTTCGAGTGTGTGCTACCCGGACAGAATTATGGGTTAGCATAGCTACCATGCACTTCGGTGGAAAGGCGCTGCTATGGTTACAATCCACTCAAGCACACACCAGTTGTACCAACTGGGAGGAGTTTGTGGAGGCAGTTTGCTTGCGTTTTGGGAGAGAAGAGTTCCAACAGCAACTTTGTAGCTTCAATCGTCTGAAGAAAATTGGAACAGTCACAGAGTTTGTGGAAAAGTTTAATGAATCCATGCATAACCTCCTTGCTCATCATACTTGGGATCCTATGTTTTTTGTGACGCGGTTTACAGATGAATTAAGGGGTGAAATCAGGGCGGCTGTGGTCTTGCATCAGCCAAGGGACCTCGATACGGCTGTCTCGTTGGCTTGCTTGCAGGAAGAAGTGTTGGAGACAATGAGGCGTGAAGCGCACCAACCAGAAATTGTGTCAGGAGGACGACCCACTACCTGAACGGCGATGCCGCTACCTATGCCACCGGGAAGACAGCAAAGCCTCGTCGGTAGTTGAGCGGAAGATCGGAGAGGAGTAGATGGCTCACGAGCAGGTGGATCGGATGACAAGATGGCTGCCCTCCGAGCTTATAGGCGAGCTAAGGGATTGTGTCACACATGTGGGGAAAAGTGGAGCAGGGAACATCGATGCAGACCAACTGTTCAGCTGCATGTGGTTTAGGAACTTTGGGAATTAATGCAGGGATCAAATCCAGAGTCTGAACTGATAGAAGATGGTAATTCACAAGAGGATGAAGTCATTGCAATTTCTGTAGCAGCTATTCATGGAGCTGAACACCGAAAACTGTGAGGCTTGCGGGCAAAATTCAGGGAATTGATGTTACTATTTTGATTGATTCAGGGAGTACTCACAGCTTTATGAGTGAAAGAATCGTTGTTAAAATACAAGGGGAGCAGAAGTCTCGGGTGGGAATGAAAGTCCGAATTGCAGATGGGGGAACTCTATTATGTATAAGGGAATTCCCTGATTGTCAATGGCAAGTTCAAGGGGTGAACTTCACCACCACTCTGAAGGTTTTAGCACTGGGTTGCTATGATGTCATTGTGGGTATGGATTGGTTAGAGCAACACAACCCAATGATTATTCACTAGCGAAAGAAAATATTGTCATTCATGTATCAGAACAAGAGAGTTGTGCTTCGGGGGCTAAAGGAAAATACATCTAGTGGAGTGATAATGACATCTCAAGCAGAATCGTTGCTCTGGAATGATGAAGTTCAGATAAGTGCAGTAGCACTGGAACCAGCACCCACGCTAGACATTGTTCAACGTATTTTGTCAGAGTTTGCAGACGTGTTCGAAGAACCGATAGGTCTACCGCCAACCCGGGAATTTGATCATGCTATTCCATTGATTCCGGGGGCACAACCAGTCAATCTAAGACCTTACAGGTACCATCCGACGCAGAAGGATGAGGTGGAAAGGTAGGTAGCCGAAATGCTTAAGCAAGGGATTATCCGAACTAGCTCCAGTCCATTTGCGTCACCGGTTCTATTGGTGCCCAAAAAAGATGGAACGTGGCGATTTTGTGTGGATTATCGACATGTGAATGCCATTACAGTGAAGAACCGTTATCCTTTACCAATTATAGAGGAATCGCTGGATGAGTTGACTGGTTCTCAATGGTTCACTAGTCTTGACCTACGGGCCGGATATCACCAAATACGAATGAAGGCGTCAGATGAACATATAACTGCGTTCAAAACCCATCACGTCCGGCAGTAGATCCCACCAATTCACCACAGCAACCAATGGGATCCGCACCTTAACGAACGATCACCTTGGTGAACTCCTCCTCAAAGCGGCGTAGACTCCTCCTCTTCAGAGGTTTGGGCGCAAGTTTTACAACAAGCGTGAGTACACAACCGCACTGCAAATCATACCACAGAATGCAATGTATAGATGCAGGCTTATTCGAAAGGAAAAGGCTTCTGTGGTTCTTTTGCATAAAAGCAACATTTGCAATTGAATACGAATAATATATTGAAATCATAATTCAAAACAAATAGACAATAATAATTTAACATTTGTTTCCACAAAGACACACAGCTAAACAGATTATTTCACATAGCCATATGATTGAGGTCATACAGCTCCCATCCCAACATTTTATGAAAACTACCCCTTGTGTGAAATCTCCAAGCATGTCCATGACCGCGGACACGGTTATTCGAATAGATTGTTTAACACTCTGCAGAGGTTGTACACTTTACCCATAAGATACAACTGGTGTAGCAAGCACCAATCGTAACAAAACAGTTCGGAAACTTCATCTCAAACATTGACATTCTAAGAAGCTTACAAACCGCTATACCAGCTCACATAGAATTGGTATAACACACCATTCGACGTGGAAGACGAATCGCCCCGCGATGCAACCACCAAGTAGTCACACCTCCACCCGTCACACACGGCCTAACCTATCCACCGAACATCAATGCCGAGAATCCATAACTTACTAAGTTAGGCCCGCCCCACACCAGTGCATGTGGTCGTCATCAGAAGGCTCGATTCAATGGCGCACAAAGTTAAGTTCTTAATTGACCAAGGCAAGACTTCCATGTTCTAACTAAGTCACAAAGACCATCATTCCCATCACATAGACCACCATGTCACACGCCTCCACCACTTGCCTCATCTAAATCCTTTACCACCCAGTTGGTTTTAGTGCAACACATGCCATCACGAAGTAACAACACATAGCACACGCTTTTACACTAAGTTCCATAGTCACTTAGTCATAGTTCATATTTGCAACTTTCATGAGATGTGAGACTCAGTAGCATGGCTAAGCAATTGTACTCGCATCTAACCAACCCACGTTGGTGCTATAATATTACCAACTCAACCAATCTAGGGTGACAAGGAATTATGACATACAAGGCCAAGGTGTGATAACAATTTGGATAATAACTATGCCCAAAGCATTTAAATAAATAATTAAAGTAGAATGCAATAATTTAACACAAAGTAATTTGAAAACTGGGTTCAAGATGATCAAAGGTATGACTTGCCTTGGAAAAGGTCTATGTACTGGTCTTGAAATTGGGGTGCTCCTTCTTCCACAAAATTCCCCGACGAATCGACGTCTACTCGCAAACGAGACAAAACAAACAAAATAAATAAATAACAGAGGCAAAACAAACTCTAAAAATTAAATAAAAAAAATCTCAGATAAATAGGGCTTGAATTTAGACAAATTTAGAAATTTGAATGAGCCCAATCGGAGTTAGAATGCAAAAGTTATGAGCTTTGGAAGTTTGGAATTACATAAAATGCTGAAAATAAGATTTTATGAATTTACCGAATTATTTTCCTAAAGGAAAATCAGATTTAAATGCGCAGTCGACGTCGTGAGATTTCGGAAAGGAATAATAAAGAAATCTCGACATGTGGGACCCACATGTCGGAGGTTAGGCTCACGTGGACTAGGTCCACCGAGCTCGGACTCGGGTCCGTGGACCCACCCACGCCGGCCGACGAGGACGCCGACGCGCGCCACGTGGGATGACACGCAGACGCGGGCTAATGCCGGTGCCGACGTGGATGGCCACGCCGACCGACGCGGCGGCTCGGGAACCAAAGGTTCCGCGAACGGCGGCGTTTCACCGCGGTGGATGGTACCGAGGTAGAGGGTGCGATGGCGATTCGGCGAGGTGCTCACCGTGGTCGGGGACGTCGTGGCGGCCGGCGAGCGAGAGCGCGAGAGGCACGCTCAACGGCGACGGCGTTGGAGGTTCTCCGGCGGCGACGGCAGCCCGAGATGCAAAGTCGCGGCGATCTCGAGGGTGGCCTCCAACGGCGACGGGAGGGCCGAACGGCGGGCGGCGACGAACTCCTTTGGCCGTGGCGAAGACGACGACGGCGCCGGGCGTTAGCGCGCTTGATGGCGGCTAGGTTTCCGGGCGGCGAGGCTCTGGTGCGAGGCACGAGGGTCCCGGGCCTTAAATAGCTCCCGGAGGCGTGTCCGCTGGCGACACGGCGCGCGGCAAAAAATCAAGCGGCGCGAGTCCGTCTCGAGACGACGGTGACGTGGCGGTGGGGCCCACCGCGCGGCAGCGATGGCTCGCGCGCGTCAAAGCGGTGCGGTCACGAAGAGGACTCGTGATCGGCCGCCTGCATCTAATCGAACGGTCCACAATAAAAGAACGTTCAGAACCTCCGCTTACCTCACGCACATCCACCGTTCTCGCCGATCCAACGACTGAGAGTGAACGGCAAACCGAGGAGAGAGAACATTATGAGTTCCGAGTTATGCCTTATGGGTTAACAAATGCTCCGGCTACTTTCCAAGGGCTCATGAATACCATTCTCGGACCCTACTTGCGCCATGGAGTCCTGGTATTCATTGACGACATATCGGTGTATAGCCGAACTTTAGCAGATCATGAAGAGCTGCTTCGGCAAATACTTAAAACCTTGAGAAACCACCAACTGAAGGTCAAACATTCCAAGTGTGCATTTGCTCAAAGACAATTAACCTACTTAGGACATATCATCAGCCATCAAGGTGTGGCTACTGACCCAAAGAACATCTTATCAGTTAAGGAGTGGCCTGTGCCAGCAAATGTAAAACAAGTGAGGGGGTTCTTAGGACTGGCCGGATACTACCGAAGGTTTGTCAAGAACTTCGGATTGATCAGTCGACCACTTACAGAATTATTAAAAAAGAATGTGGTGTTCGCTTGGCCTAGTGACAAGGAGGCTGCATTTCAAGCCTTGAAGAATGCATTGATTTCTGCACCCGTCTTGGCTTTACCCGACTTCACGTAGGAGTTTGAAATTGAAACTGATGCATCCGAAAAGGGGATAGGAGCTGTCTTGATACAGAACAAGCATCCATTAGCTTACCTCAGTAAGGCCCTGGGGCCGAGAGCACAAGGGCTTTCGACTTATGAAAAAGAAGGGTTAGCAATTTTGTTGGCTGTTGAGCAATGGAGGACTTATCCGCAGCCTAGGGAATTTTTTGATGCACCTTGGTGATCAGCGGCTTACTATCGTGTGGCAACAAAAGATTATGACCAAGCTTTTGGGATTACAATACAGGATTGTGTATAAGCCTGGGTTAATGAACCGAGCTACGAATGCTTTGTCACGTAGACAGGAGGTGAATGAAATGGAAGTGGTAGCTATCTCCACGGTTATACCAGATTGGATGGAAGCAATAGTGAAAGGGTATCAGTATGACTCTCAGACTAGCAAAATATTGCAGAATCTAACGGTTTCAGGTGGTAGCACCTCAAAGTTCCAGTTGGACAATGGCATTCTCAGATTGGGGCAAAGAGTGTGGGTAGGAAACAATACAACTGTGCAGCAAAATATCTTGAATTCCTTGCACTCCAGTGCTTTGGGGGGACATTCAGGATTCCAAGTTACTTATAACCGGATCCGCAAAATGTTTGCATGGCCGGGAATGAAAAGAAATGTGAGAGAATTTGTGGATCAATGCTCGGTTTGTAAGCAGGCAAAGTCTGAACACGTGTGTTACCCTGGCTTACTTCAGCCGTTACCAATCCCTGACCATGCTTGGCAAACCATATCCATGGACTTCATTGAGGGACTGCCTCGGTCTACCGGCTATAACTGTATTATAGTGGTGGTTGATAAGTTTTCAAAATATAGCCATTTCATAGCTATAGCCCACCCTTTTACGGCCTTCCAGATAGCAAAGGTGTCTATGCAAAATGTGTACAGACTTCATGGGTTACCACAGTCCATAATCTCAGATCGAGATAGAACGTTCACAAGTGAATTGTGGAGAGAATTGTTTAAGGCTGCACATACCCAGCTCCAGATGAGTTCGGCATACCACCCACAAACTGACGGGCAGACAGAGCGGGTGAATCAGTGTGTGGAGACTTATTTACGTTGCTTTGTTCATGCTTGCCCTAGCAAGTGGTTTGATTGGCTAGCCTTGTCAGAGTATTGGTATAACACTGCACTCCATACTACTTGGAAAAAACCCCCCTTTGAGATCTTATATGGTTACAATCCTCGCCATTTCGGTATTCGAGATACGTCAACCTGTCAGCATCCAGAATTGTCGGTTTGGCTGAGAGAGAGAGAAAATTGATGACTGGACTCTTGAAGCAACATCTCAATCGAGCAAACCAACATATGAAAGATCAAGCTGATAAAAGAAGATCAGATAGAACTTTCCAGGAGGGAGATTGGGTGTACTTGAAGCTTCAACCTTATGTGCAGAGTTTCAGTAGCGGTAAGAGCTAATCACAAACTCGCATTTCGTTACTTTGGTCCTTTCCAGGTGGAGAAGAAGGTGGGATTAGTGGCATACAAACTTCTGCTGCCAGCTACTACAGCAATTCACCCGGTGATTCATGTATCACAACTTTGGAAGGCGATTCCTCCTTCTGCAGTGGTCCAGCCGGAGCTCCCTGGTAAAACTGAAGATCTTCGAGTTCCGCTGAAGATACTGCAACATCGCCTTCATGACAAAGGACCAACGTCGATCACCCAGGTGCAGGTACAATGGTCGGGAACTGCTTCATCAAATCCGACCTGGGAAGACTTGGATGATCTTCAGTCTCGCTTCCCAAATGCACCAGCTTGGGGACAAGCTGGTTTTGATGGGGGAAGGAATGTCACGCTCCCGACTGATAATACGCAGGATGAGCTACTCGGCAGAAGAGGAATGGGCCGGCGGAAGCGTAAACCCACCACCAGATATGCTATAGATGAATGGACCACTTAAGTGCCGGGCTGTCGAGGCACAGTAGCGCATCGTCTAAGCCTCCCTCTACGTCTTGTTTTTTCGGTTGTTAAATAGTGCAGCTCTGATTGGGGAAAGGCAACGAATGTAAAGAACAGAATATCCCTTCTCCTACCTGCTTCCTCCTACCCCTGTTCTTCTTCTTCTCGGAACAACTTTCCCTTCTCCCTCAACTCCATCTACCTATACTTGTTGATATTACTGGATATACAAACTGGGTACATAACAAGCGTGCAGCTTCCTTGCGATCTTGTGTGGATATGCTTTTTTGCTCTTCAAAACTAGCACCAGCTTACTCATTGTTGCTGACTTTTCAACTGGCTGAGGAATTGACCGCCCATATTCAATCCATCCCTGGTACTCCTGGATAACAGACATTTAAAAATTAGTATCCTTCACAAAAACAATGTCAACTTATCTATAGGGGAAATTAGCGGGCGTGCCACGCCAACTTTGCATGCTCACAAGTTGCCACTAAAAACATTTGGTCTTAGCAAATGCCGAACTGTAAGTTATTTCATGTAGTTTTCTTTTTTCACTGGCTACTCGATTATCATGATATTCTGTTAGATTCCTTTCTTGTTTGAATTGATACCACTAAACTGTCGTTTCTGTACGGCACTGATACAGCGTGATACGGTATCGCGAAGTATCGGTGGAATTTAGCTTCAAGGAAAAAAAAACCCTCCCAATACATTGTCGAGACGTTTCCGATAGACCAATATGCGAAGTTCTTGAAAACCGAAGGAAAGCCCAGTCCAAAAAGGCCCAGCCCAACATCACAAATCTCATCTAACCCGAGCCCCTCCTGGCCTCCTCCTCCGGTCGCGTTGCGCTCCAGGTCAATCAATCCAGTAGAGCAACGGGTATATGCACATGCGCGTGTGTATGTTACGTCTACCTTCTAATCTGAAAACAACACTGAGTAGAGCAAGAAACTAGAGCGTATAAATGCAGACTGCGATTAGATGATGATTCTTGAATTAGTTTGCACATTAAGGCCCGGCCTATCCAACTATCCAAGCATAGATGTCCAGAGTTTAGAGAGACAGTATCGGGCCTGCCTGGAAGCTACCTGACGATGAAATCACAGATCTGCAACACCTTTTCTTTTCTTGGACTAATCTCAAATCGGAAATTATCCGGTCTGGTCTACTAGTAGTATGTCATTTCAAGGGCTAGTTTTTAAAAATAAAAGGTTATCATACCCGCTGCTAATTCTAAACATTATCAAGTGAGTTGTTGTTAATATATTGATCCAGCAATCATTCTCTCTGGCCCTCGATGTTGCCGCGGTAAACGGATGAAGGAAGTGTACTGCGAACTACCTTTATATGCTAACATGTAGACTAGACTCTCATCTGACCATGCTCATGAGTTCGTTCCTTGAGAAGGTGTAATTGATTAACATAATTATCTTGAAGGTTCAGCAACCAAGGGGCCAATAAGCTCAACACATCACTCCCATATGAGCCAAAAGAGAGGAGGGGAGAGAAGAGAAGTCGCTTACGCTTACCCATGCGATGACCGTGGCACGAAAACCAACACGCAAAGGGACGACCGCGCGCTTTGTTGGAGAGAACACGCAAAGGGACGACCGCGCACTTTGTTGGAGAGGAGCCGTCCGTCGCCCATGCGGTTTGTGGGGGCCACGTGGTGGCGCAACGAGGGCGTGGTGGATACGATGACAGCCACGCGGCGGATCTGACGACAACCGGCTCGACGACAGCAATCGGAGAAGGTCGCGGTGGCCACGAACGCGAGGATGAAGCCGGATCCAGGACGCCGACTGGCCAAATCTGGCCGGATCGATGATGGTGGGCTCAAAGGAGGTCGCGGCGGTGATGGAGGAGGATGTAGGCAGCGGTAGGGGTGGGGGGATGGTGAGGAGGGAGAGAGAGGGCGACATGGAGAGATAGAGATGGGGAGGGAGGGAGAGAGAGCTGGCGACAACCAGTGCGACAGGGGAGGGCCTAGGCGGCGGCCGGCTGCTGGTGCAACGGGAAGGGGGAGAGATGGCATTGGGAGGGGGAGACGGATTTGTGGTGCTTAATAAAGAAAAATGACATGTAGTCCCACTGTAAATAAAAAATTATAGAAAAATGATGTTGTGGAGTATGTTATAGACATTGTATTGGAGATGTTGTCTCTAAAGACGATGAGACATGAATTATAGGCAATCATCTTGTCTATAAACTTTTGTACATGCCCTTATGAGAGTCAATTGATCATGCTCGACGCTTTCGTAGCAGAATATTAGAAAGTTCGGCTCGCAATCATAACCTCGGTTTCTAAGCCTTCCTTGTTCCAATCAGTTCGGCAATGTATTCCGGTACTACCAGCAGTACACATCAGTTAGTTAGTATTCCTCATTCATCTGGCTAAATTTTTTTTATATTTAAGGGTCAATTTGTAGTACTGCAGCAGCAGCTTCTACTATAACTAATCTGCATCGAGCCGCCTTGTCTCCTTGTCTTCTTACCAAGTCCCTGCTTACCGTTGAGAGTACCATCCTCTTCGGAACTACGGAATCTCATGCTGCTGGATCAACATTCTGTCAACTCGAATCGACTGTGAAAATGGTGGTTTTCTAGTTTATTTTGGGTGTGATCCTGACGTCTAATTTTAACCGGCAACACGTACACAAACACAAGTAGCGCTTCTGAACTTACGTAGCAGCTTCCATGGATTAGGATGTCTCGCAGTGGAGAAGCCGCTTCGCGGCTACTACAAGTCAGGAGCTAACAAGTAAAAATTCTCATGGAAAAAGCAGAGGGTTATGTTCTGTTTCCACTGGGCATTTTGCCTGAACCGTTTGGACCACTTGATCCAGCCATACAGAGCTACTGCGTGCGCATGCAGTGGTGATAGTTACAAACAAAAACAGCTAGTACTACAAAAGGTTCAATTTCCCGGAAGTTTACAAATCCTGGTCCACGCCAGGAAGTTTGTAACTAGTGGTGGCCAGATAGGCCTGGCCGGATCGAGGAACGATACTGTTGGTCCGGTCCGCATACGCGATGACTTACATTGTTCACGGTCGTCGGGCCAAAGATAAAGACGAGCCCAAGCCGTGCCAGGCTGCCCTCGGCATGGCACGCCTGAGGTCGGGCTTATGACACTGTTGATCGGCCCAGACACAAGACGACCTATACTGTTCATGGGCCCGACCAACATAGCACGATAGCCCGGGTTGTACTTGGGCTACCCCTGGCATGGCACGCACAATGCCAGGCCATGCCAAGCACGGCCCATGTGACCCGAGGAGAGGGGAGGGAAGGCAGAGGGCGGCGGTGGCGCGGCGAGGAGGAGGCTACCAACGCCGAGGAGGAGGAGGTGTGCGGCGCGAGCGTAGGGCCGATGTGGAGACGGTGGGGCGCGGAGCCGGAGGGAGAAGAGAAGAGGGAGGAGCCACCAGGGAGGTAGAGAAGAGGGGGGAGGGAGGGTGGGGGAGGCGGCGGCCGACGCGGAGGGAGAAGAGGGAGGAGCCACGAGGGGAGGCGGCGGGGTAGGGGTCGGCGTAGAGGGAGAAGAGGGAGGGTGGGGGAGGCGACTGCCGATGCGGAAGGCAGCGTCGGCATGGGGTGGCAGCAGCGGGCGCGCGCAGCGAGCAGCGAGCGTAGGGCGCGTGTCCGCACGAGGCGCATGAGGCACGGGGAGAAAAGGAAAGGGAGGAGAAAAGGGGGCAGGCGGCCGTGGGCCATTTAGGCACGGTGGGCCGTGCCTAGCATGGCACGGCCTGGGTGGAATTTGCCTATTGGGGCCATTTTAGGCACGGTGGGCTATGCTTGGCCCGCCCACTGTGTCTAAAATCTGACCGTTCGAGGTTTTAAAAATAACAAAAAGTTCAAAAAAACCCCTAAATTTTTTCTATAAATAGCCACCACACCTCCATTAAGCACACATCTATTCCTCAATTTATCTTTCAAATTTTATTATGCAAATTGAAATTCCTTGTGAGATCATTTGGCAAAATTCAAAAATTCAAATTCGGTAGCAAGTCAGCAAAAGAGGTACCATACTGTTTTTTTGTATAGGTTTATTGTTATTATTTGTTACGCTAAGATGAAAATAATAATAGTGTTAGTTTTGATTTTTCAGTTTTCGTTATGGGAAATTACTATAACTTTGCTATTGCTGATTACAGACATTCACCGAAGGAAGTTGCATCCATGGAGGCTACAACTGCCTCAAACCAACTGAAGTTGTTATCGGAAGGGTAAGGCGGAGTTCCATCATCAGGCTCACTGCAACATCTTCGTCGGTGACCACCAGAGAAAAGAGGTCGAAGCTGTGTACATCGGGAGTTTGGAAGAATTTCGACAGGACAACCAAGCCAGACACACAAGGAAATCAAGTACCATATGCTGTTTGCAAAATTTATCCTCATGAATTGTCTGCAAAGTCTTCAGGTGGAATAGGGCACTTGCTTAGACATGCTACAAGATATAAGACCAAGCAAAGATTAGTAAAAAGACAGACACAACTGTAGTACAATCCCCGACGGTATGGTACATAGCTGGGACTACGATTCTAAGGTAGCCCGCCCGTCAATCTCTCTGTCGTTTAATTGCTTCTGAGGATTTATTGCATGCACCATATATTATTTTAAGTGCCTAGTAGGAACATGTTTCATGTACCTTTATTTTCTTTTAGGTTGTACTATGATGATTGTATGTTTGTTACTCAAAGCATGCGAACTTGATTACGCATGCATTGGGATTACATTACATTATATGCAACCAATCACCTTGTAAGAGCTCAGGGCATGCATCGAAAATCAGTAGTTGTAAGGCAATGAAAAGGCAATGCACGGTGGCCATGCGATGGGTAGCTCGACCGCATGGCGGCCATGCGGCATCCCCTCGACCGTACGGCGGCCATGCGGTAGCTAGCTCGACCGCATGGTACCTACGCGGTTGTTGCACATGTCAGTCTAATGGGAAAACCACACAGTGGTTGTACGGATGATGCTCCATTTCTATAAATACGGTGCAACTAGAGCCATTTTTGCTAAAACGTTCGACAACAATGCCAATATTGCAAAAAAAACACTAAAATTGAGACGCGGGATTTCAAGCCGTCGACATGGAGTATTTTCTACACCGAGAGAGGAGGGATACCAAACAAAGAATTTTTGGTAGATACAGTCGGTTTTGAAACCGTATTTGCACAAATTTGGAGGAATTTTAAAATACATAGCAAATAAGTCCAAAAAATTATAAATTTTTTGTGGAGCTTTCTAACACCGTGTACTTGCTTGTGTAAATTTTTCATAATTTTATTCGTTCAGTATTTTATCGCTATTTCGTATAAGTATCCTGTTTGTATGAATTTATAAATATAGAAAATAAGCTAAAAAATATGAATTTTATTTTGAAGGCTCCTTACGCAGTGGATTTGATTGTGTAATGTTTTGACAATTTTATATGTGTTCTAGTATTGTCTCAAAAATTTAGAATTTAGGTCGCGAAAATTTCGATTTTAGGTTTCGGAAATTAGGGTTTCATGATTTCATATGACTTGGAATGTATGGAAAAAACGTTGCATTGCAACTCCATTGAAGATGTCGATATACAATATGACAACACATATAACAACCAAAATAATCTGCATTGCAACTCTATTGTCCCAGCGGCAATCCAATATCATCACTGCACATGGAACATGAAAACATTTATTGCAATGCTCATAATAACAACCAATGATATAAAGTCCAATATAGATGTAATTATAACATGCTAGGACACTCTTTGTTTATTTATCGGTTGGAGGAGGGGGTATTATCACATGTAACCCGATCAAATAGGACACTCTTTGTTTATTTATCGGTTTAATTTGGATGATATTCTTTAATACTATATTGTACCACATGCTAGATAAATTTGTACATGAACCAATTGAGAAAAATATGTGGCATGCAGATGATATAGCGATGTACCGTAACCTCCGACTTGTGTGCATTTCGAAGGCTACGGTTCATCATTATATGATCTGCACGCCACACATTCCCCCCCCATTTGGTTCATGTACAAGCCTATCTAGCCTGTGGTGCGATGCAGTACTAAAGAATAGCATCTACATTAGGGTTTCATGACTCAGGGTCCTCCTCCTTGACGTCCACCCTAATGATACGCTCCTCGAGGTCCTTTGGGTCATCATTGAGCCACCAACATCCCTCCACTGAAGAGTCTGAAGAACTCTCTCCTTTAGCAGCTGCAATCTGACCGCGAATCTCCTGGACTGAAGGACCAGCAGCCTCCGTGCGACACACCTTCTTGCGTGCGGCCATCTTGCGGGGTACGTCTCTAAGACGTCTGGCTAGTTGCGGGTCTGCAGTCCCTCCATGATAAGGTAAATCATCCTGAGCTGGTGGAGGTTGATGTTGAGCTTTCTTCAGTTGGGCAAGCTCTCTCTCTGCAGCATCCAGTCTCTCGTACACTCGCTCCATCTCATTGGCCATGAACACATAGGCCTCGTCCTGCACCTTGATCAAGGACGCCATGTGGGTGATGGTGGTGTCCTGCTCCCTCTCAGTGGATCTGAACCTGCTAAAGACCTCCCCCTTCTTGCGGTAGGGAAAGTAGCGGAAGGTGGTACGTCCCAGTGCACTGCAGTAGTAGAACCCCATACAAATGATGGCCTTCCTGGCAGCATCTTGCATCCCGAGCCTGTCTGTCTCCCTCTCTACCATGAAGCGGTAGGGTCTGTCTCATCGTAGATGACTCTTCGAGTAGACGGTGATCTTGACGGGCCACATTTCCTTACCGTACTTGTTGATAGTGAAGCCATGATACCCCGATCGGTGGACGTAGCCCAAACCCTGAAGTATTCACCACAACTCTGCACAGAAACCTCCCTCCTTCTCAGCACAGGTGTTCATGAAATTCATCTAAATTTTTTTGAAGTTAGGATAAGATATGTATCCAATTTAAACCATAACATTTTCCTACATGCGACTAACAACGTTAAATTAAGTAAATACTTGCAAAATTACAACTACGTAAGTACGCAAAATTATAATGAGAAGACTAGACAGTAAAAGGAGGAGACCCCCCGCGTTAAAGAGATCGGGGGGGCTTCTAAAAGGGGCTCGGTTATTGAGTGTAAATGTATTGCTTAAAGAAAAGACCTCTCTGTGTTATATGGTGGAGGGGGCTATTTATAGCCTCCCTGCAGGGCATCTAAATTTACATTTGTATCTCTAGAAAAGTACTGTAACTATAGGGGCTGCAGGGGCTTTTATGCGCCCTACAAGTAGCCTCGGGTGCACGGTGTGTCTTCCTGGACGTGGCCCATTCGGGAGTGCACCTGGTCCACCGTTCCTGTTGCTCTTGTGCCCTTCGCAGAGGTGACCCCTTGAGGTCCTTCACTGGCCTCTTTGGAGGGTCTTCAGGGTTTCTCCGGAGGGTTTTCGGGATAGCTCCGGGAGGCCTTCGGAGGGTCTTCGGGACTACTCCGGAGGGTCTTCGGGGGCCTTCGGAGGGTTTTCGGTACAACTCCGGAGGATCTTCGGCATCCTTCGGGGGGTCTTCGGGATCCTTCAAGGGGTCTTCAGACCCTTCTGCAGGTCTGGGAGACCTCCGGGCAAATGCGTGCCAGCCGGTCGTGGGCCGGTCGGGCATCCCTACGACAATGACCAAACTACCTACAAACGACGGCGGTTAATAACGCTGAAATGTCCCAAAAATATAATCGACAAAGCAAGAGAGTGGACGACTACGAAATGAAATGAACGAGCGGAAGAGCGAGCGAGTAACTGTGAAATGAAATCGCGTTCGCTCCCTCTAATTTATAGCCGCTGCTCGAAGAGAATCCTTATCCTGCGCGCTAATTAAGTCATGCATTTCGGGGGACAAAGATTTGATGGATGATACAAAGAGGTGATAGGATGATGAGTGATTGATACTTTTGGTGGAAAAGTAATACAAATGGAGGGAGGGTCTTATTCAGATGTTTTGGCAATCAACACATGGTACGGTTTTCTGTTAATTCGTACGAACAAAACACTTATACGAAATAGCGATAAAAATTCTGAACGAATAAAATTATAAAAAAATTTACACAAGTAAGTACACGGTGTCAGGAGGCTCCACAAAAAATTCATAATTTTTGACTCATTTGCTATATTTTAAAATTCCTCCAAATTTCAGCCCTAACTAATTGCCTAACTAACCTAACCACTAATTACCTAACTAATTGAGCCACTAATTGGCTGGCGCATGGCGGTGGCGGTGAGGGGCGGACTGGCGGGGCACGTGGCGGCGGCTCCAGCGTTGGTGCACGGTGGTCATGCGCCAACACCACATGACAACGTGGGAGCCGATGGCGTACGATGATCGTACACCAACGATATTATTTCTGTAAATAAGTGTACACTGTCATTTGTGCATATACGTTTCAAAACCCGTTGTATCCTGAAACCCCGCTGTATCCGCCGAAAACTCACCAAACGAAGACGAGGCGATCGGTCAAATGACATCACGCCGGCTCGCCAAGCGGACCGCATCACCCCGTCCAATCCAAAGCAGCAACCAACCAAACGACGCGTCGGCTACTGCCTCCTTCCGCTCCGTCCCCATCGCCCCCCCCGGAAATCCACGCCACCACGATCTCCCCCAGTGACGCGCGTGACCCCTCTTCCGGGCGGACAGCCCAGCCCCACCTGTCAGTACTAAATCTAATCCGATCTGGTTGGTGCGTGCGGCATGTGTCCATCGTTCGAAGAGCTGCTGCCGTTTGACCATTGAAACTTGCCACACCGTCCGATCAGTCCGTTCTTCAATCACCACCGTCCATCTCGGTACCCGCCCTTATTTGCCGGGTGGTTCGAACAAAAGAGGGAGAAAAGGAAGAAAGAAAAGGCGAGAGGGTCGTGTAGTAAAGCACGGTAGTCTACTCTCGCTCGCTTTCTCTTTACCTTCCTCAGCCGGTGTCCGGACTCGAGTATGGCTGGGGGAAGAGCATTAGCAGCGACGCCTAAGCCGCCCTCTCCTTTTTTTATAAATCTCTCCTTTTCTTGCCATAAGAATCGAGACCAAGAAGATCAAATCAATTAGCTTAATTAGCTTGGTGCGCGTGCTGCTTGTGAGGAGGGAGAGAGGGATCTTTGGTTGGTTGGGTGGCTGCTGTTTGCGCGAGAAGGAAGGGGGGAGGTCGAGGGAGGCAGCCATGGACGGCGCTCCGGTGGCCGAGTTCCGGCCGACAGTGACCCACGGCGGCCGGTTCCTCCTGTACAACATCTTCGGCAACCAGTTCGAGATCACGGCCAAGTACCAGCCGCCGATCATGCCCATCGGCCGCGGCGCCTACGGGATCGTCTGGTACGATAGTCTTGCTCTGCTCATCAGACTCGAATAATTTCTTGCAGCTCTGATGCCTGATGGGAAACAGAGAGGATTAGTTCAGACTTCAGAGCATGGACTGGGTCAATCACTCCTTTCGTTAAACAACACTTCTATTTTTTTCTTTTCCTATTGGGCCTGCAGTTGAGCAGGTTTAGTTAATTTAGTGCGGTAGTTGATATGTTTGTTCTGAATACTTTCGGTGGTTAATTAATTTTGTTCTGAAGTTCCATTTC
Source organism: Ampelocalamus luodianensis (assembly GCA_036346255.1). Taxonomy (NCBI): domain Eukaryota; kingdom Viridiplantae; phylum Streptophyta; class Magnoliopsida; order Poales; family Poaceae; genus Ampelocalamus; species Ampelocalamus luodianensis. The sequence goes on along the minus strand of CM070622.1, from coordinate 18,829,678 downwards.
TGTACGGGTGCGCGCAGCTCGGTGATGAATTTTGAGACGAGGGAGATGGTGGCGATCAAGAAGATCGCCAACGCGTTCAATAACCACATGGACGCCAAGCGCACGCTCCGGGAGATCAAGCTCCTCAGACACCTCGACCACGAGAACGTAATTAAGCTCTTCTCAGGCATCTTTTTGTATACCTGAATTTGGTGATTCGGCACTAATTGTTACGCCATGCGTGTATGAACAACACACAGATCGTAGACATCAGAGATGTGATCCCGCCGCCGATCCCGCAGTCGTTCAACGATGTGTACATAGCCACCGAGCTTATGGACACGGACCTCCACCACATCATCCGTTCGAACCAAGAACTGTCAGAAGAGCACTGCCAGGTCGGTGCCAAGAACACCAAACACGCTAAAATCTGAAGCCACCAACGCTGTAAATTTGGTCTCACGACGTGATGATTTTGCTGCAGTACTTCTTGTACCAAATCCTGCGCGGGCTCAAGTACATCCACTCGGCGAACGTGATCCACCGGGACCTGAAGCCGAGCAACCTGCTCGTGAACGCCAACTGCGACCTCAAGATCTGCGACTTCGGGCTGGCGCGGCCGTCGTCGGAGAGCGACATGATGACGGAGTACGTGGTGACCCGGTGGTACCGCGCGCCGGAGCTGCTGCTCAACTCCACCGACTACTCCGCCGCCATCGACATCTGGTCCGTCGGCTGCATCTTCATGGAACTCATGAACCGCCAGCCGCTCTTCCCCGGCAGGGACCACATGCACCAGATGCGCCTCATCACCGAGGTGATCGGGACGCCGACCGACGAGGAGCTCAGCTTCATACGGAACGAGGACGCGCGGAAGTACATGAGGCACCTGCCGCAGTACCCTGGCCGGCCATTCGCGAGCCTGTTCCCGAGGGTGCAGCCCGCCGCGCTCGACCTCATCGAGAGGATGCTCACCTTCAACCCGCTGCAGAGAATCACAGGTGCGCGCGCAGTGAGGAGCTCCTCCTCCTCGTGTAAATTAACTCGTGCTTTTTTACTTGTCTGCTAGTAAATTTACATCTATACGTGTGCTTATTCTATTCTGTTCTATTGTTGTGCTTTAACATAGGTAGCGCCAGCATGTGACTTGAGGGGCAAAACTATTCCCATCCGTAATTAACGACTGATGGGATAAGGCCTCACGCACCCCTCAAAAAAAAAAAATTCCGGCAAACGCTATGCTGATTATAGGCAACTCGGTGCTGCTTTGGTCCAGCCTAACTTATTCTATGTTTACTGTGGATATTTATGCTCTTTTTAGTAGTAAAGAAAGATCTTTATCTATTTGGAGCTATCTGCAGTTGACGGCAAACACTATGTAGTGCAGAATAACACGTTTTAAAAGAGCGTCATAATCTGCAGATAAGTTTTGAAGACTAGATTCCTCAATCGGCTCTAGAACAGCAGAGCTTTTGAAACACAGAAGATAGCAGAGTTACGCTTAAAGCTAAGAAATTTTGTGATGGTTGGTTCTTACTGAAATCGTTATTGTCATGCTGCAGTTGAAGAGGCGCTCGACCACCCGTATTTAGAGCGACTGCACGACATCGCCGACGAGCCCGTCTGCACGGAGCCATTCTCCTTCGACTTCGAGCAGCAAGCTCTAAGCGAAGACCAGATGAAGCAGCTGATATTCAACGAAGCCGTCGAAATGAATCCGAATTTCCGATATTAGATTTGGACATTACCACACACCGTGTGATTTCCGTGTATAACTGTTCGTAAATAGGAGTAAGATCGAGGAGCCGGGTAGACTGAACATTGCATTTGTTTTGTTTGTTGGCGTTCGAACCCACATTCTCTGTTAAGTCGTTGCTGCTGTTTCAGACGTTTGTTGTCCTCGGATGTGCCAATAAAAGGTTTGGAGCATGTCCTGCGAGCACACCAATCTCTACTTCACCAAATGTAGTACTCCATTTAGAATCGTTGGCCTTTGAACCACAGCTACTCCATTTCACAAACTTGGGTTCAAAAGTGAATCCCGAGCACACCTACACATTCAGACCTTGTTTCGAACGTCGGAATTTTGTACGAAGCAATACGATTGCCTCAAAATTCCAGACAGAACCGCCCATTCCAAACGAGGAACGAATGCAGCTTTTGTTTGCAAGTCAGATTGCCTCAAAATTCCAGACAGAACCGCCCATTCCAAACGAGGAACGAATGCAGCTTTTGTTTGCAAGTCTAGACTGCCTGCATGATCTGCAATTATGCATCCCATCAAGAGATGGGCAAATGCTTTGAAGAGGTCCGTGCTTGTACCTGGAGTCCTGAACCCGTGTTAAGAAACTATGGGCTCGGCCCGAAAGCCAGTCTATGTATGGGTTCGCCATCCTAAATTCTAGCAGGATCTCTAGCCTATAAATAGGGAGTGCTATTCACTGTAAAGGATTGATCGTGGAATGAAGGAATAAAGAGAAACAAGAAGTCCCCCAACATCTCTGTGTTCATTTCTTATTCTGTTCTTGTGTTCTTACATTGTTATTACGATTCTAAGTATTGTCTACGAGGTAATCGCTCGGACTGGACTCGCCAGCGACGGTTCCTCAACACATTATCAGCACGATCGACTCTCATCGTATCAAAAAGGTAACCGTCGATGAATGACACTCGTAGATTGAATCGTTTTTCGAGATCGCTTTCAATTCTGCAATTGTTGCTTTCTAGATTGTTTTCTACGGTGCAAATTCACTCTGATCTACCGTGAGCCGACTTGAAGTCGCCAGCCAAACTGATCAGTAGATCCAATGAAAGAGAGGATGTTGATTGCACGGTAGATCGTTGCATGTCTAGCATCACATATACATGTATGAACAGTAAACAAAAAAACTGACAGCCTCGTACGGCCTGCCGACGCCCCCACACAGGCTCCTCCCCGCTTGAAGCCGGGACATTGCCGACCGTGGTGCCGTACCCGCCGAGCCGCGCTCGCCACCACATCGCTCGCGACGCACACGGCTATGCCGCCCGAGTCGCCCTGCCCGCATGCACAACTAGCCGGAACTGACACCAGCGCACCCCCACACATGGCCGGCCCGTGCGCCAGAACACGCCGCCCCGAAGCGCCAGCCGCCACACTCACGCAAACACCGCCGGGAAGCTGACTTGAAGCCGCCACGCCTGCCTGAAGCACCGCCCAAGAAAGAAAAAAGGGGGGAGAGGGGTGGGAGCTGCCGCTCGGAGCCGCGCGCCCGTGCCACTCGCGGCCGCACGCCCGCACCGCCAGGGCACCACGTACGCCACCGTCGGATGGCCTTGTGCGCCGCCGGAACCGCGTCGCACATCGACGGCCGCACCGCGCCACGCAAGACGCACCAACCCGGCGGCGCGCACCGCGTCGCCTCTCACCCACCTGCACGCGCCGCCACAGGGTTGGGGAAACCCTAAAGAAAATCCCCCACAACCCTTTTGACCGGCTGCCGGATGGGCCTTATTGGGCCAAGAAGGTCGGCCCATGAAGGCCAGCCCAAAGAAAGAATCGGCAGGAAAGAAAAAAAAGGGGGAAGGGCCCGAGCGATCCGAAATTTTGCATGAAGGCCCTCGGGTTGTTCTGAAATTACACAAAATTTTCTCAGAACTGAAAAATTTGCAAATAAACCCTCCAAATTCTGAAAATTACGAGAATTTTTCTGGGATAAAGAAATTCTTGCAGAATAACCCCTCATAAAATGAAAAATTACACGAATTTCCTCTCAGAACTGAGATTTCGTGTTTTAACCCCCGAAAATTGCAGAATTCGCCAAAAATAGTTTTCCAGCAGAAAAAGGTCTCGGGAATTCAATTTTTGAATCAGTTTTTGCATATGAAGCATGTTTAACTTTGTTATTATTATTTTTATGCAATTTGTGTGTCATATTTACTATTTTGATTATCTGTGATTGTTTATATTGCTTTTAATCACTGAAAATAGCAGTAAATCACGAAAATGCATAGAAAAATATGGGATCACAAACCTAGAGTTCGAAGAGTATTATCAGAATTTTGCAACCATTTTTATGCAGATTACCAGCAGTAATCCTATGAACTTTGGCATGAATATGAAGATGACTGGCATCACGAATCAGGAATTCGAAAAACTGACCCAGTATGACCAAAATTTGTACAGAATTTGTACAAGTCTTCAACTCTGTGATAATGTAATCATGAATGAGTAGAAGATTGAGAAGACTCTCTACCTTTCACCTGAACGTGGTGCAATCCGCACGCAACTATCGTCAAGACGGCTACAAGCAGTATGCCGAATTAATTGACATCATGCAAATTGCGGAAGCTCAAGATGATGTTCTAAGAAAGAACTATATCTCGCAGCCACCTAGTAGTAATGTTGGCCATGAAGCCACTGCTAGCAGCTACAAGGTGATGAAGCCTCTCACGAATGAGAGGAGCAAGAAGGGTAAGGTCGTGCGTCGCACGTTATTTATGCTTTCCAGTCTAAAAAGAATGGCAAATGACAGCATGTGTCACACCTCGCCATTGCAGGCACAGAGGGTCCACAGCTATTAGTTGCACTAATGGATGAGGACAGCCCGGTAGCAGCCCCTATCACCCCTCCTTTGGACATCGCAGTGGTCGTAGCCGTAGTTGTCCAAGAGGAGAAGATCGCCATGGAGCAGATTGAGGCAGAAGTTTCTGAATACTTCGCCGATTTGATCTAGTGCACGCATTGCACTTGGATCTTTTATAGTAACCTGCAGTTTGTAATTGAAGCAGAATTTTGAATTATTGAATAACGATTGCAAGCTCTAGCAGAGCAAAGCATTAAATTCTTATTATGAGTCCTGCAAAGCTTATTTTTCCGTCTTTATAATAGCAAGTTATGTTCTTATATTTGAAGTATTTTATTTATGTGTTGCTTGCTTTCTGCTATGTATTAATAAAGTACATTATGTTAGAGCACGTGTGGTGCCTTATGGAGGAAGTGTGCTTGGCAGGTAGCGGCATAATAAATACCATCTGAGAGAAACATAAATTTTTCCAGTCGATCAGCAAGAATGCTGGTAATCTTACGACAATCGCAGGCAGCGATACTTGTATAATAGGCTCAGAAAGGGCCATAATTATACTCTCAACGGGCACAACTTTGGTCATTGAAGAAGACTTGTTGTACCCAAAATCGATTAGAACTCTCAAAGATATTCGCTAACGGTTTCCATGTAGAGACTGGAGAAGAGTATGGTAAGCAATACCTACTCATTGAAAAACGTGAAGAAAGTGGAACAATGGTATTAGAATGTCTTCCTTCATATAGAACTAGGCTATACTACACTAATATTAAGGCACCTGCAGCCTATACTGCCCTGAAAATCGAATTTAGAAGCTCTGGATTTTTCTATCTCTGGCATGATAGATTATGCCGCCTAGGTCTTAAGATGATGAGAAATATAATTAACAATTCATAGGGACAAAATACAAATGTAAAGAGTTTTCCGAATCAAAAAGATTTTGTGTGCCCCGTATGTGCCACCGGGAAATTAATTACTAGACCTTCTGCTCTGAAAGCAAAGGATGATGTCCATACATTCCTAGACCGTATCCAAGAGACTTTTGCGGTCCTATACAGCCCCTGTAAGGGCCATTTAGGTATTTTATAGTACTCATCGATGCTTCCTCAGAATGGTCGCACGTATGTTTATTGTCTACGAGAAACCATGATTTTGCAAAGTTAAATCTCGTAGATAATTAACAGTAGAAATATTTTTCCTAATCATCATGGGAAGTACACCTGAATGGACAACGCCAGAGGATTTACTTTGAAGGCATTTGATGATTATTGCATAAAATGGGAATAAAAAGTTGAGCATTTTGTACCGCATGTCCACACCTAGAATGGACTAGCGATCTTTGAAGAATTGTAATTTACCAACTACATGTTGGGGACTCTGATGAACCCGAAGGTCCGATTGTTGGCCCGATCTTTCGATGAGAACGATAAGTTTGGTAGGCGTCGCTCAACTCTCACGATCCTGGCTACGAACACGCAAGGCTCGAAACCACGCAATCGCTGAACTGATTGACAAGTCGTTATCAACCGTGCACGAATACCCGGATGACCTGACCACGAAGGTCGATTCCTGCGTACACCGAAGAAGCACGCAAGAAAAAGATAAAGCAATCTGAAATTGCAAATAGGAATTGAAATATTGGATTGAGTTGGGATTCTGAAGCGGTATTATGGTTGGTCTAGTCGACACAAGCCAATACACGAAGTTGCAACAAGGCTAACTTTTAACTAAACAAAATTCAAGAAAACTAGAAGGGGTGTGGTCTCCTTAAATAGGGGATGAGGAGCCACACATCTAATAGAACTAAGGGGTGTGACTAATTTCACATGTACTGTTCACATGAACAGTAACTGTGCCCCCAGGTGGTTCGCCGGCAGACGGGCCAAGTTCAGTATGATTACAAGGCCGAGATTGACCCAAACAAGTGATATGATGTCTTCTTTGGATGATTGCAATCAGTCCAGAAGGAATTTGAAGATGAGGCCGGATCCGTTGGAAAGAGGACAAAATAACCTTTCAATCAAGTACTCGTGAACCTCCAACGGACTTCGTATGTGAAAGTTATGTCTGTTTTAAGTTGGTGTTGTCAGGCTGATTTCGGAGGCCGAACTGGATTCCAAAACGGGTCCAACTCGAACTGCTTGCTTGTCTTGGACCAAAAGTGACGTGGCGCTGCGCATATATATATTTTATCATTAGGTAGCATCATATAGTTCATATAATATAAAGACACTTCTAAAAATAAGCTCACCTGATAATTTAAGTGAAGCGTACGAGCTCTTATACTTGGAACAGTAAGCATAGCAAATATAGTTGTATCCATAGGGGTCATGTCCTCATCAAACTCACAGTCCTGCTCGCAGCAGCTCTCATCAATTTTAGACCGTCGGCCTATAACATCCATCCACCTATGCAATTAGCGTAAGGGTCAGCACCGAAAACTTCTCATCTTCGTAGGTTTGGTTGCAAGGTTTATGTACCTAAACCACCACCGCAGCAGACTGCAATGGGTCTTCTCCGAAAGTCTGGGATATACGTTGGATATGAGACAACATCCATAATCGAGTATTTGGACCATATGACTGGAGATTTGCATAATGCCCGATTTGTTGATAGTATATTAGATGATGATAGTTTCTCGTGATTAGGGGAGGAAATCAACCCTTGATATGAAAATGTTGGGAAATAACGTGGCAAGCCACACGAAGTCCAGAAGACAATTCAAGCCTAGAAGACAACTGAAGTCCAGCAGATAATTGGAATCCGTGCATATGACCCGCGCACTAGAGAAGTCCAGAAGATAATTGAATTGAAGTCTCGAAGACAATTGAAGTCCAGAAGATAATTGATTTGGAAGCATTAGCGAATCAACTGCCTGACCACTTTAGTGATTTGAAGAGCGTGACCAAGTTGCATATGTCCTGTACGCAATGCACCAGAGAGGGTTGAAATACCGATGAAGGTATCCCTAATCCCGTCCAGAGACCTCAGAAAAGGACGAGAACTCTGACCCTCGAATCCGAAGTAACCGGGGACACCTGGTGAAAAAGGATGAGAAGGACTTGACAAAGCCGATCACCGAAGTGCTCCTAGAACCAGAAGGGGAGCCAGTTGAGACTTAGCATCGGTATGGAACCTTCAGAAAAGACATACTAGAATTGAACATCCCATGAAGGGAGACATCAGTATGGATATGTGCGCACACATCGGAGCTGAAAAACTAAAAGGACTTGCCCGCAATTGGAAGTAGCGGTGAGCAAGTAGAAGCATTAGAAGAATCACCTCTTGAAAAATAGCTATGAACTCTATGACCTCGGGAGAATCTTTGAATATGACAACAGTCAATGTCGATATTTACTTTGTAAAGAAACTTGCCACAATTATCAATCTTGATCTAGAGCCTGCATCACTTGAAAGATCATATTAGAAGAAGGCAATAGAAACTGAATTATTCTCTCCGAATAAAAGAAAGACGTTTGGGCCTGTAAGCCGCAGTCTCCCCTTGTGCACCCCGTAGGGCATAAGTGGGTATTTGTTCGAAAGAGAAATGAAAAGAAACAAGGCTTGTTGCACAAGATTTCACTGAACGTCCAGGAGATGATTATGAAGAAATATATTCCCCGGTCATGGGCGGAACTCCCTTTAAACATTTATCTCAATGGATAGTGAATTTGAAGTTAGAAGTGAATCTGATGGATGGGGTATCAGCATTCCTTTATGAAATATTGGATTCGGATATTTATATGAAGATACCTGAATGTATCCTTGTCCCGAACCAAGACAGAGTAAATAGAAATATATAAAGTGTAAAACTCAGAAAGTCACTGTACGAATTTAAGCAATCAGGCAAAATGTGGTATAATCGCTTGAAGCGACTTTCTATACAAGAAAGGCTACACGAACAATTAGAATAATCTCTGTGTATTTATACGACGATCCCAAGATGAATTTTGTATAATATCAGAGTATGAAGATGATCTGAATATCATCGGAACCACATCCAGCAATCGTGTGGATTGAATACCGCCCAAACCCCCACTATTATCTATGAAGATAAAGCAGCTTATGTTGCACAAGTGCAGATGGATGTTGTGAAGAATCCTCTCACAAAAGTACATCAATCCTAAGTTCTTCTATGCTCATGAATTGCAAAAGATGAACGAAATCAAAGTACTGCATACTAAGTTATGTGATAATCTTGCATATTTATTCGCTAAGTCACTTCCAGCATCTAGCTTTGAAAGATACATACGTGAATTGGAATGATGAGACTTAGAGAAGTGCAGAATCCAGGGGGGAAATCTTCACGAACTCATTATTAAAGCTTGATCATGAAGATCGAGTACCCAAAGAATAAATCCAGAAGATTAAATGAAATTAGGTGGATTGTACTCTTTTTCCCTTGACGAGTTTTCCTGAAATTTCTCGACCAAGGTTTTTAATGAGGCAATTCGTACAGCACAGCATAACGTGTATCATGTACTCTTTCTCCAAATTTTTCCCACTGTGTTTTTATAGAGTTTTGACGAGGCATAAACATGTTAGGATGGGTGCCCAAGGGGGAGTGTTAAGAAACTATGGACTCAGCCTGAAGCCAGCCCATGTATGGGTTCCCTATCCCAAACCCTAACAGGGTCTTTAGCCTATAAATAGAGGTGTTATTCACTGTAAAGGATTGATCGTGAAATGAAGGAATAAAGAGAAACAAAGTCCTCCTACATGTGTTCTTGTATTATTCTTACGATTCTAAGTATTGTCTACGAGATAATCGTTCGGACTGAACTCGCCAACGACGGTTTTTCAACGGAAAATTTGATCATATACCCTCCCCTTAGATAGAAATTCAGGATTTACCCTCCTGGCCCACATGTCATTGACCTATGGTGACCCCACATGTCATTGAGGTGGGAGGGTAAATCCTGAAATCCTGAAATTCAGGGAGGGTATATGATCCAATCCCCCTTTTTGAACACCCCGTTCCCAAATGGCCACTTACTCCGTTTGGTGAGGACCCGGCATGAGCCGACATGTGTCCGTGTGGGCGGTGTGGTATTGACTGAGGGCTGGCCGGCTGGATTGTGCTCAACGAATGGCGCACACAACCTCATCAAGCTCGCACCACATATAATTGAGTTGCCATAATCAAATATCAACTTCATAATCAAATATCAACTTCATCTGGGAAATAATCTGGTAGAACAGCGCTAACTCTGATAGCAGATTAGCAGTCACTCAAGAACAGCAGAACAGAAATCCAAGATGATCAAAACGTGGCCCTCAAGTCAACAAAGTCCATAGTCCATAAAAGAGACAGCCCTACTCAAACGCTAAACCAGTCTTCGGTATTTTGACACTAGAATAGTCAACTAAAGCAACTTATTGCAACCACTGGTAGTGAGCGACAGGATGAACTGTGACTAGGGTGGAGAGAGTCAATTTTATTTATTGTTTGAAAATATTTTTAAAACCAAGCTTGAGTCGAGCATCGAAATCCACTCATTTCAGTGTTTAACCAAACCAATTGAAACAACTTTAAACCAAGCCAACAAGTTCCGCTACCGAGCTTTAATTTCCCTCCCTAACTACGACTGAAACGTCAGCCGGAACCAGATCGAGAGACAGGGTAGTTTTAGCGCATTTCATAAATTCAAACACGGATTACGCACAACTGCACAATGCACCAGCGCAAAGTACTACTGCATTTCATAACAATAGATCTGGAGAGTTTCAGTGTCAATTCGGCATTCGGAGCCTAGCACAACGGCTCATCAAACCATTGACACGTACAGAGGATGGCCTCAGGCCAACAAACTTTTATTATAGAGATGATTCATAGTAGTCTGCTGCTTAACTGGCTCTAGTCTAGATGCAAAACAAGATTAACCCCAATCGTATACTAGCACCAGTAGACACTAGACACCTATTAGGCATCAGCAAACCTGGAATCACAAGGGTTAACCGATTAGATACAGTCGAGTTGATAAGAAATTATTATGCCCCAAGGATACTTGACTACCACTCACCCCAGTTCGGAGAGCTTGAGGTGGGCCTCCTTGTAGTCATCAAAGAAAGCCTTCTCATCCTACCAGAATGAGAAGAACAATCAGTATCGTGCTCACACATCTCTACAATCTGGTGCACTAGACGATGACAGGAGGAGACATACCGCAGCATATTTCTCCACGAGTGGGCGGAAGACAGGATCACTCAGCAGGGCTTTGTCACTAGGAAGCTGAAGAAGGCCTTCCTTGTCACCACTCAGAAGCTCCCTGTAAAAATTGTTCCGTAAAGAACTTTATTATTTACTTCTCTGCCCAAAAACAAAATTCAGCCAGTCGTAACCTCACTCACTTGAAGTAAGAGTTGTCAAATGACAGAGGGTTTCTAGTCCAGGGTCCCTCAAAACCAGATCTCTCCTTGTGGCACCTTCCCTGCAGAAGATCAAGAAAACTACATTAATACATGCATACAGCGATCGCAGCATAATATATAAGCAAATTGAATAAATAGCCAAACTAACCAGGGTGTGACCACCAGAGAGGGCAACAATGTCCTTATCACTCAAGCCCATCTGCTTGCCGAAGACTTGCCTTAGGTGGTCAGAACCTGGTAGGAGACAGTACGGTAAAGCCGTTAAGTTGTTGACTTCAACATGTGATTTGATAAGATCAAAGCATGGTCGAAATGATCAAAGGTCGGTTAGATGAGTGAAGCAGACAAAGCAATACAATTAAGGCACCATTGCAGCTTGAGTCATCAGGATATTCAAAACATCATAACATTACATAAGTTGTCAATTAGCTAGCATCATAGAACCAGCAGGGTGCAGATAAAAAAATTTACTTCCTTGCAAATGTGTAGCCTTAAGAAATGCTATACATAGAAATAGTTGATAATTGCGTAAAGCAAAAGTTATTTCTACCATGTAGTTTAAAGGAGCACAGCAGTACAGCACAAAAGACATTCTAGGGAACCAACATATCAATTTTGTACCATTAGTACCAACGAAAGCTTACAAAGGTGTGATGCCAGTAAGAATAGTAAAGATTTCTTTTAATTGTAGGAGTAACAGTCAAGGTTAGAAACGTACCCTTGGTAGCATCAGGAAGGCGGCCCTCAGGTGGGGGCTGAGGCTTGTCCTGCAAAAGGACAAGGCAAAGGCAAAATGTAATCATTCTCAACAAACACTGGCATGACAGAATACTGAAAAAATAAGACAAACCACTTAGCCATCTCTGTAATTGGGGGAAAAAGATTGAATTAAACCAAAAATGATATCACAAATTATAAACCAATGCTCCACATAACACTAATAATGCACGTCTCTCATCACAATTCATCAAATATTAACGTGCATGACCATCAGGGACAGCAATCAGAGCCACTACACTTGTAGATGGCAGGATGCAACATTAGTTTAAATACAAACAATATAATAAACATACTCATATAAAATGGCATATTATGGCAAATCAAGGCGATGACAACTCCAACAACTGGTCTCCCACCCCAAACAACAGGCTTATTCCACAAATTCAGTAAACATTTGTAGTTAGTAGTTAATATCTGGAGTACACTATCAATTTCCAAGGGACAAACGAGCCATTTTCAGTGTGCAACAGCACCACGTGAAACCATTACAATAGAAAGCATACAACGAAGCAAAGAAAAACTAAAATTATATTATAAGTACCCTATTTGTACATAAGGTTACCAAGTAAAGCAATTTTTGTTTGTTCCAAAACCGAAATAGTTTAATGGGAAATAGCTATTGTAGAATAAAAGAATTTATCCAAGTAGAACACTCATATCGATAAAATGGTCTAAACCATTTACTAGAAGGGCTGTTTTTTTTCACTAATGGCTTTCTGAAAGCAAACGGAGTAGAAAACCAGTAATCTAAAATGCAGAGCCAGAAAATCTGGAAATTAAAAGTAAAAACTGCTAACGTACCCAAAAAAAACGGAGTGTTACACAGGCCACACAAGGTTTAAGGGATATACTTGAGAATACCCAGATTACAAAAGAAACAGAAAGCATGGAACATGATTAAATATCCGAACGACCAGAAAAGATACTTGTTTCATTACATAGCAACATGCATAAAAAAATAAAAATGTATCCTATGTGACTCACCTCACACAACACAGACGAGCCACCAAGAACTAATAACACCGACTAATTAAAATCCTAATTGGCTTAGTGTTTCACGTGCATATCACAAACTGCATACCACACTAGGGGACCATATACTAGATTAACAGTAAATCACTGCACATTCACCCACCCCTAAAGGATGACAATAAGCACGTCAAGCCAAAACAATGCAGTGACACAATCGCTCTCTAAGAGCATGTATAATGGGCTTATGTCAGCCGTCTATAACATTTGCTATATAGAATTTTTGCTGACGTAGATGAGAGTGAAAGAGAACGAAGAGAGAGAATATTGCGTCTCATAATCAAACCGATCAGTAGCACCAAACCCAAGAAAACAATAAAGACATGTGTTGTCTGTAATCCTATACCTATCAGATTATCACAACTCATCAGATGAGCTAGCTGTCTTTAGTGTTGTCTATAGGTGATACGTGGATAGTTATTTATAGAAAAGAAATTGCCTATACCATTGTACATGCCAGCCTCCAACCCCACACGAAAAGCACATACATCACTGCATATCTATCCGCCGAACCGAGGCCTAAAACCCTGAGAAAACCGCCCAAAGTTAAGAAGCGTAAGAAATCTCACCTCCCTCCCTGGGTGGAAGGGGATCTCAGGTCCACCGGACACCTCGACGGCCACAACTCCCGCAAGCTACACAGAAACGAACGAAGAAAAACATCAGAAACCACACCCATTTCACCAGATCGGGATGTTCAACCAGATCTAACCGAGCTAGAAGGCGAACCTGGTAGAGATCGGCGTAGGAGATGGTGGGGATCTCCTCCTTGATGGGCTCGAGCATCCGCACCGCGATGTCCAGCCCCGCGTTGGCGCCGTGCGCCTGCTCCGCCGGGTTCTTCAACGTCCCGAACGGGCCGCCCGTCCTCGACGACACGTCAAACGTCCCCGCGGAGTGCCACCTGCGCGACGATCAAACGAAACGCCCGATCACCCCCCACATAACCTTCTCGAAAGGTCCGGATAGGACGGAGGAGGAGAGACTTACGCGAGTCGGAGCATCAAAGGGGCGCAGCTCTTCTCGGCGATGAGGGTGCGGAGCTTGCGCCTGGCCTTCTCGACGGCCTCCTGGTAGTCCGCGCTCACGGCCGGGTAGTTCTTCGCCATGGCTGCTGCGACTGAGAGCTGAAGCTTTCCGGATCGGAGAGTGCGATGGAGCGGAGAAGGGACCAAGACCACAAGGTTTATGGGGCAAATGGAAGCCACGCTCCCCTGGTTTATATGGTGTGAACTGAAGGATGCGTTAATCCTGGAGAGAAGGGAAGCTTCTGGTGGGGCGCCTCCTGGCCGTCGATCTGGGTGATCCTGCGGTGGGAAGAGCAGTACATCTGGACGCGCGTGATAGGTACGCTTGTAATGGGAAAGGGTCAAGCGATAATATTTCTCATTTTTGCCACTATGTAGATTGTAATTATTTATTTGCCACTCTATACAATTTTCAATCCAGCGCCAACGCTCGGCTCCTTCTCTCGCCCTTTCCCGCCTTGGCCCTGCTTGGCACGCCCGGATCCCCGTCGCTGCCGGCTCACGGCCGGACCGCCACGGCCGCGCCTAGCCTAAGCGCCGCTCCCAGGCCCGACCGCTTGTGGTTTGGCCCCGGTTGTGGGCCCCTGGCTTCCCCGGAGAGGAAGATGGTGATGGGGAGGTCCTCGCTGTTTCCACCCCCACATACACTGCAACGCCAACGACGCAGGCGCATGGCGAATCTGGCGGCCGGGAGGTCGGTGGGGTAGATCGGTCGCAGCGCAGCGCGCCGTAGCCGCCATCAGCGCGCGCGCCGAGGCGGCGCGAGAAGCGGGCGTGGAAGGAGGTGGTGGCGAGGCGTAGAGCGCCGGTACCGGCGGCCGGCCGGCGGCGGCGTAAGCGGCGGGGGCCGACCTTGACACGATGACGGCAGGCCTCCGTGGACGCAGTGTTGAGCACGTTGACACGGCCGCCGCCGCTAAGCGCCTTGCCCACCATGCGCGCCGAGCAAAGACGTCGTGGCGAGCAGCTCCCACCACGAGGCCCTCAGCGCCTCGTTGGTCGCATCGCTTCTCCTCCGCCTCGCGTCGTCGCGCCGTCGCGAAAGCAAAGACTACGGCGGCGGCAACAGAGATCTTGGAAGGAAGAGAGAAGGTAGAGAGGAGAGGAGGAACGCCTTCGATGTGCCATCTTGTGAATATCAATGGAGGGCATTCTAGTCTTTTCACTGGCCTGGAAAATGGAATATGAGATAAAAAGATCAAAGTGGCAAAAAAATGACTGAAAATTGTATAGAGTGGCAAATAAAAAATTACAATCTACATAATGACAAAGATGAAAATGTCGTTCTATTGAGTGACATATTATCAATTGTCCCAATGGGAAACGGGGTGCGAGTTACGGATTTGCCCCTGCGCTAGGACGATTTGGTCATTTTGAAGGGAGGACCCGCGCCAAGTCTGCGAAGTAACGGTGAGGTTCACGCCTTCACGGGTTGGTAGACCACGTGGCGTGAGACGGTTGGTGGCCCGGTTGGGATGGATCCGGATTATTGTTGCCTCGGTAACGCCCGCCCGCTATTCTCGGCAGCGCGCCGGCCCGTCTGATCCTTTTGCTGTGTGCTACTGTGCTGACACTCCTCCTTGATTTACTTCTCCTGCGATTGTGAAGTTTTTTTTTCCTCTGCTACTTATGAGTAGTTGTGAATGACACTGAGTACTACTTCAGTACTTCTCCATGTGTTTGGTGCCATGGTGGTACCTTGGTCAATTGGTGAACAGACGCAATTGGAACGACTAGCAATGGGTACACCGGACCATTGGGACGGATCCGTTTCTCATTCAGAGGCTTGGTCTAAATTTTCATCTTCCTTCAGTCATCCAGTTGCCTCTTTCTGGATCTTATTCTTGTTCAGAGGATTGTTCTAAATTTTCTTCTTCATTCAGTCATTCGGGTGCCTCTTTCTGGATCCTTTTCTCATTCGGAAGCTTTGTCCAATTTCTCAAGTCCTTACATAATTAGGTGATGCATACATAGGAATACGTGTAGGCTACACTACCGTGCAATAAAATTTTCTACCGTGTAAACTAGGAAGTCGTGTGAGTAAGAGATCACAGATCGTTACCACTAGACGTGCTAATGCAGCGGAAGAAGAGTTGGAGCAGTCCGATACAACATCGCGTACATCGATGTAATGGAAATAGTCAATCATCCAACGTCCTTAGCCACCGATCATCTCCTCCAGCAACCCCTCGCGTTCCTTACGTACGTCGCGTATTGTCCTCGATCAGCACAGCAGCGTCCCTACGATATCCACACGTTCAGTGGTGGAATGTCGTGCGCCGATATGCTAGCACCAACGCGCACAACAGGGCTTTCGAGGAGGATGTGGCTAGGGTTTCGATGGGTGGTACAACATCATCCCAAAAGTCCTCATGTCTCCCCTTATAAAGAGTCTCTAACATATCCCTACGTTACAACTCATTACGACTCTTAATCACGTATAGATTATAATCCGATTTAAGCATCTAACGGATGCAATCCGAAATAGTTTATCCCAACCCATTAAATGTGTGATCATATAGATTCATGTGTGATCGGCTGTAACCGGAAACTCTTTTCAGATCCACAAGTCGATAGTGATTCTTAACAGGACATAGCGACTCCTGAATACACATAAGATCATATCGGACGAACCTTTATAAAGCTCATGTTTTGATCCCTTTGCCTCACGATACCAAATCGAACTCAATGTGAGATGCATTCCATCCTATGATAGCTCGATCTTTTACTCGGTCTTGTAGTGGATTACTTAGTTGCATTTGACTCATCAACCATATTCGGTATGTACATGCACTTTCTTAATCTAACCACATTGAGGGGTCGGAGATATCTCTCCCATTAAAAAAGAGAGGCAAATTCCAAAGATATCTCTCCCATTAAAGAGGAGAGGCAAATTCCATCTTAATTGCTCATATTTCTCCGCATGTTTCATAGTAAACCCGAAAGCTATCTTTACGACTACTCATTTACGGAGTAGCGTTTGATAACCCCTAAGTAAACACACATGTAGGAAACAGCGACGACCTCATGTCTAAGAATCTCGCATACACTATGTATGAGGCCAACCGATGACACAAGAATATAAAAATTCTTGCAATGTCTCCAGGTGGATCAATCCAACACTATGTTCTCCAACATATGTTCATATTATTGATTTGATATCTCATATCCATGATCTATGAAATATGATCATCAATCAATACATGTGTTGATCCATAGATCATAAGTGTCATACATAATGACATAAGACTAGTGATGTTTAGAATAACATCATAAACATAATAGAGAGTTTTACGAACAAGTCACATACTTGACAATTAATATAAATGATATTTCGCACAAGGGACGAAATAACATATTATTCAAACGTTCATAAACATAGAAGCAATACAATCATCTCTATGATTGCCTCTAGGGCATATCACTAACATTAGACCTATTCATACGCCTAACCAGGTCGGACCTAGAAAAGCCCGGCCTTAAATGGGCAGGCTCGAGCTCAGCACAAAAATAATGTGTTCCCATTAAAATAATATTATTTTAATTCTTTTTTGGAATACAATTTAATATTAAATCCATTTTGAGAAAAAAAAATATTTATTATTGTTGTTTTTACTACCTTTGTCGGGCTTTTTCGGGTTTCGAGCTAGGCCTTCAGACCGAAAATCAAGGCCCGAGCTTGAAAAATTCGGGCCGGGCCGCCTATGAACATGTCTACTAACAATCTCTCACTTGTGCTAGAGTCAATCATTTAAGTATCTAATATACATAACTCTTGTGTACGCCTCATGATTGGGTTGTGGGAAATGCTTTATCAACAGATCAACAATATTCAAATTCATATGTACTTTTCATATCTTCACATCACCTTTTTCAATAATCTCATGAATAATGATATATCACCAAAGTATGTGATCTGTTTGTTGATACGATCTAGGCTCCTTAGTTTGTGCAATGGCTCAACTATTATCACAATAGAGATCCATCGGACTAGCCACTAAAAACAAAACCTAGTTCAGAAATAAAGTTACTTATCCAAACCACTTCCTTTGTGGCTTTGGAAGTCACAATATACTTAGCCTCCGTTGTAGAATCAGCAATCGTCCTATGCTTGGAACTTTCCCAGCTCACTGCTCCTCTATTAAGACAAAACACAAACCCAGTGTAACATCCCAAATTTCATGTTTTAAAAAAGATCTTTTGTGCAGATTAGATCCCCGAAAAATTTCACCGATTTTCCTTGAATTTAATAAAGCTTGATTGGGAATTTTTGAAACTAGAAAAATTTAATATGATTAATGTAAATTTCAGTTAAATTAAAAACAATGTTAGTTGGGTTGCCTAAGACCCAATTGGGATGTAATTTCTTAAAGAGTGATTGTTGATCATTTGATAGAGGTTGTCTCTCTATTCCTGTCAATATCACCTAGTCTCAAGACCGTCTAACAAAATTGTACATGATAATGATGGACAGTTTGCACGATGCGCCAAAGAAGACAGTGTCAAACATAGGCTCCCAGTTTACCTCACATTTCTAACAAAGTCTGCATGAAGCCTTGAGTACTCATTAAAGTTTTAGTCTTATGTATCACCCCGAACTAGTGGACAGATTGAAAGAATTAATGAGTTTGTGCCTTAACTCATAGTACCAATTGGAGCAAGTAACTGTTGCACGCAGAGTTCCCCAACAACACCAGTTGTCAGCTAGTTCACAGTTGTCACCATTTGAAGCTCTCTATGGTTGACCATACAAGTCATCACTCAGCTAGAAGGAGACAAGATAACAAAATGTGTGGACTTGCATCAATCAAGAGGCAGAAGACCAAGTGTCTTAAATCTTAAATGGGTTGGAAGTAGCTTAGTCTAGGAATAAAAGCCATGTAGATTACCACCCTTGCAGTCATGTCTATCTTCAGGATACTCGCTGAAAGGTGTTAAAAAGTTTCAAGCCAAGAGAAGTTTGCCTAGATGTGTGTTAGTCATTTCGAGATTCTAAAGCTCAGAGATGAGGTAGCTTATCAACCCAAGTTACCAGTTAGCAGTAGGAGTCCCTCAACTTCAAAAGTGTCTTCAAGTACCAACGAAGCAGCTATCGCCAAAAGCAATCGAGTTTCAAGAGGCCCTTGCCTGCCGATAGCCAATTTGTTAAGTTATGGTTGAGGCGAGACGTCTGTTCCGCAAGTGTTCAAAAGAGCAATTGCACACGAAGAGGACCAGAAGGTTGAGTTCCTTAACCTATTCCTTAGCCAACCTGAATCTCAGGGTTGAGATCTCTTTAAGGGATGGAGGTTTGTAACGTCCAAAATTTTAAGTTTGCAAAAAACTTTTGTGTAGATTAGGTCTGCGATAAATTTCATCGATTTTCCATGAATTTAATAAAGCTTAAAAGAGAATTTCCTAAATTAAAACAAATTAATATTATTAATGTAAACTTCAATTGAATCAAAAATATAATCTTCCTGGATTTTTTCAAGTTTATTTGGTATTTATTTGAGCTCATTTGAATTTTTAGCCTTTTCTTAAATATGAAAATCAGTTCCTTTACCATTATCTTCATGGGGCGATTTGGCTCGGCACACTCCTCTCTCTCTCTCTCTCTCTCTCTCTCTCTCTCTCTCTCTCTTGGGCCGCCACCCCGATTCGCCCCAACCCAGCTCCGCCAACCCACTCCCCATCCCCGCCTCTCCCTACCACCTCCTCGCGTGCAACTGCAAACCCTAGCTGGCCCATCCGCCAACATGGCCCAGCACACCAAACTCTAACGCCGTCCCCAGGCTTGCTTGTCAGCTGTAGCCACTGATGCCCAGACCCCAACTGCCGGGCGCTACCGTCGTTGTAGCGCGTGCGTGCAAGATGCGCAACGTAAACGCCGCCACCGCTGACCCGGCTTCCATGCCACGCAAGCCTCCGGGGCTATTTAAAGCCCTAGGGATCCTCGATATGCGTGCCTCATTCTACCGCCTCCGTGCCTAGGACGCCTCTACGCTCTGCCGCCCCGCTCATCTTCTCCGAAATCTATGCCGCCCGTCATTTCCCATTCTTTGCCGTCGAAGTTCCTTGGACCGTCGCATCCATGTCATCGCGGCTGCCTCGTTCACCTTTGTCATTTGCACCCACCCGATGGAGCCCCCGAGCTTCACATCGACGACGCCATCTCCTTTCTTCACCTTCGGTCGTGCTTGTGTTAGCTGAAACCTTCCCGTCGCATTTCTACCGCATTAATATCTAATCCTTCTCTTCCATCTCCGCCATCGCCCGATTGCGCAGCCATCGATGAGCTTCGCCGTTCATCTTCACCACCATATCCATCCCCTCGCCGTGTTCTGCCTTGTGCTCACCCTCCCCTCGCCGATGCGCCATCCCTCATTGTCACCGCCATGCAAGTCATCGAGCCATTGTTTTCCACTTCATCGCTGGTGATTGCCACCAAGCCTCATCGCCATGGCCGCTGTGCCACCGTGCAGCATCGCCTCTCCATCCTCTCAGATCCGCCACACCGAGATAAGGCGCCACCGTGCATAACCCGGACCAAAATCTCGTGTGGACTTACTCCACCGTGGACCAAGCAACGGACGCATGGGCTCCACCATGTCAGTTTCCTATTCTATGAAGCCGGTTCTCTGTGGACCCAAGACCGACTCGTGGACTTGGTCTATGGACCAATGACCCACATGCCATTCTCTTTTCCTTTTATGTAATTAATTTAATTCTTCAAATTCATTTCATTCCAGTGGGTCCCACTTGTTAGTCTCTCGGTTTTTTTCAAAAATTTTGAAAATAAAGATTTTGAGAATATTCCCTCATCCCCACTTGTCAGTGACTCATATTATCTCTCCCTTGTCTTTTTTAACATTTTCCTTCCTGGTCAAACTTTCGAGAGCTCATTCTTCCTCATACAAATTCCGATTGAACCTGTTCAAGTTTCTAAATTAATCTAAAATCAAGTCCTAGCTTCCAGTCCCATTCAATTTCAATTTAGAGTTTATTTTATTTGTTTTTGTGCTTTCTCTCTCATTAGACGTTGACGTTCTGGAATCACTAAAATGAGGTAAAGGTCAAGAAAGTTGAAGATAAAAGAACAACAACATTGCTATAGCAAAGCAAGTTGTTCTTTGATTATATTGCACCCAGTTTTACAAATTACTTTGCTTCAAATTATTGCATGCTAATTCAAATTTTAAATGCTTTACTACTTTGGGATTAGCTATGCAACCTATTGATTATGCCCACCTTGATTATTATATTGCCATGATCATTTGTCAGTTTGTCACCCTAGCTTGGTTAATTACTAGTTGGCATTATCATAACACCAATATAGGTTGGTTTAGACACGATTAGTATGCTTAGCAATGCAACGGGTCATTGATATCATTTTAATGGAAAATCTATACCTGACTAAGTGATTATGGAATATCTTTGTGATAATTGATATGATATGTGTTGTCACTTTGTGGAAGCATGTGTTGCACTTTAATAAACTGAGTGAGAAAATGTTTAAATTGGGGCAGGGAAAGTACTAAGTGAATTGGTGGCTTTGTGGTTTGGATCTTTGTGAATAGGTTAGTAAATTGGCAATCTCACCCTGATCGAATTTAGGACTTATCTCACCCTGATCGAATTAAGGACTTAACTTTGTGTGCCATTTAACTGAGTTGTAGAGTACGACCACATGCCTGAAATGGGACAGATCTAGCTCATTAAATTATGGAGTCTCAACATTGGCTGCCTTAGGCAGTAGGTTAGCTCAATGATGGGTGGAGATGTGGGGTCATTAATTGAGCCACATGTATTGATGGTTCGTTGTTTACATATGCACCGGTGCACTATGGGCCAACGAGCTTAGTGAAGTTTGGTTATCAACTTTATGCTCGCCAAGAGGGCCAATTGTTGATATGAAGTTTTTGAAAGGCTTTGTAATGGTTAGTGCTAGCTACACTAGTTATATCATGTGGGTAATGTGTACAACCTTTGCAGAGTGTTAATTATCTATTTGAATAGTCGTGTCCGCGGTTATGGATATGCTCGGGGATTTCACACGAGGGGTAGACTTTACAAAAACAAACTATGAGGGGCAGCTGTGTGAATAACCTTATACATTTGTGTGAAAGAATTGGCTAGACTAAGTGAGCTTTGTGAAAATACTTGTTAAATTATTATTACTATTTGTTTTCAAATATGTTTTCAATCTATTATTTACAGTCAACTGCAACTGTTGTTTTTTTTGCAAAAGAACCATAGATGTCATATCTTTTTGAATAAACAATTATCTATAATTATATTCTGTGCTACAACTTGCTGAGTACTCTATGTACTCACTCTTGCTATAAACAATGTTGTTCAGTTGATAAAGACTACATCAGTTCATCTTTGGTCAACAAGATCTACTTCAAGGGTCATGGTCAAGGAGAACTAGGTCGCGCTACACCAGTCGATTGTCTATGAGCATATGGATGGGCTACACTGAAGTTATTATGTTTCCTTCCGCTGCAACTTATTTGAGATATTCGCCTTCTGAGGTATTAACTGTAAGCTTTGACCATAAGGTCGCTACTATGATAATTATTATTTATTACATATTTCCTTGTAATATTTGCATATGGAATGGTATTTCATCGATGTTGCCACTGTGTGCACTAGTGTGATCCTAGACTAGTGCAATATACACATAGGGTCCAGATTTACATATTTGGGTCCCGACACCCAGACTGCGGTCGAAAATTATCTTTGTTGGTTTCGAAGCTAGCATCGGTGTAATCATTTACAACCAGCTCTTCCTCACCTCCATAAATAAGGAATACATCTTAGTCCTTCTCAAGTAATTTATAATGCTCTTAACTACTATCTAATAACCTTCACCTGGATTTAACTGATATCTGTCCATAACACTTAGAGCATACAACACATCTAGGTGTGTACAAAGCATGTCATACATGATAGATCCAATAACAGAAGCATGTGGAATTTTACCCATTCTGTGTCGCTCATCAGGTGTCGAAAGTCAATGATTGTTGCTAAAACTAATGCCATGTGACATGGGCAAGAAACTCTTATTGGAATCTTGCATGTTGAACTGCTTCAACACCTTCTCAATTTACATATCTTGGCTTAATGCAATTAGCCTCTTAGATCTATTCGTATAGATCCTTATATACACTACATCTCCCAAGTCTCCCATGGAGAAACTATTTCTTAACAAAGCTTTAACAGATTCAAGTATAGGAATATCATTACTAGTTAATAATATGTCATCCACACATAAGATCAGAAAAACAAGTGTTCTCCCACGAATCTTTTTGGAAACATAAGGTTCTTCTTCATTCTTGATGAAGCCAAACCATTTGACTAGTTCATCAAAACGAAAATTCGAACTCCGAGATGCGTGTTTCAATCCATAGATGGATTTCTGAAGCTTGCATATCTTCTTAGATTTCTATGGATCGACAAAACCTTCAGATCGCGTCATGTACATATCCTCACTTAGGTTTCTATTTAGAAAAGCTATTTTGACATCCATTTATCATATCTCATAATCGAAATATGCAACAATAGCTAGAGTGATCTAGATAGACTCGAGCATAGTGTCAAGAGAAAATATCTCATCATAGTCAACACCTTGAATTTGTTTAAAACTCTTTGCCACTAATCGTGTTTTATGAATGTGAACATATCCATCCATATATATCTTTTTTCTTAGAAACCCCACTTGCACTCAATGGTTTTAACACCATCAGGTGAATCAATCAAGTTTCAAACTTGATTGTCATACACGGATTATATCTCAGATCTCATGGCTCTAAGTCATTTCTCAAAGTTTGGGCCCATCATCACTTTCTCATAAGTCTTAGGCTCATCATTATCTAATAATAAAATATTATGCATATACCTTATAGGTAATTGACGTGGCCTTTCAGATTTACTTGGGGCTGATGTCTCTTCTATAGGTTGTACAATATTTTGTTCATCCTGTAGATGTTCAGTAGAAGCTGAAATATTTTTAAATATTTCTCGAATTTCTTAAAGTTGCACCTTGTTCCCACTAACTTCTTTTGAAAGAAACTCTTTCTCCAAAAAGACACAATTTCAAGCAACAAACACTTTGTTTTCATCTCCTTTATAATAGTAATATCCTTTAGTTTCTTTAGGATACCCCACAGAGAAGCATTTATCTGACTTGGATATGAGCTTATCAGGCGTCAAATATTTTACATATGCCTCACAACCCTATATTTTTATAAAAGACAATCTAGGATACTTCTCAGTTCATATCTCATATGGTGTCTTTTCTACCATTTTTGATGAAAATCTGTTTAATGTAAAACCAACTATTTCTAGAGCGTATCCCCAGAAATACAATAGAAGATTATATTGGCTCATCATTAACCGAACCATGTCCATAATGTTCGGTTCGTTGTTCAGACACTACATTCCATTGAGGCATTCTCGGCGGAGTTAGTTGTGGAACAATTCCAAATTTTGTAAATGTTCACCAAACTCATAGCTCAAATATTCACCTCCACGATCTGATCATAGCATTTTAATTGTCTAGCTAAGTTGATTTTGTATCTCATTCTGAAATTTGTTGAACTTTTTGAATGATTCAGACGCATGACTCATTAAGTACATATAAGTACTCATTAAGTACTTATCTACTAAAGTCAGCAGTAAAAGTTATGAAGTACTGAAAACCACCCCTGGCCATTGAGCTCATTGGTATACATACATCTGTATGTACAAGGGCCAATAAGTCAGTTGCCCTCCCACTTATTCCCGTAAAAGGCGCCTTTGTCATTTTTCCAAGTAAACATGATTCACATATATTAAATGATTTAAATCAAATGAATTTAGAATACCATCTTTATGGAGGTTCATCATGTGCTCCCATTTATATGACCTAGACGACAATGCCAAATAAAAGTATTATTCAAATCATTAGGTTGAAGCTTCTTAGCATAATGTTACAAACATGCACATATTCAAGATTCAAAACATATAATCTATTCACCAATAGAGTATGACCATAAAGCATATCGTTGAAATAAATTGAACAACAATTGTTCTTTATTGTGAACTCATAACCTTTTGCTCCTAAACATGGAACATAGATAATGTTTTTATTTAAGACACGAACATAATAAAAATTATTTAATTCTAAAACTAATATTGAAAGTAAAGATAATGGTAAAGTGTCAATACCAACGCAACAACTCTTGCACTATTGCCCACGTGAAGATCAACATCGCCTCTCACCAAACTTGTCCTCCTTATTAGCCCCTGCATCAAACTGCAAATATGAGCAACTGTAACAGCCCAAATTTCAAATTCCAGTTGAAAATAAAGTTTAATTATTTATGTGGATTTTTCTAAACTTTTTAAAAACTTTTACTTAATTAATTGAAAGCCAAACAAATTTATTTGCAAAATATACCAAATAATATCTGGAAATATTCTATTTAAATCCAAAATGCTCCAGAGAATTTCTGTGAATTTTCTCATAATTTTTGGACTTAATCTGCTATATTCTAAAGTCTATTTGAATTATCAAAATTTAATTAATTAGAAAGTCAAAAGAAAATCCCAAATAACCAATGGGCCGAAACCTAGCCGGCCCATTCCTTTTTTTCAGCAAATTTCATTTAACCTCCCGTGCGTCTCATTACACCGACAGGCGGGACCCGTCAACCTCTCCCTCTCTTTCTCTCACTCGTGCCCGCACCGACCCCTGTCAGTCGTTGGATTAAAATCCAACGGCCATCTTTCGTGAGACCTTCGGAACTCCAAAAACCCAACGCATGTGGACCGTCAGATCTAGATCCAACGGTTCATGTGTATCAGTGACTTTACTACTGCTCAAGATGTCGCACCCGGAGTAACATCCGGATCTTTCAGGCATAATCGAACTAGTCACATGATCAGTGGCTAGCTCACACAGTAAACAAATGTGATAACACAACCATAAACGCTAAAATTTATTACTAAACAACAGAGTTGATTACAAGATAGCCTTACAGGGCAACATTAAATAAACACAGCGGAAGACGAAGAAGAAGTAGTAGGGTCAGCACAATCGCCACAGCAATCGATCGGGTAGCGGCCTAGTCGTCACGATCCACACTTGTAGTGAAGTCCTTCTCATCTGAAATTTTATTTGCATAAAGCAAGTATGAGCACAACTTCCGTGCTCGCAAGTTACACCCGTCAAATAACAGAATGACATGCATATATGGATGTAACAAAGGATGGCTTATTGGTTGATTTGCATAAAACAGCATTTGCTTTAAATACTTGTACTAAGTTCCAAAGCAGTTATTTTATAATTAAAATTTATTTTATAAATTCTCAATTTTATAGTCAGATAACATTCACACATGAATGGTGAAGGATACCCTCCTATCACGTGGCTTCCTGCCCAATTCCCATTTGGATAAATCAGTTTGAATAAAACTTTTTCAAACAAAACCAAAGTCTAACTTTGAGTAATTCTGCTAGCATATCCGTAACCGTGGACACGGCTATTCGAATAGTTTTACACTCGCGAAGGTTGTATGCATTTTTACCCACAAGAGATAATCAACTTGCATTGTCCGCATCACACACTTCGGTGTGCAACTAAGTGATTATCATGAGACCTTTACAATGTCCTATCTTAATATATTTATGTCCGCTAAGGTTTCACGCCATTGACTAACCATCCTCCGGAGCCCCTCTTGCGCTGTGGGACTACTGTGTCGACCAACACCACACCAACAATATAGCACAAATGACACTAAGACATCACAAATTATTTAGCCAAATCTGTCCCACACCAGACTTGTGGTAGTACGGTAAGGCGTAGCATCATGCGCTCGAAGACCGGTCCTTAGCTGACTTGGGCAACTTTCCAGATTAACCCTGGGTCTTAACCCTAACCAGATTAAGCCCGTGCATGAACATGCACCCACCAAACATCCATTATGCCCAAGTCCAAACCAATTTCATTTTATTTTTCAAGTAAAGGCATTTTATAAACCTTCTATGGTAAAACAATACCATAGACCCAATTTAAATCAAATTTGGAAGATTTGGCTAAAATTTTCCAAATACAAGATTTGATCTAAGCATTGGTTAAGTATATGATTAATTTTAATACCATTTTGCCTAATAGTGACAAGGTATTCACATTCAATATTCAAATTGGCTATACAAGGAAGATTGGAATAACTAGGCAATTAGAACAGAGAATTAAAATAATTGTATAAACATATGCATGCAGAATAATTTAAAATAGATTATAAATAATTTGAATTAGTGGGATCAATATGATCAAGGGTATAACTTGCCTCGCGTGAAGGATCCGGCCGTCAACCCTCCTCTCTTTCTCACTGCTGGGCAAGGCGAGGGACGCCATGGATTAAAATCCAAGGCCATCTTCGTGAGACCTTGAACTCCAAAACCGAACGCATGTGGACCGTCGGATCTAGATCCAGTCATAATCGATCGGACTTTACTACTGCCAGATGTCGGACCGGAGTAACATCCGGATCTTCGGCATAAGGAACTAGTCACATGATCGAGTGCTAGCTCACATAAAGCAAATGTGATAACACAACCATAAACGCTAAAATTTATTACTAAACAACGAGTTGATTACAAGATAGCCTTACAGGGCAACATTAAATAAACACGGAAGAGCGAAGAAGAGTAGTAGGGTCGACAACGCCAACTAGACATCGGGTGGGCTGATCGTACACGATCCACACTTGTAGTAAGTCCTTCTCATCAAATTAAAAACAATTCTAACTTAGAGTGGCTTTGCTAGCATGTCCATGATCATGACGCGCTATTCGAATAGTTTTACACTGCAGAGGTTGTACAACTTTACCCACACGAGATAAAATGCTTTAATGTCGCCAAAGCACGCTTCAAGGCGTGTGACTAAGCAATTATCATGAGGCCGTTACAAGCGTTGTCTCATCGTATTCATGCCCGCTAAGGTTTCGCTACCTTTGACTATCCATCCTCCTAAGCCCTCTTGCGCCAAGTGGGACTAATGTCGACCAACGCCCACACATACAACATAGCACAAATAACACCGAGACACTACAGATTATTTAGCCAAATCTCGCCCATACGGGACATGTGGTGGTACGGTAAGGCGTAGCAAAATACGCTCAAAGACCGGTCCTTAATCGACTCAAGCGACTTCCAATTTAAAACCCCGGGTCGTAATCCTAACTGATTAGACCCGTGCATGAACTGCACCCACCATCCATCCATCTCGCCCAAGTCCAAACCCATTTCATTTTATTTAGAGTAAAACTCCTTTATAAACCTTTCATGTTAAAACATTACCACAGAAACACATTTTAAATTAAATTGTAAAGATTTGACTAAATTCTCCCAAATTTGTAAATATTATCTAAGCAAGGCTAAGCATTTGACAAATTTTATCTAAGGTGTCAAGGTATTCAGGTTTGATAGTCAAATTGGCCATACCAAGGAGTTTGGAACAACTATATACTAAATCAGATATTCGGATATTTTTATAAACATATGCATGCAATAGTAAATTGTAAATAGTAAATAAATACTTTAAAACAATAGGAACAATATGATCAATAGTGTAACTTGCCTTCGTTGAAGTCTTGGAACTCTAAATCGTCGGAAGGATCTAACTCTCCGGAGTCGTCGAAGTCTATACGTGAAAATACGATAAATTCAACTCAAATTCAAATAAATTCAAAAACTTAGACCAAACTAACTCCAAATTGAAATATTTTGCTTTAGTTAGTTAGATTCTGATTTTAGACAAATTTTGCAACTTGAACCACTCAATTTGGAGTTCAAATGCAAAAGATATCAATTTTAGAAGTTTAATACAAAATCTGGAATTTAATTGAATTCTTTGAATTATTTTTCTAAAGGAAATTCTATTTATTGCGCAATGCTGACGCCAGCGAAGAATTTCCAGAAATTAAAAGAATTATAATGATTTTTCTGACAAGCGGGTCCCACATGTCATAGACTCACCACGGTGGATGATTCCACCGAGCCGAGGGTGATCTGCGCGCGGTGAACCGACACGCGGTGCTCACGTGGCGATGAATGGACGCCACGCCGCATACCACGCAAGGGGTTGAGGTGGCGCTTAGGTGGCATCGCCACGCGGCGTGACACGCCGGACCGGCGACGGTGGCGCACGGAACCAACGGCAACGCGAACGGCGAGGTTTCGCCGGCGATGGGTGGTACCGGTGTGTAGCTAGGACTATTGTGAACCCGTTAGACTAGCTCCGGTGGTCGAGGTGGACGGTGGTGGCCGCCGGCGAGGTTGAAGCGCGAGAGGTTCGTGTTGGCGACAATGCGATTCCGCGGCGCCCCGGCGGCGAGGTGAGCACCGGTCGGCGATGATGTGGCGAAGCCGTTGGTGGTGGCGGCGAGACGGAGCGTCGTCGAGGCGCCGAATCGTGGAAAAAGGCGATCGCGGTGAAGGAGCTTCCACGGCCGGCTCGACGGTTAGGGCGTGCGAGGAGTAATGCGTGGGGGAGAAAGGTGGAGGAGGAGAAGGGCGACCCATGGCTCCTATTTATAGGGCCGGGGAAGACCCGAGCGCGGCAATGCGAAGGTCATGCGCGCGGTTTCGGTGATCGTGGGTAAAACCGATGCGAGAAGGGAGAAAATGGCGGAAGTGGGGCGGCGTGATGCGGGGTCGTCAATGCACACGATGGCGAGGGGAGTGGGGGATTGAAGGCGGCCGTTACCAGAGTTCGAGCGTCGGTTTTAATGGCGGCGGCGCGAGGGTCGCGTGGAGAAGACGACGAGGAAGACGACAACCGGGCACGTCCGATTTTGATCGACGGCCAATTTAAATCAAATTTGGAAGATTTGGCTAAAATTTTCCAAATACAAGATTTGATCTAAGCATTGGCTAAGTATATGATTAATTTTAATACCATTCCGCCTAATGGTGACAAGGTATTCACATTCAATATTCAAATTGGCTATACAAGGAAGATTGGAATAACTAGGCAATTAGAACAGAGAATTAAAATAATTGTATAAACATATGCATGCAGTAATAATTTAAAATAGATTATAAATAATTTGAATTAGTGGGATCAATATGATCAAGGGTATAACTTGCCTTGCTTGATGAGGTGATGTTTTCCTCAACAGATCACCCGGTACTGAGGTGTTGTTGTTTTCCTTAACAGGTCACCTATTACTCACAAATATTGTCTTCCAGTAGTCCAACTGTACAATCACGATGATCATACAGTCAAAATCAATCCTCTTAGGTTGCTCTTCAAACGGCGTCGAAATCTGACTTTCCGAAGTTGTCGAAATCTAACGTGAAAATAAGCCTAATTCAAACTAAATTCAAATAACAATTCAAATGAACTCCAAATTAAATAATTTTGGTTTAGTTGGCTATATCTTGAATTTAGATAAATTTAGAAATTTGAATGGGCTCAATCGGAGTTCGGATGCAAAAGATATGGGCTTTGGAAGATTGGAAATACATGAAATGATAAAATTAGGATTTTTCTAATTTTGGGAATTATTTTTCTAAAGGAAAATAACTTTATTGCACAAGATGACGTCAGCGAGGGAATTTCTTTTCTCGGCCGAATTATTTTCCTAAAAGAAATTATTTTCTTCCTCTGACATGTGGGCCCAAGTCAATGGACTAGGCCACGACTTGGTCAAAGTCCACCGTGGACTCGGTGCATGGGAACAGTGAATGGGGGTTGCGGGTGGTTGCGTGTGGGATGATGTGGCGCCATATGGGCTCCACGTCGGTTTTTGTGTTGAGATGGCCGTGAGGTGGCGCACGGGTGGCGGCCACGTCGGCGAAGACCAGCGGCGGCTCGGGCCCAAATGGCGCCGGCGAACGGCGGCACAACGTCGGCCGGCGAGGGCACCAGTAGATGCAGAAGGATGCGGGGATCACAGGGCTCACCTAGGCGGCGGTTGGGCGCGAGGCGGTGGCCGGCGGCGACGCGAAGGGCGGCGGCGATGTCGGGGTTGCGGCGGTGATGGTGTTCCTATCACGCCTTCGCGAAGGCAGCGTGAGCACCGGGTTCGCGGCGACGCGGTGATGCCCATGGTGGTGGTGCCGAGGACATGGCGGCAATGGTGGCGGCGCTTGGGGCGGCGGAGACCCACGGTGGTGGCGGCGGAAAAACTCAAATTCTGGCGAGCTCGGAGGGGGCGGGGTGAGGTGAGTGATGGGGGCAAGTTGTGCGGAGGAGGCGCTCCTAGTGCTTGCTTAAATAGGGTGGGGGCGCGGACGGAGGGGGAGATCGGTGGCGCGGGTCCGCGGCGGTGATTAGGGGGTTCCGGCGATTTCGCGCGCGATTGAGGGGGCAAATGGCCGGAATGGGCGCGGTGGAACGCGGGGAGTTTAATGCGCGGGATTGCGCGAAGAAAAGGGGAGAGAAATGCGGTGAAGATGGAGCTCCACGCGGGCGGTAATGGCGGACGGGTCGGCTCGGTGGTTTGGGGAAGAAGGTAGGGAAAGAAGAAGGTGGCGGGGCCCACTGTCGGCGAGAGAGAGAGAGAGGGGAGCGGCTACCGTCGGATTTAGATCGGACGGTTGGAGTGGGCGCGGCCAAATGGGCCAATCGGGCCAGAAGCGCGGGAGAGAGAGAGGTGAGCTGGAGGTTTCGACCCACAAGGTTTTCTGGATTTTTAATTGATTTTCCAATTTCAGAAATGGAGATAAATCGAAATAACTTCTAGAAAATAGCAAATTAAATCCCAAAATTATGAGAAAATTCACAGAAATCCCCTTATTTATTTTGGACTTAATAAAATTATTTCCACTTTATTATTGGCTAATAATTTTTCAAAATAAATTGTTTTGGCTTTAAAATATTTAGGAAAAAGCTTTTAAAAACTCAGAAAATTCTAGAAATTAATTAAAATTTTATTTTCCAGATCAAACCAACTGAAACTTCAAGAACTTCAAATAAATTTTAAATTTTGACTTTTACAACTTTAGAAATTCAAATAAGACAATCAAACTCTTTCAAAATCCAATAAAACAATAACTTATATTTATTTTATTTTGGTAACAGCACTTTGAGATGTTACATCGCACCCCCTCAATCTATCGCGACTGTTGGATTAAAATCCAACGGCTGCGCATTCCCCGCAGTTACCCCTTCGCTCCCACCCGTGTACACCGTTAGATCAAAATCGAACGCTTCTGCGTCATCGGCTACTTTCCTTTCTTCCTCCTTCGCCTTCCTTTTTCTCGCCCGCACCGTCCGCCATGGATGCGTTTCAAAAACCTTCCATACTCGGTGAAATCCCGATTCAATCGCTAAGTTCTCGCAAGCATTAAAACCCCGCGATGATTCCACTCGTGTACCCAACTCTCACCTTCCTTCCCGGGCCCCGAATCTCTATAACGCCGCCGGTGACATCGCACGGACCTTTGTGCTCTCCACGCCTCCCTAGCCACGCCCGCGCCCTATAAATAGGGGCTACAGGAGCGCCTCCCTCACCGCATCTCAGCGCCGCCAACCACCGTCTCCCTCCTTGCTCCTAGCACCCTAAATTTGAAGTTTTTCGCCGGCGGTGAAACTTCGCTTCTTCTCCGGTTCCGCCGCCACCGTAGATGCTCCGACCACGCCGACCTCATCATCGACATCGCCGCGACGTTGCGAAGCCAGCGCACCCACTCACTTCGCCGGAAGACCCCAGGATCGCCATCTTCGCCGCCGACCGAAGATCATCGCCGCTAAAGCTCGCCGCCACGACCATTCCGCAGCGCAAACTCGCAACCTCGGTGAGCATCGCATTCAGCATCGTCTCCACTTCATTTTGCGCACCTTCACTACCCTCGCCGCGGCGTAAAACGCCGACGAGCCACACGCCGGAACGCCACAGGCATTGAGCCTACGTGGCCTTGCCACGCAAGCGCCAGGTCAGCGCCACCTCGGCGCCGAAAAACGCGTGGCTGCCCACGTGGTAGCCATCTCAGCTGTGTCAGCACCTCCCTCCCAAGCCTCAAGCCGGTGGGCCTGGTCCAGATAGACCGTGTCTATGACACGTGGGGTCCATATGTCAGGGAATTATTTTAATTTCTTTAAATTCTGAAAATCCCTCGCTGATGTCAGCATTGCGTAGTAAATAGATTTTTCTTTAGAAAAATAATTCGGGAAATTCATTTAATTTGCATATTTAGGTTTTAAACTTCAAAAATTCATATCTTTTGCATCTGAACACCAAATTGGGTGTTTCAAGTTGCAAAATTTGTATAAAATTATTATCTAGCTAACTAAACTAAAGTATTTCAATTCGGAGTTAATTTGAGTTGTAGTTTTGAATTTATTTGAATTTGAATTGAATTTATTATATTTTCGCGTATAGACCTCGACGACTCCGGAGAGTTTGACCAGCCCGAAGACTTAGATTTTAGGACGTCAACGAAGGCAAGTTATACCATTGATCATGTTAATCCCATTAATTTAAATGTATTTTCAGTTTTTAAATTACTTAATGTATGCATATGTTTATACAATTGTTTGAATGCCCTATTTTTGTATATAGTTATTCCAATCATCATTGTATAGCCCATTTGATTATTGAATATGATTGCCTTGTCACCCTTAGGCAAAATGATACTAAAATTAGTCTTGTGCTTAGCCATGCTTAGATCATACTTACGAATTTGGGAAGGTTTAGCCAAATCTTTTACATATTTACTTTTAATTTGACTCTGTGGTATTGTTTTACCACAAAAGGTTTATAAAGAGGAATTTACTCTAAATAAAATATAATGGGTTTGGACCTGGGCGAAATGGATGAATGGTGGGTGCAGGTTTATGCACGGGCTTAATCTGGTTAGGATTAAGGCCCTGGGGTTTAATTGGAAGTCGCCCGAATCAGTTAAGGACCGGTCTTTAAGCCGTTTTTTGCTACGCCTTACCGTACCACCACATGTCTTGTATGGGCAGGATTTGGCTAAATAATTTGTGACGTCTTAGTGATATTTGTGCTATGTTGTTTGTGTGGGGGTCGGTTAGACATTAGTCCCACCTAGCGCAAGAGGGGGCTCCCGGAGGATGGTTAGTCCAATGGTAGCGAAACCTTAGCGGACATAAATACAATAAGACATTGCATTGTAAAGGCCTCATGATGATTGCTTAGTCACACGCCTTCGGAAGTGTGCTTTGGCCGACATTAAAAGCATATTATCTCGTGTGGGTAAAGCTGTACAGACTCTGTAGAGTAGAAACTATTCGAATAGCCGCGTCCGCGGTCATGGACATGCTAGCAAGGCCACCCTAAGTTAGACTTTGTTTTTGGTTTATAAAATGATTTCATCAGATAATTTTAGGATGGGTAATCCTATGGTAAAACTTGGGCGGTTAGCCAAGTGATAGGAGGGTATCCTTCACCTTTCAATCAATGGAAGTTATCCACTATACAACTGTCATTTTAAACACTGATTTTAGTTATAGTATAAAAATTGGACTTAGAAATTAATATGAGTATTTAACCTGAAAATGTTGTTTATGCAAAATGAACCCTGCCAACATTCTTTGTTTACCTTATGCATGCACTATCTTTCAATATTGGGTGTAACTTGCAAGCACAGAAGTTGTGCTTACTCTTGCTGAATAATCTTTATTCAGGAGAAGACCTCTATCAGAACGGCGAGGATCTTGACGACTAGGCCTACGCCCCCAAACAATTGCCTATGGAAAGTCGTGTGGTCTACTACATTTGCTTTCCGCTGTGTTATTTATCTATTTGGTCTCAGGACCCTTTTGTAATAAACTCTGAGTTATTATTAATAAAGTGCGTGATATGATTTTGCTATCACTTTTGTTTGACTGTGTACACTAAAAATCCTGGACTAGTGTATGAACACAGAGAATTTAGGATCCTTCGTTCTCAGGTTCGACAGCAACCGACCTGATATTAAATACCCAAGAACATCTAGGGAAAATACCAAGATTAATTTCTATAATATTTATATCTGAGCTAGAAGTCTTACTTCCTTTTTTTTTTTAGCTCTGTCAAGTACTTCTTACAATTTCTCTTCCAATATGCAGTCTCATGACAATGATAGCATTCATGTCAGGCTTAGGGACTAGCTTGAGCTTCTTGAGTTTGGCCTTTAGACTCATGATCTCATCTTGAGTCTTGCTTGTGCCCTTTCTCTTGCCCTAAGACTTATCCTTTTTCTTGAAGCTAATAGTATTTTGAGCCATCATCACATGATTAGAGCTCTTTTTGATGCTCTCCTCGGCACTCTTAAACATGTTATGCAACTCCGTCAATGACTTCTCCATGTCACTCATATGAAAATTCAAGAGGACTGATTCAAAGCTCGCATAGAGAGATTGGAGAATCACATCAGTTGCCAACTCTTGGCTAAGGGGAAAACCAAACTTTTCCAAGATCTTAATGTGGCCAATAATTTTGATCCCATAAGGACCGACTGGGGTACCTTTTGACAACCTACAAGAAAATAATGTCTTAGAGGTATTATACCTCTCTGCCCTTGTTTGGTCCCGAAACATACATTTTAGACCTACAATCATATTGTAGGCATCTATAATATGATATTGCTAGGTGCCATGATCTACAACAGAAAGTTATGTAAGAATAGATCGCAAAGTTAAAAGTGGGTCCAGAGGAAGTACTAGGTGCCATGATCTACAACAAAAAATATGTATATACAAAAATTCAGCACTATGTTTATGTAAAATCTTCTATTAAATAGTTTAACAAAAGATTCTCCCACTATATGTTTTAAACAAAGTTTTCCTCTAACTACATATAGTGAGTTCAAGATCCACATTTCACTAAGTCCTAGTGAGCTTTGACATCACTTCTAGAAAGCTAGCGACGTAGGTAACTAACCCCTTGTTAATCATATCTCATATGATTTTTGTTTGTTGGGTGACATCAATATGCACCAGCTACCAACACTATACCCCAAGATCCAAAACCTTTTTGATAGCCTTGTTAAGTTAAATCAACAATATGCATATGAATGTCCAACTCCCACCCCATCTTATTAAAATAGTTAATGTCATCCTATTTTGATATACCTACCAATTAACGATCAAAACTATGATAAGTGCAGCGATTGGAAATGAATCAAGTTTTACTTATTTTTTTCTTGAGGGATACTATTCTATCATGTCAAAAGTGTCTAATGACAAAAACATGAACAATAGCATAAGAGTAAGTAGATAAATATTCACAGATAATCACATTAATATGTGAGATAGTATGACTCTTAACAAGTCAATCTCCATCACCACACTTCCTATCCAGCGAGCCATCGTGCTTGAGGTCACCATATTCATCTACTAAGCTATTACTCCTAACAACTAGTAATAAATTACATATAAGAATATCAAGCATCACATGTCGACACGTAGTCTGTTATGCAATAATATGTAGCCCCATGGCTATAATTCAACATGACACGTAGCTCTGAAAAATTCATACATACATCATATACAAAATAGACCATGCTATTCACATCAATCCCTACAAAAAGAGTTATACATATAATCAAATTCTATTGGGTGATATGAACAGATAGTACTATATAACGCGTCAACGATTACATAGCACGGTGGCCTATTTTTTCGAGACATGAATCTAATTCATGGAATCGTGCCCGGAAAATTCATCAAATTAATAACATTAACCCAATTTTAAACCAATCTGATCAACATGTTTTTCCATTTATCAATCACATTGATTGACACATGAGGTTTCTAAAAAGAATAGCAAGCCACAAAAATTGATATGTTTGCTCCATGCGGCTGCGCATCGCGGTCTACCCTGATGGCAGAATCCCGTTCGGTGGGGGTATTGTGCAATGCAACGATGAACAAGCACAGTTAATCATGTTGTGCTATCAACTCATACCTCTCACGAACCTATCTACTATCACCTAAGCCGATTGATCTCATCAACCAGTGCCTAAATCAATCCATCCATATGAATCAATCTAGGTTACTATACTAGAACAACAATACAACCAATCTACTACTACCACATATCAACTATATGCAACCAATCTAGATCAAATACTACACAAGATGACTATAATACCACTGTTGGGATATGGGTAGGCAACACTAGTGCACAATAAAAATTTCTATCGTGTACACCAGGAAGCCATGCGAGTAAGAAATCATAAATCGTTACCACTATATGCGAAGTGCAGCATAAGAAAAGTTGGAGCAGCTCGGTCCAAAGTCGTGCTCACGCATTGATGTAGTGGAAATAGTCGATCATCCAATGTCTTTGGTTGCCGATCGTCTCCTCTAGCAGCCCCTCACGTTCCTTACGTACGTCGCAGATTATTCTCGATCAGCGCTACAACGATCGTAGCGTGCCTCTACGGTATCCACACGTCCAGAGGTAGAACGCCGTGCGCTAGTGTGCTAGCACCAGTGCGCACGGCAAGGCTTTCGGGGAGGAGATGGCTAGGGTTTTGGCAGGTGGTGCAACATCATCCCCTAAAACCCCATGCCTCCCCTTATAAAGAGCCCTTAACGGATCCCTACGTTAGAAATCCATTACGACTCTTAACCACGTACGAATTATAATTCGATTGAAGCCTCTGGTAGACCCAATTCGAACTAGTTTGTTCGATTGAAGCCTCTGGTAGACCCAATTCGAACTAGTTTGTTCCAACGCATTAAGTGTGTGACCATGTAGGCTCACGCGTAATCGGCCGTGACCCAGAAATTCCTTTCTGATCGACAAGTCGATAGCAGTTCCTAACAGGACATAGCAACTCCTGAATATATATAAAGATCATATCAAACGAACCTTGATAAAGTGCATGTGCTAATCCCTTTCCCTCACTATACCATATCGAACTCAAGGCGAGATACGTGTCATCCTATGATAGTGCAATCTTTCACTCGACCTTGTAGTAGATTACTTAGTTGTAGTTGACTCCTCAACCATATTTGGCATAGCCATGTACTTTCTTAATTAATCCAACCATATTGAGAGACCCGGAGATATCTCTCGCGTTAATGAGAGTGGACAAATTCCATCTTGATCACTCACATTCCTCCACATGTTTTATAGTAAACCCAGAAGCTACCTTTATGACTACACATTTACAGTGTAGCATTTGACAACCTCTATGTAAACTATTACACATGTAGGAAACCATAACGACCTAAGTCTAAGAATCCCACATACACTATGTATGACACTAACTGATGAAACTTAAGAATGTAACAATTATTGTAGTGTCTCAAGGCGGATCAATCCAATACTATGTTCTCCAGCATATGTCCACATTGTTGATTTGATATCTTATATCCATAATTAGTAAAGTATGATCATCGATCAATACATGTGTTGATCAATAAATCATAAATGTCTCTCATAATGACATAAGACCAGAGATGTTTAGAATAACATCATAAACATAAATAGAGAGTTTCATGAATAAGTCACATATTTATTAATCAATATAAATGATATTTCATTCAAAGGATGAAATAATATATTATTTAAAAGTTCATAAATATAGAAAAATCATCTCTATGATTGTCTATATGACGTATCATTAACAACATACCCAAAGTGAGAGTAGCGCTTCTTGGCTGAGCTCTTTGAGGGGTCTAAATGGAAACTTCAAAAGACATCACATCTGTGAATACATTTTGTTCGAGTCACCCCAGACCGAAGCTCGAGTGCCAGATAAAAGGCGTTACGCTTATACATGACGAGCTTTGAAAACCTTGGGCGTTTTGCTTTGATGTTGATTTTTCACTTGCACGGGTCCTTCAAAAGAACTCGCGTTTGACCCGAAGTTAGACCTAACAAAGCACACTGAAAATGCTTTCCAGGTTTAGTCAGGCAGAGTCTAAAAAGAGGTTCAGGGTAAGGCATGCAGATCAGTACGTGTGCAAGCTTAGCTCCCTGAGCTGCAGCGAGCACGCGCTTAGTGCACAGTTTACCTTCGACTAAGCAAAACGAGACCAACATCTTTTTGGTTCAGAAAGATTGTAAAAAGGCAGGGTATCAGCGAAAGGCATTCCGGCGAGCGACAGCCCCTTATCCGGACCGGCGAAGCGTGAGTAGTATACGCCTCGGGCGGCGAAAGAGTTGGTGCGGAAGCATCCGCAACAACCGCATCCAAATAATAAATAAAAAAGCGCGGGCGCCAACGAGTAATGGGCCGCGCGGCGGTGCATCGTGTGAACCCTGACGCGGACGTCAAATTATCCCATTTCGCCCGTGCCCCTCGCGGTCGCGCGGCGTGACGCGGTTTGCATGCAGGCGCAGCCGGTGGAAAATAAATTGTCCTTCCCCGTTACGTACTTTGATGAATTTTTTTATTAATTTATTTTTATTGTTAACCCTAACAAACTTTATTTTTAATTTCGACCCTTTAGTCACGTGACGTAACAAAATAATACTGTCACGCCAGCTCGTATCTTATCAAGCTCTTGTCAAGCCATCACTAGTGACGTAACAGTGTTGTTTGGTCACGTTACTACCGGTGGCATGATAAAAAATGCTATTTAGCAGACTTATCCTATGATGTGATAATGTTACTTTGTCACATTACGAGTGGTGGTGTGATAAAAAAGGTGATAATTAAAAATAAAGTTTGTGGAGATTAACAATAAAAATAAATTAAAAAAGGGTTAATTAATTAAAAAGTTCTACTTTGATTGACCGCATCGTCGCATACGCTTGAATTTTTTTTCCGTAATGTCACGGTTCTCGAACGTATTTGCGTAAATGGCTCTTTTTTGTTGTATTTGCAAAAAATGACAGGCTAAGAGGGCAATACCTGTGAATTCTGCACAGTCACCATACGGAAGAGCCCCGTCCGCACAGTCACCGTGTGGTGGAGCCTTATCCGCACGACTACCATACGGTTTTCCCTCGACCGCATGATCACCGTGCGGCTTTAGCTTTGTCCGCCGACCACCGTGCAGTTTTGATGTCATGTGTCGGTACGAGGCTCGGTCGCATAAAAATCATACGAACAAGGTGCCAAATTTACAAATACTATACGAAAAGAGCCACTCAACCAATTAAGCCTCAAAACAGTTTCATTTAGGCCGCTGCTTCCGTATGCTTGGTTGGCTCCCTGCGCACACGAACGAACCGCGATGACGGTTTACGCTACTCAACAGAAGCATCGCTATCAGGAACCGGGACTTGACATTGATTTTACCGGCCTTGAATCGTTCAACAAAGTTATATCCAACGCGGGCAGGCATTACATGACATTTAGCGGCTTACGATCCAAATACCCCGTAACGCCTCGTGGCCTAACCAGACGAGTTGGCCCAAAAGCGCTGCGAGTTTGGGAGCACACCTGGATGCAGTGGCCTAATCTGTATAGGTTCTGAGCCATATTGCTCCTTGGATGTCTTCTCAAAGAAAAAAGAAAAGGGTATCGGTCGGACACAAAAGTCAAAACTAAAAGGTAGAAAGAACTCTGGGCCTTACGGCAAACAATTCTGGGCCTAAAGCCGTAAGGTACACCTTTTATCCAACTAACACG
The DNA here is from genome assembly GCA_036346255.1 of Ampelocalamus luodianensis. Taxonomy (NCBI): domain Eukaryota; kingdom Viridiplantae; phylum Streptophyta; class Magnoliopsida; order Poales; family Poaceae; genus Ampelocalamus; species Ampelocalamus luodianensis. The sequence goes on along the minus strand of CM070622.1, from coordinate 18,789,411 downwards.
GCCGATGGTATACACTACTGTACTGCACATGAAGCAAAACAAATCCAAGCGTCCGAGAGGAGAAGCGGATCTTCCTGACGGAGCCCCCCGCCGCTAGTAACACCAGCCGTTCGGCCGGAACTTTGTGAGTCCGACTCCGGTCGGGCGGAACTGTTGATTTTCAGAAGTAATTTTATGTATATTTTATATGTTTTATGCCTTTTCTTTCTATATCGATTTTCTAGCTTTCTTCTTCTCTGCCAAGTTCTCTGGATTTTCATTACTTACAACAGGTATTATCAACAACTCACTTGAAAGGCGATGGCAACGTCTACGACTTGGATCAACATCGGGCCGGTGTAAATCAATCACCCCCGATTTCTCTTTCAACGAACAACCCTGCTACCACGACGTATGACCTACACATAAATAGGTATTATCGACAATCTACTTTTAGTTGCAGTGATCGTTAGCAATCATGGCATTGTTGCAAAATGTGGAGTCTGACAAGAAAGACGAAAAAGTCCAACACGGTAACATGTTGTTCACCACGAGATGTGTTAAGTACTAATGTATTTTTTTCACGAGCTTTAAATATAAACTAGGTAGCAATGGCGCAGCGTATGAAATCCAACATAAAGCATGAGATGTCGATGTGAAACGATTTGCTATCACTTTATAGTCAAATACTTTGCCCGAAAGGCATAAACGCTAGCAGAATGATGCGATGCAACGTGGAAGTCATAACAAATTTGACTTGGTGATCTTGAGGAACACCTCAACATGTGTTTGGAAAGCCTGTGTGAGTTTTTCACTTGCAAAAGAAACAAAAATGAGAAAACTAATTGGATAGTAGGAGAAGAAAGAGCCATAAGCTATATACAAGATCAGGAGTTGGTAGTGAAGTTTATTATTCTTCCGCGTTTAAAGTACATGAATCAATCCCACTGAGCCTATAGGATGCACAAAGCTGCGTGATACACAAAGAAGGAAACAAACAAAGTTAGGTAATTCCATAAAAATACTTTGTACTATAATTCTATCATAAATAGAGAATATGGTGCATTGTTCAAAGAGATACTCAGAAAGCTGGATGATACATGTGGAGCTACTGCTAAATCTTATTGTTATCATCTTTGGGATAAAGACTTTTTGGTGACATACCAGCCCCCTAAGCTCTTAGAATCTGGAATATAGAGAGGCGCGGCATATGAACAGAAGTTAAAATAAAATAAATTAATGGTTAGAACTAAATTATTATTATGTTGTCGCGACTGAAGAAATTGGGTATGTACTCAGAAACTGGTTTCTACAATAGAGTTTTGCAAAGCCCGACTGTTTTTTTTTTTGAATAAATTAAGCATTATGCAAGACATGACATAGGTGACAAGGAGGGACCATGGGCCAGTTCAATAGAAAAAGATTCGCAACTCAGAACAAAAGGAAACTATGGTAAGTCATGCCTGCAGGGCAGGGCAGGTCAGACTAACATTTGATTAATCTCCTTTTGGTATTCTTCACGTTTGGATGAAGTGCACATGCACATGACCACAACGAGCTGAAGCAGACACCCCAACATGACACATACGCAAATAAAATCAGAACACAATATAGTATAAAAACAGAATACAACATTAGTGCCATACCTAAATAAAATCATAATACAATATTAACTCCAAATAAAACAAAAAAGTTGATACAGGCGACTTTTTAACCTACAACATCGTTGTACCACATAGTCTCACAAATGTATCAACGAATCATCTTCATATAACCAACAACTTCACCTCACATAAGGTTTGCTGACAAAAAGGTCATAGATGGTATGTTATCAAACTCGCCGACGTAGCAACAACCTAATGGGAGCTTGAAAGGTGTAAGTAATTTATGTATATTTGAACAATAGTCTAAAACCTTATGAGTTGTGTACATAGAGCATCCTTGAATTTCAATAAACAATTCAACTATTATAGCCGAAGTATGGGGGGAAAAAAGGCTGCAAAAGCCTAAGTATAAGAAACAACAATGCTTATGGCATCTGTAAACTTCTACACTAAAAGGCATGCAATTCAATTTGAAATAAAGAATAAGAATAGATATGTTACATGTTTCATTAAATAGATCCTATTAGGTTTTGTCAAAAAAGAAAAAGGTGAACAACGTACCATGGCTTCTGCAAAATACAAAAACAGAAGATAATCCCAACTAAACATCTAGGGACCCATAAGTAAGCCATGTGGGTTGTTGATGGCCATAACAGGGCTACATCGATCTGTAAGATGAAATAAAAAATTGATTAGTAAGCATTTAGTGTATGTTGTAATACTTAGGATTCATGCCATTCATAGCATATGAGATAAGATGAAGCATTGTTATTACAATCCATTTTCCTAAGCTATTGAAATCTAGCACATCTGTTATAACAAAACTCACATAAGAATCTGATGAAAGAAAAATACTGCATTGGCAATAGTGTATTATGAAAACATTTCACCATGCAAGTTATTCATAAAAAAAAACTAATCGGTCTTCAATCAATCTACCCATGATATGTCTTCTTGAAGCAATTAGCACTATTCAGTAACACGGTGGGAGATCATAAGCACAAAGGCTGACCAATTACACAGTAGAAAATAAAATTTTCTTTCTGACAAAAGATTGCACCTGTTCCCTGTAATAACAAACCTGTTGGCCAGACGAACTAAAGAAAAGTTGCAAAATAGTATGCCTTTCACTTCTTAGTTCTGCAAATCAGAAAATAGATGGCAATGAGTAAACATTGTAGTGCACATTGAATCAATAAAAATCAATTCTTTATTTGACATATGGAGGAACTAAAAAGCGCCATCTATGGCAGAATTGAAACATACCATCTAGAACAACTAACACCGGGAAATTGCTATAGATTGGCTATACACTAAAACCAAGTGTCATACAGGACATAACACGAAACACTCCTAGTTCTTATCATTTTGCTATCGTAAGATCCACAAAAACTATTAGACATGACTCATTAACTCTAAAATCCATGTTGATATAATTTGAAAACAGGGAAATTCCAAAAGAAATCCCAAAAGTATGCATGCAAAAAAAGCGAAACATATATGTTCAAGTCTCGGGCATGTGGAATATATACTTGCAATGTCCAGGCGTGTGGAATATATACTTGCGATGTCCCTCAATAACTTTAGCCATATTACCATCATATGTTGGAACAAATATATCACTTTCCAGTGATACCAAGTAACACAGTGTGCTACTAAACTAAGACATATAACTCATAAGGAAATCATCGGCTGAAGAATGACTCACATGATTCACTGTCTTTTGAAGGCCCATAAGAAAATTGACTGGCATAGTATCAGGAAGCAAAGACTTTGAATGAACAAATCTAACTCGGCTGACGTAAGGAAAAAAGATGTTGCAATCAGTGAAATTGTATAATGCACAAAGTATTAGGGGTACTACTACAACATGTTTAGAAAGGAAAGGGGAATGTTCAAGACATATAGATCAATATTGGCCTAATTTGTGATAAAAAAAAAAATGCCCTGTGATGCGTAAGGTTGCCTCTCTCCTTTGCAGCATTCAATCACTTAGTTGGTGCAATACCTTTTTAAAGTCTCCACATCATCCTGAAAGCACAATATGTAATCATGAGATAATAAAACTGCTAAAAATACTAATGTGCGTATGATTTTTCATATATATTAGACAGCATGTTAATCGATCAGTGGAACTTGTAGGTATAGTTTTATTTGAGACTCGCTAGTTTCATGGTTGCACCAATTCTTTCATACTTGTACACATTACAATTAAAAATATATATACAAGCAGGTCACATCATTAGGACAATCAGCTTAGTGCATAAGGAGCTACAAATGTATGCAGGAAAGTTATGAAAACCAACATTGAAATACTGAACTAATCTAGGTAAATATAGTTAAAACCAAATGTACTATATCTAACTTGGTTCTGTATGACAGCAGATTAATAGGAGAAGAGTGAACTTTTGTTGGCCAAAACAAAAGAAAAATGTGTAACAATGTCAGGACAAAATAAATAAGGACTCATATGATTAATTGTGTTTTCAAGGCCCATGAGAAAATTGGCTGACGTAGTATCTCGAAGCAAAGACTTTGAATGAACAAATCCAACTCGGTTGACCTAAGGTAAAAAGATGTTGCAATCAATGAAACGAATTTATCCTGTAACATTTCATACGATCAGGAAGCACCTCCTGTTGGACAGAATTGATATTTAGTACATCTTCGGTCATGCTCTATGCATCTGAACTGCACATTGTGAGTTGCAATGCTCCAACATTGGATATTCTTCTTGCCATGCCTACCATGGATAAGAATTATTCCAAGCTATTCATTAGCTCCGTCATTCTATCGAGCTGAAGTATACGAACACCGACATGCAATATATAAGATAGCAAAAGCATTCACATAGCGCTTATCTTGACTTCAAAATATAAATTAGCATGGATGTATGCAAGTAGAACATATGTAGACCTCAGTGCTCAGGCAACCGGTGATGCTTCCTGCCACATTGCTGCTTTGGCTGAAGACGTCATGGCAAGATCTAACACCATGCGGCCTGCGCTCCCTATGATTGTCAGATTTGAGCCACCGCTGCTCCGAGCAACTGGCACCACGGCTCCATCATTGAGAAGGACACCAGGGAGGCCCAACAATCGTCTGGTCACCGCTGCTGCAGAGGCCGAGCGCGGAGCGGGAGGGCACCGGCCCAGACCCGGAGGGGGAGGGCGGAGGCGGGATGCAGATCCCACAGTTCCTAGTTCCTTCCTTCTTGCGCGCCACTGCCAGCAGGACAGCCGGTGCTCCGTACATGGATGGACCGGGGAGGAGATGATAGCAGGGGGTTCCAGGGGCGCGACGGCTAGAGCCGCCGGTGCGCACGCACCTGCGCGCACCCCGTTGCGTCCGCCACTGCCCACACGTGCGAGTGGGACAGGCACGTTCTTGTAGACGTATGTATCAGTAGTAGACTAGTAATAGAACACAGGGGAAAGGGATAAGATCGCCGCCAGCAAACAGTGGGTGTTAGCTGAAAGCGAACATATCTCCGTGAATCTAATTCTGTGTTCTCTGGGCAAATTAAAGAGAGCTTACAACAGCTAGTACCAATTATTATATGGAGGTGTCTAGGGAGTACTTGAGTGTTTTATTGCTAAATAGTACTCAAATTTTGAACTCTCAGATCTTGATTCAATGGATGAGATCACTTTGCCTCTTTCCTCCTCATCTGAGTACTATTTTATCTGAGAGTACTCTATTTTTTAGACACTGAATTTTTACATAAGTTATATACTAGTTTTACATAAATTAAATTATGTAAAAAAATGGTGTGATTTTATGTAAAAAAGAGGAACAAAATAAACTATAAAAAACAAAACAAAAACTACAAAAAAACATACATATTCATGTATGTTGCGGAGAGAAATCATCAAGCATAACATGAATAAAAAAATTTGAGTACTTACAAATAAAAAAACACTCGAAACATAAATAAAAAAACTTGAGTACTCACAAATAAAAAAACACTCGAGTACCATTTAGCAATTCCCTTATTATATATGGATAAAAAGTTGATTTAGATTCCTTTTCAAGAACTATATGCACTCGTTCATTGATCAAAGAAACAACCATGGAGTCAGAAAAGGGAAAGAAATGCAAGTTTCAAATGGAACGGCGGCATCGATCTAATGATACCAACCAATAATTTTCCAATATATACATGCACGATTGGCGGTGCCTAAACCTTAAGGACGTAAAAGTCGTTTACAACGAATTCATAAACGAAGGGTAGTGAAAAGGAAAGTAGATTCACAGGTGCACGCAGGAACAGCAACAGTAGGTCAACAGCAACAAGAACAACAAGAAACGAAAAGATCATTCGGGGCAATAACAACGAGGTCTAGATTCACTCGTAGATCCAAACATTTCCTACATGCCCGGTACATGCATGCGACCCCATGGGTTAATCAAGAGTTATTGAACACGATTAAGCTACACAACCAGGCACAAACACCATGCATCATCTTTTTACACCACCATTAATTCGCAATCACACCGTACGTACCCTGCACTGCACTGGCGCGCGCGCACACACTTCAGCAACCTAGCAACTACCGGAAGAAGTACCTAGCAGCTCAACATCAGCACAAATCAACCGTCTTGGGGCTCGCTCAACTTACGCACCATGCATCAGTAAGAACCGTACCCCCCAGCATAGGAGCCACCGGCGTCCCCGCCACCTCCGTTGACGCCGTCGTCGTCGTCGTCGCGGCCGCCGCCGCCGCCGCCGCCGCCAGGCCTTGTGGTGGTGGTGGGGGGGCTCTTCTTCGCGGCCCCGCCGGTCCAGTCCTTGATGATCCCTTTCATGATTTCGCCCCTCTTGGGGTGCCGGTTCCCGTCGGGCTTCTTCCTCTGGCTGTCCTCCTGCCCATCCATGGCGGCACACCCGCGCACCACGAGCGCACACAGGAACGCACGGCGACTGCGCGAGAGGCCGAGAGTGGCGTGTGCGAGTGGCCCGTGCAGCTATCTGCGTGTGCGAGTGGCCCGTGCAGCTATCTTATAGAGGTAAATGGGATGTCTTTATTAGCACTAGTGTCTTTTGATTCGGCAAGTGGAAGTAGAAAATATTTCCCAACGAGCCCTACGACTAGTCGACGGGAGCTTTGCACCAGGGGGTTATTTATTTGATAGCACTCGTCGGCCCTCGCTTTCAAAGGGATCTGGGGATGGGTTAGCCTGATTGTAGTACAATTAATGCAGGGGGCAATTGGTAAGTATTGCCCTCAAGTTGCTGAGCGTGAGCTAGCTCGGGCTGGCTCAGTGTCAGTGTGTGATCGCTGGACACAGAGAGACAAGTGGATCGTGTCTCTGGCTCATCTCGATCGCTCACTCGCTTCAACCGAGAGAGAGAGAGAGAGAGAGAGAGAGAGAGAAAAGTTCTCTTAAATCATTTCTCCTCTTCGTCGGCTTGTTCATCTTTGTCGGTGCTCGCGTGGCTGATACATGTCATATGCGTGACGTAGGGTAGCTTACGTCGCAAAACACACACCTGCTGCCCTATATATATATACTCCCTCGGTTCTAAAGTTTAGCTTACGTCGCAAAACACACTCCTAATGCCCTATATATATACTCCCTCGGTTCTAAAGTTTGGCCATCAATAATTAGCTATATAAAATTTATATGGTTAAATTTATTGTTAAAAATACTTTCATAATATTATAATTTTATTAGTATATTTTGTTGTAAAATTATAAAAAGTAACAAACAAAGTGACGTCCTGACTTGAAGACTATAAAAAAAAATCGAAAACGCCGAGTAAAAAAGAATAAAGAGAGTAGCATTTGTATAGCTAGAAGCCTATAAGTGTGGAGTAGAGCCATATTCGGCGAACTAGGAATTACTCCATACAGTATTGTTCTGCCGACTTTAGGCTCTAATTAAAGAGAGGTCAAAAACAGAGGAGAGCAAAATCAACGAGATGCATTAATGATCGGTCACCCTCGTCCATCCGATCCATCTGTTGACAGTGTCCCAATCCGGTGGCTTTTGACAATTATTTTAGGAATTACAGTAATTCAATTACTCCTACAGTCCTACTACCGACCATTTCTTGCTCGCTAGTACTATTTCTTCGTACACGCTGGTAGAATCGTAGGTTGGACGCCCGCACGTGGCCTCGAACGACGTCTTTTGTCCCCATGCGTCGGCGGTAGTCGGGGTCGAACCTGTCTCGCGCCGGCCGGCCCAGCCGGATCTTATCCACAAAAATACGCGCTTACCGCGCGTTGCGCGACTGCCACGCACATGACGGAGTACTAGCCCGTGCTACCTTGCGCGGAGCGGAGCGGAGCTCGTCCATCTCTCTCAGTTTTGGAACGTTGGATGCATGGTGCCTGCGCTTCCATGTTCCAACCACGTCCTTGGTGGAGCTCGGACTCGCGCGGAGCGGAGTACACTCGCGACGTTCAGCGAACATGTGCGGCTTGACAGACGTCGCGCGCGTACGCCTGCTTACGTTACGCGTCACGGCGACCGCGATGGCACCCAACTGATGAGTACAAAAAATCCTAATTTCCGGCATGATTCACTTGCATCCCGTAAACTTCAGAACGAGTCCTACTTTTGTTAAGAACTGCATGTCCATAGAGTTGTCTGGGTTAGCGCGTGTTCGGGGGCAGCTGCGATGTGCTTCGGTTGGACGGTGAAGCGCGATGGATGACACTGGCAGTTGGGCTTAGTTTAGTGGGGAGAAAAATAGAGAATCCTTCCCAAATCGTATGGTGAACGAACCATTAGCTGCAGAAGCAAGTTGCAAGGACGGCCTGACCAAGGGCAAAGCGCACAGAGAGAACCAAGATGCTGACACATCATCGATCAGTTCTGTATACGTGTCGGTCAGGAAAACCAGTCCAGTGTGGCGTCAACGATGACGAAGACGATGGATTCAGGAAAGCTTGTTCACGAGGTGGATTTCTTAGCTCCGAAGGCGCCGAGTCAAGGGCCCCACAAAAGGACCAAGTAGCAAGTCATATCGTCATCCTCACAGCAGCCATGACGATGGACAAAGGAGGAGAAACGCAGGCGCCAAGGAAGAGGGCGATAACGACTGCAGGACCACGCGGCAGGCTGGAGGGAGATTGTCAGGCGGGACCGCAGGAGCGAAGTGTGTGTCAGTCTGGTGAATGGATCAATGGGTCCACTGACCCGTGTAAGTTATCATGTGTTTAAATTACGGCTACAGTGTAACGATAAGATCATGAATGAAGAAATCGAGTCTTGCTTTCCCTATCCTGTTCTTTTCCTCATCCCGATTCTTCGTGATACCTTCTCTATTGGCCAAAAATTGGGTTACTCGATTCAATAGGATACTGCATTTTATCTGGGACACCACAACTTGGTATCAGAGCCCTCCAATCTCTATTTCCGTTTCGTTGCAAAAATTTGTTTCGGTCGGTAAAATCCCTAGAGAGGTCGGATACCATCTCGGTTCCATAATTCCAATCTGAGGTTGGACCGATCCAGGCGAACACCACGGCGCCGCCGAAGTCATCCCTACAAACCCGTCAAGTGATCTTGGTGATGGAAGAACATCCTGGACTGATTCAGGTGACTCTGGCGGAAATTTTGGCTCGCTTTGATGTACAAGCAGGGAAGATCGACAAGTTATCCGGAGAAGTGAAGAATCTCAGGCAACAAGTGGGGATTCAACAAGATAGTCGGGATGAAGTGAAGCGCACGCAATCCGAGTTTCTCCGTCAACCATCTGCTCCACCACCACCACCACCCCCACCACTACCGCCGTGACTGCAAATGCTCCATCGACCCCTCGGGGCTGGCCAGGTTACCACGGTGATACCACCCGGCGCAATCACAAATCAAGGACCTCCGTTGCTTCCTCAACCGCAACCATCTTACGGCGTCGTCACCACACCGGCCTCTCCAGCTAAATCGGGAGGGTACATGAAACCGTCAAAACTTGATTTTCCCAAGTTCTTCGGCGAGAATCCTCGGTTGTGGTTGGATCGTTGTCACACCTATTTTGATATGTATCGGGTACCAATTTTGCAGTGGGTTTCGACCGCAACACTATACATGGACGGTCACACAGCTCTGTGGTTGCAGGCTTACAAGAGATTGCATGCGCTACCTGGTTGGGATTCTTTCTGTCAGGCTATTGAGGACGAATTTGGTTCTGATGAATATGACGCTCAAATGAACAAACTCCTATAGCCGAAGCAAACTGGTACTGTCGTAGATTACCGCATTGCGTTTGAGGCCAGTATGTACCATTTGTTGTCCCTTGATGCTACATTGAATAGCCGCTTCTTTGTCACTCAGTTTCTGTTGGGCCTGAAAGATGAGATTAGAGGTGTTGTGCGTTTACAACCTTACAAGCTACAGTGCCTTTTTAGGCGATAGCTCCAGCACGCACCGATGGCAAAAGATAGGGAACTAAGGAATTCTGGCATGAGCGCCAACTGCGTGATTACCGTCATGCAAATGGTTTATGCTTCAAGTGTGGGGGCAAGTACTCTAAGGAACATCAGTGCAAGAAATCTATGCAATTGTTGACCATTGAAATCGGGGATTTCGGGGAGGTCTTAACCGATGATACATTGCAGGCCATTGAAACTGCAGATTAACCAGAAGAGTGCTTCAAACCATCTGTTCATGCACTTGCTGGCACAGAGGAGATTCAATCGGTATGTCTTCGTGCCCTTGTCGAGAATCAAGTAGTGCTCATCTTGGTGGATTCCGGCAGTACACATAGTTTTGTCAACCGACAGTTCGTCCACAGAATGCATCTCAACACCCGAGCTAGACCTGTGGTCACAGTCAAGGTGGCCAATGGAGAGCAACTCTACTGCAACAGTGTAGTGCAAGAACTAACTTGGTGGATTCAAGGTATAACATTCAGAGCAGCATGAGAGTGATTGACTTGGGAGCATATGATGCAGTGTTGGGTATGGATTGGCTTCAACCTTTGAGCCCGATGGACTGTCATTGGCTCAACAAGACATTAGCATTTGATTATGTAGGTAGGAGGGTTTGTATTCAGGGGGTTCAGACCAACTATCAGGCCACATTGTCGGAACTGTCACTTGAGCAATTACATAAGTGGAACACTAGTAATGAGATATGGGCTCTGACGATGTTGGAACATCAGTCACATTCCAAACCGGAACACACCACTGAAATACCAGTTGAGGTATAGTCTCTGATGATCCAAAATGTTTACCTTCGCATCGACAATTTGATCATGCTATCACATTGGAACCTGGAACCACACCAGTGAACTCCCGACCCTATCGGTACTTTCCACTCCAAAAAGATGAAATCGAACGGCAAGTCACTCAGATGTTAGACTCTGGAATGATCACAACTAGTATGAGCCTGTATGCTTCTCCAGTTTTGTTGGTGCAAAAGAAGGACGGGAGTTGGAGGTTCTGCGTCGACTATCACCGTCTGAACAAAAATACAATTAAGAGCAAGTTTGAAGAATCTAGACCCGTCATTATATGTTAATGGTGTTTTGGTTATTAATGACAAATGCTTTGTGAGACTAACGCTCTTTCTTATATACCTATTGTTTAGTCTCAATTGGATATAAAGATCAAAGAGGTATGCATTCGACAACTTGTTATTATATCTTGCTGCATTCCTCAGATCCAATATATAGGTTGAACTTCACCAAAAAGGAAAACTTGTATATGTGCATATGTTTCATTTACACACTCGTGTATGCACACATTTAGGGGGAATTCAATCTATATCTTGCGGTTTCATTAGTATTGATCCATAATTCTTTGTCCACGTATATTAATGATCTTTACCTTGAAATATATCCTTGAATATATTTAACTTGTGTAGTTAATATATTCATATGAGTATATACAACTTGTGTAGTTTGTAGACACTCATTTTGGTATATATAACTTGTGTAGTTCATATATACTCATGACCTTGTTGTTTCACTAGTATTGATCTTTGTGATCTACTTTGAAACATAACTCTTGAGTATATACATATAACTTATGTAGTTTATATATACTCATACCAATTACATTCAATTACTTGTTATTGAAGTGATTGTCATCGATTACCAAAGAGGGAAAGATTGTGGTATCTTGTCCCACCATTATTGATTAATGGTTTGAAGTGGTAATGTATGATAATCATATTGTTGAACTAACGTTTTTCTATGAGTTGGTGAAATAGGTTATGTTCCATATGATTAAAGACTTCGGATGATGTCATGAGTTGATCATCAAGTCAAGAGTTTGAAGAAAAAGAATATCGTCATGAGTTGATGATATCAAGAGAAGAGCATCATCATGGGTTGATGATATTGAAGTGAAGAGCTTGAAGTAAAGGATGCATCATGAGTTGATGCGTGTCAAGTTCAAGAAGATGAGATGATCATTGGTTGATCATCAAGACAAGAGAAGGTGTCATCATGTGTTGATGGACATCAAGTCGAAATCATGAAGTAAAGGAAATCATCATGCGTTGATGATTGTCAAGCTTCAAGAGATGTGCAAGGCTAAGGTATGACTAGCTAGGGCTAAGGATTTGTTCCTAGTCTTTTACCGATCTCGGTGTTTGGTTGAGAGATCGGATTGCTAGAATAGGTTGTCGTACTATTAAGAGGGGTCTTAATTAGTAACTTGAGTTGGTCGTGTGTTGATAGCTCATTGTGGTTGCTCTAGCTCAACTTAACATGTTGCCTATGTTTGCAAATGCGTTTTGCAAATAGTTGTGGCTCATGGTTATTCCTTGTAGCATGTGACTTTAGTTTGCAAATGCGTTTTGCAAACGGTTTAAGTTCATGTACCTTATTCCTTGTGGCGTTGATTCTAAAAGTTGGCAAATGTGTTTTGCAACTTGTTGAGAATCTAGCTTTTATCTCTTGTGTACATGTTGCATCAATTTGGCAAATATGTTTTGCAAATTGAGTTGAGGCAAATGTACAAAGTCATTTTGATCTTCTTGATCGCTGGCGTCCGACCGCCTCAGTAGCGATCGGCCGGTGGTAGCGGTCTGACCGCCATGGGTTGGGCGGTCTGACCGATTCTTGTGTGTACCGGCCGTAAGAATCGGTACTACCGGGGTGCGGTAGTACCGGGAGTTTGAAGCGGTACTACCGAGAGCGCGTAGTACCGAACTTTGTTTGGCGTACGTGTTTTCCGGAAGGTTGTTTTCGGTTTTGCTCGTGCTCGATTGAGCGATCCGCCGCCCCTCGGCGATCGGCCGGTTGGAGCGATCGACCGCCATTGGTTGGCGGTCAGACCGATTGTGAGTCCAACGGCTAGTTTTATAGCCGTTGGCACTTGGGCGGTCCGACCGGCCATTAGTTGGCGGTCTGACCGATTTTGTCCAGAGCCTTTGGAATCTTTTCTCAACGGCTAGTTTTTGTGTGTGGGCTATAAATACCCATCTTGGCTGTGTGAGGAAGTTGTTGCTGGTGCCCCATTGAATTTCCTTGAGCTAAGAGCAAGCCTCTCATACTCTTGTGTGCATGTGTTGCACTTAGTGAGTGATTGAGAGCAAACCCTAAGTGCATGTGTTGCATTAGGTTGTGGATTGCTTATCCATAGAGCTTTGGCACTTGATTGGTTCAAGTGAAAGTTGAGTCTTGTTACTCTTGGTGTTTGCCAACACCTAGACGGCGTGGAGGCGTTGTGCGTCGGTGATCTTCTCAAGTGAAGCTTGTGAGAAGACCCAGGCGATTTGTGAGTGGCTTGGTGCTCGCCATCTCCGGAGCGGAGTAAGAGCAACCCTAGTGGATCGAGGTGATAAGTTCAAGTTGGAATCGGTTCAAGCGGTTGATCTCACTTAGAGGTGTTGGTTCGGTTGGAACCGGTCCAAGTTGGTTGGACTTACCTCGGAGGTGTTGCCTCGCGTTTTGAAGTCGATCCAAAAGGTTGAACTTACCTCAACGTGGATTAGGGGAGACCGGCAAGTCTTCGATCACCACGGGAAAAATATCGCCGTGTCAATTGTGGTTTGCATTCTTGAGCTTTACCTTATTGCAATTTACATTCATTGTATAATTGCTTATTTATTTGATTGCTATCATGTATGTGCTTGATTGATCATATCTTTAGTTGAAAGCTTACAAGTTCATGATCTATTGATTATTATCTTTATACTTGTATTGTTGGAGCACTTAGTTGAGACTAGTGATTTTAGGTCTTAATTGTGCAAAACCGTATTAATATTAACTTCCGCATTAGAAATCGGTTTTAGTGCATAAAAGTATTAAAACACCTATTCACCCCCCCCTCTAGTCGGCCTACTCGATCTTACAAAGTTTCCATTACCAAATGTTGATGAGTTATTGGACGAATTGGCGGGCACACATTTCTTTTCCAAATTGGACCTCCGTTCAGGCTATCACCAGATTCGGATGAAAGAAACATATGAGGAGAAGACGGCCTTTAAAACACATCAAGGTCAGTTTCAATTTCGGGTAATGCCCTGAACCAAGCCTATATTATCTAAATCTGAAACTCTCAACTTACTTCTCCAAATATCATTAGCCAATCCCACTTCTTGGCTACCATCAGAACTAAAAAGATTTTTATAGAAATCATAAATGTGTCTCCTAACATCCTCTTTGCTGGTCAAAAGAACATCATGATCCAAACTAAAAATGTAATTCTTCCTTCGCCTCCCACTAGCACAGTTGTGAAAATAACCAGTATTTGCATCTCCCTGAGTGATTCAATCTAAACCACTCCTTTGATACCAATGGTTTTCCTCCATTTCATAAGTCTGCTCTAATTTAGATTCAATAGAAGTACCTCTGAGATCACTCATCAGGATTTAACCCCTGCCTCTCTTCTAAAGAATCTAAATATTTGAGCTGATCAAGAAAACCCTTTTTCTTTCTTATATTCTCCATTCATATTAACACCCCAACCACTCAAAAAAGCAATACAACCATTCCATCTATCAAGAGAATACACCTTATTAGTAGCTCTTCTATCAATCTCCAACCATTTTTTATGCAAAACCCCCCTGAACGTCTCTTGACAAAGCCATTTCTTTTCAAAGTAAAATCTCCCAAATTTAACCACATCACCTTCACCAGTGTTTAAAAGGATAGGATTGTGATCAAAACCAACTCTGATTAAACTCTAAACATGACACAAAGGGAAATGAACTTCCCAAACAGTTGAAACAAGAATCCTATCAAGATTCACCATAATGAGGCATTTTTGCTTGTTAGTCCAAGTAAATTTAGCACCCCCTTTTTGATCTCAAGCAACTTTTTATCACAAATAAAATCATTATAGATATTCATAAGACTGAAATTCATATTATTGGAATTTTTATCTCCTGCTTCTCTAATAAGATTGTAGTCACCTCTCAGAACCAATGGAAAGACATTATTTTTACATTTTCTATCCAACTCTTCCTAAAACACTCTAAGACAAATCATGATGAGCAGACCCATAAACCACTAACAACTCCCATCTGAAATTACCTAACCTACTTCTAACACCCATGCTAACAAAAAATTGCCCGAGTCACAGCTTTCTACTTCTAGCAACTCTTCTTTAACCCCCAACAAAATGCCACCTGAATGACCTTCTGCAGGAATCCAATGCCATTTAAAAGGAAGATTACCCACCAAGTTTCCTAAGTTCTCTCACACTAAAATTCTTCTTAATAGTTTCCTGCACCCCAATAGCATCCAACTTTTCAGTAATAACTAGATCTTTGAGCTGTCTCCTTCGAGCAGCCTTTCCCAACCTCTAATATTCCAAAATAAAATCTTCATGATGTAGCTGTATTTCGACCAGCACCCCCTTTTTTTAGCTTATTATGCTTCCTCTTGTTCAATTTGAAATCTGAAGCACCCCTGTTGCCATTCTCAATTATATTTAAACATTCACCCCCTCAGAATTTTTATCTTCAGAATCTTGGACCTCCTGGTCCCTTTTTGCCATTTTTTTCATTCTCAGCTCGAGCCACAGCAGCTCTAACAAGCTCCTGTGCCTGCATGGCTAAGATCACCTCCCTAGCATTTTGTGAGTGTTTTCCCAAAACAATCGCACAAGTATTAACAACTTGCTCTAAATAATCAATAGAAGCGTTATTAAGAACATTAAAAAGAGTTTTAAGGTTTACCTTGAGATTCCAAATTCTGGATAGACTTCAAATTAGACGCCTTTTTCTCCATGGGGATCCCCCGATCCTATATCCTAGAGCTTTTTCTAGTGGCTTGTTGAGGTTCCACAATTTTATGTTTCCTTCCTTTCTTTTTAGGAGACACACACATTTCTGTCATTCCCTCAATATCAGAAACCCCCATCGGATCTTGTCACTTTCCTTATGATGCATATCACTCACACCTCAATCTTATCAATCATTTCTTTATCCAGGTCAACCAAATCCCCTGAGATCATACACCTTTTTCCAGTAAGGTTAATGATGTCTGGAGCAGAAACTATTTCAACTGAAGACTTCCTGACAATTGACTGCCTCTTACCTGGAGGAGTCTTTAAGCAAGGCCCCTCTTGCCTGGAGGAGTCTTTAAGCAAGGCCATAAAGATGTAGACAGCAAAGCAGGTCCCCCCTCAGTATGAACTAGTATTTCTCCCTGAGATGGTTCAAGAGGGACTGAATCTATTTCTGGTTGGATGTCCTGGACCTCTAGAGAACTGTTAGATTTCTACATTTTGAGAGAAACATTTTCATCCCCCGATTTCTCTAAGTCAACAACTTCCCTGTTTTCACTTGGAAAACTAAAAGCCAAAGGAACAATCTGTAAAGCATCAGGAATAGAATCCGTAGTATCATTCTTCTAGCATTTAGTTGAACTGATAGACCCAGACAACAACTCTTGTTGAATATTTTGCTTGTTGCAAAACTCTTCTCCAACTTTTGAACAGATAGTTGCTGACAATGACCCCCACATTATCAGTAGTATTTTCTTCTTCTTCAGGATAGTGAACCTTAGGTACACCCCCAGTCATCACAACCATCCCTTGACTAATTAGTTGAAAAACCACCAAGTCGGAACACACAACCACATTATCAGTAGTTTGTTGTTTGCCTTTATGTTAATTATCCCCACCTACACTTTTATGTTCAGGAGATTGATGATTATCTCCACCAAACTTTTCTGCCAACTTTTCCCATTTAGTTTTGCGATTGCTTCCATTAGAATCCTCTTCCTCATCCTCATCATTGTCATATTTTTTGTGCCCATGAATTTTATGAAAATGATCATAGACTGGACCTCTCTTCTTGCCTACCACACCACCCTCTGCTTCAAATTTGATTTCATACCCCATAGAATTAAGGAAAATTTCCACAAAACAATTTATGCTAGAAGGATCTCTACTAAGAACTTTGACCCTAATAGGATCCGCCCTCATCAAGCTTATCTCATCAACCTCTACAAGATCACTCACTGTGCTAGCAATTTCATTTACCATTTCCACTGTCTTAGCAGGGATAGGAATCCCAGAAACCTTAATCCAAGCTGCAGTGAGGACTGAAGAAGCTTCAGGATCCAAATTTGATTTATCAATCTTCGCTTTGATAGAGTGAAGGGCCAATTCAACACCCCTTGCTTTAGACCAAGTCTCCAACATTTCCTTAGAGGGGAAAACCACCGCATATTCAGATTTTAAAAGTTTCCTAACTCTCCAGTCCCAATCAGATTTGATTAAATGTTTCAATTTAGCCTCAATCTTGTGCACAGTAGCTACTCCCTCCTTAATACTTAACACACCTGAAGCAACTAATTGTTTTGATAACTGCAATCCAGCAACTTGGAGACTATAAAAACCTTGCCCTGGAATACCAAAACCACAGAGCTTCAATCCAAGGTTTTTCTTCTCTTCAGGGCATCCAGAAGTCATGTGTCCCGTTTTTTTACATTTGTAACACACAGGAGGATTAGTACAACGAGCTTGATGACGACCCGATTGTAAGCCCCATAAACAAGTCCCGCGACCTCATATCGGAGCACCCCCGTATTTGGCCCAATATCACCCAGCTCTTTTTCAGATCATCTCCTTTGCCAGCAACCACCGAAGAATCCCAGTTAAATTGAACTCTATTTTTTTCATCTCTGAGATTACCACCTCTTCCTCCAAAGCCACAACTAGATGCCCCTTTTTGAGGTTCCTCCCAACGCGAGCCCCCTCCTCGGCTCAAGTTCTCTCTACGAGCCTCATTTTGCCACCCCTTCCTTGTCTTGAGAAAAAAGTATCTCTAATCACTCCCCCATGAGCATGAGGTTCGAAACGAGCACGATCTGAACCCTAGAAATCAGATGACATACCTGATTTCATTTTATCCCATGATAAGTATCCTAGATCCGCCGCTTCTGCTCTTGCTCTCGTTGAAGTTTCAATCTCAGGTCTGATTCACCCATCAGATCGTCTTCTTCCTTCCACGCATCGGGCGCATTTCGCTTTCCTCCAGCCCAACTGCGACCGGCCCCTCCAAAGCTACGGGGAAACCTTCCCCATCCCCGATCCATCACCTCCCCTCTCACAGCTTCTGTGTAATATCTGGTGAGAGGCGGCGGATCTAAAATTTGCCAAACAACTCAAGCTCCCAATCCCCACCGAAACACTTCACTCTCCCTCGCTACAAACCCTAAATCGCCCACACACGCACGCTTCGGAACCCACCTCCACGAAGTGCTCAGAATGTGCCGCCAGGAATGAGCAAAGTTGTCGACAAGAGATGTACCGAATTTATGGGTCGGCCTAGGACTGCTCCGCCCCGGACGCGAAGCTTCATGCTCCCATGACCCATGTCGACTCACGTCCGCAGCTTCGAACAAAGCGCCTCCCGTGGGCCGGAGATCGCTCCCCTCCCATCTCGCCATGTGCTCGCCATGGGGAGACGAATGGAGGAGCGGCCCTCCAACGAAGCTCCTTCGAGAAGCCTCCATCACACCAAGTTGTGACCGTGACTAGTAGTCTTTTCAGAACTAAAACCTTCCACTTAATGTTTCAATGAGTTGTTTATTTTCAGAAAAGAGATGAGCTAGAAAATGTAATAACGAACAGAGATGAGTCATCCAGTGCATTCTTGCTATTAATACTTGCTGAGTACACTAGTACTCAAACTTGCTATTATTCTCCTTTGTTATATCCTAGTCCGGCCGAAAATTATTCCGAGTGGGACGAAGGACACGTAGGTACCAATGCGACCACAGGAGGGGAGGGTGCTCACAATGAGGAGCCGGGCAAGATGGGCACCATATCCGGTGTGTAGGATGAATAGAAGACCAGTGAGGCAAGGAAGGCAAGCGAGGGGACTTAGCCTCATTTTGCACTTGTAAATTACTATTGTAATAAAGAACCATAGCCTTGCGTGGCTAGCTGTAATAAAGAGTACAATTTCTATCTTATTGTTCTGCTGCATTGACTCTGGTATGGCTTACTATTCGTCAGAGCGGTGTCCTACCGGGCAGACGAATAGTAATCCATTTCCTTAAGTGTGATTACTCTCTAGGGTAATGACATGGGGCGTCGTAGCTGGTATCACAATAATAAGGTTAGGGCCGCGCTAATAAAATAAAAACTGTAGCAAGAACTTAAGTATGTCTTTCTTGCTTGCTATATGGCACTAAAGTACTTTATTAATTCTCATCTCCATATCAATTTCTAATCCAATCTCGTTTCAAAATTATTATGTTGAAAAGCTTATCTTTCCTATAGTGGCATCCATACCAACGTGAAACCATTACTGTTTAGTTAGGTTCAATCTTCCGTTCGAGAGAGTGCGAGAGGAACACGTTATTGTCATAGGGACAATATTATTATTTCATGCGAATAGATCGTCAAACTTCAGCTCAACCTAGGATATAAAATGTAGGCGATGGGTGCACTATCTTAAGGTTTAGACTTTAATGCCTGGACTAGAGGCATGGAGTAGAATTCCGATATGGATATGCTTTTCCACTTTTGGATGAGTGTGGACCATACCCATAGCATTCCTTACCTCCTCGTCTGTTAGTCACATCAGTTTCATTCAAAATATTTGGTCGCGTCAGATGTGCTATCAGTTGTGCACGCACGCAAAAATGGGCGCACACAACACGAAGAAAAGAAGCTCATGAATAGATGCACAGCTCAACAAATGAAATGCTTAAATCTGATGGATACATATGGGTACCATCGCCTAGGGGTGAAAATCGGGCGAATAATTCTTGTCTGATCTGATGCCGTATCTGGGGAAAAAATCCGTCCGGGTTACCTTTTTTTAGTCCAGATCTGCATCCGATATTATCCGATTCTGTATCCGAAAAATCTTATGGGATATGAGCCAGAATATGCGAAAAGCAATATCTGACCCGTATATGTATTTTCTAGGATATCTGATAAACATCAATATTTTTTATATCCTCTATGGTTTTTTAGTCATTGACTAATATATAATATAAATTTATATTTGATTATGTTTATGTTGTTACGTAGGATAAATAATTCTTTAATAGGTAATGTAATTTGACACTTTTGTTGGCAAAGTTATATCTTTTCTTTATGTGTACACTATCCATCAAGTTATCCGTAACCGATTCGAACCTGATCTGCATCCGTCCTGTGTCCCGTACGCAGAAAAACAATATTTGTATCCCTACCTGGGGTATCCATATCTTAATCCGAATCCGGGGTAAAAATATGGGCTGGAATATAGGAAATGCAATGTTCGCTCGTATCCGACCCGTTTTCACTCCTACCCTCGCCACGGTTTCCCAGGAATTTAATGTAAAGAAAACAGAACATGACGCGTGATGGGATGGGTCTTGCTTCTTTTAAATACTTAGGATGTGTTTGCTTGGTGGGATGGAATTGAATGAGATGATATGGTCTTGTACCATGTGGTTTCATTGTTTTTGGGTGTGTTTGGTTGGTGCGATGGAGTTGAATGGGATATAATGGTCTTATACCATGTAGTTCCATTTTTTGTAAATGAGATGGTTCAACGTCTAGAGAGAATATTCCATAAATTGGTATCCCATCATCTAGGATGAGATGGTTATATTCAAGCAACCAAACACATTGATGGCTTTTTTTATCCTTCAACAAACTCATACATGTACCACTTAGTACAACGTACAAGCAACCAAACACACCCTTTGTGAATGAGATGGTTCAACATCCAGAGATAATATTCCATAAATTTGTATTACATCATCTAGGATGTGATGATTCCATTCAAGCAACTAAACACATTGATGATTTTTTTTTAATCAACTTATACATACACCACTTAGTACAAACAACCCAACACACTCTTAATCTCTCTAACTTTTCACGGTCTCCGAAGTTAAACTTTGACTTTTAATTTTATATTAATATATTTATAAAATATTACGAGAGTATAATATTATGAAAATATTTTTTATGACAAATCTAATGATACCATTTTCATTCGAACAACCTAAATATTTAGAAAATACCATTAATCAAGATTATCAAGTTTGTCTGAACAAAGTTATTTCGGAACGGAGGGCTAGTTCACTTCCCTTCTAGGGCCGTCTTAGCAATGATCTCCTCCTCCTAGGATTCTAGCTAATGATCAACGTGTTGCATAGTGAGGGGGTCCGGATCCCCTGGAGTTACAAAGTTAACTCCATCTAGTGGAGTTGCCAATCTCAACTGTTCCTTCCCTATTGTGGCTCAGATTATGCCACATAACTTCCGCTCCCAAACCCTAATGATCATATATGGTTTGTTAATGTCGAAGGAATCATAGGCTAGAAATGGAGGGGGTTGTAGTGGTACGCACAGGCCGCCGACGACAACGGTGGCAGAGACGGTGCCACCCTGGCAACCGTGCTACATGACGAGGCGGTTGCCGTACCAGGCGTTGAATGCCCAGATGGGAGATGGCAAAGGTGATGTCGTTGCCGCTGATGGCGACGCCCTTGGTGAGCACCAGCTTGAGCCCGAGCCACGCCTCCTCAAGCGCTGCCAAGAACTGCGCCATGGTGCTCCTCTCCGCCACGAACGAACACACGATGCGCACCGACGACACAGCCTGCTCGGCGACGACGCCCGGGTGCTTGTACTGCTCTTGGATCTGGCGCACGAGGCCGTACACAAACCCCGCGATGATGAGCAGTAGCACAGACGGCAACGCCACTAGCGTGCATTGCTACAGCAGCGCAGACCCCACGGTGTAGCTGCTGGCGTTCATGACCAAGTTGGGCACCTTTTTATTGAGTATGTCCTGCACGATGAGGCTGTCATTGGAGACGCCGGTGATCCTGTTGATGGTAAGATTTGATATCTATAATGGTCATTGCAGTGCTGATTGGTGTAACGATGAGAGCTTAAAGCTGCTGCTGATTCAATTACTATTTAGTTTTGAATCGAAAGGTAGAGTACTCCCGAGAGGTCCTGGAGGACCTCCTCAAAGCCCTCCTGAGAGGTCCTGGACGACCTCTACAAAGACCTCCTAAAAGGTCCTGGGAGACCTTTGGGGTGGTCCTAAGCGACCTCCACAAAGACCTCTTCTGAGGTCTTGGAGGGTGGTCTTTGCAAAATGACTGCCTCTACAAAGACCTCCTGAGAGGTCATGGGAGATCTCCTGAGTGGTCCTGAGCGACCTCCACAAAGACCTCTTGGGAGGTCCTGGAGGGTGATTTTTGCAAAATGAACGCCTCTACAAAGACCTCCTGAGAGGTCCCGGAAGACCTCTTAGGTGATCCTGAGTGACCTCCCCAAAGACCTCCTGGGAGGTCCTAGGGAGTGGTCTTTGTAAAATGACCGCCTCTACAAAGACCTCTTGAGAAGTCCTAAAGGGTGGTCTTTGCAAAACAGAAGATCTTGGCTCAAAAAGGTGATCTTTACAAAATAGCTAGAAGGTGATCTTTGCAAAGCAACAGGTCGTGAAGACAAGGAAAGACGCGGCAAAGGGAAGCCATTCGATTTAGATCGGGTGATTCAGCATGATGTGAATGTTCGGACCATCCGAACCTTTATTTCAATCGGACCGTTAAAACTAAATCGGACGATTAACAACACCCGGGAATGTTCGGACCGTCTGGAAATCCCTTTTGCAATCGGGTTGTTCAGTTTTGATCGGACGGCCTGCAAGAAAGAAGGAAAAGCGCGGCCAAGACCTCCTCCAGAGTACTCACGCGACTTCATCAGGACCGTTGAAGACCTCCTTCGGAGTACTCACGCGGCTTCATCAGGACCGTTCAAAATCTCCTCAAGACCTCCCATGTGGACCTCCTACGAGGACCTCACCAGGACCTTCCACGAAGATTTTCTCAGTACCTCTCACAAGGACTTCCCGCCAGAGCATCCAAGACCTCCCTCCAGGAGCTCTTCAGAACCACTCCAGGGAACTTACGTGATCGAATAAAAGAGATTTATTAGTTATAGAAGGTTTGGAGATCATAACCGAATCATATCTGTAAATCTTGTTCGGTTTAGGAGTCCTGATCTCTTATGGATAAGATCTACCACCCTTTAAATAGAAGAGGGTCATGGCCGATTGTAATCATCACCAATCGATCAATACAATTTGCATCTACTATTTTTCTATCGTAGTCTCCTTGTAGTCCTATTCCTTTTCCGATATCTTTCTACTTTCCTGGCCAGGTTCTGAAAACCTAGCTAGGGCATCTCCGCCGCCCAAACACCACGACTAGCTCCGCCTAGGTGTTGTGCGCTGTGCATTTTAGCCAAGTTGAATCCTGACGTCATCTGGGTTCAATTTTGCCGCAATTTATGTGTTGGTGTTTCTTCGCATCATATTTTTTGCGCCAACAGATCCCCTCCGCCGTTGAGCCCATCTTGAGGTTGAAGTACTCCACGTCCTGCCGGCCGGAGCACCGCCCGCAGGTACCGCGCAAGCACCCGCGACGCCTGCCGCTCCGCCGTCCGAGCCCACCAATACCTCTCTGCACACGCGCGCGTCGCACACGCATGTCAGATGCGTACACACACAGATGCTGCAACAACGCACAACATTGGTATGTATATGCTCACCTAGGAACGCCATGACCAGGAGCCGCACGCCAAGAATGTGTGGTCGTTGGAAACAGAAGTTATGTGGCATAATCTAAGCCATAGGAAGGAGGGAAGGAACGGCTGAGATTGGCAACTCCATCAGGTGGAGTTAACTTCGCAACTCCAGGGGATCCGGACCCCCAGTGAGGTCAGTGCAAAAGCGCCGCACGCCACGAAAAGCAGCATCTTTTTTCCATAGTCGCCGTTTTTTTTCTGCTCCTATCGGCCAGTGGGGCAACAAAAGCGCCACCACTTTCTTGTCTGGTTAGCAAATTTGTCCATGATGCAATGCCTGACAGGGCCCAAGCAGCACCCACATACAGCTTGCAGGAGAAGACTTTGCTCTGAAGCACCTCGACCTTAGCCGAATACAAGCTGCCACGCTGGCACTGGACAATATGAGATTCGGAGGTGTCGTTGCCTTATCGGGGAAGCAGGAGCTGATTGTGCGTTCACAA
Source organism: Ampelocalamus luodianensis (assembly GCA_036346255.1). Lineage (NCBI taxonomy): Eukaryota > Viridiplantae > Streptophyta > Magnoliopsida > Poales > Poaceae > Ampelocalamus > Ampelocalamus luodianensis. The sequence goes on along the minus strand of CM070622.1, from coordinate 18,765,411 downwards.
ACAAATCAGCGCCAATCAAAATATGGCAAGAAAATTACTCCAAAAGATGAGCAACCTCGCGATCCAGTTTCAGCTTTCAAGAACACCGAGGAAGAAGCACAAGTGCACAACGATAGTTTTCCAGATGCACTAAAACACTAAGGGCGAAAAACACGGCCAATGTAGAATAGTGGAAGTACTCCATACAACTAAGAAACAGAGAGCTTGTTCAACCGATGTACTCTGCAACCGAGAAGCAGAGAGCTTATTCAAGTGAAGAAACCAGAGTACACACCAACACTAGTTACTGCAACATTACAGACCAGGAATTCATCACCAGTTCACCACCCAATGGCAATGCTCAACATGTAATCACCACACTGACATTGAAAGTACCCAGTTAAAAAAGACTACGGACTCCAGCTGCCGGCTGCCGCCGGAATTTACAGGCTCCACATGTTCACCAAAAGTTTCGGAATTCAGACAGAACTCCACACAATCAGCGAAAATTTGGTTATTCCACGCTTACACCCCCACCCGACCGGGCGCCCATCCTTTTGCGTTCCAAGAGAGCAGCAGCTTCCGGTTCAAGAACCGGACCTGCAGCAGTTTCCATTATTGGGACCGGAGCGATCCCAAATCCCAATTCTTGATTCTCCAGATCTTGTTCTTCAACACCTCCGGATTGGATCAACCACCGGGAACGACGCGGCGGCCGCCGCCGCCTTCTTTGGGCTTGCCTTCCTTCCGCTCGGTCGCCTTGGGGTCGAGGCACCGGAACAGCCTCGCGAATATGCCCGCCTTGATCTGCCCGCGCCATGGCCGCCTCGCGTCGTGATGGCGTTCCATCGGTGGCGCGGCTGCTGCTGGTGGCGGATTCTTGTTCAGGAAGCTAGGCAGGGGGCGCCGGATAAATGTGGAGGATGGAGAGGAGGTGGAGACAAGTGTGTGCTGCTGCTACGTTTGTGATTGTGTTGTGAATTGAGAGTAGAGTGAGCGACAGGAGGGACACAGGCTTGCCTTTTTATAAGCAAATGTGCGGCACTGTAGGGGGTATTGGGAAGAGTAGTCCGCAAGCTTGAAGCTTCCTTGCGGGAAAAGCAGCTACCCCTTCAAAGTTTGAACACTTCTCGAATCTTTTGGGTTTGCGCCTTTCAAAGATCAGTCTCTGAGTCAATTTCAGTTTTGTGTCTGAAAGGGAGTTAATTATCTTTCAGATTGCGTGGCAGACGTCATATGGCAAGCTTTCTAGATCCACTACCTTCAAAATGAAAATCAAAACATACTAATTAACCTGGCATAATTAATTAACCACTGTTATTACTCACAAGCAAGGAAATCTAATTTAGAAAAGGAAAAAAAAAACAATAACGACCATCCAATCTGTTGTTTTGGGTTGGGTTGTTTGCAGAATCGAACTGAAAAACGCTGGATTGTGGCTCTAAGTGGCCAGGTTATGGGGCTCAACATTCCGGCTCGAGTGAGATTTTTTATATTTAATATTTTAAAAAAAATTATTTTAAAGTTAACCTCTCACGAATTTTATTTTAAATTCTGATTCTTTGGTCACACCTTTGGTCACATCACCATCCGTGGTGTGGCAAATATGTTCTGGCACGCTGGGGAAAATGGTGTGGCAAAAGCTGCCACGCAAGCCATTGTGCCAACGTGGAGGGCTTGCGTGGCAGTAGTTATGTCAACGCGCGTGGCGTGACAGTGGCCACTTAAGGCTTTCGACCCAGCAGCTCTTCATGCCACTCTTCATTTCTCCCCGCCGCTCCCATCTCCCGTGCGACCTCTGACCTCCCCTTCCTCCCGCCGCCGGCCCTCCTCCCTCCCGTTCCTCCCACCGCCGGATGTCCTCCTCCCACCGCTGGCCCTCCTCCCTCCGCCGGACATCGTCCCCCATCCTCCCCCGTCGGTGCTCTTCCCTGCGCCGCCCTCCTAGATCGAGGTAATAACTAGTGTACCTATGTGAATTTGTTTGTTTTTGCTATACTAGAATGTGTGTTTGTATGATTGTGTAATACAGTTTCATGATTGTAGCACAAATTTGTGAATGTGTTCGAATTGGTGATTGTAGAATAGAAATCTGTTTTTTTTTGTCCTCTTTAGTGCTATACAATAGCAATTTGTGCATGCATGTTGTTTTAGGCCTAGGCCATGACCTGCTCTACCCCTGAGTATTATATACATATGGAGCTGAATTAAAATCACAACTAGAAACACGCATAAATTAAGCAGATCATGTTGAGATCAGACGATCAAGTTGACCTTGATTTAATTAAGATGGTTAAGTATGGACAATGATATGAGCTGATCAGTTTAATGCAAATGAAGTTGGCTGCTGTATTTAATTGATAGGTTGTGATAGCCATTTTGCAATAGTTTATGTAATTGAAAGTTTGACAGTTAGCAATGGTACTTATTTTTGTTTTTGTATATTTGAAATAAAAGTAGAAACCGATTGTTTCTATCAATGATTAACTGCCTGTTTGACCCCAAATAAACACACTAGCAATTCCGAAAATGATTCATTTTACAGTGTGTGAATGTTGCAAAGAAGTCACTAGTAATATATATGTGTAGCTAAAGGCCGGTGCATATATATATACGCCCATGTGGCCTTACATGTGTATCAGAGTTTCTGTTCCGAAGATTTATCTAAGATCGATACAGTGACATTAATATTTTGTAATAGTGGCAAAACAAATGGTACTGCAAAACAAAAAAAAAAATAACATAGAAAATAAGGTATGATGAACAATATGTCAGACCATAACAAGATAGGATAAGGAAGCTAACCATGTAACTTGTGTCATCGTCACTCACTATTGGGTATGGCCACTTCGAATGACACTGCCACCTAGCTTTCAATGCAGAAGTTGTATCTCCTGAGACCTTTCCTGCTCTTCGGTTGTGAAGAATTTTTTTTTCTCTAATGTCGATCAGCTTCTCTTTGTAACCCTGGGATTTGCAAATGATAATAGTGATCTATCAACATGTCCATGTATGTAACCTGTCGAGATGAACTGTTGGTTAACAACATGTTACTAATTGACCATTTAAAAAATATAGTGAAGGCGTGTTACAAAAAAAAGAAATAAAGTATAGCATGAAGACGTAAAAATTGACTTACCTCATTTCTAAATACCAAACTTTCCAAGTGAGTGGTTAGTGGCACTCCAAGCGTGTAGCTCTGGTGTACCCAGGAGCGAAGTCTTGGGCGTACTCAGTAATGAGCCCTGAGCGGTCCCAAACACGTGGTTTGGGCGGTCTTGAGAACGGGATCTCGAGTATACTTGGGCACGTGGATCCAGGGTAGTGTAGGTCGCACTCAGAGGCAAGCTCTGAGCGGTCCCAAACACGTGGTTTGGGCGGTCTCGAGAATGGGATCTCGACTGTGACTGAGCACGAGAGACTCAGGTAGTGTAGGATTTGAATCTTTTTGCCTCTCATTGTTTCTTGGTGTTATTCGTCCACTATGGCCTAACACACCTTAATAAACGGTTAGTCTCTACCAAAGAAATATGAGAGTTATATATCACAATTTCCCCTCATTCAAAATTGACATAAACCAGAGTACTATGTAGTATCTTTTTCTCATTTGTTGTGAAACGACCCGTAAACTTCATTTAAAAAGAGGTAATGTTCCATAATAACTGTAAACCATCATGCTTGTTACTGTAACTATAGTAAAGTACTATCACGGTACACAACATGGAGGAAACAAGCTTTAATTATCCATACGTTTGTACCTTCAAACTTCTAGCACGTGTCAACTCAAACACAACTTTTGTTATGTGCAATGTTGATTGTGATATTTCGTACTTGCGGTATTTCGTTCATATAGCATGCAGTATTGACTTCGTAATATTTTGTAGGATGTAGATGGACAAAGTTGTACGTGTATTTACTGGTGGGCCGATTAGCCAAACGGGTAGTTCTGTCGACTTTGGTGGTATGAAAGTGACTGTTCTTTTGTTTCGCGGATCACTGGATTTTCAAACTCTTTTGACTAGGATTAAGTCAACCTTTAGATGGGATGAGTCCTGGATCGTTGTCGGAATGCATGGGCGATATGACGCAGGGCTGAGTTCTAAGGTGCACGCCATGTTAGTGCCAATCTTGTCCACCGATGATTGGAACATGTACAAGGATATTGTGCTCGCATCTCAGGTCCAGTTATTGGAGGTGGCGGTGGAGAGGACAATCGTTGTTGAGGATTTGCTAAATTATTTGGATGTGGTGAATGGCAACACAGAGGAACTAGACCTTGCTCTCCATCTTTCGCGAGGCCCCCCAATAGAGGAGCAATCTTCTGAAGAGTTCGTTAGTGTCAATCCTACCAACTATGCCCCACTATCAGTGTACAAGGATCTGCCTGTATCTTCCCAGCAACATGTTATTGACCATGTGACTGATTTCAATGACGCTGTAATGAACAACGAGCTTGAGGATGAGTTGTTTCGAGATGGAACCACCCGTGAAGTAGTCCGACGAAGGATGGAGCTCGACTGAAAATGAGGCTCCCACACCGCTTTTCTCCTAGAGGAAGGTTGGGTTCTTCGTAGTGTAATAGGTGAGGCCCTGTCGGTGCATGCATTTGATGATGTCAGTATGGCTGATAACGCGGTTTGTGCTAATGGGTTGAAGAGCAGGAATGACATTACGGACCGGAGAATGACATAATACGAAAGAACATGTTGTTTCCAACCATGGAGGACATGAAGGTTTAGCTGCAAGAATACTCAGTACGACACTATCTTCCGTTCATAGTGCAACACTTTGATGTGAATAAGAGGTATACCGTGAGGTGTGAAAGGGGGGTATGGATGGAAGGTATGGGGCGCAAAACAAGGGACAAGCAATGGAAAATAGCGAATGTGAAGCAGCCTCACTCTTATGAGACTACACAAGTATCTAGGAAGCACCTCCAGGTGATTGCAAATTTCATTGCAAGGTGTATTACCGTGGTTGTGGCTATCGATCCTGATGTGATCGTCACCACCCTCATCGAGGTTATCTTCGAGTTCGTTAAGTACCGTGTGAAGTACGAGAAAGTATAGAGGGCAAAGCAGAGAGCGATGTAGTTATTGTGGGATGATTGGAAGGAGGCTTATGGCTCGCTTCCTCGAATCCTAACCACTATGCAGGCCAAGAATTTGGGCATAGAGTTTTATCCTTGGCACGGAAACCGAATGGAATCCAATGGAGGGGTTATGAAACATGTCCTTGGGAGGGTGTACTGGTCCTTTGGGTAATGCATAGATGTCTTCAAACATTGCAGGCATGTCTTATCTGTTGACGCCACATTCCTAACTGGGAAGTACTATGGTGCCTTGATGCTCTATGGGTATTAATGCAGAGGACCAGCTGATTCCATTAGCATTCGCATTGATAGAAGGTGAGACCAATGCAAGCTGGGAATGTTTCCTGATATAGTTCATCTATGCCTCATTGGGCCTGGATGACAGGTTTGCATCCTCTCGGACAAGCACCGTGACATTCTGAATGTTGTGAAGAGTAGACTTGATGGACACCTGGATGTGCTGCATAGGTGGTGTATGCTTCATTTAGCAGCTAATTTCTTTAAGCAATGCAGTAGGGAAGATCTCATAAAAAAGTTCAAGCTATTGTGCGGATGTTTGGAGAAGAGAGAATTCGAGGTCAAATTGATGGAGCTGAGGGCACTAACCAACGAACGGGGTAACTTGTAGTTGGACGAGGTCTTGCAGCAAAAGACGAAGTGGGCACAAGCATACGATGAAGATGGTGTCGGTATGGATGATGACAACGAATATCTTAGAGGTGTTCAATAACATTATTTAGGGCATATGTGTGATGCCAGTATTGGCTATCTTGGAGTACTCATTTTGAAAGACCAACTCGTACTTCATGGATTAGTGGACCCGATCAAGGGATGCGTACAACGCCGGCTAGCGTTGGGGTGCGGCTACTGCCAAGCACCTTGCTATCGCGGAGTCAGAGTCATGCAATTAGGAGGCATAGGAATACAATCCCACTTTGCATATATACACCGTAAGGGCAGCCGGGGGCACATCGATAGGGGGCGAGCGTTATGGTGGCTAAAATCATAGAATGAACCTAACTGCGGGAGACTATACTTGCATGGTCCTGACGTTGCTACATGTCCCATGCTCTCACGTCATCACCGCCTATCGCATGCGCGGTGTAAGTCACCTTTCTAACGCCTTCATTACGCTAGAATTTTTGAAGCTAGCCACGATGCGGACTTGGGAGAAGAAATTCGAGCCTTACCTTGATCCCTCGCATTGGCCACCGTGCATGGGGAAGGAATACATTCTCGACACAGTAATGATGAACAAGTGACGCGGTCGAAGGAAGAGGAAGAGGCTTTGTAATGACATGGACCTCTCACAGCAAGGCAGTAAGGACATGTACTCTCTCAGGGACTTCAACGACGCCGGCAGCACCAACAGGTGCTCGGAGTGTCACGAGCACGGACACACCAGGGCAAAGCACATGAGTAGGGATTCCCAGCCGTGCAAGGTAAGGTGATGGCGCTCACGTGTTGTCCCCCCTGCTTGAGGTATCTAATATTGTTGTTCCGCGAAAATGGTTATTCTTTAGTATACAATACTTTCATTTGCATTTCACATATTGTTTTGTATGTCATATGTATGTACTGAAAACCTTTCCCTGTAATGTAGGATGCCGTAGAACCCACAATACGTGTTGCTCCTCTCGGAGTATGATGACAACCACCGCACGCATCACATAGCCGACGAGGGTGTGGTGAGACTTGCTGATATATTATTCGATCATGCTGACGAGGGGAACTGGCGTGACAAATTGGCCCTGTCACGCCGGGACTAATGGCGTAATAGGACTTAGCACCAGAGCCCGGTGGCATTTTTGCAACCCCACTAGAACGGCAAAATACCTAGTGTGGTAGCACGGTTAGGCCACACCAGGGGAACTAGCGTGACAAAGCCGTCCTATCACGCCGGGACTAATGGCATCACAGGACTTAGCACCAGAGCTCGATAGCGTTTTTGTAACCCCTTTGATTTATCCATAATGTACCTAGAAAAATTCAACCACTTTGAGCACTTTGAAACATGTCATACGTTATTTTTTCAATCTTTCTATTCTGAATTTTGTTAACGACAAGAATTAGTATCTTTTCTTTCACTTTCAAAACTTGTGAAATACTGAGTAGGCACGAATTCCCCCAATTTGTGTGTCTCCACTTTGAAACATGTCATACGTTATTTTAGGTTTTAGGGTTGGTTTTGGTTTAGGGTTTTATGTTTTAGGGTTTAGGGTTTTAGGTTCAGGTTTACGTTTAGGTTTAGGTTAGGGTTTTAGGGTTTAGGTTTATGTTTAGGTTTATGTTAGGTTTTAGGTTTTAGGTTCACGTTTACGTTTATGTTATGTTTAGGGTTTTAGGGTTTAGGTTTAGAGTTTTAGGGTTCCGATTAACCAACAACTCTCTTTACTAACTGCAACAATGATGTCACTCTCTACAAAGTAAGACGTGACAATAGTCTACCTCGCGAGCTTTTCAGATTGATATGACAACACTCTACATCCTCAACTTTTCAGACCGAAAAGACAAGACTATGCAAAGCAGGACGTGATAGCTCCCTACAAAGTAAGACGTGATAACACTCTACCTCGCTATATTTTCAGATCGACTTGACAACACTGTACTCCTCGACTTTTCAGACCGGAAAGAAAGGACTCTGCAAAGCATGACGTAACAACACTTTGCAAAGTAAGACGTGACAACACTCTGCCGCGCTAGCTTTTCAGATCAACATGACAACACTCTACCTCCTTAGCTTTTCTAACCGAAAAGACAGGACTCTGCAAAGCAGGATGTAACAACTCCCTGCAAAGTAAGACGTGACAACACTCTGCCTCGCCAGCAACTTTTCAAAAAGACAAGGCAACACTCTGCCTCGCAGGCTACTCACATAAAATTAACCACAATATGCCAACCCTCTGGCTTATAAAAGGAGGTGAAAGAGATTTGGGAGAGAACACTACACAACCAAACTCAACACTACATCAGAGCTTGCTTCACCACATCGGGATAGAAAAGATGCAGAAGAAGCAATGGGACAAGATGAAGAAGCAATGGGATGAGACCCATGAACAAGCAAGGTCTGCTGTGGCTCGTGACAAACAAGCAAGGGCTGCTGCGGCCCAGGACGAACAAGTGGAGTGTGCCAGGAGGTCACCTCCCCACAATGACGTCCCCATAGCAGCGACCCCATCCTGAACATTCCAACCGAGCATTCGTCGCAACACCCGCCCAAGAGGGAGACACCGCCCCTCTATTGGTGCAGGGACCTATGCAAGTTCTTCAAGTCCAAGCAGCGGCTCAGCCTGGACTTGCATTATTGGGGTTGCGCCAACTACTCCTGTGACTATTCTGACCGCCGTTGGGACACGAGCAAACGAAAGCTCATCTCGAGGCGTGCAGGCGCAGGGAGCGCGAGGCTCGCGAGAAAAAGAGAGAAATGGCGGCCAAGGCCAAAGAGGCGGCGAGGAGTTCAACGCCGAGCTCGCAAGGAAGGAAAATGGCTCTGGTCAACGCAGTAGGTTGGGCCATTCCGTACTAGTCCCCCGAAGATCGAATTTATTTCCATTCCAAAAAGGCGTGTATGTATCGTAGGAGTACTTCGGTTTGTTGCATCGTGCTTGATGTTGTTTCTTATACACGTAACCAAACCCTGTGTGCCTTGTTATTTCCAGCTTTATTATAAGGTCTATTTTAATTCGTAACTTCAAATCTCGTCGTCTTTTCGCATTCAATTCTTCACGTAGCAAGTCATCTAACAATATAAAAAAAACGAGTTCTAGAAGTAGGCACGAAATGGTCTACGACCACAAAGTGACGAAGAGCACCACCTATCATTCCAGTAGGATGTCTACGCATCTTTTATCAGCGGTACTATCTACCATATGTCCATATTTGTGCCTCATGTTGTACCACACAACCCACATATTAGTCATTTTCTCCAAGATGCAGTATGTATCACTTCTACCAAATACATTTCTATGCCATGCCTTGTATTTTCTTCCTACATATATGTCATGCCCTATGTTGTCGATGTTCTAATATTTGTCTTTTTGGGTGCCTGCCTTTTGGGACACGGCCTGGAAATATTGTGCGGGTGTTTATGATGGATATATACGCTGAAATGTCAAAGGTTATCAATCCACAAAAAGATTATTGGTCCATATATGTATTTACTCTTAGTTAAAAGGATAGTGTTACATTTGGTTCATAGATAGATTCTCTATTTTTAAGTTATGAATTGTTAAATGTTACATGTACATGGTGTTATGTATCACCGTACCTTCAATTATTTTTTATCTTTCAAAAGGAAGTCCCTTTGTTACCATATTACCACCAAATCCTAAGGTTTCAAATCCATAAATCAAGTCCGAACTAAATTCAACCATGAGCTTGATTCATAATTTACAAACCAACTGCAATCACGCATGCAAAAGCGAATCACATTAGGCCTTGTCACGCCACATATCAAGGCGTGACAAGGCATACTTATCACGCCATGGGATCGGGCGTGAAAACCGCCATGCAAGCCTCCATGCTGGCACGGTGGGTAGACGAGGGCTTGCGTGACATGTTTTGTCACGCGTGGTATGTGGCGTAACAGTATGATTTGGCTATGCCACATGTAATGGCGTGATCAAATGGATCAGAATTGAAAATAAAACTCATGAGAGATTAACTTTAAAATAATTTTTAAAAAAATTAAATAATAATAATAATTCCTCGAGTGAAATAGAAAAGTATGCCCTTGTCTACACATCTTATTTGCCAATGGCAGGAGTACATAATCTAAGCATCAATCTATCCATGCCCATGGGGGAATGGGCTCCAGACATGAGCAGACGAAGAAATTTGAGATTCTTTGATATCAGAGTTTTCAGAATCAGTATTAAAATTATGTAGGTCTGCATCTCCGTTAGCTATGGATATTGCAATTGTCCAAACACAAAGGCATAAAATAAGCAAATCTGCAGGTAAAGATGTACAATAATGCACAACCAGCGAATTAAAATACAGCAGCAAATGGACCAGAGATGTTGCAAGAGAATTATTTAGACGTCAGGACTCCAGGGAGCAGTTGACCTGAAGTCCACACTTCTGTTCACACTGGGGAAAGTCTTCGCTCTCGAGATGGACAAATTTTCTGTTCAGAAGTGTCTGGAATCAACGGCAAATGCAAGGGTAACAAAAGTAATAGATAAAAGGAACAGATAAAAACAATTTTTTACAGTAGTCTTCATAACTTACTCTTATGACTGTGTTTTGTTTAAATGTAAGCGGCCTGTCTTAATCTTTTCTGAAAGTTCATTACAGCTACACAAAACCCATTCTAGAACTCCTGAACGATCTATTAATTGTCTTAAAGGATGCTAAATTTACCGGTTTAGACTTTAAGCGCAGAAGTGATTTCTTTTCACTAGACCAACACTGCCACAAGGCAGCAAGGATGAAAAAACCTATTGTTGGAGCCTTGGAGGGAAAGATGAAAAAGCCTTTGTTTGACTTGATCCAAGATGCTGAATATAAAGAAGTAACGACCAAGTCTTCAAGACAACATGTGATGGCCCTGTTCATGTTTATTTATAATTGCATTTCATCAAAGCGGTTAACTGCAAGATGTCGACACACTCCATTCTAATGCCTCCAATATAAGCTACAAAGGCTAATTAATTAGGGGAAAGGAAATAAGGTTAGTTAAATTGCTTTACATCTAAGAAAGGTTCCTGTTTATCTAGGGCTTACTATTATATCAAGCTAATGAGCTGTCTTTTTTTCACTTGAAATTGGCTGTGACGATAAACGTGCTTCTCGTGGGCTCCATCAGGTTATAGTAGACGCTTTGCACATGTAAACTTGCTCAAGCAACACCAACACTACAAACTACCCATCACCGATTAATACAACTAGCATTAGATGATCACACATGCAGTTACTGAGGACTATGAAAAACTCACATCAGGAGAACTGTCATGGATACTGATTGTTAAATACTGATCAACATATTATTCTACCAAACCCCGATATTTCTTGGTTATAATGGAAGAATAAACAGGACCAATTGATACGCAAGTGAAGGAAACCACTAAAAAGAAAGGGATGCTCTATTATGATCTACTTGAATGGAATATATTGAAGCAATACAGAGCCATGCTATAGTTGGCATAGTACAAACAAAATATACAGTTCACCAACTATCTGTCACTTCCGAGGCTACTTGGCAGGGACAACCAGTGTATAGATTAGCAATGTCAAAACGATGATAATCGCTCCTACCAAGGTAAATGTTGGACTTGTCCACAACATCAAGTTAGACCTCTCAGTTCTTTTGATTGGATCAACCTCTTCGGACAATGGGTACTCACTGCGCCGTGGGTTCCAGCTCACATACTTGTTTGGTGAGAACTCTGAAAATAGTGTCTTCTTCCCTCTCTTCTTAAACGTAGACCAAGCCTTGTCCCAGTCAGTGGATGATGTGTCACCTGACAAGTAAGACATGGAAAAGGTTAATTAAGGTAAAGATCCAGCTAAGCATGGGTGTACCTACACTAATATCTGATTGTTCAGGGAAGTTCTTTTTTCAAGTTGCTTTGGAGGTCGTCTGCTTGTATTTTCAAACGTAAGGGGTTCTGTTGGATACTTAAGAGACCGAATGAACAGTACGACCATACTTCGACAGACTATTCTTGCTCTTTATGTCATTCTGGAACAGAGGAATCACCTATTCTCTTCTTTCAATGACCCTTCGGCCAAAGAAGTTGGACTAGTATAATAGTACTGGAGTTCATTGGGGTAATTAATTTACTCGAATTTCGTCGCTCCAATTGTACCAAATGTTTCATTGAAAGTTTATATTCTGGGACACTGAACAGGTCATCGTGTAATTGACTAATTTTTAACAATGCGTATGCATTGCTATAGGATTGGTGCTGGAAAATTTCCCAAGATATTAGCCTTCTTCTTTATGGAGCAAAGGGGAAGAAACTTTTTGCTTAACAAACTGGCTAGAGAGTTTGAACTGATGTTTGCTTCTTTCTGTTTTTTAAACAACCATTTTAAATATTGTTTTATCACTATTTATTATTTAAGGGAAGTCTTATCAATATATTATATAGTAAGATGCCCTAGTACTATTCCCCTTACCAAAAAAAGGTTGCATGAAAGCAGTGGTCTGCTATCCGTTTTGTTAGATGGAGGGGGAGAGTGCAAATGTGAATAGTTGGTTGTATTGAACACAACCCAAAGGGCAATATATAGTACAATGACACACAAGAGTAAATCCAAACTTGGAGTGGAATACAACAAATACCCATAACACCACCCCTTAAATACAAGGCATATGCAATAGCATTGTATTTGAAAGAGTTGATACTAAAAATATGAAAAATCCAAACTCCGAGTCTTGATAATGTCGCAGTAGCGTGCAGCTCTTGAAAAATATATCGGATATCAAAAGATCTTGTTGGAACGAACATGATCTCCATAGATCTCATCCCATCCGGGGACGTGCGACAGCCCATAAAGCACAAGGTGCAAGAGCTGAGAAAGTAGAGGCAAGCGGGAGCAAAGTCAACCGCAGCAACGCGACGAAGAAGATGATGAAACCAACATAAATGGAGAGAGCTATCAAATCAAGCCGAAGATGAATAGATAAAAGTATGGCGGCATAGATCGAAACCCGAGAGGGCGACGACGCAGTGCATAAGAAGCGCAACGGTGGCTCAGAGAGAAGCGGCAGTATCATAATAACTTCTACGATCTACAGCAGCTTAGAGAGAAGAGAGGCAGCTGCTGCCAATGAAGGAGTGGGCCACACTAAATCCAAAAGACGCACTGTGGCTAGAAAAGCAATCAGCTAACTGACAAGAAATTTGTGGACTCGCACAGCTTAGACGAACTCAAAGATAGAGTGTTACAGACTTGGATGGACGCAACGGAAGCAACAATACTAAGAAAGAAAAGAATCAAAGGAAAACTAGCAGCAACAACAGCATGTAGTCGGATGCCCAACAGTAATAATCAACACAACAAGGCCACACCAAACCAGCCATTTTCCCATCCCCACTCTCTCCGTTCCCTCCCTCTCTCTACGCGGCTGTCTGCGATGGACGAGACAGAGGAGTGGCAGCCTTCTTCCTCAGCTCTGGTGAGGCCCCGCTGGTGCACCTCATTCGGTACAACTCCAGATTTGGGCCATGGCAACGTCATTCTGGGCCAGTGACGAGGCGGTGCAGCGGACCTTCTTCCTCAGGTTTGGTGGGGCCAGGAACACCTGTGAAGGCGGCGCAACACCCAACGACGGAGAAGAAGGTGGCCCCGCCTGCCCACGGAGAAGAAGGCGGTTGTCGATGACGAGCGCTAAGGTCGCAGTGGTGCCGAAGCAGGAGACACCGGCGACAACAAGCCACAAGTGGAGACAATGATTGTGGCCTTGTGGGCTGCTGCTACTACTAAGTAGAAGACTACGACTAAGAGGTGGCCGCCCCCGGGAGTGGAGATTGCTCCTCCCGGGGCAGTAGCAGCGGAAACGATTTCGGAGCTAGGTTTTCGGAACCTACTATGACACCATGTTAGATGGAGAGGAAGAGTGCAAATGTGAATGGTTGGTTGTATTGAACACAACCCAAAGTGCAATACATAGTATAAGGACACACACAAGAGTAAATCCTAGACTAAGAGTGGAATATCACAAATACCCTTAACACATTCTACCATCCATTGGCCTTTGACGTTAATATCAAACCTATTACAAGGTGCATATATTATCAATAACCGTCCATCATTATGTACAATAGTTTTTTTAAAAAAAAAAACTACTTGCAAGAACGAATTTCACAATTCACCACTCATTATCCGCCAAATATATGGACAAATGGCAATGCCGAATATTGACTAGTCAATTGTCAATAATCTTTCATGCCTATGGATTATGGATAGAAAAGATAATGCAAACTTGACGAGGATTGAATAATCCTCAATTAATAAAGTTATTTATCTATAATATTCATTATAAATAATGGTATTCTAATAGCCCTCTAGCATACACCTGGTCGGAGATGCTTACCACGACCAAGCTAGGTTACAACCAATTCTGGTTAGGACCACCCCTTGGTCGGAAAGCCTATTACGACCAGGTAAAATCACAACCATCTTTTGGTCGATAAGTCTCACAGACAAACATGTGTGCCCTATCGTATCAACTAGGAACCCTGTACACCATGCTCAATTACGCGTGGTAGCAAATACAACACGTGCACGTATGTGTCTCCTCCGTCTCTGACAATAACTGCCTGGCGAACGTGTAAGGAGGATGTCTCACTGACAACAACCGTCAACAACATGTGGGTTTCAGTAACCGTCAAGGCGCCTCCTGATGCACAGCAGTTGCCACCCCTTCAACGCTTTATAAGGGGCAGTGCCGACAGAGGGAGAAGGGGAGGATTACAAAAGTTATTGACAATATTCTTAGTTTCGGTTGTTTGTTGTACTTTGTAATCTCATTCAATACAAAAACACATGAGTAGGGTTGTTATTCTCTCGGAGAAGACCTAAACCTGTCTAAAAAATAGCCTGTCTCTTCTTGTGTGATCTCGAGAGCCGTATCCCCCGCATTTACTCACAAATATCGATAGTAATTCATCGATAGTTGGCGCTGTCCGTGGGGATCTACGGTGATCTTCGTTGATTCAACTCAGATGCCTCCATGGCAAACGAGTGGAATGAGGAGAATTGGTTCGATCTCACAGATTACGCAAGAATCGACTTGGATGCCTACTACGACTACGAGCCGAGCATCTACTCGTTCGAGGGCAACGCCTACTCCAGGGATTTGTCACCAGGCCCAGGAGACCGTGCCATGGACACGCTCCTGGAGGGCGTGCTATCGCCGATGCTCTCACTAGCACCATTACGCCCAGATGGGGAGTCAGAATCCTCACGGGGCAAAGGTCCAAGCGACTATAACCAGTGCCGCCCGACGACGGGCTCTAAGTGTGCAAGCCCGTCTGAGGATGACCAACTACCTTCGGGAAGTCTTGAAACGCATGATTCCAGGGCTCAGTCACCATCTGCTAACCATTACGATGCGGTTACCATTACCCGTGGCACAGTATAACACTCTGCAATTGTGAGTCCGACCACACACCTGGAGAGTACACCTTCGACCGAAGACGGTTATAACCCAGAATCCCCCTTCTTGGCAGGGATTACTCTGAGTGGTGAGGCATTGTCTTTTGACTACACGTGGAGCTAGGAAGGCTCGACCACCAGCGGCGCCATCAGCACCCTATCTCTTCTTGCGTGATCTCGAGAGCCGTGTAGGGTTATTATTCTCTCGGGAGAAAGTCTAAACCTGTCTAAAAAGCATCATATCTCTTTTTGCGTAATCTCGAGCGCCATGTCCCCCGTATTTACTCACAAATATCGATAGTAATTCATCGACAAAGCTCAAATCTGATATTTCTAGAAAGCAGAAACACTGTGCTCCCTACTTCAAATCAAGTACATGTGTTGGT
Organism: Ampelocalamus luodianensis; assembly: GCA_036346255.1. Taxonomy (NCBI): domain Eukaryota; kingdom Viridiplantae; phylum Streptophyta; class Magnoliopsida; order Poales; family Poaceae; genus Ampelocalamus; species Ampelocalamus luodianensis. Next base: position 18,749,844 of record CM070622.1, on the reverse strand, counting down.
ATTTGGAACGGAATGTACCTTAGTACGGTGAAGGAAAGTTGCGACGTACCAAAAACCAATGATGCAGTACAAGATGGTTAGATCGGAAAAATCCAGGATAAGTACAGGTTTGGTGTTCTTGACAAAATAACTACAATATTGTTTCTGTCAAACTCATTTGAAAAAGGAGGCAAATAAATGCCGATGCAAGGAGAATCTCTACAAGCATGTGGTCTCTTGCCGAATCAATAAACTCCCATATAATTTATGAACACCAATGACATAATTATCTCTACACCTTTCTTTATTTCAAACCCAGTTGTAAATGTATAGTAACCTACGAGTGCACACAGGAACAAAAACCTGCACTCTGCTTGGAATAAAAGGAAGCAAGCAATGCATTCACTTCAAATGTTAGCACATGAAAGAAGGCACTCGCGTTGCCTGATCCAGTAAGCAGATTATATCTGAACGAGTAAAGCAAACAGTTGCTTTCTGATGTGATGACTGGGCTAACACTATGATATTCGTGAACGATGACACCACAAATATAATTACCGTGAGGCTAATCGCAGCGCTAATCTAGTAATCCGTCGCGGCAATTCATCAAACACCTACAGGGAGCACCGATAAAGTCAACAGCTAGTAAACTGTGAGGTGCCGTGCTGATACCTTTGTCGCTGCCGCCCTTGTCCGGGGAGCCTCGGGAGCAGCGAGGACCGAGCGCGAGGGGAGGCCGTCGCGCCAAGAATCTCCCGGAGCCCAGTAGTATCTCCATGGCCCCCCTCCCCTTCTAGATTCCACCAACCAGGAAGGATTTTCTTGATTCCTGCTTCTTTCGCCGCGCGACCGCATCCTCTTTATCCCGGTGGAGCGAGGTGAGGAAGAGAAGTGGCTGAGGAGAGCCGTGCGGTTTTCTGAGACAGCAAGAGCGCTCGCTGTCGCGCCCCCGGTTGCTTGCGTGGACGCAAGGAGGACGGCGACATGGTACTGCGAGAGGCACATATACCCTCTTTGAATTTCAGGATTTCAGGATTTACCCTCCCACCTCAATGACATGTGGGGTCACCATAGGTCAATGACATGTAGGCCAGGAGGGTAAATCCTGAATTTTCATCTAAGAGGAGGGTATATGATCAGATTTTCCCCTTGGACTATCGTGTGCCTCTCGCTGTACGAGAGAACCGTCACGCCTTCGGTAACGGTGGCCGGGCCGGGTAATGCGGAGAAAACTGCACCTGATTTGCTGTTTTTCAGACAGACACCCGCAAAAGTTTCTGAAATTTGATACCAGCCTTTGTGTCCAGTCCGAGCGATTACCTCGTAGACAAAATCAGAATCGTAAGAACGATGCAAGAACACAAGAACGAAACAATAGATGAAACACAGGTATGAGAGATGACTGCGGGCTTCTCTTTATTGCTCTTTCAATAATGAATCTGTGTACAATGCTTGGGGGGTCCCCCTCCTATATATAGTCTACGGGTGGATGAGGTGCCCACCTGGACCCGGACTCCTGGCCGGGCTCAGTTTCTTAACACTCCCCCTTGGGCTCTCATCCTCCATGTCCATGCCTCGTCAAAACTCCATAAAAACCCAGTGGGAAAAATTTTGGAGAAAGAGTACATGAATCATGTTCTGCTATGTTGCACGAATTGCCTCATTAAAAACTTTAACCGAGAAACTTCAGGAAAACTCGTCAAGGGAAAAAGAGTACAATCCACCTAATTTTATTTAATCTCCAGGATTCGCTCTTTGGGTACTCGATCTTCGTGATGAAGCTTTAGTAATGAGTTTGTGAAGGTTCTCCCCCTGAATTCTGCACTTCTCTAAGTCTCATCATTCCAATTCTACGTATGCACCTTTCAAAGTTAGATGCTGGAAGTGACTTAGTGAACAAATCTGCAAGATTTTCACATGACTTAGTATGCAGTACCTTAATTTCGTCCATCTTTTGCATTTCATGAGCATAGAAGAACTTGGGGTTGATATGCTTTGTGAGAGGACTCTTCACATAACCCATTTGCACTTGTGCAACACAAGCTGCATTATCTTCATAGATAACAGTGAGGGTTTGTGCGGTATTCAATCCACATAACTGTTGGATGTAGTAAATCATCCGCCAAAGCCAAGCACATTCTCATGAGGCCTCGTATAATGCTATTGTTTCCGGATGGTTCGTCGAAGTCGATACAAGACTCTGCTTAGACAATTTTCATGGAATTGCAGTTCCACCACATATGAATTCATAGCATGTTTGCAATTTTTGGTCGTATGCGGGTCCTACAGGTACCCTCATCTGCATTGCCATTCATAGTTAGGTCTTGGTTCTTTCTATAGAACAGACCAAGTTCTTTGCTTCCTTAGAGGTATCAGAAGATGTCCTTCATTCCCTGCCAATGCCTTTGGTAGGTTCTGTACTATACCTTGCTAATAGGTTCACGGCAAATGCAATGCCCGATCTAGTACAGTTTGTTCAATACATGAGTGTTTCTATCACACTTAAATATAGGAATTCCGGTCCCAGAACTTGCTCCCCCTCTTTTCTAGGTCTGAACGGGCCCTTGTCTTGCTGCAAGGATCTCCCGATCATTGGCACTTTCGAGGGATATGCCTTTCCAAAGTCGAACCTTTCCAACACCTTCTGAGTGTAGGTTGGTGATGTACTAAAATCCCTTAAGGGGTATGCTCAAGCTGCAAGCCTAGGCAATATTTGGTTTTACCCAAAATTTTTCATTTCGAACTCCGACTCCAGGTAAGAGCTTGCTTTCTTAATATCCTTGAGGTTAGATGATATTGGATCATTTTCATACACCGAGATTATACAAAATCCATTCTGGGACCGTTGTATAAATACACAGAGATTATTTTCATTGTTCGTGTAGCCTTTCTTACATAGAAAGTCGCTTCAAGCGATTATACCACAGTTTACAATGACCTTTGATTACTTAAGTTCATATAAATGTCGAATCAATAATGACTTTGATCTTGTTGGAGATATTAGAGGCAATCATATTGATGAGTTTCATTGTATCCATATTTCTATTTGCTCTGACTTTTTGGTTCGAACTAAAGGATACATTCACACGTGTATCTTCATATAAATGTCGGGTCATAGAATCAAACCAATATTTCATAAAGGTATTCTTATACTTAGGGCTATCAAACGCTACTCGTGGCCTGGGTAGTTATAAAGGTAGCTTTCGGGTTTGTCATGAAGCATGCTGCGAGGCATGGTCGATCGAGATGGGATTTGCCCTCTCTACGAGAGAGATATCTCTGGGCCTCGAGTGATCGGATCGAGAAATGCATGGCCATGCTACTTAAGGTTAAGAGTTAACCTAGTAAGGGATTAGGATCACAGGATCGAGAAAGAGTGGTCGACTTGGAGCTCATTGAATATCGTGAGGCAAAGGGATTGGCATGTACATAACGTTGTGATGGTTCGTCCGATATGATCTTTACGTATGTTTAGGAGTTGCACGTCTTGCTAGAGGCCGCTACCAACTATTGACCAAGTATGTGTACTCGCGTCATGTCTAAACATATGTGAACCATAGGTCACACACTTAAATGGGTGAAGCCTAATTCGGATTGGATCTAAATTAGGCGGGCATTGAGTCCTAATGGGCCTCTATTCGTAGAAGCCCATTATAAGGCGTCTATAAAAGGAGAGCGGCGCGGTTGAGAGTTGAGTTTTTCGTGACATCCTCAAACCACGGCGCCACCCTCCCACGCCCTAGTCGCTCGCGCGGATCTAGTAGTCCGGCGTGCGTCGCTTCCTCCGTCGTGTGGATACCTTTGGAGGCGCATGCATCGTGGCGTTGGGACGAACCGCAAGAAAGGAGCATGCGTGGACGCCGCGGCGAGGGCGGAAGTAGTACGACTACTCGCCTGACGTCTTGCATCAGCCGAGTACGACTACCGCCCGACGTCGTCGCATCAACTTCCGCTGCGGCGTCTGAGTGGTAAGACCGTGATCTATAAGCTGCGAGTGATCTTGGTTTACGGGTAGAATTTTTAATTTGCGCTAGTGTAGCCTACTGTTTCCCAACGAGTGGTATCGAGGCGGTTCTTTGTCATGTTATAAGTTGGGTGATTTGCATATGGCGATATGTAAATCGGTATGATCGATGTGATCGATTGTATAGTTACAGTAATGGATTGATCGGTTTTCGTGATCATCTTTGCTAAGGTCGTGAAACAACATACCCTACGGTCGGATTCGCCATCGGGGTGAGCGGTGACACGTAAAACCGATTCGCGAATGCGAAGATCAATATGATTGATCGAATCGGAACCTAGATTAATAATCGATGTACCGTGATCATCTTTGCTAAGGTCGTGAAACAACATACCCTACGGTCGGATTCGCCATCGGGTGACGGTGACACGTAAAACCGGTTGTGGCATGCGAAGATCGGTACAAATTGGTCGAATCGAAGCGATGAGTCGATTTGTGGTAAATATGATTTGCCGATCAAAATCCTATGTAAAAATTGCATAGATTGGATCTCTGTTTTTCTAATTTCGGGCCTTGGAGATACTGATAGGCGCGCCTTCGAACCCATGAGAAACCCCTCGACCCCTATCCAGTGGATTGCGATTCTATGCATAAACTTGTTTTTGCGGGATGTATGTGACAGTATGGCCTAATGTGTATGTGATGCATGTTTGTAATATTTGCATGACTGCGTGTAGTAGAGTGCGGCAACACTAGTGAGCCATTGTGTTGCCAAAGTATTGTATTAACGGACTGCGTGCGGACTTGTGATGATTCCTAGTATCCATGTATTTTATTACTAGTTGTTATGAGTAATAGCTTATAGTAGTACTCGGAGGACACATCACTTTGAGGATGGCACACATGAACCATGGAGATGGAGATCATCATGGTGGATGATTCTATGGCGATGGAGATCACCATGAGAAAATGGGCCATCTTGAGTCACAAGCGTGTGAATGTTATTCCTATTGTTTTACTCCTATGCATGTTTGAATGGTAGAAGTATAGCGATCCCTCACAAAATGTTAAGTTAAACATATGCCCTCCCAATTAAACTTTGCACCATCCCATGTCTTGTAAATTGATGGTGGGTCTATAAAATTAGGGCACCATCAACTTTCCTTGACTAGATGGGTTTTGTATCGGATACTTACATGCATAAGGATTGGTGAACTTAACAAGGTTATCATAAAGGTTATGGGCCTTGGGGCATAAAGGTTGGCGCAGGGGCATAGAGATGTCACCCAACAACAAGAGTCATATAGAGATATGATTAGCAAGGTGTTGCTTATCAAGTACCTTGTCTCCTAGCGGTGATGCAAAAGCTCACTAGTAGACTCGTTAATTGCGGATCTTGAATCGCTAAGAATCACAGAGGATGTTGATTTTAGTGGGAGTACATTCTATTAAATTTGTTTAATCTGATTTACTCTATCATGGTTTTATTTGTCTTAGTATTTTGCATTTCCTATTGTAGATCAATGGCATCTAGCAACCACGCACACCCTTTTGCTTTGCGATCGATTCTTGAGAAAGAGAAATTAAATGGAACAAACTATTGATTGGTCAGTAACTTCGAGAATTGTTCTCGTGGCGGATAAAGGAAAACGTTCGGACACCCCAATCCCGAAGAACACGCAAATAATCGTCTGCTGCTTTGTTAAAAATGCCTACAAGAAAGCATGTGATGACTCTCTTGAGATTAGTTGTCTTATGCTTGCATGCATGGAACGACCTTCAAAAGCGGTTTGAGGATCGAAGCGTATGATATGATCATAGCGCTTAGGACATGTTCGCACCACGGGCGGGGTGAGCGGTTCAATGTCTCTAAGGCTTTTACGGAATGCAAGTTAACGGAAGGTGCACCGTAGGCCCACATGTGATCAAAATGGTTGGTTCTGATCGGACTTTGGATAAACTTGGTTTTCCAATTGGCCAAGAAGTTGGCAAGCGATTTCATTTTAGCGTCTCTTCCACCTAGCTATGGGCATTTCATTTGAACTACCATATGCATGGGGCGGATAAGGGCCTTAATGAGCTTTGTGGGATGCTCAAAGCAGAGAATGACATTAAGAAGTGTGCGGGGCCTAGCCATGTGATGGTGTGAGAACAAGTCTAGCTTCAAGAAAAGGGTAAGCCATGGCCAAAGAATAAGGGTAAGGTTAAAGATATGATCTCGAAGCCAACGCCTAAGCCTAATCTTTGGACACAGGTGAGAGCAGTATGCTTCTATTGTAAAGCGCCGCTTTGGAAGAGAAAGCGCAAGAAGTACATGGATTAGATGAATGCAAGAAGAAATTGGAAGTAAGACTTCCACCCATGGTACACTTGTCATAAATGTTTTAGACATTTTCTCATGATTCTCCTATTAACTCTTGGGTATTTGATCTGGGATCGATTGCTCACATTTGCAACTCGATCGAGGGCTAATAAGAAGTAGAGGAGTCGCAAGAGGTGAAGTTGATTTTGCGTCGGGAATAAAGCAAGGGTTCTTGCGTTGACCGTCGGCACCATGCAACCGGCTTCCTTCAAGATTTATTATGGAATTGAATAATTGTTATTATGTTCCTAGTATGAGTGAAACATTTTATCCCCTCATGTTTGATGAGAGATGGTTATTCATTTGCAAGTAAAGACAATGGTTATTTGATCTCTAAAAATGGAATGTTTATGGCTTTTGCGCCCATTGTGAATGGGTTATTTATTTTAAATCTTGATGATCGCCTATCTTTAACATAAATGCTAAAGACTTCGACCTAATGATTTGAATCCCACCTCGTTTGGCATTGTCGTTTGGGTCACATAAGTGAAAAGCGCATGAAGAAGCTCCATCTTGATGGTCTTCTAACCGTTTGATTTTGAATCATACGAGACATGTGAAGCTTGTTTGCTTGGTAAGATGACCAAATCACCTTTCAAAGGTTCTTTTGAGAGGCGTCGGACTTGTTGGAAATCATACATCTTGATGTATGTGGACCAATGAGCACGATTGCTAGAGGTGGATTTCATTACTTCATAACTTTCGCGATGATTTTAGTAGATATGGCTATGTCTACTTAATGAAGCATAAGTCGAAACTTTTGAAAAGTTCAAAGAGTTCGAATGAGGTTGAAAATCAACGTGCCAAGAAAATTAAGGCTCTGCGATCGATCGTGGTGGCGAGTATTTGAGTCATGAATTTAGCAATCATCGAAGAGTTGCGGAATTGTTCCACAGCTAACACCGCGGAGCGCCTCAAAGAAAGCGGGGTATCCGAAGCGGCGTATGTCGGACCTTGTTGGACATGGTTCGATCGATGATGAGCGATCAGTTACCATTATCCTTTTGGGGTTACGCTCTAGAAAGCAGCGGCTTTCACACTTAATAAGTGCCGTCTAAATCCGTAGTTAAGACACCATATGAGATATGGGTAGGAAGAGTCACGTTTGTCTTTTCTAAAGATTTGGGGATGTGAGGCGTTTGTCAGCGACTCTGATCGGACAAGCTCACACCCAAGTCGGATAAATGCATTTTCGTGGGATATCAGAAGAAACCTTTGGATATTACTTCTACAACCGACTAGAGGGCAAAGTGTTTGTCGCTCAAGTGGTGTTTTCTAGAGAAAGAGTTTCTCAATAGGGAGACAAGTGGAAGAAGCAGTGCGGCTTGAAGAAGTTCAAGATGAACCAATCGGGAAGACTCGGCGAATGATGCCCATGTGGCGAGAACAAGTTGAGGAACCCATGGCAAAGGAAGCACCACCACCACGAAGGTCGAGAAGGCTCGCAATGCGCGAGATATATTATTGTTAGACAATGATGAGCCTACGACCTATGCGGAAGCAATGATGGACCGGACTACGAGAAATGGCATAGTGCCATGAGATCGAGATAGCATCCATGGGAGACAATCAAGTTTGGAATTTGGTTGACCGCTTTGATGGTGTTAAAACCATAGAGTGCAAATGGATCTATAAAAGGAAGATTGATATGGATGGAAATGTTCATATCCATAAAGCTCGACTTATCGCAAAGGTTTCGGCAAGTTCAAGGAGTTGACTACGATGAGACTTTCTCACTGTAGCGATGCTTAAATCAATACGGATCATTCTAGCTATTCTTGCATATTTCGACTATGAGATATGGCGATGGATGTCAAAGCGGCTTTCCTTAATGGAAATTTAACCGAGGGCGTGTATATGATACTGCCAGGGTTTTGTCGATCAAACAATGCTAGAAAAGTATGCAAACTTCAAAAATCCATTTATGGATTGAAGCAAGCATCTCGGAGTTGGAACATTCGTTTTGATGAAGTGGTCAAAGGGTTTGACTTCATCAAAAGCGAAGAAGAATCTTGTGTTTACAAGAAGACAAGTGGGAGCTCACTCGTATTTCTAATCTTATATGTAGATGACATATTCGATTGGAAATGATATTCCTATCTCGAGTCCGTTAAGACCTCAACGAAAAATAGTTTCTCAATGAAGGACTTGGGAAGCGGCATATATTTTGGGTATTAAGATCTATAGAGATAGATCAAAAAGGCTAATAGGATTAAGCGAGTACTTACATTGACAAAGTGTTGAAAGCGGTTCAACATGGAGGAGGCAAAGAAAGGGTTCTTGCCCATGTCTCATGGCATAAATCTTGGCAAGACTCGGTGTCCTTCGACAAGCGATGGCGAGATCGCATGAGTAAGATTCCATATGCTTGGCCATTGGATCTATCATGTATGCTATGATGTGTACTCGCCGAGATGTTTCCTATGCTCTAAGTGTTCTGCGAGATACGGTGATCGGTGAGAGTCAACTGGGCGATTAAAAACATCCTCAAGTATTTGAGAAGAACTAAGGATGTGTTCCTAGTCTACGGAGGTGAGGAAGAGCTCGTTGTAAATGGTTACACCGATGCAAGCTTCCAAGCCGACAAAGATGATTACAAATCGCAATCGGGTTTTGTGTTCCTTTTGAGCGGTGGTGCGGTAAGTTGGAAGAGTTCCAAGCGGGAGGCATTGCGACTCTACAGCGGAGGTCAGAGTACATTGCGGCTTACAAGCGGCAAAGGAAGGTGTTTGGATAAGGAAGTTCATAAGCGAACTAGGTGTGGTTCCTAGTGCGTGCGATCCTGCGGATCTTTCTTGTGATAACAGTGGGGCCATTGCGCAAGCCAAGGAGCCGAGAATCACCAAAAGAACAAACACATCTGCGGCGGTTTCATCTCATTCGAGAGATCCTTAATCGAGGAGATTTAAAGATATGCAAAATACACGGATTTGAATATTTGAGATCCTTTGTGAAAGCCTCTCCACTGACCTAAGCATGAGGCGCACACAAGAGCTATGGGTATTAGATATCTTCTAGATTGACTCTAGTGCAAGTGGGAGGCTGTTGGAGATATGCCTAGAGGCAATCATATTGATGATGATATTTCATTGTATCCATGATTTAATAAATGTTCCTTGAATATTGCCTTTGTGTTGATTAACAAGTATGTGACTTGTTTGTGAAACTCTTTACTTGTATGGTTATTCTAAAGTTGTCCCTAGTCGGAGTTCATGTGAGGACACACGTGAATGATGGATTAGCACATGTATCGGTTGATGACCATGTTTCACGAGTCATAGACATGGAGATGTCAAACCAATAATGTGGACACATGTTTAGAACATGGGGTTGGACCGACCCAACATGAGACATAGTAATTATTCTTATGGTTCTCTCTACACAATGTGTACGCCTTGTCCTTAGACTTGAGATTGTCGTATGTACTTGAGATGTGAATCGACCTACTTAGGGGCTATCAAACGCTACTCGTGGCAGGTAGTTATAAAGGTAGCTTTGGGTTTGTCATGAAGCATCTTTGCGAGGCATGGTCGGTCGAGATGGGATTTGCCCTCTCTACCGAGAGATATCTCTGGGCCTCGAGTGATCGGATCCAGAATGCATGGCCATGCTACTTAAGGTTAAGAGTTAACCTAGTAAGGGATTAGGATCACGAGGATCGAGAAAGAGTGGTCGACTTGGAGCTCATTGAATATCGTGAGGCAAAGGGATTGGCATGTACATAACGTTGTGATGGTTCGTCCGATATGATCTTTACGTATGTTTAGGAGTTGCACGTCTTGCTAGAGGCGCTACCAACTATTGACCAAGTATGTGTACTCGCGTCATGTCTAAACATATGTGAACCATAGGGTCACACACTTAGAAGGGTGAAGCCTAATTCGGATTGGATCTAAATTAGATCGGGCATTGAGTCCTAATGGGCCTCTATTCGTAGAAGCCCATTATAAGGGCGTCTATAAAAGGAGAGGCGGCGCGCTGGTTGAGAGTTGAGTTTTCGTGACATCCTCAAACCCAGCGCCACCCTCCCACGCCCTAGTCGCTCGCGCGGATCTAGTAGTCGGCGTGCGTCGCTTCCTCCGTGCGTGTGGATACCTTTGGGCGCCGCATGCGTGGCGTTGGGGACGAACCGCAAGAAAGGAGGCGCATGCGTGGGGCGCCGCGGCGAGGGCGAGGAAGTAGTCGACTACTGCGCCCGACGTCATTGCATCAATCGAGTACGACTACACCGCCCGACGTCTTGCATCAACTTCCGCACTGCGCGTCTAGTGGTAAGGCCGTGATCTATAACTGCAGTGATCTTGGTTTACGGGTAGAATTTTTTAATTTGCGCTAGTGTAGCCTACCTGTTTCCCAACAGGTACCCCATCCATCAATTTCACTTCTAACTTCAAGTTCACTGCCATTGAGATAAATGTCTAAAGGGAGTTCCGCCCATGATCGGGGAATAGGTTTCTTCATAATCATCTCATGGATGTTCAATGAAACCTTATGCAACGAGCCTTGCTTCTTTTCATTTCTCTTTCGAACAAATATCCACTTATGCCCTACAGGGTGCACAAGGGGAGGCGTACGGCTTACAGGCCCAAACGTCTTTCTTTTATTCGGAGAGAATAATTCAGTTTCTATTGCCTTCTTCCAATCTGATCTTTTCTTTCATTCAAATGACGATGCGAGCTCGAATCAAGATTGATGATTGTGCAAGTTTCTTTGCAAAGTATATGTCGACATTGGCTGTTGTCATATTCAAAGATTCTCCCGAGGTTATAAATTTTATAGCTATTTCTTCAAGGGGCGATTCTTCTAATGCTTCTACTTGCTCACCGCTGCTTTCAATTGCCAAGCAAGTCTCTTTAGTTTTTCAGCTCCGATGTGTGCGCACACATCCATGCTGATGTCTCCCTTCATGGGGATGTTCAATTCTGGTATGCCTTTTCTGAAGGTTCCATACCGATGCAGTCTCAAGCGGTTCCCTACAGTTAGGGGCACTTCGGTGATCGGCTGTGTCAAGTCCTTCTTATCATTTTTCACCAGGCGTCCCCGGTTACTTGGGATTCGAGGGACCGGAGTTCTCGTCCTTTCAGAGGCCTTAGGACGGGATTAGGGATACCTTCATCGGTATTTCAACCCTCTCCAGTGCATTGTGTGCAGGCACATGCTACTTGGTCACGCTCTTCAAATCACTAAAGTGGTTAGGTAGTTGATTCGCTAATACTTGCAAATCAATTATCTTCTGGACTTCAATTGTCTTCTAGACTTCAATTCAAATTATCTTCTGGACTGCAATTATCTTCTGGACTTCTCTATTTGCTTCACTAGTGCGCGGGTCATATGCATAGATTTCAATTATCTGCTGGACTTCAATTGTCTTCTAGACTTCCCGTGGCTTGCCACGTTATTTCCCGACATTTTCATATCAAGGGTTGATTTCCTCCCCCCTAATGATGGGAAACTAACCTCATCTGATGTACTATTAGGGAATCGGGCATTATTTAAATCTCCAGTCATAAGATCCAAATACTCGATTATGGATGTTGTCTCATAACCAACGTATATCCCAGACTTTTGGAGAAGACCCATTGCAGTTCGCTGCGGTGGTGGTATAGGTATATAACCCTTGCAACCAAACCTGCGAAGATGAGTAGTTTTCTGTGCTGACCCTTGCGCTAGTTGTATAGGTGGATGGATGTTATAGGCCGACGGTCTAAAAAATGATGTGAGATGCTGCGAGCAGGACTGCGTGTCCCCAACATGTAGTTGGTAAATTACAATTCTTCAAGGTTCTGCTAGTCCATTCTGGGTGCGGACATGCGGTACAAAATGCTCAACTTTAATTCCCATTTTCATGCAATAGTCATCAAATGCTTTCGCAGTAAATTCTCCGGTATTGTCCATTCAGGATGGACTTCTCATGATGATCAGGGAAAATATTTATAATTTAATTATCTGCGAGATTTAGCTATGCAAAAGCGTGATTTCTCGTAGACAATAAACTTATATGCGACCATTCCGAGGAAGCATCGATGAGCACCATAAAATACCTAAATGACCCTTACAGGGGCTGTATAGGACCACAAAATATCTCCCTGGATACGGTCCAGGAATATAGGAACTTCATCCTTCGTTTTCAGAGCAAAAGGTCTAGTAATTAATTTCCCGGTAGCACATGCGGGGCACACAAAATCTTCCTGATTCGGAAAATTCTTTACATTCATAATATGTCCCTATGAATTGTTAGTTATATTTCTCATCATCCTAAGACATAGGCGGCACAATCTATCATGCTAGAGATAGAAAAGTTTAGAGCTTCTAAATACGGTTTTCAAGGCAGTATAGGCTGCAAGTGTCTTAATATTAGTGTAGTATAGCCCAGTTTCATATGAAGGAAGACATTCTAATGCTATTATTCACTTTCTTCACGCTTTGTAATGAGCAGGTATTCTGTACCATACTCTTCTTCAGTCTCTACGTGGAAACAATTAGTGCAAATATCCTTGAGAGTTCTAGTCGATTCTGGGTACAACTAGTCTTTTTCAATGACCAAAGTTGTGCCCATTGGGAGTATAATTATGGCTCTTCCTGAGCCTATTATACAAGTATCGCTGTCTGCGGTTGTCGTAAGACTATCAACATTCTTGCTGATCGACTGGAAAAATTGTTGTTTCTCTCAGGATGGTATTCGTTGTGCCGCTACCTGCTAAGCACACTTCCTCCATAGGGCGCCACACGCATTCTAATATAATGTACTTTATAAATATGTAGCAAAAAGCAAGCAACACATAAATAAAATACTTCAGATATCAGAACGTAACTTGTTATTATAAAGACGAGAAAATAAGCCTTACAGGACTCATAAAAGAATTCAATACTTTGCTCTCCTAGAGCTTGCAACCATTATTCAATAATTCAAAATTCTGCTTCAATTACAAACTGCAAGTTTCTATAAAAAGTCCGAGTGCAATGTGTGCACTGGATCTAATAGGCGAAGTATTCAGGAACTTCTACTTAAATCAGCTCCATGCGCGATCTTCTCCTCTTAGGTAGCTACGACTGTGGCCGCTGCGATGTCCAAAGGAGAGATGATGGAGCTGCTACTGGGCTGTCCATATTCATAAGTGCAACTAATGGATGTGGATTATCTGTGCCTGCAATGGCGAGGTGTGCCTCATGCTACCATTTGCCCTTCTTTTTAGACTGGAAAGCATCAATAATGTGCGACGCACGACCTTACCCTTCTTGCTCCTCTCATTTGTGAGAGGCTTCATCACCTTGTAGCTACTAGCAGTGGCTTCATGGCCAACATCGCTACTAGGTGGCTGCAAGGTGAAGTTCTTTCTTAGAACATCATCTTGAGCTTTCGCAACTTGCATGATGTCAACTAATTCGGCATACTTCATGTAGCCATCTTGACGATAATTGCGTGCGGATTACACCGCGTTTGGGTGAAAGGTAGAAAATATTCTCCATCTTCTGCTCATCTGTGATTACATTACCACAGAATTGAAGACTGATACAAATTCCATACAAATTACGCCATCTTTGGTCGATGCTTTGAACTACTGGTTCGTGATGCCAGTCATCTTCATATTCATGCAAAAAGTTCAAAGGATTACTGTTGGTAATCTGCATAAAATGGTTGCAAAAATTCTCACAATGCTCTTCGAACTCCAGGTTCGTGTTCCCGTATTTTTCTATGAATTTTTCATGATTTACTGCTATTTTCAGTGATTAAAGGCAATATAAACAATTACAGATAATCAAAACAGTAAATACGGTAAATAAATTGTATAGAAATAATAATAACAAAGTTAAACACGCTTCAAATGTGAAAACTGATTAAAAAATGAATTCCCGAGGCTCTTTTCTGCTGGGAAAAGTATTTTCGGCGAATTCTGCAAATTCCAGGGGTTAAAAACACGAAATCTCAGTTATGAGAGAAAAATTCGCGTAATTTTCAAATTCACGAGGGTTATTCGCAGAATATACATAATCCCGTAAATTTCGCAATTCTAGAGGGGTTTTCCGCAAAATTTCGGATCGCGAAAAATTCACGTAATTTTCAGAACTACAAGGGTCTTACTGCAAAATTTCTTCACCCGCGTAATTGTCCTTGTAATTTTCAGTATCACAGAGTCCTTTTCGCAAAATTAGGATTTTTCTTTCTTTTCCTTTTTTTTTCTTTCCCCACCGCTGGCCAGTTTTTTTTTTCTTGGCTCATTGGGCCGATTTTCAGTTTCCGGCCCATATGGCCTCCTCCCGACCGAAAAATCCGTCAGCCCAATCCTCGCCCCAAACAATGGCTGGCCCGCACGGCCGTTTCAAAGGGATGTGGGGGTAGGGTTTCCCTACCCCGTGTACACCCGGTGGCGGCGGCTCCATGAGAGCAAGAGGCGGCGGCGGCTCCATTGGGGCAAGAGGCGGCCGGCTCAAGGTGGGAGGAGCACTTCGAGGCGGCGGAGGCGGAGCACGCGGCCGGCCTTGTGTGCGGAGAAGCGCTTGAGCGGGCGGCCGGCGTGTGGCGGCGATGGGGCGCGGCGCGGCGACCCTCAAGCGCGTGGGTTAGCCGTGGCGGCGGGGCTCCATGTGCGCGCGGTTTCAAATGCATGCCGGCGGCGGCATGCGGCGGCGCCGGCTGCGGGCCGAGCGGCGACGCGAGCGGGGCCGGACACTTCCTCATCTCTTTTCTTTCTTTTGGAGCATGCGACCATGGTTGCGGCGGTTCGGATGCTCCCGGTGGCTTTACGGCGCGTGGCGTGGCGGCGGCGAGGCGGCGCGGCGGTGGCGGCGGGGCCTTGGCGGGCGGCGGCGGCGACCTCCCCTTTTCTTGTTTTTTTTTCTTCGAGTGATGCATGTCCGGCGGCCATCACCGGCACGGTCACAGCAATGCGGCGACGACTGGCGGCGAGCGGCGTGGCGACCCGGTGGCGCGCGGCGCGAGTCATGCGGCTGGCGCCATGATGGCGATGCGGGCGATGGCGGGGCGAACGCGGTGGTCTCATGCAGCGAGGCGGCGGCCGGGAAGGCACCGCTACGGGCGGTGGTGGTGGTGCCGCCACATGCGAGTGGCGGTGGCGGCCGGCGGCAGCCGCGGCCATCTGAGGTTGTCTTGGTGGTTTCTCTTTTTATTGTTCATGCAAAGCGATGCAATGTAACGTGTACTGTTCATGCGATGTATATTATCGTTCAAGTCTACGGTACAATCGACATCCGCTCTTTCATGCAATCTATCGATCGGCATTGTGCCGGCGACTCCAAGTCAGCTCGCGACAGATTAGAGCAAATTTGCACCGTCGAAAAACCAATCTAGAAAGCAAATTCGCAGAATTGAATGCGATCTAGAAAAATGATTCAATCTACGAGTGTCGTTCATCGACGGTTACCTTTTCGATGCGAGGAGAGTCGATCGTGCTGATAACGTGTTGAGGAACCGTCGCTGGCAAGTCCAGTCCGAGCGATTACCTCGTAGACAAAATCAGGATCGTAAGAACGATGTAAGAACACAAGAACGAAACAATAGATGAAACACAGGTATGAGAGATGACTGCGGGCTTCTCTTTATTGCTCTTTCAATAATGAATCTGTGTACAATGCTTGGGGGGTCCCCCTCCTATATATAGTCTACGGGTGGATGAGGTGCCCACCTGGACCCGGACTCCTGGCCGGGCCCAGTTTCTTAACATATCTAATGCTCGAACTGGTAGTTTTGTACCGTTACAGGATAGATGGTTAGATCTTTATATTCACTAGCAGTGGTTGCCCTTTCTATGTTGAAATGCCGGAGGGCTCCTGTCTTGGATAGGAGAGAAATTCTGTATAGCGATTACGAAAATTTTCACTATCCTTCGGAAGCACTTGTCCAACGGAAGAGAAACCTCTGCATGAGGACCTACTAATGCATATGGCTACAGTATCCTGCAATACGAGCACTTTGGACTATTTGTCAAAGCTTGGATGGTTAGGATTGAACGGCTGTAGGACTATGCTGCAGTGCCACACTATAAAAATAAAAATAAAAATAGAGCAGCTACAATACTACATGAAATCCGGATCATCTTCTATTATCTTATTAAAGAATAATCAAAATAAGTCACCACGTTCGCTCTCAAAAACTAGAAATTCCCACATTAATTGATGAAAAAAGATAAAGATCTACACCATCGATCGTGGTGGGTTTAGATTATAACGGTCTAGATTAAAAAAAAAAGAGTTCATGTCAAGTAAAATAAAACTGAAATTCGGAGTAAAAAATAAAATAAATAAACAATTTGATTTCTATACGAATTCCTAAGTAAAAGAGTCCATATCAAGTACAATAAAATTAAAATTCAGCATAAAATAAAATAAGTAATTTAATTTTTATACGAATTTCTAAGTAAAATCCCTAAATAACTATAATTCGAAATTTTAAAAATAAAAAAATAAAAAAAGATTTGTATATGAAATCCAACCAAAAAATAACTAAAATTGGGAATAAAAATAAAATAAAATTAGCGATTTGATTTTGTTACGAATTCCAATAATTATATTTTGAAATAAAAATTAAACAATAATTGGCAATTAGATTTGTATTGGAAATACAACAAAAAATAATTAAAATTATGAATAAAAATAAAATACAATTAGCAATTTTATTTCAACATGAATTCCAAAGTAAAATCCCTAAATAAATGTAATTTAGAATAAAAATAAAAAAAATAGTAATTGGATTCAGATAAGAATTCCAAGAACAAAGAACTAAAATTCAGAATAAAAACCAAAAACTTGCAATTTGATTTTCATACATATTCCAAAATAAAATCCCCAAATAACTAAAATTTTGAATAAATTAAATAAATTTAGCAATTTAATTTGTATACGAACTCAAATAAAAATAACTAAAATATTGAATAAAAATAAAAATTATAACGATGATGGCACGGATGGTGTCCGAGGAGACACAAAAGAAGCCACCACATTCATTCTCAAGATCATGTGTTTTAATTGTATTAGAAGAGGTAGCAGCTGAGAGAGATCGATCAAGATTTGGACTTACTGTTGAAGGTTGAAGCAAAAATAACCGTGACGGCTAGAAGAGATAAAATCCACACGGTTTGGTGGGGTAGCTGGCATGTGAGGAAAGATAAGTTCAAGATAGGCCGCTCATGATGCATCGGTATATGCATGAGCAAGGTACTCTAATACATTATACCATGTAAACTAATAAGATAATTTATCGCACACATAATCAACGTATTGTTTGAGATTAAATAGAGGTACATGTGTATGCATATAATTTTTTAAAAAACTAATAGAGTAAGAATAGGGGTATGCAACTATACGGGCATGCAACTGCATGATCAATGCATGATGAAAAGTGGTTAGTTTCTAAGAACCCCAACAATTTGTTATGCTCAATAATTTTCTTCAATCAAAGTACATACTTCAATTACGTTCCACATGTTGTAATTTCCTTCAAATTTATATTGTCATTTCCAATGTTTATGCTATCTTAAAAGTCTAAATAGGCTACAAGATACGTAAATATATTATTAAACATTTATACAAATTTCAAAACAAATATAGCCGTACAAATACATCGGGTACCCTCTAGTTCACCTTGAATCCAATGGGAAATAAATGCAAAACACAGTAGCATAGTACATTTAGTGAAACAACGAAGAGGATCCGAATCCTCGTCGAACACACCTTGCTTCTACTCGTCCTCTAGAACAACATCTGGAAGAGTAGGAGCCGCGAGGTCTTCAATGTATCAGCCTTTCACCCTAGGAGATGGCGAGCCAGCTCTTTAATTAGGAACATCTTGAGCTTTGGCTCACCCAAGGGCGACATGTACAGTGTCTATGTAGCCTTCCTTTGTAGACATCTCTTCGTCCGTCCTTCTACGTACTGTAACCCTAATCTCTGACACACCTGTCTTGATGCATGAGTCAAGCCTGGGTTTATATAAAGTTGCGATTGATTTTAATTAATTTCAGGTGGGTATCTGTCCCACCATCGATACAATTAGAAAGGACCAAATGCTTTCATACTCGTTAGGTAAACTCAGATATATGTTACATCAGGCTAGCAGTAAACCAAAAAATGAAAAGAAAAAAAATAACTCCTTTTCCATTACGGTTGTCCCAGCTAAGGTCTTGTTTGAGGAGCCTCGATTTGAGATTAAAACTACTGGAGCTTAAACTCACTCAAACTGAAGTCTCTGAATAAGCCTAAGCATATTTTGCAAGGAAATGAAACCTCCTCCGAGCTAGTTTCCGTGATGAGCTAAGCTGCAAAAAACACCCTAATTTGGCTACAAATCAATGCTTACTACTCAGATCAACTCGGGCCAAACACAATACCTTACACTACAATGAAAAGTATGCATCGGACTAGGCCGAGTGCAGTACCACTGTTGGGTTTGAAATACTTATCAAGCTTCAGGTATGGCCTTAAACACGTGCGGGACGCATTAATTTGTTTAGGTTTGGTGGTTAATTTCGAACGAAAAAGAGTGTGTGGGAGACTAGGCCAAGCCGAACTTTAGAGGGCTATTTGTCATTTGGCTAGTATAATAGGACCAGGAGCACTTACAAAGCTTGGCCTTAGGTATGAGATCGCGTGATATATATGCAACTGCATCTAGCGGCGGATCATATAGAGCTACAGGGTGCACAGGATATCGGATTTAAAATTGTTTTATCTTATTAAAACTTATATACACATAGGTGTGCACCTTGCAGTTTAAGTCCAGTGACTTTGCATACATATGGTAATATGTATGGTGACACTTGGTCGATTTCGTTTTAGATCCGTCACTAAATCTGCACAAGATTTAGTGTGCGGAGATTCGGTAGATTTAGTGCAACAGCACTACCGAACAGTATACACTCGTACGACGAAAACACTTACGTGAGCGCAGGCCATGTCGCCTGGCTTCACACGGGGGAGAACCAAGATCACCTTCAAGCTAAGTCTTCAAGCCCAAACAGGCACAAGCAAGTGAAATTTCTGGTTGCTAAATAGACATGGAAAGACACAGGATTCCTCTGCTTCATCTATTCCATAAAAATCTATCTGCCGCGTCAAAATTTGACATACTCCTGAATGAGAAGAAAGAAGAGACCATGTTGACATCTAAGAATTGTAATTTCGAATGAGTGAAATTAAGAATTCTAATTCCTGCCGTGGCTCACGTGACAGTGTGGCATCGTACATACCTCGAAGCAAAAGGGTCGTGTACATAGCATTTTTCATCCGCTATAGTGTCTGCTACAGTACATGAATGAATCTAGGCCCTCAAATTATATCCGATGGATGGCAGTGCAAGTGCAACCATCTAATCCGCAGCTATGTGCAACAGGGTGACCGTGATACTAAATTTTATCATGCTTTTGCTTCCAACCGCAGGAGAATTAACACAATTAAAAGGTTGAAAAGGGATGATGGCTGCTGGATAGAAGGTAATGAAATTTTGAAATAGCTTATTGCTAGTTACTATCCGAATCTAATTGCTTCAGCTGCAGGGCCATTAAATTCCAATTTCCTCAATTCGGTGTAACCAAGAGTTACACAAGCTATGAATGAAAGTCTCCTGATTGTATATTCTACTAATAGTATATGGTGTTAGTATAAATCAAATATGATCATTAATTTATTAAGGATATAATAGACTTTTCTTTGTATTTATTATTTTTTGTAAGAGTATTGTGAGGACTCCAGTTTATTTGGCTTGTAATGCTTAGCCTTCCATTGACCCTAGCATCACAATTCAAATAAACCAAGCCTCAGGATATGTATACTTCCCAGAAATGTAGTATACACACCCCGTTACAAAATCAAGCATCAATTCCATACACGAGAGGTTACAATATCAAAACTACAAATATACAACAGATTGAACTCACAAGGTAAAATAACAAACTACACAGCGGAAGCAAAAGCCATAAGATGGCGATAAATAAAAGGGCCAATTAGTGTGCCTTTACCCACAAGGCAACCAACCGGGCCGTCAAGCTAGTCGTCAAACCCGAAGCGCATCTCACAAAAGGGAAGCCCTTGGGGCTCACCTTCTTCCTCTGCAACAAAAACATTAAGCAAAGCATCTGAGTACAAAAATTATTTTTGTACTCGCAAGACTGACGTGTAAGGGTAACAGAACTATAATTTAACTACATGCAAGCTTTATTTAAGTGGAGGGGGCTCTGAACTTATTTTTAGCATAAAGTCAGTTTTCTTTTGCAATAATGTAATAGTTTGAAGGCAGTTTTAACAATTCAAATTTTATTTGCGAAATAATAAATGATCTGATGAAGTAGTAACAAAAGATATCACGGAGATGACCAACCCAATGGCCATCACAACAATAGTATGAACACCCGTTCATACCAACCCATCAAGTTTTAATTAAAAGGTTGTAGTCTAACTCTTGAAAAGCTTACCCAAGCGTGTCCATAACCTAGGACGAGGCTATTCGAATAGTTTTAACCCTGCAGGGGTGTACCAATGTACCCACACTTTAGACCGCCTTTCCACGTACGGTTAGCATACTTCCTTTGGTATGCGAGCACGGCTAAATCTAACAAGGCGTTTTCCAATGGAAAATGCTAATCAAGAGCCGCACGTATGGGGTTAACCCTTAGTGATCTGCCGGCGAAATATGGATCACAAGGACCCATACGTGGAGTAAAAGACACCGGCCTCGGCAGGCGCTCCACTCCCCACAAACATGTCCATGTTGCATATATCACATATGCAACCCACCACGCGACTCATTAATTAACACCCCCCAAAGTACTTAGTCAAGAGAGGTCCCATATACTCTAGTGTGGTTAGCATGCAAAATTGTCTGGATAAAAATTCACTCACAAGATGTTCGGTCCTTAATTGACCCGGGCACCATTCCAGTCACACCCAAATTCACACCATCTTACCATTGTGCCCAAGTCGAAATTATTTTATTTTTATTTTTAGTTTTCACAATTAAACATAGCACAGGCTGAAATATAACCAATAATAAGTTTTGTGTGATCAAGGTCATCGACTAAGTCGATAACCGCCCAATTCTACCGGTAACTAAGTATGGCTAAGCATCATATCGTAAAGACAAATAAAAGACTATAAATCATTCACCGGGCTCTAATTCACCAGCGAGGATAATATCCTATGGCGGTGGCGGTGAATAATTTCAGGGCAACAATGCCATGGGACTAACTACCTCTAATCGATAAAATTATCTTTGACACAAAAGCATGCATACATACAAGTTAAACAAAATATTAGACTTGAAAATAATGGGAATGAGCTGGATATGATCAAACTGCTTGCCTTTGCTTTGTTTGAGATATTCGACTTGCTGCAGAGGATCACTCTCGATAATCAACGTCATCTAACGATAAAAACGCCAAAACGAAAACGACAAATAAACACGACGCCACAAGATATCAAAAATCAATAACACAGAAGATAGATTATGAAATTAGGAATAACAAATTAGTTGATTAGGAGTTCATTTAAATTAGTTAGGATTTCTTATTACTGTTCTTTCCAAATTCACATTTTCCATGATAATCATACAGTCAAAATCAATCCTCTTATATACTCTCCTCTAAGATTACTTAGTTTCACTAAACCTTTTCTTTGACTAGATGATAGTTTTACTAATCGAGTACTTACAAATTAACTAATTTAATTATGCTTCTACTAATTAACTTAATGGAATGAGCCCTACTGCCATACACACAGAGAGCTACCAAAAAGAGCTGGGTAGAGGGGCCTACTATGATAGAAGTTGTGCATAAAACATCTACTGCAATATCTAGAGCTCAAAGCTCAATTATCCTCTTGACTATTCTGATTACCTGATCCTAATTTACTTTACCTTGATCACTGATGATTTCATGAGGGCTATAATTACTTAATTCAATCACCATTTAACTCAATTAGGGAGTAATTTGCTAAAAGAATGCTACTAGATGATCATCCAACTAATCCCTGTTTGCACTAGTCAACCTATCATCCTCTGCTACTATCCATCTACTGGAATGGATTTGCAAAGAGCTGACAACAAGACAGAAACTAGCTAGCCTCTTACTAGTTAACCTTTGCTAGCCACAGACAAAAGATTTGCAAATGGGTTATACTGACAATACTCCTTTTCTTCTAATCTCTATCTTGAGTGGCACCATTGCCAGCCATCAAGGTTTTTCTCAGTTGGTTCTCAAAGTTCACAATCCTAAAGATTTTCAGATTACTGGTCAAAAGCTTATAACAGCAAGATTTTCTGAACTAAAAAGTGATTAACTCCACTTCCCTAAAACTCAAACTTCTATCCTGCTAACTCAAAGGAGTGATTCATTTGACACTTTCAAAAATTTTATGATAGAGACTTTTGCAAAAGAGTTTTACTGACAAAACATGTTTTCTTCTAAACTTCTTCTCTGATCTTCCATACAAACAAGAGTGTTAGAAACCTGGAATTACCAATTCAGTTAATCCTTCACTAATCACTTCTTCCTAAGTGTTTTAACAGAAAAAGACGCAGAGGGCTTTACTGAGAGATGATGAGCAGGGGCTCGGGCGGTTTGGGAGCGACAAATCGCGGCGGTTGGAGTGGCGGTGAGTGCGGCGATATCGAAAATGGGTTGAGGAGACTCAAGGAGGCTAGGGGTGGTCTCGGGGTGGCCGAGAGGCACGCGGTGGCGGCGGCGAGGATGTGGCGGCGGCCGTGGAGGTGGAAAGAGGCGGCGGCGTCGGGTGGAGTTGGGGAGGAATTAGCGTGAGCATGAGCAGCCATGGGGTACCTGGAACAGGCCGAGGTGGTCGGTGACGACGGAGAGTGGCCGGAGAGGCCTGGCGACGAGAGTCGGCGGTGGCGCGGGGTGGTCACCGTGGAGGCGTTCCTGTGGAGCAAAGCGACACGAGTGAATGATCGGGGAAGGAATAAGGAGTCTAGGCGATGCTTACAGAGAGAGGAATTGAGCTAGAGCTCGCTGGAGGAGGCACGGCGGCGGAAGAAACGGTTTCGGCCGGAGCCGAAGAAGAAACCGTGCGCGCAGCTCCTCGGTGGTGTAAACTCCGAATTGATGGAGAGGTTGAGCTCAACATGGTGCAAGGCACGCCGTGACGCGGTCGGCCGAGGTCGGAGCTCGCCGGAGTGGCCGGAGGGCTAGGAGGTGGCGCGGCCGACCAAAAATGGCATTCGGGGCTTGCTTGGTTTGAACTTGGAGAAGAAGGAGATAATGGAGAGGGAAGGTGTAGAGGTGAAGAAGAGGAGCTTAGGCACTCGGTGCTCGGCTTATATAGAGAAGGGGGACGGAGCAAAACGAGAGAAGTGGTGGCATTTGCTTCGGAGCCGCCGAGGGAGGAAGACAGCGAGGCATGGGCGCGGCGACGCCGGAGGGACAGTGAGGTGATGTTGAGCGATGAAGGACTTGACCGGTGTTAATGCGCGCGGGAGATGCGGTCGAGAGCTGGAGAATCCGGGGGGGCGCGCAAAACGGCGTGGAGTTCGGCGGTGCGCTAGAGCGGCGTGGGGAAGAAGACCTGCCGGTGGGGCCAGGCTGTCAGCGACAGAGGGAGGGGAGGGCTCGGCAAGCTGGTTCGGTGCGGTCGGAACCGGTCGGCGAATGGACTCGGTCGGACCAGAAGAATAGTAAATGAGTTAGAGTTTGGATTTAGGATATCAGTGTTGACCAAAAATAACACAAGTTTGACTAGCTGAAAGAAATAGAAATAAAATTCTAAAAATTCTGAAAATTTTTGTGGACACTCTGAGGTTCACAAGGTACTTAGGAAAAATAATTTCAAACACTTTATATACCGAAATTTGTTAGAATTAAATTATATTCAAATCTGCATTAATGATTTGATCTGAATTTTGGTGAAGGTAAAAAGACTTCTAAAAATTTGGTAAAAATAATTAAAATTCAATATAAATAATCTAGTATTTTAATAAATTATTTTTGGTAAATTTCATTCACATATTTTTCTGGAATTCAATTAGAAATGGAATTTAAGTTTAAAATTTTGAAATCTCGGCACAAACTTTTAATACAAACATCAAAAGTTTAAAATTGCACACAAGTTTTGGGAAACCAAGAGCATGACCAAAAGATACAACAAAAGTTTTTAATCTTTAAAACTTTTTATACATTTGAAATACAAACCCTAATTTTGGGGTTGTTACAGGTATTATGGACTTTTCCAACTAATGTTTAAAACATTACTCTTGTGGTATGTGATTCCTATATGGTCAATTACAATTCTACCCTGTCGGAATTCTACTACTCATACTACCAGGTGTGATATAACTAAATTCTAGCTAATCTGAACTATTCTATCAAAGAGAATAGATGGCCCGTATTAAATTGAATGTACCGTAAAAGAGCTCTTTCACGGAGGTGGAGGTGAAGAAAGCTTTAAGTCGAATCGTGACCTTAAAGCACTAGGGCCCGATGGTATATAAGCCTTGTTGCTACCTCTCCCTCCGTTGCTGCTGTCTAAGAAGAGAAAGGAGGAAGATCCCTTCAGCTGTTGTCGGCCAAAGGAGAAAAGAAGGAGTGGAAGAAGGAGATCTTCGTGGGGATTTCCAGCGAGATTATTCACATCTTCTAGGACAATTTCTCTGATCCCTGTTGTTAATCTAAGTATTTTCGAGGAGATGTTGTCGTTTAGAGATTTGCTGACCCTGCTGAAATTGAATCGGTATTCTGCAGTCATCTTGTTCGGTAGATTAGGTCTAGATTGGGGTGAAATAAGAGGTTTTGGTCTCCTATAGTTGTGTGGGGTTTGTCTTCATCTTTCTATAGATTCTTCGATCACCTAATTCGGAGTTATGGTTTGGGAGATACGTCAGTTTCTTTACTGCTGTCCAGAAATCCTAACGAATTATAGTAGTTATTTTGTTTATTAAGTAAGGATGTGTTAATGGTTGATTCAGGGGGGGGTCTCCCAACACGATTTCTGTAGGTAATTCTATTATCTTTCGGGATTCTTAAAGAACACCCCTTTTGGATTTTTAGAACGAAAGTTATGTACGTTTCAATCTTGCTGTCCAGAGTTATGTCAGATTCTGACGAGAGTTTTGAGCCGTGGGCTAAATTTTGTTAAAGGTATAATCTGAGGATCGGTCCAACTAGACTTTTGAAGTTCACATTCTTAGCTTTCCATATTGATAAAGAAATCAATATTTGGTTCAACCAATTAAAAGTTATAGCATTTCTTGTGCTGCTGTCCTTTTTGTCTGTCAGATTATGACTTTAGATTTTTAACTGAATATTAGGCTCAGATGTTGGCAGAATTAGAGGATCTCGCCAACTAGGTTATTGTAGATAATTTTGTTATCTTTTCAGAGAATCAGAGAATGTATTTTAATGATTTACAAAGCGAAAGTTATGTAATTTATAAGGCTGCTGTCCAGTGTAGTTTCCTGATAGTTTGTTGTCTGAATTAAGTAGATCAAATAGTTAAATCTTGGGTTCTTGGGAAAGACGTTGTAGAGCGTTGCGAGTAGTGTCATGTTACCATGTCGTTCTTATTTTGAGTAACTTAATTGTGTAGGTGGAAAGGCTTCGGGATTAGTGGCATCTTCCTTGCCTCCTAACGCGTCGTAACGCGAAAGGCAAGTATAATTGAATTGTCTTGATTGTTATTTGTTCAAATTGATTGACGATTATGCAATGAGTTGTCTTCACAAGTTGTGATTAATTCCAGTATTATTTATTTACTTTCATAATTGTTATACCATGATTCTTCGAGAGTATGTTTTACATTTCATTCATTCATGATTCCCCACGGGAGTGGGTAGAGAAGTTTCATCATTCCAATATGGGCAAGTAAGACCCACTATTCCAATGCGGGCAAATTAGATCATCGTTATGAAATATTCTTCATACGGGTCTTAGATACCCGTATTTTGGATAATACGGGCCTGAGTGAACACCGACGGTGTTCACCGCTATCTGATAAAAGCAGTGAAGAGCATGCATTTCATACTTGCATAAGTTTCCTGGCATTTTATTTATGTATTCGAATATTGGAAATGACATATGTTTATTCCATTGCTTTCTGTATTGTTCAATTATATTTGCTGAGTCGTGGACCAACTCTGGCTAGTTTGTTTGTTTTAGGTAAAACTGAAAGTGGTATGTTTTTGGGAGGGAGTAGTCACATGGATAACTGTACTCATTTCACCAATTTCACTTTTATTTAATGAATTTGCTATTATCATTCTGTTGAGAATTTTGGGATTGTAATAATTGGCGACTTGATGGTTGCTACCATCTATCGTTATGATTTGGTTGAACTAGACTATGATTTATGTTCTTTTTAATTATTCTTGATGACGTTTCTCTTGAATAGTATATTATGATTGGACATACATAGTTTGTTAAGTTGCTGGACTTTTTATACAAAGTTTACATTCGTTCTCTTGTATGCTGATTTTTAACCGTTATTAGTTGTTAAAGTGTTGAAAATAAACTGTATTGCTGCTTTGTGTTAGAGTTTTAGGTAACATTTTAGCTTTCGCATAGCTAAGGTGTTACGCCTAAGGCTCGAAATGAGCCGAGCCGAGCCGGCTCGAGCCAGGCTCATTCTGGCTCGGCTGAACAGTAAGCTCGGCTCGGCTCGTTTTGGAAGCGAGCCAGAAGTGAGGCTTGGCTCGGCTCGTGAGTAGGCTCGAGCTGGCTTGCAAGGGCTCGCGAGCCAAACACCTGACGATCCAGAAAGCTCGCGGTGGCTCGGCTCGGTGAATGGTGATGCAGCTGATGCGTCCTGCCGAACAAACTCTATTAGTTGATCTTTTCCAGCAGCGACAACAACAAATCAATACAAGAACACTGAGACTAGGAATCTGGGATCAACATCATCAACTACACATATACACAAATCATGAACCTGCTGAGTCGATGTATGGAATCCAAGATCAACGAAATATTACACTTAAAAAACACAATCCAAAGCAGAAAAAAGGAGAGGGCCTCCTCCTCGGCGGCCTCGTCGGGGCAGTGCCTACGCCGGATCCAGGATCTCGGAGACGAAGGACGCGCTTGCGGTGGTCCAGGCTGGAGCCCTCGATGATGGCCTGGACTCCTGGTTGAAGGCCGGGACGGGAGGAGGGCCCCTGCTGGCTGCTGCCCCCTATGTGAAGGTAGGGAGGTTGGCGGAGGGCCAGAGGCCATGAAGGGGAGGACGACGACGACGCCGCGCTGCTCGCACTCGGCGAGGTCGATGTGGTCAACGCTGGTGCTGGTGGTGACGACGCAGCCAAGGGTCGGAACGGCGTCGAGGAAGGCCCTGTCCACACGGACCAGGCCACCGCTGATGACGAGCACGGCGCGTGGCGGGTCGGGCCCCGCGGATGCCGCGGCAAGGAAGGCAGGGAGCAGCGAGGAAGGCGGGGAGCGGCGAGGAAGGCACCAAGAAGAGGAGGAGGACGCTACTTGGGAAGCTCCGGCGCCACTGCCCCCGTCCCCATGAAGACGACGACGAGAGAAAGGGGAGCGCCGGAGGCGGAGGAGCCGAGGAGATGCTCGAAGCGGCGGACGGGGAGGGGAAAGGGGATCGGGATGAGGAGGGAATTGGGGATTCGGGGACCTCGGGGTGGATGGGGTGGAGGAGCTGTAGGGTTAGGGGTTAGTGGGCTGGGCTAGGGACGTGGCCGAGTCAGTGGGCTAGGCAGCCTAGGTTGGGGATTTAAAGTGGGGTCGCTGGCTCGTTTGGCTCGCAAGCCGGCTCGAGCTTGGCTCGAATTTTCACCGAGCAAAAAGGTGGGTTTGGCTCGGCTCGAAAATTCACGAGCCGAGCCCAAGCCGAGCCGTGACGAGCCCGAGTCGAGCCACGAGCCTCGAGCTATTTTTTCAGCCCTAGTTACACCACCGTTCGAATTCCCTCCTCCGCACGGTCACCGTACGGACACAACGCTTCCGCACGGCCATCACCCGGACATGCACCTTCACCTCGCTCGGACATGCATGCATGCACCACGCGCGCCGTCACCTCCATCAAATCCATCGCCGTGCGGACGAGGGACGTGCGGGTGGTGGCCGTGCGGACGAGGGGTGTCCGGGTGGTGGTTATGCGGACGTGGCTACGCGGCTGAGCTGTAATTTTTGCAAATACGATATGAGAAAAACCATTTCCGTTAATACGACGCGATACGGTGCCATCACGAGAAACTCATTTTTGCTGAGGTCTGACCTGAGTCCGCGTTCTGTTCAGTGCCAGTCAGACGGCTGTGTCCGCGGTTCCTCGGTTCCACTTCCACACACACTGTCACCTTCCTATCCGAACGAAAATATCCGCGCCACTCAGCGCCCCCACGCAAACAAGCCTTGCCTCCATCTCCAATCCCACTCCTCACCATGGCCTTGGCCATGACCTCCTCCCCGCTGCCACCACCTCCCTCCCGCCGCCGCCGCCTGCAATCGGCGACCCCCATTCCCGCCCCAGCGCCAACCCCGCCCCCGCCCCCAACCCCAAGGCCCTTCCCCTCCTCTCCGACGTCGGCCGCGACCCCACCGCCATCAAGTACTACTCCCGCGTCGCCTCCAACCTCGCCGGCGCCGGCCGCCTCCGCGACTTCCTCCTCGCCGCCGAGGGCCTCCGCTCGGCCTCCGGGGACGCCGGCTTCGCGGCGCGCATCAGCCGGCACCTCCTCTCGCGCGGCGTTGCCGCCGCGCTCCGCGACCACGGCCTTCCCACGTGCTCCACTTCCTCCGTGACGCCGACCGCGTCGGCATCCGCGCCGCCGCGATGCTCGACGGCGACGCCTCCGACGCCGTCGCGGCCGCCTGCCGGCTGCTGCTGGGCGAGCGCAGCATGACGGAGTTCGTGGAGGCCGTCGAGGCCCTAGCTCGTAATGTCGACTCAAACCTCCTCCTAATGTTTGTGTTTCATTCGGTTGATGCGTCTAGCTTGGTGGTGCATCAATCGGGATTTGGTTCTCTAATGTAGTACTCACCAATCATCACTTGTCTACCCCGTGTTTACAATTGGGTTTGTGCGGATGCTGTAACTTCATAGTCGTTAGATTTTGTTCTAGATGCATTGATCCATTTGCTTGCTAATTTGTTATTGATTGGCTCATGTGGTTTAGTTATTTTACTAGAGTATGAAGTAATATGTATAAGGATTAAGTACATTATTCGTCCCTCAATTCTTGCCCTAGTTTAATTTCCGTCCCTGAAGTTCAATACCAGGTATAACGCTTCCTCGAAGTTTTTAAACCGTGCAAAAACCATCATGTTTTCCTTTTAAAGGTGGTTTCGTGCCACGTGGAAAAAAGAAATATTTTCTCCTGCCACTGGGCGTCCACGCTGGCACACAAGAGTGAGAGGGGATTAAGAGGGAGCAGAGCGAGCACACAAGAGAAAAGAGGAGGAGGCTCACGGTAAGCAGAGGAAGAAGTGAGGCGCTAAGCGGCGGTCGGTGGCGGCCGAGCAGCAGCAAGAGGCGGCGAGGCGCAAAGCAGGTGGCCGGGTGGGGAGGAGGAAGAGGGAGGCGGCATCGCGGCCGGGCAGCGAGCGAGAAGCCGTGGCGGTGGAAGCGAGCAAGCGCATGCCGAACAAGCGGCTGCGCGAGCGCGGCGAGGAAGGAAGGGAGGCGAGCATGAGCACGAGAGGTACATGGAAGCTCACCGTGATGTCCGAGGAGGCGGGAGCACTGGAGAGGCCGCGACGAGGCGAGGCGCGCGAGGTGGTTCACGGCTGCGCGAGCGGCGAGGAGCGCGGCGGTTGGGGCGTCGGGGTGTCGGTGTGGTGCTCAGACGGAGGAATTGATCCGAGGGGTGCGAGGAGAAGATGGCGACGGTGGAGCTTGAACCGTCCGAAGGCGGAGGGGATGGTGGTCCCGAACACGGCCAACCTCGCAAAGACGGGGCGTGTGGAGCGGCGGAGGCGGAGCCGAGAGGAGCAGCGGCGCGCCGGTGGTGCGCTTGGGAGAGACGCCGTAGGGAGGGAAACAGCGGGGTAGAAGCCCTCAGACGCCTCGAGTTCTTGGCGAGCTCGGCAGCGGCCGACGCCATGCCGCGCCGCCTCCGCAACCACCCGATCCAGCGCCTTGAAGACACGCTCGCGAAGCGGCGGCCGGGCGAGCCGGAGGCGTTATGCGGCCGTCGTTGAAGGCCCAGTGCGGCACACGGCGAGGCGATCGCGCGCCAACGCTGAACATGCGGGACACGCGGTAAGCGGGAAGTGGGGTGAAGGGAGAGGAGAGGAGGGCGCTCGGCGCCTTTGAGCGTCGATGGCGAGGAGGATGAGTGGCGGGAGGAGGAGATGAGGTGGAGGTAAGGCGGCGAGCGGGCGGAGAAGGCGCGAGGCGGGAGGATTTGGAGTCGGGCACGGGCTGGAGGAGGAGAGGCGGGATGCGCAGGAGGAGGGCGGAGGCGGAGGCGAGGAAGAAGCGCCGCCACAGGCAGCAGGACTGCTTCGACCTTGTCGCCTACGACGCCGGAGGCAGGCGCTGCGACACCGGAGGCGGGAGTGGGGGAGGAGATGTGCTGTTGGGAGTTGAATGGGGAGCAAGGAGCATGGCGGAGTGGGGGAGGAGATGTGCTGGCATTTTTTTATCCAATCAGAAAGCCACGTGGGTCAAACCCCGGTCAAAACCGCTCTAAAACAGATGAAGGGACGGTTTTTGCGTGGTATTGATAGTTGGAGGACACGTTATACCGGTATTGAACTTCAGGGATGAAAATTAAACTAGGACAAGAGTTGAGGGACGAACAATATACTTAATCCTATGTACAACTGTATGCAATAATCAGTTTGTAGGATGGTTCAGATGTTAACTTCAGCACGGTGTACTGATCTGTTTGATATGATAGTAGTTGTTTTGTTTCAGAAGTACCGTTCTATTTGCCAACTAATAGTCCATTAAGTCATGGAGTGGCTTGTGGTTGATTAGTTATTTAGAACATGTATTTGCTTTAAGTGGCCATTTTGTTCATGATGTTTAACTAATGCATTACACGGTGGTATAGTTTCTACTTAGCTTCCTGTTTATTTAATTTGACGATGTCTGTCATGCAAATGATTGTACTACTTGTTAAGGGCATAACTCTGTTAGTAGTCCTGTATTATGTTTCACTATATTGATGAGTTCCATGTACTTCTGTATATTAACCCGTTAGTGGCACTTGAAGTACAATTTACTGGTTGTAGTTAGCGCGCGCGTACTGCATCTTCAGTGTGCATAATGTTATTTTTTATGTATATATTTAAGACATCCTATATATGTAAGCCATCCTTCTTCAGATGGAACTTGGTTCTATTTTTAGTTGCTTCCTGAACTTCTAATGAACTTGGTAGCAACATAAATTTCCTGCCATACTTGAGTATAGACATGTCGTGACTCTTGATGCCTGTTGGTTGCTGTATGTGTTCTGGTTGTGTGTTTTCTAGTCATGTTAATTATTGATGAGTGGCTCTCACATACATGTCAAAATATACTGTTGTGCCATCTTGATTGTTGGATGTTCCATGCCTGCCTATTACTTTACACTATTCATGTGCAAATTTGTTTTTTTATGGATTCCCGTCTGTTCCATGCTTTGGATGGTAATGTGCTTGTGATGGTCATTTTAGTTTGAAGTTATCGTTGTTAAGGTTTTGCTTTGTTCTTTTGTCTGTTTAGACTATGGATTCTTTGTTCAAGGCATTGGGGATCCAATGGATGTACTGAAAATATTTGTCAAGAAGCGGGACCCAGATATGGCGATTAGGTGATCGTGCTTATTACATCTCTCTTCATTCTGTATTGACTTTTGCCAATTAAACAGACAATGATTACTTCAAGGTTATTGCAATTAATATGGCACTTTCCTGTGGCAGAGTTTTATTTTTTATACCAATCATTAATCAGTTTAGCGGTTATGCTATCCACTGATTGGAATTTCTCTTGAGTTGCATTAGAATTTCATACTCTTTCTGGCTATCTTGACACCTTCTCATGCATTGCTTTTTAGCATGCAGATATGCACGCATCTTTCCTCATTCCCAACTTTTACTCTGCAATACTATGGAAACTTTTGGGAAAAGAAAGGAGTTGAAACACGCTCTAACGGTCTTTGGAGCACTGAAGGACCAGCTTGGAGGTATCAATATGTTTGCATGCCGAAGTATTGTTGATATATGTGGTCATTGTGGTTCTGCCGTTCAGGCTCGAATTATATTTGAGGTATGAGATATCCCTTGTGATTGCAGTTCACATTTATAATTGCATAAGCACAAGCGGAAAAAATACGAGAAGATCCAAGTGAAAACATTTCAGACTACCATAATCATATGTGCTGTTAGTTCCTTAGTGATTCATCCATCTGGATACTCCTGCTCATAAATCAATAGGATGATTTATTTTTAACTCTACTATTTAGGATGGTAGTCAGAAAATTTATAACACCAGTAAAATTCTCAACAAATTGTTCTCCCAAAATCTTGCCAGTGTGCAAATATCAGTTGTTCTTTAGAAGCAAATCTATGCATATTTGTCACGGCCGGGTGACTGATAGCTGCTGCCAGTGGCGGAAGGTCGAGGCCCAGGCCCCTCAACCGCCCGAACACCGTGACGGAGGAAACAAGGAGACAGGGAAGAGTTTGCTAATTCTTGCTTGCTGAATTGATAACAATGCTTAGCCTTATGTAGGTGGCATAAGCAATATTTGGAAACAAATAACTAATTCCATCTATAAGAGTTTGGAATTTTAATCAAATCATAACTTTCTATCCTTAAGGTCCTTAAGGGATTGATATCTAATCAAGTCATATCTTAAATAATTCGGCTGCTGTCCTTTCCTTGTGCTCCAAGCATCCTGGGCCCGGCTATTGTAGCGCGCGCCGGTTATTGTAGCCCATCCTGCTACTGTAGCACGTCTGACACCTTGGGCCCGTCGCTTATATGTAGTGCCGACCATGACATCTCTCCCTCCCTCGGGAAATAACTCATCCTTGAGCTGGACGGTAGGGTACTTTTGATAGAAGGATGGAACGTCCTCCCAAGTAGTTGCTGAAGCTGGCTAACCGGTCCAATGACTGAGTATTTGCCATGTTCCGCGACTAAGGCGCCCACGGAGTGCCTTTAGCGGTGTTGGAAGAACCCGACTATATAACAGTGGTGGCAAAGCCGGCAGAGAAGATGGCGGTTTGCCCTTGAACGGCTTGAGGAGGCTGACATGGAAGACGTTGTGAATACGAGCACGAGGAGGGAGAGCCAGGCGATAAGCCACCGAATCGATGCGTGCCAAGACTTGGTATGACCCGTAGAACTTGGGTGCAAGCTTTCCTTTGTTGGTGCCATCCAAAAAAGCCGTTGAGCGATGATGAAGGCGAAGCCACACCCAAGCACCAACCTTGAACTCCAGAGCACGATGTTTGCCGTCGTAGTAATGTTTGGCGACCTGCTGTGCCAAAAGGAGTCGGTCCCAAATGTCGGTCAGGAATTGATCCTGGGCCGCCATGCTGTGTGCCACAGCCGCATTGCGAATCTCACTTTTGTCGTACGTACGTAGGGAGGGGTCGCGTCCGTACACCATGCGGAAGGGTGTCTCCTGGAGGGTGGAGTGGTAGGTGTTGTAGCAGTACTCCGCCCAGGGAAGCCACTGAAGCCATTGACGGGGTCGATCTCCTGTGAGGCAGCGTAGGTACATAGTGATGACACGGTTGACAGACTCGGATTGGCCATCGGATTGTGGATGGAATGTTGTGCTCATATTCAGTCGACCGCCCGCGGCCTTTAATAGCTCCTGCCAAAAGGTCGAGGTGAACACCGCGTCGTGGTCCAACACAATAGTTGAAGGAACCCTGTGGAGACGAACGATGGTGTCGAAGAAGGTGCGGGCAATAGACTGCGCCGAGTACGAATGCGCGAGAGGAATGAAATGCACATACTTTGAGAATCGGTCTACCATCGTGAGGATGTCCGATTTGTCGCCGATGCGAGAAAGGCCTTCGATGAAGTCCATGGCGATGTAAGACCATACATGAGACGGGACCTCCAAAGGCTGGAGAAGACCCGCCGGGTGGAGCTACTCAGTTTTATTGCGTTGACAGACCGTACATGAAAGCACGTACTCCTGGACGATGGCTCGGGCGCGTGGTGTGTGGAAGTCGCGGCGCAAATTGTGGAGCGTCTTCTAGATGCCTTCGTGGCCCACCCCATGTGCGACGGCCAACACTGGCAAAAGCGGCGAGGCGGGTGGTAGGTACGGCCGACGGTTGTAGGTGACTAGGCCGTCGAGTAGTGCCCACGGTGCGGTGAGGTCGCCCACTGTAATCTAATCGCGGAGCGCCACCAAGGCCGGATCGGAGGTGTTCGTCGCCCGCAGAGGTACGAAGAGCTCAAACCGCGGACTGGAGACTGTGTGAAGGTGGATGTCCCCAACATCCTGCCTGGAGAGAGCATCAACGACGATGTTAATGCTGCTCGGCTTGTATTCCACCGGGAAATCGAAGCCATGTAGTTTACCCACCTAATGATGTTGTGGAATGGTCGCGAGTCGTTGATCCAGTAAGAATTTCAGGGAGTAGTGATCGGTGCGTACTGTAAACGGACGGCCCCAAAAATAAGGCCGCCAATGGTGGACGGCTTGCACGAGGCCAATAAGCTCACGCTCGTACGCTGCGAGTGCGCGGTGACGAGGTGCAATAGGCCGTCTGAAGAAGGCCAACGGCCCACCCTCCTGGTGAAGCACAACGCCGAACCCGGACCCTGAGGCATCGCATTCCACAGTGAAGCGACTCTCAAAATCCAGTAATTGGGGAACGGGGGCCGGTGTGAGGGCCATTTTTAGTTGGCGGAATGCCTCGGTTGCCTCATCAGTCCACACAAAACCATCCTTTCTGAGAAGCAGTGTCAATGGAGCCGCAATAGTGCCATAGCCCTGGATGAACTTGCGGTAGTAGCGTGCCAAACCCAAAAACCCACACAAGGCACGAGTGTTTGCTGGATTCGGCCAATCGAACACGGCCTTGATCTTCCGCCGGTCCATCGCGACTCCGTGGACTGAAATAATGTGGCCCAAATAGGCCACAGTGTCCTCGCCAAAGAAGCACTTGGAGCGCTTGAGGAAAAGGCGATGTTGGCGCAGCAAGAGGAGGACGACGCGAACATGTCGGAGATGTTTGGACCATGATGGGTTGTAAATTAAAATATCGTCAAAAAATAACAGGATGCATTGACGAAGAAAGGGCTGGAGTATCTCATTCATCATAGCTTGGAATGTCATCAGGGTGTCAGTCAAGCCAAACGGCATGACGAGGAACTCAAAAAGCCCTTCATGTGTGCGGAAAGCCGTCTTCTTGATGTTGTCGGCATGCATTCGTACTTGGTGGTAATTCGAGCGTAGGTTGAGCTTGGTGAAGAAGCGGATGCCATGGAGTTCATCGAGGAGCTCATCAACCACCGGAATAGGAAATTTGTCCTTCAACGTTTTCTCGTTCAAGGCACGGTAATTGATGCAAAATCACCAAGAGTCATAGCACTTCTTGACGAGAAGAACCGAGAAAGAGAACTCGGAGGAGCTCTGCCAAATGAGTCCTTGCGCCATCATGGCGGCGCATTGCCTCTCGAGTTCATCCTTCTGTGGTATGGGCGCTCGAGTTCATCATGGTAGCTATACGGGCGCACGACAACCGGAGTGGTGCCTGGCAGGAGGTGGATCCGATGGTCATATGTCCGGCTCGGTGGTAGACCGTGTGGTTCGGCGAATAGTTCGTCGAACTCATCCAGGAGGCGTAGAAGGAGGTCGCGGTTGTCGCAGGAGCAGGTAGGAAGGTGCGAAACCCGCCCATGTGACGCGATGGTCGTGACGCCAAAACACCATGGTCAGCTGCGTAAAGTCCCACAGGATGGGGCCAAGCGCAGCTAGCCATTGTGTGCCTAGCACAACGTCGTAGCCACCCAGTGGGATCGTGTAGAGATCGGTGATGAAGACTTCCCTACCAATGGTGATGGCCACGTCCTGGTACACACTAGAACAAGTGACCCGATCACCATTGGCCACGGTCATGCCGAGGCCTGTACGCGGTCGGAGGGTGGTGTTGAGGTGATGAGCGATGTCGGCGTTGATTAAGTTGTGCGTGGATCCCAAGTCCAATAGCGTAGTGATGTCCATGTTGCCCACGGTTGTGCGCACTTGCATGGTTTCGCTCGTGTGTATGCCGGTTAATGCATGTAGGGAAATTTGCAGCATCTCCAGGGACTTTACCAATGATGATGGAAAATATTTGTTGGCAGCGGTGTTACCGCGAATATTTTTCGTCGCAGTTGTAGCAAAGGCTGAGGCGACGACGTTCCTTCATCTCGGCCGGTGTTGACGTGAATACTCTCAGTGATGTCGCACTACTGCCAACGCCAGTGGTAGGGCTGGTGCTTGCGACCAAGGTCGGTGTCGAGGACGTGATGGTTGCCGACCGAGACGACAACGAGCAAGCTGACTTGACGGCTAGTGGCGTGAGGGAGTGCAACTGTCGTTCGAACACCCTTGCTAGGCTCATTGCTTCCTTGAGAGTGCGAGGTGCTTCGAGCTTGACGTCCGTATAGAGGAGATCCTGCAGGCCAAGAGTAAACAATTGTATCTGTTGTCGTCCAGTCAATGGGCCGTGTGACAAAGCAGGGTAAAGAATTGTTCTTGGTATTGTTCGATGGTGCCCGTACGACATAGGGTAGTGAGCTCGCCGAGAGAATTGCTCCGGAGAGGTGGCCCGTAGCGGTTGTTGACGAGGTCAACGAAATTGAGCCACGAAGGCGTGTCGGCGTCACGCTCAAAACGGAGGAACCAAGTCTGGGCTGACTGCTCGTGCGATCGTGGTAGTGGCCGACTCGCTGTCCATCTCGGCGAGGGACTTGCTGCGCCCATGCTCCAGCCGCGAGATCGCCACATGATGTGCTTGCTGTTGTCCGTTGATGTCGGCGAGTTTGGACTCGATGGTGGAAATCTTTTCTAACTTTGGACCGAGTGACTCGAGTTGAGGCCGGAGGGGCTCGAGCCAATCTAGCTTTGTGGTAAGGCTGGCGATTTGCGGCCGAGATCGTGCTGTGGTTGGGAGGATTGGTGGATGCAGTGCCAGACATGGTGGGCTGAGGGTGGAATCTGATACCAAATTGTCACGACCGGGTGACTAATAGTCGCTGGCTGCGGTGGAAGGTTGAGGCCTAGGCCCCTCGACTGCAGACTGTGATGGAGGAAACAAGAAGGAAACAGGGAAGAGTTTGCTAATTCTTGCTTGCTGAATTGATAACAATGCTTAACCTTAAATAGGCGGCATAAGCAATATTTGGAAACAAATAACTAATTCCATCTAGAAGAGTTTGGAATCTTAATCAAATCATAACTTTCTATCCTTAAGGAATTGATATCTAATCAAATCATAACTTTCTATCATTAAGGGATTGATATTTAATCAAATCATATCTTAACTAATTCGGTTGCGGCCCTTTTCTTGTGCTCCAAGCATCCTGCTACTGTAGCACACCCGGCACCTTGGGCTCATCGGCTGCCCTTGGGCTTATATGTAATGCCGACCATGACAATATTATCTTAGAGTTGGGCCATAAAAAATCACGTGTTATGCTTAAGGCTTACTGGTGTTTCCTTTCTTTCGTTTTCTGTTCAGTTCTTCCAGCTATTTGTCAGTACTAACAAAAGAGGAAATTCTAAAAAGGGAAAAAGGAATATCTTACTAACAGTATGTATCCAATAAAATACTACCTTCTGCTCACCTGTTGTAGACAGATGCTTTAATAATTTAGGTAGTCAGGTTCAGTTTTCACTCATATCTGTGACTCTTATGCAGGGGCTGCTTTCTGAGAAGATTACTCCAAATACATACGTCTTCAACAGCCTTATGAATGTGAATGCCCATAGTTTGAGCTACAACTTTTCGGTCTACAAGCATATGCGAGTAATGCATCTTCTACCCTATTCTATTGTTGCTGTTCATAGATAGGTTATTTTAGCTTCAAGCGAACGATTCCATTGCATCATGATAAATCATTTTTCCTTTCTCCATGGCATGCACCTCCATTTTTCCACTGGGACTTCTCACTAGCTATTATCTACCCATTTTTTGGCAGTATTTATTTGCTCTTGCATGCTTGCTTGGGTTGTTTTGCATTATAGTCAATAAAAGTATTTGTACATTGTGCTTTTGGTTGTGCCTTTCATTTGTTTTTCTGCATTTACGATGGAATCGACAAGCTCATGTGCAGCAACCTCATGCTCGACTTTACTCCATTTTTGCAGAGTCTTGGTGTCCCTCCTGATTTGACATCATATAACATACTTCTGAAGACATGCTGCAATGCTAGAGAATTAAACTTGGCTCAAGAAATTTATGACGAAATGAAGAAAAAGGAACGGGATGGTCTTTTAAAGTTAGATGTTTTTACATACAGTACAATGATGAAGGTACGGGGCTTCTTTTGTTATTGTCCATAATTTTTGCCTTTTTATGGTTTCCAGAGTTCTCTTCTCTTTAAATTCCAGGTGTTTGCAGATGCAAAAATGTGTAAGATGGCTTCCAACATCAAAGAGGATATGAAAACAGCTGGTGTTCGTCTTAACGTAGTCACATGGTCATCATTAATCAATGCTTATGCAAATTCTGGTTTGGTTGATCATGCCATAGAGATCCTTGAAGAAATGATAAGGGATGGTTGTCAACCTACTGCCCCATGCTTCAATATTATCCTTACTGCCTGTGTCAAGTCATGCCAATATGATAGAGCTTTCCGCTTGTTCTATAGCTGGAAGGAATCTGGAATTAAGATATCTCTATCTCCTGAACAGAAAGGGTGTCTTGATGACAACTTCACATTCTGTAAAGAGCATCCAAGTAACAGCAGTACTCTCTTGGTGGTTCCATTTAGGCCCACAGTTACAACCTATAACATTTTGATGAAGGCCTGTGGTACTAATGGCGAACGTGCAAAATCTGTAATGAACGAAATGAGGCGAAATGGCCTTTGCCCTGACCGTATTAGCTGGTCTATTCTCATGGATATTTATGGAACATCTCAAAACAGGAATGGAGCTATTCAGGTTAGTCCCAAAGCTTTTAAGTTGGTATTTTCTGTGCATACTATATGATGCTATGACATTTGCCCTGATATCACCTGTTGTGGCAACTAAATAGGGTCTCTGCATTTAATGCCATGTTGTAGTATCCTACTCTATAGAATTGACTATGCCTCTTGTAGACTAAAAAACTAATGAATTTAATGGACAATCCGCAAGATCTGGAACTACTCCCTCCAACCACAAATACATGTCGTTTTGGACATTGATACGGTCCTCAAAACGCGACTTTGGCAAAAAATTTCTATTGTAATATATTTATAAAGCCAAATAAGATTATTTATGAAAGTACTTTTTGAGACAAATCTACACATGATTTTCATATATCCAATCTAAATATTTAAAAATATATCGATAGCCAAAGTTTCGAAAGTTTGACTGCACGTTTCCCAAAACGACATGTTTTTGTGATTGGAGGGAGTATTTGATTAGTGCAGTTAAACAACAGTCTTCAGTTTTTCTGGAGTTCTGATGGCAAATAATCCTTACTGCATCTACCGCTACAGTGCATATTATTTTACTTTGCAATCCATAATACTTCATTTTCTCCCCACAGCACTTTTGCATCAGATACTTCCTATCAGTAGTTTGAATTTCACAGCATTGCATTTCAATGCTTCCCAACCAAGGATTATGGCGTATCATGGAGGAGTTTCCTATGCAATCATATATGACAATTGACAAGTGTTACCGTTTTTATCTGGATAAATAGGATGTGTTGCTTACTTTACTTGCTAAATGTGGACTATGATGGTTTTGGTGCATTATACTTTTTTGTTAACAATAATGTTATCCTTTTTTTTGGGTACAGGCACTTAGAAGAATGCAACGTGTTGGAATAAAACTTAATGTCTCTGCTTATACTGTAGCTATTAAGGTTGGTCATCAGACAACATAGTTCACTCGGTTAATATTCAGGACATTGCACTTCATGTTAGTTATAAACTTATAGTTGGGCAGTAAGCTTGCAATTTCCTCCACCAGGCATGTGTTGAAAGCAAAGATTTGAAGTTGGCGTTGCACTTGTTTGAAGAAATGAAGGCACACCAACTGAAACCCAATTTGGTGAGTCTCTTTTTAAACGTAAGGCACACCAACTGAAACCCAATTTGGTGAGTCTCTTTTTAAACGTATGGTACAAAATTTTGATGCTTTGCTCTTTTTTTACGAGAAAACTTTGACTCATTGTGTTGTTAAAATTTATTATTTTGGCACTTGGCAGCATCTAAGGGTTGTACAAACACTTAGTCTTTACTTACTGTACTATTGTGAACTCTAAATTGCTGTTAGTTGTTATCCGGATTATTTGGTGTTCTAGTTGATTGTACGGAATGCTGCTGATGCATGTATGATTTCATTGTGTTTAATTATTTCCTGAATTCTAGTGTCTAATTATTTGGGGTTGATTTATTGATTAGTATTTGTTGCTTGTTGATGTTAGACGGTATGATATGACACATGGCATGGTTGTCTGCTTTTTATTGAACACCCACATTATTATTAGAGGACATTAGACTTTGAAGTGTGCTCGATGGGCAATTTTCAAGGATTGCATTGATGTAAAGTTGCTAATGAGTTACTGAGCTACAAGTTCATTTTACAGGTGACATACAAAACTCTCTTGACAGCGCGTAGCAAATATGGATCATTACAGGAAGTCCAGCAATGTTTGGCGATCTATCAGGAAATGAGAAAAGCAGGGTATGTGAATAGAGCATCTGTGTACTGTTTCTTTTGCACTCCTTCGAGAACAGCAAAAGTCCTTTGGCCTTTCTTCTTCTAGATTATATAACCTTATTGCTTTGAGAAGACGCAATTCATAAAAGATGCAATAGCCAATAATAAAGGGTTAGCTTTCTAAAAAAAGGTTTATCTGATATACGAGTCCCAGTCTAGGGGCATTTTCATTGTATACAACGTAGATAATGTACACTGGAAATCCTTCGAGCTACAATAATTATAAAGATCAACCAATATCAACAGAGAAGCAATCATCCACTGAAACTTTAGTTGATAATCCACTGAAACTTTAGTTGATAATCACATGCCTAGGTACATTCAAATTCTATTGTTCCTTTGGAGAAAACATGCTGAAAATCTGTTGGCTTGATAGACTGATGCTATCACTACATAGGGTATATCTGTATAGGTGTTCTTTCTGGGGTTAAATTTGTTGTTTTTCCATGACAGGTATCAAGCAAATGACTATTATCTCAAGGAATTGATAGTGGAATGGTGTGAAGGAGTTTTGTCTAGTGGCAGTGGAAATCGAGATTTTTACCATTTGGATCTAAAAGATAAGAGGAAAGAATTATTCAACCTTTTTCTCGAGAAAGTGGCAACATTCTTGCAAAAAGATGTTGATCAAAACCAAACTGTTGATGTTCGTGGGCTTTCAAAGGTAATCAGAGAACTAATATATGATATGCTGTTTTTTCGAAAATACGCGGAAGAGCTGTGTATCTTTCTAGTAATAGAAGGGAAGTTACTACACA
Organism: Ampelocalamus luodianensis; assembly: GCA_036346255.1. Classification (NCBI taxonomy): domain Eukaryota; kingdom Viridiplantae; phylum Streptophyta; class Magnoliopsida; order Poales; family Poaceae; genus Ampelocalamus; species Ampelocalamus luodianensis. The sequence continues at coordinate 18,707,992 of CM070622.1, read as the reverse complement.
CAAACCTTACAATCTGTTGAAACTGGAGAATCTTCTCACATGAACATGATACGTGATTTTGACTGAGAACATGTCATTCTCAGTGGCTTCTTTTGAGTTCTGCTGCACCTTCTATTGCATAATTCATATCTAGTCATGTACTCAACTGTATGTTTCACAGGTTGAAGCTCGCATTGTTGTTCTCTCAGTTCTCCGCAAGATCAAAGAAAAGTATCTACTAGGTAACGTTCAGCCCAGTCGTTTTATCTGTATCACAATCAAAATGTATAATATTAAGGTTCTAGCTGACAATACACCCTTTCTACCTTTTCCCTTTCTTACCTTGAGTAGGACGAGCAGTCCAGGATGATGTGGTCATCATCACCGGTCATGAGAAGGCATCACGCACAGATGTCGAAACTAGCGCTGTCGATGTCGAGCATGCAATAATTGCTGTTTTGACGGATGACCTGGGTCTTGAAGTTTTGATTGAACCGGGAAGCCACCCTCCTGTTTCATCCAAACCCACAGCCCCCGCTCGATCCAGGGGTAATTTAGAGCAAGCATCTAAATATTTTGCTAGGAGACCGCAGGGGGTGATAAAGATCCCTATCAACTCGCTGAATCATTGGTTGAAGAGGAAAGCTGTGAGGGTTGTACAGTGACACTTCCTTGGTGTCCTTTTGTTCGGTCCATTTATACCTGCAACATTAGCACGGTTACCCTGGGATTGGATGACGTACATAGAAAGAACAGGTCATTGCTCCTGGTGTCCCCGGCACAATACGATTTGAAAAGGAAGGAATTGTTGGCGGTCAATGTAGCCTGACTTGGTCCAGTACATTCAGATACCTGAACATCACATTTCTGTTCTGTAAATTTAACTGCATCAATTCTCTCAACCGGGTTGCGTACCAGGTTAAAATTTTGAAGTGTTTATATGGTTGTTGTAATCACCAAACTTCCACACAAACGATAAACATTCTGACCGAGTACAATAAAGAGTGATCCAGCTCCTGTTGGATGAAAGTATTACTACTATAATGCTTGTTGAAGTATGAGTATATTGCCTGCCCTTTATCAACTAACTCAAGTTTTTAGGTGAACTGATTAGTGCATAAAACTCAATATTGATGTCTTTTTGACGGTTGATTGAATGTGCGGTCTGCTGAAGATATGGAATTTGATTGCAACATCTATGTGCCGGTCAGGCAATAGTAAAGATAACATGCATTCACCGGGCAAAAATTTGTACATGCACGCTGCACAAGTGTTGTTGAGGCTTGGGGGCTAATAGAACCTGACTTATCATTTATGTACTTCACTACTGAGAACACGTGTGTGTGGGAGCGGGGATACTCAGAAGATCTTTTTTTTAGACCAAAGGGATCTAGGAACAGCAAGCTCTCAAAACATCCTCCAAGTCAGGGTCATCTCCGGCTTCTTTGTCCTATTAAAAATATAACACAAAAGTAAAGCTACAATCAGCAATTCACTATCCAGCTCATGTTCGAACAGGAAAATGGTGTACACGAGGATTGAGGGATACTAGGCCTGCTTATTGACCTTGTGGATGTACGAGATGTCAATGCCTGGGCCTGCAACAAGCAGTCCCCCTTGAGTCTCATTTTTTAACAGCGTAAAACTTCGTTTTTTAACTGTTGCAGGAGTATCCAAAGACAATATATAGTGTAGAACTTTGCGTCCAATCTTACCTCACATGCAAGGATGGCAGAAAAGAGTACAAAAAAGGGAGAATTTTGAGATTGGATGTGGGATCCGATGAGATATCACTTGTGGATTTGTTGAGGTATGTGGAACCGTACTACTCTTGGGGCAGTGATGAGGAGGCGACATTTTGGTATGTTGGGAGGGGACTACATTGGTTAGAGTAGCCAATGATGCGCTTCTGATGGAGACTTTCATTAAGAATAGTGCGCAGAAGGAAGTAAAGCTATTCATGTCAGTTGGCAAGTGTGAAGTCAATGAGAGTCAGGGAGTGAATGATAGCAACTTCCCACATGACAGTGCAGCAGTGCCAGTGACAGAGAGTCCAAAAGGGAGTGAGAGCCACTTTCCACACGACAGTGCAGCAGTGACAGAGAGTCCAAAAGTGAGTGAGAGACACTTTCCGCATGACAGAGCACTAGTGGCAGAGATTCCAAAAGTGAATGAGAACACCTCTTTACAACTACCTATAGAACACCCTTTGGTACAAAAATGCAGCATCTTGGCTGGAAGAGCAGCCCGACAGAGACCCTGATGAGGATGACCCTATTTGGGTGGATGAGTGGAGGTACTTCCAACAACAGAGGTCCCAAAGCAGGAGGCTGCACACCATGATGATGAAGCAGATGTGGATGTACAAGACCATGAACCTCTCTCAGTTCCAGATGACAATGCCATAATAGATGCTTCCTTTGCACCACAGATTGTGTATGATAGAAATGACCCTCAAATTAAGGTGGGAGACACATTTCCTGATAGACATGCGTTCAAGCTCATTTTGAGGCAGCATGCAATAAAAGGGGAGTTTGAGATGAACATACAACATAGTGACACAAAGATATTCAAAGCCATTTGCATGTCTAAAAATTGTCCATGGAGGATATATGCAAAAAAGATTCATGGCAGCCCTACATTCATGGTATATGCCATGTGTAATACAATTGTGTTTAATGATTGCATCATGTTTTACCAGGCTTATGATTTCCTATTATTTCTACTTGTTTATGGTTTCTTCACTATGTGGAGGTGATGACCATGTTGTCTGATCATACGTGCGCAACAACGAGTAAGACGCGGGGAAGCATGACCAACAAAGCATGGATAGCAGATAGAGGCAAGGAATTATCGAGGAAGGATCCATCAGTTGGTGCAAAAAAGCTACAACAGAGACTTTGTAACATCCCAGTTCTGGGCTTGTGTTTCAAATGTAAGAAAAAGTATAGAAATTAAAACTTTTCTTGCATCTTGTTGTTTTTGAACTTTTCTGTAATTCTTGTAAAGGAATTGTGGGAAATCAAAAACCTAAATATCCCATTTGACTAAAGTCATGAACTTCTTGTTGAAAATCTTGTGTTCAACTCCTTGGAAGTATTTTCCTTGGTTGGGTGACCTCTCTGAAAAGTTTCACAATTTTTATTAATTGTTGGAATATTTTAAGAGGCAGTCAAACCATTTTGACTCTTGGTCAAACCCTAGAACAAACATTGCAGAATTTCTGGAGAAAAATGCTTTGCATAAAAACCCTGGAAGTTTTACATAAGGTCAATCTTAAAGTCAGCAAGCTCCTGTAAAAATTTCAGAATTTTTGGAGTTAGTTTGCTCCATTTAAAAATTCCTCAAAGTTTCGAGCTCAATTTCAAACCCTAAGTCAACCTCTTGGTTTGAGTTCAAGTCAGACTCGAGTTCTTGGTCGAACCCAACCTCTTAGCGCACTCGGGCTCAGTCCTTTTGATGTGATCAATGTTAGCCATTGGATCTCCTACCTACCACTGAGATCTTTGGGAGCGCCCAGACCTTCCTCTCGTTCAGACCACCCTTGGTCACGACCACCTCGTGTCTTTTTGCAAAGACCATCCTCTCAGACCTCCCTTTGGACCACCCTCTGTGCCTTTGCAAAGACCACCTTGGGTCGGTTGCAAAGACCTCCCCTGAGACCACCCTGAGACTACTTTCGGTGTTTTTGTAAAGAACACCCCGTTGGTCTTTTGCAAAGACAACCCTCCAGACCACCCTTGGGCGTGCGTGTGTAGCGCCTGGGTGATCGTGGGCCGTTCGTGTGTAGATCTGTGTCTCAGATCTCGTTGAACGTTAGGACCTCCGAACGTTACTTTAAATCGTAGCCTTCCATTTCTAACCCTACCGTCAAAGACCTCCCAACTTGATTTCTTGACTTAACCTAATCCTGGTGTTCCTCTTTGACTCGAGTCACTTCGAATGGTTCACTGACTGGTGGGACCTCTGAGCCTGATCATAATCACCTTCCTCGTGCACGAGCGCCATGGCAGAGGAGCAGAGCCTTGTCATTTCTTCGTCGTCCTCGTCAACGGCTCTTTACTGCCAACATTAAATGTGTGCCAATGATTTTGCCCCCAAAGTCCCCCCTTCTACCTGCCCCCGTCACTTCGAATGCGCCCATGGCAGGGGCCTTGACTCGGTGCACTCGTGGAGCTCGACCTTGCTTTACTCCTTCGCCCTCCGGCTATAAAGGGTCCCCGAGCTCTTCCTTAGCTCTCTTTCCACATCGCCTCGCAAACCCAAACACCCCTCTGTGTCTTGGTGCTCAAAACACCAGATGACCCTCTTTTTCGCCATTGTCGACCGCTCGAGCTCCTCGTCGTCGACGGTGCTCCAGTGGTTCCATTCTAGATCTTTTTGCGTCGTCTGGTCCCTCTCATCACATTGAGCAAATCCCCTAATCCAATTTTGGTTTGCTTTAACAGGAAGCAACTAATTTTGGATTTGCCCTCGTGCAGCCGAAGGAGGTCGTTTTCGTCCTCAACTCTGGACCTCTTCTCCGCGTGTCTTCCTCAGCGCCGGCGGTGGTCGTCGTCGCCAGAGCTTCCCGACCACCTCTGGACCTCCTTTGTGCCCAGGTAACCTCCTGGTAGTCCCTTAGTGCTTGGGCACTTGCTATCTGGACCGCCGCGGAGCTCCGTTGCTGTTTTCGTTTTTGGCCGTGTTTGCGCCGCTGCCAGTTTTCGGCTCGCCGACGTTTTAGGTCGGTTCGGTCGTTGAGAGTATGTCCCCTGGGTGTGCAATGTTATTGTGATCATTTTGCTGCCTTTGGTTGGCGCCGCCGTGGCCGGAGTCACCAGCGAGCAAAACGCGCAGTACTGAAGTCCTGTTGTCGTAAGACCACCTCTTAGACAACCTTCAGGACCTCTTAGGATTAAATCTCAGCCGATAAAGACCTTTTTGAGTTAGATCTTGACCGTTAAGATCTCTCTCTGTGAAGATCTTAGCTGTTAGGACCTCCCCCGTGTTAGATCTTGGCCGTCCAGACCTCCTTTTTAGAACTTGACCTCTAGAACCTCCCCTAGGTAGATCTGAGCCGTTCAGAACCTCCCCTTGGAAATCTGGATCATTCAGGACCTCCCCTCTCGTAGATCTTAACCTTGAGGACCTCCTCCTGGAGATCTCGACTGTTAGGACCTCCCCCGTGAGATCTTAGCCATCAAGACCTCCCTCAGTTTAGATCTCAACCATTAGGATCTCCCTCGTGTAGACCTCAACCCTTAGGACCTCTTTGGTAGATCTGGACCGTCGAGTCTTGATCTAACGGTTAAGACCTCCTCAGCGCTCACATGCGTGGGTGCTGTGCTCCTGTGTGCTTGTGCCGTGCGATTTCAGATCAACGGTACCGACCTCTCCGGTTGAGTTAGTTTTCAAGAAAAACCCGAAAGCTTTTATTTGCAAACTGTTAATTGTTTTGAACTTCAAAAGTGCATAATTAATTCATTTTAACTTCTTTTAGAGTAATTCAACTTTTTTCATTATCCTGTTGAACTGAACTTTAACCTAAAAATGTGTTTGGACACTATTCTGTACCAGAAAATGGTTTAAGTTGTATTAACTTGTTTTAGCATTACTAGTGCCCTAAAAAATTCCTTTAAACTTATAAAATGCATAAGTTTTTCTCTGTAACTTCAAATTGAGCAAACTAAAATTTGTTAGATTCCTCTGTTAATATGCTTTAGTATAGAATAGGTTTTCATTATGTCTTTGCATCTAAAATTAATTATGCCCTAGTTTCATAACTTAGAAAAATCATAGGAAATTCATTTTTACTCCAAATGAAGTAAACCCAATTTTGCTGATCTTAGGATGTCATTATCTGCCTACCACAAAAATTTCATATTTCAAAACTTTATGGAAATTTGTGCGATGAACAGTAACAAAAAGCAATTTATTTTGATTTTTCAGCAGACTGAAATTGTTTAGGCTATAACTTTTGCATACTTAATCCAAATTGAATGATTCTTGTTGCTAAATTTATCTAAAATCATTCTCTACCTGTTGTATATATTTCATAGATTTTGGTTGACCTTGAATTTTGAGTCTTTTTCGGTATTCGTCGTTTTTATTGGATTTTCTCGTTCTTGCGATAGGTTCCGAAGAAATTGTTAATTGCAAGAGCGACCCTCTGCAACAAACAAGTGATCCCCAGCAAGGCAACCAGATGTAGCACCATTTGATCATATTGCTCCTATTACTTTTAAAGTCTAATATCTTGTTTGCAAAGAATAAGTATGGATGCTTCTTGTGTCAAAGTTAATTTTGTCGTTTAGAGGTAGCTAATCCTGTTGCATTGTTGCCTTGAAATTGTTCACCCTTGTCAATGCCCTAGGTTATTATTCTCATTGGTGAATTAGAGCCCGGTGAATGATTTATGGTCTTTTTATTATCTTTACGATATGATGCTTAGCAATGCTTAGTTATAGGTAGAATTAGGCGGTTATCGACTTAGTCGATGACCTTGATCACACAAAACTTATCATTGCTTATGTTGAGCACCTTATGCCTTGTTTATTTGTGAAAACTAAAAATGAAAATAAAATGTTTTAGACTTGGGCACATTGGTATTATGGTGTGATCTTATGGTGTGACTGGAATAGTGCCCGGGTCATCAAGGACCGAGTTACTTGCGCCATTGATCCAAGCAATTTTGTGTGCTAACCACACTAGAGGGATATGGGACCTCTCTTGACTTAGTATTTGGGAGATGTTAATTAATGAGTCGCTGGTGGTAGTGATAGAGAAAAATGTTTGTTTTGGGATGAGAGGGATGGGTTTCGGTTAGGTTCTCCATACCCAGGAACACCCGCAGTTGCTTCGGCTGGGCTGGTGTTTTCGACTCAACGTATGGGTCCTTGTGATCTTCGTCGCGGCGGATCACTAAGGGTTAACCCCCATACGTGCGACTCTTAATTAATACAATCCATTGGAAATATCTCGTATGACTTAGCCGTGCCGGCATACCAAAGGAAGTGTGCTTAATAGCTTGGCAAAAAGGCGGTCTGAAGTGTGGGTACATTGGTATACCCCTGTAGGGTTCAAACTATTCGAATAGCCTCATCCTAGGTTATGGACACGCTTGGTTATTTCCCGCAAGAACTAGACTACAACTTGTTTTAATTAAAACTTGATGTGGGTGGTACGAATGGGTAATTCGTGCTATTGTTGTGATGGATATTGGGTTAGTCATCTCCAGGATGTCTTAATGTTATTACTTATTGTCTCGCTGTTATTTGAACAAATGAAATTCAGATTGTTAAAACTGCCTTCAATCTATTACTTATTGCAAATAAAATCTGCTTTATGTTGAAAATGAACCTTTAGCCTTCTCCTTTGATTAAAGCCTGCATGTAGTAATAACTAGGTTTGTTACTCGTAAATCTTGCGAGTACATTTTTATACTCATTTGCATTGCTTAATTGTTGCAGAGGAGGTTGATCCCTAAGGGATCGACTTTTGTGAGTTTTGCTGCGGTAGGTGCGACTAGCCTGGCGACCCGGTCAGATTGCCTTGTGGGTGTGTGGCAAACCAGTTGGCTCTTGTTCATAACCATCTTATGGCATTTTGCTTCCGGTGTTATTCTAGCTCTTTAGCTTGTCTTGTGATCGGTTGGTCCCTTTTGTAATAACTATATTGTATGTCTTTTGCTTGTAAAGCTTTAATTCGGTTGTATGCTCTTGTATGGAATTGATGTATTGTTTTGTAAAAGGGTGTGTATACTGCAATTCTGGGAAGTATACATTTTTCCAAGGCACGAGATATTTTGTTTGTAATGCTAGAGTCAATGGAAGGCTAAGCATTACAAGCTAAATACCCTTGGGTCTCACAGACTTCAAGATGAGCACAATGTGACCATGTCATACAACAAGGTGTGGGAAGGGGGGAATGATGCAATGGTTGAGTTGCACGACACCTGGGAGGAAAGCGTCGACATGCTGTGGAGGTTCAAGCTAGAGTTGGAGAAGGTGAACCTAGGTAATATTATTGAGATAGATTGCAAGAGAGTTGGTGGTAAGGTCTACTTCAGAAGGATGTTTGTGGCCATCAGGTCATGTATAGATGGTTTTTTGCTAGGATGCAGGCCCTACTTAGGTGTTGACTCAACCCACCTTATCGGGAAGTACAATGGACAATTTGCGACAACCACAGGAATAGATGGGCACAACTGGATGTATCCTGTTTGCTATGTCATATTTGACAAGGAGACTTTAGATAATTGGGAATGGTTCATGGTCAATCTTAAGAGAGCTATTGGTACCCCCTATGGATTAGCTATACACACAGATGCATGTAAGGGCCTCGAAGCAACTGTACACAGAGTATTTGTTGGTGCAGAGCATAGAGAATACTTTAGACATCTACTAAACAATTTCAGAAGAAATTTCAAGGGCGATATACTGAAGTATATGTGGCCTATAGTCTGGGCTTATACACTGAAAAGCACCAGCTATTTTTGGACATAATCGTTGAGAAATGTCCAGCTGGATATGAATATCTTACAAATGAGCACAAAAACTTGTGGGCAAGAGGTAAATTTGCAACACTGCAAGGTCGACTACATGAAAATAACATTGCTAAAACTTTCAATAATTGGATAAAAGACATTAAGGATTTTCCAGTGGTTGATCTTATGGATAGAGTGAGACAGATGATAATGGAAAAAATTTAGCAAGGAAGAGGGTGGCTGATAAACTACAAGGCAACATACTGCCAAGTGTCATCCTTGAGCTAAATATGAAAAGTAGAGTGTTAAAGTATACTCTATCTCAAAGTGGACACATGAATGCTGAGGTGTCTGGACTTGATAGGTCCCAAAAGCTTTGGAGATATGCAGTTGATCTAGTGCAAAAGGAGTGTACTTGTGGCAAATGAAAGCTTTCTGGAAAACCTTGCACTCATGACATAGCTCTCATATGTTCAAAGAGGATGGAGCTGGAGACATATGTGCATGAGTACTACTCAGTGGATAGGTTCAAAGATGCGTATGAGTTTGACATTGATCCAATTGGTGATAAGTTACAGTGGCCAAGAAAGTCCAAGGGTTTCTTCATGCTACCTCCCAAGCTAACTAGGGCTGCAGGAAGGCCAAGGAAGAAAAGGATCAAACCAAGGGATGAGTCTGGCAGCAAAAAAACCTATAAGTGTAAGAGGTGCTTTTAGTGGGGCCACACAGAAAAGGGTTATAGTTTAACACCACTAGATGATCCTTCTCAAGCTACACCTCCCCCTAAGAGAACAAAAAGGTAATTTGCCTTCCCTTATCCCTGTCTTCCCTACTCATCCTTCATAGTATACATGTGACTGTAGGGGCAAGAAGAAAAGAACTACATGCACTCAAGATGCAAGTCCACCACTCTAGCAGGTCTCCCCTGAAGTTACATTACAGCCAAGCACCAAAAACAACCCTGGAGTTACAACAAGGAGGATGGCAGCTGAAGCATCAACTCAAAAAGGTCTACTGCTAGAAAGGGTTGCTAAAGCTAGGGCTGCTGCACAGGCATTGTCCCTAGGAATCAGAAAGAGAAAGCTCTAAACTTTGAACTTGCATGTTACGAGTCTTTTGTCATGTGTTCTGAATTTGTATAAGTCTGCTTGTTGTGGTTTGTATGGACTAGAACATGTTTATTTCCTTGTCAGTATTGATGTGATTTCTGTGCTCTGAACTTGTATCGGCCAGGATTGTGAACCTATATGTATGTCATTGTTAGTGTTTATCTTAGATTGTGAGTGTTTTCTCAGATTACTGTCAGATATCTGTGATGTGAACTTGTATTTGCATTGTAAGTCTTATACATATGGTCAGATTGCCAAGATTTCTGTGAGTTATCTGTGATGTGTATATTGTCAATGTTATCTCACATGCATACATATGGTCAGATTGCCAAGAAGGATGCATATTGTCAGTGTTATCTTAGATATGCATTGTCAGTGTTTATCTCATATTGCATATGGTCATATTTTGATATTTCTATCAATTTGCATAAGCTTGACAACTGAATTTCTGTCAGTATTCATCTCAAACAACCAAATGTAGGAACAACTAAATTCGGATTGCATTAAAGTAAATCGACTACATTCATGCTCCACATTACAACTGCCTTACAACTAACTTGCTCCATATCTTGCTCATTCAACTGCTTGCCTACATTGGCTGCTAGCAGCCCAACACACACACACACACACACACACACACACACACACACACACACACACACACACACACACACACACACACACAGACCAAGCATCATGTTCATTCTCTCCAAGGCACCAAGAATCTTGCTCATTTTTTCATCCAACCGAGCAATTCCTTGTACTATGTCTCCTAAAACGGCATCATCACTTCTGGTGTGTGCTTCCATTCCAACATGGCTTGTTGGTTGCATTTGCACTGGAAGCTGTCCTCTTCCATGTCCTTGCCGAGCACTTGGGGCATCAAGAACTCCAATCTCCTTCAAATATTCTATATATTGGTTCTCCCACATGTAAAACTTACATGTAGAGAACCGCTGCACATACATCATGCATAAGAAATCAGTTTCTTAAAAAAACAGAGTTGCAAAACCAATCTTGAAGTACACGGGACCAAAATTGCCCAGGTCGGCACCAAAATTGCCCAGATCGGCTCAATAATTGACAAAAAAACCAGAGTTGCAAAACCAATCTTGAAGTACACGGGACCAAAATTGCCCAGGTCGGCATCAAAGGAAGGAATTTTAGGCAATCCAAATCAAATCAAAAAGGCATTCCAATCAAATACCCCCTGATTATTTGAGCACTTGTAGTAGGATCGGCCAGGGTTGCGCTCGTTGTACGAGATGTCGCCGACCACCTGTAGCCCGCATCGCCGGCATAGCACAAGAGGAAGATCCCCAAATCGCTCCCGCTCACCCCAGTCGATGACTGCACGAGCCATGCGCGACTCTTCTAGGGTTTAGCTTTGGTGATTGCGGGAGACAAGAAAAAGGCGATGACAGAGAGGAAGCGGGGTTAGAAAAGGCGAGCTAACGGCAAAGCCAGGGGAGGTCATGACCGTGGCATTTGGTGGAACAGAGAGAATGGGCGATGGTGTTAAAATGAATCGGGAGAATACAATGGTATTAAAGTGAACCGCTTTGTTCATTGTGGTACCAAACTGATTTTGCCTAAATAAAGTTGCATAAAAAAGCTCCATGTACTTTCAGGATTTAAGTGGAACATGCTTTTAAGATACTGATGCATGATAATAGACTAAAATCATTGCTACCACTTTGATCTATATATATTAAAGGTATACACAGTTTATTTAGATATTTTATTCCATGTATATACTTGCATGTTTTCATTGTTAATTTGTTATAGACGTAAAGGTCACAAGAGAGATGATTCAAGAATACTACCTCCTTTGAATTTGGTTTGATCAGAAAATGTCCTTGCCTGGATCAAGAAATAAGCAAAATAATTCCATCAATCACCGGCATGCTAGATTATCTACAATCGAAATGGAGTCCATCACATAACTAATTCAATCATCAATCGTCAGAATTCTACGTAAGTGTGTAACTTTTCTTCGAAAGTTCTACTGCATCTCAAGAAATGCCTTAGTTTGCCTTATACACGACTAAATCAACTTCATAAAAACTACAGGATCACTGGTCACTGTAATCACAATCAAGACATAAAAGAAACAAACCCACATAGACAACTGCATATCAACTTGCCCTGGTTGCCCATGAATCAAACAACACATGTAGTCATGTATTAAGCACAATCGCGTATCCCCATGAATCAAACAATATATGCACGAAGGACAATAGCATAATCATGGTTGCTTCAAGAAAAGGTGTTGTCCCACATCAGCACGTATTATCCTTACCCTCCAGATTAGCTTTTGTGTTTCACGACCACCAAATTTTAGATCAAACAACAGAACAAAACAATGAGATGCTTCCACGGTAGAGTACGTACCTGTTCAACAGTACCTGGTCCAATTAAAACAAGAGCAACTCCTGCAGCTCTTCCATTACATCCTGAACATGAGTGGTAAGCCAAAAATTAAGATCAGATAGACGAAAAAGAAGAGCTCATCATAAGTTAAACAAGTTATTATACACTGAGAAATTCGCGAGCTACAGAAACTAATGAATTGGAACGCAGCGTGTTGAATCTCGTATTAACTAAATTAGAAATGCCCTGCGCTATGTCGAACTACAGCTAGGCAAGGACGCAAGGTACAACTACATGTATTACATGGAGAGACGGCAACGACTCAACAGTCAACACACACTGGGCAGCTGCTATTCATCGCATTTGGAATGGGAAGATTTCATCTTTGTTTAATGGGCCTTGGCAAATGGCAAGTAGCAGAATGCATCACTTTGAGCATTTGACCTTATTTCCTACGTCCCACTTTCACCGAAAACTAACAGACTGAGGAATCAGCGATCGAATTAACCTGTTTAGCCGCGAGAAGGTCGGCCCTCTTCCGGCACAGCACATGACACACCTGCAAACAACCAGCATCAACCATCGCAGCTACACCAATCACCCAAGCTCAAGAAATAATTCGGACAGAAATCAGAAACGGCGAATCCACCCGAAATGGCGGGCGAACGCAACCACGGCCTCCCTGTCCTTCCACAGATCAACGATGGGCACCGCCTTCCCGCTCAGGTCGAACACCTCCACTCCCTGCAGCGACCTCGCGAGCCCCTCCACCGGCGCCGCAGTGGCCTCCGCGGCGCTCCCTGCAAATCTCATTTCAAACGGCAGCACGTAATGCGCGTGAGGAGGAGGCGCCATATCGAGCTCGAATTCAGACGTGGGAGGGGAGGGCCGCCTTACCGATGGCTTCGGGCTTGGAGACCGCGGCGGCAGGGAGGAGGAGGCGCAGCCGGCTCATGGGCTTCTGCTGGTTGATGAGTGAGCCGCGCCGCCGGTCGCGGGCAAGCGGCGCGTGCGCGGACATGGTGGTGAGTTCGGGTGGTAGCTACGTGGGGTCTCGATGACCAGTGTGCGGTTATGCGGCTGCCGCCGCGAGAAGTGTGTGCGGCTCGTGTTCTTCTGCTGCATATGGTGTGGCCCGCACGCCAGCGACTGTGGGAAAAAAGAGTCTAGAACTCGCCACGCACGCACCGTCGCAGGCCACGGAGGCGGAGGCACTCGCTTGGACTTGGGCCTCGCGTTCGCTGAAGCCGAAGGCCGCAGGGCAGCAGAGTAGCACGGGCCACGAGTTGACGGCATGAGGGGCTTCCGCTTTGGGCTGGCACGCGCGGCGGCGCGGTCGCGGGCGGAGCTCCAGGCCGCGCAGCGCCGTCGGCCGTCGGATCTCGCCCGCCGCCTGTCCCACTCCGCCGCGGCGCCGGCGAGGCCTTCCTTCGGCATCGCCTTCGACATCGACGGGGTCATCCTGCGCGGCCGCAGCCCTATCGGGGGCTCGCCGCAGGCCATCCGCCTCCTCTACTCTGACGATGGTAATCCCGTGCTTCTCAGGCTCTCCTACATTTCGTTGAATTAGCTTGTAGGCATTAGACGGGGAGTGTTTTGTCGTACCTGTACCAGCGGAGTGGCGATGAATGTTAGTTCACATGCTGGCTGCACCAGTGTCTTTGGAGCATTTCGTCGAACGGGTCGTAGGCATTAGACTTGTTTTGGGCATGATGTTAATGCGGCATTAGACTCGTACGCTGCATCGCTGTGTTTGTATTTGAAACAAGTGATGTACTCGTAAGGGGAATTCCTTGCTGTCAATGTTGCTAGTTAGGCCTCAAGCATCTCATGGTTAAAGCTTATGGAGCATCATTATTTGCCCCCTTTTTCAGGTACCCTGAAGATTCCATTTCTGTTCTTAACCAACGGTGAGTAATTTACTGTGTCCTATAGGACATCCTGTTTTGCTGCTATGCCCGATATCATTATCCACATAGATTAATGGGTCCTGTGTAGGAAATCGGGGCTAGTATTCAGCTTATTGCCAGGACCCGATTGGATTGACTCGAGAACGACAGATGCAGAGTAGTATTGGGGATTTCTGGATATATGAATTGGAACGAAACACAGGAGATACAACTGAAGTTCTAAAGAGTAAAGTAAATGCGATGGAATGAACTAGGGTTTTCGATCGTAGTTCTCCCCGATTACAATGTGGCTATTTATACCTCCAGACAATAGTAACAGCTAATACAGACAAAACACCAAAGTTACGGCAACAGTAATTGTAAATCCTCTTTACGCTGAACAGTAAAGTAACTCCATGGTCTCCAGCCATTAGATTCAATTGAAACGTCATCTTGCAATATGGTCCGAATGTTCTTCGTCTGGTCCAAACGTTCAAGCCATCTCCACCAGATGATTTCACTAAATGAACCGGTATCCATCATTCTCCACTGTCGGATTACTAAATTGTTTTTGATCCTCTTCTGAAATTGACTCAGACTTCCCAGAACCTGACACTTATGCGCTGTCACCATTTTTTGTTTCTGTTGTAAAAACTATGCTCGGTTTTTAATAATAGAAATCAGAAGGGATTATCCTTTTGGCTCAAAAAGAGAAAAAAAAACACACACACACAGAGTGATGGGTTTCTTCCACTATTTAGATCAATATGAGGATTGTTTTGCTAACATGAACATGATCTTGGCTTAACTATTGTTTACCACTTAGTTTCTGTACTGCAAGCAAATGCGTTGCATTTAATGCATTACATTGTTCGATATGTATTGTACTATGGGGTTAGCTCAGATGATGACCTTATTGATAATTAGAACACCAAAGTACTATTGCATTTGCCAGACTTGTGCAGTTTTGTTGTACTTGAATAATGTTGAACGATCTGAATAGTTAAGAGGCAATCTTGGTGTAGAAAGAATGGTTTAGGATAATTTTAATCTCAACACTCTATTGAGCTGTTAGTTTTTTTTTTGTACCTATCACATGGTCACCAACTCAGGATAATTAAGGGTTTGTGCCACTATCAATTATGTTAGTATTTTTTTATCGAGATTATTAATATCTGTCAATTTATTGGCAGGAGGTGGTGTTCCAGAGCACAACAGAGCTTTGGAGCTAAGCGAGCTTTTAGGAGTTAACATCTCTCCAGCACAGGTACCTCTTCTATCCTCATGAGTCATTGCTTATGTACAGTCACGTGTGGCAGTGGAACTTCAAACTAAGAACTAAACCATTAAAGATCATGAAACAAATAGATACCATCCCTTTTCTTTATATGTTAAACCCGCATCTCTTTTCTTTATATGTTAAACCCGCAACTATGTTAAATTTCTGTCTCTGAAATTTGGTGACGGTGCAGGTTGTGCATGGCCATTCTCCTTACAGAGAGCTGGTGAATCGGTATACCATTAAAGTACATACGCAGTATTTATTTTTTGTCCTGTAGATAATCGTTGTGATTTTCTGTCAATAATTTCTAATTTCTTCGTGGACATGTCAGTGCCTGAATGAACCACACCTTTTTCCTGTTACTGCAGTTTTGAAGATGATCTTATTGTCGCTGTTGGAAAAGGAGAGCCTGCAGCAGTAATGGCTGACTATGGATTTAGGTAATCCTTGATGTTGCTATTACGACCGTAGGTCAAATATATGGTGTGTATATCTCATGAGTTCTCAGTTATGTGCAGAAAAGTTCTATCTATAGATGAGTATTCATCATACTTTAGAGACATTGACCCCCTAGCTACTTTCAAGAAATGGAAAGTGGGGCCAGCAGACAGTAAAAACTTTATGTCTGAGAAAGTACACCCATCGTATGATGTTTATGTGGAGAGAGTTAAAGGAGTGTTTGTTGTTAGCGACCCTGTTGACTGGGGAAGAGATTTACAGGTAGTCTTGTCCTAGTTTCATTGTTGTAAAATCTTATTGGGCCATATTTGTTTCAATTTTCCTAGAAAATGCTAAATGCATGAGTTGTAGAGAACTTCTTCTATATGTTAAGGGTATTTGTGGTATTCTACTCTAGTCTAGGGTTTACTCTTGTATGTGTCCTTGTACTATATATTGCCATTGGGTTATTGCAATACAACTGATCATTCACACTTGCACTCTCCTTCTCTATCTAATAGGGTATCAGAGCAAGGTTCATAGCCAACACTCCTACTCGTCCTTTGCTGCCGCTGCCCCCGGGAGTAGCAATCTCCACTCTCGGGGGTGGCCTCCTAGTTGTAGTTTAGTGTCAAAGCAGCAGCTCCATCCCGACGGATCTGCCGCCGCTGGCTATCTCTCCTCCCATCCGGGGACCACAGGGTGGGGACAACGGATCTGGAGCTGTCGTGCCCAGATCCAGAGTCGCCGACAGTGGAGGAGTGCTACCTCCTGCAATCGCTGCACTGTCGTTGCCCTCAACGGTCAGTCGCCGCGCCACGACACGTCACGACCCTCGCTAGGCCGAGCTCTTCGGATCTGGCAAGATTTGTCCGGATCTGGTCAAGAGGCGGCCACGACGTCCCCACACCCGAGCTCCCCTACTCGCGTCGCCCGAGCTCAGCTCCACGCACCACCCGTGCTCCGCCACCGGATCCATGCCTCTCGAGCTCTGCTCTACTCGCCGCCTTGGCTCCCCTGCTCCCGGTCACGCAGCTGCCGTGGGGCCGCCAGCAACTGGCTCAGGGAAGGCCTCTCTCTCCCCCAAACCAAGACAGCGAGGAAGGAGGAGGGGGGCTTGTGAAGGGGCTCCGTGAGGTTGCCAAGGCCATTGAGATGCATGCCACTCAGCTTTGTGTGCTTGCTGAGAACTACGTGATTATGTCAAGTTGGTTAAGGCACTTCACGCTGAACACAATGGTCACAGTTCTTGTGCCTAGATTGTGCCTAGTGCTAAAACTCTTGCGAGTGCGCGGGGCTTTGCGAGATTGACTCCGAGAGCAAGGCAGGGAAGGTGGTTGGCTGTTACCGTTGGGCATCCAGTTACATGTTCTGTTGCTGCTAGTTATCCTTGAGTCGTTTCTTTCTTAGTGTCGTTTCTTCCGTTGCGTCCATCCAAGTCCGTAACACTCTATCTTGGAGTTCGTCTAAGTCGTGCGAGTCCACAAATTCCTTGTCAGTCAGCTGATTGCTTTGCTAGCCACAGTCCGTCCTCTTGGATCAAGTGTGGCCCTCTTTGTTTTCTTTTCGCATGGCAGCAGCCGCCGCTCTTCTCTCTAAGCCTCGACAGATCGTAGAAGTCGTTATGATGCCGCCACTTCTCTCTGAATCACCGCCCCGAGCTTCTAAGGTCGCCGCTCTTCTTCCGCACTGCGTCTCTGCTGTGCTTCTTGTGCATTGCGCCACCGTCGTCTCGGGCTTCGATCTGCGCCGCCATGCTTCTATCTATTCCTCTTCAGCTTGATTTGACATCTCTCTCTCTCTCTCTCTCTCTCTCTCTCTCTCTATTCCTGCCAGTTTCATCATCTTCTTCATCATGTTGCCGCAGTCGACTTTGCTCCCGCTTGCATCTACTTTCTCAGCCTCCGCACCTTGTGCTTTAGAGGTTGTCGTATGACCCCGGATGGGAGATCTTTTGATACTCGACATATTTTCTAAGAGTTGCACGCTACGACGACATTATCAAGATCCAGACTTCAGATTTTTCCTATTGTAGTGTCAACCCTTTCAAATGCAATGCTATTGCATATGCTTTGCATTTGAGGGGGGTGTTAAGGGTATTTGTGGTATTTCACTCTAGTCTAGGGTTTACTCTTATGTGTGTTCTTGTACTATATATTGCTCATTGGGCTATTGCAATACAACTGATCATTTACACTTGCACTCTCCCTCTCTATGTAACACTATAAACATGTCTGCACAAACATATCTAGCTTAAGATTTTTTTAGTTGAAGCGATTGGCATACATTAACAATTCGAGGCTTTTTATTTATGTATGAAAGGTACTTTGTGACATCTTGTCAACGGGTGGACTTCCTGGAAATGGAAAAGGAGATCAACCTCCTTTGTATTTTGCATCTGATGATCTTGAATACCAGGTAAGATATAATCTATCAAGAATGGGGCAATGCTATGAACTCCTTTCAGGCGACAGTTCCTCTTATTGACATCCATCTTTAATGCATGCATATATAAGATTAGCATTAGCAAATATAGTAACTTGTTTTGACCTCCTATGGCAGGCCGCGTTTCCTTCTGAGCGGCTTGGGATGGGTGCCTTCAGGATAGCACTGGAAAGCATCTTCAATCAGTAGGCCGTTATATATTTTTGTACTTCTAAGCATAGATATGTTGAATACTTATTTATCTTCTGTTAACTAACTTAAATCTGCAGAATTAATGATCATCCGCTGAAGTATACATCTTATGGGAAGCCTAATCCATTTGTGTTCAAGAATGCAGCGAGCATACTGGAAAAACTTGTTATGAGTATGTATCCAAATTCACAGTCAACAAAGGAAGTAAAAGACCATCAGTTCTCTACTATCTACATGATTGGTGATAATCCTAAAGTTGATATCAATGGAGCTTTGAAGGTTAGCCTCTGATACCTCCGATTCTTATTTGAAAACAAAAAACACTGCATGGAGCAGTTGATGGTGTGAGGAATTTGTGCGGTTTTCAACATGGCCTTCAAAGCTGTTATTAGAACATATATGTTTCAAGAGTTGAACAGTTAGCATGTAATCCTACAAAAGAATGTAGTAATGTACGACCTGATACACCTGAAGACAGCATTACCTTGCTTCCTGGCAAGAGATTCTAACATTGTGCAAATTACACTTTGCAGGCTGGCCCCCCTTGGTCATCCATTCTTACAAGGACTGGCGTTTTTAGGGGAAAGGATAATGATCCACAGTTTCCTGCTGATCTGGTATGCCTTATTTGTGAATTTTTTTGTTAAACCTTATGAATGTTAACTTGTTAAGTCATCTGATAACACATGTTTATCAAGAGAATGTACGGATAACATGATAGTTAGTTTAAGCAATTCAGTCTTAGATCTAAATAACCATAAACAATTTGCTCATCTTACTCTGGACCTTGATGTCTTTTACAGTTCTATACTTCTATTACCTACTTTGGCATTCTCCATTGACCATAGTAGACCAGCTTACACAACTAGGGAGTCACTTTGTAGTTTTCATCTCCGTGTGGTGGGATATCAAATACTACCTCCGTTCTCAAATAGACGTCGTTTTAGAATACGTGCAGTCAACATAACTTTGACCATTAATTCCTAGAAAAATATTTAGATTTGTTACCGGAAAATTATATGGGTAGATTTATCATCGGAGGTACTTTGACATCATTATATTTTTTATAATTGTTGGTAATATATAGTTAAAAAAACGTAGTGGTCAAAGACGTGTATTGGAGATCGTGTCGATGTCCAAAACGATAAGTAAAAAAGAACAGATGTAGTAATAACAACTGACAAAATGTGTCTCTTTGTTTGAGTGATGCACCAATGCTTGATTAATATCTATGCTAGTCCTATTGCGTCACATTGTTTTTTTAGACGAACCACAATGTTGTTACCAACAAAATACATTGTATTCATGTTCAAAAGCAACTCTTGTTTATTTAATATGGATTGTGTGCTTTTATGGGCATTACAATTGTGGGTCTTGGGTTGTAGTCCTTGCCACATACTAGTGGTGGTAGGCTGCCGGCTGAACTGAAATTTATTGACCAAAAACTTCTCCGGAACATCCGAGGGGAAGCAGAAACGTTTACAGTGTTTATTTATTTGTTTGCTGTTTTAATTACACTTGTTTATGCCTTGCAGGTTGTTGATACCGTTGAGGATGCCATCAACTGTATTTTGGAAAAGGAATGTATACGGTGACATTATTGTGAGGGCGCCTGAGTATAGACTCTCTACATTGTTATTTGATATTCTTGATAACATGTGTTGCCATTGTTTTGTCTAGCAAATTTGGAACAACTATTGGCTGGAATTCCACCTCTGATCATTCTACTAAATAAATATGCTCTAGGGACATAACATATGCTGATGCACTACTTTTTTTTGGCTGGGAGATACAGTAGATATGCTAATTTTATCTGTAGAAACGTCAGAGCAGCAGAGTTGAAACCGAATTACAGTCTGTACCAGACGTTCTTGTTTCCCTGCAGAGTATTTGCTTATCTCGTACTCGATGTTACTTGTTGTCAATAGCAATCTTATATGTACCCTATACCCTTCCATTATCAAAATCATCTATTCACTATATTGAGGCCTTGTTTGGCATGCAAGAAGGTTACACAAATTTTAGAGAAAAGGAAACATCCACTCTCATAATCGAATGTTCCATTTTCTACGAAATTGCTAGGACAATTCTTAGTTTGAAATGGGCCATGTGGACTCAAATTGTTGCTTTTGACCTTAACATCTTCAAACTTACAGCATCAGAGTAGCTTCGGCTGTTGCATGCACTTGACTGAAGATCATCTTTTTTAAACAAGGACTGAGGATTATCTCAGCTGTTACATCCTCACATCCTGTCGATGTTTTTTTTCATCCTCACACCCAATTCTTATGCCCTGCTTCATTATTTTGTTTTTTTTCCCCCTTTATTAGCACACAGTGGTCTAACTGGGAAATAATTTTTATGAGATTTGTCCTCACGTGAGAATAGAGCCGTTATTATCCAATCGCTCCATGGGTCTCAATGGGACGGCTTCGTGGGACGGCTACGAACCGATCCTCAAGTGAGGTCAATCCCAATAGAAGGTTTTTCTGTCTACCTGTGTGAGCTCTACACAGTTGAGGATCTGTTTCGCATGGCTGTTGTTTTTTCTGAAAAGCAGTTTTCGATTGGGTTAAAGGGATGGTTGGCTGAAATGCAAACATTTGGTATTTGGCAATCTGGCTGGCGCTTTTGAATTAGGAAATGTCTGAAATGCTCCTGAGGCAAACAACAGCAATTAACGACAACTAACGATAATTAACAACAATTGATGACAATTAACGGCAATCAACTGCAATTAATTGTAATTAACAACAATAAATCGCGTCAGCGAGGTAGGAGGGAAGTCGGGGTGACGGCGTGGGAGGAAGAGGGAAGCCAAGGCGGGGCCGAGGGAGGTGGTAGAGGGCGGAAGAGGAGGAAGGTGGTCGGGAACGAAAGAGGAGGGAGCCGGTTAGAGGAGGCGTAGTGTAGGACTAGGGTTCAAGTGGACTGGCAGAGGTCGGTGGGATTTAGGATTATATACGTGGTAGGAGGGGATAGATTTCTTCAACTCTAGAAGCAAATTCGAAACTCTATCTTGCTGAAGCTATAGAAAGTTATCTCAAGGTGGCTTTCGGCTTCCCATATTAAAAATAACTTTTGGCTTTTTTAAAAAGCGGACGAAGAAAGACGTCCGTTGAGAACGGTTTCTTGGCTGGAGCTAAACGAGCTGAGTTCACTTCGCTAGAGTCTCTCAGTCACTGAACAGACGGCCCCACATAATCCAAAGGTCCACGTAGACCAAGTCCACCAGAACCCCCCTCATCTTCCCCAGAGATAAGCTCTCCCACTCCACTCTTTCTTCATCGCCGTCTCTCCCCGCGCCCAGTCCAACCCAACCCGTCCGGCGCGCCCTCCACCCCACCCAAAAATGGAGACCTCCTTCCTCCCCACCACCCTCCCAATCGCGAAACCCCTCCCCGCATTCCGAGCCCTAGCCCCGGCCTCGCGCCGCCCACTCCCGCGCCGGCCCACCATCCGCGCGGCCATCACCCGCGGCCGCAAGGAGGACACGGTCGCCGCTGTCCGTGAGCAGCTGGAGGGGTGCTACCTCCTGGCCGGCATCCGCTACGAGGGCCTCACGGTGAAGCAGCTGCAGGGCATCCGCGACGCGCTGCCGGAGACGTGCCGGCTGCTGGTGGCGAAGAACACGCTGGTGGGCAAGGCCATCGAGGGCACCCCCTGGGAGGTGCTCAAGCCGTGCATGAAGGGCATGAACGCCTGGCTCTTCGTCCACACCGAGGAGGTCCCCGCCTCGCTCAAGCCCTACCGCGCCTTCCAGAAGGAGGAGCGCGTCGAGGAGACCAACGACTTCATCGGGGCGGTGTTCGAGGGCAAGTTCTACGGGCCGGGCGACTTCAAGGTGCTCGAGACCATGCCCAGCCGCGCCGAGGTCTACGCCAAGCTGCTCGGCGCGCTTCAGGGCCCCGCCACCTCCGTCGTCACCACACTGCAGGCGCCGGCGAGGGACGTCGTCGCCGTGCTCTCGGCGTACGTGCGCAAGCTCGAGCAGGAGGCCGGCGCCGCCTAGTGGCCGTTGCGAAATGGTTGTGGCTCCGTTTCTCTCATCTCACTCTTCGTTTGTAGAATTCCTTGTACTCTTACTGGCTCCCATTTGAATTGAATCACAAGTTTTCCCTTTAACAATGTGACCTAAGTTACTGAAGAGTGAAGACTGCTGAGTATATGGGTACTTGGGTAGTGTATCTTGCCTGGGGCGTCCTGGTTTAGGAATTAGGATGAGGTTGGAAACTTGAGGGAAGGTTTGGGAATTGGGCCATGACTAGTATGTTGAATGATTAATTTGGTTTATATAGAGAGCAAGTCTAACAGGGGGAGGGTGCAAGAAAAACAATCGGAATGGCTATCAGTTCTTGTGTTTAGTGTATCCATAGGTTTAGATCAAAGCTCTTTTTTCAGGTGGTACACTGAGATGTCGTTGAAATCATCAACTTAACTGTGCTCTTTTAGATTAAGAGTGAAATGTATCTGAAGGTAGACAAAATGTGGGTAGCTATACGGTCCTGCCGCATTTTGCTT
The DNA here is from genome assembly GCA_036346255.1 of Ampelocalamus luodianensis. Taxonomy (NCBI): domain Eukaryota; kingdom Viridiplantae; phylum Streptophyta; class Magnoliopsida; order Poales; family Poaceae; genus Ampelocalamus; species Ampelocalamus luodianensis. Next base: position 18,685,297 of record CM070622.1, on the reverse strand, counting down.
TGTACACCATGCAGATGACCTTCGTGCTCCACTGATAAAACATCTGAAGCATTCAGCTTTAGTAACAGTAGATCACTGAATCAGAGTTGGAAATTCTTCTGAAGTAGCTCCCGTAACTTCCTGTTAGTCACCAACTCACTATACACCCAATTTGTACCATTACTATCTGAACATGTAGTTTGTTGAGAATAACATGGCAAAATTGATGAACACAAAAATGTTCGTTTGTTTAATACTGATTACTTACTTGGTAGTCATGGTATTGTCCTATGTTTTTGTATTGTGTGGCAGTTGCAAAAGTGGTTACTAGTTTGTTTAATACTGATTAGTTACCTGGTAGTCATGGTATTGTCCAATGTTTTTGTATTTAGTGGCAGTTGCAAAAGTAGTTACTAGGTCTGGGGTACCATTCCCTCAATGGATAGGGATGCCGGGAGGTTCTTGAGAATACAGGAGGAAGCTTACTTGGTGACAGCAAGTCGCAAACAAGACTGATTATGAATATGAAATATTTTGCTTTGGTATGGGAAACTATTCGTTTGGTGTACAGCTTCTGATATATCATGGTCTTCCACAATACTTTAGTGACCAGTCTATGAGTCTGTATGTTAACGTAGGTGACTGTTTGTAGCAATCTGTTGTGATTGGCCACTTAGGATCTACTGTAAGCCACTTCATGTTCGTTCTGGAAATGGAACATATGAGCTGCGCCAGTCAGTTGCGAGATGAAGTACCATCTAGATAATTGATTTATTCAATATCTGTTTCTTTTCTATAGAACTCAGCAACTGCATTGTGTTTGGGTTTCACACTGTACATTAGTTGTAACTTGCATGCTGAGACATAATGTGAAATTATAGTTGTTCCATGATGTGTTCTTGTAGTCAGTCTTGACGTACAGCATACGAGCTCTGATTATTGTATAAATGCTGTGTATAAATGATCTGCTGCAGCCTTATAGCATGTGGCAGAAAGGCAGAATCAACATTTTGTAACTAGAGGTGATTTCCATGGCTCAAAGGTGCAATTGCTTGACTTTTAGTACCCTGAGAGTTGTACTCGAGACAACACTGCATTTCAGTGGAGTAGTTGTGAGAAATCTTTATTTTTCTTGTTCAAAAGTATTACCTTACATGTCACTCATCCATTTTTTTTCTTCTGTAGTCTTTCCAAACACATAAAGCTGCCTGCAGATTTTTCCTTTGTGGACGAATTGTCGTTGCGTTCATACTTATGCATTTGCAAACGCATTTCAGTCCTTACTTTACCAGGTCTGAAATTATTTGTGAAGAATGTCACTTTTATAGGTAGTTGTGATAAAGCCTGACATCATGTGTCCGATTGGCCTGCAAAATCTACTCGTCGGTGCTTCATTAGAAAAAGCTGACTCTTGCTACTAAACATGTCTCCTTGGTGGTAAGCTCGGACTCAGATATGTGAAATAGGTTTGACCCTTCAGCTACGGCCAGATCTGTGCACCTTCAGTTTTACATCGTGTTAGAAAATTAGAGACATGAGACACGGATTTTACAGAAAAAATTCGTGCGGCTCTTGTCATATCCTATGGTATATATATATATATATATATATATATACACAAAAGAGACTTCACGTAGAAATAGAACTCTACGTGGAAACGGAAATAAAATCGAAACTAATTCCGATCACAAACTCAACACATTGATTTCCGAGTCTTTACAGGTCAATGTCATTGCACAGCGGCCAAGTTTGTGTAATCTGTACAATTTGATTTTCGAAACTTCACACGTCAGATTACTGGCAGGCCAGATGGATTTACGGCTTTAACTTCTTCTCTTTTTTTTGACTAGAAAGGTAAAGACCACCTTTATGTGAGACACCCTGCTAAGTCTAGGATTTGAACCTGGGTGGACTGCTTAAACAACACCTCAGCTAGCCAAGTGAGCAAGCTTTAACTCATTGTATTACCCGGTCGTTGATTTCTCCCTGAAATCTGAACGACAAGTGGAGCGTACTGATGCTAGAACATACCACGTGTCTCACAGGATGAACGCTAATTAAATTCTGCAGAAGTCCAAGTAATCGTTTCACACTTGTATTACAAGGAAATGACGAAAGTCACGAAACTGTAGCTCCTACTGGAAGTTAGAACACCGGCAGGTTGTGCATATCGTCCGACCAGGCGAGGAGACGGTATGGATCACACGCGGAATCAGGGCCGAAGCCTCTCTTCGAGCATGGTCGGGTGGCCGTGAGGAGACTGCCAAAGCATCGAGTGTCGAGCGAAGGTTAAAGAGGGGTTGTTTTCGTGGTCGTGGTATCATGTGTTTTGTTTAATTGAGTCTAGGCTGGTCGGCCGGCTGAGCTATTAGAATGCACTGCCTATAGCCCACAGTCGCACCGTATTTTCCTCACAGGATCACAGTCTCCTCTGCCATTCACTCATGCCTCCTCAATCCTCTCCTCCCTTAACCCTAACCCTAACCAAGCGACGAGCAGCGATGAACGAGGTGAGGCACAGGAGCAAGGCGAGCCGACGAGGCAAGGCAACTAAGGATTTTTTTTATCTACGCTTGCGACCACCTCGGGTCCACAGCCCCTGCGCAGAATCCCAGCTTAACTGCCCGCCCTCGCGCGCTCGCCGCTCGTCGGATACCCCGCGCGCGAGAGTACCACGCCACATTACTAACCCGTAGCGTTGCACTTGCAGTCTTGCACCGTCCGATCGATATGGCGTACTCACGTCGTCGTGACACCACCACCACCTTCGGAGTCGGAGAAGCGACAGCGAAGGGCCCCTTTCCCGGGGTTCCCTTCTTTTCTCACACGAAGACAACAACACATTCCTCCCGCAGCGACCAGCAAAGCTGGTCCTCAGGATCCCCGCAACCACGTGAAGCGCCGGGGAAAAGGCGCGCCGAGTTAAAAACCAAGCGCGAGCGGGCACGACACGGCATGGCCGCACGGTGAATATGGGAGACACCCACCCCGCCGCTGTGCGCTCGTCTCGTCTCTCGGCCCCAAGTCCGCGCCCCGTGCAAGCCGCGTCCAAAGACCGGGCAAAAAAGGCTCAGCCCGCGGCCACACACCCGGAAAGCTGAAAAGGAGGAGATGCGAGGTGCAAAGTTGGGCGAGCGCAAAAGCACGGCGTCTCGGCCACACCCCGCCGGGGATAAGGGAAAGCTGGAGGATGCTGCCCGCAGAATCGATCTGATGGCAGGAACCCGTGCGAACGACCATGCCCTGCCGAACCCGATCGACAGCTCACCGGCCAGGCGTTTTTAGTTGTAGGAGCGTGCGTTTTAGTTTGTTGATAAATTTCCAAGCAACCGTGAGATCTGATTACTACAAGATTGGCAGGCGCTTCAACGCTTTAAGAAAAGTGTTACAGGCAGTGATTTCATTTGCAGCCATCCATTCATTGCGCTACTAAGCGTATTGCTTTAAGATGTACGGGGTTAGAATTGGCCCATGAATTCCAAAGCATGGCATGTTCCTACGGGACTAAGTCGAGCTTTAGGATTTCTTCGATAGTGGTGTCAGCTCTTTTTGTAAATAGCTTCTATTTATCTTTTTATCCTTTTTGCTAACTTTTTATCCGTTGTACTTGTATTACTTTGACACTATTTTAATACAATAGTCATAAGGTAGAGAATTCTCTACCTTTTATATCAAAAAAAAGCATGGCATAGTTTAGTCCTAAGTTGTTTGGTCAAGTGGGAGGAGAACAATGTAAGAGGTAGAGGCATTGCCACCACATAAAACACGTGATACATAGCATGTGATGACATTAGAAATACTTTGGCTAAACACACACGTATATTCGCGGGTTTTCACGTGACTCGCGGCCATGCAGTGTTGTAGCACTGTTCCTGGACACAAAATCAAGCTTTTTATTTTGCTGAATCGTGCTATCGTCTCTCTTAATTCTGTTTGGATGCGAGTTCAAACGTGTGGATTAATTCGGTTTAATTAAGTTAATGGCATCAGTTAGTGGAGAGTAATTCGCACGTCCTTAAAAGGACATGGAGACATCTAGGTTCAGTACATAGATTTTCTTCATTCGTCTCCCACATCTTCCTCCTCCTCTGGTGAGTTGTGCTGGAGCATCAAGTCGCTGAACTTCGCCAACATTTCTTCTTGGCGTGCACCGGGAAGGAAGGAGAGTGGGATCTTCGGACCATTGCCTCAGAGAACACTTGTACGGGGCGGCAATAAGGTTTCTAGACAGCGCATATACGCGACCGCTCACTTCGCTGCTTCAACTACGTTCTACACTGTATCGAGCCTGTGTTGCTTGTTGTTCTTCATCAAGCTCAATAGTAAGTCGTTTCGCGTGACTGGTCGACTATATTATATTATGTTCTTATTATATTTTGAAGTACAATGTGTTGCTTGATGTTAGTATTAATTTATACAATCTATTTATTTGTGATATTTACCTCATAATAAAATATAAAATTAAAATATTGCGCATATTTCCGAAAGTGCGCACTTCAGTTTCTTGGAGAGCGGTTAGGTAGTTTTGCATGCAGCAATAGCTGTTTGGAACACGATATGCTCGTGGCTTCAAATCCCGGATGCGCGAGTGGTGTGCATCGGGTTGTTTTGCTGCTTTAATTAGCATTGTGGCTTCTATTTCAAGCCTAGCTTAATCTAGATATTTTTGGATGGCAATTTGGGTGTGGTTAGTCGTTTTTGCCCAACGCGTGCACCACTGCACCGTCACGAAATGACAGGGCTGGCGAGCAGATAAGATAAGCTCGCGGATCGAGATGCCTATTTCGTTCCCATTAGGGATGTATATACTCATGAGATTCAGATTGACAAGTTAGTTCACGTTGCTAGGCCACCATCCTCAACTTTTGCAAGAACATGCACACCGAACGGGCCAAAAGGTGGTGGTGCCATGGTGGGGTTCTCCGAATATATATCTCGATCCCCATTGGATCTTTAACTCATGCTTTCTAACTCAAAAAGTGCGAGGAGGAAAACCGGTAGTAGCTCATTTTTTTTCTAAGATTTTTCCGAAGAAAAATGATCTAAATCAAACTTTTTTAGTTATAGTTAAGCTATCTCTAATTCTAGATACGAGTGTCCGTGTGTTTTCCGAAAGAAAACCGAATCTAAGATGCCTATTGTTAAATCGGCTTGGTGTAATCAACTACTACTCAGATCTTATGTGATTTAGGTGGTGTTCAATTCTTCTAAGAGCGTGGAAGCACTTTTTTGCATTCTTTATTTTGTTAAGAATCGATGTTGCATTAAAAAAATTAACGGTTTTACTAGTTTTAAGTTGTTTGAAATTTTTAAAGTTTAAGTCACTTGTTGTGACCACTGGATTTGTGTAGAGATTGGTGTGTCATATGATTGGATATTAATCCAATGGATGTCATATGATTAGATATTGATCCAATGGTCACAACAAGTGACTTAAACTTAAGAAAATTTCAGACAACTTATGAATAGACAGTCCCAAAAATTAATGTGTCCCAAGACCTCTTCATTTTTCATGATTGAACCATATTTCTTTGTTGGAGGGACGGTCCGACGAAGAACAAAAGAAGTTAGCCATTTCGTGAAATGTGAAGGGGAAAGGATGTCATCTTGACACCTCGGCCAATCGGCCCACTATCTCGACCTCCGCACGAGGGGTCCCCTGGCCCGAAGGGGTCTCCGAGCGGAGGATGAAGAGGGGGATCGAAGCCCCATGATGGACCAAGAAGAGTGACGCGGTGGACGTCGACCAGGGGAGTCCATCGTCCACCAAAGATGCCAACAAAGGAGGTTTGGCCAATCCATCCCCCTCTAACTCCTCACATACATGGGTTGATGAGGCACCGGCACCCCTTGCACTCCCCCCTCGCCCCTCCCACCGCCACAGCGCACTCCCCACCAAATACTACAAGAAATATAAGCTAGAAACGCAAAACAAGGACCAAAGGGGCCAACGGAACCACGGTGCAGCAAACTTGCCCATAGTGTCGCGACATAGTGTCGGAGGAACCAGCCCTGGGTCCGAGGGTTTAGCACCCCGGGAAATAGGCTTCCGAGGGGGTGCTATCACCTGATTCCTCCTCCAGGCAAATATCGGTGACTTTGAAGTCGCCCATGTTCAGTTGCTCCCCGAAAGAGCATCGTTCTCTTGAAGGTGGCGGACGTACCACCGGGTGAGGGAGGAGTCGCCAAGGGCGCCACCCGCTTCGGGGGGGAGGGGGTGCGTTCGATCCTTTGTCGTGCGGTCGCACCTCACGCAACGAAGCCCAGAACTGGCGAGCCAAGAGCAGTCATGATAAGGATCCAACTAGTAAGTTAGCAGGATCGTGTTGTTTGGCTCGATTTTTCACAGCACAACTTGATGATAGCTTCCTTTGGTCATTAGCTCTTGCGCAGCACAAGAACAACAAGACCTCCTTGATAAATCTGGATAAACCTTCTCCCACGCACACCGCAGTATGTGAACAAAGGGTAGTAGAACCATAGTTCCAGCGAGTAAAAATTCAACACCTCAATTGGATTCAACACACCAAAGAGTAATTCCTCTCGGAAATCTCAAGACCACGTCAAACGTGCCACCAAAACCGTAGTGATTTTCTGGTATCTATTCCTTAACTCATGACTTTTCAACCCCTTTTACAATGGACAATGCTCTGGCCTTATATTGGCACCTAAGGATGTGGCCAACTAAACACATACACGATTCCACAACTGAACCAAAAACAAACTCACGCACTAAACCAAGAGATGTACTCGGACTCAAAGTCCTAATACAAAACTAAATAGGCAGTTTCCTTTTACATCTTGGAAACCAACCGGATTGATTTTGTTGGCTGTAACGGCTACAGGTGGACCCCACCTCATACCTCGTAGAGAAAGAAAACTACGCAGGTAGAGGAAGATATGCACAAGCACACGTACCGGACCACGCATGCTCATGCCAAAATACAGCCTGCCCTCCTGTGACTTTATCTCCAAATATATCCGAACATATATTCTTTCTTTCTTGGGCTGATTTTATCGCATGCAATCTAAACCAACCAAAGTATGGTTCCCTTGATTGCTTCTTGGTACGACCACCTGGGCGAGGACCTGGTCGAAGACCTGAACACAGACCTGGTCGTGGTCGTAATCTTTCTAGATGTGGTTGTAGCCCCTCTAGAAGTGGTCGTAGACCCTCTAGAACTGGTTGTAGGCTCTCTGAAACTGGTCGTAGCCCTTGTGAATCTGGTCGTAGACCTTTTGTCCTAGCATCCCTCTCAACCACATATAACTTCTCTTGTATATTGCACAAAACATCACTACTTTGTGAAGTAACCTCAGTTTGCAATGCTGAAACACTACTCAAAGTAACAATGCTACTTGGTGCCACATCAAGTCATCCGTAAAGACACAACCAGAATTGCCTCCGGTGACTCATCGCCTGTGGGGATGCAAGTGCTTCCTCTTTCTTCACTCATCGTTGGGTTCCTCACGCTCGGAAAGCCTCACATCGTGTTCAGAGCACACGCGGTTTAAGCGAGGGACGCGTACCACGTTCCCTCTCTTAGTATGCTCCTCTATGGTATATGGGCCCAGGAACTCCGTTGCGCAAGCAGCTTCGTCTATCGATAGAATTGCACCACCAGAAGGACAAGTTAGAAACAGCCCACACAGCCTGCTACCACAAATGACAAACGCCTCACCTTCCACCCCTCCGACGAAGAAACAAAGAAGTTGGCCCTTTCGGGGAATGCGAAGATGTAAAGATGTCACCTTGACACCTCACCCAATTGCCCAACCACCTCGGCCTCCGCACAGGGGGTCCTCGCCCCGAAGTGGTCTCTGGGCGGAGGACGAAGGAGGGGGGGGGTCGAAGCCTCACGATGGACCAAGAAGGGTGACGTGGGTTGTCCCTATGGGAATTAACTATGCACCAAAGCTGTCAACGAATGAGGAAAAGACTATAAGACCCCTATAGCTGCAGGACATTTATTGGGGTATTATTGTAATCTCCTATCTCTTAACTTGTAATGCTATAAATATACACCCCCTTATATATCAAAGGGGAGCCCTTTTTCTCAAGAGCAACTTGGACACAAATAAAGATGTTATTCATTCTTTGGAATTGTTTCCCACACTTTAGAGATCTTGAGACTTTTACCCCTCACAGTGGGTATCGGTCCCGAGGCCGCCAACTTTTACTGTTTGGTTTGTAACTAGAACATTTTCCAAACCTTTTCCAAAACAAATATGGATCAATAGTTTTACGTTATTTCAATTCTTTGACACGATGATTGTTCCATAGATCAAAAGTCAATTGTGAGATCCTTATCTCGCACTGGCCATTTCGGTTGCAGAAAACTACAGAAAGAGCCTTTGCAAGGGTGTGACTTTGGATATGCGGCTGGCCGAAGCATATTCTACTCAGATAAGTTTCGATGAAGGAGAAACTAACTAGCAAAAAAAAAAAAACTTAGCAAAGCAACAAGGTGGAGGTAATTGTGTCATTAGAAATTGCCTCTTATGGTAACGAATCTTTTTGCATACTACATGTGAAGCATAAGGGGAATTTTTTTAATTAATATATTATTTAGTTTATTTTTATTACTAATCTCTCGTAAACTATATTTTTAAATTTGATCATTTTGGCTACGCCACCACCCGGCAACACAATATCGTCACGTCATAGGGTAAGTTTAGCTAAATAACACTTCTTGTCACGCCACTGGTGCGCTATAGTGCTGACGTGACAATATTGTTTTGCCACCACGAGTGATGGCGTGACAAAAAAGTCAAAATTAGAAACAAAATTGAGGAAGAGTTAATAATAAAAATAAATTAAAAATAGGTTAATTAATAAAAAGAGTTCGCATATGGGAGACTTAGACACAGATTCACGATGCAGTTTAAGATAAAGCGCGACGCAAACTCGGTGTGCCATCAAATCAGGATATTCGTCAGGGCCCATACCCCCCGCGATGCTCTCTCGGACGCTGTTGGATCGTTTGGATCAGCTTCGATCGGACGTTCCTGGATTCAAAATGACGTGGAACTCACAACCCAGCTCGCTATAGCTTGGTTATTGTCAATTATCAGATTCGGCACGGAGGCGGCGGCGGCAGCATCCCACGAACTTTCGGCCTTTGACGTTACGGCAGAGTAACCAAAGTAAAAAAAAAAAAAAGGGAGAGAAGAAAACTGCGACTTAGGCGTATCTGATGGGCATGTCGCCACCGTCATAGCATTTGCCACATAGGATTTTCTAACGTGGATGAAAGAGAACGAAGAGAGAGAATATTCTTGTCTATAATCCTGCGACCGATGTAGCACCAAAACCAAGAAAAGCAATAAAGATTGTGTGTTGTCTGTAATCCTATAACCGGCTGTATTATCACAACCCATTGCATGAGCTGTCTTTAGTGTTGTCTATAGGTGACATGAATAGTTGCTATAGACAATAGATGTCTATACCATTGTACATGCCCTTAACGTTGAACCGCGGTCGGTGCCAGTCCAGCTCGTGTTTAGTGGACCAGCCAATGAGCAGGCTAACGAAGTCCGGCACGCGATTTGGATGCCCCCCACCCTCACCTCACACGATGGACGACGGAAGAGATAGGGCCTCCCTCATTCAATTTTTTTTCCCGATGACAGTATGCTACACGGCAGTTAGAGTATGCTTACACGCGCTTTTGGTCGTTGATAGATTTTCGTTAACTCGTTTTCAACTGGACATTGGTAGATTAGACCGAGTTTAAGGAAACCAGGGGCGGACCCAACTCAAAAGATGAGAGGAGGCAGAATTTTAGTGTAGTTTTTTTAGTGCATGCGAAGTGTTAAGATACTATCTTCTTAATACATATTTTTGTATGGTGTAGTATCTTAAGTCCTTTTAATTAATTAGATGTAGAATCTCAAGAAGATGGCGTGTACAAGATGGAAATGAATTAATTTTTTTGTCTATGACTTCGAGCCAGAGCAGTCTCTTATTTAGATACTGCAACAATCTCTCACCTCATTTAATCTACTGTCATCTCAGCACTTTGCCTACATAGCACCCTTAAGATATTGGCCAGGGTGGAGCACTAGGAGCAGCCTAAGTGGGTGGGCTGTCAGGACATCTCTGCTGGACTGAGCAGAGACATAAATGGTCAGAGGTAGGGTTACTCTACTAAAAACTGAAGTTTGAGTGGGGTCTGCTTCCTTCACTCGCTCAGCCTTTTTGGGTCTGTCCCTGAAGAAAACTGTAGTAAAAAAACATGACCCATTTTGGAACACTAGATTCTAAAAAAAATTCGCAGTAAATCCCACATCTAATAAAAATGAATGTTTCTTTTCCTTTGAAATTCCTAGTTCTCTATTATTAGGGGCCATGAAGAATTAGAATTGAAGTGGATGCAACAAACACCTAACATTTGTCATTAGTTAATTGTACATAATGACTATCGTGGCTCGTGGGATTAGTTTAGTACTCAAATTAGTAACTTAACCTCCTCCCTAAAGCTTGTTCAATTCGCTGGCTCTAGAACATTCAAGCTACTTGTCGCGTGCTAGTTGCCATCGCCATCGCCAGCTTAAAAAATAGGAAAAAGGATCTCAGACCTAACTAATGGTCTGTTCAACTGATGAGTGCTACCAACACGAGTTGTCGCGACTAACAAAGGCGAGAGAAAATTGAAAGTAAACGTACCACGGTCATTAGGAGTACAAGTATCTAGACATTGAATGGAAATGTCGAGCAGTTGATTAACAGCATAATTTACATTTCTAATCATCGGCTACACAAAGAAAGAGCATAAACTCTTCAAAACTACCACCTTTGTTGTCTTTTACTTGTTAATTTGGATACTATTATAGTTCATTCCTAATACACATGTTTGACCATTATATTTTCTAATTATATGTTAGTAAAATTACTAAAAATAAATTAAGAGAAAATTGCACTGTAGGTCACTGAACTTGCGAGGTTATGCCACTTAGCTCTCTAAATTTGTATTTTATTTTCTCAGCCTCCTAAACTTGCGAGGTTATGCCATTTAGCTCCCCGAACTTACGAGGTTGTGCCACTCAGCTTCCGAAATTTGTCGGATGCGACGACGGCGACTTCGTCTCCTCCAAGATCGATGGACTCGTCGCTGCCCCGTTCCGACCGTGTTTATTCTCCGATCATCTCACGCTGATAAAAACAGATTCTTCGGGCCCAGGAACGCATCGTGTTCGCATCTTCGCCAGAGCTCCACCGCGTAGCTTGTCGCTGCCCTCGCCTCCTCTGAGTCGGTCGTGAGAGAGAAAAGTATATTCCCAGTACCAGAGCAGCGGCATAGTATTTCTCTCTCTCTCTCTCGCGCGCGGGGGGTGATTTGCCAGCTCAACTTTTTTTGTTAGCAAACAACCAAATGAACTTTGTGCAGGGTGAATAGCTTCTGCTATGGCACCAGAATGTACTCCACTCTCTCTCACGGCCGACTCAGAGGAGGCAAGGGTGGGGGCGGCGGCAAGTTCTGACGGTAGAGTTCCAATGAAGACATGAGAGCGGTGCGTTCCTGGGCTCGAAGAATCTGTTTTTGTCGGCGTGAGGTAATGGAGACGATGAACACGATCAGAATGGGGCGGCGACGAGTCCACTGGACTCGAAGGGGCGAAGTCGTCAACATCACATCCAACGAACTTCGTTTCAACGCAAGTTCAGGGAGCTAAGTGATACCACCTCGCAAGTTCAGGGCTGAGAAAGTAATATACAAGTTCAGGGCGTTAGGTGACAACCTTCTAAGTTCGGGGTGAGAAAGTAAAATATAAGTTCAGAAAGTTAAGTGACACAATCTCGTAAATTTAAAGACTTATAGTGCAATTTTTTGATAAATTAACGTGAAAGTACTTTCAAGGACAAATATACTCATATTGTTCTTTTTTTATATATATTAGTGGTCAAAGTTTAAAAAGGTACACATTCTAGGTCAATATCTATTTGAGAATGGAGAGAGTAAAATTCACACATCATGAACTAATTGATAATCACGATTCAAACCTTCAGCTCGTTTTAAGAACTATATGTTTTACTTTTGGTATGGCTATTATTTCTAGGGTGACTTACTTATTTTCTCTTAAATATAAGGACCGCCGAATATAAGAGTCACAGTTTTTAGTTATTAGATTAAAATCAGAAACAGACACACATATCTTCAAGCTAATTTAAAGGTCAGGAAAAATTAATTAGAGTTTAAAAAAGTGTCGAGCAATTTACAAATAACATTACAATTTACTTTTCAGAAGCTGACTTAGATTTTTTTAAAAAAATCAAGTAACTTACAATAGCAAAACGGTTTACTTTTTTGAATAACCCCTGAATCACTCGCCACTTCCCAGGCCAATAAACATCTGAGGAATCAAAAAGCCTGCAAAATGTTACTCTCTAGAGTACACAACAAATCACTCTCAAGGCCACCTTAAACGCCGTGAAGCTACGCCGTGACGATCTTTCCCACCGGAGAGCGGGCCCCGCGCCTTCCCCGGGTCCACTCCCAGCTCCCTACAGCGACCCACACCCACACCCACCGACGCGCTGGCCCATGGGAGCCACCCTACCCCACGGCCCAGCGTCCCAGCCGCGACGGAGGCGCACGCGGAGCTCCACGTGTCCGGAGGCGATCTGTGACTGCGCGGGCGGATCCGGGGGACGCAGGGAGCCGCGGCTTTAGATTTCGTCGGATCTCGGCGGGGCGCGGGCCCCACCACCCACCCCCTCCCCACCTCCACTTGCTCCACGTCACCCGGCCCGCTCTGGCGCTCTCCTCCTCCCCCGTTATCTATCTCCTAGTCCGGACCTCCGCCTCCGCTTCCTTGCTCCTCTCCACTTCTCCCTCCTCCGCCTACTCGTCCTCGTAGCATCTACGCGTTCCTGGTAGCATCTACGCGTAGTTCTCTACACGCGGGTCAGAGCTCGCCCGCGCGGCCACGCCCATGCTGCCGCTGCCCACCGCTTCCCCCGCCCCCACCTCCTGAGCTCCCACGGTGCGCGCCCTCGTCGTGTCCGCTTGGAGCTCAGCGCGCTCGGCTCTGCCGTTTTTTTGGTGTGTTTTAGCTGATCTTGTGGGGTTGTTTGTTTTTACGGCAGGGGTCGGGAGCTTGGAATCCGGCGGATCTCGGCCGCTCGCTGCTCTGCATAGTGGTTACCTCCTCAGGTTGAGGGTTTGCTGTTTGTTTGACCATTTCTTTTGGGAAGCTCGAGCGTTGCGGATGCAGATTTTATCCAATGATAAAGCCTATTTTGTTGTTTTTTTAGTTACGAGAGTCTCTGAATTGGTGGGATTTTTCCGAGACGCTGATTTTTGCTCTGATAATACCAAATTTGCACGGTATGCGAATCCTTACCGCTCTCTCCCTCTCTCCCTCTTTGTGTGTGTGTGTGTTCATTTATTTATTTGGGGGGTTTTTCTCAAACGCTTACGAGCTGTTTGATGCTTATCAGGATTGATTTTGGGCATCGTGGAGCACATGGCCTAAACATTTTTTGCAGTCTCGGCTCGAAGTAGTCCTCTTATTACATCGAAAAAGAGAGAGTAGTGGTATCTTATTCGGAGCATCTCTCATGTTCATGATAGATTGGCCCTTGATTCATGTGCGCATGTTGCAGATTTGAGTAGTTGGATGCAGCATATACATTTCTGATGCGCTCCATCATTTGTGAACTGTCTCTAGTTGCACACGCCATCGTTGTACTCTCTCTCTCTCTCTCCTCGAATCCGGCTAATGGAGAGCGCCTGTCTAGTTGGCACGGACGGTCCTTCCCGCAAGGATGTTAGGGGGATTGGGAATGGCACCGTAGATAATGGTCATGGCGTTGAGGCAGAGGAGGTGGAGGAATGGAGTAATGACAAGGAAGAGGACTTGCCCAATGGTCACAGTGCGCCGCCAGGCGCACAGCAAGTGGATGAGCAGAATCAGCAGCAAGGGCCTATCATCCGTTGGGAGGGGTTCCTCCCTGTGAAGACACTGAGGATCTTGTTGGTGGAGAACGATGACTCTACCCGTCAGGTGGTCAGTGCCCTGCTCCGTAAGTGCTGCTACGAAGGTATGCCCTGCAAATTACAGTGCTAATTTCTTCTAAGTAAATTACTGTTCTGATCTGAGATCTCATACTTGGTTTTGTAACTTTAGTTAGAGAGTAAACTGTTCCTGTAATTGGATAATTATTTTTTCAATTCCAGCTTTGGCTTACATTCGATCCGAACTAGCAGTGTGATGATACTTTTATCACAAAAACTATACAAGAGGAAATTGGCATTGTTTGTTGTAAAAAAGTTGCATTGTGCATCATAAAAAAGGAAGTATGATTTTGAGTGACACGTCCAAAATCAACCATAGATCAAAAGCCAACATTGTACCAAGAAGCTGTATTTAGAAAATGACATTTTCAGCTAATTTCCTTTGTCAACAATTATTTGACCTATCAATTCTCCTTAAGAGGAAGAAGGTGCCCGATGGTGAATATCACTGTCTTGGTGCATCAGTTGATGGGTGTGTCAGGACTTGAAGAACTGAACTTCCAAGTGAAGTCTGTGCGAGCGGAGAAGACGATGCAAAGTTTAACTAAACGAAGCGTTATCAGAAGAAGAGATACCGGAAGACGTTGGATGACGTTTTATGACGATCGAACGGTGGAAACGCATAGCTGTAAACGTTGTAGGGGTTATTGTGCTAAGCACTGTAGCTCATCTAGTAATTGCAGACTAAGAACAATTAGCCTAATGCAGTTTAAGCTGAGAAGTATTTAAGCCGCTCGAAGGCTTGTAGTGAGATTCATTCCGATGTTATTGCAAAAAGTGAAACCTAGCCGCCTCATCTATTGTTCTTCTCGTTCTCATCCACTTTTCTTCTACTTTCCCCATTCTGATTCGATTTGTTGTAAGTGAAGTTGGAGTCGATTTCTACTGGATCCTGTCAAATTGGTATTAGAGCCTTGATCTTGGCTTCAGATATAATTTCGGGCAGTAAGAGCAAGGGTTGGGAAACTTGTTTCCTGTGAAATCCCGGAGCTTAAGTTGTTCTTAAATAGATTTGAGGGTACTATGGGAAGGAGGTCCAGATCAACATCAGGTTGAGGAAATTCTCTATTTCCTTAGTAAAATCCCTGATCAGATCGGGTGGATTGTTATGGCCAAGCACGGAAAGGACGATGTGGTTGAAGGAGGAAGCCAGCCTTATGCTACCAAGGTTGAGCTAGAAGAGGTCAGAAAGGGGGTGGAATTGATTCGAAAAGGGCAAGAAGAACACAACCAGCAGATGGAACTACACAACCAATAGATGGAGAAATTGACCCTAGCTATCAACGCCTGATGCTTCAAGCTACTCAGAAGAACACAGATACAAGGGACCCCTCAGATCGATTCTCCAGTTACAGAGACGCTCGACAGGAGTAGAACCCTGAAGAGTAGTGGAAGGTTGCATGTTGATGAGGAAGTAGTAGTGGAGATAGTCTCAGTCTAGAAGTGAGGTGGAACAGAAGGGGCAAGCATGAGAGTGTGAGCTGTCTCAAACAAGTAACGATGCTTACACTTAAAGGCATCATTCTGAGCCTGAGCACCAGGACAAGAGTACTGGGGAAGGGTGCCCTGCTCAGCGAGGAAGCGACGCAAAGCAACTGATAGGTATTCACTAGCAGAATCAGCACGAAAAACACGAATGACCGAATCAAACTGAGTGCAAACCATGGTGGCAAACACCTGGTAAATAGAGAGAACCCGACTACGAGAAGATATGAGGTAGTAGGATGAGAATAATCATAAGAAAGATCATATAGTATCGATGACCCCTTTCGAAACGAAGGGAGCCGGACCCCAAATATCAGAGTGAACAAGATAAAAAGGACGAGTAGAAACAGAATCACTAGAGGGATAGGGAAGCTATAGCTGTTTGCCAAGCTTGCAGTCCATAGAATGTAAAAAGGTGTCACCAGAAACAGACCTAAGAACACCACAACCTACTAGTGACGACAGACGCGATCCACAGAGATGACCCAAACGATGGTGCCACTGAGCGAAGGAAGCAGTAGAGGACACAACAAAAATAGAGGCAGTGGTAGTAGCTGACTGGCTGGTGGAGACAACGGAAGGAAGGTGCAACCAATTGAGCTCCCAAAGACACTGTGAATCACGACGACGAGGGCCAGTACTAAGCAGAGTCTCCATGCGGCGGTCCTGGACACAACAAAAGTTGGACTCAAGAACAACACGACAATCATGATCAATGATCTAACTGGTCAACATAAGCTGCATAGTAAGCTTGTGGATATGAGAGATTGCAGGAACATGAAAGGAAGAAGTGGAAAGGATGAATCGACCTGCAACAGGAAGAGAGGTATCATCTACAGTCTGAACAGTGGAATGAAGAGTTGCGGGACTCACATAAGTGAGGTGAGTAGAATCTGGTGTCATGTGAAAAGAAGCACCAGAGTCCAAGATCCACGGAGACAAGATACCGGACGAGGGTGGTGGCGGAGACGAGGAAGATTGTTGAGACGCAAGAGCCAGACGAGCAGAGCTTGAGTCTGAGGACGAGCCGACATCGAGGCGTTGGAGCAGCGAGAGGAGCAACATCACTGATGGAGCCCTGGCGAGAGTCGCTAGCTCTGGAGTGGGAAGAACCGCTAGAACCCTTTGGTGGACATCCATCGGCGGTAGCCATCAATAAGGCCTGGCCCGAGGTAGGGGCGGCGGCGACAGCGCTAGCCAAGAACAGGGGCGGCGAGAGGAGCTACGGGCACTGTGCAGCAGAAGCAACAACTCCACGCATAAGCTCGTCTCGATGGGCGATCTGAGGAGGCGAGGGTGCGCAGAAAACACGCGACGGAGAGGCGACCAAAGCCTTGGGAGGCTGGGACTTGAGGATGGCTAGCACCTCACGGCGGCCCACTCTGTGTTGCGCCGCTAGGTCATCACTGTCTGGAGAGCCTCTAGCTCCGCAACCCGCTTGGCGAGCTAGTTGGCGCGTTCCTTGGCGGCGCGGGAGACGAAGCGCTCGGAGAGGAGGCGCGTGCGGAGGAAGTCGATGGTCATGGCCGGCGGGCGCTGGAACTGCATCGGCGTCGGTGGTAAGCCCCCATGGCGCATATTCAGCATGGGCATCGGCTCCGGCGGCGGGCGCATGACCTGCGGGTATACCACCGGCGGCGCTGAGGTTCGGCACCGGCTGCTGCGAGATCTGCGGTTGCATCATGTCGGCGAGCCCACCGCGCCTCGGACGAGCTAGGCACAGAGCGGCGGGCGTGGCGACCTCTCCACGGCCGGTGCGGCGGCGCCGAGCCACGAGAGTGCCACTGGCGGCCTTGGCATGGGACTCGTTGGGCAAGGGCGGGCCCTCGACGGTCATGGAGACGACTTGGAGCAAGGGGTGGCGGCTCGGGGGCAGCTTCGACGTTGGGAGGCGGCGCTTTGGGGGCGACACGCTCGGTGGAGCAGAGGAGCTCGGGGTGCAGGGGCAGCGTGAATTCGGAGCATAATAGGGAGCTTGAGGCGGGGGTGTGGTGGTGTCAATTCGGAGCAAAGGAGACTGAGGCGGCGCTGTCGAGGGTGCGGCGGCATTGATCTGGAGCTAAGGAGTCCAAGGCGGCGCTAATCCGGGAGCTCGGGGGCGCAGCGGCGCGGTCCGGAGCAGAGGAGGGAGCTCGGTGGAGGCAGAGGCGGCAGGGAGGGAGAGAGGGAGGAGAAGAGGAAGGCGGCGGTGACGGACGGAGGACGGTGGCGGCGGCCTGAGGGCGGCACAACTCTCTCTCTCTCTCTCTTATACACACACACACACAACCATAACCCTAGCTCTGATACCATGTTGGAATGAACCCTTGATCTATTTCAACGGGCCAAAGGCCAAAATATACAATTACAAGTGTAGGTAAATATGCAAAGAACACCCTATACAAGAGACATATCTAACAAATACTTACGGTGATTCGAACTTTATCGTGTTTTTAGAGGGGTTTCTCTACTTACAAGTTTTCAGTGCTTTTTCTGTTTGTTTATTATGGGGAAATTTGAGCTAGACAACTAGAGTTAGCTCTCCAGAAATCCATTAGAATCCCTCAGTGGTGGGAGTTAAACATGTCTAAATTAATTGGTGTGTTGAACTATTACATGATTATTTTTTAAAAAAAAGCATTAGTGTTGGATAGTTAACCAGGCATTTAAAAATTAGTGTCGGGCGGAATTTTTTGAATTCAAGTTTGATTTTTTCGTGGAAATGTTTTGCCAAAATCGGGACTCAAACCCACACCATCACGTTGCCAGTTACCAAGACTTACCACTACGCTAGGTGAGTGCTTGTGTATAGCATATGGCAATTTGCGCTATTTGAGCTTCAAATTAGAAACCAAAGTAGACCAGTACTGTTAAGACAAATGAAACCAAGTAAATAAGTACTGATTACTAAAATGCAAAAGCAAAGGCAACACATAAAAGCTATTATATGTGAAATTATGGCCCGGTATTTTACTTGACATCTGATGTTTCCCAATATGACAGATATGCATGGAACTAACTAGTACAATTTAGGTTAGGTAGCTACATTCTGGAAGGTTGCGTGTATATATATAGTTCCTTTTTTTGTTTGGACTTTGTTCGCAGAGAACTCTTGCTGCTAATTGAAGGCAATGCAACTGAAGTGATTTAACTAAGCTTGAACTTATGTTCCCACTGTCACACAGCAACTGAAGCTAGAAATTTGCAAAGTTGAGCCTTGCTATCTTCAAATCGTTTGTTGCACTAAAATGGATAAATAATACATACTTTCTTCAATTGAATTTCGTGGATCTAATTGCACCCTTGATGTGTTTGTTAATCTGACCAGTACATTTATTGTATGCTTTATTTCCTATTATAATTATGTCTGCTTGTTTATGTTTAGCAGTGAAAGCTTTTGCAGATCAATATCGCTCTTCATAAAGATCGTTTCAGTTATGTTTAGTCTATTGATAGCAAAATGCATCTCTTTCCCCTTTTAGTTATCCCTGCTGAAAATGGGTTACATGCATGGAAATATCTTGAAGATCTGCAAAACCATATTGACCTTGTATTGACTGAGGTTGCAATGCCTTGTTTATCTGGCATCGGTCTGCTTAGTAAGATCACGAGTCACAAAATTTGCAAGGACATTCCTGTGATTAGTAAGTAGCTTTCCTACTCAACCATATTGCTCTAATACACTTATAAATTTTATCCTGGTTAATTTCTTAGTTTAAATACGTTTAGCTGCTACACTGGTGTCGTTTCCATGCAGTGATGTCTTCGAATGACTCTATGAGTACAGTCTTTAAATGTTTGTCAAAGGGAGCAGTTGACTTTTTAGTGAAGCCTATACGTAAGAATGAACTTAAGAACCTTTGGCAGCACGTATGGAGGCGATGCCACAGTGTAAGTAGTTTGTTGTTGGTCTAGATTTCATGGCGGATATAAGTCCTCAAAGTTGCTTCAATTCTACTTCTTTATCTGGATTTGTTTTTTGATTACTCTTAATCAAATTTGCCTCTTTGGAATTCAGTCCAGTGGAAGTGAAAGTGGCATCCAGACACAAAAATGTGCCAAACCAAAAGCTAGCGATGAATATGAGAATAACAGTGGCAGCAATCATGAAGATGGTGACGACGACTTTAGTGTTGGACTCAATGCTAGGGATGGCAGTGATAATGGCAGTGGCACTCAAGTACGAGATTGTTCATTAATTCTCTTGAAAAGTATTTTTTACCCTTAGGTCTTGTTTGGATGGGCCAGGATGGAAGATAGTGATAGATGTGAAATAAAGGCTAGTAATAGAATGCTACTCAGGGAAAAAATCCCGGCCGGTTACTGGTCTTACCGGCGGCGCCTGGGTGAACAGTAACCAGCCAAAATTTCAGTTTCAAATTTGAATTTTTAACTGCATAATGCACTTCCTAGGTTGTTTTACGCCTATTTTGTGCTAGATTACGTATTGTATGAGCTAAATATGTTTGAATTATTGTTTTTTGCCGGTTTGCACTTCATATGAGTTAAATATGTTAGATAACGTATTGTATAAGCTAAATATGCACTTCATTAAACACTTTCTAATTCAAAATTCTGGCCGGTTTTTCCGGTTTTCAGGGTTACAACCGGTCCGGTTACCGGTTTTCAAAAACCCCAGTTCAAAATTCAGTTTCTGAAAAATGGCCGGTTTTTTCTGGGATTTCCGGTTACCGGTACCGGCCGCCGAGCGGGATTTGCCCCGGTAACGGTTTTTGGATCCTTGATGCTACTTATAACAAAATGTAGAAAAAAATTGGCCCTTCCAAAGTAGTAGGGACTGATATGTCTAATAGTCAGAAAACTCTGTTAGAACTATGAGCTTTTTTTGGATACTTCGTTCTTACTAAAGTTACAGGAACTAAAGATCAAATCTGTCCATCGATTTACAATGGGTTATTTGGACCTTCTGTTCTAATCTAACCCTGAATTCACCCTTACAACTAATAGTAACAAAAAATATGTAATTTCAAAATATAAACAACCTAGTAGATTTACTCTGTTTCCTACTTGCTGTCTATTCCCAATTGATGGCATCGTCTCAGACCATGTTTTACATACCTATGAATTTACCCTCTTCAAGTATATCCGATACTAATAATATTTTTTCCCCGTGTGAACTCTGTCATCACCTATTTTATTGTGCGTATTTATTTATATAATAAAAAACCTCTAATTTGTGCAAGTGATGAGAGAGTATGAGAGGTTTCCTTATTTTTCTTGATTTTTCTCAAGATTTTGACCTCGTCATGGATAAATTTCTATACCTCCCCATCTTGTTACCTCCTTGGTCAATGCCATTGGCTGCTCAAAACCTTACCATCGGCCATATCAAGAGGTCTATGTAATTGTAATTTTGTCTTGGTATCTTCAGAAAATTACATGTTGTTACTAATTTTCTCCTTTCAGAATGATTCAATGAGACACTTGTACATGGTGGAGGAAGTACATCCAAGTACCCCCAAAAAAATCCTAAACAATCTTCTCTGTTGGATTAGAAAGATTGGGTGGTCTAGAAACATTAACATGTACTGTAAATTTCTCTATAACAATTGAAATTCTATATGTGTTTTTCTTACCACCAGCAAAGTAATGATATCCCTTGGAGGTATATCGAGTTACTCACCAAAAATCATCAACTAAGTCCCAATTCAGCATGCAAGCAACAAAATAACGGTAGGAAAAAAAATACAGTAATGTGGTAGTGCAAAAGCCAAAAGGTATAAAGGATTTTTGTGAGTTAAGACCCATCGTAATCTCTAATGACTTGGCTATTGCCTATTATGACATTCCATATCACCTCAAATTAGGTCGTGAAGGGTACTTTTATGGTCTTGCTTAGACCATAACGGGTAAACACCGCAAAGAAGATGGCCAGGCGGCGGCGACCTTGGGGGAGAGAGGGGACTAGAGATGGGATGGAACCTTGTTATTCTTTCTTGCTTAATGTCAACGATTACAATAGACCTCCTTATATAGAGTGCTTTTCTAATAATTATGTATAAGATCAATCTAATAGATAGTCTTCCTAACTAATAGATGATTTTCTTAACTAATAGATAACCTTCCTAACTAATAGTCAATAGATAATCTTTCCAAATAACTAATTCCTATATAAGGAAACTATTTAAGGAAATAAATATTCTTATTGAGGAAGATAATCCCTTCCCAATCCCAATGCTACAGTACTAGAGTAATGTTCGCGCATGGTATTGCTACAGTATCAGGTCATGGTTGCGGCACCTGAATACTGTTCACACACTCTGTTGCTGCAGCACCGCATCATGGCTTCCATGCCATAGCAGTTATATAACAGTTACTCACTCGATCTGTGTAATATTTAAAACTACGAGATAAAATAACTGGTTTACAAGTGCCAAATAGTTACAATAGGAAAATTAAGTTATTTAACCCTTGCATCAATACCTTCCAATAAAACCAACATACAACATTACTTTCTTGAATTGAAAAATAAAAGTGGACCTATTTTTTTATAATTTTCTCTATATGTAAGATAGTTATGCCAATGCATTCTCATGCTATCAATCTATTTTAAAATGCAGAGTTCATGGACGAAGCGTGCTGTGGAGATTGACAGCCCACAGCCCATGTCTCCTGATCAACCAGCCGATCCACCTGATAGTACTTGTGCGCAAGTAATTCATCCCAAATCAGAGATATGCAGCAACAGGTGGTTGCCAACTGCAAATAAAAGGAACGGCAAGAAACAAAAAGAGAATAATGGTATCGTATGCTTTACAGCATCTGTTGTACAAAAGAAAATACACCTCTTCACACTACTGTCACTCAACGAAATTCCACTTTTTTTGTGCAGATGACTCCATGCGAAAATACTTAGAAATAGGCGCTCCTAGGAATTCAAGTGTAGAGTATCAATCTTCTCCAAATGAGATGTCTGTTAATCCAACAGAAAAACAGCATGAGACTCCCATGCCCCAAAGTAAATTGAAAAACAAAACAATGACAGAAAACGATTGCAGAAACACACTGAACGAACCAACTACTCAAACTGCTGATTTGATTAGCTCAATAGCGAGAAAGACAGAAACCAAACAGGCAGCTAGAATCACTGATGCACCTGATTGCTCCTCCAAGAAACCAGATGGGAATGATAAGAATCACGATTCTCCCATCGATATGACATCCCAGGAGTTTGGTTTGAAGAGATTGAAAACAACTGGAGCTGCAACTGAAATCCATGATGAACGAAATATTCTGAAAAGATCAGATCTCTCAGCATTCGCCAGGTGCAAAACATAATATCAGTGTCATTACTAAGTTATGAACGCAACAGTAAGTGGCATGCTAACTGTCTCTTATCTTGCAAGGTACCATACATCCGTGGCTTCCAATCATGGTGGAGCAAGATTTGGGGGAAGCTGTTCACCTCAAGACAACAGTTCAGAGGCTGTGAAAATGGACTCCACCTGCAAGATGATGTCAAATTCAGATGCTGCTCCAATGAAGCAGGGCTCCAATGGCAGTAGCAACAACAATGACATGGGCTCCAGTACTAAGAATGTCATCACAAAACCTTCTGCGAGCAGGGAGAGAGTGATGTCACCATCAGCTGTTAAATCTAACCAACATACGTCAGCATTCCATCCCGTGCAGCACCAAACATCGCCAGCTAATGTGGTAGGGAAAGACAAAGCTGATGAAGGAATTGCCAATGCAGTGAAAGTGGCCCATCCAAGAGATCCACAACAAAGCTTTGTGCAGCATCATCATGTCCATTATTACCTCCATGTTATGACACAGCAACAAGCATCAATTGACCGTGGATCATCAGACGCTCAGTGTGGTTCGTCCAATGTGTTTGATCCTCCCATGGAAGGTCATGCTGCAAACTATAGTGTGAATGGGAGCATCTCAGGTAGCCATAATGGAAGCAATGTGCAGAACGGAAGTAGCACTGCTGCCCATGTTGTGAGACCAAACAAGGAGAGTGTTAATGGTATCATGGACAAAAATGCGGCTGGAGGTGGCAATGGAAGTGGGAGTGGCAGTGGTAATGACAGGTATCAGAATTGGCTCAGCCAACGAGAAGCTGCGGTGAACAAATTCAGACAGAAGCGGAAAGAGAGGAACTTCGGAAAAAAGGTAGCCTGTTTTCAATTACACGTCTGTTAAAGCAGTGAGTCCTAAAATTAATAATAATTACTTGAAGGGCCCTTTCAATTGGACTCAGTATAACTAATAGCTATCCAAATGGTTGGATAAATAAAATCAGAACTGATGCAATTGCTTAAAAACTGTCACTGAACATAACTTGTAATTTTGGTTTCATTTTATGAAAAAGTGGAGCCGGGACTGCTTGTCCTTTGGTTCTAAAACAGTACAATTGCTTTGTGTGAATCTGAACTACTTTTGAAAGAGAACAAAAATGAAATGCTTATGTTACTTCCAAGTATGTAAGGCCGTAAGGGCCTAACTTTTGTAAATACCAGCATAAGAACACTAAGGGCCGTCTAGTCTTGGAGAGCGAGGTTTTAGTTGCAACCTATTACTAAGTTTGACGCTACTGTTTCATTTTCCAAAACTCACTCTTTCCTGACTGCTGTGCCCGTATATGGTTTGTATTGGACCGGTATCTTTCTAATGGCTTTGTCTGCCTATTTTCAGGTGCGCTACCAAAGCAGGAAGAGGCTAGCTGAGCAGCGGCCGCGGGTTCGTGGGCAATTCGTGCGACAATCTGGACAAGAAGATCAGGCAGGCCAAGCAGCAGACAGATGACACGACCCTTCTAATCCAACGCGGCATCTGCTTCGACACATGGAGAATTACGCACTTCATTCCATTGCTGATAGCAGCTCATTGATTCCCACATTAGAGTGCCCAATAAATAAAAACTTTTATGATTATCGTCTGTGGCTAACTCCAGGTGAACATTTGTACTATGGAGATCGATGCGGCCATCGGTCGCAGTACTATGTTAGACGTCGTTATGGTTTGCGATCTTCAGTTCCCTTGCAGAGGTGTCCTTAGTCGAGAGTCTTAAGGAGGAGCAAACCAGCAGCGACATTGCTATTGGATCACGCGTGTTAAAAATATTTACTTTTTAGAACGAGCTGACGTCACTTAATGTTTCAGCAGTTCATTACTAGGTGGTGTTTTCAAGTCAAATATTTACTTCTCTTCTGCTTATATTTTGGTCTTGCAGTTCTCTGTACCGTCGGTTCAAAACTAAGGGTGTGTTTGGTTGTTGGATGGAGTTGAATGAGATGAGATGGTTTATACCCTGTGGTTCCATTGTTTTTGTGAATATCTAGTTCAACATGTAGAGAATATTCTACAAATTTGTATTCTGAGATGATTTCATTCAAGCAATCGAACACAGAGATGGATTTGTTTTATTGAACTAACTCATACATGTATCACTTGGTATATACCAACCAAACACATCCTAACTACATACCATAACTACGTGGTTTGTGACGCTTGATATCGCAGGCCTTTGTTATTGTGCTCAGTAATTCCCTTTTTCCAGAATGAAGGGCACGAAGAGATGCTTAGTTGCTAGGTCCTGAACTGAACCATGGAAAGAAATCCCGGCCGGTAACCGGCGGTTACCGGCCGGTAACCGGATACCGGCCAGGGGCCGGGAGAAAAAATCTCGCCCGAAAAAAAATCAAATGTGTTTTGGGATTTCTGAGCATTGGATGCTCTGTTTTGGGTCTCCCTAATGCTGTTTGCATGTGCTAGATTATTCCCTGCTCCCCCTTTTTGCTTTTTCTTGTCCAGAGACTTGTCCTCTCTATTCTCTTGTCTTCCTTCCTCCTCACTTCATCCATTTGGAGCCACACGAGCAGCAGCCAGCAGCAGCCATTGTTCCTCTCTTCTCTTGTGTTTCTCCTCCTCACTCCTCCACTTGCAGCTAGCACAAGCAGCAGCCATTGTTCCTCTCTTCTCTTGTCTTTCTCCTCCTCACTCCCTCCACTTGCACCAACACAAGCAGCAGCCCTCTCTCTCTTGTCTTCCTCCTCCTCACTCCTCAACTTGCACAAAGACAAGCAGACCCTCTCTTCTCTTGTCTTCCTCCCTCCTCACTCCTCGATTTGCGGCTAGCACAAGAAGTCGAGGCGCAGGTGTAGCCCTCTCTTCTCTTGTCTTCCTCCCTCCTCACTCCTCTACTTGCAGCTAGCACAAGTAGCTAAGGGCAAGCAGTAGTAGTATTACGTGGTAAGTATTATTTCTTGAACTTTTACATTCTTGGTTATAACTTATATTATGTAGTTCATCTCATCTTTAGTCCATTAATCTAGAGTGTGCATAGGGGTTTGGAAGTTAGATAGACTTGTAGAAGAAGAGATCTTAGCATGTTGCACATCCTCTTATATTTTAAATAAGGTCGTAGACTTGTAGTTCATGCTGAAATGAGTTCGTAATAACCAATAAACCATTGAAAATATAAAAGAAGATCAAAAATTGACCCATTTTTCATCCTATATGGATTATGGTAGGTGATGGCTTCTAAATCTATCAATGTTTGGGAACATGGAGAGAGACTAGGAGGTGCTGGTTGGAAGTGCAGATATTGTAATCTAACAAAATCAGGCGGAGGTGTCACCCGCCTAAAAGAACATCTTGCTGGGAGACACAGAGATGTTGTTGCATGCAGCGGGGTTCCGGCGCAAGTCCGCAGGCTCATGCTAGCAAGTCTTGATGAAGCGAAGGCAAGAAAGAAAGCTATTAAAGAAGAACGACTCCGAATGGAGCAAGTTGCAAGAGAACCTGTAGCTCGTGGCCCTTCATCTCAAAATGTCTTCGATGATGACGAGGAAATGCAGATGGAATGAGCTCTCTTACACAACAAAAAAAACGAGAGGCTGATAAGAAGAAAAAGAAAAAGAAGGAGGACATTGTGGAAAGCGACGACGAAACAGAAACTCCACCATCTGATGAAGTGCAGTACCAAGAGTCTGGTGACAGTAGCTCTCCGTCGTCTGATGATGGCACTGATGGTGGGAAAACGCATGATGCAACACAAGACAAACCATTGGAATTCACCTGTGAGCAAGATTTCGTGCATGCTACCCAGGATGAAGATCATGGTTGTCATCGACTCAGTGGGAAAACAATTCGTAAGACTTATGAACGTAAGAGTCGCAAACAAGATCGTTCTCAACCACATGACTCTTCTTCCTGTGAATCCCATGCTACCTCAACGACTTATGGACGTCGAGATGCCAACCTATTACCTTCTGGTGATGATTCTCATTCTTCAGAAATTTCTTCTTATCCTACTCACCATTACGGTCTTGTACCCCTCGACAACAATTCAAGAATGGTTTATCAGTGGGTGGAACCCGAATATTACCAACAAGTTTATAATTATTGGCTACAATATGCCCATGAAACATACACTTGGGATCAATACAAAGCCCACCTTGCTCAATATAGCGGACTTGTACTCATTGATAATAATGAGTATATTGCACAACCTTCGCGCTTCTCGACAATGTATTGGTATGACTTGCTAGTTTCCTACACCATAATTGTTTATATTGTTTTTAGTATGCTAGTCAAGTTATTATTCATTAGTCATTACCATTATCTTATGTTTTTCTTTTTTTAGATGCTGCTGAGTCCTTCGGGAGGAGAGAGCTACGCCAGAGAGTGAAGCTAGGAAGGTTTTCTTTGCAATTGCTACTTCATTAACCATTTTACAATTGGTATTAAACAATTTTCCTCCATTTCCGGTTTCACCGGTTTTTCCGGTATTTTCCCCGGTTTTCCGGTTCCGGCGACATCGGTCCGGTTACCGGTTGGACCGCATTTGAATTCAAATTTCGTTCGCTGAAATTTGGCCGGTTTTTTTCCGGTATTACCGGTAACCGGCCGGTAACCGTTACCGGGCCCCGAGCGGGATTTTGCCCGGTAACGGTTACATGAACCCTGAACTGAACCAAATCCGTGAAAAAATTTAGACAACATTTTTCTGAAACACAAGGTGAGTTCATGGACGCCATACAGAATGTAACTCCCAAACAACATCCGATCCGAGACACACCAGTGCGAACTCTGCAGTTTGCAAGCGCTACCGTGCCCTAAATCCTAATGTCTGCTACCTGGGTAGAAAAAGTCTGCACCGTTTTCCTTCACTTTAAAATGGAAGTTCCAAACTTTCTGCCCTTTCGGCCTTTGCTCGCTGAACATCCCCTTATTTACCACCGACAGCTGTTGGAAACATTTTGACCACTTCAAAAGTTGTATATCAAGGGTAAAATGGAAGACGCCAACCTTCAGAATAAGACAAGGTTGGCTGGAGAAAATTTATCACAAGAAGAACCTAACCTGTCCATGAACGTCAGCAGCCAAACCAGTGCTCAAAGGTGCAGCTTTAATCACAAGATCCGCAGTATAGCGCAGATGTAAAAGAAGCCCCACACCCTCCTCACTTGAATAAATATCCTCATGAATAAGGACCACCAGCAAACAATTCTGCTAAGAAATAAACAAAGCATAAAGAACATGAATATGAGGTAAAGAAAGGGTATTGGCAATGTTTGGTTGATCTAACTTTTACCATATCAGACGTAAGTGTGACACAATAATGCAAGAAGTCCAAAACATCGTCCACAGAACCATGGGTGGCAACTTCCAACAGTGAAACATCGTCTATCATGATCATGAACTGCCCTGCATTTTCTCCTGTCCTGTTTGCCTCCACCACTCTCTGAATGTCGTTGTACAGTCCAACAAAGCTGTCAGCAATGGCACCTCCCCTTGTTCCACCTTGAGTAAAGAAGCAAGCAAATCGGTGACTCACTAATTATGCAGCATCATTTGGAAACAACACAAGGTGTACAAACGGCTGCTTGCCTGGGAATGCCTGCAAGTCAAAGAAATGAAGTCTCTTGCTCTTCCTATGCAGGGAGAGGTTACAGCCCTAGCAAAATTCAGAAGAAATAATGAGGTGTTCCACTGTTACATTTCAAGTAGCACGGGCATCCAGCTTCCAGCATGCATGTTGTGTCAGGATGTCCAAATCAGGTCTCATAATAACGGTAGTAATCTGAAATTAATGCCTTGCAGCCACCAGTGTGTCAGCCAAAGTTAAACCACTGGTGCATTTTATTTGAGTTTTGCAAACGGCAAAGACCGTCCAGTTCCCAGCTGAGCTGGTTATCTAAATACTAAATAGTGTCTCAGCCAGTTCATGGGCTATTGCTGCCAGAAAATGAACAGAATAGATACTGTCAACCCTATTTGATCAGGTACTGCTTTTCTGAACATTACTGTACACAGTTAAGAACTTAAGATCGATATATTTACATCTTAGTGTTAACAACAAGACTTTAAAATTCTAACAATTCTGAAGGACATATTGACGTTGAGGAAGGATATCATATTGTAACAATTTAAACTTTTGAAGTGGGAGTGTTTGTTGTGAGACGATTGATTCTACAATAGATTAGACCAAGAGCTTAGTGACTAGATTCTAGACCCAGTTACACCTTCTCATATTATCTGATGGACTACCACCCATTTCTTTACATCCAAATTCATTATAATCCTACAAATTTACGCATAAATCAATCGGCGTAAGTAGGTGCGCATTTACATACTTAAGTCAAACTTACAGCTCTGCCATACTCACAATCACAAGTGTGTGATTCTAACTGTGTGAGCGAGTGTTGAAACGTGGTTAATAGGCGAAACCTTGGCTGTTGGGAGGGTAGGGTAAGCACATGACGTGCTCGACGAAATACGGGTGGCCTGTTGGGGGCGCGTACCATCTTGCGGAGGACGCGGTCGTAGTGGGAGAAGGGCTGCGCGAGGGCGAGGAGGGCCGCGCCGCCGCCGCTGACGACCGCGCGCTTGAGGAGGAGATGGAGGACGAAGGCCGCGGGCGCCTCCACGCAGTCCTCCACCACCACCACGCGCGCCCCGGAGCCCATCGCCTCGCTCAGGAGGTCGCCCCCACCGTACTCCTCCATCTGCCTCGCCCACTCCTCTTCGCCGGAGAGATTAACTGGCGGCGGCGGCGGCGGCTAAGTGGTGTGATAACAAGACGAAGGCGAAACGGGCCACTAGCCAAAAATACGCAAGTTAACTTTGAAGTAAAGGGTAAATGGGCGCATGTTTGGGGGCAGGAGAGGGCGTCCACGTCGCCACTTTTTTCCCCCGTCCGATCACGCGCTGGTTTGCGTCGACGCCGTCCGATTGTTTTTTTGGTTTCGCGTGCCTGCGTTGCTCCTCTGCCTCGCGTGTCCCCGCTGCCTCCTTTCCTCTTTCTCCCTTCGCCGCCTCCTATCCGCCGCCGCCTCGGTCTCAGAAGGATTCACTAGAGAGGACATAGGAAGAGGAACTTGAAGGGAAGATAAGGGAGAGGTACTGTTGTCCTGCCCCCTCCGAGAAATCCCCAATGATGTTCTTGCATGCACCATTCTGACTGGTAGCTGTCTCTTCTGTTTTCCTTTCCTGGAGTGGTTTCTTGGTTTTTGATTCCGACATGCCATATTCTTACTCCGCTGCTTTGATTCGATTCTTATCGCTCATGTTTTTCCCCATTTGTTTTCTTTGTCTGCTTTTCAGAAATTTGGAGTTATTTTCCTTTGTGTGATTCTTGGTTGGTGCTGCACGATTTTGGCTCTTGACACGCTTGCTTGAGATGAGCTATAGCCTGATTCGACATGACAAGATGTGTGCTTTCTGGGAAGTCGAAGCTCCCCTGTTGGCCACTGTACTATGGGATGCGTGGGAATGGTGTTGTATGCCGTGGAGTGGATGAAATCTGACCTCCCTTTTGCAGGATTTGGTGGCTTGAAGCTAAAATTTTGTGTGAATTGTGACGGTTTCTGGTGATTCTGATTGACATAGCTGTGTCATAATAGTCTCCTGCCTTGAGAATAGGAAAATAGATATTAGTACATATGGATAGTGTCCAGTTAAGCTTGTCAATGTGTGAAATTGTTGATGGGAGCTAAATGATTGCTGTGCTATCTTTGGTTTAGCAACGTGATTAAACTTTCTCATCAATATTGTGCTTGTTAGGTTTGATTAGACCAAGTTAATAGGAAATTCCAGAAAGTTCTTCTGAGACTGCTGGGATTGAAAATTTGGACTCAGCATATTCCACTTCTGTTAGTTAGCCCCTTTAGTTTTTTATGGGTTTGCTGGATGAAGTCTCGTACTCCTGTCTTGTATATATTACTGTGCTTACCAGGCGTGTTTTGCTCACCTGTGCACTGTCATGTCTGGCATGCATCATCAGCGTACTGGATATCCGTTTAGTTCACTTGTCGACTTTGCTAATGATTCATTGGGCCGTAAGTTAGCTACTTGGTTACTTTTTGGATAAAAAAATACACACTCTGTTAGATCCCTATAGTTGATTGTTTCATTTTGATGTGTTGTGCAGACACAATATTTTCGCTGTCACCCTTTGCAATCCACACTAGAAAATTGCTCTCTGACCCAAAATGCACACTTGTTGTTCAGGTATGTAAGCTCCTCAACATGTTTAATATGTTTTACTGGAGCATAAAGGTTCCTTATTAACACTAGCATGAGCTCCTTCACAGGTACCTGGATGGAGTGGATTGTCGAATGCGCGCGTTACAATATTTGGTGATGTATACCCTTTGCTAGCTGAACAACAGGTTCATATTTAGCTGCCTTTGTTGTTTGATATTGCAATCAGCTCCGTAAATACTTTCCTGTTAATAAATGGCATCTTAATCATTGCAAATTAGGTTCCAAGTCCTATTGTGAAGCTACTATAGTGTGAAAGCTATATGTGGACTGCGATATCACAATAATGAATTCTCCAAGTTAGTAATTTTTTGTTCAAGTTAGTTTTTGATCTTCCTTTTTTTTGTCTGCACTTTTCTCATGGCATGGGCTTAAAGAGAGTAGTTGCTTTCTAATGTCTGTTGCAGAACACAAGATTGGATTGCATGATACTATTGCAGATTTATTCTTCCATTGGTGGTTTTAATGATTTCATGAACTAATGGTGATTGCATGCATCCCTCAGGAATGGGCTCATAAGCAATACGTGGCAAAACATCAACAGTAGGCATCTCAACAGTGGGCACATTTTTACTACTACAGGATGCAGAATATAAGGTCTGTGATTTATCGGGTTATGTTCTTCTATCATCTCATGTTGGTTGATCCATCTATCATTTACACACATGCACAGCTGAAAATATTTTTCTTCCCCCTTTCATTACAAAACAATATTCGCCTCACTTAGATACTTGTGTAAGTTAGGCTTTGGCACTGTTGCATGGGTAGATGTGAAGGAGTACGAAGCTATTCAACCTGACAAGATTGCAGTTGATGGTGGCGAACAAAGCTTAAAGGTAACAAACTAACCATACCAAATCACTGCCAGTGTCGCAAAAGGGGAGCTTGATGAGACTTCGGTGCGGTTGTTCTTCAAAGGGTGTGTCGTGCTCGGAGGAAGAGGGGAAGAAATTTTCTGGGATCAGGGTGGTGATGGAGAGGTCACCCGGGGTGCCTGTTCTTAGGGTGCAGAAAAAGCTCGATTTCTTTGTGGAGGAGCTGGTGGCTGAGCACTTGTCACTGATGGATGGCCTGTTGGTGGCGTTGCAGAATGGGATACGGAAGATCTTCGCTTTCACTAATTCAGAGAAACTGTACTTTCAGGCAAGAGTTTCTGATTTTTGTAATTTATGGTTTGCTCATACGCTTCTTTATACTTGTTCACAGAATCGGATACTCTAATATGATTTGTTTCACTCAGTTCAGTCAGCTCACTGAACTGCTGTTTTTCTTTTCATACTGATATGGTATTTCATTCAGTCTTTGTGTTAGCCACAGTTATAACTCACAGGATTGACTCTTCCGTTTTATCAAACTGAATATTGCGGTCGCCTTCTTGAGGCGTGTTGACGTGTTCACAGAATTATGTATACCATGTTTTGGAAATTCACAAACTTCACTGGTAAATTTCACAAAAGGATTCCTACTAAAACCTAGAAGCACCCAAAGCATAAACATGTCCTTCAACTTTGTCGTGAAAAACTGTTTCATTTGAGGGGTTTCTTGAAAATTGGCTTCATGAGCAAACCCAATCGGGTCGATGAAAACCCGGCCGGGTCGACCGGGTTTTTATGGATCAATTGCATCTCCGGTCTTGTGAGTGTGCCCGGCCCGGCAAAACCTCTGAGTCCGGTTTTTTCGGTTCAACCACCGGTTACACTACTACAGAAAAGGTCTTCATAGATGGTTCGAAAACGTCATCACAGACGGTTTCATGAGCCGTCTGAATTTATGGGTCAGTAATGACATGAGGTCATCACAGACGGTTTTTGAACCATCTGTGAAAATAGGCTAGAACCGTCTGTGATAATTACTTATCACAGACGGTTCTTGTTCAGAACTGTCTGTGATAGTTTTTCTATTTAAAAAAAATAGATCTTGAGCTAAACCAATCAATTGCTAGACAGTACTTTCCATATGTAACCTATGGCAAGACACATTGTAGAAGAGACCTATCTAGCAAAAGGGAAACTTAAAGGTTTCACAACATCCCCTCCGAATGGGAAAAAAGAATAAAATTACAAAGTTAAACTAGCTAGAATCCATCTGTGCCTCCAAGCTCCTGAAGAACTCATCAGCTTTTTGGATTGGTCTTGTGAGCTCCTCTATATACCTCACCAGCATATCACAAACTATTTTTGCTTGTCTTTCGAATTCGACTCAAGTTTGTCGGCAAGGAAAATTAGAGATGACCGAAAACCTTCGGTGGCTCTCCGGCATTAGGTACAAATAAAATAAAAACCATCAAACAGCCAACAAATTGTGTATGTTTTGGGGATATATATGTATCTTTCGGCAATCTACCTCCTGCGGCAGACATGGAGCTCCTGCACGTCCCTCCTCCTCTTCCTCGTCGGCTGCATCTCCTCGCCGAACTGCGTCGGGGAATTGAGGGCGGTCACCGGAGCTCAGCGTGGGGAGGGGAGAGGGAGAGATTGATGGAAGACAAGGCGGGGGTGAGTATAATATATAAGGACAGTGCCAAAATATTTCGCCTCCCGCGCAAGCGTTTAAAAATTTTCGCGAATCACAGATGGTTCATATTAAAAAACCATCTGTGATGAGCTAGTATCACAGTGTCAGTGACTTCAAGCCATGATAAAATCAGAGTGTTAGGCATTTCAAGCCATGGTAAAATCAGAGAGTTAGCCATTTCAAGCTATGGTAAAATCAGAGTGTTATGCATTTCAAGTTACAGATCGGTAAAATCGAGAGATACTTATCACAGATGGTTTGTATTCGTTTTTAATACAAACCGTCTGTGATGAGTACGGGAAGTCACAGACGGTTCGTGTCGTCTGTGAAGTATCACAGATGGTTCTGAACAAGAACCGTTTGTGATATTAAATATCAGAATCGTATGTGATACTTCACAGACGGTTTTCGACACGAACCGTCTGTGATATTATTTCTTCATAGATGGTTTTTAGCGCAGCTAGTAACATAGACGGTCGCTAAACCAAAGCCGTCTGTGATTGTATTTAATACAGACGATTTTGGTCAACCGTCTGTGATGAGGCGTCCAGTATTAACCTTTTTGTAGTAGTGTTAGTCCGGGTTTTATAACTACTAGCGGCCTTTGCGTTCCGCATGGCGCGCCAAAAAAGAGTAATTTTGTGCTACATAGTATAGACAGTTTGGTGTGCACAATAATGGTTTTTAGAATAAGAAAATCTGGACAATTTGTGTGTTAATTGTATTAGAAAGTTTAATATAGTTTGAATGTTATCGTGCATAATAATGACGACTTTAGTTGCAGCATGTAATATGGCACAAAAAAGTAAAGAACTGAAACATAGACAATATCAGTCATCAGTGGGAACTGTTTTCGGTGCAAAAGTCTGCAGACTAAGTTGCATTGCGCACAAAACATAGCGATCTGTTCGGAAAATATTACAACATGTCTGACAATATGATATAGCTGATAGACTGGGTACGTTGTTATGGAATAAGTACAAAAAATGCTTGAACTCTGTTATAGCAGTTTGCAAAATCAGTTGTAGATCTTCTTTGTAGAGATCGAACCGATGCTGTGCAGGAGCATCACATGGGGCCCCATGTTTTGTGATATAAAAAAAGCAAAGCGAAATGTTATGATAGAAGTCATGCACAACAGGTTGGAAAAGTCAGGTATGGAAAAATAAGCGCAGATACTATACCTCTGATCTATTCAGAGGTTTTTTCATCTGGTTGCCCTTTGATGATATTAGAGAGCGTTGCATTGGTAGATAATTCAGGTTCTGAGCTGTAGAGAAAAGGTGATATGTGAAGTTTGGATGTGAGAAAATGGCACTAATCATAAGATATATGTAAATGCGAGATAGGAGGTCATCTTTTCGATGCATTCGGCACGTGCAATTTCTTTCCTGCGAGACGACTTGCAATTTTTACTTTTACCCCCCCCCCCCCTCTATATCTGCTTTTTTAGTTAATTCAATGGCTTTTTTATTGCTTTTCAGAATGAAACTCTATTTTTTAATTGGAAAGCTATATATTCTGCAAGAATGTTAGGTTGTCTGTAAGGTTCTTTAACTTTTTCAATAGCAATATTAAGTCTCTGGTTTACAGAATTAACTTCCTTTTGTAGATCTTTCTCTAATTCTTCGATTGCTCCTTTTTTTCTTTAACAAATTGGGGAATCCAATATGGATTATGACGTGGATCGTATCGATTTCTTTTTGAATTTCTATGCGTGTAATTACTTCAGAACTTGAGCCTGAGTCCATCTTTCTATTATGTGTAATTACTTCGGAACTTGAGTCTGATTCTATTTTTCTATTCGAGCTTTTTTCCTATTCTTTTGGATATAGTTCTTGATACAATCCTGTATTTTTTTTATCTTCCTGTATAACTTCAGAATAATTTTTTGCTTGTGCGAACCAAAAGGAATGGTGATTTTGGGTATGAAGGAATGGTCCCTACCCCAGATTCTGGGAGTAAAAGCAAATTGATTCTCACCTCATGTTATGAGGATGTCTGCTATCAAATGGGAGCACACCAGAGTTTGATCAAGATGGAGTATCTAGAGGAGTCAGCATGGGAGCTCTTCCAAAGCAATTTGAGCACTAATGCTATTGTAGCCATCGAGTCACCCGCCCCTAACAATGTTGTAAGAGAGCATGCTGAAGCAATTGTCCAAAGCTGTGGTGGTCTGCCACTTGCACTGAAGGTAATAGGGAGGGTCGTGGCAGGACTAACAGAACCCAGGGATTGGAGCTTGGCTGTGCAAGCGACCAAGGATGACATCAAGGACTTGCATGGAGTCCCAGAAATGTTCCATAAACTTAAATACGGTTATGATAAGTTGACAGAAAAGCAGCAGCAATGTTTCCTGTACTGCACCCTTTTCCCAGAATATGGATCAATTAGCAAAGATCAGCTTGTGGAATACTGGATGGCAGATGGGTTGATACCTCAGGATCCCAAGCAAGGCCACCGCATAATCCGTAGCCTGGTATCAGCATGTTTGTTGGAGTTGCAAATCTGACTCCTCAGAGGTGAAAATGCACCACATAATTCGTCATCTGGGTCTGTCCCTAGTAGGGTAGGAAAACATTATTGCAAAGGCTGGAATGAGTTTGGAGAAGGCACCATGACACAGAGAGTGGCAAACAGCTAGGAGGATATCACTCATGTTCAATGACATAAGGGACCTTTCTGTCTCACCTGAGTGCAAGAATCTTGTAACCTTGCTAGTTCAGAATAATCCTAACTTGGACAGGCTAAGTCAAATAGTCTTCCAATTCATGCATTCTTTAAGGGTTCTTGATCTTTCAAACACCAGCATTACAGCTCTTCCACTCTGTAGAACATTGGCCAAGCTTTAGTATCTCAATTTGTCCCACACATGCATAATTGAGAGGCTTCCTGAGGAGTTCTGGATGCTCAAAGAACCAAGACATCTAGATTTAAGTGTTACCAAGGCCCTCAAAGAGACATTTGACAATTGCTCCAAGCTACACAAGGCAAGGGTGCTAAACATCTTCCGTAGCAACTATGGGATTCCGTGATGTCAATGATCTGAACATTGATTCCTTAAAGGAATTGGAGTTCCTTCGGATCACAATTATGCCGAGGATGTGTTAAAGAAGCTGTCCAAGACGCATCCTCTAGCAAAGTCAACACAGCGGTTTAGCCTCGAGCACTGCAAACAAATGGAGGGACACCGGTAATTAAAATTGTTGAGGAACCGTCGCTGGCGAGTCCAGTCCGAGCGATTATCTCGTAGACAAGCGTAGAATCGTAAGAACAATGCATGAACAACAAGAACAGAATAAGAGATAGAACACAGAGATGTAGGGGGACTTCTTGCTTCTCTTTATTCCTTCATCCATCGATCAATCTTTTACAATGAATAGCACCCCCTATTTATAGGCTACGACCCTGCTAGGGTTTGGGATGAGGAGCCCACCTTGGGCCAGACTCTGGCCTGGCCCGGTTTCTAACACTCCCCTTGGGCACTCATCCTTCATGTCCATGTCTCATCAAAACTCGAGAAAAACCCGTGGGAAAAATTTGGAGAAAGAGTACATTAATCATGTTCGCTATGTCGCATTTAATTGCCTCATTAAAAACCTTAGCCGAGAAACTTCGTGAAAACTCGTCAAGGAAAAAAGAGTACAATCCACCCAATTTCATTTAATCTCCGTGATTTACCTTTTGGGTACTCGGTCTTCGTGATCAAGCTTTAGTAATGAGTTCGTGAAGGTTCTCCCCGACTCGCACTTCTCTAAGTCTCATCATTCCAATTCCACATATGCATCTTTCAAAGCTAGACTGAAGTGACTTAGTGAATAAATCTGCAAGATTCTCACATGACCTAGTATGGAGTACTTTGATTACGTTCATCTTTTGCAATTCATGAGCATAGAAGAACTTGGGGTTGATATGCTTTTGTAAGAGGATTCTTCACAATAACCCATCCGCACTTGTGCAACACAAGCTACATTATCTTCATAGATAATAGTGGGAGTTTGTGCGTATTCAATCCACATAATCGCTGGATGTAGTGAATCATCCGCCAAGCCAAGCACATTCTCGTGAGGCCTCGTAGTGCTATTGTTTCCGAGTGGTTCGTCGAAATCGGTACAAGACACCGCTTAGACGATTTTATGGAATTACGGTTCCACCACATAGGAATACATAACCTGCTTGTTATTTATCGATGGGTCCTACAAGTACCATTATCGCATTGCCATTCATAGTTAAGTCTTTGTCCTTTCAGAGAATGTACCAAGTTCTTTGCTTCCTTAGAGGTATCGGAGATGTCCTTCATTCCTCGCCAATACCTTTGGTAGGTTCTGTACTATACCTTACTAATAGGTTCACGGCAAATGCAATGCCCGGTTTAGTCTGCTTTATTCAATACATGAGTGTT
Source organism: Ampelocalamus luodianensis (assembly GCA_036346255.1). NCBI lineage: Eukaryota > Viridiplantae > Streptophyta > Magnoliopsida > Poales > Poaceae > Ampelocalamus > Ampelocalamus luodianensis. Next base: position 18,647,398 of record CM070622.1, on the reverse strand, counting down.
TCTATCACACTTAAATATGGGAATTCCGGTCCCGGACTTCCTCCCCTCTTTTCTAGGTTTGTACGGTCATTGTCTTGTCAGAAAGCTCTCCCGACCATTGGCACCTTCAAAGGGTATGCCTTTCCAAAGCCGAACCTTTCCAACACCTTCCGATCAGTAGGTTGACTGATGTACTAAAATTCCTTGTGGGCATGCCCAAGCCGCAAGCCTAGGCAATATTTGATTTTCACCCAAATCTTTCATTTCAACTCGACTTTGTAAAAGCTTACTTTCTTAATACCTTTCGTGGTTCCGATGATATTCAGATCATTTTCATACACCGAGATTATACAAAATTCATTATGGAATCATCGTATAAATACAGTGGTTTATTCTCATTGTTCGTAGCCTTTCTTGCATAGAAAGTCGCTCAAGCGATTATACCACATTCGCTCGATTGCTTAAGTTCGTATAATGACTTTCTCGAGTTTCACATCGTATATATTTCCATTTGCTCTATCTTGGTTCGACATTAATACATTCGTATCTTCAATGTCCGAATCCAATATTTCATAAAGGTATGTTGGTACCCCATCCATCAATTTCAATTCTAACTTCAAGTTCATCGCCATTGAGATAAATGTCTAAAGGGGTTCGCCCATGATCGGAATAGGTTTCTTCATAATCATCTCCCGGATGTTCAATGAAACCTTATGCAACGAGCCTTGCTTCTTTTATTTCTCTTTTGAACAAATATCCACTTATACCCTACTGGTGCACAAGGGAGGCGACGACCATGTGCCCAAACGCCCTTCTTTTATTCGGAGAGAATAATTCGTTTTCACGCCTTCTTTCAATCTGATCTTTTCTTTCATTCAACGAGCGATCTGTGCTCGAATCAAGATTGATGATTGTGGCAAGTTTCTTTGCAAAGTATATGTCGACATTGGTCGTTGTCATATTCAAAGATTCTCCCGAGGTCATAAATTTTATAGCTATTTCTTCAAGAGGCGATTCTTCTAATGCTTCTACTTGCTCACCGCGCTTCCAATTGCAGGCAAGTCCCTTTAGTTTTTCACCGATGTGTGCGCACACATCCATGCCGATGTCTCCTTCATGGGGATGTTCACTGCACGCTTTTCTCGAAGGTTCCATACGGTGCAGTCTCAACCGCTCCCCTTCGTTCTGGGGCACTTCGGTGATCGGCCGTGTCAAGTCCTTCTTATCCTTTCCACCAGCGCCCCCGGTTACTTCGGATTCGAGGACCGGAGTTCTCGCCCTTTTTCGAGGCCTCGGACGGGATTAGGATACCTTCATTAGTATTTCAACCCTCTCCGGTGCATTGCGCATGTGCAAATGCTACTTGGTCACGCTCTTCAAATCACTAAAGTGGTCCGACGCTAATTTGCTAATATTTGCAAATCTATTATCTTCGGACTTCAATTGTCTTCTAGACTTCAATTCAATTATCTTCCGGATCGTAATTATCTTCGGACTTCTATGTGCTTCACTAGTGCGCGGGTCATATGCATAGATTTTAATTATCTTCTGATTTCAATTGTCTTCTAGACTTCAATTATTTCCGACATTATTATCAAGGGTTGATTTCTCCCTAATGACGGAAACTAATCTCATCCGATATACTATCAACGAATCGGGCATTATGCAAATCTCCATCATAGGGTCCAAACACTTGATTATGGATGTTGTTTCATAACCAATGTATATCCTGCACTTTCTGAGAAGACCCATTGCGATTCATTGCGGTGATGGTATAGGTACATAAACCTTACGACCAAACTCGCGAAGATGAGTAGTTTTCGGGTCGACCCTTGCGCTAGTTGCATAGGTGGACGGATGTTATGTCGACGATCTAAAATTGATGAGAGATCTGCGGCGGATCGCACGCCCCAACATGTAGTTGGTAAATTACAATTCTTCAAAGTTCGTTAGTCCATTCGGGTGTGGACATGCGTGCATGAATGCTCAACTTTCAATTCCCATTTTCATGCAATAATCATCAAATGCTTTCGGAGTAAGTTCTCCAGCGTTGTCCATTCATGTGGACTTCTCATGATGATGAGGGAAAATGTTTCTAATTTAATTATCTGCGAGATTTAGCTATACAAAAGCATGATCTCTCGTAGACAATAAACATACGTGCGACTATTCTGAAGAAGCATTGATGAGCACTATAAATACCTAAAATGACCCTTACGGGGGCTATATAGGACCGCAAAAGGTCTCCCTGGATACGGTCCAGGAATGCAAGGACTTCATCCTTCGCTTTCAGAGCAAAAGGTCTAGTAATTAATTTCTCGGTGGCACATGCGGGGCACACAAAATCTTTCCGATTCGAGAAATTCTTAACATTCATATCATGTCCTCGTGAATTGTTAATTATATCTCTCATCATCCTAAGACTTAGACGGCACAATCTATCATGCCGAGATAGAAAAGTTCGAGCTTTTAAATACGGTTTTCAAGGCGATAGGTAGGTGCAGTGCCTTAATATTAATGTAGTATAGCCCAATTTCATATGAAGGAAGACATTCTAATGCTATTTTTACTTTCTTCACGCTTTGTAATGAGCGTATTCTGCACCATACTCTTCTTCGCCTCTACATGAAAACCGTAGCGCAAATATCCTTGAGAGTTCTAGTCGATTCTGGGTACAACAAGTCTTCTTCAATGACCAAAGTTGTGCCGTTGGGAGTATAATTATGGCCCTTCCCGAGCCTATTATACAAGTATCACGCTCGCGATCGTCAGTAAGACTACCAACATTCTTGCCGATCGATCGAAAATTTCTATTTCTCTCGTATGGTATTCGCAGCCGCTACATGCTAAGCACACTTCCTCCATAGGCGCCACACGCGTTCTAATATAATGTACTTCATTAATATGTAGCGAAAGCAAGCAACACATAAATAAAATACTTGGATATCGTAACATAACTTGCTATTATAAAAACGGAAAATAAGTCTTGCAGACTCATAATAAGAATTTAATGCTTTGCTCTCCCGCAGCTTGCAACCATTATTCAATAATTCAAAATTTCGCTTCAATTACAACCGCAAGTTTCTATAAAGGTCCGAGTGCAATGCGTGCCTTTGGATCTAATAGGCTAAGTATTCAGAACTTCGCCAAATCGGCCCATGCGCGATCTTCTCTCTTGGCGCTACTACCGTGGCGGCTGTGGATGTCCAAAGGAGGGATGATGGGGTCGCATCGGGTGTTCACATTCATAAGTGCGGTAATGGATGTGAATCCTCCAGGCTCGCAATGGCGAGGTATGCCTCATGCTATCATTTGCCCTTCTTCTTAGACCGAAAACATCAATAATATGCGACGCACGACCTTACCCTTCTTGTTTCTCTCGTTCGTGAGAGGCTTCATCACCTTGTAGCCGCTAGCGTGGCTTCATGGCCAACATTGCTACTAGGTGGTTGCGAGATGAAGTTCTTTCTTAGAATATCATCTTGAGTTTCGCAACTTGCATGACGCCAATTAATTCGGCATACTTCATGTAGCCGTCTTGACAATAGTTGCTTGCGGATTGCACGCGCTCGGGTGAAAGGTAGAGGTCTTCTCGTCTTCCGCTCATCCGTGATTATATTACCACGTAATTGAAGATCGTTATAAATTGCATACAAATTCGACCATACTAGGTCGGTTCTCGAATTCGATTCGTGATGCTAGTCATCTTCATATTCATGCAAAAGTTCAAAGGATTACCGCTGTAATCTGCATAAAATGGTTGCAAAATTCTCACAATGCTCTTGAACCTGTGTTCGTGTTCCCGTATTTTTCTATGCATTTTTCATGATTTATCGCTATTTTCGTGATTAAAAGCAATATAAACAATCACGATAATCAAAACAAGAATGCGTAAATAAATCGCATAGAAATAATAATAACAAAGTTAAACATGCTTCAAGTTCAAAAGTATGCAAAAAAATGGATTCCCGGTTTTTCTCAAAAAAATGATTTTTCGCGAATCGCAATTTCAAAGCGGCGGCCAGAGAGGCGCGGCGAAGCGCCGCTACTGGCGGCGGCGCCACTGAGGTGGGGCCGCTACGAAGGGCGGGCGGCAAGCGGTGGCTATTGCGGAGCGCGGGCGGTCGCGGTCGTCGCGCCTTGCGGGGCGGAGATGTCGCCGCGGGCGACGGCGCGCGGATGCGCGGCGCGGCGCAGCTGGCTTTGCGCGGCGCGCGCGGCACGCGATGTCGATCGCGGTCGGTAGCGGTTCGACGGTGCCGGTGCGGCGCGGCGTGGCACGCGCCATGTGCGCACGACGGCGGGCGCGATTCGACGGTGCCGCAAATGAGCCTTCTTCCTCCTTCCTTACTTCATGCCATGGCGCAGCATGGCGGCCGGCGCGGTGCAAGGTGGCTACGAGCCATGGACGCGCGACGCAGCGGCGACCGAGGGCGACGGTATTTTACGAGGTGGCCCGGCCGCCGCCCGGCAGCGCACGGCCGGCCGACATCACACGCGCATGCGCGCGCGCGATTTTTTTTTCGATCGCTCATATGTAATCACCGCTCATATGTGATTACCGCTCATCCGCGACATCGCTCACGCGGCGATCACAGATTCACGCGCGACGATCGCTTATCCGCATATCGTTTCATGCGAGATTACCGCTCACGCGAGATTACCGCTCATCCGCGCTTCATGTTCATCCGCAAATATCGCTCACGCGAGATTACCGCTCACGTGAGATTACCGTTCATCCGCGCCATCGTTCATCCGCAAATACCGTTCATACGAGATTACCGTTCACGCGCGAGCATCGTTTCACGAGGTGCACCGTTCATCCGCACGGCATCGCATTCATGTGGCGACCGTTCATCCGCGGCGATCGTTTTCATGCGGCGCATCGTTCATCCGCGCGGCATCGTTTCACTACGGCGACATCGCTCATCGCGGTGCCGTTATCGCGGGCGCAAGCGCCGCCGCCTCGTGCCTCGTGCGGCGCGCGTGGCGGTGCCATCTTCAGTGGCGGGTGTGACACCAAAATCGGCGACGACGCGGCTCTGCTGTATCGTCGCCGTCCTTTTTTTGTTATCGTTCATGTATGCGATACAATATAATGTATTATGAGATTGCAACAGAGGCGCGACTTCATGCCGACATGTGCGTGCTTGCCGCGTGCTAGCGGGTGGTCCTGCTGTTGCCTCCGTGGCGATACGTGATGGCGGACTATGCCGACCGGTAACGTGTCGCGAGGTAGTGATACCGCTTGCAGCGGTGCCGCACATGATGCCTTTCATGCGATCGCATATACAACCTACGGTACAATCATCATCTACTCTTTCATGCAACCCACCGATCGGCTTGGCGGCGACTTCAAGTCGGCTCGCGGTAGATTAGAGCGGATTTGCACCGTAGAAAACCAATCTAGAAAGCCAAATTTGCGAATTGAAAGCAATCTAGAAAACGATTCAATCTACGAGTGTCGCTCATCGACGGTTACCTTTTCGATGCGAGGAGAGTCGATCGTGCGATAACGTGTTGAGGAACCGTCATTGGCGAGTCCGGTCGAGCGATTACCTCGTGACAAGCGTAGAATCGTAAGAACAATGCATGAACAACAAGAACGAATAAGAGATAGAACACAGAGATGTAGGGGACTTCTTGCTTTCTTTATTCCTTCATCCATCGATCAATCTTTTACAATGAATAGCACCCCTATTTATAGGCTACACGACCCTGCTAGGGTTTGGGATGAGGAGCCCACCTTGGGCCAGGACTCCCGGTCCTGGGCCCGGTTTCCTAACAAAAATAAGCCGCTAGCCGCCTGAAGACAGGACTTTTCGCTGGCCAAGTAACGAGCGTGACGTCGCTGGCAAACAGACGAGCGCAACGTGCAACAGAATCGAACGGCCGGCAAGAGAAGCGGTCAATCGGACGGAGCAAGCACGCGTAAAGAAAAGGCAAGAAAGAAGGAAGCAAGAAAACATGGGCGTCCACGCGCTACAGTGCAAGCTCAAACAGAGACGCAATGTAGCATGTGTTAGAAACAAAGTTATCTCTAACTATTGTAGATGCATTAAAACGGGCAGCGCTATTGAGAAACCGCGAGAGAAATGTTGTACAGAAGCACGTGAGGCCGCGCAAGCAAACACGAAGACCGAACTCAGCGACAGATCGAACGACATAGAAGCGAATAAAACATGATCGGACGGTAAAAAAACGGTGATGTGGCCTGGCCGAGCTGCGCCCAATTCTACCTCTATTTAACTGGGAGGATACTTTGAAGGCGTACTCTGGGTATGTCCGTACGGATAGCATGAGTCTTTGGAAGCGATTCACATGACAAACAGCGCCTGCTACATCTGAGGAGAGAGAGACAGAGGACATTTGTTCCTTCCTCAAAACAAATCTCACTTTCTTCTGTCGTTTGTTGAATTTTTGGTTGATCTAGCGTTTTTTCATCGTGTATTTGCAGATGTGACCACGACGAGAACATATTTGCAAAAATAGCATCTTTGACGCACAGTGGTCGTGCGTCACCTCGCGTTGGTGCACGACCACCGTGCGCCAACACCGACCCCGCCGCCGCGTGCCCGCCAGCCGGCCACGTCGGCCGCCACCTCAACTGTGCCAACCATATTGGCGCACGGTGGCCGTGCGCCAACGGGCCTGCGGTTGCCACGTGCTAGCTTAGTTAGGGTTAGTTATGTTAATTAGGTTAGTTAGGGTTAGTGTTAGGCTCGAATTTTAAAATATAGCAAATGAGTTCAAAAAATTATAAATTTTTTTATGGAGCCTCCTGACACTGTGTACTTGCTTGTGTAAATTTGCCATAATTTTATTCGTTTCGGATTTTTATCGCTATTTCATATAAGTGTCATGTTCATACGAATCAATAAATATAGAAAATGAGCTCCAAAAATTATGAATTTTATTTTGAAGGGTCCTCACGCAGTGGACTTGATTGTGTAATGTTTCGGAAATTTTATATGTGTTCTATTGTCTCAAAAATTTAGGATTTAGGTCGCAAAAATTTTGATTTTATGTTTCAGAAATTAGGGTTTCATGATTTCATGTGAATTAGAATATATTAAAAAAACTGCATTGCAACTCCATTGGAGATGTCGATATACAATATGGCGCTGGAGTACACACATAACAACCAAAATACGCGTACAAATATAGCAAAATAAAATCACATAACACACGATACTATATGGCTCACTCGTCTGAGCTACTACTCTCTGCCTACTGCGGCTGCGTTCGCATGCGCGGCCTTGTTTTGTGCCGAGTATGACCCGTGGAATACGTCTACTGGTCCGGAGAGCGTGTGTCGGTTCAGAGGGGGGTACAGAGACTGTTGAGGCAGAGGTGGACCAGTAGGCTGACTCTGGAGCAGAGTCTGGTAGGAGTACATGTCGTCATGATGAGCTATGCCGACCTGGGGGACAGCTCCGAAGAATTTATCCACGACAGAGGCTATAAAATCACTCCGGGGGTACGATGCCTGCAACTCTGGTTGCGCGGATGAGCTCTGGCCTTGGACGTCCGGGGTTCCCGCGTATCTGGAGGAGCTCTGGCCTTGAACGTACGGTGGGGCAGTGAACCCGGAGGAGCTCTGCCCTTGAACGTACGGTGGGACAGCGAACCCAGAGGAGCTCTTCCCTGCGTACGCTGCAAACCCTGGCTGCCATTGTCCGTACCCTAACGACGTGTACTGCTCTCTGCCATGAGCAGGGAGGCCCATATCGTCGTCATCAGTCGATGTGAACTAGCCATCAGCCCCACGGCCAACTAAAAGCTGCAAGACAAAACGATGTTAGTACAAATAAACACTCTGGACGTAAAGTGAGAAGCTCGTACCTCCCAGATGTGCAGAGTAGATGACCGAGGGGGAGTGCTAGTCTGTGTATTAGGTGCAGACGGCAGAAGTGATTCATCCTGATGGACCTATGGTGGGAGAACGACATAATGTTAGCGGAACGTAAAGCATAACCAAAAGAACTGAACGTAGATTTGTACATAGCGACTTACCTCCGCGTCGACCTGGCCCGCGGATGACCGATGGGGAACGTTACGATGCCTACCAGACTCGCTAGGCCGTGGTGACCTAGCGGGTGAGCACGCCCCCCCCTGGTGCCCAATGCGTAGGACATCGTCCGTCGAACGACCGCAGCTCAAGTTCTTTATCAGCTTCTTCGACTGTGCCGAGATGAACTTCAAATTTTTTTTTGATAGCCTCCTGGTGTTGTGTCTGGTTTGCCGATGCCATCCTCTGATGCGTTGTAGATGCGTTGTGCCCGCTCCAACTGTAGTGACATACACAACATGTTCATTAACGAAGAGTACAAATATCATCAATGGCCAGACCAGAGGTTGTAAGTGTCTTACGGCGTCATCACGCCGTGAAGCGTTGTGATGATCAAACGAGCGACGGAGGCTCTGGTGGTGCGTCTCCTCTGTCACCAGCTCTAGGTGCTCCGGTGGAGGAATGACGAGTCTTGTGCGCGTCCGTGGCACGTACCACTCTATGTATGCAATGTACGTCTCAGGGTCGTACGGACACGGGGCATGCAAGACATCCAAGTGCGCCCTCTCCGTCCATGTCGTAGTCCACTCGTGCTGGACTTGGCGCCGGTCCTGAGTATGCCCACCCTGCCTCGATCGCCTGCATTTCTGGAAGGATTAGTGTTAGAAAAGAAGATGTAAGAACTGTAAGCATTACTCGGATGAAGTTTGACTCACAAGTGTATGGCTCGCGGTAGGGGCCTGCCGTCCGGGGGGCATGACCTGGTGCGCACCAACTTGTCACATTACGTGCTGCACCGCGTGAGGCTCCACCATATGTGCGAACACCAGGTGGCAGTTAGTCGTCCACAGTGGAATGTTCCAGATGCATTGCACAGACAGTCCGTGCGGCGCTACCGTGCGCACGAACTGTGGATACCATGGATTCCATATGATGTCACTCTCGTGCAATGACTCGAACTCGTTGTACGATGTCACTCTCGTGCAATGACTCGAACTCGTTGTGGTACAACGAGTAGCACCTCACCGGTCTTCCACTGGCCCAGCACAGACAGGCAGCAGTCCACCGTAAGCCCATGGTGGGCCCGTCTACCTGGTCATGCGGAATGGGGTATGGGTGCACCACTATCTCGATGGTCGACCGCTCAACAGGAAAGTGCTCCAAACTCCATAGCTGCAGGAGCATGTAGCAAACGGCCAAGTTGGTAGCAGCGGTGCCACGACGCGAAGGACGGCTGATCCCCAGCTGTATTGAGGCATCGGGCTAGCCCCGCGTTAATCAAAGACTTGGCGACATGGTTGAAGCTGGGGTACAAAAAATCACCATTTGTTGTTGGAAACAGGACCCAACCAAAGAGCTAGAGAAGGTAAGCAACGAGGTACGTCTTAACGACCTCGTGAGGTGCACCCTGCGGGCATTCGCTGAACTGCCTCAGCCAAGCCTGGGGGACACCACATGCACCCTCCGGGAGAGGTTGGCTGAATCGCTGCTCCAGCCTGGCCTTCCAGTCCGCACTCAGAGGGCCCGGAACAAGCGGCTTACCCCGGATCGGAGAGATTGGTCAAGAGCGAGACGTCCGTCATCTCACCCCACCGAAAGTGGAAGGTGTGCATCTCGGGCCTTCACCTGTCGACAAGTGCCGAAAGCAGGCTGGCGTTTAGGGTGAACTGACGTCCGACCGAGACCATCCTCGCAAGGGGCAACAAGCCCGTGTCCCGGAGGATCGGGACGTAGCGATCGTCCAGCGCCCAGTAGTCCCTCCCCGCCCGAAGTGCCAGGGGCGGAGGGCCATCCGCGTCAGCGGTGAGCCACAGCTTGCACTGATGGTCGTCATCGTACAAGTGTTCCAGAAGCGCTGGTAGAGACATAGCTTGCAACATATGGAATAGAGGGAATATTAGTAAGAAGGTGGCTAATGACCATAAAATATTGTAAATTAAACATGCTAACTTTTTAATTGCAAAGTAGTTTCCCTGGGATGATAAGCTACATGATAAGCTGGCTTAATTAGATTATGCTCGTCTATTCTTCGATGGATGCATTTCTTATTATTTGATTTCGCTTTATGACCAAACTACTTTATTAATCAGTTATTACTATTTATATGTGTGTGTGTTCATTGCATGGTGCATGCATACTTGAGTACCTATTTTCTAACTAATTAACCTCGCCAGCACTGCATTTATCGCATGACATTTTCTTAGGTAGAAATTACGGATTTAGAACTAATTATTTATGTAACATTAGGTAAATTGGCTTCTAATAAAAAATTTACGAACAACAACAAAATTGCTATGCAGTTAATAAATAATTTACGAACGAACAAGTTTGTTGCGAAAAAATTGGCTTCTTGGTAAATTGGTAAACCTAGCAAACCTAACTACTTAAGTACGTAGTTAATAAATAATTTATGAACAACAAAAAATCGATGGAGATAAAAATTACCTACTAAATTGGCTTGTAATGACGGCTGTTAATAACGCTAAAATGTCTCGGGAAATATGATCAACACATAGAGCAACTGAAAGAGAGAGCGAGCGAGCGACTGACTGACTACGAAATGAAATCGCGTTCGTTCACTCGCTAATTTATAGCCGGGGGGAAGGGGGTTTTAATTTGCATGCAATAGACAAGATTACAGCGAATAGATTGATGAGACGGGATGACAAGATGGGGGTGACAGCGAATGATGGGTGACAAAGAATCTTGATTTCGGTGGAAAAGAAAAGCACAAACAAGAGGGATGTTTGCCTGCACAAGAGAGTACATATTTACAAAATAGCGATAAAAATCCAGAACGAATAAAATTATGGCAAATTTACACAAGCAAATATACGGTGTTGGGAGGCTCCACAAAAAATTTCATAATTTTTTAGACTCATTTACTATATTTTAAAATTCTTCCAAATTTAAGCCTAACACTAACACTAACCCTAACTAACCTAACTAATTAACTAACTAACCCTAACTAAGCTAGTACGTGGCAACCGCAGGCCGTTGGCGCACGGCCACCGTGCGTCAATGGTTGGCGCACGGCCACCGTGCGCCAACGGTTGGCGCGGTTGAGGTGGCGGTCGACGTGGCCGGCTGGCGGGCACGCGGCGGCGGGGCCGGCGTTGGTGCACGGTGGCCGTGCGCCAATGCGAGGTGGCGGCAGTTCCAGTATTGGCGCAACGGTGCTATTTTTGCTAATACATTTTTGTCGTGATCACATCTGCAAATACGTGACAAAAACGTGCTAGATTAGCCAAAAAATTCGTCGGTTGTTCCACTCCTCCCCTACGTGGCTACGTTCCCCGAGCACAGCACGCGCCTCAGGACGCGACGAACATGGGGTGTTGCTCCTCGTCGGAGGGTGGCAGCGAGAGGAGGGAGACCGCGGAGAAGTCTCAGATCGCGCCGGCTGCCTCAGGTGATGCGCAAGCTTCTCTCCCTTCTTCTTGATCCTGCTCCCGCTGATGTGGCACCAGTTCTTGGCCATTGATTTCTTCGCGTCGGGCTTTGCCGCGACGGTGGTTTGCTAGCTTAATCCCGCCGCTCGAGCCCCGGAGTAGTTTCTTAGTTTCGTGCGGTTGATCGAGTTCTGCCGGTTTGTGACTTTGGCCTTTGGGGGAGCGTTCTTTGGCTCTCGTGCGATCATGATGTTCTTGGTGTTTCTTCTCTTAATATTTGCTTGTGCTGTTCTTGAAATCTGGGGAGATTAATATATCATCAAGACATGGACGTGCCTTTCTTCTTCGTTTTCAGAATTTGGGACGCCATGTAATGTTTTATTGTAATTTTGGCTGTTTTGCACGTAATCGTTCGAGTCGTTGCATTGTTGGGAATTGAGATTTTTTACTTCATTTCTTTTTTTCCTTAGAAAGAATCACGGGGGAGATCCCCTGAATTGTATTGACTTATACTAAGTTTTAGTAAATTACAGGAAGCGATGAGGAGAAAGAGATTTCCAAATCGAGATCACATGCCGATCTCTAGGTGATTCTTTATGCCCATAGAGTGACATCTTCCGTGCATGATCTGAGGAGGCAATGTATCAATGGCTCGCGTGCCCTAAAAACAACTTCATGCCTATGATTCCAAATATGCTATAAGCAAAGTAGTAAGAAGATGTAGCCAGTCTTCCGAACACATGAGGGGCACGGTAGGCGGGGCAGAGCCGTAATGGTAGGGGTGTTGAAGGAGATGCCAAGTGCGCGCTAGAAGGATCATGCAAAGGGGCGGTCGAAGAAGAGATGGTTGGCATCTTCGATGCCAGTAGTGCAAACATCGCAAGTAGCATTATCCACCATGTTTTCAGAAGTAGATTGGTTTTCGTGTGCAACCTGTCATAGACGAGGAGGCGAGGAGCCATGCAAAGAACTTGACGCGATGCGGCGCTGCATTTCGCGAGACGAACCGCCAGTTCGGGTAAACATTCCCAGAGGTGTTATGTATTTGGTACAGGGCCGACGTACTCCACTCCAGGGAGGTTGATGAAGAGGGCACAAAGCGTGTGTCAGCAGTGGCCGAGAGCGCTACCAGTTGCAGCATTTCATCGAGCGCCTCGAGCTCGGACATCACCACGGTAGACAGCCGCGGCACTAGGCCCATCCGGACCCCTGCCGTCAGGACGCGCGCTACCGAGTCTGCCGGTCTCTCATAGTGGGATAATAGGGTAGGGAATCAGTGGCTCAAGGGTCCGCATGGTAACCGCGCATTGAGCCAGAAGGAGGAGTGGCGGCCGTTGCCAACCGTCACGGACTGGTAGCCGGGCAAGAGTTGTTGCAAGGCGGACCAGTGGCTCCCCAATTGCAGTTCAGCTTCCAGGCCATTGCCGTTGTATTGCTTTGTTCCCACACCCAGCTCGCCTAGGCCGAAAGCAGGGGGTGGTGTAGCTTATGGAGTAGCTTGACGAGAAGGCACCAATTTTGCGTTGCAGTGTTTTTAACGCTGAGGCCACCTTCTTGTTTGCTCCAGCAGTCTATGTCCAATGCGATAAGGTAACGTGAACCACTATATTTGTCCTCCCCAGTCCAGAGGAAGACGCGACGGTGTTTGTCCAGTGCGTCCACAAAGGGTGGTTCTGGGCATTGAAACCGCACGAGTATTGGTGTAATTTCTTTCCTTAATCTTTGCTTTGTGCTGTTCTTTGAAATGTATTGAGATTAAATCAAGAAATCGTTACATCGACGGGAATTAAGATTACTTTACTTCATTGCTTGCCAATCAAGTAATTAATTTCGTGAAGAAATGGTGGCTCTGGGAATTGCAACCGCACATGATTTTGTCGTGAGTAAAGGTTCTTTGGCTTATACATGCTTCCTCTCAGTTTTTGTCTGCGCTGTTCTTGAAATGGTGGGATTTGTTGGAACCGCTCCCAGAGAGAATGCACGCAAGACGCAAATATTTTTGGTGCTGCCAAATACCGCAGCATTTTCTTGATTTTTCTTCCCCTTTTATTCTCACTAGTAACTAGTAACTGAAGGCTTTCATGGTCCACAACGTGCTGCATCAATGCACTTCATGGCCCATTCAGCCATGCAAACAAAACAATAGGCACAGCCATGCAAACAACAAACCGAAACATCAATGTGCATAGCATGCAAACGTTTATAGTCTATGATGATGCCATTATATGCAAATAAACACTAATGCTACATGCAAAAACCAATTAAGTCAAGATTATAGCTAACAATTTCCCTCTAATCTTAACATGCCAACTCACCGTTGCGGATTGCCCATAACCTATTACCACGCGCAAAAGACTAACTCACGGCATGCATTATCTCTACTAGATGGATGCATACAGCTACTTTGAAGGAGGACCAACTCATCTCACGTGCATACATTCTCAACTAACTCGAACACATCTAGAGCTAGTCTCACACTCGGCAATGTGTACATGCTCACGTCCTCATAGCTACATGCACTAACCACTAACATATGACTGGTCCAATAACACATGCATGTGTACACAATTGCTGGCTTCACTTGACTGCCGATCCGCTCACTTCGCTGCCGATCCGTCCACTACACCATGACGCCACACATGCAACTCTCTTTGACTTAGCCCACTACTATGACTCTATACGGCAACAAAGCATACAACATAAATAAATATGATGAACACATAGAGAACAAGATCTCATCATCCACATCCGCCGCCACCGGTGCGCACGTCACGTGCGATTTCGGCACACCGCGTTGGCCTCGCTCTGGCCGCACGGACCTTCGTCGTCGTGCTCCTAAGCGCATGGTGCTGCAGCCGGCTCATCATCGGCACCTGTGCAGCTTCGCCCAAACGGTTCGGCTCTCCTCACCGTGGAGCCACATGCTCCACGCTGTACACCGGTCGCGCAGTCGCCTACGTGCGCCAGCACCCCTGTGTGGTGCTGCACCACCAGCTGCTCCTCAAACGTGCACACCCGCGTACGCCCGTTTGCCTGTGTCGTTGCGCGCCTCATGCGCACGCATGTGCCCTGCGCACGATTGGGCTGGCCGCTGCTGTGCACGCCCGCGCTCTGCGCACACCCACGCTTGCAGCCACTTGTCTTGGCGCCCGCTCGCACGTACCCGGTGTCCTGTGCACCCTAGTAGCCCTTTCTGAATCCGCCCCTGTGTATAAGGGCGTGCTGGATGGTACCAACCAGGTGGGTTCATGTGCCTCTGCGCAATTCAATAGTGGCAGTTATGCTCTATGTAATAAAATCAGACGATATTTGTTGCTAATGCGTTAGTCGCATGAAGTATAGTGATCTTAAGTAGAACTGAACCGGTGAGTTCAAGAAAGGATTGCTGTAGTGTTTTCTTTTATGTATATCTGAATGTTGATCGGTGCTATGGCTAATTTGTTGAAAATTGATGCTTGTGACTTGTGAGAATATGTTGTAGGGTTTGATTCACTCGTATGTTGCTCTAATTCTTGAACCTTGACCTGGACAGGAGGTGGCTATAAAGATTCTTAATCTCCAGGGAAAGCAAGGGAACAGGGAGTTCCTCACTGAAGTTCTGATGTTGAGCACGCTGCATCACCCAAATCTTGTCAAGCTTGTTGGTTTTGCGCTGATGGTAATCAGAGGCTTTTAGTTTATGAATACATGCCTTTGGGTTCCCTGAAAAGTCATCTCCATGGTATGCTACTAAACTACCGTATACAGGTCTCTTCTTCATCACATTGTTGCTAAATAATTAGAATCTTGTGTAATCAGAATTGGATCTTGGTTTATCCAGATCCTTCCCCTGATAAGAAGACTCTTGACTGGAATACAAGGATGAAGATACTTGCTGGAGCAGCTAAAGGCCTGCAGCATTTGCATGTCAAGGTTGACCCTCCTGTCATAAACCGTGACGTGAAATGCGAAAACATTTTGGTTGGAGAGGGATATCATCCAAAGCTGTCTGACTTTGGCTTGGCAAAGCTAGGTCCAACTGGTGACGATACTCATGTTTCAACTAGAGTGATGGGTGCACCTGGATATTGTGCGCCGGAGTGTCTTGTGAGTGGTCAATTGACTCTAAGGTCGGATATTTATAGCTTTGGTGTTGTTATGTTGTAGGTTATCACAGGAAGAAAGGCTATAGATGACGGTCGAGCTAAAGCTGAGATAAATCTTGCTGAATGGGTAAGCCATTGCTTTCTTTTATATATATGGAAATTACATAAGGCATCTAGGTCGTGAACCATCCGATATATGTGTAGGATCGAGGCAAATTTTGAAGCTTAGGTATGAAAATGTTTTATACCTCTCATATATTTATGGCAAATGAGTTTTGAACTCAGTTCAAATTGAACTACTTTGGAATTTAACGCAGCTAGAGTGATATATACCATGAAACTAGTTCAAACTAGTTAAATTGAAGATGAATTTAAATTTTTTGAGTTTGACATATCAAATATATTTTTTTATGGGTATGTGAAGATACTCACATCAAACTTTGCGAATCTCAGAGCACATCAACGGGTATTGATTTGAGTGCCTAAGCACCAAGGTGCATGCTTCTCCTCAATGCTAATAAAGTGTGCTTATGAAGGAGCAGATCGTGTTGCCTGGTATCTCTAGGATGAGTGTTGATTATTATTTGCTTCTATATTACCAGAAGCCAGCTGCTTATAAGCAGAGTCAGTGTGCTTCGGCCTTTGATGGCAAGATGGTGTTAACTTTTACTTATTTTATTCATTTTTTTCAACCATTTGATCACCATAGACTTGATATCTGCCCTTTTTTTATTGCATTTGGTCTCATCATTTCGGAGACAAGAAGATTCTTATTGGTATTTTTCCACAATTCCTCGTATGGAATCAATGGTCACTACTCTCTACAGATGGATTTCAGAATTCTAACTTTGGCCAAGGTTTCTTTTACTCCCATGTTTAGCCTATTCCTTGGCCAAAACCTATATTCTTTTTGGTCCCTTGAACGTTGCACAAGATTGACACATCTCAAGTGCTCCTCTAAAAAGAAAACAATTGCTTAACTACTTTCACTAAGGTTCTTACATGCTGTGCAGAGGTAGAGTTTCTTTTTTGCGATTAATTGTTGTTTTGACCTTTGTTGTATAATCTCAGGCCACCCCCCTGGTCAACAAAAAGGATTATCCCAAATTGGCAGACCCGGCGGCCGGCGCTCCGCCGTCAGTACAGCATGGGTTTGTTGTACCGGGTCCTTGTTGCTAAATTGTGTGTCAATAAAACAGCCAGCCAGAGACCACAGATTGCAGTAGTAGTTAACGCTCTCACTCAAATCTCAGAGTCGCAGTTCAGAAATGCACGGCGGTCAGCCCACCTGCAATCGACGGCTCCCAAGTCCCAATACACCGACTCGAATGTGGAGAGAAGATATGAACCAAGCGGAGGATCAGGGAGAAAGCAGCTAGGGAGTCCAGTGCAAAGCAAAACGGTGTCTCTCTGGCAGGCCCTGTTTTTTGTTGTTGGAACATGGTCGAATTGCTGGAGGGGAAAACTTGTGTTACTCTTCTTGTGTCCATGGCTGAAGGCCTGAGGCTTATCATTTGTCGTCTGCAACATATAGCTCCATAGTACATATAGCTCCATAGTATTTCCAGATATTTTCATGACGCTAAATCTATGTAGGTATCAATTGAGATGGTTTGTCTCGCTTTCTTCTTTAGATGTTGCTGCTGTACTTATCTTCTTCAGTCTGTATTCTGTACCTAGAAGGATTAATGGTTTTTGTTCAGGTTGTACCTAAAAGATGTTGATTCAATCTCTTTTTCAGAACCTACCTCTAGAGTGAAATTTCCATGCATTTTTTTCCCTACGTAATGTTTACTCCTGTCATGTCTGCCATTTTCAGAGGGTAATTGTCCTACTGTTCCTGATTTCCTGTTATGTTAGGCACTTGCAGATATTGCCACTGTTGCCTAGTTGCCAAGACAGATTACACGTGTAAACGTGCACATAGATTCAGGGGAGAAAATGACACATTTTACCAGATTATGTATAACCATTTCTGGCAATAATCAACGGATACTTTGCCTTTACAAAGTAACATACGTCATGAATATGTTGCAAGCCACCAGTGTCAAAAAGAACAAAAAAGACACTGAAAGATCATTTCTTTACAGTGCTTTGCACAACTCTTCCCGAAGAGAGATAGAAATATGCTCTTCTCCAGTACAACCCTACGACGTTTTCGCAAACTAACCTAGTAACAGGGTTTTTTTCATGTGTATGGGAAGTAGTGTACCTTTCTTTCGCCTATCCGGAACACTAACTATTGACAATCTTAATGAAACTAATCGGAGAAGAAAACTTACATGGATGTCTTACAACAATTCGGACCTACCAAGACAATTTCATCCGACAACTTAATATGATACAAAGTACACTTTCAGCAAAACTTCATGGAAAATGCCAGTTGAATCTTTCCTGCGGACAAAACATCAGCTTGTTTGAACATGCTGCTCTGGCGATTAGGCAATCAAATCCTTAATGTCCATCAAGATCGTTGTTGGGACCGACGATTTTTTACCTGATTCTACAGGAGTTTAGCCTTCAGCTATTTCAGTGGAATTCAACTTTCCCTGATAAAAGCAATTCAAAATTAATGAACCAACAGCACCTTAACTTTCTATCATCTTTCTAGAGCCATTGCCAACTTTCCTATTTCAAAGATAATAAAAGGAGGATTTTCCTTCTGTAGGGATGCACAAACTACATTGTATCCTAAAACATTAATAAACATTTTATAAAGGTACCTTGCTCTTCTCTAACCATCCAAGCCCCCTAGAAAGTAGGCCCAATCTCCTGTTAGGTGCATCTTGATTGGGATCTTGATTTGTCTTCCCAAGGTCTGCATGCGGTGAACTGCAGAAGTACCCAATAAATGAAGTATTACCATGTAAACATAGTCTTGCAGAGTTGAATGTTAAAAAGTAAAAACCAATGAGAAATATCAGTAATATATGACTGGTAGCTAACAACAATATCTGCTCATAGAGAGAATACTAGAAAACAAAAGAAACCAACTAAAGCACTGGCCAGTAGCCAGTAAGATACAACGCATTAAAAGGCAAATTAGTCATGCCCATTTCCCAGTGTAAAAATTATAATTGGCTTTTGATCAGAGCTCGCCAGAGGTACTAGACATACCTTGGAGTGAAATGTTGGTTGGCTTTAATCTGCCCAGCCTGGTACTGCTTTGTAGCCTCCAACATAGTTTCTGCCATTACAGCTCTTTTCTCCATTTGTGAAAGTGCTGTCATTGCTGCTTCATACTTCTCCTGCATATACAAGGTATGAAAAGGTTATGCATCTGCTCTTCTCAGACATTACAAATTGTACAGGTAAAAAAGTAGCACTTTCAGAAAAAACGGTATGAAAGGTGGCTCCAAGATTAACCTGGAGCAAGTGAGCAGCATATTTTTGTTCAGCAGCATCTCGCTCGGCAGCTATGCGGGAATCTTCTGTCACTTTCTGCTCCTGCTCCATTCTTAACAAAATCTGTACGGACAAGTAAATGTGCGTATTCTTTTTAGCCAAGAAGATGGCACAAAGGACTTGAGAGGGTCATGCCATATAAAGCCTAGGCAGACTAAGCACTAAGATACGACCTGAAGCATTGCTTGCTCTTGTTCTTGCTTGTCTGCAAAAGCCTTTCGCAGTTCAGATACCTCTGCCTCCAATTTCTCAACCTATGAATCTTTTCGAAGTCAAGAATGAATACACCAAAACTCAAGCAAGAAAGAAATAAGGGATTAAAGGACTACAAGTACACCATTACTAGGATAATTTTGAAGTGACTCTTTTATTTAAAAAGAAGTCCAAGACATCAAATACAAGGAGCTTGGATTGCCATAAAATTGTGTTGTCTTACAGGGAAAATGGAGAAGCGATTCTAGAAACCATCGTACCTTAGCACTCAATATCCGTCTATTGTCCTGCTTGACCATCTCCATTAAAGCAGTTTCCAACTCCTCACCTCTGAGAATATCAAGAAATATAAGCCTTATGGACATGTATTAATGGGCCAAGTTAGCATGCCACAGTACAAAATGAGAAAATTGCACTGTAAATCCTTGAATTTGCGAGGTTGTGACACTTAGCTCTCTGAACTTGTATTTTACTTTCTCAGCCCCTAAATTTGTGAGATTGTACCACTTAGCTCCCTGAACTTGTATTTTACTTTCTCGGTTCCATGAACTTGCGAGGTTGTACCACTTAGCTCTCTGAACTTGTGTTGAAGAAAAGTTCGCCAGATGCGATGTCGGCGACTTCGTCCCCTCCGAGTTTGATGGACTTGTCGCCGCCCTGTTCCAGCCATGTTCATCGTTCCCGTCACCTCATGTCAATAAAAACCGAATTCTTTGGGCTTGGGAACGCACCGTGCTCGCGTCTTCGCCGGAGCTCCATTGTCGCAACTTGCCGCCGCTCTCACCCTTGCCTCCTATGAGTCGGCCGTGAGAGAGAGAAGTACATTTCCAGTGCCAAAGCAGGGCACAGTACTTCTCTCTCATGGTGATTCGCCAGCTCAGCCTTTTCTGTTAGCAAACGGCCAAATGGACTTTGTGTAGGATGAGTAGCTTCTGCTCTGTCACTGGGAATGTACTTCTCTATCTCTCACGGCCGACTCAGAGGAGGCAAGGGCGAGGGCAACCTGCGATGGTGGAACTCCGGTGAAGACGCGAGCACAGTGTGTTCCTGGGCCCGAAGAATCCGTTTTTATCAGCGTGAGGTGACGGGGCGGCGACGAGTCCACCGGACTCGGAGGGGACGGAGTCGCCGGCATCGGATCCGACAAACTTCGTTTCAGCACAAGTTCACGAAGCTAAGTGGCACAACCTCGCAAGTTCAGGGGGCCGAGAAAGTAAAATGCAAGTTCAAGGAACTAAGTGGTATAACCTCGCAAGTTTATGGGGCCGAGAAAGTAAAATGCAAGTTCAGAGAGATAAGTGACACAACCTCGCAAGTTCAATGACCTATAATGCAACTTTCTCGTACAAAATTAAGTCATATGGCCCAACTTACAATGACAACCTAGATGACAATATACATGAATGTAAGGTTGTAAGGAAGGCTTTACACCAATTGTAGATGCAAATTATACAGCTTAAATTTATCATGAAAACAAGGAACAGGAATGAAAAAACTTTGGTCACACAAGGACAGCTTAGTGAGGTATCATGAAAACATGAAAGAGATAAAGAAGACATGTCCCTTGTAATATTTTCCTTTTCCAAGAATACCATAACTGAACTCAAATATGGTATGAAGCGCACCAATAGACATCATTTTTGTTCAAACTTCAAACCAAAAGGAAAAGATATTGCTACTTTTAAATGTCTTAAATGCGCTCAGTCAAGTACTTTTGTTTAAATTATCATATAAAAAGTTGAAAGGGCATGAGTTTTTCCATATTCAACAAAAAGAGTTAATGACAGCATCATAGGAAAATAAAATGCACACAGATAATAAAGCAGTGAATGCTTAAAGTGAACATAGTTTGCTAGTATTAAGGGCACAAATAGACCCAGAACAGAAATAACACGAACCTGAGGTCAGCTGATCTTTTCTCCTCCAACAGTTTGCACAGCTCAACCTTTAGCCATGTTACCTGTGTGAACATTGCTTGTGTATAGAATTTATTATGATAACATAAGAAAAGTGTGTTCAAAATTCCAGATTGGCAAAAAAATCAAAATATTAAGCTCATCAATGAATATAGATTAGATGGAAAGGAACCATTATATTCTACAAAAGGATCATCACAAAGAACCATTACGAATCACCAAATTTCAACCATCATCTTGAATATATATAATATGCACAACATTTTCATTTCTTTTAGAGGAAAGTTCAGCTCATCCAGTAAAAAGAAATTAGTAGGAGAGGAGTTCTTACCTGATCTTGAAGATCAATGCCCTGATCCAACTCATTCTCTAGTGCTGACCCAGAATCTAAAAATTGTGTCTCCCCATTCACTTGCAAACCATCTGCCCCTTCCTTGGAATTAACTTGCGGACACAGAGATGAAGGGTCATGTTTAAAGCTATACAGTTTAGTTGCTAACCCCTTCTTATCTTTCCAGGAATGACGGTCTTTTGATCGTTCTTCCATAGCAGTAATAATTTCGGGCCTGTGCTTTTTCCTTAACTCCCGCAATCCCATTTCTCTTACTGACTGAAAACCCATACAAGCTGTCAATACAAGCTGACTGCTGTCAAAAGTAGAGCCAGCGAGAGACTGCAGTAAGGTAATTGCATCTCCAGCATCCTTTGTGGTCACCAAGGCAGGCCCTAAAAATTTACACACAAAGACAATAGTGTTGATCACACATCGACGCCTGGCCAAAAAGAACAAACAATAGGACCTAATGACATTTTCAGATGTTAATGAACAAAGTCAACATCAAAACAGGGATAACCAGTACCATATAAGTCCAGCAAAGAAAGCGTTGTCCGGAACAGCATTGTACGATTCCCTTCAAAAAGGATCACATCCCAAACACGAAGAACTAAAAGATAGGAAAAGTTCCAATCAGATATTATTAATCCATTGGACATATAAAATATATAAAGAATATTTAACATATAAAATATTATAGTATGGATTTTTCAATATCCTAACAATTTTGATAAATGTTTCAAATATTACAGAAGTGAACTGCCGAAAAAATATTTGTTTATTGTTATAATGTTATATCTTAATGAAAGCACCAAGACATTGTATAAAACCTGACCACTTTCCCATGGAAGCATATTGACGAAAATTGAAAGAAACCATGGTCCAGTCACCCATGCCACCTGAACTCCCAAGAAATCCAAATGCTTGGCTGAAAGAAAGTTGCAATTGATGTAAGTGCAAAATTATAACCATCAAACATACTTTCAAGGGAAGAAATCGTTGTGCCCTCAAACAAATTTTAGCAAGTCAGCTCCACATTTCAATTGAACATAAGTACATGAGTCATGACTCATGACCATATGTGTAATTTTTTTAATATATTGTGAATGTACAAATACACAGGTATCAGTAATATCATTGGAATACAGACCCAATTTTGGGAATCTTTCTCGTACAACCTCCTCAAGAACAAGCTGGTCAACCTGTGAATGGAACTGCAATATCATTTAAATGTTCACAGGGAAACAGAACATGTATGAAGAATTTGAGAGTACCTGAGATTCAATCATTTCCTCAGTGTAGTAACCATCAAAGTACTCATCAATGACCCCCGCCAGAGCCCTGAAATTCAAAATAAAGTGTGAAAACAGGGGGGGAAATGTAGAATTGGAGAAAGCTTACAATCTTGCACTATAAAGCAACCACTAATCGGGAATATTTTCCAAGAGAGAGGGCACATAATGCAAGCATACCAGAATGCATTTTCTTCAGGCATGAACAGCAAAAATAGCCCAGCAAAAAAGTTCATTGCCTGCCAAAAAAAGAAGATATAAGATAAAAGGCACTCTAGTTATAGTGGCTGAAAATATATAAGCATAGATGTTTCTAAACCAGATTAATGGTGAGGGCATGTGGAAAGTAAGATAAATGTAGCCTCTGTACTGAATTGAACATGTGACAATTTTCCCGACCTCGTAAAACTAGCTAACAATCAAATTGTATATTTGAAAGTTGGAATAGACATCATTGATTTCAACCTTGCAAATCGCATCTGATGTTCCAGTAGGAATAATAAGCTCTAAATTTGTTCATCTGAACTAATGATTGAAAACTGCAGAATTTAATAGTTCATGATAGATTACAATCCTTTTTTTCTTCTGATTCACCAAACATGGATTGTGTTGCACAAAATGCTTACAATTATAGCTTACATGACGATAGAACAAAACATAAAATTCTTCAATGAGCATTGACTTACCTGGCAGTAACCAACTGATGGATTATGCCTTGCATATGCTGTTAATAACCGCCTCAAAGCATTTCTCCCATCCTCATCTAATGCAGGGTTTCCCGGAAATGTTCGAGGCAGATCCTGCAATGATAACAGAGAAATCAAGTGTATAGAAACACTAGAATTGTTAACAGCGGGATACTTCGTCTCAGTTCAAACTGTTTCAAAGAACAACCTTTTCTATCTGTCCCTTCCATTTCTCAGGCCGTGGAAGCTTTTTTGGTGCACTTGTCTGTTCATTCAGCACTTGGTCCTCAAGGTCCTTTTCATCCAATTCCTCGGACCCATCATCTAGCAATTTGTTGTAGTACCCAGTAATTTTCCGAGCACCAACACCCACAAATGCTTGCCACATCTGCAAGAAAATCAACCATATGTATGTGAGTGTAAAGGTACCTATCTCATATACGAAGGAGACAGAACAGCAAGGTGCAATTCTGGTTGAAGTTGCACCTCTCCTCTAAGAGCCATTGGCACGCCTCCACGAACCAAGCTCTCGAGTTCCTCCTTCATCGAATCATCAGATGCACTGTCCTGTGTCTGATCCACCTTCTCTGCATCATATGACTCCTCTGCTGGACCCCCTTCATGACTCTGTTCTGCTGTCCTTTCTTCCTCTTCAATCGAAGCAAGCTGTGTTGCACCCTTTCCACATATTTCATCGTGTGTGGTATTATTTCTCTTCACCACCCGAGAGCTCATCATTTTCTCAATGATGCTGAGTGATGCCCGCAATCGCTTCCAAGACTCAACTTTTATGGGCTTCAGTTCATCCAACAACCCCTTATCTAAAGGGAGCTCTTCCAACTTTTCCAAGTTGTCATTATTCACTTTTCCCAATTCTTTCAACCCTCCATTCGCATCTTTTAATTCTTCTTTCAACCCTCCATTCGCATCTTTTAATTCTTCCGAGCCCCCATTCGCATCTTTTAATTCTTCCGAGCCCCCATTCACTTCCTTCACTTCTTCAGAGGCATTGTTCAATTCTATAGAATTAGCACTACTCTCCTCTTTCAGTTTTTCTGAGTTACCAGTCACATCTTTGAAATCTTCTGGCTCACCATTTGCCTCACTCAATTCATCGTTGTCATCAACTTCCTTCAGATCTTCCAATTTGTCGTTCTTCTCAGAATCCTCAACTCTCTCCTCTTCTTCGTCACAATGTACCCCACTGCTATTGCTCTTTTCTGCGGTTTCAGCTCCTCCATCAAAATCTCCGGCAACAGCATCGTCTTTGGACGGTGAAATGCAGGTTGTGCTGGGCACATCCGCAGACTCAGCCAACCTGTCCAAGAAGTCCTTCCATCTATCTGCTCTCTCCTCTTCCTCCTCCTAACAACCAATCCAAAAGAAAATCAAAACTTTTCCATGAACAAACAAAAAACATAGCATTTCCTCTCTGGTAAATTACCTTGTAAATCTTGGCATACTCGCGGAAACGCTGCAAATGCTGCGGCCGCACCGCGAATCCGTACGCGTCCCTGCGCCAAACCTCACCACCATCAACCACAACGTCCGGAGGCAATCCCAACCACCGCATTAGCCCACAAAAATCATAACCCAAATCCAATCTATAAACGACGACGACGACGACAATAACAGACAAGAAAACTAACGAGAAGAGGAGGCTCCTTTTATGGGTTTTACCGGGACTCGCCGTCCATGGGGATCAGCGCGCATTAAAGAAGAAGCGACAGGGCGACCTCGGCACCGCACGCCATGAATTGACCAAAGCCATAAACCCTAGCCCGCACCCCGAGATCCACGCACATGGAAAAATGCAAGAAAATTCTGGGGAGGGAAAAGAATCAAGAATTATAACGGATCGCGGCAAGATCGGGTGGAGCTGCGCGCCCGTTAATTTCACCCCTCCACGCCCCCCGATGCCCAGACGCGAAGCAAGGAGAGGAATAGAATAAGAAGAAGCGCAGATTGGGGAAAGGGGAAAACTCATTTTGCATCGAGGCGAGAGCGAGGAGCACGTGGCGCGCGGCACGACGATGCCGCGCGAGCGAGCGAGCGCGACCTCGGCTTGGCTCCTGCATGGCGTTGATTGGCATACTGTTACCTCTTGTGCTCGAAGTCGAGGGCCGCGGCGCCCATGGTCGCGGGCGCGCTCGGCGGCTGCGCCGCGCCGCTCGCGACGCGCGCCGTGATTTCGTCGAACACCTCTCACGTGGACTTCTAAATTGTACCGGTGCAGAGTTGCAGCGTTAAGCTGCTTGGGGAGGTCCGGGAGGACGACTAGATTATAGGATGGTATATTAGAAATATAATTGCCTGGTTTTGACCTGGATTTGGAATTAATTTCGTAAAATAAAAAGGGAGGGGTTATTTATAGCTGAAGTTTATTCACTGATCGTGTCATCTTTTAGAGGGGTCCGTGTGGTATGGAGTAAGTGGTACACTTAATTATGGCATGGCGTCACTCGTGTGTGCTATTCTTGTGTCATGTAGATTTTGACCCGTAGGGGTAGTATGCATACTTGTTAATATTGTATCGGAGGTTATATCAGTTTGGTTCTTGGAATGGTATATTTCGGCATTGGTCCATACCGACGTATCGTTTTGGATTTAATATAATAATACAAGTATATATATTTATAAGTATATATTTGTTTGATTATATGCACATTAAATATCACTTATAGTACTATTCCAAATACATAGTAGTACTATCAAATATAACACATAGTTCAATATACAGTATTATCAATTCCACCGGTATCAAGCCGGTATGATCGGTATTGAGACCGGTACAGTATGTAAGGCTACTTTGTACCAATTTAGATGACGGTATAGTACGTACCGACCATACCGGCCGATACCAGTACAGTATTGATAACTATGGTAGTATGTCCTACTGAGCATCTGCTTCATCGTTTGGTGGTTTGGTGAGGACTGGATGCTATGTTGTCCTGCCAGATGCAACGCAAAATCAATCGACAACATGCGATCATGTCAATGTGTTGAAACACAGAAAATAAGCACTCAAATCTACAGCAGAGGTACCAATTCGATCGATGTTGTCAGCTTTCAAACACACAGGATGTTTGCCAGCAAAACGCCCTGTACCAAGTGGTACGCTTTAAGGTTGGACCGAAGAGGACGCGACCTCTAACGTCCCAGAAGATCTGGTAGACAGACGGGTCCCCTCGTTCGTTACAGCACCACCACACGGCGGCACGGCGCGTGGAGACCCGCCGGATCGTGTGGGCGCTGACGGTGCGGCGGGCGGGTGAAGATGGCGTGGATAATTACCGCTCGATCCGATGTCGTATTAGAAAAAAAAATCTGATCGGCTACTATTTTTTAGTCCCGACCCACTCCGATTTTATCCATATCCGTACCCAAAAAATCTCATGAAATATGAGAAGTCCAATAGCCTATCCGTATTTTATAGGATATCCGATAAACAGCAATATCCTCTATGGTTTTCTAGTCATTGACTAATACATAATATAAATTTACATTTAATTATGTTTATGTTGTTAAGTAAGATAAATAATTCTCTAATAGGTAGTATAATTTGGCACTTTCGTTGGTGAAATTATACCTTTTCTTTATGTGTACAATATTTGTCAAGTTATCCGTAACCGATTTGAATTCGATCCGCATACGCTCTACGTGTATATTCTGAAAAAAATCATTTTTATTTGTATTTGTATCCGATTTCGAATAGATAAAAATATGGATTAAGATACGAAAAGACCCGTTTTCACCCTTAGCGATGGGGGTTAGCTTGTGTTTTGTCGTGATCGGAGAGAACCAGGCGCGTGGCGGCAAATTCTTCTATCGCTCGGCCCAGCAGTGCACGTGCATCGTGCGGCCTCTACGGCATCGGCAGATTGACGCTTTCTCGCCCACAGCGCGACGTGACGCTGTTTCTTGTAGCTGCGCCTGTGCGAATTTTTTAAAATAATATTAATTTAAAAGATAATTACAAAAAATAGCTAATTATTTTTACAAAAATAGGTGTCTGTCATCATTTAGAATAGCGAAATTTTACGGTTGTCATTCCAATTAGCGACAGTGATATTGTTGTCAATTGGAATAGTGCAGAGAGGTTCCTATCGCCAATTGAACTGGCGACAGAATAATTTCATCGGTTCAATTGGCAACAGGACCCTGTCGCCAGTTCAAATGGCAACAGGGTCCAGTCGCCAATTGAACTGGCGGCATGGCCCTATATTTATTTATTTATTTATTAGTTTATGTTTAGAGAATTCAGCTTAAAGATTTAGTGTACATCACGAAGTTTTTTATAATACCTTGAGATGTTCGTGTAGTTCGTAATCCAAAATTAGAGAAGATAACAAAATGTGAAGTAGAGAATGCGAGATCGGTGGCGCAATTTGGAACACGAGTTCAGTGACGCAATAATGCAAATAGCCTCCTTCGGAGTGAAATAAAAAAAATTGGGTTTAGGGTTGACATGCGCATTGTTGTCTCGATTGTATTGTTCGTGGAACCTATTCCTTCGCAAAAATATTATGTAATATTTAATGGTCGAAATATTTGGGAAAAAATATTTAAGTTTGAAAGTCTTCATAATTTAATTACGAAATACATGGCATGCTGGGTTTGCTTACGTACATTAGAAACGCCAATTTGCACGAATCAATAAACCGAAATACACATACGATACATGTACGTATTTTTGGAATCCGAAAAAAGGTTGATTGGAATGAAATCAATCAATTGTAACATCCCAAAGTGTTGTTACCAAAATAAAATAAAATAAAATAAATATTTTATTGGATTTTCTGAAATTTGATAGAGTTTCATTGATTTATTTAAACTTTTGAAATTTTAAAAGTCAAAAGTGAAATTTAATTGAAGTTCTTGAATTTTTATTTGATTTAATCTGAAAATTAAAAAATTACTTAATTTCTAGGATTTTCTGGAATTTTAAAAGCTTCTTCCTAAATAAATTTAAAGCCAAAATAATTTATTTACAAAATTAATAGCCAAATATAAGTTGAAAATAATTTTATTAAGTCCAAAATAACTCTGGGAATTTCTGTGAATTTTTCTAGAATTTTTTGATTTAATTTGCTATTTTCTAAAGCCAAAATGAATTAATCAGATTAATTAAATTACAAAAGCATTTAAAACCCAAAACCCCTTTTGGGCCGAATCTTCCGCTCTGGCCCATCTCTTTTTACCGCGCCTCGGCCCATTTTGGCTGCTCCACCCCAGCCCGCTTCCCTCTCTCTCTCACCTCCCCGGCCCCACCCGCCAGCCACTCACCTCCCTCTCTTCTCTCACCGACGCTTGGGCCCGCGCCTATCTCCTTCTTCCCCGCTCCTTTCTTCTCCACGCAGCCACACCCGAGTCGGCCGCCATTTTCGCCCGTAGGAGCTCCGTCAACCGCCCGCGCTAACCGCTCCCGTGAGCCCCGCGTGTGTGCGCACGACTCGGAGCCCCCAACCGCCTCCACCCCCACGTTCTTCCCCTCTCTCTATGCCCGATTCACCCGCGCGCCCAACCGCCGCCGCCGCCATGGCCGCCCATGATCTCCCCCTCCCGTGCCGCTCCGGCCCTATAAAACGGAGCCCCAGGAGCCCTCTTCCTCCCTCATTCCTCCCCCATCACCCACTCCTCGTCTCCTCCATCCAATCGCCGTGATTTTGAGTTTTTCTCCGCGCCGCCGAAGCTTCTTCGTTCTTCGTCTCCGGCGTCGTCCAGGCTTCAACGTCGACTCCGACCGCACCAGAAGCTTCGCCACATCACCGCCTACCCGGTGCTCGCGCTGCCTTCGCCGGAGCGCTGCTAGATCTCGTCGCCACCGTCGAGCCCGCACGTGCCGCAGCTTTTCACCTCGCCGCCGGCCATCGCGGCATTTTTAGGTGACCAAAACGTGCGCCCTGAACTCCCCACACTCCCCTCTCCCTCTTACCGCCCTCACCAGAGCCTGCCGGAGCCCCCATCGCCGGCGACCCTTGGTTCTAGAGCCGGCGTCGCTCCGTGCTCGCGTGGCACCGCCACGCAGCACCACCTTGCGGCCACGTGGGCGCCACCTCAGCACTCTCGCCTGTGTGGCATGCCTGCGTGTCACCGACATGGCACAGTCCACCCCCCCTCAGTCCAAAAACCAATAAACTCGGTCCACCATACACCAAGTCACAGACATGTGGGTCCCACATGTCAGGGAATTAATTTAATTCTTAAATTCTAAAAATCAGCTGCTGATGTCATCATTGCACAATAAAATCATTTTCCTTTAGAAAAATAATTCCCAAAATTCAGAAAAACCCTAATTCTATCATTTCATGTAATTTCAAACTTCCAAAGCTCATATCTTTTGCATCCGAACTCTGATTGAGCCCATTCAAATTTCTAAATTTATCTAAATTCAAGATCCAGCCAACTAAACCAAAATTATTCAATTTGGAGTTAATTTGAATTTAGTTTGAATTTGGCTTATTTTCGCGTATAGATTTCGACGACTTCAGATAGTCAGATTTCGACACCGTTTGAGAGCAACTATTTGAGCAAGGCAAGTTACATTCTTGATCATATTTGCACCCATTATTTAAAATTATTTAAATTATGTTTCAAATTATTATTGCATGCTTATTTATATTCAAATATTTAAATTCCTGTTTTTAAATTCATAGATATGCCTAAATCCTTTGTATGGCCAATTTTGATATCGAGTCAAACATATTGTCACCCTAGATAAAAACTTAGTCGATACAATAGTATGAACTAGGATCATTTGGAAAATATTGTGCTTAGCCATGCTTATAGACCAAACATGTTTGATTTGGGGAATCTCAGCCAAAAATCAATTGTGGTTTAAATTGTATCCATAGCATTGGTGTGTTATGGAAGTTTATAAATAACTTTGAAAAATGAAATAAATAATGGTTTGGACTTGGGCGAAATGGTTGTCTGGTGGGTGCAGGTTTATGCACGGGCTCAACTGGGTAGGTTGAGGCCCAGGGTTCTGTTGGTTGTCGCCCAGGTCAGTTAAGGACCGGTCTTCGAGCCGCATCTTGCTAAGCCACATCGTACTACCACATGTCTTGTATGGGCAGGACTTGGCTGATTAATTTGCAAAGTTCCATCATGGTCGTTCCTATTGATGCGGTGGGTAGTCTTTCATGACTTTGTTAGTCCCACCTGGCGCAAGAGGGGGCCTAAACTCTGCGTACGGGTAGTCCAAAGGGGGCGAAACCTTAGCGAGGGAGGACTATGGTGGAATGATGCGTTGTAAAGGCCTCGTGATGATCACTTAGTCGCACACCTTCGGAAGTGTGTCAGACGGACATTAAAAGTTGATTATCTCGTGTGGGTAAAGTTGTACAACCTCTGCAAAGTGTAAAACTATTCGAATAGCCGTGTCCACGGTCATGTACATGCTGGCAAAGCCACTCAAAGTTAGACTTCGATTTCAAAATATTTTTGTAAAACAGTTTTGACATGGATGGGTGTCCATGAGAAAAGTTATGGGTTGAAGCCCCGGGTTGGTGCATGTGTTTATGTTGGTGCCTACACTATCTTTATCAATTCAAAATTAATTTTGGATTTTATAAAACTTGAGCTTTTGAACTTAGGATGGTATTTAATGTCAAATGTTGTTTTTGCACAAATAACCCTATAAGCCTTCCTTTGTTACATCCATGTATGCATGTCATTCTGTTATTTGACGGGTGTAACTTGCGAGCACGGAAGTTGTGCTCATACTTGCTTAATGCAACAAATTTCAGAGGAGAAGAACTTCGCTTCAGGTGTGGATCATGACGACTAGGCCGCTACCCTAGTCGATTGCCTGTGGCAGATCAGCTGGACTCCACTACTTCTTTATCGTCTTCCGTTGTGTTTATTTAATGTTGCCCTGTAAGGCTATCTTGTAATCAACTTTGTTGTTTATTAATAAATTTTAGCGTTTATGGTTGTGTTATCACATTTGTTTACTGTGTGAGCTAGCCACTGATCATGAGACTAGTTCAGTTATGCACAGAAGATCTGGGATGTTAATTCTGGGTCTTACATCAATCTTGGTGGCCCATCGGTCCCTTCCCCTTGTCTCTGAACTATCCGCGATGGTGGCCAGTCTCGAAGTCAGTTATGTTCTGTGAGACGGGCTGGACGATTGAATGATATTATGATAGCACAACGTAGCTACAGAAAGGGTCATCACAGACGGTTCTAAATCGTCATCACAGATAGTTTCTGAACTGTCTGAATTTATATGTCTGTGATAACAGACGGTTATCACAGACGGTTTGTGATCCACCTGTGATAAGTCATAAAACAGACGGTTTTGTAGTATAAACCGTCTGTGAAAGCCTACTATCACAGACGGCTACGACCAAAACCGTCTGTGATGCGTCGGCTATCACAGACGGTTATATGTACTAACCATCTGTGATTGGAGACATATCACAAATGATTAGTAAAATGAATTGTCTGTGATATCTGACATATCACAGACGGTTGTTGGTAGTAGCCGTCTGTGATAGTAGGCCTTCACAGACGGTTTATACCAAAAACCGTTTGTGATAGCTCCCTCTGTATATATAATTTTTTTTGTTTTTCAGCTAGCCTTAGGAAATGCTAGTCATGCCATCTGAAAATAATATGCAGATAACAGATACAAGCATATACACAGATACACATATATATCACAGATAAATAAATTTACAGATTGATTATGGATGAATTGTCATAATATTTTTACAACATGTTTGCAGATACAGCAAGAAAACATTGTTTGTCACTAAAAAAATTATTTAGTCCATGTCGAGTGAAACTCTCCTTTTGGGTCAATGGCCTCCGTCTTGAAGAAGGTGGCGAGCCATCCTCGAATTTTGGAGAGTTCATTCATTTTGACTGTACTTGAACCGATGTTGATACCCTGTCGCTAGGAAGCGTAAAGTCGTAAGCACTTATATATATATATATATATATATATATATATATATATTAATTGATAAGTATGAAATAATTACTAAGATTTACAAACATCTGGATCCTTGGTTGTTCTGTAGGTACCACCCATGATTTCTTGTATACGGAGGCAAACATAGAATCCACATACGTTGCCCTGTAGCTGCTGGTAGCACTACAAAAATAGAAATACATACATAGGTTTTTCAGCTTGAAAGGCATCATTACGAAGTGTGATATAGGATTATTGTGTACTAGCGGGTACTAAAAATTGTGTCACATGTTTTAGTGTGGTGTTCCCTTCCACGTGTCTCCCTCCTTTAGCAATGTAACAAAATTGCTAGAGATGATCAATTGCTAACAGAAGAACAAGTAGGATCACAATACAAGATGATCAATTTCGGTTAGGCTGACAGCAGTAAGCATCACAATTAGAGCTCAAATTTGAACTAGCTATCAATCCAATTTTAATATATGACGATTATCCTCATCGAGCATTTAAACCGAGCCTACAGTATCACTAAGCAATATCTCCCAGTACTAGTATCAAACCAATTAATCACAATTTCAGATTTCGACTAACACAACACATCACAATTAGATTGGAACTGCATTAGGGCACAACGAAGCAAAATAAAATCAATACCTAAAATTATTATACTCAACTAAAGAAAGAACCAGACAACTAATATTTGAGCACATATACATACAAAAAATATTGTTCCGCGGTCACAAAATATCTGAAGCCAAGCCGATAAAAATCTCACACACAAACATCAACCAATATTTAATCAAATATATATACATACACATAACTATTGCTCTCAGGATACAATCATAGATTCAAAGCCGAGGGAGTAGAGGATAGGTTATTACCTTCACAGTGGACGGAGCAGGGGGCACGGGGAGGAGGCCGACGCGGGGAGGAGGACGTCACGGGAAGGAGGCCGACAGAGGGAGGACGCCGGTGCGGGGAGGAGGACAATGCGGGGAAGAGGACGTCGTGGGAGGGAGGCCGGCAGAGGGAAGACACCGGCATGGGGAGGAGGACAGCGTGGGGAAGAGGACGGCGCGGGAAGGAGACCAGCAAAGGGAGGACGTCGGCGCGAGGAAGACGTCAGGGGCGGCAGCGTCGAGGTCGGGGGCGCTCAGGTGGGGAGGAGTAAGGTCGGGGTGGCGAGTGAGGAGTAAGGGCAGAAACCCTAGCGGGGCCCTACTAATAAAGGGATATCACAAACAATTCTATCAGGATGCATACTAAACATAACTAACCTCTTTGATCTGGACAGCACCTGGGTGACGGGGAGTGCTAGGACGGCCGCCTGAAGAATCTAGACCTGCCATTATGAGTTAATGGAGTATTTTGATAATTAATGATAATCGTCATGTGGACTAACATTTTTCATGAGTTAGTGAAACAGGTCGAGTTTAATGATGATGATGATGACTTTGGGTGACATCGTGAGTCGATTGTCATCAAATCAAGATTCAGGGTGAAGGATGTCATCATGTGTTGATGAGCATCAAGACAAGATCCTAAAGTAAAGAAAATCACCATGTATTGATGACATTCAAGACAAGATCAAAAGTGAAGAAAATCACCATGTGTTGATGATATTCAAGTCAAGAACTTGGAGTAAAGAAAATCATCATGTATTGATGATTATCAAGTCAAGAACTCGGACTTGGAGTGGAGATGTTCGTCATCAAGTGATCACTTCAAGATGGATGCTCAAGGCAAAGGTATGACTAGCATAGGCTAAGGATGTGTTCATAGTCTTTTACCGGTCTCGATCTTTGGTTGGAAGACCAAATTGCTAGTATAGGTTATCGTACTATTAAGAAGAGTCTTGTCTAGTAGCTTGAGTCTCATCATGTGCTAATAGCTCAACCCCGCTTGTTTTAGCTCTTCTAGGCATGATGCTATTGTTTGCGAATGTGTTTTGCAAATAGTTGAAGCTCATGCATTAACTCTTTGTAGCATGAGACTATAATTTGTAAATATATTTTACAAATGGTTGAAGTCCATGCTCCTACCCCTTGTGGCATGATACTAAGGTTTGCAAATATATTTTGCAAATAGTTGAGGCTCATGCATAATCCTTGTAGCATATGACTTTAGTTTGCGAATGTGTTTTGCAAATGGTTTAAGTCTATGTACCAAATTCTTTATGGCGTAATTTTAAAAGCTGGCAAATGTATTTTGCAACTTGTTGAAAATCATGCCTTCATACCTTGTTTTGCATCGCGCATCTATTAGCAAATGTGTTTTGCAAAATTGAGTTGAAGCGAGATGCAAAATCTGTTTTTCCTGTCTCTAGCGGTCTGACCGCAGCCCTAGGGCGGTTTGATGGCCCTTGAAGGGTGTGACCAGGCTGAGTGCCGGTCCATTTGTTATGTCGGTCTGACCACCATGTTTGGCTGGTCTGACCGCCATATGTTGGCCAGACTGACCGGCCCCACGGTCAGCCTCCCCTTTCAGCTTTTTCCAGAGAATGTGTTTTCTAGGTTTGGTTGGCTCCTTTGTGGAGCAGTCTAACCCCCCCGCCCTTTAGCGGTATGACCGATTTGTTCTGGTCTGACTGGCCCATGTGAGGGCGGACTGACCGAGAATTGTCTGTAACAGCTAGTTTTGTAGCTGTACCATTGTAGGCCGGTCTGACCGACCGTTGGTTGGCAGTCAGACTAGGCTTCATTGCTTTTCAGCCATTTATCCTCCAATGGCTAGGTTTGGTGTGTGGACCATAAATACCTACCATGGCCGATTAGGAGGCAAACCCTTGGCATTCTATTTCACTCTCTTGAGCTAGTGTGAGCTTATTCTCTCAATTGTGCAAGTGTTGCACCTTGTGAGTAAGGGGTGAGGTTCCAGTTGCATGTGTTGTAACTAGAATTGGATTGAGCATCCAATTGTGCATGTGTTGCACATGTTGAGAGTCAAGCAAGAGGCTTGGCTATTACTCTTGGTGTTTGCCGACACCTAGATGGCGTAAAGGCGTCATGGTCCGGTGATCTTCTCAAAAAGCTTGTAAGAATACCCGACGTGTTGCAAGTGGTTTGGTGCTCACCATCTCCGGAATGGAGGAAGAGCAACCCCAAGTGGATCGAGGTGTTTCAAGTTATGAGCTGGTCCAATTCATTTGGGCTTATCTCGGAGGTGTTGGCTTAATTCGTGGAGTTGGTCCAATTCGTTTGGGCTTACCTCAACATGGATTAGGGGAGATCGATAATTCTCCAAACAGCACGGTAAAACATCCTTGTGCCATTGTTGTTTGCTCTCTTGTGATTACTTTGTACAATTTACATTCCTAGAATTAAATTGATTGCATGTCAAACTAGGATTGCAAACCTTGACTTAGACTTAGGGTGTTGGTGCACTTAAGAGAAACCAGAATCTTTATGTTTTAATTGTACAAAACCGAATTGACTTTCGCTTCCGCATTATAAATCGATTTTAGCCTTAGAGTTTTTTAGAAAAGACTATTCACCTCCCTCTAGTCGGTCTCCTCGATCTTACAAGTGGTATCAGAACTTGGTCTCTTATTTATTAGACTTAACCGTCTAGAGAGTAAAGGATAGCCGTAGGATCAAGGATAACCGACTAGAGGGGGTGACTAGGAGGTTTTTAAACTTTTAAACAATTTAACGAGATAAGTCAATTAATAACTTAGTCTAAACAAGTTATACTTCTAGCTAAGCAATACAAGCACAAAGATCGAACTAGAAATATAAGTGCGGAAGAGTAAAGACTAGAAATAACCACAATGGGACAACGATGTTTTTCTCGTGGTATCGAAGACTTGCCGGTCTTCACTAGTCCACGTTGAGGGAGCTTGAACCAATCAAGCCGGCTCCACGTATTAAGCCTTTCCTCGATCACTATTGGTTGTTCTTCCTCCACTCCGGAGATGGTGAACACCGAACCACTCACAATTTGGGCATCGGGTCTCTTCACAATCTTCTTGAAGAGATCACCGTGCAATCACCGCCAAGCCGTCTAGGAGTTTGGCAAAACTCCAAGAGTAACAAATCAAGGACCTTCGCTTGACGACACTCAAGTGCAAGAGGATCAACTAGAATGATGAATGCACTTAAATGAGCTCAACAACCTCACAAAGAGTGAACAAGTAAATTTGAGGAGTCGAAAGGATGCACAAGGCTCAAAGGATGTTAAATGAGGTCTTTCTCTCTGTCCTTGAGCAGGTGGGGGAGTATTTATACCCCCTAACAAAAATTATAGCTGTTGGAGAAGAAAACCCCACAAATCAGCCACAAGCGGTACTACCGCCAAGTACCGGGGGCTACTACCGCACTTTTCCAACCACTAATGTAACGGCTATAACAGAGGCATTAAATGACCTGACATAGCCGTTTTAACTTACAGAGCGGTACTACCGCCAACTGTAGAACGGTACTACCGCAGAGAGGTCATACCGCAAGGTGAGTGCGGTACTACCGTTTTCCAAAAGAGACAAAAGAGGTGCGTGCTGGAAAAAACATACCGCCAAGTAAAGATCGGAATAACCGGCGTGCGGTACTTCCACTTAACCAATGCGGTACTACCGTTTTCCGGTCATACCGCGCAAACACTTACGGTACTACCGCGATGAGGGTTTTGCACCGAGAACATGAAAGGGTCTCTCTGTAAAAAACATACCGCCACAACAAGTCTGGTCATACCGTGGAGCGGTAGTACCGCAAGTTCAATGCCGGTACTACCGATTGTCCTGACAAAACGAACTTGGCAAAGATAAAGGCAAACAAGATGCATGCATGATCCTAGATTGATCCATAAGGCACAAGAGCATGCTATCAAGCTACTAGTCATGATCCCTCTTAATAGTACGGCATTTAACCTATAATCCGGTCTTCCAACCATAATTCCTAAGACCGGTAAAAGTTAAAAGATTTCTAATCTACTTGTACCTTGACTTTGATCCAATTTGATCTTCACGATATCCTTTATCATGTAGCTTCACGATCATACTTACCATTTTAACTTAATCTTACAAATACTCAACAAACACATTAGTCCAAATATCACATATTATCATAAATTACCAAAACCAATTTTTAGGGGCCTAGATGCTTTTCAATCTCCCCCTTTTTTGGTAATTGGTGACAACCTAGTTAATATGTGGGAAGTAAAGTTTTGAGTAAACCCAAGATTGTGAATTGAGAGTATATCCTTTTGATGGCTTAAACAACATAGTTAAAAAGAGAATTAAATTCTTGTTAAGCCGAAACAAAGAAGACTCCCCCTAAACATGTGCATGAAGTAGAAAGAACATTTTAGAAGCACATATAGAGAATATTGACAAATTTTGGCAGGGTTTCTTTAGTTTGTTGGTTCTGAAGAAAACTTTGTAATGATACGGCAATAAAGATAATATCATATTAAGACAACAACCAACAAGTTTGATTAACAAGTTCAACAAGATCATAATAGTGAATTGTTACAAGCATTCAAACAACTAACAGGACAAGGTAGCAAAAGATTATCTGAAGACTCCCCCTAAACCTTACTTCCCTTCTAGCCACTTCTTCTCCCCCTTTGGCATCAAAGTACCCAAAAAAAACATCAAACAGCTGGATCCTGAGGAGGAAGAGTCGAGGAATCTTGAGGAGCAGGAGCCTGGGAAGGTGAGGTAGCTGAAGCCTGAGAGGAAGTCCCTGCTGCAGGATGAGTACGACGCCGAGTGAAGTGCTGAGGAGTCATTATAAACTGTTCCAAGGAATCCACCGTCTCTGTCAAAACAGCCAACCTATTTTGAGTCTCAGTCTGAAATTCCTTTTGTTCTGTCCTCATTTCCTGCTGGGTGACCTTAAGTTGCAGAAGGTTGTTCAGAATCAAAGTTTGATTTCTGAGAATCTGAGTTAAAGAATCTTGACTTTGAGAAACACTAGCAGCTGCAACCTCTGGAGCGACTTCTTCTTGCTGTGCCTGCTGCCCCTGAAAGCGAATGGGGGGATTTTCTCTCGGCTTGTAATACTTATGGGGTGATCCCAAACCTCCCTGATACTCAATCTTGCTCAGAATTAAAGCCATGATATAAGGAGCATGATAAATCCTCTTCACCCTGTCATTCTTGGAGGAAACAATGCCCCTGATGATGACATCCACAACATCAAACTTTCTCCCATGTGAAATATTATCAATGATATTCCATACATGTCCTCGAACAGCATCAAAGTTACCACTCTTGGGAAGAAAAGTATGATTAATAATCCTATTAATCTGGCTGGGAATAGGTAGCAAACCATGAATCTTCCGTGGAGTGTACCTGACATTCTGATCTTAAAACTCTGTCCAGGCAGGAACAAGTAGAGCTGGTCTGTCAAAAAGCTTATCCTAATTTCCAGAGTGTATCCTCAGTACACGCTCAAAATCAGCCTTAGTACACTCCACATAACGTGTAACTGTCATCCACTTCATTTTCTTGAAATCAGAAGACACATATAAAGTGGCATAGAACTGTCTTATGATCTCTTCATCATAGTCATTCCTGAGAGCCACAAGATCATGAAGACCAACTTGCTGAAAAAGGCGATACACACCATCATATTTTTCTAGAGAGTTTATGTGTGATCACTTTATGCATTTATGATCTGCAAACTTTCTGTGATGATCATAAATTTGCTCATAGACTTGCTCCTGGAACTTGGTGTGGAACTTGGGATTTATTGAGTTGGAAGGTAGTAGATATTGATCCTTGTGTCTCAAAATGGCGTAGTCATCAGCTGATATGAGCCTGAGATCAATCTGAGGTTCTTCTGGGTCTCCCATGTCCTCATCAGATTGGGCCTGAACTTCTTCTTCTGTGTCAGACTCAGAATCAGAACCTGACCCATGAGGTAGAGATCCTTCCTCACTTTCAGAGCCATCTGCTGCAGGTCCTTTTCCCTTGCCTGAAGGATCCTCAATAGGGTCGGTAGGAGGTTGAGTGGAAGATTGCCCTCTGCGAGTTCCAAATCTTGTTCTTGGCATCTTTACAGAAAGATGATAAGTTACAAGGAGTTCAAAAGATCAAGCAAACTGGAGCTAATTTGAATGGAATGATTATCTGTTCTGTCAGTAAAATCGGTAGTACCGCAAGTCCTCAGCCGGTAGTACCGAGGTGTGGTAGTACCGCCATTTCCTGGCCGGTATTACCGTATCCCGGTAGTTCCGTACTTATGAACACGGTAGTACCGCTTTTACAGACTGCGATATAAGGCAAGCGATTTTAACAAAAATTTGATGTTTTCTTTGGTTTGAATCCAAGTAATGGATGTACTAACATCATTAAACATCAATTATGTTATTTTGCCCAACTAAAATCGGACAAATCATCCGCATTTCAAATTAACTAGAAAGAGACCTAGGGTTTGATTCAACCGGTAAAACGAGGATTGAAGGAAATTTTACCTTGAGAGATGGAGGAGATAAACCCTAGAAATGCAAAGATTCACAAGGATTTGAGATTCAACCGAGTAAAGGGAGAGATTTGCCGAGAGGTTTTTCGGGAGAGAGAGAGAGAGAGAGAAGAAGAGAGGCACGGGAGAAAAATGACCTGTGGGGGTTACTTTTCTTCCGAAACTGATGCGGTAGTTCCGCC
Organism: Ampelocalamus luodianensis; assembly: GCA_036346255.1. Lineage (NCBI taxonomy): Eukaryota > Viridiplantae > Streptophyta > Magnoliopsida > Poales > Poaceae > Ampelocalamus > Ampelocalamus luodianensis. The sequence continues at coordinate 18,607,553 of CM070622.1, read as the reverse complement.
CTTTGGCCACCGGTAATACCGCAAAGCGGTCATACCGTGGTTTTGTGTGGTAGTACCGCATCTGCTGATCATACCGCACATAACCCGCCGGTCATACCGATTATCCTGGAACTTCAAAAACAGTTCTGGATAAAGATTGGATGGAATAAATTGCAAATGACCCTAAGTTTTGCAATCAATTAAGAGTCATTAGGGATCATTATGCATAGAATAGACTAATGTCTATATGAGAACATAATTTTTATGAACATAGATAAACGTTATAACAAATTTGAAAATATTTTCTTACAAAAGCTTTTGAATAACACCAAATCACACAAAATGCATGAGGCAAAATTTCAACCAACATTTGAATAGTCTATGACATTTAATTCATTCCTCAATTTGCAAAAACGGCCTTCATCTAGTGGCTTGGTGAAAATGTCCGCTAATTGATCTTCGGTTCGGATGTGGCTAATTTCAATATCTCCCTTGCCCACATGATCTCTCAAGAAATGGTGACGAATATCTATATGCTTGGTTCTTGAGTGTTTGGACCGGATTATTTGCTATTTTAACCGCACTTTCATTATCACACAAGAGAGGCATATTATCAATTTTAATTCTGTAATCCATCAAGGTTTGCCTCATCCATAGCAATTGAGCACAACAACTACCCGCGGAAACATATTCGGCTTCGGCGGTGGATAAAGCTATGGAATTTTGTTTTTTGGAATACCATGATACTAAGGATCTTCCTAAGAATTGACAATTCCCTGAGGTGCTTTTTCTATCCACTTTGCAACCCGCATAATCGGAGTCCGAGTATCCAATTAAATCAAACTTAGCACCTTTAGGAAACCATAGGCCAATGCTAGAGGAATGCTTTAAATATCTTAGTATTCTTTTTACGGCCATCAAGTGGCACTCTTTTGGAGATGCTTGAAACCGTGCACACATGCAAACACTAAACATAATATCGGGCCTAGATGCGGTGAGATAGAGCAAACTACCAATCATAGACCTATAAAGCTTTAAATCTACCGATTTACCTCCTTCATTTAGGTCGAGATGACCGTTGGTTGCCATAGGAGTCTTGATAGGTTTTGCATCCTCCATGCCAAATCTCTTGATCAAGTCCTTTACATACTTTGTTTGACTTACGAATGTTCCATCTTTGAGTTGCTTGATTTGAAGTCCAAGAAAATAACTAAGTTCTCCAATCATGGACATTTCAAATTCCCTGGACATCATATCACCAAATTCTTTGCAAAAGTCTTGATTAGTAGAACCAAATATGATATCATCAACATAAATTTGACATACAAAGAAATCATCATCCAACACTTTAGTGAACAATGTTGAATCAATTTTCCCGATTTTAAATCCTTTTGAAACTAGAAAATCTCTAAGGCGTTCATACCATGCTCTAGGAGCTTGTTTAAGACCATAGAGCGCCTTGGAGAGTTTATAGACATGATTAGGATTCTTAGGATCTTCAAAACCGGGTGGTTGTTCAACAAAAACAAGTTCGGATATTTCTCCATTTAAAAAGGCACTTTTGACATCCATTTGAAATAATTTAATATCAAAGCATGATGCAAAAGCAAGTAATATACGAATTGACTCAAGTCTAGCTACGGGAGCGAAAGTCTCACCGAAATCCAAACCTTCGACTTGAGAGAAACCTTGTGCGGCCAATCTTGCTTTGTTTCTTATAACCATAACATTTTCGTCTTGCTTGTTTCTAAACACCCATTTTGTACCGATGACATTGTGTTCTTTGGGCCGATCCATCAATGTCCAAACTTCATTTCAGATGAAATTATTAAGCTCTTCATGCATTGCAATCATCCAATCCGGATCTTCAAGTGCTTCATCTATGTTCTTTGGCTCAAGAGAAGAGACAAAAGAGTAATGTTCACAAAATGAAGCAACACGAGATCGAGTTTGAACACCCTTACTTACGTCACCCAATATTTGATCTATTGGATGATCTTTTGAAATTGCATTGTGGATTCTTGGTGGTAGGTTAGATGGTTGATCATCTTCATTATTGTTTTCTTCCACTTGAATTTGACTTGTTGTGGAAGAAGTAGGATGTTCAACTTGAGTAGAAGATGACGGTTCATCTTTAGGTTTGATGTCGCCAATTTGCATATTTTTCATAGCCTTTCTTAACAATTCATCACCTACATCATCTAAATTCTCATGCCCTTCTTGGGAGCCGTTAGTTTCATCAAATTGAACATCGTGTCTTTCCTCAACTAAACCGGAGTTTTGATTAAAAACACGATATGCTTTGCTATTTGAAGAGTAACCAAGCAAGAAACCAACATCACACCGACTTGCAAATTTTAAAAGACGAACACCCTTTTTCAAAATGTAACATTTGCAACCAAAGACACGAAAATAAGAGATGTTCGGTTTTCTACCAACAAGGAGTTCATAGGAAGTCTTTTTCAAAAGGCGATGCAAATAGAGACGATTTATGGCATGACAAGCGGTGTTAATTGCTTCCACCCAAAAACTATCGGAAGTATTATATTCATCAAGCATTGTTCTAGCCATTTCAATTAATGTACGATTTTTCCTTTCTACAACTCCATTTTGCTCCGGAGTGTAGGTTGTGAAAAGTTCGTGCTTTATTCCAAGTTCATCACAAAAATCTTCAACTTTAGTATTTTTGAACTCGGAACCATTATCACTACGCATTTTCTTTATTTTGAAATCAAATTCATTTTGAGCCCGTTTTGCAAATCTTTTAAAAATTCCGTAGGTTTCGCTCTTGTCATCTAGAAAGAACACCCATGAATATCTAGAGTGATCATCCACGATAACTAAACAGTAGCTATTTCCCCCGATACTCTTATAGGCAGTTGGCCCAAACAAATCCATATGTAAGAGTTCCAATGGTCTAGAGGTTGACATGATACTTTTGGAAGGGTGAGAGCTTGCGACTTGTTTACCGGCTTGACAAGCACTACATAGTCGATTTTTCTCAAATTTCACATCTTTCAAGCCAACAACTAGATCATGTTTGAAAAGTTTTTTAAGTTGAATCATGCCAACATGAGCTAGCCTTCTATGCCAAAGTCAACCCAAAGAAGTTTTTGCAATTAAACAAGTTTGTAAGCATGAAGCATTTGAGGAGAAATCTACCAAGTAAAGATTTCCAAATCTAAAGCCTTTGAAAACTAAAGCATTATCCTTTACATTTGAAATGGAAACACCTTCATTTGAGAAGGAGCAAATTAAGTCAAGATCACATATTTGGGCAACGGATAATAAATTGAAATTAAGTGATTCAACTAAAAATACATTAGAAATGGAAAGGTCATTTTGAGATAGCAATTTTACCCAATCCTATTACCTTTCCTTTACTATTATCTCCAAAGGTGATCTTGTCACTTCCTTTTACGTTCTCGAATGTGGTGAACATTTTTCTATCACCGGTCATGTGTTGAGTGCATCCACTATCAAGCACCCAATGTTTTCCACCGGTCTTGTAGTTCACCTACAAAACAAGAATCAAGTGCTTTTAGGTACCCAAATTTGTTTGGGTCCTTGGAGGTTAGTGACCAAGGTTTTAGGCACCCAAATAGCATTCTTTTTAGCGCCTAAAATCGAAGTGCCAATAAATCTTGCAATTATTTTACCATCTATAGATTTTTTAAGCATGTAGCAAGAATCATAAATGTCATAGGATTTAACATTTATATTTAAACAAACATTTGATATGTGTCCTACCTTACCACATTTATTGCAGTATTTACCACTTTGCTTAACAAACCTTGGAGGTTTGTTTACCGGTTTCTGACCTTTCTTGGGCATATACCCAAGTCCTTCCTTATTGAATGAGCACCTTTGCTCACTCAATAACTTGTCAAGAGTTGCTTTACCCTTGAAGCATCTTTCCAAACTTTTGCTTAGCTTGGTGACTTGTTCTTTCAACTCATTGTTTTCAACAATTAGTAAAGGATCACAAGTATTTGTAATTGAATCATCATTTGTGCAACAAGGTATGAATAGCAAATCATCACAAGAAGTAGAAGTACTAGACATGGATTTTGCATTTGACATATTTTCTACTCTAGGCATCTCATTTATTAAATCACAAGTAATACCAATATTTGAATGAGATTTTTCTATATCTTTTAGGAGGAGAGAATCATGAGCTTCCTTTAGCTCCTCATAAGAGTCTTTTAGAGAGATATACTCTTTCTTTAAGACTTTAAATTTTGATTTCTCTTTTCCAATATACTTATTTAAGTGTTCAACCATGTCCATTAATTCATCATATGAAGGAGCATCATTATCAAGGGATTTTACCTTATCTCCTTTTGCCATAAGACATGTGGGAGATGCGAAGAGTGAAGGAGCTTCCTTTATGGCGATACCGACAAGTCATCTTTTCTTAGAAAACTCTTCATCACTTGATTCGGAGTCGGAATCCGAATATTCTTCATCGGAATCCCACTCTCCAATGTGAGCTTCATTTTTGCCCCTTTTGTGAAGCCTTTTGAAAAGCTTCTTCTTTCCATCGAATTCCTTCTTCTTTGATGATTTATCTTTGTCATCCTTCTTGTTGGGGCAATTTGATATTATGTGTTCCTTCTCATCACATCCATAACAACGAATGTTGCTATATCGCTTGTTGTCACTTGAGGATTGTCCTTTCTTGAACTTGTTGAAGTTGAAGTTTCGATGTGGGCGTCTTCTCATGAATTTCTTCATTCTCCTCACAAGAAGAGCATACTCTTCATCCGAGTCTTCCTCTTCATCCTCGTCGTCACTTGACTCCGCTTTAGCTTTGAAGGCGGTAATTTTCTTCTTGGATGAAGATGATTCCAAGAGTTCTTCCTTGTCCTTCTTGTATAGTTCGTTAGTGATGAGGTTTCCTAATAGTCCGGTTGGTGTCATTCTTGGCAACTCGGGAGAGTTGAGAAATAATATCACCAACGTCTCATATTTATCCGGGAGGGCCCTAAGCAGCTTGCGCACAACATCAACATCAAGAAGGTTAGTACCAAGACCTTTGAGTTCATTCACAATGTTGTTGAGTCTTGAATACATCTCGGTGATGTTTTCATGAGGCAACATTATGAATGTCTCATATTTAATCCGAAGCCTATGCAATTTGACTTTTTTGACCGTGGATGTGCCCTCATGTATTTCGGAGAGGGTGGTCCAAATAGCGTGAGCGGTTTCCAAATTGCTCACCCTATTGAACTCATCCGTGTTCAAAGCACCAAAGAGAGCATTCATAGCTTGAGCATCCAAATGAGCATTACGTTCATCTTGAGCCATGACATTTATAGGATCAAGAGACATAGCATAACCCTCATTTACAATTTTCCATATGTTCGGACTCATGGCCTTTAAGAAAATGGACATTCTAATTTTCCAATAAGAATAATTTGAGCCATCAAATAAAGGAGTCTTTCCTATATGCATACCCTCACTAGCCATCCTTTCTCTTTTAGACGGTAAAGTCTAATAAATTGAGAGACCTCGCTCTGATACCACTTGTAGGATCAAGGATAACCGACTAGAGGGGGGTGAATAGGAGGTTTTAAAACTTTTAAACAATTTAACGAGATAAGTCAATTAATAACTTAGTCTAAACAAGTTATACTTCTAGCTAAGCAATACAAGCACAAAGATCGAACTAGAAATATAAGTGCGGAAGAGTAAAGACTAGAAATAACCACAATGAGACAACGATGTTTTTCCCGTGGTATCGAAGACTTGCCGGTCTTCACTAGTCCACGTTGAGGGAGCTTGAACCAATCAAGCCGGCTCCACGTATTAAGCCTTTCCTCGATCACTATTGGTTGTTCTTCCTCCACTCCGGAGATGGTGAACACCGAACCACTCACAATTTGGGCATCGGGTCTCTTCACAATCTTCTTGAAGAGATCACCGTGCAATCACCGCCAAGCTGTCTAGGAGTTTGGCAAAACTCCAAGAGTAACAAATCAAGGACCTTCGCTTGACGACACTCAAGTGCAAGAGGATCAACTAGAATGATGAATACACTTAAATGAGCTCAACAACCTCACAAAGAGTGAACAAGTAAATTTGAGGAGTTGAAAGGATGCACAAAGCTCAAAGGATGTTAAATGAGGTCTTTCTCTCTGTCCTTGAACAGGTGTGGTAGTATTTATACCCCCCAATAAAAATTATAGCCGTTGGAGAAGAAAACCCCACAAATCAGCCACAAGCGGTACTACCGCCAAGTACCGGGCGGTACTACCGCACTTTTCCAACCACTACTGTAACGGCTATAACAGAGGCATTAAATGACCTGATATAGCCGTTTTAACTTGCAGAGCGGTACTACCGCCAACTGTAGAACGGTACTACCGCAGAGCGGTCATACCGCAAGGTGAGTGCGGTACTACCGTTTTCCAAAAGAGACAAAAGAGGTGCGCGCTGGAAAAAATATACCGCCAAGTAAAGATCGGAATAACCGGCGTGCGATACTTCCGCTTAACCAATGCGGTACTACCGTTTTCCGGTCATACCGCGCAAACACTTACGGTACTACCGCGATGAGGGTTTTGCACCGAGAACATGAAAGGGTCTCTCTGTAAAAAAACATACCGCCACAACAAGTCCGGTCATACCGTGGAGCGGTAGTACCGCAAGTTCAATGCCGGTACTACCGATTGTCCTGACAAAACGAACTTGGCAAAGATAAAGGCAAACCAGATGCATGCATGATCCTAGATTGATCCATAAGGCACAAGAGTATGCTATCAAGCTACTAGTCATGATCCCTCTTAATAGTACGGCATTTAACTTATAATCCGGTCTTCCAACCATAATTCCTAAGACCGGTAAAAGTTAAAAGATTTCTAATCTACTTGTACCTTGACTTTGATCCAATTTGATCTTCACGATATCCTTTATCATGTAGCTTCACGATCATACTTACCATTTTAACTTAATCTTACAAATACTCAACAAACACATTAGTCCAAATATCACATATTATCATAAATTACCAAAACCAATTTTTAGGGGCCTAGATGCTTTTCAATAGCCACTAGTGATACAGTACACCTCAGTGAAGCACCTCTATTCGATGGCACAAAGTATGGTCATTGGAAAATCCGAATGTCTTGTTATTTTAAGGCCATGAGTAAAATAATATGGCAAATTGTTGATGTGAGTTTTTCTCCTCCAATGGATCCTCTAGCTCTAAGAAGTAAGGAAGAGAAAAGCTTACATCTCGTCGCTCAAACAATTAACGCTTTATTTAGTACTTTGAGTGTAGAGGTGTTAAATGAAGTATACAATATCAAGAACACTCATGAGATGTTGACTCATCTTCAAGATCATTGTGAAAGGTCCACCTCCACTAATGATGAATGCATAAAAGAATGGACGTCGGGAAAAGAATGTTCAACTTCTAGCTCCGACAATGAGGAGCACTCAACCCCATCCTCATCACCTCATTGCTTTATGGCCAAAGGTAATGAGAAGGTAAATAATAATAATGAACATTCATATGATGAGTTGATGGATATTCTTGAGGAGCTTAATGAGTATTTAGGAAAGGAGAAATCAAAATTCAATATTTTGAAGAAAGAGTATGTCTCACCTGAAAATAATTATGATGTACTAAGGGATGAGCATGAAACTCTCCTCCTCAATGAGCTCAATAAGTCCAAGGTAGATATAGGCATAACATGTGATTTATTAGATGATATGTCATGTATAGTTGCTAACTCTTGCATTGCATCTAAGGTTAGCATATCCACTTCTTGTGATGACTTGTTAGATATGTCTTGTAGCTCTAGTGAAAATATTTCTATTTTTTCTTTACCTGTTGAGACTAATCTTGTAGAGAAAAATAAATAGCTTAAGGCCCAAGTCAAGAAATTGACGATTGACTTAGAAAGAAGCTACAAAGGAAAGGCCTCTCTTGAGAAAATATTAAGCAAACAACAAATGTTGAATGACAAGAGAGAAATTGGCTTTGTTCCCAAGAAGAATGAGAATAGCAAGACAAGGCACAATGCAAGGCACACGAAGAATATCAAGTGCTTTGGATGCAATGAGAAATGTCATTTTGCCTCGGTGTGCCATAACAAGGTTGATGATAAGCAAATGTCATCAAGAAATAGGCAAACTGGTAAGGAGCAAGAAAAGAAGACAAGAAGGGGAAATAAATGCCCAACTTGCTACAATTGCTAGAAAAAAGGGGCATATTGGTAAACATTGTCTCATGGGTAATACTCCTAAGCCCATGCTTTATAAAGATCATTATTTGCTTAGGAAAGATAAAAATGGTAAGGTGATTGCTAGACTTGTTAGTTCACCAAAGATTATTGCTAGGGACATTTTGGTGCCTAAATCTCTTATGACTAATATTCAAGGACCCAACTGAGTTTGGGTACCAAAAAGTGCTCAAAATGCTAAATAGGTACTTGGAGAGGCATTGGGGGGCTTGGCTCATTCAAAGAGAGGTGGATTTCACCATGTGTTATTTTGGAGCCAAGCATGAGGATGATCTTGTCAAATCAATAACCAATGTCATTTCTATAACATGTACTTACATTGAAGTATCTAGTCTCTAACCTTGTGTGATGAGGGCATCCCTACGACACCTTCTTCTCCTACACCTAATGCTCATGATATACGCGTCGAGTTGCCGACAGGACCAATAACAAGAGCACGTGCCAAGAACCTACAATCTCAGGTGAACTTGCTCCTTAATGAATATGTCATTAATTTTAATGAGAATTTTATACTACCTAAAAATAATATTTTGCTTGTGCTCAGGTTTGAAGATTCAACGATGGACAAAGATCAAAGATATGCGACCGTCATACAAGGAAGGCTATCAAATGAGGAGGTCAAGACGCTGTCCTATGGCCCATTCGGCCAAGGAGGAGAGGGCCAAGGTCTATACGACCAAGCGAGAGATCAAGGTCCAAACGGTCAAGCACAAAGACCATGTGGAGGAATCAGGAAGGAAGCCCAAGCTCACGCGTGAACAGTAACCGGCCATGAACAATACCACGCGTGAACAGTGCAGGCCCATGAACAGTACCACGCATGAACAGTACATGACATGAATAGTACCACATGGAAATTTAATACTGAATAGTTCTTAGCCCAAGACTATATATTGAGGGGTAGACCCCCATTGTAAATCAGACCAGTTGATGCATAAGAATTGAAACATAGCTATTGCTTGTTCTTTCTAAACCAGAGTTCATGCGAGGACTTCTGAGAGAGAATTAGGCAATCCATTGTTCGTTCTGCATTTTAAGGTCAAGTTTGCTTTTCCGTTGGGAATTGAGGGCTTGGCGATCTCCGCTCGTGGTCTCGCGGTGATCATCCCAGTGCGTGCTGGCGAATATCCATAGAGCGCAAGTCCGCACCGCGCGGCGTGGTGTCTGGTGGCGGTGTTCGTCGTCAAGCGTTATTTATCTACGGTTCTACTCGAGAAGATCGGGCCACCCGTATCATTGTGTAGGATGCATTCATGAGAATCCTTTTCAAAAGGGTGATATTGCTCTTACTCAAAATCTTTATTATTGCAATCTTGAGCAAGATGGTAAGTGGCACATTAAGGGGTAGTGCAAAGTCATATTCATGTATATCACATCCCTAAGTGTGCCCAAATAAATTAAGTGCTAATAATGTTTTTCAAAATTGAGCCTTTTAGCCAAAAGTCAAAAAAATTCATAACTATTGGTAATCCTATGAGAAACTATTTGCAAAATGTATACAAATATTTTTCAAAGGTTTTGGCTAAAAAAAACCTATTTGAAACGAAAATAAGTTTCTAGCCAAAATTCTAGATTATAATATCTTGTTTTTGATATAAAATAGATTTTTGTGTAAAATCTATTGTAAAAGGAATTTGAAAACCATCCTAAAAGGAATATCCTAGAGTTGGCTATTCTAAACCTTTTTTGTATTCAAAAGATTTCGAAAAGGCTAACATAGCAAAAGTTATTTGATTTTGAAACTCATCCAAAATACTATTTTGACCTAAGTGGTCACTTTCTAGCACTTAAGTGAGTTTTTTCAATTAAGCCAAAAATTATTCACATAAATTGGTTCATAATGGTATACATGACTCATTCATGCAATTCGATGCTTTAAATACCATCAAATGCTCAATTTGGCTCTTTTGGAGAAGTTTCATGAAAACTATGTCTCTTTGCAAAATTAAAAGCTTAATTTATAAAAAAAAATATTTGAGAATTGGATTTTTTTAAGGGCCATATAAGTTGAAAATACTTCAAATAAGTTTATGTGGTTAATTGTTTGAAAATTTGGAGCAAAATACAACATTCCATCTTTTCTCCAACATTCAACATTGAATCTGTTGTCAGGTTCAGTCTCAGCCGGTCTGTCCGGCTACCCCCCCCAGCGGTCTGACCGCTAGCCCTCTGGTCCGATCGCCCGTGCCCAGCGGTCAGACCAGTCCATCGAGTGGAACTTCCTTTTTCTCTGGTCTGAATCATTTTTCTCTCTACTCTTTCGGTCAGACCTCCTTTGAACCAGAAAACGTCATCTTTCTCACCTCCGTCCGCCCCTCACCTCTAGTTCATAGTATTTTCAAAGGACCAACCATTTCAAAACTACAGCCATTTAAATTTCACCAAAATTTTTGCTTTGACCCAAAATGACTAATTCTTGCATATTGTGGGTTTAGCTATTTGAGCCGGATTTTATTGTGTATCTTGGCTTGAAATAGTATTTATAACCCATACAAAGTTACAAAAGTTAAAAACTCCATGAAATTCAAATTTGGATGTGTTTTGCGGGTTTGAGCAAAATCATTCTTTTTTATGTGCCTACAAAGTGCATTTTGCCTTATCTTTTAAAAGTAAGTTTCTTACATAAAAATTATTTTTGGAAAAAAATTTAGGCAATCAAATATTCTTTTCTGGAAAGTTTCAAACCATTTGAACTTCATTAAAAATATTTTGACTTTTCTACTCATGGAACAAAAAACATGCATTCAATGCAAAATTTGGCATATGTTTTGAATGGTGGCTCCTTTTTCGAAACTTCTTTTTGGAAAAGCTTCCTAGAAGTCTAAAGTTTATTTCTACAAAAATTCAAAGCATTTAGACTTGATATAAAAATTTTTTTGACTTTTTCTCTCTTTTATTAACATGCTGAAAATTCAAACTTTAGCATGGTTTTGAGCTGATTTGTGATTTTTGTATCTATCAATGGGTTCATAATTGGAGGAACATACTATAATAAGATTTGATCCTCTATAGTTGAAATTTATTGTCTAATTTTCTCAGATTGATTAAAGCTTGTTTGTCCAGTTTTTCATCCCTTTTTGAAAGCTCAATTTGTTTGTCAAAATCAACTTTTAGTTTTCTGAATCCTTATGATTTTCATATGTTCAGAATGGTTGGGATTTGAGTGAGCCTCTTAAAACCAAACTTGTGAGTATTTTTGTTTACCAGCTCCTTGACTTATACGCATAAAAGAGATTTTTTTCCTTCGATTGTCTATTTTCAGAAAATTGGACATTGATCTTGCATATTTTCAAGTGGTTGAAAATATGAGCTTAGAATCTTCATGAAAAATGGTTCATAAGGGTATTTCAAACTTATTCATGCGAAAGGATGCTCAAAATACCCTCCTATGTTCATTTTGGCAATTATGGAGACAATTTAAATGAAAATGAGTTTATTTTCCGAAAATGAGTTTGAAATGTTTTCAAATCTTGATTCTTGATTCAAAACCCTCCAATCATGCTTCTATTTCAATTTTATAAGATTTGAAGTTGAGTAGAATCCTCCTTGCTCAAATTTATCAAAATCAAAATTTGTTGAATTCCTGTCAGGCGTAACCGGTCTAACCGTTGTGTATCCCCGGTCTGACCTCTGTTGGTTCTCCGGTATAACTGTCCCTTGAGCGCCGGTCTGACCAGTTGTTGTTGTCAGCAAGAGTAAATGGCCTATTATCGATTTCTACTTCTTTCGGCCACCTTGTTTGCTTCTTTTGGTCAAGTTATTTATTGCTATCTTTGCAAGCTACCCTCTAGTGTTTTCCTTGATTACAAATACAATTTTATTATTCAACTGGTAGCTTATTTTGATCATCTTCTCCTTAGCAATTGCTCCATCTTTCTTATTCCTTGCGAGCATACTTCTCTTGACCAAGCTCAAGTACTCTCCTTGTACGAGTGGATTTTCTCCTTCCCTCTTCTCTTTGGATGCTTTCTTTGAGGATCTTTGCGAGAGAAGTTCAAACACTTTGCAATTTCAAGTCTTGTCGATACATGGTGTCCATCTTTCAAGTGTAATCCACATATGAACATTTTTGGTGATTAATATCAAAGGTGGAGAATTTGGTTGCAAATAATGGTTAAAGGAGAGAGTTCGAAGTCATCATGAGTTGTGAATGGATATATTTGAAAGAGGGAGATATTGGTTGGATGGAGAACGCCTTTGTGTGTCAAAGGAGTACAACATTTGTGTAAGAGGGAGTTTTCCTAAAAAGGGGTTTTTCTTAGCGAAAATGAAAAATGTTTGGGCTTTGTTTAAAATGAGTAAACTATTACATGGGAAAACTAATTTGCAATTTGCCCAAAATGGTTTATGGATTTTTGTGAATGCAAGGAGAAAGAGGTGAGGTGAAGTAAGAAGCAAGTGGATGGGAGGAAAAAGAAGCACACATGAAGATGCTAACGAGGCGAAATAGAGCCAGCATGGATACCACGTAGGGGAAAAACTACCTGGTTTTGGCTCGAGGGGATTATTTGATCTGGTTTTGACAATTGAGGGGTGTAAAGTGAACGGTTTTGTAGTTCAGGGTGTTTTTTTGGACTCGGTTCATAGTTCAGGAGGGTAAATTGGACTTATTCCAAAAAACAATTCTAAATGCATGTATGATCCTAGATTGATTCAAATGGCACAAGAATACACTTTCAAGCTACTAGTCGTGATCCCTTTTAATAGTACATCATTTAACCTAAAATCCGGTCTTTCATCCTTTTCTCCTAAGACCAGTAAACCGAAAAGGATCCTAAACTACTTATACTTTGTCTTTGAACCATATTGATCTTCATGTTGACCTTTAGCATGCATCTCCACGTTATTGTATTCACCACTAGGACTAATCCTTTTTAAACACTCAATAAACACATTAGTCTCATAACACATATTGTCATTAATTACCAAAATAATTTTTAGGGGCTTAGATACTTTCAGATAGTTTGGCGTACTTTTGATTCATGATAGAAAAAGGTAAAAAGGTAGCCCTGCTCGCACAAAATTTTAAAAATGACATCGTGAAAAGCTAGATAGACGCCGCGTGTAACCTGCAGCGTTCTCGGATCACGGTAGGAGAGTAGCAGCATGGTGGGACGGGAGAGGCCACGTACCACGTTAGGGAGCACAAGAGTAGCTTGTCCAAGCACAAGTAGCCTCACATGCATGCATGTTCATGTGTTATGCGGACTGGGAGTGTTGTAAATTTTCTTCCGCGGTCCGAGACCGCAACACTATGCTGCCGCAGCGCCACGCATACCTCCCACGCTCGGTGGCTCCTATCGCAGTGCCTCTGTTCTGCCGTGGTGTAGGAGCACTACAGGTCACATACGACATATGTCTAACCTTTCGCGGTGTTATTTTTATAATTTTATACGAACAAGAGCTAAATTTGCTATTCTTAACTAATAAAAGAAAGAGACCCCCCACAGTAGGAGGATCATCTCACCTCTACATACATAAAAAAACCAATGAAACCCCCACACGCATTGAGACGACCGTGTCATCCACGATGTGTCCCTAACGTGGCCGTTGCTCGCATCTGCTCCATCGCCACCCTACTCTTCTTCCTCCGATTCCCCTGCCCCGCGCCGCACCCACGTCAATGCCACCACCCTTGATTTGCGTGCCTTCGACCTTGTTGTCATCAGAACCACTCTCGCCACCAGCCGTCCACGTGCGTCCCCTGTCCCTCAGCGCTTGCAGAGCCCCGCACGTCGCTTTCCCCATCTCACTCCCGCTCTCGCCCTAGGTTCCGTCGTCGTGGCTCCACTTTGCTAGTTTTGCTAGTACAAATAAAAAAAACAAATCAGAAAAGAAAAAAAAAAACTCCATCCACCACCCCCTCCCCCTCTACGTGGCTGTCTTGTGTACGCTGCGCCTCCCCCCACAACCTTTCCCCAACCCAGCAAGAGGAAACCATCCCCGCTTCCATCCCCGACCCATGCCCCCATCCATCGCCACCCACGCATCCCTCCTCCTCAAAGCCGCCGCCGCCGCCTCGCCCGCCCACCTCCACCCCAAGCCCTTCTTCTCCCCCCGCGCGGCCCGGATCCCTCCGCTCCCCGCGCCGGCCATCAGCCGCCGCCTGCCGACGACGGCGACCAGCGCCGACGCGTCCCGCTGGTTCCGGTGGCCGCCGGCCGCGTCCGCGAGGGGGCTGTGCTCCTCGCCGCATTCTGGCGTTGCGGGCAGTGGTGAGGGGATGGGATCTGACGGGACCGGGAGGAGGCGGCGGGTGGTGTCGGCGGTGAACGGGGTGTCCAAGGAGGGGGCGCCGCAGCCGTCGTCGCCCAGGCTGCTCACGCTGCCCACTGTGCTCACCATTGGCCGTGTCGCCGCCGTGCCGTTCCTGATAAGCAGTAAGCGCGAGTGAAGCTTGCCTTTTTCTTTAACTTGTCTCTCGTCGAATTATAATATGCTGCGGAAGATTGATGGAAGGTTGAGATTTCTTGGTGCTGTACTGGTGTAGCCGTTCTTTCGAATGTGGTAGCAATGTGGGAAATCCGTCAGGATGATCAGGGATGTCATTCGAACATATACAAGTAGGGGAAAGATAGCTATTGAAAACGCTAGGGAATTGTAGGTGTTTTGTTGCGAGTACGGTGCTGGAACAAATTGATTGAATTTAATTATTTTCCAGCGACCAATGTGGAAGGAATAGTGTGCAAAGTGTTGTAATCCCCTTGTTCACTGTGCTACTCTTTTGTCTAGTCTGCTTAACTCTCGAGGAAAATTAAAATCAGCAGAAGAGGAGGTGGGGAGGAAATAATTCCTGAATCATCGGAACATCTACAACCATCTGGAGTTGATAAGTCCAAATAAGTACTCCCTCTAGTCACAACAGAGTGACTTCTTAGAATGTGTGCAGTCAAACCCTATTAACTTTGACCAAATATATTGTTTAAAACATATGGTTTGGATATATGAAAATGATACGAGTGAATTTGTCATAAAAAATACTTTCATAATATTGATAAAAGAATTTAGTAGTCAACGGAGCATCTTGTTGACTTTGAAAAGTAAAAAACGTCACTCGTTTGTGACCGAAGAGAGTAACACAATACTATTTTCTTTAAGCCTAAAAAACTGTTGTGAACTTTCTGATACTGCAATGCGTGTAGCATTCATAATTACATAATTTAAAACTGGTGCCATGGTTGCAGTAGTTGACATATAGGGCTACCTATGCACATATTCTTAACTGTCTCTTTTGTTTTCCCCTTTCCTGCTTGACGTAAGCTAGTCAAAACTTAGTACTATTCTAGTTACTAGACTTAGGGATGTGCATAGTCAGCTTAATCTCTTCCCTCCAAACGTTCATATAGTCCTCTTGTATTATCAGTTTTCTCACTGCATCCTGCGATATGCCTGAGAATGCCCAAGCATCCTCTCCATGTGAACTCCACCAGCCACTGCATAGATTCCACATTTCTGTTCCCATCCATTGTGAAACCAAGTGGTTCTCTTGGAAATCTGTCCTTGCTAAGAACATGATCCTTTTTTCTCCTAAAAAATCCTGCATATTTTTTTTCTTCTTTTTAGGCCAAAAAGCATGTCTCAAGACTACATAATATTTTCTAGAACCAGAGGGCAGGATAAACTTACCCAACACCATTTGGCACTTATTTGGAATTGTGCTTATGTTTGATGTAATGATGTCAATTTGATTATAGAAGTATCCTTTGGTGTTGATTTTTTTTATTCATTTTTTTTTGTGACTAAGCTTATTATTGGTATTACCACCAGCTTTCTACATGGAGGGGCCGTGGGCAGCAACTGCTACAACTGGCATCTTCCTTGCTGCTGCAGTCACTGATTGGCTAGATGGTTACATTGCTAGAAAGGTGCGCCACAAATATTGTGTGAATAATATGCTAGACGGGGTTACTACACCAGCAATTTCATCTCTCTTTGTTTCCTGACATAGTTTACTATACAGATGCAGTTAGGAACACCTTTTGGTGCATTTCTCGATCCTGTGGCTGACAAGGTTGCTTTCTCTTTCTGCTGCTCTGATTCTTAAATTGCCCTTCCGACCGTTGTTTGACCTCTTTATCCTTTTTCCCCTTAATTGAATGGGGGTGTCATCTTGTGTCTGTTAGACTGTTAATTTCAAAAGGTGAGCTACTCTGGGGAACTAACTTAGTTACTGCCATTCTCCACTGCAGCTTATGGTAGCTGCGACTCTAGTGTTGCTGTGCACCAAACCTTTGGAAACTTCACTGCTCAGGGATGGGCCATGGCTTCTAACAGTTCCTTCCATTGCCATCATTGGGAGAGAGGTAGTTACTTAGCCAATCTACATATGTAGTGAAAGAATTGGTTTCTAGTAAATATGTGTTGGCGGGTAATCATAAATTTGGATAACTTTGGATGGTGATGGTGGTTGTGAATTTTTAAAACAATTGTGGCTCATGCTGATATAGTATATACGTTTTGCTCTGTTGCAAGTACGGGACATTCGTGCATTAGGCCTGGTTAGCTGATCTTTATCTCTAAGTTTATACCTCAAGCCTACATGATAAGTTGACAACTGCCAATTATGAGCCTAGCCATTAACATGGTGGTTGTAATATAGGGTCTAGCTAGTGCGCAGATGTAAGGATATAGCTATATATGTCTGACTGTATAAAATGAAAAGATGCTGTTTTGCCAACCTCTACCTCTTGGGATGGAGCCAGTGCACTTTACCTCTTCAGTTAAATTGAGTGGCCCCACCATGTGGCTTTTTTTGAAACAGAACTGGAGCCTGCATTGAATAAAAAAAATAACTATTTTTATTCTTCAAGAGCTTTGAGAAGCTAAGAATATATAAGTTGGCCTAAAGTTAGGTGAAATTACCATATTTGTCTTGTCAACCTTCCAATTCTATGTGAATATGTGTCTACTTTAGTTATTTTTTCTAGTTTTGCAAAAAACATATATATCCATCTGCCATTTCAAGAATAACAAATGTAGCTGCTTCAATGTGGTATATGGTATGGGAGTGTGATATGCTTGCCAGTTGCCACAAGCTAATAGTCTAACATATCTTATCTTGTGTTTCTGTAGATCACAATGTCAGCTGTGAGAGAGTGGGCTGCGTCCCAGAATAGCAAAGTTATTGAGGTTCCTCCTGTTCTCTGTTATCCTTCGATTCCATCATCTGAATTAGAAGTTCAACCACTGAATTTCTACTTGCTAAAACAGGCTGTGGCAGTTAATAATTTAGGGAAGTGGAAGACAGCGACACAGATGACAGCATTGACTCTCCTCCTTGCCAGCAGAGACCCAAGGTACTTGCTTTCTTTTTTTGGTTGAGCGTAAAGCTTTGTTATTGTGTATTTTTTATTTGTATGATGATGGGGTTTGTTTTTCGTGCTTTTGCTTTGCAGTCTACCTGCGCAAGGTGCTCTAGTTACTCCTGGTGTCGCATTGCTTTATGTATCCGCTGGACTTGCCATGTGGTCCCTAGTGGTCTACATGAGAAAGATATGGCGGATACTTCTAAAATAGTGTTAGCACATAGTGTAATAGAAGAAACAGGAGCAAGGCGATTATATTCCATTCAAGATCATACAACTTTTGGAAGATTGTTGAGTTGATTGATAGCCTAGAGCTGGTTGAGATCCTCAGTAACCTATGTGTCATCTGTTCTTGATGGATCAGCCGCTAAATTTGCTGAGCATGCGAGGATTTTTTTTAGAACAAAATATAGCAAGTAGTATGTTGCCGAGGTGATTACTGGTTCGAAATCTATTTCGGAGTCATCTTAGCTTGAGTGTTGGACACTGGGTATAATGAGCAGAAAGACTGGACGATGCAGAAGATTGTAACCGTATACAAACACAAACCAGGGGGGGTTTGTGTGGAGTTTCTACCGTTGTAATTTATTTACCCATATCATGTGCCAGGGAGCACAAAATTATTCTTTCCATGTGTCACGCGCTTTCTGCTTGCGAGCCGTCGTCTCTCTCGATCACTTTGCTTGCTTGCCTATTTGTTGTGTCTGATGTAATGTGATTTTTACGTCATTAGAAACACTGGCTGGCTGGTTCAGCTGCAGTTGTTAGTAGTCACTGGCTCTCGTGGCCACTTGATCTGATCTCAACGGTTCAGATCACGCGCGGGACAGATCGAGGGGCCGCTACTAGTCCCTAACCCGCCTCGGCGAAACCGAGCAGAGCCTCGATGAATGACGGATGAAGCTGCCGTCGTGGCTCACCGCCGTGCCGCCGGACCCTCGGGCGTACGGCCACCTAATCCAGCTCTGCGCGGACTCCGGCCACCTCGCCGCCGGCCGGCAGCTCCACGCCCGCCTCGTTGCCCTCTCCGTGACGCCCTCCAACTTCCTCGCCTCCAAGCTCATCTCTCTCTACTCCCGCACCTCCTGCCTCCACGACGCTCGCAGGGTGTTCGACGCCATCCCCCAGCCTAACCTATTCGCCTGGAACGCCATCCTCATCGCGCTCTCGCTCCACTCGCCCGACCCCTCCGCCGCGTTCCGTCTCTTCGCCGCCTCCGGCGTATCCCCCGACGAGATCACCCTCTCCGCGCTCCTCAAGTCCCTCGCCGCATCCGGGCCGGGCCTGTCCCCGCTCGCCACCGGGGAGCTCCACGCCCTCGCGTTCCTCCGCGGATTCGGCGCAGACCTGTTCGTGTCCAATGGGCTCATCACCGCGTATGCCAACGCCGGGGACATGCGCTCCGCTCGCGCGGTGTTTGATGAAATGCCGCGGAGGGACGTCGTGTCCTGGAACTCGTTTATATCCGCGTGCACTCGTGCAGGGTGGTACCGAGAGTGCTTGGAGCTGTTTCAGCAGTTGGTGCGGGTTCGTGCCGGTGGTGGTGTTGGACCGAACAGCGTCACTGTGACAAGCGTGCTGCATGCTTGTGCACAGCTCAAGGCAGTTGATTTTGGGGTTGGTGTGCACCGGATTGCTGAGGAGAGCGGGCTTGATATGGACGTCGCGGTGTGGAACTCAGTAGTAGGGTTTTACGCCAAATGTGGGCGGTTGGAGTATGCACGAGAGTTGTTTGAAGGGATGCGTAAGAAAGATGCAATCAGTTACAGTGCAATGATTACTGGATACATGAACAATGGACATGTCAATGAGGCAATGGAGCTTTTCCGGCGAGCAGATGCTCGGGGCATCAGCACGTGGAATGCAGTGATTGCCGGATTGGTTCAAAACGGGCGCCAGTCCAATGTTCTTGGATTACTGCATGAGATGATTGGTTGCAGCATACTGCCCAATTCAGCCACACTTTCGGTCATCATACCTTCGGTTCCTTTTTTCTCAACCCTACTGGGAGCAAAGCAAGCTCATGGTTATGCGATCAGAAACGACTATGATCAGAGCATCAATGTTGTGAGTGCATTGATCGATGTTTACTCAAAAGCTGGATTTCTTGATGGGACTAGGAAGATGTTTGAATTGACTGAAAATAGAAGCACAATTGTCTGGACATCGATCATATCAGCTGTTGCAGCCCATGGAGAAGCTGTAGAGGCATTGAGCCTGTTTAATGAGATGATCCATGCTGGCACTAGGCCGGATACTGTAACTTTCACTGCTGTGCTTACTGCATGTGCTCATGCTGGCAAGGTAACTGAAGCTCGTAAGGTTTTTGACTCCATGCAGGTTGTGTTTGGTATCACTCCAGTGATGGAGCAGTACGCTTGCATGGTTTCAGCTTTCAGTCGTGCAGGGATGCTTAAGGATGCAGTTGAGCTTGTCAACAAGATGCCATTTGAGCCAAATGCAAAGGTCTGGGGTGCGTTACTTAACGGAGCAACAGCAGTTGGTGATGTTGAGCTCGGTCGATGTGTGTTTGATCGATTGTGTATGATTGAGCCTAAGAACACAGGTAACTACATTGTGATGGCTAATTTGTACTCAAATGCTGGCAAATGGGAAGAAGCTGAAATAATAAGGAGCATGCTATGGGGAGTTGGATTGGAGAAGGTTCCTGGGTGTAGTTGGAATTGAGGGGATCAACGGTTTGTAAGTTTCTGTTGCTGTGGATACGTTAAACCAGCGGGCCACAGAAATTTACTTGGTTGTTGATGGGTTAATTGGATTGAATGGCAGAAATGCGCTTGGCATCAACCTAAGAGTTGGATGAAGACAATTTATGTTGATGCAATTCAATAGATCTAATAGTTGAGATGTGACTATCATGCCTGAGAGCATACCATCTTTTTGGAGTTATTTGGACCATTGTATTTCACACCCAATTGTGTGGTCAATCATATTGATTTGATTTATTAACAACTCTGGGAGGACAAATGAACATGACAATTGGAACCAATGAGATCATTGCCACCACGATATTCTTATCTGAACCTTTTGAACTGTAAGCTGCCCTTAAACCTTTTTTTACAAGGACAACAATTACCAAAGCAACAGGTAGTTCCTTGCGATAATAAAAAATTCTGGAAGCAGTAGCAGTCTAACTTGAAGTCTCGGGATGTGCAGCAACCAGTGGAACCTCGGTTCTGGATAAAATATTTATTTATTTTTGACGTAAGAAGGTAGAGGGAACTCTACCTTATGACCATTAAATTGCAATGGTTGTCAAATAAGACTTTACAATAGTAAAGAAAGAAAAGAAAAGAAGAGTAACGAAAGAAAGAAAAACTGAAAAAATGCTGAACGTAAAAAGTTACAATAACAGCTGGCACCACTGCAGCATATCATTTTGGTACTTTGGTTTAGCCCGATTCAAAGTTTGATCTCTCTTTGGATACATCGGGCTAAACCAAAGTTCTGGATAAAATATCAAAAGGGCAACTAGCAGAAGATTGTTGAATTCGTCAAAAGAAGTTGCTTTAATGCCATAGATCCAATGAATAATGGAAACCTTGCGACGTTAACGCGCCGTATTTGGTATTTGTACTATTGACACACCATAGATTATGTATGTATTACAGTATTAGTAGAATACACTGCATTATTCTAAAGTCCATCATGTTTTCTCAACATTTGTTTTCCCCGTCCTAAATCAGATGCATGGGACATTGGGACCAGCTTTGCGTGCATGTGCCCTATCCAATCAGATGCATGGGACATTGGGACCAGCTTTGCGTGCATGTGCCCTATCCTATCCTGGAATTAGAATTACAACTGCACAGAGCTAGCACAACAAGATCTGTCTTTTAGCCCTCGTTTGTTGTGGGTCATGGTTCACATGCTTGGATCATTCTACTACTTTACTTCCCAGCTCATGAACTCCAAAAATGAAAAGCACGCAAGCAGTTCTCCGGTTTGTACCCAACTTGTTCTGGCCTTACTACCAGAAAGGCATGACTCTTGTTTCGTGTTGTGCCCAGGGCACACATGCTAAAACTTCACAGGCTGAAGGTTGCAGTGATCTCCACACGCACTGACCGCCCAAATGAGGCAAGGAGATGGTGTTACTGGTGGCGACTTTGATGAGCTGAATTTAAGCATCGGACCATCAGCTATGCACAACTTACAGTCTTAATGTGTGGTCCAGCTCACTCTGGAGCCTTGGAGTTCAAGTGAATCTAAGTGAGTATAATCACCACATCTCTTTAATCATAGTGTACAGCTATGCACTCCCATCTGAACATATACAGAAAGACGACGCATGAGAGGTGGTACACTTCATAATTGGGATCATAGCATGCATAGCCATAGAGCAATGAGCAGTGAAGTGCGCATCCACACCAATGTGTAGTAAGCTCATGACTAGTGTTGTCACACAGAAAATAAGATCGACCAAAAGCCAACGAAGCCAAACACACGATCTGTTTCTTGGACTTCCGGGCACAAGCGAGACCAAGAAATACAAGCAGCAAGGCAGATCATCGATGGGGACGAAGCTTAAGATGAAGGAGTAGCGGTATTCATTGTCGGTGAGACCGGAGCGAGCAAGCAAATCCACGAAGGCCATCAAGTAAACTCAATCCCGAAAATTTTACAATGCGAGGATCATGATTACTCGGGAGAAACTTCATTTCCTTTGGCATTATCTGCACTGTTTGTATATTTCTAGAAGACGTCGAGATCAAAACTCGGCCAATGGCCATGACGGTGGGTAGGAGTGGCATCGGATGAAGATGCGCACGAACTTGAGTCTGAAGAGCTGAAGCTGTGGATGAAGCCGACCCAACCGAGTGGCAGAGCGAGAATCCCCACGAGATGCGGGGTGGTGGCGGCAACCACACCACGGCGGCGACGATGAGATGCGGTCGCACGGATGAAGTCGGTAGCACGGCTGAATAGGATGACCGAGGCTTCTTGCGGTGAGGGCATAAAACACGGTTAGTTGTAGCATCGAAAATGGAACGGTGATAAACCTCGACGAGTGCGCAAGAAACGAGGCGAGGTGGTGTCAATCC
This sequence comes from Ampelocalamus luodianensis, assembly GCA_036346255.1. Classification (NCBI taxonomy): domain Eukaryota; kingdom Viridiplantae; phylum Streptophyta; class Magnoliopsida; order Poales; family Poaceae; genus Ampelocalamus; species Ampelocalamus luodianensis. The sequence goes on along the minus strand of CM070622.1, from coordinate 18,584,951 downwards.
AAGGGCGAGAGCGAAGTCGAGTCTCCTCGGCAATCAACGCGGCAAGGGCCTTCTCCATGGTTGGAAGAACGGACGTCCGATGGTTGAGCTCGAATAGACTCAAACTGCGGCGAAGCGCATAACAAAGGTGAACATCAAATTCTGTGCATCATGACCCGCCTTGCCTGCACAGCCAGTACATCCAGCACAGGAAAAAGGAACCATGGAGGTCAGCTGTCGTGAAATGCGAGTGAAAGAACTGTAGTACTCCTCAATAGACATATCCTGCTGACGTAGATCATAAAAGTGCGTAGAAGAAAATTGACGCGCCGCGCCTGTACGCTCATACGCAGCTTGAAGATACTCCCACATCTTGCGAGAACTCGGAAGATCAATGAAATCCATTCTAATTGAAATTTCAGCACTGTGACATAAGATACCCATAACGCGATCATCGGCACTTTGCCACGCAATAGCCTCCTTCACATCAATCTTCTCAGTCGAAGGATCCGCCGTAATATATGAGAGAAGACCAATAGACCGAAGAAGCATGCGAACCGATGATGACCACTCACGATAATTCTGGCCATCCAACTTGATATCTGAGGCCAGAAGAGCACCTCCCATACCAAAAGAATGAGAAACAGAAATACCATCAGACATTTCACCGCTCAGTGTCGAAGAACAAGAAGCACAAGTCTCGGCCTGGCTTCATTTCGGTCGAACAAAACCATGAGGCCCTACCAGGCAGCACAGCAAGCCATCCCAAACTCCACTCCTCAAATCAGAGGGCAGAGAGCACACATCCAGGCTGGCGCAAGCGCAAGAGGACGGAGAGGGGGATGGAGTTCTTAGCGCTGTTCTCATCTTCTCAGCGCCTCTGCTCCCTTTCTTGGGTTGGTTGCCCTCGGCGCCCTCCTTACTTCTCCGAGAGCGGCAGGCGGGAAGCGCGGGAGGACTCGGTTAGGTGAAGAAAGCGGCTCGGGGAAGCACACGAGTTGGTTGCCTCAGCGCCCTCCCTTACTTCTCCAGAGAGCAGCTTGGGCAGGGGAAGCGGCGGGAGGACTCAGTTTAGGTGAAGAAAGCGGCTCGGAGGCGAGCGGCTCGAGGCGAGTGTGGCGGCGGAGACACGGGCTCGGCAACTTCAGGCGGCGGCGGCGGTGGCGAGGTTGAGCTCCACACGAAGCCTGACGAGCTCAACGGCGGCTCGATCCTCATCCCTTCCTCATGAGCGGCGCGGAGCCCACGAGGCGACAACAGCGGCGGCGGCAATGGCGGCGATACACCTCGAGATGCATTCTTCGGAGGCCGAGCACCAGCGCAAAGACGGAGGCACACGCCGAGGCCCGCCCGCACGAGGCGTCTCGGTGGAAGGCGGCGGAGAAGGAGATATCAGTGCTCTGATACCATGATACAACTCAACTTCTCAAGTGTATTAGATGGATACCCAAAGGTATGTATAGTAGCAGTACAAAACCCTAGAGTTAATGGGCCTCATGGGCCATATATACATATGGGATATATATACATATACTTAACAAAAATATGTCCAACCGTCCATTCCTATGTCTTGATCTATCTAGAGTTTCGAAATGTTTTGAATAGTTTTGGTGGTATTATTCATACTTATATCTTGTGCACGTGATACGCCTCCCAGGTCACCGTAATGACCAGCGGTGAGAGGTCTGTCCTTCGTGCATTGGCTGTGCGCCGAGCATGGCATGAGCTATGTGTGCCTGCATACACTTGCTGAAGAAGCATCATAATAATCGTTAATCAGCCTCAGCGCAAAAGCGCCGCTCCCAGATCAGGAATGATGGTCACCGTTACTTAGTACAGCCGCCGTAATCATGCCGGGGAAAAAAGACGTGGACCAGCAGTAGAAGATCACTAAAGTACCTAGCAGTTACCATTTCCAGTGGAATCTGGATGAATTCTTGGAATAGGTACAGTCTCCATCTTGTGATCTTTGTTGTTTTACTTTAATCTCTTTACACTTTAACTGGTTGCTTTTCAAAGCATATTTTTTGACCGCCCAAAGCTCTAGTCTAACCATGGTGCCAAAGATCCTGTAGGCTGCAGCAACAGCACTCCAAAGTCCAAAGCCCAAAGTCCATATACAGTACACTGTACGGAGCCTGGCATGAAAATGTCGCAGCTCTCTGTCTGTCTACCTCCTGCACATTATTCGTGTATATCCATGAGTGTTAAGCTCGTGGGCAAGGAATTGTTGTACCGAGAACAGCAGGAGCAGCAACAGGAGGAGAACCAAGTGTACATTCACAAATCACTCGTACCACACAAATTGTTGGGGACGTGTCAATCTCATCAGCACCAGCGAATTCCTCTTGACATTTAACATGGCTGGTCAGGTCAGCTTAGTTCAGTTTAATTTATGCTTATTTATTCCACCAAACTCTGCATGCTCCACTCATGCTTATTGTTAGCAATATATATTTTTAAGAGGCGCATGAGAGGACAGCTCGTCAGCTCGAATATCATTGTTAACACTACGCCATCTTGTCGGTAATCCGACGGGGAGCCCAATTCAATTCAGTTCAAATGGAGAAGAAGCACATGCAGCTCGTGAAAACGGACCGAATACGGGCATTGTCTTCCCCAGATGTGGATACGAATATGAGTACATCGGATATTACAAATAATATTAAATACAAATACAAATCGAATCAAAACGAATACGATAATGAATATTTTGAAACATGAAAACTTCTTAAATTGTATGACAGAAATTAGCGGAAACAACTAGCATTACAACTGGGGACCAACTAATACTACAAATCGGCTCAGATATGAACAATTGCATTGCACTTCACTAAATCAGAACAAGGACTCATCAAATTATCATCAGCCGAAACTAGTAGACTAGTAGTATTTCCTAATCAATTTGCATGACTAGTAGACTAGTAGCAAATTTGGAGAAGATATTGTGAGGGGGCGTCAGCAAGCAGGGCGGGCGGAGTTCGCCGCGAGGGGGAGCCAGCAAGGTGGTCCCGCATCGGAGGCGGCTGGAGGCGAAGGGGGTTCAGAGTGCAGCTAGACACTCCGGAGTTGGGGATCGGGGAATTGGCCTGAGGATTGAGGAACAGCGGAAGTGAGGAAAGGAAACCCTAATGATGATGGGCTAGGTCATTGGGTGTGTTGGTGAATGATGATGATGGGCCGGCTCGGTTGGGGCGTTGGGCTGAAAAGCCGAATATCCGGCCTTCTTATATTCGATTATTTGTTTATGATCCGAGAACTGTCCGAGAAAAATCCGAGCCGACATAATCTGAGTTTGGTTTCATTTGAATCGGTCAAAAATTATCGATCCGTTTTTACCCCTACTTGTGAGTCGTGAGGCAACGCGACAAGGACACTCGAAGCATTTTTGTCTTGGTACGTACGCACACCATCCTTTTTTTTTGAAAGAGAGAGTGGTCAGTGGCTGCTCAAAATTCAGAGTTATTGGCTTAAATGACATTACAAACGAATCGGCAAAAATGACACTCGCGCCGTGCTCAAAATGCACAATAGCGAATCTACCTCGCGGTAGGCCACGTGACGGCCTCCCGTTTGACTGCAGCCAACCTGCCACGTCCCCATTGCGCGACAAGTAGCCTACCAAGTGCCCACCGAGCGGCAAGTGATGTGGGTAGGCCACTGGTCGCACGGTAGGGATGCGGTAGGCTTGCTGTTGTGTATTTTAAGAGCAGCATAAGTGTTATTTTTGTTGATTCATTCACGATAATACTATTTTTACTATTTTAATTTAAAAACAAGCTAAATGAGCCCAAAAACTATATAATTCTGCTAGAAACCACGAGGAAAAGAAAATGCAGCAAGAGGACACTAAGGCCTGGGTTATGGGGCCAAACAACAAGGGGTAAATGAACACCAGCAGCTCTGCCCTTCACGTGGCTTCCTTTCTGCCCTCCTGCTGCTTCGCGCTCTTATTTCAGCGCAGATTGCAAGGCCCAAGGTGAAGACCCCACGTGTCCCCTGTGACCATCTATTTATTAATCCAGTTTTATTAGTGGTATCATTAGCGTGCTCATCTGTAAGATTTGTTATGTTTGAGCTTGCGTTTACAATGGACTAATCGAGTTGAGTTGTCTTGTCACTTGGCAGATGCCAAGTTGCCAACTATATTTTGATTTCAACACGAACTCTCATGTGACTTGTGTTACAGCGCATTCAAAGTTTTTTTGTTCTCTCTTTGCAGGGCAAAATGTGGCCATGGGGTTATAAGTTTTTAACATTGCAAGACACTGAAGGAAAAGAAGAGAAAAGAAACGCAGTCATTGTGAAGAATGTACTACTGCACTAAACGGAAGAAAAAAGAGAGGCTTCTAGTGATGCCATTGCCAGTAATGCACCTCACGGGTGGCGGTCACGGACAGAGCCGGTTACTGTGGTCATATCAAATCCATGCTTCCTTTTAGGCTCTAGCTAGCGCCATACGCCTCACCTCACCCCACGCCCCAAATCAACAGACACCTTCCGCTTCAAGCCTCCTCCAATTCAGCAACTGCTGCGTCCTGCCGAGCTATCCTCAAAAGCAGAGTGAATGCAGCAGAAGCGCCTAAAGCCACCGTCACATGCTGCGGATCACTAGCTAACAGAAGCACAAGCACAAGACGGTACGCGCAACTCCTCCCTGCCATTGCCACGCTTGGATACGAGATCGTCGAGGAGGATAGCGAGGAGGAGTGGCTGATCCAACCATGAAATGCAGGTCGCTAGGACTGCTTCTTTCCTTCTTGGATGCTCTCTTGGTTTCCAGGATCGGTTCTTGAATTTTTTCTTGGATGCCTTCTTGGTTTATTACAGCTAGGATCAGTTCTTGAACTTCTTGTTGGTGGCGAATGGGATCCTAGGATCAATTCCTTGACCGTTTCTGCATTTGTGTTTCGTCGCATTAATTGCAGGGTAAATGGGGGCGGCGAGGGCGGTGGCATGAGGACAGTGGAGTGCCTGAGAGGGAGGCTGCTTGCGGAGAGGGTGGCATCCAAGGCAGCCAAGGAGGAGGCCGACCAACTTACCAAAAGGGTACCCTTCTCTTGTACACATTCCGTACTGCTTCAACTCCTTGAATTGCTATTGGTTTACACCTTTCTTGAACTTCTGTGCTCATGCTGTTGGTTTGATGGTTGGTCACAGTTGGACGAGCTGGAGAAGAAACTCTCCGACGAGACCAAGATCAGGAACAAGGCGGAGAGGAGGCTCAGAAGGGCCATTAGGAAGCTGGAGTCCCTCAAGATTCTGGACGTGGAGCTCTCGGACAGCTCCATTGGGTCGCTGTCCTCCAATGGCTGCCCCGGCCACCAGGCGCCGGAGATGGAGGAGAGGAACAATCCTGGCTCGCTGAGCAGCGTTGATTCTGCGCAGTCCGGCCCTCGCGGCGAGGCCAAGGGATGGGGCGGCGGCGGCGGCGGCGACAGCGCGAGGGGCTCCTCTGCCGGTTCCTGCACTCAGGTGAACTCCTCCCCGGACGGGAGCTGGTGCTCAGTTCTGTCTGAGCAATCCCAGTCTGATTCTTGCAAGGAGGAGAATCGCATGTATCCTGAGGACACCAAGAATTCAGAGAGGTACGCATGCATATTAATAATGAGTGCTTTGTTGATTAAAAAGTAAAACAATTGCTTATTTGCTTTAGGGATTATTAGCCTTTTGCATAGGTATTTCCAGATTTTAGTATTTTTTTAAAAGAAAATTTTACTTTTCTCTGACCAGAATTAGGTCAGAAATGTCATCCTTTCCATGTCACATTTTATTTTGTGTTCCTGGCGGCTAGCTCCATGTGTATCTTTCACCTTGTTAGGTATGGAGGAAACAATCGGTACTGCTTCCCTTGGCCTCAACGAGAAGAATTATTGCGTTTAGCATATCAAAGTAGATGGATGGATTGATTGTCGGTGTTGTCGGCAGAATATACGTAGCCAGACAAATGCGACTAACTTTTCATACTGTACATTTAACCAAGGTTTTAAATAGCGGGCAGCGGAAGGGTAGCAGTGGACTATTTTTTTTTTTTATAGCGGATAGCATATATCGGAGATATAGCGAATGCTACATGCTCAGCTATGAAGCATTAAAAATATAAAAATACAAAGATACTTGATCTTAAACTACAAAGTCTCAGACATAATTTGTATAAAACATCAAAAATATCAAATCCCACGTGTCTATATCTAAGATAAACATCAAAATCATAAAAGTCACATAGTGTTTTGTTAATCAATCTTCATCATCTGACAAAGAAAATGGGTAATCAACGCCCGCTTCATTCCTTCTTTTCTATCCACATTGAGAATCTGTGCTTACTGCTTGTTTTATCTTTCTCCTTCGATAACATAGGCATGCTAAGAGATGAAATGTTATTAACTAGCACAGCTAGGATTTGTGGGAATATGAAGGTTAATTAATTGGATTAGGTGGGAATATAGAAGCCCAACCAATGGAATGGCTGGTATTAATAGATATTACCAAATCAAGAGGCGCACCCCTATGTCAGAGGTAGTTTGAATGTTCTTTGGGCAATACAACTGATATAGCTTATAGCGGATAGCGCGTGTATTGGCCTGATATATTGGCGATATTGCACTAAACCGCAACAATAACCGATATGTAGCGCTCGGGGTACCTTGACCGCTATAGCGGGGCTATAGCGCGATGTTTAAAACAATGCACTTAACTAAAAAGTATAGTAAAGATTAAATATTTTTGGCACTAGTAAATTGAAAAAACAAAAAAGAAATTATGCACTTCTGGATCACAATTACATAACCAAATAGTTTATGTAATCTTTGTACCTACCACTTGCCATGATTTGCTTGCTATGTGCGCGGTAAAAAAGAACATAGCAGTTGAAAGGGAGAGGGGCCTGATAGAAGTAGTCTTGGATGGGGATAACAAACGTCAGAATCTCTCTTATAGAAAAAGAGAATGAGATTGAATGTGAACAATACATATGGATATAATATACATACTTGCAGAGGGGCCATATAGTTCTATCACACATCCATCTTAGTGGGGGTCATACACATGCTTCACATTGTTTTGGCATAGAAGATCAGTGGACATAAAATTTTGTGGCAATTCGTTATATACCACTGAATAACTTTGGATTTTCATAATATGTCACCGATGTCTCACTGATATATGGGCTTTGGACTCACATATTAGCCTCACAATGAGTGATATATTAATACGAATCATGTAGTTATTCAGTGGTATATTGTGAATTCTCTATAATTTTTTTTTGGCAAGATGGGGGAGCCACAACTCCTGTTGATCTCCCCTCCCTCCGCCATTGGGTTGTACGTAGAGCTGGCCAAATGGGCCGGCCCGAGGCACAGCATTGTTGGCCCACCCAAACCGCACGGCCGCCTTGTTCATGTCTTGGCCCGCCAAAGACAATAGCCTAGGTCGCTACCCTAAGACAACGGCCGGCACGACCGTTAGGCCCGTTCATTTTTAATATATATGATTTTATTTTCATTTCTTAATTTTTGTATGATTTTGTTTCTATTTTTTAATACTTATATGGTTTTATTTTGTAGTTTTTAGAATTTGTATAGTTCATTTTATAAGTATATATAAATTTATTTTGGTTTTTTAAAAATTATATATATTTTCTAGGAATGTTTCTGATTTATTTTTATTTTTTTGAATTTTTGGGGCATTAAGTGGGCCGGCATTGGTCCATCGAGCTCGGGGCCGACACGGCACGCCCGAAAGGCCGTTGGGCTGTGCCTGGACTGTCTCGTCGGCACGTGGGCTGGTCTGTCCGACCCGTTTAGTTCGTGGGTCGGAATAGGCCGTGCCTAAACGGAGCCATGCCGTGTCGGACCGGACAGGCCGGGCGCCTGTTTGGCCAGATTTGGTTGTACGCCACAGAAACTGGCGCAGACCCACCTGAGTGTTTTTCACCTTGGTGAATGCTTAACACAACTGTATGGACGAGCATGCAATTGCATACTACCTTTAGGCAGGACGCAGAAGGTGGCAAGTGTTTTACTCAAAACCACAACCGTCACCAGCAACAACATTCAAATAATCTGTAGAATAGCTGTGCTTGCACAGCTATTTTGATTCCTGTTAAGTCCATTTCCTTTTTTAATATATAAGAAATGCTATCTTTCTAATAATGTTTCTCTGTACCAGGGAACAACAACAACAACCTGTTGCATCCAACGGCTCATCGAAATCCGAAGAAAACTACGGCGACGCGGACGACGACAGGCTAGCGCTGGTGCTGGTAGACCCCCATGATCACAACGCAGAATCAGGCGACTCGAGAGCGGGAGACGATACGCAGGCAGCGAAGCTCCAAGCCGAAATCGAGACCAACGAGGGGGAGGAGGAAGAAGAGGGAGAGCGCAACAAGCTCGCCATCGTTCTGGTCGACCCCCAGCCCCAACCCGGCGCGAAAGCAGATGCGCGCAGCAACGACGTGCAGTCCGTCCTCCTCGCGCTGCGGCAGGTCAAGGAGCAGCTGCGCTGCACCATCGAGAGGAGGTCCGAGCTCGTCGCCCACCAGGAGCTGTACGGCCACTGAGGCGCCTCGTCGTCGTGCTCCGGCCGCATCGAACTTGCAGTCTTGAGCGGCTTCTGTCCAAGGCTGTATTATTCCCTTTCGCTGAGCTTCTCTTGTCCTCCTGCTTGCACTTGCCGTGACGTACTCGTATTTACAGTGTTAGGCGAGTATCTGTAGAAAACGAAATGAGGGGTGCTCGTGTGGCTCCGCCGTGATACGTGGGAGTCAATATTTACTGCGAGTGAAATAAGATTTGCGCGAGTGAATGCTCGTTTTACATTTGTGTATATTACGCCGTACTTTCGTCCAAAGAAAAGCGTGCCACGGATTACACTAGCCGCGGCGATTTCCTGGGTCTACATCGTCTCTGTATAACTTTTCCGGACTGGACCATTTGTGCACTTTCATGCGTTATCTGATATATTCAGATGCCGTGCTACCAGACATGGCCTTTGCATATGAAGTATCGTTTAGTAGCATGTAGCATCTGAATCGTAGATCGTAGAATACAGGCATAAAACTAGACCGACAGAAGTACATAGCTAAGAAATCATCGACACTAAAAGGGGGAAACAGAAGTACAGAACTATCCCCAATCCAAGCGGCAAATCAGGATACACTGCCCGGCAAGTACAGTAAGCAAGTCATACAAGTGCTACACAGTAAACAGCACTCGAGATGGCTCGGAGAACAGGGCGCCATTGATGTCGTTAGTGTTGTACAAACTATGGCTTCACCGAAGTCTCTAGGGACATAGCTGAGACCTGCAAGAAATGAAGTTGATTCTTTCCATGTTAAGAGAAACTACAGCAGCAAGATATTAGCAAGGAAAAAAATATTATAGGATGATAACGGCATCATATATAACCTCGCAAAAAGCAGGGAGTGCTTCCATCATGCTGTGCCCGCCACAGTGGCTGCATCCTGCGTTAAGCATGCACAAACAGAGGGCAAAAACAATGAATTCGAACCACAATCCTGAGGCAAATGTTCTACAAAAAAACCATGGAAGACATACCAGCTTGGAGTTGTCCTTGCCTTTTCCATCAGACGATCCACTAGGTGTTTCCGCAAACCTGGCAAAGTTGTGGAGAGATGTCAGCTATAGATGATTGTTAGATTAAGGTTCTATTGACAAGAATGACATAACACTGCCACATTCATCTGATTCTACCTGAGGGCTCGCGCCTTTCTTTTCTCTTCTTCTGCCTTGTCGACGTTTGTATTCTGACCAAATCGTTCTAAACGAGCTTTTTTCTTAGCCTCTTCATCAGCAGAAGAGGATGAGGGGGTGCCAAACCTGAAAATTCATTTAACTATGCATCAGTTAACTATTCGGGGCAATATGAAAAACCTAGAACACATCGTAGCTAATTTACTAAGTGTATGAGCAGTGGTATTACATACCTCTCAGCCCTGGACTTCCTCTTCTGTTCCTCCATCTTCTCATTTGAAGAACCAGTCCCAAACCTTGTAAACACGAGAATTGAGAGGCCCGTTTCTTAGTATTTGAAATATATCATTTGGACAATGTATCAGCCAAATAGGAATGATACAAAGTGACAGAGAAGGCAGAAAATGACTTAAGCAAGGAAACACTTCGTTCAGCTTCAATAAAATTAAAATCACGAACTAATATTATCAGTAAGTAGGTTTTGCCCCCAACCAGATTGAAGCGCGAGGTTTGCTCATTACAAGCAGCACTATTACACAAAGATTGAATAAGTCAAATGTTGCTGCTGATGAGCTCTAATATTACCAAAAAAAAATCATTTTGTCTAAACATCTAAGGTAGCTAGTTTCCTTCATGTTTCAAGAACTTAATAAATAATAATGAAGCAGCAAATCGATTAGATTTATAGACAGGAAACCGTGATAGCTTGCCTTTTGTCTTCAAGCAACTAATCCTTTAGTGAAAAAGAGCAAGAAACACTATCATAAACGAACAGGGTGTAGTTAACTGTCTTTTATTGGTTTCACTATAAGCCAAAAAACGAATGAACACAGCCCAATAGAGGAAATTAAATGAAACCTTTAAAAATGATGCATACTCAACCACAGTATTCAATTGTAAGCATGAATGTTTCAGCATCCATCCATACAAAACAATTAGATTAATGCACCCTTCAGTCTCTACTCTCTAAAAGTACCACCAAGTATGCAACTATTCCCAGCCATTGTATACATTAAACAAAGAGGAGGAGGGGGATTAGCAGTTTTGCCAAGTGTATGGCCGCCTTGTTTCAAACATGCATGTTTAATGTTCCATTTTAAATTTGTCTTCTTAAAGATTGAACATGGATAAAATAATTATTTTGCCAATGTTTGATGAGATGTCATAGCGTCAGGGTTCTTAAGTCCTAACAGCACGACACGATCAATGAAATAAACCTTGGAAGCCATTGGAAGCCATGTGTTCTCGAAAAAATGAAAGGCTGGAGCCAAAAACAGAATCATCACTGTGCTGCAGTAGTATTAAGCATAACATGAAGTGCTACACTAAAAAGGTTTCAACAGGTAAAGTACTTGAGATAGCAAGTAAATAAGAGAAGCTAACTATAGTTCACGATAGGGCCAAGGCACTGCAATGCACAAAGATTCCTATAAACTAAAGCAGGTAGCAATTACATAAACCTCACAGGAAATGCAAACGGAAGAAACAAGAACAGCCTCGTCGCAAGACTCGAGGAACGTTGGTGATATACTCACATCAGTCACTTGTTTCTTGCAAAAGAAGGGTAACCTTTACAGTATTCATAGATTAGAATTAAAGCTTTGATCCTGCTCCGTTATACATTGTACCGATCTTTTGTATTAAAAACACTCCTACATTGTACCGATCTTTTGTATTAAAAATACTCCTAGCCGTCCAAAAGTCACTAGCTGTACTATTAGTTTCCACTCCCATGTGAATCTACTCAAATCCATGCATAATGAAAACAACTTTTAACTAAAAACAGCAAAAGTGGGTGCATAACTAAATCCTTAATCCCATCCCTGTAGATTACTCTATGGCCAATACTAAACACAATAGGTTACATGGCTAATAGCTCACAATTACCCAAATTTGACAAGTAAATAACCATTTCTGACACAACTAACTATTCCACGCACGCACCAGAGACCACCAAATCTTTCGAATTTGCAAAGAAAAAAAATATCTAAACCGTCCAAAAGCAGCTAACTATGCTATTAGTTTCCATTCCCAAGTGATTCCCCTCAAATCCATGCATAATGAAAACAACTTTAACTAAAAACTGCAAAAGTAGGTGCATAACTAAATCCTTAATCCCATCCCTGTAGATCATTATTTTGCCAACACTAACTTATTAGGCAAATAGCTCAAAATCACCAAAATTTGACGAGTAAATCACCATTTCCAACACAAAACACAACTAATCATTACATGCACGCCACAGAAATCACTAAATCGTTTGTATTTGTGAAGAAAAAAAATCTCTAAACCCTAGGAAAATGGATTCGATAGAACAACCACCTCTCGGCGCGGTTGCTGCGCTTCTCCTCCTCGGACATCACCACCGGCGTCCCGAACCGCTCCGCGCGGCGCATCTTCTTATCCAGATCCGTGGCCCCGCCGCCGGTCCCCGCGGCCGCCGTAGGGTTTTGGGCTGGCGTGGAGGAAGCGGGGTTCGGAGGCGCCTCCCCTGCGGCGGCGGCGGCGGCCGGCGCCGGCGCCGGCGCGGTGGCGACTGGGGCTTGCGCGGGCTTGGGGTTCTGAGATGCCATCGGGGAGGTCTGGGTCGCAGAGTGCGGCGAGATCTTTGCTGCTTCGTTTTCCTGTGGGTTCGCCGCATCGCTTCTATCTATGCTTCGCAAATGGGCCTTCTAGGCCGCCTAGAAGACAAAATAGATGGGCCTTATTGTAGGCTGCTTTCGCGTGGGTGTCACGCCCCTGGGCTGGACATTGTTTAGTTTGTTGGGCCGGACGTCAGTGGGAATTGCGTTCCTGGGCTGCACATTGTTTATGGCCTTATGGGCCGGAGGTTCGAGGGAATTATGTCCCTAGTTGGGCCAGACGGTGTGGGCTGCCAGAGCGAATGGCACCTAATTCTTATACATCCACCGAGTGTAGAACCCCCTAACAAAAGTGTAGAAAAGCGCAGCTGGTGGAAGCCTTTTATTATTCTCTTTTATTTCTTTTTAGAAAAATATATATTACCGTTAATACAGTTATATCGATGCTCTTGCTCTTATTTATTTATATATGACATAAAAAGAGGGAAAAAAAGGATGCAAGAGATCCCACATCTATATATCTACCCAAACTGGTGATATACAAGGTCCCTCATTCACTATGGATGTTTTAAAAATTCACAATAATCCTTAAATTTAAAAAAATAAAAAAAATCCTAAAAATTCTCTCGTTAACCATGAGAAAAAAAGAGAAGAGATATACAACACTTATTTTTTGTGGGGCCTCATTATATCTAATACAATTGTATATTAGATACAACTATATTTTCGAAAGGTAATAGAGTTATATACAATTACAATGTGTTGCAATATCTTGCCACGCGAGAAATTCCACTAGTTGTTGAAACAATAGCAATCAAACAAGCATCCCACAAGTTTTTCTGTTGAAGATCACCCAATCAATTTTGTCATAAGATGACAATACATAGACAATGAATTAAAAAAGCCGGCATAGAGCAACCATTTTACAAAGGGGGAATTCATTATTTTCCCTCAGCTTAGATGTGTATTCAGAATTTACACTCCTTCCCGACGTAATGAATTTTTTGCCCTCCAGTTAGTCAGTTTCTTCGTTATTTGCCCTCTTAGCAATTTTTTTATCAATATCCGACCATTTTCTTGTTGTAAGCCACGCGAAATGTCTTTTGTGCCCTCGGTCTCGATAACGCAGCGGTCGCGGGGATATTTCCCCATTTCGCACAGCTGAGAGGGAGCGAGAGGCGCCAGAGAGGAGCAGAGGGAGATGCGAGAGGAGGTGAGGAGCTCGTTGGGGGCGCGGTCGAGCCGCCGCTTGTCATCGTCGTCGTCGCCGCTACCCACGCCGGTCGCCAGGTATGGTCACCTCCTCGACCGCTCCGCGCCCTTCCCTCGACGTCGCCACCAACTCCACCTCCCCGCCGCACACCTCCCTCTGCATCTCCTCCTGGCGTCGGCTCTCCCCCACCCCTCGCCGCCACATCCTGACTTGCCTCACCTCCCAAGACCCTACCCCCTTCCCCAACCCAGAGGACATCCCCCACGCCTCCTCGCCCGTACGAAGCCGCTCCCGCTCGTCGTCTCCCACGCAGTCGGCCTCACCGTGTGCTTTGTTGTGCCGCGGCTCGTTGAGGTGAGCCCGCAGGCGTGGTAGCTCCTCTCCATCTTCCACTCCACCATCGCGGGGCTTGTGCTGGGCTCGTTCCTCGCGGCGATTTGGTTGCTCGCATTGGGTTTGAGCATGCTCGGGAGGTGACGGATTGAGAGGCTTCTGGATGAAGAGATGCGAACTTGTTGGATTTTGTGTGTTGCATCGCGTCGCGTTGCTACTTGTGGCCAGTTCTTGTTTTCTCCCGTTGGTTTCTTGGTTCGATTTTACTTTTTGCTACGTGTTCTTCTAATTCTACTCGAATTGCGAAGTCCAACCAAGATAGAGTTCCACTCGAATTGGTGAGTCCAATTGTAAGAGACTCCATTCACGTGCCTTGCTCTGTATTTTCCCCCAACAAGCAGCCGCGAGGAGGGAGCTGGAGTTGGGAGCGAGGAGGTGCGGTTCTTCGCTGGAGCTGACGATGCGACTCACGCTTCTGCCCCTGGTGCCGAGCCTTGGCCTCCTGTGGCCGTCCGAGAGCAGTGAGTGATGCATGAGCTAGCTTTGGTTTCTTGGATTTTCTGGGGTGATCGATCTGATCTGTTTGGCAGGGCATTTGGAGGCGTCGACATGAACCAGTCATTTGGAGGCATTTGGAGGCGTCGGCGGGGGCAGTCGTGTCGTCCTCGCCCAACAACAGCGTCGGCTCCTTCCCGATGGACTTCTGCGCGCAGGGTGGCCTCGGCGCCAGTGATGCCGGCCCAGGCGCCAGTGGCGCCGACGCGGACTGCTCGTGCTCCTGCGCCAGCGACGAGGACGACAGCGGCTCGGCATGTAGGAAGTTGTGCCTCTCCAAGGAGCAGTCCGCGTTCCTCGACGAGATTCTCAGAACTCAACTCGATCGAACACGAACGGACCGAGGGGTAAGATGGTCATTTTACATGCCTTGTAACAGGAAAACGGGCACATATGATTAAAATAATGCAAAGATGGCAAATAACGAAGAAACTGACTAACTGGACGGCAAAAAATTCATTACGTTGGAAAGGAGTGTAGATTCTGAATACACATCTAAGCTCAGGGCAAATAAAGAATTCCCCTTCTACAAAACCTGCTACTGAAGATGACCCAATCAGTTATGTCATAAAATGACAATACATAGACAATGAATTAAAAAAACGGCATAGAGCAACCATTCTACAAAACCTGCTACTGAAGATGACCCAATCAGTTACGTCACCTTGTCAACAAAACGGATAGACCGGTCAACTCTATCTGAAACAAAAGGATAGACGAGCCAAACCCAGCATTCAGCAACAAAAAGTCTAACCTAACTTGCGCGATTAAAAATCCAATAAAGGTAGCCAAGTGCATGCCCCCAATCGCCGAGTCAGAGTCTCAGAGACGTATCCTAATTCCTAACCCAAATTTAACAACCAAGCTTTGACAATTAGTGTTACTAAGTATAAATACTCACCCCGATCACCACGACTCGCTCACCACCTCAACGCATCAGATCAGTCTCGAGTCTCGACATCCCTCCTAGTGACTCGTCGCAATGGCCGCAGCTGCAGCACCAGCCAGGAGGTGGGTGGTTAACTATGCAAGCAAAGTTGCAGAATCGTCATTAATCTTTCTTATGGTGATTACTGCCATTTTTACACGTTAAGTCCCTAATGGAATGAGACGGTGATGTGCCTACGCAGCTCTGCAAAAGAGGTGCTCCCGCCTGCCCTGCAGGGCGCCGACTCGGAGCCCCCTCCCCTATTCGATGGCACCAGCAGGTAATTAAACCTAACCATCTAGTGTTTACTTATGCATGGATCGGGATACAGGAGCTAACCATTGGTTAATCCTTTTGTGCGACGTGAAGGCTGTATATCTGCTACTTCTGCCCGTTCGCTCAGCGCGCTTGGGTTACCCGGAACTGCAAGGTGATCTCAACTTTTGCCGAATCAGTTCTTCTTTTACTTCTGACATATATGTTGCTAAAAAACCTATTAAATTATGGATGTTTTCGTACGTCCTTTTGTCCAGGGTTTGCAGGACAAGATCAAGCTAGTCGCCATTGATCTGCAGGACAAACCGGCTTGGTACAAGGAGAAGGTTTACCCACAGGGCACGGTACAGTTCATCTGTTCTTCCTTCCTTCCTTCCTCTCTTCTTATCCTTCCGTGTCATCTACCTCTCTCCATGTAGAATTTGAGTCCATGAAAAATCGAGCATATGTATGGCCTTTCTCGACAGGTGCCTTCCCTGGAGCACGACAGCAAGATCAAGGGAGAGAGCTTGGATTTGATCAAGTACATCGACAGCAATTTCGAAGGCCCGGCACTGCTTCCTGAAGTAAGGCTGATGTATACATTCATTCACCATCAGTGTAACACTTGGAAAAAAAAATACAGTTCGTTTCTCAGAAATGTTAAAATGTTAATATTTGGATGTGTTGATTGCCAGGATCCTGAGAAGAGGCAGTTTGCCGATGAACTGATTGCGTATGCTGATGCGTTTACCAGAGCACTGTACTCACCCTTACTCTCCAAAGGAGATGTGTCAGATGAAGCTGGTAAGAGCTAGCATTATATTGGTACAACTATACAGCTATTTGCAGGTCAAAATAACTTCACTTTGGATTCATTCACATGCTACTTTGCTCATGCTATATCTTTCTTCATCAGCTGCTGCTCTGGACAAGATAGAAGCTTCCCTGTCAAAGTTCAGTGACGGCCCATTCTTCCTTGGCCAATTTAGCTTGGTATGTCAACCCGTTCGAGCCGGAAATGTGGTTCACCTTTCTTTCCTTTGTTTAATCTTCCCCAAATGTTGTTGTAATGCTTCTTGATTCAATTCCCTTTCCAGGCGGACATTGCGTACGTGACAATTTTGGAAAGGATTCAGATATACTATTCTCATTTAAGGAATTATGAAATCACCAAAGGCAGGCCCAACCTTGAGAAATTCATTGAGGAAATGAACAAGATCGAAGCGTATACACAAACCAAAAATGAACCGTTGTACTTGCTTGATCTTGCGAAGAGGCATCTTAAGGCGAGATATTTCTCAAATGCTCAGTTTTTGTCAGTGTGAACTGACAATTAATATCAGTTAACTGTTAACACTTACACACTGTAATTTTCAGATTGCTTAGATGCGTTGACAAGGATGAACTGGTTACCAGGGAATAACGGCAGCAAAGTAAACGAAGACCCGTGACTCATGAGTGCTCTTGCTTGCTAGTAGTCTAGTACTGCACATGCTTTGTTTCCAGTAAAAGATGCCATGTTGTAAGGGTTATGCTTTTGATAAAATAATGTAGTTGGTCTGTAATTCTTGTTTGGAGTTGTGTCAATGGTATTGCAAAACGGTGATATATTGCTTTCAGTTGTTCAGTATACTCTCTTCTCTTGTTGTTTTTTTGGTGAGAAACTTCTCTTGGTGTTTTTTTTCCCCTGGAGAGGTTTCTTTGCTTGTTAGCTGTTACCTAGTGAGCTTATATATTTGGGCCGAAAGAAACCTCAATTGGCCTCGCAAGTAGGCATATACTAGGCCAAAAAGGGCTAGGACAAATGCACTAGATGCCCAGAGGATTACCAAAGGTACCTCACTCCAGTAGGCTAAGAAAATGACATCTACTGCAAACCTCGGAGCAAAGCCCAACTAGTCAGTACTATAGCAAAAAGAATTGTCAATGAACAGAACACTACACTGTTAAAGTATGATGTGAATTCGTCATCATGTCTGTACCGAACACTGCATGTTGCCGAGTGATGTATGTGCCGATCCATGTTAGACGTGGCACTGGCCAGCACAGGCGACGTTGATTCGGTTTCTTTTTCTGTTCTTGACTCTTGTTCTCTAACTATATATATATCTCAGCAGTCGCACGATTAGATAAGCTGAAATCCCGTGCTTTTTATTATATAGTGAAATCCATTTTCGTGCATATGTGGGTTTTTTCACGAGAGTTTTTCAACATCTGTGTCTCCTGTTTCTATTATTTACTGTCTGTTTTATAACATCTTCTGTTGAAGATGATTGGATGATGACCGATGGGTATGTCATCCATCCCTGACCATATTTATATTGTCTCAAAGGTAAGCCAAGACAACCCGATATCCAATCTAACCGGAATGCAAGTTGCCCTAGAGTAGACATGAGTACGTCTCAATGAAAAAAAATCACGTGTTCATGCTCTGTGAGGTTGCAGTTTTTTTAAGAAAAATGCATTTTTTTAAAAAAGACCTCTGTATTATATTAAATTGGGATTGGTACAAGCATCCCTTGGTTCCATTTCAGCCCACCAGATAAAGAGAAACTACAGAATAGGCATTTGACCAGGCCAACTCAACAACACGTGTGCAATATTGATTCGTTGATCTTCCAGTAATATTATTGGTTCCTGCATTACTGGTTTGTTAATTTTGTAGTAATATCATTGATTACTGAAGTACTGATTTGTTAATATTACAGTAATTCCATTGAGTAAATCTCATCTGGTTTAGTGATTCAGTTAATAATTGATAGCATTTAAACTCAAATTCAGAAAAGCGGATCGTTAGTCGTAGTGTTACTAGCTTTGTTCACTTACTGAAAGCCACTTTTTTTTTTAATATCTAAGTTACTTAAATAATCTTTACTTTTATATTGATAAAGAAGCAGAGCTCAAAACCTAGTCTATTGCCAAGTAATTATCACTCTAATTGTTTTTGAGAAACAATCCAATGATGTCGAGAAGGTCTAGTTCATCACTAGAGCAGTCGACATCTGAGAGTAAATAACTAAATATCAATATGTGTATTATGTTAATAGATATTGTCCATAGTTTTTGTTGGATTAGAACGGTGACGAGGGGGGTGGTTGAATAGAAGCACCTACTCTTTTTCGATCTCGACGATATTAAACTTCTTCTTCGCTTTAGTAGCTATGGAAGCTATGAAGATTAAAAATATAAGCACAATAGAAGTATTACGTTGAAACCGAAAATCATTGAGGCAAAGCCTGCCTACCTGGTTTGACCACCAAGATGTGGCCGGTGTTGGTGATATGCCCTAGATGCAATCCTAGAGATGATTGTATCACGTCTATGCTTATGAGTTATAGAATAAATGATGTTATTGTGTTCCTTGGATGAATTATCATTTATAAAGATTAACAAGTATGAGATTTATTGGTGAAGCTTTTAAGTTATATGATGTCATTCTAAATGTATTCCTAATTGGATGTCACTGGTCGGGACACTAGTGACTTATCGACCAACACATGTATTGATTGATGACCATGTTTCACCGGTCATAGATATGAGGATATCAAATCAATAATGTGAACACATATTAGAGAACATGATATTGGATTGACCCACCTTGAGACACTATTGAGATTGTTATGATTGTGTGTGTCATCAGTTGGTCTCAAGCAATGATGATGTATAATCCTTAGACCTGATATTAGTATGGTTTTCTACATATGTAATAGTACACTTAGGGGTTGTCAAACGCTACTCCTTAACTGAATAGTTATAAATGTAGCTTTCGGGTATGGTATAAAACTTCCGGAGGGATGTGACTGGTCGGATATAGGATTTGTCCCTCCTAACATAACAGGAGAGATATCTCTGGGCCCCTTGATGTGGTCGGATAAAGAAAGTGCATGGCCGTGCCACCAGTAGTCGAAGAGTCGATCACATGAAATTAACCGTCACAAGATCGAGAAGGTATTGAACAATCCATGGATGACAAAATATCTCACCTAGAGTTCAACCAGATATCGTGATGCAAAGGGAGAATACGAAAGTAGGTCATTCAGTCTAACAAAAAATGAACAGGTCATATGGAGATACAGACTGATCGTAACCTGGTCGAACATGATCACTAACTGGTCAGCGAATAGGTTGTAAGGAGTTATGAATTGGTTGTGACTAAATATGATCTGGTCGTATGGAGATACGAGCTGATAGTAAGTGATAAGGACCTGATCGCGGATCATATTACATAAGGTTCATCCGATATAATATTTATGTGTGTTCGGGAATTAATATGTTCTGCTAGGAACCGCTAACGACTCGTAGTCAGAAAGGAGTTTCTAAGTCATAACCGATTACACATGAACCTACAGGGTCGCACACTTAACAGGATGGAACAAACGAGTTCTGATAGAATCTGTTATGAGTTCTTTATAAGGGGATGCGTAGGGCAGTTGGGATGTAAGAGAGTTGCTCCACCGAAATCCTAGCCGCCATCTTCCTGAAGACCCTAACGTGTGCGTTGGTGTTAGCACATCCGCATACAATGTTCCACCTCTGGACATGTGGATACTATAAAGATGCTGCTGCGATTGCTGCTATGCTGATCGAGGGCGATCCATGATCTACGCAAGGAATGTGATAGATTGCTAGAGGAAACGATCGGTGCCTAGGACGTTGGACGATCGACTACGACCACTACATCAACGCGCTCGATATTGGATCAGACTGCTCCAACTCTTCTTCTGCTACTCTATGCGTCTAGTGGTAATGATCTATAATTTTTTGCTTGCACGACTTTCTGATTTACGTAGTAGAATTTTTGAATTGCTAACTAGTGTAGCTTGCCTGTATCCCTTCATCCGATCTGACCGCCGGCTGCAAGAACAGCAGCCCATGAAGATCACAAATCGACCTAACTTTCGAATCCGTGATCCAAATCCCCTGAGATTTCAACCATAGCTTATCAAGAATGTTAGGAACCTATTCTAATCAACGACTGGGACGATTGAAACCAAGGTTCCATGAATTTTTAGGATGAGGTGAAGAAGTCACAAGATTCGTGGAAAATCGAACTTTGATCCAAAAACTTATTCATAGGTGGATGATGGTCAAGATGACCCTAGAAGGATTCCCACATGTCCTAACAAACTAGACCATAGCAAAAGTCCCAAAGAAAACCAATGGAACACACAAAACCCCAAACGCATTAAAGAGAGAACAAGAACAAGATAGAACTCATCTTGGGGGCAAACCTTTCTTGGATTGATTCAAGAGATTGTTGGTTCATAGCCACTCCACCATGGAGGACAAAAGCTTAACACTTGGGTACTCAATCAATTCACCTCCCTTAAACCCTAGCCTCCTCTATTTCCACTTTTCCTAAATCATAAATTAGGGTTTCTTTGTTGGGAGGGTCCTTGTTGGGGTGAAAATCCTACACCTCTTCCTTTTATAGTGGAGGCTGGGTCTCGAGAGAAAAACTTATCAGATGCCCGTTAAGCCTACACACTAATGGGTCTACACTCACGCACGCTTCTTAAAGCGAATGATGAACCGAATCTCCCTAATCCATCTCTTCGTGATCTTTATTTTCTCTTGACCTAAACCGCCTCTCCTTGCGGTATCTTGTGTTGTGATTTATCGAAAGGTCACCAACCCGATTTTTTGGTGAAGATACCAAAATACCCCTTCTCGATCCTTCTCCGAAGACCGAGTCCAATCGTCGTGAAGCAATATAATACTTCGCCACGTGTAGGTTGATTAATGGCTCTCTTCATGTTGACAAGTCTCTCCCATCCGACTCCCACCGGAACCACCATGACACTTGCATCGACCCTTGTACCACTTGATGGAACCCATCGCACCGAACTTCCTGTTCAGTCATGCTTGTCCATCTTGTGCTATGCTTGAGTCCAATGACTTTACCCGATGGCCGATGTACTTGATCATTTTGGACCTCAGCTCTCCCAGCCAAGTCCTAATCATCCTCTCTGTTGACTATCGTTGGCTCTAAGCCACCTACACAACAATAGACCAAAAATCTATTCCGGGCACAATTTCTTTGCAACTTGACTCATGTTAGCCAAAACATGTATCATGCAACACCAATGCATTCAAACCCATGACTTTGGTCTAACCTACAAAATTCACCGCCTTTCCAATGCATGAAACAGGGTCTAGCCGGTTAGACCGCTGCCTATGGTCGGTCTAACCACCGACCAGCCGGTCTGACCATCCTACTGATATGACCGCCAACCAATGGTCAGTCAGACCGCCTGGGACTTAGGGAAAATTCTTAGGTCCCAGACTTGCACCCTCTCTGGAATTTTCAAACTCTACCTAGTTTCGGCTCGAAACTCCAATTCCAATGAGACCAAGTGCAAACACACCTTTTCACCTTCCTACACACGTGATTTTTGGTTGATTTCAAACATTCACATTTTGAACTTTCAACCGGTGACTTTCGGCCAGTCAGATTGCCTCATGTGGCCTATCTGACCACCGTGCCCCCGGCCGATATGACCACTACCCATGGTCGGTCAGACCGCTGGCACTGGCCAGTTCGATTGCCACCATGGCCGGTTAGACTGCCTATGCGCTAACAACAGCCTGAAACTTTTCCAAAAACGAGGGCTTCTCCAAACACCTCGATGTTATTACCAATTGTTCAGCACACTAAAGTTAGGATCATCTACTCATGATTTCCACAATTTTAAATTCTTGTGCATGTTTTCCTATTTATAAGTTATAAGCAATAATTTTGTGATGTTAAAGACTTCTCTATTGTTTATGTTATATAAAGCTTGTTGAAATCATGCTTTTCTGTCATTATTTATTTCTAGGATATTTACTAAATCCGTATTTACTTCAATGGTACCTTCTTCCATTGCCACTTGAAACATGAAGGATCCTATGGTAGCTAGATCTTGGAGGATTTTTGTGATATAAGATGTGGTTTGAGATTGCACAAGATGATACAGAGGCTTGAAGCATGGGGGAGGGGACACAGGGCCTAGATAGAAGCGACTCTGAAATAACCCAAAAAATTGATTATTTTTTAGTTTTTCATTTGAATTTGAGTTTTTGTCAAATTCAGAAAGTTCCTTCGCTTTTTTACTTTCCTATTTTGCCTTCCCGTTTTCCTCAGCTGAAAGTGTCCCACGCGAATGCGCCATCTCCCCTGTTTTCGGCCACAACACATCACCTCACCCACACATCGCCTCATCCTCGCATCGCGTTCACTCGCACCAAGCACCACCAGTACCCATGCCACTGCACTAGCGCTGCTCGGCCTTGGTCATTCGTCCGCGCCACTGCCGCCAGCTGTTCGACACCCCACAACTGCCGTTGTCACCCATACCAGCGCGCGCTCGCACGAGTGTGGTGTGCACATCCCCACAATGCCACCCTGTCGCTAGCTCACCCTCACACAGCGGCATTCCCGCCCCGTTGTCCACCCTGCCACCACGTGTCGCGTTCGCTCTACTCGGCCACTGGCGCCACCACATCCCAACAGCTATAAAAGCCACACATGACACCATCTTGACCATCAGCTCCACCATAGCCCCACCATCACCATACTTCTTCCCTAACATCGGCCACCACCTCAAATCGTCATCACGCCCAAAACCGCTCCGGTGAGCTCCATCTCGATTCGCTGCCACCTCCACGCCGTCAACCCCTCAACCCCGTCATCGGCACCGCCTCAACACCCCGAAGCCAACCCCCACCTTCAAGCCTCCCATCCCTACTACCAGTTCGCTGTCACCATCTCCCACCACTACACCGCCTACGGTCATCGTCGCCAACCACCACAGAGCCTCCCTAGCCTCACCGACACCACCCCCAAGACCTTCTCCATCCCCTAAAGCTCAAGCCCCGACAAATTTGGCCATAGCATGCCTGTAGCGCCGTCGACATCTTCCCCTGCCTTGGCCATGCGCCACCATCTCCATCGACACCGCTCTGGACCAACTCCGCCCGCGCAAAGCCCAAAAATGGGTTGCGCGAGCCATAGTGCTGCTCACCGCACCACCTGGCGTCGTTTCTCGCCGTTGTCATCTTCAGCTCGGGTGCCACGGGAGCTCACCCCCACCTCCTGGGCCAAGTGGCTATGACCCGCTCCAGTTGGGCCAAAGGCCTGGCCTAGGTTGTCTCCTAGTTTAGGCGATTAGTTGGGACAAGCCCAGTACTATTAAGTATTATGCGGCCTGGCACTGTTCAAATCCCAACACTGTTCAACCCGTTAACCCACGGCCCAAATCCATTATTGTTCACGCAGCCTGACCTGATAGGAAGTGTCAACCTGACACTATTCACCAAACTAGTTACTATTCAACCCAAACCATTAGTGAATTGTACCAAACCCCGTAATGTGCACCCAAACCCGACACTATTTGTCCAGGCCCATTTAGACATAATATATCAATTTCGACCGTTTCGAGCCTATAAAACTCATTTTTGACTCCGTTTGACCTTACCAAGCATCCAATAAACCCTAACCACCCACAACACCTCTCTTTTCAATTCTTTCCAAATTTATTTACTTTATTTTGTTCCCAGCTCGCTCCTTGTCGAGCCCAGACTTATTTATTTGATCTTTCTTTTGTGTTAGGCTTCGACTTCGAAGACCAAGCTCCGAAAGACGTCGATCAAGATGCAAGAGAAGCAGAACTCACTGAAGACTTTGAACAAGGAGGCAAGTTGCATTCTTTGATTATGTTGAACCCTCATTTCAATTATTACTTTTATTATCGTATTTATGCCAATAGTTCCTTTATTGAAATAATAGTTTGGAATACCATGATGAATAGTTAGTTCCTACCCTCCAGGTCAAACCCGGGAGCGAAGGATCCCAGATTCTCTACGTTTCATACACTAGTCTAGGAACGGCTAGTGTACACAGTTGAACAAAAGTAGATAGCATAACCATAACATGCCAAACATTCAAAATAATTTGAGTTTATTACAAAAGGGGGCATAAAGCCAAAACCAAAATACAGCGGAAGCCGAACAGCAAGGTAGACCACACGATTCGCCACAGGCAATCGTCTGGGGGCGCAGCCTAGTCATCCAAGGTCTCGATCTCCTTGTAGTACTCTTCTCCTGATCAACAATTTATTAAGCAAGATGAGTTTAAATGAATGTACTTCGCAAGTTACACCCAATTAACAGAATTATAATGCATGCAGAGATATATGAAAGGAAGGCTAATAGAGTTGATTTTTGCATAAAGTAATGTTTCTTTCCAAATACTTGTACTAAGTTCCAAAGTAGTCTATTCCATAGCTAAAATTTATTTTTTTGAAACTCAAGTTTTATAATTAGATAACATTCACACAAGAGTAGTGAAGGATACCCTCCTATCACAAGGCTACCCGCCCAATTT
Source organism: Ampelocalamus luodianensis (assembly GCA_036346255.1). Lineage (NCBI taxonomy): Eukaryota > Viridiplantae > Streptophyta > Magnoliopsida > Poales > Poaceae > Ampelocalamus > Ampelocalamus luodianensis. Next base: position 18,560,023 of record CM070622.1, on the reverse strand, counting down.
CCCATTAGATAAGAAATCCAAAATCATTTGATAAAATCTTTTGAAATCAAAACAAAAATCTAACTTTGCATTGGCTTTGCTTCAGCATGTCCATGACCGTGGACACGGCTATTCGAATAGTTTTTCACTCTGCAGAGGTGTACAACTTTATCCACATGACACAACTTCTCTAGTTTGTTTGGCATCCGTCGATACCATCGCTCACTACCTTAGGTAAGCAGTCTAGAGCACGTGCCAAGGCCGTTACAACGTGCCATCCCACCGCAGTCCTGCCTCACTAAGGTTTCGCCTCCTTTGGATATAAATCCGCTGGATTCAGGCCCCCTCTTGCGCTAGGTGGGAATACATAAAAGTAGGTCGTAAAGACACCCACGCAATCGGATGACACGATCACAGTGAAATGTTGCAAATCAGTTAGCCAAGTCCTGTCCACTCAAGACATGTGGTCGTATGGTGAGGCTTGGCAAGATGCGGCTTGAAGACCGGTCCTCAGTTGACTTGGGTGACTTCCAATAGAACCCTAGGCCTCGATCATAGAAATGAATCGATCCTGTGCATGAACATGCACCCATCCAAACATCCATTTCGCCCAAATTCAAAACAATTTTCTTTTTGTTTAACAAGTCAAAACATTTTATAAACTTCTATGGTAAAGACAATATCATAGAATTGTTTTCAAATCATAGTTGAACTTTTGGCTAAATTCCTCACATTAAACACTTTCGGTCTAAGCTTTGTCTAAGCATACAATTTTCTAACATGTTCTAATCATACTAGTGTATCGACCAGATTTTTCCACTAAGGTGACAGGGGAATGACAACTTCAATTTCAACATAGGCTGTACAACGGTAACGGGATTAACTAGTAATTTAAAACAAGAATTTAAATTACTGGAATATAAATAAGCATGCAATAATAGTTTAGAACAGAATTTTTAAAATACTGGGCTCAAATATGATCAAAGGATATAACTTGCCTTGCTCAAAAGCCCGAGGATCTACTTCGTCGAGATACTCGGGTTCCTCGGAGTCATCGAAATGTACATGTGAGAATGAAACGAGTTCAAATAGAGTCCAAATAAACTCCAAATGAACTCCAAATCAAATAACTTTAGGATAGGAAGCTAGATCATGATTTTAGATGAACTCAGAAATTTGAAACTCTCGAATCGAAACTCGAACGAAGGAGAATGGGCTCTCGGAAGTTTTGAAGTCACAAGGTCGCAAGGAGGATCGACTACCTGGTCAAAGCTGATTCGACTAAATGGTTGCAAGGATACCTGGTCGGAAGGAGGTCGAATGAAGGTTTCGACTACCAAGTCTCAAGAAAGATATGACTACTCAACGTGGTCGTAAGAAGGATATGAGAAGGATACAACTACTTAGCGTGGTTGTAGGAAGGATACGACTACTCGATGTGGTCATAAAAAGGATACGAGAAAGAACAGGGCACGAAAAACTCACCAAGACCGAGAGAGAGGCTAGAGGAGGAGGTCGGAGGAGGAACGACGGTTGAAGACAGCGCGATGCTCCGGTGAACTCTCAGCGAAGACAAGGGGAGCCTCGGTAGCACACGGTCTTGCAAAGCCGGAGGTGAAGACAACGTCGATGGAGATGCTCTAACGGCAGCACTAGAGGCAGTGGCGAAACTTGAAGCTCAGCGAAACAAGGGTAAGAGAGAGGAAGAGTTGAGGGGAAAACAAAAGGAAGGCAAAAAGGCTCCCTGGTGCGCTGTTTATAGAGGAAGGAGGAGGAACAGGTGACAAGATGGAGCGGTGAGAAAATGAGGAGGAAAAACGCAGCGGGGCGGAGACAACAAAATTTAATGCGTACGTGGCTGAGGAAAAAGAGGGAGGAAGAACACGCCGGAGGTGACGACATTTAATGCGCGAGGACCTTTGCGACGGCCGTGACGCAGGCACTGGTGGCATGGGCGCGCGAATATGATGGTGACCAGGCGAGGAGGAGGAGGCTGATAGGTGGGGTTGGTCAAAACCGAAGGGCTGGCAACAAAAAAGGAACGACTGATGGGAATTCGGAACAAACAGAGAAGGGGGTTTTAACTACCAGAGAACTCAAATAAACTTAGAATAAACCTAATCATGAAATAGTTGAAGTTTGATTTAGTCAATTAAGTTGCTTTCAACTTTCCAAAATTCAAGTTAAGCTCTAGAAATTCAACAAAACCAAATGGTTATTTTTGTTTTAAATTTTTTCAAAAAGACATAAAAATTGGGATGTTACACCTCCACACACACCTGTTCTTTTGTAGATCATATTCACCTTGATAAATTTAAGAAATATAAAATATTATTTAATATTCAGTATTTTCACACAATATTTCCACAAATGCTGATAAGGATGATTGGTTGCTCGCCAATAGATTTGGTGAAAAGTTAAGGATTGAGACCAGGAGGTTGGACAACCCAATATACTTAGAAAAAGTGAGACCAAGAAGGTGAACAACCATGAGTTGGTTGAGTGCTCACTTGAGATAGGTAAGGACTAGAACCTTGTGCTAAGTAATAAACACAAAACTCGCCCAACCACGGGTTTGGTATACCCAACTTGGCTCAATACACTGCTATTCCAATTCAATATCTACAGGTTATCAACTACAATTGTGGATTGAGCAGCCGCGGATTGGGGGTGAGACATGAGTGGGCCAATTAGGTCACTCGTTGATCTACACAACAATAGGACCGGTCAGTATTGGACCGCGCACTCCATCATTGGCTGATGGTTTCCCGATGGCTGTATTGATCAAAAACCTACCAGGTATAAGCTAGAAAGGTTAAACAATAAAATATTTTGGTATCTCAACTTAGTCGCACACTATCATGTTGCGTGTATATAGCTTGACATTATGAGTTTGAAGTATTTTGCAGTGAAGTTGGGCAACTCTGCAGAGTATAATCAATGGTATTCAGATACGTCGTGCTTCCAGTTAATATTGTGTTTATGGATCATTCCAATAAATGAGGCATAAGTAGAGATTTTAAGATGTTAAGTTGATAACTACAGATGTTGAGATAACCTCTGATGTTATAATAGTATGGTTTTTACTGTTTTATGGTTAAATGGCTTAATATCAAAAGTTGCACCCGCTTACACCAATTATGGTAAACCTTCATCAATCATTTGGAACCCTGACAAGTAGTTAAATAGCTTCCCACGTAACTTGCTGAATACTGTTGTACTCATACTTGCTAAACATCAATAGAAGAACATTGAGAAGATACTGGTGATCATTATGAGCAAGAATTTGAGGAACCACTAGATGGTGATGATTACTGGTATTAGGTCTCAATCGCACTCAAGCATGTCTATGATTTGGAATTTCTTTTGTTTTGTAATATATTAACTTTCGGCTTGGATGCTCGTGTCTGTGTCAAAATTGACTATTAAACCTTAACATTTTGTAATAAACATTTGTTTCATATTGTGTAATCGTAAGCATGCTTGTGGTACTATTTTTTGCTTCGTAATTATACATCCTAGACGGTTGTGAAGAGTTTGATGGTATCAAAATAGATCGTCACAGACTCGCTGGCAGGTAGAGCAATAAACACCAGAATCACATCGAGAGGTTTATTTGAGGGGGGACTCATTGGAGCAGCCTGCGCCGAGGACAAGATAGACCGTCACCATGGAGAAGACGACAGCAGCGACATGGCGGCGGGAGCTCGGCTTCTGGTGTTGTTTCAAACAGAAATATACAGTTATGTTGCGGATTAATCTTCAACCTCCGCAAATCTTACCTTTTCCCTGCACCGTGTTTTAAATTTCCCTTTGAGAAAGAATACTCGAAACAATTGTGGTTGAAATGTGGTTTTGATGTGATGCTTAATTTCCTTCCAGGTGGACATTGCATATGTGCCATTTATCGAAAGGTTTCGGATATTCTTTTCTGATATTAAGAACTATGACACCACCAAGGGCAGACCCAACGTTCAGAAATTCATTGAGATAATTCAGCATGATGTTAGATGAGATTACCCGATATGTTAATATTATGTTTTTTCACATTGTTTGGAAGACTTGTTCTGCCAAGGTTGTATAGTCTAACGAAAATCAATTTTCTTGGAAATTCTTTTGTGACGCGAAGTCTGGACTCCAAATTGAAATGTTACAGGAAGTGAACAAGATCAACGCATATACACAAACCAAACAGGACCCACAATTTTTGCTTGAGCACACAAAGAAGTGACTTGGGGTGAGATATTTCCTATTTTTTTCACCCTTGGTTCATTTGATCTGCCAAATTCAAATCATTTTTCACTTACACATTTTAACTTCCAGATTGCCTGAAGATGTGACCAAGGGTGTGTTAGCGATATATCTTTCTATATGTACATTGCATAGATTACGATAGTTTGGATTATATTTGATCTTGTAAATCTCCTGTAACCATATCAGTTGTAATCATATCGGATGTAATCTCTATTGCCGGATACTATTGTCCATCCAGCAATATTAATAGAAGGGCTGGCAGCCTATTGGCTTGCGACATCTCTTCCACCTATATTCATTTATATGGTATCAGCCTTCTCTCGATCCTGGTCGTGTTCAACAAACCAGCGAACTGCTACAGCCTAGTAGACGAAGACTTAGGAGTATGCTTGCCTGTGATATGCTTTATTTTGAATAAAAGATGCATGTTATGAAGCCATGCTTTGTAAAAAAAAACCTACTTGTTATTGTTAGTTTTAGAGTGTACCAATGCTACTTTAAGTTCCAAACTACGTCTGTGAGCTCTCGCGTCCGTGAGCTCTCGCGTCGCCTCCTGCGCCGCTTGCCACTCCGGCGGCGGAGGCCTCCTCCAGTTTGCCCGTCTACCTTCCCCGCAGCCTCCCCTCCACCTCCACGCCGTCTGCCGCTCTGGCGACGGCGCACACCTTCCAATGGGTTCTCCCTCCCAACGCCTAGACTTCAAAGCAGCAGTTTTGGGAAGAAAGTCTGAGAAGGAGCGAAGATGGACGGAATCTTCTCTTTCCAGCCCAGACTCCGTGGAATCCCGGCGCCGCGACTCGCCGGTCAAGTCATCCTCACCATTTCAGCGCGCCCTTAGGCGCCGGTCGTTGACCCCTTCGAGGGCTCTAGTTGTCGAGCCCGGTCGTCCTGGGGCTCCAATCATGAGCGCTGATGCCAGGGGCAAGTCGGTGCTCTTGCTTGATGGCGGGCTACCGCTGAGCAAGGATGCCGCTTCTTCACTTGCCGCTGGCGCAGCTAACCCGTCGGAGGCAGGCGATTGGCTTGAGGTTTGTAGGCGGCGTCCGGGGCGTCGGCGGACCCAACAGAAGCGGCGGCAGGCCCCAGTGTCGTGACCGGTTCCTCGAGACCTCGTAGGCCTGTGCTTCAATTGCTTTGCCGGTGATCATGTTGCGGCGGATTGTCGAAGCTCCACTCGCTGCTTCCGCTGCAGAGGAGTGGGTCACATGTCGGCTCACTGTAAAATAGCGTCAAGCTCAGGTCCGGCACGTTCTCAGGCCGCCGCAGACCTGCGTGAAGCTTTGCTGTCGCGCCCGAGGGCCACCCAACAAACTTCCTGCCGTCCGTCCCCGCCCTCGGGTAGCTCGGGCCGCTCGCCTTCGCCGCAGCGGCGCTGGATAGCGACTCAGGGGCCAAGCTTGCCTCCGCCGGTCCGCTCTTCTCCGACTTCCGAAGCTCGTCCCAGGCCTGGGGACGGGAAGTGTCTTCTCCCACCTCTGTTCGGGGACGTAGATGATGTGTTCCCTCCTGGGAACCCTCTCCATCGTCCCGATAGAGAAGCTTGCGTCGTTCCACTTTCCCTGGCAATGCGCGACATGGAAAGCTGCCTCGAACGGGTGCTAATTGTCTGTGGGGGGGGGGGGAACGAGGCCTGAAGTTTCAGCCCATGAGGTCGCACGGGCAATCCAGGATGAGCGGGGCTTGCCAAAGGAAAGCTTCTCCATTCATCCTTACTACCCATAGAATTTTCTTGTGGTCTTCAACAGCCACTCGAACAAAGATCGCATTCTCCGTGGCGGCATCATCAAGACATCCAATTTCCTCCTTCTGGTCCGCCAATGGTCGCGTCTAGCTCAGGCGGTCAGCCAACCACTTCGTTTCCGAGTTAAGTTAAGCTTCGAGGGTCTGCCTTTGCACGCCTGGAGTTTGGCCGCCGTCTCAGCCATCCTCTCCCCCCTCGTGTTGGATCAAAGCTTTCGATGAATCATCCACTTCGCGTGCAGATTTGTCGGCTTTTCGCTTGGTCGCTTGGTCTCTAAACCCTAATTTGATTCTGAAGGAAAAATCGGTGCTCCTAGCCGAAGCGGACCTCCAGCCCGATGGTTCCATCCTTGCACACGGCACACAGGTCTTTGCGAAGCCGTCTGACTCAAGGGTGCTACGGGAGGCCCTTCGCTACAATGTCATCATCCACATTCACGAGGTGGTCGATTTCTCATCCCCGGCTGAGTTTTTGCCCTCCTTTGCACCATCGAGCGACGACTCCGGCTTTGGCGGGCTTCCTCGTGATGACTCCGAGGACTCTGGACCACGTCGCCACTCCTTCCACACAAGTCCTGGCGTGGTGGATGGGTCTGTACGGCTCGTCGGAGGTCGGGAGGGAAGGCCTCACGGCAGACAACGGCACGGGGGTCTCTTGGCTACTTCCTGGAAGCTGCCCCCCATGTCAGCTCTTGGCAGGCGGTCGGTGTCAGCGTTCCAGGTTTTACGCAGCAAAGGAGGCGTGAGAAAAGGTTTACCAGAACCGGTTTGGCAGGTTCTCAAAAAGGTTTCAAAGCCTACACGCCGCTTGCCATCTTTGGCATTGCTTCATGCTGAACGTGTCCCAGAGAAGAAAAAGGGAGTCTTAAATGCCGCCGCTCTACCCTTCAGTCCGGTCGGAGTCACGGAGCCGCCTCCTACTCTCCACCGTGTTGTCCCAGTTCTCGAAGCAGAAGCTTTGCGTTGCGCGTCTTTGCCCCCACGCAGCCTCTGCAAGGAGGCAGCTAGTTGTCATTTGACACGCAACCTTTGCAACTCCATCCGAGCTGCATGTGACATGCAAGGGCAAGAGGTTCTCCAGAGCCCATCTAGGCCTCGAATCCTGGATGATACAGTCGAGCCACCCCATGCTGTCCACTGTGCTTTCCCTGTTCTCGATGTTGCGTCTGTGCCCATCGAGGCAGCTGGTCGACTCGTGACTTCTGTTGGTTTTGCTACTCCTCCTCGCAACCTTTGCAACGTGGCCGAGCCGGCGCCAACCCGAGCTGCATGCCCCATGCAACGTCAAGAGGTTGCTCTCAGCCCATCAAGCACTCGGATCCTGGTCGATACGCCCGGCCTGGTCGAGGTAAACTCCTAGGCGGGATCACTCCTTTCAGCTGATCCATCCGACAGCACCGACACCATCCCTGCACCGCTCTCAGTCCAGGAACACGACGGCCAGTCTCGCAACATAGAAGGGCATACTACCATTTCTTGTGGTGTGCCTCAGCAGGCCCAAGATGAATCCCTCTCCTTGAGGTCGATTGATGTCCGGGATGGCCGGTCTCCTCCTGCTGTCGAAGCACCGGCCGCCTCAGGCCAGCTCTTATCTTACTCGCGTATCCACTGCTAGTTTGCTACACCTACAAGTGGATCTGACCTCTTACAAGCTTACCTCACTACAATATAATCTCCAAAGGCTTGATATCCAAAGGCTAGCAAGGTTCATTTGAAGGACTTGACCCCAAATATGATGATTGGATGGTTACTGAAGAACCCGTATGCTAACATGATTGTCCACACAGAAATTCCTGTTTTTAGTAATAAAGGCATTTGTTGCATCAGTCTTTGTGCAGAATTTTACCAGCACCATTCTTATGGGCTCTGGGACACCAGGTCTGTGCAGCAGCAGCCATGGATGGGATCAGGTAAGGATGAATGGAACGAATCAAATCCTAGCAAAACAAGGATGGCTGCCCAAATCCTCACCTGAGAAAGCTTTCAAATGGTGAAGGTTCGAAGTTAGCGCCACACAAAAATCGTTCTATGTCCTCTGGGAGGGCATTTCGAGGGACTCCCTGCAATAGTATCTGGATAGACACACACAGCAAAAAAAAACACATAAGTAGAACATTATGATTGTTTCCAGACAAATCAATCAGAAGACAGCAATAAATGCATATGAATCACAAGCACAAGAGCATGAGTAACTGGAAAGGGGGAAATAGGGCTTTCTTCTCCCTATTGCAGTTCTTGATATTCGCCCAATAAATAGCAATTAGAGAAGAAGTGAGATAAAGTTACACTTGCTTGCTGAAACACAATTTCTTCCAAGTTTTACTTGGCTACCTGATGCGGTGATGTAAACCTACTTGAATAGCAGAATCATAAATCCATTACACACGTCTACTATAAATGCAAAACTATCACTTACAGCTTTTCCATCATAAGACTGCTTCAGATCCCACTCATCACGATTCATCTGTTATATCAGAGTAGAAAATATATCAGCGATTTGGCATTTACTGAAATCAAATGAGAAAACTGGTAAAAACAAGCTCTACCTTACCCTCTCAAGCTTGTACAGGCGACCCTGACTTGTTTGCCTGATTGCTGTGTTAAATGATGCCATTGAAGGAAACCTGAATAAACTGGTCAAGTGAAAACATTTTTCAGGTCAATAATCACATCCAGAAATGGACAGCAGAAAATTATAACTCAGATATTAGACTGCGGATCTATACCATTGTCATAAACTCATAATAACAAGTACAGAAGAATTAAGAAGGCATGTCATACATTTAACATAAAGGCAAAGATAATTTTTGATAGGAGGAAATCAGCTACTCGTGTTTAAACAAGCATGCAGAATATTGGCATCGATGAAGAATTAACTGTATTTCCCGCATATCAAGCATTCAAGGAAAAGTGACATGTGCAGGCACATACTAGCCAACAAAACATAACATAAGTGCTCACTTTGGTAGACTGCATGAGCAGATCATGACTACACACCATGAAGACATACCAACGAAGGGTAGTCAAGACTGAGGAACAAGTTGGCCTACAAAGTACAGACAAGGTTTGATGAAGACTCATGATGGTATCCATGCAACACCAGAAAACAAGGTTCACATTTCAGCTACTGTCCTACGAGGCTAAAAGTAATACAAAGAATGAGCTGCTACACCTGGTTCGAACCTCAAAAGCATTACCGAATTCAATAGGCATTAGTATAAACTGCTCGTGCATATGCAGCCCAAAATTTGAGTGAAAACAAGGTACGTAAATACATCATATGCAATATTGCATGCCATAGAACAGAAAGATGGGGAGCAGAAAACGAACCGTACGCGCTCATTGGATAATATCCCCTGTTGTAATCAATCTTCACATCATCCAGCGACAAATCACATTTGTCAAGGTAATGGATAATGTCAGTTTTCAGCATGTTCTTGCCAAGACGTGTGCCTCCAGAAATAACACTGTAGAACCTTCCATAGGCCAAGCCTGTTGCAGCATATCAGTATTACTGAAATGTACAATATGATGGTGTAGAAGAACTAACAAGTACATCTCAAAGTTCTCCAAAAGTTATAACACAATGACACTTGCAGTTACTTGCATTTGTTACCATGGATAATGCAACAGTTTTTTGGATTAATAGCAGTAATCGCTGATGTCTAAATATGCAAGATACAGCGACCAAGTATATTTTCAGCCAACACAATTGGTACAAATCGAGACTAGGAGCATGTTAGCTCCAGGTATCAATAGCATAGTGGAGGAAGCCAAGAGCATTCAAGCTAACAACACAACAAAAAGGCAAGAGATGAACAGCAAATTCCTACTCCTGATCTCAGCAAGCAGACTATAAGAACACATGGAAAGTGATCCAGTTTGAATAACGCAACATGTGAACAGCTAAATGATATTTTCGATTGATATTTCTACCAGCAGCTGCATCTAATACACCTTTTTTCTTCTGTTTCGCCTTTACACTCACATCTCAAATACATGGCATTCAGTATTCAATCTGTGTGCTTGTTCTCTCAACAGAAATGATAGAATCCAGCAAAGTTCAGTATGCCTCAGAAGTAGGAACAGTAAAAACTACATCAAGCCGAGACATAACATTCAAATTGACATGCTCATTATGAAGGGAGATACAACTGTCCTCCTTGAAGTGTTTTCTTCCCCCTCGCTTCCATCATCATGTCTATGCTAGTGCCTAGTAGGAAGTGAACTCAGCAGCAATGGCTCCTAAAATTGATTCATTTTGCTCTGGCTTACACCTCAAGAACTTCCTATTCCAGTGTCCGCCCACTGCAAGCACTACAAAAAGCTCCAGTCTTAACGTCCTACGGAAGCAGTGCAGCGATACAGCCTTTCCTCGAGATCGTATAGTCGGGTTTCACGTTTACCAATTTCAGGTGGCACCCCCCACCCAACACACACACACCACTCGACGATACTGGTTGCAATGTCGCCGCATAATGCTCTACAATAGGATCTCAACACTACCTCGTACTTCAGAGGTTGGGATTTCCATTTCCAAACGTTCGACACTGGTAATACGAGATATTCGCACCAACATGACCTTAAAAATTCAAACATTTCATCACCACCACCTCACAAGGAATCCTCACCACATAATCGCCGCCCACGGCCCATCCCATCATCCTGCATTCCTACCCTTCTTCTAAGGCAGGAACAAAAAAAAAACTATACCCTAAACCCCCCAACAAAGAAACAGAAAAGGGAAGAAACACCAGAGGGAAAAAAGCGGCAGAGACGAGGACGCGAGAGCTACCTTTGCCGGACGACTTGGGGAAAGAGTCGTCCTGCGATCCCGCGCCGGCACCAGCGGCTTCGCCAGATGCGTCGGTGGAGAAGAGACGAGAGGACGCCAGCGCAAATGCGGCCGAACGCGAGGAGGATGAAGAGACCAGAGACGCGGTGACGGCTTGGCGGAGGGCGGCGGCCCCGAGCCTCGACGTGTCTCCGGTGGCGCGGCGGCGTTGGGCGGAGTTGGGGGACTTGGGGCCCGGGAGCACGACGCGAATGGACCCTGGATCTGATTTGTGTTAGTAAATCATTAATGGGCTCAATTTGGCCCATGTATCCCAGTAGATATCTAATGGGATTTTTTGTTATTTAATGGGCTTTACGACTTAGGACGCTACCCTTGAGAGAAGTTTAGGGCAAGTGGCCCGCCTTTGAAGGTTGTAATACGCGAATGAGACAAGTTTACGTATTTGAAGGAATACGCCTGTCATGTGAATCATGTGATTCGCGCATCGGGGAGAGAACTAGTCCCCCCTCTCTTTCACTCCTCTCCCTCTCCATCGAGAGGACGGACGACGAAGAGCGAGAAACGGCCTGCGACGACGCGACGCTAAGCGGGCTGCGCCTGAGCTCCGGTTCCCACCCCACCGCCAAACCGTAGAGCTCGCCGCGGCTATAGCATGAGGTGGCCGCCGCCGATCTCGCCTTGCCGCCTCCTCGTCGTCGTCCTACTGGTCGCCTGCTCAACTCCTGGTGAGATCTGGCTCTTAGCTCTCCGGAGACGGGTTTCTTTTTGGGATTTAAGCAGCTGGTTTTATAGCGCGGATAATTGACAGAGAAGTAGCCATTTTCTAGTCTGTATTTTCTAACGGATATTGTGTCTAGCGAAAAATTGGCCGCAAGGTAAGGTCTGAGGTGTGGCTATCATCTGGAGTTAGTATTGGCGCTGTCGTTAAGGGAAGGATAATTAATGATTTATGTACCTGTGAAAAGCAATTGTAGATATGGAAGCAAAATTTTAGCCAGATAGGTACCGCTTTGGTTTATTAGAAATAGGACCAGCAATTAAAAGGGGTTATGCGGCATGTTTGGAATGGAAAACAAACTAAGGTTTATCAAAAGAATAGTAATATTAATGATGAAATATTTCTATTTCCAAATATGTATGGACAAGTAGAAAGTTCATCAGTTATACTTGTTATGAAACAGTTAGATATTCTCCTGGCCGGAGTCGGATCATCCGAGTCGAACAATCTGTATTGTGCTGCATTTATTGTTTCATCCTGAAGAAAATATTTTGCTCAGACATCATAAGTTGAGGAAAGTATTGCAATGTTCTCTGCACAATTAGGGCATGTACAATATTTTGCCTTTAGGGTTGTCTCTAAAGGCTCCAACTCATCTACAAACAACTTTGGAGACAACATCTCTAACAATTTATCTATAAAATTATTCATTTTCAACACAACTTCTCCCCTAACACACTCACCATTTTCGTTGGTTTGCATGCCTAGTTTGTCTCTTATATAAGAGATGACATATTCTCTCTCTTCACATCCTCTCTCCTTCAACTAGAATTTTGAGTGACATGACAGATAAGAGACGGTTAAGGTAGCCACTATTGGAGATGCCCTTAATACTCAATATGAACGCAAAAGTTTTCTTGCTTAACATATTCCATGTTCATGGGGATTGTTGTTATTTATATTTAACTATATGGGCACGCTCCTCCTAGTATATTACTGGAAGTGTCATGTCAATGTATTGGAAGTGATTTCTATCTAGAGGACACAAGGATTGTTATACTAGAAATAGAATTCAAATGTGCTCATTGTTGAACATCCATTGGGTTTAGCAATTAAGCTAACACAATTCAGGATAGCATTGCTGAGCTGTCTGAATAAGCTAATTGATTCTCATCTGACTGTATTTTTAGCTACTTATATGGTGTAGCTTCATTAAATATGTCAGTAATTGCGCTCTACCACAGGTTGATGTTGTGGTTATCTTTTGTTATAGTTGCAATGGAGTAGAAATGAGAGATTGCATATTATAAGTTACATTCCAGCAGGTTTATTGTGATTACGTCACGGGACTCATCAGCAATGCTTTATAAGCGAATGGTTAGTTAAAACATAATAATAGGGACCTATCGGCCTAGATCACTAAACTTAAATGCTACAAGAAAAATGAGTATAGATTTCTGGAGTGCCCAAATTTTTTTACTGCTAGCTACTACATGTTGGGGGTCAACATTACTGTTATGTGGTAAATAATGAGAAGTTAACAAGATTTTGGTTGAACTGGTGGTGGGATGAGACCACGAGGATATCTTTGCTGTTAAGTATCCAGATCTGCTCAGAACTGTGCTTGATCCTGCTATCTAATAAAGCTGACCTCCTGCCTGTGGTCTCAAAAGGGAATGTGTTTGACTATGTGAAGTGAAAGCAGTGGGTCCTTGGAGTATCGGAATTGGGTATTTTACTTTGTTAGTAGTCTAAATAATAGATCCTATGATCGGCACCTCAAATTCGCTCACTAAACTGATACAAATAACTTTGAATTTAGAGATGGATGGATTATTTTGACATTCTCGGTTACTGGATCACAATATGGCACAAGTTGAGAAAAAAAAAATTGTACAGGGGAAATTACCAGTGTGAATTATGAGCCTACCTTCCTTGAAAGCGATAAGGCTTAATAATCCTTAATATCTCTGCTGAGGTGGGAATGCGTAGAACTAAAATTCATGGATACTTTCTGTGCAGCCCTTCGCTGGGCTATGTGAAAACCTAGGAATAGAGTCATTTTTAATTGCAGCTATTTTTTGTGGTATCACTATCATCTGTGATACTTGGACATGGTTGTTAAACTTCATGTATTCCTTCTATTACCCTCAGTCCCTCACTAGTTCTTATGTGCATCATTGATTGTTCTTAACTTTGTAGGGACTTTTCCATTGAGGCTCGTCACACTTGATACCATTGATATATTTACTGCTCATGAATGGTTCCCCAGCAAGCCAACTGTATATTTCCGTTGCAATGAAGAGAACAAGACATATTTGCCTGACGTGAAGGAGGCAAACTTGATATATACCTTTAATGGTGAAGAATCATGGCAGGTTAGTCAAATTGTTTGTGTAGCATATGGCTGGCTTCCTGTTCATGCTTGAGGCTCGTTTTCACTACTTGTGGTGTTCTCATTTTTTTTATGTTTGTTAGCACTACATTACGCATTGAATAATGTAGATCCTTTTGGCAGCCCTTAACAGAACTTCCAGAAAAGAAATGCAAGCGGTGTGGTTTGTATGAAGAGGATACATTTAAACGTGATGATGTGTTTGATGAATGGGAGTTGTGTTCTAGTGATTTCAAAACCGGCAAGTACACCCATTTCAAGGAAGGCCAGTTCAATGCCACTTTCGTATGCCCAAACTGTACTGCCTCTGCTGGTACGGCTCATATCCAATACCTCTAATTTCTGTTCGTTGACTTTTTTCATAAATTTCTCAAGCTAGTTATTCGCAGTTGCTTGTCTCTTATCCAGGTAACTCTTTGCAGCATAATTTATATTGATTTTGCTATTCGAATTGATAGATTGTTAAAGAAATGCGTTACACATAGCTATTGCTCAAGATGTTTCTTTCCCTACCACTATCAGGTGATTCTGAATTCCATGAGTCGTATTCGGAGGAAGCTAAGAAGACATCAGTTGTGGTTATCATAATAGTCAGTGTTCTTGCTTCAGTCATCGTCATCATCGCCTTGTTTGGTGGCTACAAGTACTGGCAGAAGAAGAAGAGGGAGCGAGATCAGGCACGATTCCTCAAGCTCTTTGAAGAGGGGGACGACATTGAAGACGAATTGGGCCTTGGCAATGAACTCTAAGACTGCACATACAGTGTGATACTCTGACCTCCGACCTTCTCAGATGAATTCTCCACGTTGTTGTGTATAAAATGGGCAATTCGTGCTTCAAAATTTTGTTATGTATAGCATCTCCACAGTTGGAATAAATGACACTGACAAAAACTATGCTTCAATTCATAGCACGTTTCCCCTAAGACAATGTGCAATTACAGCAAGTAAATCTCACAACGGTTAGCAGTAGTTCATTCAGTTACAATAGAACAGTAACAAAAAAAGAAGACACGTCACACATCAGTCTTCATCGTATTTAAGGCAATCGATATTACAATAAAATGTAATGTTTCATCGAATAGGGGTTACATGGCACGAAGAACAACGAGCGAGAACGTGACGCGCATGCCTTTAGGGAAATAGAAATACATGCGATATGTGGACGAATAGGGTAGAACCTCGATGGCCGAATAGCGTAACTACTAAGTGGAGCAGGGCCATTTGCCCTTCTGCCGCCTAGCTCGGCGTTATACTCCTCGCCTTGCGCTTAGCTCTCGCGCGATGGCCCTCTTCCGCTCCTCTCGGCCTCCGTCGCTTTGGCATGCTCACGCCTCGCTTCTCGTGTTGCTGTCCCACCTACGTTGCTCTCCCCGCTCGCCACCTCTTTGAGGCGCTTTCACGGGCCTCGATGTCCTCCCCGGCCCAACTCTTGCGTGTCAAGAACCACCACATGTCGTAGGGGTGGATCTTGTCGTCGATCCACCGGCGGAAGTCGCATAGGGGTGGCGGAGGCCGCAATAGGTGAAGATAGTTCGTTCTCGCGTTCTCCTTGTCTGTTGGGTCACATTGTCCCGCAGCTTACTTCGTATGGTCATGTCCCGAGAAAAAAGTGGTCGTCGAGTTACATCGCCCAAAAGCTACCTCGTCTGGTCATGTCCTCAGAGAAAGCTGGGTCATCGGGTTACATCGTCCTGATAAAGCTACCTCGTCGGGTCATGCCCTCAGACTGAATATCTGCGTCGTGTGGTCACACCGTGCAGAAAAAGTCGGCTCGTTTGGTCACATCGTCCAGAAAAAGCAGGCTAGTCGGGTCACGTCGTCAAGAAAAAGCATTCCACGAACACGTGTTGCACGAACGAGTGGGAAGTACAACGCGAAAGTATTACGTGCATCACGTACGCAAAAGTGTGACATGCATCACATACGCAAAAGTATTACATGCATCACATATGAAGTGCAAAATTTAAGTATGACATAACGAACAAATGTACCCGTAGCATCCCCTCCCCCTACCAGCCCCATACTAGGCCCCGCCAACCGCACCCCCATCATCCCCTCCTCCATCACCACGGCCCACTCCACCTCCGTCTCCTCCCCTACGGGCTCGCTTGGGCCCCCTCCTCTGCGCTGGGTGTCGGGGCCTCGGCCCCGACAGGGAAAGACGGTCTGGAGCCCTGGTCTGACGAGGACCGAGAGGCGAAGGGGTGGACAGAAGCGGCTGCTGTGTGGGTACTGGCGCAGTGCCAAGCTGTGACGCAGAGAGAACCTCACCGGCGGGCCGAGGAGCTGGTAGTCGCCCACCAAGAAGTCGGGCTTCGCCATGTAAGCCGGAGAGGACCCTTGGTCTTGCGGAATTGGATCTACGATAAAATATTGTTAGTCAATTAACAAAAACACGATGTATCGCCGACAAACAGAGATGTTACGTACTCTCGCCTAACGCCATAGCGCTTGGCGCGCCCGTAGGGTAGTATGGCACGCCGTCACGCGCCTCGTGTGTACCGAGTGTGGAAGGCAAAGGGTTGTGGAGGACCAACGAGCGCGCGCTGCCGGTGTACGGGCCGTGCTCAGGCGGACCCCAGCCTCCTCGGGCCCGGCGACAGTGGCTCGCTCGAGCATCCGACCTCGTCGAGGCGCGTGCGGTGTCGGACGTGGCCTAGCCGACCCTCTCGTCTGGCGCTCTTTGTCGAACGACGATGCGAAGGCGGACGTGGGGATCGCCGACCGTGCAACCGCCGGTATGAACCTCCGTGCTGGCGCCGCGCATTTACAACAAAGCCGAAAATACGTGCGGCTTGATCGGCCACACGACGCACCATCTAGACCGTCTCTCGCGTGTGCCCTCGACACCGTCCGATAACCTCTGAACCCATGACCGACAGTCTGTCGTAATCTCTGCGGCGATGCTCGCCTACACGGAAAACAAGACCTGGTCAAATATGTAATGGCAGAGGCCTGAACTGAAGTATTCGAAGTAGGATGTAACGTACCGCGCTGTGCACGTCCTGCGCGAAATGCACGGGGTATGTGTCTGTCGGTGCCGGGACACGTGGTGCGGGCGCATCTGCAGCAAGTACGAGCTCGGTGCGTGTCAGGAGCGCATCACGGGAGGTACGCGCGTGAGGTCGTAAGGTCGTAAGGCGTGTCCTCCTGCACACGGTCATCTAGTGCGCCGTCCCACTGGTCCACCCAGTCGTTCATCCTACCACCCCAGTTCGTACCGCGACGAACTCCCTTCCTACTGAACCTGCAAGACGTAACATGTAATTACAAGTCGTGCGTACTAGACGACAGCAAATAACTGGGGATGTTTGTCGATTACTCATGCGTGCACGCTGTCGGGCACTGGCCGTCGAACTGGTACTGGAACCTCCTGCCGTAGGCCGAACTGTCGCATCACGCGATGTGCCGCGTAGTCCTCAACGTAGATGTCGAAGACGAGCACCCGGCCAGGTGAGCGATGAGTCCCGCGCGCAGTACGGAGGAAAGCCCGTGAGGAGCGCGGGCAGCTAACTCCTCAGGGGAGTACGGCTGCCAACGAACGTCGTCCGCCGTGAGCCGGTCGAATAGCTCCACGAACGACTCGTACGCACGTGTGACCTGCACGTGCGCAAACTGTACCTGCGAGGAACACAAGACGGCATATTAGATTGAACGATCGATAATATTAAATAATTAGTCATAGAAAATAATACGTAGCCGTCGCCGGCACCAAAGGGAGCCCATAGTCGGCCGATCAACCTCGCCTCCGAAGTACATCTCCCGCGGTAGGAGAGCCGTAGATCCAACAAGGGTCGTCCGAGGCTAAAGCGCCGAACGACCACAATCGCAGCGAGAGGACACCCCGTGAGGACGGAGTTCGCCGCGATCAAGGCACGAGTCGCACAAGCCGCGATAGGTGGGCAAGTCAGGTGAACCCGGTGATCTGCGGGGCCTCTCCGTCGGCGATGGTTACTGGCGTCTGTGATGAGCGCGCGTCGGCGGTGTCGCCGTGGGTGGTGGTAAATAGGACCCACCCGAATAGCCACGCAAGTACGCCTCGGTGCCGTGACACTGGCCGTCGTCGCGTCGTGGTCCATCCATTGGAGCTGTGTACGGAGCCCGCCTGACTGCCGTCTCCTTGAGATCCTCTCAAGCGGCACTCCGCAAATCAGGAGGCCAAGTAGCATAGAGGCGTCTGTCAGAGTAGGGTCATCTCCCGAACGGAAGAGATAACATAGTGCCAACGAATGCTAACTCGGGTCGGCGTGGGTCTAGCCTCCAGCCACCCGAGGTGTCGCGTGCGGACCACCCCAACACGATCGCGTCGGCGCACCCAGGATGAGGGACACGACGCGACACGCGATGTGGCGGTTGATGCGCTTCCAAGAGAGCGAAACTCCAGTCCGATCCGTGAGCCATACCTGCAAAACAAAATACGTGGAAATATTACATGAAATGTAAAACAGGAGTAAATTTAACTTGTAAACAATGAAACCAATACAAAGTACACAGTGCCAGAACACTTACATAAGAAATACGAAGTACACACCGTACCCACGACAATACAAATTATATAGTAGCGAATCGTACATAAACTTTCAAAATTACATAGTGGCAGGACGGTTACATGAACAATACAAAGTACACATGGCAATACAAATTACATTGTACCAGAACAGTGGCAGAACAGTTACATAAATAATACAACGTACACAAGGTCCCACTTTCCACACTGCAAGAAGCGGTGCCGCAAGCCATGGCAGAGCCTACTCCTCAGCTGGTGCCTTGCATCGTCTGGCTGTGTGGCCCTCCTGGCCGCAGAGCCCGCAGCGTTGACCCAACGCCCCGGCTTGTGCTTCGTCCATATCATTGGTATACGCCGCTGACGCCCCTTGCCACCCCGGCATGTCAAGGTCCGAATCAGATCCCGCTTGCAATGTCCTCGGTGGCGGTTACCCCGACCACAAGCCCTAAGCTCACGGTCAAGCCCGCACCACTCTGTCCTTCGTGAAGTACTCGACACAAAGTTGGACGGGTCCATGCGCACAATCCCGCACGCGGCGAGGACATGGGAGCATGGCTTGTGTAATAGCCTCGGTTTGTTGCATGTACAGCGAGGTTCGTTCACATGATCTCCAAGCCATACCTCATGCGTGACAAGAGAACGAGCCGTCCCAAATCGGCTCTATCCTGCAGGAGCACATCGAACGATGCTCCGTATTGCCCATCATGTACGGTGCAGCGATCGGCCCTTCTGTCTTCGCTGTATGTATGCCGTAATCTTCGCGCGATCGCTGTTTGAGGGTTCTTGGCATGAAGCGCGGCATTTGAACGCCTCTCACGAAATACCCGACAGTCTTGTGCGTAACACCTTCCACGATGGCGACGAGGGGCCGAGACGGAGGCCCTAAGAACCGGTTGTACACCTCGCAAGGTTAGTCGTCATTACTCCATACTCGCCCCATCGGTGTCGTGCGGCGGATGACCACTTCTCCAATGGCACGCCGATCCAAAGGCGAGAAGGACTCGATGTTCCTCAAGGTCCTCCGCCTCGCTCCAGCGAGTTCGGACTACTCGTCCGTGGTTCATCTTTGTCCGCGTGTTTCTGCTTTGTGCTCATCCGGTAGCACCCATAAGGCGTCAAATTTTCGTTCGTGGAGTTGATAGAGCCTCTTGAATAGCTTCACCAACGGTTGCTTGGGGAACTTCTTAAAGAAGTTCACCCTAAGCGCCGAATGCACCATCTACTCCTCATATCCGACCGCATGGCGATCGTGGATCACGCACACACCGTGGCGACCTCCAACAACTCCCACCCTTAGATGTCGAAGGAACCACAACCGGTATCGTAATTCTCACCTTCGACGAATGCGATGGCCAATGGCGACTTGATTATTCCGCCAACGCCTATGGTCGTAGGATTTGCCCCTTGTATTTCCCAGTCAAAAGGTCCCGTCAATCGAGATCACGGGCAGCATATGCCTAAAAGCCTCGATGCGAGGCCGAAAGCTAAGAAGGCTCTTTACAATATTAAAAACCCCGCGGTTTTTAGATGGCATGTCTCTACTGGCAGTGTCGTTCTCGGGTTTCTCTCTGCACTACCCAAAGATCTGGGAAGGTTGTCATCACGCCTCAAAAGATCCAAACCGTCTTTCTAAAGCCTTTGCTTCGCACGCCACGCCTTCGCGTAGGCGATCTTGTACTTGAATTTCATCGATGGCCACCATAATGTGCTTGGCCTCCACATCCTTCTTCTCTACTATCTCTCCATACATCAAATTGGCTACGAAGGTCGGCGTAGGTTACGATGTCCGACAAAATAGTGTTGAGCATGCAGAGTGCGCCTCTACCTTAGAGACAATCCAGTGAGTCTCATACTTTGGTCTATGTGCGTGCACTCGCCACGGACAAGCGGCTTGCTCGCACTTGATGGTAACGCTCTGGCTAGATTTGATGACCAAACGTCCATTGCATGGACATAGCCCACAACTTAATGGCATCCTCGCAAGGATGTCTTATCGACAAACATTGAGTGCAACCGAACCTCGTAGCATGGTACTCCCACGGCGATTCGTGCTCGTCGTGCGCATTTTACACCATCAACGCCAAATCTATTCCATTCTGGGGATGGAGCTCCGCCTCATCGAACTATCCTCGTCGGCCTCTGCAGAGCTTCCTCTTGAGCCCAAGGCGATCCGGTCATCGCTATCCATTTGACGCAATATGTACTCCATGTGCTCTCCTTCATCGCCTTGTCCTCGTAGGCTCACCATGCGGTGTCCGATCTTCTTCTTCGCATCTATCGCGTCGGGCTCATCACAAGCAACATCCTCCGAACCCTTCCTAACGCCTTCCTCCACCTCCTCTTCTTCACCAACATACCGAGCACCCGAGTGCTCCCACCACCGTGATGATATCCGACAACGGGTCCTGCACACTTCTTTTGGGCATGGTTGCACAAGCACTACACACTCATATCCACTGCGCCTCTGACCTTCTATGAAGCCCTTCCACACACTGCGCATGCGCATCGTTGTTCTCAACTCCCATCCGATGTCCGTCAAGACCGGCTCCAAAGCCCTTGTATGACGATTTGCAAACCTCGTGGTCCAAGGAGAAGCTACGGGTGAGCCAGTACATCACATCTGCGATTCGTGCATTCTCGCCGTTTGGGTGTACTAGAGTGGCTTGAGAAAAACTACTCAAGTCAACACCGCACGGACCTTCACGAACGGTGCCAACACCGTAATGCACTTTCAATGTAGTGGGTGCAGTGCATGACTTCATCAGATATGTCCGCAAATATTTTTAATATTACAACTAGTCGATCACAACGCACGACATGCAACCACTACTACATTGTATTTTACATTTCTAAGGCTCTTCGTCTATCGCTTAAGCAACTACACT
Organism: Ampelocalamus luodianensis; assembly: GCA_036346255.1. NCBI lineage: Eukaryota > Viridiplantae > Streptophyta > Magnoliopsida > Poales > Poaceae > Ampelocalamus > Ampelocalamus luodianensis. The sequence continues at coordinate 18,538,745 of CM070622.1, read as the reverse complement.
ACATCATGATCAACACCCCGTTCATTCCAAAGAAGTCATCATACTAATTTACCTCTACTACGTTGCTATTCAACCTCTGCTAATTTGTTCATACTAATTTACCTCTACTAATTTGTTCGTACACCTAATTCATAGTCTACCCTAAACCCTAATTTTTTTTCCTCAACCTAATATCCTAATTTTTTCCTCTACCTAACATCCTATTTTTTCCTCTACCTAAAATCTCTAATGACTAAAATCTCTACCTAAAATCTCTAATGACTAAGATCTCTACCTAAAATCTCTAACAAATTAAACTACATAATCTCGCTTCTTCTCCCGAGCCTTGGCGTCGGGGACATGCGCGCCTTTATAAAAGCCTGCCGCCACCGGTTGCGATCGGAGCCTCCTATCGCCCGGCCGTTGGGCGATCGCAATTATTGCCCAACGGTTGGGCGATCGCAATTATTGCCCGCCAACCGCTGGGCGATCGCTCGCCGCCCAAGAGGCGATTAGTCCTCGCCGCCAACCAAGGGTGGCGACAGGGGTATATTCATGTAATAAAAAAAGGCAAGATTATATTTGTAATTTATAATAAAATATAGATTATTTTTTTAAAAAATTCCTTCATCGTATGCCTCGCGTTCCCCTTGTCCGTTTGAGTTCGCCGAGTGCTGCCGTCTCCTGTGGAGCAGAGCCATGCCAAACACGCCCTAAATAATAATACCTTATTAGGAAAAGAATTAAATAATAATTTATTCCAAAATGGGAAATTCAGTCTTCGGACTGGACTTCGGCCTTTGTCTATGTTGGGTCGGCCTGGACTCGGGCCTGAACATTTCAGACAGGACCTTTTCAGTCTCAGCCCGATGTTTGAACATGTCTAATCATGTGTTAGTGTACTCTGCCATTTTGTGAATTGTAGCTGATGTGGTGTATTATTTGTGTTGAAAATACCGACAAGATGTTGCGAAGAAGAGTTAGGTGTGCAAGCGTGCACCAGCCAACCAGAGTTCAATTCCTATATTCGGTGCTGGTGTCCACTGATTTTAGGATTATATATGTGTGTGCGTTTCAATGGGGAAATCGTGTGTCTGCGCTGTGTGAGGCCTTAGGTGTCTTCGATAAATTTTAAGCGTGTGTGGGTCATGGTGAGTGTGGTGTGTGTTGAGTGTGTGCATCTATCGTATACTCCTCTATCTAAAAAATACTCGTGTTCTAGAGTAGAATAGAAGCAGATATTTCGCATGTTGTCGCCATAGCCACTAGGATGTCCACTGGGATGCACCTCCATGATCGCCTGCCCCTTTGCCCCGGGGGAGGGGCCTCAGCCAAGACCCTCCTCTAGAGAATTCCCTTCCTTTGCTCGAGCATATTCTGTTGTTGTTGGTCTCTTGGCCTGATTAGAACAAGCCGGCCCAATGGATCGATCCATAAGATGCATTGAAATGTAACAGGAGCAAAAATGGTACTTCATGCTGGGAAAGAGAATAAAACAAGGGAAATATGTGAGAAGTAGGATAAAAGAATTCAATGGCATTTTCCAAACAAACCAAAAACTTGAGGACATGTATCCAATTTCAAGAAATTAGGTGGCATGCCCCCAAACACATGTCTTAGAGTGACATATATCGAATTACCTTACTTTCTCCTTTTCGAGAGCAAGGCTGCTCACACTACAAAAACGGGAGAAGCCAAAAACGTAGCCTCAAACTGAGTTGATTGAAAGTTTGAAGCAGCTCTTTCTCTCTAAAAAAGACATTGTCTTTGGATAAAGTAATTATAACTCCTCCTGTCACAAAAAGAGTGACGCTCTAGAATACGTGCAGTTAGATGATATTAATTTTGGCCAAAGATGTTTAAAACATACGGTTTGGATATATGAAAATGATACGAGTGAATTTATCATAAAAAATACTTTCATAATATTGCACTTTTACAACTTATTTCAAATATATGATCAGAGAACTTAGTTATCAAAGGACCGTCTTGTTGACTTTGAAAAGTAAAAAAATCACTCTTTTGTGACCGAAGTGAGTAGCATTTCAAATATTGCAGGATGAATGTACAGTGAAATGGGGAGATCTCGCTAGCAAAATCAGGAGATTGTATATATATATTTTTTGTCAAAGTACTCGAGCAAAATATTCTTGTTGAACAGAGTTACAGAGATGACAGTAAAAACAGAGGAGAAATGTGTGGTTTACTTGTCACTACTCCAGCACTCGATTGAATCTCAACCAACATCTCCACTATTGATCTCGATAGTCTACTAATCTCAATAGAAAATAAAACAAAAAGAAAATGGCTCAAATAAATAAGTAAAAAAGTGTGCAACCAATGCACAACAGACATGCTACGGCAGAGCTCCTGCCTTTTCTTAAAAAAATTGCACAACAGACTTGTTGACATATTCAGGCTTCTGAATGATAAATTAATGGGTGAAGTCAGTAACTTCACAGAACAAAGCTCTTCTTCTCCTTTTAGAATGACACTATTCATGTAACTTGAAACTCCACAGTAACTACTGTTGCTGCTAGCAGAAGAACAAGAGCTTGGTATATAGCGAATGCTCCTGGTAATGCTAGCGTTACTACCCCTAAGTCCTAACATGAACTGAAATTATTTTGACCGGAAATCCTTCGCTTACAACGAAACGGCCGCTCGCCGGCTCCGCCCCGGCCGCCCGCTATAGCATTGCTCTATTTTGACAATGAAGAAGAATCTCACACAAGAATCTGTGTTGCGTTGGGATTATTCCACCGTGTCGAATCATGATGTGAAAGTTCGGATCTCATCAACACCTACAGTATTGCCGGTATTCTTCTGTAGCGATTTCAGAAGTTCAGCGTTATGTATGCATGAGCTGGCAGCATGCTGTGTAAACTATAAACTATGTTCGTTCAGGCGGCAGATGCTTTGACCTGACCAGTTATTCAGGTAGATCTACCTGGAAAGCACACATCAAGATCAAATAATGCAGATTATTTCGCTGCAAATTCTTATTCTTTTGCGGGAGAATATAGTATAACCGCAAGTTGGGGCTCAGCTGCGGTGGTGGTGTGTGACATCCAATGTGATTCCTTCCATATATATCAACCCAAGCAAAGGAAAAAATTGAGGGACGGCAGTATAGTACGGCACACAATTGTTGCTCGCTTGAAGCGACAAATGGTGCAAGCAAATTGAAAGACTACGTCGAAAAAACCTCTCTCTTGCATCGTTTCCTGCTCTACCTATCCTAATATATTCATGATAGAACAAACAAATCTCATATGCGATTAGTGCAACATACAATCCAATATGTAAACTGAAGACATTGCCAGATGACGTCATTGATCGATGTAGTATTGATCTGAAGTAGTAGATGAACTGTTGTTCTGTCTACCTAGGTTTGGTCTTTCCCAACAAGAGGTAAGCTACAAGTTCCAACTACAGATGTGGATAGGTGGTATGGTATGAATTACATTGATGAGAGGACTTGATCCTTATTTATAGCTTTTTGCATAGAATCCTATCCCGGCCCATCAATAGAGATAGATTCCAAATAGGCCTCTACACATATTTAAAATCCAAGTTCATATTTTTCTTAATAGATACCCAGGCTTTTAACAAATATTGTATTTGATCACTTTATATATTTGAGCCAACTAAAAATAGATAGCTGATATGTATTAAACTCATGTAGGTCCACATAATAGGAAATTAATCCAACAATCTCTCACTTGGACAAATGAGTATATATATATATATATATATATATATATATATATATATATATAACTTTATGAGCTCCAAAATTGCTATCTATATCATGAGCATCTTTAAACCAATCCGGTTCATCAATTATATCAACATGGGATCAAAGCAGTTTTCGTCACTTTAAAGCGCAACTAAACCCATCAATGGTCACATATGTCAACATAAAAGAATGGCATGGATCAAAAATGGATGTGTAGTATGGAAATTACATGAGATGTGATCATAACATGTCTATTTTCAACTGGTCCAACTTTATTCTTTATGAGATCAAAACATCTTCTCATAATCAAATGAGATAATATGAATTCAGAGTAAAAGAACATAAACTTCATTTCTCTAGAGAATATAACTGAAGATCTTTACACCAAACTGGTATTTTCACATGAGCATAAAAAAATTACAAACTCCCACTAAAACTGAATTCCTCAAGTGAAACCACACCCATATGAGCAACATGCTCATAGAACACTTTAGGTGTCAACTCTTCAGTGAATGGATCCGCAATCATGGAGTCTATACCTATATGCTCAATTGACAATTTACCACTCTGAATTCTTTTTTTCACAACTAGGAACTTGATGTCTATATGCTTAGATTTTGATGAGCTCCTGTTGTTATTAGAATACATAACTACAGGCTTATCGTCACAATACAACTTTAGTGGTCTGTCAACCTGATCCAAAATTTGATGTCCTGTGATAAAGTTTTGCAACCATATCCCATTATTTGAAGCCTTATAGCAAGCAACATACTCAGTTGTCATTGTGGACGAGGCAACGAGTGACTGCTTAGTGCTTTTTCAAGAAACCACACCTCCACCAAGTAGATAGATGTAACCTGAAGTGGATTTGTGATTATCTTGGCAACCAGCAAAATCAAAATCAGAATACCCAATGATCTCCAACTGATCCGATTTCCTATATATGAGCATGAAATCCTTCGTCTTTTGCAAATACTGTAACACCTGTTTTGCTGCGATCCAATGATCCAATCCTGGATTGCTTAAATACCTGCTTAGCATTCCAACAATATATTCAATATCTGGTCTAGTGTAAACTTGAGCATATATCAAGCTCCCTATCAAAGATGAATAAGGGATGTTTTGCATTTTCTTAGCCTCAAAATCATTCTTAGGACATTGGCTAAGACTGAATTTTTTATCTTTGGCCACAGGGGTATTTAAAGGTTTACAGTTCTGCATGCCAAATCTTTGCAATACCTTATCGATATAGTTCTTTTGTGATAATCCAAGTATAGCTTGAGAGCGATCTCAGTATATTTAAATTTCTAATACAAAAGAAATATCACCAAGATCCTTCATCTCGGAATTTTTAGCGAGAAATCTCTTGGTTTCATGCAACAAACTTATATCGTTACAAGCAAGCAATATGTCGTCAACATGCAGAACAAAAAATATGAACTTACTCCCACTGAACTTATGATACACACAATCTTCAACTGTATTTACCTCAAAAACCAAAAGAGATAATAACCTCATGAAATTTGTGGTACCATTGCCGGGAAGTCTGTTTGAGCCCACAGATGGATTTCTTTAATTTGCATACCATTTGCTTCGAGTCACCGACCACAAAGTTTTCTGGTTGTTCTATATAAATCGTCTCATTAATATTTCCATTTAGAAATGTTGTTTTTACATACATCTGATGGAGCTCAAGATCAAAATGTGCCACAAGTGCCATAATAACCCTAAAAGAGTCTTTCGAAGAAACCGGAAAGAATATCTATTTATAGTCTACGCCTTCTTTTTGAGTATATCCTTTTACAACAAGACGAGTCTTATATCTTTCTATATTGCCTTTTGAATCTCGTTTGTCTTAAATAACCATTTGCAACCAGTGGGTTTATTTCTTTCTGGCAATGGGACAATATCCCAAACGCCATTGTCCTTTATGGATTTTAACTCTTCATTTATGGCATTGATCCAATTAACAGAATTTGGGCTTTGCATGGTCTTTTGGAGATTGATAGGATCTTCTCCCAAAATTTCATTACAAACCTCATTTTCCTGAAGAAAGATAATGTAATCATCAAAGATTTCACTTCTTCTTTCTCTAGTGGATCTCCTTAATGGCACTGGTTCTTGATATTGATGAGTTTGTTCTTCTGTAGGAACATCATTTTGTGGAGGAACCTCATGGACATTATTTTGATTTGCATTTTTCTCAATAATACCGGGTAAAATAACCTAATCCCGATCATTGTTAAGAATAACTAAGGGAAGAGAAAATAAATCCTCTTCAGAAACTTCTTCAAAATTAATGTCCCTAACCATATCCCCCCCTTCAAACTCAACATCCTCAAAGAACCAGGCATTTCCTGTTTTAAAAATTGTCTTAGTAGTGGGATCATAGAATTTGTAACCCTTAGATCTTTCAGAATAACTAACAAAATAGCTACTAACAGCTCTTGAGTCAAATTTTCTCTCATTAGGCCTGTACGACCTTAACTCAGATGGACATCCCCATGTACGTATATGTCTGATGCTAGACTTTTTGCCTATCCATTGTTCGTATAGGGTTTTGTTAGTTGCTTTAGTTGGTATTCTGTTAAGTAAATAAGCTGCAATTTTTAGCGCTTCTCCCCAGAGAGACTCTGGTAAGGTAGAATGACTAGTCATACTCCACATCATATCCTTAAGAGTCATATTTCGCCTCTTAGCAACACCGTTCATGCTAGGAGATCCTGGCATGGTGTACTTAGGGACAATCCTGCATTCCTCTAGGAATCTTGCAAAAGGTCCTAGACGTTGTTCACCTGATACGTAATTTCTGCCATAGTATTCTCCACTACGGTAAGATCGAATGGTCTTAATTCTTTTGCCAAGTTGGTTTTCCACCCCAGCCTTAAAATTTTTGAACACATCCAGGGATTATGACTTCTTATGAATAAGATAAATATAACCATATCACGAGAAGTCGTCTATGAACGTGATAAAATACCTTTGGCCATTCCAAGAAGCCGTAGGTATTGGGTCGCGGATATCCGTATGTATCAGTCCTAAGACATCTGAAGCTCTATTAACACTTAACTTCCTCATGTTTGTATGTTTCCCCTAATACAATTAACATAAATGTCAAAATCTGTGAAACCCAGGGGATCTAAAATTCCTTCTAACGCATGCCTCTTAATTCTCTGCATGGAAATATGATCCAAACGCTTATGCCACAAGGAATTTGATTTCTCATTTGCAAATTTTCTCTTTATAGCACGAGAAACCGTATGCAGGACTTCATTATATAAGGCAATAGTATCAAGCAAATACAAGTTGTCATGCCAAATTAACGAACTGATACCAACTTTATTGGAATTCTGAAAAGACTAAATAAACCATTTCCAAAAGAACAATTACAAGATGATTTGTCCAATACAGAAATAGAAACCAAATTTCACCTAAAAGATGGTACAATTTAAGTCTCTTTCAAATCCAGATAATATCATATCTTTAATAGCAACCTAAATGTGCATATAGCCTCAACTTTCACCTTCTTGCCATCACCCATGTAGATGAATCTTTTAGCATCACTTGGCTTTCGGCAGTTCAGACAAACCTGCATTGACACACTGATGTTAGATGTTGCACCGGAGTCTAACCACAAAGTGTGTTCAGGTACAAAAGTTAAGTTAACCTCAGAGCTAACTATAGCAAGAATTGAACATTTTTTTAGCATGCTAAGTATGATATTTGGTACAATCCTTCTTTACATGACCATCCTTCTTACAAAAGAAACAAATCAATTCAGGCCCTTGTTTCTTCTTTATGTATGGCACACTTGTAGCTTCTTTTCTCTTTCTCTTGTTGTTCTTGACTTTAGGGGTCATAACCAAATGAACACTTTCTGTTCTATTTTGTTTCCATCTATCCTCCTCTTGTACACAATAGGAGATGAGCTCATTAAGGGACAATTTGTACTTCTGACAGTTATAGCTCACCTTGAACTGATTAAAATATGCAGAAAGGGATATCAAAATTAAATGCACGAGCAAATCCTCAGATATCTCTAATTTAAGTGCCTTTAAATTTGAAACAAGATGGGATATTTTCATAATGTACCCCCTTATGTTTCCTTTACTTTTATACTTCATTGAGATAAGTTTTGCCAAAAGCGTACTTGTTTCAGTCTTTTTGTTTTTGGCAAACCTTTGCTCAAAACTGTCAAGGAAACCCTTAGCTGTAGTGGCTTGTTTTGATGTGCTATCTCGAAACACTTTTAGAACATCACGCCTCATGATCATAAGATTCATGCGATTTGAACGATCCTACTTCTCAAACTCCATCTTTTCCTTCATGGAGACGTTAGCCATAAGAGCAGCGGGTTATTCTTTACGAAGTGCAAGGTCTAGATCCATTATCCCAAGAACAATCAAAATGTTCTCTTTCATTCTTTAAAGTTTGTACCAGTAAGCATAGGAATAGAATTGATGCTAGCAGAAATATTGGAAGCATGATTTGCAGCTGAAATAATAAAAATAAATAAAATGCTCATATCAGGGCATGAATAAAAAAAACTTAATGTTTGATTCAAAATTTGGTATATACCATCATGTAAGATACCTAGCGCTACATTAATATTTAGTCTTTGAACATAAATATTAACTTGCAAGTGGTAACCTTAATATGGCAATCAAATACTAATAGTAAATTCTATCAAATAATATGTCTTACTTTGATCTGACTTATTGTTCACATGGAAACTTGATGACTGTTGTATATTTGTTGCCACAGTTGCATATATAATTCGGCTAAATATTTACTTTCCTTTGAGCCAGTCAATAGATTCATGAATTATACATATAAAAAAAATCTAGTTGTTCTGAATAAATTAACCTACATAATAGAGGTTGCTTTGGTAACATAGAACTTCAATTAACCTACGCAGAACACTAGTTGGCCAAATTATGAATCAATACAACATTCTTCGAAAGAGGATATTTTTTTTAGAGTCCACAATTTATCCCACAATGCATTATAGATTTCTCATCCAAATGAAGCACAGATGGAAAAAAATGCTCATCAGGGAACATAACTTGTTTGCAAGACAATCTATATAGTAATTGACTGATAAAATTGATATGTCAAGACTAATCTTTAAGACAACAAATTAATTCTCAGCCTAATAGAGGATCAAACCCAGCATGACAATGCTTGAAAAACCCCAATTCCATTACTACACCCTTATGGCAGACAAAGAACAATTAATCCTCAGTTTAGAACTGAAATAATAAATCAGTACCTACTAATTTCTTCCAACAGAGTTTCATTCAAGATCACAAACACAATATCCAACTCAACACAGAATACACTACTGTATCTGAACCACTGGAAAAATAGAGACTTGCAGCAAGATATGCAAATACAATATCAGAAAGATATGCTACCGATCATTATCGCATTTGACATATTAATCCAGAACTAATATTGATACCAGATTAACCAATTTGCACAGATTGATACCAGAAACAGCATATGAAACTACAGATTAATCTTGAACTGAGATGAACTAAAGATGCAAGAACAATCTGTAATGCAAAAGCTTAATCTCAAATCATCCTTATGCATAAACTTTGAGCCACGGTTTACTCAAAACAAACAGGGGCTAAACTGAAGGTTGCGGCGGTGCAAGGAGGCGGGCAGTTGCAAGTACCGCCGGCGACGGCAGCCTAAGGACGCGCAGTGCACACAGAGGCGCCAGAAGCCCAAGGGTGCTCGGCCGCACGCAGAGGCAATGGAAGCCTGAGGATGCTTTGCCGCACCTGGAGGCGGCGGAAACCTTGAAGGCGCTCGGCGCACGCAGGGGCGGAGGAAACCGGAGGGCCCGCGGAGGTGGTGGGAGCCCGACGACGGTCGGCCACACTCGAAGGCGACGTGGGAGCCAGAAGATGCTCAGCGCTCGGGGAGGCGGTAGAATTCGAAGGGCTCGGCGCATGCGGAAGCTGAATGCGAAAGGCAGCGGAGGCTCCACCAGATGCGAGCGCAACAGTGGCCAAAAGGGCGAGAAGCAGAACAGATGCAAAATGCACCCGAAGAAGATGGCGAGCGACCGGATGCGAATTCAGTGAAACTTGAAGGCCAACGACCATATGTGAAAATCCATCGACGGAGCCGAATTCGCCAGATGCGAAAACAGCAGAAGGAATCACCAGTAGATGATAAATCGCAGTAGCAAGAGGACGCTCGACCAACAACTTTTTGGCTTAAGTGGCTTATAAGCCTCCTAGCTTTTAAGCCAACCGAGGGTGTTTGGTAATCTGACTTTTTATGGACTGATTGACTTTTTTTTGTTCGAAATGTCTAAAATATCCTTGATCATGTCTTGATAATACTAGACATATTTTTGCAACCAACAATACCAAATTATGATATCAAAGTTTGAGGACGTCGATTCAGAGACCAAATTCACACATCACAGTTCATCATATTTTTGTTGGGGAAGGATTCGATGGAAAAAAAGGAAACGATTTGTATTTATATACGATGGCAATTTGAGGGTAATTTTAACGAAGTTTGGTGGCAAACATATATTCTATTCCGTAAAAGCCAAAAAAACACTTCTCCCCTGGCTTATGGCTTTTAGGCTTAAATTGGCTTAAACTTATTATAAGCCAAACAAAAAAGCACCCCCTTTGTTTAGGCTTAGGCTTTTTTGCTTTTAAGCCAGACAAAAAGCCTAAACAAAGAGGGTCGAAGGGCAAGAGCCGATCAGATAAAAACAACCAAAACAGAACATGTTGTAAAAACATGCATGTTGGCTCTGATACTAATTGATAGAACAAACAAATCTTATATGGGGTTGGTGCAACACACAATCCAGTCAGTAAACTGAAGACATACCAGATGATGCCATTGATTGATGTAGTATTGTTCTAAAGTAGTAGATGAACTGTTATTCTGTCTACCTAGGTTTGGTCTTTCCCAACAAGAGATAAGCTACAAGTTCCAACTATAAATGAGGATAGATGGTATAATATGAATTACCCTGATGAGAAGATTTGATGAGAAGATCTGACCCTTATTTATAGCCTTTAGCATATAATCATATCCCGACCCATCAATAGAGATAGATTTCAAATAGACCTCTACACAAATTTAAAGTCCAAGTCTATATTTTCCTTAATAGATACTCAGGCTCTTAACAAATATTTTATTTGATCGCTGATATGTATCAAACTCATGTAGGCCCACATAGTAGGAAATTAATCCAACATTCATACAATCCCTTCAAGGCGTCTCAATATAATTAGGGACGGAGATGACACCAACTGGTCCTCCTTACTATAATTTTCCAGCTTGTCCCTACTTGCATACCAACATAAAATTGATTTGGTTAAAAAAACATAGATTTGATTTGGAAATTATGTGTACACTTAAAAAAAATAGCTCTGTTAGGCATTGCGGTTGTTTTTAAAGCACATTTTTTCCTTCTATTTTTGGATATAACAATTAGTTGAATAAAGTTAGTTAGATTCACGTAAAAACTAACTAGATTTCACACCATACGTAACATCATCACAGCATCGCAACCACAACGGATTAACGCTCGCATCAAGCTGATTGAAACACCATCAACGTCCCTTTGGATTTAGTTTACAAGCCTAGTTTTAGAGAGGTTCTCGTTGCTTGCTTCTATCACAAGTCTACCACCCTAGCAAGAGGCGCACTGTGTGAACAATGTTTTGTGGGAGATGGATAGTGATTTTCAATGACCGTAGCAACAGTGTGGTCTGTGCTGTATCGATTTTATTGTAGCAAAACAAGCAAGCCTACTTGGCATCGATCTGTCAACCAACTTTATTCCCATCTCAAGACATCTCCACGGGATGGTGTTGGGGATGCCGCCTAAGGGCATCTCCAATAGTCACACGCCAGTCGTCGGTTAGCTTGCCACCTCATCCCAAAACTGAGTTGGAGGAGAGAGAACGAAAAGAGAGAAGTTGCTGCATCCTGAGATGACGATCACATCACACAAACCAATGCACGAAGAGACGAAGCGCGCGCTGTTGGAGCGATGTCGTTGTCTTGTCACATGTTTCATGGATCCGCCGAAGTGGACCACCGCAACACCCTAGGGATCGTAGACTCCTCTGGTGCGCATCCGGCGATGGCGATGACCGGCACGACAATGAACTTCTCAGCAACGGGGATCGGAGGAGTGAGATCCGTCTGGATCTAGCCTACTGGTGTCTAGATCTAGCTAGGTCCGATCGAATTCAGAGGCCGATGGGCCAAATCTGGCCAGATCTACGGTGGCGAACTCGAAGGAGGTCGTGGCGGTGATGGAGGTGGATGCAAGCGGCTATGGGGTTGGAAGGAGAAGGCGGTGGGGAGGGATTGAGAGAGCCAGCAACAACGAGGGAGGGAGGGAGATAGCCGACGACGGTGACCGATGTGATGGTAGAGGCTGGAGAAGCTAAAATATATTAAAAATGTTCTCTAAAAATAATGTGACAGGAGTTTGTGACAATTTTGACTCTAGACGTACCTAAAAAGATTTCGTTGCCGCTATCAGCTCGTTCCTTTGCTCCTTTCCAGGACAGTATTATAATCACACGCAGCCAAAGTGTTTGACGTGCCCCTGTGCTTCTTTTTCTACGCGATCTTCTACGGCACGCTCTCGTGTAGTGTAGTGAAGATGATCTGTTTGCATGTTGGGTGCGCCCTAGTTACCATGTGCTTACTGCTAATAGTGTTTTATTGGTGTAGCAGAGCGAGTTAATAATTAATTTACTTTATTTTCTACGATTTTCCTTTTGACATGTTTCCTTCTTCCACACATTGGTATATTCGATTTTCTTTTATCTTTGTATTATTAAGCTACCTTGCAACGTCATTTCATTGAGGCTTGAGCATGTGCAGTAGCACATTTTCAAACATTAGTGTTGGCCCCATCTCAGCCTCATCTCTCCTCGTATCTTGCTATTTGTGCAACATTTTGCCGTGCATGCATGAGGCTCGCAACGTCTATGCATACTCACACGTCCTCCGTTTGTTCTGTTAGTTTGTATTAACACATGCATATAATCTACTCCATGTATCTTTACCCTAAATGACACTGTGTCGGGATGTAATTACAAGAGTGATTCTTCTCATATGGTATTTGCAAATTTGACATCTCATCCGTACGGTGGTGGTGCGAACGAGCCTCACACCGACACGTGGCAACCTCCATCGCATGATGACCGTACGGAATTCACAGGTGCCACCTTTTCAGCTCGTCCAAGTGGGCATTTTTACAAATACGACAGAAAGAGAGTCATTTTCGCTAATACGTCTGGAGATAGTGTCGTTACGGCCAAAAATTCCCATTGCGCTGGCCATCACACTGAACCTTATGCCTTTTTTATATTGCTTCTATTCTCCCGTTTGCTCGATCTCCATGCCGTTCGTCTTGTTCTTATTTGTTTCTTCGTCTTCTTCTCCATGCCATTCGACTTCTGCAAGATCTTGTTGTCGCCGAACCAATGTTAAGCTCCGATCCTGCTCGCCATTCTTCAACACAGCTGGTTCTGTCGATGTGGTATCTTGTTTATGCCCATTACATGCATATAGTAATAGCATAAAATAGATTTAACAACCTATCATTTTTATGGAAAGTAGGAATTCCAAGAAAATAACCCAATTTGTTTCTTGTACTCGATTACGTACCATTAACATCGCCTTTGCAACCGATATAGCCACGCATGCGGTGCTACATAAAACCCAACACTTCTAGTTCCATTCAAGCGAGGTGGGCCCACGATTTGGGTAACCGGCCAATTTTCAGCCGGAAATCATGAATATCGGTTTTACTAGACCCGGTAAGAGTTCAAAATTGTCAAAATCGGTCCAAAAAAATCGAATTTGCTAGAATTTGATATTTTTAATGTAAAATCCAAAAAATCAAATTTTAATTTTGGCCAAAATTGTTCAATTTTTTTTCCTGATTTTCGGCTCTACCGGACCTGCATAAAAACCCCAAACCGGTTACCAAAACCTTGGGTGGGCCAGGCGGTAGATCTCAACCTCTAGAAAGCCTCCCATCCCCCAAGGGAGGGGGAATCAAGCCCAAAGTGGTGCAGGACCGGCACGAATTGATGCCTCGGTGGTAGTACTCGCTGCGCTTCGCCGATCTGAGCCTACCAGCGCGCGCCGATCTGCCGTCGGTTGTCGCCAATCGCACCCACAAAACGAGCCCCCCCATAAATTAACAGGAACCACCCGGCCCAGCGCCCACCCTACCCCATCCCAGGCCGGCCCAGGGATCGACCTGTTCCTCCGCGCCGAATTTTTTTCAATTTAGCTCTTTTTTCGTAAAAAACGCATATTTATATCCCTGCTAGTCTTATTTCCAGTTTTGGACCCAGGGGGTCGGCGCCGTGACTAGGGTTCGGGACCTCGGCGCCATGACTCACGGCGCCGAGCGCCGACCCCCTGGGTCCAAAACTGTAAATAAGACTAACAGGGGTATAAATGTGCGTTTTTTACGAAAAAAGCTAAATTGAAAAAAATACTGTCCTCCGCGTATCGCCCTCAGGACCACCCGGTCGGTCCCGCGATGCACCAAGGGCGGGCAGGCCGGTACAAAGCTAGACGTGGACTTGGGGAACTTCCGGGAAGGCACGCACCGGGACCGCATCCCCGGATCAGTATAAAAAACGAACAAAAGGGCAGGGAAAAAGATATTCGGGCGCTGGTGTTTTTGGGGTTTGCGCGGCGGTGTGAGGGGAGAGGGGAGGCAAGGGATCGGATGAGCAGATGAGATTGGTGGGAGAGGGACAGGTGAGGAAAGAAGCGAGGAAGGGAGGGAGATTGGGAGTGGTTGGCGAATCGCCGTCGCGCGCCAGTGCTCGCGCTAGCGCCCTCTTTTTAATACCCGCCGCGCTCTCCTGGGCATCCTCGAGTCCAGGCCGCGCGCACTGAGCGAGCTCTCCCCGTCTGACTGGAGAGGCTGGGGTGATCAGGTACTTAATTGGTGGCTCTTCTTGTTCTTTTTCTTGGCTGTATTTAGATGATGCTGTCTGTTATAGAGGAAGGGTGGGGGAGCGGGAGGAGGTTAGATTTTTCTCGTGCTTTTTCTGGATCGATCTTGTTCTGAGATTTGGCGGTTTCTTCAATTCAGTTCTTTTGGGGCGCGAGTGTTGCAGTTATCCTTGGAGAGATTGGTGAATTCCTAGCGGTATATTGGGATGCTTCTCTCTCACGTAAGCGCGTGATCCCCTTTTTCGCCTGGGTTTGTAGATTTGCTTGTGTGTATGGGGCAAGTTTTCAGGTGTCCTTTTTTCTGGGCACAGCCCGGCAGCGGTGCAAGCGAGAGTTGTTCTTGCATCGCTGCTGCTCTTTTTTGTTTGCTGAGAATTAGTACCAATTAAATTGCGAGTTGTTGCTTTGCAAGTTACTTCCGATTGCTACCTTGTTGTGCGCATCCTGCCTTCAATGAATTGAGAAAATCTGCTTTTAACTCTTGCAATTAAGGAATTTTCTCTTGGGGTTACAAGAAGACAATGAATTTTATCTTATCATGCTACTAACGTATGATCTGGTTGTTAATTGCCGGTTGGTATGCATCACTTGCCGTGCTTTCTTGTGCTCTTGTTATTCTGCCTTCTTATTGGCTTGTTGTCACTTGTCAGCAACACGGCAAGATGTCGGTAGCCAAGAAGGAAGAGGTACTTGAAAGTCTATTCTAGTTGCTTGGGTGTCTCTTTCCACCTCTGTATGTATATAAATTGTGGATGTTCTATGAGCAGGTTTGCAGTCATCGACTTGGACTGCGTTTGGTTGAGCCGGCTGTTGGTGTGCCTATTAAGAAAAGGCCGGTTTTAGTGTCTGATAAATCAGTTCCATCTGGAGTGCCGCTATCGATGAAGCCCTCATCTCAAGAGACGGGGATGTCCGTTTCAGCCGCAGGGGCAGGCTGTAGCAAGGAATCTTTCTTGAATAGATCTAAATCAGATACAAATGTAATTGCAAAAGGTAAGGGGACCACTAATTCCCGAGACCAAAACCATGCTTACAGGTCCTTTATGCCATCCGTGACCGAGAAGAAAGGACTGATAGTTAACGGCTCAAGTGAGATCATCCCCTCTTGTGGAGAGAGTGATAGAGAGAGTGTTGCTCCGGTTGACGAATCACAGAGTCATAGGTTTTTGACTTTGGATTTACAGTTAGCATCTTGTCGGAATGGCAAAATCAACTATAGTTCCGTTGTCAAGGAAGAGAAAGTAGATCAGGGTTTTCCTGTTTTTCCTACAGCAGAACCTCCCAAGGATATTCAAACAAGTGAAATGAAATCTTGTTCTGACAGTAGCTTTGGAAAACTACCTAATTTGGATCTTAATGTACCATGGGACCCAGTTGATTCCCTTGAGGGCTTGTCTACAATGCATGAAGGCAGTATAGCGCAGGTTCCCCTAGTGGCACCATTTTCTACAATAAGCGGCAGACTGAGTCGAAATATTGACAGTACTCTGAACCTGTCCAATGCATATGGACTTTCTAACAAGCGTGGGGCAGCTGATGTTACCTTAGATTTGCAACTTAAACCACCAACTAGACCTGAGCTAGGCATAAACTGGAAAGGACTTGCTCCTGCTCCAGAACTGAGTCTCTCTCTATTTGGTAAGCAAACAGATGAGCCTAAGGATCTGAGTGTTCCTGATGCTGTGGTTAAATCTGAACCTGTTGGAAGTGCCAAAAATATCAGTGGGAAGGTTGTTACACCAGGGTCGGATAAATCACCAGTTGAGAAGATTGTGAAACCAGTGCCCTGCAATGCAAACCCTCAGAGGACCTCGCCATCAACCGTTTCTGGAAATGAGAAGCAACCGTCCAGTAAGGTGAAGAAAGAGCCTGAAGAACCTTTCCATCAACTCAACCAAAACAATGTAGAAAAGGCACCTCTGTTTGAACAGCAAAGTGTTGGACTAGTTAGCAATTGCGCTGAATTTGAAAAAACTGACAATACACACCAAGTCCTCGGTAAAGCCGGCTTTGATTTGAATTCTGAAATTTTTCCGAATAACAGTATCCATAATGGACTGGAGGTAGCGACTGATAGTGTTCCAGTACGAACAGACAGGTTGCATGATGTCGTCTGTGCTCAGACCATGCCTGCTGTTCCTGAAGATAAGAAATTTATCAAGCGTGAAGAAATCACAACTGCCATCCCAAGTCCTGTGATTGTAACAGCAAGTGGTCAGCCCGCACCATCCATTGCAAAATCATTGCCTTTGGAAGGTAACGTTGCCAGCCCTGCTGTTGGATTATGTGAATTGGCCAGTCAGCCCCCCATTTGTACTTCAGAACGTGCATGCTGTAATCCCGACGAGGCTGCTGCTGATTGCAAACCAACAGTCAGTCATGTTCATGCTCATGAAGATGTGACATGCAAGCCTTGCGATGGCAACGAAGCTTGTGATGTATCCCGAAGTTCCTCCAACCCTACAGCTGAAGCTTTGGTTTTTAATTCTTGGGACCATGCTGCGATTGATGATATGTCACAAGGGAGTGCTGAAATGGACTGTTCAGATGGTGATGATAATACTATTTCACAGTTACCTACTACCAATAAGCCTCATGTTGAATCATTGGGAAACAGTCAAATCACCGAGGCTAATAGCTTATGCACAGAGCTACAGAAAGAACATGACAGCGATACACATCAAGACTTTTCATCTGTGACTAATAAGGTTCACATGCAGGGCGTTGACGATGACAAGCGCATTAATACCAAAGGTGGTATTGTTACTCATTCAGGCGAAGAGGGGCATCAAAATGAGGTTTTTGTTGATGGAAAATTCAAAGACAAACAATTGTTGACACCCGATAAGAATTCTCCCATGAATAATACTGACGTTGCCATGCAAGATGCTAATATTGCCACAGGTTTCAGTTCAACAGATCTAAGGAGGTCATCAGCTTTGGGAACTTCAGCTTCCCCTAAAATAGAATCTACTAGGCAATCTCATAAGACATTTAACAACAGCCTTGAGAAGAGTAGAAGCCCAGTGATAAAGTCAAAAAGGAGCCAGTCTCCACATGGTAAGCAAGCTGCTAATTGTAGTGAGGACCATGCAAAAAATGCTGCTATAAAGAGTGAGCATGGGACAGAAAGCGAAGAGGTTGTTAGGGAGTCTGATTTACACCCAAAGGGTTTGGTCCTGGGTGAAGATTCACATCTTGATGGAGCTTCAAGCAGTCAACCACATAATGAATGTACAAAGGCAACGTCGGCATCTGAAAGGTCAGAATATGAAAAATCCAAACCTGACTCTTGCAGGACGTCTTCTGTACAGAATGAAAGAGATGGACAGGTTGATGGGTCACATTGGCGAGATGCGGGGTATGCTTATGTGAATAGGTATGATTCTTGTCATCTGTTTTCCCCCTGCATATGGTGCGTAGGTTTGTTGGATTTTATGTTTGACTGGAGTTTCAGAAGCTTTGTTTTCCCCTTTTTTCCTTTTACCTTGTTTTGCAGGAATGAAAGATGGGAGAGGTTCATGGAGTCTGAGGGAGAGAAGAACAAAGGAGAATACCAAGGTGGCAGACGTGCATCTGACATGATCAATCAACGAAGGACAGACCACCGTTATGGTGGTCGTGGTGGTGTGTCTCGTGGTCATCCAAGGAACTTTCGAGGTCCAAGAATGGACAATGAGTCTGAAATTGCCTTCGCTGATGAACCAATTATTGGCAGAAGGCGCCCATTTGAAGATGACCTTGGACACTTGCACCGAATTCCGCATAGGCGGCGGCGTTCACCGCCAATGAACAATCAAATGCCTGGCTGCCTCACGAGAGATATGGATCTTGATAGATTTTCTGGAAGAGAGATTCATGACCCTAGGCTGCTAGCGCATGGGCAGATTGAAGATATCCCGGATGACATGATGGAAGACAATTTTTTCATACCGCATTCCCATCCACAACATGCACAAGGTGATCATGGATTTATTCATAGAGGGAGGGGCCATTCACCTGTGCAAAGAAGGGGTGCTCCTATGCGTTTCCAGCGGAGTCGATCCCCTGAAGCAATGCGCAGATCACCACCACTAATCAGAACTGAGAGACCATATGCACCTCATCGACGTCACACCCGGCGCCATGGTTCCCCTTTTGACCGAATAGGACATGATGAGAGAGGTATGCAGAGAAACATGAGAAGGTGCGGCGTGCATCAAGGTGTGGAAGGTGACACCTTTGAGCAACCTTTGCACCCTGCTCAACTAGCCGAACTACATGCAGAAGCAGAACTTACAGAGAGAAGGAAGTTTGGCGATAGGAGAGCGTACCTTCGATCCTTGGAAGAGAGCCCCGTCGGCGACGAAGAGGAGATGTTTTCCTACCATGGAGAGGGTGACATGGACTTCGCCGAAGGTGGCGGTGGTCAACGGGAGCTGGAGGGCCGCTTCAGGAGCAGATTGGAACACAGAGCGAGGGGTGAGCAAGAAGATGGCTACAGGTACCGTGGTCCTGAAGGGTGGCGCGATGGCAACTCTAATGGCAGTAGACCAAAGAGGAGGTACTGACCTAGTCGGAGCAGCGACAGCTATGAATCTAAACTAATACATGGTGGCCTATTGGTGGACTGGTTCATGCATCTGCGCCATCGCTTCTCGACCAAACCCAAAAGTACTTTGCGACCATATTCTCTTCGTTTATTGGTTTGTTTGTTGCGTTCTTTCTCAGGAAACATGCTGCAGCTTAACATCTACGAGCACCTGCAGCTTCTAAAACTTGCTCTCCATAAATGCTGTATAAATATATACATATACACTGATGAGCATCGTGTGGCTGTAAGCCCTGGATCCTGCATTCCTGCTTGATACAAGGTCAAGTTTGCATGGAGGTGAGACTGACATTTCAGGGGAAAATCGAAGTCAACGACGACTTGTCTCTGGCGTATTTTTTTGCTTGTCTTAAATTGAGCAAGGAGAAGATTCTTTGGGCTAAAAATGCTACTTGCATGGTACTGATACCAGGTAGGGGCCCTTGTATTGAAGTGACTCCTCTATAATTTGCTTTTGAGTTGATCTAAAAGGCAGATGGGATATTGTTGTGCTGGATAGTGGGACGCCCGTGTGTGGTTTGGGTGGTTGCTATCTTGGACACGACCTTGTTTATTTACTGGGTGCAACTACCAGGCAATTTGCATCAAAAAAATGCGTGTTTGGTGGCGCTATCCTTTTTTGAGTCTCGAGAACCAATCCCATCGATCCATCATGGTGTGGTGTGGGAAAAGGTGAGCAAGTTGTGACGAGGACAACGTGACTATGCTGGAGCTTCACTTGTTTTGTGCTTTCTTGGGCGTGGATGGAAGGAGCTGTGAAGCAGCTCTGTGCTGCGAGTCAAGTCAATGTAAAGAGATGACCATGCGTGCGGATTATTGGTTGCATTCCGGGCTACTCGTCGACTTGGCATTGGTTGGTCGCCTGTTCTGTAGCCTGTGGGCCAAGCGATGCAAGTTGTGCTCGACGCTTTGGAATTTTGGATGGTATGGATAGGTATAGATACCATTGACGTCCATGGGTTTAGCTAACCTCAGTAACGCGAGGCTTGACCGGGCATGGCATTGCGTGTCGACGCCGGGCGGGCGGACGAGGAGTCGTCTGCTTTTGGACAAAATCTATGCGTTCTCTGCGCGAGAAATCGCTGCCGCCTTGGCTCGTGGAATCGACGAACAGCAACTAGCAGGACGGACGAGGAGCAACCATTCGCAAATCGCAATGCCTGGGAGAACTGCGAAGCTGTTTGTGTGTTCGATTTCATCACACGGCGTTTCTTTAGTTGATCTTCTATCCCCTTGCTGCGACTGCAAACGATTCGAGAAAATAAACCTGGAGTTTAAGACAATCCAAGAACAAGAAATGGAACAAATGGGGGCTTGACAAATTTCAAAAATAAACCTGGAGTTTAAGACAATCCAAGAACAAGAAATGGAACAAATGGGCTCTGATATAGAAGCCCAGCCTCTGAACTCTGAAGTCTCCAAACAAATTCACATTTCGGAAGCAATTTCACAACGATCTCAAGGAGGACAAGCCTCAATTTCAGCTTTTTCACAACGCAGCTTGTCGATATTACCATACAGTAACTCAAGAGGTAAATTACAAAAAGGAAGCACCCTACCGAAAACCAAGATCCACCAAGAGCTCATTCGCCGCTCGCCGGCTGCTTGGTCGCCGGCGGTCCCGGCCAGACGCTGATCCGCTCCTTCTCGTACTTGACGAACACCGCACCGGCCGCGGCAATCGTGTACACCTGCAGGAACAGGGTCGCCGGCTGGTGGTACTTCACCAGGGCCTGCCCGGAGCCGAGCTCCACCAGCAGCAGCGCCACCAGGCCGACCGCCGCGAGCGCGCCGTTGAGCCGCTCGCTGTACGCGGTGAAGCCGAACTCGACGGGCACGCCGACGGCGGACCGGGGCTCCCGCAGCGGCACCGGCGGGAGCGTGACGGCCTTGGACTCGGCGGCGGCCTTCCTCTTTCGCACCGCGGCGCTGCCCCGCTTCTTGGGCCCGACGCGGGACTTGATGCGCATGACGCGCTCCTCGAAGTCGTCGTCCGCGGTGGCCGTCGCCTTGGCGGCGGCCGGGGACGGCGGCTCTTGGTCTGGGGCGGCGTCATCGCCGGAGGCCGCGCGGGGGGGAGGGAGCGGCAGCGCGCGGTACCGGCCGTGCCGGAGCGGGGCGGGGAGGGACGTGGTGGGGGCGAAGGGGCTGGAGAGCGGCGTCGCCATTGCTCCCCTGGGCGCATGCACGCACCAGCACTTCATGGCGCGCGCGCGCGGGTGCGTGGTTCCTGCTTGGCTTGCCGCTGGTTTTGGATAGGATTCCGGTGGCGGGTGAGTGGCTCCGGTGGCTGCACGGGGCCTTGAAAGCTGCGCCTTTCATTTCATGCAACAGCATTTTCTACTCGTGTAGCATGTTTTCCCCGGAGAAAGATTGGGCCGATGTCACGTTGATGTATTGGCCATTCTCTTCTCCCTGGTCCATGACATTGTTGCTGATTTTTTTAGAAATAGAAGTATAACTTTTGACCTCTACATCAATTAATGATGCATACAGCCATAATAGACATCCAAATTCGCTTCGAAAAGAGCTTGAACTTGGGTGGTTGGGGTGTACATCCGCAACTTCCCACCAACTAAGCTAGGCTCAGTTCCTGACATTGTTGCTGATGTCCAAATAGACCCGTTTGTGCCCTTGAAAATACGAATTGCTAGTGTGGGTCACTGGCTAATGGCTATGGCCGACTAGCCCTCCACATTAGCAATTTTTCACCACTTTTTCTATTGGATTCAAAACGAAAAGCGCTGTTCTATGGCTACAGTAAATCCGCATTCGGTAGAAACTATGGCATGCAGCTAGCTGAAAAAGGTAGATCCAAGTATTAGTTGTAGAAAAAAAAATGGATCGAGTGCTACCAAACCAGCTGATACGAATGGACACCATGACCGTTCTGAGGATAAAGTAAGAATGTGATTCGATTCGATGATTTTCCAAGTGGGGGCTTGATTACCAAAAAAAAAAAAAAAAGTGGAGTGTTGCATTGCATTTCCATCCATTCAATCGTCGAAACAGTGAGGCCATTGATTTGGAGGATTATGCGCCACTCATCCATCCATGCATACGGAATTGACAAGTCGGCCGCTTCAGCACTAATGTTATTCGCTGTACGGCTTAATTATGTCCATGGCGTTGCTAATCTTGCTTAGCTATGCCAATGTCCTTGTACTCAGTGTGAACCCGCACGTGGATAAGGTAGCACACCGTAGCAGAGGACCGCTGAGACTTTTGGCTCACGACCGAGATTATTATTGGCACATCTCCTGCTCCCACGAAAGTGATGAATATTTATGCCTACAATCCTGCTCTACACTTGGGTTTTGTTTGGAAATCCGATGGCCATGGGTTGAGATTTTGAATTAAAATCTCGGCCTATTCACAAGAATTGATCCGGAATTTAAGCTTTTCAAACAAGTCCCTAGAGACATTATTTACCCAAGCGGGTGTCGTTAGTTGCGAGGCCCATGTAGAGCAAACGTGCTTAGCACTGCAAAAACGAATGTATATACGCAATTTTATTAAACATAAGTCACATGTTTTATTCATTAAATCAATATTTAATCATATAATGCATCAATCTCTATACAAATTCAATGGTCATAACAATTAATTTAAATTTAATTTTTTTTTGATAACTTAGAAATAGCAAATCCGATGTATATATACATGACAGTAACAGGTGAGACGATCTAAGCGCACGAACTGCGCAGATTACCTCCTCTTCTACGGTTCGAACACATCTTTAACTCGCGGATAAAGCTAGCATGCATGCTTGGGCGCATGCACCGATCAATGCACGCGATGTTTGCACGGATGATCGATCACCTCCTCTTCTTCTTGCTCGCCAGCACGAGCGTGAGGTAGAAGAGGATGCGAAAGAGGAAGCCCCACGCGACGGTGACCCAGAGGCAGCTCCACTTGCTGAGGTCGGCCACGGCTTGCTTCTTCAGTATGTCCGGCCCCGTGGTGATGCACGAGCTGCTGTTGAAGTCGATCCGCATGGACTTGCTCATGGCGTCGAGCACGTTCACCTTGGTAGCCTCCGGCAGCTTCCCCATCGGCGTGCCGTCGAACATCTGCACCCCGCGCATGAAGCACTTGCCGGGGTCGGCGCCGAACTCGTTCTGCATCACCGCCTCGTACGGGTACTTGATCAGCGACAGGTAGTGGAACCATATCCAGTAGTCCGGGATGCGGTCGCGGGACACGAAGAAACCGCTGAAGAGCAGGAAGTAGGCCAGCACGGTGACCACGACGGTGTACCCGATGATCACGTCTGGGACCACGCCGGAGAGGAAGGTGACGAAGCCGCTCCCCGCCCAGAAGGACCCCAGCACGATGAGCACGAAGAAGAGGAAGCCCTCTGTTGGACTTAATCTTGACAACTTCATGCAGTAGTGGTAATAATGCAGTGTATCATGCATTAGTTGAGTTAGTGGGCTGCATGGAGTTGGTGGCCTCGTGCACGTTAGAGTGTTTGCATGGCGTGAGTTAGTGAGTGTGTTGGCTTGTTACTGCGTACGTGCGTTAGTGTTTTTGTTAGTGTGTGTGATCGTGGCAGCGTGAGTTTAGGGGATAAGGCCACCAGCCGGGTGTGCCTATTTAAGGTCCTGTAATATTTGTCTTCAAGAGAAAGAGGAATACAGAGAGAATTGCTGCGTTAAACAAACGCTTGTGTTTCATAGAGTCTTCTTGCCCCTTGTGATAACCATGTGTGAGTTTTCTCCAGGAAAGCGGTGGGAGAGAGAAGTTGGGCCAACAATTGGTATCAGAGCGAGGTGCGAGGAGAAGCCGTGCGGCGCTACGCCTCGGGCACGGTGCGGCGTCGGCTGCCTGGAGGCGACGGTTTCGAGCGCGGCGCAGCGGCTCGGCTCCTGGTGGTGCGACGGCGACTCAGCCCAGGGTATGCGCGGTGTGGCTCTGGTTGCAGCGGCAGCATCGGCGTGATTGCTATGGCGAAGGGCGACAACAGCGGTGCGATGCTGCCAGGAGGAGAGTCGGCATGAGGCCGACAAACGGAGATGGCACAGTAGGAGTGTTGCATGTGTCATTTATTTCTTTGTGCACGTAGGAGATGTGTTACATACGTGCATGAGGAGAGTCGGCATGAGGCCGACAAACGGAGATGACACAGTAGGAGTGTTGCATATGTCATTTATTTCTTTGTGCACGTAGAAGATGTGTTACATACGTGCATGAGGAGAGTCGGCATGAAGCCGACAAACGGAGATGACACAGTAGGAGTGTTGCATGTGTCATTTATTTCTTTGTGCACGTAGGAGGTGTGTTACATATGTGCATATATTTGTGTTATGGTCATGCATGTAGGTGAGGTTCAATGCATGATGCATGTGTGTGCCCATGAGTTCTTATAGGTGTGTTCCAAGTTCTCGTGTGTGTAAGCTCTAGTGAGAGTCTCCGTCGTCGTATAGTTGTGTTACCGGCGAAAGACAATCGGAGCTGAGATAGAAGAAAAAAACATCGGCAAGTTGTGCACCGACGGTATGGTCAGCAAGAAAAAGGCAAAACTCTTTAGAGATGCGTTAGGAGATCGAACTTCGGCTTGTGAAGTAAGTGATGTCAAAATTAGGGGGGAAATTGTTGGACTTAATCTTGACAACTTCATGCAGTAGTGGTAATAATGCAGTGTATCATGCATTAGTTGAGTTAGTGGGCTGCATGGAGTTGGTGGCCTCGTGCACGTTAGAGTGTTTGCATGGCGTGAGTTAGTGAGTGTGTTGGCTTGTTACTGCGTACGTGCGTTAGTGTGTTTGTTAGTGTGTGTGATCGTGGCAGCGTGAGTTTAGGGGATAAGGCCACCAGCCGGGTGTGCCTATTTAAGGTCCTGTAATATTTGTCTTCAAGAGAAAGAGGAATACAGAGAGAATTGCTGCGTTAAACAAACGCTTGTGTTTCATAGAGTCTTCTTGCCCCTTGTGATAACCATGTGTGAGTTTTCTCCAGGAAAGCGGTGGGAGAGAGAAGTTGGGCCAACAATTGGTATCAGAGCGAGGTGCGAGGAGAAGCCGTGCGGCGCTACGCCTCGGGCACGGTGCGGCGTCGGCTGCCTGGAGGCGACGGTTTCGAGCGCGGCGCAGCGGCTCGGCTCCTGGTGGTGCGACGGCGACTCAGCCCAGGGTATGCGCGGTGTGGCTCTGGTTGCAGCGGCAGCATCGGCGTGATTGCTATGGCGAAGGGCGACAACACGGTGCGATCTGCGGGAGGAGAGTCGGCATGAGGCCGACAAACGGAGATGGCACAGTAGGAGTGTTGCATGTGTCATTTATTTCTTTGTGCACGTAGGAGATGTGTTACATACGTGCATGAGGAGAGTCGGCATGAGGCCGACAAACGGAGATGACACAGTAGGAGTGTTGCATATGTCATTTATTTCTTTGTGCACGTAGAAGATGTGTTACATACGTGCATGAGGAGAGTCGGCATGAAGCCGACAAACGGAGATGACACAGTAGGAGTGTTGCATGTGTCATTTATTTCTTTGTGCACGTAGGAGGTGTGTTACATATGTGCATATATTTGTGTTATGGTCATGCATGTAGGTGAGGTTCAATGCATGATGCATGTGTGTGCCCATGAGTTCTTATAGGTGTGTTCCAAGTTCTCGTGTGTGTAAGCTCTAGTGAGAGTCTCCGTCGTCGTATAGTTGTGTTACCGGCGAAAGACAATCGGAGCTGAGATAGAAGAAAAAAACATCGGCAAGTTGTGCACCGACGGTATGGTCAGCAAGAAAAAGGCAAAACTCTTTAGAGATGCGTTAGGAGATCGAACTTCGGCTTGTGAAGTAAGTGATGTCAAAATTAGGGGGGAAATTGTTGGACTTAATCTTGACAACTTCATGCAGTAGTGGTAATAATGCAGTGTATCATGCATTAGTTGAGTTAGTGGGCTGCATGGAGTTGGTGGCCTCGTGCACGTTAGAGTGTTTGCATGGCGTGAGTTAGTGAGTGTGTTGGCTTGTTACTGCGTACGTGCGTTAGTGTGTTTGTTAGTGTGTGTGATCGTGGCAGCGTGAGTTTAGGGGATAAGGCCACCAGCCGGGTGTGCCTATTTAAGGTCCTGTAATATTTGTCTTCAAGAGAAAGAGGAATACAGAGAGAATTGCTGCGTTAAACAAACGCTTGTGTTTCATAGAGTCTTCTTGCCCCTTGTGATAACCATGTGTGAGTTTTCTCCAGGAAAGCGGTGGGAGAGAGAAGTTGGGCCAACACCCTCGGCTCCGCCCGCGAGCCCCATGGCGAAGAAGGTGATGGCGGTGAAGGCGAGGGAGAGCACGACCAGCGGAGGGAAGGCGACTATGGCGTTGGAGAGGGTGTAGGAGGACCGCCGGTACACGTTGTGCGCCGTCTCGCGGAGGAAGATGTAGCGCTCGATGAGGAACACCGGCAGCGCGTCGGCGCTGGTGTAGAACATGGTAGACATGGCGATGGCAAAGAAGCCGAACCGCTCGTTCACGCCCTTGGGCGTGTTGTCCAGTCGCCAGAACACGGTGGCCAGGATGAACGCGGTCACCACCACGGTGCCGAGCCGGATCAAGAACAGCTCCGGCGTGCGCCGCGTGTTGGTGAACGCCCGACGCGTCAGCACCCACACCTCCACCCACAACGGGTTCGCGTACGTCGCCACTTCTGTTGTCGTCGCCGCCGCCGTGCCGCCGCTGCCGGTGCTCCTGCCGGACATCAGCTTGCCTCGGGCGATGCTTACGCTGATGGCCTCCTTAAGCGACAGAGACGGCTGGTAATGCGGGGCCGTGCTTGCCGCCGAAACGTTACGGGACAGAGACTTCTCTTGCCACGACTTGCTGAACTCCACGAGCTGCTTGGTGCCAGCCGGGGTGCCCTCGAGCTCCCGTATGTGGTCGAGCGCGAACTCGGCGGGGTTCTCGCCGTCTGGGATCGGGTGACCAAACTCCGAGAAGAACAGAGGAAGGCCGGCCGGTGGGCCGTAGTACACCGTCCGACCGCGGGAGAGGAACAGGAGACGGTCGAGGAGGCCGAGGATGCGATAGCTTGGCTGGTGGATGGACATGATCACGACGCTGCCGCTCTGCGCGATGCGCTGCAGCACCTTCACCACCATGAACGCGCTGGTGGAGTCGAGCCTGGACGTGGGCTCGTCGAGGAACAGGATGATGGGGTCGTGGATGATGTCCATGCCGATGGACACGCGCCGGCGCTCGCCGCCAGACACGCCGCGGCGACCCTCGTCGCCGATGATGGTGTTGGCCGCGGCGCGCAGGCCGAGATGGTCGATGAGCGCCTGGACGCGGCTCTTCTTCTTGGACGTCGAGAGCGAGCGCGGGAGGCGGAACTCGGCCGAGTACATGAGCGTCTCGGTGACGGTGAGCATCGGGTAGAGGAGGTCGTCCTGCATGACGTACGCCGAGATGACCTTGAGCAGGCGGCCGTCGAGGGGCTCCCCGTTGAGCGTGACGACGCCGCGGAGGCTCTCGCGCTGGATCCGGTCGGCGAGCGCGTCGATGAGCGTGCTCTTGCCGGCGCCGCTCGAGCCTAGCACGGCAAGGATCTCCCCCTCCTGCGCCTCCCCGGAGATGCCGTCGAGCAGCGTCCTCATCCTCGTGCTCTCGCTTTGAGGAATGCCCATCGTCGTGTTGATCGCCTCGACGTTGTTGCTCCGGTGGAATGACCTCCTCGGCCGCTTGACGCTGTAAGCCAGGTCGTCGAAGGCCAGCATGAAGTGGACGGCCGGGCGGCCGACGAAGTCAAGTGGGGTACTGTCGTCACCGACGTTGTCGTTGGCCGTTGGCTCCACGTCGACGACGAGGTGCCCGGACGTGTCTGCGCTGGTGGCCTTAGACACCGAGCCGGGAGAACAGATCGCAAGAAGCTGGTTGAGGGTGGAGGCGGCGGAGCTGTCGTCGGAGCGCGTGTGACCGGGCTGCAGGTCGGCGCGTGGCGCGTCCCCGGCCTCCATCGATGACGCCCTCCGGCCGCCAAAGCCACTCGACATGGTTGCACTTACACCACCACCTTGACTGCGTTCAGTTGTTCGCTAGCTACAAAATGCAGCTGAGTAGTATGGGTGGCACAAAGTCTGAGCTAGTTAAACCATGTCACGACTCACGGTGCTCTCCTGCAGTGCATGGCCGATCGAGGCAGAGGGCGGTAGGAGAATAAATCATGTAAGAGCTACAAGGCTTGGTAAATGGTAATGGTTATGAAAAGCTCGTCTTGTGCTTGCTTGTGTCCGTGTATATATGGACGCGACGGGCTACCGTAACTTAAGATTGCCACTCGCATCGTAGAAACGGAGTTCAAACTTCCGTAGTTTATGCACGCGGTTCCGCTTGGTAGACAATTATTAGAGACTTGGCGGGGCAGGGTTTGCGTATCTGACCGACCTTTCGCATGCGTGCCTTCGTTAATATTTTGCAGGGCTGGACAGAAGACACCTTTGATTTCACGGTTGTTCAGAAGTTCCTACCTTTGCCTGCTCGGAGTGCCATTTGCAAAGTGAGACTTACAGCAAAATTACTCATGGATAATGTGGCTTGGGTGAAGTGAGCTGTTAAAAGGGGAAGGTATTTGTTGGACTGAAAAAGCGACTAGTGTGAATAGGAGTGCCTACTATTTTTTTAACTCCGACGGTATTCAACTTCTTCTTAACTCTAGTAGCTATGAAAGCCATAAAGATTAGAGACACAAACACAATAGAAGTCTTGCGTTGAAACCGGAAAACCGGCAAAATCCTCCTGGCCGGTCTGACTGCCGACTGCAGGGTCAGTAGTCCGGGGTAGTGGTGTCCAAATGGGTTGTGCCACTCAGGCTGGCCCAAAGCACGAAATTGTTGGCCCAGACTGGACACGGCACAACCCGACACTATAATAGGCTGGACCATGCTTGGGTCGGTACCTCGACCAAACGAGATGCGTGACACGAAACAGCCCGACTAGGCACGTCGTGTAAGTCGGGCCGACCCAGCACGACACGGCACATTGGGGCCTGATTACGGTCATTAGGCTTGGTAAGGCACGCCAGTCACGGCCCGACACGACACGCTGGCCCGATTAGGCACGATAAACCTGTTAGACACGGTACGGTCGAAGTTTTGAATATTTTGACTATTTTTTAGCCATTGGGAGGTTTAAAAATACCATAAAAATTTAAAAAAAATCCCAAATTTTTTCTCTATAAATAGTCACCATACACCCTCTCATTCAGCACCCATCCATTCCTCAATTTCTTCTACAAATTTTGTTGTGCAAATTTAGATTCCTTGTGTGATATTTTGGCAAAATTCGAAAAAATTATGCCAAATATTTGGAAATTTGAAATCCAGTAGCAAGTTAGGAAAAGAGGTACAATACAGTTGTCGATGATTCACTATCGAACATATGAAAATAAATGCTAAGGACATGATACTCGAGATTATGCAAGAGGAGACATGGACTTTTGTAGACAAGTTCAAGCCTTCTCCGGAGAGAATAATAACCATGCTCCTGTGTTCTTGTATTGAATGGGTTTACAGAAGGAAACAAGCCACCAAAAATGATTCTAATGACTTGTGTATGTTATGAACTTCTTGATCTCTCTCTTGTCCATCGGCGTTGCCCATTATATAGCTTCTGAAGGGGTGTTAGCTGCTGCGTGTAAGGAGGCGTCTTGACAGTTGGCTGATTGCGCATGTTGGTTACGATTATTATCAGAGAGACATTCTCCTGCACGTTCGCCATGCAGTTACGCCAGAGACAAAGAGAACTACCAGCGGTTATGTCAGAGATATACTGCACGTGTATTAATTACCACACATAAATGAGCGTAGCGTATAGAATCCCTTGTCGATGAGGTCCATATGTATATGGGTTTTATCGACCATAGGGTGGTCGTGATCCGGTCTGGTCGTAGCAGATCTTATGACCATAGGGTGGTTGTAACATGGAGTAAGGATTAATTTCTTATTTGCCACTGGAAGTTGACCAGATCCCTAATATGTCATCGCAAAATTGCTCACTCCTTCATTACCATCGGATCTCAACTTTCGTCCGTTTTTTGCCACTCTTGTCAGCATCGTTAAGCTTAGCCACCGTTATACCCAATGGACTTGTTAGTTTTTTTATATAAAATATCCATCCTACCCTTAAGCTAGCCCACATGTAGTGATGTCTTCGTCTTCTTCCTTCTCTCCTATCCTCCCCCCATCTCTCTCTGGCCTCAGCCCCACCTCCCACACCAGCGTCGCCCCGCCTCCGCCAACACCATCCGCGCCGGCGTCGGCCCCGCCCTACCTTCGGCCTCCGTCCTAACATCCGACTCTGGCACCGCTCTGCCTCTGCCACCACCATCCGCGTCGGTGTCGGCTCGCCCTCCGCCACTAGCGCCGCCCCACCTCTGCCACCACCATCCACGCCGGCGCTGGCCCCGCCTCTGACCTCAGGGAACAAGTGCTCGGCAAAAGAACACGGCTTAGCCAAGACTTGGCCGAAGCCATCGCGCTCCCTGCCCCGACGTCAGTACTGTAGCTCGTAACTCTTCGGATTGAAGGTTCAACATAAGGGAGGATCTTACCGCTTCGTCGCATCGAATGGCTGAGGTGCAAGAAGTCTTCGGACTGCACTTCGGACTGAAGGTTCGGACCGAAGGAGGATCTGACGGCTCTACTTGGTTACTTACCGCTTCATCGCATCGAACGGCTGAGGCGCAAAACCAACGGCCAGTAGCTGCAAAGAGATGGAAGGATAATTTAGTTTTTACTGTTACTTCGTTATCTCTGTAATTTTCGTTTGACTTTGGTAATTTCTGTTCGGATTTCAAGTTGTATTAAACCAGTTAATGGGGAGAGAAAAGGCAACATCATTGATGCCATATTAGCTGTCTTAGCTAGTGTTAGTTCTGGTAGTCTTGCTCTCATCTTCAAGCGTGTTCTTGGTTGATTCTTCCCCAAATCTTTCCATCAGATTCCCTAGTTCGTAACAAATTGGTATCAAAGCCTTCCTTTCCTTGGAGGAGTGTGGAAAGTAAGGTTGGTGAAATCCTTTCACCGTAAAATACCTTGGTTCTTCCAGATCTTGGAGTTATGACTAGAGGGGGTAAGAAGGATGGAGCAGGTGAGGGAGCCGAAGGTTCTGATTCATCTGCAGTGAGGCAAGAGATGTCAGATCTGAAGGTTCAGATAGAAGTTCAGATCGGGATGCTCCAAAGAGATATGAATGGCTTAATAGGCGAGATGGGCGAGATCAAAGAGCTTTTGCGTTCTCTTGTGAAGCCAGCGATAGTAGATACTGACCCTCGGGTGATTGATGCGGAAGCCGTAGCAAAAGAAGAAATGAGGAAGAGAGTCCATGCATTGGCTGATTTGGATCTGAACAGTATTGGGATTCCACAACACTCTCAGCAAGGGGGCATCCATGCGAGTAACCCACCATTTGGGCAGTCAGTAGCACCCAAATTCAGAGGAGAACCTCAGGTACCTAACTCAGATTCTCGTACTCTTAACTTGTTTGGTGGTATGGTTGATAGAAGAGGAGTTAGGGAACAAGCTAACAAGAACATGAACCAAGATGACATAAGTATGGAATTCTGGAAATCAATTGCCAAGGGACCTTGATTAGAGTTTCCTGTTTTTAATGGAGAAAATCCTTTGGGATGGATTAGACAATGTGACAAATATTTTGAGTTAGCTAATGTACCAGAAGAGAGCAGGTCTGATTTGGCCACATCTTACATGACAGGGAGAGCTGACAATTGGTTGAGAAGTTCTGGAATCATAGCTAATTCCATTCCTTGGTCTATGCTCAAATTAAAATTATGTGACAGATTTGCAGCTCATAGCATTTATGACATTATTGAAGAGTTTCATGCATTACAACAACAATACACTACCGTAGCTCAGTACATTGACAAATTTGAGGAACTTATGGCTGTCATGAAGAGTGAGAATTCCATGCTGAGAGAAGACTACTTTGTGAGATGTTTTGTTAAGGGTCTAAGGGAAGATATCAAGCATTATATCAAACCACATAGACCTCAAAGTCTTTGTGAGGCTTATTGGATGTCTAAGGATTTGAAGAAAGGAGCTAATGCTAGTGCAAAGAGGACCGGATCATCCACCAGTACTAGCTACCAGAGAGGAGGTTTTGCTAGAGGTGGATTTCAAAGGCCAAATCACAAGAATTGACAAGGAAGTAACCATGATGGTGGAAAAGGGCTTAACAGGTCTGTGCACCCTGTTGTAATCACCAGAGAACCAGGAAAGTGTTGGTATTATGCTGAAAGGTGGATCCCTGGACATACTTGCAAACAATCAAAAGTGTTAAACATCATGGTTATGGACTCTGAAAGTAATGATAAGGGAGACTTGAATTTGGTATTAGATGATGAAAAGGAGGATGAGAATGAAAAGGAAGAGGAACCACCTGAGGAAGAGGAACTAATGCAGATTTCTTTGTTAGCACTAAAAGGGGTTCCTACTGTGGCAACCTTCTCAGTAATTATCAATTTAAAAGGGAAAAGAGGGGTGGCACTGGTTGATAGCGGCAGCTCCCACACTTTTATTGATTTGAAATTTGCTACTAGAGCCCAATGTAGAACGCAGAACAATGATTTGCAGAAGGTGACTGTGGCTGGAGGTGGTATTCTGTATATTGGAGCACATTTGGCAAATTGTGAGTATGACATACAAGGGGAGAAGTTTATGGGTACTTTCAAGATCCTGTAACTGCAATC
Organism: Ampelocalamus luodianensis; assembly: GCA_036346255.1. Taxonomy (NCBI): domain Eukaryota; kingdom Viridiplantae; phylum Streptophyta; class Magnoliopsida; order Poales; family Poaceae; genus Ampelocalamus; species Ampelocalamus luodianensis. Next base: position 18,505,741 of record CM070622.1, on the reverse strand, counting down.
TTATGATGTAATACTTGGATGTGATTGGATTTATACTCATAGTCCAGTCAAGTTGAACTTGAAGACAAGGGATATGTGTATTAGAAAAGATGGACAACAGGATATCTCATTTCATGATTTTACTACAGCACATACAAAAGGGTTTATCAATACTGTCCAGCTGAACAAACTCTGCAACAAAGAGATTATGGGCTATATGATTCAGCACATTGCAGAAAAGGAGGAGAAATTGGACTATTCAGTTCCTGCTGAAGTAACTTTGTTGTTGGAAAAGTACCAAGGAGTATTCAAGGAACCCACTAAGTTGCCCCCAAGCAGACCTTGTGATCATTCTATCACTCTCAAGCCAGGTTCTACTCCACCCAATGTAAGACCATATAGAATACCTTATCATCAGAAAAATGAGTTGGAAGAACAGATCAAACAGCTGTTAGAAACTGCTGTAATTAGGCCAAGTGAAAGCCCTTATGCCTCCCCGGCCATTTTGGTAAGAAAGAAATATGGGAGTTGGAGAATGTGTATAGATTACAGGAAACTCAATGATCAAACAGTGAAAAACAAGTTTCCAATTCTAGTTATAGAAGATTTGCTTGATGAACTATATGGTGCCCAATATTTCTTCAAATTGGACCTAAGGTCGGGTTACCACCAAGTGAGGATGAAAGAAGAAGACATTTTCAAGACAGCCTTTAGAACATATTTTGGACATTTTGAGTATTTGGTGATGCCTTTTGGGCTCACAAACGTCCCTGCTACATTCCAATCTCTAATGAACACCATATTCAGTGAGTATCTCAGGAAATTTCTTTTGGTTTTCTTTGATGACATATTAATCTATAGCAAGTTTTGGCTAGAGATATTCAAAGCATGGAAAGTATCATTGAGGTTTAGCACGGCTTACCATCCTCAAACTGATGATCAAACTGAGAGACTAAACCAATGTCTTGAATCATACTTATGCTGTATGGCCTTCTCTGAACCAAGAAGATGGTTTTATTAGTTGGCATTGGCCTAGTGGTGGTACAACACAACCTATCACTCATCCCTCAAAACCACTCCATATCAAGCATTATATGGTAATCCTCCTCCAATTATAAGTGAAGTCTCGGTTCCCGGCCCAGGAAACGAAGAGGCTAGAGATTTCCTAGTAGAGAAGGAAAGAATGCTTAAGTAGATCAAAGAAAATCTAGTACAAGCACAAGCAAGAATGAAGAAGTATGCGAACCAAAACAGAAGTGAAAGGACTTTTGAGGTGGGAGATGCAGTTTATCTAAAGATGCAACCTTATAGATTAGCTGCATTTGGTCTACGCCAATCGCTGAAACTGACCAGTAAGTTTTATGGTCCATTTAGAGTCTTACAGAAAGTGGGAAAAGTGGCTTATCGTTTGTAGTTACTAGTAGTTGGAATTCATCCGGTATTTCATATCAGTCAGTTAAAGAAGCACTTGGGTCCTAGAGCAATTCCAGATCCGCAGTTGCCTCTGTTGGATAGAGAAGGGAGGATCAAAATGGAACCAATAGCAGTCCTTGAGACACGAGCCTTACCCCGACACCCTCAGCTAGTTACATAGTGGTTGACTCAATGGATTAATTTGCCACCTGAAGATGCAACATGGGAAGGTGCAGATTATATCATAGGGACATTTCTGGATTTCTACAGCCGCACCATCCGCAGCTGGTTCCCAACCAATGAACCTTGAGACAAGGTTCTTGTTCAGGAGGGGGTATTGTCAGTACTGTAGCTCATAACTCTTCGGACTGAAGGTTCAACGGAAGGGAGGATCTTACCGCTTCGTCGCATCGAATGGCTGAGGTGCAAGAAGTCTTCGTACTACGCTTCGGACTGAAGGTTCGGACCGAAGGAGGATCCGACGGCTCTACTTGGTTACTTACCGCTTTGTCGCATCGAACGGCTGAGGCGCAAAACCAACGTCCAGTAGCTGTGAAGAGCTGGAAGGATAATTCAGTTTTTACTGTTACTTCGTTATCTTTGTAATTTCTGTTTCACTTTGGTAATTTCTGTCCGGATTTCAAGTTGTATTAAACCAGTTAATGGGGAGAGAAAAAAGCAACGTCATTGATGCCATATTAGCTGTCTTAGCTAGGGTTAGTTCTGGTAGTCTTGCTCTCATCTTCGAGCGTGTTCTTGGTTGATTCTTCCCCAAATCTTTCCATCAGATTCCCTAGTTCGTGACACCCGACTGTCTAGCTCCGACGGCCTGGAGAATTTCAAAGAGGCAGTTCATTTGAGGTCTTTTAGCTGTTGAATTATCCCTTCCCAATTTTCATGAGCCAAAACTAGTGTTATCCATCAACTGGGGTCACTGATTGGATGACAGAGATGATGACCTACATGGATAGGTGTTTGTACTGCGGTTTTCGCCGGTTTCTTGAACTCTGGTTTGTAGTTTACAAGCCAAAATATGTGCTTATATTTAATGATGTTGATTCTTTGCTTGTGTTATTTGTGATTCTATGGCCTGCTCCTAATATTCATCCTCCTTTATATCTTTGAAATGCCGCATAAGAGAGCTCCTTTATATGTGCATTTGCTTAAAGAAACAAGGCTACATGCTGCCCATCTGCCAAACTATTCTCTTTGTTTACATAAGAGAGAGAGAGAGACAGAGAGATCAGAAAAAGTCAAAGAGAAAGAAACAAATAAAGAAACAAATATTGACTGCTGCAATTTTCCAATAGAATACATCACTCCTGAGAAGCTATGTCTACGTCAAGAAGGACGTCATTGAGGAGGAATCGATGAGGCATTCTGAAACTTTGGCTGGTTCAGATGCTAAACTAGATTTCAATGGCAAGAAGAACGAGGACGATGCTGGAGAGACCATGACACCATCAGATGTCGTTGCTGCGGAAAGCGCAACGATGAACGCGAAAGAAGCACCGACAGGTTAGGGGGCTCCCCTCTCAACAGCCTACCTTCTTGCAGCTCTTGGGCTCGGTCCATCGAGAGGCTCCTCGAAGCGGACACCGCATTGATACGCAAGAAGAGAAAGAGGAAGTGTGTGGAAGAGGAAGAAAATGGGCAGAACGATCTTTCTGTGCACCAGTTAACACATAACTCACGGCAAAGGGATGGGAGTGGGAAAAAATATGGAAGTTGAGATTCGATGGCAACGAAGGGAGAAGCAGTTTCGCGATGATATATTAGGAATTCGATCAACTTTCAGTGGCAAATAAGGAATTAATCTTATGGAGTAGTCATAGCCTTCTCTGGTTGTAATAGGTATTTCTGACTGGATGTATACTTGTAACATCCCAAATTTGCCTCTCTTGTAAAATTTATTTTAAAACTATTTAATTCAAAGTATTGGTTTTTATTTGGTGTTCCTGCAATTATTAAAGCCTAAATTCAATTCACAAATCAAAACTGAATCTCCAATACTTCATTAAAGCTCAATTTCAAATTCAAAATTCAATTCGCTGTCTCTCTTCAAATCAAACCTCAGCCAAGTTTGAATTCAAATCCTGATTTGAATTCCTCTCTCAATTTTCCCTTGGCCGAAGCACATTCTTTTTCTTTGGGCCAAAGCCCATCTTATTTTCTTCATGGCCTAGTTGGCCCAAGCTATCCGACCCACCGGTCCAACCCCTATGCCCTTCTCTGTTTCGCTCTGCTTCCAACCGAGCCCAGCCGCACCGCTGAGCCGCTCGTGTCATGTGTTCCCTGCCCAAGCCACGCTGTGCTGTGCGCACCCTACCCCGCCTTTGCCTGCACCCGTCCGCGCCCGACCCACACCGCACTACGCCGTGCGCGCCTCGCCCGCAACGCTCCCATGGGCCCTCGGCCATGTCTACACCTTGCCCGCATGTCCCCGTCTGTGCATCACCACCCTACCATCTCCGCGCACATTCAAGCCCTCTATCAGCGTGCAATCAATGACATTACCGTTTTCATCGTCATCACGCCATCAATGTCGACCAAACTATCGCAATGACATCTGCTCTCGCCCACGTCCACTTGGTATCTGCTTTCGTCTATAAAATAGAGCACCGACACCCCCTCCACCCCTTTGACATCTCCTCCAAGTTCCATCATCCCCGTCCGTCGCCGCCACACGAGGCTCTTCCCCGTCGCCGGCCGCCTTCCACGCTCATCGTTCCTGCTACTCTGGTGAGTTCTTTGCCCCTCCAACCGTGTCACATCATGTTCCCGAGACTCGCGAGTATTTCCCCTCAATTAATTTCGCATTCCATCGCAGTTCACAGCCGGATTTCGTGGTCTTCCCCTCCACCGGCCGAACCACCTTAGTCATCTGATCTCCCTCTCCGGCGAGCCCTAATATGCGTTATGTGTGTCATCATGTGTTCCCGACCTTCCTCTATCTGTTCCTCACCTTTTTCAGTTGCTACGCCACTGTGGAGCACCACCACCATTGCCGTCATCTTCTCTGACGTCGGTGCCCCGCCGTCTTGGTCCCCCTCTGGCTCATCCGATGGACCCGGCACACTCCCCTCGCCATCGCCAAGCCCGTGCACACGCCGCCACTTCTTCACCGCTGTCATGCGCCCGAGCCGCCCTGTTCGCCACCATCACTGCCGTCGTGCGCCGTTGCCCTCGTCGCCACCTCCCATTGCCTCCCGAAGGTCGCTCTGACCTATTTTAGCCATCGTCGGTTGCCACCGCACCTCCATCCGCCGGCACCGCCTTGCACCTGAGCCGTCGGCCCCTGCTCGGTTTCTTCCTCTATTTTCCCTCTTGTTCTCTCTCTCTATGACAGGTGGTCCCCACATGTCATTCTAATCCTTTATCCCTCTCTTTCTCTCACTCAATGACAATGGACCTCACATGTCATACTCTCTGTGATTTTTCTATTATTTAATCCAAAAGGAATATTCCTCTTCATCTCGATTTCTAGGATTTTCCAATTCGACAAACTTCCGGATGGTCGTTCTCTTTCACACAAACCCCGATTCAGTTGATTTTTCTTCCTCAATTCATATCAATTCTTAATATATCCATTAGTGCTAATTTTATAATTCTTGTATTTTATTTGATTTTTTGCTATTTATTTGTCTTGTTTCGCGCGTATAGAATTCGACGTTGTCGAAGCAAAAACTTGAACCAATCAGAAGGAGTTAATCCTACTGTCAACAAAGGTAAGTCTCCTTTGATCATTTTGTACCTATTTTTTTTCTCCAAATTTTGTTTTAAGTTTCAAAATTAATATGCTTTGCTATTTACATAAAATGATGAGTTCAAATCTTAGGTTGTTAGTTAATCCTAATTTGTTATATACCTTCATTTGATGTTGATATCCATGAACCCATGTCACCCTAGCATAGCAAATCCATGATAATTATTACAATATTTTGGATTAGTTAAAAATGGTAGAATTGCTTAGATATGCTTTATCGGTCATGATTATCCTTTGAGTAGGAAATTATTACCCCTTTTATGCAAATCAGTTTGAGAAATGTATGGCAATAGGTATTGTCGTTTGTTTTCAAAATAAAATAAAATTGTGAAATTTTGTTTAGACTTGTGCGGATGGTAAGTTCAGGCAGATACAACTAGAGCACGAGAACTTGTATTGTGCTAAGTTCCGCCCAAGTTATATTAAGGACCGACGCTTGTGACTATCGAAACTGAGAACTACTGTACAACCACATGTTCAGAATGGAGAGGACCTGGCCAACTAATTTACCAAGTCCAAGCATTAAGCCCGCAGGTTGTAGATGGTACGAGTTATCTGGGTTGTGCAGACTAGTAAATGTACTTCCATGTCTATCGGGGCTTGCACCGTTCGATGGTAAATGAACCTCCATGATCGGGCAGATTATCCCCCACAACTCTGAGTTCTCTTGATAATGGTAAATATACTTCCATATCTTGATAGTATAGCTCATAGGGCGGCCTGATGTAAAAATGAGGTATTGTAAAGGCCTTGTGATAATCGCTTAGTCGTACGTCCAAGGAAGTGTGTCACAGCCGACATTTTATATCGATTATCTTGTGTGGGTCAAGCTGTACAACCTCTATCGAGTGTAAAACTATTCGAATAGTTGTGCCCATGGTCAAGGACGGGCAAAGTGCGTTTTCACATGGTAGATTTTGGTTTTGGTTTCAAAGAATAAACTTTGAAAATCTAGGAGCAGTTGGGACTCTCGAGTAGATATTTTGGCATCTATAACCAAATGGGCAGCTAGCGCCCTATTCTTTGAACCTTGGCTGATAGAGCATTGATACTAGTGGTTGGTAGCTAGAACCTCCACTAGTGAAATAGTTAATTTAATTATTGAAACTACTTTTGTCAAAGATGCTTTATGAAAACTGTTGAAACTTAAATTATTGCTTTGTGCAAAAGAACCATATAAACTCCATTTTAAGCCTTGCATATTGCATTTCCCCAAGACTTGTGTAGTACTTTATATACTCACATGGTACACTCAAAATAAATCTCAAAAACCTTCATCGATGTTGAGGAGGATCAACTTTTACGCGTGTAACTACAACAAAGGACACCCGAAGTACTAGGTCACAAGCCCCAGCCGATTGCCTGTGAGCATATGGATGAACCATTAATTGGAGTTATCTTCTTCCGTTGTAGTTTATTCGAGTTGTTTAGCTTGAAAGGGCGGTAATTGTAAGCTTCGACCACAAGGTCATTACTCCTTTGTTCAATATTATACAATAGTTTGATATTTGCAAGATATGTGTTGATAATCAATGATGTAACTGTGTGCACTAGCTACTGATCTAGAGACTAGTGCAGATATACACAGAAGGTTCTGGATTCAAAATCTGGGTCCCGACACATCATTATCCATAATAAATATTTCAAATAAATAGTTTCATTAATAAAGGATTATTAGATCCTCGTCAACTGTTTTTTGCATATTTTTATTGTTTTTATTTGTTATAATAAGATGAAATAAATAATGGTGTAAGTTTCGATTAGCAGTATCCGTGATGGAAAATTACGATAGTTTTACCATTAGTGATTACGGGATTTCACCAGAGAATCTTGCATCCTTTGAGAATCTCGATGCCTCAAGCCAACCGCAAGAGCAAGTAGGAGGAATACCATCATCATGCTCGCCGACAGCATCTAGGTCTACAACCACCAGAGCAAAGAGATCTAAGTCGACTACATTGGGAATCTGGGATGGTTTTGATAAGACAAACAAGGAAGACACACAAGGAGTTCATTTTATATGTTGTTTGTAAAATTTGTAAACATGAATTGTCTGCAAAGTCTCCAGGTGGAACGAGACACTTGCTTAGACATGCTGCAAGATGCAAAGCAAGGCAAGGCTCGACGATGAGGCAGACGTAGCTTTAGTACAACCTCGACGGTATGGTATATAGCTGGGACTATAGTCCCGAGGTAGCTCATCAATCTCTTTGTCGTTTAAGTGCTTCAGATGATTTACCTTTAAACTTTGGGGAGTCTAAATCTTTTAAAAATTACATAAGGATTGCGCATAATCCTAGATTTTCTACTGTTTCTAGACTTACAACATCCAGGGATCTAGTTAAATACTATAATGAACATCGTGATAAATTAAAGAACTATTTAGTACATATACATTTTCAGTAGCTTTGACCTCAGACATATGGAGTGGTCGGGCTAGGGGGATTATCTTAGTGTAGTTGTTTATTATGTCAATAACAACTGAAAAATAAAAAATAATTATAGGGTTTAAACTAATATATGTAGCACACATGGGTGAGAATATTACACACTATATTATCAAAGTAATGGAAGACTCCGGTCTTACAAACAAAACTTTCTCAATAACTTTAGACAATGCCGCCGCAAACTCTAGGGTAATGGATATTCCCACTCCATTGTTTAGTACACACGCCGAATATTTCTTGCTACATCAGCGATGCGCTGTTATTAATCTTAATAGTAAAATGTGGTTTGAAAAGGTTGGATGTGTATATTAAAAATTTCCGCGATGTGATATCTTTCTTAAATCATTCTAACCAACGAATAGCAGCATATTAGAACTTTTGCAAGGCAATTTGGTTTGGACATGCCGGTAAGATGGAGCTCTACATACTTCACAATTAAGAGCCTTTTACCATACAAGAGCGTATTTTTTGTTTTTATTCAAATGCACTATCGTAGCACCAATGGTAGTACACTATTGACTAAGCAGCATTGGTTTGTTGTTGAGAAGATACTTCAATTTTTGAAACTTTTTTTATGATTTCACGGTTGCTTTATCCGCTGTGTATTATCCAACATCTCCTATAATTGTGCATAGTATTCTACAAATTGCTAGTCACTTGAAGGCATATGAAAATAAAATAGTCTTACAAGAGGCTAGCTCTACTATGAAAATTAAATACTTGAAATATTGGAAAGAAATCCCATTCATATATGCATTTGCATTTATTTTATGTCGTAGAGCTAAAATTCAAGGATTTGCTAATGTTTTTGAACTTCTTAGTGATGCTACAGGTCTAGCATATTCTAACTTTTTTTTGAAAGAATATCCTTACTATTTTGCATATGTTCGTACTAAATTTTCTGATTTTTTTTTGAAAGAATATCCTTACTATTTTGCATATGTTCGTACTAAATTTTCTGAGATTTTTCAAAGGTACGAACATAAGTTTCAGGGAATTCGCTTACAACGACCTCCATTATCACCCACCACAAGTAACAAGGCTGGGGCAAAATCTGGGGTGCAGGTTCTTCCTCTAGGTCCAGGGGTTCAGATTCTACAATGGCACCTTCTCAAGTAAGACCAATCGCCCACCGAAGGAGTGGGGAACTATCCGCATATCTGGATAGCTATATGTTGTACTCTTTTTTCTTTGCCAATGTTTTCTCATATTGAGTTTTTACTTGGCAAATGTTTTAACGAGGCAGACATATAAACATTGATAAAGTTCTTTATTATATTTTCAATATATTTGTCTCTTTTTATGAGTATAAAATTCATTTTTTACAATTTTATTACTTATTTTTTAATTCAATACATATTTTTTTTGGATATTCTAGAATTTTTTAAAAAAAATTGGACCAAGATGGGTTACACGGGCTAACTTGGCCCATCGGGCTAAACATGCCCTGGCCGACCCAGCACGGCCCAAGAGGCCGGCGTGTCGTGCCTAGGTCAGCACCTCGGTCCACGGGCCAGCATGACATGGGCTGATTAGTCAGACGGGTCGGCCGTGCATAATCAGACCCGTGCCGTGCCATGCTGGGCAGCCCATCTAGCCACCACTAGTCTGAGATGATCTCAAATCGATCTAACTTTTGGTTCATTGTAAATCCTTCGAAATTTCAACCATATCTCATCAAGAAGGTCAGGAACCCATTCCAATCGACTATTGGGACGATCGAAGCTAATGTTCCACTAATTTCTTGATTGAGATCAAGGAGGCACAAAAACCGAAGAAATTCAAACTTTGATTAAAAAAAACTTGCTTGTGGGTGGAAGATGGTCACGATGACCCTAGATCAATTCCCACATGTTCTAGTAAGCTAAATCATAGCAAAGACCCAAATAAAAACTAAAGTAACCCAAAAATCCCAAATGTATCAAAGGGAGAGCAAAAACAAGATAAAACTCATGTTGGGCAAACCCTGTTTGGATTGATTTAAGAGATTGTTAGTTTACAATCAATCCACCATGAAAAATAAAAACTTTACACTTGAGTACTCAATCAATCCATCTCCCTCAAACCCTAGCCTCCTACATCTTCACTTCCCCAAATCACAAATTAGAGTTTCTTCAATTAACATATACATCACTTTCATTCAAAAAAATGCAGGTGTGATTTTTGAAATTCAGAAACCCTCTGTACAAACATTCTTTGCGACACCTGCTTTTTTGAAATTCAGATGGTTAGCCCCATGAAAGCAGTTATTGAATGCTAATTATCTTCCGTACATTTCTGAAAACGACACATCCTGCATTCTGAACAAGTACCAACTACCTAAAGAATGTTTCTGAGACCGAAACATGTGCGACTCTTCTGTCGAACTAATTCAACCGCATCATCAAACCGAACATGTGTAATGAATACATTCGATAACAATTTCATTTTGTCAGAACTTACTTTTCGTTGGAAAAGTAAGCATGCATTGGTGGCGAATACTGAAACTTTACTTCAAGAGGTGATAGCTGCCAAATCGTTTTTATATTTTGTGCGAGTAACCATTACGAGTTCAATTGCTGACATATATACGAGTGTGCAATGTTTCAGCATTATGTATTGCAGTATTGGAGCGTTGATTTATGTAGTCCCTGTCTTCTGCCATCTCTTCAAAGTTACAAATTTAAAATATAGACATCTTATGTCATAGCCTCATAGGAACAGGATTGAAAAAAAAAATATGGTGTACATGTTAATTACCTTGTCATAACAAATGGAATTAGCATGTCTAACTAGCGAGTGACAAGAAAATTCCACATTGACATTTTGATGGACCAAAAGGGACCCAACCATCCAATATTAATCTCGCATTACCGTTGCATTTCTGCACATGGAACTGCATAGATCGGTCTTGGTCAGAGTTTCTTGGTGGTGAAGGTAGCCGCACTTTTCATTATATCAAATTAATCATAATTAACTACGAGTTAAGGTTCCATTTGATTAGCTATAAAGTGTTATCGTTCATGTATTACTGTTTTGACCGTGTTACCCGATGTCTAACTCTAAGCTTATGATGGCTATATAGTTATATTCTTTATACAACTGTAACATCTCTAGTACAATGTGATTAATCTGCGCAGTTATAATCTAGATCCATCAAAATCAACAATGTGGATCTTTCTTTTTTCTTTCGATTAATGTGGTAATTTTTAGTCCTTGAGAGCGAGTATGATTACTTCTTTTCCTCTGTTTTAATAATATAATAATAGATAAAAGATTTCATTGTTAATTGCAGCCATCGTCACCATGGAGACATTTGTAGAGACCCGGTTAATTAGGTGCAAGTTCTGCAGTATAATTGTCACACTCTCATGAAAAATAAATTATTGATCTCTAACCGCTTAAACTTTTCAGAATGAGATGTTTAATGTTTAGACATAAGGCTTAGAGCAAAATATTTTAGTTCCGAGACGTACTCATGCTTGATTTATTCACCTGGGAAAATAAATATAATTGCAGTGTGAAAGGTCTTGTGCGGACAGGGAATATTGTAAGAGTTACGAATGCTGATCTTGAAAAAGTATGTCTGTGGTGGTTTTGAGGTGCATGTAGGTGGTGGTGTGCTGTCATTTGGGTTATCTTGGTGTTCTCGTTGTGTGTCTCCTTTTGGCCGGTGGTGTCTGTAGTATTTTCTCTCTTTAATGGAACTAGCCAAATTTCTTGCGCAGCTACGTGGCTAGATATTGTAATGCATATGTTTATATCTAATAATAGAGTTGTACTTGTTATACAACTCTAACGCTTATTATGGGAATACTAACAATTATAATAGTTCTCGTATCTATATCTAGTTAATTTGCACTGTTACAATGTGAACCTACAAAATATTGACGATGTAGATTTTTCTCTTTTTCCTCCGATTAATGTGAGATTTTTCAGCCCTTCAGAGTGAACGTGGAGCCTTTTTTTTTCTACCGCTTTAATAGTATAATAGATGAGTCAGAGTCTGCCCTTGTTTCAAAAGAAAGAAAGAAAGAGTATCCATTGTGAGGTTAATTCTTTCTGCGAGGGATTAATTATTTCTACAGATTATTTAACATGGTGTTACCAATGGAGGCAAGAGAGAAAGTAACCTATATATGTGCTAAGTTTGTGATCCGAATACGTATTCATAATCTGTTTGGATTTGTTTCCTTCTCCATCTCAGAGTTCTACGTGAGTTCTTTTGTACCCCTTATAAACATGCCCTCGTAGATCGTAGGGTTAAAGAAAGAGTAAAATTAAGAGTCTCATTAGAAACATCCCAACATGTAACTCTTATCGTATAGTAATTTCTTCTTCGTGTGTCTATGATTTTTCTCGCAAAGATTTTTTTACATTAAATCAGTGTCTCCTGCTCTTTCAATGACCTTTTATTTTGCCATGTTTTTTTAACAGTATGGATCAATTGGTGACCTTGGGGTGGTAGCTTGGTTGGTGCGCTGTGTCCATCGTTGGCGAGATTAATTTACATCCATCCATTGTGTTCGGCGGCGACTGCGATCTCTCTACCTCAGCATTGTTAGATATGTATATTGGCCTTAGGGTGTTCCTCATATATTCACCAACACCCGTATATGTTATATTGACTGTTGGCCCACGTCGAGCGGTTTGAATGCGAGGTCAATGAGCGCGATGAGCTCCTCTCCGCGCTCCTAGAGACTACGCGCCCAGACGACGCCAACCTCCATGGCAGTGAGGAGGAATCCGAGAGGCGGGAGGTGGAGCCTTTCCCCTCCCTGGCCTTCGCCGTCGCCTCTGTCTCGGTCCACGGCAATGAGGAGAAGTATATTTAGGATATTCTTGCTCGTGCTTGTCTCACTAATCAACGCATGGTGGATACTCTTATGGAGCTTGGTGTTCACCTTCGGCCTACTGATGGTGAGCCTCTAAGGACCCCACTCGCTACCGCCATCTTGTCGGGAGTCTTGTCTACCTTAGGATAACTTAGGCATTTCTCACTTAGTTCATATTCTGAGTCAGTTTGTTTCTGCTCCAACTTAGCTCCACTATAGCCACCTTCTTCGTATTTTTTGCGATATCTTCGCGGGACCATCACTCGTCGCTTTTCTTTCTTCGTTCTAGTTCTTTGCAGCTTCAAACGTACTCTAATGCGACCTGGGCTAACGACCATTCTGATCGCCAGTCTCTTTCTGTCGATTGTGTTTTCCTTGCTCTCTGATTGACTAGAAGACCAAGAAGCAGACTGCCATTTTTTTGTTCAAGTGATGAGGCTGAGTTGTAAGCCATGACATCTTTGACAGATGAGATCACCTGGCTTTGGTGGCTACTTGAGGATTTTGGTGTTTCAGTTTCTGTACCGACTCCTCTCTTATCAGACAGTACTGGTGCGATCAGTATTGCTTGAGGTCTAGTGAAGCATGAGCTCACCAAGCACATTAGAGTGGATACTTCGTACATAAGATCACAGGTGCAAGAAGTTATTGCTCTTCAATATGTGTCTCAAAGCTTCAGTTAGCATATTTCTTCACCAAGGCACAGACTAGAGCTCAGCACAGCTTCTACATCTTTAAACTCAGTGTTGTTGATTCACCATGAGTTTGAGAGGAGGTGGTAGGTATGTATATTGCTTATGATGTTCTTTGTATATTCACCAATACTTGTACATGTTATATTGGCTTTTGGCCCATTAAAATAAACAAGCGTTCATTCCAACAAGCAGAAGAAACTTTGTTGGATTTGCTTGTGCAATCAACATGGATGTTTGCCAAATTCTTGGTAAGTCACTGTTCAAGCGATGGAATCGAGCTGCACGCAAGTTAATCAATGGTCTTTGCTGCATTCAGCGGTACAGCTGCCGCCCTCCTCCTCCTCCCCCCCCCCACGCGGCCGCCACCCTCCTCCTCCCTCCTTCCCGGCTCCTCCTCCTCCCCTGGATCCACGCCAGCGCCCCACCTCTTCCCTCCTCCTCCGAGCTGCGCCACCCCAACCCCCTTCTTCCCATCCTCCTCGCGCGCGATGCCCTCCCATTCTCCTCCTCCACCACCGCCACTAAGCCCCCCCCCCCAACCGCTGCCATCGCCGACCTCCTCCGGTGCCGCCGCCGCTGGTGGTCTAACCCTAGCTGTGAGTAAATTGAATACTTAGGTTGTAAATTAAATACTCTTGTAATAGTTGTTTATTTTAATAATTATTTGTTGTAGTGATTGTTTTTTTATTGCGGTAGTTGTACAGGTTAATTATGGTTTATTGCGCTAATTGTGCTAAATTGTGGCATATTGTGTTAGCCGTCGTCAAATGCGATCAATTGCGTTAATTACGGTAGTCGTCGTCAAATGCGATCAATTGCGCTAATTACGGTAGTCGTCATCAAATGCGACCAATTGTGTTAATTGTGGTAACCATCGTCAAATGCGATCAATTGCGCTAATTGCGATAGTCGTCGTCAAATGCGACCAATTGCACTAATTGCGGTAGTCGTCGTTAATTATTGTTGAATGTCATCAATTGCGGTAGTTATCGTCAATTGTGTTAGTTGTTCATTGCCTTTAAATGTTGTTAATTGTGTTTAGCGTCGTTAATTATCGTTAATTTTTGTTAGTTCTTGTTAAATATTGTTAATTGCATTAAATGGCATCAAACAAGCTGTTACTGTCCTTATGGGCATTTCAGATATTTCTCATCTCGAAAGCTGCAACCAGCCTACATAAAAGCCAGACAGCTAAACACCAAACCTCTTCAGCCCAGCCGTTCAGCTCTGTAACACAGCCAGAAGCCGCTTTTCAAGAAAGCCACAGCCGTTCTAAATAGACCCTTAACAACCTGCACGCTTTGTCATTCCAACGGGTAGGGGGGCGACCACATGTTTTTTGTTGGCAAGAAGTAAAGCTATTAGACTGGAATTGCACTCAAGGTGATCGTTTTTGGTTTATTAAGTGGAAAAAAAATAAAAAACCAAACAAGTCAGCAACCACTATTCTTGGCAGAACCTTGTACTGTTGTACACAAGGCGGAGCTACAAAGATATCACAAACAGACCCATTTATCTATATATATATATATATATATATATATATATATATATATATATATATATATATATATATATATATATATATATATATATTCATTATCAGGGTGTCAAATACTCTTTGGCATAAACGTATGATGTTTTAGAAAGCGTGTAGTCAAATATATCTAACTTTGACTAATAATATATGAAAAATTATTTAGACTGATCACAGGAGAATTGAGAGAATAATACCATTAGATTTGTCATGATAGATGATATTTTTATATTATAATAATTTCATAATTTTCTATTAACATAATCATGTGAAGAAGAGTAATGGTCAAAGTTGTATATTGGAGACTATGTCGATGTCCAAAACGTCACAGGGAGTACATGGTTTTTTTCCAAAAAAAATTACGTGGCCAAAATACCTTTGTACACGAAGACGTGCTTGTGGGAATATGGGCCAAAATTTACAATGGACCGCCTGCGTCGAACAAATGATATTCTCCACTTATTTATCTGTGTAAACAAAGTTGTGCATGGCCGCATACCGTAACTAACAATCCGAAGCTACCAAGGTAAATTTAACTTCACCTCATACTTTACATGGGCTGACACTACACTAAACATTCTGCAGACCGGGCCGGGACCCATGTCTACTCTTCACCAGGCTTTGGGACATTTTGACAATGTGACACCAAACAGATTTAAGGTAGGCATGGCCCTAAAGCGAATATTTCACTCCTTCGACAAAAGAGAAAAAAAAAAGCGAATATTTCCGTTAGGTTCTTGCGGATCCAGAAACTGAGACTTTTTACTTGTCCCCTGCATTCTGTATATTGATTCGATACGAATTATAAAATAAAATCCGCAAATAAGTATAATTCATAATAAAAAAAATACATAAAAATTAGCAATTGGATTTGTATAAGAATCCCGACAAAAAATAACTAAAATTCAGAATAAAAAATAAAATACAATTAGCAATTTGATTTCGATACGAGTTCCAAAGTAAAATTCTCAAATAATTGTAATTCAAGATAAAATAAAATAAAAATTGCCAATTGGATTTGTATACCAATTCCAACAGTTTTTTTTTAATCAGAATAAAAAAAAAAAAATACAATTTGATTTCCATATGAATTCCATAATACAAAATTCCCTAAAAATCTAAAATTTAGAATAAATTAAAATAAAATTAGAAATTTGATTTCCATACAAACTCTAATAAAAAATAACTAAAATATTGATTAAAAATAGAAGTTATAACGAGGATGGCACGAATGGTGTCAGAGGAGACCACGAAAGAGTGCAATATCGTTTATGTGTCCTGTAAGAAGATGTTGACCCACAGGGAAGCAAAGAGCCGAGGCAGCAGCGATGGAGATGAGGACAATGTTGTGTTGCTAACCTTAGTCGTTCGACAATGACAATGTCGTGCTGCTCGCTAGGGCTATTGAAGAGAAATGTCAAAATCGAAGGAGTCAAGGGCCGCGACGGCGGGTGGTAAGCATCGACGTTGTTGAAGAAGTCAGTGGCCAAAGAAGCTCGATAATGAGGAATCCTTAGTAGAAAGGATGTGAAGCTTTGCATTAAAGACAAACTATGGATGATATGGGATCAGGTTGTTTGGAACATGACGAGGATCTAACAATCTTTATTTTATTATTTATCTATAATTCTTATTATGGGTAAATATACTGTCATACGATACTTAGGTATACCATATGATCTTAAGGGAGAAGTCAACTAGGTGCTCGTAAGTTCTTCTACGACCACCCCCATAGTCGTAAGTACTTCAACGACTACCTCGTGATCGTAAGTTCTTCTATGACCAGTACCTAGTTGTAAAATTTTCTACGACTACCTCATGATCGTAAGCTCTTCTACGATCACCTCTGGTCGTAAGTTCTTTTACGACCAGTACCCAGTCGTAAGTCCTTCTACGACTACCTCATGATCGTAAGCTCTTCTACGATCACCCCGTAATCAATGGAGCCTACAGACAAGTGGGCCCAATTGATTAGGGGATCTAAGCAGTTAATATACGCTGTTATTCTCTGAGGTAACTGCACGTAACGCGCCATTATCTCTGATAAGTAATTGCCAGGCGACGTGGAGGGGTTAATACTTCGGTGATTACTACCATTATTACGTTCGTTATATGGAATAATGAGACGCCTCTTGACCTAGAGGACGACTACCTCTCCGCGTACTATTTAAAGGTTTCAGTCAGAGATGATAGGTGCAAGGATAATTGGGAGCACAAGTATTAGACTTTACCTTGATTGTAATCAGCATACTCAATACAATACACAAAGGAGTAGGGTTGTTATTCTCTCCAGAGAAGGCCTGAACCTGTATAAAAATCCCTGTGTCGTTCCTTCTGTGTGATCAATTGTGGAGACTCCCCGAATCAAACAATCTTTATGTAAGATCGGTTCTAAAACACCGACAGAACGTGCCATCGTAGGTGAGGGGCATGGCATCACCGGCGGTGGCGAGAAGATTCTCCATATCGTTAGATGGTGGAGATGAGGATAATGTTGTGGTGTGCATCTTAGTTGTTCGATGAGGACAATGTTATGCAGCTCGCTAGAGCTATTGAAGAGAAAGGTCATAATCGAAGGAGACAAGGGCCGCGACAACAAGTAGGGAGCGTCAACGTTGTTGAACAAGTCAGTGGCCAATGAAGCTCGATGATGAGGAATCTATGGTAGAGAGGAGATAAATCTTTGCATTGAAGATGAGATATGAACGATATGGGGTCATCGGGTAGCTTTGAAGCGTGTCATCGTCGGTGAGGGGCATGACATCACCGGTGATGGCAAGAAGATTCTCTATATAGTTAGACATCAACTAAAGCATACATATCGACATCAGTAAGATGGCAGGTTGTCACGGTTAGTAATGAACCCACAACGTTGAGTTGGCCAAAGTCAAAGAAGAGGACTGACCGACACGGAAGAAGAGGACATCGAGCACATATGACATCATGCATGTTTATATACATGCATGAATCCTTACGAATAGAATCACAAGCATGCAGAAGCAACGAAGTAAAGAGCTCAGGGTAGACATGATGTGGTCATAGGGAATAGGCTCGATGGCACCAGAGAGAGCTTAATGGGTGTACTTGGCTGGGATTAGCGATGGTTGTATGTGTATGCGTGTTTGATATCACAATGGATTAAGCAATAACTGAAGAGAACTAGAAGGTAACTATGTGTAGGTTATTGCATTGGAAGGCGTGGCAGTTGAGAGTGATCGATCAAGAATTAGGTTCAGTGTTGGAGGTTGAAGCAGAAAAACAGAATTGGTAAGTAAAACCAACTGATAATTAGGGTAAAATCAAACAACCAACACAGTCAAATACCGATATTGAATATGTCAATGATATGTAATAAATATAGCCGCACAAATACACAGACCACCCTGCTAGTTAGTATAAAATTAAGTATGTCGATGAATTGTTGTCGATCTTACAAAGTAAATACAGAAGACGCGACCTGGGGGATTACGTCGAGGAGACATGGTGTTTAGACAGGTTCAGTCCTTCTTTGAAGAGAATAACAACCCTACTTGTCGTGTGCTTGTATTGAATGAGATTACAATGGGGGTGCACCGCGCTCAGGATGAAAAGAGTGCAACTAAGACCATCCTTCCAATCTCTCCCTATCTGTCGTCTGATTCTATCCCTTTATAGCATCGAAGGGGGTGGTAGTTACCATTTATGGAGAGATGCCTCGTTGGTTCCTTGATCTCCCACGTCGGAAGCGGCTGATGTCAGCGAATCTCCTTCTACGCATGATCGTCGAGTGGTTATTGTCAAAGACAGGAGGCGAAAACGTGTGGTTATGTTAGAGAAAGACAAGGGCGCTGTCAAGACCCCGAGTCTCTAGACCCGAGCCCTCTGTGTATTCTGAACTAGTCTCAGATCAGTAGCTAGCTCACACAGTGACATCCTCGATGACAATCATATCCATACAACAAAAAGACGATGAAACAGACAAATTATTATTACTTAGTAGCAAAAGGACTTTATGGTCAAGTTTTACAAAGTTTGCCATGCAGAGCTTAACAACAAAAGGTAACTTAAAGTAGAACCAAAATATCTCATGGTGGCCATCCGACATGCCCACAAGCAATCGAGTTGAGGACGCAACCTAGTTCAGAAAGTCTACGAAGTAGTCTTCCTCGTAGAACTCGGTGTTCCCTGGTTCTTCTTTGGCGACTGATCAACAAATGGCCTAAAGCCGTTAGTACTTTAAACTACTCAGCAAGTCATAGGAAAATATATACAAATAATATTCATGCAGGGCTTGACAAGGATAGCTTTATAGCTATTTTACAGAAAGTGGTATTGACAGTCAATAGATTGAAAAGCATAATTTAAAAGAGTAATACATAAGTAAACAAAATCTTTGAAATAATTAGTGAACACCCTGTTCACTTCCCAACCATTCCATCCAAATCATCATTCCAACAATTTTTATAAAAATATAGCCCTCATGTGAAATCACTAAGCATTGTTTATAACCGGGGACACGGCTATTCAAATAGTTTTACACTATGTAGAGGTTGTACAGCTTGACCCATAAGAGATAATCAGTTTATACTGTCCGTCTGACACACTTCCGAAGGTGTGCAACTAAACGATTATCACAAGGCTTTTACAAAGCTCTGTTTTGACTCGGTTCTACTCGCTAAGGGGCAAGGACAATCGAGAGCACAAGTATTAGACTTTACCTTGATTGTAATCAGCATACTCAATACAATACACATAGGAGTAGGGTTGTTATTCTCTCCGGAGAAGGCCTAAACCTGTATAAAAATCCATGTGCCATTCCTTCTGCGTGATCAATTATGGAGATCCCCCGAATCAAACAATCTTTACGTAAGATCGGTTCTAGAACACCGACAGTTGGCGTCAACCGTGGGGATCTTCTGGTAATTCCTTGTCAACAGATTCTCTTTTTCTCTTAATGCTTCCATGGCAGGAGAGTGGAATGAGGAAAACTAGTTTGACTTGGCTGATTACGCAGATATCAACATGGATGCCAGTTTCGATTACGAGCCGAGTAACTCGTCCGATGGTGATGCTGCCTCCGAGATCATCCATCAGATCCAGGAGACCATGCCACCGATGGAGTTGAGGAGGGATCCTTATCCCCCACAATAGTACGTCCAGCTAAGGGATCAGTTTCCTCAAAGGGCAAGGGTCAATCCAACCACAACAAGGACTGCGCTAAGGTAGGCTCACAACATGATGAGAGTTCTCCCTCCGAATGTTCGAGTCCACCTAAGGCAGGCCTACTTGGCAAGGCAATTTCTGGAAGCCATCATTTCGGAGCTTCATCAGCATCTGGTGGTCCTCTATCCTGTGAGTTCGACCATCCCTTCATAGGGCTCACCTGCGGACGGAGACGGTTATGACCCGAAATTCCCCTTCCTGGAGGGGTTTACTCAAAGTCGCTAGATGGTGTCTCTTGACTACTCCTCGAGTGAGGAGGCCTCGAGTGTAGGTGGAGATCATCAACGGGAGGTCTTCGTTCTTCCCTCAGATAATGATCTCTCTCCAAGAGACATACCTGAGGATGCTCCCCGACGATCACACACTGCGCCCTCTCGTGGCAATGGTAAGAACGCCTCCGGTGATGCACAGGGTCAACACTCTGATGAGCGTGAGGGAAGTCCTCGACGTAATCGCACTCCATTGAAGCAGACTCAAGGGTCAGATGTGGGTGATACTGAGACGACCCGACAGAAAAGAATTATAGCCCAGAGAACTCTACCTGGGCGTGTTCAGTATCAGTCGGAAGAAGCTCGGGAACTTCAACAGATCAACTTAGTAAAATCAAATGGTTATTAAATTTTTGAAAATTTTCAAAAATCCTAGATGATTTGGGATGTTACAGGTGCATACTTACTTTTAGTGGTATGTTGCGGTGGACATACTATTTGGTCAGACAATTGGGCCCACATGTCTGGTGGTGGTACTTGTCCGTCTAGGGGGTGGTCAATGCTCGAGTCGACTGAATCATGTTGTCCCCGACTAGGGGTATACGTGGAAGCTATTGACCGAGTTTTTATTTCGACAACCACTGTAGTCAATAAGCTCATTTATTAAGGATTATTTATCCTCATCATCTAGCCCCCCAACTTCAAGTGAATGACTTACTTGAGAAAAGGTTTTGGGGAACTAGTCAGAAGAAAGCTTCCTAACCTAGATGTCTGTCGATCGAATTTAGACTTGGTCAAGGAAGTTATTTTTCTTGGAGTTGTAAAATTAATTTAGTTAACTTCTGTGTGAACAGAAAAGAAGGTGAACAGTCATGTGGGTTTTTGCTTGTTAATAGCAGTTCTTGAAGAATTCCAACAGTTGTTCGTTTCTTGATTTTTACATCGCAGGTGAGTGTTGATAAATATGGCTTGAGGGGTAATTTGAGATTTTTTTTAACCTATCATGTAAATTGGTTCATCTCCTCCGAGTTTTCTTCCTCTTCAACTCACTCCCAATTTAGAATCCTTTGCCCCAAAAAATTCTAGATCTAGACCAGATGGCGATAGATCAATCCAACTTTGCTGAGTCCAAGATGAACAACAAGAAGATCCCTGCTCTAGCGGCGAAGAGTTTAATCCCAGATCGAAGCTTAGTGGCACAGAAGGAAGCAGCGGGGCAATACTTCTCGTCGAGCGAGGAGGGTGAGATAGCCGTCTTCCAAGCCTACTGCGAGTGCAACTTCCAGTTGCTGTCACACCCCTTCTTGGTGAAAAGGCTTGAAGATTTTATGGTGGAGTTGGTGAATCCGACACCCAACTCCATCACAACGTGGACTGTATCTGTTTACCTCAACGAGGCATATTTGGGGATTCCAATCGACCTGGAATTCTTCAAATACTACTATGACATGTTGAAGAAATCCAGATCGATCATTGGAAGCGGTTCCTTACTCCTCCATGATGGGAAAGAGATGGAGTATATACCCATGTATACCAAGTCTTCTTGGTCTGTATGGAAGAAGAAATGGTTTTACATGGTCATCGCCAACAATGACCCACTACACTTCTAGGGGAAAGTAGTGAAGAAGACAAGTCATGGGACATGGTCTCGAAGGGTAGGGGACTCTCTTTCCCAAAGGAGTAAGACTTTCGACCACTTACGCATCTTATGGACAACAGGAGGGTCAATAGAATTTACCTCACACCCGACAACTTTAAGATGTCGTTTGGACTCATACGCTGAAGAACCACCGAAGATGTGGTCGATTGTGTGTTCAGGGTCTTGATATGAAATCTCTTCCTCATCCTCCGATTGCATCTTACCACTCGCATCTCCCATCAAAACGATGGTCGGGAGTGGTCCTTTACTGGAGCAATAGTCCTCGAATTTCCTTTCAAAAACTCCACAATTTCAAAGGTCATGTCCTTAATTTTTATGAAAAGGACATCACATTGGCTTATCAGTCTTCCGATCAGGGCGTTTACCTTTGGTCCGATCGGAGTATGATTTAGAGCTTTGAGGCTCTTTGTCTGCAACAACCAGTACTTCCTTTGAGATTTTTCTTGATGGATTTTTACCTTTTGAATTGCTCTTGGGTTTTCTGGGTTGCTTCTCTTTCTTGTTATCTTTATCTGTACTCCTTGGGATCCTTTGTCGTCGCGGTCGACCGTTTGATTCCACTCGATTGCTTCTGCAGCAGTCGCGTAGCGTGTAGCGGTTGACCATATCGAAGAGGTTGACGACTGTAGCCAAAGGGTTACGGGCAATATTGTAATGGCCTAAAAAATTATCCTCTAGCTTAAAGAAATTATTTTAATATTTTCTTAATTTTTGAGGTTTTTCAAAAAAAAATTAAATGTTTTTTTCCAGTTTTTCCAAGCCTAAGTAGATTATTTCAGGATTACTTAAACAACTTCAAAGTTTGAAAATATTTTATTTGGGTTTAGAATATTCTAAAGTACCTCTGTGAATTTTCTCGGAATTTTTAGAGTTCATTTGCTATTTTTAAGTGCTCAAAAACTATTTATGGTATATTCAAAAATAAAAAATAAATTCTAATTTCCCTAACACGCTCTAGGCCGAAGCAGTAGCCATGACCCAGCCCGCCACCTCTTTTGGCCCAAATCCCGACCCAATTCCATCCTCAACCGAGCTACTTTCAAAAGTGCATCTCCCAAAGCGAAAGCATATTCCCATAACTTTACGCCTCCACTTAACCTAACCATGTGTGCACCAGGACCCACCCGCCAGCCTCTCTCTCTCCCCCTCCCTAACTAACATGACAGCCTCACCCATCAGCCACCGCGTCGTCGTCTTCCTTGCGTTGTCATCTTTTCCCTCTTCGCGACAAGCCGCGCTCATCTCTCCTCCCTGTCTCCCCTCTTTCCCTTGCAGCCATGCCTTCCACCATGGATGCATCCACTCTCTTTTCCCGATTGACCGTGTATCCATCTCTGCCCCCTCCCCATACTCCCGCCTCGACATGGCTCCCTTTTCTTTGCCGCAGCGCGCCACACCCATCCTGTCTCTTTTTTCTCTTTTTTTCTATATCAAGTTGGCTCTGTCGTGCCCTACTTTCCTCTGTAGTGCCCATCCACGCCATTTCCTCCATCGAGCGCACGCCTCAACCCACCTTCATACCCAAACCCATATCTTGCTCTTCTACGAGCCCGTATTGTCGCCTTTCCCCGTGCCGGTAGGCCCCCACTTCACACCAGTGTCGCACAGTAGTCATGCCCCTCTTCTCCAACTATAAATGCCCTGCACCTTGCTGCCTTTCAGCCTCGCCCCACCCTATCTTCCATTTTACCCATAGGAGCTTCCTCTGTAGTGCTCTTGTTCGACCAAAACGCGGTCAACGTCCTCAGTGCTAGTGGACGCACTCTGTCGAGCTCCGCTCAAGCTGCCCATGTCCCGCTCTGTCCGCTGAGTCCTATCCTTGCCAACCACGTCATTTTGCACTACCGTGCCCCAGAATCATGATCCCTTTCTCAATTTCACCTTGCCTACAGTACTCCTCCCTTTTTGTGTTTTCTTCTTAACCTCCGGCTACAACCACCGCCCTCAACATTGTCGCCACTCCGGTGAGCCTACGACCACTCCAACTGTGTTTTATCCATCCTTGTGGTCCTCAGATTCTTTTGTGTGGCTCCATTTCAGCATTCCATCACCATGGTATCGTGTCGCTGTGAGCCCTGCCTCTGCCTCTACCTCTGCCGCGCTCATTGTTCGGCCACCACTGTGCCCCCTCTGTCGTCTTTGACCACACCAGTGAGCTCCCTGTAGTCCCAAGATCACTTTGTGCTACGTATCGTTGCACTCCAGCTTAATTCACACCATCGCCACCATTCTAGTGCTAGCACCATCGCATTCTTCGTCGTCGACTCAACTTTAGTGACCCTAGGTCCCCGTGCCGCCACCCCTAGCATCGCAATGACCCACGGTAGCCACTCCAATAACCCAGGTTTGGTTTCCATCACACCCAGTCCCAAGTCTATTGCTTGGTCGAAGCGCCTCCACCACTCAACAGTGTTGTGCTGCTGCCTCCGTCCATTAATCTGGCCATCACCACCACCATTAGCTTTGTCGGCATCTCTTCATTCCATTTTGCGAGTTGGCCGAGCCCCTCCGCCACCCTATCGCCGTTGGCGAGCTCTCCAAGCCGCTCAGCCTTGGCCAAAGCTAGTTGCCCCTGCTTCCACTCTATTTCTCTCACTGATAGCGGCCCCACATGAGTATTGTGTGATTAAGCGCTAATCAGGTAGTTTAAACTAATTAGTCACCTACATGTGGACCCAATTCATTAAATTAATTAGAATTCTAATTTATACAGGTTTTAAACCTTGAGTCACTGGCATCTTGGCCCTACCTATGAGCCCAAATTTAAATTAATAAATTCTGACTAGTGGGCCCCACTATCAGCCACACACGGATTTTCCTGAGAATTTCCTTAAGAAAAGAAAATAAAAAAATAAAAACCCTAGCACATTAGTTTATCTCTCTTTTTCTTTGATTTTCTCTCCAGCAAATCATTTTATGATCCGTTCCCCCCATATGAACTCTGATCGACCACATTCTTGTTTCTATTTTTTTTTCCTAAAATCAAGAGCTTTCTTCCAGTACAAAAAAAAATGAATTTTGAGCTTTGTTTGAATTTATTTGGGATTTATTTGTGTTATTTGTTCTCTCCCATATAAAAAATGATGCGTGGGGTACCTTAGACACCGAGCTAGAACAAGACCAAGCATTCGACGAGCAAGGTAGGCACCATCTTTGATAATATTAATCCCAGTTTTCAAATTATAAATTATTTGTTGCATGCTTAATTCAAATAAAATTGTTATATTTGCGCTATAACCTAGGTATTACCCTATATTGAAATGAAACCTCCTTGTCATTGAAAATACTTGCCATTGTCACCCTAGAATTAATTACCCATTTATTATAATTAATTGGCGGGACTTAATCTAATTTAGGCAATAAATGCTTAGTAGAAAATTATGGAAATTTCCAGAAAAGGTATAGTACATTTTGGGAAATCATTTTAGACTTAGAAACACTTATGGAAAAATCTATGTTGGAAAAATGGAAAACAAAATGATTTTGACTTGGGTGAGTGGCATGTTGGTGTGGATTCAAGGTCACTGTTAGTCTTGCTCGGGTCGCTTAAGGACCGAACTCAAGTGTCGTTGAACCCAGCACATACCGTACAACCACATGTCCTGATGGGAGGATCTAGCCAAATAATCTACTAAGTTCTGGCATTTTACCCGTAAGCTAAAAATGTATGCTTATCTGGATGTGTGGATGATGGTAACAGGCATCCATGTCCAACGGTACACTTGCAATTTGCAAGGTTGCCGGACACAACGATGTATACTCATTGTGATGGTAATGAGCGTCTGTACTTTGAGGAATCGTCGGGCAGGTTGATGGCTATCGAGATTTGAACATGCAAATCCAGACACTTTGTGTATTCTAAACTAGTCCCATAATCAGTAGCTAGCTCACACAGTGACAACATCGATAAAAATCATATCCATACAACGAAATAGCTAAGAAAGAAGTAAATTGTTATTAAATAGTAGTAGTGGACCTTATGATCAAAGTTTACATAGTTTGTCACACAGGGCTTAAAAGACAAATAGAATTCTTGCAGTGGAAATAAGAACTTATGGTAGCCATCTGATATGCCCACAAGCAATCGAATAGGGAGCGCATCCTAGTTCGCATAGTCTTCAAAGTACTCCTCGTAGAACTCTGGATTTTCGAATTCTTCCTCAACAGCTATCAACAAGGCATAAAGCCGTGAGTACATAAAATACTCAGCAAGTCGTAGGAAATAGTATGCAATTAATATTCATGCAAGGCTTGAACAAAAGAATAGATGTATGGCTATTTTGCATAAACCAATATTGACAGTAAATATGTTGTAAAGCATAATTGAAAAGACTATATAAATAAAGTAACCAAATGCTTTGAAACAACTAGTGAACTACCCGCTCAGTTCCTAACCAACAACCAGTGAACTACCCGTTCACTTCCCAACCATTCCATCATCCAAACACTACTACAAAAAGGCAAATACTGGATGCCTCATCATAGACGGTTTTTCAAAACTGTCAGTGTTCATGGTAATCATAGACGGTTTTACCAGCGCTACTGTCTCTGTTACTAGACATGCTAAGAACCGTCTGTGATGAGCTAATATCATAGACGATTCATATCACGAACCGTCTGTGATACTTCACAGATGATTCTTAATACGAATTGTCTATGATAATTGCAGACTTCACATACGGTTTTTAACTATAACCGTCTGTGATATTAGCAAAGACGGATCTTAATAAGAACAGTCTGTGATACATCACTTCAGCTTCCTGATGAGTCTCTTCATCGTCGTCATCGTCGATGCGTCTGTTCATCGCATCAATGCCACTTCGGCTCTTCGATGCGTCTCTTCGTCTTACACGCCGAATTTATTCTTTGTTTTACAAAAAGGATCATCCGCCTCGAAGATCATGATCATCCCCACCACGTAAATCGAAAACTCTATACTCTAAATTTGAAATGGCTCCCTCTTCTGTTTCCTTGTCACTGTTGGTTATGGCCTACCTGGCTATAATGTACGAGCACCTCTTCGACCGTACGCTGGCGGAAGCTGCAGCCAACAGTGTCCTCCCTCCTCTGTCTGAGGATTTGCCAGAGCAGGTGATGGCCACCTTTCGATGTCTTGACATCATCCTCCGCCGCGTCTTCCAGGCGGTCTCCCACTTCCGGCGAGTTAACCTCGTCGTCAACGTGGTCCTCCACAATGACATTTCACGTCTCTAGGAGGCTTGCCATCGCTTGGACTGCTTAATCGAGGCGGCGAGCGACCGAGTCAACCTTGCCGAGACCCCTCAAACAATGGTAGAGAGCCTATATGCTCAATTTGACTTGATTCAGTAGTTAGAGGGTCTTCGGAAGACACTCGAACGAGTGCATCAGTGGGTGGATGCATTTTGGGCTTCGTTCATTGATGATCATGAACCGCCTGATGCTGACGATGTCCCCGACGAAGTTTTGAAGACGGAGATAGCATGCTACCTCCGCTACTAGAAAAACTTTGATTATTTATGTTTCTACTTTTTTTAATCTTTGTAAGAAGTGACTGGCCACGCTGTTTGGCCATATATATATATATATATATATATATATATATATATATATATATTACACACACACACACAAAAATCGGTTGAATTTGTACTTACTGTCTTCTATATATGTAAACGGTCTCGGAATAATGACATGACGGTATTACTGACCGGTGAAAAACAAGTAATACATATTTATGTGCCATATGTTTATGTGTCATGTTTTGAATTTGCTATTTATGTATATGATGTATATTTATCACAGACAGTTCTAAAGTGGAACCGTCTATGATAAATATATAAATGCAAATTGAAAAAACATATGATACATTCTCATATACATAAATGTAAATTCAGAACATATGACACATTCTGATATACGTAAATGCAAATTCACATACACATAAAACCGCTAATTTTACGGCAAGTAGTTCAGCACCTGTGCAAAGAACATGGCATACTCATGCCTAACCCTACAATCATCACTATAGAAGACGACGTAGTCGTCCCACCCTTCTGTCACGCCGCAGCCGGTGCTCGTGCACCGGTGGCCGTTCTCCGACAGCGCCCACACCCGGCCTGATGACCCATCCATCTTCCACGCTGCCTCCTGGACTACGTCCACAGTGAGCCTCCAGCACTGCCTGCACTCTCGGTTGGTCCTCTTGGCTATGTCGCACCCTCCGCCAGCCGGTTCGCTCTTGACCTAGCTGATGTAGTGCTTCCCAATGTCGCACACCTCACCGACCATGTAGAGGAGGAGGCCGAGCACGTAGGCCGTGGCCTTGTGGTCGGCGACGGCCGCCCGTTCGAGGCACACGAGGCCACGCTGCATGTCCTGGTGCGCGAAGACAAGCGGGAGGCTGACGATGAAGCAGGCCTCTGGGTTGCCGACGCCGGCCAGGTGGTTGACGACGGCGACATAGCGCCCGTTGTCCAACCACTTCATCGCCTCCTCCCACTCTAGCACCACGAGCCTCCCCACGGTGCCCTCCTTTGATGCCTTGTACATGGCCTTGTAACTTCAATATACATACGTACACAATTCAAGATCGACGTCAGAATAAATAGTAGTATGTATTTTTGTTGGTATAAATATGTACGTACATGTCTTGTAGGCTGCAGAGGTCAGCCATGGGTTGAGGAGAACTCGCGGACATGCGGCCGACGATGTCGACGATGAAATCGTGAGGAAGAGCGACGGCGATCACCGACCTCCTCGCCTTGGTCCTCGCCGTCATGCTGCTCACCATGGCGATCGTTGTGTACATATTCAATACTGTGAGTAGAGCGATGTGAGGTTTCATCTTCGGTGGCACGCGGATGATCGTTCTTCTAAAACAAGGAGCGGCGCACGAGATGAATAGACGCATCGTAACATTGGCTTGCGAGACGAAGAGACGCATCGTGCGGGAGTCGAAGCGGCATTGAACATATCACATACACTTTTAACCACAAACCGCATGTGATACAACATTATCACTGATGGTTTGTGCTTGGAAGTGTCTGTGAATTATCACATATGGTTCTAATTAAAAATCGTCCGTGATAATTACGTATCACAGATAGTTCTAGCCATCATTACACATCACAGACGGTTCTTATTAAAAATTGTCTGTAATAATTACAACACAGACAGTTCCACAGGAACCATCTGTGATGAGGCTTCCAGTATAGCCTATTTTGTGGTAGTGTCAGTTTCAGGCTCCGAACAAGATCCAAATTTATTCGGACGGATGGACGGTCGGGAACTATCCGCTCTATTTGCACCCCTAGCAGTAGGGGCCGAGGGCGGGGCTGCCACGGTAGGGCCGAGGGTGATGTACGATGCGGTCGAGATCGAGGGCGATGCACGACGCAAACGGTGTGGCCGAGACGGAGAAGAGCGAGGTAGGAAGGAAGCAAGGCGAAAGAAAGAAAGGAAGGAAGGAAGAAAGAAAGAAAGAAATGGGTCGTGGGCCATGAAGAAAAGAAATGGGCTTCGATCTTGGATAATACGTAGAAAAAATTTGAATTACGATATTTGAATTTGGATTTGGAAATGAGATTTGAATTAAGGCAATAGAATTTGTATTTGAATTTCGGACTTGGATTTAAATAGTTGCAAAAACTCCAAATGAAATCCATCACTTTTAAAATAATTAAATTTTACAAAAAGGAAAGAAATTTTGGAAAAATATAAAAGAAACAACAAAAGAACTTGAAAAATCCAGAAAATAACTTGGAACGAGAGGAACTCAAACAAATAAAAAATTTAAATTTAATTGAAGTTTGATTTATTCATATTAAATTGTTCTATTTTTTAAATTTCAAATTAAGCTTTAAACAACTCAATAAAATTCAATTGATTCCTTTTATTTTGAAATTTTCAAAAAGACATGAAAATTGAGATGTTACAATGGCAAGGCGATGTATTTTAAAGGCCTTATTGTAAACATGTTAGTCGCACACTATCATGTTGTGTGTTAGACGGACAATATAAGATGGGTACATCATGTGAGTAAAGTTGTACATCCTCTGTAGAGTAGTATATCAAATCTATTCAAATATCCATGCCCCTGGTAATGGGCATTGCAAGGAAAGGTCACACTTCGTTAGACTTTGTTTTCATAAACTGGTTTTAGAGGATGATTTTTGACTTATTGGGATACATTGTGCATGGTGCACTAATAGGATTGTGCTACCATACTAGCGTAGGTACCTTGGATGGTACCGTTTCAAAGTATTAGGGATATCATTACTTATTATGTACTTACTTATGTTTAATTTCATGCTTTTACACCAAATGCTTGGAAATTACCCATTTTAAAACTAAAAAAAATGCTTTATGCAACAAGACATATAACCCTCCTTTGAAAGGCCATGCATGTAGTTAATAGCATTTGCAAAAAGTCTTGCAGAGTATTAAAGTACTCACCTTGCTTGTTGAAAATTTACCAATTGAAGAAGATCCAGTAATGGGTTACTTCTATGTTGCCGAATTTGGAGATGACCAACAGGTTGAATACTAGAGCGCAAACCCCAATCGGTTGCTTGTTGGGATATGGTAAACCATGTGGGAACTATCTTTTATCTTCCATTGCAAACATTCTTTATTGTATCTCCGGCCATTATGACCCATTTGTAAGACTGCTTAATAATATCTAAGTATTATTTTTATTTAAATTTGTGTATGGATGTGATGCAGCGATGTTGGTTGTGTGCAGTAGCCACTGATCATGGGACTAGTGCAATGATACACAGAAGGGTTCCGGGTCATGTGATCCCAAGTTCCAACAAATATCTTTCTTAAACCTCCAGTTCCTGACTTCCCGCTTAAAGGCTCGAATGACTGATGGGTTAGATATTTTAGGAATAGTATTTCAAACCTGACTAAAGCATCGGATGAATTGACGCAATGTCTCATGCGGCTCTTGATGCATGTGGTGCAGGTTGTCATCCTTGCCAGGATGGTGGTAGGTACCCTGGAAATTGGCCAATGGCAGATCACAGAGATGCTGCCAAGAGTAGATTGACTCAAGTGGTTGATTCAACAACCACGAGCGAGTCGATCCTTCAAGCACGGTCGGGAGATAATTAGCCATTACATGTTCTTCCCCTCCTGCTACTCGGATAGCCGTTATGTAAATTTGGAGAAACTCAAGGGGGTTCTACTATCCATCAAATTTTTCCATGTTCGTCGGTCGAAACTTTTCCGGTCAATGAACTACTCAGAGATCGGTAGAGAACGCTCAACATCTGGTAATGGACTCATAACGCCTCCTTTGTGAAAAGGTAGTGTTATAGTCACTAGGTGATCGGTTACGTTGATAACCAGTTACTGCTGGACCTAAATGATCCTGGACATTTGTTTTTCTGGAGTAGTCATACTCACAGTCTAACTGATAACATAGGTCTCTTATGGTAAGATGTGGTTGACCAGTCCCGCGAGGTGATCGGTGTTTGTGAGTTGGAGGTGGTGTATGTCGACTCCTTTCTTGCCTGTCCTCCAATCGAGCTGGCGGAATAGCGGACGGTTGTGGTCGAGAAAATTCCCCACCTCCTCCCCTTTGTCCAAATTTGTGAGATCGACTAGATGTAGAGGGAGTTGTCCTGGTTCGAGTTTCGGAACTTGCAAGCGTGTATTGCTCAGCGCTTGTCATGGATTATAGAATGATGTTTGAAAGCTCTTGAGCTAAAGCATCGTATTCCGGAACCCTTGCCAATATCTGTGGAAGACCTTGAATCAAATCGTTAGCTCTTTGTAATGTACGAGAAGTTACCGACTGGTAGTGCCTCCGACTAGGAAGTTGTTGTTGCGCAGCGAGCCTCCGTCCTCTGGCAGTTTTCGGGTCATCTACATTTGGAGGTGGTGTGTGCTCCAGGGGTGGAGTACGATCATCTCCAGAACGTCCATGATGCTCATTAGAGTTTAGACCTCTATCGCTTGGGGTCTCTTGTGCCATTTTGACCATCACTCGTAGCGGATGAACCATGGGGAGTTCCCAGAGTACGACGACCGGGACTGCGATTGGGATCATCGATAGTCATAAGGACCTCCCGACCGCTACTGGTGGTCAAACCCTCATGGCTTGAGGAGTAGTCGAAAGATAGTGCCTCACGACTTGATGTGACCCCTTCTAGGAGGGGGAATTCTTGGTTATAACCATCCGCAGAGGCTCCACAGGCGGATGAATTCATATTCTTCGAACAACCATCTGGATCTGGAGCACTAGAGTCCTTGACCGTCTCCCGGGTATTGGTAACAGCAAAGTGACATATACTGGGTGACGATCGAGCCCTGCAATTTGTTGCATCATGGTTCAACGCATCGGTTCGAGCATCGTCTAACGAATTCCAGCCCTTGAGGGAGGCTACCTTGGCATGGTTGGAACCGTTGGACGGTTGACATCGCTTCTGGCTACTTGGGCCCTTGCTCTCAGAGGATTCTGGTTTTCTCCCTGAGTGTTGAGGCACTGATTGTAGCAAATCCTCCTACGTCTTGTTGGCTGTCGACTCCCATGGACTGGCGACAAGTCCTGAGAGCGTGCAAGCATCCATGTCGATTCCCGCGTAACCTGTGAGGTCAAACCAGTTCTCCTATCCCACTCATTCACCGTAAACGCGTGAGGGCTGATGGAGAATTGATTCTTGTTGTTGTCTTCCCTGCGGACGACGCCAACTATCGACAAATTATTACCGATCTTATGAAGTAAACACAGAAAATAGGTTCATGCCTTCTCCGAAGAGAATAACAACCCTACTTCATATGTGCTTGTATTGAATGAGATCACAATGAGGGTGCACTGTGCTCAGGATGAACATAGCGCAACTAAGACTATTCTTCTGATCTCTCCCTCTCTGTCGCCTGACTTTGTCGCTTATATAGCGTCGAAGGGGGTGGTAGTTACTGCTTATGGAGAGACGCCTTGTCGGTTTCTAGATCTCCCACGTGAGCAGCGGTTGTTGTCAGCAAATCTCCTTCCATGCACGGTCGTCGAGCGGTTATTGTCAGAGACGGGAGGCGAAAATGTGCGGTTACGTCAGAGAGACAAGGGTGCATGTTTCCTTTTAATAGTATATTGCGGTGGATATACTATCTGGTCAGACAGTTATGCCCACAGACTAGGGGTGGTCGATGTTCGAGTCAACTAAACCATGTTATCCCCAACCAAGGGTGTACATGAAAGTTATTGACTGAGTCTTTATTCCAACAACCACGGTAGTCGATAAGCTCATTTATTAAAGATTATTTAATCCTCGTCAGAGTTAACGTTTAACTTTCGAGACATAAAAAGTAAAAAAAAAAAAAAAAAACCAAGTACTATGAAACGAGGGAGTAATTGTTGTCTGCGCATTCACAGAAAATTATTCTCTGTGATAACAGGAGCAGCTACCTACAACTACCAACAACCATCTGGCATCCAGAGTAACTCGCATGCGTGTGTAACCTGTTGTTCCATATTTCCATGCATCTTAGAAGTAGTAGGTTTTAGCATCGTTGCTTGCTAAGTCTCGTTTCTCACGAAACATACGTATGCTAATATGCGTCACAAGTTCACAACTCAAAACAATACCTTTCTAGTAGTTTTTCTACTGCTTTTTATCGAGCACACAAGTTCACGATCATACCCAAACAAACTCGAACACTCTGTAATCGAAATTTCAAACCGCTAGAGAAACCAAAAAAAAAGAAGAGAAAAGAAAAGAACCTTCTGATCGTAAAAAAAAAATCGTATCATATCGTCGGATTACGATTTCAACCTGCCATGATAACGTACAACTTACAAGCAAATTTACACGCACCGAATTACTCCCGTTCCATCTTAATCACATGCATGCAGTTAATTAAAGATCGAAAAACAATTAACAAGAAAATCACAAGAGGAAGATCAAGCAATAGTCCCACATGGCTTGCAGCAACGAGGCCGACGGGATCCAAGAAGGTGTTCGATCCGATCGAACCGCGCGGCGCTCGCCTCGGCTTGCCGCTCCAGGCCGATCACGCCGCGCGCGCACTCTACCTCCTCTTGTTCCTGCTCCCGAGCAGCAGCGAGACGTAGAAGAGGATGCGGAAGAGGAAGCCCCAGGCGACGGTGATCCAGAGGCAGTCCCACTTGGTGAGGTCGGTGATGGCCTGCTGCGCCAGGAAGCTGGGGCCCGTGGTGATGCACGTCCTCGTGCCGATGTCCACGCCGAGCGACGCGCTCATGGCCCGCAGCACCCGCACCTTGACCGCCACCGGCAGCGCGGCCAGCGGCGTGTTGTCGAACATCTGCACCCCGCGCACGAAGCACCGGCTCGGGTCGCTGAACTCGTTCAGCATCACCGCCTCGTACGGGTACTTGACCAGCGACGCGTAGTGGAACCATATCCAGTACCGCGGGATCCTGTCCCGGGTGATGAAGAAGCCGCTGAAGAGCAGGAAGTAGGACAGCGTCGACACCACCACGGGGAACCCTAGCATCACGTGCGTCACCACGCCGGACAGGAACGTCGCGAACCCGCTCCCCGCCCAGAAGGAGGCCAGCACGATGGCCACGAAGAAGAAGAAGCCCTCGGCGCCGCCGGCCAGCCCCACGGCGAAGAAGGTGGTGAGCGCGAAGGCGAAGGAGAGGACGATGAGCGAGGGGAAGCCGACGATGGTGTGGGAGAGCACGTACGAGGAGCGCCGGTACGCGTTGTAGGCCGTCTCGCGGAGGAAGATGTAGCGCTCGTTGAGGAAGATCGACAGCGCGTCGGAGCAAGTGTAGAACATGGTGGACATGGCGATGGCGAAGAAGCCCAGCCGCTCCTGCACGCCCTTGGGCGAGTCGTCCAGGCGCCAGAAGATGGTAGCCAGGAGGAACCCCGTGATCAGCACCGCGGCCACGCGGATGATGAAGACCTCCGGCGTGCGCACCGTGTTGATGAACGCGCGCCGGGTCAGCACCCCCATCTCAACCCAGAACGGGTTCGCGAACTTGGGGACAGACGGTGCTGGCGCCGACGACTCCGAGGGCACCGCGACGGTGCTGTCGGTCACGCCGGACACGAGCTTCCCGCGTGAGATGCTGGCGCTGATGGCCTCCTTCAGGGAGAGCGACGGCTTCTCGCCGTGCCCGTGCCCGTCGTCAGGGTGCTTCATCTTGGGGGCCATGCGCTTCTGCCATGACTTGTTGTGCTCGACGAGGTCCCTGGCCCCGTCCGGCATGGTCTCGAGCTCCTTGATGAGGTCCAGTGCGAACTCCGTCGGGTTCTCGTTGTCCGGGGTGGGCTTGCCGAAGTCCAGGAAGAAGGACGTCAGCGCGCTCGGCGGGCCGTAGTACACCGTCTGGCCGCGGGAGAGGAACAGGAGGCGGTCGAGGAGGCCGAGGATGCGGTAGCTCGGCTGGTGGATAGACATGACCACCACGCTGCCGCTCTGCGCGATGCGCTGTAGCACCTTCACCACCATGAAGGCGCTGGTGGAGTCGAGCCCGGAGGTGGGCTCGTCGAGGAACAGCACGATGGGGTCGTGGATGATGTCCACGCCGATGGACACGCGCCGGCGCTCGCCGCCAGACACGCCGCGGTGCCCCTCGTCGCCGATGATGGTGTTGGCCGCGTTGCGCAGGCCGAGCTGGTCGATGAGCGCCTGCACGCGCTTCTTCTTCTCCTTTGTGGGGAGGGAGCGCGGCAGGCGGAACTCGGCGGCGAACATGAGCGTCTCCTCCACGGTGAGCATCGGGAACAGGAGGTCATCCTGCATCACGTACGCCGAGATGACCTTGAGCAGGTTGCTGTCGATGGAGTCTCCGTTGAGCGTGATGGAGCCGTGGAGGCTCTCCTTCACGATGCGGTTGGCGAGCGCGTCGATGAGCGTGCTCTTGCCGGACCCGCTCGCGCCAAGCACCGCCATGATCTCGCCCTCCCGGGCCTCCCCGGATATGTTGTCGAGCAGCGTCTTCATCCGGGGCACCTCGGGCTCCGGCTCCCTGCGCCGGAACGGCAGCGCTGGAAGGCACGACCCCTTCTTCCGCTGCTTGACGCTGTACGTGAGGTCGGTGAACTTGAGCACGAACGGCAGCAGGGGGCCATCGCCACCACCGGTGTGCGCGTGCTCGCTCTCGCTCCCGATGGACCCCGGCTTGGAGCCACCGAGCTCGATGGTGGAGTGCGACGTCGAGGAGTTGGGCGACGACGCGGCGCTGCGCGCATCGTTCACGCGCTTCAGGAGCTGCGCGAGCGTCAAAGACGACTGCTCCGTGGGCGGCGGCGGCTGCGACGACATCATGGCGCCGTGCGGCTGGTGGTAGTGGTGGTGGTGCAAGTGGATGAGGCCGCTGCGCGGGATATCCTCGGCCTCCTCCATCGGCGTCGACCTCCGGTCAAAGAACGGCAGCTTGTCGACAAACCGCGACATCGTGCTCGGCCCTCCGCTCCCGCCGGCAAGCCCACTCCCTTATATATGTGTATCTCCGCCGCTATATATTCTGCCTTGCACACAGACCACCTTGCTGTGCCTGCCGCGGCAAGAGAGAATTGGCGATGTTGGTTTGGACTCTCAACATCGTAGTAGTAACCATTCTTATAGGCTGTAGCTCCCCCACTTGAGCAGTCAACTCGAAAGCAGCAGAGGTTGGTGAGGGAGATTGGCTGCTTCGTGGTTAAGTTGCCATGGAGGCGAAGCTAGGAGAAGCCGAGAGAAACGGGGGGAAATACCGAAATAGTGGCGGTAGCTTGGGTTTAGGAGGGGGTCAAGAAGGTGGTTGCGGTGGGTGGAGCTCACTCGTGTAGTTGTGTGCGCGCAAGAAATGGCGCGGAGGTGGTTAATTGTAGCTCAGCCAAAGCCCACCAAATGGGCAGCTAACACTAGCAGATAGCAGCACTGGGCTAGTTAATTAGCTGCAGAAGCATACAAAAAATAATGTGGTGTTGGCCAAAGTCAGGAAATGTGGATGGCTCATTGCCATTTTTCTAGTTTTGTTGGCTTGTTTCTGGAGCTGGAAATGTGTTTATTATTTGCACTGTGATGATGATTAGTCAATGCATAATAGGCTATTGACTTCCCTTGCGGAACTAGATAGATTGTGCTATGTGGCATGCTCATTATCCAGTGCGTATAATCTTAATAATTAATATGGGGAATTTGCTCGATTTGTTGCTTTGAATAATCCCGTTGGGTGCTTTGGTGCAAGCCTTGCATGCCATTAACTTGTTTAGCGTGCCACTACCTGACTAGAAATCTTAAACAATTGCACAGGCAAGGGTAGCCGCTCTGTTCAAAGTCATGGTCTGCGAAGCTTGCAAGTTTGGTTTCTTGTTGCAGCGGTTAAGGGGACGAGGCATGTCCCATAATCTTCGGCTCTTAACGTGGGCACGGGTGCAGCTGGGAGGCGGTGAACAAATCACCATCTAACCATCGACATTTCAAAATTCTAGAGCTTTATGAGGAGCGTACTCTTCTGCTTGACAGGTACTGAACAATCCGATCATTGTTTTCTCTCTTCTTTTACAGGTGGGACACACGAAGATTTTAGCATGCTCGATGCTAGTCGCGCACTGTGTGATGCAAAGTAAAAGAAAAGGGATGAAAACCAAATGCATGAGATGGCTTCCTTGCCATCCCATTTTCTGCTGTTCCATGTTACATTTCAAGCAACTGGTTACAATCATGGTCCGACCAACACTACCTAACCGAGTCAACCCAAGGTTGACCATTTATACACTTAAGAAATCAGATAATTTGTGACGCACCAAAAGAAAACGAAACGACACTTCTAAGATTTTCGGACCAGGTATTTTATTGGAAAAAGTCCATTTTCGGCGCTTGAATTTTGCTCGGAGTCCAATTTTCATCTTGAACTCAAAAACCGATTGTTTTTCATCCTAACTTCCAAATCCGGACAAATAAGTTGAGGGTGAAAAAGCCAGTTTTTAAGTTCAAGGTGAAAATTGGCCGAGCAAAGTTTCAAGGTAAAAAAATGGACTTTTTCGGTATTTAACTATTATGTGCCAAAAAAAAATCTTTGTTTTACTTGCCTAGGAAAGGTTGCCCCTTGATGCAAATATGTGCAATGAACCACACCTTGAGCTATGTCTACGTGGGTGTAGTTAAATTTTGACTATTTGATTGTATTACGGTAAATGAATTATATTGCAGTAAATGACATGCAATTGTCAGTAACTTGCAGTACTAGACACTTGTATCCGCATGCTTATGGTCTTATGAGTTTAGACCCGGACACCCGTGAAGTAGCTCCTGAGGGGTTGCAAATATCGAATTGAAGTAGGAAAGATTATCCGCATGACCCTCAGGATTTGGCCATGTGTGTTGTCTAGTATCTACTAGATTTTTTTATATTTTTTTATAAAAAAATGAGTACTACTTGTCTCTCATCCGTGGAGTCCAATATTACTTGTACACTATGATTTCTTGTAGTTTCCTTTCCTTATACTAGTTGTTGGGTCCTCCACTTGAACCTTACAAAATTCATATTGTTCACCTAATAAATGTTGATATTGTTCACCTAATAAATGATCAACAATACAATGTTTGAAGAACATAGCTATTCTTTTGCTAGCTTTGTATAAGTGTACCAGTAGTCAAGTACTTTGATCAATTAATACTTTTGATTTGTTTGTAGGAAGGCTTAGTACTCTATTTTGTGATCCCCAAAAAAAAAAAAAATTATTGGCTTTATGTGTCAATCTGTTCAAAACATTTTGGTAGAATAAGTTCTAACTTTTGAACTAAAAAATGGTGAAGATGTTAGATTACAATTTTCAACAATTGCCATTTATGGTCTGATTGTTGAGCATGGAGCTTTCTTGTGCCTGTGAACATCCTATTATGATTTTGAGTTGGGCACGAGATCCTTTTTTATATTTGTTTTCCTTTTTGGAAAAAGTCAATTTTGGCCATTGAACTGCTGAGTCCAATTTTCATCCTGAACTCAAAAATCGTTGTTTTTCACCCCTAACTTTCAAATCCGGACAAATATGCCTGAATTTGGAAGTTTGGGTGAAAAATAACTGATTTTTTAGTTCAAGGTGAAAATTGGAATCCGAGCAGAGTTAAAGAGCCTAAAATAGACTTTTCCCTATTTTATTTCCCCTATTCCAGTGTTTGAAGTTGATGCCACGCGCAGCACACATATTAGTGTATGAATGTACGAACGATCGGATGTTCCTTATATAGGTAGGATAGAACTGAAAGAACCTCCGGTCTTTGTTAGCTGATTTATGATTTGCAAAATCGCATTGAATTTAACAAGTCAACACTATAACGCCCTGTTTGGTAGAGCTCTAGATTCTCATTTTTCAGATTCTACTCCTAATACTCTGAGAGTCTACTTCTTTGAGAATCTAGAGCTATCTATTGGAAGTGTTTGACTGATAAGTTGGCTCCAAAAACCATAAGAGAGAAGATTAGAGGCAAATAGACCATACTACCCCTGGTTGTAATACTTCAATTGTATTTGTATCTTACTGCTTTGTATTTGTACACAAATTATAGAATTTTTTTTGCCAATTTTTTTAAGACCATATTAATGTATATATACGGTCCTTACAGATGAATCAGAGCTCGATAGATACTCCTCTATCAAACGCACGTATGGCACCAATGAACAAACGATCGAGCTGGGCAAATTGCAACCCATTCATTATGAGGAGAATTTTGTGTGCCGGTAACCAACGGTAATTAGTGGTATGACAACGATGGACGTCACGACTCATAAGTAAGCCAAGATTAAGTCATTCTCCAGGGCTATAGCAATCAAGAGTCAAGGCTTGATCAAATTGCTAATTCTGACAATGCCAAAATACTTGGTATGATTGGCCATGAATCATTGTACAAGCTGACCAATCTTCATTTGTCTTGTCAGTCTGTAGGCAAACCGGTAGTATATGATCATGCACCGCAGCAGCTCATGTAAGCATGAAGCCAAGAACTAAGCAAAATAATATCATGTCCTAGGACACATTATCAACATGGAAGGAAAATTTTACTAACAAGCAGAGTAGATCAAGATTTCTTTACTAACAAAGCACTATAGAAATAATATAAATTGAAAGTGTCCTTTAATGTTGTAAGACTAAGGTCAATAGAAAGAATACAAGAGGAGCATAATGCATATGGTTTTGTATCAATATATTATGTACAACTGCACTTCTGAAGATCAATCATGAACATAACCACTATAGCTCCACAGAACAATTTTCCAAAATCTGTAGCTCTCTTCACGATTGAACTCACACTTGGTCCTGCTAAGCGGAAAAGGAAGATAGTTATGATTGTTGTAATCATCTAGCAGGTATGAACATAGTAAGTTAAGGCAGGAAAAAAATGAGCTTCTCATCATAAGTTAAGAAAGCTCCTTAGGTAGCTAAGAATTCATGAGACTGTCTACTTGTCAGGAAGTGTGAAGAATTAAGATTTTCTACATTATCACTCATTCAGTCATTGCACCTATCCTTATAAGGTTACAATTTCAGTACACAAGATAATGCACAAATCTAGTTTATGTCATAAGAAACAATTCAGTCACTGCACTATCCATACAAGGTTACAATTTCAGTAAACATCACAATGCTCCAATCTAGTCACTGCTATCCTTTCAAGGTTACAATTTTAGTAAACGTCGCAATGCTCAAATCAAGGTTACCAATCCAGCTATCTTCCCAAAATCTAGTTTGTGAGCATATACAGGGATATGGCATAATGAATTCATTAAGAGCAAGATATTTGTAACAATGAATTCACAGCTTGAGAAAAATACGGTTGTAGCTCATTTGTTCCAATGAATTCACAGATATCTGATAAATAAATTCACAGCTTGAGACAAAGTTTATACAGGGATATGGCATATTGTAATATGGGGCTTTGGACGGTTGTAGCTCATTTGTCACAGAAGCATGAAAAAAAATCTTTGCTCATTTGTCACAAAAGCATCATCAATCACAAAAACATGAAAAAAAATCTTTTCTCATTTGTCACACAAGCACCATCAATCACAGAAACTTGAAAAAAATCACAAATTCATCTGAATAAATCATCAATCACAAAAGCATGATTTAGCATCCTTCAATCACAAATTCATCCAAACAAATCAGCAATCACAGAAGAGCATCCTTCAATCACAAATTCACAAAAGCACTCGTATATGCATTCCTTTTCTTCATGTTGCACCTCAAACAAGGAGACTAAGGGAGGAGTAGAAAGGGAAAGGGGGACGGCCGGATGACGACATTACCTTCACAGGATCCGGCCGGTGGTGCTCGGGAAACGGCGGCGGCGAAGAAGGTGGGGAAACGATAGCCTCTAGGGTTTTCGGGGAAGGCGGTGGCGCACTCCGGGGATGTCGGCGGTGCAGTGGAGGACCGGCGGTGGTGCACACGGGGGACCAGAGGCGGCGCACCAGGTGTAGGAGGCGGCGCACCAGGTGTAGGAGGCGACGCACCAGGGGCAGGAGGCAGCGCACGCGAAAATCGTCCGTCGCCAGAGAGCAGCTGGGGAAGACGACGCAAGGGGAATGCGAACGAACCGGTTCGCTCGGGGGGGGAAGAACTGAGGTAGTTCGATGGCATTTGCAGGTAAATACTAGGAATTTCAAGGGGTATTTTCGTTTGGCATGGTTGGATTCTCACGAGAATCTACGAGAAGGCTGCTTCTCCTTGCTAGTTTATTTTCGAGACAGCTCCTCGCGAGAATTAGAATCAGGTGGTTTTGAGAAGCTGGGTGTTTGGTATTGCCCCACGAGATCCAGACGAGAAGCTAGAATCTGGAGCTGTGCCAAACAGGGCCTAAATATGACCAAACAGATTTTAGTAGAGGTAATCAAACAAACAATTTGCTCATCACTTGCACATGGCTAAATTGCGGAGGACAATAATGCACACATGACCCCACTTAAAGTTTGCACACGTTTTTCCATAAATAATTTTTATTATTTAACATATTTTTTAATTTATTTTTATTACTAGACCCTCACCAACTTTATTTCTGAATCTGACATTTTTTGTCACACCACCACCTGTGGTGTGATAAGATAATACTGTCACGCGCAGTATAAGTCTAGCTAAATGGCACTTCTTGTGAGGCTACGGGTGGTGCTGTGACCAAACAATACTGTCACGCCGTTGGTAGTGGAGTGATAGGATTTGGCTACGCCATGGTGACTAGTGTGATAGTGTTGTTTGGCCACGCTACAAGTGGTGGCGTGACCAAAAGGGTCAGAATTAGAAATACAGTTGGTGGTGAGGGGTTAGTAATAAAAATAAATTAAAAAATTAGTTAATGAACAAAAATTGCTCCTTTTGCACAGAACGTAGGGGCACCGAGGCGCATTACCAGAGAAAAGAACACGAGCATGGATGGTAGTGGGCTAGAAGTTGACCAACGGCCAACACTTGCAATAGCCCATCTCGGCTATGTCCCATCCCCTCCCCACCAAAACCCCAGGCGACATTGCATGTTTGGTACGGCTGTGGCTTTTCTGAAAAGCAACTTCCGGCTAGTGTGCACTACCAACGTTGTCAAGAGGTTTGGTGTTTGGGTGTCCGCTTTTCAAGAGGTCGCTCAGCTTCGAGATAAAAATATCTAAAATGCCCCTAAAACAAGTAATGACTTGTCTGGTGTCGTTTAATGGTAATTAACGCAATTAACGATATTTAATGACGATTAACAATTTACGATAATTAATAACAACTAGCACAATTGACAACAACTACCACAATTAACGAGAATTATCGCAATTAATGACAACTACCGCAATTAACGCAATTGACTGCAATTAATAATGACTACCGCAATTAACGCAATTGAGCGCATTTAATGACAATTAACGCAATATAGCACAATTAACGCAATATACAAATATTACATAAATAAATACAATAATAAATTATGATAATAAATAATTATTACAATGTAATTATTATAATAAAAAATTATTTCACAACAGCTTGCTGGGCTTCTATTGGGTTTTGCATGGGAGAGATGATCAAGGAGGTTCTGCACTACATTAACCATTGTGCGTGCACAACAAAATCAATCAATCAATTTTTTGCTTCATTTGCAGATCGAAACTCAACTCCTATCCCTCCCTGCTACACTTGAGAGCAGCTCAAACTACAATGGAACACGAGCCTACAGCTAGGGCTGGAAACGAGCCAAACCAAGTCGGCTTTTTGGGACGAGCCAGAAGACCCGCTTGGCTCGGCTCGGCTCAGCAGTGGGCTCGAAGGGGCTCGCGAGCTTGACCTCGCTTGACTCCATCTCCATGGTCATCTGCGCAAGGCGCACGCACGGCACATCCGGACACCACCACACCACGTCGCCACCGCACCTCCTCCCCATTCCAGACCATCACGGAGAAGGCCACCGCCCACCGGCGCTCCTCCCCTCCGCCTCCCCCGATCAAGCACATCATCCACGCATCACAGAGAAAAAGGTAGGGGTAGCGCCATGGCCCAAGACTTGGCTAGAGGTGCAACCATGAGGCACGGGCCAAACCAGCGGGCGCGCCACAGGAGCGCCATGGGGCAACGCGGAGGTGCACGAGGGGCCGGGCAAACGGAGGAGCGCGGGCACAACCGGCAGGCACGCTGACGCGAGCGGCAGAGGAGCTGGTGCGAGCGGTGGTGGGTGGAGGAGGCGAGGCAGGTGGGGCAGAGGTGGA
Source organism: Ampelocalamus luodianensis (assembly GCA_036346255.1). NCBI lineage: Eukaryota > Viridiplantae > Streptophyta > Magnoliopsida > Poales > Poaceae > Ampelocalamus > Ampelocalamus luodianensis. The sequence continues at coordinate 18,462,376 of CM070622.1, read as the reverse complement.
GGAGGCAAGGCGGGCCGGGCGAGGGGGAGGTCGGGCGGGGGAGGCGGAGGCGGCGGGTGGAGCTAGGCGAGGGGGAGGAGGAGGCGGTGGGTGGAGTTGGGTGAGCGGGGCGAGGGGGTAAGGGGGAGGCGGCACCGCGGCAGGTAGAGCTAGGCGAGGCCGCGAGGGGGACGGGAGGTGGAGGTGGAGGAGGCGAGGTGGGCAGGCCAGAGGACCGAAGGTGGAGGAGGCATCAGGCAAGGGGATGGAGTCATGGAGGTGGGGAATCTCACGGGACGGGAGCCGGGAGCGGGAGGGGAAGGCGAAGGGGATCAGGATCCATTGGCCGGTTGGGGAACCCGGGGGACAGGGGAGACGCAATTAGTGGGATGGGCCTGGGCAACTGCCGAGCCAAGTTTGGCTCGCGAGCCGGATCGAGCTTGGCTCGATTTTTCAACAAGCCACAGATGGGGCTCAGCTCGGCTCGAAAATCTACGAACCGAGCCGATTCGTGATGAGCCCAAGCAGTCTCACGAGCCTCGAGCTATTTTTCCAGCCCTACCTGCAGCTCTCACCACAACGTACACCTCATCACACAACCACCTTTCTCTCCATTTCATCACCCAACATGCGGCTGGCCGAATGCAACTGGAGCTAGCTTCCCCCCAAAAAAACATGCCCAAAACTCACAATCTAATTTAATATATGTTTGCATCTATTCCTACAAAAGGAGATCACCAAGAGGAGTGAGCGAAACTCACTTGGTCAGCTCGTGTTGAAACGAGTGGCTGGTCAGGGTTCGACCCTGGGCCTCACCAAAAGATCGTGCTAGGCACAGTTGATGCGGGACTATGCAGGGGCACAGTGGCTTAGGGGGAGCTTTAGGCTCCCAACCCACTACGGTTCGAGCGTTGCTCCCGTGGACGCCTCGCGGAGTTAGATGTTTCTTCTTCTTTAATGTGGACTGAATGAGGAAAAATCCCGAACATAAAAAAAGAAGAAGAGAGATCACCAAGGAAGGCCTACTAGCTACTTGTGTTGAATGCAGGCAAGGCATTGTGAGAACCATCTAGCTGATTTGCATTGCTTCCGCATGGCACTTGTCCAAGTCTGCATCGAGATCTTCCGCGGAAACTTGCAGATTGCCAAGCCCTCCCCTCCCTCGCCCATGGCCACCACGCCCTCGACCGCGCCCAATGAATGCACCTCCACCCTGAGGTCATCCTCCTCCACCACCCCTTCCAGATCCACTTCAAATTTCAATACTGGATTTGCCACTTACCCCAAAAATCGTCATAATAAATTAGGGTAAAAAAAAGCCCACGGTTCAAATTGTTGATTCATATGACAATGTTATGTCAGTGATTGGTAATACTCAATTTAGATTTCACTGCACATTTGATTTGACAGACAATCTAATAGCATCGGCATATAAACAAATAGGTTTCCAGATGATTCTAAATAAAAATGAGGGACCCAAAAAATTAGGAGATTCCTGCCCTGCTTGGACTTTGGAGTCCAATGCCACGCAAACTGTACAAACCTTGTTGGAGAACCTCTAACAAGCAGTACCAGGATTTTTTAAAAAAATAATATTATTTTAAAAAATAATGACAAAACTAAATAGCCACTCAAAAAATTACAAAACTGGCGATAGACTCCTGTAGCCATTCTAATTGGCGACAGGGACCCTGTTGACTACTTATCGCCGGTCCAACTCTCTATCGTCAGTTCAAATGGCGACAGAAAGTAAACAGTGCTCCTGTCGCCAGTTGAATTGGCGACAGGAAACCGCGTGATCCTGTCGCAGGCGACGGGGTTCATCTCTATAAAAACCGCAAAAATCAGTCCAAATGTCATTTTAATTCCATAAAAGAAAGAGAGATGAGTAGAGGGAGAGAAGAAAGGTAGCGAAGCCCTGCCAGTTCTTAGCAGAGGAGAGAGAGAAGGAGCATCAGATCCGGCCAGCCATCTTGCAGGTACAGGTTTTTGTAACTTCGTACATTATGTCAAAATCTTGTCGGTTAGCAAGCAAAAATATAAATATAGAATTTAATAGATTAGATAATTTTAGTCAAATTATGTAGTACATCATTTGAGTTATGTGTAGTCTAGTTCATCATGCACATATTATGAATGTTCCAATACTCGAACGATTTAGGATAAATCTGCAGAAATAGGAAGACACGTATTACAAATCTGTAAAAAAATGTAGAGTGGCTAAGTCAAGTAGGTAGAGCGTAATCAAAATAATCCCAGCTTTATTTAGCTTCCCATTTGCGCTCGGTAATTATATTGTTAATGCCGAAAATTAATATAAAACTAGAAAAATAGCATGACACATTTTAAAATTGTAAAGAAAAATGTGGAGTTGCTACATAGGCTACGTATAGTTGAATGATAAAATTATGAACTTTGTTTATTGTTTTTATTTACACTCGGTTAATATTTAAAAATTTTGTTGAAATTGGAAGACCCTATTACAAATCTGTTAAAATTGCTGAGTAGCTTTGAATCAAAATAGTCCCAGCTTAAATTTGGTTTACATTTGTGTGCGGTAATTATTTTGTTAATGCAAAAAAATCTTTTTAAAGTAGGAAAATAGCAAGATTCCTACAAAAATATCTGTAAAAACTACAGAGTAGGTTAGTGGGGTTTGTGTAGCTTAACCAAAATAATTCCAACTTAAATTTGGTTTCTATTTGTGGCTAGTAATTATTTTGTTAATGCCACTTCTTTTCAATGTATGCACTGAATTTTCAGGTATGGCGGACCCAGGACACGCTGCGCAGTGGCTGTACGAGTTGCTTGACCCGGTGATTGACGCGCATCATCGCAGCCGCCTCAGTACCATCCTCCCCCAGGAGGGCGACGCACCGATTGAGCTTGGTGTGTTGAGGATGCGCGCACTGTAACATCCCAATTTTCAGAACTTAAAAATCTTTTAATAGTTAGTATTGAGAAAATTCACCATTTGAAGTTTATTTGATTTTAATTCAAAAGCTTAATATTGGACTTTGCAATCAAAAACATTTAATGTGAATAATCCCAACATGAACAATAGCCAAAACTATTTTATTTGGGTTCTATGTGCTCAGATATATTTTCTAGATTTTTCTAGAATTTTTCTGAGTTCATTTGCTATTTTCTTTTGCTTATTTGAATTTCTGGTATTTTCTAAATTAGAAAACCTATTAAAATCTCAGAGAATTCCTTTGGGCCGAATCTCCCTTCGATCCGGCCCATTACCCTCATTTCGCCCACCTGATCGCCCCAATCCGCGCGGCTCCTCCGCTGGCCGACGTGTGGGCCCGATCCTCTTCCTCTCGTCCGGTGGACCTGCGCAGTGGTCGCTGCTCCGCCGGACTCCTCCTTCGCGTCCGAAGCCGACATCGCCGCGCGCCGCTTTCCCGCGGACTCTCCCCTCTCCGTGAGTATTTAAAGCCCGCACCCGCGTCAAAATCTCTACACCGCCTCTCTCCTCCAAAACCCTAGAGCCGCCTCTCGGATTGCGCCGCCATCGGGGAGAATCGAGCCCTTCAAGCTCGGCGCCGCCGCAACCTTCTCCGCCATCTCGCACCGCCGTCGGTGAGCCCCGCCTTCCGCGTCACCAGATTCGAGGTCGCTGTGGTGTGATCGACCCGGTGCGCGCGAGATCTTCGCCGGAGGAGCCCCGCATCGTCTCGCCGCCGTTCGACCATGCCGCTCCGCCGCTTGTCTTGTCGCCGCCGCCTCTGTGGTCGTCGCCGGTGTCTTTTGACCGTGTCACCGAGATCCTTGTTGCCTCCTCTTCCTAAGACACCCCTTCGCCATCGCCGGGGAGCCCCCAGTCGCCGGAACCGTGTTCGCCGGAGTTGTGCCGCCGTGGAACCCCGTGGAGTCCACCTCACCGCCACCACCGCACGCCACCTTCCCGCCGCGTGGCACCTACGTGTCATCCTCATGTCGCCACATCGCCCAAGTGCCACCTCACGCCTAAACCCGCATCCAATATCCATAAACCTAGTCCACGGTGCACCCCTCGCCGACTCGTGGGACCCTCTGTCGATCTACTATTCGTGGTCCATGAACCGTAGACCAAAAGCTCATCTTCGTGGACTCAGTCCATGGACCGAGGGCCCACATGTCATTCTCTGTAGCCTTTTTCGGATTTATTTTAATTCGGAAATTCTGAGGGCTGACGTCAGCGTTGCGCATTAATCCGAATTTTCTTTAGAGAAATAATTCGGGAAATCCAGAAAATCCAAATTATGGTTTCTTTTTAGATTTAAACTTCCAGAGCTCATAACTTTTGCATCCTAACTCCGATTGAGCCCATTCAAATTTCTAAATTTGTCTAAATTAAAGCTCTATTTATCTGAGATTTTTATTTAATTTTTGGAGCTTGTTTTGCCTCTGTTATTTATTTGTTTTGTTTGTTTTTGTTTCGTTTGCGAGTAAACGTCGATTCGTCGGGAAATTTTGTGGAAGAAGGAGCACCCCAAGATCAAGACCAGTACATAGACCTTTTCCAAGGCAAGTCATACCTTTGATCATCTTGAACCCAGTTTTTAAATTACTTTGTGTTAAATTATTGCATTCTATTTTAATTATTTATTTAAATGCTTTGGGCATAGTTATTATCCAACTTGTTATCACACCTTGGCCTTGTATGTCATATTTCCTTGTCACCCTAGATTGGTTACTAGTTGGTATTATTATAGCACCAACGTGGATTGGTTAGATGCGAGTACAATTGCTTAGCCATGCCACGAGTCATCACCACATGTAGGTTGCAAATATTAATTATGACTAAGTGACTATGGAACCTCGTGTAAAACTGTGTGCTATGTGTTATTACTTCGTGATGGCATGTGTTGCACTAAAACCAACTGGTTGGTAAAGGATTTAGACTGAGGCAAGTGGTGGAGACTGTGTGACATGGTGGTCTATGTGATGGGAATGATGGTCTTTGTGACTTAGTTAGAAAATGGAAGTCTTGCCTTGGTCAATTAAGGACTTAACTTTGTGTGCCATTGAATCGAGCCTTCATCTGCACGACCACATGCCCGTATGGGACGGCCTAACTTAGTAAGTTATGGATTCTCGGCATTGATGTTCGGTGGATAGGTTAGGGTGTGTGACAGGTGGAGGTGTGACTACTTGGTGGTTGCATCGCGGGACGATTCGCCTTCCCCGCCCGGCGGTGTGTGTTATACCAATTCTATGTGAGCCGGTATAGCGGTTTGTAAGCACACCGGGAATGTCAATGTTTGAGATGAACTTTCCAACTGCTTTGTTACGATTGGTGCTTGCTACACTAGTTGTATCTTGTGGGTAAAGTGTACAACCTCTGCAGAGTGTTAAACAATCTATTCGAATAGCGCGTCATGGTCATGGACATGCTCGGGATTTCACACGAGGGTAGTTTTCATAAAATGTGGGAATGGGAGTGTGTGACCTTAATCATATGGCTATGTGAAATAATCTGCTTAGTTGTGTATCTTTGTGGAAATAACTGTTAAATTAATATTGTCTATTTGTTTTGAATTATGTTTTCAATCTATTATTGTATTCAATTGCAAATGTTGCTTTTATGCAAAAGAACCACGTAAGCTTTTATTTGGAATAAGCTCGCATCTATGCATTGCATCTCGTGGTATGATTTGCGCAGTACGGTTGTGTACTCACGCTTGTTGTAAAACTTGCGCCAAACCTACGTAAGAGGAGGAGTCTCACGCCGCTTTCGAGAAGGAGTTCATTGAAGGTTGATTGTTCGTTAAGGTCCGATCCCGATCGGTTGCTGTGGTGAATTGGTGGGATCTACGCTGGAGTTTTCCGCCCGATGTCGCTTTATTCTCTGTTAGCCCGCGTGGCTTAATAAGTGTAAACTCGACCACAAGGTCAAAACCCTTATTTGTTATTCAAACTAATCGTTTACTTTATTTATCGCTTATGTGGATCGATATTTACCTATGTTAACCCTGTGTGCACTAGCGTGATCCTGGACTAGTGCAGTATACACAGAGGGTTCCAGAATCGTAATTCTGGGTCCCGACACGCACCATGAGGGTGTGGAGGGTGGACCCACGTTGGGTTCCGAGGTACGTGCCGTTGCAATCTTCGTGTACTCGTTTTGTAGCCTGACTACTTTGTGCGGACTAACATTTGTTCTTAACCTTACCTGACGCAGTTTGAGAGTGGCAGGTCTCCTTCCGCTGGCGAGGATGGTTGAGGAGACGTGGGAGGACGACTAGGACCGTGCAGGCGGTCCTGGTCGTACGTCCAGGCGCCTTCCATACGATTGGTCCCTACTGACGACGTTGATTGACCGTTGAGGCTGGAGATGTACATGTTTCACCTTTCGTACGGGGAGATGGCGCCGACCCTTCAGGACATCACCTTCCTGACAGGGTTGCCCTGTGCTGGCTTCCCTCTGGCGGCGTACGACATCCCGGCCACGTGGCGCATGGAGTTCCTGGCGAGGTTCCAATAGGTGCTACCATTGGGCAGCGGGTACAAGGAGTTCAGCAGCACCCACGGGTCGACACAGAGGTGGATCTGCCAGTTTTACGTAAGTCTTCGTAACTATTGTCCCCTCGCATCAATTTATTTGTGAACCTTACTGACGTGTGTATGTCTTCTTTCAGCCCGAGCGTATGACGGAAAATGCACCCCAGGACATTGTTATGAGGCACTTCGAGGCCTACCTGTTGTGGCTGTTCAGGTGGGTCATGTTCCTGGGGTCCCACGGTGACAGCGTCAATAAGCACTACATCTGGTACGCATGTCAGCTAGCGGACTGGCCGGTGGAGGACATCCAGCCCTACGCCTAGGGTCGGACGAGGCTTTGCTGCGTCAAGGTTGTGCCCCTACTTGGTGCCCGACGCGCAGGACGTCGTCCCTCAAACGACCGTAGCTCATGTTCTTTATTACGTTCCTCGACTCCGCCAAGATGTACTTCAAAGTGCTCAGCAGCCCCGGTACTGTGAGCTCTGGGCTGGTGATGGTGGCCTCCGATGCGCTGCAGCCGGTCCAACTGAAGTAAGAGACAAAATAGGTTCAGTAACGAAGAGTACAAATAGCATAAATGAAACGACAAGAGATTGTAAGTGTCTTACGGTAACAGATAAAGCCTCCACGTCAGCCAAAAACTCAGCAACACGGATGAAGCTAGGGTACATCCATTCACTAGTGCGGTTGGAAACAGGACCCAACCAAAGAGTTAAAGAATGTAAGCAACGAGGTACATCCTAACGGCCTCGTTAGGTGCATCCCGCGAGCATTTACTGAAATGCCTCAAGCAGGTCCGGGGGATGCCGCGTGCATGCTCCAGGACAGGTATGTCGAACCGATGCCCCAGCCTAGCCTTTCAGTCCGCCGGTGGATGGTCTGAAACAAGTGGCTCACCTCGGATCTGGAGACCGATAAAAAAAGAAACGTCCTACAGAGTGACCATCATCTCACCCCACCGGAAGTGGAAGATGTGCGTCTCGGATCTCCACCTGTCGATAAGTACGGACAACAGACTATTGTCTAGGATGAACTGTCGTCCAATGGAGAGTAGCCTCGCAAGGGGCAACAAGCCTCGTGTCCTAGAGGATTGGGACGTATCAAGCGTCTAGCTCCCAGTAATCCATCCCCGACATAAGTAGCGGGGGCGGAGGGCCATCCGTGTCACCGGCGATCCACAACTTGCACTTGTGGTTCTCATCATAGAAGGGTTCCAGAAGCTCCGGTAGAAACATAGCTTGCAACAGATGGAATAGACGGAATATTAGTTAGAAGATTGATATTGACGATAAAATACTACAAAATATAAATTACGACCAAATAAGGACACCAAATTAATGTACACTAATTTACTAGTATAAAATTAAATACGACTATTAAAATATGACTATTAATTAGGGCTAACTGAGTACCACAAATGAACTTGTGTTACATACTAACTTGCTTGTACATGGAAATATCATCATTTAATCCTAGCACACAGCGTGTCATATTTAATGGATGATTATTTTCATTTTATTGTCAATCTTTTGAATACATTGCATTTTATTCCTTGCAGATATTGGCATCTACCTATCATCCTGTGACTTTTTGTCTTGTGTAATTAGTAACTTGGCTTATACCAACGAACTAAACAAATGGTTCACTAAGAAGTTTGAGAAGGTGTTTTTCAATTGAAGCTAATTAAATATGTAACATTAATTCAACTGCGGCTAATTAAATACAACTAATATAATCAAACAAATTTTGCTACGAAAAATTCAAAATGAGTAAAATAGGTGCGCCTGGAAAATGACAACTATTTAAGTACAAAATATTTACTATGACTTATTTTCTTACTAAGATCATAGTTAACAAAGAATTTACAAATGAGAAAAAATTACATGCTAACATGGCTTCTAATGAAGGCCGTTAATAACGCTAAAATATCCCCGAAAATAAAATCGACAGAGAGCGAGCGCTGGCGAAACAAAATCGCGCTCGCTCGCTACTTTATAACCTCCGCGGGAGGGAATCCTTCCCCAGCCCGAGGTAATTCAAGCATGCATTCAAATGCGGCAGACAACGATGGAATAGGGAATAAAGGTAAAGACGACGACGACCGATGGAGATGAAGGTGACGGGAGGTGATGGCATGGAATTGAAATGCCAAGCGGTGAAATAGTGGTGCCACCGCACAATGGACGTGTGACCAAGGCACCACCACACTATGGCTGTGCCGACGAGGCTCTATTTTTGCAAATACGATGAAAAAACAGCTATTTTCACTAAAACATTTGGAAACAGTGCGGCAAAATTTCACAAGCCGGAAGCGGGCCCGTATACGTAGTAACGTAGAGAAGCCAGAAGCTAGTCCTGTCCATCGGCGGGAAGTTATCAACCGTGAGGTCAAAGCTGCAGGATAACAATTGCACTGAAGCTTGTAAGGCTTTCTCGAACCCATTAGTGCTTGCGCCACATGCTTGTTAAGCGGGCATTTTCGGCCAGTTTAAGGCATCCGATGTTTGCTTTTGCGTCGGACGTCCGACGATACCCTACGGTATTCCACTGGGAGTCTAGGACTAGGGATATTATTGATTCACCTTTCATGGGCCTTGGGAAGTTGGGCTGGAAGCCTTAAAGCCCACGACAAGTGATGATCGAACGGCAAGCTTGTGCCATGTGTCTCTGTTCATAATCGTTCTCTTAATTTCCATGCTAGTATATATCAAACCATTAAACGGTGAAATGTTGTGGGGAGCAGCGAGGAGGTCATGTTAACTAATTCCAGATGTGACCTGTGATAATATTGGTCTTGACTTTATTTAAGATGTCTCGATGGACCAGGTATACTCGGCCCGGCCAGCTCATTTAACTATTTCGATGGATCCCTTTGACTTTTGTATGAGTTTCTACTAGTAGTAAACTTATTGCAGCGTTATCCGGTTGTTCTGGCGTCTTCGAAAGCGACTTCATGTGGTCATGTCCGTGCACGTCGTCATCCAAGAGGCAACGATGCAGAGCGGCGGTAATCAAAGGTTTCAAAGAGCAGGCGATGTTCGGCTCGGTTTCTTCTTCCGTTCTTGGATGCAAAGCGACGTACGCTCCCTGCGATACGTCCGGGTGGCGAGACAACGCCTTTTGTTTGTCTCGGGCCAGTCGAGCGCCTACTACCCGCAAGCTCGGTAATGCGTGTTTTTCCCACCGTACGGTCACTCAATGCAACACACAGAAATACCAGGTGCAACATTTTTTTCTGGCTTGCTGCAACATATCAATATTCATATGCAACATTGTTTAAAAAATATCAGGATTAAGCAAACAAACATCTTTATGATCAAAACAACACAACTATTATCAAAAAATCAGACACAATTACACATCTGGAGACGTCAAACATATCAAAAAAAAATACATCCTATAATTTTGTATGCAACATTTTTCTCCATCATATGCAACAAACTTCCCCTCGTGTGCAACAATTTTTCCCACGGTTGTAACATTTTCCCCTCCGGCTCTCTTGCTTTGCTCCCGCGACCACCTCGCGAGGAGAGGAGGAGACACGAGGGAGGAGTCACGTGGAACGGGAGGGGAGGCTAGCGCGGAGGAGCCAGGCCGACACGAAGGGTGCCGCACCCACGGAGCCCTCATCGACCCGCAGGGAGGAGGAGGATGGGCAGAGCTAGCGGCCCAAACGAGCTGACCGCCGTCAGGGACAACGACGGGCGGGCGGAGCAGCTGCCTCCTAGTGTGGGTCGGCGCGGTCCAGGAAGGCGAATCCGTGCTGGGGGTGGCGGGAGGCGGAAGGGGAGCAACCGACGTCGGTGACCAGGCAGGAGGGAGGCGACAGGGCGACGGACGGAGGGGGAGGCGCGAAGTAGATGACGCCCGTGGGGTAGAGGCGGGAGAAGGCGATCGGGTGAGAAGAGGGCTACAAGGGCGGAGGGGGACGTGGGCAGATCTGGCGGCAGCGGGAGGCAGAGGAGAGCAGCCAGCGTCGGCAACTGTGTGGGAGGGACGGCGTGTGAGAGATGAGCATGAGGAGAGAAAAGCAGTGGGGAGAAAGGGGACGGGGAGCAAAGTAACGAGTGACAGTGGAGAGAAGGAGAACAGGGGAGAGGATAAGAAACGAGTGATAGTGGAAAGAAGGAAAGTTAAGTAGAAGAATAAGAAATACATTTATGTGTGTGGGTAGCATCCGATATACTGAACGTTCTCATACTATTTACACAGACTCAAAAATATTGTTCATACGGCGGTAACAGCGGATGCCACACGGCGAGTCTTTACACGTACGGATTTAACTTTTCTTTTTGAACCACTGGCCCAGCATTGTCATGTCATCGTCACGCAAGACGTGCCATGATTCGATCCCGTCCCGTGTGCGATCCAAGGCCGTCGCATGTGCGTTTCTGCCTGGCTCCCACGAACGCATAAGCCCACGATTCGGAGAATCTCTCCCTTTGCACTGTACCGTACGTACCCGGCGTACTGCAAGGCGGAAGCCGCGATCCCGACGCTTGTCCTGACCCCATTTCACTTCAGTGCACAGAGTTTACCCAGGTCTCCACTACTCACGGAGAAATCGAGGAGGATAAGGAGACTACTATACCAGCACCAAGTGCGGAGCTCGATTACACCATATAAGGAGTTTTTCCTAAATGCTACGTTGGCGTCAAGATTAAAAAAAAAATGGTCATTGACATGTCATAATGCCAAAAATAATACAATAGACATGCCGACCGTCGACACGTGTCTAATTTTGGCTCTTAGGGCACCGGACACCCCCTGCCGCCACGTCGCCTATGTCGTGCCCTTGAGGCTGAACTGGGCGCATCTGTGCCCCTCGGGCACTGCGATGCCCCTCGGGCAAAGGCCCCGCCCACATGATCATGCCCCAGCCGAGCGTCCCAGGGCACTGTCGTGCCCCCTCGCACGGACGCACGCCACGTCGCCAACACCGCTCCTCCCGCACTCGGACGCACCACCACGTCATCACTACCGTGCCTTGGAGGCACGATATTGCGCATGTCAATGACCCAGGGCACGATGCCAGCCTTTGCACATGCTCTATTGCCCCGCGTGATGCTTTGTCACCCACGTGGGGGCATTTCTTATCATGCCCATCATCGTCCATGCCTTTGCATGCGTGCAACGAAAGGCCGCGGCCACGAGGGAATCTGATTCCTCCCGTCGCTTCGCGGCCGGTCGTGATTTGTGCGTTGCGTGGCTATAAATTCTGAGTCGATTGCGAGAGACATCGCTCACTCTCATCCTCTCTCGCTCTCTCATTCTCGCTTGCTCTGTCATCGCAGCCTCGCTCGATTTCATTTTTGCCAACAATTAAGGATTGTTTAGAGCAGTCATTAGAGATAATATTAGTAGGTAATTTTTTTTGTCGTATGCATTTTCTTTATTAACTCGTTAGTTAGTTAATTAGTCATAGTTAATTAGGCGTAATTAATTTAGCCATTATCATTTAATCATAATTAAATTTGTGTTAGTTAATTAGTCGTAATTAATTTTGTCACAATTAATTAGTCGTAATTAATTAGCTGTAACTAATTAGTCATAGTTAAATAAAGTAATTCAATTAGTCGTAATTAAATTAATCACGTAATTATTCGTGGCATAGTTAATTAATTATGAATTAATTAATGGTGATTTAATTAGAGTTAGTTAGTTAATTAATCATAATTAATTAGTCATATTTAATAAGTCATTATTAATTTAGTTGTAGTTAATTAATTAGTCGTAATCAATTTAGTAGCCTTATTAAATCGTAATTATTAATTTGTAATTAATTTGTTGTAATCAATTTAGTGGTATTTAATTAATCATAATTAATTTTGTCATAATTAATTTGGTCCTACTTAATCAAGTTTATCATTATTTTGTCATAATTATTTATTTGTAATTTATTTGTGATAATTAATTAGTCGTAATTAATTTAGTGGTATTTAATTACTTGTATTAATTTAGTCATATTAATTAGTGGTAATTAATTTTTCATAATTAATTAATTATACCTAATTAGTCATAGTTAATTATTCTATGTTAATTTTGTTGTATGTATTTAGTCATAATTATTTATTTATAATTAATTTGTGCTAGTTAATTAGTCATAGTTAATTTACTGGTATTTAATAACTCATAATTAATTCAATCGTAATTAATTTGGTCGTAATTAATCTAGCTATCATTATTTAGTTGTAATTATTTATTCATAATTTATTTGTGGTAATCAAGTTTTCATAATTAATTCAGTGTATTAAATTGCTCGTAATTAATTTAGTCGTAAATTATTCATTTCTAGTCATTGATCGACATTATTAATTTATTCACTAATAATATGCGCATTTCATCTCTTGTAAGCCATGCCTCTACCTAAGCTACTCGAACCCTTCTACGACAAGCATCACAGGTGCAAGTTGTGGATCACAGGGGATGCGGATGGACCTCCACCCCTCATGCTTCGATCAGAGAAGCATTACTGGCAGCTCGACGCTCGCTACGTCTCAATCCTTCGGGACACGGGCTTGTTGCCCTTTTGCAAGGATGCTCACGGGTGGACGGTACTTCACCTTGAACAGCAGTCTGATGTCGACAGACGGAGACCCGAGATGCACACCTTCCACTTTCAGTGGGGAGAGATGACACACACTCTCGAGGATGTCTCCTTCTTGACTGGTCTCCCGATCAAGGGTGAGTCACTTGTTCTAAGCCGTCCGCCATCGGATCAAAAGGCTCGGTTGGGGCTGTTGGGAAACAGGTAGGCTACACTAGCGCAAATTAAAAAATTCTACCGTAAACCAAGATCACTGCGATTATAGATCACGGTCTTACCACTAGGCGTGCGAGTGCGGAGTTGATGCGGACGACGTCAGGCGGTGTAGTCGTACTCGGTTGATGCGATGCGTCGGGGCAAAGTAGTCGTACTACTTCCTCGTCCTCGTCGCGGCGTCCACGTCTGACTCCTTTCTTGCGGTTCGTCCCAGCGCCACGGATGCGGCGCCTCAAAGGTATCCACACGTGCGGAGGAAGCGCGACGCGGACTACTAGATCGCGCGGCGACTAGGGCGTGGGAGGGGTGGCGGCGGGGTTTGAGGATGTCACGAAAAACTCAACCCTCAACCAGCGCCCCGCCCTCCTTTATAGGCGTCCTTATAATGGGCTTCTACGAATAGAGGCCCATTAGGACTCAATGCCCGATCTAATTTAGATCCAATCCGAATTAGGCTTGACCCTTAAGTGTGTGACCTATGGTTCACATATGTTTAGACATGACGCGAGTACACATACTTGGTCAATAGTTGGTAGCGGCCTCTAGCAAGGCGTGCCAACTCCTAAACATACGTAAAGATCATATCGGACGAACCATCACAACGTTATGTACATGCCAATCCCTTTGCCTCACGATATTGATCGAGCTCCAAGTCGACCACTCTTTCGATCACGTGATGGAATCCCTTACTAGGTTAACTCTTAACCTTAAGTAGCATGGCCATGCATTTACGGATCCGATCACTCGAGGGCCAGAGATATCTCTCGGGTAGAGAGGGCAAATCCCATCTCGACCGACCATGCCTCGCGACATGCTTCATGACAAACCCAAAGCTACCTTTATAACTACCCGATTCACGGAGTAGCGTTTGATAGCCCCTAAGTAGGTCGATTCACATCTCAAGTACATACGACAATCTCGAGTCTAAGGACAAGGCGTACACATTGTGTAGAGAGAACCATAAGAATAATTACTATGTCTCATGTTGGGTCGGTCCAACCCCATGTTCTAAACATGTGTCCACATTATTGGTTTGACATCTCCATGTCTATGACTCGTGAAACATGGTCATCAACCGATACATGTGCTAATCCATCATTCACGTGTGTCCTCACATGAACTCCGACTAGGGACAACTTTAGAATAACCATACAAGTAAAGAGTTTCACAAACAAGTCACATACTTGTTAATCAACACAAAGGCAATATTCAAGGAACATTTATTAAATCATGGATACAATGAAATATCATCATCAATATGATTGCCTCTAGGGCATATCTCCAACAGATCTCCCACTTGCACTAGAGTCAATCTAGAAGATATCTAATACCCATAGCTCTTGTGTGCGCCTCATGCTTAGGTGTGGGAGAGGCTTCAGTCAAAGGATCCAAATATTCAAATCGTGTGTATTTTGCATATCTTTAAATCTCCTCGATTAAGGATCTCTCGAATGAGATGAAACCGCTTGCAGTATGTGTTTGTTCTTTTGGTGATTCCTCGGCTCCTTGGCTTGCATAATGGCCCCCTTGTTATCATGATAAAGATCCAGAAGATCGCACGCACTAGGAACCACACCTAGTTCGATTATGAACTTCCTTATCCAAACACCTTCCTTTCTTTGCTTGAAGCGCAATGTACTCGGCCTCCGTTGTAGAGTCAAACCAGTCTCTGCTTGGAACTCTTCCAACTTACCGCACCACCGTTCAAAGGAACACAAAACCCGATTGCGATTTGTAATCATCTTTGTCGGTTTGGAAACTTGCATCGGTGTAACCATTTACAACGAGCTCTTCCTCACCTCCGTAGACTAGGAACACATCCTTAGTTCTTCTCAAATCTTGAGGATGTTTTTAAGCTTCTTTGTCGATGACTCTCACGGATCGGCTGAGTATCTGCTCAGTAACACTTAGAGCATAGGAAACATCTGGCGAGTACACATCATAGCATACATGATAGATCCAATGGTGAAGCATATGGAGTCTTACTCATGCGATCTCGCTCATCGGTTGTCGAAGGACACCGAGTCTTGCCAAGATTTATGCCATGAGACATGGGCAAGAACCCTTTCTTTGCCTCCTCCATGTTGAACCGTTTCAACACTTTGTCAATGTAAGTACTACGGCTTAATCCTATTAGCCTTTTGATCTATCTCTATAGATCTTAATACCCAAAATATATGCCGCTTCCCTAAGTCCTTCATTGAGAAACTATTTTTGGTGAGGTCTTAACGGACTCGAGCATAGGAATATCATTTCCAATCGGTAATATGTCATCTACATATAAGATTAGAAATACGAGTGAGCTCCCACTTGTCTTCTTGTAAACACAAGATTCTTCTTCGTTTTTGATGAAGTCAAACCTTTGACCACTTCATCAAAAGCGAATGTTCCAACTCCGAGATGCTTGCTTCAATCCATAAATGGATTTTGAAGTTTGCATACTTTTCTAGCATTGTTTGGATCGACAAAACCCTGGAGTGTATCATATACACGTCCTCGGTTAAATTTCCATTAAGGAAAGCCGTTTTGACATCCATCGCCATATCTCATAGTCGAAATATGCAAGAATAGCTAGAATGATCCGTATTGATTTAAGCATCGCTACTGGTGAGAAAGTCTCATCGTAGTCAACTCCTTGAACTTGAAAAACTTTTTGCGACAAGTCGAGCTTTATGGATATGAACATTTCCATCCATATCAATCTTCCTTTATAGATCCATTTGCACTCTATGGTTTTAACACCATCAGTGGGTCAACCAAATTCCAAACTTGATTGTCTCCCATGGATGCTATCTCGGATCTCATGGCACTATGCCATTTCTCGTAGTCTGGTCCATCATTGCTTCCGCATAGGTCGTAGGCTCATCATTGTCTAACAATAATATATCTCGCGCATTGCGAGCCTTCCGACCAACCGTGGTGGTGGTGCTTCCTTTGCCATGGGTTCCTCAACTTGTTACGCCACATAGGCATCATTCGTCGAGTCTTCCCGATTGGTTCATCTTGAACTTCTTCAAGCTGCTGTTCTTCCACTTGTCTCCCTGTTGAGAAACTCTTTCTCTAGGAAAACACCACTTGGCGACAAACACTTTGCCCTCTAGTCGGTTGTAGAAGTAATATCCAAAGGTTTCCTTCGGATATCCACGAAAATGCATTTATCAGACTTGGGTGTGAGCTTGTCCGATGTGGTAGTCGCTGACAAACGCCTCACATCCCCAAATCTTTAGAAAAGACAAGCGTGACTCTTCCGGTCCATATCTCATATGGTGTCTTAACTACGGATTTAGGCGGTACCTATTAAGTGTGAAAGTGCCGTTTCTAGAGCGTAACCCCAAAGGATAATGGTAAATCGATGGCTCATCATCGATCGAACCATGTCCAACAAGGTCCGATTACGCGCTCGGATACCCGTTTCTTTGAGGCGTTAGGCGGTGTTAGTTGTGGAACAATTCACAACTCTTGGATGATTGCTAAATTCATGACTCAAATACTACGCCACCACGATCGGATCGCGAGCCTTAATTTTCTTGGCACGTTGATTTTCAACCTCATTCGGAACTCTTTGAACTTTTCAAAAGTTTGGACTTATGCTTCATTAAGTAGACATAGCCATATCTACTAAAATCATCGGTGAAAGTTATGAAGTAATGAAATCCACCTCTAGCGATCGTGCTCATTGGTCCACATACATCGGTATGTATGATTTCCAACAAGTCGGCGCCTCTCAAAAGAACCTTTGAAAGGTGATTTGGTCATCTTACCAAGCAAACAAGCTTCACATGTCTCGTATGATTCAAAATCAAGCGAAGTTAGAAGACCATCGACATGGAGCTTCTTCATGCGCTTTTCATATGTGACCCAAACGACAATGCCAAGCGTAGGTGGGATTCAAATCATTAGGTCGAAGTCTTTTAGCATTTATGTTAAAGATAGGCGCATCATCAAGATTTAAAATAAATAACCCATTCACAATGGCGCAAAAGCCATAAACATTCCATTTTAGAGATCAAACAACCATTGTCTTTACTTGCAAATGAATAACCATCTCTCATCAAACATGAGGGGATAAAATGTTTCGACTCATACTAGGAACATAATAACAATTATTCAATTCCATAATAAATCTTGAAGGAAGCTGAAGTTGCATGGTGCCGACGGTCAACGCGACAACCCTTGCTTTATTCCGACGAAAATCAACTTCACCTCTTGCGACTCCTCTACTTCTTATTAGCCCCTGCATCGAGTTGCAAATGTGAGCAAGCGATCCGTATCAAATACCCAAGAGTTAATAGGAGAATCTGCGAGAAAAATGTCTAAAACATTTATGACAAGTGTACCATGGGTGGAAGTCTTACTTCGGCCTTCTTCTTGCATTCATCGGAATCCATGTACTTCTTGCGGTTTCTCTTCCAGTGGCAGTTTCTTTACAATAGAAGCATATCTGTCTCGGCTCAGTCCGGCATTAGGCTTAGGCGTTGGCTTGAGATCATATCTTTAACCTTACCCTTATTCTTTGGCCATGGCTTCTTACCCTTTTCTTGAAGCTAGACTTGTTCTCGCATGACCATCACATGGCTAGGCCACGCACACTTCTTAATGTCATTCTCTCATTGTTTTGAGCATCCCACAAAGCTCATTAAGGCCCTTATCCGCCCCATGCATATGGTAGTTCAAATGAAATGCCCATAGCTAGGTGGAAGAGACGCTAAATGAAATCGATTGCCAACTCTTGGCCAATTGGAAAACCAAGTTTATCCAAAGTCATTGTAACCAACCATTTTGATCACATGTGGGCCTCACGGTGCACCTTACGTTAACTTGCATTCGAGAAAAGCCTTAGAGACATTGAGCCGTTCGATCCGGCACGTATGCGGAACATGTCCTAAGCGCTATGATCATATCATACGCTTCACGATCCTCAAAGCGCTTTTGAAGGTCGGGTTCCATGCATGCAAGCATAAGACGACTAATCTCAAGAGAGTCATCACATGCTTTCTTGTAGGCATTTTTAACAGCAGCGAGCGCATTATTTGCGGGTTCTTACGGGATTGGGGTGTCGAACGTTTTCCTTTTTATACGCCACGAGAACAATTCTCGAGTTCTGGATGATCCGAATAGTTTGTTCCATTTAATTTCTCTTTCTCAAGAATCGATCGCAAAGCAAAAGGGTGTGCGTGGTTGCTAGATGCCATTGATCTACAATAGGAAATGCAAAATACTAAGACAAATAAAACCATGATAGAGTAAAGCGTATTAAACAAATTTAATAGAATGTACTCCCACTAAAATCAACATCCTCTGTTGATTCTTAGCGATTCAAGATCCGCATTAACGAGTCTACTAGTGAGCTTTTGCATCACCGCTAGGAGACAAGGTACTTGATAAGCAACACCTTGCTAATCATATCTCTATATGACTCTTGTTGTTGGGTGACATCTCTATGCCCCTGCGCCCAACCTTTATGCCCCAAGGCCCATAACCTTTATGATAACCTTGTTAAGTTCACCAATCCTTATGCATGTAAGTATCAGATACAAAACCCATCTAGTCAAGGAAAGTTGATGATGCCTAATTTTATAGACCCACCATCAATTTACAAGACATGGGATGGTGCAAAGTTTAATTGGGAGGGCATATGTTTAACTTAACATTTTGTGAGGATCGCTATACTTCTACCATTCAAACATGCATAGGAGTAAAACAATAGGAATAGCATTCACATGGTTGTGACTCAAGTATGGCCCATTTTCTCATGGTGATCTCCATCGCCATAGAATCATCCACCATGATGATCTCCATCTCCATGGTTCATGTGTGCCATCCCTCCAAGTGATGTGTCCTCAGAGTACTACTATAAGCTATTACTCATGTGACTAGTAATAAAATACATGGATACTAGGAATCATCACAAGTCGAGCACGCAGCCGTTAATACAATACTTTGACAACACAATGGCTCCAGTAGTGTTGCAGTACCACGACACGCAGTCATGCAAATATTACAAACATGCATCACATACACATTAGGCCATACTGGTCACAAACATCCTGCAAAAACAAGTTTATGCATAGAATCGCAATCTCTACGGATAGGGGTCGAGGGGTTTCCTCATGGGTTCGAAGGGCGCGCCGGACATTCGTGAAAAAGCAGATCCAATCTATGCAATTTTTACATAGGATTTTGATCGGCAAATCATATTTACCACAAATCGACTCTGTTCGATTCGACCAATTTGTATCGATCTTCGCATGCGCAACCGGTTTACGTGTCACCGTCTACCACGATGGCGAATCCGACCGGTAGGGGTATGTTGTTTCACGACCTTAGCGGCATGATCACGGTACATCGATTATTAATCTAGGTTCGATTCGATCAATCATATTGATCTTCGCATTCCATGGCCGGTTTCGTGTCACTGTCTCACCCGATGGCGAATCCGACCGGTAGGGTATGTTGTTTCACGACCTTAGCGGCATGATCACGAAAGCGGATCAATCCATTACGAGAACTATACAATCGATCACATCGATCATACCGATTTACATATCGCCATATGCAAATCACGAACCTATAACATGACGAAAGCGCTCTCGATACCCTTTGTTGGAAGCGGTAGGCTACACTAGCGCAAATTAAAAATTCTACCCGTAAACCAAGATCACTGCGATTATAGATCACGGTCTTACCACTAGGCGTGCGGTGCGGAAGTTGATGCGACCGCGTCGGGCGGTGTAGTCGTACTCGGTTGATGCGATGCGTCGGGGCAAAGTAGTCGTACTACTTCCTCGTCCTCGTCGCGGCGTCCACGTCGGCTCCTTTCTTGCGGTTCGTCCCAACGCCACGCATGCGGCGCCTCAAAGGTATCCACACGTGCGGGAGGAAGCGGCGACGCGCGGACTACTAGATCGCGCGGCGACTAGGGCGTGGGAGGGTGGCGGCGGGGTTTGAGGATGTCACGAAAACTCAACCCTCAACAGTGGCGCCTGCCCTCCTTTATAGGCGTCCTTATAATGGGCTTCTACGAATAGAGGCCCATTAGGACTCAATGCCCGATCTAATTTAGATCCAATCCGAATTAGGCTTGACCCTTAAGTGTGTGACCTATGGTTCACATATGTTTAGACATGACGCGAGTACATACTTGGTCAATAGTTGGTAGCGGCCTCTAGCAAGGCGTGCCAACTCCTAAACATACGTAAAGATCATATCGGACGAACCATCACAACGTTATGTACATGCCAATCCCTTTGCCTCACGATATTCAATCGAGCTCCAAGTCGACCACTCTTTCTCGATCACGTGATCAGAATCCCTTACTAGGTTAACTCTTAACCTTAAGTAGCATGGCCATGCATTACGGATCCGATCACTCGAGGCCCAGAGATATCTCTCTCGGTAGAGAGGGCAAATCCCATCTCGACCGACCATGCCTCGCGACATGCTTCATGACAAACCAAAGCTACCTTTATAACTACCCGATTCACGGAGTAGCGTTTGATAGCCCCTAAGTAGGTCGATTCACATCTCAAGTACATACGACAATCTCGTGTCTAAGGACAAGGCGTACACATTGTGTAGAGAGAACCATAAGAATAATTACTATGTCTCATGTTGGGTCGGTCCAACCCCATGTTCTAAACATGTGTCCACATTATTGGTTTGACATCTCCATGTCTATGACCTGTGAAACATGGTCATCAACCGATACATGTGCTAATCCATCATTCACGTGTGTCCTCACATGAACTCCGACTAGGGACAACTTTAGAATAACCATACAAGTAAAGAGTTTCACAAACAAGTCACATACTTGTTAATCAACACAAAGGCAATATTCAAGGAACATTTATTAAATCATGGATACAATGAAATATCATCATCAATATGATTGCCTCTAGGGCATATCTCCAACAGGGGCATTGGTTCGGTATACCTGTCCCGGACAACACCCGTGGTGTCCCTCGAACATGGCTGAGGATATTTAGTCAATGTCTGGCGGATGCACCGAACGAGGTTGTTAGGACGCATCTCGTCGCTTACCTTCTTCATTTCTTCCGTTGGGATCTGTTTCCCACTACACAAGATGGTTGGGTTTACCCCAGCTTCGTCCACATCACCAAGTCTTTGGCTAAAGCGGAGGCTCATTACAGTTGGGGATTAGTCGTCCTTTGCGATACATACAGGGGGTTGTGTGATACTTCGCGGCGCGACACCAGTCTGAAACTGGTCCTTGCTATCTGTTACGTGCTCTTACAACTGTAGAGTTGGGAGCACTTCCCTGTTGGAGAGGCCCACTATCCGGACAGTAGTACACCTATACCTCGAGTTGACGACCCGATAGACGGGTCCACTATCGGCACCCGGTGGACTGCTGCCAAGTTACGCTGGGCCATGGACAGACTGACAAGGTGCTACCCGGTGTTCCACAACGAGTTCGAGTCGTTGCACGACGACAACATCACATGGGCTCCATGGAGCCCAAAATTTGTGAACATGGTAGCGCCACACGGACTATCCGTGCAATGCACACAAGACGTCAGATTATGGACGACGACCTGCCACCTGGTGTTTTCCCATATAGTGGAGGCATACGCGCTGCGGCGCGTAATGCAACAGTTTGATCTGTACCAGCTTGTGCCCCCTCCGATGGCAGGATCATGCAGCGAGCCATCCACTTATGAGTCCAACTCCATCCTAGTAATGTTTGCAGTTCATACCTACATCTGTTGTTCCGGCATCAATCGTTCTCGAATGCAGGCAATCGAGGGCAAGCCGACTTGCTAAGGACAAGGCAGTCCAGCATGAGTGGGTTGCGACTTGGACGGACACGATGCACAATAAAGTTCTACAGGAGCAGCAGCTGTACGACGTACGGATATACCATCAGTACGTCGAGTGGTATGTACCATGATCGCACACCAGACTCACCCATCCTCCATTGGAGCGTCTGGAGCAGGTCACGCACGAGGAGAGGCTCTGCCACTCATTCAATAGACATAGCGCTTTGCGGTGTGACGACACCGTAAAACACTAACAACTTTTGCTCGCTTCATTGATGATATTTGTACTGTTTTGTCACTGAACAAGTGTTGTATGTCACTTCAGTTCAAGCGGCTGCAGTGGATCGCAAGAGCATAAGAGATCGCCATCCGCAGCCCAGAGCACACCGTACCAGGGCTTCTCAACACTATCAAGTACATCTTTGCGGAGTCCAAGAATATAATAAAGAACATGAGCTGTGGTCGGTCGAGAGACGACGTCCTACGTACACGCGGAGCACTGAGTGGCCCACCTGCTAGGTCGGCACGACCTAGTCGGACCGATGGGCATCATAGCGCTCCTCGTCGGTCATCCGCATTGCAGATCGGCAGGGAGGTAAGTTATGTACAAATTTTATGTCCTGAATTTTTATTACGCCTTAGGTTGTGCTAACATCACGTCGTCTTCCAGCCGCACATCTGTTAGGATGCATCACTTTGCTGTCCGCACCCTCTACTCAGACTAGCACTCCCCCTCGGTCATCTGCATTGCACATCGGGGAGGTACGAGATGTTCAGGTTAGATCCTGAATACTGATTTCACCTAACATTATTCCATCTTGCAGCCTTCAGTTGAGCGTGGGGGTGACGACCATCCGTCAACCGATGAGGAGACGGCCATCCAGCTACTGCTAGGGAGTAGTACACAGTGCTAGGGTTTGGACCGTGGCACCCAAGGCGCCCACCCCTGTCGTACGTTAACCAGTAGAGAGTACCGTACCAAGGCAAGAGCTCCTTTAGGGTGGCTGGTACATCATACGGTCAAGGCCAGAGCTCCTCCGTACCAAGGGATGTGCAGACATCGTACCCGGGGGGCGGACGATCCTGGCACGGATTTCTTGAATCGTTCATTATGATATGATTATAGGTGGTAACCAATTTGTTATGACTCAGCTCAAGAACACTGATGTTGGACAGACTCAGCTGGGCCAGAGTCAGTTTGCTGATGCACATTCGCCTACTCAACGGTCTCCGTACCCCCTCCGAACCGACACACGTTCTCCGGACCGGTTAACGTATCCTACGGGACATGCTCAACTCAAAACCAGAACACACACACAGACGCAATGAGCAGAGAGTGACTCAGACAAGTGAGTCATATTGTATCTCGTGTGTGCATTGCGTAGATGTTGTGCGCTTAATGCAAAATTTATTTGTATAGTATTATCGGAGTACATCAATTCTAGAGACGACTGCAACGCCAGAGATTCACATTAAACCCTAAAACACTTGAGGTTCACATGAAATCATAAATCCCTATAACACCCGAGGTTCACATTCACAACCCTAAAACACCTGAAAATCATTCACATGAAATCATGAAACCTAAAACCCTAATTTCCCTAAAACCTTGCCCTAACCCTAAAGCTGTGCTACCAGGGCATGGCAGTGCACAAGGGCGTGCCCCTAGGGCACGTCAGAGGGTGTCCAAGTGCTGGAGGCACAACATGGTCACGTCGCAGCACGAGGAAGGAGGTTGTGGCCCGGGGCACTGCAGTGCCTTGTTCGGCCTGCAGGGGGGCACGACGCGCCTTGTGCCCTTGTCTGGCCCCTAGGGGCGTGGTAGCAGTGATGTGGCGGCACGGGCGGTGTATGGCCCCCCAGGGAGCGATGGAGATGGCGTTTGGGCACAGAGGGCACGTTTTGGACACGTGTCGGCCGTTGGCATGTCCATTGTGCTATTTTTGGTATTACAGCGTGTGGACGACCAATTTTCTTAATCTTGGCGCCAACGGTGCCATTTTGGCCAAAAACTCCCATATAAGGCGCGAGGAGAGACATAAATTTGGTACTATTATGTAAGATATTATGAATTTATAATTATAAAAAAGAGTGTAGATTGTTTTACTTTTGGTGGATCCATGATTGCCAGTACAAAACATGTTTGTCATTGATTCCTCCTTTAGGAAGCCCATAGTAGTAAAAGCATTGTCTTTCACACAATGGACCGCGGCAACTACTAATACAACATCATGATATTTGATTTTCTAATTTGTTAGATCCTATCATACAAACCATACTTGTCAGTTCCATTCCGGAGGCCATACCGATTTGGCTCTTGGAATGGTACATTCTGGTATCAACCCATACCGGTGTACCATTTCGGAGTTTAATATAATAATATATATTTAGAAGTATAAATATGTTTAATTGTATGCACAATAAATTTCAATTGTAATATTACTCCAAATACATAGCAGTAGGATCAAATATAACATACACTTCAATGAGTTCAATAGAAAGTATTATCAATTCCGTCAGTATGATCGGTATCGAGCCGGTATGGCCAGTATTGACGGGTACCATAGCTGGTACAGAACGCATGGCTACTATGTACCATTTTAGATAGCGGAATGATACATATCAGCCATACCGGTCGGTACGGAAACAATATTGATAAGTTTGATACAAACTGCTACAAAAACAATTTGTATATCATAAAATAATCAAGGCTCAAACTATACTAAAGAATAGAGCCAGGGAACACAAACCGTGATCGTGAAGGCTAACACTTTGATGCTTGTTTTGAGCGTAGAAAAAATGGTTTTAATTGGTCATTAATTAAGCTTTTCAGCCCCCATAAACACACACGTCAATCCTACCATAAGTTGATTGACAGTGGCCAATAAATCGTAGGGGCCAGGCTAGTACCGTAGACACACCATTTTCATGATACGTTGTGCGCTGCAGCGTGAAGCAGCAAACGCGCACGTCAGCGAATATTCTCTCTGTCGTCACCCAGCTAGAGGACAGCGTAGTTGGCTGACCTGAGCTGAGCTCTGTGCGCCACTGCCCGTAGCAGATTCGATCGGCTGACTCCCCAGGCGTGCGCAGTGCACTGCACTGCACGGCGATGGCACGGCACGCGAAGGTGCAAGACGCCGACCGAATCTGCCCAAAACGGAAGCCTAGACTGTTTTGGCCCTGTAGCGCATATTAATTCTTAAAGTAGCTCTTTTTATATCATAATTTCAGATTTAGCCACTCTTAACTTGCGTCTTTGCCGTCCGGCCGGCAAAGATCGAAGATCATGCGCGTCCAAACCGTAGCACCTAGGTGCCGCCACCACGTCTGGCAAAGATCTAAGATGCCGCGGTCGGTTCGGAAGACGTAGATCTTTGCTCGCAGCGCGAAGATCTCGCATGACCCGCGCGGCTCGCTGCGCGTGTGTGCGGCGGCAGCAGCTTGATGTTGCGTTTGGCTCAATGAACACCTTAGGTGTCGCCAATTGACACTGGAAGCACCTAGATGCGCCAATTGGCACAACATGTACTCGATTCTTTGCCGCCCCGACGGCGGCGAGTCTTAGGATGAGGCTAAAACTGGAATTTTAACGCTGAAGAGGCTAGTTTAGGAATTAATTTGCGCTACAGGATCAAAACAGTCCAGAATTCCCCCAAAACGATGCGGCCCGTGTCCCCCGGACGCCACGCGCCCGGTCGCTTCCCGAATTTTTTCGCAGGCCCGGAGGAAGCAGAGAGAGAGAGCTCATCAATTACACGGAGCAAAACACACGTGGCGCCGTGCGATTGGATGGGATTGCGTCACTAGGGCTTATGCCTTGCTCGGGCGACGTGGCTCAGCGTAGTTGGTCCTGCTAACGTCACCGGTGGCCAAAGGATTCCTCGCGTGCCGATCCGCGCAAAGCGGTGCGCGAGCGACAAAAGGCAGCCCTGCCGTCTACTGCGGGTGGGCCCAACTATAATGTAGCCCCACTGCTCAGTGACCTGGCCGTGGAGACCCTTTCTCGCGTGGTGGCAGGCCCAATGGGCCGGGAAGCCCAAATCCCCAAGAGGCAGCATGAGGCGTCACCTGATGACGTAGCCGCATCCTCCGGGGTCAAGTAAGGCATCCCATCAAAAAAACTCAAAACTCCGTTCCTTACCCGTTAATCAACCCGCTCATCTTATCATCGAATCAAATAGCCGCCACGTTGACGAGCTCCCTCGCTTGCTGACACACGTGCCCCACCTGCAGACACACAAGAGTCCAAGGAGATGAAGCGATAAAAGCCCACGAAATTCCCCCTATTTAAGCGGCCACTAAACTAGTACCACCCCTCTTCGTGCCGATCGATTTCTTTACCCAGCAATAGTAAAATAGTATACTCCATAAAGAACAGGGGAAAACGAAGGCTTCCTTCAATCCTTCCCCTCCCTTTCGATCCCGCACCGGCACCGCACTGCACCACAAACCGCGTCCTCTCCCAGTCTCCCTGCCGCCGGGTTCCGGTTCCATGTGATATCGCCGCGGTGGCGGCCGGAAACCCTAGGAGCCTCTCCTCTCCGTTCGAATCTCAGGTCGCGACCAATGGGCAAGGGCGGGCAGGACGAGGGCAAGCGCCGGGACGGATCCGACTCCTCCGGGTCGGAGCCGGCCTTCCCGGCGTGGGCGCGCACGCCTAGCGAGTGCCAGGCGGAGCTGGGCGTATCGGCGGACTGCGGGCTCAGCTCCGAGGAGGCGGCGGCGCGGCTGCGGCGGTACGGGCCCAACGAGCTGGAGCGGCACGCGGCGCCGTCGGTGTGGAAGCTGGTGCTCGAGCAGTTCGACGACACGCTCGTGCGCATCCTGCTCGCCGCGGCCGTGGTGTCGTTCGTGCTCGCGCTCTACGACGGTGCCGAGGGCGGCGAGGTCGGGGCCACCGCCTTCGTCGAGCCGCTCGTCATCTTCCTCATCCTGATCGTCAACGCCGTGGTCGGGGTCTGGCAGGAGAGCAACGCCGAGAAGGCGCTCGAGGCGCTGAAGGAGATCCAGTCCGAGCACGCTACCGTCAAGCGTGACGGCCGGTGGTCGCATGGGCTCCCGGCGCGCGACCTCGTTCCCGGAGACATCGTCGAGCTCCGCGTGGGCGACAAGGTCCCCGCGGACATGCGTGTGCTCCAGCTTATCAGCTCTACCCTCCGCGTCGAGCAGGGCTCCCTCACTGGCGAGACCGCTTCGGTTAACAAGACCAGCCACAAGATCGCGCTGGAGGACACAGACATCCAGGGAAAGGAATGCATGGTATTTGCTGGCACCACTATTGTCAACGGCAGCGCCGTCTGTGTCGTGACGGGCACTGGCATGGCCACCGAAATAGGCAAGATCCATGCGCAGATTCAGGAGGCCTCGCAGGAGGAGGATGACACGCCGCTGAAAAAGAAGCTCAATGAGTTTGGTGAGGCGCTGACTGCCATAATTGGGGTGATATGTGCCTTGGTTTGGCTCATCAACGTGAAGTATTTCCTTACCTGGGAGTATGTGGATGGGTGGCCGAGGAATTTTAAGTTTTCATTCGAGAAGTGCACATATTACTTTGAGATTGCAGTCGCACTGGCCGTTGCAGCGATTCCAGAGGGCCTTCCAGCTGTGATCACCACATGCTTGGCACTCGGCACAAGGAAGATGGCACAGAAGAATGCACTTGTAAGAAAGTTGCCAAGTGTTGAGACATTAGGTTGCACAACAGTGATTTGCTCCGATAAGACAGGTACTTTGACCACCAACCAGATGTCAGCGATGAAGCTTGTGGCAATTGGGAGGTGGCCTGATACACTTAGGAGCTTTAAGGTTGATGGAACCACTTATGATCCAAGTGATGGGAAGATACATGATTGGCCAAGTTTGAGCATGGATGAAAATCTCCAGATGATTGCAAAGATAGCTGCAGTTTGCAATGATGCAAGCATTGCACACTCTGAGCATCAGTATGTTGCTACTGGGATGCCCACAGAGGCTGCTTTGAAGGTATGATTTGTTAATGCAATGAGATTTATGCTGTATGCTGCTTCTACTAGCGTGTTCTAGACTATAATTGGAATGCTCTTAAGATGACATTGTTTCCATTAACAATTGTTTGATCATTTGGACTGTTGAGTGATTGTGTATATGTGGCAGGTTTTGGTTGAGAAAATGGGGCTTCCTGGTGGATATACTCCATCTCTGGATTCATCCGATTTGCTAAGTATGTTGATTTCTTCTGTGCAGTCTAAAATATAATCTAAGGGCATTATTAGCTTTTTATATATAGAATTAGGAATAATTATTTTTCTTTATTGTTTCAAGGGTGCTGTCAGTGGTGGAACATTGCTGCTAAGAGGGTAGCGACTCTGGAATTTGATCGTACCAGAAAATCAATGGGAGTTATTGTGAAAAAAGCAGACTCAGGAAAGAATTTGCTGCTTGTCAAGGTATTATGAATCATTCATATCATTAGTTAATGTTGCAAAATTAGCAAATGTCCTCTTTTGTATCATAAGTGTCCTAATGCACTGCAATAATCTGTTTATGAAATCTGCTTTACTCCTATTTTATTCTTTATAATGCCGGAAACAACATACTTGTGGATTGTCATGGTCAAACCACGGTGCTTTTTTTGGCCCTCTTTTTATCCTGAAATTATGGTAGAAGCTTTGCCATATTGTCAATTCTTTTTATCTATATTATCAACGCCTATTTGTATTTTCATTTTACTTCCTTCAGTTAGTTATGGATGCAGCTACCACTTGGCATTGATTTCTATGTTTGCTTCTGTGATGGCAAGTGTCATGTTATGTTGTTGCTTGCGATGTTTGTTGGTCATGTCATTTTCTCTGTCCTATGACTGTATTCATGGTAAAATTGTACTCTTGCAGGGAGCGGTAGAAAATTTGCTAGAGAGAAGTGCCTATATTCAGTTGCTTGATGGATCTGTTGTGCTCTTGGATGAAGGTTCCAAGGCACTCATATTGTCAACACTTAGTGAAATGTCTGCTAGTGCATTGCGCTGTTTGGGCTTTGCATACAAGGAAGATTTGGCGGAATTTGCAACATATGATGGAGAAGAGCATGCAGCTCACAAATATCTGCTTGATCCTTCATACTACTCTTCTATAGAGAGTAATCTGATATTTTGTGGTTTTGTTGGTCTAAGGGTGAGAACTTCCTGTGCTTCATGGAGATAATCCAATTAAGATTACTAAATAATAATTTATTAATATGTGTTTCTAAGTTGACAAATGCATGTACCTTTTAACATTATACTTTGCAGGATCCTCCCCGAGAAGAAGTCCACAAAGCAATTGAAGATTGCAGAGCTGCTGGAATACGTGTTATGGTGATCACAGGCGATAACAAAGAAACAGCAGAGGCAATATGCCGTGAGATTGGGGTTTTTGGTCCCAATGAAGATATTAGTTCAAAGAGCTTCACAGGGAAGGAATTCATGGCTCTTTCTGATAAGAAGAGGCTCTTGAGGCAAACGTGTGGCCTTCTCTTCTCCAGGGCAGAGCCAAAACATAAGCAGGAAATAGTTAGATTGCTTAAAGAAGATGGTGAAGTGGTTGCAATGACTGGCGATGGGGTGAATGATGCACCAGCTCTGAAATTGGCCGATATTGGAGTGGCGATGGGCATTACAGGGACTGAGGTCTGCCTTCTTGCTTTGTTATCAAACTGTTGTTATTCTTTCAAGTTATGTCTTTTAAGAAGATTCATTTGTAATTGGTCGGTCGCACATTTTCGTGGAAGAGTGGCACCTACTGGACATTTTGAGAGTACCATATGGGGCTGCACCTTTCATATGCAATGTAACCATTTTCTTAGGCTTCTGGATTGGCTTATGATATTTAAAAATGGAAGAGTGGGGCTGCACCTTTCATATGCAATGTAACCATTTTCTTAGGCTTCTGGATTGCCTTATGATATTTAAAGTAATTTCTGCTTGCAATTACTATAGTTTAGCTATGCTCATACCACCTCCATTTCTTAGTCATTTTATGCAATGTTTGCACGTCTCCTTGCCCTGTTACCCATTGGTCCCTGTATGACTACTCCCTACCAAACATTTGATGCTAGCAAGAAACTACTTAAGATCCACATAATAGGTCTTAGATAGTGAATATACATAAGATTTTTTATTTCCTTTATTTTTTCCCTATTTTCACCTTGTCTTTTTTTTTTTTGCTTGGTAATTTCTCTCAGTAGTTTTGATCTCATGGTGTTTTTTTGCTCTCTATGCTGTATCCCTTTTTTGAAAAGTATGTATGGCTTGGTTCTCTGTTTGACCAAAGAGTGCATGCTATGTGTGGTGTGGATAAGATCTTATGCAAAATTTTAAAATTGACACATGCATGTAGACATGTGCACAGACCAAAATAATAAAGAATACAGAATTCTGCACAATCTGTTTCCCTTGTCTGCCTGTCCAGAATCTTGACACACCTTCAGATTTCTCAGTTCCTGATGAAAGCATGTGGTTGTTAGTTGTTTTGACATGTACAGAGTGGAATTCTGACATTTTTTCCTGATAATTTGTAATAGGTTGCAAAAGAAGCTTCAGATATGGTGCTTGCAGATGATAACTTCAGTACAATAGTTGCAGCAGTTGGTGAAGGGAGGTCTATTTACAACAATATGAAGGCTTTTATAAGGTCCGTCTTTAGATCAGCTATGACTAACCTTTTATTTTGATTATTATATTTGACAAGTTAAAATCAAAATGCAACCAGTTCATGTGAGCTATGTGGCATTGCAGATATATGATCTCTTCGAACATTGGAGAAGTTGCCTCCATATTCCTAACGTCAGCTTTAGGTATACCGGAAGGCCTCATCCCTGTGCAACTTCTGTGGGTCAATCTTGTTACAGATGGCCCTCCTGCAACGGCTTTGGGGTTCAACCCACCTGATAAAGATATCATGAAGAAACCTCCTCGAAGAAGTGATGATTCATTGATTACTCCTTGGATTCTGTTTCGGTATATGGTATGTTTTCCTGTGGACCATGTACTTGTATATCCTTATACATACTTTTTAACAACTTATAAATATATAGCTTTTTTATGTGACTAAGTATAAGGTTCATCAACCCAACAAAAATAAGCATTGGTGTATCACCAAACATAGAATGGCCAGGAATAGGACGTGGATCTGTTGGTCATATTGGTTTTTGTGATTTGATTAAATGCTCACTACATGGATAAATTATAATTGGCCATATTGACTAAATCAAGTGGTTTCAGACTTCTAGCTTAAAAGATAATATGTGAAATTATGTCAAGTAATGGCTTGTGCGTGTATGTGCCTGCAAGTGTTGGTCTTTTTTTTTTTTTGAGAGAGAGGCTGGAAGTGTTGGTCTAAGTGATTCACCACTGAATAAGAAGGAACACATGCGCGGCGCGCGCGCCGGGGGGGTGGGGGGACAGAGCATCATGATTCATGACTAACCATTAACCAGCCTTGCAGCTTATTGATTTTGAAGTCAATCACATAGAGTATTGATGTCCTGCAGTTGGCTAATGCATACAATACACTGCCTGGACCTTATTGTACTCCTGATTCGTTGTACTTACTTGAAATCCGTGTCAATCATATGTGTAGGTCATTGGGCTGTATGTTGGAATTGCAACGGTGGGGGTCTTCATCATCTGGTACACTCATGGCTCTTTCCTGGGAATTGACCTGGCTGGTGATGGTCACACTCTTGTCTCATACTCCCAGCTCTCAAACTGGGGACAGTGCCCATCATGGGAGGGTTTCAAGGTCTCACCATTCACAGCAGGAGCGCGGAAATTCGACTTTGATGCGAACCCATGTGATTACTTCCAGGGCGGCAAAATAAAAGCGACGACCCTCTCTCTGTCTGTCTTGGTGGCCATTGAGATGTTCAACTCGCTGAATGCTCTGTCGGAGGATGGCAGCCTTCTGAGCATGCCTCCGTGGGTTAACCCGTGGCTTCTTCTGGCAATGTCCGTGTCGTTTGGGCTGCATTTCTTGATCCTCTACGTGCCTTTCCTTGCCCAGGTCTTCGGGATTGTGCCCCTCAGTTTCAACGAATGGCTTTTGGTGATAGCAGTTGCCTTCCCAGTGGTGCTCATCGACGAGGTTCTCAAATTTGTGGGGCGGTGCTTGACCGCCCGTGCCAGAAAACAATCAGGAAAGCGGAAGGAAGAGTAGATGCTAGTCATCAGTATTAGATTTCTAGTTGTGCCATGGGGGAATCGGCACCTGATGTAAGACCACATTATTTCTCTCTCCAAGGGCTCGTTCTTTGTCGGGAGAATGTTCGAGAACATGACCATGCGGGGCAAGTTGGGGTATTCTATAGAACTCATAATCAGGCCGCGAGTTTAACAGACTGCGACTGCGTTTATTCATTGTAACAAGAATTGATATTATGAATGTGCTGGAGAGACAGCACGTTTTCAATTTTTTTATGCTCACTTGTTTCTAGAACCTTGCACTTACATCCATGAAATATTCTGCTCTGAATCCAAGGGCACATGTTGCTCTGTGCAGGTCTGTCTCTGAGCCCCCCTGTTCATATAACATTCTGCTGATATTGGCACCTATGTATATATAATCCACAGCAAAGGCAGTAGTACTTGTTTCTAAAAGTTCAGGGGTTCTATTACTCCTATCTGGTATGATACGTGTTTTTGAGAACTCTGGTATGATACATCATTACATCATACAATTGTACAAGTTTTCTCTACATGAAAGAATGTACATCGTTTTTTGAAATTTACCTACTTGTAGAATCAAAATTGAGATATACATGTCCTTGTAGCACATGGTAGGATGCAAGAAAATTTTGGCCTCACTTACCCTCCTCGCTCTTGATCATCCTGGAGAATACTCTCCTCATGGACATGTCGTCAAGGTCCCCCAAGTTCGGAGTCATGGCGGTGTCAGTCGCGACGCTCGCAATCGACTGGCTACGCTCAACCTGGGGCGTTGTCCCGGGGGCGGCCTGCATGCCGTCGGTGCCGGAGCTGTCTGGCGACGCCTCCTGCAGCTGCAGCGCGAACTCGAGGCACCAGAGCACGTCCCCCATGGCCGGGCGCTCCACGCCGTACTCCGCGAGGCACTTCTTGGCGGTGTCCGCGAACTTCTTGAGCGAGGCCGGCCGTATCGTCCCTGCTATCCTCTGGTCGACGATCCGGTCGAGCTCGCCGTTCTTGAGCCACTGCATCGCCCACTCCGCCAGGTTCACCATCTCCCGCGTCAGCGTCGGGTCGATGACCGCGCGGGCGCAGAGCACCTCGAGCAGGACCACGCCGAAGGAGTAGACGTCCGACTTCTCCGTCAGCATCTGCCGCCGGAAGTACTCCGGGTCGAGGTACCCGAAGCTGCCCTTCACGGCGGTGCTGACGTGCGTCTTGTCCAGCTCCGGCCCGGTCTTAGACAGCCCGAAGTCGGCGACCTTGGCCATGAAGCTGTCGTCGAGGAGGATGTTGGCCGACTTGACGTCCCGGTGGATGATCGCCTTGGCGGAGCCGGTGTGGAGGTAGTGCAGCCCCCGGGCGGCGCCGATGCAGGCCTCCAGCCTCTGCTTCCACGGCAGGGGAGGGAGGTCGGAGCCGTAGAGGTGGCTCCGGAGCGTGCCCTTGGCCATGTACTCGTACACCAGGATCATCTCTCTGCGCTCGTCACAGTAGCCGATGAGCGAGACGAGGTGGCGGTGGCGCAGCCGGGACAGCAGCCCAATCTCCGTGCGGAACTCGTTGAGCCCCTGCTGCGACCGCCGGTTGCCGCGCTTGACGGCCACCCGCGTGTCGTCGCGCAGCGTGCCCTTGTACACCTTCCCGAAGCCGCCCACGCCGATGACCATCCCCTCGTCGAACCCGCACGCCGCCTCCTGGAGCACCGCGAAGGGAACCGGTGCCCGACGCCGGCGTTGTTCTGACCGAGCTTGACGGTGTTGCTGTTGGTCTCGCCGAAGTTGCGGGAGCCCAGCGCGCTCGCCGAGAACGGCGCCCAGGTGTTCGACGGCTGCTTCTCCGGCTTCCTCCTTCGTACCATCCTGAAGGCGATGAACACGAGAGCCATCACCATCGTGAATCCGCCAACGGCCGAGCCGGCGATGATCCCAATGGTGATCTTTGAGCTGCGCAGCGACGCGGCGCCAGCGCCGGAGCCGGTGCTCCCGACCATTCTCATGATCTCGAGGCCGTTCAGGTAGCCGTCCGGCAACGCGTTGCCCACCGTCGACGGCCCGATGCTCACGGTGATCACGCCCGTCGCGTCCTTGGCGCCCAGGACGAAGTCCTTGTACACCGGCACGGCCAGCGTGTTGAACGTGTATTCCGAAATATCATAGTCCGCGAGCACCCGCCATCCGCCGACGTAGACGTTGAAGGCCATTGTGTTCGCCGCCTTGCTGACGATGTCGCAGAAGTGGAACCGGAGCAGGTACCCCGACCCGGCCGGCGCGTCGAACCGCCACGTCATGTTGAACTGCAGGTTCATGGTGCTGTTCATCAGCGCCTTGTTCAGCTCCGTCGCCGTGGCGTAGACCGCGTCCGGAGCGGTCACGCGGGTGGCGAAGCCCGCCATGTAATGGAGCGTCGAGGGCGGCACTACTCTGTGCACCGCGAAGGCGCTGTCGATCTGGAAGCTCTGGTCCGGCAACCATGTCCTCCACAGCGTGTCGTTCTTCGGCGTGATCTTGGGGGAGCCCATGTTAATCCTGTGGATCGTCTCCAGCGCCTGCGTCGACAGTCCGGTGTACTGGCTCAGCGGGCCCACCACCTGCGCCGTGTCGGCGATGAGGTCGTCCGGTTGCGACACGACCTCGATAGCGTTCACGAACGCGAGCTTGCCCGTCGGCGTGAAAGCAATCACCAGCTTGCCACCGGCGACGTTCACCGAAAACTCCCTGACCACGGCCTCGCCTTTCTTGGGCGTGTACCCGTCGACTAAGACCACGCTCTGCACAGACACCTTAAACGCGGCGTCCGCGGCGAGGTCGTAGGACTGGAACGGGAAGGGGAAGAAGTAGAGGCGGACGAAGAACCGACCAGGCTTCTTTATTGCGAACGTGTAGGAAGCCGGCGCCGTGAATATGCGCGCGTACTGATACAGCACCAGCTCATCGGACCCGGCGACCGAGCTCGCCGACGCCTCAACGCTCTGGGGCGCCGTCAGCACCGTCGTAGCCGGTAGACGGGCGTCCCCGAAGAACCCACGGCCGTCGACGGTGCCGCTCGCCGACGTGCCGCAGAGGACGAGATTATCCGCTGGGGTAAACGCGCGGGCACCTGCGCATAGCACCGAGACGATGACGAGCTGCACAAGCATGTCAAGAACTGGTGCCATGGACATGGTACAAGAACTCCGGCAAAAGCATCGGCGGCGGCTCTTGACTAGAAGCAGGCCATGAACAACTCCACGGGACAAAGACGGTGAGACTGGCTGCAGATGACTACTACTAGAGGAGGTGTTCAGAACTCGCAGCTTGACGATGATTTGACACACTAGTAACTGGCAACTACTATCCACAGGAAAGTGAATCAGTGCTTAGTTATTGGTTATCGGATTAGGCATGGAGGTAATACTGGAGCGATGAAAGAGCTTGGAGGTGGTGGGATATTTGATTAGCTGGGGAGCATTGCAGTGTCATTTTCTGACGATCTCAGGCAGAGAGTATCTTTGGATATTTTTATCAGGAGCCTTTTAATGCTGTCATTTTCCTGGTTTACTGGTTGTCCGCAAATATTAGCCATGTGATTTGGTAGCTTTATGGTCATGTAATTCTGAAGAAAAAGCTAACATAGTATTTAAAAAAGACATGTCAATCTCAGACATGGTGCAGTTTTTCTGGGTACTGACCACCTAGACTTTACTACTCAGGCTACTTGGAGTGAGAATTACACTAATGACTCAGTCTTTAACCGTCTACAAATGCTTCTTGAATCTTCCTTTTGAGCTCATGACAAACAGTAAGCCACAAATCTAGTTCTTTACCTGCCTTGTGATTATGAACTCAAAACTGATTGTTCAGTGTGCTTGTGTGCACTATTGTCAAGTCCCACATTGACATATTGGCAGATGAAAACGAAGGGGGACGACGAAGAATCGAGGACAAGCGAGGCGTTTCGTCAAGGAAATGCACCCTCTGATCCTCAGGCACAAAATAAAGGTGGTTATCGATCGGCCGTACTGCATTAGTGCTCCGTTTGCGTCGTAAAGTGAGAAGGACGGGAGGAAGACCCCAACCACCTCGCCTGGGTCGTCCACCAGACCACCGCACTCGCACGCAACCGGAGCAGTCGTCGTTTTCATGCCACCGTCGTGCGTGCCACGCACCGAATCGTTTTTCTAATCTGCCGGTGTACACGTTTGGGCTTGGATGGTA
The DNA here is from genome assembly GCA_036346255.1 of Ampelocalamus luodianensis. Lineage (NCBI taxonomy): Eukaryota > Viridiplantae > Streptophyta > Magnoliopsida > Poales > Poaceae > Ampelocalamus > Ampelocalamus luodianensis. The sequence goes on along the minus strand of CM070622.1, from coordinate 18,426,007 downwards.
GTGGTGCTAATATGGTAATGGAGTCCGATTGATTGGCATATATATTCGGTCTCATTTTCTGGATTTCAGACGGGGGAAAAACACAGTGTGCCTTCGCTTATTCCTTCTCATCAGCCAGTTAAGTCCCTCCCATGAACAACTTGATTCCGTACCCATGGCGGTAGTGCAGATAAAAGAGGAAGTGAAAACTGTATGTTCCTGTACACGCATGCAGGGAGGCCGTCGAGTACGCACAACGGCGAGAGATGAATAGGTTATGAGCTATACTCGACTGAGGGATAATGCAAGCACGCATGATTGGCATCGCTAATACGATACGCGTCGGCGCCGCGAGGGAAACATCCAAGTGCCCAACTGATCCAAGGGGCGGTGCAGCTGTTACGGGCGCGTTCGCGAGTTGACCGACGGATCGAGTTCGGGTTCGGAACCTCCGGTGGGGAACGGCTGGAGAGAGTGTCGAGACTCGAGAGGTGGTGGAAAGCGACGCGTTACGCGGCGTTCTCTGTCTAGCTTCGTGTCATCACGCGCTCGTCCTCCCTGACTATGCGTACGGCGTGCTTTGCGTGCGTGCGTGCATGTATTTTATTTTATTGCAAAATTGGCTACAACACATTATAATTTGGTGTAATTGGTAGTAGAATATATAAATTTTGTGTTTTTGTCAAAAGACATTTAAAAACATGTCTTTTTGCTCTTGGGCACTGAGACTACTATTATGTCATTTTCGGACAAGAGAGGAGAGAGAAAATATGCGAAATGCCCTAATTGCCTTGGATCGAACCAATTGGTTGTTGGCCCAGCCGGACTATTTAGGGTCGTTCCCGACCCGACCGATCCCATTTCGATCCCATCCCTCTCTCGCATTGGTGACAAGCTATGCATTGGCACAATGGCCTAGATGACGTGAGCATGACATGTTTCAGGATGATTCGGAATGGACAGGGGTGGTCCTCGGCAATAGGGAGTCCTAGGGTGGCTGGCACGACATAAAGGCGATGCCGGTGATTGGCAGAGGCAGCTGTAGGTGGAGGCGGACGACGGCGACGACATTCCAGTGAGGGCGATGTGAGCATGGCGTAGAACGTGACATGGGGATGAAGATGATGGAATCAATGATGGTAGGGGCTCACCAACGGTGGGGCAATCGACGATGATGACGCTCGGATGACGACGAGGAAGATGGCTTCGATTCCGACGAACCACTACATGAAAGACGAAATTGTTTAAGGAAAAAGATAGATCGGGACGTGGAACACATTTTGACATGGACAAAACTTCAGGGAGCTCACCAAACCAGTATAACGAAGGGGGTCATCGGAGCCGCCAGCGTCGCACTTAGTTGCCCCGCCACTACAGAATGCCTAACACTGCACCGTCACTACCCATGGGGTCGCCAAGGCCTGGCTGCCTCCTATGTCTCCCTCACCCTCTCTATTGAGGAACGAAGGGATGAGCCCCTGTGTGGCTGTCAACTGCACTTACTTGGTTCGACTGAATTGAGAAGTGACTGGAGCATTGAAAGTCATTTTCTAAAATCTCTCTCCCCAACAACAGGAAATCACATTTTATTGACCTCAGTGTCTGAGAGCAAAGAGATACATTTTTGTCGTGGTTTTCGGCAAAAACACGAATTTTGGATGTCCGTCAGCCAATGACATCAAATTATGATATCTTATAGTCAATTTTCCTTCTTTTTTTTGTTACGCGTGTCTGTTATTTTTCTTAGTTGTGCTTACATATTTCTGTTTGGATTGGTGACATGGAGCTGATGAACTAAAACGACAACTGTTGCGTAGCGCAGCATTATCTATGTGGATTTTTGTTTTTAGGCTTTCCTATAATTAAATCCATGATCGCTTTTTTTTTGCGAATCACCCAGTACAACATATAGACGCCCATACACACGCACACCACCACACGTACGCACTCACACACACAACACCTACTGAAGATCGGACGAGCAGAGCTTGACGAAGAAATGACGAAGTCATCACCGGCGCCTCGCTTGCGACAGTACATCAATCCATGATCGCTGACTACATACCCTTTAAAAAAAGTCAAGGAAACGTGCTTCTAGAATACATGACATATATATCGTTGTGCTATCATGTATGGCCGTATGGGAGCGCTTCCCTTTTGGCTTCTGCGATGTTTTCCCTTTGGAGGATTACACCCTAGCCAAGTTTACCTGAAAGACAAGTAGAACCTATGTAGGCTCTCTCCAAATATCATCTAACTATCTAATTATACCAAACATATACCAGTGATCCACGTCCTTTAGAATACGCTAGATAGTTTTCAAATTGATCACGTTTTAGTTATAAATTCTATTGTTCATGAGACAGAGTAGTTCTATTTCTTATCACAACACAGTTTCTACCCGAAACCAAAGAGTGTCAGTCACATTTTATTCTCTAGAGGTGCACTACTTTACACACAAATATCTCTAGTTTTTTGTGCGGACCAGATGTACCAACTTCTTTTAGTGTTGATTAGAACACATGATGCTTGGTATTAGCCCACAACGGGTACCAACCGGTCATGGAATGGAGTAAATAATTAATAAAATATTATAAAGTCATCAACATTGGCAGTTATAAAAGCGCGAGAGATGATTTTCAAACAAATCAACAAAGGTCGGACGAGTGTAACTGAAAGTAGATCAACACATCGATGTGAAACAATATTTATTAACAAGGACTTATAGAGTTGATGGTTTGGATCTGCAAACTAACAATTGCGATAAATAATTATAATGAACAAAATAAAATTCTATTTAGCAATTTATCTAGAACCATAGAAGCACGAAGAGCTAATTTGCAGCTTGCTCATATAAGAATTGAGAGCAAACACCTATGGTTCGGAACTGAATTCAAATACTCCAGTATTTAGGGTCTTTGTCAATGATAGTACCGTAGTGCCACTGCCTGCACAGGAAAGGGCACAAGATCACCGTATTGCTTCAACGCTCACTTCATCCATCAGTATATGAATCGTCGTGAGCCCAAATTAACCCAAAGTTAGAACTAATTAATAAAGAACTATCCGAAAGTACGACCACAACCACAAAACTGGACCTCGATTTCAACAGTGTGCAAAATTAAGACCCGATTTCAATAGCACCTGTGTATGCGTGTCCAAAGGTGATTAAAGAGCCTGAAGAAACAAGAGACGCGGGACACCTAGGTGCACTTTCTGGTACTTAATTAATTAGAACCGTACAAGAAGAAACAAGTGCTTGATTCAAATCCATAAATACCAAAAAGTACAGGCTACCCACATTACAAAAATAATAAGATGATGGAATGTATAACATGATCAGCAGCAGTTAGGAATAGGCGGTAGTCATACTAGAAAACGAGGACTCGAACTTGAGGATGCCAGTTGTGATCTTTTGTTGAACAATCTGCAACCTATATATCCTAATCTTCAAGATGATTCTCTGAATTGTTTTCTGAAAGCTCTCCGATCATGCAGTGGTTGTATAGAAACGACTCGTATACACCCGCCGCATAGGTATAATTGTAATCTTTTGGGCGTAATTTGCCTAAGTAGCCTAAGTACTGAACTTTCGAGCTATTCAAATGATAAGCCACTCCTATAAATGATACCTTCAAGAAGACAACCTCTTTGTAGGCGTGAAACCCAAGGAAGTAAATGTAGCCATTGCTCTCCTCATGCCTATCTTCGATATCATCGTCGGAGTTCCATTCAAAATTCTGTCCTACTAGCAGTCTGTTGTTGCCATCTTCGTCTTCACTATCATCCTCTAGGATCCAAGGTCCGTCAATTCCCTGACGATAGTTCAAACGTACCGCTGCCCACAAGGCTTCAACACCCAATTTATCTGACCACACAATTCATTGAGGATCCGAACTCGCAGTTGGTACTCATTACGAATTGTTGCAAAATACACCCCCTTTTCCGATCTCCCTAGATAAGGTTGCGAACGTTTGCTTTCCTCAATATCTATCGGCGTTTTTATTACCTGGTACTTATCATTTGACGAGGATAACCTGCAAAAACATCAAATCATCCACCAGAAATGTTAAGACCATTTTGAATGCTACGATTGATAGACGCTTCTGTAGAAACATCCACAGGTGAAAGTAAGACATGATATCAATGCTGGAATTGTCAAGCGGTTTGCGGTTATGCGCTTCTATGATGCCTACCTCAGAAGCTATGACAAGAGCCCGCTCATCAAAACCATCAAATCATCCACTGGTTCGTCTCTGCTCTCCTCCTCAGGCTCTGTACATGTCCTCGGCGGCTGATGTATCATCCAGAAATGACAAGAGCCCGCTCAGGTTGAATGGTGTTGGTGGCGCGGCGGTGGCGTCTCTCTCGGATCAAACAGTATCGGCTTCTCAGGCACGCCGGGGACCGTGATGAACACCTCGTAATGCGGCGAGACGGCTGGGTCAAAAGCGAGGTCCGAGATCTCCATGCGTGGGGGCAGGCGAGCCCACCGTCGTGTCTCGGGGTTGACCACGTAGAATTCCCTCATGCCGCGGTAAAACTCCAGCTATAACCGGGCAAGAAGTCGAGGTTACCGTCGATTCTGGGGTGCGTGGAGGGGCGGGCGAAGAGGCGCGTGCACTGTAGTCGATGTAGTTGACGAAGATGCCGTGCACCGCGTGCGGGAGGAGGTGCGCGAGCGGCAGCCTTCGGCCGGCGACGACGGCGCGCCACGCCTTGCAGACGCAGCGGCACACAGCGAGGTCGCGCAGCGGGAGGCAACGGAGGATGATGGCGAGCGCGTCGTCAGGCAGCGCCATTTCCATCAGATCCATGGCCTCAACGCTGGATAGGACAGCAAACTCAACTAGCAGTAGTACGTTATACGGTAGTAGTAGAATTGTGATCCTATTGAAGCAGATGATTTACAGTGCTAGAGCACTAGGAATAATTTTCATCGTTAGATCTAAAATCTGCCGTGCCACCATGTTTTCGCAACAATAGAATCCGTTGGATACTTTTTCCCTCTTCACTGTAGTACTTTGACTGAGCACAGCATATCACTGTTCACTCTGCCTCCGCTTCGGTAGTAGTAGGGTTCACTCGGCTGCTCGCTGCTCATATCATATGGAGGTAGTATACAAGTGGGCTGGCTGTGGGCTGCCTCACCGTAAGATTCGGCCCACATTTCCGAGGCGAGCTCTCACTGCCGGCACGGCGTTCGTCCGGCTCGAACGCAACGCGGGCGGAAACTGGACCAAAATCGGTCGTCTCGGACCAGCACGGCGGTAACCTTTTTTTGCCACCAAATCCCGAGAAATTCGAGTCAAACGCAAGGGGGAGACGGGGCGGGCGGGCGGGCGGGCGGGCGCCACTGGGGAAAACGCCGCGCCGCGCCGCACCGCTCGCAGCCCCCAGCACCGGCACATTTCCTCCCCACCACACGTCCTCCTCCCCTCCCGTTCCCCAAGCCAAGCGCTCCCCGCTTTTGATTTGAATTTTGGTGTGAAGGAGGAGGAGACGGAGCAACCGAGCAAGGGGGAGAGGCCGATAGGTTGTAGCGGGAGCTAGCGATGTCGTGGCTCCGCAACGCGGTGCACCGCGCGGTGGAGGCGAGCGGCGGCCGCAGCCCCCTCCTCACCAGCACCGTCCGCACCTCCCTCGACACCGTCGCCCACCACGCCGGCCAGGCCGTCGCGGGCGGCGCCAGGCTCATCAACGACCGCATCGTACGATCAAAACCGCAGCACCATCGCCCGCTATCTCTTGTTGTATCCTTATCAATTCCTTCCGGTGATCGTGATTAGTCCGCGATTGATTGTTCGGGTAGGGGAATCGGAACTACAAGAGCATGAAGGTGACGGCCAAGAGGCTGGAGGAGGCGGCGCTATCCTACAGGGGGGAGGAGAGGGTGCAGCTGCTGGGCCGGTGGCTCGTCGCGCTCAAGGAGACCCACCGCGCTGTCGCGGCGATGCGGGAGCCTCAGCGCGCGGACGATCCGAATCAAGCCCTGCCCGTGTTGGTGAGCACCTCTTGGTCTATTTTGGCCAAGTTTTTTGGGTTGCATTTCGTGATCGCGTAGGAAATGGTGCGCGTTGCAGGATCTGTACGTGGATTACGAGAGCGGGGCTGAGCCGATGAACTTTCTCCATGTCTTCCTCTACAGCCAAGCGCTTGAATGCGTTATTCTGTCCATGGTGGGTTGGGTTTGCGCAATTCGATTTCGCCATGTGCCCATGTGTCGTTCCTATCATGTAGGTAACATTGTTTATTAATTGGATTAAGTACATTCTTCGTCCCTCAACTCTTGCCCTAGTTTAAAATTCGTCCCTAAAGTTCAATACCGGGTATAACGCGTCCTCGAAGTTTCTAAACCGTGCAAAAACCGTCATGTTTTCCTTTTAAAGGTGGTTTCGTGCCACGTGGAAAAAAGAAATATTTCGGAAAAAAGAAATATTTCCTCCCGCCACCTGGCGTCCACGCTGGCCAACTACTTCTCCTCCTCCTCCCCCTTCCCCTTTGCTTCTCCACGGCGCGCGAGGAGCCAAAGCCATTCATGGACCAGAGCCGCCGACACCACCGTGTAGGAGAGCATCCACCGCCATCGCCACGCACCGCTCCACCGCCTCCTCCGGCTCCAACACCAGCGTCTCCGCCGCCCGCCATCGTCGCGCAGTGGGACTGCGAGATCTACTCGCCGGCATCCACACCACGCGGACCTCCTCCTCGAGACGGCGGCGGCGTTGGCCCTGAGCGCGCGCCGAGCGAGTCGAGGTCGGCGGTGGCGCTGGAGCCGGAGGCGTCGCGAGCCAACCAGAGTGGGGGGGGGAGCATGGCGGCGGCGCGCGCAGGAGAGAGACTCGTGGGAGGAAGCGGCGGGTAGAAGCCGCGGGCCAAGGTGGCGTGGCGGCGCGGCCGGCGAGGAGCCAACCGCGAGGCCATCGTCGTTGAGGTCGATCTCAGAGGACCAGTTCGAGCACGTGGGCCACGCCGCCACGCTTGGGGTCAACGAGCGCGAGCTCCGCAAGCTTGGCATCGGAGATGGCTTTCTTGGCGTCATGGCGGCCTCCCGCCACCCTCGCGCGTGGGCGCCGAGCGTGGGCCGTCCATCGACATGTTGTGCGCGCGCGACGGGGAGTCCGGCATGGGGCCGGAAATGCAGTCGTGGGAAAGTGCGGGCGCTGGGAGGTGGGCGGTGGCTAGCAACGGAGTGGCAGGAGGCTGCGGCGGCGGGCACTCTCCATTTCTTTCTCCTGGAATGCAGCGGCACGGCCGAAGAGGCACGCGGCGGCGTGCCTCTAGGATCTTGGGAGGCTGCGTCAGCGCCACCATGGCGGTCGTCGCGGCAGCGAGCGAGAGCTTCACGTCTGCGAGGAGCTGGACGGGAGAGCGCGAGGCGCGAGTTCCGTGGAGATGGCGAGGCTCGGGCGGCGCCAGCGGAGCGAGGCCGGCGGTCGAGAGGAGGCCAAGGGGCGGTGGTGGCGGCGCTTGAGGAAGGAAGGCGCCGGGAGGAGAGGAGGTGGATGGAGGAGGAGCAATGGAGAAGAGGAAGGTTGGGAAGGCGCTAGGAGGAGAGATGGGAGCGAGGAGAGGCGTGAGGTGACTGTTATTTTTATTCGACCTGAAAGCCACGTGGGTCAAATCCTGGTCAAAACCGCTCTAAAACAGATAAAGAGACGTTTTTTGCGCGGTATTGATAGTTCGAAGACACGTTATACCCGGTATTGAACTTCAGGGACGAACTTTAAACTAGGGCAAGAGTTGAGGGACGAACAATATACTTAATCCTTAATAATTTGAAACAATTAATTCGTTCTCTATGGATCAGATTCTGAAGAAGCCCCAACTGAAGAAGTTTCACTGCTGTCAGAAATTTTCGGGCAAGTTCTTCAACCATTGCATGTCTAGTTACTTGTTATATTACTAATTGTTTTGTGGTTTTTTGGGCTTCAAGGAAGATCTTGAAGTTTTCACTCATATACTATTGTGGTCTGTGGATACTCCATACAGAATGTGCCTTTCTGGAGGGAAGGATGTGCACAATGCAATTCTGAGTAGCATACAGGACTTGGCAAAGTTATTTTCAATTTACCATGATGAAGTATTGGTACGTAGTTCCTGATTTATTCCTCAGTATTAAACCATAAACTCAAGTATAAAACTAGTATAATTGTAGGCCTCTCAGTTCCACCTCAACATATTAGTTATTTCATTATTTGTAATAAAGGCCCCTTGGTTCAGCCACTTCGTCCATGATTTAATCTTTGTAACTATCTTATGCACATCATGTATAGTGTACATTTTCCTGGTGATTAAATTAGATGATAGGGAAAGCATAACATGTATCATGTATGATATCTAGTTACTGTGGCCCTTTCCAGGCAAAACGCGATGAACTGCTTCAGTTTGCTCAATGTGCTATCTCAGGGTTAAAAATAAATGCTGACATTGCAAGGTACCTTTTTCTTTTGGGGAGAGGGAGGGAGCAGTTTTTTGGGGTCTCCAAGTATGCATGTGTATTTACATGCTCCAAAATCTCTATTTTTTCTTAATTCCAGATTAGATGATGAAATCGTGCAGCTAGAACAACTGATAAATGCAACGGATGCTCTGCAAGCTACTTCTTCCAGTAACCGTAATAAAGCATCTCAAATGGTTGATGAGGTAGGCCTAAATTTCGAGTTCTTGACCTTTATAATTCTGTGGGTGTACATTATCATTTTTTTTTAATAGAATTGTCGCATGATCTATTTGTAAGATGGACTTGTTTCTGCTACACTGAGGGCAAATAGAATGGCAATGTAAAACTGTCAGTGCTCTAATTAATTAGTTTTTATTTTAGCCATTATTTTAGAAAATTGGAATCTTTGAAGATGACGAAACTACTCTCTGTGTAAATACATAGCATTTTTATTAATTATTTCCATTCATACATTTATGTGCAAGTGCTCTTTGGTTTTGCTAAAACCATGGATGTGTAAGCATGGCCTATCAAAAACATTAAATGTTAGATAAAATTGTAAGAATTGCTTCGTATGAGCATTGTTTCCCATGTAGGTAGCATATCATGTATCCACTATCTAGTGTTCTCTGTGGAGAAACTAGACAAGTCATCACATATTAACTGCATTCTTTTCTTAAAAAATGCATAGAAACTTTTGTTCATATATTTCTTAAATGCTTTGTGCTCAGGCCTTGAGTAGCTAACTGAAGTTATTTGTTTCATACTGTCATCCCATTCAGTATGAGTCAACTTACTGTTCCTGGTTATTAATTATAGTTAATATTAAGAACGAGATTCAGTAGTGTATTTCTGAATTCTGATACTATTTGTAGGGTTTCAAAAATGCAGTTGCTGATGTTCGTCTATGCTCTAGAATGGAAGAACTTGTATTGAAGAAGAAATCAATACATCCTAGCAACTCATTGGAGACTCATTTTCAGAAGGCATGATACTTCCATTATTTCTAAATTAATTTTTTGTTGTTGAACAGTTCGTCGGTCTGGAATTCAGACTTAACACGGAAGAATAATTTCAAGCTTTTTATTTGCTAAAACTTATATCATTGTCTTCCCTTTTTGAATGATACATGGTTACTACCTCAATATCCATTCCATAAAAACTTTGCAGGTCGATAAACTGAAGGTTTTGTCAGAATCTCTTGCAAATTCAGCTGCAAAAGCGGAAAAGCGTATTATGGAAAATAGGTTAGTGTCTTAAGCATTCCCTGTGCTGTATATTTACTTTCTGTAACTTAGCACATGTTTTTTGGCAGAATACGAGTGCAGTGAAAAGTTATTTGGACTAATCGAGTAGGCCATAGTTTCTATAGCTTGTAGTGATATGTCAAATACTAGGTAGGTAAATTGAAGCTACAACCACTTATATATAGTCATATTTCTGTAGTAATCAATGTGTATTTGTTACTTTCTTCCTTTATTAAAATATTTTCTTCATTTCAGAGCCGCAATTTTATTTTATTTTTTTTGTCTATCAAAATATTTGAAATGACCCTGTCTGCTTTAAAGTGAATTTTGTTGCCCTATGTTTTACAATGCAGGCTACAAAAGGAAGAATCCCTAATCTTCCGAGTCACCAAAACAAATGAAGTTAATAGAGCTGAAAAGGTACTTCTTTAGCTACGGGCCTGTGAGTCATCACTTAAATTATCGTGGTAATTTTGTACACCATACCTAATTATGTCATTGAGCCAAGCAATAGTTTATTCTGCATCCAGATCAATAAAGTTTCCCAGATTCCCCCCAAAGCACCAAAAAGAACATCTTAACTTCATCTATCGTATCCACCGAACTGTTGTTGCTAAAGGATGAACATAGCAGGACATCTGAGCTGTTCTAATTTGTCTTCAGTCTTGGTCATATGGATTGGCTTGTGCTGAGTTTTTTATTTTTTTGTGAAAGGAATTAGTGGTTGAGATCTCTGGACTCGAGAAGCAAAAGGATCAACTTGAGGCAGAACTAAAGAAAGTATGATTGTCCTTTCTTTTTCCACCTTCCTGAGAACTAATGTTCACAGTCCAATTCTTTTGATCTCAGTAACTTACAGAATGACAAAATGCTTGGTAATTTCTTGCTAAAGTTTGAAATTCTGTAGATATTCTGGCTTCAGTTTGGAGAGGAAGCCAGAACCTGTAAATTTGTGTAGCGAGCATTTAGGATCTGGAATGTCTATTCATGTTGACTTGTTGCGTTAGAATGCAAATGACCTGAAATGCATCAGCTGAAATGAACCACATTTAAACTTATGTTTGCTGTGAATTATTCTACTTCTGTTATTATACAGTAGAGATAAAGTTAATTGTACTCTTGTACTCAATACTGATGGTTAAATTATGAGAAGACATCATGAGGAGATGCTCAGGGTGTAAATACAAGCAACAAATATACTATAGCTTTGAATTATGACTTGTGATCTTGTAGTATCTCATGAATGTAATTATTGTCCGGCATAGTATCTTTTTTTTTGAGGAAGTGCAAAAACTTTGCACATCTTTTCATTAAGAAGGGAAACCAAACATACAACGAAAAGAACAAAGAAATAGGGGGGGGGGAGCCGATAAGCCGACCAAAACAGAACAAATAAAAGGCTGCCGATTCACAAAGCGCCCATTACGGCAAACGACCGAAAACTAGGTTAAAGAATGGAACTACTCATGATCCACAGCGCCTCTCGACCAGTTGCCGCCGCCATGCGCCAAAGGTGGTGCTCTTCTTGAATATGAACAAGAAACTAATTGATCGGAGTCCGGCATAGTATCTCACGAATGTAATTATTGTCTGGCATCCCAGATATAATAATTAGCTACATACTTGATGGAGCAGCCTATAAGTTACACCCTTTATACAACGCTTTAACTATAAATATGACATCAGGTGTCCTATTAATTTACCTGATATACAATATACAAAATTTGAAATTCAATTTCAAAACTAGCTGAAGTCTCTGCCATATTTTTCACCTTATCTGTTAGGTTTACTGTTCTGTAGAGGCTATGATCCCATGAGAAGCTTATTTTTAAGAGTGATTCTGAAACTCAGATTACAGGTAAATACTAAATTGAATGCGGCTGTTGTGAAGCTTAAAAAAACTAGAGAGGAGAGAGACCAATTTGATGAAGCCAGCAATCAGATTGTGCTACATTTGAAAGCAAAGGTTTGGTAACTTTCTCTTTGTTAGTTTCTAGATTTAGAAAATGCTTTATGGGAAGCATAGATTTCACATCCTCTTTGTTTTCTGCCATATCCTTACTCTAGGAAGATGAACTATCAAGATCTATTGCTTCCTGCAAAGTAGAAGCAAGTACTGTCAGTGCGTGGATCAACTTTTTAGAAGATACATGGAAGTTGCAGTCTTTGTATGAAGAACTAAAGGAAAAACAAGCTAAGTATGCAGGCTCTTTCACTGAAAAATACCACGTGATTTCTCTATAATAAAATGCTTTGTGATAATTACTCTCAGAATTTCTATGTACAAAGATTTGCTGATATATGTTTCTGTTGTTTTGAAATTTGTTGATTGCAGTGGTGAATTGGAAAGATGTGGAGTCTGCTTTGTGAACTTGATTAAGCATCATGTTTCTGCATGCGTGGTACTTCATTTGACTTTTACATTCTAAAGAAGTGATATACTACTATGGAGAAGGGCCTTCTCAATTAGTTGTTTCTTTTGGTTTTCTAGGAAGAGCTGAGCACTTCTATTGATCGTATAAAGACCTTTGTTGATAACTTGAAAATATTCAGTGACAGGTATAGTTCTCTTGTTAGTCTAGTTCCCTTGTACAAGAGATGTCCTGGTGCTAATGCTTTTAGTTGCATCACCAGATCGGTATCAGCGGAGGATGGATATAATGGCCCGTCTAAGCAATCAAACCCTCGTAAATACCTTGAGGAAGAATATCTGGAAACTGAGAAAAAGGTCATTCTTGTTAATTCTTTACCCTGCTTGATAAAGACAGAAGATGCTAATAGAATATAACGGGATTTCTTGTTACAGTTGGCATCAGGAACCCTGACTCAGAAAAGTTTTTTTTTGTGACGTTTATAATTGTTCATTACCTTTTGTTCTGTTTCAGGTTGTAGCCGCATTCAGTTTGGCTGATAACATCAGAGCATTGTTTTTTTCCAATCAAGAGCGTAAAACCAGGTAGTTGCTGTTGAAGATACTAGGGCCTCGTTTGGAACACAGGAATTTCACATGACACAATCCAATTCCATAGGAATCAGGAAATTTCCGTGTTCCAAATGGGCTTAGAACTTCCTGGCTTACATGCTTTGCAATCTGTAACAATACTAGAGCTGTGCCGACTGTTTATGCAGGAGAGATGATCCTGAGGTAAAAAATCTATTTGCCAACATGGACAAGCTGCGAGTCGAGTTTGAATCGGTTCCACGGCCAGTACTGCAAATTGAGATCAAAGAAAAAGAAGAGAAATCAAGACGGTCTCGTTCCTTCAAGGGCGCTCGCTCACCAAGCCATCCAGAAACTGATTCCCCAATCGCAGCTCAGCTCAGAACGCGGCTACCATCAGAGTCTGATTCAGATATGGCAAAGTACGACCAAGAATACAAGGAATACTCGGTTGACGAGATCAGTGGATGGGAGTTTGATGAACTTGAAGATGAGCTAAGATTTGGCTTCCAGTCATCGGTATAGTCTGCAAAGGGAACTCACATGTCCGGAATAGTTGATGTACAATTATTAGCACAAAATTTGGAGAATGTATAGCTCGGACCACAGAGTTGTGTACATCATATAATCTTGAATCTTCCTTTCTGCTCAGAAACTTTTGTTGCGTTCTTTGAACGTTCTGTTGCCTTCTGCACATATGTTGAGACTTTGAGAGAAGAGCCGTTTACGATGCATGATGTATCCACCTCTACAGTTGTATTGACCGTACGTGTAGTGTATGTGCGTACAATTTTGCTGGCTATATATGCCATCCTGAATAGCAAAAGTCAACTTCCTCCTCTTTTATTCGTCTGCGTCTTCCCTCTTTTTTAGCCTTTGTTCTTTTCTTAAACTTTAGTTGACAGCAGAAAGATCAAAGATGCCAAAAGTATGAGAAAAAAACAAAGAAGTCCCCAACCCTTTCTCTGCACAAAGGTTTTGCCCTAGCTTTGTCAACCTCTGCTTTTGTTTTTGTTTTTGTTTTTTTAATTCATACATGTTGTTTACTACAATGGAGTAAATAAGTAACAATTCTATGTTCTCAGTAGTATTTACTGAACTTGATTCTGACACCATTTGCAGCATGAGAGAAAATGTGATGCAGTACCGTCACTGTAGTACTGGTAATAGCCAAGAGGCTAGAGGTCACCTTATCCCCCACCACTAGCTGCTCTCTTCAAGCAAGCGTACTTTGATCCAGGACCTGTTCATGTGAGGCAGTACCGTCACTGTAGCACCGGAAAGAAATTTGCTACGAAAAAGTCTCCTCATCAATTATTAATTTTTCCTCGATCAACCGAATCAACGGCCGATGAGGAAGCCCTCTCCAATAGCATTTTCTTCCCTCTGCCCCTAATGCCTTCGAAAATACACAAGTACAAAAAACTAGTTACTGTCTGCTTTCTTAATTGTGATACTCCATATAAGAGTACCACACTACAATACACTACATGACATAGTACAAGTGTACAACTACTGCTACACACATCCAAATCCAACAAGAGCACATCTCATCTGATCTAGGAGTGAGCGAGAAAGCATAAGACAAACTCTGGAATCAATCAGCCAACAAAGACAAGGGGGCCCAGTCTACCACCCCCACCCCCGTTCTGTTTTCTTGGATTCCTCACTGCCACTGCCACTGCCTCCCCCTCCTCCATCCTCCTATTAACTCTTCTTCTTCTTCCCCATTTGGCCCATCGAAGCAAGCAGAAGCAGTTGCTTCCCCAATGTGCCCTAGAGCGACGGCCCAGCACGGCGGCGCTGCAATGGCGAGAGCAAGCACTGTTGCTGCTGGTGCGCGTTCGTTTGGGGAGGAGGAGTACATCGACCTGGATCTCAGTTCTTGCGGGGAGTTCGAGTTCCGGGTGCGCCGGAGCAGCGCGGCGGCTCCCTGCGCGGACGAGATGCTCTGCAGGGGCAGGCTGCACAAGGTCGCGCCGAGGTCGGGGGCCAAGCAGCGGGAAGCTGACGCCGCTGTCGGCAGCGGCGGCGGCGGGAGGAGCGCCGCCACGGTTGCGCCGCTGCAGCAGTCTCATGCTGCCGGGCTCCGCAATGCGCAGCAGGCAAGGCTGCATGCGGAGGGCCCCCGGCGCATGAAAGCGGCGAAGACCGTGCACGCGAAGCTGCAGGCGTCGCGGGCCTTCTTCCGGTCCCTGTTCGCCAGGACCTCGTGCTCCGATGAGCAATGCCACGGCATTGGCGTCCGGGCCAGGAGCAGGGCCACGCTTGGGCAAAACAAGAACAGCGGCAAGGCGCCATTTGGCCAAATCAAGAGCAGCTACGGCAGCAGCAGGGCAGCTCCGGCCACCCTGAGGAGCAGCATCGAGCAGGAGAAGCTGATGAACAAGGAGGAGCACGCGGCCAGCATCCGCCAACGCAAATCCTTCTCTGGCGTGACAAAGTGGCGGCTGATGACGGCGCCGGCGCCATCGGCACCGGCAAAGCCGCCGTCTTTCTCGACGAGGAGGAGCTCACCGGGGGGCGCTCCGCCGCTGAAGAGGAGCAGCAGCGCCCGGTCGGAGTCGGAGGGGGCGCTCATCCAGGGCGCCATCGCCTACTGCAAGCGGTCGCAGCAGCAGCTCGTGCTCGCCAGGAAGAGCGTCAGCGACGCCGCCCTCTGCTCCTTCCTCGCCTAGCCTCGCAAACCCAACTCAACTCTAGCCTTACCACTCTACGTGTGCATGTAAAATGGCTCTCTCTTCCAAAGTGATAATAATAATAATAATAATAATAATAATAATAATAATGTGAAGTTCTTTCTTTTCTCGCTTACATCAACTCCTCTCCCGTGCATTTCGTCTCATTGTCAGTGCTAATTTCTTCAGAAAACACGACGAATTCGGGTTTCAGGCAGTACCAAAGATGATGCCAGCCACAGTGTTCTTTGTTGTTTGTAATCTTATTGCATTTAAACTACATGCATGTCAGTAGTGGAACTTTATAGCAACTTTATCTACTTGTTACTTTGTTAGTCTTATGTGAACACAAACATTAATTGGCAGCTGTAAAAGATAAAATCTTTAAGCTATGCTTGTACTAGATAAATCCTTGGTCAATGGCAGTAAGAGGACAGCTAAGGCTACAGCAAGCAGAGTGTTGGCCACACAGTAGTCTTTGCTTTTTGTAGTTGTAACTTGTAAGCATTAGATAATAATATCATGTGTTAAGTCGGTTTAGTTAAGTCGGTTTGTAACTTCGGTTGGCTAGCTCTATAAATATACTAGCCTGTAATGCTTGTGTTACTAAGTCATGCGATTAATGTAGTAGCTTGTAAGCCCTGGAGAAGAATATATGTAGTTGAGTTGAGAATACTACAACTCTGTTGTTGCTCTGTTTCCTTGCCACCCCATTAGAAAAGATCCAACATTTGGTATCGAAGCCTTAGTGATGTCGAAGACACCGGCGACGTGACGATGTCAAAGGCAGCCGAGAAAGAGAATTCGGTGTCTCTGCAGTATCCACTGCTGACGACCACTAACTATGTGGTGTGGTCGATCAAGATGTGTGCCTATATGGAGGTGCAAGGCGCGTGGGACGCAGTTGAAGCTGAGGGAGACATCAACAACCGGCAAAACAAGATGGCTCTCGCGGCCATCTACCAGGGGTGAGCGAGGAGATACTCCTCCTCTCAGAGAAGACGATGGGCAAAGATGCGTTGGCTATGTCAAAGTCCATGTATGTGGGAGTCGATCGTGTGACGAGGCCAAAGCTCCAAACCCTCAAGACAGAGTTTGATGGGCTCCGATGCGTGAGGGGGAGTCCATGGATGATTTTGTCGTAAGAATCACCACGATGATCAGCAAGATGCGCACACTCGGGGAGAAAATCGAGGACTCTTACGTGGTGGAGGTGTTACATGTGGTAACACCAAAGTTTCTACAGATTGCTTCCACACTGGAGCAATTCAGGAACTTGAAGAAGATGCCGATTGAGGAGTTGTTCGGTCGGCTTAAGGCGCATGAGGAGCGACTATGGGGATACGGTGGCACGGAATGCGAGCACGTGCTGCTAACCCGTGCCGAATGGGAGGCCAAGTCTAGGAAGAAAGAATGTGAGGGCTCCTCTAGCGGATCAAAGTAGAAGGATGGAAGAAGTGGACGTAGCCACGGGCGTGGCCGTGGGCGTCGGCGTGGCAATGGGGAGTACATTGACGATTCCCACAGGAATAACCATGAGTTTGACAAAGCAAAAGTGCATTGTTACAACTGTCAAGACTATGGCCATTTCACATCCGAGTGCCGCTCGATAAAGGAGGAGAGGGCGCACTTCATTGAAAAATACAGCGACAATGAGCCTGCTCTCTTGATGATTGAAACATGTGAGCTTGTGCAATCCACTGAGCATAGGTCTGAGCATGTGTTGCTCAATGAAGAGAAGGTGAACCCGAAGCTCATAGTTGGATAAGACTACAAAAGCAAGATATGGTATCTCGACACTGGGGCCAATAATCACATGACCTGGTGTAGGGAGATGTTCACCAAACTGGACACCAAGATATATGGCTCGATGAGGTTTGGTGATGGCCCAATTGTGAGTATATGCGGTCGCTGCTCTGTTTTATTTCAGAGCCAAACCAAGGAGCACAAGCTGCTAACAGATGTGTATTATATCCCTTGGTTGTGCAGCAATATCTTGAGTTTGGGCCAACTCGATGAATACAGTTGCAAAATCGTTGTGGAAGACGGATACCTGCACATCTTCAACAGGGACAAAAGGTTGCTAGCTAAAGTGAGGAGATCACATAATTGGTTATATGTGCTAAACCTCAACCTTGCACAATTGGTTTGTCTCTTAACAAAGTATCAAGATAAGGAGTGGATATGGCATGTACAATATGGTCATTTGAACTTTTGTGCACTAAGGGATCTCTCACACAAGGGCATGGTTGAAGGAATGCCAAAAATTGACCATGTTGGTCAATTATGCGAGGGGGTGTATGGCAGGCAAGCAACGACACATGCCATTTCCCCTCAACTCGACATACCGGGGGGATAAGCCACTGGAGTTGCTGCATGGGTGTCGATGATCACAATAGATAACGCATGCGACTCTAGGAGGTAACATGTATTTCCTATTGTTGGTTGATGATCACAATAGATATATGTGGATACAATTACTCAAGACGAAGGACGAGACTTTGGACATGTTCAAGAAAGTGAAGGCTCGCGTCGAGATGGAGGTTGGACATAAGGTGAATATTCTTGCGGATAGACCATGGCGGTGAATTCACGTCAAACGTATTCACTCGCTATTGTGACAAGTTGGGACTATAGCGGCATCTCACGGCATCATACTCACTGTAGCAGAACGGAGTTGTGGAGCGTCGCAACCAAACGGTGGTGGCTATGGCAAGAAGTTTGCAAAAAAGCAAGAACATGCCTGGAGTATTTTGGGGAGAGGCAGTGTCAACTGCCATGTACCTCCTAAATCACACACCAACATGAAGCTTGGATGGGATGACCCCATATGAAGCTTGGTTCAAGAAGAAGCCGAAGGTATCCCATCTTCGGACCTTTGGTTGTTTGGCATATGTGAAAAAAAAAATCGATCCCCACCTCAAGAAATTGGATGATCAGAGTACTCATGTGGTATTCCTTGGATATGAACCGGGGTCCAAGGCGTAACGCATGTATAATCCAAAAAAGAAGAAGTTGCACATCAGTCGCGATGTGATCTTTGGTGAGGAAAAGCAATGGGAGTGGGAGGCGAGCCCTGGAGAAGTTCCTGATTCATCAGGACATGGTGATGTATTCACCATGTCCTATGATACTAATGTTCATGATCATACAGGTGATGAACCTGCTGGAGGCACTGAGAGCGTGCTAAGCCAGGGTGGCAGCACAAGTGCGGGTCACGATGTGAAGGAGGCAGGAACACCAGCACCAAACTCGTCGCCGTCGACTAGCATCCAAAGCTTTGATGTATCCTCACCAACATCACCTTGAGAAGGGCCACATCGTTTCAGGTCTCTCCAAGAGATCTACGATGCCATGAGTGAAGTGGAGCCAGACTATGCCAGTTTGTGCTTGTTGGCTTCTGAAGAAGCAGTGAACTATGAAGATGCTGAGAAGGAGGAATGCTAGCGACGTGTAATGAATGAAGAGATGAGATCCATTCAAGAAAATGGCACATGGAAGCTGACTGATTTGCCACATAGTCACAAGGCAATCGGTTTGAAGTGGGTCTATAAAGTAAAGAAAGACTCACAAGGTGCAATAGTAAAGCACAAAGCAAGACTTGTGGCAAAGGGGTATGTCCAGCATCAGGGAGTGGATTTTCAAGAAGTCTTTGTGCCAGTGGCGAGACTTGAGACTGTGAGGCTCCTCATTGCAATGGCGGCACAAGTAGATTGGGAAGTGCATCATATGGACGTTAAGTCAGCATTTCTCAATGGTGAGCTTGAAGAAGTGTATATGGTCCAACCGCCTAGGTTTGTTGAAAAAAACAATGAGCGCAAGGTATTGAAGTTAAAGAAGGCGCTTTATGGGCTAAAACAGGCGTCGGGAGCGTCGTATGCAAAATTAGACAAGACTTTGGTGTCACTCGGGTTCGAAAGGAGTCCACTTGAGCATGCGGTGTACAAGAGAAATCATGGAGAATCAAGGCTGCTCATTGGTGTGTATGTTGATGATTTGATCATTATAGGAGCAGATCCTAAACAGATTGATAAGTTCAAGTTGGAGATGAAGAGTTTGTTCAATATGAGTGATTTGGGATTATTGAGCTACTACCTCGGTATTGAGGTGGAGTAAACTGCACTTGGAATTTCCTTATGTCAATCCAGTTATGCGGCTAGGATCTTGGAGAAGTGTGGCATGAGACGATGCAATCCTAGTCAAATTCCCATGGAAGCAAGATTGAAGTTGAGTAAGATGAGCACTAATCCTCCTGTTGATGCAACACTTTATAGAAGTATTGTTGGTAGCTTGAGATATCTGGTGAACACAAGGTCGGATATAGCCTATGCTATGGGAATTGTGAGTCGCTACATGGAAGCTCCCACGACACAGCACATGGTAGTCGTAAAGCACATACTAAGATATGTAGGTGGCACCTTGAGCTTTGGTTGTCACTATGTAAGGAGAGGTGAGAGGCAATCACATCTGGTCGGGTACCACGATAGTGACCTGGCCAGATATGTTGATGATCGGAAGAGTACTACAAGAGTCGTATATTTCCTTGATTCAAGCCCGATCACTTGGGTGTCACAGAAATAGAAGGTAGTGGCGTTGTCATCATGTGAAGCAGAGTACATCGCTACTACAATGGTTGTGTGTCAAGGCATCTGGCTCAGTCGATTCATGAGTGACATGACGAACGAAGAACTGAGTAGAGCCACATTGACGGTGGACAATAATTTTGCAATTTCCCTTTGCAAGAATCTCGTTCATCATGATAGAAGCAAGCACATCGACACATGTTATCACTTCATCCGTGAATGTGTTGAGAGTGGCAAGATAACAGTAGAACACGTGAAGACTGGTGATCAGCTAGCTGACATATTAACCAAGCCACTTGGACATGTGAAGTTTCTGGAGATGAGCCAGAAAATCAGGGTGCAAGATGTGAGGAAGAAGCAACAATATTAAGGGAGTAAATGTTGTTTATAATCTTGTTGCATTTAAACTACATGCATGTTAGCAGTGAAACTTTGTAGCAACTTTATCTAGCTATTACTTTGTTAGTCTTATGTGAACACAAACATTAGTCGGCAGCTGTAAAAGATAAAATCTTTGAGCTGTCCTTTAGATAAATCCTTGGTCAATGGCAGTAAGAGGACAGCTCTATAAATATACTAGCTGGTTTTTGCATTTTGGTAGCTGTAAGCATTAGATAATAATATCATGTGTTAAGTCGGTTTAGTTCAGTCGGTTTGTAACTTCAGTTGGCTAGCTCTATAAATATACTAGTCTGTAATGCTTGTGTTACTAAGTCACGAGATCAATGTAGCAGCTTGTAAGCTCCGGAGAAGAATATATGTAGTTGAGTTGAGATACTACTACTCTGTTCTTGCTCTGTTTCCTTGCCACCCCATTAGAAAAGAACCAACATTGTTGTTGGCATGGGCCACTGCTGTTGTTGGGGTTCAGGATTTTTCTAACCAGCTACTGCCGCTCGCTCATTCAGTGCGAGTTAAAGAGTGGCATAATAGTAGCCATGAACGCAGCAGGGAGTTGGTCGCTGCCCCCTCCCCAAAAAAGAAACACAAATTCGATCGATCTTGCTTCTCGCCGCGACGCCGCTGCGATGAATAGGTGGATAGATTGTTAGAATGATGGGCGGTGGATCTCGGGTGATTCGAGCCTGAGGGCATTACAATGGTCCACCATCAGTAGTATATAAGAGGTGCCACCTAAGATTTTTTATGAGGTGGAACAGAGATAAGGAAGAGAGAGAAGCAAATCGTCGAGCATGCAATCGACCATCTGCATGTGAGAAAATAGGCTCCTATCGGTGGCTTTCTCGCTGTTGTATGTCATGTTGTCTATACTCCCCATTTTTCCTCCCTCGGATCAATCCAATGCTCCCTGCCTCGTGCGCGAGTTCTTCTGCCCTACGCTTGCCAATTTCTTCTCCATTCTATGCCCTACATGCTCCAATTTGTTATCCATGCCTTGCCCCATACGCATGAGATTTCTTCTCCACACCCTGGTCCTGTGTGTGATTTTTTTGCCACGACCTATCCCTGTGTGTGTGAGGAAAAGGGGATCGATCCCTTCTTCTGCACAGAGGTCTAGTGCTTCCCCTTCCAAATCATCGCCGCCCTCTTATTCTCCACTCCATTCTTCCCCCCACAACGCACACCTCGTCCAATCTCAGGCCTCCCTGACTCCTCCCGCAACCTCTGGTTGTCTTTGTCGAGCCCGGGAAGATGCCTTGTCGAGTGACACGGTGTAGGATCAAGGATGACCGACTAGAGGGGGGTGAATAGGAGGTTTCTAAAAACTTATGCTCTAATTAACAAATTTAACAAGTATGGGCTAAATAAGGAATTCTAGTACAAGTCAAGAGATAAATTCTAAGTTCACTAAGTCATCCTAAGGCTATGTCAATACTAAAAATAATTCTAGCTAAGCAATTATATACAAATAAGAAGCTAGAAATATAAATACGAAAATAGTAAAGACAAGTGAGAAAACCATAATAAAAATAATCGATGTTTTCCTGTGGTATCGAAGACTTGCCGCTCTTCACTAGTCCACGTTGAGGTAAACCCAAACAAATTAGACTAGCTCCACAAGTTGAGCCCAATGAACCTCAATTCCACTAGGGTTGCTCGTCCTCCACTCCGGAGATGGAGAGCACCAAACCACTTACAACCGGTGTCAGGTCTCTTCACAACCTTCTTGAAGAGATCATCGCACAATCTTTCTCCAAGTCGTCTAGGTGCCGGCAAGCACCAAGAGTAATAAATTACAGCATTTGCTTGAAGGTTATTAAGTGCCAAAGAGATCAACTAATGATGCAAATGCACTTGAATGCTCTCAACTACCTCAAAATGAGAAATATGAGCAAATGAGTAGAGGAGAGTGCACCAATGGCTCAAATGTATTCAATGAGGTCAGGGGTTATAAGTTTGGTGCTGGTGAGGGGGTATTTATAGCCCCCAAACACAAATTCAACCATTTGGGGCAAGATCCCAAAAAAATCAGTAGGTGCGGTACTACCGCCAAGTATCGGCTGGTACTACCGCACCTAGGGTTTAATGGTACTTTATTGTTCATTTAATGCTTTTGAACTAGCCGTTGGTGCGGTGCTATCACACTCACATGGGTCAGTACAACCGCACGACAGTAGTACCACTAGGCTTAATCTGAACTACCATTTTCTAGGACAGGAAAAATGCCCAAGAACATTGTCGACGATCGAGTCATCGATCTTAGGAAATAAATAGAGGAAAACAACGAAGAGTTCTTGGGAGGGAATAGAACTGCTCTTTTATTGGTATGAACTGGATATTACAGGGGGTGCCTACGACCAGGTAGTAGACTAATCCTAACTACAATAAGTAGAAGGCCTGCTATGCTTCACTCTTGATGAAATATCATTGAGTTTCTTGATCCCTTTCATTGCATTCCCTCCTGTCATCTGCGTCCTCCTTTAAGTAGTTGACGTAGTGGTGGCAATTACTCCTGGAGAAGACGCCTATTGAGATACATCACGACTGGTCGGAGTGAGGCGGTGATTGAAGAAGTATTAACCATTCAGCGGTTGAGTGTCTGTGAGACACTCAACCGTTCGGTGGTTGTTTGTCAGTGTCTTAGGATCATGTAACATCGCGTGATATGAAATATACAACATGTGTTCTATTCGCCACACGAAAAGAAATATACTTGGAGTCAGATTTAGATACCAGTTCATAACTTATACGAGCAGCTACCCGGTCGGAGACTAGGTGTAGGACCTTGTCCGACCAGGGTACCTATTATGTAACCTCTGGAATCCTTACAAACGATGAGGTCGTTAGCCTTAGGGGTTACGACCATGAATACATATGGTCTTTCATTATGTACTAAAGTTAACACATAGAGGTCTTAATCCTTGTTAGCTAGCCCCCGAATTTTAAATGAATCGATCGTGTGAATATTTCTCTACCGACAAAGTCGTATCGGGCAAACCCTCATTTCATGCTGTGACATACGAGGTGGTCTATATTCACTTTAAAGTTGAGAAACTGCCTTGGGACTGAAAGAGTTTTTCTGCCCGTTGGAAAAAAGGATTTTGTCTGTTGGACTTTTCCCCTTTTCTTTTAGGTAACTCCTGGTTGCAGTTAAAGAAATGCAACTATAAAATCCCCATTGTGCTAGGCTTTGGGGTTTTTGTGCTTCCAAGTTTCCTTAAACTCCCTTCATATTCTTGCCAAGAATCCTCTCTGACCTTCTTTTCCTCCTTCACCGAGAGCTTTTTCTGACCACTGTTCTCTGCTCAAAAGACTCCATCATGTCGGATTTGATTACCAAGTGGATGGTTTCAGATCTGAGCCAGAAGAAGCTAAAGGTGCTGGAAGAGATCGGGATGCTCCCAGACAAGAGTTTGATCAAGTTGAGGTCGGCGGCCAGAGAACACTTTCCAAGCCGTGAGGAAGGGGAAATCTCTATCTTCCTCGCCTACATTGAATGTAGATTGAGGCTACCAGCACACAAATTCCTCTCCCGAGTTCTGGAGTACTACGGGATTGAGTTGGTAAACCTGGCTCTGAACTTCATCGCCAACATCAGCATATTCGCCTATCTATGCGAAGCGTATCTGGGGATACGGTCGAATTTGAAGCTCTTCAGGTATTTCTACCGGATGGCGATGTCGGGGAAATCCGCGGCGGGACCTGGAGAGTGCTCATTGTGCCTTCATGACGGGAAGGCCGATGAGTATATCCCAATGTACTCAAAATCTTCGTGATCGTCATGAAAGAAGAGCTGGTTCTTCATGATAGTCACGAAGGATGATGGCCTCTACTTCATCGGCAAGAGGGCGAATGAAAATCCAAAGTGGAGAACGATCATGGAAAAGACAGGGGCGGTCGAAAGATGGGTGGAAACCATACAAGACCTAAAGAAGAAAGGTCTAACTTCTTGGTATGTGATGAGAGATTTCACCATGCACCGAATCAGTCCCCTGAAGCTCCGAGACCATTCCCTGCTCTAGTATATTGGTCGTGATGCAGCGATCAAAGACTCTAGGGATGGTAAGTTCTTGAAAAAGCTCCGACCAATACAGTCTTATTTTAGTTGATTATCTTATAACCCTGGAATCTCTTTAGCCCTTTCCTCTGAGGAAATCCGAGAGCGGATCAAGATGATCTGCGCCGGGAGCCTAACAACAAGGTCGTTTTCCCGGGTATCTTGGCGATCGTCTCGGAAGGAGAGATACTACAAAGACTTAAGGTAGATAACCATTTTCTTTTATATATCCTCTTATCCATATCTGATTTTGCTTCGATGTGTAGGCGGTCGGGCTGAGGGTCATTAAATCCAGCGAGGATTCTAACCCTATAGTGGTTCCGACTGAGTCTTGCTCCGAAGCCATGGAAAAAGATGGTCTTCTATAGGTAAAAAGTAGAGCATTTTCAGATAGGAGTATATATAATTTTAGATGGAAAATTTTCATGATCTAATCAAACTTGTTTTTTACTCAGGTTGGGGAAAAGGTGGACCCGTAGAACAAAGCCACAGAAACCACAGGTCCTAATGTGGTTGTTTACAACCTGACAGTTGTAACTGAGGCAACTGCCCTGGAGGTCAGTGAAACCACAACATTCGACCCGGGGGCCGGGAGTGCTGCCCTCGACCAGCTGGTTGAGAACATTGTTTCCGACCTCATGTTGGAGGATGTGAGGGGTTTAACCAAACCTGCTGGTTTAGAACCGCGAAATCAGTTAAGAAGAAAAGGAAGGCAAGTGCTACGGATTTTACTCCGGGACGCTTCAAGGTCAAGATCGTAAAATCGACAAGGTATGTAAAAATTAAAAAGTCATATGAGCATATATCTTGATATGTTTCTGATATGTCGAAACTTTGAATCTTCTTTCTTCTTTTTGTATAGATCTTCTGGCGTTCCCGTCAACTTTGACCAGAACATTCCTCAAGAAATAGTTTCTAAGGACGAAATGGCCAAGGAAGCTCCCGATCAAAACCTCCCTCGGGAAAATATCCTTGAGGAAGTGACTGAGAAAACTCCTGAGCATGCGTCGGAGCCAGTACTTGCCCAGGATCCTTTGGTACTTCCAACCCCATCTATAGAGACGGAGGTCCCTAAGGATCCTCAGCAGGTTACGACCCCTGTTGGCACCTCTCCTCAGGTTAGAAAGTTTCCCTTTTGCCCTCGATTTATTGAGGATAAGGAACTTGATGAAGTTTAGGGGAAGATATCGGACCGTCAAGCCAAGACAGGTCCTGATACAATTTTTGGTGAATATAACGACGTGGCAATCCGGGTAAGTATCTACGACCATTTTAATAGTTTCTTCCTATAAAGTTTATTAAAAACTTAGAAGAGGGTGCTATTCGTGTAGCACATGGTCGAGAACTACGCTGTGGTCGGAGGACTGACCCAGCGAATAAAATTCCTATAATAGAAGAGCTCTGAATTAGAAAGTAAGTACTTTCTTCTCGACTTTCTTCTTTGCTATCTGATTCCTCTTCTTTTTTTTTATTAATTGGCTTCTCCCTTTATCATATCAGATAGATTTGGAGAAAATTAAAGAAGAGGCCGTGGCAAAAGAAGCTAGGATAATCAAGCTTGAGGAAGAAAGCCAAGCTAAGGACCGATCGATGGAATATCTAACGACCAGACATAAGGAGGTTATTGACACTTTTGAAAAAAAGATTAAAGGTAACTGGTCATAAACTTGACCAATATGCCACCTCTTCTAATCATGTGTACTCACCATCTGGTTTACTCATGCAGAGCAAACTCAAGCGCTAAAAAGAGCAGAAAACACTCTTAAGTTTGAGCACGACCAAGGAGTAGAACTTGAGCGGAGTCTTGAAGACAAAGTCAAGGCTCTCAACAAGATGCTTTTCGATATGGGATAGGGAACACAGTTGCCCAATTTAAGAGATCCAACAGAGAAAGTAAATTTCCTCGGCCAACAACTCGAAGATATTAAAATCTTGCTAAAAACCACTCGGGAAAACCATGCCCAGACAACGAGAGAAGCCGTGGCGAATGGAGTTAGCTTTGCTTTGACAAAGCTGAAGGCTTCTGACCCCTCTATCCATCTCTAAGTTATTGAAGAGGACTTTAACTGCTCGGCAGAAGATGCAACCAAGTTTCTTGAGGAAGTAAAACCTCTCGGAGACAAGGTCGCACAGGAAATGGAGGTCGAATCTCCATCACGCAGTGACAAGTCTAGTGGCCCCAATGAGTAGATGTTTGTAATATATAAGAATTATGGAATGTATAAAACTTACCTTTATGTTATCAATAAAGTCTTTTGTTTATCCTCTTGACTTATTTAGCATTCATATGTTTCCTAGCCCTCGACTATTTTATAGTAGAAGAACTTTACTAAAAATAGTAAACCAAGAATGAGAGCTAAAGTCATGACCATTGTTTGAAAGTATGTGCTGATTTATGTGATAAAACTGATCGTATTAACACTAGGAAATCACTTTTGGTCAAAACCAGCATTTGACTTCAACCAGTTATAGATATGTTTCCCATAATCAAAATACCAAACAATACATTGTATGGTCGGAAGGAATAAAAAGACTTGTCTTCATGAGACATAAATTATTGAAGAATGTATGCAAGAAACGATAAGTGGCCTTGCTTATAGAAATTATCCAAAACTGGTCGTGAAGGGTGCTAAGGACTGAAGACATAAAAAACACTTCGCAAAATGTGCTCATGCTCAGGTCAAGTCATATAACGAAACCCTCACTTACAATTCTCCATATGCTTGGGCTCATGGCTTTTAAATAAATAGACATCCTAATTTTTCAATAAGCATAATTTAAACCATCAAATAGAGGTGCCTTGCCTAAGGATATACCCACACTAGCCACGGTTAAGCCTAAACAAAGAAAGACCTTGCTCTGATACCACTCGTAGGATCAAGGATGACCGACTAGAAAGGGGGTGAATATGAGGTTTCTAAAAACTTGTGCTCTAATTAACAAATTTAACAGGTATGGACTAATTAAAGAATTCTAGCACAAGTCAAGAGATAAATTCTAAGTTCACTAAGTCACCCCAAGGCTATGTCAATACTAAAAACAATTCTAGCTAAGCAAATATACACAAATAAGAAGCTAAAAATGTAAACGCGAAAATAGTAAAGACAAGTGAGAAAACCACAATCAAGACAATCAATGTTTTCCTGTGGTATCGAAGACTTGTCGGTCTTCACTAGTCCATGTTGAGGTGAGCCCAAATGAATTGAACCAGCTCCACAAGTTGAGCCCAATGAACCTCAATTCCACTAGGGTTGCTCTTCCTCCACTCCGGAGATGGCGAGCACCGAACCACTCACAACCGATGTCCGACCTCTTCATAACCTTCTTGAAGAGATCACCGCACAATTTTTCTCCAAGCCGTCTAGGTGCCAGCAAGCACCAATAGTAATAAATTATAGCCTTTGCTTGGAGGTTATTAAGTGCCAAAGAGATCAACTAATGATGCAAATGCATTTGAATACTCTCAACTACCTTAAAATGAGAAATATGAGCAAATGAGTAGAGGAGAGTGCACCACTGGCTCAAATGTATTCAATGAGATCAGGGGTTATAAACTTGGTGCTAGTGAGGGGGTATTTATAGCCCCCAAACACAAATTCAACCGTTTGGGGGGCAAGATCCCAAAAAAATCACTAGGTATGGTACTACCGCCAAGTACCGGCTGGTACTACCGCACCTAGGGTTCAACAGTACTCTGTTGTTCATTTAATGCTTCTGAACTAGCTGTTACGATCTGGTGCGGTGCTACCGCACTTACATGGGTCAGTACTACCGCACGACGGTAGTACCGCCAGGCTCAATCATAACTACCATTTTCCAGGGAAGAAAAAATGCCCAAAAACATGCTCTCCAGAAATAACGTACCACTAACTAGAAAATGGTCCTACCACATCACGGTACTACCATTTTTACTCATAATTTTTCTAGATGTTGTTCTAAATGCATTGCATGATTCTTAGTTGATCAAAGTGGCACATTATAAGTTTTCAACCTACTAGCTATGATCTCTCTTTATAGTACGACGTCTAGCCTATAAATTCGGTATTTCCACCAAACATCGAGACCGGTTAAAAATATAAAGGGTCCTTAAGCTACAAAATACCTTTGCCTGGAGCAATGTCAATCCTTTATCGTCTGTGCATTGTCATTTCTATGTTGTCATCCATAATCTGGGACTACCTTTAAAATATCTTAGCACACATGTTAGTCTCTTAACACATTGTTGTCACTAATTACCAAAATTATTTTGAGGGGCCTAGATGCTTTCACATGGGTGGATGCGCCACCGCCACCATGTGGATCTCTACCAGACAACTCTGTGGAGCACGCGGGCGCCATCGCCCGCTCTAGCATCATCGCTTGGTGGGGTAGCGTAGTTGCTGGTAGCCATGCCGTGTCCTCACCTCAGGCAGTCCCCACTAACAAGCATGTAGGTGAAGCCGTTGTGGCTGATTTGTCGTTCCCAACCTCAAATCCACAACACGGGTATGATGTGTTCATCCCAATTTGCTTACTTGTACATTAGCAAGAGATTTGTTGTTCACAAATTTGGTTCTTCGAGCTATTGCTATGATTGTATTAGTTGTGCCAATTTGATTGGAGTTGTGGTGGCCATGATTCGTTCTCTATGTGTGGTTGGTAAATATTATGATCGGAAATTTTGGGATAGTACTTGTCATCTAATCTTTACAAGTGATTCAGTTCAACATAGTTTCAGAAGTCATTACCTACGTGTAACTATCCTCACAAGCTAAACTATGTGAGTGCAAAAGTTTATTATCCATGCAGGCAAATTGTACATGCATGCCTCATGGCTTAAACCATTACTTAATTAAGAGCTCTTTTACAGTACACTCAATTCAATACGGGTCGTCCATTCATTTCGATCCATTGGTTCAGATTAGTTAGTATTTAGTTATACTACACCTGATAATACAGGTAGTAGAATTCCAAGGGGGGTAGAATTGTAATTTCCCATGCGGGGATCGCATGGAACATGAGTAATATTTTCAACACTAGTTGAAAAGTCCATAATACCCACACGAAAAAAATTATAAATACAAAACAAATCAAATATTCCCTTAACAAATCAATGGCCAAATTTGATTTATAGTACCAACATATACTACTAGTAGAATGTATAATAAAATTTCTCCTTAATTAAACCCCATAACTAGCTACAACCTCCACCAGGACCTCGCTGCCGACATGGATAAACATGTGCTGCCTGCTCTCGACTTTTCTATAGAGCCACACTTAGTTTTGATTATTATCTTCATGCATGTTAGTATCTATGTGGTGGGTGTCATAGCAGGGCCCCCTGGGGTGCCCTGCACCCTAGGGTCGTCAGGGATACAACTGTGATGTCAGAAATACTGTACATGTAGCTTGTATGGTGTACCTAGCTTATATGGTGTATTTCAGGCCAATGTACCTAAATACCCCTTGTCTCTTTCTCGCCTATGGGGGGCAAGAAGGTAATTGTCCCTTCTTGCCCCCTATAAGTAAATCTCTAAGGGCACATGTATAGGGACTCTCTCTCCCCATCCATCTCATTCATACAGAATCATCAATACACACTCATACATAGACATATTTTTGGCTCCTCCCTTCAGTCCTTCTCCCAAGACAAAGGGCACGGAGGGTCTCCGTACCCACTGTCTAGCCTCTTTACGCTACGACAGTTGGCACCGTCTGTGGGGATTAAACAAAAAGCTACGCGAAAGAAAGAGGAGCTGAAGCATTCTACCAAGCCCAAATCAGCATTCGGCCAAAGCAGTCCACCACCCAGCCATTCGGCCGAAGCCTCAAGCCACCTTCGGCCAAAGCAATTCCACCAAGCTCTTTTGACTGAAGCCCCAAACCACCTCTGGAGTGCCTTCGGGGCCTCCGCCCGCGTACCTCCGGTCGACCGAAACCACCTTCGAGGCCTCTCGCGTCCGACCTTTGGCCTCGGCAAGACACAACCTCCGAACACACGGAGACCCTTCGCCGGGTCCGCTCCGGCCGTCCGGAGCCGCCTCTCGGGCCGCCCCCTTCGCGGTGTGGCGTTGCGCGCCTCTGATGGCTCCGACACTGCCGCCCAGAGGATCGGCCTCGACGAAGCTCCACCCTTCGAAGCACCTCCAGCAGGAGCAGCCCCTTCGGGGACCCCTCACCTCCGGTCCGGAGGACCTCCAAAGCAACCTCCAGCACTGACAAACCAGTGTCGCCTTTAGCAAACTTGGAGGACCCCTCGAAGTCCTCCACATCAAGCCGAAGACGCCTCGCCTGCTCCACCTCCAGCCGAAGCCCACCAGGGCCACCTCGCAAATCCCACCTCGGAGCTCTCCACCTCCAGAGACCCTCCAGCCTCAGAGGTCCCCTCACCCCGTGCAGGACCGTTCGGTGTCGCCTCAGCTAGCTCGGCGCAAGTCGCCCAGGCGTCAGCACCCATTCCACGCCCATCAAGCACAGCTCAGGTCCGAAGCACCCCTTCGGGCGCACGCCCGCGTGCGCGGATTGGCCGGCCTCTAGCTCCGGTCGAGCGGCACCACCCTCCAGAGCGGCCGAAGTCCACCCCTGTGCACCTTGGCGCCGCAGCCACCTCCTGGCTCCAAAGCCCCCTGCCCGGCACTGCCACGCTCCGGAGCAGCCTCGGGTCGCCTTGAATGTGGCGGCTCCGCCTCGTAGCAACCTCGGGGGCAGCCAAGGGGCTTTCGGTGCCGCTTTCGACTCCATCACCGCGGCCACCCTCGGCTCCGTCGGGGCCCCTTCGGCCTCGAGTCCCCTTCAGTGCGCGGTCCGGCAACTCGAGGTCGCCTCGGGAGCGAGGACCCCCCGCCCCGAGGCTCCACCTCTGGTGACCCACCTCTTTGTCAGCCTTGTCGCCAATGTGCCGCGCCTTCACCGCCATTTCGACCTCGCCACCCCGACACCTCGCAAAATTCGAAGCACCCTCGGCCTCGAGGACCTCTCGGCGCCCGAAGCGCCACCTCTGGCTCCAGCCACCTCGGCCCTTCGCTGCGCGGTCTCCACTTCGGCCGCCTCCGGATACCACGAGGAGCCCTCGGGACGCCCCGCCTCCGGCATTTATAAAAAGAAGAGGCGGCGTGCTAGAGCTTGCTTTGTTTACACCTTCCTATTTCCACGGGGTACAGGCTAGCAGCGCATGGGTAGGAGGGCCCCTGCATTAATTACCAGCAGCTAGCCACTGCTAGTAGTACTGCTTGTCATCATCCTGGTTTAGTGCTACGTGTAGAAAAATTGCATGTATGTAGACTTGCATGCATTCTTACACCACACAACAAGAAATCACAGCACTGGTTGCTAATTCCAACCCTTGTGCTTTATCACTTCACCAAAACTAATAACGTGTGGCTTCGGTTGCAAAGGAAAAGTAGTGGGAAGGCTTGCGCAATAAGAACAACTATATGTGCGTGTAAAACCACTAACACTCAAATGAGAGCAACGAAGGCGCCATGTGTGGCCCCGAGCCCCGGCGCACACCAAAGCCTCCCGAAGGCACAGTGTATAAACGAAGGCGCCGTGCGTGGCCCCAAGCCCCGGCGCACACCAAAGCCTCCCGAAGGCACAGTGTATAAACGAAACACGCCGTGCGTGGCCCCGAGCCCCGGTGCACACCAAAGCCTCCCGAAGGCACAATGTATAAACGAAACACGCCGTGCGTGGCCCCGAGCCCCGGCGCACACCAAAGCCTCCCGAAGGCACAGTGTATAAACAAAACACGCCGTGCGTGGCCCCGAGCCCCGGCGCACACCAAAGCCTCCCAAAGGCACAGTGTATAAATGAAACACGCCGTGCGTGGCCCCGAGCCCCGGCGCACACCAAAGCCTCCCGAAGGCATAGTGTATAAACTAAACACGCCGTGCGTGGCCCCCTGTGGGCCTATGTGTATAAACTAAACACGCCGCGCATGGTCCCAAGCCCCGGCGCACACCAAAGCCTCCCGAAGGCATAGTGTATAAACGAAGGCGCTGTGCGTGGCCCCGAACCCCGTCGCACACCAAAGCCTCCCGAAGGCACAGTGTATAAACGAAGGCGCCGTGCGTGGCCCCGAGCCCTGGTGCACACCAAAGCCTCCCAAAGTCCCAGTGTATAAACAAAACACGCCATGCGTGGCCCCGAGCCTCGGCGCACACCAAGGCCTCCCGAAGGCAGAGTGTATAAACGAAGGCGCCGTGCGTGGCCCCGAGCCCCAGCGCACACCAAAGCCTCCCGAAGGCACAGTGTATAAACGAAGGCGCCGTGCATGGCCCCGAGCCCCGGCGCACACCAATGCCCCCTGTGGGCCTATGTGTATAAACTAAACACGCCGCGCATGGTCGTCACCAGCGCAGCCCAACCGCCACCTTTGGAGCCCCTCCGAGGCATCCCGGGCACCGTCGACGTCGCCCCAAAGCCCCTACAGCAGCAGCGGCACCGCCTCGGCGGCTAGGGAGTCTCCCGCCGCGAGGGCTTCGCCCCGGTGGAGAGACATCTCACACCGCACTCAAACGCGCAACCCTAGTCGTTCCGGAGGCACCGCCTTGGCGACTAGGGAGTCTCCCGCCACGAGGGATTCGCCCGGCGGAGAGACATCTCACACCGCGCTCAAACGCGCAACCCTAGTCGTTCCGGAGGCACCGCCTCGGCGATTAGGGAGTCTCCCGCCGCGAGGGCTTCGCCCGGCGGAGAGACATCTCACACCGCGCTCAAACGCGCAACCCTAGTCGTTCCGGAGGCACCGCCTCGGCGACTAGGGAGTCTCCCGCCGCGAGGCCGCCCGGCGGAGACATCTCACACCGCGCTCAAACGCGCAACCCTAGTCATTCCGGAGGCACCGCCTCGGCGACTAGGGAGTCTCCCGCCGCGAGGGCTTCGCCCCGGCGGAGAGACATCTCACACCGCGCTCAAATGCGCAACCCTAGTCGTTCCGGAGGCACCGCCTCGACGACTAGAGAGTCTCCCGCTGCGGAGGCCTCGCCCCGGCGGAGCGACGTCTCACATCGTGCTCAAACGCGCAGAGCCCTAGTCCCAACGCGACACTCGGTCTAGAAACCAAAAGCGCACCAGTGGGGGACGACGTTCGGCTCCGTCTCCCCCTCGCTAGCTTCAGGCTCTCAAACGATCCCAATCAAAAAAGTATGGGGGGCGGCGTTCGGCTCCGCCTCCCCCTCGCTAGCTTCGGGCTCTCAAACGAGCCCAATCAAAAAAGTATGGGGGACAACGTTCGGCTCCGCCTTCCCCTCGCTAGCTTCGGGCTCTCAAACGAGCCCCATCAAAAAAGTATGGAAAAAAGTGGGGGACAACGTTCGGTTCCACCTCCCCCTCGCTAGCTTCGGGCTCTCAAACGAGCCCAATCAAAAAAGTATGGGGGACGGCGTTCGGCTCCACCTCCCCCTCGCTAGCTTCGGGCTCTCAAACGAGCCCAATCAAAAAGTATGGGGGACGGCGTCTGGCTCCGCCTCCCCCTCGCTAGCTTCGGGCTCTCAAACGAACCCAATCAAAAAGTATGGGGGACAGCGTTCGGCTCCGCCTCCCCCAAAGCTAGCTAGCTTCGGGCTCACAAATCACCAGTCGCCCACTTAAAACAGACAAGCATCAACCCTTCAAGCCACTCCAAGGCATAAGCACAACTCACTTGGAGCGGCCAAAAGGGGGGACGGTACCAGGCCCCCAATAGGACCATCGCAAATAGTCACACCGAAGAAGTAATCGAACTCGAGGGCTCCGCGACGACTTCGCCCCTGCGGGCTCCGCCGCTGCTCACCGCCCGCCTCGAGGCTATCGCCTCGGCGGGGCGGTCCTGACGCGCCGCACGCCTCGAGGGCAATGCCTCGGCGTGGCGGCTCCGCGACGACCGCCCTGCGGGCTCGCTGCTGCCTCGCGCCGCCTCGAGGCTATCGCCTCGGCGGGGCCCACCTTGAGGGCAAGGCCTATGTGTGGCGGCTCCGCGACGACTTCGCCCCTGCGGGCTCTGTCGCTGCTCACCGCCCGCCTCGAGGCTATCGCCTCAGCGGGGCAGTACTAACGCGCCACCCGCCTCGAGGGCAAGGCCTCGGCGTGGCGGCTCCGCCGCTGCTCACCGCCCGCCTCGAGGCTATCGCCTCGGCGGGCGGTCCGACGCTGCCCGCCGCCGAGGCAAGGCCTCGGCGAGCGGCTCGCGACGCGACCGCCCTGCGGGCTCTCCGCCACCGCCGCCTTGAGGCTATCGCCTCGACGGGGCGGTCCTGACGCGCCACCCGCCTCGAGGGCAAGGCCTCGGCGTGGCGGCTCCGCGACGACTTCGCCCCTGCGGGCTCCCCTGCTACTCACCGCCCGCCTCGAGGCTATCGCCTCGGCGGGGCGGTCCTGACGTGCCGCCTACCTCGAGGGCAAGGCATCGGCGTGGCGGCTCCGCGACGACTTCGCCCCTGCGGGCTCCACCGCTGCTCACCACCCGCCTCGAGGCTATCGCCTCCGCGGGGCGGTCCTGACGCGCCGCTCGCCTCGAGGGCAAGGCCTCGGCGTGGTGGCTCTGCGACGACTTGGCCCCTGCGGGCTCCGCCGCTGCTCACCGCCCGCCTCGAGGCTATCGCCTCGGCGGGGCGGTCCTAACGCGCCGCCCGCCTCGAGGGCAAGGCCTCGGCATGGCGGCTCCGCGACGACTTCGCCCCTGCTTGCTCTGCCGCCGCGCGCCGTTCGCCTCGGGGTCTCGCACCTATTCCTTCCGGGGTATCCTGACTCCCCGAGGGGCCGGGGGTGACGATATTGCGTCCGCTCGCCCCTCGGGACCACGGGACCTGTCCTCGCGACCTCGGACCGTGCAGATGAGGGAGTTGTCGTAGCAGGGCCCCCTGGGGTGCCCCGCACACTAGGGTCGTCAGGGATACCGCTGTGCTGTCAGAAATATTATACATGTAGCTTGTATGGTGTACCTAGCTTGTATGGTGTATTTCAGACCAATGTACCTAAATACCCCTTTCTTTTTCTCGCCTATGGGAGGCAAGAAGGTAATTGTCCCTTCTTGCCCCCTATAAGTAAATCTCTAAGGGCACATGTAAAGGGACTCTCTCCCCATCCATCTCATTCATACAGAATCATCAATACACACTCATACATAGACATATTTTTGGCTCCTCCCTTCGGTCCTTCTCCCAAGACAAAGGGCACGGAGGGTCTCCGTATGCGGAGGGTCTCCGTACCCACTGTCTAGCCTCTTTACGCTACGACAGTGGGTAAAAATTATGT
The DNA here is from genome assembly GCA_036346255.1 of Ampelocalamus luodianensis. NCBI lineage: Eukaryota > Viridiplantae > Streptophyta > Magnoliopsida > Poales > Poaceae > Ampelocalamus > Ampelocalamus luodianensis. Next base: position 18,390,466 of record CM070622.1, on the reverse strand, counting down.
TTGGGAAGTGTTGTGTTCGGAAAGTTAGCAATTCAAAGAATAACTTGTTCTATCAAGATAATAAATATAGAAGTAACTTGTTCTTAGGTTCATTCTCCCATAATGCACATTTTTGCAGTTATTAAAGGCCAAACACTAATCTTTTAATTAACTAAAGATTACCATTGTTTCAGAAAATGTATGCCTCATTTTATATTGTCTTGTGTTGTTTCTCTCTCTAATTATTTAGCTGAATCACTACAGTACAAGACTTGTCATATTCAATGCAGGTTTTAGCTTTGGTATAAATTACAACTCACCTTTATTTTTACTCAAATCAAACTGGAACGTATAAATTACAACTCACCTTTATTTTTACTCAAATCAAACTGGAACTAAGCATCATATTATTGTGTTATATATATATATATATGTTATATATATATATATATATATAGAGAGAGAGAGAGAGAGAGAGAGAAAATAGGCTCTTTCGATGTAAAGTTCAGACTTTCGTACCTTAAGTATCTATTCTTTTCCCCGATTATCAATACCAACCAATTTTGTAATTTGGTAACTTGCTGATAGGGTTCTCATCAGTCTGCAAACCCGTTAGAAAGGGTTCCTGCCCTATGTTTGCTGCTCACATGATGTATGCATGTTTCTCTTTTTTTTCAGGGGAAAGGATCCTCATTCGTCCGGTGGTTTCCTAAGCTATTTCCAAAATCCATCAAGTTCCCCCCTTCGACAACAACTTTCTCATCAACCGCCCATGTCGCAAAATTTCCATTTTGATGGCGGTCCTGCACAATATGCCCCATTCCCGGCACCACGACCATCAGCTCCCAAAGGGATTCCAATGTCGTCATGTTCCGAATCAAGCACTCCACTTACACCATCCGGTTTGCAATCCCAGCCACCCATCAATGTTGACAGTGGTGATGAGGATGGAGAAATTTGGACCGACATGCGGCTTGCGTGGACAAAAGAGAAGGGCGTAAGATTGGTAAGTTTCTTATGTACTTATATCTGGTACTCTGTGTGACTCTCTGAGTAACCATTTGATATCTTCGGAATGTTTGCAACAGCTAATCTTCTTTATTCACAATTTAGATGAGCTCTTGGTTATATAACTCAAATGACCCAATCAATAGGAATAACAAGAAGAATGATCTATATTGGGGAGATATTACTAGTGTCTACAACAGCACCACTCCAAAAAATGAAGAAGACTAGCGAAGCAAGCTAAGGACCGTTGGCATAGTCTTAGCAGGCTAGTCCACCAGTTTTAGTGCTCTTGGAACAAGGCCTTCAACATTTATGCTAGTGGGCTTTGATAACCAGTCGATGGACAAGGTCCATGCATTCTACAAGGCAGACTATAAAATGGGACAATTTCATCACATTAAGTGTTGGAAGGCTGTCCGAGACCAACCCAAGTGGCACACATACAATGAGTGGCTCGAGAAAATAAAGAAGAGAAAGATGTCGAAAGCAGGGGAGGTAGGTGAGAATACGTTGTCCCCTATAGATATCGAAGATATCCCATGCCCAAAAGGAACAAAAGCAGCCAAGGCCGGACGTAATGGCAAAGGAAAGGTGAAGGCCACTACATCAGATATGGAAGTGCTCCACAAGTATATAGCTGCTTAGGCCAAAGCTAAAAACAATCATAGCGGGATGCTAGAATTGCAACAACGTCTCTCCACCAAGAAGCTTGAATTAGCAAAGCTCTCAGCCCTTGCAGCAAAGGATAACAAGTAGGCAAAAAAAAACTTGAGAAAGAGTCTAAAATGGTGAAAACACACAGAGCGCTGATTATGCAAGATACAATATGGATGACGGATGAAATGAAGAATGAGCATGTGAAGGCACTTAAGACTATGAGAGGGATTATTTGGCAGTGTTCAGTAAAATTTGTTCCTCGTCCTTATGTTTCCTTGTCAAGTAACGGAACTACAGTCTAAAAGTTTGTTCTTTATATGTTGAAGGGGTTGACTACTAGTGAATTAGCTTTATCGCTTCATGGCAATGCTCTGTAAGATCAGTTCCTCTACTCCTAGTATGTTTGTCAATTGGTTCAGGAATTTCCATAATATTTTGCTAAGTTTTCTTGTGAATTACTATCTATAACTTTTGTTGGTTGGCTTAAAGCTTGGTGCTATCCACCAAGTAAATTATATTGGATGTGCCTGTACATTAGCTTACTTCATTTTAGCTGGCTACATTGATCTACAGAGTGATCTACATTGCTTCCTTTTAATTGGGTGCATTGTGAGCAAACACGTCAAAGTAAGAGTAAACTTCCTGAGTTAATTAGTTCTGCAATGCTTCCTTTTAGCTGATTGCATGATATACCATCTATAGTACATGTTGCTTGCTCTGTTTTGGCCAATAAATACATTACGGTTAAGAATTACATGGCATCCTATACATAAGTCATTGGTGTTGTTTCTCTCTTACTGCTAGCTTGTTTTGCCATTGATGCACTGATTATTGAACTGATTGTTGCCCAGAGGATAATCTGACAGCTGGACTAAATAAAAAAACGAAGTTGGACTGAATTAAAAAACAAACTACACAGAGAAGTCATGGTGTGATGCTGCTCTGGAGTCCGTAGTGTTCATATAATGTCATGTGAATTTGAAGTGAGTCCCAAGTGAAATGAATTCACTGAACTATGTATCATTTTTATTCTATGGTTTTATATTTGAATTGAGATTCCAAATGAAATTATGTGTGCACATAATTATATATATATATTATTATATTAAAATCCAGAATAGTACACCGAAATGAACTAATACCGACGTATTTTATACTAAAAGACAAACCAGAATAACCTCCTGAATGGAATTGACAACTATGAATTGAACCTATGGCCATCAAACCTCCAACCTTTTTCGAGACCAATATGACGCAAGTGGCGGAACAAGGATCACCAAAGCAAAGCCAGAAAATTTCTTGCATTAGAGGCAAAGAAAAGCTTCTTTACAAAGGCAACTTGGCTGACAGACTCCCTCTGTTCCTTGCCCTGGTTTTTCTCCAGGGGATGACTAGGCACTCGAGTGGCGGTAAAGGCGCAAGAGAACAAATTAAAAAGGCCTTTACTTAGCCTAGCTCACCATGTGATGAGACGAGCTCGGTGGTGTGGTTACACCTGCAGAAACAGTAGCGGTATCATGACAACTTTTGGTTCTGGGATAGAGAGAACAACTTCTTGAACTTTGGTTGCAAAATGCAATGCAGAGTGCGCGCGCGCGCGCATGCAAATGCAGTGTGTGCACCGCACAGAGCCTTTCACTGTTTCCCACAGCGGCACAGCCTGTACCCGAGCAAAGGCGATGGCAACGGGACGGCGTAAACTTTCAGCCATACTTTTCGACGCTCGTTTGAGTATACCGATGCGTGAGACGCTTATGTGCAAGTGTGAGGAGGGGGTCGTAGTACCGTAGAGACAGGAAGGCCAGGCTTTGCGTGTGTCCGCAGGAGACCGTTTCCAGTGAAGCAAGGAAGAAAGAAGCCGTAGCTGTACTGTACTGAACTGTAGGCACCGCAGGGTCAACTGTCCCCAGTTCCTGAAGAAGTTTGTCTCTGTGCAGAATACAGTGTCTCTACTGTTCAATGTTCATAGTATTCTGCTCCTTTGGACTGGCACCTGCAGTAATTTGTGGTATTCTTCGACCTGTAAATGTTCCGTAAGTTGGCTGTTCATTTTTTTAGTGGACGTTAATCATTCTGGTTGTGGCTACTGTTCCAGAAAACCATTGTCAACGGTATTCAGGCCTTGCCAAAAACACTGAACAAGGCCACGTACTCAAGCTCGGCCCCCGGCCCGTTTTTTTCCTAGATGTAAGGACAGGAAGGTAGTACTAGACTACTAGTATGTAACAGCCCAATTTGAACTTCTTAAAATTTGCCTGAAATTCTTTGATTTTCATAAAATTTTTATACATTTTTTGAATTTTCAAAATCTTGGTCACATTTCAAAAGTTAAATAAAAAACCCTAGCCCTAAATTAAATTTATAAAAGGCTACAAGTAAATTGGAATGCTAAAACTCCTAAGAATTTGAAATTCAAATTCAAATTTGATTATGTTTTTCCCAAACTAAAATCGCAAATCTTTCTCCTTCCCTCTCTCTCCCTGGGTCAAATTCCCACCGTTGGCCCGCCTCTTTTCCTTCTTTCCCCCTCCCTCTCTCCTCACAGCCCAACTCCTTATGATCGAAGTGTAATCACGGCTCGCCTGCGCCCACTCGCTAGTGCGCTTCACGTAAATGCCCATCCATTTTTTTAGTGGCCAATCTCGCGTTTTTCCCAAACTAAAATCGCAAATCTTTCTCCTCGCTCGCCACGCCCGACATGTGGTCCCTCTCCCACATGTCGGTCGCGCTAGTGCGCTCCACAGCCCACATCCAATCTCCTCGCTATCTCTCCCATGTTCGGTACATCTCCCCTCCTCGCTCTCCCATGTTCGGTCTTTCGCTTCCTCTCCTATGCACGCTCGCACATGACCGAGGTGGAGCGCTCGAGTGCCGCGTGCTACGAGGTAGTCGCATCGTCGTGACCTAGTCCCATCATTGCGCCAGAGCGCCATGCCACGTGCACCCTTTCTTCTTCCATTTCGTGCACCAAAGCAGCCAGAGCCCTCTCCTTCCTTGGCGCTGGTACAGTGCCGCTGCCATGCACCTCCTTGCTTGCCCCGCCTCCGGTAAGCTCCTTCCTCTCTTCTTCGCGTCATTTCGCGATCTTAGTTCCCGCAAACTCTTTAGGATAGTTAATGAGACATTGTAGCCACTGTAACCCCGCTGTTGCGAGCTCCTTCTTCCTCGCTGCTAGCCGTTGTAGCCATTGCGGTTCCTGAGTTCTTCTAGTCGGGCCGCCACCGTGAATAATACCTCAATAGCACGTAAATGCTCACCCACGCCTCATTTACTAGCTAATAGCTTCATTTCGTAGTTTCCACCGCAACTCATTAGCGTTGCTGCTATCCTCGCCATCGCGCTGCCGCCTCGGGCCATCTCCCATCACGCCACCGCAGCCAATAGTGTCGCCTGGGCCGCCACATCCCATTTTGCTGGTCCCGGGTGGACGTCGTGACTCGTGCCCCACCTCGTCGACGACGAGCTCAAACTCGAACGCCGTGGCTCCCCTGCGTCAATCCTCTGTTCTGATAAGGATGCTGATGTGGCGCCGCCATGTGTACCGTGATTAGTTAAAACCGGTAATTAGTTTAGTAAATAATTAGTGCATGACGTGTGGGCCCCACGCCATTAGGAGTTAATTAATCCATAGGATTAATAAAATCAATGCGTAGACCCTAGCCGCTGTCAACTAGGCCCCAAGCCCCGTGCGTAGTCGCGTGGACCAAGTCCATGGACTATTGCCCCACCTGTCAATCTCTTAGGACTTTCTCAAATAAAAATGATTAGAAAATAAAATAAAAACCATTATGGACCCCACATATGAGTCACAGAAGATTTCTTTAATAAAAATAAATTCAAAAGAAAATAAAATCCCAGTGGGACCCTCTTGTCAGAATTTTGAGATTTTTATGGAATTTCCTCTCGGGTCAAACTTTGGAGAGCTCTTTCTCCCTTATTTTAAATCAAAATGATTTAATTTTTATTTATAAATTCATATAAATTCAATATCTTTCCAATAGTATCAAAATCATAATTTTTGGAGTTCATTTGAATTTTGTTTCAATTTATTTTGTTATGAACATTTATTGAAGTCATCGTTTTTGCGTTAAATAGATTCCAATGTCGCCGAATACTTGGCACTGCTTCAAGCCAAGACCAGGATCGAGAAATATCCACATTTGAGTAAGGCAAGTCCTTACTATTGATCATGTTGAACCTACATTTCAAATGCAAAATATTTTATTTTAAAGTATTATTTGCATGCTTATTATTATTTATTAAATGGTATGTTAAGGGTAGATACCTAGATATACCAAAGGTTGATTATTATTATTCCTCTCATTGATTGATGATAACCCTTATTCCTTGTTAAGGATAATTATTACATGAGTAAAATTCTCATTGGTTAAACAAAAAATAATTATTGGTTGTGCTCAGTAATTGAATATGAATAGGACACAAACATTACCATAACGAGAACTTGAGATATAATTGAATCGTAGTGTGGTAACATTGGTTACCACTCGAGAGGAAAATGTATTAAAAAAATGGTGGAGACTTGGGCGAGTAGTTGGAATGAGATCGGTGCAGTGTGCACGCGAGTGGGTTGATGGATTGTCTCGCCTAAGTCGATTAAGGACTGAATTATGTGTTGTCTTTCTAAACTACTAAGCCGTAACTATAAATTAGTATGGGATAGTCCTGGCCAATTTATTTATTTAGCTTTCGGCATGAAAATCCGCACCCCTAGTTGCCCAAATATTCTAGAAGGGTCGTGACTCCCTAACAATGGAGGGTCCCTCATTGAAAACGTGTCTGGCTAAAGGTATTCTGGGGGGTGCCTGTCGACGATCAAGTCGCCGATCTTACAATAAATGGAAAAAAGAGAGAATGACGTGGGAAATCTTGGGATTGTAATGGGACTGCTCTTTATTAGTATGAACTGAGATTTTACAAGAGGTGTATCCTGACAGAATGACGGACTACTTTCTAGAGTACAAGACAATACTTCTTTCTTTCTATCTTTCGATGATCTCGATCTCGAAGATCTCATCCTCCCTTGATCCGCCTGAGTTCCATCTTTAAATAGCCCTCGAAGAGGTGGCGATTACTTAGGAGAAGGCGCTCGATGCGGCGTTGCGTGCAGTCGGAGTCAAGTGATGGTTGATCTGAGATCAACCATTTGGCGGTTATATGTCTATGAAACATATAACCGCACGGAGGTTATTTCTTGGTGTGTCTTGGATAAGATCGTCGTATGGAATATGCACGTGTTCCATTCATCATACGGTAGAGAATATACCTTGGAATCGGTTCTTACCTTTTACGGCGGTTCTCTCCAGTGGAGGCTTGGCTTGGGCCTTCGTCCACCAGGTACCCATTATGTAACCTCGGAATCTCGACCCGGTGAGGTCATGCACCTCAAAGGTTACGACTATGAAGACGTATGGTATTTTATATATTAAAGATAATATATAGAGGTTTTAATCCTCGTCAGCTAGCCCCCGAACTTTAAATGAATAGGTCGTGTGAACACCTTTCTTCCGATGAAATCATATCGGGATGACGCTTATTAAATACAAAGGTATTTGAAGCGGTTTGTATTCACTTTAAAGTTGAGAACTTTGCCTTGGGATTTGAAGAGTTTCTGTGTCCGTTGGACTTTTTTGGGTAACTCCTTATTACGGTTTAGGATTACTGAAGCTTATAAAACCCCTTTGTAAACCTAGGTTTTTTTTTTACTTCCTCCTTTCCTTCTTCATCTTCGAGTGAAAACTTCTTCCGACTTCCTTTGCTTTCCACACCCAAAAAGAAACTAACCATGTCGGACCAAATCACCAAGCCCAGTCGGTTTCGACTGAGTGAGAAGAAGTTGGAGAATCTGGAGAATATCGGGATGCTCCCCAGCAAGGATGTGATTTCTTGGAGATCCGCCGCCGGAGAACATTCCCCGAGCAGTGAAGATGGAGAAATTCCTGTTTTTCTCGCATATATCGAATGCGGATTTCGGCTACCAACTCACTCCTTCCTTCCTCAAGTTTTGGAGTATTATGGAGTTGAATTGGTGAATCTGGCTCCCAATGCCATCGCCAATCTCAGTATTTTTATCTATCTCTGCGAAGCGTACTTGGGGATTCCAGCAGATCTGGATCTATTCAGGTACTACTACAGGATGACAAAGTCCGGAAAGGCGATTGGGACGCCTGGAGAGTGCACTTTGCGTCTCCATGATGGAAAAGCTGATGAGTACATTTTTATGTACTCAAAATCTTCGTGGTCGTCGTGGAAGAAGAGCTGGTTCTATATGAAGATCACGAAGAAAGACAGCCTTTATTATTCTGGTAAGAAGGCGGTCGAGAATCCGAGATGGCGCCTCTACAGAAAGAGAGGAAATGTAGGGAAATGGGTGAAGCAATCAAGCTTCTTAGCGTCAAAGGTCTAACATCTTGGCATGTGGTGAAAGATTTTCCACGCGGGTTAGCCTTTGAAGGGCGAGCGCATAAGATGCTCTGGTACATTGGTCGTGATGATACGACCGAGAGACTCTAAAGATGGTAAGCCATTTTAATGATTCCGACCAGTTTACATATTTCGATTGATTATTTCTTAACTCTTTCATTTTACCTTCTGACTCTATCTTCGATGAGATTAGAAGCGGATCAAGATGATCTGCTGCGGAGAGCTGGCGATAAGGCTAGTTTTCTCGGATCTTAGCGGTGTTTTCATTGAAGAAAGGATTGAAAGACTTAAGGTAAAAATATCAACTCTTTGTCTTATTGACGTACATATTATTTTTGATCGGTATACCATAAATCCTCTTTGATGTGTAGTCGGTTGGGTTGAGAGTCAACAAGGTCAGCGAAAGATGTGAGCCAATTGATGATCCGATCTCCTTCGACCACCACGGGATGTAAGCCTTCGGAGGTAGGTAGCAGAACACAAATAATATTTTGGATAAATTATGTTTATCGCCTAACTATCTTTGATGATGAATTTAGGCGGTCGTCGTACCTTCCGGCAAGGTCACGAGAACCCTCCGGTGCCTCAATGAGGCCACCGTTGTGGAGGTAGGCGAATCTACATCTCTTGACCGACGATCGGGGACCTCGACCAAATGGTCGCGGATATAAACTTCGATTTCGATCGGTGGATGTGCAAGATCTAGTCAACCCTACCGATTTAGAATCGGTGAAATCGATTGACAAGAAGAGGAAGGCCAGCATAACGAACTTTACTTCGATGCGCTACAAGGGTAAATTCAGAAAACAACAAGGTATATATATAAAATAAAGAGGTCGTATTTATACATACCTTGGATCTTCCTTACCTTCTCTCTCTCTCATTTTAGATCTTACGGTGTTCGGTCGTGTCAGGCAGAGCACCTCTCGAGAAAAAGTTCCCGAGGTAGAGGTGGTCGTGGAGGCTCGACAGGATACTCCTAAAGCAAAACTACCGAGGATGAAGTAGCAAAGAAGCCCCAGCGGGTTTGGCATCTGCTCGGGATCCTTTAGTAATTCTTACTCCTTCTCCAGAGGTAGTCATCCCCAGAGATCCTCAACAGGTTCCACCTCCTCCAGGAAATACTTCTCAGGTTACCAAATTCCATTTTTCTCCCCGATTTATCGAGGATAAGGAACTTGATGAAGCACGGGAAAGATATCGGACCATCAAGCCAAGATTGGTCGAGATACCATCTTTTCGAATATAATGATATAGCGATTCGGGTAAGTGTTCTCGACCATCCTTACAACTCTTTCTTTTGCGGTTTCTTTGAAAGCTTGCTAAAGAAAGGAATTTTGTTTTGTAGCATTTGGTGAAAACTATCTTTGTGATCGGAGGGTGACCAGTGAATAAAAACTTTGGAGCAAAACACTCCGTCGAGAAGTAAGTGCATTTCTCTTTTTGATCTCCTACGGTTTATTATCTTGATTCTCCTTATAGATTATCCTTCTCTTTCTACCATATTTGATAGATTTAGAGAAAATTAAAGAAGAGATCAAGGCCAAGGAAGCCATAATAATAAAGGCGAGGAAGAAAATCGGAATAAATACCGGTCGATCGAGCATGCGATGACCGGGCAAAAGTGGTTTCGACTCTTGTGAGAAGAAAATCAAAGGTAACCGGTGGAGACCTAACGATATTCCATAACTCCAATTGTAAAGAGTACATTGATTTTGTTTATCTACTCGTGCGAGAAAAAGCGTAGCACTTGAGCGAGCGGAGAAAACCCTCGATTTTGGCGTGGCCAAAGGAAGCTCTTGTATTTGGCCTTGATGAGAAGATCACGGCTCTTAACAAGATGATCTTCGATATGGGATCGGGATCAAGCTTGCCTTCTTTAGGAGATCCAACGGAAAAGATGACCTACTTTGGTCAACTTCGGAAGATCGAAAGGCTGCTCAAAACTATGAGGAAAACCATACCGGACAATGAAGGAAGCTATCGAAGCTGGAGTTAGTGTTGCTTTAGCAAAACTAAAGGCTTCGATCCTCTATTAACCTTAAAGGCGTGGAAGAGGACTTGATTGCTCGAGAGTGAAGCAACAAAACTTCGAGGAAGTAAAACCTCTCGAGAGAAAGTTGAGGAAATGGAAGTCGGATCTCCATCTCATAGCGACGATCTGGAGGTCCTAACATGTAAATGAATGTAACTTTAGACGATGTAAAATGAAAACTTACGTTTATCAAAGAAGATCTGCTTTGTCTTATTAATGTTGTTAAATACTCATATATCTCTAGCCCCATTGCTTATGTTAGTAGATGAGCGTTACTAAAAGAAAGCGATGGACCGAATAATTGAGTAATAACAATGACCATGGTAAAGTCTTGATAATGTGGATGACAATGATCTAGGAAATACTAGGAAATCATGTGGTGGAACCAGCGGCGACTTACGCTAGTCTAGATTTTGCCCATTATCAAGTACTATGGAATACCACTTGTAGTCGAGAAGACATAACAAAGACTAGATCTTGCTTATAAGAAGATATGCATTAAGAATGTATGCAAGAAATGAAATGAAGAGATAAGTACCGTTGTTTAGGAAATATTTGGATCAGTCGTATCGAATCTTAAGGCGAAGATTTGTAAAATATTTCGCGAAATGTGCTCATTCTCAAATCCATTGGGCGAGGATCGTAGGAAAGGACCATCACTAGGAAGCTCCTTCCAGTGGGCGGGACCACGTGCGAGAGGAGAGACTTCGACCGGGAGGCTTTCGTGTCCGACCAATAGCCAAACTTGATTAGAACGAGAATGTTGAAATAAAATAACAATCATCAATTTCAAGAAATGAAAGCCAAGTAAATCGTGCGAGTTGGTACTCCTTATACTCGTATGACTCTTTAAGAAAAGAAAGTCCGGTCGTGAATGTGTATCATTGAAGCAATGATCACGGCTAAAACCAATGTGATTGGTGACATTTAAGTCAACAACCATGAGTAGTGGAGATCCCAAAGAAGGAATATCGGAGAGAATGAGAGTCTTCTCGACCAACGATGAAGGAATGGCATACGACCGGATGCAACAAATAATAAGTATAAACAACCATACTTATCATTTTTAAGGAAAAGCATCTTATTGAAGAAAAATGAATAAAAATGAAATACATGAAATTAAACATAGAACTTATGCAATTGATCAATATTCCAAGAATTAGATAAAACACGCCCATCGACATAGCTAATCGTGCGATCACGGTGGGTTACTTACGACCACGTGTATGGACCTTCCCATTTAGGTGAAAGTTTATTGCGATTTGCTTGGTTACGGATTTTTCGAGAACCGGATCACCTCTGACTAGGCTGCGAGGTTGTACTTTACGATTGTGATACTGAGCGCATGGCTTGTTGGTAGATTCTTGATCGTATCAAGGCTTGATTTCGTCTTTCTTCAAGGAAATTGATGTTGTCAAGTCGTCGTTCGATCGATCACTTTGAAAAGTAATCGGCTTGAGCGTAACCAATTTTGATTCGGAGGAAGCATAGCCTCGGCCAGTAAACTAAAAAGAATGGTGTTTCCCGGCCGCACGACTAGTTGTGGTACGAACGACCCATAATCTGAGGGAAGTTCTCGAACCCAAGCTCGACCGTTGAAATGGCGGTCGAATACTCGTCGTTTGATCCCTTGCATTATGATACCATTGGCTCGCTCAATCGCTCCATTGCTCGTGGATGAGCAACGAAGCGAAATGTATCTTGACACCTAGTTCTTCATAGAATTCACGAAAATTCTTGCTTGAGAATCGGGCGCGTTATCGATGATTATCATTGGGTACACCAAACCGTGTAATCACGCTTTTTGTTAGGAACCTCTTGGCGGCTTGGTTGTAGTTTTACAACGGCTCGACTTGATCCACTTAGTGAGCGTGTCAATCATGACGAACAGAACTCAAAGCCCCGGTGCCTTTGGGAAAGGTCCCGAATGTCGAGTCCCGGTTGCAAAGGCCAAGAAAGAGGGATTGTTTGCAAAGCTTGAGGCGGTGATGTACTTGTCGGCTATGAATCGACATTATACGCGCCGTCACGAGCTCTTTTGCATCATGAAGGCGGTTGGCGAGAGTATCCTTGCCTAAAGGCTTTACCGACCAGCGTTACAGTAGGAATGGTGAGCTCCACGAACTCCTTCATGAATTTCGGTTAGCAATTTAATGTCATCCGATTGAGATATGCATCTCATCAACACTCCGTGAGATCTCGCATATAAAGTACGTTCAATGAGAGTGTATGATTTGGCTTTTCATGCAATACGATCGGCCTCTACATCATCTTACGGAATTATGTCATCTTGAAGATAATTGTAGATCGATGTCATCCAATCTCACCGTGATCGTGATGGCGCCAACCATCATCGACTGTGGAGCATCCATGTTTGCGAGAATCAAGGTGTGCAACCTCCTTGCTAACATCTATGTCCTCGGAAGGCTCGACTACGAGGGTGAATCAGTTTCTCGAGAAAAACTCGGGCGGGACGGATGTCCGTGTGGAAGCCATCAAGCCAAGCGGTTTGCCGAAAGTTTTCCTTTCTAGGAATGTGTTGGATCCGAAAACCGAAGAAATGCTTTTCAAGTTTCGTACTCGCGCGAGATATGATGACATCTTGGTACTAGAGCATTGATACTCTTTCCCTACTTGATTCGCTACTAGTTGAGAATCACCTTTCACTAGCAATCTGCGAATCCGAGCGAACGAGTTGCTCGAAGTCTGCCGACAAACCTTCGTGATTCACTGCATTATTTGTAGCGAGAAAGTTTAAGCGAATGGCGTATTTAAGTTGTTCGCGATGGGGAAATCAAAGCGACTGACCCCGAGCCTTGAAGCATCAAGGAACCATCAAAGTACATTGTCCTTTGGTCGTGAAACTCGTACTCGGGTTCTTGGGAGGTTCGGGGTTTGTCCATTCGCAATGAATTACTGCTATTGCACGAGACTTAATCGCTGTTCTAGGGACAAAATGGAGGTCAAACGCCCAAGCTCAACCGCTCATTTCGCTATTCGTCCCGATGACTCCTGTTACCTAGGACTTGACCAGCGGATATCCGTAGGTACGACCACTTTATGGGCACGAAAATAATGTCTAAGTTTCCTTGAAGTCATAAGGAGACCATAGAGTAATTTACGTATCGTGGATATCGTTATTTTGGTCCATGCAAGACTTACGTTTACGTAATATATTGGTCGTTGGATACGATCACGTTCTACGACCAATACATCGCTAATAGCATGCGTGGCGTTGCGGCGTAAATTAGCAATGTCTCTTCCAATCTTGGAGAGACTAAGGCGGAGGATTAAAAGATACCGTTTAAGCTCCTCAAAAGCGTCGTTTGCCTCTTTAGTCCATTGAAACTTCCATGTTTCGGAGAAGCTTGAAGAATGGGATTCCTTTTCACCTAACCGTGCTATGAAACGACTTAACGCCGCCATCTGACCGGTTAGCCACGGACTTCCTTTTTCGTGGTCGGGAGCATCGATCGATAGCGGTTATTTTCACTGGATTCGCTTCAATGCCTCTAGCGAAACTAGAAACCGAGAAGTTTTCGGATGAAACTCGACGCACACTTTTCCGGATTTAATTTAAGGTTATGACGTCTTAAATTATTGAAAGTCTCTTGTAGGTGTGGAATGTGGTCATCAATGTTGATACTTTTTACGACCAAGTCATCAACATAGGCTTCAAGATTCCGACCTATCGTGTACTAAAGGTTTTCTGCATCAACCTTTGGAGCGTCGCTTTTGACATTTTAAGACCAAATGGCATCTTTACATAACAAGTAGGTACCAAATGGAGTGATGAAGGAAGTTTTCTCTTCATCTTCTTTACTCATATTAATCTGGTGGTATCCTGAATATGCATCTAAAAAACTTAATAACTCACACCCGGAGGTAGAGTCTACAAGTTGATCAATGCGAGGAAGGGGAAAATCATCCTTTGGACAAGCTTTATTTAAATCTGTAAAGTCGATACACATACGCCATTTTCCATTGGCCTTTTTAACCATTACAGGATTGGCAAGCCATTCGGGGTGGTCGACCTCACGGATGAATCCAGCTTGGAGTAGCTTGTCAATCTCCGACTGGATTGCTATTTTCCGATCAGGTGCAAAACGCCTTAGCTTCTGCTTGATCGGTCTTTTATCGGTGCAATGCTAGCCTATGCTCGATCACCTCCACAGGGACTCGGGCATGTCGGATGCCGCGAGCGAATACATCTGGTTTGCTCGGAGGAAGGAGGCGAGCGACTCTTCCTATTTGGGGTTGAGTCCTTCCCCGACCAGAATCTTGGCACTCTCTGAAGCACTTTCGTCGAGTGGTACCTCTTTCATCTGGTCGGAAGGCTTTGGTGCTATCTTTGGTCTTGAGTGTTTGACCTGCATGGTAGCGGTGTTAGTTCCTCGGCGGAAGCTCATCGACCGATTCTAAACATTTCCGATCACATGCGTGGCGATTTTCTAATCACCTCGGACCGTGATGACACCCTTTGGTCGGCATTTTCAAACTCGTAGCAGTAATGCGTAGCTACCAGAATTTTGCTAATTTGGGCGACCAAGGATTGCATTATATCTTTGTTTCAAAATTCACTACATCGAAGAAACTTTTACGTTCGGAAATTGTCGGGTTTTCGAGCGTAACCAATAGGGATAATTGCCTATTGGCTTGGCGTAGATCCGGGAACTATACCATGGGAGGCATATTTCACGAGCTTTACCTTAGAATTTGGAATCGCATATCTTCCAATGCGCTTGCAAAAGAATATTTAAAGAACTACCCCCATCTATCAAAACCCGATTAACCTTGCGATTTATTAATAGTAGGCTCAACGACAATTGGAAACCTACAGTCGAGTTGAAGGAATTGGGCAATCTTCTTTGCTAAAGGAGATTATTGTCTCAGACCACCTTGAAGGTTTGGTGATGATCGGAGTTTCGGCAAGGTTGACTTCTCGCTCCATGGCCTTGGTGGCGTGCGGATTCGTATGAAGAAGATCCCCAAAATTACATCGACGGTATCTTTGAGGTTCTTGATACTCCATCTCCTCGTTACCATCCTTGTCCTTTGGAGCTTGTTTCCCCAATTTCTTGAATTGAAGGAAGTGGACCTTCACGCATAATAATCATTCAATTTCTTACGCCAAGCGCGCGATTCGTAAATCGTGTCTGCTTGTTTATGGAGAGGACACCATTTTTGCTTTTCTTATACTCATTGGTGAGAGCTTTTGCTTTGCTATGACGAGTAATCTTTTCTTCCTTTAGGAAATTTCTCAGGAACAACCAGAACCTCCTTATCGTTAGTTCTGCCGTGTTTCTTCTTCTTGGGAGCTTTCTTCTGCTTCTTTTCCAACTTATCCAGACCAGGCTGGGGGATCTTGTCTTTTCGATCAACGGCTTCGTTCCACTCGACCGCTTCGCTAGCCGTTGCGTACTTGTCAGCCATGTCAAAGAGCTCGATGGTTGTTCGTGGGGGATGAATTGCTAGATCCTCCGTAAACCTTCGATTTCTTAATCCCGCTTTAAAAGCCTGGATAACAGAAGACTCTGCAACCTCTGGAATCGAGTTGCGAACTTGGCTAAATCTCTTGATGTATTGTCGAAGAGTTTCATTAGGTTTTTGCCGTATCCTGTGGAGATCATCCTCCTTTCCAGGGCGATCGTACGTACCCTGAAAGTTTGCAATTAGAAGATCGCAAAGTGCTCCCAAGTATACCAGATCCGATAGGTAAATTTAGTAACCATGATCGGTGATCCTTCTAGTACCGTGGGAAGATAATTAGCCATTACATTTTAAATGCGCCGCGACTCGATGGCGGTGGTATAAATCTGAAGAAATTCTAAAGGATTTTGGGTCCCATTGAATTTATCGAGGTTGGCGGTCGAACTGTTTGGCCAACGCACGACTTGGAGCCTGCGAGCTCGACAACTGTGATCGTCTCACGGCGCCTTCTTTGAAAAGGTCTTTGGATTATAATCGATCGGGGACCGATTCACGAGACAGCTGCTGATTTTACGGTATCCGATCCGATCGTATGCGTTTGAGAACGCCTTTGACGCTTGCACGGTTAAGATGATACGAAGATCATCGAGTCCAGCGTTTGCTCTTGTTGGCGAGTGAAGATTCTGAAACAATCTTCTTCCCTCATGACCTGCTGGTCGGAGCGTCGAAGTGGTCCTTGTGTTAGTTGACCCTCAACACGACCACGTTGGCTTCGCTCGGGAAGAATCTTTGAGATGAAGTCATGGTGCGACTCTGTGGTTGCCTTCGTTCCGATATGCTTCCGTGCGTTGCATGGTACATTGGATAATCTCCGATACTTGACCTACAAGTCGTGCAAAACACAGAGTTTACGCCAAAAGCAGTCGAAGTATTTAACATATTTCTAACTCGCTGCAGTTACGTATTGTTCAGAAGGTCTTACGAGGTTTCTACGAAAAGAGGTGTTTGATAGCTTTGAATTCTCTGTTCTCGATCGGTCTTGCACGATCTCTGCATTGGCTAGGGCGGGATCGGCGAGTGCGATGGGCGTCCACGGTTCGTGACCTCGGCATTTGGTGCACGACGCTCGTATCATCTCCATCATTATGTGGTGGCGAGGCAATGTGTGGAGGACCGTACGGCATCTTGATTTGAATCTCCGATCGCATTGACCTCGTGTTTCCAACGATTATCCTCGATGAGCTTCCATCGTAATCAATGGAGAGCCTTTGAGTTTTCACCAAGAGTTTCCACGATGGAGAATAATCGGTGATCGGTACCTCACGAGGTCCTTGTAATGGTCTCGGCTGATCGCGTGAATCGCCGATCGTATGTTGAGCCTTATTATCCCCATCGGTTTATCACCGGTAGGGTTTCATCGACTTCTTGTCACCAAGTGTCGGTTGGCTCTGGAATTGCTAGAAGCCGTCGGTGAGTATCTATCAACCATGATCGCATCGAAAGTATATTGGACTTGAGTTGATGAGTTGGGTTTTCTTCACCTTTCTTGCGGTCGCGAGTCGGGCTTCTTTGAACCGTCGGGGCGTCTCCTCTGGAAACACCAGCGATCGCGGTGTATCCTCATCCATCGTCGATTTCGCTTGTTTACGCAGCGAGCGACCCGATGGAAGAGGAGGATGATGAGAGGCTCCATTTTCCTCCATGGCGCGCATGCATGCGTCCATGTCAAGGTTGGCGTAGTCCGCCGGTCGAACCAATTCTCTTCGTCCCAACTTCCCGACATAACCGCATGGCGATTACGAGCGGGAAATGGACAAAGAATCGGTGAGCAACACGATCTTCAAGATTCCACGCGCGCTCCCCACGGACGGCGCGGTTGTCGACGATCAAGTCACCGATCTTACAATAAATGGAAAAAGAGAGAATGGCGTGGAAATCTTGGGATTGTAATGGGACGCTCTTTATTAGTATGAACGAGATTTTACAAGGGTGTATCTGGCGAATGACGGACTACTTTCTAGAGTACAAGACAATGCTTCTTTCTTTCTATCTTACGATGATCGATCTCTGAAGATCTCATCCTCCCTTGATCCGCCCGAGTTCCATCTTTAAATAGCCCTCGAAGAGGTGGCGATTACTCCGGAGAAGGCGCGATGCGGCGTTGCGTGCAGTCGAGTCAAGTGATGGTTGATCTGAGAATCAACCATTTGGCGGGTTATATGTCTATGAAACATATAACCGCACGGAGGTTATTCTTGGTGTGTCTTGGATAAGATCGTCGTATGGAATATGCACGTGTTCCATTCATCATCTGATGAGAATATACCTTGGAATCGGTTCTTACCTTCTACGAGTAGTTCTCTGGTGGAGGCTTGGCAGGCCTTCGTCAGGCCAGGTACCCATTATGTAACCTCTGGAATCTCGACCCGGTGGTCGTGCACCTCAAAGGTTACGACCATGAAGACGTATGGTCTTTTATATATTAAAGATAATATATAGAGGTTTTAATCCTCGTCAGTGCCCCATAACGGTCATTGTCCCAGTGTTGAGGAATTTCCCTGCCAAAGCGGGTATAGTGTCGGGACTGGGTATTGGAAAAGCTTTGTGATAATCACTCAGTCGCGCACATATGGAAGTATGTCAAATGAACATTATAAAATGATTATCTCTTGTGGGTAAAATTATACAACATCCGCAGAGTGTTTAAATCTATTTGAATAGCCATACCTTAGGCTATGGGTATTGTGTGGAAAATCACACTAGTTAGTTTTACTAAATTAAAATTGTGAACTAAAACATGTTGGGTAAATATGGTGGTTGTGATTTTCGATATGCTGGTAAAGCACGGTCGTTGGGAATGGCGACATGCTAGTTAAGCATGTTCGCTGGGATTTGGGATATGCTGGTAAAGCATGGTAGTTGTGGAATACAACATGCTGGTAAAGCATGGTCGTGGGGAACGGCGACATGCCGGTTAAGCATGGTTGCTGAGGTTTAGGACATGTTGGTTAAGCATGGTCGAGATAATAATTGCTTATACAAATAAAACTTTGGTTTTGAAGTTAATAAGGCTAAGTCATAGGTTTGGGAAAAAATATAGTATTTGAGCAAACTAGATTTGTGCTAAAATAAACATACAACCTTTTCTTTGAAAGCTTTGCATCTATATACTTACATTTGCAGCGAGGGCCTTGCTGAGTACCTTTGCACCTATAGTTTCTCATATATGTGGATTCAATATCCGAATATACCAAATGGTGAACAGTTACCCCTTCCCATCGGGAGACGAAAATGACACCAAGTACTAAGTCGCTTACCCCAGTCGATTGTCTGTGGGCATATCCGAAGGGTCACCACGACTATTTATCTTTTCCGCTAAAGACTTCATTTGTAATATATTGGCATTCCTGGTCCATGATGTTAGACTTTGACCTCGCGGTCTATTTACCCTTATTTATTATCTTTATTCGCATGTATGAATATGATATTCATCAATATTGTATTGTGTGTGTTAGTTACTGATCGTGAGACTATCTTGATATACACAGAGAATCTAAATGCAAATCTGGGCCTTGACATAGTAGCACATGTATTATCCTCTCAGAAAAAAGTAGCACATGTAATAACAGTACGGTTTTGCTAGTTTTAAGTTGTTTGAAATTTTCTTAAGTTTAAGTCACTTGTTGTGACCATTAGATTTGTGTAGAGATTGGTGTTTCATGTGATTGTTATATGATTGGATATTGATCCAATGGATGTTATATGATTGGATATTGATCCAATGGTCACAACAAGTGATTTAAACTTAAGAAAATTTTAGACAACTTATGAATAGACAGTCCCATAACGGTATAGATGTAGTTAGAATTTAGGAATTAGAAGCGCACATAATTGCATAAGCTGCTGTTCTCAAGGTTCTAGTTACAGCTGATTTCTATATCTCTATTCACCTGCGTCTCCTATTAAAGGTAGAGAAGATCAAGACCAAAAAATGCGCTCACGTGACATGTAGCGTCCCTGCAGCCCCTAGCTCCGTTCCATGCATCAAAATTCAGCAACCGGCAAAAATTTTACTCCGAGCTACCGTAAAAATGTTAGCCCGGCCTGGCACGGCACGGTCATCAGGTCATGCGTGCATGTCCGTAGTAAAATCACATGCATCTGCGGACATCAGATGGCGTACATCCTCTTGAACTCCCCGTCGATCCACTCGCACTCCGACACGCCGCCGGAGCAGGAGAAGGAGCGCGAGCGGCTGAGCGACGAGCGCTTGATGCTGCGCATGCGCTTGGCCTCGAGGCGGTGCGCGATGACCCAGTAGAGCATGGTGCCGATGGTGGTGACCAGGATGGTGGCGCCCATGACGGTGACGCCCACAGCCAGCCACCGCTCGGTGCGCCCCACCACGACAAACGACAGCGCCAGGAACGCCACGCTCACGAGCACGCACGCCACCCACATGAGCTTGTTGATCACCGCCATCATCTGCTTCTTGGCCTTGCGCTCGATCACCACCACCGACGTCTGCACCACCACCACCGCCAGCGAGATGAAGAGCGCCACCGAGTCGAACACGAAGAAGATGATGAAAGGCGTCTCGTGGGAGATGTTCGCCTCGCCCAGCGCCTGCCCCGGCGCCAGGCTGTCCGCGTCCACGTACTCCCCGGCACCGTGAAGATGGCGGCGAACGCCACCGTGGCGATGAGCACGGCGACGACGGTCGTGGAGTTGATGGCGTTGTTGAGCCCTTCTTCGTGGAGCTTGTTGATGCGCTTCGCGATGCCCTGCATGCGCACGCGCGTCTGCCGCGTCTGCTCCAGCTGCGAGTGCACCTCGTGCTTGATGTCGCTCACCTGCTGCTTCAGCTCGCGCGCCGGGTTGCTGCCGCCCGCGGGGCTGATGGCGCGGGCCGACCGAACGCCGTGCTCCGCCAGCACGCCGGCCGCGTCGCCGTTGCCCATCTTCTCCGCCGTGTCGAGCGGCGTCTCGCGGGACCGGTTGATCGCCTTCAGGTTCGTGTCCGGCAGCTCAAGAAGCCGCTTTATGATCTGACGAGGAAATAAAATCAACGACTTGGTGAATCAGTCAGGAAGTATGCGTACTTCGTTGAAATCCAACACAGATTGCATTAAATGAATTAAACATCAGCTAATCACCACCATTGACTTTCTGACCTTGTGCATGTGAATTTAAATGTGTCATGGAAAAAAAATACATTTTGCGATGCAATTGCCTACCATGTATCTATGTTCTAATAGCGTGTTATTTCAGAAGTTTTCTGATACAAATGATCAATGTGGGCAGAATTATGAAGTTGTCAAAAATGTGGCATTCTGAAACCTGAATCCTGCAGATGCCTGGTTATGGTAAACAAGCCTATTTAATTTGTTCATGACGAATCAGAGTGCAAATAGCAATGCAACTTGGCTAGCAGTGTACGCCACGTGCATGCATGCAGTTGTTCTCTAACGACAACAAATCACTGAAAACTAATTAATTCTCCATCATAAATTAATCAATCAATCAAGGCAAGATACGAGGAGCGGAGGCGAGGGCACTAGTATTCACCTGGTTGCGCGCCTTGCGCGCGGCGATGTGCAGCGCGGTGTTGCCCTTGGTGTCCGGCAGGTTGAGCAGCGACGGCTCGGCGGCGAGCAGCGCGTCGACGAGGTCCAGGCTGGTGCCCTTGGCGGCCATGTGCAGCGCCGTCTGCCCCTTCTTGTCCACCCGCAGCGCGATGCTGGGCTCCGCCTCCAGCAGCGCGCGCACCACCTCCACGTGCCCGTTCCTCGCCGCCGAGTGCAGCGCCGTCTTGCCGTTGCTCCGCGCAATCAGCGCCAGGCTCCCGTCCGCCTCCAGCAGGTGCCGCACCACCTCAATGTGCCCCTGCGTCGCCGCCGTGTTCAGCGCCGTCGTGTTTGACGCGTCGACCGTCATCGACAGCTCCGGCAGCGCCTGCAGCAGCTCCTTCACCACCTCTGCACCATGCAAGAACATCAATGTCTCTCATCATCACATCCATCTCAAGATGACGTGATCGGCAACGGCGACACGTGAGAGAAGGACTATATTATTGACATGTCAATACCTACATCCCCTTGCTTGGCGGCAATGTGGAGGGCGTCGTAGCCGCTCCGGGCCTTGATGCCGGCGGTGGCGACGTTATGGTACTTGATCATCTCGGTCACCAGCGCCACGTAACCGTACTCGGCGGCGACGAACAGTGGCGTCTCCCCGGCCTGGTTCTGCTTCGACAGCAGCGCGCCCAGCTCCCCGGGCGACGCGCCGGACAGCATCTCCCGCACGGCGGCGAGCTGCCCGGCGCGCGCCGCCGCGTGCAGTGCCGTGTCGTCCCGCTTCCCGGTCAGCTGCTTCGTCATCTTCTTGCGCCGCGTCGCCGCCTGCGCCGCCCTCGGCGAGTCCATCACCTCGGGCTGGACCGGTAGCCTGTCCTCGCCGGATTGGCTCTTCGCTTCCATCAAAATCGTAGGCACGTCAAAATGGAGTAACAGGGGCTGCAATAATAAGATGAACACAAGACTCCATTAGGCCATTACCCCCATTTGCAACAATTCTTTGCTCCTTTTCTTTTCTTTGGGGTTTTTTCTGAGTGTTTTTACTTGGAGTTTTTTCATCTACCAAATTATGATATCTCATTAGGAGAGGAGCAAAGTGATCTCCATTGTGGAAGAGTTAAAATCCATGAAAAAACAAAAGACACCCCTTCTTTTTGCCCACTTGGGTGAATTCACCTACCAAATTACCCAATCCTAGCCCATTGTGGAAATAAAATCCATGAAAAGGGAAAAGAAAAAGGATCAACCAAAAAGACGACAGAAAAGTCGAGGAAGGAAAGAAAAAAAAGGAAGTATGAACCAAATGCAAAGGGAGGCCGGCTAGTGCCTGCCATGCAAGTGCCCTCCCCACTCCATTTGCACCACGCACCTAAAATCGAACTAGAGATCTACAATAAAAAAGAAGAAGATCGCAACAGGCTAGGCAATGCCTCGACCTCTGATTCATCTTTCCATTCCCCTTTCGCAACGAACGATCGCGACGACAAGCCGCCCCATTTTCACCTCAAACTCGGCCATAAAGAAGAAGCAATCAGCAATGCCACATAGGAAACACAGCAAGGGGATCAAAAGGCGCATTGCAACAAAGGCCAAGAAACACATGGTGGGAATCCAAATTCGCCTTACAATATGGTACAATCTCTAACACCACCCCCCCGTCCATGAGCAGATCATTTGGGCGCCCACACATGCATGGCAGGAATCAACCAACATACCGGCGTGAGCTCTGCACCTCCTTGCCGCGTCCATGTGAGCCATGGGACCCCAATCCAAGCGTAGGAGAAGACAGGAACCGGGCCGATTATAATAATTCCAACTGGATCAGCGGACGAGCAGGCATGGAAATGGAATCGACTTTTTTTATTAAAAAAAAAAAACGTTTTTGCTCGTTTTCGTCTGCCTATTTTAAGAAACTAGCAGGACTAATTGTGAGCCGTGACGTGGATTCATAACTAACGCCATATACATATCGTTAAGCAGTTGGTGATGCATGGTTAGGTGATGATCGATTTCGGTTCCTGCTTCGTTTATGCTTTTGTTTGTTTCTACTATTTTTCTTCGCCTTGTGTGTGTCATTTTCTTTCAGTTCTTGGTTTGGTGATGACCAAGCGATCGACCTAGCGCTTGTTTTGGCGCAAGAGCCCACCCATTGACCGTTGACGCAGCAGCAGTGCAGCCTCATCCATCATCCATGAGTGACGCGCCTCTCGATCAGGACATGGTTGGCGGGTAAGCGAGAAGGATAGGCCGGGAAGGAGATGGCGACGTGTCAACGGCCAGGATTGAGACTATATATATATATATATATATATATATATATATATATATACACACTTATACTTAGGAACGTTCTTGTAAAGGGAAGCCTTTGATTTGAGTGCCTAGAAAGCACAAAGCCTGCACTATACATACACTCTACACGGAGCAGACTTTACTCTTTAAGTCGCCCTGGATATTTACAGGATTCGCATGCGGATAAAGCCTCAAAGTGAGATCTTCTGCCGGTGGCGGCGCACCGGCCGCCTTCAGCCTTCCACCCCATGGACATATCATCGATTAAAGAGACCATCAAAAGAACCATATGTCTTCATTCTTCAAAGCTTGGGTCGCTTTGGTCCCTGCAGGCTTTCTTCTCCGGTCCTTTCTGAAATGTAAAAACGGACAGCTTATTCATTGCTACAAGGACTCCGATTTATTGCCACATTCATTGCAACGAGGTAGACTGCTTTCAACTTGCCGAGCTGATCAACCAATCATATGTATGATCACGACTCCAAACCACGAGTCAAACGAGTCCACTGTTGTGGGGATCCGGATTTGCAGTTCGGAACCCTCTATGTCTACCGACACTAATATATAGATTAGTAGCTAGTGCACACAGTTATATCATTGGATATCAAACACATATCTCGCAAACGCAAAAACTATTACATAATATTAAACAATACACGAGTAAACCGTACGGTCGCTTGACTTACACATGGGCCGATCAGGACAAATACCTTAAATATGTGCAGCGGAAGTGATAACGAAAACAACACCCAAGTGGGACTCTCAGGATATGCACAGGCAATCGAGTGGGGCTCGCGACCTAGTTCTTAGCTTCTTTGACTTACGGTCATATCGGACACAATTAAGTGACGGCAGAGTCTTCTTCTTCTCCTCTTATTGAAAGATAGTAATTAAGTAACAGTGAGTACAAAGGTACTCAACAATCCACCACACAGAATGCAATTATAATAGATGTAAGGCTGAACAAGGGAATGCTTGAGGTTCTTTTATTCGTAGAAAGTCACATTTGAATTAGATTAAATAGAAAGCCTGAGACCTAGCATTTTAACTAAACCAATTGTAGTGAAATTGAGTAATTGTTATATAATAGAAGCAAAGGGTCCATCCACGTGTTAAACCCTATAATGGCTCCCATAGAATGGCTCCCCCACCATATGCTAAATCATTTTAGGGTTACTCCACCCAATATTATCCATTGGGATACCTCCACCCTGGATGAAAATTTAGGGTACCCTCCACCCGACAGTTTTATTCCACCCACAAATAGTTTTTTTTATAAAAAATAGAGACTAACCAAGCAAGTTCCCACGCATCGCCCGTGACCGTAGGCATGACTATCCAGACAGTTCTCACTCTACAGAAATTGTACAGCTTTACCCACAAGAGATGATCATCTTGTAATATCAACACGCTATCGTAGATGTGAGACTAAGAAAATCATCACAAGGCATTTACAATGCATCATTCCAACGCAGTTACGCCCACTAAAGTCTCAATCGCTGGGGGTTACCTCCACCCGAGCCGGAGGCCCCCTCTTGCACCTTACGGAAAAAAGGTCTACCTCCAACAAAGTTCCCGTATACAACTAGATCGTGTAACCATCGTTGAGACTGTGTAAATTAGTTGGCCAGGTCAACACC
Source organism: Ampelocalamus luodianensis (assembly GCA_036346255.1). Classification (NCBI taxonomy): domain Eukaryota; kingdom Viridiplantae; phylum Streptophyta; class Magnoliopsida; order Poales; family Poaceae; genus Ampelocalamus; species Ampelocalamus luodianensis. Next base: position 18,365,408 of record CM070622.1, on the reverse strand, counting down.
ACTATAGACTTGTGGTTGCACTATTAGTGCTCAAGAGGTCATCACAAGATTCGGTCCGACTCGAGTGGAACTACCACAATACCAACTCTCGTTCTCCCTTCGCACCCGTCCCCACTTACCATCTGCCCAAGTCTAAAACGGTTTTTGGGCTTTTGGTTTTGAAAATCCTTTCTAAGTTCAACATACCAACCATCTCCATCTAATGGCTGCCCAAATCAAGTTTTGATGTTTGAATGTTGTCGGGGCAAATTATTGCCCACATATCAATGTATCTAAGTAAGGCTAAGCATGACACTTAGATACAGACTTAATGACTAATTAAGCTTACCATTATTCCTAGGACGGCAAAGGATAGTGTCCAAGATCAAGGAATGAGATTTCATAGCTCACTTAACATTAAGGCATTAACTATGAGCTAATGACACCATAATTGTAATCAAAGTATAGAATGCAATTTTATAGTTTTAAAACAACATAATTGCATTGAAAAATAGGGGCAATATGATCAAAGTGATGACTTAACTTGCTCAATGTTTTGATAATCTTGGTCTTGTTCTTGCTCTTGCTCTTGCTCAATTTGTTGCTCCTTCAGAACTTTGAATTCTAATGACGCAAAATACGATCGAATTTAAGAACGCCTGAATACAACCAAATGAAACCAAATAGACTCAAAGGCAATCAAATAGTTCCAAAAGAGTTCAAACCAACTCAATAAATCCAAAAAAACAATTACTTGGTACCAGGGTGGTTTTTATTTTAGATGAATTTAGGATCATGAATTATTTGATTCGGAGTTAGGATGAGACAGATCGGGCTCTCGGAATATTCGTCGGTGGAGCAATTACAGAAAAGAGAGAGAGAGGGAGAGAGGGGGAGAGAGAGAGAGTAATCTCGAAAATAGTCCTCTTAGGTCATTTGGATGGGGATATTACGTTAATAGGTAGGATCTACTGACCTTTATTTATTTTACGAATTGTTCTTTTATTAGTAGCGGATAACGGTGGGTGATAGATGAAATCAACTTGACTTTGGTTTGTTTTTGAATTGCTATTGTTTCATTGAGAACACTTTATCACAACTCACACGTGAGGTCTAGTTCACTTAATGATTTTCTTTATTAATTATTATTTATTAAGAAAGTTACATGAGTGATAGGTGGAACCTATGGGTAGTTGCGAGGGTCCACATGCGATAGATATAATTTTAATTAATCGGATTAATTCTAGATTTTACATTGCTAGGACCCACATGACATATTACCATTCGATGTTCACTTATCAGTTAAATTGAGTGATTACTTTAATGACTAAGTATAATGTGCAGCCATCTATTTAATTAAAACTCCAAATTATTCTTATATTGGAAATGTACCTAAGTGGCTGACAGATCATACTAATATTATAGTAATTAAAAGCTAATTCTTAACTAGACCGCTAATTAATCCTAGTATTTCACTTTCGACTAATCTGTGTGTTAAATAATAATCCTAATGGTCTTGAGTCCTCCAATTGGTGACTCAAAACTTAAACAATTAACGTGCAATAAAACTAATGTTGGAAGGGCCCACTTTTAGGTGTCCATTAAATTTTATTCCTAAGTTACTTATGGGTACACAAGCCATACTAGTGGTGTTAACTAAATATTAATTTTACATGTTAATGTGTGCGTCCTATGGGCATACTTGTCAATACCGTACCAGAGGTCATACCGGTTTGGTTCTTGGAATGGTACATTCCGATACCGACCCATACCAGCATACCGTTTTGGATTTAATATAATAATACGAATATATATATATTTATAAGTATATATTTGTTTAATTATATGAACACCAAATAGCACATGTAGTATTATTCCAAATACATAGTAGCACTATCAAATATAACATATAGTTCAATAGACGGTATTATCAATTCTACCGGTATGGCTGGTATTGACCGGTATCGAGCCGGTATTGACCGGTATTGAGGTCGGTATGGTATATAGGGCTATTTTGTACCAATTTAGATGATGGTATAGTACATAGCGGCCATACCGGCCGGTACCGGTACGATATTGATAACTATGTATATGGGTGTAAGGTTGAGGATGCCGAGTATAGGGGAGTGAATAGGTGGTTTTAAAAAAAAAATAGCAAAAACCGAGTTTTGTGCATAAATGTAAATTAATTCAGCTTTGCACAATTAAAACCTAAATCAACTAGTCTTAACTAAGTGCACCAGCCACCTAAGTCTAATACAAGGTTTGCAATCCTAAGGAGTCAAACACACAATCTAATTCTATCAAAGTAAATTGCAATAATATAAATGAGCATAAGGAGCAAACCAAATACAAAATAACACAATAAAGTTTTCTCATGGTGTTCGGAGACTTGCGGTCTCCTCTAATCCACGTTGAGGTAAGCCCAAATTAATTGAACTGGGTCCACAAATTAAGCCAACACTTCTAATCCACTAGGGTTGCTCTTCGTCCACTCCGGAGATGGTGAACACCGAACCACTCACAATACTCGGGTCTTCTCACAACCTTCTTTGACAAGATCATCGGCGCAACTCCTCCAAACTGTATAAGTGTTGGCAAACACCAAGAGTAACAAGTTGAAGATGATCACTTGAATGAGTTAAGTGTTGAAACTCGATGGATACACAATCCACCAATGAATGCAACACATGCACAAGGATTTGGCTCTCCAAGCTTACTAAGTGCAACACATGCACATAAAAGAAGAGAGGGCTTGCTTTTAACTCAAGCGAGAAGGAAATGGCACCATCACCTTCACTCAACTGGCCATAAGGGGTATTTATACCCCCACAAAAAGAAACTAGTCGTTTTAGGAAAGTTGCCTGAAAAACCGAGGAGCTCGGTCTGACCGCCAACGAATGGTCGATCAAACTGGCCTCACTGCAACATCTAAAAAAACTAGCTGTTACAGGCTCAATCGGTCTGATCGCCCACACAGGGACCGATCAGACTGCAACTGTCGGTCAAACCGCATAGAGGCCGGTTAGACGGCTCCACTAAGGAGCTCAAGCCAACTCTAGAGGAGAAAACCTACTGGATAATGTTGACCGAGGGGTGAGACTGACGACCAGTCAGACCGACAACACATTCCTGGTCAGACCGCTCCTCCAGTCGGACCGCAACCCCACCGGTCAGACTGCCGCAAACTAGCAGTCAGACCAGCACACAACCAAGTCAGGCCGCATGGACCGGTCAGACTGCCCAACACATGGCGGCTAGACCAGCCACTAACAAAAATAAAGGCACTGACTGCACCCACTTCAACATAATTGCAAAACACGTTCGCCAATTATCATGCCATACAAACAAGGCATAAACACATGATCCTTAATAAGTTGCAAAACACATTTGCCGACATTAGAATCATGCCGCAAGGGTTAGGTACATGGACTCAAAACGTTTGCAAAATACATTCGTAAACTAAAGTCACATGCTACAAGAATTATGCATGAGCCTCAACTATTTGCAAAATACATTGGCAAATACCGACAACATACCCCGGAGAGCTAAAGCATGCATAATGAGCTATCAACACATGACCCACTCAAGGTACTAATCAAGACCCCCCCCCTCTAAATAGTACGGCGACCTACACTAGCAATCTGGTCTCTAAATCAAACACCGAGACTAGTAAAAAGACTAAAAAATACATCCTTAGTATATGCTAGTTATACATTTGCCTTGCGCATCCGGTTGGACATTTTGGATGATGATTCACATCTCTCCAAAACAGATTTCTTGACTTGAGCATCAACACATGACGCCGATCACCTGACTTGATGACTTCCAACACATTGAGCCATCCAAAGTCTTCATCCTCATGGTACTTAACCTATTTCACAAACTCATGAAAAAAATTAGTCCACATGACGATTGTCATTAATTACCAAAATACTTCATTAACTCGTAATGACGGGTCTAGATTCTTCAATGGGTCAAAGACACATCAACAAACCCTAGTTAACCTAAATTAGTTATTTGTGGGGCTCATTAATTAAGTGAATTATCTAACCTAATCAATAATTAGTGAGTGCCTACTTGTAAGTGTATGCTCCTCCTATTTATTATTTCATTTCTACTCTACTAATGGGGTCCACACGCTAATGACATATTATTGTCATTATTACTTATTATTAATATCATTTTGCTAGGTAACTATGCACTAATTGACCTCATTATTAGCATAATGGCTTAATCAAAATCTAATGAGGGGTCATCTGTCAATTCAACATTAGTAAGATAATTAATTCTAAATTAACTCAATAAGGTATTTAACTAAAGTGATTAGTATCACTAACTAATTGATGAGATCCACTAGTCATAAATTCATTTACAACACATTAAACTTAATCATTATTATTATTATTATTATCATGGCCTAGGGTCTACATGTTATTGGGACAATATATAAATAATTATACTTTAACATAGATACAAAATTATATTTCTAACATGATCCCAAATTAAAATTTCTCTTTAAATTAAATGCTAATGGCACGCTAATTATATTTAATTAACATCTAACACTAATTAATTCTAATTAAAATATAGCTACATGGGGCCTAATTGTTATACAAAATACTACTTTAAACTATTTTGCAAAGGAATTATCTATGGCCTAGGGCCTGCAGGTCAGTGGAACAATGCCTGAACTAATCACCTTAATTTAATCACTAACTAACTTGGGCCCACCGCTCATTGGACATATACATATATACACATAATTTTATTTTAACAGAATTTCTAGTTAACCTTGCAATTTTAATTTAAAACTAATGACACACTGCTAGCTTTAATTAACATTTTAAAATTAATTAACCAAATGACAATATATGTGTGGGTGCCATCTATCATACATAGAGAGAAGAGAGACAGAGGGGAGAGAGAGAAATAGGGGAGGCAGTCATGGCTGCCCTCGAGAGCTCGATGTCGCCGGCAGGAGGCAGACTACAGTGGTGGCAGCTAAGCAGTGGCTACCTCCAAAACCTATGTGTGTCATGAGCTTCAAGGACTTGAGGGGAGCTCACCAAACAGATGGTGGAGGCCGAGGGGTCCGGGGGTGGCCCAACAACAAGAGCCGAGGGCGACGCGATGAGCTCAACGTGAAGGCGGCGACCTGGAGAGGGAGGGATCAAATCGGAGGTTTTGGGAGGAAGAGGGGTCTAGGGGGTACTCCAAAAGAGAGGAATTGGAGGGGAGCTCACCGAGTTGAGGAGTGGCGACGGTGGCGATGGTTTTGGATTGAAATCAGGGAAGATTAAGTTGTCAGCGACTTATTGTGAGTGAGAGATGACAATGAGTGAGGGGGGATGAAGAGGTCACAGAACACGTTTTAGCACAAGCCAGAGGTGAAGGAGCTCATCGGATCAACGGGGACGACGAGGATGAGGCGGTGGCTCTGTCGGGCGGCGCATCACCAGAGTGGAGGAAGACGAGGGCGTTCCCAGCGTTGCGGCAGCCAAGGGAGAAAATGGAGGTGAGCAAAGGGAATAGGACACCGAGGCGACGCCGAAGGGTATGACGGTGCTTGACAGGACTCACCGAAGCGGTGGCGTGAGCATGGCGGAGCGCGGCGACCGGAACAAAGGAGCTCAAGCTCCTCGGCTCGATGCTTCCCCATGGGTGCGCGAGAGGGATGGAGAAGATGGGGAGAATGGAGGAGGCAATGAGGCGGCCTTGTTGTGTGGGGCTTAAATGGAAGGAGCGCGGCGCAGTTTCTCGCGAGAGCTCGACGGAGAGACGGACGAGTGGCACGAGATGCTGCTATGGCTGGCGAGCGCGATGTGGGAAGGGCAATGCTTGTGTGAGCAGGTCGTCGGGGTGGCGGTCAAGCAATGACAGCACCAATGTGGGAGGCGGCATGGCCACAGTATGCGCGGGCGTGCGAGCACGGCGGTGGTGATGCGTGTGCAGTGGCATGCACGCGAGGGTAGCATGGCTCGGTGTCATGGGCGCACAGGGGAGGCAGGCGTGGGCTTCGGTGTGAGGAGGAAAGTCCAACTAGGTCGGGCACTTGTGGGCCAGGAAGGAGGGAAGGAAGGTCGAGTGGCGCTGGGTCACAGCTGGGCCGAGGGGGAGGGAAGGAGAGGTGGTCCGGTTTGATTTTGGCTCGACCGAACTTTTGTTGTTTGTTTTCCTTCCTTTTCCATTCCTTTCTAAATTCAGGTTTCAATTCAATTCGAATTTGTCTTCAAATTTCATCGATTTAAATTTGGTTTGTATTTCGTTAATTGTTTCTTGAAATTCAAAACTCGATAAAAGTTTCAAACAAAATCTAGGAAATCGAATATCATCCGAATGCACTGAAAAGTTTTTAAAAAAAAATCATATCTTCACACAATTTTAAATACATCTAAATTTTGGGATGTTACAACTGTCAAATGCGCCATCTGGCACACCTTATCTGCTTTGGAGTGTGCAAAACGACCTACTCTCTCGTGTCATTTCTCCTTCACCGACTGAGCATGCGGTTTCAAACGCTACGTCCAGCAGGTTGCGGTCAAGCTCTCTCCACATTTTGATTGGCCGTCTCTATCGCGATGACTTCTCAGTGTATTATTATTGCTCCAGGCTTGTCCTGTATCGTAGAAAAAACGGCATATCATGGAAAAAATTCTCACTTCTCACGTGCCGTGGAAAAAAAGAACAGCAAGGAGCTAGCTCTCCCTCTCTCTTCTAGAACCTCCCAGCTATCAAACGACATAGCATACAGAGCACGATAGCCAACGAACAGAGTACACGTTATTATGCTATCATTGTATTAACACAAAAAAAAAAGTTGAGAGAAATTTGATGAAGGCCATGCATAGGGAGCACAGCACAGGCTGCATATTCTGAGGACCAACCTATCTGTAGTAGTATACAACAACACCGTCGGCGCCTGCTGATTCAGGAACAGAAAAATGGCAGCTTACACCAGCTTATTGGAATGTATACAGTTAACCCCTAGTATCTCAAGGGCCATGCTGTCTATAGTGACATCCTTTTCTTTTAAATCCGCATGGTACCAATGCCCAAAAAACTGAGGGGTCAATCGGAATTAGCTTCATATGGCGTATATTCGGTCTATCTCCGAGTCTGAAAGCTCGGAGTTGTGCTGCCATGAGTTTGAGCCGCTCCTCCTCGTCGATTTCACCTTCTTCCTGATGGAGCGCGTGCGCTTGGATTTCACGACGTAGTATGTCATTGTGCCAAGCACACCGGCCATAATCACCCCGCCGATGAGGGTCACCAGAAGCGCCGCCCACTTGAAGTGCCGCCCCACCACGATGTAAGAGGAGGATATGAACGCCACAGTGGTGCATACAGAAGCCAGCCACATCAACTTGTTGATAACCTCGACAACCCGCCTCTCTGCTTTGGTCTCACCCCGAACAAGTGTTATCTGGACCACCACTACTGCTAATGATGTGAACAGGGCAACGGCATTGAAGATGAAAAAGATCTTGAAGGATACTGCATGCACAGCTACTGCTACACCGTAATTGTCGTTACCGCCAGGCACGGTAAAGATCGCAGCAAATGCAACTGTAGCGAAGAGCACGGCCACAACAGTGACGGAGTTGGTTGCATTGTTGATGCCTTCCCTGTGGAGTTTCCTCAGCTCCTTTGCTATGCCATAGACATTTTTGTTAGTTTTTCTGGCTTGCTCAAGTTGAGTATGTACATCCTTCTTGATCTCTGTCACTGTTTTTCTGAGCTCGTCCCGAGGCTGATTCAGATCATTTGCTCTGACTGCACCAGCACGAGATAAACACTCCTTTATGTCTGCCGACTCCTCTGATAGTGGAAGGCCCTCTGCTATATCGAATGCAGTCTTGCGATCCCTAGTCAGTGCATTCACGTTCATGTCTGGAAGAAGCAGAAGCTCATTTACAATCTGCAAGAGTGAAAAGCTTGTGAGAAGACGAAACAATGATTATGTGTGTACACTAGATTTAATATGGCAGAAGAGTACCTCTGATCTTTTCTTCCTGGTGGCAACATGCAAAGCTAAGTTGCCATTTCTGTCAGGTAGCATGACTATAGCCGGATCAGCATTCACGAGCGCTCTAGCAACTGCAGCACTCGTTCCTTTCACTGCCATGTGCAAAGCAGTCTGGCCTTTCTTATCAGTCCTCCGAGCAAGCTGAGGATCAGTGTCTAGCAAAGCCTTACAAATTTCAACATGCCCCTGACGGGCAGCGAAATGCAAGGCGTTCTTTCCATTTGCCTTTGATAGCTCAACCAATCCAGAAACTCGCTCTAGCAGCAGGTTCACTACCTCGATGTGGCCTCTAATTGCCGCAGTTATCAGAGGAGTCACATTTGATTGGCCAAACGTTTTCCCAAGTGATGGATCATGGTCCAGAAGTACCTTCACAGTATCTATAAACAAACGTCAGCAGTCCATCTTTCTCTATATCACAAGTATACAGTAAAATTGTAAAAGCAAGATGGACGAACGCTTGTTGATTAGCTTGTGTAGGGGATGACACACTACAGTTAATATACAAAACAGGTCAATTTCAACACTGCAAAACTAACAACATAGGATCATGGGTATTGATCAAAGAGTAGAAATAGTAAACACATGCCGGGATTAAAGATTTACTAACAACCTTAGTGATCATTCAACTAGGCATCAAGCTATCATAAAACCATTTCTTCATGCAAATTATGAGGCTCTAGTCTTATACCCAAACTTGAAAGATCCCCTGTTCCCATGTAAATATGTAGAATCAGAAGTGGTTTATGCTATGGAAGTTTTTGAAGTGTCCGTGAAGTGCTCACCTCGGTGGCCTTCTTTCGCGGCGACATGCAGAGCATCGAATCCGGACTTGTTCTTCCTCGTGAGGCTCTCCTTGTCGGAGTGTTTGAGCAGCTCGACGACGATGTCAAGGAACCCCCTCTCGGCGGCGATGAGCAGCGCGGTCTCCTCCACCTCGTTGGGCTCGTTGACCACGGCGGCGCGGATCTCCGCGACCTCGCTGTCGAACTCCTCCCCGGTGCCGGTCATCTGCGCGTCGATCTCGGCGATGATATGGCGCACGGCGTCGAGGTCCCCGCGCTGCGCGGCGAGGTGGAGCTCCGTGTCGTTGTGCCGGCCGGTCACCTGCTTGACATACTTCTTCCGCCCCGCCTGGTCCATCCGCTTGCCGGAGTTGGAGAGCACCAGCACCGCCGCCGCCGCAGCGGCCGTCGGCGATGGGGACGGGGACGGCAGCGAGTGGTCCAGCCGCTTGCCGGAGCCGGACATCACCAGCAGCGAGCTCTTCGTCGGCGTAGGTGACGACGACGGCGACTGGTCCAACCGGTTGCTGGAGCGGGACATCCCCAGCACTGGCCGCGCCGGCGCCTGGTCCAGCCGGTTGCTGGAGTGGGACATCACCAGCACCGGCCGAGACGGCGACGCGGCCGGCGACTGGTCAAGCCGCTTCCCTGAGTTGGACATCACGAGCCCGGGGCGCCTCGCCGCCCGTGGCGGCGACTGGTCCAGACGCTTCCCGGAGGCGCACGAGTCGAGCGCCGGCCGGCCGGGGGCCACCGGGGCCGCCCCTCCCTCCTCACGCGGCGACGCTAGCCCAATCTCCAAATCCCCCTCCCCTGCACCCCAACCCAAGAAACCAACCACAACGATCACCAAAACGTCCGATCAAACCAAACCATTTACAGGGCAAGAAAAAGGCGGTACCTTTGTCGGAATCGACGGCCATGTCGTCGTCGTCGTCGTCAGGGGCGCTACGGGGCGGCGCGGAGGGGGCGGAATGGGAGGTGGGGAGGGGGAGAGGAACCGAATCGCGAATGGGACGGAGGCGACGGACGGGGTGGAGGAGGCGGCCAAGACGTAGGAGGGGGTCGAGTTCGTGTCGCGATTTTTTGTTGTGTGATGATGAATGGATCGGAGAAGTGCCGTTCGGCTCAGCTTTCTTTCGTTTCGTTTCGTTTCGTTTCGTTATTGTGCGCTGCGCCACCCGCCTAGTTGCATTCCTTTTGTCGCTTTCCCTCCTGAATTATTATCTCTCGTGTTTCGCGCAAGTGGGAAGCAAATTGTCTGGGAGATCAGTGTGCCGTAACTGGGATTTTATGGGTCCGCACTAGAAATTATAAATTATCGTCAGACAGGCTCTGTATATGAAAAATGAATATTAATATTGTTGATGCTACCATTAATATAGCATGTTCAACATTAAAGCTGGCGACATGATATTACAAACATCATTATCAAATTTAATTTGTAGGAAAAATAGTCGAAAAAATAGAACACCACATGTATACACAAATACAAGAAAGAATTACAATAATATGTGAAGTAGTATTAAAAATTTGAGAACAACGGTTAGGCGCAACCACAGCCGTATACGTATGGTTCCCAACGGCCCCAACGCAACACAACTAGTCTATTGTGACGTATAAGTGACGCAACACCAGAGCTTAATGATGGTGATGTACAAAGATCAAGAGTATAAGACAACAACACAAGCTCAAGAGAGAGAAAATTATGTGCTTAAAGAAACTCACAATAAGTGACACCAACATCAGAATGAGAATTCAGTGAGGAAGAATTAATTTTGCTTACGATAACTAGGAGACAGTAGTACCCGTGTTTGTGCAATAATAAAAGAAAATGAAGAGAGAAAGAAAAACTTGAGGGGACAATTTTTACTAATACAAAAAATTAACCAATTAATAATCAAAGGTTAGGCTGAAAATGACCCTCTTAATTCCTGCACACCCTCATGGTACGGGCCTGCTGGGAGAGGGCCTTGAAAAGGTTAGGCTTATGGTCTCTTCCAGATTATGCCACTTGTCCATACACTAATCTTAAGTAAACTCATCTTCTATTTCCTTACCCAATGCCCACACTGCAACTCCTCCCCACAAGTCACAACCATGGCGCTCGCCGGTCGCCGCCGCCGTGCTCACCCGAGGCCGACACTGTCGCGTGCTCGCTCGATGCCGCCAGAGACGTCGCACGTGCTCGTCATGTTGGGCCAAGAGTAGGCATGGACTTGGTGAAGGTGGGGAAAGGAACATGGATTCCTCTATTTAGAGTGCTTCAAGATTGGTGCGTAGACAGGTGGCGGAGGTGCTTGTCGCTCCAATGACTAAAAACTATATGATAAATCTTGTGTAGCCGGCTCAACACGCTCAGCTTGGTTTTCGACTCCCTTAATTTTTCTTGTGCCTAATTTTTTACTTTTGTACTCTTGTGTTGTAGGCGGATGTATGGTTATTTCGGGAAAATATTTACAAAACTCATATTACAAAACATGGCACGTGAGTCCCGCAAAAAATGTTGAGAGTAACGAGCATATGTATTACCGTACACTGAGGTATGTCACACATATGTAAATTTATTGTGATGCTTCGTGCTTCCTACTTATTGCTAACGTAGGCCATCCTGCCCATCCATAGTGTTGCTAACTGGTGCTAGAAGAGGAGGAAGAGCATCAGGAATCGGTGCTAGACTGCTAGCACGGGAAAACGATGCTGGAATCGGTGCAAGTACCACTACTACAGATAGAGTCATCAGAGACGGTTTCTGAATCCTTTGAATTTATATATATATGTGATAATCACAGACGATTTTTGAGCCGTTTGTAATAAGTAACAACACATATGGTTTTCTGGTATAATCGTCAGTGATGACCTACTATCACAGACGGTTATATGTACCAATCGTCTGTGATTGGATACATATCACAGACGGTTAGTAAAAATAACCATCTGTGATATCGTTATATCACAGACGGTTTTGTGGTATCAACCGCCTGTGAATTCAAACTATCACAGACGACTACCGACAACAACCGTCTATGATATCTGACATATTACATACAGTTATTGATGGTAACAGTCTGTAATTGGATACATATCACAGATGGTGAGAAAAAATAACCGTCTGTGATTAGATACATATCGCAGACACTTGTTGGTGACAGCTGTCGTAACATAAAGAGGCTAGACAGTAGGTACGGAGACCCTCCGCACATGGAGACCCTCCGTGCCCTTTGTCTTGGGAGAAGGACCAAAGGGAGGAGCCAAAGATATGTATACGTATAAGTGTGTATTGATGGTTATGTATGAATGAGAGAGAATCCCCCCTTACATATGCCCTTGAGGCTCTACTTATAGGGGGCAAGAAGGGACATTTACCTTCTTGCCCCTATGGGCGAGAAAGAGACAAAAGGTATTTAGGTACATTTATCTAAATATGCTATACAGACTAGATTTATACATGTGCAGTATCCCTGATGGCACACCGGTATTCCTGACGACCCTAGGGTGCGGGGGTGAGGAGAGTTCACGGTCACGCGGCCCATGATGTCGATGAGGACATTGTGAGGAAGAGCGACGGCGATCGCCGACCTCCTTGCCTTGGTTCCACAGGAACCGTCTGTGATGAGGCGTCTAGTATAGCATGTTTTGTAGTAGTTACTTTGCACCGGTGCCAACTCAATAGAAAACTCATGCGGGCCACCTATCAGCTCATTCACTGACATCGTTCGCTATGCGCCACTACGGCTTGGCTCGAGGATGTCGTTGCCTGGGTTGGGACATCGCAACCTTCTTGTTGACAAGCCATTTGGATCTCGTCGCGCCATCAGGACGTCGTTGCAGAGCCTGGATGTTGTCGCTGCCTAGATCTCACCGCCGCACCAACAGATCGAGCCGAATCAAGGCCATCGTCGTGGATGAAGGCCTTCCGTCGCGTCCTCCATGGATACCGCCGGTTAGGGTTTGGCGGTGATGTTGATATACATGGCGGCGAGGCAATCCATCAAAAGGAATTGGTAGAGGGGATGGAGAGGAAGCGGTAGGACTTGCCGACGGTGAAGGGGATGACCTGAGCCAGTGGAATCGACGACGGCGGCGCTGCTACTTTGGGAAAAAGAGAGCGTGAGCGCATGCAAGAGAGAGATGGTTCGGTACGCTGGACTAAATGCAAATCAAACACCTCCATGATGTGGCAGTGATGTAAAAAGCTTAGCACCGGCTACACCATGGATGGACTTAAGGACTACGTTGAATCCTCACCGGTGAAAGAGATAATCACTAGGCCCCTGCGCTCACTGTGAGATAAGATCTGGATCTTCTGCAGTACTGTAGACGGCCACCATGTGAACATTTTTTTTTGAGAGTGAACAGTGCTTACAGGGAAAATATTGCAACAATTTTACTGTGACACTTTCTCGTCCTTTGATTTTTATCAGACGATAAAGATCACTTATAATACCCTTATACGGTAGATCATCTGTGTTAACTCCTGATCCAGATACGCGAGCAATTTGCAAGGCGATAGGTGCAATGTGCCAACGCGCATACATGTACGGCCTCCCTCCTTTGTCATTTTTATATACGAAACTGCACACGTCTCTCTCTTTTGAATGCCCTCTTTTTATCGCAGTCGGTAAAGACGACAAAGACATGCCGTTTGGAAAATAGTAGCCAGTACTTACATATGTACTGAAAATCAGAAAACGTACCAGAAAGGGACGGTACAAATGCACCCTTCCTTTCTGACTTTTTCTACCGTATTGCGAAAATGCTCGACAACGTAACTATCTGATTGGTAAAAATGAAAAAAGAAAAGAAAAAGAAAGAAAAGTTTGGTGTGAAGAATTGGGTCAAGAAAAGTGCGATCAGTGGTGAAATTCAATTAATGCCCAGTATCTACAGTTGCACATAGGTATGGAAAATGGTAAAAGATAATCTGTTTTATCCGATATTCGTATCTGAGAGAACGCAAATGCGATAAAGAAAACCCGCATTCGAATGGAAAACGAGTACTATCCGGGAAAATGGATAGTATTCGTATGATATTATTCGGGGAAAATATATAGTATCCGTATTCGATGTTATTCGTATCTGGGGAAAAAGAATACGGATATGAATACTATCCTTTTCCCGGATATGAATACAAATATTATCCCTTTTTTTCCCCGGATACGAATATGAATACTATCGATTTTTTCCCCGGAGCGTTTCTGTTTCGATAGGGTCTTAATTCGGTGTCGAATCTGTAGCTGTTGGGTGTTCTACCGAGATTTGTCGTAAAAGTTGTAGGATATTCGCATTCGACCGAATTGAGTACATATTCGATTTGTATTCGTATTCGAGAATGTTCGAATTTGTATTCGTATTCATTTTAAAAATATAAATTCATATTCGTATTTGAGACTATTCGATCCGTTTCCATCCCTAGTTGTACAGCATAGCCCGCAAACTCTACGTACAATACACTTCCCCCAAGCTAATGAGTAATGATGCAATAGGGAAGCTGCGGCAAGGCATCTCCAATAGTTAGAGATAATCTTGTCTCTAACATATGTTACATTATTTTTAGAGACAACATCTCCAATAGATAGTCTCTAGCACACTCTCCAATATTTATATTTTATATTTTTTCTTTGAAACAGGTCTACATGTCAACTATAGCAGATTAATGTATCATATATTGTTTCCGTGTACAATAATCTCTTCAGAAAGAGACGAACTGTGCTCTCTCTTTTCCACGTAGAATTTCGTTAACGTGACATAGTTAAAAGACGACAATAAATATACTATTGAAGATACACTTAACGTATTAATCCGTTGCACAATCCGGCTGATACTGCTCACATGCAATGTTGGGCTGTCGTCGCCGTGAGTCGATGACGACGGACGGACGGACGGATACCTTCACGTGGTCAGCTTATCTTAACTTTCCGGTTGGTGAGGTCAGTGAGTCAGTCCACTCTCCGCGGCCCCACAACCACGGCAAGGCCATCGTGTCACTGAAGAAACGTAACACAATTAATGGTGTTGTTATTGTACCACAGCGACTGTGTTAGTTGCGTTATAGAGTGCAAGGGAACACGAGCAACTGGTGGCAGAAATGGATCCCGCAGAGATAGTGTGTCAGGTAGGGTGGATATCTGTGTTTTTTTTCTCGAAGTTAACAATTTTATTTAATACTATTTTATTTATAGCAAAAAAGCATTTTAAAAACCGAGCTAACGAGTCGAGCTAAGGTGAAATTCAATTTCATTCAAAATTAATTTATTTAATATTTAATCAAATAATGAATCTAATTAGAGTAATTTTGAAACAAACCAATGAACTCCACAAACGAGCTTTTTTTCACCCCTAGGACGTTGCCGCAAATGAAGAAGATAAGGAGCGAGGCCGCCGTCTCTTGTGGAAGGGGATCGATCCTCTGGTTGGCGCTTTGCACCGCCGGCAAGAACGGCACGAAAGGCTGGACCATCGTCCCGTAGTCGGTTCAAGTAATTTTACGCGTTAACCGAAGAAACTCATTAGCCATCGTACGTCTCCCCGCTAAAATAACCGTACCTAAGCTCGGAGCGTTATTCGGCGACGTTGCGGGTTCAACCGGCTACGCGCGGGGTTCGCTGCGGCAAGGAAAGGACCAAAGCGATCGGCCGCGTGATTGCATAGCATACTACTCCCTCCGGTTCACGAAAATGACTATTCAACCTTTAAAATACAATTTTGATCATTAATTACTATTTTTTATAAGAAAAAACCCAGTTTTTTTTTTAGAAAACACGTAGCAGTTCTTACAGGAAAAAAAAGGCATAACGCTGGAAAAGCCAGCTTACAATAGCCAACAAAGTTTACAGACTGAGAGCTCAAAACTACCTTCTTCAGGCTACCAATAGCAAACATAGCTAAACAAAGATCAATCTAGCCTATTACAGATTTGATCAACATTTTTCAGAACACAAAAGTCTTTAATCTAATCTTCAAAAGTCTTTAAGAAACACCCCATTTGATCTCTATCACCCTTATTGATGAGGATACTCCAATGTTGCAAACAAGACAAAAAACTAAAAATCACATCCAAAGGTTGCTTAGGAAAATTCTTGTCAAATGCCATTTTGTTCCTAATTTTCGAGAGATTCCAAGATGAACCTGCAAAACTAAATAGAGCAAAATTATATTCATTAGCTCCCCTCTTCTCTAACTAATTCAATTGGAAATCATCTAAAGAACTTGGACGTGTTCCCAGCTTAACACATCTTTAACACATCACCAGAAAAACTTAGCCAAAATGCAAGGAAAAAGAACATGATCAAGACTTTCTTCATTCCACCCCCTCTTCTTAAGTTGGTCCAAAGTCTGAATACTGCCATGACAGCACAGCCACAAAAAAAATAACTTTCAAAGGAAGTTCACTCTTATATAGTTTTTGTCTTTTTCTACAAGTAACACCCCCCAAAAACTATCTGTCTATAAAGAGATCTGAAAAAAAAACCCCAAATATGTCACTAATTACTATTATAATATATTTCTAAAACCTATTAAATCTGTAATATTATTAAAGTACTTTTCGAAACAAATATACACACATAATTTTCATATATCTAATTAAATATCTAAAAAGGTATCAATAGCCAAGTTTTCGAAGTTTAACCACAGCCAATCCAAAACTCAGCGGAGTAGTAGTAGGGAATGGGACGGGCCCAACGGCTTCGGCTCTGGGCCTTTTTAGCCTTGTATTCCGGAAACCGGAATCATAACAGTGGCTCTTGGGCTGAGATGACAGTACAAAATCAAGGGGGCAAAGGGCTCGCTGAGATGTCAGCGGAGCTGCGAACGCACGGGCTACAACTTCTGAAAATACATCGTTTCCCTACGTTACGTTACGAGAAAGAAGCTCTACCATGCAATGCAATGGCCCTCGTACAATCACTACGTCCTCGCGGAGGATGCATGTATGTACCAACTTTAGCAGTTCAACTATGGACTTCATCGACCTTTCGTGATCCAACCATCTTCAAGAGCGATGCCAGAACAGCAAGTTGAGAAATTGAGCAGCTGGTCGCCAAAAGCCTAGTTTGTGGTACTGAGCTGCTTTCAGTTGGTTTACGTGCTGTCACGGGCTCACGATCCCTAACCGACCGTTTCCGCCAAGCAAAGCTGCACAAACTACTACTAACAAAAGATTGAAACACGCGGCGGGAGAAGAAAAAAAACCACGAATCGACCACAGTGGGAGTCGAACCCACGACCTTCTGATCCGAAGTCAGACGCGCTAATCCACTGCGCTATGCGGTCGCCGAATGATTTGTTTCTCCTTTGATTGTAGATATAACAGTACAGAGGGCTTGCATCTTGCGACGCTGTACGAGGGAAGGAAAGCGACTGAGGAAGCAAAGAACGATTCCACGCACGTGCGGCATCTACGGGGGACAGGCCACCACAGCAGGAAGCATCGCATCCGACTCCGCCCCCTCTGGCTCTCGCTCACCACACATCTTCGCCTCCGGCGAGCGAATCCGCCACCACCGACAATGAAGCAGCTCCACCGGCAGTCGAGCGTCAGCAAGCAGCACCGTCCGCACCACCACCGCACCTCCCTCTCCCGCTCCCTCGCCTCCTACATCCTCCGCGAGCAGCGCCTCCTCTTCGTCCTCCTCGGCTTCCTCCTCGCCTCCTCCTTCTTCCTCCTCTACCCGTCCCTCACCCCGCACCCCAATCCTCTCTCCTCATCTGCCCGCGATACCACCGCCACAACTGCCGCCGATACGACCACCACCAAAACCCACCGCGGCGCCTCCTCCGTCTCCACCGCCGCCGCGCGCCGCCTCCCCGTCGGCGTCCGTAAGACGTCCCTGCGCGTCGTCGTCACAGGCGGCGCCGGCTTCGTCGGCAGCCACCTCGTCGACAAGCTCCTCGCCCGCGGGGACAACGTCATCGTCGTCGACAACTTCTTCACGGGCCGCAAGGACAATGTCGCGCACCACCTCACCAACCCGCGCTTCGAGCTCATCCGCCACGACGTCGTCGAGCCCATCCTCCTCGAGGTCGACCAGATCTACCACCTCGCCTGCCCCGCCTCCCCCGTCCACTACAAATTCAACCCCATCAAGACCATCATATCCTTTTTCCATTTTCCATTTCCACTACAAATGTTCTTCACATTTCGTAAAAAAAAAGAGTTATTTTTGCTTGTCTTTATTCAATTGCGGATATGGATAGGATTTCTTGAATACTAGGTAAACATTGCTCAGGGGAAATTCGGAATTTTTTGGCCTGCGTTGCCCGGAAGAACCTGAATTTTGCAGTTGTTTGTTTCGATTCTGTTTTGTTTCCGAATGGGTTCCTTAACTGATGGTGTACAAGACAAATGTGATGGGGACCTTGAACATGCTGGGATTGGCAAAGAGGGTCGGGGCCCGGTTCTTACTGACCAGTACCAGTGAGGTGTACGGTGATCCTCTTGAGCATCCGCAGAAGGAGAGCTACTGGGGCCATGTCAATCCCATAGGTGTGCTAATTTTGTCTCCAGGAGCAAACATTTGTCATGTGCAAGAAATAGCTTTGGAATCTGGCTCATTTAAGTCTGTCCACTCCACTGCATTATGATATATGTCATTATGGATAATGTGCAGGTGTTAGGAGTTGTTATGATGAGGGAAAGAGAACAGCAGAAACTCTGACCATGGATTACCATCGCGGTGCTGGTGTTGAGGTAAAGCTTCAGTTTCTAAATAGGCATGTTCCTACTGAACCCACTTTCTCCTTGGTCCACAGAGAAAAAATGTAGGACTGGTGCCGACAATTCATCACAGAAGAAAGAACTCAGGGTTGCTAACTAATAGAATAGTACTACTAACTAAACTAGTATATAGAAATTGATATCTGGTAAAAGAAACAAATCTAAGTCTTAGTACACACTGTCTTGTTGGCAATAGGACAGACATACCTTGCCTAAATTAATTGTACAGGATCCTCAACAAATATTAATTGTGTAGGGTTCAAAACTATCGTTATGATTTGGTAGGTCTGCAAGTGAACCACACAAAGAATCATTATGGATTTAGGTGTTATTTATAGGTGACATTTTCGGTATTTTCAGTTTGAGTTAATGAACCTAAGAAGGCTCCAAAAGTCAAATATTGGCCCCGAGAGCTACATGCTGTCTTTTATATATTTTCTCTCTATATATTTCATTTTGGGTAATCATGGTCAACTAGAATAGACCATGAATATCATCTAAAAAAGGCTAGGCCATTATTGTGCCTTAAAAAGTGATCTTTATGATACATGAGATTCACTTTATTTAAGTTGATTTGAAGTAGAACTAAAAACAATGTTTGTCTAAAAATTGGCCTGTTGTTAAATTTGAGAAAGAGATCTGCTCTTAAGTTTGTCTAGACTCGATATTCAAAGTACTATTTACACATTTGGGGTAGGAGGGAGTCAAGCAGAGAGTGAAACAGATGGCACTTGGTAATTTGGAACCTGTGATAGGGTGGATGGTTGTTGTTTTGGCATGATTTAGGAAATCCGAAATCCTGTAGTCCTGTAGCACAACTCTTTGTTTATATGCTGCTTCTGAGTAATAGTTTTTCCTTGTTACAACATTCCATGCATGTCTTGAAGAGAAAACTTGACTATGGAGCTGTTTTCCTCAGGTGAGAATTGCACGCATATTCAACACATATGGCCCTCGTATGTGTTTAGATGATGGCCGAGTCGTCAGCAACTTTGTTGCACAGGTTTGTCTCAACTTATGATTCTGATTTTTAGGAAAAGAGGAATATCATAAAAGTTAAGCGTTACTTAATATTGACAAGTGCCTCACTTGCAGGCTTTGCGGAAACAACCAATGACAGTTTATGGTGATGGAAAACAAACTAGAAGCTTCCAATATGTTTCAGATTTGGTACTCGTTACTTCTTTTTTTCCTGTGCTATGTGTTGTTTTGTTTCACCATAAATACTTTGATGCTTCATGCATTCGAATCTGGAATCTTTAGCCATCTATGAATTTTTAGGTTGATGGATTGGTAACACTGATGGAAAGTGAGCATATTGGACCTTTCAACTTGGGAAATCCTGGAGAGTTTACCATGTTAGAGCTTGCTCAGGTCTGGCCTTGATACTGAAACTAGCTGTCCTCCGCTTCTTATTTGAACATACAGTGGATTCCTTCCTGGTTTCCCTACTCCCTATCAGGAATAACGTCTCTGCACTATTTTCTGCAGGTAGTGAAAGAGACAATTGACCCAAGTGCGAGAGTTGAGTTCAAACCCAACACTGCAGATGATCCACACATGAGAAAACCTGACATCTCAAAGGCCAAATCTCTTCTCAACTGGGAGCCAAAAATCTCACTGAAGCAAGGCCTGCCACGTATGGTTTCAGACTTCCAGAAACGCATCTTGGATGAGAAATGAGGAGCAGGAGCTGCTGAACTCCAAATTGTATTATACTTAACGGATCATTTTTGGTGCCTTGACAAGCTCGGATGCAGGCGTACAGACCACTTGCCTAAATTTTCTTCTTCCAGGCAATTCTTTTTTTGTGACCGGACATCTGTTATCTGGTTTTGATTCCTTTGATACATAAGTTTTGCACAGAATTATGTGTTCAAGTTCTTGTCAAAACCTTAGCCTTTCAGGGAACAGTACTAGAAATATACATAAATATAGAGCCTTTTTTTTTCCTTTTGAATGTTGTTTTGCAACTCATCCATTTGTTTTTAGGATTTCAAGCTAATTTAGGGCATCAGAAAGATACTTATTTTACTTCTATAATAAATGTTTTGAATGTTGTTTTGCAACTCATCCAGACATCAAGTTCTGTTTTTAGGATTTCATGTGACTTTAGGACATCAAGCAGATACTTAATTTACTTCATATAAATATATAATATGCTGATATGATCAAAGCAACTAGTACATTGTATATATGGTAGTATAATACAAAGCTCGCGTACTTAAAATTACAAACATTGCACGAGACGGCAAAGCATCGTAACCTGGAAGGACAAACTCTTGGGATGGACTTTCTGGGAGCAACTCAAGAGAGGTGAATGTTGAACTGGAGGAGGGTCTCGACGCCGTCGGTGGTGTGCTCGTCGCCCGGGTGCAGCGTCTGGATGGCGGCGAAGCCCTTGGCGTTCTCGTACTTCCCAGTGCCACCGATGATGGCGATGTGGGACTCCGGCGCGGCCATCCGGTGGACTCCAAAGAAGCTGAGCGTGTCGCCGTGCCCCTCGCCCTCGAACATGGCCGTCAGCACGATCGTCTTGCTGGTGCCGTCCTGCGAGCTCGCGACGTAGAACCCCTGCGCCCTGCCGATGACCGCTGCGCCGAGCTCGTGGCCCTCGGTGAGCTCGTCGTCGATGACGGTGGTCGTGCCGAAGAGGAGGTTCTGGAGCGTGACACCCGACGGCAGGTCGCCGGCGTTGACGAAGGGGATGTTCTTGTTGCCGCCGTTGACGGGGTTGCCGTTGTTCTGGACGATGGTGGTGGACGTGCCCCCGAGGCCGGCAACGTAGGGGACATTGTTGCTGTTGATGAGGTTGCTCGCGCCCTGCGGCAGCGGCACCGCGCCCTGGATAGGGAAGATGTGGTCGTTCGGACGCGCGAACGGGAGCTGCCCATTGGCTGCCGCGTTCGCCACCACGCCGGTCACGATGCGCGCCGACGGCTGAGAGCCGCCGAGGATGTCGTGCATGAAGAATGTCAGCGGGTGGTCGCCCGAGCCGGCAGCACCTGCCGCACCAGCTCCTACGCTGGCCGTCGCGGCACCGGCCGCCCCAGCACTGCCCGTCGCAGGACCGGCTGCATTGGCCATCGCTGCTGCTCCCGCAGCGCCGGCTGCATCGGGTGGCAATGCCACCGGTGCGGCCGCCGGCACTACCACTGGGTCAGTGGGCGGCTCGGTCGGGGTCGGCAGTGGGTCGGCCGGCACAGGAGCTTCTGCCGGAGGCTCCGCGGGTAGCTCGTCGAGGACGCGGCCGGCGAAGCCGCAGTTCATCACAGCGAGTGCGACCATCAAGTAGAGCGCGGCCTTGATGGTTGGCACTGAGCCCGAGTTGCTTCCCATGTTGACCATTTTCATGTAGACTTACTTGGTGGAGACTGGAGAAGGAGAGTAAGATGTGTATTTAGTGGCTACTGCTCAGTAGATTACTTCTAGTTTCTGCTCCTGGCTGCTGCGCATGTTGCAAGATGGAAGGATGCAAGATTTATATAGGGTTTGGGTGCGTAATGCACTATTGCTGCAGGTACAGGTAGTGAGACATGGGTGGAGTTGTTGCTCAGTTCCTGACCACTTTGTGGTGTTGTGTTAGTTGTAACTTGTAGGAGAATGTCCAAGAACCTAAACCTCTTGCATGGAGAAACGAGGAATAGTTGGGAGATGCCACATGTCCCAAAGGCAAGCAAGACATCGGCAGGTCTTGATTCGAGGAGTTGGTGGTGCTGTGATGCGCGAATATTGGAGCACCAGGTGGCGAGGCGAACCG
Source organism: Ampelocalamus luodianensis (assembly GCA_036346255.1). Taxonomy (NCBI): domain Eukaryota; kingdom Viridiplantae; phylum Streptophyta; class Magnoliopsida; order Poales; family Poaceae; genus Ampelocalamus; species Ampelocalamus luodianensis. Next base: position 18,343,137 of record CM070622.1, on the reverse strand, counting down.
ACGGTGGAAGACGATAGATACATTGATCAGCAGCCGTCCGATGTATGGGACGTCGTGACAATGGAAGTGGTTGAGTTTTGTTCTGCAGAGTGCAAATCAGTAGTTCACCGGTCTCTGAAACAGGTTCATGTTAGCACAGTTACGCTTAAAAATTGCCAAAGATGCGGCACAGATCATTGGCTCGTTGCAGTGAGCACTCCGCTTGCACAAAAGACTAGATGCCTCAACGAGGGCCGGCAACGGCAATCACAAGATCACAGACATCAAGAAAAGATGGCGCTAGCTCGCTTTGGCCTGCACAGTTGGGCATTGCTTCTAGAATTTTACGTTCATTGCACAGATTATGCTAACCACTGAAGGCAAACGATTGCACATCGACACAAGAACTGTCATGAGCATATTAGCATACAAGAACTAACACAAGCTGTTATGGAGAAAGGCACGAGGCGGCGTAGCGCGACTGTAAACTGTACCATAGTTATTTCCATATATGCCGATTGGTTTCTTAGAATAAAGAATAGTTAGTTAGGCAGGTTATTTTAGGTTTCTTTATCTATCAAGTTATTATTAGGGATATGATCTTAATTATTAGGAAGATTGTTTTTAATAGTTGGAAAGATTAGATTGGATTGATAGGTTTCCTTATAGATTATTTCTTAGACGTCAAGTCGGACTGTTCCTATAAAAGAGATAGCCATGTATCCATTATCAATCAAACAATGAGAAATCAAGAGTTCAACTAAGCCTCAGAGCCTCGTTACCTCGACAGGGAAAAGCCCTGCCGGCGGTTAGATGAGGGCGAGTGCCCTACCCTCGGTCCTTGGACCCATACCCAACCAACGACCACAACATTTGGTATCAGAGCCAACTGTGCTGCTCTGTCATCCATGACTAGCAGCGGGGGTTTCGATTCCATGACAATCAGCGACATGCTGGGTCGCATGATTGAGATGCTTGAAAAGATGCTTGGTGTTTCGAAGGAGGAGAGAAGCCATGCCAGGAGCAAGGAGGTTCCACCAATCCGCTGGCCTTGACGGCAACCTTGCCGACTGCGACCTTGGCCAAGATGGAGCAGAAGGAGGTGACGCTTGTCGTCGCCAACATGGCTGCGCTGCCACTTCCATCACCTCCAGAACTAACACCACCAACAATGCCATTCTAGCCGTTGTCACCAACACCTCAACGGGCAACGCTACCCTTGGCTGCACCCCTGATGCGTTCGCCGAGTAGGGTTGCCGCTGTCCAGCGGTGGTATTTTTCGTGCGACCGGCCGACAACGTGCCCTAGGCAATGTGAAGCGCAACGGCTGAGGGGCCAACGCCATCGTTGCGTCCTCCCCGCCATCATCATGCTCCGTGGCAGTACGGGTGTCACTGCTTCCTCATGCCGGTTGCCCATGTTGCCGCGTCTTCCTCGATACCACGTCATGTTAAAGTGTTTCTTTCTTGAGCGCCATATGTCGGAGTGTCGCTGATTTGCTCTCAAGCGAACCGACGCCGGTACAAGATACTCTTGTTAACATAGGGCCACCAAGGACTTCAACAGTGGCCACCACTGCAGCTCGAGGACGAGTTGCCTTGCCGCGAGGGGTATAATGTTATGGAGAAAGGCACAGGACGGCGTAGCGAGATCATGAACAGTACCATAGGATATTGTAGCATGCATAAACAGTACCTGATGGTAGCATAGTTATTTCCATATATACCGATTGGTTTTCTAGAATAAAGAATAGTTAGTTAGGCAAGTTAATTTAGAATTCCTTATCTATCAAGTTATTATTAAAGATATGATCTTAATTATTAAAAAGATTATTTTTAATAGTTAGAAAGATTAGATTGGATTGATAGATTTCTTTATAGATTATTTCTTAAACGTCAAGTCGAATTATTCCTATAAAAGGGATTGTATGTATTCATTACCAATCAAGCAATGAGAAATTAAGAGTTCAACTAAGCCTCAAAACCCCGTTACCTCGATAGGGAAAAACCCTGCCGACGGTTAGATGAGGATGAGTGTCCTACTCTCGATCCTCGAACCCATACCCAACCAACGACCACAACACAAGCATTATTTGCATGTAACGCATAGCCAATACATACCAAAGAAGGGTAATACATGATTACTTCATACCAAAATTTCACATTTGTACTTCGCCATTATGCGACCGAAAATCCACCTTTTTCTAGTTAGGAGGGAAATAGGAAAACCCCCCAGGTCACGGTTATTAAAACAAATAGGTACAACCAGGTCCAACCGGAAATTCACTTGTCTGATGATTCGCTACATACCTACAGCCATCCTAGCTGCTGTTTTTCAGTAGCCATGGAGAGTTCTTCGGAGTTCTTTAACCAATTCTTGGCATCTTTCAGTAACCATCAACCACCGATCCATCGGTATGCTTAAATGGCTACAGGTGCAAATCATGGTCCATTCTAGCCACAAAGCTTAGCAGATTCTGGCACCCCCAGCAACTCGGCTATGGTTTCCTCCAGGAGATCCTCATGTAACATTCTTCCAATCTTTCTCCCGACAAGATCAATGCCGTCTTCAGAACCAAACCACCCTAAATCCATCAATAGGCCCTCCTGAGTATACTCCATTTCTTGTCGTAGTTGGACCACCCTTTGCCACACCTCCTCAAGAAAACCCTCCTGATCCCATCTGGATGAAAACCTCCACAACAATCCCTTTGAGCCACGCTGCATCAGAGAGGTGACTATATCTGCAATGACAGCATTTGTAAGATCGAACAGAAGCTTCCTCTCAGATGAAGACCATAGAATGAGGCTGTTGTACTTCCTTTCAAGTATATCGTATACATCAGGGCCTGCGGGACAATCCGATAAGTAGCACATGTTGATTAGCTCATCCTGGGTAGCAGCATTAATGTCCAGAATAATGAGCACATCAAGCACGTAAGAGAAATCCCTTTCTTCTTCATCCCGATAAGCATGGGATATCTCCATTTCAGGAAGCGGCTGCCTTGCTGTGGCAATCTCATCATCGCTCAATACAAAAAGCTCCATGTCATCTGCATTGTCTGTAGTCTCCATCTTGAGAAGTCGAAGTTGCATTCTTAGTTCTGCAATATTACAGCAAATCAAACTTAAGAACCGAGAATTAACCAGAAAAATGAATCGGCAAAGAAGAACCCAATCACTTGCCTTGAAGATCTGCACTAATTTTATCGAAATCTCCAGAGTAAACATCTTCAGCATCCAAGGAAGATTCGAGAACAGACACTGGACTTTGATGGTCATCTTTGTTGGAGCTCACTGGGGATTCTGATCCTGTTGGAGGAATCCACAGGGCTTCATTCTCATCACTTTGATGATGATCAATCCCCACAGGATATTCTGATCCTGCTCGGGGATTACACAAAGTTGGGTAATCATCATCCTGATGGCGTTCAAGCCCCTCAGCCTGAAATAGAGTACAACCAGCAGTTATTAAACATGGAAGGATAAATCAAGTGAGCTTCCCAAATGACCAGAAAGAGGGAAAGAAAAGCAAAGCACAATAATAGCATGCACATGAGAAAAAAAAAACAGTGTTTGTGACATATGGCTTAGCATAGATATCATGCTAGAGGCAATTCAAATTGTTCATTCCAAGGAAAGAGCATCCAGAACTGAGACAGAGTAAGGGGAAAAGGAGGAAAGAAATAATGGAAGGAAGTTATATATTTAAAAATGAAGCTAATTTTTCGTACAAATTGACAAATTTCTCCATAGGAACTGGTCAACATGATCCAAGGGAACAAATACATAATAAGCTTAAATTAGGCAGTATACATGTGATATACCTGAATCACAAAATTGTCGAGACTAGGGACAAGAAGGCGGTCGTCTAGTGCTGTTGGTGTCTGTTGATGCATCTTCTGGTTCTGTCTAGCAGGAGAACGAGATTCTTTCTTCTGTTCAGGAACTGCACTGGTATCCAGATAACATACATCATCTAATTCATGGTCAGGATGTGCAGGATGTATAACTGTCTGTTCAGATAACTCTGGCACGGCAACACCATTCGTTGGTTCCTCAGAATTCACAAGTATCTCACGTTCGATCATCATTCCTTCCTCGTTATCTGGGGACACTAGATCAGCTTCATCACCATGAAATGTTGAACCTCTAATCAGAGATTTTCTTTGCCTGCTACGGCATGTATATTCAGAATCATGAGGTCCTACTTTGAGAACATCTTTAAGCATAGAAAACTCATTATGCCTACCGGTTCTTTTTCTGTTGTTCGACTTTTGAACTCCCCAGTTGAAAGATGGTGGAAGAGATTTGGACCTTGTTACATTATTTGTAACCACATCTCTCCAACCGTCATTGCTGTTGATGCCAAGGGGATAGTTACATGAGCCTGGAATTCTATCCCTGTGCAATTCTCCCTTTTGACATTTCCGGCATGACATTGTCCGGATAGCAACTTTTGATGCTTCCCTATCAGAGCGAGCAAGCATGTCTCCTAGCATACCGAAACCATTATTTTCAGCTGCTCGATGCTGATATTGGCGGGTCATCTTCCATCTGTTAGAGAGGTGTTTCTTTGCTTCCTTGCTAACTGATTTTTCAGTTGAATATGTCGGCGAAGAGTTGAAGCTGGAAGAAGCCCAGCCATCACATAGCTCAGAGGATCTATGGAGTGCCTCTGGAGTCTTGAGGTTAGTAAGAGTTGACAGAAACTGTGACCTTTCATCTGACACAAATGTGCTAGTCTCTGGTTTGAGAACCTGTTTCCTACTTCCACCCACCCTAGCAGCTCTCATTTGTTTCGTAATTTCTCTAGCAATTTCTCTAGATCCCTTCGCTATATGGCCTAATGTTTCAGAGTCTCCGAGGGGCACCTGACACATGGGTTCTTCATTGTATGGACTCCATATACCAGCACCCTGACATGCTTTGAGCCTTCTATAATCAGAATGAGGTATTTCATGTGTTAGGGCAAAGGCTCGTTCAATGTCCTGAGCTTTCTCAAGACTTGGCTTCAAGACAACAATCCGTGTGGGGCAAACTCGTTTGTCAGTGGTTTCCTGGTGACTTGACCTTGACAGTTTGTGCCTCAATGAACCAGAGTCTTCTTTTAGGGATTGACTGGACAACTTAGCATATGGCTTCCTCAAAGAGTGTTTTACTTCCTTTTGCTTGTGGAAGTAGCTTTCAGTACCTTTATCTTGTGAATAGATATTGTCTGTGTCAATAAATTGATTTCTCCTTGATGGTTTCAATATTGTGATACAGTTTGCAGTAAAAGATGGAGATGCGTGATCGTGTAGGTCCTTTGCGGCTGGATCAATTTTTTGAAGAAATTCCACAAGAAGATCCCTATTAGATACCAATGCATCAAGTGTCTCATTTAACTCTTCTGACATCTGAAGGGATTCATCAGTAGAAAGACGCTTCGCATCCATAAATTTCTGCCTTATGAAATCTAAATCAGCATTTTCAGTTTTATCAAATCTGGAAATTACATTTCCATTTCCAGATCTTGGGCTCCGGTGTATCTTCATTCTTGTCGCTTCCATAACTTCAAAAACATCTTTGACCTCTGGCATCTCATCTGTGCTTCTCCTATGTGGAATATCTTCGGAAAAACCATATCTATCATGAGAATTACCAGGTGAATTCTTCTGTGCATGACTTTGGGTATATATGTGCTGGCTATGGGTTCCAAATGAAGGCAGTGAATCTAGACCCATTAGTCTTCCTACAACACCTGGTGAAGTGTGCCTAGCATTGACATCTTTTGAGAATTCTTCGTCTATCAGCATTTTCATTGATACACTGCTGGCCTTTTTTGGTTTAATTCTCCTTCTTTCCACAGCAAACTGAGAAGAACAAAAGAGAGGGCATACCAATCCATTAATTAAACAATCAATTACAAAGAGCAACAATGTTTGGTAGCAGAAGATAATTACGAAACAAAACGAAAGTACAGTCAAATTGCAGATTTGATTATTACCAAAGTTCACTTGATACTACAAGACAAACAGCAAATGTTGATATCAGAACAACGTCTGTATCCCAGTTTTCAGCCCTCTAGTTTCATCTCAGAGGGTAATAGTACCATGTTAGAGAAAAGTACACAAGTTTTAAGCTCAGCATTTACAATTACAAACATATGTATCATGTGATATAGCTCTTCAACGAAATGCAGGTAACTCACCAGAGAATCAGAAAGTATCCCAGGGTCACTTGCTTGTTTCCTCAATGACCCAGCCCCTGAATTAAAGAGCCAAGAAACAGTAAATATTTTCTGAAGGTCTACCAACAATGGCAAAAGAAGCAACATGACAACATGGCAGGCAGAAGGCACTTCATGTTGAACTAAATTTGTTGCGAGGAAAAGACCCAAAAAAGACCAAGAGATAGAGATAGGAGCTCTTAAGCGCAGTTTATTTTTTTGCTAGATCCCAGAGACATGCAAAATAAGTAGGAAGATATCTGTTACTGGGCTTGATCAGGCATGCTGTGACAACATAAGGACCAGTCTCTACAAGGAAATATTCTCAGTAATTTAGTATGCTATTAATATGCAAAAATCAAGTCTAAAACAGCACTTCTTAAAAAGAAAAAGAAGTGCAGACACAAAGGCGTGCTAGCTACGAGTTCCCTTGACGCCATTTCTTTCTGAATAAATTCATGTAATTTATTTCAAAATATTATAAATGAAATGATGGGAATATGCATCTTGTGCAGAAAATCACGGCTTGCAGGGGCTACCCAGCAAAAGAAGGGCTGAACCCAGAGTAACAATGTCCCACCCTGTGATGATAGGTGAATGGAACTCAATTTAGAAACATATCCTGGAGCGTTTGACTTACCTGCTCATTTACGAGGAAAAAAAGTTTGTGTTTAGACTGGACTGTGGAGAGTTGAGTGCAGTGGTGACTGGTAAAACCAGGTGGTTCCAAACCATGTAACCATGTTTCATCGCATGGAGCACACAGTATTTGCTTTGATTCGACACAGTGGAAGACTGAATTTCTACCATCCCAAGTACTTTTTTAGAGCAAACAGTGAATTCATTTAGTTAGGCAAAGGGGGCTACAGAATAAGTTGCGCTCCTAGTACTTAAAAGTAGTGCTAACATTGTCTTCTACAGACTAAGTCATAACTGACAAATCTTGTTTGGTGATTAGAATAAGAAGCCCACTTGGCCATGAACCTTCACGGCATGCAACTGACATGGGGACGCAAAAGAACATAATTTAATGTTTTTACTTACATATGCAGCAAATTACTGGCAAATGAGGTTTCTTTACGTGATCTTGTGGAATAGACGAATAGTCAAGTTGACAACATCGCACATTTTCTTTCCATGACCCTAGAGTCTGCACTCTACAGGGCCCAATAATTAAAAGCGTCCAATGCTCTAGCAGTTTATTCCAAGACTGCAAAATTGGATGGGGAAATTACATTTCTTCCATGTTTGGTTTAGGGGTTGGATTTTGTCCTGGCTACAGAACCTAGGTTATTGTAGCTTCAAATGAAAGAACAAGAAAGAAAAAGCAAAAGATTTGTCCGCTAGAATCATTTGAATTTGAAAGCAAGAATCTTCTCTCTCCAATAAAGGCTTGACTAAGACATATAGTCCATGAGAAAGTTATGCCCCCGTCCGTTTGCTTAAAACAACAGGGATGAAAAAAAAATGCACTCTTTTACTCGGTTGTGTTAATATCTCTAGGAACTCAGAAGATTAATGCCAAGCTAGTTATCCAAGTTTCCGATTTGATAACGAGCACAGATACACACACAAAGAAAAGAGTCTTTCTCAGCATGGAACATCCCTGATGGGCTGATATCCGTATGAAGTATAAATGTTGGTAAAAATACGAACTTTTAATCCAGAATCATAAACAAAAGCCTAAAAATAGAGGATGGCAAACGTGCAAGGAACTCTAAGCTTCCGATGGACGCACGAAATCGGCAAAGAAAAATAAAAGAAAATCCCCTAATCCTCCAACGGGACCAAAAACAACAACAACAAAAACAAGAACCCCCGAAAAATCTCCACTTCAAAAATCAAAGATGGGATCTTTATCACATGGACTCCCCGAAATTTCTCCCCGCAAAACAAATCAAGAAATAAAGATTATAAGAAATTAGAACAAGAAGGCAAGCACCAACCACGGTGATCGACGGCGGGGACTGTGGAATGCGCCGCATTCCGCTCGGACGATCCGTCGCCCTCGCCTCTGCGCCTCGATCTGCTGCGCCCAATGCTCGCCATGCTCGGCCCAATTCCGGAGCCCGATCGGATGCAGCGACGAAGCAACCGCTCATCCACTGACCACCGGAGAGCTACACGAGCAAATCGATTCGTGTGTGTGTGTGTGTGAGAGGAGTCGCGAGCGAGGAGAGGGGATGCGGAAACGAGCTTGGTTTGTTTGCCCGTTCCTTCCTTTGCTCTCTGGGCTCTGATAGCCTGATGACCTGTCTCTCTCTCTCTGAAATCTCTCTTCCCTATAGTTTTGTATCTTTCGGTTTCTTCTCTCTCCCCTCCTACGTCTATCTATCCCTCCCGAATTAATTTTTCGATATCTTCCTTTTATCAGTTAAGTTCTTTTATTTACTTATATTTTCGTATAGGCCCTTGGTAAGTTTTAAATCCAGTGTGCCTTTTTCCCCCTGTTTTGGTTTAGTAGTTTGAAGGTGATCATTAGGGGCTTTGTTTGCAATCATCGTTCTTGCACAAAAGCACAATAAACTTCTTAATTATAGTGTAATAAAGTACATCTTTTTTCTCTAAAGTTTGTCACCCACGTATATTAATAGTTCTAGCATTATGTTATTAGTCCAAAGTGCTTTTGCACCCCCAAAAATACCACCCAAAAAAATAGTGCCACATAAAACCTAATCTACTTTAATTGACTAAAGTATTTAATATCAGGTATAGGGTTCCTCATACTTATTTTTAACTTGTTGTCAAACAAAATGTCACGTACAAGAAAACAACTACTGATATAACATAACTCTAAATGTACCTTTTCAAATGACTAGGCTGCATGAAATATAAATGATCTATTAATATTGCCCTTTATTTTACAGTAACAACATTCTATCGAAAACTCAAAATTGTGGAGAGTTGACCATTAATAACAGATGAATTATTATTTTTATATCTTCCTCTTACATCTATCTACCCCCAATTAATTTTTCAATATCTTCCCTTTTAGCATTTGATCCCTTTTGCTTTGTTTTTGTTTTTCATATAGGCCCTTTTAAGTTTTCTAAATCTAATGTGCCTTTCTCTTTTCAATTAGAAGTTTAAAGGTGATCATTGGGTTGGGGGCTCTGTTTGCGATCATCGTTGTTGCACCAATAAGTTAAGTATATTACAGTAAAGCACAACTCTATATTTTAAAAGTTTACAACCGACGTCATTACGGGTAATAATAGTTGTAGCATATGATATTACTTGGTAATGCTTTTCCAAGAGTTTTTTTGCTTGTTTAGCCTTTTTTTTGAAGTGAAATAACAAAAATAGCCATCAAAAAACAAAATGGCAAAAATGTCACTCTTACCGCACGAAAACGTCGTGGCAGTGGGCATGTCACGCACCTAGACCGCGGCAGGCTACCTGCCGCTAACCCATTCCATTGCAGGTGCCCTGTTGCTAACCCAGTCCGCGATAGGTCGCCTGCACACGGCAGGCCACTTGCCACGAACTGGGTTAGTGGCAGGTGGCCTGCTGCGGTCTAGGTGCGAGGCAGGCCACCTGCCGCCGATTAGAAGGTCGCCACGTGTTATGCCACGCTCTGAGTGCGCCGCAGGCCCCTATCGCGGCGTTTTCGCATCGTAAGAATGTCATTTTTGCTATTTCATTTGTAGGGGGAGCTATTTTTCTATTTCGCTTCACAAACATGCTAAATGAGCTAAAACTCTTTTGAATTGCCACCAAAATACCACCTAAAAAGTTATGGGGTTGTTTGCTTCATGTCCAATGGCGGACCTAGTATTTCCAGAATAGGTGTTCAAAGTTAATAAAATATTGTTCAATAAAAAAAATCAAGATCAACAGTAGCAAAAATCAAAGTACATATTGTTTACACATGCAATTCTCAAAATAATTTAGAGAAATATTAGTTATAAAAGGTGGTAGGCAACAAGTTAATTGTTATCAAAGCAAGATGCAATATTATTTTTTTGGAAATTGATAAAGGGGATGTAAAGTATGGGAACATACAATAGTAAGTTACTAATCTTATTGATCCAATGGGTTTTTTAAATACAATGAAAAAATGCATTCATAATTTTTTTAAAATAAAATATGCAAGTTATTTAAAAATTTGTATAAGTTATTCAGATGATAGGAAACAACAAAGAAATACAATCTCATTTTCAAAAAATAAAAGAGATAAAGAAAGAAGATATCACCAATCAAACAAAAAATTGTGAGAGGTGGAGGAATCGAACACACGACCTTCTGTTTGTGAGAAACACTAACTAACTAACTAGGCAAAGGAAGTATTGTGTCAGAGTATTAATGATTCTGCAAAATATTTTGGGTGTTCACCTGCACACCCATGAACCACGCTGGGTCCACCCCTGTTCATGTCCCTAATGAATCAAGCCAAAGCTTGGAATGCCAAATTTTGGCAAAATAAACGTTGTTTGGATTGCAGCAAAACCAAATTTTGGTGTTATCAAAATTTGGGTGAGTGGTTTTCTCACTCTCGGATTGTCAGCATGTGACATTGGAGCGTTACTAATTTTTATTTGGCATTACCAAGTATTAGTAGCAAACTAAATAATAGTCAATTTTCATTAGTGTTAGTGAAATTTGGTTTAGTGTTACTAAAATTTGATTTGGCTCATGTCAGTAATAAACCAAACAGACCCTGTATATACACTAACACAGGGTAACATAAGAAACCTAAGCCGCTTTAATTAACTAGAATATTCAATATCAGGTGTAGAGCAGCGTTGTCACTTCATACTTCTTTCGACTTGCCGCCGAAGATACAGCATAACTCTAAGCCTAAACCGCTTTAATAGGCTAAGTTGCTCGGAACTTGGATGATCTACCGGTACCGCCATTTGTTTACAGCACCAACACGCTGTCAAAACTCAAATTTTTTGTCTGCTCAAAGAAAAACTCAAAGTTTTTGAGAGTTGACGATGGGCAGCAGCTCAAACCAAAATGCGACGCAGCATTCTCCAGGTTCTCGAGTTCCAACAGTTGGACAAAAGAGAAGCCTACGACACAAATCCCCAGTCCCAAGCCCTCGCCAAGCCGCGCGAAATTTTTTAAACTAAAGGGGCTTATTCGCAAAAGCAGCCTACTAGGCGGCGTATTAAAGAATCATGAGAAAATTGATTTAAAAGAACGAGCTCCGCGAATAGCCATGGCAGTGCCTGGTCAGAGTCTACAGCGGACCAAGAAGGGACGGCCTCCGCGAGAGGTGGGCCCGGCATGCACACGTGTACAGCGAGCGGGTCCCTGGTGGGCCTGGTCCATGCACACGTACCCTGACATGGCATCCGCGTAGCGCCCATACGCTTCGGACCCACCTCTAAGCTAAAGCCCGGGTGTAAAAAGAGAAAACGGTAAAAGAAAGGGGTTTCACCGCCGTCCCATAGAATTTGTTTCCGTCAGCGGAAGCGCGGTACGCCTGCGGGAGCCGGAGATTCTCCGGTGGACCCCACGTGTCGGCGACTCGAAAATGCCAGCTCCTCTGCGTACGATACGCGATCCCGGGCCCACCGCATGAGGGCCCACACGTCAGTAAGTTAGCGCAACCCGTGGGGCCGGGGGTGCTGAGCTCGGGAGGAGGGGATCCTATCCTACGTGACTGCGAGGTCAGTGGGACTTTTCGGATCTTCTGTGTGTGTGTCGCTATGTTTTTGTGGTGGGTGCGTCCGTGTGTGGCTGACTGGCTGTAGCCTGTAGGTAGAGATTAGTGTGTCTGGACTCTGGAGTCCGGAGGAGAGAGAGAGGGAGAAGAGGGCAACGGGCAATTCGTGCGTCATGGGCCCACATGCATAGACTTTGTTTTTTTCAGGTAGAGTGTGTCGTGGTGGGTGCTCTTTGATGAGGGAAGAGAAAGGATATACAGTCCAGTTGACTGCAATTTGGATGCTTTTGTGATAAAAGTTTTTTACTCTACGTCAAAAAAAATAAAAGTTTTTTACAAAATTCTTAGAGACGTAGGAGAGAAGATATTCTACAGACAATTTATAATCTTAAAATTAAACCCGATCTTATTTAGACGATACTCCTATGAGATGCATGGCACTGGCACTCACAGACTCACCGGCGGGCAGGAACACGCACCTAGAGTCAACGAGATTCTTCTCCAAAACATCGCTCGCCGTGCTCGTATTCCGCGTCGCTTGTCGTGCCGCTGCCGAGCAGAGCAGCAGATCTGAGCTTTTCGTACACGACATTTGCCGCGGCTCAGTCTCGTACGTGTCCTGCCCCTCGACCCATTCCTTTCTTTCTTTAATCTCACCTAGCCCGTCGGCCTAGTACGGAACACTACAGCTGGAGCAGTAGAATTTGGTAAGTACTATGCATGCTGCTGACACATGCGCCCATGGTAATTTTGTTCGAAAGGTGCCATTTGTAACGTGAGAAATTGAAATTGCACTGTACGTATTTCGTAGTCAAGTTTGTGTGAAAGAAACTCCTAGATTCCAATTACTTCACCTTTTAATCTCTGACAACATGGTTGGTTAATCAACTCGAGTTAGACCTAGTCCTTTCAAATTAAAAAGAAATTTAAATTTAAATTCCCTACGTAAGGGTTGTACAAACTGTGGGTGTCATGTCACTTGGGTTTGTGCGTGTTGTGTCACCTGTCAAGTGCCAATACTTCTCACAAGACGACGGGAACATCGTTCATCCAAAAAACAATAACCCCCGTTAGGTAAAGCAGTGCTCCTTTCGTGGCTAATCAAGGGCAAAGCTGAGGGGATGGTTTGGCTGCATCTTTGCACGCGAGACGGGACACGACACGAGCTGCACACGCCATGATAGATTGCTGCAAGGTCGCGCTCATGGCCGCCATCTCGGGGCATCAATCATCTACGCGATCGACGCACACGCCCATGTTCTGCGTACGACGTGTATACAAGCTCAACTTGGCACGACACGAACCGAACCTGTCGCGGTTTAGGATCGGTTTAATCTAATGCCACTACTGTTCTAGACAGATGTAGTGCTGACTTCTCTCACGTGTACATTCGGCGGACTCGCCTAATTAACATGTACTAATATGTAGGAGTACTAGAGATAACTCTGGCTAACAAGTGAGAGCTAGGAAAACGAGATGTCACACCACCAACTGGTACCATCCAACGGTAGTCTAAATAGTTGCCGCGTTGTTTACTATAAGATTCGAGCCTCGTTCGGAACACGAGATATATTTTTTTAATTTCCTCAGTTCTTGTGTGAAATGAACTGATTTTTTTCTATGATTCTTGTGTGAATTGAACGGTTTTCTTCTGTGTAATTCTTGGGTTCCAAACGCGGCTCAAAGTGTGAAGCAAGGTTAAATGATCGGTGCTTGCTGAGAAGGCCTCGTTTTTGCTCGAAGAAGAAAAGCAATAGCTAGGGCCATGGGAATGTTGGACGTACACTGGACGTGATGGATGACGAGACGACTCCAAGTCTCATCTCATCCAGGAGCAATAAAGGCGAGGTGACGACGAATGCGAGCGCTACGCGCACATGCAGCCGGAGACGAAGCAGCGAGAGATTTCGAAACCAAGCCGATGATGACGATGAGCAGAGGAGAGAGCAGCGACGAAAGCCGAAGAAATCCGCCATCCTCTCCGCCCACTGTCAGAGCAACGGCATGCCAGGTGTTGCACTTGCCGTGTGGCCGTAGCAGATGCAACGAGGAGTGAGACAAGATAGCAATATCCATGCGCTTTTCAGCTGCTGCCTCTTTTTATCAGGTCGCTCGTCTTCCCCACGGGCCCGGCTGCCCCCACCCACCGTCCCCCTCACTCACCAACATGGCTACTCGCCTACTCCTAGGGGACCCCCGGCTCTAGTCTCGCTGCGTAATTGAAATGCCGGAAGAATAGGGCATCTCAATCAAACCCTTAATTGTACACGTCATGGTGTCGATCTAGTACTACTACCTACTAATTAGAAAGCTTACTCTAAATGTTCTCGTGAGAGGGCTGAAAATATCGAGCATGTACTATGCATCTGGTTAACTTAAAACTTAAATCTGGTGCTGCTGCCGCCGGAATCGCAACCTCTTCCGTTGCAAGAGGCAGAGAAGCCCAGTACCGTAACATCTTTACCATCTGATCTGAAAAGAACAGGTTGGATCAAATGCTACAGTGTTTTGCTGTAGTCCTACGATGCTATCTACAGTTTTGCTGCGGTACCACCAGATAAATCTCACACGTTTTTTTTATCCCCAAGATAACAATATCACCAAGCCATTATTGCATGTCAGAGGATTTGTTTCCGCTGCTACCGCCTTTACCGGTGAGACTACAACAGCTCAACCGCCGATATTTCGATCTTCGTTTCAACAGAAGCAAACCGGTGATTAGCCGACCACTGTAGGAGCGCAACATCGCCGGCAAGTGCTGCATCTTTGTGCTTAGCATATGCACGGTCTAATTTGGTCCGGACCCCGGACAACGACAACTGAACAGTATCCAGGATCACACGCTGAAGGTAGTCGGGGCAGGCACCTTTCCCGCGAGGTAACGCAACAAAGTCACTCACTTTACTGTGCAGCGAAGCCTTTTAGCAACTTTGGAACAGTGCGCCAACTCCCAAAAGCAGGCAGGCCGCACCGAGACTGACTGAGCTTAGAGCCGACAAGATCTAGAGTTACTTGACGCAGAAACTGTGCCATTAGTCAAAAGAAGAAGAACGGATTAATGGGCTGAAAGTACCGGGGTAAACCAGAGAACTAGACAGATGCACGAACTCCTGCTGGCAATCAGCTCATCAATCATTTTTGACAAATTTGTGAGACAAAATGACACTATAATCTACAGGACTGCGTTGTTGAATAGGTTTCAATTGGTCAATGAATAATAATTCATAGAATAGTACCTAGAGCGAAATCTATAAGGTACAAACACAAATGGTAAAGCAAAACGCCATCTACAGGAGCAATAAAAGGAAGAATCGCATGAATAATCCCTATCCAATCAACTCCATTTGGCATACACCGATTGCCCTTTGTATGAACTTTGTACAACCCATGAGATTGATAAGAGCTGGAACCAATATCCGGAGCAATGGAAACACAGAAGAAGCCCGCCTGAGTTGGTTGTCAGATCAAAATGGTATATGGGAGGTTGAAATCCTGAGCCAAAAAAATCAAGATGTACATCGGAGTCGGTACGAGCTTTACTCATGTCAGAGAAGACTGAAGAGCAAGGCCAACAACATATTGTTTAAAATTTAAAGATTGACACACATCAATCTCCATATTGAAGACCAAGAAAATGGGGGTTTGCAAGAGTGAATTGTATATATTAATTCCCAATAGCTTAAACTTTTGGGTAAACTGGTTGCTACATGAAACTCAAGAAATTCTTTGACTGGAACATGAATGGGATGAAACACTTTTTCCTGATTTTCTTTAGCAAATATTCTCTTTTATCCTCAAGGGAAAATACTATTTTGCAATGCTAGGATTCACAGTGGACTGACTATACGCCTACTGTGTTGTAAATCTTGCAATGCTATATTTGGATTTGTTTTTCTAACAATAAAGCTAATGCCTCCTGTAATCCTGCGTTGCAGTGCTATTACTTACATAATGAGCATGGCAACACAAGAACATAGCTTATTGCAATATGAAAAATGTAAGAATCACCTCAAGACAATATAACCAGTCCAAGATATATTGATGCGCAGAGAAAGATAAATGAGATGAAGCCCCTGAAACAAAGAACAGCAACTGTTAGTGAAAAGTGAAAACAAAAGCTTTTAGTGTCAGCATTATCATCATACAATATCACGAAAATAAGGAAATGACAGAAATTGCAGAGCAGACCATATAACACCCCATCCAACACCATTGCAAGGGCAAGGGCAGATTTCAGCAAATTTCTCAGCATCACTTGAATGAACTCTTCGGGATATCAAGTCATCATAGATATCTAGATAATTAAACAACATTTAACTTAGAAGTACAATAGGTAACTCACTGCTTATTCTAACATAAAATTACAAGGAAAAGGATTTTTATTCTTACCGTAAACTGAAAATAAGCTATTCATCACACCTGTAACACACAAACAAACATAAGAACTAAATTTCAAACCATACAATTTGAGTTCTCAAAGTGCAAAATAAACAAAAAGAACATATTTGGAGGGGGGTCTTCACTCTCACCTATGAATAGAATCACATACTTCAGAATATGGAAAGTTGTAAATTCTTGTATAACCCAAACTACAGCAATGAATACGATGAATCCTGGAAAGTTATATTGTAAGTAGCATGCTGCATGGTAAAGTTCTAAATGAAGATGAAGTCATCTTTATGCATACCAATGCAGAGCCAGCGAAGAAACCACTGCATAATTCAAACAAGAAATGATAATACTTGAGTAAATGATCGTGATTACTGTGTGAAACAAGCGGGAAAGACAAATGAAGGAAATAAAAATTGCAACAATAAATTAGTGAACTTACATTTTTAGCAACAAAAAGAACAACAATTAATGCCAGTATGAAGCAACCCGCTGCAATTCTTGTAGTGAGGAGATTTGTGGATGCAAGTATGAAGATCATTCCCCAAAATGATGAACCCAGATCTGCAGTTGGACAAAACAGTAGCATCACAATAAAAACCAAAGTGTAAAATCCAGAGGGATGTGAACAACAAGTCTTTATAGAAAAGTTAAAAGAAAGATGAATTTAACTTTCTGGTTTGAAGGCATTAAAAGAACAAAATATTATTCAAATATTCACAAGAACCTAGGCCAGGCTTAATAAGACTGCAGGTGAGTCCTATAAATGAGTTTTTTTTATATATTTTTTCTTCTTGATTTTTGTTGTCCAAATTTTTCAACAAAACCAGCCTCTTAGGTCTCATGCATTAATCGATCAGAGAAAGAACACAACCATGGGATGTTCAGTGATAGAGAATGAACTGTTTGCATTTTTTTGTGTGTGTTCTTGCTGTGACTTGTATGAGGGAGAGAGAGGGGATAGATAAGTGCTTTACATCCAGCAGGCAAGATAATCCAATATATGCCACCACGAGTTTGAGTAACACCACCCTCATTGGCATGGACCTGCATGCCCTCAACCTGCAAAAGCCAATCACATTGGAATATCAATATATAATATCAACCAAGGAATTTCTTTGATGAATGCACATCAGGGAATAACAAAGTCCAGATACACTAAAAATCCTGAAGCAAGAAAAATCTTGTGGCTAAGTAAAACGAAAGTCCAATTCCAGACATAGCAAAAGACTAAAATTTTCTCTTGTAATCGCCAAAAGAAAATTGACTAAAATTTTCTGAAAGGCAGACCTAAAATTTCAAAACTAAACGACTGACCTAGACAAGGAACTCAGCAGATGCTTTGTAAATGTTCCAAAATCAATAGTCATAATTCTTACTTATGAGGTTGTCCACATATACAATCAGCACTATCCAACAAGTTCAACGAAGTGTTTAACAAGGAAAAAAGGAAAGAAGCAATGACAAACAAATGTGCCATGGACCCCATGGTACAATTATGCAATAATAACAATACAATAGACCATTGTTTGTTCCAACCCAGTGACGGTTCAACTCTGAAGATCACTGATCAGAATTCAGAACTTTCAGTTCTGTCAACGCCGACCATGAAATCAAAATAAACTAAAACTGAATCTCCTTGCCCCCAATTGTGGAATGCAGATGAATGTGATGCTTCACATGTCGCGACGAACAATGTAAGGAAAATCAATTTGACGTCCCCACCTTTCAAAAGAAAAAAAAATGACGTCCCCTAGCAAAGAGCTATTAATTTGCATGACCAGCCCAGGAGGTCACTGAAGCGTTGGAAAATCCGCAAGAGAGCGCACATTCTCTAGACAATCTACAATCTTTGACCAGAACCCCACTTGAATGCTGAAGAACTGAACAATTTCGGCAAATGATGCTTGTGGGTAAAAAGTGAGGAGAAAAAAAGGCTAGATTCCTAAGGTCCAGGTCCTAAATGAAATCCCTCTTTCTAGAAGATTGCAAAGATTCATAGTACATACTTGGTACTCCCATGTGATCGAGCAAAGCAAACAGTAAAATTAAAAGGGCGCTCTCACATTATGCTTTATAGAATCCATCATCCCCGCTGATGTAGTACCTACTTTTGCCTGAAAGTGCTAGATCACCTGCCAGTACCAACACAAACGATATACAAAATCTCTCCCCGCTTCGAGCCTAAACGGATTTAGCCCGTAGCTACTCAGATTGCAATGCCAAACCAGCACAACATATCACAGCGCAATCCGTCTGACCCCCGAATCGGTTGCGAGAAAGAGTAGCAGGAAGTAAGCGGAAAATCTCAGGCTTACATCTCCGCAGGTGAGCTTGCAGGCGAGGGCGTGGCTGGTCTCGTGGAGGAAGACGGTGATGAGCTTGAAGGGCGTGAGCAGGAACGTCCGCCACAGCTACAAGGAGAGACAACAAAACCCCCCAAAAAAAAACCAAAATCAGAACACCCCTCCACCGCAAGAACCAAACCAGAGGCAGAGACGGCGGCGTTTCGCGAGGCCCACGGCGAGGATGACGACGGTGGAGATGCCAATGGCGGCGATGAAGACCACCTGGTCGTGGTGGCAGCAGCCCTGCAGCTCCCAGTTCACCTTCACCATCCCGCCCGCTGGCCAACCCGCGGCACGCCGTAGATCTGCTCCACCCCCGAGCACGAGACCCTGGGCTCCCCCACCCGAGCGAACGCCGAGCAGGAAAGGGGGGAGAAGAGGCAGGAAAACGCGAGGAAATGGGACGAAAAAACTGTCTGAACTGGTTGGAACCAATGGAACGCGAGGGGAAGAAACAAACGTCCGGGGCACAGAAAGCGAGAGCCGCGGTGGGAGGCAGGCAGGCAGGCGGGAGTGGGCGGAGTATTTGCGCGTATGGGCCGAGAGATCTGATCTCTGGTGATTTGTACAGGCAGGAGAGCAATGCGAGTGTAAAGAAACGGAGATTGATTGGATTACATGGCCATTAGCGTGGTGGCCCGGGCAATAAGCCAATAATCGTCGCTAAAATAAAAACCAGAGTGATAGACACTCGATTTTGCCATGGCCGAGTCTTCCATTGACGTGGGAGTTGGTGGTTCTTGCTGCTTGCAGCCGCGTTTCTACTCTTCTTCCTGCGGTTCCTTTCGCTGAGTTTTCTTTTGGGACTGGAACTTGTAAGATCCAAGATGGAGTAAGTCATTGTCGATGAGTACGTCAGTTGCCAGCGTTCGTTTTCTACTTTCGTGGGCTGTAAAACCCCGAAAGAAATGGAAAATTGCATGCAATGTGGAGTTGTGGGTTGCTCCGAATCTCTATCTCTATCTCTACTACTTAAAAGAAGAAGTTTACCGTGGTCCGTCCTCCCATTATCTTTTACGTTCGTCCGATTGAAGAACGAGAGGATGAACGACCCGGATGGCTTTCGCGCAAGACGACCTCCTCTCGGTCTCCTCTCACGCGCCCCATCGCTCCCACGATCTCTTTACTCGGGAAATCGTGCCACCCCCACGCTACGCCAAACCGCGCACGCCACGCCTAAACCGCCTCGCCGCCTCGCTGTCGGCCGTGCGCCGTCGCTGCGCAAGACTAGGCCGACTCAGCCTCGCTGCCCCGGGCTTCCGCGACCCACGCGCGGCACTGCGCATCGCCCCGGCCTGCCGCTGCCGCGCCTCCGTGGCGTGGCGCCGGCGCGTCCTATTAGCGGCCGGCGTGCCGCTTCGCGGACCTCCGGCGAAGCGGTGGTATGTGCCGAGCTACCGTCTGCGTTCGTGGAGACCATCACGGCCGCAGCTGCGGTTCCTCACGGAGAGGGTGTGCCACGGAGGACCTCCCATGAGGCCGCGGTGGCGCCACGCCGCTGTGTCCCCGTGGCGGCCGGCCCGGCCGACGCCATTTCTCCGGCGCCGACGTCCCCGACCGCCGCCGCCGACCGCTTCTCCTTCTCGGAGGAGACAAGCCGCTCCGCCGCCCCGCGGATCGATTCCTCGAGTCGCCGGCCTCCTCCCGTCTGCGCGCGACTCCATGGCGCGACGCCGCGAAGACCTCCCACGAGTGCCGTGGCGCGCCGCGCGCCGTGTCCCTCGTGGCGGCCACCCGCCCATCGCAGGATCGCAAGGGCGACTACATCAGCGCCCCAATGACCCGTGCCTCACGAAGATCTCTCCAAGCGGCATGTGCGCCCCATTCTGCCGGATCCCCTTTTGTATTTTCTTACATACCGCATCAAGTGCCAGCGCACATCGCCGCTTTACGTCAAGTGCTCGAATCTCGGATCGTCAAGCCCGCCACCCCATATGAGCTCTCCGTTCTTCCTTCGCATCCATCAGAATTCCTTTTGCCTTTTTTGTCGTTGATTTTGTTTTCGTCGCCGCCAGCCACTTAGGTGCTATTACATTCTATAATAGAATTGGTTGATAGTCTCTACCGCATTAGCAGGCTGAATTTTTAGTAGTGATTTTAGAGGGAAGGGCCTGGGATGTGGAGCTGCTATTTAGTACTTGTTTTGCTATAGCCTGTGTATGATCTTGCCTAGAGTTAAACAAACTTGAGAATGAATACTGTAAAGTGCTTCAAACTAGGTCTGGGCATCAAACAAGATTGTTCTGCTATGGCAAGGGGATTGATTGTTCAGTACTCAGCACAGTATTCCTTCAAGACATATATTTTAGCTCCTAGATACCCACAATTGTGCATTGCATTTCGGACACCACACTAGATTTGTGCTATCATAAGCTGGTTGCTCTTAGCAAGGAATTAAATTGCAAGTTTTCACTCGTCAATCTGCTCCCGGAAGGGCCCTACTTTCTCATGTCTTGCTATGATGAATGATGCCCCTATTCATCTTAACCGATTAGGATGCAGGCTACTGAAAAAGCAATAGTACGGTGGAACAACAATGTTGCAGTACAACATGATACATGGATCTATTTCCCTTTCTCTATTTTTTTTTTTGTGTTCTATTTTCGCTTTGCACATAATTCTTCAAGGTTTTTTTGACCAAGAAACAAATTTGAGATCGGTATATGCTAATCTATTGTTTCAGATATAGGCTAATGGATCGCCTGACAATTGCTCAACATAATGGCTCAGTTAAGCAGCTTAGTAAGGATTTTTTTCCCCAAAAGGTAAGCATTCTTGATGTTTAAACCAGTTTTGATTTGCCGCTAGCACCGGTTTGAGCTGCTGAATGCTACTCATGGATAAACTATCTTGATAATGCATGTATATTTGAATCTGATCAGGGTCCTAAAGTTTGGCACCGTTTCTATCAAAATTTGAATCATTGTTTGAATCTAAAGGGATAACCGGGCGGTAATTATGGTGATAAAGCGGATATTGGCGAAGTAGATGAAACCAGTCAATGTTTTCTTTCTTTTGCACAAGGTTGTTTTGGACATTGAGGTAATTCTTAGATAACATGCATTGATCACTAGATCATAACTCCTAGATTTAAGGCATGTCTCACAAAAACTCGCTACAAATTCTCACCTCTAAATGGCAAGTGCAATAGCAAGTGACTCCTTGCATGCAATGGTCCCACAATTTGTTGTAGTACGTTTCTCACGTTCATAGTTTGTTGTGTAAGATGTCAAAATTAAGTCGGAATTAATGGAGTGAACAACTGTTGTTAATTGAAAAATGTTGTTCTCTTGGTTGACTACCATGGCCCCGACCTCTCTTGGCAAAGGGATGCTTGATGCATGCGATTGTATTTCATGACAGACCACTGAGCGCCTCAGTATTCGATATTGCCGGTGTGTTTTAATTTGGTGATAATTCATGTGGTCTTGTTGTGTGTACATATTTTTTTTCTTTTTGAAATATGCTGCCTTTTTGAAATCTTCCGTGTGTACATATTTTGATACTGGAATGGTTCATTGTGCTACCTTTGCACTTTCTGAATGTTGAGCAGACACCATTCAGAGGTATGCATCCTGAAGCCACAAAATCCCCACTAAACAAAATTTTGTGGCCAATCAAGCCCTATTCGTGTGATCTTTAATGATAAGCCTCTGACACTCCTTTTACTAAGATCTCTAACTGTGAACATTCACAACAGACATAGGAGCTATATGAAGTAGGGAAGCTCAAAGAGTTGGTTGGTACATCTCTTGGAGATTGCCCTGAGGGCTTGTTTGGAATGGAATGGACAGGGAGATATTAGAACCAAACTCTTCGGATTGGAATGGATTTTAGTTCGAATTCCCTGTCAATCCGAAGGGATTGAGTCATATCACAGTGTATCCAAACAAGCCTTGAGGGAGGGAGAGATTTGAGTGCACCTGATTGTAGTTTGTGATTTCATTGTTTGATGGAATAAAAAAGGTTCCGAGAAGATTAATTTGGTCTTTAATTGTCACACCGGTGTCATTATTCCAGAACTTTGAATTTAATTGCCCTACTAAAATACATATATTCCTTTGTCTATGGTTAATAATAGATTGCGCAAAGTAATAATTATATTCAAATCGCATGTCAATGATCTTTCTTGCATCTTCTGTGGGAACTCAATATGTGTCATTTGTTATGTTATTGTGCAAGAGCTAAATGTTCTTAGCAAAAGATTTCAGGATGTTTTGAAAAACACGAGGGCAAACTATCCCAAATGTAGGTGTCTACCTCCACAATCCAGTTTTCTCCCACGAACGACACTCACGCGCTCTTATGAGCTCTGCTAGAGCAATTTTAAAATACTTGTCATTGCGTTAAAAGGATACATGCTTCAATTCTAGGACATTTACCAAAAATATCATCTACAAAGATGTTCTTATGTTGTAGATGCCTTATGTTGTACCTAAAAATGTTTTGTTTGTATTCATGTTGGATAAGACTCAACATAAAACATTTGTTTACGATTTGATTTATTTACTAGGGTGTAAAGATATATTTCACCTGATATGTGTATGCAAAACAAAAAATGATATTTATTGTACGGTTTAGTATTTCGTTAGATGATATGTTTGTTGTACGGTTTAGATGATATGTATCACTCTCTTTTTAGATTTTATTGCAACACACGAGCACCTTACTAGATAAGCTTTTTCACAACGAAATTGGGAACACCATAGATAAGCTTGATTGTTACAACTGGTTCTTCCTTCACGTTTTCACATTCGTTAGTCGATGTCGTGATGCGTATATTATCCTTCTATCTGCACATACTTCTCTTTGACAATTCAAGGTATGTGCTTCAGTTTTTTTATTTCCTGTTAAGCTATATCGCCCTATGTTGTACTAGATTTTATTAGTTCAGCTCTTTATAGATACAACTATTAGTTGGGCGTATAAATGGACAAATACAGAGATGAAATATACACCATTCATAAATCCTGTTAGCAATACCTTCTAATAAGGATCACCAAATGAGGCTGCAGTCGACCTCGCTGTCATCGGGCCAACCCTGCCACCTTCGAGTGAAACCGCCTTTCCCAGGACCGA
This sequence comes from Ampelocalamus luodianensis, assembly GCA_036346255.1. Lineage (NCBI taxonomy): Eukaryota > Viridiplantae > Streptophyta > Magnoliopsida > Poales > Poaceae > Ampelocalamus > Ampelocalamus luodianensis. Next base: position 18,319,515 of record CM070622.1, on the reverse strand, counting down.
CGGTCCTAATTTTGTCATGAGCGACAAGGCGTGGGAACAGTGATGCAGGCCTAGCGTAGCGATGAAGCCGAGGGTGCGACGCTAGCCGAACATGATGACAGAGGCGCAATGCAAACCACGAACAACGTAGTTTATGATTTTTTTATCCGCAGCAGCGCACGGGTATTGAACTAGTATGCCTTACGAGCCACTGCGATAATTGCTGGAAACAAATGAGATAACGATTTCTCCTCCTCGTGCCACTGTCTTTGGGTTTCCATGTCGGGATTGGTGAGTCATGATGTCTCGCTGATCGGTCCGATCGTCCTATTTTCGGTGGGATTGAATCATTGAATACGACGTTCACAAATGGCACACCATTAAAACCGTAAAAAAAGGTACGAGGCATACGGGCCACACTCAACGCACACTCACTCATACCACCACGCGCATGCGCATTCTCTTATACACACTAGAAATTTTTGCGAAGGCATCGAGATCTCATATAGCACATATAGCGCGGGCACGTGTTTTTTCACTGAACGCACATGTGTGTGTATGCCATATTCTAATTATTTAGGTGAGGCATGTAGATGCGATCCCAAGGGATCGAAATCGCAGGGCTACTACTCAGAGCTAGCCATCCGAGCAACGAGTCCTCCCAGAAAGCGGGATCGAAAGTGGGCTACTCCGAGCTAGCCATCTGAGCAACGCTCGGTCCTCCTGTAAAAATTGTAATATGATTTACTCGAAAGTTGGAAGTGCACTTTGAGACAATCGGCAAAAATAAATAATACGCTTCGGGGGCAGACAAGTGTGTTACAAAACCTAAGGTTTTATTGGCAAAAAGACTAAACTATCCATGGAGGGTTTCCACCCCCATGAGCTATAAATATGAGGATCCTATGTACAATAGATATAGAGATGAATAAAAATATTGATCCTCCTCTATACACTTGTGTTCATTGTCTCTCTTGGTATTTATGTAACTGGTCATATATGGATTGGTCTACGAGTAAGCAATGTGACAACTACCGTTATTTCTCAACAAAGCAAAGCTCCATGCGTGACTTGAGTCTTTGCGTGTTTTTAGCCGTTTCGACGAAATCTTTTGCTTAGGCAGAAAGGCTGCACTAGACTGTTCCAAAAGGGGGTGCTTCTGTGGTCAACGATTCCTTCTGCTTGGGGCACCGTGCGCCGACGTGGCAGCACGGGGACATCCAGCTGCTTTGTTTTCGATTGCAAAGAAGACCCTCCCCAGCTGCTTTGTTTTCGATTGCAAAGAAGACCCACGCGTGCACATATCACCATGCATGCATGTGTGGTGAAAACGGATTGAATAGTTTTCAATCGATTCGAATTTTCTCGGATCGAAAACAAATACAGAATTTTTTTATCGAAACGAAAACGAAAAATAACCTATCAGGAATAACAGTCCATCCCTCCATGCGCCACGTGTCTCGTGAGTCGTGACGAGCCAAACGCCGCTGGGCAGGCCACCGGTTGGTCGGTGGCCGGCCTTGGGCCTTTGTGTTGTGTGTGCAGTGCAGCACGCCGGCCGCCCGGGCCTGCGCTGGGCACTCCAATTCAACCTTTCCTGGGCCGCGGCTTGTCACTCCGAGTAATCGTTCCAGACTCTTCTTCGAACCCATTTCCGCCAGTTGCCGGAATCCACGACGATAGACGGCGCCGTCGTCTGTCATCGCCGGCCACGACCCAGTGCAGCTGCGTGAGTACATGCAGTGCGGGGTTAGACTTGGACGCCGTCTTTACTTTAGGAGATCAATCAAAGCATGCGGAGCCGAGCAATCCAGTGGACCAAAAGGCACATAATCGTAAATACTATATCAGGTACGTAGTTGAGTTACGAACTAATGATCGCATAAAAGAGAGAGTGAGAATTCTTCTTAGCTACAGGCACTTCATTAACCTTTCTTCATTCCTCGCTCTTTCCCACTACGTCCACGGCCATTGGGAACAGGGGAGATTCCCAGATTCTCGCTCCATCAGTCCAGTCCATCGCTCTCGCCGCTCAGTCGCTTCGCTCCATTCGGGTTTGTACAGGCGCCGTCACAACTCACACGCACTCGGCAGTCGGCAGGACGCCTCGTGCACGCGAGTCGCGGGTCTGGCCGCCCTCGCCCTCGCCCTCGCCCTCGCCTCGCCGCCGGCCATCTCGCCCGCCTCGTGGCTAGGTATTTCAGCATCTAGTTGGGGTTGATGCGATAGGAACTAGAGCATGGAATAGAACAAGCAGAGGCGGGTGAGCCAAGAAAGAAACCACCGTAACAAGGAACTGTAATGTCAAACCAACACTTAGCAAAAGAGAACCAAAAACAAAAATAGGAACACCAGGAGATCAGATCCCGAGGGGGAAAGGGGATGAAGAGAGTCTAGGAAGCATGAGGGGCAAATCCATGGTTGTCGGCATCGAGCTCCACCATCCCGGGCGGTGGATTTGGACGGGGCGACTTGTTCAGTGAAGAAGTTGGGGAATGAAGCAAGGAGGAAGTAGTAGTACTAGTTACCTGGCTGCAGCCATATGCGTGTGTAGGTGAGAGAATAAGCAGGGGATTAGAATGGTGGTCTGACCACTCGTATAGCGCTAGTGTGAATGTGTAATGACTTGTGAGTTATGATATATAAGTTAAATGTGATAAATTAAGTGTTATATTTGTGATTAACTAATTAATGTGTTTTGTTAGTGTCAATATTACGTGTGGTTGTTGAAAATATAAACAATTCATGAATGTTTGTATCAAACAAACTAGTTATATATTTTCGTTAAATTATGACATACAATTTAAAGGGTTTTCGTATCAAAAAAAAAATCCGTGAACCGTATTCGTTTCAATTTATATTCGATATTATTCATATCCGATGTATTTGTATCCGCATCCAGAAAAATAAATAAAACAAATATAGCAAAATCATTATCCGTCCGCATTCGATCCGTTTTCACCTCTACGCGTGAGTGCGCTCTCTTAAGTCTTAGCACATGTCTTCACATACAGAGACTAAGGATAAATTCACAACCTCATAAAATTCATACTGAAGCATAATCGCTTATGTATAATACGTAGACATCAAGATTTAAACTCTAGTGGTGAAATCATACCCTCACAACTCCGTTGTCCCAAGATACGCTCAGCTCCTCATGGTTGAATATATTAATTAAAATTCTCTTGCTACTTTTCTCTCGTCTTTATAAATGATGAGGCTTGTCTACGTTTTTGAGGGAAAGATGGTGGTGCGTGGCTTTTAGTTTTTAGTTTTAGGGAGGACCCTCTCTTCTCGAAATTGAACTCAGTTCTGCTCTCAAGTCTCATTGAGCTGTTAAATTAGCTCCGTAACACTGCAGTCAATATGCACTAGCAGTTTGTTTATAAAAATACGGGTAAGATAACAATTTCGGGTAATCGAATAAAGTTATGCATACCTTTTTTATGTAGGTATTCATACTTTTTTTTAGGAAAGTGTATATACATACTATGGAATGTATAGGACAAATTACGGTAGTGTTAAACAACATTCGACTATTTTCTTTTGTCAAAATAGTTAAATTTTCATCCGTCTAATATGCTTTGAGATTGCACTTCTTTTCATCTGACGAATTGAGTCCGAATTTATTATGATTTTTTCTTCAAAACATAACAGGTTTACCATGTTGGTGTATTTTGTTGCTATAAAAATTAATTTTTAGTCTTTGTTTTTGTTCAATTTCTCAAAGTATACATAGATTTTGAATCATGTCATGGAAATAGGAGTTAGTAAGACTTTTGAGAATAATTATAGTGATTAGAACAAAAAAATACATAAATAATTTACTGCAATTTATGAATAATGACGTTGTAAAATTACATAATGGCATCTTCAATAGTTAAAGATAACTTTGTCTTTAACATATGCTACATCATCTTTAGAGACAACATCTATAATAAATAGTTTTTAGCACACTCTTCAGCATTTATATTTTATAATTTTTCTTTAAAACAGGTCTACATGTCATCTAGAATAGATTAATATATCATGTCTTGTTTTACGTGCACGACAATCTCTTCAGCAAAAGACGACATGTGCTCTCTCCTCCTTCTCCCTCCTTCTCTAGCTTCTTCTTCCTCCTCATTGTGCTCGTCTTCCTCTAGTCCTTATTCTTCTTCAACAGACGCCAGGAGCTCGATCTGCCACTTTCTTCTTGTACTTCTCATTATTCACAGTTCAACAAATCAATGCCTGCGCAGTACTTCTTGTCTTCTTTTTTTACAAGCCATTCTTCCGCTTTACGAGTTAGAACACTTTTTTTTGAGTTAGAACACTTGGACATATATGTTTATGTGGACGCCGGAGCCGGTACTAATTTTGGGAGAACAAACATTTTGTTCTCCAAGATTAAGCAGCAGAACGGTTCCCTTCTCTCCAATTACAAGAACAAGCATTTTCTGTTGCTTTCAATATATGTACAAATCTTAAAAAAAAAATGTACACACGATAGATACTCTCTTCAAGAAGTCTGAAGTCTGAACCGTGATATTGGAGATAGATTACGATGGATACAAATCTGAAGAATATAGTATATATAAGACGGCTTCCTTGCCAACCCTGTACACATGCACCACCATGTCTATGTATCGCATTAGCTGACCTCCCCTTCTCTTATTTCTTCTGAGTTCTGAGTACAATAAATACTAAGAACTAACAATCACAATTCTTAGTAAAAAGAAAGAAACATCACAATTAAGCAGCATGCATCTTCTCTTGATTAGGAGCTGCTGCTGCTGCTTACGCCGCCCTTTTCTGATCTCTGCTGCTTATACTTGTCGAAGAACTCCTGGTTCTCCTTCTCGAGCTCCTTCCACACTGCACGACCACCCAACATCGACAAGTTAACACAGCTGGTATCCAGAATTTGAGATGGAGAAAATTGAATCAGATCAAATGTTTTGTGCTTAGAGGAATTAAGGTGCTGCTGGTAATCGACCTGTGGAGGTGACGACGGGCTGAACGTCGGCGCGCTTGGACAGCGCCTCCATGCACTCCTCCATGCTCATCCCGAACGTCAGGCATCTCTCAATCAGGTGCTGAACCTGCAATTAATACAAGCACGTCGGTTTAACCTCGACGGCACTTATCGATGATACGCTAGTTTGGCCTCGCTAGTTCTGCATGCGTCACTGTCAGTATATACAGGTCAGAGAATTGTCCCATGTCCGGTGGTACCCAGCCTGTCCTTGGACATGGCATGCATGTCGTCTACCCAAAAAAGAACCCAACCAAATTAACTCTACAAATAACATCCGTTGTCGACGGTATTACATATGTGCTAATTAATTGCGCATGTAGATTATAGACTGACAGTACTGTAAAGTGAGAGGGACTGGGAGTAGACAGTGTTTTTTCAGCTGGCTAGATGTAGGGAAGAGACTAAGAAAGGGGAGAGGAGTTGATTACCATGCGGATGTAAGAGGCAGGAGAGTCGTCTCCCAGAGCCATTTCTTCCGGATAAACCGCTTGAATTGACCTTTCTTCCTCTTCCTCCTCCCAGCCCCAGAGCTTTTCCTTTGGAAATTGGAAGTCTATGCCTAAATCCTAATGCCTCCCCGTAATCTGTTTGTGTGTGTGATGATAAGGCGTGCAGAGTCGACAGAGAAGGATCCTATATATACATGCGGCACGGATGAGGACACCACCCCGCTCGGCAGCTCGCTGGACCAAGCCCATGGACCGCTCGGCAATGGCACGCGGGGTGGCTACGCGAGGTGGTGCGTGGACGTGGTGCGCGGAGCGGAGGCGGGGTGGAAAAGCGGGCGGGCGTTCACGTGGGCGCGGGCAGGCGATTGGAGGGGAGGATATTGGCGGGGGCATGTCATGCAGCCGTGTGGGAGAGGGAGGGAGGGGAGGAAGGAAGGAAGGAAGAAGAAGAGGAGGAGGAGAGAGACTGGAAAGCGACGTGGACGTGGCAAATATCTCTTCTCTCTAGGTGGGGCCGGGTGTGGGAAGCGGCCAGGTGGACATGCACATCGCGCCTTCACGTGCCACCTGGCCCCGCAGGCCGCGTCACGACGGCCAACATCGATCGGATTCCCGCCCGTTTGCTTCCCAAATCCTTCTCTCGCCCGCTTTTATCCTCGTAGTTCTCTCCTCCTCCTGCTCCGGCGGCCCGGTGCCGACCTAGGATCCTCTAAGGGCAAATAAACCCGTAGCGTTCCACCCTTTATGAAGCACCACTTCGCCAGCCAGGAATCGTGCATGTTGATGGTCAGACGATTTAGGACGGAAATTACTAGAAATGCTGTCTAAAATACTACGTAGACAAGTCAGCATTTGACACGATAAATTAAGCAGCAGGAGGAAAAGGACGAGGCCGACGCGCTAAATTCGCTTGAAGGAGCAACCGGTGTGCATTGCGGCAGTCAGGTTCGGTCGGGTTTGTTGCGCGGTCAATTTCATCGGTGATGGTTTGTGTTTAAGTAATGGAGGATTTATCAAATATCTTAAAAAAATTCCAGAAATAAATAATGACATAAATGCATGCATGATTCCAGCAAGCTTTATATAATATAAATAATAAAGAGGTCTTTAACATCACAAAATTATTGCTTATAACGTATAAACACAGAAACGTGCTCAATAATTTAAAACTATGAACAATAACAATTAACATAATGCATATATTGATATTTAATCATTTCCTCTCAGGTGTCGGCCGCTCTAGTTATGACCTAGGCCTTCTCGACATCATTGAACCATTTCTCAAAAACAATTAGAGTGATAATTACTTGACAATAGACTAGGTTTTGAACTCTGCTTCTTTATCAATCTAAAAGTAAAGATTATTTAAGTAACTTACATAGAAAACAGAAATTGACTTTCAGCAAGTGAACAAAGCTAGTAACACTACCGCTAACCATAAATTTTTTGAATTTGAGTTTAAACTTTAAATGCTACAAACTATTAACTGAATCACTGAACCAGATGAGACTGACTCAATGGTATTAGTGTAAGATTAACAAATTAGTACTGCAGCAATCAATGATATTATTGCAAGATCAACAAAGCAGTACTGCAACAATAAATAAAATTACTACAAGTACTCAATGATATTACTACACGATTAACTAATCAGTACTGCAGACTCAATGATTTACTACAAGATTAACTAGTTAGTTATTTAGCAATAATCTAGCTCAAAGCCTAATATATGATTCTAAATTATCATAATAATTTATAAGTCCAAATTCATCACTTAGCTTTCACAAATAGCCTACAATCTATCATGCAAGTTTCTCAGTACTAGTATAAACAAATCATATAAAGGAACAATTGCAGGAACACTAGTACACACTATGCAAGACAGATGAATTGAAAACTAGAGATACTTATAGAACTGATGGCAATCAAATCCACCGAGAAGGCAAGGCTCATCGATAGGACGCTGACCAAGAAAACCTATCGCCGTTGTTACACCACGGTTTTCCCGGTGAGCTCAGTCGAGATACAATGTTACTACTGTGAATACAAGTATACAAAAGCACAAGATCGAGGTTGAGAGTTGCCGCACAAAAAAAAAAAAACAAAAGAATGACGCATTGGCCAAGCACATGAACCAGCACCTAGGGATGGGAATTGGTAAAGGATAATCCATTTTATCCAATATTCGTATCCGAGAAAATGCAAATATTGTAAGTAAAATCCACATTCGAATGAAAAAGAGTACTATCCGGGAAAAATGGATAGTATCTGCATCTGTATTCGGTGTTATTTGTATCTGGTTACTATCTGGGGAAAATGGATATTATATGTATCTGTATTCGGTGTTATTCGTATCTGGGGGAAAACCGGATAGCATCGGGAAAAGTGAATACAAATACTATTTGTTTTTTTCTCGGAGCATTTCTATTTCGACGGGGTCTTGATTCAGTACCGAATCTGTGGCTGTTGGGTGTTCTACCGAGATTTGTTGCAAAAGTTGTAGGATATTCGCATTCGACCGAATTGAGTACATATTCTATTCGAATTTGTTACAACATTCGATTCGTATTCGAGAATTCGTTACAACATTCGATTCGTATTCGTTACAACATTTGATTTGTATTCGAGAATGATCGAATTCATATTCGTTTTAAAAATATAGATTTGTATTCGTATTCGAGACTATTCGATCCATTTCCGTCCCACCCAATGACCCATAGCCGTCAGATCAAGTGTAAGACTCACAGTGAGGCAACTCCTAGAAATCAGTCAGGTTGATGTGTTTTTTTATCTCAGAGATCTAGAAGAGAAGAATGAACTTCTATCTGCACTATTCCAAGAGAAAGGATGAGTATATAAGGTGGAGTACAAGGCGCCACCGCCAAAACGGCTGCCCGAGCTTCTCACGGAAGCCATGGCGTGGGGATCAGATCGATCCACGACCTTTTCTTCCGATATCTCTTTCAATAGGATAAGGCCACATGACTCTTATCCTCTCCCCCCCTCTCTAACATATGTGCCCCACAGGATTAATTGGGAAATCCTCAAAATATCCTTGGTATACAAAAGTATATACATTTACTCTACTCACCTCTGATTTTACAAAAAAAAAATTGTCGATTTGGCCCTGTAGCGCCACCCTAAATGCAAAACTAGCCCCCCTTTAACCGTATTTCCTAAAGTAGCCCCCAAACGAGCGCGGAAGTGCCGTGGAGATGACGCGTGTCTCATTCCGTGGTCGTCGAGCGCGGAAAGGACGCGACCGCGGAATGCTCAGTACGCGGCGCGAGCGCAGCTCCAGCATGAGCGAGGCGCGGAGGGGCGACCTCCTGCGGTGGCCGAGTGCGGAAGGTGGGGCGACCTCCTGTGGTGGCCGAGCGCGGAAGGTGGCTGGGAGCTGGAAGGGAAGGGGTTTGTCGGTTAGGGTTTGCCGGTTAGGGTTTGGGCGGTTAGGACGGTTAGGGTTCACGTATTTTATTATATGTATTTTTTATATAAAAAAAGAAAAAAAAACTCTACTTTGTGCAAGTGATAAGAGAGAATATGAAAGATTTTATTATTTTTCTTGATTTTCTCAAGATTTTGAACCTCGCCATGAATAAACTTCTATATCTCGATATATACATATATAATCTCTATATATACATATATTATGTACATTATGCAGTAGACTCATAATGAGAAATCAAAGTGGCTAATTTTTGAATTGAATAAAAAGCCCTTTTAACTCAGTGGTAGAGCGCTTTTACGAATACGAAATTATAGTTTGAATGATTAGAGAAAAATATCGGCACTATAAAAAAACATTCATTAAAAAATATAAGCATCGAGGTTTGTAAATTAGGATTTCGTTTTCTCTGAAATTAGGGTTACGATTTCAGTGTTGTTTGTAGTAATTTCATAATATAGCAAATGAGTTTAGGAAATTATGAAACTATTATTTTATTCGTTTAGAGAAAGGGTGATTGAAACACTTGTTGTATTTTAGAAGTTGGATAAAATGGCACCAGTACAGAAGCAACAATACGTATAAGCGAACGTTTAAGGGAGGCCCCACAAATCAGGGTTTCCTTTTCTCGGAAATCAGGGTTTTGTTGTAATTTCAGCGTTGTTTGTAGTAATTTCAAAATATAGCAAATGAGTTTAGAAATATTACGAAACTTTTTGTGGAGCCTCCCGTCATAGTGTTGTTGCTTATAATTTTATTCGTTTACAGAAAGGATGATTGATAAGCATATCAGACGAGGTATAACCTCGAGGATGTCGTCCAAGCAAACTGTGTCCTGAAACACTTGTTGTCCAAACTATTGGAGTCTCTCCTCGATGAAGTCGTGTGAACGTATATAGGCAGGCAGTCGATGAAGTATTTTATGAAGCTTATAGAGAATATGATTGAAGGGGTTGAGAACACTCGTTGTGATTATGAAGATGCCCTAAAACATGGAGGATTCGATGTTGGTGCGAATGGTTCTTTCTGGGATTCCACTAGAAGAGGCATACTTGCAATATAGGCTTGCGTTGATGGCTTAGCGGACATACGGAACCAGAACTATATTAGAGTCCGCGGACAGAAGCATGTTACATGTAGTGACATGGCATGATGGTTCGGTTAATTGCTTTAGTCATCCTCGCTACTACTACGGTACATTGCGACACAAGCATCCAGACCATATAACTATACATGCCTTTAGGGGATAGTAAAAAACATGTGGGGTAGGACGGGGGACTACTACGTAATGACCTGACCTACTGCGTGGACCAGGGTCATTTTCCCTTCTATGCTAGCTCGTCGTTGAACTCCTGGCCGACCTTCCCCTTCCCCTTGTCGCGGGACTGTCCACGTCAGGCTGGTATGTCAAAATCATCCATGTCCTGCGATTCCATGATGTAAGTGCACCGTATAGTGAAAATTGTAAGAAGGATGTAAATTCTTCATAACTCACGTCGTCCATACAGATTAGGCCCGGCATCGGAAATGTGTGTGGGCGGCTCACCAGACGAGCCTTTCCTTGCCCTTATCGCGGGATCGCCCACCTCGGCCGGAATGTCGGGTCGCCCATGTCCTCGCGATTCCATGATATAAGTGCACCATATAGTGAAAAACGAAGAAAGATGTAAATTCTTCATAACTCACATCGTGGATACGGATTACGCCGGCGGCGGATACTGTTGCGGTGGCGCTCACCTCATGAGCCTTTCTTTGCCCTTGTCGCGGATCGCCCACCTCGGCCGGTATGTCGGGTCGCCCATGTCCCGCGATTATATGATGTAAGTACACCGCATGCTGAAAACGTAATAAGGATGTAAATTCTTCATAACTCACATCATTGATATGGATTACGCCGGAGGCGAAATCGGCTCTTCTGAGCCTCCTCAACGGGTTTGGTACGTAAGGTTCCACCGCACGAAGTTCTCGGCCCGCACCGAGTAGTTCAACATGTACTTCTGCTGGATGAATGCCCTGTCGTACATCTCCGGGCCGTCGATCCACTGGAAGAAGTGGTAGCGCATCTCGGGCTGCCATTACGTGGGGATAATGTTAAAAATTTAAGGAATTCAACGTTGAGGAAAATCGATGTGCGCGAAAGAAATGCTTACGAGGTGGTGCCCGCACGTGTAGTACGCCCGGACGGCGGTGTATGGGTGTGTGGACTGAATGATCTCTGCCTGTTCGCCACACACACACTGCGGGATTGGAAAACGTGGTGGTACTTGAGCATCCTTCATTGTTCGATCCGTGTATTGTAGATGTTTCCTCTTCGCAGAAGTTATTTGCGCTCGCAACATCTTCGCGTAGAAGTTTGCCGAAGAGTCCATAGCTGGGTATCTGTTGTGTAGTGTTGGGTTTGGTTCAACCCCGTTTTATAAGCTCCATGGTTGGCATGGTGTGGATGATTTCATGCAGAGTCCTGTCTTTTAATTCTGAAAAGGTGGCGAGGCGGTCAAGGTTGTCAAATCAATCTGAAAAGCATAACCCTGAACCTAAACTCTAAACTGCGCAAAGCTGCCCCGTGTGGTCTTATCACTGCGCAAAGCTGACCCGTGTGGTCTTGTCACTGCGCAAAGTTATCTCCTTTGGTCTTATCACTGCGCAAAGCTGCCACGTATAGTCTTGTCACTGCGCAAAGCTGCCCCGTGTGGTCATGTCACTGCGCAAGGTTGTCTCTTTTAGTCCTAGCTTCTGGGTCACCCTTGTGGCTCCTCTGAAAAGCTGAGGAGGTATAGTGTTGTCACGTCTTTCTTTGTAGAGATAAGTCATGTCTTGCTTTGTAGAGTGCTGTCTTATCGGTCTGAAAAGCTGACGAGGCAAAGTGTTGTCACGTCTTTCTTTGTAGAGTCTTGTATTTTCGGTCTGAAAAGCCTAAACCCTTAGCGCAAAACTGCCCCGTCTGGTCTTGTCATCTGCAAGCTAACACATTATAGGCTCCCCTCGTGGGCTATAAAATGCACGCCCCACGCTCCGAAAGTAGGACCACTCGACCCTTGAAATCATACGAAGAAGAACCTTCTCCGTCATACAGTAACATACCATGGCAGACCAAGCAATGGGATCATTCCAACCGGGGTCGCCGAAGCAAGACCTTCCCCTCCAAAGGAGGGAGGACTTAGGGCCTAACTACCGGTTGATGCCGAACAAGCGTGCTCAACCGGTATGGCCGAAATGCCGACACAGGGAGGACGCTGTCGTGCAGGTCTTGGACTGCCATTTCGATGGCGGACGACGTTTCTTCCGATGCCCACACTCTGAGGTACAATTAGCAAATAGTTTGGTTTATATTACTGCTAATAGAGCATCCATGTTAACCCTCATTTGCAGCAGATGGCGAGATGCGACTTTGTCCGCTGGATCGATCCTTCGCATGAACGACATGTTGTGGTGTACATTGAAAGATTGCGGAACCAAATCTTGGAGTTGGAGGCGCGGATTGACGATCTCAACGAGCAAAACGATGACCTCCGCCAACAGATGCAGCGCGAGATGGGCAACGAGGAGGTCGTGAACATAGGAAGTTCCTATGATCCCACATGCTGTTGCGCGAACCCTAGGAGCATATGTGCGTGCCACTACAACGACGGCCAGCCACGTCCGAGGTGCCCCACTGAACAACACTCTATGTGGGTAGCACGAGGCACCTTCTACCATTAGGCACGTCTAGAGAAGCTTGTACCTCCATACTCTCCCCTTGTTTACGCAATTATGTTGAATGTATCGTGTGCCTGTAGCACGAGGCACCTTCTACCATTAGGCACGTCTAGAGAAGCTTGTACCTCTGTACTCTCTCGTTATTTATGCAATTATGTTCAATGTATCGTGTGCCTTTCATCGAGTTGACCATAAACCTAAACCGAAACCCTAAACCGAAACCCTAACCAGTGTAATGCAAGGATACACGACAGTTGATCCATTCATGAAGGACTGCAATGCATAGGTAAATAGTAGATATTACAATCTCATTACAACTGAACTTATAATTGGCAGGAACAAGAAATAATAGTACAACACACTAAAACTCATGGTCTCGCCTCGCCGCCGCTGCCCGCCGCTGCGGTGCCCAAAGGAATGTGAACTGTCAGAGAGTGGCGTGCATCCCGAAAGACGAGCGGATCATTGCGTGGGAGGCGATGTCACATAGAACTCATTGTAGGGGCGGGCGAGGCCGAGCAAAGCGCCCACCCACTCATCTCGCGATCCGTGGCCTTCATGTCCCAATTGGTCACCTGCACTGCAAATTCGGTGGGCTATGTGAGTTTACCGCGTGCAATGGGAAGATTGAATTGGCACGCGTTATGACGCACTGTGTATGTGGTTGTGCGACGATGATGCTCGAGGCAATCGGCGCCAAAATAGTGCATGCTTGCTCAACGATCGCTTCCAACCACGGGTTTCCCTCACACGAGTTTGGTTGGACGCCTTGCGCGAACGCGGCAACGCCGTCTTGGCGCTGGGCGAAGTCAGTCGCCGTCAGAAGTCGCACTCGTGGACACGTGACGAAGTCCGGTCCGTGTCTCCCTATGACGGCGGTAGCAGTGCTTTGTCGCCACGCAAGTCTTGAAAGAACAAATGTAGTGAGATATACTTAACAAATAAGCGCACGTGCAAACAGTTAGAACAAGAACTCGTAATTGACATACCGCTTGCCCGAGGCCGAGGCGCGTGGAGGAAGAGCGACTGTAGCTACGTCGACTCCCGGAGTGCGATGGACGTGCGCAGACGGTGGTGCGGAGGAGGTGCGAGCGGTGGTGCGGAGGAGGCGCCGAGGGCGGTGGGGAAGGAGGTTGTCCTCGGTGTTCGCGTCGTCGCCCACCTACGTCACTGTGCCGACCACAAGTGATGGTCCTCATTGCCGCTGCCGAGTCATCATAAACTCGCTGGAGCATAGCTAGGAACTAAGAGGAGGTGCTTGTTCTCCCACGTCATAGACCGACGGCAGCCTCGGTGTTGATACTGCGAAGGTGGTCGTACTGCAAGGAAACCGAGAATAAGTTAGACGCGCTTCCCATGCAAAAACTTCAAAGAATATTTTACCGTCTCCTCTTAGCGTGCCGCCCGATGAGTGTCGGGACTCGCTCGCATCGCGGCGCGCGTGCGTGACCTTTGTAGGACGCTGTGGCGCCGCACCGAAGGTCGCTCCCGGTGCGCGAACGTATCATCTCGGGCACGCAGCAGTGTATGTCTCGACGTCGTACGGTCGTGCCTCATGCACGACGTCGATCGCCGCCCTCTCGTCCCACAGCGTGGTCCACGGTAGCTGTGTCTCCCTCCAGTCGTCGCTCTTCCGCCCTTGCCTCGTTTGCCTGCAGGTGAATTTGGATGTTAGGCAATCGAAAAAGGAGATGCAGCCAACAGGTAAACCAAGTAACAACATACCATTAGATGAAGGCCGTTTCTGCAAATTGAGGAATGAATTAAATGTCATAGACTATTCAAATGTTGATTGAAATAATTGCCTCATGCTTTCTGCTTGGTTTGATGTTATTTGAAGTTTTTTTTTTAAAAAAAATCTTCTTCTTCAAAATCTATTAAGAGGTAAATATGTTCAAAAAAATTTGTTCTTAAGTTCTCTCTAATGCTAAATAATCCTTGAAGGTATTTATCTGAGTGCAAAAATCAATGATCATTTGCATACTATCTCTGGATCCAGTTCTGCTATTCCTTCAGAAAAATCGGAACAACCGACGTTATATGCGCGGTGCAACCGTTTTCCGGTATGACCGGCTTCATAACGACGGTACGACTGCAGTGCGGTACGACCGGCGGTATGTTCATGATTCGACCGGGTTAGGTTTGGAGAAGGCCGCTTTTCTTCCCTCGGCGGTTCAACCGCACTCATACTGGCTCATTCTTTCGCCTCTCTCTCTCTCTCTCTCTCTCCAACCCGAGGTCCCTCAAAACCCCTTGTCGAAATCTTCTCAAATCCTCGGTTTCCCTTCATCTTTGGGCTGATCTCCACCTATTTGGAGGTCATCTCCCCGGTTCTTCAAGGTAAAACCGCTTTTGATTCAAGTTTTACCGAAGTATTTCATCCCGAGAATACCTTTTAGGGTTAATTGAAATATAGATGATTTTGTGTGTTCTAGTTGGGCATTTGTGCAAATTTGATGTCTAGTGATGCTTGCGCATCTATAACGTGGATTCATTCCACTAAAAACCATCAAAAATTCGAATATATGAATCGCCCTAGAACTCAGTCAGGAGGATCGGTACAACCGGTTCTTGAGCGCGGTTCAACCGCAATGCGGTCGTACCGGACCAATAATGGCGGTATGTCCAATCATCCTGACAGAAAAACAGAAACTCATTTCTCTCTCACTTAATTCTATCTAGTTTGATCCTTCGAACTTCTTGTAATCTATTCTCTCTTCATGAAGATGCCCAGGACAAGAATCATGACTCGAAAGTCGCATGGACCACCTAGAGGTGGGAAATCTTCCTCTCTACCTCAAGGTCATCATGCACCTGCAGCTCAAAGCTCCAAATCTGCTCGTGGAAAGGGTAAAGGCAAAAGACCAGCAGAAGAAGACCCTATATCTGATACTGAAGAAAGTTTATCTCTCACGAGACAGATCAAAAGCAGTCGAGCACAAGCGATGCCCAGTCAGATGATTTGGGGACTCCTCCAGAACCTCCAAGTGACTTAAGATTGCTATCACCAGATGAATATGCAATCAAGCGCCATGTGAATCAATATCTTTCCAGATCAGACTCAATTAATCCAAGATTTCACACTGCTTTTCAAGAATAAGTCTATGAGCAGCTATATGGCCATCACAGAAAGTTTGCAGATCATAAGTGGATCAAGTGGGCACATATAAACACCTTGGATAAATACAGTGGTGTTTATCAGCTCTTTCATTTAGTGGGTCTCCGTGATATAGTTGCACTTAAGCAGAATTATGATGATGAGCTGATCAAACAGTTTTATGCCATAGTGCATGTCTCTGCAGACTTAACCTCAATAAGATGGATATCTGTCACCAGGTATGTGGAAAGCACCAAAGAGGAGTTCGAGAGATTTTTGAGGATTCAGTCCAACTCTTGGGAGAAGATCTTTGACAGTCCAGCTCTGCTTACTCCAGCTTGGGCTTATTACTATGACTCCTCTGTCAGATGCAAGCTTGGGACTATTACTGGGCTTAAACCTATACAAAGTATGATCAACAGGATCATTAATCATACCTTTTACCCCAAGAGTGGAAACTTTGATGCAGTCAGAGGACATGCTTGGAATATCATTGATCATATTATGAAGGGGATAAAATTCGATGTTGTGGATGTAATTCTTCATGGCATAGTCTCTTCCAAAAATGTCAGGATTAAGAGAATATACTATGCTCCATATATCATGACTTTAATCATGAAGAAAATTGAATATCATGGTGGTTTGGGATCAGCTCACAAGTCTTATCAGCCTCGAGATGGACTTCCTCCTCGCCGTGTTGATGTAGAGGTTGATGCTGATGAGGCACCTGCTGTGGCTGCTGCTCCTGCTGAAGGCACACTTAATCAGATTCTTCAAAATCAGCAGTTGATTCTTAGCAATTTGGAAGTAATGAAGAAAGCTCAGTTAGAATTTCAAAATGAGACCCGTGCCAAGCTAGCTCTAATGGAGGCAACTCAGAATGACTTCTTTGATGAGACTCATAACAGGATAGCAGCTGTGATGGATAGCTTCAATGACTTAGAAGATATTTTGAGAACTCCTCAGCGATTCTCTCGTCGACCTCCTCCATCTCATGTTGTACCTCCCTCAGGAGCCTCTACTTCTTCAGCACCTCCAGTTCCTCTGGATCCTGCTCCAGCTCCTCCAGTGCCTGCTTCATCTTTTGTCCCTGCACCAGTTCCTCCTCCGGATCAGGCTGCAGCTCCTCAGGACCCTGCCCCTTCCTCTCAGGACCAAGCCATCTGATTTTGCATTTTGGTATTTTGATGCCAAAGGGGGAGAAGTGTTGGGATCAGTGTTAAGTGTTAGTTTAAGGGACTAGTGAAATTCTTTATCTTTATGGGTTATTGTTTTGTGTTTTTGTTAAACTCTAATGCTTGTAATGCTTAATCTAGTTGAACTTGTTGAACTCATCCTATGTTAGTATATTTCTCTTAAATTCAATGTCTTCATGTGCAAGCAATTTTTTTTATCCTTATGCACATGTTTAGGGGGAGTTTTCCCATCTTGACTTTATCAAAAAGATAATTCTCATAACTTGTTCAAGCTCATTGCAAGAATTTTTTATTGTTAAGTCATCAAAAGAATATACAATTTCAGTATATTCAAATCAATTCTTCTCACATAATAAGTTGTGTTGTCATCAATTACCAAAAAGGGGGAGATTGAAAGCATCTAGGCCCTAAAATTGTTTTGGTAATTAATGACTATATGTGAATGTTGGTTTAACATGTTCATTGAGTATCTACGAGGTGAAGATCCATTGGTGGTTAATGATGACGCAAAAAGATGCGCGTTGAACGGTTCGATAAAGATCTACTCGGCTCAAAATAGATATAAGTAGACTAGGATCCGTTTTTCTATTTGCTGGTCTTAGGAGAATTGTTTGGAAGACCGGATTTTAGGATAAACGCCGTACTATTAAGAGGGATCGTGACTAATAGCTTGATAATATGGGTTTGTGCAATATGGATCAATTTAGGATCATGCATGCATTTTGATTTCCTTCTCAAAAGGTTTCAGTGTGAGTGTCAAAAATCGGTTGAACCGACGTTCTTCTGGCGGTTGTACCGTTTGGTGCGGTATGACCGCATGTCTCATGGCGGTACTACCGGTTTTTGAACTCCTCAGCCAACCGAGCGTTAATGCGGTACGACCGACTCCTTTAGCGGTACTACCGCATTGCGGTCATTCCGTTTTTTAGTTGACGGTTGAGTTTTACCAGAACAGATGTATTTTTGACTCAGACCTCTCCGAGATAATCGGTCGTACCGAAATTGAGAAACGGTCGTACCGACCGCGGTTGTCCAGAATTTCATATGCCGCATGCAATTTTACAGAGCATGTCATCTCGCCGCTTCGAAACCCTTCATTCGGTCGCATCGCTCCTTTGTGCAGATATAGCGGAAGCGCGTCGCATCGCAAGTTAGTTGGCGGTTATCCGAAATGGTTGTGCAACGGCTATGTCGTAGTCATTTAATGTCACCGTTTCTAACGTTACGATGCTGCTCGGTCTCGGAGCGGTCGCATCGCACCTTAGATGACGGTCATACCGCATTTCGCTGTTTTCTAGGTTTGTCTCTCCAACGGTCGTTTTTATTGGTGGGGGGGTATAAATACACCCCACCTGCTCAAGGGCTGTGTGCTAGACCTCATTTAACATTCTTAGAGCCTTGTGCATTCATTCAACTCATCAAACTCATTTGTACACTCTTGAGAGGTTGTTGAGCTCATTCAAGTGCATTCATCATTCTAGTTGACCCTCTTGCACTTGAGTATTGTCAAGCGAAGGTCATCGATTTGTTACTCTTGGAGTTTTGCCAAACTCCTAGACGGCTTGACGGAGATTGCACGGTGATCTCTTCAAGAAGATTGTGAAGAGGCCCGATGCCAAGATTGTGAGTGGTTCTGTTCACCATCTCCGGAGTGGAGGAAGAACAACCAATAGTGATCGAGAAAGGCTTAATTGGTGGGTGGCTTGATTTGTTCAAGCTCCTCAACGTGGACTAGTGAAGATCGGCAAGTCTTCGACACCACGGGAAAAACCTCATTGTCTCACTTGTGGTTATTTCTTTTCATTACATATTCCGTACTTATAATTCAAACACTATCTTGTGTTAAATTGCTTAGCTAGAATTATATCTTGTATTGACATTAGCTCCTTATTGTGTTAGAAAGTATTTGTTAGAACCTTTTAGATCAAAGTTTAAATTTGGTCGATAAAATTTAGAAACCTCCTATTCACCCCCCTCTAGTCGGTTATCCTTGATCCTACAAGTGGTATCAGAGCTTGGTCTCTCAATTTATTAGACTTTACCGTCTAAGAGAGAAATGATAACTAGTGAGGGTGTGCTTATAGGAAAGGCTCCTTTGTTTGATGGCTCAAATTATTCTTATTGGAAAATTAGAATGTCCATTTTCTTAAAGGCCATGAGTCCGAACATATGCAAAATTGTAAATAAGGATTATGTTATGTCTCTTGATCCTACAAACTTCACGGTTCAAGATGAACGTAATGCTCATTTAGATGCTTAAGCTATGAATGCTCTTTTTGGTGCCTTGAACGCGGATGAGTTCAATAGGGTGAGGTTTTTGGAAACCGCTCATGCTATTTGGACAACCCTCTCCGAAATTCATGAGGGCACATCCACGGTCAAAGAAGCCAAATTGCATAGGCTTCGGATTAAATATGAGACATTCATAATGTTGCCTCATGAAAACATCACCGAGATGTATTCAAGACTCAACAACATTGCGAATGAACTCAAAGGTCTTGGTACTAACCTTCTTGATGTTGATGTTGTGCGCAAGATGCTTAGGGCGCTCCCGGATAAATACGAGACGTTGGTGACATTATTTCTCAACTCTCCCGAGTTGCCAAGAATGACACCAACGAGACTTTTGGGCAACCTCATCACTAACGAACTATACAAGAAGGACAAAGAAGAACTCTTGGAGTCATCTTCATCCAAGAAGAAAATTACCGCTTTCAAGGCTAAAGCGGAGTCAAGTGACGATGATGATGAAGAAGAAGACTCGGATGAGGAGTATGCTCTCCTTGTGAGGAGAATGAAGAAATTCATGAGAAGATGCCCACATCAAAAGCCCGGTGTCCTATAGTAGTGGGACGTACCGCGGGTCCAAAGGCCAATGCTCTCTGGGACTCCTGAGGACAAAGCACGGAGGGCCCATGCCGGATGACCACGTGTGGCATCGGTGTCCTCGATCCCACCGTGGGTCGAGCAGCTCGTACGCGACGTCGTCTGCATGCTGCATCATCTCCTGAGGTACGTACAACAACAAGTTAGTGTGTAAATAAAACATGACATACAAAAAGGCAAAATGAAAGCAAAACATATAGCATACATACACAACAAAGAAATGACAAGAACCATTGTCCGACATACATACACAACATACATATAGCATACATAGGCAACAAACATATGACATCAGCCATTGTCTGACACATTCCAACACGTACAACATGATAACGCCTAACACATTACAACAAACATCTAGCATACATATATGGCCGATGAAACTTCGTCGCTACAGTGCGTTGCTTGACCCGGGCCTATTTGGGCAGGTGGCGAACGAGTGACCAATCGTCTTGCAAAGTCTGCATCTCTGGTGCCTAGCACGTTGCCCACGCTGGCTTTCATCCATGTCGTTTCGGATGCGGCGGATCGCTGTAAATCGCCACTACCGCCCGCTGAGGCGTCGTTCGGCACCCACTTCACGTGCCCCGGCCAGAGGTCCCTGTAATGCATATCCACCCCGTACGAATTGAACTCGGCACTCCAAGTGCCATACAGGTGGTGAATGTCGTAGAACTCAGACACGTATTGAGCTGAGGCTTGGCGCCATGCTGCGCACGCCACGTACACATGGGAGCACGGCTTGTAAAGAAGCCGCGACTTATTGCAAGTGCAGGACGCTTCATCATCGATTGAGCAGACTTGTTTGCGATCACCCCTAGCCGTACCCGTGACATACTTTTGCCTGAGACGGATCTCAAACTTCTTTCTGATGCCATCCATGGTCCTAGCAGTGTGCAAACGAGCCTTTTGGATCTTCTTGTCAATGTAGGCCTGCGCCACCTCCGAAAATTGCTTGCCTTCGTCCATATGCTTCTTCGCCATCATGGCTCTATTGACGAAGTATCCCACGGTACGGTTCCAACTCTCCACAACAATTGCGGTGATCGGGAGGGATCGGACACCGTTGTACACCTCCGACATGTTGGTCGTCATGATTCCGTACCGTGCACCACCGGTGTCGTGCAGCAGAGACCATTTCTCTAAGTCGGTGCGTGCAAGTTTACCACCGCGTGAACTCCCAACTCGCAGAGCCGCCGCTTCCCCGCCGGCCCCGAGAATTTCTAACATGCGTGCGATTTCTCGCCCAATCGTCTCCACACACGGCCGAACTTCCGCTTTGGTTTCGCATGCATAGCTTCTTGAAGGTATTCATCAGTCCTTGTTTGAACCTTGTGTGGAAGTTCGCCGCGAGATGCCTCATGCACCATCAGTTCGTCAGGTCATTCCACTGGTAGGGCGGCTGCATCCCGCTTTGCATCATTGTAAACATGGACAGCAACCCTGCATTGCGGTCCGAGATGACGCACACACCTGGGCGGTCTTGAACCACCGCCCGCTTCACGTTTGAAAGGAACCACAACCAACTACCTGTGTTCTCGCTCTCAACAATCGCGAAGGCCACGGGTAGTAACTGGTCGTTCGCATCGACTGCAACCGCGGTGAGGATGGTGCCCTTGTACTTGCCAGTGATGAAGGTGCCGTCCATCGACAAAGACAGACGGCGATTTGAACCTCTACTCGCTGGGAAGGCCCGAATACTCTGACAAGGGTAAAACAATTCGACCCCTTCGTAAGATGCACCCGGTCCAGCTTGTCAATGAATGTCTCGGGATTCGATTCTGCAATCTGATGGAGCATTCTTGGGACAAAGTCGTAGGCCTCTTCGTATGTGCCGAACATACGCTCTAGGATCTTCGTTTACCGCCACACCTTGTCAGATCCAACCGGAAGCTCACCATATTGACAACATCGCCAGCGGCTTGCAGAGCAGGATACATCACCTACGACGAGGTGGCTTATCAGCTCTGCAATATATGATGACGTCAAGTTGCGGTGCCTATGAAGTGGCTCTGCAAGCTCGTATGTGTGATCCTTCAGCACTGTTATGCGGAAGTCCGTGGCGGCACTCTGAACAGCGCGCGACGAACCTTGCGTGGGCAAGATCCATCCACACACTTCACAATGCACGTGTCCGGTTGGACTGCGCACCGATACGTCCGCTAATGTTGACGGCGATCCGCAATGGCTCTCCGGCAACGCTCTTGTTGGGGAAGCGCTACCCTAAGAGCAAAGTGTCTTCATTGAAGCCCCACCCCGCCTCCTCCGGCTGCGGCAGAACCAGGGATGTCACTGCGATGTCGTCCAATCTAGACGAGACTGAAAGATCTAGACCCGCCATTATGTGGTAATGGAGTTTTGGTGATTAATGATAAATCTAATTGGGAGACTAACACCTTTATTGATATACATATTGTGTAGTCTTATTTGGATATAAAGGTAAAAATCATGAAGGCATGCAAAGTGATTAAGTGATTAATGACAAATGCACTTGTGAGACTAACACTCCTATTGTTATATCAAGTTTAGTCTCACTTGGATATAAAAGCAAAAATCCAAACATGTATGTATTCATTAATGACAAATCTATTTGTGAGACTAACAATTCTATTGATTATCTATTGCTTAGTCTCGTTTGGATATAAAGATGAAAATACAAGAGGTATGCATTCTACTTCTTATTATTATATCTTGTTGCATTCCTCGGATCCAAAATATAGGTTAAACTCCACCAAAAGGGTTAACTTGGATATGTGCATATGTTTCCATTACACATTTGTGTATGCACACATTTAGGGGGAGTTCATTCTATATTTTGTGATTTCATTAGTATTGATCCATATTCTCTTTCCACATATATTAAGGATCTTTACTTTGAAACATATCCTTGAATATATTTAACTTGTGTAGTTAATATATTCATATGAGTATATACAACTTGTGTAGTTTGTATACACTCATATTTAGTATATACAACTTGTGTAGTTCAGATATACTTGTAGTATATATAACTTGTGTAGTTTATATATACTCATGACCTTGTTGTTTCAAAGAGTATTGATCTTTGTGATCTACTTTGAAACATAACTCTTGAGTATATATATAACCGTGTTTATATATACTCATACCAATTATATTCAATTGTTTGCAAATTGTGTTGTGGGACTAATGTGTGTGCTAAGATGTTTTCAAGGCTTAGTCCCGGAGTTTGAATGATGACATGAAAAGGAAATGCAAAGGTGATAAAGATTGACATGACTCAAGACAAAGGAGTCATGCATTGCATTTCAAAAGCTTCGAAATGCGGTAATATCAGGCGTTGTATGGGTAGTACTGCGCCATGATGTACCGATTGCGTGCGGTATGAAAATTCGAGAGCATTGCCTTTTGGACTTGGTTTGCTCGAGGTGGAGCGGTAGTACGGAGTTCATGTGGCGGAACTCTGCAGAGCAGATGACCGCAAATATGTTGGCGGTATGTAAATTCCAGAGAAGGTATTTTTCAGTATTTCTCGAGCCTCGGAAATCGGTAGTACCGATTCGAGAAACGGTACTACTGAGAGCGGTATTACACGGATGCTAGTTAGCGTAATACCGCACTGTTAGTAATGGCTTGTTCAAAAGCATTTATGCAGTATATCTTGTTAATTAATGTTAATGACATTGTGGGACTAACATTTTCCATGAGTTGGATAAATAGGTTATGTTCCAGGTGATGAAGACTTTGGATGACATCATGAGTTGATTGTCATCAAGTCAAGGTTCAAGAATATGATGCATCATGTGTTGATGCATATCAAGATCTCAAGAAGAGATGATCATGAGTTGATCATCAAGTCAAGAGAAGACTCATCATGTGTTGAGTGAGGATGCATCATGGGTTGATGCATATCAAGACGATGACCGGACTTGAAGTGAAGATGTGCGCCATCAAGCTTCAAGAAGATGGTCAAGGCAAAGGTATGACTAGCTAGGCTAAGGATGTGTTCCTAGTCTTTTATCGGTCTTGGTGTTTGGTTGGAAGACCGGATTGCTAGTATAGGTTGCCGTACTATTAAGAGGGGTCTTGTCTAGTAGCTTGAGTTAGTCATGTGTTGATAGCTCATTGTGTTTGCTCTAGCTCAATTTAACATGTTGCCTATATTTGCGAATGTGTTTTGCAAATAGTTGAGGCTCATGGATAATCCTTGTAGCATGTGACTATACTTTGCAAATGTGTTTTGCAAACGGTTGAAGTCCATGTACCTACTCCTTGTAGCATGATCTAAGTTTGCAAATATGTTTTGCAAATTGTTGGGATTCATGTATTTTCCTTGGCATGGTCTAAGATTGCTTGTTGCTAACTCTTTGGACTTAGACCATGGTAGTGGCTTTTGAAGTTGTGCTTTTGATTTGATAAAATGTGTTTGAGATCAAATCAAATAGGTGGGTTGAGTAGCCCACTGAATAAGCTTTCAATAGAGTCCAAGATCACTCAATTCGACATCGGAGTCAAAAGTTATGACCTTTTACCGAGTGTCGCGTCTGCTGAAAATCGGGTGCGGTAGTACCGCCCGTATAATCGAGTAGTACCGCAAGATGCGTAGTACCGCCGTATAATCATGTAGTACCGCACCAAGGCAGAACGGCTAGTTTTTGCTGATTTCAGCTCCCAACGGCTAGTTTTTGTTGTGGGGCTATAAATACCCCTTGGCCGGTTGAGAGACACCTTTGGCATCCCATTGAGTTCCTTTGAGCTAAGAGCAAGCCCTCTACTCCCATTTGTGCATGTGTTGCACTTAGTGAGGTTTGAGAGGCAAATCCTATTGCATGTGTTGCATTAGGTGGTGGATTTAGTATCCACGAGCTTTGACACTTGATTGGTTCAAGTGAAAGTTGGAGACTTGTTACTCTTGGTGTTTGCCGACACCTAGGCGGCGTGGGCGTCGTGCGTCGGTGATCTTCTCAAGTGAAGCTTGTGAGAAGACCCGGCGATTTGTGAGTGGCTTGGTGCTCGCCATCTCTGGAGCGAGTAAGAGCAACCCTAGTGGATCGAGGTGATAAGTTCAAGTTGAGTCGGTTCCTGCGGTTGATCTCACTTAGAGGTGTTGGTTCGGTTGGAACCGGTCCAAGTTGTTTGGACTTACCTCGGAGGTGTTGCCTCGCGTTTTGGAGCCGATCCAAAAGGTTGAACTTACCTCAACGTGGATTAGGAGACCGGCAAGTCTTCGATCACCACGGAAAAATATCGCCGTGTCAATTGTGGTTTGCATTCTAGCTTTACTACATAGCAATTTATATTCCTAGAATTAAATTGCTTACTTGTGTGAACGCTATCTTATGTACTTAATTGTTTATATCATTAATTGATAGCTTACAAGTCTTTGCTAAATTGCTCTATTTATTATTGACTTGTATTGTTGGTGCACCTAGTTGTTTAGGCGTTAATTGTGCTAAACCGAATTGATATTTAGCTTCCGCATTAGAAATCGATTTTAGCGTATAAAAGTTTAATTTGACTATTCACCCCCCTCTAGTCGGCCTCCTCGATCTTACAGAGACATACGCAACGTCGGTGGTCACAACACCACCTAATACACCTCTCGTAGCAACTTCTCCATCAGGCTCCTCTCCAGAACTAGCTGTATCCACAGCCTCCTCCTCGCTTTCAACTTGCTCGGCAAGGTATTCGTGGAAGTCAATACGGGCTGCCCACCACCTTTCCACGCCTTCGTTGGGCTCGAAAGCCTCCGCACACCTCCTCAAGTCTCCATCACCTACTTCCTCGCCCACATCTCCGCCAACAGCAGCGTCTGCATCAACTCCACTGGAACCACCCATCGCAGATGATTCCGTCCTCTCCACAAACTGGACATACACCATCGGCCTGGCGTATATTGCCGCGGTGGGGTTGCACACAACCTCCATGTAGTTGGTCCACAAAGCGTCACTGCTCACCTTCATAAGTTATCAAAAGGTCTGGCCTTCATCACCCACCACCGAGGCATACAATGCCTCGATGCGTAACTTCTTCCTTTCGGTGTCCCGATCGAACACGGAACGCAAACACCTCCTTAGCTCACATAGACTCATGTCCTTCAGGCCTAGTGCCCTAATCTGGGTTAGGTCACAATTTGACAGGTCCACTCCGTACGGCCCATCGCGTACGAGACCATCGCCATAGAACACGAACAAGTCTTGAATCGACATGTTCAGGGAAGACGACGTTGTGTTCTATGCACAAAACGAGAAAAATGTAAATAAATAAATACACTTCACTACGTGAGTATTAACCAATAGATAAAAATAGCAGAAAGGACTCTACTGTATCAAGAAACCATGTGATGTTAGTATCAAACTTGAATCTTAATAGATTGGATTAATTTTGCTCCTACTAATTCACATTTAGTTGAGTATTATAGGATTCAATTCTATATATGGAGTTGTAAATAAAAACACATGACTTAAATGGGTAATCAAGTAACAAAAATTATTAATATATTATGTAGTTTGGCTATGTGACTTCTTCTGCTCTTGATTAATCTTTCCTAAATGTATTTCATACTTCTATTTCAATACTAAATAATATCCCACTAGGCTGAATAGCTACACAATGCTATTTTATTTTAAAAAAAACAATTCAAACAATTCATTTATTTACATGGTTTCAAAATAGAGATTTTACTGCATGAAGGATTACCATATTAATCGCTACATGCTAAATTCATCAAATCCTAATATAGATAGAGATGCATGCATACAATGAAAGTACAATGTACTACCCGAGTACCACAGTTAATTACCTCAACAAATGTACTACTTAACTACGATAAAGTAACGATCAAATAACACCAAACACATTATTTTTGTGACTAAGACGACATTAACACGACTAATTAAACAATGATATCCATGTTAACTAAACATTTACGTTAACTAAGCATGGCTACCTAACACATTCTACACTCTAAAGAAACTAGTACGGTAATAACAAATTCACTACGCTCATCGCATGTGTATTTACGTAATTATTACGAGACCACTAAGCTAATTACACGCTAATCACCTAGCTAAAACTATAGTCGCATGTAGATAAAAATTACCTTTCCTTGATGCTCGCAAGCCGACCAACAACTTATGCACTTGAAAATCACCCAAAATCTGACTAAAACCACCAGAAATCCAACCGATAAGAACCAATCTTCTTGCCTTCTTTGCCTCTCTCGCTCTCTTCTCTGCCTCTTCGCACAGGCCGAATAAATGGAATGCGAAGGAGTGAAGTTTTTCACTCGATCTGTTTTAAAGCCATTGAGAGGAATGGCGCGTGGCACACGCCGCCAACGCTACGCAGGCAGCGGCGCGGCGTGGCGGCGTGTGCGCGCAATGAGGGCCAAGCGAGGCGGCGGCGTGGCGGCGGCGGCGGCTGCGACCAGCGGATGGGATAGCCACCTCGCGGCCGATGGCCGCGGAAGAAGCGCCTCGCTTCGCGGTCCGCCGCGATGAAAGCGCGATCCACCACGTCCCGCGGTCGTCGCTCGATTCCACGCTGGATTGGGTTGCCGCGGTGCATTCCGCGGTCAACGAGCGCAGAATGTGCCACGCGTCAACACCGGGTTATTCCGCGCTCGTTTGGGGGCTACTTTTGGAAATACGGTGAAATGGGGGCTAGTTTTGCATTTAGGGTGATGCTACAGGGCTAAATCGACAGAAATTTCTGATTTTACTACTCAGCGTATCTGCAAATGCAGAGAAAGCATGGGGAGAGGGAGGGAGGATGGGGAGGGAGGCGTACACACGAGCCACGCATGCAGTAGCAAATGCCAGCACGTACAGCAGCGCTGCGCAAGTGCCGCATAGCCGAGAGCCGGAGAGTCCATCGGTTTGCCTTGTTTTAGAAAACGTAGGCCTACCGGGCCTTCAGAAATCACACGCCCGTTCCTGAACCCGACTATGATTTGATCCACATCGAAATGCTTAAGTTCGACCCGCTTTGTCAGTAGACCAAGCGCCCGATATTTTCGTACGGACTTCGTATACACACACAAGAGAGTGGATGTACGGTTTCCTTCAAATTCCTATTAATTTCCACATCCTAAAGGTGAGTGGATGTACGATTTCCTTCAAATTCCTATTAATTTCCACATCCTAAAGGTGAACTCAATGGTTCGAATACTTACGCGGACAACATGTCAAAAATTGGACTACTACTACTTTCAAGGAGGACTACTACTAGTCTGCTACTGTAGCACCTAGTACTTTTTTTAGAGGAGGACAAACTGCCAAATGGCAATTCTTCCTTCAAAAGTAGCCTAGGAAAAATGTGCATCCACCAAGATGGGTAAGCGAAAGGGGGAATCCATCGCATGCCACATCTTTGAAGTGCCTTTTACTATTTGTATTTATTTTTGAGCAGGTTGATTATTTGCTTCGAATCTATTTTCTTGATTGATGTTATACCATTCCCCTCTTCGTAATTTCTAATACTTTTTCGTATTTCAACCACGTGAAATGACACTTATGCCCCTTTTCCTTCCGTAGACGGCTGGCTCGTGGCCACCTCCTTACGCACGGTGGCGATGGTGATGAGGTCCTTGCGCATGATTGCGATGGTGACATTGGACGAGCCACTGTTTTTTCTGCGCGATGCCCCCAAGCTCCACGCAAGGCCACCGCCCCCTGAGCTCGCGCTGCCTCTGGCTGTCCCTCGTCGACAATGAGGGGGAGAGGAGGTTGGAGTTGAGGGCTATGGATGCGGACTTGACGAGGGAGTCCCAGCCGAGAAACTCGATGGGGATGACCATGGTGTGGAGGACCTTCTCGGTACTGGTGACGAGGTGGTGTAGGGCATCAGTGGGCGGGGGGGGGGGGGGGCGGAGAGGAGCGATAGCGCACGGCGGAGTAGAGATCCGCCGAGGACGACGACGGTGGTGGTGTCCTCGGAGCGAGAGAGCTCAACAAGCATGAGGGCGGTGGGATGGAGAAGGGACACGTGGGAGAGGATGGTGGGTATAAGGGTCATTTCATGTACGAAAAGTAATTAGAATTTACGAAAAGGGGAACTAACAAAACATCAATAAAAAAAAGTAGATCCAAGGCAAATAATCAACCTCATAAAAAAAAATACAAACGGTAAAAGACATACGAAAGATAGAGCATATGATCGATTCCTCCTAAGCGAAAGGTGTTTGCTTAGGTAGGATTGGTAAACATGCTTTGAGAAGGATGGTCCAAAATGGGTTCTAGAACATAGAGAACCACCAAACGATGGAATTATTAGTTTCCAAATTGCGCTTGCCTGAGTTGTCAATGACCGTTGTTATCAGGCGCTACTCACAGTCACAAAAA
Organism: Ampelocalamus luodianensis; assembly: GCA_036346255.1. Lineage (NCBI taxonomy): Eukaryota > Viridiplantae > Streptophyta > Magnoliopsida > Poales > Poaceae > Ampelocalamus > Ampelocalamus luodianensis. Next base: position 18,290,421 of record CM070622.1, on the reverse strand, counting down.
AGACAGCGCGGATACCAAATAATACTAGGGCCACCCAACCATCTGACTCTTCCGGCCTGAATTGTCCTAATATACTTTAACTCCGCTTCTACATTACTCATTTACTCTAGTACTACTAGCACTAGTACTATGGCATTTAATTGTCCATCTGTTATTAGTTAGTACATGTGAACTTTTTGTACTACGTCTCCTCCCGAGGAATCTTATATTTGCTGTCCAAATTTCTTGACTCAATTTTTTCGTTGCATGATATGAGAAGGTCCATAACTCTACGCTCTTTTATCGTGATATGAGAAGAATTCCTCCCATGTCAAGCACAGCGATCTAGGGGCAACTGAAGGCCGACCAAGAGGGCGGATACCAGTGGGGCAGAGGGTAGCACAATGCGGCGCGGGTTGCTAGGGTTCTATGGTTGATTTGGGGGCGATGGAACAAATTGGGAGGGAGGAAGGAGACTGGTTTTTCGTGAAATTGATTGGCAGGAACGCACCCACGCACGCAAAATGACAATTAAGTGGTGGAGGAACCGCCTCGATCTGGGCCATTCGGATGGGATCAGACTCGCCTCGCTTGAATTTTTCAGATTTACATGATGATCTCGCTTTCACCATATATGTCTCCTTATAAAATGTCATATGGTATGGCAACGGGGATAGGCATATTTAAACTTCATATGTGAATAGAAGGTCACTATTGTTGCGTAAACGATTTGTCGGGATAAAACCGTACTACAAAATTTGTAAAAATATGGTTGGAGATGATATATATATATATATATATATATATATATATATATATATATATATATATATATATCAGCGATCAAGATGGAAATGCTTCGAATCCTGCATCAATCAGTTTGGCAGTACTTGATTACAAGCCTGTTCAATCAAACCAGTTATAAACGCACTTCATGACTAATATCAGATACAATATATCCCTAGGATGTTAGATATATTGTGGAAATTCTATTTTCACACTATATATATTATCTTCCAAATAAATGCTGGTCACAAATAAGAGCAGAAATTGAATGCCACTACACAACCTACATGATTTCACAATGATTGAGCTTACAATATCTAAGGCTGGATATTATTTGTAACTAATACGCGTTTGTGCAAATATCGCCTAAGATTAGTATCAATTGTCACTTGCCGGCACATAGAGCTTGTAAAAAAACAATCATCTCACTCACACCAGCGCGTACACTCCCTCGACACTAAAAGAAAGAAGAAAGATCGTCATCCAGTCCGTTCTAGCAGAGCAGCAGGCCACCTCACATGACCCAGTTTGGGGTGTGTCGGTGTGTGTCCCTAGCAAGCCAGGAAAGTTAAACAACACAGCTCATACCGCCGGGCACCCGCGGGCCCCACCATCTTCGATGGCCACGAGACCTTTCCGCACCAAGCCCGCCCCTCACGTCTGATTTTAACTCCCCCTAGAAATTCCACACGCCACGTAACCCCTCTCCCGCGCTCACTGCCGCTCCTGCCCCACCACGCCGTACGCGCGAGCCGTCGGGCCCATGCCTTCCCACCGCCATCTGGGCCCCACGGCCCGCGCGCCAGCTCGCTTTACACCCACCCCGGCAGAAAGGCCACCGCCACGTGGGTCCCGCCCATCACACCGCAATCACACACGCCCCCGTCCCTCCCCTTTCCCACCCGCACACCAGAAGAAACCCGCACACCACCTCCCCACCGCGCCCGCCTCATCGCTGGCGACGAGCCGCCCGCCGCCCGACGGAGACGAGTTTCCTTGTAGCGTGGTGCCCTCTCGTGTGGGAGACGCCGCCGGGTTGCTCTGACCGGGTCTCCTCGAGGCTTTCGCGTTGCCGTGTGCCAACGAGAAGTTTTTAAAAGGCCTTTTCCCGGAGGTTAATTTAATCGGAGGCGGCTCGAGGCTCGCTCCGGAAGCGACTTGGTCGCCGCTGCCGCCGCCCGTCGTTGCCTTCGCGGAGTGAGCCGTGGTGATGAGCTCCTTCGAATCCTAGGGTTTTATTGACGGCGTCGTCGAGTTCTCCAAGGGTTTCGAGGAGGAGATGGTGCCGACGGGGCTGTTCGGGTGGGCGTCGCCGCACGTGCAGCCGCTCACCCCTGTGTCCGAGGTGTCGGAGCCGCCGGAGTCGCCGTCGCCGTACGGGGATGGGCCGGCGGGAGATGCGGGGGTGGGGGCGAGGGAGGGAGAAGGCGCTGGCGCCGGCGAGGAGGAGGTGGAGGACGACGAGGTCGAGCCCCCGCCCGCTGCGGTGTCATTCTGGAGGCTGTTCGAGTTCGCCGACGGGGTCGACTGGGCGCTCATGGCCGCTGGTGCTCTCGCTGCGGCCGCGCACGGCGCAGCGCTCGTCGTGTACCTGCACTACTTCGGGAGGTCCTTGAATTTGCTCGACTCTGAGCGGGTTGAGTCTGCCCTCCACGGCCGTAGCGATGAACTCCTCCACCGGTTTAAGGAGGTAAGCTGTTGCTTCTGATGCCTGCGGGTTAATTGTACACGTGGTGCTACATTTTGGATTGAGATGCAGAATGGTTGAAGTGACATAGGCGGATTAACTATTCTCATCGTGTGATTCTTAGAGAATAATTGGAAATTTGGAATTGCTATTGTTTGGACTGGGAAGGTTTTGATTATTGTTAGGACCGGGAAGGTTTTGATTTGCTACTGAGTTTGCTTATACTTCTGGTATATATGCTCTACATTGTTTACTTATGTGCATGTTATTCTCAAAATTTGTTGAAGCTAGTGCCACGTCTGCTTTTGTTTTGGGTAGAGTCTTAGGTTGCCGCTGGGAAAATTTTCAGCTGCACATTGTTCCTTGCATTGCAATATTTTTGGGATATATATAACTTAGGTTACGTATCACATAGAATCAGTGCATTTGGAATTTTTCTGATGCAAATATTGCTATGGCAATGAGCACATTTGAAATTGGCGGGTTGGCATGACATGCATGACGCATGTCTCCTTGGCTTGCAGTTGTAGGTGATTGCTGCTGGAAGGAAGTTTCGGGGGTTGTGTCTATGGTATTTTGTGTTATGTAGCAGTGACGTAGGCATGGGTTACGTGTTGGTAGTGTTTTGTGGAATCTGGGGAGTTACAATTTGATGGGCGGGGTTGGTTGAAAAAGGTTTTATGGGTTTGGAGGATGGCATGGCATGGTCTGAACGTGTCTGTCGGGTGAGCTGTGTTGCTTAGCTTTGCTGACACACTAGGGATGCACCAAATTGAATGCCTCGTGGTTGGTCCTGTGAGGTGTTGTGTTGGTAGCTTGGTGCTAGTATTATAATGTAAATGGAATGTTATTAGTTCAGCTCTGTATACTTCAAGATATTTGTCCAGTGAAGATTTCTCGCTTTTATGCCCATTTTGGGTGGGTCATGATTGAGAAGGATGCTGGCCTTTCCTTGATCCGATTGACCGATTCCCAGCCCACCCAAGATGGGCCTTAATATGTGTTCTTCTAGTTGCGTGAAAGTGGGGATAAAATGGTGGGGGGATGTAAAGGAGCCTCAATTGTGACAAGGTGAACAGATAAAAGATGGCATGAAGTTCCTTCCTTCTGGGGATCCTTGAGGTTGCTGTTTGTTATTGGAGTCCTAGATCCCTAGGGCAGCAGCAAGTATCATTGTTCCAATTTCTAAATAGTTAGCTGTTTGCGAGCAGTCACCCCATCTTTAGCACTTATGCTGGTTAGCAGCCTCGATATGTACAGGCAGTACAGTGGCTGGGCTACCTTGAACACTTTACTAGACACATATGTGACTGCAGTGGCCTCTATCTGGAACATTGCGAATGATCGCCATCAATTCTATATTTAACTTTGTTAATGATGTGGATAGTGGTCAATGTCCATATTGTATCTATGATTGTCTTGGTTATGGTGACCCTTTAATTACTGGATATTCCAATGTTTTCAGTTGTTTCTTTCTGCTGCTACATTCAAATTTTGGTTTTTTTTTATAATATTTTTCCTCAAACTACTGATACTCCTTTTTCCTCCAAAGGAGTGCAAGTATACATGTATGTCTTGGCACCTCTCTTCAATGCCTTCTATTGTCCAATCCACACCTTGTTCTCTTTCAAATTTTACACTTCTATGTTGTTTGCAGCATGCTCTGTATATCGTCTATATAGCTGCCGGTGTTTTTGTTGCAGGATGGATAGGTAAGTTAAGCATTTTCATTTAAAGTGCGTTTCTCACCTAGCATGAATGCATGTCTGATGTTTTGATTCTGCAGAGGTATCATGCTGGATTCTCACTGGGGAACGGCAGACTGCTGTCATAAGATCAAAATATGTTCAGGTCTTGCTAAATCAAGACATGAGCTTCTTTGACACGTATGGAAATAATGGTGATATAGTTAGTCAAGTGCTGAGCGATGTATTGCTCATTCAGTCAGCTATTAGTGAGAAAGTAAGTTCTGAGTGAATTATGCTTTTATTGCTCTGGAGTTATGTTTCGCAGCATGAACTTCCTCGATTTTGGTGTGTTCTAACAACTGAGTGCCTTTATAGGTTGGGAACTACATACACAATATGGCTACATTCGTTGGCGGTCTCATTGTTGGCCTGATTAATTGTTGGCAAATAGCACTTTTAACTCTTGCCACTGGGCCCTTGATTGTTGCTGCAGGAGGAATATCTAATATATTTCTTCATAGGCTGGCTGAAAACATTCAAGATGCATATGCCGAAGCGGCTAGTATTGCTGAACAGGTTTTTTCCTTATGTATTCTGCCAAGCTGTTCATTCTTGTGGATTTTGTTATGAGCACGATACTGCAGTAAGGGGCTAGGTGCAAGTGCATAAGGGTGTGCCGCGGCGAGCCGAGCAAACAGTACCGTGGGCACTGTAGCCGTACAAACAGTACCCAATGGTACTGTAGCACACCGCTTCCTGTACGTGCTGATTGGTTTCTTAGAATAAAGAATAGTTGGTTAGGTAGATTATTTTAGGATTCCTTATCAATCTAGTTATTGTTAGGAATTTGATATTATTTATTAGAAGATTATTTTTAATAGTTGAAAAGATTAGATTGGATTGATAGGTTTTCTTATAGATTATTTCTTAGGCGTCAAGTCGGACTGTCTCTATAAAAGGGATAGCATGTATCCATTATTAATCAAGTAATGAGAAATCAAAAGTTCAACTAAGCTTCAGAGCCTCGCTACTTCGACAGGGAAGAGCCTTGCCGGCAGTTAGATTAGTTATTTCAGGAATATTCCAACCTATGCTTCTGTCAGATACAGTGCTCATGGCTGCCTTCTCATGAATCTTGAGAGCACTCTATCTGACAGAAGCTTAGGTTCGAACTTCTCATGAATCTTGAGAGCACTGTATCATAGGGCTGCTATTTCTGCACTCTTCATCTTGTGCATTACGCAATATTCTTGTATCATGTGCAAATGATGAGTCTAAATTTGGTTGGTACAATATTTTGCTTGATGAAAACATGTGGATGTGCAGGCCATCTCATACATCAGGACGCTATACGCTTTTACAAATGAAACTCTTGCAAAGTACTCCTATGCTACCTCACTTCAAGCAACACTGAGATACGGAATTTTGATAAGCCTTGTCCAAGGAATTGGCCTTGGATTTACATATGGACTTGCCATTTGTTCTTGTGCTTTGCAACTCTATGTTGGAAGACACTTGATTGCTCGTGGAAAAGCTGATGGTGGTGAAGTTGTGGTAGCTTTGTTTGCTGTAATTCTGAGTGGCCTGTAAGCAACTTAATCCTATAGTTTCCCCCTCTTCTTTTCATCAAATAGACAAGTAGTGTCTTATCTAATGTTTTCCCAATTTATAGTGGTTTGAACCAAGCAGCTACAAACTTCTATTCATTTGAGCAAGGGCGTATTGCTGCTTATAGACTATACGAGATGATAAGCCGTTCAACTTCCAGCACCAATCAAGAAGGGACCACCTTACCCCAAGTGCAGGGGAACATTGAATTCAGAAATGTGTATTTCAGTTATCTCTCTCGTCCTGAAATTCCAATTTTAAGTGGTTTCTTCCTCACTGTACCTGCTAGAAAAACTGTTGCACTTGTTGGTAGAAACGGTTCAGGGAAAAGCAGTATAATTCCTCTAATGGAGAGATTCTATGATCCAACATTAGGTAACATCATTGAGAAGCATCTTCGATTTTCCACTCCAGTTTCTTCATTTGATAAGGCTTTTTATTTTATGATTTCAGGGGAAGTTCTTTTGGATGGGGAAAATATCAAAAATTTGAAAGTAGAATGGTTGAGAAGCCAAATTGGTCTGGTGACCCAAGAACCAGCATTGCTGAGTTTGAGCATTCGGGAAAATATTGCTTATGGAAGATCTGCTACCTTTGATCGGATAGAAGAGGCAGCCAAGACAGCTCATGCCCATGGATTCATCAGTTCGCTTGAAAAGGGATATGAAACCCAGGTAATGACAATATCATATTATGTTGTAGGAGTAGGATGCTCTTTCAATAAATAAAATAAAATAAAAATTGTGTAGGACTGCAGCCTGGTTAGGCATGGAGGCTCTGGTTCATTTTTTACCATTCTGATTTTATGTACCTTCTTAGGTTGGTCGAGCTGGTATAGCACTGACTGATGAACAAAAGATCAAAATTTCTATCGCTCGTGCTGTGCTTTCGAATCCATCAATTCTTTTGCTTGACGAGGTCACAGGAGGACTTGATTTTGAAGCTGAAAAGGCTGTGCAAGAAGCATTAGATGTTCTTATGTTGGGAAGGTCAACCATTATAATAGCTAGGCGTCTTAGCCTCATTAAAAATGCTGATTACATAGCTGTAATGGAAGAGGGGCATCTCGTTGAAATGGGGACACATGATGAACTGCTGAACTTGGATGGCCTTTATGCTGAGCTTTTAAGATGTGAGGAAGCAACGAAACTTCCTAAGAGGTAAGTTTTTTTTTTCTCTGGACAATATCCTGTTAGTATGAGTTTGTATTAGTTTGGGTTTAGCACCGTTGTGGTTTCAGTCTAGACTAGGGGTCCTCGTGTACTCTATATGTTTGTCCCCTTGGCCTACAATTCACTTATCATTTGAGTCCCAACTCATACGTATCAAAGACAAATGTCCCGAGTTTGAGATCTGGCTAGCGCAATTTTAAGAAAGAATAATCGTGTCCACTCCCTACCCATGTTGAGTCCACGTTTTAGTCTTGATGGAGCCTAGATGTGAAGTATGAGTAGATTGCCCACCTTTCTTCAATAGCTTAAACTTTTGGATGTATTGGTTGGTGCATGAAACTCAATATGCTAAGGTGAGTTCTAACTTCTAGGCATCTGCAGAGTTTGATACTTGTGTATATACTAAATTTGTCTTAAATGTTGAGAGCATCCTACACAAAGCTACTGTTTTGAAGAAATATCAGTTGGTTGTGCTGCTGATTTTATTTCAGCCGTGTTAAACTTGCATGACTTGATCAGAGCTGCCTTGGTAATGTTGTCTTGATCTATCGCAGGATGCCCACCAAGAATAGCAGGGAGCGTAAATCACTCCAAATTGAGGACCCATCGGTCAGCCAAAACTTCCAAGAATCGTCCTCTCCTAAGATGGCAAAATCACCTTCTCTTCAAAGAACACATGGCATCCTTCCAGTTTGGCGATCAGACACCAACAGAAACTCCCATGATTCACCCAAGGATCAAAGCCCACCTCCAGAACAAACTACAGACAATGGGATACCTTTGGTTGCAACCGAGAGAACACCATCCATCAAGAGACAGGATAGTTTTGAAATGAAGTTGCCTGATCTTCCAAAAGTTGACATCCATCCCATACAACGGCAGTCCTCAAAGAATTCAGAACCTGACTCACCTATATCTCCTCTTTTGACTTCTGATCCAAAGAATGAGCGCTCACATTCACAAACTTTTAGCAGACCACAGAGTGAACGAGACGATACAAGTTCTGAACAGAGTGAACCAGATGAATTGCAACATCACAAGCCTCCATCTTTTTGGAGACTTGCAGCACTTAGTATTGCTGAATGGCCTTATGCTCTTTTAGGCACAATTGGTGCTGCTATATTTGGCTCATTTAATCCACTGCTTGCCTACACAATAGCACTTATAGTGTCAGCATATTATCAAATAGAAGTTACTGATATGCACCATGAAGTGAACAGGTGGTGCTTATTTATAGTAGGCATGGGTGTTATGACAGTGCTGGTCAACTGGTTGCAACATTTCTATTTTGGAATAATGGGGGAGAAGATGACTGAGCGCATAAGAAGAATGATGTTCTCTGGTAATTGCCATTTGCATATTTATATATGAGTTGCTAGCTTTATTTTATTCTGCTGTAATCGTGAAGTTACTTTTGATCTTCTACAGTTCCACACTGATTTCGATATTCTTTCACAGCAATGCTGCGCAATGAAATTGGGTGGTTTGACAAAGAGGAGAACAGTGCTGATACACTGTCCATGCGCCTGGCAAATGATGCTACATTTGTTCGTGCTGCATTCAGTAATCGTCTTTCCATATTCATACAAGACACTGCCGCAGTTTCTGTGGCTCTTCTTATTGGAATGCTGTTGGGATGGCGGGTGGCACTTGTTGCACTTGCAACTTTACCTGTTCTTGTTATCTCTGCTATTGCACAGGTAATATCCTTAAGGGTCTATTGGTCTATTATCATCTCAAAAAGCGGGTAGCAATTTTTGGCATTTTAACAGAAATCATGGTGTCTGTTGGTTTGATCATTTGACATTATGTGTCTGATCAGAGTTTGGATTAGAAAAACCTTATATAGATGCAAGGATACGCTAATACATTACATATGACCTCTTCAAAATAAAATCCCTGGATTGATATAGGTCTCGGTTAGGTTAGATTTTTGAGATCACCAGGATCTTGATAGGGGTATATACTGTTAGATAACTTGAGGCTAGGGTTTTGCTATTCACAACTCTACATTTTATTCATCAATTGAGAAGGTATATATAGACATTTACATGGGCCTCATGGGCTATATGGGCCATATCCAACACTTTTAACACCCCCTTCAAACTCAAGGTGGATTAGGAGGATCTGATGCACTAAGTTTGAGTAGATGAAGTCGATGATGTTCTCGAGTCTGAGCTTTAGTAAAGAAATCTGCAACTTGTAGCTTTGAAGGAACATACTTGAGGGCGATGGTTGACTGCTGATAATGAGATCGTGTGAAGGATATATCAACACCAATGTGCTTGGTCAGCTTATGCTTGACTGAATCACTAGCAATTTGAATGACACTTGTATTGTCACAAAAGAGAGGTGTGGGATCATCACAGTGGACACCTAAATCAATCAAGAGCCATCGAAGTCAAATGATCTCAGAAGTGGTAGCGGCAAGGCTCGAAGGCCAGCCTCTGCACTGGAGCATGACACCGCAGTTTGCTTCTTGGACTTCCAGGCAATGAGCGAAGTACCAAGAGAGATACAGTAGCCAGTGATAGATCGACGATCAGCAGGATCACTCGCCCAAGTGGAGTCAGAGTAAGCGTGGAGCTGAAGCTGACTTGAACTGACATAGAACGGACGTCTGGACGTAGTCCCTCTCAAGTATCTCAGCACACGAAGGAGTAAGGACATGGCCATAGTGGACTGAGGTGGGAGCACTGACAAACTGGCTGAGCACATGTACAACATGAGTAATGCCTGGCCAGGTGGCAGTGAGATAAACAAGACTCCCAATGAGCTGATGATAGTGAGAAGGATCTGTCAGTAGTACACCATCTGTAGGTCGAAACTGTAGATGGAGCTCCATTGGTGTGGCAGCAGTACGTGTATCATACCAGAACGAGCAAGCAGATCCTGAACGTAACGATGCTGAGAGAGGTAGTAGCTATCACTATCAAAATGAACCCTAATCCCCAGAAAATAGCTCAATGGTCCCAAGTCGGGCATCATAAACTGTTCACTCAACTTCTTTTTCACACACAAAAGCCACATAATCCATGTCATCTCCTGTGATCAACGTATCATCTACATATAACAGAAGCAAAGTACGACCCCGCTGAGATGTCGCGTGCACCAGCAAGTGATCGGAGGTTATAACTATGAGTCGCGTGCTGCCGGGAAGTTGGTCCTGCGAGATGATTGGAATCCTCTATTTTGGCGTGAAGCAACACAGAAGATAGAAGAAGTTGGGCAGAGGACTCAGAGACAGGAGTTGGAGAATTTTATGTCTTCCTTGCAACCAGCCCATGCCTCTATATAAAGAGGATGGAGTACAAACTGTATCAACTTAGAAGTTGTAATCTACTAATACTGAAAATAGTAAACTACCAAAACAAGAATTATATTCCTATTACAGATGCTTGTTCTACTCGGATTCTTGACAGGACACGTTCCTTCTGGTCTTGTTGCCAAGAACGCTCGGATGAGGCTTCCTCCTTGAATACGTATTACCCCACATAACATCTCTCCTCCTTAGCAAATAGGTTGTCCTCAACACGAAGCAAGAGAAATTGTTCTTAAACCGCCGCAAATCCTCCCGTGAAGCTTCATTATCGGAAGACCAACCCACCGCACAAGACTTGCCATTTGTCTCTAGCCTTACGAGCGTATGACCTTACAGGGAATAGGACTCACCTTGCCATGAAACAAGTTTGGCAATGGAGGAGGACTGTCAGGCGGTGTACCCACAAACAATTTTAACAAGCTGACATGAAAAACATCATGATTATTTGCTTTGGGGGGTAATTTCAATCGATAAGCAACTGTTCCAACACGCTCACTGATTTTGTAAGGACCATAGAAACGCGGTGCTAGCTTGCCACAATGGTGCGATACCAATGAAGCTGCTTTGCGATGATGTAGACGTAACCAAACCCATTAGTCCACATCAAAATGTACCTCACGATGATGAACATCATAAGCTGCCTTATACTGCTGTTGAGCTTGGATTAAGCGACTACGAATATCTGAAAGTAACTCATCACGATCACGTAGAAGATTATCAACAACAGCCACACGAGCCAAGCCTGGTTCATAAGTATGCAAAGATGGAGGATCACAGCCATATACCACTTTGAAAGGTGTTTCGCAAAGGGAAGATTGGTAAGACGTGTTGTAGCAATATTCAGCCCATGGAAGCCACTGTAACCACTGGCGAGGACAGTCTCCCACAAGACATCGTAAATACATAGCAATAATTTTATTAACGACTTCTGTTTGGCCATCTGACTGAGGATGAAAAGCAGAACTTCTGTTGAGCTTGACTTCCGCCAAACGAAATAACTCCTCCGTAAACGCTTGTAAAATTGGGTTACGATCACTCACAATAGAACTAGGAATGCCATGTAAACGAACGATCTCATCAAAAAATACATGTGCTACCGAAACAGCCGTATAAGGATGTGCTAATGAGATAAAATGCGCATATTTGGAGAACCGATCCACCACAGTCAATATAACCGATTTGCCATTAACCTTTGGAAAACCCTCAACGAAATCCATGGAAATATCTTCCCATACATGAACCGGCACTGTCAAAGGTTGCAACAGACCAGCCGGATGGAGGTGACTAACTTTGTTACGTTGACATGTATGACATGACTGAACAAACTCCTGCACAACACGCCGGGCATGTGGAACGTGAAAATCAGCACGTAATCTGTGGAGGGTCTTTTGAATTCCTTCGTGACCGGTCATATGAGCATTGGATAAAATAGCAGGCAAAACTGTTGATGTCTCCAGTACATAAACCTTGCCTTTGAAACAAAGTTCCATTCAACAGCTGCGTTGCCGGCCAGAATTTTATCCCGTAGAGCTTGCAAATGTGCCACGGTACTAACTTCTGTTCTCAGATCATTAAATATGTCAAATTGAGATACAGATAGAGCGACAATTGATGAAAGTTCTGTATCACGCTTAGAAAGCGCATCCGCCACAATGTTTTGTCGTCCTGGGCGATATTCGACTTGAAAATCAAACCCAAGAAGCTTGCTTACCCACTGATGTTGAGGTATGGTGGCTAAACGTTGATCTAACAAAAACCTCAAGCTGTAATGGTCAGTGCAAACAAGGAACGGACGTCCCCACAAATATGGACGCCAATGACGCACCGCTTGAACCAATCCAATAAGTTCTTGCTCATAAGCTGCTAGATTTCTATGACGCTCGGCCAATGCACGGCTAAAGAAAGCTATTGGACCTTCTCCTTGATGCAACACAACGGCAATGCCTGTACCGGAAGCATCACATTCAACAATGAATTTGTGAGAAAAATTTGGTAACTGCAAAACCGGAGCTGATGCAATTGTATGCTTCAATAACTCAAAAGCACTCAAAGCTTTAGTAATCCAGGAAAAACTGTCCTTCAACAGATTAGTAAGAGGAGCTGCCATACTTCCGTAATCCTTTACGAAACGGCAATAATAACCTGTTAATCCAAGAAACCCACGTAATGCCCTGACTGAACGAGGCAACGGCCAATCGATAATAGCTTGCACTTTCTTGTTGTCCATAGCAACCCCAGCACCACTAATAATATGTCCCAAATATGACACAAAAGATGATCCAAACAAGCATTTTGATTTCTTTAGAACTAGATAATTGCTTTGAAGTGCTTGGAAGACTGCTCGGACATGTCGAAGATGATCCGACCATGAAGAACTATAGATAAGAATATCATCAAAAAATACTAGGACGAACTTTCGCAAATATGTTTTGAGGACATTATTCATCAATGCTTGAAACATTGGTGGCGCATTAGTCAACCCAAATGGCATAACCAAAAATTCAAATAAACCTTGATGAGTTCTAAAAGCTGTCTTCTCAACATCATCGGAATGCATTCGTACCTGATGATACCCTGAACGCAAATCCAACTTGGTAAAAAACCGAGCATCCTTGAGTTCATCCAAAAGTTCTTCGACAACAGGAATTGGAAACTTGTCTTTAATTGTCTTATCATTAAGAGCACGGTAATCCACACAAAACCGCCATGTCCCCTCTTTCTTTTTGACAAGTAATACTGGTGCTGAAAACGGAGAAGTACTAGGTCGAATAGTACCTTGACGTAACATCTCAGTACACTGACGCTCAATCTCATCTTTCTGGATGTGAGGATAACGATATGGACGAATCGCCACCGGAGCTGTGCCAGGTAGAAAATGAATACGATGATCAATAGAACGCTACGGTGGTAATCCCTGCGGTTCGGTAAACAAGCTACGAAATTCATCCAACAATGCTTCCATTAAGTCCGGAGTCGGACCTGCCATGGTATGTACAGAGGCTGAAGCTGTCAACACGCCTTGGCACGTGACAGGGCGACCCAGGTGCTGAAAAGAGACAGTCATAGAATTGAAGTCCCAAAGCATGGGGCCTAATGTCTGTAATCACTGAACACCAAGAACAAGATCAAAACCAGCTAATGGAATAGAATAACAGACAATCTTGAATTCCTCATTGCCAATGCGTAAAGGCAAATCATGGCAAACCCCCGTGCTGGATATATTGTCGCCATTAGCCACAGTCACCCGAAGACCTGTCTGCTGGTGTAAGGTCAAACCAAAGACGCTGCGCCGCCTCGCTCGGCGATAAAATTATGTGTAGATCCTGAGTCAAGAAGAGCCACAAGTTTGGTTGTGCCGATCCAAACCAGAAGCTTCAACGTCTGAGACGGACCGGGTTGGATACCAGAGAGCGCATGGAGAGAAATCGCTGGTTCCTGGAGTTTAGATACGGGCTCAGAAAAATGATCATCCACCTCATCAGGAATAACTTCCATGAGAAACAACCGTTTACAACGGTGACCCGGAACAAACTTCTCACAGTTAAAGCATAATCCCAATCTCCGGCGCTCAGTCATTTGAGAGGTCATAATCGGCGTCGTGGCAACAGCAATAATGGGCGACCGAGGATTCGGGTCGTGTTTCTCGCGTGGTCGTGGCAAAGGGGAACTAGAGCTTGGAAGAGGCAAACACGTTTGAGTAGATGATCTGTTACCCGTGCGCGGTAAAGAGGACGACAACTGGTGTCGTTTTTCATATGCACGAGCTAGTGCCATAGCTAGCTGCAGACTGCCCGGATGTTGTAATTCCACATCTGTCCGAACGGGCTCCATGAGACCGGACGTAAAAAGTTGGACCTGTTGAGACGATGATAACGAGTCAGTATGGCAGAGCAAGGCTAAAAATTTTTCTTGGTAATCTTCCACAGTGCCAGTCGCCTGAAGCTTAGCGAGCTCGCCCAAGAAATTGTTACGAATCGGAGGCCCGAATCGCAGATTACAATAATCCTTGAATAGCCGCCAAGGTATGTCGCCTTCGTCGCGTTCAAGCTGGAAGTACCATCATTGTGAGCTGTGAGATGAAAGGACGCAAGCCAGACTTTGTCGCTCTCGGGCGTTTGTTGACCGCGAAAAAATTGCTCACAACGGCTTAGCCATCCCAGTGGATCATCCTTGCCATCGAACGTTGGAACGATAGCTTGTGAGAACGTGGCGCATACGAGTTGTGGTGATGTTGAACTGGGGCAGGGTGGGTGGGCATCAATCCTGGCGGAACTTGTAGCAAGCCATCCTCGCATTGGCATTACTTTTCTAGCAATGAAATTCTGTCTTTGATACTTGCTATCTCTGTTGAAAGATCGGTCTTCAGTTCGTTCATCTTGCTTGTCATGGACGCAGTGAGCTCCACAATCTGTTGGGTTAATGCTGCCATCTCAGATCCTCCTGCCATCGCGGAAGAGCCTGGCTCTGATACCAAGTTGTCGCGTGCACCGGCAAGTGATCGGAGGTTATAACTATGAGTCGCGTGCGGCCGGGAAGTTGGTCCTGCGAGACGATTGGAATCCTCCGTTTTGGCTTGAAGCAACACAGAAGATAGAAGAAGTTGGGCAGAGGACTCAGAGACAGGAGTTGGAGAATTTTCTATCTTCCTTGCAACCAGCCCATGCCTCTATATAAAGAGGATGGAGTACAAACTGAATCAACTTAGAAGTTGTAATCTACTAACACTGAAAATAGTAAACTACCAAAACAAGAATTATATTGCTATTACAGATGCTTGTTCTACTCGGATTCTTGACAGGACACAGTTCCTTTGGTCTTGTTGCCAGCAACGTTCAGATGAGGCTTCCTCCTTGAATACTGATGTCACTGATCTAGAAGTCACAGTAGGTGTGGGTGTGGCAGCAGTGACACTCCAGTAGGTGTTTTGGGAGGCCCAGGAGGTGCTCCACGACGACGATCATATGGCTGTCTAGCACGATAAGCAACAAGCTGATCTAGATGTAACTTGAAGCACTTGTCAACAAGATGATCAGTCCTCTTGCAATGAGAACATATGAACACTCCTGTAGGTATCACTTTGATAGATCTAGACTACTGTGAGAGGCCTAGGACAACATGTGGTGAGGATCCTGAGATAGGCATAAGCGAATGAAGACGAGTCTCTTGTGCAATCAGACTAGAGAGCACCTCAGTCAAAGTCAGTGGAGTGGGATAGTTGAGTAACTGAGTACGAACAGGCTCAAACTCTGATCGAAGTCCCATCACAAACTGATACATGAGCGTTTGCTGAGCATACTCATCCTTGGCAACACAAGACTGGCAAGCAGTTGCAGCCTTCGGTGTCATAGACCCTAGAGGGCCAGTGATATGAGTGAAAGCACTGTAATACTCCTCCATTGACTGATCTGGCTGCTGCTAAATACTATGGAGGTTCTTGAGCAATGTGAAGCGAAGAGCACTACTGGACTGAACATATCTCTTCTCAAAGTATGTCCACATTTGCTTGGCTGAAGTATGATACTCAAGACTCATCCTCAGAGAAATATCAACACTCAGAATAAGGCCAGTAATGACACGATCATCCTTGTTCTGCCAAGCTTTTAATGCCTCAACATCAACCTTCTTTGGATCAGGAGGATCGTCAGTCAAATGAGAGGCCAAACCATAACCCCTAAGAGTAGTCTTGACCAAGGATCAGAAAACCGTTACTGGCTCAAATCCCACCAGGCGGCCGGTAACGGTTATCGGCATTCCTGAAAAAACTCGGTCAAAATGCGTCCAAATAAATTTGAATTTGGGATGTTTCCGCCTGAATTTTGAATTTGAAGTTTTCTGGCCGGTATTTGGAATCCAGGTTCCCACCGGTAAGTTTGGTAATCGGCCGGGTTTTTCATCTCTAGTCTTGACTGAGAAAGCCTATGCTCGGTAGTTCAACCCATCGAGCTTGATGTCCGTGAATTCAAGAGATGAATTATCCCCAAACATTGAGTCAAATCTGACCATACCACACAACATTACTAATCACAGTAGTATAGTGCAACAGAGCAACAGTAGCAGATTAGCAGTACTAATCACGAGAGCAAAGCAGAGCAACGAAGAGCAGTTAACAGATCAACGAGAGCGGTACTAATCACGGCAATACAAGAGCGCATCGCGAGACTAAATACCATGGCTCGTGCACAGAGGAGATACCAGAGGAGGACCACTGGGCAGAGTGAGGAGGACCACTGGGCGGAGGACTCACGGGCGGTGTGGATCCAGAGGAGGAACACCGTGCGGAACTGATGAGGCCGACAGAGAGGACTACCGGGCGAAAGACTCATGGGCGGCGTGATCCAGAGGAGGACCACTAGGCCGGAGCTGTGGAGGTCGACTGCAAATCCGGGCGGCGCACAGAAGTAGACGCCAGAGAGAACCATTGGGCGGAGGACTCACAGGCGGCGTGGATCTAGAGGACCACCGGGCGGAGCTGATGAGGCCGACTGCAGATCCGGTGGCACGCAGAAGTAGACGCCTGCAGAGGAGAGGAGGACCACCGGGAGATCCGGGCGGCGTGGAACCAAGTGATCCAGAGGAAGACCACCCTACGTCGGATCCAGAGAGGAAGACACCGACAGAACGACAGCGGCTATAGAGGTGGAGAAAGCTCTGATACCATGTTAGATAACTTGAGGCCAGGGTTTTGTTATTCACAACTCTTACATTTTATTCATCAATTGAGAAGGTATATATAGACATTTACATAGGCCTCATGGGCTACATGGGCCATATACAACACTCTTAACATACAAGATGAGCCTAAAAGGCAAACTCAATGCGCCCTGGAGACTTACAAAATTGTCACTAGAACACATGGATGGTTCTAGGCTTCTAGCATCTATCTCACTTTGCATGTATATTCTCAATAGTCTGTTAAGGATTAGTGAACATGTTCAATTCTAGAAATATTACCGTTCATGTTACGAATGGCCTTTCCTGACAATAATAAACATAATTTATATCTTATATGCTGACTATATGTGTAATATTTTGAATTCTTCATATTCGGCCACATGTTGTAAGTGGTATTGCCTATTCATAAATTGCCCATGTAAATTGCCTGATCTGGTACACACAAAACTTGCATAATAACTCTGGATCTGCATACAAATCTTCACACAATTTAGCATTTTGCAACTTAATACTGGATATTTATGTTATAACTGGAGCAAATGGGCATGCTCTAAATTGATCTGATAAACCATATCGCAGAAATTGTGGCTTGCTGGCTTCTCAAAAGGAATCCAGGAGATGCATAGAAAGGCTTCATTAGTACTTGAAGATGCCGTCCGGAACATTTACACCGTTGTAGCCTTCTGTGCTGGGAACAAGATAATGGAACTCTACAGATTACATCTTGGTAAGATACTGAAGCAAAGTCTTGTGCACGGATTGGCTATAGGCTTTGGCTTTGGCTTTTCGCAGTTTCTTCTTTTTGCCTGCAATGCCCTTCTTCTTTGGTACACTGCCATTTCAGTGGACCAGCAGCGCCTGACAATAGCCACGGGGCTAAAAGAGTACATTCTCTTTTCATTCGCTTCATTTGCATTGGTGGAGCCCTTTGGACTTGCACCCTACATACTTAAACGGCGGAAGTCTCTTACTTCAGTGTTTGAAATTATTGACCGTGAGCCCAAGATTGATCCTGACGATAACACCGGCTTGAAACCGCCCAATGTCTACGGGAGCATCGAATTCAAGAATGTTGACTTCTCTTATCCAGCTCGTCCTGACATTCTTGTGCTGAGCAATTTTAATCTCAAAGTGAGTGGTGGACAAACAGTAGCGGTGGTAGGGGTTTCAGGATCAGGGAAGAGCACTATCATTTCTTTAATTGAAAGATTCTACGACCCAGTGTCTGGCCAAGTTCTGTTGGATGGCCGAGACCTGAAATCATTCAACCTGAGATGGTTGCGAAGCCACATGGGCCTAATTCAGCAAGAGCCAGTTATTTTCTCGACGACAATAAGAGAGAACATTATTTATGCAAGGCACAACGCAACAGAGGCTGAGATGAAGGAAGCTGCAAGGATAGCAAATGCCCACCATTTCATTAGTAGCTTGCCACATGGCTACGACACTCATGTGGGAATGCGAGGGGTTGATCTCACACCTGGGCAGAAGCAACGGATTGCCATTGCTAGGGTGGTTTTGAAGAATGCACCGATATTGTTGTTGGACGAGGCCAGCTCTGCGATCGAGTCCGAATCAAGTAGAGTGGTACAGGAAGCTCTCGACACATTGGTCATGGGGAACAAGACAACAATCCTCATCGCGCACAGGGCAGCGATGATGAAGCATGTGGATAACATTGTTGTCCTAAATGGTGGTAGGATAGTTGAGCAGGGTACACATGACTCTCTGATGGACCTGAACGGTCTGTATGTTAGATTAATGCAACCCCATTTTGGCAAGGGCCTTCGCCAGCATCGGCTAATGTAATTATTTGTTAGGTGTAGATTATCTTAGGGCATGATCAAGTTCCCTTTCGCTCACTGTCCAGCCACATAGTATCATGGTTATGTTGCTTGCCTTTTTGGCGGAGTTGCTGGCACTGTTCTTAATGAGCGGAATGGTGACTTGGTCTTGACAAAAATTTAGGCTGAAGATTCAGTTAACTTGCTGCGTTGAAACGGTAGGGAACTTATTCCGGAAATAGTTAGCAAGTTTGGAGGCCATTGTAATTGTTGTAATATATGAGTTGCAAACATTCTTTCGGAGGCTCAGGCTCGTGCACCTTTAGCCTCTGTAATGTATTGATTTGGTCATTCACACGTCTGTAAAGAAATGCAGTTCTTAATCGGTCAAATCCCTGGTGCCGTGACTGTACCTGCTTGGTGGTGTGAGTACGAATTGTCGTTTGTCCCCTGGAACAGATGGATTGAGTCCATTTACCCCGGGAAACAAGTAATTCATGTTTTGTTTACGTGTCTAATCAGTTGATAGGTCTGACCTTTTACAGCGTGATATCTAGCTCCTCGCAAGTATTGAGTGGCTCAATGCATGGGCAATGTAGATTCGTTCGGTTCCTCTCGGTCCAAGGCCGAAACAGTACGGTCTACGCGACTACGCCTGTTTCTTCACCGTTGCTACTTGATTGAGCAGGTATGAAGGGCCTCTCCCCCGGCCAGCTTCCACCCAGGCCAGCGGTGGCCGCTGCACGCCGCCGGCAGATTGACGTGGCTGGAGCTGACTGTGCGCCGCGGTGAAGGCGTAGCTCACTGTTGGACGTACTGCAAATAAATGCCCCATTTCCACGCTCTTGGCACGCGCTTTCGGGTTTCCGGCGGACCGGTACGGTGCCGGCCGGCAGTCGGACGCGCGGCTAGGACTAGAAGCAAACGCAGCACCTGCCCGTGCAGGCGGTCTGTGCGTGCCGGTGCCGGTGCCGGTGCCGCGGCCTCTCGCCCCCTACGGCCGGCTGCTTAATTTGCCTGATTGCTTCCGTGTGCGCGCGCCGACACCCGCGCGCCGCGCCGGTGCCGCAGCTCATGTCGCCACCGGCCCAGCCGCGCGCGCGCGCATGGGCAGTCGGACACCAGCCTCGTGTGTCACCTGCTCCTTCCTGGCCTCACCTCGGGCTCCCAACTTTTTAAGCTCGAGCGGCATCGGCAAGATTTCTTATCAGCTTCTCTGAATACCAGCAAGATCATGGATGAAGGTTGGATGGTGTGTTCAGCTTCTCTGAACACGCAGTTTTAGGTGGCACAAAAAAGATTGCAGATTTTGCAATACATGACAGCTTTACCTACCACGTAACGAGACACGCATCTGTCTTGGAATATACATTAATTGCTGGGAAAACTAGGCATTGCCATTCCTCTGCGCGCCTAGCTGACAAGTGAGCGATCACGCGTTCATATCCGAGAGCTTGAACGAGTCCGCGACGACTTTGAGTTTATTACGCAGCCTGCTCCATCGCCGCTCGTTCGCAGTCACGATCAGCGTGTAGTACCTCCCTGCAGGTGACAGTTCAGCTTTCGTTTTTCTCAGAGGGAAACAAGCAAACGATCAAAACCATTCCATTTCTTTACGACTTCGTGGTCTAGAGGCTATCATACCGTTTCCAATGGCAACCGTCGCAAATGCAGATACGCCATAGCCCGGCGACTCCAGATCATACTCAAATGTCCAGTAGTTCTTGCCATCCACCGTACGCTGCCAATGGTGGTACAATAAATTGCTTATTTTGCGGTCTTGTTTATATCCATTCTAATGAAATCAAATGCACTACAACTGAACCACCGAGGTATGCAGCAGACTGGCAATTCCGTGGCTGGTTAACACTTAAGAATTAATGCTTGGCAGCAATGAATAAAATGGAAAACCTCTTGCATGTCATAGATCGTTGGTATTTGATTTGGGGCAGCGTAAACATTGTTTACCAAGTTGAAGATTGCCTGATGTAATATGGATAATGGTCAGAAGAAAGCCAAGGAAAGATAAGAACATTGTTTACAAAGACCAGAAAATACAGGAGATTAAAGGAAAGCCTACCTCATCCATTGGACCTAGGTCACGAATGTCTGTTTTCTCGGTAGGAATGAAGCCCACACGAACGCACTGCAGCGCCAAATTACGATCTTTGAACGCTGAATCATGCCCCAGGAAGTCGAAATCCTAACACGAGACACACAAACAAAAGCATTATGAAATCCCTAGTCAAGAGCTTGTGCACACTATACAAAAAGTTATTGGCATTTGAATTGATGTTCTTGAAGACTAATATGGCAACCTACCCTCCAATCAGCTGGGTAGAGGTACGAATATCCATCTTTTGCATCAACATAAGAATGGTAGTTCTTCGGTATTTCTGGAATCTAGGAACAACTCCAGTTAGTATCAGATCAAAGAATCATAAAGGCTACTTGAGAACTTGTACTTGTACATACCATCCAGACTAGTACTGAAAACAGAACAGCAGAGGCAGTTAAAATGGCCATACCTTCAGCGTATGCAGAGCTGCTCTTTAGTAGGCCAGTGGCTAATGCTCCAGCACCAAGCAAAGCTAATCTCCTCCTTGTGACATCTATAAGGTCAATGTTCAGTGAACAAAATTGTGCCAATCTTCAAAAATACATTGAGATAAACAACACAAATGAATTACTCTTCTCATCCGAGGATGCTTCGCTCGAGCTCACATTGACAACCGATGGAAGAGCCCCATTCAGCCTGGCAGTGACCGTACAATTCGGCGCAACCAACTGAAAACAACACCGAGTTCAAGTTATCACTGATCGAAACTGCAGGGAAACAAATGTCAGAAAACGATGAGAAGACAGCTCGAGCACATACTTGTTTGGAAACGGAGCAAATCAAACTCTGCAGGCTTGCCATTTCACCTTCTGTGGAGCACTGAACCTTAAGAAAGTAGTGTTTATCAGACTACCCCAACTTGGTTAGTTATCCATTGCTGCTGGACTGTGGCTCGCTCTCTTTTCCAAGTGTGTGTGTGAGTGGAGGCCAAGGCAGCCAAGTCAGCACTTCCATTATCCTTATTAGAATTTTTTGGTTCTTTGTCTTGTACTGAGCACTGACTGAAAAAGGGACCATCCATTCCCTTCTGACGGATAACTCGTAACTTGGTCTGTTTCTGGTTGTCCTAATGTGGTAACAGTGTGGAGATACCAGGGCTGTCTGTAATTTTTCACCATCTGAATTTTCTCCGCGGACTTGTCAATCTTCTTCTCCATTTCCTGCCGTGTAGTGTATAGATAAATGTGTTAGAAATAGAATTTCCAGCTTTGCAACAGCCGTCCTGCCCTGCAGGGATGTAAAAAATAGAATTTCCAGCATTGCAACACCCGTCCTGCCCTGCAGGGATGTTTTACAATGCTTTTCATTAAGTTATGCTCTAGTTCGGAAATTCTGAACAAAGCATGATGTCATAGAAAATGCAAATCTGCTCTTATTACGTGATCATGAGATACATATATAAACGCGCCATGTGATACGTTGTTCATTCAACAGCTTCAATGTAACAACAAAGATAATTGATTGTGCCACAGTCAAGCGCAAGATAACTTGGAAGATAATACATCAGTCCGCAACCTAACAGATTTTGCCACGATCAGAAGCAGCAAAACTGTAATAATAAAGCACATTACAACTTGCATAATAAAAGACTGAGCATCAATTGTTCCAGACCAAACTGTTCGCAAATATATCGAAACTTTGAAACAAAATTTCCAGGTTAACATATATTGATGACACCATGATAACTCATAGGCAATATACAACAGCAAAATTAATTTAAGGCTAGTAACTCTTTGGAGCAGGTTTCACTAATCCTAGCCCAGAACCACTCCCCAAATGCTTAAAATTCCTCGCTTCTAAGCGGACATCGTGTGCGGAGAACCCAGTTCCTCCTTTCTCCAAAGGAACCAAATTCCTCTCTTTGCACGGTTTGTTGCACACCAAGCAGACCTTATCTGTTGCTAGGAACTTGTCAGAGCACTTCTTGCAGAAGACATGGCCACAGGTGCTGATCGCCACCAGGGACATGGTGTTTGTGAGAGTGGACTTGCAACTGGGGCACATGTAGCTCTTCTCCACTGACTTCTTGTACTTCTGGTCAGCGTTTTCCTCGGTGAAAGAGATAGGAAAGAGTGATTTCAACTTGAGCTTCTCCTGCCCCTCGGGGCAGATTGTGTCAGTGGAGGGTGCCTCTACCTTCACAGTAGCTTCCGGGGTAGCTGACGGAAGCCAGAACGCCTTCATGTTGCGGAGGGCTTCCTCTTCAAAGGAGGTAACCTTCACACTGTTTGCTCCATGAAAACCATTCTTGTCTTGGGAACCGCTACGATCATGGTATTGGGGGACAGCTCCATGATTCTGCTGATCAAAAGCGTCCAACTCCTTAGACTTTTGCAGCATCAGCTTCTCCTCCTCCTCTTCCTTCTCTTGCTTTTTCTGGGCCTCATGAGCTGCGAGTTTGCTGGAAGAACAAGGATAAACACTCAGCAAAATAAAAATATGGAGGGAGTATATACATCGTACAAATCCAATGACGAAGCAAAATAATTTTATCCTAAAATTCAGGGGTGAGCTCGCACAATACTACCATTAGTACTAGTGACTGACTGCCACCAATCCAAACTCACTAACAGGCCAAAGGCCCATCCCCGGATCGAATTTCCATTGTGGCGTGAAATTCATGCACCACGAGATCTCCAGCGACTGAAACATGCTAAAAGGGGCCTCCTCAGCGCCATAAATGCCACGCTTCCATAACTACAACAACCAAATCCATCAGGAAGCCAAGAATCCTTGGAGCAGGGTTTTAATTGGGTAGTAAACCCAGCACTCCATCCAAGCAGTAACATACCAACTTCACAAATCACAATCCTTGCCCTAAAAAGTAGCAGTCCGGAGATGACCAAGGAAGGAGCGAATCGGGGGAGAGGAGAGGGAGAGGGCGCGCAGACCTACCGCTTGATGCCCTTCTTCTGCGCGAGGAGGCACTCGAGGATGCACTCCTTGCAGAAGGCGTGGCCCTTGGGGCAGCAGAGCGGGTCGAGGAGCGGCTTGAGGCAGAGGCAGCAGGCGTCGAAGGGCTTGATGGAGTCCTTGCCGAGCCGCTCCCGCTGCGTGCCGTACCCGAGCTTCCGCTTCTCCTCGTACGTGAAGAAGGCGAGGTCGTTGTTGTTCTTCGAGTGCCGCTGCGGCATCTTCGCTCACCGCCGGCGACGACGACCCTCCCCTCCTCTTCCGGCCGGCGGGTGCGAGGAGCAAGCACCAGGAAGGCGACGCGACGCGAGGCTGTGACTGTGAGGTCGGTCGGGGTCTAACCCTAGATCCGAAGGTTGTGGAGAAGGAAGATGGGAAGGGGATGGGGTTGTGGAGAAGGAAGATGAGACACGAGGTGGGCTCGGCTCGGCTCGGCTCGGCTCCGTGTCTGGGTCGAGCTGGGACTCCATGCGCGAGTCTCCGACGGGCCGCGGCCTAGCTACGTACGGCCCAGCCTTCTCGTCTACCTTCGCCGCGCGTGTTCGCGTGTCGTTATGGGCCGGACTACGTGTGATGTGGGAGTCCGTCTCGTCGCAGGCACGGCGGCCGGCAAGTCGCTCGCACGCAGCGTGCTCGCGGGATCCGGCATGCGAAGACGAGGTCGCAGAGGCGTCGGCGGACGGTGGCATTTGCGGGGAGTGGCACGGGCGGAGAGCGAAACATGTCAGCGTATGTTGTTGCCTGCGCGGACCAGGGCTGAAATGAAGTCGGGACAGTATTGGTCTCATGGCCCACTGTAATTCCAAAACTGGCTCCTTTAGCACGAAATTTTCATTTTTGGCTCCTTGATCGCGCCTGCTGCGGCTGTGCAACGCAGGAACGCAGGTGCTGCGCCGTCGCGACGCAGCACCTTCCGCCTTTGCCAGCAAAAGCAAAGAGCGAAGAAGGCTGCGTGCTCAGCGCAGAGAAGAAGTCGCGCGCGCCGGCGCAAGAGATGCAAGAAGCTCCAGTAGCAAAGATGCAGAAGACCAGCCGCAGCATGCATGGAGAGAGAAATGAGAAGAGGGAGAGAGGAGAAAAAGAAAAAAGAAAAAAAATAGAAATTTATAGAAAATTCAATAAAAATTTTTGGAATATGAATATATTTAATAAAATAATTTTGAATTTAAATGAAGTTCATTTTAGTCATTTAAAATATTTTTTATTTTGTAGAATTTTTCAATTAAGCTTTAATTAATCCATCGAACATTCATTTTATTTTGTATGCCTACATGTCGTGTATCTCTACATTACATGTCGCAAAGTTCATTTACTGTCGTGTATCTCTACATTACATGACGTATGCCTTTGCGACGTTGTTGTTCTCCGGCGATACGACGTTCACAAAATGTTATTCCGAGTCTAACAAATAGTTTTCCAGAAGTAGGGGAAAATATAGCATTTTCGAATATCCCACAGCCTTCTCCTCTAGACCGCAAATATATCTTGCTATCAAGACATAGATATCACCAAAACGTAACTCAGCAAATCTCACATACATTTCAAGTCACATTGAATCATGAAACCCTAATTTTCGTAACCTAAAATTCGTACAAACATAACACGTTTATGAAATTGGGGGAGAGATTACGTGGCGTTTCAGGATGAATAAAATTATAGCAAATTTACACAACCGAGTGCATTGTGTCGGGGTGCTCCACGTAAAATTTCATAATTTATTGAAGTCGCCTCTTTTTATTTTATGTATGCCCACACAAGCACAATTTATATTTCGATGGATTAATTAAAGCTTAATTGAAAAATTCTACAAAATAAAAAATATTTTAAATGACTAAAATGAACTTCATTTAAATTCAAAATTATTTTATTAAATATATTCATATTCCAATAATTTTTATTGAATTTTCTATAAATTTCTATTTTTTTTTCTCTTTTTCTTCTTCTTTTCTCCTCTCTCCCTCTTCTCATTTCTCTCTCCATGCATGCTGCGGCTGGTCTTCTGCATGCTGCGCTGGAGCTTCTTGCATGCTGCGGCTGGAGCGCGCAGCTTCTTCCTCGCCGCTACCGAGCACGCGCTGCTTCGCCGCTTTTTTCTGGCAGCAAAGAAGGTGTCGTCGCGTCGCGACGGCAAAGACTGCTGTTACACATGGCAGCAGCGCGATCAAGGGGCCAAAAATAGAAATTTCGTGCTAAAGGAGCCAGTTTTGGAATTACAGTGGGCCATGAGGCCAATACTGTCCCGACTTCGGCTGAAATTTAGGAGTACAAATGGAACGTTGTCATTTGCATGCGCTACTAGGCCACGCGTTGTCTACCTGCTCTGCTAGCTACCATGCTGCATATAGGCTCGTGCCACACAGCGCTGTCTAGTTGTCGCCGTACCTTATGCCTACGTGAACCGCCCAGCACGTCCAAGCCTACGGCCGCACGCCGACCGCGGCGCTGGTTGCTAGGGTTTGCCACGATGGGAATTGAAGAATTAGTTACGGATTAGAGTGAGACTTGATGACTAGTAGGATGAGAACAGAGTAAGAGTGAGATAGATGAGTTTGATGGACTTGACTAGTTGGCTCAGGATAACAACAACCAACACTTGACTTAACGTAGCCTATACAAAGTAATTTCAGTCTAAATCATTTTATTATTCTTCTCTTACTCTAGAGCAACTAAGCTTCAAACATAGCAGCCGATGGACAGGGGTGCTACGAGAGGTACTCCGCCGACAGCATGATATTGATCCTGTTCGCGACTGTTGAACAGCGGGAAAATGCTGTGATCTCCATGTAGCGTTGGGAATGTACCGGGAAGAGCGTTTCGTTCCGACTGTCGTAAGACAAACATAAGCTTCAGTGCTTCGCACCGGAACCTCAAGGTCATAACTGGACGGTGCAGACAGCATGGGTTACATGTACAGCTGATGCAATACATATCACAACGCCTTCACTGTCTTTTGCAATGAACCAAACTGCCTGCGCCACACACACACACACACCTTGAGCCTGGAAGAAGACAGGATTATTTCGAATATGCAGAGACAAAAACGGCAGTTATCATCACACATAGCCTTCTACTTTCAAACCATTCCCGGCAGTTCCATGGCGCAAAATGCAAACACTAACATCGAGTTTGACTCCTCGAGTCACCGGTGCTTGTGAACAACGGACCCAACACTGACCTAGGAAGTGTGATTCTTGGCTGCTGTGTTAACCACGGCAGCGCGATTGTACACTGCTCCAGTGCAGCGTTGCTCGGTGAATGAAGGGTGAACCTTAATTGGTCCAGCATCCGTGACAGACTGAAGCAATGGACCTGCGTCACATACAGCTTGGGCTAACTTACCTTTCCGCGGTAGGGGCATCTGTTCAGCTATGAGATCAGATGCACCAGGATTTTTCCCCCAGGTCTGGGCTTGCCGTGTTGGAGCAAAATCTTGTGGTGATTCTGCAGCTTCCACTAGGAACATGTCAGCATCAAAAGAACCCTCCTCGAGGATGTGAAGTCACGGTTAAGCGGTGTGATCACATCGACCTCGACACGCTTCTCGAAGAGTTTCTGGCTAAACGCTCTAACTTCTCATGTTAATTACTTGGGGCTCCCACTCCATCACAAAAGACTCAAAAAGGTTGATTTTCAGCCTCTATTGGACAAAGCCGGGCAAAGACTGGTAGGGTAGGTTGTTGACCTGTGTCGGTCGCTCCACTCTGGTAAAAATCAGTGCTCTCTTTGATTCCGATCTACTACCTCACAACCTTTAAAGCTCCAAAATCCATCCTTCATACTCTGGACCTCTTGAGGAGGTTCCTTTGGACAGGGGCAGAAACGTTAACAGAAGGCAAATGCAAAGTAAACTAGGAAATAGTGTGTCGGCCAACAAAGTTTGGCGATCTGGGGATCCTCAACCTCAACCTCTCTAAATTTACAAGGGCTCTCGGACTTTGTTGGCTATGGCAAGAATGGAAGACCAAAAACAAACCTTGGGTCAGCATAGGCATACCTTGCGATGATACCGACAGACGTCTCTTTTCGGCGGCCACCTCAATCATTCTAGGCAATGGGGAAAAAAGCAGAGTTCTGGACTTCACCTTGGCTCAATGGGATTTCCCTCAGGACTTTGCCCCGGAAATCTACTGTCTTTCCATCCGAAAAAATAGAACAGTCTTTGCGACGCTTCAGGACAACCGTTGGATACAGGATACAAACATGCAAGGTGAAGTCTCAGTTGGGCTAGTCAACCAGTTTCTAGGCTTTTGGAAAAGAGTCCACCAAATCACCTTAGATCCATCCGCCTCGGATGAGATCACCTGGAAGCAATCCTCAAAGGGGGGATATTCAGCAAAATCAGTTTACGATTTGCAATTCCTTGGATCAATGACAACGGATTTTAAAACATCATTTGGAAAACCTCGGCGCCCCCTAAATGCAAACAGTTCGCGTGGCTAGCAATTCAAAACAGACTCTAGATCTCGGACAGACTGCAAGTTCGGGGTTGGCCAAACCAGGGCTTTTGCCCTCTCTGCAGACAAGCCCCAGAATTGGTTATCCACTTTTTGTCAGAGTGTAGGTACTCTTGTCGAGTCTAACATTCTATGGCAGACTGGTTGGGCTGTGCGCCGCTTAGGCCATCCTACTGGCCGGCGATGCCACTGCTTCCTATGTTCTTGTATTGAATGAGATTATAATAGGGTGTCTGGTGTTTGAGATGAACAGTGTGCAACTAATTAAGGCTACTCTTCTGTTGTGTCCAAGTCCTTCTTCTGGGTGTCTGGTGTTTGAGATGAACAGTGTGCAACTAAGACTACTCTTCTGTTGTGTCCAAGTCCTTCTTCTGTCTTCCAGCGTCCCTTATATACAGCATTGGAAGGGTGGCAGTTGGTGTCCATGGAAAACATCCTGTCGGTTCCATCCATCTACACGCGTCGAGCAATAACTGTTAGTGAGACATTCTCCACGTGCAACCATTGTGTAGTTATTCTCAGAGTCAGTAATAGGTACAGTACGGTTACAGTTATGTCGGAGAGACAAATACCTAATGTTTATTCAAAACTTACCACACGGTAGATATACCCCTGGTCGATGAATTGAGCATGTATATATGTCTGATTAGTGGTTGTGGACTCCTCGGACTAGAGGGGCGGTCGATACCCGATATGACTTAGATATATTCTTTCCCCACCAAGGATACATGCGAGAGCTATCTGATCGTGTCTTGCTCGGACAGCTACTGTAGACAGTGGAGTATATTTATTTAATCCTCGTGGGAAAAAACCCAGATAGAGCACGTCAACCATCGTAGAGACGCCGCTGCTGGCTTGCGTTCCTGCACCGTTTTGTCCGTTTCTACCACTTCAATCGTTATTAATGAAGCAGAACCCAGGGTCAAGAAACTCGACAGTAAAGAGAGAGAGAAACATAGAAAAGAATGCCATCAAATTCATGATTACTTCTGTTTGTGGTTTGAACTTAACAATCTGCTGTTGACTTTGCACGGCATATTTCAAAAACATTGTTGACTTTGCGCAGCTCGTTGGTTCTGAATAATGCTACTCATTGCTAGCTAGTGCTAGGTCCAGTCGAAGCTACCACCCTGGAGTTGATTGATGTCAGTTGCAATTTTTTTCTGGCTATTATGCCAGTCAGCTGAGCAGAGTGACCATGCTAAGGAATATGGCTGACTTGCCAAGTAGGGATTGTTTACACGGCTAGATTAGTTGACTTCGGCTTGGTCCCAGAGTTCTAGAGGGTCAACAAGCGTAATGTTGTCTTAACAAGCCAATTGAAAAATAATGAAGCTTACTTGCAGTTTTTGCCATCATAAAGAGTGCAACTCAAAAGTCAGAATGCAAGAATATTCTGCAGACTTGAGTGGCTAGCTTCACGTTGAGCTTAGCAGACTAACCTGAAAAACATTGATGGTCAGCTGGCTCCCGCTCATCCTGGATACTCTACAGGCCTGTATTACAGCTGAACTGTAGGAAAGTAAATTTCATTTTAATTTAATCTAAACTATGTCTGAATAATAATCGAGAAGAATTGAAAATAGAATTGCCAAGCACGTTGGAGAATGCATGCATCGTTAACAGAGATAGTATGGCAAATAGAAACTCCTGAAAATATCAACTAATGCTTGTTTCAAGATTGTTCTTTCCTTAACAACGAAGGACACGAGAAAAGGTTGTGGACCTTCTACCTGAGGCTGAGCTTGTCACGCCAACTCCAATCGAGGACCCTTTGACTAGAGGCGAGCTTCTTTCTCTTGAGGCTGCGGCAGGCAAGCTAACATCAGATGCTGCAGGAGAGCAAGAGGCGCTGTCCAGGGAAACAATTTTGTTTTGAAATTTATTTCGTAGGGTAACAAAATTAACAAAATTACGGTTATAATTGTTATGAATATTGTGTATATTTATTCAGAGGCTCAATGACCAATATATATAAAGTGTACAAGTGGTGTATACCATATACAGATAAGACAATACAAAATGCAGATAAGTAAATACAAAAGAGTTTATATTCTAACACCCTCCCTCAAATGCAAGGAGCATGCAATAGCATTGCATTTGGAAAAGGTTAACACTAAAATATGAAAAATTCAAAATCCGAGTTTTGGTAATGTCGTCATAGCATGCAGCTCTTGAAAAATATATCGAGTATCAAAAGATTTTCTTCCATTTAGAGTCACGCAACAGCCCATAAAACACAAAGTGCAGAATATCAAACATGCCATTGCAAAAAAAAAAAAAAGATATACCAAAGCAGAAGCGTTGTCGTTGTCGCCCACCACGAGCTGCCCCTTGTTTCAATGGGCCGCGGAAACGTGTCAATCCTATGCTAATCCCTCTGAAAAGCTCACTTTGTGATGTTATAATCCAAGTTGTGGTCGCTAGATTAATCGAGAAATCTTCGTGATGACTGTAATTGACAAGGAACATCCAATCCGATCAAAGTCTCGCAGGACGAAGAAGGGTTATATAGTGGTGAGCTCATGCATGACAGGCGCAGCACTATGGCCTGAATGCTGGATTCAGTGCACCTGCTGTCAGCAGATAGAGCAGTTCCAAGGAACAAACCCAGGAAAACCCTGCATTTGTTTCATATTCCATTGAACAGTTTACCCGCATCTCAAAAGTATTTTTTTCCCTTGCATTATATCTTCATCTTAGAACTTAACATAGCTAGACATCAAATTGGCAGGTAATGCCTTTACATTTTCTCTGGTATTCACAGTGGCATTCCTTCTCTCTTGGTATCATTCACAAACATCTGATTTCCGGTTTTTTAAAAACGATTTCCTGGTCAGAAGAACGCACCAAAAACATAAAAAAGACAGACACATATATGAACAATTTGAGTTGCCATGAACATTTTGATAGGGGCTATTTGGAGATATTCCTTTAGTCACAACTGCCTACAGCAACTCGGCCTTAGCGTAAAGAATTTGTTAGAAAGGGCATCATTATGGGCGACATATCTGGTGCACATGAGGGCTTCGGTGAACATATGCACATACGCGATTTGACCTCTTGATTCACAAATCTACGACCGAGATCGTTCTTTACATCTAGTCTTAAGATCAGATCTCAGCTTAGTGGATATATAATAAGATCTAGCACAAACTTAGTCCAAATAGTTTCAAAAGAAAATATATGTAACACATACTTTTGTTAAGTTTGAGATAGGTATTCCAGAATAATTCGAATTTAAAATGGTTCCTTTTTTAACAAAACAATTAACTTTAAAATTTTGTAGCAGGTTGAATCAAGTAAAGTTTTGAATTCGAATTACAAATAAATATAGGTTAAAAAAATAAAATTGTATATAAAATTTCAAATTCCAAAGTATGTAAAAATTTTCTAGCATAATAATAATTTGGGATATATGTTAAATTTGATATGAAATACATTCATTTAAAAGAGAAACAATACGAAATCTATTTTTTGTTGCACCTGGTGTATCCCGTATGTCATGGGCGATTATCCATATATATATAACTTGATCTATAATGTTAGTGCATTTTTTTAAAAGGTAAGTGTTAACTCTAATGAGTTCCTTTCCTTGTAAACATTGATTATTTCCAATTAATGTGGTGCAAACTGCAAAGACAGTATTACCTTTTGATGGTCAAAGTGACTTCTAACGCCCTACATGGTAATAGATCACCGTGACCATTAGATCAAATAAATCCCCTACGGTTCTCATGAAAAGTGCTGTACCTTAAAAAAAAACCATTTGATGATCTTTGACCTCTAATTGCAGTATTAAGCTATGTTGCTTACAGGCAATGTCATCGGCCCAGACATGCACTGTGTTTTCGCTTTAACTACTTACTGGAAATAATAAAGTGCGAGAAAGTAGCTAATTTTAGCTTCTGAACTTCTTGTTTGAATATTGGAAGCGAAGTTGATCTAGGTTTGTGTGGATGTATACATTGCAATTCTTTTTATTCTTTGTGTCGGTATTTATTATTATTATTATTATTATTATTATTATTATTATTATTATTATTATTATTATTATTATTATTATTATTATATCTATACCAGGCCGCGTCGATGAACGACATAAACAAAACAAAAAAACTAATGCAGAAGAATTCTACTTCCTCCCTGTCTGATATACATCATGAGTTCGTGGTGCACCAAGCAACTGCCAATTAATCACGCATACCACGTTTGTAGAAAAACTGTATTCTAGTTGGAAAAAAAATGGAACAAGCTAAAACTTCTCACCAGCATGTGTGTTCTCGAAGAAAAAGGGCATAGAGGTTGCAAATTAGGAGTGTGGCTTATAGAGAGTTCATGTAGATAAACTGTAGATTAATCAAAGGAGGCTCCTTATCTTTCAAAGAAGCTACCATAGATTAATGAAGGCTATACCCCCTGGTACTCTCGTAGCGACGACAGGTGCATATGACTTGAAAGAATCTATATAGAAATTAAAGTACGTCCCTCTCACCGAAAGCTAGCTAGATAGCGTCGTCAACTACTAATCAGAAGATAAGGGAATTAATTCAGATCCCTCACTCTTCAGACCTCCAAAAGTCCCAGTTACTTGCCGAGATTGCCAACCCATTAACAGCACTCCAATCCGATAAGGAGCTACTAGCTATAGCCCACTTGCAATCCGATAGGAAAATGACCTCAGTCTCGCAGGGCATGCACAGTGGTCTAGGTAGAAGACGAACGCATCGAACGACCTAGCTAGCTAGCTTGTATAATGCGACCAAACGGCTCACTTCGCGGCGGCTAGGCTCGGCGCTTTCCCGGCTTCCCGCCATGCTTGTCGTCACCAAGACGTACGATATAATACTGCGGCGTAACTAACCTCTTCCTTCCTAGCCAAACAAAGCAAAGCTAAGCTACGCTAAAGCTGACGTTAATATCTTACAATTCGATTATTCAAGGAAGGAAATTAGCAAGTGTCGCACTCGATATGCTGTAGACTTCTCTGACTATAAATACACACCGGATGCTCCTCATCTTTTTCCCATCGAAACACACCTCCAATATTAACTCTTAATTAAGTCGGGTTCGTTCCTTTCTTCCTTTCTCTCTCTCGCTTTCCTTTTGCCGGGTTTTTGATAGATCGATCTGGTGTTTTGTTCTTCAATGGCTAACGGCAAGAGGTCTAGGCAGCAGGCCGAGGAGGCGGTTGGCCTGCTGGACAGCAGCGAGATGGCGCGCATCCTGCTGCTCTTCTCCGGCTACCACCACCACAGCGGTGGGGTCGCGTCGCCGGACATGCGGGCGGCGCCGGAGAGGGTGTTCGAGTGCAAGACCTGCAACCGGCAGTTCCCGTCCTTCCAGGCGCTGGGCGGGCACCGGGCCAGCCACAAGAAACCGCGCCTGGCGGACGAAGCCGCCGAGCCGGCCAAGCCCAAGGTGCACGGGTGCTCCATCTGCGGGCTCGAGTTTGCCGTCGGGCAGGCGCTCGGTGGGCACATGCGCCGCCACCGCGCGGTCATGGCGGACGGCCTCCGGCTTGGCCTCGGCCTCGGCCTCGGGCCGAAGGACGACGGCAAGAAGGCGGCGGCGGCGGCGGCCGAGCTGGTGCTCGACCTGAACGTGCCGGCGTTGGAAGAGGAGCCGGATCGCACCAAGCTGGGGCTCGCCGTGGAATTCCCCATGGTGGTTGACTTCCCACGTTAAGATCAGCACGAGATTTTACGTCTCCACACAAGTTTTGGAATCTAATATTTACAATTTTCCATTGCGCTACCCGAGAAATCAACCCTTGGAACATTACAAACAGTAATACATATTTGGGTTTGTCTATCCATCATTCACAAAAATTGGCGGATTTAGCCTACAAAATCTGTCACTTTTTCAACCGCACGATCTCAATCCAACGGTCCAGATCCTTCCCCTTATTTCTATACAAGCCAAACCTAACCCAACCTCATTCCCCATCCCCTCCGCCCCCCCTCCCGCTGCCTCATTGACGCCGCCCCAGGCGCCGACGAGGCCCGCTGGCCCCACCCCAGCCACCGGCCCACCACCACCGTCTCCTCTTCCTCCACCGGCACCGCTCGCCTCCTACGCTACCGCTTCATCTTCCTCCCCCGCCGCCCCTCACTACTACAAAATAGACAATAGTAGACGTCTCATCACAGACGGATAAAATGGAACCGCCTGTGTTGGGTCTGTCGGGCCTATCATAGACGGTTTGTATTACAAACCGTCTGTGATACTCAGTATCATAGACGGTTCTATTAAAAAACCGTCTGTAATAATTCACAGACGGTTCTATTAAAAAAAACCATCTGTGATAATCTCCAGTATCACATACGGTTCTTTAATAGAACCGTCTACGATACTATTACAGACGGTTTGTGCGAACCGTCTGTGATAAGTACCTCATCACAGACGGTTGGTGATACGAGCCGTCTGTGATATGTCATTCACAACGCGGGAGTTCCAAAATTTTGAACGCGTACGCGGGAGTAGCAGGAGTCCTTATATATAGCCGGTCCTCCAACCTCCCGCAGTCCTCCTCCTCTAGTCCTCCTCCTCCCCGTGTCGGCGTCCTCCCTCTGCACTAGCCTCCTCCCCGCGCTGATCCTCCCAGGCGCGCATTGCCGTCTTCGGCCCCAACAAGCTCGAAGAAAAGAAGGTTAGTAGTGAGTTTTTACTAATTAGATTAGCTGCGAGCTTTGTTTTTGCATAATGCTGTAACAATGGTGGCATGGTGCTTGCGTGCGTGCGCAGGAGAGCGATATCCTCAAGTTCTTGGGGTTCATGTGGAACCCTCTGTCGTGGGTGATGGAGGTGGCAGCCGTCATGCCCATCGTGATGGCCAACGGCGACCACCACCCGTCGGCCTGGCAGGACTTCGTCGGCATCATCGTGCTCCTCCCCATCAACTCCACCATCTCCTACATTGAGGAGCGCAACACCGGGAGCTCGGCCAAGGTGGCGGAGGCAGCGAAGAGGCGGACGGCCAAGGGGAAGGCCGCTGTGGCCACTTGCAAGCTATACATTTAGTATTTTTTTTTTGGTAGTTGAAAAAACTATCACAGAACCGTCTGTGATAATTACTATCACAGACG
The DNA here is from genome assembly GCA_036346255.1 of Ampelocalamus luodianensis. Taxonomy (NCBI): domain Eukaryota; kingdom Viridiplantae; phylum Streptophyta; class Magnoliopsida; order Poales; family Poaceae; genus Ampelocalamus; species Ampelocalamus luodianensis. The sequence goes on along the minus strand of CM070622.1, from coordinate 18,255,149 downwards.
GTTCTTTTTCAGAACTGTCTGTGAAAATATACTATCACAGACGGTTCGGAAGTAGAACCGTCTGTGATAGCTACTATCACAGACGAACTTTTTCAGACGGTTCAGAAAACCGTCTGTGATGACGGTTCCGAACCGTCTGTGATGTGGCTGTGTGTAGTAGTGCCTGCTCCTCCCGTGCTCTCCCTGCTGCCACCTTCTTCCCCGTCTCCGGTGGCTACCGCCGTCGGATCCGCCATCGCCACCCGTGTCGCCTCTGCTCCTCTACGCCGCCCTTGCTCCTCTCGTGCTCCCCCGCCACCACCTTCTTCCCCGTCTCCGGCGGCTACCACCGTCGGATCCGCCATCTCCACCCTCGCCTCCTAATTTCTAGTCGATTCCCGTGCTCCCCGCAAACCTCCTCCACCCACCGCCCTCCTCCGACCCACGGCCGGCTGCACTACCGCCCCTCCCTCCCTCTATAGCCGGGCCCCAGTGAACCCAAAACCTAATCCGGCGAAGCCCCATCCTAACTCGTCGCTGTCGCCGCCGCCGGAGAAGACAATAATGCCACCGGCCGGAGCACGAATCATGGCCCGGATCTAAAGGTCAAAAATCTGGCTGATTTCCTAAAAAAAATCATTCGACTGATGTATAGCAGATCCGTACATTTTTTTTCTCTAAAAACGCATTCAGAACTTCTAATGTTTCAGGAGCTCTATATTTGCATGGTTTGACGTTTCGCGGTATTTGTAATAGACATTTTTCCTCTCTTTTTTCAAGGGGGCAACATATACAATTTATCTCATTATTTCAGCGAATATTTAGTCTTTCAGTTTTTGAGTCTCATGCTTTGTTTATTTTCCCACGGGAGTTCAGTTTTTTTTACTCCTCAATCTTGCGGCTTATCCAATATGAATGTAACCTCTTCAATGACGAGAGTATTATACAAATTGATCCATTCCTAATAGCATGATGCGTGCTGATTGTCATGATTCCTCTTGACAAAGTTGGCATGGCAAAGCACAAGATGTTCCGTTGAAAATGAACATGCACTACCAGAAACCGCGTTTTTCCCGAGTGCCCAAAACACTCGAGAAATTAACATAAACACTCGGGATATAAATTCCCAAAGGTCAGCCATCGGGAAACAACACTCGGGATCGTTTAGTCGGGTAAAGAACAGTTTTCCGAGGGTAACACTCGGGAAACAGATAACACTCGGGAGAAAAGATGTCTCAACGGCTTAACCAACTGTAACGGAAAACTTTACCGAGTGTTGACACTCGGGAAAGTAGTGAAAGTGGCACTTGGCATCATTTCTGTCCCGAAAGTTGCCCTGAGTGTAAACACCCGGGAACAGTTTTTCTTTCTCGATTGTATGGCAAACAATCACACTTGGGAAAGTTCCCCCAGGTGAGTGCCAAAAACAGGAAATATAGCCACGTGGCCACCCTTTCCCGACGAGCCACGAAAATTTCCCCAAGTGTCGACACTCGGGAAACACTTGATAGATTTCCGAATATCACAGACGGTTCTTGTTAATAGCTGCCTGTGAAGCATCACATACAGTTTTAAATACTAACGATCTGTGATGTCTCTAAATATCACAAAACAATTTTTAATAAGAACCATCTATGAATTATCACAGAAGGTTTTAAATACAAACAGTCTGTGATGTATCCGATTATTACAAACAGTTCTTAACAAGAACCGTCTATGATATGTGCCATTAAATACCCGACCGTCCTAATAGATCTGTCTGTAGTGAGATCTGTATGTTATATGCAGCTGCTTTGAAGGAAGCGGCCGGCTTTAGGGCGTTTGGTGAAAGAAATACCGTAGATTTGCAAGTGTGTTTGTAGATCTATTTGTTCTTGGTGATCTAAGGTTAGTATTTGCTTCTAATTATATGCATTATAATTTAGAGAGATGATAGCTAGGTTTAGATCTAGCTTGGTAGTTTGCTGAAATTTAAGAATGGGTCTCACTATTCTTTGTCTACTTCAATATATTCTTGCTTGATATATATATATATATATATTATTGCTTCATAAATATATCGTAGCTAGCTGCTTTAGGAGCACTAATATAATTTAACACTAATTTATTACGTGCGTAACGTAGATGGACCGAAGCTGGATATACGTTGAGAACCGTGTAAGTGAAGAGTACATTGATGACATGTCTGCTTTTAGAAGAGCTGCCAAGAAGTATATGTTGAATAAGAGGATAAAATTTATGTATTATCCATGTATTGATTGCGATAATATGAAGATGTTTACCAACTCAACGCAAATCGAAACACACTTGATTCGAAGGGGTTCAAAGAGGAGTATACATATTGGACAAGTAACGGTGAAGAGCAGATTATACCAGAAGTAGTAACATCATCGAGGGAGATAACGATATGTCAGATTTAGACTGTGCTTTTGATAAGGTTAGGTTGCACGATGATAATCTAGATCAGATGCTATACGATACAGAAGGGAACTATAGTGAGAGAGAGTTTGGTAAATTCGAGGGCTTAATAGAGGACTTAGGGAAACTTTTGTTCTCGAGCTGCAAGATGGAATACACAAGGTTGTCATCTGTGCTTAAACTGCTGAAATTAAAAACAAGCAATGGTTGGTCCTACAAGAGTTTCACGGCGTTGTCATGTCTCCTAGCGGACATCCTTCCGGAGGGAAACATATTGTCTAGAACTACCTGCCAAGCCAAGAAGGTTCTGTGTCCATTGGGAATGGAAGTGGAAAGAATACATGTATGTCCGAACGATTGTATCTTCTACCGTAAAGAGTATACAAACATGCATGTATGTTAGGTGTGCAAAGCATCTCGATACAAGCATAAGAATCACTCCAATGATGGCGAGGGCATCGAGGTGAAGCAAAGACCTCCCACTAAGGTGCTGTGATATCTGTTTGTAATTCCCTGTTTGAAGCGTTTATTTGTGAACCGAAAGGAGACAATATTGCTACGTTGACACTCGGAGGAGCGTAAGAAAGATAAAAAATCTAAGACACCCTATTGATTCTGCCCAGTGGACAAACTTCGAGAGGAGCTTCGAAAACTTCGGTGCGGAACTGAGGAATATAATGTTTGGATTGAGTACAGATTGAATGAATCCTTTTGGTAATATGAGCAGCCGACATAGCACCTGGCCCGTGAATATATGTATGTACAATCTTTCTCCTTGGCTGTGTATGAAGCGGAAATAGATTTTGATGTCACTACTTATCCAAGGGCCGAAGCAACTTGGGAACGATATTGGTGTATACCTAACACCATTGCCGAAAGATCTTGTGACATTGTGGAACGAAGGGGTACATGTATGGAATGCGTATAAATGAGATAACTCTACTTTATGTGTCATATTGTTCTACACCATCAATGATTTTTCTGCCCTTAGTAACTTATCGGGGTTTAGTACAAAAGGAGTCAAAGCATGTCCATACTACTTAGATGATACTAAGAGTGTGTGATTGAACAACTCATGCAAAACTGTGTACATGCGTCACCGTAGGTTTCTTCCCAATTATCACCCATACCGCAAGATAAAGAAACAATTCGACGAAAATAAGGAGGACAGTTCAGCTCCAAGGGCTTTTAGAGGGAAAGAGACATATGGTATGGTTAAGGATATCGATGTTGTGCTTGGAAAGGGACATAAATTGAGGATCCGTCAGAAGAACATCTGGAAAAAGCGATCAATTTTTTGGGACTTACCTTATTAGAAGTACTTAGAAGTTGCCACTGCATCGACATCATGCATGTGGAGAAGAATGTATGTGATAACTTGATTGGTCTCTTACTGAACATTCGTGACAAAACAAAAGATGGTGTCAACGCATAGCGTGACTTGGTTGATATGAACATAAAGACCGAGTTAGCACCGAAATAGACCGATAAAGGTCGAACGTACCTTCTCCCAACTTGCTACACTATTTCCAAGGCCAAGAAAAATAAAATATGTCAGAGCTTGCATGGTGTGAAAGTTCCGACCGGTTACTCCGTCAGCATGAAAAAAACTTGTTTCTATGAAAGATTTAAAATTAATTGGTATGAAGTCTCAAGATTATCATGTGATGATGACACGAATGCTTTTTATTGCAAGTAAAAGTATTTTACTGAACAAGGTTTGAGTGGCAATCATGAAACTGTGTTATTTTTTTAACTCAATTGCTCAAAAGGTCATCGATGACACATATTTATAAGCCATACATAGCAGATGGTAAGTATGTTAGCCTCATTGAATAGGGTATATGCACAGAGCATAAATGAACAAGTTGGGATAAAATAATCTAAACATAGCTGGTGATGAAGGTGAAGATTGAGGAAAATGGTTGTCTAGTTGGCAAATGATGAAAGGGACAACTACTATGGTCTCAAAGCAGGCCATGCCCTCGGTGGGGAGAGGCGGGCGGCGCGGATGGGGAGATGCAGGCGATGCGGGTTGATCCGACGCGTGGTGCAGCAGGACATCGTCGGCGAGGTCAGGGGCGACTAGATCCGGTGGGGAGCATGAGAGGAGAGGGAGGGAGGGTAGCGCAGGTGGAGAGTGTGAGAGAGAGAGGGGAGAGGGAAGGAGGGCGGCGTAGGCGTTAGGGTAGGGTTGATGCTGCATGAAGCCATCTAGGCTGTCGATCCTTCAGCTCGCCGATCGGTCAGGCGCGAAAGATGGCGGCGGACGGAGGGCCACCACCGGCACACCATCAATTCGTGCTTTTTTAAGTAACAGACGTCCACGCAACTAATCTATGGGCCGAAATTCAGCCCATGGAAAATGTCCTCCTCCCGAACTATCTCAGGTCCAACCCAAAGGAAAAGAAACCCACGCTCCAAAGCAAAAATATCTTCTCGGCTTTGCCAAGCCTCGCCCTCATCCTCTGATCGTCGCCATCCACCGATCCACGCCGAATCCGCGTCATCTATCTGCAGTTCGACGTCCACACAAGTGACAAGCCCACCCAACCCAAGTTACCCAAGCACACGCTCCCCCAAACCCAAAACCCTACTCCCCCGCCCATGGCCTCGCCGCCGCCGCCGCCGCCTCCTCGGCCCTCTTCCGGCGGTAGCGGCCGCCCCTCCTCACCGGCGCCGGTGGATACGCTCTTCCTCCAGAACCTGATGAGCCGCGTCCAGCTCCGTCCGCCCTTCCTCGACACCAACTCCTTCCTCACCCAGGACCTCGACGACTTCCTCCTCAACGAGTTTGCGGCCCTATCCGCCGCGGCCGGAGCCTCCGATGACGATGAAGAGGATGAGGATGGTGGCCTCTCGGACGGGGAGGTATCCGGGGAGGCGAGGCGGCGGCGGACGCTGGCGAGGGAGGAGGCCAAACTGGAGAAGGAGATCGTGCGGCTGGTGCTCGCCGGGGAGGCGGAGGAGGCGCTCAAACCCAACTCGGGCCAGTCCGTGGCGGTCGGGGACCACCACGTGTGCGTCAGCTTCCACGACGAGGCCGGCGGGGAGTACCGCGTGTGGGAGTGGCACGGCCACGTCATGCTCTTCGACGACGAGGACGGCTACTCCGCCGAGTACATCTACGGCAACCACTTCGAGCCGCTCGCCGCTGCCACGGCCAGGGCCAAGAAGAAGGAGAAGGAGAAGAGGGAAAAGGACCTGAGCTCGGGCCTTCGGGATTTAATCGTGGGCGATGGGAACGGTGGCAATGGCTCGAAGGAGAACGGCAATGGCGGAGGGCCCAGGGTGGTGCGCAGGAACGTCGTCAATGCTCCCGCGGCGCCTGCGAGGTAATGCCTTTCTAGCGCTTTCAGCGAGCTGGTGGAAGCAATGCATCAATCCGAGAGGCAGAAGCGATAAAATTTCACCTTTTTCTCTGAAGAATGTTTAAGCAGTCTCGTTTGTTCTGATGAGAAATGCTCTCTACTTTGCTTCTGGCATGATATATGCAGTGTACCCACAGGGTTTTGAGATGGAGTACTTATTCAATACTGAACGTATATGCTGTTTCTTGAGTTAAATGTGGCTCATTCTTTGCTGCTCGTGCGAACTTATGCTTGTTGTGGAATATTTTGTTTGGATACAAATTGGAGATAAGTAGAAAACACATATACCTGTGATAAGTACTTGTCAACTTGTTTTCATACTTTGCATCCTCTTTTTTACTCGTTACAGCTTGCGATTGTGCGAGGCTTTAAGTGTACTGGAACTTTTATACCTAAAGTGAGGGGTGGAGGCATAGCCACCTCCCTGATTATGTATAAGCCTCTAAGGTGAGTAAGTGACACATTTAAAATGACTTCCCTTGGATGTGATTTGTATTCATGGGGGAAAAGGCAAAGAGATCAAACATCACGTTTGGTGAAACACTGTTTAATTGTTGCCTACTTTGGTGTATTGCAAACTGAATTTCCTCTTCTATGACCTATGCTAATGCAAACCCTGAATACATTTTATGAACATGGGCCAGAGATATTTCTCAACGCTGATCTCCTGCTACTATTCAACCTTAGGATAATCTGACTGTTTGTAATTGCACATGTGATCCCCATAGAAAGCTCAGGATAAATTTATGCTTAAACTTTGAATTGAAACCATGGATTGGTTTGTGTTTCATAGACTGGTTGCTCTTTTGTCCCTTTGTCAGTGAGATTTAGATGAATTCAGAGTTGTCATTATTGATTGATCCATATAGGCCTATCAAATGTTCAAGCTCAACAGTCAAGACCGTAACATGATCACATTGTATCAGACTATTAGATTGAGTGAATTGTACAGCCCGACCTCGGATTTCTTGTATGCTTTATATTTTTTTCTAATTAATCACTTATTAGTGTAAAGGTTAGTAATGATGCCCTAGTCTTGTAGTCCTATAGGTTTTGCAGCACAATTTCCAAAATTTGTTGTCAGAAGGACCACATGATATATGCACCCTTTCTGACTATTTGATAACTAACAATTCTTATTCACCGTGTCATCTAAAAGCTGACTTTTTTGCTTCCAGAGATGTTCAAGACTTCAAGTGTTATATATACATATCTTTTGAGAGGGCTATACTTGTACACACATATATGAATGAACTAAAATGTGTTTCATCGTCCACAGCTGCTGTAGAGTTTGCCTTCCAGTGAACGGTTTGATAATATTTCCAACCAAGGTGTGTTTGTGTCACGAACCTTAGTTCATAACGGGTAAGCACCGCCGAGAAGAAGTCCGGGCGGCGTCGGCTTAGTAGGATGAACGATTAGACTATAAATTAGGATAATAGAACTTTGGGAGGGAGACTAAATTAATTCATCTTTCTTGATTGATTGATAATGTATACATGTTTTCTCTTTTATAGAGATGACTCGACTTGAGCCATAAGAAACGATCTCTATTTCTAAGAAAACATTTCTCTAATAAACGAAATATATCTAAGGAAGTGGATCCAACTAACAAGGAAACTAACTATTCTTATCTCTATTTCCCAACTACTAATGCACCCACGGGTACGCCATGAACAGTAGGTGCTACAGTACCACATGTTACTATTTGTGCATGTGAACAGTCACACCAGCTCGTCCTCAGGATGTGGTTGCGGTCGTGGTTGCAACCCTTGGAAGCCCTACTTCGACGAGAGGTTGTTATTCCGACGTGATTCCTTGGAGACCGTTACCTCATTGCGCAGTTGCGGCAAGCATGGGACCAGCCACGGTAGCGCCTTGGCAAGTTTTGGCCGCACCTCGGTAGGCTGCAACAGCCACGGTAGCACCGTATAGGTTTTGTCCCTAGCGCAGTAGACCACGGCGGCCATGACGGACTTCGGTAGGGTTGTGGTTGCCACGGCAAGCTCCACGGCTGCCACGACAGGATGCGGTAGCGTCACAGGCTCACAGCGGTTGATGGAAACGCTGTCGCCTCCTCTTGTTGCGCCTTCTTCTTCTGATCTGCGATCATCTTCTCTAAAGTAGCATGCATGTTGAGAAAGATGCCCGTCATCTTGTTGTTGTCGTTGGTACTCATGATCATCTTGTTGTCGTTAGCCTTTATCATGGCCAACAATCCGATGGTAGGTCTGATGGTCTAATATGTTGTCATCACCATGATAGCAGAAGTCGTAGGAAGAGATTGATTGCTCTGATACCAAATGTCACGAATCTTAATTCATAACGGGGTAAACACCGTCAGGAAGAAGATCAGGCGGCGTCGGCTTGGTGGGATGAGCAATTAGACTTTTGATTGGGATGATAGAACCTTGAGAGGAAAATTAGATTAATTCATCTTTCTTGTTTGATTAATAATGCATACATGTTTCCTCTTTTATAGAAATGACTTGACTTGAGTTATAAGAAACAATCTCTATTTTTAAGGAAATATATCTATAATAGATGTAATATATCTTTAAGGAAGTAAACTCAACTAATAAGGAAACAATCCATTCTTATATCTATTTCCTAGCTACTAATGCACCCATGGGTCTGTTATAAACAGTGCACGGATGCTACGGTACCACATGTTACTATTCACACGCATGAACAATAATTCCTGCACGTGACAGTTTGATGGACCATATATATCACGAACTTGTACTAAAAAACTTTCAGAGAGACATCTCTTTCATAACATGAAAATATGCTCCTATAGTCCTATGTGCTAACTATCCCAAATCAATTATTATAATGTGAATAGGATGCTAAAGAAAATTGCTTAAACACGCCTTCAAATTCCTGCTAAAGGATTCGACCAAAAGTAGATTTTTCTACTGCCTCTTGAATTAAGTACTTGTAAGTCCATACTGTTTACCAAGGGCATGATATTTCTCGTAATCATCTGAACTACCTGTAACATGTTTAGTCTAATCCTTGACCGAGACATCTGAACTGCTCTATCACTTGAGCTTTCAGTTTTGTTCACTCAATAAAAGTCTCCATCAAGGATCTCCTTGCGTATGGTCTAAGATTCTCTTAACAATATTACATTAAAAACCAATAGCTTTACAAATGAAACACCTTATCTTAAATGTCATCTTTGAGCGTTTTTCTCCATTTAGTTTGTTATCTTATATCTTCCAGAACTGTGTTTGCTACCTTAGTGCATAAAGTTATGGTTTTGAGTCACTTTCGTCTATGATTAGCTGTGTTGATTTATGCTTTCTTCAAGTTTGATCATTTGTTTTAAATAGATGCTACCTGTTAAGTACAACTTGGTTTGAAATGTAAAAATGACTATTGTCTGCGGTGACTTTCAGTCCTGTATCTGTATTTTACTTGTGTAACTTGGCACACCGGGTTTGCATTTTCAACTTTCCATGTGAGGTCAAATGAATCTGCTTGCACGCTATATCCTTGCTATATTAAACACAGTTGTTTTGTGTTGCGCATCTCTAGCTGTGAGCCTGTGATACACCTGCTAGTGTTTGATTTTTCCTGTATGTCACCTATTAATTAGGTGAGTTATGCTCTCATTATCTAGGCAGTTGTGTGGTGAAATGATCTGCTCTAGGAAGGGGCTGCTTGGTTTGTAGCCCTAAAAAACCTTACCAAAATTTGACAATACCCTTAAAATTTGGCCAGCATTTGGATCATTACCAAATTTGGCGTGCCCTAAGAAATTTGGCAACACCTGTGCATTTCTTTGCCAAAATTTTGGCTTGCAGTGGGCAGCCAAAACTGGCGCCAAAGAATTGGCTTGGTAGCACAGGAAGCACATGGACACGTGGCAGTGTTGGATTGGATTTGAATGATGCATTAATTGCAAGATAAGTTTGAGTAGTAAGTTTCAAATGATCATATTTCCTAAACCGAGTATCCGTTTGAACTGTTATGTTCATTGTCATTTTATCAACAAAACAATATCACTGCTGGCATATTTTAGAGCAAAAAAGAATATATATCATGCAGGATCCACATGTCATAATCACATTTGTAGCAAAATTTGGTGTTGTTACAATCCAAACACATCAATTTTACCATTGTCTATGAATTGGTACGGCTACGATCCAAACAAATTTTTTCTTTGCTCAGGTTTTGGTATTACCTGAGTTTTGACATTACTAAAATTTTGATATAACTATCTGGATCGTAAACCAAACAGGCCCGTACTATTTACCACAGAACTTGGGAGCCGATTTTCTCGTACTTTGTTTTCCTTGGTCTCTAGTATGCCTCAATAAGCGTGTGGTGGCAGGCAAGATGAATTGCTATTTTAGTAAAGCATTATGTAGTGTGACATATTTCCTATTTGAGTTGAGGAGTACTGTTGTGAATTCTGCAGACTTAAAATAAAATAAGTATGGCTTTACCTGCCACATAGATGATTCCTGATTCTTATAGTAGTAACAGCCAAATGTAAGCTTTCTAGGCAGAAGATTGATGATTCGAATCATGACATTGAGTTCATTTGCCCTTTTCTGCTCGCACCTTGTGTGTGCATAATAGAGCTTTTCAGTAGGTTAAGCGCAAAGTGGTTGATACAATAGTCACTCTAGTTAATGTGGGGTATGCGTCTTCTGTCATTTAGCACTGTCGAATCAGTTGCAACCTTAAACGTGATTGGTAGTTTTAAAACAATTGAGACTGCAACAGCACTTCTTTTGTCCTGTGATGGACCAATCTTTGTGATGCCACAAACCGAATCAAAGTTGTTTACATTCTTTATCTTGCTCCATGACTTCGAAACAATTGCTGCCTGATCTGCAGATAAAGGCTGCAAGCACAGGCACTGTGACTCTATCAACAGGAACTATTCTAGATAACAAAGACAGCATGGGCAGTGATGGAGCTTGAGCTCAAAATCAGAGAGGGTAATACTAGATGATATATGAATTATGCAATCTAGATGTGGACATTTTCAAGACTAATCACTAAATTATCTTAACTACTACCGCTTTTTCTATATAATTACACAATTGTTGTGGGAGCCAAGGCCTACCTTGGCCTCAATGAAACTCCGTCCCTAGGCATGGGTGAAGACAAGCTTTGCCTAAAGCTGGCCAGGAAGCATCTAATAAATCAAACCATGATCGTCATATGAAACAAAAATCTGAACTAACTCTGGCATTGGAATCGGAGGGCTAGAGCTTTTTATTCCAATAACCTCCTCTCTCTTTTTTTTTTCTGGCCGTGTTTACTACCAATGTTGAAATGCTAGGCGTCAATTTCTTGGCTTGAGTAGTCGAGTTTACATGCCATGAAGGATCTTTCGGCTTTACTATAACTGTGCGTTTGTTCAGAACAGCGTGATGTCTCTTGACACGCCATTATGCTCTGGAAATGCTGAATTAAGAATCTGGACGAGATAGGGAAAATCCTCAGTTGACAATCTAGTCGGCTGTGAAAAATTAGACGGCCGTTTGAACAGAAAATCCATTGAAAGAGCATTCGTACTCATAGTCGTAGCTGATACGCATTTCTGGCTAATAACATGTGTTTTTTTTTTCTTTTCTAAGATACAAATCATTCTCTTGAGATTGCGACATACGTACGCTTTGAGTTTAGTTGAGACAGAGCATCGTCACGTCGAAAGACGTTGTGTCTATGCTCCGCCTGTGAATCGTGATCAGCCGCTGTGCCTGGCTCGTCATGATGAGCTTGTGATGCCTCGTGAAATCTAGGCATAGATAGATAGTTGAGCTCAAACAGAAAAATGAAACAGCGTCGACGCGATGCAGATCTTAAACAATTGGCCGTCCTGGAGGCTGGACTGACGGACTGCTTGGTCGTAGGTGTTTGGTTCATCAGCTTAAACATTGTGCTTGAATAGTTGGATTGATCCTTACAAGATAAAGAAAGGCAACCCGGAGGGGTCGGACAATGGTCAACAGGATTTAAACCGGTGTCCTGACACTCGTCACCACGGCAAGAAGAGAGAGGAGAGAGAGAGACAAGATTCCAAGCCAATCTTTTTCTAGCACTACAGGTCCTACAGGAATACACAGGATGCTAGCGCAGCTGGTCTCAAGAAAAAAACAGCCGGGCAGTACAGTAGAATACTAATACTCATGACGCATTTGCAATAGCGGATTAGTGACGAACGTATCATGTGGTAATCATATCTGCATGTAAGAAGTCAAGGCGAAGGGGTAATAAATAAAGGGAGAAAAGAAAAGAGAGGATGAAACGGTCATGAACGGCCGGAGCTGAATTTGTTTATTGAAACAGGGGCAGGCGGGCTCTCCTAATGCACGGCTATTTATGGGAGCAAAAATCTCCTTACCTTCTCCGTTGATCCCGTGGGCTCCTTTGATTTCTTGGCATGCTTCTCTAGCCATCTCATCTCATGTGTTTATTTTGGCAACTCCGCGCTTATAATTAGCAGCAGCCTGAGTAAAAACGGCAGCAGAGGAGAGGAGGGCAAAGCAAGCGACGCATGCATTTAAGTGCTTACGCAATTAGTAGTAGCAGTAAGTATTTAACCACTGCTCTGCGCCGCGCTACCTTTTCTTCTCTCGTAGTGGCATTGCATTGCTCTTGCCATCGAGCGAACGCCTGCTTCCATGGGGTACTGACGAATCCTACGCTTTGTTTTTTTGTTTTGTTTTGCCCTTCATTTTAGCCCACCTCTGCCTTGCTCGGATGGTAGAGGAAGGAACGATGAGAACAAATTCAGTACAAGAGACGAACCTTTCTTGGTTATGTCTTATTTTCTTGTGGTTTCTGAATCTCTCTACTCTCTCTCTCTGTCTGTGTGTGTGTGTACGTGTGTGTGTGGTTTCTGAATCTCTCTCTCTCTCTCTCTCTCTCTGTGTGTGTGTGTGTGTGTGTGTGTGTGTGTGTGTGTGTGTGTGTGTGTGTGTGTGTGTGTGTGCGTTTGTGTGGTTTCTGAATCTTGTAGTTTTTCTGAGTTGTGAAGGATAGTAAGTTGTTGGTTTCTTGAATTGTTCACTATGCTCAAACCATCTTCTTTACACTCTTTTGGAACTGGATTGTTCATGCCTGAGTTAAAAATCGTCGACAAAACTTTGAACCTTGGTATTATGTTGTTCCTGTCTTCTCTGAACTTTGATTCTTTTTTGCTGACCGGAGCTGAATGTTTCGTTTCTAGGTGGTGAAAACCTGCGAGTTCTTGCTGCTCAGAGTTTGATCGTAAGGACAATGTGGAACTGCGCTGCACCGTCCTCGCTCTTGCTGCCATTCGGCGACGACTCTGGTACATCCTCACCTTGTCATGCAATCTCTGTGCTCTGTGAAATGTATTAACAGGTATGCTCAATTGCAGTGAAATGTGAAGCCTCTAATTCACCGGCCGGAACCGTAGGTTTCGACAAAATGTAGGTGTGGGGTTTCAATGGTTAGTACCTTCCAACAATTTTCTTCTTTTCACATGAATTGACTGAAGTTGTTCTCTTTGAGTAGGCTCGCCACGGACTATGGTCTATGCCATCATATGAGCTTCTCACCATCATTTCAGAGTCTTCAGTCACCGACGCTTTTTTCCACGCGCAGTTCAGAGAGCAATTTAGGTAACTCATTTTCTACTGCTTTTTATAGGGATAATTGGATTCTTTTCTCTTGTTACTTTTGTACTAGCTACTCGCTGATGAACTAGAAATAGGAGGGGGTTCGATCTACAACGGCGACGCTAGGCCTTCATTTGCGCAGTTCAGCTATACCCAGCCAACTACTGCTACTGTAATTCTCTTTGCCTTCTTCAAACCGTGGTAATAATGTCAAGTTTACAAGCTAATGCTATTGCAATAATATTTACGTCGTCGGGATGTTTGCTTCTGTCAGCATTTGGTGGAATTGACGGCAGCGGGGGAGCCATTGACTGGTGACGGCAGCAGTTTTAGGGGCTCAAAGAGGCTGAAGACAACAGCTACAGCAACAACACAAGGTCCACAGCACCGGCTGCAGTGCAGTACAAAGACAAGAAATCAGCCTATGAAGGTGAGGTTGCGTTTGTTCCCTTTGTGGAATGCCAATAGGATCGTGACTGACAGTACACTTCGATGGTTGATCAACTGAAAATGAACACTTTGCACTGTAAAACGGTACACGGAGACTACTGACTGATATAATTTGTGATTAGAACAGCTCTTGCAGTCTTAAGTGTTTGGTAAATTTAGATTGACTTGCTTTCGTTCATGACGGCTTTGTATTAATTTACAGGCACCATGTAAGAGGAGCCAGAAGCTGGGGGACAAGATCACAGAACTTCAGCAGCTAGTTTCTCCTTATGGCAAGGTTAATGCCAACTCCTTGGACCTTGGTCTTCTGCTCATACATGTCCATGCAGTAATATTCCCCGCCTGCAGTTCTGAAAGTAGTTCTGAATCTGATCTATCTGCAATTTTGCAGACGGATACAGCATCGGTGCTCCACGAAGCAGCCACTTGCATCAGGCACCTCCACGAGCAAATCCAGGTGATCAGACATTGCGTCATTGAGATCAACTAGTAACTGAAGGATGCGTCGTTTTTGCATGTTCAGCTACAAATTGCAGTATCTTACACAGCCGCTTCGCCTCTTTCTATCCTCTCCCTGCAGATTCTGACTGCTATCTACCCTGGAATAGGTTCCTCTGAGCCACAACAGGTATCCTATTCTGCAAATGCATCATCTGATAGTAGCAGACTGATTCCTACAAGTTTGGTTTACTCTGCGAGATTTTCACACAGCATATGGCACATTCTGCATACTCGCAGCATGCTGCATCCTTGTTTACATTGTTCGGGCTTGTGTTGTGTGACAGGATACCGGAGAAGAAGGCGCGGCGGATCTGCGCCAACGAGGCCTCTGCCTAGCGCCACTATCACCGGCCATCGTGAACCTCGTGTCCGAGGCGGTGCGCAGCCATCGTCACTCCGACTTGGTGGATCGCTGGTTCGAACCGTTCGGTGCTCTGTAGCTGACTGAACCAAGGCTACCATGGTTCAGTACTTCAGTTTATAGGATTACAAGACATGACTTGTTATCACCAGGCCCTTCTGTTACAAATGCCAGAACTTGCACTTAGATAGTCATATGATCTACTAGTCGGTTAAAATGCAATGTTCGTCGGTGAAATTTTCCTGGAATGCTTAAGGCACGGTTTGTCTGAGGCAATAAAACAAGAGTCTCCTCCTAGGCTTCTACTACTGAAGCTAATAGCATGTAGTCTCTACTTCTACTGAAGCTAATAGCATGTGGTAATATACCATGGCAAGTCGCTCGCCATGTGTAGTCCAAGAAAATAGCTCGCCATGAGTAGCCCAGGAAAATACGGCAGGTATAAATGCAGCAGTGCCTTTGTCTTTGTTCAATTGTGCACAACAGGATAAAACCAAATTGAGGGTTAACTTCAAATCTTGGATTGAGATTAGCACATGGCATAGGCCGGCCTTTCCTCTCGTTCTGTTTATTTGGAGATTTTGTACATGTCGATACCATTTTGTGTTTGCTTGTTTTGTTTGATCTTACAGTGATTTTTTTTTTGGTGGTGACCTCCTGCATTGCTAAATGATGCCATCTGCCTTCTGGATTATAGACGATATGGTTTTCTTCTTCTTTTTGGACCAAACTATAGACGGTTTACTTGGCACAATGTTTCTTTATTTATAAGCGATTGAGCATGAACCAATTCGAGGTGGTGCATAGGGTGTTTGATTGGTTGGATGGGTGGTGCCAGCGAGGATATACAAAGTGTAAACGTCAATACAAAGCTGCTAAACTGTCATTAGTCACCTTTAATTAATATATGCTCCACAAATACCCATCTTTATTCATGTAATATAAGTCGTTGACGTTTACACTCGACTAATAACGTCATTAACTGAGCCCGATTCATTTGCACGCTCCAAGCCCACACACTTTTGAACCGTTTACCGTAAAATTTTACGATTCTTTTGTAAAATTTCTACTTTTCGAACAGGCTTACTTTCTGCAACCCAAATTCTGGGATGGTGCGAGGTGCCGACGGTCGAGCCTTATCCAGCAGGAAATGCATGTTTTTTTAGCTCTCTTCATTCTCTTTTTTTGTAAGAGTATAGGATCGACGTATTCACGCACACACACCCCTCTACACACATGTGGACGTGTCTCTAACACACACTTAATCTAAAGCGGAAGCTGAACCTCACGGAATACGAACACGTACTTTAACCACTAAACACATTTACATATACATATACTATTCTTAAAGAATAAAATCCCCATAAGATTCGTGCGAACGCGGAGAGCGAAACCTCCTCGCACCGAACCAACCGAGCACAGCTCGTTCTCCTTGTTTGACCGTGTTAGCATGCCACGAAGCACGAGTCCACGGCCCAAGACCCACCCGCCCCGCCAGACCCCTAATCTGTCACCAACCTCCGGGCCCCGCCCGCTTCCCGACTTGCCAGTTGTTGCCACTCCCACCTGCCCCGCGCCGCGAGTACCAGCCGCCTCCGCCCCCTCTTCCTGCCGCAGCGAAGCAGCCAGCCAGCCAGCGATGCCGCCCCCCTCCCTCCTGCTCCTCCACTGCCGCGCCCCGCTACCTCCGCGCCCCTTCCGGATGTGCTCCCCGCAGCCAAGCAGGATCGTCTGCTCCGCCGCCGCGGCGTCTGCCGAGGGGTACATCTCCGCGGCGCCGATCCTCCTCCCCGACGGCCCCTGGAAGCAGGTGAGTGAATGGCCGGGGCCCCGCCGCGAGGGCTTTTGCTGGGTTTAGAGTTTAGCCTGAATTTGGTTGCTGGTTGGTGTGGATGCAGGTAGAAGGCGGCGTCACGGCCGCGAAGGGGTTCAAGGCGGCGGGCATCTACGGCGGGCTCCGCGCCAAGGGAGAGAAGCCCGACTTGGCTCTGGTTGCCTGCGACGTCGACGCCACTATCGCTGGTAGGACTATTACGAGCACCTTTCTCTCACTTGTATAGCGCAAGTAGCAAGCTTTCATCTTAGCATTTCTGGAATGCTACTTTGGTACGCCAGTATGTTAGCTTCGCGTATTTATTAGTCAGTAATCACAATTCACAAATAGAGAATGTGTATGCTCATTAGGACGAACAACTGGAAATATTACTGTTCTGGTGCTACATTGTGTATCGGCTTGTGCCATACCTTGATATGCGGCATATGATTGGTAATCTGTTATTTAGGCTTAGTTCTTAATGTGTTGGACTCCTTTCAGGAGCTTTTACTACAAACGTTGTTGCTGCTGCGCCGGTTTTGTATTGTAAGCGCGTCCTTAGTTCGTCGAAAACTGTAAGTTATTTCTGCTTCTCATCTCATCTTACAAAAAAAAAGAGCTTTTTGATGGAAAACCTTTGACAAATCATTCGTGGAGGTATTATCTGTTTTCAATGTGTTATTTCCTAGGCTCGTGCTGTGTTAGTTAACGCTGGCCAAGCAAATGCTGCGACTGTAAGTGTTTCTGAGAACTGTATGTGTTCTATTCGTCAGCAGTGGTTCTGAACTGTATTTGGGAACACAGTGACTGAGATTGAGCCATTTCTCTAAATAATTGGTCATCAGGGTGATGCCGGATATCAGGATGCAGTGGATAGTGCAGATGTTGTTGCCAAGGTATTGAGCTGCCCTTTGGATGTCTATGCAAGACATAGGACATCAATGTTGCTATTTTAACCGGTTATTAGTGTTGCAGCTTCTGAATGTGAGCACAAATGACATACTGATCCAGTCCACTGGTGTCATTGGTCAAAGAATAAAGAAGGTACACATGTGTCACAAGCACAACAAATATATGGGGTGCATGCTGCATGCATGTTCCATATGAATTGATGACTAAGCTGCTCGTCTGACAGTACTACACCAATGATAGTCTGACCTAGTGCAGTTTCCATCTGATGCTTGGTTTTTGACAATGCAGGACGCACTTTTAAATTCACTTCCAAGACTTGTGGGATCGCTGTCTTCATCCATTGAAGGGTATAATTAACATGAATTGCAATTACCATTATATTGGCTTCTATAAATTGTAAATTTGTCGTGATAAATCACTGATGTGAGTTGAATGGTATTTACTATATCTAACCTATTATCCACGCCCTTCCGCCACAGAGCAAATTCTGCAGCTGTGGCCATTACAACTACAGACCTTGTTAGCAAAAGCATTGCTGTCCAGACCGAGGTTTGACTTTCTTAATTTACTTGCAATTATCTTCTTTGGATTTTATCAGGGTGTGACATGATTTTGTTCTCATCAATTCTTATTGAAAAAATAGATTGGAGGAGTGCCTATCAGAATAGGAGGAATGGCCAAAGGTTCAGGAATGATTCATCCAAATATGGCAACAATGCTTGGTGTATGTTCCCTCTCCCCATCCCACTTTCCAGACCCCCTTCTCCCTCCCTCACTCCCTCTCTCTAGGTATGTACCAAGCTTAATGACAACCTGTTTGTTATAGGTTTTAACAACTGATGCTCAAGTCAGCAGTGATGTTTGGAGAGAAATGGTCCGGACATCAGTGAGTAGAAGTTTCAACCAAATTACTGTGAGTAACCACTCTTCTCTCTCGTAATGAACATGTGTACAACAATTACACAGTCTATTAAAGAACTTATTGACTTAATCACATACTTTTATAGCAGGACCACTATATGCACACAAGTCTCAGATGGTTAGGGAAAAATATCGCAATTTTGTCCATGAACATAATCTAAGTGTTGTGTGAGGTTTATACTTGGAATTTGGAACAGTGGAACCAAACAAAATGGTCACTTCAGTACACCACTTTTTGAGGCATTTTATGATGTATGATGTGCTGAATATTAGAGCAGCATTTTTTTTTTTTGCACTGAGTACTCATTTACTTGGTAATTTGGAAATCTAACTGGGAGCAGAGGCGGATCTAGGTGGGGTGCCGGGTATGCCCCGGCACCCCCAAAATTTTGAAAACTCACCTGGGATCAGCACCTCAGTCCAGCCCAATCGGTCCAGCGAAAGTCCAGCCCAAGCCCAGCAAGGCAGCATAGTAGGTCCGCAGCAGCAGTTAATCCTCCCCATTTCCCCAAGAGGCCAAGACTCCAACCCTAATCTCTCCTCCCCTCAGTCTCATCTCCCTGCTCGGCTACTCCCCCGGCGAGGCGGCGGCGCGAGGCCGCGACGGGCCGCCGCGACGTGGGAGGCCGCGTCGCGTGTGAGGCCGGAGGGCAGCGGCGCAGCGGGAGGCCGGGAGGCGGCGCACGGCACGGTGCCGGAGGCGCGCGAGGCCGGAACTCGGGAAAGCGGCGGCGGCGTGCGGCGCGGATACGGGAGGACGCCAGAGCCAGGACGACGGCCGACGGCGCGCGCGATGCGGGAGGGCGAGGCGGCACCAGCCGCTGCGCTGCGCGGGAGGGAAGCGAGCGCTTCGAGCGATCGCCGTCACCGGGCCACCGGCGGAAGGACCGGCCGAACGGGTTCAAGGACAAGGGCAAGGGCTGCGCGCTTGGGGCTTGGGGTGCTCATTGTCGCTGGGAGTTTGCACTTTGCAGAGCAGGACTTAGGATTTGGATCGACGAGGGATTTTCAATTATAAACCTATAACTATAACTCTATAAGGTGGGCACTGGGCAGTTGGTTGGAGCCTGGAGGCTTGGAGCCTGGAGGAGAAGCAGTGAAGCACTGAAATTGGTTATAACTTTATTGGTATGCCGTAGCCGTTATTGTTTTACTAGTATGCCATAGCCCGTATGCTGTTTGTCACTGTTACATTGTTATCATGCTCATGTAGTCATTGTTAATCCGTGAATGTGAGCTTAATTGTGAACGAAAATTTGATAAATGTGTTACGATATGTTAATGTAGATTGTAGCGACATGAAGAGGAATAGAGACATTCTTTCTTTTTTTCGGGATCGAGAAGTGAAAACAAAAAATATTTCATCTTCTTCATCACCGGCTGAAAGGGTCTAGGGGGTAGAGGAGAAATTCTTTCTTGAATGATTGTTTAGTCACATTTATTGAGAGAGAAATTTTTTGAAGGTTAATGAAGATGATGTAATGAAACGTTTTCAAGGCATGAAAACGCGTAAAGTAGTACTATAATTTCTTAGCGTAGTTGCATATTTTGTAATTTTCTATTCATGTAAGACTTCATTTGAACTATTTGCATTGTGCTTTTGACAAATTTGGAACCTATGTGTTGGATTTATGATGTTATGAAATTATTGTATAAACTTTAGAATTGTGAGTATGAATTGTGCACCCCCACCATCTAATTTCTAGATCCGCCACTGACTGGGAGGATACATTAGCTTTGTCCACTAGTTGGGTAGTGTTGTTATGATGATACGATTGTCTTGAATCTAGTAGGTGAAAACTCCTAATTGTTTTATGTCATAATTCTGAAGGTGGATGGTGATACAAGTACCAATGACTGTGTTATTGCTATGGCTAGTGGGTTATCTGGTTTATCCGGTATTCTCACTCATGAGAGCACTGAAGCTCAACAGTTCCAAGCATGCCTGGATGCAGTAAGATTCACATCCGCCAACCTTTTATGTTTTTCATGTTACTCTAGGTTCGTGTCTCCGTAGTTATATTCAGCATGTTCTATGTATATGGATTTTTTATATTTTTTCTTTTGAAATGCACACGTGCACTTCGTCAAAAATGGGTACACCGCACTTAGTACCATGGGCACTTTTGTAATTCCCCAGATGGATGTAGCACGATCAGATTGCATCACTTGTGCTCTGAAGTTTCTGTTTTCAGCCTATTCACATCTGATATACCAATATAACCCTATATTGCTCTTGTTAGCAGATTTCCGGATCCTCATATTATTCATAGCAATCTATATATTCTTTACTGCGCCTTTCAAGGGCAAAGATGCTGACCTATTCATTTTTCTGTAGGTAATGCAAGGTCTTGCAAAATCCATAGCATGGGATGGTGAGGGTGCAACATGCTTAATTGAGGTTAAGTGGCATAATTCTTTAACACTTCATTCCCGTTGCGTCATCAGCCTAGTAGACCACATTTTCTTGTGAACATGATAACTGGGCTCTTAACTTTTAATAAACAACTTAGTTACCTGGCAACTGTTGCGCGTGTTATATCAAGTTCCCTTTCTTATTTTTTCAAGTAACATAACACAATCTTCTAAAGTGCCTTTTTCCTATGTAGGTTATTGTAACCGGTGCCAATAATGAGGCAGAAGCAGCTAAAATTGCCCGTTCAGTGGCATCTTCCTCCCTTGTTAAAGTATGATATTGTTTTACCTACCACGTATTGCAGTTGTATATCAGCACTAACGGTTTCCTCTTTTTCATTCATTATTCTATCTTTTTTTGTCAGGCTGCTGTATTTGGAAGAGACCCAAACTGGGGACGTATAGCTTGCTCAGTCGGCTATTCGGGTGTTCAGTTTGATGCAGACCAGCTTGATATTTCCCTTGGAGTTATTCCGCTAATGAAAAATGGCCAGCCGCTCCCTTTTGACAGGTTAAAGAAACTTTGACTACATATAAATCTAAAATTAATTCTTTGAATCACTTTGAAGGATTATAATTACAAGGAATATGTCTCACTATCGAAAGCTAAAAGGCCAACTCGTTTTCTTAGATCTGCGGCTAGCAAGTATCTCAAAGATGCTGGAGACATCCATGGTACAGTGAACATCGATGTATCAGTTGGTAAGCTTTCGACTTCTTTGTTGCAAATTGAAACCGTAGTATGTCCTGGAGAGTATCATGATGTTTATTTGTGGTTGCATCTGTCCTCCAGAATGCTCTTGGTTCATAACTATGCCCTTCGCATCCAGCATAGATTTGCTCTGAACCATGTTAAGATGCTGTTGCTGCATTTTATTAGCTGTGCCCTTTCCCTTATTATCGATTTCCTGGTTGGCATTAAAGTTACTATAGTGCTCCGGCAGACTAAACTGGCATCTTGAGTTGAATAAACCTTGAATAAAATGCTAGCACAGACATACATATGTGCTAAGGAAGCTAAGATAATGCATCACCCATTCTTACCTGAACAGTCAGATGCTTCAATTATCTTAAGAGAAAATCTACTATTTGTCATCAAATAACTCTCACTTCTACGTTTCGCTACCGAACAAGTCTTTGCTCATTCTATACCACCGGGTTCCAAATTTCTTCTACTATATGCCATCAACGTCTCCTGTCCGTTACACTCCCTCCATTAAGCATGTGGAAAAGACCATTTTGCCCTCGGATGTCACATTTCCCTGTTCTATTATTTGCCATCCTTTTAGTTCTATTATTTGCCATCATATATATGCATATCTATGGCATACAAGATTATGAACAGCATGTATTAGTTCAATTGCAAGTTTTTTTTGCCTTTAGACAGAGATATGTGCAATAAGTATTCTATGGCATACTAGTTTTTTTTTTTTAGAGAGTACACACCGAACTTACTCACGCACACACACCACACGCATGCCCACACACATGCGCGTAGTTGCGTTCTTAACACACGTCTAATCTAGAGCGAATGCTTAAACATCATATAGCGCAGGCACACGTTTTGACCATTGAACGCGCCCATGTGTGCGTGTACCAAAGTTATTAAGTCGGTAAGTCGACACTACTCTCCTAGCGACCGACTAGTCGACTAGTCGACAGGTACTATTCACAGTCACACAGCACACACACAGCCACACACAATCATCCACACACAATCACCCACACAACACCACACACACACAGCCACACAGAATCACCCACAACCAATCACCCACACAACACCACACACCACACAACACCACACAGCCACACACCACACAACACCACACACACATCACACCACACCCACCCACCCACCGACACACACACACACACACCACGCCACGCAGAGAGAGGAGGCGACGGGAGAGCGAGCGGCGACGGGGAGAGGAGAGAGAAGAGGCGGCGGCTCTGGCCGGCGGTGGCGGCGGCGGGAGAGAGGGAGCCGCCGGCCACATCGAGCTCGCCTCCACCTCCCCGACGCCGGATCCACGTCGCCTCCACCTCATTGTCGGCGACTGGGAGCCGGCCCCGCCGAGGAGATGAAGGGCGCGCGGTGGGAGGCTGCGGCCGAGGGCGACGATCTCCGGCCACATCGAGCTCGCCTCCACCTCCCCGACCGGATCCACGTCGCCTCCAACTCTGCCGTCGGCTAGCTAGGAGTGGAAGGGTGGCGCCGGCTGTGAGCTGCGGCCGAGGGCGACGATGGGTGACGGCGGCGAGATGGGAACCTGGCAAGTCGAGTCGCTGGATCCAGTCGAACATGCTCCATCGACTTGTCGACTAGTCGTCGACTAGTCGACGACTTAATAACCATGGCGTGTACTATTCCTAAAACCACCTGCTTATTTAGGCAGCACAAGCGTCGAAGCCAGGCTTCGAACACTGGCGAGTGAGAGCGAACCACAGGGCTCTCACCAACCGAGCAACGCTCAGCCCTCTATGGCATACTAGTTCATAACAGTAGAAATCCATAATTTGATATGAGAGCACATGAACCTTTATAGGCCATACAATAGCAGAGAGACATTAAGTCCACAATCTTTGACATAATAGGACATAAGACAAATAGGTCGCACAAGTGCATAACATTACCATTTCACATTACAATGAAGTCCACATTGACAGCAAAATAAGGGATTACAAGTCCATAACACACGACAGGCCCACATTGACATCAAAATAAGAGATTACAAGTCAATAATCCATAACACATGACAGGTCCACATTGACATAAAAATAAGAGATTACAAGTTCATAACACATGACAAGTCCATATTGACAGCGAAATAATAACCAAGAGTAGAAAGCACAGATCATGTCTCATGTGATGGAATCAACCAATCAGCAACTTCTTGCTTCTAGACTCCATGGATGAGCTGTCTGGTGGTGGTCTCTTCTGGCTTCTAGTCCCCATGGATGGGCTATCTGGTGGTGCAACTATGGGTGTCCTCTTGCACATTCCCCCTTATAGTTGGCTGTGTCTGAATCAACCAGCCAGTGTAATAACCCCCCCCCCACCCCCATCCCCACCCCACCCCCAGAATTACCGCCTACTATTCTTGCGAGTGTATCTGATTTTAATCGAATTCGTCGAAGATGGGTCCATCATGTCAATGCACACATCGCCGAGGTGGAAGCCAAGAAATACTACCCAAATCGCCAACGCGATTGAAATACCACAAAAGAAAAATAAGCAATCAACCAATAGATCAAGAGTGAGAATACCGGGCACTCAAGATGTGTCCATCCTCGATGGCTCTGCTGTGGAAGCAAGGACGCCGGTGGGGTGCTGCCTAGGAGGGCCGTCGCTGCTGTAGAATAGTAGAAGAAATTTGGAACCGATGGCATAGAATGGACAAGGACTTATTCGGTGGCAAATTGCAGAAGAGGGAGTTATTCGATGGCAAATAGTAGATTTTTTTAAAAAAAAAAATCCCTCGGTCTTGTACAGTTGTTTATTTTTAGGTGCTGCCCCTCCTGTTTTACGGTAAAAAAAAAAGTATATTTTTTCTTATCTTAATTCCATATATTTTATGAAATTACGAGATTGTCATTATCATGTATGTTCATTGTTTTTTACTTGACAGGGAGTGGCCGAGGAAGTGGAAAGGCGTGGGGCTGTGATCTAAGTTATAAGTATGTTGAAATAAATGCTGAATACACGACGTGAAATTTATGTTCTTCATGGATAAGAACTATCTTCATTGGTTGGAATGCTCTTCGGATGCAGCTACATTTCTGATGGATATGTATTGTGTCGAAAGGATAGCATTGTTGTACCAGGTTGAACATGTATTCTTTTTTACAAGAAGAAACAGATTAATGTTTTGTAAATGTAATAATGCGTTGAAGAATGCTATGGCACAATAAGAAAGTTGGATTTATCTTGTTAAATTCTGATGACGATAATGAATTAGAGGCAAGATTTTCTGCCGAGGGGTAGCTACCCACCCGGCATCTACCATTTGATTTTGTGTCAAGATTTGTGCTCTTTCTTCTCCCTATCAACTTCGCAGACTTTGAACTCAAAATTTCTCACTTCGACCTTAAAAAATTCAACGTTCAATTCAAAAAAAATTAAAACTGTCAATACCGTAGTTGAAAACTGTCAACTTGAAATCGGTGACTTTTAACTCAAAATTTCCCACTTTCATCTATAAAAAATCAACTTTTAACTCTACTTTCAACAGAAAAAAAATATATCGAATTTCAACTTTAAAGACCTGGATGGGTAGCTACCCGGGCAACCACATATTTCCCTAATGAATAATGTTGACCTGGCCAAATAAAGTTTGGATTTGCTTCCCTTTTTGGTTGTTAATTCTGGGTATCAAATATAAGTTTCTCATTTATTCATGGCAGACAAAAATATTGTCAATTGAGTTCCAAAACTTTAACATTTGATTCAATTAGGTCCCTTCCGTCGTTCATTTGTCAATTCACTTGTAGGACATGCTGGTGTGGCATTGAAAACTCGTGAGTTGGCAAATATAACTAAGGCTTAGTTTAGCATTACCATGGATTATGATAATCTCGGTGGGACATGCTGGTGTGGCATTGAAAAGTCATGAGTTGGTGAATAGAACTAAGTCGTCGTTTGACATTATTGTTGATTATTGGTGGAACCGCATTCTTATATATCTACACTAAAGCCAGTGCAAACTTTATAGAACGAAAAAGTGCCCCATCGATATCACCTCGTATTCTCCTTGTTGCTCGATTTCAATCCAATGGATATAATGACAAATAAAACACTTAATATAGGATCTAAATGTTCTAGAACCCACCACATACACCAATGCACAAAGAAAACAATAGGTTATACAATCTAAATTCTCTAGAACCCACTACATATTTCTAAGGAATGTTCACAACAACGCATGGGTACAGTTCTAATTTTGGTGTATGGCTTTGTTTTTTTTTCCCTAAACCTTGTTGTACGAGGATATATATTAGAGCAGCTCGCTAAGAAAAATCCATGTGATAAATTGTAAAAGGATCAAGTATTGGATAACAAAAATATTAAACCATAATCTAATTTGCCGAACAATTTTCACATTAGATTTAGAACAATTTTCATAGCCAACAATAGCAAACTGGCCATGTGATGGCGTCCTAAAGCTATACAATTTAGGTTTGGTTAATTGCGTTGGTGTTGTGAAATAATTTCTACTGTATGTGGACACTTACCTAAACCAGGATACAAAGGCTTACTGCCTTACGAACACTGGAGTCAATACGTCTTTAACCCTGCGCCCAATTTTCAATTTCAGTAAAAAATTTAAATTTGTTTATTGTTATGGAATTTTTAAAAGTTTTTTATAAATATTTTAAAGACAAAACAAATTTATTTGTAAAATTAAAAGACAACATAAAGTTGGAAATAATTTTATTAAGTCCAGAATGAGTTTGGAAATTTCTGTGAATTTTTCCATAATTTTTGGAAGTATATTGCTATTTATTAAAGCTTATTTGATTTACCAGAATTAAATCAAATAGAAAATCAAAAAGAAATCCTCAAAATGGCATTGGGCCGAAACCTAAAAACCCCGGCCCAAACTCCACTCCGCGCGCGGCCCAAAACGGCCCGTTCCGCCCGCGCCCTCTCTCCCTCTCTTTTCCCCGCCGTCCGATTTAAATCGGACGGCTACCAATCACCCACGCACCCCTCTCTCAACCCCTCTCTCTTGAACCGTTGGATTTTACAACAACGGCAGATCTCGCCCATACCTCTCCACATCGCCCTAATGATCGTGACCGTTGGATCAAAATCCAACGGCCAATACTCTGTCTTCCTCCTCCCCTTCTTCCTCGCGCAGCAACAGTCGCCCCCGCCATTTTCGGCCGCAACCGAGCTTCACAATCGCCGCCACGCGCCGCTTTCGCCGCGCGCGCGCGCGCGCGACTCGGCGCCTCCAACCGCCCCACTCCCCACCTTCTTCCCCTTCTCGCGTCGGTTTTACCCACGAACGCCGAAAACACCGCCGCACGCCCCCACCTCCTCCACGCCGCTCCAGACCCTCCCGGCCCCTATAAAAGGGAGCACCGGGAGCCCCTCTTCACTCCGAACTCGAGACCACCACCCACTCTCCCTCTCTCGCCGTAAGCTCGCCGGAATCTGAGTTTTCGTCGCCGCCAAGCTTCGAGCTTCCGCCGCCGATTTCGTCGCCGACGTCGACGCCCTTGTCTCGCCACCACCTCCATCGGCTTCGCCACCTCGTCGCGATCCTGGTGCGCGCACCCATTCCACTGGAGGATCGCCGGAACCCCTACAACGTCGACGACCGTACCTTAGCCGCCGCCTTCGTCCACGTCGCCGGCCACCGCCTCACTCTTTCCAGTCGCCGTGGTGAGCATCATGATCACTGACCTCTCCTCTCTCTTCTGGTGCACTCGCCGGACCACATCGCGAAGACCTGGCCCGCGCGACCGGCCCCGCGCGCGCGCGCCGCGACGTGGCTCAGCCACCTCACCCCCCTTGCACGCGTGTCCTCCGACGTGGCGCTGTGTCAGCGTCCACGCACACGCCGCGTGGCACGGTCCACCGCAACCGAATCCCAGAGCTCGGTGGGCTTGGTCCACCGTGAGTCGTGTCTATGACACGTGGGGCCCGCATGTCAGAAAATCATTTTAATTCTTTTAAATTCCGAAAATCCCTCGCTGGCGTCAGCATTGCGCAATAAATAGATTTTTCAGTAGAAAAATAATTCGGAAAATTCAATTAAATTTCAAAATTAGGTTTAAAACTTCTAAAATTCATAACTTTTGCATATGAACTCCAAATTGGGTTATTCAAATTGCAAAATTTATATAAAATTATAATATAGCTAACTAAACCAAAATATTTCAATTTGGAGTTAATTTGAACTATGTTTTTGAATTTATTTGAATTTGAATTTGTCGTATTTTCACGTTTATACTTCGACGACTCCGGAGAGTTCGACCAATCTGAAGATTTAGAATTCCAAGACATCAACGAAGGCAAGTTACACCATTGACCATATTGCCCCCAGTATTTTAAGTTATTTTCAGGTTTTAAATTCTTTATCGCATGCATATGTTTGTATAAATATTTTAATGTCCTGTTTTACATATAGTTAATTCCATGTGTTATTGTATAGCCAATTTGAATGTTGTACCTGACTACCTTGACACCATAGGCAAAGTATTGTCAAAATTAAACATATGCTTAACCAGGCGTAGTTCACACTTACAGAATTTGGGAGGGTTTACACCAAATTTCTACCAATTTATTTCAAACTTGACATTGTGGTATTGTCTTACCACATGGTTTATGAATAAAGTTTTGTTCAAAATAAAATCAAAAATGGGTTTGGACTTGGTCGGAATGGTGGGTGCAGGTTTATGCACGGGATTGATCTGGTTAAGATTAAGGCCCATGGTTAGTAGGAATGACGCCCAAGTCAATTAAGGACCGGTCTTGAGCCGCTTATTGTTATGCCACATCGTACTACCACATGTCCTGTATGGGCAGGATTTGGCTAATTAATTTGTGATGTTCTAGTGTATTTATGTCATGTGATTATGTGGGTGTCGGTTAGACGTTTTATTCCCACTTGGCGCAAGAGAGGGCTTTCGGAGGACGGTTAGTCCAAAGGGGCGAAACCTTAGCGGGCATGAGTACACTAGGATAGAACATTGTAAAGACCTCATGGTAATTGCTCAGTCACACGCCTACGGAAGCGTGAATTGGCCGACATAACGAGCATGTCACCTCGTGTGGGTAAAGTTGTACCAACTCTGCAGAGTAGAAACTATTCGAATAGCCGCGTCCGCGGTCATGGATATGCTAGCAGGGTCACTTAAAGTTAGAATTATTTTTTTGGTTTTTAAATGCTTTATTAAATGCTGAGGATGGATAATCCTTATGAAAAATTGGGTGGGAAGCCAAGTGTTAGGAGGGGATCCTTCGCTAAATCATTGGAGGTTATCCACATTATGATATTGTCATTTTAAAATATGATTTTAGTATTAATATAAACTGCCTTAGAAATTACTATGGTTATTTACACTGAAAATGTTGTTTATGCAAAACAACCCCTGCCATACTCACTTGTTATCTTATGCATGCTTTAAATTCAATATTGGGTGTAACTTGCGAGCACAGAAGTTGTGCTCATCCTTGCTGAATAAATCTTATTCAGGAGAAGATTTCTTCCCCGACGGTGAGGATCCAGACGAGTAGGCCTTGACCCAGATGATTGCCTGTGGCGCATCGTGTGGCTCACCTCTATAATATGTTTCCGCTGTGTTTATCATTTGTTATTTGATATTGTTGTCCAAGACTCAATTGTATTAAATAATTATTTATTTAATGTCATTTACGCTTTCGTGATATGAATGTGATATCCATTTTGTGAGACTGTGTACACTGGAAATCCTGGACCGGTGTTTGAACACAGAGAATTCGGGATCCTTCGCTCCCAGGTTCGACACTCCGCCTCGACAAGAGTCGCCTCGTGCTCACCCTCCCTGGCCCAAGCCACCACCGGACCCTCCCCGCCACCATCACCGAGACACCGCCACCGCTTTACACCACCCGCCGCCGGCGACACCCGTCCACCCGGCACCGCCACCCCGTCACCGGCTCCCTGTTCTCGTGCTTAGCCACCACCGCCGTGCCCTAGCCCGCCGGCGACGAACCAAAGCCGTGAACGGCCCGATCCTCCCCTTGCTCTCACTGCCTAGTGGGCCTCGTGGTGCCACTGCTCCCATGGATCGACGCCCTGTCATCCTGAGGTGCACATGGACGCCACATCATCCAAAACCAGTGACGTGGTTGCCACGTCATCCAAAACTACCAATGAAACCAGCGTAGGGTGTAAATTGATCTGGTATTGACAGTTCGAGGGTGCAAATCAGACGGTTTTGGAGTTCAGGGGGTATTTTTGAATCGGCGTAAAGTTCACGGGTATAAATTGGACTTTTTTCTATAATTAATTGTATAGTCTGTGTATTATACTAGATATATATATTGTGTAATGGGTTTGCATGCAAAAATGTTAGAGGTGCAACTGTACCCCCATGCTCTTATGTGGCTCCGCCACTGCTATAAGTGTAAGGGCACGGGCCATGCTATTTGTATCTCAAGAATAAAGAAGAAAGGCCGTCAAGACTAAGAAAGGCCACCAAGACTACATCTCTCTCAGCATTTCAATTTGCATCTATAGTTCCATGATTGATCTCTTGCGTGTGATTGCAGTCATTAATCTGTTAAAGGTCAGCAACAGAGATAAGATATATGCACAAAATGAGGTGACTAGACGGATGATTGAAATCTATTGCAAATAAAGCAAAATATTATATTGTAGGGAAATATTGCCTCCAAATATTTCTTCCGCTGGTTCCCCCGATCCAAATGCGCTATGTGGTTCGGTTCAATATGGGCGCCAAGCGGGTTACCGAGAGGTCAGTGGAAGTACCCAACCGAAGCAAATGACAATGTTAGGGGACTCAATTGAAAAAGTTGAAGTGTGGGCCCAATTGAGTTTTGTGGTAAATTTTGAGATTAATGGTGAAAGTTACTAGACAAGAATGTGTGACATGTGAATTAGGGGGGAGGGGGCATGTTGGTCGCAAATAAGTTGTTCTTAATATGTAACTAGTTAAGTGTCCTTGTGATGCTACAAAATATCTCATGAATGTAATAGTTTATCAATTAAAATAGATATAATATATCTCAATTCATCAAGGCGCGTAGAGCAAAGCAAAGCAGAAGAGCAGGGGCGGGAGGAGAAAGTGAGGCTTGTCTAAATCCGGCCGATGGAAGCGGCGATAGGGGAGGGGACAGAGGCGCACGTGGAGCAGAGCAGAAGAGTGGGGGCGGAGGCGAGGGCGCAAACGAGGAGGAAGCGCAGGCGACGTCGCAGGTGATGCTAGGAGAGGAGTAGATAGGGAGTGCACGATACGATGAGATAGTTTGCTGATAACGTGACCCACGTGTCAGTAGAGAAAGACAGGAGTGGGAGGGTGGGGAGGACGGACGACCACCAACTCTAATTTTTAAGTAGTAAAGATGCAATGTTAATTTGGGAAAGTTTATGTTGGCTGAAGCAAATCTCAACTGTTTTTTTTTTCTCTGCGCTACAACATATGAAAATAATTAGACTACCTAGAAAATAGAAAACATGATCGTGCACCCACAAATATATCTGTCTAATTTATGGTCGTTGATCTACATGGAGGCATCTCTACATTTGATCACTAAAGTCATTCCATCGCACCAAACCCTAATTCCTCATCCCTGCTTGTTTTCTCGCTGCCGCCATCCCTAGTACCAATGGCTATAAATCCCACACATCCCCCTTACCGATGCCTTGACACCATACTCTAATTTATCAACTCTCTCCTTATCGCCGCCATGCCTTGATAGAACAACTACAAATCTCCACACATATGTTTTTCATTACTCATCTTCTTGCCACCACCGCCACCATTATAAAACAACTACAGATCTCCACAACCACCCATTTAAAATAGTCATCCCTTAGCATCATACTCTCTATAAGGTCTCACCTCCGCAAAAAAAAAAAAAAAAAAAAACTCATGGACATCCTCATGCATCTATTCTCCCACTGTCACAACACTAATGACCCTTCTACTTGATGTCTAAGGTTGGGTGATAAGGAATCCTTGAGGATACGATGAGTTGCACCCTCTCACGTGCCACCACTTGTCATCGTCGATTATGATTCAATGCATCATTTGAAAAAAAAAATTAGCTTTTCCCTTACTATTATTACCGAAAAGTTGCATAAATGCAATTTTCATTTTATGAAATTCCATAACCTTGACATTGAGTTCCTCAGTTGTTCAAATTAGATTATTAATAGGAAAAAGTCCATTTGACACCCGTAAACTCTTTCGTAAGTTCAGAAAACAACCTTGAGCTACAAAATTGGACATTCAACACCCGTAGATTCTTTTGAAAGTTCAAAAAACAACCTTGAAGTACAAAATTGGACATTCAATGCCCTCAAACTCTTAAAACCGTTCACTTTGCACCCTTGAAACCACTCCACCCCGGTTTCATCCGATGTGGCACCAACATGGCACGGTTTTTGGCACATGAGGTTGTTTTAAGATGACATGGCAACCGGTCCCTATCCCTTCCCCTTCTACCCCCACCTCGCTGCCACCTCTCCCCCCACCTTCTCCCACACCTCCTCACCGCCTCCGCCATGGCCACCTCCCTCTCCTCCCCGTCCCAACTCCACCCTTCCCCCTCCCAAACCCACCAGGCCACCACCACACCCTCCTCTCCCGCTCCCACCTCCCCTTCCCGTGCCACTACCACGACCTCTCTCGCCACATGCTCTTCGCTCACACCTCCGCCTCCCCCGATGGAGAAAGCGTCGTCACCCAAGATTCCACCATCACCGTGTGCCGCTTCCTCTCATCTCCCTCTTTAGTGCGCCCCCGCTGTCCTCCACCAACCTACCATGGACCCCGCCATCGCCGACTTTCTCCAATCCACAGCCTGAGTAGACCGGGCTGGGCTCAGCTCACCGTCGACTACCACCTAAAGGGCCTCACAGCCAGCCTCCTCCTCCTCCTCCTTCCCTTGCAACCAACAGCCAACAGGCCGCATGTGCCTTGCCGCATTGCCGGTGTGTCGTCGTAGCCCCATCTCTTTGTTCCTCCTTCCCCATCTCTCTCATTCTGCTCATGCTTTCCCTCTCCTCTCTCTTTGCTATGTGGTTGGTCTCAGGCTCCACTACCATCTACGACAAACGCCGAAGAAGATAAGCTGCAGTACTCGAGGAGGATGAGGCACGACATAGACCGAGTTCGTCGCCTCGCCAACTGTAAGGATGGAGGTTGCTGACACTTTGGAAGAAACCGAGGTTGGGGAAACGAATAGACAATGTCGCTGGTCAAGTAAGTAGCATGGGGGGCGACTACGCTGAGGAAGGGGTCGAGGTCATCAATTCATCATCATCGGACCAAAGGGAGAAAATCTGCACTGGATTTACAGACGACAGTGTTGGGTGGAGCACTGCCGATTTAGTGGAGAAGTGGATGTGTCATCGTTGATTTGGGGGAGGCAACACCGGTGAAGGTTTCGAGCCGTTGCCGAGGTTACCGCTTTGATGCCGCAAGTGGAAGAAGAGAGAGGAAGAAGAAAAAGGAAGGAGTAGGAGAGAGGAGTGGGAGTAGCAGCGGTTTGAAGACAGTCCGTGGCTAGCGACGTGAGAGAAAAGTGAGGAAGAATAAGATGTGGAGGAAGAGGTGAGCTTACACTAACACGTGGGCCTCATTAGCATAGGGGGCAGTTGGATCGTCCACGTGCGCCACATCGGCGGAAAACTAGGGTGGATTCGGCAGGGGGTGTCCGGTTTGGAAAGTTCAAGGAAGTTGGGTGAGTGGTTTTCAAGTTCATGGTTGTTTTTTGAACTTTCAAAAGAGTTTAGGGGTGTCAAATGGACTTTTTTCTTATTAATATTGTTAAAAATCTAGCAAACTGGTGTTGTGTCTATCTATATGTTCAGTTTGAGCCAACAATTTTTTGTCGCATGATAAAAAAATGGTGAGCATACAATTGTCGCCAACATTTCTTTCTTTCGCAAAATTTTGCTGAGAGTGACATCCTAGCTCATTTTCTCACGGGTCACTACCGATTTGTGGCCATCCATTCTTGGTCCAGATCTCGGTCATGCCAACATTTGGAATCAATTAACGCTCGTGCCAAAAGTCTTACCTGAGTTACCTCCCAATTTGTGCCAAAAAATCGATGAAGATAGACATGACCAAAATTTTGGTAAAAAAAAGATTGGTTAAGATCTCAATGCGTGAACAAATCTTCATGAAAAGATTGACAACAAATTAAACACTTCCAACTTTGATTAATTTAACCAAAGCTTTAGCAAACAAATTTTGGCAATCCTTAATGTTCGGGCCTCTAAGAGCATGTATAATGCATGTGCTTAGAGAGATGATTAGTAACTGAAGATTATTTTTTCTTGCCACATAGGATAGATAAGGTGCTTATATTGTAGCATCGATGCTTAAGTAGGCAATGGTACTTAACGAGTGATTATGTATATAACTACATCTAATTAACAGATGATACAACATCTAAACACCTACCAAAAGGACCCTTGTATTGGAGGAAACAAAATTTACATGGGTGCCTGATAATATGACTATACTCTCTCTCTCTCTCTCTCTCTCTCTCTCTCTCTCTCTCTCTCTCTCACACACACACACACACACACACACACACACACACACACACACATATATATATATAGTAAATTTCACTTTGCATCATGTAATTTTACCAATGTGTTACAATGCACCAGGTTTTGCAAATCTTCTCACATAACACCATGTATTCTTACCATCCGTCGCAAATTACACCACCTAATTCACTTGGGGTGTGTTTGGTTACTTGTACCAAGTGGTACATGTATGAGTTGCTTCAAGAAAAAGGTCTTTCATGTGTTTGGTCGCTTGAATAAAACCATTCCATCCTAGATGGTGGGATGCAAATTTGTGGAATAATCACTCTAAATGTTGAACCATCTCATTCACTCAAAACAATGAAACCACGTGGTACAAGACCATCACATCTCATTCAACTCCATCCTACTAACCAAACACATCCTTGGCCCACCTGCAGCTCACACCTTGCCTCCCATCGGCAGTCCATGATAGCAACGCACGAAGGTATAGGCGGGAAAAAAAGGGGCGACGTCAGAAAGGAGAACATGACTTCACATTCATACATGAGAACTGAGAACATGAAATTTTTCATAACTTTTTTTTTATGTCCGGGATTTTTCCCATCAGGTCCACATTAAAGAAGAAGAGCACTCCACCTCGCGAGACGCACACGGGAGACAACACTCGAACCGTGGCGGACTGGGAGCCCGAAGCTCCCCTGCGCCACTGAGCCCCAGCTCAGTCCTCAACTAACCCGGTGAGACACCACACGCACGAGCCCCAGCTCAAACGCGGGTGGGTGGGCTGCCCCACTGCAGCCGCACCACTGAGCCGAAGCTCGGTTCTCAAATCTTTCATAACTTGACTAGATGCTATAGTAAATCATGGCTAAAGGTTCAAATGCTTACACTGACACCTATATTACAAACCAAAAGAGAATTGTAACTTTCTGGACACACTGCTTTTCATATTTCTTCCCTAAAAATAGCAACAAAAAAGGGCCACTCACGTGTATCTATGCTCTATGCAGCACATGGACTGTGTCACAAAGTCCACATCACTGGCCTAAGAGCCAAAAATCGAGCATGCCTATGCCTCTGCCCCTGTCGCTGGCCCTTCCTCAGTCTCCAACCCTGCCCCTGCCTCTCACTCCAACCCTGCCACTGCCCACTGCCTCTGTTTGTGCAATGGCTTGCACCTCCATCGCCACGATCGTGTGATTGAGAAGATCCAACCCTGTCGTTGGTACATGGTTTTCCTGCACCACATTGAAAAAGGTTGGAAAGTAACATTGGCAAATTAAATAAAGGTTGGAAAATCAGAGGAAGGTTACAAAACAGCACTGACTAACCTTTATAGTTTCTAATATGAGTGCCCTTGTACTCCACAGTTGGAGCATGTAGTTGTAGTCATCCTTGCTGCTCCTGTCACCCTAGGCCCCTCTTCTAGGCCTCCTCTTCTCCTTTTCTTTGGTCTAACAGCGTGTTTCTCAAACTTTGCCGGATCAATATCGGGCGAGATTGTCCTTGTCCAGTCATGTTCCCTAGGG
Organism: Ampelocalamus luodianensis; assembly: GCA_036346255.1. Taxonomy (NCBI): domain Eukaryota; kingdom Viridiplantae; phylum Streptophyta; class Magnoliopsida; order Poales; family Poaceae; genus Ampelocalamus; species Ampelocalamus luodianensis. The sequence goes on along the minus strand of CM070622.1, from coordinate 18,219,613 downwards.
ACTAGATAAATCATTGGAGTGTACGTCCTGATGTATGCTTCTTTCTTGAAATAATCATCGACATAATCTTCAGATATCTGTCCGGCTTCGTAGATAGCAGCACATACTGCATGCTTGCAAGGGTTACCAGTTAGCTGCCTCCTATGGCATGCGCATGTCTTTTGGCTTAAGTTCACCTCATAAGCCTTATCCGAGCAATGAACTTCCCATAGGAAGAAACCCGACTGCTAAGTCCAGCAATATCTAGCATATTTCTTCGCAAGCTCAAGCTTCTCTGCCATGACTAGGGTAATATTCCATGTCGCATTAACCCCATCGGTCCTCTTGAGGGATTGCCTTGCCATGACTTTTATCCTAATGTACTCACACATAGTAACAATGGGCTTGTCCCTTGCCTCTATTATGTACTTGTTGAACACCCTCGCCCAAGTTATTGACAACTAAGTCAGATTTTGCCTCAGGAGAGAAAGCATGCCGGCTAAAATGCTCCTGGCCAACACCTGCAAGGTACTCCCACACTTTCACATGAAACTTTTCGAGGCCTTCCATAACTTTCTCATACTGCCACATTGTTGTAGCATAAACTGCAGCATCCACGAAACCCTTGTACTTCTCAACTCTAAATCCTTTGCTTGCCATGTTTTGCAGTAAGTGCCTTTTGCAGTATCTATGCTCACAGTTAGGAAGTACAACAAGCACCGCATTCATAAGGCCTTGCAAGCGAGCACTGAATTTCGGCCACATGTGCATATGTAAGGACAAATGCTAAACGAGCAATGAATCTCAGACAAATGTGCATACCTTCTGCCTATCTGACATGAAGGTCCATCCACCATGCTCCTCACCAGAACCAATTGCACTTCTGGGCATTTCTAGGAACCAAGTCCAGTTGTCTGTGTCCTCTTTTCCATCTACTCCAAATGCTATCGGGAACATATTGTTATTCCCATCTCTTCCTGAGGCCGCCAACACCAGTGCACCATTAGTCAACTTGACAAAACAACCATCTATACCTGCAAATATTTTTGTAACATATTAGCACTTTACAAATTGCAATGTACAATGAGAACATATGCACTTACTTATGAAAGGCATGCAACCCTCTAGGAACCCTCGCTTTTGAGCATTGAAGCATATGAAAATTAAGGCCACTAAATATTGGACATAGTCCTAGAGCATCCCTGTTGATTGTACTGACAACTGCAGTACTTCCTGGATTCTTGTCAACTAATGTCTGCAAATAGTCTCTAATCCTCTTGTACTGCTTCTTGTGATTGCCTTGCACATTTTCACATGCTTTCCTCTTGGCTCTGTATGCCTTTGTTTTTGAGATGTCTGTACCTAGGTCTCTCAGGCATTGGTCCATAAATGCCTCCACAGCTCCACTCTCCATTCCGGATCTCACTCTTGAAGTTGTCCTCATATTTGTAGCTCTATGCTGCAGTCCCTACTCTCAGGACAAGTTTGGGGAGCAATCATCTGTCTCAGTTGGAAGGTCTTCTCACCACCAGCTTGTGAAGCTAGCATGAAGAAATCACACTTCACTTTGTCTTGCTTGCGCTTCACTTTGACCCTATCAGCTTTATTCTTGATGTACTTGTAGTCCCTCCCTTGAACAATGTGGTACGACTTCAACTCCCTCCTAAATTGCTGCGCATCGGCGAAACACATGCCCTCACACAGTTGACTCTTATCCATCGTGTTGCCCTCATTGAAATATATCCTTCTAATTGTGACTCTTCTCCCTCTCCTCCTCTTTCCAGGCGGTGGTAAGTTCTCATCTGTCTCATCTTCTAGTGCGCTAAGGCCACCATCCTCACTAGACGGATCTGACAACTCATATGCACTGACTGTTCGTACACCCTTCACCTCCACACCATCCACAGAAGAATCTATGCCCTATTTTACTGTTTTGATAATTAATGACAATCGTCATTTATGAACTAACATGTTTGTTCAAGTGATTGAAAGAGTTAGTTCTGAATAAAGATAAAGAGCAATAAAGGTACTCAAGTATTGGATATCAACATCATCTAACTCAAGGCAAAGGTACCTACCTAGTCGAATAGGATATTTTTATATTTTTACTAGTCTAGGAGTGTGAAGGATAAAAAACCGGATTGCTAGTGTAGGTAGTCGTACTATGAAGCTAGATCAACAGCTAGTAGCTTGATAGCAAAGTGTGCCACAATACTCAAACTCATTTGGTTGAATCTTGGAGTTCTTAGTGATCTCACGGCCACAAATTTCTCTGTTTATTATTTCTTGTCCGGATTGACTGCAGTTGGAGGGCCGGACTAACCGGACCTCTGGTTCATCGACGCGGGCAACTTTTTCCAAAGAGCTCTTTTTTCGCAATGTTGCTGGCCGGACTAACTGCAAGTATAAGCTCGGAGTGATCGGACCCTCGGCCGAGTAGGACGGCCAGCTTTTTCCAGAGAGACTCTTTTTGGCTTCAACTCTTCTCTATTCTGTTATCCGGTTTGACCGCGGTTGGAGGGTCGGACTGACCGGACCTCCGGTTACTTGGCGTGGTCAGTTTTTTCTAGAGAATGGTGTTTTGTGTCTTGCTATTAACTTTTTCATGCCAGACTAACCGCAGTGCTTTCATCGGTCAGACCAAAACCCCGGATTGACCGGCATAGTCAGCTTTTTCTAGTAGCAAGTCTTTTCCGTTTTGGGAAACTTTTGAACTCAGACTGACTAGACCATATGTGGGTGGAATGACCGGACCTGACATAATGGATATATTCTATTGTAATGATTATTGTAGAGGTTACCGTTATACTATAGTCCGGTCTAACCAGCCATGCCGAATTTGCACCGTCTCGTGTGCCAACGACTAGTTGAGTGGGTTGATGCTATAAATACCTCTCCCCCTGCAGCAAGGGACTCTTTAGAACCTTATTTGAACACTCTTGGGCCATTTGCTTCTTCTACTACTCTTTGAGAGCTAAAGTTTCATCTTACAAAGGTTGTAGAGGTTTCTCCAAGTGCTTTGAGTTGAGTTTGATTCTTATGGCACTTGAACATCTTCAAGCGAAGCGTTTTTGGTTTATTACTGTTGGAGGTTGCTGCCTCATAGATAGCTTGAAGAAGGTGAATCAGTGATCTTCTCAAGAAACTTGTGAGAAAGCCTAGTTTATTGTGAAGGTTGGAGCTCACCTTTTCGGGGTGGAGAAGAGCTACCTCTAGTGATCGAGGGGTGTGCTCGTGTGGAGCCGGCTTGATTCATTCAAGTTTCCTCAACATGGATTAGGGGAGATTGGCAAGTCCCTGAGACCACGGGAAAACATCATTTGTCTCCATATTGTGGTTTATCTCTTTTACTCTCCTCTTTGTGCATTTAATTATATAGCAACTTTGTCTCTTGATTATGTTATTTAGCTTAGTCTAAAGTGATTAGTGCACTTAGAAAAACTTAGATTATTTAGGCCTTGAATTGTGAAATTATATTTCATTGATTTACTTGCTAAAAATCTATTTTTAGCCTAAAGTTTTAATACCCACCTATTCACCCCACTCTAGTCGGTTATCCTTGATCCTACATCTACATCGGGGACAAATAAATCCTCAATATCGGTATCGCCTTCACAATGGTTCACTAGGTCAGACCTCACCCTCTTCATCTCCTTTAGTTGCTCAATATAATTAGTTCTTTCTTGTTCGTGGTCACCACCATCGGTAGAGCTGCTGCTCTGGTTATCCTCTCCATGACCATCAGCAATGACCTCCTCTCCACCATTTGTACCCACTATCACCTCAACATCATCAATCTTCACAGGAGATAACGGTGTGCTCTCAACCATTGCCTTGAACATGTGTAGATCAACCCTCTTACTCATATTGTTCTCCATGATTAGGTCCTTGAGATGGGTTTTGCCTTCGATCTTGCTCAGGGTGCCGAAAGAGCATGAATCGCTACCTGTGTAGGACAAATCATCACTTGCTATGTACCCCTCTACTTCCAACAACCTCACCAAGTTTGAATAGGAAATTTTGTCTTTCTCCATCTTCATGCGTCGGTGCTATGGGGTAGGGTAGAGGGAGTGGGTGGTGGGGAAGGGAAGGGGAGGGCGGGGAGGTGCTCAAGTGGAGAGGAATCGAAGTAATACTCACCGGACGAAGAATGGCGGCCCCAGCGGCGGCCTTTGGTCGGAAACAAGGAAGATGGCGGTGCTCGATGGGGAATCTTGGAATTAATGGAGGGAAAAGTGTCCTTGAGTGTCGGAACACGTCGTGACGCGGGTAGCTTGGGAAGGAGTGCACTGGGGCGATCAGAACGATGATGGTGACGCGGTGGTCGGTGCGAGAGCTTGAGCGATGACCGGCACAGGTGGAGCCAGAAAGAAGAAGGGGAGGAAGAGAATGGAGGGGAGAGCCAGAGGGAGGGGAAAGAGGCCGGGAGCGGATGTGCGCCGCGACGGGACCAAAGCGGCGACATGGCACAATCATCAGTGCAGGTGGAGGCGAGAGCGAGAGTGATGAACCGTGTGGTTCGTCTGAACTTTTGGAATGAGACGAGGGAATATTCTCTGAATGTGAATCATCTCTTCTAGGATGGTTTGGTATGATTCAACCAACCAAACGCATGAATGGACTCATTTATTGAACCGAACCATCCCTTCGTTCATCCACCCAAACACACCCTAAGACGCACAAATTCCCCCAAAACCGAGGCGCACAAACCAAGTCCACCAAAATATGCATGAATCGACTTGCAAAATAGGGATGGTCTACTAAAAAATTGCTTCTTTCTAATTTCAGAACCCTTCATATCAAGTGTTTCCCCTACCCCTAAAGCCAAACTTAGTCAAAGAAAAGCGAGATCAACACATAGGGTTCAAAATTCGCACCTTGCTTCTCAATCGGGCGCCTCTGGTTGGGCTTGCTACCGCTGACCACTGTCGCTGATAGGGCTGTTGGAATTAATACGGGCTAGGCCCAATTTTAATTCTAATTATTTTTGGAAAATCCCAAAGACCCAATGTGCATGGGCTAAAACTGTTTAGTCCCATATGGAGAGTTGAATGGGAGTTACACCACTTTAAAAGGTAGAACGTGGTAGCCCCCTTGTGGGATTGGAAAGAGCCAATACACGCGCGCGCTCGCTCGCCTCGCCACGCCTCGCCGAGCCGTGTCGTGCCGTGTGGGTACGTGTACGCGCGTATGCAGGTGTGTCGGGTGTGTGCGTGTTTTTCTTTATCTATTCGAAAATCGAAACGCACCGACTCGCAGTAAATGATATTAACGAATTGCTGACAGTAACGGTGTAGTTACTAGTGAATAACGGCTGCGGTTACTATTGAGTAATGGCTGCAGGTTACTAGTGACTAATAGTTGCGGTTACTATTGTGTAATGGCTGCAGTTAACACTGTTATGCCCTCTTCGTTTTTGCTATTTAGAAGAACAGAGCACTGGTTCTCAAACTGATCTCCATACGAAAGACTCTCTACGACAGACACAAAGAACTCCATAGTTTTGTTGCTGTCTCTAGCGATCTCCATCCCGGCGAGACGTGTGTACGGCTACACCGGGAGAGCAGGCCTCCGGAACCCTCGTCCTTGAAGGTTTGCACGAGCGAGGACAAATAAGGTTTTGGGGGAGCGTTCGCGTGACTGCTCGCTTCATCTGATTTTCTGCTACGACTACATCTGTGCGACTACTACCACGACATCCACGAAGGTCTCTGCTACATCCACGGCATGACTAACGACGACCTCACCAAGACTCCTGCTTCTACTTCTGCTGCTCCTTCCGCTGGATCTTGGTATGCCTATCTCGCACTTGTTGTTTACTTAGTTTTATTATCTATTGTTTACTTGAACACTAAGATAGGTATGCTAGTTTCTATCCTTCTAGAAATTCGTATATCTATAGTGTTGTTGTATATCTGCTTTGTGAAAATAGCTATAGTATTCTCTATGATTTATCTAGTATATTTCTGGATTAATGTAATTAGAAAAATACTCATATATTCAACAATCCAAAAACCTTATTATAGGCATTTTTCGTCAACTGGCTTTGCTGTTGCGCTAAAACCCTCTGAATTCGATGGTACGAATTACAAGAGGTGACGTACTAAGATGGTGTTTTGACTAACTGCCATGAACGTTTTTAATGTGGCAAGTGGCAAGCCTGAAGGAACACTTACTCTTGAACAAGAGCAAGCGTTCGAGGTTGCTGATAACCTTTTTAAAGGTGTCATGATTAGCGTTCTTGGTGAGAAGTTAGTTGATGCATACATGGTGATTAAAATTGGGAAAGAGATGTGGGATGCACTCGAGGCCAAGTTTGGGGTTTCGGATGCATACATGATGGTGGGATTACATTGTTGCAATCCCATTATGTGAAAAAGGTTATAAGTCATTTTGGTTATAGCGATTGCAAATTCTCTCCAACACCTTATGATCCGAGCGTGTTGCTTAGGAAGAATCGGAGAATAGCCAGAGACCAATTGAGATATTCTCAGATAATTGGTTCACTCATGTATTTAGCTAGCGCTATCAGGCCTAACATCTCATTTGCTGTGAGCAAACTAAGCCGTTTTGTTTCCAATCCGGGAGATGATCATTGGCATACTCTTAAGAGGGTAATGCGTTATCTAAATGGTACTATGAGCTATGGCATTCACTATACCGGGTACCCTAGGATACTGGAGGGTTATAGCGATTCAAACTGGATATATGATGCTGATGAGATTAAGGCCACAAGTGGATATGTCTTCACACTTGGAGGTGGTGCTGTTTCATGGAAGTCTTGCAAGCAGACCATCTTAACGAGGTCAATAATGGAAGCAGAACTCACAGCATTAGATACTGCCACTGTTGAAGCTGAATGGTTTCGTGAGCTCTTGTTGGATTTGCCGGTGATTAAAAAACCGGTACCGGCTATTCTGATGAACTGCGACAATCAGATTGTGATCGTCAAAGTGAACAGTTCTAAGGATAACATGAAGTTGTCAAGACATGTGAAGAGAAAACTAAAGTCTGTCACGAAAATGAGAAACTCCGGAGTAATAGCTTTGGATTATATCCAAACAGCTAAGAATCTGGACAGATCCCTTCACAAAGGGTTTATCACGGAATGTGATAGACAAGGGAGATGGGTTTGAGACCCACGTGAGTTATACCATAGTGGTAACCCATCCTATGTGATTGGAGATCCCGTGAAGTAGGATTGATGAAACAAGCTATTGGTTAACTAGAAGGGAGTACCTTTATAGACACCCACTCCACTGGAGATGCAATTCTCTTCTAAATCTGTATGACAGATTGATTTTTATCTTAATGTGTTCTGTGGCTTGTTTAAGCAAAGATACTATCCTACAGAGTAGTCTTGAAAGAACACACCTATATGAGCCCGACTGCTAGTCACAGTCTATGAGATAGGGTAATCTCTAGGAAGCTCATGAATAGACCAGGAGTATGACTTATATGCTCCAACCCGCGGAGATGCCTGACAGCCTAGTATCAGTTAAGGACTTAAGTGAAACTTATTCACATAAAACTGTCAATTCAAGGCTTAGTCCATTGTGCAGTTGTTGATAAGTGTAGCTTCTGTTCTAGGTGGATGTTCAACCTTGACCGGTCTCCATCGAAACACTGATATATCAAAACAATATTGTGGATCAAGGCATTTGACATGTGCCCTTGGGATCTGGTGGTGGATTGTTGGAATTAATACAGGCTAGGCCCAATTTTAATTCTAATTAATTATTGAAAAATCCCAAAGACTCATGTGCATGCGCTAAAACTGTTTAGTCCCATATGGAGAGTTCAATGGGAGTTACACAACTTTAAAAGGTGGAACGTGGTAGCCCCTTGTGGAATTGGAGAGAGCCAATACACGCGCGCGCTCGCTCGCTCGCCTCGCCCCGCCACGCCATGTTGTGCCGAGCCGTGCGGGTGCGTGTGCGTGTACGAGCATACGTAGGCGTGTCGGGTGCGTGCGCGCTTTTCTTTATCTATTCGAAAATCGAAACGCACCGACTCGCAGTAAATGGTATTAACGAATTGCTGACAGTAACAGTGCAGTTGCTAGTGAATAACGGCTGCAGTTACTATTGAGTAATGGCTGCAGGTTACTAGTGACTAATAGCTGCGATTACTATTGTGTAATAAGGTTTTTGGGGAGTGTTCGCGCGACTGCTCGCTTCATCTGATTTTCTGCTACGACTACATTTGTGCGACTACTACCACGACATCTACGAAGGTCTCTGCTACATCCACGCCATGACTAACGACGACCTCACCAAAACTCCTGCTTCTACTTCTGCTGCTCCTTCCGCTGGATCTTGGTATACCTATCTCGCATTTGTTGTTTACTTAGTTTTATTATCTGTTGTTTACTTGAACACTGAGATAGGTATGCTAGATTCTATCTCTACTACTTAAAAGAAGAAGTTTACCGTGGTCCGTCCTCCCATTATCTTTTACGTTCGTCCGATTGAAGAACAGAGGATGAACGACCCAGATGGCTTCGCGCAGCACGACCTCCCTCTCCAGTCTCCTCTCACGCGTCCCACTGCTCCCACGATCTCTTTACTCGGAAATCGTGCACCCCACGCTACGCCAAACGCTGCAGACGCCACGCCAAACCGCCTCCTCGCCTCGCCTCGTTGTCGCCGTCGCCAGCTGCGCACTAGGCCGACCGACCTCGCCGTCCGGGCTTCCGCCGACCACGTCGCCGCACTGCGCTGCCCGGCCCGTCTTTGCCGCCGCCTCCGTGGCGTGGCGCGCGCGGCGCGTCCTACTAGCGGCGGCGTGCGCCGCGGACCTCCGGCGAGCGGTGGGTATGTGCCCCGGAGCTACTGTCCGTGCCCGTGGAGACCATCACGGCCGCGTTGCGGTTCCTCACGGAGGAGGCCAGGGTGCCCACGGAGGACCTCCCATGAGTGATGCGGTGGCGCCACGCCGCTGTGTCCCCGTGGCGGCCGGCTCGGCCGGCGCTCTACTTCCTCCGGCGCTCGGCGTCCCGACCGCCCGCCGCCGACCTGCTCTCCTTCTCTGTGGAGGACAAGCTGCTCCCGCCGTCCCGCGGATCGAATTCCTCGAGTCGCTCGGCCTCCCCTCCCGTGCCGCGCACTCCATGGCGCGACGCCGCGGAAGACCTCCCACGAGTGCTGTGGCGGCGCCCGCGCCTGCTCGTGTCCCCTGTGGCGGCCCTGCCCCATCGCGTGACTGCAAGGGCGACTACATCGGCGTCCCCAATGACCCGTGCCTCACGAAGATCCTCTCCAAGCGGCATGTGCGTCCCCATTCTTGCCGGATCCCCTTTTGTATTTTCTTACATACCGCATCAAGTGCCAGGCGCACATCGCCGCCTTACGTCAAGTGCCTGGAATCTCAGATCGTCAAGCCCGCCACCCCATATGAGCTCTCGGTTCTTCCTTCGATCCGATCGAATTCCTTTTGCCTTTTTGTCGTTGATTTTGTTTTTCGCCTTGACCACTTAGGTGCTATTACATTCTATAATAGAATTGGTTGATAGTCTCTACCGCATTAGCGGTGAATTTTTAGTAGTGATTTTAGAGGAAGGGCACAGGATGTGGAGTGCTATTTAGTACTTGTTTTGCTATAGCTTTGTGTATGATCTTGCCTAGAGTTAAACAAACTTGAGAATGAATCTTGTAAAGTGCTTCAAACTAGGTCGGGCATCAAACAAGATTGTTACTGCTATGGCAAGGGATTGATTGTTCGAAGATCAAACCTGATATTCCTTCAAGACATATATTTTAGCTCCTAGATACCCACAATTGTGCATTGCATTTCGGACACCACACTAGATTTGTGCTATCATAAGCTGGTTGCTCTTAGCAAGGAATTAAATTGCAAGTTTTCACTCGTCAATCTGCTCCCGGAAGGGCCCTACTTTCTCATGTCTTGCTATGATGAATGATGCCCCTATTCATCTTAACCGATTAGGATGCAGGCTACTGAAAAAGCAATAGTACGGTGGAACAACAATGTTGCAGTACAACATGATACATGGATCTATTTCCCTTTCTCTATTTTTTTTTTGTGTTCTATTTTCGCTTTGCACATAATTCTTCAAGGTTTTTTTGACCAAGAAACAAATTTGAGATCGGTATATGCTAATCTATTGTTTCAGATATAGGCTAATGGATCGCCTGACAATTGCTCAACATAATGGCTCAGTTAAGCAGCTTAGTAAGGATTTTTTTTTTCCCAAAAGGTAAGCATTCTTGATGTTTAAACCAGTTTTGATTTGCCGCTAGCACCGGTTTGAGTCTTTGAATGCTACTCATGGATAAACTATCTTGATAATGCATGTATATTTGAATCGATCGTGGTCCTAAAGTTTGGCACCGTTTCTATCAAAATTTGAATCATTGTTTGAATCTAAAGGGATAGCAGGCGGTAATTATGGTGATAAAGCGGATATTGGCGATAAGTAGATGAAACCAGTCAATGTTTTCTTTCTTTTGCACAAGGTTGTTTTGGACATTGAGGTAATTCTTAGATAACATGCATTGATCACTAGATCATAACTCCTAGATTTAAGGCATGTCTCACAAAACTCGCTTACAAATTCTCACCTCTAAATGGCAAGTTGCAATAGCAAGTGACTCCTTGCATGCAATGGTCCCACAATTTGTTGTAGTACGTTTCTCACGTTCATAGTTTGTTGTGTAAGATGTCAAAATTAAGTCGAATTCAATGGAGTGAACAACTGTTGTTAATTGAAAAATGTTGTTCTCTTGGTTGACTACCATGGCCTGACCTCTCTTGGCAAAGGGATGCTTGATGCATGCAGTTGTATTTCATGACAATGAGACTGAAGTGCCTCTGTATTACGATATTGCGGTGTGTTTTAATTTGGTGATAATTCATGTGGTCTTGTTGTGTGTACATATTTTTTCTTTTTGAAATATCTTGCCTTTTGAAATCTTCCGTGTGTACATATTTTGATCTTGGAATGGTTCATTGTGCTACCTTTGCACTTTCTCGAATGTTGAGCAGACACCATTCGAGGTATGCATCTGAAAGCCACAAAATCCCCACTAAACAAAATTTTGTGGCCAATCAAGCCCTATTCGTGTGATCTTTAATGATAAGCCTCGACACTCCTTTTACTAAGATCTCTAACTGTGAACATTCACAACAGACATAGGAGCTATATGAAGTAGGGAAGCTCAAAGAGTTGGTTGGTACATCTCTTGGAGATTGCCACGAGGGCTTGTTTGGAATGGAATGGACAGGGAGATATTAGAACCAAACTCTTCGGATTGGAATGGATTTTAGTTCGAATTCCTGTCAATCAGAGGGATTGAGTCATATCACGATGTATCCAAACAAGCCTTGAGGAGGGAGAGATTTGAGTGCACTGATTGTAGTTTGTGATTTCATTGTTTGATGGAATAAAAAGGTTCCAGAAGATTAATTTGGTCTTTAATTGTCACACAGGTGTCATTATTCGAACTTTGAATTTAATTGCCCTACTAAAATACATATATTCCTTTGTCTATGGTTAATAATAGATTGCATAAAGTAATAATTATATTCAAATCGACATGTCAATGATCTTTCTTGCATCTTACGTGGGAACTGAATATGTGTCATTTGTTATGTTATTGTCAGTAGCTAAATGTTCTTAGCAAAAGATTTCAGGATGTTTTGAAAAACACAGGGCAAACTATCCCAAATGTAGGTGTCTACCTCCACAATCCAGATTTTCTCCCACGAGCGACACTACGCGCTCTTATGAGCTCTCGCTAGGAGCAATTTTAAAATACTTCTGCGTCGGAAAAGGATACATGCTTCAGTGCAGGACATTTACAAAAATATCATCTACAAAGATGTTCTTATGTTGTAGATGCCTTATGTTGTACCTAAAAATGTTTTGTTTGTATTCATGTTGGATAAGACTCAACATAAAACATTTGTTTACGATTTGATTTATTTACTAGGGTGTAAAGATATATTTCACGATATGTGTATGCAAAACAAAAATGATATTTATTATGCGGTTTAGTATTTCGTTAGATGATATGTTTGTTGTGCAGTTTAGATGATATGTATCACTCTCTTTTAGATTTTATTGCAACACACGAGCACCTTACTAGATAAGCTTTTTCACAACGAAATTGGGAACACCATAGATAAGCTTGATTGTTACAACTGGTTCTTCCTTCACAGTTTTCACATTCGTTAGTCGATGCCGTGATGCGTATATTATCCTTCTATCTGCACATACTTCTCTTTGACAATTCAAGGTATGTGCTTGCTTTTTTATTTCTGTTAAGCTATATCGCCTATGTTGTACTAGATTTTATTAGTTCGACTCTTTATAGATACAACTATTAGTTGGGCGTATAAATGGACAAATCTGAGATGAAATATACACCATTCATAAATCTGTTAGCAATACCTTCTAATAAGGATCACCAAATGAGGCTGCGATCGACCTCATTGTCATCGGGCCAACCCTGCCACCTTCGAGTGAAACCGCCTTTCCCAGGACCGACGGTCCTAATTTTGTCATGAGCGACAAGGCGTGGGAACAGTGATGCAGGCCTAGCGTAGCGATGAAGCCGAGGGTGCGACGCTAGCCGAACATGATGACAGAGGCGCAATGCAAACCACGAACAACGTAGTTTATGATTTTTTTATCCGCAGCAGCGCACGGGTATTGAACTAGTCCTTCTAAAATTCGTATATCTATAGTGTTGTTGTATATCTGCTTTGCGAAAATGGCTATAGTATTCTCCATAATTTATGTAGTACATTTCTGAATTAATGTAATTCGAAAAATGCTCATATATTCAACAAGGGCCTGTTAATCCGGCGCCTCTGGTCGAGCTAGGGTGAAGTGGGACATCACCCCTTTTTCTCGCCCTGCGGGTGTGAAGCGGGACAAGCGTTGCATGCGTCATGCGCGGAAAGGCCGAGGGATATAGCTTCATGCGTTGCCAGCGTGGACTGCTGAAAATGAGCCAAGGTGTGAGCTGCAGGTGGGCCAAGTGAATTAGGTGGTGCAATCTGCAACTGATGGTAAAAATACATGATGTTAAGTGAGAAAATTTGCAAAACCTGGTACAATATGACACAATGATAAAATTACATGATATAAAATAAAATTTACTCTATAAGTATCTCGGATTGCTCATGCGCTAAACTTAGCTGGCATGGCACTCACCTCGCCTGCCGCACCGCCAAAAATTCACCTGTTGTCGGCGCCTGTTGCCGAAAACTCCTTCCCGGGGGCGGGAAAACGGAGGCGCAAAATTTTCGGGCTCCCAAAAGTTCCTCGCACCTGATTGGCCGAGCCCCACCTCCCACGGATCGCCCTACCCCAAACCACATCGCAGCCGTCCATCCCTCTCCCGATCCGACCGCCCAACGCCCGCGCCCGCGGATCGACGGGCCCACCATCCCACCCCTCCGCGCCACTTAAGTACTCCCGTCCCTCGCTTTTGCTACCACCACATCTAGCATTCTAGCATTCGCAAGTCTCTCAAACTCTTCTTCCACGCCCCGAGAAGCAGCTGCTAGCCATGGACGTCGCCGGTGCCGGAGCGGGCGGGAAGGTGAAGAAGGGGGCGGCCGGGCGGAAGGCGGGCGGTCCCAGGAAGAAGTCGGTGACGCGGTCGGTGAAGGCCGGGCTCCAGTTCCCCGTCGGCCGCATCGGGCGCTACCTCAAGAAGGGCCGCTACGCCCAACGCGTCGGCACCGGCGCCCCCGTCTACCTCGCCGCCGTCCTCGAGTACCTCGCCGCAGAGGTATGCACCCGTCTCTATTAGCACCAGACCCCCTAGAGTTCGGTTCCTGATTTTTGCATCGGCGGTGTCCTCAATGCGGCGGTGTTTGTTCGCGATTAGGTGCTGGAGCTGGCCGGCAACGCGGCGAGGGACAACAAGAAGAACCGGATCATCCCGCGCCACGTGCTTCTAGCGATCAGGAACGACGAGGAGCTGGGGAAGCTGTTGGCCGGCGTCACAATCGCGCACGGCGGCGTGCTGCCCAACATCAACCCGGTGCTGCTGCCCAAGAAGACGGCGGAGAAGGCGGCCGCCAAGGAGGCCAAGTCCCCCAAGAAGGGCGCCAAGTCCCCCAAGAAGGCTTAGAGAGATGCTTACATGTCTAGATTTGTAGATGGGATGGATGTGCTCTGAAGAATAGACTTGGTGCTTTTGTTCTAGTAGTGTCGTTGTATCCCGTGTGATTTGTGCTTTTTCAATGGAAGAAGAAAGTCAGAAATGACCTAGAATTACTTTAATGTGTGCTTCATGTTCCGTTCTTGGTTTGTTGTGTTGCTGTGTGAATTTGGGGTTTGGGATTTGCCGCTCTTTGAATTTGAAAAGGCTTGGCTGGTAATCGGAAGGGTTCTGAAATTTTGATCTACTAGGACAGTGCGTGTTTGAAATTTACAAGATGAAAAACAACTACAAATGGCTGTTTATGCCAAGATCTTTCCTTGTCCCAAATTTTCAGAACATTTCCAATTACCCGCCCAAGCCTCCATCAATTTCAAACGGGAGTGGCAAATCCCAAACCCCAAATGTATGTGTACATCAGTCCGCGTGTTCGAAGTTTCCAAAATTTGGGCGCCCCAATCTCTGTTATTTCGCTTGAAATTCACTTTGGCGCCCCAATTTTGTGTTGAGCGTTATGAATCCATTGTAATGTTCATATGTAGGCTAGAGATCTTTAGGATTTATGTGAGATCTTTATCAATGTTTAACTATTCTCATCAACTTTGATGGAAATGACCTAAAGCGGATTGAAAACTTTCACTACTAGTGGCTGAGTGCCCAAAAGGATTGAGTAGAATTTACATTTTGGGAGTGAGATTCGCCGCTCTCGTTTGAATTTGATGGAGGGACTTGGGCGGGCAGTCGAAAAGTGTCCCCGCAATTGGCGCTGTCATTGGGCCAACATAAAAGATGTGTTCTCTCAGTAGACCATGAGCCTGCAGCTGGGCTATCCCGGGAGAAGGGGTCCTTATGAATCCATTTGTGTGTTCTTCATTGTCTGATATTTCAGTTTATTACCAGACCCTAATCAGTAACATTTAGAGCAATTGTCGTAGTGGAGAGACTAGACAGTAGAAAGTGGAGGCCCACTGCGCTAGAAGAACAGGGTGTCCTAGAAAAGGGGTTCGGATTTCATTTGTTCCAAAGAAAAAAAGCCCTCCCATTACATGGTCAAGGGGACTATTTATAACCTCCGATAAGGTATCGAGAAATCTGAAGTGCCCTAGCTAAGTACATTGATCGTAGGGGCTGCAGGGTCTTTTGCACCCTACTTGTAGCCTCCGGTGTATGGCGCGCTCTCCTGGACACGGTGTACCGTGGGGGGATACACCCGGCTTATGGTTCGTGCGGGCCCCGCGCCCCCTTTGCTGGTCCTTCGCCTTCTTCTCAAGGGAAGTCCCCGGGATCCTCCGGAGGGTCTTCGGGACATCCTTCGGAGGCGTCGGGCCGCTCAGAAGGTCTTGGGCCATCCTTGGAGTGCCGGGGCCACTCAGAAGGTCTTGGTCATCCTTCGGAGTGCTTCGGGGCCACTCCGAAGGGTCTTCGGGCCTCTCCGAGGGGTCTTCGGGACATCCTTCGGAGTGCTTCGGGGGCCACTCCGAATGGTCTTCTGAAGTCTTCCGGAGGGTCTACGGTGCATCCTTGCTTCGCCGGGTCGTGGGGCCGGTGCGGCGCCCCTACGACAGCAATACTGCGATTTGTTTCATTGGTCGAGCAATCAGCAGTTGAAGGCATGTGCTCGTACAATGAAAGCTGAGCACTCAAGAATCAAGATAGTGGTTCACATCAAATTCGAATCATAACAGCTTGATCTGTGGAGCACAAGTGAGCATCCAGATCATCCAGCATTTCACATAACCAGTGCGCATTACACCTACATTCTAAATTCAAGTATGAAACAAACAAATTCAGCTACACTTTTCTCTCAGTAACAAATGCAGCTGTTCATGAATTAAAACTGGCTCTAGCAAAAACAAGGCTATAAAACTTGGAAAAGCATGCTGCCGCTAATCAGTCTTGTTCATGAGAATCAGATATCAAGACAGAAGTGCCTTTGAGCCAACAAGCACGAGGCACTTCAGCAATAGTGGAGCAGTGGAGACGCAATGTGCCCTACCCAGTACTGCGTTCCTTTGCGATCTCCACAAAAATTACTCTTCCACGTAGAATCTGACAAAAGAGATAATTAATTAAGAGAGTACAGACTTACAGTAAAACACACCAATCAGGTATTAGTTCACATCTAGCTCGGACATTTAATTCTGCACATAGTCTTCATTTTAACCTATGGATTTTGCCTCTCAAACAAAACAAAAAAAGATCAGAGTGATGCTCATGATGCCAAAATAGAAGCGTTGCTCAATGGCAAAATGGGAGAATTCCTCAAGGCTGGCAGATTAAAAGATGATGGATCTGACCACAGAAATTTGGGCAAATTTTGAAGCTATTTCCCCAAGGAAATACGTTGCACCACAACTGCATTTACAAGGTAAAAAACAACTACAAACGCAGTACATAACTGTGCTTCAGATGGGTTCCACTGGAAACTAGTCAATTTCCAGCAGGTTTCTGACTTGGGATTGCGTGAAAGCCTAAAAAGCGCTACCTGGGTGTTCTAGCCGGAAATAACAGAAACCGGCACTAACTGACCTACTCTAACCCTGATCATGACTTTTGTGCCTCTTTGTTCACATAGTAAGTTTGGAAAGTTGTGATCTTACATATGGAGTGTATTTGCTACAGCTGTTCTACCATAATAACCTGCAGTTATGGCGAGTATGTTTTAAAAAAACATGGGATCAATTTTCTGAATGCTACTTACGGATATTAACTTCTCTTACACAAAAACTGTACCTACATTAGTTCTACGTATTTTTTAGTTATGGGCTTAATGAATGGAGGTCAGTAAGATGTGGCAACAAAACGATACAGTGAAATTTCACCACCTAAATATGTGAAATAGTCGATAAAAAGTACGTCTGAAACACAAAATGGGTTAGTTCAGCCAAATTTACCAGAAAAGATGTTTTCATGATACAAGAAAAACCAACACAAGCTTCAAATGATTAAGCTCGAAAAGGCTTTGTATGTAAGAGCCAGCTGTATCGCATATCAAAGACTTATCTATTATCTTCAACTCTGTTGAAAACAGGTAGATTATATGCATGTTTTAGAATCAAGAGTGTGTTATGTACTTCTGTGAGTTGACATTAGCAACAAGAAGTCAAGCGCATCTGTCTAACAGGATATTTCTTTGCAGCGATGTCTTTTGACTTCTTGAGCTATTTCAGTTCAGAACGAAGGAATATCAAGGGTAATAAATTACAGCTACAAGTTGTTCTCTATCATAGAATTTTGGCACGGTTTCCTCTTGGACAAATGACAGTTAAACATCCACAGTTTGTGAGATTCTCGTTGTGTCAATGTATCAACAAATAACATTTGAGGGTTATAGCCAGGATAGTGAGTGAGCAGAGCATGTACCCTTCCATCCATTGTCTTGACAGCTTTCTGTGCCACCTCTTGTGATGAATATTTTACAAAACCAAATCCCTTTGGCCTTCCAGTTTGGTTGTCTCTCACCAATCGGGCTATATTTGATAAGATACACAAAGCAACATGAAACTAAAGTATTTCCATGGAACTAACATAACCAACTCCAAGTATCGGTAGGAAATAATAATGGAGATTTCCAATTGCCCTGTGGTAAACAGCATGAGACAGGCCCTAAAATAGCATAAATAAAGTACCTTCCTCTACGGCGCCAAATGGTGAAAATATGTTTTTAAGTTCTTCCTCTGTTGTGTAAAATGATAACCCTACAAAAACCCAAAAAGAATTAATCAATGTTACATGTGGTAGCTCCATTACAGAATCAGAAAGCAACATCACACAAAATATTGGTACATAATCCACTATGAACAGAATTTGTACGGCTTCAGTGTGCACAAATGGTAGAGCATCTATGGCAATGTTACAATGATGAGGTAAACTGTAAATACATACAACAATGTTATTTGTGTTGTGCTTGAGGTCCATGGCAGCTAATGGGCATCTCCCAAGCACAACGATTTCTAGTAAGTTGAATTAGAGATGAAAACAACAGCCCACCACAGATATTTCTTCCAAGATGAAAAAGCACCCGAGTACAAAGGCTACAAAAATTCTGGAGGTAACAGCACAACTGGCCTACTTCTTTCGCCACAAGCAAGTTGTCACTACAAATGGTACCGCGTAGAACAAAACATAAACAGGTAAGCGCTAATTGTGTTTACACACATAATCAATCAGCATCTGTCAAACTGCATAAGCTTTACAACCAGGAGATGACTGGTAGTCTAGTATTATGGCCAACGACTTCTGTAGGCTGAAACCAGGCTCATACAAGATGGCAAAAGACACACGCCAATCTATTGTTACAATCCAAAGGAATCATATTCTGAAAGAACCTGATATCGGTAGCAGACTCAACAGACTCTAGCATGCAAAAGCAGATATTCGCAAGGGGGGAAAATCAAAGCCGAAGGCCAACAACCAGTGCTCAATTCGTCTACCAAACCCCCCAAAATCACAATTCACATATCACAAAACTCTGCGAATTAAGAAACTTCGCACACGGAACTATCATTATGCAGCACAGCCATGACATACAAACTCTCACGCAAATCCAAGCATTTGCACAGTGAACCACATAGCCGCATGAACAGCTCACATAAGGATTTACTTACTGCTCACAAATATCTCGGTGCTGAAACCCCTCTTCCCCACGAATTGAGAGGCCAAACCCATCAGCCCCCTCCTCGCATCATCACCACCAACCAACTCTAGTTTCCCCTCAAACCCTAGATCCCCAAATCACCAGAGCAGTTTGAAACACCAACAAGCAGATATAAGCCGCCAATAACAATACCACATCCGTAACTTCAAATCCAAGCCGTCCACTACAACCCGGCACGATTTACAAAGCAGACAGACTAACAACCTAACGATACTCATCCAGCTATCTTCGCAAGTGGTAGCACACAGAAGGCAAACCCTAGAAGACAAGTCTTAGTTGCTGGTGAACTTGGTGACGGCCTTGGTGCCCTCGGAGACGGCGTGCTTGGCGAGCTCGCCGGGGAGGACGAGGCGCACCGAGGTCTGGATCTCGCGGGAGGTAATGGTGGGCTTCTTGTTGTAGCGCGCGAGGCGGGCGGCCTCCTGCGCGAGCTTCTCGAAGATGTCGTTGATGAAGGAGTTCATGATGGACATGGCCTTGGAGGAGACGCCGATGTCCGGGTGCACCTGCTTGAGCACCTTGAAGATGTAGATCTTGTACGTCTCCACGCTCTTCTTGGCCTTCTTCTTCCCCTTCTTCTCCCCGCCGCCCTCCTTGGAGGCCTTGGACGCCGGCAGCCGCTTCTCCGCCTTGGGCTTCTTCCCCGCCGGCGCCTTTTCCGCCTTCTCCTCGCCCGCCGGCTTCTTCTCCGCCGGCTTCTTCTCGGCCTTGGGCGCCATCGATCGGTCTTGGGTCTCGAGGCCTCGGGGAAAAATTGGAGTGATTGGTTGGCTAGAGAGGGGGACTCTTCTTGGCGTGAATTGGAGGCGAAGGGGAGGGGGGTTAATATAGAGGGGTGCGGGTGGGAGGGGATTGGTTCGGAGGGGTGGGACGCGGATCGGTGAGACGGTGGAGGTGCGGGGCGTTGGATTTGGGGAGCGGGAGTGGACGGTGGAGATGGGGCTGCTGAATTTTCCGCGGGTTCGTAAAGGCTTTGGATGGGGAATTTTCCGTGGATGGTATTTTGTCTCCTTTTTTTTAGAAGACCGTAGGAGTCTTCAGGATGGCGCGCCCGCTGGCACTTTTCATGGGCTAATAAACGGGCCTTGTGAAGCCCAGATGTGACTATCGCGTACATGGAGCAATTTTCCGAGTAAAGTTTTTTCTCTCTTTTTTTTTAAAAAAAGAAGAAAATCAGTTAACTGATTTCTTTACAAACATTGGTTATTTTTTAGCCATTATTATATTATACCATGACATTCATGATCTATGAGGTTTTCGAGACTCACCCGGACGGGGCTGACCCGAGTCATTGTTGTTTTTTTTCTTCTTTTCTTTGAATTATTGGTTTTTGTTGGAGGAATGACCAACACCTATCCTACGGGGGATGAGGAGGGCCCAGCTAGACTGCTGGCACACCTGCTCCTTGGATCCGGGTCCTCTACATTACCGGAGGTCCACTGTGTGTACAGTGTTTTGCGATGAGGTGGACAGTGCTTTGCAGCAACTGTAGCAATAGCGTGATCTGTATCGCATCGATTTTACTGTAGAAAAAACATTGTAGCGATTGAGCTGGACCTTTGATTTTTGATCGGACGGTAAAGATCGTTCCTAATACCAATGTGTTGTAGACCATCTGTATTGACTACTTCAATACAGAGGATCCATTTCCTCGGAGGCTATTGTAACATCCCAATTTTAGGCTTGTGTTTCAAATGTAAGAAAATGAGTAGAAATTAAAACTTTTTCTTACATCTTGTATTTCTGTTTGTCTTGAGCGACTTTTGTACAAGAAGTTATGGAAATACAAAGTCACAAGTCTTTGATCCAAATCTTGATCCTTCAAAAGCATTCTTGTTCCATCTTGTGAGAATCTCTGGAAATATTTTCCTAAGTTCTTGGGTTGGTAAGTGACCCTCTGAAAAATTTCACAATTTTAGAAATCGTTTGAATGCTTTTGGAGGTCGATCAACCCAATTCAAAATCTGGTCAAACCTTGGACCCGATGCAGTAAATTTTGGAGGAAAATCCATAGCACCAAAACCTCTGAAAATTTTATTCAAGGTCAATCCTCGACAAGTTCTGTAAAAATTTCATAATTTTTGGAGTTCGTTTGCTACCTCAAACAATTCTCCAAATGTCGACCCTTCTCAAAAACGGAAAAATCGAATCTGGTTTGAGTCGGACTCGGGCTCGAGCCGAGCCTAACTCAACCGGCACGGTTGGACCAGTCCACTCAACCGCACTCGGGCGCGTGTGTAAGGCTGTTGGATTTGAATCCGGCGCCACGACCTCCCACGGCTCCTAGGACCTTCCCGGGACCTCCTCGCGCAAAGACCTCCCCTCGAGTGATGCGGGGCGTCGGGACCACCCCATGCAAATCGGGATCGTCCGGGACCTCCTAAGCCCTGTTCTTCTTCCTCCGGGACCTCCTCGAGCCCTGGTCATCATGGTTTTCCCGCACCGTGCGTGTGTCGAGTCGAGCGATTGCGGGCGAGTCTTTGTCACTTTTGGTCCTTCCAGCGTCTCTTTCGCCATGCATTAAATGTGTCGGAGCTTAGCCTAGAAGTCTTCCCCTACCTACTGCTCTTGTCAAATCTAGCAAGTTCATGGTAGGAGCATGGACTTTGTTCACGGTGGGGCTTGTCCATACCCTTGTCCAGAGCTCCCGGCTTTATTTAGCTCAAGGCCCTCCTCAATATCATTTTCCACTCTTGGTTCTTTGCTTGAACTCCCTCGGTTGTGAGTGTGAGCCCCAAACTCAAATACCTTAGAGCACCACCTCCTGCCTCCATTGTCGACTTTGAAGCTCCTTGAAGACCTCCAGAGCTCGGTGGTTCTTTATTGCCTTTTTGGTGTCACCTTGCTCTCTAGGTCAACTCAAGTCTCCTAACTTGTTTTGTTTAACCTTCACAGAGGTGGACAATTCGGGAGCTTGTTTTGGAGCGATCTTTGGTCGTCTTCCCCAACTCCGCGAGCACCACCGTCACCGGAGCTCCTGCGACCTTTCTTGGACCTCCTTCATTCCGGTTAGTGCTTAGTGTTGGAAACCGGTCGTTTTGAACCTCGTTAGCTTTTCATTTTGTCGCATTTAGTCTCATAGCCTATCTCGGCTCTCGCGGCGTTCAAAGCCGTCGCCGTAAGCGAGGTTGCCACCTTTAGCTCCGTGATGATATTGCGGTTCCATTCGAGATTTAGTTGGCGCGGCGTGGTCCTGTCGCGGTGGCAAGCGTTAAACACTCGGGAGTTTTGCGGTGCAAACTCCGTTTTAAATCATTTTCTTAGGACAACATTAATGCACAATCATTGCTAATCATTGGCGCCTTAATCATGTCTTGATCCGTGCCGGGCGTCACCGACGTGTGGGCCTTGGGCTTAGAATTAAAATCCAGAGGTCATTCAAGTCCCTTTTAGGTTCCTTTATTGCCAATCATCGTGACATTTAAGTTGTCCTTAGCGCCACCTTTTAGTCGTCTAAGGAGCGCGCGATGAGGAGCACCTTAGACCTTCTAGAGCAGATCTAGCCGTTACAGACCTCCGTAGGCCAAATCCCAGCCGTCGGGTCACTTCCCGTATTTCCGCTAGGACCTCCCTCCTCAGGACCTCCCTCCCGCGTTAATCATGGCCGTTAAGACCACCCTCGGTTAGATCTGTACCGTAGATAGGTTTCCGCGTAAATTTCTAAGTCCCATGACCTCCCTAGTTCTATCTCGACCTTTAAAGACCTCCTGGGATTAGCTCTTAGCCGTTAGATCTGGCTCTGTGTAAAATCTTGCGCGCTTGGACCTCCCCTTGAGTCGATCCTAACCGTCTAGGACCACCTTGGTTAAATCCTAGCCGTTAGGACCACTCCTGCGCAAAAGGACCTCCTCTGGGTCATTTTGCCAAAACCACCCCCTGGACCTCCACCGAGGTCCTCTTTGCAAAAAGACCTCCCCTCGGTCATTCTGCAAAGACCACCCTCGGGGTCCTCTTTGTAAAAAGCCACCCCTGGCCTTTTACAAAGAAAACCCCGCTCAGGACCTCTTAGGATCAATTCTAGCCATTCACGACCTCCCCGGTTTAGATCCGAGCGTTACATCTTATTTTGTAAAATCCTTAGCGCTCAGACCTCCCTCCGCATCAATCTGAACCGTCCAGATCTCCTCCCGTTAAAACCCTGTCGCATAGGACCTCCCCGAGTAGATCTTGGCCACCCAAGACCTCCTCGTGTAAATCCCACCGATCAAGACCTCACGGAGATCTTGGCCGTCTAGGACCTCCTCCTTTAGATCCGTGGCGTTAGGACCTCCTCCTCTCAGTGCGAACAGTTAGATTTTGATCTAACGGGCCAGACCTCCTCCGTAGGTTTAGCTTTAGGACCTCCCTAGTGCTCGGGACCGCGGATCTCGTCGGCGGTCCACGACCTCTGATAAGCGCGTGGACCTCCTTTGCGTCGTTGTGCATGCACCGGTCGTGGCCGTTGGATCGGATCTCAACGGTCCGGACCTCCCAATGCGGGAGGAGGTCTTCGTGCGGCGTAGCCGAGTGCAGTGACCTGCGATGCAAGATCAACGCCCACGACCTCTCCCTTTTCCTTGGTTCTTTTGGACCTCCAGAGCTCAAATTTTCTAAGTCTTTTAAGGTTTCAAATTTCAAAAGTGCATAACTTTGTCATTTTAATTCCTTTTTGAATGATTCCAGTTGTTGTAGCTCTGTTATAGTATGAACTTTAATCTGAGAATGAATTTAGGCACTGTTATATAGTAGAAAATAACTTTAACTACATGATCTTGTTTAGTGAATATGGTTGTCTAGAAATTCATTGAAAATTTGTAAAATGCATAACTTTTTCTCTGTCAATCCTTCCTGAGCAACTCAACTTGGTAAAATTGGTCTGTAGACATGCTTTAACATGAACTAGGCATTGTCTTTATTTATGTTCCTGAGAAATGATATATGCTAGTTTAGAACTTAGAAAAATCATAACTAATTCATTATAACTCCAATTTGTGCAAACTCAGTTTTGCTGTTGTTAGGATAACCATATCTACCTACCATAAAAATTTCAAGTTCCAGATCATTCTAGAAAATTTCATCATGAACAGTAACCGAAATTAATTTAATTATGAATTTTTCAGGCTGAGAGAACTTAGATTAGCCATAACTTTTTCATGCTAAGTCCAAATGAAGTGATTCTTGTTTCTAAAATTGTCTAAAATCAACCTCTAACTGCTGTAGAAATTTCATGGGATTTGGATGTTCTTTGCTGTTGAGTTCCTTTTTGGTGTTCTTCGTTCTTATCGGTTTTATCGCCTTTTCGCGTTAGGTTCCGAAGAAAACTTTGAACCTGAGCACTCCCCTCTGCAGCAAGAACAAATCCAGCAAGGCAAGCAGTTTGATCATGTTAATTCCAGTATTTTAAGTATTTATGTTGATTACAACTTCTATGTATGCATTGCTACTTTGTGTTAAACTATTGTCGTTAGTTGGCCTAGTAGATGCATTTCCTTAGCAAATGATTATCCTCTGCTACCATGAGCCTAGGCATTGCTGTGATTTAGAGTTCGTGGATGAGCTCTTGCCACGTAGTAGTTTGCGAATTAATTGCTTAGCCATGCTTAGCTTCGGTAGAAATGGGCGGTTATCGACTTGTCGATAACCTTGATCACATAAAACTTATTATGATTATGATTTCCACCTTGTGCCATGTCTACTTATGAAAACTAAAACTGAAAAACAAAAGGATTTAGACTTGGGCACAATGGTAAGATGGTGTGATTTTGGTGTGGTGGAATGGTGCCGAGTCAATTAAGGACCGAACATCTTGTGAGTACACATTATCAGAGCAATTTGTGCGTGCTAACCACACTAGAGGGTATGAGACCTCTCTTGACTTAGTACTTTGGAGTGTATTAGCTTGGTCGCAGGAGTCGCGGGAGGGATGGTGTTGGGAGCATTGTAGAGTCAGAAGGCTTCCCCGTAACGGTGGTTGTCTTTCGGTGGCAATGTAGCGTATGTGTTTCTATCCATACGAGCGGCTCGTGGTTAATACACAATATTGGAAAACGTCTCGTAGGACTTAGCCGTGTCGGCGTACTTTGAAGTGTGCTTTGTGGCTTAAAGGCGATGCGAAGTGTGGGTACATTGGTACACCTGCAGGTTAAAACTATTCGAATAGCCTCGTCTAGGTTATGGACACGCTTGGGTAAGCTTTTAAGAGTTAGACTACAACCTTTTAATTAAAACTTAATGGGTGAGTGCGAATCGGGATTAGTGCTATGTTAATGGTGGCTATTGGGATAGTCACTTCTAGGTGGTTGCTTGTATTTATCATTATTTTATTTGTTACTTTCAACATTAAAATTGGTTTGTAAACTTGCTTTTAAATGTATTACGTTATTGCAAATAAAGTTGGCTTTGTGCAAAATGAGACATACAACCTCCACCTAAATAAGCTTGCATGTACTTTATGAATAGATCTGTTATTCCACACGTCAGTCTTGCGAGTACCTTTGTGTACTCGGTTATCTTGCTTAAATGTAATTGTTGCGAGAGGAAGAAGGTGAGCTTGAGGGCCTCATACGTGAGTTGTCTTTGTGGTAGCTTGTGAGGCGTCTAGCTTGGCGGCCGGTCGGTTGCCTTGTGGGTGGTGTGGCTAACCGGTCGACTTTTGTTCTAGCCATCTTATGGCACCTTTTGCTTCCGCTGTCTTTCTTGTATATTATTCTATTTGGCCGGTCGGCTCTTTTGTAATAACTTTACTTTATGTATGTCGTTGTTGAACTTAGCAATATATGTTGTATGGAAATGATGTGTAATTTTGTGATGATGTGCATATCTTTGCGATTTAGGAAGCATATGTCCATCGAGGCTTAGAATGTTTAATTAGTAATGCTAGAACCATTTGGAGGTTAAGTGTTACTAGTTAAATATTCCGGGTCCTCACAGCTATGTTGCGAGGAGCTCTGGAGGGGGCCTTGCCCTCCAGGGATACGACCCCATCACTGCTCCGGTACAAGAGGGCATCACAAGGATCCTAGAGTGGGCTAAAATGACACTATTGTGTGATGAAATGACAAAAATAGTCCCTTCGTTAGGGGATTGGTAAAAATAACATTGCGAGTGCGCCGACAGGTGACACGTGCCCCATGTCGCGCCCCCAGCACCTGGACTCCCCTGCTACGCCTCCATCGCCCGGATCCACACGTGGCGCTCCCCCGTTCGCCTGGATCCCCCTACAGGGTGGGGGGCATGCTAGGGGAATCCGGGTGGTAGGGGCACGATAGTGAGCACGTGTCGACTGCCAACATGACCGAGGTATTGTTTTTGCCAATTCGCTCGCGGGAGGGTATTTTACCATTTCATCACGCAATAGTACTAATTAAGCTAATAATTCAAGACCTGCGCACTCTCGCGACCCCGTAAAAGTGTCAGGGGAACTATAGTAGTCAAAGATGGAGGCCACCCTAGGGGCATCTATGCCTAGTGGGTCTCACATGATAGGTAGGACCCATCGAACTTAGAAATATATTTTCATCCCTAAAATCACCCATCAAATGACCCCACAGGTACAATACAAACCCGATGTTTGAACAAAGGAAGCACATATCAAAGGGTTACTGCCATCTACAGAAATGACGATTGTACCCCACACTTGTAAATATAGCTTAGTTCTTTGTAAAAGGGACACTTCAGTCTTTTGGACGATGGTTTGCAGCGATAGTAGCATGGTGAAGGTGCCCAAGAGGGGGACAACCTTTGTTGGAAAATGGGGAGGGACGACGACTGGGTGTGTTTGGATCACCGAATGAGATGGTCCCTGTACCATCTGGTTCAGGAAATGGTCTTTCTCGCCGTGTTGGGTTCGCTGAATCGCACCAAACTGTCCCGCACTGAGTCGTTTGACGGAAGTGAATATGCTTTCGAGATTTCGAGCCATCTCGTTTGACGAAATCGAGTGAACCACGCCGTCCAGCGCTTCCTCGTGCAGTCGCGTTGCGTGTGCTTACTCTCCCTTGCACTGCGTTCTCTCCCAAAGCTACGCCGTTGCCATGCCGCAAGGACGTCTTCTGTGCCACTAGCTCCATGCCGCCCCCGATGCCACCGCAACCACCGCTGTCCCGTCAGTCTGCCTCCTCCCTTTCCCCCTCCCTGCCATTCTCCTCCTCCCCTCTCTTTCTCACCGAGCGAGACCAAGGAAGGAGCGTCGGCTCTGCCTCAGCCGCCGCGCCGCCATCGTGCCACCACCGGTCTGGTGAGCCCCACCTCGCCTTGGTCCTCGTAGTCAGTGTCCTCGCTTTTTGTGGCTTCATCGGTATTTGCGTGTCTTTCGTTTCTTTCAGGATAGTTTTTGGCCGAACTAGGATCTAACAAAGGAGAATAATAGCAAATTTGAGTACTAGTGTACTCAGCAATCATTAATAACAATAATGCATTGGATGTCTCGTCTCTGTTCGTTATTATATTTTTCTAGTTCATCTTTTTTTTAAAAAATAAACAACTCACCAAAACTTTAGGTGACAAATTTTAGTACTGAAAATATTACTTATCACTCGGAGAAAACATAGACCCCTGGTGATTTTTGTAGACTCCTATCCAGGGGACTGGCATAAATTCATAGTTTTATTTAACACTAAGCAGGCGTTGTACCACTTTACTCATAGCTACTCTGATCTCTCTTTGAACTGGGTTCCCCTACACCCCATTATTTTTCGTCGGTGTTATGGGGCGCACCCCGTTCTCTACCGAGTTCCAATAATGTTGGTTGGGGATCCCCACTTCTGGACTTTTCCTACCAGTTTTGGCTTCCTCCCTTACTCAACCCATGTTATATTACTTACTCGTTGTGGAGAACATAATTATGTGATAAGGAAACATTTTTTGTTCATCGAAATGGAAAAATGATTGACACTTAATTTACGATCTCTGAATAGAGTAAGAATTTTGTTGGTCCTTATATATTAACCATATGTAAAAAGGTCCTGCCTCATCATCATCATCATCTTTTTCTCATCTCTTTTTCCCCGCCTTGAGCCCCCTTTACCAGCCATCATATTAACTTTTTTCTCATTGCTCATCTCTTTCATCTTAATCTTCTTCATTTACCTAATTTTGATTTTGAGACATAGTTTTTATGCAATATGTATAATAATATAGTAAGGTACAGTTTATATTTAATATAACTATGTTGGTGATCAAGAGATAAACTTGCCTTCGAAATTGTAGAAAACATCGTCGTTCATGGTTTTCGGATCAAATACACCTGTCTGCGTTGGTTCGCCCTCTGCAATTATACGGCAAACGCGAATAATAGATAAATACATAGCTGCTTTTGGTGCTATTATGCGCATATAACTTAGTTGATTTCTTTTGTTAACATATTTTGATTTAATAATATTTTTTGGATCCCCCGTTAAGTTGGCGATGTGTTCGGTATTAAATTGTGCTTATGTTTGTTCTTGTTTAGAAAATTTTAATTACTGCTAATTACCGATTAGCGTTATTTAGATTAGTTTAATTTTCCGGGTTCTCACAAGGGTGACAATTCCTATTGTTGGAGTTCCAAGAAGAGCTGCAACTCAGCCAGAACGAGGGAATTGGGGCACGCTAGCTTGCAGATGCAGACGGTGAGAATGGGTGTCGATGGTGGCTGAAATGCAGAGTGGTGAATCTGAAGTTGGTGAGAAGAGGAGAGGGAAGGAACCGAAGGGGAGGAGGAAGATGTGATCGAACAAGACCAAGAAGCAGCAAACTCTGCTACTCTAGGTACTACTATTGTTGCGATACTGACTACTGAATTAGATAGATGGTCATGGCGTCTCTTCTCTGAACTGTCCAGTGACTAGTGATTACTGAACTCTGCATCGTTTACTACTTCTCCACTGTTTAGTGACCACTGAGACTCCTGCTGTCTAGGCGTCTCACTTGCTTCCTGAACTCGCCTGTTATATTGGGTTCTAATTTATTCAGATACCTTGATCCGCTTGTTTCACGCAATAGGAAGTTGTCGAGCATCTTGATGGACTGACCGACTGGCTGGCAAGAAGTGAAGTCCTGCAGTTTGCCAGGTAATTCTACGACTTCATTGAATTTGAATTATAGTTCTTGAATTTGTCAATTAGTGCACCTCGTCTTGTCTATAACACTCTAGCAACATGGCATTGATAGCATTGTCAGTGCCATCCGTCTAACTTTCTAGATTGTTCTGTTTGGCACTACTGATTACTGAACTATGAGATGGTATTGTGTGTTTATGTGTGAGGAACTATGTTCGCAGGTAGCCCGTGGGCGACAGGTACCCACGAGCATAGGTGAGGTTCTTCGCCCATCGCCCTTCGCGGGCATGCCTGTTGGGGGAAATCGGGGTCGCGGGTATGGTATGGATGAGCACTAACCGTGCCCGCCCCGCGCGATTGCCATCCCTAAACATGATTGTGCACCCACAAATACATTTGTCTAATTTATGGTCGTTGATCTGCATAGAGGCATCGCCACCTTTGATCACTAAAGTCATTCCTTCGCACCAAACCCTAATTCCCCACCCCTGCTTGTTTTCTCGCCGCTGCCATCCCTAGTACCAATGGCTATAAATCCCACACACACCCCTTACCGATGCCTTGACACCATACTCTAATTCATCAACTCTCTCCTTATCATCGCCATGCCTTGATAGAACAACTACAAATCTCCACACATGTTTTTCATTACTCATCTTCTTGCCGCCACCGCCACCATTATAAAACAACTACAGATCTCCACAACCACCCATTTAAAATAGTCATCCCTTAGCATCATACTCTCTATCAGGTCTCATATCCGCCAAAAAAACTAATGGACATCCTCATGCATCTATTCTCCCACCGTCACAACACTGATGACTACCACCTGAAGGGCCTCACGACCAGCATCCTCCTCCTCCTTCACTTGGAGCCAACAGGCCGCATGTGCCTCGCCGCATTGCCTGTGTGATGTTGTATCCCCATCTCTTTCTTCCTCCTTTGGTTGTCAATTGCCTGACAAATTCGTGGCTGGAGGCATTATTGCCAAATTACCTCCAACCTGGAGGAATTTTGCCACATCTCTGAAACATAAGAGACAAAATATTTTCGTCGAGGATCTGGTTGCTAGTCTTTATGTTGAAGAGAAGGCTCGAGCAAAGAATGTAACACCAATGGTGCAAGAGGGACAGTCTAGAGCAAACATCATGCAATATATTGATAGAGGGAAAGGCAAGGTTGTTTCAATCACCAACTTCAAAAGGACCAACAACAGTAAGAAGAAAGTGAACATGAAGGATATTACTTGTTTTATTTGTGGCGAGACTGGTCATTTGGCCAAGAAATGCCGCAAACTGATGGGCAAGAAAAATAATCCTATGCAGAAGAAGTCTGCTAATGTGATTATTGGCGAGGTCGAAGCATTTAGGTATGGTAACTTACCTAGTGTCTTTTCGGTATGTCAATCTACTGATTGGTGGATTGACATAGGGGCTAATATTGATGTACGCACTTATGCATCTATGTTTTCTTCTTACCAGATCGCGCGGGGTTTTTCTGTCCTAATGGGGAATGGGTCACATGCTTCTGTTCTTGGTGTTAGCACGGTAGATCTGAAGTTCACTTGGGAAAGATCGTGCGCTTGAACAACGTGCATCATTCCCCTACAATAAATAAGAATCCTGTAAGCGGTTCCCCTCAATGTCGAGATGGATTCAAGTTGGTCTTTGAGTCAAATAAAATAGTCGTGTCAAAATTTGGACTATTTATTGGAAATGGCTATGAATGTGGAGGCTTGTTCCGTTTTCCATTTCTAATTTTTGTAATAAGATTGTGAACCATATTTATAATTCTATGAATGGTGGTGAGGCCAATATATGACACTCATGTTTACGTCATATAAATTTTGTTTGTATGTCTCGGCTTTCTAGTTTAAATTTAATTCTAAACTTTTCTATAGTCAAAGGTTTCAAATGCCAAATTTGTGTGCAAGCAAAGCAACCTCGAAAGCCTCATAAGGCTGTGGAGGAAAGAAATTCAGGAAAATTGAAACTCATGCATTCATATTTGTGTGAGATGAATGGTGTATTGACAAAGGGAAGGGAAAGATATTTCATGACTTTAATTGATGATGTCACTAGATATACTGCTATGTGTATCTGTTGAAAACAAAGGATGATGCATTAGACTACTTTAAAACTTATAAAGCTGAGGTTGAGAATCAATTAGACAGAAAGATTAAAAGAATTAGGTCTGATCGTAGTGGAGAGTATTTTTCAAATGAGTTCAATTATTTTTGTGCGGAACATGGTATTATCCATGAAAGGGAGCCTCCCTATTCGCCCCAATTCAATGGGTTGTCGAAAGAAAGAACCACACCTTAACCGACTTGGTGAATGCCATGTTAGATACCGCGGGTATGTCTAAGGCATGGTGAGGTAACTCCGTACGAAGGTTGAAAAGGGAGAAAACCATCACTCTAGTATTTGCGCAGTTAGGGATGCTTGGCGAAGGTCAATGTTCCAATAACTAAAAAGCACAAACTTAGACCTAAAACAGTGGATTGTGTTTGTCTAGAATATACTCATCATAGTACAGGCTATAGGTTTATACTAGTTCAATCTGGGATATCTGATATGCTAATCAATATGATAATGGAATCCTGAGATGTTATTTTCTTTGAAAATATATTTCATATGAAGAATTCACATAGTTCTTCTAGTCAAGCGAATGGTTTAACTCCTAGACCTACCACTCCAATTGAGTATATTGAACACACATATGAACATGTTCATGGTGGGAGTAAAGGAGTAATATTATGTTTGTATGTTGATGACATACTTATCTTTGGGACAAATATTGATGTGATTAACGAGGTTAAATTATTTCTATTCCAAAGTTTGACATGAAAGATCTGTGAGAGGCTGATGTTATTTTAAACATCAAGTTGATCAAGGATGAGAATGGGATTACCCTGTTGCAATCCCATTATGTGGAAAAGGTCTTGAGTCGTTTTAGCTATATGGAAAGCAAGCCCTCTCCAACACCCTATGTATCTATCTATATGTTCGGTTTGAGGCAACAAGTTGTCGTCACATGATAAAAAAATTGGTGAGCGTACAATTGTCGCCAACATTTTTTGTTTTCTTGTGCAAAATTTTGCTGAGAGTGACATCCTAGCTCATTTTCTCACAGGTCACTGGCGATTTGTGGCCATCATTCTTGGTCTAGATCTCGGTCATGCCAAAATTTGGAATCAATTAACCCTCGTGCCAAAAGTCTTACCTTAGTTACCTCCCAATTTGTGCCAAAAAAATTTAATGCCAAAAAATTGATGAAGATATACATGACCGAAATTTTGGTAAAAAAAGATTGGTTAAGATCTCAATGCGTGAACAAACCTTCACAAAAAGATTGACTACAAATTAAACACTTCCAACTTTGATTAATTTGACCAAAACTTTAGCAAACAAATATTGGCAATCCTTAATGTTCAGGCCTCTAAGAGCATGTACAATGCATGTGATTAGAGAGATGATTAGTAACTAAGAACTATTTATTTCTTGCCACATAAGATAGATAAGGTGCTTATATTATACCATCGATGCTTAAGTTGGCAACAATGCTTAACGAATGTTTATGTATATAACTATATCTAATTAATAGATGATACAACATCTAAACACCTACCAAAAAGACCCTTGATTTGGAGGAAACAAAAATTAGATGGGTGCATGATAATATGACTATACTCTCTCTTTAAACTCCATCCCACCAACCAAACACATCCTTGGCCCACTTGCAGCTCACACCTTGTCTCCTATTAGCAGTCCATGATAGCAACGCACGAAGGTATAGGTGGGAAAAAAGGGACGTCGTCAGAAAAGAGCATGCATGAATCGACTTGCAAAATAGGGATGGTCTACTAAAAAATTACATCCTTCTAATTTCAGAACCCTTCAAATCAAGTGTTTCCCCTACCCCTAAAGCCAAACTTAGTCAACGAAAAGCGAGATCAAAACATAGGGTTCAAAATTCGCACCTTGCTTCTGAATCAGGCGCATCTAGTCAGGCTTACTGTTGCCGCCCGCCGTTGCTGATAGGGCATGTCAATCCGACGCCTCTGGTCGAGCTAGGGTGAAGCGGGACAAGCGTTGCATGCGTCATGCGCGGAAAGGCCGAGGGATATAGCTTCATGCGTTGCCAGCGTGGACTGCTGAAAATGAGCCAAGGTGTGAGCTGCAGGTGGGCCAAGTGAATTAGGTGGTGCAATCTGCAGCTGATGGTAAAAATACATGATGTTAAGTGAGAAAATTTGCAAAACCTGGTACAATATGACACAATGGTAAAATTACATGATATAAAATAAAATTTACTCTATAAGTATCTCGGATTGCTCATGCGCTAAACTTAGCTGGCATGGCACTCACCTCGCCTGCCGCACCGCCAAAAATTCACCTGTTGTCGGCGCCTGTTACCGAAAACTCCTTCCCGGGGGCGGGAAAACGGAGGCGCAAAATTTTCGGGCTCCCAAAAGTTCCTCGCACCTGATTGGCCGAGCCCCACCTCCCACGGATCGCCCTACCCCAAACCACATCGCAGCCGTCCATCCCTCTCCCGATCCGACCGCCCAACGCCCGCGCCCGCGGATCGACGGGCCCACCATCCCACCCTCCGCGCCACTTAAGTACTCCCGTCCCTCGCTTTTGCTACCACCACATCTAGCATTCTAGCATTCGCAAGTCTCTCAAACTCTTCTTCCACGCCCCGAGAAGCAGCTGCTAGCCATGGACGTCGCCGGTGCCGGAGCGGGCGGGAAGGTGAAGAAGGGGGCGGCCGGGCGGAAGGCGGGCGGTCCCAGGAAGAAGTCGGTGACGCGGTCGGTGAAGGCCGGGCTCCAGTTCCCCGTCGGCCGCATCGGGCGCTACCTCAAGAAGGGCCGCTACGCCCAACGCGTCGGCACCGGCGCCCCCGTCTACCTCGCCGCCGTCCTCGAGTACCTCGCCGCAGAGGTATGCACCCGTCTCTATTAGTACCAGACCCCCTAGAGTTCGGTTCCTGATTTTTGCATCGGCGGTGTCCTCAATGCGGCGGTGTTTGTTCGCGATTAGGTGCTGGAGCTGGCCGGCAACGCGGCGAGGACAACAAGAAGAACCGGATCATCCCGCGCCACGTGCTTCTAGCGATCAGGAACGACGAGGAGCTGGGGAAGCTGTTGGCCGGCGTCACAATCGCGCACGGCGGCGTGCTGCCCAACATCAACCCGGTGCTGCTGCCCAAGAAGACGGCGGAGAAGGCGGCCGCCAAGGAGGCCAAGTCCCCCAAGAAGGGCGCCAAGTCCCCCAAGAAGGCTTAGAGAGATGCTTACATGTCTAGATTTGTAGATGGGATGGATGTGCTCTGAAGAATAGACTTGGTGCTTTTGTTCTAGTAGTGTCGTTGTATCCCGTGTGATTTGTGCTTCTTCAATGGAAGAAGAAAGTCAGAAATGACCTAGAATTACTTTAATGTGTGCTCCATGTTCCGTTCTTGGTTTGTTGTGTTGCTGTGTGAATTTGGGGTTTGGGATTTGCCGCTCTTTGAATTTGAAAAGGCTTGGCTGGTAATCGGAAGGGTTCTGAAATTTTGATCTACTAGGACAGTGCGTGTTTGAAATTTACAAGATGAAAAACAACTACAAATGGCTGTTTATGCCAAGATCTTTCCTTGTCCCAAATTTTCAGAACATTTCCAATTACCCGCCCAAGCCTCCATCAATTTCAAACGGGAGTGGCAAATCCCAAACCCCAAATGTATGTGTACATCAGTCCGCGTGTTCGAAATTTCCAAAATTTGGGCGCCCCAATTTTGTGTTGAGCGTTATGAATCCATTGTAATGTTCATATGTAGGCTAGAGATCTTTAGGATTTATGTGAGATCTTTATCAATGTTTAACTATTCTCATCAACTTTGATGGAAATGACCTAAAGCGGATTGAAAACTTTCACTACTAGTGGCTGAGTGCCCAAAAGGATTGAGTAGAATTTACATTTTGGGAGTGAGATTCGCCGCTCTCGTTTGAATTTGATGGAGGGACTTGGGCGGGCAGTCGAAAAGTGTCCCCGCAATTGGCGCTGTCATTGGGCCAACATAAAAGATGTGTTCTCTCAGTAGACCATGAGCCTGCAGCTGGGCTATCCCGGGAGAAGGGGTCCTTATGAATCCATTTGTGTGTTCTTCATTGTCTGATATTTCAGTTTATTACCAGACCCTAATCAGTAACATTTAGAGCAATTGTCGTAGTGGAGAGACTAGACAGTAGAAAGTGGAGGCCCACTGCGCTAGAAGAACAGGGGGTCCTAGAAAAGGGGTTCGGATTTCACTTGTTCCAAAGAAAAAAAAAACCCTCTCCCATTACATGGTCAAGGGGACTATTTATAACCTCCTGATAAGGTATCTGAAAGTACAGAAGTGCCCCTAGCTAAGTACATTGATCGTAGGGGCTGCAGGGTCTTTTGCACCCTACTTGTAGCCTCCGGTGTATGGCGCGCTCTCCTGGACACGGTGTACCGTGCGGGGATACACCCGGCTTATGGTTCGTGCGGGCCCCGCGCCCCCTTTGCTGGTCCTTTGCCTTCTTCTGTGTGGGAGTCCCGGGATCCTCCGGAGGGTCTTCGGGACGTCCTTCGGAGGGGCGTCGGGGCGCTCAGAAGGTCTTGGGCCATCTTCGGAGTGCCGGGGCCACTCGAAGGGTCTTGGTCATCCTTCCGGAGTGCCGGGCCACTCAGAAGGGTCTTCGAGCCTCAGGGGTCTTGGGACATCCCGAGTGCTTGGGCCACTCGAAGGGTCTTGAAGTCTTCGGAGGGTCACGGTGCATCCTTGCTTGGCCGGTCGTGGGGGCGGTGTGGCGCCCTACGACAAACCCCTCGCGGTCGAGGTATGCTTCGCCATGGCTGAAACCGCGCCATTCTCCTGTAAGGTCCAGGCGCACCGTCCCCTCTGGCGTGGCGAAGCTTCGTCCACAGCGAAGGCATTTGTCGCATTGGTGCTTGATGCGACGCCTTGGGCGCGGCGCGTCTTGGGTGGTGCTGTGTTGCCATTTATGACAACGGCGGCTGGGGCCGTCATGCGCCGTACCGGTGTTTGGGGCGCCACGCGCCGTTATGTGCCTTGATGACGGTGCTATTTCGTGTGTGCCGGCGTCGCCTCGTACTTGGTGCCCGTTGTATTGATGACGGGTGGCGACGGCTGGGCTGGCTTGCCCGCTATAAATAGGTGCCTCTGCCCCCCATTAGGGCTTTACTCTCGGTTCTGGTTTGCGCGATTTTCATTGCGCTGTTGTTGTGATGACGAAGCGAGGCAGAGATGCGTTGGGAGAGGCGTCATACACGAGCGACCTGGGGAGATCCACGGTGACGGAGGCGACGCTCCGGACACTTGTGGATAAGGGTAAATTAGAGAGTTTACGGGTGGTCCGGATTCCCGGGGCGGAAACGGTGCCATCGCCTCGGGCGGACGAGGCGGTAGTTTTTGTCGCGTTTTTCGACGCCGGTCTGCGGATCCCCTGCGTTGGTTTAGTGAAGGACGTTCTACAGCTGTATGGCGTAGAACTAGCGCAACTTACGCCCAACTCTGTTGTCAAGTTGGGTGTCTTTAAATGGATGCTGCGGGCGGCCGGAGCTGCGGGCGAGGGTCGCGTCTTCGCCTTCTTGCACGATGCTCGCTGTCAGCCAAAGAAGAACAGTGGCGGGGAGACGCTAAATTTTGGCAGCGTAAACTTTCAGCCGAAGTCGCGCTGCCAAATGTATCTACCCGCCCCGGCTGCTCGGAACCGCTGGGAGACGGCTTGGACACGGAGGTGGTTCTACCATACCTCCGTTCAAGACGACTGCGATCCGGGCGGACGGATCTGACCATCGCGAGCCACGACATCGAGCTTACTTCGCGAGAGTCTCACTGCGGCTTCTCTTGGATGCGACGAGGCGCTTCTCCACCGCGACACAGTGGAGGAATTTTGTGCCTTCGAATTTGACCGTTGGCTTTGGGACCGCACATCGAGCGTGGTTCCTCCGCTCGGGCACCCTCCTCTTTCTGCGAAGCGCGAAGGTAAAACTCTGCCCGCCGCTTGTTGGTGTTGTGGTATATTTATGTTTTATGTTTTTGTGAACCTTTATTTATATATATATATATATATATATATATATTTATATATATTTGTTTGTTTGTGCCCATTGCCGAGGCCAGTAGTGCGTGTGAGTCGCTTCTTGGCCCATACACGGGAAGAGCACTCGGCGTGGTTTGGTGGTGCGTGAGGCCGATTGAGCCGGCGTATCTGCATCGGTTCGCCTCGCAACGCATACGACCCGAGGGCAAGAAGAAGCAGGCCCGATCGGTAGAAGGCGAGGCGGCCCGATCTGGTTGCTCATTGCGCGTTCTTTGCGCCCGTGATCTTTGGTCTTTGCCGCATAGCGCGGCGTTGCCTTCGCCGTCGAAGCGTCGGTGGAAATCGCCGGCGTCGGACTTCTCGGACGGGGTGGAAGTTTCGGTCGACGACGACGATCCTTGCGGCCTTCGTGGTGCTTCTAGCGCCGGGGGGAGCCCCGCCGCGGCGATTGGCAGAACGACCTCGCAGGTACAACGGGCGATGGGCTCTTTTGATGTCATCGGGCTGGACTCCGAGGGCTCCTCGGAGAAAAGTACTCCTTCGAATATTTACACGGGCCAGGATGCTGCGGACGAGGTTCCTCCTACTCCGCGGTGCCTCGTGGTGAGTTACTGTTCGTGGTAGCCTTGTGGGGCTTGTTTTGCGTTGTCTTGTGTTGCTAAAGGCTTTGATTTTGCGTGGTGAGGCCGAGGAGGATAGCTCGGTGGTGGTGGTGGTGCGCCTTCTTTGTTGGTGGTTCCGGCCCATTGTTTGCCGATGTGCGGTCGAGGGAGCGGGGGCCCGCCTGTGGCCCTGGGACGGTGGACGTGGGGCCTATGTGCCGCGCCGACTTCCGAGTTAGCGAGGGTGCCTCGCGGGTTTGCGGGGCTGTGGCTGACTTTGCTTCGCCACCTCTGCTTCGGGAGCTCTTCGCGCGAATGCTTTTGCTTGAGATGCTTCGAGGTGTCGAGGCCAACGCCGCCAAGGTCGTAACTGATGATGCTGTTTTTCTCGCGTTCTTTTTTTTTGTTGCCATGCTAATTGAAGTTGGTTATGCAGAGTATAATGTTGGCGATGGCCATCAATGACGATGTCGCGTCTGGCTTTGCCGAGATTCAGAGCCGGTTGAGGATGGACATGCTCGGAACGAGGCGCTTAGGGGCGAGCGCGACGCTCTGGCTGCGAAGGTGCAGGCCTTGGAGGCGGTTAGCGGCGAGCGCGACGCCCTGGCTGCTAGGGTGCAGACCCTGGAAGATAAGGTGAAGACTCTGCGGTGCGAGAAAGCTGTGCTTGAGGAGGAGGTCTGCACCGAGCGCGAGCTGTCATCCTCCATTGGGCAGGCTGCTTGGCGAGCCATGGAGGTCATCGAAGGAGCTGTGTCGCAGCTCGGCGCCGTGCCCCCGGCGAGGGTTCACCGTCCGTCGGAGATGGACATTACCCTCGGGAGGCTTTGCCGCGCCGGGGAAGTGTGCCTCCCGACCGCCCGCTCGTACGGAGACCATTGTGCGAAGGTCGCCTGGTCCGCGACCCTTGCCTCGCTTGACAAGGCTGGGTGCGCACATATTGATAGCCCGCGCGATGCATTTGCGGTGGCCACGCGGAGGAGGTGGTGGCGCCGGGCCGAACAAGGAAGGCGGGAGGGTCTGTTGCAAGATTGCGGTCTCTCCGGGCCACGATGACACGACGAGTCCGCCAGGGTTCTTGTGAGCCACGAGAGGAGAAGGGAAGGCCCGCGGAGGATACGCGGGTCGACAAGCGGGGTCCACCCACAGATAAGTGTGACCCCGCCTTTTTGGGTTATAGTCTTTATTAGGGGTTTTTCTTTTTCTTTTGAGTGCTCGCTTTTCTTTGGTTGTAAGGAGCGTTTTGTAGGAGGGGAAGCTTTTTTTGTGTAACACCCTCCTGTTTTTAAATGGAAAGAGAAAAGGTTCGCTACGATGGTATGGTTCGCATTTGTGATTGTGCTTCGTATGTACAGGAACGGTTTTTGGTGAAACGAACCGCTGGGCGAGGTCGCGCTCCCCCGGGGCCGCGAGGCGTTAAAAGAAATGCTGGTCGCCGAGGCTTGAAAGATGAGCGGTGTGTAGTGCCCATCTGGCCTTTGCGGCTGTGCTACCGGGGGGTTGTCTACCATGGTGCGAAGTGGCAGTGCTGGAAATTGGCGAACCCGACCGGCTCGATGAGGGACTTTCATCGTGCACGGAAGTGGAAGGCGGCGGAGGCGCGTGCGGAGATTCGTGCGTTTTGGAGGCGTCGCGAAGTGATGGTCGCTGGTGTTGGCGCGGATTCGCTCGAGTCTTGCGCCGAGTCTGCGCCTCCGCCTGAAGCTGTGTCGAGTGATAGCTCGTCGGAGTCCTTGGACGTGTACGAAGCTACGGTGCGGGACTTGTCGGAGTTGTTAGCACGCGATGCGTCGGATGAGGAGCTGCTAGAGTGGGCGACGCGCGTGGAGGAATGGGACTTTGTTCCGCAAGCTTGAGTCCGCTTGACACTACTGTATTGTATTTGTATGTGTTGTCTTTATTATGCGCGGAGGCTGTAATGTGTTGAGGTTGAACTAATAAAATTGCGAGGCGTTCTTTGAGAAGTGTATGTGTACATATGTATATATATTTTGTTTTTGATAGGGCTTATAATTTATACATGGGCCCGCGGAGGGTTTCCGTGTGCACCGGGGCCGAAGACCATGCGCGCTGTCATTTTTCTTTTATACATGGACCCGCGGAGGGTTTCCATGTGCACCGGGGCCGAAGGCCATGCGCGGTGTCGTTATTTTTTATACATGGACCCGCGGAGGGTTTCCATGTGCACCGGGGCCGAAGGCCATGCGCGGTGTTGTTTTTTTTTTTTTTATCGCGGAGGGTTCTCCGGGCATACAGGTTCTTTTATTTCATTGGCGCAAAACGTCCAAAAGAAAGGGGTTTACAGGTGGTTCAGTACAAGTCCCCCCCCGCTCGTGGGTTAGGACTGTTGACCGGTCGCAGCCGGGTTTTTTTTTTTTTTTTTTTTTTTATAAATAATAGACCTCCTAGTGGTAGAACTTGCGAAGGCTCTTTGCGTTCCATGTATGGTCTAGCTGCTGTCCTTCTGGTGTGGCCAGGTGGTAGGAGCCTGCTCTGGTGCTGTGGGTGATGATATAGGGTCCTTCCCATTTGGACTGTAGCTTGCCAACTGTTGCAGGGTTTGCCACCCGTTTCAGGACCATGTCTCTGAGTGCGAGGGCGAGTCCGGACCTTCTTGTTGTACGCCCTTGCGACTCCCGCTGAGTAGCTTGTCATGTTTGATATGGCCTGCACGCGGTGTTCTTCTAACGCGTCCAAGGACACTTCCCGTTCTTGCGGGTTGTCGCTCTGGCCTACTCGGAGGGACTTGACAGTGAGTTCTTCGGGTGTCATCGCTTCGTCTCCAAAGAGGAGTTTGAAGGAAGAAAACCCAGTTGCTCTAATTGGCGAGGTTCGGATTGCCCATAGGGCCTTCTGGAGCTCTTCGGGCCAGAGCCCTTTTGGTAAGCCCACTAAGCGCTTATTAAGTCCTGCTATTATGTTCCCATTTGCCCTTTCAAGCGCTCCGTTGGACTCGGGTGGCCACGGATGCGAAGCATATAGTGGTGCCTGGCCTTGGCGAGAATGATCTCGAAGGTGCGGAGTTGAAGCGGGTGCCGTTGTCGGTGACTATCTCCGAGGTATTCGTATCTACAAAAAATATTTTTCCAAAGGAAACGCTGGGCCGCGGCTGATGTTATCTTTGGGACCGGCTCGGCTTCTACCCATCTTGAGAAATACTCGATGGCGACGAAGGCAAAACGAAGGTTGCCTTTTGCCGCCGGGAAGGGGCCGATGATGTCGAGGCCCCACCTTGCGAAGGGCCAAACCGGCGGTAAGGGCTGTAGTGGGATGGGAGGTGCCTTTGGGTTGTGACTGCCCCACTGGCAACCCTGGCACCGCTGGACGAAGTGTTGTGCGTCTCGCAGCGCTGTTGGCCAATAGAAACCTTGCCGGAAGGCTTTTGCTACAATGCACCGCGGAGCCTGATGTGCTCCGCAGACTCCCTCGTGTATTTTCGCAAGGAGGTGCTGACCCTCTTGTTGTGAGATGCATCGAAGAAGAGTGCAGACACCTCCTTTGTCTGAGTCTCTTCCGACGAGGTGGTAGTTCCTAGCGCGGTGCACGAGCGCTTTGCTTCGATAAATTCGTCGGGTTCTCCGCTTGTTAAGTAAGCGATGATGACGTCGCGCCAGTCCGGGGCTTCGATGTGCGCCACATGGTGCCCTGCGACTTGGGTTATCGCGATTGGCTTGCCGCCCTCGGCGTTAGCGCTGTTTGGCTCGTAGGGCTCTGGCGGCCCCAGCGCTCGGCGGAGCCCACGGTGCTCCGGGGCGGCGATGGCGCTTTATGCAGGTGGGCGGTTTGGTCGATATCTCGTAGAAGACTTGGGCGGGTCGTTCGTTGGCACCGCCATCTTTGCAAAGCGGTCGGCGCCGTTGGCGCTCCGGGATCGTGCGGGCGGTGATCGAGGAACCCCTGGCCACGGCTCGCATCGTGGCAAGGTATTGAGCCATTCAGGTCCCTTGTCTCGAAAGTTTTGTCGAGTGGCCGCTATGGCGCGAGTCGCTTTGACTATGACCGTTTACTCCTAGTGCCTTCGCTTTGCGGAGGCCTAGGAGGAGTGCTTCGTACTCGGCAGCGTTGTTTGTGGTGGTGAAGTCGAGTCGCGCGGCGTGTGAGATGCTTCGACCGTCTGGGGCCACGAGGATGGCTGCTGCGCTTGCTCCCGCGGCACACCAGGAGCCGTCGGTTTGCAGCGTCCATGGCGTTCGATGGTCTTTGGTGGTTGCTCCGTCGAGGTCCATTCGCGAAGTCCGCCGATGGCCGAATTTTATGGCGGTGCGCGGGGCGAACGTGATGTCAAAAGGTGCCAGTTTCGCAGCCCATTTGCCCACTCGCCCCGAAGCATCTTTGCTGCGTAGCATCAGAGCTAGTGGGTATGAAGTTGGTATAGTGATTGGATGGGCGAGGAAATAGTGGCGAAGCTTGCGCGAGGCCATCAGAAGGGCGTATGCTAGCTTTTCCAGCTCCGCATATCTTGTCTTGGCTCCTTGAAGTGCTTCGGAGACGTAGTAGACGGGCCGTTGCCCGTCTTCTTGGACGAGGACTGCGCTGACCGCGGAGGTGGACGCGGCCAGGTACAAAAGAAGTCGCGCGTCCCGCGCTGGGTTGGCGAGACTTGGTAGGTGGGCGAGGTACTTCTTGAGTTCTTGAACGCGTCTTTGGCACTCTGCCGTCAATGGAATGGCTCCGCGCCTCGGAGGTTTTGAAGAAGGGCGGCGCTCGTTCGCCGATTTTGACAAAACCTACCGAGAGGCGCGAGGCGGCTTTGTGAGCTTTGCACTTCTCGGGCTGCGCGGTGGTTGCATTTCTTGTATGACCACGATCTTTTCGGGTTTGCCTCGATTCCTCTATTCGAGGCGAGAAACCTAGGAGCTTTTCGCCTTGACGCGAAGGCACATTTTTCTGGGTTGAGCTTTATGCCTTCTCCTGAGGTGGCGAAGGTTTCTTGTAGGTCGCGTGGTGTGAGCCCGCGATCTTGCTTTCACCACGATGTCGTCAACATATGCCTCGGCGTTCTGCCTAGGCGCCTTGCGAGACTCCGAGATGAGGCGTGTGAAGGTGGCTCCCGCATTTTGAGCCGAAGGGCATGCGGCGATAGCGATATGTGCCAATAGGGGTGATGAAGGCGGTTTTGGCTTCATCTTCCTTGGCCATAAATATCGATGATATCCGGAGTATCGTCCGAGAAAACTCATGAGCTCGCATCGATGTGGCGTCTACTAGTTGATCGATGCGTGGTAATGGGAAGTCATCCTTTGGGCATGCCTTGTTGAGTCGGTAAAGTCGACGCACATGCGCCATTGGCGAGCTTTTGGGCGAGGACCGGATTGGCGAGCCATTCGAGTGCTTGATTTCGCGAATCACGCGGCTTTTAGGAGCTTGGTGATTTCCTTCTTTGCCGCCGAGGCGTTCGCCGTCATCGCCTAAGCTTTTGCTTCACAGGGTTGCGTCGCGAGTGCTGTCGGTGTTCGATTGTATCCACGGCTATCCGGGATGTCCTCGGGCTCCATGCGAAGCGTCAGCGTTGTGGCGAGCACGCAGAGGATCTTCTTTGTCTTTGTTCCTCTGTGAGCTCCGCGCCGAGGGCCACCGTTTTTTCTGGTGAGGTGTCCCGGAGGGGCACTCTTCGCAGCTGTCCTTCGGGCCTTGCTTTTGGGGCCCATTTGCCTACTGGGGCCCTGCCTTGTGGCTCCGAGTTGGTGTCAACTGCGTGAACGCGCCGGGCGTGCGAGCCAGGCTCCATCTCGGCCCGACGAGCGAGTTGTTGATTTGCTCGTATCGTGATGACTCCTTCGGGGGCGGGGACCTTCATGCATAGGTAATTATGATGTGCTATGGCGCCGAAGGTATTAAGTGTGGCCCTCCCGAGGATGGCGTTGTACTGGTATGGCATCTTGACGACGTCGAAGGTGATTGTCTCGGTGCGGGATGCCAGGCTGTCGCCGAAAGTGACGGCGAGTTTATCGGCGAGGGCCGTGATGGGCCTTCCTCAAAGCCCCCACGGGGATGCACAGTGTGCGATAGGCGATCCTTGGGGATCATCATTTTGTCGAAGGCTTCGGCAAAGAGGAGGTCCGCCGAGCTTCCGCCATCTACGAGGACACGCCTGACTTCGTAGCTGGCGATGTTGGTGGAAATGACGAGGGGTCTGATGGGAAAGCTTATCCCCGTCGTCGCTGGGTCCGAATGTTATGGGCACCTCGGCGTAGCGGGGTGGCTGGGAAGCCGGTTGTGTAGCCACGTGGTGGATTTGCCGGACGTAGGCCCGACATTGGCGCTTTGACTCTAAACCCAGCGAGGATCCTCCTGTGATCATGTTGATGATCCTTGGGGGCGGCCCACCGTGGCCTCCTCGATCTTGTGATCGCGTGGCGGCGGCGAGCAAAAATTACACGCCTCCT
Organism: Ampelocalamus luodianensis; assembly: GCA_036346255.1. Taxonomy (NCBI): domain Eukaryota; kingdom Viridiplantae; phylum Streptophyta; class Magnoliopsida; order Poales; family Poaceae; genus Ampelocalamus; species Ampelocalamus luodianensis. Next base: position 18,175,749 of record CM070622.1, on the reverse strand, counting down.
TCGATCCTCTAGCTCAACCGGTTGACGGCTTCGGTGCATGTAATCCTGCATGGCCGCGATGGTGTGGCACTCCGTTGTTGTGTGCGACCCTTCGCCGTGAAGGTCACAATATGATGGGGCCGCTGCTGTTCCTCCTCGGGTGTCGTGGTGCCGCCCGCCGTTGCGGCCGCGACTCCTGCCGCGGCCGCGGTTGGTCCGGCCACCCCTCCTGCTCGCGTCAGGGGGGTACCCTTCGTCGACGTGATAAACGCCTCGGCCCTTGCCGGTTGTTTATGCGTGACTTGTTAGTGACCGGGGTGGCGGCGCATCCTCCTTGGGTGGCCTTTCTACGGGGTGGCGCCGTTTCTCGGTGCTATCTTCCTCCGCTCGGCGTATTCTTCTATTTTGTCGAAGAGTTCCGCATGCGGGTGGTTTCTTGCGCCGACTTTTCCGATAGGGGCGCTACGCAAGCCGCAAGTTGCGGCGTTTATAATGGTCGTCTCGTTGACCCCCTTGACTTGGCATTTTACTTTGCGAACTTTCTAAAGAAGCTTCGGAGGGTTTCGCCCGGTGCCTGCTTCACTACGAACAAGTGTCCTGCGTCTTTTGGCTCGCTGTAACTCCCTTGGAAGTTGTTGCGTATCTGTCGTATGTTGCTCGAGCGTAGAAGGAGCGGGGGTATAGTGAAGAACCATGTCAAGGCGCGCCCTAAGGGCGGCGTGATGCTTTTTGCCGTTGTGTCATCTCCTCCTGCGCCTCATTGCCGCCTCGTATCTGCCGCGAGAATTCGAGAGTCGGTGCGCCTCGAAGGTGTGACTTCCGGCATTTTGAAGTTTCTTGGCCAGCGTGCGGCTTCCAGTCCCGTGCTCAACGGGGAGTTGGGGTCTCCCCGGAGCTGCGGGTTTGCGTTTGCTTCCGCTGGGCCTCCTGCTTCGGGAGCGTCTGGCTGCGGTTGATTGGCAGTGACGGTGCCTCCTGTTGTTTGTCGGAGACTAAGTATTTCCCGACGAAGGTCCCCTATCTCCCGCTGGAGTGCTTCATACGCTTCCCGAGTGACACCTGGGGCCTGCGTATTTGGTAGAGATGCTTCGGTGGGTGGGGGGGGGGCGTCGCCTCCCACTATGTCTCTGTGGGTGGAGTTATTCGCTTCTTCCTCTGCGGCTCGCGCGGCGGCAGCGGCCGAGGCGAGCCGCCCCCGTTTTGCTTTGGGGGTGTTCGGGGCCGCGGCCGCTGCTGCAGCTTCGGTTGCGGAGACTTTGGGTAGTGCCCTTCGCGGGGCCATTGTGTTGTGTGTTTCTTTTTTGTGTGACCTTCTAGCCGAACCCCACGGACGGCGCCAACTGTCGTAGTGGAGAGACTAGACAGTAGAAAGTGGAGGCCCCCTGCGCTAGAAGAACAGGGGGTCCTAGAAAAGGGGTTCGGATTTCACTTGTTCCAAAGAAAAAAAGCCCTCTCCCATTACATGGTCAAGAGGACTATTTATAGCCTCCTGATAAGGTATCTGAAAGTACAGAAGTGCCCCTAGCTAAGTACATTGATCGTAGGGGCTGCAGGGTCTTTTGCACCCTACTTGTAGCCTCCGGTGTATGGCGCTCTCACAGACACGGTGTGCAGTGGGGATACACCCGGCTTATGGTTCGTGCGGGCCCGCGCGCTTCTTTGGTCCTTCGCCTTCTTCTCGGGGCCGGGATCCTCGGAGGTCTTGGGCGTCCTTCGGAGGGGCGTCGGGGCCGCTCCGAGAAGGTCTTCGGGCCATCCTTCGGAGTGCTTCGGGGCCACTCCGAAGGGTCTTCGGGTCATCCTTCGGAGTGCTTCGGGGCCACTCCGAAGGGTCTTCGGGCCTCTCCGAGGGGTTTTCGGGACATCCTTCGGAGTGCTCCGGGGTCCACTCCGAAGGGTCTTTTGAAGTCTTCCGGAGGATCTACGGTGCATCCTTGCTTCGCCGGGTCGTGGGGCCGGTGCGGCGCCCCTACGACAGCAATACTGCGATTTGTTTCATTGGTCGAGCAATCAGCAGTTGAAGGCATGTGCTCGTACAATGAAAGCTGAGCACTCAAGAATCAAGATAGTGGTTCACATCAAATTCGAATCATAACAGCTTGATCTGTGGAGCACAAGTGAGCATCCAGATCATCCAGCATTTCACATAACCAGTGCGCATTACACCTACATTCTAAATTCAAGTATGAAACAAACAAATTCAGCTACACTTTTCTCTCAGTAACAAATGCAGCTGTTCATGAATTAAAACTGGCTCTAGCAAAAACAAGGCTATAAAACTTGGAAAAGCATGCTGCCGCTAATCAGTCTTGTTCATGAGAATCAGATATCAAGACAGAAGTGCCTTTGAGCCAACAAGCACGAGGCACTTCAGCAATAGTGGAGCAGTGGAGACGCAATGTGCCCTACCCAGTACTGCGTTCCTTTGCGATCTCCACAAAAATTACTCTTCCACGTAGAATCTGACAAAAGAGATAATTAATTAAGAGAGTACAGACTTACAGTAAAACACACCAATCAGGTATTAGTTCACATCTAGCTCGGACATTTAATTCTGCACATAGTCTTCATTTTAACCTATGGATTTTGCCTCTCAAACAAAACAAAAAAAGATCAGAGTGATGCTCATGATGCCAAAATAGAAGCGTTGCTCAATGGCAAAATGGGAGAATTCCTCAAGGCTGGCAGATTAAAAGATGATGGATCTGACCACAGAAATTTGGGCAAATTTTGAAGCTATTTCCCCAAGGAAATACGTTGCACCACAACTGCATTTACAAGGTAAAAAACAACTACAAACGCAGTACATAACTGTGCTTCAGATGGGTTCCACTGGAAACTAGTCAATTTCCAGCAGGTTTCTGACTTGGGATTGCGTGAAAGCCTAAAAAGCGCTACCTGGGTGTTCTAGCCGGAAATAACAGAAACCGGCACTAACTGACCTACTCTAACGCTGATCATGACTTTTGTGCCTCTTTGTTCACATAGTAAGTTTGGAAAGTTGTGATCTTACATATGGAGTGTATTTGCTACAGCTGTTGTACCATAATAACCTGCAGTTATGGCGAGTATGTTTTAAAAAAACATGGGATCAATTTTCTGAATGCTACTTACGGATATTAACTTCTCTTACACAAAAACTGTACCTACATTAGTTCTACGTATTTTTTAGTTATGGGCTTAATGAATGGAGGTCAGTAAGATGTGGCAACAAAATGATACAGTGAAATTTTCGCTGTTACTTTCAACATTAAAATTGGTTTGTAAACTTGCTTTTAAATGTATCACGTTATTGCAAATAAAGTTGGCTTTGTGCAAAATGAGACATACAACCTCCACCTAAATAAGCTTGCATGTACTTTATGAATAGGTCTGTTATTCCACACGTCAGTCTTGCGAGTACCTTTGTGTACTCAGTTATCTTGCTTAAATGTAATTGTTGCAGAGGAAGAATGTGAGCTTGAGGGGCCTCACTTCTGTGAGTCGTGCTGTGGTAGCTTGCGAGGTGTTTAGCTTGGCGGCCCGGTCGGTTGCCTTGTGGGTGGTGTGGCTAACCGATCGACTTTTGTTCTAGCCATTTTATGACACCTTTTGCTTCCGCTGTCTTTCTTGTATATTGTTCTATTTGGCCGGTCGGCTCTTTTGTAATAACTTTACTTTATGTATATCGTTGTTGAACTTAGCAATATATGTTGTATGGAAATGATGTGTAATTTTGTGATGATGTGCATATCTTTGCGATTAGGAAGCATATGTCCATCGAGGCTTAGAATGTTTAATTAGTAATGCTAGAACCATTTGGAGGTTAAGTGTTACTAGTTAAATATTCCGGGTCCTCACAGCTATGTTGCGAGGAGCTCTGGAGGGGGCCTTGCCCTCCAGGGATACGACCCCATCACTGCTCCGGTACAAGAGGGCATCACAAGGATCCTAGAGTGGGCTAAAATGACACTATTGCGTGGTGAAATGACAAAAATAGTCCCTTCGTTAGGGGATTGGTAAAAATAACATTGCGAGTGCGCCGACAGGTGACACGTGCCCCATGTCGCGCCCCCAGCACCTGGACTCCCCTGCTACGCCTCCATCGCCCGGATCCACACGTGGCGCTCCCCCGTTCGCCTGGACCCCCCTACAGGGTGGGGGGCATGCTAGGGGAATCCGGGTGGTAGGGGCACGATAGTGAGCACGTGTTGACTGCCAACATGTCCGAGGTATTGTTTTTGCCAATTCGCTCGCGGGAGGGTATTTTACTATTTCATCACGCAATAGTACTAATTAAGCTAATAATTCAAGACCTGCGCACTCTCGCGACCCCGCAAAAGTGTCAGGGGAACTATAGTCAAAGATGGAGGCCACCCTAGGGGCATCTATGCCTAGTGGGTCTCACATGATAGGTAGGACCCATCGAACTTAGAAATATATTTTCATCCCTAAAATCACCCATCAAATGACCCCACAGGTACAATACAAACCCGATGTTTGAACCAAGGAAGCACATATCAAAGGGTTACTGCCATCTACAGAAATGACGATTGTACCCCACACTTGTAAATATAGCTTAGTTCTTTGTAAAAGGGACACTTCAGTCTTTTGGACGATGGTTTGCAGCGATAGTAGCATGGTGAAGGTGCCCAAGAGGGGGACAACCTTTGTTGGAAAATGGGGAGGGACGACGACTGGGTGTGTTTGGATCACCGAATGAGATGCTCCCTGTACCATCTGGTTCAGGAAATGGTCTTTCTAGGCGTGTTGGGTTCGCTGAATCGCACCAAACTGTCCCGCACTGAGTCGTTTGACGAAAGTGAATATGCTTGCGAGATTTCGAGCCATCTCGTTTGACGAAATCGAGTGAACCACGCCGTCCAGCGCTTCCTCGTGCAGTCGCGTTGCGTGTGCTTACTCTCCCTTGCACTGCGTTCTCTCCCAGAGCTACACCGTTGCCATGCCGCAAGGACGTCTTCTGTGCCACTAGCTCCATGCCACCCCCGATGCCACCGCAACCACCGCCGTCCCGTCAGTCTGCCTCCTCCCTTTCCCCCTCCCTGCCATTCTCCTCCTCCCCTCTCTTTCTCACCGAGCGAGACCATGGAAGGAGCGTCGGCTCTGCCTCAACCGCCGCGCCGCCATCGTGCCACCACCGGTCTGGTGAGCCCCCTTGCTCGCCACCCGCGTCACCTCGTGTTCTGGAGCCTGAGCAATCTTTCCCCTCACCCAAATTCTCCTTTGGTCCATAGGGTCACACCAGAGTTCTCTTCTTCCCCGACCCTAGGCAAAATGGCTGCTTGCGCCGCCACATCGTCTCCGGTGAGAACAAGATCGATTCACTCCTCATCGACCACCTCTTTAACCCCCTCGAGCTCCCCCGATCACTCACAGCTTCCCTTTCTTCATAGGATGTCGCCGACGGGTGAAAGCTCCCTCACCGCCTCGGGTCATCACCGCTGGCCGCCTCCATTGCCCCTCTCCACTCCGGTAGTTCTTCCACCCCGTGTAGACGCTCGTGCGTTGGTTAGTTGGGAATGCCACTGGGATGTAGAAACCGCCGTAGCCCGAATGTCACCGCTGCTACCGGCCACCCCGGTCCTCGCCGTCGGCACCAATGGGTGTGCAAGCGTGCCGGGAACCCATTTTGAGCTTCCCCAGCCACCGCCATGGACTGGGTCGCCGGCGGCAAGCGCGGGCCATGAGCGCCCTGGCCCTCTGTTCCAATCAGAATTGGACCATTATTGTAGCACTGTCGGAATGTGTAAGGACAATTGTGGAAGGTGAACTCATCACCTCCGTGAGAGAGTTACCGTAGCCAACTTCATCCATCAAACCAAACAACATCTAAGACCACCCTATCCAACCAATCAACCAAAATCTTGTATCATCACATTCAACCAACCAAACATCGTACTTGTATCATCCCATCCATTCTGTACCATCACATTCCATTCAACTTCGTTCACCCATTCAAACACACCCTAGATTGCTAGGGGTAGGGCGGTAGAAAAAAAAAGAGTGCAGCTGCGACTGTGCCGGTGCCGACGAGGTGGCAACCAGCCTTAGTGTTATGTAAGCCCTCAAAATGTGATCTATTTATTTATTTGCAAAAGTTCAACTAGCTATTGTAATAGTTTAATAAACTGCTAAAGTGTTACTCCTTTTGTTCACTTTTACTTGTCATTTCAGATGCCGACATGATCTTCAACACAAACTTTTGATGTTACTTTTTCTTCTTCTAATTATATGTCATAAAATATTGAAAATACAATGAAATGACAGCTCGTTTGATGATAAATGTACTAATTTATTTCTATGAAGCAAATATAAACAGTTTTATGCAATTTAGCGATGAAAAATTTAAAAATTCTACCAGAACGGAGGGAGCAAAAGGATTTTTTGTGCAGTTTTTGAACGGCAAAACGGGCTTATGAGCTAACGAGGCTGACTGTCATGGCCTATTTAGTATTTATGGGCCTCCATCTTGCCTTTTCCAACGGCCCGAAGACAGCATAATATCGGCAAGCGTTAGTGGCAGCAAGCGAAGCAGCGGCATCGTGTGGCCTCCGTTCCTTGGCACGCCACAAGCCAACCCGTTGGGATAGATAGCCGATCGCGCGCCTCCCCTCTCTCCCCACCACACCTCCACTCCCACCTCCTCTCCTCTCACCCGCCCATGGCGACGGCTATGATGGCTGCAGCCACCACCTCCTGCTCCGCGCGCCGCGCGCCGCTCCTCCTCAGGCCCGTAGCCTCCTCCAGCTCCGCGCCGCCGCCCAGGCGTCCCTTCAAGCAGCTCCCGGGGCTCATCGCGACGGCGGCGGCGGCCGTGGCCGCCGCGCCGCTCCCGGCGCTGGCGGAGCAGATGGAGAAGGCGGCTCTGTTCGACTTCGACCTGACGCTCCCTTCGATCGCGATCGAGTTCCTGCTGCTGATGGTGGCGCTGGACAAGACCTTCTTCACGCCGCTGGGCAAGTTCATGGACGAGCGGGACGCCAAGATCCGGGCCGAGCTCGGCGACGTCAAGGACGCCTCCGAGGAGGTGCGGCAGCTGGAGGAGCAAGCCGCGGCCGTGTTGAAGGCGGCGCGCGCCGAGATCGCCGCCGCGCTCAACAAGATGAAGAAGGAGACGACCAAGGAGCTGGAGGCCAAGCTGGACGAGGGCCGCCGCCGCGTCGAGGCCGAGCTCGCCGAGGCGCTCGCCAACCTCGACGCGCAGAAGGAGGAGGCCGTCAAGGCGCTCGACGCGCAGATCGCCTCTCTCAGCGACGAGATCGTCAAGAAGGTGCTCCCAACCGCGTGAGAACCAGCGCGCACAGCACGCAGCCGCCGGCGTTCTTGTTCGTTTTTCGTATAGCTTTCGTCAGTTCTTGACGAATCCTGTGTGTATACGCCGTTGGGGCCGCCGTCCATTGGTGGCCCTGGCCCTCCTAAGAATGTAATCGGATGAACATTTTGTGATTAAGTATAAATGAATGATCCTTTTGTAGAAGTTTATGTGGATTAGGCTATTCAGTCCTGAATGGTGCTTTGATTCCCAAATGTTTTTGGGAAGCTGCAGTGAACTACCGTGTAAAATTTGCTTGATCATCTGTCACTACCCAAATAGTCAGATGAGCTTAGTGACAACTTAAATCACGCCGACAACCTTGCCTATTGGAGACTATGGTTTCACGCCGCATCGATGCCTGCTTCGCAGGCGCAGCCTATTGAACTTATGCCACTGCTCGCTTGCCTAATCACTAGTCGTTGTGTTGACTCGATCGAATCTGATTTGATTGGGTTTATAGTTCAGTCGATTTCAATTCAGGGACTTTAATGGACCTTGCTCTGCTCTAATACTAACCCAGTAGAGGCTAGTCTAGCTGCCCACTAAATAATTCTTCTTTCTTCAGTAATTAATTGTCTTCTTCTTCCTTCTATGAAAGTTGCAACCAAAACTCCTATCAACTACGACAAACAGCAGATAGATACAAGAAGGTCACTCGTCGAATGTCACCCCCAATTTGCCCTAGGGGTGGCTCCCCCTTGATTCCAATAGAAAACGAGTGTAGTTGACAAACCACATCTAATACGGATGCCATGGATGCCAATGGAAGAGCTACTTGTAGAGGCTGAGCACTCCTCTCGAGGTCAATCAAGCATCTGCCGTCTCAACCATCCCGGATTGAGATTGTGAAAGCAAAGTTAGAGAAGCATAGTAACTGTGACTTTGGACGATTCTCAACACTCGGATGCGAAACGAGCAGAGCAGATGCTACAGTGATACTACCGTCCACCAGCCACAATATTTGTAGTACAGTACCTACCTGCTACATTGTTTATGCTACAGTACCAAATTGAGCTCGCTCTTTGTTTTTGATCTAATGGCTAGAAACAAGTACGGCAGCATCGTGACTTTGCTTCACGAAGTAAGAAGATCTAGATCATAACCATTCCTGGATACTGAGCTCAATCAATGCTTGTTTTGGAACCCAGGATTCCGACGAGAATTTCGTAAGAAATTTTTGTGGAGTAGAAAATACAGGTTAATTTTCGGCCTATTCGTATGGACAAAAACCATTTCCTGTGAAATTATTTATGTTCCAAACAGTTCAAAAGTCTAATAAACAGCCTAGAAGAAGCTTGGCCAGGGCAGCCGCCAGCCGTATATCAGGCCGGGTCGGACTCGGCCTCGGACCCAAACCCACGAGAGCGCACGGAGCCGCGGACCCAGAAGCAAGAGGTAGGGTTTTAGCCGCCGGCCATGGCCCTCTCCTCGTCTTCCTCCTCCCTGCTCCGCCGCCTCCTCCTCAGCTCCACCCCCCTCTCATCCTCCCCCTCCTCCATACTTCGCGCCGCCTACTGCTCCTCCTCCGCATCCTCCCCCACCCCGCCACCCCCGTCCTCCATCTTCGGCGACGACACCGAGGTCAGCAACGTGCCGCCGCTCACCACCCCCAACCTCTTCGTGAGCGGTAAGAACTCTCTCCCCTCCCTGCCCAGCCCATTATTTCCCACATGATGGCTTTCCTTATGCTATGTCGTCACAAGTTAGCCTCGGCGAGCCCGATTTCTCAGTATAAATCGGGAATAGCTGTTGTTGGGTTGATCTCAGCTAAGATTCAAGGGGCAAAGCCCCACTCGCACCCTGATCGGAGGTGCAACCAACGCGTTTTTGGTTGGTTTCGGTTCCGTTCACCTAGCGCAATAACAAAAGGGGACTCGGCAAGCCTTCTACTGAGTGGTTCTTGGCTATGAAGCTCCCAACAGACTCGATCTATCCCATGCGCTGTGGTGGGCGAAGACCGAAGGCCGCCGCTGTCACCACGACACCGCCCCGCCTCGTCCATGCCACCTCTGCGACCACCGACGGATCTACAAGCCTAATGACACCTTCAAGTTCAGGTATACAAATCTCGCTTCTGTTCTAAGGTTTAGGCTTGATGTTCTTTACTAAGCTAGGGTTAATGTTGTTTAGATCAAGATTAGCCTTAATTTATACACACATTTGGTATTAGAGCAACCCTAGTATCGTTTTGAACCTGTATTAGTCCCAGCCGAACTTGTTCTTGCCGGATCTAATGATTAGTGGCTCGGTTTAGCACTTTAGAAGGAGGGGACTTAAGAAATTTTGTGAAATCCTAATGAAATCACGAGCCTTCAAACCCTAATCGAAACCCTAAAGTAAGGCGAAACCCAAATCGGAACCCTAAAGTGCAACGGATACTTATGTTTTTGGAGACCACCGGAGTCTCTCCGGTCACGAGCGCCACAGTAGCTCCACTCGGTCGCGCGCACGCGACGGCGGCGGCGAGAACTCTGGCCGTCTTGCCTCATCTTCTGTTGCCTCAAGTCACCACTCCGCGCTTAGATCTACTCCACGGTGGCGTCGTCGCGGAGCCGGGTCTTTGCTCCAGCGCGTGTCGTTGTTGCCGTCGCCGTTTTCCGGGAGGAGAAAGGGAGAAATGAGTTAGGTTTAGTTTTCTTGGGAGTTTTATATCGCTCGGGATTCCTCCTCAGCCGTCCGATCAGATCCAACGGCTTTCGTTGTTTCGGGCCGGTGGAGTTGTAATGGGCCGCGCATAGATGTTGGGCTGAACAATGTTTTGGAGGCCTACAACAGTAGGCTTATTTATTTTCCAGTGCATTTTTTTATGTTTAAGTCTATTAAATTTATGCACTATTTTAATTAATATTTGTTGCCCAATAACAATGTATTATTATCTCATTTTTTATGTTTTGTCTCTGATTAACATTGAACCAACGAGATATTTTGATTAGAGATTTTATGGTTTATTTTAGCATTATGTATGCACATGATTACATTCTGACCAACGTTGTTTGTAGTCATGTGTTGTCATATTAAATTGTTAAGTTCTTTTTCATTTTCTGCACAACGGTGATATGAATTAGAACTGTAGTTTTGCATGTTGTTAATTAGACCAACGTAGGGTTAATTGTATGCAATACATCTTTATGTTATTTCTAATTTTGCCCTGTATTTTAATATTCAGCAATAAACACTTTGAATGTTGCCGCCATAATTGACAATATTGAGTAGCTCACGGGAAGCAACTTCCCCACTTGGATAGAAAGAATTCATGTTGCCCTTGGAGTTTTGGACTTTGACTACGCGTTAAGGGTGACCGCTCCCGTTCTCCCCACAGACGGTGAGGATAATTATGATGAGAAAAAAAACTTACGATGCTAATGCTGTAAAATGGGAGCGGTTCAACCGTCTGTCATTAATGATCATGAAGACCTCTATCTCAGTTTGGATCAGGGGAGCAATCCCTGATTCCGAAAATGCTAAGGAGTACTTGGCTTCAGTTATGCCAGTATTTTAATCTAGAGGGTTCAACAGCATAAGAGAGCATATCATGATGATGACTGATATGGTTGGAAAGCTCAAGGGCATAGACATTGAGATATCCGATGGTTTTCTAGTCCACTTTATTATGATTTCTCTTCCTTCTGAGTACACAGCTTTTAACATAAATTACAATACTCAGAAAGAAAAATAGCGCATGAGCGATTTAATCGCTATGTGTGTGCAGGAGGAAGAAAGAATAAGAACCGAAAAGAAAGATTTTGTGCATCAAGTTGGCAGCCTTAACAAAAGGAAGTTCCAAGGGGACTTCAATTTCAAGAAAAAAAGCTGCAATTCTCCCCTAATTCGGATAAGTCAAGGCCTAAGGTGCACAATGCACCTAAGCCCCATGTTGCTCCCGCTGGAGCAGCCAGGGCATTTCCAGAAGGATTGTGTTGGTTTTCTGAAGTGGCTCGCCAAAAGGGGTAATGATACAATAACGTTCATTGATGAAACTCTTTATGCTGATTTCTCCCGTAATTCTTGGTGGATTGACTCAGGTGCAACTGTGCACGTTACCAACTCTTTATAATGATTCCTTACCGCGAGAACACTAAGAAAGGGGGAGCGAAGTCTTAGAGTCGCGGATAGAAACCCTTGGAACTTCCTTTTGTTAGGGCCGCCAACTTGATGCACAAAATCTATCTTTTCGGTCCTTATTCTCTCTTCCTCCTGGACACACATGGCGATTAAATCATTCATGCTTTATTTTTCTTTCTGAGTATTGTAATTTATCATAAAAGCAGTGTACTCAAAAGGAAGGGAAGCCATAATAAAGTGGACTAGGAAACTATCGGATATCTCCATGTCCATACCCTTAAGCTTTCCAGCCATATCGGTCATCATAATGATATGCTCTTTTATGCTGCTGGACCCGTCATACTTAACAAATAAGAGCATCTGGATTAAAGTACTGGCATAACTGAAGCCAAGTACTCCTTAGCATTTTCGGAATCAGGGATTGCTCCCCTGATCCCAACTGAGATAGAGGTCTTCATGATCATTAGTGACAGGCGGTTGGACCGCTCCCATTTTCAGCATTAGCATCGTAAGCTTTATTTTTCTCATCATAATTATCTTCGCCGTCGTAGGGGAACAGGAGCGGTCACCCTTAATACATAGTTAAGGTCCAAAACTCTTTCTTTCCAAGTGGGAAAGTTGCTTTCTGTGAGCTGCTCAATATTGTCAATTGTGGCGGCAACATTTGGAAGTGTTTATTGTTGAATATTAAAATACAGGGCAAAATTAGAAATAACATAAAGATGTATTGCATGCAATTAACTCTATGTTGGTCTGATTAACAAAATGCAAAACTACAGTTCTAATTCATATCACCGTTGGGTAGAAAATGAAAAAGAACTTAACAATTTAATATGGTGACACACGACTATAAACAACGTTGGTTAGAAATCAGAATGTAATCATGTACATACATAATGCCAAAATAAAACATAAAATCTCTAATCAAAATATCTTGTTGGTTCAATTTTAATCAGAGACAAAACATAAAACATGAGGCAATAATACATTGTTATTGGGCAACAAACACTAATTAAAACAGTGCATAAAATAAACAGACTTAAACATAAAGGGAAAATGCACTAGAAAAAGAAAAAGAAAACCCCACTATGCAGGCTGCCAAAAAAAGGAATTCGGCCCAACACCACGTGTACGGCCCATTTCCACTCCGCCGTCCCGAGAACCACGACTGTTGAATCTGATCGGACGGCCGAGGCGTTATCCTGAGCGATACAAAATCCCGAAACAGCTAACCCTAGCGCATTTCTCCCCTTCTCCCGAAAAATCGGTGGTGAGCGAGAGAGAGCAGCGCGATGCGGGTGTCGTGGCGCGCGCAGCGAGCAAAGCGGCGGCGGCCGCGGCAGCGCAAGGGAGAGGTGAGAGGCGGCGAGGCGCGGCGCGCGCGCCGCCGCGCCGTGGCGCGGCGCGAGCGCGCGTGCGGCCGTCGAGTGGAGCTACGGTGGCGCTCGTGACTGGAGAGACTCCGGTGGTCTTCCCAAAACGTAAGTATTTGCCGCATTTAGGGTTCCGATTTGGGTTTCGCCGCACTTTAGGGTTCCGAATGGGTTTGAAAAAGTCGGGATTTCTTAAAATTTCTCAAGTCCCCTCCTTCTAAATGCTAAACCGAGTCACTAAACATTAGATCTGGGCAAGAACAAGTTCGGATGGGACTAATATGGGTTCAAAACGAGACTAGCATTGCTCTGATACCAAATGTTATGCATAAAAGTAAGGCTAATCTTGATCTAGACGACATTAACCCTAGCTCAATTAAGAACACCTAGCCTAAACCTTAGAGCGGAAGCAAGATCTGCATACTCGAATTTGAAGATGCCATTAGGCTTGTATATCTGTCGATGAAGAGCCGGGACGTGGTGACAGCAGCGGCCTTCGGTCTTCACCCACTACAGTGCTTGTGATAGATCGGGTTTGTTGGGTTGTTCGTAGCCTGGAACCACACGGGGAAAAAGGCCTGCCGAATCCCCTGTATTTTTTATAGCGCTAGGTGAACAGGACCGAAACCAAAACGAGTTGGTTGCGCTCCTGATCAGGGCGCGAGTGGGGCGTGGCCTCCTGGATCTCGGGTTTGTTAGCCGAGATCAACCCAACATTTATTGTAATGTGATCTTGCCCTGTCCTGGCAAATCAGAGAAACCGATGTAGTTACACTCCGTGTGTGCGCGTCTCGTGTGCTATTTTTGCTTCCATGTCTTTGTGCATATGTTTATATGAGCGACTGATACAGAACTACAGATAACCACTGGGCCTTATCAATCAGGGAAAATTACCTCAGTGACATTCCAACTGTTGGGATTTAGAGAAATGACATTGCGTTCGTAGTTGACTGCCGGGTAACACTGAACAGCTAGAAATTAGGAAAATAGTACCCTGGTAAAAATGGCATTTCCGCCCTCAGTCAGATCCACCTTCGAGTCGGGACCTTCTAGGCCACCGAGCACCGTCGACGTCATCGACTGAGTGGTGCATGATGGCCGTCGGCAGCTCTAGATCTACAGGTCTGGGCGGCAGCAGCTCCAGATCCGCAGCCCTGGAAGCTTGCGAACAGCCTGAGGCGGTGGCGGAGAGCCCTAGGTGGTGGCGTCCGGTAGAGTGCTCTGGGCGGTGGAGACTTGGGCGGCGCAGTGGACGGTGGAAATCCCGTGCTGCCCCAAAGCTATCCGGTTCATCTTCTTGCCACCCAACCGCCAAGGCGCTGACATCGGAGAAGACAACCAATGCCGACCTCAGTCCACGCCACTAGCCCCCACTAAGCCCCCTCCGCATGAACCTGGGAGTAGGGCGGCGGCAGCGTAGCCAGAGTGTGGGAAGGAAAGCGTTAGTGTTGTTTGGGAAAATTTGTGGTGGAATATACCCTTAGTGTTGTTTTACAGTTTTTTTTAGCCTTTTCGATGCTATTTAGCAACCAAGTTCCACTGCTATGTTATTTCTCTAATTTCCACTTTCTGCGATGTCACTGATCTAATCTCCAATATCAATTATGTCAGTTGCTGACCTGTTGCATACCCATATCATGAGCTCCTGCATAGTCAAATCCTATTACATTTGTGTGTCTTGCTTGTATCGTACCCTCATATGTTGCACGTACATTCGGCTTCCTTGCTGCTCTCAATAAGTTAAGTAACTATACGCTGCTAAACTGAAACCTTGTACGAGTATGGCACTTAGCAGCAAGTCCTACTTTATGCTGTTTTTCTTCACATGCTGATGCAATGCAACACAGGCCTTTCAAGGCTAACGACGGATGAGAAGCTTAGAAACACATTTGCTCCTTTCGGACAGCTCGTTGAAGGTAAAAGGCTTGCTTCAGTTGTAATGTTTTGATCATTGTTCACCCTCTTCTTCACTGCTCATGATATTGTGTTGTCGCCTTGTGCAGCAAAAGTCATAACAGACAGAATTTCTGGGAGGTCGAAGGGCTTTGGTTTTGTTAGGTACGCGACTTTAGAAGAAGCTGAGAGTGCACGGCAGGGGATGAATGCCAAGTATCTGGATGGATGGGTTATTTTCGTCGACCCTGCTAATCCGAGGCAGCAGAGGTCTGCTCCTCAGCCGGATACTCATTCCTCACACACTGGCTTCACAACAAATAAAACTGTAGGATGGTGCGGTTAGTCGCGTTGTGCTGCGGCTCAGTTGCGCGAATCTTGGATACTAATATTACCATAGGCATTTGGGAGTTGTTTCAATTGACATGAGCATGGAGATGAGATGCTATTCTCACGAATTTACTGTTTAGAGTCTCATTTATGTGTTCTAAGACGGTTATTGTTCTCGCGGGTGATGATAGAAAACTTTTTCGCACTGCATTGCTACCTATGAGAATATATAAATTGTTGGTGTTTTTGAAGTTCTTCACATGGTTGCTCAGCCGGATAACTGTGAAAGCTTCCCTAGTGTTTTTCAATTATCTCAAAGGCAGATAACCCCCAGAGATGTGGCCAAGATGTCAAATGCTGCCTTTAATCTAGATGAAACTTGCAAAATATCGAACCGAATTCTTGACATGAAGACATCTTTTATTCAAGTACAGAGAGGCTTGCGGATGGCGTATCCCACGAAAGATAAACTTGGCATGTAACCGTGCAAAATAGTGCTGAAATCGTTAAAAAAATTTCTAGGTAGCTAGTCTTAACACATGGAATCCCTATGTCATGTCTTGGCTATTCAGAGACTACTTAAATGGCTCTAGCCCGCTAGTATCCCAGAGCACCTACCAAGCCAGCACATCGGAGATTATTCGGGCAATAACAAGTTTTCCGCCGAAAATGACCTCAGCAGTCAGCACCATATGCGCGCGCACATTAAATTACCACGAAGGGTATTAACGTCTGATTGAACTGTCTTTACATATCAGAAATTAAGCATCTGAGAGCACTCGGACACCAGAGCACCTGCCATCACATCTAGCTGGAACACATGTATGGCAAATGATGCCCAGCACACACGCAACGCAACCCACTCGGCCAATGAGTACATAGTTAGCCTATAAGCTACGAAAACTACTTTACTCTCTGCAAAGGTAAACTTTGAAATCATCCATTAGGCAATGAGCTACCAAAACTGTGCAGTTGGCTCTCCAAAGGTAACTTTTCTCCTACAAACCATGAGACCAGGTTTGCTCAAGCAAGTGATTTCTGCGCCAATCTTAGGTTCTCAAACATCACCAACGGGTGTGCCTCCAGCAGCGACGACTCCTGGCAGCAGGCACAGCAACAACAGTGCAATTACGTTAGTGCCACTAGAGTGATACCAATATGTTAAATCCAGTTAAAAAAACTGAACTATTCCATCAACCACAGGAAATGCGCAAACACAAATAATAGTATGCAATTACCTCTTCATCCGATAAAATGGTGAACCCAAGCTTCTCAGACCAGATTGACGCCATTTCAGGATCAATAGGTGCTGTAAGAACTCGGACATTCCAGGCTTTCAAATGTGCCTCAATTAGCCTTAGGAGAAGCGCAAAGTAGCCCTGCAGAGAGACAAACACAAAAACAGAATATTAGTTTGCTAAGTAGATGGATTTAATGAATCATCGTCAGTCTTAAAAAAAAGTCTTCAAAAAAGAATATTTGTTTCGTCCATAAGTATCACAGCAGTTGAGTAAAGGCCTTTATTACTAGTTAGTCCTATATGATGAAAAGAACTGAAGGGAAGCATAAATGATTAGATACAGGTGGATCCTTCTTAGGAATTTAGGGAAAGTGAAAACACTTTGTCTATATGGAGATATATGCAAAATTAGATTTACATCAGATAATTGAAAAATTTCACTATGGACTGTACAGTTAAATTCATTCCCACCTTCTTCCTGCACTTATTTCGTGTAGCAATAAGGACAAGTTCTGCAACTTCTTCTGTGCGCACTTTCAGAATCGCAGCTGACACAACAAGCGTACTGCGATACAACCAAAATGGAAAAAATGTATAAGAATACCAACTAAATAATAGGCATACAAAATACAAGCACTCGTTTGTTTTTTTAATAAAAAAACTCAAGGTGCAAACCAAAGTACCAAACCATCAGCTGTTTATTTTGGTCACCTTGTGGTTAACACTGCACAATACATTCCTCGAAAATCCTTCTCTCCACCTACATCCTTGCTGCAAACATTGGAGTTCAGATTGTTTACTTTGAATTAAATGGATGAACAGAAAAACTGCAGGTAAATGCATATTAATGTGGCTATTCATACACCACTTAAGAGTTAGAAAAATAAGCAAGAACCTACGCATTAACCATATCTTGTATGACATCACTGTCCTCGGCAGCTGTTTCTGCAAATGCATCCTATAAAATACATAGATTAAAGTGAGATTTTTATAGCCTAGAAGCGTCAAACATATGGATGCAAAGTTTATCATACCCCCACAAAAAGAACTTACTTTGAAGATATCAATGACCTGATGCATGTACTGCTGCAGATCACTCCTCAGATTCATTCCACTTAAAAGTTGCCAGCAAATGCTGGATCTTGTCTGTCTAAAGAAGGCGATTTCTTCAAGCTTTTCCAGTTCTTGGTGTAAAGAAGCACGAAGTAACTGACATTTTTCACAGCACAAGAAGTGAAACTGCTTGTATTCTCCCAAAACTTTCAGAGGTGCCTGAAATGTTCAATACAGCAAGTCAGCAACGTCTTTCACAATGATGAGCTCTACTCCACCAGATTTGAAGGAAAAATATCACATACCTTCTGTTTTTGAAGTCCATTGTTGTAGCACTTAACATGGCATGGTCTCTCACACTGTAGATAAAAACATCGCATAATTTTCAAGCAAGCAATATAACCATCAAAGGCAACACACAAGAGAAAAGCACTAAGCAGAACAAACCTGGTTACAAAAGACAATCATGTCTGCACTGATTATTCCAACTGTTGTATGGCCATCTCTGTCAAAATTTGAAGGTGCGGAGTTACATATAAAGGAGCTCGCATAATCATGTCAATTCCACCAATATACATAATCTATTCTTACCCACACAAATGACAGCTCTCTGTTTTAACCACTCTTTCTTGTAATGTCCGTTTCAAGGAAACAATAATAGGTCCATTAGTGGTAGAAGATTCTTTGGCAGAACCTGTAATAACAACAGAACCAGTTGGCACAACAGGGGAAGGCGATCAATTATTTAATCTAGCGACTCAAACACGTAAGTTCTTATGACCATTGCTTCCTTGTTTAAAGGTAAAATCATTCAATATATACATCACCAAAGGAAGTAAAACATGGAATGCGGTCCAATAAAGTCGGTTCTTCTGACTGTGTTATGCAAAAAGTCCAATCGTGCAATAACTATGCTGCTCACTTATAACAAAAATTCTGGGATCGTTCGTATTCTGAGCACAAAATATTCTAGCATTCACCAAAGAATGAGCATACCTCACATCAAACGGAGTAAATCACACTTTGAACATTCATGCACAGATGAGGAATTGAAGAAGCATACCTATACACACAAGATTACCAAGGGATGCATACAAGTAAAAACAACCAAAATAGGAAGAAATAATTCCATCATTCAACTTAACTAAAACCCTAAAGGTTGAAAGAAGGAAAGAACACCTTGAAGGAAGAGCAACAGGAACCGATGATTGCTGTTAGGAATAGCAACTTATATTCTCAGGGGGCCAAAGGGCCAGTATATATACACAAAATATAGGTGGTGAATATGCAAATAACCCCTCATAACAATAGGGAATAACACACTATACATATATCTCTAACACCCCCCTCAAACTCATGGTGGATCAACAACACTGAGTTTGGAGAGGTAGAAACTGTGATGTGCCCGAGTCTGGGCCTTCGTGAAGAAATCCGCTATCTGAAGCTCTGAAGGCACATACTGAGGAGCAATCACCTGATCATGCACACAAGACCTCATGAAGGAAGCATCAACACCAATATGCTTGGTAAGCTCATGCTTCACGAGGTCGCGGCACACCGATAGCACTGCATCTTGTCGACAAGAGAGAGTCGGTGTAGTGACAGAAACACCAAAATCCTCAAGTAACCACCGTAGCCAAGTAATCTCTGCTGTCAAGAGAGCCATAGCTCGCAACTCAGTCTCTGCACTCGAACGGGACACTGCAGTTTGTTTCTTCGTTTTCCAGGCAATGAGAGAACCACCAAGAAAAACACAGTAAGTAGAGATAGGCCGCGATCGGAGGATCGCCGCCCAAGTAGTATCCGAATAAGCTGAAGTCAGAATGAGTGGAGCGTGGAAAGAAGAGACGGCGAGAGATAGTCCCATGAAGGTATCACAGAACTTGAAGAAGGTGACTGTAGTGGACCTGAGTGGGAGCAGAGACGAACTGACTCAGAATGTGGACTAGATAAGTAATATCCGGACGAGTAACAGAAGGTAGACAAGACTCCCAACAAGATGACGATAGCGAGTCGGATCAGAAAGAGGCTCGCCATCAGAGGGTCGGAGGTGAACATTGAGCTCCATGGGAGTCTCAACGATCTGTTGTCGATGAGAGAGCGCGATCAAGAAGATCCTGAATATATTTCTCTTGGGACATAAAGAAACCATCTAAAGTGGAAGTAACCTCAATCCCAAGGAAGTAACGAAGAGGACTAAGATCCGACATAAGGAACTGCTCACTAAGACGAGCCTTGACAAAGGCAATGTACTGAGAATCATCTCCGGTAATGATCATATCATCAACATACAGAAGAAGAAGAGTCCGACCACGAGACGAAGTATGGATAAAGAGCGCAGGATCATGATCACTAGCTGAAAAGCCAGCAGCAGTGACCACAGAGGAGAAGCGCTCAAACCAAGCACGAGGGGCTTGCTTAAATCCATAGAGAGAGCGACGAAGGCGACAGACCATGCCCTCAGAAATGAATACCCAGGTGGCGGATGCATGTAGACCTCCTTACGCAACTCGCCATTAAGAAAGGCATTCTTGACATCAAGCTAAGAAACAGACCAGTAGCGAACAGACGCCACCGAAAGAAGAGTACGGACAGTGGTCATGTGGGCCATAGGAGTAAAAGTCTCGTCGTAGTCACGACCATGCTCCTGCCGGAAGCCACGAGGAACAAGACGCGCCTTATAGCGCTCAAGAGAGCCATCAGAGCGAGTCTTAATCTTATAGACCCACTTAGACGTGATGGGACAAGAGTGAGATGGAAAAGGAACAAGATCCCAAGTACCGATGCGCTCGAGGCGACAATCTCTCGGCTATGGCATGCGCCACTCGGGGTGAAATATGACATCCCGGTAGGAGACAAGGCTCACGAGTAGTCGCACCGGCAAAACCAAAACGGGCAGGGGGCCGAATCGACTGGCGATCGCGGAGAGCGTAGCGAGGAGAAGATGACCCATCAGGGGAAGATGGAGCATCAGAAGAAGATAGAGCATCAGGAGAAGATGGCTCATCTGGAAGATCCTCAGTACGGGGTCGACGAGTGTAGAAGAGAGGGTAAGAACTAAGAAGGGGCTGTAATGGGAGGAGCCTGAGGAGCCGCAGGAGGCGAAGCAGGCGGCGACAACAGCGGAGAGGCCACAGGAGGAATATGTGGAGACTCAGGGGAATGGGTGGACGAGGGCAAGACAGATATAGGTGTATCTGGAAAAGTAAAAAAAGGACAGAGACTCCACAGAGGAAGCTGAAGGAGAGGCAGGACGTGGGTAGAAGGGACGCGACTCGTCGAAAGTCACATCCTGAGAAACCCGTATTCGTCGACCAATAGGATCTCAGCACCGATAGCCCTTGTGCTCGGCACTATATCCCAGAAAGACACACTCAGCGGTGGCGATCGATTTAGTGCGTTCGCGAGGCGAGGAGAAGCGTAGCAAACGCAACCAAGCGACGAAGGCGAGTAGTCGGAAGAAGACCACGAGGCGCTCAACGAGGATCGCACCGAAGAGCAGAAGAGGGCTGGAGGTTGACGAGATAGGTGGCAGTGGAAACAACCTCGGCCCAAAACTGAGGTGGAATAGAGGCTGCAATCATCAGTGCACGAGCCGTCTCAAGGAGGTAACGATGCTTGCGCTTAGCGACACCATTTTGAGCATGAGCACCAGGACAAGAGAACTGAGCGAGAATGCTCTGCTCAGTAAGGAAGCTGCGCAGGTAACGAGAGATATACTTGCCAGCGGAGTCAGCACGAAAAACACGAATAGGGGTGGAGAACTGTGTGTGGACCATAGTGGCAAATTGTTTATAGATAGACAAGGCCTCACTACGAGAAGACATGAAATACATCAAAGTGTGGCGAGAGAAATCATCTATAAATATGATATAATATCGATGACCCCCTTTCGAAACGAAGGGAGCCGGACCCCAAACATCTGAATGAACAAGATCAAAAGGACGCTGAGACATTGACTCACTGTGAGGATAAGGAAGCTGAATCTATTTACCTAACATACACGTACGACAATATAAAGATCGTCTCACGAGGCGGACCGGAAGACCACGACGAACTAAAGGCGGCAGGCGAGATCCATCTGGATGACCAAGGCGGTGATGCCACCGCTGGAAAGAGCCGGTAGGCGAAGTGGCGGAAGGCGAGAGGCGCGGCAGCGGTGGCGGCGGAAGGAAGGTGAAGCGGTCAAGCTCCCGAGACATTTGTGAGTCAAGGCGCCGAGGGCGAGAACCAACTAGAGCTCCGTGTGGCGGTCCTGAACACAACAAGAGTCAGAGTCGAGAATGACCCGACAACCAAGGTCAGTAATCTGCCCAGCAAAAAGAAGCTGCATGGTAAGGCGAGGAACATAAGCAACAGAAGGAACATGAAAAGATGAGTTGTTAAGAGGTCCTCGACCAGAGACAGAAAGAGATGTACTATCAGCGGTAAGAACACTGACAGGAGAATCAAGAGGTGTGATGACAGACAGAGTGGAAGAATCAGAAGTCATGTGAAAAGATGCTCCAGAATCAAGAATCCACGGGGAGGTACCTGACTGTGTAGGAGGTGGTTTCTCAGTGCCCGAAGAGTCAGTAGCAAAACCTGCAGAACATGTCGAGGGAGAACCTGAAGCGGCAAGCAGGCGTCGAAGTCTGGCTATCTCCTGCTCAGTGAGAGAAACTGCTGAAGGAGTCGATGTAGACGTCGATGTAGAAGCACCAGTGCCAGTGCTAGTAGAAGAACGGCGTGAAAGATGCCGCTACTTCTTATAGCACTGGGACTCAATGTGGCCGACCTTGTTGCAGTAGGAGCAGTGAGGACGACCACCGCCAGATGGAGGGCGGCCACCACCACCTGTGGCGGCCCTGGAGGAAGCAGTGTCTTTGGCGTGGAAGCGATCGGTGTAGCGGTGTGCGGCGGCGAGCACGGAGGAGTGGTATCGAACAAAGCACGCTCAGCGAGTCTCTCCGAGCATATCTCGGTAAGAGCCTCTAGAGAGTAACACGAGGTGGCGTGCAGGAGCTAGGCGCGCCATTGCTCGAACTTCGGGGCGGCGAGTAAGGAACTCGTAGACCCGCTGAAACTCCGGTCAAGACGCATACCGACAAAGACGGACGGGAGCGGCACCAACGGTCGCGAAGAAAGTCCGGCTCGCGCCGGGCAGAGCTCGGCGTAAAAGCGTCAACGATAGCATCACCTGTTGAAGAGAGTGCTCTGGCGAACCACGGGCGAGTGCGAGGGCATCGCGGAGGGCTCGTAGCGCCGCGAAGATGAGTCCATATCCGGAAAGCGAAGAGTCCCACAACCTCGTAAGAAAAGCGAGGCGGATATGGCGATGAAGACAACGGCGGCGAGCATCGTCATCGTACCATCGAGTGTGGCGGACGATCGATCCTTGTAGGAATCGAGCCTCTTGGTAGCGGCGGCCTCATCATCGGCAAGGCGGCGGCCTCAACCGCGATCTTGTCATTTGTCGAAGCGGCGCAACAGCGCGTAAACTCCGTCGGAGAATAGGGCAAGCGGGCGGTGACATCGCGAGAGAGGGCGCCCGAGGCGAAGACCACGCATGAGACACGAAGTCAATGTAATTAACACCATCGAAGATCACAGGCGGCGAGGAGAAGCGGTGCCCGTTGGTAGCGGCGCTAGGCGGCGTGGCGACAAGCAGCGAAGTCTAACGGCGGCGGCCGGGCGACGCGATGGTTAGAACGGCGTTTTTACGTGTGAGCTTGGCGGCAAAGCGCTCGCTCACTGGCCGCTTCATGAAGGACCGGCCGGCGGGTCGGCGGGAACTAAGGTTCCCGAGTCTCAGCGATGGCGGCCCGCCGATGGCGGCGACCGGCGGCGGCAGCGGAAGGCGACACGAGGCGGCGACGTCCGGGGGCGAGGCGGGGGCCTCCGTGGTTGAGCGCGGTCGATGGAGGTGGCGACCAAGCCGGTGAAGATCGTTGGGCGACCGTCGAGGATGATGGGGGAGATGGCCGGCGGCGGCTAGGGAGGTGGCCGTGGCGTAGCTAGGGAGATGGCCGTGCGGCGGCTAGGGCTGAGGACGAGTTGCGCGTCCGAATTGGTAAGACCTAATTGGCTCTGATACCATGTTAGGAATAGCAACTTGTATTCTCAGGAGGCCAAAGGCCCAGTATATATACACAAAGTACAGGTGGTGAATATACAAATAACCCCTCATAACAATAGGGAATAACACACTATACATATATCTCTAACAATTGCAAAGGAAAAAAAGAAACCTCAAGTGTAAAAATCTCAAGCCTACATCCAAAAATAGATCAAATCCCCTCCACTGCAAACAACACACACCATTATAGTATTTATCCCACGATAGTAGTGTACGAAGTATGAACAAGACCGCAACTCCATAAGCTCTTGCACAACAAGAATAGAGTCCTTAGAAGGCAATAATAGTGAAGGATTGGAGGGGTAAAGCGTACCCTAAATAGGTCCCTGGCTTGAAGGCCACATTGGCTCATTGCCTTCCCAAAAGTTGCAATATGCCAAAACCCTACTCTTCTCCACAGCTATGGCCAGAAAACATGGAGAGAGAGGCGCAAGCCGGCAATGGAGCTGTGACAAGGCTGCTGCCGGCAAGGACTAGCTGGGACGAGGCTGCCGCGGCGATGATGAGCTGTGACGGGGTTTCTTCACCTCCCGGTTAGTCTCCTCTCCTTCTCCATTTCTCTCCTTCCTTCTCTCTGTTTTGCTCTACTCTGTTCTAAATCTATAAATACGTAAGCAGCAGCAGGTGGTAGATGTATATGAAATAAGCAGAGACTAGTCTTCAACTAGTCGTGACTAATCGCAAGTCAGTAGCACGGTGACTCGACTCGGCTTTACGACTTGATAACCTTAATTGGCTCACATGTCATTATGTCAAAGTCACAACAGTCCCACCTAGGAAAACCTTCATGAGGGAATAACCTAACACCCCTTCACCCGTATTTTACTTGTTTTCAGCATTAACTCCTCACTTTCTTCTGTTATTTATGATCATATGTAGCCAATTTATGGTGTAGAGACTAGAGAATATATAATCATTTGGTAATATAACATCTTGATTCATAACAGAAAAAGGTGAGCACGCAAAAGGAAACTCTGAAACATTTTTCTGGATACATGAGGAGAAACAATTGAACATGCTCCGCGAAGACCCACGTGCATTTAAATAGTTGTAGCCTGCAATGTGGCCTAACATGAAGGACATTGTCGGTGCCTACAATTAATCTACCCATGGAAAACTTAAGAGTATGCAGTAAGATAGTGAAATGATGCTTGAGCTGCCATAAAAATGGCAAACACCCAACGCCAATAGTTGTCCAGCACACCAGTGCCTCCGTGCTGAAGCAGCAGTTCGATTCTATTTCAGGTATAAACTTCGTAGTCCTAAAATGTTCCATTTCCTCAAGCTCTATCCATACATCCAAGGCCACAAAACCACGAAACTGGAACTGTTAAAAACACAAATTTCTAGTTCTTATCTAAAGTTGAAAACAAAACAAACTTAATGATGTTGTCATCAAATAAATGACAACAATTTATTTTACCAGGTTACTCTCATCCAGCAATTAAAATAACATCATCTCTTAAATATTTTGGTATTTCCCAACAATCTTGCCTTAATATATATAACTTACTTTTTTTTAACTCTTTCCTTAGAGCTATATATTTCTTCCATTATGTATAAAAAAGGATAATTATTCCATTTCCATATACTACATGTATAAATGTCCAACTTTCACTTTGGTTATGCCCATCGCTAAGCATGGGCCCCACCGCAACATGGTGACTGTTGGTCCTCACCATGGATAATTAGTGGAGCAAGCAAACTCTTTACTTCCAGGTTCCTAGGGTCTAAAGCCAACTAAAAAGATAGTAAGCCATCAAAGAGGTCAAAATGTGGGGAAAGTAGGATAATCTTCCCTCGAAAGTGGTGAACTGATAATGCAAACATGGCAGCAGACTACCCTATTTTAAACAAGGCAACATCAAGAACTGAAGACATTAACCAATATATGCCCGGATATTCACATTCGACGATTTTACAGAGATCATGAATGGTAGCCCCTCAAAATACAACATATAAAATAAAAGAAAGCACAATGGCACATCGGCACTGGGTTTTATTCAATGAAATAAACAGCAATTTACCTGAAGAAGTAAGCTTAGGGGGTTCATCAATGGTGGAGAAATTAGCACTGCCGATTCCATTTGAATTTAAATCATCTTGCAATTTTAGTGCCAGCTCATGAAGTGTCAATCCTTCTGAAGTATAAATGCTACGGTACCTGAAACCCACGAGATCCTTTGAGTTTAACTTATTAAAAGCAATTTCATGAAAGGCACTTTAAGAACATTTAACTCTTATACGAGACATAGGTTCAAGCTGAAGCTAGGCCCAGTTTCTGTGTAAAATGGTGGTGCTTACGGTTGCCTTCTTCTCCCCATTCCAGCGTGGTCTTCAAATTGTGAAGGAGTAAACTGGAGTCAAAAGAGAACAGCACAACTCTCCATTGGTCCTAGAGCAGAATAAATACACCCTAAAAATCAAACTTTGCTAATTGCTAAGTTTGAGATAGTTACCTCTTCATCACAGCAATCACAGACTATACCTGTCCCTCGTTTATAGCCTTGCTTTAGAACCTACAAAACAGGGAAGTGGGAATGCTCTTAAGAGTGTTACAAATTCTAGTGTTGTGGAAAGGGATAGGATAGTTCATGCAACTATCTAGAGGACCTCCCCATTCTTCAACTTGTAAGTCAACAAAGCATGGTCTGGAAGGCCACCCTCCTTGAAAAGCAGTGGGTGCAAAGAGTTATCCCTGAGGTAAAAATAAAAGAAAAAAGATTCACGAGTTATGCATCATTTCAGTCTAGTGACATGTGAAAGTATGGAGCTTTCTCCATTGCCTGTAGCAAGATCCCCTAAATATGATAAATGTCAAGAAAATACTGTAGGTTTAACCTTTTACCTTGTTTTTGGTTGACATAACTCTGTCGACTTTGAATCCACGCTGTGGTCTGGGGGTGGCTCTTGAATGATTGTAACTGGAATTGATAAAGAAAGTGCTAGATTTATGGGATCATGTTCTGTAGAGGTCGACATTACTTCAACAGGTCCAGCAAAATTAGGCTTCATACCATCAGTACTAAGAGTACCTGCAGTGTTCTCACTAGGAGTTTCTTCAGTGCCACTCTTCATTGAAGTGCCTGTAGATAGACCAGAAGTTCCTTTCTCAGGGCTTCTACTCAAGGTTGGAGTCGAAGTCTCAGTACCTCCTCGTTTAAACAGTCTATCAGACCGCCTCTTGAATGCACTCCAGTTCATGTTTGAGCTGTCATTGCTAGTAGATTCTTTCAAGGAATATGCCAAAGTAGTAGCTAGAGCTATATGACTTGTCTTTCCTGCAGCCGACTCTTGCGAACTAGCAGTGGAGTTTTAAAGAAAGCCGATGTCAGTTTGTGGCAGATTATAATACCTAAATGTACTTGATTAAAAAAGGTATTTGGTAAAGACTAAAGAATAAAGCTTGTACAGTAACTTACCTTTGAGTTGAACAAGGATCTGAAGCCGCAGCATCTAAATCATTCTTTCCCACATGAAACGATGCTAAATGATCAACAAGATCGAAAAGATAGGCCAACAAAAAGATTAGCAGATCCTGAAGTACACAAAAAAGCTATAAAGCCTTAGGTACTCATCAAAATACCTTTCCACTTTTCATATTGAATCAGATTCGGAGGGAGACCAATCTGTTCTTCAATCAAGTCCCCAAGCAAGTAAAGTCTAGTAAATTTTAGTGCTTGAATCACCCTATAAAGAGAAATTCCACTGTCCAAGAAGATGTGATCATTTTGGTTGTTGGATGACTCACCAGAATGCTGTTCAAACTCACATGCATTCATTATCTACAATTTATCAAGCATCACAAGACCAGGTTCAGTTTTTCAGTCAATTTAAGGGTACAAACATGAAAAATACAAAGCATGCATTATTGCATATAACAGGAAGCTCACGTTACTGTAACCACACTCTGAGCAGCCACAAGAATATCCCTGTCCTTTTATACGTCCGGTCATCTCCACCTAACGACCATCAAATGAAACGTATATGTTATTCTTTAGATAAATCAAAACTACAGGTTTTCAATCAACATTTCATGCTGAATCTACAATTCTACTGCCTGAAGGAACTACACACACCTCATTCTTCTTGTAGGTCACCCTGAAACCTTCAAGAAGCCCAGTGGATAGCAACCCTCTGACATCCTTAAGGAAACTTTCTGGCTGATATTTCGTTTCTGTCACTCGCATTTTAACAGGAGTAGTTGTCGACAAACAACTATCCCTAGGTTGCTCACCAGCTGCATTCCTCGTCTCCTCTGCCGCATCAGGCATTGCATGGTCATCACCGATTGCATTCTCAGTCTCCTCTGCAGCAGGCCCTTCAACGCCGTGCATAGGATCCGATTCGGTCGCTGAACTACTTGCCCTGCTCAAAAGGAAGGCATTAGGACTGAAACAATCCTTGTGACAAGCTCTTATTTTACAAGTCCACACAGCGCAATTCCTCACGCTGGTCAATTACTTCTTCAATTACATCGTCTTGCTATCGAATTCATCCCCCAGAGAAGGCCCAATATACCTATGAAATTACACCGCAACACAATGAGCTCCAAGCACAAATCAGGCAGCGGAATCGCTCACCTCAAGTCAAGGAGACACAGGCCAGCCCTCTCCTCCTCGGTCAGCATGTCCACGGTCACGTCGACAGCCTGAGGCCCATCCGACTCCCTGGTCGCCTGCGGTGCCCCGTCGGCGGCGGGCACGGTCATGGGCACCCCAGCGGCCATCCGGAAGGCCTCGGCGAAGCGGTCGGCGGGCACCTCCCTGAGCGCGTGGAAGACCTCGTAGAGCGAGGTGCCGTTGCGGAGGAAGATGTGGGCGTTCTGGTTCTTCGACACAACCCCCGCGTGCTTCTCGAACTGCAGCGCCGACAACTCCTGCGCCGCCCACCACCCAAAAAAAAAACCCTCACCTTTTCCGCCCAAAACCGCGAGGATTGAGAACTCCTTTCGAAAAACAGACGGGATCGTACGTACCCTGCCGCGGTAGCCGCAATCGGAGTCGGCGGCACAGGCGCAGGCGTAGCCGCCGCCCGCGACGAAGCCCTCGAGCGTGGCCTGCGCGCGCGGCGCAGGGGGGTTATTTCTGCTAAAAACCAACGAGGAAGCGAAGCAAGGCGGCGGAGGGGAGCGCGAGCGCGAGCGCGTGCGTGGGCTCGAGCAGAGCCTGGTTTGGTTGGGTTGGGTGGCCACTCACCTTGTGCTTCTCGAAGCGGTACGTGACGGGGGCGCCCCGGAGGAACGGGAGGAGGTCCCTGACGCTGTTAATCTCCACGCCCCGCGCCGTCGTCGCGCCCGCCCCGCGCTGCTGCGGCTGCGGCTGCGGCTGCGGCCGCTGCATCCGCCTAACGATCCTGCGCTGCGATCATTAGCCAGCGATTAGCGGCGGTAATCGCCGATTTAGAGGAGGGAGGGGCGGCGAGAGGGGGCACCGAAATCGAGCTGATTCTGGCTGTGCGCACGCACCTGCGATGGGATTAGAGACGGGCGCGGTCAGGGGCTCCTGCGTCGGACGGCCGAGCGGGCAAAAAAGATTGGGGGATCTGGGGGCTCCGTCGGATGAGCCGTGTGTTTCCTTGCTCCTTGGCTTGGCAAGCGCAAGTTGGGAAAGAATTCTTATCCTACGCAACTTGAAACTGCCGTTAGAGATAGAGCTCGATCTCCGACGAGTATGCCCGAGGCTGCTTTTGAACTATGCGCGTAGTTACACATAGATAAAAGTAGCCAAATTTACGGGTAAAGGCGTAAAGCCTTTATGGATGGATCGATGTCACTGAATTGGCGATTGGCTCTGTTTCCTACCGGGATCTGGGGCGCATCAGCTAGGTGTGGGCATTTGGAATTTTCGTAAAATCAGTTCGGTTTATTCGGTTAACCAGATAGAAACATAATAGACTGAGGCTCTTTTTGTTTAGGCTTGGTTTTTTTTTTCGTTTATAGATTAAAGTCAGCTTTCTGGCTTTAAGCAGATTAAAAGCGTAAGCCAAACTAGACTGTTTGACAGTTTTTTTTTGCTTTTTGAGCTATGATTTATTGTTGAAATGTCTAAAATATCCTTGATTCTAATGTCATAAATGAGTTTCATTATGATCCAACAATTCGGAAGCTCGTCATGACCTCATGAGATTTGGCAAACAATGACACAAGTCATTGAAAGAAAAATCAGTCGAACCACAACAATAATCGGCAGAACACAACAATCAGTGGTAATTTAATTCATGTCTATGAACTTGATAATCACAGTTCGACTCAGAAAAAAGAACGAAAAATAAAAAACAAAAATCTCATCTACAACTAGTTGGTTGCCGCTGCCGAGCCTTCCCCGTCGCCAAGCCGTCGTCGCCGCCGCCTTCACTGGCGGGCTGCCCCTGTCGCCGTTCTCACCGTCACTAGCGGATGGACGTCGTCATCCTTGCTGTCGCTAGGTCTGAATGGAGGATGCATTGCCTCCCGTTTCTCCAGATCTGAACAGAGGAGGAGGAGATTGGAACGGAGGAGAGGAGTTCAGGGGCGGCGGAGGAAGGAGACCGGCGGGAAGGGGAGCGGAGGACGACGGTGGCATCGGCTACGGAAGATGAGGACAACGTCATCGGGGGAGGATGACGGCGGAGCGGGTGCGTCAGAGGAGGACGACAACTGAGCATTGGGAGCGGGGGAGGAGCATGGCGGTGCCGGGAGAAGTTCTCACCGGTAGCGGGTCCCAGGGAGGATGTAGGCGCGTTGGGTCGCGGGGAGGACGAAGGCGCAGAGGAGGATGTGAGGACCCCAATTTATTTGGCTTGTAATGCTTAACCAACCACCTGGCCCTAGCATCACAAATCAAATAAACCGAGCCTCGAGATATGTATACTTCCCAGAATGCAGTATACACACCTCGCCACAAAATTCTGCATCAACTCCATTCCAAACATAGAGTCCAAACATTACACTGCTAAGCCGAAGGTAAACAACAGCAGAGTTATTACAGACAAGGGCCGACTGGCCAAAAGATACACGAATAAACAAGACAGACAGCGGAAGCAAAAGTGCCATAAGATGGCTATAAACAAAGCCAATCAGTGTGCCTTCAACCCACAAGGCATCGGCCCGGACGCCAAGCCTAGTCGTCGTACACAGCGGCAAAGCAGAACTCACGAAGTGAGGCCCTTGGGGCTCACCTTCTTCCTCTGCAACAAAAACATTAAGCAAAGCCAATGAGTACAAAGATTGTCTTTGTACTGCAAGAGACGACGTGTGAACTAGCGGCACTGTTCATATGCTACATGCGAGCTTATTTGGTGGAAGCCATAAGTTTCATTTGCACAAAGCCAATTTTATTTGCAATAATGTAATACGTTTGAAGGCAAGTTTGCAATTCATTTTTAATGTTGAAATATGATAAAGGTAATAATAACAAAAGAGTAAAGGTAAACAACCTAGGAGTGACTATCCCAATAGTCACCCCAACAATAGCACGAATCCCAGATTCGTACCACCCAACAAGTTTTAATTTAAAATATTGTAGTCTAACTCTTGGAAGACCTTGCCAAGCGTGTCCATAACCTAGGGCGAGGCTATTCGAATAGTTTTAACCTGCAGGGTGTACCACTGCACTCCACACTTGCATCGCTTTAAGCCAAAGCACACTTAGAAGGTATATCGACACGACTAAGTCCTCGAGACTTTTCCAATATTGTGTATTAACTACGAGCCGCTCGTATGGATAGAAATCCATACACTTACATGGTAAAGCCGAAAAGACAACTACCTTTGCGGGGTAAAACTTTTCGGACAACTACCATGCTCCCAACACCATCCCTCCTGCGACCTCCTGCGACCCGGAGCCAATACACGCCAAAGTACTAGGTCAAGAGAGGTCCCATATACTCTAGTGTGGTTAGCACGCTAAAATGCTTGGTTTAGTGTAACAAGATGTTCGGTCCTTGTTGACTCGGGCACCTTTCCAGTCACACCCAACAGATCACACCAAAACTTACCATTGTGCCCAAGTCGAAATCGTTTTTGTTTTCATTCTTAGTTTTTTTGCAATTAGACAAAGCACAAGCTGGAACATAAGCACAATAATAATTTTATGTGATCAAGATCATCGACTAAGTCGATGATCGCCCAATTCTACCGGAAGCTAAGCATGGCTAAGCAACTGAACTCGTAATCTACTAAGTGATAAGAGTTCATTCAACGAACTCTAATCACAGCAAGTAACCTAGGCTCAGGTAGTAGAGTTCAATATTTCACCTACAGGATATGCAGCTACGGTTTTAACTAATCAATTTAACACAAATTAAGCAATGCATACATACAGCTGAAACAAAATATTAGACTTTAAAATACTGGGGTTTAACATGATCAAACTGCTTGCCTGGCTGCTGCTGCTCAATAGGCTCAACCCGTTGCAGAGGATCACTCTCGATAGAACCAGAACCGTCACAATCTATCGATCGAGCAAAAGCAACGAATAAGAACCAATAACACCGACAAAACTCAAACATTCAAAACCATCAAATGAGCACAAAATTCACACAGCAGCTAGAGCATGGTTTAACACAAATTTTAGAAACAAAGAACAACTCATTTTAATTTGTTATGAATTTTCTGGGAATTTTCTAAGCTAACAATACACCTAAAGCATCAATTAATTCTTTAACAAAATTTAAGAACATGAACATATCTAAAACCTATCCTGATAATTAGTATACTAAAATGAAAATTTACAAAATTGGATTTACTGGATTTGGACAAATATTGAGATAGATATGAATTTTCTAATTTGGAATATACATAATACACCATTTAATCAACTATCAGATTTTTGAAACAGAGACAAAGCTGAAACCATTTTTAGTAAATAGCACATTTAAAATGAAAATTAACAGAACTGGATTCATGCGATTTGAAGAAAAATTGAATTAGTTATGAATTTTCTAAGTTTAAATGAATTATCAGTGCAACAGAAATATATTTCGAAAATCTTTAAAGCATTAAAACCTTTTTCTCGACACCGACTAGCCACACCACGACAGGTGGACCGAGTGAAAACGCTGATCGAGTCACCGAACACGACCGCCGAAGGTGGCGTGGCGTATTCTAAGAATACGTCTTGACTTAGCAAAACGTAATCCTAACATACATGCGAGAAATACACTTTCTAACAAAGGAAGCGTATCACCAGAGTTACACAACCACTAACTGACAGCATGGGCCCACACGACAGCGACTCAGAGCATAAACATAACGGTTGGATTAAAGTTCTAAACGCGATTAGCGAGAGAGGCCCACATGGCGGTGACACGGCTAAGCGGCGATTAAGAACTAAAGGGAGGTTAGGGCTAACGTTGGCGGCTCACCGGCGACCACGGAACGCGGCGGCGCGGCGCGAATCGATTTAGCTAACCAGAGGGTCTCAGGGCAAAAGGGTTATACCTACAGGTTCGCTAAGACCTCGCGAACTTGTTGACGGCGACACGGACCCTCGAGGATGCCGGCGGCGAGCTGGCGGCGAACGGAGGCGGAGAAGAAGATGCGGCTCCACGGCGAGGACGCTTCTGAGCTTCTAGAAGACTCGGAAAGTGCGCCTCGGCTCGTCTTGATCCGGAGCAATAAGCACACGATAACGCCGAAGAAGAAGGTCAGGCGGCGAGTGCCGCGGTGGCGGAACACCGTGCTCGGAGAAGAATCGGCCGCACGCTCTCAAAGATGCACCAAAGAGCGGCGAGCCCACCGTTGGACTCGGTGGAGGTTGCGATCACGAGGACCAAGTGTCGAGGTTAAAGACTCACGAACGCTAGCAAGCTCGCGGGGCGAGATCACCGAGCGGAGCGGCGACACCGCCTGGCGATTCACGGGATGACAAGGACCGGGATGGGCAAAATGGGTGCGCGAGGAGAGTGGATCACGATGGTGCGATCGCGGGCTCGAGAGGCACAACACGGCGGGTGCGCCTTGGCTTCAACTCGCGAGACAAAGAAGGCGGAGAAAGCACGAGGAAGCAAGGGAGAAAAAGTGGATGAGCTCGGGGCTTTAAGAAGTCGCGGCGATGCCTCCTAGCCGGACATGATGGCAAAAGGTGGCGGCGGCGAGTGCGTGGCGCGCGTCACGATCGCGATGAGCTCGGTGAGGCGCGGAGAAGGCGAGGCGTCATCGACAAGGGGACCCACTCGTCGATGACGGTGACAAGCGGCGCGAGTCGGACCAAGTGTGGTTCAACGATTTGGTCCGACTCGATCAAGAAGATGTCGACCGTTCGATCTAGAATGGGCGGCGAGATCGGTGTATGCATTGGACAGTCGACGAGACAAGCAATGTGGACCGTTCGATTTGCATCGGACGGTTGGCAATGATCGGCGCGCAGTGCAGCTAGGCGGTGCGGCTGAACCAAGTGGCGCTGATCGGACTCGAGTCGGAGTTGGGTTTGGGCGAGAGCGAGTGATTCGATTTGAATTAAAAGGTGAGCAGGTTTGGGGAATTTTTAGAGATAGCTCCCGAGCTCCCAGAATTCTGAAATTTTTATGGGAGCTTACTGGGACAGAGGACAACCTTGTGTAATTTTTCCAGGAATTTTCATGTACTAGATTTCTCCCAAGAAAATTCACAAGCTGCTGTCCAGAGGTTTGACCAGATTTCTAAACTGGTTTGACCTGGCCATTTGAAATAGCAAACAAAATCTAAAAATTGTGAAAATTTTCAGAGAGATAGCTAGGATGGTCAAGATGACAGGAAAAAAACTTGCAGAGGATGATCACAAGTTTAAGGTCAAGAATTTTGATGACAACCATTTCCATTCACAAGAATTAAATCTTAGAATTGGAAATTGTTTAGGGAAAATTTAGAAAACTTCCAAATGACTTCATGAGACATCAAAAGTTTTTATTTCTCCTCAAAATTTACATTTGGAATACAAACCCTAACTTAGGGCTGTTACAGAGGAGGATGGTGGCGTCGGGAAAGCTTTAGGCCTCGTTCCGGTTGGAGAAGGGAGGATGATTGAGAAAGAAACCAAATGATTTTTTTACTTATATATAGATTGTGTTTGGTGAGTAATTTTAACGAAGTTGGGTGGCAAAGGGCAATGTTCTACCTGCAAAAGCCAAAAAAACACCATTGAACTTGCTTATGGCTTATAGTTATAAAGTGACTTATGGCTTTTGGAAGAAAAAATCTACTAAAAAGCATCCCTTTATTTTGGCTTTGGCTTTTTTTGCTTTTAAGTCAGAGAAAAAGGCAAACAAATAGGGCTCGAAATAAATCAGTTTGGTATTTTGTTTTTTCGGTTAAAAAAATTATTCGACAACAACACTTCAGCTTGCCTCCCACCTCGTTCACCTTGCGCGCCACCCATCTCTATCCCAATCGCCGCCCGCCTCAACCCTCTTCACCTCACTGCCTATCGCCTACCGCTTGCTTCTCTCCCCATCGCCGCC
This sequence comes from Ampelocalamus luodianensis, assembly GCA_036346255.1. Lineage (NCBI taxonomy): Eukaryota > Viridiplantae > Streptophyta > Magnoliopsida > Poales > Poaceae > Ampelocalamus > Ampelocalamus luodianensis. Next base: position 18,140,968 of record CM070622.1, on the reverse strand, counting down.
TGCTTCTGGCCTCCTCTCATCGCCGCCCACCTCTCTGTAAGAGAGATGAATACGTTGCAATGGATGATTGTATTGAAACTCGAGGGCGGTTTATATAGAGTACAAGGCTTGGAGGGTAGGAAGCCTCTCCCAGAGATAAGACAGGTATCCTAGAGATAAGACATGTATCATGGGATTACAAATCCTACCAAATACAGAGATATGCCAATATACTATAACATCCCCCACAATTGTAGTGGTGCGTTGCGGACAGCAAGAGCGTCACAGATGGTTAGACTGGAGAGGAAGCCAAAGGTGGGGAACTATCAGATTGACATCCCCCCGCAATCATAGCAGGAGCGTCGGGGACTGCTGTGGCGTCGTGGACGCGGTGACTATAGAGGGAACCGATGAGTTTGCTCAAGATAATGATAGCTCTTCGTTGTTGAGGTAGCCGAGAGCGAGGTGACCATGGTCATAGCCATGGAGGAGGGAGTCATGTCGAGGTAGCTGGTGTCGAGGTCGTCGCTGTGGTCGGGGTAGTGGAGTTGATGCAGAGGAGGACGTAGCTGAGGTCGGTGAAGAGGTCGCCGATGTCGTCCGGCCGTGGTCGAAGATGAAGCAGAGAGAAGGGGGGGTGGATCCGACGAGGAGGAGGCCAGATCTGGGCGAGGCACCACCGGATCCGAGACGGAGGAGGCTAGATCCGGTAGCGGCAGCACCGGAAAAGGCCAGGGCAATCTGGAGGCAGCGGTGCTGTCGGCTGGGGAGCCCGGATCTGGGGCCATGGAGACGAGTGGCGTAGAGAGCCAGCTCTAGATCCGGGCGGTGAGAAGCCCGTCGGCGCAATCGACGAGGAGGAGGCTGTATCCGGGCGGGGCACTGCCAAATCCGGCGCGGAGGAGGTCGGATCCGGGAGCGGTGGCACCGGAGAAGGACCTGATCAACGTTGACGAAGATGGTGGCGTCGACGATGGCAATGGTGACTATAGGCAGCGACACTGCAGCGGCAGCCCGTGCATGTCAATGTCATGACCAAAAGTGCGGGCTCCCGGTGGTGCGACTGCTTGTACTCGCGGACGACGGTTCGACGATGATTATTCGGCGTGATGACGACGGTAGACGGGGTGCTCAGAAGGCCGTGGAGGGAGGGCCGTGTCGACGAGCGCACTGCGTCACGCCACAACATCATCGGAGGAGAGGAGGTGCCGGAGAGGTCGAAGCTGAGGCGGTAAAGTCCGGAGCCGAGGAACGTCGACGGGTCGGCAGGGCGATGCGAACCGATCTATGATCGAAAAAAAAGAAGATAAAACCCGATTTGAAGATGATTGGGGAAAACTCTAATTGGTAGCCGATCGGATGATCGGCGACACGACTTAAACTACAGGTTGCGCAGCCCCAGGAGAGATCATGGAGACGAGATCATCTCCCAGGGGCAACACGGCGGAAGCTGTGGAGGCGGAGTTCAGGAGTGGCACCGCTCTGATACCATGTGGGAGAGATAAATACGCTGCAATAGATGATTGTATTGAGACTCGAGGGCGATTTATATAGAGTACAAGGCTTGGAGGGCAAGAAATCTCTCCTAGAGATAAAGCAGGTATCATAGGATTATAAATCTTACCAAATATAGAGATACACCAATATACTCTAACATTCTCGCCCCCTCGTAGCCCACCTCCGACCCCTTCCCCTCACCGTCCGCCGCTCGCTTCTTTGCCCTCACCACCCACGTTAGACCTCTTCTCCTCTCCGCCCGGCGCCCACCGCTCGCCTTGGTGGTGGACGCCTCACGCTTGGATGGCGGCGTGGCAGTGGCGAGGGGCGACTTGGACGACCACGGCTAAGGTTAGGAGTCCTAGAACCGGACTGGAGTTGGGAACTAGATGTGTTTGGGCTGTTGGTCAATGAGGGTTAGGAGATGGCCAATTGGGCCTTGAGGGCCTTGGGCTTTGGCTGGGACTTGCGCTGCATGCCTACCTACTGCTGATTAGTTTGGTGTTCGGTTTGCTGCAGTTAGAAGCCGAATATAACACTGAACACCGAGTAGCCCCAGAATAAAAACCGAACCTAACACCGAAAACCGAACTAACACGTAAACCATTTCTCTGCACATTCCTCGTAACACCAAGCCACTAGAAGTGCCAGGCGAGTTAGGCCAACCTAAATAAACTTGTTATCAGATGACTTGCTGTCAAATACTCCACTCCAACTGCCAGTCCCAACCTCTGTGCAGCCATGGATGGCGACTTGGATATGCAATACTGCATCTTAATTGACATCACATCACGTAACAGCAACTAACAATTCAAAAATGAAAGTTAGTACCATCAAAAACACTTATCGCCTCCAACATTGCGTACTGGTAATTTATGTTTTCAGCAAAACTCAAACCTGAAAGTGTGTCACCATCAAGTTCCTCAACATTGAGCTGCTTGGCTTTGCAAGAAGAGCATTTTGGAAGCTCTCAAAAAAGACAACCTTACAGGGTTCTCTTATACTCAGTGTTCCTCTAGGCGCTAGTCGGGTGGCAGACTAGTGCCTAATCGCCTAGGCCTAGGCGGGGCTAGGCAGACACTTAGGTAGGATAAATCGGCTAGGCGAGCTAGGCAGGAGGGCTGCATCTAGCAGCTAGGCGGACGCCTAGGGGAACACTGCCTATATTATATTATCACACCTCAATTAGAAGTTTAGAATGCTCCACACAATCAGCTAGACTGAAACAAAACCAACCAGATCCTAGGGCTCTCAAGTCTCAACTACTGTCGTGGCTCCACTTGTGTAGTCTGTTACAAAGACACTACATTGAGATCATTCTATGTGCCGAGTTCTTTTTCCTATCGAAATAGGAATTGGTCATCACAACTCCTTACTTAAACTCAACTTTAGTTTCCAATGGTAACTTTCGACAAGTTAGGATATATACTGAAGTCTCGTTACAAGCTTCTACAAAGGGACAAATGCACGATATTATCAACAGGGTACTCTTTGAATAGGTATCAATTATATTTGACAACCTATGACAAATGTTAGTTTTACACATTTTATTTGATGCACCCATTTAGAATTGGAAGATATGGTTTGCTCTACAATAATATTGCTCCTAAAAAATAGGAAAACAAATGAAGTGTCATGTGAGCTCCATTAGTTTGACCGCATTGCCAAACAAACCAGTACTTTCTGACTCATCCCTGGTTTTACATTCTTTTGACAGGAATTAACCAACGAGGCGGCCACATGTCTCTAGCTATTGACATACAAGCTTCGATATAATACATTGTACACACTAGCAAGTTAATATAACCCACATACATATCTCTATATGGGGGAAAATACGATCATCCGGAAGAGTTCATATCTAATCTAATAGCTAAGAGAATCAATCACAAATTAAACCCTATGGTGTAGCTATCACTCATTATTTTTAAAGACAATATAAACCAAATGAGTACCATGAAGAAGCAATAGCAAAAACTCTTATCTTGTGTTAAAAATAAAATATCTTCATTGAGATTCCATGAGATGATATGTTAGACTTCAAACATTGCAATGCTACATAAACTTGTAGAGTTCAAAAAACAAGCATGTCATCGTCATAAATCTGATGCAATGAATAGTAATCGGAACCCATCACCATGGTGCAATCGCCCTTCAGTAAACATCACCACATAAAAGTCACAACAAATAAATTAAGGGCCAGAAGATAAGTAATTTCATTAGATGAAAGCGGTAGCTACAATGAAATACATCATTAGCATGCACATGCATGCACAGACAAGGAAAAGAGGAATGAGCCTGATGCCCAGTCAAGCTTCCAATGCATTCATAGAAGCAGGCTGCTGACCAGTTCAACACCTGCAAACTTGCATATCATTAGCTTGCGGACATCAAGCTACAAGCATACAATGTCACAAGTTCCACGTTGTACCGAACAGTATGACACACTGAAACTTTTAAGTGCCAAGTATCATAGCAAACTGGAGTCACTGGGCAGTTATAAACATTCAATAAAGCAACCAACAAGAGTGAAGTGCATGGAGAGTACCTCCACAGAGTAACAACAACAGGGCTTAATTTGCACGGCCCCTGATCACATCAAGGCCCATCTCAGTCGGATCAGTTGCCTGCAACTCCACCTGGATACCATCAAGCTCCCTCTTGAACCTATCCTTGGAGCTCGCATACAACATCTTGCTCCTAATCTTTGCGGTGTCCGGGGACCTTCACATGAGCACAACACCACCACCACAAGGTCATTTATCTACATTACAACAAGTCAATGCGGGACCGCCAGCAATCTGAAAATGTAAATATACCATGCGATGACGAAGATCTTGCTCTTCTGGCAGATGCGATATCTGCACTCGTTGGCGGAGAAAATGCAGGGCGGTGCTTTGCGGGGATTTTTCTGGCCGGTGTGCCCTGCTCCGTTGATCACGCCACGACCACCCGCACGCGCACCCGCTTCCTTCGTTCCCTTGCCTTTGCGTGGTTGCGTTGCTTTACCACATCGCTTCCTTCCACGGTGCTCCTGGCTTGCCTTGTTTGTGCTTGGCCCTGCCCGCCTGCCTCTCTGCACTTCTCACTTCTTCGTTTGTGTTCTAGTTCTAGTTCTCCTCTCTTGTCCACATGGTATACGCTACAGCACATCACATAAGCAGTGAAACCAATGCATGCGACCAGTCAAGGGGGTTCTGACTTCTGATATTCCTCAAATACTCCACTTTTTTTAGGAACTACTGACGCCATAAAAATCCAATTGAATCATTGAAGGGTTGTCTCGCCAGCTCGGATGTACTACCAACCACCGTGCAATCCTTTCTGGTCGCCAAAAGTGGAAGACCTAATGCAAGTTCCATTTCCGTCGGAAGGGGGAAGATTTCTGTGGCCACGGTGGCTCGTCACTTCGTCAGTGCACGAACAGATGCAGCCAATTTCGATGGGTGGCGACGCTCCAGCAATGACAGATAGTTCCCACTGATTTAGAAACAAAAGCAGCACGCAAGAAGATGAACAGAAAGCAGAAAATTAAGGCCATTCCTCAAAGATTTCTACTTCCTTCTCTTCATAATAGGAGGGGGAGAGCTGTCCAGCTGAAGAAAAAAGGGATTTAATTATGAGAATGCCATAGTAGTGAGCTGCATTCTCTACGAAAATACTGTATAATAATAACTTGTCTAATATAAGCAGAGTGATTCATTCTTTCTAAAAAAAAAGAAAAAGAAATTCGCACATGTTTAAATAGCTTTGTATTTCTTTTTTAAAAAACTATCTTCCCAAAGCAAAGCACAAAGTAATAATAATCCTAGCAACTAGTAGCAAGTTAAATGACTTTTTTTGCCCCTTAAAGCAGCGTATAATTGAACAACCACGAGCCATCCAGAATGAGCTATCGTGGCCCTCAAAAAAAGAAAAAAGAATGAGCTACCATGCAACTACCATGTTCCGTTAGCTGGTCTCTTGACAGACCAACGTATTAAAAAAAATGCTCTCTGCAAATGCACTTGATTGCAAAGGCAGCCAGAAATAATCCTAGCATGATCTGTAAATGACCTAATGAACAGGCACTCGATGTGATACTTCAGGTCTTCAGCCACAGAAGCATTTTAGTTTCGGTAACCCTATGGCTCGTGAAACAACCCATTTTTTTCTTCAAAATTTGGAGTTTATTTCAATTTCGATTGAATTAGGAGATTTTGCCAAATCCGGAAAGATTTCCCCCAAAACCACTTTCCTATTTTGGAAACCCGTCTCCTCGGTAGAAAAGTGCACTCCGCACAACGCGCCTCCACCTCTGTTTTCTCTGCCTTGGGTCGCCTCGCCACCTCGTGTCGAGCATTAATCGTCACCCGCACCAGCACCGAGCCGCCCCCACCGTCGATCTGCGCCGCTGCCCGCTCGACACGCCTCCCCACCGTTGCTCACCGCACCAGCTAGCGCCGCTCATGCCAGTGAGACGCAACCACTTGCGTGCCACCATCACACCCGCCAGCTCCCTTCCTCACAGCGTCGAACCCGTGCGGCCGTCCACGGCACCGCCCGACGACTTCTTCATCCTCTTTAGCACTGCCACACACACTCACGCACTTCCTCCATCTTCCCCGACTTTGGCCACACTACACCAATGCCGTCACACCCAAAAATCCCTTTGGTGAGCCCCTTTCTGATTCGCCGCCTCCGTTCACGCATCCACTCAATCGGCCACACCCTTACAATTCCCTCATGCCCGCAAACGCGTCCCTAAGCTCCAAGTCGAGCCTCCTCGCCGCCACCATGCTCCATTGCCCCACCACTTCGAGCCATCTCAGCCCCCACAAGTGCCCAAAATGGGTTGCTCGCGCTCCAAGGATGCTCGTCGCACCACCCGCCGCTGTCGCTTGCCACTACCGCCATCGCAATCGCCGTCATCGCCAGCTTCTCTGCCTCGGGCGACATGGGAGCGAGCTCCTATCTCATTGGGCCGTGTGCCCCATAGGCCGCCTAGGTGGGCCGGGGAAGCCAGCCCGAGCCAACATCCAGCCCAGCCAACAAACCTGGTCTGCTTAGTGTTGAGCAGGTTTGTTGGCTAGGCTGGAACATTGTTACAAGCCTAGTCCCACCAAGCCCGACACTGTGCAACCCAATAGTAACCAACCCAAAGCTGTTACTATTCACCAAATCCAACCCCGTTAGGAATAGTATCAACCCGATACTATTCACCCAACCCATTATTTTTCATCTAGGCCCGTTGAAGATTCTAGACCCACCATTATGAGTTAATAGAGTATTTTGGTAATAAATGACAATCGTCATGTGGACTAACATTTTTTATGAGTTGGTGAAGCAGGTTAAGTCTCATGATGATGAAGACTTTGGGTGGCATTGTGAGTCGATTGTTATCAAGTCAAGATTCGGGATGAAGAATATCATTATATGTTGATAGGTATCAAGAAAAGATCCCGAAGTAAAGAAAATCATCATGTGTTGATGATATTCAAGGCAAGATCCTGAAGTAAAGAAGATCATCATGTATTGATAATTATCAAGTCAAGAACCTGGACTTGAAGTGAAGATGTTCGTCATCAAGTGACCACTCCAAGATGGATGCTCAATGCAAAGGTACGACTAGCATAGACTAAGATTGTATTCCTAGTCTTTTACTAGTCTCAGTGGTTGGTTGGAAGACTGGATTGCTAGTATAGGGTGACGTACTATTAAGAGAGGTCTTGAGTGTATCTTGAGTACATCTTAACTTGTAGCTCAATCCCGCTTTCTCTAGCTTTCTAGGCATGATGTTATTGTTTGCGAATATGTTTTGCAAATAATTGGAACTCATGCGTCAACTCTTTGTAGCATGAGACTATGTTTTGCAAATGGTTGAAGTCCATGCACCTACTCACTTTGGCATATTGCCAATATTTGCGAATGTGTTTTGTAAATAGTTGAGGCTCATGCATAATTCTTGTAGCATGTGACTTTAGTTTGTGAATGTATTTTGCAAATGGTTTAAGTCCATGTACTAAATTCCCTATAGCATGATTCTAAAGGTCAGCAAATGTATTTTGCACCTTGTTGAAAATCATGCTTTCATACCTTGTTTAAGTCATAAATCAATTTCAAATGTATTTTGCAAAATTGAGTTGAAGCGTTTTGCAAAATCAGCTTTTGTTATCTTGTTTGGACTAACTGTAGTTCTAGTGACGGACTGACCGGACCCCCGGTTCATCTTTGCGGTCAGCTATACTTTTTGCAATTCTGCTAGCCGGACTGACCGCAAGTATTTTCCCGGACTGACCAGGCTACCGGTCTAAGTCAGTCGGGTGGCCAACCTTTTCCAGAGAAGGCTATTTTTGCAACTTGCTAATGATTCTCCATGCTGGACTGACCGCGGTTGGAGGGCTGGACTGATAGGACCTCCGGTTCTTTGGCGCAGTCAGTTTTTTTAGTAGCATATTTTTCTGATTTGGGAAAACTTTTGAACCCGGTCTGATCGAACCTTCAGTGGGCGGACTGACTGGACCTGACATAATTGATAGATTCTATAGCAATGATTACTGTAGACTTTACCGTTACTCTGTAGTCTCGTCTGACTGGTCATATGTCTGTGGTCTGTTCGACCTTCCTGTTTTTGCACAGATTCTCCTCCAATGGCTAGTTTTGTATGTGGTTGTATAAATACCCCTTATGGCCGATTTTGGGAGGTGTGCTAGTATCATTTTCATCCCCATTAAGCAAAGAGCAAGCCTTCTCACTCCTTTGTACATGTGTTGCACTTAGAGAGCAAAATCCTATTGCATGTATTGCATTAGGTGTTGGATTTTGTATCCATTGGGCTTAGACACTTGATTTGTTCAAGTAAATGTCCCAGACTTGTTTCTCTTGGTGTTTGCCGACACCTAGACGATTTGGAGGAGTTGCGCCAGTGATCTTCTCAAAGAAGGTTGCGAGAAGACCCGGGTGGTTGTGAGTGGCTTGGTGCTCGCCATCTTCAAAGTGGAGGAAGAGTAACCACAAGTGGATTCAAGGTGTAGACTTAATTTATGGAACCGGTACAATTCGTTTGAGCTTACTTCAACTTGGACTAGGGGAAACCGGTAAGTTTCTGATCACCACTAAAAAAAGTTCAAGTATTATCGTGGTTTGCATTCTTGAGATTTACTTTTTTGCAACTTACATTTATAGAATTTAAATTGCTTGCTTGTCTTCTTAGGATTGAAATCTTGTCATAGTCTTATCTTGGTGGTGCACTTAGTCAAAACTAGTTGTTTTAGGTTTTCATTGAGCAAAGCCGAAGTGAGTTTCAATTCTGCGTAAAACTCAGTTTTAACTAAAAGAATTGAGTTTGCATGTCTTGCATTGTTCTTTGTCTTGATTATATCTTGAGCAAGCAATGAAGCTTGAATGACAAGAGAAGGATCAACTTTGTATCCAAGAAAGAGAATAGCAAAACAAAGCACAATGCATGACATGCAAAAATCATCAAATACTTTGGTTGCAATGTGTCGGGACCCCGAGTAGCAACCTCGAGACCCTCTGTGTATTCCAAACTAGTCCCAAGATCAGTAGCTAGCTTGCACAGTTGCAACATAGGTGAAATCATATCCATACAATAAACTAAAGATAAAGCAGACAAATTAATATTTATAGAAGTAAAAGACCTTATGGTCGAGTCTTACAAGGTCTGTCGTACAGGGCTTACAACGAAAAAGAACTTACAGTGAATCCAAAACAGCTCGTAGAAGCCATTCGACATGCTCACAGGCTATCGAGTGGAGGACGTCCCCTAGATCGCATAATCTTCAAAGTACTCCTCTTCGTGGAAGTCTGAGCTCCCTGGGTTCTCTTCAACGACTGATCAACCAGAGGACATAAAGTCATGAGTACTTTGAATGTACTCAGCAAGTCATAGGGAAATGTATGCAAATAGTATTCATGCAGGGCTTGACAATGATAGCTTTATGGTTATTTTGCAGAAAGCAGTATTGACTGAAAATACAGTAAGTAGATTAAAAGCACAAGTTGAAAGATTAATACCTAAGTAATCAGTTTTTTTGAAACAACTCGTGAACACCCCGTTCACTTCCCAGACCACTCCCACGACAAGGTCGCTCCCACGACTAGGTCGACTCCACACCAACCCAACTACTCGAAACCAACCACGACCACATTTTGAGAAAATTTACCTCTCGTGTAAAATCACCAAGCATTGTCCATGACCGAGGACACGGCTATTTGAATAGTTTTACACTCTGCAGAGGTTATACGCTTTGACTCATAAGAGATAGTCTCTTGATACAACACACGTTTCCTTAGACATGTGAATCAAGGAGAGACTATCACCAGGCTTTTTACAAAGCTCCGTTTTGACTCGGTTCTGCTCGCTAAGGATTCGTCTTCTTGGCCCCCCTCTTGCACCGTTCTCAACCAAAACAGAACCGACTCAATGCATTGTTAATTAGTTGGCCTGGTCCATCCCATAAATGAACTTATGGTTGCACGGTAAAGTCCAGATCAATGGTGCACAAGGTTAAGTTCTTAGTGATTGCTCAGGCGAGACTACCTCAATCCATGTGCCTTGTGCACCTAAGTGCCTCTCGCGTCCACCTTTGCCAACGACCACTCGCCAAAGCATAAATCCTTTTCATTCAACCCGATCAAATGACAACCCTTGCCATGACACAATAAATTTTAATAACAACGGCATCGCACCACAATTGACACAACCGTGATCTCGCACCACAGTTGCACAATAGTGGTATCACACCACGATTCCATATATCATTAAATCAAATTAACATCATTGAATAAGGTGATCGAGAGACAATCGCATAATTAAAGCAGGACTAAGCATAATACGCACCCATGTTGGTATCACAATAATGTCCAACTAAGAATACCCAACCTATGGTGTCCAAGGGTACATGCCAACATGTCGATCACAAATATTCAAGGAGTCATACTGTCGAGTAGGTATTTAGCTATTTCCCAAACTATTTTTATACAACTAGCCATGCATGTTGACATAAAACAGTATAATTTTATAAACTGGGAACGACATGATTAAAGGTCTACGACTTGCCTTCGTTGAAGAGGTGAGATGCTTCGGTCGTGGTTGTCGGGTCCAAGAACTCTTCAGAAACGCCGGAATCTACATGTGCGAAAAGAGCCAAATAAATACAACAAATCCAAATAAAATCCAAAGGAACCAAACTAGAACCAAAAGAAAGGTACTGGATTTAGAAGAAGATAGAAATTTAAATCACTCTGATCGGAGCTCGAATAAAAGAGAGTGAGCTCTCGGGAGTTTTGAAATCACAAGGCCGGAAGGAGGTTCAGCTGGTCGGAGAGAGGTTCGACTACAGGTGGTCGGAAGGAGGTTCAACCAACTGGTCAGAAGGCTTGGACTACGTGGTCAAAAGGAAGTTTCGACTGGTCGAAAGGAGGTTCAACCAACTGATTGGAAGGTGGTCGAATGAAAGCTCCGACTACTATGTCGGAAGAGGGATACGATTACTTGACGTGGTTGTAGGAAGGATACGAGAAGGGTACGACTACTCAACGTGGTCGTAGGAGAAATACAAGAAGGATACGACTACTCAACATGGTCGTAGGAGGAATACGAAAACTCAACGTGGTTGTAAGAGGAAATACGGCTACTCAACGTGTGGTCGTAAGAGTAAATAGACAAGGAGGATACGACTACTCAACAACGGTCGAAAGAGAAGAGGAAAGAGAATAGGGAATGGGAAGTTGATAAAAAAAATAAGAGAAAGCAGGGTACGAGGAACTCACCAGGACCGAGAGAGAGGGGCCAGAGGGGGTTGGCAGACGACGAAACGATGGTGAGGAAGCTCGCAGCCGAGGGCGAAGGAGGTTGGTGGTGAATGGGTCAGTCGGGACGGAAGGAGGAAGGGAAAGTGGCGGCTCTTGTGAAACAAAACTAAAACAGAGTGAGGGGGGATTACTTCAAGGAGCTCTGGGTTACCAAAAGATGTAGGTGGAAGAGGGGCTGCACTGGTGCGGCGAAAATTGGGGGAAAAAGGTGCACGGTGGCCGTCGGCAGGAGAAGCTTGACGGCGGCGCTAGAGGTGGTGGTGCGAGCTCCAGCCGGCAATTGCGAAACTTGAAGCACGGCGAAACGGAGCAAGAGAAAAAGAGAAGGGAAAAGTGGAGGGGAAAGCAGGAGGGCAAAGGCTCCCTAGCGCTCTATTTATAGAGGAAGGAGGGGAGAGAGATCAACGAGGCGCACGAGCAGAGCTCTGGGCTGACAGGCCAGGCGGTGGCATGTGCAAGAAAAAGGGAGGCACGGGCGTGCGTCTGCCCGAGGACAAAGCGGCGGGCGGCTCGAGGCGCACGCAGTGGCGAGAGGAGCGAAGGTGCGAGGCGCGGTGGCAGTGCATTTATTACACACGCCAGGCGGTGAGGAGGGGACAAGAGAGGGAACATGTACTACAGAAGCGACATCATTTAATGCGACACCACGACATTTAATGCGCAAAGACCTTCGCCGCAGCCATGACGCGACGAGAGGAAGAAGAAGGTGAGTAGGGGGTGACAGGCGGGCCCGGTCGAAACCAAGAGGGTGGTTGTGACCAAGGGGGTGGTCGTGACCGAGAGAGTGGTCGTGACCGAGAGGGTGGTCGTGACCAAGAGGGTCCTAAGGAGGAGGTCCTAAGGGGGACGTCCTGAGGAGGGAGGTCCTGAGGAGAGGAACGGACCGACAGAGAAAATGGAACAGACATGGAAAGGGAATCCAAATACCGGAGAACTCAAATAAACTCAAGACAAACCAAATTTCTAATTAGTTGAAGTTTGATTAATCCACATTAAATTGCTCTCAATTTCCAAAATCTCCAAGTTAAGCTTTAGGAATTCAACCAAAACCAAATGGTTATTTTTATTTTGAAAATTTTCAAAAACTCCTGAAAATTGGGATGTTACACAATGAGAAGGGCTACAATGTCTTGGTGTGCCAAAATAAAATGAATATCAACTCAAGACTTTCATAGAAAAGGCAAACCGACAGGGAACAAGAAAAGAAAACAAGAAAGGGAAGTAAAAACCCAACTTGCTACAATTACCAGAAAAAAGGGCACATTGGTAAACATTGTCCCTTCGGTAACACTCTTAAGCCTATCCTTTATAATGATCTTTACTTGCTTAAGAAAGATAAAAATGGTAGAGTGATTGCTACAATTGTTAGTTCACCTAAGATTATTGCTGATGAGGACATCAAATCTAAGGATGCAACCACTGCTTCGACCTGCTGCACTGCATCCTCTACTTCAACAACATCTTCGTCAATAGAACTTTCGGCTAATGCAAGACCATATTACCCAATTGGATCGAGCTACGTCTACATGCCATGGTGTTATGTCTACATGCCATGGTACTATGTCTACAAGCCATGGTGCTACTGCATGTGCCAAGCTGGATACGTTTTGGTCACATCAGTTCGGAATCAGCCTGACAGCACTAACTTCAAACGGGCATAACTTTCACATACAGAGTCTGTTGGAGGTCAACAAATACTTGATTGAAAGCTTATTTCGTCCGCTTTCCAACGGATCTGGTCTCACCTTCAAATTCCTTCTGGACTGATCGTAATCATCTAAAGAAGGCGTCATATCACCTGTTTGGGCCAATCTGGGCTTTGTAATTGAACTCAACTTGGCCCATATGTCGGCGGCCCACCTAGAGGCGTGGTTACTGTTCAAGTGAACAGTAACCCACAGGATTAGTTCCACCCCACTAGTTCGTTTAGTTTTGTGGCTCCTCGTTCTCTATTTAAGGAGGCCACATCCTCTAGTTTTCTTGGATTTTGTTTAGTTAAAAGTTAGCCTTGTTGCAACTTCGTGTATTGGCTTGTGTCGATTAGACCAACCATAATACCGCTTCAGAATCCCAACTCAATTCAATATTTCAATTCCTATTTGCAATTACAGATTGCTTTATCTTTTTCTTGCGTGCTTCTTGGTGTATGCGAGAATCGACCTTCGTGGTCGTCATCAGGGTATTCGTACGGTTGATAACGACTTATCAATCAGTTCAGCGATTGCGTGGTTTCGAGCCTTGCGTGTTCGTAGCCAGGATCGTGAGAGTTGAGCGACGCCTACCGAACTTATCGTTCTCATCGAAAGATCGGGCCAACAATCGGACCTTCGGGTTCATCAATTGCTAGGGCCATTTGGGTGCCTAAATCTCTTGTAACTAACATTCAAGGGTCCAACCAAATTTGGGTACCAAAAATTGTTTAACATGCTTAACAGGTACTTGAAGAGGCATTGGAGGTTTGGTTCATTCAAATAGAGGTGGATTCCATCATGTGTAAATTTGGAGCCAAGCATAAGGATAATCATGTCATATCAAGAACCAATGCTACTTCGGTAACAAGTACCTTCATTGAAGTATCTAGCCCCTAGCCTTGTGTAGAATGCATTCATGAAAATCTTTTTCAAAAATGTGTTCTTTCTCTTATTCAAAATCTTCTTTGTTGCAATCTTGAGCAAGATGGTAGCTAACACATTAAGGGGGAGTGATAAGTCGTATACATGTATATCACATCCCTAAAGAGTGTCCAAATAATTTAAGTGCTAGTAATATTTTTCAAAATTGAGCCTTGTAGCCAAAAGTCAAAATTTCATTAACTATTAGTAATCTTTTGAAAAACTAGGTGCAAAATGTATACAAATGCTTTCCAAATGTTTTCCAAAGTTTTTCAAGAAAAAAACTATTTTAAGCGAAAATAAGTTTATAACTAAAATTCTAGATCATAGTATCTTGTTTTTGATTTAAACTATGTTTTTGTGTAAAATCTATTCTAAAAGAAATTTGAAAACAGTCCCAAAAGGAAATCCTAAAGTTGGCTATTCTAAACCTTTTTGGTATCATTTTTTTTTCAAAAGGCCAACCTAGCAAAAGTTATTTGATTTTAAAATTCATGCAAAATACAATTTTGACCAAAGTGGTCACTTTCTAGCTCTTAAATGAGTTTTGCCATTTGTGCCTAAATTATTCACATAAATTGGTCCATAATGGTATTTGTTGCGCACAGAATTGTGCTGCGCACAACACAATGATCGTGGCCGCAACAAGGTGCCCCGGATCTTGTCACCAACGTGCAGCGCCTAGGCGGAGCTAGTCGTGGCACGACGCGGTGGCATTTTGCACGGGTTGATCTTGCGATCTTGCCAGACAGGAAGCAAAAAGGGGTTGAAAAGGTACGGGACTACGAGAGACTATGATAAAAGAAGATGCGATTGGTATTTGATCGATTGGATGATTGTTTTACAATCAGTCATGACCCTTTTAAAGGACGGCAGGTCTCAGCTGTACAAGATCAAAACTTCGAAATCAAACAAGATTACAGATATGATTCGGTTATGATGTGAGGCCCGGGGTATTTAGCTTGTAATGCTTAGCCATCCACTTGACTCTAGTATCACAAACAAAATATCCCGCGCCTCGGTGTATTATGTACCTCCCAGGAGCGGTACACATACACCATCACAAACATCAATATCAATCCATACACAAGTGATTACAATATCAAAACTTCATAATATACAACATATTGAACTTACAAGG
The DNA here is from genome assembly GCA_036346255.1 of Ampelocalamus luodianensis. NCBI lineage: Eukaryota > Viridiplantae > Streptophyta > Magnoliopsida > Poales > Poaceae > Ampelocalamus > Ampelocalamus luodianensis. The sequence continues at coordinate 18,125,923 of CM070622.1, read as the reverse complement.
TTCAGTTTCATACAAAAGGGCCGACTGGCCAAATAACAAGATAATATGTCAAGTATGCAGCGAAAAACAGTAAATTAACTGAATTAAAATCATGAATTCACCATATAGGAAGACCCAATGGATTGCCATAACCCGCAGGGCAACCGACTGGGTTGAAACCATAGCAAATCGACGTTCCTGCGCAAACTTTCCTTACCCGATTCGATCTCAACACCTGCTGTCCAGATTAGTAAATACAAGCAAACAGTGAGTACACGAATGTACTCGCAAGACTTACGAGTAACAAACCTAGTTACTACTACATGCAGGCTTTAATCAAAGGAGAAGGCTGAAGGTTCATTTTCAGCGTAAAGCAAATTTTATTTGTAATAGATAATATGTTGAAGGCAATTTTGACAATCTGAATTTTATTTGCATAAATAACAGCGATACAATAAGTAATAACATAAAGACAACCTAGAGATGACTAACCCAATGGCCATCACAACAATAGCACGAATTACCCATTCGTACCACCCATGTCAAGTTTTAAATAAAAAGCTGTAGTCTAGTTCTCACGGGGCGTATCTGAGTGTGTCCATAACCTAGGACGAGGCTATTCGAATAGATCAAACCCTGCAGGGGTGTACCAATGTACTCACACTTCAGACCGCCTTTCCACCAGCCACGGTTAGCATACTTCCTTTGGTATGCAGGCACGGCTAAGTCCAACAAGACGATTTCCAATGGAAAATGCTAATCAAGAGCCGCACGTATGGGGGTTAACCCTTAGTGATCTGCTGACGAAATATGGATCACAAGGACCCATACGTGGAGTAGGAGACACCGGCCTCGGCGGGCGCTTCACTCTCTACAAACATGTCCATGTTGCATATAGTTAAATATGCAACCCACCACGCGACTCATTAATTAACACCCCCCAAAGTACTTAGTCAAGAGAGGTCCCATACCCTCTAGTGTGGTCAGCACGCAAAATGCTCAGAACGGTAGTGCAAGTAACTCGGTCCTTAATTGAGTAGGGTACCATTCCAGTCACACCCAAAAATCACACCATCTTACCATTGTGCTCAAGTCCAAATTGTTTTGTTTTCATTTTTAGTTTTTTTTTACAATTTGAACATACCACAAAGCTTAAAACATAGAGTAATAATAAGTATTTGTGTGATCAAGGTCATCGACTAAGTCGACAACCGCCCAATTCTACCGTTATCTAAGCATTCTAAGCATGACACCGTAAAGACAAATAAAAGACCATAAATCATTCACTGGGCTCTAATTCACCAGTGAGGATATTAACCTAGGGTTGTGGCACGGGTGAACAATTTCATGGAAACTATGCATTAGGAGTAACTACCTCTACTCGACAAATTAACTTGACGCAAAGAGGCATGCATACTTAGTTTTTGCAAACAAGATATTAGACTTTAAAAGTAATAGGAGCAATATGATCAAATGATGCTACATCTGCTTGCCTTTGCTTGCTGGTGCTCTGGACATTCTCGAGATCATTTCGTTGCACGCCCGAATCACCGTCATCTAACGAAAAGAATCAACAAAGCAAAAACACCGAATAAACTCCAAAATTCAAAAAGGTCTCCCAGATTAAGAAATTAAAGCAGAAGGTAGATAATGATTTTAGATAAATTTAGAGACAAAGATTATTGGACTTGGAGTTGATTTGAAATAGTTACGAATTTTTGAAATTAAGACTAAGGCATCAGGTCTATTGTTGCTGGCTACCCACTAATTCAATTCTAGACTCAAGATTCACTTTTAACCTTATAGATTAGATGCTAAAGGCTAACAATTATATTTTCTACCCCAATATTCATTTGCCTAAACAAAGAAATAACTGGTTGTTTTGGTTAGCAAACTAATGCTTATCCTTCAAATGCTTGCCTCTGTTAGTTGAAGTGTTAGCTAAGGGTCTAAGCTCAAATGGAACAATAACCTTCTAAGGAAAAGAAAGCAAGAAGGGTCATCATCCCACTGTCAAAAGTAAGGTTTTATCCAGGGACCTTTTCTACTCAATTTCAAGAAAGGGATTTTGCTTTTTTTGTCGAAATGGGTTGCTCCAGTTAACTTAAAAGCTAAATGCAACCAACTTTCTAAGCACATGTATTAGGATTGGCAAAAACTTACTGTTATTTTCAGTTGCACCTTAATTTCTTTCTCTGTTCAAACATCCTTATAAAGGAAATGGTTTGATTTGAGTTGGTGTTAACAAATCTCCTAACAAATTCTGATACTTATGTGTTAAGCAAGTTTTGATCAATCTAAAAGCTAATTATAGCACTGACTTGCCACTACTGTTTAACCCTTCAACAAAAAGGGAGTTAGCTGCTCCCTGATAGTTCTGAAAACTCACAACTCTATTGATTCTTTTTAGGTCTGGATGCTACTTGTTAGATGATTGCCAAATGACTAATTAAATCAAGACAACTTCTAACTACTGAAGTGGTTCCTGCTAAACACCTACTGACAAAACGACTTGCCTTCTCTATCTAACACTTTAACTGAACAATAACTGAACAAGTTGATTGTTCACTGCTATTTTCTGAAAATTCACCTCCACCATTGATTTTCAGATTTGGTTACTTATATTAAATAGTTGCCCAAAGACTAATTAGATTCTGACAACTCAAACTACTGCATTACCCATACCATTAGTCTATTGATAACACTAACATCCCAAGTTTTCCTTGCACTCATCTTTTCTCCTCTGTTAGTTTTATGAAAATTCTCATCCAGAATTGGTTTTCATATAACTGTTCAACCTACACAGCAAGAATTTTCTGAACTAACTGGCTAAACTTCTCTACAATTTCAAGTCTAAACTTTTGTTAATTCATTGAAGGATTTAACAGGCAAACAAAGTTTCTATTAACAAAAGCATTGGGTGATTCTACTGGCGGGGCCCACTTTTCAGTGAGATAGAGGAGGACACAGATGAAGAACAGGGAGGGGGCTTGGGCCGGTTTGGAGCGGCAAATCGCCAGCGACTGGAGTGGCATGGAGGCTATGGTGATGGCCAAAATGGGTCTCCAGGGTGTCAAGGGAGCTAGGGGTGGTCTCGGGGCGGTCGGAGAGGCACTATGGCGGCGCGGGCAAGGCGAGTGGCGGCCGGCCGTGGGGGTGGAAAGGGGCGCCGGTGCCGGAGGGGAAGGGGGTGGAAACTAGGGCGCGCATGGGCACGATGGGTTACAGAGCACGCTGGGTGGTCGGGGCCGGAGGTGGCGGAGTGGTCGGCGGCGGCGAGGTGGTCACCGTGGCGGGGTCGCTGTGGAGAAAAACAACACAAGTGAGTGATCGGGGAAGGTCAAGGGAGACTAGAAGGTGCTCAGGGATGGAGGAATCGAAGAGGGATTCGCCGGAGAAGAAGTGGCATCGGGGAAGGCGGTGGAGGCCGGAGTCGGAGAAGAAACCATGCGCGCGGGTGCTCCGGTGGCTCAAGACCCAAATTGACGATGGGTGTTTGCTCCTTGAGGTGAGGGGCGAGCCGTGACGTGGTTGTAGGTGGCCGGGCTTCGCCGGAGCGGCCGGAACGGCGTCGAGCGGGTCGGCTCTCGGCTGGCTTTTGTAGGAGGGGGGGAAGGAAAACCAGGGTAGGTGGGGGCTCTCGGCTGGCTTTTGTAGGAGAAGGCGGAGGTAGCGAGGTGGAGGCGGCATGGGCGGCGAGATGACCGGCGGCATGGCGTGGCACGCATGCGGCGTCGGGGCTGGGCGAGCTGGCGCAGACGCACACGCCGCGTGGAGAAGAACCCCTGTCCGGTGGGGCCAGGCGGTAAGTGAGAGAGGAGGGGTGGCTCGGGCGAACTTGTTCGGTCAGACCCGGGTGGCGAAGGGGTCCGGTCGGAGGAACAGTAGGTGAGTTAGAATTAGGTTTTCTGGTTTTTGTAAATTGGCTGAGGCGTTTAGGTAATTTTTAGACAAAGCAAAATAGCTCCGAAAAATATGAAATGTTTAGGGGAGGCTGAAAATATAGAGAAGATTATTCTGTAAATTTTCTAGGGTTTTTCTTGCAGTACATTTTCTCCTAAAATTATTTTAAGTGCACGTTCTTGATGTTTGACTTTCAAATTTCTACTTTGACCAACTGTTTTAAAATAGCAAATTATTTCTAGAAATTGTGAACTTTTGAAGGTGAGTTTATAAGGTGTTATAGAACCTAGGAAAAATACTTCCAGGCACTGTTCACATGTTTTGTTTGTATTTTAACTTCAAAATCAAATTTTAACATGCAAAGAGACAAGGAACCAAATAATCTTCAAAATTTTTAGGAAATCAAAACAAGCATATGAGAGGAGATAGATTCTAACTGAAATATTCCCACATTGGAAACCTTTTTAGCTTTGCCCCAAATTCAAGTTGGACTTTTGAATTGAAGAAGGGGTATTGGATTACTAGGTTTTAACATATTTGCTTTGGAATAAAAGTTTTAAAAAGTCCAAAATTTTACAAATGAACATTAAATGCTCAACTAAACCAATTTAGTGATCTTGGGCTGTTACATATGATCTTTAAACTTTCTATAACTAATAAATCTTTCCTATTTAAACACGTCCTGCACGCTCTGGAAGGAAATCTTCATGAAAAGTCTTGAGAAAGATCCTCGCGAAAAGGTCCCGAGGAGATCTTCGCGGAAAATATGCGTGGAAGGTCTTGAACGAAATACGGTAGTTCCGCCAACTACGAATCGGAATGACCGCGACGTGATAGTACCGTACACCATGAGCCGGTCGTACCATTTTAGAATCAGTTGGTTGCCTTGAGCCAGTCCTCGTGGGAAATCCCGATGAAGTCTTCACATAAGATTTTGAACGGTCTTGATGAAGCCACATAGTCTCTCTGAGGAGATCCTGAACGGCTCTGATCAAGCCACGTAGCACTTTTGACAAAGATTTTGAACAGTACATGGTATTACCACCATTGGGGAAGTACCACCATTCAAATTGCGGTCATACCGCTCTTCATGTAAACCAAAGCTCCAAAACACCTTCCTTGGATTTTAAGTACCGCCATAAAAACTCGGTACTACCTTAGTGCGGTAGTACCGCTCCACACTGCGGAACTACCGTTTCACACAGAGACACACGCCCTGCCACGTGGATGGCCCTGATTGAAATGGCCGATCAGACCACGTGTTTTCGCCATTAGATCTGGACACTGTTCGGAGGTCCAAATGTTCATCTGCTTTTGGGCCGTCTGATTTCAATCAGGCGTCTCACAAGCCCCTTTATGTTTGGCTGGTGCGAACGTTCACAATGATCTGGACCATCCGATTTCAATCGGACGTCACAAAGAATCCATTCAGACAAAGTGACTTGCAGTAATACCGCTGCATACTCGCGGTAGTACTTCTCAGCGGTAGTTCCGCACTTAACATTCCGGTATTATCGATTGAAATGGCCGATTGGAGAATCTATTCAGATCAAGTGACTTGCGGTAATACCGCTGCATACTCGCGGTAGTACCTTTTAGCGGTAATTCCGCACTTAACCTTCCAGTACTACCGATTTAGCTATCACTTGCTGAAAAACTCAAGTGCGATCCAAACGGCATGCGGTACTACCGCCAAAGTATACGATGCGTCGTTTGAAGCGAACCTCCCAAGAGGTCTTTAAAGCCCTTTTTATCGATGCCAAATCTTGTCATCAACAGTATTCATGACTCATTCGTGCAATTGGATGTTTTTAAATGCATCATATGCTCAATTTGGTTCGTGTGGAGAAGTTTCATAAAAATAAGTTCGTTATACAAAACAAAAGCTTACTTTATAAAAACTACTTGAAGATTGGGTTTTTAAAAAGGGCTACACTAGTTGGAAATGCTCCAAACCAGTTTATGTGGTTGATTATGTGAAAGTTTGGAGCAAATTATAACAAATCCTCACTTTCTCCAAAATTCTGCACTAAATCCGCTGACAGATTCAGTCTTAGTCAGTTTGACCAATCATACCCAGGCGGCCTGATCGCTAGCCTGCCAGACTAACCACCCATGCCCTTGCAGTCTGACTAGGCCGTGCATGAGGGTCTATTTGTTACCAGCTCGAAGTGTTTCACTCTCTTTCCTTCGGTCGTTATTTCTTCTTCCCCCAAAAGCAATTCCTCTCTCACCTCTGGTTGCCCCTTACCTCTCCAGCGTTTGATCTCCTTCCCCAGCCATCGGATTTGCGTCCCGAGGTAATTAAAGTGATCCTCTCCTTCTCCTCTTTCCATTCCTTTGATGGGATTTGGTTTTCCCTTGCTCATTCCTCAATCCCATGAAAACCTAGGTGGAGATTGTTCTTTCAAAATCCGGTCGTTTGTTCATCAAAATTGTCAAGGATTCATCTCTCTTTATCTCTTCATCTAAGTCAGTAAAATCCTCAATCCCTACTTGCATTATGCCCCACATTGTGATTTCCCCAAATCTCTAGGGTTTGACATGAATATCCTTAATTCATTCAAATTGGTGGAAATTTGTTGATATGAAAGTAAAATGGAATTAGATTAATGTAATTTTTAATGTCACATTGCAGTTTTTGGGTTGAATTTCGTTTCCCCAAACTCGATGCTCTTGTCACCCACGGTTTGACAAATGCATCCGGTAGTCGGCCAGTTGCAAGACACCGATTGGCCAAGCGTGATCAGACCACCGTGTGAGAGGACTTTGGCAATTTGGCACTCAAAATTATTGTGATCTTGTTCATTGAACTCCGTTGTGATTCCTTGCACTCTTTTCAGTGAAAATGCCTCATAACTCTGCTCTCCCCTCTTTGTCAAAAGGAAAAACACCAATTGAGGATATATCTAAAGAGGAGATTGAAGAAGAAGAAGAAGTAACTTACAATTACAGTTGAGGACTATTTACCCAATCTAACTCCTTTCTTTGCTGTGGACAAGAGAAGGATAAAAAGTGAAAAGTACACTACTTTGAGACATGCAAATCACCGGTTTACAGGCTAATCTCGCCAAAAGTAGTTTTGCTCCTATTGGCTGCTCATCTGCTCATCTACAGCTAATTGAAGAGGAGCTGCAATGCCCTTCGGTCGACTTCCCTTGTAAGTACCTGGGGCTGCCTCTCTCTCTCTCAGGAAACCCTCAAAGAAAGAATTTCAACCTCTCCTGGATAAAGTGGCTGCTCGCTTACAGCTTTGGCATACTGGGATGCTATCTGTCATGACCTCTTCTACTTCAGCACGAGGGACTCGGCTGTCTGATGGGAGACGAAGGAGCCAGAGGGTGCGCAAGCCCACCAGGCGTTTCACTGTGAAAGTTTGGGCCATGTAGTCGTGGGCCGGCAACAGAAGTACAACGTGAAGGGCAAGAAGCTCTATTGTCGTTTCTTAAATAGTATGCGTGAGATGTTGTGAGGGTATCGATTGTAAAGAACCGAATAGACTTCCTTCTTCCTGTCTCCTTCCCAACTCTGTTCTTCCTCTTCTCCAGAACAAACCCCCCTCTTCTAGACTTAAACTTCCCTATACTTGTTGATGTTACTGGACATACTATCGGGTATATAGCATTTGGTATCAAAGCAATGATCCTAGCAAGGGAAGGCAAACTGGAGAGACCAAAATTTCAAACCCGAGCGTAAGAGAAGGCGGTAGCTATGGAGCAGGAGATGGCGACACTTACTCGGGCAATCCAAACGCTGGTGGAATCGGTCGCGGAGATCAAGCCTGTGGTCCTTGATCTCAAGGATTGGAAACCGCTGATAGTGGCCTCCGTGGAGGATTTGAGTGAGGAATTGGTAGATTTGAAGAATCAAGTCAAGCAGATGGCTAGTGATGATGCAGTGCCAAAGACGGCGGGGTTGCCTCCTTTGTTGCCACTTCCGGAGCACCTGAAGCCCAAGGAAGAGGTTGATCGTGGATCGAGATTAGAGGGCAATGTTTTGTCAACCCAGAAATGGGGAAAGGCAATGGAAAATGCCCCAATCGGGCCTTCCCCAAGCAAGGGTATATTGGGCTTACATCCTTTGCCCCTGCCACCGGTTGATACACCGGAGTTGGGCAACCGATTTCAGGAGACTCATCGTTATCAGCCAACATTGCCGAAATTGGATTTTCCCCAATTTGAGGGAGATAACCCAAAGGCATGGAGATTGAGATGTGAGGTATATTTTTAGGTATGTGCAACCAGACCCGATTTATGTATTAGTGTTGCTGCTATGCATTTTGTGGGTAGTACTGTGTTGTGGCTGCATTCGACTCAAGCTCACACGGGATGTACTAGTTGGGAAGAATTCGCAGATGCAGTGTGTTTGCGTTTTGGTCGAGAGGAGTTTCAGCAACAACTCCGCCAATTCAATCGGCTCAAGCAGAGTGGAACTGTCACAGAGTTTGCTAAAAAGTTTAATGAGTCGATGCACAATTTGATTGCTCATCATGTTGGGACCCCATGTTTTTTGTGACCCAGTTCATTAATGGGTTGAGGAGTGAAATTAGGGCAGCAGTGATACTACATCGGCCAAAGAATCTAGATACTTCGGTCTCTTTAGCATGCTTGCAAGAGGAGGTGGTGGAATCAATGAGGCGCGATAATCGTCGACCAGAGTTTCCCTCAGTGGGACGATCACTAACCCGAACAGCACTGCCATTACCAGCACCCCTGGGGAGACAAACAGGTCACATTGGTAACCGTCCAGATGACCGGAGAGGTGTAGAGAGTACTCGAGCAAGTGGATGGGACGACAAACTATCTGCTCTCAGGGCATATGGAAGAGCCAAGGGCTTGTGTCATACTTGTGGTGAGAAGTGGAATCGGGAACACCGTTGTGGACCTACTGTGCAACTCCATATGATACAGGAAATGTGGGAATTGGTTCATGAACCTAGTCCTGAGATCACACCTTCTGAAGCAGAAACCTCGCATGGAGAAGAAGTACTGGCCATTTCGATTGCTACAGTGAATGGTTCTGAAACTCCGAAAACAGTCAGACTTAAAGGGACTATTCAAGGTATAGAGGTTTTGATCCTGATTGATTCGGGTAGCACCCACAGCTTTATAAGAGAGGCTATAACACACCGGATAAAAGGGGAGCAGAAACCATTGAAGAAGATTCAGGTCTGAATCGCAGATGGTGGTATACTGTCGAGCGAAAGGGTGTTCCTAGACTGTTTCTGTCAAGTACAAGGTGTTGATTTCAGAACATCATTGAATGTGTTAGCATTGAGTGGGTATGATATTATTATGGGAATGGACTGGTTGGAACAGCACAATCCGATGAATGTGCATTGGCGCAAGAAAATATTGACATTTTTGTACCGAGGAAAACGTGTTGTATTGAGAGGGATTAAGGATGGAGTTCCCAATAGCGAACTGAAGACTCTATCAACGGATTAGCTGCTCTCTGAAGATGGAGTTAAGCTATACTCAGTCCAGACTGAAGATGTTCAATTGCCAGCTACTGTCCAGCGGCTAATGTCAAATTTTGCAGATGTGTTTGAGGACCCAAGTGGCTTGCCTCCACCACAACAATTCGACCACGCTATTCCTCTGCTACCTGGTGTACAACCCATCAACCTACGACCATACAGGTATCGGCCCACCCAGAAAGACGAGATTGAGTGACAGGTGAATGAAATGCTCAAGCAAGGGATCATTCAGCACAGTGTTAGCCCCTTTGCATCACCGGTTCTACTTGTTCCAAAGAAAGATGAAACATGGCGTTTTTGTGTAGATTATAGACACCTAAATGCTATCACAGTGAAGAACTGATACCCGATGCCAATCATTGAGGAGTTGTTGGACGAGTTAGCGGGCTCACAGTGCTTTACCAGTTTGGACTTGCGGGCCGGATATCATCAGCTACGGATGAAGCCAGAAGACGAATATAAAACGACATTCTAAACGCACCAAGGACACTACAAATTCAAAGTGATGCCATATGGATTGACCAGTGCTCCCGCCACCTTTCAAGAATTGATGAATACTATCTTAGGGCCGCATTTGCGTCAAGGTGTGTTGGTTTTTATTGATGACATCCTGATTTATAGCAATAACTTGGAAATGCATGTGACACTATTAAAGTAGGTGTTAGAAATTCTAAGGTTGCGCAAACTAAAGATCAAGCATTCAAAGTGTGCTTTTGCTCAGAAACGGCTGACCTACCTTGGACACATTATCAGTCAAGAGGGTTTTGCTACGGATCCAAAAAATATTTCTGCAGTCAAGAAATGACCAATTCCAGAGAATGTAAAACAAGTGCGGGGATTCTTGGGCTTAGCAGGGTATTACCGAAAATTTGTTCAAAGTTTTGGCATCATCAGTCGCCCCCTTACTGAATTACTCAAGAAGCATGTCATTTTTATTTGGACCCAAGACAAGGAATTGGCATTCCAAGCTTTAAAAGATGCTCTCATCTCAGCACCTGTGCTGGCTTTGCCGGATTTTTCTCAGGTGTTTGTGGTAGAAACTAATGCCTCTGATAAAGGCATAGGGGCAGTGCTAATGCAAAACCAACACCCAGTTGCTTATTTGAGTAGAGCGTTGGGACCGAGAGCACAAGGATTGTCAACATATGAGAAAGAGGGCCTGGCTATTCTTCTAGCAGTAGAGCACTAGAGACCTTATTTGCAAACCAAGGAGTTCGTCATCCGAACAGACCAACGTAGCCTAGTGCACCTTGGGGATCAACGTCTGACGACCATTTAGCAACATAAAATTATGACCAAGCTATTGGGATTGAACTATAATATTGTATACAAACCCGGCATGGCAAACCGAGCCGCCGATGCTCTATCTCGCCGAGGAAATGGTGAAGAAGGGGAAGTATCAGCAATATCCACGGTAATACCAAATTGGATGGAGGCGATAGCCAAAGGTTACCAGCAAGATCTGCAGGCCAGTAAATTGCTAAAAGACTTGACTGTTTCTGGTAATGGAACATACAAGTTTCAGCTATGCAATGGTTTACTCAAGTTGGGAAATCGAGTTTGGGTCGGCAACAATGCAGCAGTTCAGCGCAACATCTTGCAGTCATTGCATTCCAGTGCAATTGGGGGGCACTCGGGTTTTCAAGTCACATATCACAGAATTCGGAAATTGTTTGCTTGGCCCGGCATCAAAAGAATTGTCCGGGAATTTGTGGACCAGTGTTCGGTTTGTAAACAAGCCAAGGCGGAGCATGTGCGTTATCCCGGTCTGCTGCAGCCCTTGCCGGTTCCGGACCATGCCTGGCAAATCATCTCCATGGATTCCATTGAGGGCTTGCCTCGATCGGCCGGTTACAATTGCATATTGGTGGTGGTTGACAAATTTTCTAAGTATGCCCACTTCATTGCTACGGCGCATTCTTTCACTGCTTTTCAAGCGACGCAACTCTTCATGCAACATGTCTTCAAACTCCATGGCTTACCACAATCCATCATATCTGATAGGGACCGAGTGTTCACGAGCTTAATGTGGAAGGAATTGTTTAGGGCTGCCCAAACACAATTAAGGATGAGCACCGCGTATCATCCACAAACAGATGGCCAAACGGAGCGGGTGAATCAATGTGTCGAAACATATCTACGATGCTTTGTTCATGCATGCCCAAGTAAGTGGTTCAATTGGTTAGCATTATCTGAATACTGGTATAACACTGCACTGCATTCCACCTTGGGAAAATCCCCTTTTGAAGTCTTGTATGGCTATACTCCAAGGCATTTCGGTATCAAAGACACTGCAGTCTGTCAAAGTTCGGAGTTGTTAGTCTGGTTGAAAGAGAGGAGACTGATGACCGAATTGCTCAAACAACACCTCAATCGAGCCAACCAACACATGAAGGCCAAGGCCGATTTTGGTCCGTTTCAGGTTGAAAGAAATATTGGACCGGTGGCTTACAAACTCAAATTACCTTCTACCATGATGATCCATCCAGTGGTTCATGTGTCGCAGCTCAGCGAGTGTTCCCCTTCAGTATAGTTGATGAACTTCGGACTCAGCGAAGATTTACAAATTCCGCTGAAGGTGTTGCGGCAGCGCTTCCAAGACAAAGGATTGTCGGCTACTACCCAAGTACAACTGCAATGCTTGGGGACAAGCTGAAACTGAAGAAGGGAGGGATGTCATGACCGCTTCTACTTCAGCACGAGGGACTCGGCTGTCTGATGGGAGACGAAGGAGCCAAAGGTGCATAAGCCCACAGCGTTTACGCAGAAGTTTGGGTGTGTAGTCGGTAGTGTGTAGTGTATCTGACATGAAGGGCAAGAATCTCTATTGTCATTTCTTAAATAGTATGCGTGAGACGCTGTGAGGGTATCGATTGTAAAGAATAGAATAGACTTCCTTCTTCCTGTCTCCTTCCCAACTCTGTTCTTCCTCTTCTCCAGAACAAACCCCCCTCTTATAGACTTAAACTTCCCTATACTTGTTGATATTACTGGACATACTATCGGGTATATAACACTATCCCAAGGTGGTCGGCTGATCTTGGTTAAGATGGTGCTTACAACCCTCCCTATCTTCTCCTTCATGGCGCTAGAACCTCCCCACTCGGTGATTAAAGAAATTGATAAGGGGCGGCGTGCTTTCTTATGGAAAGGTACCGAGTTAGTTGCCGGAGGACACTGCCTTGTCAACTGGCAGATGGTCTGCAAACCCACTTGCTATGGAGGGTTGGGTCTTCACAACCTTAGGGTTCTTGGCCGGGCACTCCGCATACGTTGGCTTTGGCTTCAACGCTTGTGGTGTGAGAGGCCGTGGCACGCTCTTTCTGCCCAGGCCGGTAGGGCAGAAAGGGATTTTTTTCAGGCGTCGCTTGAGGTTCGGCTGGGAAACGACAAACACGCCTTATTTTGGTCTGATCGGTGGATCAATGGGCAAGGCATTCTGGCGGGGGTGCCTTCGCTAATTACAGCGGTTCCGTTGGCAATTAGGATAAAGCGTACAATTGCTCATGCTTTATCTAATGATCAATGGGTTCAAGATATCAAAGGCGACCTTAATGAGCAGGCCATTTTGGAATATCTTTACCTCTAGGATTTGATTAGGACAGTCAGCACGATGCAGGAGGAAGATAACTTCCATTGGCGCTGGGAGGCCTCGGGGCTGTACTCCGCTCGTTCAGCTTACCTGGCCTACTTCATCGGTTCCGAGCGTTTCGCCCGTGACTGGGCCATTTGGAAAGCGGCGGCTCCACTCAAGTGCAAATTCTTCCTTTGGTTGGCGGTCCGCAGGCGCTGCTGGACGACAGATAGGTTGGAGCACAGAGGCCTCTCGAGTTTTAGTGTCTGCGTCTTCTGTCGTTCGGCTAGCGAAACAATTGATCACCTACTCATTTGTTGCGCTGTCACCGCCCAGATTTGGGCTCGCTTCCTCCCTCGAGTTGGATTCCAAAGCTGCATGCCGGCCGGTCAACCTTCCCTAGAACAATACTGGCTCTCCGCTCGCAGTTCGGTCTCGAAGAGCTGACGTCAAGGACTCGACTCATGCATCATTATCATATCGTGGATGTTATGGAAGGAAAGGAACATGCGCGTCTTCAACAAGGTGGCTTCTTCGGCGAGCATGTGGTTTCAAATGATTTTCGATGAGTTCCGCCTTTGGCGCATGGCGGGCGCTCAGTGTTTGGCGACGCTGCCATTTCCAGAGTAGTTGCTTTGTATTAGGTCGCCTAGCTCTTGCCTCACACTGTACTAGGTCGCCTAGCCCTTTAGTGTTTCTCCTTTTGTTTCGACTGCTTTTGTTTGTTGTTGTTACGTTTTACTTCTACTTAACGGAATGACGTGCAAATCTTTTGCGTGTTCTAAAAAAAAGAGACATGCAAACCAGTTTCTCCTTCCCAAAAAATACAACTAAAGCAATTTTTCACACTAAGTTCCAAGAGGATGTATTCTACCATGTATATGAGAAGAACTTCACAAATCATCAGTATATGACATGGAGTTATCTCAATCAGAATCCTCTCTACAATGGACTCCACTATCTTTTTATTCGAAAATTGGACAACTTTGTGACGTTAAAGTGTGACTACCACTCTAAGACCATCAAGTAATTCTTTGCCACAGTTCATGTATCTCCTGAGTATGATTCTCTCACTTGGATGACTAACACACAACAACTCAGTGCTTCAAAGACAGATTGTCATGAATCTTGGCTCATTTCTGAAGCTCGGAGTCTTAAGGTACACCTAGAAGATCCTTGGGATTTGACTCTAGTAGATGAGCTCTATGATGCTACCCAGAGATTTGTGCGTGGAAGAGTGACCGGATTACTACCCCTTCCTAGCACCATACATAGGATAATGAGAGCAACGCTCTTGCCAACAAGCGGCAACAATGATGAGATACATGCTAGGGCTTGGAATGTTATCATATTTTGAAGGGCACCAAGTTTGATGTTGTGGACTTCATCATAACAGAGATAGCACTACTAAAGCAAGATACAGAGAAAAGTATTTATTATGCTCCCTACATCATGAAGCTGATCAAAGACAAATTGAATTTCAACTCTCCTTATGGTGAATTACATGAGGAATTCATACCAAGCGATGCACCTCCTCCATCCTAGAAGCTCTTGGGGACTTTTTGGTAGTTGATGCCAAAGGGGAAGAAGAATAAATATGAATGGAGCATGGAAATAAGAATAGAGGAGAAGAATAAGAATGGGAGTGTGGAGTGGAGTGAGTTTTTTTTTTCATTTCTTATCTTAGGTCAATAGACCTTGGTTTGTGAGGATAAGCTTAGATCCATTCTTGTAATATCTTGTGTAAGCTTATTGAATGATTTTAGACATATTTTGGACACTTAAATGCTTTATGACTTATGTTATGAATCATGCTTTTTTGTATCTTTGTCCAAAGTATGTTTATGTTGGATCCTTATTGTTGCATATATATATATAAATTTTTATTATTGTGTTGTGCTTTCATGGATCCAATATATAGGAGAAACTCCACCAAAATTTTCAAAATCCACATATGTGCATGAATTTCTTTCAAATCTCATATGCACATGTTGAGGGGGGAGTTTTACCTATATGTTGTGGTTTTGCTAGCAATTGATTCGAAATATCCTTAGATTCCAATCAATTGAGTTAATTGCTAGCAAATCCATCCTAAGGTATACAATTTGTATTGTACTCAGTGTATACTCAAAAAATCACTCTCAATTCCTTATTTAGTAAGGATTGTCATCAATTACAAAAAGGGGGAAATTGAATAATCTAGTCCCACCATTATGAGTTAATGGAGTATTTTGGTAAGTAATAACAATCATTATGTGAACTAACATTTTCCACGAGTTGGTGAAATATGTTGAGTCTCATGAAGATGAAGACTTTCAGTGGCATCGTGAGTCGATTGTCATCAAGTTAAGATTCGGGATGAAAAATGTCATCGTGTGTTCATAGGCATAAAGAAAAGATCCTGAAGTAAAGAAAATCATCACGTGTTGATGATATTCAAGACAAGATCCCGAAACTTGAAGTGAAGATGTTCATCATCAAGTGACCACTTCAAGATAGATGCTCAAGACAAAGGTATGACTAGCATAGACTAAGGTTGTGTTCCTAGTCTTTTACCATTCTCGATGGTTGGTTGGAAGACCGGATTGCTAGTATAGGGTGCCGTACTAGTAAGAGAGGTCTTTAGTGTATCTTGAGTATATCATATCTTAATAGCTCAATCTTACTTACTCTAGCTTTCTAGGTATGATGCTATTATTTGTGAATGTGTTTTGCAAATAATTGAAACTCATGCATCAACTCTTTGTAGCACGAGACCATGTTTTGCAAATGGTTGAAGTTCATGCACCTACTCACTTTGGCATGTTGCCAATATATATGAATGTGTTTTGCAAATAGTCGAGGCTCGTGTATAATTCTTGTAGCATGTGACTTTAGTTTGTGAATGTGTTTTGCAAATGGTTTAAGTCTATTTACCAAATTCCTTGTGGCATGATTCTAAAAGTCGGCAAATGTGTTTTGCACCTTGTTGAGAATCACGCTTTCATACCTTTTGAAGTCACGAATCAATTTGCAAATGTGTTTTGCAAAATCGAGTTGAAGCGTTTTGCAAAATCAGCTTTCGTTATCTTGTCTAGATTGACCGTAGTTCTATTGGCTGACTGATCGGAACCCCAGTTCATCTTTGCGGTCAGCTTTTTCCAGAGAGATACTTTTTGCAATTCTACTGGCCGGACTGACCGCATGTATTTTCCTAGACTGACCGGACTCCTGGTCTGAGTCGGGTGGTCAACCTTTTCTAGAGAAGGCTATTTTTGTGACTTGCTACTAATTCTCCATGCCAGACTGACTGCGGTTGGAGGGCTGGACTGACTAGACGTCTGGTTCTTTGGCACGGTTAGCTTTTTCCAATAGCATGTTTTTCAGATGTGGGAAAACTTATAACCCGGTCTGACCGAACCTTCAGTGGGCGGACTGGCTGGACCTGTCATAATGGATAGATTCCATAGCAATGATTACTATAGATTTTACCATTACTCTGTAGTCCGGTCTGATCGACCTTCCTATTTTTGCACATATTCTCTTCCAACGGCTAACTTTTGTATGTGGGTGTATAAATAACCCATATGGCCAGTTGTGGGAGGTGTGCTGGTATCATTTTGATCCCTATTGAGCAAAGAGCATGCCCTCTCACTCCTTTGTGCATGTGTTGCACTTAGTGAGCTTAGAGAGCAAAATCCTATTGCATGTGTTGCATCCGGAGTAGAGAAAAAGCAACCACGAGTAGATTCGAGGTGTAGGCTTAATTTGTGGAGCCGATCCAATACATTTGAGCTTACCTCAATGTTGACTAGGGGAAACCGGCAAGTTTTCGATCACTATAGGAAAAAGTTCAAGTGTTATCATGGTTTGAATTCTTGAGCTTTACTTTTTTTGCAATTTATATTTATAGAATTTAAATTGCTTGCTTATCTCCTTAGTATTGAAATCATGTCTTAGTCTTATCTTGGTGGTGCACTTAGTCAAAACTAGTTATTTTAGGTTTTAATTGAGCAAAACTGAATTGAGTTTCAATTCCGCATAAAACTCGATTTTAGCCAAAATAATTTTTAAAAATTACCTATTCACCCCCTCTAGTCGGCCTCCTCGATCTTATACTCGTTAAGCATGTTTGTGTGTGTGTGTATCGACCGTTACGAGCCCATCAAACCCATTTTCAACTCCGTTTGATCCAACAAAGCACCATTTAAACCCTAACCATGCACACCACCTTTTCTTTAAAATTTTTCTAGATTTATTTAATTAATTTTGTTCCTAGCTTGCCCTTGCTGAGCCCAAACTTATTTATTTGATTTTTGAGCCCAAACTTATTTATTTGATTTTATTCTGCGTCAAGATCTGAATTTGAAGAACAAGTTACAAAAGACGTTGATCAAGACATGGGAGGAGTAGACCTAGTAGAAGACTACTAACAAGGAGGCAAGTCACATTTCTTAATCATGTTGAGCCCATGTCACTATTATTATTATTATTATTATTATTATTATTATTACTTTCATTATGTTATTTATGCCATTTATTTACATATGAAATAGTAGTTTAGAATTGTTGTAGCATTGAGACACAGTGGGTACGGAGTACCCTTTAGTCTTGGGAGGGGACTGAACAGGAGAGGAGCTAAGAGTATGGAAGGATGAGTATGTTATATTATGAGTGTGAATGAATGAATGAGGGAGACCCCCCTTCTTACACTTAGGGTCATATATATAGGGGGCAAGAAAAGATATTTCTCTTCTTGCCATTGTCTTATATTGAGAGGGGGGGTTGTTTAGGTACATTTTCATGCATACACCATATGGGTCTAGTCTATACACACATGACTTTTACCTAGGGCCTCTTGAGTATTGCCGACGACCCTAGGGGACGGGGCATCTCTTGGTGCTCTCCTATGACAACTCTCTTGTCTGCAAGGGCCGAGGTCACGAGGATAGGTCCCGTGGTCCCGATGGCCGAGCGAACGCAATTCTTTCACCACTAGCCCCTCGGGAGTCGGGATACCCCAGGAAAAGTCAACGCGGGGCCGCCCCACTGAGGCATGGCCTTCGAGGGGGGCGGCATGCTGTGGCCGCCCCACTAAGGCTACGACCTCGAGGTGGGTGGCGAGTAGAGGTGGAGCCCATGCGAGCAAAGTCATCATGGGGCCGCCCACCGAGGCATTGCCTTCGCGGCGAGCAATGCGTTATGGCCGCCCCGCCGAGGCTATGGCCTCGAGGCGGGCAGCAAGAAGAGATGAGCCCATGTGGGCGAAGCCAACACAGGGCCACCACGCTAAGGCATGGCCCTCAATGCGGGCGGTGCGTTGAGGCCAACCCACCGAGGCTATGGCCTCGAGGCGGGCGACGAGGATAGACGGAGTCCATGCGGGCAAAGTCGATCCGGGATCACCACACCGAGGCACGACCCTTGAGGCGAGTGGCATGTCGAGGCCACTCCGTCAAGGTTGTGGCCTCAAGGCGGGCAGCGAGAGATGGATCCCGTCCAAGCAAAGTCGATGCGGGGCTGCCACACCGAGGCATGGCCCTCGAGACGGGCGGTGTGTCGGGGCCGCCTCACCGAGGCTATATCCTCGAGGTAGGCGGCGAGAAGAGACAGAGCCTATGCGGGCAAAGTCGACGTGGGACCGCCACATCGAGGCACGGCCCTCAAGGTGAGCAGCGCGTTGTGGCGAAGTCTTCATTGTACCTTGTTGTACTTGATTACTTCTTTGGTGTGATCGTTTGCGTTGGTCCTGTTGGGGGCCAGGTATCTTCTCCCTTTTGGCCACTCCTAGTGGATTGCGCACGCAACCTGGAGTGGTGTGAAGGGCTAATGTTGTCTACAGGAGGAGGCGAATGTTGAGCACCGCCCCCGTACTTTTGTTGATTTGGCTCGCTTGGGAGCCCCAAAGCTAGCAAGGGGTAGGCAAAGTCGAGTGATGTCCCCTGTACACTTTTTGATTTGGCTCGCTTAGGAGCCCAAACCTAGCAAAGGGGAGGCGAAGCTGGGTGAATAATCTAGACCTGCTATTATGAGTTAATAGAGTATTTTGATGATTAATGATAAATCTAAATGTGTGACTAACTTGTTTGTTAACTGTGATATTATTTAGTCTCATTTGGAAGAAAAGGTGAAAATCATGGAGGTATGCACTCGACATCATATTTTATATCTTGTTGCATTCCTCGGATTTAAAATATGGGAAAATTATGTCAGTAACATCGCGTTAGAGTGTAATTATAGGAATGACACTCCATTCATCTCGGGATGGAAAATAACATCGCGAACATCGAAAAATTAAATAAATGACATCCTGGCTTTTTCGATTTTTTTTAAATATAGAAACTGAGCTCAAAAAATTATCAATTTTTTTGTGGAGTCTCTCGACACAATTTAATTGCTTGTGTATTTTTTCAAAACTTTATACGTTCTAATTTTGTCTCTAAAATTCATTTATTATATTATTTGTAGGAATTTTCTAATATAGAACATGAGGTCTAAACATTATGAATTTTTTTCCAGGCTCTTTACATAGTGGACTTGATTGTGTAATTTTTCTAGAATTTTACAAAATTAAGAAATGCAATTTCATAATGTCCACTGTGTGAGGAGTCTGATACTTCATAATGTAAGGACATTATGAAATTATATTAATTAATTTTGTAAAAATTCTAGAAAAAATACACAATCAAGTCCACTATGTAAGGAGCCTGGAAAAAAAATCATAATGTTTGGACCTCGTTTTCTATATTAGAAAATTCCTACAAACAGTATACTTAAATGGATTTTAGAGACAAAATCAGAACGTATAAAGTTTTGAAAAAATACACAAACAATTAAACTGTGTCGGGAGACTCCACAAAAAAATTGATAATTTTTTTTATCTCAGTTTCTATATTTAATTTTTTTTGGAAAAGATCAGGATGTCATTTATTTAATTTTTTGATATTCGTGATGTTATTTTCCAGCCCGAGACGAACGGAGTGTCATTCCTATAATTATGCTCTAACGCGATGTTACTGACATAATTTCCCCTTAAAATATAGGTTGAACTCTACTAAAAGTTTGACTTGAATATGTGCATATATTTTTATTACACATTCGTGTATGCACACATCTAAGGGGAGTTCATTCTATGTTTTGTGGTTTCATTAGTATTGATCCATATTGTCTTTATCTATTTATATTTGGGATCTCTACTTTAAAACATATCTTTTGAGTGTATAAAACTTGTGTAGTTCATGTATACTCATATTGTTTTATATCCAATTATTCGCAATTGTGTTATGGGACTAATGCATGTGCTAAGATGTTTTAAATATTTAGTCCTGGATTATGGATGACAACATGGAAATGATAATGGAAAGACAATAGAGAGATCAAGGCTAGTAGCTTGAGGATCTATTTATGTACCATCATGATCAACTAGAAGTCATGCATTGCATTTGTTTTGCTTCTGGAAAACTGTTCAGCAAAATCAGTATGACCGCATTTAATGAGCGGTATTACCACAAGTCGGTAGTACCAAAATCAAGTTGGCAGTATGTATTTTCCAGAGAGCATGTTTTTGAATTTTTTTCTTGAAATCCCAAAATCGGTATGATTGCAAGTGATAAGATGTATTATCGAAATATAGTTGGTGTTACGTAATTTACAGAGAGTATGTTTTTGGGAGTTTTGATCTCCCTTGAGAATTGGCATGACCGCATTTCTTGAGTGGTATTACTGCAATACGGTGTACCGAGTTTTTACATGGCGGTACGTTATTTCCAGAGAAGGTGTCTTTTTGAGTATTTTGATTCTCTAGAAATCGGTAGTTCTGATCTAACCGAAAGGTATTATCGCTGAACGGTAGTACCGAAGTTTACTTGGAGGTAGTACCACACCTTCTGCAACAGCTAAGTTTAGAAGCATTTAATGTAGGTATATTTTAGTAATTAATGGCAATCACATTGTGGGACTAATATTTTCCATGAGTTGGATGAATAGGTTATGTTCCATGATAATAGAGACTTTGGATGGCATCATGAGTTGATCATTATCAAGTCAAGATTCAAGAAGAGGATACATCATGTGTTGATGCACATCAAGATCCCGAAGAAGAGATGATTATGACTTGATTGACAAGAGAAGACCCATCATGTGTTGATGGAGGGCATGTGAAGGATGCATCATGAGTTGATGCATATCAAGACAATGACCCGGACTAGAAGTGAAGATGTGCGTCATCAAACTTCAAGAGGATGCTCAACGCAAATGTATAACTAGCTAGGGCTAAGGATGTGTTTCTAGTCTTTTACCGATCTTGGTGTTTGGTTGGAAGCCTGAATTGCTAGTATAGGATTGTCGTACTATTAAGAGGGGTTTTGTCTAGTAGCTTGAGTCTCATCATGTGTTTATAGCTTAATTTTCCTTGCTCTAGCTCTCCGTGGCATGATGTTATTATTTACGAATGTGTTTTGCAAATAGTTGAAGCTCATGCATCTAATCCTTGTAGCATGCGACTATACTTTGCAAATAGTTGAAGTCCATGTACCTACTCCTTGTGGTATGATCTAAGTTTACAAATATGTTTTGTAAATTGTTGGGATTCATGCATGTTCCCTTGATATGGTCTAAGATTGCTTGTTGCCATTTCCTTGGACTTAGACCATGGTTGTGACTCTATGGAGTTCTTATGCTTTCTGCATTGATCTAATGTGTTTGAGATCATGCAATCAGGTGGGTTGTGTAGTCCTCTAAATAAGCTTTCAATAGAGTCCAAAATCATTCAATTCCGACATCGGAGTCAAAATTTATGACCTTTTTTTCGAGTGTCATCTGTGCTGAAATTGGTCTGCGGTAATACCGCCTGAGAGGAGTGGTACTACTGCCGAGCGGTAATACTAGATTTGTAGAGCGGTACTACTGCACTAAACTTAAAATGGCTAGTTTTTTAGTATTTAATGCACGCTTTCAGACTGTTGAATAGTGATCGTGGTAGTACCGGGTTTCTACAGCGGTATTACCGCAAATACTAATTTTTGCTAAGTTTCATCTCCAACAGCTAGTTTTGTGGTAGGGACTATAAATACCCCTTTGGCCGATTGAGAGATAATTTTTTGGCACTCCACTTCATTTTCTTGAGCTAGTGTGAGCTTCTCCTCTCAATTGTGCATGTGTTGCACATTTTGAGTAAGAAGAGAGATCTCTAGTTGTATGTGTTACATCTAGATGTGGATTTCATACCCACTTAAGCTCGTGCATTCGTTGCACATGGTGAGAGTAAAGCAAGGGTCTTGGCTTATTACTCTTGGTGTTTGTTGGCACCTAGACGGCGTGGAGGCGTTGTGTCTGGTGATCTCTTCAAAGAAGATTGTGAAGAGGCCTGATGTGTTGTGAAGGTTGGAGCTTACCTACCCAGAGCGGGAAAGAGCTACCACTAGTGGAATTGAGGTGTTTGGCTTAATTCGTGGAGCCGGTCCAATTCGTTTGGGTTTACCTCAACGTGGATTAGGGGAACTGGCAAGTTTCCGAACACCATAGTAAAACATCCTTGTATCATTGTGGTTTGTTCTCTTGTGTTTTACTTTGTGCAATTTATATTCCTAGAATTAAATTGCTTTCATATCTTTGTATGTTTGCCATCATTGTCAATAGTCTTAGCTTGTTGGTGCACAGTCAAAACTAGTTGATTTAGGTTTTAATTGAGCAAAACCGAATTAATTTACGCTTCCGCATTACAAACTTGGTTTTAGCCAAAGAAAATTTTAAAACTGCATATTCACCCCCCTAGTCAGCCTTGTCGATCTTACACCGGGCACTATCCCCCAACTCTGTTTAATTGGGCTCACTTGGGAGTCCACAGCTAGCGAGAGGGAGACGAAGCCAAGCGTCGTCCCCCCATTCTCTTTTTGATTGGGCTCGCTTGGGAGCCCAAACCTAATGAGGAGGTGAAGCCAGGCGTCGCTCTCCATACTCTTTTAGATTGGGCTCGCTTGGGAGCCCAGAGCTAGCGAGGGGAGGCAAAACTGAGCGCTGTCCCCCATACTATTGTTGATTGAGCTTGCTTTGGAGCCGAAACCAGCGAGGGAGAGGCGAAGCCGCGGTCCGTCCCCCTATTTTTGATAGGGCTTCGGGGGAGCCCTGAAGCTAGCGAGGAGGAGGTGAAGACAAGCATCATCCTTCCTACTTTTTGATAGGGTTCCAGGGAGCCCTAAAGTTAGCGAGGAGGAGGCGAAGCCGAGCGCTGTCCCCTATACTTTTTTAATTGGGCTCGCTTAAGAGCCCACATCTAGTGAGGGGGGGGGCGATGCCGAGCACCGCTGTAGGATCAAGGATAACCGACTAGAGGGGGTGAATAGGAGGTTTTTAAACTCTTTAAACAATTTAACGAGATAAGTCAATTAATAACTTAGTCTAAACAAGTTATACTTCTAGCTAAACAATACATGCACAAAGACCAAACTAGAAATATAAATGCGGAAGAGTAAAGACTAGAAATAACCACAATGAGACAACGATGTTTTCCCGTGGTATCGAAGACTTGCCGGTCTTCACTAGTCCACGTTGAGGGAGCTTGAACCAATCAAGCCGACTCCACGTATTAAGCCTTTCCTCGATCACTATTGGTTGTTCTTCCTCCACTCCAGAGATGGTGAACACCAAACCACTCACAATTTAGGCACCGGGCCTCTTCACAATCTTCTTGAAGAGATCACCGTGCAATCACCGTCAAGCCGTCTAGGAGTTTGGCAAAACTCCAAGAGTAACAAACCAAAACCTTCGCTTGACGACACTCAAGTGCAAGAGGATCAACTAGAATGATGAATGCACTTGAATGAGCTTAACAACCTCCCAATGAGTGAACAAATGAATTTGAGGAGTTGGATGAATGCACAAGGCTCAAAGGATGTTAAATGTAGTCTAGCTGACTGCCCTTGAGCAGTTGGGGGGGTATTTATACCACCCACCAACAAAAACGACCGTTGGAGAGTCATACCCAGAAAAGTGGCGAAATGCGGTATGACCGCCATCTAAGGTGCGGTACGACCGCACCCGAGACTGAGCACTGTAACGGTTAGAACAGTGGCATTAAATGACCCTGACATAGCCGTTGAACAACCCTTGCGGTATGACCGCCAACTAATTTTCGGTACGACCGCAACTTCCGGTTATACCGCACATAGGAGCGGTACGACCGAATGAAGGGTTTCCAGAAACGACGAGATGACATGCTCTCTGTAAAATTTGTACCGCCATTTGAAATTCGGTACAACCGTAGATCGGTACGACCGTTTCTCAATTTCGGTACGACCGATTTTCTCGGAGAGGTCTGAGTTAAAAATGCATCTGTTCTGGTAAAACTCAACCGCCAACTAAAAAACGGAATGACCGCAATGCGGTAGTACCGCTCAAGGATCCGGTCGTACCGCATTAACGCTCGATTGGCTGAGGAGTTCAAGAAACGGTAGTACCACCTAGTAACATGCGGTCATACCGCACCAAACGGTACAACCGCTGGTGAGATGTCGGTTGATCCGATTTTTGATACCTTCCTTAGAAGCTTTTTGGAAAACGAAACCAAATGCATGCATGATCCTAAATTTGATCCATATTGCACAAAACTATGTTATCAAGGTACTAGTCAAGATCCCTCTTAATAGTACGGCATTTATCCTAAAATCCGGTCTTTCAAACAATTCTCCTAAGACCGGCAAAATAGAAAGAAGGGATCCTAGTCTACTTATATCTATTTTTGAGCCGAGTAGATCAGAAAACCTTTATCGAACCGTTCAACGCGCATCTTTTACGTCATCATTAACCACCAATTGATCTTCACCTCGTAGACACCCAATGAACATGTTAAATCAACATTCACATATAGTCATTAATTACCAAAACAATTTTAGGGTCCTAGATGCTTTCAACCGCCCCCATACTCTTTTTTATTGGGCTCGTCTGGGAGCCCAAAGCTAGCGAGGGTGGGGGCGAAGACGGGCGCCGTCCCCCATACTCTTTTTGATTGGGCTTGCTTGGGAACCGAAAGCTAGCGAGGGGGAGGCGAAGCTGGGGGCCGTCCCCATACTCTTTTTCATTGGGCTCACTTGGGAGCCCACCATTAGTGGGGGCAGGCGAAGCTGAGCACCGTCCCCTATATTATTTAGAGCGACAAGGGTTTGGTGTGCTGGAGCACGACTTGCGAGGTCTGTTCGTCGAGGTGAGGCCTTCGAAGTGAGAGACTCCCTAATCACTGAAGTGACGCCTTCGGAGCGACTGGGGTTTTGCACGATGGAGCACGATGTGCGACATCTTTTCACCAAGGCGAGAGGCTCTCTAGTCACCGAGGCGAGGCCTTCAGAGCAACTAGGGTTTTGCGTGATGGAGCATGATATGTAATGTCTCTCCGCCGAGGTGAGGCCTTCGAGGTGGGAGACTCCCTAGTAACCAAGGCACGGCCTTCGGAGTGACTAGGATTTTGCGTGATGGAGTATGATATGTAATATCTCTCTGCCGAGGCAAGGCCTTCGAGGTAGGAGACTGCCTATGAGCCGAGTCGTAGCCTTCGGAGTGACTAGGGTTTTGTGCGATGGAACATAATATGTCATGTCTCTCCACCGAGGCGAGGTCTTCGAGGCAGGAGACTCCTTAGTCGTCGAGGCGCGGCCTTCGGAGCGACTTGGGTTTTGCGCGATGGAGTGTGATATGTTGTGTCTCTTCACCGATGCGAGGTCTTTGAGGTAGGAGACTCCCTAGTTGCTGAGGCGTGGCCTTCAGAGCAACTAGGGTTTTGTACAATGGAGCGCAATATGCCATGTCTCTCTGTCGAGGCAAGGCCTTTGAGATGACAGACTCCCTAGACATCGAGGCACGGTCTTCAGAGCGACTAGGGTCTTGCGCGATTGAGCATGATATGCAATGTCTCTCCGCCGAGGTAGGACCTTCGAGGCGGGAGAGTCCCTAGTCATTGAGGCGTGGCCTTCGGAGTGACTAGAGTTTGCATGATGGAGCGCGATAGCTCACCCCCACATGGGTGAGTTAGTGTTCACTGGGGCATTTGAGCCATGTGTGGTGTTTTATTTATACACGCATGCTTGCGGAGGGCATCGATGCGCACAGGGGCTCGAAGCCACGTGCGGTGTCTTATTTATACACTTCACACTCGCGTGAGTGAGTTAGTGTAGACCAGGGCATTTGAGTCAGCGCGGTGACTTATTTATACACTTCACACTCGCGTGAATGAGTTAGTGTGTACCGGGGCATTTCAACCATGCGCAGTGTCTTATTTATACACTTCACACTCGCGTGAGTGAGTTAGTGTGCACCAGGGCATTTGAGCCTTGCGTGGTGTCTTATGTATACACTTCACACTCGCACGAGTGAGTTAGTGTGCACCGGAGCATTTGAGCCATACGCGGTGTCTTATTTATACACACTCGCACGAGTGAGTTAGTGTGCACGAGGGCATTTGAGCCAAGTACTCAAGTTTCTTTATGTGAGTAAGATATGGGGTGATGTAGACCATGCGAGGGCGCTGGGAATAATATTCTCCTATACATGCCCATTGTTTCTAGATGGTGTGAAGTTTAGTGCTCTTCCTGTTTTGATCATGCAAATGCTAACAAATATAACCTAGATGCTAAGATCTTTGCCCAGAAGTAGTTATCTATTGATAATTTGACGAGTCAGAGCCTTAGAGGAAAACTCAGGATATAGGGCGCCTGAGGTGACCATGTTTGGTCAATACCCAAGCAGTTATCGTCGACTGGACTGGCCATGTGCTTAACTGTCAACGAGAAGGTAGAATAACAGGGAGTAACAACTATCATATTGAAATGCTGACAACAAGTTTTGATTAAAAACACATAGCAAAATGCTAGCAATGCCCCTGCGACTCTCCCGAAAAAACCATTTCATCAAGCAAATGCTAGGTATGAATCTAAGGCTGACTAGCAGGCTGAGAAGTACAGATCCCTTACTTGTTCGTGTTGCAACATGGGTCATGGTGCTTAGCTGTTGTATGACTAGAACTGGGAACAACTGGAATCTTGAGTAGGTGTGTAGCTAGACTGAGTTTCTATTGTTCTCCTTGTTGCCATGCTGCTGGAACTGACTCATGCATTTTTGTGTTAAACTAAACTAGGTCTTATAGTCTGTTACTGGCCAGCTTAACAAATGCATCTTTGTCGCATCGCTCACTCAGACAAGCATTTAAGTGGAATGAACTTGTAGGATGGTCGATTGTGTTGTGGTGGTGCCTCAGCCAGGTGTTGGAGGAACTGGAGCGAGCACTGGGCTTGGTGCGAGGTGGTGGTTCCGCCACAGGGGTACACAACTGCTAGGTGAAGTGCCGTGCTGGAGGCATGGTGGCTTCGGGATCGGTGGCAACGAAGCCGCACCGTCGTGCATGAGGAGGGTGATGTCGGAGGGGTACCCCGCACGGAGCCGGCTCAATGCTGGAGGTGCCGAGGCCGGAGCCGATGGCACTACAGAGGGGACCCAAGGTGGCGCGAGGCGGCCAACGTGAGGGCACCGAGGGGTGCTGCTCCAGAGGTTGTACAAGGCGCTGCAGGGTCACCACAAGGTGCCCTGAAGGAGTTGCAGCTGCCGCATCCGAGGTGGGCCAAAGGGGGGCGCCAGGGCCAAAGGCGGGGCCAGCAAGGTGGAGGCGCACTGAGGCTACTGCTTTGGAGGGTGGTGGTGCCAAAGGGCCAAAGCCGGCGAAGGCCCGAGGTGGAGGTGCTACGCGGAGGGGCACTAAGGGGGCCCGGAGCCAGAGGCGAAGCTGGCGAAGGCCCGATGTGGAGGTGCCGCGCAGAGGGGCGTCGAGGGGGCCGGAGTCAGAGGCAAAGGCAACGAAGGTGAAGAATCTAGACCCACCATTATGAGTTAATAGAGTATTTTAGTAATTAATAACAATCATCATGTGGACTAACATTTTTTATGA
This sequence comes from Ampelocalamus luodianensis, assembly GCA_036346255.1. Classification (NCBI taxonomy): domain Eukaryota; kingdom Viridiplantae; phylum Streptophyta; class Magnoliopsida; order Poales; family Poaceae; genus Ampelocalamus; species Ampelocalamus luodianensis. The sequence continues at coordinate 18,098,086 of CM070622.1, read as the reverse complement.
GTTGGTGAAATAGGTTGAGTACCATGATGATGAAGACTTTGGGTGGCATCGTGAGTTGATTATCATCAAATCAAGATTCATGATGAAGAATGTTATCATGTGTTGATAAGTAACAAGACGAGATCCCTAAGTAAAGAAAATTATCATATGTTAATGATATTGAAGACAAGATCCCGAAGTAAAGAAGATCATTATGTGGTGATGATATTCAAATCAAGAACTTGGAGTAAAGAAAATCATCATGTGTTGATGATTATCAAGTCAAAATTCGAGATGAAGGATATCATTCTGTGTTGATAAGCATCAAGACAAGATCTCGAAGTAAAGAAAATCATCATATGTTGATGATATTGAAGACAAGATCTCGAAGTGAGGAAGATCATCATGTGTTGATGATATTCAATTCAAGAACTTAGAGTAAAGAAAATCATCATGTGTTGATGATTATCAAGTCAAGAACCTAGACTTGTAGTGAAGATGTTTGTCATCAAGTGATCACTCCAATATGGATGCTCAAGGCAAATGTATGATTAGCATGGGCTAAAGATGTGTTCCTAGTCTTTTAATAGTCTCGGTGTTTGGTTGGAAGACCGGATTGGTAGTATAGGTTGTTGTACTATTAAGAGGGGTCTTGTATAGTAGCTTGAGTCTCATCATATGTTGATAGCTCAATTCCGCTTGCTCTACTGCAAATATGTTTTGCAAATTGTTGAAGCTCAAGAATTACCTCTTTGTAGCATGAGACTATAATTTGTAAATAGTTAAAGTCCATGCACCTACTCCTTGTGGGATGAAACTAAAGTTTGTAAATATGTTTTGCAAATTGTTGAAGCTCATGCATTAACTCTTTATATTATGAGACTATAATTTGCAAATATGTTTTGCAAATGATTGAAGTTCATGCACCTACTCCTTGGGGCATGATACTAAAGTTTGCTAATGTGTTTTGTAAATTGTTGAAGTTCATGTATCATTCTTTGGCATGGTCTAAGATTGCTTGTTGCTTTTTTGGACTTAGGTCATGTGTTGGCTCTTTAGAGTTATGCTTTTTTTATTTGATTAAATATGTTTTGAGATTAATCAAACAGATAGGTTGTGTAGTCCTTTGAATAAGCTTTCAGTAGAGCCCAAGATGACTAATTATGACATTGGAGTCAAAAGTTATGACCATTTTTTTTGAGTGTCGCATGTGCTAAAATTTAGGCCCAGACTGACCGCCCCGGACCGACCGAAAGTCCAGTCTGACCGGCCTTATAAGGTCGATCAATCTTTTTCAAAGGCAATGTTTTTTAGTTTTCTTTCTCCTGGAAGTCCGGTCTGGACTAACTGGGGGTCCGGTCAAACCGAACCCTGTGAGGGAGGTCTGACCAGGGATTATTTGTAATGCTAGTTTTATAGCCATTGCATTGTAGCTCAGTCTGATCGGCCGTTGGTTGGCGGTCTGACCGGGTTTCGCTGTTTCCAGCCGTTTTAGCTTCCAACGGCTAGTTTTTGATGTGTGGGCTATAAATACCCACCATGGCCGATTGAGAGGCAACTCTTGGTATCCTATTTTACTCTCTTGAGCTAGTGTGATTTTCTCCTCTCAATTGTACATGTGTTGCACCTTGTGAGCAAAGGGAGAGGTTCTAGTTACATGTGTTGCAACTAGAATTGGATTGAGTGTCTAATTGTGTATGTGTTGCACTTGGTGAGAGTCAAGCAAGAGGCTTGGCTTATTACTCTTGGTGTTTGCTGACACCTTGATGGCATGGGGGCATCGTGATCCGGTGATCTTCTCAAGAAGCTTGTGAGAAGGTCTAACGTGTTGTGAGTGGTTTGGTGCTCGCCATCTCTGGAGTGGAGGAAAAACAACCCTAAGTGGATCGAGGTGTTAGTTCAAGTTGTGAGCCGGTACAATTCGTTTGGGCTTATCTTGGAGGTGTTAGCTTAATTCGTGGAGCCGATCCAATTCGTTTGGGCTTACCTCAACGTGGATTAAGGGAGATCGACAAGTCTCAGAACACCGCAGTAAAACATCCTTGTGCCATTGTGGTTTGCTCTCTTGTGATTTATTTTGTGCAATTTACATTTCTAGAATTAAATTGATTGCATGTCAAACAAGGATTACAAACCTTAACTTAGACTTAGAGTGTTAGTGCACGGGAAACTATAATCTTTAGGTTTTAATTGTGCAAAACCGAATTAACTCTCGCTTCCGCATTAGAAATCAGTTTTAGCCTTAGAGATTTTTAGAAAAGACTATTAACCCCCTCTAGTCGACCTCCTCGACCTTATAGAAGGCCCAGGGGCGTCACGTGGAGGTGGTGCTCTGGCAGGTGGCAGCGTTGAGGGGGGCCTGCACTGAGGGGGCCAGAGCCGGGGCAAAGCCGACTAGGTGGCCTCGAGGTACATCGTGTGGAGTGCTAGAGCGCTTGATGCCGTAGGAGCCGAAGGGGGGCATAGCTGCGAAGAAATGGGAGGCCAGCCTCGGTGCTTTGGGTTTGCCACGAAGGGGGGTTTTGGCACTTCGGGTCTACTCGGAAGGGGGGTTTGACACCCCTCATTGCTTTTAAAAAGCATACTTTCAGCTTCTCTTCAAAAGTAGCTTCTTGTCCAATCCCCACGGACGGACCTAATTGTCGTAGCATCAAGATTAGACAGTAGGTACGGAGTACCCTTTAGTCTTGGGAGGGGACCGAACAGGAGAGGAGCCAAGAGTATGAGAAGGATGAGTGTGTTATATTATGAGTGTGAATGAATGAGGGAGACCCCCTTCTTACATGCCCTTAGGGTCATATATATGGGGGCTAAGAAGGGAAATAACCCTTGCCTTACATTGAGAGAGGGGGGGTATTTAGGTATATTTTTATGGATACACCACATGGACCTAGTCCATACACACATGACTTATCCCTAGGGTCTCCTGAGTATAGCCGACGACCCTTGGGGGTGGGGGCACCCTTGGTGCCCTCCTACCACAAGAATGACATGATAAATAGTTAATTCCTACCACTCATAAGCCTGATTGTGCTCTTGTAGATCTTATTCACCTTGACAAGCATAAGTACTAGTATGATATAAAATTACACCTTAGTAATTGTCACACAATTGTTTTACAAACACTGATAAGGATATTTGGTTGCTCGCCAATAGACTTTGGAAAGTGAGTTGAGGGTTGAGGCCAAGAGGATGGACTACCATGAGTTGGTTGGGAGTCCATCTCCTGACCTAATAGACTTTGGAAATTAAGTTGAAGGTGAGGCCAAAAGAGTGGACAACCACTAGATGGTTGAGGGTCCATCTCCTAACTTGAGACAAATAAGGACTAGAACCTTGTGCTAAGTAACAGACATGGAAATCGCTCAACCATAGGTTTGGTGTATCCAACCTAGCTTAGTACACTATCCATTCCAATCGAATATCTATAGGTGGCACCTGCTTTAGTGGTAAAGGGCATCCGCAGGTTTGAAAAGGGGTGGGATAGGAGTGGGCCCGAAGGGTCACTCGTTAATCTTCACAACGGTAGGTCTATTCAGCATCGGACCGTGAATTCTGCCATTGGCAGGTGGTCTCTCGATGGCTGTTTGGCCAAGAACATACTAGGTAGAGGCTAGAAAGGAATAGTAGTGAAAATGATTTGTTATCTCAACTTAGTCGCACGCGAATGTGCTACATGTTTATAGTTTGACATTACGAGTTTGATATATCTTGTGGGTAAAGTTGACCACCTCTGCAGAGTATAATCAATAGTATTCAAATACGCCGTGCTTCTGGTTAATGGAGCTGTGTTCATGGGTGATTCTAGCAAATGAGGCATAAGTAGAGATTTTGAGATGTTAATGTGGTAATTATAGATGTTGAAAGCCCCCTCTCTTATTATTATTATGGTTTTATTGTTTCTAAAGCCAAAGTGCTTTACTTCAAAGAAATGCATCCACACTCACAATATGGTAACCCTCAACAATCAATTGAAACACCGACAATTAATTAAATGGTTTTTCCATGTGGTTTGCTGAGTATAGTTGTACTCATACTTGCTAAAACATCAATAGAATAAACTTGGGAAGACACTAGAGAACCATACGAGGGAGGATTAGATGGCCCTCTCGATGGTGATGACTACTGGTACTAGGTCTCGACCACACTCAAGCGTGTCTATGGTGTTGAAGGTTCTTTTGTCTTGTAATACATAAACTTTGGGATTGGAAGCCCGTGGTAGTGTAAAAACAGGATGTTAAGCCACACTCTCTTGTAATTAAAGTTTGGCTTTTATGAATAAAACATGAGCATGCTTGATGTACTCATTCTTTCTTTGCAATTGAATTTGATGACACCTAAAATGGGGTCATCACATCTTGTACATCTGATTAAACATTTTGGTTCGGACGGTTCATCTATCGTCCATAACAATCCAACGACTCACGCAGAGCACTCCCACTCGTTCATTATCGCGCATGACTAATCGCCTGGACACAAAAATTTATTCTGCTATAGGCTATAAGCGAGCTCACACCCATAGGCCACAACGGTGCCCCTCTTCCCTCTCGCATCTTCCTCCTATGATTTTCCCCAATACTCTCCCCCCACACTTATCCTTCTCCTCATCTCCATGTTCTCCTAGCTTCCTCTCCATACCCCTTCTCTACCCGGACTAGCGAGGTTAGAGAATTGTGGTGGTGCACTGGACGGTGCCTAGAGGAGCCGCGGCAGCAAACGACATGCAGAGGACTGCGGTGTGGCAGGCGACGAGTTGGCGACATGGGTCGGTGATGAGGCACTAGTCCAGCCTTGCGTGCTAGATCCAGGCCCTTCGTTGACATCTGGAGCTTGAGCCCGAGCACGTCGGCGCCGTCATTGAGGGCGACGCTGGTGAGTTTGGTGTTTGTTGCAGCTATAGGTTTTTTTTGTTGCAACAGGTGATTTGAGATGTTGAAATGAGTTTTTTTTTTTCAGATTTTTTAATATTGCAATTGTTTCCACTAATTATTTCACAAACGAAATCAAAATGTCGACGTCGTCATCGAGGGTGACGTCGGTGAGTTCGATGTTTGTTGCAGCTATAGTCTTTTTTTGTTGCAACAGGTGATTTGAGATGTTGAAATGAGATTTTTTTTAGATTTTTTTAATATTGCAATTGTTTTTGCTGATTATTGCACAAATGAAATCAAAATGTCAACGTCGTCATCGAGGGTGGCACCGGTGAGTTCGGTGTTTGTTGCAGTTATAGTGTTTTTTTTTGTTGCAACAGGTGATTTAAGATGTTGAAATGAGATTTTTTTTTCAGATTTTTTTAATATTGCGATTGTTTCCGCTGATTATTGCACAAATAAAATCAAAATGTTTCATAAGTTAGCCTCAAATGTTAGGCCTCTTGAGACGCTTGATGGTTTTTGTTACACACTGATGGTTTTTGTTGCTCTCCGGTGGATATGTTGTTGCGTCTAGTGTTCTGGTTTGTCACACTAACAATGTAGGAAGAAAAGCAGCGCTTCATAGATTTTTTTTTCTGTGGCAGCATGTTTCTTGTTGTGCACACTTCTTTTTGGTGAGACACGTGAGGGTGATTATTTTTGTGGTGTTGAGTAAGAGATAGGACGAACGAGGCAAGTTGCCATTATGAGCATCTGATGGCTGACGAACCGTCCGACACTAGTAGTTTCCTTTTATATATGGCGTAGTTAGAGAGAAAACACGATAAGCAAAATTCATTTTGAGTTCTGATGGTGTGCTATTACGACAAGACAGTTTATATCCCACCTGAAGAGGGGCATAAGATCTTGTCATCTTGGTGATTTGATCAGGCTCTAAAGCTAGCCTTAAAATTCCAAAATACAGACCTAAAAAGTTGGCGATGCTAATGCCTAAATCTGTCACCGAACCGATTACATGTAGTAGTTGACTAGATATATCGTATGCGCAGTCCAAGGCACAACTATTATCATAAAGGCAGATAGCTTTCTCAGAACACATCCATCACATTCACGAGATGTATTATAGGGTTTGTTTGGTTTGTTACCAGCGTAAACTAAACCAAAGTTTGGTAACGCTAATAAAAATTGGCTATCGTTTGGTTTGCTACTAATATATCGTAATGCCAACGAAATCCAATGTCACGCGGGCGATTCGAGGGTGAGGAAATTGCTCACCAAAAATTTGGTAACGCCAAAGTTTGACTTTGCCGCAATCCAATTTTGGCAAAATGAACGTTGTTTGAATTACGACCAAGCCAAATTTTGTTGTTACCAAAATTTTGGTGAGCAATTTCCTCATCCTCGGATTGCCCGCATTTGACATTGGATTTTGTTGATATTACCAAATATCAGTAGCAAACCAAACGATAATTAATTTTTATTGGTGTTACCAAAATTTGGTTTGGTTCACGTTGGTACCAAACATGCCCTTTATGCCTTGCCAGTCAGGCTGTACAAATAGAGCTAAAACAGGATAATCCAGCTCTAATTTGTGAACCCGACCTGATTAAAATCACAAATAGGCAACCAACAACTTATAGCTTTCAAATTCACAGGGTCATCCATAAACATATAGCATGCAAAATCAGGAAGGCGGAAGTTTTCATAAGGTCAGAGAAATAGCACAACACAGTAACATCACCATAAATCATTATTTATTCTCTTAAGATTCATAGCATGTCCAAAGAAAAGAAAAAACTCATGAGGTTCTAGCTAAATCATAGGTATTATTATTTATTAGTAAGTTCTATAACAAGTAACTTCATAAGTAAAACAGATAAAACTCCACTGAAACAAGAGCAGCGCTATCTAATTTCTTGGTATGGTAAAAAGCTTGGCTTGGCAGGGAACCCTTAGTTGGAATTTACACCAGCAGAGTCAAGAAGGAAACCGGGGTGTAGGGCTTCTTGATCTTCAGGTTTAGTTTTTGTCGGTTGGAGCAGTTGGACGCACTCTTTGACTTTGGCCGACAACATGTCAGAAGAACAAAGCAGCATTACCACATCAGAATTATCTAGCTCAAGTAACATTCCAGTGATTTTACTGGCAAGATCAGGCTGCAACAGAAAACACACGACAAGTTAGTGCAAAACTAGGTCCCTTGAGTATTTTGAAAGACATAAAAATGTAGATCAAGATAAGGAGTAAAGTAGACAAAAATAAAGAATTACCCGATAGCTCTCAACCAGTGGATATAGCCTATTCCCAAGCATATTCTTTTGTTGGTCAGGTGGAGCAGCAGCCAGCAAGTTGTTGAAAGCATCATTAACTGATGAAACAGAGTCACCATGATGAATAGCCAGGTCATTGGTCATAACATCAGCTGGGATGTACTTTGAATGACCAAATTGCTACATAAGTTCAACAGGTAGAAAGTTAAACTCTATAGAGTGAAAAGCAAATCAAGTATAACAGGAATACAATATTAGTAAATCAGCAACATGACTATCACAAGACCACCTAAATACCTATGATCAAATTGGCCATAGTAATAATGTATGTACTAGACGAACAACATATGAATGTGTTCAGCCATAGATGGAGACCCCCTCCCCCTAGAATAAAGGAAACTAACAATTAAGTACTTTGCAATAAGCCACATAACAAGTACTAATAAGATTAATGGAGCTAAAAAAAGAGTATGGGGCTAACATAAATGGAAGTATGAGACTAAAACAGAGCAATGTTCCAAAAATACTAAATATCAACATGATCAAGTAGACAAATCATACCTGTCGGGACATAGACATAAAATCTTTAGCTGATTGTGCATGTGAGACATAGTTAATAGTGTGGGGATGAGGCAACATATTCCCATTCATCCTCCCCATGTTGTTTCTGTACTGTCTTGGGGTATGTGGCATCTGTGGAGAAAGTAAATAAGATTACAATCTGTGCATTTGAATATATGAAATTTGAATAGATCAAGACAAGAACATACAAGTGGTGAATGTATTTGTTGGATATTATGTGGTGAGGGGAACATATTCTGCCTCCATTCTTGACCGAATCCCATGGGTGGATACACAAATCCATGTCTTGAAGAACCTTGCGGGAAATGCGTACTAGGATGGGCAAAGTAAACATGAGGATATCCTGTGGGGATTACAGAGCCTGCAGCTCCTACCATTGTAGCAAGTTCAGCAAAGCGTTGCTCCAGTCTCGCTCGTCTGTCCTCTTTCCTTTGAGCAATAGCAACGTACAATGGTTTGCCATAAAACATAACACCTGCTTAATCCAAGCAAAATAACATTGTGAGTATTTTGATACCAATAGTTTATGAGTTGTTGCAAAAGAATAGAAGCTAACCGCGCATGTTGCTTACAGCACACTTTGCTTCCTCTGGCGTGCTATAACATACAAAGCCAAATCCTTTGCTGATGCCCTTCTCATCACGCATAATCCTTACTGATGTAATGTTTCCAAATTCATGAAAACATTCACGAAGAGCATTATCATCAACTTTATCATTAATATTTTTTATATAGACATTTGACCCCTGTGAGATATACATTTGTAAATGACAGATTTGGACACATATATGTGAATATACATGATGAAACATAGAGAACACATAGAAAATAGAAGAATGAAACTTACATTGCTCTTAGTGATTATTTCATTTCTCTTCTCCTCATGTAAGCGCTGCAAATATTGTTTCCTTTCAGCCTTCTTTTGCGCCTTTGCCACATACAAGGTTTTTGATCCTGATAAAAATTTTAAAAGCAATATTAAATTAAAGCTCATAGATCAAACAATGTTTCATTGTGAAGTGAAAATACTTATCATTAGTTCCTTATCTAATACTCCCTCCATTGTTTTTACTTACGTTTTTCACTTTTCATGGTTTCCAAGATGCGGCTTTGACCGGTACTTTTTATAACTTTACATTAAGATGTACTAATAAATTATAATATTATGAAATTATAGCCAGTCTAGATTGTTTCAAACCTAGTGGTGCCACAGATTCTAGGACGTCAGGTAAAAAGAACGGACAAAGTATCAGATTAATGAACTTACCAAGTGGCATCCCATTCATGGCCTCTTTTGCTTTCTTGGCACTTTCTGGGTTTTGGAAACTGACAAACCCAAAACCCTTAGATGTCCCGTCATCTGTCTTCATTATCTTCACACTAATTATTGAACCAAACCGAGAGAACTTCAACTTAATAAGCTCCTCTGTTATGTCATCATCCAGATTCTTCATATATAAGTTAGTGTATCTGTCATCATTATTGGCAGATCGTTCACTCTTCTTAATGAAAGTTGCAACACGCCTACACAATACAGTTGATCTTTGTCAAAACAAAACTGTGTAAGGACTAATATAAATACTAATATAACAAGAGCAAGACAAACTCAATTTAACATTAAGAAAGTAATGTTGTATTGCAGAAGACACAAACTTACAGTTGCCTGTCACCAAAGTGAGAGTTGTTAAGATTCTCAATCGATGCATCTGCTGATTCTTGCGATGTAAATTGAACGAATCCATAGCCTCTACTTGTCCCATCCTCATTCCTGGCAACTTTACAAGATAATATATCTCCAAACTTGGAGAATAATTCTTGAAGACTTGCATTGTCAACAGAATCACTAAGGTTCTGCAAATTAATATAAAATCCACTTAGTACTTACATATGGCGATGCATAGTGAGATATACGAACATGCGATGAAAGATATTGCTATTTTTGTACCTTAACAAACACATTTCCAACACCGCTTCTCCTGGCATCTGGATCTCGATTAGACCACATTACTCTGATTGGCTTATCCAAAAGAAGGCTATGATTCAGCTTCTCCAATGCAGTCATGGCTGTTAATTGTTAACAAACTAGTCAAGATTTTAACCAATAGTCTATCTATAAAAGAAAAGTTAGTTAGCACATAAGGACATTAAGTTTAATAATAAAATCATTGAAAAAACAAGGCAAGAGATGAAGAAGCTCACGAGAGTAGATAAGGTGCTTCCATGCACTTGGTTAAAATAAAGCAAGAATTTTGATAGAAGAAAAGCATACATTGATATCTTCACTACATTAATAGTAAACAAGTAATAGTATGCAACAAGCTTATGGTAAATCGAAGAGAGCTTCAACAAGACAATGATAGTCAATTTAATAGAAAAAGGCATGCAAAAAGAAAAATAAAGGGACAATTATGAAATTAAAAGATAGATAGTTGCAAACAATACACATACACAATATTCAAGGAGTTAAAAATTTTGACTATGTAAAATACTCCAAGTTTTCCTAAATAATTACTTCTACACATATTATAACCAATAGAAGTTCAAATCAATTTTGGCCACCTATCTTCACGTTACAAATATATCACCATGCATATCTCACTAGAAAGACCACACTTGAAAAACCTTAAGATACATGTAAAAGGAGGTAAATATTAAACAAAAACATGGTCAATTTCCTCAGGTACAAGATGACATTATTACCACTAAAGGACCATACTTTAGATGAATTCTACTCCAATTCCTTACATGGTCAACTTCTTTATTTTTTTAAAAAAAATAGTAAAGTACATTGTAGGTCCCTAAACTTGTCCGATTGAGTCACTTAGGTCCCCCATCTATGGAACTGCACAACCAGCTACCTAAACTAGTTTAAGTATGTCACTAGAGGTCCCAAAGTGGGTTTGCTAGGTTTGACCGCTGGCGCGTCACGTTGACCAGTGCCAGCGTGGTGTGGGGGTCCCATGCTGCCCTCCCCATCACCTTGTTCAACGCCGCCTAGCTCTTCAACGGCCCCGTCGAGCGCCTCTTCCTCTTCCGCTACCCCGACCCAGCCTCCTCCCTCCCCCTCCTCCACTCCTCCCTCTCCCTCACTTCTACCCTCTCGCCGGCACCCTCACCCACCCTAGCCTCCCTCACGCACTCTTCCTCTACTCCCATGGCGATGCCCTCGTCTTCCTCCTTGCCAAGTCTGACCGTCCCAACGATTTCGACCACCTCGTTGCCAGGTCCCCAAGGGACCTACGCAAGATGTGGCCGCTCGTGTAGTAGCTGTCGTCGCCCGGCCCAGGGACGACGGCAAATCACGCTCGTCACGGTGCAGGTCACCGTCTTCCTGAGTCACTGTCTCTACCTTGGCGTCTCCGTCCACCACGCCGCCCGTCAAGCTTGCCCCTCCCTCGCTCCTATAAAAGGCCTTCCCAGATGAGCTCTAGCACTCCACACCACTCCATCTCCCTCATTTCCTCCCTTTCATCGCTCGTGCGGCAAGTCGGCCACAACGCCTTCACCTTCCTCTACCCAGATCGCTCCCCCGCCAATGTGAACCGCGCCGCCTCGGTTAGGAAATTCGCAATTCCTTGCGCTCACAACATCCTCACCATCACCTTAACCCTTTCCCCCCAACAATTCCAGCTATGCATCGCTAAAGCGCCACCGCCACGGACGCCCTCCTCCACCACCTCGTGTCATCGCCACCAGCCATCTCTGGTATGACTTTGTCCCCATTTTCTCCAAAAATAGATTCCTCTTAGCCTTCTCATACTCACCCACCTCTTCCCCGGTCTATTTCCCCACCACTGCCGTCCTCCATGGCCACCGCCACCACTGCTCTCGCCACCGGCAGCCACTCCCCTAAACTCCCCACACCACCCTCTTCCTCGCCTGAGCCTCGCCGCTGGACTCGCTCGCGGGAAGAAGGACGCCGCCACGGCCCTCTACGCTACACGCCGCACTGGCACTAGTCAACATGACACATCAGTAGTCAAACCCAGCAAACCCACTTTGGGACATCTAGTGACACACTTAAATAAGTTTATGTATATGATTATGCAATTACATAGATGGAGGACCTAAGTGATCTAACCAGATAAGTTTAGAGACTCACAGTGTACTTTACTCAAAAGAATCATACATAGTCAAAATTGAAGTGTACATGTTTATCCTATTTAAAAGATTAACAATTGAATGGCAGGCCACATACAAGCTCAAAACCAACAGACTGCCTAGTTATCAGGGTGATTTAACTTAGGTTAAATCTTGACAACGACACACATAGGCATAGCTCCTACAAACGCCATGCAAGTGCTTGACGTAACTACAGGTGCTTCGATCTATCTAACAACACTTAAGACCGCCACCGAAACATATGATTACTTCCTCAGTTATTCAAAATAGGAACAAAATCATCCCAAATTATGCAAACAACCAATCTATCAAGCCCTGATTCGATCGAGGCGATCAAAATAACGCGGAAGCTAGCACGCATCGTCACACAAAGAAACGAGATCGAAACTGCGAATCGTGCACGAGTGCCGGAGTGCGTATACCGTCTGCTTGGGAGAAGTAGTTGACGTATCCGTATCTGAGGGAGCTGCTGGTGGCGTTGTCGCGGCAGATGCGCACGGACGTGACGGCGCCGACCTTGCTGAAGGCGTCGAAAAGGTGCTCCTCCTGCACGTCCTCGTGCAGATCGCCCACGTACAGCGCGGGCACCGTCGCGTTAGCCGCCGCCGCGGCCGGTGGCGCCTCCTCGTTCGCAGCCGCGGACGCCGACTCGTCCCCCGGCATCTCCTCCGCCGCCGCCACCTTCGGCACTTCGTTCTCCGACGCCGCCATGATCAACCGGACAGGGGGCGTCAGGGATCAGGGGCGCTAGCGCTCTGGACTGCAGGCTGGGGAAATGCGGGGGAGAGAGAGAGAGAGAGAGAGAGAGAGAGAATAATCAATCGGAAACGATCGGCGAGTTTTGGAGGCAGGCGAGAGCGAGGCGACGGTTCGGAAAACTCGCGAAAGCGAGGGGGAAGAGACGCCTCGAGGTCTTTTGTGTCGCGAGGGAGAGAGGTCGAGACGCACAGTTGGCTGCGCGTGAGAGGTCGAGACGCACAGTTGGCTGCGCGTGCGTTGCGGAAACCGCCCACGCCTGGGCCTGGGCCTGGGCCTGGACTCGGGCTCCCCAAACAACGCTGCGCCCGATACGCGACGCAGTGGCCACCCGACTCTCTCGGGTGCCGCGCGAACCCTACGAAAGAGTTTGGGGTTCCTAAAATGACACTTTTTTACTGGCCTGCGAATGAAATATTAAAAATAGCATTGTTATCATACGAAATTACTCTGACAGGTCACGTATCGCTAACTCAGTTCGCGAAAGGATACTTGACGAGCTCCCAACATGCGGTATGAACATGCGCATGCTACCTGCCATTGCCATGGTTTAGGAGCTCGCCATGTGTCTTCCTGTGGATTGGGTCCGTGGTATGTGCTTTGTTGCGACGATTTCGCATGATAGATATGTTATTTTTATCATAGGACCGTTTATTCATAAGTTACCGAATTTTTTTTTAAGTTTAAGTCACTTATTGTGACCATTAGATTAATATCCAATTATATGATATCTATTGGATCAATATCCAATCATATGACATATCAATCTCTATATAAATTCAATGATCACAACAAGTGATTTAAACTTAATAAAATTTCAGACAACTTAAAACTAGAAAAACCGTTTTATCATTTCATTCAATCATGGCTAGTTTTGCTGTTGCGTAAAAAAAAAAGCTAAATCAAGGGGAAAAACTCTCCAATCCAACGCCTTGCTTTCTCTGCTTCCTCCGCCTGTGCGCTGGGCCCGGGTTGTCGGCATCACAAATGGCCATCCTGTTTAGTGTGTTTAGTTCGGTGCGGCCACGCCTACCGAACTGCCCGCGCTGCCCTCCTCTGCCCCGCGATATTACCAGCCTGCCCTCGCCACCGCCCAGAGCACCCAGGGGCAGAGGCGTCCAAGGGTCCGTATTTGACTCCTCCCCGTTTCGTGTCGGCGACTCCTCCGCCTTTCCCCTCCTCCCGCGGCCACCCACCCGAATCCCGGATCCGAGGCGGCAGATCTGATCCGGCGATGGCGTCCACGGCGGCGAGGCGGCTGCGGGACCTGCAGGGGAAGCCGGGGAACAAGACGTGCGTGGACTGCGCGCAGCGGAACCCGCAGTGGGCGAGCGTCTCCTACGGGGTGTTCATGTGCCTCGAGTGCTCCGGGAAGCACCGCGGCCTCGGCGTGCACATCAGCTTCGTCCGCTCCGTCACCATGGACTCGTGGACCGAGGCGCAGCTCCGCAAGATGGAGGCCGGGGGCAACGACCACCTCAACGCCTTCCTCACCGCGCGGGGCGTGCCCAAGGAGACGCCCCACGTCGCCAAGTACAACTCCAACGCCGCCGCCGCCTACCGCGACCGCATCGCCGCGCTCGCCGAGGGCAGGCCGTGGACCGACCCGCCCGTCGTTAAGGAGACGCCCGGATCTGGCGCGCCTGCGCCCGCCAGGAAGCCGCCCCTTCCCGCCTCCGGTATGGGCAGCGGCGGCGGCGGAGGATGGGATGACTGGGACGACGACTTCCGGCCGGACATGAGGAGGAACCAGTCGGCGGGGTCGTTCGGCGCCGCGGGAGCTGAGTCGGGGAGTCAGCCGCCGAGGTCCAAGTCGACGGAGGACATTTACACGAGGCAGCAGCTGGAGGCGTCGGCGGCCAACAAGGAGAGCTTTTTTGCCAGGAGGATGGCGGACAACGAGTCGAAGCCTGAGGGGGTCCCGCCCTCTCAGGGCGGGAAGTACGTCGGGTTCGGATCCAGCCCGGCGCCGTCGGCGAATAGGAACAGCGGTGCTGCCCAGGACGATGTCATGCAGGTTGTCTCCCAGGTAAAAAGATCATCTTTTGTGCTATTATGCTATTCATCAGAACTTTGTCGTTGCAATTAACAGATTTGCGCACAGTTTCCCCATTAGAATGAGAAGAATATTTTTCATAGGTAGGGACGTAGGGTAATGATATCATCAATTTGCAAAAAGAAAAATCACTGTCATAAAGTTGGTTTCTTAAGATCTACAAACGGTGAAGCACTATGAATGGATGGCTATATTGCAACTATTGTTACGTATACATCACCTACAGTTTTATGAACTTAGGTTCCCTCTTCGACGTAATTACAACGCACTTTCTTAAGATACCTTTGTATCTTGGTCTTCATTAAGCTATACATATTGGCATAGGTCCGGGTATCACCTCTTGGCACCTGATCCTGATCATCAGCAACTACAGTTGTAGGTTGGCACTGTTTCCTGCACCTGCTGCAATGAATCTTTTGAGTACACTGTTCTAATCGAGGTCCTAAAGCCTAATGAACACTACAGAGAACAATGAAGCATGCTTAGGTCATTCTGTTTATAGGAGAGTAGACGAGCATAATGAGCTCTTCTTGTAATATGGTTACAGAAAGCCAACAACACTCTTCAAATTATATCAGCGAAAGAGCATCTGTGATTATCATTGGTGACTCAAGGTTTGATATGCGTGCATTTTGTTCCAAGCTTGAGATATCGTGCGGAGCATACTTTGGTCATGTGCATATCTAGTTGGACTCAGTTGTGTCAGCAGTGGACCTTGTTTTAATTTCATTTGTCTCATATGCTCTTCATTTTATCTTTTCAGGGATTTGGGCGCCTTTCGCTAGTTGCAGCATCTGCTGCCCAGTCTGCTGCCAGTGTTGTCCAAGTTGGCACACAAGAGTTCCAATCAAAGGTACCTTTAATTCTTAAGGCCCGATTCTTAGTATGCAATAATTGAATTTCCTGCATCTATTTTCTCGTGAAACTTGAATTGCTCTTTGAGGTTCACCGTGCTCACCTAGTGTCATGGTTAAATCTCGTTGTAATAATGCATCACACGGAACTCACCTGAATACTAATGTAATAGCAAGGTGTCTTCCAAGCAAGACTTAACATCACAATAGTTCTGTACCGTCTCCTCTTGGAGTAGTCTTAACTCAAGCATATTGTTCTCTTATAATCTATGCTGCATCTTAAGCCATATTCTTCTATTGGTAATTTTGATACAATACCTTTTTTATTATTATTGTGAACACTTTTTTCATGGCTGGAATTTGATTGAGAAAATCTTGACATGATCCATTGCTCCTTGAGAAACAATGTTACTGGGTGATAGACTGCACTAAAGCATGTCAATTTTTAGATTATTTATCCTTGTGTTACATCAGTATTTGTTTTTAACATTGTGCTTGTCTGGCATGCAGATGAGGGAAGGGGGCTATGATCAGAAGGTGAATGAAACTGTCAATGTTGTTGCCAATAAAACCGCAGAGATTGGAAGCAGAACCTGGGGGATTATGAAAGGAGTGATGGCGTTGGCCTCGCAAAAGGTCGAGGAGTATGCCAAGGAAGGAGGAATGGGCGGCTGGGGAGATGATTGGCAACGCGGGGAGCAGAACAGTGAGCCTTACCGTAGGTTTGAGCATGAGACCAACGGCAATGGCTGGAATTCTTCTCAAGATGGTTCGTCAAAGAATTACAATTCCAATTCTTGGGATGATTGGGATGACCAAGGGAGGAAGGATGAGCCTGCGAAACCACGCCAGAGCAGTGACTCCTGGGCCGGCTGGGACGATGGGAAAGATGACAGTTTTGATAGTTACAATCACAGCACCTCCAACAAGGGGAGCAATCAGAACAGAACCTCCAGTGGCTCATTTTGGACAGAAGGCGGCTTCCGCTGAAGCTTGGTCTCTTTTTTGAGAACTATATACTTGCAGAGTTGTTATATGTCAGAAAATGTGAGCGTCCGGTTGTTCTTATTATCCAGGATACTGAAATGGTCGAGTAAAAGAGTTTGTGTTTTTGTACCTTGTCTGCAACTGTTATGTCTAGTGGCATGTTTCCATGCTCAGGGCTCATTTGAAACTGCCATCCCAATTACTAAGAAATGTCAATTTGAAACTGTAATATACACAAACTTCCTTGCATATTCTTCATTGATTTTACTGATTCTGTCTTTCTTGGACATGCTATAGGTGTCTCAGCTCTGCCAAAATTTGTCGTTAATTGACAAGTCTTGCGAGTGGTGGCATATGGCCTGTCAATTTGGCTGTATGACTGTATTATATGATGATCTCATTGATTTTGCTTTGCTTGGCGCCAATCCACCAACTGAATTGATAAGGCACTGAAACCCTACGCTTTCTTTCCGATTGGCTCCTTTCCAGGTCCTTGATGCGACATGCCGCGTGATTTTGCTTTTTCGTTAGTTGCTTACAGGGAGAAGCTGAGGCGAGTACACTTTTGGAATGTTGCTAGGGAAGATGAGGCTGAAGGGATCAAAAGCCATATACTTCAGTGAGAGATTTCGTTTATGGTGGTTACAGTTTCTACCAAGAAACAGGAAGTAGGAAGTATTCTTAGGCATAAAATAATAATTGTATGCATCGAAATCCTCATGTCCAGCAGGGTATACTAGAAACAGACCATACAGCGAGGACAAACGTTGTCAAGGCTCGCTTAGTCAGTCAGTTAGAGCACATGCATGCCAATTTGTATCCCAAATACAACCATGTGGAGCATTAGCTTGAAAACTCCTTTTTTTTTCGTTACTCAAATTTTGGTGAACGATTTTCTCACCCTCGGATTGCCCACACGTGACATGGATTTCATTGATGTTACCAAAATTTTACAGGTATTACTAAATTTTGATAGCAAACCAAACATTAGCCATTGTTCATTGGCGTTACTAATACTTGGTTTGGTTTGTAAGGGTTGCAAACCAAACAGCCATTTAGTGTGGTTCTTCCGGAGATCCGGATCCTCTGTAGTACAACAGAGAGGTGTTGCTATAGTGCTATGAGTTTGCTACAATATCCAATGTGCATCACTGTAGCAACAATGCTTGGTCAAACTGTTTGGTGCTTTTTTTTGTTGCACGTCGCTGTAGCACTTGATCTGAGTTATTGGATTTCGATTGGATGATGGAGAGATGCTCATAATGCATCAGAATGTTCATCCTCTGCGTTTAGACATCTAATACGGATGATCCGTTTCCTTAATCCAGACTATCATAGAAGCTCTACGTTCTGGATTCAGTGTTTCTGATCGTATAATTAAGCTAAAGTTGGACAACGTGCGACTTGATGCTCATATGGTTGTTAGCTTTGGTCAAGTAATGAATCGAACAAAAAGTTCAGTACAGAAGCTACTCCCAAAACCTTCCAAAGCTGCAGAAGATTACAACTCGAAGAAAGAAAGAAAGACAGAGACAGATCCCCAAATTAGTTAGTAGCTGACGTAGCAACAGAACTAGATAGTAAAGAAAAAGACGACCTCGGGGATCATACGGATGCAAAGGGGGAGTCTGGGGATCCTCAACAAAGGGGATCGATGTCAAGAGTGTATTAATGTGTCTATTGCCTTGAAAAAAAATCTCTGTGTTACATGGGGAAAGGGTCTACTCATAGCCTCCCGACCAGCTTACATGAGATTACAACTTTACCCCTAGAAAGGTCCCATATGCATAGGGGCTATAGGGTCTTCTCATCTTCCTAGATGTAGCATTCGGTGCATGGTGGACCCTCCTGGACCCGGCCCATCGTGACCGTGCTTCTGGTCTGCTGGTGGTGGCCTTCTTCCTTCTGCACGGGGCAGGCCCGGAGCGAAGGCCCCTCCCTCCCTGCGAGGTGGCCCGAGGCGAGGGCCTTCGGGGATCCTTCGCTACCGGGCGCTTGGCGTCCTTCTGACGGGTCTGCCTTCGGTAGTCTTCTTGTGCCCTTCTCCTGTGCAAAGGGGACGCCTGGCACCCTCGACTAGGCCGAGGTAAGCTGCCAGCTCGATGCACCTAGTGATCGTCTTACGCCCTTTGGCACCCCGAAGGGGTACCTGGTACCCTTCGGAGGCGCCAGAGCGTGCCTGTGAACTGGCGATCTCAGAGGCCTTCTTGGGGCCTTCACCAGGTTGTTGGGGGCGGTGGGCCGCCCCTACGACAAGCTCCTCGTAGTCGAAGTCTTACTTCGTCATGGCTGAAACCACGCCTTTTTCCCCCCGAAAGGTCTAGGCACACCATCCCCTTCAGCCTAGCGAAGCTTGCAAGTTGTGGCACTTAGAGTTGCGGGTGGCAAGTTGTGATCATTACTGTGCCGTGTCGGGTAGTGTGCACCATGATGCTGGTAGTTGGCATTAATGACACACGTTGTAGTTAATGGGTTGGTGTGAGCGGGACACATGTCCGGTGGCCATTGGCCTGCGACTCTTTGGCTTCTCCCCCTTGTCGTGTTGGATGCTCTAGCACCTATAAAAGAAGGGCCAACCCATCATTTCCCCGCGTGACTTGATGTCACAATCGCAAACCCTAGATTTTTCCTACGTGGGCCTTGTATCCCTTGTGTCGGGGTGCTGCAGTTGGTGCTCTGTAGTCCTTGGGGTCGATAGTGATGGGGGTGGCAAAGTGTCATATACCAGTGACCTTGGGAGCTCACTGGTGACGGAGCGGGTGTTCCGCATTCTTGTGGACAAGGGAAAGGTGGAGAGCCTCGACGTGGTGTGCGCGCCCGAGGTAGAGACAGTGCCAGCACCTTGATCGAACGAGACTATCGTCTTCGTGGCCTTCTTCGACATGGGCCTGCAAATACTGAGCGTCCAATTAGTTTCACGCGTGCTTCGACTGTACGAGGTGGAGTTGGCACAGCTGACGCCCAACTCCCTCGTTAAGCTAGGGGGTCTTCGAGTGGATCATGAGGCTCATTGGGGCGAGCAATGAGGCGCACCTGTTTGTGTACCTACACGACTACCGGTGCCAACCGAAGCACAAGAAGAGTACCAAGGAGACTCTAAACTTCGGCAATGTCAACTTCCAACCGAAGACATTGAGGCTAATGTACGTGTTGGTGGCCGCTGTGTGAAACCGGTGGAGATGGATTGGACACAAAGGTGGTTCTACCACACCTCCCCAGTGGGCGACGGTCTTCACTCCATCGGAGGATGGATCGTCCTCACCGCCTCCCCAGAGATCGTCCTTACCGGGAGGGAGGAGGCACTCCTCTGTTTGCTACTAAGTGCCACACAGAGACTCTCCATGAGGGATCTCGTGGAGGAGTTTTGTGCTTTGAGGGTTTGGCCCCTTGAGCATGGCTGGAGCATCCCTTGGGGAGCCAAAGGATGGGTGATGAGGACATCAAACCTAAGGACGCAACCACTGCTTCAACCTGCTGCACTGCATCCTCTACTTCAACAACATCTTCTCCAATAGGACTTTCGGCTGATGCAAGACCATATTACCCAATTGGATCGAGCTACATCTACATGCCATGGTGCTACGTCTACATACCATGGTACTATGTCTACAAGCATGGTGCTACTGCATGTGCCAAGCTGGATACGTTTTGGTCGATCGATTCGAATCACCGACAAAGACCAACTTCAAACGGACATACCTTTCACATACAGAGTCCGTTAGAGGTCCACGAGTACTTTATTGAAAGCTTATTTCGTTCTCTTTCCAACGGATCCGGCCTCACTTTCAAATTCCTTCTGTATTGATCTCAATCATCAAAAGAAGACGTCGTATTACCTGTTTGGGCCAATCTAGGCTTCGTAATCGAACTCAACTTGGCCCATATGTGAACAGTAACCCCCAAGATTAGTCCCTCCCCGCTAGTTCCTTTAGATTTGTGGCTCATCGTTTCCTATTTAAGGAGGTCGCACCCCCTCTAGTTTTCTTAGATTTTATTTAGTTAAAAGTTAACCTTGTTGCAACTTCGTGTATTGGCTTGTGTCGACTAGACCAACCATAATACCGCTTCAAAATCCTAACTCAATTCAATATTTCAATTCCTATTTGCAATTTCAGATTGCTTTATCTTTTTCTTGCGTGCTTCTTCGGTGTATGCAGGAATCGACCTTCGTGGTCAGGTCATCCGGGTATTCGTGCACCGTTGATAACGACTTGTCAATCAGTTCAGCGGTTGCGTGGTTTCGAGCCTTACGTGTTCGTAGCCAGGATCGTGAGAGTTGAGCGACGACTACCGAACTTATCGTTCTCATCGAAAGATCAGGCCAACAATAGGACCTTCGGGTTCATCAATGGGCTCCCCACTATTGCTGTGGACAGGCATGAAGGTTTGGCTCTTCGTTGTTTTTTAATAGACCTTGTTGTTTTTTCTACAGTTGTGCCGATTAACGAGGCAATCCGAAGCGTGGAGGTGCTTCTGGGCCCATACATCGCCGAGGAGCATGCCAAGCATGAGCTGATTGTGCGGGAGCCTCGCATCAACCGCTCATATCAGGACCAAGGGGTGCGCTTGGCGGAGCACCCTGATCCGGATGAGGGGAAGAAGAAGCGGGCCCTCACGCTGGAGGGGTGCGATGATGCGGGGCCAATTTTTGCGGCCCCCCTTCGCTACGTGTGCTCCAAGGGCGACGGTGTCCCTTCCTATGCGGGGGCGAGTGGAAGGGGGATAGGCCTACAGAGCGGGCCTCACAGGTTTCGTTTCCTACACGTGTGCCCGCGGCCCTTCGCCTGATAGCCCATCGCCGCCGGGCCCTCGTGCAGCTTCCGTGCTAGGTGTTGCACTGGAGGTGTCTGGCCACAGCGGACCCCGAGTTGCCGAAGGGGCAGCTAACTCTTTTGGTATAGTGGGAATGGGTCTCAAGGAGTCCTCGGTGGACAACACTCCGTTGCATTTCTACGCTGGAGGCTCCGAGGACTCTAGAGTTATTCCTCCCACCCCTGGGCGCAGCGCGATCTGTGAGTTCTTCTTGCCCCCACCTTGTTCCCTTCTCTCTTTTTTTGGTTTGGCGTGAGGTGTGCTGAGTTGTGCTTGCGGTGCAGTTGTGACCGACGGGGAGGAGGAGAAGGTGGGCGGAAGAGGGTCCGCGTCCCAAAGCTCCAGGGCTACGCCTCCACAGGCGGCCACTCTGGTCCCAGCATCGTTGCTGACTTCGGCCCTCTTTGCCCTGCGGACTTCATGGTCGGTGCGGACACCAGTGGCATCTTCGAGGAGGTGGCATGCTTCGCGACTCCGTCGGATGTCAAGGAACTCTTTCGGAACATGCCTGTACCGACCATGTTCCACGCAATTGAGGTGAGCGTCGTGAAGGTATGATGTTGGCGCACACTGCCTCCACCTTTGTTACCTTTGTACTCGTTGCCTACCTTATGGTGCTTCGTTTGTAGACCTTGATGCTTTCGCGCGCACTCGAGGGGATATCCAACGAAGCTATGATGAGATTCAGCAAATGGTGAACTTGAAGCAAACGCGAATAGAGGCCTTTAGCGCGGAGCGGGCGGCCTTCACTGACAAGGCGAAGGCCCTTAAGGTGAAGGTTGTGGCATTGGAGGAGGGGCGCACTGTGTTGAGGGAGGAGATGCGGATGCTTCAGGTCGTCCGGACCGATCTGGAGGGGCGGTGCAGGCGGAGCGGGACTTATAGTCCTCCGTGGTGCAGGCTGCCTGGGGGGCGATTGAGTCCTTCGAGGGCGCGATGTTAGACCTCGGCGTGGCACCACCGCGTGGACGAGAATGATGTGACCTTGTGACATTTGAGTCACGCTTGGAGGCATACTTGACCGCTGCCCGGACATACAAGGACCATTGCACCAAAGTGGCATGGCAAACAACCTTTGCAAAGATGCAGAAGGCTGGTTGTGGGCACCTCGAAGCCCTCGCAAACCGCTCCATACCGATGGCCACCACAGAGGAAGTGTTGCCTACCATCACCAGACGCGAAAGGCAGGCAACATCTTCTTCTAGGACTTCTGGGCACCATACGGACGTGATGCGGTGATGGACTCCCTCTGGGTGGCGCTTGCCCAGGGCAAGGGCAAAGGCAAAGCCGTGGCAGATGACCAGGGGCGACGAGTGGAGGGCCACCACCGCGGATAAGGTGTGACCCTCGGCTCATTCCGGGCAGCGAAAACCTTTGTCTAGTTTGATGTAATTATGTGTTTTTTTTGTTTTTGTTGATGTTGTCCTCTTTGGGGCATGTGCTCCGAAGGGGGGTCCGCCTCTTTTTGTAATGAACCCCGCTTTTGAATGAAAAAAGACTTTTGCTCGGATGCTTGTGTGGTTAACTTGATGCATTTGGTGTACTTCGTTGCCATACATTTTTAGATAGGGCTTCGGGGGAGCCCTAAAGATAGTGAGAGGGAGGCGAAGCCGAGTGCTACCCCCATACTTTTTTGGGGGACTTGAGGATTTGCCACAACAAAAAAATATGCATTTGATGATTTGTCACATCATAAATCACTGACATGTGGCAAATCATCAAATGCATATATTTATAGTGATAAATCCTCAATAATTCCTACCTTTTTCGATAGAGCTCTAGGGGAGCCCAAAAGCTAGCGAGGGGGAGGTGAAGCCAAGCGCCGTCCCCCATACATTTTTAGATAGGGCTCCGAGGGAGCCCTAAAGGTAGCGAGAGATAGGCGAAACCGAGTGTCGTCCCCAATATTTTTTAGATAGGGCTCTGACGAGGACTGTTGGACGGGAGTGCAAGATAGTAAACGAGGAAGATACACACTTGAGGCATTTTTTTTCACCACGGAAGGTATATGATAGTGATAGTATGTCTCATAAAATTAACTTCACGGTACCCTCTTTTGCTGGGAATTATGATCCTGATGCTTATCTCACATGGAAATTAGATGTACAACAATTATTTGCATGCCATGAATTTCCTGATCATCTAAAAGTTA
This sequence comes from Ampelocalamus luodianensis, assembly GCA_036346255.1. Classification (NCBI taxonomy): domain Eukaryota; kingdom Viridiplantae; phylum Streptophyta; class Magnoliopsida; order Poales; family Poaceae; genus Ampelocalamus; species Ampelocalamus luodianensis. The sequence goes on along the minus strand of CM070622.1, from coordinate 18,074,642 downwards.
GGGCTGTTACCCGTGAGTTTTATGATTTTGCATCTATTTGGTGGAGTGAATATTGTCGTACTAATTAGAACATACCTAGAACATGGAATGATTTGAAGAGAGCAATGAGACATAGATTTGTACCTTCATATTATTCTCGTGAATTGATTAATAAATTGCAACGCTTAAGACAAGGTAGTAGTTCTGTAGAGGATTATTATCAAGATTTGCAAACTGCTTTGTCTCGTTGTGGTTTAGAAGAAATTGAAGATGCAAAGATAACTAGATTTCTAGGAGGATTAAACCATCAAATTCGGAATAAACTTGTTTATAAACCTCCCACTGTCACTCGTTTGTTTCGTCTTACTTGCCAAGTTGAAAAAGAAGTACAGGGACGACAATCCAAAACCGTTCGTGCTCTTTCGTCTACTTCCACTACACCTTCACGTGTACATGAAACAAATAAGCGCACGGTACAAACCTCTGCATCAAGATCATCTTGGTTGCTTCTCCTGTCTTTGCATCTACCATGATGGCCGCCCCTCTGCTGTGGGCGTTACTCATCTCGTTGTCTTGCACCCATGGCTCGCTCATTGTTAATTGAGTGGAGCAAGAAGAGGAAGGAAAATCTTTTAACTACTCACCAATTTCAGTATCAACATCATCCGAGGCGATCCTACAAGGTAATACCAAAGGTACCGATTTGAACACTCAACCTAAGAACAATAACCATGATTTCATGCCTAGTATCATTGAGCAAAGGAAAATCAGATTGTAGTAGAAACCATCGCATCACATGAGGTGGATGAATCTAGTCTTGAGAAGATAGAAATTAATTTCTAGCTACGAATCGATATTATTGAGAATTTACATGAATCTGTGATAATTTGATTGATTTGCCAACAGAGTTGAGTGCACCATGTCTTTGAAATAATTGAATTGTATGTCGTTTTGAATGAGTCATGTGATGATTTAATCACATACAATGATCATGTGGAATTGGTTAGACATAAAGACGTTTTGACTAGAATTTCTCCTACTGACTCTTTATGTTATATTATGTTGGATCCACCTGTGAAATTGTCACATGCTATGGAGAAAGTTTCTGAAATCGCATGTTCAAAATGCTTGTCTAGTGCCTACACCCCTAGGTATAAGTTTAATTTGATTGGAGATTATGGTGTAGACAAATCAATTTCTTGTTTATCGAATATGCATAACTTGTTATTACATGGATGAATTGAAGCTTGCTGTTTTGAACAACAATTATTATGCGCATAATCTTGTTCATTATGAGAGAAAATTAAAATTTAGTATTCATTCAATGCCCATGTGTTTATCTCTTGTTGCACCATCTAGTGTGGACAATCTGCATCAAGATGTTGAAGTATGGAAGAATTTACACATCCTTTCACCCTTGCTAGATGAATTTGCTATTGCTCCATTGAAATCTAATAATATAGATGAACTTTGTTTGATTCCAAAAGTTGTAGATTTGCCCATATGTGCTACCACTGCAAGTTTACAACTTCAGAGAGTAGAATTGCATAAATACTTCACTTATATTTGCAAAACTAGTTGCAATAATTGCTATGTGAGAATTTTTTTTTTTGCTCATTAACATATATGATTATTTTTGGGGTAATAATACAATGATCTTTTATGATCACTGCTGTCGTCTAACATTAATTGTGCAACAACGAAGAACCGTTAAAACAGATGACATATACATATACCATGCATACACTTTGGCTTCTTTGTTACCCTATTTTCAGCTTATCAAAAGCCGAGGACGGCTTTGTTTTCAAGAAAGGGGGATGATGAGGACATGACCCCTATGGATACAACTATATTTGTTATGCTTACTGTTCTAAGTATAAGAGCTCGTACGCTTCACTTAAATTATCAGGTGAGCTTGTTTTTAGGAGTGTCTTTATATTATATGAATTATATGATGCTACCTAACGATGAAATATATATATGTGCAGCGCCATGTCACTTTTGGTCCAAGACAAGCAAGCGATTCGATTTGGACTCGTTTTGGAATCGATTCGGCCTCGAATCAGCCCGACAACACCAATTTAAAACAGGCATAACTTTCACATACGGAGTTCGTTGGAGGTCCACGAGTACTTGATTGAAAGCTTATTTCGTCCTCTTTCCAACGGATCCAGCCTCACCTTCAAATTCCTTCTGGACTGATCGCAATCATCAAAAGAAGACGTCATATCACTTATTTGGGCCAATCGGGCCTTGTAATCATCTTGAACTTGGCCCATCTGCGGTGGACCACACAGGGTGCTGCTATTCTGTTCACGTGAACAGTACCTATGAGATTAGTCCCACCCCTTAGTTCTATTAGATGTGTGGCTCCTCATCCCTATTTAAGGAGGTCGCCCCTCTAGTTTTCGGGATTTTGTTTATGTTTGGTTTGCCTTCGTTGCAACTTGTATCTTTTGCGTGTGTCGACTAGACCACCCAATTAAGATCCTTATTCGAATCCCAACTCAATTCAAATATTTCAATTCCTATTTGCAATTTCATTGCTTTATCTTGTTCTTGCGTGCTTCTTGGTGTATGCAGGAATCGAACTTGTGGTCAGTCAACCGGGTATTCGTACGGTTGATAACGACTTGTCGGCGATTCGGCGATTGCGTGGTTTGGGCCTTGCGAGTTCGTAGCCAGGATCGTGAGAGTTGAGCGACTACTACCGAACTTATCGTTCTCATCAAAAGATCGGGCCAACAATCGGACCTTCGGGTTCATCAACTAGTCTAGATCTTGTCCATTATCGAATCACTGTGAGATACCACATATAGTCTGAAGATATAACAAGACTTGCTTTGATTAGAAGAAAGTATGCAAAAAATGTATGCAAAAAAGTAAATGATAAGTATCTTTGTTTATATAAATTATCCGAAATTGGTCGTAATGAATCCCAAGAATTGAAGATTTGTAAAATATTTCGCGAAATGTGCTCATGCTCAAGTCCGACTGGCAGCGAAGATCGTAGGAAAAGGACCGTCGCTAAGAAACTCCTTCCAGTGGGCAGGACCACGTGCAGAGAGGAGAGACTTCGACTAGGAGGCTTTCCGTGTTCCGACCAGTAGCCAAACAAGAGTAGAACAGAATGTTGAAATAAAGAAAGTTAATCTTCGAATTCTCGAGGAATAACAAAACCATATAAATTGTTTGTATTGTGCTTCGTTTACTCGTATGTTTCTTTGAGAAAAGAGTATGTGGTCGTGCGTAGGAATCATTGAAGCAATGATCACGACTAAAACCAGTTTGGCATTTGACAATTAAGTCATAACCAGTGAGTAATGGAGATCCCTCTTGGTTTTTTGTAAAGGGATATCGGAGAGAATAAGTGTTTTCCCCGACCAACGTAAACAAGAATGATATGTGACCATTAGCAATGAATAATAATTATAAACAATCATACTTATCTTGAAAAGAAAATGCATCTTTACTGAAATATGAAATAAAATGAATTAAAAAAATTATACAAAGAACTTACGTAATTGATCAATATTCCAAGAATTAGACAAGATTTGCCCGTCCGACATAGCTAATCGTACCGAACCTGGTCGGGTGACTTCGACCATAGTATATGGACCTTCCCATGATGAGGACATCCCGATTGGATCGATTACACGAGCAAGAGCTAAATTAATTAATCAACAGGCGAATTTGCTCCTAATTAATTTTAATCTTGATTCTAATAAATATATGTTACTGTCTAATAGTCTTATATTGTGTGCATGCAATTTTATACGTATAAAAGTACGGGAGACCGTATCGGGCCAAAGGAGAGAAAATGCTGCTGCTAATACACACCTATGATTTATGGGGTGCACAAATGTCACCTTTGAAACCATGAGCTGCAATTCATCTCACAAATGCAAGCCTCGGTTGGTTTATTGATTGACATGGAGAGAAGAGCAATATTATTATTTTATTAAGGATGCATGCAACGTGGGCACATGGTGCAATTACATTGTCCAGGCAAGTATGAAGCATAGTACTGCCCATAAAACAATGAGGTATTCGGTTGTCCTTTATTCAAGAAAACATGATCAGCAGATCCTGGAGAGAGCAAAAATCGGATTGACTTCTATCCACCATGTCACGGGTGGGCCTATTGCGTGCATACTAATTCCTTGGTCGAACCGTGTAATGGTCTGTCTGTATTTTTCTTTCCTTGATTATCTCCTTGCCGAACCAACTTAGGCTGGTGTGCGTCTGACTTGGGTGGAACCGAGTAGGAATCGGTCCTTTAGCCAGCCGGCCCTAGAGGCTATATCTATTTCTTGTACTCGTGGCTTTGAGCCGACCACAAAATATGAATCTATTATTTCAGAAAGAGAGCTATACGCTTGTTCTTCTTAGGGTTTAACATACAGTACAACCTAGAGAGGAATTGAGCGTTCTCAACCCCGTTGTTCTTGTGAATCCTTGTGTTTTGCAGGAGCGACAACACGTCTACTTTGTGTGGTCGGGTAGACGGGATCATGAGCGTGTAGTTGGGCGAATTCTTTTGTCGCAGGTTGCTGTTTTGACAGTGGTTGGCGTCATCGGTTCGTCAGGTTACACGGATCCAAAGTTATCATCGATCCTACGTCGTGAAGATCGGGCATCCCCCGTATCATCCCACTTGGGTGAAAGTTTGTTGCGATTCGCTTGGCTCTGAATTTTTTTGAGAACCAGATCACGTACAGTGAGGTTGCGAGATTGCACCTTATGACTGTGGTACCTACGCATGGCTTGTTGGTAGATTACTGATTGTATCAAGGCTTGATTCCGTCGCTCTTCAAGGAAATTGATGTCATCAAGTCGTCGTTCATGCTGATCATTTTCATTAAAACAATCAGTCCGAGCAGAACCAATTTTTAGTTCTGGAGGAAGCATGGCTTCAGCTCCATAAACCAAAAAAAATGGTGTTTCATCGGTCGCACGACTAGTTGTGGTACGAACAAGCCATAACACAGAAGGAAGTTCTTGAACCCTAGCCCCTGACCTTGTAATTAACTGGTCGAAAAGTCATCGTTTGATTCCCTGCATTATGATACCATTGGCTCATGCTTGACCGCTCGTACCATCTCCATCATTATGTGGTGGCGAGGCAACGTATGGAGGACCGTACACGGTATTTTGATCTGTATCGTTCCAGCAGTGATCCTCCGATGAGCTTCCGTCGTAATCGATGAGGAGCCTTTCAGAGCTTCTGCGAGAAGCTTCCATGATGGAGAGTGATCGGTAATCGGTACTTCCTGAGGTCTTCGTAATGGTCTCAACCTGATCCGGCGGATTGCCGATCGTATGCTGAGTCTTATCATTCCCACTTGGTTTATGACTAGTGGGGGTTTCATCGATACCGTCACCAGATGTCGGTTGGCTCTTGAAATTGCCAAAAGCCGTCGGTGAGTACATGTCAACCATAATCGCATCAAGGGTATATTGATCCTCGAGTTGTGTTGTTGAATTTTCGTCACCTTTTTTGCCGGTAGAAAAGTCCAGGCTTGCAGAGATTTTTTCGTGTTCCGAACTGGTCGGAAGCACTTCCTCTGAAACCGCCACTAATCGTAGCGGTGTATCCTCATCCATCCGGTTGACCTCGCTGATATCTGCGATGGGCGAACCGGCGGAGGAGGAGGATGATGAAGAGACTCTGTTATCCTGCATGGCGCGGATGCATGCGTCCATATCGAGGTTGGAGTAGTCCACCAGGTCGAACCAGTTTTCCTCGTCCCAACTTCCTACCATAACTGTATGAGCGATTACAAATGGGAAATGGACAAGGATTTGATGAGCAAAGAACTTCTTTCAAAATTCCACGCCTTGTTCCCCACGGACGGCACCAGTTGTCGACGATCAAGACGTCGATCTTACGAAATGAATATGAGAGAATAACGTGGAAATTCTGGGGTGAGAATGAGACTGCTATTTTATTAATATGAACTGGAATTTACAATGAATGCCTTATGACAAGGTGGTGGACTAATCCTGTTTACACTGAGAACACTGCTTGCTATGCTACAATGTCAGACTTAAAATATAAATCTGATGTCAATACTTTAGTCCGATGAGGCCTTCTCTTGCTCTGTCCATGCTCCATCTTTAAATAGCTCTTGAAGAGATGGCAGTTACTTCTGGAGAAGACGTTTGTTGCGAAGTGTCGCGGCTGGTCGGAGCGAGATGACGGTTGATGGAGTTCAACCGTTCAGCGGTTGTATGCTTGTGGGATACTTAACCGCATGGTGGTTGTTCATCAGTGTCTCAGGATAAGAAACGTCATATGGTATGGAATATATGCACGTGTTCCATTCATCACACGGTAGAGAATATACCTGAAATCAATTCCAAACATCAGTTCATACCTTTTACGAGCAATTCTCTGGTCGGAGGCTAGGCGCAGGACCTCATCCGACCAGGGTACCCATTGTGTAACCTCTGGAATCTCTACGACTAGTGAGGTCGTGAACCTCAGGGGTTACGTACATGAAGACGTATGGTCTTTATGTATTAAAAATAATACATAGAGGTTTTAATCCTTGTCAGCACCCATGAAGAGTGGCGGTGTACACCGAGGCTCGGAGCCACGCACAATGTCTTGTTTATACACGTACACCTACGAAGGGAGGTGGTGTGCACCAGGGCTCGAGAGCCATGCACAATGTTTTGTTTATACACACGCGCTCACGAAGGGCGACGATGTTCACCGGGGCTCGCAGCCATGCTTGGTGTCTTGTTTATACACATGCACCCGCAATGGGTTGGGGTGTCTTACTAATCTATTCATTTAGGTACTTGATTCATTGATGTAGGCGAAGCACCCAAAATGCATACACGTGCTTTTTACATGCCTCGGTCGTGCTTGCAACTTCAACGCGTTACTTCGGATGCAGATGGGTGTTACAGAGCTTGATGATCTTAAGGATATAACTTGTGAAGGCTCTTCGCATTCCACGTGTGGTCCAGCGGTTGATCGTCTAGTGTTGCGATGTAATAAGATCATACCCTTTCCATGCGGATTATGATGTATGGGCCCTCCCACTTGGATTCTAACTTGCCAACGGTTTCGGTGTTTACTACCCGCTTGAGTACCATGTCCCCGGGTGTGAGGGGTGAAGCTTGACTTTATTGTTGTAGCCCTCCGCGACCCCTTCAGCGTATCTTGTCATTGTAGCGATGGCTTGCAGGCGGTGTTCCTCTAGGAGGTCGAGCGATACTTTGCACTCTTATGGCGTTTACTTTGCCATGGTGTGAAGGGATCGCCAGCTTGCCTAGGATCATTGCTTCGTCACCGAAGAGGAGCTTGAAGGGTGAAAAGCCCGTGGCCCTTGTAGGTGAAGTGCGAAGTGCCCAGAGAGCTTTCATGAGATCCTCGGGCCAGAGGCCCTGGTCATGCCAACAAGGCACCTGGCGATCCTTAACAGCAGGTTGTCGTTGGCTCCATAGGATTCGGGGTGCCCTATTAACGCAAAAAAGATGTTTTCTCCTAGTCCCTCGCAAAATGTTTTAAACTGTGCGGAATCAAACTAGGTTCCATTGTCCGTGATGATGTCCCGTCGGACACCGCAGCAGCAGATTATGTTCTTCCATATGAATTTTTGGGCCACCGCAGCTGCTATCTTCGCCACTGGTTCCACCTCGACCCATCTCGAGAAATATTTGATGGAGACAAAGGCGAAGCAAAGGTTGCTTTTTGCCAGGGAAGTGGGTCGATGATGTCGAGCCCCCACCTTGCGAGGGGGCATACTGGAGGGAGGGGTTGAACTGGTACAAGTGGTGCCTTCGTGCTGTGTCCCATCCACTGGTACCCTTAGCACAATATCATGCGTGTCCCGCAAAGCCATGGGCTAGTAGAAGCCTTGGCGGAGGGCCTTCACCACGAGGCCGCAGGGTGCCTGATGCACGCCACAAGTCCCCTGGTGGATTTCTTGGAGGAGGGCTTGGCCTTCGCTTCACGATATGCACTCGAGGAGTGGGGAACATACGCCCCCCTTTGTATAGCAACTTGTCGACAAAGGAGTAATTACGTGCGTGTTGCCGGAGGTGCTTAGCTTCGGAGGGGTCTTCAGGCTCTTCTTCGATGGTTAGGTAGGTAAAAATGCCAGTTCGCCAATCGACCTCTTTGACAGAGAGGACCTTCTCTTGCTCCAGGCGTAGCCCCTTATGCTTGAGGCCTGGCCGAAGGCGCATGGAGTACTTTGTAGAATAAGTTTGCTGGTGGGGGCTGCACTGAGCTGGACATTTTAGCAAATTCGTCGGTGGCTTCGTTACTACCTTGCAGTATGGCTTGGACTGTGATGCCGAGGAAGTGCTTGGCCAAGGCCCGGACCGTGGCCAAGTACTTGGCCATTTCGGGATCCCTTGTAGTGAATATGTTGTTGATGTGGCCTGCCATGAGGCTAGTGTCGCCTTTGATGATGATGCTCTTGGCCCCAGTGCTTTGGCCTTTCGGAGGCCTAGGAGCAAGGTCTCGTATTCAGAGGCATTATTGGTAGTGGGGAACTCAAGGCGGGTAGTGTGAGACATGCTTTTTTTGTCTGGAGAGACCAAGATGGTAGCTGCGTTGGCCCCGGAGGCGCACCATGACTCGTTAGTGTACATGGTCCAAGCTGCCTCAACTTGGGCCTCCAGCCCCCCCCCCAAGTTGTGGGGTCCATTTTGCAATGAAGTCCGCAACGACTTGTGATTTGATATTCATTCGAGCGACGAAGGTGAGGTCGAACAGGGCGAGCTCGGTGGCCCACTTGCCTATTCGACCCGAGGCATGTTTGTTGTGTAACAACAGGGTGAGGGGGTAGGATGTCGGGACCACCATTGTATGCGCCATAAACTAGTGCATCAGCTTTTGTGAGGCCATGAGTAAGGCATATGGAAACTTCTCTAGATCCATGTACTAGGTCTTGGCCCCTCGCAGGGGCGCTGCTTGCAGCCGTCGTCTTGAACGAGAACTGCACTAATGACCGCCATAGAAACAGCGAGGTATAGCAGTAGCTTCGCATCAGGTTTGGGTTGACCAAGCTCGACAGTTGTGCTAGGTATTGCTTGAGCTCCTCAAATGCCCTTTGGCATTCCTCCGTCCAGCGGAACAGCTCCACTCAGCGAAGCATCTTGAAAAATGGGAGGGCTCGCTCCGTAGAGCGGGAAATAAAATGGCTAAGTGTTGCAAGGTGTCCCGTTAGTCTTTGTACTTCGCGGGCATTGCAGGGCGGCTTTATTTCTTGGATGGCCTGTATTTTTTTGGGATTCACCTCGATGCCCCTTTTGGAGATGAGAAACCCTAAGAGCTTGCTCGCGCTGACACCGAAAGCGCATTTCTCGGGGTTGAGCTTTACACCCTCCGCTCGAAGATTAGTGAAGGTTTCTTAAAGGTCTGCTGTGTGGGAGCTTGCGAGGGTGCTTTTGACCACTATATCATCGACGTACGCCTCGAAGTTACGGCCAAGCTGGTTGGCTAGGACCTTTGTTATGAGCCGGGTGAAGGTGGCTCTGGCGTTTTTAAGGCCGAAGGACATTATGGTGAAGCAATATATTCCAATCAGAGTGATGAATGTGGTCTTTGCCTCATCCTCCTTGACCATGAATACCTGGTGGTAGCCGGAGTAGGAGTCCAAGAAACTCATGAGCTCGCATCAGGAGGTGGCATCTACGAGATGGTCGATGCGGGATAGTGGGAAATCATCTTTCGGGGACGCCTTGTTGAGGTCAGTAAAGTCAGCGCACATGCGCCATTTGCCGGTGGCCTTGCGTACGAGAACGGGATTGGCCAGGCACTCCGGGTGCTTCACCTCCTGTATGCCCCTGCTTTTAGCAGCTTCGCTATCTCCGCCTTTGCTACCTCCAGTTTGCTGGCATGCAACGGAGCTTTTGCATCTTGGGGGGGGGGGTGCCTCGCTTTTGATGGCGAGGCGACGCTCGATGGTTTCTCGGGCCACCCCGAGGATGTCTTTGGGGCCCCATGCGATGATGTCTTTGTTGTTGTGGAGGACCCCGAGAATGTTTGCCCGGGCCTCGGGTCAGATGTCTGCTCCCAGTGCCGCTATTTTTTGGGGGGATCCTTCCTCCAGGGGCACCCTTAGGAGCTGTCCCTCGGGCTTGGCTTTTGGGACCCACTTGGATGGCGAGAGGTATTCGTGGGCCCTCGAATTCGACTCGACTGCATGGACGTGGCGGTTCGGGGTCGTGGCTTTAAACTTCATTTGCCTCGTGAGGTCTTGGTCCCTGCAGACCGTCATGATGCCCCCGGGTGCGGGGATCTTCATGCACAAGTAGTTGTGGTGCGTTGAAGGTGATGTCCTCCGTTCGAGATACGAAGCCATCGCTTAACGTTATGACCAGGTCAATTTGACCCAGAGCCATCATGGGTCTGCCTCCAAAGCCTATCAGGGGTATGCCTGGTGGTGATAAGTGGTCTCGGGGATCATCATTTTGTCGAAAGTCTCCGCGCAGAGCAGGTCTACAGAGCTTCTGCCATCCACGAGGACGCGCTGTACTTTGAAATCTGGATGCTTGCGAAGATGAAAAGGGCGTCTTGGTGGGGCAAGTACGGACCTCGGGCATCTTCGGGGCCGAAGGTGATGGGTATTTCCGCATAGCAGGGTTGATTGGTGGTGGGGTATACTACGACATGGTGGATTGCTCGGGCGTACGCGCAACGCTGCTTCTTGGACGTCAGGCCCAATGAGGATCCCCCGATGATCATGTTGATGATCATTTGGGGGGTGTTCACCGCACACGGCTTCTATGCGAGGCCTTTGTGGCGGAGCCAACAGCTAGTAGTCAGGCCCCCGCTCTTCTCCGTGTTCGGCCTGTTGCGGGCCGTGGCTCATGTAGTCCTGCATGTCCGTAATTGCGCGACGGTCTTTGGTCAAGTGCGACCCCTCGTCGTGGAGGTTGCAGAATAGCGAGGCTCCCCCGGCGACCACGACCTCCACGACTGCCTCGTTTCCCCCCCTGGGGGGGGGTTGCCCGTTCTCCATGTGGTAGACTTCCCTACCCTTTCGTCGATATTCGTTAGCGCATGGCTTACTCGCAGCCTCCCCCGCGGAGTCTTCCTTTTTGATGGGTGGGCCATCCGGCTTTGGTGTTGGGGCGGCTGGTGTCGATGTTTTTGACCCTCCGAGTGTTGTCTTCTTCTGCCCTTGCGTATTCCACCATTTTGTCGAAGAGGTCTGCCACAGTGCGGACGGGCTTGCGGGCCAACCTCTCCAACAAGGGTCCCTTCTACAACCCGCAAGTTGTTGCGTTGATGACGGTGGTCTCGTTGAACCCCTTTACCTGGCACTTGACCTCCGCGAACTTCTTGAAGAAATTGTGCAGGGATTTGCCTGGGCATGCTTTACCGCGAACAAGTGTCCTCACATCCTTTGGCTCAGTGTAGTTTCTTTGGAAGTTGTTGCATATGAGATCTCGCAAATGCTCCCAAGCATATATCGACGGGGGAGGTATGGTGAAGAACCATGTCATGCCACCCCCTTGAGGGCGAGGGTAACGCTTTTCGCCTTCGTGGTGTCATCCCCTGGCTACCTCGATGGCGGTCTCATAAACCCGGAGGAACTCTACTAGGTCCGTGTTACCTTCGTACGCTTTGAGGTTGGGCATTTTGAAGCCTGTGGGCCACCAGACGACTTCCAAGCCAACACTCAATGGGGAGTTCGAGTCTGCCCGGAGCATAGGCTCTGGCAGTGCTGTCGGAGGAGGCACAGGCAGAGAGTGTGCTCCCCTCTTCAGCGGCTTGTCTCGGGGCAAGGATAGTGAGTTGCGGCGAGGTCCCAGGCGTAGGCGCCGCTGCCTACCAGAGGATCTGCATCTCCTAACTTAGGTTCGCCAATTCCTTCTACAATGCCTCGTATGCCTCCCGGGCCACACCTGAAATGGCGCTCGGGGGCTGGCCGACCCAATAGTCCTTGGGCAGGGATGCGCGGTGGGCCGAGTGTCGCTCCCAACAATCTCCCCATGCATAGAATTGTTGGCTTCCTCCTTTGCTTTGCTTGGCCCTCGAGGTGCACGGAGTGGCCGCAGCGACTGCAACTGTTGGTGATATTCTCTAGAGGCAATCATAGAGATGATTGTATCATGACTATGTTTATGAGTTATTGAATAAATATTATTATGTTCCTTGAATGAATTATCAATTTTAAAGGTTAACAAGTATATGACTTATTGGTTAAGCTCTTTAACTTATATAATGTCATTCTAAATGTATCCCTAGTCGGAACACTAGTGACTCATCGACCAGCACATGTATTGATTGATGACCATGTTTCATCGGTCATGAATATAGGGATATCGAATCAATAATGTGAACACATATTATAGAACATGGTGTTGGATTGATCCACCACCTTGAGACTATTGAGATTGTTATAATTTTATGTGTAATCAGTTGGTCTCAAGCAATGATGATGTATAATCCTTAGACTTGAGACCAGCATAGTTTCCTACATGTGTAATAGTACACTTAGGGGTTGCCAAACGCTACTCTGTAACTGGGTAGTTATAAAGGTAGCTTTCAGATATGTTATGAAACATGTGGAGGAATGCGACTGGTCGGATATGTGATTTGTCTCTCTTAACATAACAAGAGAGATGTCTCTGGGCTTCTCGATGTGGTCGGATAAAGAAAGTGCATGATCATGCCACTAGTGATCGAAGAGTCGACCACGTGAAGTTATCCGTTATTTGATCGAGAAAGTATTGAACAGTCTGTAGATGATAATCTATCTTACTTGGAGTTCAACTAGATATCGTGAGGTAAAGGAAAAATACACAAGTAGGTCGTTTAGTTCGATAAGATACAGACTAGTCGTATGGTGATACGAGTTGGTCGTAGTCTGGTCGAACATAATCACTAACTGGTCGAAACCGGGTCGTAAGGAGTTATGAATTGGTCATGACTAAATATGAACTAGACGTATAGAGATATGAGCTGGTAGTAAGTAATAAGGACCTGATTATAGATTATATTGCATTAAGGTTCATCTGATATAATTTATGTGTATTCGGGAATCGTTATGTCCTTCTAGGAACCGCTAATGACTCGTGGTCGGAAAAGAGTTTCCGAGTCACAATCAAATACACATGAACCTACAGGTTTACACACTTAACGGGTTAGAACAAATGAGTTCGGATAGGATCCGTCATGGACTCTATATAAGGAGGTGCATGAGGTTATTGGGATACATGAGACACACGTGAGTCACTCCACCGAAACCCTAGCAGCCATTTTCTCGGAGAGCCCTGCCGTGCAAGTTGGTGGTGTTCCATCCCTAGACGTGTGGATATTGTAGAGGCGCCGTTGCGGTTGCTGTTGCGCTCAAGGACGATCCGCGATCTTCACAAGGAACGCGATTGGTTGCTGGAGGACACGATTGGCATCGAGAACACTGAATGATCAACTACGACCACGACATCGACATGCTTGATGTCGAATCAGGCTGCTCCAACTCTTCTTCCGCTGCACTGCGCATCTAGTGGTAACAATCTGTGATCTCTAACTTGCATAGCTTTTCTGGTTTACGTGGTAGAATTTTTAAATTGCAAGTTAGTGTAGCCTACTCGTATCCCTTCAGCAACCTCGGTCACGGAGACTTTAGGTGTGCACTTCTTGCGAGGTGCCATGACCAGCGCCTCACCGGGTAAGGGATGTTTCACGACTTTTCCCGTATTTCCCCATAGACGATGCCAACTGTCGTAGCAACAGAACTAGACAGTAGAGAAAAATGGGACCTCGAGGATCCCACGGATGCAAAGGCGGAAGCCTAGGGAGCCTCAACAGAGGGGACCGATGTTAAGAGTGTATTAATGTGTCTTTATTGCCTTGAAAAAAGTCCATGTATTACATAGGGAAATGGTCTATTTATAGCATCCCGACCAGCTTACACGAGATTACAACTCTACCCTAGAATGGTCCTATACCCGTAGGGGTTGCAGGGTTTTCTCCTCTTCCTAGACGTAGCCGTCAGTGCATGGTGGACCCTCCTGCACCCGGTCCATTGCGATCGTGCTCCTGGTCTGCTGATGGTGGCCTTCTTCCTTCTCCGTGGGGCAGACCCGGAGCGAAGTCTCCTCGCTCCCTACGAGATGGGCCGAGGTGAGGGCCTTCGGGGATCCTTCGCTCCCGGACTCTTGGCGTCCTTGGTTGCTTTCGGCAGTTTTTCTGTGCTAATCACCTATGCAAAGGGGACACCTGGCACCCCGACTAGAATGAGGTAAGTAGCCAGCTTGATGGCTTTGTGATCTTTTTATGCCCTTTGGCACCCTAGAGGTACATGTGGTACCTTCGGAGGCGTTGGAGTGTGCCTGTGAACTGGTGATCTCGGAGGCGGTAGGCCGCCCCTAAGACAGCAGCATAACGGATTTCTTCTGCAGAATAGTACAACTCGAAGAAAGAGAGAGAGAGCGCCCAAATTAGTTAGCTGCATAACGGAATTTCTTGAAAGAAAATAACTCGAACCGGACCACGAGAGCAGCTGGGATAACGGAGCGACCCGACCCCGACCCCGACCCCGACCACGACCAATGAGTCCCCGACTACCCGTCCGCAACGCCCGCGTGGTCGTGACTCGTGCGCCCCCACCTCACCACACGTTCTCCTACGCGTCTCCCCGCCTATATTTTGTCGCGCCCGCCTCCGCAGAAAAAATCCCGATTCCCCCATCCCCACCACCACGCAACCCTAATCAGCTTGACCCCAAAATCCCCAAATCGCAGCCTCCTCGTCGAGCTCTCCTCCCTCCCTAACCCTAGCGCGAGATCTACCCGCCCGAGCAGCCATGGCGGAGACCCTCGACATGACCCTGGACGACATCATCAAGAACAACAAGAAGAGCAACCCCTCGTCCGGCGGGGGTGGCCGCCGGCACGAGGGCCGCCGCGGATCAGCCGCTGGCGGCGCCGGCACCGGCGGCGGAGGCGTCGGGCCGACCAGGCGCGCCTTCAAGAGGTCGGGGAACAGGGCGGCGCCCTACCAGCCGCCGAAGGTACGAACGAATCGAACGGGCTAGGGTTTGCGCCGTCGGCGAAGGATGGGGTTCCGTTTTCGCTGAGGCGGGAGGATGGTCTGGTGGTTTTCTCACTGTGGTGTGACGCGATCCAGGCCCCTGACTCGGCGTGGCATCACGACATGTACTCGGAGGTAGCAGCAGCAGGCAGCGGCGGGAGGGTCTCGGCTATCGAGACCGGCACCAAGCTCTACATCTCCAATTTGGACTTTGGTGTCTCAAACGAGGACATCAAGGTATATGCGTCACCGGATCGACATGTTCAATTGTTGCTTCCAAGCAATTGATTTGTACAGAACCGTAAATAGTTGTCTGGATATGTGATTAGCTAAGCTTTTTTCTAGATCTGGCACAAGCGCGAGTAAAGTTCAGTAAGTATTTGTTTTTGGTAGTGCTGATAGCTTCGATCTGTTGTATAAAACAGAGTTGATTTGTTTTGTGCCCTTGGAGTCTTAGCTCGTTTGTGAAAAGAACTTGGTTTGGTTCTTAATTGCAGTAAACCATAAATAGTTGGTTGCATATGCTGTGCCTGTGTTTTCTATCAAGGTGTATGGATTCAGAACATGTATAATTTTAAAGCGGAGGTTTATATCTGCATGTTCCTTCAGTTGCACTGCCATAACCTTGCTTAGATACCTTTGAAACTTTTTATAGTATGCTGTTTCCTTCAAGCGTTTACAAATTTGTTCCTTACTTTGAATCCTCAAATTGGCAGCTTATTTTGAGTGCTCAATTTATTTAGTTTACTTATCCCTGTGATACGCTTCTCTATATGACATCCTTACAATTACCGTGCTATATGTAGAAACTCTGCGCTTCATAAAATTTTATGTTATTTAATTATTTCGAATTACGGTGAAGTTGCCATCTCAACTACACATAGCAGACATCACCTGAATTCTTTTTACAATATTAAGTCGTTGCCTTGTTAAACATTTTGCTGAGTTATTTTTTTTATGTAATGATACAGGAGCTTTTCTCTGAGCTGGGTGATCTGAAGCGATGCTCAATTCACTATGATCGAAGTGGGAGGTCTAAGGTACAGATACAATCTTATGTTTTCTTTGTTACAGGTCTGTTTTTCTGTGATGTCTGACATTGCTATTACTTGCAGGGAACAGCTGAAGTTGTATTTGCAAGGCGCGGTGATGCCGTTGCAGCGGTGAAGAAATATAACAATGTGCAACTTGATGGTAAGCCTATGAAAATAGAGATACTGGGGACCAATACTCCTACAGCTGCTGCTGCTCTTCCAGCCAATAATGGAGGCCATGTTAAGAATGCTCCTAGGAGGTATGTTTTGTTAGCTACTTAGCTGCATTATTTATTTGTGAATTATCGGTCCGTTGCAATATTGAATATCTGTATTTATATGTTTGCTAAAATTCTTCATAAATGCTGGTCTTTTGATGTTAAATGTGAGGGCTTATGATACTATAATTATTCACTATAACTGATAATCATGTATCGCAGAAGAGCACTTGCATTTGTTCCATTGCATCATGTCCAGAAAAGTTTTGCCCATTAATTTGACAAGGAAAATACGATTCCCAACATTTCAAGAGTGACATATTATATGAGTAGGTGCTTTATGATACTTTCCTTATTGCACCTGCAAAATTTAGTTTTTTCTTAGTTACATTTTAGGGGCTTTAGCAGAACTGAATTATGGATTTCAGGTTTAAGAATTCATTTGTATCTGCATGTCATGTTAAAGTTAGGCTATCTAGCGTAATTTATTGAGGTCGATCATTTTCCTGCTTTATTGACATGTGGACGGGGCATATTTGTCCGCTAAAAATGTTTCAAACATTGTATCCTATACTGATATGCTGTGAGATAATGACCTACAACACTATTGATCAGTATATTTATATGTTGGCCTGCTTCATTTTCAGCAATCAACTTTTCTGTTGCTTTTTTATAATTTTTTGAGCTGTTTGTTTGATCCTTCTTCAGTTCATATTAGATTTTCCCAACTTACCTTATTGGTCTGTAAATATTACAGCGCACAAAGGGGTGGTCCAGCTGGTTTGCCGCAGAGTAGACCCCGTCCAAGGGGTGGGAGGGGGCGTCGTGGCGGTGGCAGCGGCGGACCTGGTGGTCGTCATGGCAAAGAGCGTAGTCAGCCAAAGTCCGCTCAAGAACTTGATGCTGACTTGGAGAAGTACCATGCAGACGCGACGCCGATGCAGACTAACTAGATATCTTCGCAACGTTGGTATTTCAACATCAAATATGGGTGTTAGTCCGTTTGTTCCCTGCTATTTGTGCTACTATGTTCAAGGGACAACAAAACCTTATGTTGTGGGGTTCTTGGTTTACTGAATTTTATGGGTTTTATGTGTCTACATAGAACTAGAGTTAAGTGGATGCTGGTGAACACTGTTATGAAAATTGCATGGTTGGCATTAGTTTCTGTATCTTTTTCTGCGAAGTGAAGGACCATCCGAGTTGCTCCACATGTGAAAGTTATTGAGGAACCCTTCTGACCCTCGTATCATACAGCATCCTCGAGGTAAAAAGGCTGGACTGAGATGCACCATGGTGATCTTGTTGTCTGCCATTATTTGGGTGGTGGTCGGACATTGTCTCTGCTGTACCAATTGTTTACACTTCAGCCATCCTTTGCAGTAGGTATGCATATTTCTCATTTGGTTACGGTTTACCTATCTACTATGTGTTGGTTCACTTTATTCATATGCATACTTGTTCCTAATGTGTTTAATGATCCTTTTTTCCTTCTCATCTTGCAGGTTGCCTTTTTGTTTATTTATTCTGCTATTGTTGATTTTGGACCTAGCAATCTTCTCTTGCACATTAATGATTCACATGAGAGCTGGAGGGGGTCTTGTTCTTTTAAAAGTTGATTTCTTCCTTGCATTATCTTCACCTCCTCTCGTGGTCGGTCAACAACCTGGTACAGTTATTGTGAATTTGCCGGTTGCTCGTCTGCTTGAAGAAGCATCAAGGTCGCATCTTGCTTTGCAATCTGCTATTTACAGTTAGAGATGTCTATCAGTATGACTGTAGATGTGTAGGCTTCGCCATCCTTTTGGACTGCTCTGTTGGCCCCCACTATCCATTGCCTACTTACTATACGATGTTAGCATATGGTTGGTCCTTTCCATTTGAACTTATACTAGGCATGAAACTCTCATTTGGAATTCCAACTAAGTTGGCTGATCTCTTCAACTCCGGTTGGTCGGAATCATTTTAACTGTGCTTGGAAGATCCACTTGGGAGGCTTGTGCTTGTGCCCTGCAAATCAGTTATTAACCGGCAGGCCTTTTGTATTCTTGCTCGTATATGGGGATCTGGAAGCCAATATTGACTAGTTACATCCATGGTGGTCGGCTGCGCTTGATTACAGATGATTGAATAGCTCAAGTTTCTTAACATTGCAAGCGATTCTTGACAGCCAGTATCAATGGTAATGGTATTAATCAGCCATTATTTTGGAAACCTATAAGGAGAGTGTTGTTGAGTGTTGGTAAACATTTTGATGTTTTGTTTCTTTATTTAGTTTCAATCATACTATTACCGAGTAGTTAATTTTTGGATGTTTCCTTTTGCAATACGGTAGATGGTACATAGTTGTAGGCATTGGATTCGATGTGGTGTTTGTTGTTGTTGTGGTTTGGAATTATCATAATGATTTTGCATGCTGTATCATATTCTCCTTTAAATGCTGTCCAGAAAGGTCTATTTTCTGTTTAATTGGCATGATTATTTTCTAGTGTTACATATCTGCATATGTTTTAGGTCACTTTTGTAACATCACATGTTTTTGTAACTGTGTTTAGTTGCACTACTGAGGGATTAAAGCATGTCTGGGTCGTAAGTTGAAAGATGGTTTTCTTGCGAACCCGAGCTGCACCTCCCCAGCGTGTTGGCTTGCTACCTTGTTATCTTTCCTGCAGTGTGAAACTGTTGTGGTCCATTGTATTGGTTTTAATTCGCAATACCTTCTCGGTTTGTGGTTATGTTCCATAGCATCCGTAATATGAAGGGAATTATTTTTTGTCACTGTATATGTTTTGGCCCATTGATCTGCCATTGCAAAGTAATCTATCTCTTACATGTCATCGTCGAAACCTTGCCCTGCCACTGTCAAGCAGTGAAGTGGTTGTGTAAATACTGTTTTGCCCGTATCTTGTCTTCTCCCGTCTTCCTAAGCAAGATCATGGTGACAGGGTTTATCCAGGATACCATCTTCTAGCGCCTCGACAACATGCCCAAGGGTATCTAGGGGTGGCTTGGCTTCTTTGCCATGGTCATGGTGATGGGAATTGGCCGGTGGTGTCGACGCGGACTGGTGAGAGGGTGAGGAAGAGTGAGAGGTGCAGACAGGAGTTTAGAGGAGGGGCCTCGCTGGATCTACTGCCATCCCACTACGGACGGTTGATGCCTTTGCCGTTCTTTGGGAAAGGAGGGGTTGGCCGCCGGTGATCTTGCGTGCACAACCATGTCGACGGGAGGAGGCGCAGACGAGGGGGGTCACCAGTGGCTTGGGCTTTTGACGGAGGAAGGGGTGGTGAGTGGCTTGGGCTCGGCGAAGGAAGGGGCGCAAGGAGAGGGAGAGGTGATGCTGATGCTGGAGGAGGTGAGGCAAAACCAGTGTTGGAGAGGCGGGGAGGGGCCTCGCCGACACTGGAGGAGTGGAGAAGAGAACGAGCCAACATGGTGCAGGAGCAGCACGTGCCTGACGACAATGAGGTCTGCAACATTCTCCTTCGGCCTCGGTGGTGTGGTGGCACGGTGGGCGTGGCAGACAACAGTGTGGAGGTCGAGCGGCGGGCATGATAGATGGGTGACGTGGTGTAGTCCCACTCCTCCCCGACGGTGTTGCCTGTAGATCCACATGAGAGAAATGGGGAGAATGAGAGACCATGTCATTAAAAAAAAGGTGCAGTGGAGGAAGAATAGGAGGGCAACATGGGCATTTTGGAAAAAGTTGTTGGAAAAAATATAACTGAGTTGACCAGTGACATAAAAGGGTAATATTTTGAAAATACAGTGACAAGTAAGAGAGATGTCACTTTGCAATGACAGATCAGAGATTGAAAACATTTACGGCGGCATATAAAGCATATAAAAATATTCTCTGTGAAGAAAGATCAACCTTTTCCCATGAGGATATTTACGTGCCGACGTGGTGGACATGGTATCATGCTCACGATATGCTCCGTGTTTCAGGCGTACTTACAAAACAGATTGTTATATGGGAAAAATTAGATATGCTTACCGCACTGTTACTGAAAAATCTAAGAACGTCTCTTGCGGGACGATTTGCATGCTCAAGTTATGCCTATACAGGAGGTAGCTGAAATATTGCTTGAGATGCCGTGATAATATATCTGCGAACGAAACTCACATATGAAGTAGCATCCTTTTCGTGTTTCCTACCGCGTTTGCATTGGCGAACGAGCAAACACTAGGAAACGGTGCGATGCGACACTAGGCCGTACGCGAGTGCGCACGCAGAAATGGGATCTCTGCGGTGGCGCGCGGCGTAAGTCGGCGTCCGTCTGTCCGTCGAACTCGCCCCCGCTTGACTGACCGCGGGGATTGTGAGCTTTCTCCGACGCGATTTGGCGGGTCGCGCGTGTCAAACTGTCCGGCCGGCGCGGTGCGGTGCGTTTGGCATGTGCTGCGCGGATGGCCCGCGGCTCCTCGGACCATCGGGGGCAGGAGCCAGGTCACGCACACAGGGCAGGATGAGCCGGAAGCTCGTCAGCAATGTTACAGTGTTACAGTATCATGATATTACGTAAAACTATAATATCATAATGTTATAGTACCATGATATTACGCAGAAGCTGTCGGATCGGAAAGCCGTCGTACTATGGTACTGTAGCAAAGAATGCAGCAAATACTGTAGCATGGACACTACTCACGACATTGTAGCATCGATGCAGCAGTTGATATGATCCGTTTTTCTTGGATCAGACGAGTCAGATCTGCCGAGTTTCACAGCACTGTAGTGCAATGTAAAAGGATGCCAATCCGGATAGACCTGGGGTGCGGTTGTGTGGGCATCAGGCCCGTACCGTGAGGGTAGATCTGGGAGTTGGGCTAGGCCATTCCGGGCCGGCACAAGGCTCAACCGGCATGGCACAACCCAGGCACGACACGAATAGGCGGGCCGGGCCTGCGGACGTGGCACGATGGGCGGCACGACACGGCCAAAGGAGCTATGCTTGGGCCGGCCCGGCACGACCGCAGCACAGTAGCACACCAAGACCGCCCACGCTGCGACCCCTGCACGGCCGCACCGCATCTGCGTCGGCATCGCCACTACACCCGTGGGCACGCGGCGGCGGTGTTGGCCCGGCAGTAGAACACGCATGGCGCTGAACAACACGAGTGACAACGCTGCAGATCGGTGGCACCGCTGCGCAGGCCACAGAGCTTGGGCTCGAGATTTAGTATAGCGAGGCCATCCACTGCTCAACCAGCTTGCCATCTTCGTCAATTGAGGACGCGCTTGGTGCGTCATCTTCGCCGCCACCGCCACCGGGAGAAGGGGGACGCGGGGAGGCGTGACGCCAGGGGTGGGCCGTGGCCCATGGGGGAGACTGGGGAGAGACTGTAGATGGGGGAGGTAGGGGGATGGGGGGTGTGGCCATGCGGCAGGGGGAGCTGGGGTCCGGGGAGGTGCGGCACCGAGGGTGAGCTGTGGGGGGAGACCCGAGATGGGGGAGAATGGGAGATGGGGGAGAATAGATGCCATGGATGGGGGTGCTGCACTGCTGCCAGGTGGGGGAATGGAATGGGATTGGACATTGGAGACTTGGAGTGTTGGAGTAACTTTTCACTGTTTGTCCTATAGCCACAAGAAAGGATGAAAGGGTAATAAAGTTTAGTACACAATGACACCATGTCACCATCAGAAGTCAGAACTATGGGGAAATGTAAAAAACGGGCAAATGCTGAGGTAAAATCGGCTTTTGTGCCAATGCAAAGCCTCCTTTTGAGCTCAATCTCCCACCGCTCCCCTAGTCCTCCTCCCCCACCTCTCCCATCGATGCTCGTCAGCTCTCCCCAGGCATGAGGGACTACAATGTGGATGACCGTCATATGGACGGTACGGAGGGATACGAGGAGTACCAACGCGGTCCGGACCCGATGGAGATGCCAGACTTAGGTACCCTGTCCACGGATGGCAATATTGGTGGGTCCGCGCCCAGCAACAGCAGCGTCGAGCGAAGGGCGGAGTGTTGGAAATACATGACCTGGAGCAAGGAAATTCGAGACGACCAAACGGTAGAGATCGCAACTTGTAATTATAACAAAGCTTAATTAACTGCTCGTACAGGTGGAGGGACAGGGGTACTTGAACCGGCACTACAAAGCATGCTTGAAAAAGATAGGGGCGCACACGTGTAGGATCAAGGATCATCGACTAGAGGGGGATAAATAGGAGGTTTCTAAATTTAATTGACCAAACTAAACTTTCAGCAATAAAGTTCTAACAGAGCAGCCTAGTAACAAAAGGTAGAACTTAAAAACTACTAAGAACAGAGAAGGTAATGTCAAAACTAGATACAATTCTAGTTTAGCACAATAAACACAGTAGAGATGCTAGAATTATAAATGTGAAAAGTAAAGACGAGAAATAATCACAGTGAAGACAATGAAGTTTTTCCCGTGGTATCAAAAACCGAAGTTTTCACTAATCCACGTTGAGGAAGCTTGAACCAATCAAGCCGGTTCCACAAATCAAGCCTTCCCTCGATTTCACTAGTGGTTGTTTTTCCTCCACTCCGAAGATGGTGAACACCGAATCACTCACAATTGGCACCGAGTCTCTTCACACTCTTCTTGAAGAGATCACGTGCAAACTCCTGCCAAGCCGTCTAGATGCTGGCAGCACCAAGAGTAATAGATCACAATCTTTGCTTGACAGCGCTCAAGTGCAATGGATCAAACTAGAATGAATGCATTTAAGATCTTGCTCAACAACCTCACAATGAATGCACAGGTGTAAATGAGGTGTGGAGTGAATGTTCTTGGCTCAGGGATGTTAAAGTGTAAGCACTTACTTTATCCAAGAGCAGGTGGATGGATATTTATAGCCTCCCACAACAAATACGACCGTTGGGACCAGATTACAGGAGACAATTGGCACAAATGGTAGTACCTCCATTAGATGGCCGGTACTACAGCACCATCCCAAAACGGTCAGAAACGGCTAGCGCAGTTATGCATTAAATGTTCTGACAAAGTCATTGTAAATGCGGCGTGGTACTACCGCCAACTAACATGCGGTAGTTCCGTTTTATCGGAGGTTCCGATCAAAAGTCGGTACTTCCATTCAGCTTGAGTTCCAAGAACATCAGTTCTGGAAATATCATACCACCATTAAACCATCGGATAGACTGGGATTGCGGTAGTTCCGCGAGTTGCACTCCGGTACTACCGTTCCTCAAAAGATCAAACCAACTCTGAAAAACACATGTTCTGTAAAAAATGTACCACTGAACATTTTGGTTGTACCGGAGTTGCGGTAGTTCCGCTGGATGTACTGCGGTACTACTGTTCCTTGAGAGAGCAAACAATCTCTGAAAAATAAGTATTTTGGAAAAAAAAATGTACCACACAAAGATCGGTGCTACCGCCAAATGGTAGTTCCGCAATTTTAGCGTCGGTACTTCCGTGTGTACAAAAGCGACCAGAAAAACTCACAAGGAAGGTGTCCAAGTGGACCCCAAAAGAATTTTAACTTTTTCGGAATAAGAGTTTTGACCACACGACTTTGAATACTATCAGACAGCCCAAAAGTTTCACGGTAGTCCCTCCAACGGAGCTGCGGTACTACCATTGAGCGGTAGTTTCGCCAAGTACACTGCAGTACTACCATTGAGCGGTAGTTCCGCCAAGTACATTTCGGTACTACCGTTCTTCCTGAGAAACACCAGAAATTTCTTTTCAACACAAACTCCAAATGTATGCATGATCCTAGATTGATTCATTGTGCTTAAGAACATGCTATCAAGTTACTAGTTGTGATCCCTCTTAATAGTACGACATTTTAACTTATAATCCGGTCTTCCAGCCAATTCTCCTAAGACTGGTAAAATAAAAAACCTACACTATTTGTACCTATCTTTGAGCCATATTGATTCTCGTGACGATTTTTAGCATGCATCTCCATGTTGTTGTATTCATCACTGGAACTAAAAATTTTAAACACTCGATAATCATGTTAGTTCTATATAATATATTGTCATTAAATACCAAAACACCTTTTAGGGGCCTAGATGTTTTCAACACGCGAGGTGGAGGAGTCCAGATGCAGCTCAACTTCGAGGCTAATGGCTCTTTAAGTATTTGGACATACAACCCTCATTATACCCGTGAGGAAATTGCTAGATACATTGTTTCCAATGATCAACCGATTAGGATGAGTGAAAGTCACTCGTTCGAAAGAATGATTCACTGCGACTTTTGTCCATAGTACCAATATGTTAGTAGGAGAACGACATCGTCTGATATTTTAGGGATGTATAGTAGAAAGCTAGCAACACTAAAAGAAATTTTCCTAAAAGTTCAGTACTCTTTTGCTTTAACTTCAGATATTTGGACATCATCACACCAGATAACTGTCTACATTAGTGTTGTAGCCCATTATTTAGATGACGAGTATAAGCTAAACAAGAGAGTCATAGGGTTTAAGTTAATTACTGAATCACACATGGGAGATGCCATTGCTGAGCTCATACTAGGGGTAATTGATGATTTTTAAATAGGAAATAAGATTGTTTCTATAACTCTTGATAACGCATCGGCGAATACGACGACTACGAACATCTTCACCCCAAGACTGCAGACATATATCGGTGGATATGTTCTCTACCAGAGATGCATATGTCACATCCTCAACCTCGTTGTGCAAGACGGTATGGAGGTGATTGGTGTTTATTTGAACAATATCAGTGATGCCCTTCGTTTCCTCAACTTCAACAGTGGTGGTGACCCAGTTCGCGGAGTATTGCGTAGCCAGTGACAAGGCCCCAAGAAAATTCGGTCTGGCATGAAGATGAGGTGGAACTCGACATACATCATGCTGAAGAAGGTGCAGAACATCTTATATCTATCTTTGTCAATGTTAACGCAGATAAGTTGATAGTTGCTAACTCAGATTGGGAAATTGTTAGTTATTTTTGGGAGTTTTTTATACATTTTTTACAAAACAACTAAGGCTCTATCCGGTATTTACTACCCTACCTCTTACTTAGTTATAGATTTTATTTGACTAATTGCAGACAAGTTTGCTAAATCTAGAGGGTATCCCCTTTTATGTCATGTTGTTGTAGCAATGGAGGAAAAATTTGTTAAATATTTTGGATCTATTTCACACCTATATTGTTTTGCTATCATTTTGGATCCTAAAAAAAAGTTAGCAGATTTGCAGATGGCTATGGAGAGAATAGGTGAGTGCCTCGGCCTTCATTTCTCCGAAGCTTTCGAACACGTCAAAAAGGAGTTAGTTCGTATTTTCCGCTTGTATCATGACAAGCTTGGCGGCAGCACGAGATCAGAGGTCTCACAGCAAAAGCATCAAAGCAAGACAAGCTTGACATCACACTTGTGGAAAAAGCTGAAGGAAAAGTATAGTTCTTCACCCTCTTAGTCTCAGGCGCCCCAAGTGGAATTCTACCTCCAAGCTGAACCACTACTTGGAGCATGATTTTACTAACATGGATCCAGATCTTTCTGGCGAAGGCAAGTTATACTTACTCGATTGGTGGAAGAACAACAAGTGGATATTCCCTATGTTGTGCTATTTCGCACGAGATATTCTACTATTCCGTTGTCCTCCATCTCTTCGGAAGCGATGTTCAACATAGTAGGAAGAATAATTGAAAAAAGGAGGTCATCCCTCATGCCCAAGATGGTGGAGGCAATCACCTGCCTCAAGGACTAGGAATTGGCAAAACAGCGACATCAACATCAACTAGAGGATCCTGAGATCGTAGAGGCGTTAGCCGATCTCAATGTCGAGTAGCCGACATGTATGCATAAATATAGTTACTGTACTCTTTTCCTTACCGGGAAAACCCCACACGGGGCGTAAGGTTTTTAACGAGGTAATAATAATGTGTGCATAAAATATCAATGGAATTTCACCTTTCTCCCTAATTTTTAAGTGTCCATAATTTCACATAATTGTAGTATCACAAAAAGAAACAATTAATATATCAAATCTGTACATGCTGCTTGCAAATTTTTTATTCTTTTTATCTCTAGTAAACAACTTTTTTAGAATTCAATTGTGATCTTGGTAATGTTCAAGGGGCAATTAATATATCAAAATTGTATATGCTACAATATTATCTTTTATTTTACTTTTCCCTTTCCTTATTTTCATTGCTTTTCTTATGTTCTCTTTTTTCTTTTTCTTTTCCTCTTTTCCCCTTCTTTTCTTTCTTTTCTTTCCTCTTTCCCCTTTCTTTTCGCTGGCTCGCTGGTCAGTGAACAGTGGGTCTGAAAGACCATAACTCCATGTCTCCATCGTTCATTCGGTCCAATCCACTCCGTCCATCCAGTCTCCTGCCTCTACTTAAAAATTTCATCTATGGGTCTGATTAATAAGAGGGAATCCCCGTTTCTCCATGCCTCGTATGTTCGAGGACTAGAGGATGAGGTGATCAAAGCTTTTCTTTTCTTTTCTTTTTTCAAAGCTGATCAAAACCTCACGGGTTTCAATTTTCACGTCTCCTCCCATTCTGATTTCTGAGTTTTTCGACATGGTGCTGATACGGCTTATCTCCTCCTCTACGTCGACGACATCGTGTTTACAGCTTCCTCGACGACGCTTCTTCACCGCCTCCTTGCACGGCTGCATTCTGAGTTCGCCATGAAGGATCTTGGACAGTTGCACTTCTTCCTCGGGATACAAGTGCATCGTTCTTCTGCAGGCTTCTTCTTGACACAACAGCAATATGCCAAAGATCTCCTCGCCCGAGTCGGCATGTCCAATTGCAAGTCGGCTCCTACTCCTGTGGACACGAAGCCCAAAGTCTCCTCGACGTCCGGCATGGCGGCTAGTGATGCGTCCTTCTACCGAAGCATTGCAGGCGCTCTCCAGCACCTCACACTCACCAGACCTGATCTTGCCTATGTCGTACAACAAGTATGCTTGCACATGCACAAGCCCCGTGATGTCCATTGGAACCTTGTTAAACGCATTCTTCGTTACATCCGGGGTACCACGGGACATGGTCTCCATCTGCGCGCCTCGACTTCCACAGACCTCGTCGCCTACTCCGACGCGGACTGGGCGGGCTGCCCCGACACTCGCCGATCCACCTCGGGCTACTGCGTGTTCCTCAGTGACTCGCTGATTTCATGGTCCTCCAAGCGCCAGCCGACAGTCTCCCGTTCGAATGCTGAAGCGGAGTATCGTGCAGTGGTGAACACGGTTGCTGAGTGCTGGTGGCTTCACAATCTCCTTGGCGAACTACACTCTGGCACTGACAAAGCAACTGTGGTCTATTGCGATAATGTCTCAGCAGTTTACTTGGCAGCCAACCTTGTTCATCACCAACGGACTAAGCACATCGAGCTGGACATTCACTTCGTCCGCGAAAAGGTAGCGCTCGGCCAGCTGCGGGTGCTTCATGTCCCTTCCAGCCACCAATTCGCTGACATTATGACTAAAGGTTTGCCAACAACACTCTTTGAAGATTTTCGATCCAGTCTGTGCATCCCCGCAAGCTCTGCTTCTTCGCTGGCGACGCGAAGACTGCGGGAGGGTGTTGGAGCGCATGATTCAGTTCGTTAATCCGTTACATGCCGTTCCTGGTTCAGCTCCTACTCGGCCTATTCCTACGCCACTTCCGCCATTTTCTCTCGGCGTTGTTAGCTACTTTGTAGGATCATTAGTTATTGCTTGGGCATGAGTGTGTACTCTTGTATAAATGTACACTGAGATGATTAATGAAAATGTGCGTTGCATTCCAAACTCTCACACCTTTTCATATTGTACACTATACATATTAACACAGTTGAATTGTTATTAATGAGCCTAACGAGCCAAGTTGAGTTGTTTGACCAAGTCGAGCCAAGCTGGCTATTTTGCTCATTTGTTTAACGAGCCGAGTCGAACTCGGTTCCTTAATAAGCTCGATCGAGCGAGCTCGTTATCCACCCCTACCCAGTACCCATAGGCGGATCTACAGTGCGCTACCCGAGTGCACAAGACACTAGGTCAAAAAACCATTGTCATCCTAAGCCAAAAAATTATATATATATAATATGTATGGGAAGTAGGGACCCCTGGTCATTTTTATTTTGGATCCACCACTGTCAGTACCCATTGCTGCCATTGGTTCCCCCACGCCGCTCGGCCTCCTCCTCCTGGATGCAAATCCTCTGACATTAAGAAGTAATGTCACAATGAACAGTATCATGACATTGTTTTGTAGCTATCAGACCGAAAACAACAGACGGGATCAAGATCTGTCACTGCAGTGTAAGTACTGTAGTATAATATTGTAGCAGAAGTACTGTCTATGGACACTGTAATCGCTCGATCTTAGCCGCTGTTTTCCGATACGACGGCTCATGTCTTGAGAATATATGGAACTATTCATCCGGCGTTCCCATGGAATGTCAAGGATGCGCTTCCCCTCCTCCCCCACGACAAATCACAGGCCTAAATCTGTCGCCAAGAAAGCTAGAGAAGAAGCCGAGAACGATGGCGGCGGCGGGGTGAAGCACATTCTACTGGCGCGATTCAAGGAGGACGTGACGCCGGCACGCCTGGACCAGCTCATCCGCGGCTACGCCGGCCTCGTCATCGTCGTCCCCTCCATGAAGGTCTTCCACTGGTACCCTCACCACCCACCTGCTACTCCTAGCTCCGATTCGTCCCCAATTCTTGCGTATACCTACCATCCTCTGCCCCCTCTGTGCACTATCGCTGTAGTTGTTCGGGTGGCGTATCCGTGACGCGCGGCAGGTGCTCAACGAATTGCGTGCTTGGTTTGGGTTGGAGGCCCTGTGATTTGTCCAATAGAACGCATTAAAGTAGTAAACAAGTTGGCTTTCTTGGACCCAGAGACTCAGTGCTAGCTCTACTCAGTAAAGTCAAACCAACATGATGTATGTGAAGCTACTAGAGGACAAATGAATCTCCAGGAGAAAACTAATATTTTGACGGTCTCAATTCTGCTCAAATAGCTATTGGATAAGTGTTTGACTTTTAAGTTGTACGACCTTCGATGTGAATGTGATCCCTGAGCAAAAGGATGAAAACATGGTGATCACATGAGTTTGTTGATGGTTCTTATAGTGATACTGGCGTTGGGATGACCAAACATGAAGTTAAGGACTGCTTTGGTACTATTGCTCAGAGTGGCACCTCAAAAATTTTGAAGGCTCTGAAGGTGGAGCGTTGTTTCTTCCTTTTCTATTCTGGATACATCTATGTTTATGCAATATGGTACTATTTGTGTGATTATTTCATTGTTTCTTTGCTAATGCCAAATGAATTATCGTTCAGGAGAACAAAGACCTTAGGGCCGACAATGGTCTAATTGGTTAGTTTGGTGTTGGATTTATGTTGTTTATTATTCAGGTAAGAATTATGCCCAAGAGACTTGCCAGGAAAACATTCAATATGATTGAGGAGATTGCTGAAAAAGATGACATGGAGATAAAACTCTTGGATTTTCCTTTTCCCCAAAATTTCTGTTTACTTGGTATCGATGCTCTATCATTTGTACTGCAGGACTACAAGAAGTTCTGGGAGAGCTTTGGAAAGTTCACCAAGCTTGGTTGCATTGAGGACATAGGAAATCACAAGCGGCTTGCCCCTCTGCTGAGCTACCACACTTCTAAAAATGAGGGAGATGAAAAGTCTTGATCAATATGTAGAGAACATGCCTGAGAACCAAAAGGCAATCTATTACATTGCTACAGATAGTCTCCAGAGTGCAAAGACGGCTCCTTTCTTGGAGAAGCTGGTCCAGAAAGACATTGAAGTATGAACATTACATAGTTTTGATGAGACAGGAACGGCAAGACTGTCACCAACGACGTCGTCGGCGACACGTCGGGGTACTACAAGGACATCCTGCTCACCCTTGTTGGCAGCGACGGACGGAGCTTGAGCCAAATCTCTAGAGGGGCCGAAGGCCAATGCTAAATCATATGACTACAATATGGTAGAATTTATAACTATCGGAAATTTTTAGGTAGATTTTGTTCTATTTTTGTTATAAACTACATTGTCTCAGCAAGATATATGTATATATTTACTCTAAAAAACGGAGGAGGAAGAGACACATGACGCCAGAAAGCAGTAACCACTTCTTAGGTTGATGACCATATTACTCGACCACTCCAAGCTTTAGTTGCACGGGGATGTTTCGTGCTCCGTCGGCTGCCGCAATGCCTCATGTAGTTGTCTTGTGGCTTTGCCGCAACATGAGTTGAAGGCGACGAGCAAGAAGCAGAAAATAAAGCAGTGGTGATAGGTGTTAGTTACTGATTAAACTGAACTACTAAAATGAGTGAATGACTAAAACTATTTGGCTAACTTGTTGAAGAGTAGGAAAATAAAACTGGGTCAGTGATTCATGGCATAGTGAGGAAGAAGATGAAGCAGATTGGTTCGAACTTAACGGGATTTTTGTAGGTTCAGACAGCAAGGTGACCATTTGAAGAGTTAAGTAATGGATAGACCTAAATGCTATTGCATACTCAGTGTTACTCTCTCTCTTTTTTAATTGTTGGGGGGCTACAACCCACCTTGGCCCGAACCATCCTCCGTCCCTGCTCGCTGGGCCTGAGTAGCCATGGATGGGATCATGGAAGCTTAGATGTTTTGTAGGGACAGTGGAATATTGTTTGCACTTTTGTTCATTTGATTGAACAAGATGGCACTGTGATGCCCCTGGTGGTTGTCATCTTGTCCTGTGTACAATCTACAAAGTGAAATGTAGGTATACTGAAATAAGAGCCATGATCATTCATGTGGTAGAATAAAGACACATGTGATGTTCTCTGTTGTGTACACTAAACATGTAACAATTTGTATTTCATATGAACAGTGTTAAGGGTATTAGCGGTATTTTCTATTGTTAGGGTTTAGTCTTGTGTGTGTCCCTTTATGTCTTGTACTATATATATGCCCTATGGGCTATTGGAATAGATAAATTCCTTTCATATTAACATGGTATCAGAGCACTAGGTCAGCTTCCAACCCAGCTCAGTCGTCTTCCACTGCTGCCCCCGGGATGGTGCTCTCACTCCTGGGGGCGGCCGTCCACCACTCCGGTCGCCTCCTCGCGCGGATTCGGGACCCTCCTTGCCCATCCTCCTTCCCGACGTTGCCAGGCTCCTCCCCGAGCCTTCTCCGCCCGGATCCGGTCCTCCTGGCGCCTCCTCGAGTCCTCTGTCGCCCGGATCTGGCCCCTCGACATTGCCTGGCGCCTCCCCACGCCTTCTCCCGCCGGATCCGCGCCTCGCTCGACCGGCGCCCGACGCCGCTAGGGTTATCACAAGACGCGCGCCGCCGGATCCGGCGGATCCTCGCTGCGTTGCGTGGGGAGAGGTAGTCTTTTCTCGGCCACCGCCATCCCGATCCGATCTGGATCGGGCCGCCGCTGCCTTTAGGACGGCCTCTCGTCGCCGCCTGTGCTCTCCCGCCGTCCTCCCGACCGCCGCCGCCGCCGGGCCGCTGGTGGCTACCGCTGTCTCGCGCCGGTGCCAACCTGGGTTCTTCGCTTGTCCCACCCGACGCCTCCGACCGGATCCGATGCTCCACGCCGCCTTCGTCTGAGCTTGCCTCGACGCAGCTCCATCGAGGTGCCTCTGTGCACGCGCCTGCCCTAGATCCGGCCGTCTCCACCACCGGTAAGCCCGGATCCGGCCTCTTCGCCGTCGGATCCGGCTTCCCCGCCGCCAGATCCAAGCTCCCAGTGCCAGATCCCGCCACCACTCGGCCCTCTTGGCCTCTCCTTTCGGCCACTGCCGCCGGATCCCGCTGCGCTGGCGCTCTCCGTCGCGGGCTTGCGCTTCTCCCCTCGCCTTCCTCCCCTTTCGGCCGCCGCCGTCGCTCTTGTGGTCACCGCCGCCACTGCAAATCAGCACCCGGCCGCGCCGGCCTCTGCGCCCGGCTCCTCTTCGTCGCCGCAGTGGAGGAGTGAGATGGGAGGAGAGGACGCATGGAGGAAATAGGGAAAGGGGCCGGATCTGGATGGGGAGAAGGAGGTTTGTGAAAAAGGAGATAGGCAAGAGATGTTTGGTTGGGGTTGTGGTGGAGCTGAGAACATGTTGGAGCAAGCTCAGTGTTGGTGTGGCTGCTGCTATAATCTGTTGCCTTTGAGTCTTTTCTTTTGAGTCTTCTGTTTGCATCCATCTAAGTCCGTAGCATCTCTCTTTGAGTTCGTCAAAGTCGTACGAGTCCACAAATCCTTTGTCGATCAGCCGATTGCTTCTTTTTTTTGTTGCCGCAGTCTGTCCATTGGATCGAGTGCGGTCACCCTATCATCGTCGTTGTTGATGCGACTTTGCCCTCTTGGTCCTCTCGTAGCCTTCTTGCGACTTGACATGTGTCGTCGCCATCTTGCTACACATCTTCGCATTTGTTACGACTCTTGACTAATGGCCTTCTTTATCGTCATCATCATTACACTTTCTCCACCTTGTTTTGTAGCAGGTGTGATCTTATCTCTCTTCTTCGGCTTGATCTGACAACTCTCTTTGTATTTGTGTCGGCTCCATCATCTTTTTCGTCGTGTTGCCGCGATCGATTTTGCTCCCACTTACCTCTACTTTCTTAGCCCATGCACTTTGTGCTTGTGGGCTGCAGCATGATTCCGGATGGGAGATCCTTTGGTACCGACACAATTTTTCAAGAGTTGCATGGTACAACGACATTATCAAGACTCGAATTTCGGAATTCCCTATTGTAGTGTCAACTCTTTCCAAATGCAATGCTATTACATACGCATTGCATTTGATGAGAGTGTTAAGGGTATTAGCGGTATTTCCTATTGTTATGGTTTAGTCTTGTGTGTGTCCCTTTATGTCTTGTACTATATATATGCTATATGGGCTATTGGAATAGATAAGCTCCTTTCATATTAACAAACAGATGCATGGAAATTCAAAATAAGGATCACATATATGTAACATTTTGTATTTTATACATGGAAACTGGGAATTTATTCGTTTAATGCTTAAAATTATATTTGTATGCGAACGTAGAAAAAAAAACAAATCCACTTGTAATGCCCCTTAAATGTACATTTCACCTTCTAAATATGATTTTTTACATTGCAAAATATTGCTCAATTGTTCTTGATTTAATAAAATTAAACCGTTTAATCAATATTTTTGTAAAAAAAATATTTACGCTTAATCAGCATACAAAAAAGCCTTCAAAAGATATTTCATCATTCATCTACATTTCATCATTCATCTACAGCTGTAGCAGTTAATCAGCTCAACAAAAAGTCAGGTTGTCAAACGACTTTTTAAGACAAACTACAACCACTAGCTACAGCTGCAACAGTCATTAGCTCAACAAAAAGTCAGATCGTCAAACAACCTCTCAGGAAAAACTACAACCACCCACTAGCTGCTTTTTTGAGCTGCCAAAAACTTTTCAGCCAAACTACAGCTGTAGGCCCTAGCGATCTCAATCATAAAGACATTGTTTAGCTATAAAAGACGGCGAGATGCCATTTGTGTGTCGAACTGTCGAAGACAACAGGTTCGAAGCTAGCTACACGCACGACCAGATCCAACGCGGGAAACCTGGAAACCTATGATCGTCATCTCGACTTCCGGTACACATACAATTATCACACGAAACATCAATATCAACAAAATTTTGGTAATTGACGGCTTATAAAAAGAAACGGAGTGAGTACAAAATTTCACGGGGCCACAAAAGCGTAGAATATCTGAACTAACTAGCAACAAACTCTGAAACACACACAGAGAGGAAGCAGCAGCTTGAATCTGGCATACAAAGTTCCAAGAATGAAAAGTTGAAAACTAGAGAAACAACAAAAGCGCAGCGAAGAAATAGAATGCACAACACTGTGCATTAAATTGCACTTGATAGCTAATACATGATGAAATAAGTTAATCTCTCAGGTTCATTGATAACCATGTGAAAACAAAAAACATACCCGACACTATATAGAACATCTAAGGATATCTCTAAGTAAAACGGGATGCATAATAAAAAATTACAAAAAATAAGTAAGCCTGCCATACCCCCCCAAAAGAATTGACCACAACTGCCAGCATGCAATATTAGCTAATCAGTGTCACATAACCAATAGAAATAACCTCCATACCCACACCCATAAACCTTCAATTAGCAGGGACCTTCCTGTTTGGCTCGAAGACATACTTGATCAAAGAATCCTTAATGGACAGTAGCTCAGGGAACTCGGATTTCAGCTTTGATGCATCCATTTCATTGTTGCTTCTTGGTGCAACTATAACCTTGGCCTGTTCTTCAAGTGTAAAGTTGGTCCACTTGAAGTCAGGATTAATGTATTTCTTGTACATCTCCAGAATCTCGTTGTGACTGACAACCCCAGGATTGGTGAAGTTCCATATGCCCCTGCAGTCCCGCTTCGCCATCTCAATAGAGATAGGCAAAAGTTCATCCAAAATTGTCATACTGTTGGGAATGTCCACCACCTTGTCATAACGAGCTATCTTTGTAATGAAATTCCGAGGGTTGCTTAGATCTGATGATATGGGCATTCTGACTCTAAGAGTACACACGTTGTCGTACTCCTTCAATAGCTCTTCCACCTGCATTGCATGCAACAACACATTCATTAGTTTCTGAGATAAGTCAGAAGAAATGTTATAGTTCATAAAGGACAAAGTTGAACCTACCATTGCTTTAGTTTTGGAATAAAATGAACCAGTAAAGTTGGGCTTGTCTTCCTCCTTAAAACCAATTCCAGACCCTTCAGGATGTTTAGCATCGTACTCAAATATACAACCTGTAGCATAGTTGATCATGAGCAACCCCTGCTCACGACAAACATCAGCAAGATTCAAGGTGCCTACAACATTGGTGCGGATAGTGTCCTGTTTGTGGCTCTCACACCAGTCAACATTTGGCCTTCCAGTGACACCGGCGGCATTGAAAACATGAGTTGGCTTCACATTTCTAATGTCCTGCAAGAGCTGAGAGCGCTCCTCCAGGCGTCCTTTCCCATACTCATATGGTATGCCTTGCTTCACACATATCATCCCAAGCAGACCACCAATCCATCCAGTCCTGCCATATATCAAAAACTTGTAGGAAGCCTTCCGAGGGGCACTGCTGGTGCTTTTAGCAGTGGTTACAGGAGCTGTTGTGCTAGATTCCTTAGCTTCTGCTGGTGAAGAAGCAAGAGATTTTATTTCCTCGGTCCAGTTATGCCTTTCAACTCCAGGAGTCATCAGCATCCTTGGATGAGGGAGCAATGCGCCGGCAACATCCCCCCAGTAATCAGGGTTGTTGGTGTACCATTCAATTGTTTTCTTCAACCCCTCTTCCCATGGCGTGCGCTCTGCCCATCCCAAGTTCTTTAGCTTCTGATCATCCAAAAAGTACCTCTGATCATTGAAGGGCCTGTTCTCAACAAACCTGATGACTTTTTCAGTGTCCAGGCCAAAGAGCTTGCATATGTCCCTGGCCACATCAATCACCCTCCTCTCCTTCACAGTACCAATATTATACACATGTCCAACCTCTCCTTTGTGAAGAACTACCTCAAATGCTTCAGCAACATCCTCACAATACAGATAGCTCCTGACATTAGAGCCATCGCCATGAATTGGAAGGGGCAAGCCTCTCATGGCCAAAAGGATAAATTTGGGAATGAGCTTCTCAGGAAATTGATTTGACCCATACACATTGTTGCCTCGAGTTGTAATCACAGGGAGACCATAAGACCTTCCATAAGCCATCACAAGCATTTCAGCCCCAGCTTTTGTAGCTGAATATGGATTTGTCGGAAGCAACTGTGAGGCTTCATGGTTACCAACCACAGCATCCTCATCAGTTTCTCCGTACACCTCATCAGTACTGACATGAATAAATCTTCTGATCTGACCAGTAACCTTGCAGGCCTCAAGAAGGACGTGGGTACCATATATGTTGTTCTTTGTGAACTCAAAGGAATTGCCAAAAGAATTATCCACATGAGTCTGAGCAGCAAAATGCATGATGGTGTCAATCGACTCGGTGATGAGAAGGTAGTTCACCAGATCAGCACTTGCAATATCACCCTTGACAAACTTGAAATTTGGCGATGGCCGTGAAGGATTGAGATTTTTCAGGTTGGAGCAGTAATCAAGCTTGTCGAGGACAACAACCTTGTAGTGTGGATAGTTCCTAACTAGGCGGTTCGCCACATGTGATGCAATGAAACCCGCAGCGCCAGTTATGAGAATGTTCTTGGGCTCATAAGTCACCATCTTTGCCAGCTAATTTAGCAACCTGTTATGTGTTACAAGTGACATCAGAATTACTCTCACAGGGTGTCATCAAAGTTACTTTTAAAAAAAAAAGGAAGCAGGAGCACTGCAATTCAATTAAAGAAGATCGAAAAGCAATATGTACAGGGGCGAGCCACTAGGGCTCGGCTAGACTACCTTTTGGGTAAGGAATTAGGACAACTAAGAGGAGCTACGGGGTGTTCGCTTAGGTCTCACAAAAGGCCCGCGCACGCTGATCATGGCTTCCTTTGTTATCGCCGCTATCTCCTGCGGCGTGGCCAACTTGTGTTAGAATGTTCTCCTATTTATTTCCTTCCAGATGTTCCACATGACGTATATGGCGACGCCGTTGAAAACCCTTCTCCTATCTTTCGGTATTTCTTTGGAAGCCTACTACCACCATTGTAGGATGCTGTCGAAGTTGGATGGTTGGACCCGTTGGAGGATGTCGCAATCAACCCACGTAGGACCTCTTGCCAAACCTCCATGGCGAAGGGGCAGTGTAGGCATAAATGCAGACCAGTTTTCTGTTGGCTATCAGAGAAGAAGCAAAGTTGTCGATGTGGCCAACCTCTGATGGCAAGGTTGTCGGCCGTGAACATTTTGTTTTGGATCAAGGTCCACGCTAAGAATTTGCATTTATTTTCTGATTTTGCTTTCCGGATTAAGCTTGTGTTGTACTCCTGAAAGTATCATGTGAATTGCGCCAAGTAGGCCAATTTGGCCGTGTAATTCCTGTCTTGCATCCAACGCCATGTGATGGTGTCTGGCGTGTCCGGCTGGAGGCGGATCGATTGAAGCCCGCTCCACAGGGATACGTATTCTTGTAGTTGTGTGGCATCCGTTATCTTCCCTCTGATTGCCCTGATCTAGTTGCTGTTTTGAAGCTCCTTATGCAGAATCTATTTTTCCTCCTCAAGATTTTGAACATACCAGGTGCTAGGTTCTTTGGGGCTTCTCCCTCAAGCCACCTATTGTGCCAAAATTTGGCCTTTTCCCCATTTCCAATAGTACTATCGTCGACATGTGGAAGAGTTGTCTGACGGTGTCGTCACAAGGGACAGTGGTGCCTACCCACGGTTTGGACTTGACAGTCCATTCGTACCAGAGCCATCGTAGCCGTGCTCTCAAATCTCCAAATCAGTGATTCCTAGCCCGCCCAGTTTTTTCTGGCCTGCATACCTTTTTCTAGTTAGCTAGGCAGTGGACCCCGTTTGCGTCTTCTTTTCCTTTCCAAAGAAAGGATCTTTGGATTTTGTCAATCCGTCTTTTAGCCCATTGAGCTAGCGGGAAAATTGCCAAGTGGTAGGTTGGGATTGAAGAAAGAACCGATCTGACCAGAGCCAACCTTCCCGCCGCTGGGGAGAGGAGTCTCCCTTTCCAACCGGACCAAAGCCAACCTTCCCACCGCTAGGGAGGGGAGTCTCCCTTTCCAACCCGGCAGTCATGCCTTATGTTTTCAATGACGGGTTGATGTGGATTTTTTTGAGCTTGCGGATGTGGAGCTGCAGCACCAGGTAGCGGCATGGGAAGTTCTTGCGCTCCCCTGGGAAGGATCCAAGGAGAGTTGAGGTCCACGCTTTCACAGCGGATTGAATGAACCGTGCTCTTTTCAAAGTTTGTGACCAGGCTCGAAGCCTGTATGAAGGTCACCAAAATCCGCTCGACCGCTTCAATCTCTTCTTTGATTGGATTAACGATGATCGTCACATCATCCGCATATAGGGAGGTCCTCATCTTTGCCACCCTGTTGTTTAGAGGTGAGAGTATGTTTTCTTGCGTCGCCAATTCGAGGATTCTTTTCAACGGATCAATGGCGAGAATAAAAAGCATAGGCGACAGGGGGTCTCCATGTCGCACCTCTCGTCTATGTCCGAAACTCTTTCCCGGTAGGCCATTAAGGAGGGTCTTGGAGAAAGCCGAGCCAAAGAGAATGGAGATCCATTCGCACCAGCGGGCTCCAAAGCCTAACACTTGGAGGGCTTCTAGAAGATATCCCTAGTTGAGCGAATCGAAGGCCTTGGCGATGTCCAGCTTAAGGAACAGAGCCAGCGTTTTGCTCCTGTGGAGTTCTTGAACAATGTTCTGGGTATATAGGAAGTTGTCTTGTATGCGTCTTCTTTTTATAAATGTGCTTTGGCAAGGCGAGGCGAGGTTCTCAAGGCAGGGGGCTAGTCTGCTGGCTACGATTTTCAAGACCTTTGCAACACTATGGATGAGGCTAATTGGCCTGTAATCACCTACTCGGAGCCTCCCCTTTCTTTGGGATTAGGACTATGTTGGCAGAGTTGATGAGGTGAAAACCATCTGCTCTTCCATGGAGTTGTTGGAAGGTTGGCATCATGTCGTCCTTGATGATTTGCCAACATTCTTCGTAGAAGATCCCCGTGAAGCCGTCTGGGCCAGGCGCCTTGTCCGTTGGCATGGACAATACTGTGCTCCTTATTTCATCCTCCTCAAAAGGATCTTCCAAGTGTGAAGAGGTCGGTTGGCTGGTAATTCAAAGCTGCCCAATCCAAAGTAATATCTCTTTGGGGGGGGGGGGGGGATTCGCCTAGTTGCCGCTTCAAGCGGTCGAACAAAGCTTGTCCTTTCGCTTCAGTTGAGAAGATCAGGCCTGCGTCCGAATGCAAGCATTGTATGAAGTTCTTCCTCTTACGGGCAGCTGCCCTACGATGGAAAATTTTGGTGTTTGCATCACCAATTTGATCCAGGTTAGTCTTGATCGTTGCTTTATTCTTGCCTTTTCAATGGACGCAAGGCCCATGCATTGGAGCTTTAGTTTTTTTCCCTAACTCCTCTTCTTGGGTAAGGATTCGCAATTCTTGGGCGACGTCAAGCCTCATGATGACCTCTTTGACTGTTGCCTACTGTAGTCTTATGTCGCCTATTTTGGATCTGCTCCAACGCTTGAGGGCCGCTGCCACGCGTGATAATTTAATTTGTAGGTGTTTGACCACATTGCCAGATGCGACGAGCCTGCTCCAGGATTGCAAAACAGTTTCTTTGAAGCCGTCCATGTTGACCTAGTAGTTTTCAAAACGGAAGCGGCGATTCGTTTCGGCGGCAAGTTCTCCTTGCAAGATGAGCGAGCAGTGGTCGGACATAAGGGTTGATGGGGAGTGGAGGAAGCAGTTGGGGAAGATGGGTTCCCATTGTGTGGTGCAGAACATTATGTCAATCCTCATGTGGGTCAGGTTGTGGCGTTTGCTACACCAGGTAAATTTTCTCCCGTTAAGGTTTATCTCTTTTAGGAGTAGATCATCTAAGGCGGATTTGAAGGGTCCCATTAACTGAGAGAAGGGGGAAAAAATACAAAGTACAAACTTCTAAAAGCAGATCTACTCCCTACCATCAATGTCAAATATGGGGAACCGGAATACTATTAAATACCAAAAATAACTAATTAATTATACCACACTAAACATCATTAGCACCATCAGAAGGCACAATATCCTAACCAGTAACCAACGCAATTTTTACCAGGCCCATACACGATCCAAAAGTCTAGCGAAGGAAAAACCAATTCACGCGACATCACATCCCACCACGACCAGGGGCGGATCTAGTATAGAGACATGGGTGTACAGATGTACACCCATTTTTTTTTAAAAAACAGTATTTATTAGGTATATATATTAGTAAGTATAATTAAAATACATATTTGAACTCCATCTTGAATTCCCGATCGCGATTCGCGCAGCCCACTTGTCAAGTCCCACGCCCCACCAGACGGACATGGGTGTACAGATGTACACCCATTTTTTTTAAAAAAAAAACAGTATTTATTAGTTATATATATTAGTAAGTATAATTAAAATACATATTTGAACTCCATCTCAAATTCCCGATCGCGATTCGCGCAGCCCACTTGTCAAGTCCCACGCCCCACCAGGCACCAACAAAGCCCACCATGCCACCATGGCCCAAACGCCTCACGCGGTCACGGCAGCCCCAACCCAAGCTGCAAGCGCCGAGACGACCAAACCCCATCCCCTTCGTGAAATCTTTTCCTCCCCTTTCTCTTCTCGCTTTGCGACGGCGGTGGCGGCGCAACCGCGCAAGGACACGCGAACGCGGCGAAGCGGCGAGCGGCGGGGCAGGGGTGAGCCGTGAGCACCGAGCCGCCGATGCCGGAGCCGGGGATGGAGGGTGCCTCGCGCGGCAAGCGACAAGGGGAGGCGAGCACGGGCGCGCCGGAGGCCGGAGGCGGCGCTGTGCAGGACCAGCCACCGGCACCAGCGCAAGGAGCGGCAGCGCCACGCGGTGAGGCCAAGGTGAGTTCCTCCTCCTCGGTTGGTTTCTTCATCTTGCGGCCGCCGCCTCCTACTCGGGCCAGCTCCAGTCCCCAGGGGCCAGGTCGGCGCCTCGGCGGCGCTCGCCTCCCGCGACCGCTCCTCCTTCGCCGTCTCGCCACCCAAACTAGTGAACCACCGGAACCGAGCCGCAGGCCGCAAGGGATGGGGTGGTGGCGCCGCCTTAGAGCCGGGGCCAAGCGGGCGAGCCGCGCAGGAGGAGCCGGTGCCGGGCGCGGGCTCCGAGCACCAGGGGAGGCGAGCGCGGGCGCACCGAAGGCCGGAGGCGGTGCCAGGCCGGAGGGGAGCCAGGAGGAAGCACCCATGGCCAGGGGATGAGGGCAGCTTCGTGTGGATCGGTGAGGGGAGATATTCATAGTTGTAATGTATAGTTGTATAGTGGGCACGGTCGATTTTAGGCAATACGCAATCGTTCTGGGCCATTAGGTGCACAAACCTATGGGCACACAACTCTTTGTACACGTTCAAGAGAGAATTTGCACGAACAGGCTGCTAGCTCACTATGCATGCATTAGATTGAACGAGATGCACTTGTGGCATGGCATGTAGACCGCGGAATCATATCCTTTGCCTTAGTGCATTTCTTAATTTGGGGAAAAGAATGGCTTCACATAAAGAGTCTAGGCAACTTAACAGAAACATGGAGTGGAAATTAGTATTATTGGGCAAAACCTAAAGAATATGGTCATAAATATCATACTTGTAAATACCATTTCGGAGGGCTTAGCTCTTAAAATAGTATATTCCGGTATCTTAAAATAGTATATTTCGGTACCGATACGTAGCAGTGTACCATTCCGGAATATCAGTGGTACAATATGTTTGTAACTTCCAACACCCATTTTAAAAATCCTGAATCTGCCGCTGACCACGAAGGCAACCAGCACCAATGCTCGCCGTGCCTTGTACCGCAAACAAGGAGCCCTTCGCCCCAGCACAGAATGCACAGGGAAACGAAGCAACCTGTGATTTAAACCGCACCACCACCACCACCGCCGATCGAGAGGGACCCGGACGGAATTACCAGATGAGATGGCGAGATCACGCCTCGTCCCCCACCCCACACACACACACGCAACCCCACGCACTTGACGGCAGAGCCGTCGAGACACAGATCTAACACCGGGAACGAGAACAAAAACAGAAGCAATCTAACACGACATGCATTCACGAACCGTGCGATCCAGTTCAGGAACTCACCGAGCAGATCGCGAGGAGATCTTGGGGAAGGAGGGCGGCGGCGGCGGCGCGTCGGAGATGAACCAACCGAATCGAGGAGGATAGAGGAGCTTCAGGAACGGAAGAACGGCCGCGGAGGAGGAGGAGGTGACGGGTACTAATAAAGGAGCGAAAACTACGGATGGGTGGGAATGCGTTGGGCGACGAGGAGAGAGGGGGTGGGGGCCTTAATAAAAGCGGCCTGGGGTTGCGGGGGATCCTGACTGGTTTGCCGCGTGGACGCCGCGCCTCTCGCTTCGTCTAGCATCCTGCGTTTGATTTGCCGGTGGCCATCCTCCCAACTCGTGCCGTGGCCATAGGGGTTAGGTAGGGCGCATGGAAGCTGCAGTGCCGCGTTAGTATTACTAAGCTTAAAGGCTCGGGCCATAGGGGTTAGGTAGGGCGCATGGAAGCTGCAGTGCCGCGTTAGTATTACTAAGCTTAAAGGCTCGGGAAAGACTTCCCCCTAATCAACCCTTTTTTCGTTAAAACTCCACATTTATACCCCTGCTCGTCTTATTTCCAATTTTGGACCCAGGAGGTCGGCGCCATGACTCACGGCGCCGAGCTAACACAGCTCGGCGCCATGACTCATGGCGCCGAGGTACCGCCACGCGAGCATGACTCACGCCGCCGCCACGGTGGCGGTGCGGTACCTCGGCGCCATGAGTCATGGCGCCGAAGCAGAGTTAGCTCGGCGCCGCGTGAGTCACACACACCCGGGTCTAAAATCGGAAATAAGACGAGTAGGGGTATAAATGTGGAGTTTTAACGAAAAAAAGGTTAAATTGAAAAAAATTCAGCCCCAAATCTCCCTCCCCAGCTGCCACCGCTCTCTTCCCTCCACGTTGCTTTATGGTCTCTATGCAACAAATAAAAAAATGGAAGAATTTTGTAGAATTGGAATTCTATGGAAAAAAATTTCTAGGAGTCCCTTTGGATCATAGGAATGGCTCAATCCATAGGAATTTTGGAGGAAATCTAACATGGGGTTTCAACCTTATGGAATTTTTCCTTTGTGTCTATCTCCCTCTAAAATCATGTGCTCTATTAACGACACAATTATTTCCTGTGTTATAGAATTCCAAAGGATTCAACAGGATATGCCCACCCAATTATTGTGTTTTTTCTATTCCTGCATTTTCGGATTCATGTGTTTCAAAGATGCCCTATAGTCAGTTATATCGTCACAGATAAAGATGCTTGGTTTTGGAGGATTAGAAGACGTTATCTGTTGGGCAGTTGGGCTTGGAGAATTGGAAGACGTTGAGTACTAGGGGTGAAAACGGATCGGATACGGACGGATAATGACTATGTCATATTTGTTTTTATTTTTTTTCTGAACCCGGATACGAATACAGAGCGAATACGAATCGAAACGAATACGGTCACATATATTTTTCGGAACATGAAAACCCCTTAAATTGTATGTCGAAAATTAACGAAAATATATAACTAATTTATTTGATGTAAACATTCATGAATTGTTTATATTTTCAGCAACCGCACATAACATTGGCACTAGCAAGTTGCATTGACTAGTTCATCACAAACATAACACTGAGTTTACCATATTTAGCTCATAAGTCATAACTCACAAAGTCATCACGCATTCACACTTAGTTCATCACATACATAAAACTTAGTTCACACTAGCATCGATTAGACTAGATGGTTAATCTATACGCAAATGACTGTAACATCCCGAAGTATGTTACCAAAAAAATAATAATAAAGTTATTATTTTATTGGATTTTCTGAGATTTAAAAGAGTTTTCCTGGTTAAAAAGGAAAAGATAATAAAATAAAGTCAATTATGTAATTTTCTAGTTTTTAATGTAAAAATAAAATGTATTGAGTTTTCCGGGATTTTATTGGATTTAAAGTGAAAAAGAAAATTTTAATTTATTTATTGAATTTTCTGGATTTTAAAAAGGTTTTCCTATTTTAGAAATTTAAAATAATTTATATACGAAAAATAAAAATCAAATTTAAGTTGGAATTAATTTTATTAAGTTAGAAATAATTCAAGGAATTTCTGTGATTTTTTCTAGGTTTTTTTAACTCTATTTGCTATTTTCTAAAAGACTATTTGATTTGTTGTATTTTCTGAAATTCGAAAATCAATTAAAATCTCTTTTTCTTTTTTGGGTTGAAATCGTCTTTTGGGCCGAAATCCGGATATCCGGATAATCCGTATTTGTTTCCGTATCCGCCGGATAGCATGCCAAGTGCATTCATTCCCGTTTTCGACAAAAAAAAAAAAACCGAATTTGTTTCCGATCCGAAAATTATCCGAGAAAAATCCGATCCGAGGCGTTCCGAATCCGTTTTCGTTCGGATCGGTCGGAAACTATCCGATCCGTTTTCACCCCTATTGAGTAGTTAAAAAGGAAGCGGCAAACAATGTTCATGGATGACAAGGGGAGGTTTTCTTGGCATGCAATGCAGGTGTTCACCGCTGAGGTGAGGTATCAGGTGGTAAAACAGTCCTGTTTTGCGTTGAACTCTTCTTGTCTTGTGTACAGGGGTGGATTCAGGCCCTTAGCAGAGTGTGCTTCAGCGTGGAACATGCGAATATTAGTAGTGTATAGTCTAGGAGGTTTTAGTCTAGTCTGAGTAGTACTGTATCATATGTTAGTTATAAGATGTTATCCTGTTAGAATTCAGTATGGGGCGTGGCAAAATCTTGGATCCGTCACTGCTTATGTACTACCTCCGTTCTTTTTTAAAAGCGACGTTTTTTATTTTTCACGGTCTACGATATACGTGATCTTGACTCTTACTTTTTAACTTTATCTTATTATATTATCATAAAATTATAATATTTTGGTAATATTTTTAACGATGAATCTAATGATATAATGTAAATATTTTTAAATATATCAGTGATCAAACTTTAAAAAATTTGACAGTACACATTCTAGGGTGTCAC
This sequence comes from Ampelocalamus luodianensis, assembly GCA_036346255.1. Classification (NCBI taxonomy): domain Eukaryota; kingdom Viridiplantae; phylum Streptophyta; class Magnoliopsida; order Poales; family Poaceae; genus Ampelocalamus; species Ampelocalamus luodianensis. Next base: position 18,029,697 of record CM070622.1, on the reverse strand, counting down.
TGAAAAAAAATGATAGTACTAATCTAGATGGTAGGCACTTAGTGGCCACCGACATCAGCGCCTTCTGCCGCTCCACGCCTGAGACATGGGCACGCAGATCGCTGCGCACATGCGCTTGCTTTCAAAGGAAGCATTGGATCGTTATCACTCAGTACACCTCGGAACTTTTTTTGTAAACGTGATGTAGTCAGGTTACCAGCTGCTTAGCTAGCTAACGAAGTTGGAGTACGATCTACTGCAGCAGTTGCACCCTCCTTGGGCCCGTCAGATCACGATACCAACGCCCGTTCAAGGCACAAGCAGAAATTCGTGGCTTTTTTCCCCCCTCCACTGTACTTAATTTCGTGTGTCTGCTTGCCATTCAACAGCTCGAGCCGTGCAGCCGTCGAAGAAACTGCAACCGACAACGAGGAACAGCCCTGCAATAAACCAATCAGATATCAGCACGAATGTCGTGCAGGTTCCTTCAGTCGTACGACAGCCAGCAGCTCTGCTTTTTCGTTGGATCTTGGAAAAGACCAAGACGGATTCGCTAATCGCTAGTGGTCTTTTTGGTCGTTAAGCCGTACAATCAGCTTAACACGGTGTTACACACGGAGCATTGAGCAAGCCAGTAGTAGTGTAATGGCGAGACGCTTGCCTTCGACAACGAATAGATGATTTAAAAATTTGAAGTGTTTTGGAAGATTCGACAAAAATAAGAAATGGCAGCAATACAGCAAATCAAGACCAAAAAGATCTTCATTTGGAAGCACTAACAGATGTTACAGGGTAGAAGCATCACAAATGTGCAGCCATGTCAGACTGACATTATCAGCCGCAAAAACTTTTACATGCTTAAAATGACATCAACATTGCTATACTCGATTTAGGGAGTACATAGGCTACAAACAAATGTATCACAAGTTCTGCAAAAGCGGTAGTAGTACAAATAGCCAGCCCCGTATGAAATTTCTAATAATACAATCTTTTAGGTGAACGACAAAGGTGTAACTGATTTTATTGGAACTCAAATTCCGTAATGAAACGCGGCCACGAATAATGGTGAACTCAGCTGTGAGTATGTTCCGGGGATAATTCTTCGCAGAATGCGAAGAAGCAACTTAGGCCTTGGTCTTCCTGGGCACTGCCAGGCGCTCCCGGAAATCATCCTCCATGAGCACCAAGCCTTCGCGCAGAACGACCTTGGGCTCCCACCCCAGGATTTCCTTAGCCTTTGTAATGTCCGGCTTCCTCTGGCGAGGGTCATCAGGAGTGTTCTCAGTCATCGTCACTGTCACGTTTGGGTTGATCAACTGCAAAGTAAAACCAGGCACGTTATAATACCATCCAGAAATCCCATGCAACGCAAGTTGAATGAAATGCGACTATAGAATATCCAGCTTACCTCCTTTACATTCTCAGCGAGTTCCAGCATGGTAAATTCACCTAAAGGCACACAAAATTATGGTCATTTAGTTAAAAGGAGAAGAAAGTCCATTTCATTACCACAGGAATGCTAGTACAAAATTATAAACAAGTCAAAGATCAAGTTGCTCACTGTGTGGCAAAAAGACCAAACAAATGCAAAGATTTTACCTGGGTTCCCCAAATTAATCGGTCCAGTGTTGTCTCCGTTCATCAGCTTCATAAGACCATCAACCTGCATTGAAATGGTACCATTGATGACGTGATGCCAGTGATACTTCAGAGTTTTGACCAGATATTAATCAATAACAAATCACAATGGAAGACAAACCATGTCAGCAACATAGCAGAAGCTCCTAGTCTGTGTTCCTGGCTTCTGAACAGTCATGGGGTCACCACTGCAAAATTATGACAAAATAAGCTCCAAAACCGTCTGGACACAAGCTCAGAAAAAAGTTAAAAGAAGTCCAACAAGCATTACCGTACGGCCTGAGCGATGAAATTACTAACAACACGCCCATCATCAATGTTCATCCTAGGTCCATAGGTGTTGAAAATCCTGGCAATTCGGATCTCTACAGTAGATGACAAATACATATTACGGACAAATCATAATCGAAGACTTATCACAGGACAAAAAATGTTATGAGCTAACAGTGAAGTTTAAGTACATGTCAAAGTATTACCAATGCCATGCTGCCTGTGATAGTCAAACATCAGCGTCTCTGCTACACGCTTACCCTCATCGTAGCAGCTCCTGACTCCTGGTAAAGAAAATCAATTTGAAATGATAAGAGAACTTTGGGAGATAGATTAAGAAAAGGCAGGGCGAAATACAATTCATTTGTCAGATGAACAGACATACCAATTGGGTTAACATTGCCCCAGTAGGCCTCCGTTTGAGGATGCTCAAGTGGATCACCATAAACTTCAGAGGTTGATGTCAACAAAATTCTGCAATTGAACATAAAACCACCATTTAATATAGTTTTTCTCATGAGATGTATTGGAAGGAAGAATCAATCAGCATGATAAACACTGACCTAGCCCCAACTCTCTTTGCAAGTCCCAGCATGTTCAGGGTTCCAATAACATTTGTCTTGATGGTCTGCACACGATATTTACACCCATTTCAGTATCAGGACAGGACAGGAACAACTAATATTTCACGCCTATGTATAATGATAATCATGACAAGATGAAATGAAATGAAATGACAAACTAATATTTGGAATGGTTAGATTAAACATATGTTAGAATAATCACAAAAACAGAGATCCTGCACACCTTGACAGGGTTGTGCTTGTAGAAGATTGGTGAAGCAGGGCAAGCAAGGTGATAGATTTGATCAACCTCCACAAGCAGCGGTTGGGTGACATCTGAAATGAAGCAAAAATAAAATTATAGCATAACTCATGCACAAGAATATACCTTTGAAAGCGGAATATTGAGGGAAGTGATTTGAAATACAGGTTATTCCGTAAGTACATTAAACAATTAAGATGAACACAATAACTGTCCTATTGGTATGTTTTAATGGTTGAACTAAACATCTGGTCTCACAATATGTCATGGGTGTACTTTTATTTGGAACAGAAGTTCAATAGAAAGTCACATACACATACCCATAGTCAAATGATATATTAAGATGTATCAAACTACAAAGGCTTCAATCACCAGTTCAGAAAAATTTAATATCCATTCAACAGACAGCTCAGGACATGTTTTTGGACAAGCATTGATTATATGCCAAGACAAATCATGGTGCTTTGTTAGTCGTTGACTAACCAGGGTCTATAATTTTCAGGAACCTTTGAAAGAGAAGACTCAAAGGCTGTCAATTTCCTGTAACCATAACAAAATAGTCTATGCAGAAATGAACTGTATTGGGAATCTACTAGATGCTTCCTTAAGAATGTAGCTATTACCATGACGGATGAGCTCAAATCTTGGGTGGCCAATCCACTTTTTCAGGTTGTCTTTCGAACCAGTGAAAAAGTTATCAGCGACAATGACCTGAACCGAAAAGAACACACGGTCAGAGGTGTCAACATTTTCTCAACTAAAAGGTCTGTAATACAGATCCACGTAGTACATTACTCAATTCTACAAAATCTATTGAAACCCAAAGCATGTAAACAACACTACACGAGAGAGCTCTCAACCCTTAGCATGGCACTCTGCATAGTTCGAAAACTTTCTTAGGTACCTTAGAACAAATAACTTGCAGCAAAATGTCTAAAGCATTGCTACTGGATCTCTGTGATCTCTCACATTCTCAAACAGATCCAAGTTAAGCTCAAGACTCTGAATGAAGTGCCCGCAGCGAGATCTCTAAAGCATTGTTGCTGGATCTCTGTGATCTCTCGCATTCAGGAAAAAAAACTTTCTCAGGTACTCCAGACTCAAGCAAAGCTTCCAGCTTAAGCTCTACACAGCAATGCCCCACACCATGCAAGACTTAACACAAAAGCTTGCACCTCAGAGATCTGGCACAAAGTAGCTCCACTCACAACGTCCCTTTCGCACAGATCTAGACCCCCTGACTGTATCACTCAGATCTAGCTACTCTCCCTCACGACGGAATCATGGAGTTGACCTCGCTCACCGACGCAGGTCAATATCGCGAACCGCAAAAAGCAAGCAACGCAATGATCGATACCACGGGATCAAGTCCGTACCTCGTGCTTCTCGTTCTCCATGAGCTTGTCGACGAGGTGCGAGCCGATGAATCCAGCTCCGCCAGTGACCAGGATCCGCAGGTTCGCCTGCGCAACCCCGAAATTAGCACCGATCGATCAAAACCGCGAACGATCGAGCGGCGAGATCCAGCGATCAGATCCCACGCGTACGCACCTGGAAGAACTTGGAGAAGCGGAGCGGCGAGGGCGTCGGCGGCGGGCGGGTGGTGTGCTCGCCGTTGCCATTGGCCTCCTTCTGCGCCATCGCGTCGAGCACCTGGTCTGCAACGCCACCCACAGATCCACCCAACCAAAATCGTCAGAGACCACACGCCAAATCCTCCCCCAGAAACCAAAACCAAAGCGAAACGAACGATCTCGGAAGGGATCGCGAACGAATTCACGGAGGAGGAGGCGTCGGAATGCTCACCGAGCGGTGGTGGCGCTGGGATTGGGGCTTAGTTTGGACACGAGGAAGCGATGGGTTTGAATCGGATTAGACCGGAGGCGGACGAGGAGGAAGCCTCCCAGATCTGAGCCATATTTATAGCGCTCCACGCTGAGCAGCGCGCAAAAACACACGCAGACGCACACCGACTGCTACCAACCGGGCCTGGCCGATCGCCGATCAGATCTCGCACCACCCGACTCCACAATTAATCCCCCTTCCCTTTTCCTCAAAGAAAGAAAAGAAAAAGAACGGTGAAAAACCGGTGATTTGTTATCCTATCTTATCTTATCTTAACTAATAAAAAAATTTGCCTTCCCACACCCACTACGTAAGAAAACTACGAACACATGTAATGAGATCACCGTGTCAGTGACGCCTAACTTTGCCCCACCTGACTGCGCGCACCTCTGCTCCTCGGCCCTCGCAGCCACCTTTACTAGGACTACCGTGTCAGTCACGCCCCGCAACGCGTCACCCGACCACACGCACCTCCGGTCCTTACATTCCCTTCTCTCTCCCTCCCCCCCCCCCTCTCCCCACACACACCGACGACGGGCGCCGCCGGTGGGTCAACGGGTGCGGCGGGCGGCTATGGCGCGGTGGCTAGCCATGGCGAGCGACTGCCCATGGAGGGCGACTGAGAGAGGTGTCGCTTCTCCACCGACGGCGAGTCCTGATGACAGCACGGCGGCCACCTCCTTTATCCGCGAAGTACTGTAACAAACTTCATAATTTACAATATCGTGTATCTTACAAGTATTATCACGATTCCATTTTGTAGAAAACTTTGTTGTACCAGTCAGTAAATGACTGTAATAAGCAATGCGATCTTGTGTATAGGAATATGTATTGAAGTAAACTATGAGAGGATATTGTTTGCTACCGTTTATTTCTATAATTATCGTACAAAGTTCTTATTCTACTATGTTGTACTAATGTGATGCTCTTATATATGTATTATTATCCTTTAATTGCTTGATTCGTTTTATGTATTAAAGAAAAATATTATTTCTATAAGGTTTAGATTCCGTTACAACGCACTGACACTCTACTAATTGATTATGATTTATGAGTAACCTAACAATAATTCGTGCAGTGCAAAAACATTTGCGCTTCCAGTGGAAGCAAAGGTGCTGGTGCCTCGCGAGATTCCGACGGGTGGTGCGTGCGATCGATGGCGACAGCTCAACGAGCCCGGATCTGGACGACCGACCCGAACCTCACAGAGTGAGCATTAATCCCGTACTTGTAATTTAGTACCGCGGTTAGGCGGGGATTAGGTGGCACTTTCGGGGTTAATTACCTCTGGAAGGTGGGGATCCGTCATTAGTGGGTAGTGAAGCGGGATGATTGTTTAGGACGGGGAGTGCTGGCCTCGTCGCTGCCAGGTGGGGCCCCAGTCATTGACTTGAGTGGCGGGTAAGGTTAGAGCGGGGTGATCTGGTCGGGGGTTTCGCGGGTCCGACCGATGAGCTCGGGGCCGTGGGGTTCGTCCGACCCGGTACGGACTGTCGGGTTCGGAGCTGGAGGATGCGATGAGGTGGTGCGGTGCGACAGCGCGCGACTTGTTGTTTGAGACATACGGGTGCGTCGTGATTCGTGTCTGGGGAACTTGGGCGCCTGCGATTGGTCTTGGGCCGAAAGAAAAGATTAAATTAGATTATTGAACAGCATCATCAGCAGAAGGGAAGAGTGGAGATTAGAAGAACATGGATACCACGTCAGAAATCATGATGGAACATCAAGGCTACACATAGCTAGTATTTTATAATAAATTTTATTATAGTCTGAGCTACGCAACCAAAAAGTCCCATCTTTCTTTTTGTGCCATGGTTAGTGGGTGGTTAGACAATGTGCTAAAAAGTGGGATGATAGGATGAATAGTACCATGTAATTCTATGTATTGAGCTTAAGTAGCTATCCTTTTTAAATGAAATGTAAGGTGAAGATCATTAGATCAATTGCTATAGTAAGTCGTACGCTTAACCAGTCTTTGCCTCATGCATTTTTAATGTAGTGAGTTGAAACACGTTTGCCTGGTGTTTGATTTGTTTCTAGAACTGTTGCGCTTCGTTACCACTTGCCAGGGCCAGTACGCAATCTCCATGTACTAGAGCCACTCGAACAAATTGAGTTTAAGCCTCAGCCAGTCAGCCTCGGAATTAGAGTTTAAGACTCAGCCAGTCAGCCTCGGAATTAAGTCGCGCCCAGTTTAACGAAAAGGTAGACCCTCCTAAGTAGGCCTTAATTGACATGTCATATGCAAATGAGAAAAAATTATGTTCCACTGCAAATTTTTTGGATCTCCGATCTGCTACTGCAAAACGCAAATCTCCCTTGCATCCGGAACTTTGCAGGGACATATAAACAAAGGGAAAATTGATTATTTGCCACTACCAAAGATTGGTAATTGATTATTTGCCACTGCATGTGTGGATGACATCTGGGCCCCGGGGCCACGTATCATCCACCCATGAGTGGCAAATAATCAATTACCAATCTTTGGTAGTGGCATATGATCAAATCCTCCATAAACAAATTAGTAGCAAGACAATTTTGAAGAACAAGACATGTTATGGGTGACTTGCCTAAGTGCCTCCTGGATTTCGAAGAATAAGACATGTCATGGGTGACTTGCCCAAGTGCCTAGTTGCTTCAGCACTAGAATCTTGGAAGAGAATATAAGATCTTCCGTTTCGCTTTAGATACGATATTTTCTCCTGGTTCGACGCACACTGGTACGACGTGTTCTTACTTCTTACAAACGAGCTTCAGTTCACTGACTCCGTCCGAGCTTGACCTGGGACTGGGAGTTCCCAAAGTCAGCTGCCCTCTACTAAATATCGCATACATAGGATTTGCAAAAGGAAAGGTCCTGTTTGGTACACCTCCTACTCCCAGCTTCTCGATAAAATCTTGAGGAGCTGTACCAAACACCTAGCTTCTCAAAACCATCTGATTCTGATCCTCGCGAGGAGCTGTCTCAAAAATGAACTAGCGATGAGAAGCAGCCTTGGTACGACGTGTTCTTACTTCTTACAAACGAGCTTGGTTCATCGACTCGTCCGAGCTTGACTCGGGACTGGAGTTCCCAAAGTCAGCTGCCCTCTACTAAATATCGCATACATAGGATTTGCAAAAGGAAAGGCCCTGTTTGGTACACCTCCTACTCCCAGCTTCTCGATAAAATCTTGAGGAGCTGTACCAAACACCTAGCTTCTCAAAACCATCTGATTCTGATTCTCGCGAGGAGCTGTCTCAAAAATGAACTAGCGATGAGAAGCAGCATTTCCGTAGATTCTCATGAGAAGCTAACTTGATAGAAGCAAAATACCCTTTGAAGTTGAGTCTATTTACCCGCAAAATGCCATCCACTTAACCCCCTCCCACCTCCATCGCGCGAGCGACCCGAGCTGATACCCCTTCGCGAAATCCCCCAAATCTGCTCTGGGCGACCGAGGCGATTTCTTTGCCGTCCACCAGAGCGCTGCCTTCGTCCCCCGAGCACACCCCCGCCGGACCTCCACCGCACCGCCGCCGCACCCGGAGTGCTCCACCGTCGGACCTGGAGTGCGCCACCGCGAGAAAACGACAGCCGCCGACCCGGAAACCCTAGAGGCCGCCCGACCCAGAGTGCGCCGCCGCGAGAAGAGGTAAGGTCGAACCTCCATGGCGCCGCCTCCATCCTCCTACCCCTTGCCCTCCCTACTCCTCCCTTTATCTATGCTTCTGTGATTGCATATGCGTTTAGATCTGAGATTGAATATGTGATTGAATCAGTGCTCTGCCGCCGGACCCGGAGTGCACCACCACGAGAAGACGACAGCCGTCGACCCGGAAACCCTAGAGGCCGCTCGAGTCGGAGTGCGCCGCCGCCAGAAGACGACTACCGGCCGCCTCCTGTGAAGGTAAGGTCGGGCCTCCAGTGCGCCGCCTCCATCCTCCTACCCCTTGCCCTCCCTACTGCTCCCTTCATCTGTGCTTCTGTGATTGCATATGCGTATGTGAGTGAATCTGTGAAATTTGTGAATGAATATGTGAATGTAGTACTGACAGTTCTTCACCTGATTTGTTGAGTTTTGTGTTAGAATTTTACTGCAATATGTGAGCTTGTTCTATTGTGACATTGTTATCAATGCTCTGACAAAGTCTGGGATGTGATACATGGGGTTTGTCTGCTTGGATGATCATAGTTATGTTATGCTTGTACCAACCTTGTATGCTTGTATGTTTGTGAAGTTAGTACTCCATCCAGTTTCGCTTCAGTGTATTCCTGATACCATATAGATGATGTATGATGTTTATCCAGATGATGTATGCACTTGATTATCCAGTGAGGATTAAGCCAGATGATAGATGATAGATGATGTATGATAATTAGTACCAGATGAACAAAGCCTATCATGCAACCAAATAGCACCTTTTATCTTTCTTTTACTGTCATTAGATTTACCATATTTTAGTGGTTTCTTGATATTTTCTTAGTATGTAGTCTACTAGGAGTGAGTGCTTGCTTTAGAGAGAAATTTGATCTCAGTTATGACTAATGAGAATAATCTTCCTTTTAATTTGTAACCCTTCTTGCCTCTATTTGTTAATACTGGTTGTTGGTGGTGTTCTTGGTTACATTTAGTTCTTATAGAGAAAAGAACAATATCTCTGTATATTATTTGCCATGGGTTCAATCCTATTGAATGCACAACTGCACTTCTAGCATAAAAATCACTTTGCCATGGGGACAATCCTATTGAATGCACAACTGCTCATCTAGCATAAAAATCACCATCAACATCAAGTAACTGATATTCATGTTAAAACAATATGGAAGTAATGTGGTAATGTTCTGATAAATTTTTATTTTGGTAGTACAGTATAATATAAGAGCAGTGAAATCAATTGTCTGTTCGATTCGGTATTCTCGGTGTTAAAACAACTCGTGCAATCACACTATGACCAAACTTGTGTGTAAATGGTAGTGACCGAGATCCTTAAGATAGTCGAGAGAATCGTGTTCATGCTCCAATTTCTTGGGAAGTCATGAATAGCTTCTTTCTGTCTTCTCTTTTATAGGTCGATGAGAAGAGGATTGAAAAAAGTAACTTGCACAACTAACTTCTCTCATTTCTGGAATTGTTCGCAGCTTCTCAAGATCTGTCTTCCTCAAGAACATGGTGGAGAGACCGGAAAGAAGTCGACATCTATAGCCTCCAATTTCATCAGTGACCTCGTGAGAATCCTTTGAGCGGTTTCGCCGAGATCATCGACATTTTCCCCCCTGCACGCATTGAATCGCTTCAAAATTTCAACTGTGGTGCATCTCAGGACCATTCCTTGCACAGCTATGTAGAGGATAGTAGAGGATTCTTATTATGCTTTTGTATTTTTTTTACCATTGTTCCAACCCTGTCCACATGAAGATATTTTCATTGGTTCCATGACAACAGTGAAACATACGATCGTACCCATGCCAGTTGCTTGTATCTTGGAAGAAAATCTTACTGTGATGTGTCTGTCAGCCTGTGCTAAATGAAGCCAATCTGGATATTTTTCACTCACTGAACTATGTCAGTCAAGTTAATTTCCCTATGAATTGTTATAGCATGTGATTGACATTTGGGTCCTGTCGACGGAAGCGCTTTGTCAACAGAAAGTAATCCGGCCAGGTCTACTTGTCAACGACGGTCCACACCATTTAGTAAAATGAGTGTGACGTGCAGATGATGCGTCTATAGCAAGACATGTTAAATTTTGTGGTCTTTTGTTATCAATCATTTGACATTTCAATACATGTACGTAATAATATTTAATTATCATTTGAATACTTATACGATATGAATGCAATATCTCTAACTTCATCTATCGCAGTGTGAACAATACAAAATTTGCGTATACAAAATCAATGGTTGTGCGTAAATTCATTATTTGCCAATAGTCGTACTTCGTTATGAAGTGTAAATGTAATTTAACCTGGCATTGTGTATAAATACAACATATATACATTCATATGGTCTAACAAAATTTGGGGAAAAATTCTATAATTTGTGTACAAATACATAGGACAAACACACAAATACAATTGAAGTATTACAACTAGGGGTAATATGGTCTATTTGTCTCTAATCCTCCCTCAAATAGTTTTTGGAGTCAACCTACCAGCCAAACGCTTTCAACAGACAGCTCCAGATTCTCAGAGAAGTGGATTCTCAGAGAATCAGGAGCAGAATCTGAAAAATAAGAATCTGAAGCTCTACCAAACAGGGTCGAAATACCCTGAGCTAGCTCACCGTTGGTCAAACAGATTCTCGCACGTATCTACACAGCAAAGCAATTCTATACCGGCCGGTAGATTTTATATCGCCCGTGTATGGACGATGTGCGGACTCGTGGTCGAATGCATGCATCAACTGCTCTCTCCGCTGCCAGTCGTGCCGTCGGTGGCGGCGCCGGTCGCCTTCTTACTCGCAACTCACGTGGACGAAGGACTAGAGTATTGAGCTGGTTAGTGCGTATAACACGAACGATCGATCGAGCTCAGCGTCCACCCTACCCAGGGCCGGAGCCACCGTAGCTCTGATCGTCGGATCCCTTGTACCCCTCTTAGCACCGGCATAGGTTTTTAGGCATGGAGGTGGCGCAGCACAAACGCTCGGGCGGCTGAGGAAGAAGAATGTCTTGCGAGCGTTTAGGCCGTATGGCTTGGTGGGCCGCTGCTAGTTGGAGCTTGGAGGTCCAATTTGCAATTAGACTTAGCCTGCTGCTGTTAGTTAGGTATATGCGTATTTTTGTAATTAGTTTAATTCTTAAAACAATAATCGATGCAACAATAGCATATATACTAGGCATATCTGAAACTATAAACAGTAGAGATCAAGTACTCAAATATATCTATCTCATATATATGCACTAACAAAACAAAGCCTAGAACAAGAACACTAACAAAGCAAAGCCTAGAACAAGAGCGTTACTAACAAAAGTAAGCATCAACATCATCACATGACAAATATCTAGAAAGTAAGACATAGCCATATCAAATGATATCACCGCGACTTACAGAAAATCGCTCCGACGAATGTCGCGGTAGAGTCTGATACGAAGAAGACGTCGCGAAGCGGAGATGGAGGAAGCAGTGAGCAGTCGCGCAAACGCTTCCCCAAAACCTTATTCGCCCCAACCTGTGCAAGATCGCGAGAGACGTCGGCTTCGAAGACACTGCTTGTGGTAACCCCGGGATATTGGAAATGTGCTTAATTAAAATTATACTGTAGCACAATTCTTAATTAAGGAACAGTACTGCTCCTTTATTAAAGATCATGCTAGAAGCATAATTTTAATAAGTAACAAATCCAATATTCAGGTTTCCCAGATATATGTCTTACAATAGTTCCCAGGATCAGTGACCATTGCACATATATCCTTAAACAATATTGCATCATACACATACAAGTCATACATTTACATAATTAAACATAAGTTTACAATTCGGTTGAGTACTACAATATCAAGTGACTTGGTCGCTACAAAAGACTGACAGCGGAAGCAAAATAAACGACAAAACCACCAATGACCCCATCCACCCGCAGGCGATTGCGTGGAAGAAAGAAATAGCTTTACTCGTTAGCGCCACCCTGATCGGCTCTAACGGGCACTTCATAAAGATAACCGTCCTCACCTGCAACAATAGGTTATAGCACCTTGAGTACGGAAGGTACTCAGCAAGACTTACACAAACTAATAAAAGAAAGTGTTTGTTAGAACCTATACAAAAGATTTAGATTTGTACAAGGATGCAACAGGAAGGCATAATTGTTCAATTTTGCATAAAGCAATATATCCTAACCTACAATTGCTAGGTTTTGATAAAGCAATTTAATGAAACCAATTGGACTAAAACAATAAGTAAATGAAAATAAATGTAAACAGAACAGTGCATGAATTCTCTCATGTTGAACCAGAACCCAAACAGTATTTGAAAACAAAATTCTATACAGGTGACATCAACTCAAGTTATCGTCCATGACCGTGGACACGGCTATTCGAATAGTTTGATACCCTGCAGGGGTGTACATCTTTACCCACATGACTTAGTTAGCTCGTAAGCCTCCGGAATAATAGCACACAACCTTTGGTATGCCGGCCGGGGAAACTAAGATTTGGTATTTTTCAACAAGCTGACACTATTGAGTTGGATACCCATGTGTGAACTGATCTCGCTTAAACAACGACTGATAGCATCTGCTTAACCGGGGCACACATGTTGCGTCAGGAATGCCGACCCAAATAAAAGAAATACAGGTTGGGTTCGCTACCCATACTAGATTGCAATCGGCATCTTTAAGGTACGTACATGCGATGGAACACAAATACGCCCTCACCCTTCTAAGAACATCTGATATTGATATAAAACTCACATGGCATAAGACGCAGCCCGAAGACATAAGCATCTATGCCATACAAGATCAATACACATATCCTTACTCTCCTATCTCCAACTCAATAGCATTAACCCTTTACTTAACCAAACAGCGCCCATACACCGCGTGTGGAAGCACGTTGGGACTTGAATTGAATAATCAGAGTTCAGTCCTTATTTGGTCCAGACAAGTCCACCACATTTCCCAATCTCGTGCTCAAAGGCACCACCACTAGCTTTCTCTTGTCCAGATCAATTGAAATTTAAAATTCAAATCTGATTTAAAGAAACTGGACAAAGAGTTAAAATGACTGAAATTTATTTGTTGCTCCCAGGTTTGACAAGAGAATCTTGCCAAACTCTAACGTTCTATGGACTGCATGGCTAAGCAAAATTCTGAAATTAAATATCGTAGTATACAACCCTACTCTAAGTTTTGAGTGTATACTCAGATTGAAGGTAATCCACAATGTTAGGTCATAACTAACTACTAACAGATCACAATTGTATTATCAGAAAATTAGCATGCAACAGGTGTCACTGTATTTGGAAAATCTATTGTATAAAACTTTGGGATCAACATGGTGCAAAGAGGATGCTTGCCTTGATAGTAATATACTGCAGTGCGGCTCGGTGGTTCGAAATAGAATCAAACACCTCGGAAGAACCAAATTCTAAAAAGAAGCAATAAACTCCAATGAATATGAAAGCTGACAGCAAATGAAAATGAACAGAAAATATATGATCAAGATGGTAATGCATAATTAACAATATGCTTAAGTTACATATACCCCAATACAGATAATAGACCATATTATCACCTCGCTTTCAAATGACGAAACTAGAGTTTGGTCAAAGTTCTGATTTTGATTTTGAAAGAATGGAAAGCAGTGATCATGCAGATTTTGAGTTGATTGAAAATAGACTAAGTAAAAGATCCTAAATTGAAGCTTAGTCTGATCTTTAGGGTAATTAACACCCCAGGCTAACTCTAACATAACCCTAATCGGTCAAATTACAGATACTGTCAAGATTTCAAAAGTTGTCGGTTTAGCCGACAACAGATGACAGAGGTGGATCTTTGCTACAAAGCTAAATAGATGACAACAAGAATCAAAAGAGTAACTGATTGTGCCACTAGGGTTCAACTAAGAGCTAACTAGGCCAAAAGATAGCAGGAAACCCTAGAAGCGGAAAGCGATATGAAAGACCAGAAAGTTATGAAAACTACTTTTAAGTTCAAAGAAGGTTGGATTTACTTATGTACAAGTGAATGATTCAAGGGAGCTACAGAGTTCTTAGTGTACTTAAGATGACAAGAACTAAGGCCTTAGCTTACCAGGATATGAGAAACACCGAAGGTTCCTAAAACCAGCTTTGATTATCAGATAAATAAATTCTAGGTTAACCTACAAAAGATGCTAAATCCTTACTACAAGGTGAAACAAACGTTTAAGATGGATAAGCAAAGTGTAGGGGCAAGAAACTCCACTGGACCGGCAATGGAAGATGATGAGCTCCTTCGGTCAACAATGGCAGCAGCAAAAACTAGGGTATATATATAAAGGTGGAACTACAGGGCAAAGAGGAAGTGTCTAGAGCTGATGAGATGTCCAATTAGGGCTAAATATCCAGATAATAGCTGCATGATCCTTGGATAACGCCTCTACTCCGGTTACAAAGCCGGCGACGGCGCACAGAGGCAAGAAAGAAGAGATACGATTCCCTGTCATGCGGACCCCACTGGCAGCCGCAGTCGCGCGCGCCTCCTAAAACCCAAAAGAGCATCGACCGTCCGATTAGAGATGGGCGGCTGCGATGAAAATAGGTGTTAAAAGAATTTAATCAAAATCGTTTAATATGGACCATGCGATCTCATACGGACGATTGAGATTTAATGGGACCCTACGGAAGTTTGGAGGTTTTATTCAAAAAGGAGCGTTGGATTTGAATCCAACGATCGATCTAAAAAGGATACACGTCACTTTAAATGAGATGACGTGGTACCGTCAGATTGGTTTTCTACGGTCAAGATCGAAGGAAGATCCGGAGTGGTCCGAATGTCATCTCGATAGGGACCCTACGATTAAAATCCAATGGCCCAATAAAACTAAGCCCTAAATGTACGCGGTCAAAATGTGCACCGTAGGATTTGAATCCGACGGTCAAAGACGACTGCGCGCCTTTAAGTTCAAAACAAAAAGGGCGGCGCGGTTGGATCTAATATCAACGGTGGAGATCAAGAGAGGATCCGGAGAGGTCCGAATGCCACCACCTCCCTCGATCGCCCGATCTAGACCCAAAGGTGGAGATTGTTTCGCGTACGTGGATAGCCCACGCGGCTTCGCAAATCTCGTCCGTTCGATGGGAGATCAACGGCTCGCGTCACGGGAAGGGTTGGGCTCGCGCCCAAGCGTGACTGAGCCGGACCAAATGCACCGGTTGGACCCAACCTCATCGGGTTCGAGTCACTACAGTGCTAAGGTTTGGGTTTAGACCAGAAGGGTTGACTAGCCCTAAATTCAAAGTTTAAAAGTTTGATCGGACTTTAGAAATAGTAAATAAATTTGTAAAACCATAAAATTTGGCAAGGGTGCCACTGGGATGATATATTTCCCAAATAAAGTTCGAAAACCACGGTTTCACTTTTAAAATTTATAGATAATTATCTTAGCCCGATAAGGTTTATTTAAAGACAAGTATTTTTCTCCAAGGCAAAATAATTTCTAAAAATTCAACAAAATTATTTTTAGGCAAGATAATTTATCTAGGCTTTGATAAAATTACTTCCCAGTCATAATACAAGTATTGACTTGTATTCCCTTTAAAACTTCAAATGGGTTTTGGATTTTAGCTAGGAAAGGGAAGTTTTTATTTGCAACATAATGCCCAATCTGTAAATATGAGCAGTGATGCCATGAATAGCATCTCATTACTGTTATGAACAGTACATTATTACTGTTCATAAAATATTTTATTACTGTTCATAAAATTGGGGCTGTTACACTGCTCTCCCCACGTCGATGCACGCTGATGAAGGGATAGAGTAACCGAGGTTGCGTAGCACAGAGGAACATGGCAAACAACTGGTACTGATTTCTCTCTCTACTATTCTGAGAGGAGAGGCCTCTCCTTCATTTAGAATCTACCAAAAAAGAAACTGAAGCAATAACTATGTATTAAACACAATTAAAGTGTGCCATATAAGTTACACTAAAACAGTGTAATTTAAAATTTTAGTTTCTAATTTATATGCATGGTTTTGATGTGCAAAAAAGAAGCAGCAGCTTCAAAGCCAACCGGACACAAAATCGCCAGACCATTCACGTGCACATCGCGCACGGGAGGGCGATGACGTGGCGTGGTGAGCGCGCGCGCGCGTGTATTCTTCTTTTGCTTGCTTCAACTAGGTAAGACCAACTCTACCTTATATATTGGTCTCCTCCTACCTAGACTAGCAGTATGGTACTAAACTTCCCATCTTCCACCGTGCACGAGTGAGCTTTTAAGATTTTTCTAAGATTTATTTAGAATTATATATAGGCCAAGCCCATAAACTCCAACAACTGCCTCTTGCATTCCACACTCGAACGGTACTAGTAGTAACTCTCGAATCGATATATAGGAGCACAACACATGAGCACCGACTCTATTTTCATCATGGTTTCGCCACTGAAACTACTCTTTCTTGGTTTCTTCAGCAAGAACTCCTCGTGGCGTTGTTGTTCCGTCGTGCCTCACGCGCCATATGCAACAACAAGCCAGAAAATTAATTTGGATCGGAAGGATTAATCGAGAATCGAAATTCCATAATTTAAACTCTATAAATCAAGTACAAATTAAATTCAACCATGAGCTCGATTCATAATTTGATTTAGCAATCCAAATGCAATGACGCATGTGAAGGTGAATAAGTACAAAAAATAAAATAAACAATTTCTATTTTATTGGATTAATTAAAGCTTAATTGCAAAATTCTAGAAAATGAAAAATATTTTAAATGAATAAAATAAACATCAATTAAATTCAAAAATATTTTATTAAATCTACTCATGTTCCAATAATTTTTATGTAATTTTCTTGAAATTTCAAAAAAAAATTAGATTTCTTTTCTTTCCTCTCTCCTCTTCTTGCCGTGCCCCCATATGGGACAGGTGCACTGTAGGGGGCTAGATCTGCATATTATGATGGAAGAGGACTAATTTTGCAAGAGAAAAAAAAAGAGCAGTGGCCATAAATGCCAAAATTTCGGAGATTTAGCCATGTACAATAAACAAATACGATGTCAAATAAACTGTGATCTCACTAGCGTTCTTCCAATTAGTTCCAACACATGCTAGGCTGCGTAGTCCTGCCCATATTCTCTCAATACAGTGTAGATGTGCAATCGCATGATACACACAGACCTGAATAAAGTGTAGACCGAGATAGACCGTAGAAGTTCTCTTGGGCATACTTAACTCAACAGGCCAACTGGCCTAGAGCACTTTCTGAGTAGGCTCATTTAGCCAGTCATGCTTGACCAGTTGTGAATTTCATGCTAGAATGCTACCGGAGCTTATTCGACCATCCGGTTTTCGGTTTCCTTCCTTAATCTCAACTACTTTAAAGGACTTGATGGTCCATTCTCTTCACACCCTCCCACCTCTATCTCTTGTATGCGCTAGGATCGCCTGCGTAGCCTCCTCCTCTTCATTTTTGCGCACCGACAAATGGTTTATGTGTCTCCGGCCACCCTCGGTCCCTCTTGAACCGCTTGCTTCCCCAACTGCTCCTCACAACACTCCCTACTCTACTCTCAAAAATAGACATGTCGACCCACAAACCGTCGCCGCACTCACTATCTCAACCGTTTGCTCACGCGCCCCGCAACGCCAACTGAGGGCTCAGTATACACCGTCGTCGCTTTCGTGGCCACCACTGCCAACGTTGTCGGCAAGATCTCCAAAATCTGCACGGTAGTGGCCAGTGGCAGAGCCGAGCCTCGGGCCGCCGGGGCAATGGCCCGAGGCCCAGATCAAAATTCCCTGGCTACGCTACTAGGGATGACCATGTGATGAGCTGAGCCTTGTCATTTTGGCTGGGCTGGCCCAAGGCCCAGCCAGCGGCTGGATACACCCCTGGTGGTGGCGGTGGTGACATGCTTGTTGTCCAGATCTAGCGATGTTGGCGAGCCACCATGACAAGCCCGTGTGGAGGGGCCGAGTCACGCGGCGGCGTTAGCGGATGGAGCAACGGCGACGTCCTCAGTAGTACTCGTCGGTGTAAGGGAGATGAAGGTGCCACTCGGTCGACGTTGGGGAGGCGATAGCCGAGGCGCTCGGTGACACGGAAACAACGACAGCGATCGGCGATGTCATGAAGACGACGATGATGGCTTCTGCTCGTCGTCCACCGCATGTCTCGTCGGCTCCTACTTTCTGTTGCATCCAGAAGCTTGCTTGTGGTTACGGCTTCATTGAGCAGAGCTACCCAACGGTGGCTTGGTTTGCATTATCAGAACATCATCACCTTATCGATCGAATAAGTATTATTTGATATTTGTTGGATTGTCTGATAATGTGGAGGATTAGTGTGGCAACCTGATACTAACAATTTATTGCACGCTAGTTGATGAGGACATCCCATGCATATATACACCTCAACCAGCTACACATACACATGGTGATGACGCACGCGGTATTTCAAAGAAGAAAACGTACCATGGCCCAATTACACGCAGCTGAGCTAAACAAATCCAAAGCCAGGTGAAAGCAAATATAAGTTTATTTTCTGATTTTAATGACTTAGCGATACTTCCCATGTGTTCTTCTTTTATGTTACTTAGGTACATAGAAGAGGAACCAATGCATGAGATCATAGAAGAGGAGAAGCAACTATTCACTAATGTGTAAGCGTTCTATACATGAGGCTCGCTGTTCTATTGGTCAAGTTCATGAAGATTCCTGCACCAATCATGAGGTTTTCAACATATACAAAATACATATTTGGAAATGGTATGAAGTCTATTTTCCAACGGATCAAACGGTGCATGATTTGGATCTTCCTATGGAAAGATATGGCAATTTGAGTGAAGGCTGCACATGCAGTCCAAGCGATGCGCGAGAGTTGACAACATGAGGAGTCCGTTGGTTGTACGGCATCTTTGGGTGATATCTGTATATTTCACGACCTTCCAAAGGTATATAAGACTTTCTCTTTCTTGTTTCTCACAGATTTGATTAGTCCCAAACAAGGAAATTGAAGATAAAAAGGTTTGGATCCAATTCGGACTCAGTTCAGGACAACCAATGAGATTTGGTTTTAAAAGACCATAACTTACACAAATTGAGTCCAATTAGGGTGTTTTTTTACTTTTTGGAAAGATAACTTCAATATTAACACAATGGATCCACTCTCAGCCTCAGATTCAATGTGTATGCGTCGTTATGTCCAAAACAACATGACGGTTCTAAATACAGGGTTTCTATTTTTTTAGTCCAAGTTATATCTAAGAGTTTTTTTAGGTGTCTTAGGAGGCTATATAAGCCATGTATCATGTCTATTGTAAGGAAACCACAAATTTTGATACATATTTTTCTAGAAAAACTTTGATCTTGAGTGTTCTTCCTGCCCGTGTTCTTGTGATTCCTCGTAGATTGCACCTAGCTTATGCCTCTACACCATCGTGTTTAGTTGTGTGAGGTAGCAAATTTTAGAATCGTAGGCTAATGATGTCTCGGATAGCAGGCTACGGTTGGCTTCCTCATTGTTGGGTCGTAATTCCCCAAGGTATCGTTCAGATCCTATGCCGTGAGGATTGGGCATACACAACGCATTAGCTTTAACAGGGCTGGTGTGTATCATCTTGGTATCTGAACTTCGTTGACACGATATGATTGTTTACCCTAATTTCCAATATTAGATTAGTTCTTGTTCGTCGCATATTTAGTAGATTGATTTTAGTCCTAGCATCCAAACCCTGAAAACCACAAAAAAAAACTAGCCCTTTGTTTTAGTTCTGTTATTTAGAGTGCATTTATTAAGTTTGTTATCCTTCGTATCGAGTTTACTATTGCTGGTCGCCCGTTCGTCGCGTGTGCACCCTAGCTGTTCGGATTCAACCCAATACCGTTATTGGGGCTATTTCTTTTTCACCCAATACACATGACTTGGATACAATTTTGAGTATTTTTCCTAACTGGTGATAGTTAGTAAGAGTAAAAAAAATACTACAGTGAAAAAAATTCAAAAAAAAAGAAAGAAACAAAAAAATTCTGGACAGAAAAGGAAAAGAAGAGAGAAAGAACATATTTCCAGTTTGGGAATTGACTTGCGTGCTGCTGTTTGTGCATGCAAGTGTTACTAGTGCTGTTGGTGCGTGCGTACACATACATCACTACTACACAAATGTTCATCATAGATGGTTCTAATCCGTCATCACAGACGGTTTTTGAACCATTTGGATTCATGTGTATGTGATAACAGGTGGTCATCACAGACGGTTCCAAGCGTCTAGTATAGTATGTTTTGTAGTAGTGCATATAGCAATTTTCATATTGCTTCCACTAGGTTTTGGTGCTAGACCGGCAATCTAGACATCGTTACTAGTTGGATTACTATTTGATCTTTGTTACTACTAAATTTCAGCACTATATTCCTTGTGAATTTCACTTACCTAGCTCCACAGAAACACCATTAGCGTTTCCTTTACAATTGTGTGTCCACATCTGATTTGCTACCACCGGTACAAGCACCGCGATTTAGCGAGGAGCATAAGCGTTTGGGTAAGTTAGAGGTGAGTTGTGTGATTCCACATATACACCTAATGTTTTCTTCCAAGTACTACTAATATGGCAGGTTCGTCAGAAAGTGTGCATGGCCATGAGGAAGACACTACTACTAGTGCAACGAGGGAAGCCGCTGCCCTTGAACCTGTGATGCAACTCGATTTTGAGCATCAAACACAACACTTTGAAGGGAGGCTCAACCGTGAAATCATGGCACTAGAGGAATGGTTGAAAGGTTCTTTTGCAAGGATGCTCAACGAGCATCTTCCCACAGTGGGTAACGGGGCTCCACGTCAACCTAACCCTGCTATCCTCCTGCCCGACTTCGACAATGTCACCGATGCACATGATGGCGGCGCTCTACCCGATGCTGCCTAGGGTAGGAGTACCCATGGAGGAGAATAATGACGGTGTTGGCAACACATATGATAATTTTGATCCTTTTGCACAACCACCACACCCTTGTCACGGTGGTTACTATGGTGACGGTGGTTTCCCACATGACCATCGTAATAGGGATGATCCGGATAGCATGGCGAAGGTGAAGATTAATGTGTCGTCATTCATCATACAAGAGAGTTCGGATGCTTATGTTGATTGGGAGGAGAAGTTTGATCAAATCTTTCGCATTCACGACTTATCTGATGCAAAGAGGGTAAAATCAGCTTGAATTGAGTTTTATAGTTATGCGTTAACATGGTGAATCAGTTACAGGAGGCCCTATATGCAACGGGTAATGACCACATCACAACTTGGGAAGGGATGAAGCGTGCTATGCGACACTGCTTTATTCCCCAACATTACCAAAGGGATCTCCATAATAGATTGCAGCCCCCTTATTCAAGGTTCTAGCACCTTTGACGAGTGCTATAAGGAGATAGAAGTATTACTGATCTGTGCGAGAATTCAAGAAAGTGATGAAGCTAAGATGGCGAGGTTTCTGCGTGATTTGAATGATGACATTGCTGATGATGTTGAGTTGTACCTATATAACACTATGTAGGAACTTGTACACCAAGCTATGCGAGTAGAGAAGAGAAATCAGCGACGTGGTCGATCCCATTTGTTGGGGGAAGGGTCCCGGGCTACCTTGAGCCGACGATAACCTGGGGGAGGCACGACACACCGGCGAACCCACTCCAGGCGAGGTCCGAAGACCAACCCCGGACGGGGTTCGAGGGCTAACCTCGTCGAGGTACGACACATCGATGAACCCACTCCGAACGAGTTCTAGGGACCAACCCCGGATAGGGTCTAGGGGCCAACCTCGCTGAGGTACGACACATTGGTGAACCCACTTCGAGCGAGGCTTGGAGACCAACCCCGGATAGGGTCCAAGGGCCAACCTTGTCGAGATACAACACAGCGGAGAACCAACTTTGGATGAGGTCCGGGGACCAACCTCGGACAAGGTCCAGGGGGCCAACCTCATCGAGATACGACACATCAGTGAACCTACTCTGGACGAGGTCCGAGGACCAACCCCAGACGGGGTCAGGGGGCCAACCTCGTCGAGGTACAACACATCAGTGAACCTACTCCTCGTGAGGTCCAAAGACAACCCCAGACGGGTCCGGAGGCCAACCTCGCCGAGGTGCGACACATCGATGGGCCCACTTGAAGCTGGTGGGACCCGCTTGGTGAAATGGATGAAAATACCCCTGGGATGAACTTGGAACTAAGGGCAATGATGTAACTTTGCATGCCTACCCCTCCTACTCTATAAATAGGCTCCATGTAAATGGGAAAGGGGAGGCCATTTTGTAACTCTTACTACAATATGCAATACATGAGTACAAATTATGGTGCTTGATTCTCGTTGAGGTCTCCCTTCGCACCCTCGACGGTCGATGCGTCCGACCGGGGGTGCCACAAGTTTACTATCCGATCTTGTATCGACGACACAATTCTTATTCGGACCACCCCGCTGCACCGAATTGGAGCTATGGATAGCAGCAATCTGGTGCCCATTTTCAGGGTGCCTCAGCAAGAGGTGCTACTTCTAGGCAAACATCAACCACCCCTATTGGTCTCCACCCAATTTCATTGGCATCTTCGCCAGCATCTCGCCCCAGTGATAGGTGTCCCACTACATCAACGGGGTGGTCTTCTGCTACACCAGCATCATCGTCCACTTCTCGCGGTTGTGAAATTTAGTGTTTCAAGTGCAAAGGGAGAGGACACATATCTTCAGAGTGCCCTAGTCGAAGGGTGTTGTTAGTAAATGATGAGGATGAGTGGGAGTTCGAGAGCGACCCCGAGAATGATGCCAATGCTAACCATGGTTTTGTAGCTAATAATGGTGATGAAGAGGACATGGACGGTACGGTTTTGAGCCATGATCAGATTGGAGGTGAATGTTTGGTAGTATGCCATGCTCTCAGTACCTAGGTTGTGGATGAAGATAAGGGTCAACTACATAACTTGTTCCATACACGCTGTTTGGTGAATGCTAAGGTTTGTCGAGTTATAATTGATAGTGACAGCTGCAATAACATTGCTAGTATAGAGATGGCGGAGAAGTTAGGTTTGCAAACAAAGCGACATCATCATCCTTATCATATGCAATGGCTTAATGACTGCGGTTCGACGTGAGTTACAAGCATGGTTAGAATTGCAATTTCGGTTGGCATTTATCATGATGTGGTGGAGTGTCATAGTGCCCAAGCATGCTTGTCATTTGTTGTTGGGACATCCTTGGTTGTTTGATCATGATGTGTGAATCAGCGGACGTGCAAATCGTATTTCATTTGTGCACACAAGGGAGAAGTTTGCATGACTGCCTATTGTCATATAAGGATGTGTTCCACGATGAGATACCACCTGGGCTACCATCGAAGCACGGGATTGAGTATCAAATTGATTTGGCGCTAGGAGCTCCATTGCCAAACCGGACACCTTATCACACTAATACGGAGGAGACTAAGGAAATTCAGTGCCAAATTCAAGAGCTTCTTGATAAAGGTGATGTAAAGGAAAGTCTTTCTCTTTGTGTTGTTCCAGTTATTTTAGTTCCAAATAAAGATGGTACTTGGAGGATGTGCGTAGATTGTAGAACTATTACTAATATAGCTTTTAGGTATAGGCACCCCTTACCTAGACTTGATATGCTAGATGAACTTAGTGACTCTACCATATTTACTAAGATTGATCTTCGTAGTGGTTACCATCAAATTTGTATGAAAGAGGGCAATGAATGGAAAACAACGTTTAAAACGAAATTTGGTTTATATGAATGGTTAGTTATGCCCTTTGGATTGACAAACACACCTAGTACTTTTATGAGAATAATGAATCATGTGCTTGAGGAGTTCATTGGATAGTTTGTAGTAGTATACTTTGATGATATCCTTATTTTCAGCAAAGCACTTGATGAGCACATTGAACATATACCGTGTGTGCTTGTTGTTTTGAGGCAAGAAACATGCCAACATTGGAAAGTGGAACTTTTGCACGGACAATGTCGTGTTTCTTGGCTTTGAGGTTTCAGGTCATGGTGTTGAAGTGGATGAGGAGGAAATTAAAGGTATTCATGACTGGCTACCTCCCCAAAATGTAAGCCAAATAGGAGCTTTCTAGGACTAGCTGGTTTCTACCACCAGTTTGTGAAAGATTTCAGCACCATCGCTGCCCTAATTAATGAGTTGACCAAGAAGGAGGTTCCTTTCACATGGGGGGCAACACAATAAAAAGCATTCCAAGAATTGAAAGATAAGCTCACATCTGCACCACTACTTACGCTACCCGATCGCGGTAAGATGTTTGAGATAGAATGTGATGCTAGTGATGTAGGCATAGGTGGAGTGCTTATGCATGAAGGTATGCCTATTTCTTATTTTAGTGAAAAGCTTAGTGGTCCAATGCTAAATTATTATATTTATGATAAAGAGTTGTATGCATTAGTGTATGCGTTGGAAACTTGGCAGCACTATTTATGCCTAAAGAATTTGTTATATATTCTGACCATGAATCACTTAAACATCTTAAGGGTCAATTAAAACTAAATAGTAGGCATGCAAGCTGGAGTGAGTTCATTGAATCCTTTACGTATATTGTTAAATATAAGAAGGGAAAGGATAATGTAGTAGCGGATACATTGTCTAAGTGACATTCACTACTTTCCAAATTAGATGCTAATGTATCAAAGAGTTGTATGCTACTGATGTATTCTTTGTTGAACCTTATTCAAAGTGTGGTGATAGGAAAGGTTGTGAAAAGTACCATTTGGATGATGGTTTCCTGTTTCGAGCTAACAAGTTGTGCATTCAAGATCGCTCGGTTCGATTATTTTTATTGCAGGAAGCTCATGCGGGCGGTCTTATGGGTCACTTTGGTGCTAAGAAGACCGAGAGTGTCCTAGCTGATCACTTCTTTTGGCCAAAGATGCGGCACAACGTCCAGCGCTACATGCTGAAACGCGTTACGTGCCATAAAGCTAAGTCCCATCTTAATCCCTATGGTTTTATATACGTGTTCTGTGGGAGGATACATCTATGGATTTTGTGTTAGGATTACCATGGACTAATAGGGGAAGGGATTCGGTATTTGTGGTAGTTGATCGCTTTAGCAAGATGGCTCATTTTATTATCTGTCATAAGAGCGACGACGCTTCACATGCTATTGATTTGTTTTTCAGGGAGATTGTGCGTCTACATGGTGTTTCAAAGACGATTGTTTCAGACTGCAATACAAAATTTTTGAGCTACTTTTGGAAGACGTTGTGGGGGAAGCTTGGTACTAAGTTGTTGTTCTCTACTACATGTCACCCCCAAACGGATGGACAAACTGAAGTTGTGAACCATATACTTTTCATGATGCTATGAGTGGTTCTCAAGCATAATTTGAAAATGTGGGAGGAGTGCCTTCCCATATTGATTTTGCATATAATAGGGTGGTGCACTCTACTACTAAGTTCTGTCCATTTGAGATTGTTTATGGTTTTAAACCTATTGTGCCCATCGATCTTTTGCCTTTTCCATTTCAGGAACGAGCTAATATGGATGCTAATAAGCATGCTGAATTTGTCAAGCAGATCCATGAAAAACAAAGGTGAACATTGAAGAGATGACTAAAAAATATGTGCAGCGAGCTAATTAAGGAAGGAAGAATATAGCGTTCGAACCCAAAGAGCTCGTGTGGGTACACTTGAGAAAAGAACACTTCTGTACATGAGAAAGTGCAAGCTACAACCACAGGGTGATGGTGCTTGAAAGGATCAACGATAATGCATACAAGATTGAGCTACCTAGAGAGTATGATGTTAGTGCCACATTCAATGTCTTTGATCTGTCCCTGTTCTTTGGAGATCCATCAGAGTCGAGGACAACTCCTTTTTAAGAGGGGGGAGGATGTTGAGGACATCCCCTGCATATATACACCTAAACCAACTACACATATACATGGTGATGACACACGCGTCGTTTCAAAGAAGAAAACATACCATGGCTCAGTTACACGCAGCCGAGCTAAAAAAAAATCCAAAGCTAGGTGAAAGCTAATGTAAGTTTATTTTCTGATTTTAATGACTTAGTAGTACTTCCCATATTTTCTTTTATGTTACTTAGGTACATAGTAGAGGAACCAATGCATGAGATCATAGAAGAGGGGAAGATGAGTTGCAGCTATTCACTAATGTATAAGCGTTCTATACATGAGGCTCGCTGTTCTATTGGTCAAGTTCATGAAGATTCCTGCACCAATCCTGAGGTTTTCAACACATACAAAATACATATTTGGAAATGGTATGAAGTCTATTTTCCAACGGATCAAACGGTGCATGATTTGGATCTTCCTACGAAAAGATATGGCAATTTGAGTGAAGGCTGCACATGCAGTCCAAGCGATGCACGAGAGGTGACAACCTAAGGAATCTGTGGGTTGTATGACATCTTTGGGTGATATCCATATATTCCACGACCTTCCAAAGGTTTAGAATACTCTATCTTTCTTGTTTCTCATGGATTTAGTTGATCTGGAGTGTTCTTGTTGCTCGTGTTCTTGTAATTCCCCGTGGATTGCACCTAGCTTGTGCCTCTACACCATCGTGTGTAGTTGTGTGAGTTAGATAATTTCAGAATCGTGGAATAACGATTGTATTAGATAGCAGGATACAGTTGGCTTCCTCATTGTTGGGTCGCAATTCCCCAAGTTATCGTTCAGATCCCACGCCGTGAAGATTGAGCATATACGACGCATTCGCTTTAATGGGCTGGTGTGTATCACTAGCTATGGGGCTAACCTAATGTTTTGCTTTGATATGTACCTTGTTCTCTTTTAGTGGTATCTTGTTGGAACTAAATCGATTCAATGCTGGTAGAAAAAAGGTGTTGGAGTGCATGAAAGACCGAAGGCTAACACCTAGAATGCCATGATGTCAAGATGGCCACGTTCATCAGAAAGTATCCTTGTGAATTCAATTCCTTGTATGTAGATCTTAGTGTTTTTACTTCTAGGGATTAGCGTAATGTTCCAATGTTGATGGTTCTTGTTTGATGTTCTTTCAGACTGATCAAATCGAGAGAAGATGTGATCGTCCTACCAACTTTGGTAATTAACAATGTCTAGTGCAGAGGTTGATTGCAACATCTCTTTCGTTAGAATGAGAAGTACTGCTACCTTTGACGCGAACATAACTTGCATCCTTCTAAATCTATTTATTCTGAACATGGTGAGCACCCGCACCAAGTGAGCTCCCGTATAGGCATCTTGTGGCTCTAAGTGACATAATAGGTTCTATTTTGATGACACTTTGGTCATCTTTGCATGCTTCAGTAAGTCTAGGATAAAGGTTCTTGGTGGTGTTTGCCGCGACCAGCAAACAATTTTATGTCGTATAGTGATTAGGAGTTTGGGGAAATGAGGTCATTGGTTGTTCCTTCCAGTGAGCAAATTTGAAATTTGATTTTAAAACTCTTGGGGATATTGTTCTCCTCTGTTTTATGGCCATAAAGAAATAGGGATCATTTGCTTCTAGTTGATGTATGATTACACCTTGTGGAAAATAGTAATCTTATATTACCATATTTGATTGCTCATACCTTGAAAAGTATTATATTTATTTGCTTCATATAACAGTTGTGTACAGAGATAGACAAAGTCATTTTTCAATGCTAACAAATGGTAGGACTCTCGTCATACTATATAAAAGGACTTCATGGGAGTAACTAGAAAATGGCTTTTCAAGGTTGAGTGGTCGTTTATGGTGTTATATTGCTCCCGACATAGAGTAGGTAACAAGAACTCCTTCGATCAAATACTAAGTTTTTTTTTGTGACGATCAATTGATGAGTTTGTTTCCTTAATATATATGGGCAGTTTTAGATCAATATGTTGTTTATTTCTATATTGTTGCGCTGACCTTGGTTGCTAATTGCAATTCTCTCTCTTTTTTTGCCGGTCATACGACTTAAGCATTTTAATCAAGTTCAATCATCATTGCGTGGTTAGTGCTTGAAGTGTGGTATCTTGACCGAAGATGAAAGAGGATAGTATGTTTGACAACCAAATGAAGTCCATCTCTATTTCTTTGGCCTTATTTGGAAGGGAGGAATTGTACTGATTCCTGCACACACAAAAATTATGAATTCCAAACAAGTATCCTATGGCATCCATGTAGGACATATCTTTTCACGATGGTATGAATTAGAGATGGCTTGCAGAGAAATTATCAAAGTACTTGCTTCTAGAAAAAATGAATTTCTGTATTTGGTATTTAGTTTTATCGACCGAGAATCAAACTGGTCAGTTTAATTGAGTAGCATTCGAGTTGGAGTCAGTTTTACAGTGAAGGAAAATTGTAATCGGTTTGAGGTGAGTTATATTTGTGCTAACTACATTAGGAAGTGAAATATATTTGGAAGTGAGATATTCAAAATTTTCTACTTCATTTGCAATTAAATTGTGAGGGTGTGTATCAAACACCATCAATGTGATATATCGTATGCTAAGCTGGTACTCTTTTGTTTGTTAAATTGTGAGGGCGTGTATCAAACACCATCAATGTGATATATCGTATGCTAAGCCGGTACTCCTTTGTTTGTTCATCGATTGCTATGAGTTTGTTTTGCTTTTCTGTAGCAACGCGGGTATTGAACTGGTTAAACCGAAGTCAGCACCTGCTGACGGTACGTCTCTTCTCTCTCCAAAAAAATAATAAAGTAACGCGATTACCATTACTACAGTAGGCCACTCAATCTGTGCGAGTAGGCTCGTATATTTTCTAATGACACTAATTAACCGAACCGTGCTCTCGAAAAAACAAAATGAGCTAAACCAACCCCTAGCAATTGATTGAGAACCTAAAGTCATTTGGTATAGCGACTGGCGGTTCTTTCTAACTTCTAACGGGCCACTTGATTAACCTGTATAGTAAAACAGACATTAGGATTTCATATTTCCTAACCTCTTTCTCTCCATCTCTCTCTCCAAGTTCCTGTTCTTTTTTCTCTCAGATCCGTTTTTTTAGGTTCTAGATCTGTTTTTTCCCAACAGATCCAGAATGCCCCCATCGTCCTCGACTCCCTCTCGACGGCTCCATGCCGGGAGGCGCGAGGGGCGCATATGGCGCTGGCGGTGCGTGCGGCGCGCCAGTCAAAGCGCGCGCGCGCGGCGCCAGACGCGTGTATCGGCTGGCGGCAATGGCGTGGTGTCGTGTGGAAGCGAGCGGTGCGACGGTGCTCCCGTACGGGAACGCGTTCAGGTGGCGGCGGCGACGCTCCTGTGCAGGGGCGCGTTCAGGCGACGACGGCTTCGTTTGCGCACGGTGGCCCGTTGGCTTCCGGTCGGCATTAGAGGGCTGATGCAGGAGGCGCAAGGGTCGCGTGCAGGCGGCGCGAAGGGCAGCCGATGTGGCAGCGCGAGGGGCACGACCGTTTGTAGGTAGCGTGGTGGCACAATCGTTCTGGATCCGGGTTCAGCCCGGATCCGGTTCGGTTGCAGTTACGGATCGTGCTTTGGCGCCGCTCGACAACAGAAACATACCGGATGGGTTTTGGTGGAGATGCGGCGCGTGGCCAACGGTGGCCGTCGGCCTCCTTTTCATGGAGGCTGCATGTGACCGTGGCTTCGGGGTTGTGCTAGGCTGTGGTTCATAGTTGCATTGGACAGTGGTGGCGATCTAGCCTTAACTGGTTGGATCTGGCGTTGATGATGCATTGTGGTGTTGTCTTGGAGCATCGGTACCTGCTCTCTTGGGTGAAAACCCTCGATTTGGCATTCAGTGGTTGGATTCGACGACAACGACGTACAGAGTATTGATCTGATCTTCACTGGTTGGGTCAGACTACGAGCGTCGTGTCCTTTTTGAAGGCGTTGTCTTGGAGCACCGGTATCTGCTCACCGGGGTGAATACCCTTGATCCGGCCTTCAGTGGTTGGATCTGGCGTCGACGATGTACTGAGCTTTGATCTGGTCTTCACTGGTTGGGTCAGACGACGAGCGTCGTGTCCTTCTTGAAGGCGTTGTCTTAGAGCACCGGTATTTGCTCGTCGGGATGAAAACCCTAGATCTGACCTTCATTGGTTGGATCTGACGATGTTTACTGTCCCTCCTTGGAGGTGTCGCTTTGATGATTTGACCCTCAAACACCTTGTTGCACAGCTACTGTTCGGATGTGTTGGTTGAAGGAGAAGCTAACTGTCACCGGCGGCGGGCTGTTCCCGATGCTGGCCACAGCATGACAATTTGTTTGTCATTTAGTTTTTGATCTACTTTTTGTAAACCGATTTGTTCGTTTATAATAAATCATGGTTGTGTGCATCGTATGATGCAGAGGCCGGGAGGCTTGCCCTTCTATTATCTTAAAAAAAGGATTTCATATTTCAATTGAATTTAAGAAAGAGAGAAAGAAGGAAAGCATGAAAGAAAGAGGTCATAAAAGGAGGGAAATGGATCTCTGCATTGAAGTTCTAAATCAATACAGATGATCTTCACCGTTCGATAAAAAACAAATATGTCAATAGTTACAGTTATTTGCTTACAGTGATCATTTTTATTACATCAGGGGATCCGGGTCTATAAAAGGAGACCGTAGGGTGGAGGAGGAAAGAAAGAGGGAGAAAGCAGCTTAAACGCTACACAATTCCAGTGTTTTCCACTTGGCGCGGGAACCCACTCGAGCGGTCGAGCCACTCCGCCGAAAAATTCTCCCGGCCCAACCCAAACGCGCTGGAGAAGCCGCACGAAGACTGCGACCGACCGAGGGGACCCCGGCACCGTTCTGGAGAGGTCGCGCCCGCGCCAGCGCCAGAACCCTCCACCAGCTACGTGATCGCTATTATTACGCTTCCCGGCCCGAACCGAAACCACCCTCCTCATTCTCCCGGAGGAACCTTCCCGAACGCGAACGCGAACGCGAACCTCCTATATAAGCCCTCCCCTTCCTCCGCCTCCCAGCAACTCAGAGAGATCAGAGCAAAGCGTCCGTCGCGAGCGAACCGAAAGAACAGCAACTCGATCGATCGCTGACCGCGCTCAAAACCCCACTTCTAGCTTCTGCAAGCTTTTGGTTGAGAGGAAGAGATGGCGAGCAAGGGCAGCAACAAGGGGGAGGGCCCGGCGATCGGCATCGACCTCGGCACGACCTACTCCTGCGTCGGCGTCTGGCAGCATGACCGGGTGGAGATCATCGCCAACGACCAGGGCAACCGCACCACGCCGTCGTACGTCGCCTTCACCGACACCGAGAGGCTCATCGGCGACGCCGCCAAGAACCAGGTCGCCATGAACCCCACCAACACCGTCTTTGGTAAGTTCCTCTTCTTGCTCTCCCCCTCGCCTTGAATAATTCGAGTGCTTGCTGTTCGTTTTTATGAGAATCCTACGTGACACGTAGCGTCGGTACTTAGCACAACTTCTTGCTCTGCTCCGCCCTCTGCTTGGCGGCGGAGAAGAATCATTGATCTTGCATTTCACCTCGATCGCAGTAACTTATTAGTGAAATTATCCACATGAGCGAATAGAAGCGTAGGAATAGGGGATTAGATATAAAAAAAACAAGCGCAATAATTAAGCATATATTTACTGAGCGCTTACTGAACACTCTGTCCTGCCATGCAGATGCCAAGCGGCTCATTGGGCGGCGCTTCTCGGATCCGTCCGTGCAGGCGGACATGAAGATGTGGCCGTTCAAGGTGGTCCCCGGCCCCGGCGACAAGCCGATGATCGTGGTGACCTACAAGGGCGAGGAGAAGAAGTTCTCGGCCGAGGAGATCTCCTCCATGGTGCTCACCAAGATGAAGGAGATCGCTGAGGCATTCCTCAGCACCACCATCAAGAATGCCGTCATCACCGTCCCGGCTTACTTCAACGACTCCCAGCGCCAGGCCACCAAGGACGCCGGCGTCATCGCCGGCCTCAACGTCATGCGCATCATCAACGAGCCTACTGCCGCCGCCATTGCCTACGGGCTCGACAAGAAGGCCGCAAGCACCGGCGAGAAGAACGTGCTCATCTTCGACCTCGGCGGCGGCACATTTGATGTGTCCATCCTTACCATCGAGGAGGGCATCTTCGAGGTCAAGGCCACGGCCGGAGACACCCACCTGGGAGGCGAGGACTTCGACAACCGGGTGGTGAACCACTTCGTGCAGGAGTTCAAGAGGAAGCACAGGAAGGACATCAGCGGCAACCCGAGGGCGCTCCGGCGGCTGAGGACGGCCTGCGAAAGGGCGAAGAGGACGCTCTCTTCCACCGCGCAGACCACCATTGAGATCGATTCCCTCTACGAGGGCATCGACTTCTACGCGACCATCACCCGCGCCCGGTTCGAGGAGCTCAACATGGACCTCTTCCGCAAGTGCATGGATCCCGTCGAGAAGTGCCTGAAAGACGCGAAGATGGACAAGTCCCAGATCCACGACATCGTCCTTGTCGGTGGCTCCACTCGTATCCCCAAGGTGCAGCAGCTGCTCCAGGACTTCTTCAACGGCAAGGAGCTCTGCAAGAGCATTAACCCCGACGAGGCCGTTGCCTACGGCGCCGCCGTCCAGGCAGCCATCCTCAGCGGCGAGGGCAACCAGAAGGTGCAGGACCTGCTCCTCCTTGACGTTACGCCGCTCTCGCTCGGGCTGGAGACGGCCGGTGGTGTGATGACCGTGCTGATCCCGAGGAACACTACCATCCCCACCAAGAAGGAACAGGTCTTCTCCACCTACTCCGACAACCAGCCCGGCGTGCTCATCCAAGTGTACGAGGGTGAGAGGACGAGGACCAAGGACAACAACCTGCTCGGCAAGTTCGAGCTCACCGGCATCCCACCGGCGCCGAGGGGCGTGCCCCAGATCAACGTCACCTTCGACATCGACGCGAACGGCATCCTGAACGTGTCGGCTGAGGACAAGACGACAGGGAAGAAGAACAAGATCACCATCACCAACGACAAGGGGCGGCTGAGCAAGGAGGAGATCGAGCGGATGGTGCAGGAGGCCGAGAAGTACAAGGCTGAGGACGAGCAGGTGCGGCATAAGGTGGAGGCCCGCAACGCGCTCGAGAACTACGCGTACAACATGCGCAACACGGTGCGGGACGAGAAGATCGCATCCAAGTTCCCCGCCGAGGACAAGAAGAAGATCGAGGACGCCATCGAGGACGCCATCAAGTGGCTCGACGGCAACCAGCTCGCGGAGGCCGACGAGTTCGAGGACAAGATGAAGGATCTGGAGAACATCTGCAACCCCGTCATCTCCAACATGTACCAGGGCGGCGCGGGCGGCGCCGCAGGCATGGACGAGGACGTCCCCAGCGGCGGCGCCGGCAGCGGTGGTGGCAGTGGCAACAGCGCCGGGCCCAAGATTGAAGAAGTGGACTAAGCGAGTTGGATGTCGTGATAGGTCTCCAGGTGGTGGCGCTGTATTCGGAGTGTTCTGCTTCGTCTTGCCTATGTCTTCATGTGGTTACATTGAATAAGGTGGTGCGAGTACTTGGAAGGGTGATCTTTGAGTGTAGGGATATTAAACTTAATAGTAGAGTAAATAATGTGTATTAAGTTCAGTAGAGTAAATAATCTGTAAGATTAAGAACAACCACCATATGTGGTTCTTGTAACTGTGTCTTGAGTTCTGGAGTAGAGAAATAGACTGTTATTTTCTCTCACTTCATTGTTGTGCTCTGTCATTCTCACTTCAATCAGACAGTTACATCCGGTTTTCCCTGCTGTAAAATAGTATCTTGAAATATTCAAATTCCTCAATGTAAGTGCAGAGATTTGCAGCCATGATCGCTCGCCAAATGGTTAGTTTTTGCTAGCTCGGGCTCATATGCAGTTCTGCATGTTTTTTCACTCTCCGTTCTGCTTTGGTCTTTCCTGAGCAAATAATCTGTAATAACATCCATATGTGGTTCTTGTATTGTCTGCTTGTGTTCAGAAGTCGGAAACACTGTTCTTTCTCTGACTGATTGCTTTGCTCGGTTATTCTCACATGCCGAATTAGATAAACAGTCTTGCTACTTTTTAAGTCGTCTGAAATTTTTTTAAGTTTAAATCACTTGTTGTGATCGTTGGATTTATGTAGAGATTGATGTGTTATATGATTAGATATTGATTCAATGGATATAAAAAATGTATCATATGATTGGATATTGATTTAATGGATAAAAAAGATGACTTACGTTTAAAAAAATTTCAGTCACCTTATGAATAAACAGTCTCTTATATAAAAGCGAGACCACAAGTCCAGACATTTTAAGCTCAAGGGCACATGCATATGCAATGTATTTTGTGCAGCATGCGCGCACGATTCAGCATCATTCTGAGGCTCATAGCCATTGCAGGCGCAGCATGATACTAGTTCATGGCTGAGAGCTTGAGACTGATTAGACGGCGTGACGTGGGCAGGCACAGCGCGCACACAATTCAGCATCATGATCGTAGCCAACACATGCATCGTTCAAAATGAGCGAAAGAAAAGCAAGCAAGAACTCCCCGTGTTCAGAGCAAGCTCTTCCATATTAGTGTATTACTTCCAAAAGAGAGAGGAGAAGCGCAAGCTCTTCCGTGATCTGGAATCAAGTATGCATAATTTTGCAGTTCGTTTTGTAGTACTAAACCCGGCCCATGGACTTGCAGGAAAATGCCCCATGTTTTGACCTGGTGCTGGGTTTCTTTTCGACGATATGGTAGCGTCGCCAAATTATGACGTGCGGCTGTGCCGCATCTCGTCTGCAGTGCACACTGGAGTCTACTGCTGACATGCCAAGTCATGCTGCCCTCAGAGTGTACTCGGTGTAGCGATTGTTTTTAGCCAGCTTCCTGTCCTGGCCTCCGAACAAATCTGGAATGCTGGACTCTACCAGCATCAGGGCATTCCAGCTTGCCTCTGCCTCTGCTTCTGCTTCTGCACGCTTCTCGCTGTTTCAAGCTTGAATAGTATTTGGGACGCCTGGCCCTGACGTATCCAAAAGATTGGTTGGCTTGTTGCTGGAGGAGGTTGGCGTCTCGTTCCGGCTATCACATTCCCATCCCATCCCATGGTGTTGCATACGCAAATCTCCCTAGAAACTTCGGCTCTAATAATTCAGAATAAGAATACCGTCCATCGCAACAGGCTGGAGACTCTCTGTTCTGGGTGTCAAAATGAAAATGGTTTAATTGAATAATCTCTCTCTTTTGTAATTAACATCTAAACCGTACTCTCATTTCCATTTTGAGAAACCATACTTTCGTTATGGAGCAACCCGAAATGGCATAAATAGACCATCGTAAAGAAGATTTTTTTACCAGAGTGTTTCAGTTAAATCAATCATCTTACTATTCCCTCCATCCACTCACGTTCACAGTTGCCATCCAGGTAGAATTATCTTATCTTATATCTTATAATTCCTAAATATTGGAGTTTACCCGCAGGGGCAATCGTCTCACTCTCCCGGCCTCTCCACTCCTCTTGAATGCTCCCCCTCATGAAAAACCGCCTTGGCCTCACCCGCATCGCCAAAACCGCCACGACTCAGCTCTCCTACCTCGCGATTCCCCGTCCTCACTCTTCAATTCCCCTTGCTCCTCAATCCCCCTCACACCCATTACACCGCCGCCGCAATTCAGCTGCCCCGTTCGACCGCCGCCCTCGCGCCCCTCTAGCCCCGCATGTGTCGTCGCCCCTCCTCTGCCTCGCCCGCGTCGCCAACCCTCATCTGCGAACCGCCGCCGCCCTCGATCCCCTTCTTCACACCAAGCAAGCCCAACCCTCATCTGCGAGGTGGAGGCCACGGAGGCGGATAGGAAGAGGAGGATTGCAGTGGTGAGGGGCGATAGGGTGGAGCGTGCAACGCCCGCGGCGGTGTCCCACAGTAACATCTGGTGGGCGAGGCGGAGTTTGGAGAAGGAAGATTGAGTCAAACGAGGATGTTGAGAGGAGGGCGCATGAGGAAATCCACGAAGTCCTCGGTCTGGCCGTCTGTCGAACCCGGGAGCGAAGGATCCCAGATTCTCTGTGTTTCATACACTAGTCCAAGAACAGCTAGTGTACATAGTCAAACAAAAGTGGACAACATAACCATACAACGTCATTCATTGAAATAATTAGAGTTGTTACAAAAGGGGCGTATAGCCAAAAGCAAATTACAACAGAAGCAAAAGAAGTAAGGTAGACCACGAGATTCGCCACAGGCAATCGTCTGGAGGCGTAGCCTAGTCGTCCAAGGTCTCATTCTCCTCATAACATTCCTCTCCTGCTTAACAATTATATTAAGCAAGAGTGAGCACAACAACTGTGCTCGCAAGTCACACCCCGTAAGTAACAGATTATAATGCATACAAGGATTTACAAAGGGGAGGCATATATGGCTCAATTTGCGTAAAGCAATATTTTTCATTTAAATATTCATACTAAATTTCTAAAGCAGTTTATTCTATAACTAAAATTTATTTTCTAAATCTCAAGTTTTTTAGTCAGATAACATTCATCAACAAGTGGTGAAGGATACTCTCCTATCACATGGCTACTCGCTCAATTCCTATTTGGATAGAGATCCAAAACTATTTAATAAAGTCTTTTGAAATCGAAACAAAAAATCTAACTTGGAGTGGCTTTGCTAGCATCTCCATGACTGTGGATATGGGTTATTCGAATAGTTTTACACTCTGCAGAGGTTGTACAGCTTTACCCAAATGACACGACTTCTCTAGTTTGTTTGGCATCCGTCAATATCACCGCTCACTATCTTAGGTAAGCAGTCTAGAGCACGTGACAATGCCTTTATAATGTGTTATCCCACCGCTCCCGCCTCGCTAAGGTTTTGCCCCCTTTGGGTAGAAACCCGCAGGGTTCAAGCCCTCTCTTGCGTCAAGTGGGAATACATAAAAGTAGGTCATAAAAGACACCCACGCAACCGGATGGCACGACCACGATGGAACATTACAAATTAGTTAGCCAAATCTCTCCCATTTGAGACATGTGGTAGTACGGTAGGGCGTAACAAAATACGCTCAAAGACCGGTCCTTAATTGATTTGGACGACTTTTCAGTAAAACCCTAGGCCTCGATCATAGAAATGAATCGATTCCACGCATAAACATGCACCCATCCAAACATCCATTTCGCCCAATTCCAAACCAATTTTTATTTTATTTAACCAGTCAAATTATTTTATAAACCTCTATGGTAAAAGCAATACCATAGTATCATTTTAAATCATAGTTAACTTTGTGGCTAAATTCCCCAAAGTAAATATTTCGACTAAGCATAGAGTTTTTGCAACAAGATCTAGTTCATACTAATGTAACAACTAGCTTTTAACTAAGGTATCAAGTGTGGTTAACTCAATATCCAAATTGGATGTACAATGAAAATAGGAATAACTATAAAGTTAAAACAATGATTTAAATTACTTGAATTCAAATATGCATGCAATAATAATTTAAAACATAATTTAACTAATTTTGAAATATTGGGATTCAATATGATCAAAGGTGAACTTGCCTTGCTCAAAAGCCTGAGGATCCACTTCTTTGAAGTACTTGGGTTCCCTGGAGTCATCGAAATCTACACGAGAAAACGCGGTCAATCCAAATAAAATCTAAATGAACTCCAGAAATTACCAAGCTAGAACCGCAGAAAGGTACAGACTTTAGAAGAAGATAGAAGTTCGAACCACTCGAGTCGGAGCTCGAACGAGGGAGAATGAGCTCTCGGGAGTTTTGAAATCACATGGTCAGAAGGACTACCTGGTTGAAAGAGGTTCGACTAAGTGGTCGGAAGGACTACCTAGTCGAAAGAGGTCAAAAGAAGGCTTCGACTACCAGGTCCAAAGAAGGATACGACTACTCAACATGGTCGTAGGAACGATACAAGAAAGATACGACTACACAACGTGATCGTAGAAAGGATATGACTGCATAACATGGTCGTAGGAAGGATAGTGTAGGATCGTTAACGACAATCAGAGGGGGGGGTGAATGATTGTAATCCACAGCGGTAACTTTTCTCCTCAAATCTGTTTGTCTTTTGATTGTCCAACTCACAACACAAGAAGAACACAAAACAAAAAGGCAACAAATATTTTCTCGCATTGAGCAATCGATATTTATCAGAGCAACGAATGCATTGCAATATTCATACAATATATATTATCAGAGCGAATTAGGCAAACGGAGGTGCCTTCAATGGTCGATCCAAAGGCAAAAACCACCACAGCACCTCACCTCATGTAATGCACATCAAGTTGTACACCAAGACTAGTACTTTTCTTACTCATCGCTAGCACTTCATCACGGAGAAAAACTCAACCACTAGAAAATCCTCTCACGCCCAAGGACCCAAACTGTGGCGGTCTTCGTGCGGTACC
Organism: Ampelocalamus luodianensis; assembly: GCA_036346255.1. NCBI lineage: Eukaryota > Viridiplantae > Streptophyta > Magnoliopsida > Poales > Poaceae > Ampelocalamus > Ampelocalamus luodianensis. The sequence continues at coordinate 17,991,204 of CM070622.1, read as the reverse complement.
GCCAAGAACCGCACCTTCTCATGACGTAGCAAGCAGGTACACACTAGGCGTAATCCACCCTGGAGAACCAAGCGCCAAAGATTTAACAAAAACCGAGACGACCAAAGGCCCTCACGGCAAGAATCTCATTAACTCAACCAAAAGATGTTTTTCACTGGTACATCCTCATGATGACACACAGGAAAGCATCTAATCATCAAAACATGGCCAGCCAATCTCACACCACCAGAAGCTAACCACCTAATCTCGATCGAGATATTCGCCACGCACGCCACGCTTATAACAGAGATGAGTTTCTATTCTCCTGGCAGCACACGCGCCACCAAAAACCCTGGCCGCCTGCTTTCTTCCGCAAGATCGTACCCTAATCCTCATGACTGGCTCTTTATACCTTCCAGCATTGGCATCTAATCACCCACATACGGCCCACTAATGTATTAGAGCCCAACACGTGCGCTTTTACACCAAGTTACAAAACTAATTTTGAACACCCCAAAATTATCACATATCGTAGCCTCCGGACTGCACATCCGTAGCTCCACCACACATCATCCAGCTTTGACCTCCACGCGCCCAACTCGAGCCCGACTGCCTCCTCCAAAGACTCTTGACCCTTCGACCATGACTTTGCACCAAGTCATCTCCTGGCCACCGCCAGACCACGATCGCCTCCCGAGTTACCCCCGCACATGCAAAGACCAAAACACATCTTTTCCCGGCACAAGTTCTTTTCAACTTGACCGACATAAGTCCACACGCACACGCCTCAAATAACATCAAGACCCAACATTGTCAATTATTCATCACTAAAATATTCTAGTCCCGGTCACATGATCTAACAATCTCCCTTGATGAATACATTGACAATATTTCAAGATTGCATAATGAGTAATAGGAAAATGAAGAAGCTTCAAAATGTATATAAGTGAAGAATCAAGCCGAAAAGCCAAAAAGCCTAAAAGCTCCCTTAACACAAGGAGTGAAAACTCCCCTCAACACAAGGGAAGCGAAGCAAATTTCTCTTATTTTTCTCCCCCTTTGGCAATGTAATCATCAAGAACTTCAGAGCAAGAATAATTCTAAAAAGGAGCAAGGAGAGTAAGGAACAAGAAGCTTTGTAGATTATCCAAGTCACTTCGCACTGATTTAGTAAATTAACCAAGTCATCTTTTTGAGTAGAGCTATCTGGATCATATAAAATCATATACCATATAGCAAAGTCAAGACAAGTCTTTTAGAATGATTAAGCAATTTAAATTTATGACAGGCATCTCAACAATGACTAAACAGATTATAAACACCACAAAGAGATATCATCATGAAAAGTTAAAGCCTAAAGGTGAGGCAAACTTTAAACTGGATGAGCTATCGGTCTTATGTAACAACCTATTACTCCACTTTCAATTCTTCTTTGCATGTGGCATGCTTGCAAGATACTTCTTTTCAAGGGTGACATGCTTGAAGCATACTTCTTTTCGTTGGAGCACTTTTGTGTGCATTTTTCTCTTCTTTTGAATACATAGACATGTATGGCATGCTTGAAGCATACATCTTTCAATTTGTTTTTTTAACTTTTTTATATATATATTATAACATGCCAAATTGAGTGAGTATAATAGGATTGTAATGAGAGACATACTTGCTTCAAATCCAAGATTTAAAATAAGAATCACAAACAAGCTCATCCTTTTCGATGAACATCACAAAGTGATAACAATAATCAATCGAGTCAAAGTTTTCAGCCATGTCATGCTTTAGTTCTAATATAGCAAATTAATTATAACCAGTCAAGAACACAGCTACACAACACATGAATAAATATGATAAAGAAGGCTCTACAACTCATTTGATTTCAATGGCTTGGACTTGAAGAATTGTTTGACAAGTATAATAAACAAAGCTTCAATTGTTAAACCACAAGCTCCCCTCACAATAAGCCCATAAGATGCAACACACCCAACTCACTTTGCAAAAGAGCAAATTAAAACTCAAACTTAACAAGGTGTAGAGCAACATTACCTTTTCCACATGGTCTCTCAGAAAGTGAAATCTCATGGAAGCCATCAAAGAAAGTGAAGAACCATCGTGTGTTCCAATCAAGTAATGACGAAAAGACTGGAACCAAATCAAGCTCATGTTCTCAAACTCGTCAATGTTTCTTACATCACATCACAGAAACATCGGTCTCACAAGATCTTGGGGTTCGTGAAATAAGATTTAGGGATCCAAAGATCGAGATATACGATGAACAGGTGCAGCAAAACTAGAACCAGAAACATGTGTACGTGAGCGATCAGAATGCCAAAAAGAAGCCTGCCTAATCGCTTCTTGAAATGCAGCAATTCAATAAACATTATTTGAATTGTAACCCAAACCAAAGACGTGAAACAGATTGAAAATCATCATAAAAGTTATCTACAAACCTAGCTTTTGCATTAGCTCTAGGAACAACAAAAGAAGATGCACGTTTTTGTCTTAAAGCATTCAATCTTTCCTTTTTCTCTTTCTTAACACGTCTAAAACAAAATTCATGCAAGTGTCCATCTCTACCACAATAGGTGCAATAAAATTTAACATAATCATAATTCTTTTGAGATGATAAGCTGGCACCAACAACATTAGTAGAGGAGCTTTGCACAAAACCAGCAGATTTAAACACAGTTTGTTTTGGTTCAGATTTTGCTTCAAATTTTCCAGGTTCAAGAACCTTAACAATTGTAGGAGGATTATTCTTGACATGCTCAACAAAATTAAATCCTAGACCACGATTTTTAACACTCACTTTTGACTTGTCTAGAATCATATTCAAATTTTTCTTGCCAAAAGAAAATCTTTCTAAAGTGTCTTTAAGATACTCAATTTCTTTAGCTAGAGTAGGACAAGCAAAGCATGCATGTGTGATTCATTCACAATCTTCTTAGAAGCACTAGACTGAGCCAACCTTTCTTTTTCAGCAAAATCATTAAGTTGTCTAGTCAAAACTTCTATTTCTGTGGTGAGTTTAGGACAGTTAGAGCAAGAAGCTATCTCATGATAGAGCATCTGTTGAATTGTCTCCTGTGATGAATTAAGTCTAGCTTCTAGCAACCCACAATTAGAGCAAGTTTTAAGTGGAGCATTCGAAGTACTTGACTCTAAACATGTAGAAGAACTAAACTTGAGCTTTTCAATTTCACCATTTGCAAGTTTTAACTTTTCATCGCAAGAATCATGTATCAATCTTAGTTCATCAAGTTTAGCAGTTACATCCTCAAGTTGAACCAAGGTTGATGCATTAATTGTTCTAGCATCTCCATTTCAGTGTAAAACTTGACAGACTCACAAGATTCATCATCGTGAATAGAAGCTCTAAGTCTATTAATTTGAATTTAAGCTTTCAACAAGACTATTATTTTCTTTTAGTTTCTTTTTAGTCTTTTCAATTCAATAGCAAGTTTAATCAAACCATCTTCAAGCTCATCATATGATGGTCTTACCTCATCGGGATCACGGGAGCTCGAACGAGGGAGAATGAGCTCTCGGGAGTTTTGAAATCACATGGTCAGAAGGACTACAGGTTGAAAGAGGTTCGACTATGGCTGGAAGGACTACCTAGTCGAAAGAGGTCAAAAGAAGGCTTCACTACTGTGTCCAAAGAAGGATACGACTACTCAACATGGTCGTAGGAACGATACAAGAAAGATACGACTACACAACGTGATCGTAGAAAGGATATGACTGCATAACATGGTCGTAGGAAGGATAGTGTAGGATCGTTAACGACAATCAGAGGGGGGGTGAATGATTGTAATCCACAGAGGTAACTTTTCTCCTCAAATCTGCTGTCTTTTGATTGTCCAACCTGTCAACACAAGAAGAACACAAAAACAAAAGGCAGCAAATATTTTCTCGCATCAGAGCAATCAGATATTTATCGAGCAACAAAGTGCATTGCAATCGCTCATACAATATATATTATCAGAGCGAATTAGGCAAACGGAGGTGCCGCCTTCAATGGTCGATCCAAAGGCAAAACCACCACAGCACCTCACCTCACGTAATGCACATCAAGTTGTACACCAAGACTAGTACTTTTCTTACTCATCGCTAGCACTTCATCACGTGAGAAAACTCAACCACTAGAAAATCCTCTCACGCCCAAGGACCCAAACGTGGCAGTCTTCAGGTACCGCCAAGAATCGCACCTTCTCGTGACGTAGCGTGCAGTGTACACACTAGGCAATCCACCCTCGGGAGAACCAATGCCAAGACGAACAAAAACCGAGACAAACCAAAGGCCCTCACGGCAAGAATCTCATTAACTCAACTAAAAGATGTTTTTCATCGTACATCCTCATGATGACACACAGAAAGCATCTAATCATCAAAACATGGCCACCAATCTCACACCACGTAAGCTAACCACCTAATCTCGCTCGAGATATTCGCGCCACGCCACTTATAACCAGAGATGAGTTTTCTATTCTCCGTGGCGACACGCGCCACCAAAACCTCTCGCCGCCGCTTCTTCCGCAAGATCGTGTACCCTAATCCTCATGGCGCTCTTTATACCTTCCAAAGATTGGCATCTAATCACCCACATACGGCCCACTAATCGTATTAGAGCCCAACACGTGGCTTTTACACCAAGTTACAAAACTAATTTTGAACACCCCAAAATTATCACATATCGAGCCTCCTGATCGCACATCCGTAGCTCCACCAGATAGTCTAAACTGAGAGGGAGGTCCAAAGAACAAGAGGGAGAGCAAAGCACGAGAAACTCACTAGGGCCGAGATAGAGGCCAGAGGGCGGGGGGGGGGCGGCGAACGGCGAACGGGGGTTGAGGGCGGCGTGGGCGCTCCGGTGAACTCTTCGGCGGCGAGGGGGTGTGCACCGTGAAGAGCACGGTGAGGCAATACCAAGGTGGAGGTGTCGACGGTGGAGGACCCTCAATGGCGGTGCACTCCCTGGTGGTGCGAGCTTTGGCCGAAGTACTTGGAGCTCGCAATCCAGCAAACGAAGAGAGAGAGAGGGAACAATGGGGAAAAGGAAGAGGAAGGTGAGAGGCTCTGGGCTCCTATTTATAGCAGCTGGGGGGAGGAAGCTTGACAGCGTGGGCACCTGAGCGAGAACGAGACAGGAGCAGGTAGGGGAAGGAGAAAGAACATAGGGGGTTGGTGTGGCGAAGGACAGGCAATTAAATGCGCCTGCTGCCGAGGGAGACGATGGAGAGAATCGCGTCGAAGGCAACGACTTTGCAGTGGAGGTGATGGCATTTAATGCGCTGATGACATTTAATGTGTGGGGACTTTTGCAACCGCCGTGACTGTGACCAGGCGAGGAGGAGGCTGACAGGCGGGGCCGGTCGAAACTGAGTGGCTGGTCGAAGCCGAAAGGGTGGTCCAACTGAGAGGGTGGTCGAAACCGGAAAGGTGGTCCAACCAAGAGGGTGGTTGAAAGACTGGTCGACGCGCGAGGAGATAAAAAGAGATGGGCCGAGGGGAAAACAGAACGAACAGAGAAAGGGGATTTTAAACACCAGAGAACTCCAACAAACTCAAAATAAACCAAATTTTGAATTAGTTGAAGTTCGATTTAGTTATTTTTAAATTATTTTTAATTTCTAAAATCTCAAGTTAATCTTTAGAAATTCAACAAAGCCAAATGATTATTTTTATTTTAAAATTTTTCAAAGAGCTCAAAAAATCGGGATGTTACACTGTCTTCGCCTGCTGGCGATGGTGGCGGGGCACGCCCGCGGTGCCTTCATCTCCTGCTTCCCCTCAGGTTAGACCCCAGAATCCCTCGCTTCGGTTTGTTCCTTACATTTCTTGATCACGGAATGGAACTGTTATAGGGAGTGATGGCGTGGCTCGACATTTTCAGATGGTGCGAATCTTGATTGATGTTATTAGTTCGGGGGGTTCTGTTAGGTGGGTGATTTGATCTTCAGGTCTTGGGATAGCAGTCACGACGTTCTTGGTGTTCTTGGCGACTTGATGCTATGTAGCGTTGAACAGCTGGCTGAATTGTAGTGGGTGTATACATTATGTATGAGTGAGAGGCCATGTTGATGCTGAAATTTGTTCCCTGCGCTAGACTGTAGTTGGTGGTGACTGTTGATACCAAAATCTGTTGCATGGATGTATACATCATGTACGAACGAGGGGACATATTCTCTCTTTTTCTATTATAATATTTGAGCCAACATTCTATTTCAAAAAAAGAGAGCCAACATGGAAGTTTGATTGGATTATTTAGTGCCTTTGCCATTTTGATCATCGACAAACTAAGTTGCAGCTCAATCGAAGGGAGGGGGGATTTGTTGTGGTATTGCTCAGCTGCCATGTTCTTAGACGCAATGGGGAACAACTAAAAACGGTTATCTTGCATCTTTCAATTTTATTTTTGTCGGTGTTTTAGAACCGATCTTACGTAAAGATTGTTTGATTCGGGGGGTCTCCACAATTGATCACGCAGACGAAGGAGACACGAGGATTTTTATACAGGTTCGGGCCTTCTCGGACGAGAATAATAACCCTACTCCTGTGTATCTTGTATTTGCCCTCTGGATTACAATCGACTGAAGGTTTTCCTAACCGTCTTCCAGGAAAGGCTCTCTCTGTCCCAGAAAGGGCCCTCCCTCTACTATCTCTAAAAGACACCTATTTATACTAAGCAGTGGTGGTCGTCGTCATTCCAGGCTAATTAGTCGCTCATTATTACGCAATAATGAGAGTAATTACGAGTAGTAACCTCCGCATCTTTGTCAAGCGGTTATCGATCGAGAGATAGTGGGAATTATCGCGATTATGTCGGATATAGCGCGTATTTTGACCGCTTGGATCCTCACTAAGTATCGAATCTTCGGCGGGTGGGTCCGATAAATCGTGAGGAATCAGAGCGGCTGGTGGTAGAAAGACTTACGACCGGGCGTGAGTCGTAACGATTATACCATAGTCGTAGAAGAACTTACGACTAGGGGGTAGTCGTAACGATTATAACATAGTCGTAGAAGAGCCTACGACTAGGGGGTAGTCGTAGGATAACCTACGACTTCCTGACTCGTTCTTCCCTTATAATATTCAAGGGGTATGCTTTGTGACGTCATATTTCCTGATTAATAAATGAGGATTATTTAGATCCTCGTCATCTAGCCCCCCAGTTTCAAGTGAAAACAGCTTACTTGACTGAAGGGTCGTAGATGTCCCTCTGATCAATAAGGGGTTGTGAAGAGAACATTGAAGGAAAGACTCTTCAATATTCGTTTCTCTCGACCAGGAATACGCTTGATCGAGGTAAGTTGTTAAGACCACCGCGATTGCAAGATGTCGTAGTATTTCTTACGACTTCGAAGCAATCGTGGCCTTACGATCGGAAGCAAAAACCTTTCCGATTGGCCTTTCATTAGACCCGGGGATCAAGATGGTAATTTCACTTGAGGTGTGAAAAATGTGTCTTGGGACTTTCCAACGGGCAGGTTAAAAAGCTTGTCCGTTGAAGTAACTCCCGAAGCGGTGACGACTGTTGGGATTTCGCGACGTTTCGTCTCAATCGTGCGGTTATAAAACGGGCCACGGGGGAAGAACTTAGGGTTCTTACCTTTTTACCCAACAGTCGGTTGCTTTCGTCTCCTCCGCCGGTGATTCCGCATAATCGCTTGTCTTGGAATTTTCCCAACCTCAAATCTTCTCACTTCAGAGAAAAAGAAATGGCAGATTGTCTCGAATGGGGTGAGTCGGAGATGGACGAAGCAAATATGATGCTTTGGTCGCATTGCCGAGAAGATCCCGAGGGTCTTCGTGAAGTGGATTGCGCGACAGGCAACATTGGCCGTCGAGAGCGGACCAAATTCCGTTTTCGTGCCATCGTGAGTGTGGCCTTCGATTGCTGCTCACCCCCTTCCTCACACTCGTGCTTGAGCACTTCGGGGTGGAATTAGTGAACCTTGGTCCTAATTCCATCACGATGCTAAGCGTGTTTGTGTACTTGTGTGAGGCTTACACGGGATTCCGGCGGACTTCGAGCTTTTCCAGTATTATTATGGAATAGCTCGTCAAGCCGGGATCGCCGGTAGCTGTGGTCTGAAGCTCCACGACGGTAAGTCGAGGGAGTACATTCAGATGTTTACCCGGTCGTCATGGCCGGGTTGGAAGAAGAAGTGGTTCTACTGGGAGGTTACCAAGGAAGATAGCCTCTCGTTCGTCGGAAAGGCCGCCGAGCGGTCTTCTTCCTGGGACTCGACTCCCAGTAATCTCGACCGGATAACCCCCTATATTCAAGCTGTCAAAGACTTGAAGTTGGAGGGGCTCACCGGTTGGCACGTGGTGAAGGACTTCATCACGCGCCGGATCAGTCCTTTAAAGACAAGGGTCCCTCCCGTGCGGAGGTACTCAGGAAAGGACGACCCAACCAGGGACTACAAGGACGGTGAGTAGAAAAACTTACTCTCTTGGCTTTTATCCTTGTTTAATCTTGATTTAGTCCGCTTAATCGTATTGTCCATACACCCAGATCTTTCGCAGGCGGAGGTTGACGCGCGTGTCAGGCTCATCTGCGAGAAGCATCCGGCAAACACGGTGGCTCCTCAAATCCTCGTGGTTTTGACCACAGAGGAGAAAGAAAGGCGCCTAAAGGTAATCGAAGGATTCTGCCTTTAGGTATTTTGTTGTCGTAGAATGGTATACGACTAACTGGTTTGCCGCAGAAAAACTTACGACTGGATACTGATCGTAGAAAACCTTACGATCGAACGTAATCGTAGAATAACTACGATTAGACAACGTCGAGAAAAACTTACGACTTAACGTAATCGTGGAATAACTTACGATTAGACAATGTCGTAGAAATACTTACGACTTTTGAGTGGTCGTCATCGATGACCGGTTTAGTGATCATAAAAGATCTCTACGACCACTTTTCCCTTCCTCAATCGAAAGTTGGCATGGAGAACCGCCAAGACGGCGAAGAAGTCGAGTTGGTGGTTGTTGGGGCGATTGCGCGGAGTCGGCCAAGTCCCCTCCATCAAGAAGCGTCGATAGTAAAAGTCGACGACAAGGGGGGTTCGAGCTCGGCTCCTCCTGCTCCTTTTGCTAAGTTTGCCGCAGACCTAGCCGCGGCAAAGAAAAGAGCAGAAGAAGAGGCCCTTACCCTTAAGCGCAAGGTCCCTAAGGTTAAGGTACCTTTCTATTACGACGACAAGTCCTTCGCAGTTTCAGCTTCTCGTGGCTTTATAAGACAGCTAGAAAAGGAGAACTGGAAGGAATTCATGTCTTTTGTGAAGGAAACTGCTGCTCTGGTGGGATCTGAAGCCGAGGGAAGCAGCACTCTCAGGGTGATCGAGACTGATCTCGTCCACCCGGAAAGTCGGGAGGAGGTGGCTCCTGGTGTCCCGAGTGCATCTCGACCAGCGGTGGTCGAGAAGAAGTCGAAGAAATCTTCCGTCGGGAAGGTTGCTCCCAAGTTTCGAGTTAGGTCCAGCGCAGAGGTATGTAAAACAAAATACATAAGTGTAGTAACTACTTACTATTTGTTTTTTTGACTTACTTCTGCGTTCTATGATTTTAGCCCGGCGTCTTCAGCCCCTAGGGATACTCCCATGGAGAATCCCACTGTCTCCCCCTCAACCGACAAGGGTGTGACAGCGATAGTAGCTGAAGATCTAGCTACTATCCCCGCGGCGGAGGAAGTTGCGGTTGCTGAAGTCGCTGCGGCGGCCAAGGATGTTGAAGTCTTTGCGACAACCGAGTCGTAGAGAGCTCAGAGGAGGCGATGAAGCCTCGGGGATCTGGAAGTAGGTGACAGCGTTAGTGCTGATCACCGTGCCGGTAAGGAGGTCATCGAGGATGCTCCTTCCGGTCCTCCAGGTGGTGTCCCCATTACAGAGTCAGAGGAAGAGGAGTATTTTAACTTTTGCTCTGATTTCTTTGGCCCTGACTCCATCGTAGGATCTTTCGTCTACGCTCCGAGACCGAGTTCCCCACCCCGGCGAGCATTGTCAATTGCGGAGATGTGTTTGACAATGAACGACTCGAAGGGGTTTGGTGGAAACGAGTTGAGGAGATGGATGGGCTGAAGGATCCGTCACGAATAGTCTCCATGTTTGCTTGGTCAAACATGAACGTAAGTATTCATCGATACTCACTTGGGTTTTATCTCTTTATCTTATCATTTTTCTCTTTTTCAGAGAGCCGTGGAGCAAGTCACTACGATTTGCGAATATAATCGGCAACTTGTCAAGCTTCGACAAGAAAAGGCAACACTCTGCGAGCAAGCAGAGAGGTGGTGAGTGACTGATTGTCATAATCGTTCCGATTATTTATTAAGTACTCGCAATCAGGTTGTCGTAGAAAACTTACGACTTGTACTAGTCGTACAAAGACTTACGACTAGGGGGTGGTCGTAGAATAACTTACGACTACCCATCGGTCATAGAAATACTTACAACCGTTTGGTTGATTGTGTTCATGTCTGCTCTTTACTCTTTCAGGTTTAAGAGCGACGAAAAGACCTTAGCTGATTCACTCGACTTTGAAAAAGCCGAGTCGAAGAAACTAAGGGATAACGTCACCGACCTCCTGAAGAAGCTTCAGGAGGCTAACTCTGCAACTAAACAGTTGCAGGAAGAAATAAACAATACGTGTAATTACGACTGCTTCTGGTCTTGGTTTCTGCTTCTCCCCCTTTTTTAACCTCTCATTCTTTTGCAGAAAAAGAAGTCGAAAATAAGGCCCTTCAGGCCGATGTGGGGGCTCTCCGGGTCGAGGTTCATGAGAAATCCTCTGTTGTCCGTGAAATCTCCCGCATCGCGAAGGAGAAAGACCAAGAAATTGGGAACTTGGGTTCTCAATTAGCTGGTAAGTAGAACTATTTACCTGCTATTTATTTATTTTATCTTCTCATAGGATCGTTCTACTTATTCAATCTTCGCTCTTTCCAGATCGATTGATTGAAATAAAACGACTCCACGAGGCTTCGACTTATTCCCAGGAGGAGACAAAATCAATGAAGATCAATCTTCAAGATAATATCTCATTTCTGAACAATGTACTCGATGGGCTTCGTGCCGGGAGGGTTGCTCCTCGCGATGACACGATGGTCGCTCATACGAGTGCCATTGGGGAACAAGCCGGTACTCTGAACGAGTTGGTATCTACTCTGAAGGCCAATCAGAATGATTCGATAAGGGAAGTGGTCAAAGGAGCTGTGAGTTTTTGTTTTAGCAAAACTCAAGGCCCGTGATCCTAACCTTAATCTTCATTCTGTTGAAGCCGACCGATCGCACAAAGCCGAGCGAGAAGCTAATCGAAGAGATGCAGTCGGTTGGCGAGAAGGTCGCAGAGGATATGCAAATAGAATCTCCTTGGCAGAGTAGACTTGTAATATAATCTTGTAAAAACAAGTCTTTTTTTGGTGGTGACGTATAAATATATGGCCTTTTTCCTGCAAATTATCTCGTAGAGTAGTTAGTAACTCGTAAGATAAAAAGGGAAGAAAATAATTAGACCAGATATGAGCGATTCCTCCTTTCTCCTTCATTTTCCCTGCGCGTTATCTCATAGAGTAGTCAGTACTTCGTAAGATGATAACCCGGAAAAAATAAGACTAAGAAATGAAGTCATGTTTATAACTTTATCCTAGCCCCGATCGCTTACTTAGTTTATTAGAAATAAACTAAGGAAGTAGTAAAAAGGGTTACAAAGCAGAGAGGTTTGTTCTGCTTGTAGTTGTCGAGTATCGATTTGTTTGTACCAGTCGAAAGAGCGGAAACAGATCGACGCTAGGAAGTTTTCTCTAGTGGGTAGGACCACGTGCAGAGAAAAAAGGCCTCGACTAGGTGATGTTACCATCTCCAACCAGATTAGTCAACTCGATAATGACAACTAGAGTGAAACAAACCTTTTAGAGTATCTTAAGGATTCATTCGGCTACATTCATTTTTCTTGACGAAGTTGTCCTGGCAGCAAAAGTAGGAAACAGAACGACACTAGGAAGTTCCTTCTAGTGGGCAAGACCACGTGCAGAGAGGAGAGGCTTCGACTAGGTGTGTTTCTTCCTTCGATCAGTAAAAAACTAATCAGGTTATTTGAAAAGTAGTCAGATGCATCTCAAAAAGTTCACTCTTCTTAGATTATTTTTCGAAATAAGCTAAGGTGACATGAATTCGCTTAACAACTTTCGACCATTTTCCTGAGCTCAATAAGCATTGTACAGGTTGTTTAAGAACGAAATAACATTAGGAAGCTCCTTCTAGCGGGCAGGACCACATGCAGAGGGGAGAGATTTCGACTAAATGTGTTGTCCTTTTGCTAACCAGCGTACAGGAAGGATGAGCGTAAAAAAAATGGTCGAAAATAAAAGCGAGATTCAAAAATAGACAACAAGGATAAGGATAACCTGACACTTTATTGTCGTTGAAGCTTGTTACACATAAAATTTGCGCAACTAGTCAATGTTCCAAGAGTTTGAGAGAACGCGGCAATCTTCCATTGCAAGTCGTCTGCGATCTGGGCGCGTTACGCCGACCACGATGTAAGGACCCTCCCACTTGGGGAGAGTTTGTTCGATTAGGCGGGATTGGATAAGCCTCAATACCAAGTCACCTTGGCAAAAAGGTGCGAGTTTGGACCTTACGATCATAGTATCTACGCAGGGTTTGTTGGTAGACTGCAGAACGGAATAAAGCCTGGTTTCTCTTTTCCTCGAGCAGGTTAATGTCGTCTGCTCGAAGGTTTTCTTGAGTTGAGTCGTTAAACTTATCGACTCTTGCTGACCTGATCTTTAGTTCTGGCGGAAGCATGGCCGGCACCAAAACTAGAAAAAGGTGTTTCTCCCGTAGCTCGGCTAGTTGTCGTAAGAATTGCCCATAATCGAAGATAATTCTGTACCCAAGCCCCGAGCGCTTGACAAGCCGATCGAAGACTCGGGTTTTGATTCCCTTCATTATCTGGCCATTCGCTCTCTCAACTGCCCCGTTGCTTTGGGAGTGGGCTACAGAAGCGTAACACAAACGAGTTCCCAACTCGTCGCAAAATTCTTGAAATTTTGCGCTTGTAAACTGTTTACCGTTGTCTGTGATAATTCGACTTGGTATTCCAAATCGAGTGATCACGCATCTCATCATGAACCGTTTTGCTGCTTCCGTTGTTATCCATCCACAGGTTCGGCTTCTATCCATTTTGTGAACGTATCAATGGCCACAAAAAGGAACTCGAAACCTCCTGGAGCTCTAGGTAACGGTCCTAGGATATCAAGACCCAAGGTTGCAAAAGGCCACGATAAAGGGTTGTTTGCAACGCTGGTAGTTGGTGTATTTGCCGGCTATGAACCGCATGCACACTTTTAACCATCTCCTTGGCATCGTAGAGGGTGTTGGCCAATAAAAACCTTGTCAAAAGCTTTCTGACCAGCGTTACGTGGGAAGCATGAGTTCCATGATTCCTCCGTGTATGTCGTGAAGGAGTTTTAATCCTTCGCTCTGCGAATGCATCGCATGAGCACCCCTTGGGTTCCTCTTTTATAAAGGACACCTTCGACCAAAGTATACATTTTGGCCTTTCGGGATAATGGATCGATTCTAGATCGTCATCGGGTAAAGAACCCGTCGAAGATACTCGTAGATGTGTGCCATCCATGTATCTTCGTACTCTAGAGAGGTTTCTATAGAAGGTGTCTCGGTTAAATCGACCATAGACGGTTTCTAAAGTCGTTCCAAAACACCCTTTCGGTACCAAAGATCGGAGGAAGCTAGGCGAGGCGGTTGGTGCAGAAATTATCATTCGAGGATAAATTGTACCTCAAAGCCCAAAAGTGCTTTTCTAACTTTCGTACTTCGATAGATACGGGACATGGTCGGATTGGAGCACGGTATTCCTTTCCGACTTGATTCACGACTAGTTGAGAGTCTCCTCACGAGTAGTCGTCGAATCGAGAGCGCTCGCAGCTCGTATACCGCCTAGCAAACCTTCGATTCGCCACGGTATTAGTGGCACGAAAGTTTAATTGTATGGCATAATTTAAGGTTTCTCCGATGAGGAGATTCGGGACCACCCGGCCCGAGCCACTTATCGTAAGCGACCGTCAAAGTACATCGCCCATCGGTCGTGGGAATCTTATCGGGATCTGAGCAGTTCAGATTTGTCCATTCGGCGACAAAGTCTGCCAAGATCTGGGATTTAACGGCCGTTCGGGACACGAAATGGATGTCGAACGCCCCAAGTTCGACTGACCACTTTGCCATACGTCCCGCTGTTTCCCTATTCTGGAGGATCGCTCCCAAGAAAAACTCAGACGACACAGCTAGTTTGTGCATCTGAAAATAATACCGCAGTTTCCTCGAAGACATGAGGAGGGCATATAGAAGTTTTTGAACCTGAGGGTAACTCTCCTTAGGTCCGTGCAAAATCTCACTTACGTAGTATACTGGTCGTTGTATGTTTTCACGTTCTACGACCAGTACTGCGCTTACTGCCTGTTGCGTGGCAGCTAGGTAAACTAAGAGCGTCTCTCCTAGCTTCGGAGAAACTAGAACAAGAGCACTCGTAAGATACCTCTTGACTTTCTCGAAGGCTAAATTAGCCTCTTCTGACCACTCGAAACCTTCATGTTTCCCTAGAAGTTTAAAGAAAGGCAGTCCTTTTTCTCCCAGTCGTGCTATGAAACGACTTAACGCCGCCATGCATCCTGTGAGTTTCTGAACTTCTTTTTTCGTGGTCGGGGGGCGCATCTGAGTGATGGCTTTGATCTTTTCGGGATTTGTTTCAATTCCTCGTTCAGAAACCAGGAATCCAAGTAATTTTCCTAAAGAGACCCCGAACATACACTTCTTGGGATTCAGTTTCAATTGGTGTTTTCTGAGGTTGTCGAAAGTCTCCTGCAAGTCTATGATATGGTTGAGTCGTTTGGTGCTTTTTACGACTAGATCGTCAACATAGGCTTCCAAGTTTCGGCCTAGTTGAGGAGCGAAAGTCGTTTTGCATCAAACGTTGAAAAGAAGCTCCAGCATTTTTTAGACCAAATGGCATTTTGACATAGCAAAATATCCCAAACGGTGTAATAAATGCGGTCTTTTCTTCATCTTATCGATGCATACTAATCTGATGATAACCAGAGTATGCATCTAGAAAACTCAACATCTCACATCCTGCAGTAGAGTCAACCAGCTGATCGATGCGAGGTAAAAGGAAATCATCTTTTGGACAAGCTTTATTGAGATCAGTAAAGTCTACGCACATACGCCATTTTCCGTTAGACTTTCTAACCATTACAGGGTTGGCCAACCACTCTGGGTGGTTGACTTCTCTTATAAAGCCTGCTTTAAGCAACTTGTCCAATTCTGACCTAATAGCATCTCGTCGATCAGGGGCAAATCTCCGTAACTTTTGTTTTACGGGTAGTTTATCAGGTTGTATAGCTAGCCTGTGCTCGATCACATTCCTGGGGACTCCGGGCATGTCGGATGCTTGCCACGTGAAGACATCAGCGTTTGCCTGGAGGAAGGTGATGAGGGCGTCTTCCTATTTGGGGTCGAAAGAATCCCCAATGCGAACAGTCTTCGAGGGGTCCCTGCGTCCAGAGGAACCTCTTTGACTTGGTCGTTCGGCTTAGGTGCAGCTTTAGGCTTCGACTTGCTAGTCGAAGGCTGACTTTCATCTCGAGTTGGTAGTTGTCCAACCATCTCAAGGGAACGACGGTCGCAGGAGTGCGCCATCTTCTTGTCACGATGTATCGTGATCACCCCTTTGGGACTGGCATCTTAAGACATTGGTACCCATAGTGAGTAGCTATCAAGAATTTTGCCAAAGTAGGTCGTCCGAGTATGGCGTTATATGTCGATCGAAATCGACTACATCAAAGGAGACCTTTACGTCACGAAATTGCTTGGTGATCCAAACGTTAAAGGAAGAGAAACTTGGCCAATAGGTTTGGCGAAGACCCGATGCGATTCCATGAAATGAATATCGTACCGGCCTTACCTTTGTCCTCGGCACCTGCATCTCGTCCAGGGTACTCGTAAACAATATGTTTAGCGAGCTTCCACCATCAACTAAAACCCGATTGACTCGACAATTGTTGATGGTGGGTTCGACCACTATCGGAAATCGACCTGGTCTAGTCGAAGGGATCGGACAATCACCTTTCTCAAAAGCAAGGGTGACTTGACCACTTGGTAATTTATTGACAAGGGGAAGTCGATTGTATTTACCTCACGTTCAAGCGCTTTCGTGTCTCGTGACTCGTATGCCGAAGATCCCCCATAGATGTGGTCAATGGTGTGTTGTGGGTCCTGGAACGGCATCTCCTCATCATCCGACTCCCTTTGTCCACTGGTTTGACCTACCTGTTCAAGAGTAGGAAGTGGCCCTTTGCCAGAATAATAGTCCTCGAGTTTCGTAAGAAAACTCGGCGATTCTAAGATCATGCCCTTCTTTTTTATGAAAAGGACACCACCTTGGTTTGTCGTTTCTCCGATCTTGGCGTTTACCTTTACCCTGATCGGGATTTTGCTTGGGGTTACGTGGCTCCTTATCGCTCACGGCTAGGACCTCTTTAGAACCGGCAACTGGAGATTTTTGCCTTTTTGCCTTGTTCTTAGATTTCCTAGCCTTTTTATCTTTTTTTCTTGCCACTTTCGCCTGCTTCCTTGGGGATGTCGTCTTTGATATCGATAGTATTGTTCCATTCGGCCGCTTCAGCAGCAGTCGCATATCTATCAGCCATCTCAAAGAGCTCAACGATGGTGGCAGGTGGATGTAAAGCGATGTCCTCTGTTATTCTTCTGCTACGGACTCCCTGCTTGAAAGCCACGATCACGAGCGAGTCGAAACTTCCGAATAGAATTTGAACTGATCAAGCGCTGATGAATTGGCGTAGCGTTTCATGCTTGTTTTGCCTTATCCGGTGCAGGTCATCTTCCTTTCCTTGGCGATTATAAGTGCCTCGGAAATTCGTCAACAATAGATCACGAGGTGTTGCCATGAGTAGATCGATTCGAATGGTGGTTTAAAAGCCACGATCGCGCCGATCCTTCGAGTCTGATCGGAAGGTAATTTGCCATGACATGCTCTCCTCCTCCTGCAGCTCGGATAGTCGTAGTGTAGATTTGGAGGAACTCGATGGGGTTTTGAGTTCCATCGAATTTCTCCATGTTCGTTGGCGAAATCGAGGCGCCAGCGAATCGCTCAAGGTCGGTGAGAGCGTCCGACATCCCGAGATAACCTCTTGCCTTCTTCTTTGTAAAACGAGGGTTAATGTCGCGGGTGATCGAACTCGTCGATACCACCATGGGGACTAGGCCTACAATAGGTCTCGACCTTACGAGGAAATACTCCTCGTACCCCACTTGCCGCCGTGCATCTTGTCGCCGAAGTGGTGAAAGATCACCTCTCCCGTGGGCTTGTGGTATTTTCCTCATGTCGAGAGAACGACGTGAGGGAGAGTCGTGCCGCCTTCTATGCGACGAGTTTTCTGAACGACTGGCAGAAGAAGTAGCCGTACTATTACGTCTTCTTGGTTGTGGTCGACGTAGTCGCTCGAGTTTGGCCATCGTGTTACGAAGCCTTTGCGTGATCTCCTCTGCAAAGAGGTCATAACCTGGTGCTCGAGCGAGTTCTTAGGTCGGGTTTTCCAGTAAATCATTGATGTGGTGGAGCTCTTGAGTTTCCTCCGACTGGAAATAAGCGTGCTCGGGAAGGTTCTTCTAGGCCACTATTATTTTCCGTCGGGTTGCCTCAGAATAGTCTGTTTCATACCCCTGAGCTTGCTTTAATGGAGTGCGAGAACGTTGAGGATGTCCCGCACATTCATTAAAGTGTTTGTTTCGTTCGCCAGCTATGGTGTCCTTGCCGTTACGACGAGGCGGTGTAGAGTATGCTCGGCGGGAAGCATGTTCAATCCCTCTTCTGGGAGAACGATCCTTATCAGAGGGAAGGACAAAGACCTCCCGTGGATGACCTCCACTTGCGCTCAAGACCTCCTCACTTGAGGAGCAGTCGAGCGACACCATCTGGCGACTTGAGTAAACCCCTCCGGTGGGGAACTCGGGTTATAACCGTCTCCGTCTGCGGTAGGTCTGCGTCGGGCGGTTGGATTTGGATGAACAACATGTTCGATCCTCTTCCTGCGAAGCACTCGAGAGAGAGGACCATCGGATGTCGATGGAGCTCCGAATGATGGCCTCGAACTTGTCTTGCCAAATCGTGCGCCTTGGGGACTCGAACACTTGGAGGAAAAACTCTCATCGTGTTGCGAGTTTGCCCGAGACAGCTCATTCTCGGTCGGTTGACCCTTGCCTCCCGAGGAAATTAATCCCTCGGCTGGGTGTACTGTCGTGGGGGATAAAGATCCCTCCTCGACTCCGGTGATAATGTAGTCTCCGAGATCTGATAGAAGATCTCCAGAGGCGGCAACACCGTCAGAAGATTCGATACTCGGTTCGTAGTCGAAACCGGCATCTATGTCGACGTCTGCGTAATCGGCCAAGTCGAACCAATTCTCCTCGTTCCATTCTCCTGCCATGGTAGCATCAAAGAGAAAAGAAAGAATTTTTGACAAGAAATTACCAGAAGATCCCCACGGTCGGCGCCAACTGTCGGTGTTTTAGAACCGATCTTACGTAAAGATTGTTTGATTCGGAGGGTCTCCACAATTGATCACGCAGACGAAGGAGACACGGGGATTTTTATACAGGTTCGGGCCTTCTCGGACAAGAATAATAACCCTACTCCTGTGTATCTTGTATTTGCCCTCTGGATTACAATCGACTGAAGGTTTTCCTAACCGTCTTCCAGGAAAGGCTCTCTCTGTCCCAGAAAGGGTCCTCCCTCTACTATCTCTAAAAGACACCTATTTATACTAAGCAGTGATGGTCGTCGTCATTCCAGGCTAATTAGTCGCTCATTATTACGCAATAATGAGAGTAATTACCGGAGTAGTAACCTCCGCATGCTGTCAAACGGTTATCAGTCAGAGATAGTGGAGAATTATCAGCAGTTATGTCCAGATATAACTGTGTATTTTGACTGTTTGGATCCTCACTAAGTATCAAATCTTCTGACGGGTGGGTCCAGTAAATCGTGAGGAATCTGTAGCAGAGCTGGTCGTAGAAAGACTTACGACCAGACGTAGTCGTAACGATTATACCATAGTCGTAGAAGAACTTACGACTAGGGGGTAGTCGTAACGATTATAACATAGTCGTAGAAGAGCCTACGACTAGGGGGTAGTCGTAGGATAACCTACGACTTCCTGACTCGTTCTTCCCTTATAATATTCAAGGGGTATGCTTTGTGACGTCATATTTCCTGATTAATAAATGAGGATTATTTAGATCCTCGTCAATTTTATTTTTGGTTGCCAAAAGCATCACCTTTTTACAGTGAACACTTCTCAATAAAATGGATTGGCTTTCTTCTTTTTTTACTCCAGTCATCTTTCCTATTCTTTTACCTATGTCATTTCCCATGTTTTGTTACTTCTATAGACATTTCTGTTATCAGCCACTTCTACCTCAGTACATTGATGATTAACTTAAAATGTTCAACTGTGTCGTCATGAAAGTGTACATGATTTGCGAAAGTATATCATGTTAAAATGATACATTGCATCTCATATGGTTGGACATGAGTCGCAACCACTTTCTGATCCACTCAAACAACTTGTAATAGGTTGATAAAACCTCCATTTGCTTGCTTTCTTACTAAGAGCATGAAGTACTGCATTTCATTTAATCTTACAGAATTATCTTGTAGAAGATAAGAAACTTTTTGCTGTTGTAATGCAACTACTTACAAATACTATCACATATAATGTAATAAATAGAAATATGTAAATCGAATGCTATTTTTTTATCAATGTCAGGTGGTGATATTATATATTTCATTGATATCACTCTTTGTTTGCAGGACGATGATATTAATAGGCCTCTCATATCCGACAATTTGGATGACTACTGAGGCCCAAGCAATTACCTTTGTAGTAGTATTGTTGGTGAATCAGGAATTCAGACAAATAGGAGTAACACTTCACCCAGGACTCATGGCCTTGTTAATAAGGGATTATCTATCCCACTAAATCTCATCTTATTGAAGGTATATACATATTTACACCTAGACTTTCATTATTATATTATATAGCAGCAGTCCTCATAATTATGTTTGCCATTTTGATTGTACTTAGCTCCTTTATTAACCATCATCATAAAATTTTAAAAATCTATAATTCTTTTTATTTGTAGGAGAAACTCATGTAATTGATGTTACAAATGGTCCAACTTAAGCGTACAGCAGAGGCAAGTGGGCCAACAACTGATGTGAAGCACATAAGAAGGGATTCTGGAGAGGAAAATCATAATGGTAGCCTTCCTGTGAAGGATACTACAGTCGGTAAAATGTCCCTTAAATTATTTAGATGTTCTAATGGCTCATATGTTGCAAATATTGGCATTTACATGCATATGCTCATGCTGCTTAATCACTTGCTAGGAGTGCAGGAAGCCACCTAGCCTTGGAGGTCATAGCTGGCTCATCTCATGGAATAAACCGCTACTTGCAGTCAGGTAATATGTCCATCCTTTGGATGACTCTTGGAAGGGTTCCTCCAAGTGATTTGGTGTTAAATGACACAAAGGTGTCAGGAAAGCATGCACAAATTGACTAGAATACAAATGTAAGTTGCTCAGATCTTCACAGCTTTTCTTATTGTTTCACCTTTAGCCTGTATGATTTGCTACTATATCCAAAATTTAGATCATTTCAGAAATTGAAATATCTATAGAGGTAATTATCAGAGTGTTTTTGCTTCTACTGGGACTTTCAGTGTTTCAACCTTTTCTGTTAACTGTTTCTGGAGTTTGCAACTGTTGTTTCTGTTGTTAGGTAATGATGCTATCATTTCTTCTTTGCTTGATGATGCCTTACATATTTAGGCCATTTCCTTCGGTTGTAAATATGAAAGTTTAGGGCATTTCCAGGTTGCAGTATATAAGAGGAAAACCACATAGATTATATTTGGCATCTTTGATCCATAAATCGTACTAGGTTTGATTTTGATGTTGTTTGCAGGGCTATATCGTCCTAAATAGGCCATGGGCATTTGTACAGTGGCTTCAGAAAAGCAAATATTGAAGAAGAGTGAGTGAACACTCAAGACTAATCTGACCTTTTGGTTTTGTTACTTTCTGTGTGGTTGACTCAAGACTGATCCGACCTTTTGGTTTTGTTATTTGTTGTATGGTTTTAAGTTTTGACCTTCCTCTAAGATTGCAAATTCATCAAACCGTATAGTTTACCATCCAGACATTTGCATGATTTAACAACAATAAGTGAAAAGTTAGTCATTTTCTTGGTGGTGGGTTTTAAGATGGAGAAAAATATGGTTGGCATGGGATAGTTTTGACTTCCTTCATGCTTAAATAACAGGGATGTTCAATGTGTCTTTTAATTGTTCTGTTTTTGCTGAAATATGTCAGGTACATACTAATGGCAAAACCAGATCATATATTTGTGAAACCTTTACCAAATTTGGCATGAGACAATGATCGACAGCATTCCCTTTCTTTTACATCACACCATCAGAACATGAAAAAATTATCAGAAAATACTATATGAAGAAAGAGGTCCCGCCACAGATATCGACCCTATCGGGAATTCTCCTGTCATCATTAAGAAGGTAATTTCTTGTCGCAGACTTGACACTCCTTTACCTTGCAGTGTCATGGATGAGGTGAACTTCCATTCCATGCATTTAATTTGCATGAGTTGTATTTTAGTTACTGTTTACAGTTTTGGATCAGTAATTTTACTAGACCTAACTCAATCCTTTGTCATCTGTGCAAACTTTTACACTGCTTGAGATTGCCCCCACATGGATGAATGTTTCAATACAAATGAAAGAGGATACGAAGACCGATAAAGCTTTTGGACGGGTCTTGGAAATGTGAGAATTACCTTTTTCTTGTATGCAAATTTGATAAATGCATCTACTCACTTGTTACTTTGTTATAATTCCAGCTTTTTGGTTGTTTTTCTTTGATTTCTAGGTATGCATAGGATGTTGCTAGTGCACTGCACGGGTTCAACATATCCTTCGTAAAGATTTCATGATCCAGGTTCTTTACTTGTTTAGTATGTTTTTTCTCGATAATATGCTTGTCTCACTTCAAACTATTTGTGCTTTAACAACACGATGAGTTATTATTAATGGTGCAAAAAATATTTGCAGCCACCATTCGATACAAAGCTCGGGAACACATTTATTATCCACTTCACCTACGGATGTGACTATACATTAAAGGTATTGAAATCCCAAATTTATCAACTTTTCGTATGAAATGAATATCTTCAAGGAATGAAGTAAAAATGCCACTATTGTTCCCAATTATTTTACTGACATAAGGTATTGACAATAACCTGGCAAAAAAATTTAGGGTGTACTGACCTATGGAAAAATTGGTGAATGGCGATTTGATAAAAGGTCGTACCATGATAGTCCACCACCAAGAAATCTTACATTGCCCTCTCCAGGAGTGCCAGAAAGTGTGGTATGTTTACTAGCAAATAAATTGGAAAAAAGTGCAGCAGCTTTATTACAGTATGATGCACCATATTTATTATGATATTTAAGATATTGAGGTGTTGATTAGGTATTCAACATTTGCATGATAGTTTCTTCAGTATATTTGGTTGTTACTACATTCACCTTTCATTGCATTTTAAGTAGACAAAAACATAGTTTTTTTTTCCTCATTTGAATTGATTCAGATGCCAAGTTAACACAGTTAGCAAGTTTATTTGTTGGTACTATTTTATTAAATGATACGATGATTAACCCAATACCAAATGTTAGCTGTGTGTGATCTTTTAGAATTCATTATTGAAATTGTGTTGAAACTGTTAATTTGTTACATGGGCAATGCGACCAACAAATGCATGTCATGACTCATGAGTGCTCAATTTGCATATCAACTGTGTGGTTGTGGACCATTCATTACACATGCAGTGGGATCTGGTTTATCGACGTACCTCAAGTGGCTTAGACACTTCTGCTCAACCAATTGTTTTTAATTAGTGTTGTTTTATTCATGCCAATCCTTAATAATGATATAAGCATGTAATAATAAATCACTAAGAGACCGGTCCTTTGAGTTACCAAAAGAATGTTTCCTACGATGCATAATAAAGCATGGTAGGGAAGTTATCTACCTACAAGAGTCAACTGAGGTCAAGCTTTAACACATTAATTTGAATGAGCAAAAGCAGAAAAGACAAAGCTGGGCATCCAATAAAAGAAAACTCAAAAGTAGATCCCCAAATCTTGGTTTAGCCCATTCATGTCGAATTCTGTGTATATCCAACGAATATATATATCAGGGCCTACAAAAAAATTGCTGCTGGTGCAGCTTCATCTGATCATTTTTTAAAACCACCTTATTCAAACTGGATGAAGAAATGGTATCAGCGTTGTGAAGGAATGTGAGATATGTAGTGGGTAATACACCATAAATGACAGAAATAGATAGTTTTTCCTCTATACTTACAGAAAGAAAGAAAGTCTGACAATCCAAAATTTTCAATTGAAAGGTATCTTGTAATTGGCATTCACTGGCAGAAATATCCACCGAAAATGCGTCAGGTAGTAGATCATGTCCACCATACCAAAGTGCACTTGGAACACTCTGAGCATTTGAATGGAACACTTGATTGCCACCTACTGCTAGCTGCTGGATGTTTGCCTGTGATGTTGACGTGAATGAGTGCAAGGCAAAGGGATCTAAAGTTGCACAAGTTGTAAAAGTTTGTAAACTCGGTTGCAATTAGTTGGATGTACAAAACTTGGTTATAATAGAATGTATGAAGTTTTATAGCATGTACTAGCCCCTTTGATTTGTTGTATTGAATGATAATTTTGTTGTAGTTGAATGGGCCAGTTAATTTTTTTAGGACAAGGATCAGGTTAATGTGGTGTTCAATATATGTATACAAATTATTGAATAGGTGTTCCTGCCTCGGATACCTCTTTGCCCCGCTGACGACGATATATTCCAGTTTATCGAAATTCTCCCCTAATGGTCTCATCATCCTTTTCTTTTTCTTCGTTTTTTTTACTTGGCAGAGGCAATTAGTTGGAAAACATACAAGCAGCATCAATGAGGTGCATGCTGCCCTAAGTAATATATATTTTAATGTTTTGTGATAATAAACTGTGTAAATAACAAATTTACTTTGTAAACATAATATTTTTTTTAATTATGTCACGATTTATACTGACCGAAAGAATCAATACATCTCCATGTTCTTTTGTGACTAATTGCCTGTTTTCGCCATCTGAATATATTTGACGTACTAAATTTATTTTGCATGGTTGTTTAGTCAAACCTGCAACAAGGAAACCTTCTTGGCTCTACTGCAAGACATGAAAGTTTTAATTTACGAATGGCAATAGAGAGATTGGTGAGCTGCGACAATATATTTTATACAAAAATTGATTTTCTGTTATAACGCATGGGCACAAGACTAGTAAGATAAGAAGGAATGCAGTATTTGACGTGGAGACCATTACTACTGCGACAACTCAGCTGGTGAAAAGCATTTTCATAAAGGTTTCAGGTAAAGACCATCTTAGGCTAAAACTAAAATTAAGGCGACAGAATATTCGATATGGATACCATTAGGAAAGCAGCACTTGCCACATATCTACTCGTACGATGACAGAATGCATCAGCAACTTTCTCTTTTACAAAAATTTGGAGGACGATACTGTCATCAGCAAGCAAACGCCTAACTGTAGCATTTACTGTAGTTAGGGGCCATAGACGAAAGCGATCGCACTAAATTCTAACACAAAAGATATTTGGTAAGATCGCAAAACAATCTCATTTGGCACACAATCATTGAAGGCAAATGGAGCCATATGGCTAGTGCAGCAAAACTAAGCACTAGGCATGGTGAGTTGGTGACTGACCACATCAAACCAGCAATCTTTTTTGCAAATTAACAGGGAGAATTCCCATCACAAATCATCTCGTACCACCCTTACACAGCCGGATCTCTCTCTCTCTGGCCCTGAACTCCTGAACATGAAGCAAAACACACTTTTCTTCAGTCATGACTAAGTTCATACACAAGGAAAACCAAAACAAACAGAACACTCATCCAATTCAGATACTAGCAACCAAAAAGTAGCATTATTATACGGCAGGCTAGTGCCAAATAAGCACTCCACGATCTGAAAACTCAGCTTATTAAATGTTTGCTCCCCAACGCGCCATTCTTTTCAGGGACAAGGTATGTCGAGCATAAAAGCGTCCTTTGGGTGACGGAAAGGCCGCTTCACCGGCTTATAGAAACGGTGACATGCAGATAAGAGGGACACATGTTGTGGGGTGGCGACGCCAAGCTGCCACTTCGCAATCGCTATCGAACCTCCTCTCTTCTTGCAAGTCAACAAGGGTCGAATTAACAGGCAATTATCTTCGAGGACCGAGTAAATATTTATAGATTAAGTGGGATGAACAAGAACCTCAAGCCTTGGCAGAGCAAGAAACAACACTTCTCTTCAGTCTCATACCCATGCGTTGGAGTACTAGTTAGTACTATTTAAGTGGGACATGCTAGACATTCATAGTCAAAGTGCGTGCACCAATAGCGGAGCTCAAAAGAAAATGCAACTTGAGCAGAAATGACACCATGCTAGTTGCCTATGTCAATTAAGATCAATCGATCATAAAACTGCCAGGAGACAGGGAAAACTACACACCAACTTGCAAGAGAACATGAAAATGATGTGGATGGTAAAATGAGGCAGAAAATCCAGGGTGGCCAATTGGCAGGTTTAGCCATGCATCAGAGATGAAATGAGGTATTATCCAAACAACTGTCACTTTCAGGGAGACATTAGAAACTAATGGGCCAGCCTTCACTGTGTTCTCTCAGTAGTTAACAAGGTGTTGTGTCAGAACATAAGCATTGGAATAAGCAAATCCATCCAAAAGGCCATTCAACAGAAATATCACAAGGCAAATACAACTATGCATTCCAGCAAAAATCTTCAGGCTGAAATTTCATGGGGTTGAACCAAGCACCCATACTGAATGATATTAGATTACTGAAGCGCATGAAATGACTGCTAAATATAGAGTACTGCCCATAACTGATAAACACTGATCACTTCTATATTGATAACAGATACATTGGTACCTTCAATCAATTACACCTGCCTTCCAGTAAATCCTGGAAAACATTCACAAATGCTATAAAAAAAACCACTAATTCCCATAAAACATCAACAAGTCCTATAAGTGCTGACAACTCCTCCTTTCCTAGTTTCCATCAAATAAATGAGATGAAATTTCCAAGAATGCCCACAAAACAAACTTCTCACCTATCTTTGGAAATTGACTATAAATGTCTATACAGTTCTCCAGGAGTCATCTCTGTAGAACAAGCAAACTGCTCGCGACAACAATGCACAGATTTAAGCACATCGAGCAGGCAACAAACCTTTCACACGAAGAAAATTTTGATGGAAGAAAAGGATAATACATAAGGTATTCCCAAACAAATATATTGAAACGAAGAACGAAGTAATCCAGATGTGTTCCTTGTGACCTGTAGCATATTCCTAAAATGTTCCAAATGCTGCAATTGCCAACAACCAGAATGCTTCAATCAATTAGGTCTGTTTCCCATCACAATTAGCAAAACTGAGCTGCATCTGTTGTATGGTAACCTCCACACCATATGTCTCCTTGTGAGCTAGAGGGTTAGCAGACAGCAAAAGTTCAGTCAAGAGCAGCTGACAACAATGGACTTCTAACTTCTACAGGAACATCTATCACACACCTTGAACATGCTTTCATTGGCACCATGACGAGGGGGGCCTCATAGAAACATGGACTTCGTGTTCTTCAGGACCAACACGGTATTTAGGGACAGTAATCTCTAGGCCTGTTCCTGTTTCATCACAGTATGCTTCCAAAGTAGCATCTTCTGGGATCCGGGTAGGCAGCTGAATTTCCCGGATAAACTCTCCTGGTGGACAATGCTCAGGTGAAGGATCCACCAACTTGAAGGTCCGATCATGTCGCTTCAAGAATGGCATCCGACCAACACTAGTGCACGATATCTTAACAATACCATTTGTAAGAGTATTCTTCCATGAAACCTTCACCCTTTGTATATCGGCGAACGGCAGGCTAATGATGATCAAGTAGCCCTTGCTATCTTCGTATATTGTTTTTGCGGCAGTTACTGGCCCAGAAGCATGGCGCATCACACCAGAGAAGTCATTCGTCCATGATGGCTCAAAAGTGTGGCTCACGTCCATGTCCTGGACCTTGTCTGAATTTGAATTGCTGCAATCCTCTTCCATGGCAGTCGGGGAGGAATCCTTCCTGCACTTGTGGCAAATATTTGAGATGCCCAGACCATCCCCAGAACCATGATTTGATGGCTGTGTTGACAGGTTAAGGCTAGAACCATTCAGCAACTTCTTGTGATGGCCATGTGAGCTGCTCCTTGCTGGAGCAGCAGTTGCTGGCCTCTCAAGCTCAAAGTCTGTGCTCGGGAGATTCCTCCATGACTCAAAATCACTCGCCTCGGCAGGGATCAAGAAATTGGAATCCCTACCGGTGAGCTCCATCCACCTCTTCAAATCAGCCTCGGGCACACCCACCAAGTTCGGTGCCCGCACGATCTCAATCCCGTGCAGGCACTGTGGGTTTGACAGCCCCCGGTAGTGCTTACGCTGCATCCGGTGTGAGCGCACAAACCCTTTCTCTGCACTGAAAGGAAACTGCGGCTCCCCAAGGCGCGAGTGCCCATTCATGAAGCTCCTCAGCTGCATCTTCCCCAAGGCATTCTCCGGCTGCTCCTTAAACACCCACATGTACATGTTCTCCATGTCGTGCTGCACCAGGAAAGCATCCAGAGTGGCGTTATTACCATTCCCACCTGTGGTGGCTGCCTTTGCCTTGCCACCCATGTCAGCCGACATGACCGGCTTGAAGTAGTGGGTGAAGAAGAACCACGCGCCCCAGATGCTATCGTTCCTCTTGACGCACTTGCGTGCGGCGCTGGAACTGGGGCCCTTGGTGTGAGACACGGGTACCGTGGTCGTCGCGGCTGCTGGGGCTGAGGCCGCCCCGGAAGGAGCAGGCGAGTCCGAGTCGTAGAGCTGCGGGTCGCCGAGGCCGACATCTAGCATGTCGACGTTGGAGTCATGGAGCGCGGTGGCCTGCAGGGTCGGAGGGGGAGGGGAGGGGTCGGCGGCGAGGGGGAGGTTGATATCAGGGGGGGCGGCTGCCGCGGCGTGGAGGCAGCGGCGGAAGGGCCCCGGCGGCGGGAGGAAGAGGTCGAAGTCGTCGTGGGAGGCGGTGTCCATGGAGAGGAAGGTGGAGGGGCCCTGGTGCGGGTGGTGGGCCGTGGCGGTGTCCATGGAGAGCGCGGTGAGCAGCGACTCCCCCATGGCGGCGGCGGCGGCGGCAGTCGTTGGCGGAGCAGTCCTCTTCCTGGCCTCGTACCCCGCCGGCTGCGCGTCGCCCGTCGCTGCGCTGCTGTCCAACTCGTCGGCGCTTCCGCCTCCACCGCCTCCTCACCGCGCGCTCCTCTCCCCCGAATCTCTCCACGAGCATCAGTTAGCGACAAGGCTTCACACCTCCCTCGCGTCCATCCCACAGCGAAGAGAAAAAAGAATCCTTTTCCCTGCAAATCACACACAGAAACCACATAAATCTCTCAACCAAAACCCAAATCTAACAAGAAATCACATAAATTCAAAAGAACAAAGATACAATCCAACCTAACCCCAAGAAAACCCACATACCAACGATTAAATCCAAGAACTCCGCAACTCTCAAATCAAAGAACCACCTCTATCCATCCAGACGAATCAACAATTAACAAAGAACTCGACCTTCTCTCGGCAGCGTTGCAACCAATCAATCGAAATCAAATCGAAGGCGTGTTGATGAGCAGCGGGTGGGGGAGGTGGGAAGAGGGGAGACGGTAACGGAGGAGGGGCGAGTTAAAGGCGACGGTGGGCGCGGGCTGGGGCGTGGGGAGGCGGCCTCCCCCAGAAGGAGCCTGGACGCGGGGGGAGGGTGGGGGGCCGTTACTTGACGGTGACGGCTGGGTGGGGGAGGGGAGGATTGGGTCGGGTGGATCGGGAAGGCGAAGGGCAATGGCACCCTGTTAATTTTGCCGCGGGAAAGTCCGTACTGAAGCTATCAACGTAAGGATTAAGTGGTACGGTCTTTTAGAAGTGAGCTCTATGGTCTTTTAGAAGTGAGCTCTATTGTCCGATTAAAAATTATAGGTTCAGATATATCGCTATAGTGTTTGAAGGACTGTTTATCTCCAAGTAAAATATTGTTAGTACAAAGGACCAGTAATGCAGAGGATCCGGATCCATAGGGTGTGGTATGGCGAGGGGGGATGGATGGGGTTCTCCATGTGGAGTCTGGACTACAACTAATGTTTCCTCTTTTCGGGGTTTTATGTGCCATCTCTTCGTGTTTATCCGTAGACTTGGAAAAAAATAAGAGAGTTGTTGGCTTATTTGGTCTCCTTTTGAAACGGAATAACAGATCTAGCCATTCTCGCCTCGGGAATAACAAAAATAGCACCCCCTACCGCGCTCCCAATGCGTCGCAGTGCCCCCGTGCGCACGCCATCCTGCCGCGCATGGGAATCGTGGAAGGCGGCTTCAGCGGACGTAGTGCCTTTTTTGTCATTTCAGTCGCGGTGGTGGGATAGATTTGCTATTTCGTTTTAAAAGGAGGCTAAATGAAGGGAGACTTTGCATGGGTAATGGTAAATAATTCGTTTAGGGGAAATTATGTCTTTGTCGTCCGTATTTATTGCAATTAAAGATTTTGTTTGGGGGAGGGAGATTATGTTTGTGTTTATCTCTATTGCAATGGATTAGAAGTGTAAAATATTGTTGTTTTGGAAATGGTACTACTTGTATATAATAGGGTTAATTTCTTATTTGTCATTGGAAGTTGGACGCATCCCTAAAATACTATCGTAGAATTGCTTTTCCCTTCATTTCCATTGGTTCTCAACTTTCGTCCCTTTTTTGCCACTCCCGTTAGCGTCATTACGTCCGACCGCTGTTAACCACTGAAAAAATGTTAGAATATCCATCTTACCCTCCTTCTTCCTTCTCACTCACTGTTTCTTTTCCTCTTTCTTCATGCCCCGACCTCCCCCTACTCCCGCCGCGCCGCCCAGCCTCCCCGCCTGCACTGCCCCTCCGCTCCCACAACGCCGCCCCTCTACTCCACTCCGCTCCCGCTCTCCTTTCTGTGCCGCTCGCCCCTCCGCGCTACCTCCCACACCATCCGCACTGCCCGTGCCGCCTCCGGCCTCGCTTTCACCCCAACAACGCCGTCGCCTCCAGCATTCGCCCCAACCACCTGCGTCAACTTGGCCGGAGCTAGGGATGTAGAGCGGTGAGGCAAGAGAGGAGAGAGACGGCACGGCGCCGTCCGACAGGCAACGAGGAGCGCGGAGGTGACCGGTTGTGGTTTTCATCCACCAAAGAACCACATCACTGTCTTCTTCCCCGATTCTGGCCGAAAGGCCTTGCGGCCGCCATTTCTCCCTGGTGAGCTCCCCCTCGATTTCTCTCACCCGGAGCATTCCCTCACTTTTCCAAATCTTTCTCATCATTAAATCGGGTTGTCTTCCCCCCAAGTTGCCGCCTCCCCGTTGACCTCGCCGCGCCGCCCATGTGCTCACGGTGCCAGCCCGCCTCAGCTCCTCCCCGCCACTATCGACCACCCCGGTGAGTTCCCCTCACCTCCCTCTCGCCCATGCGCACCCCCGTTTTCCTTCCCTCCCTCTCCAGCGCCACCATCCTGTTTCTTCCCCCATCCACGGCCACCGTCGTGACCACCACCCATCATCTCACCTCCCTTACCCGGTTCCATTTTCCCCATCCACGGCCACTGCCGTGACCTCCCTCGCCAGCAGGGGCAGATCTACTGTAGCGTACAGGGGTGCACAGGACACCAGATCCAAAATTATTTTTCTTTGGATATAATCATATATATGTAATGTGGACACCCCTAGACTAACATGAGCGGACACCGCAAGCCACAGCCTAGCCGAATGTGATCTATCTTGCCTTAGGGACCCCCGGTTATTTTCGTTCTGGATCCGCCACTGCCCGCCGGCGTCGAGCCCCACCGTAGCCGCTGCCCCTGCTCCCCTATTTTCTCCGCTTCCCCTCCCTCTGTCTCTGCTCCCTCTCTCTTTTTGTGTCTGGTCTCTCTGTGTATGACATGTGGGCCCACCTAATTAAGTGACTAATGGAGAATAATTAGTAGGTTAATTAGTAATAGAGTTTTGCAATTTGCATTATCAGTGGTGTTAATTAGTGGACAAATAAAGTAAGTAGAGATTAGTTAGAAGTAATTAGTGAGCTATTAACATATAAAATGCAAAGGGCAAATATGTCTTTTCGCAAATAATTTAACAGTCAACACATGGTTGACTGACGACAGTAGCAAAAACGGGATGAAAGTTGAGATCCGATGACAATAAAGGGAGGAAGCAGTTTCGTGATAGCATTTTAATGACTGGGCAAACTTCTAATGGTAAATAATAAATTAACCCTATGTAATAATGTTGTGTACACGGAATAAGAAAAGTGCTAGGTGCATCCATGGGTAGTTTGACTAGAATATTGTGTCTTTCCCTTCATGGTTTACAAGCACTAGTGTTTATGAATATCTAAGATGGTTTTCCTTATTATTATTTTTTAACCAGCGTCTCATCCAGAAGCCTTAATTTATAACGCAAGTGGTTTGCCCATTGGGAACAGGCATCAAACAGGAACGCACGGCTCGTTCCACGCGCTATTCGCCCGACCCGACGCACGGCTGGTATGCCGTTGGGGACCGCCCATGGCATGTGCAACGCCGCGCATCCCATCTTGTTGGAATCCACTGCCGCCGCTCCCTTGGCCGGATCTGCCCTTGGTTTTGCCGTGCAGCGCAGCGCAGCGCAGGACAGGACGGTTGGCCATTCGCGATGTGCGGCCAGCTTGCTTGCTGTGGCCCCCGTGCACGGACAGCAACTCTTCTTTTCTCCCCCCTCTGCGTCCCCTTTTTTTTTATACGAGGGATTTTTATGTGATTGAGCCGGGGTTTGGCTGGGCGTGACTTGGGGGAAACAAAAGAAAAGGGAGGGGCTCTGCGCTCCGGGACCGGGACGCGACGATTTTTTATGTATGCCGAGATAAGATGCCGAAACCAATTTGGGGAGGGGCTCTCTCTCCGCGTCCTCGGCGAGGCGTATCTGATCGCGAGAGGAGGAAGGCTCAGTTAACGGCGGCCTCTTTAACGCTGTCGCTGTGTGCCTCGTCAAATGTGGCTGGGGTTTAAAAGTAAAAGGCTGGATCAGGTTGCTGAGTGCTGACGCCGCAGAATATACTCGGCCCGGCTCGTACCACTACCAAGTACGGAGTACCGTGAGGAGGCGTGATTCTTCGCTGCGAGCGCGGAAGTAATCTGCGTTGACAAGTGGTGCCTGCCGAGCTGAGACGAGAGCGATCACGGTGAAGATCCAACGGCCGAGACTGTAATTGACACGTGGTGCTTGGTCGGCCCGCACTCGTCCGCTCTAGCCGCATATCGTTTATGCGGGCCTTGCGGTAGACGCTTAAATGGGTTAAGCAGGAATGGGGGGTTTAGCCGTTCAGGTGGCTTTCGCGGACAGACCACTTAAACAAAGCGACTAGCTCTAATGCAACGCTGCATGCTCCTAAATATTAACAACTACATTGCTATAGAAAAACAACTGTATGGTGAATTTGATGGCAGTACCTGGTCTAAAAAAAGAGCAGCATAAGTAGAGGAAAACCATACGACACAATAAACAATTGTTATTCTAGAGCAGCACAAGTAGGGGAACAGTTGTTTTACCATGCAACACAAGAAATAATTGACGAACGAACAAAGGATGAACTGAAATGTAAATCAGAAAGAGCTGAATTCTACAATATACAAACTGCTTGTCTTGCTTAAATGTACATAAGAAGGTCTAGCGAACATCTCTACTCAAAGCATTAACAATTGGTCCATATGAGTGTAAGCATCATCTTTAATGGTAAGTTTACAATATGCATGAAGATCAACATGGATTATTTGGGGCTTCATTGAGGATCAACAATCTGCAGGAAACCGCTTCAAGCAACCATTGTACCTCCGGTTGTTAGACCAGCCAACAAGCTAATATCTGTATGCTCTTGGTTGTACACCCAGAAACCTGGCAGTCCTGATTTACAATGAGAATAAAATTAGTATGTTCTGGATTACTCATTACAAATCGCCATAAAAAGTACGGAGTATAATGTTCTTTCAACTATGATTTTGCCTATTCGCGATGTTTGTACCCGCCCCATTTTATGTACACAGCAAATAATATGGACAAAACTTGTAACAAACGAGCTCAATGATGTGCCTAGGCCCTGACTCCAAGAAACCACCCCTAGATGCAACATAACCAACAAGAAAGACTATCAAAGTGTATTACTGCTACCAAAGACTGCTTGCATTAGAAAGGAGCTGAAAACTACGAAAGGAACCAACAGCTACTCTATACCTATGCACTATGCAAGTGTATCAACATAGATATAATGGGTCTTCAACAATTGAAAAGATATATTTAGCTTTATAAGAACTATTTGCCAGCAGCTAAACCAACAGCAAACCCTGTTTTCCATGTCAGAACATCACCACTTGGATAGGCAAATATGGAATTATGGATACAACTTAACAAGCCAAGTGATCAAGACGGAGAGAGCTCACAACAAAAACATCTCCATGATTTTAAGGGCACCAAAGTAGAAAGTATAACTAGCTGCAGCCACACAAATTAGTCAAGAACAAAAATAACAGCTTGAGCAGCACGAATTTGCACAAGATCAGTTCCTAACAAGATTTGAAGAAGTCAGGCACAAATGGAGTTCACACAATTGAAACAGGTGAACATGTGGCAGATCATTGCTAGAATTAGATTCAAAACCTTGTTGGGATATCCATATACTAGTTGCCTACCCATTCCTCAAAAGAGCCATCACCATAACCAGGAAAATTATCACTAGTTTTAACTTGATTTAGGATCTCACTGAAGAAAATAGGCACACAGCATGTCTAAAATGCTCAAACAGGCACTGCTTCTGCCTTCTGACATAAACTGGCAGATATTAGAAGATTGAGGTAATAGCATGTTGAAAGTATGAGCATTTTTCGAATTACTTTAATCCAGAAATAGAGTAGATAAATTATGAGAATTACTCTAGTCATTTTCACAAAGTAAATGAACAAGAACACTATAGACATATAAAGATCCTGAAGGACATAAACTAGTATATCTATCTCAGTGTTCAAGTTAACAACAGATAAGAAAACTAAACAACAAATATATGTAAGATAGACATACTCGGATCCAGTAGGATGAGTAGCGCATAGGAGTTCGGATCCATGGAAGCAGCAGGAGTCTTGTCGTTCGTCATGGCGTAGTGGTAGTAGTCGTGCAGTTGATGTAGACGTAGCAGAGAATCGAATGAAGAGGAAGAAGCGAGCAGTCGCGCGAACGCTCTCCAAAAACCTTATTCGTCGTCGCTCGTGCAAGCCTTCGATGACGAGGGTTCCGGAGGCCTGCTCTCCCGGTGCGACCGTACATGCGCCTCGCCGGGATGGAGATCGCCAGAGACAGCAACAAAACCAGTGGTATGCTATTGTCTTTCGTGGAGAGTGTTCAACTGCCGGAAGAACAAGTGCTTTATTCCATATAATGGCAAAAACCCAGAGACTAGAAACGGTTGTAATTACCCACTAGTAACTGCACCATTACCCAGTCACTAATAACTGCAACCATTACCCAGTCACTAGGAGCCGCAGCCATTACTGCTACCGATTTCTGAAACAGAGCATGTTCTACTTAATGGCAAAAACAAAGAGACTAGAAACGGTCACCATTACTCACTGGTAACTGAACCGTTACTGCCAGCCGTTTGTTAATGCCATTATCTGCGAGTCAGTGCGTTTCGATTTTCGAATAGATAAAGAAAAACGCGCACGCACCCAACACGCCTGCGTACGCGCGCACACGCACACGCACACGCACACGCCGCACCGCACGGCACGGCACGGCACGGCTCGGCTCGGCGAGGCGTGGCGTGGCGAGGCGCGCGAGTGAGCAAGCGTCCTTATGGTTGTAAACCTGTAGGATGTAAGTGGGTGTTCAAAAAGAAGCTTAGGCCGATGGTACTATCGAGAAGTACAAGGCACGGCTTGTGGCCAAGGGTTATACTCAAAAGGAAGGTGAACATTTCTTTGATACTTACTCACCTGTGGCTAGATTGACCACTATTCGAGTACTACTATCTCTGGCTGCCTCACACGATCTTCTAGTTCATCAGATGGACGTTAAGACGGCTTTCCTAAATGGAGAGTTGGATGAGGAAATTTACATGGAACAGCCAGATGGATTTATAGTAGATGGTCAAGAAGAAAAGATATGCAAGTTGTTGAAATCTTTGTATGGTCTTAAACAAACACCTAAGCGATGGCATGAAAAGTTCGTGAGAACTTTAACATCGCGAGCTTTGTTGTGAATGAAGTCGACAGGATGTGTGTATTATCGCCATGGTGGGAGCGAGGGAGTCATTCTATGTCTGTATGTTGATGACATACTGATCTTTGGGACCAACCTTAATGTAATTAAGGAAGTCAAGGATTTCTTGTCTCAGAATTTTGAGATGAAAGATCCGGGAGTAGTGATGTTATCTTGAACATCAAGTCGTTGAGAGGTGATGATGGTGGGATTACATTGTTGTAATCTCATTATGTGGAAAAGGTTTTGAGTCGTTTTGGTTATAGCGACTGCAAATCCTCTCCAACACCTTATGATCCTAGCATGTTGCTTAGGAAGAATCGGAGAATAGCTAGAGACCAATTGAGATATTCTCAGATAATTGGTTCATTCATGTATTTAGCTAGCGGTACTAGGCTCGACATCTCGTTTCTTTGTGAGCAAACTAAGCCATTTGTTTCTAATCAGGAGATGATCATTGGCATGCTCTTGAGAGGGTAATGCGCTATCTAAAAGGTACTATGAGTTATGGCATTCACTATACTGGGTACCCAGTCTTGGAGGTTATAGCGATTCAAATTGGATATCGATCTTTGATGAGATTAAGGCCACAAGTGGATATATCTTCACACTTGGAGGTGGCGTTGTTTCATGGAAGTCTTGCAAGCAGACCATCTTAACGAGGTCAACAATGGAAGCAGAACTCACAGCATTAAATATTGCCACTGTTGAAGCCGAATGGCTTCGTGAGCTCTTGATGGATTTGCCGGTGGTTGAAAAATCGGTACCGGCTATTCTGATGAACTGTGACAATCAGACTGTGATCGTCAAAGTGAACAATTCTAAGGATAATATGAAGGCATCAAGACATGTGAAGAGAAGACTGAAATCTGTCAGAAAAATGAGAAACTCTGGAGTAATAGCTTTGGATTATATCCAAACAGCTAAGAATCTGGCAGATCCCTTCACAAAGGGTTTATCACGGAATGTGATAGACAATGCATCGAGGGAGATGGGTTTGAGACCCACGTGAGTTATACCATAGTGGTAACCCATCCTATATGATCGGAGATCCGTGAAGTAGGATTAGCGAAACAAGCTTTTGGTTAGCGGGAGGAAAGTACTTTTATAGACCCACTTCATTGGAGATGCAATTCTCTCCTAAAATCGTATGGCGAGTTGATTATTATCTTAATGTGTTATGTGGCTTGTTTAAGCAAAGATGTTGTCCTCTGAGCGATCTTGAAAGAACACACCTATATGAGTCCAAGCGCTAGTCACGATCTATGAGATAGGGTAATCTCTAGGAAGCTCATGAATAGGCCAGAGTATGACTCATATGCTTCAACCAGCGGGATGCACGGCACTGTATCGATTAAGGACTTAAGTAAAACTTATTCACACAAAATTGTCAATTCAAGGCTCAGTCCATTGTGCAGTTGTGGATAAGTGTAGCTTATGTTCTAGGTGGATGTTCAACCTTAACCGGTCTCCATCAAAACACTGGTATATCAAAACAATACTGTGGATCAAGGCATTTGACATGTGCCCTTGGGATCTGGTGGGGGGTTGTTGGAATTAATACGGGCTGGGCCTATGTTTAATCCTAATCAATTCCTGGAAAATCCCAAAGGCTCATGTGCATGTGCTAAAACTATTTAGTCCCATATGAAGAGTTGAATGAGAGTTACACCACTTTAAAAGGTGGAACGTGGTAGCCCCCTTGTGGAATTGGAGAGAGCCAATACACGTGCGCGCTCGCTCGCGCGCGCCGCCACGCCACACCTCGCCTCGCCGAGCCGTGCCGTGCCGTGCGGTGGTGTGTGCGTGTGCGTATGCGCGCGTACGCAGGCGTGTCGGGTGCGTGCGCATTTTTCTTTATCTATTCGAAAATCGAAACGCACTGACTCGCAGATAATGGCATTAACAAACGGCTGGCAGTAACGGTTCAGTTACCAGTGAGTAATGGTGACCATTTCTAGTCTCTTTGTTTTTGCCATTAAGTAGAACATGCTCTGTTTCAGAAATCGGTAGCAGTAATAGCTGCGGTTACTAGTGACTGGGTAATGGTTGCAGTTACTAGTGACTGGGTAATGGTTGCAGTTACTAGTGACTGGGTAATGGTGCAGTTACTAGTGGGTAATTACAACCGTTTCTAGTCTCTGGGTTTTTGCCATTATATGGAATAGAGCACTTGTTCTTCTGGCAGTTGAACACTCTCCACGAAAGACAATAGTATACCATTGGTTTTGTTACTGTCTCTGGCGATCTCCATCCCGGCGAGGCGCGTGTACGGTCGCACCGGGAGAACAGGCCTCCGGAACCCTCGTCATCGAAGGATTGCACGAGCGACGACGAATAAGGTTTTTGGGGAGCGTTTGCGCGACTGCTCGCTTCTTCCTCTTCATTCGATTCTCTGCTACGTCTACATCAACTGCACGACTACTACCACTACGCCATGACGAACGACAAGACTCCTGCTGCTTCCACTGGATCTGGAACTCCTACTGCTGCTACTCATCCTACTGGATCCGGGTATGTCTATCTTACACATATTTGTTGTTTAGTTTTCTTATCTGTTGTTAACTTGAACACTGAGATAGATATACTAGTTTATGTCCTTCAGGATCTTAGTATGTCTATAGTGTTCTTGTTCATTTACTTTGTGAAAATGACTAGAGTAATTCTCATGATTTATCTACCCTATTTCTGGATTAAAGTAATTCGAAAAATGCTCATGCTTTCAACATAGCACTATCTCTCTTCTCTAAATAACTTTGAACAAATAAATCAATATGTCAGATCTGAATAACTCCACATAAATATAGCAAAAAAATCTAAATAACTGATGCTAGGTACTCAAAAATGGATAAATTAACAAATAAATTACCTCGCAATGATGAATCACAAGTTTAGATCATAAAAATTTTCAAGATCACCTGCTGGAGTGATTTTCATTGAGACACACTAGCAGGTCAATCCTGTAGGCAGATTAGTGCCTCAATAGTCTCACTCGATAGCCTGCTTCTGTAATCACTAATTACCCACTCTCCAGTGCTAAAAGCTAGTTCTGATGCCACTGTAGAAGCCGGTGCAGGTAACAAATCATGAGCCAAGTGAGAGAGAATTGGATACTTCAAAGAATGTTTCTCCCACCACTGAATAATGTTGAAATCATTTTTTGCAAGGGAAGAGTTCATCTTTCAAGTATGTATCGAGTTCATCGCTTATTTGCTGACGTTGTACACTCAAATGCACGTCCCAACCGGAAAAAGGATCATTTTCTTCCACATTCTCACCACTGACTTCTTGTGCCAACTCAGTGGGTGACACTCCAATCTGAGCAAAATATTCATCAAACAAATCTCTTATTGCATTTTTAATCTTACAAAGGGGTTCTTTAACAGCATCAGAATATGTTAACTTATGGGCTTGCCACCATTGCAAAATTTCGAAGTCTTCTGAGTTAAAATCCACCGTATCGCTGTCTAGATAGGCGGATAGTTTCACACTCCTTGTGGGTCTTGGCTGAGCAGGCGGCGATGTAGAAGAAGAAGACCTAGATCTGGAGGAAGAGCCACCGAAGATCTTACCCCACATATTTGTCTTGCTACTTGAGGTGGAGCTACTGGAGGTCGTTGTGAGCGGATTCCTCGGAACTTATTTTCATACCTTTGGTAAACCTCTTATAACCGAGAATGAACTTTTGCAAAATAGTTAGTATAGTCTAGCCCTGTAGCATCACTAAAAGATCAAGTACACTACTAAATGCATCAATTTTACCTCTAAGATCCAAAAGAAATGCAAATATGCATATGGGTAAGGGATTTCTCTCCAATATTTAAGGTATTTAGTTTTCATAGCAGCAATAGCATTGTGTAAAACTAAGTTATTTTCATACATTTTTAATTAAGTAGCAATCTATAAAATACTATGCACAATGATAGAAGATGTTGGATAGTACACAGCGGACAAAGCAACAGTAGCCTCATAAAAAAATTCTAAAAATTGTAGTATCTTATCAGCAACAAACTAATGTTGTTCAATCAATAGTATACTACCGCCAGTGCTATGATAGTGCGTTTGAATCAAAACAGAAAAAATGCTCTTGTATGGTAAAAGACTCTTAAGCATCAGGTAAGTAGAGTTCCACCTTACCGGCATGTCCAAACTAAACTTTCTTGGACGTACATCCATTGCCCTGCAGAAGTTCTTATATTGTATTATTCTTACATTAGAATTATTCAAGAAAGAAATCGCATCGCGAAGAGCTTTAATATACGGACTCAACCTCTTCAAACCACATTTGACTATAAGGTTGATAATATGAGAAGCGCATCGTTGATGTAGCAAGAAGGAATCAGCGTATGTACTCAACACTGGAGTAAGAATACCCATGGCCCTAGAGTTTGAAGCGGCATTGTCTAAAGTAATTGAGAATATTTTGTCTGTAAGACCAAAGTCTTCTACGACTTTGATAATATAGTTTGCAATATTCTCACATGTGTGTGCTACATCAATTAATTTCAAACATATAATAATTTTCTCCATTACCCAGTCGTCATTAATATAATGAGCAATTACACTAAGATAATCCTCCATAGCCTGGTCACTCTGTCCGAGGTCAGGGCCACAAAAAATGTGCACGTACAAAATAGTGCTTTTATTTTATTACAGCGTTCATTGTAGTATTTTACTAGATCCCTAGTTGTTGTCTATCTAGAAACGGAAGAAAATATAGGATTATGTGCAGTCCTAATATAATTTTGGAAAGCAGCAGACTCCCCAAAGCCTAATGGTAAATCCTCATAAACAATTAAATGACAGAGAGATTGGCGGGCTACCTCAGGATCGTAGTCCCAGTTACATACCGTACCGTTGGGGTTGTACTGCAGGTGCGTCTGCTTCGTCACCAATCCTTGCTCGGTCTTACATCTTGTAGCACGTCTAATCAAGTGTCCCGTTCCACCTATAGACCTTGCAGATAATTCATTGTGATAAATTTTGCAAATAGAATATGGCACCTCATTCTCTTGTACGTCTTGCTTGGTTGTCTTGTCGAAATTCTCACACACTCCCAATGTAGATGGCCTAGACCTCTTTGCTCCAATTGGCATAGAGCCTGA
Source organism: Ampelocalamus luodianensis (assembly GCA_036346255.1). Taxonomy (NCBI): domain Eukaryota; kingdom Viridiplantae; phylum Streptophyta; class Magnoliopsida; order Poales; family Poaceae; genus Ampelocalamus; species Ampelocalamus luodianensis. The sequence continues at coordinate 17,950,492 of CM070622.1, read as the reverse complement.
TGCTGCCGTAGAGCCTGATGATGGAACTCCACCTTACCCTTCCAATTGGCTTGAGGCAGCCACATCCGTCTCCATGGACGCAATTTCCTCCAGTGAAAGTCCGTAATCACCAAGCACAAAGCTGTCGTAAGGATTGTCCATAACGAAAACAACAAAATTGAAACTAACACTATTATTACTTTCATCTTAGCATAACAAGCACTAATAATAAAAGTATATAAAAAATAGTATTGTACCTCTTTTACTGACTTGCTGTTGAAAATTGATTTTTTCAAAATTTGGCACAAATTTTTTGAATTTTGCCAAATTAGCTCAACACGAATTTGAATTTGTATAATAGAATTTCAAAGAGAGGATGAGGAGTGAGGCTGCTAAATAAGGGGGTATGGTGGCTATTTATAGAAAAAAATAGGATTTTATGCTTTTTTGTTATTTTTAAAGAGCCAAACGGTCAAAAATGATTAAAAAAACGCCAACGGCTAGAATTTAGTCGGGTCGTGCCATGCCAGGCACGGCCCATGAGCTCTTGCCGCCCCGCCCCACCCTGCCGATGCCTCTTTTCCCCGCCGCCGCCTTGGTCTCCCGGACTCCTCACGGCTCCCTACGCGTGCGTGCTGGTGCACTCTGGTAGCACGAAGATGAGCCGGCGGCGGCGTGGCGCCCTCCACGACTCCAACTCCACGCCTCCACCCTCCACACCGGCGGCGCCCTCCACTCCGCCTCCTCTACCTCCCTTCCCGAGCCGGCCCGCGGCCCCACCACCTTCTCCTTCCTCCGCGTCGGCGACGCCCCGCCCTCCTCCTCCCTTTCCGGGCTAGCCGCACCACCCTTCTCCTCTCCTCTTCCCTTCTCGAGCAGGCTCCGCCGCCATCTCCTTCCTCTGAGCCGGCCGGCGTCGCCATCCTCCTCCCTCCCTCGCCATCGCCGCCTTGCCGGCTGGCGGCTCCTCCTGTCGGGCTACAGCCGTGCCGAGCTCGTGTCGTGCACGGCATGGCCCAAAGATGTTCGTGCTATACGGGCCGACCATCGTGCTCGAGTGTCGGCCCAAGCATGGCACAGGCCTTGATGCTGGCCGACACGGCCTATGAATAGTGCAGGTCATACCGTGCCTGGGCTGGGCCCATAGTGTCGTGCCTCAAGCCGTCCTGGCAGGCACGACCCATTTGGCCAGCTCTACGTGGGAGACAGGGTCGATGTGGTAGGCGGGGGGAGGAGGGTCAACGTGGGAGGCGGTGGGGTTAGCTAGGGCAGAGGCATGGGTGGCAACGGGGTTAGCTGGAAGCACAGGCAAAGTGGAGGGCTAGACTGCTAGAGAGCTTCTATCACAAGTGGGCTAAGCAACTAAACATGGGCTATGCGGGCTGAGCCATTTAGCTATTGCAATAGCCCACAATAGCCACATGTGTGTGTTTTTGCGAGCGGGCTAAGCGGGCTCGTGGTCTGACCGACACCACTTACACCCCCTACTTAGCATAGCCTAGCAGTGCGGTACATTATCTCTCTAGCTGATGACGAGAGTTCAACTTCCACTAACCACATGTTGTGTGGGTTATTTGTGTGGATTTTGCACTTTTAATTGTTCAAGATTTGAACCCGTGACATGTGAGTCTTAAGCTAAGATAACTATTAAAAAGAATGCATAAGCATGTCATACCTAGACCAGGGCACTAAGTTGTACCGCTTGATGGGCCATGATGGACCAGGACCATGTCGTGCGGCCCAGCACGACCAGCACAACATGACTCACCTCCGACGAGCCCAAGCATGGCCTAGTGTGTCGGGACCCTGAGTATGCAAACCCAGGACCCTCTTGTGCATTATGAACTAGTCCCAGATCAGTAGCTCGCTCGCACAGTTATAACATATATGAAATTATATCCGTACGACCGAACAGCTAATGAAGCAGACAAATTAATATTACTTAGTAGTAAAAGGACTTATTGATGTGAGTGTGGCCCGATCTTCCGATAGGTACTGATACGTCGATTTTGGAGAACACGACATTGATGATCCGAAGGCTCCGACCCGAACAGATCTATCCCCTCGCAATCACTACACCACTGCTCCATTGGTTATCAACCGTGCCGAATGCGGTTGACCTCGCCAAGAAGGCTATCTCCTGCAAGCGAATCGAGAACACAAGTAAGAGAGTAGAAGATGCAATCTGTATTGCGAATAATAATTGAAGCACACAAGTTGGGGTTCCTCAAACCGATGAACGGCGAAAACTGCAAAGCAGAATATTATCTAAGAAAAACCCAAGCAAAACTAAAGGGTGGTGGCTCCTATATGAGGAGGACGGCCAAGAGGGTGAAACCCTAGGGCGCGCATACTGTTCATGATACTGTTCATGTGTGAATAGTGCCCACGTGAACAGTACGATCCTAGGGGTGGCTGGTCACTAGATGGTCCAGATCGTCCGCTAGATGGGCCAAGTCGTCGGTCAATACATTACATAGCCCGTGGGCCAATAATTGGTGACATAGCACCATGGCATGTAGATGCAGCACCATGCATGTAGACATAGCACCATGGCGTGTAGACGAAGCTCGACGGTCCAACCGGAAAATATGGAAGTCTCGTAGAAGTAGAGGATGCAATGCAGCGGGTCGAAGTAGTAGTTGTTGCATCCTTAGGGTTGATGTCCTCATCATCCTCCCTTTCTTGAATTTGAGTCGTCCTCGACTCAATCGTTGTCTCCAAATCATCACTTTCTTGCAAAAGGTTAGTGACAGCAGACGGCAAAGAGCTAGATGTATCATCAAGAGAAAATAAAGCATCTTTGCATTTCAAAGCGTCGTATGGCATATCATTATCGAAATTTTCAGCAAGAATAGGTTTGGTTGTAAGTATGACACAACCCTTTAATTTAATTCCCTCATTACTAGAACTGGTTGGGAAATTGTTCTTGACTACTTGCTGATTTTCAGATTCCTGTTCACGTTCTTTCATCTCATTTGCAACTATCTCTTTATCACATTGCACAATTTCAGCAGGTGTCAAAGGTAGCAAAGTTATTTTTTTTCTTTGTGCATAAGAGAGTACTTATTACTTCTACCATGATGAGTTGCATCAGTATCAAATTCCCATAGGCGTCCTAATAAAAGTGAGCAGGCTTGCATAGGCACTACGTCAAAATTAGCAACATCATGATAGGAACCAATGGAAAAATGCACTCTCGCAGATTATGTTACCTTCACCTTACATTGTTGTTGAACCACCGAATGTGGTACGGGTGAGGATCTTGCGTGTGGTCAAGCCAAGCTTCTTGACCAAATCTGAATTCACCAAGTTGTTACAGCTCCCGCCATCAATTATAACATGAACATGGCGATCCTTGACGATGAGGAACATCTGAAACAAATTATGGCGTTGTAGCTTCTTCGCTTGCTCCATTTGAGTACTCAATACTCGTTGCACAATTAAGGTCCTATAATTCTTAGTAGCAGCGACACCTAAAATTTCATCACCATCGCTATCTGTCTCATGATCATCATCATTACCTGTAAGGTTAGCTGCAAGAGCATATTCATCCTAAACATCACTAGCACTTGCATAACCACCGTCGTCTGTCGCAATGTATGTTCGCTGACTTAGGCAATCTCTCATGAAGTGGCCCATCCCTTTGCAACGGTGGCACACAATTCCCGTCGTGCGACCCGTGGAAGCAAGCGATGAAGAGCTATCTTGTTGGTGCACGCACACTAGTAGATTTACTTGCCTTGGATGCACGTGACGGTGGTGGCGGTGCTGCTGAACGCGACCTACTCACGGAGGCGGCAGCAGACTGAACAACAGAAGGTGGGGCTATGTTGGCTTGTCCTGGCGTCGGTCTTGATGTAGACGTACTTCCAAAGTTGCTCCTAGTCCTTTGTTGTCTTCCCTGCGATTCTTTTTCTGCCAAACAAGCAAGCTGGAACAACCTATTGATATCATTATACTCTTTGTAATCAACTATGTCATGAATTTCACGCCTTAAGCCACCATAAAAATGAGCCATTTTATCCTCCTCATCCTCAACAACGTTACAACGCAGCATGCCTATTTGTAGTTCTTGTTATTCCTCGACAAATTTATTACCTTGGTCTAAGCGCTGTAATTTTTTACGCATATCACGATTAAAAGCAAGAGGAACAAATCTAGCACGCATAGCTACCTTCAATCTATCCCATGTATCAGGTGTTAAGCCAGAATTAACTATTTGATTCCACCAAATGATAGCAAAATCTTTAAATTCACTAGTAGCTTGTCTGACTCTATGCACTTCAGGAACTAGATGGGCATTAAATTTTTGTTCAACTGTCATCTCCCAATCTAGATAAATTTCAGCATCATAAACACCCGCAAAAGATGGTATGGTAAATTTGACTTTAGCAAACGGGTCATCATTAACACGAGCATTGTTGTGCTGAAAATAATTATTACCTCCCATACCGTGACGGTTGTGATGTAGGTGGTGTCGTTGACGTGCATCTTGGTCAGCAAGGGCAGCCCCGGTGTCGCGGTTTCATCTCTCATTATCATCGTCCACCTCAAGATCTTGGGCTGCATCCTGATCATACTCGCGTCCGTTGTGAGGTGGTCGATTCACCATTCTTTCAAGGTGTATAGTGAGCGCTGCAAGACTATCGTTGATTGATCGATGCAATGTAGTTGTAATAGCTTGAAGCTTCCTGTCAATGTCCTCATTGGTGGTTGTGCGTTGCTCATCCAGGAGCGTCATGAGCTCTCCCTTTACCACGCACTCTTTCTCATCAGTCATCTCACCTGCCATGGTTAGTAGAAAACAAAAGACAACACAAAGGTATTATCCCTATCAACTACTAGGTGATGGAAGGCGGAATCACACACTCTCAAGCGTCTTACCACACTCTTACAAGTGTTCTTACCAAAGCATACAGGAGGTGGTACGGTAGGTGGTGGTTCGTGATACCATGTCGGCGTGGGTACGATTGCAAGAGGAACCATTACGATCAAGAGTAGGTGGAGCTTGGAAGGTACAATATGTAGCAAAGGATTAACAATAATCAATTCAGTTAATGCAAGTTGAAAGATTGTTCAAAGTACTTAGCCAATGTTGCTGATTCTAGCCTAATCAAAGCTAGCGAATCACCGCCATATGGAGAGAAGTGTATGTACGCACACGCAACGATCAATTTGACTTGATGTAAGCAATGGAAAACCTCACAACAAGTGCTAGGAGAGACGCTAGACAACTACTCAAACTTTGTTCTAAGGGCACAAGATCGTTCACGCGATGTAGAGCACAAAAACGGAGAAAATGTGCAACGTAGACGGCTCTCTAGATTGAGCAGATACAACAGTTAGTCTCAAACGATGAACAAGCAAAGTTTTATATGGCTTATATATACTTGCTTGAAAGGTTTCGACGAGATCTACAACTTTCTCAACTGGACGAACCCCAAATTCCGAAGGCAAGACCGAAAGAATAGCAAAAAACAGAAAACCAAAATCTTGCGATGCGATTTCGGGGCTAAAGATGGCCGATTTTGGGGGTCTTGGAGGGCGACAAGCAGTTTGCTTGTCGGATTTTCAGATGCGTGTCGTCGATAGCTTCGAAAAGAGCACAAGAACGTCGAATTCCGACGTCGAATGCAAAAGTTATACCCGTTTTACTGAAAGGGCGTCGGAAACGGACTCGAATTCGTTTCGGTTTCAACTTCAAATTGTTTATATCTTTTGATCCCGTGGGCCAAACGTGGCCAAATTTTTTCTGGGAGCTGGTGGCTATATCAGGAAGGGCTCCACCAAATTTCACTGATTTTCACGAAAGTTTGATGCACTTTCAAATTTCAGACAGAGGGGACTCTCTCTTTCTTGTTTTCTTCTCTCTGATTTTGCTGTTTTTTTATCTCTTTTTTGTTGTTTCTTTTTTTTTTCTCTCTCTCTTTTTTTGTTTTCTCTCGATCCCAAAACCAACTCCTCTCTTTGTCCAACCAACCGAGATCTGCTTTCCTTCTCTGGCTAAACCGAATTAAACTCTCTCTTTTTCTTCTTCACACCGAAACCAACTAGGGCTTTACACCAGGGATCAAAACGGTTTTGCAAACTTCCAACCAAATCCACTGATTTGGTAGCTGCTGCAAGGAGATACAAAGCCACGGCAAGGCTAGTGACCACTGCTGCGAAGGGTTGCGTCAGGGTTGGTGGCCGCGGCGGCAAAAGCCAAGGGTTGCAGTAGGGCTCGTTGTCACCACGGCAGAGGCCAAGGGCTTGCGGCTGGGGCTGGTGGTAGAGGCTAAGGTGGATGGGCTCTTTGGGTGCCGCGGCCGGAAAATTAGGGAGAAATGGCAGGGAATTGGTGTTGGCGTGGCGCAGCAGCGAGCTGTGGTGGTGGTGGTAGGGGATGGTGGCTGCCGCGGCTGAAATTGTTGTTCACGGCAGGGGATGGTGGCTGCCACGGTAGGGATTGGTGGTGCGGTAGGGAGCTATGGAGGCGGCGGTAGGGGATGGTGGCTACCGCGGCTGAGATTGGTGGACGTGGCAGGGGAGGGTGGCTACCGCAGTAGGGATGAAATAAATACAAGATGCCAATTAAACAAAGATGAAGCTACACAAATGAACACAAGATGCAACTAGACGACGATGAACTAAACTCTAACTAGACTAGAAACCAGCAACTGACACGACGATGCAACAAAAATTCAACAAGCAAATACCGAAATAAAAATTGCAAGGCACAAGGGGCGATGGGACAATGGAAGAACACGATGAACACAATATTTTTGTAGGGCTAATTTTATGGATTTTAGGACGATAAACAGTAACTAAAAGGGGAAAACTGTGATTACCTAACGGGCAATCGTTGCTCTGATACCAACTGATGTGAGTGTGGCCCGATCTTCCGATAGGTACTGATACGTCGATTGTGGAGAACACGACGTTGATGATCCGAAGGCTCCGACCCGAACAGATCGATCCCCTCGCAATCACTACACCACTGCTCCGTTGGTTATCAACCGTACCAAACGCGGTTGACCTCGCCAAGAAGTCTATCTCCTGCAAGCGAATCGAGAACACAAGCAAGAGAGTAGAAGATGCAATCTGTATTGCGAATAATAATTGAAGCACACAAGTTGGGGTTCCTCAAACCGATGAATGGCGAAAACTGCAAAGCAGAATATTATCTAAGAAAAACTCAAGCAAAACTAAAGGGCGGTGGCTTCTATATGAGGAGGACTGCCAAGAGGGGGAAACCCTAGGGCGCGCGTACTGTTCACACATGAATAGTGCCCACATGAATAGTACGGGCCTAGGGGTGGCTGGTCACTAAATGGGCCAGATCGTCCGCTAGATGGGCCAAGTCGTCGGCCAATACATTACATAGTCCATGGGCCAATAATTGGTGACGCAGCACCATGGCATGTAGATGCAGCACCATGGCATGTAGACATAGCACCATGGCGTGTAGATGAAGCTCGACGGTCCAACCGGAAAATATGGAAGTCTCGCAGAAGTAGAGGATGCAGTGCAGCAGGTCGAAGTAGTAGTGGTTGCATCCTTAGGGTTGATGTCCTCATCACTTATGATCTTGCAAGGCTTGCCACGCAGGGCTCACGACAATATACAACTTGTAGCGGAAACCAAATCAACTCGTGGAGGTCATTCGATGTGCCCACATGCAATCGAGTGGAGGACGTGGCCTAGTTTGCATGGTCTTCGAAGTAGTCATCCTCGTAGAGCTCAGTGCTCCCTAGGTCTTCTTCGATGACTGATCAACATACATAAAGTACTCAGCAAGTTGTAGGGAACAATATGCAAATAGTATTCATGCAAGGCTTGACAAAGATAGCTTTATGACTAATTTGCAGAAAGCAATATTAACATTAGATACAATAAGTAGATTGTAAAGCACATTTGAAAGATTATTACATAAGTAATCAAGTTTCTTTGAAACAACTCGTGAACACCCTGTTCACTTCCCAAACAACTCGTGAACAACCACGATAATATTTTTGAGAAAATCTACCCCTTGTGTAAAATCACCAAGCATTGTCCATAACCGGGGATACGACTATTCAAATAGTTTTACACTCTGTAGAGGCTGTACAGCTTGACCCACAAGAGATAATCATCTTATACTATTCGCCCACACACTTTCGAGGTGTGCGACTAAGAAATTATCACAAGTCCTTTACAAAGCTTTATTTTGACTCGGATCTGCTCGCTAAGGATTCACCTTCCTGGCCCCCTCTTGCGCCGTTTCGACCACCAACACATAATCAACTTATAACATTGCAAATTATTTAGTCATGTCCACCCATAAATGAACTTATAGTTGCACGGTATGACCAGATCAATGGCGCACAAAGTTAAGTCCTTAGTGACTATTCAGACGAAACATCTTCATCCCAATGTGCTTCCCGCACCATCTTTACCGCACGATCATTCGCCTGAGTATGAAATTATTTTTGGTTCAACCCGACCAAATGACAACCCTTGCATGGCACAATAACTTTTAATAACAATGGCTGCACCACAATTCCATATGTCATTAAGTCAAATTTATCATCATGGGATCATATGATCGAGAGACATCACATAACTAAAGCATGGCTAAGCATAGTACGCATCCATGTTGGTATTACAATAATGTTAAACTAAGTTAACCCAACCCATGGTGTCCAAGAGTACATGTCAACATGTCGTTCATAATTATTCAAGAAGTTATACTGTCAAGTAGGTATCTAACTACTCTTAAACCATTTCTACACAACTCACCATGCAAGTTTATATCAAACAATATAATTTTATAAATTAGGTACGACATGATCAAAGGTCTATGACTTGCCTTCGTTGAAGAGTTGAGATACTTCAGTCGAGGTCATCGGGTCCAAGAACTCTTCGGAAACGCTGGAATCTATACGTGCGAAAAGAGCCAAATCAATAAAACAATCCAAATAAAATCCAAAAATAACCAAACAAGAACTAAAAGAAAGGTACTAAATTTAGAGATTGAATCACTCGAATCGGAGCTCAAATAAAGGAGAACGAGCCCTCGGAAGGAGGTTTAACTGGTCGAAAGATTTCGACTACAGGTGGTCGGAAGAGGTTCGACTACATGGTCGAAAGGAGATTCGACTCGTCAGAAGAGGTTGGACTACTTGATCGAAAGAGGTTCGACTGGTAAGAAGATTTCGACCATCTAGTTGGAAGGATACGATTACTCAACATGGTCGTAAGAAGGATACGACTGCTCAGTGTGATCGTAAGAAGGATACGACTACTTAACATGATCATAAGAAGAAAGAAGGATTCACTGCTCAACGCGGTCGAAAGAAGAAAGAAGGATTCGACTGCGCGATGCGGTCGAAAGAAGAAAGAAGGATTCGACTGCTCGACGCTATCGAAAAAAGAAGGAACAGGGCATGGGGAGCTTACCAGGACTGAGAAAGAGACCAGAGGAGGAGGCTGGAGGAGGTCGGCGGTCGAAGATGGCGAATGACGGTGAAGACGACGCAGGCTCCAGCGAACTCTTCGGCGATGAGGAGGTCGAAGATGGTGCGGGCGCTCTAGGTAGGTCGCGATCTTACGAAGCCAACAGAGAAGACCACGTCAGCGGAGAAGCTTTGACGACGGTGGCGAGAGGCGACAGCGCTAGAGGTGATGATGAGAACTCCAGCCGGCAGTGGCGAAACTCGAAGCACAACGAAACAGGGCAAGAGAAAGAGGGGAAATTGAGGGGAAAACAAGAGGAGGGCGAGGGCTCCCTGGGTGCTCCATTTATAGAGGAAAGAGGGGGGACCAGACGACAAGATGGAGCGGTGGGATTTGCACCGGAGCGGCGGAGACGACGGCATTTAATGTGTAGATAGCATTTAATGCGCATGGCACGGCGGAGACAATGACATTTAATATGCAGACGGTATTTAATGCGCATGGCGCGATGGAGACAATAGCATTTAATGTGCAAATGGCATTTAATGCGCACGACGCTGGGGAAAAAGAGGGAGGAACACATGCCGAGGTGGGGCTGGTCGAAACTGAGAGGGTGGTTGAACCCAGGAGACTGGTCGAAACTGAGAGGCAGTCGAACCAGGAGGCTGGTCGAAACTAAGAGGGCGATCGAAAATAAGAGGCTGGTCGAAACCGAGAGGTGATCGAAACTAGGAGGAAACTGCCGAAGGGAATTATGAACAAACAGAGAAAGGGGATTTTAACTACTAAAGAACTCCAATAAACTCAGAATAACCCAAATTTTGAATTAGTTGAAGTTTGATTTAGTTAATGAAATTGTTTTCAATTTCCAAAATCTCAAGTTAAGCTTTAGGAATTCAACAAAACCAAATGGTTATTTTTAATTTTGAAAACTTTCAAAAACTCCTAAAAATTGGATGTTACATAGTGGCACGCTGTGACATGCTAGCCCAGGCCCAGGCCTAGGCCCAGATCTATTGCACTGTGGAAACAAAGGGATGGAGGGAGTGCCGGAGTGGTCACATGGGCCACCGTCGCTGTGGAGGACCACCGCCATAGCATGGCCGGCCGCCACCGTTACCGAGGACCTCGCGTGGCCACCATTGTCACTGAGGACCGTGGTCATCGCAACCCGACACTAGGAGCCCGTGACCCCCTCTAGATCCACGTGACCGTGCAGTTGTCATCACCGTCGCCGAGAATGGAGAGGCACAGGCGGTTGTGGAGAGGTGCGGGAATGGCGGAGAGACGGGGAGGCCATGCATGCACGGTGCACCGTTGGCCCGTGCTATCTGGACTCGAGGGGAGAAAGGGAGGAAAAGAAGAGGGAAAGAAAAAAAAAGAAGAGGGAAAGGAAAAGACAAAGATTAAAAACAGAGATAAAAGGAAAAAAAAAAAGAAGAGTGAAGGAGGGGAAAGAAAGAGGGAAGGAGGGAAAAAAAGGAAAGCGAATTTGAAAAATAAGGAGGGAAAATGAAAATGAGTGGAGGGAAAAAGGAAAGAACGTAAAAGAAGACGAGGGAAAGGTAAAGACTGTATAAAAAATAATATTTATCGTGGAATTATTGAAATGGACATTAGGCACGAATATTCAGGGGAAAAACTAAAATTTATTTTGTGTTTGGTATAGATACAAAGTGTAACATCCCAAATCGGGTTTGTGTTTCAAATGTATAAAAATACGATTTTTTAAAAACTTTTGGTGCATCTTGTTGTTATTTTAACTTTCTGGATTTTCATTCAATGGTTTTATGCATTTTAAAAACCTAAAGCATTAATCCCTAGAAAATTTAACCCTAATGAATGCACAAAACAAATAGTGTGAATAGCGCTGGAAATATTTTTCCTAGGTTCTAGAGCACTTTAGAAGATTTCTTGCAAAATTTCATAATTTTTATAATTTGATTGCTATTTTAAAGAAACCAGTCAAAGTAGTGAAGCAAAAGTCAAACAATAAGAACAAGAGTTTAAAATAATTCTTTACAAAAATTACTTACATGAAAAACTCTGGAAAAATTATACAAAGTATTACATAGTGTTAGTAATCGTCCATAAAAATTTCAAAATTTTTGGAGTTAAACTCATGTGTCTAAAAATTCCCTTAAGTCTCAGCCTTTTTAAAATCAACTCAGTCAATTGACCAAGTTGACTCAGTCCGACCCAACCGCCTAACCCAAACCCCGACCGAGCCTCTTACCATGCGGCTGACCAATGGGCCCCATTGGCAGGGCTTTGTCTGCACGCGGCCAGAGCACGACATGGTCGTGCTAGCGCGCGCCCTTGGTCATCGCCAGCTCCGCCGAGCCACCAATCGCACCCACCATTCTTGACCAGTACCCACGGTTTCCTCACCACCAGTCGCATCTCACACCCCTCACCTACCCCTGTCTCTTTGTCGTCTGCTCGGCGTCACTCCATGCACTGAGTGCACCATCACCCATGCTGCGAGTGCTCCCTCGCGTTCTCTCCACCCTCCTCTCTATTTAAGCCACTAGAGCTTCCCATTCACCTCTTTTCGCTACCCCAAGCTATCTCCCACCTTCTCATTTCCTCCACTGAGCCAGAGCGTGGTTGGAGCCTGAGCTCTAGTTCACGACCGAGATGCGCGCTGCGCCTCATCGTCGTTCCGGCGAACCCGTGGAGCTCTTTCCTCCCTTTTCGCGTCATATCGTGTTCTGGGGTCCTAGCATTATTTCCCCTAACCTAATTTCATCATCCATCCTTAAGGACTACCGGAATTGCGTTTTCCTCATTTCTGGCCGAAAACCACCTCCGTCGTCTCTAACTCCGGTGCGGTGAGTTAATACTCAAATCCCTTGCTTTGTCACCATCTCAGGCTATCACTCAAGATTCCTCTATCTCTCTTTTCCCTTCCTTTTGCTCAGTACGAGCCCTCCTTGGTGAAGCTCCATCGCCGTAGCTGGTCCTCACTGCTAAGTCAACTTCAACCTTCCCCGGCTCTCCGCGTCCCTCTAGTGATGTCACTGAACCCTTCCATTGCTCATGTGCGCCAAATTGCTCAATGTGTGGCTAGGTTGTGAAGTGCCATGTTGGCCATAGCTTCCCTCTGCTCCTCTCCGGCGCACCGCTGTTACAAGCCATCCCAGCCATCGCCGCCGGCACCTTTGGGTGCACAAGAGTGAGAGGTTTCGGTTTTGGTCATCTCCGACCGCCGCCATGGACGGAATCGCCAGCGATTAGCCGGAGAAGCCAGCGCTCGGGACACTCTCGGTTGTCGAAAAAATCGACAATCACTATAGCACTTAATCAATTATAGCTAATCGTTGTACTTAGGTTAAGTGATGATTAGTTGTTTTTAATAACCGGTTTAATGCTACTTTGCCCCTATGACATGCAGGCCCGAGGGCTTTAAGTGCACAGGAAACCCCTCCTTGGTCCATGGACCAATGCATTGTGTGGTGGACCAAAGGTCCACGCACTATTGGGTGAGCCGAGACTATGACACAAGGGACCCACGTGTCAGTAGCAATTTAATTCCAGAAATTAAAAGAAAAGAAACACTGACATTTAGAATTTCCGAATTGAATTACTTTTGCACTGGAAATTGTTTAAACTTTAAAAATTCATAACTAATTCATTTTAACTCCAAATTGAATGAAATCAATTTTGTTGGTTTTTATTTTTATTGTACTTTAACTTTGAATAGGTTTGAAACATGTTACTATCATAAAAAATCTTGCTATTCAAATTATTTGTACTTTAATGGCATAACTTCAAAAATGCATAGAAAATTCATTTGAACTCTAATTAGGGTGATTCAATTTTTGTTGTTCATAACATGTTATGCTCTATCTGCCATGCAAATTTCATCTCCACCAACATTCTAGAAATTTTTGCGAGAAGAATGAAGTCCAGCTACAATAACCAAAAGTGATTTTTCAGCAATTTCTTCTCCGATAGATTTTCGAAAGGGCATAACTCTCAGTTGCAAAGTCCAAATCGAATGATTTTTGTTTCTAAATTCATCTAAAATCATACTCTACCTATTGTGTAAATTTCATACATTTTGGATGAATTTGAATTTTTGGTTGATTCGCGTTACTCGTTCTTATCCGCTTTTCTCAGTCGTTCGATAGGTTTCGAAGATTTGATTGTTTACGAGAGTGATCCTTAGTAGCAAGTGGACTATCTCCAGCAAGGCAAGCAGCCCCCCTTTTGATTATGTTGATCCTACTATGTTTTTATATAATTATCTTATTTTGCAACTGTATGTATGCATGTTCTATTTTGATGTTTAATTTCTCGATTGAGGTAGTTAATTCGAATAGATGCATGAGCTGTAGGTAAATATTATCCTTTGCCACTGAGCCTAGATTTATTTTCTTGCTAAGTGATTTAGAGCCCGATGGATGGGCTCTAGTCACATATATACTGTATACGAGTCCATGTCGCTTAGCAATGCTAACGGTAGAATGGGGATCATCGATTAAACGATGGTTATTATATCACCACTTTAATTATTTGAGTCGGGGTACTCATGTATGTATTGTAATTGGAAAAACTAAAACTGAAAAATAAAAGGATTTAGACTTGGGCATATTGTTTGATGGTGCGTTTGTTGGGTGTGTGGTTTGTGCCCGAGTCAACAAGGACCGAATTATTTGCGCCATTGATCTAAGCATTATTGTGTGCATTCCACATGAGGGTATTGGGAACTTCTCTTAACTTAGTACTTTGGTATGTGTTAGCTCTGAGCCGCAGGTGGTAGTTGTTAGGAAGAAAAATGTTCTGTTTGGATTGTGCGGAGTGGGATCCGGATAGGTTCTAGCCTGAGGAGCATCGACAGTTGCTGAGGCTGGGCCGGTGACTCCAACACAACGTATGGGTTCTCTGTGGGAGCTCCATCTGCACACATAAGGGCGGTTCATGGAGGGTTCTATACATATGGGTGGCTCTTAGTTAATATATTCCATTGGAAAACGTCCCGTATGACTTAGCTCTGTCGACATACCTTCAGAAGTGTGCTAAATAGCTTGGCGAAGGAGCGGTCTGGCATATGGGTAAAGGTTTACACCCCTGCATGGTTTAATCTATTTGAATAGCCACGTTCTTGGATATAAACACACTTGGTTGTTTCCTGCAAGAATAAACTCTAATTTTTTTTATAAAACTTGTAATCAGGTGGTACGAATGGGTAATTCGTGCTATGTTGTAGTGGCTGTTGGGTAGCCACTTCTAGGATGTTTATTATGTCTCTAAATATTGTTTTCACTGTTATTTAAACTAATAAAAACATATTTGCTCAATTACCTTTCAATCTATTAATCCATTACAAAGAAAATGCCTTTATGCTGAAATCTACTTAGTTTAGTAGCCTTTCTTTGATACATGAATGTATCTATCTATTCTGTTGTTTGTAAGACTTGCGAGTACAACTTTGTACTTAACAAGATTCTCCATGCTGCAAAGGAGGTTGACCCCCTTATCCTTGAGGGTTAGCCAATGTGAGCATGCATCTTCAAGACAACGGACTTTGTAAAACTCAACGACTAGCTTAGCGTTCAAAACAGGGTAGAGATTACCTTGTGGGTAAGGGCAGGCGGTTGGCTTTTGTTTACTGTCATCTTATGGCTTTTGCTTCCGCTGAAAACTTGGTATTTTGTTGTGTCATTTGGCCGGGCCCTATGTATGTAATCTGAAACTTGTATGTCTTTTGCGTTGCAAACTATGATGATATCGATATTGTAACAACTTATGTATGGAATTGATGTCCTGTTTGTGAAGGTATATGTGTACCGCTGTCCTGGGAGGTACATAATACACCGAGAGCGGGGAAGTTTAACTTGTGATGCTAGGACCATTTGGACGGTTAAGCATTACGAGTTAAATCACTCGGTGACTCTCACACAAAGTATTGTCTCATTAAAAAACTTACACCCCCGTGTAGGGTACCCCTAGTAAGAAAAAGAGTACAACAACTACATGCACATGCATAGACTAGTTGAAGTCGAGATTCTCCAGGTTGGCTGTCGCCTCTATGATCTCCAGATCCTCAAGCTGATGTTGTGTCCATTCATTTGCGATTTTCCAGTCTTTGAGGCATGTAAGTGCCTCAACCTTGAGGCATGTAAGTGCCTCAACCATCTCAGGTGTGAGAGACAACCTCCTTGGTCGAATATCCTCCCCACCGTACTGAAAGTGGCTTCCGATGAGACAATCGACATCGAAACCACAAGTACATCTCGTGCGAAATGTGACAACACGGGATAAATATACTGGTGATTCTTCCACCACAAGAGGAGATTGACATCATTGCCCTCCGTGATGTCAAGCTCGGTGTCCGCAAAAGGTGTGTCGAGGTAGTAGTTGATCTCTATTATTGGATTCAATTGATATCTGCTCAACACATGAGAGGACGAACTGGATATTGGGCCTTTTAGGTTCTTCCACGCGTTGGAAGCGTTCAAATTGCATTGTTGAAGCACGTGTTCTCGATTGACTTGTGCTGTCAAATTTTCATAATATAAATCGAAAACTTGAAAAAGCTTACTATGAATGTGAGTATAAGCCTTAGAAAAATCAAGAGCGGCGGAGGCGCAAGGGGGGGGTGCCTGAGGCGGCCGTGTAGAGCCGGAGCTAGGACAGTCGCACTAGGGGCGGAGCTAAGGCGATGGCACGGTGGCGGTGTGGGGCGACGGTGCAAACCACGGGTGGGGCATGGCGTCCAGCGGTGTGTCGCCTTGTCTGCTTCGGGCTCGTCAGGCCCGAACGTGCCGTGCCGGCTCAAGTATGGCCTACGAAGATGTGTTGTGCCGTGCCACCCATCGTGCCTGGGGCTAGGACCAACGTGACCCTCTGCTTCGTGCCGTGCTGATATGGTAGGTTCATGCCGTGCCGTGCCTCCGACGACCAAAGAATCCCGGCCAGTGCCCAGGTCTAGTCATACCACACAAACATTCCTCAGTGGTTTTGAGGTTGGACTTTGGACCACTGCAATCACCAGGCCAATCGTCCCCTTCCTGCGAGAAATCACCGTCATTTTCTAATTACGCTACAGCCTATAGGCCAATGGGCAAGTTTGACCTGGCTAACCAACGCGCAACAGGAAAGAGCCCGTAAAAGGAAGATAAGACGGGTAGGGCCATCGATCTCCCAGGCCCAGAACAAGCTGGTTGGTACGATTGATCGAGTCCAAGCAAACGTTCGGCTGGGCCCCCTGGGTTGGGCTTTTGTGGTGCATCCCAGTGGCCCGCCGCGCGCGAGAGAAAGGAAGCAGGCACGCCGCGGCGCGCGCCACGCGGCGCGCTCGCCGGGCGCGGCATCGCAACCGCCTCGACGGCATCTTCGCGGGCAGCAGCGACCGATGCCTGTACGTGCGCTCGTCCCGCCTCCTCCATTCCATATATACCATGAGCCGATCGAGAAGAGGTCGCCAGCCAGAGGTGCAGAGGAGAGAAGGCTCGTCGCCATCGGGGAAGGGAAGGTGAGAAGAGATCTAGTGGGTTGTCGGAGGAGGGGAGATGGATGAGGAGTACGACGTGATTGTGCTGGGGACGGGGCTCAAGGAGTGCATCCTCAGCGGTCTCCTCTCCGTCGATGGCCTCAAGGTAAATAACAAATCCTCCCTTTCTGATTTGTTCTGTTCATGTGCTCCGCTTCTGGTAACAACGTGCATTGCGCCTTGGCGTTGGCTGCAGCCGACCGATTCATGGTAGGCTGACAATCTTACATGAGATTCTTTGAACTCGCATTTTGGTTTTGTATACTGCTGGGGATTATTTATGCGTATCAAATGGGAAATGTGGCTGGGTATGCCGCTATTGTTCAGGAACCGTATGTGTGACTGTGCAAGATCACAAGATCTTAGGATGGTCTGTTGTTTAAAGAAGAATATCTTGATTTTAGGATGATGTCCCTGGACATGTTAAATTAGGGCAGGCAAAATGTTGTCTCCATGTATTTCCTGAAAAATGTTGTTGAGATAACAGGAGCAGCGTCTTGTTCAAACCGATTTACCTGATTTTTATAGGTCGGTCTTCTGATCATGCATGCATCTTGCAGCAATCTCAGCATAGATTGCGACCTCAAATTCAAATTATAAAAATGAGTGCAGCATTCTATACATGCGCACGTAGGTGCATCCACTATCTCATCTGTTCTTCCCCGCCTCGAGATTCGTGTGCTCCCTCTTTCTCTTCCCCTCTCTCTCGATTCCGGAGCCGTTGACGCGCACTGCGGCCGCCTCCCAGCTCTGCCGCCCGGAGCCACACCACGCCGTAGGAAGCCGCCGCCGCCGGAAACTTCGCCCGCCGGTACCATAAACCTCGCGTGGGCCGCGCGGAAACCTAGTGAGGTTTCGGGTGGGCGAAGATTTTCGGCATGGCAGTGGCGAGATTTCCGACAGCGTGGCGGGGCTTCGGATCAGCGTGGCTTGGAGGCGGTGGCCGCACGACTCGACGGCTCCGGAACCGAGAGAGAGAGAGAGAGAGAGAGAGAGAGAGAGAGCGCACAAATCTTGAGGCGGGGACAAACGGATGAGATAGTGCATGCACATGCAACGTTGCATTTTCGTATAAAAATGAACTAATCTCATAGGTGTCAATATCTTAAAGGTTAACGTAGCCTTTTAGACAAAGGTACAATGCACACTCTGAAGTCATTCTTTTTGTTTCTTTCTTGTGTATACAATACAGGTTCTTCACATGGACAGGAATGATTACTACGGAGGAGAATCTTCATCCCTTAATCTGACTAAGGTGTGATAGTGGAATAACACGCTGACATTTATTTATGCTCCATCCAGTTAGCATAGGAAGAACTCGAAACACCACATATCTAGCGCCATGCTTTTGAAAATAGGAAAAGATCTCAAGACTACTCTGAAATTATGTTATGTGGTAATGTGGTGGTGTCTAGGGAGTACAAGTACTCAAATTTTGAACTCTTAGATCTAGATTCAATGCATGAGATCACTTTGACTCTTCCTCTAGTGAGATATCACCAAGCATAGCATAGATAAAAAAACTGAAGTACTCACAAACCCAAAAAGTACTCGAGTACTCCCTAGCAAACCCCTATGTTGGTATGGGTATCTATGTTCTCTTAACGATTTGTTCCGTTCGCATGATATGTATAGCTTTGGAAGAGATTCAAAGGCAACGAAAACCCTCCTGAACACCTGGGTGTCAGCAAGGAGTACAATGTTGACATGGTGCCCAAGGTCTGTTGCCGCCTGGAATCTGTTCCTTGCTCTCCTATGCTTCTGGTGTTATGCGGATCACTGTGAATTGTGAGTTTGCAGTTCATGATGGCGAACGGTGCATTGGTCCGTGTTCTGATCCACACGAGCGTGACAAAGTATCTGAACTTCAAGGCCGTCGATGGCAGCTTCGTGTACAACAATGGCAAGGTATGATGGGTCTGATATTGAGATGTTGCAACTGTGAAACATGTATTGTATATATGCTGTGCTGATTCACCTTTCCTTCTTTGATGATTCTGACAGATCCACAAAGTCCCTGCAACCGATGTCGAAGCCTTGAAATCTAACCTGATGGGCCTATTTGAAAAGCGTCGCGCTAGGAAGTTCTTCATATACGTGCAGGATTACGAAGAGGATGATCCCAAGTCACACGAGGGCCTGGATCTGCGGAAGGTCACGACGAGAGAAGTCATCTCGTGAGTTGCTTTCACTTGTGTTACTACATTTCAGTTGTTGCACACTGAACGGGCAATTAGAACGCCAAGTTGTTTTTTACCACCATGTCCTGATTTAAGTACTTTGATGTTTTCTTCGATCAGCAAGTATGGACTGGAGGATGACACAGTTGACTTCATTGGGCATGCATTAGCACTTCACCGGGATGACAACTATCTGGGCGAGCCTGCAATTGACACTGTCAAGAGAATGAAGGTATTGAATTCTCTATGCGTCTTGGAAGCAATATTTCAAGATCCTAAGCTATGTTGTTTCTAATTGCAAAAAAAGAAGAGCTATGTTGTTTCTTTTTAAAAAAATATATCATAGTCTATATTATTGGACGGTCGATTACAAAAATATATCATAGTCTATATTATTGGACGGTCGATTAAAAAATATATCTAGAACTATACACCTTAATAAGAGCATGATTGAAGCTAGCTGTTAGGGTCCAATTGAAGACTTGCCAATGGAGCCATTACTTGCCCGGGTGTTTTTCCTTCCCCCTTTTTTTTGAGACGCTTCCCTTGTTATTAATGTCTGTTAATGTCCTCTCATTTTCTGTGGTCTTCCTTTTTCGTTCAATGTGGTTAAGACTAACAAACGTTAGGTTAAGAACATGCGCATTAAAATGACCATCTAAACGGCATATACTGTTATGCTGTTGTTTTAATTCCTGGTTAGTTGTTCTTGACCTTGTGGTCACAACTCCATCATTGCTTATATAAGCGATCGATCACGTTGCTCTGACAATGTGATGTTCTTCTGCTGTCCAAAATTTCAGGGTTTATTTTCCGGACCAAAATATGCATCATCTGGTCATCATATAATAGATATTTGCCGTGGTTGCACCCATATGACAAAATTTTAGCAGAGAAAATTTGTACACCCGCATCGCGTATCTTCAGCAGAAAATTGTTCCACATGACAGATAATTGGACAAATAAATATGCTATGATGCATGTGGAGGATTTTTAAAAAAAAATCTGATATTCACATTGGTCTTCTGTTTCACTAGCTTTATGCGGAGTCATTGGCACGCTTTCAAAGCGGATCTCCTTACATCTACCCTCTGTATGGATTAGGAGAGCTCCCTCAGGTATGCCATTGTCAAATTACCAGGAATTGGCACATGTTTCAGCTTCAATACAATTGAAACTCCTGAATGCTGTAATAGGCCTTTGCTCGTCTGAGCGCTGTTTACGGTGGCACATACATGCTCAACAAACCAGAATGCAAGGTAACTGAACTAAAAATTTTCAGACAGATCACCACTCGACAACGCCCCAATGCTAGTTTCCGGGTCTTCAGCCAAATATGCTCATATTTGGCGATTGTTTGCAGGTTGAGTTTGATGATAGTGGCAAAGCATTTGGTGTGACTTCCGAAGGGGAGACCGCGAAATGCAAGAAGATTGTCTGTGACCCATCGTACTTACCTGACAAGGTAACCTTTGTCACTCGCTTGCAGTACATTTCACATTCAAGTTTATGGTAGCATATGGCCTTAACCCCTTGAAACAATGAACAGGTGAAGAAGGTTGGAAGGGTGGCGCGTGCGATATGCATAATGAAGCATCCGATTCCTGACACTAAGGATTCTCACTCCGTGCAGATTATCCTCCCAAAGAAACAGCTGAAGCGCAAATCGGACATGTAAGTAGTTTAGAACAAGAGCAATTTGGTGATTTTTACTTTTAGGACCATCTTAATTAGATAAGGGGTGCTGTTCAGCTGGTTCTTCTTGTGACGATTGCCTTTTAAGTTTGTAGCTGTCTTGCCTTAGTTAAAGCATAACGCTAGTACATCACATAAATCTCTTACTAGAACCCAGTGGCATTTAGGTTATCTCATCTCATGAAAGCGTTTACTCTGCGTCTTTTCCATGTCTCATTTCAGGTACGTGTTCTGTTGCTCCTACGCTCACAACGTCGCGCCGAAAGGCAAGTTCATCGCTTTCGTGTCGACTGAAGCTGAGACTGACAAGCCCGAGATCGAGCTGAAACCTGGGATCGATCTGCTTGGACCCGTGGAGGAAACGTTCTTCGACATCTACGACCGATACGAGCCCGCTAATAGTCCTGAGGAGGACAACTGCTTCGTGACAAATGTAAGCTCAAGCAGCAGCAATTTCTTTACTCGACCACACTGCATAAGTGTTGATAAGGGCCTGCGTTTTACAGAGCTACGACGCAACTACTCATTTTGAGACGACGGTGAAGGATGTGCTCGCCTTGTACAGCAAGATCACTGGAAAGGTAATTGTCTGAGAAACAAAAAATTACCTAGTGTTCAAGGCTGAAGTGGACTATTATTAAAGCAAAGACGCCTTTAGTTAGCAAATTGGACTAACAATTTTCACTCATGCAATGCAGGAGCTCGATCTTTCTGTGGATCTGAATGCTGCTAGTGCTGCTGAACCTGAAGCTGCTTGAGTGATAGCTACTTCTTCCAAAAAAAAATTGTTCTCTCATAGATGGATCTGTTAAATTAAATCCATTTTTTCTTGCTTTTCGAGTTTCATTTGACCTTATGAAACAAAGTACAGTATCATGGATATATATATACATATATAATAATCATCACATTTTTTTGCTAGTGAGACTACACACTGCATTGCTCATCTCTGTTAATTCATTCTGAACATATCTCATTTATGACTAAACATCTCCAGATCTGTGTCCCAAGAATAAAACCCTATAGAAAAAGAGTTTGGACCCATCCACCTCTTGTACTGATGACAGTAGGAAGGATAAATTAAGTGCACGATGTTGCTGCCCCTCCACGCTTCCAGCTTTGCATGAGCAGAACCAAAATTAATTAGCACAGTGAGTGAATGAATGATCCTAATAAGATACATACACGACAGAGGAAAAGGATATGTGGAAGAACAGATATAGTTTTCAATTCAGGCTTGTGGTTGTTAATCAAAAAAAAATTCAGGCTTGTGGTTGGTGGCCTAATAATTTCTCATGTAACTCATAGCAGTTCATCAAAATAAAAAATTATCTAAAAAATAGTAGTAGCTATCCAGGCCAGACAAGGAATGGTGTGGGCTCCAATTATTAAGGGCAAAGAATCACAGCCTTTATCTTGGTACTAGAAGTACATACCACCATGGACCAAATCATTTCATTTCCATCTTCTAGCTGGGCACCACACTAGCATCTTGAAATGACACCATATGCTGGTAGAATCTTTTTGTTGGAGCCACTCTATTTTAGGGGTCACAATAGTAGCAGCAAAAAAATTGCACCTCTGATAGGTTTGGTGAAAAGTGATGGTGCTTCAAGAAAGATAAGCAGGTACTTGTTACTTTTGATTACAAATTGCAGGCACACCCAGCAAGGATTTTAATTGTATAGTAGTAGTAATGAACTAATGATCAACTGTCGTTAGCAAATTGTCGTAGCCTCAAAACTGAATCTATTACTATGTGCTACGCATTTGACCCGGCGAGTTGGGAGTTGGAGCTGCAGGAGAGTAGTTTTAACTTCCCAAGTTTTTGCTTGCACGGAAAGCATCCTGTGACTTGCACTTGCGTCGTATAAATACTGCCTGACGCAGGCTTAAAAAATATACTACTCTCGTTTTTTACACGGTTCTCGTAAACACATTTTGACCATTATATTTTATAATAATATGTTATAAAAATTATTAAAAATATAATTATATGAAAGTATTTTTTTTATGAAAAATCTACTATCATAATTACCGCATATAATAAATCTAAATACTTTTGTATAGTCAAACCTTTAAAAGTTTGGCCGCAAACATTCTAGAACTCTACGAACTTTGAAGGAACTTATATGGGGCCGATCCTATGCAACACTCGAAGAAAATCATCTCCATAAAATTAGTCTTATTACCACGTGTAGAGCTCGCAAGCATCCACGAGGACCACTTGATTTACATTCGACGGCTTGGATCATGCGCCAATCCACCAACCGTGTGAGAGCCCGATAGGCTAGCCCCCTCTTCGACAATGCCAGGCATGTAATAAATTAACAATATTGAGCTTGTTGATTGTTTTCACAGATTTCTTCAACAATAATTTTGCCAGTCCATATCAGCTCTTTCGCCATCACTCTTGGTCAGTAAATAGATGCTATCCTTCTAGTAGCCATCGAACTACCACTGCGTCTACGTTACAATCAGTAAACTCTCTCAGATATCAAGACAATATTAGAACATGCGCTACCCGTTTATAACCAATTGTCAAATTGTGAGTACTACGGTGTTATTGTTTAATTGCATCCCTAATATCTTTCGACCATAAAAGAGTGACATTTTGTGATGTATGTAGTCAAATTTTATAAATATATTTAGATTAGACACATAAAAATGATATACGTAAATTCGTCTCAAAAAATACTTCTATAATATTATTAGATTTATATATATACACACTATATAAATTAATGATTTGAGGATCGTATTTATGCCCCCCGAAACGTCGCTGGAGTGAGCAAGGAGCAGCAGCACTCTGCTAGGTTGCTACGCAGCGAGTGTTGCAATAATTACGACAAGGTACACGCTGCACCGTACACGCCTCCCGGCTTCCTTGCACGAAACGCTGCAGCCTCACCAACATCTCGCGTCGACTTCCGCTTCGCCTCCGCTCCGCTCCACCAGCCACAGCGACCCAGCTCCCTCCGTTTATTTTATTTACGGATAGGTCCCCTGTCAGTACGCCTCGCCGGCGAGCCGCCGAGCGCGAATGCCGGGGCTGTAGCGCTCCCACCCTCGCCTGGCGGCGCCGACGACGACGCGGACGACGGACATGAGGAAGCAGCTGCCACCGGCTCAGCACCGCCTCAGGTGGCTCCGCGCGCTGCTGCTCGTGCTCCCGCTCCTCTCGCTTCCCGTCCTCTACGCCGCGCTCGGGGCGGTGCGCTCGCCGCCCCCGCCGCCGCGGCGGGGGAGGCGGCCGCCCGAGCCGCCGCCGAGGCTGGCGTACCTCATATCGGGCAGCGCCGGCGACGGCCCGCGGATCCGGCGGCTGCTGCGGGTGCTGTACCATCCCTGGAACTGCTACCTCGTCGGGGTCGTGGGGGAGGAGGAGCGCGCGGATCTCGAGGCGTTTGTGCGAGGCGAGGAGGCGCCGCGGCGGTACGGCAACGTGCGGGTGGCGGCGGCGGGGGAGTGGGGCGCGGTCTCGCGGCGGGGCCCCACCGAGCTGGCCGCGACGCTCCACGGCGCTGCCCTGCTGCTCCGGGAGTTCGAGGGTTGGAGCTGGTTCATCAATCTCAGCGCATCCGATTACCCGCTCATGCCACAAGATGGTAACTTCAGCTCCCCCATGGAAGGATTGCCTCTAGTAGTTCCTAAGATAGAGTTCTTCACTTGCAATTAAATGTGTGTACGTTTCCAATTTTTTAGCATAGATTGTTCTTTCTCCACACATTTCTAGTTACAAAAGGCTATAGATTGTGTGTCTCAGTGCGGGCACTATTGCAGTTAGTCTAACTGATATTAGAGTGTCGTTCGACTCAGACTGATATTAAGTGCTTCTCATATCCAATGATGGCAAGTTAATATACTTTAGTTTCATACATGGTATGTTTTGTTGCATGCTGTTGAATACTTGCTATACTAGCTTCAATGTATTTGGGGTAGATTAGGTGTAGCTTCTGTTCATTTAGGAGCTTTGGGTTATCGAATTCGTTTGTGATTACCTATCCGTCTCATCAAGGTTGGGCCTGTTAACTATTTTTCTGCTGTACCCTGTTGCAATTTATCATGTTAGTTGCCCCGTATGCTGCTCTGTAAGGTGGCAGTGGCAGGTTTAAATTGCTATAACTCCTTGCAATCAGTTTTATTGTCTAGTGTTAAAACAGTGCAATTTTGTCCTTTGGTTTAGCTAATTTTTAGAACTATGGCATACAGCCCTGTTTTATTGAAAGCCAAATTCAGACTACAGAGGAAGGAAAGAATACAGATAAAGTTGGGAGCACTAGCTTTCCAAGTTTTTATGCAAGTTCTCATGCCACAAAATACAAGCAAGCAGACATACCCACTGAAAATAAACTACTTTCCAGGAAAGTAACATAACAAAAGGATAAGCAACAGCGATTCAAATTTAGCTCTTCGTCGCCATATTGAACACTTCAGCGAGCCACATCTTCACATCATCTGCTCGCTGTTGTATGTCCTCACACTGCAACAGCACTCAGAACTACATCAAGTAGATCAGTCGATAAACAACTTCATAAGGTCATCACGGCAGTTTGTTTCTGAAACCATATCCCTACACCACTTTCCCTGTGCAATTCGACCTCCCTGATTCTCTCTTTAAGGTTTCTCCTTTCCCGCAGATCTGCCAGACTGCCACACCCAAAGGCCTCCTAAAAGGAATGTACCATTTGATCATTGGCAAGGCTATTTGTAACAGTAGATTGAGTGTTTTCAGTTATCTTATTTTTCTCCATACACCTACTCAATTATCCACAGCTTGTAGTGTTTATATCGTTGAAATTGATGCCCAAAAAGTCCTGCGCATCCAGGGTGATATGCTGTCTCTTGTTGTGCAATGTAGGATCCTAGATTTCTGCATTGACCTGAAAACACAAAACTTTCTGCACAAAAATATTGGTTGCATTAAATAGAAAGAGCTGCGCTTTAGTTTGGTTAAGATTTGGGAGAGATAGACTTGGGCAACGCCTCTACCACAGCTGGCTGTCACCTAAAAGACGCTAAGGATCATCCATGCCAGACAGCCAGCGTCCATACCCTGGCATCAAATGCCTCTTGAATGCTCCAAAAAGTATGGACGCAATTCCTTCCTTCTAGCTGCCTCACTAAACGAGGCAAAGTCCTTGCATGGTAATAGGCATGGAAACAGTCAGACCTCATCTCTGCTTTAGATCTTATACCAGAAAATCCATGCCATTATGATACAACATATAGTTGATAACTTGATATTCATCATATATGCCCCATTAAGTATTACAAATGTGCGGTAAAATTTCAATAAATTACTGCATTCATAGCATTCCATAATGTTAAGTGCTTGTTGGGCTAACCAGTACTATTGCTGCATTTTTTTCATTGAAAATGTTATGTTTGAGTAAAAAAAATTAGTTAATTTCACCATCTTGTATAAAATTTAATTGGAATGTTACGGATGTTTCATCAACTCAAGAACGGTAGATGCTGGATGTCCTACATTTGTCAATATCTTTATGATTTTGAAGGGCTCGATGCCAAAGCTTGTGCTTCTGGACTTATTTATAGTTATTAAGGTTTCCAATATCTTTACCTAGTTTTTCCAAGAAATTACTGATGTGTACATATATGTTTATTGATAGCACTTTTATGGATTGCAATGCTCTACCAAAATAGTTGGTGTTCTCTAACTTTCAAAACTAATATTCATGTTTTTGCCTTCATACTTGACAGACATCCTTCATATCTTCTCATATCTTCCAAGAGATCTGAATTTTATTGAGCACACAAGTAATATTGGTTGGAAGGAGTAAGCATTTTTTTTCTTCTATGTGTTTCCTAACCTCCTGATATGTTCTTTATCATGATTCTTTGGTTGCATGTGCAGGTTCCAAAGGGCAAGACCAATAATTGTAGATCCAGCATTGCAGATCTCAAATAAAACTGAGGTTGTGACAACAAAGGAGAAAAGAAGCATGCCTTCAGCTTTCAAAATATTTGTAGGTATTGTCTCATCCTTGTTTTCTACTTTATACGATTCAAATATTCTGTACTAATTCTCTGTACACTTTACTGTTGCCTATCTGCTTTCTTTTCAGAATAATCTCTTCAAGCTCAATACTGATAAATTCCCATCCATGTTACTACAGTATAGAGTAGTAAATAACAAGTGAAGTATTAATTGCCTTGTGAACCACATTTTTTTTTGTCCACCTTGTAAATAATATGGATGGCATTAAAATATTCATGGATGGTCATAAAATGACCTTCCTCAAGGCTGTTTAACTATTACAGTAAACTCATAAGTGAAGTAGTTTTTGCATGATATGTATTATAACCTCAGACCAGGAAAAAAAACCCGGCCGGTAACCGCTTACCGGCGGGGGTCCGGGATCCAAAATCCCGAACGGTTTTTCCTGGTTCGGCCAGTTCAAATTCTAAATTTTGAATTTTGGATGGTTTTCAATCAAATTCGAGCGAATTTCATCCGGAAAGAAACTGGGAATTCCGGTAACCGGCCGGTTACTGTTTCCGGCCAGCTCCCGGGAAGTGGCCCGGTACCGGTTATGGGATCCCTGCCTCAGACTATTGAACAATTTTAAAAGAAATGACCATGCGGAGATCGAGATAGAAAAAATCCTTGTCCAAATGAACTAACAGGGATATAATGCCTTTTTAGTGTTCCATCGAGACAAGCAGCATCCACCGGAACTACTAGGTAGAAAGTATTTGATGTTTATCTCTTCAGTTTATTCTGCAGATATATGTTTGCTAGGGCCTTAATAATGCAGCCAATTACCTTTTACAACCCTGACTACTTGCCCAACCATTATCTTAGTTGCAATTTTGAGTGCTGACCAGAGAAAAAAAACCCGGCGGTACAGGGAAAAAAACCCGGCTGGTTACCGCTTACCGGCGGGGGTCCGGTATCCAAAATTCCGGATGGTTTTTCCGGTTCGGCCAGTTCAAATTCTAATTTTCGAATTTTGGATGGTTTTCAATCAAATTCGAGTGAATTTCATCTGGGAAAAAAACCCAGGAATTCTGGTAACCAGCCGGTAACCGTTTCCAGCCAGCTCCCGGGAAGTGGCCCGGTACCAGTTATGTGATCCCTGGTGTTGACATCATTTGCAGGGGACTGTGTTGGAGATTTTACTTGAGGATAAAAAGGGAATATGTGGTAGTTCGATATTTGGATATTTCCCCTTTTGCAGAATTATATAAAATTTTCCTTAACGAAGTATTCTCCTGAAGATGAAACTTTACACATATGTCTATATTTTGACTGTCAACAGTCAAATGCTACTCTTTTTGAATCTGTAAATTTGAGTTCTAACCAATGACCTTATTCTCCTGATGCAGGTTCATCATGGGTAATACTTAGCCGATCATTCCTGGAGTTTTGCCTATTGGGATGGGACAACCTTCCTCGCACATTACTCATGTATTTCGCCAACTTCTTGTCATCCTCAGAGGGCTACTTTCACACAGTGATCTGCAATTCAAAGTACTACCAGAACACCACCGTGAACAACGATCTCCGTTTCATGGCGTGGGACAACCCCCCTCGGACGCACCCTGTTAACCTGACAACAGAGTATTTCGACGAGATCGCAAACAGCGGGGCGCCATTTGCACACTCCTTCGCAAATGACAATCAGGTCCTTGATATGATCGACACCAAGCTGTTGAGGCGAGCACCCGACCAATTCACGCCGGGTGGATGGTGCCTGGGTAGCTCGGTAGGTGGAAAAGACCCCTGTACCTTCTTTGGAAGGTCCTTTGTTCTCAGGCCGACGAAGAGTTCGGCGAAGCTAGAGAAGTTGCTGTTGAAACTTTTGGAACCTGATAACTTCAGGCCTAAACAGTGTATATAACACTCATGTTACATGTAGCCAGTTCTAGAATTTTGGTAGTGTTCAGGGGCAAAAGCGTTGATGAGGTCGTCGTTTTGATTGTTTCGGTGGTACGCACACAGCGTGTTTTTGTATACTTGCAGCTGGAAAGCTCAACAGAAGTGACTGAAACTATACATGTAACCATGTTGTTTGGTCTCTTCTCTAAATGTGCATACATCCAGGGTCCAGACTCGAGAGAGTCCACGCTCACAGGAAACTGGGAGATTTAGGGCCGGGGCCGGTGCTAATTTTATTTGGGATGTAAAAATAAGTAAGATAATATGTCTAGGCAGTTGGAGTTGAGCTTTTTTATTTTTTAATCTATTTTAAAAATATTTTAAAGATAACTTTTTTCTTAACTTTATTTTCAATTTTGACTCATTTGATTACGTTATGACTCGTGGTGTGACCAAACTATGTTGTTACGTCATCGATTGCGGCGTGGTTATACTTGTTATGATAGTCTTTTGAGCCAATATGCGGTCATTTTGGGCCAAATCCTGTTACGCTAAGAGAAGTGGTGTGACAACATTCGTTTGCCACGCTAAGATCCGTGGTGTGACAATATACTTTTGTTATGCCGCGCGTTGTGACGTGGTTAAATTGCTAAAATGGTCAGAATTGAAAATAAAGTTAGATAAATATTATCTTTAAAATATTTTTTAAAAAAATAGATTAAAAAAGTTCAGACGGTTGGCGCTTTGGCGGTGAAAATCTGCGGAGAATCAGATAGCTATAATCTCAGGCAATCACATGTGTGAGCATCCAGTCGGCCCAGGAACAAAACGTAACAAGAATTTGGCGAGGCCTCTACTATGGAAAGTCCACTACGCATTTGCATTTAGGTACCCTAAGAAAACATCAATTGGACCGAATACTCTAGAACCCAGGCCCACAGTACTTTCTCCTGAGTTACCAGCTTCCGTAGGCCCTTGCACGCAAAACTACCGATCCAATTCTCTGCTCTCCCGAGTTCCAGAAACCACTCGACCCCCTTTTCATCATTTCCGGTGGTAGTTTTGCAACTAGTGGTGGAGCTAGAAATTAGATGATAGATGTGTACATTTCACATTCATAATTCTATAGTTTGTACGATTGTTTCATAACATTATAAATCCGACACATAGGTTCTAAATTTGTCAAAACCCAATGCAAATAGTTCACATAAAGTCTTATATGAATAGAAAATTATAAAATATGCAACTATGAAAAGAAAATTATAATACTACTTTACGCATTTTCATGTATTGAAAACATTTCATTACATCATCTTCACTAACCTTCAAGAAAATTTCTCTCTCAATAAATATGACTAAACAATCATTCAAGAATTGATCGCCCATTGTGCAAGTAGTCAAGTTCAAGAACACAACATTTTCACAACGTTGTGTTGTGCAGCTCTACAAGTTCAAGGACACATTAGCTAGGCTAATTATGAAAATCACTGAGATAGTGACTTAGTGAGATGGCAGACCATAGGTCCACTACTCAGTACTCTCAGACTCCAACCAACATACAGAATGCAACTCACATGCCACAACTCAAAGCAACTCACCTGCTTCACCAACACAGCAGGTTGGCAGCACACCAGCATCGGGCACTGGCCTTGTCCCGGCGTCCCAGCTCCCAAGTCCCGCGACATGCCGCGGTGCCGTCGTCCCACGCTCGCCACCGGCCGCCTACTCCCGCGTCGTGCCACCGACCGCCTGCTCCCAGCCTCCCACGTCACACCGCGTGCTTCCCTGGTCCTCGCGTTGGGGAATTGGGGAGGAGAGGATTGGAGTGGTGTATTCGGTTGGCTGTGGGTTGGAGTCTTGGACCGGCTGGTGAGGTAGGTCGTAGGCCATAGACGCGAATGCCGAATGGAGTCATCAATCATGGACCTTTGGTGGTGGCATGGTGGGCTAGGCTTTCATGAGAAAGTACCATAAATGCAGAAACATAGCCCATTGAATACTAATTCAATGAAGTCTGAAGAGTGACTGAGTGAAGAACCAATGAACTGATCCCCTGCTGTTCTTCTGATTTTTGAGATGCCGGTGCATACTCGGCACGCCTGCTGGTCCATCCCTGTTTGCAACACGGATCCAAATGGGTATATGATTGAACTCCATGTCCACCGAAGCTTTCCGCTCATCAAAAGCCACCATCACCAGCAAGCTATGCCCTACCAACCAAGGACCATCTTCCAACGCACTCTGCAGTCCACTCGGTTGATTGAAAGAGAATAAAAACATATTATCTCCCATCTCTTTGCATATCATACCTTTGATTGGACACCATATCTTGCCAAGGGTTTGGTTAATGCCCTCAGCATACACCGTCTTCCCTGAGACTACTTTTCCAATCGCCTGTCAGTCACCATCTCCACCGGGAGAACTGTCCCGTCCTCCTATCTTGATGCTCCTTTTTTCCACTGCTGACAGCTTTAGACCCTTCATCATGCCCTCCAAATCGTCTGTGTTTGCCTCCATCACACCGACGCCATTCACCACATCGTCAGAAGCCAAATGGGAACGAAATCGTTGTGGAACAACCTACCTCAAGATGCTAGGGAGCCCTAGATTCGAGACAGCTATCTCGAGTCACCCTAGGAGCCCTAGGAGGGAACCCACGACACCGAGACCTTTTTGCTGCTGTCATTGGGGACCAGATGGGGATGTTTCGGGATGTGGATGTAGAGAATGGGATGGCGGCGAGGAGGCACCTAAGGGTGAAAGTTCATGTTGACATCCGCGAGCCAATCCTACGGGGTGTCACACTGGAGGTTGATGATGATGGTGGTACTATTTGGTGTCCTTTAGAATATGAGTTGCTTCCGGAGTTTTGTCACATTTGTGGCGTAATTGGTCAAATCGATAAAAATTGCTGAAAGGGTGACCAGAGGATGAAGGAAAAACCTTACGGTCATTGGCTTCGTGTTCTCCTTCCTAAAAGAAGATACTCTGATGATATAAGGGATAGAATGTTGGAAATCAGTCGATCGGGTTGCCCTCACTCGTTTAGGAGCAGTGCTGATGGAGGAAAGAGCAACTATCCAGGGAGCTGTCAGGAAGGATGGGAGAAAAGGAGGAAAATAGAGAAGAGGTGGAGGTCACAAGAAGGGTTTAGTATTCCATTTCGTTAAAAAATTTGAGACCCACTAAAATTGGCAAATTTTGAATATTTCATTCTCAATTCGTCCAAAAAGCAGAAATCAACATTTGAAATTTGGCCGAAATTTGGCCGAACATGTGGTAGAGGCACAACGAAAGGCCAAATTCAAATGAAGTCAAATTTTTTGACCGAAAGGCCCAAAATTCGGGTGTGAGTGAAATATCCAAAATTTTGCCAAAATTTTGAACCCTGGTCACAAGTCCTTTAAAAAAAGTTAGCTAGTAACAAATCTGGAGGGAAACCGAAGCATTTGTGTTTTGTTGGGAAGGAGAAGGACAGTGTGGTGCCATCAGGGTGTAAAGAGGTGGTGGAAGTTGGTAAATGTCAGTCACAGTATGTACACTGAATGAATGCTAGTTTGGAGTTGGGCAAATATGCTCCCAGCCAAATGAACATAGGAGATGGTGTGGTGGACATGCAAAAGGATAGGGCAACAGCCCAGTAAGATCCTAAAGCAAATGTGGATGCCACGATTAATAAAACAAATGACACACCTAAGAATCTGATGGGGACTTTCTAGAAGAGGGAGAGGAAGAGTAAACAAGAACCAATAAAGGTTTTGCACCCAAGTGAGAAGAAAAGGGCGGCTATAACAATGGAGGTAGAGGAAGAGAGTGTCCAGAAGAAGTTCTGTCGGGATGGGGGCTATAACAAGTTGTTGTTTCCAATGAAAAGGCGGGACTGTTGGGACAGTCCTGCTAGAACCAATGAAGCTTATAGCGTGGAACTATCGGGGGCTTGGGAATCGCTCGACTTCTGGATCTCCAGACGCGGGAGGATCCCAATGTCCTTTCCTTGTCTGAAACCAAGATGGACAAGTGAAGGATTGAAAAGTTTAGGTGGATCATGGGCATGACAAACATGGTGGTGAAAGAAAGAGACGGAAAGAGTGGAGGTCTGGTTTTATTCTGGAAGTCTGTGGTGGATGTTAGCTTGTTGGGAGTGCACAAGAGATACATAAATGTGGAGATTAAGGAAGTTGATGGAACTCTTTGGAGAGTAACATGAGTTTATGGTGAACCGTAAGCTGATAAGAAGGATGCGACATGGAAGGCGTTGAGAACACTAAAAAACCATGCTTCATGTATGTGGTTATGTTTCGGTGATTTCAATGAAATCCTATTCCAACATGAGAAGCAAGGCGTGGCAGCTCGACCCCAAATGTGTATGGATTGCTTTTGGGATGCTTTGGATGACTATGAGCTAGTGGATGACTTAGAGAAATCACAGCCACAAGTGGGATAAATATATCAGAGAGCGACTAGATCGAGCTGTCTAATCACTAATGGCGGTCTCTTTTCCCTCTGTACAAGGTGACTAATGGTGAGCCTCGGCACTCTGGTCATAGGACAATTATGGTGGATACAAATGGTGGTACAACTGATGGAAGCCAAAGATGGTCACATAATACTTTCAGATTTGAGGCCCACAGGTTGCAAGAGGAAAACTGTGAGTAAGTCATGCAAGAAGCATGGAAGGAGGCTTTTGAAGTAGGGATGTGTCATGTTAGTGACCGTCTAAGGCGGGTAGCAAGTGATCGGGGTGATTGGAACAAAAATGTCCTTGGTGACTTTGGAAAGAGGATAAAAGAAATAAAGAAGTTATCTTTGTGCTTGCGTGCAGAACTGTCCTTGATCAGGTGCAACAAGAACATGTGTTGCGCTATAAACCGGATAGATTGGAGGAGCAAAAGGAGATGTACTGGAAACAAAGATATCATATTGATTGGTTGCGTAAGGTGACAGTAATACAAGTTATTATTATGCTTGTGCATCGGAAAGGAAAAAGCGCAATCGTATCAAGTGGCTGAAAAAAGAAGATGGTTGCTGGGTGGAGAATGACATGCACCTTCAAGAATATATAGTATCTTATTACAAGAGGTTGTTCAATTCACAACGGTGTGACCGGGCGTGAAGAAGTTTTGAACATAGCCACCTACAAGGTTACTGATGGTATTAATGCTTCCCTAATGGCTGAGTTTACACCTCATAAGGTTAAAGCTGCTCTTGACAGTATTGTTGACATGAAAGCTCCAGGTCCGGA
The DNA here is from genome assembly GCA_036346255.1 of Ampelocalamus luodianensis. Classification (NCBI taxonomy): domain Eukaryota; kingdom Viridiplantae; phylum Streptophyta; class Magnoliopsida; order Poales; family Poaceae; genus Ampelocalamus; species Ampelocalamus luodianensis. The sequence continues at coordinate 17,916,629 of CM070622.1, read as the reverse complement.
TGGTGTGTCATCGATCTTTTTCAAGAGAATTTGGGAGATGGTAGGAAACAAAGTTCAGCATGAGGTCCTTAATGTGCTAAATGGAGGTGTTATGCCAGAAGGGTGGAATGATACAACAATTGTTTTGATACCCAAAGTAAAATAACCGGAGAGGATTAGAGATTTAAGGCTAATCCATCATTGCACCATTCTATACAAAATCATCTCGAAGGTTTTAACCAACAGGCTAAAGGTCTTTCTCACTGACATTATCTCACCGAACCAAAGTGCATTCGTCCTAGGACGGTTGATGACAGACAATGTACGAGATGACTCATTTGTTTTCTTGTAGCATAAACATACTGGAAGAGAAGGATACATGGCACTGAAGTTGTACATGAGTAAGGCTTATGACCAGGTTGAATGGGATTTTTTGGAATGCATTATGTCTCGATTGGTTTCAATCAGAAGTGGGTGCAACTTCTCATGAACTGTGTTCGGTCAATCAAGTATAGGATTAAGGATAATGGTAAGCTTACCGATGAGATCATTTCAAAATGTGGTCTCAAACAAGGGGGTCTACTCTCACCATACTTATTCTTTCTTTGTGCAGAGGGGTTTTCCTCTTTACTTCACCATGCTGAAGTTTCAAATATGATACAAGGAATCCAATTGTGCCATGGTGCGCCAAGTCTAACTCATCTCTTGTTCGCAGAAGACTCTTTGATTCTCATGGGAGCGGATGAGGAAAATGCTCAACATCTACAACAAGTACTTGACCTATACGAGCAATCTGGGCAAAATATCAACAGAGAAAAATCATCAGTTATGTTCAGAAAAATACATCGATTACAGCCTGCCAGGAAGTTATGAACATGTTGTCGCTTTCCTCGGAGGGTGCAAATAAAAAGTACTTGGGTTTACCCATTTATATTGGTAGATCGAAGACAAAAGCTTTCCAATACCCGAAGGATCATATTTGGAAAAGCTTGTTGGTGAGTTCGTATTAGAGCCTAATAAAGAAGTTGAATTAGAGTCGGATTGTAATTTTGGACTATAAATAAAGGGTGGGGGTCCTACTTTTGGACTATAAATAAAGAGTAGGGTCCTATGGGACTACACACGCAATTATTCCCAGAAAATCCACATGGTTTTAGAGCCAAACCCTAATTCCTAGACTTACCTGAGATCCAGATTTGTCATCACCCATCCAGACCCGTCGTCGTCCATCCACAACCGCCACTGCCCATCCACAACCACCACCTCGAGCTGCACCGCGACTGTGCCTTGTGGGCGTGCACACCGCCATCACCGCGTGGGCCGCTGGATGTGAGAGCACGAGGGCTGCCACCATGCCATACCGCACCTTGTGGGCGTGAGCCGGGGAACCTATCGCCGTTGCCTCCTCTAGGGTGGTCGCAAAGGACAAAGAAGAGAAGTGTCATCGCCTCCCTAGGGTGGCTACCGAGGAGGAAGAAGGGGAGGAGAGAAGCCGAGTCGGAGTAGTGAATCCGGAGTCAGCCAGAGGAAGAATCTGTGTTAGAGCCGAAGGAGTTGGGGATTCTCTATTTGTTCGGAGACAGAGAGAGAAGAAGAGCAAAGCAATAAAAGGAGTTGGCCGGAGAGAGAAGAAGGGATTCTCTGTTTTGTTCGGGAGAGAATTTTTATATGTTACGGCTTTACAAGATTTGGGTAACCGTGTAGTCAGTTCGATAGAACGTTGATGCGTGAAGGATTGTCGTGATCGTGAGAGATACGCATGGCATATCTTGGTAGTGATTGGGATTGCCGTTGTTTAAGAAGATGATCCCTAATGAGATTGAGGCTGTGAGGAAGGAGGAGGAAGAAGCCACACTGGGGCAGTAGATGGCATGCCCTATACGGCTATCCTAGAAGGACTGGATTTGTTGCAAAATAGCCTCATTTGGCGGATCGGTGACGGATAGAGTATTAACATATGGGAGGACCCATGGTTACCGCACGGAACGAAAAGGCGCCATAGTTCCTGCCGAGGTCAGAATATTCTCCAATATGTATATGAGTTGATTGATCCAAGCACAAATCAATGGGATACAGAGTTGGTAAATCAGATATTTAATGCAGAGGACTTGGCCATAATTCTATCGATACTAGTGAGAGATGTGTTACAAATCAACCTCTCACTAAGATAAGATGAATACTCTACAGTACATATACTACAGTGAAAGCCCTAGAGCCTATGGGCCTTATACACATGGGCCATATACAGTTATACACATATATATAACACCCCCCCCCTTCAAACTCAACATGGATCAGGAGGATCTGAAACATTGAGTTTGGAGAGATGGAAACGATGTTGCTCTCGGGTTTGAGCCTTAGTGAAGAAATCAACAACTTGAATCTCAGAAGGCACAACTTGAATCTTCTGTTGACAATAAAAACGTGTGAAAGATGCATCCACACCAATGTACTTAGTCAGCTCATGCTTCACTAGATCAGTAGCAATCTGTATATCACTAATGTTGTCACACAGAAAAGATGCAGGAGTACTGCATGACACACCAAGATCAGCTAAGAGCCAATGAAGCCAGACAATCTCTGAAGTAGTAGTGGCCAACGCTCGAAGCTCAGCCTTAGCAGTAGATCGTGAAACTGCAGTCTGTTTCTTGGACTTCCAGGCAATAAGCGAAGACCCAAGAAATATACAATAGCCACAGATAGATCATTGATCAACAGGACCACTTGCCCAAGTCGAGTAAGAGTAAGCATAAAGTTGAAGTCGATTTGACCGAGAATAAAAGAGACAACGATCAACAGTCCCTCGTAGATTGCACAACACACATAGTAGGTGAGCATAATGAACATATGTGGGAGCAGAAATGTAACATCCCAATTTTCAGAGCTTAAAAATCTTTTAATAGTTAGTAGGAAGAAAATTCACCATTTGGATTTTATTTGAATTTAATTTCAAAAGCTTAATATTGGACTTTACAATCAAGAACATTTAATGTGAATAATCCCAACATGAACAATAGCCAAAACTATTTTATTTGGGTTCTATGTGCTCAGATATATTTTCTAGATTTTTCTAGAATTTTTCTGAGTTCATTTGCTATATTCTATTGCCCATTTGAATTTCTGGTATTTTCTAAATTAGAAAACCTATTTAAAATCTCGAGAAAATCAATCGGGCGAATTCTTAACTCGGCCCATTCTCCTCCGCCGCCGCCCGGTGCGCCGACCCGACCTCGCCGTGTGATCGGCGCATGTCTGCGACATGCGGGCCCGCCTTGCCCGTGTGGGTGGGCATTGCCCTCTTCCTCCGGCGGTGGACCGCCGAATTCGTCGTCTCGCGCGCTTCTTCCCGAGTCCGAAGTCGGCGCGTCCGCCATTGGAGCTTCTAGAAACCTCGTCCGACAACGTACTTTCCTAACTAAAAACCTCCGGATTTCTGTGCCAAACTCTATCTCTAACCTCACCGCACCCGTATCTGCACTCAATCGGGATCGAAACGGACTCTATCTCCGTTTCGTTTTCAGCAGAAATCCCCAATTTAGGGATTCCTTATCCGGGCACCCGACCCTATCGCGACACCTCCGCAACCAGAGCCGCCACCTCATCCTCCGAGCCTAAGCGTCGCGCGATTGGAGTTCTAGGGTTTCGCGCCGCTCTGTTCTTCGTCGTTTTCGCCGCCGTCGGTCTGCGTCGGAGCTCGCCATTGCACCACCGACATCGCACGAGCATAAGCAATCTCCTGGTGCTGTCCCGCCAGCGAGCATCGTGGAACTCCGATCAACAACAACCGAAGCGCTCCTCGCTTGAACCTCGGGTGTCTCGCGCTCGTGAGTGTACCATCGGGTTCGCAATAGCAAGGGCTTAAATGCAGTACCATCGGACCTCGCCGAGCGCCGCCGATCGCCGTTGGCATGCGGTCGAGCGCCGCCGTTTCCATTGTCGTCCACGTCACCGCCACCTCGGCCGCGGCGCTGCGTGTCGTCTGCGTGGAGCCCGTCGGCGTCACGTGCGTGGCCACGGCGACCACCGGACCGAGTCCGAGAGCTCGGTGGACCTAGTCCACCGTGAGCCTAACCGACATGGGTCCCACATGTCGAGATTTCTTTATTATTTCTTTTCGGAAATCCTCGCGGCGTCGACTGCGCATTAAATCTGATTTTCCTTTAGGAAAATAATTGATAAATTCATAAAATCTGATTTTCACATTTTATGAAATTTCAAACTTCAAAGCTCATAACTTTTGCATCCTAACTCCGATTGAGCCCATTCAAATTTCTAAATTTGTCTAAATTCAAGCTCTATTTATCTGAGATTTTTATTTAATTTTTGGAGTTTGTTTTGCCTCTGTTATTCATTTGTTTTGTTTGTTTTTGTCTCGGTTGCAGTAGGCGTCGTTCGTCGGGAATTTTGTGGAGGAAGGAGCACCCCAATTTCAAGACCAGTACATAGACCTTTTCCAAGGCAAGTCATACCTTTGATCATCTTAAACCCAGTTTTCAAATTACTTTGTGTTAAATTATTGCATTCTACTTTAATTATTTATTTAAATGCTTTGGGCATAGTTATTATCAAATTGTTATCACACCTTGGCCTTGTATGTCATAATTCCTTGTCACCTAGATTGGTTATGAGTTGGTAATATCATAGCACCAACATGGGTTGGTTAGATCGAGTACAATTGCTTAGCTATGCCACGGGTCATCATCACATGTAGGTTGCAAATATTAATTATGACTAAGTGACTATGGAACTTCGTGTAAAAGCTGTGTGCTATGTGTTGTTACTTCGTGATGGCATGTGTTGCACTAAAATCAAGCTGGGTGGTAAAGGATTTAGACCGAGGCAAGTGGTGGAGACGTGTGACATGGTGGTCTATGTGATGGGAATGATGGTCTTTGTGACTTAGTTAGAAAATAGAAGTCTTGCCTTGGTCAATTAAGGACTTAACTTTGTGCGCCATTGAACGAGTCTTCTTTCACGACCACATGCCGGTATGGGGCGGGCCTAACTTAGTAAGTTATGGATTCGGCATTGATGTTCGGTGGATAGGTTAGGGTGTGTGACAGGTGGAGGTGTGACTACTTGGTGGTTGCATCGCGGGGCATTCGTCTTCCACGTCCGGTGGTGTGTGTTATACCAATTCTATGTGAGTTGGTATAGCGGTTTGTAAGCACTGCGGGAATGTCAATGTTTGAGATGAAGTTTCGAACTGTTTTATTACGATGGTGCTTGCTACACTAGTTGTATCTTGTGGGTAAAGTGTACAACCTCTGCAGAGTGTTAAACAATCTATTCGAATAGCCGTGTCATGGTCATGGACATGCTCGAGGATTTCACACAGGTACTTTTCATAAAATCTTTGGGATGGGGGCATGTGACCTCAATCATATGGCTATGTGAAATAATCTGTTTAGTGTGTGTCTTTGTGGAAACAATGTTAAATTATTATTGTCTATTTGTTTTGAATTATGTTTTCAATCTATTATTCGTATTCAATTGCAAATGTTGCTTTTATGCAAAAGAACCACGAAGCCTTTTCTTTGGAATAAGCTGCATCTATACATTGCATTACGTGGTATGATTTGCGAGTGCGGTTGTGTACTCACGCTTGTTGTAAAACTTACGCCCAAACCTACTGAAGAGGAGGAGTCTCGCTGCTTTGAGGAGGAGTTGTTGAAGGCGATCGTTCGTTAAGGTCGGATCGATCGGTTGCTGTGGTGAATTGGTGGGATCTGTTGGAGTTTTCCGTTCATTCTTTGTTTTATTCTCTGTTAGCCTGCGTGGCTTAATAAGTGTAAACTTCGACCATAAGGTCAAAACCCTTATTTGTTATTCAAACTAATCGTTTACTTTATTTATCGCTTGTGTGGATCGATATTTACTGTGTTAACCACTGTGTGCACTAGCGTGATCTGGACTAGTGCGGTATACAGAGGGTTCCAAAATCGTAATTGCAGGTTACTGACGGAGGTGGTATCGAGCTATCTTGTTGTAGGTCTTGACCTTAGTTAGATTGGCCGTCTTTAGAGTGTCCAAATTATTTTCTAAAGGAAAAATTAACTTGCAAGGTTAATTAATTGCTTAACTCTCCTCATATCTCTCTCACCTCAACTATTGCTATAATCCTTTCTCTCCCATTTGTTTTAAAGTTGCTCTTACCTGTTAAATGCTGTCTTGACAGATGCCTCGTCTTGAGCTATGGTGGCGCAGCTGGGAGTCTGCTGCCGAGCTTTGGAAGGCATTGCGAGTTCTTGGAGGTTTTGATCGTCCATCGTGCGTCGGCAACCACCGGATTGTGAATGGACGAGAACAGTGGAGTGATTTGCCGCTTTGACGATCGCCGGGAGGAGCGACAAGGCGAGCCAACCTTCGCACGTCTCGTGAGGAAGATCACTTGGTGGAAGGTATCCACGAGTCGTCGCGCTTGGCCATGTTGCGTATCTGCGCAACATCTACGCATGGGAGCTTCAGGACACCGTCTTCCGTTACCACCCCAGAGCTGCAGCCGTGGACTTGCCAGCACGCTACCCATCCACAGAAGGAGAGAGCAACGCTACAGTCGTGCACCTCGCCCAGTTCGTGGCCGCCCAGGAGGAAGCTTTGGAGAGGACCATCACGGAGCTGGATCATGTCTATGAAGCCTTGCGGAGAGCTGAAGAGAAGGTCGCCACTCTGCAAGAGATCCTCGACTAAGTCCCGAAGAAGAGAAGACCCCGGGAGGATTCGAAGAAGATCGGAGGAAGGCCCGATTGAGCCGAAGAAGATGCAGAGCAGGAGGAGCCAGCGGAGCGGTTGCAGGAAGCGCTGTTCGCTTGCACGATTCGAGCATCGGATCGGTTGCCAAGATGCCGGCTCACTTCCGAGTCTACGGCCGTCAGGAGCGCCGCCGCGGTTGTGGAGGCTTTCTTGAGTAGTTCGTTTTAGGCTTCAGTTTTTCAGGCTTAGCTAGTTTCAGTTTAGCGAGTTGCTCTTTAGGCGGTAGTTTTGTGTGCTTAGGTCGTTGTTTCTTTTTGTGTGCGAGCATGAGCTGCAAAGGCCCTTAGGCATCTGTTGCAGCCATGCTAAGACCCTAAGTAATAAAGGTATTTCATTGGAGTTTCTTGGTTTGTGTTTTGTTGGGTTTAACCTACCCCTGCTTAGTTCTCAACTTATCTTGTGCTTGCTACCTTATCTAACACATGGAGCTTCGCCAGATGGTTCAAACTCGTCCATTGCGCAAGTGGTTAGGTACCCAGACCGAGAAGCAATGAGCAACCAAGTGCGAGGCAGATTCGCCACAAGCACCCCAATTGACACGCAAAACTTTGGAGCTTTCATGGCGGCACAAACTCGGTGATGAACACCATGATGACTCAAATGCAAGCTATGAACAACCAGGCCAACAACAACAACAATCAACGATATAGAGCCCGGTGCTCATGGTCACCATGGACCATCAAACTTGCGAAATTTATGAGGACTCGTCCACCAACATTTTACGGACACGTCTCTCGGTGGAAGCGAGCGATTGGCTCGAGTTATCGAAGGAAGGCTGGCGATCACCCGGTCAGGCGATCGTGAAAAGGTTACGTATGCCACTCACGGATGGAAGGCACGGCTGCTTGAATAGTGGGAGAACACGTGCCGCGCATGAAGCGCCACGAATATCACACAGGAAGAATTTTACGCCACTTTTCACCAGTATCATGTACCAGAAGGAATTATCGATCTGAAGAAGGATGAGTTCCGCGCTCTCAAGCAAGGAGCTATGTCAGTGTCTGACTACCTCAACAAGTTTTCTCAGCTAGCTCGCTATGCAGCAGAAGATGTAGCCACGGACAAGGCTCGCTAGAGTCGCTTTTTGAAGGGACTAAACACTGGGCTGCAAGTCAGTTTGATCGCCCATACTTTTTCTGATTTTTAAGAGCTGGTCAACAAAGCCTTTGTTTTGGAGGACAAACGCAAGGCGGCGGAGGATAATCAGAGCGCCGGATGGCTCGGCAAGGGAACCATCAATCACGCGAGAGGGCAAAACGGTGCAGCCACGGTTCAATGAGTTTCCACGGACTTTATTGAGCACTGCACCAACTTTAACACCCGTCCGGTGCTTTCGGAATTTCCGCAACCCTGCACTGTCAACCCCAATTCGAGAAGCAACCAGCAGAGCGCGCAAAGGTGCATTCGCTGCCGTCGGCGGACATTTTGCCAACCGGTGTCGCAAGGGAACAATCACTCCGGTATGCTTCAACCTTGGAGCTACGCCATCAAGACACAGCGCGAGCATCAATCAGGGCGTCACAAGTTGCGGTCAAGCGGGAGGAGTACGCGATCGGTGATCGAGGCGTGTCAACCACGTCACTCTGGAAGAGCCGGGAATCACCGGACGTCGTCGGGTAAGTTTCAGTTAACTCGTACTGCATCGGTTTTGTTTGATTACGAGCTTCGATTCGTTTGTTTCGGAATGTTTGCAACCAAGAATAAATTGGATGTTATGCAACTTAAGCATACTCTGTTAGTCCGATCGCCTAGAGCGAGCTAAGTACTAGAGTGGGATGTTTAGGAGCTAAGTTACTCATAGTGGAGTTGAGTTTCTAGCCAACCTAATTGTTCTAGACACCCAAACCTAGATGTCATTCTTGGCATGGATTGGTTATCAAGCACAAAGTCGTGCTAGATTGTGGCGAAGAGCCGAATGTGATCGAGGATGCCAAAGGAAACAAGGTAGAGTTTCTAGCCACCTCGATTCGTGATGGTCATTTGCTAGTAAGCAGTTTGAAGACCCTTTCCTTGGAAGAAGTACGATGGTCGGTGAATACCGGATGTGTTTCGGAGGAGTTACGGGAATGCCACGGATCGTGACATCGAGTTTGTTATCGACCTAGTGCCGGGGACGGCACCAATTTGAAGAGACCTTATCGGATGCCACCGATGAATTGGTAGAGATGAAGAAGCGGATAGAAGAACTTCTTGAGAAAGGTTTACGTGAGACCTAGTTCGCCGCCATGGGAGCGCCGGTGTTGTTTGTTAAGAAGAAAGATGGAAGTATGAGGATGTGTATTGATTACCGTTCTCTCAACGAAGTTACCATCAAGAACAAGTACCCACTACCGGATAGATGATCTGTTTGATCGGATGAAAGGAGCGGATTATTCTCAAAGATCGACTGCGATCGAGTTACCACCGACTAAAGATTTGTCCTAAGGATATACGAAAACCGCTTTCTCAACACGGTATGGACATTATGAGTTCTTAGTCATGTCCTTTGGTCCGACTAATGCCCTGCATACTTCATGAACATGATGAATAAAGTATTCATGGAATATTTAGACAAGTTCGTAGTTGTGTTCATTGATGATATTCTAGTGTACTCCAAGTCGGAGGAAGAACACGCGAGCATTTAAGGATAATATTGGAAAAACTCGAGAGCATCGGTTGTATGCCAAGTTCGATAAGTGTGATTTTGGAAAAGGAAGTGGATTTCCTTGGTCACGTGATGACAATGAGGAGTAGCGATTGACCCGGTAAAGTTAAGCGATGCTACATTGGGAGCGACCAAGACCGTGACTCAGATTCGCGATTTCTTGGGAATGGCGAGTTATTACCGCCCGTTTCATCGAAGGATTCTCATCGATTGCTAAGCCTCACGCAATTGTTGAAGAAGGAAAAAGTTCACTTGGACTCGGCTGTGAGAAAGTTTTCAAGAGTTGAAGAAGCGTTTGACTTGTTGATCTTGATTACGCGGATATTCGCAGCGATTTCGATATCTATTGTGATGCTTCGCGTCAAGGATTAGGATGCGTCGATGCAAGAAGGAAGAGCGCCGCTTATGCGTCAAGACGTTGAGACCTCACGAGGAGAATTACCCTACTCATGATCGGAATTAGTTGCCGTAGTGCATGCTTTAAAGATTTGGCGTCATTACCTCATCGGTGAATTGTGAAGTCTACGGATCATAAGAGTCTAAAGTATATCTTCACCATCGATTTGAACATGAGGCGAGAAGATGGTTAGAAGCGATCAAGGATTATAATCTTGGAATCCACTACCATCCGGAAAAGCCAACGTAGTCGCGGATGCTCTAAGTCGTAAGAGTTCTTGCAATGCTTTGGAAGTAAAGGAAAGTTGCCAGAACTTTATGAAGAATTTCAAAAGCTAAAGCTAGAAGTTGTGTTTGAAGGATTTGTAGCCAATTTGGAAGTCTGATCTACTGGAGAAGCGATTCGTGAAGCACAACCAAAGGATCCGTGTTGTCGAAATCAAGATCAAAATGGCGAAGGGAAATTCAAAGATTTTACCAAAGATGATCGGGATATACTCGGATTAATGGTCGTATCATGTACCGGATATCGATGGTCTAAAACGATTAATCTTAAAGGAGGCCCATGACTCAAAGTATTCGATTCACCTGGAAGTACCAAGATGTACCAGGATGTTAAGACTAAATTTTGGTGGCCAAATTTGAGGCGAAGTCGCGAGTTCGTTGCCTTGTGCGACACACCGCGAATGTAAAGCGAACACGAGAGACCAGCGGGTTTCTTTGCAACGTGAAGATTCGAGAATGGAAGTGGGAAGAGATCGGTATGGATTTCATTACGGTTTACCCAAGACCCAATCGCTACGATTCGATCTGGGTAATAGTCGATCGTCTAACCAAGGTCGCCCATTTCTTGCAAGTCAAAACCACATACTCAGGAGATCGCCTTGCGGAGTTGTACATGGCGAGTGTCGGTTTGCGGTGTGCCCAAGAAGATAGTGTCGGATCGAGGGTCGCAGATTCACCTCGTTTTTAGCGAGTTTGCATGAAGCCTTGGGTACTCATCTAAATTTCGATCTGCGTATCACTCCGCGAACGGATGGGCGGTGAAAGAGTCAATCGGATATTGGAGGATATCTTTGAGAGCTTGTGCTCTAGCTAATGCTACCGATGGGATAAAAGTTTGCCGTATCACGATATTTTAGTACAACAATAGTTACCAAGCTAGTGCGCAAATGTAACCATTTGAAGCTTTATGCGGTCGTGCTGTAGAACCCGTTGAATTGGTCGAAAGCAATTTGAGCGATCGGTTTTGGTCGGACATCATTCGAAGCGAGAAGAGCAAGTGGCCATGATCGGAGAAAGATTGAAGATAGCTCGGTCCGAGCGGAAGAGCTATCGCGATAATCGTCGCCGTGATCTCGATTTTGAACCGAGGATTTCGTTTATCTTGAGTTACACCGCTCGGAGGTGTCAAAGGTTTCATGCCAAAGGAAGCTTGCCCTAGGTATGTTGGTCCGTTCAAGATTTTTGACGTCGTGGAGAAGTTGCTTATTAGTTGGAGCTGCGCGATGCGTTAGCGAGTGCATGATGTCTTTCATGTCTCGCAGTTGAAGAAGTGTCTTCGTGTGTCAGAAGAGCAAGCCCCGTTGGAATCAATTGACTTGAAGGAGGATCTTACCTACAAGGAGCGGCCAGTCAAGATTTTGGATGTTGCGGGCGCCTCACAAGAAGCAAGGCGGTTCATTTTTGCAAGGTTGGTGGAGCAACCACTCGGAAGGAGAAGCAACGTGGGAGCGTGAAGAAGAGCAAGCCGAGTTTCCTAGCCTTTTCTCTAGCTAGCCTGAATCTCGGGGTCGAGATTCCTTTAAGGGGGGAGGTTTGTAACATCCCAATTTTCAGAGCTTAAAAATCTTTTAATAGTTAGTAGGCATGTGTGCTATGTGTGCTATGTGTTGTTACTTCGTGATGGCATGTGTTGCACTAAAATCAAGCAGGTGGTAAAGGATTTAGACCGAGGCAAGTGGTGGAGCGTGTGACATGGTGGTCTATGTGATGGGAATGATGGTCTTTGTGACTTAGTTAGAAAATAGAAGTCTTGCCTTGGTCAATTAAGGACTTAACTTTGTGCGCCATTGAAGCTGAGTCTTCTTATGCGACCACATGCACAGTATGGGGCGGGCCTAACTTAGTAAGTTATGGATTCTTGGCATTGATGTTCGGTGGATAGGTTAGGGTGTGTGACAGGTGGAGGTGTGACTACTTGGTGGTTGCATCGCGAGACGATTCGTCTTCCATCGTCCGGTGTGTGTTATACCAATTCTATGTGGTGGTATAGCGGTTTGTAAGCACCAGGAATGTCAATGTTTGAGATGAAGTTTCGAACTGTTTTGTTACAAGCTGGTGCTTGCTACACTAGTTGTATCTTGTGGAGTAAAGTGTACAACCTCTGAGTGTTAAACAATCTATTCGAATAGCCGTGTCATGGTCATGGACATGCTCGGGATTTCACACGAGGGTAGTTTTCATAAAATCTTTGGGATGGGAGTGTGTGACCTCAATCATATGGCTATGTGAAATAATACATTTAGTGTGTGTCTTTGTGGAAACAATCATTAAATTATTATTGTCTATTTGTTTTGAATTATGTTTTCAATCTATTATTCGTATTCAATTGCAAATGTTGCTTTTATGCAAAAGAACCACGAAGCCTTTTTCTTTGGAATAAGCTGCATCTATACATTGCATTACGTGGTATGATTTGCGAGTACGGTTGTGTACTCACGCTTGTTGTAAAACTTGCGCCCAAACCTACTGTGAAGAGGAGGAGTCGCTGCTTTGAGGAGGAGTTATTTGAAGGTGATCGTTCGTTAAGGTCCGGATCGATCGGTTGCTGTGATGAATTGGTGGGATCTACGTTGGAGTTTTCCGTTCTGCTGTTTGTTTTATTCTCTGTTAGCCTGCGTGGCTTAATAAGTGTAAACTCGACCATAAGGTCAAAACCCTTATTTGTTATTCAAACTAATCGTTTACTTTATTTATCGCTTGTGTGGATCGATATTTACTGTGTTAACCACTGTGTGCACTAGCGTGATCTGGACTAGTGCAAGATATACAGAGGGTTCGTAATAAATGATGCAGGTCCCGACAAGAAACAAACTGGCTGAGCACATGAATAAAATGAGCAATATCAAGACGTGTCACTGCAAGATAGACAAGACTCCCAATAATATGACGATAACGAAAAGGGTCTTCAAGCAAAGTGTCATCAGTAGGACGAAGCTCAAGATGGAGCTCCATAGGAGTGGCAGCTGTTCGACTGTCAATGAGACCAAAACGAGCAAGCAAATCCTGAATATAGCGCTGCTAGGATAGGTAATAGCAATCATATGTGCGAGTAAACTAAATCCCCAGAAAATAATGTAGAGGACCCAAATCCAACATCAAAAACTGCTTACTGAGCCGTTGCTTAACAAAAGCAATGTACTCCTTGTCATCTCCAGTAATCAGCATGTCATCAACATAGAGTAAAAGCATAGTACTATCACGTGGAGATGTATGAGTAAACAATGCAGGATCATGATTACTCGGGGAGAAAACAACAGCTAACACAACTGAACTGAACCGCTCAAACCAAATACGATGAGCCTATTTGAGGCCATAAAGAGCACAACGAAGGCGACAAACATGACCAACAGGAGCCACAACACCCTGGGATGGTGTCATATAAATTTCCTCCTGCAGGTGTGAGGACCCGGAATATTTAACTAGTAACACTTAACCTCCAAATGGTTCTAGCATCACTAATTAAACATTCTAAGCCTCGATAGACATATGTTTCCCAGAATTGCTGCATATGCACATCATCACAAAATTACACATCATTTCCATACACATACAACACTAAGTTCAACAGCGACATACATAAAGTAAAGTTATTACAAAAGAGCCGACCGGGCAAATAGAACAATATACAAGAGTGACAGCGGAAGCAAAAGCGCCATAAGATGGCTGGAACAAAAGTCGACCGGTTAGCCACACAAACCACAGGGCAACCGACCGGGCCGCCAAGCTAGTCGCCCCGCAAGCTACCACAACACAGCTCACAAAAGTGAGGCCCCTCAAGCTCACCTTCTTCCTCTGCAACAATTATATTTAAGCAAGATAGCCGAGTACACAAGGTACTCATAAGGCGACGTGTGGAATAGCGGACCTATTCATAAACTACATAAGCTTATTTAGGTGGAGGTTGTATGTCTCATTTTGCATAAAGCCAACTTTATTTGCAATAATGTAATACATTTGAAAGCAAGTTTACAAATAAATTTTAATGTTGAAGGTAACAGCGAAAATAATGATAAATACAAGTAACCACCTAGAAGTGACTATCCCAATAGCCACCACAACATAGGAAAAATCCCAGATTCGTACCACCCATCAAGTTTTAATTAAAAGGTTGTAGTCTAACTCTTGAAAGACCTTGTCAAGCGTGTCCATAACCTAGGACGAGGCTATTCGAATAGTTTTAACCCTGCAGGGGTGTACCAATGTACCCACACTTCAGACCGCCTTTAAGCCACAAAGCACACTTCCGAAGGTATGCCAGAACAGCTAAGTCCTACGAGATGCTTTCCAATATTGTGCATTGACTACGAGCCGCTCGTATGGATAGAAACCCATACGCTTACATTACAAGCCGAAAGACAACCAGGCATCACGGGGGAAGCCTTTCGGACACTACAATGCTCCCAGCACCATCCCTCCTGCGACTCCCTGCGACCCGAAACCAATACACGCCAAAGTACTAAGTCAAGAGAGGTCACATACCCTCTAGTGTGGTTAGCACGCACAAATGCTTGGTTTAGTGTAACAAGATGTTCGGTACTTGTTGACCCGGACACCATTCCAGTCACACCCATAATCACACCAATCATACCATTGTGCCCAAGTCTAAAACAGTTTTGTTTTCAGTTTTAGTTTTCATAAGTAGACATGGCACAAGGCTGAAATCATAAATCATAATAAGTTTGATGTGATCAAGGTTATCGACAAGTCGATAACCGCCCATTTCTACCGAAAGCTAAGCATGGCTAAGCAATTAATTCGCAACTACTAAGTGACAAGAGCTCATCCACGAGCCCTAATCACAGCAATAACCTAGGCTCACGGTAGTAGAGAATAATCATTTGCTAAGGACATGCATCTACTAGGTCAACTAACGACAATAGTTTAACACAAAGTAGCAATGCATACATAGAATTTGTAATCAACATAAATACTTAAAATACTGGGATTAACATGATCAAACTGCTTGCCTTGCTGGTCTTGCTCTTGCTGCAGAGGGGGATTCTCAGATTCAATATATTCTTCGGAACCTAACGCGAAAATGCGATAAAACCAAATAAGAACGAAGAACACCAACAAAACTCAATAGCAAAAGACATCCAAATCCCAAGAAATTTACACAGCAATTATAGGTTGATTTTAGACAATTTTAGAAACAAGAATCACTTCATTTGGACTAAGCATGAAAAAGTTATGGCTAAAACTAGTTCTCTCAGCCTATAAATTCCCTAAATTAATTATTGGTACTATTCATGGCGAAAATTTCTACAATGATCTAAGCTCTGAAATTTTTATAGCAAGTAGATTATGACATCCTAATGACAGCAAAGTTGAGTTTACCAAATTTGGAGTTATAATGATTTACTTATGATTTTTCTAAGTTGTAAACCTAGCACATTATATTTTTCCAGAATCATAAACATCCTCAAAACCTATTTCATATTAAGGTACACCAACAGAGGAATTTAACAAAATTGATTTTGCACATTTTGGAGTTGTACAGAGAAAAGATATGCATTTACAAGTTTAATTCTATTGTTGGGATATTCAAAATTGCGAGAAAACAAGCTATTTGAGTTACACAATTTTCTGTGATGAGAACATGCTCAATTACATTTTTATATTAAACTACTGAGGCATAAAAATTTATTACAGTGGAAACATCTAAAAGGAGTTAAAACGATTTAGTTATGAATTTCTAAAGTCCTGATACAATTTTTAGTTGATAAATAAATACTTACAGAAACGAAATCCAACTTAAACGGAAATAAACGACGAGGACGCTCGTGGGCCGTTGATGTGAAATCCAACGAGTCACACGCACGGAAAACAGCGCACGCGCGTGATCCCTAAAAGAGCCCACCGTTGGATCAAGATCCAACGGCTCACGAGGAAGGATGCAACCGGACGGTGCGGTTGTCTCGACGAACCACGACCGCAGATCTAAAGATGAACGGCCCTGAGCACATCTTCAATCGGAGAGTCCGATTGCACACACGATCTCAGCCGCAGATCAAGCGATGGACGGCCTAGAATGATTTAGGCAACCGGATGGTCCGAACGCATACCAGATCTGGGCCGCAGATCGCAAAATGGACGACGGTCCAAGATCGAAGTGCAATCAGGAGCGCTGACACGTGGGGCCGCATGTCAGTGACTGCGAGTCACACACGCAAGCTTTAACACACGTGCACAGTGCACGGGGTCCACATGGCAGCGAGACACAAGATTTATTTTAGGACAGGTAATTAATTACTAATGACCAATGATTAGTGATGATTAGCAATTAATGTGTCCTAACGATTTACACAGAGATGGACTTAGGGACTGAGGGCTCACCTGGCAGTGGCACAGGCTGACGGCTTCGGACACATTTATTGCTAACAATGATTAGCAATAAATAAACCCAAAATCAGCCCTGATGACTTCTGGTTCTCGGTTTTAGGCTTACGGGCCCACATGTCAGTGAGGCATTAGGCCAGATTAAGACACCATTAATACTTCTAAAGATTGGCAATGATTAAGCATTTACTGTGTCCTAATAAACTGACGACAACGGGAGGTTACGCCCGGCAAAACCGAGTGGCTTTCACGGCTTGTCGCCGGCGACTCCGGTCGCGGCGGCGTCCACAAAACACCAAAATGGGTTCGCAATAGCGATGCAGACCGAATGGTGATGACCTCGTCGGCGGTGGGGGTCTAGAACGCCGGCGAGCCGGAAAACACAGAAGGAAGCCATTTCGGCAAACGTGAAAAATAGCAAAATGCTCCGCTGCGGTCCACGAAAGCGAGTGCCAACACTTCTAGGTACTAAATAGAAGCTACCTGAGCCAAGATGAGCTTCAAAAGATGGTCGGAGAAGCTTGGACACGATGGAGTTCACCGGAGCCGAGGAAGATGAAGAAGAAAATGGCAACCTGAGCAACATGAACACCAATGGGTGATCAAAATATCTTCATAAAGGTTCCCATAAGCTCCACAAGTAAGTAATTGCAAAAGAACCACTTAAGAGTGGAGAAGAAAAGGGTGAAATCGTAGAAAATCTCCAAACTTAAAATTGAGTGATTCCTGTGAATGCAACCCAAAATCAAGTTAGGGGAAATGTAAAGAAGGTTGAGGAGCTCAAAAGGGTACAAGAAAGATTGAAGATGAACCACTGGACACCAAGACCGCCATTGGAGCTCTCGGGTCAACAATGGTGGTTTGAGGATTTGGAATAGTTTTGAGCCTAAACACAGAGAGTGAGCAAGGTGGAGTGTAAAGGAACACCAGGAGGAGTTAAGGGGACAATATATAGGGAAAGGATTAGGGTTTCGAGCAAGAACATGAGTCCATGGTGGGCTCGGTTCATGGTGCGGTCATGGACCAAGAAATAATGGGGGCAAGTGAGACTCGGGATGGAGGAGCCGAAAGCCTGGTGCGCATTTAATGTCCCGCAGAGAGACGTTGACGAGAGCAAGCTTGACAAGACAGTGTGAAGCTGCCCTCTCTCTCTCTCTCTCTTTCTGCCATTGCCTGCATGCGCCGCACGGCTAACCCAAGGAGGAAGAAGAACAGAAAAGAAATCATGGCCGTTGGATTGAAAATGGACGGTTGCGATTTAACTGGGTCCGCCGGACAGTCCGATTGTTTTCGAAAATCTGGACGGTTGGATCGAGATCCAACGGTCCCAATCGAATGGTGCAACCGCACGGTCCGAAAGCTTACACGAACGTGGGCCGCGCGATTTAGATCCAACGGCCAAGATTGCACGCGCGCTCTAAAGCGCGGCTCGGTGCGGCTAGTTGGTGAGTCGAGTCAAGTGGCTCGAGCGAGTCGACTCAAACCCAAGGAACAGTGAACCAGCTTTAGGTTTTGAATTAAGCTGAGACTTTTGAGGATTTATTAGAGGTAGCAAAATAACTCCAAAAATTCTGAAATTTTTGCAGGAGCTTGCTGACTTAGATATTGACCTTGCATAAAATTTTTAGAGGTTTTTCTGCATTGCATTTTTCTCCAAAAATTCTACAAGGTACTGGTTCCAGGTTTACTGAGAGTCAAACAGGTTTGACTGCCCTCCAAAAATATTCAAACAATTTCTAAAAATTGTGAAATTTTTCAGAGGAGTCACATACCATCCCAAGAACTCAGGAAAAATATTTCCAAGAGATGATCAAGAGGTTTGACAAGATTGTTCTTGAAAGCTCAAGATTTGGATCAAAAGACTTGTGACTTTGTATTTCCATAACTTCTTGTACAATACTTGTTCAGTACACATAGGAAATACATGATGTAAGAAAAAGTTTTAATTTCTACTCATTTTCTTACATTTGAAACACAAGTCCAAAATTGGGATGTTACAGCAGGTCACCATGAAGAGTGCCCATACACGATCATCAGCACTTCACCATACTACAGCATCCTTCGCATCAGTCTTCTCGGTTGAAGGCTCCGCCGTAATATATGAGAGAAGACAAATAGACCAAAGAAGCATGCGAACTGATGACGACCACTCACGATAATTCTGACCATCTAACTTGATATCTGAGGCCAGAAGAGCACCTCCTGTGCCGAGAGAATGAGAAGAAATAGAAATACCATCCGCTATTACACCAACTCTGCAACCAAAACCGAGGTAGTGCTGAAAAGCAGTGCCTCGTCCACAAATTGAGACAGAGCAGTAGTAGTAGCAGAGCAGTAGCAGCAGTAGTAGTAAGCAAAGTAGAACCTCCAATAGTAGTAGGAGTGAGCAGAGCAGAACCTCCAGGAGAGCAGACCTCCAGGCGCATGAGAGCAGACTGAAGCATAACCTCCAGGCGCACGGGAAAAACCCGTCCAGGCACAGGCGAGCGGGGCCTCAAGGCGCAGCGGCCTCCAAGCGCAAGCGTCGGAGAAAAAAAAACTCCAGGCGCGCGTATTCTCCGGGCGCGGGCGAGCGGAGAGCCGACGTTGGGGAAGATGGAGCCTCCACTAGTGAGCGAAAAAGCCAGCGTCGGGGACGTGGACCAGGTCGTTGGTGGTGCTCAAGGCGCCGTCGGCTGCGAAGGGATGGAAGTGGAGCTGGCTTTGGCGGAGCTCGTCGTCCACGTCCGGGGAGACGTAGGCGAGTGGAGAGGAGCTGTGGACCGCGCCGTCTTACCTCGGCGGAGAAGATGCACGAAGGCAAGCACCGTTCGGCGGAAGGCGGCGGCGTGCTCTGATAGCATGTTACAAATCAACCTCTTACTGAGATAAGATAAATACTCTACAGTACATATACTACAGTGAAAACCCTAGAGTCCATGGGCTTATGGGTCTTATACACATGGGCCATATACAGTTATACACATATACATAACAAGATGAAATAGACGATTTTGTGGCTTGGCATTTTGATCCTAGAGGCATCTTATCAGTAAAATCAGCATATCGAGTCTTTGTTGCCAATCTGGAGTAGAAATTATGCAGGGCGCAAGGTAGTACTCTTCAAAATCCGGCATCAAATAGTGGGTTTCAGTGGAAGAAGATTTGGGAACTTAAATGTCTCCATAAAGTTAATATGTTTGTATAGAGGATGGCACATAACAGTTTGCCTTTAAGAACAAGGGGCATTGAGTTGGACACACGCTGTCCGATGTGTTACAGAGTTGATGAAGATGGCGGCCACCTCTTTTTCAAATGTAAGTATAGTAGAGCTGGATGGCGAGAGTTGTTTATGGAGGATAAACAGTTACTTCTGGCTGTATGCACCTCTCCAAAGGAAGTTTTGCAAACCATCTGGCGTCAATCTGGAGAAAACCAAGTGAAGATAGTAACCTTTCTCTGGTGTTTGTGGAATGCAAGAAGCGGGGCTAATGCTGGCGAAGCTCTGAAACCGATCACAGATGTCTGTTTCCAGACCCAACCACATGCTTCAGAATTTCTTGAAGTCATGAGAAAAGCTCACGAAGTGAGGGTGCAAGATGAAACTCCTTGGTGTGCACCAACAGAAGGTTTTATGAAGACGAACATTGATGGAGCTTTTTCAAAGGGTGCAAGAAAAGGTGGTTGGGGTTTAATAATTCGGAACTCTGCAGGTCAAGTCCAGGGAGCGGGTGCCGGCAATATCATGACAGTAAACAGTTCTCTTTAGATTGAAACCGAAGCTTGTTTGCAAGTTTCAGTTTGCATGTGAAGCTGGAATGGGAAGAATTGAGATTGAGACAGATGCTTTAAATCTGAAAAATGCGCTTGAAAGCTCTAACAAGACCGGTCGACTTTGGGAGTTCTGTTTCGGAAGGCAAAGTTTCTGTTGTTGTCTCAGTTTTTAGATTTCAAAATCTTGTATGGTCCTCGATCCTGTAACAGGGCAGCCGATTCTCCGACAAAGTTTGGTGTGAACTTGGAACTGGGCTCGGTGATGTTATGCCCGGACTCGGTTTCGGTTTGTGTGCTCTCTAAAAGCATATACAATGGTATAGACAGCTGTTGTCTATAGCAGCACGAACCGTCTTAGCTATTCCTGGTGTCGTCGTTGATGCTTTGATGGGCTGTTGTGTTACTTACCGGGGCAGCTTCCCGGCGCCCACAAACTGTTCGACCAAATGTTCCTGCCAAAAGAATGTCTCCGTAGCGAAACGATGGTTTCATAGTTTCGTGCTATTTCCCCCGTTCAGTGCTCGTGCCCTCTGCAGCTGTTCTCTCGCTTTTGCAAATTACGAACTTTGCTTGTGTGAACTAGAAATCTCAACATTAGATTAGTACTTCGCTGGATAACATGCATCATATGCCGTTTCTCTCGAAGGAGAACTTTTGCAATTGCTTTGCAATATTAAAGCCACAGCACATGAATGCTACTATAGCAATGAAACACAAACACCATCTAACGCTAATGTGTCTTCACACACCTACATTGCTTGTATATTATGCATAGTAAAGTTATTCTCATCCATTATTGCTCTTGGGGCCCTTTCTTGCTTGCATTACCCACTATAGAGCTGATCTCACGTATTAATCGGTGGAGTGGCAGAATGGGTCGGAAGGCTGGTGGGCTGTACATAAACCCGAAGAAGTTTGGTGGTGTCGTGAAGCCTTGCATGGTGGAGATGGTGTCGTTCCTCAACTGCCTGGCCCTGAACAAGCAGAACGATGACTACTGCTTACTATTTAGCTTTTCATCTCTCAGATTGTTCACCTCACAACTTATTGTTCATCTGAACTTGAGAGTTAAAACTAGTCATTATTATGCTTCCTGAATCCCGATGCTTCCTTTTGTACTTGCTGCAGAAAGGGAAACCGAAGAACGCAGCACAAGTTCGGCTAGTTCCGATGATAATCAAGGCATTTCCTTATCATGTTGCCTTGTGCTGAGGTCCGGACGACAGACAATTTTCTTCTAAGTAGCCTTGCTGAAATGGAGCAGATATCTATGGGTGGGATTTAGACATGGGAATGTTAGTATAAACTATTATTATGTTATCGTTTGAAGCGGATGGCAAGACAGCAGTGCGGTATCAGTATGGCTTTATTCTGATGGAATAAACAACACTCGATCTTGGTCCTTTCCTTATAACTGTTGTGCTTAATTTGGTTGGGGTGTTTGTTCCAATTATAGCACTAGTCCTACTCGTGAACTGTCAATTGCAGCTCTGGTTGCATGGTGAGTTCCAGGCATTACTTATGAGCTTACACTCGACCATGTCTTGGGAATGAATTTACATGTTTCAACAATCCATCCAGGCCTACACAACAATAGGCTAGACTATATACATAGATCACCCAATCAGCAGTTTTCACTTTTTTTTGAACTTTTTAATTGTGCTGAAACCGGAAACTAAAAGCTAAAACAAAGTTACATAAGTTGTTAGGAGGTATGCTGTGTCAGTTGTACCACTGATTGTGAAATGTGGCTGAGTGCAGTTCCAGTTCTGGCTGCAAGAGTTTCAGCTTGTTACTGGATACTGGTATATCTGACGAGCTTACACTCAACCCTCTAATAAGCATTTTCGGTGCACCCTTTTTCGACAACTCCATCTCTGTATACAGAACAGTGAAACTATTCGAGCAGTTCGATCAAGGATCTCTCAAAATGACTTTCTTAAACTTACTTGGAAGATGCAAGACATCCAACTGATATAATAGAAGATTGCTCCACTGTCTCCAATTAAACCATGGTTCCGAAAACAAATTAAGATAGCATAAGCTAGGCTAGGGCCATACATATGCCCATGGCAGAAGCACTAGTACTAAATATCCACTGAGCGGGATGACAGGGTTGCGGAAGCACATTGTACGCGTAGTATTGGAGGGCCTTATTGGCCTTCGGCTTTCTTCATTTGCTCCTCGTCCCCGGCCTTGTACTTCTCGGCCTCCTGCACCATCCGCTCGATCTCCGCCTTGCTCAGCCGCCCTTTGTCGCTGGTGATGGTGATGCTGTTCTGGTGCCCGGTCGTCTTGTCCTCCGCCGACACCATCAGGACGCAGTCGGCTCCGATGTCGAAGGTGACATTTATTTCGGGAACTCCCCTGGGCGCTGGGGGGATGCCCCTTAGCGTGAATTTGCCGAGCAGGTTGTTGTCCTTGGTCCTCGAGCTCTCACCCTCGTACACCTGGATGAGCACGTTGGACTGGTTGTCCTGGTAGGTCGAAAAAAGCCGCTCCTTCTCGATGGGGATGGTGGTGTTCCTCGGGATCAGCACTGACATCACACCACCGACCGTCTCTATCCCGAGCGAGAGCGGCGTGACTTCGAGCAGGAGCACATCCCGCACTTCCTCATTGCCGTCACCGCTGAGGACGGCAGCCTGGACGGCGGCGCCGTACGCGACGGCCTCGTCGGGGTTGATGTCCCTGCAGAGCTCCTTACCGTTGAACAAGTCCTGGAGCAGCTGCTGCACGCGGGGGATGCGGGTGGAGCCGCCAACGAGCACGACGTCATGGATTTGGGACTCGTCCATCTCGGCGTCGCAGAGGCAACTCTCCACGAGCTCCATGCACTTGCGGAAGAGGTCCATGTTGAGCTCCTCGAAGCGGGCGCGGGTGATGGTCGCGTAGAAGTCGATGCCCTCGTGGAGGGAGTCGATCTCAATGGTGGTCTGGGCAGTGGAAGAAAGCGTTCTCTTCGCCCTCTCGCAGGCCGTCCTCAGCCGCCGGAGAGCCCTCGGGTTGCTTCTGATGTCCTTCTTCTTGTACCTCCTTAGGAACTCCCGCACGAAGTGTTTCACCATCTGGCTGTTGAAATCCTCGCCGCCAAGGTGGGTGTCACCGGCGGTGGCCTTGACCTCGAAGATGCCCATGTCAATGTCGGCCCCCGGATCAATGTTGAGAACGGAGACGTCCAAGGTACCGCCGCCGAGATCAAAGATGAGCACCTTCTTCTCTTTATCGCTGCTGGACATCCTGTCCAGGCCGTAGGCGACGGCGCCGGCGGTGGGCTCGTTGATGATGCGCATGACGTTGAGGCCGGCGATAACGCCGGCGTCGATGGTGGCCTGGCGCTGGGAGTCGTTGAAGTAGACTGGAACGGTGATGACGGCGTTCTGGACCGTCCTGCCGAGGTAGGCCTCGGCGGTCTCCCTCATCTTGACGAGCACCATGGAGGAGATCTCCTCAGCTGCGAACTGCTTCTCCTCGCCCCTGTACTGCACCACGATCATCGGCCGGTCGCTGGGACCCGAGACGACTTCGAAAGGCCAGAGCTTGACATCTTCTTGTACGGACGGGTCGCTGAATCGCCGGCCGATCAGTCGTTTCACATCTAGAAGAAATTGCTTAATGAATATGTGATATATATATATATATATATATAAGAAAATGGTATGGTACTCCTGGGAGTACGTACTCCTACCTCTCATATACCATTTAAATCGTATGATGATATCTCTTTGTCTATGTGAGTATACTCCAATAATGATGCAGTAAACTCTGCAAATTACGGCACACAAACATTTCCCCGCACTGGTGACGCAGCAATGCATGTTTAATTGGAAAAATGGAAAGCCTCATCATCTTTCCGGGAGTAACAAAAAAAAGATGGCAGAGATCTGAACAGGGGCCTAAGCATTTGGCAGCTGAAGAAAACAAGCTTCAAGCATGCATGCAATAGCGCGAAAGTAATGTCCGGCACGGTTCAAAACACCTGCCGAAAATCGGTCTTACCGCCCCTTGTAGAAATCCAAACCGACAAAAAAAAATGTTTTGGAAGAATTTTACCCAATATAAAAAAAATCAAAACCATGTCTAAGCACATATGTGCATGTAGCTTGGTGGTAACTTTGTTAGCCTAGGAGGAGGTTTTGGGTTCAAAATCATACTAATTTTTAGTTTTTTCTGTTTTAACTTCGAAAAAATCAAAATTTGAAATTTTCTACAGGCCCTACTGCTACTCTGGTAAAAATGATCACAAAACGGTTTTGTGAACCTGATTTCCGATCGTCCGTCCCTCCGCGTAGGGGCGGCCGCTCGTCGTTCAAAGAGATAGTAGGATCGAGTGCCTCAATGGTGTGGTGACCGAGCGGCAAACGCGCCACGTACGTACTGTTGTTCTTCCTACTCGGCTACTCCTATCTTCTAGTACTATCAATGAACATCTTAAGGGCATGTACAATGCAAGATGCTTATATATGAATGCTTAAAGAAAGAGAATGTAGCCACGTCATCAAGTATTTATGTAAAAGTTGTTTCCTCCAATGCAAGCATCTGTTTTGTAGGTGCTTAGATGATTGTATTATCTATTAATTATATATAGTTATATACATAAGCACCTCTTAAGCACCAATGCTTAATCAAGCATTGATGCTACAAAATAAGCACCTCATCTATCCTACATGGCAAGAAAAATCAGTTTTTCTTTGCTAAACACCTCTCTAAGCACCTGCATTGTACATGCTCTAAGAGACGCTACGTCTATATAACACAAGCACACAGCTTCGTGGGGCGTACGAACCGCTGCCTCATCATATATAGATAGACCCAAGAACTTCAGAAACTTAGCGTGTGACGAACAGAGACTGCCGGGGAAAAAATGGTGCGCGCAGGTTAATTTAGCACTGATTCTGATGTGATCTTGGTAGTGGTTCTCACCGAAGACGGTGTTGACGGGGTTCATGGCGGCCTGGTTCATGGCCGCGTCGCCGATGAGCCGCCAGGAGTCGGTGAACGCGACGCAGGACGGCGTGGTAAGGTTGCCCTGGTCGTTGGCGATGACCTCCACGCGGCCGTGCCGCCACACCGCCACGCACGAGTAGGTCGTCCCCAGGTCGATGCCGATCGCCGGCCCGTCGCGCTTCGTTGCCCCCATCAGATCACCACGCAACAGTCAGAAAATTCAGTTTAGCAGTAGCAGTAGGCCAGTAGTAGCATCAGAGAGGGTTCGAGCTGGATTTATAAGCTGGAGGAAGGCAGGTGGGCGGCTGCATGCAGTGGGAAAGCAAAGAGCTTATACTAGAATCGAGGTAGAGCGAACGTACTTTGGCATTAATTATACGAGCACAAAGATATCATAAAATTTCTCATCGAAAAGTATGTCTCCAGTGTTGAAATTTAATAGTTATAAATAAGGTTGAAAGTAATGCTAGCACTGATCTCCCGTAAAAAAAGTGTGGTAGAATACACACAGTCAACATTAATTAACTATATATTTATGAATATTTAGGTTGGTTATTGAGACTCAAAGTTATATTTTGAATACCATTATTGCCTAAAACGACACTAATTATTTCTGTTCAGTGGATGCGGAGGTTGGTCGTGCGACTAGGCCACCAGAGCATCTTCAGTTCACTATATCTATACATCTTTACTACTTTAAAAAAGACTCTAAGGGCGTATACAATATGAGATACTTATATACAAGTACTTAAAAAAAATAATATAGCCACGTCATCAAGCATATATAAAAAAGTCATTTCCTCCAATGCAAGCATCTCTTTTGTAAGTGTTTAGATGATTGTATTATCTATTAATTATATATAGTTATAAACATAATCACCTTTTAAGCATTGGTGCCTAATTAAGCATCAATGCTACAAAATAAACACCTTATCTGTTTTACGAGGCAAGAAAAATTAGTTTTTCTTTGTTAACCACATCTCTAAACACCTGCATTGTACATGCTCTAATAGTAATGAGTAAAGTGTTCTTAGCCTTCTCCCAAAAAAAAATATGTGCCAACTCGGGGGCACATACTCGATTCTCTTCCTATTTCTCGGCACGCGCCTTCTCCTTAACACCATCTGATTTCTCCCCCTTCCTCATCTCCGGTTGCCACCGCTCCTCCTCGCCAATTCCCTCATACAATAGAAAAAGGGGACCTCCGTTGGATACACAAGGGACTGAAGGATCCTCGAGGAGGGGTTCGGTTGATAGAAAATAAATGTGCATTACATGCTTGAAAAACTAAGTCTGTCCTATTACATGGGGAAGGTGGCTATTTATAGCCTCCGACAGGGTACACGAGATTACAAATCTACCCCTAGAAAGGCCCTCTACCCGTAGGGGCTGTAGGGACTTTTCCTACCCCTACGTATAGCCTTCGGCTCACGGTAGACCCTCTTGGCCTTGGTCCATCCGGTTGGCATGCCTGGTCCACCAGTGTCCTCCTTCCCTTCGGAGCATGCGGGATCCTGACTCCTGGGCCTCGGGGCGCCTCGGCGACCCTTCGGGACCTCCTCGAAGTCGTGCCTAACACCTCCTGGGAGGGGCCACTTTGCGCCACTGGTTGCAGGGCTCCTACGAGAGGCCCTGCAGTCTTCACCTGGCTACTGGGGCCGGTAGGGCCGCCCCTACGACATGCCCCTCGTGGTTGAGGTCCTGCTTCGTCACGGCTGAAATCGCGTACTTTTCCCGAAGGGTCCAAGTACCCCGTCCCCCTTCGGCCTGGCGAAGCATGCTTCCCCTCTTGGGTGTTCCCGGGGCACGGGTCGCCCCCGTTGTTATGGTGCCTGTTTGGGTACCGTGCGCCGGCGTCGGGTGTTGTGCGCTTTAATGCCAATGACTGGTGTTGGTGGCACGTTCTCGAGTGGTGTGTGCGCTGTTGGGGTTGTGTGCGCCATAATGGCGTTGGGTGGGTGTCCTGTTTGTGTGACATGCGTTGCCCGATGGTTGGTCCGCGACCCTATGGCTTCCCTATTTGCTCTGGGCCCTAGGCCTGGTGTGTGTATAAATAGGGGGTCGCCCCCCTGGCTGGTCTTTATGTGCCATTTGCAAACCCTAGCTCCTCCTTGTTAAGCTTGCATGTTCTTCCGCTGCGAGGACGCTTAGCTTCATTGCTCCATCCCTGTACCCCTAGGTTTTTGACATGACGAGGCGAAACAAGGATGGTGGCAGTGAAGTGGTATACACCGACGATCTTGGTCGCTCCCTTGTTATGGCGCGGGTGCTGCAGGCACTGAAGGATTATAGGAAGCTAGAGGACCTTGCAAAGGTGTGGGTCCCTGGACCGGAGACAATCCCGGAGCCCCGAGATGATGAGGTAGTTGTGTTCGTCGCCTATTTTGACGTTGGGCTTCACTTCCCCTGTGTCGGCCTGGTAGCAAATGCTCTTCGGCTGTACCGAGTGGAGCTGGCGCAATTGACACCTAACTCCCTCGTCAAACTGAGCGTCTTGGAGTGGGTCCTGCACTCTGCGGGCGAGTGGGGAGGAGCGCCTCTTCACATACCTCCACGGCGAGCGATGCCAGCCAAAGAAGAAGAAGAGCACCGGTGAGACGCTGAACTTTGGTTGCGTCAATTTCCAGCCGAAGTCACACTTTCTGAGGTACGCGTTAGCTCGGCAACAAAGAACCGCTAGGAGACTGATTAGACTTGACGGTGGTTCTACCACAAGTCCCATGTAGGCGATGGTCTCCGATTAGGCAGGGGACCAATTCAACCCACGGTCATCCTAGAGATTGTGCTGACGTCGAGGGAGGAGGGGCTGCTTCACCTGCTGCTCTCCACAACTCGAAGGCTCCCCACGTGGGACTTGGTGGAAGATTTCTGCACTCTTCGGGTATGGCCCCTGGCCCGGGGTTGGAGGGTGGAGCTCAGAGACCCCAAGGGTGGCCTCCCATCCTTCGTGGTGGATGGTAGCAAGGGTATGTGTTTTCGGCTTGGTTCTCCCCTTCTTTTTTTGGTTACTTTTTCATGAGGCAGGCCAGTTTTGCCAGTGATGCCTATCGACAAGGCCACACATGCCGCGAAGCAACTTCTCAGGCCCTACACCGGTGAGGATCATGCGAAGCGGGGGTTGGTGGTGCGGGAACCTCGTCTGAATAATGTGTTGTCGGTGTTTTAGAACCGATCTTACGTAAAGATTGTTTGATTCGGAGGGTCTCCACAATTGATCACGCAGACGAGAGAGACACGGGGATTTTTATACAGGTTCAGGCCTTCTCATGTGAGAATAATAACTATACTCCTGTGTATCTTGTATTGGGTATCTAGATTACAATCAGCCGAGGGCCTTACTAACTGTCTTTCCAAAAAGCCTCTCCTCTCTATCTCTAAAAGACACTTATTTATACTATGCAGTGGTGGCTATTGTCGTTCCAGGCTAATTAGTCGCTCATTATTGCGTAATAATGAGAGTAATTACTGGAGTAGTAACCTCCCCATGCTGTCAAACAGTTATCAGTCAGAGATAGTGGAGAATTATCTGTAGTTATGTCAGGCATAACTACGTATTTTGACTGCTTGGATTCTCACCATTAAATGGGTCTTCTGACGAGTGGATCTAGTTAGTCGTGAGGAAGTCGTAGCAGAACTGGTCATAGCAGAACTTATGACTAGGGGGGTAGTCGTAGAAAAGCTTACGACTGGGTACTAGTCGTAGAAAGACTTACGATCGGACGTAATCGTAGCAGGACTTACGATTACACTATAGTCATAGAAATACCTACGACTAGGGGGTAGTCGTAGAAGAACTTACAACTACCTGACTTGCTCTTCCCTTATAATATTAAGGGGTATGTCATGTGACGTCATATTACATGATTATGAAATAATAAAATGAGGATTATTAGATCCTCGTCACGTGTATACGGACCCAGAGTTCCGTCTGGCGGAGCGGCCGGATCCGGATGAAGGGAAGAAGAAGCAGGCCCATGTGCCCGAGGAGCTGGATGCGTAGGGGCTGATTGACGCGAGGCCTCTTCAATTCGTTGGGACTGCTGATGTAGGTGGCCCCAGCCATGCGACGGTGAATTCCACGAAGCGGCCCTCGAAGAAGGCTCGCTCGAGCGGCTCCTCGTCGACGGAGCGTCTAGGTTCTCTGTCGGCCGATGTGGATGCTACGGCGGCGGCGACGGAGGAGAGGGTGGAGGCGGTGGCAAGTTTGTTTGGCGTGGCGAGCTTGCCCCTTGTCAGACCTGGAATTAACATCCCAGATCCTCTGTGCATAACTGAACTAGTCCCATGATCAATGGCCAGCTCACACAGTAAACAAATGTGATAACACAACCATAAACGCAAAAATTATTAATAAATAACAGAGTTGCTTACAAGGTAGGCTTACGAGTCAACAATAAAGAAACACAGCGGAAAGATGAAGTAGACGTAGTGGAGTCCAGCTGATCTGCCACAGGCAATCGACTAGGGTAGCGGCCTAGTCGTCGAGATCCACACCGGTAGCGAAGTCTTTCTCCTCTGAAATTTGTTTGCACAAAGCAAGTATGAGCACAACTACCGTGCTCGCAAGTTACACCCGTCAAATAACAGAATGACATGTATACATGGATGTAACAAAGGAAGGCTTATAGGGTTATTTGTGCAAAAATAACATTTGACATTAAATACCATACTAAGTTCAAAAGCTCAAGTTTTATAAAATCTAAAATTGATTTTGAATTGATAAAGATAGTGTAGGCACCAACCTAACACTAACATAAACACGGGCACCAACCCGGGGCTTCAACCCATAACTTTTCTCATGGACACCTATCCATGTCAAAATTGTTTTACAAAACATTTTGAAACCAAAATCAAATATTTTTGGTCTATAAGCATGGCTAAGCACAATATTTTTCAAATGATCATAGTCCATACTATTGTATCAACTAGGTTTTATCTAGGGTGACAATATGCTTGCTTCAATTATCAAAATTGACCATACAAAGGATTTTAGGCATAACTATAAATTTAAAATAGTAATTTAAATATTTGAATATAAATAAGCATGCAGTAATAATTTAAAATAGGATTTAAATAATTTAAAATAATGGGTGCAAATATGATCACGAATGTAACTTGCTTTGCTTGATGAGGTGATGTTGTTTTCCCTAACAGGTCACCTGGTACTGAAGTGATGTTGTTTTCCTTAACAGGTCACCTAGTATTCACAAGCACTTTCTCCAGGTAGTCCAAGTGTACAATCATGATGATCATACAGTGAAAATCAATCCCCTTATAAGCTCTTCAAACGTCGTCAAGATCTGACTCTCCAAAGTCGTCGAAATCTACTCGTGAAAATAAGCCAAATTCAAACTAAATTCAAATAACAACTCAAATTAACTCAAATTAAATAATTTTGGTTTGGTTGGCTAGATCTCAATTTTATATGAATTTACAAACTTTAATGGACTCAATCGGAGTTCGGATACAAAAGATATGGGCTTTGGAAGATTGGAATTACATGAAATGAAAAGATATCGGCGCCGGACGGGGTGGTGCTCGGGTCCCAAGGAACCGGCGAACGGCGGCATGGCGACGGGCGGCGAGGTGTGCGCCGGAGAGAGGAAGGGAAGGGAAGTATGGTGCGCTCACCCGGGTGGTCGGAGGAGGACGGAGGCGACCGGAGGCGAGGTGAGAGCGGCGACGCTCAGGGTCGCGGTGGCGGGGGCGTTCGGGGGGTGCTCCGGCGAGGCTAGTGCGCACACGGGGTAGCCCTGTGGACGGCGATGCCGATGGTGGCAGTGGCGAGGCGATAGCATTGACGGTGGCGGCGCTAGAGGCGGCGGAGGCCCACGGTGGCGATGGCGGAAAAACTTGGAATCCGGCGAGCTGGGGAGGGGAGAGGTTAAATGGGTGGCGACGCTGAGATGAGCGGAGAGAGGCACACCCAGGGCGTGCTTTTATAGTGGAGGAGGGGCACGGGATGAGGAGGTGGTTAGGCGCACGGGCGAACCGGCCGTGACCGTGCGCGAAAAGAGGGGGGTGGAGGCGGAGGTGGAGCGCGGGGATCATGCGCACGTCGCGCGGGTCTCGCGGACGACTAGGGCGGCGGTTGAGCAAAGCTCCCGCGGTGCTAATGGCGTCCGGCTCGGGTGCGTGAGGAAGAAGAAACGGGAAGGGGAGAGAGGCATGAGCGGGCCCACCTGGCGGTGGAAGTGAGAGAGGGAGGGAGAGTTGAGAGCGGTAGGCCGTCGGATTTTAATCCGACGGTGGAAATTAGAGGAGGGGGGTTGCGCGGGACAGCATGCCAAATGGACCACGCGCACGGAGAGAGAAAACGGGCCGAAAAGGTCTAGGCCCATTAAGGGTTTTGGGGATTTGCAAATTGATTTCTAATTAAAATAATTATAGTAATTCATTTAGGCTTTAGAAAATAGCAAAATAAATCCAAAAAATTATGAAAAAATTCACAGAAATTCCATTATTTATTTTGGATTTAATAAAATTATTTCCAACTTAAAATTGGCTATAGATTTTGTAAATAAATTATTTTGGCTTTTAAAGTACTTAGGAAAAATCTTTTAAAATTCCATAAATTAATTTAATTTTTAATTTTCAATTTAAATCAAATAAAACTTCAAGAACTTCAAATAAATTTTACTTTTGACATTTAAAACTTTAGAAATTCAAATAAGCAATAGAACTCTTTCAAATTTTTCATAACTTCTAACAAAATAATAACTTTATTTATTTTATTTTTGGTAACATAACCTTGGGATGTTATAAACTACCCCCCCCCTTAAAAGGAATCTCATCCCCGAGATTCGGAGAGGTTAGAAAGAAAGCTAGGAAATGCTAGGTCTTCAACTGGAATTGTCATCGTCCACATCCGGCTCCTCATCTGACAAAGCCTGAGCTGTGACATTGTAAAGATGTCATTTCCCAGAATTCTGCCGCTTCTTGTTTGCTTGCATGATGTTGACTTCAGAGTTGGCTGGATTTGTTGCTTGCTGCTTCTTTGGATATTTGCTAGTGAAATGCCCAATCTCATGGCAATTGAAGCACGTAATGCCTGCAACATAGGATAAGTCCTTCTGTGCCTGATCACCATCAGATGTGATGGAGGACTCCAAGTTGACCGGGTTGTCTGCTGTTGGCTGGGATTTGACTTGATACGATGAAGTCCCTCTAGCTCTAGAAAAACTTCCAGAGTTGAACTTCTATGCAGCCATTCTTCTCTTGCGATTCTCCATCTCCCGGTGCTTGCCTTCTTGACGAATCGCCTTGTCGACTAGCTGCTGGAAGTCTGAATAGTCCTGGGAAATTAGCTGTACGACCAAATCATCATTGAGTCCTTCTAGGAATCTTTCCTGCTTGTCTTGATCTTTTGCAACATCTTTAGGTGCATACCGTGCTAGTTGATTGAACTTGTGCATGTACTCATTCACAGAGCGATTGTCTTGGCGCAGCGAATGAAACTCCTTCTTCTTGAGGGTCATCATGCCCGCAGGAATATGTGCATGGCGGAAAGCTCGCACAAATTCATTCCAGGTGATGGTTTGAGCATCAGCATGAGACATGCTGAAGTTGTCCCACCATTCGGAAGCTAGACCCATGAGTTGGTGCGAAGCGAACAACACCCTCTCACGATCGGTGCACTGGGCGATGTCCAACTTCTTACTAATCGCCCGGAGCCAATCATCTGCATCCATGGGCTCGGTACTGCTTGAAAAAGTGGTGGTCGTGTCCTCATAAATTCCGACATACTAGTCCTTTGAGGTGGTGGAGTTGGTGTTGGAGCTTGGGAAGTTGTAGCTTGTCGGGTTTGATTGTTGTTGATGGACTGAGAGAGCAATTCGATCAAACGGTTTTGATTGGCCATCATCTGCTGCCACTCTGGTTCATTGTTGTTGGCGTTGGCTCCACTTCCTGAGTGACGAGTGTTCACCATCTGTTGGTTACTCCAGAGAGTTAGGAAAGGAGACAAAGGATAGGGAGAAACAAATAAGAACTAAGGGGATAGAGCAAAACAACCCTTCCAAACGAAAGAACCAACTTAAAAGCTTTTGAGACAAACTTAACGCAACGTTCTATCGATCGAGACTCCTGGTAAAGCGACTCAATACACAGAATGAGTCTTGGCAACTTAAGCTATATGGCTTGGCTCACAAAACGATCTTCAGTTCACAATTTTTGATGACGATGATTCCTTGACAACTTCCTGTCTTGTGGTCTTGAACGTTGTCGACGATCAAGACGTCGATCTTACGAAAAGAAAAGGAGAAAGTGATGTGAGAAATCTAAGGAAATAATGGGACTGCTCTTTATTAATATGAACTGGGTTTTACAGGGTATGCTCTAAGAACACTGCTTGTTCCCTTACAATCTCAGACCTATCACACGAATCTACGACTTGTGCTTTAGTCTGATGGCTGTCTTTTTTCTTCCTCTCCCTTGATCCGTCCAGGTTCCATCTTTAAATAGCCCTCGAAGAGGCGGCAATTACTTCCGGAGAAGATTTCTGATGCGAAGCGTTGCGTTTGGTCGGAGTCAAGTGACGGTTGATACGAATCAACCGTTTGGCGGTGTTATGTCTATGAGACATATAACCGCATGGAGGTTGTTTGCTGGTGTTTCTAGATAAGATACGTCGTATGGCATGGAATATACACGTGCTCCATTCATCATACGGTAGAGAATATACCGAATCTGCTCCAAGTATCGATTCATACCTTTTACGAGTTCTCCGGTGGGAGCTTGGCTTAGGCCTTCTTCCACTGTGGTACCCATTATGTAACCTCTGGAATCTTACGACCGGTGAGGTCGTGCACCTCGAGGTTACGACACGAAGACGTATGGTCTTTTATATATATATATATATATATATATATATATATATATATAAATATATATATATAGATATATTTAATAATATATAGAGGTTTTAAGCCGTCGAACTTTAAATGAATAGGTCGTGTGAACACTTTTCTTCCGATGAAGTCGTATCGGGCTGACGCTCATTCAAATGCAAGGGCATTTGAAGCGGTTTGTATTCACTTTTAAAGTTGAGAACTTTGCCTTGGGAATTGAAGAGTTTTTGTGTCCGTTGGACTTTTTTTGGTAACTTCTTATTACGGTTAGAAATTATGAAGCTTATAAAACCCCTTTGTAGACTTAAGGTTTTTTCACTTCCTCCTTTCCTTCTTCATCTCCCGAGTAAAAACTGTCTCCGACCTCCTTTGCTTTTTTCACCCAAAAAAGCAATATGATCATGTCGGACCAAATCACCAACTGGTCGGTTTCCGACTTGAGTGAGAAGAAGTTAGAGAACCTAGAGAAGAACGGGATGCTTCCCAACAAGGATCTGATTCTTGGAGATCTGCAGTTGGGGAACATTCCCCGAGTAGTGAAGATGGAGAAATTCCTGTTTTTCTTGCATATATTGAATGCGGATTTATGCTACCAATTCACTCCTTTCTTCCCAAAGTTCTGGAATTTATGGAGTTGAATTGGTGAATCTTGCTCCCAATGCTATCGCCAATCTTAGCATTTTTATTTACCTCTGCGAAGCGTACCTGGGGATCCCAGCAGATCTGGATCTGTTCAGGTACTACTACAGGATGACAAAATCTGGGAAGACGATTGGGACGCTTGAGAGTGCACCTTGCGCCTCCATGACGGAAAAGCCGATGAGTACATTTTTATTTACTCGAAATTTTCGTGGTCGTCGTGGAAGAAGAGCTGGTTTTATATGAAGATCACGAAGAAAGACAACCTTTATTATTCTGGTAAGAAGGCGGTCGAGAATCCGAGATGGTGCTCCTCTATAGAAAAAGAGGGAAAGATAAAGAAATAGACTGAAGCAATCAAGCTTCTTAGCGTCAAGGGTTTAACATCTTGGTACGTAGTAAAGGATTTTTCCACGCGTCGGGTTAGTCCTTTGAAGGCCCGAGCACACAAGATGCTCTAGTACATTGGTCGTGATGATACGACCAAAGATGCCAAAGAGGGTAAGCCATGAATGATTCCAACCAGTTTACCTATCTTAGTTGATTATTTCCGTATCCTTAAATCTTTTTATTCTACCTTTACAGCTCTATCTTCTGATGAGATTAGAAGCCGGATCAAAATGATCTGCGTCGGAGAGCCTGGCGATAAGGCTAGTTTCCCCCGAATCTTAGCGGTTGTTTCCGCTGAAGAGAGGATTGAAAGACTTAAGGTAAGAACATCAACCGCTGTTAGTTGTTGTACATATTATTTTTGATCGGTATACCATAAATCCTTTTTGATGTGTAGTCGGTTGGGTTGAGGATCAATAAGGTCACCGAAAGATGTGAGCCGATTGATGATCCGACCACCCCTTCGACTACACAGGATGTCAACCTTTCAGAGGTAGGAGACCGAACATAAATAATATTTTTAGACAAATGATGTTTATCGCTTAACTATCCTTTGATGATGTATTTAGGCGGTTGTCATACCTTCCAGCAAGGTATCTGAGGACCCACCAGTACCTACCGAGGCTACTTTTTTGGAGGTCGACGAATCTACATCTACTGATCCGGCGATCAGGGACCTCGACCAAATGGTCGCGGATATCGCTTCTGATTTCCGATCAGTGGATGTGCAAGATCTAGTCAACCCTACCGGTTTAGAATCGGTGAAATTGGTTGATAAGAAGAGGAAGGCCAGCGCAACAAACTTTGCTTCGATGCGTTACAAGGGTAAATTTAGAAAATCGACCAGGTATATATATAAAAATGAAAAGGTCGTATCCATACATACCTTGGATCTTCCTTACCTTCTCTCCTCTTTTTTTTAGATCTTCTGGTGTTCCAGTCGTGTCCGACCAGAGCACCCCTCAGGAAAAGGTTCCTGAGGAAGAGGTGGTCGTGGAGGTTCCTGATCAGGATACTCCTAAAGCTAAATCTGCCGAGGATGAAGTAGTAAAAGAAGCCCCCGAGCAGGTTTCAGCATCTGCTCAAGATCCTCTTGTAATCCTTATTCCTTCTCCGGAGGTAGTCATCTCCAGAGATCCTCAACAGGTTCCACCTCCTCCTGGAAATGCTTCTCAGGTTAACAAATTCCCTTTTTCTCCCCGATTTATCGAGGATAAGGAACTTGATGAAGCACGGGAAAGATATCGAACCGTCAAGCTGAGATTGGTCCAGATACAATCTTTTCCGAATATAATGACATGGCAATTCGGGTAAGTGTTCTACGACCATCCTTACAACTCTTTCTTTTGAAGTTTCTTTGAAAACTTATCAAAGAAAGGAATTTTGTTTTTGTAGCATATGGTCGACAAATATGCTGTGGTCGGAGGACTAACCCAGCGAATAAGATCTTTGAAGCAGAAACACTCCGATCTGAAAAGTAAGAACATTTCTCTTTTAGTTTGACTTCCTAAATTTTATCATCTTGTTTCTCTCTTATAACTTAACCTTCTCTTCCTATCATATTTGATAGATTTAGAGAAAATTAAAGAAGAGATTGTGGCTAAAGAAGCCATAATAATAAAACTGAGGGAAGAAAATCAGGGTAAAGACCGGTCGATCGAGCATGCGATGACCAGACAAAAGGAGGTTTTCGACTCTTGTGAGAAGAAAATCAAAGGTAACTGGTCGTAGACTTAACCAGTATTCCATAACTCAATTGTAAAGAGTATGATGACTTCTTTTTATCCACTCGTGCGGAAAAAACCCAAGCACTTGAACGAGCGGAGAAGACCCTCGAGTTTGAGCGTGGCCAAAAGACAGCCCTTGTATTTGGCCTTAATGAGAAAATCTTGGCTCTTAACAAAATGATCTTTGATATGAGGATCGGGATCAAGCTTGCCTTCTTTAGGAGATCCAACGGAAAAGATGAACTATTTTGGTCAACTTCTGAAAGATCTAAAAGGTCTGCTTAAAACTATGAGGGAAAACCATATCCAGACGATGAAGGAAGCTATTGTCAATGGAGTTAGTGTTGCTTTAGCAAAACTAAAGGCTTCGACCCCTCTATTAGTCTTAAAGCTGTGGAAGAGGACTTCGACTGCTTTGAAAGTGAAGCAACAAAACTTCTCAAGAAAGTAAGACTTCTCAGAGAGAAAGTTGCTGAAGAAATGGAAGTCGGATCTCCATCACGTAGCGACTAGTCTGGTGGTTCCAATATGTAAATAGATGTAATATTAGACTATGTAATATGAAACTTACCTTTTATCAATGAAGATCCTGCTTTGTCTTATCAATGTTGTTAAATACTCATATATCTCCTAGCCCCTGACTGCTTATATTAGTAGATGAATTTTACTAAAGAAAGCAGTAGACCAAGAAATTGAGTAATAACAATAGAGTGCTGATAATGTGTATGACAACGATTCAGTGAATACTAGGAAATCATGTGGTCGGAACCAACGGATGATTTCGACTAGTCTAGATCGTGTCCATTATCGAATACCACTGGTAGTCTGAAGATATAACAAAGACTGGATTTGTTGATAAGAAGATATGCATTAAGAATGTATGCAAAAAATGAAATGAATAGATAAGTACCTTTGTTTAGAGAATATTCGGATCTGGTCGTATCGAATCTCAAGAATTGAAGATTTGTAAAATATCTCGCGAAACGTGCTCATGCTCAAATCCGACTGGCAGCGAGGATCGTAGGAAAAAGGACCGTCACTAGAAGCTCCTTCCAGCAAGGGGACCACATGCGAGAGGAGAGACTTGATCGGGAGGCTTTTCGTGTCCGACCAAAGAGCCAAACTTGAGTAGAACAGAATGTTGAAATAAAATAACAGTCTTCAAATTCAAGAAAGAACGAAAACCAAGTAAATTATCTGAGTTGATACTCCTTATACTCGTATGTTTCTTTAAAAAGAATATTTGGTCGTGCGTGTGTATCATTGAAGCAATGATCACGACTAAAACCGGTGTGGTCGGTGACATTTAAGTCAGCAACCATGAGTAGTTGAGATCCCTTTGAAAGGAATATCGGAGAGAATGAGTGTCTTCTCCGACCAACCAGCAACAATAAAGGCATATGTCCAGATGCGACGAATAATAAGTATAAACAACCATACTTATCGTTTTTTTAAAAGAAATGCATCTTTATTGAAATATGAATGGAAATAAAATTAAACATAGAACTTACGCAATTGATCAATATTCCAAGAGTTAGACAAAACTTGCCCATCTGTCATAGCTAATCGTACTGATCTTGGTCGGGTAACTTCGACCACAGTGTATGGACCTTCCCACTTAGGTGAAAGTTTGTTGCGCACCGCTTGGTCTCGAATTTTCTAAGAACCAAATCACTCATCGCTAGGTGCGAGGTTGCACCTTACGATCGTGGTACCGACGCATGGCTTGTTGGTAGATTGCTGATCGTAGCAAAGCTTGATTTCGTCGTTCTTCAAGGAAATTGATGTCGTCAAGTCGTCGTTCACATGATTACTTTCGGAAAAGCAATCAGTTCAAGCAAAACCAATTTTAAGTTCTAGAGGAAGCATGGCTTTAGCTCCGTAAACCATAAAGAATGGTGTTTCACCGGTCGCACGACTAGTTGTGGTACGAACGACCCATAATACAGAAGGAAGTTCTTGAACCCAAGCCCCTGACCGTTGAAGTAACTGGTCGAACACTCGTCGTTTGATTCCTTGCATTATGATACCATTGGCTCGCTCAATTGCTCCATTGCTCTGTGGATGAGCAACGAGCTTAAATGTATCTTGATACCTAGGTCTTCACAGAATTCCTAAAAATTGCTGCTCGAGAACTGGGCACCGTTATTTGTGATTATACGACTAGGTACACCAAACCGTGTAATCACACTTTTTGTTAGAAACCTCTTGGCGGCTTCAGTTGTAATTTTTACAACCGACTCGGCTTCGATCCATTTAGTGAACGTGTCAATCATGACGAAAAGGAACTCAAAGCCCCCGGATGCTCTTGGGAAAGGTCCCATAATGTCTAGTCCCTAGGTTGCAAAAGGCTAAGAAAGAGGAATTGTTTGCAAAGCTTGAGACGACTGATGTACTTGTCGGCTATGAAACTGACATTGTACGCACTTCGTCACGAACTCTTTTGCATCATGAAGGGCAGTTGGCCAGTAGTATCCTTGCCTAAAGGCTTTACCAACTAAAGTTCTGTAGGAATGATGAGCTCCACAGACTACTCCATGAATTTCGGCTAGCAATTTAATGTCATCCGAGCGAGATATGCATCTCATCAACACTCCGTGAGATCCTCGTTTGTACAAGGTACGTTCAATTAGAGTGCATGATTTGGCTTTTCGTGCTATACGATTAGCCTCTACATCATCTTCTGGAATTAGGTCATGCTGAAGATAATTGTAGATCGATGTCATCCAATCTTTACCGTGATCGTGATGGCGCCAACCATCATCGAC
This sequence comes from Ampelocalamus luodianensis, assembly GCA_036346255.1. Taxonomy (NCBI): domain Eukaryota; kingdom Viridiplantae; phylum Streptophyta; class Magnoliopsida; order Poales; family Poaceae; genus Ampelocalamus; species Ampelocalamus luodianensis. Next base: position 17,877,160 of record CM070622.1, on the reverse strand, counting down.
TGTGGAGCATCCATGTTTGCGTAATCGAGGTGTGCAACCTCCTTGCGAACATCTATGTCCTCGTAAGGCTCGACTACTGAGGGTGAATCGAGTTTCTCGAGAAAAACTCAAGGCGGGACGGATGTCCTTGTGGAAGCCATCCGGGCCAACTGGTCTGCCAGAAAGTTTTATTTTCTAGGAATGTGTTGGATCCGAAACCGAAGAAATGCTTTTCGAAGTTTCGCATTCCGCCGATATGATGACATCTTGGTACTAGAGCATTGATACTCTTTCCCTACTTGATTCGCTACTAGTTGAGAACCGCCTTTCACTAGCAATCTGCGAATCCCGAGTGAACGAGCTGCTCAAAGTCCTGCTAGTAAACCTTCGTATTCTGCCGCATTGTTAGTAGCAGGAAAGTTTAACTGAATAGCGTACTTTATTTGTTCGCCAGTAGGGGAAATCAAAACGACCCCAGCCCCTGAGCCGTGCAACATCAAGGAACCGTCGAAGTACATTGTCCACTCATCGTGGTGCTCGTACTCGGGCCCTTGGGTGGGTTTAGGGTTTGTCCATTCGGCAATGAATTCTGCTATTGCCTGGGACTTGATTGCTGTTTGTGGGACAAAATGGAGATCGAACGCCCCAAGCTCAACCGCCCATTTTGCTATTTGTCCTGATGACTCCCTGTTTCCTAGGACTTGACCAAGAGGATATCCCGTAGGTACGACCACTTTGTGGGCCTGAAAATAATGCCTTAGTTTCCTTGAAGCCATAAGGAGACCATAGAGTAACTTTTGTACCTGCGGATACCTTTCTTTTGGTCCATGCAAAACTTCGCTTACGTAATATATTGGTCGCTGAATATGGTCTCGTTCTACTACCAGTACACCACTAACCATTTGTGGCATTGCAGCCACGTAAATTAGCAATGTTTCTCCCAATCTCGGAGAGACTAAGATTGGGGGACTCGTAAGGTACCGTTTTAATTCTTCGAAGGCACTGTCTGCCTCTTTAGTCCATTCAAAACTTCCATGTTTCCAGAGAAGCTTAAAGAAAGGTAATCCTTTTTCGCCTAATCGTGCTATGAAACGACTTAGCACTGCCATACAACCAGTTAGTTTCTGAACTTCCTTCTTTGTGGTCGGATCGTGCATCTGATCGATGGCGGTGATTTTCGTTAGATTTGCTTCGATGCCTCTAGCCGAAACTAGGAACCCGAGAAGCTTTCCCGATGAAACCCCGAACACACATTTCTCTGGATTCAACTTAAGGTTATGACGTCTTAAGTTATTGAAAGTCTCCTGTAGATCTAGAATATGATCGCCGGCGTTGATGCTCTTTACGACCAGATCATCGACGTAGGCTTCAAGATTCCAACCTATCTGTGGGCTAAAGGTCTTTTGCATCAACCTTTGGAATGTTGCACCAGCATTTTTGAGACCAAATGGTATCTTTACATAACAGTAAGTACCATATGGAGTGATGAAGGAAGTTTTCTCTTCATCTTCTTTACTCATATTGATCTGGTGGTACCACGAGTAAGCATCTAAAAACTTAACAACCCACACCAAAGTAGAGTCTACAAGTTGATCGATACGAGGAAGGGAAAGTCATCCTTGGACAAGCTTTATTAAGATATGTAAAGTCAATACACATTCGCCATTTCCCATTGGCCTTTCTAACCATTACAGATTGGCGAGCCACTGGGTGGTCGACCTCACGAATGAACCCACTTTGAGAAGTTTGTCAATCTCGATCGATTGCTTTTTCCGATCAAAAGTAAACGCCGTAGCTTCTGCTTGACCGTTTTTTTTGTTAGGCTGTAGAGCTACCCTATGCTCGATCACCTCCCTGGGGACTCCGGTCATATCGGACGCCTGCCAGGTGAATACGTCCTGGTTAGCTCGGATGAAGGAGACGAGCGACTCTTCCTATTTAAGGTCGAGTCCTGCCAGGCTCAACATCTCTCGATGGAGGTCCGCAGTTCCCACTGGAGGGCTTCGTAGGCCTCCCAGGTTACGTTCGCGGCCCCGAGCAGGGCCGAGCCCGTTGGTTGGTTCTCGGGCAAGGATGCCTCGCTGGGCGGAGTGTCGCCCCCTATGATATCTCCATGCGTGGAGGTTCTGCTCCGCTTGGCTCTCAGGGTGCTCAGAGCCACGACTGCTACGGCCAGTTCGGTCGATGAGACCTTGGGCACAGCATTCCAAGGGGCCATACTGATGCCTCAAAATGGTGCGCCGTGTGTCGTGACTTTTCTACCGAACTCCACGGACGACGCCAACTGTTGCAGCAAGAAAGGCTAAACAGTAGAAAAAGGGGACCTCCGATGGATAAGCAAGGGACCGAAGGATCCTCGAGGAGAGACTCGGTTGCTAGGAAATAAATGTGTATTGAATGCCTGAAAACTAAGTCTGCCCTATTACATAGGGGGTGGCTATTTATAGCCTCCCGATAGGGTACACGAGATTATGGATCAGGGGCTTCAAGGACTTTTCCTACCCCTACATGTAGCCTTTGACTCACGGTGGACCCTCTTGATGTTGGTCCCTCCGGTTAGCGCGCTTGGTCCACCGGTGTCCTCCTTCCCTTCGGAGCATGCGGGGTGTCCTTCGGGCCGAAGGGCTCTGGATGCCCTTCGACTCCCCGGGGTTGCCCCGGGATCCTAACTCTTGGGTCTCGGGGTGCCTCGGCGACCCTTCGGGACCTCCTCGAAGTCGTGCCTAACACCTCTAGGGAGGGGCCACTTTGCGCCTACGGTTGCAGGGCTCCTACAGGGGGCCCTGCGGTCTTCGCCTAGCTGTTGAGGCCAGTGGGGCCGCCCCTACGATAGCTCTGTCCCCATCCTCGACACGTGGGCACCCACAAGCCCTAGAGTAATGCTGGCCAAATGGGTCGTGCTGCCGGGCCAGCCCGAGGCATGGCACTGTAGGCCTAGCCCAGGCACGGCACACCCGCACTGTTCATGGGCCGTGCCGGCCAGGCACGAAGGCCCGTGTCGTGCTTGGGCCGACACTCAGGCACGGTGGCCCGGCACGACACGAATAGAGCTGGGCCGTGCCAAGCACGACATGACCCAGGCACAGCCCATGTAGCCCGACACAGCCTGATTGCGGAGAGGCGGCGCCGAGGGAGGCCGCTAGGCCAGCGAGGCGGCGACGGCGAAAGAGGGAGCCAAGAAGGAGCCGAGGAGGGAGGAGACTAGGAGAGGAAGAACGATCGTCAGCACGGCTGCATGGACTGCATGGAGGCGAGGAGGCGGTCAGTGTGGGCCGTGCGCGTGTGACGAGGAGGTGGCTCGACGCCTCGGCGGTGAGGACGAGGGTGGAGAAGGAGACGAGGATGCGGTGCTGGTGCAGGCCGTGCGCGTGCAGCGAGGAGGCAGCTTAGCGGTGAGGATGAGGAGGCGGTGCGGGCCATGAGGAGGCGAGGAGGCCACACGTGAAGTGAGGAGGCGGTGCGGACGAGGAGGCGAGGAGACAACTCGGCGCGGTGGTGCAGACGAGGAGGCGTGGAGGTGAGGAGGCGGCGTGGACGAGGAGGCGAGGAGGTAGCTTGGCACGGTGGTGCGGTCGTGCGGATGAGGAGGCGGGCAGGCGGTGTTGCGGCAGCGGTAGTGCCGGGCAGGGCTTGGGGCTTGGGGAAGAAGAACGGGCAGGGTAGGCTGGGCAGGGGCACGCGGGGCAGGACGTGCTCGTGGGCTATACCTGGCACAGACGACCCAACTTTTTTTTACCGTTAGGGTCATTTTGACTGTTTTTTATCGTTTGAGTCATAAAAAATAGCAAAAAAAAAAAATCCTAAAAGCTTTCCAATAAATAGCCACTGTACCACCCCCTCATTCAACACCCCTTCATTCTCCATTATCTTTGAAATTTTGTTGTGCAAATTCAAATCCGTGTTGAGCTAATTTGGCATAATTCAAAAAAATTATGCCAAAATTTGGAAAATTCAATTTTTGGCCGCAAGTTAGCGAAAGTGGTACAATACTATTTTTGTAATACTTTTATTGTTAGTTCTTGTTATGCTAAGATGAAAGTAGTAATAGTGTTAGCTTCGATTTTACATTTTTCATTATAGACAATCCTTACGACAGCTTTGCTCTTGGTGATTACAGATTTTCACCGGAGGAAATTGTATCCATGGAGGCGGCTACGGCGACCTCAAGCGAACCGGAGGTTTCACCGGAAGAAGGGCAAGGCGGAGTTCCGTCATCAGGCTCCACAGCAGCATCAGGCTCCACGGCAACCAGAGCAAAGAGGTTGAGACTGTCTACATCGGGAGTGTGGGAGAATTTCGACAAGACAACTAAGCAAGACGCAGCGGGGAATGAGGTACCATATGCTATTTGTAAAATTTGTCGCCATGAATTGTCTGCAAAGTCTACAGGTGGAACAAGGCACTTGTTTAGACATGCTATAAGATGTCGAGCCAAGCAAGGATTGGCGATGAGACAGATGCAGCTGTAGTACAACCCTGATGGTACGGTAAGTAGGTGGGACTACGATCCTTAGGTAGCCCGCCAATCTCTCTGTCATTTAATTTCTTCTGAGGATTTACCGTTAGGCTTTGCGAGTTTGCTTCTTTCCAAAATTACATTAGGACTGCGTATAATCCTAGATTTTTTTGTTTCTAGACAGACAACAACTAGGGATCTAGTAAAATACTACAATGAACGTCGTAATAAAATAAATGAACTATTTAGTACGTGCACATTTTAGATGGCCATAACCTTAGACATATGGAGTGGTCAGGCTAGGGAGGATTACCTTAGTGTAGTTGTGCATTATGTTAATGACGATTGGGTAATAGAGAAAATGATTATAGCTTTGAAATTAATTGATGTAGCACACACGGGTGAGAATATTACAGACTGTATTATCAAAGTCGTGGAAGATTTTGGTCTTACAGATAAAATATTTGCAATTACTTTAGACAACGCCGCTTCAAACTCTAGGGCCATTGACATTCTTACTCCAATGTTGAGTACATACGTCGATTCCTTGCTAAATTAACGATGTGCTTGTCATATTATCAACTTTATAGTCAAATGTGGTTTGAAGAGGTTGAGTCTGTATATTAAACCTTTTTACGATGTGATTTCTTTCTTGAATAATTCTAACGTAAGAATAGCACAATATAAGAACTTCTACATGGCGATGGGTGTACGTCCAAGAAAGTTTGGTTTGGACATGGAGGTAAGATGGAATTCTAGTTACCTCATGCTTAAGAATATTTTACCATACAAGCATACTTTTTCTGTTTTTATTCAAACGCACTATCATAGCACTGACGGTAGTAACTATTAACTGAGCAACATTGATTCGTTGCTGAGAAGGTATTGTTGTTTTTAGAAAAAATTTATGAGGCAACTGTTGCTTTGTCCGCTGTCTACTACTTAACATCTTCTATCATTGTGCATACTATTTCACGGATTGTTACTCAATTGAAAATATATGAAAATGACTTAATTTTACGCGATGCTATTGTTTCCATGAAATCTAAATACCTTAAATATTGGAGACAAATCCCTTTCCTATATGCATTTGCATTTCTTTTAGATCCTAGGGCTAAAATTGATGCATTTAGTGTTGTATTTGATCCTCTTAGTGATACTACGGGGCTAGACTATACTGACTATTTTACAGAAGTTTGTTCTCGGTTATACGAGGTGTACCACAAGTATGAAAATAAGTTTCGGGGAGTCCGCACGCGACGACCTCCGGTAGCCCCCGCCTCGAGTGGGAAGACAAATATGTGGAGCACGATCTTTGGTGTCTCTTACTCCAGGTCCAGGTCTAGGTCTAGGCCCAGATCTTCTTCTTCTTCTACACCATCGCCTGCTCAGCCAAGACCCACTAGGAGCGGGGAACTATCCACCTATCTGGACAACGATATAGTGTATTTCAACTCAAAAGGCTTCGACATATTGCAATGGTGGCAAGCCCATAAGTTAACATATCCCGTGCTATCCGTACTTGCACGTGATGTGTTACTTGTTTCTGTCTCTACGGTCTCCTCCGAGTCTGCTTTCAGTCTTTCTAAAAGAATATTGGAGGAGAGAAGAACAAGTCTCACAAATGAGATAGTGGAGATCTTTCTAACTGTGAAGGATTGAGAGCAAGCTGATTCGCGAACACAACACTCTGTGAAAAATCCAGAGTTGTCGAAGGTGTTCGAAAATCTGTACTTAGACAATGACAGTAACATCGACATGTGCAACAATGATGTATTATATATGTAGAGCTATATGTTGTACTCTTTTTTCTTTGCTAAAGTTTTTTCATTTTGAGTTTTTACTTGGCGAAGATTTTAATGAGGCAGCCACTTGGACATTAATAAAGCTCTTTATTATATTTTTATATGATTATCTTATTTTTAAAATTTTTATATCTGCTTCTGAATTCTACATATTTTTCTTTTTTTTCTGTTTTTTTTGGGATTTTTTTTTCATTCCGGGAGCCAAACGGGCCATGCTGCCTCGGGGCCGTGCTGTGCCGGGTCGGGTCTGGCCGCCCGTTTGAGCACTACCCTAGAGAGGCGTCGCGCCGCCCCCTCCCTCTCTCCCTCTTGTGTCTTCCCCTCTGGCGCCGTCGTCCTCCCCTTCCGCCGCTCCCGGTCAAATCTGGTGTCGTCATCCTCCCCGAGTCCTCCTCAAAGCTCCCTTCTTTCCCTCGCGTGGGCGCCGGTGCTGCGGATCGGGGTTCCCACCGGGCCCGCCTTCTACCATCCGTCTGCCGCCGCCGCCCGCCAGCCCCGTTCCCAGCCACAAGATCAGGATGCTACTCTCTTGGCTGGTGCCGCTATCCATCCCCGGTTGAGCCACAGCCTGGCCCGAGCGCACCAAATTTCGTCAGGATCGAGGCGCGCCAATCGCCGTCCTCCACCGCCGCTGGCGCTCTCCGCCGCCGTCCCCGGTCTTCTCTTTGCCTCCTAGTTGCTGACTTGGATACTGCCGCCACCTCCTTCCGATACTGCCGCCGCCACCTCCTTCCCCTCCTCGACTTCGACCTACCGCCTGGGGAAACATTTCGTCGAGCAGCTGGTGCGCGCGCCGAGCGGGGGCCATGGCCATGGCGAAGGCTAAATCCGTCGCCCTCTCCGTCACCGACAAGTGCAGGGTACTACTCCCTAACAATCTCGACGCTCGCTCCTCACTTGGTGCTCTCTCGCTCTAGCTAACTCTCTCCTGTCCTTTGCAGAACATCTTGGCCGCCAGTTGGGAAGCCCACCTCAACACCATCAAAGCCGACGCCAAGGGAAGGTGCGCGCACCGGTTTCTACACCTCTCATGTTCCATATACTCGTTCCATCTGTATGCCTGTGCGAGTAACACCTAAAAGATAAAAAAAGTTTCTGTTTTGATTGGACTTGCTTGGGTTTCTTGGGCAGCAAAGGGGAGATTTACACGTCGCGGGTGCACTACATGGTCCAAAAGGGCACGCCCTACTTGATCGTCCCTGAGAATCACATGCACAACATTGTAATGCTGTAGCACCAATCTTTCTTTTACTTATGATGGTTGATTTATATTTAATAGCGGTTGCTGTTATGATTAAATTTTGTGAAATGTGTTGCTTGTGTGGAATGTTGTGTTCTATAGAACATTATAATCGATGAGCGGGGGTCTCTCTCAGTGTGCAGTCCAATCCCAGGTCGCCTCACAAGCTTGCTCAAGTCACTCAACAAGGTCATTCCTTCTATATAAGCTTAAAGGCATCACAATTTGATGTGTGCTTGATCCTATTGCCTTTTCTCGTATGAGTTTTGTTACCTTCAGTGGTGATCTTGTTGTCTGGTGCAGTTGCCTCCTCGGGTTGCTATGACTGGTGATGTCCTGCGCATGAAAGAGACAAAAGTAAGCTTGTTCCGAATGCCTTTAACATGGGTGTACATGTTTGCTTGCGCAGTACTAGGTGGTAAAGTGATATTGATTGTGCTTCATATGTTGTACTTAAGGTTCCGGTTGTAGCCGATAGCCTGAAGAAAGCTATTCTGAAGGAACATAAAGCTGCTAGTGAAGCTAGTTATGGGGTTTCAACGATATTGTCTTCTGCAAGTGCTACCTGTAGGTCACGGAGCGAAGGCCTTCTTAGTTTACTCAATGAAGAGAGCTCCTACAATATCTTCAAGTTTGAAATTGGGTTTGTAATATATGATTTACTTATTGAGTTTGTGATGTTCAGTGCCTTTTTTGTTGCTTAGCGTGTGTGCAAGTTATTTTTAATGGTTATCAACATAAGTTGTTAAAAGGTGCTATTTGTAATTGTGGAGATATCTATATTGCAGTTCATGTGTCTACATTGATTCCTCTGGGAGCAGCCATAATATCGAGTTGGATAATTTTGAACCACCAAAGGCAGATCTGCTATGTAAGCCTTCTGCTTGATTGATTTCAGCTGTGCATCTGCACTTCTGTACCTTCTAACAACAACTGCATGGACTGTACATTTTAAGCTTGCAATTTGTCATTAGGATGCCAGTTGATTGCTTAACAATTATATCTTCTGGCACATTCTCATTTTATACCACTATGTTCTGTTCTAAATATATATATTCTCCTTTCTAGTGCCATTCTCAGCAAAGCTTGTTGATGGTATCAACCGGAGTGACCCAAGACGGAGAGCACTTATACTTTTCTGTTTTGAGTATTTTAATGTGACCGCAAGAGTAAGTGATTCTTGTATGTCTGGACAAATTGCATTGTAGGATAAGTGGATAACATGCTTAGTTTCTGATTTTTGAAGTGTTCTTTCTTGTGGTCCAAACTAAGACCTTTTATTGTTGCAATACTGTTCCAAACTAAGACCTTTTATTGCTGCAGTACTGTGTTGACTATCATCCTCTGTCTTTTTGCTTGAAGGACGCACTCTTGCTCTCTATTGATCACCATGGATTTGATGTTGTCGCCAAGGTCCCTGAAAGAGCAACCCCAATTGATGTCCCTCAACAGTACCATTGGAAAGAGTTCAGGTTCACATTCAAGGAAGCAGCCAAGGATGTCGAGGACTTCTGCCGCATGCTGGTTGAGTTAGAAGAAGAAGCTCTACAGAGCGTAAAGAGCTACAGCGGTTTAGGATGAAGGGGTGGCCCACATAACTCAAGACACAAGATGATTGGGGTATGGTGCGAAGTTAAATTTTTGGAGAATATGATGTGAAATTAGTTTAGTAGATGGTTTGCATGAATTTACCTTGTTGAACACAGTCGCAAACTGATAGTGTCCAATTGAATCAACAGATAAAATTGTAGACTCTGAAACCCAGAGAATTTACATCTTACGAATCTTGTATGTCAACATTTTAGCCTGTGTGGTTGGTGAAATTTTGTATGTCAGAAAACAATTTTTCAGCCTAATTTGGTGTAGTTTGGCACATCAGTTAGTTGGTCATTGCAGTTGCTGTCATTGTTCTCTTAAATGCCCAACTATTGCAGTCTCAGTTTAATGATGAGATGATATTAGAACGTGAGAAAAATACTCTCTAGTTGTTAGCAATTTGCTTGAATCAAAGATTACTTAGAAACGAGTCAACAAATGTGGAGAAATACTCCACTATCATTAATTAAACCATGGTTGCAAATCAACTTAAACATAAGCGGGCAATGTATATATATGCCCATGCCAAAATTTGCAGAACAATACTAAGAATCCACTGTAAAAGGAGCGACACATTATTTCAAGCAGAACCAGGCGACTTAAATCATTTAATCAACCTCCTCGATCTTGGGCCCAGGACCGCTGCTGCCGCCGGCCGCCGGGGCATCCTCCTCCATGCCACCGGGCATGTCAGTGCCGGCGCCCTGGTACATCTTGGCGATGATGGGGTTGCAGATACCCTCCAGCTCCTTCATCTTGTCCTCGAACTCGTCGGTCTCGGCGAGCTGGTTGTTGTCGAGCCAGCTGATGGCCCCCTCGATGGCGTCCTCGATCTTCTTCTTGTCGGCCTCCGGGAGCTTGGACGCGATCTTGTCGTCGCTGATGGTGTTGCGCATGTTGTAGGCGTAGTTCTCGAGGGAGTTCTTGGCGTCCACCTTCTTCTTGTGATCCTCGTCCTCAGCCTTGTACTTCTCCGCCTCCTGCACCATCTTCTCGATCTCTTCCTTGCTCAGCCGCCCCTTGTCGTTGGTGATGGTGATCTTGTTCTTCTGCCCGGTGGTCTTGTCCTCCGCCGAGACGTTCAGGATGCCATTGGCGTCAATGTCGAAGCACACCGTGATCTGAGGGACGCCCCTGGGCGCCGGGGGGATGCCGGAGAGCTCGAACTTGCCGAGCAGGTTGTTGTCCTTGGTCCTCGCCCTCTCGCCCTCGTACACCTGGATGAGCACGCCGGGCTGGTTGTCGGAGTAGGTGGAGAAGACCTGCTCCTTCTTGGTGGGGATGGTGGTGTTCCTCGGGATAAGCACGGTCATGACGCCTCCGGCAGTCTCCAGGCCCTGCGAGAGTGGTGTGACATCGAGCAGGAGAAGGTCCTGCACCTTCTCGTTGCCCTCGCCGGTGAGGATGGCGGCCTGGACGGCGGCGCCGTACGCGACAGCCTCGTCGGGGTTGATGCTCTTGCAGAGCTCCTTCCCGTTGAAGAAGTCCTGGAGGAGCTGCTGCACGCGGGGAATACGGGTGGAGCCTCCGACGAGCACAACGTCGTGGACGCTGCTCTTGTCCATCTTGGCGTCCCTCAGGCATTTCTCGACGGGCTCCATGCACTTCCGGAAGAGGTCCATGTTGAGCTCCTCGAAGCGGGCGCGGGTGATGGTCGTGTAGAAGTCGATGCCCTCGTAGAGGGAGTCGATCTCAATGGTGGTCTGGGCGGTGGAAGAGAGCGTCCTCTTCGCCCTCTCGCAGGCGGTCCTCAGCCGCCGGAGCGCCCTCGGGTTGCCGCTAATGTCCTTCTTGTTCTTTCTCTTAAATTCCTGCACGAAGTGGTTAACCATCCTGTTGTCGAAGTCCTCGCCTCCCAGGTGGGTGTCGCCTGCGGTGGCCTTGACCTCGAAGATGCCCTCCTCGATGGTGAGGAGCGAGACATCAAAGGTGCCGCCGCCGAGATCGAAGATGAGCACGTTCTTCTCACCGACGCTGCTCGATTTCTTATCGAGGCCGTAGGCGATGGCGGCGGCGGTGGGCTCATTGATGATGCGCATGACGTTGAGGCCGGAGATTACGCCGGCGTCCTTGGTGGCCTGGCGCTGGGAGTCGTTGAAGTAGGCGGGGACGGTGACGACGGCGTTCTTGACGGTACTGCCGAGGTAGGCTTCGGCCGTCTCCTTCATCTTAATGAGCACCATGGAGGAGATCTCCTCGGCCGAGAACTGCTTCTCCTCGCCCCTGTACTGCACCCCGATCATGGGCTTGTCACCGGGGCCCGGGAACACCTTGAACGGCCACAGCTTGGCGTCGCTCTGCACCGACGCATCCGAGAACCGCCGGCCGATGAGCCGCTTCGCATCTTCAAACAAGAGAGGCCGCGCGCGCGTTTTAGATCCATATGCACTAACCGGATCTCGAATTCTCGAACAACTAACAACTTATAAATCGAGGAGCATAGCAGAGCAGATGGATCTACTTACCGAAGACGGTGTTGATGGGTTCATGGCGACCTGGTTCTTGGCGGCGTCGCCGATGAGCCTCTCGGTGTCGGTGAAGGCGACATAGGACGGCGTGGTGCGGTTTCCCTGGTCGTTGGCGATGATCTCGACGCGGTCATGCTGCCACACGCCGACGCACGAGTAGGTCGTGCCGAGGTCGATGCCGATCGCCGGCCCGTCTCCCTTCCCGGCCATGATCCCGTCGAGTACTCAAGCACGAAAAGAAAAAAAACTTCCGACGAAAAATCTACGCGATTGGTTGGGGTCAGAGCACGAGAAGTATAATAGGTGGACGAGAGGGAGGAGGCGATAGGGGGTTGGATTTATATGCTTGTGTGGTGGGGAGGGGTTCTAGAACGTTCCGGGGCGGGCGCGGCCGTCGGATGCCATCTGGACGGGCGGGGGAGGCGGCGGCTTCGTTGCGGGTGTGGAAACGGGCACGTCGTGGGAGACTTGGACTCGGGTAGAGACGTTTGGGTTTGGGTTCTGGAGAGTACCGGAAGGTTTTGGAGACCAGAGATATTCCTTTTGTTTCAGACTTTCTGCCGATTGGCCGGTATCAATTGGTTGAATGGTTCCTACGGCGCGTTCGGTCCGATGCCGTTTTAGACGCCGGAGGAACAGCCGGGTTTGACCTGGATTCTCTACGCATGAGAGGAAAAGGCTGTTGCTTGTATTCGATTGTACTACTCCCTATCAACATGCAGGGAAAAGTACTATAGAATTTAAAACCAAGTTACACACAAAATAACATGTCCTTTTCATATTTGGCCCATGGTATCTCACAAAAGAGTTTGCCGAATCTTTTTTTCCTTTTGGCCCTGTAGTGCCATCTAAATTGTAAAATTAGCTCTTTTGGCTCAAAATTTTTAAATTTGACCCCCTCTCGAGCACGGAATGACCAGAGGTTGACATGTGTCTATTTCCGCGTTCGAGGGGCGCGGAAACCTGGTGGCCAGCGCGACATTTTCTCCCAGTGCAGGAACGAGCACAACGCCGCGGAATGTGACGAGCTCAGATTCTTCCGCGCCGCCGAACCGCGAAAGGTTGCCGGCTCATTTTCCACGAATTGGTTGCTGCTTTCCGCGCTCCTCTGCCGCGGTAAATTGGCTGGAATGCAAGCTTGCATGCATGAAATGCTGCCGCATTAAATGCTTGTGCATGCATTTGCTTGAAATTGCTCGTGCATGCATTAAATGCAAATGTTTGGCATTGCTATTGCTGCCTTTCTACACTCCAGAACCGCGGAAGGTAGCTGGGCCCACCACCTTCCGTGGTGCTATGCTCGCTTCCGCTGGCCACCAGGTTTCCGCGCTCCTCGAGCGCGGAACGCACAACACGTGTCGACCTACGGTCATTTCACGCTTGGGGGTGGCAAATTTGAAAATTTCGAACTGAGGGAGCTAGTCTTGCAATTCAGGTGTACCATGGGACCAAAAGGGAAAAAAATCGAGTTTGCCTATGGTGGTTTGTTTAATCCCCTTGAGTTTGCAATGAAAAATGCATATCTGTCACTTCAAATACTGCTCGTTGCTTATTTGCCTTTCCAAACAAAACAAAACAAATGCTATCAAGTTGCATCATAAATGAGATTTTTTTTCATGCTCTGTTGTCTTCGGTTTTGTTTTTAAATACCAAAAATACCCTTCCCATGTCCTTTTCTGCTCTTTGATGTCATCAATGTCGGTACCCCTAGTAGTATTCTGCTCCCTCGTTGACCCAGGACGCATTAGGGCATGTACATTCATATAGACAACTGTTGTCTATAGTATCTCTTTGTATCATTTATAGACAGCGCTAAAGATATCTCCTACAATGAGTTATCTTTTTACATGTGTCGTAGCAAAGAGGGCTAGACAGTATAAAAATGGGACCCCTAGTAGCTACGAGGGGATCCTCGGAGGGAGATCAGTTGTCAAGAGAAGTAAATGTGTATTAATTGTCTCCAAAAAATGTATCTCTTATTACATGGGGAAGACGACTATTTATAGCCTTCCAACCGGATACATAAGATTACAGATCTACCCCTAAAAAGGCCATATGCCTATAAGGGACACATGGGTTTTCCCTTCCCCTATGCGTAGCCTTCGGCTTATGGTGGACCTCCCTGGTCTCGATCCATCCAGCTGGTACGCTCGGTCCATTGGTGCTCTCCGCCCTTTGCCCCATTCAGGGTGTCCCTGGGCCGAGGGTGAAGGGATACGGGTAAGCTATGAAAGCTAGCAATTCAAAATTTTGTACCACATAAACCAGAAAGCCATGCAAGCAAGAGATCACAAATTGTTACCACTAGACGCGCAATGCAGCGGAAGAAGAGTTGGAGCAGATTGATCCAATGTAGAGCGCGTTGATGAGGTGGTCGTAGTCAATTGTCCAACGTCGAGCATGTCGATGTAGTGGTCGTAATCGATTGTCTCCTCTAGCAACCTCGGCAGTTCCTTGTGAAGATCGCGAGATCGTCCTCAAGCGCAACAGAAACCGCAGTAGCGTCTCTACGGTATCCACACGTTTAGGGAAGGAACGCCGAACGCCGGTGTGCTAGCACTAATTCACACGGCGGAGCTCTCTCAAGAAGATGGCGGCTAGGGTTTCGGTGGAGTAACTCATGTGTCTCGCATATCGTGCGTGTCACCCAACAGCCTCAAGCATCTCCTTATATAGTGCCGTGACAGATCCTATCCGAACACGATTCGTTCCAACCCGTTAAGTGTGTGACCCGTTAGGTTCATGCGTAGTTCGGTTGTGACTCGGAAACTCCTTTCCGATCACGAGTCGTCAGCGGCTCCTAGCAGAACATAAAGATTCCCGAATACACACAAATTATATCGGACGAACCTTAATACAATATGATCTACGATCAGGTCCTCATCACTTACGACCAGGTCCTATCCCTATATGACCAGATCGTAACTCCTTACGACCAGATTTTGACCACTCTGTGATTATGTTTGACTAGTCTACGACCGGCTCATATCTCCATACGACTAGTCTGTAACTGATCGAACTAAGCGACATACTCATGCATTCTCCCTTTGCCTTACGATATCTGGTTTGAACTCCAGGTGAGATATTTGTCATCCATGGACTGTTCAATACTTTCTCGATTGAGTGTCGGATAACTTTATGTGGTCGAACTCTTCGACCACCAATGGCATGACCATGTACTTTCTTTATCCGACCACTTTGAGGGACCCAAAGATATCTCTCCTGTTATGTTAGGAGAGGCAAATCTCATATCCGACCAGTCACATCCCTCCACATGTTTCATAGTATACCCGAAAGCTACCTTTATACATCATCATTGCTTGAGACCAACTAATGGCACATATAATCATAACAATCTTAATAGTGTCTCAAGGTGGGTCTTATCCAACACCATGTTCTCTAACATGTGTTCACATTATTGATTCGATATCCTTATATCCATAACCAGTGAAATATGGTCATCAATCAATACATGTGTTGGTGGTAGAGGTACTAGTGTTCCGACTAGTGACATCCGACCAGGGATACAATTTAGAACGATATCATGTAAGTTAAAGAGTTTCATCAACAAGTCACATACTTGTTAATATTTATAACCAATGATTCATTCAAGGAACAAAATAACATTTATTTAATAACTCATAAACATAGACGTGATGCAATCATCTCTATGATTCCCTCTAAGGCATATCACCAATAGTCTCCCACTCGCACTAGAGTCATTCGTACAGATATCAAATTTCCATAGCTCTTGTGTGCACCTCATGCTTAGGTTACGGGAGAGGCTTTGTCAATGGATCAACAATGTTCAAATCTATGTGCAATTTGTATATCTTCATATCACCTCTTTTAACGATCTCACGAATAATGTGATAATTGTCGAAGTATGCGTTTGGACTTTTGATGCGATCTAGGCTCCTCAACTTATGCAATGGCTCCACTATTACCACAATAGAGATCCATTGGACCGGAAGCATTCGAAACCACACCCAGCTCATTAATGAACTTTCTAGTCCACACGACCTCTTTTCAGCTTCCGAAGCTGCAATGTACTCAGCCTCTGTTGTAGAATCAACCATCGTTCCTTGCTTAGAACTTTTCCAACTCACTGCTCCTCCATTCAAACAAAACACAAACCCTGATTGTGATCTGAAATCATCCTTGTCGATTTGGAAGCTAGCATCGGTGTAACCATTTACGACCAGCTCTTCCTCACCCCATAAATAAAGATTGCATTCTTAGTCCTTCTTAAGTACTTAAGGATATTATTGACTACAATACAGTGATCTTCACCTAAATCTGACTGATATCTGCTCGTAATACTTAGAGCATATGACACATCTTATCATGTGCACAACATGGCATACATGATGGATCCTATAGTCGAAGCATATGAGATTCTACTCATTTTGTCTCACTCATCAGTGGTTGAATGACACTGACTCTTGCTAAGATTAATACCATGTGACATGGGCAAGAAACCTTTCTTAGAGTATTGCAAGTTGAACCGTTCCAACACCTTGTCAATGTACACATCTTGGCTTAATCCAATTAGCCTCTTAGATCTATCTTTATAGATCCTTATACCAAAAATATATGTTGTATCTCCCAAATCTTTCATAGAGAAACTATTTCTTAATGAAGTTTTAACAGATTCAAGTATAGAAATATCGTTTCTGACCAGAAGTATATCATTCACATACAATATCAGAAACACAAGTTTGCTCCCACTAACCTTCTTATAAACACAAAGTTCTTCTTCGTTCTTAATGAAGTCAAACTCTTTGACCACTTCATCAAAACGAATGTTTCAACTTCGAGATACTTGCTTTAATTATAGATGAATTTCTTAAGCTTGCATACTTTCCAGCTTCCTTTGGATTGACAAAACTCTCAGGTTGTGTCATGTACACATTCTCACTTAGGTTTCCATTTAGGAAAGCCGTTTTGACATCCATTTGCTATATCTCATAGTCAAAATATGCAGTAATAGCTAGAATGATCCGGATAGACTTAAGCATAGCAATGGACGAGAAGGTTTCATCATAAGCAACACCTTGAATTTGTTTGAAACCCTTCGCGACCAGTCGTGCCTTATGAATGTGAGCATTTCCAATCATATCTATGTTTTTCTTAAAAATCCATTTGCACTCAATGGTCGTTACACCATCAAGTGCATCAACTAAGTTCCAAACTTGATTGTCATGCATGGATTTTATCTCGGATCTCATGACCTCAAGCCATGACTCAGAGTCTGGGTCGACCATTGCTTTCGAATAAGTCTTAGACTCATCATTATTCAATAATAAAATGTCATGCCCATACCTTATAGGCAATTGACGTGGCATTTTCAATTTATATGGGGCTGATGCTTCATCTACAGGTTCAACAACATTTTGTTCATCCTGTAGGAGGCTCAGTAGGAGTTGAAATATTTTCAGATGTTTCTCGAATTTCTTCGAGTTGCACCTTGCTCCCACTGATTTCTTTGGAAAGAAACTCTTTCTCCAAGAATACACCATTTCGAGCAACAAACACTTTGTAATCTTCCCACTTATAAAAGTAATATCATTTAGTTTTCTAAGGATACCACACAAAGAAGCACTTATGAGACTTGGCTGTGAGTTTATCAGACGTCAAACGTTTGACATAGACCTCACAACCCCATATCTTTAGAAAAGACAACCCGGAACACTTTCCGGTCCATATCTCATATGGTGTCTTCTCTACTATTTTGGATGGAACCCCATTTAAAGTGAAAACCACTGTTTCTAGAGCGTATCCCAGAATTGCAATGGAAGTTCAAATTGGCTCATCATTGATCGAACCATGTCCAACAATATCTGATTCCGTCGTTCAGACACACTATTCCATTGAGGCATTCCTGGCGGAGTAAGTTGTGGAACAATTCTACACTTCTTTAGATGATCACCAAACTCATGATTCAAATATTCATCTCCACGATAAGATCATAGACATTTGATTGTCTTGCCAAGTTGATTTTGTACCTCATTTAAAAATTCTTTGAACTTTTCAAAAGATTCGGACTTATGCCTTATTAAGTAGATATAACCATATCTACTAAAGTCATAATAAAAGTTATGAAGTATTGAAAACCACCTCTAGCCGAAGTGCTAATTGGTCTACATACATCCGTATGTACAAGGGCCAACAGGTCACTCGCCCTCTCACCTCTGGTCGTGAAAGGTACTCTTGTCATCCTTCCAAGTAAACAAGATTCACATATTTCAAATGATTCAAAATTAAATGAGTTTAGAAGACCATCTTTATAGAGCTTCACCATGCGCTTCTCATTTATATGACCTAGACGACAATGCCAAATAAAAGTGGGATTCATTTCATTAGGTCGAAGTCTCTTAGCATTAATGTTATGATAGGCTTATCCTTAAGATTCAAAACATACAATCCATTCACCAATGGAGCACGTCCATAAAGCATATCTTCAAAATAAATTAAACAATAATTGTTCTTTATTCTGAACTCATAACCTTCTGCTCCTAAACATGAAGCAGAAATAATTTTTTTGCTTAAGGCTGAAACATAATAACAATTATTTAATTCTATAACCAATCCTGAAGGTAAAGCTAATGATAAAGTGCCAATAACCAATGCAGCAACTCTTGTTCCATTGTCCATGCGAAGATCAACATCTCCTCTTGCCAAATTTTTACTTCTTATCAGTCCCTGCATCGAATTGCAAATATGAGCAACCGATTCGGTATCAAATACCCAAGAACTAGTCGGAGAAGTGGCAATATTAATTTCTATAACATTTATACCTGAACTGGAGGTCTTACTTCCTTTGTTCTTTTTTAGTTTTGCCAAGTACTTCTTACAATTTCTCTTCTAGTGCCCAGTCTCATGGCAATGGTAACATTCTGTGTCAGACTTAGGACCCAGCTTAAGCTTTTTAAGCTTAGCCTTGAGACTCTCGATCTCATCTTGAGTCTTTCCTTTGCCTTTTTCCCTTTCCCTTTGATTTACCCTTCTTCTTGAAGCTAGTAGTTTTTTGAACCATCATCACATGATTAGAACTTTTCTTGATGCTCTCCTCAGCACCTTTAAGCATGCCATGCAACTCGGTCATTGACTTCTCTATGCCATTCATATGAAAATTCAATATGACAGGCTCAATGCTCGTAGGGAGCGATTAGAGAATCACATCATTAGCCAACTCTTGGCTAAGGGGAAAATCAAGCTTTTCTAAGCTCTCAATAAGACCAATTATTTTGATCACATAAGGACTGACCGGGTTACCTTCTGATAGCCTATAAAAAAATAATGCCTTAGAGGTATTAAACCTCTCTGCCCTTGTTTGATCCTGAAACATACCCTTTAGACTCACAATCATATTGTAAGCATCTGTGGTCTCATATTGCTTCTGAAGCTCAGAGTTCATGGTAGCAAGCATTAGACAATGCACATTGACTGCTTCATTGCAATGCTTCTCATAAGCATTCTTTTCAACACAAGGAGCATTGGTACTTGGTTCCTCGGGATAGGGGTCCTCTAGAATATATTCCTTCTTTTCTTGTTTGAGAACAATTCTCAGATTACGAAATCAGTCAATAAAATTTGAACCATTCAACTTTTCTTTTTCAAGAATAGAACACAAATTAAAGGTAGGTGCGAGAATAAGTAGTAGGTGCCATGATCTACAATAGAATATGCAAAAATTCAACACTATGTTTATGTAAGATCTTCTATTAAACAATTTAATAAAAGATACTCCCACTATATGTTCTAAACCATGTTTTCCTCTAACATCATATAGTGAGTTCAAGATCCAAAAGTCATTAAGTCCTAGTGAGCTTTGGCATCACTGCTAGAAACTTAGTGATTTAAGGTAGACAACCTCTTACCAATCATATCACATATGACTCTTGTTTGTTGGGCGACATCTCCATGCCCTAGTGACCAACATTATGCCCCAAGGCCCAAATCTGTTTTGATAGCCTTGTCAAGTTAAACCAACACTATGCATATGGGTGTCCAACACCCACCCCATCTTATTAAGATAGTTAATGACACCCTACTTTGGTAGACCTACCAATTAACGATCAAAATCGTGATAGTCGCAGCAATTGGAAAGACATCAAATTAACTTAATTTTTATTGATGGATACTACTCTATCATATCAAAACATCCTATGATAAAATATGATCAAATAGCATAACAGGAATAAACACAAATATTCACAGATAATCAAATTAAAATATGAAATAGTATGGTCCTTAACATGTCGATCTCCATCAGCATGCTTCCTGTTCTTCGACCACCATGCTCGAAATCTCCGACCACATTCATCTACTTAGCAATTATTCCTAAAAGCTAGTGATGAATTACATAGGATAATTTCAAGCATCACATGTCAGCACGTAGACCGTTATACAATATATGTAGCTCGATGGCTATCTCACAGCATGACACGCAGGCCATGAAAATCCATTTATGTATCACATACATAATGGGTCATACTATTCACATCAATCCCTGCAAAAACGAGTTATGAATAGAATTCAATTCTATCGGGCGACATAAACACATGCTACCTATAACGTGCGATATGATTACCTAGCACGGCGGTCCTGCTAGCTGGTTAGCGGGTGGGGTTCGAAGGGGCAGCACCCCTCGCTGGTCGAGGGCAGCGCTCTCGGAAAATTTTTCAAGGACATGAATCTTATTCACGTAACCGAGCCATGAAAATCATCGGATTAATCATATTAACCCTATTCCGAACCAATCGGATCACTGCCTTGATACGACCACGCGCTGCGGCATGCTCCGATGGTGGAATTCGATCGGTAGGAGTATTATGCAGTGTGATCGTGAACAAGTGCAATAAACCATATGTCCCTTTAGCTCATACCTCCTCGTAAACCCATCTACTACCACCGAAAACCGATCGATCTTATGGACTAGTGCCTAGATCGTTCCATCCTCATGAACCGATCTAGGTTATCAGACCAAACCAGTAATAGATCCAATCTACAGCTGCCACATATCCAGTATATGCGACCGATTTAGATCAAAAACTACGCAAGATGACTCTGATATCACTGAAGGGATACGGGTAGGCTACGAAAACTAGCAATTCAAAATTTTCTACCACGTAAACCAGGAGACCATACAAGCAAGAGATCACATATCGTTACCACCAGACGCGTAGTGCAGTGGAAGAAGAGTTAGAGCAGACCGATCTAACGTAGAGTGCGTCGGTGAAGTGATCGTAGTCGATCGTCCAACGTCGAGCACATCGATGCAGTGGTCGTAATCGATCGTACCCGAAAGCTACCTTTATTACTACACAGTCACGAGTAGCGTTTGGCAACCCCTAAGAGTGCTATTACACATGTAGAGAATCATGCTGATCTTTGGTCTAAGGATTATACATCATCATTGCTTGAGACCAACTAATTACACATATAATTACAACAATCTCAATAGTGTCTCAAGGTGGGTCTTATCCAACACCATGTTCTCTAACATGTGTTCACATTATTGATTCGATATCCCTATATCTATGATCGGTGAAACATGGTCATCAATCAATACATGTGTTGGTCATAGAGTCACTGGTGTTTCGACTAGTGACATCCGACCAGGGATACAATTTAGAATGACATCATGTAAGTTAAAGAGTTTCACCAACAAGTCACATACTTGTTAATCTTTATAACCAATGATTCATTCAAGTAACATAATAACATTTATTTAATTAATAGCTCATAAACATAGACGTGATGCAATAATCTCTATGATTGCCTCTAGGACATATCACCAACATAAATAACTTAATTAATTGAAGATTATTAGATCCTCGTTAATACCCTTTCCATAAAAAGGAAGGTCACCAAGTGAGCTAGGCTCAATTCCCCGAAGACTCCAAAGAAGAAAGGAGTAGCTTGGTCATTTGTACTAAGCGAACTCATTTGGCCCTTTGTGAGTAGGGTGAGAACGGGTCATGTTTGGACATATATTAAATGTGTCCTAATCCATTTTTCTTGGATTTAGAGTCAGATGTGCTCAGGTCGGATACGAATATGAATTAAGAATATTTGGGGTTTCGTACACAGGACCTTCGAGACGAGTACATGATGGGTTCGAGCTGGAAACAGTCAAACAGAAAATATAAGCGGATTGTACGCGCATACAGAAAAGATAGAAGTTAAACCATACCACCATCGCATCAAGCCTTCAACTATTTAACAATAGAATATAAATACATAGTGATCACACTGCCACACGACATAAAAGCCTAGGACACTACAAGCCTTCAGCATAAGTAGTCAAATACCACTCTAAAGAAAATTTAAAATCATATAGAAAGTTCCCAAATTTTTCTACCCTCTTATTTTTTGTTACACTCTTATTTCTTTCTTTCTCTCCTCTTGCTTCTCTCTCTCCCCTCTACTTCCTCCCTCTGCTTGTCGCCCTTGCCTCCCTCTACTCGCGCGGCTGGCACCTATAGACTCCGCCGCCCTCGCCGGTGAGTGAACCCGCCCACCTCGCCTCCTCCTCCTTCTCTTTACTCTACTCCCTCTGTCTTCTCCCCTCCCTCTCTCTTCTACACCTAGTGGCCTCGTTGACGGTCAAACTCGCCGTCGGTGCCTTCGCCTCCTCATTCTCTCCTCTATCCCCTATGTCTTCTCTCTCTCCCTCTCTTTTATGCCGAGCGTCATTGTTGTCGCCACTGCCTAGCTCCGACAGTCTACCGGCCTCTCTGTAACAGCCTAATTTTCAAATTTTAGTAAAAATTAAAATTTATTTATTTTTGTTGAATTTTCTGGAATTATTAAAAGCTTTTTATGAATGCTTCAAAGCCAAAACAAATTTAGTTGCAAAATTAAAAGCCAACTTTGAGTTGGAAATAATTTTATTAAGTCCAAAATAAATAAAGAAATTTTTGTGAATTTTTCCATAATTTTTGGAATTATTTTACTATTTTCTAAAGCTTTATTGAATTACCAGAATTAAAACAAATAAGAAAATCAAAAGAAAATTTAAAACTCAGTTTGGGCCGAAACCCAAATCTCCGGCCCAAACCTCCCTTCGCGCGCGACCCAAAACGGCCCGAGCCGCACGCTCTGCACCCCCCCTCTCTCCACCGTTGGATCTAAATCCAATGGCTCGCATCACCCCTTTCTTATCACCTTGTGCAACATCGGCCGTTGGATCAGAATCCTACGGCCAGATCACGGTGTTTATTCGGGAGTTCCGAATGACTCAATAAATGTGAGCCTTCCGATCAAAAATCAACCGTCAGATCTGGATATCCTTTCGGAGGTCCAAACAACCCCTTAATATGAACCCTCCGATCAGAATCCTACGGCCAGGAGTTAGCCCACGTTATACTTTCCTCATTAAGCCTCGACCGTTGGATTAAAATCCAACCGCCACTCACATCGTACCCTTCCACGTCGTCACTAAGGATCTTGACCGTTGGATCAAAATCCAACGGCCCGTACTCTTCGCCCTCCTCGTCATTGTCTCCACGCGAGATTCTTCGCGCCGCCATTGAAGCCACGTCCGAGCTTCGCTAACGGCCTTCTCCAACCACCCCGCACTCCCCGCGTCGTGCGCACGAGACCGCAACGGTTTCCGCCACCTCCTCCACGCCGTTTCCCCCTTTTTCTCCGCACGTACGCCACGATCGCCCGCAACCGCCGCGACGCCCCACGCCGCCCGCGCTCGAGCTCCCGGCGCCTATAAAAGGAAGCCCGAGTGCGCCTCCTTCCCCACAACCCAACGCCGCCACACATAGCCATCATCTCACAGCGCCGAATTTTAGTGCTTGAATTTTGGAGTTCTTCCGCGACGCCGAGCTCGCTTCGGAGGTTGAAGTGCCTTTCTTTCGCGACCTTCGCGGCGAACGCCGATCGACCTCTCGCCGCCGACGACCGCTTGCAACCAAGGTGAGCACCTAACTCAGTGTGTTATTGTCTTTCGATTGGTACCACCCACGCCCCTCGTCGCGGCGTAGAATGCCGGCGACCCTCGGTCCCGACGCCGGCTTCGCACTCGCTGACGTGGTACCACCACGTCGGTGCCACGGCGAAGCCACCTCGGTGCCACGCGTGCGACTCTGCTGAGTCAGCACCGACGTGGCGCCATCTTAGTGCAGCCCTCCGGAGCCAAAAGCCGTGGACCCAGTCCACATGAACCGTGTCTATGACACATGGGTCCCACCCGTCAGAAATTAGTTTAATTACTTTTTATTTCCGAAAATAGTAGGTAACTAGAATTTCGAAAAATAAATCAAAAATCTAATAAATGCGAATTTAGGTTATAGATAACCAAAATATTTCAATTTGGAGTTAATTTGAACTATGATTTTGAATTTATTTGATTTTGAATTTGAATTTATCGTATTTTCGCGAATAGACTTCGACGACTCCGGAGAGTTCGACCAATCCGAAGACCTAGAATTCCAAGACATCAACGAAGGCAAGTTACACTATTGATCATATTGCTCCCAGTATTTTCAAGTTATTTTCAGTTTTTAAATTATTTAATGCATGCATATGTTGTATAAATATTTCAATGTCCTGTTTTATATATAGTTACTCCAATATTTCATTGTATGGCCAATTTGAATATTGTATTTGACTACCTTGACACCATAGACAAAATATTATCAAAACTAGTCATATGCTTAGCCAGGCTTAGCTCACACTTAAATAATTTGAAAGGTTTAGCCAAGTCTCTTACAAATTTGTTTCAAACTTGACATTGTGGTATTGTTTTTACCACATGAATTTATAAAGAGAGTTTTATTCAAAATAAAATCAAAAATGGGTTTGGACTTGGGCAAAATGGTCGGAATGGTGGGTGCATGTTTATGCACGGGATTGATCTGGTTAAGATTAAGGCCCATGGTTTGTAGGAATGACGCCCAAGTCAATTGAGGACCGGTCTTTGAGCCGCTTATTGCTATGCCTTACCTTACCACCACATGTCTTGTATAGGCAGGATTTGGCTAATTAATTTATAATGTTTTAGTGTATTTATGTCATGTTGAATATGTGGGCGTCGGTTAGACTTTTATTCCCACTTGGCGCAAGAGGGGGCTTCCGGGGGACGGTTAGTCCAAAGGGGCGAAACCTTAGCGGGCATGAGTACACTAGGACAGAACATTGTAAAGGCCTCATGATAATTGCTCAGTCACACGCCTACGGAAGCGTGTAGTGGCCGACATAATGAGCATGTCATCTCGTGTGGGTAAAATTGTACAAACTCTGCAGAGTAGAAACTATTCGAATAGCCGCGTCCGCGGTCATGGACATGCTAGCAGGGCCACTTAAAGTTAGATTTTTTTTTTAGTTTTAAATGCTTTATCAAATGTTGAGGATGGTTAATCCTTATGTAAAGTTGGGCGGGAAGCCAAGTGTTAGGAGGGAATCCTTCACTTAATCCTTAGAGGTTATCCATATTACAACATCGTCATTTTAAAATATGATTTTAGTCATAGTATAAAATTGCCTTAGAAATTACTATATTTATTTAACCTGAAAATGTTGTTTATGCAAAACAACCCTTGCCATACTCACTTGTTACCTTATGCATGCATTTTCATTCAATATTGGGTGTAGCTTGCGAGCACGGAAGTTGTGCTCACTCTTCCTGAATAAATCTTATTCAGGAGAAGACTTTTTCCCCGACAGTGAGGACCAGGACGAGTAGGCCTTCGACCCAGATGATTGCCTATGGCGCATCATGTGGCTCACATATATTATTATGCTTCCGCTGTTTTTTTTCATTTGATATTTGATATTGTTGATCAGACTCTTTTGTATTAAACATTTAATTACTTAATGTTATTTACGATTTCGTGATATGATTGTGATATCCTTTTTGTGAGACTGTGTACACTAGAAATCTTGGACCGGTCTATGAACACAGAGAATTCGGGATCCTTCGCTCCCGGGTTCGACAAAAGTGGTATCAGAGCCATATCGACTGTAGGTCATGTCCCACGGTAGAAATGGTAAAACCATTAGGGACTATTTTCAAAAACTTAAAATTATTTACCTGTCTTCCAGAGTCTTACTCTTCCTTTCTCTGTTAAAAGATTTCTAAACTCTTGTCTTTTCTAAAATTGTAGATGGCCGAGAGACCCACCCGCATCTCCCACGGAATCTTTCCTTGGAGAATGGGCCGACTTCTGTGGAAGATGATGCAGCATTTGAGCTTCAAGAAGAGACCCACATACCAAGGATACAAGTATATCGTGGGACAACAGGAGCGCTGGAGAGTGGAGGTTATCCTCTACTCTAACTTGGCGCCTGATACGACATTCCACATCTTCGACGCCCCAATGCGTCGGGAGACTTTCACCGACGGCATCCAGGACGCAGCGAGGGAAGCCGTTCGCCGACTTCGCTATACCTATGACCTCCACCTTCGGGATACTGGATTCCATTACTACCCCATGCATATCCCCACCCGACTAGGAAGTGCTTCAGCCCAGTCGAAAATGAGGATTCCCCAGAGATTACCCATCAGGTGGAATTACCCAAGGCGATGGATTACGCCTATGGCAACACCCTGGACGAACTGTATCTAGTTCAGGGGAGATTAGAAGCCGCAGAAGAGAAGCTGAAGGCAACCGAAGCAGAGTTGGCTCTCTACAAGGTGGGCCAAGGCAGTACCTGCAACTCCCCCGATTACACCCCATCCACCCCATAGATATTTTCTTTCCCTTTAGTTTCGTTTGTTAGCTGCGAATTATGAGCTACTAACCTTCTATGGTAGCCATAATCAAATGAATAAAAATAAAGAACTACTTTGAAAAAAAAAAGAAATTTGGTTCTTTGCCTCATGTTTGTGTGCTTTTTGGGCTAATACAAATTTATTTCCCCTTAGTGCTATCTTTCTTCTCTTTCCTAAGTCTTGTGAAAAATTCAGCAAATGGTGAGCACCCGACCGAAGTGGCAGCACCAAGGCAGTGGCAACGAATGCCGACTATCGGGAGCGGCCGCCCAAAGAGCCTCCCCACGCCAAGCGGCAGGACCTGACTAGCAACATATGATGGCCAACCAGTCCCATCTCATCGACTTGCCGCCCGCCGCCAAAGCAACTCCCGAACATCCAGCCGCAGCAGCAGGCCACCGCCGCAACTCGTGCACCAAAGACACCCTCCTCAGCGAGTGACCATGTCAGAATTCATGCGCATGCGTCCCCCGACCTTTTCCAGTAGCACCGAGCCAATGGATGCTGACGATTAGCTTCGTGCGATCGGGAAGAAGCTAGACATCGCTCAATGCACCGATCGTGAGAGGGTCCTGTTTGCCTCTCACCAGCTCAACGGACCAGCTTCCAAGTGGTGGGACAACTTCTGCATCTCCCACGCCAATGCCCAGGCCATCTCATGGGACGAGTTCGTGAGAGCTTTTCGCCATGCCCACATCCCTGCCGGTACGATGACCTTGAAGAAGAAGGAGTTCCATGCACTTCGCCAAGGCAGTCGCTCGGTGAGCGAGTATTTACACCGGTTCAATCAACTGGCTCGCTACGCTCCAGCTGACGTAGCCCGAGATGAGGACCAACAGGAGAGGTTCCTGGAAGGACTTAATGATGACATCTCCGTCCAACTGATCTCCCAGAACTTCACCGACTTCCAGCAGTTGGTGGACAAGGCGATCCGCCAGGAGGCCAAGCATCAGGAGATGGAGAACCGCAAGCGGAGGATAGCCGCTCAGAGGTTTAATGCAGGAGGCCTTCCCAAGCCTCGATTCACTCAGCCACAGCCACCGCAGTGTGGGAAGTTCCAGTCTTCCACGTCCAGAGTCCCAGTGCAGAACCAGCGCCCCAACATCTCCAACTTTCGCAACACTTCAACTGGAGGGCAATTTCAGCAGAAGAGCTCTGCTCCCTCAGCCACAGGAGTGACCTGTTTCTATTGCAATGAAACAGGGCACTACGCCAACAGATGTCCCAAGAAGCAGCAGGCAGCGGCATCTTCCAAGTTAGCACCAGGAGCCACAGCCACTGGCGGCACTGCAAATCCGACAGGTCAATTTATCGAGGGACGTGTGAACCACGTCACAGCTGAAGAAGCCCAGGCAGCACCGGATGTCGTTCTTGGTATGTTTCTTGTCAATTCAATACCAACTTCTGTTCTATTTGATTCCGGAGCTTCGCATTCATTTGCATCAAATAAGTTTGTGGGCAAAAATGGGTTACCTATATCCTCCTTGACCAATCCTATGATAATCCATTCCCCGGGCTCAGAAATGAGGACTAGTTCTCTATGCCCGAACCTCACTCTTAAAATATCCGGAGTATCCTTCCTGGCAGACTTGATAGTCTTGCATTCCCAAGGTTTGGATGTCATTCTTGGAATGGACTGGCTAGCCAAGAATCATGGACAAATAGACTGTGCCAATAGGTCTATCACTCTCACTAATGGAGAAGGAATTTCAGTCGAGTTCAAACCCAAGACCTGCACCAAAGGAAGTTTCATCCTCACCAGCATGAAGGAAGTGAAACTTGAAGACATACCTGTAGTACGAGAATACTCCGATGTCTTTTCTGATGATCTACCTGGCATGCCACCGGATAGGGACGTAATGTTCTTAATTGACTTAGTCCTAGGGACAACTCCAATATCGAAGCGACCCTATAGAATGCCAGCCAACGAGTTAGCAGAATTGAAGAAACAGATTGAAGAATTGCGAAGCAAAGGGTACATCCGACCCAGCTCATCACCTTGGGAGCACCGATCGTTCGTCAAGAAAAAGGACAATAGTATGAGGATGTGTGTAGATTACAGATCACTCAACGAGGTGACGATCAAGAACAAGTATCCACTACCCAGGATAGATGATCTGTTCGATCAGCTAAAAGGAGCAAGTGTCTTCTCGAAGATTGATTTGAGATTTGGCTATCACCAATCAAGATCGCACGTAAGATATTCAAGACAGCCTTCACCACCAGATATGGACTGTACGAGTTTACAGTAATGTCTTTCGGTTTGACGAACGCCCCTGCTTACTTCATGAATATGATGAACAAAGTGTTCATGGAATTCTTGGATAAGTTCGTGGTTGTTTTCATCGATGACATTCTCATCTACTCGAAGGATGAAGAAGAGCATGAGAAGCATCTCAGAATGATTCTGGGCAAGCTCAGGGAGTACCAGCTTTATGCCAAATTCAGCAAAAGTAAATTTTGGCTAAGTCAAGTGGCATTCCTTGGACATATTGTGTCAGCGGGAGGAATTGCAGTAGATTCTACCAAGGTTGAAGCAGTATCGGATTGGAAGCAACCCAGGACAGTCACTGAGGTGAGAAGTTTCCTTGGACTAGCGGGTTATTATCGCAGGTTTATTGAAAATTTCTCTAAGATTGCAAGACCCATGACCCAACTTCTGAAGAAGAAAAAGAAGTTTGAATGGACAGATGCTTGTGAAGAAAGTTTCTAAGACCTGAAGAAGAGATTAGTCTCAGCACCTGTGCTAGTTTTACCTGATATCCGTAAGGATTTCGAGATTTTCTGCGATGCATCCCGTCAAGGTTTTGGATGTGTGTTAATGCAGGAAAGCAAAGTAGTGGCTTACGCATCCAGACAGTTGAGGCCACATGGAGGGAATTGCCCGACCCATGGTCTTGAGTTAGCAGCGATTGTGCATGCTTTAAAGATCTGGCGGTATTATCTCATTGGTAATCGCTGTGAGATTTTCACGGACCATAAGAGTCTGAAATATATCTTCACGCAGGCAGAATTAAACCTTCGACAGAGAAGATGACTGGAGCTGATAAATGATTATGATATCGGAATTCACTACCATCCAGGCAAAGCAAATGTAGTTGCGGATGCCTTGAGCAGAAAGGCCTATTGTAATACCATGATGGTGCAGAAGGATCAGCCAGAACTACATGAAGAATTGAAGCGTCTAAACTTGGAGATTGTTAGTCAAGGTTGTGTGAATGCTTTGGAAGTACAACCAACTCTTCAAAGTCAGATTAGAGAAAAACAGCTAGAAGATGAAGACATCAAGGAGATAAAGAAGAATATGCGAAGGGGCAAGGCTCCAGGATTCGCTGAAGATGAACAAGGAACTGTATGGTTTGGGAACCACATTTGTGTGCCTGACCAGCAAGAGTTAAAACAGTCAATTCTAAAGGAGGCTCATGAATCGCCTTACTCCATTCACCCTGGAAGCACCAAGATGTACCAGTATCTAAAGGAAAAATACTGGTGGGTCAGCATGAAGCGAGAGATTGTTGAGTTCGTCGCCCGCTGTGATGTGTGTCAGCGAGTTAAGGCAGAACATCAGAGACCAGCTGGATTGTTGCAGCCACTACCAATTCCAGAATGGAAGTGGGAAGAAATCGGCATGGACTTCATCACCGGACTCCCTAGGACCCAATCAGGATATGATTCTATCTGGGTGATAATTGATCGGTTGACCAAAGTAGCTCACTTCATCCCCGTCAAGACTACATACAGAAGCAGCCAGTTGGCAGAATTATATGTGACCAGGATTGTTTGTCTACACGGAGTACCCAAGAAGATCGTGTCCGACAGAGGTTCCCAGTTTACATCAAGATTCTGGCAGAGTCTGCATGAAGCCTTAGGCACCAAACTCAATTTCGATCTGACCTATCATCCCCGCATGATGGCCGACTAACGCACCAACCAGGTTCTTGAAGATATGCTTCGAGCCTGTGCCCTGGACTTTGGACAAAGTTGGGACAAGAATTTGCCGTATGCAGAATTCTCGTATAACAATAGCTATCAAGCCAGTTTGCAAATGGCTCCATTTGAAGCTTTGTATGGCCGAAAGTGCAGAACTCCACTTCTATGGGATGAAGTAGGAGAACATCAACTCTTTGGACCTGAGTTGATCAAAGATGCTGAAAGTAAGGTAATATCTATAAAAGAACACCTGAGAGTGGCGCAATCCCGATAGAAGAGTTATGCTGATAACCGACGGAGGGATTTAAACTTTGAGGTAAGAGACTTCGTCTATCTCAGAGTTACTCCACTCAGAGGAGTAAGAAGATTTCGGACGAAAGGAAAACTTGCACCCAGATTTGTGGGGGCATATAAGATTCTAGTCAAAAGAGGTGAAGTAGCATATCAGCTTGAGCTGCCAGAAGCCTTGTCAGCGGTGCATAATGTCTTCCATGTGTCACAGTTGAAGAAATGCCTCTGAATGCCAGAAGACCACACCCTCCTGGATAGCTGTCATCTCCAAGAAGACCTCACTTATGTGGAGCGACCAATCAAGATTCTGGATGTCGCAGAACGTGTTACCAGAAGCAGGATCATTAGATCATACAAGGTGCAGTGGAGTCATCACCCAGAGAGTGAAGCCACATGGGAGAAGGAAGAAGACCTCAATATCAACTACCCCGATCTGTTTGCTGACCAAGTCTGAATCTCGGGGTCGAGATTCCCTTAAGGGGGTAGGTTTGTAACTGCCCAATTTTCAAATTTCAGTAAAAATTAAAATTTATTTATTTTTGTTGAATTTTCTGGAATTATTAAAAGCTTTTTATGAATGTTTCAAAGCCAAAACAAATTTAGCTGCAAAATTAAAAGCCAACTTTGAGTTGGAAATAATTTTATTAAGTCCAAAATAAATAAGGAATGACTCAATCAATGTGAGCCTTCCGATCAAAAATCAACGATGATTCGATATCCTTCGAGGTCCGAACATCCCCTTAATATGAACCCTCCGATCGTAATCTACGCCGGAGTTAGCCCACGTTATACTTTCTCATTAAGCCTCGCCGTTGGATTAAAATCCAACCGCCACTCACATCGTACCCTTCCACGTCGTCACTAAGGATCTTGACCGTTGGATCAAAATCCAACGGCCCGTACTCTTCGTCCTCCTCGTCATCGTCTCCACGCGAGATTCTTGCGCCACCGCCATTGAAGCCACGTCCGAAGCCGCTAACGCTTCTCCAACCACTCGCACTCCCGCGTCGGCGCACGAGACCGCAACGGTTTCGCCACCTCCTCCACGCCGCTTCCTTTTTCTCCAGACGCACGCCACGATCGCGCAACCGCCGCAAGACGCCTCACGCCGCCCCGCCGCTCTAGAGCTCCCCGGCGCCTATAAAAGGAAGCCGGGTGCGCCTCCTTCCCCACAACCCAACGCCGCCACACATAGCCATCATCTCACACGGTAGTGCCCGAATTTTGGAGTTCTTCGCCGGAGGTTGAAGTGCCTTTCTTTCCCGATTCCGGCGACGTCGAGCCTGCTCGGCCGCCTTTGTCCACACCTTCGTCGTCGCCGTGATGCCGCGAAGCCAGTGCGCACCTCCACCTCGCGCGGGCGACCCTGCAACCTCTTCTTCCCCATCGACCTCCTCTCGCCGCCGCTAAACCTCACCGCCGACGACCATTTAGCCGTGCCCGCTTGCAACCAAGGTGAGCACCTAACTGAGTGTGTTACTCTCTTTCGATTGGTACCACCCACGCCCCTCGCCGCGGCGTAGAACGCCGGCAACCCTCGGTCCCGACGCCGGCGTCGCACTCGCTGACGTGGTACCACCACGTCGGTGCCACGGCGGAGCCACCTCGGCGCCACGTGTGCGACTCTGCTGAGTCAGCGCCGACGTGGCGCCATCTTAGTGCAGCCCTCCGGAGCCAAAAGCCGTGGACCCAGTCCATATGAACCGTGTCTATGACACATGGGTCCCACACGTCAGAAATTAGTTTAATTCCTTTTTATTTCCGAAAATAGTAGGTGCTGACGTCATCAATGCGCAATAACTAGAATTTCCTTTAGAAAAATAAATTCAGAAAATCTAATAAATTCAGAATTTAGGTTTTAAATAGATTTAAACTTCAAAAATTTATAACTTTTGCATCTGAACTCCAAATTGGGTGTTTCGAGTTGCAAAATTTATATAAAATTATAATCTAGCCAACTAAACCAAAATATTTCAATTTAGAGTTAATTTGAACTATGATTTTGAATTTATTTGATTTTGAATTTGAATTTATCGTATTTTCGCGAATAGACTTCGACGACTCCGGAGAGTTCGACCAATCCGAAGACCTAGAATTCCAAGACATCAACGAAGGCAAGTTACACTATTGATCATATTGCTCCCAGTATTTTCAAGTTATTTTCAGTTTTTAAATTATTTAATGCATGCATATGTTGTATAAATATTTCAATGTCCTGTTTTATATATAGTTACTCCAATATTTCATTGTATGGCCAATTTGAATATTGTATTTGATTACCTTGACACCATAGACAAAATATTATCAAAACTAGTCATATGCTTAGTCAGGCTTAGCTCACACTTAAAGAATTTGAGAAGGTTTAGCCAAGTCTCTTACAAATTTATTTCAAACTTGACATTGTGGTATTGTTTTTACCACATGAATTTATAAAGAGAGTTTTATTCAAAATAAAATCAAAAATGAGTTTGGACTTGGGCAAAATGGTCGGAATGGTGGGTGCAGGTTTATGCACGGGATTGATCTGGTTAAGATCAAGGCCCATGGTTTGTAGGAATGACGCCCAAGTCAATTGATGACCGGTCTTTGAGCCGCTTATTGC
The DNA here is from genome assembly GCA_036346255.1 of Ampelocalamus luodianensis. Classification (NCBI taxonomy): domain Eukaryota; kingdom Viridiplantae; phylum Streptophyta; class Magnoliopsida; order Poales; family Poaceae; genus Ampelocalamus; species Ampelocalamus luodianensis. Next base: position 17,844,059 of record CM070622.1, on the reverse strand, counting down.
TATGCCTTACCGTACCACCACATGTCTTGTATGGGCAGGATTTGGCTAATTAATTTATAATGTTTTAGTGTATTTATGTCATGTTGAATATGTGGGTGTCTGCTAGACTTTATTTCCACTTGGCAAAGAGGGCTTCCGGGGTTAGTCCAAAAGGCGAAACCTTAGCGGGCATGAGTACACTAGGACGTAACATTGTAAAGGCCTCATGATAATTGCTTAGTCACACGCCTACGGAAGCGTGTAGTGACCGACATAATGAGCATGTCATCTCGTGTGGGTAAAATTGTACAAACTCTGCAGAGTAGAAACTATTCGAATAGCCGCGTCCGCGGTCATGGACATGCTAGCAGGGCCACTTAAAGTTAGATTTTTTTTTTTTAGTTTTAAATGCTTTATCAAATGTTGAGGATGGTTAATCCTTATGTAAAGTTGGGCGGGAAGCCAAGTGTTAGGAGGGAATCCTTCACTTAATCCTTATATAAAAAAAAAGTACAATCGTGATAAAAATTTTTATACTATCCTACCTGATTCTAGTGATTTATTATAAATAACTATTTGCATACGTCCCTTGCATTGTGAATTTTTATTTTCTTTTTGTCCATTATAATTTGCATAAAATAACAAATGATTTTTTTTCTTTGCACTATATTTTGGTAAATAAAAGTTCTAAAAAATATAGTTTTAAAAACGTAGAAATGTTAAAATATTAAACAGATTTTTAAAAATATTTTTTTAATAAAATCATATAGAATATTAGATTCTACGAACGATCCTTCCCGCCAAATAACCCCCGATCCGGATCACGATTCTAACATCCTGCGCCAATCCAGAAACTTGGCCTTCGACGGATGATCCGGAACCCGACATCCGTATTAGGCCAAGAACCAGGCCCGAGTTGGTGCCCAAAAGAAACTGGGCCAAGCGCCGGCCCGTCCAGAGTTGGGCATGATCTCATAAATGGGACGCAACAAGACCGTGGCTAGTTTTGAAAGCATGGAAATATGCTCCTACCGTCCTACGAGGTTTAAGATTGTCGGGCTGTCGGCACTTTCGCGTGCTCTTTCTTTACTCCACACACCAACTCGTAATGCCAACGAGGCTTCTTCGTTGTTGCCCACACAATGTCTTTTTAGAGCATGTACACCGCTTACGTCACCGCCTATAGCGATTTGCCACATGGGACTTTTGGTGACGTGGATGAAAGAGAATGAAGAGAGAGAATATGCGCCTATAATCCCGCGCAAATCGTGTAGCACCAAAACCAAGAAAAACATTAAAGATTGTGTGTTGTCTACAATCCTATAAGCGGTGTATCATCACAACCCATCAGATGAGCTTAGTTTTAGTCGTTTATAGGTGATATGGATAATTCATAGACAAAGAATGTCTGTACTATTCATACGCCCTTAGTGATTCAATCTTTCCACGCTAGTTCGAGCTGTCGCGTCTGCTGGGATTCTCGGTGGCAAACTGGCAATGGACACTAGAACAACCTGTGTGACCACCGGTAACGAAATTCCAGACTTGGGGCCGTACCTCTAGTGCCCGAGCCAGCAATTTAAAATAGGTGAATTCCATATTTTAATATTAGTGCATGCTTTCCACTACGAAATTAAGCGAAAACTGCTATGGTGCCGATCGAAAGCTGAGAAATGAGGTTTTTTCTGCACCCTTGCAAGTAGGGGGCGTAACCGGGGGTATTTCCCTGGAGCCAAATCTGGTCGGTACTGGATTCGGAAAACAAATTCAGTGTCCAGACGAATTTGGGATCGGTACCGGATAATTTAACTCAGACCCAGGGTCAATTAAAAAACGCTACTATCCACAGCATTCGGATTCAATACGGATATCAAGTTATTTTCCCACTAGATATCCGAAAACACATGAAGCCACGTAGCCAACCCATGAAGCAACACAGCGACTGCTCGTTGCCTGCTCCCTGTGATCGCCGTCGGGAACCGTTGACTCTGCCCCTGGATGCCTAGATGCTAGATCTGGCCAAGGGAAAGTGTCGAACCCGGAGCGAAGGATCCCGAATTCTCTGTGTTCATACATCGGTCTAGGATTTTCAGTGTACACAATTTCACAAAAAGGATATCACAATCATATCACGAAATCGTAAATAACATTAAGTAATTAAATGTTTAATACAAAAGAGTCTGATCAACAATATCAAATGAAAAAAACAACGGAAGCATAATAATATATGTGAGCCACACGATGCGCCACAGGCAATCATCTGGATCGAAGGCCTACTCGTCCTCGTCCTCACCGTCGGGGAAAAAGTCTTCTCCTGAATAAGATTTATTCAGCAAGAGTGAGCACAACTTCCGTGCTCGCAAGCTACACCCAATATTGAATGAAAATGCATGCATAAGGTAACAAGTGAGTATGGCAAGAGTTGTTTTGCATAAACAGTAATAATACTAAGATTCTACCAAAGGAATCTATGTCGTAGAAGCGTATGATCGTATGACTATAATCGATATTCTGACAAACTTGGTTGGAGCACTCGGGCTTCGGCCCAACCTCATTTTAGTATAGTACTCGTAAGGGCACGTAGTACAGACGATGTTGTTTGTAATACTCTCAATGTCATCTTTAGACAAAACTAAAGCCAACTCAAATAATGATTTATCTCTAATTTGATCTTACAATTTCTACATATAACATTGATAATTTGTACATATATCATTGATACAATAGCAAAATAACTGTTATAGACTGTTTGTTAACCTTCTTTGTCATCCTACCGTCCTATATCATCATATATCCACAACAGCTTCTTTGTCTAACCTTGTTCTCTCATCTATATCATCATAAATCTTATATGGTAAGAATTACAATTGGTTGATGTTACCTTACTGTGCACTTATTGTGCAAGCCCCTGACATTGTAACTTTGGGTGTATCACCAAACTGCCAATGCACCATTGACCGTCCTTTTTATTCCGTTTCTGAACTTGCATCCACCACATCCACATGTCATGTCCACTCGTTGCTTTGCATTCCTCGCAGCACGTTTCGTGTGAGCCGTGGCACAACATGAAGCAACAATTAGGCATGTACAATACGAGATGTTTATAAACGAGTATTTAAAAAGAGAGAATATAGTCACGTCATCAAGCACCTATGTAAAAGTCGTTTCCTCCAATACAAGTATCTATTTTGTAGGTGTTTAGATGATTGTATTATCTATTAATTATTTATAGTTATATACATAAGCACCTCTTAAGTATCGGTGCCTAATCAAGTATCCATGCTACAAAATAAGAACCTCATCTATCCTATGTGGCAAGAAAAAACAGTTTTTCTTTGCTAAACACTTGCATTGTACATGCTCTAACAAAACAGCAGATGACTTTTTTTTTGAGAAAGGAGATAAACAGCAGAGGACTTCGATCCTCCACAATTTTCTCTTGGCATTTTACCCTTGTGCTGACTGATTCTACACAAAAAACAACAGATTTAAGCATGACAGCACCACTGCACCAGAGTGGAGTAGTTCGCCGTCTCAAAAAAAAAAAAAAACGAAGCAGCTCATTGCCTGACATTATATATGTGATATGCATGGCTTTAGAATTCCATCGTCTGTGTCTCTTTTTTTTGTTTTTTTAAATTTTGTTCTTGCCACTTAAAATGTGTTCAATATCGTTTCTGCCATCGAAAATATGCTCATTTCATTTTTACCGTCCTTCCTCCGGTATGCATTTTGTTTTTGTCACTCTCCAATTTTTCACCGAGTCAACATGGCATGACCGTTAAGAAACATGAAAAAAATCAGCAAAAAAGAGAAAATCATAAAAAATCAAAAATTTAAACTTGGATAGTTTTATCGAAAAAATACACTAAGAAAAAATGTTTAATCTTCCTCACCTTTTACAAAACATTGTTATTTTTTCCCGATGTAATTTTTTTGCCATTTTATTTTTTGTTCAGAAGTGGTCCCTTAATTTTTATGCATTTTGGTCCCTTAATTTTTATGCATTTCTAGTAATTGTTTTCTTCAAAATTTCCTTATATATATATATATATTTCTTATTTCTTAACGGTCAATCTCTTTGACTTGACAGAAAATTGGATGGAGCGGCAAAAACAAAATGCTCGGCGACAGAAGGATGACAAAAACGAAAGCGACAGAAAGATGACAAAAACGAAATGAACAGATTTCCAATGACTGAAACGAGATATTGCACATATTTTGAATGGCAATAACAAAATTTCTTTTTTTTTTTGAGAGTTAACATAGGCCTGGATTGAACAGGATGGTAACTGGGCCTCCGGCCGAGGAAGCTAAGCTGTTCTTACTGGATCATGCAGAGCACTTTCAGCCGAACCGAACGACCCATGCATATATGCTCCAGAAAGACGTTCCACTCCGGCGCCGGGTTGTGCTAGTTTACTTACGGGTCGGCGTGGGCCGTGGGCGGCCTTGTTATCTTTGCTTGCCAATCCGCAGAACCTATTCACCGATGGGGATGGTTAATTGGCTGGTTTCTGCGGACCGAGCGTTAGCTCGAGCGTCGGCGTGCGTTCTACCCGGCTGGGATGATCCCAGCGCGTCGCACTATTTAGATGTTTAGTACACATATATGGGTATATTCAGTGATCAAAACGTGTACTCATGCTCCGTGAGATCAAACCACCGCTTTAGATTAGACGTGTGTTAAAAACATACTCACGTGTACGTGGCATGTGTGGTATGTGTGCGTCTGATGTGTACTAAAAAAATAGCTAGTTTCCCTAAAAAAAATAGTTGATTACTGGGATCCTTGATACTTGTATCCACCTCAGTGCTTATTTGGATGGGGAGGAATTAGATATAGATGGGGAGGAATTAGATATAATTCCTTCGGATTTAAAAAGGTATTTTATTTTAAAATCTTTGCCAATCACGTGTGTTAACAACACACTCACGTGTGTGGGGTGTGCGTGTGGTGTGTGTGCCTCTCATGTGTACTAAAAAAAATGGCTGGTTTCCTTAAAAAAATGGCTGATTACTGTGATCCTTGATACTTGTATCTACCTCCGTGCTTATTTGGATAGGGAGGGATTAGATATAATTTATTTGAATTTAAAAATGTATTTTAGTTTAAAATTTATGCGAATCCGAAGAGATTAGATTGTATCACTACGTCCAAACAAACCCTTATTCTGCCGATGTGGATTGTAGACACATGCATGCTTGTATTCTCTTCTCGATCTCTCGCGTAAAGGTACGTGCATATGAGAAGGCAGAAGGGAAAAATTTTCGTCTCGAACAAACACTTGCTTTACTACCGAAAACTGCCCATATCCATGAATCCATCCACTTTCACTATACTACTACTAGCTAGTCTCCAACCGTGCATTGCATGTATAAATCACTTTAAACCACAAAGCGAAGCGAGATATTATCATGGCGATCGATCATGCAAACGAAATTGCTTTACATCGCTGTCCCGAGAGTAGCGATCAAATCAGGGATACACGACTGCTTGGTGCGACGCGGAGATGTAGAGGAACCTGCAGCTGCAGGGCAGAGACCGGTAGTACTAGCTAAAGGCGCGCGCACCTTTATTCTTCCTTCCTTTCTTGCTTTCCGCAGCAGAGACCTTTGGCTTTGGCCAATCTGCCCCCCCACGTATCGTGACCGCACAAACAAATTTGTTGTTTCCTTCCCCTGTGCGGCAACAACGAATTAATTCACTCCATGAGTATCCCCTGCAACTTTAATCGATCTCTTTTCAGCCGTAGATGGACGCATAATTCGATGGATAGGGCCCAGGAATTAAAGCTAGTGAAAAGCAGAATGTTCATGGAAATTGAAATGGGCACTTTTTAGAGCACAAGTCACACACTCGACGAACACTTCACTCTCGTCGCTTACACCCATATACGTGTGTGTGCACCACGGTCTTAAGGCACGCGTATTTTTTATTTATTTATTATTATGTGAGCATAGGCTCCGAGCTAAGGATCGAACGCTGCTGGACGAGGGTGTTTCCTGCGCTTAGCCAACTGACCGAAGATCGGTTATCAAATGGGTACCCTTTTCAATTCACCGGATCGATGATACTGATCGATCCAGCCCTGCAGCAATGTCTTCTCTTCTGCCCATTTCGATTTTGTTAGTAGGGCCCGTTTGGTCGGGCTGGGCCGGGCTTGCCCACGGGATTTCACACCGAAAATACGAGGGATTGTTCGGCGCGGGCAAGGACGAGCCCAGCATGTTCTCGCCCGCCTCTGTTCTTGCATGCCCATGCTGCCATGCCATGCCCGGCTTGTGGCCGTGTGTAAGATGTACCATGACTAGCCTAGCACGTACGGCCGCCTGGTGAGGTTGCATCGATCAATCGAGCCACCGAGAGTGGTCACCTGATTGCATGCAAGTGGCTAGACACGTGCTATAACGCAGAGGATCCGTTTCGATATAGTATCCGCACTTTGCCGTACTAGAGAAACTCTGCTTGAATCATGTTTTAAGTCTGTAATACTGTACAAACAGTGTCAAAATGTACTGCATCGATTTTTTTCCTGTACTATTTGATACTATAGCAATTTTTTTAACTGTATTATTTGATATGATTGCGCTTGATCTAGACTGTTTATTTTGAAACTATCAGTATAGATAAAGGACTAATGTGTATCATTGTGCTCCTAATTTGCGTTAGCATGGCTAATGTGCATGCATAGGATGGTAAAAGGGCGGAGGAGCCATTAACTACAGCTGCCAAGAAGCATTTGATTGACTCGCATTGTACAGCTTTGTCACGTTTTCGAGGAAGTTGAACGATGTTGCTGTTTAGCAGACACTGCTAGCAGTTTTTTTACTTTTCTTCTCGAAGGAATGTGCACGTATTACTATTTTTTACTACAAGGTAGGCATATATGTATACACGTTATCACTCATGCATATGTATGCGAGCACGCTCCATTATCACACGCCTAAAAAATATAGGTGCTAGATAAATTTTATAAAGTTACTAAAGTGCACTCACACGTACGTAAAATTAAGCACCAAGATTTATAGTAGATGAAGTCGTATACTCATAACTCTACAACCTTGCTAAGAGATGCATATAGTTCCTTTTCAAGTTGTTTTTGTCACCGAAGTGTGAGATAAGAGAGGCTAGCGCTTCAATGTCTTAGCATATTTAAGGACTACTCGAGCACAAAGGTTTTTTTTTTTTTTTTTACAATGCTAACATTTTGGAAAACATGGAAGCACTTCTTTATAGATCGAGAATTAATGCACATATGTGCCTGTGTATGCAACATGATACAAGGCCCACTAAAATCTTTATAACCGAGCCCTTTGGAATTGGAGTACTGTAATATTTGCAGCTGGACATTTGATAAAACGGTTTTGCTAGTTTTAAGTTGCCTGAAATTTTCTTAAGTTTAAGTCACTTGTTGTGACAATTGGATTTGTGTAGAGATTTGTGTGTCATATGATTGGATATTGATCTAATGGTCACAACAAGTGACTTAAACTTAAAAAAATTTCAGGCAACTTATGAATAGACAGTCCCTTGATAAAACTCTCACAATAAAGGACCACTGCACAACTGTTATATGGAAACGGACTCAGTAGTCTAAAATCTCTGACTCCGGTCATGGCAAGTAGGTCATGGCAGGTAGCACTACATCTACGTCGTCGTATGTACATCTTCCCTGCATGTAATAACTATCTTCACAGTAGTACTCCTGATCAGCTCTGCCTAGTTGGAGTACTCCTGTAGCTATTAGGGTTTCTGAAGGGTCATACCTTGTAACATTGCACCCTCTTACTCCTTTTCCTATATTCTGAACTTTTTCCAAGCCAGAAACACATGGATAATACTCATCATTCACTAGTCATAGTACATATCCAGCCATTTCATGCCATCTCAGTCCCTCTGTATCTCCACCCAGCTGATTGCCTACATTTTTTTTTCTGCTGAACACAATGATAAATGAGCAACCTTACAGACTAAGCAAACTTTAATTACTCTCTCTCTATCTAGCATTCTTCCCAACCCCACAAAGCAAAAACTAGAAATATAAAGCCACCATACGCATAAAAGGAGAAGATAATTAAATTCATGCTTTTATCCTCCCTTTCTCTTTCCTAGCTTCTCTTTCTCTCTCTCCCTCTCTCATTGCTGTCTTCTCTCCTGCAACTGCTGGACGCGATTCTCCACCACCTCCTAGCTAGAGGACTCCACCACCTCTTCCCTCCTTTTCTTCCCAGCTAGCTGCTTGCTTCCTTTTCTTTCCAAACACAAATCCACAACAAAGAAAAGTGCAAATTATAAACAAAAGATCAGAATTCAAAGCAGCAGAAAAGCTGGAAGAGTTGAGAGAGAGAGAGAGAGGAAATATATCTATATCACCACCGCTAGTTGGCGTCCATGGTGTTCCCTTCAGTGCCCGCCTACCTAGATCCACCTAATTGGAATAACCAGGTACTGCATGATCTTAATTCTCTCTCCTTTCTCCTTCTGTGTAGAGCTCTCTAGCTTCTACCTTTGATCCATCCATCCATACACAGCTCTTCAATTCATGGCAAGAGAATTTTGACACAGAGAAGCATGCACAGCAGCTAGAAAGATATTCTCCTCCTGAATATTCACAGACAATTCTCGCCTCCTTTTCCTCTCCTCTTTTGATCTATAACATGCTTGCATATGTGTGTTCGTAACAGCAAGGTCAGCAGCCGAGGGTGAGCGGCGGTGCCGGAGGAGGTGATGCACATCTGCCCGTGGGGCCGACGGCGGCGGCGCCCCAGGTTGGTGGCCTGCCGAGCAGTTCGTCGGCCAGTGCGGCCGTGACGCAGCACGCGCGGCCGAACTCGATGGCAGAGCGCGCGCGGCTGGCGCGGGTGCCGCAGCCGGAGCTGGCGCTCAAGTGCCCGCGCTGCGACTCCACCAACACCAAGTTCTGCTACTACAACAACTACTCCCTCTCCCAGCCCCGCCACTTCTGCAAGGCGTGCCGCCGCTACTGGACGCGAGGCGGTGCCCTCCGCACCGTCCCCGTCGGCGGCGGGTACCGCCGCAACAAGCGCTCGTCCAAGTCCTCCGCCGCCGCCGCGTCGTCCTCCTCCAAGCCATCGTCGTCGGCCAGGAAGCTGCCCGCTGGCCCCTCGTCTATGCCGTCCACCACAGCGTCCGGCCCGGGCTCCACCGGCTCGATCATCCCGCCGGGCCTCAGCTCCATGTCTCACCACCTGCCGTTCTTGGGGCCGATGCACCCGCCGGGGCCCAACTTAGGGCTAGCCTTCTCCGCGGGCCTCCCGCCGTTCGGCATGCAGCACGTGGACTCGGTAGATCAGTTCCCGGTAGCAAGCGGCGGCGGCGCCACCATTGGCGCATCACTGGAGCAGTGGAGAATGCAGCAGCAGCCACAGCAGCAGTTCCCGTTCTTTGGGGGAGGGGTACTGGAGCTTCCGCCGCCGCCGATGTACCAAATGGGACTGGAAGCTACTCGATCAGGCACCAGCGCAGCGGCGGCGGCGTTCACGTTAGGGCAGACTAGTGCTACCACCGCAAGCCACGAAGGGTCAATGAAGTTGGAAGATAGCAAAGGGCAGGAGATGAGTTTACAGAGGCAGTACATGGCGGCTCTACGCCAAGGAGAGGGCGTTTGGGGAGGCAGTGCCAGCGACGGCGGCGGCAACAGCGGCAATGGCAGTAGCAGTTGGACCATGAACATTCCTGGATTCCATTCTTCGTCGACCGGCGGCGATGGCGGCGGCTTGTTTTAGTGTACTGCTTCTTCTAGCTAGGTCAATTGCCTTGACAAAAAGAAGGTTTTCTAGCTAAGCTAGCTAGATGCATGGTTTGAGGAAATGAAAGGAGGAGGAAAAGAAGAAGGGGTGGGTTCAAGTTTTAATTCTTCATCAACTGCTGTAGAAGTGCCGCTAGCTCATGATGGTCTCAGGTAGGGGGATTAAGTTAAAGTTGCACCTTGCTTGTTAACACCTTTTTTTTTCCGCCATTTGGTTTTGAACTCAAAGGTGTGCTTGTGTTGTGTCCATAGTGTCACTTTTCAACCTTTTCACAATATTGTTTACAGGGATTAATTAATTAATCAAACTTGGTGCATGAGGGTATATATGATCAAATATATTTGACTTGGACAATGGAGTGGTCAAATTGTTTCATTATTTCTGTGAAACTTGCATGAAATTAATGTAAGGTTTGTTGCCAAATAATGTTACATGTTCCTAGCTTCCGAGTGTTCTTGACTAAGTACATTACAGTACTACAAGTAGTGCAATCACTCGCGTGTTAGGATCAGTAAGCTCTTAATCGCATGCATTTAGTATTAATCCGTGGAGTACATGCATATATAGGTGTGGTTATTTCATTCCTGAATCTAGTCTTATAGTCTATATTTAGTTATGTACTAGAACTGAATCTTCGTATGCACATACATTGGTGAATTTATTCAATTCTCGCTGCCTGCTGAATCTATTATATTGATATCAAAATCTCATAGTGCCACTACTACAAAACAGGCTATAGAAGACACCCCATCACAGACGGGTTAATTTGAATCCGTGCGTGTTGGGTCTTATGTAAAGCATTTGCTTTGCGGTCTATCACAGACGGTTCTTCCTAGTAATCGTCTGTGATATATGATATCACAGAGCGGTTTATATAAAGAACCGTCGCGAAATATCACGTACGATTCTATTTATGAACCGTCGTGATAATCTTCATATCACGCATTTGTTTATTAATAGAGCCGTCGATGATATACTGACGATTTTGTATATAAACCGTCGTGATAATCTCTCAGTATCACGAGCGGTTCATAAGAATCACCGTGCATGACATATCACGACGGTTTTATTTATAAACCGCTCGTGATATGCCTATCACGACAGTTCATATTTGGAACCGTCATGATATCCTCGCGCTATAAATACCTTGAGTACCGCCCATTCCCATTTGAGCCACCCGGATAAAACCCAGCTTTGCGCTTGAGAGAGAGGAGAGAGGAGGAGGAGAAAGGGAGGAGAAGGAGAGGAGAAAGGAAGGAGAGAGAGAAGAGGAGAAAGGGAGGGAGAAGGAGAGAGAGAAAGGAGGGAGCGACAATCGGAATAGATCGATTTGGTATTTTCGTCGTGAGCTACGAGGTAACATTCTTTATAACCCAATCGAGATATGGTAGAATATGCTAAGCATCGCGTGTATAAAATCATGATGGGAGTAAACTTTTGTATCCGATGTAAGGGAATAGAATAATATTTTTCATTTGGTAGTTGGAATAATATTAAAGTTTCGTGAGGGAAGGAAATGGAGAGAGAGCGTTGAGAGAGATTTTATTTCTATTGACATCATATTTTGAAATTAATTCTAAACTATATTAAAATGTGTAGCGTAGATGGACCGAAGCTGGATGTATGGTGTGAACCGTGTGAGTCAAGAGTACATTAATGGCGTGGTTGCTTTTAGAAGAGCAGCAGCAGATATGTTGAAAAATGGGATAAAATATATGTAGTTGTCCATGCATTGATTGCGATAATCGAAGATGTTTACCAACTCGCGCAGATAGCACACTTGATTCGGGGTTTCAAAAGGGTATACATGTTGGACGATCACGGTGAAGAGCGACATGAAGTTAGTAATAACGACATCGCCGAGAAGTCAACGATATGCCGATGTCAACGATATGCCGATGTAGATCGTGCTTTTGATGAGGATAGTCACACGATAACAATCGGATCGATGCTACGCGATGCAAGAGAACTACAGTGAGAGAGTTTTGTAAATTGAGCGCAATGGAGAGACTCGGTGAGACCTTTGTTCTCGGTCGCAAAGTCGAATATACAAGTTGTCAATCGTGATTGAACCGCTAAATTAAAGCAAGCAATGGTTGGTCGATAAGAGTTTCACGGCGTTGTTAGGTCTCTAGCGGACATTCTTCGGAGAAGCGTGTTGCCCAACACCACCTACCAAGCAAAAGAAGGTTCTTTGTCCATTGGGAATGGAAGTAGAAAGAATACATGCATGTCCGAACGATTGTATCCTCTATCGCAAAGAGTATGCGCACATGCATGCAAACCGTGTGCAAAGCATCCGATACAAGCGCCGAATACTTCTAGGTTGAAGCAAGGACCTCCTGCTAAGATGTTGTAGTATCGCCGATCCCACGTTGAAGCGTTTATTTGCGAACTCAAAGAGGCAAGATTGTGCGTTGGCACTCGGAGACCGTAAGAAAGATGGAAAGCTAAGACACTGCCGATTCGCTCGTGGAGAAATTTGAGAGGTTGAAGAGTTCGGTCGTGAATCAAGAACAGGTTAGGGTTGAGCGATGGAATGAATCTTTCGGAACATGAGCGATCGACACAGCACGCACGTGAATCTATGCATGTACAACCTTCCTCCGTGTAAGCGGAAGTACATTTGATGTCACTACTTATCAAGGGCAAACAACCGGGAATGATATTGATGTGTACCAGCACCATTGTCGGAAGATCTTGTGACATCGTGACATCGTGACTGCACCCCTTCGTTCCACAAAGGTCACAAGATCTTCCAAAGAATGGTGCTAGGTACACATCAATATCATTCCCGTGTTGTTTCGCCCTGGATAAGTAGTGACATCAAAATGTACTCCGCTTCATACACACCAAGGAGGAAGGTTGTACATGCATAGATTCACAAAGCCGTGCTATGTCGATCGCTTCATGTTACCGAAAGGATTCATTCCATCCGCACTCAACCCTAACCTTATGTTCCTTGGTTCGCGACCAACTCTTCGAACCTCCGATCAAGTTTCTCCACCGAGCGTAATCAGCAGGTGTCTTAGCTTTCCATCTTTCTTACGGTCCTCCGAGTGCCAACGCACCAATCTTGCCTCTTTGAGTTCGCAAATAAACGCTTCAAACGTGGGATCACGTGCAGATACCACAACATCTTAGCAGGAGGTCCTTGCTTCAACCTAGAAGTATTCGACGCTTGTATCGGGATGCTTTGCACACGGACATACATGCATGTTCGCATACTCTTACGATAGAGGATACAATCGTTTGGACATGCATGTATTCTTTCTACTTCCATTCCCAATGGACAAAGAACCTTCTTTGCTTGGTAGGTGGTGTTGGGCAACACGCTTCTCCGAAGAATGTCCGCTAGAGACCTAACAACGCCGTGAAACTCTTATCGCATCAACCATTGCTTGCTTTTAATTTAAGCAGCTCAATCACTGTTGACAACCTTGTATATTCCGCTTGTACTGTGGAACAAAGGTCTCACCGAGTCTCCATTAAGCGCCGAATTTACAAAACTCTCTCATCAGTAGTTCTCTCGCATCGCGTAGCATCCGATCCGCATTGTTATCGGTGACCTATCCTCATCAAAAGCATGCCACATCCGCATATCGCTGACATCCCGCATATCGTTGACTTCTCGGCGATGTCGTTATTACTAACTTCATGTCGCTTCTTCACCGTGGATCGTCCAACATGTATACCCTTTTTGAAACCCTTCAATCAAGTGTGCTTCTATCTCGCGCCGAGTTGGTAAACATCTTCGATTATCGCAATCAATGCATGGACAAGACATATATTTTATCCCCTTTTTCAACATATCCTCGCCGCGGCTCTTCTAAAAGCAACCACGCCATTAATGTACTCTTGACTCACACTGTTCACACCATACATCCGCTGGTCCATCTACGCTACACATGTAACAAAATATATAGTGTCAAATTAGATTAATAAAATCTCTCAACCGCTCTCTCTCCATTTCCTTCCTCACGTAAACTTTAATATTATTCCAACTACCAAATGAAAAATATTATTCTATTCATTTACATCGGATACAAAAGTTTACTCCCATCATTTTATACAATGATGCTTAGCATATTCTACCATATCTCGATTGGGTTATAAAGAATGTTACCTCGTAGCTCACTTACTAAAATACCAAATCGATCTATTCCGATTGTCGTCTCCCTCCTTTCTCCTCTCCTTCTCCCTCCCTTTCTCCTCTCTTTCTCTTCTCCTTCCCTTTCTCTCTCCTCTCCTCCCTTTCTCCTCTCCTTCTCTCCTCTCTCTCTCCGCCGGCGCAGCGGGTTTTTATCCGGTATGCTCAAATGGGAATGGGCAGGGGTACCAAGGTATTTATAGCTGAGATATCGCGCACGTTCCAAATATGAATCGTCTGTGATAGTATATATCACGCACGGTTTATAAATAAAACCGTCAGGATATGTCACGACGGTGATTTTATGAACCGCTCGTGATACTGAGGATTATCGCGCACGCTTATATACAAAACTGTTCAGGATATATCGCGACGCTCTATTAATAAACCGTCAGGATATGGGGATTATCACGCACGGTTCATAAATAGAATCGTCAGGATATTTCACGCATTTTTCTTTATATAAACCGCTCGTGATAATCATATATCATGCATTACTAGGAAGAATCGTGATAGACCGCAAAGCAAACATGACCCAAGACAGATTCAAATTAACCCGTCTGTGATGGGGTGTCTTCTATAGCCTGTTTTGTAGTAGTGACAAGATTAGCACGTTGTATGTATTAATTACATGGTTGTGATGGTGTGCAATTCAAAATACAATTGGCATGATTTTCTGAATCAGTAAAGGTAAAAGGCCCTTTAACTCCATGAACAAGATTTTCTTTTAGATACATATGATAGTCTTTAACTACCATGGAACACATGTTCCTATTCTGGTCTAGAGATAATGAAATGAAAGGTATTTCTATGCTCTTCTATTTGCAAATCGAAAAGGATAATAGGAGTTAACGTTTGATCTAGATGCCGCTGTACAAAGGCAATTTAAGATTTCTGTACTTTTTTTTCGCACAGAAGAACTCTGTTATGACAAACTATAAATACTCCCTCCGGTTCACAAAAACATATTATTTTGGACATCGACGCAGTTTCTAAAATACAAATTTGACATTCAATTACTATTGTAATATATTTGTTAAACCCAATAAAATTATAATATTATAAAAAAAAAATCAGATGAATCTATACATACAATTTTTATGTATCTAATCTAAATATTTTAAAATATATCGATAGCTAAAGTTTTAAAAGTTTGATTGGACTATCACAAAACGATATGTTTTTGTGAACTAGAGGGAGTAGATAGGAAGAAGTGACACACTTTTCTAGCTTCACTGACAAATCTCCTTTGCGCTCGTTTCTTTTGATTAAGTTATTTGGTCTTCCTCTCATTGGATCTCCTGCATTTTCAGAAAGCACGATCTTTTCTCCCCTTTTTATGCTCCGCCCGATTAATTACTCCGTTCTGTCTCCATTAGCTAATCAGGCTTGCATAGGAAGGTGTGCATATTCATGGGTTGTTCTTGTGGGAATGTTGCATGGATTAATCAGTCAAGTAACTAAATCTAGAGTTCTAGACACATTATTCGTAGTTCCCTCGCTTTTGACAGGTAGCAATAATTTCTTGACATGTTCTCTTAGAAAAACAATTTCTTGACATGTATAGTACACCAGGTGTATCTTTGTGGACATCTACTAAAAAGACCCTAACATACTACTCATAATACTATTTATTGATGTATATAAGGAGGGGTCAAGGGGTACACGAAATAGCGGGGTTTTTTCACAAATATTTCCCCATTGGTAAAATACACATAAAAGTCAGTGTTCTTGTGCATGTGTGCATGCAAGCTTTTATCAGTTTTTGCAGTTCCAGTGTGCAGCATGATGTAACCTCGGCAGGTCACAAGTGCCCGTAGCACCATGATTAGACTATGATTGGAAATGATGAATTTTCCTTATTGGATCGAGCTGATCATGAATATAGTATATAGCTAGGCATATGTAAGTTGTAACCCAAGTGGGCACCTTTCTACGTGTACACACACATACATACATGTGTAGTTATTTTTCGTAGTTGTATGCCTCATTTGCCGAGGAGTAGTGTTTCTGCACTCTCCTAAAAAAAAGACTATATTACCGGGTTGATCATTCGCCACCCAATAATTCTATAGGACATAGTCCACAACTCCATTGATGTGGACCAACTCCACTGCATGACACGTGTCATTTCGTGAATCTCAAAGCGTGACGTAATAGCCTTCATTATTCAATTCGTGAAAATTCGCATCAGTGATTTATGAGGCTGTGCGCTTTGAGATTCGTAAAAAGACACATGTCACATGATAGAGTTGGTCCACATCAATTGAGTTGTGACCAGGTCCTATAAATTATTTTCCCCCGCCGATAGCCAACGGTGCTTTAAAACCTGCGCCATTTTTGTGGGAAGATCGTACCAGCAATGCCCTTTATTTGGGATGCGCAACCTCTGAATTCTGGCCATCTTCATCTTAATTGCGACATGCAAATACGATCCGTGGATAGGGATGCTCATCTGAAGCCTTGTCTCCTCTTTGGAGCACACACTACTACTCGGTGAAAGCTCAGTGTGTGTGTGTGGCTAGCTTAGCTATGTAGGCAGCTAGTGTGATATGGCACTGCTCCCCTAATCTTTCAATAGGCTAGAGCGCTGTTTAGCTTTGCGAGAAAGAATAGCTTTTGACCAACCTGCACACACCACATTCATGTCTATCGATTGATCGGCCTATGCAAACGGCTCTGCTGCTTGTGTCTTGTCTTTTAAGTCGGCATTTCCATCGAGCCATATGCTGAGTGTGCTAGCTACAGCTTTCTTCTGCTTCACTTCACCAATCAGATATGTTGTACAAATGGGCCGGCGTTCTGGCCTAAACTAGCTCTATTGTCAAAGCCGTTAAGTTTGTTGGATTTTTTCAAGGGCTATCTTGTAATTTCTTATTTTGAGAAAAGAATAAATAGAAAAGAAAAGAAATTGAGCCGGGCCCACCTGTCGGTGGAAGAGGAGGGAGAGGATAAGGCTGGAGTCTCAGCTCCAGCCCTATCCTCACGCGTACATGCGGCCTGGGTGTGACCCGAGCTTGGCGGCTGTTTTGGCGAGGGAGGCGGCAGTGCTGGAGGCGCGAACTAGCCCGGGCGCCGGCTGTTCGCAGCCATTGTGTTGCCCTCCCCTCCTCTCCTCTTCAAATGGTGGTCGACGGCTCTCCTTTTCAAAACCTGGAAAATCAGTGAGTTCCCTTCTGTTTTGGTGCTTCTTCTTCCCCTCCGATTTGTGTTCGGTTTTGGGCCTTTGGAGCTCCCGTGCCGCCGTGCTTGTCTCAGCGTCGTCGGTGGTGAGGCCGGAATCCTCCTCCTTGCGCATCCCGTCTATTCCCTCGTGCGCCCTTTCTCCTGTTGGGTGTTCAGTGAGGGTTCTTGGCACTTGCGCCTTTGAAGGATTGTTCCGGTTTGCTCTCTGGCTTAATCTTGTTGAGGGACAAGAGCTTCGGTTCCTGGTGCTTGGTGTTCTTGAGTGCACTCAGCCAGTGCATTTTGGTTGTTCTTGTGTGACATCTCTTGTACCTCAGCTTCGTCTTTTGGTGTGTCCCGAATTACGAAGATTGACATTGTATCTCCGTCAACCTCGTCTGGTATTCGCGGCACAGCGGGGCAATTGGTTTTCTGAGACAGCGCCATTCGGTGTGCCTTGCCTGGTTTGCTACTCAGTGGATTCGAGTGCCTTCCGCATCTTGAGTATCATTGATTTTAATTTTTTGCGTTACTGAGCATTGTGTGTTGTACTAGTTAAATTACATTATGTAGTTTGTCTAGTACTGAGAGACTTTACAAGTAATGATTGTAGGCTTGGTTAATGTTCGATGATGAAGTGATGTCAAAAATGAAATTGAATGTGACATTGAATATAGTTTGGTCTTGAGCTGTCAAATCACTTGCTATTTTATCTTGTTCTGAGCATTTGATTTATTTTGTTATATTTGCTGTTCACTGTAATTCTTTCAGTCAATATAATCTGCTCTCTGTGATTCAATTTTTAGTCACGGTTATACATATTTGTTAATGGTATATTGCTGAAAGAAATCTTTATATGTTGTCAAAGTTAGGCTTGATGATTTGTTTGAACTTGTTTGATTATAATAGCAAGATTTTATTTTGAGCTCAAGGCCTAATCTCTAATTGTTATATTCAATTTGTGATTAAACTTTTACATAAGTGTTGTGAGGGCCAAGATTTCATCTTGTGCAACTCAACATCTGTGATTACATAAACAAACATTCAAATCTAAGCATTATGCTGATTTTAATTGTCTACATGTTATATGCTTTGAGCATATTATCTTGTTTAATTGACTTAAGAAATTTACATGCTAATCTAATTAGTTGTATGCTATTTTTGTCATTTAAATATTGCTGAAAATATGCTTTTATATCAATTACTGCTACCAGAATTATTTCTAAATATTTGCTAAAACCGCCATTTTTACTACAAAGTTCACCTTCCAGTCTTTGTGGCTTTGAATACAAGGTTGTTGCAGAAGATCATAGCGCTGCATGCTAGGTGGCTAGCTTTCACAGGATAGGCTGGGCATGCACGCACGTACACAGGAATTAACGGACATTTATTTCTCCTGTTCTTCCTTGCTGACATTTATTTCTCCTGTTCTTCCTTGCTGCTTGCTTCTCTCGATCGCTAGCTCGATCCTCGCTTTGATGAATGGCCATCTCCCGAACACGCGTGCCGTGAAGAGCCTTCGCTTTCACTACTTAAGCAAAGCAATAAGCAAAAGCCAGCACCAACCATGCGCATGCATGTGATGGAGCTTAGCATGCAGCCAGCCATGCTGGACCTGGACCATATGCATGCGATTGATGGAGCTAATAGGTGAGCTCATATCTATATACACACACTAACAGGCTAGCTCATATATACACACTAGTCAAATGCCCATGCGATTGCTACGAAACATCTTATGAATGAAATCATTTATCAATTAAGTAGATATAATATATCTCAATTCGTCAAAGTGCGCGGAGCAGAGCAGAAGAGTGGGGGCGAAGAGGAGGAAGTGAGTGTGAAGGTATGTAGGCCACAATGTAGTAAAACATGACACATATGCAGTAATTATGAACAAAATAGAAGCTCAGTAATTGCTCTTGTATTTTACAGTAAAGAGCTATCACATAATATTTTTTGTAGTAAATATTCATCGGGAAGTAAAGCGAAAAGGTAGTGTGACAGTAAAAGTACATATAGGAAGAGGTAAACGATCATTATAAAGTAGTAAATCTATATTTTTGTCGCATTTTCATTTTTACCGTATCCTTTTTTGTGTGTTCCGGTAGTAAACCAAAAGAAACATTGCAGTAATGTTATATGTACATAACAGTAAAGAACAAGAGATAAAAATTCTTAAATATTATTATGCCAAAATAGTGTGGCGGGTCGCATTTTTCTTCTTGTTTACATTACCCGATAATAACAAAATAAGGGAAGAAAGGAAAAAGAAAGGAGACCCTAGTGGCCAAGGCAGGACCCTATCGCAGCCCTCAGTCGTTCGTAACCCCGCTCGTGGAGTTCGCCGGGGGGATGGATCAAGGAATATGTGAAGATACGCCTCACCTGCTCCTTCGCGCCGTCGAGCCGAGCTTGGTGCCAATTGAGTGAAGGAAGCCTGTCGACGATTGTCCAGATGGGGACGTTCGCCTCTTCCACGGTCTCAGCATCCTCGAACTTTTTGTCTTGCCAGTCGATGTAGTGTTCAATCCTCTAGATGGATGCTTTGACTCGATCCACATAGTTCGTGAGAACGATCTCTAGGACGACGTTGGTTCGCCGAACGTTAGACACAAGTACATTGGTTCGGCTTATCAGAAGACGTAGAGTGCAGATGATTGCAGCCACCCTCTCCGGTAGACACGGTGGCGGAGTATGGAGGAGGTCGCAGACATAATCATGGTCTGTAGTCTCGATCTGTCTCCGCCAAGACAACTGATCGTATATGAGTGCTAGGTAGTCTAGAACTATAGTTTGTAGTGGAGTGGAAGAAGAGTTTGGAGTCATTTTTGTTTTTTTTTTGCTTGTGCTATGCTTTTTTGTGTGGAGTTTTACTATAGGGGAAGGCTTTTTTTGGGGGAGTCTCGCATATGCAATGCATCGCAAGTTATAAAGAGATATCACAGACAGTTCTATTATGGAACCGTCTGTGATAAGGTTATTCAAAGTTCTATGTTTTGAGCATATATATTGTCATGTATACATTGACACATGACATGAAGAAATTACATATTTATATGTCAATTTTATCATTTAAATACTGCTGAAAATTTGCTTTAACTATGATACATATCGCAGATGGATATTTGTTCCATTAAACCATCTGTGATATATATATAGTTCAACATATATAGTAATTCGATCACCTTCAAACTAGATTTTTTTTTATTTTGGAATTTATATATGGCCAAACAACGTGGCTAACCGCTTCTTACAAAGATTAAAAAAAGTATAAACCTAAATAAATAAAGTTTTTCTAGTGGCGGAGGTAAGCTGCTATCTATGTCTTCAAAACTTTGTAGGCGGTGGCGTCGGCATCGGACGGTTTGTGATCATCAGCACGAAATACGTCCACCAGTTGATGTGCTCATTCGAGTGTCTCTCGAAGACCCTCAGACTATTGAATGAAGAAGAATTGAGCCCATAGACTCTCTTCCCTTGCTTGAGGGGTCTCGACATGGTCAACTCGGTCGCCCGCTGCCTCAATTAAGCAGTCCAAGTGACGGTGAGCCTCTTGGAGACGTGCAACGTCGTTGTGGAGGACCACGTCGATGACGCGGTAAACTCGCCAGAAGTGGGAGATCACTCGAAAGACGAGGTGGAGGTGGATGTAAAGATGGCGGAAGGTGGCCGCCACCTGCTCCGGCAAATCCTTAGATAGAGGAGTGAGGACACTGTTGAAACAGTGTCCTTCCGCTGCATCCGCCAACGTACGGCCGGAGAGGTTCTCGTACAACATGGCCAAGTAGGCCATCAATGCCGACGACAAGGAAACAAAAGAGGGAGCCATTCTGCTTTAGAAGAGTACAAGAGTTATATGTGGGGATGATGATCATCTTCGATGGCGGATGTTCCTTTTTATAAAACAAGGAATAAATTCGACGTGTGAGACGAAGAGACGCATCGGGGTGCTGAAGCGGCATTGATGCGACGAAGAGACCTATCAGCGACGAAGAAACTTATCGAGGAGCTAAAGAAATATTATCACAGTCTGTTATAATTAAAACCGTCTGTGAAGTCTACAATTATCATAGACGGTTCAAGTTTAGAACCGTTTGTGATACTTCACAGACGGTTTTCAATATGAACCATTTGCGATATTACCTCTTCACAAACGGTTTTTAGCGCATCCAGTTACACAAACGGTCTCTAAACCAAAACCGTCTGTGATTGCATGTAATAAAGACGGTTTTGGTCAACCGTTGTAATGAGGTGTCGAGTACTTGCCTTTTTGTAGTAGTGCCAGCTTGCTACACTCTGTCGAAGGTTGAGAGAAATGAACTGTGCCAGAGCTTGCATGATGTGAAAGTTTCGTCTGGTTACTCCGCTAGCATGAAAAAACTTGTTTCTATGGATGATTTGAAATTAATTGGTGTGAAGTCTCATGATTGTCATGTGCTGATGATACAAATGCTTCCTGTTGCAATTAGAAGTATTTTACCGAACAGGTCCGAATAGCAATCATGAGGCTGTGTTATTTCTTTAACTCAATTGCTCAGAAGGTCATCTATTCTGAAGAACTAGATGCTCTTCAGGTCGAGGTGGTGACGACTCGATGCCATCTTCAGATGTATTTTCCTTCGTTATTTTTCGATATCATGGTCTATCTCATTGTTCACCTTGTGGAAGAGATAAAGATATGTGGCTCTGTGTTCCTACATCATATGTACCCATTCGAGAGGTACATGGAAATTCTCAAGTCCTATATACGGAATCGATCTCGGCCAGAGGGCAGCATCGTTGAAGGTTATGCAACCGAAGAAGTCATTGAGTTTTGCGTCGACTATATGGCTCAAGTGAAACCGATAGGTGTACCTCTATCTCATCATGAGGGGAGGCTGGAGGGTATCGGGACCTTCAGAAGGAAAGTAATCACTCTCGATCTGGATACGTACGCTCAAGCCTATTTCACGGTCTTACAACACTTACCGAAATGTCCTCATACATCGACAAGCACAAAGACATGGTACGCCAACAGAATCTAGTCCAGTTGGAGGTTTGGATCACGAGAGAGCACAACTGTCGGTTCAACAAATGGTTAAAGGTGTGTTTCACTAGGATATCATCAAGTGATGATATGCTGTGATGGTTGGCAAAAGGGTCAAAATTTACAATTGTGACATGGTAAGGATACGATATAAATGGATACATATTTTATACGATAGCTCGGGATAGGAAGAGCACAGTCCAGAACAACGGTGTTCGTATAGATGCATTTCACGAGCAGTTCAACACCGCTAGGCCAAACATAATGAAACGTGGTTGAGCTCCTACTATGGGTTCGTAGAGGAGATTTGGGAGCTCGACTACATACTTTTCAAGATCCCCCTGTTTTGGTGCTATTGGGTCAAACTTCCATATGGTGTGAAGGTAGACAAGTACAAAATTACTATTGTGGACCTCGAATGTGTCAGATACAAGGATGAACCATTCATATTCGCTAAGCAAGTTGTTCAACTTTTATGTAACGGACCCGGAAAATAAGAACCTCTACGTAGTTCTTCATAGAAAAAGAATGATTGTCAGAGTTGAGAGTATCGTGGATAAGAAAGAGTACAATCAATTTGACGAGTTGCCTCCTTTCGGAGACGATATCAGGCTCGAGGAAGAACCCAGTGAGGAAGCTAGCTATATGCGCGTCGATCATTATGAAAGGCTATTTTTAAAAGGGAAATAGACAAGTGGGATGATCCCACACAGTGAATACCTATTTGGAAATTGTTCCATTATAATTAAGAAACTCGACACGTAATTAAGAAATTATTCCATAATTCACAAACGGTTTTTGATTCGAATCGTCTGTGATAATTGCAGACGGTTCTTAACAAGCACCGTCTGTGATAATTGCAGATGTCATAAATGGTTTTTAATCCGAACCGTATGTGATAATTCACAGACGGTTTTTAACAAGAACTATATGTGATAATTTTGTATCACAGACGGTTTGTTGTTGGAAGTGTGGTGAGGCTAGCCAAAACATAGAATATTTTTTAGCTATAGAAGGAACTATCACATGAGGTTTAGTGGAACAAACCGTCTGTGATATCCCTTTATTAGTAGGCCCTACTAGGTTTTGTGCCCTTACTCCTCACTCGCCCATCCCCCTCTCCAGCGCCCTTACTCCTCACTCGCCCGTCCCCCTCCCCATCTTAGCGCCCCCGACCTCCACGCCGTCGCCGCTGACCTCCCGGGCTTCACCTTGGGTGAGTCTTCATCCCCCAAACGTTTAGATAGTGTTGGTCTCTAACATTCTATGACTCTATGGTTCAAGAATCAACTGTTCCTTTTATAGATCTCAGGGTATACTTGTATTGGCAGATTAGAGTTTTCCTTTTTTGGAGATGGGTAATGGGCAGATTTAGTCAAGTGAGATTTTTTTATGAGAGACAAGCGAGATTCCAAATACAATTTTGAGATGGGTGGTAGGAGGCTGAGAAAAAGGTCACATTTGAACCTAGTTTTTCTTCGTAGCATATCTCACACTTGTGGTGTAAAAGTAAAACCCTTGATCCGCAAAAACCCTTCATAGCACTTACAAAATTGATATATCACAATCCTTAAAAGTTGGGGCCAAGGGCTAGTGTTAATTATTTAATTGTGGGTGCTTAGGGCCAAGGTCTTGTGTTAATTAATTAAACTCACCAAATCAAGAGTATCAAATGTTCATCTCTCCTTCATTTATGTTTCTTTTATGTTACAAAGTTTATTGTGGGGAGGGCCTCCGTTGATTTCTTCCTATCATTACATTCCTAGTTTTAGACAAGAAAAATTTCAATCAAGAAAAAATTCTTTTGTCTTTTGCTGAAAAGTTTCAATTGATAGCAAGTAAGAGAGATGGCATCCACATAGTATTCGCCGTCGTCATCGATGTCACTGAATGCGTCTGGCGCTCCGATGAAAGTGGTACCTAAGCGAGATGGCAGAGGAATATCGAAAAGGCCTGAGGGCCGAATGGCCATCATGGAGGTCACTCCCGTTGGGGTCCCTCTGTATCCCAAGAAAGCAGTGACAGCATTCCGACCACCTGCGGGATAGTTGCAAGGGAACGGGTCCCCATCACCATACCAAGCTGGAAGTCCCTAACAGAAGAAGAGAAAGAGCAGATGTGGGACGAAATTTTAAGGTCATTTGAGATCCCAGCAGAAGTCTAGGCACTCATGCGACTGTAGGCATTCCCCGCAATGGAAAAAGCATGGAAGGCCTTCAAGAGCACGCTTGTCACGGAGTACTTGAACAAGGATTGGAAGCCCTTCATGAAGTATCCTTTCATGTCGCCGGATACATGGGACGCCTTTGTGCGCATGAAGACGATGACCAAATTTTAGGAGCAAAGTGCGGTACACAAGGCTATCCAAACACAAAACACTCACCCCCACAGACTCGTCACCGCTGAATACGCGGGTAAAATCCCGCAATGGAGGAGGGAAGACGAGGAGGCAATCTGGTCGAGGGCCTTCCCGCCATTTGCTGGGATCCAAGACAAGCGCACCTGAAACTGGTTAAGAGCGAGGTCATCAGCCACATCTTCAAGCGCCATCTCTTTAATAAACCCGATAGACAAAGAAGTGTCCTAACGTTTGGTAAGATGTGTCGAACTACCTAGTTGTTAATAAGTCCATAACTTCGTAAGGTCTAAAATAACATGATGGCCTCTTGCAGTAAACATTGAGTACTAAATCTTCCCAAGACTCCTTCGAAACAGTTAGAGAGAGGGATATACTATCCAAGACTTTGGGAAACAAAGAGCACTCGGGTCACACACGAGGCCTTGGGGTTTACGTACCTTGGAGGCAGAGATTCCCACACGACTCCGAGGTGTATAGGAGTAGGAAGAGATCCAAGGCTGAGCGCGAGGAACGGTTGAAAGAGGAGATTCATGTAGAATTTTGAGGACATATAATATCATAGGAGGAAAAACTGAATCAAGTCCTCAACTAGTCGCAAGCCACCCCTGTTATTTTGGGATCCAGTCTCCCTCTACGTTGGAGTAGCTACGTATCCACGCCACTTTCTAAACATAGTGACGTCCAATTACCTATCAATGACATCCAGGTAATGTACATCTTTGTAATGCTACATAGATAGACCTGTTGGATGCTTTAGCTAATCGTGTATCGTTATGTAGAAGCCCACGCCGTGCAACCTCAGAGTCAGGCTTGTTGGCTCCATTTCCGTTGAGGCTGGGTGGGGGATGGTGTATCCATGCCTGCCAGGGATGCTGGTGCACGGTGCTCAGCTAGGGACCGGTTTCATGAAGGTCCAGGTGGACATGGTACATGACGTTTTTAGGGCCGTCCCACTAGAGAAGCCCCAAACGACAAGATCACGACACTAGGGGATGCTGTCCACACATTCGTCCAGTGGCCCAAGAGGGACATCACCCTGGACCCTTCTGTGCCGGTATTTACCCAGCATGAACAGTTGGCCTCTCCACACGACCATCTACAGCCTATGGCCTCTCCGACCCTCCCTTCGATGTCCCCATGTGCACCTGATCTGCATCAGCTAGCCGCCATATCGGCTCCCATGAAGACCACACCGAGCATATACGAATAGCGTGCCCATTCATCTACAGTGAAAAACACATACCAGCATTTCAGCAAGACCAAATCGAAGAAAATCAAGACACCTCAAAAGCACTGGACATTCTCGCTAGGAAAACCGTTGGTCCCGGATACGCTCTTAGTTAGTCTTGGAATGGGTGCCGCTTGTTTACATGCGTGGTACATGGGAAAGACCAACAAGATGATGACACGACGCCCTATGGGTTTCACCATCAAGTACATGACGGGACATTTTCTCCATGAGTCCGGTTTCTTTGTGGTGGGCTTCGACGACTTGTTCGATCTCTTCAACCTCAACGCCTTTGATGCCTCACTTTTAAGATGCTGGACACTGTAAGTGTGTACAATTACGATCTATATTCATGTAATACCAATAAACGACATAACTCCTTACTTATGTATAGACACATGACCCTAGAAGCCAAATGAAGAAAAGAACCGGTCGGTTTTCTTGACCCACACTTGATCTCTGAGCAATGCATCAACCACAATACATCCTACGTCGAGGATTACGTAACAACGGGACTGCATGCTCACAATGACAAGGAGTGCATACTTCTACCCAACAACTAGGGGTAAGTGCTTCACTCATTGCTATACTCATTGATTTGTACTTCATACGCAACACGAACTTAGTTTTAAGGACTATGGCGGCATCCATATGTTGGTGGCACTGGATTCTAATTGTCATTGTACCAAAGTGGAACAAGGTAATATACTTTGATTCCCTAATCAAGAGCCAGTACGACTTCACACTTGTGCAATAATTAATCGACAGGTAATTAAACTCATTTCATCCATAAATAACTCTATGTGCCCTTCGTTTGCAATGGTTGAGGCTAACCTTTTCGAATTACGTAGGTCATTCGTCGCGTACATTGCCAAAAGAGGGAGACACATCGAAGGGAACACCACACTGCAGCATGTGATGCAATTTTTGGTACACGCTAGTACACAGTAATCCTATATCACACTTTATAATGATGCCTCTCAAGTTGAACAAACCTATATATGCAATTCTATTTTTTGCAATGCCACCAACAGCTACAGGGCAACGTATATGTATTCTATGTTTGCCTCCATATGCAAGAAATCATGGGTGATAGGCCCAAGGATCCAGAGGTTTGTCAATCTCGCAATAATTATTTCTTATCAATTAATATATATAAGTGCTTATGACTTTACTCTTCCTAGCGGCAGGGCATCAACATCTGTTTAAGTAGAGTCCAAATGAATGAACTCTCTGAT
Organism: Ampelocalamus luodianensis; assembly: GCA_036346255.1. Classification (NCBI taxonomy): domain Eukaryota; kingdom Viridiplantae; phylum Streptophyta; class Magnoliopsida; order Poales; family Poaceae; genus Ampelocalamus; species Ampelocalamus luodianensis. The sequence goes on along the minus strand of CM070622.1, from coordinate 17,817,137 downwards.
ATTCAAGGACGGCTCGCCACCTTCTTCATGACGGAGCTCATTGACCCAAAAGGAGAGTTTCACGCGACCGAGACTGAATAAAATTTTTAATGACAAATAATGTTTTCTTACCGTATCTGTAAACATGTTGTAAAAATATTATGACAATTCATCTATAATCAATTTGTAAATTTGTTTATCTGTGATCGATATATGTGTATCGGTGATATATCTATGTATTTGTGTATTTGCATATATTTGTTATCTGCATATTGTTTTTAGAGGGTATAGCTAGCATTTCCTCAGACTAGGCGAAAAATAGAAAAATTTCTATATAGAGAGCGAACTATCACAGACGGTTTTGTGGTATAAACCATCTGTGAACGCCTACTATCACTGATGGTTCTGTGCACGAAGACGGTTGGTAAATACAACCATCTGTGATGGTCGACATATATCACGATTATTTATACGAATCGTCTGCGTTGTGACTTATCACAAACGGCTTAAAAACCGTCTGTGATAATTGCCTGTTATCACAGACGAAATAAATCAGACGGTTCAGAAACCGTCTGTGATGAGTGTTTAGAACCGTCTGTGATGACCATCTGTGTGGCAGTGACACAAATTTAAATGCAAACACGAATATATACTCGATGGTGATGATATGATTAAAGATCAAGCACACAAATATAGCACACCTGTTCACTGTAGCTGGATCATTATACGGCTGAAGGGACTGATCATCAAAGTTCAACAATTCTGTGGGGGAAGAGAATTAATGGTGCTTTACAACTCTATCAATTTTTATATGGCCATTCTTACAGTTGACTGCTCCTTTTTGACTCATCATCGCAACTGACAATAGTACCAAACTAAGGCTTAAGCATTTCAGTCCATAAATACTTACCAAATTTCAAATTAATATATATGCCTAATACTCTTTAGTTTCTTTTTCATTAATCAGGACCAACATATAGAGTTAGTTCCATATTTGAATTAGAAGTGCAATTTGAATAGAGAACTTGAACTCCAAATGTCAATGTCAATAGAATTAAGTTTGAAACTCAACATTTAAATTTACACCATCCTTAAATATTTAGGGATTGTTTCAAAACTAGCTCTTCTTGCTTTTTAGCATAGAAGCTGTGTTCGAAATCCCGACGTAGTAACCAGTCTCTTATTGGACATTAATCCCAGCCGTCATTGGGCACTAGGATTTATAACACCAGCCAATGCTGGTGATTTTAAATATCGAAGCAATTAAGAAACAATGTTATTTCAATTGTGGAAACATCGTAATTTGAGAAAATACAAGACACAAAAAAAGAAAGAGAAAAACCTTACCTTAATATTCACCGAGAAACCAGATTCCTGGTGGGGTCCATAATTTGCTTGTAATTTATTCTATGCTCTAGCCGTAACCCCCGTGCAACATAACCACGTCCCCCGCGTGCGTCACACACAACCTTTTACTGCAGCATTATAAGAGATTTACTGTGACCTGAGTGCCTATCTGCTTCGTATGGGGACCAAGCCAACTACTAAACATGTGTTCCTTGTTAGTACTACAATGCTTATTTTCTTGTTTTAGCTATAACTTTTGATTGGCAACTTCAACTTACGAATGGTTTTTATCGGTAGCTTCGCTACGATGAGAGTAATAGAATGATATAAACATCGCCAATAAAACCACTCTATGTGTTTACTAAAATAGATTTGCTGCATCGCTAAAAGAGATTTACTGCAACTTTCATATGCGTTTACTACACCTTACAAAGATTTACTACGATCTTGTTGTATCTTTAATAAACTTGTACATCATATTTACTATCACCTGCTCGTGCTTTTACTGCCTCACTACAAATGATTTTTATGATTTTTTTTAGGAATTTACTATCATCTTAGCCAACTAGTACAGAGACGTAGCCAACCAACTAATAAACATGGTTCCTTGTTAGTACTAGAATGTTTATTTTCTTGTTTCAGTGATAACTTTTGATTGGAAGCTCTGATTCATGAACGGTTTTTATCGGTAGCTTGGTGATAACGAGGGTAACATAATGATCCATCTCACCAATAAAACATCCCTGCGTGTTTACTAAATAGATTGACTGTATGGCTAAAAGAGATTTTGTTGCAACCTCCATATGCGTTTACTGCACTTTACCAAGATTTACTACGACCTCATTGTGCCTTTAATAAACTTGTACAACAGATTTACTGCAACCTTCTTGTGCTTTCACTGCAGCATTACAAGAGATTTACTATGATTTTTTTAAAGAAATTTATTGCCATCTTAGCAAACTTTTATAAATACGTAGCCAACCAACTAATAAACATGGATTTCTTGTTAGTACTAGATTGTTTCTTTTGTTGTTTTAGCCACAACTTTTGATTGGAAGTTCCGATTCACGAATGGTTTTCACCGACAGCTTGGTGATGACGAGAGTAATATAATGATATAAGTCTTGCCAATAAAACCTCTATGTGCCATATTTACTGTATCATTAAAAGAAATTTACTACAATCTCCATATGACTTTATTGTGATCTTCTTGTTCGTTTACTGCACCTTTACAAGACAAACATTATCGTATTACTGTACTTCTTATGACTTTACTGCATCTTTATCAGAGATTTACTACCACACTGAATGCATAGGGGTGGGTGGAGAGAGAAGGGTGTATTGATTGCAAACTTTGAACGATAATATCTCCTAAACCATTTATCCTATTTACAATCTGTTGGAAGCATTTTGCTGGAAACATGAGGTTAACAAAAAGAGTTTCATGATGAGTATGTTTTAACGTTGTAAAAAATAATTACTGCAACAAAAGTTTGGATTTACTGTACCTAAGCTAACCAACTACTATATCGTTTAAGCACGAAAATAGTGGGAGGTTGTGGGTTTTCTTTGACCAGTCTTTGACTAATGTAGGATGTTGGTTTTGACCCACTGATGGTATAGGAGTGGTAGACATAAGATAATTCAATAGAATGTAATTTGGAGTGAAAAGAACAAGTATTGACCCAACATTGAAAATTGCAGTTTTCTGTCCACTAGACAGTACATCGGTATTTTGGCCGTAAATTTTTGTCAGATGCCTCCTTTTCAATAATAATTTTTAGTTTCTTGATTGCTTTTTCTACAATTATTCTTTTGGGGCATTTTCTGAAGATCAACAGAAAAATTCGCACAAAAATCACAAGTGCAAACAGTTTCAGATTCAAACAAAAAGCTGGGTCAACTTTCACCACATATAACTTTTGACTGCCTTCCTGGACTCAAAAAAAAATTTCAAGAAGATGGATAAAAAATTCTCGATCTAATGGCGGTGGTTTCATTCAAAAAGGATCAAGGAATAAAAATATGGCGATTTTCGTGGTGGCGGTAGAAAAGGGAGTCTTTTGGCCGAAATTGGGAATTAGGGTTTGGGGTGTTCTAGATGGATTTTGATGTGGGAATTTTCTTTTGGAGCTTATTTGTTTGGTTTAGGACGTGATGGATGGGCTAGGGTTTCAAGATTTTTTTTGGATTTTTATAGAACCAAAGATATGATCAACAATTAGACAAAGCTAAAACGGACACAAATTCAATTTAGCAAACTAAAACTAACAGATTGAAAGACACAACGGGGTTTGGACAGCGGAGATTAATTCTTTTTGTAGGACAAAATTTCTAGACTATAGGTATTAAAAACTGAAACAAGTAATTAAGCTAGGGATACAAGAATTCCTGATGAACCCTGGAGGTCCTGATTTGGCCCGATCTTTCAATGAGAAGGTAAGTTCGGTAGAAGTCGCTCAACTCGCATGATCCTGGCTACAAACTCGCAAGACTCGAAACCACATAATCACTGAACTGCTCGACACATCGTTATCACCATGCACGAATACTCGGATGACCAGATCACGAAAATCAATTCCTGCATTGTGGGGACCCCGATAATTATCTCCATAAGACCGAGATTAGACAAGGTCTTAGGGACATAATCACGGGTCTCCGGTAAATGAATTCCAATTTAACTTTATCCAAGTGAGAGGCTTAGCCGAATACTAGAGCCTCAACGATCATGCGCACTGCTCCCTTGCGCGCGCTACATGATTGTCGATTCTCTTTTGATTCGAAGCACTACACTTAGTGAGTTAAATGGGAATTCATCAACAACGAGTATGACTTATATTGGCTCCCAAGATCAACGACCAATATATTCATACTCTCATCCAACGTTGATTACATCCATACAACACATACAACAAGAGATTAAAAGACATACTGCATAATAGTCAAAGTCTACAACTTATTACATACGTACGCCGACCGCCAAATTCAAAGTAAAGTATCAAGTAGCGTGAAGCAAATAAATGAAGCAAAAGACCGGTGAGTGGTATGCCCACCACCCATCGACAACCGATCGGGAGTTAAATGATAGCACACTACTCGTTAGTGTCACCCAAGTCAACACTAACAAGATCGTCAAACTCATAATCTTCCTCACCGAAAAGGCCAAGAAACATCCGCCGAGTACAAGTGTACTGCAAGTCTTACACAAATAAAAATAGTTATGCATAAGGGTCATTCAAAGGATGGCTCATATTGGTTTATTTTATAAAGAGACGCAACAATTAACATCCTACACATACTAGTTTTCATGTGCCCATTTTAAAATCAGATTTGAAGTAGAAGTAAAGCATGTAGTAAAACATTTCAAGACTAAACAATTGAATCATACAAAGACCAAAGTGGCAGCCCACTTTGATGTACTAAACACATGAACGTTCATAACGAATACCAAGTTCAACCACAATTTTAATTAAAAGTCTAACAATAGTAACTGAACTCGGTTGTCCATAACCGTGGACACGGCTATTCGAATAGATTGATACCTGCAGGTGTACTACATTACCCACACGACTTGATTAGCCCGTAAGCCTCCGAGGCCTCGAAATAGCATACTTCCTATGGTATGCCGTCGGGTAAATCAAGATACTGATCATTTTCAAGAAGAAAGCCCCATTGAGCTAAGTCCCCTTGTGAGATGGTTCCTTGCCTAGTACAAGCATCCGATAGCACTTTCTAGGGGCTCACAAGTTATATTGGACATACCGATGCAATCAAAACAAGTAAAATTGGTGCTCCCTTGCACACTATAAAGGATTACATCGGCTCCTAAGGAACATAGGATTTCACGGTCGCTATGCCCTTACACCACCAAGGACTTAACACAATAAAACCCTCCCTACTTAACCATACAGCACCCATATACGCGTGTGGCAAAGACGAGTGTACTTGAATCAACGACGTTACCAAAGTTCGGTCCTCAATTGTCCAGACAAGTCCTTCCACTTACCCATGCTCGTGCACAAAGCACCATCACTAACCAACACTTGTCCAGACCAAAAGCTCATTTAAAAATGACAAAGTTTAACTCATAAAGCAGATACGAAGATCTGAACCAAAGTATATAAAGAAGGTTGTGTGTATCCCACAATTGTCGGGTTAGCCCCGGCAATCAAACTACCGTATCTAGACTTGCATGACTAAGCAATTCTATAACTCATAATTCACACATCCTATCTTAAGCATATAGGAGTTGGCATAATTCAAGATTAACCTCAAGCATAGGACATAACTAAACTACACATCACAAGAATATTTACATAATCAAAATAGCATGCAAGCAATTATCATTGCACTAACTTAACCAAAACTGGGATCAAATATGATGCAAAAGAAAGTTCAAATGATGCTTGCCTTGCTGGTACAGTAGTTGCTCACTCTCAGTGGCGTAAGTGTCGATATCAATATGCTCGGGATCTATATAATTATAACATCAAATAAATACCGAGAAAACAACTCAAAAACCAAAATGCTAAAAAATGCATGATTTTTCTACAGTAGTTAGGTCATGATTTTAGATGGATTTAGGTAAAAGAATTATTCCATTTGAAGTTATGAATTGGAAGTTATGCTATTTTGAATTTCAGGTTTCATTAAACCTTTAAGTCATGTAATTTAATTATTTGGCCAAAATTTGTAGAACAGCGGCGGGGTAGATGATTACATAGGTAAATAGGTAATATTAATACAAGTTCAGAATAGTTGAGTTTGTCCCACTTGGAGTTCTTATGATTTAGTTATTGATTTTCAAAGTTATCAGCCTTTTATAGTATAAAAATAATGGAGTTAAAGATTATATTCTCCCAAAAATAGTTTCTGTGACAGAGTTAATATGGAGATCATTTTTAGAATTAAGTTCACTGAAAATGAAAATTATCAAAAGTGGTCTAACTGTTTTTGGAGTTTCCAATAATTACTTATGCATTTTTGAAGTTATCAGTCTTTTTCCTATTGTAAAAATAATGGTTTTAATGGATTAATCTCAAAATAAAGCTCTCTGCTACAGAGACATGTTTGGAACTAATTTTAATATAAAGTTTACTAAAAGTGAAAATTTCCAGAAGTGGTTTCATGTGATTTGGAGTTAAAATCAATTAGTTATGTATTTTAGAAGTTACCACTGTTTTTCGGTGTATAAATAACCCGATTTCAAATTTCATACAGCATTTACTACTTTTCCTACCGAGGCCTACGCTAGCCGTAGACAATGACTTGCGGGACCTGTGAATAGTATATTTTTCATTTTATCTCAGATTCAATTTGCGTTATGACCAGTGGGTCCCACTTGTCAGCGACATGGTCCATTGAAATTGGTCCACCGACGCACGCGCACGGCGCACGGGACTTAAGGCCTATGGCCCATATGTCAGTCACTTCTCGCTTTTGTTTAACCCCGCCGTTTTCTGTGCTCGGACCCACATGTAAGCGACTATTGTTTCTCGCTAAGACAGCTCTTAAATGCTAACTCAATCATTAAGCAGTAATGATCGTCATTTGCCGTAAACGGACAGCTACAGTAGCTGCCCGCGTACGACAACGTGTCCTGCGCGGTTGCCCGGCGACTCGTCGGCGCTATACGCCACGGCGGAGCCGACCAAGGCCTGAGATAAGTCCGCAATAGACTTGCGCAACTTTGGGTAGTGGTGGCGAGGCGGGATGCCCTACACCGACTGGCCAGGAGCTAAGCGGCGGCGATTCTTCGGCAAAAGTACATGCAGTAAAAGTAGAGCTCCGCGGCGCAAACAAGCGGGTGCCCGAGTGTCTAAAGGCCACTAGAAGGTTACCTAGGCTAGATGGAAGCTCGGGGAAGCTTGGAGATGGTCGGGAGCGATGGTGGTCTTGGAGAAGACAAGTGCGGAAAAAGGGGCTTCACGTGGAGAGGATGCCTGAAGCCAAAAGGAGGTAAATGAAAGCTAGGTATAGCTCAAAGATCCACAGAGGATACTCCAGGAGCAAGGAATCAAGAGGAGCTTACTGAATGAGGTGGGAGATGAAAGGTTTGCTTGAGGTCGAAAATAGTCAAGGCTTGATCCACGGACTCATCGTGCATTGTCAACATAAGATTAGGGGAAATGATCAGGGACCCAAGGCATGCGATATGACGCGCTCGGTTGAGGAGCATACCTCCTGGAAGTGAGGAATGGCACGAGGTGTCTTCGGGAGCACGCTCTGGACACGAGCTAGAGCACGAAAGTGAACCAGAAGCTACAAGCAAAGATAGGAGCTTGCATAAGCAAAAATGGACACGGTATGGATTGTAGAGAAGTGTGGGATCACCCTGAGGAAGCTTACCCGAGAGACGAGCTCAAGCTAGCTTCCCTCCCCTCTGTCAACCGAGGAGAAGTGAGGGAGAAGGAGGGGGTTGCGAGGGGTGTTATGCTGGGAGGATGACGGCATTGGAGGCGGCGTGAAGTGGAGAACGCTCCGGGGTGGTGGATGAGGGCGGTGGATTGACGACGTCGGAATCCCGCAACGGCTCGGAGCAGACTGCCTCGGCCGCGTGGAGCTCAGCTCCTGCGTGAGCGTCAGCGAGAGAAGGAAGGCGACTCCGACAGGTGGGTCCGACATGGCAGCGACTCAGTGAGCGCGAGCGGGCGGGGTCTAAGTGAATTGGCGCGCACCGTTGGATCTTGGAGGGATGGCTCAGATTAAAGGAGGCGATCGGAACGGGTCGAAGAGGTATGCGATCTGGACCATCGATCTTTCATCGGGTGGCTCACGTGCGGTGCACTTAGTGGACTCGACCGAGTCACTTCACCGAGTTAGACTCGAGCCCGAGGAACAGTATCGACCGGTTTGGTTTAGTGTTTTGACTGAGAATTAAATTAGATTTACTACGTTGACCAGAGCTTTATAAATAGAAATAAATTTCATAAAATCCTCAAATAATTTGTGGGGGTTCCTGGGAAGATATAGTTCCCATAAAAATTATGAAACCCCACTGTTCATATTAAAATTTGTGACATTTAAATTCAAAACATGTTGTATGTCTATGAATGTTGTTTGAATTTTAATTAGGTTCAAACTAATCCCAAAAATTTTGGAAAAATTATATTTATTCATGAGAATTAATTTAGTATTTAAATAAATTGATTCCAGATGATGATCACAACTTTTTATTACAGATGCTAAAAGAAAACCGAAATTTGAAGTGTATGTTTATATGAAATGAGATTTTCCAAGTACAATATATTATGAAATGATTTGAATTTGATAATGCATGTTAGTGAGATGCATTATAATCCATTTTAATAGTTGGGGCTGTGACATGCATACACCAAAGAAGCACGTAAGAACAAGATAAAAAGCAATCTGAATTGCAAATATATGTTTGAGTACATAAAGGTGGGATTTCGTAGAGGTTCTTTACGGTTGGTCTAGTCGACACAAGTGAAGAACAAGAGTTTTCACAATAGAGAAACTAAGCAAACGAAATCCAAAAAAAACTAAAGGGGTGCGACCACCTTATATAGGGGAGGGGAGCCGCACATAGCTAAGAGATGGCGAGGTGGTACTACTGTTTATGTGAATAGTGCAGCTCCCTAGGTGGCCGACCGGCATATGGGCCAAGTTGGGTACTGACGAGGATCTAATAATCCTCATTTTATTATTCCATAATCATGTAATATGACGTCACATGGCATACCCCTTAATATTATAAGGGAAGAGCAAGTCAGATAGTCGTAAGTTCTTCTACGACTACCCCCTAGTCGTAAGCATTTCTACGACTATAGTGTAATCATAAGTCCTGCTACGATTACGTCCGGTCGTAAGTCTTTCTACGACCAGTACCCAGTCGTAAGCTTTTCTACGACTACCCCCCTAGTCGTAAGTTCTGCTATGACCAGCTCTGCTACGACTTCCTCACGACTAACTGGGTCCACTAGTCATAAGGCCCATTTAATGGTGAGAATCCAAGCAGTCAAAATACGTAGTTATGCCTGACATAACTACAGATAATTCTCCACTATCTCTGACTGATAACCGTTTGACAGCATGGAGAGGTTACTACTCCAGCAATTACTCTCATTATTACTCAATAATGAGCGGCTAATTATCCCGGAACGACAATAGCCACCACTGCGTAGTATAAATAAGGAGTCTTTTAGAGATAGAAGGAGAGAGGCTTTTTGGGAGGAAGAACAATTCAGTCAATAGTAGCATGATAGCAAGACCCTCTACTGATTGTAATCCATATACCCAATACAAGATACATAGGAGTAGGATTGTTATTCTCACCTGAGAAGGCCCGAACCTGTATAAAAATCTTCGTGTCTCTTTTGTCTGCATGATCAATTGTGGAGACCCCCCGAATCAAATAATCTTTACGTAAGATCGGTTCTAAAACACCGACATGTTTGATTACAAGGCCCAAATCGGTCCAAATAGGTGATACAGCACCTTCTTTTGGCAATTGTGACTACCATAGAAGGAATTTAGAGGTGAAGCTGGATCTGTTGGAAAGAGGACGAGATAAAATTTCAATCAAGTACTCATGCACCTCAAACAGAGTCTGTATGTGAAAGTTATGCATATTTGAAGTCGGTGCTGTCTCCGGAGGCCGAATTGAATTGTACATGTTTCCCTTCATGATCAGCTCCTAAGTTTCTAATTAAAAGAACATCACATGCATTAGGTAGCAGCATACTCTTATTAGAAACAAAATACACTCCTAGAAACGAAGTTACCTGATGGTTCAATTGACGTGCACGAGCTCTTGTGATTGGACCTTGTAAGTGAATAGGTTCAGATCTATCGCAAGAAGTGTTGGTTGTATGCATGGAAGTGATGTCCTCATCAATTCCTATCGGTCAATTTTAGCTCTAATACCACTTGATGAGAGAGTTGGGTTCGATCTTCTGATAGGATGATATGTTGATTTGTGGAAGCATGGCTTTTATGATGTAGGCTACTAACCGGTCATGATGCGATCGCCAAGCAATCGTTAAACCACACTTCGTGTCGTTATCAACCGTGCCAAGAACGTGGTTGACTTGAACATGAGGTTCAATTCCTGCGAGCAATCGAAGAACAAGGAAGAACAAAATACACAAGCAATCTGAAATTGCAAATAAGAAATATGAATTCACACGAGTTAAGGCCTGCAATTCGTAGTTGTTGGTCTAGTCGACACAAGAACACACGAAGAAGTTTTCATGGTGGAAAAATCAATCTAAAACAAGCCTAAAAACCCTAAAAGTGGTGTGCACACAGTATATATTGAAGGAGAGGCGTCAGCCAAAGAAGTGGGGTCGAACCCTAACTCTATCTCCTAATCCGTTGTCTTATTTTGATGGTTCCGATGCACTCCCAATGAATTTGGAGGTGGGGCCAGATCCGTTGGAAATGTCTCGGAATAAGCTTTTCAACAAGCACAAGAACACCCCAATCGGACTCCGTTTGTGAAAGTTATGACATTTTTATTACAGACCCTGTAGGCTGTCTTGAACTGAATCCGAGTTGAGTTCTGAGTTGATTTTGAGTTTAAATTCGGTTGGACTTGTGGAAGGTCCGAATTGGACTTAGAAATCTTATCCAAAACTTGGGCTTTGGATTCTCGAGCTTCTCCCATATTACTCTTCCACCGCATAGGCCTTCTTTCTCCATGCTGACCGTATGGGCCTTCTCTTGCCCTCGCATGGCTTTGGCAGCAATTGTTGCTACCCTCTCCCTTGTGCTTCTCCATGGCACATCACCTATTTTGGAGAAAGGGCATAGAGGAGTTGTAGTTGTGGTCCTCACGTTGGTTCCTGCGTATAATAAAATCAACAGTCTTAAGTAGTAGCCAATTCTCAATAGACAAATCATTCATTTCTAAGAACAAGTTTACCTGATAATTCAACTGTCATGCTCGTGTCCTTGTAATTAGTCCTGGTAGAGGATAAATATTCGTATCCGTAGGGGTGATGTCCTCATCATCGAACGCGTGGAAGCTATATTTGCTAAATCGTTTAAAAAAGAGGATAAATGAGCAAAAAACAGCTTCTGCCTGTATGATGTACTTGCGTGCGCGGAATTTGGAGGATCGCACACAACATAATCGATTTAGACCACTAGATGGTCGCACACAGCATAATTTCCAACCGATCGATCGTGAAGAAAAGCATTTTCGTACCATCGCTTGGCCGTCTATGTCATGCCATCTTGCCATGGTACGATATGTCGATTGAAAACACAAGAAACCGGAGGAATTTCTTCTGCTTTTTTCATCCCCTAGCGTCGAGACCTATATATCTTACGGCTGGTCAATATGAAAAGTTGGTTCGATAACGACGGCCCTGTGCCATCTCTGTCTAGCTATCTGCGTGTACGCTTAGCTTGCACGAAACACGCTTTAGCTAGCCTAGATCTATAGATTGTGCTGCTAGCATGCGGCCGAAAGTTACCGATCAATGAGACAGTGCAACTTAATGAGCTAGCTAGCAAATATATATAGGAAGCGACTAGGGAACGTATAGCGTTGCAACGATATAACAGCAAGTGTTATGATGTTTCAAGAAGTTTCATGAGAATATTTTAAAAGTTCTAGGTTTCAGTGCGTTTCTAGAAGTTTCCAGAAGATTCAAGAAATGTTCCAAACCCAGTTTCAACGAGTTTCAGATTTTGGAACTCAAATTCTAACAAGTTTTAGCTGGAGAGTTTCGGGAAGTTTCCACAAATTTCAAACAAAAATCTCAAGAACTTTCAATAGTTTTCAAAGAGTTTCAACCAAAGTTTCAAAAAGCTTTGGCTAGTTTCGGAGCTCACCTGGCTACGATGGCACTACTGCACGCCACCACAGAGCCGCCGATACCATTCGTTGTCGGTGAACCCTCTTTTCTGGCTCCGGCCCGACTACGACACCACCATGGCTCCGACCTACGCCGCCGGCCGCCGGATTTGTGTTCGCGCTCCGCGTTGAGCCTCCATCTCTCTCTCTTCCTGACTCTGGTCCGAGCTCCACGCCGCGTAGCCGAGCCACACAATCGTTGGATCCGGCCCTATCCGAGATCGATGTCACCGGATGTGCTAGATCCTATCGCCGGCGACGAAAACGACTGTTGGAGCAACCACATCCATCACCGGAATTGGATGTGGCCTTGTAGCCGGTTGCTGCCACTAGATGAAGGTGCTCGTCGGTGGCGGCGACGGCTAATTTACCGGTGGTGCTCGACGGAGAGAGGCAACCAGGAAGGATGAGGAATGACCAGGAAAGACGGGAAAGAATAAGATGCGGTCGCTCTGGTCCGATCCAACAGCGGAAGGCTATTCCGTCGAAACTATATAAGGTTCTCTAGTTTTTCTCATATACATAACGTGATCAACACTAGGAATGCTGAAAGTAAACTTGTAAGCTCATGTGGTTACTGCAATTGACATGCATGTACCGTACTGCCTAATTTAATTAAACTAGCCGAGTGTCCGTGCGTTGCAACGGACCTCAAATAAAGATATATAAGTTCTAAACTTGAAAACCTAATATACATATGGTAATTATCCATACATCTAAAAGTTGCATACATAATTCGCATCATATCAATAAGCCATGAAGAGTTTTATCATGAACCACATGCAGAGATGATCTAATTGTCCACAGATGATCCTTAAGGCAACATATGCATGTATGCACATATCTATCTACAAAAATCGAACAACTGAAGAGGTAAAGAGGTAGATGACAGACTCATCATCACCATCAAATGCTTATTTTATAATAGTAAAGATACAGAGCTCGTCGGGCTGCGTACATATCTGCATGCATTGGTGAATGAACATGCATGAATGTTGTACGTATGCTCTTGTCTGTGTTCCATACCAATCAATCTTCGACGACCTACGCAGGTGAAGCTGACTACACATATATATATAGGATGATGAAATAAGCAGATCTAATATGCAGTAATTACAACAATGTTGAATGGGGTAGGGAACCCTGAACAACACCTCGCCCTTTTCAAAGCTACATGCGGGAATACTGGGGGCAATGAAGCCCTTCTTCTCCTATTCTATACTAAATAATCAATCGAATTCTAGGAAGAGTTTCGAATACTTAAACTTAACAGATTCCTCCATTTAAGTGGTTCTCGCTTCTCCTTGTTCCTGCATCATATCGGTCCCTAAGCCCCATTGCTGGAAAGGCCTAATAATCTGATCTGTAAACAGAAGACATACCGAATGACGCCATTGATCTATGTAGTATTAATCTGAAGTAGTAGATAAACAGGTGTTCTGTCTACCTAGGGTTTGATCTTTCCCACTAAGATGTAAGCCATAAATTTCAACTACAAATAGGGATATGTGGTATAGCATGAGATACCCTGGTGAGAGGACCTGACCCATATTTTTAGCCTTTTAGTATGAAATCCTATCACGTCCCATTATTAGAGATAGATTCCAAATAGGTCTCTAGACAGATTTAAAATCCAACTCCTTATTTTTCTTAATAGATACTCGATCTCTTAATAATTTCAATTTGATCACTTTATTTATTTGAGCCAACCAAAATAGATAGCTAATATTTATTTAAACTCATATAGGTCCACATAACAGAAATTAATCCAACAATCTCTCACTTGGACTAAATGAGTAAATACATAAAAAAACTTAATGAGCTCCAAAATTGCTATCTATGTCATGAGCATCTTTAAACCAATCCGGTCCATCAATTATATCAACATAGGATCAAAGCGGTCTTCGTTACTTTAAAGCGTAACTAAACCGATCAATGATCACATATGTCAACATAAAAGAACGACATGGATTAAATATGGATGTGTAGCATGGAAATTACATGAGATGTGACCATAACATGCCTATTTCCAATTGGTCCAACTTTATCCCTTATGAGATCAAAACATCTTCTCAGAACCAAATGAGATGATATGAATTCAGAGTAAAAGAATATAAACTTTATTTCTCTAGAGAATATAACTGAAGGTCTTTACACCAAACTGGTATTATCACATGAGCATAAGAAAGTTACAAACTCCCACTAGAACTGAATACCTCAATTAAAGCCACACCCATATGAGCAACATGCTCATTGAACACTTTAGGTGTCAACCCTTTAGTGAACGGACTCACAATCATGGAGTCTATACCTATATGCTCAATTGATAATTTACCACTCTAAATTCTTTCTTTCACAACTAGAAACTTAATATCTATATACTTAGACTTTGACGAGCTCCTATTGTTATTAGAGTAGATAAGTGCAGACTTGTTGTCACAATACAACTTTAGTGGTCTGCGACTTGATCCAAAATTCGCAGTCTTGTGACAATGTTCTGCAACTATATCCCATGATTTGAAGCCTCATAGCAAGCAACATACTCAACTGCCATTGTGGATGGGGCAACGAGTGACTACTTAGCGCTTTTCCAAGAAACCACACCTCTATCAAGCTAATAAATGTAAACTGAAGTGGATTTGCGAGTATCTTGGCAATCAGTAAAATCAGAATCAGAACACCCAATGATCTCCAACTGATCTAATTCCCTGTATTTGAGCATGAAATCCGCAAAACGCAACAACCGTTTTGCTGCGACCCAATGTCCAATCCAGGATTGCTTAAGTACCTGCTTAGCATTCTAACAATATATGCTATATCTGGTCTAGTGCAAACTTGAGCATACATCAAGTTCTCTATCAAAAATGAATAGGGGATGCTCTGCATTTTCTTAGCCTCAAAATCATTCTTAGAACATTGGCTAAGACTAAATTTTTCACCTTTGGCCACAGGGGTATCTAAAGGTTTACATTTTTGCATGCCAAATCTTTGCAATACCTTATCGATATAGTTCTTTTGTGATAATCCCAGTCTACCTTGAGAGCGATCTTGGCATATTTGAATTCCTAATACAAAAGAGGCATCACCAAGATCCTTCATCTCAAATTTTTAGCGAGAAATCTTGCGCTCCGTTTCTTCAAGAATGCAAATCGGTTGCTCCTGATAAGAAAGATCGGGTTGCAGGCCGAGTTCGATTGAAATGCGAAGGCACTTCTTCAGTTGTGAAACATGGAATACGTTATGCACATCTGAAAGTGATGGTGGCAATTCCAATTGATAGACCACCGATCCCAGTTTCACTAGAATTCGGAATGGTCCGATGTAGCGGGGTGCCAATTTGCCTTTGACTTGGAAACGATACGTCCCTTTCATCGGAGGGACTTTAAGGTAAACATGATCATCCACCTCAAAACTCAACTCGCGACGACGACGGTCGACATACGACTTCTGACGAGATTGAGCCGCCCGAAGTCACTCACGGATGACACGAACTTGCTCTTCGGCATCCTCCACCAAGGTTGGACCATAGAATGGTCTTTCCCCGGCTTCGGACCAGTTCAAGGGTGTCCTACAAGCTCTCCCAAAAAGAGCATCGAAGGGTGACATTTGAATGCTTGATTGAAAGCTATTGTTGTAGGAGAACTCCGCAAACGGTAAGCATTTTTCCCAATTCTTGCTATAGGACAACACACACACTCAGAGAAGGTCTTCCAAAATTTGGTTCACCCTCTCGGTTTGTCCATCCGTTTGCGGGTGGTAAGCGGATCTAAAAGATAAGTTGGTCCCCATTGCTTGATGTATGCATTTCCAGAAGTGGGACGTGAATTGAGGACCTCGGTCTAAAACTATCATCTTAGGCACACCGTGGAGACAGACGATTCTTGAGAGGTAAAGCTCTGCCAGCTTGACCGCGGTGTAGGTGGTCTTGACAAGAATGAAATGAATGATTTTTGTTAGACAATTGACAATCACCCATATGGAATCGGACCCGGCTTAAGTCCTTTTGAGTCCGGTTATGAAGTCCATCCTGACCTCCTCCCACTTCTACTTTGGAATGGGCAAAGGTTGGAGAGTACCTGTTGGCTTCAAGTGCTCAACCTTGACCCTTTGGCATACGTCACACTCAGTAACATACTGCGCGATTTGTCGCTTCATTTGACTCCACCGCAGTCTCTTTCTCAGATCTTGATACATCTTGGTACTCCCTGAATGTATAGAGAATTTAGAGTCGTGAGCTTCCTTGAGAATCAATTCTCTCAGCTTGCGGTCCAAAGGCACTACCATAGGGTGTCTCGTGCATCTTCGGTGAAGCATTTGGCTATGCCTTGCTTCATTTCTTCTCGGATTTGGGACACTTCCAAATCAGTCTTCTGCGTGTCTCTAATCTGGTCCTCTAATGTGGTTTCCACATTTAGGGCAGCAAGAGACCCCTCTTTAATTATTTCTAGGTGCAGGCCTTGCATGGCAGCACACAAGCCTGCCGATGTGGGAGTTACCGACAAATAGTTGCATTGAGAGTTTCTGCTCAATGCATCGGCCACCACGTTAGCTTTCCCTAGATGATAATGAAGTCCTATATCGTAGTCTTTGATCAACTCAAGCCACCTTCTTTGCCTCAGGTTCAGGTCGGCTTGGATAAAGATATATTTTAGACTCTTATGGTCGGTGTAGATCTCGCAACGATTACCGATGAGGTAATATCGCCAAATCTTCAAAGCATGGACTACAGCTGCAAGTTCCAAGTCATGCGTGGGATAATTAGCCTCATGAGGCATCAATTGCCTTGAAGCATATGCCACAACTCAGCCCTCTTGCATAAGCACACAACCGAGCCCGTGGCTAGAAGCATCGCAGTAAATGTCGAAGCTCTTGTGGACATCTGACGGAGTGAGCACCGGAGCTTTGGTCAGGAGGTCTTTCAAGATCTGAAAGCTTGCCTCACACTCTACTAACCATTCAAACTTTTTCTCCTTCTTTAACAGCTAGGTCATTGGCCTCGCAATTTTGGAGAAGTTCTTGATGAACTTGCGATAGTAACCCACAAGTCCGAGAAAACTACGGATGTCGGTGATGCTCTTGGGTTGTCTCCAGTTCAGTACATCTTGCACTTTTCTAGGATCAACAGCGACACCTTCTTTGGATAGTACATGGCCCAAAAAGCTAACTTCATGAAGCCAAATTCGTATTTGCTGAATTTGGCATAGAGTTGATGTTGACGAAGCTTCTCCAACACAAGCCTTAAGTGTTGCTTGTGTTCTTCATTAGACTTAGAGTAGATGTGGATGTCATTGATAAACACGACGACGAACTGGTCCAGGCACTCTATGAAAACCGAATTCATGAGGTTCATGAAGTATGCCGGTGCATTTGTCAAACTGAAAGACATGACAGTGTACTCGTACAGACCATAACGAGTAGAGAATATCGTCTTGGAATATCTTCAGTTCTAACTTTGATCTGATGGTAGCCCAATCTCAAGTCAATCATAGAGAATACGTGAGCTCCACTCAGTTGATCAAACAAATCATCAATCCGTGGAAGCGGATACTTGTTCTTGACTGTGACTTCGTTTAGCGGATGGTAATCAACACACATTTGCAAACTCTTGTCTTTCTTCTTGATGAATATAGCCGGGCATCCCCAAGGTGAGGAGCTCGGTCGAATAAAGCCCATTTGGAGGCATCCGATACGACCGCTTTCAAATGGACGCAGTACCGGGTGCAAGCTCGATTACGAACTCAACTTCATGATCAGAGGGCATGCCTGGAAGTTCTTCGGGAAGACGTCTGGATACTCATATACTGCTGGTACCTTATCCAATTCAAAGGAGGTATAAGCTTCCAAGGCATAGAGATGAGAACTGCCTACTAAATGCGCAAAAATGACTTAATTGCCGTCTTCGCTTGTGACTGAAATAGACCGTTGAGCACAATGGATTTGCCCCTGTTTTTTGGACAGCCAATCCATCCCTAATATCACATCGATACCCACTGAAGTTATGACTATTAGGTTTGCCAAAAAGTTAACCCCTTGGATCTCCACTTTTACATCCCAGTAGACTTGATCAGTTTGGAAAACCGATCCCGGCGACTGGATCTGATAAGGTGGCTGAAGTGTATGCATTTTAAATTGATGATGTGCAGTATATTCCTTTTTTATGAATGAATGAGATGCCAACTGAAGGTGCAAAAACGACCTGACTGTCGTCTTCGCTAGTGACAGAAATGGACCGTTGAGCACAATTGATCTTTCCCCGATTTAGGAATGGGCAGGGGTTGTAGAGTACCTGCTGGCTTCAAATGCTCAGCCTTGACTCTTTGGCATACATCACACCCGGCGACAAATTGAGCGATTTGTCTTTTCATTCGGCTCCACCATAGCCGCTTCTTAAGATCTTAGTACATCTTGGTACTACCTGGGTGAATAGAGAATTTGGAGTCACGAGCCTCTTTGAGAATTAGTTCTTTCAAAGTGCGGTCAAATGGCACCACCAACCGGTTTCCGAACCAAAGGTGCCTTGTGAATCTTCCTTGAAGCATTTGGCCTTGCCTTTCTTCATTGCTTCTCGGATTTGAGCTACATCCAAGTCAGCCTTCTGGGCTTCTCTAATCTGATCCTCAAGTGTAAAATTCACACTAAAGGCAGCAAGAGAACCTTCTTCAATTATCTCCAGGTGCATACGTTGCATCGCAGCACACAACCCTGCCAAAATGGGAGTTCACCGATAAACAGTTGCATTGAGACTTTCTGCTCAAGGCATCGGCTACCACATTTGCTTTTCCTGGATGATAATGGAGTCCAAAATCATAATCTTTGATCTACTCAAACCATCTTCTTTGTCTTAAGTTCAGATCGGCTTGGGTGAAGATATATTTAAGACTCTTGTGGTCGGTGTAGATCTCGCAACGATTACCGATGAGGTAATGTCGCCAAATCTTTAGAGCATGAACAACCGCTGCGAGTTCCAAATCATGAGTGGGATAATTCAACTCATGTGGTCTCAATTGCCTCGATGCATAAGCTACCACTCGGCCCTCTTGCATAAGCACACAACCGAGCCCATGGCGAGATGCATCGCAGTAAATGTTAAAGCTCTTGTGAATGTCGGGCAGGATAAGTAGTGGAGCTTTGGTCAGACATTTCTCTAAGATCTGAAAACTCTCCTCACATTTCGACGACCATTCAAACTTCTTTTCTTTCTTTAGAAGTTGAGTCATTGGCCTCGCAATTTTGGAGAAGTTCTGGATGAACCTACGATAATAATCCGCAAGTCCGAGAAAACTGCGAATATCAGTGATGTTCCTGGGTTGTCTCCAATCGAGAACATCTTGCACTTTACTTGGATCAACAGCGATACCGCCCTTGGATAGGACATGACCCAAGAAACTAACTTCATGGAGCCAGAACTCGCATTTGCTGAATTTGGCATAGAGCTGATGTTGACGAAGCTTTTCCAACACAAGCCTCAAGTGTTGCTCGTGTTCTTCATCAGACTTTGAGTAAACAAGGATGTCATCAATGAAAACGACGACGAACTGGTCTAAAAACTCCATGAAAACCGAATTCATAAGATTCATGAAGTAAGCCGGTGCATTTGTCAAACCGAAAGACATGATCATGTACTCGTACAACCCGTAACGAGTAGAGAATGTCGTCTTCGGAATGTCTTCAGTTCGGACTTTAATTTGATGATAGCCCAAACGCAAATCAATCTTGGAGAAGACTTGGGCTCCACTCAATTGATCGAATAAATCATCAATCATGAGCGAGACTTATTCTTGTGGTGACTTCATTTAACGGACGGTAGTCCACACACATCCGCAAACTCTTGTCTTTCTTTTTAACAAAGATAGTCGGGCATCCCCAAGGTGAGGAGGTCGGCCTAATAAACCCCTTGCCTTGAAGTTCTTGGAGTTGCTTCTTCAATTCTTCTAACTCATTAGGGAGCATCTGATACGGTCGTTTCGAAATTGGTGCAGTACCGGGTACCAACTCGATGACGAACTCCACTTCTCGATCAGGAGGCATGCCTGGGAGTTCTTCGGGGAATACATATGGATATTCACATACTACCGGAACCTTCTCTAATTCAAGAGAGGCACAAGCTTCTAAGGCATAGAGATGGGAACTGCCCATTGAAGGTGCAAAAACGACCGACTGTCGTCTTCGCTAGTGAAAGAAATGGACCGTTGAGCACAATTGATCTTTCCCGATTTTTGGACAGCCAATCCATCCCTAAGATCACATCAATACCCACTGAATTTATCACAATTAGATTTTCTAAGAAGTTAACCTTTTGGATTTCCACTTTTACGTCCCGGCAGACTTGATCGGTTTGAAAAACCGATCCCGGTGACTGGATTTGATAAGGTGGCTGAAGTTTATGTATTTTAAATTGATTAAGTGCAGCATATTCTTCTTTGATGAATTAATGAGATACTCCTGAATAAAATAAAACTGATGCTGGACAAGAATTAATGAGAAGTGTACCTAAAACGATGTCCGGAGCGTCTCTTGCCTCCTCGGCGGTGACGTGGTTCACTCGGCCACGTGCAGGGATTTGAGGAGGGGTGGATGCTGCCCTCGGAGGTGGTGAAGGTCTTGCCACAGTTGGTGTTGTAGGAGCTCGATAAGTCTGGAGCATTCCTCGCTGCTTGGCGAGGCACTGAGACGCATAGTGGCTCTGGCGACCACAATGAAAGCAGGTGACATTTGGCTTGAATACACCACTGTTTTGGGAGTTCTTACTCCCATTGTACTGCTGCGCCGCTGGTGGAGAAGGTCGTGGAGGTGCCACAGGAGGTCTCGGTGGCACCGGGGCCTATGAACGAGGTGCCTGGGGTGGTACGGTGCGTTGTTGAGGAAAGCTTCCGCTAGTTGAAAACTGAGTGGCTCTCTTCCTCTTCTTGGACTCCTCTAATGCCACACTCTTGTGCTCCACTACAATGGCCTTGTTCACCAAGTGCTGGAAGTTGCGAAAGTCATGCACAGCCCGAGCTAGCTGCATCTCCTCAGTCAAGCCGCCCATAAACCGGTTCCGACGGCGGGCGTCGGTGGAGACGTTATTAGGGGCATAGCGAGCCAAAGAATTGAACTCCTGAAGGTACTTAGTGACAGTCTTCTTTCCTTGCTTCAAAGCAAGAAACTGTTGCTGCTTGATCGACATGACCCCCTCAGGAATGTGGGCCTCCCTGAAGGCTGCTCGAAACTCGTTCCAAGCGGGAACGTCCCCATCAGGCTGCATGGCGGAAAAGTTATCCCACCATGCACTAGCAGCGCCTTCCAGCTGATAGCTGGCATAGAGGACCTTCTCAACGCTTGTGCACTGAGCAATAGCTAGCTTCTCATAAATATCCCTTAGCCAATCTTCAGCCCCCATCAGGTCTTTTGTGCCCGCAAAGGTTGGAGGATTGGTCCGCTGAAAATCAGCGAGACCACCACGCTGCCTATGATTTCCCTCTCCCCCTGCTGCCGCGGGAGCAGGAGAGGTGTTGCGAGCGATAGCTTTGAGAATCCTTGTTTGGTCCATCCTATTCCTCTCGATCTGAGCCAAAACGTCTGCCATAGTGGGTGGCAGAGGAAGCACTTCCTCAGATGATGCTGCTGAGAGGGCTCACCCCTCTCTTCCCGAGCGTAGAGCTCAGCTAGTGCAGCCGAACGAGTTCCCCGGGGTGGAGATCCCTTGTCACGCTGAGCTCTCGAACGAGTGTTCGGGCCTGTCATCCTGAAGTGACAAGGAAAGTTAAAAAGAGACCAAAGTTGTGCTTGTAAAGTTGTGGATTAAAAATCTGGACAACAAGCACATAATTCTTAATTAAGCATGCATAATGGTATAAAATGCACAAAAACATAACACCAAATGGGCGTACAAAGGCACTAAGGCCAGTTTAAGATCCATAAATTCAATTCATAGTTTTCTGGTACAATTACATTCACTTAAGCTCGTAGACGAATGGTAATTGCTCGAAACAAAAGTTCTTGCAAATAACACCAAGAGTTCAACAACTACTAGCTTATTACAACAATTTAAAGATACACGCTCGAACAATGAGCTTACAACCTCAACATCCTAAATGTTGTTCTAGTCAAAATTCACCGGAAACTCGTCAAGGAGATGGTACCCAGGGGATCCGTGTCCTCGGGGTCCTCTGGATTAACAAGACACAAAGGGGAGCCTTGCGTCCTATCACATGGCCTCCAGCAGGTTCCATCCTATGAGTACGAGCAAAACCGACCGACATACGGGCCTGGCGTCTCGCCCCATAGTTAGGTACTGGCCTGGCACTTCTGGAAGATGGTACACCGGTGGTGCTGAAGCATATGGGGAAATCTCATTTGCGCCATAAACCACATGGCGGTCAACGATCCCTATGCTACACATGAGTTGTAGGTGCTCTTGGGCCACCACGAGATGTTGACGAGTCTTGTACAACTCATGCATAGTGCACCTATGGATTTGGTCCATGATATGAACCAATCTTGCTAACTGCCTAACCTGGGGATCTTCCCCGAATTGAATCCGGGCAAAGGTGTCCACCTCCGCGCCACGCTCTCTCATAGGAAAATGGTCATAGGGCGGTTGAGACAATTCCATCAGATCATGATGAAGGTGGCTCATGGCCACGCGAGCCACTTCCTGTAGAGCCATGGCCTCAGAAGTGCCACGTGCCTAGAAACAATACGGGATGATCCCCGAGACTTGTCTGGCGATAATGTTGATCACGGCCAAGTATTCCTCCATGCCTGGTCCCCTGTCGCGGCGATAGATGGTGTAGGTCGGCTGGTAAGTAAAGTTCGCTCTCCACATCATATCCCGGAGAAGCGCCGAGTATCCATCCACGTCCTCAGCTTGAGTTTCTTTGACCAGATGTTGATGATTCATCTAAAGGCAACAACAACAAGGTAAGACTTCTTTACAATTCAAAACAAGAGTAAGGTAAGGAAAGATACTAAGATGGATGAGGAATAAAAGATATTCCTAACTTATACTTTCTGAAAATAATTTGATAATTTTGAAATATTTTGACTCAAAATGGTTTGCTAATACTAAAGCCAGTGCTATCTCTAACCTACAGTCAGTATGGCTTTGATACCAACGCTGTGGGGACCCTCGGGTTATCTCCGTAAGACCGCGACTAAGCATGGTCTTAAGGACATAACTCTGGACCTCCAGTAAATGGATTCCAACTTAACTCAATCTAAGTGAGGGGCTTAACTAAAACTAGAGCCTCGACAATCATGCGCGCTGCTCCTCTGCGAGCACTACATGAATGTCGGTTCTCCAACTAGCCAAGTACTACACTTAGTGAGTTAAATGAGAAGCCATGAACAGCAAGCATGACTTATATTGGCTCCTAAGATCAGCGAACAATATACTCATATTCTCATACAACGTGGATCACATCCATACAACAAACATACATCACTAGTTCAAAAGACAACCATATAGTTTAAGTCTACAATGGTTACAAACGGCCGACCGGCCAAATTCAAATAAGAGTATTAAGTAGCAGCGGAAACAAGTAAATAAACCAAAAGGCCAGCAGTGGTATGCCCCATAACCCATCGGCAACCGACTGGGGGTTAAATGATAGCATTACTCATCAGTGTCGCCTACATCGACACTGACGAGCTCATCGGGCTCGATATCTTCCTCACCTGCAAGCCAGTAGAACAAACTGGTTGAGTACCAAAGAATACTCGCAAGTCTTACACAAATAAAATTAGTTATGCATAAGGCTGTTCCAAAGGATGGCTTATATTGGCTTAGTTTTGCAAAAGAGACGCAACAAGGTACAACCTACACATACTAGTTTTTCAAGTGCCATTTCAAAATCAGATTTGAAGTAGAAGTAAAGTATGTGAATAAGTAATGAATTGAATAACAAATAATCATACAGATAGCAAAGTGGTTGTCCACTTTGATACAACAACAAGCATGAACATCCCGTTCATGATGAATCCAAAGTCATAGCCACAATTTTAATTCCAAGTCTAACAATAGTAACTCCCGAACTCAAGCGGTTGTCCATAACCGTGGACACGGCTATTCAAATAGATTTTTACCCAGCAGAGGTGTACTACTTTACCCACACGATTTGATTAGCCCGTAAGCCTCGAGATGCTTCTGAATATAGCATACTTCCTATGGTATGCCGGCCGGGTAAATCAAGATATGGTCGTTTTTAGCAAGAAGATCCCATTGAGTTAAGTGCCTCAACCCAGGGCTCCTAGGAAACATAATACGTTACGGTCTCTATGCCCTATCGGCCCCTAAGGAACACATGATTTCACGATCCCATGCCCTTACAATTTCACCACCGTGGGACTCAACACAACAAAACCTTCCCCCTACTTAACCATATAGCTCCCAACCCACGTGTGGTAGCACGAATGTACTTGAATCAACGACGTTACCAAAGTTCGATCCTTAATTGTCCAGACAAGTCCAACCACATACCCAAATCTCGTGCACGAAGGCACCATCACTAGCCATCACTTGTCTAGACCAAAAGCTCATTTAAAATGACAAATTTAACTCATAAAACAGATACGAAGATCTGAAACAAAAGTATATAAAGAAATTTGTGTTTATCCCATAATTGTCGGGTTATTCCCGACAATCAAACTACCGTATCTAGACTTGCATGGCTAAGCAAACCCGAACAATATAATTTTACACATCCTATCTTAAGCATGTGGTGCTGGAATAATTCAAGGATAACCTCAATGAATAGGATATAACTAATCTACACATCACAAAAATAGCGACGATATCAAAATAGCATGCAAGCAAATATCATTGTACTACCTTAACAAAACTGGGATCAAATATGATGCAAAAAGAAAGTTCAAAGGATGTTTGACTTGCTAGAAAAGTAGTTGTTCACTCTCAGTAGCGTAGGAATCAATATCAATCGCTTCGGAATCTAAAGAATAGAAACTGATATAAACACCGAGAAATACTCCAAAAATCAAGATGCTCATAAATGCATGATTTTCCTACAGTAGCTAAATCATGATTTTAGATGAATTTAGGTAAAAAAAATTATTTCATTTTGATTTAGTATATGAAAGTTATGGTGGTTTGAATTTCAGCTTACAATATGTCTTAATTCATGTGATTTTAATTACTTGGTCAAAATTTATAGAATAGTGGTGAGTACAAGGATTACATGGATAAATAGGCAATATTATTACAAGTTCAAAACAGTTGAGTTTGCCTCAATTGGAGTTTTTATGATTTAGTTATGAATTTCTAAAGTAATCAGCATTTTCTATTGTAAAAATAATGCAGTTAATAGTTCATTTTCCATAATAATGCTCTCTGTTATAGAGACATGTTTGAAACCAATTTTAATATAAAGTTCATTACAAATGAAAATTATCAGAAGTGGCTTTACTCATTTTGGAGTTGAAATGAATTGGTTATGTATTTTTAAAGTTATACATATTTTACAGTGTACAAATAATTCGTCTTCGGATTTTATAACGCAGTTACTCCTTTTCTCACCGAGAGCTACTCAAGCTGCGGTCACTGACCAGCGGGTCCCAAGGTCAGGGTTGACTCGGTCAGCCTTGACCCAGCCCAGCCGAAAACGTATTTCTTGAAAGGCGCCTTACAAGTTATGAAAACGTATTTTTTTGATTTTTCAACTGATACTTTACGTTTTCTTTAACAGATAGCGTAAACTCTAAAATTACACAACCACTTAACGGAGAGGCTAACACACAGGGTTTTGCGCGTGGTCCCACTAGTTAGTGAGACACTAAGACAACAATTATACTCTAATCATTGCTTAATCTAATCCGACAGCGGTTAACGCTTAACTGCCCCGCTACAGTGTTGTCGGGGCTTCCGACAACAGCGCACCTCCTTGCCCGGTGGCTCGCCGGCGCTTCACGCCACAGCAGAGCCGGCCAAGACCTGGAATGGCTCCACAATAGTACTGTGCAACTATGGGTAGTGATGGCGAGGTCTGGGATGCCCTACATCGGCGGCTAGCCGGAGCTAAGCGGCGGCATTCTTACGGCAAAAATGCATGCAGCAAAAATAGAGCTCCGTAGCGCATTCAAGCGGGTGTCTGAGGTTCTACAGGCTATAAGCAAACTACCTGAGCTAGGAGAAGGCCCGGAGAAGCTTGGAGGCGGCTGGAGCGTTGTCGGCGTCGGAAGAGGCGGCGGCGGCGACGGCACGGCTTAACGTGAAGTGTGAGCTCTAAGCAAAATGGAGAGGAATGAGTGGTAGTGGTAGCTCATAGATTCCATAAGGATGCTCCAGTAGCAAAGAATCGACATAAGCCATACCGAACAAGGTGGGAGGCGAAAAGTTGGTTCTTCGGCCGAAAAGGTTCAACCTTCGAATACACGAACACATATCGTGCATTACCCAAATAGAGTTAGGGTTTTTAATATCAAGCCTAAAGGCACAAAATGATGCGCTAGGTTTCGGACAAAACTTACCGGAGACAAAAAACACACAGAAAGGTCCTCGGGTGCGTGCTCTGGAGCTGAGGAAAACACAGAGATGGTCCAAGCACTACAAGCGAAACCAAGAGCTGGCATTAGGTAAAATGGAGACGGTAATGAACACGGAGCAGGGAGGAACCACCAGGTTGAAACTTACTTGAGTGAGAAACTGGTACGAGCTTCCCTCTCCTCGGTCAAACAGAGGAGAAGTGGGGAAGAAGAGGGGTGCCGAGGGGGTATTATGCCCGGGAAATGACGGAGATGGCAACGGCATCAACCGGAGGAGCTCGGGTACTGGTTGCCAGGGGCGGTGGATGGACGGTGTGAGAATCGTTCAACGGCTCGGAGCAGATTGCCTCGGCCGCGTGGAGCTCAGCTCCTGCGCGAGGTTGACGAAGCAGCTGATCGGCGGGCCCCGCTTTGTCAGCAACACGCACACGCGCGCGGGAGCCTGAGTGAGAGAGTTCACGTGGACCGTTGGATTCTTACTGGACGATTCAGATTTGGTGGATGGTTCGGACTGCCCGTTGGATTCAAGTAATCTGGACCGTTGGACTAGAATCGAACGTCTGCATGTGATGGTGTATTTAGGCGGTTGGGCTGAGCCGACTCGCCGGGTCAGACTCGAGCCCAAGGAACAGTGCAACCGGTTTGGGTCTAGGGTTTTGACTACGATTTAATTAATCTTCTCTACTTTGACCAAGGCCTTAAAAATAGAAATAAATTCTCTAAAAATGCTAAATTAATCACAGGGGTTCCTTGATAGGCATAGTGTCCATCAAAATTATTGAACCCTACTCTTCATGGCATAAGGTGCATAATTTAAATTCAAACATAATGTTGGTCTTTAAATTGTTTTTGAATTTTCTTAGGGTTCAAACCAGTCCCAAAAATTTGGGAAAAATTATATTAATTCATGATAATTAATATAGTATTTTTAATAAATTATTTCCAGAGGAACTTTAGTAGCATTTGTTTCATTTTTTTTTTGGAGTTCAAATTAAAGTGGATGTTTAATATTTGTTTTGAGATTTTCCAAGTGCAATACTTAATGAAAATGTTTCAAAATATGATGCATGCTAATGAGATGCATAATAACCCTCTTTAATAACTTGGGGATGTGACAGTTTTTGCCCCCACCATACTACTGTGCCACTGGTGGAGAAGGTCATGGAATTGCTGTTAGAGGCCTTGGTGGTACCGGAGCTTGGACACGGGGTGCTTGGGGTGGTTCGGTACGCTGCCAAGGGAAACTGCCACTTGCTGAAATTTGGGCAGCTCTCTTCCTCTTCCTCGACTCATCCACTGCTATACTTTTGTGTTCCACCACTATGGCCTTATTGACCATATGCTGGAAGTTCCTGAAATCATGCACAACGAGAGCTAGCTGCATCTCCTCCGTCAAGCCGTTGATGAACCGGCTTTGACGGCGCGCGTCCGTGGAGACGTCATTCGGAGCGTAACAAGCTAAGAAGTTAAACTCGTGCAAGTACTCCGTAAAACTCTTCTTTTCTTTCTTAAGGGCAAGGAACTGTTGCTGCTTGATCATTAGCACCCCCCTCAGGGATGTGAGCCTCACGGAAGGCGGCTTGGAACTCGTTCCACGTTAGAACGTCTCCGTTGGGTTGCATGACGGAAAAGTTATCCCACCACATGCTTGCGGCGCCTTCCAACTGATAGCTGGTGAATAGGACCCTCTCAATGCCAGTGCACTGAGCAATTGCTAACTTCTTCTCTATGGTGCGGAGCCAGTCCTCCGCCTCCATAGGGTCTTTAGTGCCAGCGAAGGTTGGAGGATTGGTTCGCTGAAAGTCACCGAGTCCTCCATGAGCTCGATGTGTAGTGGCTCGTCCTGCTGGGGTGGGAGCTGGGGCGGTGTTGTGGGCAATGGCCTCAAGAATCCGCATTTGATCCATGTAGTTCCTCTCAATCTGGGCCAATACCTCCGCCATTGTGGGAGGTGGTGGAAGCACTTCTTCGGGTGGTCCACCTTGTTGATTTTGTTGGTGAGAAGGCTCACCCTGCTCTCCTCGAGCGTAAAGCTCACTCATGGCAGCAGAACAAGGTCCCCGGGATGGAGATCCCTCGTCATGCTGAGCTCTAGAGCGGGTGTTGGGTCCTGCCATCCTGTTGTGACATGGATGGTTAGAAAAAGACTAAAGAAAAGCTCTTATGAGTGTGGAACAAAATTTGGATAGCGGGCACAATGTCCTTAACTAAGGATGCATAATGATATCAAATGCACAAAAACTTAACACCAAATGGGTGTACAAATGCACTAAGGCTAGTACAAGATCCATTAACCCAAATCATAGTTTTTCGTTACAATTACATTCATATAAGCCCGTAGGCGAATGGTAACTGCCCAAAACAAAAGTTCTTGCAAGAAAATATCACGAGTTCGAGAACTATCAATCTATTACATAAATCTAAAGATACATGCTCGCTGGACACATGTCCGGACAGCGAGCTTACTACTCTAACCTCCTAATATTGTTCTGGTCAAAATTCACCAGAAACTCACCAAGAAGATGGTATCCAAGGGAGCTCGTGTCGTCAGGGTCCTCTGGATTAGTGAGGCGTAAAGGTGACCATTCATTAATAACATGGTTTTCCACTTCGGGGAGTCGGTACTCCGGTGATGCAGACGTGTACGGGGAGACATCATTCTCCCCATAGAGCACGTGTCGGACCACGAGCCCCATGTTGCATAATTGCTGCAGATTCCCTTGGGCTGCTATGAGACGACATCGTGTCTACCATAGCTCGCACATGGTGCAACGGTGAACTTGGTCCATGATGTGAACCAACCTCGCCAGTTGTCGCACCTGAGGATCCTCACCGTACTGGATCTGGGCAAAAGTGTGCACTTCCAAACCATATGCTCGAATAGGGAAATGGTCGTACGGTAGTTGAAAAACTCCATTAAGTCATAACGAAGATGGCTCATAGCCACTTGAGCCACTTCCTACAATGCCATGGCCTCGGATGTTCCATGAGCCTAGAATCGGTATGG
This sequence comes from Ampelocalamus luodianensis, assembly GCA_036346255.1. Taxonomy (NCBI): domain Eukaryota; kingdom Viridiplantae; phylum Streptophyta; class Magnoliopsida; order Poales; family Poaceae; genus Ampelocalamus; species Ampelocalamus luodianensis. Next base: position 17,787,501 of record CM070622.1, on the reverse strand, counting down.
GATGCTTTCCGTAACTTGTCTTGCAATGATGTGGATCATGGCCCGATATTCTTCCATTCCAGGTCCTTGGTCTTAGCGGTAGATGAAGTACGTCGGTTGGTAGGTAAAATTCACCCTCCACATCATGTCTCAGAGTAGAGCCGGATATCCTTCCACATCTTCGTCTTGAGTCTCTTTGATGAGGTACTAACGATTCATCTAAGTGCAAGAATAGTAAGGTAAGTTAGTTTTGCAAATCAAAACTAGAATAAGGTAAGAAAAGATACTAAGATAGATGAGGAATAAAAGATATTCCTAACTTAACTTTCTGAAATTAATTTGATAATTTGAAAATAACTTGACTCAAAAAGGGTTGCTAAACTTGATGCCCATGCTATCTCTAACCTACAGTCAGTATGGCTCTGATACCAGCGCTATGGGGACCCCCGGGTTATTTCCGCAAGACCAAGGCCTTCCGGTCTTATGGAGATAACTCTGGACATCCGATGAATGGATTCCAACTTAACTCCATCTAAGAGAAAGACCCGACTGAAACTAGAGATTCGACGATCATGCGTACTGCTCCCTTGCAAGCACTACATGATAACCGAGCCTCCGAAACAATCAAGGTCCACACTTAGTGAGTTAAAATGGAATTCTTTTATAGTACATATCACACACTAATGTTAAATTTTAGTGCAATCGCTTTTCCCTTACCTAATTTGATTACTTGGTGTGCTATCTATGTGTTGATGTTAGTTTTCAGTGTTCGAGTCTCCAACGAGTATGGTCATGATTTTAGATGATTTTAGGTGCTCATTTGGATTTAGTATGTGAAAGTTACCTTGCAAGCACCACCGAGCCTCCAAACAATCAAGGTCCACACTTAGTGAGTTAAAATGGAAATGCACACGATAATCATCATCATCGTCCACACGAGTGAGCTACCCCGAAGATGGTCAGAGAGCTACAAGCAAAGAAAAGAGCTCGTATTAGGCAAAATGGATATGGCAATCCTAGAGAAAGAGAGACCGGTTGCTACCGCGTGGAGCTTGGCTCTGCGCGCCTGGGCGAGGAAGGCAAATTGACAGGTGGGACCACCTTGTCAGTGGTAGCAAACGGACGCACGGTCGGGTGCGGTTGATGGTTTTGATTGATGATTCTACTTTGACCAGGTCTTAAAAATAGAAATATTTTTTCCTAAAATCTTGAGATAAATCGTCGAGTTCACCGATTTCTTTTGAGAGTTACATTTTGAAGTGTATGTATAGTCATTACAAGAGCTATTGCTTATGAGATGCATAATAATTCTCTTTATTAATTTGGGGATGTGACAATTTTTGTTGTAAAATCGCCTTACGTGCATGGCCCTTGTGTTGATTTTCAGAGATCACTTCTCCGTGATATACACTAGCGATGTGAAGCTACACCATGATGTCTCCAAGATTGCATGACTGCTTGGTTTAACCATGGTGCTCAACAGTGTGCAGCCTATGATTTCAGCTATGCTCCTTTCTTTCATTGACAACATGTTTTGGTTATTGTATCCCCTTTCTTCTCTCCCATTAGTAAAATAGTACACATGTTTATTCTTATTTCTAGTACTAATCTACACATGTATTTGTCGGGACCTCGAGTATGCAACCCCGGGACCCTCTGTGCACACTGAACTAGTCCCATGATCAGTAGCTAGCTCGCACAGTTGCAACATAGATGAAATCATATCCATACAACAAGATTAAAGATGAAGCAAGCAATTAATATTACTTAACAGCAAAAGGACCTTACGGTCAAGGTTTACAAAGTTTGCCACGCAGGGCTAAAGACAACAGGGTACAACTTGTAGTGGAGAAACAAAACAAGTCGTGGAGGCCATCTGACATGCTCACAGGCAATCGAGTAGAGGATGTGGTCTAGTCCGCATGGTCTTCGAAGTAATCCTTCTCGTAGAACTCGGAGCTCCCTGGTTCTTCTTCGACGATTGATCGACAAAGGGCGTATAGCCGTGAGTATATAAAGTACTCAGCAAGTCGTAGGGAACAATATGCAAATAGTATTCATGCAAGGCTTGACAAGGATAACTTTATGTTTAATTTTCAGAAAGCAGTATTGGCATTAGATACAATAAGTAGATTGTAAAGCATATTTTGAAAGGTTAATACATAAGTAATCAAGTTTCTTTGAAACAACTCGTGAACACCATGTTCACTTCCCAAATCATTCGTGAACACCCTGCTCACTTCCCAAACCACTTGTGGCCATCCACGACAACAATTTTGAGAAAATCTACCCCTTGTGTGAAATCACTAGGCATTGTCTATAACCGGGGACACGACTATTTGAATAGTTTCACACTCTACAGAGATTGTACAGCTTTACCCATAAAACAATAACTTCTCTAGTTTATTTGGCATCCGTCGATACTACTGCTCACTACCTTAGGTAAGCGGTCTAGAGCACGTGACAATGCCTTTACAAAGCTCCATTTTGACTCGGTTCTGCACGCTAAGGATTCGCCTTCCTAGGCCCCCTCTTGCATCGTTCATCAACCCAAACAGAACCAACTTAAAACATTACAAATTATTTAGCCAGATCCACCCCGTAAATAGACTTGTGGTTGCACAGTAAGGCCCAGATCAATGGCGCACAAAGTTAAGTTCTAAGTGATTACTCAGGCGAGACTACCTCAACCCATGTGTCTCGCGCACCTAAGTGCCTCTCGCACCCACCTTTGCCAACGACCACTCGCCTAAGCATATATCATTTTCGTTCAACCCAACCAAATGACAACCCTTGCCATGACACAATAAATTTTAATAACAGTGGCATCGCACCACAATTGACACAACCGTGATCTCACACCACAGTTGCACAACAGTGGTATCACATCATGATTCTATATATCATTAAATCAAATTTAACATCATTGAATTAGGTGATCGAGAGACCATCGCATAACTAAAGTAGGACTAAGCATAATACACACCCATTTTGGTATCATAATATTGTCCAACTAAGAATACCCAACCTATGGTGTCCAAGGGTACATGTGAAAATGTCGATCGCAAATATTCAAGGAGTCATACTGTCGAGTAGGTATTCAACTATTTCTCAAACCATTTTTATACAACTAGCCATGCATGTTGATATGAAATAGTATTATTTTGTAAACTGTGGTACGACATGATCAAAGGTCTACAACTTGCCTTCGTTGAAGAGGTGAGAGGCTTCGGTCGTGGTCGTCGGGTCCAAAAACTCTTCGGAAACGCTGGAATCTACATGTGCGAAAATAGTCAAATAAATACAGTAAATCCAAATAAAATCTAAAGGAATCAAACTAGAACCAAAAGAAAGGTACTGGATTTAGAAGAAGATAGAAATTTGAATCACTCTGATTGGAGCCCGAACGAAAGAGAGCGAGCTTTGGGGAGTTTTGGAAATCACAAGGCCGGAAGGAGGTTCAGCTGGTCAGAGGGAGGTTCAACGACCTGGTCGAAAGAGGTTCGACTAGTCGGATGGAGGTTCAACGACCTGGTCGAAAGAGGTTCGACTGGTCGGAGGGAGGTTCAACCAACTGGTCGGAAGGCTTAGACTACCTTGTCAAAAGGAAGTTTTGACTGGTCGGAAGGTGGTTGAATGAAGGGTTCGACTACCAGGTCCCAAGAAGGATATGACTTCTCAACGTGGTCATAGGAGGGATACGAGAAGGGTATGACTACTCAAAGTGGTCGTAGGAGGGATACGCGACTACTCAACATGGTCGTAAGAGGGATACGAGAAGGGTACGACTACTCAAGGTGGTCGTAGGAGAGATACGACTACTTAACGTGGTCGTAGGAAGAAAGAGGGATACGATTGCTCGACGCGGTTGAAAGAAGAAAGAAGGATTCGACTGCTCGACGCAGTCGAAGGAAGAAAGAAAGATTCGACTGCTCGACGCGGTCGAAAGAAGAAAGAATGATTCGACTGCTCGACGCGGTCGAAGGAAGAAAGAAAGAGAACAAGGCACGGGAAATTCACCAGGACTGAGAGGGAGGCCGGAGGAGGAGGAGACGGTGAACGGCGACGGGGAAACTCACAACCGAAGGCGAAGAAGGACGGCGGTGAAGGGGTCAGCCGGGACTGACGGGGAAGAGGTAACATAGTGGCTCCTGCGAAACAAAACTTGAAATAAAGAGAAAAGATTGCTTCAAGGAGCTCCAGGACAAGAATTGGTGCGGGGCTTAAACTCAGAGCGTGGGGTTTCAGGCAAACCACAGCAATAAGAGCGAGGGAAGGAGAGTTGGGAGCACGCAGTGCTCACCTAAATAGGTGAAGGTGGCACGCGGTTCGACGAGGAGGAAGGTGGTTCGGCCGTCGGCAAGAGAAGCTTGACGGTGGCGCTAGAGGCGACAATGCGAGCTCTAGCCAGCGGCGATGCAACTCGAAGCATGGTGAAACGAGGTGAGAGAAAGAGGAAGAGCTGGAAAGTTAAGGGAAAAACAGGAGGGCAAAGGCTCCCCGGGCGCTCTATTTATAGAGGAAGGAGGGGGAACCGGGAGACAAGATGGAGTGGTGTGAAAAGGAGAGGAAAACCATGGTAGGGTGGAGACAATAGCATTTAATGCGCACGTCGCTGAGGAAAAAGGAGCGGGATTCGCAGTGGAGACAAAGGTGGCCAGGGGGAGGCAACAGCATTTAATGCGAAACAACGACATTTAATGCGTGATGACTTTTGCGACGGGTGGAAGAAAAAGGTGAGAGAGGGGGGCTGACAGGCGGGGCCAGTCGAGACCGAGGGGGTGGTCGTGACCGTGGGGGTGGTCGTGACCGAGAGGGTGGTCGAAACCCAAAAGGCTGATCAAAACCAAAGACTGGTTGAAACCAAAAGGCTAGTCGAAACCAAAGGCTTGTCGACACAAGAGGGTGGTCGAAACCAGAGGCTGGTCGACACGAGAGGGTGGTCGAAAGGGGATAAGGAACGGGTTGACGGGGAAATCAGAACAATAGGGAAAGAGGATTTTAAATACCAGAGAGCTCCAAGAAACTCAAAATAGGCCAGATTTTGAATTAGTTGAAGTTTGATTAATTCATATTAAATTGCTTTTAACTTCCAAAATTTTAAGTTAAGCTTTAGAAATTCAACAAAACCAAATGGTTATTTTTATTTTAAAATTTTTCAAAAACTCCTAAAAATTGGGATGTTAAAGTATTTCCAGTCTCTTTTAGATAATAGCTAATAAAGTAATTCTTTCCATGATCGATTATTGTCGCACACATATTACTTACTTGATATCGTGGATTTGTTGCTGATTCAGGGGTTCCTATTTGGGGTGGATGCCAGGTCCTTGTTGCATACATCAATCTAGCCTTCTACTACATTTTTGGATTGCCCTTAGGCTACCTTCTCGGCTACCGTTCCACTACGGAGTTGGGGTAATTGATGCTATCAATTTTAGGTACTGCATGATGCGATCAAGAAACACAAATAAAGTGTACCATATATATTTCTGACATTGTTTATGATCTTAGGGGATTTGGGCTACCATGCTTTATGGGATTACACTTCAGACACTGATTTTACTCTTTGCAGTGTGGAGAACAGATTGGAAAGCAGACCGTCCTGCCATGCTGGAAGGGCTTAGATTGTTTTGGCTCCCCAAGAGCTCCGGTGCCTCTAGGTAAATCCTGCACTTTATGGCTTGGTTCGTAGTTGATATAGCTTTATATCGGTCATGATTGGTGATTTAGTGGGCTGCCCATGGTGAATTTTGGTGTTTAATGTTGTTGTGGTGCAATTGAGGTCACCAGCGATCGTGGTGGGGTGTAAGCTGGAGCCACGGGACAACCAGCAAGTCAGCCTTAAGCAAGTGATGGCACCCATCATGGAGACATTCTATGAGATTGAGACATGCATTGAGTGCTCTGTGCTCGCCAGATCTAGGTTACTCCTCATCTCAGTATTTGAGGCAATGCTTGTAGATTCCTAATAAAAAAGAGAATGTTTGTTGTTTGAATTTTGTATTGATTAATGATTACTCCTTATGAAATGGGATTACTTTAAGTGCTGATATGTGCAGTTGCTCATGCACCTATGGTTGGACACATTATAGTTAAACCCTAATGTAGTATTCCGGGTGCGTTTATTGTAGTTTTATTGTGCACTAATTCTGCTGTGTAGTTGAGGTTTTTATTGGTGTGTCAAGAATATCTAGATTATTCGGTCTATGGTTCATTCTTCAAATCTTCCTTTACACTGTATGTATGGACCATGCTAACGTAACACAAATGCGTGCCATTATTTTGTATATTAATTTTATTGTTTATCCATCTCATCACCACATTCATCACGCTTGCCCTATTTCTAAAGACGCGGCATAGCGCACTACTCTATGTAGTAGCATCTATTCGCAAGGAAGATAAAGAGAGAGTACCAGTGCCTCGGTAATCGGGAAAGGGTCTTCGGCTGCTGCTGCTAGGTGATCATCGATAGAGGCAGCAGTAGTACCACTCCACAGAGATTCCCTGATGAAGCAAAGCGACCAGCAAGCCATTGGCCAACCCTGGCCAGCCAGCATTGCACACAGTCATTGCAAGTATATATGGTCCTCTTCAAGCCTCGTTTTTGGCTCCTTCCTTTACCCGGCCAGGCCTTGCAACACTCGGCCACTCGGCTTTGGCGTTGTCTTTTTCCCGCTCTCCTTTTGATTGCTAGCGCATGCATATGTGTTCATGATGCATCGTTAAATTTGTTTTGTCGTCACAGTTGTAAAGGACCAGGTAGGCATTCGAAAGCTACCAGCGCCATGTACCCGGACGGCTGGACCATACGAATACCTTTTCTAGCATTGGTCCCCACCCCTATGGATTATGTTGAACTGTGTGTATGCACTGGCGAATCTAGCGTCCTTCCAGTTGCCTAGGCTTCGTCGGTCGTCACCATGGGGCAGCCCCTGTGTCCGCTGCTTGAGCGTGCGCGAGCCGGAGAGGTCCCCAAGCCCTTGTTCGAGCGAGCGGTTGCTGCCGCTGTGAGAGGCGAAGCGGGTGGTGCTGGTGCGAGTCCCAGGTCGAGACCTCCCACCTCATGCTCCTCTCTGACTCCTTCAACGCTTGCTTCACCAGCCCGCTCGCCCGCTCCCGCCGCACCGCCAAGATCATCTGGGCCGGACGCGACGAGGACCTCATCTCGGACTCCAACCTCCGCGAGATTGACCACTATTCATTTCAGGTAGGAAATTACTCTGGTTATCAGGTTGCTCGCTGGGTGTTTGTGCAAATGCCTGAACAGTTATGTCAGCTTGTTGATTTCTTGATGGGCGCTTGGCAGGTGCTTGTGGAAATGCCTTATTGATGGACTGATGGTTCAGATTTCAGGGATTTTGGCATTTTGGCATCTGGATGGTGAACAAGCTTTTGTGGATTTTTACTTGCGGCTTGCCCAGGCTTTAGAAAATTTCTGGCGCCACCGTCGCCCACATCGTCATCTGCACCAACTCTGCCATCGTCGTGTCCGCCACCTGGCAGCCACGCTAGCACCACCTCGCTTCGCGTCAGCCCTGTTTCGCAACCGCCGCCAAGTCAGTGCCCCATCCCACATGTCACCTCGTCAGCGCCTCCGTGTCGACCACGTGTGTAGCCCCGTTTGCCACCTCAACCGCCACCCATGCCAAACCCTAGATCCATGTCAGCGTGGACTTAGTCCATGGTTGACCAAAACACTGACATATGGACCCAGGGTCCCCCACATGTCAGAACCCTATTCCATTAACATGTGGGCTCGTAGACCCGTGAACCAAGTTCGTGGACCCGGTCTAAAGACCATGGCTCCACCTATCAACCTCTATTCGAATTTTTGGGATTTTCTTTAAATTCTGAAAGTCTTTCGAAGTGGGTCCCACTTATCAGTTTTCTCTCTCCTTTTTCTTTTTCTTTGATTTTCTCAACCGACCAACTTCCAAGAGCCCGTACTTTCTAACACGAACTCCGATTGAGCCCATTTAAGTCTCTAAATTCATCTAAATTCAAGCTCTACCTGCCTGTAATTTTTATTTAATTTTTGGAGTTCATTTGTTTGTCTTTTTTTATTTATTTATGTTTTCGCTTTCGATTGTGAGTAGACGTTGATACCTCGGGAACATTCGAGGAAAGAGAAGTTGATCAAGCTCAAGATCAGTGCCAAGACTTGTTTCAAGGCAAGTTCTTCTTTGACCATGTTGCGTCAGTTTTCCAAAATTACTTTGATTCAAACTATTACATGTTATTCCAATTATTAAATTCCTTTATACTTTGGTATTAGCTATGCACCTGCTTGATTATGTCCACCTTGCTTATTATATCACCATGATCATTTATCACCCTAGCTTGGTTAATTACTAGTTGTTATTAATAACATCAATGTGGGTTGGTTAGATACGATTAGTATGTTTAGTCATGCAATAGGTCATTGATATTATTTTGAACTACAAATCTAAACTTGACGAAGTGATTATGAAACTTCTTTATGAAAAGATTGTATGCTATATGTTGTCACTCATTGATGGCATGTGTTGCACTTAATCAATAGGGTAGGAAAAGTTTTAGACTCAGGCAAGTGGAAAGAATGGTGATACGGTGGAGCTATGTGATTGGGAAAGGTGAAACTTGGCAACTTAGTAGCAATTGGCAATGTTGTCTTGGTCAATTAAGACTTAACTTTATGCGCCATTGAACTGAGCCGTAATTGTACGACCACATGCTTGGTATGAGACAGGCCAAACTTAGTAGGTTATGGAGTCTTGACATTGACTACTCAGGCAGTAGGTTTAGCTCTATGCTAGGGTGGAGGTGTGACTCTCTTCGTGTGTGGTTGGGTCACATTTATGAGCGGTTTGCCATTTCTAGGTCCACCGGTGTGTGACGGGCCAACGACCTCTATGGGGTTTGGTGTCGGCAGTATCCAGGAAGGGGAACTCTGGGTTATAACCGTCTCCGTCCGCAGGTGTGTCCTGCGATGGGATGGTCGTACTTGTAGAAAAAGCATGTTTGATTCCCTCCTCTGCGGGATTATCCAGAAAGAAAGGACCATCAGGTGCCGATGAAGCTCTGAAATGATGGCTTTCAGAACTTATCTCGCCAGTTTGTACTGCCTTAAGGGGACTAGAACACTCGGAGAAAAAACTCTCGTTGTGTTGTGAGTCTGTCTTAGGGCATCCCTGTTGTGGTCGTGTTGACCCATGCCCTCTAAGGAAGCTGGTCCCTCAGTTGGGCATACTGTTGTGGGGGATAAGGATCTCTCCTTAACTCCATCGATGGTGTGGTCTTCGAGATCTGATAGAAGATCTCCAAAGGCGGCAATACCATCGGATGATTCGATACTCAGCTCGTAATCGAAACCAACATCCATGTCGACGTCTGCGTAATCAGCCAAGTCGAACCAGTTCTTCTCGTTCCACTCTCCTGCCATGGAAGCATCAAAGAGAAAAGAAAGAACTGTTGACAAGAAATTACCAGAAGATCCCCACGGACGGCGCCAACTATCGGTGTTTTAGAACCAATCTTACGTAAAGACTATTTGATTCGAGGGGTCTCCACAATTGATCACGCAGACAGAAAAAACACGAAGATTTTTATACAGGTTCGGGCCTTCTGCAGAGAGAATAACAACCTTACTCCTGTGTATATTGTATTGGGTATCCTGGTTACAATCAGTGAAAAGGCTTGTGCTAATACTGCTACTGATTGCCTCTCAAAAGTCCCTCCAGGCGTCCTCTCATTTCTCTCTGACTGAAGTCTTTTTATAGTGTGTGCAGAGGTGGTTGTTCCGGGTTAAGAGACGCCCCATTATTCCGTAATAATGGCAGTAATCACCCGAGTAGTAACCTCCCCACGTTGCCTGACAGTTACCAATCAGAGATAATGGTGCATTACCTATAGTTATTCCAGAGAATAACTACATACATTGACCGCTCGAAAATTGCTTACCATTATCTATGATTATTCGACTAGGTAAGCACTATCGAGTTATCACGCATCTCATCATGAACCTTTTTGTTGCTTTCGTTGTTATCCCAGTCACAGGTTCGTCTTCTATCCATTTTGTGAACGTATCGATAGCCACAAAGAGGAATTCGAATCCACCTGGAGCTCTAGGTAACGGTCCTAGGAGATCGAGACCCCAGGTCGCAAAAGGCCAAGACAGAGGGATTGTTTGTAACGCCTAAGCTGGTTGGTGTATTTGTCTGCTATGAAACTGGCATTGTACACATTTTTAACCAACTCCTTGGCATCGTAAAGGGTTGTTGGCCAATAGAAACCTTGTCTAAAGGCCTTACCGACCAGCGTTCTGTAGGAAGCATGAGTCCCACAGATGCCTCCGTGTATGTCATGAAGGAGTTTTAATTCTTCGCTTTGCGAAATGCTGAAAGATCTAGACCCGCCATTATGTGGTAATGGAGTTTTGGTGATTAATGATAAATCTAATTGGGAGACTAACACTTTTATTGATATACATATTGTGTAGTCTTATTTGGATATAAAGGTGAAAATCATGAAGGCATGCAAGTGATTAAGTTATTAATGACAAATGCACTTGTGAGACTAACACTCCTATTGTTATATCAAGTTTAGTCTCAGCTTGGATATAAAAGCAAAAATCCAAACAGGTATGTATTCATTAATGACAAATCTATTTGTGAGACTAACAATTCTATTGATTATCTATTGCTTAGTCTCGTTTGGATATAAAGATGAAAATACAAGAGGTATGCATTCTACTTCTTATTATTATATCTTGTTGCATTCCTCGGATCCAAAATATAGGTTAAACTCCACCAAAAAGGTTAACTTGGATATGTGCATATGTTTCCATTACACATTTGTGTATGCACACATTTAGGGGGAGTTCATTCTATATTTTGTAGTTTCATTAGTATTGATCCATATTCTCTTTCCACATATATTAAGGATCTTTACTTTGAAACATATCTTTGAATATATTTAACTTGTGTAGTTAATATATTCATATGAGTATATACAACTTGTGTAGTTTGTATACACTCATATTTGGTATATATAACTTGCATAGTTCATATATACTCATGACCTTGTTGTTTCATTAGTATTGATCTTTGTGATCTACTTTGAAACATAACTCTTGAGTATATATATAACTTATGTAGTTTATATATACTCATACCAATTACATTCAATTATCTGTAATTGTGTTGGTTATCATCAATTACCAAAGAGGGAAAGATTTTGGTATCTTGTCCCAACCATTATGAGTTAATGGTATGTTGTGGTAATTAATGATAATCACATTGTGGAACTAACGTTTCTCCTTGAGTTGGATGAATAGGTTATGTTCCAGGTGGTTGAAGACTTTGAATGACATCATGAGTTGATTGTCATCAAGTCGTGATTCTTGAAGAAGAAGAAGTCATCATGTGTTGATGATGTTCAAGAAAAGGATGATCATCATGGGTTGATGATATTGAAGTGAAGAGCTTGAAGTAAAGGATGCATCATGAGTTGATGCGTGTCAAGTTCAAGAAGATGAGATGGTCATTGGTTGATCATCGAGTCAAGTGAAGAGTGCATCATGAGTTGATGTATGTCAAGACTTGAAGCAAGGATATGCGTCATCAAGCTTCAAGTGGTTGCGCAAGGAAAAGGTATGACTAGCTAGGGCTAAGGATGTGTTCCTAGTCTTTTACCGATCTCGGTGTTTGGTTGAGAGATCGGATTGCTAGAATTGGTTGCCATACTATTAAGAGGGGTCTTAATTAGTAACTTGAGTTAGTCATGTGTTGATAGCTCATTGTGTTTGCTCTAGCTCAACTTAACATGTTGCCTATATTTGCGAATGCGTTTTGCAAATGGTTGTGGCTCATGGTTAATCCTTGTAGCATGTGACTTTAGTTTGCGAATGTGTTTTGCAAACGGTTTAAGTCCATGTACCTTATTCCTTGTGGCGTTGATTCTAATAGTTGGCAAATGTGTTTTGCAACTTGTTGAGAATCTCGCTTTTATCGTTGTTTGCATCGCTTGTCAATTGTGCAAATGTGTTTTGCAAATTGAGTTGAAGCGAAGTGCAATTTGTGGTGTGATTCTAAAAGTTGGCAAATGTGTTTTGCAACTTGTTGAGAATCTCATTTTGAACCCTTGCTTGCATCACATATCAATTGTCAATTGTGTTTTGCAATTGGATTTGTTTTGGATGCAAACTGCTGCTCTCTCAGGAAAAACGGTAGTACCGGCATGTACTACGCGGTATGACCGCAGTGCGGTATGACCGGTGGTTCCTTGGCGGAACTACCGCACCTGTTGAGCATGCGTTGCTCTGTGGTGGTGCGGTAGTACCGGAAAGTACCACGCGGTATGACCGTGGTGCGGTAGTACCAGCGTTGGTTGACGGTATGCTTTTTCCAGAACCATTGCATTTCCTGCGCTTTGGGTTCTTTGGAGGTGCGGTAGTACGGCGTTATGTGCGCGGTACTACGGCTGCGTCGCATCGGATTTTGTATGGCGATGCGTATTTTCCGAGAGCGTGCTTTTGGGTTGAGTTGAAAACCCGCGAGCGGTTGTACCTCGCTCCTGAGCGGTATGGCCGGAGATGCGGTAGTACCGCATGTTGGTTGGCGATCGATCACATGTGCCCAACGGCTAGTTTTCGACCGTTGGAGGAGGTGCGATGCATCGCAACTTAGTTGGCGGTAGTACCGCATGTGCTGATTTTTCAGCAGACTTTGCCTCAACGGCTAGTTTTTGTGTGTGGGCTATATATACCCACCTTGGCCGTGTGAGGGCAAGGTTGCTGGTGCCATATACTTTCTATTGAGCTAAGAGCAAGCCTCTCATACTCTAGTGTGCATGTGTTGCACTTAGTGAGTGATTGAGAGCAAACCCTAAGTGCATGTGTTGCATTAGGTTGTGGATTGCTTATCCATAGAGTTTTGGCACTTGATTGGTTCAAGTGAAAGTTGAGTCTTGTTACTCTTGGTGTTTGCCGACACCTAGACGGCGTGGAGACGTTGTGCGTCGGTGATCTTCTCAAGTGAAGCTTGTGAGAAGACCCGGGCGATTTGTGAGTGGCTTGGTGCTCGCCATCTCCGGAGCGGAGTAAGAGCAACCCTAGTGGATTGGGGTGATAAGTTCAAGTTGGAGTCGGTTCAAGCGGTTGAACTCACTTAGAGGTGTTGGTTCGGTTGGAACCGGTCCAAGTTGTTTGGACTTACCTCGGAGGTGTTGCCTCGCGTTTTGGAGCCGATCCAAAAGGTTGAACTTACCTCAACGTGGATTAGGAGACCGCAAGTCTTCGATCACCACGGGAAAAATATCGCCGTGTCAATTGTGGTTTGCATTCTAGCTTTACTACATAGCAATTTATATTCCTAGAATTAAATTGCTTACTTGTGTGAACGCTATCTTATGTACTTAATTGTTTATATCATTAGTTGATAGCTTACAAGTCTTTGCTAAATTGCTCTATTTATTATTGACTTGTATTGTTGGTGCACCTAGTTGTTTAGGCGTTAATTGTGCTAAACCGAATTGATATTTAGCTTCCACATTAGAAATCGGTTTTAGCGTATAAAAGTTTAATTTGACTATTCACCCCCCTCTAGTCGGCCTCCTCGATCTTACAAATGCATCGCATGAGCACCCCTTGAATGCCTATTTTATAGAGGACACCTTCGACCAAAATATACATTTTGGCCTTTCGGGATAATCGATATGCCTCGAGATCATTGTTGGTACGGAACCTGTCTGAAGATACTCGTAGATGGGGGTAATCCAGGTATCCTCGTATTCTAAAGAGGCTATCTCATTTGGAGGCGTCTCTGGTTCTTCGACCAGGGACGACTTCTGGAGTTGCTTCAAGAAAACTCCTTTTGGTACTATTGATCAGGAAGAATCTATACGAACAAGTTGGTCTGCGGTGAAATTATCCTTTCGAGGGATAAATTACACTTCAAAACCAAGAAAATGTTTTTCAAGCTTTCGGACTTCCGATAAATACTGAGACATTGTCAGATTAGAGCACTGGTACTCTTTTTCGACTTGATTCACGACTAGTTGAGAGTCTCCTCTCACGAGTAGTCGACGAATCGAGAGCGCTTTCATGGCTCGTATGCCAGCTAGCAAACCTTCGTACTCTGCCACGTTGTTAGTGGTCTGAAAGTTTAATTGTACGACATACTTTAAGGTTTCTCTGGTAGGAGATTCCAGGACCACCCCAGCCCCCGAGCCACTTATAGTAAGTGACCCGTCAAAGTACATCGTCCACTGGTCGTGGGAATCGTACTAGGGATCCTGAACAAGTTCAGGATTTGTCCATTCGGCGACAAAGTCTGCCAAGATCTGGGATTTAACGACCGTTCGGTTCACGAAATGGATGTCGAACTCCCCAAGTTCGGCTGACCATTTTGCCATATGTCCCGCTGTTTCTTTATTGTGGAGGATCGCTCCCAAGGGAAACTCAGACGACACAGCTAGTTTGTGCACCTGAAAATAATGCTGCAGTTGCCTCGAAGACATGAGGAGGGCATATAGAAGTTTTTGAACCTGAGGGTAACGCTCCTTAGGCCCGTGTAAAACTTCGCTAACGTAGTAAACTGGTCGTTGTATGTTTTCACGTTCTACGACCAGTACTACGCTCACTGCCTGTGGCGTGGCAGCTAGATAAATTAAGAGCGTCTCTCCTGGTTTCGGAGAAACCAGAACAGGAGCACCTTTAATATACCTCTTGACATCCTCAAAGACTGTGTTAGCCTCTTGTAACCACTCGAAACCCTCGTGCTTCCTTAGAAGTTTGAAAAAAAGACAGTCTTTTTTCTCCCAGGCATGCAATGAAACGACTTAATGCCGCCATGCACCCCGTGAGTTTCTGAACTTCTTTTTTCATGGTCGGGGGGCGCATCTGCATGATGGCTTATCTTTTTAGGATTTGCTTCGATTCCTCGTGCAGAGATCAAGAATCCAAGCAATTTTCCTGAAGAGACTCTGAACACACACTTCTCAGGGTTGAGTTTCAATTTGTGTTTTATGAGGTTATCGAATGTTTCTTGTAAGTCTACGATATGATTAAGCCGTTTGCTGCTTTTTACAACTACATCATCAACATATGTTTCCAAATTTCAGCCCAGTTGAGGTGAAAAAGTCGTTTGCATCAATCGCTGAAAAGAACATTCAGCATTCTTTAAACCAAATGGCATTTTGACATAGCAAAATATTCTAAATGGTGTAATAAATATGGTCTTTTCTTCATCTTCTCGACACATATTGATCTGGTTGTAACCCGAGTATGCATCTAGATAGCTTAACATTTCACATCCAGCAGTAAAGTCAACCAACTGATCGATACGAGGCAAAGGGAAATCATCTTTTGGACAAGCTTTATTAAGATCAGTGAAGTCTACGCACATACGTCATTTGCCGTTCGACTTGCTAACCATTACAGGGTTGGCCAACCACTCTGGGTGGTTGACTTCTCTTATGAAGCCTGCTTTGAGCAACTTGTCCAATTCTGACCTAATAGCATCTCGTCGATCAGGGGCAAATCTCCGTAACTTCTGTTTTACGGGTACTTTGTCACGCCGTAAGGCTAGCCTGCGCTCGATCACTTCCTTGGGGACTCCGGGCTTGTCAGATGCTTGCCACGCGAAGACATCTACGTTTGCTCGGAGAAAGTGATGAGGGTGTCTTCCTATTTGGGGTCGGAAGAATCCCCGATGCGAATAGTCCTTGAGGGCTCCTCCGTGTTTAGAGGAACCTCCTTGACTTGGTCGTTTGGCTTTGGTGCAGATTTAGGCTTCGACTTGCTAGTCGAAGGCTGACTTTCGTCTCGAGTTGGTATTTGTCCAACCATCTCGAGGGACCGACGGTCGCAGGAATGTGCCATCTTTTTATCACAATAAATTGTGATTACTCCTTTGGGACCTCACATCTTAAGACATTGATACCCATAGTGAGTAGCTATTAAGAATTTTGCCAAAGTTGGTCATCCAATTATGGCGTTATATGTCATATCGAAATCGACCACATCAAAGTAGATCTTCTCTGTCCTGAAATTACTTGGTGAACCAAATGTTAAAGGAAGATAAACTTGACCAATTGGTTTGGCCAAAGACCCCGGTACGATTCCGTGGAAAGAATATCGTACTGGCCTTACCTTTGTCCTGGGAACTTGCATCTCGTCCACAGTACTCGTAAGCAATATGTTTAACGAGCTCCCACCATCAACCAAAACTCAATTTACTCGACGATTGTTGATGGTGGGTTCGACCACAATCGGAAATCGACCTGGTCTAGTCGAAGGGATCGGGCAGTCACCTTTCTCGAAAGTCAAGGTGATTTCTGACCACTTCGGTACCTTATTGACAAGAGGAGAGTCGATTGTGTTTACCTCACGCTCGACAGCCTTAAGCTGTCGTCTTGATTCATATGCCGATGATCCTCCATAGATGTGATCGATGGTGTGTTGCGGATCCTGGAATGGCATCTCCTCCTCGTCATATGACTCCTTCCCTCCACTTGTCTGACCTACCTATTCAAGAGTAGGAAGTGGCCCTTTGCCAGAGTAATAGTCTTCGAGTTTTCGTAGAAAAACTCGGCAGTTGCGAAGGTCATGCCCTTCTTTTTTGTGAAAAGGACACCACCTGTGTTTGTCATTCTTCCGATTGGAGCGCTTACCTTTGCCTCGATCAGAATTTTGCTTGGAGTTTCGTGGCTCTTTTTTCACTTACAACTAGGACCTCCTTAGAACCAGTGGCTGCATACTTATATCTCTTCGCCGTGTTCTTAGATTTCTTAGCCTTTTGTCCTTTTTCTTACCACTTTCGCATGTCTCTTGAGGGACGTTGTCTTCGCGGTCAATTGTATTGTTCCACTCGACTCCTTCAGCACAGTCGCATATCTATCGGTCATCTCAAAGAGTTCGGTGACAGTGGCAGGAGGGTTCAAAGCTATATCCTCCGTTATCCTTCTGCTGCGGACTCCCTGCTTGAAAGCCCTGATCACAGATGAGTCAGAAACTTCCGGAATGGAATTACGAACCTGACTAAAGCGCCTGATGAATTGACGTAGAGTCTCATAATCGTTTTGTCTTATCCGGTGCAAGTCGTCCTCCTTTCCTGGCGGTTGTAGGTGCCCTAGAAGTTCGCCAACGAGAAGATCGCAGAGGTGCTGCCACGAGTAGATCGACTCGAATGGCTGGTTTAGTAGCCATGATCGAGCAGATCCTTCAAGCACAGTCGAAAGGTAATTCTTCATTACATGCTCTCCTCCTCCTGCTGCTCGGATAGCTGTTGTGTATATTTGGAGGAATTCAATGGAATTTTGGGTTCCATCGAATTTCTCCATGTTTGCTGGTCGAAAGCTAGGTGGCCAACGAACTACTCGGAGATCGGGTGATAACGCCCGACATCCAGAGAAAACTTCTTGGCTCCTTCTTTGCAGGAAAGAAGGGTTAATGTCACCAGGTGATCATACTCGACGATATCCAATCACAGGTGGACTCGACCTATGGTAGGCCTCCGTCTTACGAGGGAAATACTCCTCGTATTCCGTCTGCTGCCGCAGATTTCGTCCCTAGAGTGGTGAAAGATCACCTCTCCTGGGGGCTTGTCGATCCCCAATGTTCGAAGAGACTTCCTTAAGTCAGGAGAGTGACGTGATCGATAATAATGTCAATCTCCATGCGACGAGGTTTTCGAACGGCTGGCGGAAGATGGAGTCGTACTATCACGACTTCCGGGTTGATGTCGACGAGGACGCTCGAGTTTTGCCATCGTGTTTCGAAGCCTTCGTGTGATCTCTTCGGCGAAGAGATCGTAGCCTGGTGCTCGAGCGAGCTCTTGAGTTGGATTTTCCAGCAAGTCGTTGATGTGCTGGAGCTCCTAAGCTTCTTCTGACTGATAAAAAGCGCGCCTAGGGAGATTTTTCTGAGCCACTATTTTTCTCTGTCGAGTTGTCTCAGGATCACCCATATCAGACCCTCGAGTTAGTTTCAATGGAGTGCGAGAATATTGAGGATGTCTCGCACGTTCATCAAGGTGCTCACTTCATTCACCAGGGGTGGTGCCTTCGCCATTACCACAAGGGGACGTAGTGTGTGCCCGTCGGGGAGCATCATCAATCCTGCCTCTAGGAGAATGATTCTTATCAGAGGGAATGACGAAGACCTCCCGTTGATGACCTCCACTTGTGCTCGAGGCCTCCTCACTTGAGGAGTAGTCGAGAGACACCATCTGACGACTTGGAGTAAACCCCTCCAGGAAGAGGAACTCCGGGTTATAACCGTCTCCGTCCGCAGGTGTGTTCTGCGATGGGATGGTCATACTTGTAGGAAAAGCGTGTTTGATTCCCCCTCTGCGGGATTATCCAAAGAGAAAGGACCATCAGGTGTAGATGAAGCTTTGGAATGATGGCTTCCAGAACTTGTCTCGCCAGGTCGTACTGCCTTAAGGGGACTCAAACACTCGGAGGAAAAACTCTCTTTGTGTTGTGAGTCTGTCTTAGGGCATCCTTGTTTGTGGTCGTGTTGACCCTTGCCCTCTAAGGAAGTTGGTCCCTCAGTTGGGCATACTGTTGTGGGGGATAAGGATCCCTCCTCAACTCCGCCGATGGTGTGATCTCCGGGATCTGATAGAAGATCTCCAGAGGCGGCAATACCATCAGATGATTCGATACTCGGCTCGTAATCAAACCGGCATCCATGTCGACGTCTGCGTAATCGGCCAAGTCGAACCAGTTCTCCTCATTCCACTCTCCTGCCATGGAAGCATCAAAGAGAAAAGAAAGAACTGTTGACAAGGAATTACCAGAAGATCCCCACGGACGGCGCCAACTATCGGTATTTTAGAACTGATTTTACGTAAAGATTATTTTATTCGGGGGGTCTCCACAATTGATCACGCAGACAGAAAAGACACAGGGATTTTTATATAGGTTCGGGCCTTCTGCAGAGAGAATAACAACCTTACTCATGTGTGTATTGTATTGGGTATCCTGGTTACAATTAGTGAAAAGGCTTGCGCTAATACTGCTACTGATTGCCTCACAAAAGTCCCTCCAGGCGTCCTCCTATTTCTCTCTGACTGAAGTCTTTTTATAGTGTGTGCAGAGGTGGTCGTTTGGGTTAAGAGACGCCCCATTATTCCGTAATAATGGTAGTAATCACTGGAGTAGTAACTTCCCACGTTACTTGACAGTTACCAATCAGAGATAATGGTGCATTACCTGTAGTTATTCCAGAGAATAACTACGTACATTGACCGCTCAGATCTCACAATTAATTAGGCCTACTAGCAAGTGGGCCCAGTTAACTGTGAACAAGTCATGGTAGAACTGGTTGTATAAGAACTTACGACCAGGGGGTAGTTGTAGAAAAACTTACAACTAGGTACTGGTCGTAGAAAAGCTTACGACCAGATGTAATCGTAGGAGAGCTTATGATTACATGATAGTCGTAGAAAGACTTACGACTAGAGGTAATCGTATGAGAACTTACGATTGCGTGATAGTCATAGAAATACTTACGACTATGGGGGTGGTCGTAGAAGAACTTACGACCACCTGCTTGGCTTTCTCCCTTACAACTATAAGGGGTATTCTTAATTGCCGTTGTGACGTCATATTTACTTATAATGCTAATTATAGATAAATAGTAAAATTGAGGATTATTAGATCCTCGTCAGTTTTGTTAAGATTGGTGCTAACTACACTTGTTATATCTTGTGGGTAAAGTGTACAACCTCTGTAAAGTATTAATCAATATATTCAAATAGCCGCGTCAGCAGTCATGAACATGCTTGGGGATTTCACACGAGGGGTAGATTTTTCATAAAATAATTGGGAGTGATAGCTGTGTGAATTAACTCATGTGACTGTGTGAAAGAAATTGATTAGGCTATGTGAGCTTTGTGAAATACTTGTTAAATTATTATTGTTTATTTGTTTTAAATTACACTTTTAATTTATTATTTGTATTCAAATGCAAGTGTTGCTTTTGCAAAATAACCATAGAAGCCATTTCCTTTGAAATAAGCTATCATCTATAATTGCATTTTGTAGTACAACTTGCTAAGTATTCATTCTTACTACAATCATCATTCAACTGAAGTGGAGGAGTCTTCGCCTACTTTTGAGGAGTTTCACGAGGAGGTTGATTGCTAGGTCTTGATCCCAGTCGGTTATCTGTAGCAAGTTGATGGGTTTCCACTAGAGTTGCTTTTGTTCTACTGTTGTTTCTTTACTTAGTGCCCATCCCTATGTGGTTTAGAAGTGTAAACTCTACTATAAGGTCATGACCATTATTTTATATTCAAATTACTCGTTTATATTCGTCTTGTGTGAAATGATATTCATCTATGTTGACACAGTGTGCACCAGCGTGATCCCAGACTAGTGCAGTATAAACAGAGGGTCCAGATTTGCATATTTGGGTCCCGACATTAGGGGAGACGAACACATCCTCCAAAACTAGGAGGTTGATGAGGCTTGCCACATATGCAAAAGTGATATTCCTGTGCTGCTGTTGCAGCTCACTCAACTCACAAGTGTGATCAATCAACACCATGATCGTGAAGTCCGTACCATGGCCCTTCACCTTCTGCGCATGGACCTTGTAAGGCAGCCTTCCACTTGGCACTTTACTGTGTATTGAGTTGAGTTTGACCTGTGCACCCGTTACACACGGCTATTGGACACGACGTACCTTGTTATAGCTTGCTACATGGCTACCTTATTAGCGAAATACTGCCCAACTAACACGGTGTAATCATAAAACCCCCATTGGGACTCGTGGTCCTGTGGCAATACAAGTGACCACAATGCAAGTTCATCCATCCTTGATGACACATCAGTTTCATATGTTGACGGAATTCTGCCCACATGAGTAGAACCCCCTACACCCTTAGGTGCATCCTCTTTGCTACCACCTGATCCTGGGTCGGCGTCCTCATCGGACTCCAACTCATCCGGCTGGTTTTGTAGAAACTCATGGTAGTCAATACAGGCCGACCACCATTCTCCCGCCACCTCATTCCGTACAAAATTCTCGACAAATCTTCTATCAGAGTCTTCCTACAAATCAACACATTTCCTGCTCCCATCATCACCCACCGCCTGCACATACACCATCGGTATCCCATATATCACCGCCTTAGGATTCCTTGCAATATCCATGTACTAGCCCCATGCAATGCTACCATTCACCTTGTGCAACTCCCATACACCCTGTGTTGACCCTTGCCTATTAGTGTAGGTTACCACCTCGATGACAAGCTTCTTCCTTGATGTCTCACTATCAAACTCTTTTCGGATGCAGCTCCTCAGTTCGTCAATACCCATCTCCTTCATGCCCTTCATCCGTACCACCTTACACTGGCATCTTGATAGGTCCGACCTACCCAGTCTGTCCCATACGACATTGTCACCGTAAAATACAAGCAATATTCCATGTTGGATGTTACCCATTATTAATACTTGCATGTTGGATGTTACCTATGACAAAAACAACTCAATACACTTCATATCCATGTTTCCAACAATTCACAAATTTTTACTACCTAATAAATAAACTTGCTATCCATGTTTCCAACAAATAACATATTTTCTATACGTACGTATTAACATGCTATATACGTTCCAAACAAGTAACAAATTTCTTCACATAGACAATAATCTTACTATCCAGTATCCAAATTCCCAACATTTACCATTTTTTTTACATATGCAATACAACATTATTTGTACACAATACGTGCTAAACATATTATTTGTGAACAATCACCTAAATAATTAGCACTATTTAATCTATATTATTCTACATCACGAAAGCAACTAAATTCTGCTAATCCTTACCTAATTATGTTACCTAATCATTGGTTAATTAACAAACTAGTAAAATAATTATGACTATTTTCCTAATCACGTGTGTCAAAAAATGCCATAATCATCAACAACAATGTTTAAGCAACCATGACATTGCCAAATATATAATCAAACACTAATCACACTATTAATATACAACATGCATGCAAAAAAAAATACCTCTTCTCGAAATCTTTACTTGATCTACAACTTTATCCACAACTACAACTTCTAAATCCCGCTCTAAATACTCCAAAAATCTGCTCCAAAAGCTGGTTTTATCACTTTCCCCTCACTCCCTTTCTCTCCCTCGCTTTTTGTCTCTCTGGCTTGCTCTCTATCTCACTTTCTATCTCTCTGCGTTGAATAAATAAGGCATTGTTGGCGCCGAGAGAGAGAGAGAGAGAGAGGGCACGGGTGTTGTTTAAATGGGGACGACAACTACATCCAATGGACTGGGTGCGCGGCAGGAGAAGTTCGGTGGACCAGGTGCGAGGCAGGTGAGGTCCAGTGTACCAGGTGCATGGTAGGGGAGTAGCGTGCAACAGTTCCGGACCTACGGTAGTCCAGATCCTATGGTCTGGATCCGTGGCAAGCACGTGCAGCATTCCGGGAGCGAGGTAGGGGACACGTGGGGCCTGTCTTACCTACCGTGGTGCCATTTTTGGTATTTCAAAAATGCGAGAACTACATTTGCTAAATCATTTCAAAAATAGGCAAAATGAGCCTGGCTTGCATAATTTTGAGTTTAGACCCATGTTTGATCACATTCATGTTTTTGGGTCCTCGTAACTTTTTTAGGTCCTCTTAACTATCTATATATCAACAAACAACCGGTGATATTCAAGGTACCTCTTTGGCTTTAAGTGTCTAGGAAGTCCCCCAATAAACCTTAAATAAGATCAAAAGCAAAAATCCTAATAATTCTCTCATTAATTGAGAGAAAAAGATAAGATATACATCACATATTTTTGTGGGGTGGAATTATAACGATGCAGATTAATCATGTGTAGATATTATAGTTATATAACAAATACAACAATTTTTAAAAAAAAAATATTTTTGAAAGACAGTAGAGTTATATAACAAATACAATATGTTGCAATATCTTACTGCACAATTGCGTGGGAAATTCTGCTAGTTTATTGAGAATGATGCCTAGCTAGTTTTTGCAAGATATGGAACTATTTATACCACATTCGAGTGTTTCCTTGCCCCAAATCAGTTGATTTTTAGGACACTGGATAAAGATCCAACGACTACCCTCCTCCCCCATCACAACACTACTTCATCCTCTCCCACAGGTAACCACCGAATCAATCCCCAATTCCCCATAATAACTCATCCCCATGGAACCCTAGCATGACTGCCTCCTCATTGCCTCGTGTCGTCACCCCACCACCGACACCGGTGAGGCTCACTGAAGCTCCAACACCGTGAGCTTTTCCGTGCCTCCTCCTCCCCCTATCACACCTCCTCCTTCCTGCATGTCACTGCTTCGCCGGAGTCCTCCTGCCATGTTGTCCTCTTTCTTGCCATCGCCAACAGCGACCGGACACGACACCTTTAGCACATCACCTTAATATAGGGAAAAGAAGGCATACAGCTGCTGATCGAAGGGGTCGTGCATGTGTGTGGTGGCGGGGGCGGCAAAGTGGCATGCAAAGGAGGGGAGGCCGTAGGAGTCTAGGAGCATATCAAAGGAAAGAAATCAAAAACTTTTTGCCCATCTATGTATAGCAAATCCGATCGTTGGCACCCATGTATATTACTTGTCGAATACTATACCTGAAACTATTGACCTTGGTGCTGGAGAAGGATGGTAGTGTTCCATCATTGACGTACAACTCACCACCACAACCATTGCTACCAACTATAGCGCCATCGTACACGCCACGCTACAGATCGATCGAGACCATTAGCAATCACACGGGACGCATACGACAAAAAAACCAATTGCTCTGCTAGTATGTTGCCAAGTTTTTTTGCTAAAATAGCACTGATGATGTCCAAAATTGCAAATCTAGCATGTCAGTGAAACAATAAGAGGTATATAAGGGATCGATGAGATAAATTTTCGGTGGCACGTGAGGAATTCACCCAATGCAAACACCTTATTCGTGCACCAGAGGACCGGAGCCGCTGTGCGGGCAACACATTGGCGGTCCGACCCCTAGGGGCATGGACAAGGCCGGCCGGCTGTTTGAAATTTGACATATAGTGTTTTTACACTATATTGATACTATTTGCACTATCTAAAACACTATTTAAACTTTTAAAAAATCAGTCGAGAGCACTTTTTTCTTTGAATTATTTTCTTCTTGTTTTTTTACCTCATACTCGCAGTTTCAAATGTATTATCACATGTACCACTAAAAAAATTCACAAATTTTTTCACATAAAATCATGGTGCAGCACATCACATGTAGCTTCAAAATTAGGTGTCAGCCGTCGTCATCGCCACCCTTCACTGCCCTGGTGGCTCAGTGAGTTACGGTCGTGGCTTGGAGCCCTTGCTGCTAGGGTTAGGTTGTAGCCTACTGGCTCACGTCACCATCGCAGTCTCACTCTCGCATATTCGCACATGAGTCGAAGGGTATGACTACGGTATTATATGATCTGCATGCCAAGCAATTCCTTTAGTTGGTTAATAGACATGCTTATCTAGCATGTGGTACAGTACAACATTAAAAAATATCATCCACATTAAACGGAGAAATTAACAAAGAATGTCATACCTGGTAGTGTCTACATGATACGCTCATAGAATAGGTCGCATTCCAAATAGACTACGTGAAATGGGGTGCATGAAATCACGAGCTTTCCTTATATGTCTGATTTTATAGGTATTATCACATGTACCAAATCCAACACCAAGCATGGGAAGGGGTGCCCACGCTCCCACACCAAGCATGGTTGCACCATATTACAAATAGTTTTTCAAATGCACTGTCCATCGACTCATCGAGCCACCGAGGGCAACGAAGGGTGGTGATGATGACAGTTGACACCCAAGTTTGAAGCTGCATGTGTTGTGCTACGCCGTGATTTCATGTGAAAAAAATTTGTGGAAATTTTTTGGTGGTACATATGATAATACATTTGAAGCTGCGAGTGCGAGGTAAAAAAATATGAAGAAAAATTCAAAAAAGAAGGTGCTCGCGGCTGAATTTTGTTAAAGTGTTCGATAGTGTTTCAAATAGTGTAAAAAACACTTTTTGAAAATTTTCAAACAGTCGGCCGGCCTAGTTCGTGCGCATGGGGGTAGACTCTCCGATATGTCGCCTGCACGGTGGCTAACGTCCTCTGGTGCACGGACAGGGTGTTATTTTTGTATTTGACGTGGAGAGGGACTAGATTTGCTATTCAGAGCATCAACAGTGTCATTTTAGCCCAAAACTTGTATGTTGTCATGCAATGTGCCCCGATTGCACCACCAGCGATCAGCTGCATGCCTCCCACCTACACGCAAATATCGTCTCCCAACATTGCTTTCTATATAAATGAGTATGTCTAGTTCGTTTAGGTGATATATCAGAAGTGGGAGTAATTGTAGGAAGCTTTTTTCGTACTCCTGGGAGTACATACTCCCACTTCAAATATACCATTTAAACAAACATATTATCCTTGTTTATCACTTTTAGTATACTTAAATACCAATTATAAGATACTCTAATTTGACTTGATTGAAAAAAATCATTGGAGCCCTTTATATTGGCTATGTACCCTTTTTCATATATATAAAAGAATTATATGCACAAATTTCACTATAAAAAGTGGACTTTAATGAAATTTTTCATGGAACTCAATTTGGGTATCTTATAATCATTATTGGAATATACTCAAATAGATACAGAGGTATCATCATACGATTTAAGTGAAATATGAGAAGTGGTAGTACGTACTCCCACAAGTACTATACCATTTTCCTATATATACATATACGGTAGCGCTATTCATTGCTTGAGTATAGAATAGGTTATTCTACACTCTGCCCATCCCCCGCACGACATGACCACGTCCCCAAGACCTCCCCCCCCTGCGTAACCGACTGTAAAACCGAGTGCACCCCTCCTTGTGCTTTTACTACAGCACTATAAGGGATTCACTACGATCTTCTTGTTCATTTAGTGCACCTTTACAAGATAGACTATCACGCTTAGAACTACAGTGCTCCTTATGCCTTTACTGTGTCTTTATCGGAGATTTACTGCCACGCAAAGCGCAGAGGGCCAGGTGAAGAGAGAGAAGCGTGGGTGATTGCAAACTTTGAACGACAAATATCTCATAATACATTTATCATATTTACATTCCGTTTGAAGTGTTTTGCCAGAAAAAATGTGGTTAACAAAAAGGTATCCATAATAGATATGTTTTAACGCAGTAAAAAAATTATGACTACACTAAAAGTTCATATTTATTGTACTTAAGCTAGTCAATCATTGCATCGTCTGAGCACGGAAAGCCTACATTTACTACAACCTCCTAATGTTTACTACATTACTAAAAGAGATTTTCTACAACCTCCTCCTACGTTTACTGCACTGTTATAGGATATTTACTGCAACCTCATTTTTCTTTTACTACAGCACTACAAAGATATTTAGTATGACTTTCTTGTGTTTTTACTGCAACACTATGAGAGATTTATTGTGATTTTCTTAGGAAATTATTGTGATCTTCTTGTTCATTTACTACACTATTTCAAGACAGACACTATCACGCTTAGTATTACTACACTTCTCATGCCCTTATAGTGTCTTTATCGAAGATTCACTGCCACACAGAGCGCAAAGGGGTGGGTGGAGAGAGAAGCATGGGTTGATTACAAACTTTGAACGACAATACCTCCTACACTATTTATATTATTTACAATCTGTTTGAAGCATTTTACTATAAAAAAATGTGCTTAACAAAGCAATACATGATGAATATGTTTTAACAGCATAAAAAACCATTACTGCACTAAAAGTTTGAATTTACTGTACCTGAGCCAATCAATTACTGCATCGTCTGAGCATGAAAAATATGGGTGGAGAGCGACATAGGGGTAGACAAAGGCGGTGCTCGTGGGTTTTCTTTCACCAAGGTGAGATGTGGGTTTTGACCCACGGAAGGTGCTGGGTGTAGAATAACTTATTCTATGCTAGGGTACAAAATAGTGTATACACACACATACTGGATAGCTATTCCGCGTGTGGGCCGCGCTACGCGCGGCCTAGAAGCCCACGCTTCCCCTGCGCAACGTGCGGTTAGCCAGCCCCGCCTCTCGCTCGTGATCGATAGTAAAACCCTCATGCGCACATCAAAAACCATTCCAGCGCCTGCCTCCCGCTCGATATGAGTAGTAAAACCCCCCCACGCGCGTGAGGATCGATGGTAAAAGTCTCGGTGTCGCCCAATATGACAATAAAACCAAATATCAAAGCGAATATCGGTAAAATCGACAGTAAAATGAAGATTGCACGTCACCTAAATCAGCAATAAAAGGAATGTTCCTACTAGAATCAAGGGTAAAACCAAAGAATCACTGGTACACCGCTGGTCGAACTGTAGTTGACAGTAAATCTACTCCTGGGGGGGCACTAGAATGATTGTAACAAAACTATCAGTAGACTCACGTGTACCCATCTAATTTTATTGTTGACTCACTTATTGTTTGTTTTCATCTCGCATGTTTACTGTGTTCAACGAGGTTTACTATTTTTTTCCTCTTTGAATTACTGTAAGCGCGTGAATTTTTACTATCTTGGATGTGTATCTAATTACTAAACCTATTGGCTAGTTTTACTTCACACCAAAATGAGTTTACTGTATGACAAACTTATCGACATGACCACTCGAGCCTCCAATTGTTCGGAAAAAACACTCACACGCGTCCTCCAGTGGCACGAAGCAATAAAAAAGGAGGGCAATCCCATGCATCCCACTAAACACGCTCCCCACATAACTAATCATAAGATTTTCCCCCTCCCCATGTTCGCACCAGGTCATTATCGCTTCCCCTCCCCAGCGATCCCTTATGACGACAATGACTACTGGACGTTCAACCCACGGGCGCGAAGGAACCCAGCTCGGTGGTGCTCATTCTTCGTTACCAGTGTCGGTCAGATCTTCCTCCAACGCATGCAGATTCCCCCTAACATCGAAGACTACATCAGACGGTGAGACAAAAAGATCGATGTCGACGATCAAGACGTCGATCTTATGATATGAATAGAGGAGAATAACACGGAATTTCTGGGGAGAGAATGAGGCTGCTCTTTTATTAATATAAACTGGATTTTACAGAGGATGCCTTATGACTAGGTGGTGAACTAATCCTATTTACACTTAGAACAATGCTTGCTATACTACAATATCGGACTTAAAACATGAATTTGATGCTGATGTCTATGCTTCAATCCCATGTGTCTTTTTTCTTCTCTCCCTTTGCTCCGTCCATGCTCCATCTTTAAATAGCCCTTGAAGAGGTGACAGTTGCTTCTGGAGAAAACGTCTGTTGTAAAGTGTCGCGACTAGTCGGAGCGAGGTGATGGTTGATGGAGTATCAACCATTCAGCGGTTGTATGTCTGTGAGACACTTAATCGTATGGTGATTATTCATAGTGTCTTAGGATAAAGGGACGTCGTGTGGTATGGAGTATACGCATGTGTTCCACTCGTCGCACGGTAGGGAATATACCTGGAATCAGTTCCATATATCAGTTTATGCTTTTTACGAGCAGTTTACTGGTCAGAGGCTAGGCACGGGACCTTGTCCAACCAGGGTACCCATCGTGTAACCTCTGGAATACTTACAACCAGTGAGGTTGTGAACCTCTGGGGTTACGACCATGAAGATGTATGGTCTTTATGTATTAAAGATAATACATAGAGATTTTAATCCTCGTCAGTCGACAACATCGAGACCGTGGAAGAGGCGAATGTCCTCATCTGGACAATCGTCAACAAGCTTCCTTCGCTCAATCGGTGCCAAGCTCAGCTCGCTGTCGTGAAGGAGTAGGTGGAGGCATATCTCCATGTATTCCCTGATCTAGCCCCCAGCGAACTCCACGAGTGGGCATACGAATGACTGAGGGCTACGATAGGGCCCTGCCTTGGCTAGAAAAATGAGATCGGCCATGCTATTTTGGCCGAATAACATTTAAGAATTTTTATCTCCTGTTCTTTTCTGTTATGTACATATGACATTACTACAATGTTTTCTTTTGGTTTACTGCCGGAACACACAAAAAAATGATACAATAAAAATGAAAACACAAAAAAAATACATATTTACTACTTTATAATGATTGTTTACCTATTTTTGCATGTGCTTTTACTGTCACACTACCTTTTCGCTATACTACCCGATGAACATTTACTGCAAAAAATATTTTGTGATAGCTCTTTACTGTAAAATGTGAGAGCAATTACTGAGCTTCTATTTTGTTCATAATTACTGCATGAGTATCTTGTTTTACTACATTGTGGCCTTATATTTTATTGTACTACCTTCACACTCCTTTGTTTTGTATGTTCGCGTGTGCATAGCTGAAAACACAGTACGAAATCAAACCAAACCCTCATTTTTCCAAAAACAAATCGTACAATGCCGCTCGGGCTACCCGATGCGTCTCTTCGTCTCCCCCGCTATGACTTATAAGGATATATACATGCAGTAAAATATATCAAACAAACGAACTCGGAAAAAAAAACGTCTCAGCAGTAAAACATATTATAACTTTATTGTCTTATCGTTGCATTTTTACTATCAAATACGTGCTCAAATAAAAATCGCATGCCGGACAAAAGGCAGTAAAAACAGATAACAACTTTATTGTCTTATCCATTATGTTTAACTATCAAACAAATGAGCTCGAAAAAAATTGCATGTCGCGAAAAGGCAGTAAACTGATTCACTAATTACTGTCATGTCTCGTGTTATTTACCATCAAAATTGAATCACGCGCGCGGTGCAGGCGTTTTTGGACCACCGACTATAGTTGGTGGGCCGTCATATGCTGGTTGCACGCCCGAGCATCGTGTCTGGCCAGCATTGTGCGATGTGGACTACCTAGGCATAGAATAACTATTCTAAACTCGGCTACAGAATAGTTCATATATTCAAGTGTAGTTACACCCATTGAATCCATCGTTCGCTTGTTCCAAGATCTGTGTAGCCTTCATACCTATTTCGGGCGCATGCTAGCAAATGACATTTATAAACCCAATCTGCAACGAGTGTTGGTTCCTATATTCCCGGGACTCCACCGTTCAAATATGTGATTGACACCTTATTTCCATCTCACGGGCATTCGAATCTGGTGGAGGAACACACGCACCAGAAGGGTGGCCGCCATGATGCTCGTCATTGCCGCCCACCTCCATCGATGGTAGGCCTGGACGCAAAAATGAGCCTATCTATCATTTTTTCTACAAGTTTGTTAAATCATAGCCGCATGAAATTTCACTAAATCTCAGTCGATTTTCTAACATTTAGATCTTACGTTGAGATTCATGTACCGAAGGAGGAGAGGTGGTGTGCAGTGGCAGCAGTAGGCGGGTTGAGGATGAGCACCGAAGGTCTAGAGACAGAGGGAGGTGGCGGCGAATCTAGCACCGCCTTAGCGCTGGCAGCCGTGTCAGGCGGTGGAAGTGGTGGGAGGTGACATGTTGGGAGGGCGGTGGCAGCTAGTAGGTTGGGAGAAGTGGAGTTTAGGGTTAGGCTGAAGTGGGTTGGGTTTGTATATGGATGGTTGAAGTGATGTGGTTGACTAGATTTAGATCTAGTGGCTAAAAAATTGATTGAAAGTTTACAAAATTTTAGACAACTATGCGATAGACAACACTTTTTGTTTGGCCACAAATATACTTCCATGAAGTATTGCAATCATCTTCTGACTATTAATGGCATAGCAAACACTTAGTCGGCATAACGGCTCATTGTCATCTCAGCCAACCTAGAGCGTACACTCGATCCCCTCTAAGCTTGTCAGCATGATCTAAATCCAGCATCGCAACTAACAACAATTAACGCATTTGACTTCAATTAACGTAATAGACCGTAATTGACAACAATTAATGTAATTAACGATAATTATTACAATAAATAATTATTACATAAATAATTACAATATCAATTATTACAAAAAAAAACTATTATTACATAAATAATTAATTTACAACAGGAAAAAGAAAAAAATTAAAAAAGTAGATGGAGGCAAGGGTGACGAGGATCTAATAATCCTCATTTTATTATTCCATAATCATGTAATATGACGTCACATGGCATACTCCCTAATATTATAAGGGGAGAGCAAGTCAGGTAGTCGTAAGATCTCCTACGACTACCCTCCCTAGTCGTAAGCATCTCTACGACTATGGTGTAATCGTAAGTCCTGCTACGATTACGTCCGGTCGTAAGTCTTCCTGCAACCAGTACCCAGTCGTAAGCTTTTCTACGACTACCCCTGGTCGTAAGTTCTTTTATGACCAGCTCTGCCACGACTTCCTCATGATTAACTGGGTCCACTCGTCAGAAAGCCCATTTAATAGTGGGAATCTAAGCAGTCAAAATACGTAGTTATGCCCGATATAACTACAGATAATTCTCCACTATCTCTGACTGATAACTGTTTGACAGCATGGGGATGTTACTACTCCGGTAATTACTCTCATTATTACGTAATAATGGTGAGCGACTAATTAGCCCGGAACGACAACGGCCACCACTGCGTAGTATAAATAAGTGTCTTTTAGAGATAGGAAAAGGGGGAGGCTTTTCTGGACAGTAAGTAAGATCCTTGACGGACTGTAATCCAGATACCCAATACAAGAAACACAGGGGTAGGGTTATTATTCTCACCTGAGAAGGCCCAAACCTGTATAAAAATCCCCGTGTCTCTCTCGTCTGCGTGATCAATTGTGGAGACCCCCCGAATCAAACAATCTTTACGTAAGATCGGTTCTAAAACACCGACAGTTGGCGCCGTCCGTGGGGAGCTTCTGGTAATTCCTTGTCAACAGTTCTTTCTTTTCTCTTTGATGCTACCATGGCAGGAGAATAGAACGAGGAGAATTGGTTCGACTTGACCGACACGTGACATCGACATGGATCTTTGGTTTCGACTACTGACCGAGTATCGAATCTTCGGCGGTCTGCCGCCTCGAGATCTTTTATCGATCTCGAGAGGCGCCCGTCATCGGAGAACATGGGGGATCCTTATCCCTCACAACAGTACGCCCAGCTGAGGAACCTGCTTCCTAAGGGGGCTAGGGTCACCATGACCAACAACAGGAATGCATTGGGGTAAATTCGCAACACGGCGAGAGTTTTTCCTCCAAGCGTTCGAGTTCCCCCGAGGTAGTACGACTTGGCAAGATAGGTTCTGGAAGCCATCATTCCGGAGCTCCATCGACATCTGATGGTCCTCTATCTCCGAGTATTTTCGCAGGAAAGAGGATCGAGCATGTTGTTTCTCCAAGTCCAACCGTCCCGACGCAGGGTCCACCTGTAGACGGAGACGGTTATAACCCGGAGTTCCCCTACTTGGAGGGGTTTACTCCAAGTCACCAGATGGTGTCGCTCGACTACTCCTCAAGCGAGGAGGCCTCAAGCGCAAGTGGATATCATCCACAGGAGGTCTTCGTCCTTCCCTCTGATAAGAATCGTTCTCCCAGGGGAAGGATTGACGATGCTCCCCGACGAGCATACTCTACACCCCCTCGTGGCAATGGCAGGGGCGCCACCGCTGACGAATGAAACAAACACTTTAATGAACGTGCGGGACATCCTCAACATTCTCGCACTCCATTAAAGCTAACTCGGGTGCGAAATAGGCCATTTCGAGACAACCGACGGAGGAAAATAGCAACTCAGAAAAACCTTCCTGAGCGTGCTTATTTCCAGTCGGAGGAAGCTCAAGAACTCCAGCGCATCAACGACTTGCTGGAAAACCCGACTCAAGAGCTCGCTCGAGCACCAGGGTATGATCTCTTTGCAGAAGAGATCACACAAAGGCTTCGCGACACAATGGCCAAACTCGAGCATCTTCGTCGACCACAACCAGGAAGTCGTAGTATTACGACTCCTTCTTCCGCCAGTCGTTCAGATAGCTCGTCGCATAGAAGGCGGCATAAACATCACTCACGTCGTTCTCCTGACATGAGAAAGACGCAACAAACCACCAGGAGAGGTGATCTTTCACCACTTCAGCGATGAGATGCACGACAACAAGCGGAGTACGAGGAGTATTTCCCTCGTAAGGCTGAAACCTATCATAGGTCTAGCCCTCCTGTGGCTGGGTATCGACGAGTATGATCACCCGGCGACATCAACCCTTCTTTTCTGCAAAGAAGAAGGCAGGAGGTTATCTCGGGGTGCCGGGCATTTTCACCCAACCTTCGAGCAGTTTGCTGGCCGCCTCGTTTTCGACCAGCAAATTTGGAGAAATTCGATGGAACCCAAAATCCCATCGAGTTCCTCCAGATTTATACTACAGCTATCCGAGCCGCAGGAGGAGGAGAGCATGTCATGGCGAATTACCTTCCGACTGTGCTCGAAGGATCGGCACGATCATGGCTTTTAAACCAGCCATTCGAATAGATCTACTCATGGCAACATCTCTGTGATCTTTTGCTGGCAAATTTCCATGGCACTTACAATCGCCCTAGAAAGGAGGATGATCTGCACCGAATAAGGCGTAACGACCATGAAACGCTACGTCAATTCATCAGCGCCGATTAGGTTCGAAATTCTATTCCGGAAGTTTCTGACTCATCTGTGATCAGGACTTTCAAGCAGGGAGTCCGTAGCAGAAGGATAACAGAGGATATCGCTTTACATCCACCGCCACCGCCGCGAACTCTTTGAGATGGCCGATAGGCGCGATCGTCAGCCAAGCGATGAGTGGAACAATACTATCGATCGTGAAGACAACATCCCACGTGAGGCGATCAAGGTAGCAAGAAAAAGGATAAAAGGCTAGGAAATCTAAGAACAAGGCAAAGAGACACAAATCTCCCAGAGTTGGTTCTAAGGAGGTCTGGCCGTAGCGACAAGGAGCCACGCAACGCCAGCAAAATCCCGATCGAGGCAAAGGTAAGCGCCAAGATCGGAGAAACGATAAACCTGTGGTGTCCTTTTCATAAAAAGAAGGCATGATCTTCAGAATCGCGAGTTTTCCTACGAAACTCAAGACTATTACTCTAGCAAGGGCCACTTCCTACTCTTGAACAGGTAGGCCAAACAAGTGACGAAGGATTGGATGATGAGGAGATGTCGTTCAGATCCGCAACACACCATCGATCACATCTATGGGGATCTTGGCATATGAATCGCGAGGGAGGCACCAAAGTCATCGAGCATGAGGTAAACACAATCGACTCCCCTCTTGTTAATAAATTACCGAAGTAGTCGGAAGTCACCATTACTTTCGAGAAGGGTGATTGTTCGATCCCTTCAACTAGACCAGGTCGATTTCTGATAGTGGTCGAACCCACCATCAACAATTGTCGAGTCAATCGAGTTTCGGTTGATGGTGGAAGCTCGTTAAACATACTGTTTACGAGTACCCTAGACGAGATGCAGGTACCTAGGACAAAGGTAAGATCGGTACGATATTTATTTCATGGAATCGTACCGGGGTCTTCGGCCAAACCAATTGGCCAATACTCTCTTCCTTTAACGTTTGGATCACCAAGCAATTTCAGGACAAAGAAGGTCTCTTTTGATGTGGTCGATTTCGACACAGCATATAACGCCATACTCGGACGACCAACTTTGGCAAGATTCTTAATAGCTACTCATTATGGGTATCAATGTCTTAAGATGCCAGGTCCCAAAGGAGTGATCACGATATACTGTGACAAGAAGATGACGCACTTGCGACCGTCTTTCCCTCAAGATGGTTGGACAACTACCAACTCGAGACGAAAGTCAGCCTTCGACTAGCAAGTCGAAGCCTAAAGCTGCACCTAAGCCGAACGACCAGGTCAAAGAGGTTCCTCTGGACGCGGAGGAGCCCTCGAAGACTGTTCGCATTGGGGATTCTTCCGACCCCAAATAGGAAGACGCCCTCTTCACTTTCCTCCAGGCAAACGCTGATGTCTTCGCGTGGCAAGCATCCAACATGCCCGGAGTCCCCAGGGAAGTGATCGAGCACAGGGTAGCTTTACGGCCTGATAAACTACCCGTAAAACAAAAATTATGAAGATTTGCCCCTGATCGACGAGATGCTATTAGATCATAATTGGACAAGTTGCTTAAAGCAGACTTCATAAGAGAAGCCGACCCCCCTAAGTGGTTGGCCAACCCTGTAATGGTTAGAAAGTCGAACGGCAAATGGCGTATGTGCGTGGACTTTACTGACCTTAATAAAGCTTGTCCAAAAGATGATTTCCCTTTACCTCGTATCGATCGGTGGTTGACTCTCTGCAGGTGTGAAATGTTGAGTTTTCTAGATGCATACTCGTTACCACCAGATTAGTATGTGTCGAGAAGATGAGGAGAAGACCGCGTTTATTACACCGTTTGGGATATTTTACTATGTTAAAATATCATTCGGCTTAAAAAATGTTGGAGCTTCTTTTCAGCGTTTGATGCAAACGACTTTTGCTCCTCAACTAGGCCGAAACCTGGAAGCCTATGTTGATGATCTAGTTGTAAAAAGCAGCAAACGACTCAATCATATCACAGACTTACAGGAGACTTTCGACAACCTCAGAAAACACCACTTGAAACTTAATCCCGAGAAGTGTGTGTTCGGGGTCTCTTCGGGGAAATTACTTGAATTTCTGGTCTCTGCACGAGGAATCGAAGCAAATCCCGAAAAGATAAAAGCCATCACTCATATGCGCCCCCCCCCCCCGACCACGAAGAAAGAAGTCCAGAAACTCACAGGATGCATGGCGGCGTTAAGTCATTTCATAGCACGCCTGGGGAAAAAGGGCTCCCTTTCTTCAAACTTCTAAGGAAACATGAAGGCTTCGAGTGGACGGAAGAGGCTAACTTAGCCTTCGAGGAAGTCAAGAGGTATCTTACGAGTGCTCCTGTTTTGGTTTCACCGAAACCAGGAGAGACGCTCTTAATTTACCTAGCTGTCACGCTAGAGGCGATGGCGCGATCTTTGGTCGTAGAACGTGAGAACATTCAACGACCAGTCTACTACGTCAGTGAGGTTTTACACGGACCTAAGGAGCGTTACCCTCAGGTTCAAAAACTTCTATATGCCCTCCTCATGTCTTCGAGGAAACTGCGGCATTATTTTCAGGCGCACAAACTATTGTGTGCGGTTGTGCCAAAATAATGTTCGTCTGAGTTTCCCTTGGGAGCGATCCTCCAGAATAGGGAAATAGTGGGACGCATGGCAAAATGGTCAGTCGAACTTGGGGCGTTCGACATCCATTTCGTGTCCCGAACGGCCATTAAATCGGATCTTGGCGAAATTTGTCGCGAATGGACAAATCCTGAACTGTTGAGATCCCGATCACGATTCCCACGATCGATGGGCGATGTACTTTGACGGGTCACTACGATAAGTGGCTCGGGGGCTGGGGTGGTCCTGGAATCTCCTACAGGAGAAACCTTAAAATATGCCACACAATTATACTTTCAGGCCACTAACAACGTGGCAGAGTACGAAGGTTTGCTAGCTGGTATACGAGCCGCGAAAGCGCTCTCGATTTGACGACTACTCGTAAGAGGAGACTCTCAACTAGTCGTGAATCAAGTCAGAAAAGAGTACCAGTGCTCCAATTCGACCATGTTCGGTACTTATCGGAAGTTCGAAAGTTAGAAAAGTATTTTTTGGGTTTTGAGGCACAATTTATCCCTCGAAAGGATAATTTCCACGCAGACCAACTGGCTCGTCTAGTTTCTTCTCGATCCTTGGTACCGAAAGGGGTGTTTCTAGAACAGCTTCAAAAGTCATCTATAGTCGAAGAACTAGAGACGCCTCCTATAGAAACAGCCTCTCTGGAGTACGAAGATACATGGATGACACCCATCTATATGTACCTTCAAACGGGTTCTGTACCCGATGACGATCTAGAAGTAGATCGACTATCCTGAAAGGCCAAAATGTATACTTTGGTCGAAGGTGTCCTTTATAAAAGAGGAACACAAGGAGTGCTCATGTGATGTATTCCGCAGAGCGAAGGATTAAAACTCCTTCACGACATACACGGAGGGATTTGTGGAACTCATGCTTCCTACAGAACGCTGGTCGGTAAAGCCTTTCGACAAGGTTTTTATTGGCCAACAGCCCTCCACGATGACAGAGAGCTGGTTAAGAAGTGTGTGTAGTGCCAGTTTCATAGCTGGCAAATACACCAACCGGCTCAGGCATTGCAAACAATTCCTCTGTCTTGGCCTTTTGCAACCTGGGGTCTTGA
This sequence comes from Ampelocalamus luodianensis, assembly GCA_036346255.1. Classification (NCBI taxonomy): domain Eukaryota; kingdom Viridiplantae; phylum Streptophyta; class Magnoliopsida; order Poales; family Poaceae; genus Ampelocalamus; species Ampelocalamus luodianensis. Next base: position 17,750,313 of record CM070622.1, on the reverse strand, counting down.
TATCCTAGAACCGTTACGAGCTCGGGAGGTTTGAGTTCCTTTTTGTGGCCATAGATCGTTCACAAAATGGATAGAAGCGAGCTCGTGGACCGGGATAACAACGGAAGTGGCAAAACGGTTCATGATGAGATGCGTGATCACTCGATTTGGAGTACCAAGTCGAATTATCACAGATAATGGCAAACAATTCACAAGCGCAAAATTTCAGGAATTTTGCGACGAGTTGGGAACTCGTTTGTGTTACGCTTCTGTCGCCCACCCCCAAAGCAACGGGGCAGTCGAAAGAGCGAATGGCCAGATAATGAAGGGAATTAAAACCCGAGTCTTCGATCAGCTAGTCAAGCGCTCGGGGGCTTGGGTACAAGAATTACCTTCAGTATTATGGGCAATTCGCACGACACCTAGCCGAGCTATAGGAGAAAAGTCTTTCTTTCTAGTTTTCGGTGCCGAAGCCATGCTTCCGCCAGAACTAAAGATCAGGTCAGCACGGGTCGACAAGTTCAACGACTCCATTCAAGAACAACTCCGAGCGGACGACATCAACCTGCTCGAGGAAAAGAGAAACCAGGCTTTAATCCGTTCCGCAGTCTACCAACAAGCCCTGCGTAGATACTACGATCGTAAGGTCCAACCTCGCAGCCTCGCTGTAGGTGACTTGGTATTGAGGCTTATCCGATCCCAGTCTAATCGGAACAAACTTTCCCCCAAATGGGAAGGTCCTTACACTGTGGTCGAAGTAACGCGTCTAGGATCGGTAAGACTTGCAATGGAAGACGGTCGTGTTCTCTCAAATTCTTGGAACATCGACCAGTTACGCAAGTTCTATGTGTAACAAGCCTCTACGACAATAAAGTATCAGGTTCTCCCTACCTTTTTGTCTCTTTTTTTATTTCGCTTTCATTTTTGACCGTTTTTATATGCTCATTCCTCTTGTACACTGGTCGAAAAAATGACAACATATCTAGTCGAAGTCTCTCCTCTCTACATGTGGTCCTGCCCGCTGGAAGGAGCTTCCTAATGTCGCCTTGTTCTTTACTATATCAACCAGTACAAAGGTTATCGGGCTCAGAAACATGGTTGAAAGTTGTTAAGCAAATTCATGTCACCTTAGCTTATTTTGAAAAAATAATCTAAGAAGAGTGCACCTTTTGAGATGCGTTCGACTACTTTTCAATTATCTTGATTGGTTTTTACTGGCCGGAGGAAGAAACACACCTAGTCGAAGCTTCTCCTTTCTGCACGTGATCCTGCCCACTAGAAGGAATTTCCTAGCGTCGTTCTGTTTCCTACTTTTGCTGCCAGGATAACTCCGTCAGGAAAAACGAAAACAGTCGAACGAATCCTTAAGGTCCTCCAGATGTTTGTTTTGCTCAAGTTGTCGTTATTGATTTGATTAATCTGGTCAGAGATGGTAACATCACCTAGTCGAAGACTTTTTTCTCTGCACGTGGTCTTGCCCACTAGAGGGAACTTCCTAGCGTCGATCTGTTTCTAGTCTCTCGACTAGTGCAAGATAATCGATACTCGAAAACTAAAAGTCGAACAAACCTCTCTGTTTTCAGGAACTCTTTCTTTACTACTTTCTTAGTTTATTCCTAATCAACTAAGTAAGTAGTCGGGGGCTAAGATAAAGTTACAAACATGACTTCATTTCTTAGTCTTAGTTTTTCCAAGTTATCATCTTACGAGTTACTAACTACTCTACGAGATGTTCACAGGGAAAAGGAAGGAGAAAGGAGGAACCATTCATATCTGGTTTGATTATTTCTTCCTCTTTCATTATCTTACGAGTTACTAACTACTCTACGAGATGATTTGCAGGAAAAAGAAAGGATCATATATTTATGCATCACCACCAAAAAGACTTGTCTCTACAAAAATGTGTTACAAGACTACTCTGATCAAGGAGATTCTATCTGCATCTCCTCTGCGACCTTCTCGCCAACCGACTGCATCTCTTCGATTAGCTTCTCTGCTTCAGATTCGGTGCAGTCGAAGTCGGCTTCAACAGAATGAGGATTAAGGTTAGGATCACGGGCCTTAGTTTTGCTAAAACAAAGCTCACAGCCCCTTTAACCGCTTCCCTTATCGAATCATTCTGGTTGGTCTTCATAGTAGCCACCAACTCTTGTAGAGTACCGACTTGTTCCCCAATGGCACTCGTATAAGCAATCATCGTGTCGTCGCGAGGAGCAACCCTCCCAGCACGAAGTCCATCGAGTACATTGTTCAGAAGTGAGATATTATCTTGAAGATTGATCTTCATTGATTTCATCTCCTCCTGGGAACGAGTCGAAGCCTCATGGAGTTGTTTTATTTCAATCAATCGATGTAAAAAGAGTAAGGATTGATTAAATGAAACGATTCTATGAGAAGATAAAACAAACCGATAGCAGGTAAAGGATCTACTTACCAGCTAATTGAGAACTCAAGTTCTCAATTTCCTGATCTTTCTCCTTCACGATGCGGGAGATTTCACGGACAACTGAGGACTTCTCCCTGACCTCGATCTAGAGAGCCCCCACCTCGGCCTGAAGGGCCTTATTCTCGGCTTCTTTTTCTACAAAAGAATGAGAGTTTTTTAAAAAAGGAGGGGGACAAAGACCAAGATCAGAAGTAGTCGTAATTACACGTACTGTTTATTTTTTCCTGCAACCGCCGAGTTGTAGAGTTAGCCTCCTGAAGCTTCTTCAGGAGGTCGGTGGCTTTATCTCTTAGCTTTTTCGACTCGGCTTTTTCAAAGTCGAGTGAATCAACCAAGGTCTTTTCGTCACTCTTAAACCTGAAAGGGTAAAGTGAAGACATGAACACACTTAAACAAGCGGTCGTAAGTATTTCTACGATCGATGAGTGGTCGTAAGCTATTTTACGACTACCCCCTAGTCGTAAGTTTTTCTACGACTAGTACCAAATCGTAAGTTTTTCTACGACAACCTTCTACGAGTACTGAACAAGTAATCAGAACGATTACGAGAGTCGATTACTCACCACCTCTTTGCTTGCTCGCAGAATACTGCTTTCTCTTGTCGAAGTTTGACAAGTTGCCGATGGTATTAACAAATCGTAGCGATTTGCTCCACGGCTCTCTACAAGGGAGAAAAACGATAAGAGAAAGAAGTAAAAACCATAAGTGAGTATCGATGAATACTTACGTTCATATTTGACCAAGCAAACATTGACATTATTCGTGATGGATCCTTCAGCCCATCCATCTCCTCGACTTGTTTCCACCAGACCCCCTCAAGTCGTTCGTTGTCGAAAATATCCCCATAATTGGGAATGCTGCTGGGGTGTGGAACTCGGTCGCGAGATCGGTAGGCAAAAGATCCTACGATAGAGTCAGGGTCAAAGAAATCAGAGCAAAAGTTGAAGTACTCTTCTTCCTCTGACTCGGTGACGGGAACACCACCTGGAGGGCCGGAAGGAACGTCCTCGACAACCTCCTTACCGGCACGGCGGTCAGCACTCTCGCTGCCACCGACCTCCGTTATCTCCCTCGAGGCCTCTGTCGCCTCCTCTCTAGTCTCTACGACAGCCTCGGTTGTCGTAGCGACTTTGGCATCCTCAGCGGTCGTAGCGACCTCAGCAGCCGCAGCTTCTTCTGCCGCAGGAATAGTAGCCGGATCTTCGGCTACTACCGCAGTCACACCCTCGCCAGCTGAAGGAGTGACAGCAGGCTCCTCCACCGGAGCATCCCTGGGGGCTGAAGACGTCGGGCTAAAATCACAATACGCAGAAGTAAGTCAACTCGTAAAAGACAAACAGTAAGTGCAGTTATTACACTTATATTTTTTACATACCTCTGTGCGCTGGACCTAACTCGAAACTTGGGAGCAACCTTCCCGACGGAAGATTTCTTCGACTTCTTCTCAACCATTTCTAGTCGAGAAGCACTCGGGACAACAGGAGTCGCCTCCTCCCGACTTCCCGGGTGGTCGAGAATCAGTCTCGACCACCCTAAGAGCGCTGCTCCCCTCGGCCTCAGATCCCACCGGAGCAGTTGTTTCCTTCACAAAAGACGTGAAGTTCTTCCAGTTCTCCTTTTCTAGCTGTCTTATGAAGCCACGAGAAGCTGAAACTGCGAATGACTTGTTGTCGTAATAGAAGGGTACCTTAACCTTGGGGACCTTGCGCTTAAGGGCAAAGGCCTCCGCTTCTGCTTTCTTCTTCGCCGCAGCCATGTCCATGGCAAATTTAGCGAAAGGAGCAAGAGGAGCCAAACTTGAACCACCCTTATCGCCGACTTTTACCATTCGACGCTTCTTGGATGGAGGGGACTTTGCTGACTCCGCCTGCGCAGTCGCCCCGATGACCACCAAATCGACTTCCTCGTCGTCTTGGCGGTTTTCCATGCCAACTTTCTGTTGAAAAAGAAAAAAGTGGTCGTAAGATCTTCTACGATCACTATCTGGTCATTTGTACGACCAGTTCAAAAGTCGTAAGCATTTCTACGACATTATCTAGTCGTAAGTTCTCTTACGATTACATTCGGTCGTAAGTTTTTCTACGATCAGTATCTAGTTGTAAGTTCTTCTACGACAAACCCGTTAGTCGTATATCGTTTTACGACAGCAAAACGCCTAAGGATAAAATCATTTGATTACCTTTAAGCGCTCTTCTTTCTCCTCTGTGGTCAAAACCGCAAGGATTTGAGGAGCCATAATGTTGGTCGGGTGCTTCTCGTAGATGAGCCTGACACGCGCGTCAACCTCCGCCAGCGGAAGATCTGTACACATAAATAGTACGATCAGAAGACTAAATCAGGATTAACCAAGGACAGAACCAAAAGAGTAAGTTTTGCTACTCACCGTCTTTATAATCCCTGGTTGGGTCGTCCTTTCCCGAGTACCTCCACATGGGAGGAACTCGTGCCTTCAAAGGACTGATCCGGCGCGTGATGAAGTCCTTCACCACGTGCCAACCGGTGAGCCCCTCCGACTTCAAGTCTTTGATAGCTTGAATATAGGGGGCTATCCGGTCGAGGTTACTGGGAGTCGAGTCCCAGGAAGGAGACCGCTCGGCGGCCTTTCCGGCGAATGAGAGGCTATCTTCCTTGGTAACCTCCCAGTAAAACCACTTCTTTTTCCACCCCGGCCATCATGACCGGGTAAACATCTGAATGTACTCCTTCGACTTACCGTCGTGGAGCTTCAGACCACAGCTACCGGCAATCCCGGCTTGACGAGCCATTCCGTAGTAATACTGGAAAAGCTCGAGATCCACCGGAATCCCCAGGTAGGCCTCACACAAGTACACGAACACGTTCAGCATTGTGATGGAATTAGGACTGAGATTCACTAATTCCACCTTGAAGTGCTCGAACGCGAGTGTGAGGAAGGGGTGAGCGGGCAATCGGAGGCCGCACTCACGATGCGCTGAAAAGCGGAATTTGGCCTTCCTCTCCCGACGGCCAATCTTGCTCATTCGCGCAATCCACTTCATGAGAAGTCCTCGGGATCTTCTGGCGACTCAGCGATCATCTTGGCATCATCCATCTCCGACTCAGCCCACTTAGAGACAATCCTAGCCATTCTCTCTCAAGGGCGGGAAGAATTGGATTCGGGAAAGCTCCAAGCAAGTGCACAGAATCACCGGCGGCGGAAGAGACAAGAAAGCAACAAACTGTTGGGTGAAAAGGTAAGAACCCTAAGTTTTACCTCCGCGGTCCGTTTTATAACCACACGCTTGGAACGAAACACCGTGGGATCCCAACAGTCTCCACCGCTTCGGGAATTGCTCCGACGGACAGGCTTTTTACCTGCCCGTTCGAAAGTCCCAAGACACTTTTCACACCTCAAGCGAAATTACCGTCTTGACCCCCAGGTCAAATGCAAAGCCGATCGGAAAAGTTTTGCTTCCGATCATAAGGCCACGATCGCTCCGAAGTCGTAAGAAATTCTACGACTACTTTGCAATCGTAATATTCTTAACAAGTTACCTCAATCAAGCATATTTCTGGTCAAGAGAAACATTTGTTGAAGAGTTTTTCCTTTAACATTCTTCCTACGACCTCCTAATGGTCGAAAGATCATCGCCAACCCTTCGGTCAAGTACGCCATTTTCACTTGAAGCTGGGGGGCTGGATGACGAGGATCTAATAATCCTCATTTTATTATCCCATAATCATGTAATATGACGTCACATGGCATACTCTCTAATATTATAAGGGGAGAGCAAGTCAGGTAGTCGTAAGATCTCCTACGACTACCCCCCCCCCCCACTAGTCGTAAGCATCTCTACGACTATGGTGTAATCGTAAGTCCTGCTACGATTACGTCCGGTCGTAAGTCTTCCTGCGACCAGTACCCAGTCGTAAGCTTTTCTACGACTACCCCCCTGGTCGTAAGTTCTTTTATGACCAGCTCTGCCACGACTTCCTCACGATTAGCGGGTCCACCGTCGAAGGCCCATTTAATAGTGGGAATCTAGCGATCAAAATACGTGAGTTATGCACGATATAACTACGGATAATTCTCTACTATCTCGATCGATAATCGTTTGTGGCATGGGAGGTTACTACTCCGGTAATTACTCTCATTATTACGTAATAATGGTGAGCGACTAATTAGCCCAGAACGACAACGGCCACCACTGCGTAGTATAAATAAGTGTCTTTTAGAGATAGGAAAAGGGGGAGGCTTTTCTGGACAGTGAGTAAGATCCTTGACGGACTGTAATCCAGATACCCAATACAAGAAACACAGGAGTAGGGTTATTATTCTCACCTGAGAAGGCCCGAACCTGTATAAAAATCCCGTGTCTCTCTCGTCTGCGTGATCAATTGTGGAGACCCCCGAATCAAATAATCTTTACGTAAGATCGGTTCTAAAACACCGACAAAGGGTTTGGGCCAGCAGCAGCAGGGGAGGAGGAGGGCGGCGCCGCATCAGGGCAGTGCTCGGGCTCGAAAGCGGAGGCGAGCGGAGACGCGGGAGGAGGATGGATAAAGGGTGGCGGAGGGCGTCAGCGCAGGAGGAGGAGGAGGAGGGAGGAGGGCGGCAGCGTCGGTAGGGAAGGAGGACGGTGGCACGTGGGGTGAGGAGGGAAGTGGCACTCGGGAGGACGAGGGAGGAGGAGAGCAGTGGGTGGGCGGGGCCGCGCGGGCGTGGGGGAGTGCTAGGGTTTTGGAGAGGAGCGGGGTTTTGTGCGGTAGCAAAAGCAGATAATTACCCCCAACTTCGGGGGTAAAGTTAGAACGGGGACCGTGAGAAGCCGCAAGAAGCTGTCCCTCAGTGGCTTTCGGCTTTCCCACGTTATACGCAGCTTCCGGCTTTGGGAAAAACCGCGGAAAAAAGACGCCTATTTGGACGGCTTCTGGCATTTCTTAGGGAAAAGCCAAAGCAGTTTGGGGCCAATATGCGGCTCAATGTGTTATATATAGTTACAAGTTCTATTATGTGAAACTGTGAAATTTGACGAGTTCAACTTCTACGGTCTCTTTATTTTTAAACAATTTGAATGCAAGATGTACCTGCCCGTGCTTTTTGTCTTCTTCAAGTACGTTATGGCATACTACACAAATTCAGATGTTGGGAAAATACTAGTGCTTGTCACATACCTCCGATTCTATAAGTCCAAAAAAAAGTATGAATCCCAGAGCTGGTACTAGTTGCTCCATATATACACCCTAAGTACATATACTCCCGTTCATAAAGTGCACATTCTCCCTAATTATATACTCCATAAGTACATACGTTGCAATACTCCCATGCAATGCACATGAACTCACCTGATCGACACGCCATCAATGAATTAGGAGACATGGGGGATGTATATACTCCCTTGTCGTTCCTGAAAAACAAGGAGTAAATTCGGTGTACAAATTTTAAACGAGCCCCCACTTGACGAACTGAGTGCATGCCACCGCAAATCTTGTTGGTACTCAGCCTAATAGTTTATTAACGGGTGTATTAACGGTGAATATTGCACCCACAAACCTAATCTAATTGGTGGTATCTCGAAGTTAATCAACTGTAGATAATTAGGGAGTAACTACAACGCACTCACGTGTGCGTAACGGTGGACACCAGGATTTGAGCCCTGGTGGGTGAAGTCGTATACCCACAAATCCACCGCCCCAACAAAAGATGGTCCTAGGTAGACTAAGAAATGGGTAAAGAACAGCTAGTGCTTATTAGCAAACCAGTCAGACATCCGTTTTCATCTGGGGTCAATATATCTCAAACTCAAAGGGATCCGGATCATGTGCTATTAACGTAGATAATACTATGTGAATAGTGTTTTGAGTCTGTGTAAACAGCACTCTGTAGTAGTACCATAGAAAAACACTATAAAAATAGTGTGTATTTACTGCAGCAAAATGTTGCATGGATTTTACTGTGCCGTTTGATACTGTAGCACTCGATCTAAACCATCCACTTTGGATCGTACTGTAGGAAAATGCAGTAATACATGTCACTACTAATGCAAATGATCATTTCCATCTCAAAGCCACCAGCCGGCTAGCAACAGGCACCTAGCCAATGCACATGCTGCTGGTGCTTGTGTGGCCTACGTGTGTGAGAGAGAGACCGGACACAATCACACAGGGCACTAGGACACAGCCAGGCACCTACCTGAACAGCACTAATCCTTCAAAAGATGCCAAGCTAGTCGATTGCTAGGACATCTACATCGATCGATCAAACGTGCGTACGTCCGTCCTTGCTTGTCTCTCACATCGATCGATCGATCGATCCCCCGTGTATGCCGGCCGGCCCATGCATTCATCTAGCGACCCCGTCCGCCGATCGATGTAACAAAACTAAAGCCTGAACATCATGTATGCGCTGCAGTCAGGAACGGCGGCGGCTCCAGTGAGCACGGAACAGGCGTTGCAAGTGGTGGGGTTTCTTCACTTCGCCGGTGGCTGGGGCCGATTTGCGCGTCGCTGAATCTCCCTGAGCGGTGAGCACGATGGTGCCGAGGCGGCGGGGCAGAAGCGGTGAGGCTTTTTCACTTCGCTGGTGGTCGGGGCCGATCTGCGCACCGCCTGAATCTCCCTAAGCGCGACGGTGCCGAGGCGGAGGCGTCGGATGTGGCGACGGCCTAGACGTCCTTGGGCGCCGGCGAGGCAGCATGCGGGAGAACACCCGCGAGGTCGGGGACGGCCTCCTCCGACTAATCTGAGGATGACGACGGCAATGTGAACACGGCGGCCAATGTGGCGGCGTCCTCGGGTGACGTCACAGTGGTGGCCTTCGGCGGCTTCGACGCTGGTCCACCTTACGATTTCGCTGAAGTTCCGTTCCTGTGTTCTTCCATTCAGTTCTCGATCGATCCCTTCCTTCGATTCCGTGCGTTGCTTGGTGGCAAATGGTGGGCCCCGGCACTCGCATGCACGGGTTTTGTTTCTACCGCATGTATGCATATCATATTTTACTGATTTTTTTAAGGATTTTTACGTAGGTTTTTTATCTTAGATCTTGGATCATTGCCCTAAAAGTCTGAGACCCAGCTCTGCCCCTAACTGCCTCCAACGTAAGTCTTAGCTCAACTATATATTTCATGTGAACTGCAGCCTGCACGTATATGTTTATGGCTTTTGATTAAGCACTGATCTAAGCATAGGCGTTTGGTACAGCCATGCATGCACGCACGCAGAACACTGCATGAGTGCGCCCGCGCAGCCAGGGGCGCCGGCCGGGGGTGGTCCGCGCGCGGCACGTCACATGCATGGAGGACGAGAGCCCTTTCCCCCCTCGATCGATGACAATGGCGACCACACGACATGAGGCGCTGATCGATTTGCGAGAGCCCTCCCCCCCCCGATCGATGACAATGGCGACCACACGACATGAGGCGCTGATCGAACAAATCAAGGCGCTCATAATCGTGTCGGGGTACGTACGTGCCCGCTGTAGCATCGCGTCGCCTTTATTTTGTGGCAGGCATGGCATGGCATGGCGCATGGGTTTGGCCATGGCTCATGGGTGCAGGTGGGCCGGATCGATCGATCGGGTGATCTGACTGGCCACCACTGTGCGTACGTGTGATCCGGCCAGGTGCTCGAGTATGTGGCTTACTATATCTTATAGTTAGCATTGTCAACTGACTATAAAAGCTTGTGTCAGAAAAGGCATGGTGGTCGTTGGGCACATCTTGAATTCTTGATCATGGGTATCACGAGAGTTCCCTATATATAATGAGCGTTTATCTGTTGTGTGTTTAATATAGTTTTATGAAAAAGTCTACTCAATGTCCACTTACTCCTGTAAACTTTTTGTGCCCACTTGACCATTGAACTTCTAATACCATATCAGTTCACCTCGAGGCCGGTTTTGAGAGTAGTTTGTCACAGTGGCCTCCACATAACCTAGTTTGTCACTATATATGGCTGTCACATCACAACTGGCTGATCTCTTCCTGTGTTCCTCATGCTTCTCAGCCGCCGCCTCCTCTCTCCCCCTCCATGCCCATACAAAATGGCCAGATCTAAGCATACATATGTGTGGATACGAGGGTATTCTCTGGTTTGACAATGTTAGCGTCCACGTGTGATGCCAAGTGGCAAAACCGGGTCGTGTCGGTCACTCTCAAAACCGACATCAAGGGGTTAAGTGATCTGGTATTAGAAGTTCAGAGGGTTAAGTGAACAAAACAAGTTCAGTGTGTTACGTGGACATTTGTAATACTTCGAGGGAGTAAAATAAAGTGTTTTTCTATTTTTAGAGTAAGTACATAAAGGCCTGGATAAATTATGTGCAGTAGCTGCAAAAAATCTCAGTTTTTTTTAATGTGCCACTTAACCCTAGATATTTGTGTCAAAATGTTTCTCTTAGCACCATGTATTTGCAAAAGTGGTGTCGATGATCTAGTATCGATCTTACGAATGAATATTTGGGGGTTTTCTAGAAATAGATCCACACAAAGAAAGATATATGGATTTAAACAGGTTCAGACCTTCTCCTAGGAGAATAACAACCCTACTCCTGTGTTGTTGTATTGACTATCTTTACAATCAGGAAGGAATTGGTGGAACAAATATGTAATGACTTCTATCTATTATCACCAATTGCCTTCCTCCTGATCTGCCCCGATGTCTACTGATGTTAGCCTTTATATAGTGCATGATGGGGTGACAGTTACTCCATACCAAGAGACGTCTCAACATTTGATGAAATACGCATGTTGATGAAAGTTACTATCAGGGATATAACACCCCACGTCGTCTGGTAGTTATCGTCAAAAACAGAGGCCTAATACATGTAGTTATTGCAGAGAATAACAGCGTATACTAACTATTATGTGTATTAAACACAATATATAAGAATCCTTAGTCGATTGAGCCCACATGTCTGTAGGTTTTATCAACTATTGGGTCGTCGTGGCTGACCTGGCCGTAGTAAGACTTACAACCATGGAGTGCTCGTAGAAAGGCTTACAACCACAGGTGGTCATAGAAGGGTTTACGATCATAGGGTGCATAGTCGTAGAAAGGCTTACGACTACCCAGCTAAGCTCTCCTTATTAAATAACAAGGGAGATATACTTATAAACAATATGAAAATATTGTTATCTTATAATAATAATTACAGATAAATAATTAATTAAGAATTATTATATCCTCGTCAAGTGGATACTTCCAAGCGCATGTGGACGAGTGAGAGTACATGGCACGTTCATGGACCTACAGTCGTTTGATGTAGCGGCCCTCCTCAACGTACTAATTTAGCTGATCAAGAATATAGCACTAGATTTATACAAGGACAATTCTTTGAAATTTTCTTCACTTACCATACTTTGAGAGTGGAACTAAGTCTCGAGCATAAGAACTGCTTAGTTCACGTGTCTGGGAAGGTGCTCTAATTATCCTATGTAATGTAATTTTCCACTTGTCTTACGCATCATATTTAGTAACATTTGTAATGGCATGATTCATGTAACTTTTTGACGAGAGGCGTGATTCATGTAACTTGTATGTATGGAGTAAATCATCTGTGACGAAAGAAACATATTTGTCAATGGTAGACAATGTTCTATGACAATTCTATTTATCTGTCATAAGCCGGCGTCCTCTCGCACCCCTGTGTCCCCGCCGACTATTGCAATGCCCAGCTGGAGATCCCCTCGCACCGGCCACCACAAGCCATCCATCCCCAGCGTCCTTGACTCGACGTCGTGATTTGCAGCTACCCCACTCCCCATTGGTAATTTCCATGTTGATTATTTGATCTGATTGGCAGTGCAAAAATATGTGATCTGGTTGCTTGGTTGATGCTTTGACTAGTAGTAAATGCTTTAGTCTGGGTAGTAAGAAAAATAGATGAAACCTGTGATTTAATAGGATTTTTGTGCTTGGTACAAACTAGATGTTTTTCTCTTGAACGTTTCTGAGGCAAGAATATTATTGTTGTTTTTGTAGAAAAACAGTAGGCTCTGATTCATGGTCCCACATAACATTTTGTAGTAAACTGACTATTAAAAGAGGCTACAATCGTTAGTTTGGAGGTAGAAACTTGATTACGTAATGTTAGGATTTCCTTCTTTTCGTTCAGCTGGCTCACTAATTGCTGTTGTTTTTGCTGTCAACTAGGCCAGTTACTCTTTTGAGTATTTGAAGGGCAGCAGGGAAGCAAGAATATTCAAACCCACTATCTAGCATATAAAAATCTAGTCAAAGCAACGATATGTGGAATACTTAGTTTGCCTCTTCTATACTCCAACTATTGTGGTGGTGAGTCGTCTCTGTGCTTCTTCATTAGCTTTAGTAAAGTATTTCCTATTGTTTGCATTGCACAATGATTACTTCTGAGATGATGATTATTGTTCAAGGTCAAGCAGCAGCAGCAGCATAAGAAGAATATGTAGACAGAAGAATTATGACCTCTTTTTTTGACATTTTTTTTTATCAAAGTGTATGGACATGTACGAAAATAGATGGAAATATATGTATGAACATCATTTGTATATGTTAATGTATAATAATTGGAATTGTCACACGACGGAAGCTCAAATTTCATCATTATGAATAGAGCAATATTTTTACATGATTTGTTTATACTTTTTTTTTACAACCGTGCCTTTGATGACAATTACATTTTGTCACAAATTTCATGGTATGCCCAGGTTTAGCCCTGTGTGTCTCATTTAAGAGGATTTTCGTTAAGTGGGAGGCGACGTGCCCATCACAAGCTAGCCGTCAGTGGTGACTTCGTCATTTCTTCTTCAAGCTCCGCTCGTCCAGTCTTCCGTAGGCGTCGCGTGTGTGAGTGTGTGCGTGTGGTGGTGTGCGTGTGTGTGGCCGTCTATGTGTTGTACCGGGTGATTCGCAAAAAAAAAAAAAAAAAACTTGATCAACTGCATGTGACAAAAAAAAAGTGCACAATGCATGATATTTTTTGAAAAAAAAACTTTTATGATACAAAATGGAGGTTTATTTGTCACGATTAAATTTTTGTCATGGATTCAAGCTGCTCGGCTGGGCGGAGCCCATCAGTTTATGACGATGCTCGAAAATTTTGTCATAAGGTACTTTTAGCCATGGCACATAGATGACGATCATCATGACATCAACATTTTGTCATAAAATACTTTTTATGACAAAAATATGACATTCCTTAATGTTTTGGCTTCATCATAAAATTTCAAATTTGTTCACTACTACAGAACAGACTTTTGGTCCCGGGCCTAAAGGGCCTCTAGTCCCGGTTATAGAGCGGGACTAGGAAATCGGGACTAAATGTCTCACCTTAGTCCCGGTCCCAAGCCGGGACTAAAACGATATTTAGTCGGTTGGTAATACCAACGGGACTAAAATCACTTGATGACACTGGCTGGCCTTTTAATCGGTTGGTATTACCAGCGGGACTAAATGTTTTTTTCTTTTTGTTTCCATTTCAATTCATTATTGATTTTGGTTTTACAATTTGGTCACCACTTTTGTTTTACTTCTATTTTCTTTCTTTCTTGCTTGCTAGTAACAAAACGAGAACCAAGAATCGGTGAGCTAAGACCAAGTTCAACTCTCGGTTTTGGAATTAAGCGAAAGTAAATGTGCCCATATGCAAACTCAAATAGCTAGTCTTGCATTATTTGGGAGAATATTGTTTGTCTTCAAACCTCGGTCGGGATCGGCGGCGAGGAGGCGCCGGCGCGCTGGAGACGGCGCGCGAGGGAGAGGGCGGGTCGCGCGGAGAAGACGGCGGGGAGCACGCCGCGTGACGCGCGAGGTCGGCAGAGCGCAGCGCGAGAGAGCAGCGAGGAGAGAGCGCGCGATGGGAAGTGGAGGAAGAATGGAAGACGAAAGCTGTTGCTTTAAGTACCGGGGACCTTTAGTCGGGCGGTTTTACCAACGGGACTAAAGACCTTTAGTCCCGGTGGTATCACGGACCGGGACTAAGGTTGGACCTTTAGTCCCGGGTGGTTCCACGGCCGGGACTAAAGGTGAATTTTGTGAGGACATATTTTCGAGAGAACCTTTAGTCGGGTGGTGCCACGGCCGGGACTAAAGGTGAATTTTAGCGAGGACATATTTTCGAGAGAACCTTTAGTCGGCTGTGTTAGCAACCGGGACTAAAGGTCCCCACTATTCAATTACGCCATGAGAGAACCTTTAGTCGGGTGTGTTACCAACGGGACTAAATGTCCCTCCTGCAAAGCACGCTACGAGCCGTTGGGCGGGGACTTTTAGTCGGTTGGTATTACCAACCGGGACTAAAATATTTTTGGTCCCGACGCAATTTTCTCGAGACTATTGCCCATTTGGCGATTCGACCAAAATTTCAAATTTGTTGTAGTGTTTATGTGTCATTTACTACTCTAACACGCCTTCATTTTCTTTAATACTTGGGCAGATGCCATGCAACTCTAACAATTTTTCACTTTTACAAAGTTTGTATTAACAATGTATGTGATGCTTTCTGAACTCCAAATGAAAACTTAGCAATCATGAAGCGACTATACATGGACTATACCATATGTTTCTATCATTTAGTATTTTAGTCACTGACGTCAATGTGTACATGTGTGCCCAATTGCCCACATATGGAATACAGTAGGCATCCTCAATGTCGCACATATGGCTAGAGCAAGACATGCGTGACGGTTGTCAGAATCATATACGAAAGAATGAATGACTTGAACCGGCTATATCTAAGTATCTAACTAGTACTTTGGGTGAGATAATAACTAAGAAAGAACAGGTAGTGCGTACTGCACCAATGGAGTGTGATTTTTGAGTGAGGAGCACGATGACAATTTTTCTCCAAACGTATAGTATAGGCGACAAGAATGACCTTGGAAGACTAGTACTGTCATGTCAGCTTGCACTTCTGTTGATCGTTAATTGGAGCAAGAGCTAATGATGGATTCCACGATTGCACGGCATCATCGATGGATCAATCACACAACAATTTAGCTCACTGCTTTCTCTGTACGTAGCGATCGACTACCCTAGCCACACCTTTTGTGTCCAGTAAGTACTAACTAAAATATTTGGTTCTGATCTAGAGGCACATCTTGTCTCCTGTACTTATGCCTTCAGATCCATCGAATGCAAGCGTGATGTGAACCTGTTGCTGTAGTTATATGTAGCATTTTTCCAGTGGTTAATTCCATCAGCTTGTGTCAACTTTGTCAACATATATTGAATGGCAAATAGAGCAAATTAAGTTGGCTAATTCCATCATTATGATCAATTCTGTTGCATGACTAGTGTCAAGAAAGCTGACAAAGTGCGCGTGCGAGCTATTAATTTCTTCATTCTGAATAGGGAGAACAACAAAAGGATTTGATTGTGAACTGAAGCACCAACCTTAATTTTTATTAAAGCAAAGTCGAAAGAGATCATCACGTTCGCTCTCAAGAGTTAGAAATTATCACGTTAATCGACACAAAAAGATAAAGATTTACACCGTCGATCGTAGTAGGTCCAGATTATAACCGTCTAGATTATAAAAAAAAAAAAGAGTCAAAGTCAAATAAATTAAAATTAAAATTTGGAATATAAATAAAATAAAATCAGCAATTTGATTTCCATATGTGCTCATAAATAAAAGAGTCCATATCAAGTTCAATAAAACTGCAATTCGGAATAAAATTAGAAATTTGATTTTGATACAAATTCCTAAATAAAATATTTAAATAATTATAATTTAGAATAAAAATAAACAAAAATTGGCAATTAGATTTGTATACGAAATCCAACAAAAAATTGAAATTCAGAATAAAAATAAAATAAAATTAGCAATTTGATTTCAATACAAATTTCAAAAATTTTAATTCAGAATAAAAATTAAACAATAATTGGCTATTAGATTTGTATATGAAATCCAAAAAAATAACTGAAATAAGGAATAAAAATAAAATAAAATTAGCAATTGGATTCATATACGAATTTTAAAAAAATGAAATTAAGAATAAAAAAAATTGTAATTTTATTTCCATACGAGTTCCAAAGTAAAATCTCTTAATAAATAAATGTCACAAGAAATTAAATAAATTTAGCAATTTGATTTGTATACGAACTCTAATAAAAATAACTGAAATGTTGAATAAAAAAAGTTGTAACGAAGATGGCACGAATGGTGTCGGAGGAGACACAAAAAAGCCACCAACGTTGCTCTGAAAGTCATGTGTTTATATTGTTGCTTACTACAGAATAAAAATAAAAAATAACTAAAATTTTGAATAAAAAATAAAAGTTATAACAAGAATAGCACGAATGGTATCGGATAAGACTACGAAATAGTACAATGGCATCGATCTATCATGCAAGAAGACATTGACCCACGGGGAAGCGGAGAGCCGAGATGGCGACGACGGAGATAAGTACAATGTTGTGCTGCTCGCCGGAACCATTAAAGAGAAAGTCCAGTGTTGAAGGAGCCAAGAGTCACGATGACAAGTGGAGCATCGACGTTGTTGAAAAAGTTAGTAACCAAATATGCTCGATGATGGGGAAACCCTGGCAGAGAGGAGATAAAAAATTGCATTGAAAATGAGTTATAGACGATATGAGACTATCGGATAGCTAGAAGCGTGTCATCACTAGTGAGGGGCATGTTGTCACCAACGATGGCAAAAAGTTAGCATGCAATTTGAGAAAAAAAATAACTAATAGAGTAAGAGTAAGGGCATGCAGCTACATGATCTATGCATGATAGAGAGTGGTTAGTTTCTTAGAACTCTAACAACTTATTATGCTCAATGATTTTCTTTCATCAAAGCTCATAATTCAATTATGTTTCTTATATTATAATTTTCTTCAACATTGAAAATGACAATAGAAACTTCAACGATTTGTAAATATATTATTAAGAATTTGTATAAATTTAAAACAAATCTAGCCACACAAATACGCAAACCACTCTGTTAGTTCTTCAAAACGTTAGCGTTGGTTTCCGGTAGGATTGATCTTAACATGCTTTCACTCCAAGATTACCAACATTGTCAAAGCAATATATATAGGGGCTTTTTTTCTACTCTTGAATCGATTGGAGCTTAAGTTTTTCAGCTCCATTGGCCAAAACCGAACAATCTTCGACGCGGTACGTAGCTGTTATACATTGAATGGCAAATAGAGCAAATTAGGTTTTCTAATTCCATCATTATGATCGGTTCTGCTGCATGACTAGTGTCAAGAAAGCTGACAAAGTGCGCATGCTAGCTAGTTCTTCATTCTGAATAGGGAGAACAACAAAGGGATTTGATTGTGAACTGAAGCACCAACCTTAATTCCTCAGAACGTTAGTGTTGGTTTCCGGTATGATTGATCTTAACATGCTTTCACTCCAAGATTACCAACATTGTCTGTTCTACTCCTGAAGAGATTCGAGCTGAAGTTTTTCGGCTCCATTGGCCAAAACCGAACAATCGTCGACGCGGTAAGTAGTTGTTTGTTGTTACAGACAACGACGCCAAACCGGTGACACATCCCTAGACAGGGTGCTAATTAATTAACTATCATTCTTCCCGTACGCGTTGATTCTGTGATCATTAATTTGTCGCGTCAGCGTCATCATATCGCACTAACTAATCAATCAGCCATGAGGTCACCACATGTATATATAGATAGATGATTCGATGTTGCGTAATGCGTGAACTTTAAGCTTTTCTTAGGATTAGCTTTTCTTTAAGGAAAAAGTCTATGTAACAGCTTAAACTTTACTTGAAAGTCTGTTCAACATCTCGAACTATGAAACTTGACTCTCGAATTTTCTAATCCAGTTTAAATAACACTATAATCCGGTTTCGCATGGTGATATTGCCCACGTGGCGCGATGAGCGAGCGATTTTGCTACGTAAGATGACATACTGACCAAGTTAGGTGAATAACAGGTAGGACCCACATGGACTTCTCTCCCAAATCGAAACATAGAAGGAATGAGCTACGGAGCAATGGCCATAGAAGCGTGGTTGGTAGCGCAGTGGGGAGAAACCTATGTGAACTCCACCTATTATTAACCATCTTGGCGCGTGTCATCCTACGTGGCAAAATCGCTCACTCATCGTGCCGCGCGGACAATACCATCATGTGAAACCGGGTCACTGTGTTATTTTAAACCGGATTGTTAAATTCTGGAGTCAAATGTCCGGTTTGATAGTTCAAAGGTGATGGACGGACTTTTAAGCAAAGTTTAGGGTGTTAGACTTCTTCTTTTCTTTAATGAAGCAGCAGTAACAGTTGCTGTGTTAATTTGAAACTGGCGTCTTTTCTACTCTTGAAGCGATTCGAGCTGAAGTTTTTCAGCTCCATTGGCCAAAACCGAACAATCGTCGACGCGGTAAGTAGTTGTTAGTTGTTACAGACAACGACGCGGGCCGCCGGGTGCAATCAATCAGATGGCAATAATACGATGCGATGCGAGGCATGCCATTATATTGTGGAAAACGCCAAATAATTCAACCGCGGGCGCGACATTGGCAGGTGGGTTCGAGTTGGAAAGGCACGTACTCACACATCTATTTAGTTTGTAAGCAGCATCAGTAGACTCTTGTCTAGTAGGTCTATGCTGCTTCTCAATTAATGAGGAGCGATACAAAAGTACAATGAAAATCAGAAAAGCTAGCAGTCTCTGGTTGCTTATGTAGCTTGTATCAAATGGTGTGTAATATACTTACCGTGAAGGGTTTGATAAGTAGGGAAGGTTAGCTTAAAATGGTACTAGTGTACTCAACAGTGGCACAATCTAATTAATGGTGAAAACAACCATGCAATTAGTGAAAGGTTCTGCGAAAATGCATGACCAGGAAACTAATGATCTACAGTGCGATTGCACATGCCACGGATTTCACTGCTTCTAAAATCCAAATATTATATGATCCATCGATCTCTTGGCCCCTGGCGTCAACGACGTTAGTTAGCACTTGGATCTCTGCCAGTCACATCAGGCTCTGAAAACCTCGCTCACTTTGACGGCCGGACTTCGCATATAATTGTTTTTTTCATTTAGAGCACACGGGGATGTACATACACCACATACATGTGAGTGTGTTCTAGATACACGTTTAAACTAGAGCGAGGTTAAATTTTACAGAACACAGATATACGTTTTAACCACTACACACTCACATATACATATACTATTTCTAAATAAACTGATGAGACGTGCGAATTCGATCCCAGATCGAACCCAAACGGGCTTTCTCGACCACTCGGTCTCTTGCATATAATTGCTGGTTCGTCCCCCTCTCTCTCTGGTCATTGACGAAGGGAAAGTTAAGAGGCACACGCATGTGGCCCGAGTCATCGGCGTGACCGCTTTCGGCCATCGCCATGACAAGTGTCTTGAGACAGAAGGTAGTGTGGCCTAACTCGCTGACTGCTTCCGCTGTTTCTGCATGCTCCGGCCGGTGCGTGGGCACCGGGCTGGACAGCGCCCATGATGCGCAGGCAGGTCCTGTCCCTGAGACAGCTGCCGTGCTGTCATGTGTACACGACACATCAACTCCTGCGATGCAGTATGTATTTGTGTCAGAGTGTGTGTATGTACGTATACATCTGTTGGGAAAATGCAAGGGTCAGTTAGATCAGATGCATCAAGAATCCAGATAGATTCAGCACGAAACACAACCTGAAGAAACGGACGATTGTCCTGACAGGACGCGCTGAGTTGATCGATATCCAGGTAGATTCTTTGCCTGGGCTGGCTACAGTATTCCCGGGCGGATTCACTACAACAACATGCGGACAGAATTGCTACAACAACATGCGGACAGAATTGCTCAAGATCTCATCGCATTGTTTTTTTAAAAAGTAACGTACATAACATGTACATATGGGAGTTATGGAGGAAACAGGACAGGTGAAGAACAGTCCATGTTAAATACCCTCCATTCTCCAGCCATTCTCTAACATAATATTTAGAACAGAAATTGAGCTGAACAAACACTTGAACTAATGCTTTACTGAAACTCTGTCAGGCATGTAAGATTATCAACCTAGGAAGCCACAAATTAGTCCTGTACTAGGTACCGGGTACAAGTACGACGACACCTCCCTAAAACTCGAGGATCCTACATTCAATCATTGTACGAACGATACACACGCGCACAGGTTAACATGCGCATGGCCCTAAATCGCCCTGATGGGACTTCCTGATTCGGATTGTACAACAAAAACCACACCCCTCCACACTAGGAATTGCAGGTGATCTTCCACCTGCCAGCCTCGGCCAAAAACAAACCACTATCTAGACAAAATATGCTGATGATCAATCACCTCATCTATCAGGAACATGTGAGGAAGTAGGAAGCAGTGATTGCTCTACTTGCATCTCTGCTTGAGCTTGAACCAGAACCTGGACCGGGGTTTGAGCCTGAGCATGAGCCTGTACCATCGCCTCTGCTTGGGCTTGACTCTGCTGCTTTAGGAACCTATTCATTCGTTCAAGAAGCTGGATCGCCTTCCTCTTTCCTCTGTCTGTGCCACTTTGTGCTAACTCCTCCAGCAAGGACACGGCGCCCTGTTCCTGTGCTTCAGCAAGATGCTGTTGCTGCTGTTCGCCATTACAGAGATGCACCAGAACAGCGGCTGCATTTTCCTTGTTCCTTGAGGATCCATTTCTGATAACTCCAACCAGAATTGGTATGGCAGCAGCAGCACTAATAGCTGCTTTTCCCTCAGGGTGGCTTGAGAGAATTGCCAATATAGCAAGGGCCTCGTCCACCATTCCATTTTCAATCTCCGTAAGAAGTTCTAGTAGTATAGGGACCAATCCAGCTCTAACAGCTTTACCCTTGTTGCCCTGATAGATACACAGGTTAAATAGTGCTGTTGCCGCATCCTTTTTACCCCGTTGACTTCCATTACTCAACAGCAGTACGAGAGCTGGAATTGCCCCAGAAGCCCCAATTATCACCTTGTTCTCATCCACAAGTGATAGGCTGAACAGTGTGGCGGCTGAATTCTCCCGAGCCTCCATGCTTCCCCTCTTTAGCACATGTACAATTCCAGGAACAGCTCCGGAGGTAATTATTCTTGCCTTGTTCTCTTCATAAATAGAAAGATTCAACAGAGCAGTAACTACATGTTCCTGCGTGCTAACATCAGTTGTCGATAGCAAGCTGACAAGAATAGGAATAGCACCAGCATCTCCTATACAAGCACGATTTTCAGCACTACGCTTGGCAAACTGACGAAGCATACCTGCAGCTCCACGTTGGTCTACAAGATTCTGGGATGATAATTTCTGAAGAAGCTCAATAACTTTACTGTGCTCAGAAGCGGTACATGATGCTGGCGCATTACTAAGTTGAGCAGTGCGTTTTGGCGGCTCCATACTATTTGCTTCGCACCATTGAGCTATGAGGCTGCGAAGGACATAATTTGGGGTTAGAGACTTATTGGGAAGCTTCTGCTGTGTTTTTGGACAGGTGTCGTGCCCAGCCTCCAACCATCTCTCTATGCAACCTCGCTCATAAGTCTGTACATGCATTTTCAAGGAATTATTGTGAGTCAAATTGCAAATGGGAACTCTACAGATTGATATGAAACAAAAATAAGTTAAGCAGAGACCTGCCCGGTGGCAACAATAACTGGGTCTTTCATTAGATCCAGTGATATTGGGCAACGGAAATCATCCGGAACAATAGGAGACGTCGAGTTGTCTTTTGGGGCAAGGTCTGTTGTACTAGCTAGGATGCCAATTACAGGGTCTTGAGTCTGCACAAAATCCTTGATCGTTTTCAGCAGCATTGACATCTTCTCAACAACTGCACCAGGATCCCCCCCTATAGCCATCTCATGCAAGGTTAATGATTCTTGATTGAGGTCAGATATGGTGACAAGCTGCAGCTTCTCAGATAACCTTCGAAGAATATCTGGGTCAACATTAGCATTGGTGCTTGAATTATAGACAAACATCAGATCATTAAAGAGATCATCATCAGATGTATCTGTTCGTTCTTTAGCTCTTTTGAACTGAGCATGCACCAGTTCAACCTGCACAACATTACACATGTTTTAGCTCCAGTTGTAAAACAAAACAAGGCAAACAGGGCAAGAAAAGCTTTTAGACGGTATTATTGTAAATAGAAAAAACACTCTCGAGTCGAGAATATATTGGTCTACCTGTTCCCTTACTTCATCTGATATGTCAAGCTCATCAAACGAGATACCAGCTAAGGCTTGTTCAAGCCTTGCAGTAATATCCTGGAAAGTCTGGATTATTTTCTCTCTCTCAATAACCTGCAAACAGGGGAACCACTTATTATTAGAAAATGGCCATGATTGTGTATCTATTGTTTAAATACGTACTGAGTGCAAAAATAGTTGAAAAGCATAAAAAAATAGCCACAGAAGCGATCTGCTTTGGAGGGGATCTACGGAAGACAATATTTAATGTTCATTAAGGTACAAGTATCAAGAGACATCAAGCCCACTCAACTACACAACCTTACTAATTTTTCATGAACAAACTGGTAGAAGTTCTTGAAAGGAAGGTGACGACAAACTTGACCATCAATAACTGTTCCATTTTTACCAACATGCGGTCATGCCCATATAGCAGTATATATATTGGCCCAAAAACTCAATAAATTAGGGGGGGGGGGGGGGTCTAAAGATAAAACTGCCTTAATTAACTAGTCCACAAGATCATTGTACATCAATGTTATGATATGTTGATTAAAGTCTATAAACAAGAACAGACCAGGGGCAGAACCAGGGCCGAGAGGCCCTAGTGACCATCCTGGCCGAAGTCCACAACAAAAGGAATACCCTAGTCCACAACTTAAATACCACAGCTGCGCATTTTGTGCAGTGCCCAGGCCTCGTTGGAGGTTTCTTTCCTTCAGCCAGAAATCATGGGCATATCTCACATCGCAGCCAATCTGACCGAAGCAAAGACATGAAGATTAGAAGACCACACACCAGCTTGCCGAGTCTCTCTCTGTGTTCCTCACACTCGAATGGTCACATGAACGTGAACCCAAGTTCTCTGGCTGTTCTCCAATCAAGGTCGTTAATTACTTTCTCATTTCTAAGACACCCCATTTCCGTACTTTTTTTATGGCCGCTACCATTACTTTCTAAAAACCGTCACTGCAGTACTTAGATACACATTAGGCGTAAAGAAACCGAATGCTTAAAGTACAATAAAGTTGTGTATTTTAAGAAGTAAACAGGACATATCCTGTTCAAAATTTTAAATGCAATGAAAATTCAAATGTATTTAAATTATATACAAAAACCTAGTCAGTCATACACCTCTATATGTAAAACTTAAATCTTAAAGGCTCAATTCAAAATGAACTAAATGCACGTCCTAAACAAGAGTTTAATTCCACTACAATTCAGTATGACCTTTAGCGTGTTGCATGCCACCCCCACCCTCTTTTTCTTCCCTGCCATCGTCAAATTTCTCTGGTACCACAACTGCCCAAGACACAATTGGGCACTGTTTTACGCATCTACACAGCTTCCATATAAGCGGTTGGGATTAGCAGATTTGGCACTTAAGGGGCCGCATAAGAGCCTAAAAATAGGTGCAAATGTAATCATAAATGAATTCACCAATTTTCTTGTGTTAATTTAACTAGCGGAAAACATTACGGGCTTGGGTGAGTTCCAGGAGGTTTAGTGCAGGGGTGCATGAGTGTGAGGTCCTGGGTTCGATCCCCAGCCCACGGAGGGGTGAAAAATATCCTAGTTCAAAAAAATTAGAGGAAAACACTTCCGCTGCTAGTTCATTCTAACAATCATAGGTATGCTATTGTTTTCTTCTTGATTTTCATGCAAAGTAATTCATAACATTATTTGCATATCATTATTATTTCTAAATATGCAATCCTCTCACAACGCCGCATATGTGCCTGCTTAGTGCGTAAACTTTAAGCAGTGGGGTGATCACTCACTTACCGTTTACCGCTTTTTAGAACATTGCAATCACATCTAACAGTATCCATCGCTTACATAGCTTGTATACTGGCAATGATACATCCAAAAGTTTTAGCTTACTTCTCTAATGAAGTGTTGCACCCAGCATAAGTACTAGCATTATGTTCTAGGTTGACATATATCACTCCATAACTGTTACTGTTAGTCCATGTCGCAAGTTAACAGAACTGAATCAGCTGATTAAGTAAAAGGCTATTCTTGTGTAAGGCCTGATGCTACAGATCCATAAAACTGCATCCTGTTGGTGTACTTCTTCGCAATTCCCATCCATTATAGTTTACTAGCATTGAGTACCATTGTTTTGACCTGCACCCAAAAAACACACAACTGGACAAGTGCGACCCCAGGTATGGAAATTAATCATTGTAGTAAATAGCAACGGTGCTGGACAAGTGCGACCCCAGGTATGGAAATAAATCATTGTAGTAAATAGCAACAGTGATGCAGTAATTGATTAATATGGAGTAAATTCACAGTGGGCTTTTACTCCACGTTTCATAGAAACTTGCAGTTACCAAGCTTACTATATATGACCTAGTAGGACCTCAAACTAACCATCTTTGAAACTAGTATAGTATTGGTTACACCAAAATTAGAAGGTATACAATTCAATTACTATGCCTTGGTTTGTCTTGGTTTGTCCTAGTCTTCCCTATCAATGTAAACGAAAACAATAATAAGCTAAGGTATTGGACAGACTTGTTCAACACCACTAAACAATGTCAACTGCTCTGGCCCGGCATTGATTTGGCACCCAGGTATTCCAAAACCTGGTCCAACCTTAGCTAATTCTTAACGTTAAGCTTGGTTTACACTAACAAAAATAAGCAAAATCTCTTCCTCCTCCCCTCCTTCACTCACTGTTTCTCTTCTTAAAAAAGGTAAAAAGGCAACAAGTTACAAAGAAGTGAGCACCGGGAAGTCTAATTATGTAGCATAGCACGCTAAAATACCATCCGATTCGTGATTCGTCAACCAAAATTCTCTGAACTCCACAGCTAAATCCTTATCTAACGCAAAAAAAGGCACTAAAAAGGAGAGAATTTTAAGATGCGCAGAGCAAACAAGACCCAAAAAAAAACAAGCTTTAAGTGAGAAATCCCACCAGGAAGATCTTGCTGCCGTTGCTGCCGAGCCGGAGCAGCTCCCTAGAGCCGGCGAGCGCCTCCCTGAGCTGCTGGAGCGCGGCCTCCGACGCCTCCGACAGCGGTCGCGGCCCCTCCTTGGCCTCCTCCAGCATGGGCGCGAGCAGCCGGATCCGCCGCGAAAGGTTGCAGAACTGCCTCCGGTACGCGTTCCTGAAGTCTGAGATCGCCGCGATCTCGTCCAACAGCTGCGCCAGCTGCTCCACCAAATCCCCCGGCGCTTCTTCCCCCTCCGCCGACTCCGAACCCAAGGGCGGCGGCGGAGAGGCTGCAGCGGTTGTGGTGGCGGCGGCGTTGGTGTTGGCGTCTTCGCTAGGGTTGGGCTTCGATTCCTCGTCCATGGCTGCGCTGCTAGGGCTCAGGCTTGGGCCTGGGCGTAGTACGGCGGCCGGAGTCGCGGGTGGTGGCGATGTGCGACTGCGGAGGGGGGGATTTGGAGTAGGCGAGAGGGGTTGGGCTGGTGGCCTCTGCTTCGCCTAGTATAGCTTCGCTCTGCCATGCGGGCCACTGGTCCCACTGGTCAGTGTGATCTCTCTCTGCTGATACAGGGGCTACCCGAGCCGCTTCCCCCTCCCTCGGCGCCGGCTCAGCTCGGCCCCGGGTCGCGCCTGGCTGGTGCTCCGGAGGTGTAGACCCCTGGGAGTGAGAATCTGGAGGAGGGATGGAGGGCGGCGATGGCTACCGGTGCATGGGGTGGGTTCAGGAGCGTTTCCGACTGGAGCTGTACATGGCCTGCACGGCGTGGCTTTCGTGGCTTTTGGGCTGGACTGTTTGGATTTGGGTGGCTTTTGGTTGAGTGACTCGTTAGTTTGTTCTTAATCGGCTAATTTGGATGGCCGGGGATTTTAAAAGTAAAAGCAGCCGCGTCATGATCTGTCTGCCTATCTAGGACGGGGCTGGATTTTGTGGCTTAAAGAACTTTCTAATCAGAAGCGGCTGGACTGTGGGCCCTGGGGTTTGGGTGGTGCATAGCAGCCGGTATATTGGTCTACACGAGTGTGCAACTTGCAAGCGCGAGTGCCTCTCTTGGCTACAACCATTGCATCACCAAAATCTTTTAGTAGTTGCTAGTAGCAATTTTTTTGGATGCAAGTTGTCCACTTCAGTAATACTACTTATATCCATTGAATTTTCCAATGACAGAAACAAGGCTCTGTGTAGTGGTTAGCAATGGACTAGGTCATAAAATTTGAAGTTTGATTATAGCAGCGAGCTTTCTTTGGTCAAATTAAATGAGCATGATAGGCATATATATGATAATGATTTTTCATTGATTTTGGATGCTACAATTTGTGGACAAACAAGGTGCTGTAGAAAAGAAGATACTTGTATTAATGATGGTCATTGTCTCAACCATCTATATCAGTTTGTCCACAGATTGTTTGGAGATTTTAATCATCGGAAAATTCGGTGAGACACTACATTTCCAAGACCAAACACATCAAAAATTAACAAAAAAAAAATATTTCACAATTTTTGTGGGTCTTCTAAAGGGCCTTCGAAGAGTCAACCCCTTATCCTGAAAACCAATTTAGCACAACCAACCATTCGCTACCGTGTGGTATAGATAGCAAATAAACCCTTTATAGAATTGTGTCGAACAATGCCCGCTTAATTTGTTTATAGAATTATGTCGAACAATGCCCGCTTAATTTGTATTCATCCCGCAAAAGGGGATGTTATCTTTTTAAGCATATCATATATCGCCATGTTAAATCCTTTAACGACATCAACATGACGTACACGTTTCATAACGTGGATTTTTTTCCCTCCTATGATGAAATAAGAGTCAGGTCCCATTTTAAATTGTGGAAATTTCACCTAGAAAAATTCACGTGTTCCGACATGGTATTAGTTATCCTTTTGTAGGTGACATTTAAGTAATAGTATTTTTGCAATGCAAGTAATAGAGTGCATTTCCACTGCTACTTTTTTTATGTTAGGATTAATTCCTTACACGCCACTAAATAACTGCATGATTTCTTATATGTCACTCATTGTAAGACTGACATGTAGACATCGGAGCCATATGATAATAAGACATCAGTGACATATAAGGAACATACGAAATTATTCAGTGGTATATAAGGAAATGCCCCTTTACGTAATTACTTTACTAGTAGTTGTGAAGGGCACCATGCAAAACTACGTAAAATAAAGTTGTTATGGCTATAGACCAAACAGTAAAAGTAGATGGGCCTCAGAACCGATACCTACGTGCGAGGGGGGTAAAGGTCTCAAGGTTCCTAACGTGTGGGAAACGGTGCCAAGGAATGAATGATATTTTTATTTGTGCCAAAATTGCTTCAGAGAAAAAGATCATCCCCATTGATACATAAGGGGGACTATTTATAGCATTACAAGCTAGGAGATAGGATATTACAACAGTGTCTCTATAAAGGCCTTGCGGCTATAGGGGTCTTATGGTCTTTTCTTCTTCGTTGGTAGCTTTGGTCCATGGTGGACTCCCATGGATGTCGTTCACCGCGTCACCTTTCTTGGTCCATTGTGGGATCTCAACACCCCTCCCCACATCTCTTCGTCCTTCACCCGGAGACCCCTTCGGGTCGAGACCTCCTTCATGCAGAGGCCGAGGTGGTTGCCTGATTAGGCAAAATGTCAAGGTGGCATCCTTTCCCATTCGCATACCTCAAAGGGCCAACTTCTTTGGTTCTTCGTCAGGCTGTTAGGGGCGGTGGGTCATCCCTTCAATAGTAGCCCCTCACGATAGAGGGCTTGCTTCGCCTTGGCAGAAACCGCACCTTTTTTTGTCCCGAAGGTCTTAGGCACTCCGTCCCCTTTGGCCTAATGAAGTCTCATAAAGGCAGTTGTTCTCGTGTGGGGTTTGGCTTGATGGTTTGGAAAATGATGAGGCGCAACTATTTTCGTGTGGGGTTTGGCGCAATGGTTTGGAAATTGAAGAGGCACAAATGTTTTCGCGCTCATCCTTCTAAACTTTGAAAAGGGACATTATTGTGCTCCTTTTCCCGCATACTTTTTGTGACCATGGGCATGGTTGCGTCGATTTGTGTGCCATAATGGGGCACGTGTTGCCCTATGGTTGGTTGGACTTCCTTCTATTGGTGCAACTGCTAAACACCATTGTCCTATATAAAGGGGGTCCACGATGCGCTCGTTCTTTTGCTCATGAGTCTCTTACCGCCTCTTTCTTTCTTTCCTTTGTGTCGTGTGTGTGCTTTCAGTTCGCTCCCAATGTGCTTTGCTTGCTTCACTCCCGAGGTGCTTTGCTTGGGTCATCATGGTCAAACAGGGCAAGGGTGTGGCGGAAGCTGCGCAGAAGGTGTCTTACACCAGTGAAGTCAGGCAGTTGGAGGCCACAGATAGATTTCTCACGACCCTCGTTGTTGAGAAGCGGCTTCCGAGCCTGGAGGGCATCCGGTCTCCTACCCCGGAGATGACGCCAACCCTGCATGAAGACGAGGTTGTGCTATTCTCTGCATTCTTCGATGTGGGACATCGCATTTCCTCAGCACCTCTTATGGCGGATGTGATGGGTATATACTGTGCGGAACTCACCTAGTTAACGTCAAACTCCATCGCCCGCTTGAGCATATTGGAGTGAGCGATGCGGGCACTCAACATGGTGGGGAGTGGGCGGTTGTTTTCATACGTCCACGACATGCGTCGCCAGCCAAAGAAGAAGATGGACACCAATCTCGTGGTGTGGTGAACTTCCAAGTGAAGTCCTCCTAGCAGCAGTACATGTCGTTGCCCGCTTTGAAGAACCGGTGGGAGACCGACTAGGTGAAGAAGTGGTCCTACTTCGCCACTCCCACTTTGGAGGGGCTTCACTCATCAGGCAGCGTCATTGACGTCATCCCTTCGCCCAAAGTCGAGCTAACCGAGGGGAGGAGGCGTGGTTGTTATTGTTGAGGGGGCTGATAGCACGCCTAAGCATGTGGAACTTACGGAGGAGTTTTGCATGATGTGCCTCTAGCCTTTGTCAATGGGCTGGGACTTGGAGCTCGACAAGCCTATGGACGGCCTTCGGCCTATCAATACGGAGGGGTGGAAGGTTAGGCATATGTTGTTTGTGATGACAGGTTGTCTGGATTGTTTCTGACTTGTTCTTCTGGTGGCGTAGTTTTGTCGATAGATGAAGTTGCTCGAGCGACGGAGGAGTTATTGGGACCCTACACCGCGGAGGGGCACGATAAGCGGGGGGATGTCATATGTTTCTCTCGCCTGAACCGTGTGTACTCCGAGCGTGGTATAAGGTTGTTCAAATGCAAGGAACCCTATGACGAGCGGAGGAAGAGGAAGCACTTGCGTCCTGCGAGTGACGAGTCACCGGAGCCAATTCTGGTCGTGCGTATGCGGGCAGCTACTCCTACTTCGTTGGCTCTGGGCTTCACTGTGGGCTTCCCTACTTCATCGGGATCACGATGTGTGGCTGCGTGGATGGAGGATAGAACACCCCCTCTCCCCACGCGCGCAGTGGGGGCACCCTCGATGACTCCCCCTCGCCCAGTCAACGCCCATGCATATATGGATCACAGGGGGAGGACAAAGAACCATGTCAATGCCACCGCTGTGAGAGCGAGGGCTACACTCTTTGTTTTGGTGGTGTCATCCCCTTCAGCTCTCCTCAATGGCTATCTCATACACTCGAAGGAAATCCATGGGCTCACTGTCCCCCATAGCTTTTTTATTGTTGACATTTTGAAGTCTTTGGACCACCACACTGCTTTGAGGCCCACGCTCAGCAAGGAACTTGGGCCCCCCTAAAGACCTGTCTTGTTTGAGGCGGCGCGAGCAGAGATGTTGCTGTTAGGGGGTAGTGCAGTGAGGGATGTTGTTATCTGAGGCGGCACGATGAGGGATGTTGTTATCTGAGGCGGCGCGACGAGGGATGTCATTGCCTGAGGCGGCGTGACGAGGGATGTCGATGCCTTGAGGCGCGACGAGGGATACCGCTGCCAAAGGCGACACCTTAAGGGATGTCGCTATCGGTGGCGGTGCCACAGGGGATGTCACAGATTTATGCTGGCGTAGTTCTTCTAGCTCTCAGCGAAGGTCCACTAGTTCCTTTTGCATGGCCTCGTAGGCTTCTCTACTTGCGCTCGAGTTTGTTGGTGAGGGGTGCCCGACATGGTGTTCTCCGGATAACGATGCTTCAGTGTGCGCTCCCCGTCTATCTTCCCTGACGATCTCCCCGTGGGTGGAGTTTGCTTCAAGGGCCGTCGTTGCGGCCACCGCCGCTGCGGCTGCCTCGATGACGGTGGAAGTCTTGCTTCGTTTTGCACGAGGGATTTTGAGCATCAAGCCTAAGGCGGCCGCTTCAGTGGCCGAGACCTTGGGCACATTCTTCCTTATGGGTGCCATCGCGGTGTTGCTTCTTTGCCATTCCCCACGAATGACGTCAAATGTTGTGGCTATAGACCAAAGAGTAAAAGTAGGCAGGCCTCGGGACCGATACCCACGATGAGGGGGGGTGTAAAGGTCTCAAGGTCCCTAAAGTGTAGGAAACGGTGCCAGGGAATGAATGATATTTTTATTTATAGCATTACAAACTAGGAGGTAGGATATTACAACAGTGTCCCCTATAAAGGCCCTACGGTTATAGGGGTCTCGTGGTCTTTCCTCTTTCGTTGGTAACTTTGGTGCATGGTGGGCTCCCCTGGGCAGCATCCAGCACATCACCTTTCTTGATCCATTGTGGGGCCTCGACCCCCTCTTCGTCTTTCGCCCAGAGACCCCTTCATGCCGGGGACACCCCCTCCTTGTGCGGAGGTTAAGGTGGTGTGCTGATTTGTCGAGATGGCATCCTTTCCCCTTCGCATACCTCGAAGATGCCAACTTGTTTGGTTCCTCGTTAGCCGTTGGGACGGTGGGCCGTCCCTACAACAAAAGTAATTTTGATCATGTTAGATATTTACTAACGCAATCATGAAACATACACACCACTAATCTTAGCTGCACAGACAAAAGAACCCTTATTTTTAGTTTTGTTGTCTCTAAGCTACACTGTTTAAAGTAAAGGTGAACATACATACATAAGCATTTGCCTATTTTGTATCTTGCCGGCGCACCCGAGATTTATCAATCAAATTATCTGGTAGCCGCAATCATGCAAAAACCTTTTGCCGGTGTTACCCCAGGAATTTGCCAAGATATGCTCCTTCCTTCCAAGCAAGTCCATCCCCCTGTCGCGTAGCGGTAGCCGACTCATAACCTGGAGGCTTATCCTATTACTATTCTCCCAGCAGCTCATTCAAACTCTCAACTCGGCTCGGCTCGGCTCCGATTTTCCTGCGGACCGCGGCGCTCTTCTACCTAGCCGCCGTGGGCTATGGATGGGTCCCTAGGCCGCACATGGGCTGACGTGTTTCCCGATGGCTCCCCGGGCCCACGGACCAACCACCGCAGCCTCGCCCAGGCTATCTCCGCCATCGAGCACAGATCCGACGGCGCAGAGCAAAAGCAGGACGCCTCCGCGGGATGAGACGCGCGGCGCGGCCTAGGAAACAGCGAGGGGAAGCTTCCGGACGCGCGACACTTGTGCTCTCCGCGGGGGCGGTGGGACAAACGCGCGCGCGGAGGGCAGGGCCCCACGGCGGAGCGGGCGCATGTGATCGCGGGAAGAGGACCGCAAGAGGCGAGTCGTCGTCGCATGCGTACGAGCGGGCGCGCGGGGCCC
The DNA here is from genome assembly GCA_036346255.1 of Ampelocalamus luodianensis. Classification (NCBI taxonomy): domain Eukaryota; kingdom Viridiplantae; phylum Streptophyta; class Magnoliopsida; order Poales; family Poaceae; genus Ampelocalamus; species Ampelocalamus luodianensis. The sequence continues at coordinate 17,718,167 of CM070622.1, read as the reverse complement.
CGCGTAGGCTGCGTGCGTAGGCTCGCTTCCGTTCCGCCTCTGCCGCTAACGAATCGCGCGACGCCGCCTCCTGTCCCGGCCGCATCCGCCGGGTTGTCTCTGTGCGCCGCGCTGTAGTTGGCCGCCGCGAGCCACGCCAATAGAGAGCGGCGCTTTGTTTGGGTTTGGGCCTAGCTAGCCTCGTGCCGCTGTCCTGTCAGGCCTCATGAACTGTAATTCCGCTGCTCGCCTGCTGCAGTCTCGCACACAGTACACCTATGATGTTCAACAGTTCAAGTTGAAAATATTCTGAAGAATGAATAGTCCTCTCTGATCAGCTTGTTGTTTCACTGCTTGGAGAACCATTGGGCTTCTCTTCTACTTTGGGTCGATTCCTAAACTAACCTGGGCTTTTCTCTTGGTCTCGTAGCATTTCTCCAACGCTAGGACACTCAAATCGGCCCATTGCTCACGCAAAGCCGAGCGTATCCAACTTGACAGCCCGTACATGTGGCCTAGTAAACACGAGTACTGCTGCCTGTGAGCAGCTGACCCCGTTTACACACACCTATCTAAAGCCTCAGGGCAAGTTAATCGCAAGTTGGTACCGACTGACCATCGTGTGGCCGTCCGGCGGTCGTATCGTTATTTGGTGAGGCGCACTTTCCCGGCTGAGTAGGTTGCGGGTACCATCCCGTATGATGCAGTACAGGCCGCGCTTCGATAATGCCCAGGCCGCGCCGTGTGAGAGACGAGCTGTGCACTATACCTCCCAATTCCGTGGGACGGTCCGGCCCGTGAGCCGAGACCGCATCTGGGAAGTGGGCCTTACCTTGGACGATTTGAGTAGGGGTGGAAAATGGTAAAGGATAATCCGTTTTATCCGATATTCGTATCCGAGAAAGCACAAATGTGGAAAGTAAAAATCCGCATTCGATACTGTTCATATCCGTATCCGGTGTTATTCGCATCCGTATTCGGTGTTATTCGCATCCGGGAAAATTGATAGTATTCGATCCGTATTCTGTTATTCAGTATCCGGGAAAAACCCGGATAGTATCCAGAAAAACAAATACTATCGGGGAAAAATGAATACGAATACTATCTGCTTTTTCCGAATACGAATACGAATACTATTTGTTCTCGAGATTTGTCACAAAAGTTGTAGGATATTCGCATTCGACCGAATTGAGTACATATTCGATTCGAATTCGTATTCGTTACGACATTCGATTCGAATTCGTATTCGAGAATATTCGAATTCGTATTCGTTTAAAAAATAGGGATTCGTATTCGTATTCGGAACTATTCGATTCGTATTCGATCCGCTTCCATCCCTAGATTTGAGTGCAAACTAAGTTAACAAACTCATGACGGGTCTGGCCCATTCCTAAAAAGAAATTTTTACGGGATCCCTACCCACAACTGCCGTGATAGGATTTTCTATAATAAAAAAAACTGCCGTGATAGGACAGAGGCAAGAAATAAGGATTGCAAAAAAATCCTTCCTTTTCTTTCATAGATTTGTTTACTTCAGTGGAGTACTATAATCATTACTATACTTAAGGGATGGGAGAAAGGGGCTCCTCCCAGGCCTTCTACGTCGCCCTCAAACCACCGGCCGTCGGATCGCGCCCGCTCGCCTCCACGCCCTCCGATCTAAGCCACTGCGCGTCGTGCGTTTCTGTGGTCCAACGCGCACCACGTCGCCCGGAGAGCCGCGCCGTCCGATCGCTGCGCGCGCCGCTCGCGGACGCCCTCCGATCGCCCGCCCGATTCCATCGCTCCTGCGGCCCACGCCGATTCCAGCGCTCAGCGCAGGCCCGCGTTCGCTTGATCCCGTGGGCTGCTTCGCTCGCCTCGGCCTCCACGTGTCCATGGGCCCCCGCCTTCCGCGACGCAGCGTGTGCGTGCCCGCGCCGGCGCGGGTTATCTTCTAGTACCTTTAATTACTTGTACTAGCAAGCTTTAGATCCGAGTAACAAGTAGTAGTACGACAAATTTACTTCTTGTAGTTACAATCTAGACGCTTCATTTATATAGGCGGTCCTGACTGGCTATGGAAGTAGTCATTTCATATGGAGGTGATTAGTTTTATCTAACGTGAATAGAAAACAATGGAACAAGTAGTAAGCTCACGTATGCAACTCACATGGCACACCTGGTTCTGGTTGCAACTTGCAAGATGCGTTTGATTACTCACAGGTGTTGCTTAGCAAATAAAAACTGATCATTCTCACTACGTAGAACAGATAATATGTTTATATTCTAGCGTCAATGTTTCAGTAACAGATTTGGCTGGCAAAAATGCTTCTTATGGGCTTGAATCAAAATTGATTCAATTATAGTAGTTAATTGATTAAAATTAAAATATGTCAATTTGAAATGAAAAAAAGGTTACTGAGGCTCGACTCGATAGTGACTCGTTAGTTCGCTTTTAAAATAGTCCCTTAAACAATAAATAAAATAATTTTAAGTCGAACTATGTCAATTTTGAATGAAGCTCGATAGCCAGCCCAAACGAAGTTTTCAAAACCAAAACCCTTAATCTTGAATTAATCCCTACTTAAATGAATTTTCCAAATTTACAATTTCTTTGATTAAACTACATAGAAGTAGGACGTGAAATAATTTATTTAAATCCAACATATTCAAATATGCACCTCTGTCTTTTCTTGGAATTTTTGGACATTAATTGTTGTTTCCTTTGAGCTCGATTTGATTTAACCCTATTTTGGATATTCTTAAACCATTTCTTTTTCCTAAAATCCCCTTGGGCTGAAATCCTTGCCGGCCCAACTCCCGGATTTTTTTTAAAAAAATAATATTATTTTAAAAGATATTTACAAAAATAAATAATCGCCCCAAAAAATTACAAAAATATGTCATCGCTGCCGCTTGAACCGCGGCGTAAACCTATCGTCAGCTTGGATCGCGACGAGGATCGATCGCCACACTTGCCGCGGCCCACCGCCAATCGCCGCTCAATCGCGACAGAGACAGCGAGTCCTCGCCGATTGAACTAGCGGCGTGGACCGACTATAAAACCGCAAAAATCGGCAGATTTATTTTTATTCGAAAAAACAAGAGAGAGTTCGAGAGGAGAGAAAAATAGTAGCGAAGCTCACTTTGGTTCGTCGCGGAGGGAGAGATTGACAGAGCATCGGTTTCGATCGATCATCTTGCAGGTACATTTTTCTGAAACTGTGTACGTTATGTCAAAACCTTGTAGGTTAACAAACAAAAATAGCGACATAGAATTGAGTAGGTTAGATAAATATAGTCGAACTGTGTAGTACATATTTTGAGTTGTGTAGCCACATAGAATAGCGATAATAGCGACACAGAATTGAGTAGGTTAGATAAATGTAGTCGAACTGTGTAGTACATATTTTGAGTTGTGTAGCGACATAGAATTGCGACAATAGCGACATAGAATTAAGTATGTTAGATAAATGTAGTCGAACTGTGTAGTACATATTTTGAGTTGTGTAGCGACATAGAATCGCGACAATAGCGATATAGAATTGAGTATGACGCTGGTTGACCGCTGTAGTTATATAATTAATGCAGGAATTCTCTTTTAAACTAGGAGAATTGCATGACACATTTTAAAATTGTGAAGAAAACACGGAGTAGCTGAGTAGGTCGAAAGAGCAATGAGAATATTTGTGCGCGGTTATTATTTTGTTAGTATGTTGTTATTATTGTGTTAGTGCGCGGTAAATATCTTGTTAGTGCCGAAAATACCATTTAAACTAGAAAAATAGCATCACATGTATTAAATTTGTAAAGAAATATCGTAGTTGCTACATAGGCTATGTAAAGATGCATGAAAAAATATGAGCTTTGTTTATTGCTGCATTTTCAGGTATGGCAGACGCGAGTCACTACGAGTTGCTTGACCTGATTGACGCCGCGTCAGAGTCGCTTTAGTACCGTGTTTCCCGGAGGGCGAGGCGCCGATAGAGCTTGGGGCGTTGCCACGCACGCCCATCAGGGCATGGAGGCTGCACCGAGACTCGCTTCCGAGGTACGTGCAGTTCTGACCTTCATGCACTCAATCGCAGTCTGATTATTTTGCGTGGACTCACGTTTGTTCTTAATCGTTTCGACGCAGATTGAGAGCGGCAGGCCTCCTTCCACTAGCGAGGATGGTGGAGGTGACGTGGGAGGACGACCGTGACCGGCGTGCGGCCGACGCCTAGGCGTTTCCATACGACGTGCCCCGCCGACGGCCCGTTGACCGGAGGCCGAGATCCACACATTCCACCTCCCGTGGGGGGAGATGGCGCCGACGCTGCAGGACGTGAGCTACCTGACTGGGTTGCCCTGCGCAGGCGCTCCGATGGCGGCGCACGACGTCCCAGCCACGTGGCGCATGGACCTCCTAGCCAGGTTCCATAATGTGTGTTGCCGGGCGCGGGTACGTGGAGTTCGAAGAACCGCACGCCGACGCCGGCGGATCTCGCCGGTTCACGTAAGTTCGTAACTATTTTCCTCGCAACAATTCGTATGTGAACCTTGGCCGACGGTACGTGTCTTTTTGTACCGAGCGATGGCCCGAACGAGGGGACATCGCCGTTAGGAGGCACTTGGAGGCCTACCGATGTGGTTGTTCGGGTGGGTCATGTTCCTAGGCTCTACGGCGACAACGCCGACAAGCACTACATCCAGACGCTGCGTGAGGTGGCGGACTCGCCGATCGATCGAGATCCGCAGCACGCTGGGTCCGCCGCATCGCGCGCGACGATCGCGCGACTTTGCGACGCAGCGCCGCGCGACGGCGCTCCATCCTCTCGGGATGCCGCTTCATCGCAATTGTGGTCGCGGAGCATTTCCGATCGGACGGCCACAATCGACTTGGGAGCGCATTGAGGAGAGCTTGTACGCCCCGCAGATGACTGGACCGGCCACCATGGCACCGTGGTGCCGCGACGGTTAGTTTCATATTCATTTATTTTTCGTATTGTAATCACTATTTCGTGTGCTTAGTTTGCGGTGTTTTATTGCACAGGTCACCTTCACGCCGATCACCTTGCAGGGGTCCTACCCGGATACGTGGCAATGTTCGATCAGCTGACCGATGACCGCATCATCTGGAGACCATACACTGACGAGAGGGTGACCGCGCGTGCCCCCGGAGGACTGTCGGTGCTATGCACGCGAGACTACGTGTACTGGTACACGCGGAGTGCCTTGGTGCATGATATCTTCGTGGAGGAGTACCAGGTGTAGCGGGTCATGCGCCGCCTCGGTGCGACAGAGGTCCCACTTCTTGGGGAGGCGGCGCCGCGCACGACACGCGCGTAAGTTCACTTTTTACTTCTTTCGCATAATGTGTGTTACATCCCCACCAAATAATTTTCTTGCCTTCCACAGTACACTAGGAAGGAGTTCGTGACACGATGTCCCGGTTTGACAGATGGCCCTGGGTCGAGGGTTGGGTGGCGCGCACGACGACCTCATCCAGTGTGGGCAAGAACCCTACGACCCCGAGACGTACGGCCAGTACATGGAGTGGTACGCTACTCAGACGAGGCTTCAGTGCGTCTGGGTCGTGGTCGACCCTCCTCGACATGAGGTCGCGACGTCGGACACGTACCCCACCCAGCCGGACTCCGCTTTCCACTGCTACGTATGTATTCAACCGACCTTATTTTATATTTAATTTGACAGACTTAGGTTTACAACTGGTTGATTACTTCTGCAGGTGGATCTTCATCGGGAGATTATCGAGTGGGTACACTCAACGCAGCACATGACGCCGGGGGAGACCAGAGGGATCCTGCAGCGCATCAGGGATGCAGCAGTACGCGGAGTGCGGACCGCGACTGGTCGCACGCCGACTAACCCGGTGGACCGACCAGTCCGAGGACGAGGGGTCAGCCGAGGTGGCAGGACACAGCCTCTTGCCCCACACGTGGTGGGCTCGTCGTTGTGGCAGGGTGGGGGGAGTACCTCGGGACATGTCGGAGGTGAGTACGACATGCTCACATCACTTCTTCATTTCAACCTCGGTTAGTAACGACGATTTTCTACATTACAGTCCTCGCCTCCCGCACGCAGCCGAGTATGCCGCCGTCCGAGCACATCTTCGCCAACAGGTAAGTTCACCTTGCTTGCGTAACGTCCTTTTCGCCATGATTACGTTTGTAACGTAATTCTTTGCAGGAATTGCTTGGGAGGACGATGCATTGTCGCCAGACGATGCAGACCTATCAGCACCCATCGAGGACTTCTTCAGCAACCCGCGTAACACGCAGTTCTCTATGGAGGCTTCTCAGTTGTACGGTGCATCGAGTTCGACCCAGCCGACGTAGGAGTAGCCCCTGACGACACCATCGCTGGCTACTCACGCGGGTTGGGTAGTCAGCACCGACCACGACGCATCAAGACCAAACGACAAAGCAGGCCTGGGGACACGCGGGGTGTGCCCCAAGAGGGGACGCCACTAGATATTGATTTGTGTGTAATAGTAGTTATGTAAATTTTATTATGTGTGCAACTATTTTAATGGTATTCTCGAGTTTTGATTTCACAATTTTTCGACCTGTGACCCGACGACGTCGGCAAACGAGCTAGCTTTTTAGGACGATGTGACCCGATGAGCCAGCTTTTTCTGAGGACGTGACCAGACGAGCTAGCTTTTTAGTACGATGTGAGCCGATGAGCCAGCTTTTTATGAGGACGTGACCAAACGAGCTAGCTTTTCTGCACGATGTGACCCGATGAGCCAGCTTTTTCTGAGGACGTGACCAAACGAGCTAGCTTTTTTGCATGATGTGACCAGATGAGCCAGCTTTTTCTGAGGACGTGACCAAACCAGCTAGCTTTTCAGAATGATGTGACCCGATGAGCTAGTTTTTTGTGAGGACGTGACCAAACGAGCTAGCTTTTCTACACGATGTGACCCGATGAGCCATCTTTTTTTGAGGACTTGACCCGACGAGGCACATTTTACTAAGACGAGAGCCCCGACTACGGCTCCATCCACTCTAGTTATAAATACAGCGCAACTCATCCAACATCTCCATAGCAGCACCACCAAGTAGAAAACATGGACAAGGAGAAGGAATGGGAGAAAATCTGCAAGCTTTTGAAGGACTGGGTGTTTCCCCATGATACCACCGCTCGCCATCATGCCGCTAGTCAGCAGCCTTTCACACACCAAACTTTTCCGGAACTGGTGGATCTAAGGAAGCTGCCTCGTAGTACGCCCAATGATTCTGGGTCGAGCCGCGGCCCCCCACCTATGCCCGCGGAACGCCCTCCAGAAGAGCCCCCGATAGGGGTGGCGCCACCCCTATGCTGGTGTCGGGATGCCTGCAAGTGCGTCAAATCAACCGATGAGTGGAGCATTGGGCAGCGCTATTGGTGCTGCCCAAACTACGCCGTGGACTACACCGACAGGCAGCTGGTAATGATACCGTATTTCAGGGTACAATGCTATTTTTTCTTCCCGTAACGGCGTAACGAACTCTCTTTACCCACCGCAGTCTCCGCCACCCCTATGCGACTTCCGCCAGTGGATCGACGACAAGATCTACCCCTATGACATGTGGTGGTTGCTGAGACGGAAGAGCTGGGCCAGGGAGGACATCGAGACTCGTGAAAGATGCCTCAAAGAGTTGAAAGCTGAGCAGGCCAAGCAAGGTAGGCGGGACAGGCAGCGCGAGGAGCAGGAGCGTGAGCATGCGAGGCGACGGGAGGCTGAGAGGGAGCGGAAGAGGGCCATCGCGGCTGACTAAGTGGAATAGGGACAACCAAAAACTGGCTAGGGCTGAGGTATATAACTGGCGATATGGTCCTGTCGCTAGTTGAACTGGCGATTGCTTCCTGTCGCTAGTTCAACTGGCGATAAATACCTCAACCGGCGACAAGGGGGGACAGGGTCCCTGTCGCCAGTTGAACTGGCGATAGGGACATATTTTTATAATTTTTGGGGGCGACTATTTATTTTTGTAAATATATTTTAAAATAATATTATTTTACAAAAATTCCCCAACTCCCTATCCCCGCCACCCGCCGGCTTGCTCCTCCTCTTTCCCCGCAACGCCTGCCTCCTTCTCCATCCGGCCGGTCTCGCCTATGTCTAGCACACCTGTCGCCGTCGCCCTCTTATGCTTCTCCCACAAGCATGCGCGCCGCCGCCAAGCCAATTTTGGCATTCGTGCCCAACACGCCACCCCCGTGTCTATAAATAGTGAAGCCCACCTGCGTCGCGAGGTTCGCCTCGACCTCCTCTTTTGAAACCCTAGGGTGTTGTCCCCGATTTCGTCGACACCTCGCCGAATTGAAGCCGATAAGCCCTAGTGCCATCGAATCTTTTCTCGTCGGTATTCATCGCGCCGATGAGCCTTCGCCCGTAGCAACACCACCAATAGGTTCACCTTGTCGTGTTCTACGTTGTGCTCACCTCGCTGTCCTAGGGAACCCGCCGCGTCATCGCTATCATCAAAGGTCGAGCCACTTCGTCGCCTCCGCCCTCGCCATTGGTGTGAACCGTTCGCGTCACTGAGTTCGTCGTTGCCCCTTTTCCAGATCTAAACCCTCACCGTCACAGTCGAGCCACTATTGCTGGAACACTTGTTTCCCCTGATTTGCTGTCGGCATGTCCGCCACCGTCGCCGACGTGGCATGCCACTTCAGCTCCACCTCGGCGCTATGCTAGTCGATTTGTCGCCGTGTCATCCCAGTCAGCCGCACACATAGCACAGATCCAAACCCAAACCCTAGATTTAAACTTGAGTCACCGACATGTAGGCCCACCTGTCATACACCCTAGCTGCATGCACCGAGTCCATCTTAGACCAGATTTATTATGTGAACATGGTCTATGGATCGTGGTCCCACCTATCAGTCTCTAAAGCTTTTTCCCAATTTTTTTATTCCAAAAATCTAGAAAATTAGTGGACCCCATCTGTCAGTCGTAGTAACCTCTCTCCTCTATTAATTTTCTAATTTTCTATCCCGTCCAAACTTCCAAAAGCCCGTTCTCCTTCATACAAAATCTGATTCAGCGTATTCTTCTTTATAAATTCCTAAAAAATCGAGCTCTTCATTCAAGTACTATTTTTATTTGATTTGGAGTTCATTTGAGCCTCCTTTTGGTATTTATTGGTGTTTCTCGCTTTCTCTTTCGATAGACGTTGATCCTCGGGAGTGAGCGAAGCATTCAAAGACCAAGATCTCGCAGCAATAGTGTATGAGCAAGGCAAGTCATAACCTTGATCATGTTGTACCCATATTTTTAAAAGTATATTATTTTATATCAATATGCATGCTACTTTTATATCAACATTATTTACTAGGATTAGTTAAATGCCTAGTTGTTCATTATGACCACCTTGATGATTGTATGCCATGTATCCAATGTCAACCTAGGATTGGGTCATTATTAGTTGGGCATAACGATAGTACCAGCATTGGGTTGACATAGCTATGCTTAGTTGTACGCTATGCTCAAATTCACATGATCAATTATGTTAACTTGATTTAATGAGATATGGAATCGTGGCAAGTAGCCACTATTGTAAAATTTATGTGCCATGACAGGGTATGCCATTGGTCTTGGTTAAATAAAATGATTTTATACTCAGGCGAGTGACCGTGTAGTGAAGGGGGTGTAGTTGCACATTGAGATGAGGTTGTCTCACCTGGGTGAACACTAATAATTTGTCAGACCCAGGAGTAACACCCCAAATCCTCTGTGTATTTATGAACTAGTATCATGACCAGTAGCTAGTTCACACGATAAACAAATATGGTAACATCTATAATTCGCACAACTAATTTATTAATAAATATAAGAGTTTATTTCAAAAAAGGCTTATAGACCAACAATAAAGAACACAGCGGAAGACAAAAAAGAAGAAGTAGAGCCCAGCTAATCTACCACAGGCAATCGACTGGGGTAGCGGCCTAGTTGTCGAGGTCCACACTGGTAGCGAAGTCCTTCTCATTTGAACAATATTTTATTAAGTAAGGGTGAACATAAAAATGTACTCCACAAGTTACACCCAATAACATATTATAATGCATGAGGATATAACAAAGGATGGCTTATAGGGCTTAGTTTGCATAAAGCAACATTTTGTTTTAAATATCCTTACTAGTTTTCAAGGCATTTTAAATTATAATTAAAATTGAATTTGATTTTAAATATCAAGTTAGTGCAACCTGCACTATTGGTGAAGGACTAACCGCCTTACACCAAGGCTTTTTGCCCAATTTTCCAATTTAGATAAACTATCCACAAACATTTGTGTCAAAATCATCTTGAAATCAAAACCAAAATCTAATTCACGAAAGGCTTTGCTCAGCATGTCTGTAACTGTGGATACGGCTATTTGAATAGTTTTACACTCTGCAGAGGTTGTACAACTTTACCCACAAGAGATAATCAACTTGTAATGTCCGCTCACACACTTCTGTAGGTGTGCAACTAAGTTACAATGCGCCATTCCTAACTACCCGCTAAGGTTTCGCTTCCTTTGGACTCACCGTCGAAAGCCCCCTCTTGTGCCATGTGGGAATAATAAAAATAGGTCAATTAGATGGCACAACCATAGTGAAACATTGCAAATTAGTTAGTCAGATCTGTCCCACTCCAGACTTGTGGAGGTACGGAAGGGCTTTGCAATCCGCAGCTCGCAGATCGGTCCTTAACTGACTAGGCGACCTCTAAAAGTAACCCATGAGCATCGAACATTCCCGAATTGAGCCCGTGCATAAACTTGCACCCACCAATTATCCATTTCGCCCAAGTCTAAACTAATTTTTCATTTTATTTCTCTTTTCAAATCTTTTGCAAAACTTCTATGGCATAATAATGACATAAACTTCTTTTTAAACCATATTTGATTCTTTGGCTAAAATTTCCTAAATTAAATATTTTTGGTCTAAGCATGACTAGGCATACATTTCCCCCAAGTGTTTTAGTTCATACTATTGCATAAACTAGATTTTCATGTAAGGTGTCAAGGTATGTTTGATTCAAAGTCAAAGTTGGCTATAAAATGGTAATGGGAATAACTATAAGTTTAAAACAGACATTTAAATTAAATTGAATACAAATAAGCACGCAATAATAATTTTAAAGTAGAATTTAAATAATTTAAAATATTGGGATCAATCATGATCAAAGGATGTAACTTGCCTTGCTCAATTATTTGTTGTTCTGAAACAGCATCGAAATCTGATTCTCTGAAGTTGTTGAAATCTATACGCGAAAATAAGCCAAATTTTTTAAAAAAAATCAAATAAACTCCAAATTAAATAATTTAGGTACTAAGATATATATAATAAATTTAGATGAATTTAGAAATTTGAATAACTTGAATAGGAGCTCGAACGAAAGAGAACAGGCTCTCGGAAGTTTGAATTGCACATGAAATGATGAAATTAGAATTTCATAATTTAAGGAGTTATTTTCGGAAGGAAAATCTCTTCATTGTGTCATGATGATGTCAGCGACTGATAAGGAATTTTGGTTGAAATAATTTTATAAAGGAAAAGAAAAAGAGCAAATGACAGGTGGGCCTAAGCTTTGTGGACTGGGTCCATGAGACTGCACCTTGGTCCATGGTGGACGAGGGGCATGGCTAGCGTGGCTTGCCATGCATGCAGTGATGAGGCAGCCACGTGTGCTGACACGCAAGCAAGGGAGCTGATGTGGCATGATGTGGTTGTGACGGTAGCGGCCACGTCAGCTTAGGGCAGTGGTGGCGCAAGAACCAAAGGTCACCGGCGCTTGGCAGTGCGGCGGCGACTTGTGAGGTGCACAATCGAGAGAGAAGATGATGGGGAGTTTGGTGCTCTCACCGGGCGCCAGAGGAGGTAGGAGGTGATCGACGGTGAGGATAGAGCGGCGGTGCATGTGGCTCGATGGCGGCGATGGAGTTTCGACGACGCTCCAGCCACGACGAGGAGAGCCTCGGGTAGAACACGCGAGGGCGATGCCAGAGGTGGGGGAGATGTGGCCGGTTCTCCATGGGAGGTGCGCTAGAGGCGGTGGCGAAAAGCTTCACTTGCGGCTAGTATTGAGGGAGAAGGAAGATGATCTCACGGGTATGAGTTGAGGGGGAAAAGGGGCTCGCGAGGCTCCTATTTATAGGGCCGAAGGAGGCCGAGGAAGGGAGATCAAGGGGGTGGCCGTTACACGCCGGAGAAGACCGCGGCGCAAATGCGACATTAAGGCACATAAAGAGGAAGATGATGGTTGTAGTGAAGGCAGTAAGGAAGTGGGGTTCCATTTCACTTGAATGTGCGGGAAAATGGAATAAACAGCTAGTCTTTAAAAGCTTCATGGGGGCAGCAATGGTGTCAGGCACTAGAGGTAGCAGAAAACAGGAGGAGGAAGAGGGGGCTGGCAAGCAGGCCCGCCTTGGCTGATGAGGACATCAACCCTAAGGATGCAACCACTACTTCGATATATTGCACTGCATCCTCTACTTTAACCACATCTTCTCCAATTGGACTTTCGAGTGCTTCACTTCTGTATTTCCCAATTGGACCTCCGGCTGATCCAATTCCTACTCCTCCAATTGGGTTGAGCTACTTCTACTCCTACGAGTCGAGCTACTTCTACTTCATCAAGTCGTACTACGTCTACATGTCATGGTGTTGCTTTACCCATTGTTGGCCCACAGGCTATGTACTCTTTTGGCCGACTTGGCCCATATGGTGGCCAGCCACCCTAGGCAGCCCCACGCCTGGCCCATGTACCTTGGTTGTCGATCCCTAGGGCGCCCACCTCCTGGCCGCCACCCCTCCCTAGGGCACCACCTCCTGGCTGAAGCCTCATATAGGAGCCGCCACCCCTTACTAGTTCAGGTTTTGTTGATTGAAGTTTAGCTTTGCTACTTTATACATTGTCCTCTTGTTCGACGAGTACAACAGCGATATTGTTCTTCGGAACCCCACTTTTCAATATAATCTTAATTCCTATTCATAATTTTAGTTCATACCTCGTTCTTCGATTGCATGCAGGAATAGACCTTCGTGATCAGGTCAATCGTGCTTCTAGTAACGTTGATAACAATCGCAGAATTGGTTTAGCGATTGTAGACATATTGGTCTTGTATGATTGGTAGCCGAATCGTGAGAGTTGTCTCCTCAAATCGACTTATCGTTCTCATCGAAAGATCAGGACACCCTTTGTCACATCATTGGCAGTGAGATAGAGAGGGGAGGGGAGGGGAGAGGAAGGAGGCTGGGTGCTGGAGTGGGCTGAGCGAATGGGCCGCGAGAAAACAGTCGAGAGGAGGGATAAAGAAGGAAATGGGTCGGGATGGATGGGTTTCAGCCCAAAAAGGATTTCTTGGTTTTTAAGACTTTATCAATTACAGAAATTGAGATAAAATAATTTGGCTTTTAGAAAATAGCAAATAGAGTTCAAAAATTCTAAAAAAAAATTATAAAAAAATCTTTGATTTTTTTAACTTAATAAAATTATTTCTAACTTAAAGTTGGCTTTTATTTTCGAACATAAATTATTTTTATTTTCTAGAAAATAGGAAAACCCTTTTTAAAATCCACAAGATTCCATAAATTAATTAAAATGTTCTTTTTAACTTTAAATCCAAAAACCCAAAAAACTCAGTAAATTTTATATTTGACTTTTAAAAACTAGGAAATTGAAGAAAAGTAAGAAAACTCTTTAAAACTAAGAAAATCCAATAAAATAATAACTTTATTAATTTTAATTTTGGTAATAGAGCTTTGGGATGTTACATGATTCAATCTTGTGCGCCATTTGAACTGGGTCATACCGTGTTACCACATGTCTAGGATGGCATGGACTTGTCTGATTAATTTATAATGTATTGACTTTGGTTTTGCAATTTGGTGGTGTGGGTTCGGGATGGATGGGTAGACTCACACAGCGCAAGAGGGGCCCCGACTGTGGTGGATGGAACCCTTCGATGGTGAAATCTTAGCGAGCGGGACTAGGTTGAGTCGAGGCATTGTAAAGGCGATGTGGTGGATGGAACCCTTCAGTGGTGAAACCTTATCGAACGGGACTAGGTTGAGATGAGGCATTGTAAAAGCCTTGTTATGATCGCTCAATCACATACAACTGTGTGACGAATCATAGCAGACGCGATGAGTTAATTGTATCTTGTGGGTAAAGATGTAAACCTCTGCAGAGTATTAAAATTGTTCGAATAGTTGTGTCCCTAGTTATAGACAATGCCTGAGGATTTCACACAAGGTATAGAGTTTTCATAAAGTTTTTGGGTGGTGGAATGGTTGGGAAGTGAGCGGGTAGTTCACTTGATGTTTCAATGAAATTGTTTACTTTATTTATTATATATTTCTAAATAGGTTTTACAATCTATTTACTATATCTTCACCAACACTTGCTTTATGCAAAAGAATCATATGACTTTTCCTTTGTTCAAGCCTTGTATGAATATATAATTGCATATTATTCTATACAACTTGCTGAGTACTCTATGTATTCACGGCTATACACATTGTTGCTCAGTTCCTGAGGAAGAACCAGGGAACCAGTCGATTGCCTGTGAGCATGTCGGATGATTTCAAGGTAGTTTATTTATGTTGCAAGATTTTATTAGTTTCTTAAGTCATACGTGGCAAGTTATATAAACCTTGACCATAAGGTCCACTGCTACTGTTTAATAATTTATGTCGTCACTATGTGCACTAGCGTGATCCTGGACTACTGCAGAATATACAAAGGGTCCAGATTTGTATATTCGGGTCCCAACACGAGTGTTTATGTATATAACCATATATAATTAATAGATTACAACATCTAAGCACCTACAAAAAATATGCTTGCATTGGAGGAAATTAATTTTACATGAGAGCTTGATAATGCAGTTGTATTCTCTCTCTCTTTAAGCACTTATGTACAAGCATCTTGCATTGTACATGCCCTAATGGCCTCTACATTGGTCTGCTAGTCTTGAATAGGTAGGGGCATAGCCACCAGGGGGATTCGTTGGGCTCAAGCCCACCATCCGCTAGTGCCAGTAACCCTACGCGAGATACCTTCATTGCATTTCATTTTTTTCTTTGCTTCTCCTATATTCATGTATAGATTTGGATCGTGCAAGACTATATTTGTCTCAATTTAGCTTAGTCCTCTTTAGTTTCTAGGAAAAAATAGCTTAGTCCTTTGAGCCTCCCTCCATTTTTATTCAAGATTCACCACTGCAGTCTTGCACGTTGAAAAATGTATGAGAGGAACTAATTACTATAGCCCTCAATTAGCACAACACCGTTCGCTTCAAATCCGACTTCCTACATTCACTATAAGGAACCCACCATTCATGCAAAGGTAGATTGTAACATCCCAAAAATCTGAATTTTGGGAAAGTATAATGAAAATAAGTGGGAGAATAATTTTGAGCATGTTTTTTGTGTGAAAAACTATTTTAGAATGATTTTTCAGCTTTTGCATAAATTAAATAGTGAAATCACATGCAATCAACAACTTGTACGAATTTTCAAGAAAATCACAGATCGGATAAAATCCTAAAAAATGTTCATAGGAAAACATAATATGTCTGGCGCATAAAAAAACCATAAATTTTGGACTCCATTTGCCAGGTACAAAAATCCGCGAAACATTAAGCCAATTTTGAAAAAAAAATCAAAAGCTAAATCAAAATTTTCGCTGGACCTTGGGCTGAAACCCAACTTGGCCCATCTCGCTCGTGCCCGCTCCAGCCCACGCTAGCACCCCTCTCCTCTCTCGCTCATAGTATGGCCCCACCCGTTCGACGCCTTCGTCCACCTCACGCCCGCCTGCTTTGCCCCTGGTTCGCTATCGCCGCCCATAGTTTTGTGCCCCGGTCACCTCCGCCAACCCTCGCCCATGCTAGCTACTCCGTCAACATGTCGTTATCTCACGCGGACAACGAGATCGAAGCTCAGCGCGAGAAAACCCGCACGCCACACCGTTTTCTCACCACTCCTCTCGCGCCATTCTCGGCCATATTTAAGCCCCTCACCATGTCACAAGCTCCTCAATTCGCCATTCTCACTTCCTACACAGAATCAAAGCATCTCGTGCTTTGCTTCGTCGGGAATAAGAGGGTCGTTCCCGACGTCGGTGAGCAAGCCTCACACGCCATTTGATCTGGCGAGCTTCCTTACCCACATCACCATGAGTCCCTTACCTCACTATTACTGCATCTTTGCTTGATGTAGCTCCGGGAACCCTGTGGCATGATCGCGCTGTCATCTTCTTCACCTTCGGCGCACACCCCATTTTGGGCCTTCGCGTCCCCGATGCTCTAGTGAGCTTGAACCTCATCTAACTGCGTTATATCACGTTCATGCTCCACTAATGCTCCTTCCTTGCTCGATGTGGACCCAAGCTCAGGGAATCACCGGAAACGAGCTCTTCTCCAAAACCAGCCGCCGTTGATTCCTTTTCTATTTGTTGTTACTCCGATGAGTCCCTGTTCGATTCTTCACTCCTGTATCATCCTTAGGACCTCAGGAATCTAATGTGTTGCTTCTTGAAGCATCTCCAATGCCACAACATGCCAGCATCGTGAGCCACCTCTACCCACCGCTGTTCAACATCGACACGCTTCTTCGGCCATCCCCTGACGTCATCTACACCCTTGGTGAGCTTCTAGAAGTTCACTAGAGCTATTGCACATGTTAGATTGGACGATTAGCTAGCGTGGCGTAGAGTTCATCGTAGTCAATAATGGGAGAACATTTTCACCACTGTTCTAGTGACCATTGGTCCTCCAGCCACTGCCTGCAGCTTCATAGCATAGTTTCCCCCTAGAGCCAGTGTGCACCATCTTTCGTCACCGATTGGCTCCAACCGCAAAAACCATTTCGGACTCAAGGAGCTCCGCCGCTTATCGTCGGTGTAGCACCACCTCCGACCATCCCTCTGGCCCCTGCCACCACCCGGTGGGATCGCCGCCGAGAGGGGAGCCCATTTTGCCCATTCTCGAGCCAAGTCACTACGCCATTCGCCACCGGCGAGCTCGCCATGGCGCTCGGGCGTGTGCTCGCTCTACCACACCTCTTTCTCTCTCTACAGTGGGCCCATGCGATAAAGAGCTGATTAGTGCTAAGTAACAGAGGTTAAGTGTAATAAGTGTATGACAGGTGGGATCAGCTGAAAAGGTTAACAAAAAACTAATTTCAAATATTTTTTGTAAATGAGTCTATGACATGTGGGACCACCTCTGTTTTATAAATAAAATCAAGAAAATAAAAGTATGAGTCACTGACAAGTAGGCCCCACATGTAAGTTAACTAAAATCAGAAAAATATATGTGAAAGTCGCTTTTAGTTCAGAGGAAAATACACTTTCTCTACTGGAAAGCGTAAACCTCAGTAGAACTCAGAGGAAAATATGCTTTTGCTATTGGAAAGCGTAAACCTCTGAAAATACGCTTTCGACATCACCATTTTTCTTAATTTCTGGAATTTTCAAACCGAAGCAAATTAAATGTTAATAGCTTTTGCATATGAACTCCAAATCAAATGAATCTTTTTTTCCCTAAAATCATGCTTTATCTTAATATGCAAAAATATTAGGATTTTGTTGCTATCAAAATTATTTTTCTATATTTAATTTGCTTCCGGCTCTTTTGATTAGACATCGATTGTTCGAACGAAATTTACAACGATCATCCATCCTCTTATTTAGAGCAACCAAAGTATGACAAGCACCCACTTTGACCATGTTGATCCTACTATTTTAATTATTGTACTTCTTTTTGCACAATCTATCATGCATGCATGCATGTTTATTTAAAATTACTATATTTAGGGATAACAGTAGTTATATTCCTATTAAATGCATGATCCTCCTTGAAATATTGATATCCTTATTGTTGTAGCCATTAGTGTATGGTTTAGACACTGTATGATGTCAAATTGGATTTTTTTGAAGGTGAATATCGCATAAATACTCAGCTGGGCTTTAGTCCTTACTAAAATTAGAAAAATGGATGATATATTGAATATGAGTTTGGGAGATTTTGAAATAATGGTCCAAAGGGGTTTACCTCTGCTATTTTTTATAAAAATAAAAATGGAAAACTTAGTTTGTGACGTGGACGAGTTATATTATAATTTGAGGAGTTTGAGAGGTGTATCTCACAAGTAGATAGGGGGAAATCCTGACCCAGGTCAATTAAGGACCGAACACTTGTATATCTGACCTAAGCGTAAGCGTACAACCACATGTACCTGTATGGGATGGCCTTAGATAATTAAATCATCGAAAACTAACCTTGCTGAAGAATCTAGACCCCACCATTATGAGTTAATGAAGTATTTTGGTGATTAATGGCAAATCTATACGTGAGACTAACACTTTTATTGATATACCTATTGATTAGTCTCAATTGGATACAAAGGTGAAAATCATGGAGGTATGCATTCGACATCATATTCTTATATCTTGTTGCATTCATCGAATCCAAAATATAGGTTGAACTTCACTAAAAGTCTAACTTGAATATGTGCATATGTTTTATTACACATTCATGTATGCACACATTTAGGGGGAGTTCACTCTATGTTTTGTGGTTTTATTAGTATTGATCTATATTTCTTTATCCACATATATTGGGGATCTCTATTTTGAAATATATCCTTTGAGTATATAAAACTTGTGTAGTTCATATATACTCATATTGCTTCATATTCAATTATTTGTGATTGTGTTATGGGACTAATGTGAGTGCTGAGTTGTTTTAAAGGCTTAGTCCTGGTTTATGGATGGTGACATGGTAATGGCAATGCAAAGACAATAGAGGAATATTGGCTAGTGGTTTGAAGATTACTTTGTGTCATTTTTGTTATGCATTGCATTTAGAGTTTATTTTGAAAGCCAACTAAGCTTTTCTCAGAAAAGTTGGTAGTACCGACGTGTTCTTGGCGGTACTACCGCACAGCGGTATGACCAGGAAAGTGGTGTGGTACTACCGCAACCCGATCGGACCATAGTCTTGTTGGCGGTTCGTTTTGACCAAGTGATCTAGTGCAGTAGTACTGGAGTTCATTGAGTGGAACTACTGCAACCCGGTTGGACCGAACAAAGAGTGGTACGTATTTTATAGAGAGACACCTTTTGGAGCATGTTTGCTCCTCTTGAAGTATGGTCGTACCGGTGCACTTTTGGCGGAACTACCGCATTGCGGTATGACCGCATGATCAATGGTGGTAATATTGTACCTGTCAAAAATGGCTTGTTTAGAAGCATTTAATGCAGGGTGATGAAGACTTTGGATGGTATCATGAGTTGATCGTCATCACGTCAAGGTTTAAGAAGAGAATGCATCATGTGTTGATACATATCAAGATCTTAAAGAAGAGATGATCATCATCAAATCAAGAGAAGACACATCATGTGTTGATGGAGGTCAAGCAAACGATGCATCATGTGTTGATGCATATCAAGACGATGACCCGGACTTAAAGTAAGATGTGCATCATCAAGCTTCAAGAAGATGCTCAAGGCAAAGGTATGACTAGCTAAGGCTAAGAATGTGTTCCTAGTTTTTTACCGGTCTTGGTGTTTGGTTGAAATATCGGATTGCTAGTATAAGTTACCGTACTATTAAGAGGGGTCATGTTTAGTAGATTGAGTCTCATCATGTGTTGATAGCTCAATCTCGCTTACTCTAGCTCTCTGTGGCATAATGCTATTATTTGCGAATGTGTTTTGCAAATAGCCGATGCTCATACGTCTAATCCTTGTAGCATGTGACTATATTTTGCAAATAGTTGAGGTCCATGTACCTACTCCTTGTCGCACGATCTAAGTTTGCAAATGTGTTTTACAAATTATTGGGATTCATGCATTTTCCTTTGGCATAGTCTAAGATTGCTTGTTGCTATTTCTTTGGACTTAGACCATGGTAGTGGTTCTTTGGAGTTATGCCTTTTGATTTGATCAAATGTGTTTTGAGATCAATCAAATAGGTGGGTTGTGTATCCCTTTGAATAAACTTTCCATAGAGTCTAATATCACTCAATTCTGACATCGAAGTCAAAAGTTATGACCTTTTTTTTAGTGTCGTCTGTGCTAAAATTGGACTGTGGTAAAACCGCCCGAGAAGAGTGATATCGCAGAGCGGTAGTACCAAACTTTGTACTGCGGTACTACCACACTAAAATCTTTAACGGCTAGTTTTTGAGCCGTTAATGCACCCGTTCGACCGTTGAACAGTAAAAACGGTAGTACCGGGGTTTGTACAGCGGTACTACCGCAAAATCCTGATTTTTTTCAGAAAATTGCTCTCAACGGCTAGTTTTTGTTGTGGGGGCTATCAATACCTCCTTGACCAGTTGAGAGATAACCTTTGGCACTCCATTTCATCTACTTGAGCTTGTGCATTCGTTGCACGTGGTGGGAGTCAAGCAAAGGGCATGGCTTATTACTCTTGGTGTTTTTCAACACCCTGATGGTGTGGAAGCGTCATGGTCTGGTGATCTTCTCAAGAAGCTTGTGAGAAGGTCCGGCGTGTTGAGCGGTTTGGTTCTCGCCATTTGTATTTTTGGTATTTTCTAAATTAGAAAATCTATTTAAAAATCTCATAAATCAATTTGGACCGAATCTCTTCAGCCCAATTCCTTTTTCTCCGCGCGTAGCCCGCTTTGCGGCCCAACTCGCGCAGCCTATTTCATTTCGCACCAGCCCACGCACGTGTGCTCCTTGCTCCCGCTAACCGGTGGGTCCCACCACGTCATCTCCTTCCTCCCGTCATCTTCTCAGCGCAAGTGTCACCCTAGACCACCATGGCTGGAGCTTGAGCTTCATCCAACAAAATCAAATCTCCAACTAAAATATCTCAGGATTTCACGTCAAACCCTATCTCGTATCTCCCTGTATCTGAATCTGTTAGAATCTTATCCCGAATCCCTTTCTATCTCTAAAACTGCGGAGTTCGATACAATTTGGGGATTCCTTATCCTGGCCCGATCTTGCGGTATAAATAGCACCCCTAGGATCGCGTTCTCGCCCTCATCCCGAACCCCCGATCAATTCCACCTTTGGAACCCTAGCGCTATTGCAATAGGAGTTTTAGGGTTTCAAAGTCGAAGCTCGTTTTCTTTGAATTGCACCGTTGTCCTTGTTGCCCCGTCGACATTGTCTACACCACCGGGTCCGCCATCACCAGATCTATCTCGCGCACCCATCCCCGCTGCTGGAGCGTCGTTGGAGCGACTTCCCGACAAAACCCGAAGCTTCTTCCCCGCTTGAAGCTCGCTTCTGACCACCACCGTTCACCTCGACCACCAGTGAGCACTTCAATGAGTTTGCATTAGCCTCCTCTACCTACTGGTACCATCCACCATCAACGAGGAGCCGTCAGTCGCCGACGACCATAAGGACCGGAGCCCTCGCCGTCAGTTGTCGACGTGGCCGTCCACGTGTGCAGCCACCTCAGCTCCTAAGCCTACGTGTCATCCAAATTGTTTATATCCACCTTGTCTATTGTTATGTCATGATCTTTTGTCACTTTAGATTGGTTAATTATTTAGTTAGTATTATCATAGCACCAACGTAGGTTGGTTAGATATGAGTAGTTTGCTTAGCCATGCAACGAGTCATCATTTCATGTGAGTTGCAAATATAAATTTAACTAAGTGAATATAGAACTTTGTGTAAAACTATGTGTTGTGTGCTATTACTCGTTGATGGCATGTGTTGCACTTAACCAATAGGGTGGGAAAGGATTTAGACTGAGGCAAGTGGTAGAAACTATGTGATATGGTGGTGCTTTGTGATTGAGAATGATAATCTTCGTGGTATAGTTAGAAATTAGAAGTCTTGTCTTGGTCAGTTAAGAACTTAACTTTGTACACCATTGACCTGAGCCTTACTGTACGACCACATACCTGGTATGGGACGGGCCTAACTTAGTAAGTTACAGATTCTTGACATTGGCTACTCAGGTTGTAGGTTAGGAGCTCAGTGATGGGCGGAGGTGTGGACTACCAGGTAGGCCACATTTATGAGCAGTTCGCTGTCTTCTGGTCCAATGGTGTGTGTCATACCAAAGCACTGTGTTTGGGTTGGTGTGATGATAAAACACAACGGGAGTGTTAATGGTTGAGATGAAGTTTCAAATTTTTTTTGTTATAGTTGGTGCTAGCTACACTGATTATATCATGTGGTAAAGTGTACAATATCTGCAGAATGTTAAACAATCTATTCGAATAGTCGCGTCCACGGTCATAGACACGCTAGGGGATTTCACACGAGAGGTAGATTTTCATAAAACAAGTGGGAAGGGACAGCTGTGTGAATTTATTCAGGAAGCTGTGTGAAAGAATTTGATTAGGCTTGGTGTCCTTTGTGAAAATAACTGTTAAATTATTATTATTTATTTGTTTTCATTATGCTTCCAACCTATTATTTGTATTCAATTGCAAATGCTGCTTTTGTGCAAAAGAACCACAGAACCTATTTCCTTTGGAAAAAGCCATCATCTATAAATTGTATTCTGTGGTATAACTTGCGAGTACGGTTGTGTACTCATGTTTGCTGCAATCATTCAACAGAAGTGGAGGAGTCATCGCCCGCTTTCGAGGAAGAGTTCTATGACAGTGTTGATCGTTAGGTCTTGATCCCAGTCGGTAGCCTGTGGTGAATCAATAGGTTTCCAATGAGGTTTATTTTGTTTCGCTGCTGCTTATTTAATTATTGCCAGTCCTACGAGGCTTAATAAGTGTAAACTCGACCATAAGGTCAAAAATATTATTTGCTATTTAATTTATCGTTTATGTTATTATTCGACTTGCGTGGATTGATATTCATCTATGTTGATACTGTGTGCACTAGCGTGATTCTAGACTAGTGCAGAATACACAAAGGATCCAGAATTACATTTTTTGGCCCCGACAGTGATGTAAAGGCTTCGATACCGAACAAAGTAGAGAATTTGTATGCTGTGGGTAAAGTTGTACACCTCTACATAGTGTAAATCTATTTAAATAGCTGTGCTCATGGTAATGAGTGTGCTAAGTATAGTATTGCAGGATATAGTCTTGGTTTTTGCAAACACGGTTCTTGCTAGGAGATGAGGGAATGGTTTTGTCATGTTATTTGAGTTGAGTGCCATGTCTATGGCTGTAAATAAGATGTTGATCGCAGCCGAGGAGGGTTGTGATTTGTTATTTATTCAAGTACTTACTTGTTGTTCAATATTTATTTAACTGCTCTTAAAATTTTTGTTACAAAGCCAACCCCTGAATATCTCAGTCCGAAGGATCGTGTGGACCGAGGGAGTCTAGGAGTCTTCGCGCCTTGCTATCTTGAGGATCTGCAACATCTACGCACGTGAGCTGCAGGATACTGTCTTCTGTTACCATCCTCGATCCTCCACTGTGGATCTCCCAGCTTGCTATCCGTCTATAGATGGAGAACACAATGCTACAGTGGTGCACCTTGCCTAGTTTGCTGCTGCTCAGGAGGAGTCCTTAGAGATGGCTGCCACAGAGTTGGAGTGCGTCCACGAGACACTACAGATGGTAGAGGAAAGGTTCGTAGTACTAGAAGAAGCACTGTACGGTCATCACAAGCACGAGGAGGAGCCAGAAGAACCTGAAGAGCTGGAAGCAGATCCAGAAGAAGAACCTGAAGAAGAGGAGGATCTAGCAGAGCCTGAAGAGCCGGTTGTGCCTGCACCAGATACGCCTGTTCCTGCTGCACCAGTCCCGAGGCATCTTTATTTTGTATATATGTATAGATGTGTATACCAACGTTGTGGATGTGTGTACTAGCCACTGATCATGAGACTAGTACGGTACACACACGAGAGCTTCGGATATTCAAAGTCTGGGGTCTGATAGTGCTTGGTATCAAAACCATACTAACTATAGGACAAGCCTTATTTAGAATGGTTGATTAGGAATTGGTTTTTAAAAAGCAATATATTTAATTATTAAAAAAATAGTTGTGAAAATTTAGGAATTTTTGCTACTCTTACCTCTGCTAGCATTCTCCTCTCATCCAAGTCATCCTTTTGTTATATCCTCTCATCTTCCTTCAAATGATCCTAGTTTTGGGAGAAGATATGCCCTCTAAAAATAAATATTTTTAACCATATTTAAAACATTAAACTAGAGCCAAAATGTTTTGGAAAAATCCCTAGAACATCCTACAAGAAGGTCTTTTGAAAACCCATTCTTAAGCTCGCAAACATATCACTCTAGATGACTCTTTACAAAAATTTGAGAACCTAGTTATATTCTAAAAATGGTGTGACGTACTATCCTTTAACCCCCTCCTACATTCCTTTGGTGTTTAAATTGATTAGATACTATAGAGGTCTATTTATACATAAAGACCAAGAGGTGGTATAAAATGAAAAATGAGCTCTAGGACTATAACTAGAAACGTTGAAATAAAAGTGTAAGATTACATGTTGCTATGCCTTTTCCTTATCTAGTATCATTTCTTACTTATGTCTCTACATATGGCATATAATTAATTACTAACTCTTGCTTTTTCTTAAAATATAGATGTCGACCTACTGAGAGCCACAGTACCGCACTAGCGCCTTTGAGGAGGGTACACTGTAGGACACCTTATGGGTAATGCTACAGCGTATCTACTGGCCCCTCAGTATGTCGAACCCGGGAGCGAAGGATCCCGAATTCTCTGTGTTCATACACCGGTCCAGGATTTCCAGTGTACACAGTCTTACAAAATGGATATCACAATCATATCACGAAAACTTAAATAACATTAAGTAATTAAATGTTTAATACAAATGAGTCTGAAATAACAATATCAAATGCCAAATGAATAACACAGCGGAAACATAATAATAGAGGTGAGCCACACGATGCGCCACAGGCAATCGTCTGGGTCGAAGGCCTACTCGTCCGGATCCTTACCATCGGGGAAAAAATCTTGTCTTGAATAAGATTTATTCAGCAAGAGTGAGCATAACTACCGTGCTCGCAAGCTACACCCAATATTGAATGGAAATGTATGCATAAGGTAACAAATGAGTATGGTAGGGGTTGTTTTTGCGTAAAGCAACATTTTCAGTTTAAATATCCATAATAATTTCTAAGGCAATTTTATACTATGACAAAATTCATATTTTAAAATGATGATGTTGTAATATGGATAACCTCCAATGATAAAGTGAAGGATTCCCTCCTAACACTTGGCTTCTCGCCCAACTTTTCATAAGGATTAACCATCCTCAACATTTAATAAAGCATTTAAAAACCAAAAATAATTCTAACTTTAGTGGCCCTGCTAGCATGTCCATGACCGCGGACGCGGCTATTCGAATAGTTTCTACTCTACAGAGTTGGTACAACTTTACCCACACGAGATGACATGCTCGTTATGTCGGCCACTACACGCTTTCGTAGGCGTGTGACTGAGCAATTATCATGAGGCCGTTACAATGTTCTGTCCTAGTGTACTCATGCCCGCTAAGGTTTCGCCCCTTTGGACTAACCGTCCTCCGGAAGCCCCCTCTTGCGCCAAGTAGGAATAAAAGTCTAACCGACACCCACATATCAACATGACATAAATACACTAAAGCATTACAAATTAATTAGCCAAATCTTGCCCATACAGGACGTGTGGTGGTACGGTAAGGCATAACATTAAGCGGCTCAAAGACCGGTCCTTAATTGACTTGTGCGTCATTCCTACTAACAGTGGGCCTTAATCTTAACGAAACCCTAAAATCAGATTTTATTGATTTTCTTGAATTATTTTCTAAAGGAAATACGGTTTATTGCAAGGTGACGTCGTGAGGAATTTCTTTTCCGTAGAATTATTTTCCTAAAGGAAATTATTTCCTTCCTCGACATGTGGGCCTCTAGTCAAAGACTAGGTCCACGGCTTAGTTAAGGGTTCATGGTGAACCGGTTCATGGCTCTGATGCAGCGGGGTGGGGTGCTTGTGTGTGCAGGTGGCGTGGCACCACGTGGCGGCGGCGTGGCGCGGAATCTGCGAGTGGCACCAGCGTGGCTGCACGTGGCCATGCCACATCGGTGGCGGCCGGCGGCTTCGGTGCAAGCTTCGCGGCGATAGGGCTCCGGTGAAGTGCGGTTGATACCAAAGGAAGAGGAGCGATGCGAACATGATGCTCACGGGGTTGCACAAGCGGCGGAAGATCACCGGCGGCGAGTTAGCGGCGTGGTTGGAGTGGCGTCGCGGCGTTCGGTGGAGCCGATCAATCCGTGCATAAATCGCACCCACCATTCGACCATTTCGCCCAAGTCCAAACCCATTTTTGATTTTATTTTGAATAAAACTCTCTTTATAAATCCATGTGGTAAAACAATACCACAATGTCAAGTTTGAAACAAATTTGTAGGAAATTTGGTTAAATCCTCCCAAATTCTTTAAGTGTGAACTAAGCCTGGCTAAGCATACGTCTAATTTTGTTATTATTTTGTCTATGGTGTCAAGGTAGTCAAGTACAATATCCAAATTGTTCATACAATAGAACATGGGAGTAACTATATATGAAACAGGATATTAAAATATTTATACAAACATATGCATGCAATAAATAATTTAAAAACTGAAAATAACTTACAAATACTGGGGGCAATATGGTCAATGGTGTAACTTGCCTTCGTTGATGTCTTGGAATTCTAGGTCTTCAGATTGGTCGAACTCTCCTGAGTCGTCGAAGTCTAAACGCGAAAATATGATAAATTCAAATAAATTCAAAATCATAGTTCAAATTAACACCAAATTGAAATATTTTGGTTTAGTTAGCTAGATTATAATTTTATACAAATTTTGCAACTTGAATCACCCAATTTGGAGTTCAGATGCAAAAGTTATGAATTTTTGACGTTTTAAACCAAAATCTGAAATTTAATTGAATTTCCCGAATTATTTTTCTACTGAAAAATCTATTTATTGCGCAATGCTGACGCCAGCGAGGGATTTTCGAAATTTAAATGAATTAAAAGAATTTCTGGCACGTGGGACCCACATGTCGGTCTCACGGCTTATGTGAACCGAGTCCACGGGGAATCGGCCGGTTGGGACTGCGTGGCTTGCCACACAAGCAGCCACGTGGACTGCCACATGGCGGCCACGCACGCAAACGTGCCGAGGTGGCGCTGAAGTGGCGCCACGGTGGCGTGCCACGTCGATGCCGAACGGGGGCGGTGCTCGGGTTCCAAGGAACCGGCGATCGGCGGCGTCTCACCGACGACGAGGGGTACCAAAAGAGAGGGGATGCGAAGGGAAACTCGGTGCGCTACCTGGCGACGGAGCGGCGCGACGAGGTGGTTGGCGGCGAGCGAAGAAGCGGCGGCGAGGTTCGTTCTTGCGGCGGCGCGGCGTTCCGGTGGAGCTCCGGCGAAACGTAGGCGAGCACCAGGTGCGCGGTGATGTGGCGAAGACGATGGTGGCGTCGGCGAGGCGAGGGCGTCGACGACGGCGACGAGATTGGCGGCGAAAACTTGCAGCCTAGCAGCGACGAAACCTCAGATTGCGACGAGCTCGCGGCGGGAGAGGGAAAGTGAGTGGGGGCGCCGGGTGGAGTGAAGAGAGGGGCGCCCGGGGCTCCCTTTTATAGGGCGAGAGGTGGCCGGGAGCGGCGGGACGACGTGGGAGCGTGCGGCGGCGGTTGCGGCGCGTGGGCGAATCGGCCGCGAAGAGAGGGGGAGAAGGTGGGGAGTGAGGGCGGTTGGAGGTGGCGGAGCCGTTGCGCACGTCCTCACGTGAAGAGGGGGAGGAAAACGTGGTGGGGATCGAGCTTCCGTGCGGGCGCTAATGGCGGCGGCGACTCGGTCGCGCGAGGAAGGAGGCGGGGGAGAAGAAAACGCGTGGGCGTCGGATCTTGATCCGACGGTGCGGAGAGTTGGGTGGCGTGGGGCGGTGCTGGCCGTTTGATCGCAATCGAACAGCGGGGGTGAGAAGAAGAGAGAGGAAGACGCGTGTGTTTTTGGTGTCCGTCCGATGTAGATCGGACGGTGGGAGAGAGAGGGAGATCGCGCGGGAGGAATGGGCCATGCGAGCCGCGCGCGGGGATGGTTTTGGGCTGAGGCTTTTAGGTTTCGGCCCAAGGCCATTTTGAGGATTTTCTTTTGTTTTTCTATTTGATTTAATTCTGGTAATTTCAAATTGACTTTAGAAAATATCAAATAGTTCCAAAAATTATGGAAAAATTCACAGAAATTTCCTTATTTATTTTGGACTTAATAAAATTATTTCCAACTTTATGTTGGCTTTTAATTTTGCAAATAAATTTGTTTTGACTTTAAAATAATTATAAAAGCTTTTTAAAAAATTCCAGAAAATTCCACAAAAATAAATAAATTTTAATTTTTACTGAAATTTGAAATTTGGGTTGTTACACAGTACACGGTCTTTAGCACGCCTTCCAGTGCAGTGTCCATTGAGTACCTCACCCAGGTGCTCATCCAGGGACGACACTTTGGAGACCTCTCTTTCCGTTACTACGGGCGGGGCTCTTGCATCTTGATGTCGCTTTACGATGTGGCTTACGTCACCATTGTTCGCCTGCGACACGAGCTGCCCGAGTTGGAGGACATGTTTTTCCACTTCCCCGCATAGACGGTGGATAAGGAGGAGCACACCTACCGTGTGGAGGGTATGCCATTGCTCAATCCACACCTGCACCTCGCCAGTCTCGTGAGATCACTCGATGGATATCTCTATCGTGTGTCTCGCGATCTATTGGAGGCTCGCCAGAGGATCTCCACACTCGAGGACAGTATCGCTCCGATGGTGGCCCAAGGGATCTTTTCGCGAGAGCTATTGTACGGGGAGGATGCCATACTAGTACCTGTTGAGGAGTTGCCAGAGCCCACCATCCACATCCGGTCAAGTACCCGACGTCCCCGTATGTCAGCTATCGATCACCGCCGTCGTGTGATGGCCATCTACTCGGATACGGAGGAGCCATCGCGAGCAGTGCAGAGACGTCATCTTCTCATGACGGGCGTTAGGAGATCGAGTTCATTGGCCCTTCATCCTCGGCTTCCTCGGAGTCTTCACACGGCGCCCGACACGACCACGATGACTAGATTTAGACTAGTAGTCGGGACCTCACTATTATGGGATTAGTGTAAGCACTTTTGGGTATTTTGGTATGTTAAAATATGTAAGGTGTGGTGTATGATGATTGTAATTTGCTACTTATGATGGTTTATTTGCATATTTTGTGATTCTTAAGCACCGACCATGCCAACCATGTAAAAACTTGACTAGTATATTAAAGTTTCATGAGAGTTGTTCTTATGATTTTAAAACATGCATATTTTAGTTTTAGATGATTTATTTTAGTATGGGATGATGTTACTTGCCGACCCACTTAACTTATGCTTATCCCCCCCCATCCTGTGCACATTTATTCACCTACATGTTGTATGAACAGGATGCCGGTAACACGCTCTGTTAACCAACTCATGGCTTCGAGAGCTGCCTCCAGATCATAGCAACCAGAAGGCGAGGTCCCTAGTCCTCCACAAACTAACCCATTGCATCCATCTTCTCCTGGGGATTAACACACCGCTGAGGAAGTGGAAGTGTTGCCTCCACCACCCATAATGGTGCAAGTACTCGCCATGATCGAGCAAGGGCGGCAGACGAATACTTTCCTACTGCAACAATTGGTGCAGAACACCACCAACATGGGCACTGCAGCCGAGGAGGGTTGCGATTTGTTATTTATTCAAGTACTTACTTGTTGTTCAATATCTATTTAACTGCTCTTAAAATTTTTGTTGCAAAGTACTTTGTATCGATATTGCAAATAAAACTTGTTTAATGCTGAAAATAACTTGTAGCATAGAGCCTCATCCCTTGTTAGCCATGCTATATATATATATATATATATATATATATATATATATATATATATATATATATAAACTTTGTGATACACTACAAGTCTTGCTGAGTACGCAATGTACTTAATCTTGCTTAAATTGTTATTCAGAGTTAGAGGATGAGCCTATGCCAAACGACGTGTTCTTCGCACGCGGTACCAGAGGGTTCATTGACGTGTCTTTCTAGGACTTGTTTCTTGTCGATTGCCCGAGGATTCGGATGGGCATACCGCTGGACTTTTTGGACTTTATACATATTATGCTTCCGCTATTTCATTCGCTACTTCCGATATTTGAGCTTTTATTTGGCTGGTTGGCCCTTGTGATGTAAAGTTTGTAATCGTTTAAGTTATGTATCATATTAGTTTCATTTTGTATGTATGTATATATATATAGATGTGTATGCCAACGTTGTAGATGTGTATACTAGCCACTGATCATGAGACTAGTACGGTAAATACATGAGGGCTTCAGGTATTCAAAGCCTGGGGTCCGACACAGATGATACGCTTCCTATGAAGATGTATGCTTTTATAATCTATACTCCATCGACAAATATCATGTACTGCAGTACTAGATCCCAGGGGTGAATCCATTGGGACTTCGTTTGCCCCCTCGCGGCGGTGGCAAATTGAGGGAGGGAAAGATGGGAAGTCATATGAAGACAAAAAAAAATGTATCAACAGTCAACCCACAACTGAACGGGCAACTAGCAACCACCCCACCCCACCCACCCCACCAGATAAAATGAGTACGGTGTACCTGAGAAGGCACCAGGCAGAGTTGAAACCCTAACGGAGTAGCGGCGGGCCAGTGGGCGACGACGGGTCGGCGGGCGCGCGAGGAACTGGGGAAACCGGGGCAGTGGCGTGAGGAGGTGCGGCCCAGTGGACGGTTGGAGGCTGCGTGGCGCGAGGGGAAGCTCGAGCCTACAGCCTGGGGCGACGGGTAGCGACGCAATGAGCCGGAGCCGGGGAGGGGGAGGATGGAGAAGAGGAGGAGAGCAGGGGATCCGCCAGGATGCGACACGATGAGCCAGAGCCCAGGAAGGGGAGGGTGGATGAGCCGAGGAAGGGAGGGGATCTGCCGTGACGGGCGTCGTCGCGACGAGCTGCTATGGCTAGGATTGGAGGGCGGAGGCCGAGGAGAGGAGGAGGCGAGGACAAAGCCACAGAGAAGGGGTCACCAGGTCAGTACCTTCATTGCACTTGTCTTTGTTTTTTTCTTTGTTTCTCTTCTATTTATGGATGAACTTGGATTGCGTAAGAGTAAAAGACAATATTTGTGTCAATTTAGCTTAGTACTTTGATCTCACCCTCTATTTTTTTCCCTAGCTTCACCACTCTGTATAGGGCAGCACATCTCACCACCACTGGTCTGATTGCCTCTACGCCATTGTCAACCACTCCATTCATCCATCAACCATGCTCAACTTTAGTTTCCTCTCAACTTTTTTTTTGTCATGTCTTTTTTTTCTCAATCAGAAGGAAGACGAACACGCGCACACACATCACGCGTGTGTGTGGGAGTGCACCTTCTTAGCATACGTCTAGACAGACAGAAGCCGGAAATAAATTCGTGGCCTCATAAAATTTCTACTGAAGCACACTCACATACGCATAATAGGTGGGCATCAGGATTTAAACCCTATTGAGTGGAGTCGTACATTTACAACTCTACCCCACCAAGAGTTTGCTCCTTTTTGTCGGGTGGTGTTTTTAGTGTAGTGCAAAGACGCACACATCATACTTCCATTAAACTGGTACATACAGACAACATGCTGGCATGACAATGCAAAAACTTTGTCTGAAACAAATTAACAATGCGGTCAGTTAGGCCACATACCACATTTTCTAGTCTAATAATGGCCAATCGCTTTCTAGATAGCGTATAAAGCATTCCACTGTCCGGTAGAAGAAGAGACGTTTTTATTTTACTCGAGGTGACTGGGACTCACCAAGACCAATTGACTACCGAAAGAGTCTTTTACCACTTTATTATCAAGAGTCCGTGACAATGAGGCGTATAAGGCTACTCCCAATACTCCACCTTGGTAAGTATCTTAAGACTCCACATAAGCAAAAATCTGATATGACACTGTAATTAAGGAAGAGAGAGAGCAGCCTAGTATCTTATTTAGATACCACTCATACACAGTATCCTAGGTAGAAATAGTGGTAAAGACATCTATATCAAATGCATAAGATACAACACTCTAGGATACAATGCATTGGGAATGTGGTATCTAAATATCTTTCATGCAATAAGAAACTACAATAAGAAACCACCTATTGGGAGCAGCCTAACAAATTGCATCATGGTCCGCTCGCTTTAAGTGTAAATTATTTTCTTTAAAGAAACCCTCTTAAAGTGGAAATAATTAGTGTCAAGGTCAGGCCATGATGACCGGATTCTTTTTTCCCCATTTTTTTAGACGAGTTGTTTCCATTTTCTACGTGTCGCATGGAGCATCTGACTTCAAGTGCCAAAAGAAAACCCATGATAATACTATCTTTTTTTTTTTGGAAAGGATAGTGCTACATTAATCGTAATTTTGCTGTGGAGCAAGAGCAACAAACAAATTCAGCAGATGCCCCAGTGCACTCTTGGTGGATCATTTGTCAGCGGATGTTTCGAAATTTTCTGTAAACAAATTGCATTTACCTCACAGTAAGTTGTTGAGAAGCAAACCATTCCACATGGCTTAAGGATGCTATTATATAATTGATGGGGATTGAATGAAACTACAATTTGGAGAGATCAATTGAGACATCTTTCTCTTAACAAAGTTTGGAGCTCACTAATGTGGGCATTTTACTTGGTGACTAAGAGATGCTTTTCCTCCCGGGTGATTCAGTGACAAGGGTCCCTCCATCATCGGCTTTTCGCCCACTAGCTTCACTGGTTCATCAAGAACACGATGACCCACCTTTACTCCAAGTGTCCTTATCCGTCCCTACGCAAAATCGCGGCCTTTTTTAAGAAGAGAGTTGGGGGCAGACAGGTTCGAACCATCCTGAAATTCTAATATTATCACTGATCCTTGTGAATATTACTGATTCAAACAATCAGTGCGATGTAAGCGCGCGCGAATGAACTGCCACGCATTGAATTCAGAACTGAGATTATGTGCCGCGCTTGTTTTCCATGGGATGCTGACACGGCTGCAAATAGGTCGCCGAGGACAATTCGTGAGATACGCGCGCACACCGGCCTAGACAAGGTAAAACGGCAGCTGCAATTGACTACCGCAATTGTCCTCTCCTCTCACGTAGTTCATGCAAGCGGTAGGCTGCGGCCAGCCATGCACTGCTATCCATCACACGCAGAGTCCATCTTTGCAGCCTAGGTACAGCACATAGACGCAAGGCCCAGCCGTCCTGGTTGTGGCATGTCGCAAGCCAACTGTCTAAAAAAAGGAAATTGTATACTGCTCTGGATAAATAAAATCAAAAGGTTTGTTAAGGAGTACTCGAGTGTTTTTTGGGTTTGTGAGTATTTAAGTTTTTTTTATCTATGCTATGTTTGGTGATATTTCACTAGAGAAAGAGACAAAATGATCTCATGCATTGAATCTAGTGTTGAACCTCTATTCTTGCCTTAGGGTTCTAGATCTGAGAGAGAGAAGAGAGGAGAGGGAGAGGGTACCGTCCGATGCGTTGGAGGAGGAGGTGTCCATGGCGGAGCAGCGGTCGGGGAAGAGGAAGACGGTGGCGGCGGGCCGGATCCAGTGACGGTGACGGTGACGGCGATGGACTTCCCGCCGCTGACTGCACGACCCTCTAGATCGGTTAGGGTTTGTCGGTGGGGGGTGTACGGCTCAGACGAACCTCGTATCTCGAGCCGCCGGCCCCCACCCTCTATTTATTGCGCAGCGCGACGGGGGCCCATCAGCCAGTGGTTGAGCTGGGCGCCCCCGATCAGAGCGCGGATCAAGGCCCGATTAGCCGTTGGGCTAATCGGCTGAGATCAATCTAACATTCTCCCCCTTGATCTCAATCTATGCTTTAACTTTAATTACTTTTGACTTTACTCATTCCAACACAGATTAGTGCACAGAACATGTCTCATCGTCACGGTCAATCGCCGATAGATTTAACAGCTACAATACACCTCTCTGTTCTGAAATAGTTACTTTAATCTTTTGGACCATCTTTTAGTCCAGGAATCATAGGCTTTCCCTTAAACCCATGCCGGCTACATGTTCTCTGAACACGTTGGGTGGTAAGCCTTTAGTAAGCGGATCCGCTAACATCTTTGCGGTACCTATATGCTCAAGACTTATAATTTGATCCCGAACTTTATCTTTCATAACATAGTACTTTATGTCAATGTGTTTGGCAGCACCACTTGACTTATTGTTGTGGGCATACGTTACTGCGGGTTCATTATCGCAGTACAACTTAAGTGGTCTATTGATATCGTCAACCACTTTTAAACCGGTATGAACTTCTTTGCAGTTCACGCCTCGTAGCCTCATAACATGCTACAAACTCGGCATACATTGTGGACGATGTAGTGACAATTTGCTTTGAGCTTTTCCACGATATAGCTCCTCCAGCGAGAGTGAACACATATCCGGATGTCGACTTTCTATCATCTCCAGCATAATCAAAGTCTGTATACCCCACTATATGGAGTGAATCTGATCTTCTGTATGTCATCATGGGACCTTTTGTTCCTTGCAAATAACGCAAGACTTTCTTTATCAATTTCCAATGTTCTATTCCAGGATTGCTCTGGAATTTGCCAAGTAACCCGGTAACAAACGCTAAGTCAGGGCGCGTACACACTTGAGCATACTGCAAGCTTCCGACAGCTGAAGCATATGAAACCGATTTCATTTGATCGAGCTCGTACTGGTTCCTGGGGCATTGAAAATCCCCATATCTGTCGCCCTTGACTATAGGTGCAGGTGAAGGACTACATTTATGCATATCAAATTTCTTTAAGACTTTCTCTATGTATGCCTTTTGTGACAGTCCCAATGTCCCTTTGTTTCTATCCCGGTGAATTTCGATCCCTAGAACGAATGAAGCTTCACCAAGATCTTTCATATCAAAGTTTGAGGACAAAAACTTCTTTGTCTCCAGTAGCAGACTAACATCACTACTAGCTAGTAGGATATCATCCACATACAGAGATTAGGAAGATAAACTTTCCATCTTTAAACTTTGCATAAACACGCTTGTCCTCTACTAACTCAACAGTATCGTTCCTCAATCGTTGGGCTAATCGCAAGTGAGAGTATCACGAACCAGCCACCAGTTGTACCAGTTTCTTTGCTGCATTGGTAAGAACTTGGTATAAGCTTGAGTGTGAGTGACTTGATTTGAGCCTCTAGATCCTAGTAGTTGATAGGAACATATACTTGTGTTTTGTTCCTTGTTTTCTACTAACAATGATAGGTCTGTTCAAGTTGGTAGATTACGATGTCATCGCGGACAGGTTTGAACTTAAAGGGAAACAATTACCTGCATACATAATGCCACTCACCGCTGAGAGTACGTCGTTGGACTACTTTCTTTGGGTTACTATGTTAGAAAGCTACTTTGAAAGACAGGACCTTGATCCTTATGAGAAGATGACCATGGCAAGGACGGCGCTGATCGGTGATGTTCAACATTGGTGGTTGAATCTGGAGTACCACTTCATGTACACATGGGAGCAAATGAAGAAGAAATTGCAACGTCGATTTGTACCTCCACCACCCACAGTCACAAGCGAGGTGCAAACTAAGGTAACTGAAAATGCTAACATTGTTTTAGCTCCTACTCCATCTACAGATACCGCCGAGGCGCTTGCAGAGATAAAGGATGATCTGGCGCATCTTATGTCATTAGAGGAGAAGCTTAAGGTACCTACATTAGCTGATGAGGACGATAATGACAAAGGTACTGATTTGGTGCTACAGCAAAACTTAGAGCAACTTTGTGAGTGTATACCTGCTATAGTGCAATCTTTTGATATTCCTTGTGTTGACTTGAACGAACCATGTGCTGGTCTGAATTCTCATAATTTTGCATATGTCGAATTAATTACACATAAGGAAGTACTTGATAGAATATCCCCTGCTGATGCTTTGTTCTATATCATACTTAATGATCTAATTAGTTTGGTGTGCTATGGAGAAAGTTTCTGAATTTTCATCTCTAAATTTTCTTTCTAGCACGTACACCTACTATTTTAAATTAATTGGAGATTATGGTGTACACAATCAATTTCTGGTATATCGAATATGCATCACTTATAATCAAATGGATGAATTGAAACTTACTGTTTTGGACAACAATTCTTGTGTGCTGAATCTTGTTCAATATGAGAGTAAAATAAAATTTAGTGCTCATCCCATGCCTATGTGTTCACCTTTTATTGCACCATATAGTATGGATAATCTGAATGAAGTGTTGGGATACGGGTAGGCTACGCTAGCAACAATTCAAAATTTCTACCACGTAAACCAGGTGTAATATCCCGAAAGTGAGATAAGCGAATCGCCGGGAGAGATTTAATTAATCGGGAGAGAATAAATTGAATCGGGAGAGTGTTTCTTTCAGCAAATCACCAAATCAGAAAATAAGAGGGGTTTTCCGCTTGTATGGCAACTGCCTCGGCCTTCGCCCATGTGATTTGGCCGGCCAAAAGGGGAGGCGCCACCCTCCCCAAACCCTAGCCGCCCTACTCCTCTCCCCTCCTCCACCCTTTGGCCGCCACCTCCTCACCCTCCTCCTCTTGCGCCCTCCTCCCGGCTGCCTCTCCTTGCGCCTCCCAAGTTCCTCCAAGATCCTCCATTGTTGCCGCCAAGAGAAGAAGAAAGGGCACCTTGCACCGGCCAAAGAAGAAGAAGGGAGGAAGAAAGAAGGAGAAGAGGAAAAGGTGGATCGCCATCCGGGTTCGCAACTGCAGCGGCTTCAAGGGTAACACATTGTTCTTGTTGGGTAATTAGTCTTGGAAGAGATATCGGTTAGTCTTTGGTTAGATTGCAATCCTGCTGTATTGCAGATTTTGTCCAGTATCTTGCGCGGTCGATTTCATGTGGTTAGAGGCAGAATTAGGAGTTTGGATCTCCTAGAGAGTTGTAGGTTATGTTCTTAGATTTCTTTGGCCGCCAAGATCGCCCAAATCCGATTAACGGTCTGTGAGATATGAATTTTCTAGTGTTGCTGTCATGTGGTTCTGTCAGTTTCTGGCAGTCTGTGGTAATTTGGTTAAAGTTGCCATTTAAAAGGAGAATCAGGGGATCTCAGAATAACGAAAAATGTGGGTAATTTCTGCACCTTTTCATAGAGATAAAGAACACGAGATTTGGACTTTTGTAGCAAAAGTTATGGTGGTTTAAGCGCACTGTCCAGAGAACCCGACGAGAATTCATGTCGTCGATGTTTGGTTTGATAGGGAAGTTAAGGGCAGAATCAAGAGGGCTCCCCAACTAGGTTTATTTAGGTAATTCAATTACCTTTTCAGAAAGTCTAAGAGCATCTCAATTGGACTCCTGAGCAGGAAGTTATGTATTTTAGAATATGGCTGTTTTAAGAAGCACCAAAACGATCGCTAGAAATTGGGGTTTTGTTAACACTTGAGAGTTAGCGAGTTTTGTTGTGTTATTATTTATGCTCTTGGTCCAGAGTGTTGGTCTTAGATTGGGATACCTTTATGTTCAGTGTGGAGCGCGGTTCCGAGGCAGCACCTCTTCGCGTCCACCATTCTCGCACGGTTGAGGCAAGTGCATCGTTTGTATTTTGTTGTGATTTGCTTAGATATGAATGCGTGTTGATGCATGTTAATGTCGTATGGCTGTGAACAAGCGTGCATAACAAGAATGGTGAATGTTCAAAGTATGGCTTTGCATTATCCATAAATGTCAAGTATTGCTTTTGGTACTTTGATGATGAATAGTATTGGTACATGTGCATATTGATATCATGTGGAGACTCGGTCTTGTGAGGACCAAGTATGCACAACTTTGAAGAATTTATTTGATGAAATGATTATGAGGAATGATCTGCAAGTATTCGGCTTATATGTAAGCTTGCAAGATGGGATTGTGATGTATCTTGACAAGATAGCCTTGCTTACTGTTAATGAGATGAATTATTTTATCTTGATGATCATAGTTATGGTTAAATGGTTCTACCGCATGTTGTTATTGCTTACATGATAATAAGAATATGATGTATTCTCGCTATGCATATGTTATCATGGTGCATATGCATGTTGAGAGCATACAGTGCCTGGGTCACGTGGTGACCAAGCACATCTGATTGAGGTCCCCGTCATGTAGATGACGGTTGAGGTCCCTACATTCGTGGAATGTGGGCTATGAATATAAGAGGTCCCCATCATTAAAGTGATGGGCAAAGGTCCCTATACATGTGGTGTATAGGCTTTTGGTCCCTGTGCAAGAAGGCACAGCATGGGTATGCAAATGATTTGCATACTTCGCACACTGGTAAAATGCAAAAGTTAAAGAGAAAGAGAAAGTGCACTTGAGCATCTTGCATCGCATGAGTATATGACATGTTTTTATTTGAGATGGTATATGGATGTTGATGATTACAGAGTCTATGTTTTTATTGCCATTTAATGTACTTGCTGGTCTTTGACTCACTCTTTCTTTGTTGTGTTTTTAGGTACCCCTTTACAAGAACGACATGCATGGGAGGGAATAGAAGTGGTTGCACAATGGCACGAATTACTCACATTTGGACCGATAGATTGATAAATTAGTAGTTGAGTAATTGCATGAAGGATTTCTTATGATTACTCACTATGCATGCTATAATTTGTAATAGAGTTGATTAGAGGATTATGATTGTCATTCTGTTTATGTTTTAGTTGTTTAGCATGCTATGGAAGTTGTAGTGATGATTAGCATAGTTTTGGCTATCTCTTGTTTATGCTGGAGGTTGGATTAACTAATTATGTTATATTTAAATGTTGGGACCTCTAGTTTAGTAACTAAACAAAGGAGGTTCTATCAGATTTTAGAGATTTGTTTCAATATTAAAAATGTTATTGTGTTGGTTTAGTAGCATTCCGCACTCATGTGGGTGGGGTGTTACACCAGATGCCAAGCAAGTTAGATGATCACAGATCATTACCACACGACGCGCAGCGTGCAAGTAGAGTCGAGCACCTAGTCCGACGAAGAACGCGCCGATGTAGTGGTCGAGATGATCGCCCAACGCCCTCGTAGTCGATCGCCTCTCCAAGAATCTCTGGTTCCTTGTGAAGATTGCGGATCGCCCTCAAGACAAGAGCGATCGCAGAGCACCTCTCACAGATCCACACGCCCAGAGAAGTAACAACCGACGCGTGTGCTAGCACCAAGTCGCACGGAAGGCTCTTCAAGAAGATGGCGGCTAGATTTCGTGAAACAACGACGTCTCTCTCCGTCTGCTCACACCAACAATAGCCTCAAGCAACTCCTTATATAGTGCCCGTGTCGGATCCTATCCGAACACGCTTGACGAATCGTATTCGCATCGATTTGTTCCAACCCATTAAGTGTGTGACCGTTAGGTTTGTGTGTAATCTGCCAGACTGGAAACCCTTTCCGACCACGAGTCGAAGCGGTACCTCCAGCGTGACAACGATTCCGAATACACACAAATTATATCGGACGAACCTTAATGCAATATGATTCGCGACTAGGTCCTCATCACTTGCGCACTGTGTCCTATCTCTATACGACCAGATTCGCATTCGGTCACCACGATTCAGAACTCCTTACAACGTGTTTCACCACTCTGTTATTTCGCTCGACCATTCTACGACTTGCTCGTATCACCATACGACTTGTCCGACCTCGATCGAACTAAGTGACCTACTATGGTATTCTTCCTTTGCCTCACGATATCCGGTTGAACTCGGTGAGATAATGTCATCCATGGATGCTCAATACTTTTCGATCGAGTTGTTGGATAACCTTACGTGGTCGAACACTTCACCACTAGTGGTATGGCCATGCACTTTCTTTTATCCGACCACTTGAGGCCCCAGACATCTCTCCGTTATGTTAGGAGGGCAAATCTCATATCCGACACCACATCTCTCCGCATGTTTCATAGCATACCCGAAAGCTACCTTTATAACTACCTGCCATTTAGTAGCGCTTGGCAACCCCTAAGAGTGCTATTACATGTGGGAACCATGTCGATCTCGTGTCTAAGGATTATACATCATCATTGCTTGAGACCAACTAATAACACACAGATCATAACAATATCAATAGTGTCTCAAGGTGGGTCAATCCAACCCCATGTTCTCTAACATGTGTTCATATTATTGATTCGATATCCCTATATCCATGACCGGTGAAACATGATCATCAATCAATACATGTGCTGGTCGTAGGTTCACTGGTGTTCCGATCAGCGACATTCGACCAGGGATACTTTTAGAATGACATTATATAAGTCGAAGAGTTTCACCTACAAGTCACATACTCGTTGATCTTCAGAACTAATGATTCATTCAAGGAACATGATAACATTTATTCAATGACTCATAAACATAGACGTGATACAATCATCTCTATGATTGCCTCTAGGGCATATCACCAACATGGAGATGTTGAATTATGGAAGAACTTACAAATCTTTTCAACATTGCTAGATGAATTTACTATTGCTCGATTGAAATCTGATTATATGGATAAATTTTGTTTGATTCCAAAAGTTGTAGATTTGTCCATATGTGCTACCACTGCAAGTTTACAACTTCAGAGATTTGAATTGCATAAACGCTTCACTTACATTTGTAAAACTAGTTGCAATAATTGTTGTATGAGAACTTTTGTTTAGATCATTCACATATATGATTACTCTTGGGTTAATAATACAATGATCTTTTATGATCGCTGTTGTCTTCTAACATTAATTGTGCAACAATGAAGAACCGTTAAAACAGATGACATATACATATACCATGCATATACTTTGGCTTCTTTGTTACCCTATTTTCAGCTTATCAAAAGCCAAGGACAGCTTTGCTTTCAAGAAAGGGAGGAGGATGAGGACATGACCCCTATGGATACAACCATATTTGCTATACTTACTGCTCCAAATACAAGAGCTGACGCTCACTTAAATTATCAGTGAGCTTGTTTTACGAAAGTGTCTTTATATTATATGAACTATATGGTGCTACCTAATGATGAAATATATATATATATATATATATATATATATATATATATATATATATATATATGTGTGTGTGTGTGTGCAAGACCATGTCACTTTTGGTCCAAGTCAAGCAAGCAATTCAAGCCGACCTGCTTTGGAATCCATTCACTGACAACACCAACTTAAAACATGCATAACTTTCATATACGGAGTCCGTTAGAGGTCCACGAGTACTTGATGGAAAGCTTATTTCGTCATCTTTCTAACGGATCCAACCTCACCTCCAAATTCCTTCTAGACTGATTGCAATCATTAAAAGAAGATGTTATATCACTTGTTTGGGCCAATCTAGACTTTGTAATCATACTGAACTTAGCCCATCTCGCAGCATGCCACAGGGGCTTGTTATCTTGCTCACATGAACAGTAACCACGAGTTTTAGTCCCACCCCGCTATTTCTTTTAGATTTGTAGCTCCTCATCCCATATTTAAGGAGGACGCACCCCCTCTAGTTTTCTTGGATTTTGTTTATGTTTAGTTTGCCTTCGTTGCAACTTGTATCTTTTGCGTTTGTCGACTAGATCACCCAATTAAGATCCTTATTCAGAATCCCAACTCAATTCAAATATTTCAATTCCTATTTGCAATTTTAGATTGCTTTATCTTGTTCTTGTGTACTTTTTCGGTGTATGCAGGAATCGACCTTCGTGGTCAGATCATCCGGGTATTCGTGCACGGTTGATAACGACTTGTCGAGCAATTCAGTAATTACGTGGTTTCAGGCCTTGCGTGTTCGTAGCCAGGATCGTGAGAGTTGAGCGACTACCACCGAACGTATCTTCTCATCATAAGATCGGGCAAAAAATAGGACCTTCGGGTTCATCAGCCATGGCTGGAGCTCGAGCTATGTCCGACAAAATCAAATCTCCATCTAAAATATCTTGGGATTTTGCGTCAAACCCTATCCCATATCTCCCCATTTTCGAATATGTTAGAATCTTATTCCGAATCCCTTTTTATCTCTAAAACCGCAAAGTCCAAAAATAATACGATTTGGGGATTCTTTATCCTGGCCCGATCTTGCGGTATAAATAGCACCCCTAGGATGGTGTTCTTGCCCTCATCCCGAACCCCCGATCAATTCCACCTTTGGAACCCTAGCGCCACCGCAATTGGAGTTTTAGGGTTTTCGGAGCCGAACCTCATTTTCTTCGAATTGCACCGCTGTCCTTGCTGCCTCGTCGACGTTGTCTACACCACCGGGTCCGTCGTCACCAAAGCTACCTCGCGCACCCATCCCCGCCACTGGAGCGACTTCCCGACATAACCCGAATTAGCTTCTTCTCCGCTTGAAGCTCGCCGCCAGCCATCACCGTTCACCCCGACCACCAGTGAGCACTTCAATGAGTTTGCATTAGCCTCCTCTACCTGCTGGTACCATCCATCATCGATGAGGAGCCGTTAGTCGCTGACAACCATAGGGACCCAAGTCCTCGCCGTCGGTTGTCGACGTGGCTGTCCACGTGTGTAGCCACCTTAGCTCCCGAGTCTGTGTGTCATCCAAATTGTTAATATCCACCTTGTCTATTATTATATCATGATATTTTGTCACCCTAGATTGGTTAATTATTTAGTTGGTATTATCATAGC
This sequence comes from Ampelocalamus luodianensis, assembly GCA_036346255.1. Taxonomy (NCBI): domain Eukaryota; kingdom Viridiplantae; phylum Streptophyta; class Magnoliopsida; order Poales; family Poaceae; genus Ampelocalamus; species Ampelocalamus luodianensis. Next base: position 17,675,583 of record CM070622.1, on the reverse strand, counting down.
ACGAACGTGGGTTGGTTAGATACGAGTAGTTTGCTTAGCCATGCAACGAGTCATCATTTCATGTGAGTTGTAAATATAAATTTGACTAAGTGAATATGAAACTTTTTGTAAAACTGTGTATTGTGTGGTATTATTCATTGATGGCATGCGTTGCACTTAACCAACAGGGTAGGAAAGGATTTAGACTGAGGCAAGTGGTGGAAACTGTGTGATATGGTGGACCTTTGTGATTGAAAATGATAATCTTTGTAGTATAGTTAGAAATTAGAAGTCTTACCTTAGTCAGTTAAGGACTTAACTTTGTGCGTCATTGATATGAGCCTTACTATGCGACCACATGCCTGGTATGGGACAGGCCTAACTTAGTAAGTTACAGATTCTCGACATTGGCTACTCAGGTTGTAGGTTAGGAGCTCAGTGATGGGCGGAGGTGTGGACTACTAGGTAGTCCACATTTATGAGTGATTCGCCGTCTTCTGTTCCAATGGTGTGTGTCATACCAAAGCATTGGGTTTGGATTGGTGTGATGATAAAACACATTGGGAGTGTCAATGGTTGAGATAAAGTTTCAGAAAAGTTTTGTTATGGTTGCTGCTAGCTACACTGATTATATCATGTGGTAAAGTGTACAACCTCTGCAGCGTATTAAACAATCTATTCGAATAGCCATGTCCGCAGTCATGGACATGCTAGGGGATTTCACACGAGAGGTAGATTTTCATAAAACAAGTGGGAAGGGACAGCTGTGTGAATTTATTCAGAAAGCTGTGTGACAGAATTTGATTAGGCTTGGTGTTCTTTATGAAAACAACTGTTAAATTATTATTGTTTATTTATTTTGATTACGCTTCCAATCTATTATTTGTATTCAATTACAAATACTGCTTTTGTGCAAAAGAACCACAGAACCCATTTCCTTTGGAAAAGCCATCATCTATAAATTGCATTATGTGGTATAACTTGCGAGTACGATTATGTACTCATGCTTGTTGCAATCATTTAACAGAAGTGTAGGAGTCATCGCTCGCTCTCGAGGAAGAGTTCTACGACGGTGATCGATAGGTCTTGATCCCAGTCGGTTGCTTGTGGTGAATCAATGGGTTTTCGCTGAAGTTTATTTTGTTCCACTGCTGCTTATTTAATTATTGTCAACCCTACAAGGCTCAATAAGTATAAACTCGACCATAAGGTCAAAACCATTATTTGCTATTCAAATTAATCGTTTATGTTATTATTCGACTTGTGTGGATTGATATTCATTTATGTTGACACTGCGTGCACTAGTGTGATTCTGAACTAGTGTAGAATACACAGAGGGGTTCAGAATTGCATTTTTGGGTCCCCTACAGTGATGTAAAGGCTTTGATGCGTGCTCTAGACTGCCTACCAAAGGCTAGCGAGCAGTGGTTTCGACGGATGACGAACAAACTAGAGAATTCGTATACTGTGGGTAAAGTTGTACACCTTTGCAGAGTGTAAATCTATCTAAATAGCCGTGCTCGCGGTGATGAGCGTGCTAAGTATAGTATTGCAGGCTGTAGTCTTGGTTTTTGCAAAAACGATTCTTGCTAGGAAATGAGGTAATGGTTTTGTTGTGTTATTTGAGTTGAGTGACATGTCTATGGCTGTAAATAAGATGTTGATCGCAGCTGAGGAGGGTTGTTATTTGTTATTTATTCAAGTACTTACTTGTTGTTCAATATATATTTAACTGCTCTTAAAATTTCCGTTGCAAAGCCAACCCCTGAATATCTCAGTCCGAAGGATCGTGTGGACCGAGGGAGTCCAGGAGTCTTTGTGCCTTGCTATCTTGAGGATCTGCAACATCTACGCATGTAAGCTGTAGGATACTGTCTTTTGTTACCATCCCTGTGCCTCCACCGTGGATCTCCCAGTTCGCTATCCGTCTATAGATGGAGAACACAACGCTACAGTGGTGCACTTTGCCCAGTTTGCTGCTGCTCAGGAGTCCTTGGAGATGGCTGCCACGGAGTTGGAGTGTGTCCACGAGACACTACAGATGGCAGAGGAAAGGATCGTGGTACTGGAAGAAGCACTGTATGGTCAACACAAGCATGAGGAGGATCTAGAAGAACTCAAGAGCCGTAAGGCATCCGTAAGAAGACCAAGAAGAGGATGATCCAAGAGAGCTCAAGAGCGGCAGCTCGCATTAGGGACGCATGTTCCTGCTGCACCAATCCTGAGGCATCTTTATTTTGTATATATGTATGGATTTGTATGCCAACATTGTAGATATGTGTATTAGCCACTGATCATGGGACTAGTACGGTACACACACGAGAGCTTCGGATATTCAAAGTTCGGGGTCCAACAGCGCTTGGTATCAAAGCAATACTAACTGTAGGATAAGCCCTAGTTAGAATGATTGTTAGATTAGGAATTGGTATTTAAAAATCAATCTATTTAATTATTAAAAAAAAATAGTTGTGAAAATTTAGGAATTTTTGCTACTCTTACCTCTGCTAGCATTCTCCTCTCATCCAAGTCATTCTTTTGTTATATCCTCTCATCTTCCTTCAATTGATCCTAGTTTTGGGAGAAGATATGCCCTCTGAAAATATATATTTTTAACCATATTTAAAGCATTAAACCAGAGCCAAAATGTTTTGGAAAAATCCCTAGAACATCCTACAAGAAGGTCTTCTGAAAACCCGTTCTTAAGCTTGCAAAAATATCACTCGAGATGACTCTTTACAAAAATTTGAGAACCTAGTTATATTATAAAAATGGTGTGATATACTATCCTTTAACCCCTCCTACATTTATTTGGTGTTTAAATTGATTAGATATTATAGAGGTCTATTTATACATAAAGACCAAGTGGTAGTATGACATGAAAAATGAGCTCTAGAACTATAACTAGAAATATTGAAATAAAAGTGTAAGATTACATGTTGCTACGCCTTTTCCTTATCTTAGTATCATTTCTTAGCTGTGTTTCTACATATGGTATATAATTAATTACTAACTCTTGCTTTTTCTTAAAATATAGATGTCGACCTACTGGGAACCGCAATACCGTACTAGTGCCTTTGAGGAGGGTACACTGTAGGATACCTTATGGGTAATGCTACAGCGTATCTACTGGCCCCTTAGTACACGGTCTTTAGCACGCCTTTCAATGCGGTGTCCACTGAGTACCTCACCCAGGTGCTCATCTAGGGATGATACTTTCGAGACCCCTCTTTCCGTTACTATGAGTGGGGCTCTTGCATCCTGATGTCGCTTTACGATTCAGCTTATGTCACCATCGTACGCCTACGACACGAGCTGCCCTAGTTGGAGGACATGTTTTTCCACTTCCCTGCATAGACAGTGGATAGGGAGGAGCACACCTACCGCGTGGAGGGTATGCCATTCCTCACTCTGTGCTTGCACCTCGCCGGTCTCATGAGATTACTCAATGAATATCTCTATCTTGTGTCTCGCAATCTGTTGGAGGCTCGCCGGAGGATCTCCACACTCGAGGACAGTATCGCTCTGATGGTGGCCCAGGGGCTCTTTTTGCAGGAGATGTTGTACAGGGAGGATGCCGTACTAGCACCTGCTGAGGAGTTGCCAAAGCCCACCATCCGCATCCGGTTAGGTACCCGATGTCCCCGTATGTCAGCTATCAGTCACCGCCGTCGCGTGATGGCCATCTACTCGGATACGGAGGCCGAGGAGCCACCGCGAGCAGTGCAGCGACGCTGTCTTCTCCATGACTGGTGTGAGGAGATCGAGTTCATTGGCCCTTCATCCTCGGCTACCCCAGAGTCTGCACAGGGCGCCTGACGCAACCACGATGACTAGATTTATACTAGCAGTCAGGAGCTCACCATTATGGGATTAGTGTAAGCACTTTTGGGTATTTTGGTATGTTAAAATATGTAAGGTGCTGGTATATGATGATTGTAATTTGCTACTTATGATGGTTTATTTGCTTATTTTGTAATGCTTAAGCACCGGACATGAGAACCATGTAAAAAACTTGACTAGTATATTAAAGTTTCATGAGAGTTGTTCTTATGATTTTAAAACATGCATATTTTAGTTTTGGATGAGTTATTTTAGTATGGGATGATGTTATTTGCCGACCCACTTAACTTGTGCTTACTCCCCCCTCATCCTGTGCACATTTGTTCACCTACGTGTTGTATGAACAGGATGCTGGTAACACGCTCTGTTAACCAACTCATGGCTTCGAGAGTTGCCTCCAGATCACAACAATCGGAAGGCGAGGTCCCTAGTCCGCCGCAAACTAACCCATTGCATGCATCTGCTCCTGAGGATCAGCACGCCGCTGAGGAAGTGGAAGTGTTGCCTCCACCACCCACAATGGCGCAAGTACTCGCCATGATCGAGCAAGGACGGCAGACGAATACTTTGCTGCTGCAACTGTTGGCGCAGAACATCGCCAACATGGGCACTGCAGCCGAGAAGGGTTGCGATTTGTTATTTATTCAAGTACTTACTTGTTGTTCAATATCTATTTAACTGCCTTAAAAATTTCCGTTACAAAGTACTTTGTATCGATATTGCAAATAAAACTTGTTTAATGTTTGAAAATAACTTGTAGCATATAGCCTCATCCCTTGTTAGCTATATATATATATATATATATATATATATATATATATATATATATATATATAAACTTTGTGATATACTACAAGTCTTGCTGAGTACACAATGTACTCAATCTTGCTTAAATTGGTGTTCAGAGTTAGAGGATGAGCATATACCGGATGAGGCGTTCTTCGCACCCGGTACCGGAGGGTTCATTGATGTGTCTTTCTCGGACTTATTTCTTGTCGATTGCCTGAGGATTCGGATGGGCATACCACTGGACTTTTTGGACTTTATACATATTATGCTTTCGCTATTTCATTCGCTACTTCCGATACTTGAACTTTTATTTGGCTGATCGGCCCTTGTGATGTAAAGTTTGTAACCATTTAAGTTATGCATCATATTAGTCTCATTTTGTATGTATGTATGTATGTATGTATAGATGTGTATGCCAATGTTGTAGATGTGTGTACTAGCCACTGATCATAAGACTAGTACGGTAAACACACGAGGGCTTCGGGTATTCAAAGCCTGGGGTCCGACACAGATGATACGCTTCCTATGAAGATGGATGCTTTTATAATCTATACTCCATCGACAAATATCATGTACTGCAGTACTAGATCCCAAGGGTGAATCCATTGGGACTTCGTTTGCCCCCCTCGCGGTGGTGGCAAATGGACCATGGATGCAAGAGCTCAACATTGAGGGAGGAAAAGATGGGAAGTCATATGAAGATGAAAAAAATATATCAACAGTCAACCCATAACTGAACAGGCAACTAGCACCCACCCCACCAGATAAAATGAGTACGATGTACCTAAGAAGGCACCAGGCAGAGTTGAAACCCTAACAGAGTAGCGGCGGGCCGGTGGGCGACGACGAGTCGACGGGCGCGCGAGGAGCTGGGGAAGCTAGAGCGGTGGCGTGAGGAGGTGCGGCCCAGTGGACGGTTGGAGGCCGCGTGACACGAGGGGAAGCTCGAGCCTGCAGCCTGGGGAGATGGGCAGCGACGCGATGAGCTGGAGCCAGGGAGGGGGAGGACGGAGAAGAGGAGGAGAAGAGGGGATCCGCTAGGATGTGGCACGATGAGCCAGAACCCGGGAAGGGGAGGGTGGATGAGCCGAGGAGGGGAGGGGGTTTGCCGTGACGGGCGTCGCTGCGACGAGCCGCTATGGCTAGGACTGGAGGGTGGAGGCCGAGGAGTGGTGGAGGCGAGGATAAAGCCACAGAAGAGGGGTCACCGGGTCAGCTGTCGATACCTTCATTGTACTTGTCTCTGGTTTTTTTTTTTTTGCTTTGCTTCTCTTCTATTTATGGATGAACTTGGATTGCGTAAGAGTAAAAGACAATGTTTGTGTCAATTTAGCTTAGTACTTTAATCTCACCCTCTATTTTCATCCTAGCTTCACTACTGTGTATAGGACAGCACATCTCACCACCATTAGTATGATTGTCTCTACGTCATTGGCAACCACTCCATCCATCCATCAACCATGCTCAACTTTAGTTTCCTCTCAACTTTTTTTTTGTCATGTCTTTTTTTTTCTCAATTAGAAGGAAGACGAACACGCACACACACACCACGTGTGTGTGGGAGTGCACCTTCTTAGCATGCGTCTAGATAGACAGAAGCCGGAAATAAATTCGTGATCTCAAAAAATTTCTACTGAAGCACACTCGCGTGCGCATAATAGGTGGGCACCAGGATTTGAATCTATTGAGAGGAGTCGTACATTTACAACTCCACCCCACCAAATGGTTGTTCCCTTTTTGTCACGTGGAGTTTTTAGTGTAGTGCAAAGATACACACATCATACTTCCATTAAACTGGTACATACAGACAACATGCTGGCATGACAATGCAAAAACTTTGTCTGAAACAAATTAACAATGCGGTCAGTTAGGCCACACCACATTTTCTACTCTTAACAATGGCCAATCGCTTTCTAGATAGCGTATAAAGCATTGCACTGTCCGGTAGAAGAAGAGACGATTTTTTTTACTCGAGGTGACTGGGACTCACCAAGACCAATTGGCTACCGAAAGAGTCTTTTACCACTTTATTATCAAGAATCCGTGACAATGAGGCGTATAACAAATTGCATCATGGTCCTCTCGCTTTAAGTGTAAATTATTTTCTTTAAAGAAACCCTCTTAATTAAAGTGGAAATAATTAGTGTCAAGGTCAGGCCATGATGACCGGATTCTTTTTTCCCCATTTTTTTAGACGAGTTGTTTCCATTTTCTACGTGTCGCATGGAGCATCTGACTTCAAGTGCCAAAAGAAAACCCATGATAATACTATTTTTTTTTTGGAAAGGACTGTCTATTCATAAGTTGTCCGAAATTTTTTTAAGTTTAAGTCACTTGTTGTGACAATTGGATCAATATCCAATCATATGACATTCATTGGATCAATATCCAATCATATGACACACCAACTTTACACAAAAATGGACCACAAGTGATTTAAATTTTTGAACAATTTGTAAAACTAGCAAACCGTGCTTGGATTTTGGCGAAATTTTCTTTCTTGATTTTCTTTACATATTTTCCTTTAATGCATCCTCCCGGGTGATTCTGATTGTTCTAAGTCAAGAACACGATGAGAACTCTAATGGAGGAAGAATATCATTCTTAAGTTTGTCTCTTAACTTGTCTCTAATACCCTCTATGTCATTTTGAGATAATATTAGAGACAACTATTCCAATAGTTTGTCTCGTAGGTTGTCTCTAACACCTTCACAAGTATTTAAGGTTTGCATGAATCAAATAATCATACCGATCAACACTAACTTTAATATTTGTGACCTACATGTGTTGTTTAGTTACATTTACATATATAAACAAACAACAATTCTAACACAAGCCTCATAAGCATTGAAGCTTTGCATGATTCTAACTCTAGAACGGAACAACAAATCGATGTATCATGTTATACATCATCCAAGAGACAATAAATCATGCAAAGTACAGATCAATGGCTCATCACATAGCATATCGATGTATGCAATAAACCGAAACAAGTACTGCACGGAGAATTCACGGAGAATTCTCTTGATTGGCATGTTTGCTGACAAAGATTTATAACCTGCCACAGACTTTTCATGGGGAATTCATATCAGATACAAGACAATTCGATTCAACTCGATCGTTTACGAACACATGGCATATGAATGAAATAATCATCAATTATTAAGAACAAAAATCCATATCTTTCCTCTGCTTACATTCGTAGACGAGGATTCATTCACTTTCGCACGCGACGTTCCCATTATCGCATACGACATTCACATCATCACATAATGATAACAAATAAAGCTCATTTTGTAAGATGGCAAGACCAACACATTCTTTATTAAACATTATTTCACACTTGCCATTTCCAAAATGACAATCATAACCATCATTGTCCAAACAGAAACACTAATCAAATTCCTCTGTAAAGAGGAACATAAAGAACATCTCTAAGTAAAAGAGTGAAGCCATCGGCTAGCTCTAATGAAAGATCGCCAACGCTTCAACTTCACTTGGACTCCATTTGCGACTTTAATGCATCTTTCTTTTCTTTGCGTATTCTCGTCGAACGGAATCCTCATATTATTGGCAACATGAGCAGTTGCACTGAATCAATCCACCAAGTAGATTTTGAATATTGTACATACAGGGACTCATTTATGAAGGTAATAATATCCTCACCTTTCTTTGACATAATCATTTTCAAGAAATCGGGACAATCTTTCTTGTAATGTCCCTTTTTCTTGCAATGAAGGCACTGATCTTTTTCTACTGCAAACTTATTCTGTTGAGGCTGATGGACATGGGCTTTTCCTTTGTTCCTTGAGGAGAAGTTACTATTGAAGTTCTTTTTCTTGTTGTCCTTCACATAGTTGATAGAACCACCATGTGAGGATTTAAATCTTTCCTCTTCTTGCACACACATAACTATGCACTTTTCTAAGTCCCATTTCTCGGGCTGCATATTGTAGTTGACAACAAATGTGTCAAACTTTTCTGGCAAGGAAGCAAAAATCAAATGAATAAGGAACTCATCCTTGAGAGCCAAATCCATTGGTTTAAGCTTGGATGCCAAGTTGCTCATCCTTAGTATGTGCTCTCTTATGCCACCACCACCGCTTGAGTACCTTTCATCACAAGTCGCTTAATCATTGTGTAGCGTATGTCTTTGAAAAGCCGAAGAACCGACTCTTTATTTTCTCAAGGTACTCGTGATGATGTCACATTCTGCGATAGAGCCCACAATTGCGGGCTCAATCGTGTTCTTTATCACAGCCAAACATTTCTTGTTGGTTGTGGTCCATTTCTTATGCTCAAGGTCATAAGACATCCGTAAGGAGCATGGTCCTCTGTCTTTTTGTCAAGCGATATCATCCTCATTTTGATCCTCACTGGTGTCATAGGCTCAGTGGGACGTGCTGTAGTGAGGACTCAGTCCACCTCAGCCAAGATAAACGCTAAGTCTATCTTTTTCTTCCACTCTCCATAATTATCTCCTTTGAGAGTGGGAATCTCTCTGATACAACTCATCAAGTTGTATCCGCCTGAAAAAAAAAATATTCAAATAAAGTGAGAACGTAACAGCAAAATTATATGCCTTATTTCCAACGTTGGTCAAAAATACGACATACAATTTAAATCAATTTTATCTATACATTAAATCTACATTACCGTTGGGCAGAAATAGAAATGATGCATAAAATCATCAATTAAAAAAATTACAATATTGTTATTATCAACGTTGGTCAGAAAATAACAATATCATAAATTTCTGGAAATTATATCTATTTTTTCAAAATTAAATTCTCCCGTTGGTTCGAATTTAATAATGAAAAATTATATCTTTAAGTCTGCAATGAAAGAAAACTCTATTTATCGAAGCATTATTCTCGTACACTTTAATCTCTGAAAAAATAACACGTTGATGCGAAAATTTACAGAGATTTGGTTCAAATTTCATTGAAATTCAATCATAAAAGCTTCTGAAAATCATTAAAACTCCTTTTTCCGAATTTACTGTGCAAAAACCCAATTCGCCTAAAAACACCCACATGCCACTGTGAAACTGTACTAAAACCAAAATGACCTCTTTCTCCCTTTGGTAGAAAAATGATGGAGGACCCTCACCGTCCGTCGATCTCGATCAGTCGGACGGACGAGCCGAAAGTGGGGATAACACCCAAAACCCCAAACCCTAGCTCCATTTCCACCGGCTCCTCACGAAAAAGCGGCGACACGCGGCGAGCCCATCAGCGTGGGCGAGCTCGCGGCTCGGCGGCTCGGGCGAGAGTAAAGTAGCGCGACTAAGGCAGGCGTTAAGCAGCGGCGCGCTAAAACAACGGCGGCGGCGGCGGCGCGGCGGCGCCGGCGGCGGCGGCTCCATTGTTGGCAGCGCCCCACTCGACTTAAAGCGGCGGCGGCGCGCATGACAAGCTGGCGGCGGCGGCTGCGCGAGGATGCGAGCCGCTCGGCGAGATGGCCGCTGACACCGGATCGACGGCGGCGCGCAAGCGAAGCGGCGCGGCGCTTATCGAGAGCGCGGCGCGGTTGCGCTTCATTTCGCGAGCGGCGAGCGAGCGAAGGGCTGGCGCCGGCGACGGCGGCTTCGAAGCGGCGGCGCCACCGCAGTAAAACTAGGCTCGATACCATTGTTGAACCTCTATTCTTGCCTTGGGGTTCTAGATTTGAGAGAAGAGAGAGAGAGAGAGGGTACCGTCCGATGCGTTGGAGAGGAGGTGGCCATGGCGAGCAAATGGTCGGGAAGAGGAAGACGGTGGCGAGCCGGATCCGATGATGGGCGATGATGGCGATGGACTTCCATGCCACGATCGCACGACTCTAGATCGGTTAGGGTTTGTCGGTGGGGTGTATGCGCTCGAGCGAACCTCGCATCTCGAGCCGGCCCACCTCTATTTATTGCGTGTGCGACGAGGCCCATCACCGATGGTTGGTGGCGCCCGATCGAGCGCGGATCAAGGCCCGATTAGCCGTTGGGCTAATCGGCTGAGATCAATCTAACATCTAGATCTAAGAATTCTAAATTTAAGTACTTGTTAGCAACAAAATACTCAGATACTCCCTAGACACCGCCATCAAGACCTAGTTCAAAGGGAACTAGCAGCCGTGGTTAGCTAAATAATCCACGTTGATGAGCTGTACCTCGTGGTGGTGAGGTGACCATTTCATTGAATTCTTGTATGTGTAATTGTGTATCTGTCAGCTGGATTAAACCGGCAACTGCTCAAGCCATCTCCGGCCTTGTTCAGAATGGATAGCCTCTACGGTCGGTCCAATTGCGAATCACCCAACGACAGCGACAGTGCTACACTGCTACTGCGATATAGGGGGTGGAGACATCTTCGGCGTGACGGATCCGCTGGACCAATCCGGCCACGAGCCGATGTCAACGGCACGGCGACCCTCCGGCGTCAGGTTCCGCAGTAGCCCAGAGGCGCAAGAATTCGATCGCCTTGGATGCATTCTTGCGTATGGACAGGCGGAGTGGCGCGCGGCAGCTGGCAAAACGCATCATTCACCGGACCGCGCCAGTCAACCATCACTTTCACCCGCACGGCGGCATCCCACCTTCTTTCGCCGGGCGGCGCGAGGAGTGAAAAAGAGGGCGAGAATAAGCGCGGCGCACGGGGGTAGGCGACCGAACGGGGCGCGCGCGTCGGTTCGAGCGGACCGAGAGAGGGAAGCCACGCGAAGCTTGCTTTGCCTCCCGCTCCCGGAACAAAAATCTGAAAACAGCGGAGCACCAAACGCCCGAACCAACACAAGGACACAGCCACACACCATTTCCTCCCCCTTTGCCGTCTCCCTCTCGCCTCGCCTCGCCTCGCCTCCGCGGACTGCAGCCTCCCGCCTTCACCTCCCCCGAAGCTCAGCCAAATCCACAAGCCCCCAGCCGAGGAGGCGAGAGGGGGGAGAGGCGAGAGGCTCTCGGATCTGAGCTGCTCCTGCCTCCCGCGCCAGCCACTGCCCGGATCTCGAGCTGCGCACTCGACGCCCCAGATCTGCCGCTGCTGCAAAGGTAATCCTTTGAATCTTGCTCAATAGATCTGCGCTTGCTTCCCAAAAAAACCGGAGATAATTCCGTTGCTAGCTCCGCGGCTGCTGCTTCGGCTGGAGTTGCTAGCTAGATGATGATGAGCATTTGTATCTATCATTTTATCCACTACATACGTATTTGGTAGGATCAGAAAATGAGATCTCGCTTCCCGGCTCCGCAGATCTCGAACTCGGCAGATATCTTGACGTGTTTCCAAATTTTAAAAAAAAAACCGCGGAATTTAGGGACCTGCGTTTGGTTTTGATAAATCACAGCCCTGATTTTCTCGGCTTCTAAGAGCGAACAGCGAGAAGAAAATATCTGTGAGACTCATGTAGTGCTTGTTCTGTTCAGATCTAAATCGAGCAAGAGCAGCAGCAGCAGCAGCTGCGGTTGGTGGTGTTTGGTTGGTGAGGAGGAGGAGGAGAAAGAGGCGGCGGCGGAGATGTCGTCCAGCACGATCCGGAAGGCGCTGGGGGCGGTGAAGGACCAGACAAGCATCGGCCTCGCCAAGGTCACCAGCAACATCGCGCCGGAGCTCGACGTGCTCATCGTCAAGGCCACCAGCCACGACGACGAGCCGGCCGAGGAGCGCCACATCCGCGAGATCCTCCACCTCACCTCCGGATCCCGCGCCCACGTCGCCGCCGCCGTGGCGGGGTGCTCCCGCAGGCTCTCCCGCACCCGTGACTATGTCGTCGCCCTCAAGTCGCTCATGCTCGTTCACCGCCTCCTGGCCGACGGCGACCCCTCCTTCCACCGCGAGCTCCTCTACGCCACGCGCCGCGGCACCCGTCTCCTCAACCTCTCTGACTTCCGTGACGAGGCGCACTCCGGGTCGTGGGACCACTCCGCCTTTGTCCGCACCTACGCCCTGTACCTCGACCAGCGCCTTGAGTTCTTCCTCCACGACCGCAAGCAGGGCTCCAACGCCAACACGAGCTCCAGTGCCAATGGCCCATCGCCTCGTGACCGCTGGGGCTCGCCCGATCCGTATGGCCGCCGGTCACCCTCGGACTCCTCACCCCCAGGGAACGGGTACGGTTATGGCGGTTACGATGATTACCGCGAGAGGAACGGCGGCAACACTGATGACAAGAGGCCGCCAACCCCTGTGAGGGATATGAAGCCGGAGCGGGTCCTTGCCCGTATGCACCACCTGCAGCAGCTGCTCGACAGGTTCCTTGCCTGCCGCCCCACAGGTGGTGCGAAACACAGCAGGATGGTGCTGGTTGCGCTGTATCAGATTGTGAGGCAGAGCTTCCAGCTCTATGCTGATATCTGTGAGGTGCTCGCGGTGCTGCTGGACAGGTTCTTTGACATGGAATATGCTGAATGTGTGAAGGCCTTTGAGGCATATGCCAGTGCCGCAAAGCAGATTGATGAGCTTTGTGCATTCTACGCTTGGTGTAAGGATACTGGGGTGGCGAGGTCATCAGAGTACCCAGAGGTGCAGCGTGTCACTGATAAGTTGCTGGAGACATTGGAGGAATTTATGAGGGACCGGGCAAAGCGGCCCAAGAGCCCACCACGAGAGCCTGAGCCTGAGCCTGTCAAGGTGGAAGAGCCTGAGCCAGATATGAACAACATCAAGGCGCTTCCAGCACCAGAGGATTATAAGGAGCCTGAACCTGAGAAGGTGGAGGAAGAGGTGAAGCCAGAGCCCCCGCCACAGCCCCAGGGTGATTTAGTGGATCTTAGAGAAGATACCGTGACTGCAGATGAGCAGGGTAACAGGCTTGCTCTGGCCCTCTTCCAGGGGCCACCTGCTGCTGGTGGGAGCAATGGGTCATGGGAGGCCTTCCCTTCAAACGGTGGCAATGAGGTGACTTCTGCATGGCAGACACCTGCAGCTGAGCCTGGGAAAGCCGATTGGGAACTCGCCCTTGTGGAGACAGCTAGCAACTTGTCCAAGCAGAAGGCCACAATGTCAGGTGGTATGGACCCGCTGCTACTGAATGGTATGTATGACCAGGGTGCTGTGCGCCAGCATGTCAATGCACAGGTGACCACTGGGAGCGCCAGCAGCGTCGCCCTACCTGTGCCTGGACAGAAAACACAGATGCTTGCTCTGCCGGCACCAGACGGCTCAATGCAGAATGTTGGTGGCGACCCATTTGCGGCATCCCTTAGCTTCCCAGCACCGTCCTACGTGCAGATGGTGGAGATGGAGAAGAAGCAGCAGTTCTTGACACAGGAGCAGATGATGTGGCAGCAATACCAGAGGGACGGCATGCAGGGGCAATCAAGCTTGGCCAAGCTTGATCGGACCTACAACAATGGCTTCGCTCCAAACCCAGCCATGCCATACGGGATGCCTGCAGCATACAACACAAACCCCATGCCGATGGCTTACACTGCAAATACTGGGTATTACTACCCCACTTACTGAGCTATTCTTTGTTCATCCTTACAGTTGCTGTGAATTTTGTTCTGTATTGTGATCTTACTCCTAGCCTTGGGATTGTGTCCAGCATCAGTTGTTGTTCCCCTGTCTCTGGATCAAAACCTTTTGGTCTCTTATATGTAATTCTATTTGTTTGGAACCAAATGCGGCATCGAAAGGTGGCTATAGTTGATTCCATATTCTCAGCTGATGTTCTTTCATATTGTTGATACAATCTTGTGCATGTTGTCAGTTACTCGATGGTACATTGTGGTGGTGTTGATACTGCCTGTTACATCAATGATCTACCTGCTGTGCTGAAAAATGTTCTATTTCCCAGATCTAGATCGTCTTTATTTGTTGGAGAAGTTTGTTAGTTGTTGGCATTAAGGATGTTATGGTAGGTGGCTTAATCAATTGTAACTTTTTGACACGATTGGTTTCGGAAATGGACTTCGGAACAAGTTATGATAGAACTCGAAGAATTATTCTTACCTTGCTGCTCGTTCAAGTTATGGAATCTGTTGTTTGGACCTATTAGACCGCATTGATATTTTAGTTGTTCTCGGACATCAATATTCCTGAATATTAATCTCTTCAACAGGATGAAATTTAATCTCCGAAAAACAGTGTGAAATTAATACCAGTGAATACTACAGATTCTTGTGAGGGAACATTGCTCCATGGTAGAGTGGTTTCACGTCAACAATGACCGAAACCCAACTGCTCCTTGTCTACCCGTTTCATCTGTTTCCCTAAGCTCTATCTCCTCCTAGTCCTGCAGTTAGTAGTTGCTAAGAACGACAAGTATAGACTAAAAATAATCAGCTGGCAGCAGGATCAAATTCCTTGTGCGTGATCGACTCTTTTACTTGGAGCTTTGTTTTCCTTCTAACAATACTTGGAAATTTGTTTTCTCAGAGTAGTTCCCTTTTTCTCAGTGCCGCTCACAGTCACCTGCTTATAAACTTCTCATTTTCGTTTGGGCCTTCTTTTCCAATGCTCACCTGCTTGTCCGATAGAATGATTGGACTTGGACACATGGAATACACCTCGGCATCTCTAGTGCAGCATCTTTATCTACTCCGTTTGGAAAACAGAGCTAGACGCCTTTGAAGCGTGGTGAGCAACGTGTGAAGAGAATGGGAATGATCGCCGTACTGCTGGCTCACTTGGGAAAACTGAAGTGTGCTTTCCGCGCACGGCAATGCCACGGCTCCTCTTCCTTCCGAACCGAACGGCGACTCCCTGTACCAGCTAAGCAGCACGTCACTGTCATTTTGGGCTTGGAGAAGCTAGATGATACTATTCGTCATGGCACATGCCCCGCACACTCCTATTCTTATGCGAATTGCTAGTGGGGGCAGCGAACACGACAGCAAGAAACTTGGACGTAGTAAACCTCAATCCGGATTAGCAGACTCGGCCAGCTTTGTGCAAAGAGGGGATCATATTTTTCAACACAACCGAATGACCTGGTCACGGTATAGCAATCAAAACATTGAAAATATGTTCGTGCATAACAACATGCAGGAATACGACGAGAATTCCACACTATTTATCATGTATGTACTTGGGTGGGATGACCAGATCACATTTGCCGCAACATCCATCTGCATACAGTTCCCCCTCAAAGAATGCTAATCGACGTATTAAGCCAGTGCTAATCGCGTATTAAGCCAGCCACCAGAGTCCAAATGATGCTCACAACAACGAATCTCAACCAATGTTGTAGTAACAAGAAAAACAGTCTTCCAGAATCCTGGGTGGTGTCGTCCAGTCTCGACGCATTTTACAATTCCCACGTTCAGACTTTCCCATCAGGCCAGGTCTTTGCACTCAAGATTGGCTTTGTATCATTTCGGCTTCAGAAACTCCCTAATGTTACAAAGCATGCCTTTGTCATATGGATTCACAAACTTGACTTCAGAATCTGCATTTGAGGCGAAAATGGGCAGACACGTATCGCATTAAAAAAACCACTAGAGGAGCTGTGTGCTCAGCCATAATATGTATACAGGTAAAACACCTGATTGAGGTTGTTCCTTCATCTGGAATTCAGGGTATTTCTTCCAGTTTATCTGGAAAATCTCACCTCTTAGCTATAAGAAACAGCAAACGAGAAGACGACCTGCAATTGATGAAGAAAGAGTCCAAAGCATGGGAAATTTGACATTACCCACTCATCCGTCTTGATGTTGAAGCAGATGCAATATATGTGCCATATCAAGAACACAACCTGGCAAGGGAGCAGCCAAATGGATAAACGTGATATATGACAAACAAAATAGTTAGTAAACAGTTTTCATTAGCACGTTTGGTATAGGCACATCAATACAAATGTAGCCAGTCTTTGTATAAGGAGGTTGTTTCCAAATGCTCCAAAAAACAGTTACCGACACAACAAAAGAGCAGGCCAAATTTCAAACTTTGCCAAAAACACAAAAGATATGGCAGCTGACATTTTTTTGTTACAGGTCAATCTTAGCAAATAGGTCAAATGATTGAGACTTGAGAGACCGAACAGGTATTTCTACTAGCATGCTTTCAGTGTGTATCTATAGAGAGATTGCAGTGGCTGAATATACTTTTACAAATGTTAGCACTTCCAGTACAGTTAATGCGTGAAAAACTATCAACATTGGATATCACTAGTTGTGATCCAATAATGTGTACAATTACTAAACACTACAACATTTGTATTCCTTTTCTTCTCATAATTCATCAAGCGTGATTTGTTGGACCATAATCATGAGGTCAGTTCTATACAAATCTTTTTCTGAATATCTTGTCAGATGAATCATTAATTATATGCTGATTATCTTGTCAGATGAATCATTAATTATATGCTGATTAACCTATCTCATTAGCAATTAATGCCAGGTCGACAATTTTGACACATGCAATGTTTTCCCTCTCAAACAATGCTTGCACTCATGCATGTGCGCAGGTAAATGTTTGACAGAAGCAAAAGCTGTTGTTAGTTGTTGCATCCAAGAGGCTAAGAACAAACCTGCCAGAGCACTTGGAGGACAGAGAAGAGCATTGTGCTGATTACCATGTTTAGGGATAAAGGATTCTGTAAAAGGTACCCTGAGTAAGTACCATGCACATGCAGTCATTCTTACAGATAATCAGAAATCTTGATGCTATTTGATAGACAAATCAAACAAAGAGCAAGACTATATATACTTTTATTTTTCCGAAAGATAGCATCATGCAGGACTAATTTATAGAACCAGTAGTTGATTGCACAGGCACGCTACATAGATCACATCCCTAATGGATTTTTATTATAACATGGTCAACTTGATTCAAATATATCATTAGGGAAAATAACGCCCTTGCACTACAATACAACAGGAAATATTCCTTAAAACATACAGATGCACCTATTGTGTCTAAAATACCTGAACACTACTAAGATAGACCATCCTAGGTAACAGCTTTAGCATATAGAAAATCAACGAGCACATTATTTGTTAACATGAGCTGAAGACAATGTTCAAAACCATCACCATGCAAGAAAAAAACACAATAATTGCCTTGATAATGTAATTATGAGATGACTTGGCAAGTCATGCATGCTAGGTATGCAAAATAAGATGATGGAAGGAGATACCTGAGATCTTATAGTTCCTGAATTTATGCATCTAGTGATATCTGTAAAATATAGTAAAAGCAGTTATAAATGCAGGGAAACCTAGTATTTGGCTAACCGAAGCATTGAAGTCTAGAAATAGTAAATGGCTGACCAGTGACTTTAATTAGAAGGATAAAAGACCGTCACAGTTGTGTAAGCATGTAGATCTGCTATCAGGAGAAAACAGATAATTCATTTCAGAGAGCAAGGAGACAAGCCACATACATTTAGTTGAACACATTGTATATGTTGATTCAGCAACAACAAATCCTGTCAAAAGGGCCATAAACAGCCGGTGATTTTTTTGTCCTGCAAAATGTGTACTACAAATTAGAATGTGTTCCTACACCTGTCATGCAACAAGAGCAAAATTAGCACACATAAAAAATGGAAAATAGTACCTATGCAGTTACCAAATGCAGGGCAATGGTGGTCATAACCCCTAACATTTGCTTTGCAGCAGTTACAGTGCCTGACCCTTGAGAGTGATGGAAGTTTCTACAGCAGAAGTACAAAAGGTGTCAACATGTTAATGCAAGAACTCCACATTTCAGGTTAGCTACTTAATATAACAACTCCATTTAAAACTCTACTTCCTCGACACCTCACTCGGGCATATAGCATCCATGAAATTCTTGCATCCAGCTTCTTCTAAAAAGGAAGATTCAAACGCAACAATGCCAGGATCACCAGAAAATATCCTGCAATGAGAAATTCAAACTAAACCCTCCATCCCAAAGGTGGTGGTACGCTAAGACCATTAATTCTTAAGCTTCGGATTTGGACAACAATAATGTAAAGTGACTAATTCTAGTTTAGACTCGGCTAAGTGCGTTGTAATATGTTTCAGAAGAGGAGCTAACCTGTAAAGCCCCCACAGAAGCAGTGCACACTCAGCATTAATTAGCATGTCTAGAAGAGAAGAAGTATCTGCAAAACATAAGACTAATTACAAAACTATAACAGAAACTAGATACACTCATTTACCTATATCCTGCTCCCAAATGGCATCATAAATGCAACAAATTATGCATAATCCAAGGACTGAAGGGTACCTACACGTCTGCACCCCGGACCTATTTATGGCACCTCATCTACAACACCAGTAATATAATCCTGATATGTACAGGAATGGCATGTATGATTGCATTTAATCTAACTAAGCTTTAGCAATGCAATGCATCAGGAACGGTCCTCAGCTTCACCCAAATCAATGAAACACCACAAATATACCATATATCTATAGCAATAAACACCACTTAAATGACATCCTACCAATGCGACGGCGCTATAAAGAATGCTTACCTTCTACTGAGAAACGATACCACATTGCAGCGACATACTATGCAATTTCTAACACGAAAGACTGCCTATGCACACTCTGCATAGTCCAACCGACCAATATTTCACCTCTCCGGATGACGAATACGTAGACGCCCCACAAGATGAGGATGTTGAACAGCACGAACAGCGGCGCCGACGCTACCACCCCGATGAACCTCCTCCAGAACCTGCCCACCACAATAGCCGCCAGAAACACCAAACCTGCGCAACACGCAACCGAAGCGAGATTAAAATTGCACTAAACGAGCCACATGAAAGCAAAGCAAGCCAGGACTGACCTGCGATGGGGAGCATGGCGAGGAGGGAGAGGGAGGGGAAGAGGCGGGGCACCATGGCCACGGCGAGCTGCGAGAAGAGCACCAGGCCGCAGGAGACCAGCGCCGACCACACCACCTCCCATGGCGATCTCCGCAGTCGGTGGAGCCCCGACGCCAGCCTGCTCATCGCCGCGAACAACTCCTCGCCCTCCGGATCCCAAGAACCATCAAGACGGCTCAATCCCGGAGATCCAGCCTGGATGGGGATGGCCAGCGCCGGATTCCAGCGAGATGTCTCGATCTTGCCGGATTCTGAGACGGAAATGGAGTGGGGAATCGAAGGAGATGCGAGCGAATCTTAGTGGAGGACTCGTGGGGGCATTTCGTCGAACGTGTAGTGTGGTAAGAGCATGTACAGGTGTTTAGGAAGAAAAAAAACTATTTTTTTTAGCATAGGATAAATAAGGAAGTGTTTATGTATATAACTATATCTAATTAATGGATAATACAATATTTAAGTATCTACAAATCAGATGCTTGCATTGGAGGTAATGATTTTTATATAGGTGCTTGATGATGTGATTATATTCTCTGTCTTTAAACACTTGTGTATAAGCATCTTGCATTGTACATGCCCTAACAGTAGAGGTTGTACGTGATTTTTTAAATAATATTATTTTAAAAGCTAATTACAAAAAAAATAGTCACCCTAAAAAATTACAAAAATAGGTAATTATCGCCATTTAAACTAACGACAGGTACCTGTGACCCTGTTGACTCCCTGTCGTCCGGCGAGCTTCTTATAGCAGTGTTGTTCTTGTCGCCAGTTCTGACCTTTGAAATCATAAAATTCGATATAGGACTCACTTTTATTCAGAAAAAAGAGGAGGGAAGGGAGAGGAGTAGAGGGGAGGAGAGAAGCTAGCGAAGCGCTGCCCGTCCGGTTGCCAACTTATTAGGTAATTTTTTTAACTGAATGGATCACATAGTTTTAGATGGTAATTTTTTTAACCGAATGGATTATATAGTTTTGGATGTACAGTTACGTAGTGCAGTATGTTGTACATAATACTTTTCGGTGGGTAGTCTAGTTTTAGATATGTGGTTAATCGTGAAAATGTTCTTTATAGTGCAGTGTGTCGGTTATGTTGGACATCACCAATTTCAAAATTTACTACAATCCGGGTGAAAGATCTAGACCCGTCATTATGCGGTAATGGAGTTTTGGTGATTAATGATAAATCTAATTGAGAGACTAACACTTTTATTGATATACATATTGTGTAGTCTTATTTGGATATAAAGGTGAAAATCATGAAGGTATGCAAGTGATTAAGTGATTAATGACAAATGCACTTGTGAGACTAATACTCCTATTGTTATATCATGCTTAGTCTCAGCTTGGATATAAAAGTAAAAAATCCAAACATGTATGTATTCATAAATGACAATCTATTTGTGAGACTAACAATTCTATTGATTATTTATTGCTTAGTCTCGTTTGGATATAAAGATGAAAATACAAGAGGTATGCATTCTACTTCTTTTATTATATCTTGTTGCATTCCTCGGATCCAAAATATAGGTTAAACTCCACCAAAAAGGTTAACTTGGATATGTGCATATGTTTCCATTACACATTTGTGTATGCACACATTTAGGGAGAGTTCATTCTATATTTTGTGGTTTCATTAGTATTGATCCATATTCTCTTTCCACATATATTAAGGATCTTTACTTTGAAACATATCTTTGAGTATATATAACTTGTGTAGTTCATATATACGTATATGAGTATATGAGACTTGTGTAGTTCATATACACTCTTTTGAGTATGTACAACTTATGTAGTTCGTATATACTCATACAAATCTATATTCAATTATTTGCAATTGTGTTGTGGGACTAATGTGTGTGCTAAGATGTTTTCAAGGCTTAGTCCCGGAGTTTAAATGATGACATGAAAAGGAAATGCAAATGTGATAAAAGATTAACATGGCTCAAGACAAAGGAGTAATGCATTGCATTTCGAAAAGCTTCTGGAAGGATTTCAGTAGAAATCGGTATAACCGCATTTGGTAAGCGGTACTACCGATGTGCGGTAGTACCGGAGTTCATGTAGCGGTATGTTTTTTCCAGAGAACATGTTTTTGGGTATTTGGTGTAAACCCTCGAACGGTAGTACCGCTGTTCAAAGCGGAACTACCGCACACCCCTGTAGTACCGATTAAGTGACGACGCTTTTTCCGAGAGCAATCGTTTTGGGATTTCGTGGAGCAGTAGTCACGCGCCGCCGGGGTATGACCGGGAAAGCGGTAGTACCGCATCTGAGAAACGGTACTACCGAAGAGCGGTATTACCGGATGCAAGTGGCGGTAATACCGCACCTGTCAGTAATGGCTTGTTCAAAAGCATTTAATGCAGGTCTATCTTGGTAATTAATGTTAATGACATTGTGGGACTAACATTTTCCATGAGTTGGATGAATAGGTTATATTCCAGGGTGATGAAGACTTTGGATGACATCATGAGTTGATTGTCATCAAGTCAAGGTTCAAGAAGATTATGCATCATGTGTTGATGGATATCAAGATCTCGAAGAAGAGATGATCATGAGTTGATCAACAAGTCAAGAGAAAACTCATCATGTGTTGATTGAGGTCAAGTAAAAGATGCATCATGGGTTGATGCATATCAAGACGATGACCCGGACATGAAGCAAGGATGTGAGTCATCAAGCTTCAAGTGGATGGTCAAGGCAAAGGTATGACTAGCTAGGGCTAAGGATATGTTCCTAGTCTTTTACCGGTCTTGGTGTTTGGTTGGAAGACCGGATTGCTAGTATAGGTTGTCGTACTATTAAGAGGGGTCTTCTCTAGTAGCTTGAGTTAGTCATGTGTTGATAGCTCATTGTGTTTGCTCTAGCTCAACTTAACATGTTGCCTATATTTGCGAATGCGTTTTGCAAATAGTTGTGGCTCATGGTTATTCCTTGTAACATGTGACTATACTTTGCAAATGTGTTTTGCAAATGATTGAAGTCCATGTACCTACTCCTTGTGGCATGATCTAAGTTTGCAAATGTGTTTTGCAAATGGTTAAGATTCATGTGTATTCCTTGACATGGTTTAAGATTGCTTGTTGCTATTTCTTTGGACTTAGATCATGGTAGTGGCTCTTTTGAGTTGTGCTTTTTGATTTGATCAAATGTGTTTGAGATCAATCAAATAGGTGGGTTGTGTAGCCCTCTGAATAAGCTTTCAATAGAGTCCAAGATCACTCAATTCCGACATCGGAGTCAAAAGTTATGAACTTTTTACCGAGTGTCGTCTGTGCTGAAAATTGGGCTGCGGTAGTACCGCCCTTGCACAGTGGTAGTACCGCACCTTTGCTGTAACGGCTAGTTTTTGCTGATTTCAGCTCCCAACGGCTAGTTTTTGTTGTGGGGGCTATAAGTACCCCCTTGGTCGGTTGAGAGACAATCTTTTGCATCCTATTGAGTTTCTTTGAGCTAAGAGCAAGCCCTCTACTCCCATTTGTGCATGTGTTGCACTTAGTGAGGTTTGAGAGGCAAATCCTATTGCATGTGTTGCATTAGGTGGTGGATTTAGTATCCACGAGAGCTTTGACACTTGATTGGTTCAAGTGAAAGTTGGAGACTTGTTACTCTTAGTGTTTGCCGACACCTAGACGGCGTGGAGGCGTCGTGGTCCGGTGATCTTCTCAAGTGAAGCTTGTGAGAAGGCTCGGTGTTTGTGAGTGGCTTGGTGCTCGCCATCTCCGGAGTGGAGTAAGAGCAACCCTAGTGGAGCGAGGTGTTGATACCTCGGAGGAAGGCTTAATTTGTGGAGCTGGCCCAATTGGTTTGGGTTTCCCTCAACGTGGATTATGGAAGACCGGCAAGTCTCCGACCACCACGGTAAAACATCATTGTGTCCCGTGTCTTCTTGTGATTAGCTTTCATATGCTTTACTTTGTGCAATTTACATTCATTGTATAATTTCTTATTCATTTGTATGTTTGCTATCTTGTATGTATTTTATTGATCATATCATTAGTTGATAGTTTACAAGTCTTTGCTAAATTGCTCTATTTATTATTGACTTGTAGTGTTGGTGCATTTAGTTGAACCTAGTTACTTTAGGCTTTAATTGTGCTAAACCGAATGGTTATTTAGCTTCCGCATTAGAATTCGGTTTTAACGCATAGAAGTTTTAAAACGTCTATTCACCCCCCTCTAGTCGGCCTCCTCGATCTTACAAGTGGTATTAGAGTTTGGTCTCTCATTTATTAGACTTAACCGTCTAGAGAGTAAAGGATGGTGACTAGTGATTTTATGCACCTAGGTGAAGCACCTCAATTTGATGGCACAAATTATGCACATTAGAAAATCCGCATGTCATGTTATTTTAAGGCCATGGGCCTAAATATATAGCGGATTGTAGATGTTGGATTTTCTCCTCCATTGGATAGGCTTGATCCAACAATTGAGGAAGAGAAATGCTTACATCTCGACGCTCAAGCAATTAACGCTTTATTTAGTGCTTTGAGTGTAGATGTGTTTGATGCCATATGCGATCACAAGAACGTTCATGAGATGTGGACCCATCTTCAAGAATATTATGAAAGGTCCACTTCCACAAGTAATGGTCGCATAGTTGAATGGACGTCGGGAAAAGAATGCTCAACATCAAGCTCCGACAATGATGAGATCACAAACCCCTCCACATTAACTCATTGCCTCATGGCTAAAGGTAATAAGAAGGTAAATAATGATGATGACAATAATCCTTCTTATGATGAGTTGATAGATATGCTAGAAGATCTAAATGAATATTTAGGAATGGAGAAATCAAAATTCAAAGTTTTGAAGAAAGAACATGTCTTACTCCAAAATAATTATGATGTTCTAAAAGATGAACATGAAAAGCTCCTCCTAAATGAATATACTAGCTCTAAGGTGGATATAGGTGTAACATGTAATCTAATAGATGATTTGCCATGCATAGCTCCTATTTCTTGCAATTCATCTAAAGTTAGCATATCCACATCTTGTGATGATTGTAACAGCCCAAATTTCAATTTCAGTAAAATTTAAAAGTTTATTTATGTTTGTGGTTTTTCCTGGATTTTCAGAAGCTTTTTATAAATATTTTAAAGCTAAAACAACTTTATTTGTAAAATTAAAAGCCAACAAATAGTTGAAAATAATTTTATTAAGTCCAGAATGAGTATGGGAATTTCTGTGAATTTTTCCATAATTTTTGGAAGTATTTTGCTATTTTCTAAAGCCTAAATGAATTAACAGAATTAAAACAATTGAGAAATCAAAAAGAAAATCAAAAAGTGGCTTTGGGCCAAAACCCACCGGCCTCGGCCCAAACCTCACACGCGCGCACGGCCCACCGGCCCGCACTCGCCGCACCCGCCTCTCACCCTCCTCCACCGTCCGATTAAAATCGGACGGCTGCCAACCTCCCACGTCTCCCTCTCTTCTCCACCGTTGGATCGCCATCCAACCGCCCGCCGCTTTCTCCTTCCTCACCTTCTTCTTCGCAGCCGCGCCTCAGACATTCGGCCGCAACCGAGCTCCGCGATTTGCCGCCCCAACCTCCCACGTCTTCCTCGCGGCGCGCGCGCCTCGCCGCCTCCAACCGCCCCACTTCCCCACTTCCTCTTTTTCCGCCGGTTCGCCCGCACGACGTAACCTCGCCGCGCGCTCTCCGCACACGATCTCCATCACCTGGTATCATCCGGCCCTATAAAAGGGAGCACAAGGTGCCCCCTTCTACCCTCAACCCAACGCCACCACTCTTTTTCCCTCTCCTCTCTTCATTTCGCCGGAATCCGTGAAACATCGCCGTCGGCCGCGAAGCTCTTCGCCGCCTCTAGCGCCGCCGTCACCGCCGCCACGTCCACGTCGCCACCACCTTCGGCTTCACCGCGACCTCGCGCACCCAGGGCTCACCTCACCTCCGCCGGGACGCCGCCGGAATGCCTTCGCCGCCACGATCCGAAGCTCTTCGCCGCCAAAGCTCGCCACCGACGACCAGCGCCTCGCGTCACCGCCCAAGGTAGCGCACTGACCCCGCGTCCTCCTCTTGCTTTTGGTACCACTCGCGCGCGGTGAACTTCCGCGTTGGCCGTTGTCGCCGCGCGCGAGCAATTCTTCTCGCCGTTGCCGGCGTGGCGCGCCACCTCACCGTCCACGTCGGCGCCACGCCACCTTTTCTGCGGCGTCGCCACGCATACGCACCACGTGGCGTGGTCTCACTGTGCCGTCGTCCCGAGCTCGGTGGGCTTGGTTCACCGTGAGCGACCTCTTGACTCATGGGGCCCTTTGTCGAAATAAATTTTAATTCTTTTAATCCCGAAATCATCGTAGCTGATGTAATCATTGCGCAATAAATGGATTTTCAATAGGAAAATAATTCTGAAATTCAATAAAATTTCAGATTTAGATATAAACTTCAAAATTCATAACTTTTGCATATGAACTCCAAATTGGGTGTTTCAAATTGCAAAATTTATATAAAATTATAATCTAGCTAACTAAACCAAAATATTCCAATTTGGAGTTAATTTGAACTATGTTTTTGAATTTATTTGAATTTGAATATTGAATTTGTCGTATTTTACAGTATAGACTTGACGACTCGGAGAGTTCGATCAAACGAAGATTTAGAATTTCAAGACATCGACCAAGGCAAGTTACATCATTGACCATATTGCCCTATTATTTTAAGTTATTTTCAGTTTTAAATTCCTTATTGCATGCATATGTTGTTATAAATATTTTAATATCCTGTTTACGTATAGTTAATTCCATATGTTATTGTATGGCCAAATTTGAATGTTGTATCGACTACCTTGATACCATAGGCAAGATATTACCAAAATTCAAATATATGCTTAGCCAAGCTTAGTCCACATTTACTGAATTTGGGAGGGTTTACACCGATTTCTACAAATTGTTTTGAACTTGATATTGTGGTATTGTCTTACCACATGAGTTTATAAATGGAGTTTTATTCAAAATAAAATCAAAATGGGTTTGGACTTGGGCGAAATGGTCGGAATGGTGGGTGAGTTTATGCACGGGTTTGATCTCAGTTAAGGTCAAGGCCCATGGGTTGTAGGAATGACGCCCAAGTCAATTGAGGACCGGTCTTTGAGCCGCTTATTGCTATGCCATAACGTACCACCACATGTCTGTATGGGTGGATTTGGCTAACTAATTTGTGATGTCCTAGTATATTTATGTCATGTGATTTTGTGGGTGTCGGTTAGACGTTTTATTCCCACTTGGCGCAAGAGGGGCTTAGGAGGACAGTCGGTCAAAGGCGAAACCTCTGCGGGCATGAATGTACTAGGATAAAACATTGTAAAGGCCTCATGGTAATTGCTCACCACACGCCTACGGGCGTGAATTGGCCAACATAACGAGCATGTCACCTCGTGTGGGTAAAGTTGTACCAACTCGCAGAGTAGAAACTATTCGAATAGCGTCATGGTCATGGACATGCTAGCGGGGCCACTTAAAGTTAGAATTGTTTTGGTTTTAAAATGCTTTATTAAATGTTGAGGATGGTTAATCCTTATGAAAATTTGGGCGGAAGCCAAGTGTTAGGAGGATCCTTCACTATATCATTGGAGGTTATCCACATTATATCATTACTATTTCAAAATATGATTTTATCCATAGTATAAAATTGCCTTAGAAACTACTATGCTTATTCAAACCGAAAATGTTGTTTATGCAAAACAACCCGCCATACTCACTTGTTTCCTTATGCATGCATTTAAATTCAATATTGGGTGTGACTTGCGAGCACGGTAGTAGTGCTCACTCTCTTTGAATAAATCTTATTCGGAGAAGACTGCTATCTTGACGGTGAGGACCGGGACGAGTAGGCCTTCGACCGCACGATTGCACGTGGCGCATCGTGTGGCTCCCACTATTATGTTATTTCCATTGTGTTTATCATTTGACATTTGATATTATTATTCGACTCATTTGTATTAAGCGATTATTTATTTAATGCCATTTACGTTTCGTGATATGAATGTGATATTCATTTTGTGAGACTGTGTACACTGGAAATCCTGGACTGGTGTTTGAACACAGAGAATTCGGGATCCTTCGCTCCCGGGTTCGACAATGATTTAATTGATATGCCTTGTAGCACTTGTGAAAATGCTTCCATTTCCTCTATGCTTGTTGAAACTAATCTTGTAGAGGAAAACAAAATGCTCAAGGCCCAAGTCTCAAATTTGAGAAATGACTTGGATAGAAGCTACAAGGGAAAAGCCACTCTTGATGATATCTTGAGCAAGCAACGAAGTTCAAATGACAAGAGTGGAATCGGCTTCACTCCCATGAAGAAAAGGGAAAATAGCAAGATAAGACACAATCAAAGACACAACAAGAACATCAAGTGCTTTGATTGTCATCAAAAGGGTCACCTCTCCTCCAAATGCCCTAACAAGGAAGATTATAAGAGAGGACTTGGTTTCATCGCCAAGAAGAAGGTGAAGAGCATCCCAAAGCAAAAAGGGAAGATATACACAAATATCAAATGCTTTGGATGTTATGAGAAGGGACACATTGCCTCGGTGTGTCCAAATCAAAAGGATGTCAAGCCAAGACATTCAATGAAGAGGCAAGACGACAATGAGCAAGATAAGAAGACATCAAGGGGAAGCAAAAGCCCTACTTGCTACAATTGCCGGGAGAAAGGACATTTTAGTAAGGATTGTCCTAAAGGTATATCTCCTAAGCCAATTATTTATAATGGTCATTATTTGCTTAGGAAAGATAAGAATGGCAATGTGTTTGCTAGGAATGTTAGTTTGCATAAAACTAATGCTAGGGCAATTTGGGTGCCCAAAAGTATTGTGACTAACATTCATGGATCCAACCAAGTATTAGGTATCAAAAATGCGCTTAAATAATTAATAGGTACTTGGAGAGGCATTGGAGACTTGGCTTATTCATGAAGAGGTGTATTCCATCATATGTCAAAATTGGAGCCAAGTATGAGGATAATCAAATCATATCATGAGTCAATGCTATCTCGGTAACAAGTACTTACATTGAAGTATCTAGATCCTTTGCCTTGTGTAGGTTGCATTCATGAAAATCTTATAAAAAGGGTGTTCTTGCTCTTGTGCTTAATCTTGATTATTGAAATCTTGAGCAAGATGGAAGTGGCACGTTAAGGGTAAGTGCTAAGTCATAATCATGCATATCACATCCCTAAAGTGTGCCCAAATAAATTAAGTGCTAGTAATGTTTTTTTAAAATTGAGTTTTTTAGTCAAAAGTCAAACATTTCATAACTATAAGTAATCCTTTGAAAAACTAGTTGCAAAATGTATACAAATGCATTTCAAAGGTTTACAAAAGGCTTTGGTTCAAGAAAAACCTATTTAAAGTGAAAATAAATTTCAAGCCAAAAATATAGATCATAATATCTTGTTTTTGACTTAAGCTAGATTTTTGTGTAAAATATATTCTAAAAGGAATTTGAAAATCTTTTCAAAAGAAAAATCCTAGAGTTGGCTATTCTAAACCTTTTTCGTATTCAAACGATTTCCAAAAGATCAACTCATCAAAAGTTATTTGATTTTGAAACTCATCCAAAATCCTATATTGACATAAGTGGTCACTTTCTAGCACTTAAGTGAGTTTAGCCATTTGAGCCTAAATTATTCACATGAATATGTCCATGATGGTATTTTATGACTCATACATAAAAATGGATTATTTAAAATTCATCTTTTGCTCAATTTGGCTCTTGTTGAGAAATTTCTTGAAAATCTGTTTTTAATTGCAAAATCAAAAGACTAATTCATAAAAACTAATTTCTTGAATATTAATTAGTCCCCTTAGTGCATAATGATCCTTAAAAATATTTAATTGAGTTCAAAACTAGGGATCATTTGCATAAGCTTCAATTCTCTTCTAAATTCCCTGATCAATCCTTGTTATACCAGAAAAATCGGAACTACCGGTAGTATTCTTGCGGTCTACCGGGTTGCGGTACTACCGGCCTTGAACTGCGGTACTACCGCCTTGCGGTACTACCGGCTTTATATGGCGGTACTTCCGATTATCCCGACGATTCTGATTTGGCCGGTCGACCGTCGTTATCTCCCGATCGACAGCATCACCGGTCTAACCGCTTCTTTGCCGTCGGTCTGACCGCTTCCCGGTCTGACCGCCTCTATGCCGTCGGTTTGACCGAACCTGGGGACTTTGGCTGATTTGATCAAATTTGTTGATTTCAATTCTTTGTAGCCACTTCCTATGCTCCCTCAAGTCAAGATGTATATATGTCATGGCAGTCATATGCACGTATGGCGAGGAAGGGAGGGTGGGATTTGGTCCTTCTAGCCCAGGCTTTTGCCAAACCCACTCCTATATCCGCGGTTGAACAAGAACAGGGTGCTGACACCGAAGAAGAAGTCGGGGACTCCAGCCACAACGTGGCGCACACAATAGCCGAACCTCCCAGAGTTGCCGATGCTGTCGATGAAAACCCTACGAAAGTAGCTCCTTCAGTCAGGCAAGCTACTGGGCTTGCTGACGAGGGTGAGGAGGTGGAAGCCGTAGTACAAAGGATGGATCTCGAAGACCGGGACTACATAGTATTGTCAGAAGATGAAGGATCCGACGACGAGAATGATGTGGACCAGTAGGCATTTCCATCTGCATGGAACACATACCAGTTCGACAACCTCGTCATCAACGAAGGCTCTCATGTGTCGTGGGAGTATGACCAGAGCGAGCATAGGCAAGGAGCTATGTACAAATGCAAAGAGGTCATGTAGGAGGCGGTCAAATTCTAGGTCTTGTCGGTGCGGCGCACATTAACAATCGTCAAGTCTAACCCAAGATTCTGCGACATGAAGTACAATATAGAGGGATGCTCTTGGCGAGTACAAGTATTTCAACCTAAGTGGGACACCTACTGGAAGTGCTCTATAGTGGTCCCTCACACATGTATCGTCGCTAAGTCAGTGTAGTCCCACTAGAACCTGTCATCAGGCTTCATCGCCAACCTCATGTACAGTGATATCATGGATAATATAGATTTTAAGTCACGATTTATCATTCGGGCGATTGAGACAAGGTTTCAGTACACAATCAGCTATGTTAAAGCTTGGAGGACAAAACAGAAGATATTGGAATCAAGATTCGGCACGTTCAAGGATTCCTACCACATCCTCCCCGGGCTACTCCGAGTCATACAAGACAGGAATCCCAGCACTCATATCGACATTTAGGATTCCACGCATTCGAAGTGGGCCAATAAGAGGGTACTACGACGAGCATTCTTCGCCTCTGGTTCATACATCAATGCTTTCCGGCACTGCCATCCAATCTTGTGCATGGATGGCACATTCCTGACTAAAAGTACAAGAGCGAGATACTGACTGCAATAGCGACAGACTGGAACAATCAAGTTCTTCCCGTGGCATTCGCTTTCGTTGAAAGCGAGAACACAGACAGCTGGTTGTGGTTCATGAGGAATGTGATGGTTTCTATTGTACAGGCTCGTCCAAATGTATGCGTCATACATGATCGGCATGCAGGCCTACTGAGGGTAATAAATGAGCTACAACAAGGAGAGAACAATCCACTTGCATGGTCGAATCTGCAGAGTAGGTGGTGCATAAGGCACTTAGGTGCAAACTTCTATAAGTAGTTTCGCAACAAAGACTTGATGAACTTGTTCAAGTGGCTGTGCATCCAGAACCAACAGCGGAAATTTGAAGCACTTTGGAAGATTCTGGATGAGCGGACCCAAACGCATAGAAGGGAGACAGTGAAAAGGGCTGGCTCAAGCGCTGACCAAGCCCCCGAAGCGTTGCCACAGTTACTCACAGATAGTCCCAGTGTGACGAGGAAGACGGGGACGCAGATGAAATGCTTCTCGAACAGGATTGATCACGAACCTAAGGAGAAGTGGCCGCTGCTATATGATAAGGGTGGTGCTCGATATGGTGTTATGATAACCAATCTAGCCGAGGCGTACAACTGGGTCATGCATGGCGCAAGGTGCCTCCCTTTGATTGGTACTGTGGGAGCAATTCTCCGTAGTACCACAAACTACTTTGTTGACAGGAGCAACAATGTGTCGCTCGCCATGGCAAATGACAAATTACTCTACTCCGCCATGATCACGAAGTACATGAAGGAGAAGAGCAAGAAGAGTGAGATGCACTAGGCATTCAAGATAGGCACATGGGAGCTTCGCTTCGAGATAATGTGAACGGATAAAGGACGCTACGGGATGAACCACGAGAGGATCACCCACGAGTGCACGTTACGCCACTCTAGTTGTGTATGCACTTGCAACAAACCTCTTCTTCTGCATAGGTCCTACTATCATGTTATGGCCACATGTTCGACGGTAGCGCAGCATCCTAGGCAATACTTCTCAGATTATTTCAACAAGGAGGAGGTGATGCAAACCTAGAGTGCAGAGATATATGGTTACGCCGTGGTTGACCATTTTCATTGTTCATCCGACCTAGGAGCAACTAATCTGGGCCATGGATATTGATAAGCTGAAGGGAAAGGTTGGCCGGTGATAGGTACAACGCATTAGGAACGACATGGACGAAGCAGATGCTGGACGTCGTACGAAGAAGTGTCATCCGCACAAAATTCTTTAGAAATTTACTGCAGTAGAACAACATACGACGATTGCAAAATGTTATTACGAGTCTAACAGATTCCGTACCCTTGAGAATCTACGAAAATTACAAACGGACCAACCAATCTTGCTACCACCCTTTTATTTGCAAGGAATAACAACCCACATTCCTGTCGTCAGTTGAATTGGCGACAGGAAGCTGGCCCGGCGATAGGGAGTCAACAAGGTCCCTGTCGCCAGTTCAAACGGCGACAGGTACCCATTTTTGTAATTTTTTGGGGAGACTATTTATTTTTGTAATTACCTTTTAAAATAATTATATATTTTCTAAAAAACATCGCACGGTGTCACAACCTATTGATGTAGGGAAAAATAAAATTTAAAAATGATTGGAAATTTGGAATGTTAACACCTTTTCTTTTTTGCTCTCGAAAAAATACATTTTTTTTTAGTTCATTTTCTAGGGGGTATAATGGTGGGTTGTTTGTATATTTTTGTGGCTACAAATTCTTTTTGTTATGCTTCAACTAGCAGGGTGACCCACGTAAATGCGTGGCTAGATTTGTTTCAAAGTTTGTATAAATGCATGAGAATATGTTTGTATATCTTGTAGGCTATTTAGATTTTTAAGATATCCTAAATATTGGAGATGGCAATAGAAGCTTGAAGCAAAACATAGCTTGAGAAAAATAATTGAAGTGTGAGCTTTGATGGAAGAAAATCATTGAACTAAGTTCTTATGGTTCTTAAAAACTAACCATTCTCCATCATGCATAGATCATGTAACTACGTATCCCTATTCTTACTCTATTAGTTACTTCTTTTTCCAAATTTATGCATGCACATGTATTTCTATTTCATCTTAAGCAATATGTTGATTATATGTGCGGTAAATTATCTTATTAGTTTACATTGTATTAGAGTACTTTGCTCACGCATACATCGATGAACCATGACAATCTACCTTGAACTTATATTCCCTCACATGGTAGCTGCCCCACCAAGCCGTGTGTCTTGTATCTCTTCTCGTCGTCACAACTTGTTTGCTTAAACCACCAGTAAGCCCGAATCTTGATCGATCCCTCTCAGCTATTACCCCTTTCAATATAATATTTTATCACATAGTTATCTTCTACTTCTCCCTAATTATTCCTAACTGCTAACCGTTACGAGATCAACACGCATACACATGCAACCATCGCCGATCCCAACTGGGAACATGTGTCACGCTCTCTCTGGTGACACCGAACATATTCCCTACGGCTCCGCCATCTCTACTCCAAGTTTTTTGCTACTCTGCCTCTGCAGGCCCATGCTTCTTTTCGTACTGATGCATGCATGTACATACACATGCACAATGTTATACATGCTCGATGTCCTCTTTACTCGTGTTGGTCGCTCATCTTCTTCGATGTTGGCCAACTCAACACTGTGGGTTCCTTACTAACCGCGGAGACCTCTTATCTTGACTGATGCTAACATGTATGCTTTAGTCGTTTTCTAATTATATTGAAAATCTTTTCGCCGTCGCCGGTGACGTCGTACCCCTCACCAGTGATGGCACACACCTAGCTACCCGATGGCCTCATGTCGTCAATAGCTTGTCTTGAATGCAAAGCTTCATCTTCTCTTTGCCAGGGCATCCCCATTATCGAGTTTCTTTGGCCAGTAACTTCTTCAACAACGTCGATGCTCACCACTTGTTATCGCGACCTTTGGATCCATCAACTCTGGACTTTCTCTACAATGGCTCCGACAAGCAGTACGACATTGTCCTTGTTGAACGATGAAGGTGAACAATACGACATTGTCCTCATCTTCATCGCCACTACCTCGGCTCTTCGCTTCCCCTTGGGTTAATATCTTCTTGCAGGACATATCGATGCCATTGCACTCCTTTGTAGTCTCCACCGATACTATTTGTGCTATGCTCTTTATAACCCTTTATTTTTATTCAAAATTTTAGTTATTTTTTTATTCCATAGGAGGCAACAATAAAATACATGACATTGAGAGCGAACGTGGTGACTTCTTTTGTGACTCCTCTGATACTATTCATGCTATCATTGTTACAACTTTCATTTTTATTCAACATTTCAACTATTTTAATTGGAGTTCGTATACAAATCAAATTGCTAAATTTATTTAATTTATTTCAAATTTTAGATATTTAGGGATTTTACTTTGAAATTTGTATGGAAACCAAATTACAAATTTTCTTTTATTTTTTATTCCAAAATTCTGTTCTTTTTTCTTGGAAGTCGTATACGAATCCTATTTCTATTTTTCCTTTAATTTTTATTCTAAATTACATTATTTAGGGATTTTACTTTGAAATTCATATTGAAATCAAATTGCTACTTTTATTTTATTTTTATTTCGAATGCCAGTTATTTTTGTATGGATTTTGTATACAAATCTAATTGCCAGTTTGTTTTTATTTTTTATTTTTAGCTTATAATTATTTAGAGATTTTACTTATAAATTCATATGAAAATCAAATTGCTAATTTTATTTTATTTTTATTTTAAATTTCACTTTTATTGTACCTGACATGGATTCTTTTACTTGGGAATTTGTATGGAAATAAAATTGCTTATTTTATTTTTTAATTTTGAATTTTAGTTTTATTGTACTTCACATGGACTCTTTTAGATCTAGATCGTTATAATATGGACCCACCACGATTTTTTTTCTTTTTCCACCGATTAATGTGAAACTTTCTAGCCCTTGTGTCGACGATCAAGACGTCGATCTTACGAAAAGAAAAGGAGAAAATAACGTGGAAGATCTGGGAAGACAATGGGACTGCTCTTTTATTAGTATGAACTGAGATTTACAAGGGATGTCTCCTGACTTGATGGTGAACTACTCCTGTTTACACTGAGAACACTACTTGTTATCTTACAATGTCAGACTTAAAACACGAATCTAAGGTCTATGCTTCAGTCTGATGTCGGGGGGGGGGGGGGGGAGGGGTCTTTGCTCCGTCCATGCTCCATCTTTAAATAGCTCTTGAAGAGGTGACAGTTACTTGATGTGAAGCGTCGTGACTGGTCGGAGTTAGATGACGGTTGATGGAGAGTCAATCGTTCGGCGGTTGTATGTTTATGGGACACCCAACCGCATGGTGGTTGTTCATCAGTGCTTCAGGATAAGAAACGTCGTGTGGCATAGAATATGCACTTGTTCCATTCATCACATAGTAGAGAATATACCTGGAATAAGTTTCAAATATCAGTTCATACCTTTTATGAGTGATTCTCCTGGTCGGGAGCTTAGCACAGACCTTTGTCCGACCAGGGTACCCATTGTGTAACCTGTGGAATCTGTATGACCAACGAGGTCATGAACCTCAGGGGTTACGACCATAAGGACGTATGGTCTTCTATGTACTAAAAATAATACATAGGGGATTTAATCCTCGTTAGCTAACCCCCGAACTTTAAATGAATAGGTCGTGTGAACACCTTCCTTCCGATGAAGTCGTATCGGAATGATGCTCATTAAATGCAATGACATTTGAAGCGATTTATATTCACTTTAAAGTTGAGAACTTGCCTTGGGAATCGAAGAGTTTTTGTGTCCGTTGGACAGAAGATTTTTGTCCGTTGGATTTTTTGGGCAACTCCCGATTGCAGTTAGAAATTCTGGTGCTTATAAAAAACCCCTTTGCAGACTTAGGGTTTTTTCACTTCCTGCTTTCCCTCTTCATCTCGCGAGTAAAAAAAAACTACCTCCGACCTCCTTTTCTTTCCTCATCCAAGAGAAACTTGACCATGTCGGACCAAATCACTTATTGGCCGGTTTCCGACTTGAGCGAGAAGAAGTTAGAGAGCTTGGAGAAGATCGGGATGCTTCCCAGCAAGATTCTGATTTCTTGGAGATCAGTGGCTGGAGAACATTCCCCGAGCAATGAAGATGGAGAAATTCCGGTTTTCCTTGCATATATTGAATGCAGATTTAGATTGCCAATCCACCCCTTCCTTCCCAAAGTTTTGGAGTATTATGGAGTCGAATTGGTAAATCTTGCTCCCAATGCTATCGCCAATCTCAGCATTTTCATCTATCTCTGTGAAGCGTACTTGGGGATTCCCGCAAATCTGGATCTATTCAAGTACTACTACAGGATGACGAAGTCTGAGAAGACGATTGGGACGCCTGGAGAGTGCACCTTGCGCCTCCATGACGGAAAAACCGATGAGTACATCTTCATGTACTCAAAATCTTCGTGGTCGTCGTGGAAGAAGAGTTGGTTCTATATGACGGTCACGAAGAAAGACAACCTTTATTATTCTGGTAAGAAGGCGGTCGAGAATCCGAGATGGCGCTCCTCCACGGAGAAGGTGGGAAAGATAAAGAGATGGGCCGAAGCTATCAAGCTTCTTAGTGTCAAGGGTCTAACATCCTGGCACGTAGTGAAGAATTTTTCCATGCGCCGAATGAGTCCTTTGAAGGCCTGAGCATACCGGATGCTCTGGTATATTGGTCGTGATGATACGACCAAAGATTCTAAAGAGGGTAAGCCCCGAGTGATTTCGACCAGTTTGCCTATATTTGTTGATTATTTATGTATCCTTAAGTCTTTTATTTTACCTTTACAGCTTTATCTTCTGACGAGATTAGAAGCCGGATCAAAATGATTTGCGCCGGAGAGCCTGGCGACAAGGCTAGTTTCCCCCGGATCTTAGCAGCTGTTTCCGCCAAAAAGAGGATCGAGAGACTTAAGGTAAGACTATCAACTGTGCTTTTGTCGTACATATTATTTCTGATCGGTATACCATAAATCCTCTTTGATGTGTAGTCGGTTGGGTTGAGGATCAACGAGGCCACTGAAAGATGTGAGCCGATTGATGATCCGACCACCCCTACGACCATACAGGATGTCAGCCTTCCAGAGGTAGGTGACCGAACATGAATAATATTTGGACAAATGATTTTCATCGCCTAATTATCTTTGATGATGTACTTAGGTGGTTGTCGTACCTTCTAGCAAGGTCGCTGAGGACCCACCAGTGGCTACTGAAGCTACTGTTTTGAGGGCCGATGAATCTACACCTACTGATCCGCGATCAGGGCCCTTATCCTTGACCAACTGGTTGTGGATATTGCTTCTGATTTTCAATCAGTAGATGTGCAAGATCTAATCAACCCTGCCGATTCAGAACCAGTGAAATTGGTTGAGAAGAAAAGGAAAGCTAGCGCAACGGATTTTACTCCGATGCGTTACAAGGTCAAACTCAAAAAATCGACCAGGTATATTTAAATGAAGAAGTCATGTTATATACATACCTTGGATATTTTGATATGTTGGAACCTTGATCTTCCTTACTTTCTTCTTTCGTAAATCTTGTGGTGTTCTAGTCGTGTCCGACCAAGACACCCCTCAGGAAAAGGTCCCTGGGGAAGAGGTGGTCGTGGAGGTTCTTGATCAGGAAACTCCTTAGGCTAAGACTGCAGAGGATGAAGTGGTTAAAGAAGCCCCCGAGCAGGTTTTAGTACCGACATCTGCTCAGGATCCTCTAGTGATCCTCACTCCGTCTCTGGAGGTAATCATCTCCAGAGATCTCCAGCAGGTTCCACTTCCTCTTGAAAACACTCCTCAGGCTAACAAGTTCCCCTTTTCCCCCCGATTTATCGAGGATAAGGAACTTGACGAAGCCTGGGGAAAGATATCGGACCGTCAAGTTGAGATGGGTCCTGATACGATTTTTGCCGAATATAATGACGTACAAATTCCGGTAAGTGTTCTACGACCATCATTTTAATTCTTTCTTTTGAAGTTTCTTTGAAAACTTACCAAAGAAAGGACTTATTTTTGTAGCATATGGTCGAGAACTATGCTGTGGTCGGAGGACTGACCCAGCGAATAAAAACTCTTGAGCAAAAATATTCCGAATTGAGAAGTAAGAACTTTTCTCTTTTAGCTTGACTTCCTATATTTTATC
Organism: Ampelocalamus luodianensis; assembly: GCA_036346255.1. Lineage (NCBI taxonomy): Eukaryota > Viridiplantae > Streptophyta > Magnoliopsida > Poales > Poaceae > Ampelocalamus > Ampelocalamus luodianensis. Next base: position 17,637,691 of record CM070622.1, on the reverse strand, counting down.
ATCCTACTCCTCTTTCATAACTCAATCTTCTCTTTCTATCATATTTGATAGATTTAGAGAAAATTAAAGATGAGATCGTGGCTAAGGAAGCCATAATAATAAAACTTAGAGAAGAAAATCAAAGTAAAGACCGGTCGATCGAGCATGCGATGACCAAGCAAAAAGAGGTTTTCGACTCTTATGAGAAGAAAATCAAAGGTAACTGGTCGTAGACTTAACCAGCATCCCATAACTCCAATTTTAAAGTGTGTGTTGACTTTCTTTTTTTTATTCACTCGTGCAGAAAAAACTGAAGCACTTGAACGAGCAGAAAAAACCCTCAAGTTTGAGCGTGGCCAAGGGGTTGAACTCGATCGGAGTCTTGAAGACAAAGTCAAGACTTTGAACAAGATGCTCTTCGACCTAGGGTCGGGAACGCAACTACCCATTCTAGGAGATCCTGTGGAGACAATCAATTTTCTCGGTTATCAACTCGAAGATCTCAAGAAAGTGATAACACTCTTTCGAGAGAACCATGCCAAGACGATGAAGGAAGCTATTGCGAATGGAGTGAGTGTTGCCTTAGCAAAACTGAAGGCTTCCGACCCATTTGTCCGTCTTGGAGCTATTGAAGAAGACTTCGACTGCTCCGAAGATGAAGCAACAAAACTTCTCGAGGAAGTAAGGCCTCTCGGAGAGAAAGTTGCTGAGGAAATGGAAGTCGGATCTCCATCACGCAGCGACCAGTCTGGTGGTTCTAAGAAGTAGATAGATGTAACATTTAAACTTTGTAAATGAAACTTACCTTTTTATCATCAATGAAGTTCATGTTTTGTTTTATCAATATTATTAAATGCTCACATATCTCCTAGCCCCCGACTGCTTATATTAGTAAATGAACTTTACTAAAGAAGCAGTAGACCAAGAAAACGAATAATAACGACGACCATGGTAGAAGTGCTGACAATGTTTGTAACAATGATCTAGTGAACACTAGGAAATCATGTGGTCGGAACCGGCTTATGATTTCGACTAGTCTAGATCTTGTCCATTATCGAATCACTGTGAGATACCACATATAGTATGAAGATATAACAAAACTGGCTTTGATGATAAGAAGATATGCAAAAATATGTATGCAAAAAAGGAAAAATCATAAGTACCTTTGTTTATATAAATTATTCAAAACTGGTCGTAATGAATCCCGAGAATTGAAGATTTGTAAAATATTTTGCGAAACGTGCTCATGCTCAAGTCCGACTGGCAGCGAGGATCACAGAAAGGGACCGTCACTAGGAAGCTCCTTCAAGTGGGCAGGACCACATGCAGAATGGAGAGACTTCGACTAGGAGGCTTTCCGTGTCCCAACCAGAATGTTGAAATAAAGTATTAATCTTGGAATTCTCAAAATAAGAAAACCATATATATTGTCTGAGTTGTACTCCATATACTCGTATGTTTGTTTAAGAAAAGAGTATGTGGTCGTGCGTATGTATCATTGAAGCAATGATCATGACAAAGACCGGTGTGGCATTTGACAATTAAGTCAGCACCCATGAGTAATGGAGATCCCTTCTAATTGTTTATAAAGGGATATCGGAGAGAATGAGTGTCTTCTTCGACCAATCATCAACAATAATGGTATATGACCATGAGCAACGAATAATACTTATAAACAACCATACTTATTTTTGAAAAGGAAATGCATCTTTATTGAAATATGAAATGAAATAAAGACAGGAAATTATACAAAGAACTTACGTAATTGATCAATATTCCAAGAATTAGACAAGATTTGCCCATCCGACATAGCTAATCGTACTGAACCTGGTCGGATGACTTCGACCATAGTGTATGGACCTTCCCACTTGGGTGAAAGTTTGTTGCGACCCATTAGGTTCTGAATTTTTAAGAACCAGATCACCTATAACTAGGCTACGAGGTTGCACCTTACGACTGTAGTACCGACGCATGGCTTGTTGGTATATTGCTGATCGTATTAAAGCTTGATTTCGTCGTTTTTCAAGGAAATTGATGTCATCAAGTCGTCGTTCGCATTGATCATTTTCAGAAAAGCAATCAGTTCGAGCATGACCAATTTTTAGTTCTGGAGGAAGCATGGCTTCAGCCCCATAAACAAAAAAGAATGGTGTTTCACCGGTCGCACGACTAGTCGTGGTACGAACGGACCATAATACAGAAGGAAGTTCTTGATCCCAAACCCCTGACCGTGTAATTAACTGGTCGAAAACTCGTCGTTTGATTCCTTGTATTATGATACCATTGGCTCGCTTAACTGCTCCATTGCTTTGTGGATGAGCAACAGAAGCGTAATGTATCTTGATACCTAGGTCGTCACAGAATTCATGAAAATTACTGCTTGAGAACTGAGTACCGTTATCCGTGATTATACGAGACTGGGTACACCAAACCGTGTGATCACGTTTTTTGTGAGAAACCTCTTGGCAGCCTCAGTTGTAATTTTGACAATTGGCTCAGCTTCGATCCATTTAGTGAACGTGTCAATCATGACGAAGAGGAACTCAAAGCCCCCGGGTGCTCTTGGGAAAGGTCCCAGAATGTCTAGTCTCCAGGTTGCAAAAGGCCAAGAAAGAGGAATTGTTTGCAAAGTTTGGGACGGCTGATGTACTTATCGGCTATGAAGCGACATTATGCGCGCCGTCACGAGCTCTTTTGCATCATGAAGGGCAGTTGGCCAGTAGTATCCTTACTTAAAGGCTTTACCAACCAATAATCTGTAGGAATGATGGGCTCCACAGACTCCTCCATGAATTTCGGTTAGCAATTTAATGCCATCCGATTGAGATATGCATCTCATCAACACTCCGTAAGATCCTCTCTTGTACAATGCACGTTCAATGAGAGTGTATGATTTGGATTTTCGTGCTATATGACCGGCCTCTACATCATCTTCTGGAATTAGGTCATGCTGAAGATAATTGTAGATCGATGTCATCCAATCTCTACCATGATCGTGATGGCGCCAACCATCATCAACCTGTCGAGCATCCATGTTTGAAGAATCGAGGTGTGCAACCTCCTTGGGAACATCTATGTCCTCGGAAGGCTTGACTACCGAGGGTGAATCGAGTTTCTTGAGAAAAACTCCGGGCGGAACGGATGTCCTTGTAGAAGCCATCCGTGCCAACTGGTCTGCCAGAAAGTTTTCCTTTCTAGGAATGTGTTGGATCTGAAAATCGAAGAAATGCTTTTCAAGTTTCCGTACTTCCGCCAGATATGACGACATCTTGGTACTAGAGCACTGATACTCTTTCCTCACTTGATTCGCTACTAGTTGAGAATCGCCTTTCACTAGCAATCTGCGAATCCCGAGCGAACGAGCTGCTCGAAGTCCTGCTAGCAAACCTTCGTATTCTACCACATTGTTAGTAGCAAAAAAGTTTAACTGAATGGCGTACTTTATTTGTTCGCTAGTAGGAGAAATCAAGACGACCCCAGCCCCCGAGCCGTGGAGCATCAAGGAACCGTCAAAGTACATTGTCCACTCATCGTGGTGTTCGTACTCGGGCCCTTGGGTGGGTTCAGGGTTTGTCCATTCGGCAATAAATTCTGCTATTGCCTGGGATTTGATTGCTGTTCGTGGGATGAAATGGAGGTCGAACGCCCCAAGCTCAACCGCCCATTTTGCTATTCGTCCTGATGACTCTCTGTTTTTTAGGACTTGACCAAGGGGATATCCAGTTGGTACGACCACTTTATGGGCCTGAAAATAATGCCTTAGTTTCCTTGAAGCCATAAGGAGACCATAGAGCAACTTTTGTACCTACGGATATATTTCTTTTGGTCCGTGTAAGACTTCGCTTACGTAATATATCGGTCGTTGGACATGGTCACGTTCTACGACCAACACACCACTAACCGTTTGTGGCGTTGCAGCCACATAAATCAGCAATGTCTCTCCCAATCTTGGAGAAACTAAGATTGGAGGACTCGTAAGGTACCATTTAAGTTCTTCGAAGGCGTTGCTTGCCTCTTTAGTCCATTCAAAACTTCCATGTTTCTGGAGAAGCTTAAAAAAAGTAGTCCTTTTTCACCTAACCGCGCTATGAAACGACTTAAAACTGCCATACAGCCGGTTAACTTCTGAACTTCCTTCTTTGTGGTCGAAGGGCGCATCTGATCGATGGCGACGATTTTAACTGGGTTTGCTTCAATGCCCTTAGCCGAAACTAGGAACCCAAGAAGCTTTCCAGATGAAACTCTGAATACACATTTCTCTGGATTTAACTTAACGTTATGGTGTCTTAAGTTATTGAAAGTCTCTTATAAATCTGGAATGTGATCACCGGCGTTGATGCTTTTTACGACCAGATCATCAACGTAGGCTTCAATATTCCGACCTATCTGCGGACTAAAGGTTTTTTGCATCAGCCTTTGGAATGTTGCACCAGCATTTTTTGAGACCAAATGACATCTTTACATAACAGTAAGTACTATATGGAGTGATGAAGGAAGTTTTCTCTTCATCTTCTTTACTCATGTTAATCTGGTGGTACCCCGAGTAAGCATCTAAAAAACATAACAACTCACACCCAGAAGTAGAGTCTACAAGTTGATCAATGCGAGGAAGGGGAAGTCATCCTTCGGACAAGCTTTATTAAGGTCTGTAAAGTCGATACACATTCACCATTTTCCATTGGATTTTCTAACCATTACAGGATTGGCGAGCCATTCTGGGTGGTCGACCTCACGAATGAACCCAGCTTTGAGAAGCTTGTTAATCTCCGACTGGATTGCTTCCTTCCGATCAGATGTGAAACGTCTTAGCTTCTGCTTGACCGGTTTTGTTGGTGCAGAGCTAGCCTATGCTCGATCACCTCCACGGGAATTGGGCATATCGGACGCTTTGCCGGCGAATACGTCTGGTTTGCTCGGAGGAAGGAGGCGGCGACTCTTCCTATTTAGGGTTGAGTCGGCTCAGGCCGATATCTTGGCACCCTCGGAGAAGTGCTTTCGTCGAGTTGTACCTCTTTTATCCGGTCGAAAGACTTTGGTGTCATTTTGTTTCGAGTGTTTGACACGCATGGTATTGGTGTCGATTCCACGGTGGAAGTTCATCGACCGATTCTAAACATTCGATCGCATGCGTAGGCTATTTTCGATCACCTCGGCGTGATAACACCCTTTGGTCCCGGCATTTTCAAACTCTGATAACCGTAATGCGTGGCTATCAGGAATTTTGCTAAGGCTGGACGACCAAGGATTGCATTATATGCAGTTTCGAAATTTACCATATCAAATGAAATTTTTTCTGTCCGGAAGTTGTCGGGTCTTCCGAACGTGACCAGTAGGGACAAATGCCCTATTGGCTTGGCGGTAGATCCAGGAACTATGACATGAAAGGCACACTTCACAGGTTTTACCTTGGATTTGGGAATCTGCATGTCTTCCAATGCGCTTGCAAATAAAATATTTAAAGAACTACCCCCATCTATCAAGACCCGATTAACCTTACAGTTATTAATAGTAGGCTCAATGACAATAGAGAACCTACCTGGTCGAGTCGAAGGAATAGGACAATCTTGTTTGCTGAAGGAGATTATTGTCTCCGGCCACCTTGAAGGTTTAACGACGATCGAAGGTTCGGTAAGGTTGACTTCTCGCTCTATGGCCTTCAGGTGATGTCTGGACTCGTACGAAGAAGACCCATTGAAGATCACATCGTCAGTGTGCTGAGGTTCTTGGTACTCTATTTCTTTATCGCCGTCTTTGTTCTTCTTGGAGCTTGTCTCCCTGAGTTCTTGTATTGGGAGTGGACCTTTACCTGCATAATAATCTTCTAGTTTCTTTTGCCAAGTACGACAATTGCGCAAGTCGTGTCCTGCTTGCTAGTGAAGAGGACATCACTTCTTATTTTTCTTGTATTCATTGGTCGGTGTTTTTGCCTTGCCATGACCAGAATAATCATTTCTTCCCTTGGTAAACTTTTCAGGAACCGCAAGAACCTCCTTATCGTTGGTTTTGTTGTGTTTCTTTTTCTTGAGAGCATTCTTTTGCTTCTTTTCTGTCCTGTCTAAGCCAGATTGGGGGATTTTATCTTTTCGATCAATGGCCTCGTTCCACTCAACTGCTTCGCTGACTGTCGCGTACTTGTCAGCCATGTCGAACAGCTCGATGGTTGTTCGTGGAGGATGTATAGCTAAATCTTCCGTAAACTTTCAGTTTCTCAATCCCGCTTTGAAGGCTTGGATAACAGAAGATTCTGCAACCTCTAGTATTGAGTTACGAACCTGGCAAAATCTTTTGATGTACTACTGGAGAGTCTCGTTAGACTTTTGCCGGATTCTGTGAAGATCATCCTCCTTTCCAGGGCGATCATACGTACCCTGAAAATTTGCAATCAGAAGGTCACAAAGTTGCTCCTAAGTATACACGGACCCGACCGGTAGGTTGAGCAACCATGATCGGGCATATCCTTCTAATACCGTGGGAAGAATGTTAGCGATTACATTTTCATCACCACCAGCGGCTCTGATTGCGGTGGTGTATATCTGAAGAAATTCCAAAGGATTTTGGGTCCCATTGAATTTATCCAAATTGGCCGGTCAGAACCTATTTGGCCAACGCACAGCTTGGAGCCCTGCGGAGAAGGCTCGACAGCCTGTGATAATTTCATGGCGCCTTCTTTGGAAAGGTGCCGGATTGTAATCGGTCGGAGACCGGTTTCTAAAATTAGATTGCCGGTGCTCCGGTGTCCCGGTCGGTCATGGGCGTTGCTAGGGCGCCTCCACGCTTGCTTGATTCGGATGATGTCGAAGATCACGGTCAAGTGATTGCTCCTCTCAGCGAAGTGAGGTGAGGATTCTGAGCAGTCTTCTCCTCATGACTTCTTTGGTCGGAATCGTCGAGGTGGTCTTGGTATCGGTGGTCTTCAACATGACCATGTTGGCCCCGCCGGGAAGAATCTTTGGGATGAAGTCATGGTCTGACTTTGCGAGTGCCTTCGTTCCCGATATGCTTCTGTGTCCTTGTTTAGTCTGTTGGAAAACTTTGATACTTGACCTACAAGTTGGACAAAACCTGGAGTCTTTGCCAAGCAGGTCGAAGTATTTAACATATCTCTAACTCGCTGCAGGTTTTGTATCGTTACCGAGGGTCTCAAAGGGTTTCTGCCAGAAGAGGGTGTGTGATGGCCTGAATCCCCTGATCTCCTGGTCGGTCTTGCCTGGTTCCTTACATTGGCTGGGGCAGAAAAAGGCGAATTAGCTGATGGACATCCACCAGTTCTGTTACCTCTGGCATTTGGTGCTTGACCGCTCGTACCATCTCCATTATTATGTGGTGACGAGGCAACGTATGGAGGACTGTACACGGTATTTTGATTTGTATCTCCGATTGCATTGACCTCATGCTTCCAGCAATGATCCTCCGATGAGCTCCCGTCGTAATCGATGGAGAGCCTTTCAGAGCTTCTGCGAGAAGCTTCCACGATGGAGAGTGGTCGGTGATCAGCACTTCCTGAGGTCTTCGTAAGGGTCTCAACCTGATCCGGTGAATCGCCGATCGTATGCTGAGCCTTATCATCCCCACTTGGTTTATGACTAGTGGGGGTTTCATCGACACCGTCACCAGGTGTCGGTTGGCTCCTGGAATTGTCAGAAGCCGTCGGTGAGTACCTGTCAACCATGATCGCATCAAGGGTATATTGGTCCTCGAGTTGCGGTGTTGAATTTTCATCACCTTTTTTGCCAGTCGAAAAGTCCGGGCTTGCAGAGGCTTTCGGGTATTCCGAACTAGTCGGAAACACTTCCTCTAAAACCCCACTGATCGTAGCGGTGTATCCTCATCGATTCGGTCGACCTCGCTGATATCTGCGATGGGTGAACCGGCGGTGGAGGAGGATGATGAAGAATCTCCGTTTTCCTCCATGGCGCGGATGCATGCGTCCATGTCGAGGTTGGAGTAGTCCGCCAGATCGAACCAGTTTTCTTCGTCCCAACTTCCCGCCATAACCGCATGAGCGATTATAAACGGGAAATGAACAAATATTTGATCAGCAAAGAACTTCTTCCAAGATTCCATGCTGCAATCCCCACGGACAGCGCCAGCTGTCGACGATCAAGACGTCGATCTTACGAAAAGAAAATGAGAAAATAACGTTGAAGATCTGGGAAGGTAATGGGACTGCTCTTTTATTAGTATGAACTGGGATTTACAGGGGATGTCTCCTGACTTGATGGTGAACTACTCCTGTTTAGGTCTATGCTTCAGTTTGATGTCGGGGGGGGGGGGTCTTTGCTCCGTCCATGCTCCATCTTTAAATAGCTCTTGAAGATGCGACAGTTACTTGATGTGAAGCGTCGTGACTGGTCGGAGTTAGATGACGGTTGATGGAGAGTCAACCGTTCTGCGGTTGTATGTTTATGGGACACCCAACAGTATGGTGGTTGTTCATCAGTGCTTCAGGATAAGAAACGTCGTGTGACATAGAATATGCACGTGTTCCATTCATCACATGGTAGAGAATATACCTAGAATAAGTTTCAAATATCAGTTCATACCTTTTATGAGTGATTCTCCTGGTCGGGAGCTTGGCACAGACCTTTGTCCGACCAGGGTACCCATTGTGTAACCTCTGGAATCTCTACGACCAACGAGGTCGTGAACCTCAAGGGTTACGACCATGAAGACGTATGGTCTTCTATGTACTAAAAATAATACATAGGGGATTTAATCCTTGTCACCTTGAGAGCGGACATGGAGGATTCTTTTAACTCTGCTTTAATAGTCTAAATTATAATTATTGGAATTCATATCAAAATCAAATTACTAATTTTATATTATTTTGACGAGGATCTAACAATCCTCAATTAATTAAATTGTTTATCTATAATTGTTATTATAGATAGCAATACCTTCATGTTATTCATAAGTATACCCCTTATTGTTAATAATGGAAAAGTTTAGTCGAGTGGTAGTAAACCATTTTACAACCACCCTAGATGGTCGTGAGTACTCCTACGACTACCTAGTGGTCGTAAGATTTTCTACGACCACCTTGTGGTCGTAAGCCTTACTACGACCACCTCATGGTCGTAAGCAATTCACTATTTGCCCTCCCTTTAGTCGTGTTTTCGGATTTTACCCTCTTTTTCGACCTAATACATTTTTTGCCCTCTTCTTTGTCTGTTTCTTCATATTTTAACCTCTTTGCATTATTTTATTATTATATGCCTGTTTTCCCATTACATGCCATACGAAATTACTCTCTTGCCCTCGGTCCCGTTCCTGTCGCACGCACGGTGAATTCCCCTCTTCAACCTTTCCACCGTTGCACTCCTTGCCGCAGAACCCATTCTCCCCGCACCCTCCTCCCAGCTTCTCCTCTGCGAAGTAGGACGCCGGCGGCCGTGGCGTCACCTGCAGCCCCACGAGTGCCTCCACGACGGCCTCCGTCTCCGACCACTGCACAACCGCGGGGCATGAGGAGGCGGAGAAGTTGATGAGACTAGAGGAGTCGAGGAAGGCGAATAGCTTCCGGAGGAGTCGAGAAAGGCGAATAGCTTCTGGAGGAGCGTGGCGTCGCCGACGAGCGCCCTACGGACCTCAGTGAAGGTGAGGCGGCGCGCGGGTCCTCGGTGCTTGCGATGATGTAGTCGGTACTCGCGATGATCCGGGGTTCGCGACGCCGTCGGCATTGCCGTCGGCGCCGTCGAAGAACTCGGCGGCGCCGCCACTCGCCTCGTGGATCGTCTCGCTCTTCGCTTCTCCTCGGCCGATCTCACGCCAGCGGCAGCGCCGCCGCACCGGTCTCTAGCATTCCCAGGAACCGCAGTGACTCTAGCAACCCGCCACCCAAACCCTTCTCATTCTTGCTCTTCCTCACCGTGCTTTTCCACGCGTCCTCCGGCCCCTACCTCCTCCGCGGCTGCGGTGGCTTCGGTCGCCGCATCCAACTAGGCACCGCGCACCATCCCTCCATCTAAGAACGTGGAGCCGCCCACCAAGAACCATGGCTGCCCACCACAAGAAGGCCTAAGAAGCGCAAAAGTCCAAGTTCTCCTCCAACACCTTGTCAATCTCTACTCAAAATTTCTCCTTGTTGACCTCCTCGGCGACGAAGAGGGACGACAAGGTCGATGCGGCTGCGGAGCTTGCAGAGGGAGCACCGCACCACGAGACCGTCGCAGCGGCTGCTGCTGCTCGAGGAGCGGCGGCGGGTGGAGGTGCTCTTCCTCATGGTGCTCTTCTGGCGTGCGAGGAGAACCACAGCGCGGGGGCTGGTGAGTCGCGTGGCGGTGGGAGCTTCACGGCGTGCGGGCGGGCGAAGCGAGCGATGGCGGCACCGAACCACCGGTGAGGCGGGGCACGCGGCAGGCGGCGGCGCGGCCGCGGTGGAGCGAGCGAGGCGAGTTGGGGTGGCTAAAGCGCAGCGAGCCCGGGAGGCGCAATGGCCGGCGTGGGCGGCACACCAGCGAGCAGAGGTGGTGCCATGGGGAGACCCGAGAGAAGGATGGAGGCAAGCAAGCTTCGAAGAAAAATGGTGAATGGGTTGGAGATGGGGTAATACGTCATTTCGCGTGCCTTTCTAACGGGAAATAGGCAAAAATGATTAAAATACTGCAAAGAGGGCGAAATCTGAAGAAATAGACAAAAGAGGGGGTAAAAAAGGTATTAGGTCGGGAAAGGGAGGGCAAATAGTGAATTCCCCCTACTACGACCACCCTACAGTCAACAAGGCCGACAAACATGTGGGCCCAATCTACTAGGGACACTTATGCGTTGTGTTTAATACACACAATAGTTAATATGTGTTGTTATTCTCCAGAATAATTACACATATTAAGCCTGTCTCTGACATAACTGCAAAGCGACGTGGGAGAGTTAGTCTCTGACAATAGCCATCATAGAACGTGCGCATTTCGTCAAGCGTTAAGATGCCTCTTGGTATGGGACAACTACCACCACTCCATGCGCTATATAAGGGATAAAGTCGATGAACAGAGGAGGAGAGTAACAATTCGACCAGAGATACAATGAACATATAGAAGTCATTAAGTCCTAGTTCTAGTGATTTTTTTTCCTGTTGTAAAGCATAGTCAATACAACAACACGAGAGTAGGGCTATTATTCTCTCAGGAGAAGGCTCAAACCTGTCTAAATTCCCTATGTCTTGTTTTATGTAGATCTAATTCAAGGAAAGTCCCCAACATACATTCATAAGATCGATACTAAACCATCTACATATTTTTTTCCTGAATTTTAGTTTTTTTGTATTTAGTATACAAATCTAATTACCAGTTTTTTGTTTTTTCTTCCAAATTATAGTTATTTAGGGATTTTACTTAGAATTTCGCATGAAAATCAAATTACTAATTTAATTTATTTTTATTCTGAATTTCAATTTTATTGTACTTGATATGGACTCTTTTACTTAGGAATTTATATGGAAATCAAATTTCTTATTTTATTTATTTTTTTATTCTGAATTTTAGCTTTAAGAAAATTGACATGGGCTCTTTCTTTTAATCTAGACTGTTATAATCTGAACCCATCACGATCGACGGTGTAGATCTTTATATTTTTCCACCGATTAACGTTAAAATTTCTAACCCTTGAGAGTGAACATGGTGCATTCTTTTAACTCTGTTTTAGTAAGATAATAGAGATCTCGATAACAAAAAATCACCACATAAAATTCATGACTAAAATCAGGTATGTATTTAGGATGTAACTGTCCAACCTAAGAATTAATGAACAATGGAACGAAGAACTTGTGTTGTTGTCCACTATTTTAGAGTTGTAAAATCTAGCTGTGTGGAGGTTGAAGCTTGTCTTAGGGCATGCATAATCGTATAGATAGTTGTTGTCTATAGTATCCCTCTATGTCATTTATAGACAGTACAAAATATAGCTTTTACAATGAGTTATCTTTTTATATGTCTCTATAAATAGCTCTTTTATGTACAATGTGTCTTGTTTCTCGTGTTACAGTCGACTACTGCATGATAGATGTCCTAATTCTCTATACCCCATCTCTCATCGACATCATCTCGTATCGTACATGTCAAGATTTACAGACAACTGACGTCACACCATTGTACATACTCTTACCTCTCTTATCCTTAGTGATATTGCAACAGATTTGAGGTTTTTGAATTACATGTATATTCCATAATGACTTTCACTGAAGTCGAGCTTAAAACAAGTGTGATAGACAATTATATTACCACGGAATTTGGAGTGGCTAGAACTGGTGTGCATGTGCATGTCTCGACTTGATGCTTGCTTGAAATGTCCCTATGCATGTATGACTTGTAGTACATCACATTGGTGTACAGAGTTTGAGTGGTCCGCGGGATGGGTTGGCAAACAACCTGTTCCCTACTTAGACGCTACTTAGACATGTTTTTTTGTGGGAATTGATCACCTCCTCTAGTTCTTTAGCATGGACTGAAAGCATCCTAATGTAATGTTTTACCCAAACTAAACTGTTTTTTTTTGCTGCCGAGGAGCTAGTAAACCATGCATCGCACGTGGTTCCTTTCTTGGTTACGAGTTGTGATGAAAATAAGAGTCAATTTGTGCCAAATGGTGCGTGATCACTTGTAGGACCATGGCCGATGATAAGAGGGGTGAATGGTGTTTAAGTAGGGGGATTGGCATATTTGCCACACCACTTTTTGCCCAATTGCCAAAATATCACATGATGTCTCACTGACATGCGGACCGGGGATTGACATATTTGCCACACCACTTTTTGCCCAATTGCCAAAATATCACATGATGTCTCACTGACATGCGGACCCGCATGTCAGTGAGACATCATGTGATATTTTGGCAATTGCACATGAATTTAATAGCAAATCTTCAATAATCCCGTTGAAGTATAAGTGAATTGTTCGTCTTTTCTTACTAGTTTAAGCTTTTTTGGTGAATTGGTTGGTGCATGCTACTCAATATGGTATCAGAGCTAAGAGGTCTTGAGTTCAAGATCAGTGACGCAATTAAGAAAATAATTGCAACTCATTTTTATTCCACGTGAGGTAGAGTATTGAAGTATAAGTGAATTGTCTGTCTTTCCACACTAGCTTAAGTTTTTGGGTGAATTGGTTGGTGCATACAACTCAATAGAGCCAAAATTAAGAAAATAATTGCAGCACATTTCTATTCCACGTCTTAGGCCCGAGGAAGTCTACACGTGAGGAGTGTTGAAGTATAAGTGAATTGTCTGTCTTTCCTCATCAACTTAAGCTTTTTGGTGAATTGGTTGGTGTATGCAACTCAATAGAGTCGAAACTTTTTCTCCCATGTATTCGAATGTTTTTTTCACTCTAATAGTTATGAGGAGCTATAAAGATTATAGCCTAACACAAACAGCGGAAGCATCACGAAAACTGAGCAAAACAAGCCTACACTCTGGGTAGTCTAACCTCCAACTAAGGAGCGGTCTAGCCTATCAGGACGACATGACCTCTAGTTGAATGGCAGTCTGACCTCTCCCATAGAACAAAACTGAAAACAATAGCCCGGACAAAACAAAAAACAACACAATTTTCACATCGAGACTGCAGATGACTTGAAACTTGAAATCAAGCAAGAACAACACCTTAGGAAGCTAAACCACTAAGAGAGTCAACAAGAACTTCCCAAAGTTGCAACCTTTTTGCTGTTGAACTGAAGGAACATTAAAGTCAAGCAAAAACAAAAAACCATGGTTGAGAGTAGTCCATCAGAGAAATCAAGCCAACATGGCTAAGGATGATATCACATGTGTCCTTCAACTCCAATCCACCACAAGAACAAAGCCAAAACCCTAAGAAACTCTAAACCCTAGGAATCACCCTTTCAACCCTAAAACCTAGCAACATCAAGAAGTTGCTTCAAAGATGCCTAGATAGATGATATTTGAGCTCCTAGAGCTTAAGTCATCTCTTACACGTTCTTGACATCAAACAAGATCAAGAAGAAAGGAAGAAGAGACAAAAAAAAAACACAATCAAATCAAGTTAGCAACATCATAGACAAGAGCATAAGCACTTGGACGGATTTGGGGATTCTGTTGCCACTTGAAGAGGAAGATTTATAGTCACTCCCTATGGAGGGCAAAGCCATTAGAAACATAAGGATCTCTCACAATTTCTCAAGCATTCTAGCTTACACACTCTTCCTATTCATGAGCGCAAGACTAAGAGCTCACAACTCTAACTAATCCTCTCATGTCCTTATATAGAACAGGCAAACATCCCACTATTTCCTTAACCCTAGATCTGGACTCTTAGTGGATACTATGCACTTATACACGGGCAAACCCGAAAACCCACAATTTAACAGGTTTTAAACTCACAGCAAACTTGAGCATGCTTTTCAAAGCGCTCTTCGTCATGAAGCTCCATTAGCCTGAATCCACTTTACTTGTCATCCATGCTTGACTTAAATCACTTACGCCACGGTCGCGACTTTGCGCCGCCACTTTTTCGGTATTGGTGTCGAACCCGGGAACGAAGGAACCCAGATTCTCTGTGTTTTATACACTAGTCCAGGAACAACTAGTGTACACAATCAAACAAAAATGATAGCAAATTTATATCACACATTTATTGAATAATAATCAGAGTTTATTACAATTGGGCATAAGGCCAAATAAAAAGATACAGCAGAAAGCATAAGTAAATAAGCATGCCACACGATTTGCCACATGCAATCGTCTGGGGGGCGCGGCATAGTCCTCCAAGTCCTCACCGTCTTGGTAGTATTCTTCTCCTGAACAATAATTTATTAAGCAAAGGTGAGTACAAAATGTACTTCGCAAGGTACACTCAATAACAGATATAATGCATGTAGGATAATATCAAAGGAAGGCTTATGTGGTTGTTTTGCACAAAGTTATACTTTCAAGTTTAAATACATTTACTAAGTTCCAAGGCAGTTTTTAACTTATAACTAAAAGTCAAACTTTTATTTTGATTCATCAATTCTCAAGCGTAGGATAAACCTCTATACACAAATGGTGAAGTACTAACCCTCTTACACTAGGCTTTTCTGCCCAAATTTCCCAATTGGATAAGATATCCAAAAACATTTCAGTTTAAAAATTATTTTAAAACCAAAACCAATTCCAATCCACGGAAGGCTATACTTAGCATGTCCATGACCGCGAACGCGGCTATTCGAATAGATTAATACTCTGTAGAGTTTGTATAGCTTTACCCACAAGAGATAGTTTGCTTATCATGTCGGCCAAGACGCGCTTTCGTAGGCATGCGACTAAGCAACTATCACAAGGCCTTTACCCTACACTATTTCAACGTAATTATGCCTGCTAAGGTTTGGTAACCGTAGGCTTCACGCCTAATGATAACCCCTCTGCGCCATGTGAGTATTAATAATAAATCTTCACGACACCCACACCTTTGAATGACACAATTACGATGAAATGGTATAGTTTATTTAGCCAAGTCTATCCCACACCAGACTTATGGCAGTACGATTATAGCTTAACAATCCGTAGCTCGCAGACGAGTCCTTAATTGACTAGGCAACTTCCAAAATAATCTCTGGGCCTCAATCATTCACTGAATCGAGCCCATGCATAAACCTGCACCCTCCTACTATCCAATTCGCCTAAGTCCAAACCAGTTTTATTTTATTTTTTATGTCAAAACATTTTCTAAAATTTTCTATGGTAATTTTTTTAAATCATGACTGAGTATTTTGGCTAAATTCCCCAAATTTAAGATTTTTGGTCTAAGCATTGACTAATCATGAGGTTTTATAATTTATTTTATTTAACTACGGTGACAAGGAATTGACTAATTAAACATCAACATTGGCCATACAAAGCATAAAGGATTAACTAGAAATTTAAAATAGGAATTTAAAAAAAAACTATAATATAAATAAGTATGCAATAATTTAAAATAGGATTTAAATAATTTTAAATACTGGCCTCAAATATGATCAAAGAATATAACTTGTTGTCGTCGAAAGATTCTTCTTCAACTAATTCAGGTTCCCTAGAGTCGTCGAAATTTATACACAGAAATGAACCAAATTCAAATGAACTCCAAATTAAATAATTTCAGTATAAATAGCTAGATCTTGATTTTAGATGAATTTATAAATTCAAATTGTTAAAATCGGAGCTCGTATGAAGGAGAACGAGTCCTTGTAAAATTAAACCCTAAAGAAATTAACTAAATTCATTTTTCTAGAATTTTGAATTATTTTACTGAAGGAAAATCCATTAATGATGCCAGCATGACATCAGCAGCATGATTTCTTTTTCGGCAGAAATATTTTTCTATTGGAAATCCTATTTCTATCGCTGACATGTGGGCCTAAGGTCCATAAACTTGGTCCACGAAAAGTCAAAGTTTACCGCAGACTCGGTTTACGGAACAGTAAAGGGTCTTATGGGTGAGCTGGTGCAGGCAGCCGCGTGGGCAGTGATGTGTGCGGAGGGGATGGCGTGGCACTGGCTTGGTGGCCAAGTGGCGAGGAGAGGAGTGGTGGTGAGATGCGGTCAATGGCGGCGAAGAAGCTCCGACGTTCCTCCAACGACGGCGAGGTGTGCCCGAGGTAGAACACACGACGGCGATGTTGACGACGTAGATGATGATGGCAGGGCGGCGTTGACGGTGTCGAAATTGATGGAGGAAACATGCACGGCCGGCGAGCTTCAAGCTCAAAATCCGACGGGCTAGTGCGAGAGGCAATGTGGGTTGGGAAATGGATTGAGGAGGTGAGGGCAGTGCTAGTGTGTCCTTTTATAGGGTGAGGGCGACCCCGAGCAACTTGTGGCACAAGATGGCAGCGAGATTTTTGCAGTGGAATATGGATTTATAGTGGCGAGAGAAGGGGGATAAGTGTCGGGGTTGGTTGTGGGGAGATAAGGGATAAGAGCGGCGATGCAATTACTGAAAAAGTGGGCCATTTTAGCTGGATTCAAGAACCTTCACGCAGGTGAAAATGGCGGAGGCGGGTTCTGACTCGAGGAATAAGAAACGGGAGGGAGGAGGAGGGTCTGATAGGGTGGGGCCACATGCAAGAGAGAGAGAAGAGGGAAAGAGAGAGGAAGACAGAGACTGATGGGCAGGGCCCACGCGCTAGTGAGTGGAAGAGAGAGGAAGGCGTGGGCTTGATTGGGCTGGCGGGATTGGGTCGGGCGTGTCGAAAAAGGAAATGGGTTGAAGAGATTCAACCCAAAAGGGATTTCTGGAATTTCTCTGATTTAATTATTTCAGAAATCGAGTTAAATAAATTTAGCTTTTAGAAAATAGAAAATAAATTTAAAAATTATGGGAAAATTCAAATAAATTCCCATAGTTATTTTGGACTTCAATAAAATATTCCCAACTTAACATTGGTATTTAATTTTGTAAATAATTTTTTGGCTTTAAAATAAATAGGAAAAACCTTTTTAAATCCAAAAAATTCAAGGAAAACAATTAAAATTTATTTTTAACCAAAATTAAAATTTTGGGATGTTACAATTGGGCAATTTACCAAAATGCCCATATATCGGCTTTTTGTGGATCCTTCACCTCAAAGCATCACCCATGCTTTGCCACGTTGCTTGTGGTCTGTAAGCATCTAGACCCCAAGTATAATTAGTTTAGGGTTTTGGTGATTAATGACCCCTATTTATCAAGACTAACTTTGTTGTAACTGTTGATGAGGTAAGTTAGGTCTTGATGGTGAAATGGGGATATTATCGGTTTCATGGACCCCTAAGTGAGTAATTCATAGCAAAGCATGGTGTTTATGAAGATTAATGACCTTATGATTAGAAATGATCCGAGGAGTTCGATTTGAATCATTTTAGATGTTAGGCTCTTATTTTTGCTTTGTCCGTACTATTATGAGGGGTTCGAGACTTGAGCGTGATGAGGTTGGGTAGCTAGGTGTGGTGCACACTTGGTCCTCTAGCTCTATGTCTAGTAAGATAATGCCAATGATCAAGTTTTAGTTGAGTGCTTCTCAAGGTTTGGATCTTTTTAGCTAAGTCTAAAATTTCTCAATAGAGGCGGATAATCTGGCCTAATCATATCATTGAGGCAAAACAATGATCCAGAGAGGGATTTCATTGTGTTCCTGAGTTTTTCAACTGAGGCGGATAATCCGGGTTGAGACGGATCATTGATCCAGAAGTTTTTGGTTTTGAGGGAAGTTGAGAGCGGATGATCTGGGTCAAGCGTATCACTAAGGTGGATCATTGGATCAGAAGGGTTCCAAGATACACTAAGTTTTGAGGTGGATGATCGGGTTGGCTCGTACCATCGAGACGAATCATTGGTCCAAAAGGTTTTAGGTTGAAGTCATGTGGGACTCGAATTGACAAGGATCTAATAATCCACAATTAATTAAGTTCTTTATCTGTAATTGTTATTACAGATAGCAATATCCCCATGTTAGTCTTAAGTATACCCCTTATCATTCATAAGGAAAAGCTTAGCGATTGGACGATCAAGTCGCGAACTATTCTCTTGGGATTGCGACCATTTTACAAGGGTGTATCATGACGGAATGATTGCTTTCTAGAGTACAAGACAATGCTTCTTTCTTTCTACAGGTACCCATTATGTAACCTCTGGAATCTCGACCGGTGGTCGTACCTCAAAGGTTCGACCATGAAGCGTATGGTCTTTTATATATTAAAGATAATATATAGAGGTTTTAATCCTCGTCGTATGGTCGTAAGATTTTCTATGACCAACTAGAGATCGTAAGCCTTTCTACGCCACCTCATGGTCGTAAGCTTTTCTACGACTAGATCAATTACGACCACCCTATAGTGAACAAAGCGTACAGACATGTGGGCCCAACTGACAAGGGACTCTTATACGCTGTGTTTGGTACACACAACTGTTAATATGCACTGTTATTCCCCAGGTTAACTACACATATTAAGCCTCTGTTTCTAACGATAACTGCAAGGCGACGTGGGACGTGATTTCTCAGATAATAACTTTTATCAGAGTACGTATTTCATCAAGCGTTGAGGCGCTTCATGGCATGGAGTAACTGCCACCCCATCACGCGCTATATAAAGGCTAAAGTCAGTGGACATTAGAAAAGAGAATAGGAGATTACAACAAGGAGTAATTATGCCCTAGTTTTAGTGATTTTCCTTCCGATTGTAAAAGCATAGTCAATACAATAACACAGGAGTATGGTTGTTATTCTCTAAGGAGAAGGCATGAACCTGTCTAAATTCCAGTGTCTTTCTCTGCGTAGATCTAACCCAAGGAAAGTTTCAAACATCCGTTCGTAAGATCGATACTAGATCATCAACACGGATGATCTGGGTCGAGGCAGAACATCCAGAGGTGTTCAAGTAAGAAGCTGCGCGGGGCAGATGATATGGCCTAGCCGGATCATCTGGGTGAGCCGGATGATCCGAGTCGAGGCCTTTTATCCATCCCTTTGTAACGTTAAAAAATATGATCGTTTGAGCCATATCGTTTTGAAGTGAGGCAGATGATCCAGGTCAGATGGATGATACAGATCTGCTGATAACTTTTGAGAACTGTGTCTATTGGCTTCAATTGGTGACCTCTATGTGGCCGTTCACCATAACTGTTTAAAAATGTGTTAATATTTTGGGCAGACCATGGTCCTTTTTGTCAAGAAACTTGGGTCTGGGCCGGCCGGCATTGGCCCATGGTGGGCTCCTCATCCTTCTCTAGTCTATTCATGAGGGGTTCCATCCAATTATTGTACGTGCTTACTGAAGAGGAATAAAGAGAGAAGTCCCCTATATCTCTGTGTCTTTTACTTTCTGTACTTGTGCGTGTGTGATTCTCTACAACGGTGATCATCGGACCAGACTCACCGGCGGTGGTTGCATAACACGTTATTAGCATGACTACGCTCGCCGGCCTAGTCCTAGGCCTCCTTCACACAGATTGAGAAGGTAATCGTCGACGAACGATGACACCATTTTTGTAGATTGAATCGCTTTCTAGATTGCTTTTATTCCATACAATTTTCGCATTGTAGATTGGTTTTTTATTTTCATGGTACAAATTTCCTCAAATCTCCAAGCTGATAGGTAGTCACCAGCACAATACCGATCGGACGATTGATTGAAATAGGGATTGTAGATTGCATCGTGGAAAGAGAAAAACACAAAAAAATCTAGCGTAGTAGCCCCCCCGACACATGGTGGACGGGAGCGCAGCCTGCCCACGCTTTGTCCGCTACCCGTGTCAGCTGTCTTGTAGACATTCCGTCGCATCGCGTGCCCGCCACCAACCTTGCTCGCCTCCCGCACGAAGCTTGCCACCACCAGCCCCCGCATAGGCCTCCGCCCCACACGCAGCCACACGGCTGACCCTGCACGGCACAACTCGCACACGGCCGACACGGCCACGCGGGCGCCCCCTGCACGCCGCCTACACGCGCCACGGACTCCAGCCGCCTGCACGTGGCTCCTCGCGCTGTCGCCACCACCAGTGGCTAGGGTTTCCCAACCCTAGCCACCCGACTCATCAGGCGAGCGCGCCGGTCCCGGTGTAATCCGGCCCACGGGGGGGGCTCCAAATTTGACGGATAGGCCCCTGGTTTTCTTAAAATTATGTGAATTTTTCCTCAAAACTAAAAATTAGCGGATAAGTCCTTGTAAATTGCATAATTCACCGAAAATTCATATTCTGGCATAAAAGGACCTCGAATTCAAATTTTGAATCCTTTTTAGCATTTGAAGCATGTTTTGCACTAATGTTATTATTTTCTATGCTTTTCTGTATTTATTTACTATTTTGATTCATCGTAATTGCTTAAATTGCATTTGATCACTAAAATTAGCAGTAGAAATTATAGAAAACTGCGTAGAAAATTCTGGAACATTACGAGAGTATATTGTGCCATTATCCAATTTATTTCATGCATTTCACTAGTAGTAAATTTATGTATTTCTTGCATGCACATGTGGATGACAGACATCATGAACCGGGAGTTCGAGGAGCTGGCCCAACACGGCCAAACCTACTTGACTTGGGCTTCTGGCATCGAGATTGTACATGGAGCCAAGAAACTCTGTGCTACCATTGGGATTGGTGCATTGAAGGATGCCAAACCCACCTCTGAGGAAAATGAATAGGCACTTCACTTTCTCAAGTACCACCTTTGCCTCACACTCAAGAATGAGTACATGGCGGAGAAGAGCGCGCTAACCATGTGGATTGCACTAAAGAAGCGGTTCGAGAAACTAAAGTACACCATTCTTCCTCGGACATAGCAGGAATGGATCCAAATGAGATTTGCTGACTTCAAGACAGTTGGGGGGTTACAATTATGCTCTGCACAAAATTTGTACCGATCTTCAACTCTGTGGCAAGCAAGTCATAGATAAGCAAAAGATTGAGAAAATCCTCTCCACCTTCCACCCCAGTACAGTGTAGTCTGCGTGCAACTATCGTCAAGGCGGCTACAAGGAGTATGCCGAATTGATTGATATTATGCAGGTTACAGAGGCTCAGGATGATGTTCTCGCAATAATTTCGTCACCTAGCCACCTGGGAGCTCCGCTGGCTGTGAGGCCAACACTGGGAGCTTCAAGGTGCGGAAGCCTATAATGAAGAAAAAGGGAAGGAAGGGCAAGGCCGCAGCCAAAAAAGGCAAGCCCAATGCTCCATAGGAAAAGTAGGCTAGCAAGCCAAAGCGGAACGACAAGCCCTATGGTCAACAAGACCAAACCTGCTACATGTGTAGCAAGTGGGGGCACTGGTCGCGGATCTGTGGAGAACCACAACACATCGTCGATGCTTTTTAGGCCAAGAAGAAGAAGAAGGGTAGCAAAGGGTAGCCTGAAACCCACTTTGCCCTTGCTGAGGGGGAGGACTCACACCAGCTGCATGCACCAATGGAGGTGGACTCCACTCTTGTAGTCGCACCCCCCTTGATATTGCAGTAGCCGCTGCCATGATTTTCCAAGAAGAGCAAATCACCCCGAGAAGATAGCAGCTGAAGTCTCTGACGAATACCATCTTGAGATAGACAAAATTATTTCAATCGATCAGCAAGAATGCTAGTAGTCTTACGACAATCACGGACAGCGATACTTGTATAATAGGCCGGGAAGGGCCATAATTATACCCCCGATAGGCACAACTTTGGTCATTGAAGAAACCTTATTGAACCTAGAATCAACTAGAACTCTCTTAAGTTTTAAGAATATTCGCGCTAACGGTTTCCACGAAGAGACCGAAAAAGAGTATGGTAAGGAACCTACTCATTACAAAGCGCGAAGAAAGTGGATAAAGGGTATTAGAACGACTTCCTTCATATGAGACTGTGCTATACTACACTAATATTAAGGCACCCGTAGCCTAAACTGTCCTAAAAACCATATTTAGAAGCTCTTAACTTTTCTATCTCTGGCATGATTGATTAGGCCACCCACGTCTTAGGATGATGAGAAATGTAGGATCGGATACCACAATCAGAGGAGGGTGAATGATTGTAGCGATTTCTTTCCGAATTACCTGGTTGTAGGAGGTTACGACCACCTAGTCGTAGGAGGTTACGACCACCTAGGATGGCATGCGTTGAATTGAACCGACAACTAAACACACGGTACTCATGCGTAATGTCTCCTAGTTGTCGTGCGCTAATCTGCTCTGTCAGCCGATGCTGTTGGTGACGATCGGGTGAACGACACGACACGTGATCGATGAAAGCGAAGTCGACGAAGGAGCGCTATCTCGCCACCGAGAACGATTTGAAGACTATGCCCAGAGAAATACACCGCCGGCGAACTAATATTTCTTAGAATAGATCTGATCTTTTATTTCTGAATCATGTTCGTGGCTACAAAGTGCCCTAACAGCACCCCTCAAACCCTAGCACGAAAACTCCAAAAGCTTTCTCACGAAAGCCATCTACCCATCTCCCTAATTCTTAACCTCTCCCTCCTTTTATATGCTAAGAGCCCTAAATCGTGTCATCAACGACACGAACACAAATCCTATCTCTTTCGAAAATCAAGGGACTCAAAACCCTTCCAAACACGCGTTTTTCAAAATCTCTAAACCTTCCAGTTATTGAACACCTTCCATAACTCCTCACGCGTCGAAGCCTTCAGGACCACACCTCCCGTAGCTTCTCAACGCATCATGCATCCACCTTTGATCTCCACGTGTCCCAGCATAAGCCCGACCACCTCGTGACATCCTTGACCGCTTGAACCTTGGATTCCCTATCCTATTCCCGGTCCTCCTCTTCATCGACCATGACCGTCTCCACGCCCAACCTGCACATGCAAAGACCAAAGAACGTTTTCCTGGCACAAGTTCTCCAACTTGACTAATATCAGTTCACACATGCATATCACACCCTCATCTATCAATAAACACGAACCAAATCATCCTCGAAGCCTACGACTAGTTCCACAAGGTCCACAACCAATTCCATGAGGTCCACGACCAGTTCTATGAAGTCTATGACTAGTTCTACCGGGTCTACAACCAGTTCTACGGGTCTACGACCAGCTCTACCGGAAGAAGCACCCATCGGGAACAGTACTCGATGAGAATAATACTCGACCACCGATCACGCACTGTAGCCTTCGACCATCGACCACGCACTGTAGCCTTCGAATACTCAGTACTCGGAGCTACAGTACTAGGTTCGTTCGACCACTCGAAACTCTTTCTACGACCACTAGCAGTCGTAAACCTTCTACGACCACAAAGTTGAAAACCTTTACGACCACTAGCATTCGAAAACCTTCCACGATCACTAGCAATTGAAAACCTTCTACGACTTACCAGTACTCGGTAAACAGTAGTCGTAAAGAACAGTACTCGAATATACGAACGATCGAAACTTTCACAAATGCAAATTCCCATGCAACCCAAATATCAATTATTCATCATCACAAAATTCACGACTAGTCCCCATGGTCTAACAAGAAATATAATTAACAATTCACAGGGACATAATATTGATGTAAAGAAGAATTTTCTGAATCAGGAAGATTTTTTGTGCCCTGCATGTGCCACTAGGAAATTAATTACTAGACATTCTGCTCTGAAAGTAAATGATGAAATCTCTGCATTCCTGGAACATATCCAGGGAGATATTTGTGGTCCAATATAGCCCTTGTCGGGGCATTTAGATATTTTATGGTGCTCATCGATGCTTCGTCAAAATGGTCGCACGTGTGTTTATTGTATATGAGAAATCATGTTTTTGTAAAACTAATCTCACAGATAATTTAAATTAAAAATAATTTCCCGGATCATCATGTGAAGTCCATCAGAACGGACAACGCTAGAGAATTTACTTCGAAGGCATTTGATGATTATTGCATGGCAATGGGAATTAATGTTGAGCATTCCGTACCTCATGTCCACACCCAGAATGGACTAGCAGAGGCATTAATTAAAATAATTAAATTTATTGTCCGACCGCTTCTGCAGAATTGTAATTTATCAATTACGTGTTGGGGACACGCAGTCCTGCACGCAACAACTCTCATCAACTTTAGATCATTGGCATATAATATCCATTCACCTATGCAACTAGCGCAAGGGTCAACACCGAAAATTTCTCATCTTCGCAGATTTGTTTACAAGGTTTATGTACTTATACCACCACCTCAGCGAACTGCAATGGGCCCTCTCCAAAAGTCTGGGATATATGTTGGTTATGAGACAACATCCATAACCAGGTGTTTGGACCCAATGACGGGATATTTCCATACTTGCCGCTTCGCCGATAGTATATTTGATGAGGATAATTTCCCGTCATTAGAGGAAGGAAATCAACCTCTTGATAATAAATGTCGGGAAATAACATCGTAAACCACGAGAATCCATACACATGACCCGCGCACTAGTGAAGCAAATAGAGAAGTCCAGAAGATCAATGATTTTCAAGCATTAGCGAATGAACTACTTGACCACTTTAGTGATTTAAAGAGTGTGACCAAGTCGCATGTGCCTGCACACAATGCACCGGAGAGTGTTGAAATACCGAGAAAAGTTGAAGGTACCCCTAATCCCATCCAAAGGCCCTAGAAGCCTCTCGAATCCTAAGTAGCCCGGGGACGCCTGATGAAAAAGGATAAGAACTTGACACAGCCGATCACCGAAGTTCCTCAGAACTACAAGGGGAGCTAGTTGAGACCTGACACCTTTAGATGGCACCTTTAGAAAAATGCATACTAGATTTGAACATCCCCATGGAAGGAGATACAAGCACGGATGTGTGCACACATATTAGAGCTGAAAAACTAAAGAGACCTGCCCCCGTAATTGAAAGTAGTAGTGAGCAAGTAGAAGCATTAGAAACATTACCCCATGATGAAATAGCTATAAACTATGTGACCATGGGAGAGTCCATAAATAATACAACAACCAATGTCGATATTTATTTTGTAAAAAAAACTACCACAATCATCGATCTTGATTCGGAGCCTGCATCACTCGCTGAATGTAAGAAAAGAACAGATTGGGAAGATTGGAAGAAGGCAATAGAAACTTAATTATTATCTCTGAATAAAAGATATATATTTAGGCCTGTAAGCCGCACGCCTCCCCATATGCACCCCGTGGGGTATAAGTGGGTATTTGTTCGAAAGAGAAATAAAAATAATAAAGTTGTAAGATATAAAGTAAGGTTCGTTGCACAAGGTTTTACTCAACATCCAGGAGTTGATTATGAAGAAACCTATTCCCCAATCATGGGTGGAGTTACCTTTAGATATTTAATCTCAATGGCAGTGAACTCGAATTTAGAAATGAAATTGATGGACATGGTAACTGCATACCTTTATGGAAATTTGGATTCGAACATTTATACGAAGGTACCTGAAGGTATCCCTGTCTCGAACCAAGACATAGCAAATAGAAATTTGTACAATGTGAAACTTAAAAAATCATTGTACGGATTTAAGAAATCACATGATGTGATATAATCGCTTGAGCGAATTTCTATACAAGAAAGGCTACACAAACCATGAGGATTGTGCCTGTGTATTTATACAACAATCCTATAATGAATTTTGTATAATCTCAGTATTTGTAGATGATCTGAATATCATCGAAACCCTGAAATACATTAAGGAAGCAAGCTCTTACTTGGAGTCGGAGTTCGAAATGAAATATTTGGGTAAAACCCAATATTGACTTGGCTTGCTGCTTGAGCATATCCCTGAAGAGATATTAGTGCATCAGTCAACCTACCCTCAAAAGGGGATATAAAGGCTCAGTTTTGAAAAGGCATACCTTTCGAAAGTGTAGATGGCCAGGAGATCCTTGCAGCAAGGCAAGGATTCGTACAAACCTAGAGAAGAAGGGGAATAAGTTATGGGATCGGAATCCCTGTACTTAAGTGCAATAGGGGCAATCATGTTTTTAGAGAAAAGTACTAGACTAAACATTGCATTTGCCGTAAACCTACTAGGAAGGTATAGTGCAAGACCTACCAAAAGGTATTGGCAGGAAATAAAGGGTATATTTCGATATCTCCAAGAAAGCAAAGACCTTGGTCTGTTTTATAGAAAGAACCAAGACCTGACTATGACTGGCTATGTAGATGCCGGGTACCTATCGGACCCACATACATCCAAGTCACAAACATGCTATGTATTCCTGTGTGGTGGAACTGCAATTTCATAGAAATCGTCTAAACAAAGTCTTGTATCGACTTCGACGACGAACCACACGGAAATCATAGCACTGTACTAGGCCTCACGAGAATGCGCTTGGTTTCGGTGGATGATTCACCACATCCAGCAGTCGTGTGGATTGAATACCGCGCAAACTCTTACTATTATCTATAAAGATAATACAGCTTGTGTTGCACAAGTACATATGGGTTATGTAAAGCATCATCTCACAAAGCATATCAACCCCAAGTTCTTCTATACTCATGAATTACAAAAGATGGACGAAACTAAAGTACTACATACTAAGTTATGTGAAAATCTTGCATATTTATTCAATAAACCACTTCCAACATCTAACTTTGAAAGGTGTATGCGTAGAATTGGAATAACGAGACTTAGAGAAGTGCATAATTCAGGGGGAGAATCTTCCCATTACACACTACGGTAAACTAATGCAACCCACCAAATTCGCAGGTCTAGAGCGAGCAATTTGGACAGCAAGGCCAAGGTTCTCCATTCGCAATTCCAACTCCGCGGTACATGCTTTCCAGCACGACTACGCATTGCAAACGTCAGAACCTCTGCCCTAACCCAATAGTACCTTTCCTGCAGGATCTGCACCCCTCATTGGCCACCTGGGTGGACGATATGCTCGGACGTCACCTAGATACCTACAGTGAGTTCTCCGGAGCACCGCCTCCCACGCAGCGCTCCTACTACAACTTTCGAGATGTATGCCACTCCCCTGACATGCTTACATTCCCTGAGGATCAGCTACGTCGTTGGGGCAGGCGGCGAACGGATTAACCATGAGTTTTAGTGTCTTGTCTTTAGTACCTCTGTGTTTTGGATCACATTAATTCGTACAAACCGAATGAGGCAGCTTCGCAGAGAGACATGAACCAACAAGGCAGTTTTACGTAGCAACATGACCCAACGAGGTAGCTTTGCTTAGCGACGTGGCACAACGCTACAACAAGATTCCTCCTCGCGGACGTGAATTTGCATCAACCAGATTGCACTTCGGCCAGGTACGCCACACAGGCTCAGCATATGAATACTACCCCTTTAGCGGATGGTTCTCCTACACTAGGACTGCAACACTAGCTCGCTAAATGGAGAAGTAATGGGAGGAGGTCACCCAACTCGCAAGGGCTGCTGCAGCCCGGGCCGCCGCCGCCCATAAGACCAACCCCTACCTCAACATTCCCACCAAGCATTCGCCGCAAGGCCCACCCGAAGGGGAAACAGCGCCCCTCTGTTGGTGCAGGGACACATGCAAGTTCTTCAAGTCTAAAGAGTGGCTGAGCCTGGGAATACGCTACTAGGGTTGCGCTAACTACGACTGGGACTATCCCAACCGCCATTGGGATACAGTGCGCTACCGACAGCTGGTAAGCAACGGCTATAGTATATTCCCATAGCATTTCTCCTTGAAAGTACGTACTAACGACCTCTTCTGTCTACCCGTAGTCTCCGGATCCGCTATGCACCTACTGCAACTGGATCGACTAGGAGATCGACCCACACGACCAGTGAAGCCTTGACTGCGAGGAGTGGGATGCCTAGAGTGACCGCGAAAGGAGGGAGGAGCGGCGTTGTGACGAAGAGCACAGCGAGCGTATTCGCCGAGAGATGCAAGCTCATCTCGAGGCGTGCAGGCAGAGGGAGCGCGAGGCTCGCGAGGAGGAGCACGAGAGAACGTGAAATGGCGGCTAGGGCCAACGCGGCTGGCGAGGAGTACAACGCTGGGCAAGCAAGGAAGGGCAAATGGCCCTAGTCCACATAGTAGATCGGACCATTCCATAGTGGTCCTCCATCCCACCCACCATGTTTTTTCTTTCTGCGGAAGGCATGCATGCATACATGGTCCGGATGCTTGTGTTAATGTGTACCGTAATAGTAGCGAGGTTGATAGAAGCAATCAGCCAAACCATCATGCCATGCAACCACGTGTAATATCCGTCTGTTCTGGGACTCTAACATGTTTTACGTTCTGTGCCTCACAACATAGCTTCGGTTGAAAGATTTCGTCACTTTCCTACCTTCGAGTGCGTTTGCAATCCCCAAGCACTGCAGTAAAATTGGACTTCGTAGTTGCCACGGCGAGATGTAACAGAAAAAATATAGTGATGAAATTTCGAATCATCTATAGCGCGAGTTTTACAAATTTTCTGTTTCCATATTTTTTAAAAACAAATCTCGGTGCCCATACTTCTTCCTGATTTTTTATTTACAAATCTCGGTGCCCATACTTCCTCCTAAATTTTTTTTTCAAATCTCGGTGCCCATATTTCTTCCTGATTTTTGGTTTCAATTCTCGGGGCCAATATTTCTCCACCAATGTCTCCCTGCCGGCCTCCCTTCGGGGGGTGGGGGGGAAGCTGCCTGGTTCCTGCGCTTGGGTGGCACAAAAGCTGGCTGTCCTCTTGCACTCGGGTGGCGCGGAAGGCGCCCAGGCCCGCCACCTTCCTTGCCGCGCCCTTCGTTCCCACGCCCGCCCAGCTTGCCACGCTGCCCACCGCCTTTCTTCGCCCTCAAGCGTGGGAAGTGTCACGCGTCGGCCTCCAGCCCTTCCGCGCTCGGTAGAGGGGCAGTTTTACAAATTTGATGTTAAAGAGCTATTTTTTCAATTAAAGTGGTAGTACGGGCTAATTTTAGGGAGGGAGATTGTCAGGTCGTTGGGGGGGTTCAAATCCACAAGATTTTGTTGTTCGGATTCCTGCTGGGCCGATCGTGTCAAATCGTTGTACCATTTTGCAGACAAGTAGGCTACTAGTCGAAACTTCAAACTAATGAACACACACACAAACATTTCCCCCACAATCTATACACGCGTTAGACGTAGTAGATTTCCCCACAATCTATACAGAGCTGAGTAGCTACGCCGAGCTTACTCCACCCAGCTGTCTCATTTAGTCATTTCTATTGGACTATATTATGCACGCAGGACACATCATAACCAGAAGATGCTCTACTTGGCAACGACAAACAAATCGACTCGTATCATACGGCCACTTGCCGGACCATAAACGGCAGCGCAAATCTCACTTAAGCACATATGCTTTTCGTTCTCGGTCAGTACCTCCGTGCGCTGGGCCCGGAAGAACAATGCTTGTCTCAACATGCAAGAATAGCAGCTAGTACTACCACCTCTTTGCAAGGACCACACACACCACATAAGCGTTTAACCAAAAGCCCGTGCTTCTGCCTACTACTCCTCAACCGAACTACTAATCGAGCCTACATCATTCGATGGCAAAAAAAAAGCAGGACAAGTATAGCAGCTCGCACCGACGACTGTCCAAATTCCAAAAGCTAGCTCTAGTTTGCCGATGTCTTGCAAAGGAGGGAAAATGCGTGTGGTAAAGTATCATTTCACGCAGAGAAAGATACTGAGATTTAGACAGATTCAAGTCTTTTCAAGGAGAATAGCAACTCTACTGCTATGTTATTGTATTGACTATGTTGTTTACAATCGGGAAGAAGAACACTAAAACTAATGCTTAATGTCTCTTTACTGTAGTCTCCGATTCATCTCTCCAATGTACACTGACTTGAGCCTTTATATAGCGCATGAAAAGGTGACAGTTACTCCAGGCCAAGAGGTGCATCAACGCTTGATGAAATATGCACGTTGATAGAAGTTATTGTCAGAGAGAGAATACCCCACGTCGCCTGGTAGTTATCGTCAGAGACAAAAGCGTAATGCATGCAGTTATTCCAGAGAATAAAAGCGTATGCTAACTGCTATGTGTCTTAAACACAACGCATAAGATTCCCTAGTCAATTGGCCCATAAGTCTGTAGGGTTTGTTGACTATAGGGTAGTCATAATTGACCTAGTTGTAGAAAGGTTTATGACCATGTGATGGTCGTAGAAAGACTTACGATCACCAGGTGAACGTAGAACATCTTATGACCATACAGGGTGGTCGTAGGATGGGTTATGATCAATCATCTTAAGCTTTTCCCTTATAAATGTTAAGGGTATACTTAAGACTATTATGAGGGTATTGATATCTATAATTACAATTACAGATAATTAATTGAGAATTATTACATCCTCGTCACATCCATCTCTGATTTCTTCCATTTGAAAACGGTTCCGATCAGCTTTTCCGAGTGAGTTTGATTTGGATTTGGAAGAGTTTGGAGAAGGATTGCGACTTGGTTGGCGGCGGAGAGAACAAGGGCTCAAAAGGAGTTGAAGAAAATGGAGAAAGTAAAAACCCTAAGTCACGCCTACAGTAGATTTTTATAGCTGCAGTCTGAGTTAGAGATCGTGGGAACTCAACAGTTACCCCCTTCGGGAACCGCTCCAATTGACAAATCTGTGAGAGTCAGTTGGAATTCTTTAATCTATCTGTTCGGGAAAAGAGGTTTTGTCTTTTCAACTCAAGTGAAATTACCTTCTTGATCAAATCATTTTATGATCGAATGAAATACCAGTTGAAAAGACTTTACTTTCGACCACTGTTCTACAATATCCTTTCCAAGTAAGTTATTTTCACTTGAAGTTGGGGGCTAGATGATGAGGATCTAATAATACTCAATTAATTAAGTTGTTCATCTGTTATTGTTATTATAGATAACAATATCCTCATGTTAATATTAAGTATACCCCTTATCATTCATAAAGGAGAAGCTTAACTGATTGGTCATAAACCATTCTACGACCACTCTATGTGGTCGTAAGATTTCCTACGACCAACTGGTGATCGTAAGTCTTTCTACGACCACCTCACGGTCGTAAGCCTTTCTACGACCAGGTCAATTACGACCACTCTATAGTCAACAAAGCCTACAGACATGTGGGCCCAACTGACTAGAGACTCTTATACGCTGTGTTTGGTACAGACAACAGTTAATATGCGTTGTTATTCTTTGAGATGATTGCACGTATTAAGCCTCTGTCTCGAACAATAACTCTAAGGCGACGTGTGACGTGGTTTCTCTAACAATAACTTCTACCAACGTGCGTATTTCATCAAGCGTTGAGGCGCCTCTTGGTATGGAGTAACTATCACCCCATCGCGCACTATATAAAGGCTAAAGTCAGTGGACATTGGAAAAGAGAATCAGAGATTACAACAAAGAGTCATTAAGCCCTAGTTTTAGTGATTTTCCTCCCGATTGTAAAAGCATAGTCAATACAATAACACAGGAATAGAGTTGTTATTCTCTAAGTAGAAAGCCCAAATATGTCTAAATTTTTGTGTCTTTCTCTACGTAGATCTAATCTATGAAAAGTCTCAAACATCCGTTCATAAGATCGATACTAGACCATCGACACAGATGATCCAGGTCAAGGCAGAACGTTGAGGCGTATCATTGGTCCAGAGGCGTTCAAGTAAGAAGTTGCACGAGGCGGATGATACGGCCTAGCCCGATCATCTGGGTGAGACAGATGATCTGGGTCGAGGCATATTATCCATCCCTGTGTAACGTTCAAAAATATGATCGTTGGAGCCATATCGTTTTGAAGTGAGGCAGATGATCCGAGTCTGACGGATGATACAGATCTGCAGGTAACTTTCAAAAACTGTCTCTACCGGCTTCAATTGGTGACCTCTAGGTGGCCCTTCACCATAACTATTTAAAAATGTGTTGATATTTTGGGTAGACCGTGGTTCTTTTAACTCTATCTCCTTCTAGCCTTTTAGGTAGCGTTTGGTTGGTGGGATGTGGTTGAATGGTATGGATAGGATCGTCCTGGATGAAATTATCCTGAATGGGATCATTCAAGCAGTCTGTTTGGTTGGCGGAATAGAGTGGTATGAGATTGTGTTTGGTTAGTTGTATGAGATGATACCCAAAATTTTCTAATCCCCTACCCTAGTCCCCCTTTCACCTTAATATTCTCTATTTCTCTCAACGGCCCATGGCGCCGCCGGCCGCCGCTCCCTCCCCACGGCGCCGCCGCTCCTCCTCCGGCTCGGCCCATGGCGCCGCCGCCGCGCCTCCTCGGCTCGGCCCATGGCGCCGCCGCCGCGCTCGGGCCTGTTCGTTGCTCCTCCCGGCGCTCCGTGGCCCGCCCGCTCCTCTCGCGCTGGCCGTGCGCTGGGACCGCCTTCCCACGCGCCGGCGCGCCTACGGCCACTCATCCGCACCCAGCTTCCCCTTGGCTCGAGCCCGCTGAGGAAGACGAGAGGAGGAGCGAGAGTGAACGCCGTGGTTCGCCCAAATTTTCTGAACGAACGCATGTAGCATCATTGAGGAATATTCCCCGAATGTGGATGGTTTGATCTAGGATGGTTTGGTACAATACCTCCAACCAAACGCTTGTATCATCTTGTTTCTTGTACCGAACCATCCGATTCAACTTGATACCTCCAACCAAACGGACCTTACTTCCTCATGTAGTCGATCTTTGGACATGGCATAACATATCACATTCTTCTGACAACTGACACTAAAAGATCAACTGTAATGATTTATCAAAAAGCCATAATAAAAAGTACATAATGCCAGTATCAATTATATGCCAACTAGAGTACCAGTACAATCTAGTAGTAGTGGGTCAACCCCTACAAGCCTACCTAGAGAGTTGCAATCCGATCCCGCCGGACAGCACTCGATCGAGAGATATCGATCACGCTCGCGAGCGCCAAAGTTTCTGCGGAGAGCGGAGGCACCCACCGCTGGCAGCCGGCCGGGCACACGTCCGCGCGCGCGAGTGCACGGTGCGTAATAGCAGACCGGGCAGCAACTTCGGCATGAGATCGCAGCTAGCGACGCGCGCACGGGACACGCACCGAACGCCCGCCGGCCGCCGGACGGACTGGGGCAGGCAGGCGCCGAGAGCGACTGGCGTGCGCGGCCGCGGGGCGCGCGCGATGCGTTGCGGGTCGGCACACACGCGTGCTGCACCGGCACCGAGCCCGATCCGATGCTCCACCCAGCCGGCCGTTACGTTCCTCGCTTGTTGCACGTAACGTGCAGTGGTGCCCCCGGGAGCACGAATCCAGGGCCGCCCAGTCGCTCACCGACACAACCTTCCTCTCCGGGCGGTTATGTTTTTGGTGAATTTTAGGGAGGGAAATTGTCAGGTCGTTGGGGGTTCAAATCCACAAGATTTTGTTGTTCGGATTCCTGCTGGATCGATCGCGTCAAATCGTTGTACCATTTTGCAGACAAGTAGGCTACTGGGTCGAAACTTCGAACTTATGAACACACACACAAACATTTCCCCACAATCTATACACGCGTTAGACATAGTAGATGTTGTTGATAGTAAGATTTGACATCTATAATGGTCGTTGCAGTGTTGATTGGTCTGACGATAAGAACTTAAAGATACCGCTGATTCAACTAATATTTGGTCTTAAAACGGAAGACAGAATGACCTCAAAGACATCCGGAGAGGTCCTGAACAACCTCTTTAAAGGCCTCTTGAGAGGTCCTGGCCTCAAAAAACCCTTAAGAGGTCCAGGATGACCTCTTCAAAGACCTCTCAGGAGGTCTTGGCTTCAAAAGCGTCCGAGAGGTCCTGGATGACCCCTACGAAGACCTCTTGAGAGGTCCTAAGAGGTGGTCTTTGCAAATGATCACTTCTATAAAGACTTCCTGAGAGATCCTAAAAGACCTCCTAGGTGGTCTGAGCGACATCTACAAAGACCTCCTAGGAGGTCCTGAAAGGTGGTCTTTGCAAAACAGGAGATCTTGACTCAAAAGGGTTGTCTTTGCAAAAGATCCAAAAGATGGTCTTTGCGAAACAACAGGTCGTGAAAACAAGGAAAGGCGCGACAAAGAGAAGCCATTCGATTTAGATCGGGTGGTTCAGAATGGTGGGAACGTTCGGACCATCCGAACCTTCATTTCAATCAGACCGTTAATACTCAATCGGACACTCGGGAATGTTCGAACCGTTTGGACCCTCCTTTTCAATCAGATCGTCCAATTTTAATCGAACGGTCCACAAAAGGAAAAGCGTGTCTAGGACCTCCTCCGGAGCATTCACGTGGCTTCATCAGGACCATTCAAAACCTCCTCAAGCTTCATCAAGACCGCCCAGGACCTCCTCCGGAGTGTCTACGTGACCTCATCAAGACCACCCAAGATCTCCTCAGGAACATCCACGAGGACCACCACAGGACCTCCCAGGAGCTGCCACGTGGACCTCTCAAGACCTCCTAGGAGCAATCGCAATCGTCTAGGATCACTTCTAGGCGATCCACACCGTCCAGGACCACTCCTAAGAGGTCCACACCGTCCACGATCACCCTAGGAAATCCACGCCGTCCACGACCTCCTCAAAGCTTCCCGCGTAGTTCTCCCACGAGGACCTCCTCAAGATCTTCCACGAGGATTTCCCGCTAGGGCATACAGAACTTTCCTCTAGGAACTCCTCAAAACCGCTCCAGAGAATTTACGTGATTGAATAGGAAAGATTTATCAGTTATATAAGGTTTGAAAATCATAACCAAATCATATCTGTAGATTTTATTCGGTTTAGGAGTCCTGATTCTTTACGACTAAGACATGTCGCCCTTTAAATAGAAGAGGGTCATGGCCAATTGTAATCATCACCAATCGATCAATACAATTTGGATCTACTATTTTTACCATAGCTTTTTTCCGTAGTCCTATTTCTTCTTGACCTCCCTCTGCTTGTTGCTCAGCTGGGTTGCAAGACCAAACTAAGGCAAATCATCATCGTGTTGTACCACGACTAGCTCCGCCTAGGTACTGCACGTTAGTGCCGTGATCCTTGTGGTGCGTGCAACTTTTGTGCGCAACACATTTCCTTTTTTTTAAGAGATGAAGAATACAGCTGTCTCATTTCCATTGGACTATATCATACACGCAGGACACATCATAACCAGAAGATGCTCTACTTGGCAACGACAAACAAATCGACTCGTATCATACGGCCACTTGCCGGACCATAAACGGCAGCGCAAATCTCACTTAAGCACATATGCTTTTCGTTCTCGGTCAGTACCTCCGTGCGCTGGGCCCGGAAGAACAATGCTTGTCTCAACATGCAAGAATAGCAGCTAGTACTACCACCTCTTTGCAAGGACCACACACACCACATAATTCACCAAATCTCTTAGCGTTTAACCAAAAGCCCGTGCTACTGCCTACTACTCAACCGAACAACTAATCCAGCCTACATCATTCGATGCCAAAAAAAAAAGCAGGAAAAGTATAGCAGCTCGCACCGACGACTGTCCAAATTCCAAAAGCTAGCTCTAGTTTGCTGATGTCTCGCAAAGGAGGGAAAATGCGTGTGGTAAAGGATCACTTTCACGCAGGTAGAACGTTGCATGCAACGCGAATATTTCGCTGAAAGGGCCCACCACGCAGCGGCAGGGATGCGCGGTTGAGATGTGTTATTCACGGGCCGCGACTGCTCGGCTCGCTGCGTCCGCATCGCTCCTCCGTGATTTGTTTCGTTTCCAAGGCAGGCACCCACGCACGTTTGGGGTGTAATTCGCCCTCAATTTGGATACGGATCTGCTGCAGCAGTTACTGCATAAGGGGTGGGTAGCCAGGTAGGGAGAAAACGGATGAAAATATATTGGGAGCAACTACGGCTTGGACGTACGGTGGGCTTCCTATCGTCCAGTCTAGGTTCGATGTAACACCTCACAAAGAGCAGTGTAATATTTTTTTCTCTTGTTGCAACATATCAAACACTCGTATGCAACCTTATCTAAAAATCTCAGGATCAAACAAACAAAAATCTTCAGAATCAAAACGACACAAAACATTCTCAGAATCAAATACGCACAACATCTGGAGGACGCCAACATATCAAAAAAAAAAAGATGCAACATCTCATAAAATCATATGCAACATTTTTTCCCCTGTGTGCAATATTTTTCCCCTCGTATGCAATATTTTTTTTCCACGGTTGCAACATTCTTTTACAAGGGGCGCAACATCAACAAACACACCAAAAATCAACAAAATACAGAGCTGGCCATCGCCTGGTTGCTCATCCTTGGCGCAAATCCACACGAGGCTGCGACGCATATGACAAGGAGGATGCGGCCGTGTGGACGCAGGTGTTGGAGAGGATGGCGGAATGTGGCGGAGCCAGGTCGGGAAGGTTGGATCCATCACCCTCTAATCCAGATCCGGCGAGTGCCTACCGCCACAGCACCTCCTCTTGCTGGACTCGAGAGAGGGCAGAGAACTTCGGGGGCACTGCAAGGTCCGCAACGCCCACGAGCTCGTCGTCGGCCAAGGTCTCACTGCGAATCCAGACGATGGCTATGGAGGCAAATCCAGGCGAGGCGGCGGCTATGAAGGCAAATCCAGGCCAAGGTGTCATGGATACAGGTCATCGGCGTCGCGAGGGGAGCTCAGCAAGGCGGAGCTCGGGAGTGGCCGAGGGAGGGGGATGGAGACCAAATGGTGATGGGGATGAGCGAGGGGGTGGGGATGAGTGAATTGGGGGGATGGAGGCCGAATGGGGATGGGAATGAGCGAACTCAGGGATGGGGAAAAGTCAGCGAAAAGATAAGGAACGAGTGGCCACGCTCTCGTGTGGGAAAAGGTGAGTGGATGAGTAACTAGCTGAGAATCGTTCGATGCATCGGACACATATACTGTAGCATTTCCCAAATATATTAGGACGAATAATTGGCAATAATGCATGAACCATGGAACACGAAAAAGGTAAGTTTTATTTAACTGGAGGGTATCTGAACTCTGAAGGGTATCCACGTTGGGAGCTTATCAAATGGAAAAAAAATGGATCGATGCTCACAAACTGGACTTGTGGTGGGAAAATGAGTTTTTGGTCGAAATAGCACTGTTTAGACCGGTATTAGCAAAAAGGGCCTTCTTATAGATGTAATATCAAAAATGATGTTCTGCTCCGTCGTAGCCTAGCCCGAACGTCTCCTGTGCTGCCATGTGTCCTTGTCCGTCCGTCCCTAGTGCGGTCCTCCCTCGTCTATCCCACCGTGGAGGGGAAAAGGCCTCCAGCACGACGTGGCACTTGTCGTCCCTCCCTAGCGCGGTCTTCCCCATCCGTTCCATCCTCCACCAAACAAGGTCAACGTGGCTCCGCGCGCGCCTCCGCTTCCGGTCCGCGTGGAAATAGAGTATTTATTTATTTATTTATTTAGTCATAATTAATTTTTCGTAATTAGCGTGTGTATCTTAGCTATTTTTTGGTTTGTTCCGTCGTGAATGCTATACATTCCGAAATATCATCAATTTTATCTATCAAATTTTAGATTGCAACTCCACATGAAAGGTCGACACTCCTAGTTCTCTGTTTTCATGTCAATCCGCAACAGATCAACTCCGACAATACGCACATAAATATCACTAAAATAATTTTAAGTAATTAATTACCACAGATTAATTACAACTAAATCATTACAACTACATAAAGCCACTGAATTAATTATGACTGGCCAACTATGATTAAATTAATTGTGATAATTAAGTCCGACTAATTAACTACAACTGATTAATTGCAACTAATCAATTACGACTAATTGATTAACTAACACTAACTAATTACAATTAATTAATTTGTAACTAATTAACTGAGTTTTTGGCCTAAATGACACTGTTGCGCCTGATATTGACAGAAATAGCACACCCCGTGCGGTATTGGCAAATATGGCGGGAGGCACTTCCAAGTTAGGCACGTCCAAAAATAGTGTCATTTAGGCCAAAAACTCAGTTAATTAGTTACAAATTAATTAATCATAATTAGTCAGTGTTAGTTAATCAATTAGTCGTAATTGATTAGTTGAAATTAATTAATTAGTCAAACTTAATTATCCATAATTAATTTAATCATAGTTGGTTAGTCGTAATTAATTCAGTGGCTTTATGTAGTTGTAATTATTTATTTGCAATTAATATGTAGTAATTACTTACTCGAAATTATTTTAGTTGTATTTATGTGTATGATGTTGGAGTTGATCGGTTGCAGATTGACATGAAAATAGAGAACTAGAAGTGTCGACCTTTCAAGTGGAGTTGCAATCTAAAATTTGATAAATAAAATTGATGGAACGTACATCATGCACGACGGAACAAACCGAAAAATAGCTAAGATACATGTGCTAATTATAAAATATTAATTATAACTAAATAATTAATTAATACTTCATTTCCACGTGGACCGAAAGCGGAGGTGTGAGTGGAGCCACGTGGACCTTGTCCGGTGGAGGGTGGGATGGACGGGGGAAGACCGCGCTAGGGAGGAACAAACAAGTGCCACGTCGCACTAGAGGCCTTGTCCCCTCCACAGTGGGACCGACGAGAGAGGACCGCTCCAGGGAGGGACGAATAAGACTTGTCCATCTTAGGGTGGTGCGAACAAAGACACATAGCAGCATGGGAGATGTTCAAGCTAGGTTGGGACAGAGCAAAGCGCTATTTTTAGCATTACGACCGCTAGAAGACCCCTTTTACTAATACCGGTTCATATAATGCTATTTCGGCAAAAAATCTTGTGGGAAATGAGTGAAAGATAAAGAGAAACCGTCCATTTCTCATCCAAAGTAAGAATGAATAGTATAGTTTCTTTTACCACACTGCTCAGCCAAGGTCGATATGTGCAGTAGCAAAATATTTTGTCTCGGTGACGATGAAGGATTTTTCTTTGTGAAAATATCCTCGCGTGAGAAAGAAAGTTTTATCCGCAAGAAGAGAATTGCTCGATCAGACAAGCAAGCTTTTAAAAACTACAAGAAAGCGCACGCACTATTAAGCTGCTCCCTTCGCCACCGCGCCCCACCCTACACTCGTGCTCAGTCTCCCTCCTCCCATTGCCTGGCTGCCACCGCGGCCAGCTTACCGGACGTCCGGCGAGAGGTGCGGCGGCGATGGGGCACGGCGCCAGCTGCGGGCGCCCCAGTGAGGAGGTGGATTTCTTCGGCGCGGCGCAGTCCGGCGACCTCGCCCGCCTCGCCGCCGCCATCCGCTCCCGCCCCTCCCTCCTCCGCCGCACCACTCTCTTCGACCGCCTCTCCGCCCTCCACATCGCCGCTGCCCACGGCCACCTCCAAGTATGAAGCACCAACTAAACCACCACCCCGCTTGGTTCTCTTACTGTCGAGTGCTCCCCCTCTCCCAACCCAATTTCTCGCCGCCCCGGTCTAACTGTAGTGTTGTTCTAATTGTTTTGCCTGCTTAGGTGGTCTCCATGGCATTGGATCTTTGCGTGCACCCTGACGTCGTTAACCGCCACAAGCAGGTTTGAATACTGTTGCTTCACGCTTTGCCCCTGTCCTCTCTTCTCGGGGAAGCTTCTCCTCACATCTTGGGCCTTGCCGCAGACGGCGCTGATGCTCGCGGCGATGCACGGGAGGACCGAGTGCCTGCGACGGTTGCTCGACGCCGGCGCCAATGTGAGCCTAGGAGAGACAGTGTTGGTGATTGGAACTGTTCTTGGAGTTGGACTAAATGGTGTTTTTGTTTGGGTGTGCAGATCGTGATGTTCGATTCGTCGCACGGGCGGACGTGCCTGCACTACGCGGCGTACTACGGTCACGCCGACTGCCTCCGGGCCATCCTCTCGGCGGCGCAATCCTCGCCGGTGTCGGAATCCTGGTTGGACTTCTTCTCAGAGCCACCATTTTCGCTGCAACGCGCTGTGGCAGCCGCGTGGCTGCTAGTCTTTGCTAATGTGTTCTCAGTTGTGGAGATGCAGGGGATTCGCGCGATTCATCAACGTGAGGGACGACACCGGGGCGACGCCGCTGCACCTCGCGGCGAGGCAGGGCTGGCGCCGCTGCGTCCACATCCTGCTCGAGAACGGCGCCATCGTGTCCGCCTCCAGTGGCGCCTTTGGGTAAAGTTTTCCTCAAGTCAAGACCGCATTTTGTAAAAATCGCACCTTTTTAGGGGAAAAAACTGTTACATTGACGCGAGCGCGCGTTCCTGCAGATTCCCTGGGAGCACGCCGCTGCATTTGGCCGCGCGCGGCGGCAGCCTCGACTGCGTCCGCCAGCTGCTCTCCTGGGGCGCTGACCGCCTCCAGCGAGACTCCGTTGGGTGAGTGAGCATTTCTTCGAACACTGTAAAAATCGAACGCCCCAGTAGGCCTATAGTTGCGGAGCTAACACTCCAATTCACCAAAGATGTTGCAATGCCAATACAATGTTGTCTTCAGTAAATCTGAAGCCATTATGTTCGTTAATCTATTTGCGTGTAAAGGTGATTCAGGGGCTGTTTGGTTCATAGCCCTAACGAACTAAGCTAAAATTTGGCATAGCCAAAATTTGGACAAAGTCAAAATTTGGCCAAATGAACATTGATTGGATTGCGGCCAAGCCAATTTTTTGCGTTACCAAAATTTTGCTGAGCGATTTCTTCACTCTCGGGTTGCCCACGTGTTACATTGGATTTCGTTGGTGTTATCATATTTTTGTTGACATTACTAAATATTGGTAGCAAACCAAACGATAGTCAATTTTTATTAGCGCTACTGAAATTTGGACCAGTTCAACTAGGTAACAAACCAAACATGCCCATACTGACGTGGATTGGTTCCTGCAGGAGAATTCCATATGAGGTTGCCATGAAGCGAGGGCACGCCGCGTGCGCAGCACTG
Source organism: Ampelocalamus luodianensis (assembly GCA_036346255.1). Taxonomy (NCBI): domain Eukaryota; kingdom Viridiplantae; phylum Streptophyta; class Magnoliopsida; order Poales; family Poaceae; genus Ampelocalamus; species Ampelocalamus luodianensis. The sequence continues at coordinate 17,596,569 of CM070622.1, read as the reverse complement.
CTAAACCCGTCATCGGCAGAGCCCCTTGTCTGGCCTTCCCCTCTCAAGTTCGTCAGTGAGCTCGAACCGGACGCCAAAGCCCTCCTGGAGGCAGCTCTGATGGAGGCCAACAGGGAGAGGGAGAAGAGGATTCTGAAAGGGACTAAGAATGCGTTGCCATCGCCGTCGCATTCAGATGACGGTGTTCATGGCACCCACATCTCTGAGGTACCGTTTTTCCTAGTCTGTCTTGCAAATTACTCCTGTGCTGATTTGATTCATAGCTTCGTAATACCGTTGAATTAATTCGGGATCACAATAGCAGTTGTGTAGTCTTTGGCTAAATTGGCACATTATTTAGTTGTAATGGCAAAAATAGCCATCGCTCGTGCAAAAATGCAAAATGGCACCGTGGTAGGTATCTAATACGCTCTCAGTTCGCAGAAGTCACCTAACGCGCTCACAGTCCACGGTAGAAACGTGTTTGCCCGCGGTAGGCACCTATGCATACTATCCTACCGTGGACTGAGAGCGCGGTAGGTGGTTTCCGCTTATTGGGAGTGCGGTAGAGAACAAATGTCGCTTGTCTAACCTATCATAGTGTCAATTTTGTCATCTCGAACGTAGGAAGCTACATTTGTTATTTTGTTTCAAAAAAAAAGGCTAAATGAGCCAAAAACTCTCAACTTGTTTCATTGACACGTACAAGGTTAAAGGGCTGGTTTGGTTTGCAGCTAAGGCTGACACACCTAACCTTAAGATAGTTTATTAGGTTATTGTTTGGTTCATTGACGTAATCATGGCTTATCATATTTTCCTGACCTATGTGGCGTAGACTCATTTTCTTGACTTAGTTTGCCAAAGTTATGGCTAGCATTTTATTGGCTACACTTTGTTTAAGACTAGACTAGTTATGGCAAGTTAGCCAAGGACCAAACAACTCATTAGTCAAGAACTCATAACATTACCCAAGAGTTCGTCATAGCATTGGTTTTAGTTAGCGTGCCTTCGAGTTTCAACACAGTCACTTGCTCCAAAATGTACTACTATAAGCATTTATCTTGATCCGAGAAAGACGAATGATGCCTTGATAAATGATAAAACTACTTAGATGGTGCTTAACCACCAGTTATCAGAATGATGGCTACTACTTATGGGTGTTGGTGTGCTAGTCTAATATTGTTCTTAACTTCTTATTGGTAATGACAAGTTAGGCACATGTTTGTTTGTCGAACTGTGGGCAGCAATGTACGTACCTACTTGCACGAAAGCTACAGGCATTGGCCCATTGCACGTCTGAGCAACTGCGCCAATCCATATGCATGGAGCATTATTCAAACGCATCTAACCAATCAATGTACTTTGCACATGCATGATCTGCGTTGCATCGACATCTACCTCGGAGCAAACGCATCTTCATGATGCGGATCTTGTTCAGATTGATAGCTCCAAGCGTATCGTGCAGGCTAGTGACGCCGAGGTCTGCAGCATCTGCTTTGAGCAGGCTTGCACCATCGAGGTCCGGGAGTGCGGGCACCAGATGTGCGCGGCGTGCACGTTGGCGCTGTGCTGCCACACCATGTCCAACCCGGCGACCCAGTGCCAGCCCCTGCCCACCTGCCCGTTCTGCCGCGGCAGCATTTCCCGGCTGGTGGTGGCGACGAAGACAAAGGCCGGCGACGAGGGGGACAGGTTGGAGTCCCCGAGGCACAGAAGGTCTCGCCGATCCCCGAACCTCGGCAGCGACGGGAGCAGCACCAGCAGCCTCATGGGCAGCATTGCCTCGTCTATCGGGAAGATGGGCCGACGAAAAACCGACAGCAGCGAGCAGGTCGACGACAAGCCCTAGTGTGCTCAACATTCACATTCAGTGCATACGATCGTACTACTTGTGATCATCATCTCATCACCGATCAACGAACGAGTACTATTTTTGTAGATTATTTTTGGAAAATGAGCTATTTTTATCTGTGTAAATTTGAGCCATGCTGTAGACTAGATCCAAATAAGCAGTCCCTGCTTGGTAGCAGCCCCCAGTACCCCAGTGGAGTTCTTGAAAGGTTGTACATGTCTGATTCAGATATTTGGCCCGATATGATAATGAGAACCAGGTACAAATCCATGTGACCGCTCCATATAATTGGGGGGCCTGGGGCTACATTGCTCAGGTGTTGTCTTTAGAATTTGTCCAATCTTGTCTATTTTTTGGTTCCGATTATGATCTGATGATGACCGAGCTTAGGATCCCCCGAGTAATGGTATAACTGGGGACAGAGATTGTTGCAACTTTCCCTTTGGACTAACTGTTCTGATGTGGAGAAGGTACCACTCACCGTCATGAGCTGTCCCCGATCAGCAGGTGTTAATATACACTTATACTAAGCACTGTGCAGCTCACTCCCTCGCTAGGACCAGCCCAAGCAAAAAAAAGGGCAATGCTCTTTAAAAGGACGAACAAAATTAGCTCAAGAAGTATTGAAATTTGTGGCATGTTTGGTTTGTTATCAACATCAACCAAACTAAATTTTAATAACGTCAATGAAAATTGGCTATCGTTTAGTTTGCTACTAATATTTCGTAATGCCAATAAAAATTTGGTAACGTCAACGAAATTCAATGTTACACGCGGGCAATCCGATGGTGAAAAAATCGTTTACCAAAATTTTTGTAACACCAAAATTTGGTTTGACCGCAATTCAAACAACGTTTATTTTGGTAAATTTTGGCTTTATCTAAGTTTTGGTTATACTAAATTTTAGCTTGGTTTATTAGGATCATGAACCAAAGAGCATGTGCTTTGGCCAGAGCTGGGTAGGGTAGATAAAAACAGTTGCCCAGGCATTCTTCAGCACCGCAGGGTATATAGACTGTAGAGGGATGGTTCAGTTCAACAGGAGGGTCAAGACAAATTTCACAAGAACTAGGGAAGACGGTGACCCTGTGGAACTTACATGAGCTGACACTTGAATGAGGCAGCCTTTCACAGAAACCGAGGAGAATCGACTTGGCATCACATCCTCAGGAGTCAGGAATGCTAACATTTGCCAGAAATGTGAAGATGTCATAAACAAGTCTAGAAGGAAAGAAGATATTGTAACACTGACCATGAAGGAAGAAAGACGCTCCAGGGTCCTTTCCCCTTTTGCAAGAATCTTTTTGAATGGGAGCCAAGATCAAACCAGGTGGAAACCTATGCGGAAACTTGCATACGTCGAGAATAATGCTCAACCTCTCAGAGTCAAGCCAAATCTTTTCCAGGCTTATGTAAATATGTATTGCATGCAAGTGTAGGTGTGTGTGCTGCTAGTATGCTACCAACCGGACAACTGCTCCCACGAAAACCGGTAAGTATGATTGAATGGTGCCCCCACAAAACTTCCTCAAGAAGACCGAATCAGCGTAATGCTTGATGGCTTGTACCTATAGATCGATGCTAGAAATTCTGTTGTGTTTAGCATCCACCGATCTATGGCCACATCCGTGCAGGATTAAACTGAAATAAGCTCTCTCTCTCTCTCTCTCTCTCTCTCTCTCTCTCTCTCTCTCTCTCTCTCTCTCTCTCTCTCTGAGCAACTGCTAAAAGCAATTGGAATTGGTGTTACCACTTCACATCTCTTCTTTAACCCCTCTTGGAACAATCAACAAAACAGATGGAGACGGCAATAATCAATTCTGAATTCTGAAGATGTTTTGCACCATGATATACTATTAGAGAGTAATTGGGGGAATACTCAATGCATTACTATGAATGGTCAGCGTACATATATATAGGCATTGTGGGCGAGCCCACTTGCCATATTACATTCCAACACTCTCCAGTCTAAAGCGGGAGCACCGCGTACATTGAGGCGGATTCGAACTCCGTGAACACGGACGTCGGCAAACCTTTGGTGAAGATGTCGCGTCTTGAGGCGTGAGTGGGGCGTGCGGGACACGGACTTCACCAAGGGCAACTCGCTCTCACGGCGAAGTGCAAGTCGATCTCAATATGTCCACAGAGTGCTACTCGGCTTGCGATTACTCATACCGGCTCGCTCCAAAATATCCGGCATATGCGTCATTGAGAAAGAAATAAGTCGTCACCTTGGCCTGCTGTACGCGACACCGAAAATGGTGAAGAGGCCCCATATACATCATAGAAAATTCGACGAAGAGCTGCGATTATCCGGTGAAGGAAACTCGGAGAAAGACGCGGTGAGAACAATATCATCAACATATAGGAGAAGGAAAGCCATGTCGGCACCTCTGCGGTAGATGAACGATGGCGTGTCGGACTTGGCCTCAACAAACCCAAGGGATGTGATGTGAGAGGCGAAGCGGCGTACGGCGCGAGGAGCTTGCTTCAATCCATAGAGTGACTTATTGAGCGGCAGACATGATTGGGTTTGGAAGAGTCGACAAACCCGAAGAGTACGCACACGATGACCTGTATCTCGTTTAGGTGCCATGGAGAAATGCATTCTTCACATCAAGGTGGTGAATCGGCGGGGCGAGGCGGTGCCAAAGTGAGACCACCACGATGGTGGTGGCTTGACAACGGTCGAAAGTCTCATCATAGTCGATGCGGACGCCGTGTGAAACCGCGAAGCACCCATCGAGCTTTATAGCGGTCAAGAGAGCCATCCGACTTGAACTTGTGACGAAAAACCCACTGCCGGTGACAAGGTTGATGCGGGGCGAGGCACGAGTCAGTGTCGTTGCCTGCGAGCGTCGAACTTCGGCCGCATGGCGGCGCCGCCGGTCCGAAAGCGGCGCGGACGGACGGCGGCACCGGAGAGGTGGCATGGCGATCGTGTGGAGATTAAAGCGTCGACGGGTTGCGAAAACCGTCCTTGCCCGCAGTGCGCATGCGTGCGCATTAGTGGCGAACGATCGCCTCTGGAGGTGAGCGGTGGTGCGACCGGTGGTCCGTCCGGCGCCGGCCCGCGCAACGACACAGGACACGGTGTCGCGGGGCAGCGCACACCACGGACCCGGTGGAGAAGGAGGCGGGCGTAGCCGACCGTCATTTCTTGGGGCGGCGGCCGACGCGCGCAGAGGGGCGCCAGTGTCCCGGGCGGCATCCATGCCCCGGGAAGGCGAGTACCTGCGATCCAGACTCTAGGCCAAATTGGCGAAGAGGAATCATCGGCATCGTCCAAAAAGCTAGTGTGTCGAGATCACGGGAGTGGAGGACATCTCGGAGAGCGGAAACAACGTCTCGTCAAACACAATGTGACGGAGACAATGATCCGATTTGAGTGGAGGTGAGACATCGATATCCTTTATGATCGGAGGAGTACCTAGGAAGACACACAAGGTGGAGCGAGAGATAATTTGTGAGGAGTGGGCGAGAGGTTGGGATAGCACGCCTGACCAAAAACTCGAAGATGAGCGTAGGAGGGCGTGTGCGTGAAGAGCAAAATAAGGTGTGCGGCCGTCTAGAGTCTTGGTTGGGTGACGATTGAGGAGGTAGGTGGCGGTGTGAAGTGAGTCGGCCCAATAGACGCGGAGGAAGGCGGCACGGAGCGAAGGGACCGCACGATGTTGTTCACGGTGCGAATAGTGCGTTCAAAGACGTCCGTTCGTTGAGAAGTGTAGGGACACGACATTGAAGGGACGACTCCATGAGTGAGGAAGAAGCGTGCGGGCGAGAGTGGTCAAACTCGCGCCGTTGTCGCATCGAAGCGCCTTGATGGAGAGTCGAACTGCGTCTTACATAGGAAAAGAAGTTAGAAATGACACGAAAGTATCAGTTTAAGGCGTAATGGAAAAGTCCGGTGTAGTGAGTGCAATCATCAAGAATGACTAAATAATATTTATAGCGGACACTGCGGCGATTGGAGGCGTCCAAAGATCACAATGGATTAAATCAAAGGGCGAGTGGCACGCGAGTTTGACACACTAAGGGTAGCGCACATGGCGACCTAGGTAGCGAGCATGACAAACATGGTCGATATTGTGCTTATTACATGAAATTGCATTGGAGCTAATGGTGGGATAAAGCCGCATGTCCAAGATGACCGAGGCGACGATGCCAGAGGGAGGTGGACGACGCGGCGGTAGCGAGGGCAGCAGTGGTACTGGAAGGTGCTGAGAAGAACGGGTAGAGGTCACCCGTGCTATTGCACCTGGCGATCACGCTCCGTGTCTGAAGATCCTTCACAGAGAGGCCAAATGGGTCAAACTCAATGGAACAACTATTATCAGTAGTGAAACGACGTACGGAAATCAAATTCTTAATAATGTTAGGCGACACTAAGACATTAGAAAGAACAAGTGGACGTCGTATAGTGGAAAAAGAGTGTGACCCAGTAGATGTAACGGGAAGCGAAGCTCCGTTACCAACAATGATAGATGAAGGACTGGATGACGATGGAGGTGAAGGTGGAGAGAATACGGCGTTGTTGACCATATGCGCACCGCACCGAGTCGACATACCATTGGTTGGTGGAGGCGTCGGCGTCATGGTGTTGAGGTTCTTGACGAGGCGGGACGGGTCCCGGGACATGCCCCGCATGAGTCGAGTGCTTCTGCTTTGTGGTGGCGGTGGCGCTCGTGGCCGGCTTTGGAGGAGGGCGAAGGTGTACGAGTGCTTGCGCGCGTCGCTGCTGCTGCGGTGATGGCGCGGCGGAGGACGAAGCGGCATCCGGAACCATTCGGTGGGCACGGCGAAGCCGGCGTGACCCGCCACGGGTTGTAGAACGCGCCGGTGGGCGAGGGCGCCGGCCGGTGGTGGAGGCCGCTGCTGCTGCTAATTGGTTGCGCACGCCGCGCGCGGCGGAGCGTTGAGGCCGCTTTGGCAGCGTGGCGGCTCCCCGCCGCCAGAGCGCTCGCCGTGGCTGGTTGGCCGCCGTACCCGCCTGCCGTGGCTGGCTGCCGTGGTGGCGCGCCGCCGTAGCCTTCACGGGCACCGTAGCCATGGCGCGCGCTCGTTGGAGGACCGGGCGCGGCGAGGCGGTGGACGCGGAGAGGCCGGCGGATCGGAGGCCGGCGCCGCCTCGCCGGCGGCGATGTCGTCGATGTCGATCTCCTCGGCGGAGAAGCGCGCGAGCCTCCTCGAAAGGTGGGAAGCGGCTGCCGCATCTTGAGGTTGGAGACCATGGGCGGAACTTGCCGTTGAGGCGCGGAGGAGGGTGAGGACGAGGTGCGATCCGATCGGATCGCCGTGATCGCCGAGGGTCGCCGCCATCGTCTCAAGACGGCGCGGTCGGTGATCGAGGTCGAGCCTGCTTCGCCGTCGCGAAACTCGCCGAGAGCGCGGCGGGCGCGCGATTCGCGCCGCCGAGAAACTCATTCTCGAGTGGGTCCAGCGCCGCGGCGTTGGGCTTGCGGTTCATCGCCGATCTTTGGAGGTCGGCGTGGATCGTCTGAGATCCATGTCGATGCAGTGCAGTCCATCCGCACCCACGTCGGTCGATCGGCGTTGGCGGCGTCGGAGAGGGCGTGGTCGGTGAGGGCGCACTTGCCCAAGGCGGTGAGAACATGGCGCGCCACGGTTGTAGTTGTCGGCGCGCGATCGTAACCAAGGGCACGAGGACCTTGATGTTGAGGACGGAGATGGCGGCGGCGTGGGCGGCGGCGCTACTGCCGCTCAGACGCGTCGAGGGCGCGATCCGATCGGCCTCTGCCTTGCGTGCCGCCTCGGCCGCGCGTTCGAGAGCCTCGCGCGCCTCGCGGGCCTGGCGGTCGGCGTCGGTCTCAGCCATGGCGACGGGTTGATCACGCGATCCGCCACGCACCGGCGTCCGGCGTGAGGCGTGGTCGATCACGCGAGCGTGGTCGATCGCGGCGTGAGGCGTGAGACGACAAACGGGCGACGACGGCGTGGACGTTTCCGCGACACGAGGGGCCGGCGAGTAGATGAACTCAGCGACGGCGAGGAGAGAAGCCGCGATCGGATGACCGGCGGCGGCGCGGCGCTCGACTCGGAGGAGGAGGCGCGTTCGGCTATTTGCGGAAGCGAGAGAAACGAGGATCGTAACTTTCTCGTGATACCATATTAGAGAGTAATTGGGGGAATACTCAATGCATTACTATGAATGGTCAGCGTACATATATATAGGCATTGTGGACAGGCCCACTTGCCATATTACATTCCAACATATACAAAGGACAGACGGTTTAAAATAGAATCGACAGAAACCTAAATACACTATGCTTCAAAATACCTTGAGCTGCAGTGTTTCACATATATATAAAAGGGGGCCACATGATAAGATAAAAAATCAGAAACCAGATAAAAAGAGACCAAATCCATGTTCTTCCCTGATAGACCAACTATCACATTGCTCCCTCATTTCATGATATTTGTTCATGGTCTCAAAAGTCGCATTTCAAAATGCTTGTCTATTGAGAAAATTAAGAGTATAGTCATTGCAATATTTTTACTCTCTACTTAAATATTTTGAAAGAAATTTAAGTGGCTGCAGTGTGTCATTTAATATAAGTATGTATAATCAATTCGTATTAACTTTTTCTTAGATTTAATGCTTCTTCTTTGGTATATAAGCATTGTGGGTTATGAACTGATACTGTGAAAACCGGAGGGGTAGGCCTCCGACAACCCCGCCATTTCTTCCAGTTGCGCAGTGGTTACTTACAAGTATTCTTCTTTGGAGTAAAAGAAAGGAGAAACAAACTAGAGAACAACATTGACCTATCACTTATTAAAAAGGTGAAAGAATACCCAGGAGATACACAAGCAGGCGGGAGGCGAGCTACTGCCAGTAAAGTGAGACAAAGAGGAGAGCTGAAAGAGACATGTAACGTTGTAAAACTACGAAGTTACTGAATTCAATGGATGGGACCGAAGGCTGATTTCACAAGTCGCCACCGCTGGGTCTGTCCAAGAAGTACTATTGCTAGCGTCTTCTCTACGGTATTATTTTCTCTTGCCAAGAAACAGGCCGTCATGGGCAGACTCTGCTCTGTTGTTTTCCTTTTCTTTGCACTGGGGTTTAGATCCGAGAGAGAGAAGAGAGGGGAGAGTGTACCGTCGGAGGTAGAGGAGGAAGAGCCGGCCATGGCTGCGGTGGAGGTCGGCGAAGAAGGACGACGGCAACGACGGCGGCCTTCGATGGCGACGGCGGTGGTACTTCCCGTCGCTACCTGCGCCCCCGAGATCGGTCTAGGGTTTCGTGTAGGTGGAGTTGTGCGGCTCAGGTCAACCTCGTACCTCGAGCCGCCGGCCTCCCACCCTTTATATATGGCGCTTGTGCGACGGGGCCCACCACGAAGATGGGTGGACGCCCGATCGTATGGATCAAGGCCCCGATTAGCCGTTGGGCTAATTGGGGGGAAAGAGATCAATCCAACATTCTCCCCCTTGATCTTCTCTATACTTTAACTTTAATTATTTTTGACTTTACTCATTCCATCACAGATTAGTCCATAGAGCATGTCTCATCGGCACGGTCAATCGCCGATAGATTTAACAGCTACAATACACCTCTCTGTTCTGAAATAGTTACTTTAATCCTTTTGGGCCATCTTTTAGTCCAGGAATCATAGGCTTTCCCTTAAACCCATGCCGGCTACATGTTCTCTGAACACGTTGGGTGGTAAGCCTTTAGTAAGCGGATCCGCTAGCATCTTTGCGGTACTTATATGCTCAAGACTTATAATTTGATCCCGAACTTTATCTTTCACAACATAGTACTTTATGTCAATGTGTTTGGCAGCACCACTTGACTTATTGTTGTGGGCATACGTTACTGCGGGTTCATTATCGCAGTACAACTTAAGTGGTCTATTGATGTCGTCAACCACTTTTAAACCGGGTATGAACTTCTTTAGCCAGTTCACCTGCCCCGTAGCCTCATAACATGCTACAAACTCGGCATACATTGTGGACGATGTAGTGACGGTTTGCTTTGAGCTTTTCCACGATATAGCTCCTCCAGCGAGAGTGAATACATATCCGGATGTAGACTTTCTATCATCTCCCGCAAAATCGAATCAGATACCCCACTATATGGAGTGAATCGATCTTACGATGTCATCATGAGGCCTTTTGTTCCTTGCAAATAACGCAAGACTTTCTTTATCAATTTCCAATGTTCTATTCCAGGATTGCTCTGGAATCTGCCAAGTAACCCGGTAACAAATGCTAAGTCAGGGCGTGTGCATACTTGAGCATACTGTAAGCTTCCGACAGCTGAAGCATATGGAACCGCTTTCATTTGATCGAGCTCGTACTGGTTCCTGGGGCATTGAAAATCCCCATATCTATCGCCCTTGACTATAGGTGCAGGTGAAGGACTACATTTATGCATACAAAATTTCTTTAAGACTTTCTATGTATGCCTTTGTGTGATCCCAATATCCCCTTGTTTCTATCCCGGTGAATCTCGATCCCTAGAACGAACGAAGCTTCACCAAGATCTTTCATATCAAAGTTTGAGGACAAAAACTTCTTTGTTTCCAGTAGCAGACTGACATCACTACTAGCTAGTAGGATATCATCCACATACAGGATTAGGAAGATAAACTTCCCATCTTTAAACTTTGCATAAACACAGTTGTCCTCTACATTTTCTTTAAACCCAAATTTTCTTATTGTACTGTCAAACTTCAAGTACCACTGTCTTGAAGCTTGCTTTAACCCATAAATTGATTTCTTTAGGCGGCATCCCATTCTTTCATTTCCTTCCACGACAAAACCTTTCGGTTGTGCCATGTAAACATTTTCCTCCAAATCCCCATTAAGAAATGTCGTCTTTACATCCATCTGATGTAACTCTAAATCATAATGTGCTACTAATGCCATTATGATTACGAAGAATCTTTACATGAGACGGAGAAAAGTCTCATTGTAATCAATCCCTCTCTTTGCGTAAAGCCTTTTGCCACAAGTCGCGCTTTGTATCTTTCTACATTCCCTTGGGAGTCAAGCTTTGTCTTGTAGACCCATTTACAGCCTACTGTTTTGACTCCTTTAGGAATAATTTCCAAGTCCCAAACTTTATTAGTCTTCATGGATTTCATCTCCTCTTCCATGGCCTCAAGCCATTTTGAGGAATTTTCGCTTCTCATGGCTTCTTCAAATGAGGTGGGATCATCCTCCATTTGAAATTCCTCTGTATGATAAATCTGATAATCATCAGAAATAGCTGATCTTCTTACTCTTTGAGACCTCCTCGGGGCCTCCTCATTTGGTACATTTTCTGTTTGAGGCTGCTGTTGCTCCCCCTCATCTGTGGCAATGGGTTCTATAGGATCCTGAAGAACAGGTTCCTCATTCTCATTCATTGTTGCCACAGGAGGAACAATAACAGTCTTGGCACCACAGTTGTCTTGCACCGTCGGTGCAGTGACAGCATGTAGTATGAAAAATGGCTCTTGAATCATCGGAGTGGGCGCATACGCCCGCTTCTCTTCAAGGTCAATCTCACGAGCTACCATACTTCCTCTCATCATTTCATCCTCTAAGAAGACAGCGTGTCTCGTTTCTACAAACTTTGTATATCTGTCGACAAGAGAAACGAAAACCTTTTGACTTTCGGGGTAGCCAATGAAATGGCAACTTCATCGCTTTGGGATCAAGCTTCCCAAGGTTTGGGTTAAAAACTTTAGCCTCAGTGAGACTCCCCACACACGTAAGTGGTTTAGTGAGGAACTCTTCCATCCACAACAAATGCGGTGTTTTGGGCACCGACTTACTAGGCACTCTGTTGAGAATATGAATGGCGGTTTTCAACGCCTCCATCCATAGACTCAATGGCAGTGTGGAATAGCTCATCATGCTTCGCACCATATCCATCAGGGTACGATTGCGTCTTTCAGCTACTCCATTTTGCTGAGGTTCGTCCGGTGTAGAATACTGGGCTCTTATACCATTTTCCTGTAAAAACCTTGCAAAAGGTCCAGGAACTTGTCCATATGGGGTATGCCGACCGTAGTACTACCCCCCACGGTCAGATCGGACTATCTTAATCTTTAAATCGTGTTAGTTTTCAACTTCAGCTTTAAATATCTTGAATTTATCCAAGGCTTCATTTCTTTCTTTGATTGGATAAATATATCCATAACGGGAATAATCATCCGTGAATGTTATGAACGAGTCATATCCATCCACACTTTTCACAGGAAAAGGACCACAAATGTCTGTGTGAATAATTTATAGAATTCCTGTGCTTCTTTTGGCGTCTTTCTTAATTTTCTTTACATATTTTCCTTTAATGCATTATCTGCATTGTTCTAAGTCTGAGAACTCTAATGGAGGAAGAATATCATTCTTAACTAGTCTTTCTATTCTCCCCCTCGAAATATGGCCTAAACGACAGTGCCATAATTTCGACGACGCATCTAGAGTTCTCTTTCGTTTCTGTTTACATTCGTGAGACGAGGATTCATTCACTTTCGCACGCGACGTTCTCTTTATCGCATCGACATTCACATCATCACATAATGATAACAAATAAAGCTCATTTTGTAAGATGGCAAGACCAACACATTCTTTATTAAACATTATTTCACACTTGCCATTTCCAAAATGACAATCATAACCATCATTGTCCAAACATGAAACACTAATCAAATTCCTCAGTAAAGAGGAACATAAAGAACATCTCTAAGTAAAAGAATAAAGCCATCAAGAAGCTCTAATGAAAGATCGCCATGACTTCAACTTCACTTGGACTCCATTTGCGACTTTAATGCATCTTTCTTTTCTTTGCGTATTCCTCGTCGAACGGAATCCCAGATATTATTGGCAACATGAACAGTTGCACTGAATCAATCCACCAAGTAGATTTTGAATATTGTACATACAGGACTCACTTATGAAGGTAATAATGTTCTCACCTTTCTTTGACATAATCATTTTCAAGAAATCGGACAATCTTTCTTGTAATGTCCCTTTTTCTTGCAATGAAGATACCGATCTTTGTCTCATCTGCAAACTTATTCTGTTGAGGTGATGGATGAGGCTTTTCCCTTGTTCTTTGAGGAGAAGTTCTTGTTGAAGTTCCTTTTCTTGTTGTCCTTCACATAGTTGATAGAACCACCATGTGAGGATTTAAATCTTTCCTCCTCTTGCACACACATAGCTATGCATTTTCTAAGTCCCATTTCTGGTCTGCATATTGTAGTTGACAACAAAAGTGTCAAACTTTTACGCAAGGAAGCAAAAATCAAATGAATTAGGAACTCATCCTTGAGAGCCAAATCCATTGGTTTAAGCTTGGATGCCAAGTTGCTCATCCTTAGTATGTGCTCTCTTATGCCACCGCCAGAGTACCTTTCTCACACAAGTCGCTTAATCACCGTGTAGCGTATGTCTTTGAAGAGCCAAGAACCGACTCTTTATTTTCTCAAGATACTCGTGATGGTGTCACACTCTGCGATTGAGCCCACAATTGCGAGGCTCAATCGTGTTCTTTATCACACCAAACATTTCTTGTTGGTCGTGGTCCATTTCTTATGCTCAAGGTCATAAGACATCTGTAAGGGAGCATGGTCCCTCTGTCTTTTCTGCCAAGCAGTATCATCCTCATTTTGATCTCTCACTGGTGCCATAGGCTCAGTGGGACGTGCTGTAGTGAGGACCCAGTCCACCTCAGCCAAGATAAACGCTAAGTCTATCTTTTTCTTCCACTCTCCATAATTATCTCCTTTGAGAGTGGGGATCTCTCTGATACAACTCATCAAGTTGTATCCACTTTCAAAAATTGTTCAAATAAAGTGAGAACGAATAATGACAAAATTATATGCCTTATTTCCAACGTTGGTCAAAAATACGACATACAATTTAAATCAATTTTATCTATACATTAAATCTACATCACCGTTGGGCAGAAATAGAAATAACGCATAAAAACATCAATTAAAAATTATAATACTGTTATTATCAACGTTGGTCAAAAAATAACAATATCATAATTATCCGAAATTATCTCTATTTTTCCAAAATTAAATTCTCCCGTTGGTTCGAATTTAATAATGAAAATTGATCAATATTTAACTTTTGCAGCGGAAACTGTAACTATTCTAAAATAATTCATTATTCAGAAGCAATATACTGTAAACTTTTAATCTCTGGAAAAATTAACACGTTGGTGCAAAAATTTCCAGAAATTTGGATCAATTTTCATTCAAATTCAATCATAATTGCTTCTGAAAACAATAAAATCTCTTTCTGTTTTTTTTCTGTTCAAAATAGCCAATTAGGCCCATTACTTCGCAGCCGGCCCACTCGGCTACAGCCGAAAAGAAAACGGCCCACGCAAGGAGGACCGTCCGATCCAATCGGACGGCCGAGCTTGTGATGCGGGCGAAACTAAAAGGCCCCCAACCCTAACCCTAGCCAAACGGCTGCAACTCCTACCGAAAAAAACGGCGGCTCGCACGGAGGTCTCGGCCGACAGCGACACGGCGCGGAGGCGTGGCGGCGGCCGGCGAGCTCGCGAGGCGCGGCTCCGCGCAAGAAGGAGGAGCAGCGCGCGCGGCGCCACGCGCGCGCGCGCGCGCGCGCTCCGCCCGCGGCGAGGAGAAGCACCGGCGGCTCAAGGCGGGCCGAAGCGGCGGCGGCGCGACCACAGCGGCCGGGGCGCGCGAGGCAAGAAGACGAGCAAAGCCGCGGCCGGGAAGCACCAGCGGGCGGCGGCGGTGGTCGCACAGAGGCGGCGCGCGCGCGCACCCAGGCGGCGGCGGCGATCAGCAAAGGCGAGCGGCGCAGCGTCGCGGAGGTGCCGGCGGCGTCGGGACCCGACGCGGAGCTGCGGCGGCGTGGTTCCCGGCCGAGCCCGAGACGGCGCGACCGCGACGGAAGCCCGATCCTCTTTCCCGCTCGATACCAATGTTGTTTCCTTTTCTTTGCACGGGGTTTAGATCCGAGAGAGGAAGAGAGGGGAGAGTGTACCGTTGGAGGTAGAGGAGGAAGAGCCGCCATGGCTGCGGTGGAGGTCGGCGAAGAAGGACGACGGCAACGACGCGCGCCGATGGCGACGACGGCGCTCGATGGCGACGGCGGTGGTACTTCCGTCGCTACCGCGCCCGAGATCGGTCTAGGGTTTCGTGTAGGTGGAGTTGTGCGGCTCAGGTCAACCTCGTACCTCGAGCCGGCGGCCTCCCACCCTTTATATATGGCGCAGTCATGACGGGGCCCACCACCGAAGATGGACCGACCCCGATCGTATGCGGATCAAGGCCCCGATTAGCCGTTGGGCTAATTGGGGGGAAAGAGATCAATCCAACATGCTCTAGCCTCTAGGTAGGCCCCCACTGCACTTGCCACATCATGAAAAGCTTGCCTTGTACTAGTGTATCCTATGTTATCCAGATGCGTAAGTGTAGTAAAAAAACTGGACGCAGGCCAGCCATTCCAACCTCCGAGTTTTTTCCCCTCTCTATTTGGTGTTGAACAAATAATGCTAATGTAGTTTTAGAGCATCTACAATAGTTTATTTCTTAGTTCGTTACTAAGAGGAGAGAGAGTACTTAATCTAATAAAAAAATAAGTCTTCCAATATATTATTTCTTAAGTTTGTGTCTAAGACTTAATTGTTACAAGTGTGCATGATTCTTGATGATCAATAATGAAATACAACTTTATAACCTACATGTTTTAGCTCATTTATCATATCAATAATAAAGTCGGACTGCACAAATAATTAGGTGGATATTTTGCTTTAAGACAGTGGAACTCACAAAACACATTTTTAGGTAACAAGTAAGTCTTTAATAGAGTATTTGGCTATTTATTGTGTCTTGGTATTAACAATTTGATAGTTTTTTCATCTAGAAACAACACCACCTTCTCTCATCACCTTCTCTCCCCCACATCACCTAAATGCTGATGTGGCAACTCCTTAGTAACAGCTGACGTGGACTGTTGTAGATGCTCTTAGTAAGCACGCTACGAATTTGGAGTGTGCATGCAAATTTTGCACCACTGACACCCACGTCGAGCGCCCAACTGTTCGTCTTCGGTTGCTGGTTTGCTAATGCTGCTGCCGCCGCCTGTCGCACTGCATCATTCATACAGGAATCACATCCATGCGCTGCGCTGCGTTCGCGGCGTGCGTGCGCAAGACACGCACAGCGCGGCGCGTGCCGAGACGCTCAGCGCTACTACCTTGGCCGTGGTGGTATATCCCTATGTGTTCGTGGGTGTGCCATGCGCATTGGTTGTGCTGCGTGCCCTCCTGCGAGAGTGGCGACACCGCGCGCTGCCGCCCTGCACCGAGGCGATCGGCCTTACGTGGCTATGGCTATGGAACACAAATGTTTTAAAACAGCTAGTCACATGCCCGTGCGTTGTAACGGGAACTCATACTTTGCATCAAAAAATTATATGCAATGTACACTAACCGTGTCTAAAGCAAACTATTCACTTGAATGTGCAATTATCGAATGTTCCAATCATTTCATAGTGTGAAGCATACAAATTAAGAATAGCAAGAGCAAATTAAGTAACACCATACGATGAATAATGAACGTACAAATGTACATAGCTTCCCAAAAAATACACTTCTTTACTGGTTTGTCATTTTGAATCTCCTTGTATTACGCTCTTTTAAATTAAACTGCATATGATTTTATTACTTCCCGAGATCTAATTGAGAGGTTAATAACACTTACTAATGCATCTTGTAGCCGCACACTGATGTCAAGCCGATGGCCTATGCAAATAACTTCCTCGGGATGTTCCAGTGACAACATATACAATTCTATTGTGATGAGCTTGTCGTTGCCCCGTTCATCTCTTTCCAATGTTTATAAGCATATGTTGCTGCCTTGTACAACAAATATAGTGCAGGACTGCAGTTTTCTATATACCTCTATGATTAGTATATAATCGTTTTTGATTCTGTGGTCATCTTAAACTCACCAAAACCCCTCTAAATATTCATCTTTTTAGGTTTCTGATTCTGTGGTCATCTTAAACTTTTTTCCCGTCTGTTAAATAATCATGCTTCACAAATAAAAAAAAATGCATAGAAGAATAAGTCACAAGTCCGTAAATTATTAAGTCATGGGAGACTTCTATGCAATATCTTTTCTTCTTCTACAATAATGAGCAGACAGTACTATATGATTTTTTTTCGCCAAATGTGCAGAACAATAGTGCATTGCCTATTCTTGACTTCAAAACTCAAAAGTATCCATTGTGTATCAACAAAATTCACAACCATCAGTACATTGCAAAAAATGTGAGGATATACTTGTGATGTATGCTTTGGAGTAAAATAGTTTCCTGAATTGCTATTAATTTCTGCCACTCCAACAATGGTGCATGTCAGAAAACAATGGTAAGGGTGGAGACATCTACAAACGACAAGCAAAACCAGGATACAATCTGTAGATGGATTTTAGTTAGAACTCATGTTTCTAGGCGGTGTGGTCTTGCGGGGAAAAGATGCAATACTTTTCCTTTGCAACGAAGAAATCTGATTCGGTATGAACTGGCACTGATTGCTCCAAGAATGCCACAGAAAAATGGCAAAATAAAACAAAAATATGTGCCAATTTGATCTCATTCTCTGCAGTTGGGATGTATCATTCAGTATAATATTGAGCCTAACATACTGTTCACAAAATTCTTCCTCAGGAAAGCATTCCTCATCACAGGGCTGAACACACAGCTCATGCAAAGCAAAATTTTATGGTTAGCAAGTATTCAAATTATCTGAAAGTTACTGGTGAAATGACATAATGATTCAAAGCATAAAAAACAGAACTGCATTTGTTTCTCCAAACTCCAATGCCAAAAGTCTGGTTTACATTGCCTTTGGCTTCATCATTTATCCATGAGACCATGATCCTTTCAAATTTAATAAAAGAAGTATGTGTCACATGTCTGATACCATAACAGTGGGACCTCAGATTCATAATCTAAAATAGGACCAGTTCCTAACTGACCGCAGGTAAAAGTTCCAAGATGATAACTGCTCCTAACCAGCTGAGTACATAAATCAAGTCATTTGAAGAGCTAAGAGTCGTAGATCATCCTGTTGCCAGAGTATTCCAACCAACTGGTAATTTCCAAAAGTATATGCTGCAACAATGTCTATTGCCATGGCTAGATTCAGTGTCTTCTCGACAGTCTAGATAAATGACGACAGCGATAGTAACAATGTTCATCTTGCACCACAGATAAAAGAGCTGCCCGAGATACAACAACAAAAATGCCCAACTCCATCACAAGTGAGGGACTTGCAGGACTGCTCCTATCCTTGTGGCCTCATACATAAAAAGTTCAGTCACTGCAACAAATGCAGTTTATGACAAAATCAAACAATTCTGCAGGTAACAAAAAGCTACATAAGAAAATAAGATATAACAACAGCAAAGAAGCTGATGACAGGGAAGAAAATGTATGACCATTTTAGCTACACTTGCTGCATTGTCATTGTCAGCTTAGTAAGTTAGTATGTCCATAGTGTGATTAGCACTCCAAATCTTTGTTCCTTTGTTGTGTGTGTGGAAGCACATTGAACACCTATTTTCTCCTATATTTGTATGCAAGGAACTATATAATCATCTAATTTTCTATTTATATGCAATGCACTCTCTGATCGTCTGATTTTACCTCCATCACTATTACTAATCTCAAATGGGAATTATGGGACCATAGAGGCAGGTTTTTCGCATCCGGAGATGATATTTTCCTTCTAAAAATGGTATGTACTTGTAGAGACGCAACGAATAAGATTGTGTTTCTACTATTCTAACCTGTTTATCAACTTAAAAAAACACATTGCTTTCGATTCCTTAAGTATTACACAAAGAATATATTACAAAAAGGAAAAGAGGGAAGCACACAAAAGAAAAAGGGGAAAGGTGCACCTTGATCTCGTGGTAATACTTGTAAGCACCAAATCGTCTCTTGTTTGGCTTCCTTTCTATCCTAAATCCCTGCATGCAAATAAAATTAAGTCGAACTCATGAAAATAGTAGAGGCTTCACAGTCCAAATAATACAGAACATGGCAAGATTATTCTTTACTCTGGTGAGAAGAGAATATTACAGAATAGATACACTATAGAAGTCTATCATCTAGCCCAGTGGTTGTAACTAACACCAACAATCACAACATACTCAGTAGTAGCCTAGTATGACACAATTTTGCATTCCATTAGCATGATTTTTGTATTCCATTAGCACAATTTTGCTGGTAGGTGTAATGAACCTTAGTTCATAACAGGGTAAACACCACCAGGAAGAAGGCCGGGCGGCGTCGGCTTGGTGGGATGAGAGATTAGACTATAGACTGAGATGATAGAACCTTGAGAGGGAGACTAGATTAATTCATCTTTGCTTGCTTGATAATGGATACATGATATCCCTTTTATAGGGATGGCCCGACTTGACCTCTAAAAAATAATATTTATTTCTAAGGAAACTTATCTCTATTAGATGGAATACATCTATAAGGAAATAAACCCAACTAATAAGGAAACTAACTATTCTATCTCTATTTCCTAACTAATGCACCAGTGGGGCCTGGCATGAATAGTGCACAGCACTACAGTACCATATGTACTGTTCATGCGTGAATAGTAATTCTAGCACATAACAACTTCTCCGCTCCTTGACAAGCAGCTCGTCCTCCAACTGTGGCGGTGGCCATGGCTAAAGCCCTAGGAGATCCCATGTTGACGAGAGGTCGTGGCGCCGGCGGAACATTGCATGGAAGAGGATCAACAACGCGCCAATGGACAGCAGTGAGGATTGTAGTCCCTTAGCGTGGCTCGATGTTGCGAGAGACGACGACAGCATTGACAAGCAGCACTGGGCAGCAGCGACACTCATCTCGTTGAGGGTGGCCCTCATGGCCTTGAAATTCTCGGCAGCAGAAGCCATGATGTTGGCTCTGATACCAAATGTAATGAACCTTAGTTCATAACGGGGTAAACACCACCAGGAAGAAGGCTGGGCGGCGTCGGCTTGGTGGGATAAGAAATTAGACTATAGACTGAGATGATAGAACCTTGAGAGGGAGACTAGATTAATTCATCTTTGCTTGCCTGATAATGGATACATGCTATTCTTTTTATAGAGACAGCCCGACTTGACCTTTAAGAAACAATCTTTATTTCTAAGGAAACTTATCTCTATTAGATGGAATACATCTCTAAAGAAGTAGACCCAACTAATAAGAAAACTAACTATTCTATCTCTATTTCCAAACTAATGCACCCGTGGGGCCTAAAATGAATAGTAATTCCAGCATATAACAGTAGATCTCCACAGAAGTGAGCGGGAGAGTTATTTGCTGACAGTTACATAGCAGAAACTAAGACAAATACCCATGTGAATAAAGGCGCACAAGCACAATATTAAAAGTTAGAAACAATTGATTGGACATTTAATCTATATACATATCATTCTTCCACTGTCCATTCATGCAACGTTACTACATACACAGATACACTGATCAGAATATCTGCTTCTCCGTATAAATCCAAACAAAAGGAATAAAAAGATGACCAACTGGCAACTGTGTTTGCCTCTATAAATCAATGAAAATTTAATATTGATGACTGAGGCAGCTCATTTTTTTTAGAGTACACGCGGGACGCACTCACGCACACCACACACACGCCTACACACACATGTGGATGCGTCCATAACACACGCAAAATCAAGAGCGGGGGCTAAACCCCACGAAGTGTGGGCACGCGCTTTGACCACTGAACGTACCCACGTGTGTGTGTGCACTGTTTCTAACCACCGAAATGGTTTGGTGAGGCACCTGGGATCGATCCCAAGCGGGCAGCTCATTTAACTACTAATGCCTTGAAAAGAATCATCTACCCAATTGCTATGTCTGGGCACTTGCTGTGCCAGGGCAGGCTGCCTGAAATGCCCATTTCTTTCAGGTTGATCTTATCGGGCCTGGCATAGACCTGAACACCTAGTCAGGCCAGCCATACCAGGTCATTGCAGGATAGACCAACCAGGAGGACATGCCTTTTTTGAGCTAGGTTGTGTTGGACCCAATTTGCTACTGTGCCTACAATGCTAAGCCCAGCTTGGCCGTAAAAACGGTGCCAAATTAGGGGCAACTTCGCTAAGGTTTAACAATTCCACATACTTCAGAAATCAAGTCGCCCCACAAATCAGTAAGAAAATCTACCTTCAATTTTATTCTTTAAAGTAAAATTCAGTGACATTTTTTTTGCAAAATAATCTATAAAGGAATTGCAACTCTGTTTTCTGCTGCAACTTTTAGATTAGCAAAAGATCGACTATTCCATGTTAAGTTCTTAGCAACAATCACTTTAAAGGACGTGATTACACCTTACTGACTGTTCATGTTTCAGACAAAGATTTTGTTAGACTGACAAACGGGTAGGGCTAATTGGATTCTGTTGGCACTTTCGCAGAGTTAGGAATGGTACAGACTTCAGAGAGTAGTGGTACAAGTGACATAATTAAGCAGAATCTGACTTACAAATGCAATGGCAAATACTTGGGAGAAAATATTGCAAATCCTTACCAGGAGCTAGGTGTCCAACAATTTATCTTGGTTCTTGCTTGATTCCTACTTATTACTTTCCTCCCTTATGACACGCTTGAAGTTACTGAGCTCCGCAGAGTCCTCACCATACGTCATCTTGATGTTATCCACACAAGCAATGGAAACAATAGGCAAACAAATCAAATCACCTCCTTGAAGAACTAACCTGCAGATGCAAGGACCGAGATAGGAGAGCAAACCTGCAAGCTTCCTTGTCGAATCTGCTGCGTGGCACACCAAAGAACTCATCAAAACCCGGTTCCACCTGCGAGAAGAATGGACGGTCTATAATCGCCACAAACCACCGTAATGGCGTCAAGTTAAATGTGCATTGCGCGAGAGTAAAAGAGGATTCACGAGTTTGCGACTACCTTGGTAGATGTTGCAAAGGTGGACTTGTCATAGTTGGTGCACCATCCATCGAGCCAATCATGCTCTTGTACACCGCAGCATGAATCATCATGAACATTGGTTGCTTGATTTACGTGTAATAAGATTGCAAGGCCGTGAGCATCATTCGTTGCTCGCATTTTTACAAAAAAATTTGGGTTATATTAACCAAGTTTTGCATATATGAACAAAAACTGATTCCTTTCTTGGTTATTGCCAAATGATGCCGCTATCGCTACCTGGAGGTGGTCGGGGTGGTCGGCGAAGATCTCCTCGGGGGTGGGGAAGTTAAGAAACATAAGCATCAAGAAACCCCTACGAAAGCTCTAAAATATTTGGGGAAAAGGAAAATTTCCATAATCTCGCCATTGGTTCAACAATATTACGAAACCACCATGATACACAATCAAAATCTAATCCCCAATCCAATCAATTCCGTGCAGAAATCAACCAGCGCACGCAGGCATCCGTGGCTGCTCTCGTACATCTCGTACATACTCCAACACATGAGCATACGGGGAGAAGGATAGAGCTGTACCTCCTGACGCAGTCGAGGAGTCGGAGACGAAGGCGACGACGTGAGGGGAGAGGCTTCGAGAGAGAGGCGGCGTCGGGGACGGGAGAAGTCCATTATTTTCGCTCGCCGTTCCTCCCTCGATGATGCCCTAGTCTCCCTCGCCATGCGGAGCACCCAAGGAGGCGTCGTTCTCCTCCTCCTCCTTCCTTCACCGCGCCGCCGCTTCCCGCCCGGCCGCGCGCCTCGCATACTCCACCTCCCCCAGGCGTCGCTCGTAGCGCCACTCGTCCATCCTTCCTCCCGGAGGGGATGCGACGAGAGAGGGGATTGAAGGGGAGGAGGTGCTCGGGGAGAGCGAGCGAGCGGTTGGTCGAGGGAGGGGGCGACGGGGGAGTTGCGCGACAGAGATGGGGGCCCCGGCCGGGGCGTGGGGGGTGTTGACGGTTTCAATAGAGGAGACGGGAGACCGGGAATGACGAGAGATCAGGAGTGATGAGAGCAAATTCAACGGTTTATGGAGGAGACGGAACACCATTAACTTCAATATTTAAATAGTAGAGATATATTTTAAATATAATTATATAAATAAATACTGGTTTAACTTTATTAAAAATAATATTATTTCTATAATTCTATTAAAAATTGTATTATCTAACAAAATTATGGAAACACCTCTATTTTCTCGTGGGAAAGGTAACCGAAAGAAACGGCACGGTGCGGACTGGGAACACCAACAGCTCGATTTTTTTTATACACTGAAATAAGGCCCAATAGTATAGCGTAAACTCAGCCTAGCAAACCTCGTCCTTACAAATTATAGTGGGCCTGTCACCAGCCCATTAATCACTCCTGGGCCTAATCCCCATACACATCCAAACACGCTAATGTGCTGGATGATCACAGGTTGCTCTCTTGGAGCCTACCATGGAAATTGAATGCTTTGATTTTTTATAGAAACTAGTGGAATTTCCTGCACAACTAAGTGTGGCTAGATATTGTAACATATTGTATTTATTATATAACTCTATTTTTTTTTTGAAAATATAGTTATATATCTTCTCTTTAAAAAGAATTTCTAGGATTTTTTTTTTCTAATATAAGGTTTAGTGTACCTCCAAAGTGAAGGAGGTATCTCGTATATCACCGGTTGTTCGTATATATATAGATATCTAGTGGTTTATGGTTTATGACTTTAGTTCTTGTGATGGCGACATGATTGTGACTCACGACTGTGAGAAGTAGATTGTGAATGGTCTCCAAGGATGCGTAGGGCTTGCACCTGGACAGCAGTATTAGAAGATTTATTTGTACCCAATTTAGCCAGACGTTGATCTCCGGCGTGGGTGGTGTCGTCGTCGTTCGAGAGAGTAAGTCCACCAAAACCATCACATGTAAAGAAAATCCCGGAGAGGATTCCCTGGAGAAGAACGAAAACTAAAAGAACTTGATCTAAGAGAAAGAAGACACAGAAAAAATAAGAAATCTAAAACTAATTATGGAAATCAACGGGCCGCCACCTACTCGACGCAAACGAGAGCACAGGAGAAGAGGGGAGAGTAGACAGTCAACGCGTTGCAGGCGACGGCTCCTGGCTGAAGGGGTTCCACGAGGAGCAAACTTGTCTTGATTGGATACCTGATCCCATGGCGTGTGCTAATATTACTTTGATCTTGCGTTACTAATACAACCAAAAGATCATTCTAAGAAAATATCGGCCCAACTCAACACGGTTAATTCCAGAAGGTTAAAATGCTAACTCAGTAGTCAGCAGCAATTCGCACTAACACAATCAATGACGTTGGCGAGAAAATGTGTACACTCGTTTTGCTGAAAGGGCAACGATATAGTCGATCGGATACGTAGAGCATAGAGAGTTTTTTTAAAAAATAATACATTTTAATAGAGTAATATTCGTTTAATAAAATTATAGAAATATGTTTTTGTCGCCATTTGAACTGGCGACGGTGACATGCGTCTGCCGCCATTTGGATTGACGACAGAAGTCCTGTCGCCATTTTTATTGGTGATAGGAGCCCTGTCGCACACCAAACAGTATTAAATGCCTATGTTACCAATCCAAATGGCGATTGGCCTAAAATTTGGGCAAATCGTCATTCCAAATTGTGACAAAAACTTCGTAGTTTCCTGTCGCCGTTTGGAATGGCGACATAATCTCTCTTATAAAAGTCTCAAAAATTCAGCTAAAATTCACTTTTATTATGAAAAAAAGAGGAAGAGCAGACGGAAGGGGGAGGAGCATAGGGGAGGAGATGAGCTAGCGAAACGCTGTCCGTCCGGTCGTCTACCTTGTAAGTATTTTTTTTTGTAACTGAATGGATTAGATAGTTTTACATGTATGGTTATGTGGTGTAATATGTTGTAGTACATCGTTTCAGGTTCGTTTTAGATATGTAGTTAATCGTATAAATTTTTTTTATGGTGTAGTACGTAGATATGTCAGACACGGTCAATTTCAAAATTTACTACAACCAATGGACTATTTTGCAAGGTCCCAAGGGGTTGATTTGTGTTATTTACAATCGGTGACCGTTAGCCTAACAAGATCAGAGCAGCATACATGGGGCGTTGTGATGCGGTGATTGTATTACGCCTTCGAGTTGGACCATACTCTGCACAATCTGAAATTGAGTTGTGTTGTCAACCGGATACCAGAGGACACAAATTGGGAGTTAAGGCACCTGAAGGGAACGTGGTCATAATAGTCATATCTAAGCATGGCGAGGGGGCACGAGTGGGATTTGGTCATTCTAGCTCAAGCATATGTCAAAACTTCGACTGCACATGCGGCTGAACATGGTAGCCCTAACGTATGCCTCATATATGATTGTCATGCTGACTTGTTGAGTGCAATAACTCAATTACAGCAAGGGGACACGAACCACATCCATGTGCAGATCTGCAGAGTAGATGGTGCGCGAGGCACATGAGTGCAAACTTTTATATACAGTTTCACAACAAGAACTTGATAAACCTTTTCAAATGACTTTACAACAAGAACCAACAGAGGAGGTTTGATGCAGTTTGGAAATATCTGGATGAGCGGACGAGGATGCACAAAAGGGAGGCAGCGAAGAAGCCTGCCACAAGCACCAAAAATCTCCCTGAGTCATTGCCTCAGTTACCCACAGATGGTCCTAATCAGACGAGGAAGACTGGTAGACATGTGAAAAGCTTCTCAGACGGGATTTAGCAAGGTCTTAAGGTGAAGTGGTCATTACTACATGATAAGGATGCTGCTCGGTATGATGTCATGACAACGAATCTAGCTAAAATGTACAATTGGGTCATGCGCGACGCGAGGTGCCTCCAATTAGTTGGTATTGTAGAGGCAATTCTCCATGGCAAATGACAAAGTATTGTACTCCGCCATGATCACCAAGTACATATAGGAGAAGAGCAAGAAGAGTGAGATGCACAAGACAATCAAAATGGGCACAAGGGAGTTTTGTTTCAAGGTATTTTTGCAGGGAGAAATGACGCTGTGGGATGAACCGTGGAAGGATTATCCACGAGTGCAGACTTAGACGCGCTCGTTGCATATGCACTTGCAACAAGCCACTTTTTCTGTATAGGCTATGCTCACATGTGATGGGCGCATGTTCGACGTTGGCGTAACATCCTAGCCAATACATGTCTGAATATTTCACTAAGGAAGAGGTGATGCTAACTTGGAGTGCAGAGTTGTATGGTTATGACATAGTTGGCTATTTCACCGGCCATCCTACTTGGGAACAGCAGATATGGTCTGTCGACATTGATAGGCTAAGGGGAACGGTTGACTGGCGGCAGAGACAATGTATCAAGAATGATATGGATGAATCAGGAGCCGGACATCATACGAAGAAGTACTCTATTTGCAGGAAGTCTGGGCATATCTTCAAGTACTACCATGCGAGAAATGAAAATCATGAAGGGGATGTCAGCAGTCCGGATGGCGCTGTGGGAACATCACCCGACCGCCCCATTCAAGGCTAGCACCGTGGAGGTTGACATGGCGGACGTAGAGGTGACGATCATGGGGATGGTTTACCTTATTGAAATATGATGTGATGAGATTTGTCGAACAACTATATGATGATGTATGTCCTATTTAATTGCGTTGTTCAATGTATTGATGTTACGTCGTGCGTCGAATAATTCTATACAACCTATGTAGTACCACTAATATTATTTTTTTATTACTCTTTGTTTCTGTTTTTTATTATGAACAATGTAAGCACTTAATTTTTGTTTTGGTTTACCGTTAATTTCTATTATTTGTCACTAATTCAAATGACGACTTACGTCTCTACCGTCATTCCAAATGGCGACAGAGACATTTCATACTACTGAGATGGCGACAGGGATCTAGTCGTCATTTGGATCGACGACAGACCAATGTCGCCGGTTCAAACGACGACAGAAGATTATTTCTATAATTTTATTAAATGAATATTTATTTAGGTAACTCCATTAAAAAATATTATTTTTAAAAAAAATCAGCACATACACACGGGTCATGTCTCGATGCAGCAGTTTCCGGACAGTTTCCTCACTTTTATTGCCACTTGCGCAAAATGATATGGTCATTACATTAGTAGGTTTCAATTAGGCTTGCTTGGATGGATGCAAGAGTTGACCTAACAAAACGTGGCATAAACTATGCTCCGGCGAGTCCTCGGAAGCTTTCCAAAGATATCGAATTCTCAACTTGGACTAACAAATTCAAACCAAATAAATCAACGCAGATTCCTTTTCTTTCTCTCTTCGTTTCTTATACAACTCTAGAGTTTTTTGTTCTTAAATGACATTGTTTATGCGTGAAATACCAAATCAAGCCCTCTTTGGAGATCAAAGCCAAAAATAGCATCGCAGACTTGCCGACATGCGACATATGTCAAATCCGTACGCTAGACGGCCGGACACACCAAGTTCGTGCTCCAGGGGAAAGGACTTCCCTCGTTTGTCGTAATTAATTTATTCATAATTAATTAGTGGTAGTTTTTGTAATTAATTAGTTACAGTTAATTATTCTTAATTAATTAGTTTTAATTAATTTAGACGTAATTAATTAGACATTGTTAGTTTAGCCGTAATTTCATAATTAATTAGTCATGGTTAGTTTAGTCGTAGTTAGTTACTCCAAATAAATTAGTCGTAAGGATTACTAGTTTTTTCTTCCATAAATTTAGTAGTTTATTTTATTATGCACTGATTAAGTTAAAATTGTACATAAGGATTACCGAAGTGCAATTATTTTGGAGAGGTAGGAAAATGTAAGGTAAATAGTGTGACATGTTTATTTGATTGTGTATAGTAAAAAGCTATGAATTGCTCCTAACATATGCATTGAGTTGTTGTGGTTTTAGGTAATGTCGAACATGCAAGATTTGTTTGTATTTTTTGACGGCAGTCTCGTATGGGGCGGACCGAGTGGGTTGGACATGCAGATACCTAATCAGTGTCTACTTAACAACATGTCGTAACCCTTAACAGTTTGCACTCATAAATTAACATTTCAAAAAAGTCAAAAACTCGCAATCCAAACCGGGCGTAAGAAATTGGGCACATGAAATCATGCGCTTTCCTTGTATGCCTGACTTTCTATATATTATCACACGCAGGGTTGAAAAAATAGGTCGAGACTCGTGAGCCAGCTCGGCTCGGACCAGGCTCGAGCCGGCTCGGCTCGGGCTTGTGAAATTTCAAGCCAAGCCAAGCCAAGCTTTTAGCTCGCAAGACTTTCGAGCCGAGCTCGAGCCGCTCATTCCCAAACTGGCGCCGCTTCGCTTGTTCCCAAACTGCCTTATCCCTTGTCCCTTCGGCTCTTAGCTCTGCTTGACTACCTTATCCCTTATCCCCTTCGCTCTGCTTTATCCTTTTCCTTCCTCCTCCCCCCATGGCCTCCTCCCCCCAAACTCCCGCCACCTCCCCCTCGCCCCGCCCGCCTCACCTCCTCCACCTCCAGCCCCGCTCGCTGTCTCCCGCCGCCTCCCCTCGCCTCTTCCACCTATCGCCCTGCTCGCCCAACTGCACCTGTCGCCTCCCCTTCGCCCCCTCTCCCCGCTCGCCCAGCTCCACCTTCGGCCTCGCCTACCTCACCTCGTCCTCCCCCAAACTCCCGCCGCCTCCCCTTCGCCCCGTCCACCGCGCTGCTCCCCTCCCGCTTGCCCCGTGCCTCCGCGTCGCCGCCCCGTGCTCCACGCACTCCTCCATGCGACTCCCATAGGCGATGTCGGCGATGGCGATAGGGACATACTCTCTGGTGGGGGCTGCTGATGACAAGCGGCGGGAGAGGAGGGAGCAGCTAGAGCACCACCTCGCCGAGGACGCTGACTGGCCCCGCTTCGATGGTTGCTCCTTCCACGACTGCTGACCCGGATGCTTTCCTATTGTGCTTGACATATGTGTGTTCATTTGAATTGGAGCTGTTCTGATGTGCTTGCCAGACGTTTGTCTAGTTTGTTCTTAGTTAAATTCAACACTTTGCAAGTTGAAATTTCCTTACTGAACTGTCGTTTGTGCGTTCTTTTCATTCAAGTATGTGCTTAATGTGTTAGACTCGACATATGAGATTCCTTATTGACCTGTCATTTTGTGTGTTCTTGCGATTCCGGGACATCTGAGACTTGAAGGCATCCTCTCCTGTTCCTGGCTCGCGAGCCGGCTCGAGCCGCCTTTCGAGCCGAGCCGAGTCGGGCCTACTGTTGAAACTAGCTTGAGCGAGCCTGGCTCGAGCCGGCCCGGCTCGTTTCTAGCCCTAATCACACGTACAAAAAAAATTATTGCCACATAAAATTGTGCGTTTTATTATCACATGCACCATAAATTAATTACGCGCTGAAATTCGGGCGCATGAAATTACGACTAAATTAATAATACAACGCATGATTTCATGCGTCTAAACTAACTACGGCTAATTAATTACGACTAATTAATTAAAAATATTTAAGTATGACTAATTAATCACAACTAATTCTTAATTATGACTAATTAATTGTAAATTAATTAATTACAATAGGGAGCACGAGCCAGGGGTGTGTGGACGAGGGAAGTCTCGTCATCTGGAGCACAGACTTGGGAAGTCCCTTCCCCTGGCGTATGGACTTGGCGTGTCCGGCCGCCTGGCGCACGGACTTGACACATGTCTGTCGATGAGTCCGCGATACTATTTTGTCTTTAATCACCGAAGGGAGGTAGATTTGCTATTTTACGTATAAACAGTTTCATTTAAGACAAAAACTCTACAACTCCATTGACGTCTTCTTGTCCTTTTTCCAAGCATATAGTTGGGATTTTGTCGATTTTATTCTTTAACTTATTAACTTCGTTGCGTGTGTTCTTCCGTCTGCCTTTCTACTTAAAAAAACGGCAGTTCAAACATGGTGCCGCCGGGCTTGCATCAACCATTTGCTATGTTTTACTATTTCACAGTTCAATTGAAGTCCAAGAATCAAAGAGAATATTTTGTTCTGCGAAAGCTCACGAACCGATTTCATTTTTTTTTATTCAGACAACTGATTTGATTTGACACCAGTGCGACCTGTTTGAATGATTTGATTTCAGCGACACGAATCCAACGGTCCAACCCATAGTTTCTACAGGTGACCAAACGGAATGTATCGAATCCAATCTTGCTGCTACTCGACCCATATATAGGCAGAGAGCGACAAACAGAGCAGCTCTTCTTATTGGGCATATGCTTTCCCCTTCTTTCTTTCTATCACCATCATGCCAAAAAACCTAATTACATAAGCCTACTAGAGTTCCTCCCACCGAACTATATACAACAGTTTCGGCAAGAAAAGAACATGATTCTGAGAAGAAGAAAGAAGAATCAAACAAGGCGGTTCATGGCGCATGTGCTTCGGCAGTACTGTTTGTCTCGCCTTTCAGATGTCAACCATACCCTACTAGCAAAAAGGAGGCAAGCATCCAATTCCACGTTCTTCTCTTCTTTAACTCTGAAACTCCTTGAACTACGCATTAGACAACAGGCTTCTAAAACTTCTGAAAGTTGAGGACACATGCACCGCCAGCACCCACACCTAAACGGATGACCTCCAAATCCTTCCCTCGAACGAGATTACGATGATCGACACGTCGTCATGGTAGTTCCTCCTGTCGCCGTGCGGTATTTCAAGAAGTTCACGGCAGTCCATACCTGCAAACCAGCCACATATGAAGACAGCAATGTCAAGAAACTGGTTTAAACATGCGGGATTGGGCTGTCAGAGAGGAGTTTGTTGCTCACCAGCTTTCCTCGCAGCCCGGAGTACCAGTTCCCCGACGAGGTAATGAGCGGGATCGCCATCGGGGTGCGCAGCAGTGAACATCTCCACCTGATCAACCACCTCTTTATTGGTGAAATACTGGTAGAGCCCGTCCGACGACAGCACCAGGAACTTGTCGTTCGAACCGATCCGGTGATGGCACAGTGACGGGGTGCAGCTGATGTAGGGGTCCGTGCCGATGTAATCAATCTTGAAGGCTTCTAACAACATACTGTTCCACTTTGGCTGCGAAATAGAATGGACATCCCTCGAATTTTCAGATATGCAAATTGACATTTGAGCGAATTGTGACGAGAAAAATGCTAGGAACAGGCAGCAGCATACTGTTGTGTTGCCGGTGTGGATCATGTCGACATTGCAGGATGGGATGCATGAATTGCAAGTCACAATCACAACTTTCAGGTTTTCGTCAACAAGCATAGTATTACAAGTCACAATCACAGCTTTTAGGTTTTGCGTCAACAAGCATAGCAATAAGGTTGTCAGAATCGAATCGGATTGGAGGTTGTTCAGTAGAATCGCGAATCGTAGGATCGATGTAGAATCTAAGATTCTATCTGATTCTAACAAAGAAATATTTTTAAAAATCTATCTTGTATTTTAACACTTCTATATTTTTAAAACTACACTTTTAGAACTTTTGTTTACCAAAATTTAGTACAAAGGAAAGATCATTTGTTATTTATGCAAATTATAATGGACATGAAGAAATAAACAGTAAAAATTTACAATGAAATGGACATATACAAATAATTATTTATAATAAATTACTAGAATCGGGTAGGGTTGTATGAAAATTTTGATTACGATTCTATAATTTTTTTTGTTAGAATCGTAATAATATTAAGATTCTACCAAATTAATACTACCATAGGATCGGATCGATCCAATCAATCTTGGTTGTAGAAACGTAGGATCGTATGACTAGAATCGAGATTCTAACAACCTTACTAAATCTACTGAGGGCAGTCACTAATCAAGCATGATATAAAGGGCCTACAGATGTGAAGAACAACTTGTCCTAAGTAATTAATTGGAAATTCCTACATCTAGTCCTAGAGTGATAGGCTGATAGCAAAATGCACATAGCATGTTCATAATAACTGCACATGTTCAATGCGGCGCAGAAGGAATTTCAGTAATAGCATAATGCACATCCTAGCAGAAACCTGACAATACAAATTGCATAATGAACATGAACACTGAAGCAGAAATAGAGGCACTGTTTGATTGGTGTATACCTGCTTCAAGTAGCCAGCCCCAAATGCTCTTGTGACGTTGAGCTTCCCCTTCACCCTACCGTTGACAATGGCGTTGCGATCATTGAGATGCTGGCCCCTGATCCTCCTTACCTCCTGCATCACCCAAATTCCAACAAGCACTACTTGATGAATTGGACATCAATGCACCACATGATCAAGTAATATGTTATTGGGAGCATAGTTTTCGAAAATTCATTGTGATCGGGTTGTTCATTGGCTTATCATATCTATTTCAGTCACTGGATTTGTTCCTACCCAGTTAAAATTTCAAGTTGTAAACAAGAGAAGAAGATAGTGTTTGCACCTCCTCAACGGCCGTGCTGTGCTCCGGGGTGAGCTGAACGCTCTGCAGGCCGTCCATGTCGTGCGCCTCGAGCTCGCGCATGATCTCGGCCTTGAACTGCTGCAGGTCCTGCGCCGCCTTGCCGAGGATGTTCTTGAGGTCGGGCTCCCGCCTCCGGGCCAGCACGGCGCGGCTGTCCCCGACGTTCATCATGTACACGTCCGCGCCCTTCATCAGCACCACCAGCACGCACGACCCCATCAGCCCCAGCTCCGGGCTCTCGGCCGCGCGCTGCTCCGCCGCCTCGAAGAACGCCTCCTCCGTCTTCCTCAGCGCCCGGGCCAGCGCCTTCAGGACGTCGCGGTGCATTGCCGTGCCCCCGGCCGTGGCATTGCCCGGCACGGACTGTTCCATTCGTCCCTTCTTCGCCTTACGGACAGCTTCTGGGCTGTCATTGCCCGCGTCCACGAAACAGAGGTGTTCCGCATTGGCTTCTTCGCCTCCTTGGATGTCGTCCCAGAGCACGCCCTTGAGCTCGCGGTGCACGGCGACGTAGAGGTTGGCAAAGAGGTAGTCGGTCGCGTCTGGGCCGTTGAAGCCGTCGTAAATCCCGACGAACACCCAGCCGTGCTCCTCCGAGACCGCCACGTGGAACCGGTCCTCGCCGGCCATGCCCTGAGCCCACTGCACATTGCCGTTCAGCGGCGAGCGGTAGTCCCCGTCGCTGAACGACTCGACCTTCATCGGCTCAGCAGGTCCCGGCGGCCGGCGGCCGGAGCGCGGCGCTCCGAACCGGAGCCTAGAGGCGGCTCTGACCAAGAACCGGAGGAGTGATCGCTCATTGCGGCGGCGGAAGCGCGCGGCGCGGCGCTCGGCGATGAGCTGAGAAACGCTGGGCTGGAGCCTCACGGAGGAGGAGGCGGACGAGGAGCGTTCGAGCGGGCCGGACATGAAGGGCCGGTCCGAGAGCCGGCCGGAGGTGGTGGACGCGGTACCGGATGTTTCGGAGAAGCGGCCAGACATGGACAGGAGAGGTCCGGACATGGACAGCCTAGGCGGCGCGGCCTGGAGCGGTACGGCGGCGAAGGAGCGCGAGCTCTCGAAGGTGCAGGCGGACGACGGCGGCCACGTCAGCTCGTTGAGCAGGCGAAAGGACGGCATCGACGCGGACGTCGCCGGGTTGGCGCTGATGGCGGCGCCGGACAGAGAAAAGAAGGACGGCTCTGACGACATCGCGGCGGCCGTCGGGGGCTGATCGAAGGCGGCGGCTGACGGCACGTAGGTGAAGGAGTGGCCATGGCTGTCGTCGGGGAGCGGGTCGGAGGTCACGGCGGCGGCGTAGGGGTCGCCGGAGAAGCATGGGTTCTTGGTGATGCCATTGCCCATTTTGTTTTCTTGGGTTTGGGATTTTGGGGATCGGGGGAATGGAGGGCGTGGATGAGTTGACCTTTTGGGAAAGGGAGGGTATGGCCGTATGGGGAGGGTGGTTTGTTTATGGGAGTTGACTACAGTTGGAGTTGAGTGATGCAACGAAGGGTAGGCCCCCTTTTGAGTGAAGGGTGGCTCTCTTGCTTGGGGTACCCTACATCTTACCTTAGGATGGTTTTGCTAGCAATGCTTCCTACCATGGGAGGCTATGGCTTCAAGCTTGTGAGGGTTTGGGGTGGATTGAAATGGTTTCGTTTTCAACTTATATAGAGTCTAGAGCTCACAAGACAATTTGAGTATCTAAATCTACGAAAGAAGATATATCTAAATTTATGGGGATGTATATGTTTCCATATCTTAGAGATATGATGACGAGCAGTGCATCTGTTTCTAGGCGCTGAAGCGCAGTTTCAACGCTTAGGAACAAGGATGCGACAAAAGTGGATGGGACGACAGGTCACAATACCTGTCTATATGAGGTGACGTGGACGGTAAACAAGAGGTATGCCATTATGCTATCCTACTTTACAGATGTACCGTGACATATCTGAACTTAATGTGCTATATATATATATATATATATATATATATATATATATATATATGAGATATATATGACAACAACTATTGTATCATTTCTAGGCGCAATCCAGTCGATTGCGACGAGATCAATGAAATGACGTGTAACGATACCTAGGCCCCTTAGTTACTCATTAATACCATTCCAATTAATCATAATTCAACCGTTTAAATTCAATCATATCCTTTGTCGAGTTAATAAATGAGATATCATCCTACACTAGTTTTACTATAATTACCACTTATTCTTAAAAGAAATATATGGTTGCCGCCGAGAAAGTAGTTGTGTTTTGATGTATCTATTGCGTAACTTTCACCTGGTGATCAAAGCATGCTCGTGGCCTTAATACTTTTGTGTCTGAAAAACATAAAATGTGAAAGTTGTTGGCATAGTGCTTTTACATTCAGGTTCTCTAGTTTTTCTTTTAGTGAAGAAAACTAGGCTTAATAACTTAAAACTTAAAAGGTAAATTGTTTGGAGGTTGTGATATCAAATTGCAATAAGAGCAAGCATTTTATGTTTATTTTTTCCAACTGAGGTTGTAAAGATGGGTAGCTTTGTTTGAATTCGATTGGTGGCATGACTAACAAAACCAATTTGATAATTGTACACTTTGTGGACATAGAAGATTACAAGTACTCTCGTTTTTTTTCAAAACAAAATGTTGCTCATTCCGATTATTTTAGAGTAAATTTCGCAAAACTTCACATATTTTATACAAACTATCGCAAAGATCCAGATTTAAGGTTCAATTTTATAAAACTCTAGATTTAAGGAGGTATGTTATCACAAAATTCTAGATTTTGTACAAACCTGGAGTTTTGTGATGGCATACATCTTTAAATCTGGAGTTTTGTGAAATCGAGCCTTCAATTTGGAGCTTTGTGATAGTTTGTACAAAATATGTGGAGTTTTGCGAAATTTACTAATTTAAAAGATAATTTTAGCTGTAGTACATCATTTTAGCTCTATATAGTTTAGTTCACCGTATATATATTATTTATGGTGTAGTACTCGAATGAAAGTAGAGCATAACTCAAATTTCAGACTTAAATATTTAGTTGTATTGTAGTTTGGTGTTGAAAAAAACCAAAGTTTCTACATAGGGTATGTAGAGCGGAATTAAAATATTGTTAACTTAATTTTTGTTTCCATTTGTACACGGTAAATATTTTATAAATGCTATAGGCACTTTTCAAATAAGGAAAGTAGCACGATACCTAAAAAAATCTATAAAAATTGCAGAGTAATTAAATAGGGTATGTAGAGCTTAATCAAAATAATCTCAACTTAATTTTGATTTCTATTTGTGTACAGTAAATAATTTGTAAACAAGAAAAATAGCAAGGTACTTATAAAAATTCTATGAAAATTTCAGAGTAGCTTAATAGGGTATGTAGACCATAATTAAAATATTGTCAACTTAATTTTGATTTCTATTTGTACACGGTAAATATTTTGTTAACGCCGAAAATACATTTCAAACTAGAAAAACAGGAAGACACATCTAAAAATTCTATAAAAAAGAGTAAATTTTGCAAAACTTCACATATTTTGTACAAACTATCGCAAAACTCCAGATTTAAGGCTCAATTTCACAAAACTCCAGATTTAAGGAGATATGTTATCACAAAACTCCAGGTTTGTATGTAACATACTTCCTTAAATCTGGAGTTTTATAAAATTAAGCCTTAAATCTAGAGTTTTGCGATAGTTTGTACAAAATATGTGGAGTTTTGCTAAATTTACTCATTATTTTAAGCAAAATTAGTGATTTGTAAGTATAGACAACGGAGTAAACCATCTACGCATCTCGACTAAGCAATTTCCCAATAGTAATTTCAAAAATAGGTGGACAAAATTAGAGATATGATGACGGGCAAGGCATCTATTTCTAGGCGTTGAATCACAGTTTTCAACGCTTAGGAACAAGGATATGACAAAGTGGATGGGATAACATGTCACGATACCTGTCTATATGAGGCAACGTGGACGATAAACGAGAGTATACCATCATGCTATCCTACTTTACACATGTACTCTGACGTATTTGAACTTAATGTGCTATATATATTTCATATGTGGGATATATATGACAACAACAACGTTACCATTTCTAGGTGCAGTCCAACCGATTGTGACGAGGTCAATGAAATGACGTGTAGCAATATCTAGACCCCTTAGTTACTCATTAATACCGCCAAATTAATCCTAAATCAACCTTATAGATTCAATCATATCATTTGCCGAGTTAATAAATGAGATATCATCCTACACTAGTTTTACTATAGTTATCGCTTATTCTTAAAAGAAGTACTCTGGTTACCACAAAGAAAGTAGTTGTGTTTTGATTAGATCTGTTCATGGGCGGCCCGGGTCAGGCTTGGGATTGGAAGTTCGTCCCGAAAGAAGCCCGACCCAGTCCGAAATCCAAAATAAAATAAAATAATGGAAATGTATTATTTTAATCCTGGGAATGAATTAAATAATACTTTTTATTAAAAATATTAAAATAATATATTTTAATAGAAAATTCAATTTTGGGCCGAGCTAGGCTCGGGCCTGCCGATTTTAGACCGGGCTTTTCAAGCCTTGCACGGTCTGACATTTGAACATGTCTAGTTTTGATGCATCTGTTGCGTAACTTTCGCCTGGTGTTTATCAAAGCATGCTTGTCACCTTAATACTTTAGTGTCAGAAAAACATAAGATGTGAAAATTGTTGACATAGTACTTTTACGTTCAGAAGATCTAGTTTTTCACTTAGTGAATAAAGCTAGACATAATACATACCTTAAGAGGTAAATTGTTTGGAGATAGTAACATCGAATGGTTGCAATAAGACCAAGCATTTTATGTTTAAGTTTTCTAACTGAGGTGTAAAGTTGGGGTGCCCACAGCAAATAATGTGATTATTATCTTCATTTGAATTCGATAGGTTGCATGACTAACAAAACCAATTTGATAAATGTATACTATGTGAACAGAAAATATTACAACCGCTCCCGTTTTCTCAAAACAAAATGTTGCTCGTTACGATTATTACTTTAAGCAGAATTAATTGTTGAAAATGAGGGCAATATTTTAATTCCAAATTTTATTAGAAGGCAAATATTGCAAAAGACTAATGATGCATA
This sequence comes from Ampelocalamus luodianensis, assembly GCA_036346255.1. Taxonomy (NCBI): domain Eukaryota; kingdom Viridiplantae; phylum Streptophyta; class Magnoliopsida; order Poales; family Poaceae; genus Ampelocalamus; species Ampelocalamus luodianensis. Next base: position 17,559,252 of record CM070622.1, on the reverse strand, counting down.
TAACAATACTGATAGCAGACAACTCATTGTACTTCACAATATATGAAAACCAGGATGTAAACAAGTCTATCAATCACACAGTAGACTTACAGATGGGTCTGATGAAGAGCAGGAAGCAGCGCAGACTTGATGCAGTGCAGAAACGTAGATGTCGCGGTCGCAAGCAAGCGGTCGCAGAGAGATCGCTGCCGAAACCTTATTGCGCGCCCGTGCGGTCTTCACGGCGAGAACGGTTCGGAGATACCGCTTCCCTTCTTCACGGTGCACGCCGAGAAGAAGAGTCGGCAAGGTTCAGACGGCGCAGTACAACAGCACAGATTTTTAGAAGGAAGAAGGAACGGAGGCTATTCTTGTACACGCTATGCACTGGACGTCTCCAGACATATATAGATGCGCATCGGTAATCGATAGATTAAATGACCATTTACCCACTAGTAATCGACACACTTAACCGACCATTTACCCATCGTAATCGTCACACTTAACGATCATTTACCCACCGTAGCGTCATCATCATCACCCAATAAAGCCTCAAATTTAAACATTTGAATCTCATTCAAACAGAGAGAGAGATGCATGGTTCAAAGAAAATAAGGTGGACTTGGTTCGCCAAATGGCGCGCCACGCCACGTCCACGGCGCGATCGCGTCGCAAGTCACAAGTCACGAGATTTTTCACGCGAAAATCTGAACGCAGCAGCGGCGTGCGTGCGTGTGTGTGTTTAGCCGAGCCCTCCTCATGCCATCCTCATCCATGTGTTACATGTTTCAAGGAGTGGCAAGGACTCCACCTTATATGTTGGTCACCTCCACCTTGCCTTAGCAATATGGTACTAACCCATAAATGCTTTGGAATTATAGAAAATGGGCTTCACTCATATGGGTCAATTTCTAACAATCCCCCACTAATTCCAAAGCAAGAAGCAAAAAAGGATATCAAAGATATTGTGCTGAAGTACTATTAATATACCAGTCTTTTAGTGTAAGTCCCGTACGGGTTGAACTTACACCTAGAATGACAAGATTCATCTTCTCACAGCTGATGAATGGACCATGCCTTGAATTCACAGCTTTTTGTGATTAGATTTTACTTGAAATCTCAACTGATACTAGGCTGTCAAAGAACCGCGCCTAAACGGAGCGTTATTTGGTCATGCTCCTTATCTCGCTCATGAGCTTTCTAGAGAATGCCCTATTCTCGTGAACTGCGACCTCACAGCTTGGGCTCAAGTAGGTATATTCTTTCTAGGTATCCTGCAGCTAATACCTTTTCCTCATTTGGACAATGAGAATATATTAAGGTTTTATGCCATCCTTCCATACAGTTGAGAGTAATTTGTCTATTAGGACATGGATTCAATGAATATATACTCTCTTGTTACAACATGAACTTGTTTTTCCCATTGCCTAAGTCACGGATCTCCGATCAAAAGGTATGGGTTCTTGTTGAGTTGTAACTCCAATGGGCCTCATTCCCATGTCCATAGACGCAACGGAAATCGCCTTCCGTGCTAGCCCTTTGTGAAAGGGTGCGCGATTTTCTCGGTCGCGTATATAATTCACGATAATCACTCGGAGTTCCTCAATTTTACGTGATTTAAGCCTACGCTTCACATGTCCGGAGGACTTCATGTTATCCTTAGTACTTGTAACCTTAATCAATCTTGTTTGATTATCACAAGACATTAGGATTCTTTGGTATTGGTTTCGCAACCAGTGGCAAGTCCAACATAAGCTCTCTAAGCCATTCAGCCTCAACTGTAGCTGTGTCTAGTGCTACAAGTTCTGCTTCCATAGTTGACCTCGTCAATATAGTCTGTTTACACGACCTCCATGAAACTGCAGCTCCTGCTAGTGTAAAGACATAACCATTTGTAGCTTTGATCTCATCTGCATCAGAGATCCAATTTGAATCACTATATCCTTCTAATACAGAAGGATGCAATATATTGTGGAAGTGACATAAATGAAAAGACGGACGAAATTTCCGTGACTTTTTTAGCGGATGCTAAAGCTGGTTCGGTTGGGCGTAAATGAAACGAGAAGCTAAGTGTACAAAGAACGGGTTTGGAACATCGGAAGGAATGTCAAACCAGGCCGTGATGCACTACAGACCGTCAGCCCGGAAGACGTGCCAACAACTGCCATCTGCTGACGGCACGGCACGGCACCACCATCCAGCCGATCAGATCTTCCGCGCCGAGTCCCCCCCGGCCTGGCGGATACTCAGCCCACTGCGCGGCCGGCGCTCATCTTGCTATGAGGATTCTAGGCCGAAATAGTAGAAAGAATTGCACTTCGGCCCGTGCTGGCGCCCAAACCTGCTGGCCACCCAGCGTCTTCTCCGCCACACGGCCCACACCGCTCGGCACGCGCGGCGCACGCCCTGCTGCGTTTGATGCCGGAGGCCCAGCTTCTCCCCTCCGCCGTGGGGCAGAGCAGCTCCGCGTGCCGTCCGGCCTGGTTGTTGTGCAGCAGATTTCCACGCTCAGCCGAGCTCCGTTTGCCGTGTGCGCGGCCTGGTTTCTCATTCCTAGGCAGCCCAGCGCCTTTTGGTTATTCGGCCGGGGCGCAGCGCTACCGCTGGTCCGCTGCCACTGCCGAAAGGGCAAGTCGCTGACGAGTGATCCTGAGACATGGGCTAATTCGACGCATTCATTTGGCAAATTGGCCCAACAGCGCAGCAGCGTGGAGGAGCCAGACCAAAATATTACTGGGAATGTCAAAGCTTAGTGAATGCCAAAATCTGACCCAAAAAATTATGTTTGGATCGTAGCTATATCAATTCACGGGCAATATCAAAATTAGGGTATAAATTGATGTGTTTGGATCGCAATCATGCCAAAATTTACCAAAATTATGAGTGGCATGTGGGCCCCCACATGGTCTATTTTTTTCACCAAAATATGCCAACATGTGTCTTATTTTGTTGATTAAATCACAAGAAATACAACGATTTAAACGAATACTCGGTTTAGAAATTAGGGTCATTTGAAGCCTGCTAATCAAAAAAGCATTAAGAAACCAACCACACCTGCCACCAACCAGCATCTGACACCTCACCACAGCATGCACCAGAAACCATTCCAAAATTAGGGCGAGCTATTTCCTAGCCTTGCCCTAGTTTTGCCCGAGTCTTGACGATTCCAGTGCTGCGCGTTACCAAATATTAGTATCAAACCAAGTGGCAGCCAAATTTTAAAAGTACTACTAAATTTTAGTTTGGTTCATTTGGATCCCAAACCAAACACGCCCTACGTGTCTTCTTTTCTTTTCCGCCGGGCATGCACGGCACGGAATGGAAGAGAAGAAATCCAAGTCAACGATTGGCGTTTTCCTTTCGGAAAAGGACGCATATTGGTTCACTTAAATTGTTAGCAACACTAGTCACCGTCGATCGGCACCGTCGGCACAGCAGATCTCCAAAAATTGCGGCGAGGCAATGTTGCCCGCTTGTCCCGCTTTTGTTACGTGGAATCACAAGCCGCGCGAGAAATACCCACATCCGCGAGACCTCATGGGCTCATGGCCGTAAAAACAAAATAGGTGTGCTATGTGTCGTATCAAGAAAGGCCAGACAATGAGAAGAATAGACCTTCGGTATTTGTGAGAGAGGCCAGAGGATTAAGAGGGGACCTATTGTTAGGAGAATTAAATGTGTATTAATTGTCCCCAAAATTGGCCTTGTTTATTACATGGGGGAGAAAACTATTTATATCCTTCCGATATGATACATAATATTACAAATTTACCCCTAAAAAGGTCCTTCGTTCGTAGGGGTTGTAGGAGCTTTTCCTCCCGCTATGTGTTGCATTCTGCACATGGTGAACCTTCCTAGTCTTGGTCCATCCTGGTTTGTACGCATAGTACATCGGTGTAACATCCCAAAGTTCTGTTATTAAAAATAAAATTAATAAAGTTATTATTTTATTAGATTTTCTGAGTTTCAAAAGAGTTTTTAAGCTTTTCTTGAATTTCCAAGATTTTAAAAGTCAAAAAGATAATTTAATAAGTTTTCTGGGATTTTCTTGGATTTAAAGTGAACAAGAAAATTTTATTTAATTTTTTTGAATTTTCTGGATTTTAAAAAGGGTTTTCCCATTTTTCAGAAATTAAAAATAATTTATATGCAAAAATAAAAGGCCAACTTTAAGTTAAAAATAATTTTATTCAGTTCAAAATAATTCAAAGAATTTATGTGTTTTTTCCTATAATTTTTTAACTCTATTTGCTATTTTCTAAAAGCGTATTTGATTTCTTGTTTCTTTTCTCAAAATCAAAAATCAAATAAAATCCTCAAATTTCCCTCAGGCCAAAAGCCTTTTCTCCCAGCCCATTTCTCCCTCCGCTCGGCCCGCTCCGCGCCGGCCCAGCTCAACCCACCAGCCCACCCGCCCTACCTTCCCTCTCTCTCTTCCACACGGGACCCTACCTGTCATTGCCTACCCCCTTCTTTCCTTTCTTCGTCGTTTTCTTCTTCCCCAGCGCCCGAGCCAGACCGCCATTTCCTCCCTTCATAAGCTCATTCAATTCCGCTTTTTCCTCCCCTTTCCCTCGCAAAATCGCGTGCATTTAATCCCTCGTATCCCACTGCGCCCATTCCGCTCGTTTTCCTCCTCCAATCCTGCGCGGTTTCTCCGGAACGTGCAAAAGCCATCGTGATCCTCGCCGCCCGATCTCCTCCCTCTGTCCCCCTCCGCCCCTATAAAGGAGAGCCCCTAGATCCCCTTCTACTCCTCCCATTCCTCAATTCTCCCTCCTCTCTCGCTTTCTCTTCGCCACAATCCAAGTTTTACCGCCGCCAGCTGAAGCTCTCCCCGCCACCTCTAGCTCCGCCATCCAAGGCTCTCCGGCAACACCATCTCCACCCCCAGCTTCGCCTCACGACGTTCTACCTCTTGCTCGCGCTTCCCTCACCAGAGCTTCGCCGGAGTAGCGTCGCCGACTTCAACCGAACACCGCCACCGCTTTTCCTCTCGCCACTGGTCACCACATGATGCATCGACGCCGAAACAGTGAGCACTAGGTTCGCCTCGCTCTTATCTTTCTTTTGGTACCATCACCGAACCTCGCCGCATCCTGTAGCTCCGGCGACGACTTGGGCCGAGCGCCACCACCTCGTCGGGTGTGACATGGCGGACATGTTCGAGCCACCTCACTTTCACATCATCGCCATCTCACCGCCCAAGCCCACGTGGCTGCCTCGTCAGCACACACGTGGCAATTCTCCTTTTTCTTCAGAAAATCAATTCGACCGAAAATAAAAATCTTTGTTGACATCATCATGACGCGATAAATTATTTTCCTTTAGGAAATTAATTCCAAAAATTCTGAAAATCTATTTTCATCCTTTCATGTGAATTTCAATCTTCCGAGAGCTCGTTCTCCATCATACGAGCTCCAAATTTGACAATTAAAATTTCTAAATTCATCTAAAATCAAGATCTCAATATCTAAAATAAAATTATTTAATTGGGAGTTCATTTGAATTTATTTAAATTTGGCTCGTTTTTCGTGTATATATTTCGATGACTCCGAGGAACATGAATTATTCGAAGAGTTAGATCCTCAAGCATTTGAGCAAGGCAAGTTATATCTTTGATCATATTTGCATCCCAGTATTTTAAATTATTTAAATTCTATTTTAAATTATTATTGCATGCTTATTTAAATTTAAGTAATTGAAATTCCTGTTTTAACCTTATAGTTATTCCCAATTCCATTGTATAGCCAAATTTTGCTATTGAATTAGCCATTCCTTAATACCATATTTAAAATCTAGGTGGTACATTAGTATGAACTAGAACATGTTAAAAAACTTTATGTTTAGACAAAGCTTAGACAAAAAAATATTAAATTTTGGGAGTTTAGCCAAATGTTCAATTATTGTTTAAAATGAGGCTATGGTATTGTTTTTACTATAGAAATTTTAACAAATGATTTAACTTGAAAAATAAATAAAAGTTGGTTTAGACTTGGGCAAAATGGATGTTTGGATAGTGTAAGTTGATGCACGGGATCGATTAATTTTTATGATCGAGACCAGGGTTTTGTTGGAAGCCGCCCAAGTTAGTTAAGGACTGGTCTTCGAGCCGCATCTTGCAGAGCTCCACTGTACTACCACAAGTCTGGAATGGGACAGATTAGGCTAAGTAATTTGTAATATCTCATTGTTAATTTTGCCATGTTGATGTGTGGGTGTCGGTTAGACAGTATTCTCACTTGATGCAAGATGGTGCTCCCAGTGGGTGGTTAGCCCAATGGAAGCAAACCTTAGCGGGCATAATAACTTTAGGGTAGAACATTATAAAAGCCTAGTGATAATTGCTTAGTCGCATGCATTCGAAAGCGTGTCTTGGCCGACATGTTAAGCAAAATTATCTCTTGTGGAAAAAGTTGTACAACCTCTGTAGAGTGTAAAACTATTCGAATAACCATGTCCACGGTCGTGGACATACTGAGTAAAGTCACTCAAAGTTAGAAATTGGTTTTTGTTTTAAAATAAATTTAGAAAATATTTTAGGATGGTTAATCCTTATAAAAAATTGGGCGGTTAGTGTAACATCCCAAGTTTTAGACTTGTGTTTCAAATGTAAGAAAATGAGGGGAAATTAAAAACTTTTCTTACATCTTGTATTTCCTGTATGACCTGGACATTTGTTGTAAAGAAGTCATGGGAATACAAAAATCACAAGTCATTTTAGCCCACATCTTATTCTTCTTAGACACTCTTGTTCCATCTTGTGATCATCTCCTGGAAATAGTTATCCTAAGTTCTTGGGTTGATGTGTGATCCCTCTAAAAAGTTTCACAATTTTCAGGAATTGTTTGAATATTTTGGAGGTCAGTCAAACCCAAATCAAATTTTGGTCAAACTGGGGACCAGCACCTTGTGGAATTTTTGGAGGAAACTGTATAGCACAAAAACCTCTGCAAAATTTACACAAGGTCAATAACTCAGCTAGCAAGCTCCTGTAAAAATTTCATAATTTTTGGAGTGAGTTTGCTACCTCAAATTATTCTCCAAAGATCAGCTCTTGTTGGAACTCAAATGTTGAACCCTAGGTCTGAGTCTGACTCGGACCCGAGTCCGACCCAGCCATTTGACTCGCTCGAGTCAAGTCACCAGCGCTGCACTCGGGCTCGATCTCATGCGCGCGCGTGCTGGGCCGTTGGATCTCCATCCAGTGCCCCAGACCTCTCCACTGATCTGAGGAGCTCTTGAGCGCTCTCAGCTCTTCGGGGTGGTCCAAGCCCTTGGATCTCCATCTAGCGGTCGACGACCTCCCCTGGCCCTCCTCGCCGCGAAGACCTCCTCTGCATTGGGTGATCTGGGACGTCCAGGACCACCCCATGTGAATCTGAGACATCCAGGACCTCCCTCGGCCCTGTTTTTCTTCCTCCCGACCTCCCTGAGTCTGGTCGTCATGGTTTTTCCGCTTTTTGTGCGTGTGTCGAGTCGAGCGGTTGGGAGCAGTGGCCTGTCACTTTTTGGTCCTTCCCAACGCCTCTTTCTGCCATGCATTAATTGTGTTAGAGCCTAGCCCTAAAAGAAGTCATGCCCTACCTGCCTGCCTTGTCTAATCTAGCATGTCCATTGGTTGGACTTGGCGGTGTACCCGAGGGTTGCCGTTGCCCGAGGCCTTGCTCCTTTGGCTGCAAAAGACCCCTGAGCTCCTCCCTCTATCCTTTAGACTCACTCTCCCTCAACCAGGCCTCATTGTAGTCACTTGAGCTCATTTCTCAAAAACTCCGAGACCTCCATTGTCGGGCGTTGAAGCTCCCGAAGGCCATCCGAGCTCCAGTGGTCCCCTCAAGTTCTTGGTTTGTCTTTTGGTCATCTTGATCACCTCAAGCTTTCCCTGACTTGCTTGGTTCACCTTTGCAGAGGTGGACAAGTTGGGAGGTGGCGTTTCGGGGTCGAGGTCATCTTCTTCTTCCTCGCCGGCAAGCTCTTCACCGCTGGACTTCGTCGGCCAGCTCCTCCGACCACCCTGGTCCCCTCTCTGCCCTCAGGTGCCCATTCCTTAGCTTTGTTACTGTTTTCTAGAGCTCGTGTAGTTTCGTAGTTTGCCGCTTTAGCCTTCTTAGTCTATCTCCGGCTCGCCAGCGTTCAAGGCCGTCGCCACCGTCGAGAGTGTCTCCGGTAGGTCCGCGGCACTATTGTGAGCTTTCGGTGCCCTTGGTCGGCGCCGGCGAGGTCCCCGTCGCCGGCGGTGAGCTTTTCTTCAGCTCGGGCGTTTTGCCGTGTCGTACTCGGAAAGGATCTGTAATCTAATGATTGGCATTAATGTTGTCCGAGGTTGCTCATTAATGCTGTCTTGCCGGCAAAACGCGTGTGCCTTCTAAGTCCCCGACCTCCTAGGTGTAATCGTAGCCGTTAAAGATCACCCCAAGTTAGATCTGTGCCGTAGAGTGTTTTATGTGCAACTCCTAAGTCCCAGGACCTCCTAGGGTAGATCTCATCCATTGAGGACCTCCGTGGGTGAAGTCTTGACCGTAGGATCCTTCTCTGTAAAAATCCTAACGCCCGGACCTCCCCTCTTGTTTTGATCCCAGCCGTCTAGGACCACCCTGGTTAAATCCTGGCCGCTAGGACCACTCCTGCGCAAAAAGACCTCCTCGTAGTCTTTTTGTAACGACCACCCCTGAAGACCACCCTTAGGGTCCTCTTTGTAAAAGACCACCCCTGGTCTTTTATAAAGAAAACCCCGGACCTCCCCCTAGTGTTGATCCTAACCGTTAAGACCTCCCTAGGCCCAATCTTAACCGTTAAGATCACATTCGTGTCTTTGCAAAAAGACCACCCCTTGGACCTCCACCGAGGTCCTCTTTGCAAAAAGACCATCTCGGTCACTTTGCAAAGACCACCCCAGGACCTCCATCGGGGTCCTCTTTGCAAAAGACCTCCCACTGGTCCTTTGTACGGAGGAGCTAAGGACCTCTTTAGAGCAGATCTGGACCGTCCAGGACCTCCCTATATCTAATCTGAGCCGTCCAGATCTCCTCCCGTTAAAGCCCTGTCGCATAGGACTCCTCGCTTAGATCTTGGCCATCCATGACCTCCTCGGTGAAATCCTAGCCGTCCTGGTGTTCCTCTGTTAACTTACCGCCCAGGACCTCCTTCGCTTGATCGTGACCGTTGAGACCTCCCTCGCGAGATCTTAGCCGTCAGGACCTCCTCGGGTGAACTTTAGCCCGTAGGACCTCCCTCTGGAGATCTTGACCGTTGAAGACCTCCTCTGCGAGATCTTAGCCGTTCAGACCTCCCTCCGTAGATTTAGCCTTAGGACCTCTCTCAGAGATCCGGGCCGTCAGATCTTGATCTAACGATCCCGACCTCCCCAGTGCGGGAAGAGGTCTTCCCGTGTGCTGTGCATGCGCTAGTCGTAGCCGTTGGATCTCATCTCAACAGCCACGACCTTCCTGTTTCCTTCAGTCATTTGGACCTCTCCCGAGAGCTGGTTTTCAAAGTCTTTTAAATGTTCAAAATTTCAATTGTGCATATCTTTGTCATCTTAGCTCATTTTTGAATGATTCAAATCACAGTAGCTTTGTGGTAGGATAAATTTTAATTTGAGAATAGTGTAGTCACTATGCTATTCTGGAAATTGGTTTAGGATGTATTTTAATGTTCAATAGGGAAGCATGTTTACAAATTATCTCAAATTTGTAAAATACATAACTTTTTCTCTGTAATTCCAAACTGAGCAAACTCAACTTTGCTGTTCTTAGGATGACCTTAGCTACCTACCATAAAAATTTCAGATTTCAGATCATTCTAGAAATTTTTGTCATAAACAGTAACCGAAATTAATTTAATTATGATTTTTCAGGCTGAGAGAACTTAGTTTAGCCATAACTTTTTCATGCTAAGTCCAAATGAAGTAATTCTTGTTCCTAAAATTGTCTAAAATCAACCTCTAGCTGCTGTATAAATTTCATGGGATTTGGATGTCTTTTGCTGTTGAGTTTTGTTTGGTGTTCTTTGTTCTTATTGGTTTTATCGTATTTTCGCGTTAGGTTCCGAAAATTATATTGAATCTGAGAACTCTCCTCTGCAGCAAGAACCAGTCCAGCAAGGCAAGCAGTTTGATCATGTTAATCCCTATATTTTCAAGTATTTATGTTGTTTACAAATTCTATGTATGCATTGCTAGTTTGTGTTTAACTATTGTCGTTAGTTGACCTAGTAGATGCATTTCCTTAGGCAAATGATTATCCTTTACTACCATGAGCCTAGGTTATTGCTGTGATTTAGAGTTCGTGGATGAGCTCTTGTCACTTAGTAGTTTTGCGGATTAATTGCTTAGCCATGCTTAGCTTCCGGTAGAAATGGGCGGTTATCGACTTGTCGATAATCTTGATCACATAAAACTTATTATCACTTATGATTTCAGCCTTGTGCCATGTTTACTTGTGAAAATTAAAAACTGAAAACAAAATGATTTAGACTTGGGCACAATGGTATGTTGGTGTGATTGTGGGTGTGACTGGAATGGTGCCCGGGTCATTAAGGACCAAGTTACTTGCGCCACCGTACTGAACATTTTGCGTGCTAACCACACTAGAGGGTATGGGACCTCTCTTGACTTAGTACTTTGACGTGTATTGGCTTCGGGTCGCAGGGAGTCGCAGGAGGGATGGTGCTGGGAGCATTGTAGTGTCCGAAAGGCTTCCCCCGTGATGGCTGGTTGTCTTTCGGCTTTCAATGTAAGCGTATGAGTCTCTATCCATACGAGCGGCTCGTAGTCAATGCACAATATTGAAAAGCGTCTCGTAGGACTTAGCCGTGCCAGCATACCTTCGGAAGTGTGCTTTGTGGCTCAAAGGCGGTCTGAAGTGTGGGTACATTGGTACACCCCTGCAGGGTTAAAACTATTCGAATAGCCTCGTCCTAGGTTATGGACACGCTCGGATACGCCCCGTGAGAACTAGACTATAACCTTTTAATTAAAACTTGATGGGTGGTACGAATCGGGGATTCATGCTATGTTGTGGTGGCTATTGGGATAGTCACTTCCAGGTGGTTACTTGTATTTATTATTAATTCGCTGTTATATTCAACATCAAAACAGATTTGCAAACTTGCTTTTAAATGTATTACATTATTGCAAATAAAGTTGGCTTTGTGCAAAATGAGACATATAACCTCCACTTAAATAAGCCTGCATGTAGCATATGAATAGGTCTGCTATTCCACACGTTAGTCTTGCGAGTACCTTAGTGTACTCAGTTGTCTTGCTTAAATGTATTTGTTGCAGAGGAAGAAGGTGAGCTCGAAGGGCCTCACTTTTGTGAGCTTTGTTGTGGTAGCTTGCGGGGCGACTAGCTTGGCGGCCCGGTCGGTTGCCTTGTGGGTTATGTTGGCTAACCGGTCGACTTTTGTTCTTAGCCATCTTATGGCGCTTTTGCTCCCGCTGTCATTCTTGTATATTGTGCTATTTGGCCGATCGGCTCTTTTGTAATAACTTTACTTTATGTATGTCGTTGTTGAACTTAGTATTAATGTTGTATGGAAATGATGTATAATTTTGTGATGATGAGCGTGTGCTACGATTCTGGGAAGCACATGTCCATCAAAGCTTTGAATATTTGATTAGTAATGCTAGAACCATATGGAGGTTAAGTATTACTAGTTAAATACCCGGGTCCTATCAGAGTTAGTCATGCGATAGGAGGGTATCCTTCACCACAATTGTATGGAGGTTATCCACTATAAAACTATCATTTAAAACTTTATTTTAGCTATAGAATAAACTGCTTTGGAACTTAGTAAGAATATTGAAATATAAAATTTTGCCCTATGCAAATTGAGCCCTATAAGCATTCATTTGATAAATCCTTACATGCATTATAATCTGTTATTGAGTGTAACTTGCAGAATACATTTATTTGTAATCACCCTTGCTTAATACATTGTTGTTCAGAGGAGGAGTAGTACGAGGAGGGTGAGACCTTGGGCGACTAGGCTACGCCCCAAAACGATTGCCTGTGGCAAATCGTGTTGCCTACCTTATTATTTAGGATTTAATTGATATATGACATTGCAAAGGTGATGTCTCACAAATGTGCCACTGAAAAGTTTTTTCTTAGAGAAATGTCATTGCATAGTGTGTGACTTTTGGGGCAAAACACTAGCAAGTGGTAGATTTGGATCAATGAAATGAGCAGTGGCATATTTGAAAATTTCCCTATTATTTATGCTTCCGCTATACTTTGCTTTTGGCCTTATGCCCTTTTCTAACAAACTTGAATTATTATGAATTATTTGTGTGTTATGGTTGTACTATCATATTTGGTTTGACTATGTACGCTAGCTGTTCCTAGACTAGTGTGTGAAACATAGAGAATCTGGGATCCTTCGCTCACGAGTTCGACAATCGGTACTTTTCGCTCTTCGCAATGTGTGAGGTGTACTCGGGTCGAGGGGCACTAGACACCCTTTGGCGCCCCCGAGGTGGCCCTGGGGGGCTCCTGGCTCCTAGGTTCATGGCTCCCCGACGGTCCTCCCTGAGCCTTTGCACCACCTTCGAGGCCTCCCCAAAGGTAACCTAGTACTCTCGGGGAGGTTACCAATCGCCCTTTCGACCTGCCAGCCCCTGCGAGCCTCTCGTGTCTTCGGGTGGGCTTCGGGCCGCCCCCCGAAGGTGTTCTTGGCTGTAGGGCCTTCGGGGGGTGTGCCTCACGTGCTTTGCCGGGTCGTTGGGGCCGGTGGGGCCACCCCTACGACAGGCCCCTCGCAATCGAGGTCCTGCTTCATCATGGTTGAAATCGTGCCCTTTTCCCGAAGGGTCCAGGCACACCTCCCCCTTCGACCTGGCGAAGCTTGCGTTTTTGTGGGTTCTCATGTGAAGCCTGGGCTGCCCCCGGGTATGATGGTGCGTTGGGTCCTGTGCCCCGTGATGCTACCATTTGGCATTGATGGTGCCCCTTTGAATAGCGTAGACCGACGTTGGTTGTCGTGCACCATAATGTCGTTGCTAGGCATTGATGGCGCCCCTTCGAATAGCGCGGGACACTATTGGTTGTAGTACGCCATAATGCTGCCGCTTAGCATTGATGGCGCCCCTTCGAATAGCGCGGGCCACCATTGGTTGTCAAGCGCTATAATGCCATTGGTTGGAGGGTGTTGTGCGCATGGCATGTGTCACCTAATTAGTGGCCCGTGGATCTTTGGCTTCCCTATTCTGTTTCTTTGTGGTCCTAATGCATGTATAAATATGTTTCCCTCCTTGTTCTTATCTTTCGCTTGGAAACCCTAGTCTTTCTTCAATGCTCTTGTCTCCGAGCTTGTGCCCGTGACTTGAGGGTTTGAGGGACCCCGAGACAGAGATAGTGCCAGCACATCGGGCGGATGAAGTGGTGGTCTTCGTTGCGTTCTTCGACACAGGACTTCGATTCCCCTATGTGTAGCTAGTAGCCAGGGTGTTTCCTAACTAATCAAGACAACCTCCAATCTTTACTGATACCGACATGCCTGCTGTAGTCGTTGTCTAACGATATAGAGAATCTTTTCGCTATTACCGACGATGACATGCCCCCTCCAGTAATGACATGCTCCTAGCTACCTAATGGTCTCATATCGTCCATAACTCGTCTTCAATGCAAATCTTCATCTCCTCTCTGCCAGAGCTTTTCCATCATTGAGCTTTTTTAGCCACCATCTTCTTCAACGGCGACGTTCACCACTTGTTATCACAACATTTGTCTCCTTCAACACTGAACTTTCTCTTCAATAGCTTCGACGAGTAGCACGGCATTGTCCTCGTTGAATGGCTAAGGTGAGTAGCACGACATTGTCTTCATCTCCTTCATTGCCCCGTTAGCTCTTTGCCTCCCCATAGGTCAATGTCTTCTTATAGGATAGATCGATGTCATTGCACTCTTTCATAGTTTCATCCTATATCATTCGTGCCATCCTCGTTATAACATTTATTTTTATTCAACATTTCAGCTATTTTTATTAGAGTTCATATACAAATCAAATCGCTAAATTTATTTAATTTATTCCAAATTTTAGTTATTTAGGGATTTTACTTTGAAATTTGTAAGGAAATAAAATTTCAAATTTTCTTTTATTTTTTATTCCAAGTTTCAGTTCTTTTTCTCTTGGAATTCGTATCCGGATACAAATGCTATTTTTTCTTTAATTTTTTCTGAATTACAATCATTTAGGGAATTTGCTTTGGAATTCGTATTGAAATCAAATTGGTTATTTTATTTTATTTTTGTTTCAAATTTCAGTTATTTTTGCTTGGATTTCATATACAAATCTAATTTCCAATTATTCTTCAATTTTTATTCTAATTTTTTTTTATTTCGTATCGAAATCAAATTGCTAATTTTATTTTATTTATTACAAAATTCATTTTTTGTTGGATTTTATATGCAAATCTAATTGTCATTTTTTTATTTTTTTTATTATGGATTATAATTATATAGATATTTTACTTAGGAATTTGTATAGAAATTAAATTGCTATTTTTTTTATTCCGAATTTTAGTTTTATTGTACTTGACATGGTCTCTTTTAATTAGGAATTCGTATGAAAATCAAATTGCTAATTTTATTTTATGTTTATTATGAATTTCAATTTTATTGTACTTGATATGGACTATTTCTTTTAATCTAGACCGTTATAATTTGGACTCACCACGATCGATGTTGTAAATCTTTATCTTTTTGCCCTAGTTAATGTGGGAATTTCTAGCTCTTGAGAGCGAATGTGGCGACTTATTTTGACTCCGTTTTAATAAGATAAGAGATAGATTCATTTCGTTCTCGGCTGAGTTAATTATGTACTATCTTGATCACATTTAGTGAGTTCAATGATTTACTTTCAAGCAATTTATGGACAATTTAAGCAGTAAATTGATCGCACTTAAGAAAGTTTTGGGTTGATACAGTCATGCCTTCGTACAAAAAACGTCACTTAGAAATAAATTTTGATAAGCGTCCGGTTTTCCCTCAAAGTAATAGCACGTGGATTCAATGGGCTTAGCAAGTGGGTGGTAAACTCACCGCCTTATGCAAGTGGTGAACAAACTCAACCTTATGCGGCTATCCAAACAATATCTCTTGCATCTAATAATTCCACTTGCATCCACTCAATCTAACAAGACTCAACCTGGATGGCTCATACGTGACACGCCCAGGCTGGGGATGGGCTGGCAACCAAACAGTCTCAAAATCTGCACAAAAAAAAATCAAAGTCTTACTCCACGGGAAGATACTTTCAGGGCAAATCATGGGGAGCGAAGCTGTCTTCAATTGAATCTAGTGGCATTGGCACTGAGCTGGATGTCTGGATGCAAGAATCTAACAGTATCATATCATGTACCGAAGCCTCTCAGAACACACACACTCATGCGTAGCTAGCTAGCTAGCAGCTGGTACATACGCACACATATAGACACGTTTCTTTTTTCCACTTCCATAAAATACCCAGCGAAACTCGCGGGGTCAATCCTGTAGTGCGAGGCTTGTGGACTAACGTAGCGACAACCACGGTGTGGACTTCCTCCAACGCCTTGGAAAGGGACGTGCCAAATTCCCAACTAATTCGTTGCTTTTTTTTTTTTTTTTGTTGTTGTTGTTGTTGCAGATTTGCAACAAAACTAATACTACTATGCGACTTTTTGGCAGTATTAACATATTTTTGTTTAGTATTTACAGAAATAGGCGTATGCGAAAATTATTTTAGCGCCCTGCCGCACGGCCACCGTACGGCAGCCGCCCCTCGCCCGACACGCGTCTGCTTCCGCACGGCCACTGTGCGGTGGCACTGCCGCACGGCGGCCGTGTGGTAGCCCCGCCAGCTCGCTACGTACCCCTCACCGGTTAGGGTTTCGCCGTTTGGCGGATTAGGGTTTCTGCTTTGTATTCGTTTTATTTTTAAAATATAGCAAATGACTTCAAAAAATATTAAATTTTATGTGAATGCTCCCGACACGGTGTACTTGTGTAATTTTCTACATAATTTTACTCGTTCTAGTTTTATCTCGTAATTTCATTTAGGTGTATTGATTTTATCCCGGCACGTGTCAGCCCTTCCCCTTCCCACAAGCATGGCCCCCTTCTCGCCAGCCCTGCTCTCCCCCTAACAGCAAGGTATATTAGCGGTCTAAAGGAGGTCGTGGGATATTCCAAATATGTTATACTTTTTCCTACTTCTGGAAAACGATCGTTGGCCGATGAGATAGCCAATAGTGATTTTGACGACGGGTAGGACTGCAATGTATGAATGAGGTCCACATGAATTAGGGTTTGTAGAGTGAGGTCACGTCCTAATTAGGGTGTCATGAATTAGGGTTTGCAATGAAGTTGCAATGTACGTTTTCATACAGATAATTGTTGACATTTCAAGCGTTATAAGCATTACATGAAACACGCACGGTTTATTACAGTCGGGATGAAGGATGAGGGGTATTATCACATGTAACCAGATCAAATAGGACACTCTTTGTTTATTTACTGGTTTAATGTGGATGGTTGTAACATCCCAAAGTGCTGTTACCAAAATAAAATAAATAGAAGTTATTGTTTTATTGAATTTTCTGAAATTTGAAAGAGTTTGATTGTCTTATTTGAATTTCTGAAGTTGTAAAAGTCAAAATTTAAAACTTATTTGAAGTTCTTGAAGTTTCAGTTGTTTGGATCTGGAAAATAAAATTTAAATTAATTTCTTGATTTTTTCTGAGCTTTTAAAAGCTTTTTCCTAAATATTTTAAAACCAAAACAATTTATTTTGCAAAACTATAGCCAAATAAAAGTTGAAGCTATTTTTATTAAGTCCAAAATAAATAAGGGAATTTCTGTGAATTTTCTCATAATTTTTGGATTTAATTTGCTATTTTCTAAAACCCTTTCTATATAATCGGAATATCTAAATTAACAAATCCATTTAAAATCCTTAATTTGCCTTTGGGCCTAAACCCCTCAGCCCATTCGCTTTTCCCGCGCGCGCAGCCCAAGTCGGCCCAGTTTGCACCGCACCCCCTCTACCCATCTCTCCCCACCGTCCGATTTAAATCGGACGGCAGCTACACCTCCATGCCATCCGCCCTCTCCGCACCGTCGGATGAAGATCCGACGGCCTCCGCATCTTCTTCTCCCCTGGCTTTCTTCTTCGCACGCACGCCCGGTCGCCATTAGCACACGCCTCGAACTCCATCAGCGCCACGATTTTCGCCCCCTTCCTCCACACGGTCGCGTGCATTAAATTCCCCGCGTCCCGCCGCCCCATCTCCGACCACTTTCCCCTCCGTTTTGCGCGTAATCGCCGGAATCCAAAAATCGCCGCCGCGACCTCCGCACGTGATCTCTCGCCCCCGGCCTCCTCCGGCCCCTATAAAGGGAGCACCGGGTAGCCCCGTTCCTCCTCATTCCAACCCCACCACCCACCTTCTCTCCCTCCCCGTGAGTTCGTCGGAATTCGAGATCTTCTCGCCGTCGGCCGCAAGCACGCCGCCGCCTCTAGCGTCGCCGCCGTCGCCGCTCTCGCCTCGCCGCCGCCACCATCGGCATCGCCGTCCACAGAACTACCCCGTGCACACGATAGCCTCGCCGGAGCACCCCCCCCCCGAGCGCCCTCGCCACCGCAGTCCCGAACGCGCCGCCGCCTTCTTCTCGTCGCCGGTCGCCTCCATCCTCCTCCGACCACCCGGGTGAGCGCCTCAGGATCGCCACACTCCGCTCTCCCTTTTGGCACCCTCGTCGGACCTCGCTGGGCCGCCGTTCGCCGGCGCCATTGGGACCCGAGCACCGCCGTTGCCAAGGTGACGTGGCAAAGCCACGTCATTGCTACTGAGGCGCCACATCGGCCCACCACACCTCGTCACCGCCCACGTGTCACGCTGGGTCAGCGTCCGCGTGGCACGGTGCACCCCTCCTCCGACCAAAAATCCGTGGACCCAGTCCACCAAGAGCCAAGACGCTGACAGTGGGTCCTACGGCCAATTTCTTTTTCTTTTATTTATTTTCAGCCGAAAATCCTCGCTGACGTCAGCCCTTGCGCAATAATTCGATTTTCCTTTAGGAAAATAATTCAAGAAAATCAATAAAATATGTTTTAGGGTTTTATTTAGATTTAAAACTTCCCCGGGGTTCGTTCTCCCTCATACGAACTCCGATTTCGTCGATTCAAATTCCTAAATTCTTATAAAATCAAGATCTAGCCATCCAAGCCAAAATTATTTAGTTTTGAGTTCATTTGACCAATAATTCCTTTAAACCCTAATTCATTATTTCATGTAAATTCAAACTTCTAAAATTCATATCTTTTGCATCCAAACTCCGATTTGGGTGATTCAAGTTGCAAAATTGGTATAAAATTGTAATCTAGCTAACTAAATCAAATTATTTTAATTTGGAGTTCTTTTGAATTGTTATTTGAATTTTATTTGAATTTGGCTTCTTTTCACGTTAGTTTTCGACGACTTCGGAGAGTCAGATTGCGACGCCGATTGAAGAACAACCTAAGAGGATTGATTTTGACTGTATGATCATCGTGATTGTACACTTGGACTACCTGAAGAAAGTACTTGTGAGTACTAGGTGACCTATTAAGGAAAACAACATCACCTCAAGCGAGGCAAGTTATACCCTTGATCATATCGATCCCATTATTTTAAATTATTTATATTCTATTTTAAATTATTACTGCATGCTTATTTATATCAGTAATTTAAATTCCTGTTTTACATGTATAGTTATGCCTAAAATCCTTTGTATGACCAACTTTGATAATTGAAGCAAACATATTGTCACCATAGGTAAAACCTAGTTGATACGATAGTATGAACTAGAACATTTTGAGGAAAATCATGCCTAGCCATGCTTATAGACCAAGCATGTTTATTTTGGAGAATTTCAACCAGAAATCAATTGTTGTTTAGTTGGTATCCATGGCATCGGTATGCTATGGAAGTTTATGACTTTGAAAAAAAATGAAATAAATGAAAATGGTTTGAACTTGGGCATAATGGATGTTCAGTGGGTGCAAGTTTATGCACGGGCTCAATCGGGTATGGTTGAGACCCATGGGTTTTGTTGGAAAGTTACCCAAGTCAGTTAAGGACCGGTCTTCGAGTGTATGAAGCTATGCCATACCGTACCACCACATGTCCTCAGTGTGGGGAGTAGAACCTGGCTAATTAATCTGCAATGTTCTACTGTGGTCGTTCCCTACAGATGCAATGGGTAGTCATGTTACGACTTATGATAGTCCCACCTAGCGCAAGAGGGGGCCCGAACCCGGAGGTCTTTATTCCAAAGGGGGTGGCGAAACCTTAGCGAGGGGTAACTACGGTGGAATGACGCTTTGTAAAGGCCTTGACACGTGCTCTAGACCGCTTACCAAAGGTAGTGAGCGGTGGCATAGATATATGCCGGACAAACTAGAGAAGTCTTGTCATGTGGGTAAAGTTGTACAACCTCTGCAGAGTGTAAAACTATTCGAATAGCCGTGTCCGCGGTCATGGACATGCTAGCAGAAGTGCTCAAAGTTAGACTTTGGTTTTGTTTGAAAAAGACTTCTTCAAAACTGGTTTATCCAGATGGGAATTGGGCAGAGAGCCATGTGATAGGAGGGTATCCTTCACCATTCATGTGTGAATGTTATCTGACTATAAAATTGAGAATTTTATAAACTTTAGTTATAAAATAACTGCTTTAGAACTTAGTACAAGTATTTAAAGAAAATACTGCTTTATGCAAATCAACCCATAAGCCATCCTTGTTACATCCATATATGCATGTCATTCTGTTACTTGACGGGTGTAACTTGCGAGCACGGAAGTTGTGCTCATACTTGCTTTATGCAAACAAAATTTCAGAGGAGAAGGATTTCGCTACCGATGTGGATCTCGACGACTAGGTCGCTACCCAGTCGATTGCCTGTGGCAGATTGCTGGACCCTACCACTTCTTCGCCTTCCGCTGTGTTCTTTATTGTGGGCTGTAAGTCTCTTTTGTAATAAACTCTATTGCTTATTAATAAAGTTGTGATATGAATTTGTTACCATACTTGTTTACTGTGTGAACTAGCTACTGATCATGGGACTAGTTCAGAAATGCACAGAGGATCTGGGATATTAATCTCGGGTTCTGACAATGGTGTTCTTTAATATTGTATTGTACGACAGGAGTACGACAGGCTAGATAAGGTTGTGCATGAACCAACTGAGAGAAATACGTGACAAGCGGATCATATAATGATGTACCGTAACCTTCGACTCGTGTGCGTTTCGAAGGCTACAATACATCATTATATGATATGCACGCTACGCATTTCCCTCAGTTGGTTCATGCGCAATGTTATCTAGCCTGTGGTACAATACAATATTAAATAATATCATCCATAGAAAACTGACAAAGAGCGTCCTATAGCATAAAAAATAGGTGTGTACAACTAATCTCCACGGCAATCTCTTTTCTTGCTGAGCTCACCTCATCACATAGTAGCACCTTCGATGCATGTTCAGGGCACAAATCATGACCATTATCCTATAGCATAAAAAATAGGCATGTTAGAACATTACAGTAGTGATGAGAAATAGGCAATTTTGAAGCACGATCGATTTCTAACTCTAAGTTCATAATAGCAAGAACTAAGAAGACTTCAACAGGTCACCTCTAACTTGATAGATGTAAATGATTCGATACCTGACTGATTCTAAATGAATGGTAGAAAGCACATTCATCTTCAAGTAAGTTGATTGGTGTTTGCAGTCTCTTCAAGCCAGTAGCACCTTCGTTGTCTTTCTGCGACATAACAAAAACGTAGCAAGGATGTCAATGCACCGTACAGTAAAGAACGTAGCAAGGATGCAAATTATGCATAACTCATACAAGTTTTGTTGTACATAAGAAAACAAGGCAGAGAAAATATTACATTACGAAACCGAATAATGACCAGACGAGGTCAGTCTGTTGGGACAATCCTTCGCTGAGTGCCTAGGGGTCTTGCATATCCTGCACTTGCTTGTGCGGCTAATACTGGTACGTTGGCTATCATCCATGTCATTCCGGAAGCACCATGTCTGTCGTCGCCCCTTCGTTGTTGTCTTTAAGTCCTTGGTTGGGCCCCATTGCACCATGTCCGGCCAAAGATCATTGTAGTTTATTTCCAAGCCGTATGAGTGAAACTCCACACTCCATGTACCGAAAAGGTGCTGCATGTCGTAGTACTCAGAGATGTATAGCATACACATATACCTTATTTGCACACACGCCTTGTACATGTGCGAGCATGGCTTGTGCAGGAGCTTCGGCTTGTTGCAGGTGCAAGTCGCCACATCACATAGGGTGCATGCTTGTTTCCTTTCCCCCTGGTATGACTGTTGACGTGTTTCTGCCGAAGCCTGACCTCGTACTTTCTCCTGAGGCCATTGATCACCTGGATGTCGTGCATCTGGGCCTTCTCCATCTTCTTGTCTGTGTACCTATGCATGTTCTGAGACCACTGCTTGCCTTCCTCCATCTGTCGCTTGGCTGCGGTGGCTCTATTGACGAAATAACCAACAATGTGAGTCCATGTCTCCTCGACAATCGCAGTGATAGGGAGGCACAACACACCTTTGAGGACGCTATTGTACACCTCGGACATGTTGGTCGTCAAAATCCCGTACCTCGCACTATCTGTATCACAAGAAGGGACCATTTCTCCAATTCAGGAGCGCCATTAATCCACTCAGAGAAACTTATGGCACTATGGGGTTGCTCTCCCTCCAGTACCTCCGGAGTGGACTCCCTTGTATGCCTCATAGTCCGGTGTTCGAGGTCTCTCCAGATGGAGTCAAACTTCTGCTTTTGGTTCTGCAGACACAATGCCTTGAACGTCTTCATAATGTCCTCACTGCGGAACCGCTTGAACAAGTTAGATGCAAGACGCCTCATGTACCACCTGGATTGCATGTTGTTCCACTAGTGAGACGGATCCATCCCATGTTGCATGGTGTTGATGGCCACCAACAACCCACCACTGCGGCCTGTGATTAGGCAGATGTTGGGCCGACCTCCTACCACCACCCTCTTCACATTCGACAGGAACCACAGCCGGCTGGATGTGTTCTCGCTCTCCACAACCGCAAATGCCACAGGGAGAAGTTGTTCATTCGCGTCCGGGCCACCGTGGTGAGGATGGTGCCCTTGTACCTCCCCGTGAGGAAAGTGTCATCCGTCGTTATCACGGGACGATAGAATTGGAAGCCCCGATGGCTTGAGCGAAAGCCCAAAACACCTGGTCCAATATGAAGCGGTTAAGCCCTTTCCCAGCATCTTCACGCTCAAGCTTGCTTATGTACATACCGGGGTTTGATTCGGCAATCTGGTGAAGCAATCTTGGCACAAGGTTGTACGCCTCTTCGTATGTCCCGTATATGGACTCGATGACCTTCTGCTTGGCTTGTTAAACCTTGCTATAGCTGACTGGATAGCCAACCTGATTGGCGACTTCCGACATCAACAACTTGGGGGAGACGAACACGTTCGCCGCAACTAGTTGCTTGATGAGGTTCGCCACATATGCGGAAGTCACGTTCCAATGCTGCCGCAGGGGCTCGCTAAGCTCACAAGTGTGGTCGGTCACCGCCTTGACCGCGAATACCGAGCCGAAGATCTTTGCTCAGTGAGCACTGACCTTGCTAGGGTAGCCTTCCACTACCCACTTTACTGCGTAATGTCCGGGGCTGGACCGGTGCACTCGGTACACACGGCTGATGGACAAGATGTACTATGTTATAGCTTGTTGCATGGCCTCCTTGCTAGGGAAGCGCTGCCCTACTAAGAGGGTCTCGGTATCAAACTGCCTTCTTCTTGCAGTGGTACGAGCAAACGCACTGCGACATCATCAAGTCTCGATGCCACGTAAGGCACCTCCGATGACACAATTCCTCCGATTGGACCACCGGCCTGGTGTGCGTAATCGTCGCTACCATCCGAGCTTGGGTCGGTGTCCTCATCGAATTCCAACCCAAGAGCCTGGCCCGGTAGATACTCGTGGTAGTCAATGCGGATCGACCACCACCATTTTGCCCCCCTCATTTTGCATAAAATTATGCGCGGGACAATCCTCCGAGGCAGCACATTCCGTGCTGCCATCTTCACGCTCGGGCTACGTTTGCCCGCTTGTAGAGGTCATGGCATCATCAAGGTGGCTCGACGCCCTGGGTACGAAATTCACGTACACCATCGGTCTCCCGTAAATGGCTGCCTCTGGCTGGGAGGCAATTTGCATGTACTGGCTCCATGCAACGCTTCCAGCCACCTTGACGAGCTCCCACACATCATTCGTGCAGGCGAGCCCCTCGATCACAACTTTCTTCCTCGTTGCCTTCATGACGAACTCCCTTCAAATGCAACTCCGAAGCTCGTGAATATTCATCGTGTCGAGCCCCTCCACCCGGACCACACTGGCATCTTGACAGGTCTAACCCGTCAGGTCCAGCCTGTACGAGACAATCGCCATAAAACACATACAAGTCTTGCATGGTCGATATTACCTAAAGCCACAGCAACGCCATCCATAGATTACATATGTGTAATTAGATAATGGATTACATATGTGTACTTAGATACGACTAATTATTTACCACTAAACTAACTAATTATGACTATTTAATTACCACTAAACTAACTAATTCCAACTGATTAATTAACAATTAATAAATTATGAGTATGACACACTAACTAATTACAGTAAGCATTCGACAAATTACCTACCCTTCGCGAGGTAAGCTCTAAAAAAACCGAGCGACAAGCGACGAGCAGCAAGCAAATACTTGATCTCCAAAAAAATTAATTATGTTAAGTTCTCTGAATTCTCAGCGACGACCACCAGAACGAGAAGCGAAACACAATTGGGATGAGCGAAGAGCGACTGCGACATCTCAGTATTTATAGCCGAGCGAAGGAGGAGCCGTTGCGTTGGCGCCAGGGATTTCAGATGCGTTGTCTACGCACAGCACTACGGGCAAGGGAGGACAGCCGCGAGGAGTTGACAGATGTGCGGAAGAGGGAGGATGGACGGTTCGAAAGGTGGCCATGCGTGCGGGAGGGGGAAGGAGTGACACGTGGCAGGAAAAAATCAGTACACTTAAATGAAACTGAAACCCTAATCAGAATGAGTAAAATTATGGAAAAAAAATTTCACAAGAAAGTACACCGTGTTACGAGCATTCGCATAAAATTTCATTTTTTGAACTAATTTGCTATATTTTAAAAATCCCACGACCACAGCCAAAACGCAAACCCTATCACTACACCTAAATGAAATTGTGAGGTAAAATCGGAACGAGCAAAATTATGTAGAAAATTACATGAGGAAGTACACTGTGTCGGGAGCATTCACATAAAATTTCATATTTTTTGAAGTCATTTGCTATATTTTGAAAATAGAACGAATACACAGCAGAAACCCTAACCGATGAGGGGCACGTGGCGGGCTGACGCGGCTACCCTGTGGCCGCCGTACGGCAGCGCCCTTCCGCACGGCGGTCGTGCGATAGGATGCTATTTTTGCAAAAAAATAAATAAATCACCTACGCCTATTTTTGTAAATATGACACAAAAACATGTTAATACTGCCAAAACCTCCCACTATGCTGGGTACGTATAAAGTATAACTCCGCAATTCTCCCTTTGCCACCAAACAAAATTGCATTCCCGTTCTCCCTTGCGTGCTTCAGTGACTCTTTATGTGCTTTCATTAGGCGGCTAGTGACTACTAGGACTAGTACTTAGAACATGCATAAAACAACGGCACGGATAGTGCAGATATATAGGTCGTCGGGTACGTAGCACCGTAGAAAATTTACGGAAATCAACGGAAAAAAGTACACACACTCCAGCCACTGTTGCGTTGATGTGATTTGCACCTTAGCCTTTTAGCCAACCACCTGCGTACCATGCATACGGCCGGTTGGTACTGCAATCCCTATTGCGTGCTGTTTTGCGCGCACAAAAAAAAAAAGGATAATTGGTTCGCTTTCGGTCGTATTTAGATAAATGATATTGCTTTGACAACACGTTGCAAAATCATATCTTGAAGACTCTAAAATCTTAAAAATAACACTCATGTCAGTTTGACAGACATTAAGAGATGTTAGAGAGGTAAAAAGACATGTATATCCTCTCAAAAATGGTGTTGGGGGTGGATCCATTTTACTGTTGCTTTGGGCCGAGCCATTTCCTTAGCCCACCGACCCATCTTCTTTCTTTCTTCTTCCTCTGCCTCTACCAGACGCCAGGCCGCGCTGCCTATTCTCTGCGCCCCACCATCTTCCACTCCACACACACCGCCGCGCCACCGCTTTACTGCACACCATCAACACCCCACCACCACCCCTCCAACTCTCACTGCCTCTGGAGCTGCGCTGCCGCCGCACCGCACTGCCTCGATCTCCCTCTCTGATGAGCCCCTTGCCAATTCTTGCCTGTCACTATGCGTTTCCGAGCTTTCTCCACCATTTTCCGTCTCCATTCGGCCAACCCGTCGCCGTGGAGCACCCCCGCCACCGCCCCTTCCTCCCCTCTACCGGCCGCCGTCGTCCTGCCACCTTAGACCACCCCGGCCTCCCTGAGTCACTCAGTGTGACCCCTTCGTTAACACTGTGCCTATTCTCGCGCCACCTCCTGAAGGAAGCCGCCAGAGCGCCATCGTCGCCATCCGCCTGTGCGCCCAAGCCGCCATCACCAGCGTCGTCGCTGTGCCGCTCCGCTCGTGACGCTGGCTCCCCAGGTCGTTGTCGTTCCATTTTGCCCATCAACCCGCCTCCCCGCGCCGCCGTCGATGAATCGAGCCGCTACCCCTGGTGGTATGTGTCGTGACTCCTGGTGCTCGATTTCCCCTTTGTTCTTCCTCTGTTTCTCTCTCAATGACAAGTGGTGGAGGAGGGGGCACCGAGGGTGGGTAGGGAGGGGAGCGGCGTCGGCACTCTGGGGGAGAGAGAGAGGGAGAAGTGTTGTTGTCGAATTGGAGAGAGAGGGGTAAAATGAGCATTAAAATTGTATTCTCTCGCATCATACGTGCTTGCTGTTAAAAATGGACGGAAAATGTGACGACAGTGTTATTTTCAAGATTTCAAAGTTTTTGTAGTGTCATTTTGCAGTGTGTTGCCAAAGTGATGTTATTTATCTAAATATGATCGAAAGGGATGTTACTAAACCAATCCCCGCACCCAAAAAAAAAGTACTATATTTTGTTTGGATAGATGATTGCATCTTATTGAATGATGTAAGGAAATCATCAGTAAAGCCAAAAGGGACCGGTGTAATGGTACATGTACTAGTTCAAAATGCTAACACATGCTAGCCTCTGCAACTAACACATGCTAGCCTCTGCAATATCACTACAACCACAAATTCGAATAAATAACGACGGTTTTTGAATTTTACTCTACACTAGTCGAATCTAAACTTTTGCAGGGAAATATAGGAGTACTACTACTCTGCTCAACATCAAAAAATGAGAAGAGGTGCACATGGACTCAGAACGGAGGGCAGAAAAGAGAAGTGGGGAAAAGGAAGGAAAGGCATTGATTTTTTATATATATAAAAAAATAATCTTTTTTATTCTGAAATACATTAACATACTTATATTTTTTATTTTACAGAAATAATCATCTGTCGCTCCACTATTGTGCGACTTGTGCTAGTCGTTCAACGGTTGAGCGACACGTGTACAAGTCGTCCAGCGGTTGAGCGACTTGTGCTAGTTATCGTTAAGCGACTACTAGCCGAAGGGACTAGTAGCTCAACCGTTGGCGACTTGTACACGTGTCGGTCAACCATTGAGCCACTAGCACAAGTCGCCTAACGGTAGAGCCACAGATGATTATTTCTGTAAAATAAAAAAACGTAGATATATTACTTATTTCGAAAAATTAAAAAGATTATTTAAAAAAAATCGAAAGGCCTTCGTCATTAATGAGCTGACTGACCCCACGGCTAACTCCTGCTCCCACCACCCTCACTCACAGGCAGCAATGACAGATCTTCCAACCTAGCAGAGCAGGAAATAAAAATGGCACCACGAAGGCCTCAAGAGTTCTTCTAGCTCCTAAAACTTGACAAAAACCGGCAGGAGACACCGCGCGCACCCAGCTTGTCTTGGGTTGGATTGGGTATCTTTGTTCCTGATGGGGAATTGCGCCGGCGTGCAAGGGAACGCGGAGATCAACCCTGCCTTCAGTGCTCCTACCTCGTCAGGTACTACGCTTGTTTCCTGGTTACGTCAATGTTTCAATAGTTTCTACCTTCTCTGCTTTGGTTCTTGCAGTGTTTTGGTTTTGTTCTGAAGAGTTAGGATTGAGCGTTTCTTGATTCCTTCTGTTGCGCTTGAGAAGAAGAGTCCAACTTCAGTTTATTAATTTTGAAATTTCTTTCTTTTTTCCTTTCTAAAAGAGAACAGTTTAGTGTTCCGCTCTGCGATTATTGAATGGCAAGTGGTGAGCAAAAATACACAATTTTAAGTGAGGTGCATATGGTTTGTCCAAACAACGAAAGTAGGACTGGTTCCAAGAATGGTAGCAGGTTTTCTTAATAATAATGTGAGTTTTATTAGGAAAAGAAATAGCACTCAATTCTCAAAAACAGCGCATCACAAAAAAAAAAACCCTCAGTTTCTTTGCTAAGTAAGTACCGCTCCATGCTTGCAAATTGCAATCCAGGGACTGGTTCTAAGAACAGCAGCAAGAATGCAACTGCTACCAGCACCTTCGGTACCAAGTCTTCTTGTTCTTCGTCGTCGGTGCCACCGACTCCTCGGACGGAGACGGAGATCCTGCAGTCATCGAATCTCCGGAAGTTCACCTTCAGTGAGCTGAAAGGCTCCACAAGGAACTTCCGGCCGGATAGCCTGCTGGGTGAGGGGGGCTTTGGCTCCGTGTTCAAGGGATGGATCGATGAGCGCACGCTTGCGCCCGTCAAGCCGGGCACCGGGATGATCGTCGCGGTGAAGAAGCTCAAGCTAGACAGTTTCCAAGGGCACAGGGAATGGCTGGTTGGTGACCTTGCAGTTCCTGCTGTGTCTGTTTGGGCTGAATATTTAGCGAGGCAGAGGTGATTTAATGTCTGTGTAAAAACTTGTAGGCTGAGGTCAATTACCTTGGGCAATTATCCCACCCAAATCTTGTGAAGCTTACTGGGTACTGCTTGGAGGACGAACAGCGGCTCCTCGTGTACGAGTTCATGCCAAGAGGCAGCTTGGAGCATCATCTTTTTAGGAGTAAGTTTTCAAATTTTCTAATGTGATGTCCTCATGTGCATGATATGTTTCATTCTTGCTGTTGGAAATGAGTGAGTGACAATGCTATGATATTGCAGGGGGTTCGCACTTCCAACCGCTGCCATGGAATCTACGGATGAAGGTTGCGCTTGAGGCTGCCAAAGGACTCGCTTTCCTGCATAGCGATCAAGCTAAAGTTATTTACCGTGATTTCAAGACCTCCAATGTTCTTCTCGACTCGGTGTGCATGCAAATCAGTCTCTATACAACACGTGCAAGTCAAATGAGCTTTGATCTAAAGGTTTTTTTGTCCTTCTTCGACTGCATACAGGAATATAATGCAAAACTCTCTGATTTTGGCTTGGCAAAAGATGGTCCAAGTGGTGATAAAAGTCATGTCTCTACAAGGATCATGGGGACACAAGGATATGCTGCTCCTGAATATCTCGTGACAGGTAATCTCTGTAACGTGCCTTACCAACCAACTAATAGAACCATATTGTTTGTCTATCTTTTTCATGCATCTTAGTGACATGGATGAAAGAAGACATTAATTGACTGTGCTGAAATAAGGGGGTGGGGGTGGGGGTGGGATGAAGCTCCATTCTTTTTTAGCATTGTCTTTGTAACTATTTTTGAGGTTTCATGTTCAAGAACAGCATTGCTCACTTCCTAGAAAAGAAGAAGAAGAAGAAAAACCAGCATTGCTCACAAGTCACAATATTCCTATTTTCTGCTGATGCAATGCCCTGCTAACAGTGGGGCACCAAGACTGCATTGGGGAAAAAGAATATTCGTATCAAGACATGGATACTTCATGGCGTGCATGTCATATCTGTTAGATTCACTTAGTTTTATTTCATTGAGCTTAGATGTGCCTTTGTTTAAAGGAACACATTTCTCTATAGCAATTAAGGGTACAAATTAATTTTTTAGCAGCAAAGAACATGACTCACTAGGAAAGAAGCACATCATGTCTTTTTTAGATAATGGAAGAGAAAAACTCTCACGGGCTCTGCATCATACAGTCTGTGGACAATCCCCTTTAGATTGACAATTGTTGTTTCATTCATGTGATGATTATGATTTAAATACTTAAAGAATGTGTTGGATGATGCATGGCATCCTGTAAAGGGGAAAACATCGACACACACCATTACACTAATCGAAACGGCACTTAATGCTTGCCACATCCTTGGTTAGTCAAAAAGGATAACTAGATGCTCCAGCTGGTTCATGCACGAACTACCTCAAAATCAGAAATTGTGGTTAGTTACATCTTCCTTCCAGTCAAGTCAACACACAAGTTCTGGTCACTAACTTGCCTCGCCTTGTTCTTTAATCTACAATTGTGCACATGCTCTAATGGTAAAAGTCAAGAACGATTTTCATGCATACGACTGACGGCAACTTTGTGTGCTTTTCGCCACATTTTGCACAGGCCATTTGACCGCAAAGAGTGATGTCTACAGCTACGGTGTTGTTCTTCTGGAGTTGCTGTCTGGGCAGCGTGCTCTGGACAAGAACCGCCCGCCTGGACAGCACAACCTGGTGGAGTGGGCAAGACCTTACATCACCAACAAGAGGAGGGTCATCCATGTCCTGGACTCACGGATGGGGTCTCAATACTCGCTTCCCGCAGCCCAGAAGACCGCAGCGCTCGCGATGCAATGCCTGTCGATGGACGCACGATGCAGGCCAGGCATGAATCAGGTTGTGACTGTGTTGGAACAGCTTCAGGAGTCGAAGCCCGCAACGAAAACAGGCAAGTAGGAGGATTGCTGGCCACAAATGTCTCTACCTCTGGAGCAGTGGAGCATCCTCTTCAGCTATTCTTGTAACACTTCAGGGGAGTAAAAACACTGAACGGATGAGGGGCTTGGAGAAGTAGCTTTTGAATCTGTCGAGAAGAGAATGTATAATATATCTTGATTTCTGTACAGCTAGCTGTTACCTTTTTGTTGTTACTTGTTTTCTGCCTATATATCTTAGCGGTTCATCGGCGTAGTATCAAAGGTTGGAAAATTAGTCTTGTGTCTCAGCCTCTGAGGTGAGTAATTCGCTAGTATTTCCCCCAGATTTTGAACTGCTTCTCTGGAAGAATTATTGTCACAAATTGCACGATCATCTATTTATGTGCTCAAGGGAAACACAAATTGCACGATCATCTATCTATGTGCTCAAGGGAAACACTCCGTATTAACGAAACATCTCAGGTAACGCCAACTCTGCGGGTGGAAGGAAACTACATATCTAAGTTCTTTTCAGTTACCTTTGATGCTAGAAGCAGTTCTAGTTTTTGTCAGTTTGAAACTATAATTAACAGGTAATGTTGTTCTCATTGCTTCGTCGATCGTAAAACATGAATGAATAGCGGAGAAGCCATAGGTTGCAATATTATCTTCTTTATCTACAAAATTACAAATCAGGAGGAGCTCTGCAAGGTTGCAAACCACAACTACAAGAGTTGGGCAGTGGACAGTGTTAGGTGACTAATGAAAAAAAAAGTCGTTTAATGCTTGCATATCAGGACATTGAATCGCAGAACAGGTTTTACAAATGGTTAGGTTTCTAGGAGGTTGCAACCAAGCAATTTGCATGAAGTTCCCTACACCAAGCTGAGAGCCTGAGATCGGGTGAATTGAGGCCAAAGTGGCCGGTTGTTTGACCAAGCCATCTCTAGAATCTCCGGCCACCAGAATTATAAGCACGACCGCCAGGATATTCACCACGGTGCTCTAAACCGCGACCTCGACCCGCACCATGAAACTCTGGGTACTCTGGCCGCTCCCGGAAGGATTCGTACTGGCCAGAAGCATAACCCCTATGAGACTCCCCATAAGCACCTCCAGCAGCAGGAGGTGGTGTGGATGCTGCTGTTGGATGATAGCCATGCGGCTCCCCAGGCACAACATTGTTTGCATAATTGCTCATGCTAGCCTGCTGGTATTGCTGCTGGCGTGTCAGAGACTCCTTGCGCAGGAATTCTTCTCTGTAGTTTGCTTGGCGAGCTTGAAGTGCCAATAGTTTCTCCTGGTACTGTGCATTTATCTCGTTCAATCTCTGCACACAAAATAGAAACATGAAACAGTAGTTGTGCTACTCAAAATAGAATAAACAAAAATTTCCGAAGACGCAATCAAAACTAGTATATATGGCAGTGAAAGATCGCTCAATCATGCATAGGATGACCTCCATATCTAACTTCCAAGGTCTTTATTTGGGAAAACATTAACCAGCATGCTTGTAATTGGGGAAATATTACCGCAACAACTTCCATTTTTGAGATCTTTAGAAGTTGCACATCGAAAAGGCATATTATAAAAGAAAAACTCCAGCATAATATGGCTTTTAATAAACTGAAACGATTGGAATTTGAATGCAGCAACAAAAAGCCATTTGAATTTTATTATTTTACCATGCTAACTTGATAGTTCTGGAAATATCGTAATGCTTTCTTGGTTTTAATATCCTATATACATCTTTTGATACTATTTCTGAGAATTAAATGTAAGTTCTCTCTAGTTTGAAACTATAATTGCAAGATGTTGATTGTTTACGCTAATTGACTAATATGAATTACAATGAGTGTGTGCTGATATTGGCATGCAGAATGAGAACGTGCATAGAGCTGCACAACCTATTTAGGAAAAACATCTTCTCCAGTTTCTAACTAGCAACATAAAACTATCTTTTTTTTTCCGACATCCATCTGCGTAATTGTTCCTCAAAAGGCTAATCATACCACAAACAGAATAGTAGGACCAAACAGGAACTCAATAAGTAAGAAGCAAATGAAATTACGCTCTTAAGAAATGGAGAAAGACCTCCTGCCAATAGGACTTAAGGATGATAAATATCAGGGAGAAAAATAGATCAAACAGCTAATACTGTATACTGTATCGCTTGCACAATTAGACTACTCTTGGTAGGTAGGGAGCACAGGGAAGAATCATGCATTGCATTTTCTACAAAATAATTTTGCATACCTCCCTGTGCCTAGTATTTTCAACATCCTCTGCATCATGTAGTTCCTTGGATAGCGTAGTGACATCTTCATGAAAATTCTGCTCTAGGCCTTCAAATGTACGAGGAAGATTATAATCCTCATACCTTGCTTCAATCCTATCAGTACGAGTCCGGTCCCTCAATTCCTTGCTGGGCTGATTTTCTAGACCAACCTTCAGATCAGATCTCTGTCCGTCGTAAAAGGACTGTCCACCCTCAGCACCTTGACCTGCATCAATTATCAATATCAATCAGCACAATATTACATGCGTGTGATCAACAAGTAATAGTTTACATTTGCTTAAACATTCTCACACATAATACCAATTTACCATTGCGGCACAACTATTCATCTGTTGCAAAATATAGGGTGCACATGTAGAATTAATCATGCCTCCAAAAAATTATAAACCTAATATTTTGCAACCGATGAAGCATGTTATTATTTCAAAAGAAAAAAAAATTACATGTCAAACTAACCAGCAGTAGCACATACCTTCGTTGTACGCATATGTTGGAATCTGATTCGGGATGCTTGGTCCACCTCGATCCCATTGACTCTGTCTCACTTTCGGGGCAGTATACTGATGCTCCCCAGCAGCTTGCCCAGAATCTCTTCCAGGGTAGCTATTATCAGGGTTTTGCTGAACCCTTTGCTGTGCCTGGTAGTGATGCAACTGGGCAGCCACCATGGATTTTATGTCTGCTTCACCGTACTGCCCCTGTCCCTGTCCCTGTCGTCTCATGCTAACCTGAATGTGCATGGTACAAAAGTAACACTGTTGGCACAATATTGTGTAAATTCTGGTGACAATGAATAGTGAAACGATCAACTAGGAAATCTGGCCCAAACAAACACATCATCAGCTCAACGTTCTACAAAACCAAACAAACTAACATCCAGAGAGTTCAAAGCTACCATGATTCAATACCGACCTTCACAGCAATATTTATTATATAATAACAACTAAATCGTCAAATACTAACACAAGGAAGCAGAATCCTATATTGTCATCATGAACAAAACACTCCGACAAACCGGCAATGCCGCGAGCAAATTTCCAGGTGTAATAAGCTTCCAAGTGTGACAAATGTCGGCGCTGTCCCCCAGATTTGGCCCACGACTACCGACAGAACAAACCGCTGCTAGCAGTTGCTACTTGCTAGCACTTGAGAACGGATACATGACGCCAACCGGTCCAGTGAGCCGTGACGGCATCCAAATCTCAGCCCCGCACCCCCGACAAGAAATTCAGTTTAACGATCACGCTAGGTCGGCAAACCCTAATTTCTCAGTGAATAGTCGTGCGATTCCCCCCCGTAACCTCATCTATCCGGGAAGGCGGAGATCGAGAGAGGCAAAGAAATAATAACACAGCGGGCAGGGAGGGGGGGAAAAAGAGCGCACCTTGCGGCGTACCTTGGCGGCGGCGCGCGGCTACGAAGGTGGTGGGGGTGCCGCTCACGGCGGGGTGCGATGCGAGGAGGAGAACGGGGAGATGCGGGGTGGGGAGCCGAGCGGGGAGCCAGCTCACGGCGCAGGAGGACAGGTGGGCTGGGCGGTGGTATCGGCCCAATTTTAAGAAGATCCCGAGCAGTTTGAGAAGTCAGGCTGGGATGGAACTTACCCTGGCAGTGCATGGCATGTGGTGGGCTAGTATCGAGTGTTTGGGCCGAACTACACTCGCTGATTCGGTCGGTGGGATGCAACCGCGGTCGAGTCGTAAACTCGTAGGCCCGTCGGCTGGGGGAGGTTGGCGCCGTTTGGGCCTCAAATTTGTTCCATGCTTACTTGCTTAGGCCTTTGTTTTACATGGGTCACTGCGTGTAATGCAACTACAGCAGCGAGGCCTACCTTATGGATGAGCACATGGGCTGCATGCGCCATTCCTTCGTTGGACATGTACTTTCGGGAACGCTGGGATGGTGTCACCGTGTCACTTAAGGCCAGTTGGACACTTTTCGTGACCGATCATAAGTTCCAACTTCCATTGTTACATCGGACCACCTATAGATTTTGTAGTTCTCAAAGTGACTAGAACTCTCGGTCAGGTCAACACATTTTTCGATCAAAGTTAAAGTCTTTATGAAAGTAGGCTTATATGTTAAAGTCTCACTTTATAACGGTGATATACCTATGACCATGATTGAAAAGACATCCTTTTTATTACGGCCAAACTGGTTGGGGGTCATGAGACATCAGTTATAGACACTATACGATCAGTCATATGGTTTGGATTACCTCAAACTAGCAAAACTGGTCAGGGGACATGGCAGTCATGTTACTAACATGAGAGTAGTTATTGGCGCATCTGGCAACTTACGACAGTAGCTAATAGACACAGTGGTTTAAGACTTAACGAAGGTACGTGCGCGAAGACAAAAGGTGCATTTAGCGGTATTAACTGTCACATATTCGATAACTAGCAGGGTGGCACACGCATTTACACGATTATATTTGTTTTGAAGTTTGTATAAATGCTTGAGAATATATTTACGTATCTTATAGACTAGTTAGACTTTTAAAATATCTTAAACATTGAAAATGACAAGCAATACATTGATTATATGCGTGACAAATTATCTTATTAGTTTGTATGTACACCGATTTATTATGGGCAACCTACCTTGGACTTATCTTCGCTCACACATCGGTTGTCTTACCAAACCGTGTGGCTTCTATCTCTTCTCGTTGTCACATCTTTTTTGCTTCAACCTCCAACAGTAAGCTCAAATCTTAATTGACCCCTCTCAGCCGCTACCCCTTCCAATACAATATTTTACCAAATAGTTATCTTCTACTTCTCCCCAATTATTGTTTAATGCTAACCATTGTGACACCAACACACATACACTTGGAATCGTCGCCAATCCCAGCTGGGACACATATCACGCTCTCTCTGGTGACCCTGAGCACCATCTGTACCATCCGTACTCCAAGCCTTTTGCTCCTCTGCCTCTGTACGCCCGCACTTTTATTCATACGAATGCATGCATTATGTTATACATGCTTGACTCCATCTTCTCTTATGTCAGTTGCTTCTCTTCTTCGATGTTGGCTAATTCAATGTTGTGGTTTTCTTACTAACCACGATGACCTCCCTTCTTTACTAATCTTGGCATGTCAGCTTTAGTCGTTGTCTAACGATATGGAGAATCTTTTCGACATCGTCAGCGACAACATGTCCCTCACTAGTGATGGCACACTCTTAGCTACCCTATGGTCCCATGTCGTCCATAACTCGTCTTCAATGCAAAACACAATCACTATCTACCAGAGCTTCTCCATCATCGAGCTTTTTTGTCACTAACTTCTTCAACAACGCCGACGCTAACCACTTGTCATCACGGCCCTTGGCTCCTTCAACACTGAAATTTCTCTTCAATGGCTCTAGCGAGCTACCCAGCATTGTCCTCATCTCCAATGTCGTCACCCCGGCTCTTCGCTTCGCCGTGGGGTTAATGTCTTCTCGCAGGACAGGTCGATGCCATTGCATTCTTTCGTGGTCTCTTCTAACACCATTCGTGCTATCCTTGTTATAACTTACATTTTTTTAATCAAAATTTTAGTTATTTTTTATTTTTATTCCATTGGAAGCAACAATAGAAACACGTGACCTTGACAGCGAACGTGGTGGCTTCTTTTGTGTCTCCTCTAACACTATTCGTGTTACCCTCGTTATAACTTTTATTTTTATTCAATATTTCAGTTATTTTTATTGTCGTTCGTATACAAATCAAATTGCTAAAATTTAATTTATTTTGAATTTTAGTTATTTAGTGATTTTACTTTGGAATTCGTATGGAAATCAAATTACAAATTTTCTTTCATTTTTATTCCGAATTTCAGTTCTTTTTATTGGAATTCATATTCAAATCTAATTGCTAATTTTTCTTTCATATTTATTTCAAATTACATTTATTTAGGGATTTTACTTTGGAATTCTTATTGAAATCAAATTGCTAATTTTATTGCATTTTTATTCCGAATTTTAGTTATTTTTTGGTTGGATTTAGTGTACAAATCTAATTCTCAATTATTATTCAGTTTTTATTCCAAATTATAATTATTGAAATTCGTATCGCAATCAAATTGCTAAATTTATTTTATTTTTATTTCGAATTTCTGGTTTTTTTGTTGGATTTTGTATACAAATCTAATTTCCAATTTTGTTTATCTTTTACTCCAAATTATAATTTTTTAGCGATTTTACTTAGGAATTCGTATGAAAATCAAATTGCTAATTTTATTTTATTTTTATTCTAAATTTCAGTTTTGTAATACTTGACACATGCTCTTTTACTTAGGAATTCGTATAGAAATTAAATTGTAGATTTTATTTTATTTTTTATTCTGAATTTTAGTTTTATTATACTTGATATGGACTCTTTCATTTAATATAAATCGTTATAATATAGACCCACCATGATCGATGATGTAAATCTTTCTCTTTTTCTACCTTAACATTGGAGTTTCTAGCTCTTAAGAGCGAACGTGGTGGTTTCTTTTGACTCTACTTTAATAAGATAATATATTGTAAATAGGGTACCCTGTGTACCTTGTAACATAAGCAGAATTACAATCTCAATCTCATGATATCGCATTCTTGTAAAAACTCGCATTATGTCCACAATAATAAAGGTCTTTGTTTCGATCATGCTCTCATATTTTATTTCCCAGTAAGCGCGATAAGGGACCCTTGTCTCAGTCAACGACGAGGAGGAAGCCATGAAGTGCAGAAGAGAAGACATCATGTCGTTTGTCCCTTTAAAAAGGTTGATATTGGTTAGAGGTGGCCAGATGGATCGTGGCCGACGGGTCGATCGAGGCACAACATCGTTGGCCTAGCCAGTGCAGCACGACGACCGACTGTTCATGAACCGGGCCGGCGTGGCACGACAGCCCGGGCCATGCCTAGGCCGCCATCCCGCACGACTTGAATCGCATGCGGCTCATTAGGCCGTTCATTATATATATATATATATATATATATATATATATATATATATATATATACATGAATGATTTTATTTCATTTATTAGTATTTATATGATTTTATTTCCATTTTTAATACTTATATGGTTTTATTTTGTAGTTTTTATTTTTATATAGTTCATTTTATAATTATATTTTTAATATACTTGGCATATTTTTTTTATATAATTTTCATATATATATTTGAGAATTCTATACATTTTTTAATTTTTTTTAAATTTTCGGACCTAACAAGCTAGGTGGGCTAGAATTAGTCCATCGGGTTAAACAGACTCAAGCCGATACGGCCCGTTTAGTCCGCGGGCTAGAATGAGCCGGCCCGGACTGCCTGTTTGTCCACCACTAATATCGGTGCAGCTAGTGGCACTTGGCATAGAACGTCGTTCATATTCCATCGTACAAACGGGTACAAAAATTATATGAAAGAAAGTATTTACAGCAGGCAGCATGCATGAAGCATCCGGTGCCTCCTTACGTGTTTGTATAAACGAATGCCCCAGCGTGAGAAGTGAGAACGCGTTGTGCGAGTCCAAAACGTCTGCTCGATCCGGGTCAAAAACGAATGCATCCGACCCATCACATCACCGCGTGCCACACTAGAGCAGAAGCTTCCATGCCCATGCCGGCCTCGTTGTACCGTTGTACGACTCACCCCAACTCGAAAGTCTAGCGCTGAAAATGGCAACCCGTTAGTTAACATGATATAGTCTTTACACACTCAGAAACATGGAACATGTAGTCTTTTTAATTTGTTAGACAGAATAAACGACTAAAAACCCTAAGTTCAAAAACATGGCCGGTCTGATCGTCGTTGCTAGGCCGATCAGACCACCGGCTGTAGGGACATTAGTCCAAAATGATCTTAAATCGATCTAACTTTTGATTCCAAGATCTAATTCTCCTGAGATTTCAGACATAGCTCATCAAGAAAGTTATGAACATATTCCAATCAACGATCGAGACTATCGAAGCCAAGGTTCCACGAATTTTTTAAATGAGATTAAGAAGGCACGAAAATCGAGAAAAATCAAAACTTGATTCAAAAACTTGCTCATGGGTGGAAGATTGTCGAGATGACCTTAGATCAGATTCCCCAAGTCCTAGCAAGCTAGATCACAACAAAAGACACAATCAAAACCCCCAAAACACAAAAACTACAAAATCATCAAAGAGAGAACAAGAACAAGAACAAGATAGAACTCATCTTAGAGCAATCTTGCTTGAATTGATTAAAGAGATTGTAGGTTCGCAACCGCTGCACCATGGAGGACAAAAGCTCACACTTGAGCAGTCAATCTTGATCAATCTCTCTCAAACCCTAACCTCCTCTATTTACTCATCTTTTCCTAAATAACAAATTAGGGTTTCCAAGTTGGATGGATGGATGTGCAAATCCTGCACACCCTTTTATAGTGGAGGCTATGTCTAGTGAAAAAACCTTATCGGGTGCGCATTAAGCCCACACAAACAGGTCTCTTTCATGCGCGTTTTTCAAAGCGGATGACAAACCGGGTCCCCTGAATCCATCTCTTTGTGATCTTCATCTTCCCTTGACGTAAACCGTCTCTCCTTGCGCCGTCTTACGCCATGTTTTCT
Source organism: Ampelocalamus luodianensis (assembly GCA_036346255.1). Lineage (NCBI taxonomy): Eukaryota > Viridiplantae > Streptophyta > Magnoliopsida > Poales > Poaceae > Ampelocalamus > Ampelocalamus luodianensis. The sequence continues at coordinate 17,520,425 of CM070622.1, read as the reverse complement.
CCAATGTCATCAACCTGATATTTTGGCAAAGATACCAAAATACCCCTTCTCAGTCATTCTCCAAAGGCCGAGTCCAATCAACGTAAAGCAATCTCATGTTTCGTCACGCATAGATTCATCAATGACTCTTTTCGTATCAGCAAGTCTCTCCCATCTGGTTTCCACCGGAACCAGCATGGCGCTTACACCGACCACCAAGCCACTTGATACAACCCATGCACTGAACTTTTCATTCGATCGTTATTGTCCATCTTGCGTGATGCTTGAGTCCAACCACTTCACCTGGTATCCTCGATCGTTCTGAACCTCGGCTCTTCTAGTCTAGTCCCGATCATACTTGTCGTTAATTGTAGTTGACTCCAAGCCAACTGCACAACAATAGACTAAGAAATCGATTACAAGTACAAGTTCATAGCAATTTGACCCACATTAGCTAAAACATGCATCGTGCAAAACCTATGCATTGACCCCATTGACTTTGGCCAAAAACACACCATTCACCACCTTCCCGAACTCCCTTTGGCCGGTCTGACCACTGCCCCTCGGCCGGTCGGACCGCCAGCAGGGCTGGTTTGATCATCACCTAACTGGTCTGGCCACCAACCTTTGGCCGGTCAGACCGCACTTAAAATTTTCCCAATGACTAGAAAATGTTCTCTCTGTATATTTCGGCAAAACTCTATCTAGTTTTATCTCGAAGCTCCATTTTCTATAAACCCGGTGCAAACACACCTCCTAGCACTCACACATAAGTGTTTGATCATATTCCTCGAAATTTAACTTTTCATCCCCGGCCAGTCTAATCTTCACCCCTGGGCCGATCGGACCATCCATAGGGCCAGCAGACCGTCTGTGATACGACAGTCAGCGACATTCCGCTAAATTGAGGATTTCTCTCAAACACCTCAACACCTATACCAATTATTCAACATACTAGATTAAGGTTGTACACGTGATCTCCACGTGACTATCTTACATTATCGTACAGCGTCAAGCTAGCTAGTCGGCAAGATTACCGAGCGACGGAGTGAGTAGGTAAACCTTGGCATTGGTTGGGAGTTGCAGCCGCTTGTAAAAGACCACGGAGTCCTAGTTCTTCACGGCTTTTGTTCGTGCCATGCCGTCTCCCTTACCTCACCAACTTGGACTCGAACTTGGAATTAAAACTTGCTACTACCGGAGAGCCAGCAAAAACCATGCACTGATGCGTGCATGAAACTTGCCGGCTTGGCATCAACTATCGTTTACGTGCGTGTGCTTCATTTCATCCCCTTCGAAGTGATTTTTTTGAAGGAAATCTTTGGAGTGATTATTATCTTTGGTCCAATTGGTTCATTCTGTTGTTCGAGAAATGATCAGAAACAAAACAAATAATGAGGACAAGGAATATGCTCAATTCTGTGCTATTCTCAACAGAAGGAAGCGTGGGGGAAGCAATAACCAGAAAAATAGTTGGATTTCAGTTTATTCTGGTCTTACCTTGTGTTGATCTAATTTTAACTGATTTCAAAGTACGTAGGCCAAATAATAGTTCAGGACGACTCGGTAGACCCAATAGATATTCTTTTCTCTTTCCTTGTTGTATAGTTTTGTTTGTTTCCGTATCGGTTTTTTCCCTTCTTTCATGAAAATATCAGCAGCTCCCCTGCTGTTCTAAAAAAAAAGTACGTATGAGCATGTTTCTTTGGAATAACATCCAAGAAGCACATGGCAACTATACCTAATATCATGGGAGAAGAAACAGGTTGCATTTTTTTTTCTTCAAGAATTGGATAGGCGGCTAATTATACAACACTTGCTCGCTCGCAAAGACTCAAATGTCAATGCACACCAACGCGTCTGGTAACAATGAACTAACTAATCAAGCGAGCGCCACTGTGTGGTCCACTTTGTAATGCTAAGCAAGCCCCACTGTAGCCATCGTCACCCACCACCGCCACCAACCACTATGCTCAATTGACGTATAGCTAATTAGGAAACTAAAATGAAAAACAAAAAAAAACACTGGATCCTAAGCTTGATCAGATCATGTGAAAGCAGGACGGATTTGAGATTTTCGGATGCAAGCCACTGAATCTCGACTGCCTGGCTCAAAATTTCCAGGCCCGTTTTTAAACACAAAAATCTGCAGCAAACGGTACAACTCCTCCAAAATTCACCTCAAAACCCTCGGTTCCAATCCAAATGCCGCCTAGGAGAAACGGACCAACGATATCGTGCTCCAAAAACGGCACATGTAGGCAGACGATCTCACACGCAGCTAGCAGAGCAGACCGCCCTAACAGAACAGTTTTCAGCTGCATGTAGCCCAACTCATGTGACGGGGTGGCGTTCCAGCCTAACAAACTCGTCGGTTCGGCCGACCTCCCTCCCTCCGTTTGCCCGGAAACAGGCGGGGCGTCACGACCAAATCGCAGTCAGGTAGTATTAAAATTGGGCGAGAGCCACATGGAGGGAACATGACAGTGCCTTCTATGCTCAGCATTAACTATCGTAGGATGGTCCACTGGCCCCAACGACCGGCCGAAGAACACGAAAAAGCCCCCCGAGGGCCAAGGCTGGAGACGCGACTAGGGCCCCCGGAAGCCACCAAGCATACCTTTAGAGAGACTCCGAAGGAGACGCAAAGGCCACCAAATGGCTCACGGGGCTCAAGGCATGAGGTGCGACTAATCCCCCCGGAGAGCACCAAGCATACCTTCTTCGGGGAGGCCCCGAAGGAGGCGCGAAGACCACCAAAATATCTGTGGGGCCCAAGGCATGAGGCGCAAGGGCCACAAGCAGAAGACACACTTCACCTCCCCTCCCTTCGAAGGATACTGTGGGTACCCTCGGGAAGGCCGAAGGGTGTGGAAAGGCTGCCGAACACCTAGGGTCCAGGAGCGAGAAGGCTCTCGGGATCCCTGCCCAGGGCCACCTTGTGAGCACCGAAGTGCGTCCGAGGCCCCCCGGCCTAAGAGTACCCAGCACGGTGTGAAGTGAGAGGAATACTAGTGAACCACGCGTACTGATCGAATGGACTAAGTCCAGAAGGGTCCACTATAGACCGAAGGCTACACGTAGAAAAAGGAAAAGCCCCTGTGGCCCCTACAGGCATAGGGTCTTTTTAGGGGTAGAACTATAATCTCGTGTACCTGGTCGGAATGCTATAAATAGCCACATCTCCATGTAATAGAGGATGACCTTTTTTCAAGATAATTAATACACATTTATTCCCTTTGGCATCGTTCCACTTTTCCGAGGATCCCTAGGCTCCCCTCGCCGTAACTGAGATCCCCTTTAAGTCTTTTTGCTACGACACTAACATATGGAGTATCTCGTGTGAGACCCTATGCCTAAATATTTATTCGCCTCATGATAATGGTGAGCAATACACATGCACACAGCACATATATGGGCATACCAATGAATGGGACGACATACCCATCTCACACATCCCACTCTCTCGCTGTGATCACGGTGCTTGCTTTGCTTGCATAGGGCTGGGCCCAGGCTGTGAAGATCAGGAGGGGAACTTGCCATGATCTGGATCTGATCTCTAACTAATTGTGATCCGTCTGGGCATCTGGCCATAAAGTCTCGCTAGTTTATTGTTTTAACAAGTCTTGTGTAGTGTTGTCGCTACTTAATTAGGAAAAAACAAGTCTTGTGTAGTGCTAGCTTGTGGCCAATGGCACAGGGGCAAGGTGTCGGTGTTCCCCTAATAAGGTTTACTTACAAGCAACAGCCAGCCTGTTCGTTTGCTCCATCATCGCTTACTTCCTTCTCCTTGCCTTGTTTTCTTTTTGTAATTCGAATACACGCCATGTACACATGGGAATATTCTAACTTCGATCGTTCAATCATCACAATTCACACGGAAACACGGTATACTTACAGTACACGGAACAGTTAGAGATAGCTAGCCAGATGCACGCAGATGGAGGTGTCGTGTGTGTGCTTCAAGGGATCTACCGGCTTGGCGGTAGAATCTTCTTAGCCTGGACGAATCAAAGCTAAGGGTCAGAGAATTAAAATCTTTGGAAAATTCTTGTGATTGTAAGTAGCGAAAATTTGAAAAAATTTCTCAGATAACCTGCAAGCTATTAGTTGGAGAAATTTATAGAGTAGTACTAATAATTAAGGCAACAAGTCACACATTAAGAACTACTGCCACTAAAGAGTTCATGTAGAATCCATTTTGGCAGCAGTAAACTTTTAGCACATGAGTGCTATGATTGAGGTCAGTGGATAAAGAATCTCCAATAATTAAACTCTGACGAACTACCGCCACAGGACACCGATAAATAAGCTCCTAGGGCCTGATCCCAAGCAGGATCACTTTCAGAGTCAGTACAAATTTTAATCATAATAACAAGATCACATGCAAGACATAGTTTAAGGGGGCTAATGAAGGGGCATAAGCAATTTTCTTTTAATATTGATCAAGTACAATTTTGAGGGGACCCATATAACTACAAGATTGTCGACAAAACATAGTACAACTAGGGTAATAGAAAGAAAAAAGGAAAAGGGAAGCAAAGATCCATCCCTCCTGCTTATCCTTCCACCATTCTCATCCTAACAAAAGAATGAATTGAATTGAACAAAAGCATCTGAAGCTTTAATCTCTTCTTTTTGTAACCACAATTGTAAAACATTGTGAGTTAGTAGTCACTGCAGATCTCAGTTCATGGATCGTCTCCTTCTTCCATCATCAATCATGTACAGTTTGCCAAAGAAATCAAATACCCTTTCCTTTGGTTAATTCACAAGGAGAGAGAACCCTGGCTTAAAAGAATAATTGGTGAGTAGATATTACAACAAATCGGTCAATACTTCTTGTACCTTTTTATACATATCTTTTCTAATATCTTAACCTCCTTTGAATGGATTGACTTACTGACTTTGTACAAAAGCTGGAATGGTTTCCTAAGAGACCATTAGCTGAGATCAAGTTATTAGGTGAGCAGGCGAGCCTCAGCCAGTGGGGGCGTCTTAGGCTGGAGCTTGGCTTGCTGCTGGGACCAATAGGCCTGGGCCGCCAGGACCCGGTCAAGCAGCTCCTGTGGCACAGGCTCGCCACGCCGCTGCTGGGGCGAGATGCTCGCCGTGTGCACCAGCGTCTTCCACTTGTCCTGTTGACATGAGAATTTTGACACGGTTAGTACATGCCAGTTCAAACTTTACACACTTCTTCAAATTTGACCGAAGAATGGATTCCAGTCGGCTGCCCACAAGTGCAATGCAAAGCAGCCGAAGCTTCCAGTGTAATAAAGGAAACGTTATCTCGTCCGTTGGTGAGACTTTCTAAAGTCCGGAACGAGTTAGTTGACGTGAAAGAATAGGTCGCCTTTATTTCTAGGTGAACCATTCAGGTACAGTAACCCACTTGACCCATCTAATCAACAAAGCTGATGCGTGAGGACAGCACTAACTGAATCATAAGGACAGAAAGTTTTCCAGAACAAGAGCCTGACCGCAATCGTCTACTAACACAAAGCAGTACGGTTAGACCACACTGTTGGGAAAGGAACCTAAAACCCACAAGCACCAAACTGTTTGTTAAATCAGCCAAGTAACCCAAAGCCCTAGAGATGAGCTTTTGAGACAACAATTATAGAGTTGAGCCAAAAAGCATGTAAAATCATGGGGATCGGTGAAAATACTTTGGACAAGCATGTGCAACTCTAATATACTAGCTTTAGTTTGACTTGAAAAGGTTTCTGAAGTCAAAGTCAAGCATTTGGCGGTAATTACCTTAAGATCAACGTAAGTTCGATGCTTTGCATTGTCAAAAGCACGAAGTTTAACATCTCGCCATCTACATGATATCACAAAATCAAACAGTAAGAAACCCTACGTCAAAAAAACAGTAAGAAACAAGCAGAAAGATTTTAAATGTTGCGTCAAATGAGGAAATAAGCAATGTACCTTCCAGTTCCAAGTTTTTCGACTGCAAGCACAAGTGCTTCCACTTCCGCAACAGAGAACGGACGCCTGATTCGACGCTGCCCCTGTTCCAGTGACCTCTTTGCCTTATTTGCTGGAACTATAGCCCCTGCATTGGAATCTGCAGGTGTAACTGGAATGATAGCTCGCGAATTTGTTGAAGCTTTGTCAGGTGATGAAATTCCCCCATGGGAGTGCACAGAATCATGATCATTCCCCTCATAATTTGCTGCTAAGGGGGCCAATGCAAGCTCCTGCGAAGCATCAACTTCGCGATGCTTGGAAGACGAGTCAGCAGGTGCAATCCTGTATGCAACAAAGTGCCCCAGTCTGGGTCAGGGTACAAATATTTAAGGTTTACTTCAAATTATAGAATATCAATTATTTCTTTTGGAACATAGTTCGATACCTTGCTAGGGGTTCAGTAGTATCAACAGTTTCCAGGAATTCGATGTCTTCAGGAGCTGGGAACTGCGATGGATGCTGTGTACAGTTTGGTTCAAGTGAAAAGCCTAGATTGTCCAGCATATCATCATGAGTGATCCCAGCCTGCATTAAGGTTTTATTATCATCTCTGACTTTCTTTCCGTGGTGAAGCACACCGACACGTAGACCACCTCCAAGTATGGCATTCACAGCCTCCAGCACAGTTTTCTGCATTGGAAATACACATTAAACCACATGAAACATCATTGAGGGGGGAAAAGATGAAATCCTTGCAACATCTCTTTATGAACACAAACAAATAAATAATCAGGAGCACAATGTCCTGAAAAATACCTTCAGTGAACCAACAGTTGCAGTTTCTGGGATCTCAACTAGAAGTTCAGGCACCTTGAAAGACTTGATCCTAAGTTTCACTGAAAGGAGAAACACATGCACTCTTTAGAGTATGGCCATAGAACCAATTACTTAGGAGAATGAATTTACATGGGGCTAAACTTACCGTGACAATCGTTTGATTCACAAGATTTATGGAATGGCATTGAATTGGTCCCCTTGTTTGCTGCAGAATAAATATTGCCCCTAAATAAGTTATAAGGCAGGGGGGATAGCATAGAGAGGAACTCACAGATGCAAGCAAAACAAACCTTCCAAAGAAGCAGTATGTGAGTCTCTTGATGAAACCTTTGTGTTTCCCTTTGCATTTGATGTTGCAAATCCATCAGATACTAGAGTTGAATGACGATCCAACAGCTTCCTCCGCTTGAATGTACTCCTTTGTGTCCTTTGTCGTGTATAATACATTTTCTTGTTGCGGAAAGAAGGCTTCCGGTCAACATCTGGCAGTATCAATGAGTTCAAGTGAGATGAAGCTAGTTTGAGCATGAATGCCATCAATGTACTGCTACTCAAAAGGAAAAGAAGGGTGCCCGATGCTCACCACTATAGGAATGATCTCCTTTGTGCATCCTTGCTGGAGCAAATTTCCGATACTTACAGGCGAGCAGCTTCTTTACACTACTATGGTTAGCTGTACAACTGGGCCTGAAACCCCTGTTAGTGGCGGTGCTCGGATGAGTGCACCCGGAAGATTTGTCGTCATCATCGTCATCTCTATCTACAGCATACCCCAGCCCTCCCTTTGGGCCCCTCGGAAAGGAGATCGACCGGTGAATTTTATCGCCATACGATGGCATCTCGCCGGTGCTGTCAGAGCTGACCAAAGGAGGTGGCTTCACATCCACATCCATCGGGTCAAGAAGATTGTACATGTCAGGTGCATTCTTACGAAAGCCTGCAGCGGTCATCGCAATCACATTTGCCGCTGCATCGCCAGTGAAGGCCCCTGACTCCACGGATTCAGGCGACCACCTATCTGCGATCGCCCCGAAATGACAACCCAACTCAGCCTTGGTACAGCTTATCATTGAGGAGTCCTTGTCCACGGCCTCAGACTTCGCCTTTGGATCCACATTCAGAGCATGACTAGCCTCCGGATCTTCTCCCTTCCGGGCATGGTGATTCACCGGTCGCTGGAACGCGATATGGGAGACCAATGCACTCTCATTGCAGCTATCCTGATCCATCACCTCATTCTTGAAATGCTTCACCTCCTGCTTCACGCGGACATCATTCGCGGGCGCAGCCAGGACCGGGGAGCCAGCGCTCGTGTTCCCGAGCGAGCCCTCGCCCTCATCAAGCAGCTTACCGGCCACCGTCGCGAGAAGGTCAAACGCGCACATCATCTGGCCCTGGCTCTCCTTCTTCCGAACTGATCTCTTGCCCTGCACATTTCACCAAACAAGAAGAAACGCCGTCGCTGTCAGACTCGCCAACCAGAGCAGCAAGGACCGAATTGATGCCGCTGAGAGCCGCATACCCTCGCGGATTTCGGGACGCGCGGCATCTCCGCGACGCGGCTCCCGCCGCACGACTCCATCTCCGACGACGACCTCTTCTGGAACACCATTCTTGCGCCTCGCTTCCGTTGCTTATAATTTACAGGAGGGTTGCTTAGTTAACAACCGGTGGTTGCGCTGCTCATGGCTTGTCCCAGAACACAAATCTGCACAGAAATTGTTCGGAACCCCATTAGCAATTACCAAAAGAAAAAACTAGTTGGTATGGTACAAAAAAGAAAAAGATCATTCATTGGGATCTCCGCGAGAACTTGGGATAAATCTCGGATAAACCCTTGATTAATTAAACAGGGAACGATCATAGTTAGGAGTGTAATTAATTAAGAAAAAAATTTAGAATCCCAAAGCCCCAGGTGGACGAGAGATCCAGGCGTGGAGCGCCCGAAATGATGAGAATTTTGAACCAAGTGCGCTCCAAAAGCGTACGAAAACCGAATTAATTACATCAAATATCGGAGGATCGAATCGAAGGAAATGGAGAGAATTCATACTTCCACTCGTGATCCAAATTAAGAGAAAGTAAATGCCTTTTTTCGCGAAATGGTTTCCCCGCCGTATTTAATGCACCCAAGAAAATAAATTCGCCAGGTAAACCAGCACGCCAAGCGATCGAAGAGACGAAAAAGCCTTTCAAAAAATCACATGCATCAGAATCCGTGAGGATTAAGCAACTGCCAAAAGGAAAGCGAGCGCGTCGGTTAAAAAAAGAGAAGGAGAGAACAGCAAACATCACATGTGCAGAACCAACCAAGAAATCGTAAATCGGGCGGCGCCAGATCGGATCTCGGCGCCTGATTCACACAATTCGACGCGAAACTCGTCCAGAATGAGGCGAATCAGAGAGAAATAGCTCCAAAATGCGGCAGAATTCCCGAAACTGTGCGAATTCGGAGTCAAGGCTCGCCGATCAGACCAAACCAGCCAAAATTCGGACAGAATTGGACCGAAGCAAACCCCGGAACAAAACCCCAACCACCCCAGTTCCCCAAACCCAAAGCGCCGAACGCGAGACCGCCCCGGAACAGCGTAGGTCACCAGAATTCCCCGAAATCCCCACGCCAAACGGGCAAACTCACCTCACCGCCGGCGATCCGCGCCCGCCTCCGATATCGCCCCACCAACCGCCCTCAGATCACCGCGCAGGGCCGAACCCCCCCGAACGAGATAGATGCCCAGCAACCCCCCCACAAATAACCGCGGGATTATTCCTCCCTTGGCCTCGCTTCTCTTCCCTCCTTGCCTCTCCTTTTTATTTATTTCCCTTTCCCCCTCCTCCTCCTCCCGGTTTTTTCTTCTGGTGGTGGTGGTGTGGTTTGGCCAAAACCCCTCAAAACAACCCCCTTCTTAAACCCCCACCCCACCCCCGCCTGCACCAACAGTACCACACAACCCACGCGCCACCGGCTGCCCCCGGTTAAACCCCCACGCAACCACCGCCCGCACCCGGTCGCCTCTCCCACGCCATCGATCGGTTCCTCCCTCCGCAACCGTCCACGTGTTCCCCCAACCGCAATCCGACGGACGCAGCGCCCCCCCGAGCGGGTGCGGTTCCTTGTTCTTACAGGCGCGAGAGGTTTCCGCGAGCCCACGGCTCCGCGCCGCGTGTCAGGGATCCGGGCCTTCGGTGGGAGGGGGGGCGTCCGCAGCCGTTGGATCTCAGGTATCCCTGGAGTCCCTCGTGACCACGAACGCGAGGAGTGATCCTTATTAATCGGTGGGGGGTTTAGGGAGGAGATTAGTGGGGCGTTTTTAGAAAACAAAACGGGGAGATTAGGGGAATAAGTGAATAGCACCGCTGTCTCTCTCCGGATTAATTTGGGGGTTCTGAGCCTTTTTATTATTATTTCGGTAAAAGCTTTTCTTTGATGTTTTTTTGAGAGGCTGTGTGCTGTTCGTGGAGGAGAATGTTCGGGGGTGACGCTCAAAAGGTGCTAAGATTCCGGTGGTTTCTCAAGGCAGTAGGACCAGATAATTTTTAGATAAAAAGTTCGTGGCTTTTGTGTTTCTAGAGGCATAAAATGTTGTAAAAAAATGTGGCGCTTTTGTTACTCTCTTCCCTCTTTCCTTCTTATATAATTTAACCACACTTACTGTATGGAAGAAAATAAAACGGAGCAAGGCATATGTGAAGTTTAAGAAACTTGTTCTCGAAATGCCTGTTAATTGGAAAAAAAAACTATCGCAATTATGGTAGGCAATTTGTAGAACATATCTACAAGTTGGTAAATTTGTTATGCTGGTTCTGTATAACATAGAATACACTGAATGTTGATTTATTCTATAAGTCTTTCGTACGGCTTACTTAATATAGCTAACATGGTGTCGAGTTTTGGGATTAAGATTTGGATAGGATAAGCATTCTTTTTTTTTGCTTGGAGGATAAACATTCACTGAAGTAACGTAATTGAAAAGTTCAATTATCATGTTCCTTTTTTAAAACGAATTAACTTGTTACTACTTATTACTGTTTGAAATATGTATTAGTTAGTTAATTAACCAAGACTCATGCAGGGCCCCACTTTCTTGAAATAAATTCAAATTATGTTTTTATGCAAACGCTGTATCTTTGCAAATTGCAATGCCTGTAAAGACACAGTTCTATTATTAGCATCACCAAACCACGAATGCTGGATCGACACGGATTTGATAAACAAACCAAGACAGGGACATGAAACAAATCTTGTTAGGCGGCTCATAGAAGAAAAAATAAAGGTAGAAGTACATTCCTGTGCCAGCAATATATATATTCCAAACTACCATATAGATTGGTTCTAATTTGCCAGCAATATATATTCCAAACTATCGTATATATAATTAAGATTGGTTCTAATTTGATATACATTCCTGTGTTATAATATTGTGAATCTACGCAATCAAGTTCGAGTCTCATTTCTTTCTTAAATTTGTAGTACATAGAAATAAGTCTCGCCTCGCCTCGATCACATCTAAAAAAATAACTTTTTTATCACGTTGTTACATATACAGTACTTTAAAAACTAGCCAAGACTCTATTCCCTAAAGAAAGGAGGTGGCACCTCAAACCGATCATAAAGGCTTTTGGAGTTCGTAAAACCAAGTTTTCGCGAATAACCGTTCTTTTAATAAAAAAAAGTTTTCGCGAATAATCAGGTCGCTGAAACACACGTTGATGGTCTACCTTAACAGTAGCCCCCTTCCTTCCTAATTAGTACGATTTAGTTTTACTTAAAGACAAAAAAAAACTTAGATTAGAGCAGCCCTTGCGTTTACCACGGTAAGAATAAGATGATCCGAGACAAGCTCCACGAGGGAAAAAAAAGAGGCTGGTGTTTTCTTGCAAGCCTCTTCCTGCATTTGGTACCCATGCCACGTCTGTGACACATGTCGATGCGGTACGCTCCCATTGGGTCCTTTTTGCCACGTCTGCCACACGTGTTGATGCGGTACGCTCCTATTGGGCTCCTTTCCCCCTACGCTTATCCGCCGGCCTATCCTCCTCCTATGCTCCCTTAGGTTTTCCTCCGATCACTTTTGGCTGAAAATTTTCCTGGCCCTCGTTATCTCCCACGCGGAGCAGAGGATGGATGGATAATAACAACGAACGTTTTCTCCTTTCTTATTATCGCTCTTCGGTTTCATCGTCTGGGACAGGTTTGTTATATGTAAGTTCGTAACATGAGTCATCCCATCAGCAGTAGAAGTGGGATTTTTAAAAATAATATTAATTTAAAAGATAATTACAAAAATAAATAGTCAAAATATAAAAAAAATACAAAACCACCATTCCAACTATCCAGAGCTCCCTATCGCCCAGAGCACCCTGTCACCAAGGGATCTTTTTTAAAAAATTGGAAAATCGACATTTCAAATGACGACAGGGATCCTACAAGTCTCTGTCGCAAATCTAAATGGCGACACAATCTCTCCTATAAAAGACCATCGAAACCCAAAAATTCGGAGAAAATCTCACTTTTATTCAGAAAAAAAAAAGAGGAGAGGGAAGGGAAAGGAATAGAGGGCGAAGCGCTGTCCGTCCGGTCGTCCACATTTGAGGTAAATTTATTTAACCGAATGGATTACATAGTTTTGGATGTACGATTACATAGTGTAGTATGTTGTACGTAGTCCTTTTCGGTGGGTAGTCTAATTTTAGATATGTGGTTAATCATGAAAATCTTATTTACGGTGCAATACATCAAATATGTCGGACACTACCAACTTCAAATTTTACTATAGTCATGGGACTATTCTTGAAGGTCCCTAGGGGATTGATTTGCTTTATTTTCAATCGGCGACTGTGCCCCTACCAAGACTAGAGCAGCGTACATGTGGTGCTGTGATGCGGTGGTTGTTCCACTCATTCGGTATGAATCATGTTGTGTATGATCTGAGATTGAGTTGTCTTGCCCTCTAGCAACACAGCGCACATATTGGGAGTTAGTGCAGCTCAAGGAACAATGTCGTGGCAGTCATATGTATGCATGGTAAGGGAGGAACGGTGGGATTTATTCCTTCTGGTCCAGGCATTTGCCAAGCCCACTCCTTCATCAGCGGCTGAACAACAAGGGGGTGCTGATGCCGAAGAAGAAGTCAGGGATTTCGGCCACACGCGGCGCACACAATGGCCGAAGCTCTCGGAGTTGTTGATGATGTCGATGAAGACCCTGCGGAAGTAGCTTTTAGTTAGGCAAGCTAGTGAGCTTGTTGACGAGGGTGAGGAGCTGAAAGCCATAGTGCCAAGGATGGATCACGAAGACCAGGATTACATGGCATTGTCAGAAGATGAAGGATCCGACGACGAGAATAATGTGGACCAGCAAGCGGTTCCATCCGAGTAGAACACATACCAGTTCGATAATCTCGTCGTTAACGAATGCTCCCGTGTGTCATGGGAGTACGACCAGAGCGAGGTCAGACAAGAATCTATGTACAGATGCAAGGAGGTCGTGTAGGAGGCGGTCAAATTCTGGGCCTTATCGGTGCGGCGTACATTCACAGTCGTCAAATCTAACACAAGATGTTATAACGTGAAGTACGAAATAGAGGGATGCCCTTGGCGAGTGCACGCATTTTAGCCTATGTGGGACACTGTAAGATCGAGGAGGCCGACTAGAGCGGGGTGAATAGGCGTTTTAAAAACTTCTACACGCTAAAACCGATTTCTGATGCAGAAGCTAGTACAAATACGATTTTACACAATTAAAGCCTAAATCAACTAGGTTCAACTAAGTGCACCAACAATACAAGTCTATTGATAATAATCAATCAAGCATAGACTTGTAAGCAATTCAATTTAAGCAATGTAAATGATACTATTGCAATCATACACAATGAATAAGCAATTTAATACAAGGTATATAAATTGCATAATGTAAAGCAAGCATTCATATACAATGAATGTAAATACAATAGTAAGGCACTAGAGATCACACCACAAAGACACGTCGATGTTTTACCATGGTGTTCAGAGACTTGCCGGTCTCCCCTAGTCCACATTGAGGGAAAACCAAACCAATTGGGTCGGCTCTACAAATTAAGCCTTCCTCCGAGGTATCAACACCTCGTTCCACTAGGGTTGCTCTTACTCCACTCCGGAGATGGCGAGCACCAAGCCACTCACAAACACCGGGCCTTCTCACAAGCTTCACTTGAGAAGATCACCGGACCACAACGCCTCCACGCCGTCTAGGTGTCGGCAAACACCAAGAGTAATAAGTCAAGCCCCTTGCTTGACTCTCACCACGTGCAACGAATGCACAAGCTCAAGTGAATACGAAATCCACCTCTAGATGCAACACATGCAACTAGAGACCTCTCTCCTTGCTCACAAGGTGCAACACATGCACAATTGAGAGGAGAAGCTCACACTAGCTCAAGAGAGTGAAATGAAGTGCCAAAGGTTGCCTCTCAACCGGCCAAGGGGGTATTTATAACCCCTACACAAAAACTAGCCGTTTAGAAACGAAACAGCCAAAAACTAGCCGTTACAGCCTTTTGCGGTCGTACCGCCCTCACAAGGGCCGGTACAACCATTCTGGGCGGTCATACCGCTCTTTACATGGCGGTCGTACCGCAGCTCAAAATCAGCACATACGACACTCGGTAAAAAGGTCATAACTTTTGACTCCGATGTCGGAATTGAGTGATCTTGGACTCTATTGAAAGCTTATTCAAAGGGCTACACAACCCACCTATTTGATTTGATCTCAAACACATTTTATCAAATCAAAAAGCACAACTTCAAAGAGCCACTACCATGGTCTAAGTCCAAAGTGATAGCAACAAGCAATCTTAGACCATGCCAAGGGAAAATACATGAATCCCAACTTTTTGCAAAACACATTTGCAAACTTATATCATGCCACAAAGAGTAGGTATATGGACTTCAACCATTTACAAAACACATTTGCAAAGTATAGTCACATGTTACAAGGATTAAACGCATGAGCCTCGACTATTTGCAAAACACATTTGCAAATGATAGCATCATGCCACGGTGAGCTAGAGCAAGTGAGATTGAGCTATCAACACATGATGAGACTCAAGCTACTAGATAAGACCCTCTTAATAGTACGACAACCTATACTAGCGATCCGGTTTTCCAACCAAACACCAAGACCGGTAAAAGACTAGGAATACATCCTTAGCCCTAGCTAGTCATACATTTGCCTTGAGCATCTTCTTGAAGGTTCATAACACACATCTTCACTTCAAGTCCGGGTCATCGTCTTGATATGCATCAACCCATGATGCATCTTTTACTTGACCTCCATCAACACATGATGAGTCTTCTCTTGACTTGATGATTAACTCATGATCATCTCTTCTTCGAGATCTTGATATGCATCAACACATGATGCATCCTCTTCTTGAACTTTGACTTGATGACGATCAACTCATGATGTCATCCAAAGTCTTTATCACCCTGAAACATAACCTATTCATCCAACTCATAAAAAATGTTAGTCCCACAATGATTAACATTAATTACCAAGATATACCTACATTAAATGCTTCTGAATAAGCTGTTGAAAAACCTGGACCGATACAACCGCCAACAAAATTGCGGTACTACCGCTTGGTCCGATCGTACTACACGAAGGAGCGGTACTACCGATTGCAGGGTTTCCAAATTGCCGAAACGACATGCTCTCTAGAAAATTCATACTGCCATACAAACATCGGTACAACCGCATAGCGGTACTACCGTTTCTCAAATGTGGTACGACCGATTTTCAGAGAGAGCTCTGAGCCAAAATGCATCGGTTCTGGTTTTATCCAACTGCCAACTAGAAATCGAACGACCGCAATGCGGTAGTACCATGATGTAACTCGATGACGACCGATTTCTGACCAATGCACTTAAAGCTTTCAAATTTAAATACAATTTAAAAAACAAATGCATGCATGATCCAAACTTGATCCATATGACACAATAACATGCTATCAAGCTATTAGTCATGATCCCTCTATTGTCATGTATTTTTCTTACCATGTCGCCATCCATAAACTGGGACTAAGACTTTAAACATCTTAGCACACATGTTAGTCCCACAATAATATTTCAAATAATTGAATATAGATAAACATGAGTATATATAAACTACACAAGTTATATATACCAAGAGTATATACGAACTACAAGTTGTATATACTAAATATGAGTGTATACGAACTACACAAGTTGTATATACTCATATGAATATATTAACTACACAAGTTAAATATATTCAAGAATATATGAGCATCTATGAACTACACAAGTCTCATATGCTCTCATATACTCATATGAATATATTAACTACACAAGTTAAATATATTCAAGGATATGTTTCAAAGTAAAGACCCTTAGTATATATGTGGAAAGAGAATATGGATCAATACTAATGAAACCACAAAATATAGAATAACCCCCCCTAAATATGTGCATACACAAAATGTGTAATGAAAACATATGCACATATCCAAGTTAACCTTTTGGTAAGTTCAACCTATATTTTGGATCCGAGGAAAGCAACTATATATATAAATAAAGTAAAATGCACACCTCTTGTATTTTCATCTTTATATCCAAACAAGACTAAGCAATAGATAATCAATAGAATTGTTAGTCTCACAAATAGATTTATCATTAATAAATGCATACCTATTTGGATTTTTCTTTTTATATCCAAGCTGAGACTAATCAAGATATAACAAATATTAGTGTTAGTCTCATATAAGGATTTTTCATTAAGAATGCATACCTTATTTATTTTCACCTCTTTATCCATTTGAGACGAAACAATAAGTATAACGATAAAAGTGTTAGTCTCATATGTAGATTTGTCATTAATCACTAAAATACTCCATTAACATATAATGACGGGTCTAGATCCTTCAGACACCTACTAGAAATACTCTATAGTGGTCCCTCACGCATGTGTCATCACTGAGTCAGTGCAGTCCTACAGGAACCTATCATCAGGTTTCATCGCCAATCTCATGTACGGTGAGATCGTCGATAATCTAGATTTTGAATCGCGATCCATCATTCGAGTGATTGAGATAAGATTCTAGTACACAGTCAGCTATGCCAAGGTGTGGAGGGCAAAACAGAAGGCGTTGAAATCAAAGTTCGGTACGTTCGAGGACTCCTACCACAACCTCCCCGGGCTATTCCGATTCATACAAGACAGGAATCTCAGCACTCATGTTGACTTTCAAGATTCCACGCATCCGAAATGGGCCAATAAGAGGGTACCGCAGCAAGCATTATTCGCCTTTGGTCCATGCATCAATGCATTTAGGCACTACCGTCCAATCTTGTGTGTGGATGGTACATTCCTGACTGAAAAGTATAAGAGTCAGATACTGGCTGCAATAGCGACGAACGAAAATAATCAAGTTCTTCCCATGGCATTCGTTTTCGTTGAAAGCGAAAACACGGACATCGAGTTGTGGTTCCTAAGAAATTTGAGGATTTCTGTTATATAGGGTTGTCCAAATGTATGTGTCATACAAGATCAGCATGCGGGCCTGCTGAGTACAATAACTCAGCTACAACAAGGAGAGAACGAACCACTTCTATAGGCGGATCTACAGAGTAGGTGATGCATGAGGCACTTGGGTACAAACTTCTACAAGCAGTTCCACAACAAGAACTTGATGAACCTGTTCAAGCGGCTGTGCAACCAAAACCAACAGTGAAAGTTTAAAACTGTCGGGACCCTAGGTATGCAACCCCAGGACCCTTTGTTTATTCCGAACTAGTCCCAGATCAGTAGCTAGCTCGCACAGTTACAACATCGGTGTAATCACAACCATACAACAAAATAACGATGAAGCGGATAAATTAATATTACTTGGTGGCAAAAGGACCTTATGGTCAAGTCTTACAGAGTTGCCACGCAGAGCTTAACAACAAAAGATAACTTGCAGCGGAAACAGAATATCTCGTGGAAGCCATTCGACATGCCCACAGGCAATCAAGTGGAGGATGCGACCTAGTTCGCAAAGTCTTCGAGATACTCCTCTTCATAATACTCCGAGTTCCCTAGTTCTTCTGTGGGGATTAATCACACAGGGCGCAAGCCGTGAGTACTTTGAATATAATCGGCAAGTCATAGGGAAATGTATGCAATTATTATTCAAGCGAGGCTAGACAAGGATAGCTTTATGACTATGTTGCAGAAAGCAATATTGATAGTAAATACAATAAGTAGATTAAAAGCACAATTTAAAAGATTAGTACATAAGTAATTCAGTTCTTTGAAACAACTAGAGATCATCCCAACCATTCCATCCAAACCATCATTCCCATCATTTTAAAGAAAACACCTACCCCTTGCGTGAAATCTCCGGGCATATCCATAACCAGGGACACGGCTATTCGAATAGTTTTTTACACTCTGCAGAGGTTGTACAGCTTTACCCACAAGAGATAATTGACTTATAATGTCCGTTTAACACACTGCCGAAGGTGTGCGACTAAGTTATTATCACAAGGCTTTTACAAAGCTCTGTTTTGACTCGGTTATGCTCGCTAAGGATTCGCTTCTAACGAGTTTTACTCCCGCCAGATTCATGCCCTCTCTTGCGCCGCTTTTCAACTCCAAACAGAGCCAAATCAAAACATTGCTAATTAGTTGGCCCAGTCCACCCCATAAATGAACTTATGGTTGCACGATATGACCCAGATCAATTGTTCAAGGTTAAGTCCTTAGTTGGCTGCTCAGACAAGACTATCCACGTCCCAATGTGTGTTACGGCACCCACACTTACCATCGCCCACTCGCCCAAGCATAAAACATTTTCAGTTCAACCTGGCCAAAGACCACCCTAGCCTTGACACAATATATTTTAATAATAGTGGCAATTCTATAATTCCTTTAGTCATGTTTATTCATATGAGCATGTGATCATGAGTCCCAACGTACAACTATAGCATGGCTAAGCATAATACGATACCCGTGTTGGTAATTTATCAATGTCCAACTAAAATAGTCCATCCTATGGTGTCCAAAGGTTCATGTCATTCAAGGATACATGCCATTTGCAATTTATCAAGGAGGCATACATCAATTAAGCAATTATCTACTCCCGAAACTATTTAATATAAAACTAGCAATGCATGTTTATATCAAATTATATAGTTTTGTAAAAGGGATTCAATATGATCAAAGGTCTATGACTTGCCTTCGTTGAAGAGTTGTGATGCTTCGTGTTAGTTTTTAATCTTGTTGCATGTATGTGTTGCACATGTGGCTAGAAGATGCATGTGTATGTTATTTCTATTAGTGGAGGTGTGCGTGAGTTAGTGGCTGTGTGGTTACATGCATGCGTGGGTTAGTGGAGGTGTGGCTGCTAGTGCAGTAGTGCTGTAGTGGTGTAGTGCATGCATGCGTGCCTTAGTGGCTGCATGGGTGCTAGTGCGTGTGTGGCTTATATAAGCTTATGTGTTTTCAGTTTGTGAAGTTAAGTTGAATAGGAACAAAATGACACAAGTCGAGTTGTGTCTCCGGTGTTCCCTGTGTTTCATCTTCATAGAGCTTAGTAGTACAAGAGAATAGAGGTTCTCTTCGTCGTACTCAGTGTAGCTCCAGAGTGTTCTCTCGTGTTAGTTGTGTCCACGGGATAGCGTTGAGTATCAAGTGAGTGCTCAAATCCAACATTTGGTATCAGAGCAAGGGCAATGATAGGAAGCACCAGCAGCCGCGAGATTGTGACATCCAAGGCGCCGACGGCAAAGGCGTCCATACCGTTCCAGTACCCATTGTTGACGAGTACAAACTACGCGGCATGGAAGACGAAGATGAGGGTGCACATGATCGCGCAAGGTGTATGGGACGCCGTGGAGGGCGACGACGACATCGAGGAGAGCCATGATAAGATGGCATTGTCAGCCATCTACCAAGGTGTCTCCGAGGAGACATTCCTCATGATCATGGAGATGGATACGGCAAAGGAGGCATGGGAGGCGATCAAGTCCATGCACATGGGCGCGGATCGTGTGCAAAGGGCAAAAGTCCAGACGTTGAAGAGGGAGCTCGAGAAGCTGAGCATGAAGGAGAAGGAAAGCGTTGATGAGTTTGCTGCATGGCTGACAACCATTGTTAGCCAGATGAGGACTCTTGGTGAGAAGAAAGAGGAACTGGAAGTCGTGGAGAAGATCCTTCGTGTCGTCTCGCGGAAGTTCTTGCCGATTGCCACCACCATCAAGCAATTCGGCAACATGAAGAAGATGACGGCACAGGAGGTATTTGGGCGGCTGAAAGCTTTTGAGGAGCGCGTGAAGATCTACGAAGATGACGAGGATGGAGGAGCATTTGCTGCTCACCCAGTCTCAGTGGAGGGCTAAGGAGAAGAAGGACGGGCTCAAGCGTGGCAAATTTGACAAGGCTAAGGTGAGGTGTTATGGGTGCGACAAGTACGGTCATTTCTCCTGGGAGTGCACCAAACTGAAGGAGGAGAAGAAGCAGCAAGCACTGCTTGTCATGGCGGACTCTGACGACGAACCAGTCGTGCTTTAGTGCAACAAGATTAGGGGAGAATGTTAGTTTTTAATCTTGTTGCATGTATGTGTTGCACATGTGGCTAGAAGATGCATGTGTATGTTATTTCTATTAGTGGAGGTGTGCGTGAATTAGTGGCTGTGTGGTTACATGCATGCGTGGGTTAGTGGAGGTGTGGCTGCTAGTGCAGTAGTGCAGTAGTGCGTAGTGCAGTAGTGCTGTAGTGGTGTAGTGCATGCATGTGTGCCTTAGTGGTTGCATGGGTGCTAGTGCGTGTGTGGCTTATATAAGCTTATGTGTTTTCAGTTTGTGAAGTTAAGTTGAATAGGAACAAAATGACACAAGTCGAGTTGTGTCTCCGGTGTTCCCTGTGTTTCATCTTCATAGAGTTTAGTAGTACAAGAGAATAGAGGTTCTCTTCGTCGTACTCCAGTGTAGCTCTAGAGTGTTCTCTCGTGTTAGTTGTGTCCACGGGATAGCGTTGAGTATCAAGTGAGTGCTTAAATCCAACACTTCGGTCGTCGGTCCGAGAAATCTTCCGAAACGCCGGAATCTACACGTGCGAAAAGAGCTAAATAAATAAAACAACTCCAAATAAAATCCAAATAAAAACCAAACTAGCACTAATAGCAATAGGACGATTTTAGATGAATTTATAAATTTGAATCACTCGAATCGGAGTTCGAATGAGGAAGTTACAGCCTCCGGAAGATTGAAAATCAAGAAAAAGGGTTTTCCTGATTTTTGGAATTATTTTTCTAAAGGAAAAGAGATTTATTGCGTCAGTTGACGTCAGTGGTGGGATTTAAATTTCCGACTGAATTATTTTTCAATGGAAAATAAAAGGAAATGCCACGTCAGCAGACATGTGGCTGCCACGTAGGCAAAGCGGGTGAGGTGACGCCTCGGTGGCGCTGACTAGGCACCACGTGGCGCTGCCATGCAAGCACCGACGCGCGCGCACACAGGGCCGAGGAGGTGGCGTCCACGTGGGCCGAGGGGCCGAGGTGGCGCATACGTGGCGCCAGGTGGTAGCCACGTGGGCGCCCGAGCGGCGGCGCTCACAGCCCGATGGTCGCCGGCGAACAGCGGGGTTCTGGTGGCCGGCGAGGACACCTACGCGAAGAGGACGATGCGGCGATGCTGGTGCTCACCGTCGCGAGGACGCGGCGGCACGGGAAGGTTGTCGGCGATGAGGAAGAAGAGGCGACGGTGGCTGTTGAAGGTGGAGGCGACGCTCCGATGGGCTCCAGAGGAAGAGGAGGTGCGCACGGCCCTCAACGTTGTGATGCCGAGGCGAGGCGGCGGAGGAAGCTCGGAGGCGACGTAAACGGCGGCGGCAAGCTTCGGTGGCTGGCGGCGAGGAGCACCAAATTGGGGCGGAGGAGAGCGAGAGAGAGCAAGGAGAATAGGGAAAAGAGAGAGGAGCTCAGGGCGAAGTCGGTGCTCGCCTTAAATAGGCACGTGGAGGCTCGAAGGAGGAGATGGGCTACGGTGCTCTACGACGGTGGGGTCCGGCGAAGGGACACACGCGGCGCGGAGGAGACAAGGCACGGGAGCACGCGTGGGTGGCGGCAAAGAGTGCGGTGGAGCACGCCGCACTCAATGCGCATGTCAGGGTGGCGGCGACGGGGCAAACGTGGCCGGCGCAAAACGCGCGCACGAGCGCGGCGCGGACGCGACGGGCGCGGGAGGTAGGAGATGACAGTGGAGACGAAGGCGCTGACTAGGCAGGCCCACCAGTCAGCGAGAGCAGGAGCGGCGAGGGCGTGGGCGATGGGCGCCGTTGGATTCTGATCGCACGGCTCAAAATGAGCGAGACGATCAGAACTCCGACGCTCTGACACGATCGTGACCGTTGGATTGCAATCGGACGGCTCTCGATCGGGGGAGGTGCGGGCGCGTGTGGAGCGAGCCGGAACGGGCCGCGGGGAGAGAAAAGAAAGCGGGCCGAAGGAAAGAATTCGGCCCAAAGCTTTAGGGATTTAAAATAACATTTCTGATTAAAGAAATGCCAGAAAATCAAAAAGACTTTTAGAAAATAGAAGCAAAAATACTTTTAACTATACTTTAGTTTTTAGTTTTGCAAACAAAATAGATTTTGACTTCAAACCGAAGGAGAAACCAATTCTAAAATCCAGAAAAAGCAAGAAAAGACTTAAAATCCACATAAAATCTAGAAAACTCAAATAAACTAACTTTTTAATTTAATTGAAGTTGGATTAATTCAAATTAAATAGTTTTTTATTTCTAAATTTCAATTTAAGCTTTTGCAACTTAAACCAAATGGTTATTTCTTTTGAATTTTAAAAAATTTCAAAAATTCTGCAAATTAGGGATGTTACAAAAACACTCTGAAAGATTTTGGATGAGCGGACTCAGACGCACAGAAGGGATGAAGCGAAAAGTGACGCCCTAAGCGCTGACTAGGCCCCCAAAGCATTGCCACAGCTACTCACAAATGGTCCCGGTGTGACGAGGAAGACGGAGGCTCAGGTGAAATACTTCTTAGACTGGATTGAGCACGAGCCTAAGGGGAAATGGTCACTGCTACATGACAGGGATGGTGCTCGATATGATATTATGACAACCAATCTAGCCGAGGTGTACAACTGAGTCATACGCGACGCAAGGTGTATCCCTTTGGTTAGTATTATGGAGGCAATTTTCTGTGGTATCACAAATTATTTTATTGACAAAAGCAACCATGTATCGCTCGCCATAGCAAATGACAGAGTACTCTACTCCGCCATGATCACCAAGTACATGGAGGAGAAGAGCAAGAAGGGTGAGATGCACTGGGCATTCAAGATGGGCACAAGAGAGCTTCGCTTCGAGATAATGTGCAGGGATAAAGGACGCCGCAAGACGAACACGAGAGGATCACCCACGAGTACACGCTACGCCGCACTAGTTGCGTATGCACTCACAACAAGCATGTTCTGCTGTATAGGCCCTGCTCCCATGTCATAGCCGTATGTTCGACGGTGGTGCAGCATCCCGGCCAGTACCTCTCTGACTATTTCAACGAGGAGGTGATGCAAACCTAGAGTGCAGAGATATATGGTCAAGCGTGGTTGGGCATTTTACTGGGCATCCGACCTGGAACCAACTTATCTAGGCCACGAATATTGATAGGCTGAAGGGAAAGGTTGGCCAACGACAGGTATGACACATCAGGAACGACATGGACGAAGCAGAAATCGGACGTCATACGAAGAAGTGCTCTATTTGAAGGGAGTCCAGGCACACCTTCAAGAAATGCCCTACGAGAAATCTTTAGGACGAATCAGGAACGACATGGTGGTTTTGTAATTTTTTATTTCAACCATTTATTTTTGTAATTATCTTTTAAATTAACATTATTTCAAAAAAAAATCGTAGACGTGGTCAGCTAGTGGGTGTCCACTTATATATGGCAACAGATGAAGAGTGCATGGATCAGGGTTAATTTATTGTTGAATCATTTAATAACCTGCCAGTTGAAAACTGGTAGCATGGTTGATGATCCTTTTTCATAGTTTTCACTTGTTTTTTTATGGCCGGGATTTTCCCCATCCAGTCTACATTAAAGAAGAAGAGCACCCTAACTCGCGAGGCGCACACAGAGCCAGCGCTCGAACCGTGGTGGGCTTTTGCCATTTGAGCCCCAACTCAGTCCTCAAACCACACCTGTGAGACACACACGTCAAGCACAAGGCTCGAACACGCGTGGGCTGTCCGCCGAGCGAAGCTCCACCTGGCGCCAACAGCCAGCCGAGCACCACTCACTTCTCAAGCCAAATAAAGGTGAGGCTCCCGGGCTCGAACCCAGGATCGGCCACTCGCGCACCAGCAAGCGAACCAAACGAGCAATCGCTTGTCCTCGTAGTTTTCACTTGTTGTTAGCACTAGTGTGCATGTGTGTACTATTTTTTGGTCTGATCTGTTAAAAACTTCTTTCCTTTCCCTATGAATACCTAGATAAAAATGCATACGAGAACTGAGCTTCGGCTCAGTGGTGTGGCTGCAGTGGCCAGTGGGGTAGCCAACCCACTCGCGTTCGAGCTGGGGCTCATGCGTGTGGTGTCTCACCAGGTTATTTGAGGACTGAGCTGGGACTCAGTGGTGTGGGGGAGCTTCGAGCTCCCAGGCCGTCACGGTTCGAGTGCTATCTCCCGTGTGCGTCTCGCGAGGTAGGGTGCTCTTCTTTTTTAATGTGGATCGGATGGGGGAAAATCCCAAACATAAAAAAATGCATGCTCTTCCTCATTTGGCTTCCGAGCAACTGATGGATTTGATTAGGGGTTTATACAAATGCTCGTAGTTTGGTAGCCGAGGTACGTACGTAGATTGGATATATAGCCATTGCACATTTGCAGAATTTTTGGTAGATGCAACAGGTTTTGAAGTCGTATTTACAGAAATAACCACCGAATTCTCGTATTTATAGAAATAGCACCGTTGGCGCACGGTCACCGTAGAAGTTTGCAAAAATAGGAACCTCTTCTGCGCAAGCCACTTGCGCTTCTGCAACACCCTCGCGTAGAAGTTTGCTGAAGAGTCCATAGCTGGGTATCGTAGAATTTTTCATTGTACATAACAAACAAGGTGTTTTCTATACATTCCAAGTCACATGAAATCATGAAACCCTAATTTTCGAAACCTAAAATAGAAATTTTCGCGACCTAAATCCTAAATTTTTGAGACAATACCAGAACATATATAAGATTGCTGAAACATTACACAATCAAGTCCACTACATGAGGAGCATTCAAAATAAAATTTATAATTTTTGGAGCACATTTTCTATATTTAGAAATTCGTACAAACATGACACTTATACGGTGTTGCAAGAAAATTTTAAAAGAATAAAATTATGACAAATTTACACCGTACAGTACACTGTGTCGTGAAGCTTCACATAAAATTTTATATTTTTTGGAACTTATTTACTATATATTTTAAAATTCTTACCGATTTGAGCCTAACACTAACCCTAATTAACCCTAACCCTAACTAACCCTAACACTAACCTAACCTAGGACACGTGGCGGCTGAGGGCTATTGGTGCACAGTTGGTGAGCATGGTTGACGCATGGTCACCATGCGCCAACAGGCTGATGTGGCCGGGAGGGGGGCGGAGGGGGCAACGTGGCGGCGGGACATGCGTTTGCACACGGTCAATAGGCGTTGGTGCATGGAGACTGTGCGCCAACGCCATGTGGCGGTGCGGGAGCTATTGGCGTACGGTCCGTGCGCCAATGATGTTGTTTCTGCATATACGCGAATTCGGTGATCATTTCCGCAAATACGACTTCGGAACTTGCTGTATCTACCAAAAATTCGTAGGGCAAACGAAGATGTACTAACGCAAATCAATGGACACTAGCAGCCTGTGATCGTGTCCCCTTCACCAAAAGCTAGCGAGTTCTTCGAACGATCAAAAGACGACGCAGAATGCATCATCATGAGTGAGATAGCATACGGACGAGCACCAAACAAAAACACTGCACGTAGACGCGGCCCGTGGGCGCCACCTGTCAGAGGTGGAGGAGGATCTGACGAGGGGATTCAGATCCTCCGCATTTGGACTTACTAATCAAGAGGTGGCATTAGTCGACGTCCTAGTCGTCCATACCGAATGAACGGAGTAGATCTCCCCCATGATTTGGACTACAAAAAGGAGCATTGATGTATATCATCTTGTCATCTCCCCCATTCTTTCATGAGAATCGACTCATCTTCCATTGACAATGCCTCGGCCGTCGTGGTCAGGGTTTGAATTTTTTAAAATCAAATTCAAACAAAATTCAAGCAAATTCTATTTTTTGACAAAATTCATCCAAACAGATTTTTCGGGGTCCGTTTGTATTTCTACCGGCCCCACCGATAAATAAAAAATCGCCAATTTTCGGCCAAAATTTGAATCCCTGGTCGTGGTTCCTTCTTGTCGGCGACCGTGACCGCCGGTGTTCCGCCTCGCTAACGACCCGACCATCGCTGTTCCGAGGTTCCTCCCGTCAGCAACCTCGACCGTCGCTGTTCCGAGGTTCCTCCGGCAACCTCAACCGGCGACTCTCTGCTGCGTTTGATCCTCGATTATTTGGCCATCGGCAACTTTGCGGTGCTCGCATGCAAAAACTTTGTACTTGATGTTTGATCTGATATATCTATCTTCAGTAAGTTTTGCTCCAATGCCAAACAAAATCTAGTGATTCAATTAAAATGAGATATGCCTTACTCGTTGGAATTTTCCTCAAAGTCCACTTGTTAGCTGCATAGTTACTTTCTTCATAGATGGATCTTCACATGTTGAGAGCAGGCTAGAGAAAAGTAAGGCAAAAGGTG
The DNA here is from genome assembly GCA_036346255.1 of Ampelocalamus luodianensis. Taxonomy (NCBI): domain Eukaryota; kingdom Viridiplantae; phylum Streptophyta; class Magnoliopsida; order Poales; family Poaceae; genus Ampelocalamus; species Ampelocalamus luodianensis. The sequence continues at coordinate 17,493,829 of CM070622.1, read as the reverse complement.
AGAAGGGACAGAGTAAGAGGAGGGAATTGGGACAACATCAGGTCTTTTGGCGCCAAAAAATGTTGGGATTTTTTTTAAAAGGTATAAGGAGGACGCACACACAACGTACATCTCGAGATTTTGGCTGATATGGCACTTTTGATGGTGGTAACAACAATTTTGGCCCCCTCGCGATGTCAATGCCTAAATTAGCACCACAGAGCTGTCGGCAGCTGACACGTAGCCAAGTTTGGTCCCCAGGGGGCTGGACTCAACCTCCACCATGCCCTAGGGGGCTGGACTCCCCCCGTGCGCCATGTGTGAAATCCGGGCCCCTAAGGCACGGATCAGGCTAGTTCGGCCCCAAGGGCACGACAGAGGGCAGTGTTGTGCCTCTGGGGCATGGCGAAGGGGCAATGCCTTGTCTCCAAGGCACGATAGAGGGGTTTGTCTCGGGTGGCATTAAAAATTAAAAAAGATTTTTTGATACTAATACTATTTAACACTGTTAGAAACACTATTTAACGCTTTAAGAAAAAAATTCTTATTTTTTTACCTCGCACTCGCAGCTTCAAACATGGGTGTAAATCATCGCCATCGCCATCCTTGTTGCCCTCCGCGGCTCGGTGAGTCAATGGATGGTGCATGTGAAACACTATTTGACGAGGCGGTGGCGATGGACAGTAGTACACACCGGTCGCTGCGGCGGGTAGTAGTACACTGTCACCAGCCGTGGCAGTGGGGGTGCATGTGCACTCATGCTTGGTGTGATTGTGCAGGCACCCCTTCCCATGCTTGGTGTTGGATTTGGTACATGTGATAATACATAGAAAACCAGGCATAAAAGGAAAACACGTGTTGGATTTGATACATTCTTTGTTAATTTGAAAATCAGGTATAAGGCATAGAAAATCAGACATGCTTGATGTTGGATTTGGTACATTCTTTATTAATTTGTTGGTTTAATGTGGATGATATTTTTTAATGTTGTATTTACCACAGTCTAGATAAGCATATCTATGAACCAACTGAGGAAAATGCTTGGCATGTAGATGATATAATATCGTAACCATACCCTTTGACTCGTGTGCAAATGTGCAAGAGCAAAACTGTGATTGCGACACGGGCAAGTAGGCAACAACCTAACCCTAGCATCGAGGCCACCAGGCCACCATCGTCCATCGACTCACCGAGTCGCCAAGGGCAGTGAAGGGTGACGATGGCGACAGTTGACACCCATGTTCGAACCTGCGTGTGCTATGTGCGTCATGATTTCATGTGAAAAATAGTGTCACGAAGAAAAAAAATTCTGGTACATATGATAATACATTTGAAGTTGCGAGTGCGATGTGAAAAACAAGAAGAAAAAATTCGAAGTTTTTTAAGCGTCAAATAGTGTTTTCAAATAATAGTTTAAATAGTATTTTAAATAGTATTGAATAGTGCCAAAAAATATTTTTAATCGCCTTTTAATTCCACCCGAGGCAAACCCCACTGCCTTGCCTTGGAGGCACGACATTGCCCCTCCATCGTGCCTTAGAGGCACGACACTGCCCTCTGTTGTGCCCCTAGGGGCTAAACTCGGCCTGATATGTGCCCCTGGAGGCTGGACTAGCTTGATCCGTGCCCTAGAAGGCTGAATTTCACACGTGACGCGCAGGGGAGGGGGTTCGGCCCCCCTGGGGCAAGGTGGAGGTTGAGTCCGGCCCTCTAGAGACCAGACTTGGCTATGTGTCGGCTGTCGGTAGCTCTGTTATGCTATTTTTGGCTTTGATGTCGCGAGGGGGCCAAAATTTCTGTTACCGCCGTCAATAGTGCTATATCAGCCTAAAACTCCGTACACTCACACCACCACGCATGCGTGTCCTCTACACACGGTGGAATTTCTTTTGGAGGCACTAGGCCTCGCAGAGCGCATGTGCATACTTTTTCACTGAACACTGTAGCATCAAGGATGATGGGATCGGCTCTTTCATCTCCTACTGAGCTGGTCCGTACGTATGATATAGATGGCTAGGATGTAGACTAGCTCGTTCAGCTGCGCGTACTCGCAAAGCGCAGACACACACTTTTTTATTGAATGCGTACGTATATGAGTATTTTTTTTTAGCGAGACGCATAAGGTTGAAACTCCGAGAGTAGAACCTGGCGGACAGCTCGTTCAGCTGGCAAAGCTAGGCATCCGAGCACCAGCTCGGAAAAACTGATGGGATCGGCGCTTTCTCCCTCCAATGCCCAGTGTCCCTTCCATATCCTATTGATCTGGTCCGTACGTATCACATGGATGGCTAGGATGTGGACTAATGCTACCTAATGCAGAGGATCCAAATCCCGAACGAGGAGGAGCGAGCTTAGCTAGCGTGGCAATTAACGGGCCGGGTGGGGGATGCCTGTCTCCATCCTTTCCATTCCTGGCTTAGCCGATTCGTTCGTACGTTTGCTACTTTTTGGATAAAAACTTCTCTCCTTTTTCCCATGAGCCATGAACATCGCCGTTATTCACGAGTGCTTAGCTTAGCCTACCGTTCGCTTATATATTAATCGCACTGGCTAGGCTAGCTGCATGACGCAGGCATGGGCACATCATTCTTGTCAGAGAGGCACACGGCCCCATCCATGCAAGCATATGTGCAGCATGGAAAGAACACGCACTGGCACAAAGTCACAACCTGAGCTTGATCGTGGAACACGTGCTACTACTTCTCCGATGCCCCTTTCCTTTCTTTCTTTTTTACAGCAGCGCAAGCTAGGCAGAATATTGCCAGGAGGAGCAGGCGGATACATGCAATGCATTGCGCATGCGTTGCCAGAAGAGAGGGGGAAAGTGCGTGCGTGGGTGGGGCCCCAGAGGCAGACCATTTCCATGCATTTGCAATGCACGCACGGTGAGGTGAGCCCGTCGGTCCGGTCCGGTTCGGTGGGCTCGGTGGGCCAGGGTGGGTATGGGCAACGTGCACCGCGCAACCCAAATTAACGGATCGGTCGGACAACACAAGTACGAGCAAGAAAAAGAAATGTCGACGTACGTACGTGCCCGTGCCCATGACCCGTTCCTTGGTGTGACTCGTTAGGCAATCAATATGAATTTCTATATCAAACCAGGTGATATGCTAGTTGTCATGTACTGTCCCTACGAGGTTCGTTTCTCTCTAAATAGTTATCCCCCATTTCCCTTTCTAGTTTTGTATGTGACATGGTGGAAGAAGACCTGAAAATTAATTAGCCAAACTACTGGTCGAAATTGCACTTTGGGGTTTATGATCTGGGTTTCCAAACAAAGATTAAAATTTACCTGCTTGCACGTGAACTCCAGACGCAGTCATGGGATTTTGCCAAAGAGGGTAAAACGCCAAAGAACCAAACGTTCTTGGAAGAGCGATCCTAGCTCACGCTGCCAATGCTACAGCAATTTCATGGGGTTTCATAAGCTTTCACAGGGTTTCAGGCATGGAAATTCACGGCAAGTTTCAATGATTTTCAAATTCGAACCTTTAGCTTTCAACATGTTTCAAACACTGAAACTTGAGTATTCAAGATCTGAATTTGAAACCCGAGAGTTTCAACGTGTTTCAAATCTGGAACTTGAAGTTTCAAAATATGAGATTTGAGTTTCAAATTTGAAACTTCAAGTTTAAACAAGTTTCAAACCTAAACTTGGCGTTTCAATGAGTTTCAAATCCTAAAACTTTAAGTTCCAACGAGTTTCAAACCTAAAACTTGAAATTTCAATGAGTTTCGAATACCAAAATTTTAAGTTCCATGAAGTTTCAGCAAGTTTCGTGCGTGTTTTAACAAGTTTCACAACTTTCAAAAAAGTTCCCCCGTTTTATACAAATTTTCAGCAAATTTTGATGAAAACAACCAACAAAATCAAAACAAATTTAAAACATCTCTCCCCCACCTCTCTCTTCACCATCGGGTCTTCCTCGGCTCCGACCCAACGGCTCTTCTCCTACTCTGGCCTGACACCTCCATGGAGCCGACCACTCCCACCTGAGCTACTGCCGCCGCCCAAGCCCGAGCTCCCCCTCGTTGGCTGAGCCAGATCTTCGCGCCACCTGTTCGAGCTCAGCACGCCACCGTCGAATCCCAAGGTACCGAGCCGCACCGCGGCCGGATCTAGTCGGCCGAGCTCGTCAGACTTGGGGATGAGAGAGATACGGCAACAAGGATGGGAGTCGCTTGTGTTGGAGCAACGGGGAGATACGATAACAAGGATAGGGATCACAGGGGATGACGAGGTCGCTGCTGTGTTCGCTCGTCGTGCCCTAGTCACCATGCCCACACGTCGATGGCCGGGAAGGGGTCGCTTGGGAGTAGGGCTCGCTCACCACACCCCACCTGCTCGCCTTCGTCGCCACACCCGCACGCTGGAAACCTAGTAGGAGACGACAGAGAGCGAGAGAAGTGGTGTGTGCGAGTGGGGATCGAGTCGGGGCTAGGAGGAGGGAGCGCTTTAGGATACATGCGACAATGACTAGATTGAGCGCTTTAGGATGCGTACGACAACAACTAGATTTAACGAGCATTTGCTATGCCGGCCGTTGTTTTGGAGCAGAACGCTATAACATTTTGTAGCATTTCTGTTCATGGGAAGGGATGTCTTCCACTTCTGTTACTACTACCACTTTTGGAACGCCATGTCCTTTGCTTTTGTTTGGATCTATACATTAAACGATCTATAAAGCTGATCTAGCTGGCTAGCGCCCTTTCGTCTTGCTTTAGAAATGTATCTCTCATTTTTCCATTTCGTTGTATTATTTCGATTGGGGCGGCTGTTGAGCGGGTGCACACCAAATAGCCGAGGGGTTTATGGCTTTGAAAGCTGCTTCAAAACCTCTACTAGGCACATATTGTCTCGAGCAATGTTAAGCCCCCCCAAAAAATCATACAAGACTCAGGACTTATGCATGTATGGCTAAACCATTTTCAGGATATGACATGTGGCATCAACTTTCCAATTAACCCACACCATAACTTTAAGATTGATGCCATCACGCGTCATATTCTGAAAATAGCCCAACCGAATGTGCATATGTAACACCATGAACTGACATGATTATCTTAGACCTAAGTTGCCCCCTTATGGTCTACTTCACATACTAAAGATGTATACTATTCCGTTCCTTCAAGGTTTCCAAATTGATGCCAATTGGTGGCTACTTCATCTGGTACAACACACACGGGTCTTTTTGGCTAATGGTCATAGCTCGAGTCAGACTAACTGCACTCTAGGCGAGTTTATTGGTGGATTTTTGGGATATAATCCCGACCTCTTGATTGTTGAGCCTTAAAGATAACTCATTAATCGACTGCACCCCTTAAAAAAAGTTTCCCAATTGATAAGCCTTTGTCGACTCATTCGAATTTCTAAGGTTGAGGGGACAAATGAACCCATAATAGTGGATGCAGCCTTTACCCTGCGTAGAGAGAGTTGAGATGGATGCCCGCATAATACACAAGATTTCCGACGCTTGCTTAGGGTGTGTTTGGATGAGTGAATGGGGGTAGTACCTAGATCCGATGGTTCGGGATATGCCCTCGTTCAAACGTTTTGTTCGACGAATGGAACGAACCCCTTTGGGACGAGTTGGTTCAAGTTGAGAGAATATTCCACAAAGATCTTGAACCAACTCATTCGGCAAAATCGGTGGAACCACGCAGCACAGGGACGAGCTCGTGAGTTTTTGGCTCATTTGGCACTGTTTCGCGACGAAATAGCAAATCAAGCACTCTCTCAAGCGAAATAGCAAAAATGATACTACGGATGAAGAGGCATGCGACATGTGTCACTTGCCGTGCTCCAGGGCGCGATAGGGCCTACCGTGCCCCGAGGCCCTACACCAGCCTACCGCACCCCTAGTGCCCTACAGGAAGCCACGCGCACGCGGATGGATTTCTTATCTTTTGAACAGTGTCAGGAGTGTTTGGGATGGCTTCGGTTTTTTGTCCGAAAATGCTGAAAGCCGTCCCAAACGAGAGGCTTTTTCCACCAGTTTTCTCGGAAGCTAGAAGTCGCGTTATACGTGAAAAGGCCGAAAGCCGTCGCGGGCAGCTTCCCATAGCTCTGTTCCGGATTTACCCCTCAAGTTCACACGTAATTATCTGCTTTTGTCATCACATAAAATTCCCCTCCCAGCCAAATCGTAACCCTAATCCCCCTGCCCCGTTCTCCTGAGCCCCTCCTCTTCTTCCTCCCGAGCGGCGCTGGTGCCCCTCCTCCTCCTCCCGCGCTGGCCCCCTCCTCCTGTGCAGGCGTCGTCGCCTCTCCTCCTCCTCTTCCCCACGCGCCGCCGCTGTCCTCCTCCTCCTCCTCCTCCTCCTCACATGCACCTCCGCTCGCCTCCAGTTCCCTCCTCCTCCGACTCCCTCCCTCCCTCGAGCCGTTGGCCTCCTCCATCGACCTCGCCACCGAACCCCTTTCCCGCTGGCGGCGACGGCCCAAACCCTAGTCACCACCGTCTCTTTTCCCCCTTTTTTTTCTTCTTTTTTTTTCTTCTGTAAATATGTTGTTTTGTAATAATTGTTTATTTTTATTAATTATTTTTTGTAATAATTATTCATTGTAATAATTATTTTTTTAATAATTACTTATTGTAATAATTGCTTTTAATAATTATTTATTGTAATAATTATTTATGTAATAATTGTATTTAATTATGTTTATTACGTTGATTGTCATTAATGACGGTATATTGCGTTAATTAGGGTGTGTTGTCGCTAATCGTCGTTACATGCGATCAATTGTGGTAGTCATCGTTCATTACAGTTAATTGCGTTAATCGTTGTTAATTACCGTAGTTGACGTCAATTGCATTAATTGTCGTCAATTGCGTTTAGCGTCGTTAATTATCGTCATTTATCGTTAGTTCTCATTAAATATTGTTAATTGCGTTAAACGACATCAAACAAGCTGTTACTGTCCTTAGGGGCATTTTAGATATTTTTTATCTCAAAAGTTGCAGCCATCCTACTTAAAAGCCAAACAGCTAAACACTAAACCTTTTCAGCTCAACAATTCAGCCCTGTCGAAAGCCGCTTTTCAGGAAAGCCATAATCATGCCAAACGGGCCCTCAGTGAACAGTAGTTTCGTTGTTGCTACAGTGCTGGAGCTGAGCGGAGGAGCGTCAGATTTTCGGCTCACAGTGCAAATAATGTTACAACTACGAAAAATAGTGCTTAAACAGTACCAAATAGTATTGCAAATAGTAGTGCATTGTTCACTGTTCGCAAAAAACCCAGCACTATCGAGCAGCAAGGGAGGCCGCTGTCACGCCATGGCTGCGTGGCAGCTCACCTCTCGCAATTCGGGTGCACGGTTTGTTGGTTCTGCGATGGTTTTACGCAGTAAGGGTGCTCTTTTTACTATTTCATTCGTGGGAAGAATATTTGTGCTATTTCAGATCAAAACAGATACCATTTTAGCCAAAGACCCCGAGCTCGTCCACTGGTGTCGCGTGCGCTCACGTCCCTCCCGCGAAACACACAGTGCTCTCCTCTGGTTCCTCCTTCTCGCCACCGCGTTGCCTCTTGACGACGCCTGACGCCAATGTGAGGCGGGCGGGGCGCGGCGGCAACGTCCGGACGTGGGCGAAGGAAGAAGAAGGTGTGGAGCAAGGCACGGTAGTGGTCGGAGGAAGCGAGTGAGGCGCGCGGCGAGGTGGCGAAGGAAGTGGGGCAAGCGTCGTGATGGCGAGGAAGCAAGCAGTGGTGGTGGTAGAAAGGAGTGAAGAAGGCAAATAAATGGAAAGCAGAAAGAAACATGCGGCCAAGAAGAGAAGATAAATAAGAAAGAGAAAAAGGGAAAAGGTAAAGTAAATAGAGGACATAAAGGAAATGAAATTTTTCTTAATGTTTGAACAAAATAAAATTAATGTCGATGGTAATCACACAGCCACCAAGAAAGGTTACTACATTAGCCTCGTTCCTCTAACCAAACATGAAACACCAACTCGAACCATCTTGTTGTACTGTTCCATACAACTAATCAAACACAACCTAGTATCATCTCATACAACTAACCAAACACCCTACCTCAATCATCCAATTCAGGCACATCCCATTCAACCTCATCCCTCTAACCAAACACCCTTAATTTCCTGAAAAGGGAAACTTTAAATCTAGTTCATCAAATTAAATTGTTTAATTTAGACTTCATGCCTTCTCTTTTTCCCCCTAGAGATCACATAAGCTCACCCTTTCATCATAGCTGGGCCCATCCGTCAGTGGCTCTGCTTGCAGACCGGTCTCCGTGGTGTATGGTGCACGGTGTCCGGCCGCAGGAAATGTGGGACTATGTGAGCTTTCTTGATGAGAACATTTCCAGTGCTCCCAACAAAGTTCTTGCTACCGGTGCTCTCAGTCATAAAAAATGGTCCAAATGGTCATGAAAAATTCCAAAACAAAATTGCATAGATATGATATAATATAATCTATCTTACCATAAAATTCCAAATCTAAATTTGATCTACAGATTGAGAAGCAAAAAGGACAAATTATACTGAAAATGAAATCCAAAATAAAAAAGGTAAAATATAAAGCTACTATTCACTAAAAATTTTCTTTTTCGTTTCTCAATGTGTAGATCAAATTTAGATTCAAAATTTTGTGCCACGATAGATTATATTGTGCCATATCTATGCAATTTTTTTTTAAAAAAAACTTTGACTATTTAAACCTTTTTTTTTTTAATGAGTGGGAGCATAGCCAGAACTTTGTTAATGTTCTCCTTGCTTGACGTGAACGGTGGGCAACGGAGCCAAAGTCCAAACGGGGGAGCGCATGCAGCTGCAACTTGGAACTTGCTCTTCACCTTCCCCCTCAGACCTCTTTTATCTATCTCTACTACTTAAAAATTTGAGTTGGTGGTCGTCCATCCTCTCATCCTCTCACTTCTGTCTCTCTCTACTGACATGTGAGCCACGCTATCAACAAACTATCTCCTCGCATCGTGCGCTCCTGCTCCTCTCCCAGCATCACCTGCGTCGCCGCCTGCGTTTCCTCCTCCTTTGAGCCCTCGCCTCCACCCCCGCTCTTCTGCTCTATTCTGCGTGCGCCTCCGCCCCTCCCCCCTCACCGCTTTCATCGGTTGGATCTGGACGGGCATCACTTCCTCCTCTCCACCCCTACTTTTCTGCTCTATTCCGCGCGTCTTGATGAATTGAGATATATTATATCTACTCTAACTGATAAACTATTACATGAGATGTTTTGTAGCAACGGAAAAGACACTTAACTAGTCTTATAAATCCATCTTCTCCTTACCAAACTGGGAGACAACCTTTATAGGCTGGCCATGTGGCCTTTACTACTGGTCTCTTGCGTGACATCTTTCTCATTGCCCACCGAGCTAGCTATAATCCCAGATCCCATGGGGGTAATGTAACGCATCCTTAAATCACCGACATGCGTGCATCTTGTGCAGCGCCAATTCCAGAACGAAACCAAATCATTTGAAAAGCTTGAAGATTACTACTACTTTGTAGTATATATATATATATATGAAAAATACCAAGTTACGAATCAGTGCCGTGATATATAGGTAGAAAATGTCGCGACACTTGTGGGAAAATGATTATTAGTGTAGGGTTCATATTAGGCGAAATTGCTAAGTAAATTGTGGTCCATGGAGACAGTAATGATCGGTTTGCCGGGAGGATCGTTTGATGGCACATATATGGTGAGTTCTTTTTCGTACTGGTAGCAGTAGTATATGGTTACTTGGAGTGGCGGTTAGTTCAACGACATGCATACCACCGCCCAACTATGTACAAACTACAGGCACTTAACTGTTAACAAACATTTACATTTCTCTCCAGAAAGAGAGACTGGTGATCATTCGTTGGCAAGAAGAGTCGCGGCAAAATTCCTAGCGTGTGTAGTGGTGCACGCAATGCGTATGCATGTGTGGCGTCCATCCTCTTGTACTTAAAAAAAGACGTCCACGAGGAGTCGCAACTGTCTCATTTTCACCCAAACAAAAGGGAGAGAAGGCTCAGAGAGAGAGAGAGAGAGAGAGAGCATTCCAAAAAGATGTTTGTTCATAGGCAAAACAGAGCAATTCCACGCGCCAGAGTTGGCGATGCCCAACGGGGAATGTGTTCCGGCTCTTTGCGTGGCGTATATACCTGTGGGAGGCACATACTCCGGTTAGTTAGTTATGGGCAAATTTGTGCCATATCTAGGGATGCAGAGGCCACACCGTCTGAAAGCACTAGGCCTAAATGCCAACCACTGTCCATGCGTACAGATCCATTCTACAGGATTATATTGGGGCCATAAACCAGTTGCTTCAAAAATCTAAATGCCAAGAAATCATATATTTAAAGTGTTTTTTGGGACCACCTCCGTTGCTTTTGTTATTGGTTTGGTTTACTTCCCAAAGTGGACCATTTAACTTACAAGACATCTCTCTCTCTCTCTCGTGTACCAGTATCATGGAAGCCTTGCTAGATACCACATCCACATGATCCGTTGCACAATAGAGAAAAAGAACTAGCTAATGCATCACATGCTTGATGCCCCATGTTTTGATCTAATTGTGACTGCACAAGCAGCACATGCAGAACAGATTACGTATTAGGGGGAACTAAGTGTCACATGTAGGGGTGCAATTGGAGCGGACACGGTCGGATATCTCTCATCATGTATCATATTTTGTATTTTTTTCTCAGAGTCGGAGTCGGACATGAATAGTATCGGATATCCATTTCTCCATCCTATATTCGCTCCACGAGCCTTCGGTTGGTCGGTCAGACGGATATTGTCAGCTTCTTTTGCACTCCTACACAGGACATTAGACAATAGGGGTACAATCAGAGCGAACATTAAGAGATTAATCGTTGAGATGTGGAAGGAAAAACGCTTAGTATCCCTTACCCGCTCAGATGCGGCAACTCACCTATTTATTACCATGTTCCTAAGTGAAATCACAACATGTTTTCCTCGTATCATCTGATATACGAATACATACGAACGGATATTGCTCATCCCGCATCCTATTATGTATTTTTTCCTCGGAGTCGGAGTTGGATACAGATAGTACCGGATAACAATTTATCTCTTCCGTATTCGCTCCGCAAATTTTTGGTCGGTCAAAAATTATCCGCTCCATTTGCACCCAGTCACATGCAGCGTTGTGATGAATATGTTTGATCTAACCGCAATCATAGAAAGCTTCAAAAAATAGGAAAGGTCATGGTCACCTCTCAAGTCTATATTGAATAATATTAGTATTGTCATCTTAAGCAATCTGGATTTGACGGCCAATCTGTTAGATGGTCAGAATCGGCTGGTGGTTGTGTACAATCTTCATCTCCAAATAAACCAACACTTTGGTCACCATTAAACACCCAGATTAGATCGATCAATTCTAGTGGTAACTTCCAGAAATTCAGAACAACATCTTATTAGCTGAAACTGATGTATTTCGAGGACTGCCATCAAGAATGTTACTGCACAACAATTTAGTAACATAACATGCATTGAATAGTGTTTGGGAGGTGAGAGAGCAACCTCACTGACCACAAGATCCTACAGTGCTAGAAAGTATTTTTAACAAGTTAGCTGATCATTAATGGATCCCCCCCCCCCTCTAATTAGGGCCCCATCCTTGGGGGAGAAAGGGAATAATGAGGCGTGCATCACATTGGTTGTCTGCCCTGTGGAGCAGTAGTTGCCACTCTCACCAACTTCCTAACTAAGACAAGAGGAAAAGGGTGGTGCCTATTTGATTAATGCTACTGTTAATACTATTAATTTTTCTTTTGTCTAGGTTTCTTACTCATATATGCATATAGTGGAAATTTGCCACTGGATCATTGGAGTAGGAGGATTCAAGAAAGGGTTTAACAAGTGAAGATGTCTCACATGGGAGGTGTGGGCTTCAGTAGCTCATCACATGCTTATCAAATGGGGTTTCCTAGTAGCTACTTGGAGCAGGGAGGATCTTGTCCTGTGGGTGCAAAATCCACTCCAATCTCTACTTTCTCAATTTAAAATCAAGATGAGTTTAGGATTATGTAGTTTTGGTGTTGTTAGCACCGGCATGTGCGAGCTAATACTACACAAAACCGTGACACATCAAATCGTCCTGTCAAGTAGCATTGCAAATAACATGCATTTTCTGTATCTATCAAATATTTGTGAAACCTTTGGAGAGTTTTGCAGTAGCTACTCCGTGTGTTGACTATTTTTTTCTTCTTCTCATTGGCCTATTAGAGGCAAACTAATTAGTTGACCTTGAATGTGAACATAGGCTACCATGAGCCAAAAACTGGCTAATTCTTTGTTAGGCTTATCATTAATGCCATTTCACCTTGATGCAGAGAGCTGCCTAGCTAGCTATTTCCCACCTATGATTATGCACCAACACCATTGGCGGTGAGAGATTAACAAAGTGAGCTACCTATCTGCCCTATACCAACTAGCATGAATATACTTTCCAAATTCCTTGCAACCTTTTCAGAGTACTATAATTCGACATATACAAACGCCCACTTGGTGAATGACTATTTTTGTTCTTCAAAGCAAAGACAAAAGATTACAAAATTACCAGACTGGTTCTTTCCATATTGATTAGAAGAAAAGTAAGGTGTCATGTGAAGGAGCCTCAGTCACATGCTACTCTACAAGAACAGGTTGTTGCTTCCCGGAGGAACAGGTCACCCTTAGTTTTTCCTGTAGCCCATAGGATCACATAATACTTTTTCATCGCTTATTACCTTTTTAACTCTTCTTTTGTTGAGCAAATGTAGCCAGCTTGGGAAATCACATGCATCGATACGGTTAAGGTGGAGTTGTAATCAGATCACATGGGGGGAAATTGTTTCTTTAAAGAACGTCAAAATGTATTCTTTGGATGCTGTTGGGTGTTCCTTTTCATAATACAACTGGTTTAAGCAGAGTACTTTACACTGAGTGTATCTTGTTGAAAATGCATATTTCGTAAAAAAATGTTTTTAAAGATAGTTGAGCCACCTCTAAATTGCTAGCCAATTAAAATTACAAGACCAATTAAAAGGACATACTTGTAGCAAATAGGCTCAAGTCTCTCTAAATGTACAGTTGAAGAATAGCTAGCCGGCTTCACATATATACGTCTCTCTTTACCTTCCTTTTCTTGACTTCAAGAAAGAGATGTAGGAAGGGTATATTCTTTTCTTGGGTCACATCCAATCCATCTGTTTCGTAGGGAAAAGAGAGAGAGGACGAATTTACAGCTAAATTGACATGTACTGACTAATGGATGTGAGTACAGTTAGTCCTGCAAGTGGGTGGGTTCTACTTCTAGGAACGAGCTGCTAAATGCTAATTAAGTGGTTGGTTTTGCATCCGGATTAAGCATTGCATGCCCAGATGTGAGATTATTGGCCTGCTTGATGGATGATGTGTACATGCATAGATTCCATTCTGCAGGCCCCACATCTAACGGCATACTATGATCCGTCGAAAAAGAAACAACTGTGCAGGTTCTGTTTCTGTTTACAGCGATCGACAGGGAGGCATTACTCATGAGATATCTACCTGAACACTGAATCAGGTTGCAAATATTTCCGCGTTCCAAACATAGCTGTACTCAATTAAACTAATTCATCTAAGGTGTAATACTAGCACATTATTTACAGTAAACTAGGTAGATTTGAGTCTGGAGTGGTGCTGCATGCCTCAGGGCATTAGATTGGATCTACTGAACACCCAACCCTAATCAGCATCTCTCTGAAAATTTCAGGATTTTTCTCTACCACAATAAACACAGATACATACACCTCTCCTCATCCATATATCCATCCAAGCTTGCCTTGGAGCCAACCAATAATTCATCACCTCCAAGTACACATGGAGGCATGTGGCATTCAAAACATTTTAAACTGGAGGCTGGTCCCCGGTGCATTTCTGGACCTAACCAAAGGCGACGAGCCCCAAAGCCGAAAGAGAGGGACTAGTACCGGACCAGAACACGCCGCAGCGCGCACACATGCCAAGAAACCTTTGCCTTCTTCCCTCACCTCACCTGTGATTCCAACCCAATCCAGGCAAAAGGCGAGGTGAAAACCGGCAGGAAGATGTAGTACCCTTAGATTTGTAGTATATCTTAGGACACTGGCCAGCCAGTGCCAGTGTAACGTCTGAATGAATGATCATGCATGTGTGACGTGTTGTTGCATCCGCTCGTGTGCTGTGCTGTCGTGTGTGCATTTCCAGTTCAGGGCGAGCGCCCCAGCTGCATGGGCCAAACGACCACATGCATGTGTGGCTGTGTGCCCCTAGCTTGTAATTGACACAGTGGTTTATTACTCTGTTTCATTTTGCCTCCGTCTTTTTCTCCCTTTTTGTGTATGTGTGTGTGTGTGTGTGTGTTGATTCATGTGACGGTGATAGTTTTATTGGGAAGAAAGGAAATGTGGAGCATCTCAATCTAAAGGGAAAGAGTGAGGCGTCACACACCCAAAGATCCAAAGGTTGGGGGGAAGTGGCCCATCTCCTGATCCCTTACTGAAGTGGTTTAGGTTGGGGATGGTTGCCGTCCAGCTAGAGCAGAGAGAGACAGTTAGGTGCTCTCCTCCTCCTCCTCCTCCTCCTCCTCCTCCGCGCTTGTGGGATCGGATCAGGGTGCCCACCTGTCAGTGCACAGAGAGTGGGCTTCTCCGATAAACCAGCTTAATCATCGTAATATGCACTAAAAGCCGTCTCTAATAACCCATAAGCTGAAGGTCTCAAAAAAAAAAAAAAAGCTGAAGCTAGCACAGGATGGTTGAAAGACTGATTGCCTGTTACTAAATGCTACTACGTCGTTGTTCATGGCGGACGTTGTTTACTGGAGTTATGATGGTCCTTCTACGGCAAGGTGTGACAATTCATAACGAGATAACCAAGGATGAGAGATTTCACGCTTATTCAGTGTCAGGCTTGACCCATCTCCACGCATGCCGCACGATTTAGCAGAACTGATTTGAATTGGACAGGTCCATCTTAGGACACCACTCATGTTTGATCCAATCATATGTGCAAGGGCAGCAAGGCGACAAGTGGCTACCATTTCTCACTTCATTCGTTCACTATGTACTCCACGTGACCTTTATCTTCTAGTCTGTTTTCTTTTCCCTTCTATTCAGATAATTTTTGAGCTAGGCAAAGAACTTGACTCCATGCAAGAGATTTCTTTAGCTAAAAAAAACAAACTAATCCACCCCAGTGAAGACTGGAAACCGCTAAAACTGGTAGTCGCAAGCTGGAAATTGCTAAAACTGAGTCCACGGGCCTGTTTGAAACACACATGAGAACTTTAAGGCCCCGCTTGGAACATGGTTTTTTTAGATTCCTACAGGAAATTGAACTTTTTCATGTGAAATTGTTTGTTCTAAACCTGCTTAAAAGCCGAGTTTTCCGTCTCTCCCTACTTACACTCCAAATATTGACATGTAAATGGTCATTCAGAGTAGGTTCTGAAGATTTTGTCCCAGCCCAAGTATTTCACTATGGAAGACTTCCATAGGCAAATTTCTCTATATTTTTCTTTTGAAATTCTTTTGTTCCAAACGGAGGCTAAGGCTACATGTACAAACTGGTTCCTGGGGAGTACTAATCCAAGTTATTATTTACCTGACGTTGAGCTGGCCAATCGCCATTTGGTAAGCCTGGACCGGCCGGGGCTGGCTGGCTGCACCAAACGCATCGCTAGCTGCAAGACGCCAAGGCACGCAGGGCCAGGGCCAGGGCCACATCACATTCATCACCGGACAACGCCATTAGTGCCGCCCATCGAACACAATGACCCACAATCGCTTGTCATGATTTAATCAACAACCCTGCCTGCCTCTCAGATCAAGTACACACTTCCAAAGCTACCGGGGGCCAATAGTTGCAGCTTTTGGCCATTCTAGGTTTCAGTACTGATATTCTAGGAAAATCGCGTGTTCCACACCCAGCCGACGAGCAGCATTGCACTTGATTATCTTGTGGATCTGAATGAATGAAGTTTACTCGCTTATGATCGTGTAGTAATGCAAAGAATAGCTTAATGAAACTTTGCAACTTCTGCTAGATTAACAACGACAGTATATGGTATGACTACATCAAATACACCGCCACTTCCTGAACTGTGGTAGATGACGAGAAAAAGGGAAGGCGACAATACTACATAGGCTCGAAAACTGCTGATATGAATCAGCGCAAAGCAAGGCCTGGAAGCGTTTTAGATGATAAATAGAGATGGGTAGCTTCAAAGCCTGGAGAATCATTGGGAAGATGGGCTACTGTACTGCCACGGGTTGAACTCGATGGAACTGACGTCTGTCTCCTCGCCGACGCTAGAGCTGTCTATGGCAGCCCGGTGTTCGGTGTATTTGCCATTGTATTCATACACCTCCAGGTCGCCCCAGGGAGTAGGGAGATTTCATTGGTCAAGTTAAACCAATTTGGAGTAAATTGCTCGCCCTTGGCCTCTCGAGTTCTTTCTCAGCTCTCTGCTGTTCTTCAAGCCTGAAAGTTTGCATCAACACAAGGAAACCACAGACCTCAAATTCCAATGTCGATTGTAAAGTGAACTGCTAAATGCTCATCAACAGCAATGCAAAGGGTAATTACCTGCTCTTTTCTGCACCAGATTTAGACATGTCACCCTTCTCGAGGCGTATCTGTCAGGCCTCAATCGAGTCTGATGCCAATAGCTTCTTAGGTGCCGATCGAAGCTATTTATTTTGTGCGAAGTATGTATACTGGTACTTGTCATTCGGTGGAGTAGGATCAACTCTCCAGATCTGGGATAAGTATAAATTTGATTAGTTCAGTGGATATCCGCAAATGAGACTGCAGTATTGCCTGAATATAACAAGCATCCTCTCAACAAACGAATATTGAAAGAAGGGAAAATTCCCTACATACCACTGAGAATTGTCCCGATCCTGGATTTGCCACTAGAAAAAGTTCGATTCCCTATATGTCAATGAGTCTCTTTTTTGTACCCCTCTGTGTCACTTCCGTTAGCACGCTGTGTGAGCGCTGTTAAGTGGGCCGTGAAATGACACTTTTAGTCTTCTTCCCCTTCTTCCTCTCTTCAATTTCTTCCTCTATCATAGCCACCGAATCCACAACTCCTGCTGGCCTCCTCCCTTTGTCCCGCTGGTGCCGCCGCATCCCCACTTCCCCATCAGAGTGCTCCCCTTTGCGCACTATCCCTCGCCCTCGACTGCCTCCACTCTTCTCCCCCCACCCGCCAGCCACGACACTCGCACTAGAGCCACAGCCGTTCGACAGGGTCATGGAGTCGTTCATCTCTCTCTCTCTCCCGTCATCGACGGAGCTCGAGTGCGAGCGTGAGCAAGCGCACCTTGTAGGATCTAGAACTCGGAGGTGGGGAAGAAGACAACGACCTCTTGCTCCGGCTGGCGAGCACGTCTTAGAAGGGAGAAGGTGGCAGGGCGGTCGGTCGGGTCGGCGGCACCGGACGTGGAGGTGGAAGGAAGGGACGAATGGCGATGATGGCTTGATCTAGATCGGATCTGGGCATGTGCAGCGGTGGACTCCTCCGCCGCCTTGTGCTCAATCGCGTTGGGAGGAGGTTGAGCCGCTGGTTCTTGCGGTTCAGCGGAGAGGAGAGGGATGGGCACAACGGTTGGAGTGCGATGGGTAGGTGATGGAATGGCGGTCGGTGTGGTCGCCATGGTTGGGGTCGAGTTGTCTCGGTGACAGGAGAAGAGAGAGAGGGGAGAGTAAGAAGTGTAATGTGCTGACATGTGGAACCCGGGTATTTTGGGCATATTGATACAAATCGACAACATTTTGGGGTTAACGGCAATGAGACCTAACGGAAGTGATGGCAGTGGCATGAAGGGGCATAAAGAAGAAACGCAGTGGCATACAGGGAATTGAACTTTTTCAAGTGGCAAATCCGAGATCAAGATAACTCTCAGTGGCATATAGGGAATTTTCCCTTGAAAGAAAGCCTTACCTCCTTTAGCTCAGTTCCTGGAAGAGGATCGCCTTCTTGATCGCATGGCTGGCAACTCATGGACTGATTCCATTTGCCTGTCATCATTATTTTGGGTTCTTCCGCTGCACTATATACATACCCATCCACCTCGTATCGGCCAGCCCTGAAATGAAACGTAAATTGAGACAGGCCTAGACAAAGCATTATGAACTAAAGCTTTGGAGAAATTACAAAGGCAAATGAATAGAAGACCACAGAAAAATATTTGAACGAATTGTCCACCCTTCCCAAATAAAATCAGTGTCCACATGTAAGAGGCTGCATTCAATGTCATGGTAAATGATAATGGATGAAATTATGGTATAAAAATGCAAGGCTGAATAATAAGCTACAACGGTTTTCACTCAACCAAAAATGCATTAGCACAATGAAGGTCGGTATCAGCATACCCAAACCAGCCGCATGGCTGGAAATAAAGCACAACTTTGTCTCCAGTTGTCAGGTTAGTCATGACCATCTCTCCAGGAGAGTCAGCCCAAGTGCGCCCAAATATCAAGTTGTTGACCTTTGTTGGTGGTGGTACCAATTCCAACACGTCACCGGATCTTTTAAGAGTTACTCTAGTCCTGTATTGCAGAAACAAGATCATTCAGGTATTAGATTTACATAACTGGTTTCTACGTAACCTTAAAAAAGGTTTGTAGTTTTGTGACTTTTGTCCATAAGCCCAGCAGTACAAAAGCTTTCAAGACATACAGATCAGATCTCCATGGAAGCAATTAGAGCTCAAGCAATTTACCTTCCAACTGGATAAATTTCCAACGAGTTTCCCAAGAATTTGGTCTTCAACTTTGATGTAATGTCATAAGTAAAATGCTCATTTTCAGCATGAGCTACACCCATTGGAGGGTGATGGCTTACCTGACAAAATAACATTACACAAAAAAAATATAAAAAATAACATACACTAGACAAAATGCAGAATAAACATCATTCGTTAACAACAGTTATACGCAAAAGGTTTCTGCAATGACAATATTTCACATTACTAACCTGCTCAGCAATAAATGTAATACCCTGGTGGTTAACCATCTCATATGTTTCTCCGAGGATGGGATTGAAAGGTTTCCATGTACGCTGGTATGCAAAGTAGACCGATACAGCCCATGTAGCTGAAAAGTTTGGTTAAAAGCTCAGATAACCAGGATATGGCATTGAAACAGTGTTGCAGGTGACGGAAGGGCCAAACTTACAGGCATATACCAAACGCATGTACGGATCCTCACATTCATCGGCTTTGTCTAAAAGTTCACAGTATTCCATCAACTGCATTCAGTACAAACAGCTATAATTAGCAGGTGATCATCATATAAAAGATGTAGGAAATTTATTGTCTCTATGAGGCTTAGTTAAGAACAGGATAAGAAGAGATACATCAAAGAATGACTGACTAAATTACAGTTTTTAACGGTAATTAACAACAGAATCTCACGGGATTATTTGACTCCTGATTTTCAATATTTAACCTGACATTACAATAAACCAAATTTGTACTGCCAAACACAGAAAGAAGACAATATGAAGTGGCATCCTAGGTATACATGTACTTAGTAGTTTTGTGGCTACCCAAGGCACTGTAGCAGGCGTGTGAACAGTGGCAGTACTGTAGCAACCAAGGATCACATAATCGTTCCGGTCACAATCCCGCTGACTGGCCAGTACCGGTAACCGTTCGGTTACCGGTCAAACCGGGTTTTTCCCGGATGAAATTCGCTCAAATTTACTTAAAAACCATCCAAAATTCGAAATTTAGAATTTGAATTTGAAAAACCCAAGAAAACCGGCCGGGCTTTCTAATCCGGCCCTCCGTAGCGATTACCGCAGTAACCAATCCTGGTAGCAACTCTTGAATAGTACTGCCCACAATTATTAAGAAGGATTTGTTATTTAGGAATCTATCTATTAAGTGTTTGATATTATCTATTAGTTAGACAAGTTATTATTAGATTGGATTGTTATGATCATCTATTTCATATATTAGAGATATATTTCTTAGGGGTCAAGTCAGACCATCTCTATAAGAGGGGTGTTTGGTATTATCTATTAGTTAGATAAGTTATTAGATTGGATTGTTATGATCATCTATTTTCTATATTAGGGATATATTTCTTAGGGGTAAGTCAAGCCATCCCTATAAGAGGGGTGTTTGGCATTATTTATTAGTTAGGCAAGTTATTAGATTGGATTGTTAGGATCATCTATTTCCTATATTAGAGATATATTTCTTAGGGGTAAGTCAAGTTATCCATATATTTCTTATGGTTAAGCAATGAATAAACAAAATTCCTAGTCTCTCCCCCTCTTCTTCAATTAAGCCTCAGAGTTTCTCTATCACGTCAGGGAAGAGCTCGGCCGGTGATTAGACCAGGGCGAGTGCTCTACCCTCGGTCCTCGGACCCGTACCACAACATTTGGTATCAGAGTCACTCACCATGACTTGCCGAGTTACCCTTGGTTTATGGGGCCGAGTCACCGTGTGACAGAACCATTGCTATCTGCCAGGAGATCCGACACATATTGCAGGGGGTGATAACTGACAAGGGACAAGGCAAAGGAGGCAAGTTGTGTCGCAGCAAAGTCGCCACCAAGGATCAAAATCCCATCAGTAACCGGAAATCCCGGTGGGTATCGGTATGAAAAAAACCAGCCGGAATTTTCAAATTTAAATTTGAATTTATGACTACATAATGCACTTCCTAAATTGATTTAGACCTTTTTTGTGCTAGATTACCTATTGTATGAGCTAAATATGCCTAAATTATTGTATGAGCAAGTCCCAACATCCTCTAATTAATATTTACATTATTCCTATAATAAATATGCTTGAATTATTGCACTTCCTATAGATTACCTATTGTATTAGCTAAATAAGCCTTTTTTAGGCCTTATGTATCAGGATTGTTACTTCATTAAACACTTTCTAATTAATATTTGCATTATTCCAATTGCTAATTACCCATAACCGGTTTTCTCTTTTTTTTCGGTTTTGGTTCCGGTTTTTCCAGTTTTTCAAGCGTTTTTCCCGGTTTTGGGCGGTAACCGGTTTCAAAAGCACCTTAATTCAAATATCAGTTTTTGAATTTCATCCGGTTTTTTCCCGGTAACCTACCGATTACCGTTACCGGCCTCCGAGCGGTTTTCCAACCAGTTTCGGGATTTTAATCCTTGGTCGCCACCACTGTCACTACCCTCACCATCGACGACTTCTCTTCAGGCTTCGTTGCCCTTGGCTGCACCATTGTTGCCTTTGCCAAGGAAGAAGGTTACCGTCGTCCAGCAGCGGTCCTCTCACACACCGCCACCGAGGTCGTGCCTTGAGTGCGGTGCACAACGGTTTGTCTATGGGGTCAATGACATCGTCGCTCTCTCCTACAATTATTGCATCTCGGGCGAGAAGGATGCTACTGCTGCCCCGCACCGATTGCCTTTGCCGTCGACGACTTCTAGGGCATCAACCAACGCTAGAGGGTTGTTGTCCCCGATGTTGCTCATCGAGGCTTCGTTGATCCTCGTCTACACAACGTTGTCATCATACCCTCTCATCAACATAGGGTTACCAAGGACTTCAATTGTAGCCATCACCATAGCACTATAGCAGTCGCATAAACAGTACCATGGACTGTAGCTGCTTATGAGCAGTGCTGCCCATAATTATTAGGAAGAGTTTATTATTTAGGAATCTATCTATTAAGTGTTTGGTATTATCCATTAATTAGGCGAGTTATTATTAGATTATATTGTTAGGATTATCTATTTCCTATATTAGAGATATGTTTATTAGGGATCAAGTCAAGCCATCCCTATAAGAGCGACAACATTGTATCAGGTATGGTTAAGCAATGAATGATCGTTTAACCTTACCAAAGTAATAGTTGTCTTGAAAAATTGTGACTAAGAAACAACAGCAAAATATATGGTAACTCGAAATATTGTTTAACCTTACCAAAGCAATAGTTTTCTACAGGGGCCAAATACTACTAGATTTCTCCAGAGTCCAGATTATACTAAATAAATGGGCATAAAAGAATTTTCAGTGCAGAGGATCAAACAACTACATACACTTTCTTCACAGGTACAAGGGCTGGGCTATGATGTAAAAACCTTGAGAACAACAGTCAAGAACTTAGTAGTACAAACCTCTGCCATTTTCTGAACCACTGTCATTGGCTCAAAAATGATGACTGGAAGTGTCACAAGTGACGAACATCCGATCCTATGTACTTGTGCATCATCTTCCAATAACTATCACGATCCTGTAAGTTAACTGCAGTGTCAAAAACAGCATAGAAGTGCAGAAATCGACACAATAATGTTGTACAACTGAAATACAGAGGGGACTCCAAATGATTTGTTAGAATTATTTACTTTAGCTAATAAACCAAGCAAACTTATCAATGATAATTACCTCCAGAAAGAACCTTATACGCAAGTTTAGTGCACAACATGAGGGTTATTACTCACTGATCAGCCATATTACTCATTGATCAGCCATGATGCAGGTCATTACTCATTAATCAACCATGATGCAAATTATCATAGGTCCATAGCAGCGAATAGTACAATGCGACTTATCGTTTGATGGAAACCAACTCCAATATATATGTGATGCCAATTTCTCATTATTAATAGAACTTACAGAATTGATCCAACAGTTATGGAATGAGTGCGGCTGTCATTAAGGGCTCACCTTTCAATATTCAGGTTCAATATTCAGGTTAAAATAACATTCAACAACAGATACAATTTTTTCCACACGTCGTTATATGATTCGTGGACCATGACTGAACCCAGATCATAAATATGACTTAGGTAAACATCTGACCAGTTAAATAAATTGAGGTAGGGTCCAGTTGACTAAATAGGTGATATTTTGGCAAGTAAATGACTAAAATTAGTCCCGTATGAAATATCACATCTGAATCCAATTAGTAAAACTAATGCATCTATGGAGTGCTTGTGAAGAGTGCACACCTGACATGTTATAATGAAATGTCAGTATGACACTAAAGGACACAAGATATTCTTGAGACTAATAGGAGAGTACTGATCTCAAATTAAAAGGGAGAGTAATATGGTGATTTCTGAGCATGCTTAGGGGGTTTTGAGATGCACATGTTGTAGAACATAGTTGTATGTCTAGTGCAACAAAGAGTTAGTTCGGGTTTTAGGTATAATTTTAGTACATTTAGTTGACTTTAACCCAAAGGGTTGAACAGAATGTTTTTTTAATCATGTCCAACTTTTGTTATCAAAGACTTCTGATAACGTTATGAGATGCACTTGTATAGCACCACAGTAGCCCAAAACACATCATACGTAATTAATAATGCAAAAGATGTGCAGACACCCACAAGCAAGCTTCAGCAATGAATTTCTCTTATGAAAGTCTGAAGCTTCATACAAAATTTATTCCTGACTTTTTAAGCGTTTAAAAATAATTTATGCTTATGTCTTTCCCATTATAAAGTTACTATTTCTCGTTAATTCACTTATCCTCACCTCCTGCTTCCATCGCCCCTCAAGCCTCTGCTTCTGCATCTTCCGTGCCTCCATCTGGGTTAATAACTTCAAGCCCTTCATAGCTGACCAACCTATAGACAGCATATAACTCATTACAAAGTGCCAAGTAACGACAAAACAATTGTTTTTCTACTAAAAAGCGATATCTTTACAACGGAGATCAACTGGCAACCAATTGCCATGCACATTAGAGAAGAATTAATTCCCAAAAGGCAAAACATACGAATAAAGTGAAGAGGCGCCAAATGTTGTGCATGCCAAAGGGGAGTTTAGTTTAGAGTAGGTCAAACCTAAATCTACTTCCCGCCATTTGCCTCAGAATTCAGTGCAAACCACATCCTATCTGCTTTGAATTGCACACATACAAACTGCCTGTATTTCAAAATCACAACAATTACCATATCCTCTTCGAGGCATTACATAGTATATACTACATCCAGAAAAGGGAATGAACTTTCAACTAATCGTTCACTTTCACATACTATAAAGTACGAATTGATGGCTTGACATATTTAACACACAGATCATTATATCTCTTCGGTATTTCTACAGATAAACAACTATACAACTACTAAGCTACTCATCTAACAGTGCGATCACCAAGCTACTCATCAAACGATACCATATAAAACTATGATCACTAAAGCCCTGAGCTTTAAACTTAATTAAAACGCGCGGTTCACAATTCGTCAGGTTCAACGCGCGGGATTAACACCACCCACCAGCTGGGATCGGGCGCAGGAGTGCCAGATCACGAGGCCAAGAGGCGGCGATCCCGACCGATCAGCTCGCGTAGGGTTATAAACACAAACCCCGAAAAACTGGGAGAGCTTGAGGCGGATCTGAGGATACGGGGAGGAGGCAGGCCGGCGCGGAGACTCACCCGTTGACGGATTTGTGCACGGCGGTGCCCCAGCTGCGCACGCCGGCGGCGATCGAGGAGAAGAACCTCCGCCGCCGCCCGACGAGGCGGCCCCGCCCTGGTCCTGGATCCCATCGCCGGCGATCTGCGTGGGTGGGGTGGGGTGGGGGTTCAAAGAGAAGCGCGTGCGTCCGCGCGTAGAGGAATTCGGGGATATGTTAAGGTTTGGGTGGGCGCAGCAGGAGGCGGCGGCGGCTACCTACGCAGGAGGTAGAGGAGCGCGTCTGGGGAGAGCGGGGCGGAGGCAGCGATGGCGACGTCGCCGTGCGGAATAGAGTACGATGGGAATTTGGAACGGCCGCGGGTGGCGAGAAGAAAAGGGCTGCGGCGATGGACGAACGGGGCCGGGCGCAACGTGGGTGAGGTGAGCGGGCGAGATGACCACGAGCCCTCGCCGACATTTTTACCCGTTTTGCAATCCCAAAGTTACCCCGTTTGTCAGTGGCCACACTGATGATTCGTGATCTCTTCCCTGCGAAGTTTCAAACTCTCAAATGGAGTCGTTGACCCATTTTCGGGAAATCAAGGAATTCGATAGCAATTTCTCCTATGAAGCAATTACGCTGTTCTTGGAAATTTTATGCCTGTCGTTATCGTAGATCAACTCTTATATGTAGAAGATTTTTTTTTTCTCCTCGACGGTAGAGGATCAGTGGGACGTACTAACATACCTAGTGGGAACTGAAATGAAATGGTAATGCAATACTCCGTAGACCATGTAGTCCGATAGAATTGAAATAATCATTTTTTAAATTCTAAAATAGGCATGGTTTAGTCTTATACTGTCTAGTCAAGTGTTGGGTAGCAGTTTATAAAATAGAGTTCTTGACACTCCTTAAAACATATGACTTATGGTATGTGGTAACATGAGGAAGACTATAGTTAAAGTCACACACACACATGGACGCACGCGCGCCCATATTTTTGTGTGGCAATCACGCGACTTGCGACGCGCAACCATGAACCTAGTCCACCTTTCTTTTACTAACCGTGCATTTCTCTCTCTCCTTATAGACAAGTGTGGTCGAAATAGTATGATCAAAGCCATAGACCAGTGTGTTTGAAATAAAGTGGTAGAAACACAGTGGTCGAAGCCATAGACCAGTGTGGTCGAAATAATGGTCGGATCCATAGACCAGTGTGATCGAAATACACTGGTCGAAGGTGTAGACCAATGATCGAAGATGTAAACTATGTGTAACCAGGAACTGATAAATACTGCTTAATTACCATTAATTAGTTTTGAATTAGCCGTTACTAGTGATTTAGTATGTATTTTATTATGCAGTTACTAAAGAGTAATTATCTCGACCTTAAAAAGATCCAGAGACAAATTGATTCACTTCCATGTTCTTTTTCTTCCTCTCAGTTCTTTTGTATTGAAGAGTTGTGCTGTTCAACCAAGTCATATCTTCTCCTCGGTGTGGGAAGGAGGATGAGTGGGTATCTCCGAATTATTATCGCAGAATTCACCTGCACAGGGCGGTAATAAGGTTTATGGGCAGTACATCTGCGTGACCGCTCGCTTCACTGCTTTATCTACATTCTGCACTGCTTTGAGTCTGTGTTGCTTCCTGTTCTTCATTAAGTTCAACTATAAGTTGGTTGTGCGACTAAATTATTATATTATAATCTTATTATTGTGTATATTTAGAAGTACAATTAGTTGTCTGTTGTTAGTATTGCTTTATGTATCTCTAGTTTTATGTGATCTTTGCCTCGTAATAAAATCTGGAATTAAAATATTGTCCATATTTTCAACCTAATCAACTTTTTTGGTAATTTTTCAGTGTTGATTTGGTGTTCCAAGATCAATCGGCTGTGTTCGCGTCAAAAAAAAACGACTGTGTGAAACTGCTTAAGCTAACTAATTAACCTCGAGGTCTAGGAGGATAGCCAGGCCTTTCCCCCATATGTTTACACGAGAATAAAGCTAGTGAGATAGTGGGACAGCAAGGCCTAGTCCTGGCGATTCCAGATGGCCTGGCCGGCTGATTAGTTGGCTGATGACCCCTACGCACTGCCCTTTTGAGCTGGTCCACGATCAATGATCGCACGCTGCCAAAACGGCAACTCCTCTCCTCGTCCTTTCTGGCGACTGATGATTGTTCCTTCGGACGTCGCACATGCACGGCTGCTGGATCTTCGCTGCGACGACAGCGAGAAGTACCTCGCGATTTCATGGGCCACCGTAAACGTGCGCAGCCACAAACTCGCAAGCTGTTTCTTTCCACACTAGGCTCGTTTCTTCACCAGCTCGTCCTCCGCGTGGTGAAGCCTATCACGTAGATTCAGTCTAATAGGCCCATCATGCCATTGTGCCCGTGTGATGGGCCTCAGAAAAATAGTACTAGTAGTAGTACTCTCTCTACGGCTGCCGACTGGGGCCAAACAGAAAAACTGTTTTTATGAGCTGAAAAAGGAGCGGTAGCCGATGCCAGTAGCTTTTTCTGAAATATTGTTTATCAATTTTGTTCTTTATCGGACTGTGACTGTTTCAGTTGTAGAAGAAGGACGAAATATCTCAAATATTTTTGAGAGTTCTTAATGCATGTTTGTGGGCTGATTTAGCATAAATATCATTGTTTTTTATTCTTTTGCAGAAATATTGATCAAACGACTTAATTTTACTAAGTTTCAAACAATTGTGAAACATTTTGCAACATAAAAAAAATCACGTATGTATTTGCTTGTATTCTTGTAGTTCATGTTGAGATCATGTTCATGTTCTTTTTCGGATTTGTAACACACTAACACACAAATTGTAACATTTCGGATCCAACAAAAAAGTGTGATTAACCAAATTGTAACGAATTATTGTACTAAGTTTCAAACAATTGAGCAACATTTTGCACCATCCAAGATCACATGTAGATATGTATGTACACGATTTCAATTAATATTTTACAATGAATAACCCATGTGCATAAATCAACCAAATATGAACTTTTCTTTTGTACCGGCAAACTAACTCATTCCAAAGGCGAAGGCGGCATGTTGGGAGGATCATCTGTGTGCGGAGGTGAAGAGCTGAAGTCAATAGTTGGGAACACTCCAGGTGCCCGCTCAACAGGTTTTATCAACAACAATTGTGTGGAATCACCAACGGCATCAGCCCATCCATAATGAGGCTTGACCCTTGTAGATAACGCACAGACCGATGAGATCGCAACCCTTGATCAAGTTACTATCAGTGTTCCTCTAGACGTGCCTGGGTGTGAGGCGCTAGTCAAGCAGCAGACTAGTGCCTAGCGCCTATCGCCTATCGCCGCTAGGCGGGATAAATCGGCTAGGTAGGAGGGTTGAGCCTAGCGCTTAGGCGGCTTAGGTGGGCGCCTAGGGCAACATTGGTTACTACTAATCTATCTGAAATAATTCTGGATATGACAGAAAGAACAAAATAAAACCAGATCTTGCTCATAGTATTATTGGAAATATGCCCTAGAGGCAATCATAGAGATGATTATATTACATTATGTTCATAACATTGGATAATGTGTTATCTTGTTCCTAGAATTATATCGTTAATATTTGTCATCAAGTATGTGACTTGATTGTGAAACTCTGTATTTCTGCGATAATTATTCTTAAACGTTCCCTAGTCGGAAACATATGAGGACACATATGAATAGACTAGCATATGTATTGGTTGATGACCATGTTTCACAGGTCATAGATATGGAGATATCAAATCAATAATATGGACACATGTTAGAGAACATGGTGTTGGATAAGACCCACCTTGAGACACTATTGAGATTGTTATGATTCTATGTGTCGTTAGTTGGTCTCAAGCAATGATGATGTATAATCCTTAGACCTGAGATCAACATGGTTTCCTACATGTCTAATAGCACTCTTAGGGGTTGCCAAATGCTACTCCGTAATTGGGTAGTTATAAAGGTAGCTTTCGGGTATGCTATGAAACATGCGGAGGAATTGTGCAGTCGGATATGGATTTGCCCTCCTAACATAACGGAGAGATGTCTCGGCCCTCGTTGTGGTCGAATAAAGAAAGTGCATGGCCATGCCACTAGTGGTCGAAGTGTCGACCACATGAAGTTATTCGACACTTGATCGAAAGTTTTGAACAGTCCATGGATGACATGTTATCTCACCTGGAGTTCAACCAGATGTCGTGAGGCAAAGGGAGAATACACAAGCAGATCGTTAAGTTCCCGAAGTCGTAGACTGGCTGAAGTCGTAGACTGGTCGAAGTCGTATGGAGATGCGACCAGTCGAAGACTACTCGAACATAATCACCAACCTGGTCGTGAGGAGTTGCAAATTGGTCGTAGTTAGGTACTAAGCTGGTCGTAAAGAGTTACTGAACTGGTTGTAACTAATTATGAACCGGTCGTGACTAAGTACAAGTGGTCGTAAGTGATAAGGACACAGTCGTAGATCATATTGCATTAAGGTTCGTCAAATATTCGTGTGTGTTCGAGAATCGTTATGTGTCGCTAGGTACCACGACGACTCGTGATCGTGAAAGAGTTTAGAGTCACAACCGATTACACACGAACTTATAGGGTCACACACACTTAAAGGGCTGGGATTTGATTTGGATGGAGATCCGAATTCTTATAGGCCACGAGTTCCTAATGGGCCACAGGTTGAGGACCCAATATGGATGCCTATATATAGAGGGGCGGTGGCATAGGGTATTTTTTTTATCAATCTTTCTGGAAGAAATCCCAAAACCCTAATAGCCACGCTCTCCTCAACCACGTCGCTGGCGCTAGCACTCCTGCGCGTGGTGTCCCTGCCCCGTACGTGTGGATACCTTGGAGGTGTTGTTGCGAAGCATCAGCACTAGGACGATCCGCGACTCACGATGTTCATCGGAGTAGGAGGAGAAGGCGCGCGACAAGTACGACTACGACTGCTTCAACTCGCTACATCAACTCTACTTCCGCTACGAGTCGGCACGTCTAGTGGTAATCTCGTGATCTATTACTAGCGGATGTTCCTTGGTTGCGCGGTAAAATTTTTGTTTGTGCTATCGTAGCCTTCCCGCGATCCTTCAGTGGTATCAGAGCCATCCCGTCTAGTTTTAGATTCAGATTAGATGCATATTGTGATATGCGGGGGTCATAGAAGTGATCTCTTTCTGTTTCTGTTGGTCGTTCTATGTGATAGATCATTTTTGGCGATGGTCGATATGATTGTCTTTGTGCGGTGGTCGTAAGATGGGTTCATGATTGTTATTCCGTGATCGTGTTTTGTGGTCGTATCACGACTTGCCTCTACTGGTCGGGTTTTCGCCATTAGGGCTGACAGTGATCGTAAATCTATGGAGCACACGAAACAGGTGACGCAACACTTTCTTTCGATGATTGCGGCACTCACAGAAGGAATTTGGAGGTAAGGCCAGATCCGTTTGAAAGAGGATGAGATAAGATTTCAATGAAGTACTCGTGGATCTCAAACGGAGTTTGTATGCAAAAGTTATGCATGTTTGAAGTCAGGACTGTCTCGAGAGGCCGAACTGGATTCCAGAACGTGTCCAACTTGAACTCTTGCTTGGCTTGGACACAAAGTGACATGGAAACCTTCCTTGTACCATGGCGTGGAGTAGCGCTTGTATCCGGAGGGTTGATGTCCTCATCATCCTCCCCTTCTTGCATTTGAGTCGTCCTCGACTCAAGCTCATCCTCCAATTTCAAGAAAGGCTTCAAAACTTGTAGCAATGCATGCTCATCTTTCTGCAAAATATTAGCAACAACAAGTGGCAAAGAAATAGAGAAAGCTTTACAAATTACAGGTTATTGTGCATGCATCAAATCAGCAGAGGTATATTTTCTCATAGCAGTCAGTTTGCAACTCAATTTGCAAGTATGAGTGAAGTATATAGTGGAGTTATTCATTGCTCTGTGAAATGGCAGCACAGTAATTGAATTCAAAGAGCACAAGTCATTCATATAATCATATTTCAATTGAGCAATAGCAAATTCTTCTAGCAAGGGTGAAAAGATTTGTAAGTTCTTCCATAATTCAACACCTTTATTCAGATTGTCCATACTAGATGGTGCAATAAAAGGTAAACACATAGGCATTGGATGAGTATTAAATTTTATTTTTCTCTCATATTGAACAAGATTCAGCATACAAGAATTATTGTTCCAAACAGCAAGCTTCAATTCATCTATGTGATCACAAGTTATGCATATTCGATATACAAGAAATTGATTGTCTACACCATATTCTCCAATCAAATGAAACTTATATCTAGGGGTGTAGGCACTAAACAAGGATTTCGAACATGCAATTACATAAACTTTCTCCATAGCATGTGACAATTTCATAGGTGGATCCAGCATAATGTAACATAAAGAGTCAACAGGAGATATTCTAGTCAAAACTTCTTTATGTCTAACCAATTCCACATGAACATTGTATGCTTTTAATCCATCACATGAAGTACCGACAACAGTAGGCAATTAAATTATTTCATCATATGGTGCACTCGAGTCAGCAGGTAAATCAACAAGGTTACCACATGGTGCACTCAAATCAGCAGACAATTCAATCAAATTATCACAGGATTCATGCAAATTCTTAATAATATCAGATTGAGTGTTCAAATCATGGGTATTAATCTCAGGTTGATTGTTCAAATCAGTAGACGCGACTCAGATGATGTCAGTACTGGAGGCGGTGAATTATCACAAGCTTTCCCTTCTTCTTCTTGCTCTAGCTCAATTGCCAATGAGCGAACCAATGATGCATGACAGTGAGACATAGTGTCGCTCACAGCAGTAGAGGCGGCAATAATAGTAGGTGTAGTAGTAGAAGAAGCAACCAAAGATGATCTTGATGTGGAGGTGTGTACCGTGCGTTTGTTTGTTTCTTGTACAGGTGAAGGTGTAGTGAAAGTCGACGAAAGCGCATGACTAGTCTTGGATTGTCGTCCCTGTACTTCCTTTTCAACAATGCAAGCAAGACGAAACAAGCGAGTGACAGCTGGAGGTTTATAAACAAGTTTATCCTGAATTTGACGGTTTAATCCTCCTAAAAATTGAGTCATTTTAGCATCTTCAGTTTCTTCTAAGCCATAACAAGACCAGGCAGTTTGCAATTCTTGATAGTAATATTCTACAATGTTACTACCTTGGCGTAAAACGTTGTAATTTATTTAGCAAATCACGAGAATAATATGAAGGCACAAATCTAACTCTCATAGCTCTCTTCAAAGCATTCCAAGTTCTAGGTATGTTTTGATTAGTACGACAGTATTCACTCCACCAAATAGATGCAAAATCATAAAACGCACAGGTAACAGCCCTAACTTTTAGATGATCAGGAAATTCATGGCATGCAAATAATTGTTGTACAGCTAATTTCCCATGTGAGATAAGCATCAGGATCATAATTCCCAGCAAAAGAAGGCACAATGAGTTTAGTTTAAACAGACGTATTATCACGATCATATACCTCCAGTGGTGGAGAAGCTTGTCTCCAGCATGCATCTTCCTCGTTGACTTTCTTGCACTCTCGTTCAATGGCTCGAAAAAGATGTGGATCTATCTTGTAATCATCCCGTGAACATGCCATAGTTAGTAGAAAACAAGGGAACAAATCGTAGTGCATATGTCCCTATGAACTACTAGGTTCTGGACTTTTCAACAGTCGCTCACACTCAAGCTTTTACCAAGTTCTTACAAGCTCTTACCAATGTAGCAAGGAAGTGGTACAACCGGTGGCTAGTTCGTGATACTCTCACCTATGAATAGTCTAACGATTGCGAGGAACGACACCTGTTGAGTTAGTAGGAAGTGGAGCTTGGAAGGCTTCAATATGGTAGCAAGGATTAGCAACAATCAAATCAGTAATGCTAGTTGAAAAATTATTCAAAGTACTAGTCAATATTGCTGATCCTAACCTAGAAAAAGCTAGCTAATTAGAGCATACGAAGAGATGGGTATGATGCACACGCAAAGATCAAAGTGACTTGATGTAAGCAAGGGAAAACCTCACAACAAGTGCTAGGAGAGACGCTAGCCAACTACTCAAACTTCTTTCTAAGGGCACAAGATTATTTACGCGATGTAGAGCACAAAAACAGAATAACGTGCAATGTAAACAACCCTCTAGATTGAGCAGAAAAAATAGCTAGTATCAAACGATGAAACGACAAAGTTTTATATAGCTTATATATACTCATTTGAAAGGTTTTGACGAGATCTACAACTTTCTCAACTGGACGAACCCCAAATTCCAAAGGGAAGACCGAAAGAATCGCCAAAAATAGAAAACTGAAAACTTGCGATGCGATTTCAGGGCTAAAGATGGCTGCTTTGGGGGTCTTGGAGGGAAACAAGCACTTTACCTGTTGGATTTTCAGATGTGCATCGTCGATAGCTTCGAAACGAGCATAAGAACGTCGAATTTTAACTCCGTATGCAAAAGTTATGCCCATTTTACTGAAGGTGTGTCAGAAACGGACTTGCCTCAAATTGAAATTGCTATAACTTTTGAGTCCGTGGGCCAAATGTGCTCAATTTTTTGTGGCAGTTTGTGGGTGTATCAATAAGGGCTCCACCAAATTTCACTGGATTTGGCAAAAGTTTGATTGGGTTTTCAAATTTCAAACAGAGAGACTCTTTTTCTGTTTCTTCTAAAAAAAATTTCTCTTTTTTCTTCTTTTTTCTCTCTTTTTCGCTATTTTTTTCTTCTTTCTCGCTCTTTTTTTTTGTTTCAACTCGAAACCCTAACTCTTTTTTTTGTTGGTGGCGCGGCAGCAAGATGCTAGGGACTTGCGCGGCAGTGAGATGTCGGAAGCGCTGGAAGGGGGTGGTGGCGCAGAGGGGTTATGGGCATGGCGGCGGCTGGTGGTGTGGTGGCATGGTAGGGAGCAAGAACACACACGATGCGGAAATGACAACGATGAAGTTACACAAAGGAACACACGAGATGCAACTAGACAATGACGAACTAGACTTCAACTAAACTAGAGATCAACAATTGACACGACGATGCAATAAAAAATTCAACAAGCAAAATACTGAAAAGAAAATTGCAAAGGCACAGATTGGTTTGGACGATGAACTAAACCTAATTTTTTTCGTGGCTTTGGACTGTAGGAAAAAATTTCTCACCGATGAACTATAGCTCTGATACCACTTGATAAACCAAGGAGGTCCTGATTTGGCCCGATCTTTCGATGAGAAGATTAGTTCGGTAGTAGTCGCTCAACTCTCACGATCCTGGCTACGAACTCGTAAGGCCCAAAACCACGCAATCGCTGAATTGCTCAACAAATCATTATCAACCGTGCATGAATACCCGGTTGACCTGACCACGAAGGTCGATTCCTACATACACCGAAGAAGCACACAAGAACAAGATAAATAGCAATATGAAATTGCAAATAAGACTGAAAATTTTGATTTAAGTTGGGATTCCGAATAAGGATCTTGACTGGGTAGTCTAGTCGACACACGCAGAAGATACAAGTTGCAACGAAGGCAAACTAAACATAAACGAAATCCACGAAAAACTAGAGAGGTGCGGCCTCCTTATATAGGGGAGAGGGAGACGCACATATCCAAGAGCTAAGGGGGTGGTACTATTCATAAGGGTACTGTTCACATGAACAGTATAGCCATGAATAGTGCAGCCCAAGGGGGGTGGCCGGCCCAAATAGGTTACAAGGCCCAATTTGGCCCAAACAGGTGACGCAACACCTTTTTTCGATGATTGTGGCGCGCACAGAAGGAATTTGGAGGTGAAGCCAGATCCATTTCAAAGAGGATGAGATAACCTTTCAATCAAGTACTCGTGGATCTCAAACAAAGTTTGTATGCGAAAGTTATGTCTATTTGAAGTCAGGGCTGTCTCCGGAGGCCGAACTGGATTCCAGAATGTGTCTAACTTGAACTCTTGCTTGGCTTGGACACAAAGTGACATGAAAACCTTCCTTGTACCATGGCGTGGAGTAGCGCTTGTATCCGGAGGGTTGATGTCCTCATTATCCTCACCCTAAGTTGATCTGCAGTTTGGATCCTATCCTAATAAGTCTGCCAAAGAAAAATCTTCACTTTGAGAGGGGTCCTGTAAGTGATCCTACCATAAGCCAAATGTATGTAAAGGTACTTAATAGTAAACTGACCAGATTTTTCCAAACTCCACACTACCCTGTCCTACTCTCCATTAAGGTCAACCCCATGTAAAGATTCCTTTAGGCTTTTCCACAGTTCCTCCTCCTCCCTACCGAAGTTTTTGACAAACTTAATTTGCCAAACCCCATTCTCCGAACACTTTACCACGCTGATATCAGGATTTAAAATGATACTAAATAATCTAGCAAATCTAATTTTCAAAGGGCAATTATCTAATCAAACATTATTCCAAAAAGAAATAGCCTCTAATTGCCTATCTGGTGAGTCACCCCCCACTTGAACATATGTCTCACCTTATGAAGAGTTTTCTAGAATTGATATCCTCTGAGAGACAGAGAGTCTCTGAAATCACCCATAGGAAAGTACTTTGCTTTCAAAATCCTAAACCAAAGTTCATCTTTAGCCAAACTTATTCTCCAAAACCATTTCCACAAAAGACAATCATTCATTAATCTGGTGTTGATCACCCCCAAACCTCCAAAGTCTTTTGGTCTACAGACTACTTTCTAGTTAACCATATGATATCTGAACTTATCACTTGCCCCTCTAAAAAAAACCTGATCAGATGGAATCCATTTTTCTATGAATATCCTCATTTAGTCTGTAAAACCCCATTGTATAGATAGGTTGGTTGTTGAGACAGCTATAGACCAAGATCAGTCTCCTACCTGAGGAGAGAAGATTGTTTTTCCAATTATCCAGTCTGCTACCTAACTTGCTGATAATTCTCCCTGTTGCCCTCTTGTTCATATGTCTATCCCCAATATTAATACCTAAGTAAGTAAGAGGGAGCTGACCAAGTTTACAGTTGAACATGTTAGATACTCTAGTAGCCTCCTCTCTCTTTACCCCCAAAACAGAAACCACACTCTTGTGATAATTGATCTTCAACATCCACTCAAAATAGTACAAAGGGAACTTGAGGTTAAGAATGTAGTCATCTTCACATTCAATCATAAGGACAGTATCATCTGCATACTGGAGTAAAGGAACCCCCCCAGGATTAAATGAGAAGCCACCCCTTTGATCAGCCCATTCTCTTGAGCCTTTTCTATGATTGCTGCTAGAGCATCAGCTGCTAGGTTAAAGAGTAGGGGAGACAATGGGTCTGCTTGTCTCAACCCCCTATGAGTGGTGAAGCAGGGGCCAACTTTACCATTGATATTAATACTCACCTTGCCCCCCTTAATTGAACTCATCACTTAATCAATCCACTGTTTAGATAAGCCTTTTCCATTCACAACTTTTTTTAAAAAAAAAAACCACTGAACTTTATCATATGCTTTCTCAAAATCCAATTTGAGAACAACTCTTTTCTTATGAACTCTCAATTCATGAAGAATCTCATGTAAAGACATCACCCCATCAAGAATGTTTCTCCCTTTTATAAAAACAGTCTGACACTCATTAATAATCCTATTTGAAACATTGCCCAATCTAACAACCAGAAGTTTAGTATTGATTTTGAAGCTAACATTGATCAGACAAATCAGCCTAAAATGCTTGATAGTGTTAGCATCCTTGATTTTAGGGATCAGGGTTATCACCGAATAGTTCAACCTTTTTAAGTCCAACTTCCCTTCAAAGAAATCTTTAACCATCTCCATGAAAAACTGCTTAAGAACACCCTAGAAAGCTTTGCAGAAATAGGTAGGGAAACCATTTGGCCCAGCTGCAGACTCAACAGGTAAGTCCTTTATGATTTTTCAAACTTCTTCAAAAAAAAAAACTTGAACTAGGATTTCATTATCTATTTCATAGATTTTGCCACTCAGATCCCGGAAGTCTCTAGAAAGGTTCACACTCTAGCTGACTTCATAGCGAAACAGGTTTTTATAGAACTTATAGATATGATCTCTAATATTTTCTTCTCCTATCAAGCATACACCTTCATTCTCCAGACTGAAGATAAAGTTTTTCCTTCTTCTACCATTGGCACAACTATGAAAAAAAAACTAGTATTAGCATCTCCTTGAGTAATCCACTTCACATCCCCCTCTGCTGTCAAAATCTTTCCTCTATATTATAAAGCCTTTCTAATTCACTCTCTACTTTATATCTGACTATCCACTCCTCAGCACTTAGACCCTTTTCTTCTGTCTTCCTGTCCAAAATGTTGAGGTGATCTAAAATAGCCTTCTTGTCCCTTTTTGCAATTCCTGTCCTTTTTTGCAATTCCCATTCAAATTAGCACCCCAACCTCTTAAAAATTGTCTCAAAGAAGCCATTCTCCCATCCCATCTATCCAGAGAGTATATATGCTTAGGCATCTTACTTCTG
Source organism: Ampelocalamus luodianensis (assembly GCA_036346255.1). Lineage (NCBI taxonomy): Eukaryota > Viridiplantae > Streptophyta > Magnoliopsida > Poales > Poaceae > Ampelocalamus > Ampelocalamus luodianensis. Next base: position 17,457,014 of record CM070622.1, on the reverse strand, counting down.
ATTTCCTCCCATTTCTTAAGAACCACCCCTCTAAAATTTTCCTGACAGAACCAATTCTTCTCAAAATAAAATATCCCTGATTTAATTACTCGCTCTTCTCCCGAGTTCAAAACTATAGGGCTGTGGTCAGAGCCAACTCTGGTCAGGTTGATAGCAGTGCATAGGGGATATTTGGCTTCCTAATCAATTGAAAGCATGATTCTATCAAGATCCACCATGATGGGGCATGCTTGTTTGTTTGTCCAAGTGAATCTTGGATCACCCCTCTTAATCTCCATCAGCTTATTAACAACAATAAAGTCATCGAACTTATCAACCAAAGTGTAATTGATGCAGGCAGAGCTTTTATCCTCTACTCTCCTAACAAAATTGAAATTACCCCCAAAGACCAGAGGCAACACTGATTTATGACATTTATGATGTAATTCCCCTAGAAACTCCTAAGTCAACCCATGATGAGCAGGGCCATCTTATCACCAGCTCCCACCTAAAATTGATCTTTTATGTCTCACAACCATACCCACAAAGAACCTTCCTTGGTCACATCCTTCTATATCTTGTTCATCTGTTCTCACCCCCAATAAGATACCCCTAGAATGGCCTTGAGCAAGAGTCTAGTGCCAACCAAAATCATCACCCCCTGTCAAAGCTTTCAATTCTCTCTCAGCAAAGTCTTTCTTGATGGTCTCTTTCACTCCCACAGCATTAAACCTTTCCTTAGAAATCAACTCTTTGAGTTGTCTTTTCTTGGCTAGTTTACCCAACCCTCTAATGTTCCAGAAAAGAAATACCATGTTTTATACTTTCTAGAAGAATTCTTATCATTTTTCAGCCTACCTCTAGCTTTCTTATTCAATTTAAAACCCACAGCACCCCTTGTTTCATTATCAATCACATTCAAATTAGCTTTTTCACCCCTAATAACCCCTTCACCTACCTTATCCCCTTTTTGATCTGAGCTACTTATTGTCTCTAACTGTGCTTTGGCAATAGCAGCTCTAACTAATTCTTGAGCCTTCTTGGCTAATATCACATCCTTAGAACTTTCTAACCGAGATCCTAGAATAATACCACAGGAAGAAGCTACATTTTCTAAATAACTAACAGAAGCATCATTAAGAATGGTAAAAGTGTTTTTCTCAAGCTTACCTTAAGTTTCCAGGTTTTGAATGTATTTCAGCAAAATAGCCTTCTCCTGCATGGGGATCCCTTGATCTTAAATGCGAGTGCTTTTCCTAGTTGCCACTCGTGGCTCTTTAAACCTGTTTTTGCCCTCCTTCGCTCTGGATATAATCCATTCTTCTGCTAATCCCTCTAGATCAGGCAAAGTAAAAGAATCCCTATCACTGCTACAATAGATGTGTTTTCCTTTACTTCCTCACTTATCTCCCCTTTACTCCCAAGGTCAACATTTTCCTCTGGAAATTAACCCCCCTTGAGCATCTCCTTCTGAGTTTGACTTTCAATATGGCCCTTAACCACTCTTTCTTCCTGATAGTATGATTTTTGGCCCACCACTGAATCCTTCCTTTTGATAGGTGAGTTAAGACAAGGCCAAAGAGCAGCTTCCATCATTGTAAGACCCTCCATAGTACAAACCACTATAACATCTGAAGGAATCTGGGTAAGTTCTAGTTCTTTATCTGAAATCACCCCCTCTAGCTAACCAGATGGATCTGACTCCTAGTCCATCCTGGTTTCATTTCCCTCCTAACTAGGGGGCACTCTTATATCCATTTCAGTGGAAGGAAAGCTAAAAGCTAGGGGCATTATTGAAAGAGCTTGACTCTCAGTGTTGAACTTCACAATTTCAGTGCAAACATCCTCCTCATCAGACTCTAACCCCTTCTACTGTCTATTTTTGTTCTTATTAGAACCACCCCCACTTTTTTGGTCAGAAGTCTGGTGTGTTTCCCCTCCAAATTTCTCAGCAAGCTTTCCCCATTCTGTTTTATGGTTACTTCCATTGGATTCCTCTTCCTCCTCCTCATCCTTCCTATTATCATGGGGCTTGTGTCTTGGGCCAATGTATGGCCCACCCTTCTTAATAGCCCCCCTTCTGCCTCAAACTTGATTTCATACCCCACTGAGTTGATAAAGATCTCCACAAAGCAGTTAATACTAGAAGGATCTCGACTATAAACCTCAACCCTTACTAGATCCACTCTCATCAAGCTAATCTCATCCACTTCAATTGGTTCACCCACTGTACTAGCTAACTCTTTCACTATTTGTTCTGTTTTTGTAGGTAGGGGGATACCAGTAATCTTAACCCAAATTGGTGCAAGAACAGAAGAGACTTCAGGATCTAAAGTTGATTTATAAACTTAAGCTTTGATTGAGTGAAGAGCCAATTCCACTCCCCTTGCTCTAGACCAAGTATCCAAAATCTCTTTAGAGGGGAAATCACAGCATATTCAGACTCAGGTATCTTCATAACTTTCTAGTTCCAGTTAGCTTGGATGAGATATTTTAGCTCAGCTTCAATTCTTTGCACAGTAGCCACCCCCTCCTTAATACTAATCACCCTTGTAGCAGCTTGTTGCTCAGAAAGCTGCAGACCAGTAACTTGGAGGCTATATAAAACCTTGACCAGGTATCCCAAAACCAAAAAACTTATTCCCTGATTTCTCTTATCTTCAGGACAGCCAGTAGTCATGTGGCCAAATTTTTGCATTTGTAACAAACTAGGGGGGGGGGGGTTAGAGCATCTAGCTTGATGATGTCCAGCTTGTAAACATTGAAAACAAGTTCCTCTGTCCTCAGATCTTAGCACCCTAGTGTTCGGACCAATATCACCCCAGCCTTTTCTCTGATCTTCCCCTTTACCAGTACCCACCGAGTCTTCCCATTTGGACAAAAATATGTTTCTGTCGGCACGAAAGTGTCCTCCTCTTACGCCAAAACCACCCTTAACATCACCTCTCGAATGATCCTCTCTACAGAAACCCCCTTCCCTACTCAGGTTCTCTCTATGAGAATCATCTTGCCACCCCTTGAACTGAGAAGAAGGATCCCTGTCTAACACTCCAGAAGTGTGAGACTCAAATCTAGATCTATCTGCTTCATGAAAACCTTGTTGTGTACCTGATTTTTGGAATCCCCCTTGTTGATTCTCCTGGAACCTTCTCTTCTGGTCTTGATCTCTCTTCAGCTTCTCTCTAAGTTCATCCTCCGTTATCAGATCATCTTCCGCCATTTACTCATCGGGTGCGCTACGCTTCCTCCCAACCCAGTGGCGAGATCCATCCCCGAAACGTCGAGGAAGCCTTCCTCTTCCGCGATCCATCACCCCTCCCCTCACTACTTTGATGAAAGATCTATTCAGAGGCTATGAATTCTGAATCCACCGAACAACCCTAGCTCGTGACCCTAGGCGAAGGACTTCACTTTTCATAGCAAGAAACCCTAAATCGCCCAGACACACTTGCTTTGGAATCCAACGCCACAATAAATGGGGAATCCTATGCATGAATGAGAAAATAGGTTAGAGAGACGTGCCAAACCTATGGGTCGGTCCATCCCTGTTCAGCCCATGATGCTTGTCAATGTCAAGATTCTCCTTCGACTCATGGCACTCCACTCCATCGGCCCCATCAGGAACCCGACTCGCACCCTCGATCTGGTGATGCACATGCCCTACCCGACTCGGCATGTCCCCAACAAGGAATTCTGGGGAGCGGTGATCCGAGCCACCGGCGAAGGGCGATAAGAGCCAATCACCTCGGCGGCTTCCGGAAGCCACCCATTAGGCTTCCTTCTACCCCGGCCTAGGGCCTCCAACTCTACCTCCCCTACCTAAAGGTTCATTAACTCCTCTGTTCAACTTCTCTAAAATTCCAAAAAGTGGTCGTGTTCAAGGTAGTCGAGTCGAGATCCTGAGTTGGATCGATTTGCCTTTGGTAGGATCGAAATCGTAGTATCGAATCATAGAATCAACTATTCTACAGAATTATAAAATACACATATTTAACATCCATACTATAAGTTTGTATGATTCTTATATGGTTTACCACTTGCATGTTCCTTAAAAGTAGCTAGACATACTCCAGGAATAAAAATAGCTTATCATTATCAAGCTCAAGATTTCTCATGTCATAATATAGATATTTGTACTAGCATTACCACACTGATACAATATTTTGTATGCTTCTTGTTTATTTATAGCTTTATTCTCAAATTTTAATATCAACAAATTTTGCTCTAAAACAAAATATCAGCAAAGCCTGGCCTATAAAAAAAATTACAATTTTTTTGCCCTAAGTCTCTACAAGTAGGATCGACAGTGCGACTTGGATCGACAAGCTGTCGTGGGTTCGTAGAATCGTAAGACTCTAAGAGTAGGATCGCGATCCTAACTACCTTGGTCGTGTTTCTCTGCAACATGCTTGTGAATACTAATCCCAGCTCTCACCAGTTGTGCTCTTTCCGTATTTATGAATTTTCCTAAAATATGAGACAATTATGTGGTTTACTAGTAATCCACTAATACTAACAACATAGTAAATCACAAAACAAGTAGCTGCAAGTATAGTATTAATATCTAAGAGATGTGGCTATCCCTTCGTTAGACAAATCATACAACAATTCCCATTCACTAATTGATTTTGAGTAGGCCCAACATACTGGTGGTCAGAGACTTAACGAAGAGCACACATATAAATAAAAGTGCAGATGAATCATTGTTTTACACCTTGATTCATCTCAACCAATTCCGACTACACCAAATGCAAGCTTCTACTTGGGCCTTCATATTAATCCCACAAAGCTCATGATTCCCATTAGCCAGTGTAGTCTAACAGTAACAACAGGCTCAAGAAAATCTTCATTGTTCCTCACCAAAAACAATATACACCTTGTCTCGAATTAAGTACCAAATTGGAATTGCCATGAACTCCTACTGTTTCTATCCTAGATAAATTGTTACACCATCCATTTCTCCTGTCAAATCTGCAATCTTGTTGCAGTTATGCATCCACTATGCACCCCAAATCATCATCTAAACTATCAATTCGCTGTGTCAAAACCGTATCTTTCGGACCCACCAAGTCACCAGCAATTTGCAATAACTCACAAACCACACCATGTTTCTAATTACGCTGAAGTTAAAATCAAGAAAACATTGGAACCCTTCATTTCTTTAGTTAAAAATGGTAAAAGAAATGCAACTTTATCGAAGAAACAATAGGAAATTAAAGAACAAGAAAACGATAGCAGCTTGCGCCTTGTGACCTCACCGGCTTGTGATGGGAGAGGGTGCTGCGGTGGTGGTCGGGGGCATCGCTGTGGGAGCGATAGTGGGCATTAGGGGGCTCCGACTCCAGCGGCATCGATGAGGGGCGTCGCTGGAAACAGAGGAGCTTGGAGGCAATCAACATGTAGGAAGGGAGGAGAGGAGACGTGGCTGATGGAATTTGAGGGAGGCATCCTCGATGGTGGAGGGGAGCAGCCGACAGGAAGGCAGTTGGGGTAGGGGCGACGACGACGTTGTTGGGAGGGAGGCGACTTGGCGGCGGGCAAAGCGGGAGGCAGGCGGAGTTGGTGGGGGGAGGCGGAGGTGGAGGCAACTGGGCAGCGGGTGGAGGGGGCAGTGTCGGCGACTAGACGACAGGTGGAGGGGTGGAGCTGGCGGCGTGGGAATGCGAAGGTGGGGTGGAAGCGGAGGGGCTGGTGGAGGCGAAGGTATTCATATCCTTTGACTTTGTGTTGTAATGTCACCGTGACATTATCAACTTGGACCATCTGATGAAAAATGAGGGAACAAGATGCGGTCGACACTGTATCACCCAACCTATCAAAAGTGAGAAAAGCACCTATCTCTCAGCTTTGGCTTTAGCTATGACTTGTATCATATATATATATATATATATATATATATATATATATATATATATATATATATATATATATATATATATATATATATATGTGTGTGTGTGTGTGTGTGTGTGTGTGTGTGTGTGTGTGTGTGTGTTGTGCTATTCTTCCCTAGTCTAGGTGTTTCTGCATATTGGTGTACTTGTATATATAGGCCCATTGGCCCCTTGCAATACAACAATTCTATTTCCAACATGGTATCAGACAGGTTTCTAGGGTTAGGGTTTTCTTCTCTCCTAACCAACTCCAACTTCACCGTCGCCTCTTCATCTCTCCTGTGAGGCGTGCCTTCCCTGCTCTCCAATGGCACCGCCGGGCCTCCCCTCCTCCGGAGCTCCCCTGCACCGTCGGGCCTCCTCCGGACCTCCCCCGCACCGCCGGGCCTCCTCTAGACCTCCCCCGCACCGCCGCGCCTCCTCTGGACCTCCCCTGCACCATCGTGCCTCCTTCGGACCTCCCCCACGCTGCTGATCCTCCTTAAGACCTCCCCTACTCCCTTGCACCGTGCATCCGGCGTCGCCCGAGCTTCTCCCACCCGGATCCAGCGTCGCTCGAGCTTTGCCAGCCCAGATCCGATGCTCCTGCTCCGCCTCCTGCCCAGAGCTCCCCTCCTCGTGTTGCGCCACCACTGGAGCTCTCTTCACGCCGAGTTGTCGCCGCCGCCCGAGCTAACACGCAGGTCGTGTCTCCTCTGATTGCGGTGCCACCGCTGAGCACCACTGCAGTGGTCCTTCTTCGTCCGCCGAGCACCCCTGCCGACGCTGGGACCGATGAGGGGGCTATCGTCTTTCCCGGCTGCTACTCCACGTGCTGTGGACAGCAGCCTCTCGCTCCACTCCGGCGTGCAGCGGCCATCTCACAAGATGGCACCCTCCAAAACCTCGAGCACGGGTACCGTCTCGGTTCTAAAGCCGCCGGTCACCTTCAATGGCATCAACTACCGCGAGTTTGTCCAGCACATGCGGATTCACCTACGGGGCCAGCGCCTATGAGTCTACCTCACTAGCGAGCGACCTTGCCCACCCCACCCTGTCCTGCCAATCGAGCTCGTTTTCCCTGTTGATGCTAATGAGGATGTTCAGCGGGCCGCGATTGCCGCCTTTGAGGACGCGCTCGAGGAGTACCAGACGCAGCTCCACACCTATGAGGTGTGGAATGATGGGGATGCTAAGGCCTCTGCCATCGTGGTGGCCAGCATTGAGCCCGAGCATGCGTCCGATGTGCTTGGGTTGTCTACGGCTAAGGAGATGTGGGATCGTCTTCGTGCCCACTACGAGCCAAAGAGCGATGCCTTGTACCTTTTCGCTCTTTGGGAGGAGCAGTCTCTCGAGCAGCAGGACACCACCATGGACGCCTTCTATCAGCAGTTGGCCACGGTTTGGTGTCAGCTTGACTCCGTGGGGCCGAACGTCTGCCGGTCCTACACCTGCTGTGTACATCAGCAGGCTCACATGGAGACTCGTCGCCTCCGCGAGTTCCTCACCCACCTTCGTCTGGAGTACGAGGTGGCTCGCTCTCAGTTGCTGATGAGACAACCCCTTCCCTCCATATTGGAGGCTCTTACTGCTATTCGGGCTGAGGAGGCTCGTCTTCGCACGATAGGGATTCTACAGCAGCCATCTTCAGTCTTGGTTGTTCACACCCCAGCACCGGTGCCTACGCCTGCCTCTGCCCCTGTGGCTGCTGATGCTACTCCCACCGACCTTCACTGTGACTCTCGTGATTGTTCCGCACCTTGTCGATAATGTCGCTGAACGTAAGGCTCATTTGGAGTGGTCGCACTTTGAGGGGGGAGGTGGCTCCTCCCAGTCCGGTTCACGCCAGAGTTCCTTGGAGCAGATGCACCAGGAGATGCTCATGCTGCTTCGATGCCTTGCTGCTTCTGCTCCTACACCAGGTTCTGCTGGTAGGTCTTCTGGTCCTGCGCCACCACCTTCTTCTTCAGGTATATTATCTCCTTGGATTCTTGATTCTAGTGCCTCTTTCCACATGACACTGGAATCCACTCATCTTTCTTCTGTGAGACCACCTGATCTTCCTGTCACAGTTCAGACTGTAGATGTGACATATCTTCCTGTTGCAGGATGAGGCACTCTTTCTACTTCATCTTTTTGTGTTTCTACTATATCTCATATTCCTAGTCTTACTATACAGCTTATGTCAGCTGGTCAGATCACTGATCATGCCTGTTGTATCATTCTTGATTCTGACTCTTGTTGTGTTCAGGATTGTCGTATGGGGACTCTGGTTGGGACTGGTACTAGGCGTCATGATTCTCAGCGTCTTTGGGAGCTCGACCGTCAGATCTTCCTTCTTGCTTCCACCAAAGAAGTCACCAAGACCACCGCCTCGGCTCCACGCTTCTTCCACCACCACTTTTGTCTAGTGGCACTATCGGTTAGGTCACATTGGTGGTTCTCGTCTTTCGTCACTAGTAGGGAGTGGTGTTCTAGGTTCTATTTCTGGTGACACTACTTTACACTGTACAGGTTGCAAGCTTAGCAAGCAGCTGCAACTCTCTTATCCCTCTAGTGATTCTGAGTCTCAGCGTCCTTTTGATTTGATTTACTCTGATGTTTTGGGACCGGCTCCCTTCAGTTCGAAAGGGGGTCATACCTATAATGTGATCTTTATTGATGATTATTTGCGATACACTTGGCTCTATCTTAGGTCTTCTCGTAGTCAGTTTCTTTCCATTTACAATAACTGTAAGCATAACAGTAGACATGTTCAGTCACAATTTCGCTTATTCAAATGCGCGATGAAAGTAATTAAGTACAACATTTCCTATTTCTAACAGGATTTTCACCCCCATTACTTCCCAGGTTTAGAATTTGAATCAACTCCCAACAATCTTATCCTGAACTACTAATACCATTTTCAAGAAATTTACCGCGTTGAGATCTACACATTGTACAAAATTAGTTTTTTTTTTGAAATAATCTATTTTTAATTGGAATTACAGAAATAATACCACTTATTTTTTTTACATAAATGACCTCAAGTCGCCGTACGGTTGGGCGACGTAGTATAGTCGCCCAACCCGAGTTCGAGACGGGTGCGAATCGGTCAACCAAACGGCGATTGCACTTACCGAGCCATTGTCGTTGTACGGTTTGGCGACAATTAACCGCCTGGGCCATAGTCGCCCAATAGTATGGCGACTATTGTCCACGCCGGCTCTAGTCGCCAAACCGTATGGCGACTTTGAGTCACTATAAAAACCGCGTGCGATCGAAGAGTCGCCATTCGGGTGGGCGAGCCGAAAACCAGAGGAGAAAAGAGGAGGGGAGAAAGGAGGAGAGGAGAAAAATGGGAGAAAGGAGAAGGGGGGAAGAAGAAGAAGAAAAGAAAACAGTTTGTGTTGCATCGACGACCAGAACGGTTACTTTCTAGTATTATTTTGTAGAAATATATTCTTTAAACCATGGTAGGATAGCAATCAACGTCATATGTCGTGATAGATTATTAGTAAATATTTAGAAATAGCCTGATTCATTATTAACCATTGTAGATTAGCAAGCAATATCATATGTAGTAATATGTTGTTAGTATATGCTTAGAGATAGCATAATTAATACAATTAGTTTAGTAGTTTGTATAGAGAGAAAAAAATAGTCAGTGAAAATATATGTATTTATTTGCACAATAAAAAAATGATAGAAATTACATTACAATTCAGGTCGGATTAAGAAATAACAAAATAGTAAGACAAAAACCACAGATACATAGTACCGAACCCGTAGAATTATGAAATATGTGAAATTTTTAAATTTTTCCCATATAGCTTCACCGATTGCAAATATGCATGGTAAAAATGATGTTTTTTTTTAATATTTTGCAATGCATAACAGCCGGTGAAGGTGTTAACGTCGTCACCCAATATGAAGTACTAAGACAAAAAAAACATAGATAGATGATTTCGAACCCGTAGGATTATGAAATATGTGAAACTTAGAAATCTTTTCCATAAAGCTCCACCCATTACAAATATGCATGGTAACGACGATGTTTTTAATTATTTGCAATGCATAAGAGCCGGTACAGGTGTTAACATAATATAGCCTTTTGTAGGAAAAAGTACGTGTTTACTAGTAAGATTTCATGAAATTGTATATGTATTAGCACTATATTTCGGAATATGATTTAAACGCCCAATAATATTAATGGTTTTAATTTGTAAATTCGCATGTATGGCTCACGACCCTGGTGGTTTGGACTGGCATTTCGGCCTGTTGGACCGGTTGGTCGATGCGTAGCACCGTGCGAGCCGTCGTGTCCCATCTCCTGGTCGCGGGGACGACGCGACTGACTTGGGGGTGGTTCCTACACGAACACCTGACGGGCTTGGAGACTAGACCCACGCTGGGTAGAGAGGTTTGTCCGCGAGCTGTACCACTTGTTTTGTGTGATATGCCCGCTATGTAGTTACTTCTTCGTGCTTTGCAGGCTGAGTCGTGCTGGCCTTCTTCCTCTCGCGCGGATGGTGGAGGCCACCGAGGAGGATGGCGCTCCTGTCGACGACGACAGGGAGGTCGAGCCGGTCCGAGCGGTCACGCGGTTCCGCTCGGCCGGTCGCTCGACAGCCCTAGTGGACCGGTGGCGGCCCGAGAAGCACACCTTCCACCTCCCATTCGGGGAGATGGCCCCTACTTTGCAGGATGTCGCGATGCTGCTCGGCCTACCTATCGTCGGAGCCGCGGCATTCCCGCTGGACGCACCTGTGAACTGGCGCGACGCCCTGCTTGGCAGGTTTCATGGTGTTCTTGGGGCGGATGTTGCACCACTGTACGTCGACTTCTCGGTGCGACAGCGGCATGGGCCACCTCTGGGGTGGCTTTCGCAGTTTCTGGTACGTATGATACACATTTGACATGTTTACAGATGCACTATCCTAGTCGTATGATAGGTGTACTAATTATTCGTTTGTACGTAGGTCGAGGCGTCTTACGACAACCTTCCTCGTATGCTCCAGGTGCTGCAGGACAGGAACCCGGGCACATACATTGTTGTGAAGGACAAGCCATCCAGAAGACCGCCTCTAGGTTTTATGGTATTGCAGAGGGCGTTCCTAGCATTCGGTCCCTGTATCGATGCATTCAGACACATGTTGCCCGTGATCTCAGTGGATGGGACATTTCTAACTTGGAAATACAAGGGCGTGATCTTGACAGCAATTGGCATTGATGGGAACAATTAGATTCTACTCGTAGCCATTGCCTTCGTTGAAAGTGAGCATTTTGACAGTTGGTTGTGGTTTCTTCAACGTCTAAAGGAGGGAGTATTTGGCGCACATCCTGATGTCTGTATAATCCATGATCGCCACCCCGGGATGATGAAGGCCATCTGAAAACTTCAGCAAGACCCTGATGAGCCGTTCCCTTGGCCAGACATAAGGAACAGATGGTGCATTCGCTATCTGGGGGCAAACTTCTTCAAACAGTTCAGGCAGCAACCGTTGATGAAGTTGTTCAAGAGGCTTGCTATGCAGAACCAGAAGCGTAAATTTGATGCGCTGTGGGAGATGTTGGATGAGCACACCAGGAAGCATGTCGTCGAGAGGAACAAGCGTCCGCTTGTTCCTGGGGCGACGCAGCCCGAACGCCTCACACCACTGCGGGAGCTTGACCCTCCCCATTTGACACGGAGGACCTCCAGGGACATTGGGTGCTTCTCTCATTGGATAGAGGCGGAGACATTGGAGAAGTGGTCCTTGCTGCATGACACAGACGATGCAAGGTACGACATAATGACCAGTAACCTAGCTGAGGTGTACAACTGGGTTATTAGGGGCCTTCGTTCTCAGCCTCTCGTCACCTTCGTGGAAGGCGTTCTGCACGGTACAATCGGGTATTTCAGAGAAAGACATGCAAATACGACACTTCATGCAGCGAACCCACAAACACCGCATTGTTCCAAGATTATAGCATACTTGCAGGCCAAGACCGAGAAGGCTCAGTCACACACGATCTTCTTTATGGGCAATACGGAGCATCGTTTCGACGTGCTCCTTTGGGACAGAGCCAGATTTGGGATGGCTCGGTCCGTTGTTACCCACGAGGTATGCCTTGGAGACCATGTGAATAAACCTATTTGCACATGCAACAAGCCAAAGCACCTTCACAAGCCATACTCTCATGTCCTAGCTGTATGTGGGACCATCCACATGGACCCATCGAACTTTATATCGGAGTACTTCATGAAGGAGAGGGTGCGGCGAGCTAAGAGGCTTCAGAGTTGTCGGCTACGTCTGATATTGAACAGAGGACTTGGATTCCGAATCTTGACCTGTTGAAAGGGGGGAAGGGATGTCGACAGAGTCGTCGCATTAGGAACGATATGGACGAAGGGGAAGCTCGAGCGGTGGGTAGACGTTGCAGCCGGTGCCGCCAGGAAGGCCACACTGTGAGAACTTGCAAAGCCCCTGCCAACGCGTAGGAACAATGGCATGATGTGCAGCATCGCTTCTTCTTGGGTGCACTGCAACATTTTGTAACTTTATGCACGTGTATAATGCATGTTTGTTCAATGAATATCGATGCATGTAGCTTAATGCACGCATACAATACATGTTTGCTCATCGTTTTCCTCGTTGAGATTGTCAACCCGTGCCTCCAACTCAAAGATTCGGTTCCACAATATATCCACGTACATCATAACATGTCGTTCATGGGGAGGATCGATCCAGTAGACAAAGTCACATTTCGCCATCTGCTGCAAAGGAGGGTTAACATGGAGGCTCTATTACCACTAACATAAAACAACACCTGATGGGACAACCTTTGCGCAGTGGTAAGATCAGACGGGGCAGCTTTATGCAGTGACAAGACCAGACGGGGCAGCTTTGCGCAGTGACAAGACTTGACGGGGCGACTTTACACAGTGACAAGACCAGACGGGGCGGCTTTACGCAGTGACAAGACCAGATGATGCGGCTTTACGCAGTGACAAGACCTGACGGGGCGGCTTTACGCACTGACAAGACCAGTGGGGCAGTGACAAGACCTGACGGGACAGCCTTACACAGTGATAGACCAGACGGGGCAAGGAGAACGAATGACTCCCACTATAAATACAATGCTTCTCGGCCGGCCAGCAACTCCACAACACTACCTGCATAAGATGGACATGGAGAAGGAATGAGAGAAAATCCGCAAACTCTTGAAGGACTAGGTGTCTCCCCACAAGACCAGTGCTCGCCATCATGCATTTAGTCAGCAGCCTTACACACACCAAACTTTTCCGGAGCTTGTGGATCTAAGGAGACTTCCTCGCAATACTCCCAACGATTCTGGATCGAGCCGCGCCCCCTCCTATGCCAGCTGAACACCCTTCGGAAGGACCCCCCATGGGGGTGGCACCACCCCTTTGCTGGTGTAGGGACGCTTTCAAGTGTGTCAAGTCAACTGATGAGTGGACCATTGGGCAGCACTATTGGTGCTGCGCAAACTACGGCGCGGACTACCCCAACCGCAAATTTGACACGAAAAGCTACAGGTAGCCGGTAATGAAATCGTATTTCAGTGCATACTACTATTTTTCTTCCCATTACGCCGTACCCACATCTCTCTTCCCACCGTAGTCTCCGCCGCGCCTATGCGACTTCAGCCAGTGGATCGATGACAAGATTCACCCATACGACATGTGGATGCTTCTGACATCGAAGGGCTGGGCTAGGGAGGACTACGAGAACCGTGAAAGGCGTCTCGTAGAGCTGCAGGCTGAGAAAGACGAGAAGGACAGGCGGGACAGGATGCGCGAGGAGCAGGAGCTTGAGCATGCCAGGCGACGAGAGGCCGAGAGGGAGCGGAAGAGGGCCATCGCGGCGAGAGCTAAGGCACAAGGCGATGAGTACAACGCCGAGCTAGGCCGCAAGGGCAAATGACCACGTTCCACGCAGTAGTTCGACCCTCTTCGTCCACATGTCCCATGTATTTCTATTTCCCTAAAGGCATGCATGTACCGTCCTTACTTTGTTAGCTTGCATGCCATGAACCCCCCCTGTTGGATCAACTGTCATGTTGTTATCATTGCGTCATTTCCCCAAAAGCTCTCCCCCGTGTATGAATTTCCTAGCACATCGCAATACCACTTACCTTCGTACTGGCGACTCAATACTATCTCAACTGTCCTCATAAAATTCGTCAGAAAATTAGCGTACTACAACGATATACGACGATCATATAATGTTGTTGCGAGGTTGACAAATTTGGTATCCTTCATATTCTACGAAAATAAAAAACTGATCAAATAACCTTAACACTACATTTTTCTTTCCTAAAAAAGCACCAATATACCACAAGATTTGCTAAATGTAATATATGCGAAATGTGATACGTATTACAACACAATCAGATCTGGTGAAACTATAGTTAGGAACTCCAAATCGCCCTCGGGTTGGGCGACTTACCATTGTCGCTCGGTGGTTGGGCGACAAGGATAAAATCACCCAACTAATGAGCGTCTTACCATTGTCGCCATGATGTTAGGCGATTAATACTGCTGTCGCACTTGGGTTGGGCGACTATACTACGTTGCCTAACCGTACGGCGACTTGAGGTCATTTATGTAAAAAAAACAAGTGGTATTATTTCTGTAATTTCGATTAAAAATAGATTATTTCGGGAAAAAAAATCTTCAAAATTACCACATCGTATTGCTACTAATAATATATCACCATTAACTTTCTATAACCGATACAATCCAAACTAGATGCTTTGCTATTATTCCCCACTATCCACGTTTCTACAATCAGAACATCAAAACACCGATATCCCTCTAATTCATGTACAAGATTGTATATGATCACATAATTCGACCACTGAATGCTACTTAAAGCAAGGGCGCGCGTCTCCTGCTCATCGCTGTCGAGGTACTCCTGAGCCTCCCTGATCTCGACATCGAGGGCATTTCTGGTGATAGGAGGGCTAGGACCAACACCTCCATTGTCATTGTTGTCAGCTTCTTCATCTTTAATTTCAATTACATGTTATTGATTCGATCCAGGTTGGCACTTGGTTTGAAAGATCACCGTCTGAAGGCTTGAGGAGTCATCTGTCTCATCCATTGTCTGGAGCAAGATAAGGAAAGATGAATCATTAGTAGAACTTTGACAGTTGGCATTCCAACCACCAGCTCCTTTCCCTCCATTGCCTCCCATCTCATAACCCAAAACCTTAACATCTTAGGGCACTCAGAATTTCCCTTGCCCATTCCAAAAATCCCTTCCCCCTCCTCCACAATTGTTCTCTTGTAATCCACAGAAATGACACTAGTAACTTCCTTGTCCTTTCCGAAAACTGGCATCTCCTCCAAGCCCCCAATGTTCTGGCTTATCCCAGAAACCAATCCCTCCACCTTTGCTTTTGCCACCTGGCATTGATCATTGTTGCTGTCTCCACAAATCAAGCTCTCGCCGATGTTCTGGCTTACTTGTGTCGAACCCGGGAGCGAAGGATCCCAAATTCTTTGTGTCTCATACACTAGTCCAGGAACAGCTAGTGTACATAGTCAAACAAAAGATGATAGCACAACCATAATACGTGATTCATTCATAATAGTTCAAGTTTGTTACAAAAGGGGCATAAGGCCAAGAGCAAAGTATAGCGGAAGCAAAAGTAATAAGGTAGGCCACACGATTCACCACATACAATTCTTTGGGGGCGCAGCCTAGTTGTCCAAGTTCTCATCCTCCTCGTAGTACTCCTCCTCTGAACAACAATGTATTAAGCAAGGGTGAGTACAAATAAATGTACTTCGCAAGTTACACCCAATAACATAATTATAATGCATGCAAGGATTTATTAATGAAATGCTTATATGGCTCAATTTGCATAAAGCAAAATTTTATATTTCAATATTCTTACTAAGTTCCAAAGTAGTTTATTCTATAGCTAAAATCAAGTTTCGAATGACAGTTTTATAGTGGGTAACCTCCATACAATTGTGGTGAAGGATATCCTCCTATCACATGGCTAACCGTCCAATATCTCAATTGGATAAACTATCAAAAACATTTGCTAAATTCATTTTTAAAACAAAAACCAATGGCTTTGCTCGACATGTCCATGATCGTGGACACGACTATTCGAATAGTTTTACACACTCTACAGAGGTGGTACAACTTTACCTACAAGAGATAATTTTGCTTAACATGTCGGTCAAGACATGCTTCTGAAGATGTGTGACTAAGCAAATATCATGAAGCCTTTACAATGCGTCACCCTAACGTAGTTATGCCCGCTAAGGTTTTACTTCCTTTGGATTGAACCATCCGCTGTGTAATAGCCCAAATTTCAAATTTCAGTTAAAAATAAAAGTTAATTATTTTTGTGGAATTTTCTAAAATTATAAAACTTTTCCTTAAATATTTCAAAATTAAAACAAATTATTTGCAAAATTAATTACAAATATAAGTTGGAATTATTTTATTTAAACCCAAAATGACTCAGAGAATTTGTGTGAATTTTCTCATATTTTTTGGATTTAGTTTGCTATTTTCTAAAGCCCTATTGAATTAACAAGTTTAATTAAAATGGTTAAAGCATTTAAAAACCGGAAATAGCCTTCGGGCTGAAACCTCCTCAGCCCAGTCCACTCCTCACGCGCACGTGACCCACGCAGCCCTCTCAACCTGCGTTCCCTTCCCTCTTTCTCTCCTTCGCTGACAAGCAGGGTCCACTCGTCAGTCTCCTTCCTCTCACCTGCTCCTCTCTCGTTTGCTTACAGGTGGGATCCACATCGCCATGTCACCATCCCCTACCTTCCGTCTTCGTCTCTGCGTAGCGCTCGCGTGCCCCACCATTGCCGCCCTTCGGAGCTTTCCAAAAATCGCCAAAACTGAATCAATCTCACTGATTTCGCGCGCATTAAAAACCCTGTATCAATTTGCGTCCGACCCGGCCTTGTCCCTTCCATCTCCGGCACTAAATCCTGAGAATTTCGCTGGAGTCCCGCTCTGACCTTCGTGCATGGCACGAAGCCTCAGCCTCGTCGCACCCTATAAATAGGAGCTACAGGACCGCCTTGGCCTCCGCATCCCAACGCCGCCACCCTCGTAGCTTCTCCCCTCCTCTAGCGCCTGAATTCTAGAAGTTTTCATCGCCGGTGAGAGCTATGTCTTCTTCGTTTCTGGCGTAATCAGGCTTAATCCAGCCACCTCGACCGCACCATCGGCTTCGTCTCGACGCCGCCATCCTCGTGCGCACACCCACGTCGGCGGAGGACCTCGGGAACGACTTCGCTGCCGTAGACCTAATCTCACCGCCGCTTCATAGCCTTTCACCGCAAGGTATAGCATCACGTTCAGCGTCACCTACTCTTCTTTTTGCGCACCTTCACGTAGCTCGTCGTGGCGCGTAGCGCCGACGACCTTAGGAGGAACCCCGTGCCCTCCTGTAGTTGTAACCTTCCTTCGACCAGTATAGTCGTAGCATTCCTTCGACTAGCGTAGTCATAGCCTTCCTTCGACCAGTGTGGTCGTAGCCTTCTTTCGACCAATGTGGTTGTAGCGTCTTTCAACCAGTGTGGTCGTAGTTCCTTCCGACTAGTGTAGTCGAAATCCCCTTTCGACCATAGTGCTCGTGGTAAAGTGCTCGATGAACAGTACTCGGAGGATGAACAATGCTCGAAAATTCTATCTGTACATCCAAACTTCCAGGGGTTCGTTCTCCTTTATACGAACTCCGATTTAGTTGATTCAAATTCCCAAATTCATATAAATTCAAGATCTAGCTAACTAAACTAAAATTATTTGATTTGGAGTTATTTTGAATTATCATTTGAATTTATTTGAGTATTATTTAAGTTTTGTCGTGTTTTCACGTATAGATTTCGACGACTCCAGAGAGCTCAACCCTTATGAGGAGTTAGATTATCAGGACTTCGAGCAAGGCAAGTTACACAATTTATCATGTTGATCCCACTATTTTAAATTTATTTAATTCAGTTTTAAATTATTATTGCATGCATAATTCTATTCAGCTATTTTAAATTCCTGTTTAAATTCCTAGTTATTCCAAATCCTTTGTATAGCCAATGTTGATGGTTGGATTATCATTCCCTTGTCACCATAGCTAAAATAAAAATTGAACAATTATATGCTTAGACAATGTTTAGACCAAAAATCTTGAGTTTGAGGTGTTTAGCCAAATAATTCAAATTTGATTCAAATTATGTTTATGGTATTGTCTTACCATAGAAAGTTTAGAAAGTCTTTTTACTTGTGAAATAAAATAAAAAGGTTTAGACTTGGGCATAATGGATGTTGGTTTGGTGCAAGTCGACGCACAGGATCGATTCTTTTCTATGATTGAGCCCAAGGTTGTGGAATGTTGACCAAGTTAGTTAAGGACCAATCTTTGAGCCGCATCTTGCTAAGCTCCACCGTACTACCACATGTTCTGAATGGGCAGGACTAGGGTAAACAGTATTCTCACCTAGCGCAAGAGGGGGCTACCGACGGGTGGTTAACCCAATGGGAGTGAAACCTTAGTGGGCATGTAAACCTTGAGGTAGAACATTGGAGAAGCCTTATGATAATTGCTTAGTCGCACGCCTTCAGAAGCGTGTATTGGCCGACACTAAAAGCAAATTATCTCTTATGGGTAAAGTTGTACCACCCCTGCAAAGTGTAAAACTATTCGAATAGTCGTGTCCATAGTCATGGATATGCTGAGCAAAGCCACTCAAAGTTAAACCTTGATTTTGTTTTAAAAGTGATTTTTAGTAAATGATTTTGAGAATGGTTAATCCTTGTGGTAAAAATTAGGCGGTTAGCCATGTGATAGGAGGGTATCCTTCATCATTCATTTATGGAGGTTATCCACTATAAAATTGCTAATTTAAAAATCTGATTTTAGTAATAGAATAAAAATTGCCTTAGAACTTAGTATGAGTATTTAAACTGAAAATGTTGCTTTATGCAAAATAGACCCTATCAGCTTCACTTGTTTACTTATGCATGCATCATAACTTCTTATTGGGTGTAACTTACGAGCACGGAAGTTGTGCTCACTGTTGCTGAATAATATTTATTCAGGTGAAGAATTTTATCAAGACGGTGAGGACGACTAGGCCTACGCCCCTAGACGATTGCCTGTGGCGCATCGTGTGGCTATCCTACTATTTTGCTTCCGTTGTGTTTTTTTATTTGGCCTCGAGCCCGATTCTGTAATAAACTCTGAATTATAATAAATAAATGTGTGATATGATTGCGATGCCACTTTTGTTCGACTGTGTACACTAGCTATTATAGACTAGTGTATGAAACATAGAGAATTCGGGATCCTTCGTTCCCAGGTTCGACATGCTGGAAGCCCCCTCTTGCGCCACGTGGAAATATATAAAAAGTAGGTCATTCTGACAACCACATAACCAGATGGCACAACCACGGTGAAATGCTACAAATTATTTAGCTTAGCCTGTCCCACTCCAGACTTGTGGTAGTACGGTGGAGCTTTGCAAGATGCGGCTCGAAGGCCGGTCCTTAATTAACTTGGGCGACTTCCAAAATAACCCCTCAGCCTCAACCATTCCCGAATTGGGCATGTGCATAAACCTGCACCGACCAACTATCCATTTCGCCCAAGTACAAACCAGTTTTTTTTCTTTTATTTTTCAAATCATTTGTAAATTTCTATGGCATACCAATGCCATAAACATATTTTTAAACCATAGTTGAATATTTGGCTAAAATTCCCCAAATCAAATATTTCTGGTCTACGCTTCGACTAAGCATAATTTTTCAACATATTCTAGTCATACTAATGTACCAACTAGATTTTAACTATGGTATCAAGGAATGACTAATTCAATAACAAATTTGGCTATACAATGGAATTGAGAATAACTATAATTTAAAATAGGAATTAAAAATAACTTGAATAGAAATACGCATGCAATAGTAATTTAAAATAGAATTTAAGTAATTTAAAATATTGGGATCAAACATGATCAAAGATGTAACTTGCCTTGCTCAAATGCTTGAGAATCTATCTCTTCAATTAATTCGGGTTCCCCGGAATCGTCGAAACCTATACGCGAAAACGAACCAAATGAATAAAGATAAATCCAAATAAAATTAAAACATTATCAAATTAGACCAAAAGAAATGTATTGAATTTAGAAACAAAAATCGATAGAATCACGTCACCATCTCTCCAGCTCGTCACTCATTCCATCTCGCGTATTCTCTAAGCTTCTAGCTCTTTGGATTGCCGAGAACGAGTGTGTAGTCCTCGACGCCGGTGAGCCGGTGAGCGAGTCCCCGACCACCATATCCTTTTATGAGCTTCCTCTCCCTCACCACCTACGTCACCATGCACCCTTACCTCACTCATGCTCTTTATCTGGTTGATGTAGCCCTGGGAACTTTGTAGCGTGGACGCACCATCGTCTTCTTCACCTTTGACGCGTACCCCGATCTAGACTTCCACGTTCCCGGTACTCTAGTGAGCTTGAACCTCTCCCAACCGTGTCACATTTCGTTCCATACTCCATTGATGCTTCTTCCTTGCTTAATGTGGACTGAAGCATAGGTAATCACCGAAATTGAGCTTCTTCCCCAAATACAGCAGCCACAGATCCTTTTTTGTTTGGCGCCACTCCGGTGAGTCCCTTGCAAATTCCTTCTACCTTATCCTTCCTTAGCATGCCCTAGGGCTTATCGTGGCTCTATTTCAGCAATCCCTCATTGAGGAGCTATATCACCATGAAGCTACCACCGCCGCCATTGCCCATCGCTGCTCCAAGCTCTCCGGCCATCCCCCGACGCCATTTACACTCTTGGTGAGCTTCTAGTGGTCCCTTAGAGCTAATGCACATATTAGTTTGGACGATTAGCTAGCGTAGCGTACAGTTCACCGTCGCGTAAAGTGTTGTAGCCGCCACTCTGGTGACCATTGATCTCCGTGCTGCCACCGGTAGCATCACGGTAGCCCTTGGTATCCAATGTGCACCATCTTCCGTCGTGAATATGCTCCATTCACAAAAGCCACCGCAAACCCGAGGCGCTCCGCCGCTTCTCGCCAGCATAGCACCTCCTCCGTCCATTTCTCCATCCACTGCCATGTGGGACTAGCTGAAAAGTTAATAATAAATCTAATTTAAACATGTTTAGTAAATGAGTGACTAACATGTGGGACCCACATACTATTTTCGATTTTAAAACATGTTTTAAAACCAAGAGGCTGACAAGTGGACCCCACCTGTTAGTAGGTTAAAATCAAATTAGATTTAAATCATTTAGTTAATGACTAATGTGTCTATGACATGTGGGACCGTCACTATTTTATAAATAAAAATCAAGAAATTAGAATATGAGTGATTGACAAGTAGGGCCCACATGCAAGTTAATAAAAAACCAAACAAATGTAAAAATGGTAAAAGACACTTTCAATATAGAGAAAATACATTTTCCCTATTGAAAAGCGTAAATTTCAGAAAATACGCTTTCGATGTCACCCTTTTTATTATTTCCGGATTTTTCAAACCGAGCAAATTTAAAACGTTAATAACTTTTGCATATGAACTCCAAATTGGGTGATTATTTTTTCTAAATTCATCTAAAATCGTGCTCTATCTGAATATGCAAAAATATTTGGATTTTGTTGCAATTGAATTTATTTTTACTATTTGTGATTTGTTATCCGCTCTTTTGAATAGACGCCGGCATCACGAACAAAATATTAGACGACCCTCCATCCTCATACTCAAAGATTCCAGTGCAATGCAAGCACCTCCTTTGACCATGTTGATATCATTATTTCAATTATTTCATTTCATTTTGCAAAGTCTATTATGCATGCATGTATGTTTGGCTAAAATCGCTATATTTGGGGATAACGGTAATTAAATTCCTATTGTATGCATGATCCTCCTTGTCAAATTGATATCCTTACTGTTGTAGCCTTTAAGATATGTTTTATACAATGGATGATGTCGATTTGGGTGTTTCGATTGCGAATATCGCATAAATGCTTATCCGGGCTATAACTTCCCTAAATTTGAACTATGGATGGAAATTGAGTTGGATTTGGGAGATTTGAAATGATGGTCCAGAGTGGTTACCTCTGTTAGTTTTGTATAAAAAAATTGAAAAACTTAGATTATGACGTGGGAGAGTTATATTATGACTTGATGAATGTGAGAAGGTTTCTCGTATGTGGATAGGGGGAGATCCTTGCCCAAATCAATTAAGGACCGAACGCCGGTGCCACCAATCTAAGCCTAAGCGTAATATGCCGATATGGGATGACCTTAGCTAATTAATTCATCGAGTATTAGCTTTGCATGTTGGTAGGCCACAGTAGTACGAGCAATCTAGGAAGGATTGTTCGAAGGGGCTCCCTTCACCAAGGTGTCAGGACCAAAGTTTGCTGATACAATGGTGAATGCCTCACTAAAATCGGAGGAATCCGAGTGATGTGAGGATTGACATTCGCCGGGCTAGTGCAAGGTTAGGACTAGATAATGTAAAGGCTTCGTTACGAACTCTCGACTGCGTACTATCATGTGTGGTGGCGTCGACGGATGCCAGACAAACTAGAGACCTCATATACTGTGGGTAAAGTTGTACATCTCCGCATAGTATAAATCTATTTAAATAGCGATGCTTATGATCATGAGCATGCATAGTGTAGTCACATCAGTGCAGTATATATATATATATATATATATATATATATATATATATATATATATATATATATATATAGGGACGTATTTAGTGCTAATGGATAATTCATTGCAAATGTGCTAATATCAATCTTGACCGTTGAATCTGGATTGAACAACCAAGATTAATGCATGCTCCCATCTTCAAACCATTTAATCACCTTGCATGCTTCCACCTCCAATGCGCCTTCATTAATGCACCTTCATTAAACACCTGTATGTTTCCATATCCAACGGTCAAGATTGGCATTAGCACCTTAGCACCGAATTACTCATTAGTACTAGATACATCTCTCTCTCTCTCTCTCTCTCTCTCTCTCTCTCTCTCTCTATATATATATATATATATATATATATATATATATATATATATATATATGCAAAAACGGTTTGTTGAAAAATGTTGTGATGTTTGGTTTGTGTGAGTGCTAGGTATATGGCTGAGAATGAAATGTTGATCGCAGCTTAGGTGGGCTGTGATTTTGCTATTATTCGAGCTACGCACTTGATATTTCAATATTTGTCAACTGCTCTTTACAAATTCCATTGCAAACTATTACATATTGTTATTGTAAATAAAACTTGCTAAATGCTGAAAATAACTTGTAGAGTAGAGCCTCATCTTTTGTTAGCCCTGCATTTATAATTATGTTGGGATACACTACAAGTTTTGCTGAGTACCAAATATACTCAATATTACTTAAATTATTGATCAGAGTACGAGGATGAGCCGATTCCGGACGATGCTTTCTTCGCTCTCGGTACCAGAGGGTACAAGGACTGGTCTTGCTAAGGTTTGGCCTTTGTCGGTTGCCTGAGGGTATAGATGAGCACACCACTGGATATTTTGAGTTTATTTGCTATGTTTCCGTTGTTTAATTTGCTACTTATGTTTTAATTTGGCCGATCGGCCGTGTAATATATACTTGTCATATAAACGTTTAAGTTAAATATCATATTTGTTTCATATTGTGTTTAGATGTGAATATTAATATTGTGGATGTGTGTATTAGCCACTAATCATAGAACTAGTATGATACACATATAAGAAATTTGGATATTCAAAACCTAGGATCCGACGTCGGCTTAAAGCTCCTCCAATCAGGACCTAAAGCCTACGTCGCGTAGCTTTGTCCTGTCATCCAAGCGCGCTAGGGAGGGAGGGCTCCTAGGAGAGCCACGGAATAAAGCAACTGACTGGGGGAGTCCCGAGGCAACCCAGACGCCCCAAACACCGTGCTGCCTGGGAACCTGGCCAACTGGGTTGTAATTTGGGTTTTAGACCAGTGACGACTTCTGACTCACGATCTTCGAGTCTAATGGAAGAAGTTGTTTTTAGTCTTATCTTTGTAGAAAAGTATATAGACGACAGTCGTTTTTACTATTGCACATACTCTAAGTTTTCTTTACACATTTTAAACGAAATTTGGGTTCTTCTTTTTAGGCAATATAAGTTTGTGACTGATGATACTTTGGAGTCTCATTGGCTAGGACTAACTGTTTTTCTTATTTGACACCACCTTGCGCTCCTATGATTATAAATTGGCTTATGTACAAGTCATACTTGTTTGCTAAGATATATGTTGTTACACTTAAGCAGCCAGCATGATCGAAATAAAGGACGCCAAAATGGAGTAATTTTCTGACACATCGTACTCACATCTAGAGCCTTCCTCCATCATTTTGAACAACCTTCTGTACTAAACTAAAACAAATCTAAAGTGAAACAACTGGGGCTAGTGAGGCTCAAACCTAGGCAGAAAAAGCGAGGCTGATCAAGCTGTACCAATGCATAAACCGCCCCACCAACTGTGGAAAGGCGTACGATAAATCGAGGTGGCACCGATCAACGGCTGCTCTCGTGCGCCGCCCATCGTTTTATCCTCGGTGGGGGTGCAAACCACCACCCTCAGGTATGATGAAGCCCAGCAACTCCGGCTTAAAAAACACACCGCGGAAACCGAGCCGGTAGCGCTGCATCTGCGCCGTACACACCATGTTGCTATTTATAACTTGTCTTCTCCAGAGAGCTAATCTGTGTGTGCATTCCGTTTCTCAGTACTTAACACTTTTGATAAAAAAAAGGAGCAACTAGGGGCGTACGTCCGATTAAACGATTCTCGCCGTACGCCCCGAGTCGAACTCAAACACAGCGTCTACCCACCCGTCCGTCCGCATGCAGGGTTGCGCTTTGCTGGGCCAGCCCGTGGAGGTTTGGTGAACACATGCTCCAGGAGAAGATGGAGGATTTCACAAATCAAAGCATCAAAATTAAAAATTATAAACCAAATAAAACCAAAAGAGCTTGATTATTTCATGGTGTCAATTGGACATCAATTCTAAAAAATTCTCTCTTGTTGGAAGGAAAAATGTCTGAATGAACCAACGGGATTTTGGTCAGATATTTTCCGGTAGATATTAAAATGGACTAATATGCAATTACCTACGGACAACAGTTGCAACATCTACGGACAACGGTTGCAACATCCCCCGGATACGGTTGCAACATCTTAGAACAATGGTTGCAATATTCCCCGGACACGGGTGCAACATCCTCAGATAATGGTTGCAACATCCTAGGACAACACTTGCAACATCCCCGGATAACGGTTGCAACATCCTAGGACAATGATTGCAACATCCTACGACAACGGTTGCAACATCCCCGGACAACGGTTGCAACATCTCCGGACAACGGTTGCAACATCCTAGGACAATGGTTGCAACATCTCCAGACAATGGTTGCAACATCATAGGACAATGGTTGCAACATCATAGGATAACAGTTGCAACATCCTAAGACAACGATTGCAACATCCCCGATCAACGGTTGCAACATCACAAATCAAAAAACAAAGAATCTAAAAAACACGTTGAAAAAAATTACAACATCGACGTAAACAGTATGCAATATTTTTTTTACTACAGATGCATGGCATCAACGCTTCACATTTTTTACTCCTAAAATTAATAAAAGGCCGACCAAAGTCAAAATGCTTCACATTTTTTACTCCTAAAATTAATAAAAAGCCGCACTATACATACATCACACATGCGTCATGCGTGGGGCCCGCCCGGTCAGAAGGGCGCATGGCGTTAGCCTTTTCGTTGGAATGAAATCTCGATGCAACGTGCTAGTACAGCAACGTCGGAGGCTCCGGACGTTCTACACCTATCATTACCCTAAAAAAAATGTTCTTAAATACTTGGTTCTTTCCCAATCCTGAAGTGAAAATACCAAAATTACCTCTATTAAACCTACGTATTTCACCTACTTTACTACCGTGTTTTTCGTGCTTAAGTGCTTAATATATTATTAGAAGACAATTTAATCATATTGATCAAAATTGTCAAGTAAATGGAACGGAGCGAGTACATCCCATAGGAAGAGGGCCAAAATTTATACAGACGCAAATCACAGGCCGGGCCAGTGGCCAGTGGGACCCACCGCCTGACAGCCTCCCCTCCCTCCCTGGCCGAGCTGTAGCGCCGCGGCTGGTCCGCTTTCCTCGTCTCTCTCTCTCTCTCTCTGCCGCCATGTCTCGTTTGATCTGATTCGCCGCAGCCGCGGGACCGAGGGCCGTGATGCGGCCACGCAGCCCGCGCCGGGCCCCGAGAAAGGGTCGGATACCACGGTTTTTCTAATGCGTCCCCCTCCTTGTCCGTGTCCATGTTACATCGCCAGTAGTAGCACGGTAGCACCACCACCAGCGGCAGCGGCGCCCGCAGGATTCAGGACGCAGATTGGGCGGCTCGCTTGCTAGGCTTTCTCCTCCTCCTTCTCGAGGCTCAATCGGTGGCTCATCTTTGGTGTCAACTGCCAAATTAGAGGTGGTCAGCTTCTTTCTCTCCCCTTCGCTTTACTTGTATTGGGTACTATTGTTTTTGGTTTCGTTTGCCGGGCAAGCTAAGCAAGGAAAGAGTTGGTTTCTTGGGTGGATTTGATGCCCTGATCTCTAGGATCTGAGGAGAGGCGGTGTGGCCAGTTCTTGGTAATGTTTTCCATGGCGAATTTCTGCTGGTTGTAGCGGGGTAGGATCTACTTTTTGGCTGCTTTTATTGATTTGGGTAGGCTATGTGCGATAGTGTGGATCATGCTGGTCAAGAGAGTTGTTTCTTTCTTTATGTATTTTCTCATAGCTAATCTGGGAGAGATAAACAGCACTCAACACTCACTGTTCATTCCTATAAAGTTTCTCGTCCATCTCATTGACGAATTAGTTAGTTCTTGTTTGTATTGATGAAGTGAAACACCGAATATGTGTGCTTATTAAGAAAGATCCATCATTGTTGTTACGAATCACAAGCATTTGTATGGATTTTATATTGCTCTGTCTCGCCAAAGTTGACAAATCTATCACTAACCACCAAAGGTAACACAGGTTTTCCGGCTAGGTTTCTTGGAGCTCACCAATGGGTCTGGATAATACTCTTGGCGAGCTGTCTGGCATGTTCTGCGGCCTGTCTTATGATGGTTACACGGATCACAGCACTCTGAGTGATTATTTCAGGTTTACTGATCCACAGCCGGTGATCTTGCCCCAGATGGCCGGGGAACCGAATTCCAATCTTTCGTCCAACGTCTCGAGGGCCACAAACACAGAAACCGACAACCCGGAAGATTGGGAGTTCATCTCAGATGAGTCACTCAACTATATTAGCCGGATGCTCATGGAGGAGGACATTGATGAGAAAGTTAGCATGTACCAGGAGGAGTCAGCCGCACTTCGTGCTGCTGCGAAGCCATTCTATGACATTCTTGGACACAAGTTCCCGCCATCTCCTGATCGCCAGCTGATGCCTTGGTCCCTGGACAGCCCCAGTGATAGTAGCAGTAGCAGCCATGCGTGGTCCTTGGCTAGTACTGTTACTAGCAGCAGCACTGTTGGTGCGGTGGATAGCAACCGGCGCCGTAACGTTCGACATTGTGAGCAGCTGGAAGCTTACCGAGGCTTGTGTGGTCAGCCTCTGCAGCCGCTGGTTGGGCCATCAAGCTACGTTTGCAATGTAGCAGAGGCATTAGAAGATCCTTTGATCACTAATGGCAGGATCCCTGAGTATTTGTTCGAGAGCCTTCCAACTTGGGATTTCAGGAGAGGTGTTGAGGAAGCGCGAAAGTTTCTTCCGGGTAGTGATAAGCTGGTGATTGATTTAGAAGCTGGTGATGTTGCAAGGCATCGGAAAGCAGGAAAAGATGTTTCTTTGAACTGCAGCAAGACAGAGGTGTTGAAGCTCAAGAAAAACAGACAGAGTGAAGACCTTGATTTGATGGAAGGACGGAACATTAAACAGTCTGCATTCTGTTCTGATGAGCCTGATTGGATCGAGATGTTCGACAATTTACTTCGTCAAACGGAGAAGAAGGCCACTGTTCTGAGAAATGATGCGTAATGAAGCTTCCAAGAATTCGCAGGTCACTCAGACGAAAGGAGCAAGTGGGACGCGCTCCCGGGGCAGGAAGCCAACAAAAAAAGACGTGGTGGACCTTAGGACCATCCTCATCCACTGTGCTCAGGCAGTGGCAGCTGATGACCGCCGAACTGCTAATGAGTTGTTAAAGCAAGTAAGGCAGCATTCCAAGCCAAATGGGGATGGAACCCAGAGGTTGGCATATTGCTTTGCGGATGGTCTTGAGGCTCGCTTGGCCGGCACAGGAGCCAGCTTTACCATAAGCTTGTAGCGAAACGGACAACTGCCTCCGACATGCTCAAGGCCTACCATCTTTACCTTGCAGCATGCCCATTCAAGAGGCTGTCACATTTCCTCTCCAATCAAACAATCTTGAGCATGACAAAAAATGCATCAAAGGTGCATATCATTGACTTTGGCATTTACTTTGGCTTCCAATGGCCATGCCTCATCAGGCGTCTCTCGAAGAGGGAAGGCGGTCCACCAAAGCTGCGCATCACGGGAATTGATGTACCTCAGCCAGGTTTCCGCCCTACTGAGCGCATCGAAGAGACAGGACAGAGGCTTGCAGAATATGCTAAGAAGTTTGGTGTCCCTTTTGAGTACCAAGGCATAGCTTCAAAGTGGGAAACCATCCGTGTTGAGGATCTCAAGGTTGCCAAGGATGAAGTGGTGATTGTTAATTGCCTGTACCGGTTCAGAAATCTTATTGACGAGACAGTTGCTGTAGACAGCCCTAGGAATAGGGTGCTCAACACCATAAGGCAAGTGAACCCAGCAATTTTCATCCATGGAATTGTGAATGGGTCATACAGCGTTCCCTTCTTCATCACACGTTTCCGTGA
The DNA here is from genome assembly GCA_036346255.1 of Ampelocalamus luodianensis. Taxonomy (NCBI): domain Eukaryota; kingdom Viridiplantae; phylum Streptophyta; class Magnoliopsida; order Poales; family Poaceae; genus Ampelocalamus; species Ampelocalamus luodianensis. The sequence goes on along the minus strand of CM070622.1, from coordinate 17,428,209 downwards.
GGCGTTGTTTCATTTCTCTGCATTGTTTGACATGCTTGAGACAACTGTGCCACGGGATGATGCCCAGCGTACACTCATAGAGAGGGATCTCTTTGGCCGAGAGGCACTCAATGTCATTGCATGTGAGGGCTCAGATAGGGTCGAGAGACCAGAGACATACAAACAGTGGCAAGTGAGGAACCTGAGGGCTGGATTTGTTCAGTCTCCATTAAACCAAGACATTGTGATGAAAGCCAAGGACAAAGTGAAAGACATCTATCACAAGGACTTTGTCATAGATGAAGACAGTGGATGGCTCCTGCAAGGGTGGAAAGGAAGGATAATCTATGCCATATCTACATGGAAGCCTAACAACAATTAGGTTCTTGGTCCGCATATCTCTTACTCCACTGTTGAAGGCAGCTAAATTATGTAGTCATGCTATATTCTAGTGTTTGGAGCTTGACCAGTGCACCCGTGTTTCAAGGTATGCTGTGAGCTAAACTTCAATACGATACTATGTATATTGATGGTGTAATGACTTCATCTTTTGGTAATATGGGTCCAGTGGACCTGTTCTTGGAGCAGTAATTTAATAATTTCATGAAATGTGTTATCCCCAGGATGTGGCTTGAAGAACGGTCAAGGTTGCTGTTGGACTACACCAGAATTCAGTGTCAATTGCAGCTGTCTAGCCAGTACTGAGATAAGCTGGAGGAAAGTAGCAGTTGTTGAGCTCTCCCTTGCCTTGGTACCGTCACTTTGTTTAATTCCTACTTTTCTTCATTCCAGTTACTTCTATGACCATCCTATTTGCAATAACCAAATCACAGCTTCTATATTAGTTAATTAGCTAGCCAATTACCTAATATCTTAAGGTTTGTACTTTGACTTTCTTGGAGCCATCTCTGTTAGTAAACATGAGTTGGATTCAGCATCATCAAATCAAATATTCCCCATGAGCAAACATCTACATTTGTTCTGTGAGAAACTGAGAATGGTAGGTGTTATTTGGCTGGACTTCAGTTTGTATCCGAGGAAGTGCTTTGCCCTTCAGTCAGTTGATTCATTATTTTTGCAGTACAGATTGCATGCTGTTGAGAAATGGGAGTCCTTAGGCTTCAATGGAGCACTCGTTTGAGCATTTGAGAAAAAAAAGTAGTGCTACAAATTGACATACTACTTACTTTTCTGTCTAAAGAACTAGTTAATGGTGCTAATAAAAGGACAAGATATCGCTGGATAATGGTTGTTGCGTGCCCTTTAGTTATAAGGTACACACTAGGGGGACTATATGTTCTGGAGCAAGACACAGGCGTGGTAGCTGGTGCGTGAACACTACCACGGGTATGGTAGCGACTGTGAACAGCACCATATTAATGTAGCACCATTATTTTTCATACATACTGATTGGTTTCCTAAGATAAAGAATAGTTGGTTAGGTAGGTTATTTTAAAATTCCTTATCTATCAAGTTATTGTTAAGGATATGGTTTTATCTATTAGGAATATTATTTTTAATAGTTGAAAAGATTAGATTGGATTGATAGGTTTTTTTAGATTATTTCTTAGACGTTAAGTCAAGTTATCCCTATAAAATAGATAATATGTATCTATTATCAATCAAATAATGAATAAACAAAGTTCTTAGTCTCTCTCTCCTCTTCAACTAAACTTCAGAGCTTTGGCGGTGGCATGACCAATCGTTAAAGGGCGAGTGTCCTACCTTTGGTCTTTGGATCCGTACCTCAACAGTTACCATAATATTTGGTATCAGAGCTACTCACCATGACTTCTGGTGCCGAACTATATTCATTCGTCATGTTGAAGGCTGACAACGAAAAGATGATGGCTTCAATTGATAACATGATGACCATCCTCCAAAAAACATGGGCATTGATGGTCAAGTTGAAGGAGCAGGAGGAGACGTCGCGTGCCATTGCAATGGCGGTGCTACCATCACCTTCCTCAACGGCACCACCAACACCACCCTAGTGGGCATCGTTGCCCTTGGTTGCACCCCCAGTGCGGTGTCGCTGGAGAAAGGATGCCGCTGTCCAGCGGTAATATTTTCCACACGACCGGTCGATGTTGTGCCATAGGCAAAGCAGAGCGCAACAACTGAGGGGTCAGCGCCGCTGTCGCGTCCTCCCTGCCATCGTCACGCTCCAAGGTAGTAAGGGCGTAACTGTTACCCTATGTCGGTTGCCTATGCCGTCGACGTTTTCCTCAACGCCACAACATGCTAAGACGTTTCTTCCTTGGATGTCATACGTTGGAGTGTCGCTGATCTGCTCTAAAGCGAACCGACGTCGGTACCGGATACTCTTGTCAACATGTGGTCACCATCGCAGATCGAGGACGAGCTGCCTCGCCGCGAGGGGTGTAATGTTATAGAGCAAGACACGGGGCGCTGTAGCAGGCATGTGAACAACGCCGCATTACTGTAGCACTGTTATTTTCCATACATGCTGATTGGTTTCCTAGGATAAAAAATAGTTGGTTAAGTAGGTTATTCTGATATTCCTTATCTATCAAGTTATTGTTAGGGATATGATCTTATCTATTAGAAAGATTATTTTTAATAGTTGAAAAAATTAGATTGGATTGATAGGTTTCTAGCTTATAGATTATTTCTTAGGGATTTCCCTATAAAAAGGATAACATTTATCTATTATCAATTAAGCACTGAATAAACAAAGTTCTTAGTCTCTCTCCCTCCTCTTCAACTAAGCCTCAGAGCCGTTGAGGTGGCATGGCCAATCGTTCAAAGGCGAGTACCGTACCCTCGGTCCTCGGACCCGTACCCCAACATTTACCACAACACTATAAGCCCAGAATAGAGTGTGGTAGAAATTGTAGAAAAACTAGACTTACAAAATTATGAATGTTTTACTACTCTTATTGTCATCATTGATCAAAATTGATGACAAAGATGTTAAAATAGAAAAAGAGTTTTGTGTACTTGGTAATTAATCCTTTCTGCTGTTGTTCAGTAGATGTATTACACACGGCAAGGATAGCTAATAGCAAAGTCCCAGTCGGACTGTTCATCATCAGATGCGCTATTCATCGTCCGACATGAACACAACTCTATATTTTGTTATATCTCTGTACTGTCCGAAGCTTGGACACTTGTGTATATAAACAAGAGTAGTGCATAGATAATTTCACATGGTATCAGAGTCACCTCTTCTACCATGACGTTGCCAAGTTTTTCTTCCTCAAATTTAGGATCCAACACATCTCTGCCCGACGCAACTGTGACCACCGGGACGTGCTGGACCCCAAATTTGAAATTTGGAATCCTCTGTGTTCACAGCACCAGTTCCTGGATCAGTAGCTAGTGCTCACAATTACATCATTGGATATCAACACATATCATGAAAATATAAAGCTATTGTATAATAATAAACAAAACGTAAATATACCTTATGACGTTTATCTTTCAGAATGGCCGATTATGCCAAATAACTTTAGAGAATCAGCAGCGGAAGTAGAATAAAAGCACCACGTGGAACCCTCACGATATACCTACAGGCAATCGACTAGGGCCTGCGACTTAATTCTTGGCCTTCTTGATCTCCAGTCTTGATGAATGCTCATAAGTGCCCACATAACCTTATTCTTTTATGCTTACTGACTAAAAGAATATATTAAACAAGCATGAGTGTACAACCGTACTCGCGAGACAACACACAAAATACAATTATTATATATGCAAGGCTAATTAAAGGGAGGTTCATGGTTCTTTTATTTACACAAAGCTAAGTTTGAATTAGAGTAGTTAGTAAGCAACACTTACGACTTAGCATTTTAACTAACACAAGTTTTGATAAAATTGAGTTTTGTTGTAAAGTACTAGTGGAGGTTCCAACCTCCTATACCATTGAGTGGCTCCGCCCACTTAATGCTCATATTCTTTTCTCGGATCACGTCCTGTACTTTTCACTGGTCCTCGACCAATCCATCTCAAATTTTTGGGCGCAACCCAACTTTTCATCCCAACACAAGTTGTTTTATAAAAATGAAAGCTACTTCAAGCAAGTTCTCGGCACCAGTCATGACCATGGACACGACTATCCAGATAGTTTTCTTACTCTACAGAGTTTGCACACTTCATCCACAAGAGATAATCAACTTTTAATGTCCTTGACACACTTTCAGAGGTGTGCGACTAAGTTGTTTATCACAAGGCCTTTACAATGCCCTACCCAACGTAACTCTATCTGCTAGGTTCCGCTACCGAAAGTGGTTTCCTAATGCAATACAGTCGCGCCACTCTTTGGACTCCACTCCTTCGGGTGGTTGACAGCTAAGGCCGTAGTGCATGCCACCCTTCGTAGCCCTCCTTTGCGCCGTAGTGGTTTCTTAATGTATTATAGCAGCACCACCCCGGAGTGGTTGTCCACTAAAACTATAATACATGCCACATGAGCGGGATGATGAAAGCAACACTGAGGTGGACAAATTAGTCAGCCAGATCGTACCCATTATAGACTTGTGGTTGCACTGTTTTTACATAAGAGGTCATCACAAGATCCGGGTCCTTAATTGACTCGAGTGGTACTTCCCCATACTCTCTTTGTCGTGCCCCCGACACCCACCACTCTTTCCAGCCACCCGAGTCAAAATCTGTTTTTGTTTTTGTTTTTGTTTAAAAATACTTTATAGCTCAGCACACCAGCCAGGCTCTAACCTCGACTGCCCAATCTCATTTCCAAAGATTTTAATGGTGTCGGCGCAAATCATTGACCACATGTCAATGTACCTATGCAAGGCTAAGCATGACACTTAGGTACGGACTTAGTAGCTAGTATGTATACCATTAGTTTAGATTGATAAAGGATAGTGTCTAAGTTCAAGGATTGGAAGTTTATACACAATTATCATTAAGGTATTAACTATAAGCTAAATTAACATATTTGTATAAATCATAGCAATGCAATTTCATAATTTAAAATAATATAATTGCATTTCAAAAGTAGGTACAAAATGATCAAAGTGTTGACTCGCCTTGCTCAATATTATGATAACCTTCTTGCTCAAGGTTTTTGTAATCTTGGTCTCGTTCTTATTCTGTTAATTCTTGATCCTGGCCTCGTCCTCGTTGAGATTGTTGTCCTATCATAGCTTCAGATTTTAACTACGCAGAATACGATTGAGCCCAAGAATGTCTGAAAGACGACCAAATGAAATCTAATAAATCCAAATGCAAGTAACAAAGAAGACACTTCAAATGAAAATCAATAAAACCAAGAGTGTTTGAAGCAGGATATGCTTTAAATGAAACAAAACATATCTAATGGGATTTTGAGAGGAGTACTCCAAATGAAACCAACATACTCATCTGGAGTTGATGAAGGAAATACTTCAGATGAAGTATAACCAAAGGAAGTTGATGAAGAAAATACTTCAGATGACACAAAGTACATCCAGGGATAGTTGGAGTGAAGGATACACTCCAAAGTAAGGTAGATAAATCAAAACTCTATCCTTTTGGTATAGCGGTAGGGTTTTGGGTTGCTAGCTAGACTTAGGGTTAGGTAACCTGCTTGATCCGGAGCGAGAGTGAGAGGGATCGGGCTCTCGGGAAGTCCGCTGGTGAAAGGAGCTAGAAATCCAATGGAGAGGGAGAGAATGTCTGTAGGAACATTTCTTAGTGGTTACTTAGATGTGAGAGATCACCTAGCTAGATGGGATCCTTTGATCCACCTTCAGATCATGAATTGTACTTCATCAGGAGCGGATATCGACATATGAAAGTTAGAGCCTAGGTGATGTTGTTTGGCGGATGAACTTCTATCATCCACTTAGGAATATATCACCGCTGCTCACGCGGCGCTTAGCTGCTCTAATGATTCTTTTAGTTATTACTTCCTATTTACCGAGAAAGTTCCATGACAGTCAGGTGAGACCTATGTATAAGTGCGGGGTAGACATAAGTCTCAACGACATATGAGACCTAGCCTATTTAATGGTTTATCTTATCGATTCATATTTATCAAGGAAGTTCCATGAACCTTAGCTGGAACTTCCAAGCATAAGCCTTACATCCTTAGTGGTGTCTATAGTTGTGGGTTTCACAATCGAGGTGGCCTTTACTCACCCTAACTTATGTGACCTAGTATATACTAAAGTGAACCTACTATACTAGGTTGGTCCTTAGCTGTAGCGTCTTGCTAATGACTACTTCTAGTTAAGTAGATAGCTACTATACACGGCCTATGAGCTCTTACCTACTAGCTCTTGTTTAGCGATCCATCCTATCACCTTGATTACTATCGCTAGCATGAAGCTATGTCATAGCTATCGCTAGCCTTCATTAAGGTTTACCTAGTATAATGATTATGCCTAACTTACTAACTGTCGAGTTGCTAAACTAAACGCTTAGTCTTACTACTTGTGGTATAGGTTCTACGTGTCCGTGACATGTCGCACTCCTAGTTGGATGTCAACTAAAGTGGCCACTTTACCTATTCGACGGTTTGGTATGGGCCCTCTTGCAAGTGTATGTTTCTGTGACGTACTACTATATTACTACCATGCTTGCGAACATACCTGCCATTGATGTATGAGCGTTACTATCATCTATGCTTGTACGACGATGGCCTAGGGCCTACTGGTCATTTGACATTTCATGTGCCTAACTTTGTATTAATAGGGACACAAGGTTTTGTGTTCTTGGACTCTTTGTATATACTAACGTAGTCATATCGGGGCATACTAATCTACTTTGATTTAAACACTGTATGTATATACTAGACATGACGATATTATCTTAACTAGTCACTTATTGACTTAATGCAATTTTTAGTTACAATGCGACTTACTGTTATTTTAATGGAACCCATGACTATTTTAAAATGGTTTATGGCTATACTACTCTTTTGACCATTCACTAGATCATAACCTCGTATACATCTTTTCTTCTCACCTGAGCCACGAAGATACTATCTGGTCTATAACTTCTCAATTTGAATTAGCATCTAATTGCCTATCTTTGTTACTTTAACTACACTAGCCCAGTAGTGATTCCCTGTTAAGCTCTAATTACTTAATTCAATCACTAGTTACAGTTACTTCAAACGAATTTTACTAGGGCATACTCATTCATTGAGGTTAACTAACTAATTAATCTAAGTAACTTAGATTAGTATACTGGCTAGCTATTCACTGTGGGAGGGGCCACTTGTCAATTAGTACCACTGACAACGCAAATGGCTAATTAAATTATACTAGTGATTTTTAACTAATCTTTTAATTACTTGACTTAACTGATTCCCTTAGGTGGGGCCCACTGTCATAGAACCACCACACCCCACATATAGAAGCACATAGAGAAGGAGGGAGCAGAGGATAACATAGGAGGGAGGGAGACCACATAGGTGTCGCTTAATGCCGGCGAGTGGAGCTCGGGGGGTAGCCGGCGATGGGGAAAATGGAGTGCAGGGGTGGAGGCGGATTCACGGGTAGTGGCGGCGCGGCTCAAGACGGTCGGTGGCGGCCGGGCATGGGAAGGACGCGGGGACGGCGACACCGGAGGGGAAGAAGAAGGCAAAGCAAGCGCGCACGAGCGGGAGGGGAGTGAGAGGAACCTATTAGCGTAGACCGTGTGGGCGGAGGAAGGCTGAGGCGGTCCGACGACGTGGGTCGGCGGCGGCGCGACAATGTCCACACAGTGGTGGCGCTGGGGAGAGGGGAAACATTGGTGAGCGACGAGGAAAGGTAGAGGGAGGCCTAGGGACACTCCCATGGGAATGAATCGAAGGAATGCTCACCGGTTGGGGCAGGACGACGACGGCGACAGTTTCAGCCAGAATCGATGAAGAAGACGGTTGCGCAAGCTCCGGTGGTTAAAACCCAAAATTGGGTGAGGGCTTTTGCTCGTGGGGGTGTGGAACACGGCGTGACGCAGGTGGTGGGGAGATAAGCTCACCGAAGCGCCGGCGAGGTGATGGCGACACGACAGCCCGAAGCGGCGCTTGCGCCTTTCTTGCGTTTGCGCACAGTGGAAGAGGGCTGGAGGGAGGGGAATGTCGAGGAGGGGTGCTGGAGAGGCTCTGGCTGGCGTTTTATAGGCAAGAGGGGAGTGACACGCGACGGGGACGACGACGTGTGGAGCGACGCAGATGGGACGGCGAGGATAGGCGAGGTGATGGCGCCGGGGCGTGTGGGGCTGGCGTGGGCGACAGTGGCGTAGAGTGACGGGTTGGTGGTAGGACGGGGCGTCATCTCCGTGCAATGACAGTGGAGTAGGTGAGCTTGCGGGGGCGGCGACTGGACTGGCGGCATGGCGCCAGTGGAGCTGCTAGGTGAGAGGAGCAGGGGAGGAAGGAGGAAGACAACCGGGGGCTGGCAGGTGGGCCGAATGAAAGAAAAGAAAAGGAGGAAAAGGAAAAGGAAAAGAAAAGGAAAGGAAAGAAAAGAAAAATACATTCCTAGGTTCTTACATCTCATCTTGTCCCAATTTTTTCTCTCATCTTGTCTCAATTTTTTCTCATTTTATTCTATTCTTTTCTCGTCTCATTCCTAGGTTCTTACATCTCATCTATTCGGAAACCTTGTTCCCGAATTTAAATTGACCTCCTTACCTCTGTAATCTCTATAGGATCGAGTTCCCGTGATTAAAGCGATGGATGGCCTAGAAGTTTCAAGATCTGCTATTTGTTTCAAGTCGCCCGTCCATATAAGTCAGGTTAGAAGTTCTTTAGTAGAGTTGTCCTCCTCAGTTTAATATCGATAGTCCGTGTAATAGGATCTTCTGCTTGAGTTGTATTGCTTCGTCATAGCTTTCTAGCTGTTTATTCTTTGGGTATAACCGACTTTTTCCTGTCAGATTGTTCTGTCTTTCTCCCTCGTTCCCTCTCGTCTTTTGTGCTTTTTGTCTCACCTATCATGCTTTCTTCCTCTCATCTATTAAACCTAGGAAGATTTATTTCAGATGGTTCAGACCCGTAACTCAGCAAGTGCCAGTAAACCAGTGGACCCCAGTGCCAATGTTAACCCCAATACACCACCTCCACCGACCGCAATAGTAGACCAAGGCTTGGGCCAGTTTATAGCAGCTCAGACTTAGTTAATGACTGCTATGATACAGAATATGAATCAAATGATGAATCAACAGAATCAGGCTGCCGCAGCCTTAGTCAACATGATGAACCAGCAGAACCAGACTGTTGTTGCTTTTATGACAACGATGAACCAGAACCATCAGGCCGCTACCATGTCGCCGCCACCACTAGCCTATCTGCAGTTAAAGTTGGGGGAGTTTCTGAGGACGCGTCCACCTACATTCTCCAACTCTTCTGAAGCTCTGGACGTCGATGATTGGGTACACTCTATTGGGAAGAAACTCACCGTTGCTCAGTGTAATGATCGTGAAAAAGTTCTTTTTGCTGCGCAACAGCTAGAGGGCACTGCAGCAGAATGGTGGGAGAATTTCTGTGCAGCCCATGAGGATCCAGAAGCTATTACCTGGGTCGAGTTTTCAACAACTTTCTGCCACTCGCATGTCCCAAAGGGTATAGTAGAACGGAAGAAAAATGAGTTACCAAGGATCTTGCCACCAGAAGTATCTCATTCCGATGACATGAGTCACTCTCTTCCTGAAAGTCACCATCTAAGGAAGAATGATATCTGTTACAGATGTGGTGAACAAGGACACTTCACCTGCGAATGCCCTCAAAAGGAAAAGCCAAAAGAAGATAGTCATTGTGTTAACTGCAATAGCACGGGACACTATTTCTCTTGGTGTCCCAAGAGGGAGCTGATCCAGTATAAAGTTTGTAACTATTGTGGCAAGGAAGAGCACTTCGTCAAACAATGTCCCTTACATAAACAAGCATTCTTGGCGCAACGAGCAACTTCGGCATTGGAAGTCAGATCAGAAGAACCTCAGATGTCACACCAAGCTGCAAGGATCTCTGAGCCCGTCGTAAGAAGTCAAGGGAGCCATATCAACACAACAGAAGAGGCTCAATCTGAGTAAAGGCAATTGTGGTTTGGCCCACCAAACAAGTCTAAAGATGGGTGCTTGTATCCGTTGTGGAGAGATAGGGCATAGTTCTAGTGAACACGAAATCAATTGCTCAAACTGTCAATGAAGTCGTCCACTCGGAGAATGTCCAATGAACAACATTACATGTTACTTATGTGAGAGTGAAGATCATTATCCGGCCCAGTGTCCTTTGAAAACAATGTTGACCTCTATATTAAAGTAGCAGCAACGTGAAAAATTTCAAGCCGCTCTCATCCAAATCGAGGAAGGCAAGACCACGATTACTTCTACCAAGTTACCCCAAGGATCAGAGGAACCAAATTCCAACAAGATCCATCCGGAGGCACTCAATTTAGCAGCTACGTGGCATCAGCAGGACGATTGTCACAAGAGGACGATGGAGGATCAAGAACAAAATGTTGCAAGGAACTTCAAGGCTCGTGTGATTCAATCTCAACCCAACCAAGCACCTACGGCGACCGCACTGATGACTCCAGGATCAGCACCACTTCCACCGACGCAGATGTCCCACGACAACAATGTTGGCCAATCTCAGTAGAACAAAACATCAAGGGCAGGAATACAATGTTTCAGATATCAGGATATGGGAAATTTTGCAAATGAATGCCCGCAAAGATATTTAGCACTCACCTTAGAGAACATTCCCGAAGCTACCCTGATCGCAACAATAACACCAGCAGTAGGTGGTAAAAACAATAAAAGATACATGTCACAGTTGCATAAATACAGAAGTTTAGGCTTGCCAATGCCTCAAGAAACAACCGTGAACCAGCCGGCCAACTTGTTGCTCCCTAACACATCTATTGGAGGCCTATCACAGAAAAACTCCTCTCATGCTGCCGGAATCGCATGTTTCAATTGCAAAAGGATGGGTCACTACGCCAACAATTGCCCACTGAAAAAAGCTCCCACATCAGATAGTCCCCTCTTAGAAGTCATTTGCTTCAGGTGCCAAAAGACAGGTTATCATGCTCACAGTTGCCCGCGAAAGAAAGCCTCGGCGTCAATTCCATTCCACTTGAGAGCTACACTAGGCAAGACCTCTACACTAGGAGCAAGCCAAGAAACAACTCAGACTCCAAGTCAAGCCACTAGGACTCCACTTCCTTCTGCAAGAGGCCAAGTGATGCAAGTCGCCGCAAAGCAAGCCCAATCAGCTCAGCACGTCATCCCTGGTATGTTCTTAGTCAGTGCAGCCTCGGTTGTAGTTTTGTCTCGCTCGAAGGAGAAAGTCGAATGGAAGAGTGAGCAAAGTCCGAGTCCCGAACTTATTCTCTAGTCAGCCCGAATCTCAGGGTTGAGATTCCCTTTAAGTGGGGTAGGTTTGTAACATCCCAATTTTCAGGGCTTTTTGAAAAAATATAAAAATAAAAATAACCATTTGGTTTTGTTGAATTTCTAAAGCTTAACTTGAAATTTTAGAAATTTAAAACAATTTAAAGGAATTAATCAAACTTCAACTAATTTAAAATTTGGTTTATTTTGAGTTTATTGGAGTACTTCGACCAGCCTTTCAGTTTCGACCAGCCTTTCGGTCTCGACAGCCTCTCGGTTTAGACCACCGTCTTGGTTTTAACCACCCATTCGGTTTCAACCACCCTTTCGGTCTCGACCAGCCTTTCGGTTTCGACCAGCCTTTTAGTCTCGACCACCCTTTCGGTTTTGACCACCAATTCAGTTTCGACCATCCTCTCGATTTCGACCACCCTCTCGGTTTCGACCGCCTTTCGGTTTCTTATCGCTCGACTGTGTTTCGATCACCCACTGCCACCCCGCTCACCCTTTTCTCCCTCGTTGTTCGCCCATGTTACATTGCTGCAAAAGCCGTTGCCTCCGGTGTGAATTTTGTCCCTCTTTTTCCTCAGCGACGTGTGCATTAAATGTTGTTGTCTCGCCGCACGCGTTTTCCTCCTCTTTTCCTCAAAGAACGCTCGCATTAAATGCCATTGTCTCCGCTGCTCCATCTTGTCGCCTTTATAAATGGAGCACCAGGGAGCCCTCGCCCTCCTGTGGTTTTCTCCTCAACTCTTCCTCTCTCTCCCTCACCCTTGTTTTGCCGTGCTTCAAGTTTCACCGCCGATGGCTGGAGCTCGTGCCACCGCCTCTAGCACCGCCATCAAAGCTTCTCCTATCGACGGCCGAACCACCTTCCTCCTCGCGTTTTACCGCCGTCGTTGATTCCCCCGACGACATCGTCCACTCCGTTGAGTTCGCCTCACGACGTTCTACGCCGTGCTCCCTTCCTTTTCTCCGAAGCACCGCCGTTTCCCAGGAGCCCCCGCTCGAATTCCTCGTTGAGCCGTGTGCCACCTTCGCCTTTATAAGTGAGCATCGCGTGCTCCCAACCTCCCTCTTCGAATCGCCGCCAACCCCGCTCTTCAACCCCTCCTCGTTTGCCTGGATTTTGTCGGCAACCGCACGCTCCCTGCTCTGCCAGTGCACTACCTTCCTTCTTTTCTTCTTTGAGCAACTTCCTTGTAGGGGTCCACCTGTCATTCGCAGCAGCTCCACTCCCTGGCCATCTCTCCCTCACCTTCGGCTTCGCAAGACCGCGTTCTACACGAGGCTCCCCTCCTCACCACTGAAGAGTTCACCGAAGCGCCCACGCCATCTTTAACCGACGTTCGCCGTCCACCGACCTCCTCGAGTCTCTCTCTCGGTCTTGGTGAGCTCCCCATGCCCTGTTCTCTCGCATCCTTCTTGCGACCACGTCGAGTAGCCGCATTCTTCTTGCGACCACATCGAGTAGTCGCACCTGTAGTCGAATCTCCTTCCGACCAGATAGTCGAACCTCTTTTCGACCGCATGTAGTCGAACCTCCTTCCGACCAGGTAGTCGAACCTCTTTTCGACCACCTGTAGTCGAACATCCTTCCGACCTCTTGTAGTCGAATCTCCTTCCGACCAGGTAGTCGAGCCTCCTTTCGACCGCATGTAGTCGAATCTCCTTTCGACCAGGTGGTTGAACCTCTTTTCGACCACTTGTAGTCGAACCTCCTTCCGATCAGGTAGTCGAATCTCCTTCCGACTAACTGTAGTCGAATCTCCTTCCGACCAGGTAGTCGAACCTTTTTCCGACCACCTGTAGTCAAATCTCCTTCCGAGAGCTCGTTCTCCTTCGTTCGAACTCCGATCTGAGTGATTCAAATTTCTAAATTCTCCTAAATTCAGTACCTTTCATTTGGTTCTTATTTGGTATTTTTTGGATTTTATTTGAAATTGTTTTATTTATTTGGCTCTTTTTGCGCGTATAGATTCCCGCGTTTCAGAAGAATTCTTGGACCCGACAATCGAAGCATGTCAACACTTCAACGAAGATTCCGGCTTCTCCGAAGAATTCCTAGAACCATCTGCCGAAACAACTCAAGCCTTCAACGAAGGCAAGTCGTAGTCCTTTGATCATATTGAGCTCATCTTACGAAATTATATTATTTTATATCAGCATGCATGGCTAATTGTATAAAAATGGTTTCGGGGATAGTTAATACCTTCTTGGCAGTATGGCTCCTTGAATAATTGTGATTGACATGTTGACATGTACCATTGGACACTATAGGTTGGGTAATCCTAGTTGGATATTATTGTAATACTAACATGGGTGCGTATTATGCTTAGTCATGCTTTAGTTATGCGATGGTCTCTCGATCACATGATTCCATAATGATAAATTTAACTTAATGATATATGAAATTGTGGTACAACCATTGTTGGTAAAATTTGTTGTGCCATGGCAAGGGTTGCCATTTGGTTAGGTTGAACCAAAAATGATTTCATACTCAAGCGAGTGATCGTGCAGTAAAGGGGATGATTTTGGGATGTGGTTGCCTCGCTTGAGTAGTCACCAAGGACTTAATTTTGTGCGCTATTGATCTAAGCCATACCATACAACCATATGTCTATGATGGGGTGGAGCTGGCCAACTAATTAACAATGCTTTGATTCAGTTCTGTTTTGGGGGAAGTGTGAACCCTGGATTAGACATTCACACTTGGCGCAAGAGGGGACCGGTCGATTGGGATGTTGTTTTGTGAGATAGATATTGGGAGTTGTGGAACCAGTCGGAGGCGAAACCTTAGCGAATAGAACCGAGTCAAAACAAAACTTTGTAAAGGCTTTGACACATGCTTTAGACTGCTTACCTAAGGTAGTGAGCGGTGGTATCGATGGATGCCAAACTAAAGAAGTGTCATGTGGGTAAAGCTGTACAGCCTCTGCAGCTTGTAAAACTATTTGAATAGCCGTGTCCCCGGTTATGGACAACGCCTGGTGATTTCACATGAGGGGTAGATTTTGATAAAAATGTTGGAATAGTTTGGTTAGGAAGAGGGGTGGTGTTCACGAGTTGTTCCAAAGAAACTTGATTACTTTTGTAATAATCTTTCAAACTATGTCTTACAATCTACTTACTGTATTTACTGTCAATATTGCTTCTGCCAAATAGACATAAAGCTATCATTGTCAAGCCTTGCATGAATACTACTTACATACATTTCTTGACGACTTGCTGAGTACTCTAAGTACGCACGGCTTTGCGCCATTTGTTGATCAATCGTCGAAGAAGAAACAAGAGTCACCGAGTTCTACAAGAAGAAGTTCCTCGAAGACTATGCGAACTAGGCCGCGTTCTCCACTCGATTGCTTGTGGGCATGTCGTATGGCTTTCACGAGTTGTTTCTTTCCGCTGCGAGTTTACTCTTTTGTCTTTAGCCCTGCGTGACAAGCTCTGTAAGACCTTAAACATAAGGTCTTTTTGCTGCTAAGTAATATTATTTTGTCTACTTCTTTAGCTATTCTGTTGTATGGATATGATTTCATCTATGTTGCAACTGTGTGGACTAGCTACTGATCATGAGACTAGTTCAGAATACACAGAGAGTCTTAGAGTTGCATATCCGGGGTCACGACAATATTTCAATTAACATCCCAAAAATTTGATCATCGCCGAAGCGTATCAAAATGTTTTAAAAATTCCGTATTTTTTGCAATTGAACTAAAAACGAGATTTGGGGTGATACAGGATGTTTCCATGGTCTGCGTCTTTTGGGCATCTTGTCAACATCAAATTGGTGTGATATAATTATCTCCTCTGGAAGGCGCAGCTACTTCCGTTTCTTCAAGGCCAACAATTGTTGGGCTTTGTAGATGCATCGAGGCAAGCGTCAGCAATGATGATTACGTAAACTACAGATGCAGGGGCATCCCATGTGTCGAACCATGAGTACAACATTTGGCTGCAACAAGATTAGATGGTTCTCAGTACGCTCCTCTCCTCTCTGCCATTCGAAGTTTTATCTTAGGTTCTCTTTCTAGGATCTGCTGCAAAAGTTTGGATGGGTCTCGAACATATGTTTGCGTCACAATCGAGGGCACGTATGATTTAGATCAGGAGACAACTCGCTACTATGCAGAAGACGGATCTCTCCATTGTTGACTACTTCAACAAAGTGAAGAGTCTTGTTGATGCTCTTGCTATTGTTGGGCGTCCTTCGGAGGAAGAAGATATCATCATCTATATGCTCTATGGACTTGACACCGACTATGATCCTCTTGTCACGTCGCTCTCCTCACGGACTGATCCCATCGGACTCGGTGATCTACATGCACATATATTGAATTATGAATTACGACAAGAACACAACAATGCAGCATATCAGATCGGGAGCCTGTCGACTGATGTAGCATCACGTGGTTATCCTGGTCGTGGTCATGGTGGTCGTGGTGGTGGGGGTCAACACTACAACGACAACCGAAATCAACAAGTTTTTAGTAACAACACCAATGCAAACAAATGCAGGCCTACAGGGAATAGACCGACATGCCAAGTTTGCGGGAAGGCATGTCATGTAGCACTCAAGTGCTATCATCGTTTTGATCACTCCTATCAATATGAAGATCATTGTATCGCTGCTGTTGCTACTACAAGATCCTACTCAATTGATCCATCATGGTATACTGACACCAGCGCCATAGATCATATAACCAGTGAACTGGATAAGTTGACTATTCGAGAGAAGTACTTCGGCAAGGATCAAGTTCACACTGCAAACGGTTTAGATATGCTGATAGCTCATGTTGGTCACTCTCAAATCCATACTCCACATAGTCCTTTGTTCCTAAGAAACATCCTTCATATGTGCCAAAAGCTCACAAAAATATTTTATCTGTCAATCGCCTTGCTTCTGACAATAATGTGTTTCTTGAATTTCATCGTGATTTCTTTTTCATCAAGGATCGGGTCACGACGAAGGTTCTTCTTCAAGGGTCCAGTAAAGGAGGTCTCTATCCTCTGCCATCTCCAAGATGAAAGAAGGCTTTGTCAGTCACCAAACCTACCCAAGGGCAATGGCACTGTCGTTTGGGCCATCCCTTCTCCAACATAGTAGATCAAGATCTTCAAAACTATGATTTACCTTATTCTAGTGAGCCAAATAATGCCACTGCTTATGATGCATGTCGACCAAGGCAAAGTCATCACTACCTTACTCTGTTCGGATAGCATGTCATTGTCTTCTCTCGATGTCCTGGGGCCTGTGCATCTCAATGGAGGTTATCAGATTATGTGAGTTTTATAGACTATTTTAGTATGTTTACTTGGTTATATTTTCTCAAAAACAAATATGAGGTTGAGAAAGTTTTTATTCAGTTTCAAAATCATGTCGAGAGATTGCTCAACAAGAAAATTGTTTGTGTCCAATCTGATTGGGGAGGGGAATACAAGAAATTGCATTCCTTTTTTCAGCATGTTGGTATTTCTCACCAAGTCTCTTGCCCTCACACGCATAAGCAAAACGGCTCGGCTGAAAGGAAACATAGACATATAGTTGAAGTCGGATTATCTTTGCTAGCTCAAGCTACAATTCCTGTACGGTTTTCGGACGAAGCGTTCCAAACTGCGTGTTTTCTTATCAATGGACTCCCTAGCAAAGTCATTCAATCTTCCACACCATTAGAACGCCTACTTGGTACAAAACTAGTCTACACTTTTTTTAAAAAAAATATTGGTTGTGCTTGTTGGCCGTGTCTTCACCCATACAATGACTGAAAACTTCAATTTCGATCTAAACATTATGTGTTCCTTGGGTATAGCCCTTTTCATGAAGGGTATAAGTGTCTCTACCCCCTCTACTGGTAGAGTTTATATCTCTCAAGATGTTTTTGATGAGCATATTTTCCTTTCTCCGAAATGTCTCAATCTTCTGAAAAACAACTTCCTCTTTCCAATCGTGGACACAGTGGATGATGGGGGTGACAATATAGCTCGACATATTCATCTTTTGCAAGATGATCATGATATTTTGCAAGAAAATCAGGATAGTTTGTCTTTGCCAGTTTCATCCAGGAACAACACAGCCGACAACAACATGACCGACAACAATGATGTTGTCATCCGTGTACCTGCGTCAACTCTATTTGGTCATCCTATGCGAACTCGTCTGAAGGACGATGTGCAGCAACCAAAGGTGTTTAATGAAGACACTATTCGTTATGAATAACCAGGAGACGGCATGCAAATTTGGTCACTACTGAACCAACATCACATACTAAAGCATTGGAAGAACCCTATTGAAAAAAATGCAATAGATCGGGAATTTACAACATTGTTAAAGAACAAGATGTGGTATCTTGTTCCTCCAGATCGAAGCCAAAAAATTATTGATTGCAAATGGGTTTTCAAACTGAAAAGAAAGGCAGATGGAACAATCGATCAACACAAGACACCTTTAGTAGCAAAAGGGTTTAAATAGAGGTATGGCATAGACTATGAGGATACATTCAGTCCAATGGTGAAGGCGACCACAATTAGACTCATATTATCTATTGCCATCTCTTATCATTGGTGCCTGCGACAGTTAGATGTACAGAATGCGTTTCTTCACGGCATTCTACAAGAGGATGAGTTCATGAGGCAACCACCTAGGTATGAGCATCGACAATTACCTACCTATCTATGCATGACAAGGCTTTGTATGGTTTAAAACAATCATGTTAGGCATGATATTCAAGGTTAAGCTCTAAATTACAAGAGCTGGGTTTTCTGTCATCTCGTGCCGACACTTCACTGTTCATTTATAACCATGGAGAAAATATCATATATATACTAATATATGTGGATGACATCATAGTTACAGGTTCTTCAGATCAGGCAGTGAAGGAATTGATACAAGCATTGCAAACGGAATTTGCTTTGAAGGACCTAGGAGATCTTCATTATTTCTTGGGTATTGAGATAAATCGGTCTAATTCTAGACCAGTCTTGTCTCAAACCAAATATTCTTCAAAACAGTTGTCTCGAGTTAGAATGGAGAAGTGTAAGCCTGTTACTTCTCCAATGCTCAAGATCGAGAAACCACAAAAACAGAAGGGAAGATGCTTTCTGCGGTAGTGACTACAAAATACAGAAGTATAGTAGGAGCTTTACAATACTTAACACTGACTCGACTAGACATATCATACTCAGTGAATAAGGTGTGTCAGTTCTTGCAAACTCCTACTGATTTGCATTGGACAACTATAAAAAGAATTTCACGTTATATCAAGCTCACATTAGGGGTTGTTCTGTCAATTCAGAAGTCCATATCAACACTAGTGAGTGCATTTTCTGATGTAGATTGGGCCGGGTGCACAGATGACAGACGATCTACTAATGGTTTTCTTGTTTTCTTCGGATGAAATCTCATATCCTGGAGTTCAAGGAAGCAAGCCACGGTTTAAGGATCGAGTATGGAGTATATATTGGCTCATTGTCCTCATGATGAATACAAGCGCTATTCATAGCATGGTGTCAGAGCAAACCTAGGGTTTTTTTTTCGTCAAGCCACCACTGGTTCTTCTTCCAACCGCCGCCTAGCTTTCTCCACCGCGCTTGCCTGTCTTCCACCCACCCCGACGCCCAGCGCTGCCGAAGCCCGCCTGCATTCCCGGCCGTCCGATGCCGAAGCGCTGTTCGAGCCCGCTGTCGCACTCACACCCGCCGACTCGAGCCCGAGATGCCGCCGCCGACTCGAGCCCGAGCCGCCCTATCATCGCTCGCATAATAGATGGTACCTCTTTCGCCGCAGACAGGCACTCGTCGAATTTCTTTTCATGCTCCTGTTGTTTCTTATGTTCCCAAACTAACCATGCAACTCATATCTGCTCGTCAGCCCACTGATCATGGTTGCCGTGTTATTCTCGATTCTGATTCTTGTTGTGTTCAGGATCGACGCACGGGGACTCTAGTTGGTACCGGGCCTCGCCGTCGTGACTCACGACGTCTGTGGGAACTTGATCGCTTCATTTTCCTCTCGCCGCCCGTCGGCCTTGTCACCTCCACCACCGCCTCCGCTTCTGCATCATTCATCGCGCTTTTGTTCAAGAGCATCATCGCTTGGGACATCTTTGCAGTCGCGTCTATCTTCATTAGTTCTTCATGGTCTTTTAGGTCTCAGACAAGTGATGCTTTCTGTTGCTGTGGTTGTAAGCTTGGGAAACAACTTCAACTCCCTATCCTTCTAGTGAGTCGTTGTCACAACGTCCTTTTGATCTTGTTCATTATGATATATGGGGTCCGGCTCCTTTCGTTTTGAAAGGAGGTCATCGATATTATATAATTTTTATTGATGACTTTTCTCGACACACTTGGATATACTTTATGTCATCTCATAGTGAGGTTTTATCCATCTACAAGAATTTTGCCACCATGATCCGTACTCAATTTGACTCTCCTATTCGTGTTTTTTGTGCTGATTCTACTAGGGAATACTTTTCGGGAGTTCTTCATAGTTTTCTTACTAAGCAGAGCACACTCTCTCAGTTTTCTTACCCTGGTGCTCATGCCCAGAACGGTGTGGCTGAACGAAAGCATCTACATCTCCTTGAGATAGCCCGTGCTCTTATGCTTGCTTCTGCTGTTCCACCACACTTTTGGGCTGAGGCTGTTTCTATTACCACTTTCCCGATCAATATTCAGCATTCTTCTGCTCTTCAGGGTGGGATCCTAGTTGAGTGTCTCTGTGGTAAGACTCTTGAATATTCTGGTCTTCGCCTCTTTGGGTGTGTGCGCTATGCTCTTCTTGCACCTCGTGAGCATACCAAGCTGACTACTCAGTCCATTGAGTGTGTTTTTCTGAGCTATAGCTATGAGCATAAGGGATATCATTGTTGGGATCCTGTTGGTCGACAGATGCAGATTTCTCGAGACATCAATTTTGATGAGTTTCATTCTTTCTACCCTCGTCCTTCTCCTTCCACCACTCCAGCATCTCTCATCGAACCACTTCATTTTCTAACTTTTCCTGCCACTTCCATAGTCACCACACCTCCACTACAGCTTTTGGCCTCTCCTGTGTCTCCTTACCCGTCGGCATCTCCTTCACTGCCAGCACCTCCCTCACCATCGATACCCTCTCCAGAGGTTCCACTTGGCCTTGTCCCTTCTTATCCTCTCTACTACACTCGTCGTCCGCGAGTTGAGGATTCTTCTAATGCGCCATCTTCTTCTGATGGGTCATCTTCTTCGGCCTCTCCTCCTCAATATGCTCTTCGTGATCGCCAATCTATTTGGCCTCCCGTGCACTTTTGTTTTGCTGCTGTTGCTCTTGTCGTATCGACCTCTTATCGTGAGGCTATTGTTCATCAGGAGTGGCAGCATGCAATGGCATGGCAGCATGCGATGGCAGAGGAGATGTCTACCCTTGAGCGTACCAGCACATGGGATCTTGTCCCTCTTCACGCGTGTGTTACTCCTATCACGTGCAAGTGGGTCTACAAGGTTAAGACCCGCTCTGATGGTTCTCTTGAGCGCTACAAGGCTCATCTTGTGGCACATGGTTTTCAGTAGGAGCATGGTTGTGATTATGATGAGACTTTTGCTCCTGTGGCTCACATGACCACTATTCGCGCCTTGTTGTGGCGCCTATTCTGCATGGTCTATCTCTCACTAATGTCAAGAATACTTTTCTCAATGGTGAGCTGTGTGAGGAGGTTTATATGCAGCCACTGTCGGGGTATTCTGTTCCTGAGGGTATGGTTTGTCGCCTTCGCCGATCTCTCTATGGCCTCAAGCAAGCTCCTCGTGCATGGTTTGATCGTTTCTCTTCTGTTGTCACTGCGGTTGGTTTTTTTTTGCTAATGCTCATGATCCTGCTCTTTTTATTCACACTTCGCCTCGCGGTTGAACACTTCTTCTTTTGTATGTTGATGATATGATCACATCGAGATGATTCTCGACATCGCTTTTGTCAAGGCGCTTCTTAGTGGGCAGTTTCTCATGTTTGATCTGAGTCCTCTTCGCTACTTTCTTGGGGTTGAGGTTATTTCTACGCCTAAAGGTTTCTATCTATCCTAAGAAAAGTATATCCAGGATCTTCTTGATAGTGCTTCTCTTACTGATCAGTGCACAGCTAAGACTCCTATGGAGTTTAATGTTCATCTTCAACCCACTGATGGTGAGCCTCTTACTGATCCTACTCGCTATTGTCACCTTGTTGGGAGTCTTGTTTATCTGGGTGTCACTCGTCTTGACATTTCGTATCCTGTGCATACCTTGAGCTAGTTTGTTTCTGCTCCCACTCAACTCCACTATAGTCATCTTTTTCATGTTCTACGATATCTTCGTGAACCATCACTCGTTGTCTCTTTTTCCTTCACTTCTGCTCTTTACAGCTCCAGGCATATTCTGATGCCACTTGGGCTATTGATCACTCTGATCGCCGGTCTCGCTCTGCCTATTGTGTTTTTCTCAGTGGTTCTCTCATTGCTTGGAAGACTAAGAAGTAGATAGCAGTTTCTCGTTCGAGTGCTGAGGTTAAGTTGCAAGCTATGGCTTTGTTGACTACAGAGGTTACTTGGCCATGGTGGTTACTTGAGGATTTTGGTGTTTCTGTTTCTTCACCAACTCCTCTTTTGCCTGACATTACATGTGTTATTAGTATTGCTAAAGATCCGGTGAAGCATGAGCTTACAAAACATATTGTATGTGCCATCAGAGCTTCAGTTGACAGACTTCTTCACAAAGGCACAGGCCAAAGCCCGACGCAGCTTCAATCTCTTCAAACTTCATGTTGTTGATCTACCATAAGTTTTAGGGGGGGAGGGGTTAGATGTGTATTATTACCTGTATATTTTTTCTATTGTATAAGGGGTTATCTGCATATATGCTACATCTGTACTTGTAGGACTGAAACAGGCGACTAGAGGGGGTGAATAGGAGCACAAATTCTTTTTAACCTCTGATTGGATTCAACCTGTAAATCACTCGAATAGCTATGAGAGCTATGGAGATCAATGATTATGCACAGAGGAAGACTTGCTTTGAATCCTATCAACACCACCAATGCACAGCAACAAAATACCCGACGAAGTGCTGAAGAATCAAGGCAATCGGTACTACCACAGTTAACTAGTGGTACTACCTATAATAGGTACTACCGCAGTGTACTGAGAGGTACTACCGCACTGAGGTACTACTGCAGGCAAATAAAAGGTAGTACCTATAATCGGTACTACCGCAGTGTACTGAGAGGTACTACCGCACTGAGGTAGTACCGCAGGCAAATGAAAGGTACTACCGATTATCCTGGAGTTCGTCCCGACAGCTGAAAAAACAAATCTAAAAATGGCACAACTTTTGATCCACTTGGTCAAACTTGATGAAACTTGAAACACAGCTTCTCTAAGATATTATGAACCTATTCCAATCAAAGATCGCGGAGATCCATGCCAAAGTTCCTATCTTTTTCTGTTTAAACGAATGATGCTCTAAAACCGAGTCAAAATCGAAATATGATCTAGAGACTTGCTCGTGGGTGATTGATGATCAAGATGATCCTAGATGTGTTCCCACATGTCACAGCAAACTAGATCAAGAGAAGAAACCAAGCAAAAACTCGCGGATCAAAGAAAGCCCTAAAATCATCAAATAGAGTGGATGAAAACAAAAACGAAATAGAGACTCATCTCAAGAAGTGAAACTTGGATTGATTTGAGATGGATGTTTGTTGTTTACAGCCACTCCAACATGGAGGACAAAGCTCTATCCAAGAGCACACACTCAATCCAATCCCTAGAAACCCTAGCTCTCCTCTTTTCTCCCCAAAATCCTAAAACACAAAATAGGGTTATCAAATGGCCAAAGGGTCTTAGTGCAACCAGCACTTAACCCTATTTATATTGGAGGCTAGCATCTAGAGAATATTCCATTAGGGCACCCATTAAACCCTAACACAGAAATGGGTTAACACACGCACGCTCAAAGCGTTGTCTTCGTCTTCGCTTGACCTAAACCGCTTCTCCATGCGTCGACCCGCGCGTTTAGCTAAGTGCACCAAGGCGATTTGGTGAAATTACCAAAATACCCCTTCTCGATCTTTCCCAAAAGACCAAGTCCAATCTCGTGAAGCAATCGCCGCTTCGCCACGTAGGTTGATCAACGGTTCCATGTCGCCAAGTCTCTCCCCGTCAGATCCCACCGCACCACCGAGGCACTTGCACCGACTCCCGCGCCGCTGATCCAACCACCGCACCGAACCGCCCGCTTGGTCATCCATGTCCATTCGCGCCCGCTTGAGTCCTCGACCACCCCGCATCCACGATCGCTGGACCTCACTCTCCAAGCTTAGTCCCGATCCTCTCGCCGTTGACCGCCATAGACTCGCAAGCCACCGCACAAGAATAGACCAAGAAACCATTTTCTAAACAAGTTCTTCACAACTTGACCCACGTTAGGCAAAACATGCATCATGCAAACACATGCACTAATGAACATGAACTTGACTAATCCCAAAACAAATCTCCAAGAGATTTGACAATCAAGACAGCTTCATTCCACAAGCGGTATTACAGTCACATATCCACCCAGATACGCAACGCGTCATACCGCGACAATACATCGCAATGCATCGCCACTCGAGAAAACCCAAAATCTCAAAAACAACTCCTCGAAAATCCATACCGCCACAAGTGGTCACACCGATATGCGGTACTACCGCCAACCAAGGCACGGTCAGATCGCTTCCAAGAGAAAATCCACACTCCAAAACAAGCATTCGAAATTTCCAACCGCCACACGGGCCCAGATCACCGCATCGTGGTACTACCGCCACTAGCCCCGCGGTACTACCGCCCACTTAAACGCTACCAAGCCTTAGAACCGAACGCCCTGCCACGTGGACGGCACAGATCAACATGAACGTTCGGACCACTCGACTTGCGGTAGAACCACAACCTCACCTTTGGTCATACTCACAGCGTGTAGAACCGCCAATACACGCCGGCACTCACCGCTTTCACCGCACACTTGTCGAAAACTCCAGATTTCAACAAACTCTCAAAGCAATTGCCAATTGTTACATCACCTAAGATCATGAGCATATCCACATGACATCCAAAATGTCATCATGACATCCAAAATGTCCTCATGACATCCACAATCTCCCCCTTGATGAACATATTGGCATTTTTTCCAAAAATGTAAGTTTGATGTTTAAAAATGAAAATACATGATATTTTCGTGCAAAGGCTCAACTTGGCTCAAAAACAAGAGAATGCAAAGAGAAAGACCAAGTTGGCTTCAGAAATGTTTCAGCAAGTGAGACACGGCGAAAGAAGCAAGAAAAGCTTCAATTTCCAAAGAAGTGACAAAAATCTCACTTAAGGTCCATATGAAAGAACAATTGTTCTATTTGACCTTTGATCATTGTGAGTCTCCAAGAATTGCTATTCTGAACAGATTCAGAAATGACAACAAGTTCAAAAGAATGCAATTTAAATGCTCCCCCTCACTATGATCACCATTTTGCAAGAGAGAAATCTAAAATTTTCAGATTTTCCACTTCTCTCCAAAAAGCTCCTAACACCTCACAATTACAAAACTTCTCCCCCTTAACATCCTGAACTTCTCCCCTATCCTGAAAGCTCTTTTTCACATTTTTGCCAAAACTTCTCCCCCTTTGACAATGGATTCATTAAGGAATCATCCCTTCCTCTCATCCAGACATAACAAGTGCAACAATACAGAAGAAGCAAAAGAAAGAGCATGCATGAAGTGCAATGGGGTGGCTTCATTTTTGTTTTGATTTTTCAATTTTTAGTAAAAGAAGCTTTGGGATTACTCAATTGAACAGCTAGCATTTCTACCATTACTCAAGATACAATAAGCCCGACAAAGCTAGCAAGATTATATTAAGACATGTATAGCAAAGCTAAGCTAGTGAGCTCAAAATACCACATGTTGTTGGATTGTTAAGCAATGCTTCAAAATTAGCAAGTTCAACAATGTGTATCCTAAAGTGATAATGGTCATGTCGAATGTCATTGTGAGATCCGAAGCTAGCAAATGCCATCTAGGAGACAAAAGTCCTGAAATGAATCATTTTGCTCAAGTTTTTGTCAAAAGCCCAATTTTCAACTATTTTTCATTTGCAATGAATATTCAAGTTGATTAAAAGTCTATCTTAGTAAAGAAGATCCTAGACTAGGAGCCATCCACAATCTCTTCCTAAGCTTCAACCAATTTGACAATTTGCATTTTTAGCCATGTGCTAGATCTCAAGCCTTGCCGCGACCATCCCAAGCAACAAAAGCTTAAAAGAGTGGTCTAGGTCATCCAAAACTCCCCCTGAGTTCATACCTAGTACAATGGCAAACCGTCTCATGAGAAAGAATTGGTGAGATCAGTTTTTTCGCACAAAAGAGATCATTTTTCATTGTTTAAAAGAGCAATTTTTAGATTCTTAAAAGAACAAGAAGCTCCAGAAATGCTCAATTCTAGATTCAAGAGCTAACAAAGCAATTTTGACAGGGCCAATGTCATAAAAGGATCACTAATTGTGCAACTAGCTAGAAGATCCACAAATTGCATTTTTCAGTTCAAGTTGTCTTAAAGTGCTAGCTCAATTAGCAAAGACATTGCTGCACATGTTAAAGCATGATAATTCTAGCAAGTCAAAGAACTAGACACGCTCTTGAGCAAGAATTGAAATACTAAAGCTCAAGAGGGTAATAAGCAAAGCTTCATTAAATTAAAAGACAGAAGCAGTAAATGTTATATTACAATGCATCTTTTTGTTATTTTCATATGAATGCAATATGATACAATGAGATGCACAAAATACTTAAAAGCCTAAAAAGATCAAAAGGATCCGAAGAAGATACCACTTGAAGAAGGTATCAGAAAAGATCCCCAAAAGATCCAATGAACAAGGAAAGCTCAAAATAACAAGGAAAGTTCAGAAAAGAACTAACTCCCCCTCAAACCAACCCATCGGGATAGATTATCCCTAACTCACTTCTCAAGGTGGCAAACCTTGTTGGGTCTAAAAGGCTTTGAGAGGAGATATGCCAATTGAGCCTTGGACTCCACAAAAACTAGCACAAAGACTTCAAACTCCAAAAGATCTCTAGGAAAAGCAACTCGAAAAGCTAGGAAGCGAAACACCAACACTAAAAAGCTTACAGACAGCTCAAAACCTGCTAAGACTAGTGAATGGGAGACAAGCTCGACCTAGGCAGTGAGAAGAGTTCATCCTAGTAAACCATGGGATGAGAAGAGTGCCTAGAAAGGACACGTGCTAGAATAGAGCCTCCTATCTACCCTGAACTCAACAAGCCCGACACCTGACACGAACCAGATGCTATGCAAGGTAGACTAGGGATACCATACATAAATGTAAGGTATAGAAGCTCGAACCTGAGTCGCACTACTTGGCCGTGAGATGTAGTCATGATGGATGAAGATCCATTCCTTGAAGCTCCAAAAAGTAGTTGCACTCACCCATCATCCTCATCTCAAATTCTTTCGTCTCCAAGAAGTTATAGTCATCATTGAATGCACATATGAAGAAGAACCAACAGCTGGAGTCATGAACCACATGTTCTTATTCTCAACTGTAAAGACTACACCAAAGAGACAGAAGAAGTCTATACCTTTGTACTGGGTTAGTGAGATATTATCTAGAGAAACAGTACCAAGACACACGACTAACAAGGATAGCAACAAATGATCCAAAGCTCATAAAAGTATATAATCAATAATTCAGACCATGAGCATGAAGATATGCAAATCAATTGCAGCACATGCTATCTAAGATATGTCAAAACTCAAACTATCCTTAATCCACAATAAGGCATAGGAGCAAGCAAGCAAGCACATAGCATATCACACAACATACATCTAATCAAGAGTAAAGCATGCTAGTGAAGCTATGGCAAGACTCATGCATCCACAATTTACAGTATGACACAAAAACCATGTAAGCATAAAGCATGTTAGAGAACAAATCATGAACAAGGTATGCTAACATGGATATCAAGTAAGTTTGGGGATACATACAACAAAAATCAACACGAGCAAGATTATAAATGTGTCAAAACAGTACAAGCTCTTGATGACAAAACAAAGCTTATACACCCATAGAAATAATGAATAACAATCTAGCCTATGGATACATAAGCAAGGTACTAGCAAAAGCATGATAAAAGATATCAAAAGAGTAACACATGCCAATATGATACAAGTGAGCACAAATACAAGCACAACATGCCAAGAATGAATAATCATGAAAGTAAATGCATAAAGGTATAAGATAGATCACCAAACAAGTGTAGACGCCAATCATGAAAGTACATACCTCTTGGAGGCCATTATTGGGGTGGAGAACCATCAAGTGCTCCGATCATGTGAAGAAGCAAAAAGACCAGAACCCCTTAAGTCCATGTTCTCCAACCCGTGTTCTCGGTACCTACACATGAGAAAGGTAAGGTGTCCAAGTCTTGGATCCCGAAGAGTTAGAGAGCAAATGCTTGGGAACCCAAACCTTGGACACACCACCACTAGAGGCAGTCGAACTATTATGTGAGTTAGCATGATGCGAATGATGGTCCATGCAAGAAGATCCAACACCATCCTTGGAGGCACACCGCGAATGGACAATTCGATGAGAAAAACGAGGTCCATTTCTATAAAAGCGGCGATGACCTTGCTTGAAAGCACCATGATGTGAACCAACAAAGACATCAAAAGAACTCACACATCCTCGCCATGGGTGTGTACCTCGATGAACAAAACGAGGTCCGCCTCTTGGAAAACGACGGAAATCCTGCCTCGTGGTAGCTCGTGGGACAAAACCATAACTATAAAAACCAAGTCCACGATGCTGTCCAACACCACTAGAAAAGGTGTTAAAGAAGCCATCAACAAATCGAGTCTTCGTGCTAGGCTCTTTAGTGTGCATGTCATGAGAAAGACTATGCCCACTAGGAGACTTAGAAGCATGAGCTCGACGCAAATGTTTTGCACGCCGGAAACAAAAATCCACATGATGTCCATTCTTCCTACAAAATGAGCAATGGTGTAAAGGTCTACTAGGAGACACAGTCCGAGAGGACGAAGCACCATTGTCGCTCAAAGAAGAAGTCCTGGGAGAACTAACATCATGACTAGTCCTCGTATCGACACTAGACTCACACATGCCATGAGAAAGGCTATGTGTGTTCCTAGAGGTATGACGACGCACTCGACGCTCATGATTCACACGGCGAAAGCAAAACTCGAAAGTGTGTCCATCTTTCTTACAAAAGGTGCAATGGTACTTCTTTGTAGTACCATTTGAGGAAGAAGTACCTTTGTCTTTTGAAATCCCTTGGACAACACAAGAAGAGTTCGAAAGAGTCGAACTTCCCAAAGAAGAGCTACTCAAAACGATGGAACAAAAACCAATATCAAGTGACTCACTTTGAGCACAAAAGGACTCCAACTCCGAATGCAAAGATGCAAGAGAAATCTTAAAAACACCAATCTCAGAGTGAAGGCAAATACAAGAGTCACATGACTTGGTGCTCATATCATCGCGCAAAGACTCAATCTCGCTCTTCAAAGAAATGCAAGATGTGCAAGAAATTAATGATGCTTTTGAATTAAGCATGCAGTTCAAAGCATCAATTTTAGTTTCTAAACAAGCACAATTCTTGCAAGAGACTAAACCATCCTTAAGCAATTTTTCATGTTCTAAGCACATGCCACAAGGCCAAGCTTCAATTTCAATAATCTTAGCCCTAGTATTTTCTAATTGCTCAAGGTGAAAGGTATTAGTCAATTTTAAAGTCTCAAATTCAGCAAGCATGCCTACACAAGAATCACAATCGTTTCTAGCCATAGATCTAAGATTGCCTATTTCTAACTTAGCATTATCAAGCTCATGATGTAAGGCAATACAAGAATCACATGGCATAGAAGCATTTGATTTCAATAATTCATTTTCAGATCTTAGGCGTGCAAGAGAATCACTCAAGTTATCCATGCTTTCAAGTAAGGAATCATAAGCATACATGGAGGTTTTCAATTTGGAGAGCTCATGAGATAAATCACCCTTTTATCTTTCTAGCAATTTCATTTTCTTCCTAAGAGTATGCAATTTATATTCATATGACACCAAGCCATCAATGAGTTTTTCTTTGCTCACTTTGCTTAGCTTGAGTAGGGGATCATCCTCGGAAGACTCATCATGATCATCCTCGAAAAGCTCTTCATCATGTTCATCCTCAATCGTTACTGCGCATATGCCACCGGGCTCCTCCTTGGGCTCAAGGCGTATCTCATCCCTGAAACTAGGACAATCAAAACAAAAGGGATCGCCACAAGTATCACATGTGAATTGCTACTCAATTGACATCATAAAAATTGTATGTTCAAGCCTTTTGTCACAACGAACATCAACGGCAAAAGAACCACGACAAGATGCAAAGAAACGCTCACAAGTCGGAACACTAGTCGCCATGCTCAAAGATCGGTTAAGATCACAAAAGAGCAAACTTGGCTCTGATACCACTTGTAGGACCGAAACAGGCGATTAGAGGGGGGGTGAATAGGAGCACAAATTCTTTTTAACCTCTGATTGGATTCAACCTGTAAATCACTCGAATAGCTATGAGAGCTATGGAGATCAATGATTATGCACAAAGGAAGACTTGCTTTGAATCCTATCAACACCCCCAATGCACAGCAACAAAATACCCGAAGAAGTGCTGAAGAATCAGGGCAATCGGTACTACCACAGTGTAACCAGTGGTACTACCTATAATAGGTACTACCACAGTGTACTGAGAGGTACTACCGCAGGAAAATGAAAGGTACTACCGCAGTGTACTGAGAGGTACTACCGCACTGAGGTACCACCGCAGGCAAATGAAAGGTACTACCGATTATCCTGGAGTTCGTCCCGACAGCTGAAAAAACAAATCTAAAAATGGCACAACTTTTGATCCACTTGGTCAAACTTGATGAAACTTCAAACACAGTTTCTCTAAGATATTATGAACCTATTCCAATCAAAGATCGCGGAGATCCATGCCAAAGTTCCTATCTTTTTCAGTTTAAACGAAGGATGCTCTAAAACCGAGTCAAAATCGAAATATGATCTAGAGACTTGCTCGTGGTGATTGATGATCAAGATGATCCTAGATGTGTTCCCACATGTCACAGCAAGCTAGATCAAGAGAAGAAACCAAGCAAAAACTCGCGGATCAAAGAAAGCCCCAAAATCATCAAATAGAGTGGATGAACACAAAAACGAAATAAAGACTCATCCCAAGAAGTGAAACTTGGATTGATTTGAGATGGATGTTTGTTATTTACAGCCACTCCAACATGGAGGACAAAGCTCTATCCAATAGCACACACTCAATCTAATCCCTAGAAACCCTAGCTCTCCTCTTTTCTCCCCAAAATCCTAAAACACAAAATAGGGTTATCAAATGGCCAAAGGGTCTTAGTGCAACCAGCACTTAGCCCTATTTATATTGGAGGCTAGCATCTAGAGAATATTCCATTAGGGCACCCATTAAACCCTAACACAGAAATGGGTTAACACACGCACGCTCAAAGTGTCGTCTTCGTCTTCGCTTGACCTAAACCGCTTCTCCATGCGCCGACCCGCGCCGCGGTTTAGCCAAGTGCACCAAGGCAGTATTTGGTGAAATTACCAAAATACCCCTTCTCGATCTTTCCCAAATGACCAAGTCCAATCTTGGTGAAGCAATCGCCTGCTTCGCCACGTGTAGGTTGATCAACGGCTCCATGTCGTCAAGTCTCTCCCTGCCCGGATCCCATCGGCACCACCGAGGCACTTGCACCGACTCCCGCGCCGCTTGATCCAACCAGTCGCACCGAACCGCCTGTTTTGTCATCCATGTCCATTCTGCGCCTTGCTTGAGTCCTCTGACCTCACCCGGCATCCACGATCGCTTTGGACCTCAGCTCTCCAAGCTTAGTCCCGATCCTCCTCGCCGTTGACCGTCATAGACCTGCAAGCCACCTGCACAGCAATAGACCAAGAAACCATTTTCGGAAACAAGTTCTTTACAACTTGACCTATGTTAGGCAAAACATGCATCATGCAACACACATGCACTAATGAACATGAACTTGACCTAATCCCAAAACAAATCTCCAAGAGATTTGACAATCAGCACAGTTCATTCCACAAGTGGTACCACCGTCACATATCCACCGGTATTACCGCAACGCGGTCATACCGCACAATACACTGCGGTCGTACCGCCACTCAGAGAAAACCCAAAATCTCGAAAAACAACTCCTCTGGAAAATCCATGCCGCTCACAAGTGGTCACACCGATATGCGGTACTACCGCCAACCAAGGCACGGTCGTACCGCTCCAAGAGAAAATCCACACTCCAAAACAAGCATTCTGGAAATTTCCAACCGCCACACAGTCCGGTATCACCGCATCGTGGTACTACCGCCACTAGCCTTGCGGTACTACCGCTCCACTTAAACGCGTTGAAGCCTTAGAACTGAACGCCCTGCCACGTGGACGGCACAGATCAACGTGAACGTTCGGACCACTCGACTTGCGGTAGAACCGCAACCTCACCTTTGGTCATACCGCTGTGCGGTAGAACCGCTCAATACACGTTGGTACTACTGTTTCACCAGACACTTGCTGAAAACTCCAGATTTCAACAAACTCTCAAAGCAATTGCCAATTGTTACATCACCTAAGATCATGGGCATATCCACATGACATCCAAAATGTCCTCATGACATCCACAGTACTTGTATATATACTGACCCATTGGCCTCATGATGAATACAAGCGCTATTCATAACAACAACAACTCAAGATTCTACGGCACAATCTCAATCTATCGGGTTGTGATTGAGGGGGCGTGTTAAAATAGGAAGTGTTGTATACTTGGTAATTAATCCTTTCTGCCGTTGTTCAGTAGATGTATTACACACGGCAAGGATAGCTAATAGCAAAGTCCCGGTTGGACTGTTCATTATCAGATGCACTATTCACCGTCCAACATGAACACAACTCTGTATTTGATTGTATCTCTGTACTGTCCAAACTTGGACACTTGTGTATATAAACAAGAGCAGTGCATCATTATGCATTGCGAAGCTCTCCAGATAATTTCACAAGAAATACCATTCCAAAGGTTTCACGGAGCTAATGAGTTCATGTCTCGGGCACTGAAGGTAAACCTAGAACACCCTGTTTGCTAGAATGTTCAGTGTACCAAGCATGCTCCTTCCTGTAGTTGACTCTTCTTTTTCTGGGTTCAAGTGGTAGAACTGTTCAGAGTCATGCTAATCTTGTCTGCATCGTCGTCACAAGTCACAACGGATCATTTTCGCAGTGTCAATGCCTTTCCTCTCTCTCTCTCTCTCTCTCTCTCTCTCTCTCTCTCTCTCTTTTTCTTCACCTTGTCATTCCTGAAACTATGATTGGAGTCGGGAGGGCGTGATCCGGCCGCTGAATGAATTCGAGGCGGCATAGGATGGGCCAAGCGTGTGAACCAGGGCAAAAAAAAATATAAAGGCGATGGGGACATGGAACCAACAGAAGCTTGTGGGCTAAAGAAGCTCACCATAATGACGGGGGCTGACGTCTTGTCTGACTATTTTAACAGTAGTTGTTATCCCCATCTGTGATTCCTTGGTGTAAAGGGAAAGCGGGCATGAGAGGTCCATGAATTTTCCCCATTGCGCATAATTAATTACTTGATGTATCAGATTTTGATCTGAACCCAGCTAGTAGTGATAAAGTACTAGGAGCTCTTTTCAAAGGGGTGGAAGACTCAAGAATAGACACTTGAAACTCAGCTTCCCTTCTATTTTCCTCTTCGCTTTGAAGGCGTGCGTGAGAAGCCTCCTCTTCAAGTCTACCGTTGTCGTCGGCACAGTGCATGGACTATGGAGACAGCGAGTCGGGGTGGGGCGGCGCGGCGCGGCTCGGGGGTAAAGCGCGATCAGGGGTGGAGCGCTCGTGAGCCGCTTTATTGCAAGCACGGGAAGGAACGGTGGACGAGACCGAAACCCCGCGCACAGCAACTGCTCGGTTCAACACGGCCGCGGACGCGTGCGACGGCTCGGAAACGATCGATCGCTGTATAC
Source organism: Ampelocalamus luodianensis (assembly GCA_036346255.1). Lineage (NCBI taxonomy): Eukaryota > Viridiplantae > Streptophyta > Magnoliopsida > Poales > Poaceae > Ampelocalamus > Ampelocalamus luodianensis. The sequence continues at coordinate 17,394,815 of CM070622.1, read as the reverse complement.
GGCCGTTTCCTGAGCGTTTTGGGCGGTACACTGACGAAAACGAGCTACTAAGCCTGCTCTTGCGACGGCCCAATTGGAGCCCAGTTTCTGAGCCAGGACTTTACCAGTCGGCGTAGGTAATTTTATCGCGAGGTGCTTCTTCTTTTAGCCTGTGAGCTTGATGGTTGGCATCAGGCTAGTAACACCTATCTGGGCTGGGCTTAGCTCATCTGACAGTGGAGCCTCTGCAAGGCTGCCTTCGGAATTTGGTACCCCAAAAAAGAACAAACAGTCTCGGTGGATATATGTGTTGAGAAACTCTTTGATGGGTGTAATACCGAAAATGTCTCTGGTGGGTTTTAGTCTTTAAATAGAACCTCATTGTACTCAGAAGAGGATCAATCTATTAATAAAGAGGTCCCTCATATTATATCTCAATTGTTCGTCTCTTTGTCGATTGTCTTTTGTGTGGTGATTGATTGTCTTTTGTGTGGTGATTGGTTGATTGAATTTTCGTGATTACTACGTTCTTCAATACGTTATCGCGACGAGTCGCTCTACGCGGTCGAATCGGTGCATCACCGAATTTCATCTTTCGCCTCGAAGTTTTGCTATGAATTAATCTGGTAGATTAATTTGCATGCATCTATTGAGATCTATTAATCGCTATTTAGCCACGGTATTAATTAGCGTTGTAAACCGAGATTAATCGCTGATTAGATCCGATAGTTACCGCTCATCACAACAAAGGGAATTTTTGGCCCGATCCAAAGTCGGCGCGCGCCGCCGCGCAGTGCGCGCGCTCGCCGTTGACGTTGTTCGCCGCTCGCGTCGTGAACGCGAAGCTACTAACGCCATGCCGGCGCCGGCCGCGCCACGCGCCGCGCCGCTCCGGTCGCGCCACGTCGCCATGCCGCTCCATGCGCCAGTCACGCCGCCACGTCGTGTCGCGCCGCACTGCCTCCACGCGCGCGTGCGCCCGATGCGCCCCTGGCCCAAAGCCATCTCCGCGTTGCTGCCGTGATTTGCGCTGCTCCGCGCAGCCGGTATGCTGCCACCGCCGTGCCTAACTTCGCGCGCTCGCGCTAGCTGCCATCGCCGCCTTTTTTGTGCATGCGCAAGGAGCCTAGCTGCTAGGGTTAAAAAAACCCTAGCCACCTGATTGGGTTGGAGTGGGCCAAAAGGATGGGCGCAAAGAAAAAAAACATCGAGAAATGAATAGAGAAAAAAAGGAAAATCCTAAAAATTTGCAAACAAACCCTCGGAGTTCTGAAAATTTACAAATAAACTTTCGCAGATATGAAATTTTACTGGAAAACCCTCAAGTTTGGGAAATTCACACGATTTCGATTTTTATATATTCTTGCAGAATAACCCCTCGAGATTCTGATTTTTGCGACATATTAGCATATCTCATGGTTATTGCGTATTTTAGACCCTTGGTTTATGGTTATTTGTTTTAATATTATTTATTTTTATGCAATAACCTTAAATAATCCTAAACATGGTTTTTAGGCATATGAGCTTCCATAACTTTGTGAAACCTTAGACTTAGCGCACCCTGGAAGCTTCATATCAATGGGTTTTTATTTTCCTATCTTTATTTGCTGAATTGTTTTTCTATCATATTGATAATTTTGAAAATTATCTATAGACCTCATTAATTAGCAAAAATTCATAATAATTGCAAGGAAAATTCATAAAAATATCTGCTGAATAGAAGTTAAACCAATCTTTACTGATTTTGTAAAATTCATGCTTTAGATTATATTTTACCTGTAGTTAACTGAATAATTGCATGAACCTAATGTAGGAGATGTCAGATATTGTACAGAAAGAATTTGTTGAGCTTGCCCTGAATGACAACATCTACCTCACCTGGTCGATGGACGCAAAGATCAGCCTGAAGTCTCGATCTCTTTAAGCTGCCATCACCGAGCCAGAAGCTAGCGCCCCTTCCATCCAAGAGGCCGCTAGATATGCGACTCTGCACTTCCTGAGGCCCCACCTCCATGAAGACATGAAGTCTGAATATTTAATGGAGGAGTATCCCCTAGCGTTGTTCCTTGAAGGAGCGCTACAACCAGCAAAGATATGTCATTCTCCTGAAGCACAAAGAGAATGGACTAACCTATGCTTTCAGGATTTCAAGACCGTGGCAGCATATAACTCTGCCATGCACAAACTTATCTCTAAATTGAGGTTCTGTAACTAGGCAGTTACAAAAGCCGATATGATAGAGAAAACCTTGTGCGCCTTCCACCCCAATATGCGGATACTGCAGCAACAGTACTGCAATGCAAAGTACTTGAAGTACTCTGAGCTGACGTACACTCTGCTGGAAGCAGAGAAACAGGTATAACTTTTGATGGAAAACCATTAGATACGTCCCACTGGGACTATGGGTGTGTCGGAAGCACATACAAATGCTCAGCAGGCTAGCAAAAATGGGGGAAATGGAAAAAGATTGGGATGCAGAGAGGCAGGGGTAAATCCCATGGTAGAGGAGCAGGTAAAGGGAGGCCCAGAAGCAAGAATCAGGCAACAAGACTACTCATCCTCCTCGGACATGCTTCAGATGTGGTTGCACCGACCATTGGTCGCACACTTGCCGCACCCCGCATCATTTGGTGAATCTCTACATGCAATCCACGAGTAGAATCAAGAAGACTCAGGGGAACAAAGTTGAGGCTCGCTTCGCCGCTCAACCCGCTTTGACTGGACCGTCTCCTAGCCAAGACGTCAAGAAGAATGATTACATGATTCTTGATGATGTGGCTTAGGGAGAAGATACCTCCATGGATCACGACGATCTTCTTGGGTTGGAGCTCCTGGACATTCATACGGACAACTAGGATCCATTTGGAGACGTGAAGTAGTATCCTTAGATGATTTATTGCATATCAATTTAGTTTCAGTTCCCGATGAACATTGGTATATTCATGCTCATGTTGAGCATTTATCTTTCATTATTTGCTTAGGCTGAACTCTTAGCATTATTATTAGATTCATTAGATTCATTATCTTATTGGTCTATGCTTGTTCTATTTCATTTTTGAACTATATTTCTTGTTGAATAATTGTTGGATTATAAATCATGTTTTAAATATAGAACAACTCGATACGATCCTATAGCGGAAGAGGAAATCTATCTTGTAGACAGTTGCACCACTAATTCGATTTTTAGGGAAACTACATATTTCTAGACATTAACTAAGAAAACTGGGAATATCATGACCATCGCCGGAAGCTATGCTCTCATTGTCGGCACTGGAAGGGTCGTCATAGTTCTCCCGCTGGGTACATGTATAATAGTCGAGGATGCTCTTCTGTATCCCAAATTTAAAAGTACCCTCCTTAGTTTTAAAGACATTCGTTTGAACGGATTTTACATACAAATCGATCATGAGAATGGTACAGAATACCTACTCATGACTAAGTCTAATAGATGCCAAAAGCAAGTGGTTGAAAAACTCCCCTTTCTCATCAGGATTGTACTACACTTATATAAAACCTGAAGTTTATGTTGTGATGAAAACAATTGTTAAACACTCAGAAATTTTTAAGATCTGGCGTGATTGTTTGGATCATTCTGGATTGGGTATGATGCGAAAAGTTATTAATAATTCTATTGGCCATAACATAAAAACTACAAACTTTTCTAAACTTGAAGATTTCATGTGCTCTGCTTGTGCCAAAGGAAAATTAATTACTAGATCCTCTTATCTAAAATTAAGAGATGAATCACCTAGTTTCCTGGAGAGAATTCAAGGTGATATTTGTAGACTTATAAAACCCATGTCGGGCCCCTTTATATATTTTATGGTCATATTAGATGCTTCTACTAGATGGTCCCATGTTTGCCTACTGTCTACACAAAATTATGCTTTTGCAAAATTAATTGCCCAAATAATCAGATTAAGAGCCAATTTTCCAGATGAACAGATTAAGTCCATTCGAATGGACAATGCTAGCTAGTTTACCTCAAAAGAATTTAATGATTATTGTATGGCTATGGGCATTAAAGTAGAGCATTCAATACCACATGTCCACACTCAAAATGGCCTCGCAGAGTCATTAATTAAAAGGAAAAAACATATTACTAGGCCACTCTTACAGAATTGTAGGCTGCCCACCAGCTGTTGGGGCCACGCAGTGCTGCACGCTGCTGCATTAATCCAACTTAGACCAACTGCATGTCATCAAATTTCCCTCTTGCAATTAATGCGTGGAAAAAACCAAGTATTTTTCATTTACGAAAATTCGGTTGGGTTGGATACGTGCCGATTTTACCACCGCGGTGTACAACCATGGGTCCTCACTAGAAGTTGGGGGCCTGTGTAGATTTTGAATCTTCGTAAATTATTAAATACCTAGAGCCGATGATAGGGGATCTGCACACGGCTCGGTACGTTGATTGTATTTTTTATGAGGACAATTTCCCGGCATTAGGGGGAGGAAGGTACCACTCTAGAGAATACTGACAAATAGATTGGAATATCACTGACATTCAGTCCTTAGATCCATGCACCAAAGACTTAGAACTAGACGTTTAGAGAATAATAAATTTGTAACAAGTAGCTAATAGTCTGCCAGATGCCTTCATTAATCTTAAGTGAGTGACAAAATCACAACTACCTGCAGTAAATGCACCGAGAGAGTGGAAGTACCTTAGAAGGATACTGAACCCACTCATGCCCCTCATGCAAAGAAGAGGGGGAGACCTACAGGCGCACGGTACTTAATTCCGCCGAGACGTCTGCAGAAACAAAGGACCGAACAAGACATATCACTCCATAAGACAGTTGAAGAACCTCAACCTGATATTTGAGAAAATCCTTGAAGTGATCCATCCTGAGAATGGTAACTCCAACGAAAATTTGCACGCACAATCTGACGCTGGGAGATCAGAACACCTAGACTCCATCATTGTCGAAAATCATAAGGAACTGGAAGAAATAAATGAAGAAATTTTTATAAATTATATGGACTTATGAGAGTCATATAAAAGAAAGACTACAATTGTCGACATATATTTTGCCTCTAGAATTGCTAAAACTTTTAAACTGGATCCAGAACCAAAGTCCATGGCAGAGTGCTAGAAGCGCTGAGATTGGGTCAAATGGAAAGATGCAATTAAGGCAAAATTGCACTCGCTAAATAAAAGAAAAGTATTCGATACTATTGCCCGAACACCTCCTAAAGTGTTCCCTGTAGCATCCAAATGAGTTTTCATCTAGAAGAGAAATGAGAACAACCAGGTGGTAAGATTAAAGCGAGGCTTGTAGCACAAGGGTTCACGCAGAGACCCTGCATCGATTACGAAGAAACCTACTTGTCATAGGGAGGCCTCACTGGCCCCAACGACCTGGCGAAGACTGCAGGGCCTCTCCTGAAGACCCTGTGGCTGAAGGCGCAGATGGCCCCCTCCCCCGAGGGTATCAGACATACATTCGGGGAGGCTTCGAAGGAGGTGTGAAAGCCCGAAGGAGGTGCGAAGGCTCCGAGGGAGGTGCGAAAGCCCCGAAGAAGGTGCGAAGGCTCCGAGGGAGGTGTGAAGGCTACTAAAGGGTCACCAAGGCACCATGAACCCAGGAGTCAGGAGTCCCCCGGGGCCACCTTAGAGGAGCCGAAGGGTGTCCGGGGCTCCTCGACCTGGGGACACCCCACAGGCTGCAAAGGACAGAGAGCACCGGTGGACCAAGCGCACCAACCAGATGGACCAAGGCCAGGGAGGTCCATTGTGAGCCGAAGGCTACACGTAGGGGGTAGGAAAAGCCCTTACAACCCCTAAGGCGCCATGAACCCAGGAGTCCCCTGGGGCCACCGGGGGAGCCGAAAGGTGTCCGGGGCCCCTCAGCCTGGGGACACCCCGCAGATTGCAAAGGATAGAGAGCACCGGTGGATCAAGTGCACAAACCGGATGGACCAAGGCCAGGGAGGTCCACCGTGAGCCGAAGGCTACGCGTACGGGGTAGGAAAATCCCTTGCAAACCCTATGGGCGTGGGACATTTTTAGGGGTAGATTTGTAATCTCATGTACCCTGTCGGAAGGCTATAAATAGCCACCTCCCCAATGTAATAACTCAGACCCGATTTTTGGGACAATTAATACACATCTACTCCTGACATTTGATCCCCTCTTCGAGGATCCCATGATCCATCATGTAGACACTGGGGATTCCCTTTTTCTACTGTCTAGTCTTTCTTGCTACGACAGTTGGCACCGTCCGTGGGGCTCGACAGGAAAGTCATAAAGCACAGCTCCGAGGCATCGGCATGGCCCCTCGAAATGTCACACCCAAGGTCTCAGTGGCTGAAGCGGCCGTGGTTCTAAGCACCCCGAGGGCCAAGCGAAGCAGGACCTTCATAGTAGCGGCAGCCACCACCGAAGCTGCGGAGGAGGAGCCAATATCTCCACACACGGAGACATCATCGGAAGCGACACCTGTCCCACTGAGGCATCTCTCCCTGGGAACCACCCGATAGACCACCTCCGCCTAGGGCGGTGGGCGTGACCCGGGAAGCCTACAAAGCTCTCCAGCGGGAACTAGCGGATCTCCGCCGGGAGATGTTGGGTCTTCGATAGCCGGCGGAGGTGGCCCTCGCAGCCCCGCCCCGGCTCATGGCCCTTGCGCAAGGGCAAGCCACCGAAGGGGGGTGGTCGCCCCTTCGACACCTACAACCATACCCCCGGCTCCGTTGCTCTGGGGGGCCCTAACTCTCTGTTGTGCGCAGGACTAGAGACAGCCCGCTGACCGCCGGGCTTCAAAATATTGGACAACAGGCCCTTTGAAGGGTGCACGGACCCCTCAGAGTTCTTCCGGGTGTACAAAACCGCCATCAAGGCGGCCGAAGGAGATGACACCACTAAAGCAAAAAGTATCACCCTCGCCCTCAGGGGTGTGGTTCTGACATGGTTCTTCACCGTCCCTCCCCGGTCCATATACGCGTGGGAGCAGCCGCGGGATCTCGTGTGCAACAACTTCCAGGGAAATTACGCCGAGCTGAAGGATGCGAGGCACCTGTTCGCGATAAAGCAAGCCCCGGGCGAGTCCATCTGAGCAACAGAAGATAGTGAGCCCACGGTGAGGGATCTCCCTCAACCTCCTCGAAGAACATCGCGTGCAAGCCATGTCGACCATGGCAAAGTACACCGAAGGTGTTGGACAGGCATACAACAGGAAGGTCAATATCTGCCCCCTGGCGCCAGGCGACATAGTCCTCAAGCGAGCCTTAAACCTCACAACCATAGGCAAGCTGGAGTTCATGTGGGAAGAGCCATACATCATCATCCGCAACATAAGGGTGGGCTCCTACTACATCGTGACATCGGAGGGATGACAACTAGACCACACATGAAACACCAAGAGCCTCCGCAAAGTTTTATCCATAAGGCCACCCGTGTATAGAAACCCGGTTGCGCCCAGAGTATCGCTGCCCTGCTAACGAAAAGAGGCGGGAGGCATGTACGAAAACACTATGGACGGATTGACACTTTTGCTGCAATTAATGCAAAAGCATCGTGCATGGCTCATAAGGGTTGATGGGCGTAGTACTGAAACTGCTCCCGATGGGTTTTAGTCTTTAAATATGACCTCATTGTACCCAGAAGGAGATCAATCTATTAATAAAAAGGTTCCCCATATTGTGTCTCAATTGTTCGTCTCTCCGTCGATTGTCTTTTGTGTGGTGATTGGTTGATTAAATTCCTACGACTACAACGTTCTTCAACAATATGGACGTAACTTTGCTAGTGAAGATTATGTGTTTATCCTATTGGATAGATAAGCTATATCCTCTTTGCAAAAAAGGTAAGTTATACAGTTTCACAACCGAGCATGAAATGGATAGCAAAAATGGTGGAGCCCTGAAAAAAAAACCAATACCGAGGGATAGGCAATTTAGCATAGAAGACTTAGGCTGTGCAAGAAGTAATTTAAAATTATTGTTAGCGGAGGCCTACCAGTGTTAGCTTTGTTTTCCATAGTTTTTTTTCTCATAATATGTAACATCCTAATTTTCAGAGCTTTTTGAAATTTTTTGAAAATAAAAATAGCCATTTGATTTTATTGAATTGCTAAAGCTTAACTTGAAATTTTAGAAAATAAAAATAATTTAATATGATTAAATCAACTTTACTTAATTCAAAACTTGGTTTATTTGGGTTTTCTGGTATTTAAAGTCAAAAAGAATATTTTAAGTAATTTCTTGAATTTTTTGGAATTTAAAAAGGGTTTTCCTTTTGTCCCAAAATTAAAAATAATTTATTTACAAAATAAAAAGACAACTTTAAGTTGTAAATAATTTTATTAAGTCCAAATTGATTCGAGGAATTTCTGTGCATTTTTCTGGAAGTTTTGGACCATATTTACAATTTTCTAAAAACCTTTTTTGATTTGTTCTCTTTTCTGTAAATCAGAAATCAAATTGAAAATCCCTTTTAGCTTCGGGCTGATTTTCTCTCCCAGCCCAAAGCCCCTCCCACGCGCTCGGCCTATTTCCCTGGCCGGCTTTCCACTCGCCCAGCCCACTCCCGTGCCTCTCTCCTGCTCTCGTCGACAGGCGGGCCCCGCTGTTAGCCTCCTCCTCCCTCCTAGTCATCTTGTCCATCCTGTCGAGCGCCCATGCTGCACAATGCCGGCCATGCGCGCGATTCTCGTCGCCGCCCATTCCTTCACCCATTCCTGTCATGTGTTCGTGCCATGCCCTCACCCACCCATGCCTTCCGTGCCGCCCCATTCCGCCCCTCTCACCCATGTTTGCACCGCCGCGAATCCTGCCGCTCGTTCTCCTCGCCCAGTCTTCCCCCTCCCCTATAAGAAGAAGCACCATGCGGCCCTTGAGCTCCTCTTCTTTCCCCCCATCTCCCCCTTCTTTCCCACCCTCTCCTCGTTGTGCTTTGAGTTTTGTCGCCACCGGTCGGAGCTCGCCTTGCCGTCGTTGAAGCCTCTCTGGCATCTTCGTCTTCACCGTCGGCTTCGCAAGCCCGCGGTCTTCGCCGTGCACGCCTCCTCACCACCGGACCGTCACTGGAGCACTAGCACTGAAGCCGCATCTCGCCTCCGCTCCTTCCATCGCCACCAGCCACCTCCTTGCTCCTCTCCGTCGAGACCGTGAGCGCTAGGTTCCCCTTGCTTGCCTCACCCCGTTGTTGCCCTCGCCACCGGCCATCTCCCCGCCGTTCGCCGACGACACTCGAGCCCCTTGCGCCGTCACCGGTGTGGCTGCCACCTCAGCACTTGTGTCTCCATGGCAGCCCGTGTGTACATCGACGTGGCAAGCCGCTGTTGTGCGGCCGGTCTAGTGTGGACCAAGGTTCGAATTCGTGGACCCGGTCGACAAGACCCGAGCCCACTTGTTAGTGGATCAAGCCCTTTCTTTTGAAAAATATTTTGGCCAAAAATCTAATTCCAGTCGTTGACGTCAGCATGATGCATTAAAACAATTTTCCTTTAGAAAAATAAATCTAAAAATATGAAAAATCCCCATTTTCATCATTTCATGTGTTTTTTTTTTTACTTTTGAGAGCCCGTTCTCCTCCGTTCGAACTCTGATTCGAGTTATTCAAATTTCTAAATTCATCTAAATTCAATGCCTTTCTTTTGGTTCTAATTTTGTAATTTTTAGATTTTATTTGGAATTATTTTATTTTTTTGGCTCTTTTTACACGTAAAGATTCCAGCGTTTTCGAAGAATTCTTGGACCCGACGACCGAAGCATCTCAATCCTTCAACGAAAGCAAGTCATAGACCTTTGAATATTGTACCCATTTTATAAAATTATATTGTTTGATATAAACATGCATTGCTAGTTTTATATTAAATGCTTTCGAGAATAGATAAATGCCTAATTGTCATTATACCTCCTTGATATTTATGAATGGCATGTACCCTTGGACACCATAGGTTTGGTTAATTTTAGTTGGACATATTTTAGTACCAACTTGGGTATCGTATATGCTTAGCTATGCTTTAGTTATACGATGGGATTCTTGATTACATGCTCATATGATTTAATTTAATTTAATGAAATATGGAATTGTGACGCGACCACTGTTATTAAAAGTTTGTTGTGCCATGGCAAGGGTTGCCATTTGGTCGGGTTGAACCAAAAATGATTTATACTAGGGCAAGTGATCGTGCAGTACAAGGGATGATTTTGGGATGCGGTTGCCTCACCTGAGTAATCACTAAGGACTTAACTTTATGCACTATTGATCTAGGTCTTACCGTGCAACCACAAGTCTATTTATGGGGTGGACCTGGCCAACTAATTAGCAATATTTTGTTTCGGTCTTGTTTGGGTTGTTAAGTGGCGTAAGAGAGGGCCAGTGTGGCGAATCCTTAGCGGACAGAACCGATTCAAAACAGAGCTTTGTAAAAGCCTTATGATAATCACTTGGTCGCAAGCCTATGAAAACGTGAAATATCTGACTTTGTAAGATGATTATCTCTTGTGGGTCAAGCTGTACAACATCTGCAGAGTGTAAAACTATTCAAATAGTCGTGTCCCCGGTTATGGACAATGCCTCGTGATATCATACAAGAGGTAGATTTTCTAAAAAATGTTGGAATGGTTTGGATGGATTTGTGTAGTTGGTTTGGTTGGAATGGTTGGGAAGTGAACGAGGTGTTTACTAGTTATTTCAAAGAACTTGTTTACTTATGTATTAATATTTTAAATTATACCTTTTCATCTATTTACTGTCAATATTGCTTTCTACAAAATAGCCATAAAGCTATCCTTATTCAAGCCCGGTATGAATACTAGTTGCATATATTTCTCTACGACTTGATGGGTACTTTAAAGTACTCACAGCTTTGCGCCATTTGTTAATCAGTCGCCGAAAAAAAACCAGGGAACACTGAGTTCCACGTGGAAGACTACTTCGAAAACTATGTGAACTAGGTCGTGTCCTCCACTTGATTGCCTATAGGCATGTCGGATGATCACTACAAGACGTTTTGATTTCCACTGCAAGTTTATCTTTTGTCTTAAGCCCTGCGTGACAAACTCTGTAAGACTTAACCATAAGATCCTTTTGCTACTAAATAATATTAATGTGTCTGCTTCATAGATATTTTGTTGTATGGATATGATTACATCGATATTGCAATTGTGTGAGCTAGCTGCCGATCTGGGACTAGTTCAGAATGGGTCTTGATATAATAGTTTATGCGTCAGTGCTATACACACCACGATTTTATTATCGTACGCGTGTACGACGCACGAGGCGGTCAGGCGGGCACCGTGCGCTGGGCCGCAGTCGGGCGGAGGCGCAGGCGGCCAACCTAGGGCGATGCGGGTGGGCGGCTGGGAGTCAGAGAAGGATGAGGTGGCCGGGCAGGCGGCTAGGGCGGAGACGCAGTCGCCGATCAGGGCGGTGCGGCTGCGCGGCCAGGTCGTCGTATGGGAAGCATTTTCCTAGTTTGTGTGTCTTCCCCATCTAGGATAAATTCTCTTCTGCATCTTCTTCGGTCGATGTATACATTACGCCATTCCAAAAACAATTGGTTAAGACCCATTCCAACTACTATGCGGATCCATGTGCAAATTCATCCGGAATTTTTTTAAGCTCTCAACACGATTTTTCACAATGTTTTTGCGCTACTGCTGATATACATATCCAAATCCAACCAGGCACATTATTGGAGACGATGATGATTACATGACACGACGGAACACAAGCAGAGTCCAAACGAAACACACTAACAAACTGTAAAACTAAACCCTCTTCACCCATTCATGGCCGCGATCGAGCAATTATGCATAGATCGCTTGTGGACCAGCGAGAGCCTCCCTTGGCCTGCTCCCATGGGCCATGGGGCAGCACGTCGGCCACACACATCAGCTCATCATCCGCACACGTAGTACTAGTGTACTGCCGCTTTCATCTCCATCGGAATTAATTCCTGGATCTCGCTAGTAAATATAATCATTGCGGTGTAAACGCACACCACTAGTGCAGTTTCTGGGAGATAAGTGCTGAGCTGGACTTGGTTTGATAGAGTTTGATCCGTTCCAACAATGTTTTCTTTTCCCCTAGCTGCCTGAATTCTGGTACTATAATTATTGTCTTGCCATCATCTTTTCAAATCATTTCCTGTCGAGAAAATCGCATGGGAACCACCCGTGGTATGATTATCGTGGTTCAGAATTTTGAACTGAATTCATCAGTACATTCGAGGAAATAAAATATCTAGTGTAGCACGTTCTGGTTATTAATTTATTCAGCTCAATGGAGCCGTCGATGTAAAAGTTCCAGATCAGTGACACGTAATACGAAACAGACATTCTGTGGTAGCTGCAGTAAGTAAAAAGAAAGTAATGTGTGGTCTAGATCCATGCGTGGAACTTAGTTAGTGTAAGGATATATTGGACGGCCACCCCCTCCATCTCCCATGTGATACATCCAAAAGAATAATAAACCAAGACTTAGATATATTACCCCCTTTAAAAAAGGCTTATATATATTGCATGTTATGTTAAAAATGTACTAGCCTCGCCCCTCTCTACGACACTAATTGTCCATATCCTAATACTAGTTTAGAAGTTGATGTGTCAGTAGCATATATGTGCAGCTCCTCAAATTTCCTTTCAGCTCACGCTTTATGCCCACCGAGCTAGGAATCTTCGTTAAGGAAAACCCAAAAAAACAAAGGCAAGAAACCAAAGCATGCAGGGCGGTGAGGACGGAGACACTGCTGCGAGCTCATCCTGGCTCCTATTGCCGCAAAGCTAAATGCGACGCCGGGAGGACGACAGCGACGCGGCCGTCAGTTCCGATCGCTGATTTGAGGGAGAAAAAAAACTTTGAAACGGGCCGAAAGGTATGAGCGAGGTGAGCACTCTCCACGGCCGTGCGTGCTAGGCCGGCCGGTTTGTTGCTTTGCTCACTGGAGCCTAAAGATTTTACCACTATTACGCCACAAGAGACGAAGCGTGATTGCGTGAAGCTGCCACCGCGCTTAGGCGCTTTCCACGTTAACGAGCGGTGCGCGGCCGAAACGAACACCGCGAAGTGAATTTTTATGCAGCGCGCCACTGTTTCTTGTTGTTTGTATGCGTTCGGGCTCTGCATGCGACGCCAATGGGTGTGTGCGTGTGTTGTGATGTAATAGGGGGGCTTCATGTTCCCGGATTCCATCGCCACCGACAACGCTGTCAATTGCCGGCTCCTCACGTACGTTCTTCCTTTCGTTTGTGCTTTGGCGCATCAGGATGTGCGCAAACCGTGGTTAATTCTGAACTGGGCCATCCATACATGTTAAAATAATCCAAAAGTTGCAGTGAACTCATGTACTCTATGTATAACTGGCTTTGAACTTTTACTAGTATATATGTGGGTGCTTTTCTTTGACATGACTACAAAAGTAGGGTTGAGCAGTAGTTGAGATGTCGCCGAGGCAAGTTCCCATACTAATTAGCAAATAGCAAGTTGTCACTTGATTCTTGCATATACGACGGTGATGAGATGCCTATATAATGCTTTCGGTCGGAGAAGCCCTAAACATTTTCTTGGACCACACATGAATTGCACGGAAATATATTTCGGGTAACAAAAGGGTCATTTTCCAAAAAAAAAAAAAAACATGGATCTCACAAAACGAAACCTGAGTGCCTCACAGCGAGAAAGAAAATAGCAGAAGCAAACCGAGCAAGTGGAGGCAGTCCATCTCAGGTGCAAGGATTTTTACCATTTTAGCCGCTAGTCCAATTCATATCAATTGTATTTTGTATGGCACTATGCTTCTCTCAAATATTTTTCATTCCTTCCCGTCGTTTACATGTCTGATAGCTAGGCATGATCAACCCAATGGTGATCTATTTTTTTTTTCAGAGATATGCTTCATATAGCTGTCATCACGAGCCTCCCCACGGCCCAGAGCCGTGTGGTACTACTGCCGTATTGTTGGTTGTTTTTCGTTTGCTTTTCTTAGTACACAGGACGTGGATGGTTCATATCCTTGCAGATGATCGTTGTTTTAGGGCTTGTTTAGTTGGTGTATTAGATTCCACACCTAAGAAAAAATAGTGTCTGAAGGTAGTCTAGAAAGTAGATAATTTTTGTTTGGTCAGACAAACTTGAAGATAAATTGTTTGGTTAAAAATCTGTCCTGAAAATAATAAATAAAAAATAGACCTGAAAATAGTGAATAAAGAATAGACCGACGGATCAAAGATACAAAGGGTGGATGGAGTTGTCTCGCTCCAGGTGCCTGTTTTCAACGCCTGGGCATTGAAGCTCAGGAACCAACCAAACAACGCGCAAGTGAGCTCTTGGCTGCCATCCTGGCCAGGCAAGTCGGCCCAGGAGCAAAGCAAACACACCATTAATTTGAGCAGTTATCGAGTAACTAACTGAAGCACCTGGCAGCAAGGTCGTATGAATAAATTGAACAAGATATTAAGCTGTGAACCCTCAGGACTAAATAGTACTAGACCACTTGCAAGTTAATAAGGCTCATGAGCTTGTCAACTATATAGTTGACATGCATGCTCCCGTTTCACACTCCATGTGATTCACGCTGATACGGAGCTCGAGACCCTCTGCTGTCACAACTAACAGCTGCAAGAGCAATGATAGATAGATGCACTTACTCTATAATTTTGTTTGTCCAGTGAGAAGCTTTGGACATTCACGCGGCTAGAAAACTAAAAAACTGGGGTGTTGGCATCCATGTGTAGAGTATGTTCAGAGTCACCATATATAGTATTATGAACGGAAATTAATTAGTACTAGCCCGGTGGTTACCGGAGGTAATAAACACTGATGGTCCCTTGTCATTTCTCCTGATGTCACTGGCAATTACACGTTGTTTTCAAGCTTGTTTACTAGCGCGCCGGTTGCCGTTAATTATTGGGCGATAAACCTATAAAATAATACGAGTGGCTCGGCTAAGTATCACTGGAAAGGGTACTTCACGTTGTGACATTTCTGCAAACTTGTCTGGCTGCACCAACTTGCAAGCCGAATATTGCCTCTTTTAAGCTCCTAGTCCTAAACTTTAACAACTAAAGGGCACTAGATGTCTCGTCAATCATGTCATTTTCCAATTTAGTACTACGGCCATTGTTGTCTGATTCCTCGCATCAGAAATTAGGATCAGGTCCTGTTTGGACTCTTTGCTCATCACTACTACATACTACAGTTCTATGTGCATTGGAACGGTTTTTCTTGATCATTGTTTTCACAGTTTCAACACACCAGTTAATCGATTAATCCCCTGAAACCACCAGGTAATTTCAGTCGAACTGCTCCTTCTCCTTCAGCTAGCTGGATGCGAGATACAACAATAACATAACAAGGCAAGTTTAATCGATCGATCGACATGTAAACGATGTTGACTTGAATAATATATTACCTGAAATCAGGTAATTTAAAGGCAATCCATACCCCCCGGCGGCAATTTCCTCTTTGTGTCACATCCCGTTTGTTGCCTAGCTTCCAAAGTCTGCGAGTGACTCTAACAGATGGTGACATGGAAGCTTTCACATGCTTCACGCACGACCCCTTTCCTTTTCTTTTCTGTGTAGCTTCCCCGGAAGGTAGATGGATGTGTGTGGACGGATGCTTTTCCAACTCCAAGTAGCAAGCTTGCAAGGCAAAGTTATTCATGATCTGTTGGACCGATACAACGCCTAAAGGAGGTGAATAGGAGCACCATCTTTCTTTTTTATTTTGATTGGATTCAACTTAATTCTTACTCCAATAATTATAAAAACTATAAAGATCGAAGTACAAACACAACAGAAGTCTTGTATTGAATCCAATGAAAACCCCGAAGCACAACAACTAAAAACACCGAAAACTCAAATCAAAGTGAGTTGGGCGGTTAGACCTCTCAGGTTGAGCGGTTTGACCGATGGCCTAGCAGTCTGACCTCTCACCAGGGGCGGTCTGACCTCCAGCACTATGAACAGTGAAATTAGCACGAAGTCAAATTCACAAATCAACTCAACTTTTGATCTGGTGATCCAAACCCTCTCAAATTTTAACCATAGTTCATCAAGAAGGTCAGACACTATTCCAATCGACAATAGGAAAGATCGAGCCAAGGGTCCATGGATTTTATAGATGAGGGAAGGAGGGCACAAGAACCTAGGAAAAATCAAACTTTGATCCTAAAACTTTTTTTTTAGGTCTGGGATTTTCCCGTCCAGACAGCCTTAAAGAAGAAGAGCACCCTCACTCGCGAGGCGACCAACGGGAGCTAGTGCTCACACCGTGACGGGCTGAGAGCCTAAAGCTCCCCTCTGCCAACTGAGCCCCAGCTCAGTCCTCAAATTAACCCTCTACACACACACCCCCCACCCACACACACGCACACCCACACACCCAAACCGCACCGGGTGAGACACCCGTCGAGTCTAGGACTCGAACCCCGGGTGGGTTGCTTGGCAACTCCAAGCCTTAGCCAAGTGAGCTAGCTCACCTCCTCGATCCTAAAACTTATTCATGGGTAAAAGATGGTCAAGATGATCTTAGATGCATTCCCACATGTCACAGCAAGCAAGATCACAACAAGAAACCAAAGGATCACCAAAGAAATAGTAAGAATAAAAAGAGACTCATCTTAAAAGAATCTTATTTGGATTGATTTGAGATAGATGTTAGTTTACAGTCACTCTACTATGGAGGATAAAAACTCAACACCTGAGCACACAATCAATCCATCTTTCATAAGTCCTAGTCTCAACTACTCCAAAATCCCCAAATCACACATTAGGGTTTTCTCTTGGAGGGACTTGGGAACTTCATATCTGGACATTCCCTTTTATAGTGGAGGCTAGGTAGAGAGAGAAGACTCTAACAGATACCTGTTAAGCCCACATATAAATATGTCTACACCCATGCACGCTTCTCAAAGCAGATGATGAATTGAGCTTTTCGAATTCGTTTCTTCGTGATCTTTATCTTCATTTGATCTAAACCGCCTCTCTTTGTGTTGTCTTATGATGTGATTTAGCCAAAGATCACTGATGTGATATTTTTGTGAAGTTACTAAAATACTCTTTCTTGATCCCTCACCAAAGACTGAGTCTAATCTTCATGAAGTAACCACATGCTTTGCCACGTATAGGTTGATCAACGGCTCTCTTCATGTCGGCAACTCTCTCCCATCCGGCTTCCACCAAAACCACAATGGCACTTGCACCGACCCCCGAGACGCTTGATGCAACCCATCGCATCGAATTTTCCGTTCGATCATCCTTGTCCATTTGTGCCATACTTGAGTCCACTGACTTCACCCGGCATTCTCGATCGTTCTAGACCTCGGCTCTCCAAGCCTAGTCTCGATCATCCTCGCCGTTGATCATCGTTGATCTTCAAGCCTCCTACACAACACTAGACCAAGAAATCAATTCCGAGAATAAGTTTTTCGCAATTTAACCCACGTTAATTAAAAAATGCATCATGCAACATATATATACTGAAAACCATGAAAATGACCTAACCTACGAACATCGCTTGCCGCCCAGCAAATAGGATAAAAATCGGTCAGACCACCACCCATAGCTGGTCTGACCGCCCCACATGGCTGATCTAACCGCTAGCACAGGGACTTAGCCAAATTTGCTCCTTGGAATCCGAAATCTCTCTGAAAATTTAAAACGAATAGAACTTTTTACTTAGAACTCCAAAAATTATGAGAACAAGTGCAGAACAATTCCCTCTCTTGCCTACACTCTCTATTTTTAGTCTGGCTTCAAACTCGAAAATAACCTTTTTGCCTGGTCAGACCGCCTCCCATGGCCGGTCAGACCGTTGCCCATGGCCGGTCTGACCGCCAACCTTTTGGCCAAAGCCTTGGCCGGTCTGACCGCCGTCCATGACCGGTCTGACCACCACCATGGCCGGTTAGACCGCCTGAAGCCTGCCAGTTTCTGAAATTTGTTAGAAATGAGTGTTTCGATAAACCCTCATCATCATTGCTAATTGTATCATCATATTAAGATCATGAGCATATCCACGAGATCCTAGCTAGCTTTTGGCGTATCACGATGGGTGCTACGATCCACAAGGAATATCCCCGATCTCCAAGGCTTTGGCCGCTTCGGCTCAACAGCTTCCAGGAGTAAAGTCTGACGCATCAAGAAACAGGAGAATCGAAAGCAAAATTCGACACCAATTCAGAACAGCAGACTTGTTGCTCCGGCTAACTCCTTTATTATTGCTTCAGCTAAATACGCGTGATAGACATACAAGTAACTTCATTTTCTTTATTATTACTTCAACTAGTAATTTACAAGCAAACATCTGACCGATACATATATATATTAGGACCATCCCAACATGATCTACATGCTGCACTCCCCTTTGCCTCGCCCTTCTCTTGTGGGAAATTGTTGGTCTGGCCAAATCTGAATTCCACCTGAAGATCACACTTGTCTGGCTGGCTGGGCGTGACGACTGATCGTTGTGTTTGGGATCTCCATAGAGCGACTGACGGTGCACGGGAGCGGCAGGGTTTACGCGGTCACCGAGGTCTCGATCGCAACGCGGTCGGAGTAGAGGACGTCCTCCGTCTTCTCAGCCTCCTCCCACAGCTCCGGCAGCGCCTCCCTGATGTTGTGGATGCTCTCCAGCGCGTGGTCCGCGCCTTTCACCCGGTGCGATGTGCCAACCTACACGGTATTCAGCATGTAAAGCACGTTAGGCCTTGCACACTGTAGGAATGCCAAAATTCAGAGAATTGTCAACCACTGACTCACCAGCACTGTGTGGAGACCAATTCGCTTGCCGGACTGAATGTTGCGTACGCTGTCGTCGAAGAAAATCTGAAGCGAGTAAGCGAGTTTTCTTTAGTACACGGTCAAGTACAAATATAAAATGTTGTAAATGCGAATGTAACTTCTAGTACGAAATTGCGTGAGCTGTCAGGGCCTTACCGCCTTGTGAGGGTCGACGTCGGCGATCCTGAGGGCCTCCTCCATGGCGTCGACGTTGGGCTTGCACAGGATGGGGGTCCTGGGTAGCTTGTCGGCGCTGCCGGACCGGGAGAAGTGGCCGGCGATGTCGAAGATCTCCGGTTCTTGGTCGCACGGCGACGGGCACGGCGGGTTCAGGGTCTCGAAGCAGATGATCCCCTGGAAGCAGTCCTCCAGGCCCAGCCTCTTGAGGGCTCTCACGGCATGGACCTTGTCACCGTTGGTGAATATCTGAAACACAGGTGTCGATAACTCATTAGCCACTAGAGCTAAAAGGAAATATGTCAGGATATGAGCTTCGTGTCATTCGAGGATGAAACTTACGAGTTTGCGAATGTGCAGGTTCTTGAGAATGTGCTTGAGAACAGGGTCAGGCTTGATGTTCTCGTAGGGCAGTCTGCCATGAACAAAGCTGTGGTACTCGTCATAATCGAAGTTGTAGCCAATTGCCTGGTAAATCAAAAGGACAGGGCAAAAGAAAAGGACAAAAGTTTTTATTACTCCGAGTTACCACAGAAGTGAAAAAATAACAGTAGAAGGGATCAGGGAAGCTGCATATTTACCCTGAGTCCGGCCATCGTCGTGCCGTAGTTCTTGTACAGCAGATTGCCCAGGGTCTCAATCTTGCTCTCTTCAATACCGAGCTTCTCAACCACGTAGTCTAAACAGAATGACAAAAAATGTTTGCATTAAGCAACAAATTCTCACGCTAAACGAGGGCAATAGCAGTAGGAGATTCAAGGAACCTTACCTCCAATGTTCTTCTTGACATGAGCTGCGATCCCGGAGCTCAGTGGGTACAGAGTGTCGTCCAGGTCTGCAGGGTTCCGCAGGCAAGAACAGAATCAGAGCCTTTGCATTCCATAAAAAGGAGAGGAACAAAAGCAAGAAACAAAAAAGACGAAAGAAAAGGAGAGTGACATTTCGCAGGAATCAGCAGCTTACCAAAGAGCAGGCAGTCGAATTTGGGCTCCTGGACCTTGTGGCAGCGGTCTTCGAACTCCATGATTTCAGACTGTGATGAAAGAGCTGCAGAAAGAATCAAATAATTAGCAGGTCCGTCGAGTGGTACTCCCAAGAATTTTAACCATGTTCAGAATTCCATATGAATTATTATCATAATTTCCAATCTATTAAAAACCGTATCTTTTTTTCACTCATTCTCGACACAGAGTTCATCAAAGCTCTATATTGAGCCACATTTGCCATGAATCCACGGCCAAGAATACGAGCATACCTAAGTGCTCGCGAATTGCAATGCAACAACGCAGATGCACAGCCGAGGAGCAAAAGAGACAGAGAGGTCTCGAGCCTTCGAGAGAGAGTGCGAGGCGGAGGGGAGGAGAGGAGGTAGGGATGGGCGGGTTTAAATAGGGGGAAGACATGGCGTCGCTAATCGGGATTAGCAGTCGTGGTTAGCAACTGATTAGCCTTTGTTAATTCGCTAAGCACGGGGGCTCCGCGGTTGTTAATAGCCTCCGGGGCAGCGCTGCCCAGCTGGCGCCCCATGATTGGTCCTAGCAAACAGTGGGGCAGTGATTGTTTTTTTTCCCTTCCCGAATTGCCCCTCTATTCCTCTGGAAATTTTTGACCTGCCTTGTATTGCCCGGAGAGGACAAGACAGGGATTTCTTGGAGAAGGAGAGAGGGAATTGTATTTCCCTTTTTTTTTGAGACGACAGAATTGTATAGTACTAATTGTTTTTGGCGATAAGAAGAGACCAGAGGGCGCGTTGCACGATAACCATACGGACGCACATGACGCATTATAGTATGCGGAAGTTGTTCAGACGAATTAATAGAGTAGACCAGGGCATTCCTTCCCTGTGACGTGTGGCCTGAGGCAAATAATGTGACCTCAAAGCTTGTTCCGTATATAACGAGCACTGCAACAATTGTGAATGATGAAATGTTGGCCACTCGTTCAGTTGCCAATTTCCTAGGGTGAAATTGTAATTGGGAGAATAGTAACAGAGGTAGGTGCAGATGGTTGGCAGTCAATGGGGAAAAGGGGCTCAAGTGGTTGTGTACGCGCAACAAACTTGAGCCTCTTCCCTTTGTCCTCTCCAACTTCTCTTCTCCTTGAAACAGATCCGTCCTTTCTCTTGATTTTCTTTCACACGACTTTTGGTTGAAACACTCGTCAAATTTCGCAATGCAAATTTGTCAAACACGATATCCCCCTCTTTTTTGCGTTTCACGCTTCCGGTAAAATGGGAAAAGGAAAACGTTTCCGTTGAGAAGTTGAGACCATCGAGATCGCGCTAACCTGTTCCTTGACCGGGAGGGAATTGGACCTGGCAATTAGAATAGCTAGTGGTAGCAGGATGGTAAAGGAGAAATTGGGGACAGATTGCCACTGGCGCAAATCATTTGGGAGGCCAATTATTGGAGCAAATCATTTGATAATACTTGTGCTGGGCCACGTGGCGCCTGGAATCACCAGGCTCTCCCGGAGCACAGGCCGACGCGTCTGTGAAAGATTATGTACAGAAGATACTGATATGCGCCTTCCTTATATGTAGACTGTGTTTGTATAACAAGTTAGGCTATAGGTAGATAACAAGGATTATATTATATTAGTTGTAATCCCTGATTTTCCTAGCCTTCCTGTTTTTGCTTCACACCAATCCCTGTAGTCGATTCGGCATTCCCTGCGCTAGATTGGAAGTGCAGAACTCTAAAACCTCGGAGTACTATTTTTTCACAACGTCAACACCCCCCCATCACACGCTCGCTCCAAGCCCCAATTCTAAAACACCCGAAGCAAAAATAAACCAAAACCCCGAAGAAAAATCATGTTTTTGCCGTTGCACTGCAGTGAGTATTGCCCGAGCCAACACGACGCACGACGGCTAAGCTAATGGCCGTCGCACTAACGCGCGCGCTTTGGTTACGCGGACGCGAGTGGTCTCGGCGGAAAGGGGATGGCGGAGTTGACGTCAAGGCAACTGCGACAGCACGGTACGTATGCGCGACATGGCGTGCCGCGTTGGGTGGCTGGGGCGCGCGCGTCGTGGCCCGCCCGCGCCAGCACCACCCGTTCACTCGCTCGCTCCGTGCCGCGCGCGCTGCTGGTCCCCTCTGCCGCGCGCGGTGTGGCCTGCGGCGCTGCCTCGCCCGGGGGGTGTTTGCTACATTGTGTAGTGCCTACGTTGCGTGCGTAGAATTCAGCATGCGATAGATGTGAGCGATCTCTCTCTCGCGTCCACAGCTTCGTGATCGGGCCGTCGAGTGCGATGGATATTGGATGGTGCATGCGGCATGCCTGGCACTGTTGCCGCCGCCGCCGCCGCTCTCTCCCTCTCCCTTTCCCTCTCGAAGGGCTGTTCGTTCGTTCATGCGCACCTGCAGCTCCTGAAAATATCTCCGACGAGACGAGGTCAAGAGAGGTGTGTTAACGTGAGGTGACTCCGCGCCCGCACTGACAGATGAGTCGTTCGGATCCCCATGCGCCAGTCGGTGTGGGTCCAGCTGTCAGCACGCGATCGCGTCACTGCTATTGTTGGTCGTGGTTTACAAATTTTGAGGTGATTGATACTGTACCACGTAGTGCATGTTCAATTTTCTAAGGGGATGTGATTTTGCTTGAAATAACGACACGGGTAACACCTAGGTGGAGAACCGAAGTCCTGCTTGGGCAGTAGTACGTGAGTTCGCACATGACTTGGTTTGATGGGTCAATTTCGATACAGAATCCAAAGGGAAAATCCAGTGGTGACGGTTTAACTTGGAGTTCAGGCTCTCTCTGCCTTAATTAGCACCACATCCTAATTCTTGCGAAACCTTGACACTTTAGGAACAGGAAGAAAATTAGGATTAGGCGATGTGTCATGCATGAACCTATAAGTAGGTTGAGTGAAATCAACCCACGGAACGAGCAACCAGCTGCAACAAAAGCACAAATATCTTTGGCCACTAGTACAGACCAGTACGTACTACGTACTGCGAACACGGCTGCGTATGATTTAAGCACACCGGCAGGCGCCAATAATTCCTCTGCTGCTGTGCTGCCAGTGAGCTGCAATGCACAATGCCAGGCAGGCAGCTTTGCCGTATTGCACTAGTAACGCAGGAGTCAGGACCAAACCATGTATACCAAATTACCAATGTGCCTCGTTTCTCTTCTTTTCTTTGGGCGACCAATAATACTATTCTCCAATCTGTCAGGTACCACGTCCTCAATCCTCATGCATGCATGCTCCCGGCTGCTGGCAAGAATTGAGAGTTGCCACTGTCAGACAGGACAGAAACAGAGTTTTTTCTTCTTCTTAAATGACACTGTTCTAGAGTGGAATAGCAAAAAATAGTCTCTTCAAACGAATTGGTAAAAATGGCATCTACCAAATTACGCGGATCGCGGCGGGTGGTGCGCCGCTCGGCAGTGGCGCGGCCGCCCCTTCCGTGGGTTTTGAGCATCAGACGGTCTTATTTTTGTCAATTCGTTCGCAGATGGACTATTTTATTGCATAATAGTGTCATTTTAGCCATAAACTCGCAGCAACATGTCGTAGTCTAGTGCTAATATAATTTTTGCTCAGCCTCTTGAACTTTAGCTTGGATGGTTCTTGGGCAGAATTATTGGGAAATAAAGATAAGATCGACTTGTGTTTGATTATTACTGATCCAGGGAAGCATCCGCGGCTCAATAATTCAGAGAGCACATCAAGCTATGGCGTGCAGCCAATGGTCTTGTACTCGTGACTAATCATTGGCAGCCATTTGGGTCTCTTAATCGGTCACCTCCGTTTTTTTAGTAGCTAGGAACATAGCATGCATCACATAAGCCTCCAGATTAACCTAATTAATTGGCATTTTAGAGCGTGTCAGACTGTCAAGTCATCGATCACTCATCGAGTCCGGTACTACTGTCCATTTTTGCTGCTGGGAAGGAAGCAAAAGTTGTGAGCTTTTGGTTCAGAAACGAATTTTTGCACACTGGATAGGGCTAACTGAAAACGGAAATGACAATTGAGAATAGTGATCTGCAGGGCAGCAAAGTATCCCCGCAAACGGTTGAAGGGCAACAGTGGCTTGAGTACAACAAAAGCTAAAAGGCAGACTCTCAAATTAATTAGGACAATAATATAGTTTTCAGAAAGAAAGAAAAAACGAAATGAAGAATGGAGCGTCTAAAAGCACGTGTGTGAATTGCGATCTCCTTTAGTTTATTGCCCATCCTTTGCCCAGCATGCTGCAATTCACATGGCTCCCACCTTGCCTTGCCAAATGCCAACTACTGCTACTACCACTACCTAGCAGAAAAGGGCCGTTTGAAGTAGTATGAACACACGAAGCTTCTTGCAAAATCTGCTGATTCCAGCCGCCAGGTAATTAACCAATACTAATACCGAGTGTCAAACCAAAATAGTAAGAAATGTGACACGACTTGGAATATTAAACGTTGATAACGAGTAGTAAACCGCGGTTGGGTTGGTGTCACGGTTTGCACATACGCTACTGCTAACACGCTACAATAATTTGACGATGACCTTGGCCAGGGCACTAAAAATTGCTAGAAGAAGCCGTCGATATAACGCTCTAGGTTTTCTTCATGTCAGCGATGGCTCCCTCGTTGTTGTTTATAAGGGTAGTCAATTTTAAAGATTGGAAGATCCGCTTAGTCTATTTGGAACTGTTCAACTACTGCAGCCCTTTAGACAAACTGCCTATTGGTCTATGGCGCTCACTTCTGTTCACACTGCCACAGTAATTTTGTACTGCATCAACACGATTTCATAATATTGCTAATTGAAAAGTCGCATATCAAGCGTCGTCAGCAAATGGCACAGTTTTTCTAGTGTCAACTAGCTAGTATTCCCTTTCATATATGCTTCATGCCATATATTCTTCAGATTTCAACATTTACCTTGTCCTGGGACCCCCACAGAACTTTTTTTATTTAACCTATTTTTAATTTAATTTCATTACTAATCCCCCACCAACTTTATTTCTAAATCTGACCTGTTTTGCCACGCCACTATCCGTGACGTGACCGAACAACACTGTCACGCCAGTCACCGTGGTGTGGCCAAATCAGGTCACTCCACCACCAATAGCGTGACAGTATTGTTTGGTCACGCCACGGTGATGGCGTGACTAAAAGGGTCAGTTTTAGAAATAAATTTAGTGAGGGGTTAGTAATAAAATTAAATTTAAAAATGGGTTAAATAATATTTTAAAAATCCCCCACAAGTGTCAAATTAGGCGGGTCTCAGAGACTTGGAGCATCTCTACACCCCATCACATCAGATTTTAGTTTTCGTTGTTGAGGAACCGTCGCTGGCGAGTCCAGTCCGAGCGATTATCTCGTAGACAAACTCAGAATCATAAAAACAATGCATGAACACAAGAACAGAATAAGAGATTGAACACAGAGATGTAGGGGGGCGTCTTGCTTCTCTTTATTCCTTCATCCATCGATCAATCACTTTACAATGAATAGCACCCCCTATTTATAGGCTATGACCCTGCTAGGGTTTGGGATGGGGTGCCCACTAATGGGCCGACTGCAGGGTCAGGCCTATGGTTTCCCAACACTCCCCCTTGGGCACCTATCCTTCATGTCCATGTCTCGTCAAAACTCCATAAAAACCCAGTGGGAAAAATTTGGAGAAATAGTATATGATACACGTTCTGCTGTGATGCACGAATTGCCTCATTAAAAATCTTAGCCGAGAAACTTCAAGAAAACTCGTGAAGGGAAAAAGAGTACAATCCACCCAATTTCATTTAATCTCCTGGATTTATTATTTGGGTACTCGATCTTCATGATCAAGCTTTAATAATGAGTTCGTGAAGGTTCTCCCCCTGAATTCTGCACTTCTCTAAGTCTCATCATTCCAATTCACATATTGTCGGTGTTTTAGAACCGATCTTACGTAAAGATTGTTTGATTCGGGGGGTCTCCACAATTGATCACGCAGACGAGAGTGACACGGGGATTTTTATACAGGTGAGAATAACAACCCTACTCCTGTGTATCTTGTATTGGGTATCTGGATTACAATCAGCTGAGGGTCTTACTAACTGTTTTTTCCCAAAAGCCTCCCTTTCTATCTCCAAAAGACACCTATTTATACTACGCTGTGGTGGCGGTTGTCGTTCCAGGCTAATTAGTCGCTCATTATTGCGTAATAATGAGAGTAATTACTGGAGTAGTAACCTCCCCATGTTGTCCAACGGTTATCAGTCAGAGATAGTGGAGTATTATCTGTAGTTATGTTAGGCATAACTACGTATTTTGACTGCTTGGATTCTCACCATTAAATGGGCCTTCTGACGAGTGGACCTAGTTAGTCGTGAAGAAGTCGTAGTAGAACTGGTCATAACAGAACTTACGACTAGGGGGTAGTCGAGAAAAGCTACTGATCGGGGCGGTGGTAGAGTAACTTACTGACCAGGATGTCGTAGCAGGACTTACGATTACACTATAGTCGTAGAAATGCTTACGACTTGGGGGTAGTCGTAGAAGAACTTATGACTACCTGACTTGCCCTTCCCTTATAATATTAAGGGGTATACCAGGTGACGTCATATTACATGATTATGGAATAATAAAATGAGGATTATTA
The DNA here is from genome assembly GCA_036346255.1 of Ampelocalamus luodianensis. NCBI lineage: Eukaryota > Viridiplantae > Streptophyta > Magnoliopsida > Poales > Poaceae > Ampelocalamus > Ampelocalamus luodianensis. The sequence goes on along the minus strand of CM070622.1, from coordinate 17,368,327 downwards.
GATCCTCGTCATCTATCCCCCCAGCTTCAAGTGAAAATAACTTACTTGACCGAATGGTCGTAGATGATCTTTTGACCACTAGGAGGTCGTAGGAAGAATGCTGAAGGAAAAACTCTTCAACACACGTTTCTCTCGACCAGAAATATGCTTGATCGAGGTAATTTTGTTAAGAATATTACGATTGCAAGATAGTCGTAGAAAGACTTACGACTTCGGAGCAATCGTGGCCTTATAACCGGAAGCAAAACTTTTTCGTTAGGCTTTTCATTTGACCCGGGGGTCAAGATGGTAATTTCACTTGAGGTGTGAAAAGTGTCTTGGGACTTCCGAACGGGCAGGTTAAAAGTCTGTCCGTCGGAGCAATTCCCGAAGCGGTGGAAACTGTTTGGATTCCACGGCGTTTCATTCCAGGTGTGTGGTTATAAAACGGGCCGTGGAGGTAAAACTTACGGTTCTTACCTTTTCACCCAACAGTTTGTTGCTTTCTCGTCTCTTCCGCCGCTGGTGATTCCGTACACTTGCTTGGAGCTTTCCCAAATCCAATTCTTCCTGCCCTTGAGAGAAAATGGCTAGGATTGTCTCTGAGTGGGCTGAGTCGGAGATGGATGATGCCAAGATGACCGCTCTGGTTGCCGCCGAGAAGATCCCCGAGGGACTTCTCGTAAAGTGGATTACGGCGAATGAGCAGCATTGGCCGTCGGGAGAGGAAGGCTAAATTCCAGTTTTTTAGGCGTACTGTGAGTGCGGCCTCCGATTGCCTACTCACCCCTTCCTCACACTCGTGCTCGAGCACTTCGGGGTGGAATTAGTGAACCTTGGTCCTAATTCCATCACAATGTGGAGCGTGTTCGTGTACTTGTGTGAGGCCTACCTGGGGATTCCAGCGGATCTTGAGCTTTTCCGGTATTACTACGGAATGGCTCGTCAAGCCAGGATTGCCGGTAGCTGTGGTCTAAAGCTCCACGATGGTAAGTCGAAGGAGTACATTCAGATGTTTACCCAGTCGTCATGGCCGAGGTGGAAGAAGAAGTGATTTTACTGGGAGGTTACCAAGGAAGACAGCCTCTCATTCGCCGAAAAAGCCGCCGAGCGGTCTTCTTCCTCGGACTCGACTCCTAGTAATCTTGACCGGATAGCCCCCTATATTCAAGCTGTCAAAGACTTAAAGTCGGAGGGCTCACCTGGTGCGCGTGGTGAAGGACTTCATCACGCGCCGAATCGACCTTTGAAGGCACGAGTTCCTCCCATGTGGAGGTACTCGGAAAGAACGACAACCGGGGATTACAAGGGCGGTGAGTAGAAAAACTTACTCTTTTGGCTTTATCCTTGATTAATCGATTTAGTACGCTAAGCGTCTTTGTCCATGCGTTGAGATCTTCCGCAGACGGAGGTTGGCGCGTGTCGAGCTCATCTGCGAAGCATCCGGCCAACATGGTGGCTCCTCAAATCCTTGCGGTTTAACCGCGAAGAGAAAGAGGAGCGCCTAAAGGTAATCAAATGATTTTGTCTTTAGGCGTTTTGTTGTCGTAAAACGAGATACGACTAATAGGTTTGTCGTAGAAAATCTTACGACTAGTTACTGATCATAGAAAAACTTACGACCGGACGTGCTCGTAACAGGACTACGATTACACAATGTCGTAGAAACACTTACGACTTTTGTGCCGGTTGTACTTATGACCAGCTAGTGACCGTAGAAGAACTTACGTTCACTCTTTTTCTGTTCCTTAACAGAAAGTAGGCATGGAGAACCGCCAAGACGACGAGGACGTCGATTTGGTGGTTGTTGGGGTGACTGCGCAAGCGGAGTCGGCGAAGTCCCCTCCAACCAAGAAACGTCGACTGGTAAAAGTCGGCGACAAGGGGGGTTCGAGTTCGGCTCCTCCTTCTCCTTTTGTTAAATTTGTCGCGGACATGGCTGCGGCGAAGAAGAAAGCAGAAGAAGAGGCCCTTGCCCTTAAGCGCAAGGTCCCCAAGGTTAAGGTACCCTTCTATTACGACAACAAGTCATTCGTAGTTTCGACTTCTCGTGGCTTCATAAGACGACTAGAAAGGAGAACTGGAAGAACTTCATGTCTTTGTGAAGGAAGCTGCTGGTCGGTGGGATTCGAGGCCGAGGGAGCGGCGCTCTTAGGGTGGTTGAGGCGATCTCGACCACCCGGGAAGTCGGGAGGAGGCGACTCCTGTTGTCCCGAGTGCATCTCGACCAACGATGGTTGAGAAGAAATCGAAGAAATCTTCCGTCGGGAAGGTTGCTCCCAAGTTTCGAGTTAGGTCCAGCGCATAGAGGTATGTAAAAAACATAAGTGTAATAACTACTTACTGTTTGTTTTTTACGAGTTGACTAACTTCTGCGTTTTGTGATTTTAGCCCGACGTCTTCAGCCCCCAGGGATGCTCCCATGGAGAATCCCGTTGTCACTCCTTCAGCTGGCGAGGGTGTGACTGCGGTAGTAGCTGAAGATCTGGCTACCATCCCTGCGGTGGAAGAAGTTGCGGCTGCTGAGGTCGCTACGACCGCTGAGGATGTCGAAGTCGCTACGACAACCGAGGCTGTCGTAGAGACTGAAGAGGAGATGACAGAGGCCTCAAGGGAGATACCGAAGGTCGGTGGCAGCGAGAGTGCCGACCGTCGTGCCGGTAACGAGGTTGTCGAGGACGTTCCTTCCGGCCTTCCAGGTGGTGTTCCCGACACCGAGTTAGAGGAAGAAGAGTACTTCAATTTTTGCTCTTATTTCTTTGGCCCTGACTCTATCGTAGGATCTTCTGCCTACCGTTCTCGCGATCGAGTTCCACACCCTAGCAGCATTCCCAATTGTGGGGATGTTTTAGACAATGAGCGACTCGAAGTGCGGTGGAAGCGAGTCGAGGAGATGGATGGGCTGAAGGATCCATCACGAATAGTTTCCATGTTTGCTTGGTCAAACATGAACGTAAGTATTCATCGATACTCACTTATGGTTTTATCTCTTTCTCTTATCGTTTTTCTCCCTTGTAGAGAGCCGTGGAGCAAGTCGCTACGATTTGCGAATACAATCGGCAACTTGTCAAACTTCGGCAAGAGAAAGCAGTACTCTGCGAGCAAGCAGAGAGGTGGTGAGTAACTGATTCTCGTAATCGTGCTGATTACTTATTCGGTACTCGTAGGAGGTTGTCGTAGAAAACTTACGACTTGGTACTAGTCATAGAAAAACTTACGACTAGGTACTAGTCGTAGAAAAACTTACGATTAGGGGGTAGTCGTAGAATAATTTACGACCACTCTTTGGCCGTAGACATACTTACGACTGCTTGTTTTAAGTGTGTTCATGTCTTTCTTTTACTCTTTCAGGTTTAAGAGTGACGAAAAGACCTTGGCTAATTCACTCGACTTTGAAAAGGCCGAGTCGAAAAAGCTAAGGGATAAAGCCACCGACCTCCTGAAGAAACTTCAGGAGGCTAACTCTGCAACTAAGCGGTTGTAGGAAAAAAATAAACAGTACGTGTGACTACGACTGCTTTTGATCTTGATCTCCGTCTTCTTAACTTCTCATTCTTTTGCAGAAAAAGAAGTAAAAAAATAAGGCCCTTCAGGCTGAGGTGGGGTCTCTCCGGGTTGAGGTCCAGGAGAAGTCCTTAGTTGTCCGCGAGACCTCCCGCATCGCGAAGGAGAAAGATCAAGAAATTGAGAAGTTGGGTTCTCAATTAGCTAGTAAGTAGAACTTTTACCTACTATTGATTTGTTTTATCTTCTCATAGAATTGTTTCATCTAATCAATCCTTACTCTTTCCAGATCAATTGATTGAAATAAAACAACTCCATAAGGCTTCGACTCATTCCCAAGAGGAGACGAAATCAATGAAGATTAATCTTCAAGATAACATCTCGCTTCTGAACAATGTACTCGATGGGCTTCGTGCCGGGAGGGTTGCTCCTCGTGACGACACGATGGCTGCTCATACGAGTGCCATTGGGGAACAGGTCGGTACTCTACAAGAGTTGGTGTCTACTTTGAAGACCAACCAGAATGATTCGATAAGGGAAGCAGTCAAAGGAGCTGTGAGCTTTGTTTTAGCAAAACTCAAGGCCCGTGATCCTAACCTTAATCCTCATTCTGTTGAAGCCAACTTTGACTGCACCGAATCTGAAGTAGAGAAGCTGATCGAAGAGATACAGTCAGTTGGCGAGAAGGTCGCAGAGGAGATGCAAATAGAATCTCCTTTAACAGAGTAGTCTTGTAATACATTCTTGTAAAGACAAGTCTTTTTGGTGGTGATGCATAAATATATGATCCTTTCTTTTTTCCTGCAAATTATCTCATAGAGTAGTTAGTAACTCGTAAGATAAAGAAAAAGGAAGAAATAATCAGACCAGATATGAGCGATTCCTCCTTTCTCCTTCATTTTTCCTACGAATCATCTCGTAGAGTAGTTAGTAACTCGTAAAATGATAACTCGAAAAAACTAAGACTAAGAAATGAAGTCATATTTATAACTTTATCCTAGCCCCCGACTACTTAGTTTATTATGAATAAACTAAGAAAGTAGTGAAGAAAGGGTTCCTGAAAACAGAGATGTTTGTTCGACTTATAGTTCTCGAGTATCGACTATCTTGCACTAGTCGAAAGAGTGGAAACAGATCGATGCTAGGAAGTTCCCTCTAGTGGGTAGGACCACGTGCAAAGAAAAAAAGGCTTAGACTAGGTGATGTTACCATCTCCGACCAGATTAATCAAATCAATAACGACAACTTGAGTAAAGCAAACATCTAGAGGACCTTAAGAATTCATTCGACTGTTTTCGTTTTTCCTGACGAAGTTGTCCTGGCAGCAAAAGTAAGAAACGGAACGACGTTAGGAAGTTCCTTCTAGTGGGCAAGACCACGTGCAGAAAGGAGAAGCTTCGACTAGGTGTGTTTCTTCCTTTGGCCAGTAAAAACCAATCAAGTTAATTGAAAAGTAGTCGAACGCATATCAAAAAGTGCACTCTTCTTAGATTATTTTTCAAAATAAATAAACTAAGGTGATATGAATTTGTTTTACAACTTTCGACCATGTTTCTGAGCCCAATAAGCTTTGTACTGGTTGTTAATGTAAAGAACAAAGCGACATTAGGAAGCTCCTTCTAGCGGGCAGGACCACATGCAGAGAGGAGAGACTTCGACTCGATGTGTTGTTCTTTTTTCGACCAGTGTACAGGAGGAATGAGCATATAAAAAATGGTCGAAAATAAAAGAGAAATTCAAAAAAAAGAGACAAAAAAGATAGAAAAAACCTGATACTTTATTGTCGTGGAAGCTTGTTACACATAAAATTTGCGTAACTAGTCAATGTTCTAAGAGTTTGAGAGAACACGGCCGTCCTCCATTGCAAGTCGTACCGATCCTGGACGCGTTACTTCGACCACAGTGTAAGGACCTTCCCAATTGAGGAAAAGTTTATTCCGATTAGACTGGGATTGGATAAGCCTCAATACCAAGTCACCTATAGCTAGGCTGCGAGGTTGGACCTTACGATCGTAGTATCTGCACAGGGCTTGTTGGTAGATCGCGAATGGATTAAAGCTCGTCCTCTTTTCCTCGAGCGAGTTAATGTCGTCCCGAAGTTGTTCTTAAATGGAGTCGTTAAACTTGTCGACCGTGCTAACCTGATCTTTAGTTCGATTTAAGCATGGCTTCGACCGAAAACTAGAAAGAAAGGTGTTTCTCCCGTAGCTCGGCTAGTCGTCGCATTTAATTGCCCATAATCTGAAGGTAATTTTATACCCAAGCCCCGAGCACTTGACAAACCGATCGAAGACTCGGGTTTTGATTCCCTTCATTATCCGCCATTCGCTCTTTCGATCGCCCGCTGCTTTGGGGGGGCGAAGAAGCGTAACACAAACGAGTTCCCAACTCGCCGCAAAATTCTGAAATTTTGCGCTTGTAAATTTGCCATTGTGCGTGATAATTCGACTTGGTACTCCAAACCGAGTGATCACGCATCTCATCATGAACCGCTTTGTCGCTTCGTTGTTATCGATCCACAAAGCTCGGCTTCTATCCATTTTGTGAACGTATCGATGGCTACAAAAAAGGAATTCGAAACCTCTTGGAGCTCTGGGTAACGGTCCTAGGATATCAAGACCCCAGGTCGCAAAAGGCCAAGACAAAGGAATTGTTTGCAATGCCTGAGTCGGTTGGTGTATTTGTCGGCTATGAAACTGGCACTGTACACACCTTTTAACCAGCTCTTTGGCATCGTAGAGGGCTATTGGCCAATAAAAACCTTGTCGAAAGGCTTTTCCGACCAACGTTTTGTAGGAAGCATGAGTTCCACAGATCCCTCTGTGTATGTCGTGAATGAGTTTTAATCCTTCGCTCTGCGGAATACATCGCATGAGTACCCCTTGTGTTCCTCTTTTCTAAAGGACACCTTCGACCAAAGTATACATTTTGGCCTTTTGGGATAATCGATCTGCTTCTAGATCGTCATCGAGTAGGAAACCCGTCTGAAGGTACTTGTAGATGGGTGTCATCCATGTATCTTCATACTCTAGAGATGTTGTTTCTATAGGAGGCGTCTCTAGTTCTTCGACTATAGACGGCTTTTGAAGCTGTTCCAGAAACACCCATTTCGGTACCAAAGATCGGGAAGAAGCTAGACGAGTCAGTTGGTCTGCGAGGAAATTATCCTTTCGAGGGATAAATTGTGCCTCAAAGCCCAAAAAGTGCTTTTCTAACTTTCGAACTTCCGATAAGTACCGAGACATGGTCGGATTAGAGCACTGGTACTCTTTCCCGACTTGATTCACGACTAGTTGAGAGTCTCCTCTTACGAGTAGTCATCGAATCGAGAGCGCTTTCGCGGCTCGTATACCAGCTAGCAAACCTTCGTACTCTGCCACGTTATTAGTGGCCTGAAAGTTTAATTGTATGGCATACTTTAAGGTTTCTCCGGTAGGAGATTCCAGACCACCTCACTTCGAGCCACTAATCGTAAGTGACCCATCAGTACATCGCCCATCGGTCGTGGGAATCATATCGGGATCTGAGAACAGTTCAGATTTGTCCATTCGGCGACAAAGTCTGCCAAGATCTAGAATTTAACGGCCGTTCGGGACACGAAATGGATGTCGAACGTCCCAAGTTCAACTGACCATTTTGCCGTGCGTCCTGCTATTTCCCTATTCTGGAGGATCGCTCCCAAGGGAAACTCAGACGGCACAGCTAGTTTGTGCGTCTGAAAATAATGCCGCAGTTTCCTTGAAGACATGAGGAGGGTATATAGAAGTTTTTGAACCTAAGGGTAACGCTCCTTAGGTCCGTGTAAAACCTCACTAACGTAGTAGACTGGTCGTTGAATGTTCTCACGTTCTACGACCAGCACTGCGCTTACTGCCTGTGGCGTGGCAGCTAGGTAAATTAAGAGTGTCTCTCCTGGTTCCGGGAAAACCAGAACATGAGCACTCGTAAGATACCTCTTGACTTCCTCGAAGGCTTGGTTAGCCTCTTTCGACCACTCGAAACCCTCATGTTTCCTTAGAAGTTTGAAGAAAGGCAGTCCTTTTTCCCCCAAACGTGCTATGAAACGACTTAACGTCGCCATGCATCCTGTGAGTTTCTGGACTTCTTTCTTCGTGGTCGGGGGGCGAATCTGAGTGATGACTTTTATCTTTTCGGGATTTGCTTCGATTCCTCGTGCAGAGACCAGGAATTTAAGTAATTTTCCTGAAGAGACTCCGAACACACACTTCTCGGGATTAAGTTTCAAGTGATGTTTTCTGAGGTTGTCGAAGGTCTCTTGCAAGTCTGTGATATGGCTGAGTCGTTTGCTGCTTTTTACGACTAGATCATCAACGTAGGCTTCCAAGTTCGGCCTAATTGAGGAGCAAAAGTCGTTTGCATCAAACGCTGAAAAGAAGCTCCAGCATTCTTTAAGCCGAATGGCATTTTGACATAGCAAAATATCCCAAACGGAGTAATAAATGCGGTCTTCTCCACATCTTCTCGACAAATACTAATCTGGTGGTAACCAGAGTATGCATCTAGAAAACTCAACATCTCACATCCCACAGTAGAGTCAACCAGCTGATCGATACGAGGTAAAGGGAAATCATCTTTTGGACAAGCTTTATTAAGATCAAGAAAGTTCACGCGATATACGCCATTTGCCGCTCGACTTTCTAACCATTACGAGGTTGGCCAACCACTCGGGTGATTGACTTCTCTTATGAAGCCCGCTTTAAGCAACTTGTCCAATTCGACCTAATAGCATCTCGTTGATCGTGGGCAAATCTCGTAACTTTTGTTTTCTGGTAGTTTATCGTGCCATAAAGCTAGCCCGTGCTCGATCACTTCACTCGGGACTCGGGCATGTCGGATGCTTGCCACGCGAAGACATCGGCGTTTGCCTGGAGGAAAGTGATGAGGGCGTCTTCCTATTTGGGGTCGGAAGAATCCCAATACGAGCGATCTTCGAGGGCTCCTCCGCGCCCGGAGGAACCTCTTTGACACGGTCGTTCGGCTTAGGTGACTTTAGGCCGACTTGCTAGTCGAAGGCGTCTTTCATCTCGAGTTGGTAGTTGTCCAACCATCTCGAGGAGCGACGGTTGTAGGAGTGCGCCATCTTCTTGTCACAGTATATCGTGATCACTCCTTTGGGACCTGGCATCCTAAGACATTGATACCCATAATGAGCAGCTATCAAGAATTTTGCCAAAGTAGGTCGTCCGAGTATGGCATTGTATGCCGATCGAAGTCGACCATATCAAAGGAGACCTTCTCTGTCCGAAATTGATTGGCGAGCCAAACGTTAAAGGAAGAGAAACTTAGCCAATTGGTTTGGCGAAGACCGATGCGATTCCATGAAATGAATATCGCATCGCCTTACCTTTGTCCTCGGGTACCGTGATCTCGTCTAGGTACTGTAAGCGGTATGTTTAGCGAGCTTCCACCATCAACTAAAACTCGATTGACTCGACAATTGTTGATGGTGGGTTCGACCACAATCGAAATCGACTGTCTAGTCGGGGATCGGGCAATCACCTTTCTCAAAAGTAATGGTGACTTCCACCACTTCAGTAATTTATTGACAAGAGGGGAGTCGAGTGTGTTTACCTCACGTTCAACAGCTTTCAGCTGTCTCCGCGATTCGTATGCCGAAGATCCCCCATAGATGTGATCAATGGTGTGTTGTGGATCTTGGAACGACATGTCCTCATCATCCGACTCCTCCTGTCCACTTGTTTGGCCTACCTGTTCAAGAGTAGGAAGTGGCCTTACTGCAGTAATAGTCTTGAGCTTAGTAGGAAAATTGGCAGCTACGAAGATCATGCCCTTCTTTTTTATGAAAGGGACACCACTTGGGTTTGTCGTTTCCCCGATCTTGGCGATTACCTTTGCCTCGATCGGGATTTTGCTTGGGGTTGCGTGGCTCCTTGTCGCTACGGCTGGGGCCTCCTTAGAAAACAGAATCGAGATTTGTGTCTCTTTGCCTTGTTCTTAGATTTCCTAGCCTTTTTATCCTTTTTCTTACCACTTTCGTCTGCGTCCTGAGGGATGTTGTCTTCACGATCGATAGTATTGTTCCACTCGACTGCTTTAGCAGCAGTCGCATATCTATCGGCCATCTCAAAGAGTTCGGCGACGGTGGCAGGTGGATGTAAAGCGATATCCTCTGTTATCCTTCTGCTACGGACTCCCTGCTTGAAAGCCTTGATCATAGATGAGTCAGAAACTTCCGGAATAGAATTTCGAACTTGACTGAAGCGCGTGATGAATTGGCGTAGCGTTTCATGGTCGTTTTGCCTTATCCGGTGCAGGTCATCCTCCTTTCCAGGGCGATTGTAAGTGCCATGGAGATTTGCCAGCAAAAGTCACAGAGGTGTTGCCACGAGTAGATTGATTCGAATGGCTGCTTTAAAAGCCATGATCGTGTCGATCCTTCGAGCACAGTCGGAAGATAATTTGCCATGACGTGCTCTCCTCCTCCTGCAACTCGGATATCTATAGTATAAATCTGGAGGAACTCGATGGGATTCTGAGTTCCATCGAATTTCTCCATATTCGCCGGTCGGAAACGAAGCGGCCAGCGAACTGCTCGAAGGTCGGGTGAAAACGTCCGACACCCTGAGATAACCTCTTGCCTTCTTCTTTGCAGAAAAGAAGGGTTAATGTCGACGGGTGATCGTACTCGTCGATACCCAGCCACAGGAGGGCTGGACCTATGATAGGTCTCAGCTTTACGAGGGAAATACTCCTCGTACTCCGCTTGTCGCCCTGCATCCCGTCGCCGAAGTGGTGAAAAATCACCTCTCCTTGGGGTTTGTTGCGTCTTTCTCAGGTCAGGAGAACGACGTGAGTGAAGGTCATGCCGCCTTCTATGCGACGAGTTGTCTGAACAACTGGCAAAAGACGGAGTCGTACTGTTACGACTTCTTGGTTGTGGTCGACGAAGACGCTCGAGTTTGGCCATCGTGTCGCAAAGTCTTTGTGTGATCTCTTCTGCAAAGAGATCATATCCTGGCGCTCGAGCGAGTTCTTGAGTTGGATTTTTCAGCAAGTCGTTGATGTGTTGGGGTTCTTGAGCCTCTTCCGACTGGAAATAAGCACGCTCAGGAAGATTTTTCTGAGCCGCTATTTTCCTCCGTCGGGTTGTCTCAGAATGGCCTATTTTAGACCCCTGGGTTGGTTTTAATGGAGCGCAAGAATGTTGAGGATGTCCCGCACGTTCATTAAAGTGTTCGTCTCGTTCGCCAGCGGTGGGGTCCTTGCCATTGCGATGAGGTGGTGTAGAGTGTGCCCGTCGGGAAGCATCGTCAATCCTTTTTCTAGGAGAACGATCCTTATCAGAGGGAAGGACAAAGACCTCCCTTCGATGACCTCCACTTGCGCTCGAGACCTCCTCACTTGAGGAGTAGTCGAGCGACACCATCTGGCGATTTGGAGTAAACCCCTCTAGGTAGGGGAACTCCGGGTTATAACCGTCTCTTGTGTATCTTGTATTGGGTATCTGGATTACAATCAGCTGAGGGTCTTACTAACTGTTTTTTCCCAAAAGCCTCCTTTCTATCTCCAAAAGACACCTATTTATACTACGCTGTGGTGGCGGTTGTCGTTCTAGGCTAATTATTCGCTCATTATTGCGTAATAATGAGAGTAATTACTGGAGTAGTAACCTCCCCATGTTGTCCAAGGGTTATCAGTCGGACATAGTGGAGTATTATCTGTAGTTATGTTAGGCATAACTACGTATTTTGACTGCTTGGATTCTCACCATTAAATGGGCCTTCTGACGAGTGGACCTAGTTAGTCGTGAAGAAGTCGTAGTAGAACTGGTCATAACAGAACTTACGACTATGGGGTAGTCGTAGAAAAGCTACGATCGGGCAACGGTCGTAGAATAACTTATTGACGGATGTAATCGTAGCAGGACTTACGATTACACTATAGTCGTAGAAATGCTTACGACTTGGGGGTAGTCGTAGAAGAACTTACGACTACCTGACTTGCCCTTCCCTTGTAATATTAAGGGGTATGCGAGGTGACGTCATATTACATGATTATGGAATAATAAAATGAGGATTATTAGATCCTCGTCACATATGCATCTTTCAAAGTTAGACGCTGGAAGTGACTTAGTGAATAAATCTACAAGATTCTCACATGACTTAGTATGCAGTACTTTAAATACGTTCATCTTTTGCAATTCATGAGCATAGAAGAACTTGGGGTTGATATACTTTGTGAGAGGATTCTTCACATAACTCATCTGTACTTGTGCAACACAAGCTGCATTTATCTTCATAGATAATAGTGGGGGGGTTAGTGCGACATTCAATCCACATGACTGCTGGATGTGGTGAATCATCCGCTGAAGCCAAGCACATTCTCGTGAGGCCTCGTATAGTGCTATTGTTTTTGAGTGGTTCGTCGAAATCGATACAAGACTCTGCTTAGACGATTTTTATGGAATTACGGTTCCACCACATAGGAATACATAGCCCGTTTGCTATTTGGCTGTATGAGGGTCCTACAAGTACCCGTTATCTGCATTGTCATTCATAGTTAAGTCTTTGTTCTTTCTGTAGAACAAACCAAGTTCTTTGCTTCCTTAGAGGTATCGGAAGATTTCCTCTATTCCCTACCAATGCCTTTGGTAGGTTCTGCACTATACCTTGCTAGTAGGTTCCCAGCAAATACAATGTCCGTTCTAGTACAGTTTGCTAAATACATTAGTGCTTCTATTGCACTTAAGTGTGGGAATTCTGGTCCCAGGATTTCCTCCCCCTCTTCTTTAGGTCTGTACAAGTCTTTGTCTTGCTGCAAAGATCTCCCGACCATTGGCACTTTCAAAGGGTATGCCTGTCGGACCCGGATTTCCTAATCCAGAATCCTCTGTGAAACACTGTGCTATTCCCTAGATCGGTAGCTAGCACTCTCAGAATACACCGCTGAATGAATTCATACATGGCGTAGAACCGTACCATTCATTAATTTAACACAACAGAGTTTACATAGATCGCGTCGAGTCGAATTTTACAATACAGACCGAACCGGCCAAATTGATTACATTACAAAAGCGGAAGCGACAACGGGAGCAAAAGGGGGTGAGAGCTCATCTCTCCACAGGCAAGCGACTAGGGAAAACCCGTGTGCGTCTGATATTAACAAGGCTTGGATAATATTGGATGCACGCAAGTTCCGACGGAGTCAACTGGACTGGGGCGAGACTAGAACATCTAAAGACTACACTACGCTTCATCATCTCCTGGTCCTTCGACTTCTGGATCCTCGTAGTAGTTGTAATCTCCAGAATTTCCTGCTTCTGAGGGTTTTGGGGGAAAGAGCGAGAATGAGTACAACTTCCGTGCTCGCGAGCCAACACACAATGCAATAATATACATGCAAGGCTAAACAAGGATGGCTTGGGTTCTTTTATTTGCTAAAACAATATTTTCAATTATCATAATTACAAAGTTATATCACTTAGCAGTTTTAACCAGATTGTATTTTAGTAAAGAGAGTAATTGTGCAATATTTAATAACAGCAGAGGTTCCCTCCACCTTATGCTTAATTTGATTGGGGCTACCCCCACATATTAACATCACTGAGTCTGAAAACTCAGGGAAAATCCAACCTAGGGCTAGGTGAGCCCACCACATTTTTCATTCCACCTACAATAGTTTTTTTGAAATAGAACTAACTCAAGTTAAGTTCCCATGTCCGCCTTTGACCGTAGGCACTACTGCTTTAAACAGCTTTATAACTCACAGAGATTGTACACTTTACCCACAAGAGATAATCGTCTTGATATGTACACACGTTTCCATAGACATGTGAATCAAGGGGAGATCATCACAAGGCCTTTATAATGCATCCAGCAGTATTAGTTACACCCGCTAAGGTTTCATCTTTTTAGGGTTACGTCCGTTTAGATCCGTTAACCTTACCTAGACCCCTCTTGCGCCTCTTAACGACTTACATCGGCGCGCCGACACCCTTCGCCATAGAGGCATACGCGCCGCAGACATCTACCCGTGCAACTCGCATCGAGGATACAAATTATTCAACCGTGTTTGTACTTTACAGACTTGTGGTTGTACTTGTTTTACACGGGAGGTCATGACAAGATTAAGTCCTTAGGGTTATCCAGGCGGTTCATTCCACATACCAACCACAACACAACAGTCCTTGGGCTACATTAGCACCCACTGTCGTACCATCCATCACACCAACCGCCCAGACAGGGTAATAGCAATTTAGGGTTTTGAGGAGTAAAACCAAATTACCACAAGTATCTCAGTCATGGACCACCAATGACTGTCCAAACCATTTTCATGTTTGAAGAGATGATGATTGGGATATTTTAGTGTCCCGGTACTTAAGCAAGGCTAGCATGTCACTTAAGTACAACCTATACTAATATTTACCATATAGTTACTAGGGTGACAAGGATTAAGGAATTCATTGTCAAGGATGGCATAATAATTAGTTAATCATCAAATAGGTATTTAACTACCTTAAGCTTTAACATAGATTTGATTTAAAGAATTAAAGCATGCAATTTGCTATTTTAAAAGAATATAATTTGCATAAAATGTAGGCTCAATATGATCAAAGTATTGACTCGCCTTGGATATAGGTAAGAGGATCTTGGTATTCTTGTGCTTGATCAACTTGGAGGTCCTCCGCGTCTTCAAATCCTAATCGGACGATCGTACCGGAAAAAGACACAAACAAGCAAAAAGAGAAATTAAATACAATTGAACAACAAATACACTCCAAATTGAACAAGACCTATGCTATTAGCAAGATCTTGAATTAACAAATTTTTAGAAATTTACTTTATAATTTTTGGAGCTAAAATGAGGGAGATACTAATTTTTAAATCCTCACTTTTGAATTAAAATAGAAAAAGGAAAAGAAATCAAACAAATAAAAGAAAAGCGCTAGCGGCCCAAAACCACGAAAGCGGCCCGGCCCACGGCCAAAACCGCTGGGGGGACGCGCCCAGCGCTGGGCGGCCCACTGAGGCGCTAAAAGAGGGAAGGGGCTCGGGCGAGGAGGGACGGGGCGACGGCGCGCGTGCGTGGGGGAGGGAGGCGAGGGGCTCGTGAGCGCGCGCGCACGAGGAGGAGACGAGGGGCTCGGCGACGGCGACGACGCACGGTGGGGAGTGGCGGCAGGGCTCACCAACGGCGGCGAAGAAGGCGACCGCGACGGAGGTAAGTCTCGGCCTTCCTCTTCTTCTTCCTTTCTTGCTCTCCTTCCTTCTTTGTTTCTTTGCTTTGGGGAAGAAAGAGGGGGGGAGGAGAACTGGGGGAGGAAGGGAAGGGAGGGGAGGGCGCCGGGTTTTAAAGCCGCAGGGGGAAGCGGGGAGACTCAAGGGACGGGGGGTCCGGGCGAGCAGCGCGGCTCTGGCGCGCACGTGCACACGGCTGTGATGATGGCGCCACGATGGCGTGCACGCAAGCATGCACGGGGCGGGGCAAGGCACCAACGGGACCAGCGGGCGCGGGTCGAGCGGGGCACGGAGGTGCGTGGGGGGGTCCGGGCGGAGCACGGAGGCGTGCTAGGGGGGTCTGGCAGGGAAGAACCAAGGAAAAAAGGGGGGTGTTACAATGCCTTTGCAAAGTCGAACCTTTCTAACACCTTCTGAGTGTAGGCTGACTAATGCACTAATATCTCTTCAGGGGCATGCCCAAGCTGCAAGCCTAGGCAATATTTGGTTTTCACCCAAATCTTTCATTTCGAACTCCGACTCCAGGTAAGAGATTGCTTTCTTAATATCCTTCAAGGTTTCGATGATATTCAGGTCAACTTCATACACTGAGATTATACAAAATCCATTCTGGGATCGTCGTATAAATACACAGAGATTATTCTCATTGTTCGTGAGCCTTTCTTTCATAGAAAGTCGCTTCGAGCGATTATACCACATTCTGCCTGATTGCTTAAGTTCGTACAATGACTTTATGAGTTTCACACTATACATATTTCTATTTGCTCTGTTTTGGTTTGGGACAGGGATACATTCAAGTATCTTCATATAAATATCTGAATCCAACATTTCATAAAGGTATGCTGGTACCTTATCCATCAATTTCACTTCTAACTTCAAGTTCACTGCCATTGAGATAAATATTTAAAAGGGAGTCCCGCCCATGACCGGGGAATAGGTTTCTTCATAATCATCTTCTGGATGTCCAGTGAAAACTTGTACAACGAGCCTTGCTTCTTTTCATTTCTCTTTCGAACAAATACCCACTTATACCCTACGGGGTGCGGTGCACAAGGGGAGACGTGCGCCATGTGCCCAAACGTCTTTCTTTTATTCGGAGAGAATAATTCAGTTTCTATTGCCTTCTCCCAATCTTCTCAATCTGATCTTTTCTTTCATTTAGCGAGCGATGTAGGCTCTGAATCAAGATTGATGATTGTGGCAAGTTTCTTTGCAAAGTAAATGTCGACATTAGCTGTTGTCATATTCAAAGATTCTCCCGAGGTCATAAGTTTATAGCTATTTCTTCAAAGGGCGATTCTTCTAATGCTTCTACTTGCTCACCGCTGCTTCCACTTGCGGGGCAAGTCCCTTTAGTTTTTCAGCTCCGATGTGTGCGCACACATCCATACTGATGTCTCCCTTCATGGGGATGTTCAATTCTGGTATGCCTTTTTTGAAGGTTCCATACCGATGCCAGGTCTCAACTGGCTCCCCTTCTAGTTCTGGGGCACTTCGGTGACCGGCTGTGTTAAGTCCTTCTTATCCTTTTTCACCAGGCGTCCCCGGTTACTTCGGATTCGAGGGACCGAAGTTCTTGTCCTTTTATTCTGAGGCCTCTGGATGGGATTAGGGATACCTTCAATGGTATTTCAACCCTCTCCGGTGCATTGCTTGCAGGCAAATGCTACTTATTCACGCTCTTCATATCACTAAAGTAGTCTGACAGTTGATTCGCTAATACTTGCAAATCAATTATCTTCTGAACTTCAATTGTCTTTTAGACTTCAATTCAATTATCTTCTGGACTGCAATTATCTTCTGGACTTCTTTATTTGCTTCACTAGTGCGCGAGTCATATGCATGGATTTCAATTATATTCTGGACTTCAATTATTTCCCGACATTATTATTAAGGGTTGATTTCCTCCCCCTAATGATGGGAAACTAACCTCATCTAATGTACTATCAGTGAATCGAGCATTATGCAAATCTCCAGTCATAGGGTCCAAATACTTGATTATAGATGCAGTCTCATAACCAACGTATATCCCGGACTTTCAGAGAAGACCCAATGCAGTTCGCTGCGGTGGTGGTATAGGTATATACCCTGCAACCAAACTGCGAAGATGAGAAGTTTTGGTCTTGACCCTTACGCTAGTTGCATAGGTGGATGGATGTTATAGGCCGACGGTCTAAAATTGATGAGAGCTGCTGCGAGCAGGACTGCGTGTCCCCAACATGTAGATGTAAATTACAATTCTTAAAAGTTTTGTTAGTCCATTCTAGGTGTGGATATGTGGTACAGAATGCTCATCGTTAATTCCCATTGCCATATAGTAATCATCAAATGCTTTCAAAGTAAATTCTCCGGCGTTGTCCATTCAGGTGGACTTTATATGATGATTAGGAAAAATATTTCTAATTTAATTATCTGCGAGATTAGCTTTACAAAAGCATGGTTTCTCGTAGACAATAAACATATGTGCGACCATTCCGGGGAAGCATCGATGAGCACCATAAAATTCCTAAATGACCCTTACATGGGCTGTATAGGACCGCAAATGTCTCCCTGGATACGGTCCAGGAATGCAGGGACTTCACCCTTCACTTTCAGAGGAGAAGGTCTAGTAATTAGTTTCCCGGTGACACATGGAGGGCACACAAAAATCTTCCTGATTCGGGAAATTCTTTACATTCATATTATGTCCTTGTGAATTGTTAATTATATTTCTCATCATCCTGAGACCTGGGCAGCATAATCTATCATGCCAGAGATAGAAAAGTTCAGAGCTTCTAAATACGGTTTTCAGGACAGTACAGGCTGCAGGTGCCTTAATATTAGTGTAGTATAGCCCTGTTTCATATGAAAGAAGACATTCTAATGCCATTGTTCCACTTTCTTCACGCTTTTCTATGAGCAGGCATTTCTTATCATACTCTTCTTCAGTCTCTACGTGGAAACCGTAAGCGCAAATATCCTTGAGAGTTCTAGTCGATTCTGGGTACAACAAGTCTTCTTCAATGACCAAAGTTGTGTCCATTGGGAGTATAATTATGGCCCTTCCTGAGCCTATTATACAAGTATCGCTGCATGCGATTATCGTAAGACTACCAATATTTTTGCTGATCGACTGAAAAAGTTTCCGTTTCTCTCAGGATGGTATTCGTCGTGCCGCTACCTGCTAAGCACACTTCCTCCATAGGGCGCCACACGCGTTCTAATAAAATGTACTTTATTAATATGTAGCAGAAAACAAGCAATACATAAATAAAATACTTCAAATATCAGAACATAACTTGCTATTATAAAGACGGGAAAATAAGCCTCGCAGGACTCATAATAAGAATTTAATGCTTTGTTGTGCTAGAGCTTTCAACCATTATTCAATAATTCAAAATTCTGCTTCAATTACAAACTGCAGGTTACTATAAAAGATTTGAGTGCAATGCGTGCACTAGATCTAATAGACGAAGTATTCAGGAACTTCGCCTCAATCGCTCCATGCGGATCTTCTCCTCTTGGGCGCTATTACCGCGCCGCCGCGATGTCCAAAGGAGGGATGATGGGGTCGCCATCGGCCGTCCACATTCATAAGTGCAACTAATGGATGTGAATCCTCTGTGCCTGCAATGGCGAGGTGTGCCTCATGCTATCATTTGCCCTTTTTCTTAGACTGGAAAGCCTCAATAACGTGCGACGCACTATCTTACCCTTCTTGCTCCTCTCATTCGTGAGAGGCTTCATCAGCTTATAGCTGCTAGCAGTGGCTTCATGGCCAACATTGTTATTAGGTGGCTGCGAGATGTAGTTCTTTCTTAGAATATCATCTTGAGTTTTCGCAACTTGCATGATATCAATTAATTCGACATACTGCATGTAGCTGTCTTGACAGTAGTTGCGTGCGGATTGCACCGCATTCAGGTGAAAGGTAGAGAGAGCCAATCTTCTGCTCATCCGTGGTTACACTACCACGAGTTGAAGTCTAATACAAATTCTAGCCATGCTGGGTCAGTTCTTCGAACTCCTGATTCGTGATATCAGTCATTTTCATATTCATGCAAAATTCATAAGATTACTGCTACTAATCTGCATAAAATGGTTGTAAAATTCACATAATACTCTTCGAACTCCCAGTTCGTGATCCCGTATTTTTCTATGCATTTATATGACCTTTCAAGTGATTAAAAGCAATATAAACAATCAAGATACCGCAAGTTTCATGGGCTAAAACGCAAGAATCTCAAAATTAAAAATATGCAAAATTTGATTCCCGAGAAAAATTACGCGTAATTCGCTCGAGAAAAACTATAATCTCGAGGGTTTTTCGCAAAATTCCTTATTCGCAAAAAAATCTTGTGATTTTTAGAATTACAAGGGACTTTATTGCAAAATCGGGATTTCTTTCAATTTGCCCCCCTTTTTTTCTTTTCATTCAGCCGGGCCCTTCTATTCCGGCCTTTCACGACCCATGCACGCCCGGCCCATCCGGCTGGCTTAAACCAGATGGGGTAGGGTTTCTACCCCGCCTCTCGAGTGGCGCGGCGTCTCAAGTGACCTGGCGGCGCGGCGGCGCGGCGCGGACGGAGAAGCGCGGCGGCGCACAGCGCGGAGGAGGTGTGGCGTCTGGGCCATGTGGCGGCGGCGCCGCCCGAGGAGCTCGAGCGCGCGTGCGGCGCGGCCGCCGCGGCCGACCGGAGCGACGTGGGGTGGGGTTGGTGGCGGGCCGGCGGCGGCGGCAGGGGGCGGGGAGGCGGCGCCTGCGAGGCGGCGGTTTCGGGCGATCGGGCGGGCGGCACCCCACATCCTCCCCGCTTTTCCTCCTCCCCCTTCCTTCTTCTTCCCCCTTTTCCCTTGCTTGTTTGGGTGGTGTATATACGGTCGTTCCATGCAGGGTGGTGTGACGCCGGGCGGCTTCAGGCCGTTGTGTGCAGGTCGGCCGTGGCGACCTCAGGCTAGTGATTCGGCCACTTGCTTGGTGGTGGCACGGCGACCCGGCGGCCCGGTGGCAGGCGTGTGGCGACCCGGCGGCACACGGGCGCGCGGCGACCTGGCGGTACCGCTACGTGTGGCTCGACTCAGCCTCATGCAGGGCGGCCGGAGGTGGAGTTGACGCCGTGCGGCTGCTGGCCGATGGCGGAGCCGGATGCGGTGGCCTCATGCAGCGAGGTGGTGGCCGGGAAGGTACCGCTAGGGGTGGTGATGGCGGTGCCTCCACATGCGGGTGGCAGGCGGTTGACCGGCGACGGCGTGGCCGTACGGGGCTGTGCCAGCTGTTTTTTTCTTTCATGAAATGTGTATTGTAATGTAGTACAAAATTGCAACAGAGGCGCGACTTCATGCCATCATGTGCGTGCTTGCCGCGTGCTAGCGGCGTGGCACTATCGTTGCCTCCGTGGCGGTACGTGATGGCGGACTATGCCGACCGCAGAACGATCGCGAGGTAGTGACGATCGCAAAGCGGTGCCATGCACATGGTGCCTTTCATGCGGTTGCATATACTACCTACAGTACAATCATCATCTACTCTTTTATGCAATCCACCGATCGGCTTGGCCGGCGACTTCAAGTCGGCTCGCGGTAGATTAGAACGGATTTGCACCGTAGGAAACCAATCTAGAAAGCCAAATTTGCAGAATTGAAAGCAATCTAGAAAACGATTCAATCTACGAGTGTCGTTCATCGACGGTTACCTTTTCGATGCGAGGAGAGTCGATCGTGCTGATAACGTGTTGAGGAACCGTCGCTGGCGAGTCCAGTCCGAGCGATTATCTCGTAGACAAACTCAGAATTGTAAGAACAATGCATGAACACAAGAACAGAATAAGAGATTGAACACAGAGATGTAGGGGGACGTCTTGCTTCTCTTTATTCCTTCATCCATCAATCAATCACTTTACAATGAATAGCACCCCCTATTTATAGGCTATGACCCTGCTAGGGTTTGGGATGGGGCGCCCACTAATGGGCCGACTGCAGGGTCAGGCCCATGGTTTCCCAACATTCGTTACGGACTAACCATCCCATCCTCAAGCCTTAAAACCGTCAGAAATGACACTGTCTGTACTGGTCATGCGTCAAGACGCAGAGTTGTGGATTTTTTTAATAATACTGGCGATTGGCGACATGAGCCTTGTCGCCCACCAAACAATATTAAATGTCTCTGATGCCATTTGCAATGGTGATTTCGAAGCAAATCGCCAGTCGAAATGGCGACAGAGACCCCGCAGCTCCTATCACCATTTGGAATGGTGACAGAAGCCCCTGTAACATGCCCAAAAATTCGGTCAGAACTCACTTTTAATCCGAAAAAGAGAAAGAAGGGAGGGAAGGGAGAGGAGGAAGGTAATGAAGCGCTGTCCATCCGTAGCGGAGAAGTGGAGAGAGGGAGGAGCAATCCGGTTACCCACCTTGCAAGTATTTTTTTTGTAACTTTATATTTAATTTTGAAACCCCGGTAGGTTAGCAAATAAAACTAGCAGGTATGTAATTGAATGGATTAGATAGTTTTCGATGTATGGTTGTGTAGTGTAGTTTGTTGTAGTACATTATTTTTTGATGTGTATAGTTTAGTTTTAGATATGTGGTTAATCGTATAGATCTATTTTATGGTGCAATACGTATATATGTTAGATGCAGTCAATTTCAAAATTTTCTATGGACAAGGGACTGTTCTGGAGGGTCCCAAGGGTGTTGATTTGTGTTATTTCTAATTGGTGACAGTCAGCTTAACAAGGCCAGAGCAACGTACATAGGGCTCTGTGACGGTTGTCAGAGGGTTGGGGATAGCTCCATACTCTTCGGATGCCCTCTCCTATTGCAGTTGTGGTCATTCGAGCGCTTCCAGGTCGGACGACCAAAACTCGAATTCATGGCGTACTCCATCGCCCTCTATGTGGACGACGATGTGGATGGCTTGACCATGGGTATGGTGTGTTCTCGCCGATGGGTAAGTTTTTCGTACCGTTCATCCATTCTCGAGTTTGTTCTCGCTGCATATGTTGAGGTGTGTTTTGTTTTCTTCCACAAGTCACGTTTATACTAGTCACTATGCATACATCGTACCTGTACTACATGGTGATGTTCGACCAGTTGATGGACGACCGTGTCATCTGGACACCATACACTGCCGAGAGGGTGTACGAGCATACACCCCGCGGCTTGTCCAGACAGTGCCTCTAAGACTACGCGTTCTAGTTCACGTGGCGTCCCTTGTTGCACGACGTGTGTGTGGAGGCCTCCTCCGTCCACCAGGTCATGAGGCAGCTCGGACTTCGATAGACATTCCAAGTAGAGGGGGCGCTACCGCAGAACTTCGTCATGCTGCATGTATACTAATGTTTTCATTGTATTGCTTTCCATAGATACAACAAGAAGGGTGTCGCAGGTAACACATCCTAAGCTCAACGCATGGAGCCTTGGGTGGCGCAATGGGTACATGCCCTGGAGGATGTGGTCCAGGCTACCCTGTACGACCGGGGAGTACGTATGGATAGTGGACGATCACTGCCACACGTCGTAGTGATGACCAACACATACCCCCA
Source organism: Ampelocalamus luodianensis (assembly GCA_036346255.1). Classification (NCBI taxonomy): domain Eukaryota; kingdom Viridiplantae; phylum Streptophyta; class Magnoliopsida; order Poales; family Poaceae; genus Ampelocalamus; species Ampelocalamus luodianensis. The sequence continues at coordinate 17,346,102 of CM070622.1, read as the reverse complement.
CGTAGCTAGACTCTGCATTCCATCGCACGGTACGTACTGAATGGTCAATAATGTCTATTTACTTCTCCTGTTTTTGGGTTATGACTTGTTGCTTTGCTACATACAACAACTCTAATGTTACACAGCCAGAGCTGGCGCACAGCGGCTGCACCACAAGCCACCTACAGGGTGCAGTGAACGACTGATCGGCTTGGGAAAAAACCTCCACGTGGTGAGCTGAAAGTTGCAGTTGTAAATAATGCACATAAAAAAGAGGAACAGGAGACACAAATTTTACGTGAAAAACCCCTCTTAGGAAAAACCACAGACGCACGAAGGCAGATCACTATATGAGGAGATGTTACAATGAAGCTCTTACTCTTTCTATGGACTACAGGGATATATTTATAGTTGTACATGAAAAACTTCGTGTAGGAGTAGAACTATGAGTTGGAATAAGAAGCAAAATCCGTATCACACTCAAACTCAATTTGTATCACACTCAAACTCAACAATCTCTAACTTGAGACGAATTCCTCCTGTAGCTAAAATAAAACATGATATCCTCGAAACAGATTAGCATGAACACCTTACACGCCGAACGTCCATAGGAATACTGAATGATACTAAGTTTGAGTGGTATGAACTAGCTTTATCATCATATCAGTGGTACAAACTAGCTTTATCATCATATCGGCTGGATTATCATGAGTATTTATCTTGTTGACTTTAATGTTACCTTGATCAATGACACCTCGATTGTAATGATATCTGATGTCAACGTGCTTCGTTCTCTATTGAAACATTTGATCCTTTGTAAGGCAAATAACGCTTTGTTTGTCGCAAAATATTATAGTGCAAGACGTACTTCCACAAAGCTCGGTAAACAAACCTCTTAGCCAAACAACTTCTTGCAAGCTTTAGAAATAGCAATATACTCAGCTTCTATAGTGGACACGACAACAGTAGCTTATAGGTTTGCTTTTCCAACTAACGACACATCCTCCAACAATGAATACATAACTAGTAAGAGATCTTTTCTTAGCTAAATCTCTAGTAAAATCTGAGTCTTCTCAAACTGTAAACAAGCATCAGATGCCCCACATGTGTATGACAATCCATTGAACTATTTTCCAATGCTCTTTGTCGGGTTAGTCATGTATATACTAACAACACTCAATGATTGAAACACAGGACGAGAACATACCATATCAAACATAAGTGAACTAGCTGCACAGATATATGGAAATCTAGACATGTACTTAACTTCATCATCTGACCGTGGACATAAATAACACTGAAGAAAAGTTTGAAATGTACATCTAACATAGTATTCACCGGTTTGGCCTTATGCATGTTAGAATGACGAAGAACTTTATCAATATAGTCATTCTGACTTAGGTATATTTTTTTAAACCATCTATCTCTGGTAATTTCTATACCAAGAATCTTCTTTGCTACACCAAGATCCTTCATCTCAAATTCACTACTCAATTGTGCCTTCAACTTTGAAATTTCAGCTTGTCTTTTACAACAATTAGCATATCATCAATATATATGAGCAAATAAAGAGCTGAACCATTAACAGTCTTCAAATAAATACATCTATCATAATCTGATCTTTTGAAATCCTGAGAGATCTTAAAGAAGTCAAATCCCTTGTACCACTGTCTAGGTGATTGCTTCAAACCATGAAGATATTTCTTCAACTTACAAGTGTAATTCTCCTTTCCTGGAAAGACAAAACCTTCCAGTTGCTCTATATAAATGTCTTCCTCTAATTTCCTAGGTGAGAATGCAATTTTCACATCCAATTGTTTAAGATCATAATTATGCATAGCCACTATGTTGAGTAAAGTAAGAATGAAACTATGCTTCACAACTAGAAAAGACATCTGTGAAATAAATAACTAGAATTTGGTTGTATCCTTTAGCAACAAGCTTTATCTTGTACCTAACCTCTTCGGTTGGTGAAATACCTTCTTTCTTCTTGAAGATCCATTTGCAACGAATAGCCTTCTTATCAATTGGGAACTTGACCAGCTCTCAAGTGATATTCTTATCAAGAGATTACATCTCATCATCCATGATAGTCATACATCTCTAAAAATCACCAGAAGAGCTAGCCTCAGAATAAATGGAAGGTTTGCAGTACCTTCAATTTCTTCTACCACATTCAAAGCATAAGCAACAACATAAACTTTTGTAATCAATCTCTTGGTAGCTTGAATATTCCTTTTAGGTTTGTCTGCTGCAATGCAACGTTGTGTGGTTGACAAACAACGGGGACATCCTATATATTTTCCTTTTCGGTTTCTGGTGTAGATCATGAGTCAATAACATACTCTACCTACACGCTTGATTTATGCGGCTTTTCAACGGGGACATCATAAATGTTTTATCATGCAACATAGCAGATTCATCAAAAGTAATACTTCTATTAATAACCATCTTTCTAGTTTCAGGATTCCACAATTTATATCCTTTCACACCAGGTTTATAACCAATAAAAAATGCACTTAGCGGCTCTAGGCTCCAAGTTACGATTGTTAACATGAGTATAAGCAAGATAGCTAAATATTTTCAAATTTAAATAATCTGCTAGAGAACAAGATCATACCTCAATTGGAGTCTTCTTATTAATTGCTAGGTTGAGTGTCTGATTGATGAAATAACAAGCAGTGGATGCAGTTTCAGCCCAATAACTCCTAGATAAGCCAGATTTATATATCATACAATATACATTCTCCATAATGGTTCTTTTCATACATTCGCCACATTATTTTGCTAAGGAGTACCTGAGATAGTGTAATATCTCACAATGCCCTTTGATATGCATGAAGCTTCAAATTCTCCAGAAAAGAACTCCAAGCCATTATCAATACATAAGTTCTTGATGTGCTTGCCAGTTTGTTTTTTCAATCATAAACTTCCACTCCATGAATATCTTGAATATGTCTGATTTCTGCTTCATGAAATATAGTCAAACTCTTCTTGAATAATCATCAATGATGGTCAATATGTAGCCAGGATTCTCCCCTTAAATCAGAGTGAACATAATCCAATATGTCTTTTATGGAGTGAATAGTTATGTTGAATTTCACCTTCTTTTGATTGTCAAGACACAATGTTCACAAAAATTTAACTTGTCGATGCTTTGACCATCAAAGAGTCCTCTTTTAAATAACTCCATCATGCCAATTTCACTCATATGCCCCAAACATATATGCCAAAGATTAGTAGCATCTGAATCTGATGATTTATTTAAGGCAACCACAGCATTATCCAAAATTGTAGTAACTTGCAGATAATATAAGTTGACAGCTTTCATATCACCTTTCGCCACAACAAGAGAGCCTTTTGAGATCTTCAGAACTCAACCTCCACCTAAATACTTGTACCCTTTAGTATCAAGAGTACTAAGCGAGATAAGATTTCTCTTCAACCCAGAATATGTCAAACATCTGACAAAGTTCTAATGGTGCCATCGAACATCTTGATCTGGATAGAACTAATATCTGTCATCTTGCATGGTGAATTATTACCCATCAACACATAACCACTTAGCATACAAAGGCAATATCACTGGCGCACGAAGGCAATATCACTATATGAGGAGATATTTACAATAAAGCTCCTACTCTTCCTAGGGCTAGAGAGATATATTTAAAGTGGTACATGAAAGACTCTGTGTAGGAGTAGAACTATGAGTTAGAGTAGGAAATAAAAATTCATATCACACTCAAACTCAACAGTTGCAGGAAATGTAGCAGGATTTGCCATGCATGGCGACCGATGAGATGGTGATATGTGTGTGTGTGTGTGTGTGTGTGTGTGTTTTGAGTGGCACTCAAGGCTCAAGCTCGCATGAGATGGATGTAGTGCAGTCTATGTGGTGCCATGGTAGTATGGGGGTTTGGTTCTTTCTGTGTTGATCAGGGCCGTACCTAAGGTTTTGGAGGCCCCGTGCTAAAACTAAAAGTAGAATTTGCATCGTGTTGTTTATTCGTGTGGCATATTGTGACTTCAACGTACATAAAGTAATTACGTATATATTGGTGAGTTACTTCTACACGAAGAAGGAAAATAAAATCCAGTTAAACCAAAGCTATAATGTTTTTTTGTTGATCACCTTGTTCTTAAACCTTGAGAAATGTTAAATGGTAAAGGATATACATAGACAACAGCCTTTTGGACCATAGGAAATAATATAGTGGATAGGAAGAGTGAAGAGATGAAGAAATATGGATGTTACTTTAAATAGATACATATGAATTAGCAATGATCATATGACAACTTGCAAATGTGGTAGCGATTTGTTACATCCCAAAGTTGTTTAGTACCTATTCTCTCTCAAATCTTAACAACAAATAAGAGCACTTTGTAAAATTAGACCCCTAACATGGTGGAGGCCCTGTGCGGTTGCTCATCTTGAACATGTTTGACGTACAGGCCTAGTGCTGGTTAAAGCCTGACTTTTCTTCTCCTATTATTAGTGTCGAGTTTGACAATTAGGCCCTTGATATCTTTCGCCAGTTAATTGATTCTGAGAAGACCATGATGTAGGACCACATATTGCAGCATGAGTGGCAATAATGCACAGCAACATCCTCAACTTTCACCTTTCAAGAAAGAGAAAGCAACAATGATGTACGACTCTAAAGTCTGAACTGAGGAACCTACCAAAGAATGATGTACAAAATAAGAGGAACTTTGTTGTCGAGTATGGTGACTCATATCCTATTCTTTTAGGACTTAGAGATGTGTGCTACAAGAAAAGTTAGATGGATCCTAATAGAATTTGGATTTCTACTTCTATTTAGAGTAGGACTCCTACTTCACTTTGGAGGAGAACTAGGTGAACTATATATAGACATAAGGGTGGTCATAGGAATCCAAGAAGAAGCAAACCACAAGCCAAGCAAGAGTAACTCATCCAAATTAGAGGCACACGAGATAATTAGATGCTAGGTTATTCTTTATTACTATATTCTTATATAGGGTAAAGATCCTAGGGTCCTAAGAGGTTCGAGAGGGCTGTGGGAGAGCAACAATCCCTTGTACTCATTTGAGGTCATACTTAGGAATTTGTGGCCGGCTTCGCAAAATCTTTCTCTATCATTGTGGTTGCTTCATCGCTGTTATTTTAATTCTCTCTACGAGATTTAGTTATTTTGTTCTTGATACTGTGCATGCTCGTTCTGTATCTCACAAACTCTGATGCGATCTCGAGGGCTACTGCCATAAGGAGGGGATGTCAGAGCATAACAAGCGGTATCAGAGCCAAGACTGAATTAATCTGATCTGTGAGAAAGTCAGCAAAGTGTCAGGTGGCACAAAATCAAGATCAATGTCGATGATGTGGAATCAAGTAGAGAAATTTAACAACGGAGAAAATTTCAGCATGTGATAATGTGTGGTGAAAAAAGTTCTCATCCAACAAGGGTTAATCGATACTCTTGAAGGGGACAAACTGGAAAATACATCCGATGAAGACTAGAAGGTGATGGAGTGGAAGGTTGTTAGTACAATCCATCTATGTCTCTCCGATGAGATAAAGTACTCGGTGATAAAGTAGAATTCCCCAAAGAAATTATGGAGTTACTCAAAAGAATTGTATATGGCAAAGTCGCTGACAAACGATAACTGTACATGTTGCGCATGGAGGAAGACATACGGTTCGTTGACCATCTTAATGTCTTCAACAAGCTTGTCACGCAGCTCATTAGTGTGGATGAGAAAATTGAGAAAAACGACAATGTTGTCATACTAGCACCATCTCTACCACCATCATGGGAACAACTAGTATCGGATATTCTCGTCGAAAAAACACTCTCAACTTCAATGAGACAGTTGTATATCTATTAGAAACGGAGTCCTTGAAGAAGCCATCGATTTTTATCTTGAAGTGATCAAGCATTTGTTGCCATAGGTGTTGTATGCAAAAGCAATAATCACAAGAAGAAAAAGGTTAGACGTGTATGCTATCTGTGTGACGAGGAAGGTCGAATGATAAAAGATGGTCAAAGTTTGAAGAAAATAAAGGGTGCATGCTCAGTGGTGGTAGCAAAGGATGATTCGAACATACTAGTCGTTAGTTAATCAGGTACTTCTCATGGATAGATATTAGATTCAGGTTGTTGCTTTCACATAAGTTCGACGAGGTAGATGTTTGATGAAGGACCTCTACGCCTGGCGGATGGAACTGTTCACTTGGCGGATTGTAAGGAGTGTCCAATCACTGAGGTGGGAACGGTTACATTGGAGATGTATGATGGAGCACATTGCATACTGACGGGAGTTCGGTATATTCTCAGTTTAAAGAAGAATCTAATATCTGTGAAGTCATTCGAACTCGAAGGTTGTGAGGTTTCACTTTAAGATGGAGCGAGTTACTTGCAAAGGGTGGGTAATCATGAAAAGTATCTGGAACAATACAGGATACTAATTGATGGGTAAACCTAAAGGAAGGGAAACCTATGGGAGGTCTAATAAAAAAATCCTAGCTAGGAGAAGGAAACTATGTCGTTGGTGATAGATATTTAGATATCATTTGTAGCCATGTGCAGAGCTGCAAATATGGTTACAAACTCTGGCGATTGCAAAGGTGAATGTGCGATCTGTCGGAAGAAGAAAGATGTGGTGGAACCAACCATGCAGTACCGATGAGTAGGTGAAGCTCAGAGGCACTACAAACCTATGTCATGGAGGGATGTAGAAACATGAGGTGTGGTTAACCAAACTACACAAGGAAAGAGCTCTCAGGTGGAGGGTCTGGGCGGCCAAACCCGGATTCTGATACACACATTGCGGTGATGTGTATGAGCCTCTGTGATGGAGGCACTTCCAAAGGTGGGGGGGAAACAAAAAAGGGCGGAGCCGACTTGGAGCGGGTTCTTGGAGAAGCACGGTGACTTCAAGGGATAAGAGTCAATGTGTAGATTGTTGAGTATGATGACTCATATCCTATTCTCTTAGGACTTGAAGATGTGTGCTATAAAGAAAGCTAGATGAATCCTAATATGATTATAACTCTTACTTCTATTTAGAGTAAGATTCCTACATCACTTTGCAGGAGCACTAGGGGGACTATGTAAAGCCATGAGGGGTGGCCATAGAAATCCAAGAAGAAGCAAGCCACAAGTCAAATAAGAGTAACTTATCCAAAGTACAGGCGCACGAGAGGATTAGAGACTAGGTTATTCTTTAGCACTACATTCTTGTATAGGACAAGGATCTGAGGGTACTAAGATATTCGAGAGGGTTGTGAGAGAGCGATAATCTCTCACACTCTTTTGAGGTTATGTTTAAAGAATTTGCGGTCAGCTTCGCTAAATTTCTCTCTCATTGTAGTTGCTTCATCTCCGTTATTTTGGTTCTCTGTACGATATTCATCTACTTCGTTATTGATATTGTGCACGATCATTTCGTATCTCACAAATTCTGATCCGATTCGGGGGGTTGCTGTGCATAAGGAGGGATATTATAGTACTTTGCTTTCTTCTTTTGCGTTTTCGTCTTATCTTTTCAGTTCCATTGGCGATGAATTGTTCATGTATTTTTCAGTAAAACCTCCCTCTACAGGGATTGAGATCATCTGCATTGAATGAGTCAATACAGAGAATCTATAGTGCATTAGCATTAGGAACGATCCCCACCGTCTGATAAAAAAAAATTGAAGGCCGAGATCAAGTGCTATATTGTTTTTCCCTATGGCAAAATCGCTAGAATACTTTTCCCATGGCTGTGCTATAGTGTTTTCACAACGGTTAAATCACTAGAATACATTTTCCACTGTTGTTACAGTACAACAGCGGGATGTTATTCACTCCTCATGAAAATACTGTTTACATAATAAATCTTTGCGGTACTACAGGCCATCCGGATTCCCTTTGCAGAGGCAATTGTGCGCTGTTGACGGTGAGGGAACGTTACAAGGCCGGCCCTGTTAGATGAAACCGTAGAGATCTTCTCATTGGTTATCTGATATCGGTGGCTGCTTTCGGCTTCCAAAGTCATTCTGGCCTGCACCGGTCGGTGATATTTTCCTGTCAATATCTAAAAATGAAAGCCACAGATCAGTACAGGATCTCTTATACGTCAGTTATTGGTCAATAGCTTCAGGCATGACCACGTAGTGTGCAAATTGCACGCGAGGTTTTTTAATTGGAGTGATGCTCCCAGATCTTAGCAACGTGCAACACAAATTATTGATCTCGCCAGTCACGCGTTACCTCGTGCTGAATGGAATGCGCGGAAGGCGGAGCCGCCTACTCGCTTGACCACTACGCCGCCGCCCCGATGCGAGTACCCCAACAAGGCGGCGGGTGAAGGGAGTTTGGGTAAGTCTCCTCGCACAACATTGCTCAATACATCGCATTCATTGGACTTTTCTTGAAATAATGAATGGATACATCGCGCTTGTATGCGGACTTATTTGAGATGCGATGAGGGATTTGAGGCCGGCGGACGGTGGCTACCAAAGCTCGTAAAAACTCATCACCGACATGCATCACGAGGTGCGCATCTAGGCCATCGTAAGCTACCACGGTCAAGCTTGGAGAGAAGGTCACCAAGAAAGACGCAAGAAATATGACGCCGACCGGAGCGGTACCTTGAGGTAGATGAAGAACATTAATATTGATTCGCTTTTGAGATTAAGTGCGTTTAATTTGATCTTCTTATATGTCAAATACTTGATGACGTGTAGATGATTCCCCGTGGTGCCAATCGTATCCCGAGTCTTTGGCGATGATCGTGGACAAGTGGTTCACGGAGGAGTATCTCCGATGCACATGATACCCGGACCGTCGCTTGATGATGCAAGGTCCAAAGACACCATCAAGGCGCATGACCTCTCCGCATACAAACAAGCATGGGTACACGAATTCATTTATCTATTGTGACGCTCAATTCGCCGATTTCTAATTATCTTCGTCTTTCTCGCGGTCACATAGTGCCCACCTTGCTCGGACTTCCGGGCATAGTGTATGGCCCACAAGGGCAAGGCGACGTCCGATGTCTCCTTCAACTCGAGGACCCGCCGAGGCGTACACGAACCCGAGCGCCCACACCGTGACGGTGAGTACACGCCGGCGGCAAGGTCGGTCCATGGGCGCACCATGATCCGAGCACCGTGACTTTGATGGAGAGATCGTCATGAGGGTGGGACAAGGCAAGAAGCATGGGCGGTTCTCGGCTGGCGACGGCCTCATCGACACGGCCTCTACTCCATCTCTCTCCCGCATCCGAGCACGAGCACGAGCGAGCTCCGACCATACGCCCACCGAGACATTGCCAGACAGCCGGTCGACGCACTCGAGGTTATTCTGCTTACTCGTCGTACATTGATCTTTACACACCTTTATTAGCTTTGTATTATCAAACATTGGGTGAAATATTGCGTGCCCTACCGAACAAGAAATGAGGCAACGTCCGAGCCGAGGCCGAAGCAAGCAGAGGATGTCGGCCCCGAGGTCGACCGGCCGAAGCGGCGAGAGGATGTCGGCCCACCGAGGCCGAGCGGCGAGCGGCGTGCCCAGACGCAGAGCTTGGCGGACATGATGGAGTTCCTACAAGGTCTTGGGCAACATACGGCCATTGTGCACCGGCTGTTCGCTCAACCTCCGCCTACGCCGCCCGCAACTGCACTACTCCGTGAGTATGAAAGTTATTTGCTTTCGCTTGTGCTTTGCTTGTATGACCTCTACCTTCCTAGATTAGGTATCTAATGTAATCTTGTCTCACATGAACTAAGAAGAATACAACACTAGACTCTAGAGTCTAAAACTACTATAGCTTTTAAAGGATCTTAAGGGGTTGTTTGGCTTGTTTACCTAGCAAACCAAACCGAATATCAGTAACATCAAATAAAAATTGACTATTGTTTCGTTTGCTATCAAAATTAGGTAATATCCACGAAAATTTGGTAACATCAATGAAATTTAATGTCACACGCGGACAATTCGAGAGCAAAAAAATTGCTCACCATAATTTGGTTTAGCCACAATCTAAATAACATTCTTTTTGCCAATATTTGGTTTTATCTAGGTTTTAGCTACACCAAAATTTTGGCTTAACTCAATTTGGTCATCAACCAAACAACCCCATAGGGGTACATGTACATGTCTACCAGCAAGCAACAAGAGAACATGGAACTTTGTATTCCAGAAGTATAAGTGTGCACTATCATGGACCGTAGAACGGTTAGAGCGCATCTATGCAAAGGAAGAAAGCGAGTATTCCTGCAAGACCAAAACTACTAGCTAGCAAAAGAACATGGAATTCCGCATCCTCAACCAAAGGCATTAGCTTGCAACTGAATGAGATCGGTCGACTTTCCTGTGACAAGACATGACGAATTTTATGTACACCCCAGCAGCTAAATTGCTTATTCCAAAAATGTAGTATTTAATTTGTCAAGATCGTTTTAGGTCTCTCTCTCTTCAGATAAGGCAGAAACAGTTGGTTATTCATGATACCTGTCAGGTCGATTTGAAGGTATGGCGATTTTTATTTTAAAATAACACCATCATTGTTAATAGGGTCATCTCAAAATCATGAAGTTTGGACCGACTCCCAATCATGCACCGAAACGACAGCCGTAGTTGATATCATAAATATCATACATATTGGAGTTCTCGGTGTATTTGGTACCGTTAGGTGCGAATTAGCAAATATAACTCTCTTTAAATCAATTGCAAAAATGACACTGTAGACAAGTAGGAACATGACATGTGGCTTGTCCGTGCCCTGGACATGGCACTGCCTCGTTTGCACCTAGGGCACGAACAAGATGAAGTCCGGCACCAAGGGCATGGACAAGGATTAGCCAGCCGATTAAATTGGTTGGTTAAAAATGATTTTTTTACACAATTTGACCACTATTTGACACATGTACAACACTTTTAAAAATTCAGCCGAGCGCACTTTTTTCTTTGAATTTTTTCTTCTTATTTTTAACCCCATACTCGCAGCTTCAAATTTATTATTATATGTAGAAAAAATCCACAATTTTTTCACATGAAATGATAGCGCTGCACAGCACAATCTCCTTGAGGCAGTAACGATTTGCCGAACGAGGTGGCACCGACGACGGCGGACAGTAGTACACCATCACTGCCCATGGCGACAGGCGGTAGTACACCGTCACTAGCCGTGGTGGCGGGGGTGCTTGTGCATCCATGCTTGGTGTGGAAGCGTAGGCACCGCATCCCTCATGAACTACCACTACAAGAAAATTCCCTCAAAGAGGTGCTTTTCAATTTGTCTCTAAAATAAGGAGTTATGTAGTTTAAAAGCGCTTTTAAGAGACACTTTAAAAATCGTCTTAAAATTTTGTATGATAGAGACGGGTTTGAGATGTTTTCGAGACACGTACAAAATTTTACATTATAGAGATGTTTTCGAGATGCCCTCTATTTCGCCTAAAGGTTATGTTGTGTAAAGACATTATTTTGTGACACTTTTCATCTCACTAGAGGTGTTTTTTCGGTGGTTAATATGTGTTAGAAGAACTACATATAAATATTGCAACACACAACTAAACACGTGAGGTTTAGGTGGTTAGTATGACAAGTCTAAGAGAAGTATTTCCCATGAGGTCCAGAGTTTGAGTACCAATCTTTGCAAGAGTCCACACATTTTTTATATTTTATTTGTTGAGATGTAGTCAAACGTCTCTACATAACGTTGCATATCCTGTAGAGATGCTTTAAAAGACGCCACTACTATTGCCTAGGAGCCAAAAAAACACCTCTACTATACAAACAAGCCATATCTATAAACCAGTTCTATTGTAGTGTGAGCGCAAGTGCAACACTTAGAGGCGAACCTTGCGCTGTGTCGGCACCATCAAGCGACGAGCCCCTCGCACACCGGTGGCGGAAGTAGGCGGCGGGAGGAAATCAGCAAGTGGGAGGGCAGCCGTAGGATGACTAATGTACTACGTGGGGACGAGGGCCATTGATTTGAAGAGGGGAGGACAATAGTAGGATGGCTGATGTACTACGCGGGGATGAGGGCCACTAATTTGAAGAGTGGTGCTACGAGATTAAGGCTGTAGACGGAGAAGGTGTCCATCGCTCCACTTCTTTTTTTTTCACTCTGTCTTGAGGAGTAGAACAGAAGGGTTGCACAAGGATGTATGTGGTAATATATTTTTGGAATGAAATTCCATGATTTCATGTGGAAAAAATTATTTAAATAATTTTATATGACAATACATTTTTCTTGTACATATGACAATACATGTTTGGTACACGTGATAATACATAGAAAATCAGGCATAAAAGTAAAGCTCGTGTCGGACCCGGATTTCGTAATCCAGAATCCTCTGTGAACACACTGCGCTATTCCCTGGATCAGTAGGTAGCGCTCACAGGATACATTGCTGAATCGATTCATACATCGCATAGATCGAAACATTCATTAATACATGCATCAGAGTTCAAATAGACCACACCGGGTCGAGTTTACAATAGGGCCGATTAGGCCAAATGAGTTCATTACAAAACATCGAGTACGATAGCGGAAGCAAAAGGGTAGGGCAAGTCTCTCACAGGCAAGCGACTGGGGTACCATGTGTACGACCGATATTAGCCAAAGGTTTGGATAACATAGGATGTACACGAGTACCAACGGAGCCAACCAGACTGAGGCGAGACTCAGACTACGGAACTATGCTACTCTTCTTCATATCCTTGCTCCTCGGCATCCTGGTCCTCGTAGTAGACGTAATCTCCATGATCCACGGGTTCTGAGGGTTGGGGGGATAGAGCGAGGATGAGCACAACTTCCGTGCTCGCGAGCCAACACACAGTATGCAATAATATACATGCAGGGCTTAACAAGGATGACTCGGGTTCATTTATTTGCACAAAACAATATTTTAAATACCAATATTAGAAAGTCCTATCACTTAGCATTTTAACCAAATTGCATTTTTTTAAAGAGATTACTTGTGCAATATTTATAACGAAGAGAGGTTACCTCCACCTCATGCTTATTTTTGTGGTGGTTACATCCACCACTTAACATCACCGGGTACGCCCACCTGTGGAAAAACTAAAACCAGGTCACAACGACCGTCACATTTTATCCCGCCCACAAAGATTTTATAAGCAGAACTAACTCATGTAAGTTCCTATGTCCGCTCTTGACCGTGGGCACGGCTATTCGAACAGCTTCATTACACTCGCAGAGGTTGTACACTTTTCCCACAAGAGACAATCATCTTGACATGTACACATGTTTCAGAGACACGTGAGTCAAAGGAAGATCGCCACAAGGCCTTTACAATGCCTCCACCAGATTTGTTACACCCGCTAAGGTTTCACCGAGAAGGATGACGCTCACATAGACCCGTCAACCCTTTCCTGCACTTCTTGCGCCACACGACTTACGCCACATAGACCAGAAGTCGACACCCCAACCCATAGCCACATAGGCTTATGGCGAGCGGTCATCTGCTCGTGCAACTCATACTATGAGATACAAATTATTTAGCCAGGTCGACACCATTATAGACATGTGGTCGTACTGTTTTACATTGGGAGGTCATCACAGGATTAAGTCCTTAGGGACCATCTGGGCGGTTCATACCACATACCAACCACAAACCAACATTCCTTGGGCTGCATTAGCACCCACCAACATACCATCCATCATACCATCCGCCCAGATGTGATAAGCAATTCTTAGGGTTTTTGAGAGGTAGGAAGATACATCAACACAACCATCTCAGTCATTTACATCCAATGACTGCCCAAAACCATGTTCATTTTTAAAAGATGATGAATGGGGTAGATAATACCCCGATACTTAAGCAAGACTAGCATGGCGCTTAAGTATAGCCTATAACTAGTATAGTTACCAAATAATTACTAGGGTGACAAGGTTTTAAGGTAGTTCAATTTTCAAGGGATGGTGTAATAATATTTAAACATCAAATGGGCATTTAACTACCTTAGGGTATTAAACATACATTTACATAAGAGAATTAAAGTATGCAATTTGATACTTTAAAAGAATATAATTTGCATAAAATGTAGGTTCAATATGATCAAAGTGTCGACTCGCCTGGGATATAGGCAAGAGGATCTTGATAATCTTGGGCTTGATCAACTTAGATCTCCGTCTTCAATCCTAATCAGCAAAATACGGAAAAAGCACAACGACAAAGAGAGCAAATAAATAATATAGAATAACAAATGAACTTCAAAATAAACAAGACCTATGCCATTAGCAAGGTCTTGAATTAACAAATTTTTAGAAATCTAATTCATAATTTTTGGAGTTACGACGGAGGAGAATGGAGCTTCCGAAGTTCGAACTTGGAATTAACTCAAAAAGGAACAAGGGGGAGAGAAATCGGTCCACCGCATAGTGCGTGGACCAAGTACATGCACGGGCGTGCTTGGGCGCATGGTGCACTGGCCATGGGTGGACCCACAAGGCAGCCAAAGGAGGGAAGGGGTTAAGAGCATGACAGGTGGGGCCGATCCAATTCATCCCCAATCCATTCGGTTTTCACAGAGAAAGCGAGGGGAGCAGAGGGAGGTATGGCGGCTTGGAAGCAGCGGCGGCGCCGGCGGGTGGTGGCGTGGGGAGGTGGGCTAGCCGAAGAAATGGGTTGCCTCGAGGTTGGGGACCCCGTGGGCGGAGGCGGCGGCGCCGGAGAGGGGCGGGTGTAGCGGCGGCGGGGCCAAAGGCGGCGGCGGAAGCACTGCCGTGGAGGTCCTGGCGGCACGGTGGCACGGAGGGGAAGGGAGCGAGCGCTCGGGCACGGGGAGGCTTGGGGAAGCCCAATGAGTGATTCTGGGAGGCGGGAGCTGAGCGGGCCGACAACGCAGCCGTGGCGGCGGAGGAACTTGCGTGGGGAGCTCACCGTGGAGGAAGAAGAAGGCCGGCAAGGTAAGTGAGAGCTTCCTCGGGCCTTGGGATGCATGGTGACGGGGACGGCGCGGGGGAAGAAGGCGCCGAAGTGGCTGGTCGGTGTGCGTGGCGGCTCGGCCGGGAAAATGAAGAGCTATGGTGCTCTTTGGTTTTGTGCTCGAGGAGGAGGGAGATGAGGTGGGAGGCCAATGGGGTGAGTCAAGGAGAGGAGGGCTCCTTATGGCCACAAGGGGGAGGAGCCGCTGGCATGGGTGGCGTGGATCTAGAGGAGCTGCAGCGGGTGCACGCGGGTGGCAGGAGGCGCTGACGACCGGGCGTAGGTGCTCGTGGGTGGCAGTGGCATACGAGAGCGGCTCAGGCGGAGCAGATGCGTGGTCCACGACTTTGGTGCCAGGGGCGGCACGAGCTGCAGCAGTGAGTGGCGCTCGTGGCTGGTGTCAGGGAGCAGGCTCACGGGCGACGCAGAGGGAGGCATTAAGGGGGGCCGGTGGGCTGCAGCAGGTGGTGGCGTGGGGTGCACGCGGTGCAGAGGAAGCACGAGGGAGAGAGGGAGGAAGGCGCCTGGGTGCGGCTTGACCAGGGGAAGAAGAAGACCCGGGCGGCTAGGGCCAGAAGAAGTTGGCCGGGATGGCTTGGGCCGGAGGGAAAACGGGCCGGGCGGGCCGAAAGGAGATGGGCTTGGCCCAGAGGAAAATGGGCTAAGCCTGAAAGCAAAAAGGAGGCCCAACTCGAAATGGCCTGGGAAGACAAAAGAGAGGGGAAACTCCAACCCAGATTTGAATTTCAAAAGTTAAGAACCTTACATTTGAAACACAAACCGGAAGGGAAAGAAAGTTTTCGCAAAAAGCTTGGTAATTTGAATTATGGCGAAGAATGAAAACCAGATCGGTAAACACTATTAACCGTCCGAAAAATGGGACGTTACAGCTCGTGATTTGGAATGCGACCTATTCTATGAGTGTATCATGAGACATTGCTAGGGATGATATTCTTTTTTAATTTGTCGGTTTAATGTGAATGGCATTCTTTAATGTTGTACTGTACCACATGCTAGATAAGCTTGTCTATGAACTAATTGAGGGAAATGCTTGGTATGCAAATCATATAATACCGTAACCATAGCCTTCGACTCATGTGCGAATGTGTGAGAGCTAGAGACTGCGACGGTGACACGAACAAGTTGTAATGTCCTGTTTGTCCGAGTTCTTGCAAGTTTTCAAAACTAAAAAGAACTATTCGGTTTATTAAGTTGCCCAAGCTTAACTCAAAATCTAGATTTCAAAAGCAGTTTAATTTGAGTAATTCAAACTTCAATCAACTAAAAGTTGGATTTATTTGAACTCTATTGCTTTGTACTTGGAGTTTAAATCGGGTTTCCTTCATCCACTTCCTTTTTCTGCGACCTAGTCGCGACTTCCCTCCTTGCACCGTTCAATCCTTGATGGACAGCTAGATCTGATGGTTACGTTTGGACCTCCGAACGTTCCCATCGTTTTGCTTCGTCCAATCTAGTTGAACGACTAGATCACGTTGCGACCTCCGGACGGTCCGGATGTTCTTATCGCTTTGCTCCGTCTGATAGCAATCTGACAGCTCCCGCTCCACCGGGCATTTCCTCGCTATCGCTCCTCCTCCTCCTCCTCGGGACCCCCTCCTCAGGACCTCCTTGTCCTCAGGACCTCCTCCCCCTCCTCAGGACCTCTTTGTCCTCAGGACCTCCTCCTCCTCCTCCTTCTCAGGACCTCCTCCCACTCCTCAGGACCTCCTTGTCCTTATAACCTCCTCCTCCTCAGGACCTCCTTGTTCTCAAGACATCCTCCATCTCATGGTCTTTTTGCAAAGACCACCCTCGCTGTCTTGACCACTTAGTTAGTCACGACCTCCTCTTTTTGCAAAGACCACCCTCTCGCTTTTGACCTTCCTCTCGTTTTTTATCAAGCTTTTGACCAAGCCCCACCTAGCAGGCCCTGCTCACTTTCTCCTTCCTCCCGTTGTATCTCTGCTGCAGCGTAAGTCTTCGTGCATTAAATACTGTTGTGTCGCATTTAATGCTATCACCTCTGCAGTACTTGTTTCCTTCTTTGGTCTCCTTCCGTACCTGCTCCAATCCTTTCCCTCGCTTGCCCCCGTTGTGTACATTGAATGCAGCGTCCTCCATTGCTTTCCACCCGCTCTTTCCTTAGGACTTCCTCGTGCCTTTATAAAGCACTAGGGAGCCCTCTTGCCTCTCTTGTTGTCCTTGTGCTTTAGACCTCCCTCCCGCGAACTCCTCCTCCTTTGCTCAAGCTCTCTCTAGAGTTGTTCAAACTCTTTTCTCTATTTTTCTCTGTAACCTTTCTTTTGGCTCTGGTTTGAAGAGTTCTTTCGCTTTATTTGGTGTTGCTTTATTGATTTGATTCTTCTTGTACGTGTAGATTCCGGCTACTCAAGAGTGTGTGGATCCAACGACCTCCATCGAAGACTCGCAACTCTACAGCGAAGGCAAGTCGCAGGCCTTTGATCATATTGTACCTAACTTTCAAAAGTATATTATTTTATATCTACCTGCATGGCTACTTGTATAAAAATAGTTTGGACAATAGTTAAACTCCTAACTGACAGTATGCCTTCTTGAATACTTGTACTTGACATGTTGACATGTTCCCCTTGGACATCATAGCATGGGTATTTTTAGTTGATCATGTATTGGTATTACCAACCTGGAAGCGTATTTATGCTTAGTCCTGCTTTAGTTGCGTAGGTCTCGCGAATCATGAATCTTTATCGTTAAACTTGACTAATTGAACTATAGAATTATGGTGTTGTGCCACTGTTGTGCAGCTGTGGTGGGATGCCACAATTGTATTGATCGTGGTGCGATGCCACTATGGTTAAAACTTGTTGTGCCAAGACTAGGGTGGTCTTTTGGCCGGGTTGAACCCAAAATATTTTCTCACTCGGACGAGTGATCGTGCAGTAAAGGAGGTGCTATATGCACATTGGGATAAGATTGTCTTGCCTGAGTGGTTTAAGAACTTAACTTTGTGTTCTATTGATTCGGGTATACCGTGCAACCACAAGATCATTTATGGGGTGGTTTAGGCCAACTAATTAGCAATGTGATGGTTTGGTTCTGTTGTGGTAGTGTGTGTTGATTCACATGGCGCAAGATGGGGCTATGATGGTGAAACCTTAGCGGACAGAATCAAGCTAGAACAGAGCTTTGTAAAGGCCTTGTCACGCTCTCTAGACTGCTCACATTTGGAAGTGAACAAGGGTTTCGACGGGAGGCCAACCAGCTAGAGAGGTCATGAATTGTGGGTAAAGCTGCACAACCTCTGCAGAGTGTAAATCTATTCGAATAGCCGTGTCCCCGGTTATGGACATTGCCTGGTGAAATCGTGCAAGTGGTAGCTTTTCCTCAAATGGGTGGTCGTGGTTGGTGTCTAGGACGTCCTGGTCGTTGGTGCGACCTGGGCGTGGGAGTGGTGCTGGTCGTTGGTATGACCCGACCTCTTGGGAGTGGTCCTAGGAGTGAGCAGGGTGCTCACGACCTCCTTCAAAAAGAACTGTTACTTATGTATTACTCTTTGTACCTTAACTTTGTAATCTACTTATGATATTCCCTATCAATGTTGCTGTTCTGCAAACTAACCCTAAAGCTCTCTTTTGTCAAGCCCTACATAAATATTAATTGTATACTTGTTCCTTGCGATTTGCTGAGTACATTCAACGTACTCACGACTTTAAGCCCTCTATTTGAGCAGTGGCCGGAGAGGACCAAGGGGGCTCCGACCTATTTGAAGAGGAGTTCTTTGAAGACCAAGCCTTCTAGGGGACGTCCTCCACTTGATAGCCTGTGGGCCTGTCGGATGGCTCTGCACACTTTTGTCGTTTCGCTGCAAGTGTTCCTGTTGTTGTTTTTGTAAGCCCGTGGTGGCGACCTCTGTAACAACCTTCACCGTAAGGTCCTTTGTGAATATAAGTTAATTTGTCTGTTTTACTTTTAAGCTTGTTGTTTGGTTCTGATTATCTCTATGTTGAAAACTGTGCGAGCTAACTACTGATTATGGGACTAGCTCGGTATGCACAGAGGGTCCCGGGGGTTGTTTGTTTACCCGGGGGCCCCGACACAAGTATGCGGCAATCTAACCCTAGCAGCAAGGGCACCAGGCCACCACCGTTCATCGACTCCCCGAGCCATCGATGGCAACAAAGGGTGGCGATGGTCGTGGTTGACACCCAAGTTTGAAGCTACGTGTATTGTGCTGCGCCGTGATGTCATATGGAAAAATTGCGAATTTTTTTTGGTGTGTGTGATAGTACATTTGAAGCTGCGAGAACAAGGTAACAAAATAAGAAGAAAAAATTCAATGAAAAAAGTGCTCTCGATTGATTTTTTAAAATGATAAATAGTATTGTACATAGTGTTAAATAGTATCAAAAATCATTTTTTAACCAATTTAACCGGTTGGCTAATCCTTGTTCGTACCCCTAGGGGCTGGACTTCGTTTTATTTGTGCCCTAGGCGCACATATGAGATAGTGTCGTGCCCCAGGGGCACGGATAAGGCTCGTCCGGCCCTGGGGCATAGAAAAGCTACGTGTCGTGTCCCCACTTGTTCACGGTGCTATTTATACAATTGATTCAAAAATAGTGCTACTTTTACTATTTAGAATGCCAACTGTGCCAAATGTGCCAAAACATATATAGCACTATATTCCCGACTGGCCAGGCCCTATCATCAAAACGCACAAAATTGACATAATGAAAAGACTGATCAAGTAGTGGATAGCATTGCTACTTGCATTATATGAAGGAATCTGATGAGGACATGACCCCTACCCCTATAGATACAATCAAATTTGCTACGCTTGCTGTTCTAAATATAAGAGCTCGTACACTTCCCTTAAATTATTAGGTGAGCTCGTTTTTAGGAGTGTCTTTATATTATATGAACTATATGATACTACCTAATGATGAAAATGTATATGTGTGCAGCACTACATCACTTTGTGTCCAAGCTAAGCATGAGTTTAAATTGAACACATTCTGTAATCCAGTTCGGCCTCCGGAGACAGCCCTCACTTCAAACAGTCATAACTTTCGCATACGAACTCCGTGTGAGGTCCACGAGTACTTGATTGAAATCTTATCTCGTTCTCTTTCAAACGGATCTGGTCTCACCTCCAAATTCCTTCTGTGCACACCGCAATCATCGAAAGAAGGTGTTGCGTCACCTGTTTGGGCTAAATTGGGCCTTGTAACCTATTTGGGCCGGCCACCTCCTTGGCCACCCTCCTTGGGCCGCACTATTCATAGTCATACTGTTCATGTGAATAGTACCCTTGAATAGTACCATCCCCTTAGCTTTTGGATATGTGCGGCTCCCCCTCCCCTATATAAGGAGGCCGCACCCCTCTGGTTTTCTTGGATTTCGTTGAGTTAAGGTTTAACCATTGTGCAAACTTCTGTTCTTCAGTTGTGTCGGACGACCACCTGTCAAGACGGCTTTCGTAATCCCAACTTATCAATATTTCAATCTATATTTGCAATTTCAAATTGCTTTATCTTGTTCTTGCGTGCTTCTTCGGTGTATGCAGAAATCGACCTTCGTGGTTAGGTCATTCGGGTATTCGTGCACGGTTGATAATGACTTGTCAATCAGTTCAGCGATTGCGTGGTTTCGAGCTTTGCGTGTTCGTAGCCAGGATCGTCAGAGTTGAGCGACGCCTACCGAACTTATCATTCTCATCGAAAGATCGGGCCAACAAAACAAGGACCTTCGGGTTCATCAGAATCCATCATACATGATAGAATCATGGGGTTGTGTGAAACAGTGAGATTGGCGAACCACTCGGATATTCTCCATTAGAGTTGTGCATAATATTGCTACTTGCAGTTCGTTTCAACAAACAGTAAACATGGTCAGACAGTCTGTGGTACATGTGTATGATAATGGTGACTTCAAACAAATCTGAGTACTCATTTTGCAACTTTCTCAATTTGCTTTTCCGTATTCACGTAGGGGTGAAAATGGTTCGGATGGTTTCCGACCAATTCAGATCATTTTCGATTATGGATGCTATCGGCTTCGATATTTATAAGATAATATCAAATCGGGATGAATATAAATTATTATTTTTGTTAGAAATGAATACAAATTCGGTAGCACACTATTCGTCGAATATGAATATGGCTTCGAACATCTGGAGATACACAGGTCCAAATATCCGGGGATACTGTTTAAGGCTACATGTGCATTGTCTTCCGAAGACAATATTTTTCTTGTTTGAAGTCCAAATTATGCAAATGAGTAGGCTAAATTGTAGCTCTCAATGAGATCTATAACTTTGTATTTGAAAATATTTTCATTTGAGTCCATTTAATAGCCCATTGTATTTGAGAATATTTTCATTTGAGTCCATTTAATAGCCCAAAAATATGTTCAAATGTGTGAATAGTATTCTCATCACCTCCTGATATTTCTCCGGATTTTGCCAAACATGACTCCTTTCATCATTCTTCTTTTTTGAGAGTCCTAAAACACAATCATTATGTATATAAATAAATAAATAAAACATTATTTTATAATAAGTTATGCAATATTTACGAGGTGGGCAATAGATATCGAATAAGCAAAAGTGGTAAATAAAGTATATAAGGTAGAGCATATTGAGTTATTTTACGTTAAAATATGTTAGGAAGTGGATGTAAACATGTACACATATAGTGAATTGATGAATATTTTGATCGTATAAACTAATTCTTTGTTTCAGTTGCTGCAATACAAACAATTTAAGGGGTTTTCATGTTCTGAGAAATATTCGTGACCGTATTCGTTTCGATTCGTATTCGCTCCGTATTTGTATTTAACATTATTTGTATTCATATATATATTCGTATTCGCATCTGAAAAAAAAAATGAAAACAAATATAGTAAAATCATTATCCGTCCATATACGATCCGTTTTCACCCCTATATTCACGTGTGTTCATTCTTGGGAGAGAAAATATGCAAACTTATCTGTCTATACCTTCTTGTTCGGAAAGGACATAAAGCTTTTTTTCTTTCTTTGAGGCCAAGGAGCTTAATTTCATTTACTTATAAGGAAACAGTGCAAGAAGAAAACACTAGGCAGTCCTGAGTCTCGGCTTTCCCCTCCACCCGGTACCCGCCGACCCCGCTATGTATCGTGCCGCGGAGTGGGAATCGCCGCAGCCGGCACCCTCATGGGTCGTGGTAGCCATAGGCCCATAGTCACCTGCCACCCCCACTATTGCGGGTCGCGGGCCTGGCCCTCGCAGCCTTTTTTTTGTTGGCAATGCCAGCGTCAGTGCCAGCCAACCTTCGGTACGTGCTCGGTCGGCGCACGCTGCCGCATAATACCAAATCCCAGCCGTGCCGCGACGATGGGTCGTCCTGCCCTCCTGCCAAGGCAGGTTATTGGCTTATTGCGGGATTTTTCGCTCCCGCCCGCATCACGTCCGCGGTTACCTGTGGACCGTCGAACCGCCCGTGCTGCCGCAGCCCAGTCGTATCTCTCCGCGCGAAGCCAGTTCGGGCCTGGCCGTGTCGCCCGATCGACAGTACAGGCCTGGCCTTGCCTTTCTGTCTTGCCAATGACGCACACTATGAAGTACGAACGACTGGGCCTCGGTGTGCATCCGAAGTTCCGAACTGGGGATGCGCCGATGCAGGCCGAATAGCCACACGAAGGCAGACTTGTGCCAGTGGATTTGTCTTATGTGTTTGTCGGCGACTTTTGGGCTGGGCTTCCTTTAAAGTTAGTTTGGGCTATATTCTAGTCGTCTCGTGAGGTTTTACGATAGCCCGCTAGGGTGCCCTCAAATGTGCACAGGGATTGATTCCTGGTGTGCAGAGTAGTATTCATCCAGCACGGGATTGATTGCTGATTGCTCTGCGGAGTCGTATTCATCCATCATATTATAATAGTATAATATTCTTTTGTGCTCTTGTAATAGAAGAAAATGTATATACTAGATTATAACACGTTTTTAACGGCCAATATTTTGCCCAGAAATCAACAGCAGTAATGCTAAAAAATCTTTTTTAGTAAAACTAACAAGGCAGACATCATCATTATAAATTAGAAAAGTGTAGTTTTTTTTTTGACGGAAACATACTTCAATTTAAACTAAGGTTCTAGTTAAATCAACAGAAACCAAGTATAGTACAAACTCAGGGGCTTGATTCAGCCAAAACTGGGGATCGGCACCTGACAGACTAGCACCAAAAGCAGCTACAAAGTGTAGTTAACTATACATAAATATATTACTAATTTCAAATCACAAATATGCAGTCTCCACTGACGTGCTCGCTCCTGGGTGTGTGGCCACGCTAGAACTCAGCGAGGAGGGAGCGGTCCACGTCCTTCCCCGCCGTTCGATTGCATGGCGCGGGAACAAGCCCGCAATGGCCTAAACCTAGCACCCCATGCATCCCCAGTCCACACCTCTCCCTCTCCTGTGCTGCCCTCTCTCCCTCCCGTGCCCTCTCCCCACCCGCGCCGCCTTGCATGTCTCCCGCTCTTCCGTCGCTGCCCGTCTCCTCCCCTTCCCCAGTGAGCTCGCTATTCCTCCCCTCGACGTGCCGACGTTGCCTCGGTGGTGCTTGCCCTCTTGGCCGTCGGTAAAGAGCACCGCCGCTACGGCTGTGGCAAAGAGGAGTCTGCGATGCTACCATCACATCAACAAAGTGGCGAGCTTTGTGTGTCCTTGGTGCCGTGTATGGCAGAGAACATGGCGTTAGATCTCCACATCGGCAAGAAGAACATTGGCGCACTGCTCCACCTCAAAGTTAGTCTCGGTTGTGCGTCCTCCTTTCTCTTCCATCTCTCACTTAATTTCCTCCTTTTTCCTTACCGAGATGGTAGATCTTGCAGCATGCCTCCTTCTTGGCAGCTCCGGGACTAGCAGTTCTCGCTGGTTTGAGAAACTTGGTGGAATGCGGGGTGCCTACGTTCGCCGCCTGCTCGGCGCTCGTGCTCGCCAAATTATCACCCCATGACGCCTTTGCATCTTACCTCGTCACCATCCGTTGAGGATGCCAGATCCATGGAACGGGGAGGTAGCCCATCCCCAGCCTTTTTTATTGGATTTATTTCTTCTCATTCTACGTTGCCCTCTCCTCTTTCTGCTCTTTTCTCCCCACCTCATAAGAACCTCCCTTGTGTGTACCGTTTGCTGCCTGCTTGCCAAAAATCCACCGCCCGCTCGGCCATTGAGCTCATCTTCTCTGCTCGTTGTCGGTTGGGATCGACACCACCTCTCCCTAGATCTATGTCACCTTCGCTGCTAGTCTGGATCAACCATGTCACGCCTGGATTAGTTGGTGAAGTTTTCCCTAATCTTTCTCACATGATTTTCAGAAAGTTCACCTCGAGATTACAGGTCTAAGTTTTGTGGTTTGACTGTTTATTTTATCTTAGCTAAGGTGTTTGACGAGGATCTAATAATCCTCAATTAATGAAACTATTTATCTGTAAGACTTATTATAGATAATGGTATCCTTAACAACCATCAGAGACACCCCTTGTCGTTAGAGTCTACAATGACAATAGAAGATTATGACTACTTTATGGTTGTAAGGTCTATTCAAACCACCTTATGGTCATAAGATTTGCTACAACCATCTTATGATCGTAAGGTTTTCCACGATAAGATCAAATATGACCACCCCATGGTCGATAAAACCCACAGACATGTGGATCTAATCGACTAGGGACTCAATACACTGCGCTCATTCACGCATGATAGTTAACACATGTGTTGTTTATCCCTGACATAACCGCACATAGTTCTCTTTATCTTTGGCATAACCGCATGACAAGTGTGCAGGAGAGTGTCGACGATCAAGTCGTCGACCTTACGAAATGAAATGAGGAAAATCGCTGAGAATTCTTGGAGGAGAATAGGGTTGCTCTTTATTACAATGAACTTGTTTTTACAAGGATGCCTTCGGCAAGGCGACAAACTAGCCCTAATTACACTGAGTATATTGCTTGGAGAAAGTGAATTGTCTATAGCGATATTGAATCACTTATTCTCTCTTTCATCTTGTTGTTGTGCTACAGTTGTTCTCTTTCTCCACCCTTAAATATTAACGAAGAGACGCCAGTTACTCCTGAAAAAGACACCTTATGGAAACGATGCATCTGGTCGGGGAGGTAGTTGTCGTCAGTGGAAGAACACCTAATCGCCAGTTGGTGTGAGTGGAAAATATGGGAAAAATTTTAAAGCAGTATTTAGGAATTTTAATCCTCATCAGAGTGTCTTTAATTAAATGTTAAAGAAGTATTTATGAATTTTAATCCTCATCAGAGTGTCTCTCTGACAATAACCGCTACCAACGTGCGCAATCAGCCAACCGACAAGACGTCTCCTGACGCACAACAACTGCCACCCTTTTAAGAACAATGTAAAGGGTGACACCGGTGGATAAGAGAAAACAAGACGATCAAGTGATCAATTCAGAAGCCATTAGCCTTAGTTTCAGTGGCTTGTTTCACTCTGTAAACACATTCAATACAAGAACACATGAGTAGGGTTATTGCTCTCCAGAGAAGGTCTAAATCAGTCTAGAAAAAGTCTCTATCTCCTCTTGCATGATATTTGATTATAGTGTCTGCAGCATTTATTTTGTAAGATTGATAGTAAAACATCGACAATGTTAATTAGCTGGAATGGGTGGTCTTTCTAAAGATAGACAGATCTTTGGTCTCAATCAATCATTTAGGTAAGACAATGTGAATCGAACTCTGAATATTTCTGCCACCGTAGGCACTGCAATTTACTTTTATCGGAAGTCCAGAAATCTCTTTTGTAGTTAGTTCTTGCAACAGGTGTACTATGGTACTTTTTTTAACTTAGAACACAAGATTTGTAGCTTACTGTATTTACTATGAACTTTACTGGTTACTAATTCTGGAACATTGTGGTCTTCCATTTTGTATGTCACATTGTACTTTTTGACCAGTAGAACGACTGCAACATTTGATTTAATTTTTAACTTCACTATCCTGAATTGAGCAAATGGGATTTTAGTGCTGTTGTTTTCTGAAAGCTAGGAGCGAATGCATTGATTCACAGTAACATCAGTCCACCAAATCTTATTTCACTAATGCTTTTTTATTCTTGCTTGATTGCACATTACTCCAAAGTTGTTTATGAACATGCATGAAAATCTCCCATAGCAATGCATTTTACATATAATATGTAGTCGTTTGTGAGATACATGTTCTGTTAGTATATTGCATTGCTAAATTAATATCCAAGCTTAGCTTTATTTTCTTTGCCAATTATACTCTCCTTGTTTGTGGGTTTTTCCTACCCATTAATGTTAGCCTGATGATTTTTCATGATAGTTTAATGATGCAGCAGCATGAAGCACAATCTTTTGATTTGCTTGTGTCGCTCTTCATATAATTGCAACTATATTAGTTTTGTTTGTGTTGCACTGCTCATATCCTGTGAGTTTTTTCCTTATTTGGCTCCCCTGCATGAAGGTCCTCTATTGCACCCTCTTCCGCTTAGTGTTCTGCAACCCCACCCTTTGCCTGATCCTCCTCGATTGGATCATGGAAGAGAGGAGGCCACCCATTCCGTGCCCTTTTCAACCACTTGCTCTGTTCCCACCTTAGCTTGTCGCACTATTTGTCTCCCCTCGCTCCACAAAGACACTCTGGATTTGGTCGCCAACACTCCAACCATGCGCAGGTTTGGCCTCCTCCACCTTCTTTGCTTATTCATTACTTTGCATTCTTGTGTGATGTTTTACTCCTTGTCCCTCCAGTGCGGCTCCCTGTCCATTGTTTGCCCTTGCTAGGGTGAGGGCCTGAGCCTGAGCTACTACTCCTCCCCATCCCCTGTTCAGGGTATGTGCCTTCCCTTAATCACGCTTGGTTGCATATTGCATCTCCTATTCTATCAAGAACCTGTTCTTAACAGGATCTAAAGAAACGAGCATGTATACTGCCAAGAACTTAATTTTGGCATGGGATGAAGAAATAATAATGTGTTGTCCTCAATTCTTATAGGTTCCTCATGTTATTACTCTAAGAAAAAAACATCAGATTTGTATAAACATTAGCAGGAGACTCTCTTTAGTTCAACAACTAGGCAGTAGGCTCAAAATCATTTGATTAAAAGATCGTATTTCTATGTGTTAATTTCCAAGATATTAGAATGCGCTTTGGTGCATTTAGGTGTAGAGTAATTCACGGTTGTCTTACTTTATTTTATTTGACAGAAAAAACAAGCTTTTGAACATTGTTCACATATTTCCAAAAAAACTTTCAATGGGTAGCAAATACAACTGACTCTGACCGTGGACTAGTTGAAGGTGGGTCCCCATCCCCTTGGCATCGTTAGCTTCCACTAGAACTCTACAAATGCCATCGCTTCTCTCCAGACACATTAAACTTAGCTCATGTTAGGCTCATCTGTTGCTTAATCTATGTACGCCGAGGCATGACTTTCTGCCTAAGAGGTCCTACTGTACCGTTCCTTTCCTCTATGTTTACTCATGGACCCTGCAAAATTTGTGTATCCATGCCTTTTATAGCGTATCAGTACGCATTCCTGAGTTGACATATTTTTTCTGTGCTGCTGATGACATGTATTTTATGAGACATTAACACATGCATGAACGGCCCTATTGTACTATTCCTTTCCTCTATGTGTACTCATGGTGCTTGTAGAATTTGTGTATCCATGCCTTCCGTAGCGTATCTGTAACAGTCCCAATTTTATGAACAGTAATAAAATGTTTTATGAACAGTAATGATGTACTGTTCATAACAGTAATGCGGTGTTGTTCATAGCATCACTGTTTATTTTCATAGATTGGGCATGATGTTGCAAATGAAAACTTTCCTTTTCTAGCCAAAATCTAAAACAAATTTGAAGTTTCAAAGGGAATACAAGCCAATGCTTGTATTATGGCTGGGAGGTATCTTTATCAAAGCCTAGATAATTTATCTTGCCCAAAAATAAATTTTGTTGAATTTTCAGAAATTATTTTGCCTTGAAGAAAAATATTTGTCTTTAAATCAACCTATTCGGGTTAAGGTAATTATTTATGAATTTTAAAAGTGAAACCGTGGTTTTCAAAATTTATTTGGGAAGTATATCATCCCAGTAGCCTTCCTGCAAAATTTCATGAAATTACAAATTTATTTACTAATTCTAAAGCCCGGTCAAACTTTTAAACATTGAATTTAGGGCTGGTCAACTCTTCTGGTCTAAACCCAAACCTTAGCACTGTAGTGACTCGAACCCAATGAGGTTGGGTCCAACCGGTGCGTTTGGTCCGGCTCAGTCACGCTCGGGCGCGAGCCCAACCCTTCACGTGCCGCGAGCTGTTGATCTCCAATCGAACGGACGGGGTTTACGACGCCGCATGGGCTATCCACGTATGCGAAGCAATCTCCACCATTGGATCTCCATCCCACCGCATCTAGCTTAGGTTCGAAATCTTAGTGCATCTCAATCTCGTGACCGTTGATGTCCAATTAAACGGTCAGATTCATTGGGTCGTTTGGATTGCCGAATGCCACAGTGAATCTGAGCCCTTGGATCTAGACCGGGCGATCGAGAGGGGCGATAACAATCGGACTTCGGATCCCCTCTTGATCTCCACCGTTGATCTTAGATCCAACCGCGCCACCCTTTTTGCTTTGAACTTAAAAGCGCGCAGTCACCTTTGGCCGTCAGATTCAAATCCTACGGTGCCCCTTTTTGACTGTGTGCATTTAGGGCCCAATTTTATTGGACCGTTGGATTTTAATCGTAGGGCCTGTAATGAGATGACATTCGGACCTCCGGATCTTCCCTCAATCTTGACCGTAGAAAACCAATCTGACGGTGCCACGTCATCTCATTTAAAGTGACGTGTATCCTTTTTAGATCGATCGTTGGATTCTAATCCAACGCCCCTCTTTGAATATAACTCTCGGACTTCCGTAGGGCTCCTTTAAATCTCAATCGTCCATGTGAGATCGCACGACCCATATTAAACGATCTCGATTAAATCCTTTTAACACCTATTTTCATCGCAGCCGCCCATTTCTAATCGGACGGTCGATGTGCTTTTGAGTTTTAGGAGGCGCGCGCGACTGTGGCTGCCAGCGAGGTCCGCATGTCAGGGAGTCGTCTCTCTTCCTCCTTGCCTCGTCGCGCGTCGCCGCTTTGTGGACCGAGTAGAGGCGTTATCCAAGGATCATGCAACTATTGTCCGGATATTTAGCACTAATTGGACACCTCATCAGCTCTAGACACTTCCCCTTTGCCCTGTAGCTCAACCCCTATATATATACCCTAGCTTTTTGCTACTGCCATTGTTGACCAAGGGAGCTCTTCATCCTCCATTGTCGTTCCAGTGGAGTTTCTTGCTCCTACATTTTGCTTATCCATCCTAAGCGCTGGTTTCACCTTGTAATAAGGATTTAGCATCTTTTGTAGGTTAAACTAGAGTTTATTTCTCTGTTGATCAAAGCCGGTTTTAGGAACCTTCGGTGTTTCTCATACTCTGGTAAGCTAAGACCTTATTTCTTGTCATCTCAAGTACACTAAGAACCTCCGTAACTCACATGGATCATTCACTTGTACATAAGTAGCTCCAACCTTCTTTAAACTGAAAAGTTGTTTTCATAACTTTTCGGTCTTTCATATCGTTTTCCAGTTCTAGGGTTTCCCTGGCTATCCTTTTAGCTTAGTTAGCTCTTAGTCGAACCCTAGTAGCATAATCAGTTGTTCTTTTGATTCTTGTTGTCATCTATTTAAATTTGAAGCAAAGATCCACCTCTGTCATCTGTTGTCAACCGACAACTTCTGTATTTCGTTAGTTTCTGTAACTTGACCGATTAGGGTTAGATTAGGGTTAGCCTGGGGTATTATTTACCCTAAAGATCAGACTAAGCTTTAATTTAGGATCTTTTACTTAGTCTATTTTCAGTTAACCCGAAATCTGCAGTCTGCCCTATTTTCCTTTCTTTTCAAAATCTGAAAACTGTAACTTTGACCGAAACTCTAGTTTCTGTCATTTAAAGGCAGTAGATGATAAAATGGGTTATTATCTTTATTAGGGTAAGTATGACTTAAGCATATTGTTGATTATGCATTACTTTCTTGATCATACATTTTCTGTTCGTTTTTACTTGCTGTCAGTTTTCATATTCATTGGATTTTTTTGTCTCTTTTTAGAATCTGGTTCTTCTGAGATGTTTGATTCTATTTCTGAACAACCCGAGCCTGCACAAGAAGTATATTATTATCAAGGCAAGCATCCTCTTTGCACCATGTTGATCCTAAAGTTTTATACAATAAATTTTCCAAATACAGTGACACCTGTTGCATGCTAATTTTCTGAAAATACAATTGTGATCTGTTAGTAGGTAGTTACGACCTAACATTGTGGCTTACCTTAAATCTGAGTATACACTCAAAACTTAGAGTAGGGTTGTATACTACGATATTTAATTTCAAAATTTTGCTTAGCCATGCAGTCCATAGAACGTTAGAGTTTGACAAGATTCTCTTGTCAAACATGGGAACAACAAATAAATTTTAGTCATTTTAACTCTTTGTCTAGTTTCTTTAAATCAGATTTGAATTTTAAATTTCAATTGATCTGGACAAGAGGAAGCTAGTGGTGGTGCCTTCGTGCACGAGATTGGGAAATGTGGTAGACTTGTTTGGACCGAATAAGGACTGAACTCTGACTATTCAATTCAAGTCCCAACGTGCTTCAACACGCGGTGTATGGGTGCTGTTTGGTTAAGTAAAGTGTTAATGCTATTGAGTTGGAGACAGGGGAGTAAGGATATGTGTATTGATCTTGTATGACATAGAGCTTAGGTCTTCGGGCTGCGTCTTATGTCATGTGAGTTTTATATCAATATCAGATGTTCTTAGAAGGGTGAGGGCGTATTTGTGTTCCATCGCATGTACGTACCTTAAAGATGCTGATTGCAATCTAGTATGTGTAGCGAACACAACCTGTATTTCTTTTGTTTGGGTCGGCATTCCTGACGCAACATGTGTGCCCCGGTTAAGCAGATGCTCTCAGTCGTTGTTTAAGCGAGATCAGTTCACACATGGGTATCCAACTCAATAGTGTCAACTTGTTGAAAAATACCAAATCTTTGTTTACCCGGCCGGCATACCAAAGGTTGTGTGCTAATATTTCGGTGGCTTACAGGCTAACTAAGTCGTGTGGGTAAAGTTGTACACCCCTGCAAGGTATTAAACTATTCGAATATCCGTGTCCACGGTCATGGACGATAACTTGAGTTGATGTCACCTATATAGAATTTTATTTTCAACTACTGTTTGGGTTTTGATTCAGCATGAGGGAATTCATGCAATGTACTGTTTACTTTTACATTTCATTTACTGATGTTTTACTCAAACTTTGATTTATTAAATCGCTTTATCAAAACCTAGCAATTGTAGGTTAAGATGTATTGCTTTATGCGAAATTTAACCATTATGCCTTCCTGTTGCAACCTTATGCGTGTACAACTCTAAATCCTTTGTATAGGTTCTAACAAACACTTTCTTTTATTAGTTTGTGTAAGTCTTGCTGAGTACCTTCCGTACTCAAGGTTCTATAACCTATTGTTGCAGGTGAGGATGGTTACTTGTACGAGGTACCCGTTAGCGTCGATCAGGGTGACGCTAACAAGTGAAGCTATTTCTTTCCTCCACGCAATAGCCTGCGGGTGAAGGGCCATTGGTGGTTTTGTCGTTTAATCTTTTGTTTCCGCTGCAAAATTTTGTAATGACCAAATCACTTATATTGTAGTCCTAAACTGAATTGTAAACTTATGTTTAATTATGTAAATGTATGACTTGTATGTGTATGATGCAATGTTGTTTAAGGATATATGTGCAATGGTCACTAATCCTGGGAACCATTGTAAGACGTATATCCGGGAAGTTTGAATATTGGATTTGTTACTTATTAAATTTATGCTTCTAGCATGATCTTTAATAAAGGAGCAGCACTGTTCCTTAATTAAGAATTGTGCTACAGTATAATTTTAATTAATCACATTTCCAATATTTCGGGGTCTCCACAGTATCAGTACGCATTCCTAAAATGACATGTTTTTTCTTTGTGCTAATGACATATGTATTTTATGAGGCATTAGCGCATGCTTGAGCGGCCCTATTGTATTGTTCCTTTCCTATGTGCCCTCGTGGATCTCACGAAGAGTGATCCAAATCTCATGAGCCGTCGAAAGATTGCTCACTTGATTGAAGACATCAATACTTAGAGAGCCAAAAGTGTATTCTTTGCTTGCACGTTGAATTGAAGATGTTTGACCTCAAAATCTGTGGGTGCAAGTGGATTAAGCGGTGCCAGAAATTTAATCTCAACAACACGCCAAACATCTAAGCTCATAGTCTTGAGGTAGCACTCCATACGGACCTTCCAATAAGCATAATTTGTTCCATCAAAGATAGGTGCCTTACCGGGGGTTCATATCCCCTCCCGACATCTTTATGCATGGCGGCAAAGCCCTAAATTGAGAATCTTGCTTTGATACCAATTGAAGTTTATCGGATGCCCAAGAGGGGAGGTGCAAATTGGGTATCTTTTCTGAACGAGGCCAAATTTAATAAATTTAGAGCAACCTAGAAGCTATACCTATCCTAAGTGCTTATGGTTTGTTAGTGTGCTCAATCAACTCCTAAATAGCTAGTGAAGTTTTGCAACCTAAGTTCCAATCCTACATAATTCTAGTAATTAAGGAATTTGAAAGAATAAGAAATTAAGTGCAGAAATGTAAAAGGGACAGGAGACAACCACATTTTTATCGAGGTCTCAGAGATTCGATGATTTGCCATAATCCCCGTTGGATCACTCTCGCAAGAGTATAGATCCTACTTGAACCCGCATAAGGATCCAAACAATCAACTCATGATAATCATTCTCCTCTTTGGATAAGTTGACTCCAAACATTCACAACCCTTCCGGTTCTTTCCACAAGCTTCTCCTTGGAAGGTCACCAAGAGCACGCCACCAAACCATGTAGGAATCACCAAATTCCAAGAGTAATAAACCCAAGGATGTATCTTGAACCTAGCAAGGACAAGCAACTAAGAGTGATACACACTAAGACCTAATCTACTCTCACTCTCAAAATCTCAACTTGAAGCTCTTGAGTGCCCTTAAACTCCTCAATATGCAAACCATTATTTTGGAGTCACAAAGGTGCTATCTGGAACGCCCATGGTCTTCTTATATAGCCTTTCCATTAAAAAACTAGCTATTTGACATATTTTCTGAAAAAGTGTCTGCAAACCCAGATTATCCACCTCAACTCAGATCATTCGCATCAGTTCAATTTTTCTCAACTCCATCGGTTTAAAAACTAATCGTTATGTTGACCCAAATTACATGCCGCGACCTGAATAATCTGTGACCCAAATCATCCGCCTTAGTGAACTCACACCATGGAACCTTTCTAGAACAATGGTATGCCTTGACCTGGATCATCCACCTCAATGCTTCGCTCAAATTGAAACCTTCTGGACCAATGATACGTCTCAATGGTACGCCTCGAGCCATAACATCCGCCTCTCAACTTGTCCAAGAAACATTCTTTCTGGAGAGATGATGCCTCGACCCGAATGATACGCCTCGGTGTAAAATCAAATTGTGCACCAAAATCCTTCTCTGGAGTAATAATACACCTCAATGGTACGGGTTGGCTGAGATTATCCGCCTCTATAAGCCTTGGTGTAAAATCAAATTGTGCACCAAAATCCTTCTCTAGACTAATGGTACACCTCAATGGTACGGGTTGACCCGAATTATCTGTCTTTGTGTAAATTTCAAAAAACACAGAAAACCCACTCTTTGGATAGATGGTACGCCTTGATGGTACATTTGACCTGGATAATCCGCAGTTGTTGATTTTTCGGACTTAACTAAAATTTCATCCTCTCAACCTAACCAAGCTCAAACTACTAGCCTTGAACCCCCTTACTAATACGACCAAAACAAAAACAAGAATCTATCGACTAAAATGATCCATACTCAATTCCATGGATCATTTCTAGCCACAAGGTCCTTAGTCTTCATTAAAATCATGCTTTTCCATCATTTGCACATATAGGGATCCATGAAAGTCCAAGAATAACCCATATCCATCATCAAGACCTAAATTATCTTCATTACACTCAAACCAAAGTTAGTCTTAATGATTTAGGAGTTATTAATCACCAAAACCACATAAATAACAAATTCCTTTCTTCTTGATGATTGAGCAATAGCTTAGTGATGGAGACATGGGGGAACCGCCTAGGTTTGACCCCTGGATCGACCAAGTGCATCTCGCCTAAATAATTTGGGTACACACATGTGCGAGCACCCATCTTTTAGCGACGCCTTAGGGCTTCCAAATTTCCTTGCATCTGTAGGGGACACACACACACGTGTGCGTGCATTTGAGTTAGGTGTGTGTGGTGTGCATCTGCTTTGTACCCTCTTAAAAAAATTCTTCATTTCTAATTTTTTTTCTGTTACAAAAAATTCTTCCTTATATGCTCTCGGAAATATGACCAAGTGAGATGTACGTGTGTCGGTGTTCCCTTCTTTTCATTCACATATGGTCAATTTAGGCTAAGAACTATTTTTTGCTTCAATTTCCTTCTTATCTTTTATTCTTAAAACACATTCATTATCTCTTATCATTTGAGTTAAATAGGTTCCCTAATAACATATAATGGTTGTGTTTTTTAATCATAAGTTGGGCGTTCCAACGGCCATATTTCTTCTTTTTTTAGAATTTCTAGCATGTGTTTATTTTTCTTGTAGCATCCAGTGGTTATGATCTATCAAACATAATTAGGGTACACTAAACTAATTAAGGGTCATATATTTTCCTTTTTTATATATAATTTCTAGAATATTTATATTTTTTCTTTGCAGCTATAAACCACCCTCGACTTTTAGTATATAATAGATTCGAGTCGTTATAACTTGGGTCTGCAAAATAGATGACTAGATCTTTTTGGTTAACACGAGAGCTTCTTCGGAGTGCCTAATCAGTATAGGTTTAAAATTTTAATTATTTTTGAAATTTTGGCTTCAAATTCCTTTGTAAATCAAATCTCTAATCATCCTTTAATTTTTATTTCAAATTTACATGTTTTTGGGTCAGACTTCCATGGATTTCATTTTGTTTTAAGCTGGAATTCGTGTAAAAGCCCGATTTCTATTTTATTTTAATTTTTATTCCAAATTTAGTTTTAGGGATTACTTTGGAATTTGTTTTGAAATCAAATTGCTATTTTTTTATTCTTAATTTTAGTTCATTTGGATTGTACTTGACATGAACTCATTCTTTTAATTTGCTAATTTTTATTTAATTATTATTCCGAATTTTAGTTATTTATGGATGTTACTGTGGAAATCATATGGAAATCAAATTGCTAATTTTTATTTGTTTTTTATTCTAAACTTCTCTTAGTTTGGATTATGCTTGATATGGACTCTTTCTTTTAATCCGAGCTATTATAATTCGGGTCCGTGAGATAAATGGTTACATCTTTTAATTTGCTAAATTTCATTTAATTATTGTTATGAATTTTAGTAATTTATGGATGTTACTTTGGAAATCGTATGGAAATGAAATTGCTAATTTTTATTTGTTTTTTTATTCCGAACTTCTCTTAGGTTGAATTGTGCTTAACATGGACTCTTGCTTTTAATCTAAGCTGTTATAACTCGGGTCTGCTAGAAAAATGACTAGATCTTTTCTCTAATTGTATAATTAGTATAGATGTAGATAGATTCTTTTATCTCTAAGTCAATTATCCTATCTAAGCCTTTAAAATTAGGATCCACCAAATTAAGGATGAGTTGTTTTGCTTTTTTGTGAGAATTTCTTGCATATTTCTTTTTTTCTTAGCAACTCTAAACGAACTGTAATCGATTTTTACTATATGATAGAATCAGCGCTGCAGCCTGCAAGCAACCTTATGTTTTGCACTTCTTAGACCCGGCATCACTTATCAACATCTGCTTCGATCGAGATATTTCAAGCTAATGCGATTCCTACAAGGCGTTCAGCTTCTTCTGGTTTTGACGTTGCACCTCAAAAGCATTGGAAAAATGTACTTTCCTGCACGCATTTTTGCAACCATAAGGCATTTGTCTGGCCCCAAAGCTATGTTCTATACTTCTATAGGGACATCGTGTGGTCAGAATCCCTTAATTCTATTTACTCGTTTGCTCCTTATTTTGCAAGCACTTGCTGAGGTTGCTTCAACTGATGTTAAATGTCATGAAAAAGTATCGCTTTCTGTTAAACTTAATTCATTGTTTTTGGGTAGGTGGAGCTCTCTACTGAACATACTTCAACTTGTTCAGTAAACAAACACTGAACTTCAGAGGTGTAAAAGAGGTAAAAGCGCACTCTTCTGGAATAATCACGTTTTGCAGAGCTTCTTTATGTTTTTCGACTTGCTTCTCCGTTGTGCTTCTCTTGCAGAAATGGGAAAAGAAAACTGAGCTTTCGAGCTGCCTTTTGCAAGTTGTCATGCACTTATGCTCGATCCTTCGTGTCATGCTTGCAAAGTGTAAGCCAATGGATGAATAAAACCTTAATGACGCTATATCAATTCTTCAAGTGCGAACTGAAATTTCAATTGCTAGCATCTGGTGATGTCTATTGCAAAACTCCAGCCTAGAATGCTGCTATTTACAACAACAACCGAACTATTTAAGTTGGTTTCTGAGAGTGACAAGTAATGATGAGCTCATTAACTATTATCGAAATAAATATGTGTACGTCGCTAAAAACTTTACTGTTCAGTCTAGAAACTACACCCCACACCCAGAAAGAGTTTAAACAAGTGAAAAGCACTGGAGACGCATCATACATATGAAAGAGTTTAAACAAGTGAATAGCACTGGAGACAAATCATACATACTCTAGTCGACGAGGAGATCGACGACGCGTCCTGTGTCTGCAGCCCGCGCATCCGAGTAGGATGCCGCGTCACTGTCCCGGGAGCAACCTAAAAGCCAAGATCAGATGCACACGTCCCGTCGCTTGTCACCCACCAGAAACCATCGCCTCTTTGTGTGCGCTTCCGGCTGTACTGTGCGAGATTATAGTTTTACTCAAAGTTGTTTCCTTGATGTCCAAGACACCTAGTTCAGACAAAGAACAAGAGCTTACAAAAAAGACATGCCTCTAAGCCACACATTAACACATGGTGCCACGGTGCTTTACTTGCTAATCCTGCAAGGGGAATTAGGGAGAACTGCCCTGTCAGGAAGATCCTGCTCGATTAGATGACACGTGCTGGAGGGTAAATAGATAGAGCAACAGTAAACAGTGTGTGCTAGCTGGATGCCTGTGCAGAGCAGGATCGGCTGCCACGATGTTCTAATCAACTTCAGATTGCAATCGACTACACGAGCTAGACTACACGTGTTTTGGACAGTCCGATCGAGTAATCGACTTGTATGTGCGGGAAGTTACATTTGGATTGCATCAAATCCATTTCCTACTTGCGTTGTTTCTTGGGATGGTGGTGAAGTGCAGATCAGTGTGCGGTGCCGCCTGATGCAAAGTTTGTCAGACGTCTCAGCTACATGTTCAGGTACAAG
Organism: Ampelocalamus luodianensis; assembly: GCA_036346255.1. NCBI lineage: Eukaryota > Viridiplantae > Streptophyta > Magnoliopsida > Poales > Poaceae > Ampelocalamus > Ampelocalamus luodianensis. Next base: position 17,308,592 of record CM070622.1, on the reverse strand, counting down.
CAAACCAATGGTCAAAGCACTTGGCCGACGTCCAACCAATGCGGTTGTTTGCTCGGCAGGATGTAGGCAATTCACACATGGATTCAGCACCCCTGTTGCACCAAACTAGCTTTGGAATTTGGACGAGCAATACTAAGGAACCATGACACGATCATAAACGAGCTTAATCTTGAATAGTATCTTGTTAGGTGCCTGTGAAGCCTTTGGTCTTATCACGATGACCCCATGAACAGAACTCTAGAAGTTGCAATGTTCTAATCTCTGTTTCGTCAGTCATTCCGTGCACAAGGATGAAGCTGTGGAATTTAACCGCCGAGCCATCCACTCCTCGCCTAGAGGCGTTAAGGTCGCACCGATCTGACGTGATGATAAGGAAATCGTAACAAATAATGCAAAGGTTGTGTCGATCTTTCAGCCGAACACGGGAGATCAGATTATACACACGGTGCAGACCGCAGATTTTAGGAATTTTTTTTAATAATCCATTTTTATTCAAAATTACAAAATTATACATGCGAAATTATTTTTTACGAAAATAGCCTCCTCTCAGCGAACTGTTGGGCTCACGGCTCCATCGCCCAGCGATAAGCGACACTATCCTGCCGCCCAGCGGTCGACGACGGAGATGTCGCCAACCGGTGGCGGCGCATCCTCGCCGCCAACGGTTCGGCGATAGGAGCCTAGCACCTGGTTTTTATTATTCAATCCTTTTTAAAAATATTTGAAAGTTAATCCCTGTAACTTAAAAGTAGAGAATCTATCTGTGAACCATATATAATATCATCCTTTTAACTGAGCGTAAATACATATATAGACTGAAAATCTTTTCGTGGATTGATAACTTTTGACACTTCAGCGTATGTATCCTTCATAAACAACTGCACAATATTTCTAGGCCTTGCCCCATAAGTGATACACGTTGTTTGATGCCTTTATAATGAAGCTGGAAATAACACGAAAGAATTGAATACGAAAAGACGAGGAGATTTGATGTTGCGAATTAAAATAGACTTTATAATGAAGCTGGGAATTACACAGCGCATAGGATTTGGTTACGTGCATAAGGAATAACACTATGCACGATGCAACAAACCGAAGTACTCATATACGCCTTTTTATAATAGAAATAAATTGGAGCTTCGGGGGACTAGTTCAGAACGGCCCGATCTACTGTATGGATCGGGGCCATTTTTCTTTCCTTGCGAGCTAGGCGTTGTACTCCTTGGTAGCCTCTTTGGCCTTGGCCACCATTTTCCTCTTTTTCTCGCACTTCCTCTCGCGAGCCTCGCGCTCCCTGTGCGTGCAAGCCTCGATATAAGCTTTCGTCTCCCGATGTATACGCTCGGTTTGCTTATCGTTGCGGCGCTCCTCTTCCCGGATCTCGTAGGCCTTTTTGACATTCCACTCCTTGTAGTCGAGAGTCAACTAGTCATGTGGGTGGATCTCTAGGTAGATCCACTTGCGGTAGCCACATAGTAGTTCCGGGGACTACAGGTAGACGGGAGAGGTTGTTAGTGCATATTTTGAAAGAGAAATTGTAGGAGAACACATTATAACTGGTCCTTACCAGCTGCCGATAGCTGCTCGTGTCGCGCAATCCCAATAACAAATGCCCAGGCTCAGCCACTACTTAGACTTGAAGATCTTGCATAGGTCCCTGCACCAACAGAGGGGCGGCGTGTCTCCCTCGAGCGGGTGTTGCGGCGAATGCTCGGTTGGAACGTTCAGGATGGGGTCGCTGCTACGGGGGACGTCAATGCAGGGAGGTGCCTTCTTGGCACGCTCTCCTTATTTGTCCCGAGCCGCAGCAGCCCTTGCTTGTTCGTCGCGGGCCGCAGTAGACCTTGCTAGTTCATGGGTCTCTTCTCATTGCTTCATCATCTTGTCCCATTGCTTCTTCTGCCTTTTGTCCATCGCGACGTGGTGAAGCAAGCTTTGGTTTAGTGGTTGGCATGGTGTGGTTAATATCATGTGAGTAGCCTGCAAGGCAGAGTGTTGCCTGGTTATTATGAAAAGTTGCAGGCTCGGCGTAGTGTTGTGACGTCTTATATTGCAGAGTCTTGTCTTTTCGGTCTGAAAAGCTGAGGAGGTATAGCGTTGTCATGCCGATCTGAAAAGCTGGCGAGGCATAGTGTCCTGACATCTTACTTTGTAGAGTTTTATCACTTCGTGCTTTGTAGAGTCATTTCTTTTTGGTCTGAAAAGCCGAGAAGGTAAATGTCACTGTGCAAGGCTGTCTCTTTTGGTCTTGTCACTGCGTAGAGCTGCACCGTTTGGTCTTGTCACTGCCGAAAGCTGCCCCGTTTGGTCTTATCACTGCGCAAAGTTGCCCCGTCTGGTTTTGTCACTGTGCAAGGCTGTCTCCTTTAGTCTTGTCACTGCGTAAAGCTGCTCCGTTTGGTCTTGTCACTACGCAAAGGAGCCTTCCTCGTTTGATCTTGTCACCGTATGAAGCTGCAAATCTGGGCAGAAGGTGGGCATATTATAATACTTGCATTTTAATCGAGAAAGTAGGAAGAACCTTCCTCGCAAGATATAAAATGCACGCCCCACGCTTCGAAAGTAAGACCACTCGACCGTTCAAACCATAGGAAGAAGAACCTTCTCTGTCGTGCAATAACATACCATGACAAATGCCGAGGGACCAGTCCAACCAGGGTCGCCGAAGTAAGACCTTCTCCTCCAAAGGAGGTAGAACTTCAGCCCTAACTACCGGTTGATGCCGAACAAGCGTGCTCAACTGGTATGATCGAAATGCGGACACAGGGAGGATGCTGTCGTACAGGTCTTGGACGGCCCTTTCAATGGCGGACGACTTTTCTTCCGATGCCCACACTCTGGGGTACAATTGGCAAATAGTTTGCTTTATGTTACTGCTAATAGAGTTTCCATGTTAACCCTCCTTTCCAGCAGATGGTGAAATGCGACTTTGTCCGCTGGATCGATCCTCCCCTTGAACGATATGTTGTGATATACGTGGATACATTGTGGAACCGAATCTTTCAGTTGGAGGCACGGATTGTCAATCTCAATAAGGAAAATGATGATCTCCGCCAACAGATGCAACGCAAGAAGGGCAACGAGGAGGTCATCAACATAGAAAGTTCCTATGATCCCACATATTGATGCGTGAACCCTAGCTACATATGTGTGTGCCACTACAACGACGGCCAGCCACGTCCAAGGCGCCCCCTGTACAACACTCTACGTGGGTAGCGTGAGGTTCCTTCTACCATTAGGCACGGCCGGAGAAGCTTGTACATCAGTACTCTCCCATTTTGTACGCATTTATGTTCAATCGAGTGTAGTGTTGCATCGATGTGTCATGTGCATTAAGCTATAGGCGTCGATATGCATTGAACAAATATGTTTTGTACGAACAAGTACACACAAGAAAGCAAAAGTATTACAGGCATCAAACATTAAGTACAAAATTTAAGTATGACATAATGAACAATAGTACAACCAACGCATGGGGACGCCCCCTACTAGGCCCCCCAACCACACCCCTAGCATCCCCTCCAGCGTCGCCACGTCCCACTCTACCTCCGCATCCTCCCCTACGGGCTCAATTGGGCCCCTTCCTCACTGGGTGTTGCGACCTCGAGCAGGGGAAAGACGGTGCAGTGGCACAGTCGATAAGCACCAAAGGTGGAGGGTGGGCGAACGCCGCTGTGTGGAGTGCTTGGCGCGCCGACGAGCTGTGACCTGGAGAGAACCTCAGCGGGTGTGGGCTGAGGTGCCGGGTCTTGGTCCACAAGGAAGTCGTGCGTCTCGGTGTCGCCTAGGGAGGCCCCTAATCTGTCTGAGGGTAGAATACCTGTAGTGCAAATATTGTTAGTTAAAAAAACCACTATGCGTACTGACAAACAGAGACATGACGTACCCTCGGCTAGCGCCATGGCGTGGGAGAAGCTGTCTGGAGGGAAGTATGGCACTTCGTGCGTGCCCTGCACGTGCTGCGTGTGGAAGGTGATGGAGTTCGGAGGACCGACGTACTGCGACACTGCCGGTGTACGGGGTTGTGCTCAGTCGGACCCTCGGCCTTATCAGGCCACGACGGTGTCGTATGTGGCCTGGCCCAGCCTCCAGCCTTGTCAGGGCGTGCTGCACGTGGCCACGCTGACCCTACCACCTATTGTGCTGCCGGACAGGTCGGCACCGACGGACGTACCGACTGTCGACCAGGCGTAAGCGTGTCAACCTCCGAGAGCCTGGTGCATGACAGTAGCCTGATAACACGTGTGACTTGAACAGCCGCACGACGAAAAGCGTGGGCCACCTCCTCTCGTGTGACCTTTGCACCATCCGTGATCCTCTGAAACAAGGAGCGGCAGTTCCTCGCAATCTCAACACCGATGTTCACCTGCAACAAAAACACGATAGGGTGAAAACTGTCAGTGGGGATGCCACAAGCAAAGTTTTTGAAGTACGATGTAACGTACTGCGTGATGTACGTCCTACGTGAAATGCACAGGGTATGTGTCGGTCGGTGCCGGGACGCGTGGTGCGGGCGGGTCGGCAGCAAGTACGAGCCTGGTATGTGTCCAAGGAGCGTACCAACGAAGGTACTCGTTGTACGTACTGGGGTCGTAGGGGGTGTCCTCCTGCACATAGTTCTGCAGCGTGCCCTCCCACTGCCCTACCCACAGTTCATTAGGTTACTGCTGCAGACCAGCCAATAGCCGTTACAGCGAGACATGCATAAGCAGAAGATAAAATAAGACATGCTTTATTGCTTAGTCTGGCTTTTATGGAAGCTTTAACTATTGAATAGCAGTGATAGAGTGGCAAAAAAGCCAGATCTAGACATTGCTAACATATCAGGACCGACTTACTCATAGCTCTAATGAGTTATCTTGGAATTTTAGATCGAATGAAAACTTCTATACTCAGTGAAAGTTGTAGCTATTTAGTTCAGTTTAAAAAATGTTGTACCTATTTAGTTCACCTTAGAAAACTCCAGTGTTCCACTCTACACATAACTGATCTCGCTTATTCTCTAATTTCTAAAATGGTACTTTAATTTTAGATCAGGTTATGCATCGATCTCGATGTTCCTATTAATACATCGGAATATATACTTGACGAAATTATGTATTTATATCACAGAAGTGGTTCATTGGCTGTTAAATAGACTTGCTCCATTATGTTGCAAAAAAAAAAAACAGAATTTACCTACAGATGTGCTTTCATTCTATATGTAATAAAAAAAAAACTTGCTTCAATGTTTTCGCATTCTTTCTTGGTAGTTAAATCAAGGTTGCCATAGATCATGTTGACAACTATTGTATTGTCCATTTATGACTAAGTTCAGCTAAATAATTCTACACATGATACTTTTTACTTAGCAGTATCGTATTTTATGTGTTTTGATTTTTTTTGTGTAATGTTTTCGTGGGCTTCAACTACTCCTGCTCAGATTAAGGTAGTGAAAACCTAAAAAAACATAACTGCTGCCTAATATAGTAACATTACTTTATAGTTATCTGTATGGTCCACTTGAAAGCCTGCATATTCATGCCCCAAAGTCTGCATGCAGATAGTTCCGTTTTAGGCTAAGCTCAGGTATGTCATTCTCCACACAATATTTTTATTTAGTGCTATCATATCTTTTCTGTTTTGAATTTTTTTATATGTTGACTTTAGCAGTATGTATGTCTCTATATCAGTATCATTCCGAGAAATTAAAACACCGTTGTCCACCTTCCATGTGTAGTTATTATAATTTTTGCTAATTTGCACTCTATATACATTTGGCTTGCTTATATTCGTAGTTATTGTACATTCTTCTCTAACTAAATTTTTCTACGGGTGCCACTTAACATTCCAAATTTCTAATTTTTTCTAAAACTAAAATTTCCTATGGGTGTCACTTATACTACCATTTAAACTACACAAACTATTTACATACTACAAACATTATCCTACCACTTGAACTACACAAACTATTTACATACTACAAACTACAAAATAAATTACCCCACAAACAAAGATTTCCTCCTCTTTTTCTCCCTCCCTCTTCTCCTTCTCCCTCTCCTCCTCCTCTTCTTTCTCTCTTTTTCCTCTCTTCTTCTTCTTCTTCCTCTCCTCTCCTCTCCTCTCTATCTTTCTTTCTTTCTTTCTTCTCTACTGTCGCTCGTCGGGTCCTTCCTATCGCTCGGCCGAGTCGGGCTGCGCTTTATATAAGGCATCCAGTCGCCCAATAGTTTGGCGACTGGAGGGCTGTTATCGCTAACCATTGGGCGATAGCACGGTTGGGCGACTGAATTAATGTTTCCCAACGGTTGGGCGACCGCATTAACGTCGCTTGGCCGTTGGGTGACTAAAGTCAGTCGCCCAACAGTTCGGTGATAGGAGGCTATTTTGCAAAAAAAAAATCACAGGTATAATTTTGTAATTTCGAATAAAAAATGGATTATACAAAAAAATCCAGATTTTAGTCAGTGTTGAGTTTGAGTGTGGTACAAATTTTCTTTTCTACTCCAACTTATAGTTCTACTCCTACATGGTCTTTCATGTACCACTATAAATATACTTATTTAGTCCATAAGAAAGGGCAAGAGCTTCATTGTAAATATTTTCTCATATAGTGATATTGTTTTCGTGCGGTCATTATTTTTCCCAAAAGGATTTTTCATGTAAAATTCATGTCTCCCATTCCTATTTTTTGTGCATTATTTACAACAATTGGTATCAAAGCACAGACGGCATCCGGTCAACATTGTTATGACGTCAAATCGTGGTCTCGATGGCTTGACAAATCGACGTATTGATATGTAGTCGTTCGTCGAATTTGAAGCGAAGCCCGCACGTTCCTTCGCACTGAGTCCAAAGCCAAGTCCTTATTCGAGCTGAAGTTGAAGCAGAGTCATGTAGAGAACTCAGCCAGCCAACCATCTATAAAAGTTGTCGCACGTGCGACCAGAGCAGAGCCGAGAAAGAAAATACCAAAAAGTTGTCTAGCATCAAACCCGAGCATTGTACTAACAAAACTACGGTTTCTTCCGCATGATGGCATTCAGGTTTGATCTTCCACTGCTGGATCAATACACGAGGTTTTCTCTATGGAAAGTTAAGATGCGATCAATACACGAGGTTTTCTCTATGGAAAGTTAAGATGCAAGTTGTTCTTGTACAACTTGATTTGGATGACGCTTTATTGGGTATCGACAAGATGTCCGTTGCATGGTCAAAAAAAGATTGTTAGGCCTAATGTCATATTCATATTCATCTATCAAATAATATTTTGTAAGAAGTTTCGAAAGAGAATACTGTTGTCGCATTTATGGTAGAAAATGGAGTAGACTTGCATGACCAAAGATCTGACCAGTAAGATGCATTCGAAGTAGAATCTTTATTCACACAAGATGGCAAAGATGGGTCATTATTGAACCACCTGACGGCGTTCAAAGAAGTAGTCCCGGATCTCGAGTCTGTGGAGGTAAATATGATGATGAAGATTTAGGTCTTATTCTTCTATGCTCACTGCCTAGTTCATACTCTACATTCAGAGATACTATTCGATATAGTCGAGATACTCTTACTCCTAATGAAGTATATAAAGCATTGCATGTGAAGGAAAATGTAAAACTTATGGTTCCGAATAAAAGTTCAAATTCGCATGCAGAAGGTCTGGTTGTCCATGGCAGACAACAGGAGAGGAGTTCAAATGATGATTGAAGAGCCAAAAGCTCAAGCAGAAGTTACAAAGGCAAATCAAAATCCATAGACAAGTACAAGTCGTGCAAATATTGCAAGAAACATGGACACGACATATCGAGTGCTAGTGGGTAAAGGAAAAGAAGTAAATGAATAAAATTTTTAAGAAGGATCAACAAGAGGGTGATGCTAAAGCCACCATTGTTACTAAGCAATATTCTGATGGAGATTTTCTTGTTGCCTTTGCCAGTAACTCTAAAACCGATGATGAGTGGATTCTTGAAATGGCTTGCACTTTCCACACGAGTTTGAACCGAGATTAGTTCGTGAATTATGAAGCTACGCCAAGTGGTTCTATGTTGATGGGTGATAATTCATCATGCAAGATTGTAGAGATTGGTTTTATCCATAACAAGTGTTTGATAGCACCATCAGAACTTTGTTGGATGTTCGACACATTATGAGTTTGAAGAGAAATTTTATCTCACTAAATATTCTTGATGCTAAAGGGTACAAGTATTTAGGTGGAGGTGGAGTTCTGAAGATCTCAAAAAGCTCTCTTTATTGATGAAAGGTGATATGAAAGCTATCAACATATATCATCTGTAGGGTACTATAATTTCAGGTAATGTTGTTGTTGCCTTAAATAAATCATCTAATTCAGAGCATACTAATATTTGGCATATGCGTCTGGGACATACGAGTGAAATTGATATGATGGAGTTATGCAAAAGAGGACTCCTTGACGGTCAAAGCATCGACAAGTTGAAGTTTTATGAACACTGTATTTTCGGCAAGAAAAGGTGGGTCAATTTTAGCACAACAATTCACTCTACAAAAGGCATATTGGGTTATGTTTACTCTCATTTATGGAGAGAGTCGCGTTCCATCCCTTGTAGGTGCTGGCTACATGTTGACCATCATTGATGATTATTCAAGAAGGGTTTGATCATATTTTGTGAAACACAAATCGGATGTGTTCAAGACATTCAAGGAGTGAAAAATTATGATTGAAAAGCAAACTGGCAAGCTTGTTAAGAAGCTATGTACTAATAATGGCTTGTAGTTCTGTTATGAAGAATTTGAAGCTTTATACAAATCAGAGGGCATTGTGAGACATTACACTATCTCAGGTACTCCTCAGCAAACTGGTGTGGCCGAATGCATGAACAAAGCCATTATGGAGAAGGTATGTTGCATGTTATTTAACTCCACCTTATTTAGGAGTTATTGGGCTGAAGTCACGTCCACGGCTTGTTATTTGATTAATCGATCACCCAACCTAACAATTGATAAGAATACTCCAATTGAAATTTGGTATGGTTCTTCAACAAATTATTCAAATTTGAGAATTTTTGTTGTCCTGCTTATGCTCATGTTAACAATGGTAAATTGGAGCCTAGGGTCGCTAAGTGTATTTTTCTTGGTTATAAATCTGGTGTGAAATGATATAAGTGTTACTTTTGATAAATCTGCTATGTTGCATGATAAACAATATGATGATGTTCCCGTTGAGAAGCCACAGAATCAAACATGTAGGTGGAGCATATTATTAATTCAGGATTTACACCAAAAGCCGAAAAGAAAACAAGCAGGATATTCACGTTGTCTTTCAACCACCACAACGTTCTATTGCAGCCCACAGACCTAAAAGGATATTCAAGCTCCCAAGAGATTGATTGCAGAAACTGATGTTGTTGCATATGCTATGAATGTGGTAGAAGAAAGTGAAGGTACTACATAACCTTCCACTTATTCAAAGGTCATCTCTTTTAGTGATTCAGAGAGATGAATGGCGCCATGCATGATAAGATACAATCTGTTGAGAAGAATAACACTTAGGAGCTGATCAAATTGCCAATTGATAAGAAATAATTCATTGCAAATGGATCTTCAAAAAGAAAGAAGTCGTTTCCATGCGAAGAGGTTAGGTATAAGACAAGGTTCATTGCTGAAGGATACAATCAAATTCTATGTATTCATTTCACAGATGTATTTTCCCCAGTTGTGAAGCATAGTTCCAGTCATATTTACTCAACATAGTGGCTATGCATGATTATGAGTTTGAACAATTGGGCATGAAAAGATGTGTTCTTACATGGGGAATTAGAGGAAGACATTTATATGGAGCAATCAGAAGGTTGTCTTTCTGAGAAAGAGGAATTATGCTTGTAAGTTGAAGAAATCTCTTTATGGTCTAAAGCAATCACCGAAATAGTGGTACAAGAGATTTCACTCCTTTATGATCTCTCAGGATTTCAAAAGATCTGATTATGATAGTGTTGTTTATTTGAAGACTGCTAATGGTTCAACTATTTATTTGCTTCTATATGTTGATGATATGCTGACTGTTGAAAAAAACAAGGCATGAATTTCAAAGTTGAAGGTACAGTTGAATTGTGAATTCGAGATAAAGGATCTCGATACAACAATGAAGATTATTGGTACGAAAATTACCAGAGATAGACGGTTTGAAAAATTATACCTAAGTCAGAAAGAGTATATTGATAAAGTTCTTTGTTATTTCAACATGCATAAGAACAAACCGGTGAGTACTATGTTAGCTACACATTTCAAACTTTCTTCAACGTCATGTCAACAGTCAAATGATGAAGTTGAGTACATATATAGACTTTCATATGCCAGTGCAGTTGGTTCACTTATGTATGCCATGGTATCTTCTCGTCTTGATTTATATTAATCATTGAGTGTTGTTAGTAGATACATGGCTAATCCTGACAAAAAGCATTTAAAAGCAGTTCAATGGATTTGCATATACTTGGGGGGGCACATCTGATGCTTGTTTACAGTTTGGGAAGACTAAATATGGAGTTGTTTGGTTACATGGACTCAAATTTTGCTAGGGATTTGGATAAGAGAAGATCTTTTACTAGTTATTTGTTCACTGTTGGAGGATGTGCTGTTAGTTAAAAAGTAGGACTGTAAGCTATTGTTGTCTTGTTCACAACAAAAGCCGAGTATATGGTTATTTCTGAAGCTGTCAAAGAAGTTGTTTGACTAAAAGATTTGTTTACTGAACTTTGTGTAAGTACGTATTGCACTACAATATTCTGCGATATTAAAATGCTATTTGCCTTACGAAGGATCAGATGTATGAGAGAACGAAGCACATTGACATCAGATATCATTACATTCGAGGTGTCATTGCTGAAGGTAACATTAAAGATAGCAAGATAAGTACTCATAATAATCCAGCTGATATGATGACAAAGTTAGTTCCTACCGCAAAATTTGAGCTTTGCTCAGACTTAGTTGGTATCATTCAATAGTCCTATGGACGTTCGTTTTTGGGTGGCATGTTGTTTACTTTATTTGTTACGAGCTCGCTATGGGGTTTCTTACACTAATGCTTTCAAAGCTATTGCATTGGTTTGATTTTTCATGGGTATCAAAGAGGCGGTTTTGCCCGGCAAAGCTGGGATCGTATCCTTCCTAGAGAACTGAGAAGGTCTTAGGGTCTAAGCGTGAGAGAGATGTATAATACTGCGATAGGAGAACTACTAACTTCCACCATCTGCATTAGTTATGTTAGTGTAGGTAGGCGGTTGTCATGCCAAAAGGGAAGATCTCGCTCAGCCAAGTGCACAGCCTGAGTAAGTACACTTATCCTTTCCCTAGCTCTATTGTCCCTTTCGCTTTCTCTTTATTCTGTAGTGAGCCTTCCTTGCTGATCAAGAGGTGCCGCCGCCCCCCACACACTTCCTCACTTTATCCACCCCTAAACAAGAGATTGACATCCATTCCTAGTTTACCTCTCATCAACTCTTGAGCATGGCCTTAACTTCATCAACCGCAGAATGACTCTTCCCAGCAATAAGGATGTCATCAACATAAAGAAACATATATAGCCTAGCGCCATCTACAAGTACCCACTAAAACATACAAATTTAAGTCTATCTAGTCTTGTCAATCAGCCCTGACTCATCTTCTCCTTGGTACCTACCGCTATGGAACTTCGGTACCTATATTCCTGAAACAAAACAGACCTTCATGAAGACCATATTTTTTTTTTATATAAAATCGGACATTTCCACGTTGAGGTTCAATTACATATGAGGAAAATAATCTTGGACTATGAAAGTTGCCCATGTGTGGTGGAACCTGGTCTTCCACCGGGCGGTCAGCCAAGTACTGATGCCCCTATCTTGATATATAATAGAAGTGAGTTCACACTAGCCAATAGAAGAAGCCATATGATGAGCCTAGCCCTACTATCAATCACTTCGGTAAAGGGATCAAAAGATGATGGTCTAAAATAGAGATTTGAGGGTCCCTCGTGTGAGTACATGCTGAAGAGCAAGGACTGAAAGTGCATTCATCTTTCTTTCTGCTAGTTGTTTCATGCTAATAGTGATTAGTGAGTGCCCCATACATAGCCAATGCCTGCCCATGTTCACAGTTGCAATCGAAGTTTGATTGCAATTTTCATTAGCACAATGGCATTCACTGGATTTTTCCTATGTTGGTGTGATGACTTCCTGCCTCTGAAAGCTTTGGTTCCTCAAAGCAAAGGAAAAGTCTCATCTCATGCTTGGACTTGGGCACAAAAGGATAGCTATTACTGAATAGGCTGAAAAAACCTATTAACATTGGGTGGATTGGTTTTGAGCCGGAACTTGGAATGAAATGACACGAATGAGATATGCAAGCGTCGAACATACTTGATATACAGGAGGAATTCATTTCAAGGTGGAGATTGTTGTTTGAGTGTGATACGAATTGAATTTGAGTGTGATACTGTCATAGCTACGGAACTAGATGGTAAAGAAAGGGGGATCTCGGTGACGAGGATTAAAACCTCTATATATTATCTTTAATATATAAAAGACCATATGTCTTCATGGTCGTAACTTTTGAGGTGCACGACCTCACTGGTCGTAGAGATTCCAGAGGTTACATAATGGGTACCCTGGTCGAACGAAGGCCCAAGCCAAGCTTCCACCGGAGAAGCGCTCGTAGAAGGTAGAAGCGATTCCAAGGTATATTCTCTACCGTATGATGAATGGAACACGTGCATATTCCATCGACGTATCTTATCCAAGACACACGGTGAACAACCTCCGATGCGGTTATATGTTTCATAGACATATAACCGCCAAACGGTGATTCTGTATCAACCTTCACTTGACTCAGGCAGGACGCAGCGCCGCATCGTGCACCTTCTCCGGAAGTAACTGCCACCTCTTCGAGGGCTATTTAAAGATGGAACCTGGGCGGATCAAGGAGAGGGGGAAAAAGGCAACAGAAGAAGGAAGACAAAAAGCACAAGCCATAGATTCGTGTAATAGTTTGAGTTAGCAAGAGGGCAAGCAGAGTCCTTAGGCTATACCTTGTAAATTCTAGTTCATATTAATAAAAGAGCAGTCCCATTATTCCCTGAGATTTCCCACGTCATTTTCTCCTTTCTATTTTCGTAAGATCGACGTCTTGATCGTCGACAGCTGGCGCCGTCCGTGGGGAACGCGGCGTGGAATCTCAGAAGATTTTTCTCTGCTCATCAAATCTTTGTCCATTCCCCGTCTATGATCGCTGATGCGGTTATGGCGGGAAGTTGGAATGAAGAAAATTGGTTCGACTTGGAGGACTATGCCAACCTCGACATGGATGCATGTATGCGCGCCATGGAGGAAAACAGAATCTCTTCATCATCCTCCTCTCTGCGGCTCGCCAGGCGTAAATCGCGAATAACGGATGGATGAAGACACACCGCTTCGATCGGTGGCGGTCTCGGAAGAAGTGTTTCGACCGTTCGGAACACCCCAAATCCTCAGCAAGCCCGGCCCTTTGGACCGGCAAGAAAGGTGACGAAAATTCAACACCGCAACCCGAAATTCAACATACCTTTGATGCGATCATGGTTGATAGGTACTCACCAGCGGCTTCTAGTAATTCCAGGAGCCAAACGACACTTAGTGACGGTGTCAATGAAACCTCCATTGGTCGTAAACCAAGTGGGGATGATAAAGCTCAGCATTCGATCAGCGATTCGCCGAATCAGGCTGAGGTCCTTCCAAAAACCTCAGGAGGTGCTGATCACCGACTGCTCTCCGTCGTGGAAACTTCGCGAAGCTGCGAGAGGCTCTGTTGATTACGATGGAAGCTCATCGAGGACGCTTTGGAAGCACGAGGTCAATGCGATCGGAGATACGGATCACAATGCCGTATGCGGTTCTCCACATTGCCTCGCCACCACGTCCTAATGGAGATGGTACGGGTGGTCAAGCACCAAATGCCGGAGGTGACAGGCGGTAGATGTTCACCGATTAATACGTCGATCCTTCCCAAACCAATGTGAGGGACGGGCAAGATCCACCGGAAGGTCGGAGGATGTAAGCCATCAAACACCTTCTTTCGGCGAAATCCTCGAGACCTTGGTAACTATACAAAACCGCAGCGAGTCGGGGATATTTTAAATACTTCTTACCCGCCCGGCAGACTCGAGTTTTGCCCAACTCGCAGTCAAGTATCGGAGATTATCCAACGAGACAATGCAACGCGCGAAGCTTATCGGGAGCGAAGGCACCCGCAAAGTCGAACCATGACTTCATCACGGCATTCTTCCCAAAGCGAAGCCTACATGGTCGCGTTGGGGATCAATTGACTGCTGCGACCACCTCGGCGATTCCGACCAACCAGTCACGAGGAGGAGATTATTTCAAGAATCCTCGCCATCACCGTCGAGCGAACCATCGCTGGACACGGTGATCTCGGCATCATCCGAGCGAGCAAGCGGTCGGCGTTTTACTAACGTCCACGGCCGGATCGGGACATTGGAGCATCGACAACTGTTCCTAGAAATCGATCTCGACCGATTACAATCCAGCGTCTTTTCAAAGAAGGCGCCACGAAACTATCACAGGCTGTCGAGCTTTCTCAGCAGGGCTCCAGGCTGTACGTTGGCCAAATAGGTTCCGACCGACCAATATGGATAAATTCAATGGGACCCAAAATCCCTTAGAATTTCTCCAGATATACACCACCGCTATCAGAGCTGCAGGTGGTGATGAAAATGTAATGGCGAATTATCTTCCTCTGATATTAGAAGGATCAGCCTGATCTTGGTTGCTTAACCTTCCGATCGGATCCGTGTATACTTGGGAGCAACTCTGCGACCTTTTAATTGCAAATTTTCAGGGTACGTATGATCGCCCTGGAAAGGAAGACGATCTCCATAGGATACGGCAAAAATCAAACGAGACTCTCCGGCAGTATATTAAAAGATTTAGCCAAGTCCGTAACTCAATACCAGAGGTCGCAGAATCTTCCGTTATCCAAGCCTTCAAAGCGGGATTAAGAAATCGAAGGTTTACGGAGGATTTAGCTATACATCCTCCACGAACAACCATCGAGCTCTTCGACATGGCTGACAAGTACGCTACGGCCAGTGAAGCGGTCGAGTGGAACGAAGCTGTTGATCGAAAGGATAAGATCCCCCAACCTGGCTTAGATAGGGCGGAAAAGAAACTAAAGAAGGCTCTCAAGAAAAGAAACATGGCAGAGCCAACGACAAAGAGGTTCTGACTGTTCCTGAAAAATCTACAAAAGGAAGAAAAGATTATACTGGTCGTGGCAAGGCCAAAGCTCCGACTAATGGTTACAAGAAAAACAAAAAATGGTGTCCTCTTCATCAGTAAGCAGGACACGATTTGCGCAATTGTCGCGCTTGGCAAAAGAAGTCGGAAGATTATTATGCGGGTAAGGACCACTCCGTCGATTCAAGAGCTCGGAAACAAACTCAAGAAGGACAAAGATGGTGGCGAAGAGATGGAGTACCAAGAACCTCGACACCGTTGATGTGATCTTCGCGGGTCTTCTTCGTCACGAGTCGCACGTCACCGAAAGCCATGGAGCGAGAGGTCAACCTTACCAACCTTCGATCGTCGTTAAACCTTCAAGGTGGTGGAGACAATAATCTCCTTCAGCAAAGAAGACTGCCCTATTCCTTCAACTCGACCAGGTAGGTTTCCAATTGTCATTGAGCCTACTATTAATAACTGCAAAGTTAATCAGGTTTTGATAGATGGGGGTAGTTCATTGAATATTCTATTTGCAAGTGCTTTAGAAGATATGCAGATTCCCAAATCCAAGATAAAACCAGTGAAATATGCCTTTCACGGCATAGTGCCTGGGTCTACTGCTAAACCAATAGGGCACTTGTCCCTACTAGTTACGTTCGAAAACCCGACAACCAGAACGTAAAAGTTTCATTCGATGTGGTGAACTTGAGATCGCATACAATGCAATTCTCGATGCGTCCGCTTTAGCAAAGTTCCCGATAGCCACGCATTACGGTTATCGAGTTTGAAAATGCAGGGACCGAAAGGTGTAATCACGGTCGAGGTGATCGAAGATAGCCTACGCATGCGATCGGAAGTGTTTAGAGTGGTCGATGAACTTCCGACCAGGAACTAACACCGTTAACATGCGAGTCAAAAGTTCAAGGCGAAGATGACACCAAAACCTTCCGACCGGTTGAAAGAGGTACAACTCGATGGAAGCGCTTCTCGAGGGTGCCAAGATACTGGTGGGGACAGACTCGACCTAAATAGGAAGAGTCGCCGTCTCCTTCCTCCGAGCTAATCGGGGCGTATTCGCATGGCGGCGTCCAACATGCCCGAGTCCCGAGGTGATCGAGCATAGGCTAGCACTCTGACCTAACAAAAAACCGGTCAAGCGAAGCTACGGCGTTTACTTTGATCGAAAAGAAGCAATCGATCGGAGATCAACAAGCTTCTCAAAGCTGGGTTCATTCGTGAGTCGACCACCTGAGTGGCTCGCCAATCTGTAATGGTTAGAAAAGCCAGCGGAAATGGCGAATGTGTATTGACTTTACAGATCTTAATAAAGCTTGTCAGAAGGATGACTTTCCCTTCCTCGCATTGATCAACTTGTAGACTCTACTCGGGTGTGAGTTGTTAAGTTTTTGGATGCTTACTCGAGGTACCACGGATCAATATGAGTAAATAAGATGAAGAGAAAACTTCCTTTATCACCCCATATGGTACTTACTGTTATGTAAAAATGCCATTTGGTCTCAAGAATCTTTGGTGCAACATTCCAAGGTTGATGCAAAGACCTTTAGCCCTCGGTGGGTCGGAATCTTGAAGCCTCGTTGATGATCAGTCGTAAAAGCGTCAACGGCGGGGATCATATTCTAGACACGCAAGAGACTTTCAATAACTTAAGGCGTCATAACCTTAAGTTAAATACAGAGAAATATGTGTTCGAGTTTAGTCGGAAAGCTTCTTGGGTTCCTAGTTTCAGCTAGAGGCATTGAAGCAAATCCAACGAAAATCGCCGCCATCGATCGGATCTGTGATCCAACCACAAGAAGGAAGTCAGTTAACTTTGTTGTATGGCGGCGTTAAGTCGTTTCATAGCGGTTAGGCGAAAAAGGACTACCTTTCTTTAAGCTTCTCCGAAACATGGGAGTTTGAATGGACTAAAGAAGCAAGCAGCGCCTTTGAAGAATTAAAGCGGTACCTTACGAGTCCCCAATCTTAGTTTCTCCAAGATTGGGAGAAACATACTAATTTACGTGGGCAACGCCACAAGCGGTTAGTGGTGTCTTGGTCGTAGAACGAGACAATGTTCAACGACCAATATATTACGTAAGTGAAGTCTTACATGGACCAAAAGAAAGGTATCTGCAGTACAAAAATTGCTCTATGGTCTCCTTATGGCTTCAAGGAAACTAAGGCATTATTTTCGGGCCCACAAAGTGGTCGTACCTCTGGATATCCCTTGGTCAAGTCTGGGAAGCAGGAGTCATCGGGGCGAATATCAAAATGGGCGGTTGAGCTTGGGGCGTTCGATCTCCATTTTGTCCCACGACGACAATCAAGTCGAGCAATGGCGGAATTCATTGCGAATGGACAAACCCGAACCCACCCAAGGGCGAGTACGAGCACCACGGCGAGTGGACAATGTACCGATGGTTCCTTGATGTTGCATGGCTCGGGTGAGGTCGTCTTGATTTCCCCTCTTGGTGAACAAATAAAGTCGTCATTCAGTTTAACTTTCGCTACTAACAATGTGGCGAGAATATGAAGGTTTCTTGGCGGACTTCAGGCGGCTCGTTCGCTCGGGATTCGCAGATTGCTAGTGAAAGGCGATTCTCAACTAGTAGCGAATCAAGTAGGGAAAGAGTATCAATGCTCTAGTACCAAGATGTCATCATATCGGCGGAAATGCGGAAACTTCGAAAAGCATTTCTTCGGTTTCGGATCAACACATTCCTAGAAAGGAAAACTTTCGCGGACTGATTGGCGGATGGCTTCCACACGGACATCCGTCCGCCCGAGTCTTTCTTGAGCTTCGATTCACCCTCGGTCGTCGAGCCTTCCGAGGACATAGATGTTAGCAAGGAGGTTGCACACCTCGATTCGCGAACATGGATGCTCCGCAGTCGATGATGGTTGGCGCCATCACGACCACGGTAGAGATTGGATGACATCGATCTACAATTATCTTGACATGACCTAATTCCGAGAAGATGATGTAGAGGTGATCGCATTGCGAAAAGCCAAATCATACACTCTCATTGAGCGTACCTTGTATAGCGAGGATCTCATGGAGTGTTGATGAGATGCATATCTCACTCGGAAGGTATTAAATTGCTAGCGAAATTCATGGAGAGTTCTGTGGAGCACATCATTCCTCTGAGAACTTTGGTTGGTAAAGCCTTTAGGCAAGGATACTCTTGCCAACTGCCCTTCATGATGCAAAAGAGCTCGTGACGAAGCGCGTACAATGTCGATTTCATAGTCGACAAGTACATCGGCCGTCTCAAGCTTTGCAAACAATTCCTCTTTTGGCCTTTTGCACACAGGGGATGGACATTCAGGACCTTTCCCAAGAGCACCGGGGCTTTGAGTTCTGTTCGTTATGATTGACACGTTCACTAAATAGATCGGCCGAGCCGGTTGTAAAAACTACAAGCCAAGCGCCAAGAGGTTCCTAACAAAAAGCGTGATTACGGTTTGGTGTACCCGATCGTATAATCGCGATAACGGTGCCCGGTTTTCAAGCGGCAATTTCGAGAATGCACGCGAAGAACTAGGTATCAAGATACATTTAACACATTGCTCATCCACGAGCAATGGAGCGATTGAAGCGAGCCAATGGTATCATAATGCAAGGGATCAAACGGCGAGTATTCGATCGATTAATTCAGCGGTCGAGCTTGGGTTCAAGAACTTCCATACGTATTATGGGCGTTCGTACCACGACTAGTCGTGCGACCGGTGAAACACCATTCTTTATGGTTTACGGGCGAAGCCATGCTTCCTCCGAGCTTAAAATTGGTTACGCTCGGCGATTCCTTTTCCGAAAGTGATCGGTGTGAGCGACGACTTGGCGACATCAATTTCCTTGAAGAACGCGAAACCAAGCTTTGCTACGATCGGTGATCTACCCGGCAAGCCATGCGTCGGTACTACGATCGTAAGGTGCAACCTCGCGACCTAGCGTAGGTGGTTTGGTTCTTAGAAAATTCGAGAACCAAGCGGTGCAACAAACTTTCACCTAAGTGGGAAGGTCCATACTGCGTGGTCGAAGTTACGGCCAGGATCGGTGCGATTAGCTATGACCGATGGGCAAGTTTTGTCTAATTCTTGGAATATTGATCAATTGCGTAAGTTCTATGTTTAATTTCATGTATTTCATTTACTTTCTTTTTCAATAAAGATGCTTTTCCTTAAAACGACAAGTATGGTTGTTTATGCTTATTATTTGTCGATCCGGTCGTATGCCATTCCGTTCTTTGGTTGGTGGAGAAGACTCTCATTCTCTCCGATATTCCTTTGATAGGATCTCCACTACTCATGGTTGCTAACTTGAATGTCACCGACCACCTTGGTTTTAGGCGTGATCATTGCTTCAATGATACACACGCACGACAGGACATTCTTTTCTTAAAGGAATCATATGAGTATGAGGAATACCAACTCGAGACGGTTTACTTGGTTTCCGTTTCTTTCTTGAATTTGAAGATTGTTATTTTATTTCAACATTACATTTCTAATCAAGTTTGGCTCTTGGTCGGGACATAGAAAGCCTCTGGTGAAGTCTCTCCTCTCTGACGTGGTCACGCTTGCTGGAAGGAGCTTCTAGTGGCGGTCCTTTTCCTACAATCCTCATTGCGAGTCGGATTTGATCATGAGCACGTTTCGCGACATATTTTAACAAATCTTTAGTTCTTCAGATTCGCTACGACCAGATCCAAATATTTTCTAAACAACGGTACTTATCTCTTCTTTTCTTTTTCTTTGCATACATTCTTAATGCATATCTTCTTATCAGCAAAATCCGGTCTTTGTTATGTCTTACGACTACAAGTGGTATTTCATAGTACTTCGATAATGGACAAGATCTAGACTAGTCGAAATCGTCAGCTGGTTCCGACCACATGATTTCCTAGTATTTCCTAGATCGTTGTCATAGACATTATCGACACTCTTACCATGGTCATCGTTATTACTCAATTTCTGGTGTCTTGCTTTCTTTTAGTAACGTTCATCTACTAACATAAGCGATCGGGGCTAGAGATATATGAGTATTTAACAACATTGACAAGCGGGATCTTCTTTGACAAAGGTAAGTTTTTCATTTTACATAGTCTAATGTTACATCTGTTTACATATTAGGACCTCCAGGTGGTCGCTATGAGATGGAGATCCGACTTCCATTTCCTGCAACTTTCTCTCGAGAGGTTTTACTTCTCGAGAAGTTTTGTTGCTTCACTCTCGAGCGATCGAAGTCCTCTTCCACTGACTTTAAGGTTAACAGAGGATCGGAAGCCTTTAGTTTTGCTAAAGCAACACTAACTCGATTACAATAGCTTACTTCATTGTGCGGGTATGGTTTTCCTCATAGTTTTGAGCGGACCTTTGAGATCTTCCAAAAGTTGACCAAAGTAGTCCATCTTTTCCGTTGGATCTCTAAAGAAGGCAAGCTTGATCTGATCCCATATCGAAGATCATCTTGTTAAGATCCTTGATCTTCTCATCAAGGCCAAATACAAAAGCTTCCTTTTGGCTACGCTCAAAATCGAGGTCTTCTCCGCTCGTTCAAGTGCTGATTTTTACGCACGAGTAGATAAACAAAATTAATGTACTCTTTACAATTGGAGTTATGGAATCTGGTTAGGTCTCAGGCCGTTACCTTTGATTTTCTTCTCACAAGAGTCGAAAACCTCTTTTTGCCTGGTCATCGCATGCTCGATCGACCGGTCCTTACTCTGATTTTCTTCCCTCAGCTTTATTATTAGGGCTTCTTTGGCCTTGATCTCTTCTTTAATTTTCTCTAAATCTATCAAATATGATAGAAAGAGAAGGATAGTCTATAAGGAGAATCAAGATAATAAACATTAGGAGATCAAAAAGAAAATTGTACTTACTTCTCAGATCGGAGTGTTTTTGCTCCAAAATTTTTATTCGCTGGGTCAGTCCTCCGATCACAGCATAGTTTTCGACCAAATGCTACAAAAACAAAAATTCCTTTCTTTAGCAAGCTTTCAAAGCAACTGCAAAAGAAAGAGTTGTAAGGATGGTCGTAGAACACTTACCCGAATTGCTATATCATTATATTCGGAAAAGATGGTATCTGGACCAAGCTTGGCTTGATGGTCCGATATCTTTCCCCATGCTTAATCAAGTTCCTTATCCTCGATAAATCGGGGAGAAAAAAGGAATTTGTTAACCTGAGAAGTATTTCCTGGAGGAGGTGGAACTGTTGAGGGTCTCTAGGGATGACTACCTCAGGAGAAGGAGTAAGGATTACTAGAGGATCTGAGCGAGATCTTGAAACCCGCTCGGGGCTTCTTTGCTACTTCATCATCGGTAGTTTTGCTTTAGGAGTATCACGGTGGGAGCCTCCACGACCACCTCTACCTCGGGAACTTTTTCTGAGGGTGCTCTGATCGGACACGGCCAGGAACACGTAAGATCTAAAACGAGAGAGAGAAGGTAAGGAAGATCCAAGGTATGTATAAATCGACCTCTTCATTTTATATATATACCTTGTTGTTTTTCCGAATTTACCCTTGTAGCGCATCGAAGTGAAGTTCGTTGCGTGGCCTTCCTCTTCTTATCAAGCGATTTCACGGTTCTAAACCGGTAGGGTTGACTAGATCTTGCACATCCAGCGATCGAAATCGGGCGATATCGCGACCATTTGGTCGAGGTCACGATCGCGGGTCGGTAGATGTAGATTCGTCTACCTCCACAACGATGGCCTCGGTGAGGCCGGAGGGTTCTCGGCGACCTTCTTTGGAAGGTACGACGACCGCCTAAATTCATCACCAAAGATAGTTAGGCGATGAACATAATTTATCCGAATATTATTTGTGTTGGTTACCTACCTCTGGAGGGTGACATCTGTGTGGTCGAAGGAGGTTGGATCATCAAATGGCTCACATCTTTGGTGGTCTCTTTGATTCTCAACCCAACCGACTACACATCAAAGAGGGTTTATGGTATACCGATAAAAATAATATGTACGATAACAAGACAAGATTGATGTTTTTACCTTAAGTCTTTCAATCCTCTCTTAGTGAAACGGCCGCTAAGATCCAGAAAACTAGCCTTATCGCCGAGCTCTCGTGTGAATCATCTTGATCCGGCTTCTAATCTCATCGAGTAGATAGAGTAAAGGTAAAATGAAAGAGTTAAGAAATAATCAAGCTGAAATAGGTAAACTAGTCGGAATCATTAAAATAGCTTACCATCTTTAGAGTCTCTGGTCGTATCATCACGACCAATGTACGAGCATCTTATGTGCTCGGGCCTTCAAAAGCTAACCCGTGCGTGGAAAAATCCTTCACCACATGCCAAGATATTAGACCTTTGACACTAAGAAGCTTGATTGCTTGACCCATTTCCTACATTTCCCTCTTTCTCAGAGGAGCGCCATCTCGGATTCTCGACCGCCTTCTTACGAATAATAAAGGAAGTCTTTCTTCGTGATCTTCATATAGAATCAGCTCTTCTTCCACGGCGACCACGAAGATTTTGAGTACATAAAAATGTACTCATCGACTTTTCCATCATGGAGACGCAAGGTGCACTCTCGGGCATCCCAATCGCTTTTCGGACTTTGTCATCCCGTAGTAGTACTGAATAGATCCGGATCTGCTTTGGAATCCCCAAATGCGCTTCGCAGAGATAGATAAAAATACTAAGATTGGCGATGGCATTGGGAGCAATTCACCAATTCAACTCCATAATACTCCAAAACTTGAGGAAGGAAGGAGTGAATTGGTAGCGAAATCCGCATTCGATATATGCGAGAAAAACAGAATTTCTCCATCTTCATCTGCTCGGGAATGCTCCCCAAACGCGGATCTCAAGAAATCACATCCTTCTTTGGGAGCATCCGATCTTCTCAGATTCTCCAACTTTTTCTCACTTAGGTGGAAACCGACCGGTTGGTGATTGATCCGACATGGTTAGGTTCTTTTGGGTGAGAAAAGCAAAGGAGGTCGGAGGTAGTTTTTACTCGGAAGATGAGAAATGAAAGGAGGAAGTGAAAAACCTAAGTTTACAAAGGGTTTTATAAGCTTGAAATCCTAAACCGTAATCTGGAGTTACCCAAAAAGTCCAACGGACACGAAACTCTTCAAATCCCAAGGCAAAGTTCTCAACTTTAAAGTGAATACAAAGCGCTTCAAATGCCTTTGTATTTAATAAGCGTCATCCGATACGATTTCATCGGAAGAAAGGTGTTCACACGACCTATTCATTTAAAGTTCGGGGCTGGTAGCGAGGATTAAAACCTCTATATATTATCTTTAATATATAAAAGACCATATGTCTTCATGGTCGTAACCTTTGAGGTGCACGACCTCCGGTCGTAGAGATTCCAGAGGTTACATAATGGGTACCGGTCGAACGAAGGCCCAAGCCAAGCTTCCACCGGAGAAGCGCTCGTAGAAGGTAAGGCTGATTCCAAGGTATATTCTCTACCGTATGATGAATGGAACACGTGCATATTCCATCGGCGTATCTTATCCAAGACACACGATGAACAACCTCCGTGCGGTTATATGTTTCATAGACATATAACGCCAAGCGGTGATCTGTATCAACCTTCACTTGACTCAGACGGGCACGGCGCCGCATCAGGCGCCTTCTCGGAGTAATGCGCCACCTCTTGAGGGCTATTTAAAGATGGAACACAGGCGGATCAAGGAGAGGGGAAAAAAAGGCAACAGAAGAAGGAAGACAAAAAGCATAAGCCATAGATTCGTGTAATAGTTTGAGTTAGCAAGAGGGCAAGCAGAGTCCTTAGGCTATACCTTGTAAATTCAGTTCATATTAATAAAAAGCGGTCCATTATTCACGAGATTTCCCACGTCATTTTCTCCTTTCTATTTTCGTAAGATCGACGTATTGATCGTCGACACTCGGGTTCCCCGCAAATGTGAAGGGGAAAATTCCGAGGATCCTCAATGGAGGGAAACAATATTAAAGTGTATTAGTGTGCCTTTATTGCCTTGAAAAAAATCCTCCTCTATTACATGGGGGTAAGAACCAATTTATAGTGTCCTAAAGAGGGTACAGGAGATTGCGTTTCTACCCCTAAAAAGGCCCCAGGCTAGTAGGGGCTACAGGATCTCTATGCCTTCCTATGCGTAGCCTCCGGTGTATGGTGGGCCTTCCTGGGCTTGGTCCACCGCGCCTGTGTACTCCTGGTCCATAAGTGGTCTTGTACCCCCTTTGCTCCATGTCGGGCGACCCCAGAGTAGGACCCCCAGGAACACCCCTGGCTCCATGTGAGGTGGTGTGGGGTGGGGTCCCTGAAGAATCTAGACCTCATTTTAGTGTTTTGGTAATTAAATACAACCATGTATTGTGAACTAACTTGTTTTATCAAATGATAAAAAAGGTTAGTCTCGAATAAAGATAAAGAGCATTAAAGGTGCTGAAGTTTTGGATATCAACATCATCTAGCTCAAGGCAAAAGTATCTAGTCAAATAGGATCTTTTCATAGTTTTACCGGTCTAGGAGTATGAAAGATAAAAGATCGGATTGCTAGTGTAGGTAGCTATACTATGAAGAGGGATCAATAGCTAGTAGCTTGATAGCAAAGTGTGCCACAATACTCAAACCCACTTGGCTGAATCTTGGATTTCTTTGTGATCTTTCGGCCACAATTCTTATGTTCTTTAATTATTGGCCGGACTGACCGTTGTTGGAGGGCCGGACTATCCAGACCCCCAGTTCATCTTTGCAGTCAGCTTTTTCCAAAGAGCTCCTACTTTGCATTTCTGCTGGCCGAACTGACCACAAGTATAAGTCCGGACTGACTGGACCCCTGGCCTGAGTAGGATGGTCAGCTTTTTCCAAAAAAACTCTTTTTGGCTTCAACTCTTCTCTATTTTGCTATTCGGACTGACCATTGTTGGAGGGTCGGACTGATCGAACCTCTGAGTCTTTGAAGCGGCCAGCTTTTTCCAGAGAAGGGTGTTTTCGGGTCTTTCTACGTATTTCTTCATGCCAAACTGACCGCAAGTGTAACCCTAGATTGACCAAACTCCCGGTCAGTGTAGTACGGTCAGCTTTTTCTAGTAGCAAGTATCTTCTAGTTTGAAATCTTTGAACCCGGTCTGACCACACCTTGAGTGGGCAGACTGACCGGGCCTAGTATAATGGATTGTTTCTGTAGCATTAATTACTGCAGAGTTCACCGTTATACTGTAGTCCGGTCTGACCGGCCCAGTGCCTGCGGACTGACCGGACTTGCTGTTTTTACACAGTCACAAATGCCAACGGCTAGCAAAGTGGATGGAGGTTATAAATACCTCACCTACTACAGCAAGGGTTTTTTTAGAAACTCAATTGAATACTCTTGAGTCCTTTTCTTCTCCTTCTACTCCTTAAGAGCTAAAGCTCCATGTTGCAAACATTGTAGAGATTTCTCCAAGTGCAATTGAGTTGAGTTTGATTCTTGTGGCACTTGAGCATCTTCAAGCGAATTGTTATTGGTTTATTACTCTTGGAGCTTGTCGCCTCTTTACGGCTTGAAGAAGGTCATTCGGTGATCTTCTCAAGAAGCTTGTGAGAAGACCCGGGTGTTTATGAATGTTGGAGCTCACCTTTTCGGAGGGGACAAGAGCTACCTCTAGTGATCGAGGGGTGTGCTCGTGTGGAGCCTGCTTGATTCGTTCAAGCTTCCTCAACATGGATTAGTGGAGACCGGCAAGTCTCTGGGACCATGGGAAAAACATCGATTGTCTCCATATTGTGGTTTATCTCTTTTATTTATATATAGATTTCATATCTTAATTAGGTTGTTTGGCTTTATCTAGAGTGAGTAATGCACTTAGAAAGATTTAAATTATTCATGCTTTGAATTGTGAAATTGAATTTCATAGCATTACTTGCTAAAAATATGTTTTTTAGCCTAAAGTTTTAAAAACCGCCTATTTACCCCCCTCTAATCGGTTATCCTTGATACTACAAATGGTACCAGAGTTTAGTCTCTCATCTTTTGGGCTTTACCGCCTAGAGAGAAAATGATGGCTAGTGAGAGATTTTTTATTGGTAAAGCACTAAAAATATGTTTTTAGCCTAAAATTTTAAAAACCACCTATTCACCCCCTCTAATCGGTTATCCTTGATACTACAAGTGGTACCAGAGCTTAGTCTCTCATCTTTTGGGCTTTATCGCCTAGAGAGAAAATGATGGCTAGTGAGAGATTTTTTATTGGTAAGGCACCACAATTTTATAACACAAATTATGCATATTGGAAGGTTCGTATTGAAGGGATACGGGTAGGCTACGCTAGCTGGCAATTCAAAAATTCTAACACGTAAATCAGGAAGCCATGTAAGCAAGAGAACATAGATCGTTACCACTAGACGTACAATGCATCGGAAGAAAAGTTGGAGCAGCCTGATCCAACGTAGAGCATGTCGATGTAGTGATCATAGTCGATCGTCCAGCGTCCTCAATGTCGATCGTCACCTCTAGTAACCAATCGTGTTCCTTGTTGAAGATCGTGGATCATCCTCGTTCAACACAACAGCAATCGTAGCAGCGCCTCTATAGTATTCACATGTCCAAGGATGGAACAACGTACGCCGGTGTGCTAGTACCAACTCGTACGGTAGGGCTCTCGAGAAGATGGCGGCTATGGTTTCGATGGAGCAACTCATATCGTTCTCGCCTCTCATCCCAACAGCCTTATGCATCCCCTTATATAGGCCCCATGAAGGTTCCTATCTAAATATGTTTGTTCCAACCCATTAAGTATGTGACTCTGTAGGTTCATGCATATTCGGTTGTGATTCGAAAACTCTTTTCCGACCACAAGTCGTTAGTGGTTTCTAGTAGGACATAATGATTCCCGAATACAGATAAATTATATCGAACAAACCTTAATGCAATATGACACACGACCAAGTCCTTATCACTTATGATCGGCTCATATATCTATACGACTAGCTCATATTTAGCCATGATTAGTTCGTAATTCTTTACGACCAGTTTACGACCACTTAGTAATTGTATTTGACCAAACTACGACCAGATCGTATCTTATAGAACTAAATGACCTGCTTGTGTATTCTCCCTTTGCCTCACGATATTTGGTTGAACTCCAGGTGAGATATATTGCCATCCATGGACTGTTCAATACTTTCTTAATCAAGTGACGGATAATTTCATGTGATCGACTCTTCGACCACTAGTGGTATGGTCATGCACTTTCTTTATCCGACCACATCGAGGAGCCTAGAGATATCTCTTCTGTTATGTTAGGAGGGGCAAATCCCATATCCAACTAGTTATATCCCTCCGTATTTTTCATAGTATATCCGAAAGCTACCTTTATAACTACCCAATTACGAAGTAGCGTTTGTGATGAGTTGTTGTCGTCTCGATCTTTCGATGAGAAGGATAAATTTCGATTGGATGATGATCAACTCTCACGATCCAGGATACGAACGCAGTACGTACGAACCAAGCAATCGCTGAACTAATCACCGAGTCGTTATCAACCGTGCCAAAGACCCGATTGACCTGATCACGAGGATCAATTCCTGCAAGCAATCGAAGAACAAGCAAGAACAAAGTAACGAGCAATCTGAATTGCAAATATATAATTGAGTTCAAAAGGTGGGATTCCGCAGAGGTTCTTTACGGTTGGTCTAGTCGACACAAGCGAAGAACAAGAGTTTTCACAATGGAAAAAGTAAGCAAACGAAATCCCCCAAACCCTAATGGCGGCGGCCACTATGTATAGGAGGGAGAGGTGAAAGAAGGGGGCGGTGGTACTGTTCATGTGTGAATAGTAACCACGTGAACAGTACGGGCCGCCTAGGGTTATAAGGCCCATGGGCCCAAGTTCGACTCAAAAACAGCATCTAACTCTTTTGACGATTGCGGTGCGCTCGAAAGGAATTTGGAGGTGAGGCTGGATCCGTTGGAAAGAGGACGAAATAAGATTTCAATCAAGTACTCGCGCGCCTCAAACGGAGTCCGTATGTGAAAGTTATGCACATTTGAAGTCGGTATTGTCTCCGGTGGCCGAATTGGATTGCACAAGCTTCTCTTCGTGATCAGCTCTTAAGTTCCTAATTGAAAGAAGATCACATGCATTAGGTACTAGCATATTCTTATTAGAAACAAAATGCACTCCTAGAAACGAAGTTATCTGATGGTTCAATTGACGTGCACGAGCTCTTGTGATTGAACCTTGCAAGTGCATAGGTTCAGATCTATTGTGAGGAGTGTTGGTTGTATGCATGGAAGTGATGTCCTTATCATCCTCCCCTTCTTGCATTTGAGTCGTCCTCGACTCAAGCTCATCTTCTCCACCCAAATATGGCTTCAAATCTGCAATGTTAAATGCGGGACTAACCCCGAACTCTGCAGGTAGATCAAGCTTATATGCATTATCATTCATCTTAGCTAACACTTTGAATGGACCATCAGCTCTAGGCATCAACTTAGACTTTCTCAATTCAGGAAATCTATCTTTACGCAAATATAACCAAACGAGATCACGAGTTCAAGCGTTAAACTCTTTCTACTACGACTACCGGCAACCTTTTACTTAGCATTCATGCGCTCTATATTTTCTTTAGTTGTTTCATGTAGTTTAAGGACAAATTCAGCACGCTTCTTAGCATCTAAATTTACTTTTTCAAAAGTAGGCATAGGCAATAAATCAATAGGAGCGCGAGGATTAAAGCCATATACTACCTGAAAAGGGCTCATTTTTATGGTAGAATGCAGCGATCTGTTGTAAGCAAACTCTACATGAGGTAAGCATTCTTCCCACAACTTTAAGTTCTTTTTCAAAATAGCCCTAAACATAGTGGATAACGTGCGGTTGACAACTTCAGTTTGTCCATCCGTTTGGGGATGACAAGTAGTAGAAAATAGTAGCTTGGTCCCCAATTTCGCCCAAAGGGTGCGCCAAAAGTGACTCAAAAACTTCGCATCTCGATCTGAAACAATGGTATTGGGCACTCCATGTAGTGAACGATCTCTCGAAAAAAACAAATTAGCAACATTTGTAGCATCATCGTTCTTATGACAAGGTATAAAATGGGCCATTTTAGAAAATCTATCCACAACAACAAAAACACTATCTCTTCCCTTCTTTGTTTTAGGCAGTCCTAAGATGAACTCCATTGAAATATCCTCCCAAGGAACACTAGGCACAGGAAGAGGCATATATAAACCGTGTGGATTAAGTCGGGACTTAACTTTATTGCATGTAGTGCAGCGAGACACATAGCGCTCAACGTCGCGCCTCATTCGAGGCCAATAGAAGTGCTCGGCCAGAATGTCCTCAGTCTTCTTGACACCGAAGTGTCCCATCAATCCTCCGCCATGCGCCTCCTGTAACAATAAAAGTCGAACGGAGCTAGCTGGAATGCATAGCTTGTTAGCTCTAAACAAGAATCCATCTTTCAACACAAATTTATTCCAACTCTTTCCCTCTGTACAATTCAGCATGCATCTGTAAAAGTATCATCTTGAGCATAAAGTTCTTTAATTGTTTTCAGCCCAAAAATTCGACAATCAAGTTGAGATAACATGGTATAACGCCTAGACAAAGCATCAGCAATAACATTCTCTTTCCCTTTCTTGTGTTTGATAACATATGGGAACGATTCAATGAACTCTACCCATTTAGCATGTCGACGATTCAGTTTACTTTGACTACGAATGTGTTTTAAAGATTCATGATCTGAGTGTATAACGAACTCTTTAGGCCATAAATAATGCTGTCATGTTTCTAACGTTCGAACGAGAGCAAATAATTCCTTATCATAAGTAGAATAGTTCAAACAAGGCCCACTCAATTTTTCGCTAAAATAAGCAACAGGTTTACCTTCTTGTAGTAACACACCTCCAATCCCAATTCCACTAGCATCACATTCAAGCTCAAAGGTCTTACCAAAATCAGGAAGTTGGAGAAGTGGTGCGTGTGTGAGCTTCTCTTTCAGAAGGTTGAATGATTGTTCTTGTGTAGTGCCCCAATGGAAAGGAGCACCTTTCTTGGTGAGCTCATTCAATGGTGCGGCAATGGTGCTGAAATCTTTGACGAAGCGTCGATAAAATCCAACAAGTCCATGAAAACTCTGCACTTGTGTGACCGTGTTAGGAGTCGGCCAACTCTTTATAGCCTCGATCTTAGCTTGATCAACTTCAATGCCCTGTGGAGTAACAACATAGCCAAGAAACGATACTCGATTGGTGCAAAAAGTGCACTTCTCAAGGTTACCAAATAAACGTGTATCTCGTAGAACATTAAAAACAGAACGTAAGTGATCAAGATGTTCCTCAAGTGACTTGCTATATATCATTATGTCATCAAAATATACCACCACGAATTTCCTAATAAAAGCACGCAAAACTTCGTTCATCAATCTCATGAAAGTACTAGGCGCATTAGTTAAACCGAAAGGCATCACTAACCACTCATATAGACCGAACTTAGTTTTGAACGCTGTTTTCCATTCATCTCCTAATTTCATACGAATTTGGTGATATCCACTCATAAGTCAACTTTGAAATCACAGTGAGCCACTTAATTCTTCAAGCATGTCGTCTAACCTAGGAATAGGGTGACGATATCGAATGGTAATATTATTGATAGCTCTACAATCAACACATATACGCCATGAGCCATCTTTCTTTGGAACCAAAAGTACAGGAACAGCACATGGACTAAGGCTCTCGCGTACATACCCTTTGTCAAGCAAGTCTTGAACTTGACACTCAATCTCCTTAGTCTCCTCCGGGTTTGTTTGGTATGGCGCGCGGTTGGGTAGGGAAGCTCCTGGGATGAAGTCAATCTGATGCTCAATGCCCCTAATTGGGGGCAGCCCCGGCGGTACTTCACTTGGAAATATATCATGATACTCCTGCAAAAGATGAGCAACAGCAGGAGGCAAGGAAGGGGGCATATCCTCAAATGAAAACAAAGCTACCTTGCACACTAAAGCATAGCAAACAAAATGACCAGCTTTTACCTCACTAATATCAGACTTTGTAGCTAACAAAACAGAACCTTTCAATTTAATTTCACCTTTCTTCGAACTAGGTTCCTTCTTCTTGTGTGGTGCAAGTTCTTTAGCTACAATCTGATTTTCACTTTTGCTACTCTCTTTTTCTCTATTAGCTCTATCTAATTCATCTTTTAAAATTGCTTCTGGAGACATGGTCAGCAAAGTCACTCGCTTTCCTTTTGATATGAGAGTGTATTGATTTGTCCTACCATGATGCACAGTATCTTTATCATATTACCATGGTCTACCTAATAGTAATGAACAGGCTTGTATAGGTACGACATCGCAATCAGCATAATCATGATATGAACCAATAGAAAAGTGTACTATCACAATGCGAGTTACCTTCAGCTTACCACATGAATTAAACCATTGAATGTAGTAAGGACGAGGGTGTTGTTATGTGGTCAAGGCAAGCTTCTCAACCATATCAATGCTAGCCAAATTGTTGCAACTTCCTCCATCAATAATCACACGATAAGAACGCTCATTGACCATAAATTTTGTTTGAAACAGATTGTGGCGTTGATTCTATTCCGCACGCTCCATTTGAGCACTCAGGACACGCCTCACAATTATGCTTAAAAACTTATCACTTGTTTCAGCTCCAAAACATTCTTCGTCGTGTTCAGATTCATATTGCTCGTCTGCGGGGTCAGTTACAAATAATGCATGTTCTTCATCAATATCACTAGCTGAGGTATACTCACCATCATCTCGAACAAGAAGTGCTCGCTGATTTGGGCAATCTCTCATCATGTGCCTGAAGCCTTTGCATCGATGGCATTGTATGTCTCGCGTTCTCCCGGTGGAAGCAAGCGAAGTAGAACTCTTAGCTTCTCGAAGCGAAGTTGATTTGCTTGCGTCGAGGCTCGGGAGTGGGAGTGGTGCTTGCTGGTTGCCCACGGCCCGAGGGGTAGGGGATGGTTAGGAGTGGCGGGGACAACGGAGGTGATGCCTGCCAAGCTGCGCTGATTACGCCTACCGCAAAGAAACTCCATGAGCCTCGGGGCGAGGCTGTCTTCCTGCACTTCACATTTAGCTTTGCAAGCAAGATGGAACAAACGGGTGATAGAATTATACTCCTTATAATCTAAAATGTCCTGAATGTTCCGATTAAGCCATCCTAAAAATCTAGCCATTTTAGCATCTTCAGTTTCTTCCAAACCACAACGTAACAAACCAATTTGCATTTCTTGATAGTAATCTTCTACGGTGTTACTACCTTGTCTTAAACGTTGTAATTTATTTAGCAAATCACGAGAATAATATGAAGGCACAAATCTAGCTCTCATAGCTCTCTTCAAAGCATCCCATGTTCTAGGTATGTGTTGTTCATTACGGCACAATTCATTCCACTAAATAGATGCAAAATCAGTGAACTCACTAGTAGCAGCCCTAACCCTTTTATTTTCAGGAAATTCATGGCATGCAAATTTTTGATCTACGGCTACCTCCCATGTGAGATAAGCATCAGGATCATATTTGCCAGCAAAAGGAGGTATAGTGAATTTAATTTTTCCAAATGCATCATTATGATCACGTACCTCACGTGGTGGGTCTCTTCTCATACCTTGTCGATTGAAGCGTCGTTATCGATGGTCACGATCATTGATGGGATTGAAACCACCATCAGACTCTGTATCAGCAACATATGGGTTTGCTTCATCTTCTACCTCATCGGCCAATGAGCTAGCAACAAATGGGTTACGATGTGGTTGTGCAATGTTGACAGCAGCAGGAGGTGGAGCTCTCTCAAGCTGCTCCACACGTGTAGAAATCACAGCAAGGTCGTTATTGGTGCGATCTAGAACCCCCTCAATACGCTCTGAATGTTGATTCAACAGGCGTGAAAAGCGTTGCATGATGTCTTTCGTGCGAAGCGTGAGAGGTGCATCGTCCTCAATGTTGGTCCTACTCCCTTGTGACCCTAAACCTGCCATTGTTAGTAACAACAAAGAAAATACACGAGTGTATAAAATTCCCTATGAACTACTAGGTTCTGGTGGTCACAAGTCACACACGCTCAAGCTCTTACTAAGCTCTTGCAAATTCTTACCAAAGCAAACAGGTGGTGCAACCGGTGGCTGGTTCGTGATAAGCGTGACACAAGTGATGAGCAAAGCGATTGCAAGGGTGCAGTACCTGTTCGGTTAGTTGAGCTTGGACAGTTGTAATATATGTAGCAAGGATTAGCAACAATCAAATCAGTAATGCAAGCTGAAAAATCATCCAACGTCGGTTAGTGCTGGTCCTAGGCTAGACCGTACTAGAGACGCGAGCCTAGAACACAAACGAAAGCACGGTGCGGTAGAAGCTCGAAAAAGGATGTCGTCTTCACGGGAAACCTTAGAATCACTAACAAAAGGGCTCTGTCAATTTTGAACAAATGTTGAGAAACTTTTTTTTGTCGCTCCTTTTTCTCTTTTTTTTTGCAAATGTGCACCTCACTCAAAACTGTTCAAAGTCCTCTTCCAAGTCTAGGGAGGTATATGGGTCACAAACTTTTTCTAAAATGTAGGGGTAAAAAGGTAATTAAAAGATACTCTCTCTCTCTCTAAACTTTGATTTTTTTAATCGCGTTGCCGAAGTCAGATGAATCTTATGTTTCCTTCTGGCAGCACGAAAACAACCTCTTTTTTTCTTTTTTTTTCTCTGTCAACAAATCAAAACGACCCCCTTTGTTCTTGGTTAGGGTTTCCCTTGGTGTGGCGGCGGCAGGATGATAGTGGCTTGCCGCGGCAGGAGGATGGTGGCCACGGTAGGGCGCGGCAAGGGATGGCGGCAGCACTGGTGGTCGCGACAACGGCTCTGGTGGTCGCGGCGGCGCGAAGGCAGAGACGGTAGCGGCTCTGCCGGGCGCGGGAAAGATTGACAACAGTGGAAGTAGGCGGCAGATTGAACCCAAACGCAACGGTGCGACCAAACGTGAGCAGAACTCGAAACTCTAAAGAAACTATACACTAAGACCAGCAAAAGACATGATGATGCAATCGAAAGTTCAACAATGCAATGTACTGAAAAGAAAGATGCAATGGCGCAATTGGTCTTGGACTGATAGGTGATCTGCTCCTATAATTTTTTTGGCTTTTTTTTTGGACTTTGAATTAAGCAACCTAACTACGAAAAAGCGATAAATTCTCACGGGCAACCTTGAGCTCTGATACCACTTGATGAGCTGTTGTCGTCCCGATCTTTCGATGAGAAGGATAAATTTCGATTGGATGATGATCAACTCTCACGATCTAGGATACGAACGCAGTACGTATGAACCAAGCAATCGCTGAACTAATCGCTGAACTAGACGTACAATGCATCGGAAGAAAAGTTGGAGCAGCCTGATCCAACGTAGAGCATGTCGATGTAGTGATCATAGTCGATCGTCCAGCGTCCTCAATGTCGATCGTCACCTCCAGTAACCAATCGTGTTCCTTGTTGAAGATCGTGGATCATCCTCATTCAACACAACAGCAATCGCAGCAGCGCCTCTATAGTATTCACATGTCCAAGGATGGAACAACATACGCCGGTGTGCTAGTACCAACTCGTATGGTAGGGTTCTCGAGAAGATGGCGGCTATGGTTTCGGTGGAGCAACTCACATCGTTCTCGCCTCTCATCCCAACAGCCTTATGCATCCCCTTATATAGGCCCCATGAAGGATCCTATCTGAATATGTTTGTTCCAACCCGTTAAGTATGTAACTCTGTAGGTTCATGCATATTCGGTTGTGATTCGAAAACTCTTTTCCGACCACAAGTCGTTAGCGGTTCCTAGTAGGACATAACGATTCCCGAATACATATAAATTATATCGAACAAACCTTAATGCAATATGATACATGACCAAGTCCTTATCACTTATGATCGGCTCATATATCTATACGACTAGCTCATATTTAGTCATGATCAGTTCGTAATTCTTTATGACCAGTTTACGACCACTTAGTAATTGCATTTGATCAAACTATGACCAGGTCATATCTTATAGAACTAAATGACCTGCTTGTGTATTCTCCCTTTACCTCATGATATTTGGTTGAACTCCAGGTGAGATATATTGCCATCCATGGACTGTTCAATACTTTCTTGATCAAGTGACGGATAATTTCATGTGATCGACTCTTCGATCACTAGTGGTATGGCCATGCACTTTCTTTATCCGACCACGTCGAGGAGCCCAGAGATATCTCTTCTGTTATGTTAGGAGGGGTAAATCCCTCCGTATGTTTCATAATATATCCGAAAGCTACCTTTATAACTACCCAATTACGAAGTAGCGTTTGTGATGAGCTGTTGTCGCCCCGATCTTTCGATGAGAAGGATAAATTTCGATTGGATGATGATCAACTCTTACGATCCAGGATACGAACGCAGTACGTACGAACCAAGCAATCGCTGAACTAATCACCGAGTCGTTATCAACCGTGCCAAAGACCCGATTGACCTGATCACGAGAATTAATTCCTACAAGCAATCGAAGAATAAGCAAAAACAAAGTAACGAGCAATCTGAATTGCAAATATATAATTGAGTTCAAAAGGTGGGATTCCGCAGAGGTTCTTTACGGTTGGTCTAGTCGACACAAGCGAAGAACAAGAGTTTTCACAATGGAAAAAGTAAGCAAACGAAATCCCCCAAACCCTAATGGCGGCGGCCACTATGTATAGGAGGGAGAGGTGAAAGAAGGAGGCGGTGGTACTGTTCACACATGAATAGTAACCACATGAACAGTACAGGCCGCCTAGGGTTACAAGGCCCATGGGCCCAAGTTGGACTCAAAAACATCATCTAACTCTTTTGACGATTGCGGTGCTCTCGAAAGGAATTTGGAGGTGAGGCTGGATCCGTTGGAAAGAGGATGAAATAAGCTTTCAATCAAGTACTCGTGCGCCTCAAACGGAGTCCGTATGTGAAAGTTATACATGTTTGAAGTCGGTGTTGTCTCCGGTGGCCGAATTGGATTGCACAAACTTCTCTTCATGATCAGCTCCTAAGTTCCTGATTAAAAGAAGATCACATGCATTAGGTAGTAGCATATTCTTATTAGAAACAAAATGCACTCCTAGAAACGAAGTTACCTGATGGTTCAATTGACGTGCACGAGCTCTTGTGATTGGACCTTGCAAGTGCATAGGTTCAGATCTATTGTGAGGAGTGTTGGTTGTATGCATGGAAGTGATATCCTCATCAGTTTGGTAATCCCTATATGTACTATTACACATGTAGGAAACCATGCTGATCTCATGTCTAAGGATTATACATCATCATTGCTTGAGACCAACTGATGACACATAAAATCATAATAATTTCAATAGTGTCTCAAGGTGGGGTCAATCCAACACTATGTTCTCTAACATGTGTTCACATTATTGATTCGATATCCCTATATCCATGATCGGTGAAACATGGTCATCAATCAATACATGTGTTGGTCGATAAGTCACTAGTGTTCCGACCAGCGACATCCGACTAGCGATACATTTAGAATGACATCATATAAGTTAAAGAGCTTCACCAACAAGTCACATACTTGTTAATCTTTATAAATGATAATTAATTCAAAGAACATAATAACATTTATTCTATAACTCATAAATATAGACGTGATACAATCATCTCTATGATTGTCTTTAGGGCATATCACCAACATGTATGACCATTTACCTTAAGGCCATGAGCTCAAGTATATGGTGAATTGTAGGAGAGGGTTTTGTTATGCCAATTGATACCAATCATCTTACCGATTTAGATGAACGGAACACTCTCCTAAATGTTCAAGCAATGAATGTTTTTATGGTACCTTGAACACGAATGAATTAAATAGAGTGAGTTCTTTTGAGGCTCACGATATTTTGAAAACTCCCTCCGAAATTCATGAGGGAAAATATGCGGTCATGGAGACCAATTTGCATATGCTTAAAATCAAATATGAGACATTCATCATGTTACCACATGAAAATATTAATGAAATATGCTCAAGGTTGAACAACTTAGTGAATGAACTCAAAGGCCTTGGTTTGACACTAACCGATCTTGATGTTGTAAGAAAAATGCTTACGGCTCTACCGGACAAGTATGGGACATTGGTGACATTGTTTCTAAACTCTTTCGATTTATCAAGTATGACTCCTACCTGCCTCTTGGGTAATCTTATCACCAATAAGCAATACAAAAAGGACAAGGAAGATTTCTTATAGCAAGTTGCCTCTAAGAAAAAGAACATTGCTTTCAATGCTAAGGCAGAGTCATATGATGAGAGTGTCGGAAGTGAAGATGATGATTCCGACGAAGAGATGGTTCTTCTTGTAAGAAGAATGAGTAAATTCATGAAGAGATGCTCAAATCGAAGCCACCACTTACTTGGAGCCTTTGGTGGCCTTCGCGCACCCATCGCCCCGTGCGAGCGGGACAATAGTGGCCCTCATCCTGGCCGAGGCGCACGCCTGGCTTGGTGCCTTCGGCCTTCTTGGGGCATTCACCAGATTGCTTTGGCCGGTGAGTCCCCCTCGACAGATACGAATTGTGTTTCCTACTCCAACTCATATTTCTACTCCCACACGGAGTCTTTCATGTATAACTATATATATATCCCTGTAGTCCGTAGGAAGAGCAAAAGCTTCATTGTAAACATCTCCTCATATAGCGATATTGCCTTTATACGCCCGTGGTTTTTCCCAAAAGGGTTTTCTACATAAAATTCATGTCTCTCATTCCTATTTTTTATGCATTATTTACAACAATCAGGAATGCACTCGAGACTCAAGAGCGGTTGCATAATGATTGTTGAGGTGTACTCTCATTGGAACTATTCAAAAGCCATGAGATAAAGTGGCTAGTAATATCCGAGAATAGATGGCATGTTTGGCATGGCTGCACTTTTCTAAAAAGCAGCTTCTGGTTGGGCTATATAGGTGAAGGGCTAAACGACTGAGTTAAAGATGTTTGGTATTTGGTAGTCTAGCTTTTAGGTCGGTGGCCGGTTGTTCTAAGTTGGGTAATGTCTTAAATGCCTCTGAGACAAATAACAACAATTAACGATAATTAACAACAATTAATGATAATTGACAACAATTGACGATAATTAACAACAATTATCGATGGCGGCGGCTGGAGGAGGTCAGGGCGGCATAGAGCGGTGACGGCCGGAGGCGACGCCGGGGATGGCATTGAGCGGCGGCACCAGGGGAGGCGAGGCCCAAGGTGGCACCGAGGAAGGCTGTCATGGTGGCGCGGAACTCGCCGCGGGCAGGCGGCGGCGGCACATGGCGGCTCAGGGCGCTAACCCCTAGCGCCGCCGCTCCATCTATGTACGAGGCCAAGGGGGCACGGGTGGGGAATGGGGGGTTGGGGTTTTATACCTGGTATGAGGGGATTGATTTTGTTCAACTCTAAGAACAAAGTCGGAACCTCAACCCGCCGAAGCCGTGGGAAGCTACCCTAAGCGGGCTTCCCGCTTCCAGTTTCTCCACGTTAAAGACTGTTGTATGCCTTTCTAAAAACAGCTAGTGAAAGCCGCCCGTTTGGGACGATTTTCGCCCTTGTATAGCCGGAGCAGTCCGACCATACGTGTGATCAGTGGCTGTGTCAAAAAGAACAATTTCTTTGCCTGCACTCTAAAAGCCAGCCCGACCCAACCCTTTGTACATGATCAGCAAAAGCACTGGCGCTAGCTGCGACCTTTTTCCTCTTGTGTCATCAATTATATATCTTCTCCGATCATCACCACCTAATTCTCCTCATTTTCTTTTCCTTGTCATCGGAAAAAGGAAAATATCATATCATCACCTAATAAATGGCAACCACCAGTGGTACCGTCCTCCCTATATAACTCTCCCTCTCACATTATATGAGCACTGGCCGTGCTAGCTAGCTATTACTACTTTCCCCATATATCACCTGCATTGCAGATCGAAGAGTGAGATATGGGAGGAGCACACTGCCTCGCATTGCTCCTGTTCTTTGGCACGGTGCTCGTACTGCCACAGCTGCTGCTCGCCGGCACGACGAGATACTACACCTTCAATGTACATACCGTGTTCATGCATTTCAAGCAAGCATGCATCCATACATACACCAGTTGAACAATGCGTTTTTTTTGTTCTTCCGTGTCTTTGCGGTATTGCAGGTGACGATGCAGAGCGTGACACGGCTGTGCAACACCCGCGCCATCCCGACGGTGAACGGCAAGTTCCCCGGCCCGAAGGTAGTCGCCAGGGACGGCGACCGCGTCGTCGTCAAGGTGGTTAACAATGTCAAGGACAACGTAACCATCCACTGGTAAATCTCCTGTTCTTACTTAATTCAGCTCTTAGCGATAAACTAACTACTCTCGCAAGTTCCCATTAGTGATAACCATACCGCTAGCACTTTTTTCCCGACAATACGAACCATATTGCTAGCTACATGTTGCAAAAACAAATAATAGATCCTTAGCTACTCCTAGCTGGTAAGCAGCCAGCCACTAAAGTCACTTTTTCTGAAGGCGACCCGTTCTTTTTTGGCAAGGAATTATTCTGTTTCGTTATCTAGCCAAGGGCGTGTTCTTCACTTCTTCATGGTGGTAAGTTAGGGTCTGTTTGTTTTTTTTTACCCCACACTGTCATACCAAATTTTTGGTAATACCTTAAAACTTTGGCTAGAATTTGGTTTGATACCAAATTTTAATATTACCCTTAAAAATTTGATAATGCCCCCAGTCTTTCTTCTCTTTTCCCTGCTTAAATCCGGCGGCCAAATTGAGCGCCTGCATTTTGGTTTGGCAAAGCCAGCTCACTTGGACATGTGTCATATTATGGTTGGCTGGCCCTAGTGCATTTATTGCTTGATAAATTTGATTAGCAAGTTTCAAATGGTCATATTTTCTAAACTGAGTATCCGATTTGCGATCCAATTGAACCGTTGTTATCCTTATCATTTAATCAACAAAATTTTGGCACTATCTCGATTTTAGTATTACCAAAATTTTCGTATGACTTCTTGGGGACACAAACCAACCAGCCAAATTGGTACCAAAATTTTCGTATGACTTCTTGGGGACACAAACCAACCAGCCAAATTGGTAATGAATTTGGGTGCAGGCACGGTGTGAGGCAGATGCGGACGGGGTGGTCGGACGGACCGGCGTACATCACGCAGTGCCCGATCCAGACGGGGCAGAGCTACGTGTACAACTTCACGGTCACCGGGCAGAGGGGCACCCTGTTCTGGCACGCCCACGTCTCCTGGATGCGCGCCACGCTGTACGGCCCCATCGTCATCCTCCCCAAGACCGGCGTGCCCTACCCGTTCCCAAAGCCCTACAGGGAAGTGCCCATCATCTTCGGTACGTCCGTACACCGCTAGTTTTGCTCGCACGCATATGGCGGTGCTCCGTAACGATGTGCAACGACGGTGCAGGAGAGTGGTTT
Source organism: Ampelocalamus luodianensis (assembly GCA_036346255.1). Taxonomy (NCBI): domain Eukaryota; kingdom Viridiplantae; phylum Streptophyta; class Magnoliopsida; order Poales; family Poaceae; genus Ampelocalamus; species Ampelocalamus luodianensis. Next base: position 17,267,969 of record CM070622.1, on the reverse strand, counting down.
AACGGGGATCCCGAGGCAATCATCGCGCAGGCGCTTCAAACTGGCGGGGGCCCAAACGTCTCGGATGCGCACACCATCAACGGGCTTCCAGGCCCATTGTATAACTGCTCAAGCAAAGGTAGAAACATCAAAAGTTTCGGGCCACCTAGGCCCATTAATAAGAAATTTCGGTATGAGCTTCAGTGTGAACATCCGTCGAATCGTACGTGTTGCTTTGCCAGACACGTTCAAGCTGAAGGTGCAGCCCGGCAAGTGGTATCTGCTCCGGCTGATCAACGCTGCACTCAACGACGAGCTCTTCTTCTCGATCGCCAACCACACCCTCACCGTCGTGGACGTTGACGCCTCCTACGTCAAGCCGTTCGACACGGACGTGGTCCTGATCACGCCGGGGCAGACCACCAACGTGCTCCTCCGCGCCAAGCCGGCCGAGGGCTGCCCGCCCGCCACCCACCTCATGCTGGCGCGCCCCTACGCCACGGGCTTCGGCACCTTCGACAACACCACCGTCGCGGCCGTCCTCGAGTACCCGCCGGCGGGCCACATCAAGAGCCGCCAGCTCTTCCGGCCGGACCTGCCGGTGCTCAACGACACGGCATTTGCCGCCAACTACAGCGCCAAGCTCCGGAGCCTGGCCAGCCCGGACTACCCGACCAACGTGCCGCGGCGCGTGGACCGGCCCTTCTTCTTCGCCGTGGGGCTCGGCACCACCCCGTGCCCGGGAAACCAGACGTGCCAGGGCCCCACCAACGACACCAAGTTCGCGGCGTCCATGAACAACGTCTCCTTCGACATGCCGACCACGGCGCTCCTGCAGGCGCACTACGACGGCAACGCCGCCGGCGTGTACACGGCGGACTTCCCCACCGTCCCGCCGGAGCCGTTCAACTACACGGGCACGCCGCCCAACAACACGGACGTGTCGAACGGTACCAAGGTGGTGGTGCTGCCGTACAACACGAGCGTGGAGGTGGTGCTGCAGGACACCAGCATCCAGGGCGCCGAGAGCCACCCGCTGCACCTGCACGGGTTCGACTTCTTCGTCGTGGGCCAGGGATTCGGCAACTACGACCCGGCTAAGGACCCCGCGGGGTTTAACCTGCTCGACCCCGTGCAGAGGAACACCGTCGGCGTCCCCGCCGGCGGCTGGGTCGCCATTAGGTTCTTCGCAGACAATCCTGGTGAGAACGTAGCAAATTCTGTTGCCCTAGAGCAATTACCTAGCTGGAAATATATTCCTTAATTCTTTTATCTTCTTGCATAAAAATGTGACGTGGCAGGCGTATGGTTCATGCATTGCCACCTGGAGGTGCACACCAGCTGGGGGTTGAAGATGGCATGGGTTGTCAACGATGGGCTGTTGCCAGACCAGAAGCTAATACCTCCGCCGTCCGATCTTCCCAAGTGTTAGAGATCGACCGTTGACCTTGACCAAGATTGTGATTCATTACTTTGTTTGGTTTGCGTACACTGCTGGATGGATCGATATTATCGTACATAGCACATAAAGGTTAAAGAAGGGTTGTATTTTCATGTATTTTCCATTTTCCATTCTTCCAAAGGTTAAAGAGGGATTGTATATTCTTGTAACAGGTTGTCATTACTTTACTTAATTGATTTTCTTCATGTAGTTTGAAGAATTTTTTAAAATAATATTATTTTAAAAGATAATTACAAAAATAAATAGTCGTCCCTAAAAATTACGAAAATGGCTCCATGTCGCCAGTTTAACTGGCGACAGGTATCTGTCACAGGGACCCTGTTGACCCTCTGTCGCCGATGTAGCTCTCTGTCGCCAGTTCAACTGGCGACAGGTAGCTGTCGCCAGTTGAACTAGCGACAGAGAGCCGAAACCCTAAATTGGTTGGTCTGTTTGTGATTTTCGTAGATTTTCAACGGTATGAAATCTGTTAAACCCGCAATATCATTTTGTGATCGTCATATGTTGTTCTAGAGTGGTAAATTTCTAAAGAATTTTGCGAAGACGATTGAGGTATCAATGATTCGTAAGTAGAAAGATAAGTAATATTGCGATGCACCCGTGAATTCATATACGGTGGAGAACTTTGGAGAAATGACCTCTTGCATAACATTGCTCATGTACATGCACTGCATATTATGTAAGAAAACAAATTTGAATTTGCCATTACTATCAAAACTACAACAAATCACACTGATATTACATAACATTTAGCAAAACGTCATAACACTTAGTTTCTACAAAACTACGACAAATAAAACTGATAGTACATAACATTCAGCAAAACGTCACAACACTTAGTTTTTCACAAATCAAAATGATAATTCAGAACATTGGCAATAATATATTACAATTGTTCGTGCTTTCTGACCGCGACCTCAACGTCCCCCATGTGGACTACCTCGAGTCAGGCGATCGGATGAGGTCCCGCGGCGACGTCCGGAGTGCCGATGTCTCCTTCGTCCTGAGGATTTCTCGTATGGTATTTCTTGAAAGTGTGCCCAGGCTCCCTACAAAAAGAGTACTTTTTCGTCCATATCATTCCTGATGTGTTGTACCTATCGTCAGCCAACCTTTCCCTTGAGCCTATCAATGTCCGTGGCCTAGATTAGTTGCTCCCAGATCGGATGACCAGTGAAATGGCCAACCACGGCGTAACCATACATCTCTGCACTCTAGGTTTGCATCACCGCCTCCTTGGTGAAATAGTCAGAGAGAGTATTGGCCGGGATGTTGCGCCACCATCGAACATGCAAAAACCACAAAAAATGACGTTACGCAAGCAAGCAAGGTGGTCATACCTGCTAGCACGAAGGTGTGCCCGACGACTCCGAGCACTCCTACCCTGCGTACGGGTGGAGCTCAGGACCTGCAAGAGAATATTGCCGTTAATAACTCGTGGGGTTTGAAATAAAGAAGCATTACTTTTCGCATGTAATCATGGCAAAAACCACAAAAAGAGACGTTACGCAAGCAAGCAAGGTGGTCTTACTTGCTGGCACGAAGGCATGCCCCGACGACTCCGCGTACTCCTGCCCCGCGTGCCAGTGGAGCACAGGACATGCAAGAGAAGATTGTCATTAGTAACTAGTGCGGTTCGAAATAAAAAAGCAGAAATGAATGTCTCATGCTCACCTCCAAAATGTCCTGTGGTGCTCCCACCACGGTGCCACGACGACACACCCACCACGTCTAGGGTAGGACCCCGTGGCCGTGAACCACATTGGCTAACCCCTCACCCTCGCACTGGTCGGTGCACGGGTCCTCGGTGTGCGACAAGTGGCGATCTGGATATCTCGTCTCGCCTTCTCCACGATCCGTTGTAGGACCCCTCTGGTGTCCCCCAGCGTCATCTGCTGCGCGGAGTTTACCAACTCAAGAACCTCCCAGTGTAGATCCGTTTGCACAAGTAATCAACAAGTTGAAAATCTAAATCTTGCAAATTAAATATGAATTAAGGACCGTTCAATACGTACAGAGCGGTGGAAGGCGGAGTCCGGCTGGGTGGGGTACGTGTCAGATGTCGCAGCCTCGTGTCGTGGTGGGTCAACCACGACCCAGACACAGCGAAGCCTCGTTCAACTGGCGTACCACTCTATATACTCCTCGTACGTCCCGGGGTTGTAGGGAGCATCCTCCTGGACGAGGTCGTCGTAGGTGCTGATCCAAGCCTCAACCCAAGAGGACATCTTGTCCAACCAGGAGACCGTGCCACGTACTCCCTTTCTAGTATACCTGTGGACGGCAAGATAATTATTTGGTTGGCACATAACACACATTGTACCAAAGAAGTAAAGCGTGAACTTACGCATGGACGTGCGCCGCCCCCCATGAGGTTGGGACCTCCTGTCGCAGACCAAACTAGCGCATGACCCGTTGTACCTGGTACTCCTCCACGGAGACTTCATGCACCAAGGCCCTAGGCGTGTACCGTACACATAGTCTCGCGTGCACAGGCTCGACAGTCCTTCAGGTGCGCGCGCATGCACCCTCTCCTGAGTGTACGGTATCCAGATGACACGGTCATCCGTCAACTGATTGAACATCGCAACGTACTCCGGGTAGGACCCCTGTGAAGTGATTAGCGTGTACGTGACCTGTGGAATATAACAATGAAAACTTATCACCCAAAATTGTGATTACATTACAAAAAATAATAAATGATCATGAAACTAACCTCTCGGTAGCACCACACTGTGCCCATGGTTGGCTGGTCCACGACGTCGTCCTCAGCGTACAAGCTGACCGCGTACACTCCCAAGTCCAGCTGTGGTCGTCCGATCTGGAAGTGCTCGAAGGACCACAGCTGCAAAAGTAGCTGGCATCCGGAGAGGATGGAGCTGTCCTGGGTCCGGTGACACGCGTCGCATAGTGCGCGCTACGTCGTGAATAGCACGGCCGGACCCCAGGCGTAGGGTTGTATCTCGTCCACCTGTCATTCCGCCAACTCACGTGCATACCGGACGTAGTGCTTGTCGGCATTGTCGCTGTGGGACCCCAGGAACATGACTCACCCAAACAGCCACAACAGGTAGGCCTCAAAGTGCCTCTTAACAATGACGTCGCCTGCGTTCTCCGCCATACGCTTAGGCTGCAAGAAGATATGTACACATCAGCAAGGTTCACATAAGAATTGATGCGAGAGGACAATAGTTACGAAGACTTACGTAGAACTAGCAGATCCACCTCAACGTCAGCCCATGTGGGCTGCTGAACTCCGTGTACCCGTTGCCCAGCGGCAACATATCATGGAACCTCGCTAGGAGATCTGTGCGCCACATGGCCGGGATGTCGTACGCCGCCATAGCGAAGGCAGTGCAGGGCAACCCAATCAGGAAGGTGACATCTTGAAGGGTCGGCGCCATCTCCCCATACGAAAGGTGGAACGTGTGCGTCTCTAGCCTCTAGTGGTCAACCAGTGCCGTCAGTAGGGTCCGGTCATATGAAAAACGCCTAGACATATGACCAGGACCGCGGTCCTGGTCGTCCTCCCACGTCGCCTCCACCATCCTCGCTAGTGGAAGGAGGCCTGCTGCTCTCAACCTATGTCGAAACGATTAAGAACAAATGTGACTGCACGCAAAGTAGTCAGACCGCGATTGAGTGCATGAAGATCAGAACTACACGTACCTCAGAACCCAGTCTGGGTGCAGCCTCCATGCCCTGATGGGTATGCGCAGCCGCAACACGCCAAGCTCAATCAGCGCCTCGCCCTCCGGGGGGAGCATGGTACTGATGCGGCTATGGTGATGCGCGTCAATCACCAGGTCAAGCGACTCGTAGTGGCCTACGTCCGTCATACCTAAAAATTAAGCACATGCATTATAAAGACTACAAAACATGTACAAAAACCAAAATTCCTACTTTATAAATAATTTTCGGCGTTAACTGAATAATTACCACACAAAAATGTAAACCAAATTTAAGTTACTCAACAATTTAAACAGATTTGTAACAGGGTCTTCCAATTTAGACGATATTTTAAAATATTTTCCAAGTGCAAATATAATCAATAAACAAAGTTCTTTCTATTTTCCTAGTTTTGTAGTTTAAAATTAATTTTTGACTATAATAATATAATTACCACGCACAAATTGTAGTCAAATAAAGTTGGGATTATTTTTTACATATTTGTAATAGGCGTCTTCCTATTTCTACAGATTTATCCTAAATCATTCGAGTGCTGCAACATTCATAACATGTGTACGACTATTCTACTCGCTATTCGCTATTCTACTGAATTCTATGTCGCTATTCTACTGAATTCTACTCGCTATTCTACTCGTTATGAAGTTCAACATTCATAAATGTGCTACATAGATAATTTGACTACAATTATCTAATGTACTTAATTCTATGTACTTAATTCTACATAATTCTACTCGCTACAACTCAAATGATGTACTTAATTCTACATAATTTGACATAATCTACAAAGTTGCAAAAAATATATACCTGCAAGATGACCGACCGGATTTGATGCTCTGTCAATCTCTCTCCTCCGCGACGAACTAACAGAGCTTTGCTACCTTTCTTCTCTCCCTCTCCTCTTCTCTTCTGTTTTTTTCTGGAATTAAAATGAGTTTTGGAGTGATTTCTTGGGGGTTTTATACATTAAATTCTGTCGCAAGTTGAACTAGTGATAGGGAGTTGAACTGGCGACAGATATCTATCGCCAGTCAAACTGGTGACAGTGAGCCATTTTTGTAATTTTTTGGGGTGACTATTTATTTTTATAATTACCTTTTAAAATAATATTATTTTAAAAAAAAATCATAGTTTGAAAGCTTTTATTCTGCCAAGACATAGTCAATCTTGGGTTAGCACGATTATCCGAATTCTGCAAAAGAAAGGATTTGATAATAGATGGATTAGCTAGATTAAATATCTACTTAGCTCTGGAACATCATCTGTTCTATTAAATGGGGTACCAGGTAAAAGGTTTCAATGTAAAAAAAAAAATGAGTGATACAAGGTGACCCCCTATCGCCACTTCTTTTTGTTCTTGCAGCGGACCTTTTATAGCCAATTTTAAACGAAGCACATAGAAGACATCTCCTCAATTTACCACTTCTTTTGACAATAGATGGGGATTTTCCAATAGTACAATACGCGGATGATATATTAATCATTATGCAAGCCGATGTCTTTAAGAGTAAACTTCGCGTTGCATGTGCACCAAGTCAAAAAAAAAAGACCATACACAATTTAACTTTGATTGGCTGGAAACAATTGTTTAATGTTCTTTACCCCTTGAGGTTGTAATGTTTTGTTTTCCTTTTTCACTGTACATATTTTTTATTTTTATATAATTTTTAATAGATATAAAGTAGGGGCATCCCCTCCTATTTCTCGTTAAAAACACATAGTCCATCAATAAGAATAGTTTGATACATACGGTACCTATGGTTGGGCTCAAATTCAGATGACTATGAATTAATGGATGCGTTTGTAACTTGTATAAGTGCTAGTACAAACATTTGAGAAAGAATGCTAAATGATACGACTACCAAACTACGTGCGTGCTGTATTATATGGTTTTGCCAACTCCAATTGTGTGTGACGACAAATGAACACTACTCCCTCCGATTCTTTTTATAGGTTGTATTATTTCCAGGCTAAATTCTCGTATTATAACTTTATAAGGTGCATGCACACACCGATGCATTCTCTTGGTTTGGACTTCCCGTTTACCCCTGAGTTACTTGAATTCTGGACACTATTGGCCCCCCTACACCACCCAAATTCCTAAACTAGCCCTCTCATCTACGAAATTCTGGATTTAGCCCCTCGACCACTGCTTTGCCGTCGGTGCAGCAGCGACAAAGAAAGTTGCCATTCCCACCGCAAAGACCGAGGTCTACCCTACCCCAGCGAGACCAAGGTCTTTGCTCCCACATGACATGAGGTACAAGGAGAGAGAAAGAAAAGAAGAGTGAAAAAAAATCCAAAAAATTCAAGAAAATTCAACAAATTCAAAAAAAAACTTGGAGCATGAAAATATTTAATAAAAAAATTGAATTTAATTGAAGTTTATTTTATTCAATTAATTTTTTTTGGAGGAATTTCTAAATATAGAAAATGATCTTAAAAAATTATGAATTTTTTTTGTGGAGCCTCCCGACACATCGTACTTGCTGATCACTTTGAAAATTTTGAATTTAATTAAAATTTATTTTATTCATTCTACATCGATCACTTTGGACTTTAAAGAATTAACGTCATCGAATAAACATCGAGAAATACTATAAAAATTAAAAGAGCTAAAAAATGTATGAATTTTCTATGGTAGCTAGGTTAAGATTTTAGATGAATTTAGGTGAAAGAATTATTCCATTTGGATTTAATGTGTGAGAGTTATAGCAATTTGAAAATCAGTTTTTTTAGAAAATACTCAAAAGAGTGTTTCGATTACTATTCATTAAATTTTAATTATTTAGTAAAAATTTGTAGAATAGTAGTGGATAAAAGGATTACATAGATAAATAGAGAATAAAATTATAAGACCAAAATAACTTAGTTCAACTCATTTGGAGTCTAGAAACATTTTCTATGGATTTTCAAAGTTAAAAGTATTTTCTAGTGTGAAAATAATTCGGTTAAGCATCAATTTCCAAAAACTATATTTTCTGGGCTAGAGACAAGTTTTAAACCTATTTTAAAATAATATTCATTTAAAATGAAAATACCAAAATTGGTTACAATTGATTTGGAGTTGAGTTGAATTATATATGAATCTTTGAAGTCAAATGAATTTTCAGTGGATAATTAATGTTCGGACGGTCCGATCGAGCAGTGCAGTCGGATGGTCGATCGACAAAAGAGATGTTGGACGATCGAGCGTTCCAAAAGTGTTGTTCGTATGGTCCGAACGTTACTAGGATAACTATTTTAACTTCAAACCCCCCAAGTTTGACCGAGTTAAAAAATAGAAAATAAATTTCTAAAATTATATAAATTTTTATAGGTGTTTCTGGTATGATCTAGTACCCAGATAAAAATTTTAACATTGCTTTTGAAGATTTATTCTTCTTACTTTAATTCATTAACAGCAAGGGCTTTACAACTTGGTTTGAATTTTTACAAGGTTGCATTAAGCTCTAAAAATTTTATATATATATATATATATATATTCATGATAAATATCATAGTATTTAAATAAATTATTTTCTAAGTTTTTTTTTTTGAAATTTTCTATTTTTTTGAAATCAGTTTTTTTTTCACTTTTCTTTTCTTTCTCTCTCCTTGTACCTCATACCGTAGGGGAGGGCAAACCTCGGTGTTGCGGTGGGGGATGGCAGCAACTTTGCTGCTGCTGTACCCGACAGTAGCAGGTGGTCAGATAGGGCTAAATCCGAAATTTCGTGAGTGAGGGGACTAGTTTAGGAATTTAGATGGTGTAGGGGGGCCAATTGTGTCCAGGTTACTTTTCCCATCAGTGTATTGAGAGAAAGAGGGGAGAATAAAGGTGTGGCAGTGTGGCTCTTCTCCCCACGCCATCATCATACATCAACCCATCTCTCTCCCAAAGTCTCAATTCATCTCCTCCACCATTTTTCCCCTAAGCAAGGATTCTCTGACCAAAATGGCAAATTTTAAAGTGTGATTAGCAAAAATAATATCCTTGTAGGCACAATGGTAAAAATATCGCTCTCATCCACAGTGTCACCGTGCGGTTTTCCGCCATGTGTCGCCCCGTGGTTAAAACTCACGGTGATCGTGCGGACGAAAGCATCATTTTTGCAATTCCGGCTGTGAGGGTGTTATTTTTACTAATCACACTTCAAAATTTACCGTTTCGTCCAAAAACTCCCAAACCAAGAAGCGGTCCTCTCTCTAGTGAAATTGCTCGGCACTTCATCTGCCTCGTCACTTCGATTTTTTTGTTTGCCTAAATGGCACCGTTTGAAACCACATTAGCAAAAATGTTCTCCTCGCGTGCGCAAATGCAAAATTAGCGCGCAATTCCGCGCCGCCTCGTCCACACCACCCTGTTGCGGACATCAATATAGCAACATCGTCCGCACCTCCCGGTGCGGACAAGAGCTGTCACGTCTTGTCCACACGCCACGAGCAAGCACGCACGTGTGTTGTGTGTGTGTGTGTGTATTAGTTAGTACAATTGCAGTAGTAACTAGTTAGTACAAAGTAGCAACGACAGCAGTCTAACTAAGTTACTAACTAACTACTTAACTAGTAACTAATAACTACTAACTAACTAGTAGGCAGCAACAGTATAACATAAGCACGAGCACGGTAGCATAGCCAAGGCACACAACAGCAATAGCATAAGCATGACATAGATGCAATAACAGGCACAACACTACAGCGGCAACAACACATAACAACGGCACAACAGAGCAGAGCAAAAACATAGGCCGGCGAGGCGAGGGACAGCGATGGCGAGGTACCTGGTGTCTTGCTGTGTGGGAGGCCAACGACGATGAGGGAGGAAGTGTTGTTGCTGAGGAGAGGACAAGTCGACGGTGAGAGAGGAGGATTCGGCGGCAGAGAAGGTAGATTTGATCAGCAGCAAGCCACCGATGGCCGCGGCGGACTTCACCTCTCAGGCTCCCACAAACTCCTCCCATGCTCCCACAAACTCTAAATGGTACTCACCTCTAATCCCCAACCTGAACACGGACCACTGGGCTTTTATACCCCCTCCTTTTTGCAGCCGTTCGCCAAGTCAGCCGCTTAGAGCTCGCCCAATCACCTTTGTGCCACCGAATTCTGCCGCGATTTACTCTTCCTAGGACCGGCTTTGACCGGTTAGGAGGCGGCGGCGCCTAGGGTCCTGATTTGGTGGAAATCGCACGGAGACCCGCCAACTACCACCTAGAGACCGGTTAATTGACTCTGGGCGCCGATTTTTGAAAGTCCGCTTAGTATTCTTTTGTCGTTCCAACGAGACTCCCAGTTCCAACTATGTAGAAACCAGCTGGGTGTCCTGTTCGATTGCAGATATTATATGAAATCCACTACCAGAGGTGGATCTACAGTATCCTAGCGGGGTGCACAGGACACCGGGTTCAAAAATCAATTTTCATTGGATATAGTCATGTATATATAGTGTGCGCACCCCTAACCCAACATGAAGGGACACCTCAAGCCACAGCCTAGCCGAACGTGATATATTTTGCCTCAAGGACCCCCGGTCATTTTCGTTTTAGATCCGCCACTGTCCACTGCTTTATCAATTTACGTGTTGTTTCACTTTTGTGGGCTACATCTTCCTACCCAATGTGACAAAACTTGGGCATGTGCACCTACCCCTGTGGATCTACTCTGTAGAACGAATCATATAACAAAATATCAGATAATACTCTTTTGTTTTGGTATGTTGTGTAACTTCTGCATCTTCATGCTAAACCGTCCTTCCTCGTACAAAACTTTACGGGCTGGGTTGATCATGCATGGTCATTCCTGTCAGGCTATCACGGCCCCGAGGTGGGAAAAATGTAGGGAAAGAAAAAAAACTTTTTAGCTAAAAGTTCCTTGCAATTGCATAATAACCCAACCCTTTAAGAGAGTACATCGAGGACGTACACCACACATGCACCCCAATCACAGCACACATATATGCGTGCGTGTCTGCTATCCATGCTAATTTTTTTCGTTGAGACTTCATAGCCTCATGGAGCACAGACACACGTTTTACAGCTAAGTGCACATCCGTATGTGTACTCTAGTTAAATAAGACACATTGCGTCGATTTTAGGGATTGAACCCAGGTGGGTAGAACAAACACCTACACTCCCAACACCAAACCACTAGCCTGTCCTTAGTTTCGACAGCCGATTGGAAGATTCCCGGGCCAAATATATTAAGAATGGGAGAACAAGTTCAGGGAAACAATAAGAGAGAGAAAAAGCTCACTGGAACGGAAAACTACCTTGCAGCCTCAAACGGCCGTGCTAAAGTAGCACTGACAAGTTACACACAGGGGACTAAAAAGCTGAAACACAACCGAACAACCTTCCATGAGAAGATTTCCTCCTTGATACTCCAGAGTACAGCGGTCGTAGACCGGCAGCGTCCTTTAAAGATTCTGACATTACGCTCTTTCCAGATACACCAATGAACGAGGATGGTCACCGTGTCAAAATCCTGTCGGAGCGGTTTTGAGATTAACTTCCTCGCGGTAAGCCACCAATCTTGGGAGCTATACAACGCCGCGGAGGGGATCGGGAACTGGATGCCGCTCCATGTCCTGAATCTTGCCTAGTCCTCGGTTGAGAAGGGACAATCGACGAACAGATGCTTGCAACTCTCGTCAAGGTGATTGCAGAGAGAACAGCACCCTAGATTGGGCCAACCGCGCCGTTGGAAATTATCGTTGGTGAGGCACTTCTCATGAATGACCAACCACATAAAAAAACTTGCATCGCGACGGCGCTTTAGATTTCCAGATGCACTTGTGGCAAGCGAAGGTTGTTGAAGCGGTGAAGAAGAGCTGATAGGCAGAACAAGCCGAGTACTTGCCATCGACCGAGTGCCTCCAGATAATTTCGTCGTTCCTGCCGACGTGGAGTGGAGTGCCGACGATAATTTCCCACAGCTTCAAGTACTACGCCAATGCCAGCAGCGATAGGCCCCCCTGGTCCTTAGTCTAGGAATTGTTGGTGAAAGCCTCCGCAATAAACTTTTCCTTTTTCTGACAAAGGAGAACAGGGCCGACACGACATCGGCAACCGAGCGCCCACCTTTGATCGAGTGATCATGTCAGAAGCACGCGCGCGAGCCATCACCCAACCGAATAGTCGTAGCTGCCCTGAACATGGGAAGGAGAACACTGGTCTGTCCTTAACCCAACCATTTATTGGGAATGTCATATTTATTTTCCATTAGATGATGCCCACATCAGGGATTTCTTCCTCCGAGGAGAGAATGACTTATGCAACAGCTCAACGTCTCATGGTGGAGAGCACCCAATTTGGCAGAAGCTTTGGTGAATGGCAGTCCCTCCTAAATTTCGTGTCTTATGGTGGCGTGTTGTTCAGGATTTCATGCCAGTACGCGCGAATCTTCGAAAGAGACATATGGAAAGATTGGGTTTCTGTGAAGACTTGTGCTAATGAAGAAACAACATACCATACTCTAATTGAGTGTACATTTGCAAGAGTTTTTTTGGGCTGCAATGGAGGATATAGCAAGTGTGAAGCTCCTAATTTTGCATCCGAATTCCAAGGTGCTTGATATGTGGGATGTTGTATGTTGCTTTCATTAGAGCAACAAGACTTCAACGAGAATTGTCTTCAGGAGAAGTATATGCTTAACACTGATCATCATACTTGAGATTTTGAAAATATTAATTTTAGTCGAGCATAGAAGGTGTTGATACGATGATTAATACTTAAATTTACCTTGAATATTTTATCACTTAACAATTTAGATCTACTTGGTCGATAATACAAAGATCATGAAGATCATGCATAGATCTTAATGATCATTACTAAATCCCGAAGATATGTTAGCTATCTGTCAGATCCCCGTAGTGCAAAATCTTAGACTGTATTTGTATTTCTTTGTGGTGGTGTAACCATCTCTTGGCGATCATCTAAACAGACCTTGGTGGCTACTTCTACCAACCACTCAGGAATTATAGCACTATAAGAAGCCTCACGTGAATGTGTTTGGCTTAGACGTATGATTAACCACATCTAAAAGTCTTGTGACATTAATACCGTCAATACTCCTCAATTAGCTATGAAGATAATTATGCTTGTATTACACAAATGCAAACGAGTTATGTCATAAGCAACATCACGAAGCACATCGCCCATAAATTTTTCTATCCTCGTGAACTCTAGTAGAATGGTGAGGTAAAGATCTTGCAAACAAAGCCTTATAAAAATCTAGTAGATTTATTCATTAAGTCTCTGTTTGCATCTAGTTTGCATGGTTTAAAGAGTTGCATGGTTCAGCGGTGGTAAATCCCTAGATCATACCCTTATCTAATCCCGAGGATTTATCCAAAATCATGAAGATTAGATCCCGAAGATTAAATGTTGTACTCTTTTCCTTTGAGTTTTATTATATTTTCTCACAAGAAGGTTTTAATGAGGTAACAAGAGTAATACAACTTACGAATGTAATGTATTTTTTTCTCCGTTCTTTTTTCTAATAAGTTTTTTAATGAGTTGTTGATGACACATTTGTATATTGTTGTCTATTGCCAAGGGGGAGTATTAAGAAACCTAATTGGTGGACAAAATAATTAATTGTCCCTTGGAGGGGCTAATCCCTTTGGCTATAAATATGGAGACCACTATATATAAGCATACATACATTAATAAAGATACTGAATTCTCCTCTATAGTTTGTCCCTGGATTGCACTATTGAATTAAGATTCTACTGTTTAACACATCTAACCAACCAGATATGCATCGGACCTAGATCTATATCTTTTCTGATATTATCGTTTTAGTCTTATTTTTAAGGACACGACAAGCTCTCAGATGTACAATCTGAGCGCTAGCGTTGTACGCAGCGCTCCGGTGTTGGATTTTGGAACATGCTTTTCAGTCGTCCATCTATCGTGTAAGCGAACATGCTCCCGAACGTCTCTACGCCCCCCCCCCCAAACTCACGCATCACAATCCCGATCTCCCCCGAACATCTAGCTCGTGATGCAGACACCATCAATGATCTCCTCTGGCCTCCACACATGAATCCCTATAAATTTCTCCCGACCGATCTCCCCGTAATCCCAAACATCTCCCGCAACACAAACTCGATCAATAAAATCAAAACAAAGCATCTGAAAAAAAAAACGCATTGAAAAAATCTTACAACATCGCCGTGAATACTATGCAAATTTTTTCCTACATATACAATATGTTTTCTATGAGTCGCAACATCTCAAAAAACAGTATGTAGCATTTTTTCAACGGATCGTAATATTTTTTTCAACGGACCGCAACATCAACCAGACAACAACAGAGGAACATCACGGTCACCAAAAATAAAGAAGGCCCACCTCCTCCAGGATTTCCTCGAGCCTCTCCCGCTCTGGCACGAACTCTCGCTCGATTTCTTGTGTCAGCGACAACATGTGCATGCACCGCCTTCGGTGGTGGTGACCAGACAGGAGATGGTGGCATGTGGATTCCAGCCAGCCATTTCTCTCTCTCTCTTCAACTCCTTTAGTTGTGGATTCCATATCGGGAGGTGTGATGAGGAAGACGACTACTTCAATTCCATGGTGGCAGATCTGTGAGGGGGAGAATCGGGGAGAATTGGGTGGGTGGTAAGATTGGGGCTGCCCAACGAGGGAGAGGGCAAGGGACACCGTTGACGGAGAAGCCTCGTGTGGGCGTCTCTCTCTCCCTCCTGCAAAGAGTTGGCCGACGGAGAGTGGAGACCGGTTCCTGAGAGAGAGAGAGAGAGAGAGAGTTGGAGTATTTCAGCGTACAGAGATGAGAGGCAGTGCTGGGGAAAGTGGACGGAGAGGTCAAGTGGTTGGAGGCAGTAAAAAATTAGTCACAGATCTGGGAGGCTGATGAAGGATGGGTGATGAGTCATGGGTGGGACCGTGGACATGGACTGAAGATGGGTGAGTTTTAGGATTCTAGAAGCAACGACTGATATTTTTGCTTGCTACGGACGTCAGTAGGTAAGCATTTGCCTATTTTTAAAGGAGAAGAAAAGATAAGACATTCTTGTCACAAAAACGGATCCTGGTTCTAGCCCCAAGTGAGAGAGCAAGCGTAAGACAGAAAATAGAGGATGAGAAAGAGAAAAAGAGAAAACGAACCAAACAATTTCGAGGAGTGCGAGTGGATGGATAGGTCTACGGAGGCAGGGGCTGGGGCCTGAGAGTCTTACAGAGATGTGAGAACTTTATGAAGATTTACGGAATCCCTCCTCTTCCCATGATTCTACTCTGCGTATGTAGTAAGACAAAACCATCCCTCGTCTTCTCTATTCCCTGTCACGTTTTCCCCAATTTTTGCCGTCCATTTTCTAGTCGATTTGACTTGCGAAACTCCTGCTTTTGCTCAGTAGTTTCGATCTGATTACTTGTTGCTTGATGTTTGCTGGGAATTAGAATCTTGACATCTAAAAGTAGTTAGAATTGGGGGAAGAATAAAGATGAGGAAAGGAGCAGAAAGTCGTCTCCTTTATCTCTTTGATCTGTGAGGTATAGGCTTAAGTCTCTCAATGAGCGCAACCATCGTATTTGGTTTCAGCTAGGAGTTTGCAACTCTGAAGAGACCGCCAGCGTTTAAGCAGGGTACGAGAGAATGAGACCAGTTCATGTTCTTGTTTGTAGTGCTTCAGATTGCTGCATAAAACTCAGTCATCAGTGGTGTGGGTATAAGTTCTTTCCAGAACTTCATGTAACCCATAACCCTGTTGAGTATTAGTGAAAATCTCTGTTCTTGTATAACCCGAAATCTTGTTATGAATAAAACTCACTTGTGCTGAGGATAGATTGACATGAATTTGTTGGTTTTGAGACACCTTTTTCTTTAGATGTGATTTTGAGACGCTTGATTCGATAGGAATTGTAGTAATGTACCATATATCAGTAGCATCTGTGTTCTTTGTGTTACTTAGGTGACATAATTGGAAACTAAGGTACCATATATCAGTAGCATCCATGCTGCATTTTTTAGTATGTGACTAAGGTCTTTCTGCATTTCAAATTTACCAACATCAACATGACGGCTCCCTATCCCCTCAATTTTTGTTGGCATGAAAAAAAGAGAACAGATCAGTGAATGAACTCTTACTGCCATTAATTTATGGTTGTGATGTTAATGAAAGTTATCACTTTTTTTTAGGAAAGTCTAAAATTTTGCCATGTTTGTTCTGTACAATTGTTGTGCATAGCTTTCTGATCTTTAGCCTCTTTAGTCAGTGCACGTGTTCAAAGATCAGTGGTTCTGAATTATCGACCTTCTTTGGTAACTCTGAGCTACTCCATCGTTATACCTATCCATACTACTCCATCGCTATACCTATCCATAAGATGCCCCTTACAACATGACGTAGGTAGATTTGCCTGTTTGAAGACTGAAGCATACATTGATTGGAGATAGTGGATGCTTCATCTCACCAACTTTCTAAAGCTACTCAAACAGCGCATTAACATTGGTTCATCAGTATGGATGACAATAGTGGAAGGGAGAATTCTAGACACAAGACAGATCATTATAAACAATATCATGGGTAGGTATAAATAATTTTCAAGTTAAACCAAGACATATTTCTAGTTTTCTACTATGCTCATGTGATATTATTACTATATTAGCGAACCATTATACTCCTACATGATTACGTATTGGGTAAGTTGCAGATATAAATGGTGATTCTATCTATTATTGCACAATACTACATATTGTTAAAGCAATTACTTTAGTTCACTACAAGAAGTCAAGGAATTTTTTTTTTTTTAAAAAAGGTGATATCACCAGGCTGCATGTACACTGTGAAGGACTTCTAAATCCTTACAGTTTGAAGTCATTGATCTTATATTGTCCCTCTTTCTTTACAACATCCCATCTCTTTGTGTTGACTCAATGACTAGAAGTCATCGAGTAATTTTATTGTAGGGCATACAGATATTTTTTAGCTATGTCATGACACACCAATCAGATATTTGCATACATTCAATGCTAATGTTTATGGATTTTGTGTTGTGGTTTCCACACTCAGTTTCCCTATGTGCACTTACAAAGTCACATCCTGATACTTCACTATACGACTCTTAACATTATATCAGCTTTGGAAATTATCCAGAAAATCACATTGGTTCTGAAATTGGTTTGCTTAGTAAATAATGAAACATATAAATACTCAATTGCTAGCACATTACTTCTCCTAGAAGGTAAAGGAAAATACAAAGGAAAAAGAGCAAAAATTGCTATAATGCTATTCTTCTTGCGTAATATCTATATTTTACTTCCATACAGTGGATGGTGTCTCAAAGCTCACTAAAAGAGAGCATGAAAATTATGACTCTTATGTCTGAGCGGGATAAGGCACTTCAAGAGCAAAACATAGCGCTTGCTGAGAGAAAAGCAGCCATTGCTGAGAGAGACACGGCATTCATTCAGCGAGATGCTGCAATTGCTGAGCAGGACAGCGCACTAATGGAGCGAAACAGTGCTTTATCTGCTCTTCATTTTACTCGTGACAATGGCAAAGGTGCCCATCTCAGACCTGGATGCTCAACTGCCTCACAAGGGACAAAAACTCCACACCACCGGCAATTGCAGCAACACCTTCATCTCCAACAGCAGCAGTTACCAGACATGCATTGCATCATGAGGGAGTTTGAAGCTGGTGAGGCACTTCCAGTTGCAACATCTTCTGATGGTACTGCCAAGCTCCGCAAGGCAAAACGACCAAAAACCAGCACCAACATGCAAGATTCTCCATCCAAACCATCAAAGACGCAAAGGATGATTAAAAGGAGTAGCAGTCAGAATCCAAGCAAGCAAGTGACGGTTGCAAAGTCAGGTAATGACTGGGGAGTTGAGCTTGTTGGTGAAGATCTCAACAAGCAGGCACCTCGGCAGAAGAAGCGGCGTGCATGGAAGGGAGAGGACCTAGGCCTGAACCAAATCGCATTTGATGACTCAACAATGCCAGTACCAGTCTGCTCTTGCACAGGGAAATATCAGCAATGCTACGAGTGGGGAGATGGCGGGTGGCAATCTGCCTGCTGCACAACAACGCTATCCATGTACCCCCTTCCTCTACTGCCAAACAAGCGCCATGCCCGCTTGGGTGGGCGCAAGATGAGCGGCAGCGTGTTCACAAGGCTGCTCGGCCGGTTGGCGGCAGATGGTTGTGATCAGTCAATACCAGTGGACCTCAAGGATCACTGGGCCAAGCATGGTACCAACAGGTACATCACCATTAAATGAGGTAAAGTTTTGGTCAGTTTAAGTACTTAACCTTCGTCCGGCATAGGAACACCAGCTTTGTTGTTAGCTGCAAGATTTTTTTTAGAAGTTTTTCCTTGTTGTGGGGCAATACTTGACAAAAGAATTGGACTGTAGTGCACCTTACAATGCTCCGTGTGTAAAATTGTACATTTGTTCCACTCCCCAAGTGACAATGTACATAATTTCCGATGCCCAATATTCTGTTTCTTCTCGGCATGTAATGTGTATGTTCTGCAGGAAAATTTTACAATACACCAAATGCAATCTTTTTTTGCGAAGCAAAATGTAACCCTTGCTATCAGTACCGGTTATGTAGTTTCTAGTTCAACATGTACTGCTGGATTTGCATTAGCAGAATGTTACTGCATGCATACCAGTTCAGCTAGAATGGACAAGAATAGATGTACAATGCATTCCAACAATAGACTTCTGAAGCGGATAGTGCTACACTGCTACGCATCTGAAAATATATTCTTTGCCTGTAGTAATGGGTACCGATGGAGTTATGCACAAATAGATCATGCATATACATCTCTATCGTAAGTTAGGTTTCTCGCCAAACTCCAAAGGAGAAATAAGTTGAACAGGGTTTCGACTTTATGCAATGCACTGCATTATGCAAACTTGCAAAGCACATGAGAATTGTACTTCGTGGTGGTAGAAGCAGCTTTGGCTACTCAACAGCTGCAAGATTCTCTCCAGAACCGGTTTAAACGATGGAATTGTCCTTTCAATTTAGTCACATGAAGCAAAGACAGGGATATGACTAGAGAGCGTTGTACTTTGCAATTTGGATTAACCCTAATGCACGCGCATTCATTGAAGATTACTTCTTTGAAGTCGTTTCTCGTGTCCAGAACTCCAGATACATTGCCTGCACAATCGACGACTAACAACACTCAACAGATAAGAAAAAACAAAATCAAGAATTGCAGCTTGCAGGGACCAGAGACAAAGGGCAGTGTTAGTCGGTATCAGCAATAGGAGGCCAGTTTGCCCGTGCCGGGACATACTGCATCTCGTAGATTATCTCTTGACTCTTGGGTGCGTTGGACCGTGGAGTCCCTCTCGCGAGCTAGGTCGGCTGACCAAGTGATCAGGATCGAACATGAGTAGGTCCATGTCACGCCCTATCACTCCCACGTGCCAGCTTGTGACCTCCTTTTTTTTTTTTTTTTTAATCGAAGCTGATATGCTCCTGTGCGCCATTGTCCTGTAAGTCTGTAACTGTGAGAGGATAATCAGCTCCCTGTTTGACCGAGTTCGAGCCCGCGATATTTTGCGCAAGGTGCTGCTATGCTTAGGCTTTGGGGTTTTGGATTCACCTCCAATTATAACTGCGCCATTGCATTTCTCTCTCGATCGGTTTCAGCTGTAGATTCCATCAACAGCTCATGATTCGTTACAAGCTACGCCTGTCTGGGCCTCAACAGGGTTTAGCTACGCTTGGTTTCAGTTGGTAGTATGGATCAAAGTTTATGCCATCGATCATTTGCTTAAATGCAGATATGGACGTGCAATCCTGCCCTGCGTGTGCGGCCAAGAAGCGAATCCTATTGCAACACTCACGGGTTCAACCTGTTCTCAACCCGGATTTCTGAACCCATCCCTCTCCAACCCAACCCTTTCTATGAGGAAACCCAACCCAACCCATTGGCTCTTCCAACCTGTTGTCACCCATCCAAAGCCAACTCAATCAAGGACCCAACCTATTTAATCCGTTTGAACCCAACCCATTAGCACCCCTACGTGTGTGTTTCGACCAAAGATTCAGAGATGAAAGTGAATGTAACGACCATATTTCTGATACCGTCAAACCTTTCACAACCGCACAGGATGTGCAGTTGTGAAGAAAGAAGCATCATAAGCAAACTTTCGATTACAATAAAAACTAAACTTTTATTACATAACATTAAGATTTAACAGTCTGTTTCAACACTGACACGGACATCCAAGCCCAAAGTTAATATATTACAGGACAAAAGAACTTCAAAACCACAGGCACGCTTGAGCGCGGTCAAGACCTAATACCAGTAGTCATTGCCATCCAGAGGTCCACCAAAACCTTCCTCAGAGTTTTTCAAGGTTTCCTTTGTAGTTGATTTAGCAAGTATAAGTACACAACCGTACTCAGCAAGCCATATGGAAAAGCTAATTAACTATATGCTAGGAGTTCAACGGATTGTTTAGGTTTTACCATATTAGGTATATGGGGATGCATCAGTTGAGATAAAAACAGTTTAACTTTAAACAGTAAAAACATACGAATAGAAACTCAGGGGTTTACTCAACCATTGCAATTACCAACTTAACATATCAAAATCTCTACTTATGCCTCATGTATTGGAATCACCCATGAACACAGCTTCATTAACCGGAAGCACGACGTATCTAAATACCTTTGATTATACTCTGCAACTTTACCTATAAGATACCTCAAACTCATACTGTCAGGCCATACACATGTAACATGTTAGCGTGTGACTAAGTTGAGATAACATGGCATTTTCACCGCTTAACCTTTCTAGTCTCTACCCGGTAGGTCCTTGGACAATACAACCATCGGGAAATCACAGGACCAATGGTGAAGTATGCGGTCCGACGCTGACTGTTCCTATCGATGTGTAGACTAGCGAGTGTCCCTATAGGCCCACTCCTGTCCCACCCCCAAAACTGCGGCTACTCTATCACACAAGAGCAGGTGTTCACCCTGTAGATATTCAATCGGAAGAGCAGTGTACTAAGCCAAGTTGGAATGACCAAACTTGTGGTTGAGCGATTTCTGTGTATGTTACTTGGCACATAGTTCTAGTCCTTACCTGTCTCTAGTGAGGAGATGGACCACAAACAACTCGTGGTTGTCCACCTTCTGGGTTCCACCTTCAACTCACTTTTAACGAGTCTATCGGGTTGTTCAACCTCCTGGTCAAGGTGAATATGGCAGCTAGCCAATACTCTTTTCAGATTTTACAAACACATTGTGTGACAATGCTAAATATTTAGCTATCATTTTATGTAACCTAAACTTGTCAAGGTGAATATGGCCTACAAATAATAGGAAGGCTCGTATGTGGGGTGATAGGATATATCTTCTCATCATGGCATTTCAAAGTATTATTTCAGTATTAAAAATAATTGGCATAAATATGGTAATAAAAGTAATAATAAAAGTACATGAAATGTAGGTTCAAAATGATCAATTGAATGCAACTTTCTTCCTTGCTCAAAGTCTTCTATTAATTCATCTTGTCTAGTGCTTTTCGGAGCTTGGTCGTCGAAGACGGGACCTAACGCAAACAAAATAAAATAAACCAAATAAAAATCCGGGATCAACACAGAAGAGCTGGGAACAACATGAAATAAAGAAATTTGGAAAGAAATAAAGAAGAGTGGTGTGGTGAATAGGATTTAATGGGTGCTTGATCGGGTTAAACATAATTAAAAGTGGGATTCACAGGCTCGAAACAGTCGAAATGGACATATTATGTCAAAATTGGGTCTGATGAATAGTATTGACCCTGATAAATAGTGTAAATTTTATACTGTTCATGTAGGGTTTATGAACAATAATGGGCCATGCTGAACCGGATAGTGCAGTGAGCATCTCCTTAATGCGCGCAACCCATTTTTGGGTTTTGCGCGGGTTGAGGCGGCTCGAAGAAGGGGTGGCGATAGTGGTGGCGCACGACCGATACAGGGGAGGGTGGCAGTGGCGTTCCGATGAAGCTCCGACCAAAGTGGCCAGTGCTTGAGCACCAGTGGGCAAAGGGGAGGGTGGTGTTGGTGTGGCCGGGATGGTGTCGTAGCGGCTTGGCGACGGCAACCATGAGTGGTGCGGCGGTGGAGCTAGGTGCTGTCGAGTGGGGGACAGGGAGAAGGTGTGGGTTGTGGGGGATGGGTTCATGGTGTTGAGGTGAAGCTCATAGCGCCACCAATTTGACAAGGGCATTAATGAGGTGGTGGATCGGGAAGAAGGCTCATTGGGGAGGAATTTGGGCGTGGCGGAAATTCGTGGATTTCGCTAGAGTTGTGGGAGAAAGGATGGCTCGGTGAGGTTGTGTGAGTGCTTGCGATGTTCTTGGCTTCGGATTGGGTGGCCTTTTGTAGTTAGGATGAGGCGGTTACGGCAGTGGACAAACCGGAGCGGGCGCGGTGTCAGGACCCAGAATTAACATCCCAGATCTTCTGTGTATAACAGTACTAGTCCCATGATCAGTGGCTAGCTCACACAGTAAACAAATGTGATAACACAACCATAAACGCTAAAATTTATTAATAAACAACAGAGTTGATTACAAGATAGCCTTACAGGGCAACATTAAATAAGCACAACGAAAGACGATGAAGAAGTAGTGGAGTCCAGTTGATCTACCATAGGCAATCGACTGGGGTAGCGGCCTAGTCGTCATGATCCACACCTGAAGCGAAGTCCTTCTCCTCTGAAATTTGTTTGCATAAAGCAAGTATGAGCACAACCACCGTGCTCGCAAGTTACACCCGTCAAATAACAGAATGACATGCATACATGGATGTAACAATAGAAAGGCTTATAGGGTTATTTGTGCAAAACAGCATTTGACATTAAATACCATACTAAGTTCAAAATCTCAAGTATTATAAAATCCAAAATTGATTTTGAATTGATAAAGATAGTGTAGGCACCAACCTAACACTAACATAAACACGGGCACCAACCCGGGGCTTCAACCCATAACTTTTCTCATGGACACCCATCCTTGTCAAAACTGTTTTACAAAAATATTTTGAAATTAAAACCAAAGTCTAACTTTGAGTGGCTTTGCCAATATGTCCATGACCGTGGACACGGCTATTCGAATAGTTTTATATCTGCAGAGGTTGTACAACTTTACCCACACGAGATAATCAACTTTTAATGTCCGTCTGACACACTTCCGAAGGTGTGCGACTAAGTGATCATCACGAGGCCTTTACAATGCGCTATTCCACTATAGTCCTCCCTCGCTAAGGTTTCACCCCCGTTGGACTACCCATCCGCAGGGTTCAGGCCCCCTCTTGCGCCAGGTGGGACTAACAAAGGTCATGAAAGACTACCCACCGCATCAATAGGAACGACCATGATGGAACTTTGCAAATTAATCAGCCAAGTCCTGCCCATACAAGACATGTGGTAGTACGATGTGGCTTAGCAAGATGCGGCTCAAGACCGGTCCTTAAGCGACCTGGCGACAACCAGCGAGAACCCCGGGCCTCAACCTACCAGTTGAGCGGTGCATAAACCTGCACCCACCAGACAACCATTTCGCTCAAGTCCAAACCATCATTTTATTTCATTTTTAAAGTCATTTATAAAACTCCCATGATACACCAATGCCAAGGGTACAATTTAAACATCAATTGATCTTTGGCTAAAATCTCCCAAATCAAACAAGTTTGGTCTAATAGCATAGCTAAGCACAATTTTTCTCAAAATGATCCAGTTCATACTATCGTATTAACCAGGTTTTGTCTAGGGTGACAACATGTTTGATTCAATTATCAAATTTGTTCATACAAAGGAGTTTAGGCATAACTATAAATTTAAAACAGGAATTTAAAATTACTGAATATAAATAAGCATGCAGTAATAATTTGAAACAGAATTTAAATAATTTTAAATAATGGGTGCAAATATTATCAAGAATGTAACTTGCCTTGCTCAAATAGTTGCTCTCAAACGGCGTCGAAATCTGACTCTCCGAAGTCGTCGAAATCTACACGCGAAAATAAGCCAAATTCAAACTAAATTAAATAAGATTCAAATTAACTCCAAATTGAATAATTTTGGTTTAGTTGGCTATATCTTGAATTTAGATAAATTTAGAATTTTGAATGGGCTCAATCGGAGTTCGGATGCAAAAGATATGGACTTTCGAAGTTTGAAATTACATAAAATGATAGAATTAGGATTTTTTTTCTGAATTTTGGGAATTATTTTTCTAAAGGAAAAAGCTTTTATTGCGCCAGCATGATGTCAGCAGAGGTTTTTTGGCTGAAAAGAAAAAGAAAAAGAAATTTTGACCGTGGGACCCACTGTCATTGAAGGGTGCACCATTGTTTATGAGTGGTGCGGGTTGGATCCATGTGACAAGGCGACCACGTCGCGCCACATGGGCAAAAGAGATGAGGTGTGTGGAGGTGAGGTGGTGGTGCCACGTCACCTGGTGAGCGGGTTGGATCTAACGACGACCCGCGTGTGTCGAGGGGTAAGGGAAGGAGCGGACGCAGGATCATGGGGCGATTCTTTGGTCACGGCGGCGAGCAATGGTGGGCGCGGCGCCAAGAGCGGCGCGGCGCGGTTTGACGGCGGCGACGGGCTCTGGTGGTCCTTGGCCGGGAGAGTGCGCGCACGGGGTCGGTGGAGTCGCAGCGATGCCGATGGTGCAGTCGGATTCGCCGGGGTGTCGTCGACGGCAGCGCTAGAGGCGGCGGAAGGGGTGGTGGCCGGCGGCGAGAAAAATCTCAACTACAGCCGAGTGGGGGCGAGGGAGAGGAGTGGGTGGTGGGGAGAGATCGAGTGAGACGAGGGGCGCACCATGCTCCCTTTTATAGGCCATGGGGAGGCCGGGAGGTGGAGATCGTGCATGGCGGCGGCGGCGGTTGGGCGCGCGAGTGAATCGGGCGCGGAGAGAGGGGAGAACGTGGGGGTGGAGGCGGTTGAGGGCGCCGGGTTCATGTGCGTGTCGTGCGGGTCTCGCGGGCGACTAGGGCGGCGGTTGAGCAGAGCTCCCACGGCGCTAATGGCGGCGGTGCGGTTGTGTTCGTGCGAGGAAGAAGGGCGGAGAAGAAGATGGGCGCGGGCCGTTGGATGTTGATTCAACGGTGCGGAGGAGGCAGGTGTAGCGTGGGGTGGTGGTGGCCGTCGAATGCGAATCGGGGGTGCGAGAGGGGGAGGAAGCGGTTGCGGCTGGGGTGGGGTGGAGATGGGCCAAGGTGGGCCAAGCACGGGTGGGAGGCTGGGCCAAGCCAAGGAGGATTCAACCCAAAAAGAATAGGGGATTTTCAATTTCTTTATTAATTGTTTTAATTCCAGAAATTTGTTTAGGCTTTAGAAAATAGCAAATAAAATCCAAAAATTCTAGAAAAATTCACAGAAATTTTCAGAGTTATTTTGGACTTAATAAAATTATTTCCAACTTAAAGTTGGCTTTTAATTTTGTAAATAAATTATTTTGGCTTTAAAAAACACTTTGGAAAAAGCTTTAAAATTCCAGAAAATTCCATAAATTAATTTAACTTTTATTTTTCAATTTAAAACCAATAAAACTTCAAGAACTTCAAATAAATTTTACTTTTGACTTTTAAAATTTCAAAGATTCAATTAAAGCAATAGAACTCTTTTCAAATTTTCAGAAATTCCAATAAAATAGTAACTTTTATTTATTTTATTTTGGTAACAGCACTTTGGGATGTTACACGCGACGCGTGGGCGACAACGTGGGTGATCGCGCGTGATCGGAGCCAAAGAAGGGGGAAAGGTAGGCGGTGGGTGGAGAGGTGCGGTGGCAAAGTTTTGGCGCGATGTGGGGGTGACATTGATAGGGACGAAGGCGAAGAGGGATCGAGACGTGCGGTGATGACGATGCGAGGAGGAAGAGGATAGGAAAGAAAGCGCATGGAAGAAGAAGGCGTCTTTGGGCTTGCGAAAACGGGAAGTCGAAAAAGGAAAGCAGAAAAGAGGGAAACTTTCCTAATTGGGAAAGAAAAAAGAACTCAAGTCAAAAAATCAAAAACCTTTTGAAATTATGAAATTTTGGGTTGTTTCAGTGACAAACTTTAGATAAGCACAAAAAATGAAGCTTATTTGAAGAAAAGAAGTTACTACACTGGGTTCGATCAGAGCATTCACGTCATGTGACTGTTGATGGGCCCATCCCGTCAGCCAAGCATCACGTACTTCGTAGGGTAACAACCATTCTGCTAGCTTTGTTTTACCTAACCTACCCATATGACGTGCATATTTGTTCTTCTCGAAGAGCATGATGATGGGATGAGACTAGAGTGATGTGCATACCTACGACGAGAATGCAGGCGCAGTCTCGACAGGCAAACGGTATGGTCGTGCTTGGAAACGCCACGATAGCATGTACAATACATATTCTTAGAGAGATGTATTGAGGAATAACGATAATTGTCGTGATATCAGCATAGATCAATTACATGATAAATTACATGAACACTAAGAGACACAATAACACAAATGTATAGATAAGAGTCAGTATCTTTATTCACATGTATCTCTATACATAGGGTTCCTCATATATATAGCCCATAGGGGTGAAATCCCTCCCGGGGCGATTTAGTTGTTTGTCCATAAGAAGGTTTCGTAACACTCCCCTTGGGCAATAGGCAACGATATGTAAATATCTCATCAAAAACTTCTTCCAAAAATCCATTGGGAAAAAAGGAATAGAGAAAATATATTATATTCGTAAGTTGCATTACACTTGTTGCCTTACTAAAAACATTCGTGTGAGAAAAACTTCATAACACTTACCAAGAAAAAGAGTATAATATTTAATATTCGGGATCCAATCTTCAAGATTTTTGGATAAATCTTTAGGATTTGATAAGGGCTATAATTTATGGATTTACTCCCCCTGAACTCTACAACTCTTTAACTGTCTCATTCCAATGTCATAAATATATTTTTGGAAACTGGATGTAGGTAGAGACTTAGTGAATAAATTAACTAGATTTTCACAAGGCTTTGTTTGCAAGATCTTTACCTCACTATTCTTCTAGATTCCATGAGGATAGAAAACATTTAGGAGCAATATGCTTCGTGATGTTGTTCTTGACATAACCCATTTGCATTTGTGTAATATAAGCAACATTATCTTCATAGATAATTGAGGGGGTATTGACGGTATTAATATCGCAATGCTTCTGGATGTGGTTAATCATACGTCTGAGCCAAATACATTCAAGTGAGGCTTCATATAGTGCTATGATCTCTGAGTGGTTGGTAGAAGTAACTACAAAGGTCTACTTAGATGACCGCCAAGAGATGGCTGTACCAGCACAAAGTAATATAAATCTATTCCGGGATTTTATACTATATAGATTTGACAAATAGTCAACATATCTTCAGGATTTAGTGATGATCATCAGGATCCATGCATGAACTTCATCATCTTTGCATTATCAACTAACTGGATCTAAATTGTTAAGTGGTAAAACCTTCAAGGTGAATTTAATCAGTAATCATCGTATCAACACCTTCTAGGCTTAACTAAGATTTTCAAATCTCAAGTATGATGATTAGTGTTTAGTATATGCTCCCCCTGAAGACCACTTCCACTAAAGTATTGTTTCTCAAATGCCTTTCATACATTTTTTGAAAATGAGCAATGGCAAGAATACTGTGAACAAATCTACTGGATTATCATGATGCAGAGTCTTACATACAAATATTCCATTTCTTATCTGGAGGTTTAGGATAAACACTATTTGAGAGTAATATGTATAACTTATCAAATACAACTATTTAATTATACAACACAAGTAGATTATCCTTGCAGATTATCGATGGTTTAGTGTCGATCTTACGAATGAATACATAGAAAAAGACACTATGATTTTATACAGGTTCAGGCCTCCTCCTGAGAGAATAATAACCCTACTCCTGTGTTTCTGTATATTGACTATGCTTTACAACATGGAAGAAATAACTAGAACTAGGGCTTAATGACTTCTGTATGTTGAACTTGTCTTGTGTTCGTTGTCGTTGTTCTTTTCTCCTCTGTTCACCAGCTTTACTCCTTATATAGCGTGCGAAGGGGTGGAAGTTGTTCCGTACCAAGAGGCATCTCACCATTTGATGAAATGCATACGTTTTGTGACGGTTATTGTCATAGACTAATCCTCTTACGTCACCTTGCAGTTATGTCGAAGACAAAGGCTTAATACGTTCAATTATCCCAAAGAATAACAACACATATTAACTATTGTGTGTATTAAACACAGCACATAAGTGCCCCTAGTTGATTAGGCCTACATGTCTGTAGGATTTGTTGATTATAAGATGGTCGTAGTAAAGTTTACGACCAAAAAATGTTCGTAGTAAAGCTTACGATTATAAGGTGGTTGTAGAAAATCTTAAGACCACTAGGTAGTCGTAGAAGTACTTACGACTATATAGGGTGGTCATAAGATGATTTACGACCATTCAGCTAAGCTTCTCTCTTATTAATGATAAGGGGTATCCTTACGAATAACATGAAGATATTGCTATCTATCATAACAATTACAGATAAATAATTTAATTCATTGAGGATTATTAGATCCACGTTAGAGAGGATATGGGGTAATACTAGCTGCAAAGTCGTATGCCTTCCAGATATCAAAACCTTTCAGGGTATTAATCTTTTGTAATTATCTCTGGGTGACTAAGGTTACAACGAATAGTCTATTCTACAGAACTATAAAGTATAGTTGTACCACTCTAGAGTAAAATATAACCAATCTTAGTTTTGACGTTTAGGGGGTTAATTGCCAATATCACCATGTATGCCATACCTTCATGGTACTAGAAGAAACCACTATTCCACTAACTTCTAGTGGAAGATGCACTTTATAAGTGCTTATGTGGCGCACTTCTGATCTTTAGGTTCCTCATTACATTGTTTTATGTCTTAATGGGTCCTTGTCCACTTCTAGGGATCATATGATCATTGGTGTGATTAAGAGATCGACAGGTAAGATAATTTTCCTTCAAGGAGATGTTCTCTCTTCCGGGAGATGCACTATCTTTCGAGATTCTCTCTTCCGGGAGATGCACTATCTTTCGAGATATACTTTTACTACAGGTTAGAGACTATTGAGAAAGAGTTTTATATATATTGTGATTTTGTTTTGTTTTTTACTAGGAATTTTGAGTCCTCCGAGGATCTTATTAAGGATTTTCAAAATCCATTAACTGCATATTTTATTTATTTGTTCATACCATTTGCCAGAATTATTATGCAACAGAATATTATATCATTCATAATAGGAGAGTAATAGTCTTTATGGGGACCTTTGAACCATAGCTTTCACCACTTCATTATATTTATAATGACCCATCAAGTCTGAACTACCTGGTTTCAAAACTTTTATTTAGCAATTATAGTTCAGTCTTATATGCTCTCATTATGTGACTAGATATGAATGCTTCAAGCACTCGGGCATGGACTTTGATTCTAGATCTGTGTTCTCAAAAGAGAAACTTTAGCAACTGTAGAGGCAAAGTGATTGTCGATAACTTTTCTCCCATACCCTCCAAAATTGAGGGTATCTTAGTCTTAACCAGATCTTTGTCATTTTCTAAATAAAATATTCTTAGTCGTTTCACATTCCCAGCATTGTAATATATTTGTGCACATTAAATTGTTGGGGCTTTCATCTTCATGATGAACCTCCTCATGAGATATTTCACCTTCAAGGTGAGTTCTCTTCATGAGAGTTAAAAAGTGATTAATAATTATTTTGACTAGTATCATTAGATCTTAGACCTGCAAGTGTCTCCATAGATTTTAGATCAAGAACCAATAAGTTAGTTTCATAGAGGTGGATATACTATGTAACCTGGGGTATTCTACTCTTAGCGATGTATTTACTAACAGTAAATACTGTGGTAACTTCTCCATAATTGGAAAGTATCTGGAAGGCTCCCCGCTTCTGGCGTATAGGAGTATAAACTAAACTTTAAGTTTAGGTTGACTAGTGTGTGTATCTTCGTACTAAAGATATTTTCCTTCTGGAAAACACGATGACATTCGAACTTTTGGGCATTTCTCTCCCCCTAATACTGAGATTCGATCTTTATTAATAGCATACCACAAAATTCCCTTATCATGGGCACATGCTTAATTGAATTTCAGATCTAACATGATCTCCAACAACTAATGGTGGCCCAAAAGTGTATGCTACGGTGGTGATAATATGTGGAAAATATTTGATTCCTCCAACACGCACTTATTTCAATAAGGGGTTTGATAATTATATGCAGTAAGCTAGACTTTTATCAGTGCAGTGGCAATAAAACTACGTGAACCTGATATTCTGTAGGATATTCTAACTTTTAGTTGGTTATTAATCTGCGACAAAGGTCCCATATGGGGGTCCGAGAGTTGTCAGACTTATTCTATAGACTATCTTCTTTATTTGCCCAAGTTTTGATCCAAGTACTCATACCATATTTTAAATAATTTGGATCATTAAATTTCAAGTTTATAATTACGCAACATATTTTCTTATGGTCATAAGCAGTGTGCTCTAACAGCATAAAACTATAGGATGCTTTTTCATGAACATAAATATAATACTAGAACATAAATATTTGACCATAGTTAATCTGTATAGAAATAATAGATTTTCTTCTGGACTTCAAATCTTAATTGAATCACCTAAATAGTATAACTATTCGATGGGAATATTTATTATTCAACAGGACATTGTATTTAATTATGGGTGATAAATTGTATGCCTTATTTTAATTTGTAATGCCAGAATCAACATAACCAAATCTAGCTTATTCAGGATCAACAAAATCCAATAGGTCATCTTTCTTTTGGGAGCTATATTTGCTTCAAGCAAGTGATATGGCTTCTGGTGGTGATGCAGTTACAAACCGCACTTACCAATTTATGCATGTGTTATTTCCGATGAGTATAGCACGCTTTGGTGCATAGCCAAACATGACATATGTGCGACTGCGTCAAGCGGCTGTCGATTTCTTGTGAATTCCCATATGCTGGCGGTTAACATATTACTGAAGACACAAATCAATTGCTCTTTCGTGGGTAGCAATTATTGTTATTGTCAACAACATGGGTATCGGCAATGACGTAAATACCATTGTCCATATCAACTAGATAAGTATAATAATCATGCAATTTACTTTAATCATCTTCCAAAATAAACTAGATTAATTTATTGCTTCGGGCTAATTTGCTTCTGACATTGACCTATGATATGCCACTCTACCTACCATGACTCTTGTTTTGAATATTTTTCTATGCCTCTTAGGTTCCAATATCCCACACAGGCCCAATATCCTCCTCCTTTTCATGCAACTATAAACATCTTGAGTGATTGTGTGTGTATCAGGCATTTGCTTGAAATCAACTCGGAGTTAAAGGTTTGCAATCATACATTAACATGAGTACAATTTTGTTGGCGTGAAACAAATATTTACTCTGTAACATTCTACTTACAAAGTTCTTAAATTAAGAAATCAATGTGGTGGAGGATAGTATTTATATAGACTCCAAGTCTTGGGGCTGAAGTTATTATGTACTTATTTGAAGAATATTGTATTTTCTAGCCAAAGTGGTCCATCAGAGATCAACATATGACTAGGCTTGGTTTGGTGCCACTAAGAAAAATACTTTTCTTTTGCCATCTAGGCATCCGTGCACTACAAGCTAGGGAATTGAGGCTTATTAGATATCAAGAGCACATGTACAACATTTTGTTAGCAAGGCGTGGCAACGTATTTTTAATTTTCAGGCATACTGTTTACAAAATTTATTCCATGCTAGATTAATTATTTTACTACAGGTAAAAATATGCGACTATCAATATGTTTTATTAAGCAGATTAAATCAACTATTCAGTGGGAGATAAGACTTTAATAGAACAACTCAGACCATTAATTTATTTATGACATCTAGGAAAAAATAATTTAATACATAAGGTTTCAGTCTAAAGCAAAAGATAAGAGATGCTCATAAGAGCAGGACCAAGCTCAACAGAAGCTGAATCTATACTACTAATACAACTCGTGCAAAAAAATAACATATTTACAAAGTTAATGGATAACTAGGAGATTGCTACAGGTTTCCATATAGCATAATACGTGCTTATCATTGTTGTCAACCAGAACAAACGAATATCCCACTTAGTGATGTCAAACATGTCCTACATAATTCATGCAATTTTCTATAATTACAAGCTGCTAAAGCATTTTAAATGCATGAAACAAGTATAAAAAAGTAAAGATTAATTTTATCTATTCAGTAGATAATTTTATACATTTCCCAAAATTTTCTGGTATTTTTGGATTTTCATGATAATTTTTAAGGTCAGGGAGCAATTTTCAGATTTACAAAACCCATTAATTAATTTCCCAAACACACAATACCAGGGGAAAAACCAGAAAATTATTATGCTTCCAAGCTGTACTAGGTCTAAGGTTTCACAATTCATGGAAGCTCACATACCTTAGAAATTCAGTTTCTATGATTAATTTAGGGTTATTGCATAAAAAAGAATAATACTAAAGCAAATAATCATAAGACAGGGTCTAGATTAAAAATAGCCATAGAACATACTAATATATCACAAAAATCGGATTCTCGAAGGGTTATTCTGCAAGAATGTATAAAAATCCAAAAATCCACCATAAATTTCCCAAACTCCAGGATTTTTGTAAAATTTCCTTATCCGCGAAAGTTTCCTTGTAATTTTCATAATTCCAAGGTTTATTTGCAATTTTTGGGATTTTTTTTCTTTCTCCTGATTTTTTTATTTTTCTTCTTTTTTTATTTTCTAGTTTTTTTACTTGGGCTGAGCCCATTTTTCTTTTTCGGTCCATTATGGCCCAAACCGGTGGCTACACAATGGGTGCTAGGGTTTCCCCTAGCCCCGAGCAGGTAATGGCGGTGGTGCGAGCGCTCAGTGTGGGGCGCGACACGAGGTGGGCGTGGGGGCGGCGCTCATTGATAGGGAATTTTTTTCATGGACTAATTTTGCCAAGCAATTGAGTAGATCAATTCATAGCAACGGGATGAGATCAACTCACTGGTGGAATTTATCGAATTATTCAATGTCGATGAGATGTACAGTATGAGACGACGTCGTTTATGTTGGCTCATTGCATTCTCGATGTGATCCTCCCGATCGTGACATCGTCTGTAGCGTTTGATCACCAATAAATTAATGAACCAGATCGTGTAAACACATTACTAATTAATATTTGATTAGAATCAACAAAAAAATGAATTGAGATGTTTGCCAACATATAGAACGACGTACCCGGATTGAAGAGCTTTCGTGCTGATAACATATTGAGAAATAGCGGTAGTCGTCGTGATATCAGCATAGATCAATCACACAATAAATTACATGAACACCAAGAGACACAATGAACACAAGTGTATAGAGGAGAGTCGGTATCTTTATTCATCTGTATCTCTGTTATATATGGGGTTCTCATATATATAGCTCATAGGAGTGAAAGCCCTCCATGAGCGATTTAGTCGTTTGCCCATAATAAGGTTTCGTAACAAGGTGCTTAACAAAGAATAATTATTTTTTGCTTGCCACGTAGGACAGATAAGGTGTTTATTTTGTAGCATCGATGCTTAATTAGGCACCGGTGCTTAAGTGGTGCTTATGTATATAACTATATATAATTAATATATGAGATTTGCTAAACAATATTTGACTATTTTCTTTTGTCAAAATAGTCGAATTTTCATTCGTCTGATATGCTTTGAGATTTGCACTTCTTCTCATATGATGAATTGGGTCCGAATTTATTATGATTTTTTCGGAACATAATAGGTTCGCCACATTGCCATATTTTGTTGGTATAGAATTCCATTTTTTTGTCTTTGTTTTTGCTCAATATCTCAAAGTATATGTTAGATTTTGAATCATGTGATAAAAATATGAGTTATTAAGACTTTCGATGATAATTACAGTGACCAAGAACAAAAATTATAGGATTAAGTACATTGTTCGTCCCTCAACTTTTGCCCTAGTTTAATTATCGTCCATGAATTGTAATACCGGGTAAAACGCGTCCTCGAACTGTCAATACCACGCAAAAGATACCCCTTCATCTGTTTTAGAGCGGTTTTGACCGGTATTTGACTCACGTGGCTTGCTCGCAGTACCGACACATGGCATGAAACCACTTTCAAAATGAATAAATGACGGTTTTTGTACGGTATTGATACTTGGAGGACACGTTTTATCCGGTATTACAATTCAGGGATGAAATTTAAATTAGGGCAGGAGTTAAGAGACGAACAATGTACTTAATCCAAAATTATATACATAAATTACTGTAATTTATGTATAATAGAGTTGTAATTGAACTCAAAATACCGAATGTTGTATAGAAACCCTTAATATATACATAAATTACGAAATAGATATTTGTGGAGAAATGACTTTTTTATGTATAATAGAGTTAGTTACTCCTATTAATTGAACTCAAATTTGACTACTTTAAGGTGGTATGTAGATATACTCCTTTTATGTGAAAGTGCGAATATGAAGGTATTTACAAAATAGTCAAATGTTGTATGAGCATCTTATAATTAGTATATGAACCCTTAATAGATAATACAATTATCTAAGCATCTACTCATGTACTAATTATAAAATAGATGTTTGCAGTTTTAGCATATTTTGTAAATAAATGACTTTTATATATGTGCTTAATATATATATATATATATATATATATATATATCTGAAATAGATAACTAATAGGAAAGGTTTCATATATATATATATATATGAAAATACTTTCTACTCCCTGGTGTGATTTGATATACCACTTAAAAGGACATACTTTTAAGTATACTCATATACTAATTATAAGTCAATGTGAACCACACTAAAAATTACAAGAGTCTATAGTTTTAGCATATTTTGTAAATACATTCATATTCGTTAAAAGGGTATGTCACATAAAAAGGTATATCTAAAAATTGAACGAAAGGTGTGAATATCACCTTGGAGATACTCCTACGTGTGAGCGAAATAGGAGTAACTACACAGGGAGTAGGGGTCAAGTGTTTAATGAAAGCATATTAATGATCTGAAGTGGATTGTTTAATGAAAGGATTGGAGGTTGGAGCGGGGTGTTTAATGAAAGCATATTAATGATCAAGTGGATTGGAGGTGGGAGCCCACATTAATCTTGGCTGTTTAATCCAAATCCCACGGCCAATTTTAGTATTAGCACCCAAATCAGTATTAACCCTAGATATGGCATTGTATACGCCTAAAGCAATCCAGGCTCGCCATCTTCCCGCCGTGACAAGGAATCCTCTCAAGCGAGCCGCCGATCCCTCGTTTTTGGAACAACAGATGAGGAGATAAAGGCTCCATGCCGGCAGCGAGCCCACTGGCGCGTGAGCGTCCATCCTGCGGTTTCGGCCCAATCCAATGATCCATACATCCATCCATTTGCACTTCCCACCAATGTGGGGTGGGCATGCCCCGCGCGGCTGCCCGCCGAGCCAACGGCAAACGCCCGCGCCGCACTTCCCACCAATGCGGTCCCCCGCGCGGCTGCCCGGCCGAGCCAACGGCAAACGCCCGCGCCGTACAGCGGCACGGCCGTAGTGGACGCCCCCTTCCGCGCGGTTTCTGCGTTTAGGCCGCGTTTTTTGGAAGAAGAATCGGATGCGGCGGTTCTTTTGTTGGGGGTGGGCGGCTCCGACTCCGCGCCCACGTGAGATTCGGCGACCGATCGGGCGGGCGAATCGGGATGCGCCGAGCCGGGCCGCGCGCACGGGCGGCACGCCACGCCGCTCGTGTTGCACGAGGAGGGCATCAGGGCAACGGCCTGACCGGCCGCCGCGCACGCCCGTCCACACGTGAAGTCAAAGCACCCATCAAACGAGTCGGAGCCAGATCGCCAGTGCCAGAACCAGGCCGAAGCCGACCGTAAGAACGTGTACAAAGTTAGTACAGAAGAAACACAGCCTTGCAGGATCAAATGATCAAATGGCCGTGAATAAACCAAACCGGCTGTAAGATTTAGGGTGTGTTTGGTGTTGAATGAGTTGTATATATATAGGATTACATGTGGCCAGCTATTATTGAAATATTAGCACGGTTATTAAATTTATCTTAACTACAAAAGAAGTATTTAACTAAATTAATTATTTTAATTATCTACTAATTGGCATGGTCCACTGGTCAGTAGTGTATACACAGAGAGATAGGGTAATAGAGGGGAACTGAGAGAGAGAACAAATAGAGAGGAACAAAGGAGCATGGGAGAAGAAACAGAGGAGACAGCGACGCATGGCTCTGGGGTCGTGCTGGTGGCGAATGGGTGACGGAAATGATAAAAACAGGTCAAGGGGGCAAAGAGGAACGTGGTGTGGCACGAGGGGCATAGAGGCAAGTAGGCGGCGGCTCACGACGGCCAGGGGCGGAGGGAGAAAGAGGGTGGCTGGTGGCGGCGGCGACACGGGGCGCGCAGAGAGCGAGCGGCACACGGTGCACGCGCATGGCGAGATCATGAGCGGCGGCAAGACAAGGCGAGACACGCTAGTCCCTGTACTACGTGGTTGGCCTGTTTTTATGGAACCGTTCGGTACAATATATTTGGAGAATATTATCAGAATCTGTATGACTCTATCCAGGACGAGTTAGTTCGATTCACTCAACCAAACACAAAGATAAAGATATATTCAGAACTATCACATACATGCATATGTCTTTATTCATCGAACCAAACACAGCCAGCCAAGAGTGAAAAAAGTTTGGCAGAACAGACGGCGGTGGCTGTGGGGCGGCACCACCAAGAGACATGCGCATTAAATCCCCGGCTAGCCTCTGTGGACATAAGGGAACATGGCCAGGCCCCGCCTCCAGGCCCATCCGACTCAGCCCAGATTGGACTGGAAATCTATTAGCCAAGAACTCAAAAAAAAAAAAAAATCAACGCACGCACGCCTCATTTTCTTTCTTTCCGTGTGGGAACTGGCGATAGCAAGAGAAAAACAACAAGCAAGCATATGATTACATTGCATACAGTTACCGCATATCATTGTTTCAGGGTTGAAGAACCAGGCGCTTGACTCCAAACAGTACGACTGTGTCCTGCGATAGCGAGGAAAAAGGTGCTACCACTCTCTTTCTCATGCCGAAATTAGTGATTGGGTTGGGGTGCAATCCTTGCAGAAAAGTGATTACGTGCATGCATGTATTGCCGCTACTGTTTCCTTCGAGATTGGTCTCCGGAAAGAATGGCGTACGTCCTTGCACTGATTAAACTCACATGGACTCGGGTCCGCTAAATTTCGAGTTTTGAACGCTTTTAACACAAGTGTTCGCCTAGTACAGTAGACAATGGTACCACCGTAAAATCCACAGTTGGCTGCAATAATTTGGCTGGTTAGTCGGTGTAATGTACTACTCCAATGCAAACTACTATATGGTGGTACTTTCAGGAGAAATGTACTCCAATATTGACTGAATGTACTAAGAGATATTATAAAGAACGTTTAATTCCTTTTATTACAATCAAACTAGTTGACGACCAGTTTAGGTCATGAACAACCAGCTATGAACATCGTCCGACCAGCTATACGGCTTTAGATAATCTCCGACCAGCAAACTAGTCAGGAGACACCAATAGTTACCCACGTGACTGGCGGGAAAGAAGCTTTTGGCGCATTTGACAACTTACGACGGTTCCAATCTCCTGGCGAGCATGCGTGAAGATTAGAGGTGCATTTAGCGGCATTAACTGCTACCCCTTCAAATACTATAAATAAGTAGCTTACACACTCTCTGTAACATAGGGAATAAGTAGAGCATTAGCAATAGCATTACTCATTCAGTCACGAACATTACGATCATTTTGTTACATCTTTTGTATTCTCATACAAAAACTCAGTGTGTCTACAGCAATACATAGTCTTCATTTGATAGCGTTCTCACATAACTTTTCTAAGTAAGTTCGATAGAGAACCATTTGTTTCGAGCATCGACATACCTAGGAATGCAACTAGGCAACCTAGCGGAGGCACATTATACTTTTGAGCTAGGCGATTAGAACGTCCTATGTCCCTACCACGAACTACTACAAACTTACAATTATATCAACAAATATGATTGAGAAACTATACCATGCAAAATTGTTTACAGTCCATTCAAAATACTATACCATGAAGAGTGCCAACTAGGGTTTTGGATACCAGAAAAAAATTAACAGGGAGGCCAAAAATTGGAAAAAATTTAAATCAAAATTTGAAAATTTCAGGTTTTAAAAATAAAATAAAAAATCAAATTCAAGCAAATACTTTTTTGGATACAATTTATCCAAACCGACTTTTTTAGAACCGATTTGATTTCTACGGTAAAACCGAAATTTCCGATCCCCCTACTCCTCTCCTCTCAAGTCCTCACCCGTTATAAATAGTGTGGATTCCGCACACCCCACATCCTCCCCTTCTCTCTCCACCACTTCCTCCTCCCTCCCTGCACACCTCAGCGAAGCTAGCAAATCCATGGAGTTCTACGTGGATGAGAAGTGGAAGTTCTCCAAGAAGAGCCGGAACAACGGCAGCAGGCGCGTCCCAGGCGGCGGCGGCGGGGGCGGCGACCCGTTCCTCAAGAGGTCGACCAGCGCGAGGGACCAGGTGATCGGCCGGCGGGCGGCCGCCGCCGCCACGGCCGCTGCAGGCGGATGCGCGGCGCCGTCGTTCTCGAGCCGGTGCGCCGGGCTAGTGAAGGAGCAGCGGGCGCGCTTCTACATCATGCGCCGCTGCGTCACTATGCTCGTCTGCTGGAAGGACTGCTCATAGCAATAACTTCGTCAGTGCAGAAGATCTCTCGCCCTCCCTCCGCCGATGTTTCTCCTCCAGATTAGCCATAGGACAGAAGCAAGAGAGGGACATTGAGAAGAAGGCTAATTAGTTTACGTATGTATAGATCAGTCTTAGGAGTCTTGTTTTTCTTCTTATTTTTTCCTCCCATTCCTGAGACGTTTCTTGGAGAAATTACTAGTGGTTAATTAGTTAGTGATTAGTATAGTACTTAATATTACAAGCTTAGATGTGGTATTGTGGACAAGTTTTGGGATCTCCTTCTGAAGGAGATGGGGATCTGGTTGCTACAGGTGCTGCAGAAGCTGGGAGAAAACACAGACAGGGCTAGGCCTAGCTGAAATCTAGTGGATCTTCTTCTGCTATTGTACCACGACAAGGCTGAAAGTTGTCACTACTGATGTATAGCTAAAGAAATGAGACGCAACAACATATTATGATGTCACCACACCATTTTGTGTTCTTTCTCTCCTTTTCTTCTCTTATCTTTTTCTCCTGGTGGCAATAGGGATGCTAGTTAGATAGATGTGCAAATAGGCACAAGAGGAATGAAATGGTCAAAAGGCTAGAAAGAAAGATTGATGATGTGAGGAGGAGGAAGAGCGGTGGTGAGCAATGCATCGGGGTGAGGAAGGAAGGGCAGACAGCCAATCCAGGGCAGTAAATGGGGATGGTGACGCTGATGGCATCCTTTCGTTTGTCCTCGCCCTTCTGGGACTGCCATTTCCGGCGTGGCCATCTGACGCCCTCCATTATTGCACTTGGTGCCCCCCTCCCCCTCCACCCTCTCTCAGCTTAGAGCAAGCAGAAACACAGCGCACAGACATGTAGAGAGAGAGAGAGAGAGAGAGAAGATGCAGAGCCTCACTAGTAGTAGGACTGATCTGAGGATGATACAGTTATTAATTAATGTGCAGTCACATTACGTCAGTCACGTACGCATTGAAATCCATTGTTAATTGCAGGCAATGAGTTGGAGCGGTAGATCAGCTGGGGGAATCAAAGTATCAAACAATGTGCGAGAGAGAGAGAGCAGCGTGTGCGCGCGACTGCTTTGGCGCCCTCTCACGTTGCTGCGGGTGAATCGGGCCACCCCCTCTCCACTCCTGCTGATCGATGCAGTACTACTCCACAGACAGGGCAACTGCTGGCGTTGCCATCACCTGCACGGCTATGCCGCCATTGGCCACCGGACGAGAGGCCCTTGCGTTTTCTGCGCTCGCCTGTGTGCTCGTGTACAGGCCGGGTCGTCTTCTTGTGCACGTACGGATGATGTGGTACCGCACGACGGCCCGTGATCTAACAGGGAGGGAGGAGGCCTTGGACTTGGAGGCGTTTAGCACCGAACACACCTGTCTACATACACTGCGCAGCTAGCTGTGCTGAAATTCGCCGAGTATAGTGATCAGCATTTTACGGGGAACTCTTTCACAAAATGTGATCCACGGTACCAATCACCTCTAATCCTACCTTTGATTTAGACACCTAACTAAAAACTACGCTGCAATTAGTACTGTAAGAAAAATTTTGACACATAGTACATAACATTGCGCCCGAATGTTATTGTGGGTTGGAAACATGATAAGGACTTAACCATGAACAAGTAGGCCCGAATCTTGGGCTCTTGAACAGGGAATCCAGCAGCGACAAGCAATTAGTCTGCTGCTAGAGGTTGGTGGCGCGTGGGTCTTTGAAACTGTTGTGGCAAATTAGACGGTCCACCACTTCACTCTACCTTCTCCTTTGGATCACGCGAAAGCTAATTTTCTCTATATATGCAAAACCCCATGCCAATTAGTTTATGATATCTACTACTCCCGCCCGGTTTCCCAAGAGACAAGCTGAATCATCTTGCAGAATGTAGCAAAGTCAGGTCAAGACGTGCGCTTTTAGGCTCTTGATCTAGAACAGAGGGATGGGTTCGGGTCCCCTCAAATTACTACCAGCCTACCCGGCCCGATAGAGATGTGCTCTTGACACGACGACACCCATCTCCATCTGAACCGTCGATTTTCCAAGTATAACAACTCATGTATACATGTTTTGTAGGGAACCTGCCATAGTGCAAGCCATCAATTGTGCAATGTAAAGTCCAGACCAAGCATGGAGATGGGCACTCATATTGACTCTACGCAATAGAGGGAATGTTAGGCGACCAGAAAAGATGGGGGAAAGGCAGGAACACGGTTTACTGCAGGAAAAAGGAGGTTACACTAGCAGCACGGCAGATGTGGGGACACAGGGACACTGTAGGACTATTACACCACCATCATCTACTAAAAACGTTATCCCCTTGTTTAAGACACAAGCGGTAGTGCAAAAGGGCTTAAGTGCTTGAACACTGTGTCTGCCTGGCCCTTTTCCTCCTCTCCTAGCCAAGACAGTCCATGTGCCTGCACCAAACACTGATGTGATGCTCCATCTCTTTTCATGCCTGATAAGTAGTAAGGATAAACATGCATGCTTTGGCATTATGATCGTCATGCCTGGCACGGCATGCAAATTAACCAATCAATAGATCAGGAGTGTCAATCAGTACGACACTGAAAGCATCAATTCTGGTCAAGCTGATACGATGCTCCGTTGTCGAGTCCACGGTTCGACTTGTACGTGCAGCCTGTTGTGCAGTAGTATGAAGGTATTTTTCATAAGATGGTATGAGAATTTATCCCTCTCGATCTATCATGTAGTCTTTCGGTCGGGGCCTACTCTTGCCAGTTGCTCATATGAAAAGATAGCGTTGCTTTTGGTCATCCCCCGGCCCCCGAAAAAACATTGTGGGGGAATCGTCGCAGGAAATAAAGGGTTGATAGATACGATATGTACATATAAGGTCGGATGCTTTTCATCATGTTGCTGATTGCTTATAGCTTCTTCAAGTG
The DNA here is from genome assembly GCA_036346255.1 of Ampelocalamus luodianensis. Lineage (NCBI taxonomy): Eukaryota > Viridiplantae > Streptophyta > Magnoliopsida > Poales > Poaceae > Ampelocalamus > Ampelocalamus luodianensis. Next base: position 17,226,111 of record CM070622.1, on the reverse strand, counting down.
GGTGCTAGCTAACTGCTCTGATTGTACTCGATCGCCGGCCCAAAATGCTTTTGGTTATACTTGGAAACGGCATCTTTTCTTGCTTTCGGTAATGGGAGAAGTTGTCGACTGGCATCAGAATCTTTCTTATCGATGAATTTCTAGACGGAGCCCGCGCTAAATTCTGTGGCACATTCGTTTGACCTCATTGGAGCTCCCCGTGTTCATTTGCTTGCATGCAGCCTCTTCTTTTTGTTTCAACTGGGAAGAGTTTTGTAACATGTCTCTATTCTTCTCATCGGTTAGTGACGAGGATATAATAATTCTCAATTAAATTAAGTTGTTTATCTGTAACTGTCATTATAGATAACAATATCTTTATATTATTCATAAGTATACATTTTATCATTCATAACGGAGAAGCTTAACTAAGTGATCGTAAACTATGCTACGGCCACCCTCAATGATCGTAAGTCCTCTTACGACTAACTAGTGACCGTAAGATCTCCTACGACCACCGGTTATTGTAAGTCTTACTACGATCACCTGATAATCGAAAATCTTACTACGATCAGGTCAATTACGACCACCCTATTGTCAACAAAGTTTACAGATATGTTGGCCTAATCGACTAGGAACTCTTTTGCGCTGCGTTTAATATACACAGTAGTTAATATACGCTGTTATTCTCCGGAATAATTGTACGTATTAAGCCTCTATCTCTGACGATAACTGCAAGACGACGTGGGATGTGGTTTCTCTGACAGTAACTTCCATCAACGTGCTCATTTCATCAAGCGTTGATGTGTCTTTTAGCATGTAGTAATTGTCACCCCTTCACACGCTATATAAAAGACTAAAGTCAATGGACATTGGGAGGGAGGAATTAGAGATAATGTCAAGAAGTCATTAAACCCTAGTTTTAGTGATTTCTTTCCGATTGTAAAAACATAGTCAATACAGCAATACAGGAGTATGGTTGTTATTCTATCAGGAGAAGATCCGAATCTGTCTAAATCTCTGTGTCTTTTTTTGCGTTGATCTAACTCAAGTAAAGTCCCAAATATCCGTTCGTAAAATCGATACTAGATCATTGATAGTTAGTCAGTTGCATTCTTTTTTTTAATGTCCTCAGTTGCATTCTGCATCTGCTACATCGGGAAACAGAGAGTAAGAACTCGAAAAGATGGGCAAGTGATTTTTACAACGAACCTTTCACTGATCAGGATAACCTCTAGCCTGAACTTGTATGCCAATTTGTTCCGCAAAAAGTGACCTCAGATATGAATGGCATGCTCGATCAGCCCTTCACTCGAGGAGGTTTCCGAGGCATTATTTCGTATGGGGCCTAGTAAATCTCCTGGTGTTGATGGTTTTCAAAAGCGTTGGGATTTACTGAAGGACTCGGTTAGTGCAGCGGTATTGGGTTTTCTAGATGGTGGTGAGATATCAAATGAAGTCAATAAGACGCTCTTGGTATTGATCCCGAGGTATCAAATCCTCAAGAACTCAGCCAATTCAGACCCATTTCACTTTGTAATGTACTATATAAGTTGTGCTCCAAAGCTATGGCTAACAGACTAAGGAGAATTTTGGATGAGATTGTTTCAAAAGAGCAAAGTGCATTTGTTCCAGGCCATTTGATTACAGACGTTTTGATCTCATATGAATGTATTCATTATTTACGGAAGAAGAAAGGTAAAAAAGGTGCTTGTGTGGTGAAACTCGACATGGCTAAAGCCTATAACTGTGCCGAGTGAAATTACTTACAAGCTATTATGGAAGCTTTGAGTTTCTCGGACCGTTGGATCACATTGGTAATGAAATGTGTCACAACTGTTAGTTTTTCAATGAGAGTGAACGGGATGTACTCTCCGAGTTTCAAGCCGACGAGGGGGATCCGCCATGGCGACCCAATTAGCCCCTATCTTTACCTCCTTTGCACGGAGGGTGTCTTGCATGCTGAAGAACAGTGAACCACAGTATATTGCAAGGGAATAAGAATTAGATGCCATGCTCCATGGATTTCCATCTACTCTTCGCTGAGGACTGCTTGATTTTCACTGAAGCAAGCCAGAGGAATGCGGATATAATTGCATCAATACTTGACGATTACCATAAGGGCTCAGGACAGTTGGTCAATAAGCAGAAATCTGTAGGTTTTTTCAGTGACAATTGTGAGCATACTCGGAAGCAAGAAGTGCACTCTAGTTTGAGTATTCCCACTGAAGCACTAGGGGAGAGGTACTTGGGTCTCCCTACAACAGTGGGCAGGAGCACCAATGGCAATTTTGATTTTGTAGCTGACCGAGTTCGAAACTTTGTGAATAGTTGGGGCGAAAACTCACTAAGCTGTGCGGGAAGAGAAATGCTTCTTAAATCAGTGCCCTAATCGATTCCAACTTACTCTATGAGCTGCTTTTAGCTGCCAACCAATATCTGTAAGAAGCTAACATCTTATGTATCTAATTATTGGTGAGGGAGCTCCATTGATAACCACAAGATCCATAGGTTAAAATGGGAAAAGCTAGCATGCTCAAAAAAGGATGGAGGCACGGGCTTTAGGGACATGAAGTTGTTTAATCAAGCAATGCTTGGCAAGCTAGGATGGAGGATTGTGATGAATCCAGACTCGCTATGCAGCAGGGTAATCAAGGGGAAGTATTTCGCGGAAGGAGATTTCATGACAACAATTCCAAAAAAAAGCTCAACGACCTGAAAGTCAATTTTGCATGGCAGAGAGGTGCTACGGAAAGGACTGGTGCAACGAGTTGGTTCGGGTGAATCGGTCAATATTTGGGAGGATAATTGTGACAAGAATTCATGACTAGATCAATATTTTTCGGTCGGAGTTAATGTCTCTATGAAAGTAGGCCCACAGATTAAGGGCTCACTTTATAACAGTTATATACATATGGCTACGATTAAAAAGAAACATAATACCCTTTCTTATTGCCAAACTGGTCATAGGCTAGTTTGAGTCATGAAACGGCCAGTCATAGACATTATGCGACCAGTTATACGGTTTGGGCAACCTCCGACTAGAAAAACTGTTGGGAGGACATGAAAGTTTCCTATGTGACTAACATGAGAGTAGTTATTGCATATCTGGCAACTTACGACAGTTGGGTAAGAGACGCAACGGTTCAACTCAACGAAGGCACATGCGTGAAGACAAAAGGCGTCTTTAGCGGCATTAATTGCCACCTCTTAATTAAATATAAATAGTGTAGCCCGTGTACCTTGTATCTCAATCTCATTTTCATCACATTCTTATAAAAAAAAACACTCACTGTGTCCACAACAATAAAGGTCTATGTTTTGATCGTGTTCTTATATTTTATTTTTATGTAAGCTCAATGAGGGACCCTAGGTCTCGATCATCGATAATTGGCACTAGAAGAAGGGTGCCGTCAAGCTGGAGATCATTGACGTGATGTTCCCACATTCTTGCTGATCGACAAGAAGAACACCTTTGATCTCGTCGACTACGCCGACCTCATAGGCGAGGACTACGTCCCTGAGGAGGCATGCAGGTGCGACTTCTACCTCGAGTACGTTCCCGAGGGAGAGTCTTCGCTGCTTTCAACCCAACCCACTGGGGCCGAGACGGTGAAGGCGCTGCTACACCCCAAGCAATTCTGAGGGTGAGTACATTCCTACTTCTATCTCAACCAGAGAGACAAGTTACCACGATGCCAATGTCGTGGCAACCCATGATAATCTCGTTGACAATGTCAATAACGAAGTTTTGGCATAATCATCTCTAGAACATCTACTCTGAGATCTCGCCTACTACCCCTCCTCTAATAAGGATGGGACATTCTCACCAACCATTTGCTCTGGATTTTGTGCGCGTGCAGTTGTCAACATCAACGAGATCGACGAGCAATGAGTGGCATGTGAACAACATGAGGCCCAAGAGCAGGCCGAACATTTGACGCGGGAATAACGCAACAACCAACTCCTTGCTGCCAAACAAAAGGCAATAGAGGAGCCCCATCGCCAGTACCACGCCAGCACACTGGGGATGTCCAAGAGGCCTATCACCAACGCAAGCGGTAATCAACGTCTGCCAACTACGCCCCAGGCCACCCTGGGGATGACGGTAAGAGATTTAAATATTGTATCGTCACCTTCACAGGCAGAGACTCCTGATGACCATGTTCGCATACTTTCAACTGCCATCGCTAACCACCAAACGGGATAAAACAATGAACATGACCTTATGGTCATCTATTCATTGGTCGTTGACATGCAAAAGGCTGCTGCAGAAGTACAGGGTCTTTCACAATCTTCAAGGTCTCATACTGGCTCCAGGACCGACCACTCAGCCTCTGGACATCACCATCATGGCAACAACCATCGTCAAGAAGATGATCTACCTTGACAAAGCGTGTTTGACAAGGTAAGTCTAGGTGAGTGCTCTAACCGTGGTCATAGATGACCCTTATTCTCCTGGTAATCGTGATGAATGTCATAATGTTCAACCAGCTTCACTGGCGAATCCAGCGTCCCTCCAGGCAGGCACTTGCCCGGGCTTCATCGGTCGGCCTCGACTCGTTCTGCGCGCAGCGCAGCGCGATCGCCTCTGCCGGTGATCGCTGCCTGCTGCGTGCGCTGCGTGGCCTCGATTATGATCGCCGCTAGCGCTGGATCTAAGCGGCATTTGTCGGTTGCATCATGCCGCCGCCCGCGCTAGCGCTGCCATGCACGTCGAACGATGCGTACTACCGCACTGCATGCACCTTCATGGCATTGTATCCATGCGCACATCAGAGGCCTCAACGCAGCGGAAGAATACACTGGTGCCGGCACGGCGCTACGGCGAGGTGCCGAGTAGCAGGTGCAGCACTGCAGCAAAAGGTCAGGAGATTCATTCCCCATCACCTCCAAATCCCGATTTTGCACTTTTGCTAATTCGGTTAGGCATAGATTGAGATTTGAGACCGTGAGAGTATGAGACAAGAGTTCGTTCTTCTTGTTGTTGGCTTGTTCGTGACATATTAGCTACATTTAGACTTGCCCAGGCTAAAAATTTTCCCTGGCTCCGCCACTGACCAGCTTGTATATAAAAGGAAGTCTAATCCCTTTTATTACGGTTTGATCGCATACGTTTGAGTCATGAGACGACTACTTACACTGTTTGGGCTAGTCGGGAGACATGGTAGTTTCCTACATGACTAACGTGAGAGCAGTTATTAACGTATCTGGCAACATACGATAGTTGGCTAAGAGACGTGACAGTTCAAGACTCAGCAGAGGAATGTGTGTGAAGATATAAGGTGTTTTTAGCGGTATTAACTGTCACCCCTTCAATAGCTATAAAGGAGGTAGCCCATATATTCTGTAACATAAGTTCTCATTACATCCATGTCTATAATTATGAATGCAATCATTGCGCTCTCGACATCCCCATTCTCATTGTATTCTTATACACTCATTGTGCCCACAGCAATAAAGATCTCTGTCTAGATTGTGCTCTCGTATTATTGTCCATATCTATAATTCTAAACGTAGCCATAGTGCTCTCGAGCTTACCAGAAAAATAATATGAGAGTACAACTAGATGAAGATCTTTATTATCGTGGACACAATAAGTGTATAAGAATACAATAAGAATGAGGATATCGAGAGCACAATGGTTGTGTTCAAAATTATGGATATGGATGTAATGAGAACTTATGTTACAAAATACATGGGTGTCTAAGTTTTACTGATGATCTTATGAAATAAATGGTGGAAACACAGTACTCGAGATCATGCAAGAGGAGACATAGGCTTTTTAGACAGTTCAGGCCTTCTTCGAAGAGAATAACAACCCTACTCCTGTGTTCTTGTATTGAATATGTTTACTACGTGAAACAAGCCATAAAAACTAAGGGTAATTGCTTCTGAATTAATCACTTGATCGTCTTCTTCTTTCTTTATCTGCCGGCGTCACCCTTTATATAGTTCTTAAAGGGGTGGCAATTGTGTGCGCCAAGAGTCATCTTGACGGTTGGCCAATTGTGCACGTTGGCAACGATTATTGTCATAGAGACACTCTCATGCACGCTTGTCATGCGGTTACAACAGAGATAAAAAGAACTACGTGTGGTTATGTCAGACATAAAAAAAAACACACGTGAATGAACGCAGTGTACAAAGTCCCTAGTCGATTAGGTCCACATGTATGTGGGTTTTATCGACCATAGGGTGGTCGTAGTTGTCCTGGTCGTAACAAACCTTACGACCATAAGATGGTCATAGTAGATCTTATGACCATAAGATGATCAGGATAGACCTTACGACCATAAAGCAGCCGTAATCTTCTCTGGTCGTTGTAGACTCTAACGACAAAGGGTATCTTTGATGGTTGTTAAGGATACCATTATCCATAATAAGTATTACAGATAAATAGCTTTATTAATTGAGGATTATTAGATTCTCGTCAGTGAGCTACCCCCTTTATAGCTATTGAAGGTGTGGCGGTTAATGTCGCTAAAGGCACCTTATATCTTCATGCGTGTTCCTCTGTTGAGACTTGAATCGTCACGTCTCTTAGCCAAATGTCGTAAGTTGCCAGATGCACCAATACCACTCTAACGTTAGTCGCATGGAAATTGCCATGTCTACTGACCAGTTTGCTGGCCAAGGATGGCCCAAACTATATAGTTGGTTGTGTGGTGTCCATGATTGATCGTAATAAAAGGGATTATACTTCCTTTTATATACTAGTTGTAACTTCATAACCGTTATAAATTTGGCGTCTAATATGCATGCCTGCTTTCACAAAGACTTTGATTTTGACCAAAAATATTGACATAGTCCAGAATCCTCGTCAGTAGTGCTCTGCTCATGAATAGAACACCCCAAATGCTCATAAAAGTAGCTAAATTAGTGAGACAATCATAAAATTATGAGTAATTACAAACAAAATAAGTGAGGGGTTGATTAGTTGAGACTAGAGTTTAGACTAGAGAACATAATTAATTTTTGCACCTATTTGACAACAGTTCACAAATGTACAAGGTCATCACCTTAGTCAATATAATCGCGTCACCTGCTGGTTGCTACGTGTTGTATGGCTACTATTGATCTGTGCGATTGTATGGGCCTCTATGTTGTCTATTTACTATTACCAGTGTTCCCCTAGGCGGGCGCCTAGGCCGCCTAGGCGCTGGGCGATGCTCCACCGCCGCGCCTTGGTGCTAGTCGTCGCCCTAGGCGCTCGGCCCGCCTAGCCAGTCCAAGGCGGTCCGAGGCGGGGCGGCGCTGGGCGGGGTCGGGCTGGAGAAAAAAAGGTAGTGAACTCACCTGTCGCGCGCCGCCTTCTCCCCAGATCCACGTCGCGTCGCCTCCTCCCCCCTGGATCCACGTCGTGCCGCCTCTTCCTCCCTGGATCCATGTCGCGCGCCGCCTCCTCCCCAGATCCACGTCGCGCCGCCTCCTCCCCCTGGATCCACGTCGTGCCGCCTCCTCCTCCCTGGATCCCTGTCGCGCGCCGCCTCCTTCCCGGGTCTCCTTCGAGCACTGCCTCTTCTACCGCGCGCCGCCTCCTCGGCGGAGAGGAGAACAAGAGTGAGAGCGATGGGAGAGAGGGATGAGGCGGCGGAGGGATGGGAGATGGGAGAGCGAGAGGAGAGAGGCGAGGGCGACGTGGAGAACGAGAGGATGGCGACGGGGATAAGGAAGGGGCGAAGGGCACGCGGTCACGCGGATAAGGCAGGCCACAGGCTACTCGGTTGACGCGGGCTTGGGCTTGGCTGGCTAGGCCGGGCCGCCGAAGGGTTTTTCTTTTTCTCTCTTTTCTTCTTCGCTGGTTCTCCTCTCCCTCGGGCTCTCCCTCCGGCTGCTCTTTACCACCGGCTGCACAGACCACCGCCTAGGCGGCGCCTAGACGGCGCCTAGGCGGGCTAGGCGCTAGGCGGCCACCGTCCGCCCGCTTTCCGCCAACCACGCGCCAGCCCCACTGCCACTCACCACCGCTTGGTCACGTGTGGGACGCCCGTCGATGCCACTAGGACGTACGCTTGCGTCCCCACATCCGCAGCTCAACCGCGTGCCCACCGCTTCATCGCCTTCGGGAAGGAGTGTGGGAGCAGCACAAAGGGATTTGGGTAATAAGGGTCGAGTTGGGTCTTGGTCACTTGGGATTTAACTCATATCTCTCCCATCCTATGGGCCTGATGACACAGAAATAACATGGCCCAAAGCCTTCATACAGCCCAACTCTCCCCTCAAGACCTCAAGTCTTCTTCAACCTCACCCCTAAATCATTTATGTTGGAACCGACGACAGCCCTTTGCGCGAGAGAACAATCACAGTGAGCACACAAGAGACACGAGAATTTATTTACGAGGTTCGGCAAAACCTACGTGCCTGGGAGCCAAATCGCGGTGGCTCTGTCCGTATAAAGTGTTTCTTTTTTTTTCTTCTAATTAGGGTTACAAGAGGTTGACGGTATATATTTATACCTCGATTATATATTTGACTGGGACTCATAGTTCGTACCATCGGGCCTTCGCCCCCGCACCCCCAGCCCACAATATTTTGTAACCCACGCAATTGTGTCTCCCCTTGTAGGGTTGTGTCTATCTCCGAAAAACGTACACTGCGCTCTCGCCTTTCGGACACAGCTCCTTCCTTTCAACTTATTATATATGAGTTATACACAACAAATCTCCACCTTAGTGAATACACCACGTTGAAGAAAACACACACAGAAGAGAACACTTTAACACTCCTCGCGCATTCATGGGCTGGGGGTTACCTCCTTACTTAGCAACTTATGACTTCCAACAACTCGAGGCAATGCTAAAACTTGTTGGTGGTGACGGGTTTGGTCAACATATCTGCAACATTTTCATCAGTGTGCACCTTCATCAAATCAATCTCTCCGAAGTTGATCAAATCCTTGATCATGTGATACTTTGCATGAATGTGCTTCGTCCTAGCATAATACACTTGATTCTTGGCCAAATAAATTGTACTCTCACTATCACAATACACCTGAACTCCACTTTGCTCAACACCTAGTTCCTTCACTAATCCTGCAAGCCATAACACTTCCTTTGCAGCTTCAGCCACAACCATGTACTCTACCTCGGTTGTAGACAATGTAACAATAGATTGAGTTGATGACTTCCAACATATAGACCTTCCACCTAGAGTAAAAATATACCCTGTAGTAGACCTCCTATTATCCAAATCACCAGCATGGTCCGAATCCATATATCCAACAATCAAAGGATTACCTTGTTGTCCACCAAAAAATAGTATCATGACTTGTTGTACCTCTTAAGTACCTGAATACCTACTTGATTGCCTCCTAGTGTCACTTTCCTGGTTTTGCTATAAACTTGTTGATTTGACTAACAACATGTGCCAAATCAGGCCTTGTACAAAACCATAGCATACATTAAGCAACCAACAGCACAAGCATATAGAATCTTCGCCATCTTTTCAAATTCTTTGTCTGATTCAAGACAAAATTCAGAAGAAAGTTCGTGCTAATATCAAGTCGCTCCAAGACTTTCTCAACACACTCTTGCTGAGACAACAATAGATTCCTCAAGCTTCTATCCTTGTATATCTCTATACCTAAAATTTTCTTTACTGCCCCTAAGTCTTTCGTATCAAATTCTTGATTTAGCAAACCGTTCGAACTAATCACATCATACATGTGCTTTGCAGCAATTAGCATATCATCCACATATAGTAGCAAAAAAATAAATATATCATCATCAAGGCGTCGAACATAAACACAACAATCATACTCACATCGACTATAGCCAATCTGCAACATGTAGAAGTTAAAACGTTTGTACCACTGTGTAAGAGATTGTTTCAACCATACAATGACTTCTTTAACTTGCATACCAGGTGCTCATTTTCTGGTTTAGTGAACCTTTTCAGCTGCTCCATATAGATTTGCTCATCAAGATCACCATGCAAAAACTATGTTTTCACATCCATCTGTTTCAAGTGCAAATCCCAACTGGCTACCAATGCGAAAATTGCCCTGATAGAAGTATGCCTCACAACCGGGGAGAATATCTCATCATATCAATCCCCTTCTTTTGTGAATACTCTTTTGCAACTAATCGAGCCTTGAACTTTCCTCTTCTTTTTCTGACACTACATGTTTTCTCTTGTAGACCCATTTGCACCTAATGGATTTCTTATCCCCAAGAAGATGAACCAGCTCCCAAGTCTGATTTTTCTGTAAAGACTCTATTTCTTCTGTCATTGCAGTCATCAACCTATTTTTCTCCTAGCTTGTAATAGCCTCCTAAAAATTAGTTGGATCATCAGTACTAACAAGAAGAGCAAATGAAACCTGGTCTTCATACCCAAATCTCTTTGGACCTTTCACATTAGTGCATCGCTGTCTATCTCTTGCCAATTGAAAATTCTGCAAATCCTCTGAAGTGGAATTTGGAGGCAGTGTGTGTGAATCCTGAGTCCTTGAACTATGTTCTAACTATACCTACACCATAATGAACCTCCAATCTCCTGTGTCACCTCCTCTTTGTTTTGTTGTAACATTGATTTCTCATCAAATACAACATTCCTGCTCATCACCACCTTCTTTGATGTCAGATCCTAAAGCTTGTACACTTTAACACCTTTCTTGAAACCCAGAAAAATGCACTTTCTTGATTTTGCACTAAGCTTCAACCTTTCATCAGTTGGTATATGCATATAGGCTAGGCAACAAAAAATTATTAGATTAGTAAAATCAATCGAATTACCAGTCCATACATCTTCTGCAACCTTACCACCCAAAGATGCACGTGGTGATCTGTTTAAGAGATAGCACGTCATGTTCACAACCTCTGCCCAGAAATATTTAGGAAGCTCTGCATTCAACCTCAAGCACCTTGCTCATTCACAGATAGTCTTGTTCGTCCTTTCTGCAGCACCATTTTACTACTGTGTTTTGCGCACTGTGAAATGCTGCTGAATATCATGCTCCTCACAATATCTCTGAAACTATGGATTATTATATTTAGTACATTTATCATATCTTAGATACTTTACCTTCCTGCCTGTTTGGTTTTTCACCTCAGCTTTTCACACCTTGAACTTGGCAAACACTTCATATTTCTGTTTCATGAAATACACCCACACCTTACGGGAAAAAATCATCAATAAAAGTAACAAAATATTGGGCTCCACCCATTAACGGTTATCTACTAGGCCCCCGCACATTAGAGTGTACGTAATCATGTATTCCTTCTGTTTCATGTTTGCCACTTGAAAAGCTAATCTTAGATTGTTTTTCAATAACACACAACTTACAGAAACCTAACTCACAACTTTTAATTCCTGCCAATAGGTCTCTCTTATGCAATTCTGCCATCCCATGAATACTAAGATGGCCCAACCATATATACCAAAGTTTTGTCATATCATTATGTGATTCCACTGAACTGACTCGGCCTACAACAGTGCCGAGCAATATGTAAATATTTCTAGCAGTTCTTCTACCCTTCATTACAGTCAATGCACCTTTACAAATTTTTATGGTTTCTTATGATTATTAGCTTTATAAGTAAGACCACTATTATGTAAGGAGCATAGAGATATCAGATTCTTTTTCAACCCTGGTATGTGTGTAACATCACTCATTGTTCTAACAATACCATCATATATCTTAATTTAAACTTCACCTATCCCGACAATACTATGGCATGTATCATCACCAAGGTAAACATAGTCGAAATTACCTAACATGTATGAAGTGAACCACTCCCTGTTAGGCGTGATGTGATATGAGCACCCCCCGAATCAAGAATCCATGCATCTATCAACCGACCATTTGAAACTGAGAGAACATCTACATCGCTGCTATTCGAGTCATTTTTCTTATCCACATTAACAATCTTCTCATCACGCTTTCCACCATTCTGCTATTTCAATTTCGGACAATCCCTCTTCATATGTCACATCTCCTTGCACTTGTAGCACTCGATATATTTTTTTGCTCCTTAACTTTGATCTAGATTTACGCCTTCAGATCTCTCTTTGTCTTATTTTCTTCCACGATCACCCTTCGTATACAAACTATCACCTAGAGAGCTCTCCCCAACGTTCAGCTTCCGTTGATTATGCGCCAACAGGGCCACGGTAATATCATCAACCTTTATAATATCTTTCTTGTATGTCAGAGTTGTGACCAAGTGTTCATAGTAAGATGGCAATGAACACAACAGAATAATCACATTGTCTTATCTGCGGTCTTCACCTCCAGACGCCCTAGATCACCTAATTGAAGATATTCACATGTTGTGCAATATCAGAACCCTTCTGCATCTTCAACCTGTACAACCTCTGCTTCAGATATAGGTTGTTCGTTAGGGATTTGGACATAAACTGAGTTTGCAACTTGTCGCAGATTTCTTTTGACAAGGTCATATCCATAACATGATACATGACTTGATCCGAAAGACACAACCATATGATCACGGTTGCCTGCTCCTTCAAATCCTTCCAATCATCATCCTCCATCATCTTCGGCTTTGCTTCGCGCAACCCTTGGAACAACTTTGCTACCCCAATAGATCCTTCACCCTCGTCTGCCTCAATCCGAAGTTACAAGTCCTATCGAATTCCATCACTTCGAATCTGGCACCTGGCGTCGCTATCTCAACCTTACTCTGATACCAATTGTTGGAACCGGTGATAGCCCTTTGCGCGAGAGAACAATCACAGCAAGCACACAAGAGACACAAAAATTTATTTATGAGGTTCAGCAAAGCCTACATCCCGGGAGCCGAATCGCAGCGGCTCTGTCCATATGAGGAGTTTCTTTCTTTCCTTCTGATTAGGGTTATAAAAGGTCGGCAATATATATTCATACCCCGATTACATGTTCGACTCGGACTCATAGTCCGAACCGTGGGAGGCTTCGCCCCCCGCACCCTTAACCCACAGTATTTTGTAACCTCACACATCTGCGTCTCCCCTGTAGGGTTGTGTTTGTGTCTGGAAAGCAAGAGCGCAGCATACACGATCCCTTCCTTTCACCTTGTTATATATGAGCTATACACAACACTCTGCTTCTCACCCGAGCTCTACTTCTCTGCTTCTTCCTTCTTGTGCCACCACCAGCCGATGCTCCACCATAAACGCCGTCCAAAATGGGCCGAAGTATCAGGGGGTACCAGGGGCACGACAGCCAGAGCCAATGCGCTAGCCCCCTCGCGCCCCCCTGGTGCGTCCGCCACTGCCTCAGTGAGGAGCCTCGCAACTGCCTCCCTTCCCGTTATTCTCCACACAAACTGTCTTCTCTCTTCATCCGTCTTCGAATCTGACAATACCTGATTTGGGTTCTTTGATGAATTATCTCATCTGTCTTCAAATCAGACGATACCTGATTTGGGTTTTTTTTGAATTATCTTTCTAATTTCCGTAACCTATTGCTTTTTTTCTTGGTTGTTACATGCTTTTGTTTGACCCTTCTACGACTACGAGGCAATATCCAAAGCCGCCTCCATGACTTCCTGCGATTTTACCCTATTTTTGCGATTTTTCGGGGGCTCATGTAAGGATGCATTTGGCAGTGTTTGGTTTGACCCAATTTGTTGGTAAATGTACCCCATCTTCTTGTCTATTCCTAGCTTCTCATCCCATCTGTATAGAAATCATGTTTTATCATACCACCACCTCAACCATACACAGTAATGGCCTAATGGGATATAAAACTATTCCCCCACTAGAGCCAAACAAATCAAGGAATCATCCATTTACATTTCCAAAACCCCTGAAATCCCATTCCATTTACATGTACGTTATTACTCTTGAACCAAACACCACCTAATAGTAGTACAGCAGTATCGCTCGGAAATACTGTATCAATGTGCCGGTGAATCTAAATCACTGCCGTACTCTTACCGGCAGGAGGGTCCATCACTCCATCAAACTATTGTGCGCAATAACACGGGCAAGATGAGAAGGGAAATACCACGAGGACCATTGCAGCGGTGAGAAATAAATTTGGTTGGTTCCCTGCACTATTTCCTGCACACGATATGATCCTATTTACATATGGCAGAATGAAACCGCAACAAACACGTACCACAGCAGTGACCAGACAACCGAACGATCACGCCATGCCCTCGACAGAAATATATAACAAGTCCACGCAGCGCAAAACAAAGACGGGGAAATATAAGAAAACCACCGGGCAACGCAGCACGGGCTCGCCCATTTCGACTGGAAACAAGTACCGAATGGAACGAGCCACCAACCGCCCGTCCGTGCGGAGGGCGAAGACTCGAAACCGCGACGCTCTTCATGTTCTCGCGCTGCCGCACCGCACGGAGCCAGCGGCAATCGGGCAGGTGGAGCCGCGCGCGCGCGGAGCTGAGACCCGACGGAATTGTATCCCAGCGCCGATGCGCGAACGGACGGACCGTGCGAGATGGAGGCGACCGAGCGGGATCCCCGCGCGCGCCTCCACCGGCGTGGGCACATGAACACATGCACGGTGCGCACCCTTGGTCGCCTGACGGAGCCGAGTGCCGAGTGCGTGCGGGCGTGGGGTGGAGTGGAGATACCGGCGGACACGGCAGACGTACGCGAGCCGACCAGGGAAAGGCCGAGAGATGCTCCACTACTGTCTCCTTGAGGCGGCCGTCGACGCAGCCCCCACGAGCGTTTCCTCCCTGAAACTCTTCGTTTGCGTACTACGGTGTCCTCGCACGGTCGCACCCACTGCCCACCCCGCTGTCTCACACGGGCACGCCCCATTAAAAACACCACACAGCTCGCGTTTCGTCACAAGTGCAGCCGGATTATAATCATCCTGCACGTACGCAGGCACGGTCCCAAAGCGTGAGGCCCGTACGTTGGGTTGGGGGGGGGCGGTGGAGTCAGGCGGTCAAGCCAAGCGTGTGCGTCAAAATATCTGCATACACTGCTTTAAGATTAATGCCCCCACTCGGGATCTGGCCGAGACAGGAGTAGTAGGACATGGGCCGTGACGCGGACCCTTGACCTGCCGCGGGACGCGCGGGAGCCCACGTGCGGATGGGCTGTAGTCCGGTGGCAGCGGCCCGATCCAGTTCGAGCGCGCGGCAGGCAGAACAAGACCAGACAAGCCTCAACATCGCGCGTGGGATGGCGGGGCCCAGGCTCCCCCACCAACCGGACCTGGATCCACCCCCACCGATTTGACGCCCGGCGCCCGCTAGGTGGGACCCTGTAGCCGGGCTGCCCGTGGGTCGCGGGTCACGTAGGCGCGTACGGCGTGGAATCCACGGCGGCGCATCGGGAAGCTGGGCCACGTGCGGCGGGGCCCCCCACCAACTCCTGTTCCGCTCGCTCGCGGACGCTGCGGTGCAGGATAACTGTGAGCGCGGCCAGCCGCAGCACAGCAGCTCACATGAACAGCGACAGGTTTCGTTTCGAACCCCCAAATCACCAAATCTGCGAGCTCTCATGTTATCATTGAGGGCTTGTTTTGTTTTTGGGCTCTCCTCTCGCCCCTGGAAAATCTGCCGGTGGATTCTGAAAAGGGCTTCAGAAAGAATTAGACCAGGTATGAACATGAGAGCAGCATGATATACTACTACGAGATCCGTGCAGAGCTGCTGCAGCTCGCGACAAGCGGCTGCAGAAAGTTGGTGATTTTGACTATTTGTGATGAATGACCACGCGCTCGCGCACACGACCCACTCTGCTCTGTGCACGCTGATGATGCAGGTGACTTGGAAGCGTAGATTCTTGGGCCAGGAGGCGGCTGCTCCTGTTGTAGTCGAGTTTGAACTTTGGACATGCATGCTTGGATGAAAATTAATACATACATTGGATGAAAATTGACGTTCTGAGTAGACCATCGTGGAATGGAAAATTTGGTACAACTTCTTGTTTTCAAATCATTAGTCGGAGGGTGAGGAAGGGAAGCTTAGGCAGACAAGACATGCATCCGTTTGCGAGGAGGCAGGAAGTAATTTAGACAGAGGGGCAAGGTGCTCATCAGTCATGATTCATGGGGCAAACAGGGACTAACAACAAGTTCACTGGCGATAGATTTGGGCAGCCATAAGTTTGTCGACATCACAATGTTTCCTCTTATTTTACTGAAGATTTTGCTTAAAGGAAAACCGTGGGTTTGGACGGAAATTGAGTGCAGTGGTTATTTCAGTGCACCGCCAGCTTTCGGTGGCAACTGTACTGGTTCCCTGTGCTATGTGCTTATGCAACTATAGATATGCTTCTTCCCAAGGTCACACCTCTGTGTAATCCGCGTTGCTTACTTCAAATGCTTGATCTAGTGCACAGTTCAGCAATCAACATCCCATTTTCTGGAATAGAGATTTAATTTCTTGCACGCGTACACATAGAATACTTCGTTCAAAGAAGAAGCTTGCTTGTTGAAAGAAAATGCATGTTAAATCGCGTACGATCGTTCGTCGAGCTAATAGGGCCATCAAGCTTCACACATTTCAGCCTCCCGAAGCACTCCATAGATACAGCTGATTTCAGGCATCATGGTGCCAAGATTTGGTTGCCACCTCGAGGTACGGCGTGGTAAAAGGAACATATTAGTCAGGTCCACACATGCGCAAAATACACACCCAACTCCAATAGTAGCTAATCGCAAAAAAAAAAAAAAAAAAGTAGCTAACACTTGCATTTGCTCGATGCTCTTGCAGGGGTAGGCTTAAACTCGGTAACTGCGGGAAGCAAAGCATCTTCGCAAGTTCAACGGCGGAGATTTTTGTCACGACTCACGATATTCCATCCATGATAAAGCATAAGCCTTGAAACACATTACTCAAGCTCCTGATGGATGGTTATATTTTATCTTCTTCTCGCCTGATTGATTGCCACCCACATGGCCACATGCAACGCGTTAGTGCCTGTTCCTGCGCCACGCTTTACCACACTTCAGCTCATTTTATCTTTACCACACTTTTTTTTCCGGTAAAGTGTCATCAAACTCCACCGCAATTCAAACCTACTTTGATAAGAATATATTTTACATCTGTAATAGGTTAGACAAAGAGCTAAGAAAGCGGTGTGTCCACACCACGGTTTCGAACTAAAAACATAGACACTGAACACAAATGTTCAACTTGCCTAATGTAAGTGTAGAAACAAACTCCTAGACCTTGAGAAATATTTCCTTCATTTTGCCTTTTGGCATGACACAGCAACAGGAACTGCACCCCACTTGGGTTAGAAGCATATGATTCTCTTGAATTTGTCACCGCTACTTAATCACCATCACCAGGGACATTATACATACAGAAAAATATAACAAAAATCCCGAGTGAAATTGTTCCGATCAAAATTCATTGCCAAGAACAGTTTGTCCCAGCAACAAGTGGTATAAATAACCTGTTGGCCACAGAACATGAAACGCTCACAAGCATCAAAGAAAGAGAGGGATAGAAAGATTTACTAATAAAAGTATAACGATGGCCTTATCAATCAAGGTTCGCTAGCCAGTTCATCATCGCCGGTTTTTTGGCGTTTGGTGGAAGGTTCGTTCTCTTCATCCGTAACAATCACTTCAGTTTTTCGAGCTGGCTTATCTGGTACTGCTCCACTTCCATCTTCATGGTTGATAGCTCCATTGCCAGTCCCATTGATAGCCTCTGGGCCCAACAGAGAGATATGTTTACTTGTGATCTTCCGACCTGCCCTGACCTTCGGACCCCAATGGCGTTCTGGGTTTGGAAGGAACCGCTTGACCTTCTTTGCCTGAGCCTTGCTGAGGGCAGCGACTGCTCTAGAGAAATTTGCCTATTAAAACACAAAAAGAAGAGTGAAAAATTACAATTTTGTTCGTGTGCTGTGAAAAGCATATAGAAAATATTGTAAGCTCAATAGATAGCATACTTCTAGCTTTGGCGATTTTGAAAGGATTGCCGTGCCTGGAGAGTCACGTGGCTGTTCCTTGATAGGATGATTCTTCACCTGTGTTGAAATAAGGCTAAGGTAATTAGAAGTTCTAGGGAACACATCCACCAATATACTTGAGAACACTACATGCTGAATGGAAGTTAGTGACAAAAAGGAAAATCAAAATTTACCCAGCAGCGCATGATGTCCCAAATAACATCCCAAGGGGCATCAGACTTCAGCCCAAGCGGATTAACGTGGGTGCTTGAGATCCGATATCCTGCATTTAGAACTGCAGACCGGAACATAACTGCAGATGGAGATGTGCACTTAACAGTACCAGATATGCTATGGAGACTGAAAAACAATGGAATGTCGTGTAACTCCTGCATCACAAGAATAACACGAATGAAGTTTAAAGAGAATACATAATAATTCGTCAATTGCATATAGTTTCTCAACAATATATGAATGGACAACAAATGCTCAGCTAGATGGTCTTAATTTTCTGCAAAAAATCCTCCCAAACCTTGGTTAGAACCATTGCCAATGACAAGCTTCAGCTTTTATCAAGCAAAAGGGGAAGTAACCAGCCAGGGATCACATAACCGGTACCGGCAAGGATCCCGTTCACTGGCCGGGAACGGTTACCGGTTTCCCCTTTTTGGATGAAATTCGCTCGAATTTGATTAAAAATCATCCAAAATTCGAAAATTAGAATTTGAACTTGCAAAACCCGGAAAAACCGGCTGGGATTTTGGATCCCGGACCCCGGCCGGTAACCGGTAACCAGCAGTTACCGGCCAGGATTTTGTTCCCTGTAACCAGCCAAGAAATGGTATACTTGTAGCTGGAGTAACCAATTTACTGGACGACAAAATTCTTGCTTGAACGGTGAATGGTCTACAGTCTAGAATCTAGATCATAGTGATCAAAAGGGATTACCAAAAACCTTGTCATTGTTTCTTTTTTCTTTAGTCGTGAATCATGATTAATAGGTCATCCAAACATCAGTCTTGCTTAAAAATTCTTCCAAGTCATACCTTTTATTATAATATTTTGAAGTGCATCGTCAATCTGGTGGTATAATACTGAGAATTGACAGACCAGTTTTGCATAATCACATATACAACAACAATAGCAAATTGGTAAAAGGGAGAAAACAGTTATAGCAATACCTCTGACACAGTAGTTAGAACTGAAGTAATTTTGTCGTATGCGGGATATCTATCCTTCATTGACCTAACATCTGTCAACGTAGAAAGTACCCAGTCTTGATCATGAATAGGGGCAGACCATATTGGCCCACCCACATTAAATTTCTTTCCACAATCGCTGCACTCTTGAGGAACAACAGGCCCAATACCAGGTGCATACTTCACGTTATTATTCTTCAGTTCATACAGGAAGAAAAAAGAAAAGGGAAGTTTCAGACTGTCGAGATATAACTGAGAGAATGTTATATTGAGGGGGTGAAACATACCTTAGTAATGGTCCTCCCAAGACACTGAAGATGAAATGAATCACAGCTGGCACATTGATATACATAAGAAAGTTTAAGAGGAGTATTCTTTATTTCACTTGCAGAACTGCAATGAAATCCATATATAAAGCTGAATTAGAAACATTACTAAGTACTTCAACCAAATATTGAACAAAAGAATTCAGTATTTGCACAGAAAGGAAAAAGGAAATGAAGGTAAAAGAAACTCACGTGAATACTCGAACAAAAACACGGACATAGAAGTCCATAAACACAGAAAGAACAGGCACAATATATCGCTTGTACCGATTTGCATGGCTCTGGTGTAAAGAGAAAATGATAAGCACAACAAGAATTAAGATACCCAAAGGATGGAACATCGGAACTACTAGTTGGATTTACGGGCCATGTGGCAAAAGGCAGCAATTGAAACTAAAATTATATTTCCTCGATTGATGAAACTTGCAAACCGTTTGATTGGATACGTTTTATGATAGCTTGTGTACCCCAGGTCCATTGATATATTTTTCAAACTAACGGAAGTTCAGAGTGAAAACCACTCGGAATTTGCTTTGGAGAAACTGCTGGCAACAGCTGTTATGTACCTCAATGCTGGCAAGGAGGATTCTCAAAGCCATTTCGTGGCAATACTTGCCTTTGATTGGGTAGGAACCATACCTACAAAAAAGAATTGATGGTTACACAATAAACTCTTCAGTTGGAACTTTTGCTTGGAACTGGTATTACTGCCCATACTTTGAGTAGCAAACTTCTCCATTGGTCCCACACAGAACCGCCATATCAGTGGCTGTGCACATCAATAGCCCACCATCAGCAACGGCCTGTACAGCTGAGTCGAGGAATATAGATGGAGACCCATAGGGGTCAAGATCAACCTACAAAAACATTTAAGAAACGTAAGCTGACATGAAAGATAATCAAGAAAAGAAAGACAAACACGGTGTGAAGTCACATTAAATAAGATTTATCTGTAATATTTACTGTAATAATCATTTTTACTTAATGCGATGATTTAATGTCCTCTTTACAGGTGCATTTTGAGCCTTTTGACTTTGTTGGACCAGGAACAAGGTTCACCTAAAAAGTCTTTCAGCATAAATTCCACTGAACATGCTTCAAATGTTAGAACCTTATATATGGTCAACAATCTGCCTGAGTAAAGCGCATAATATTCAAAAACAGGTGGAAAAGAAAATAAATCCATAAAAACTGGCCCAAAAATCACCCAGAGATATAACAAAGCGAATGGTAACTAACAAAGCAAAAAAAAAGAAGCAACCACCCTCCTCCTCCCCCACCAAACACAGCCACATGAACAGAAAACACCCACAACGATGACAACACACAGAAAACCTCCTGCAAAATAGCACCCTGCCAATCAGCTATTGTAACCTAGACAGCAATCAGCTGCATGTTTCCAATCAAAGCTAGTCAATACAACACAGTTGAATTCATCATGCTATCCGGCTATCCGCTCTTAGAATACAGCTAATGGTTCCATCTTAGAAAGGCAAAGGGTAAGGAAGATTTAGATTTGGAATTATTTAGAAGCCTTACCACATCAAATTCTTTTGGATGTGTGAGCATGTAAACTCGAGCATCAGCCAAGTGAGCTTCTATCTTACTAATAGCAGAAGCCCCATTGAACTTTATGTTCCGCTTGCAAGCTTCAACAGAAGCTGAAGAAGAAGAAGAAGAAGAACCGCAATGAATGCAAGCACAATGGCATCCATAACTAGGAATGCAGGAAACAAGTTCAGAAAATTGTGTCGTTACCTTTATCATTGTCCAGAGCAACTACCTTTCCTAATCCATTGACTTCACAGGCATACCGGAGAGACCTCAACCCAGAAGCAGCCAAAGCCTGCATTTATTTATTTTATTTTTGTTTGCCAATGCAAACTAGACATCAGGTAGTGTTACTATGGAAATATATAATTGATTAGATGTCCTTGTGGCCCAAACTTCATACAGAAATAAATACTGCATATTTCATACTTAAGAGATACCTCACCTCAAGAACAGTTGGTGGCTTAAGCTCTCTGGTTACTTTCCAAGAAGGTGTCTTCGTTGCTTCTTTTGACAGATCTTCCATTTCATCTGCAGCCTGATTTAGCTCCTTTTCATGAACAACATCCATTTCATCATGTTGGCTTGTTGAAGCACTCTCTCCATTTAGAACAGATGGTTCACACTGATTAGCTTTTTGATGTGGCTTATTCCTCTTAATCATCAGTGCATCATGCTCTTCCTTGCGCTTGGCAACAAAGGTCCTTAAAACAGCAATGGACATGTCTCTGTTGTGGACCTAATCAGAGCAGGAAACTTGAACTTACAGAAATCCGTACGACGCTTAACTGGGAGATTATCCCTAATTCTAGAATCGTATATAATTTCCCTTCAATTTTTAAAAACAATAGCTGATAGATATCAACTATCAACAAATAGTAACTATTTCGCAAAATAAATTTACATTCCATAACCAAGCTTCCTTTATAGCAAAAGTTCAGAGGAGTTACATTGCAACTTGAAACCTTTTTTTAGAGCAAGGAGAAGTAACCCCCTGGATTCGTTTATGGAAACCAAAATAAGCCATGTGATTGATTTGTAATCATTATGGATATCAAATTATGTCAAATTGTCAATAGCTTATTCCAATACCAGAATAATACATATACAAACCCGATTGGTTGTTAGGGGCTTTCACATATCTCTGAGCAATTGTAAACTTAAAACTACTTTCAGTCTATTGCAAAGCGCTAACATAAATCATCAACAGAATGCAAATGTTGCAAAGCAAACCAAAAAAAAGCTACTTTTAGCTAGCACAAACCACCAGATGGTATACCGAGATCAAGTTGAATCCTACAGACCCAATCACACACTAATCGCCACCCAACACCAATTTGGAATCCTGAAAAGTACCTCAAAGCTCTAAAACTGTTACACACCGATCAAGTAGAAGCCAGCAACAGCCTGCAAGTGACTAAGTAACAATACGTACAGTCTCAACTCTCAACAATAAACCAAAGCTCGGCAAGCGCTACAAATTAACTTAAGAGTGCAGATTTAAACCCTAATCTACAGCTTCTAGAAAAACAACACAAAAATATGAATGCGAAGATACCTGTACGGGATTGAAGAACACAGCGTTGCTCTTGAGCATGAGGATCTCAGCCTCGCCTTCCGTCTTGATCTCGTAGTCCTTGAGCTTGTTCTCAACTTCCCCCATGTCTCCAAATCCAAACTGAACCTCGAAATCCGACCAAAATAGTAGCCCACGGTGAAGAAGACGATGCTTGGGGAGAAACAGCGGCAAGGGGGAGGTAGCCGAGCTCGGCGGCGCGGCGGAGCGAGACGGCTGCAGGGAGAGGGTGGAGAAGGAAGGAGCAGAGGGGATAGGAGGTTGACGGCGGAGAGAGAGAGAACAGAGGGAGGAGCGGCGGCGAGCGCTGGTTGTGCCGTTGGAGCACTGCGGCGGCGTTTGGTGGAGATGTGTGGCGTGGGACGTGAGGTGGCACGCCGGATTGGGGAGAGATGACGAGTGGGCGGGGAGGAGAAATTGCGGCGGAGGCGAGAAATTAAGGCGGCGGCGAGGCAGCTCGCGGAATCCAACCAAAGTGCCTAGGGCTTAACGTAACGCATAGGAGTTCATTTTATATATAAAAAAAAAAACAACTTGTACTACTAGTGTAACCCCCTCGATTTTTTTTATTAAATAAACCCTTTTTATACTATCGGTGAAGTGGTATTTGTATTTTTTCAAATAGATAAGTTAAATATTTATCGGATTTGCCATGTAACGTGACTTTTGTTTTTGGAAAATCCATAAACAACCCTATAACTTATTTGTTGGGTGCAACCGGAGTGAAAACGGTCGAATATCATTTATCTTGTATCATATTCCGTATTTTTTTTTTCTCCGAGTTGGATACGGATAATGCCAGATACCCATTTCTTCATTCTTTATTCGCTCCACGAGCCTTCGGTTGGTCGATTGGACGGATATTACCCGTTTTTTTTACACCTCTACACAGAACATTAGACAGTAGAGGCACAATCAGAGCGGACATGGAGAAACTAATCGTTGAGATGTCGAAAGAAAAACACTCAGTATCTCCTACCTGCTCAGATGTAGCAACCCATATAATTGTTATCATGTTTCTAAGTGAAGTCACAACATATTTTCCTCATACCACCCGATATACGGATACATATAAACAGCTATCGTTCATCCCATATCATGTTCTGCATTTTTCCCTCAGAGTCGGAGTCGAGTACGGATAGTGCCGGATAACCATTTATCTCTTCCATATTCACTCCGCAAGCTTTCGGTCGGTCAGTCGGGAATTATCTGCTCTGTTTGCACCCCTGACTCATATGCCTTTTCAATTTGCCACTTATTTTCTTTTACTTAGTTCCTTATAAGTTAAGTTAGCTTGCAAATACCACCTAGATAGCATGTTCACACTAATTTCTCATAGTTTTTAATAATCTTTGGTACTTGTTTCAATGATTTTAGTATTTATTTAAGTGATTCCAAATTCCAATACTTGTTTCAATAAATTGAGTGATTTCGGTGACCGCGGGGAGGGCCTCACGGTGAATTGTAGCCACAACAATATTTTATAGTCAGGGTTACAGAAAACTCATGTTCGTTGGCTAGTGGCACTTAATCTCACCCAAACTACCAAATTCTATCACCGCCCGCCACTTCGTTTAGCGAAACAGCTGGCGGATTGATATGCATGCTAATTGCTAAGCCTTCCATGACCCTCTCAATGAGCATTCGTTTAGCCAATAGGGCCATCAAGCTTCCAAAAATCCAAAAAAATGTACGTATGGGTATATACACTACGTGCACACATGAAGGAATGGCCGTATTGGCACTTTTTTGAACTGTATGTATACATATGGCATGCCAATTTATTTTATTTTATTTTGCAATTTTAGCACCTTTCCGTACGGTCGCCGTGCGGCAGCCGCTGTCCAACCGCCATGTCGCCGCTACCGCACGGCCATCATGCGGTAGGGCCCATGGGCCACCACGTGGCCCCTTTAGGGTTAGGGTTAGGTTTAAGCTGGATTCCGGTGATTTTCATTTGAATTTTAAAATATAGCACACGACTTCAAAAAATTATGAAATTTTATATCGAGTCTCCTAACATTGTGTATTTATTTGTGTAAATTTGCCATAATTTTATTCATTCCGAATTTGTGTCGTATTTTCATAAACATACTGTGTCATGCAGGCAAACATCCCTCCTCCATGTGCTTTTCTTTTCCACCGAAAACAAAAATTGCTTGTCATCTGTCATTCGTTGTCTCCCCCGTCTTATCATCTCCTTCCCTCTCGGCTATAAATAGCGATGTAATTTATAGCCGGGAGGGAAAGAGGTTTTGATTTGCATGTGGTAGATAAGATTACAGCGAATAGATTGATGGGACAGGATGACAAGGTCAGGGAGACAGTGAATGACAGTGAATGACGGATGACAAACAATTTTTGTTTTCAGTGGAAAAGAAAAGCACATGGAGGAGGAATGTTTGCCTGGACAACACAGTACACGTTTATGAAAATGCGACAAAAATGCAGAAGGAATAAAATTATGGTAAATTTACACAAGCAAGTACACAATGTTGGGAGGCTCGACATAAAATTGCATAATTTTTAAAGTCGTTTGCTATATTTTAAAATTCAAACGAAAATCGTCGAAACCGTTTAAACCCTAACCCCAATTTAACCTAATAACGCAGGACACGTGGTGGGCCGGGGACGCTACCGCATGGCAGCCGTGCGATGAGGGGCGCGTCGCGGCCGGAGAAGCGCCGCCACACAGCGGCCGTGCAGACGGGGGCTAAATTTGCTAAAAAAATTTAGGACGATTATTTTTGTACATATGATACGAAAATGTGACAATACGACCAAAAATTCTGCACACATTTGAGCTCTCCATAAAGCACTCGCTAAGTACCGCTGAATTCAGCCACAAAGCAGTCTCGGCAGCCGGATGATCGCTAACAACGCAAGTGCATACTGACTATACTGAGCCATTCAGAACACCAAGAGACAAAAGGAACATGCTGTTTAATCTAGATGTGTTTTTATGTACATATATACATACATCATGATACCAAGGTTTGATGGGCACTCAAGGTACAACGTGAAAAGGGACACATGTACACATTGCAGTGGTAAGATTTAGCGTACAAATACACAACTGACTCCAACAGTGGCCAAGACTTGCATTTGCTCATGCAGGCTGCAGGGTAGCCTTAACCTCTTAACTGCAGGAAGCGAAGCATCTTTGCAAGTTGGAAACGTAGCGGATTTCTTGTCACGATATTATCCACGCTAAAGCATGAGCCTTGAAAAATATTGCTCGAATTCTTGATCGATGGTTAGCTTCTTCTCGCCTGATTGATTGCCACCCACATAGCACATGCAACACGTTAGTATCCACATCTAGGCAACAAACAAATGCAAGCAGAAATAAAAGAAATGTATGCGTCAGTGCTTACCATGACAGCCAGTCTGGCCTGTTGGCAAAATCAGGGAATCATCAACGCCATTCGAGTAAAGCTTCTCATCCATGACATGAGCAACAGAACCATCGACATCACCAGTTGCTAGCTCATTCTTCATCAGAACATCGTATTGCCCGAGTACATCGTATATCCTCTCTATGTCATCATCATATGGTTGCAGCACCAGACCTGGGTGATCATGCTCCAGGTGCTGCATCACCCAGCTGTCATGCTCCAGGTGCTGCATCACCCAGCTGTCAGTCTCTTTAGTGCCGATGCCATGGGAAGAACTGAAAGCTTCAGATGAAATGTTGTTGCTTGAGCTGCTGGACGTAGATGCCCAGACCTGAAACACTTTTCTCATAGGTCGGCTCTCAACACCATTTATAGAATCCACTTCAATGCACCCACCTAAAAGGCTTTGAGTATTCTCACAAGAATCCAATTCTTCCACTATGTTGGCCATATCCATGTCACAATTTTTATCGATGAAAACGCCATCACATCCTAAGCTTTCTGTCCTTGCAGACTCGTCCTCCTGCCAAATTAATCGGCCCCGAAACTTGTGTTTCAGTGATGACAGCCTTGGATCACTCAGCTCATACTGTGACTTCCTTTTCTTAATTGGACTGTCAACTGGGTAAAATTTATTCGCACTACTGGAGCTGGAACAAACCATAAAATGACATTATAAACCTAAACTTTATTTTCACAGAATAATAAGCAATCACCTAGACAACGAAAAATACTCTCATAATTTTCTATATGCCATATGAACAGAATTTGGAGGTTTTAGTATTGCATTTCTCATCACTTATAAGTAAAATAGCTTGCCTCATATGAGAAATGTTCCCATTTTGACCAGTTCAGTTTTTTTTTTTAAAAAAAAATCCCATCATGAAAAACTGAAAATCACTTTTACAGAATTAATATGAACCATAGAATGTGCGGTGGAGGCTCAGAAAAAATATAAGAATAACTGCACTATAATGTCTTCGCACTTGACCAATGATGTTCTCATTTTGTTCGGTCACCACAGTAACTTTTCAATTTCTGGTAAGTTTCACTTTACAAAAATGACCAGCAATTCTTATTAGAGACTGAATGAATGAACCTTAGAATGTATCAAAAAATAAATACAATTCACCATACCAAACTGATACATATTTTAGCTAATTTCAGTCCAAATTAGTCAATCAGGTGACAAAATGACAAAATTAGAATTTTTAGAACGTTGGGTAGCAACTAGCCAACTTCACAGTTCATGTGACCTCATTAAAAAAAAAAAAAAATTTTACGGTACATTCTATTAGTAATATACGGTGGTAGTATAAATCAAATATGACCATTGATTTGTTAAGGACATAATTGACATTTCTTTGTATTTATAATTTTTCGTGAGGGTATTATGAACTTTTCTAACTAGGGTTGAAAATATTGCTCTTGTGTCATGTGACCTCTCACATGAGCAATTACAATTCTACCCCCTCAGGATTCTACTACTCATACTATCAGGTGTAGTATACTAAATCCTAACTAATCTGAACCATTGGATCAAAAAGAATGAACAACCCGTATTAAATTGAGTGTACCGTAAAAGAACTCTTAAAAAGTTTGTGTGGCTCATGTCTCTTTCAATCCATATTGTTCCAATATAATTTCAGCTCATTGCTTACATCGCGTATCTCGTTATCTCCACATCTTTTGCCAACATCATGATGTTCTTATCACCATCTGATCTGTGCAAGATCAAGCATGAACATCAGATGCGGGTAGTGATACCAAGAGTAGAGAAGAGGGTAGATCAACAGGCCCTTGTAAAAGGTTGAGGCTGAGCCGTGCAGGGTAGCCTCCTTCACTTCTTCTGGCAGTTATTTTATGCGTTCTATTTTTTTTTGCAAGAATGGAGCATTCAAACGCACGTCTGCCATCTGTCCTAAGCTGTTAATTTGGTGTTATTCCGTTAGGACTTAGGAGGAGACTTCTCAAGAAGCCTAAAAATGCAGCTCTCTTAGGACACCACGCCTTGCTTACGTTGTCATCTCAGGCCAGCGAACCATACCATCATGCCATTCAGACCGCGACCGATTCCAGTAAGTTGTGATAATATCTGGATCGATTTCAACAGAATTGCAGGCTGCAATAATCATATCACCAGAAATGAATTGGAGCTGTATTGGGGCAAACCTCAGAACACAAATTGGCACAGATGAGATGCCAGGATTAACTTGTTGTGGTATATCCTTGTGTCTCATACTATCATCAACCTAGCCAGCTAGCCTAGGCTTGATTACATGGACGGGACCAACTTAATTATAAAGTTGGGAGCACTATCTACTACTACTAGTATGTTTCAATTGTCATCCCTTTCCAGGAAATGAAAGGGAAAGGAATAGAAAACTAACAACTTGCATCATTTAGTTCCCTAAAAAACGGGTTTTCGATATACCCTGATTTAACTCCACCTAATTAGTGAGTATGTTATCTTTTGTTAGCCACCATACGAACACAAATTCTGTTCTATCAAGTTGCAGCTACTATACTTAGTTTACTTCACTTCATCGCCTCATAAACCACAAGTAGTAAGTGTGATCTTATCCCCCCGCCCCAGCTCTTCTTCCCAAGCTCCACTCGAGCTTCTCCGATGCACTCAATCGCGAGCTTACGCACAAAATAGGAAGGCAAAACGTATTGAAAAACACATAAAGCACTTCGCTTTGCTCTTGAAGTTGGCATTAGGCCTTACTGCAAGGCCACTGGTTATAGTTACCAATTCCCCATTTCCCCACAGAGATCTCACCTGAGCCGCGTGTAACTACTCTACCTTAAGCTCTTACTTAATCAACAAGAAGAAAAGAAGAAGTACCGCAACAGATCAACAACTAGTGGCAGGCGAACTAGTCCAACGATTACCATGCATATTGCCAGTACACAATAGAGGAGGAGGAGGAAGATGCCTGACCAGCCTTTCAAGCTTTGGGTCTTCTGGTTGGTGGAAGCTGTCTCCTCCCCATCCGCCGCCGCCTCCTTCGCTACCATCTCGCGACATCCTACACCTTGATCCATCTGTGAGCGGGGGAGTCCAGTGGTGTGCTGTACTGCTGTAGTAGCAGGAAATGGGGAGGGATGGTCTGGGATTCTCTGTGGAGTGGGAGGGCACTGCTTTCCTGCGTAACAAAGTCCGTGCAAGAAACGCTCTGTGCTTAGTTCGGTTTGCCCACGCTCAGTTTTGGTGCGTATGTGAGTGGATTAGTACAGTTTGATTGGGTTTAATAGGATTCCGATACGGCTGATTTTTTTACTCTTTTAAGTTAGTGTATTTAATATGAATAGCTTAGATCATAGAACAATGATTTTGGTACCATGACGTTATGCGATTTGCCTGCAATCGTCAAACAGAAAAGTAATAAATGAAGCCGCCATATATTTTGTTTGATACCCTAATATTTCAGGTATCGTTTTATTGATATTGTAGTTATTCATCTAGAGCGTCTGATTTTTTTTTATCAGGCAGCTGGAGATGATGATCCTCATTGTTGTATGGAGTATGGTGTACTTGTGATATGCCTTCACTTCCTTTCACTCCGTTCATGCTCCTCAGAAAATCCCACCCAAGGTCGAGGGATGTGATTTGCACGGGAGGCCCATGCTCGGGATCGAAGGCCCTCGAGCCCAATTTCATATGAAGGAAGATATTCTAATGCTATTTTTACTTTCTTCACGCTTTGTAATGAGCAGTATTCTGCATACCATACTCTTTTCGGTCTCTACATGGAAACCATAGCGCAAATATCCTTGAGAGTTCTAGTCGATTCTGGGTACAACAAGTCTTCTTTAATGACCAAAGTTGTGCCCGTTGGGAGTATAATTGTGGCCCTTCCTGAGCCTATTATACAAGTATCACTGCCTGCGATTGTCGTAAGACTACCAGCATTCTTGCTGATCGACTGGAAAAATTTCCATTTCTCTTAGGATGATTTTCATTGTGCCGCTACATGCTAAGCACACTTCCTCCATAGGGCACCACACGCGTTCTAATATAATGTACTTTATTAATATGTAGCAGAAAGCAAGCAACACATGAATAAAAATACTTCAGATATCAGAACGTAATTTGCTATCATAAAGACGGGAAAATAAGCCTTGCAGGACTCATAATAAGAATTTAATTCTTTGCTCTTCTAGAGCTTGCAACCATTATTCAATAATTCAAAATTCTGCTTCAATTATAAACTGCAAGTTTCTATTAAAATATTCGAGTGCAATGCGTGCCTGGATCTAATAGACGGTATTCAGAACTTCGCCTCAATCGGCTCCATGTGCGATCTTCTCCTCTTGGCGACTACGGTGTGGCGCTACGATGTCCAAAGGAGGGATAATGGGCCGCTCGGGCTGTTCACATTCATAAGTGCGCAACTAATGGATGTTGATCCTCTCAGGCTCGCAATGGCGAAATGCCTCATGCTATCATTTACCCTTCTTCTTAGATCAGTAAATCATCAATAATGTGCGACGCACGACCTTACCCTTTTGCTCCTCTCATTTGTGAGAGGCTTCATCACCTTGTAGCCGCTAGCAAAGTGGCTTCATGGCCAACATTGCTACTAGGTGGTCGCAAGATGAAGTTCTTTCCTAGAACATCACCTTGAGCTTCGCAACTTGCATGATGTCATTAATTCGGCATACTTCATGTAGCCGTCTTGACGATAGTTGCATGCACGGATTGTACTGCGTTCGGGTGAAAGGTAGAAAGTCTTATCAATCTTCGCTCATCCGTGATTACATTACCACGAATCAAGACTGATACAAATTTTATACAAAATCTGGCCATACTGGGTCAGTTCTTCGAATTCCTGATTCGTGATACCAGTCATCTTCATATTCATGCCAAAATTCATAAAATTACTGCCGTAATTTGCGTAAGATGGTTGCAAAATTCTCATAATGCTATTCAACTTCGGTTCGTGATCTCGTATTTTTCTATGCATTTTTCATGATTTACTGCTATTTTTAGTGATTAAAAGCAATATATACAATCACAGATAATCAAAAACAGTAAATACAGTAAATAAATTGCATAGAAATAACAATAACAAAGTTAAACATGCTTCATAAGCAAATCGATTCAAAATTTGAATTCAGGGTCCTTTTCTGTTTGGAAAATAAGTTTTCATTTAATTCAAAGAATATCTAGGGTTAAAACACAAATCTCGATTCGAGAGAAAATCGTGTAATATGCAAATTCACGGGGTTATTCTACAAGAATTTCTTTACACGAAAATTCTCGTAATTTTCGGAATCATGAGGTTTTATTTGCAAATTTTCGATTCGGAGAAAAATATTACGTTATTTCAGAAAACCCGAGGCCATTGTGCAAAATCTCAATTTCTTTTCTGTTTTTTTTCTTTCTTCTCTTGTGGCCCGATTCATTGGTGGCCTTTGGCCCACACGCCCAGTGGCCTTCAAAGCTGGTGCTAGGGTTTCCAGCACCGAAGTCCCATTGCGCGGCAGCACCATTTCGCGCGATGAAGTGCGCGGGCGTCCGGCGGAGATGCGGTACCGTCGGGTCGCACGAGGCGCGCGCCATGGTGGGGGCTTCAAGCCAACCCGCGGCGGCGCGGCGAAGCTCTAAGTGGCGCGAGGCGGCGACGGCGGTGGCACGCGTGCAGCTGCGCGGCGCGCCGAGCAACTTGGAAGCAAAGCGAATATGCCCAGCCGCCCAGGATGAACCGCGGATCCGATGGGTCAAGTTGTGCCATCGCAACGCGAAGTGTCGGAATGCCAATTTTCTCGCGTAATTAGCATCAGAATGGCGCAAACATGCTTACTCGCTGCCTGTATGGATCTCGTTACGTCGGTCGTCCGACGAGTTGTTCATGGAATGGGGCGAGGAAGCAAGGGGAGAGTGCCGACTAGCGTTGGGGGGGAAGCAAGGCAACCGTCCTCGCGTAGGTGGCACGGCGGCAGGTTTGGCAGGAACCAAACGGTGGAGGCTGGGACTTTGTTGGCAGGAACCCAGTGGGTTTTGGTCCTTGAAGAGTGGACAGCAAACAGCAGATTTCAGGCCTTGCGAATGTTCTGTGCTTGCTTTCCCTCTTTCATTCAAATGAGCACCTCCCAATACTTGGAAGGCTCAGGTACTCCTAATCCAATGGGTGGAAGTTCAAGGTCACGTGGCCCTTTACTATTAGCTTTTGGCTGAATTGGCACTTTTTTATTTGCAATAGTAAAAGTAGCAAAAGTGGCAGGAGAATTTATTTGCAACAGTAAAAGTAGCAAGAGAAAGTCAGGTGGTTTTCGCGGGCTAAGAGCATAGTAGTAGGGTGTTAATTTTGTTATTTTGGACTCAAAGGGTTACATTTGCTATTTGGTTTCAAAAATGGGCTAAATGAGCCAAAAACTTTTACGTTTGTGTTGGTAGCAGATCGTTCAGACCGCGGAGGTAGGCGGTTAACTGATAGTTCAGCCTAAACCCCCACAGGCATACAATAGCAAATTAATAATCCTGTCTTTCCCAACTGAAACGCCTGTGAGCATCTTAAACAAACACGGGGCAAAGAAACACGTGTAAAAATATACTAAAACAGCGCATCGGGTAAAAGGGCAACCAAAAATACCAGCAACCTTTCGATGTATAAACATCACAGAGAAGTGAACATTTGATGTACAGAAACTCTCACTAAACAGCTAGTCCCTAGTTCCTTGGGTTTTTGTTAATAGCTATTAGCTAAGGCCTGTTGCTCAGTTGCAGCTACTTACACCATGTAAGAAGCGTCCACTTCACCATTGCCGGCAGCATGCCACCCGTCACTCACCTGGTGCTTGCAGACTGGGCATGTCCCTTGTTGACGCAGCCATGGATCGATGCAGTTTACATGAAACTGAGAAACAAAAGGGAAAATAAGTAAATCTTGCAGTCTCGCCTCATGACACAACATTAATAGCAACATCAATCCTCCTAAAGACAAGCTATGCATACTCCACAAGCATCAGAAGTTCCCAGACTCTGGAAAACTCAAAACACAATAACTCATGCGGTCATGCTGATTAGCATCACACATTCACAACTATGGCTTCATACGTGATTTTTAATGATTTGGGTATGAAGCTGAGTGAAAAAAAATAGTATAAATCAGAACTCTATGGAAAAACAAACATAACAAAAGCAAAGCACTATAGTAGTCATTGATGTGGCAATTGGCCATTGAAATTCAAAGATTGCTTCAACAAATTTAAATAGTATAAATCAGAGCTCTACGGAAAAACAAACATAACAAAAGCATAGCACTATAGTAGTCCTTGATGTGGCAATTGGCCATCGAAATTCAAAAATTGCTTCAACAAATTTAAGGTATTTCAAATCTAAGGATCACACTGATATTATGATGGCCGCTACTTTATTTTTGGCAGTATGTATATGAGTACATCATCAGCAACTCACATTAGTAAAAAATCGCATACATAAGAAAGTGGCTGGCCAAGTGTTTATATTCGTTATTTTCACTATAACCATACATACATTGTGCAAAATGCTCCAGTCTGCTTACAGCCTGTCGACGCATAAAGCACAGTTTTGGTTTCCTGGCATGCTTTTAGTAAGTTGGCAAACAATATGTCAAGACAGTTACTATATATATCACACTAGAGTTAGTATTACCCATGATCATATCACAACAGAAACAGAAGCACAAATAAAAGTCATCTGCTGTTGCCATAGGAAGAAACAAGTGTAAGATGATTAGTATAATGATTACCTGATGCAAGCATGGTAGGCTTCTCAATAGATCACCCACAACAACTTGCTCTAAGCAAACACTGCATGTCAACTCATCCTCTGGGGTTTTGCTGGTTCCATCGGCCTTGCCATTATCCTGCTTTTTCTGCACAGCAAAAGCAAATAAGCAAAACGAGAAATGCTGCAGACCACAGTCTCCATGCATGTGCTACCGCACAGCAGCACAGCTGACAGTGTTTATAGGCACACTTAATCAAAGAATTAGAATGAAATGCACAGGCATTAGCTCTGCGATTGTTATGGAGGTACCGCAGTTGACTATAATGAGATTCTAAAGAACAGCTATTACATCAGTCAAGAAAGCATTTAAATACAAAACTACATAGCACCACAATATCACATAAACCCCGAAGCTAGCCAAGCAACATCCAATAATTTTCATCAATATAAACTAAAGAACATGCTGTTAGCATACTTAGGCCATATTGCTAATTGTCTAGTTATACCAAAATGTCAAATAGAAATATGCTGGCTTCATATAGAAATATAATAAAAGAAACACATAGACCCATGGCTGAAAAACTGTACCACCACAAACAATATTACATCTCAACAGCCTACGAGATGGACGCTAATAAGATATCACTGAGAATCACATCGTGAGAACAAGGTCAGTATTTATTCATTACCTCATTGCCAGATCCAGAAGAGGAAACCGATGGTTGAGATGGTCCATCACTATTGAATAAAAAAAATCAATGGTTTGCTACACGTTGTGGATAGCAAGAAATTATATTCAGAATTAAATGGTTGGTTACATATTGAAGATGGAAGGCACTTGTAATCGGTTTGCAGTGGCCATATAAACCATGCAACACAGAAGGATAATTCATCTTACCATTTTCGGGCAGAGGCACTTCCCTGCTGCGCCTGAACTTTGTATTTAAAGACAGGAAGAGCATTTATTTCTTCTTCACTCATTGAAGGAGCATGTGGTCTATTGTCAGCATCCAAAGCTCTAAGGGCATCATAGTCTGCGAGCAAAAGATTCAATCATAGTATCAAGTTTGCAAGAAACACTAATAGCACCAACCGAAGTGAATAAAGCGTATTAGTGCACCTAAATCATCAAACTCGCGATCAAGAAGAGCAAGTTGGAGTCTAAGGCTTTGCAACCGGCCTCTCGTAGCAACGGCTATGGTTGGCGGGACATGCACCCGCAGCTCAGTGTGTCCAAGGAAGCCA
The DNA here is from genome assembly GCA_036346255.1 of Ampelocalamus luodianensis. Lineage (NCBI taxonomy): Eukaryota > Viridiplantae > Streptophyta > Magnoliopsida > Poales > Poaceae > Ampelocalamus > Ampelocalamus luodianensis. Next base: position 17,191,276 of record CM070622.1, on the reverse strand, counting down.
TTGGCAGCTGCAGCATGAGCTTGCACCTGCGCTTGGAGCTGCTGGCACGTGGCATACATCCTAAGGCTGGTGGCCATTAGGAACACTCCCAAAACCAACCAAAGCTACAGCAACAGACAATTCGCGCAATCCAACAAAAGTTATGAATTACTCCATCAAGCTTTATAAGCAAAAGAACCCATACATAACCAAACCGAGCATAAATAACTTACCAAAAAGTTTGGAGACATCTGGTGCGAGTTCAGTACCATGAACAGAACAAGAACTGCCCAAGAAAACCAGCAGACCACGTTAACTTACAAAAACTAACCTCAACAGCTTAACAATGTCAGTAGTACATAGGACACGCCCACATTACCAGTTACAAGAAAAGCCAAGGAATTGCTGTTCACCGGCCTGCCCCCCGCATGAATCCTCTGCACAAGCACACACACGATGACTCGAATGGAATCAGACACTCAGAACAACAAATCTAGTTTAGGCTAAAATAACAAAACCAACATTTTAGTAGAAATGCGGGCAGAGATGAACAGGCACTCACCATGGCGCGGCGCTCCAGGGCGAACCCCGGGAAGCCTCCGGCCTCGATGTCGGCCCTGCTCCCCCGGAACACGAAGCTCATGGCGAACACCGTCCACACCACCACAAGGCGTAAGATTGGCCCCAAAGCTGCGTGCTTCCTTCCACTCGCAGCGACAAAAACTAGACAAGCCCACGCCCCCAGATCACCTGAAGCCGAGGAGGGCACCGACATTGTATAAATGAAATGAAACAAGCGGCCGAAAGCGACGCCCCAACCAAAACCCTAACTCGAAATTCCGGCGGCCCCAGGCAATTCCGACGCGGAAAACACCCCGGATAAACCCTGAAGCTTCGCCACAGCGGCCGCAAAGGCGCGCGATTTCAGGGCCCGATCGTGGGGAACAGGAGCGGAATGGGGGAAAGAAGCGAATTTGGAGGACGGCGCGCACCTGATCGGAGACGAGAGGCCTCTCGAGGCGGCGATTTGCTCGCGCGAACGGGAGCCGGGACGCCAGTAGCAGCAGCGGCTGGGGATGGGAAAAAGGGGGCAGTAGGTAAGGAAGGGTCGAAGGGCAAGGGCCGAGTGGGGGAGAGTAGGAGCTAGGCAGCTAGCCTAGAAAGGCGTGCGTTTTTTTTACAGTTTCATTCAGATCGTGTGCGTTGCGTAGCACTGGACGATGGCCGAACTACCAACATACGGATAACGGTCTCCAAACGGGCGGCCCGCCCCGCCCCGTGCTGGCACAGCCTGGTAACGCTTACGGAAATAAACAGGCAACGGTGTCGTTCGGTCCATGTACCGGCGAGTCAGTCCAGACATAGCCCGATAGCACTTCATGCTGTTGCGCCGTGCTAGCCTAGGCCTGGTTGGATCAATGGGTTGAGTCCGGCCCATTTAGCCTGTTTAGATTTGAAAATTCAAAAAAATAGACAAAATAAGTATAATTTAGAAATATATATATAAATTATAAAAAATAAGGCATGCATATTAAAAATGTAATAAAGAGTTTTATTGATATTCAAATGGTTGTCTCGTTAAAACCTTTGCCAAGTAAAAACTCAACATGAGAAAACATTGAAAAAAGAAAACATTAGGAAAGGAAAAGGAGTGCATCATATAGCTCTACATACATCCTTGTTCTAAGTATTGTTGTCTAGGTACAGGTTTTCGAACACTTCCAATAACTCTGAATTTTCCACAGAGTGTTGTGTTCGTAAATCAGCTTGTTCCCAGTCCTTTAAAGTTAGAAGTAGGGGTGAAAATGGATCGAATACGGACGGGTAATGGCTCTGCCATATTTTTTTATATTTTTTTTTCACCGAACGGAAATTTAATTAATTTAATGAATTTTCTGGATTCTAAAAAGGTTTTTTTTCTATTTTTTAGAAATTAAAAATAATTTATATACAAAAAATAAAAACCAACTTGAGTTGGAATTAATTTTATTAACTTAAAAATAATTCATAGAATTTATGTGATTTTTTCTAGAATTTTTTTAACTCTATTTGCTATTTTCTAAAAGACTATTTGATTTGTTGCATTTTCTGAAATTCAAAAATCAATTAAAATCTCTTTTCTTCTTTTAGGCTGAAATTCATATATCTGGATAATCCGTATCCGTCGGATATCATGACTACCGTATACGTTTCCGTTTCGGATGTAAAACCAAATTCGTTTCCGATCCGAAAACTACCCGAGACAATCCGAATCCGTTTCCGTCCAGATTGGTCGAAAACTATCCGATCCATTTTCACCCCTAGTTAGCAGTATCTTCACCATCTCACGCGTGAGACGTGTTCTCTTTTCCTTCAATATTCTTTCCAAAAAGACTAAAAGCAGACTCAGATAAAACCGTCAAAAAAGAAACATTTACACCTCACTTACAAGTGTGGATAGCATGTGATATGTTAACATATGGATATGCCACCATTGCAAAATTTTGAAGCCTTCTGAGTTGAAATCCGCCGTATCGTTGTCCAGATAGACGGATAGTTCCCTAATCCTTGGGTGAGAGGTTGGTCTTGGCTGAGAAGGTATCGTTGTAGAAAAAGAACAAGACCTGGACCTAGAAGACAAGCTTGTACCCAAAATCTTGCCCCACGTATTTGTCTTGTTACTTGAGGTGGGTGTTAGTAGAGATTGTTGCAAGCGGACTCCTTAGAATTTATTTCCGTACATTTGGAAAACCTCATATAATCGAGAACGAATATCTACAAAAAAGTTAGAATAGTCTAACCCTGTAGCATAACTAAGAAGATGAAAAAATATTAGCAAATCCTTGAATTTTAGCTCTAGGATCTAAAATAAATGCAAATGCATATAGAAAAAGGGTTTCTCTCTAATATTTAAGGTATTTACTTTTCATAGCAACAACAGCCTCTCGTAAAATTGTGTCATTTTTATATATTTTCAATTGACTAGCAATCTGTAAAATACTATGCACAATAATAGGAGATGTTAGATAATAGACAGTGAACAAAGCAACAGTGACTTCATAAAAAAAATTCTAAAAACTGAAGTATCTTCTCAGCAACGAACAAATCTTGCTTAGTCAATAGTACAATACTATCAGCATTCTAATAGTGTATTTGAATAAAAACAAAAAAGTGCTATTATATGGTAAAAAATTCTTAATTATCAAGTAGAGTTCCATCTTACCGGCATGTCGAAACCAAACTTTTTTGGACGCATAGCCATTGCCCTACAAAAGTTCTTATATGCTACTACTCTTACGTTAGAATTATTCAAGTAAAATATCGTATCGCGAAAAGCTTTAATATACGAAGTCAAATTCTTCAAACCACATGTGACTATAAGGTTAATAATATGACAAGCGCATCGCTGATGTAGCAAAAAGAATTGGTGTATGTACTCAACACTGGAGTAAGAATATCCATAGCCCCAGAGTTTGAAGCAGCATTGTCTAAAGTAATTGAGAATATTTTGTTTATAAGACCAAAGTCTTCCACGACTTTGATAATACAGTCTGCAATATTCTCACCCGTATGTGCTACATCAATTATTTTGAAACCTATAATTATTTTATCCATTATTTAGTCGTCATTAACATAATGAGCAACTACACTAATATAATCCACCCTAGCCTGACCACTCCATATGTCCGAAGTCAAGACCACAAAAAATGTGTACATACTAAATAGTTTCTTTAATTTATCACGATGTTCATTGTAGTATTTTACTAGATCTCTAATTGTTGTCTATCTAGAAACGATAGAAAATATAGGATTATATGCTGTCCTAATGTAATTTTGAAAAGCAGTAGACTCCCCAAAACCTAACGGTAAATCCTCATAGGCAATTAAATGATAGAGAGATTGACAGGCTACTTCGGGATCGTAGTCCCAGCTATGTACCATACTATTGGGTTGTACTGCAGCTGCGTCTGTCTCATCACCAATCCTTGCTTGGTCTTACATCATGTAGCATGTCTAAGCAAGTGTCTCATTCCACCTGAAGACTTTGTAGACAATTCATGACGACAAATTTTGCAAACAACATATGGTACCTGATTTTCTTGTGCGTCTGACTTGGTTGTCCTATCGAAATTCTCCTAGACTCCCAATGTACACGACCTCAGCCTCTTTGCTCGGTGGTTGCTGATGAAGATGTTGTCATAGAGCCTAATGAAGAAACTCCTCCTTGCCCTTCCGGTAACAACTCCGGTTGGTTTGAGGCAGCCGCAGCGACATTCTCCATGGATTCAACTTCCTCCGGTGAAAGTCCGTAATCACCAAGGCAAAACTATCGTAATTTTTCATAACAAAAACTGCAAAATATTATTTCTGTCTTAGCATAATAAATCATAACAATAAAAAAATATGAAAAATAATATTGTACCTCTTTTGTTGACTTACTGCCGGAATTTAAATTTTCCAAAATTTGGCATAATTTTTTAAAAATTTTGCCAAATCATCTCACAAGGAATTTAAATTTACATAACAGAATTCAAAAGAAGGATTGAGGAATAGATGGGTGTCGAATGAGGGGGTATGGTGGCTACTTATGAAAAATGGAATTTTTCTTTTGCTATTTTAAAACCCCAAACGGTAAAAAAAAAATGGTCGGGTTTTTCAAAAATCCAAACACTACTGGGCTAAACGAGCTAAATTGGTCGTGCCATGCTAGGAATGTCTCACTATGCCTAACGGCCCCAGCGACCATTTTGTTGTCGGGCCTTGCTGTGCCAAGCATCGCCCACCATGATGTTTCCAACCCACGGCCTACTCCCGCCTCTTTTCCCCCTCCCCGTGCTCATTCGCCTGTCGCACGTGGCAGTGCCGCAGCGGCATGCACCCACGCCGCCCTCTGCGTCAGTTGTCGCCTCCCCACGCCAACTCCTCCCTCTTCTTCCTCGGCGCTAGTCACCACCTCGTCGCCTCCCCTCGGCCCCTCCTCCCTCTTCTCCCTCTGCGCCAGTCGTCGCCCCGCTGCCTTCCCCTCTCCTCCCTATTCTCCCTCCGCGTCGGCCGTCGCCCCACCACCTCCCCTCTTCCCCCCTCCCTCTTCTCCCTCCTCACTGGCCTTCACCCCGTCACCTCCCCCGTCTAGGGATGGCAATGGGGCCCCATTCTCTATTCCCCGATGGGGAATTCACCCATTAGGGGCTGGGTTTTGGGCTATTTCTTTCCCACGAGGATGCTAATATGCAAATATAATTCCCCATTGGGTGAAGTGGGGCCAGGGCCATTCCCCTATTCCCCATCTGAAAAGCATCTAGGCCCCTAAAAATTTATTTTGGTAATTTATGATAATATGTGATAATCGGACTAATGTGTTTGTTAAGCATGTGCAAGGTTAAGTCAAAATGGTAAGTATGATAGTGAAGCAGCATGCTAAAGGATATCGTGAAGATCAAATTGGATCAAAGTCAAGGTACAAATAGATTAGAAATCTTTTACCTTTTACCGGTCTTAGGAATTATGGTTGGAAGACCGGATTATAGGTTAAATATCGTACTATTAAGAGGGATCATGACTAGTAGCTTGATAGCATGTTCTTGTGTTTTATGGATCAATCTAGGATCATGCATGCATCTGGTTTGCTTTTATCTTTGCCAAGTCCGTTTTTGTCAGGATAATCGGTAGTACCGGCATTGAACTTGCGGTACTACCGCTCAACGGTATGACCGGACTTGAAGTGGCGGTATATTTTTTACAGAGAGACCCTTTTCTTGTTTCGGTGCCAAACCCTCAGCGCGGTAGTACCGCAAGTTTTCATGCGGTATGACCGGACTGCGGTAGTACCGCATTTGTTAAGCGGAAGTACCGCACGCCGGTTATTCCGATCGTTACTTGGCGGTATGTTTTTTCCAGTCGCGCACCTTTTGTCTCTCTTGAAAAACGGTAGTACCGCACTCACCTTGCGGTATGACCGCTCTGCGGTAGTACCGTTAGACAGTTGGCGGTAGTACCGCTCTGCAAGTTAAAACGGCTATGTTAGGTCATTTAATGCCTCTGTTATAGCCGTTACAGTAGTGGTTGGAAAAGTGCGGTAGTACCGCCCGGTACTTGGCGGTAGTACCGCTTGTGGCTGAAAAGTGGGGTTTTCTTCTCCAACGGCTATAATTTTCATTGGGGTTATAAATACTCCCCCACCTGCTCAAGGACAGAGTGCTAGACCACATTTAACATCCTTTGAGCCTTGTGCATCATTTCAACTCCTCAAATTTATTTGTTCACTCTTTGGGAGGTTGTTGAGCTTATTTAAGTGCATTCATCATTCTAGTTGATCCTCTTGCACTTGAGTGTCGTCAAGCGAAGGTCCTTGATTTGTTACTCTTGGAGTTTTGCCAAACTCCTAGACGGCTTGGCGGTGATTGCACGGTGATCTCTTCAAGAAGATTGTAAAGAGGCCCGCGCCTAAATTGTGAGTGGTTTGGTGTTCACCATCTCCGGAGCGGAGGAAGAACAACTAATAGTGATCGAGGAAATGCTTAATTCGTGGAGCCAGCTTGATTGGTTCAAGCTCCCTCAACGTGGACTAGTGAAGACCGGCAAGTCTTCGATACCACGGGAAAACATCGTTGTCTCATTGTGGTTATTTCTAGTCTTTACTCTTCCACATTTATATTTCTAGCTTGATCTTTGTGCTTGTATTACTTAGCTAGAAGTATAACTTGTTTAGACTAAATTGTTAATTAGCTTAACTCGTATATTTATGAAAAAGTTTAAAAACCTCCTATTCACCCCCTCTAGTCGGTTATCCTTGATCCTACACCATCCCCGCTACCCGCATGGGCCCCTGATAACCCTACGACATGTGGGCCATTAGCTCATTACCGCATTGTTTAAATCTTTAAGGGTTTGCTTGCTTATTTGCTTGGGAGTTGGGACACTATTTTTAAGAATATTGTTGGAATTCTTTATTTGGAACATTGATAAGCACTATTTAAATTATTTGGAACACTAATTCTGTTATCTCTACGTGTGTCTATATAGGAGAGGTTGGAGATCTAATTTTCGGGTTTAGGTCCCTGTGGGGCCCCGATAACCCGACGGGGACGGGGAACGGGGGAGAATAGCACCCCAGGACGGGGATGAGGAACAGAGATTTTTTTTCTTCTCTCGGGGACGAGAATGTTTCACCACTCCCCGCCGGGGAATGGCTCTGTTGCCATTCCTACCCCGTTCCCTCCTCCCTCTTATCTTCTCTCTCTGTGCCCCGCCGCCTCCGCACCGACCCTACGCCCGCACCAGCCTCCTCATCCTCCTCGGTGACGGCATCGCCCCGCCGCAGCCGCATCGGTGCGCGCCCTCCTTAGTGTCCTCCCTCTTGTCGTCGGCACCGGCCTCACTCGCCCTCTTCCCTCGTCGTCTCTGTAGCCCGACCAAATGTGTTGTGTCGGGCTCGTGCCGGGCTCATGCTGTGCTTGGGACGACCCGACACTGTATGTGCCATGTCGGGTCAGCCCGTCACGCCAGGGGGTGGACCCAAGCACAACTTGAACTATCGTGTTGTGTTGACCTACCATGAACGGTGCGGGTCGTGCCATGCTTGGGATGGGTCAACAGTGCCGTGTCTCAGGCTGGTACAGACCATCTGGCCACCTCTAGATATATTCTCAATAAATTCTTAATAGGTGTATACTATTTGCACACAAAGTAGCATTGAATACCTGAATCAACTCGAAAGAAAAACAAGGAAGAGTTCACCCCTAGTTGCAACTATTAACCAAAACTTGAAAGGCATGTTCGAGTATTAATCATGTTGAACAACCGAGGTTATTTTGATGACGTGACCTAATATAACATTTAGTCTTTGGGACTATAGTACTGCTACTATGGATGATTGAATTTAAAAAAAAGTACCATGGATGGTTTTTTACAAGACTCTTTCAGCGCCAGTACCCACATTCCATAGTAGATTTTGTTCAATAAATAATAAACTTCAATAATTCACGGGCTTCATCCCAAATTATTTTTCACCCGAGTTACAACGACAAAGCAAGGAGCAGGAGGGCTCTTTAGGTAACCATTCCACTTTGTGTTAATCAGAGCAACATGGTGCTATATGCAGCATGTATTTTCTCTCCTCACTTATGTGGATTTTTTTTTCTAAAATAATATTATTTTTTAAAAAATTACAAAAATAAATAATCATTTTTTTTTTACAAATTTTGGCTATTGTCGCCATTTGAAATAGCGAAAGGCCACTGTCGCCGTTTCAAATGGCGGCAGGGACCTGAACAGTGCTGAGAGGTCCTCTTTCTATTTTTTTTAATGTCTATTTCCGATCATATATTTCACAATGATATTACAAAACATTCAACACAAACGTCATCATATTTTTTATCGACAAATCACAATGATATTGTAGAACATTCAGCGCAACATCCTCATATATTTTGCCGATAAATCACACTGATATTACAAACCATTCAGCACAATATCATCACCTAGTTTTTTGACAAATCAAAGTGATATTACAAAACATTGGACAAATAAAAAAATGGGGCGGTCGAATGAGGTCCTTATGGTGACGTCCAAACTACCGATGTCTCCTTCGTCTTGTGGATTTCTCGTAGGGCATTTCTTGAATGTGTGCCTAGACTCCTTGCAAATGGAGCACTTCTTCGTACGACGCCAGGCTCTGCTACATTCATGTTGTTTCTGATATGTTGTATCTATCATCGGCCAACCTTTCCCTTCAGCTCATCAATGTCTGCGGCCTAGATAAGTTGCTCTCAGGTCGGATGGCCAGTGAAATGACCAATCACGATGTAACCATAGAGCTCTGCACTCCAGATTTGCAGCACCTCCTCCTTGTTGAAATAATCATAGAGGTATTGCCCGAGATGCTGCGCCACCATCGAACATACGACCATAACATGTGAGTAGGGCCTATGCAGAAGAAGAGACTTGTTGTAAGTTCATACACAACTAGCGTAACGTAGCGTACACTTGTGGATGATCCTCACGCGGTTTGTCACGCGACGTCCTTTATCCCTGCATAGTATGTCGAAGCGCAACTCCCTTGTGCCCATCTTGAATGCCTGGTGCATCTCACCCTTCTTTCTCTTCTCCTCCATGTATTTGGTGATCATGGTAGAGTACAACACTCTGTCATTTGCCATGACGAGCGGCGTGTTGTTGCTTCTGTCAATAAAGTAATTTGTGGTACTGCGAAGAATTGTCTTCATAATACCAACCAAAGGGATGCACACCATATTGAGCACCACCCATGTCATGTAGCAACGATCACTTCTCCAAAGGCTCGTGCTCAATCCAGTCTAAAAAGCATTTCACTGCGCCTGTCTTCCTCGTCACACTAGGACCATTTGTAGGTAGCTATGGTAATGCTTCGAGGGCCTGATCAGCGCTTGTAGCGGTCTTTTTCGCTACCTCCCTTCTGTGCGTCTGGGTCCACTTATCCAGAATCTTCCAGAGTACGTCAAATTTTCGTAGCTGGTTCTAGTTGTACAACCGCTTGAATAGGTTCATCAAGTCTTTATTGCAAAACTGCTTGTAGAAGTTTGTACCCAAGTGCCTTATGCACCACCTGCTCAACAGATTCACCCATGAAAGTGGTTCATTCTCTCCTTATTGTAGCTGAGTTATTGCACTCAGTAGGCCCGCATGCCGACCATGTATGACGCATATGTTAGGACGAGCATGTACAATAGAAATCCTCAAGTTCCTCAGGAACCATAACCGGTTGTCCATGTTCTCGCTTTCAACGACAACGAATGCTATAGGAAGAACTTGATTGCTCCCGTCCATTGCTATTGCAATTAGCATCTAGCCCTTATACTTTTCTGTCAGGAATATACTATCCATGCATAAGATTGGACGACAGTACCAGAATGTAGTGATACATGGACCAAAGGTGAAGAATACCCGCTTCAGTACCCTCTTATTGCCCCCACTTTGGCTGCGTGAAATCTTGAATGTCGACATGAGTGTTAGGATTCCTGTCTTGTATGACTCAGAGTTGGCCAGGGAGGTTGTGGTAGGAGTCCTCGAATGTACCAAACCTTGATTCGAATGTCTTCTGTTTTGTCCTTCATGCCTTGATATAGCTGATTGTGTACTAGAATCTTGTCTCAATTGCTCGAATGATAGACCGTGACTCAAAATCTAGATTATTCACGATTTCACCATACATGATGTTCGTGATGAAGCCTGATGACCGGTTCTTGTGGGACTACACTGACTCAACAACGACACATGTGTAAGGGATCACTATATAGCATTTCCAGTAGGTGTCCCACTTAGGCTAAAATATGTGCACTCACCAAGGGCATCCCTCTATGTCGCACTTCACGTCGTAGCATCTTGTTGAAATATGTGGTGCTCAATGCTTTGTAATATCATTTTTGATTTGTCTAAAAAACTAGGTGATAACGTTGTGCTGAATGTTTTGTAATATCAGTATGATTTGTCGACAAAATATGTGAGGACGTTGCGCTGAATGTTCTTTAATATCATTGTGATTTGTCGACAAAAAAAAGTGATGACGTTGTGATGAATGTTTGGTAATATCATTGTGATTTGCCTACAAACTATGTCAGGACGTTGCGCTGAATATTTTGCAATATCATTGTGATTTATCGATAAAAAATATGATGACGTTATGTTGAATATTTTGTAATATCATTGTGATTTGTCCACAAAATATGTGATCAGAAATAGACAAAAAAAACAAGCACAGATCTCTATCGCTAGTTGAAATGGCGACAGAGTCTTGTCGCCAATTGGAGTGGCCATAGGGCTCTGTCGCTATTTCAATTAGCGATACGAACCTCTCTATGTTGTTCTAGGCTACTATTGCCATTCCATATGCTACTGTCACTATTTGGAATGCGCGACAGGATAATTTCACCATTTCAAATGGAGACAGTAGCATAGTTTTATTTAAAAAATCGACTATTTATTTTTGTAAATTTCTTTTAAAATAATATGATTTTAAAAAAAATCAGTATAGAACCACTATGCCACAACCATTTCGGTGAACTATTTTTCAAATGTTTGTTTAAAATGATTGCTAAACTAAAGGGGATCTGATCATGCTTAATTCCCCCAAGAATGCCAAAATCCAAAACTAAACTGTTGCATTTGTCATTGGCTCGTAAACTTCATAACATAATACAACAATGAACAACCAGTTCACCATAGCAGCAGGTGATTGGAGAACCATCTCTAATACTTGCCCTCTACTAACGATTCACGCCCTACTGCTGCTGTGTTATACCATGCACGCATGATTTAGAGAAGTGTTTTTTTAGAAGCCTAGGCGTTGACGCCGAGGCGCTGTGCGGCGAGGTCGCAATGCGCCAACACGAAGCCAACGCGGCCATTCTGGAGGTCATAGTCTACCCACACGTTCTGCTGGTGGTGGTGCCTGATCACGTACGCCGACAGTCCCTCCTCCTCCGACTTCGGTGTCGCTGCCTCTCTCTAGCGCCTCCTTCCTGGGCCTTTGCCTCCTCCAGCCGCCACTACCCCTTCTCTCTTGGCTCCGATCGGCCACCTCCACCCGTGTAGATCTAGTTTTTTTCATTTTGAGTTTTTTCCTTTTGTGTGTAATCATGGAATTGATTACTTGTGTAATCATCTGATCTGATTATTATCGTTAAGATTTACTTGTGTGCAAATTTGATTATTGTTGAAATAAAATTGGGTAGATTTCATAGGAATTGATGTGCAAAAGTTCAAAGCAAGGATCCCATATATGTAAAGTTTTGAATTTTATACTTGGAAATTGAAAATGTAGTACATTTAATGCTTAAATTTACATTTTTATGTGAATATGACAAAAATTATCAAATCCTTTCAAATGGCATCAAACAAGCTATCATTTGTCTCAGGGGGCATTAAAAACATTTTCCAACTCAAAACAACAAATTAGCTGCTCTAAAAGTTAAATTGTCAAACACCAAATGTCTTCAACTCAGTCTTTCAGCCATTTAGGCCAGCCAGAAGTTGCTTTAAAAAAAGCTATAGTTATATCAAATAGCCCTTACACTGTGGTGGGTTGCGCTTCTCTTCTTTATTCCATGTCCGTGTGGCTCTGCACTTGAAAATTCAGGGGGTCAAGGGATCAGGGAGCTCATAAATACGTAGTTGGGGACATGGTATTGGACATTGGTGTTAGGGTGCTGGATAGTGTACAGTGCAACACTGGTTGTCAAGATGTCAGACAGGAAGGGAAGCGACAGAGGAAGCTCAGTGCGCGGTTTCCTGAATCAGAATGGGCTAAGTGATTGGGCGATATCTGGGTTGTTAGCGGTAAGAGGGCCCAACTAGCCAACTGGAAAGTGCATAGATATAAGTAGTGGTCCTGTTTGTCTGTTAGCTCATGGATGATGTAAACTCTGAACCTCTTTATTTCCCGTATCCTCTCTGAACCTCTTCTCCTCTTTGCTGTTCTTCCCAAAACTCTACCAGAAATCCTTGTAGAACTATTGTGGTGCTATCTGAAATATAAGAGATTGGGAGAGGTTGGTAACAATTGGTATCATAGCCATTTCTAAGCCCTAGATCCTCCACGTTACCATACTCGCACTCAGATCTGTTCGCTCGAAATGGACCAACAGCTGGCCGAACTAACCAAGGCAATCATGGCCCAAGGCAAATTGCTTAGGAAACTAGAAGCAAGGAGCAAAGCTATCCATGCTACGGTGGAAGAAATCAAGCCAGCGGTGAGATGGAAGCCTGAGATGGAACAATCGGTCGATGGGCTATGCACGGAGGTGGTCAAATTGCGATCACTAGTGGTTCAACTCTCTCGTAATCTCGTAATGACAGGAAAAGATCAGAACATTGTTTCTCTGTGGGAGATTGGGTATATCTGAAACTACAACCATATGGTCATACCTCAGTGGTCAATCGAGCTAACCATAAGCTGGCATTCAGGTATTTTGGGCCTTTCCAGATTGAGCAATCGGTGGGATCCGTGGCTTACAAATTGAAGTTGCCTCGGACCTGTAGCATTCACCCAGTTATTCATGTCTCTCAATTAAAGAAGGCTTTAGCTCCTAGCGAGCGGGTCCAACTAGAACTACCAGATGTAGCGGATCATGGAGTGCCGAAACAGATATTAGGTCGTCGACTGCACCGATCAGGCTCAGTATCGGGACACAGGTGTTGGTCCACTGGTCTAGGGAATCGCCAGCTGATGCTACTTGGGAGGACTTCGCTGATCTGCAGAGGCGTTTTCCCAATGCGCTAGCTTGGGGTCAAGCCGTCTCTGAAGGAGGAGGGGATGTTAGGGTGCAAGATAGTGTACAGTGCAGCACTAGTTGTCAAGATGTCAGACAGGAAGGGAGCGGCAGAGGAAGCCCAATGTGCGGTTTCCTAAATCAGAATGGGCTAAGTGATTGGGCGACATCTGGGTTGTTAGCGGTAAGAGGGCCCAACTAGCCAACAAAAAGTGCATAGATATAAGTAGTTGTCCTGTTTGTCTGTTAGCTCATGGATGATGTAAACTCTGAACCTCTTTATTTCCCGTATCCTCTCTGAACCTCCTCTTCTCTTTGCCGTTCTTCCCAAAACTCTACCAGAAATCCATGTAGAACTATCCAAAGTCAATAGTGATCATGAGATGGTGACGACCATCCCTATGATTTGCATTCGCATGTGACGAGCTCGGCCGCTCCCACCACCGCACCATACGAGATGACAAACCATTACCTGCGAACTGGACTACTAGAGTAGAGTCTTACCTTTGCGAGCTCCGGTGATGGAAGCATATTCCCATACGTGAAAGCAAAGCAACAACACAAAGCATGCATGCGTGGATCTGCACATGTATAGATGTGGTACGGTCTTCGCATATTGTGTAGATTTAATTGTACTTTTGATATATTTTTTATGGGGGGCAAGAAAAAACCAACCAGATGAATCAAAGCAAAGGTTCAAAACCAACCAGACGGGCAAAATCAAAATCTAGAAATGTAGTTCAGTTCATGCATCATAGATTCATTGTGGCTCACAATTTCAACCAGTAACATTTAGTCAAAACTCAAAACACTTGTATTATTATGACTGTGTGTGTACGAGACTAATCCCAATACCACAAATCGACAAAAGAGCAAATTGGAACTCGTCGTATTTAGTTTGGCTTCACAAATGATTAGGCGTTGGAGACACATGTTGACCTGACATGGATGACTATTCTGCTTCTTTTCACTTAAAATATCCTCCCGATTAAATGGACGCATAAAGGGGGCTCATGTAGGGTGGCTACATCGACGCGTTTTCCTTGGGCCGTTGATGCGGCTACTCCTGTCGTCGCCGCCCGATCGTATTCGGTGGTGGGTTTGCATGCGCTGGCTTCGTTCTCCACGTGTAGTTGCCGCGTGCCGACTGCTTGGTCTTCCTTCCCCCTTTCTCACCGTTGGCCTCTCTTCTCCCCTCCCCATTCTTCTCTTGCCGTTCGGCATCCTAGGGTTGGGCTGCTGGCGTCAGCAGCGATGGCCTAGTTGGTTGCGCTTGCAGATTTGGCAATTCAACATTTAGTTTTCAGATCCGGTCGCCTGCCACCTCCTCCCTTTCGCCCTCACGCCGCCTCCTCCCCTCCCACCCCCCCCGGCGCCCAACCCTAGTGCGGTTGCCTCGCCACCTCCCCTCCTCCTTCACCCCCTTCTTTGTGGTGACAGTGGCGGCGTTAGGAGCGCTATTCCTCCTCTTCACCACGGACATCCGCAAGTCCGATGCCATCTTACGCTGCAACGCCCGTCAGATCAAATGCTGGCTCGAGGAGGACACCACCTCTACCCGCACCCAGGTAAACGCCACCAGCCCCACAACCCCCTTTCTCCTTTCTTGATTGGTTGCTTGCCTGATTGTTGCTGTTCTTTCTACCAGGACCACGGTTTAGGTTTGAGAGTTGTTTCAGAAACAAGGGGAAAATTGAGCATATGGTGGGTGATGCACTTCTGCTATTATCTAATTCTTGGAGTGCATAAAGAGGCTACTACGTCGGAAATATGCTAGCGATGGTGAATGAAATGAAGTTAGTTCTCTTCCTTAGCAGGTTCTCTTCCTTACTGGGGCTTATTTTATTTTATTTCCCCTTGTATTTTTTCTTATAAAAAGCAAAGAATGTGCTTTTTTCCTCACCTTTTCATTTTGCACATTTTTCTCCATCCTATTCTTTTAAGTCTCATGTCCTTGGTTTATGCTGCTTCTATCCAGATTGTTTATATATTGGATCAAGTCTGTGCATTGGAGAATGAGATGGTTCTTAGGTTGAAGAATCAAGGCCTTGATGTTACCCCTAAAATTCTCATTGTAAGTGTATTTTCTTTTATCCCTTTTCTTAATCTATTATATTATTAAAGTGATAGAAAAGAAGTCACCACGTTCGCTCTCAAGGGCTAAAAATTTCCATGTTAATCAGTGGAAAAAGATAAACATCTACACTGTTGATTATGGCAGGTCCAGATTATAACGATTTAGATTAAACGAAAGAGTCCATATCAAGTACAATATAGAAATAAGAGTCCATCTAAGTACAATGCAAAAATAACTGAAATTTGAAATAAAAAATAAAATAAAATAAACAATTTAAATTTGATACGATTACTAAGTAAAATCACTACATGAACATAATTCAGAATAATTTTTTTCTAAAATAGTAATTGGACTACGATACAATTCCAACAAAAAATAACTGGAATTCAAAATAAAAAATTAGCATATTGATTTCAGTATACACACACACACAATAGCAATTGGATTAATATATGAATGCCAACACAAAATAATTAAAAATAAGGATAAAAATAAATAAATAAATAAAATTCGAGAAAAAACATCATCAATTTTATTTTCATACGAATTCCTAAGTAAAATCCTAAATAAATATAACTCAGAATAAAAATTAAACCAAAAAGAGCAATTGGATTATAGTATACAAATTTCAACAAAAAATGACTTTGGAATAAAAATAAAATAAAATTATCATATTTATTTTGATACAAATTCCAAAGAAAAATCTATAAATAACTATAATTCGACATAAAAATTAAATAAAATTAACAATTGGATTAGTTTGCGAATTCCAACAAAAAATAATTGAAATTAGGGACAACAAATAAAAGAAAATTTGCAATTTTATTTCCACAAGAATTGCAAAGTAAAATATCTTAATAATTAAAATTTTGAATAAATTAAATATAAATTATAATGAGCATATCGTGAATGGTGTCGGAGGGGACCGCGAAAGAGTGCAATGGCATTGAACTATCCTACAAAAAGACGTTGATTCACAAGAAAGCGAATAGTCACGGCAACGATGACGAAGATGAGAATAATTCCGTACTACTCACCTTAGTTGTTCAATAAGGACAATGTCGTGCTACTCGCTGGAGCCGTTGAAAAGAAAGACCGGAGTCAAAGGAGCCAAGTGCTATGATGACGAATGGTGAGCATCAACGTTATTGAAAAAGCCAATGGCCAAAGAAACTCAATAACGGGGAAGACATAGCAAAGAGAAGATCAAGCTTTGGATTAAAGATGAGCTATCAACGATATGTGATCATCAGGTAGCTAAGAGCATGCTATCGTTGGTGAGTGACATGGCATCACCGGCGATGGTGAAAATGTTCTCCCTATCGTTAGACAACGACTAAAACAGACATACCGACATCAATAAAAATAGGAGGTTGTCGTAGTTAGTGAGGAAGCCACATTGTTGAGTTAGACAACATCGAAAAAGAAGACATCGGGCATGTAAAACATCGTGCATGTGTATATACATGCATGCATCCTACGAATAGAAGCATGGGCATATAGAAACAAAGAAGTAAAGAGCTCGGAGTAAAGATAGCACAATGGTAAGGAATAGGCTTGGGGCCACTGGAGAGAGCGTGATGGGTGTCCCGCCAGGGATCCACGATTTGCATGCATATACGTGTAGATATTACAATGGTCATCATTAAGCGGTAATTGGAGAGAAGTAGAAGATAAATATGTGGTATAGTATTGCATTGGAAGGGGTAGCATCTGAGAGATATCGATCAAGAATTGGGCTTGCTCTTGGAGGTTGAAGCAGAAAAATTATGGCGGAGAGAAGAGATAGAAGACACACGGTTCAGTGGAGCAACCAATGTAAGAGAAGATAAGTTCAACGTGGGCCGCCCATGGTGCGTCGGTGTATACGTGGGCAAGGTACTCTAATCCATGTAAACTAATAAGATAATTTTGTTGCATACATAATCAATGTCTTGTTTGAGATTAACAAAGGTACATATGCATGCAAATATTTTGAAAAAGAGTTAAGAACATGCAGCTACATGGTGTATACATAATAGAGAGTAGTTAACTTATTATACTGATGATTTTCTTCCATTAAAGCTCATACTTCAATTACGTTACTCAAGTTGTATTTTCCTTCAAACTTCTATTGTCATTTTCTAATGTTTATGATATTTTAAAAATCTAAATAGCTACAAGATACGTAAATATATTTTGAAGTATATAAGTTATATCATTTATCACTATAAACTTTAAAACAAATCTAGCCGCGCAAATGCACGGGCCACCCAGTACATGCTCCATATGCCTTTTTTTTTTTTTTTTTGCTGAGCCATTCCATTATTTTCACTCGCTCTTGCATATATATGGTATAGTTTGTAAGTTCTCATTGTGACTCTTTTGTGGGAAAAGGAGCATTACTAAATCATGTTTATTTATGTGATTAGGGTTACTCAACTGATACCAGATGCAGAAGGCACATCATGCAACCAGCGACTTGAGAGAATAAGTGGAACGCAGCATACCTACATATTACGAGTGGGATACTCAGGAAATGGATATCAAGATTTGATGTGTGACCCTACCTGGAAAAATTTGCAGAGGTGAATATAATTGACGATTCTTTGCTTGTAGAAATCCCTGAGATGGTCCTGAACTATTTTTCTTCTTTTTATTGAAAAACTCTCGAGGAAAGAATCTCTGTGCTTGCATGAGATAGCAGTGTAAAATGTGAATTATCTAGTAGGATATTGTTTTTTATCATACAACTATTGAAACAAGGGCTTGAGAGTTGAAGGGCTAAATGCAAGTTGTTTCCAGTGTAATTACTTACGTAGAATAGTAAGTCAGTAATAAAACTTTGGAGGACCATTTTTCTCATTAGCTACTTCAGTTCTGTATATGAGCACCTTCTCTGTGTGTGAAAAATTGTAGTCTCATCTGACATTTGCTACAGTAATACAGTGCTTTTATCTTTTTATTTCACGACAAGGCAGTAATACAATATTTTTATTTTTATACATGATGCATCGAGTTAAATTGTTGTAGGATTACAAGGCACTCTAGACTTCATAATTGGAAACTACAGCAATGGAAATCTTGTGGCGTCATTGCTATCTTACAGGATGGGAATTACCCAGGCATGTCTTGCTAAATATTTACATTATACTTGAGTCTGCATTTTTTTCTTTGCTGATTATCTCAGCATGTTCTTTGTAGTGCAATATTGCTCATGCTTTGGAAAAGACTAAATACCCATATTCAAACATATACTGGAAGAAGTTCGACGAGAAGTACCATTTCTCTTGTCAGTTCACAGTTGATATAATCGCTATGAACAATGCTGATTTTATAATCGCCAGCACATACCAAGAAATTGCTGGAAGGTTTCTTCTCTTCTGCTTGTTGGCCATTAAAGTTTTTCCCTATGATTTCATCATTGGCCAATTAAATTGCTCACATAAAGTAGCATCTTGAAGCATGTTATTTAGGTGTGCATGGAAGTCATATGTCGCTGTTAAGATATTATGTTGATTGTTAACATGGTAACATGTGCAATTGTTGCATTTCATGAATAAATCTTGCATGTGTACTAATCATACATGGGCATTTCTTAAAAGATGCTAATACTTATCATTTTCCTCTTTCTCAGCATATATATATATATATATATATATATATATATATATATATATATATATATATATATATATATATATCTTGAATCATGTTATTTAGGTGTGCATGAAAGTCATATGTCGCTGTTAAGATATTATGTTGATTGTTAACAGGGTAACATGTGCAGTTGTTGCATTTCATGAATTAGTCTTGCATGTGTACTGATCATACATGGGCATTTCTTAGAAGATGCTGATACTATCATTTCCCTCTTTCTTAGCAAAAACACAGTTGGACAGTATGAGAGCCATACCGCTTTTACTCTTTGCTGGTCTGTATCGCGTTATCCATGGGATTGATGTTTTTGATCCCAAGATCAATATAGCCTTTCCTTGAGCAGACAGTCTGCAATCCTCTAGATGGCTTTCCATCTGATCTGTCCTACACAGTTAGTTATTGTTTCCGTTACTTGTTTGCTAAAAATTACTATCCCGTTTGTACTTCTAAAAATAAGTGTGTCTCTGCGTGTGTAAGTACCGAAACAAACACCGCCTTCTCCACATCGCTTACCTACTGCCGAAGGAGATAAGCATCCACAGTACATTTCTTTCACATTATTCTGGCTGTTGTTTTTTAAGAATCTTGCATATCCATCGATGCATTGCATATACTATCTCTTCTCTTCGCATAGCATACCGATCATTAGGTTAAACCCTGCTTTAATCAACGTTCACATTTCAACTTCCAGGGATCTTTCTATTGCATGTTTCATCTTCTTGATATCTTTATAATACAACTAACTATTTAGCTAATAATTATAGATACAATATAGTTACTCACTCTTACGCTTCCCTGCGTGCCAAGGAGCGCACAAGTGTCTAGTAATCATAACACACAGCAATCATGCTCAACCGAGGGCTGGTGCCAGAGCCAGACTGCCAGGGACAACAAGATGACCCAGGGAACATATCATCCCAATCTCCCTCTGTTTCACATAGATTTGTACAATAAGCATGATTATCGTACGTACCTGCATCGATTCTTTACTGTTTAATTATTCAATCCTGCAACAATGATTGGAGGCAACCACACAATGAGGAATTCAATACTTGGATGATGCAAAATGATGTCGGCAAATTGGAAAGAGCGGAACCAAACCAACAAAGTGAACTTTCAGAAAACATGTAGCCTCTTCCACCAGAGCATCACAAGGATACCACAGGACTATTGCTTCCGAAGCAACCATTAGAATAGTAAAAAGCTCACACTGTATCTGTATTACCATCTGGCGAATTCCGTACGGCGCAATAGTGTATTGTTGTGCGTGATGTGCCCTAGAAGAAAGTTTTGAGTCTACAGTTCCACACCCAAACCCCTGCTGTGCTGCCAAAACAAGCACAGTTTCCTTATTGCAGGCCAAGATCTCATTGTTGCCGCGGAAATATGCGGTGCAATCCTGACATCTGAGTGGTTCATTTCATCAACTCCCAGCGATATAGATCTCGCAGATAAAGCAAAAACAGTGATCTTTTCCAAGGCCTCTTAAAGCCAGGAATAATGCATAAAGCACAGCACAGTGAGCAATTAGCAATCTCGTCCAGCAGCAAGTCCTTTTCGCCGAGCACTTATAGTGATGCGCCAGGACGCTGAAGGTTCTCCAGGTCCACCAATACATTCCAAACCCTGGAGCCATCCTGCCAAGCATTACCCTAAATACTATCAAGGCCAGCCTCAACCTCTGATACCTAACAGGAGATGCTCACCTCAATCGAGGATGAGTGCCCATAATGGCCGAGAAAGCGAAGGCAATTTGTTCGTTATCAATGGCCTGGAATGGGTTCAGCCCTGCTCGACAACTGTCTTCCAATCTTGGTCAGAAGTTCTCATGCTGAGATCCTTCAACGGACCCCAATTTTTGACCATCACCAGGGCAATGCAGCATACCTGCATGGATGTATCAACAGACTGTTGAATCTGTTAGAGATATATGTATAATGTCTTATTCCCCATTGTTATGAGGGGTTATTTGCATATTCCTCACCTGTACTTTGTGTATATATACTGGCCCATTGGCCCCCTGAGAATACAAATTGCTATTCCTAACATGGTATCAGAGCCAATTAGGTTTTTCTCACCTGGACGCGCAACTCGTCCTCCCCTGTCCTAGCCGCTGCCGTCGGCTTCCCTCACCCCTTCCGCTCCCCTGCCTGTCATCTCCGAGCACCGCAAGTCGCCGGATCCAGCTCCGCACGCGCCGAGGTCTCCTTCGGGCTGCATCTTCGTCGTCGCCCGAGCCTCTGGCCGTCTCTCCGCCGCCATCACCGGAATGCTGGCGCCGCTGCCGGATCGTCTTGCCTCGCGACGAGGCAATCTACTAGGTCGCTCTTCGCCGTATCCGGCCGCCGCTCCGGATCCACCGCGCCTCCACGCGCGGCGCTAGATCCACCGCCGCCGCCTCGCTCTTGCCGCGTCGCCACCGGCGCTCGGGCCACCCGCACCGTTCGCCGCTCCCGACGACCACGCCGCTGGCTCCGAGCTCCGACGGACCCGATGCTGTGGACCACCGCCCGCCGCCACCCACAATCGGGTGCCCGCTCCGCCGCCGCTGCTGGGGGAACCCTAGTTCCCCCGCACACGTGCGCGAGTGCGCGTTGCATAGTGGGCCGAAGGCTTTTTAGCCGTTTTTAATCGGCTCGGAAGAAAAGAAAAAAAAAAGAAAAAAACGTCGTTCTAACCGCCGCGCCATCCAGCGTCGCCTGTTAGACTTTGTTGTCTTGGTCGCCGCGCCGTCCAGCGCCGCCTACCAATGGGCACCGTTTCTCTCCCTCGCTGCCCGGTGATCTTCGATGGTGTTAACTACACCGACTTTGTGTCTCACATACGCATCCACATGCGTGCTCTTCGTCTCTGGGGCGTCCTCTCTGGCGATGTCACCTGCCCGCCTTGCCCTATTCCTCCGACGAGAGCCTCGCTGTTGTAATCGCCACCGACGGTGACAAGGTTGCGGTTGAGGCCGCTGGCCTTGCTGATGACGAGGCTACCTCTGCCTACCAGGAGGCTCTGGATTCCTATAAGGATCGACTGACCGTCTACACTCAGTGGTACGATGATGATGCTCGGTCGCGCCGTATTCATCGCCGATATCGATCTCGATTTTCTTACGAGGTTGTGGGACTCCCTTCGGCTTTCCAGATGTGGACTCATCTTCGTCAGCGCTACGAGCCCTCTGGTGATGCCTTGTACCTGTCCGTGGTCCGCTAGGAGCACTCTCTTCAGCAGGGTGATGCTACTGTTGACGCTTTTTACGCTCAGAGCTCTGCTGTTTGGCATCAGCTGGACTCTCTTCACTGCTGCCGGGTCGTCGTCTGTCCGTGTTGCTCGGTATGCGTCTTGACACGAGTTTCAGTGGTCACGAGTTCCTTACTCGCCTTTCGTCCTGAGTTCGAGCAGCGGCGTGCCCAGCTCCTTGCACGCCACCCTCGTGTCACTCTCCTGGAGGCTCTTACCGAGATACGCGCGGAGGAGACTCGCCTGGTGATCTTGGCTGCTACCACTCCCCCGTGCTCGTTGCTCGCCCACTGCTACACCGCGGCTCCACGCGTCGACACCGCCTCCTCGTGGTTGCCACGGTGGTGGTGGGCGCTCCATCCGGCAGTGGTCGTCCTCACCGCTCCTACCGCAATAAGGTCGGCCACATTGAGTCCGGTGCTATAAGAAGCGGCATCTTTCGCCGTTCTTCTACTAGCACCGCATCGGTGCTTCTACATCGGCGCTTTGCATCGACTTCTTCATGATTTCTCTCGAAAGCGAGAGATAGCGGACGACGCCGCTTGCTTGCGCTCGTGTTCTCCTCGGCGAGTTACGAGGCTGCATCGACTCTTCGGGCACTAAGAAACCACCTCCTACACAGTCAGGTACCTCACCGTGGATTCTTGATTCTGGAGCATCTTTTCACATGACTCCTGATTCTTCCACTCTGTCTTTCATTACACCCCTTGATTCTCCTGTCAGTGTTCTTACTGCTGATGGTACATCTCTTTCTGTCTCTGGTCGAGGACCTCATCTTTTCATATTCCTTCTGTTGCTTATGTTCCTCGCCTTACCATGCAGCTTCTTTCTGCTTGGCAGATTACTGACTTTGGTTGTCGGGTCATTCTCGACTCTGACTCTTGTTGTGTTCAGGACCGCCACACGGGAGCTCTGGTTGGTTCTAGCCCTCGGCGCCTTGACTCACAGCGTCTCTGGGAGCTTGACTAGCTTCACCTTCCTTCCGCTGCCACCGTTGCCGCTAGTCTCTCAGCTTCTGCCACTTCGCCTACCAGCTCTTTCCAGCAGTGGCATCACCGTCTTGGTCATCTGTGTGGATCTCGTCTGTCGTCTTTAGTTCGTCGTGGTCTTCTCGGGTCCGTCTCGTGAGACGTATCTTTAGATTGTCGAGTGTAAGTTAGGTAAATGATTCAGACTTCCTTACCCTCACAGTGAGTCAGTGTCTCAGCGTCCTTTTGATCTTGTTCATTCAGATGTTTGGGGTCCGGCTCCTTTTGTTTTGAAAGGAGGTCATCGATATTATATCATTTTTATAGATGATTTTTCTCGTCACACTTGGATATATTTTATGTCTTCTCGTAGTGAGGTATTATCTATCTATAAACAATTTGCCACTATAGTCCACACACAGTTCTCCACCCCTATTCGTATCTTTCATGCTGACTCCGCTGGCGAGTACCTCTCTCGTTACCTGCGCAGCTTCCTTGCTGAGCAGGGTACTCTCGCTCAGTTCTCTTGTCCTAGTGCTCATGCTCAGAATGGTGTCACTGAGCGCAAACATCGTCACCTCCTTGAGACATCTCGTGCACTGATGATTGTTGCCTCTATTCCACCTCACTTTTGGGCCGAGGCTGTTTCCACTGCCACTTATCTTGTCAACCTCCAACCCTCTTCTGCTCTTCAGGGTGCGATCCCTGCTGAGCGTCTCTGTGGTCTTCCTCCTGACTACTCTGCCCTTCGTCTGTTTGGTTGCATTTGCTACGTTCTCCTCGCTCCTCGAGAACACACCAAACTGACTGCTCAGTCTGTTGAGTGTGTCTTTCTGGGATACAGTGCCGAGCACAAGGGCTATCGGTGCTGGGATCCTGTTGGTCGCCGGATGCGGGTTTCTCGGGATGTGACTTTCGATGAGTCGTGTCCCTTCTATCCACGCCCTGCCTCTCCTTCGGTTTCCTCTGTGGAGTCTCTGTCCTTTTTTACTTTTCCAGATACACCTATATCTGTCTTGCCCTCGTCCACCGATTCCTCTAAGGGCACCCATTCCCCTGAGTCTCCACATATTTCTCCTGTGGCCTCTCCGCCGTTGTCGCCGCCTACTTTGCCTCCTGCGGCTCCTCAGGCTCCTCCCACTACAGTCCTTTCTTACCCTCTCTTCTACACTCGTCGACCTCGTACTGAGGATATTCCAGATGAGCCATCTTCTGATGTTCCATCTTCTCCTGTTGGGTCATCTTCTCCTCGCTAAGCTCTTCGCGATCGCTAGTCGATTCAGCCCCCTGCCCGTTTTGGTTTTGTTGGTGCAGCTACTCGTGAGCCTGTCTCCTACCGGGATGCTGTTACTCGCCCTGAGTGGCAGCATGCCATGGCCGAGGAGATTGCTGCCCTTGAGCGTCCTGGTACTAGGGATCTTGTTCCTTTTTCATCTCACTCTCGTCCCATCACGTGTAAGTGGGTCTATAAGATTAAGACTCGCTCTGATGGCTCTCTTGAGCGCTATAAGGCACGTCTTGTTGCTCGTGGCTTCCAGCAGGAGCATGGTTGTGACTACGATGATACTTTTGCTCTTGTGGCTCACATGACCACTGTCCGTACTCTTCTTTCGGTGGCATCTGTTCGCCACTGGTCTGTTTCTCAGCTTGATGTCAAGAATGCCTTTCTTAATGGCGAGTTGCGTGAGGAGGTCTACATGCTTCCGCCACCTGAGTATTCTGTTCCTGAAGGCATGGTCTGTCGCCTTCGTCGCTCTCTCTATGGCCTTAAGCAAGCCCCTTGTGTTTGGTTTGAACGCTTCTCCTCTGTGGTCACTGCTGTTGGTTTTTCAACTAGTGATCATGATCCTACGCTCTTTGTCCACACTTCGTCTCGTGGTCGGACTCTTCTTCTTCTCTATGTTGATGATATGATCATTACAGGAGATGATTCTGAGTACATTGCCTTTGTCAAGGCTCGTCTTAGTGAGCAGTTCCTTATGTCGGATCTTGGTCCTCTTCGTTACTTCCTTGGGATTGAGGTTACTTCCACTCCAGATGGTTTCTTTATGTCCCAAGAGAAGTATATTCAGGATCTTCTTGATCGCGCCTCTCTCACTGATCAGCGTACTATTGAGACTCCTATGGAGCTCAACGTTCACCTCCGACCCTCTGATGGCGAGCCTCTTTCTGATCCGACTCGCTATCGTCATCTTGTTGGGAGCCTTGTCTACCTTGCTGTTACTCGTCCGGATATCACTTATCCAGTCCACATTCTGAGTCAGTTCGTCTCTGCTCCCACTCAGGTCCACTACAGCCACCTTCTTCGAGTTCTGCGATACCTTCGTGGGACTATCTCTCGCCGTCTCTTCTTTCCACGCTCCAGCTCGTTACAGCTTCAGGCTTATTCGGATGCTACTTGGTCGATGATCCCTCGATCGCGGTCTATC
Source organism: Ampelocalamus luodianensis (assembly GCA_036346255.1). Taxonomy (NCBI): domain Eukaryota; kingdom Viridiplantae; phylum Streptophyta; class Magnoliopsida; order Poales; family Poaceae; genus Ampelocalamus; species Ampelocalamus luodianensis. The sequence goes on along the minus strand of CM070622.1, from coordinate 17,165,730 downwards.
TCGCTTCTTGTGTTTTTCTTGGTGGTTCTCTCATTGCACGGAAGACGAAGAAAGCAGACTGCAGATCCGCTCGAAAGTGCCGAGGCCGAGTTGCGCACTATGGCTCTCTTGACAGCAGAGATTACTTGGCTACGGTGGTTACTTAAGGATTTTTGTGTTTCTGTCACTACACCGATTCCTCTCTTGTCAGACATTACAGGTGCTATCAGTATTGCCCGTGATCCTGTGAAGCATGAGCTCACCAAGCATATTGGTGTTGATGCTTCCTTCATGAGGTCTTGTGTGCATGATCAGGTGATTACTCTTCAGTATGTGCTTTCAGAGCTTCAGCTAGCGGATTTCTTCACGAAGGTCCAGACTCGAGCACAGCATGACTTCTACCTTTCCAAACTCAGTGTTGTTGATCCATCATGAGTTTGAGGGGGGTGTTAGAGATATATGTATAATGTCTTATTCCCTCTTGTTATGAGGGGTTATTTGCATATTCCTCATCTGTACTTTGTGTATATATACTGGCCCATTTGTCCCCTGAGAATACAAGTTGCTATTCCTAACAGAATCAACCGACATTACGTGATGTTGAGTTCCCAACAAAAAAGAAAACAGATTTCATCTCGATGCAGGTAACAGAACTGGGAAATTCCCGTAAGCTGTAACTGAGTTTGCCAATACCAAAATGCTAACAGATGAACAATCCTGCCAATGATGTTTAACCAAACTCTGTAAGGTTTAATGAGCTTATATCCTTGCCGACGAATGTCCCCCCACATTGCCACAAATGCCGCACCAGGAAACGGATCTTGCAATGTACCGTCAGAACCTTAGAAATAAATGAACATCACCCTGAACATGTTTGCCACTCAGATGCCTTGTCAAAACTACACATGGGACCACTGGAATCCTTCATGTCTACAGTCCTGGGAAGGACGAGATGAGGAATTCTCTTGAAAAGTATTTCACAGTTTCTATCTGGGAGCAAAAAAAGACAAAAAAAAAGGACTGTTTGCAACATAATATAAACCAACATGTCCAGAGTAAATTAGTCAGAAGAAAGCAGTATGACCAAGGGAGGGATGGTGTAAAGGGTAAAGCAACTAACTGAAAAGTAAAAATATGCCGGTCACTGGGCGACTATTCACAGGCAGCAACTGAAACAGGAAAAAGTAAAATAACTAGTTACAAATTCGTTGTTAGTTACTAGTCAATAGATAGGAATTTTCTGCTGCAGATTATGACCAAACTATTGGTGCCTATGAGTAGCAATGAGTATAGGTACAGTCAAGGAATAATACATGATGAAAGGCCAAGTAGAGGTTAACGGCACTGTGAAGTCAGAAATAACAACTTTTATTAACTGCGATTGAATTGTAGTCATGGGACTATGATCCAAAGTTAAGAAATGAAAAATATTTCTTATCCTCGCTGCAGAGTGTGAAGACTGAAGGCATTCAATTGATATTTATTTATTTATTGCCACAGACAACACAAATTAACATTAGATGTTTCAATATTCACGAAGGTAGAAGAAATGCAAAAACAAGCAGAACAACAAAAAAATACAACTGCATCTGCATGGCAAGTTGAATAAGGGAATGCAAGAAAAAGCAGTCAAGTGAGGACAGCAGAAGCTAAAATAATGAATTTAAGCGGTTTGTTAAACATCCTTCTGCTCTAAGTAACTTGGTAGTTACTCCTACGTCCTAACAATAGCCACAGTAGTTCATGATAGGTCAAAGGTAATCAAGGTTATTGAAACAACCTCCTTCCCCAATCCCGGCCAAACTCCACAAATCGCCACCGCCCCTTTTCTTGCCCAATGAGCCCAAAGACCAAATTGTTGCCACCCTCCATCCATCTCCCTCCCAACAACATCACCGGCACCACCCCAACACCCCAAAGCTTTCCTCCACCTTCATTTCCCCTATCCCCGCCACCTTGTCGGCACCAACCTCCACCGCCGCGCCATGCACGGCTCTCGTCGCCAGCACGGCTCGGTGCACCCCACCCCTCGCTGCCACGGCCCCCGAGTTCCCCTTCACCCACTGGTGCTTCCCAGTCGGCCAATTTGGCCGGAGCACCGCCGGAGAGCCGTCGTGCCATTGCTCTGCTTCGGTCATGCGCCATCGCCGCAGCTCGCCCTTCGTCAGACCTCCTCCACCCGTGTGAAGCCCCAAAATGGGTTGCTCAAGCTTAAGGGGTTCTCACTACACCACCCGGCACCGCCGCCACCGAAATTGCCACCACCACCGCTTTTCCTGCTTGTCCCCTGTAGAAAGCGAGCCCCAGCTCGCTTAACACGAGCTGGGCCACCAAAGAAGGCTGGCAAAGCCAGCCCAACACTTTCGAGCCTAGTAGTCCTAGTGGGCCGGCCCACCACTGTTTTTCACTGCACAATCCATTACTATTCATAGCCTAACTCATCATAGCCCAACACTCTTTACTCCTGGCCCAAAACTGTGCAGTCCAGTAACACCTTAGCCCAACCCATTACTATTCATCAAAACCGACCCGTTCTAAATAGTGTTGATCCAACACTATTCATTAAACCCATTACTATTTTCACCCGAACCATTAGTGAATAGTATCAAAGTATCAAAACCATTACTATTCACCCACACACGTCACTGTTCATACACACTCAATAAAACGTGGGGATTTTGACTGTTTCGAGCTCGTGAATCCCATTTTCAACTCTGCTTAACCAAATCAAGCACCCAATAAATCCCCACCATCCCACACCACCTTTCTTTTCAATTCTTTCTGAATTTATTTAATTCATGTTGTTCCCAGCTCACCTCCTATTGAGCCCGAACTTATTTATTTGATTTTCTTCCACGTTAGAACCCGATTTTGTTGATCAAGCTACAAAGGAGTTGATCAAGACACGGGAGAGGTAAATCCAGTCAAGAACTGCGGATATGGAGGCAAGTCACATTCATTTGATCATTTTGAGCCTATATTTCATGTACTTATATTATTACTTTTATTATCATATTTATGCTAATTATTTTAATATTGAAATAATACTTTTGAATGCCATGATGATTAGATATATCCTATCACCCCACATATTTTTTGTAGACCACATTCACCTTGATAAGGTTAGGTTGCATAAAATGATAGTAAATATTCCGCATTGTCATACAATGTGTTTATAAATTCCAAAAAAGAGTATTGGCTAGCTGTCAATGGTTTTGGTGGAGAGTTGAGGGTTGAGATCAGGAGGTTAGACAACCCAATAGACTTGATAAAAGTGAGTCAAAGCCGAGGGCGAGAAGGTGGACAACCACGAGTTGGTTGTGATCTATCTCCTCACTGGAGACAGGTAAGGACTATAACTTTGTGCCAAGTAACAGACATAGAAATCGCTCAACCACGGGTTTGGTATATCTAACTTGGCTTAGTATATTGCTCTTCCGATTGAATATCTACAGGATGAACACCTGCTCTTGTGTACATAGCAGCCATAGTTTTGGGGGGTGGGACAGGAATATGCCTAGAGGGACACCCGCTGGTCTACACAACGGTAAATATCGTTAACATCGGACTACACATTCCACTGTTGGCCGGTGGTTTCCTGATGGTTGTATGGTCCAAGAACCTACCGGGTAGAGACTAGAAAGGTTAAGCAGTGAAAATGTGTTGTTATCTCAACTCAGTCACACGCTATCGTGTTGCGTGTTTATAGCTTGACAGTATGAGTTTAAGGTATCTTGTGGGTAAAGCTGGGCAACTCTATAGAGTATAATCAAAGGTATTCGGACACGACGTGCTTTCGGTTAATGAAGTTGTGTTCATGGGTGATTCTAGTGTTCATGGGTGATTATGGTACATGAGGCATAAGTAGAGATTTTAAGATGTTAAGATGGTAATTGCAATTGTTGAGTAAACTCTTGATGTTATATTAATATGATTTTATTGTTTTAAAGACAAACTGTTGTAACTCAAAAGTTGCATCCACATATACCTGATATGGTATACCCTAAACAATCCATTGAACTCCTGGCATGTAGTTAAACAATTTTTCCATGTGGCTTGCTGAGTACGTTGTGTAGTCAATCTTACTAAATTTTCATCAGAAGGCATATAAGAAGATTGAAGGACACCTGAAGAACGTGTTAGGGTTGTGACTGCACTCAAGCTTTCCTGTGGAAACCTTTGGTTATTATGAATGTAAGTCAAAGCTTTGGGCTTAAGATGCCCATTTTGTTGCTGCAAAATAGCCGTTATGCTATAATTTAATCAAATTAATGGTTTTCAACTGTTTGTAAGCAGGTTTAATTCTATTTCGGCTCGCAACCGAAATCCTAGGCGGTTGCACAAATCGGGTACACCCTATTTGAAAAATAGGGTCATTACAGTTATTAAGGCGTCGCCATGTCGTCGCCTAGTCGTCGAGGTAGTTAGGGACGAACGCCACGGCTGTCTACTTGCCATGGAAGTGTGTGGTGTCCTCCTTATGGCCAAGGTGTCCTCATGGCGTCGCCTCAGCTCCGTGAGTCATTGTCATTCCATTAGTCGGGCGCCATACGCCTTGCGGGCTCAAAAAGCAAAGAGAGAGAGAGAGAGAGAGGGCTTACCTGCTTATCTCTTCGTGCCCTAGCGAAAGAGAGATAGAGAAAGGGGTACTTCGTGGTTGTGTTTGTGCCCTAGCAAGCGCCACCACCGCATCCCCTCCTACCCCGCCGCATCCCCTCCTCCCACACCGCATCTGCTTCACCCCCTCCAGATCTGGGTGAATCCCTCTCTCTCGCTCTCGCCTTCTCCCTCACACCCTCTGCTCCCTTTGCGCCCTCTCCCTCTCTTGTGTGGTGTGTTGTGCTACGTGTGACCATGTGTGGTTGTGTGTGCGCTTGCTGTGTGTGTGTGTGTGTGCACGCGCTTGCTCTGTGTGCTACTACTTATGCTATTTTTAATGCAGAAGCACAACCAAAATGGCAATTGCGGTACTACAGCCTCTGAGTCCAAGGTTGTGTATGATCCAATGAATGATCCAAAATGGAAGGCAAAGTATAATGACCCGGGATGGAAGTATGGCTATTGGCCAGTAAATGGCAACCGGGATTTGGTGCAATGTTCGCTTCATGACAGGAGGGTTTGTGGAGAAATTATAAGGTTCAAGGAGCATCTTGCGGGTGGGTTTAGAGATGTTCAAAAATATGCCAGGACTACAACAATAACAATCATGAAAGAGATGCGAGAGGCTTTGTGGAAATACAAGAAGGGCAAACCACCCTTTCTAGATTATGGTGATGAAGGAGGAGAAGATGAAGATGTGAGTGTGACAACAACGGACAAGGAGTCCCAAGCCTCTATTGTGCAACAAAGTTTTGGGACAGTCGACATGTGAGTGTGATAGCAATCGAAGATGGTGACGGAGAGAACATGGATAGTACTACCAATTTAGAAGAGTTCGACATTGATGACTTCTGAGAGATGAGAGAGTTGGACTTATGTTATGTCATTAGACTCTAAGCTTATGAACTTATTTTATTGTTGTGTACTTATGTTGGTTATGTCACATTTGTTATATTGCTCATTATTCATGTAATCGTATATTTGATTCTCATTTTTTACTGCATTGTTGTCCCATTTTTGTATAGTTTGTTGCTTGGGAAAAGAGGAGATTATCAACAAGGTATGTTACTCAATTAACTGGAATTTGAATTATTATAATGTATTATAACAAGCTACATGTTGGAACTTGCAAGGGGGATGGATTCTATATGGGCTCAAGAACCGATAACAAGGTATGCATGTGCTACTAATTGTTAATTTAATTTGTTGCCATACTATGCTATGATATGTGTATGATGTCGCCTCGCCTCACACCTTAGGCGCTAAGGTGGTAGTGAGGCATCTCGCCTCGCTTTATAGCCTTAATAACCATGAAGGTAATACACGATACAATTAGTGAGGTAGGGTATGTTCATGCGCAAACCCAAACCATGGCCAAAAAAAACATACCGCACTGCAGGCAGCCAGGCATTACAGCTGCGCAAAGCAGACTGATCAAGGTCTGTTTTCTTCGATAGCACTAACGCATGAACCAACGAACATACATTGTCACAGCTTGCTAAAGAATTAGCAACGAGCTTTATCAACTGAAGTTGCCACTGGAGCAACACCATTCAATACGCATGATTTTCAAAATCCAAATAGGATGACAATTACAATAGTTCTGTTAAATTGCCAGTGCATAACCATATCAATACAAGAAAATATCATTATGTTGCTATTTAATATTAAAGAATATACATAGCAAACAAGAAGAGAAAATTTCACAGTTAGGCCAACCACTTTCCATTAACTTATGACTTTGGAACGAGAGAAAGGAACTACAAAGATGAACATAGACAGAGGGTCATCATGTCTATTGCAAGGTAGTAATATTGTTCACCAACCCTGCCAGACAGGAATTTGGAAAACAATAACAGGGTACTCCCAGCAACCTTGACATGTGGTGTATAGCAACGTACTGGTTACTTTTTTTGTGTGTAAACAGAAACTCTCATTCATTATTCAAAACCAGGGGTACAATCATTAAGGCGGGTATTAAGGAAATCTGGTGCCCAGTTTAACCAAGTGCACCATTGATTACTCAATGACGCCTGCTTCGCACAAAGATGGGCCGCGGAATTTGCATCCCCAAGTACAAAACAAATCATGAATTCATCGAAACTGCCACTGAGGTCCTGTATCTCGGATTTGGCCACGAGCATTCTAGAGATTCACCGACGCTGCACGGATTTGGCCGCGAGCATTCTAGAGATTCACCAACACAAGAGAGTCCGATTCAATAATCACTTTCTTAAAATTCCACTCAGCTGCAAGTTTCACACATCCCTGCAGGCAAGAGCTTCGCTTGTTAGAAGTCAGAACATTAGCACAATACTCATACTTACTAGATACTGTAAATATCTTCTCTAACCACCTTACTTATAGTACAGCACTACAATCCCAAATAACCCCTCATACTAGTAGTATTCACTCAACAAATCAATCTACTATCTCGGTATTTCAACAACACAAACATAACATTTGGATTGGTAAGAGCATTCAAAATCAATACAGGGACTAGTGGTCTCCCTGTTTAGCAGTGCAAAGAAAACATTAGAATGCAGCATCAGGAAGGCACATCGGGGAAATTCAAGAGAACGGCAGTGACAGTGTGTGGCTGGCATCCCTATTTAGCAGCCCATACTAGATTACTAGCACAAGATTTCACCAACCATACATAGCACGCTTAGATAGTCGTCGTTACGACAGACACACGATGTCCGTATCTTTTGCTGAAACAAAAGCAAGGGTTTGGCCAGAGGAACAACAATAATAACAAAATATACTGAAATTTCATGTATCAGAACAAGGTAATTCAAAATCGGAATTCATCTCGAACCATCCAGTACATACACAAATACAGAGGTAATGACAGCAATTGGTTCTCTCTGCCTACAATATTGCCAATGATTGATTTCCCCACTAAATTCACTGCAACCTTTCTTGAAGTCTTGTGCTTGTTCCTTCTAACTTGCTTTCCAAACTCATTTCCGAGTTGTTTGTTCATGGCCATCTCAAAATTCTTAAAAAAAGACAAAAGGGGGAACACGCAAGGCCTTCATTTACATCAAAAGTCCCAACAAAATTATAATCTGGGCTCCCTTCTTATACTAACTCCTACTTACTCACCACTATCATCAATTGAAAATGAGTTACCAAGAAGAACTGTGCTCAGCCACGACGAGACTGCGATGAACTCTCTGGCCGGCTGCCCCGACCGAAACAACCAAACAGATTCCTAAATACACGGCGAATCCGACCTTCGCCGCCGTCCACTAGCCCGTTCCCTTCTGGCCATGTCACCCGCCTCGGCCCGACCCCGTTACTGAAGGCCCCATCCACTTCGGTGTAGACAACTGGGAGCTGTTCTCTTGGCCCACCGGCGAACCTACCGACGGCAAATCCGCCCCGTGGGAGTCGCCAGATGGTAAGACCCGCATCTGCCTCCGCCTCGGGGGCGGCAGCCGCCGGAAGCTCGTGGCGGCAGATGGGGCAGGAGTTGCGGAGGGAGAGCCAGGGTAGGATGCAGTCCTGGTGGTAGACGTGCTTGCACGGCATCTCCCGCGCGGCGGCGCCGGGCTCGAACGCCTCCTGGCACACCGCGCAGTGAGCCCCGCCTACGGCGACCATCACCGACGGCATCGACTCCACCGCAGCCTTCGACGCCGGTGGGCGCGGCGGCGCCGCCTCCAGCCGCGAGAACTGGTCGAGAAGGCGGTGGAACCCCGACCCCATCAGGAGGTGCGACACGTCGCCGGGCAGCGGCCGCATCCCGTCGCCCGAGCCGTCGTCGTAGTAGAGCTCGAACCCTGACAGGGATCCACCCCGGAGCACGATCACCGGGTTCATCGCCCCGCGCCGGCCGCTTCCGCCGCCACCGCGCGGCGGCGGCTGCGGGAACTGCTCCAGGAAGCCCCCGTCGCACTCCGGGCAGACGACGGTGGCCGGCGAAACCCTCACGAAGCGGCTGCAGTGGTAGCACCAGTACGACACCGGAGGCGACGCCATCCGCGCGACAACCCCAAACAAATCCCCCCGACCAAATCGAACCGGAAACCTGTCAGCTCCAACTCCAGGCGCAGATCGAACAGGCAAACCGAGCTCGGATCCGAGAAATTTCTGGAAGCAAGACGCCGAAATCCCCAATCGAGCTCGCCGGATTCGAATTGGGGGTTTCGGGGAGTGGTGGAGACTTGGGGAGAGGAGGGGAATTTGCGGGGTGTGTGAGTGGGTGGGTCGTTTTTATATGTGGGACGGCGTCGCCGGGGGCGGTGACGGCCCCGGCACGTGGAGGGCCGCGATTGGGTGGCCTCACGACGCTAAGCGGCGAGGTGACGTTGACCGGTCAGCCGGCCAATGGGAGGCGGGGAAGGAGGCGGTTTTGACTTGCACGGTAAAAAGCAGCCGTTGTGGTTGTGGTTTTGGTTTTGGTTTTGGCATCGGCTTGATCAGGAGATATAACACTAGATGTATTTTTGCTTTTTAATCGGACGGGAAAAAAAATCTAAACTAGAATTCGCTGACCATGGTAACGTTTTGCTCGAGATGGCTTTTGCAAAAAAGAAAATATAATGTATATGCCCTCTCCTTTTCTACTCTCCTTTTGATGCATTCCTTTCTGCCATTTGGCAAGTTTTGCACCCCTTGGCTGTTGTATGGCCCTTGTTTTGTCTCCCATACAAAGATGATTCACAACTACAAATACTTTTGGGAGTGGTCACCATTGCAGCAACAACTAACCTTTCAAGAGAAAAGTAAGTGTCACCGGTAGATGCTCCCTTCTCAACACAGGGGTCAAAGGTCTCTGCTGTAACCGTCTCAATTCCTTAATTACTTACTGTGAAAATAAACAATAACCATGGAATCCATAGATGTTTCACATCAGGGAAAATGACCCATATCGTCTTGTATGGATCAAGTGGTCCTATTGACCATTATACCGCCTACACGGCACAAATTGGCCAGATGCCAAAAGTCAGGGAAGTTTGACCTGTGCTCAAGTCCATGTCAGGGAAGCGATGAGATCTATAGAACCAACCAAGAAACTTCAGATGCTGTCATGCTCAATAAGACATGCTACACTACTCCATGTTTGCTGAAGAGACAGCTGACAAAGCTTCCGCCCCATCCCATTGAAGCCCTGTATGGTCACTGTTATTCTACAGAACTAAAAAATGAACATTTCAATTTTCAACACCTACGAATAAAATTGGGTGTGGTCTCTAGATATATAGGTGAGTTCATGTGCTTATATGAGCATGAGGTGTTAGAAATGCTATCACACATTACATAAAAAATTTACCTAACAAGTTGTCTTTTCTAGAAAAATATTGCTTCGATCCAACATCAAACATGTAGACTTGTGATATACTCAATAATGTACCCATCATTGTACAACCACTCTCAGGCTATGCCTAGGCTACATGTGTCCATGATCCAGCGTTCCACAGCGGGTTCGATCCTAGCTTTTGGCACATCTACCTCAATATCGTATGACACATTTCACAAAGGAAAGACCAAGTTTTTCGCCCTTCCAGAAGGATAGCACCCCCCAACAACCATAGATGTATAGCTGCTGTTTCCAAGGTTCACGTACAAAAGGTCAATGCCTAACTGGTCCAAATGCAACATCGCCACAGAAGCAACAAAAAATCTAAACCATGCAGTATCGACCAAAGGCTGTATGTACAATTCAACGATCCAGGCTGATTTGATGCTTAGTGCTTCAGTCTTCATTGCAATCAAAGTACTTGGTCTGTGCAAGTTTCCAGCAAGGAAACCACTAACTGTTGATTAACCTCCACAGGAGAACAGTATCACTTTTCAGTACGGAATACTACACATATGAAGGCCCCAGTAAAATTCGATATGACCAAAACATGTTACTGCTGTATTTGCATTTAATGTAACATAATGACGAGGCAATTCAAGTGAGATATATAATTTAACAGGCATTTGTAGTACAAGAACTTTTACTCACAAGTCACGACCTGAAGAAATGATAGGAAATGGAGCTAATTTGAACAGAACTAAGCCAAGAAAGGAGCTATAGTTCTTCACAATGACATAAAACCAGTGCAAAATCACATGCTGAAGATTGATCTGCATTAGCACCGAGATGAACACTGTGAGTGCACGCATAACCTAAATTAAAATAGTAACAAGGGATGTCGCAACGTAAGGAACCAAGAATTGCTTAAGGACAAAGTAGATTCTAGGCCTAGATACAAGACAGGCGGTTAACTATCTGTTCATACTTCAGGAGGCAGCCGAAACTTCTATGAGGGAGGGAGGGGGTATGGCTACCAGAAAAAAGGCTAATCTGTCCAAGGTGAAAATGTAAGATTGTGTTTCTACTCTCCTCTTCTATACCAAAAAGAAGAGAGAGTTTTAGATGTGTTTTACGCAAATTTAATTGCTTTGTTAACATCTGTCAATTGGTATCGATTCCATCCTTCCATTTGTGAATGATTTTGAAAATGTAAGCGGGTTGGGTGGTCAAAATGATGTTTTTAAGAACTGTAAGCATTTACCGTGTTGACGCTGCACACATTCTCCTAGTCAACAGAATAATCATCCTAAAGGGAAATACACATGTGACTGTGTCTATGAATGTGCATATAAGCATTCGTGTGGGCAGTGCTCTAGTAAATGTGATGAGACTGTCATTAGCATACTATAACACCAATGTTCACTGGCTAATGCATATTACCTGGTTTAGCCTTCCTAAGTTCAGAAAGGATAAGAAACTAGGCCATTAATCCTTACAAAAAATACTTTTACAGGTGTTAAAGACTTAAGGATGATGGATATCTGCAAAGCACAGATTCCTCTAAAAATTAAAAACTTTATGTGGCTGGTTGCGATATAATCCAGTCAGCGGAACAACTTTTAAAAACAAATTGGGAGGGGGATATTCAGTGCAAACTCTGTGGTAGAGACGAATCTTTGAATCATATTTTATTCCAATGTGTGATAGCCCAATTTGTGTGGAGTGTGTTAAGAGATAGTTTAAATTCGAATGCAAACCCAACTACGTTAGAAGAGTTCTATGTAGAAATTATGGGATCTGCTGGGAGGAAGAAAAACAAGGCAAAGATAGTTTTGTTAGCCGTGGTGTGTTGGTCCCTATGGCTGAACAGAAATGAGGTGTTCCGAAATAAAATTTTATCTTCGCCAATGACAATGATCTACAAATTTCTCTATTTTCCTCATCATTGGCAGAATTTATCAAAGGGAGAGGCCAAACAGGAGCTGGCTCAACTAAGTTCAACCATCATGGCAAAGCTGGGAAGATGGCAGGATGATCATGGAGAAACAAGAACAGGGATCGGCTGAAAAAGTAAAAGAACTAGAACTAGTAGAGGTTCGTGTTGACTGTTGAACTGACTTATCTAAAATGATGTAGTTGGTGTTTTGAGAGATGGCTAACAGAGTTGAAGTGGAAGTGTTTTGGCTAAGTTTGATGTGAATCATGACCCATGGTTATGTAACCTGTTTGCACTGTACTTGTAGTTTGCCGTTTTATCTGCAGTTAGTAGTTTCGAACTTTTAGCTGGTCTGTTGTGCGCTTATTCCTGCTAGTTGAGTTGGCTGGTTGAAGTTGGTAGCTGCAGTTTCAGTTGTGTCTTCTTTCAGTTGTTGAATAGCGCTGTCCTAGTTTCTGTCGAGCCCTTTAAACATTTGTTCACAACTACAGTACAGCATTCTGCTTTTATTAATGGAGCATTATCTAAAAACAACAACTTAATTGCAGCATCCCTAAATGTAGCATCTCCGATGGTTGAATACTTGAATCTCAAATCCTTCATCTATTCTAAGTAGGAAACGAAGCAAAATCTCATCCTACTCTAATGTTGCGTCTAGTACTAGTGTACTGCTGCTGTTAAAAGAAGCTAAGGTAGAAAAGGGAAGAAATGCTCACGTTGGGCGGTTGGGGTGACAGATGGACCAGCAATCACCTATTTCTTTTCCTTCCCCTCGCCTTGGCCCTCTTCTTCCTCGCCTCCTCTTTCTGCCTCTCAGCCTCCTCCTTCTCAAACTTTTCCCCCTCCCTCTTCTGCAAGAAGTCCTGCACCAACAGGTAGATCACCTGCAATGCCAACACAAATAAGAACCAGCACAAAAAACCACAAGATCAGCATCGACCATCCAAAAACAACACTACGCTGCAACGCATTGCGCTGTTCGTTCCCCAAGAGGCGAGAACTGAGTTAACTGCAGACGCATCACGCACCCCGATGGTGAGGAGGGAGAGTCCGACGAACGCGAGGGTGAGCAGCACGGACACCACAGTGGCGGTGACGCTATCGTCGTCGGCCGCCACCCTCATCACGGCCTCGGCTTGCTCCATGTCCATGGGCGCGTCCACCTCGCCGGCGACGGCGGCAGCCGGGCGCAACGTCGTGAGGCCCAAGGGCCTCGTCGCTCCTCCGCGTCCTCCCCCATTCTTAGCACGACGGAAAGCAGCAGACTTGAAGAAGAGCAGCGGTCTCTGTACCGGAGATGTCGCGAGGGGGAAGAGGAGGGGGGAGAGCGAGTGCGCTGCCGCCATTATCCCGTCCCGTCCCTCGCGCCCGGCGGAAGCGAGTGAATGAATGGTCGAAACGAACGGGGAATGGATGGGCCAATCTGGCACGAAATGGCCCCGGAAACGGGCCAGGCTGGGCCGGCAACCGTGTTGCCGGATTGCCGCGCGTTGCGTACTTGCGTGGTCCCGAATGGCCGAGTAAATTCCAGAGAGATCCATCCCTATCCCTAACCTTCCCTCTCCCCCACCGTGACGTGACTTGACCTGACCGCATTTGGCATTTTGGCTCGTCCTCCTCCGTCTAATCCAGAACCGAAGAGGAAGAAAATATCTCGCGCCACACGCAAGTACGCAACGAACGCACTCGAAGAAGCGAACGAGCGAGCGCACCGAACCCTTCACCGCCTTTGAGGAGCACAGACCAACCGCACCGCACCGCACCGCGCGGTGGTTTTCGCTTCGCCGGCAGCGTCGTGGGATCGGGAGTTGGGAAGGAGAGGTTGGGATGGCCGGGGATAGGCTGAGCTGGGCGGGGCTGCTCAAATGGAGCCTCTCCTACGTCGACGGCACGCGGCCTTCTCGCGCCATCAGGTGAGGACGGGGGACAAAGGAAATAAATGCTACTCTTTTTCGCTGATCAGACGGTGGTGTTTTGCTCTTCCATTTGTGCTGCGGCTGAAGCAAATGTACGGTGGTGTGTGCTGTGCAGCGAGGAGGAGCGGAGGTGGCTAGCGGAGGCGGTGGACCGGCACATGATGGTGGACGTGGTGAGCCGCATGAGGGAGATCGCGCTGCTCATGAACACACCGCTCTCCGTCCTGGAGGCGCAGGGCATAACCCCCGACGACATCGAAGGTACGGATCAGTTGTCCATACCTGCCATGCCTACGGCGATAGTTGTGGTCGATTTTTAGGATTAAGCCTGAATTTGATCGATCAAAATTCAATTTTGATGATGAACCAAGGATGATGGATGGGTGGAGCCGGGCTGGCAATATCATCGAAGGTACGGATCAGTTGTCCATACCTGCCATGCCTACGGCGATAGTTGTGGTCGATTTTTAGGATTAAGCCTGAATTTGATCGATCAAAATTCAATTTTGATGATGAACCAAGGATGATGGATGGGTGGAGCCGGGCTGGCAATATCTCGCCCTATGGATATGGAGATTGGAATAGGGATGGTTCTGAACACTTTTGGTGAAATATGCGCGGTAGTTATTAGGAATGTTCATAGCATTTTGAGCAGATTGTAATTGGAATAATTGATGATTTGATACTCTATTCGCACTTGATGATGCAATTCATCATTTGCCACTATATAGTGTGTGTATCTCATCATTTGACTCTTTGGATGATTTTGTCAAACCCCCCTTCTTCCTCCCATGCTTCCTCCTTTTTCTTCTTGCAACGCACCCCACCATGGGGGGCTCTCTCAGCCGGGAGGACCCGGACCTCTCCGACTCTGACTCCGCCGCCGCCGCCTCCTGCCCATTCGACGCCCCTCCGACTTTGCCACGCCTCCCCCGGCCTCCGCCGCTGCAGCGACCCGTCTCCATCCACACCATTGACCGCCACCTCCGCAACCTCCACCTCAAGTACTCCAAGCCCATCTCCCTGAACCCTAGGCCCGCGCCAACCCAAACCCGGCATTGTGTCAGGCCCCTGTGTTTCAGAGAAAACTGAAGTTCTGAAGTTTACTCGGGAAGGAGCTGCAAAGAGAAGTCGGCATTCAAGCTACCGTTTCGTTGTATTCACTGAAGCTAGAAAGGAAGGCAAGGATGGGAGGCGACACCTTGAAGACCGATCCAACGGCTCAGACTTCATTTATCATTCGCTGTGGCATTTACCTCGTTGTCGAAGTCTTTACTTCAGTCTTTACTTTCACTCTGCTGTAATCGCACTCAGTGAAATCTCTGGCTTTATAACCAAAAGAGGTGGAATGAGAAGATATGAAAAACAACATTCATTATGTCAAGAAGTTAGATTTGTCTCGTAGAACCCTAGAGTACTTTCCCCTTCTGTTTCACACAACAAAACACTACCAAATTGAAAATACAGAACTCTGAATCTTCAGGTTCTATCATTTGGTATCAGAGCCCACACTGATCCTTGGCCAAGAGATCTGGACATTTGATGGTGGCGAAGACTCGTTCTCACGGTTCGGTAGAAGAAGAAGCCACTGAAATGGAGAATCAGGCGGAAATCATCAAGATTCAAGAGAAGCTGAAGGAGCTAGACTCTTTGAAATCTGATGTGGCGGAGATCAAGAGCCTATTATTCGCCTAGTTTTCCCAACCTTCGAGGGTGGATACTGAAGTCGTGGCGGTTGTGACCAGAGAAGAAGGACTACTAACATCAGGAATGGGTGCGAGCGTAGCTTGGAGTCACGAGCAGCACAGGCAAACGGAAGCACCCACAACTTTTTTCTTGGAACCAAATACGGTAATACCTAATTTCTCTCCAATACTTTCTCCAGCGAATAGAACCACGTAGTATGTGGATTTGGGGGAGCGGTCAAGGGAACTTCACAGGAGAACACATCAACCCTCAACTGCATGTCCTGTAATGAGTACTCAAGGATTCAATCATGGTCTGGGAGCTCCGATGGTAACGCCATGGACTTGGCAGAACACGAACCCGATGACTGTAACCCAGAGATATCATCCTGTGTTGGACACTAATCATTGCGATGAGAGACAACCTCTGTATCAGGGGTGGTCGTACACCCCAACCATCCCTGGAGTGAATGTGGTTTATCCAAATGGTGATATGAATCGGAATTCTAGTAGTGGGGGACACCAATTTGCAGATGCAGTTTTGAGGGGTCCTAAACTTGAATTACCCTTATTTTCAGGAGAGGAACCCATTGGGTGGCTGGAACAGCGTGAGAAGTTCTTTGAGATGGTTGGAACTCCTAGAGAACAGTGGGTGAATATTGCTACTGGACATTTTGCAGGGAAGGCAAATACCTGGTTTAAAGGGATTGGCGTAGCCTGGCAGGTGCTAAACTGGCAACAATTATGTTCTATGTTATTAGATCGTTTTGCTGAGGCAAGTGCTCATGAGGCAGTTGAGAGGCTTCAAACCATGAAACATGTTGGCAATGTTAGTAAGTACATTGATTACTTTGAGAAGAATGTGGAGTTAGTAAGAAGAGATCATCCATATTTGCAGGAAGCATTCATGCTGAGTTGTTTCATTGGAGGATTGAAGAAAGAAATTAAATACGGGATAAGCATGCATCAACCAAGGGGATTGTTGGAGGCCTATTGGTTTGCTAAGTTGGAAGAGAAGGTAGTACAGGCTAAAAGAACTAGTTATTTGGGAGGGTTTAACAGGAACAAAGTTAGCACCCCTAGTGTCAGAACTGGATCTGTTAAAGAAATGAATATAGATGGAAATGAGAAAGGGAAAACTCAGATGCAGGAAGGTAACAAAAGAACTTGTTGGCACTGCAACGAGCCGTGGGTTCTTGGACATAATCTGAAATGTAAGGTCAAGAAGGCATTACATGTTATTTTGATGCAAGGAGAGGAAGAGGAAGCTAAGAGAACCGAGGATCTCAAGTTGACTAAAGAACCAGGGTTCGTCACAGCACTTGGAAGTTCGGAAGAGACCAAAGAAGTGCCGGAGAATGAACAACTCTTGGTGATTTCTAGCAATGCTATGAGAGGAATATCAGGACCTGCTACTTTTTCATTGAAGACAGTTCTTGGGGGAAAACAAGAAATGATGCTAGTGGATAGTGGGAGTACCAATTCCTTTATGGACTATGAGTTCGCAATCAAGAGTGACTGTAAACTAGTCTATCAACTATCAAAGAAAGTAACCGTGGCTGGAGGTGGTGAATTGTGCACAGATGCTAGAACTGAGAAGGTATCCTACAGGGTGCAAGGATGTACCTTTGCAACTTCATTCCAGCTATTGAATCTTGGAAGTTATGATGTTATCCTTGGAGCAGATTGGATATATGAGCATAGCCCGATTGGGATGAATCTTAAGACTAGAGAATTATCAATATACAAAGATGGCAGAATCGAGATATTCAAGGATAATACCATCCCAGATAAACATCACATAGTGGGTGACACCTAGTTGGAAAAACTTTTGAGGACAAGGATCTGCAAACCACTTTTCGATATCTTGAAAAGAGATTCTTTCAATTGGGCAGAAGCACAATCTATAGCTTTTGATGCATTGGAAGGGGCTATGACTACTTGTACAGTTTTAGCACTGCCTAACTTTTCAAAACATTTCATATTACAACAGATGCATGTGGTACTGGATTGGGAACAGTTCTTAGGCAAGGGAGTAGACCTATTGCCTTTTATAGCAAAACACTAGGTGTAAGAGTAACAGTTCAACCAATATATGGAAAAGAAGCTATAGCTATTCTAGAAGCATTTTAAAAAAAGAGACACTATCTATTGGGCAATCAAGTGGTGATCAGAACAGACCAAAAGAGTTTAAAATTCATAACAACACAGAGATTGATGGAGGGAATACATCACAAACTATTACTCAAGTTATTGGAGTTTGATTACCGAGTGGAATATAAGAAAGGAAAAGAAAATGTAGCTACAAATGCTATATTTAGAAAATATAGTATGTCCCAGGAGGGTGAAGGGAACTGCTATACCATTGTTGTCATTGTGCCGGAATGGGTCGAAGATGTGAAGGGTAGTTATGTTAACAATCCTCAATATGAGATAATGGTGGTTGCTGGCCAGATGCAAGGTGGTGTTGATAACAGACACACCCTAAAGTCAGGACTGATCAAGTACAAGGGAAGAATATATGCGAGAATTGGAAATAATAGCAGGTCAAAAATTCTGGACTTGTTTCATTCATCTTCTTTGAGAGGATATTCAGGGACGAGTAATACATACCATAGGCTTAAAAAACTATTCTATTGGTCTAAGCTCAAAAGGAATATGGAAATGTTAGTTGCGGAATATCCGGTCTGTTAGATCACTAAATCAGAACACGTTCACATCCCAGGACTGCTGAACATACTGGAGGGTCTTGACATGGCATGGTCACACATCACCATGGGCTGCATAGAAGGGTTACCTAAGTCCAAAGGGAAAGAGGAGATTTTCAAATTAACGAAGGTATCTTTGAGATGGAGTAGTGCTTATCATCCACAAACGGATGGGCAAACGGAGATAGTGAACCAATGTTTAGAATTGTATCTGGGAAGTATGACATTTCAGGAACCAAGAGAGTGGATGGGCTGGTTAACATTGGTAGAGTGGTGGTATAATACATCCTACCATACCTTACTGAAGATTTCATCTTTCCAAGCTTCATACGGTTATCCTCCCTCGCAAGTTGGAGAGCTTTCTATTCCCTGTGATGTTTCTGAAGAGGCCAGGGTCACAATGGAGCAGAAAGAGAAAATGTTGGAGCAACTTAAAGTCAATTTTCACAAAGCACAAGAGGGGATGAAACGCTTTGCCAATAAATCCAGATCTGAGAGACAGCTTCAAGTGGGAGATATGGTATATCTCAAGATGCACCCGTACATGCAAAAAGCATTTGGCTTAAGGGGTTCTTTAAAGCTCAGATCTAAGTATTATGGACCCTTTTGGGTTCTGGGGAAAATAGGGGCAGTGGCTTATAGATTACAATTGCCTGATCATGCTGCGATTCATCCCGTTTTTCATGTGAGACAACTGAAGAAACATTTGGGATCGCATGCAGTTCCTATGCGTGGATTGCCTCTAGTTGGAGAAGACAGTAAGATTAAAACTAAGCCGGTGGTAGTGCTGGACAGAAGAGTGGTTCCTCGCCGAAATGAACCGGTTGCACAGTGGCTAATCCAGTGGCTAAATTTGGGACCTGAGGATGCCACTTGGGAGGATACGGACTTCATTCGGAGCACCTTTCCAAACTTTGCACCTTGAGGACAAGGATGAATTCAAGAGGTAAGGAATGTCGCCCTCGTGTTTTGCATAAAACCAAGTTCAAGTTTAACTCGGGAAGGAGCTGCAAAGAGAAGTCGGCATTCAAGCTACCGTTTCGTTGTATTCACTGAAGCTAGAAAGGAAGGCAAGGATGGGAGGCGACACCTTGAAGACCGATCCAACGGCTCAGACTTCATTTATCATTCGCTGTGGCATTTACCTCGTTGTCGAAGTCTTTACTTCAGTCTTTACTTTCACTCTGCTGTAATCGCACTCAGTGAAATCTCTGGCTTTATAACTAGAAGAGGTGGAATGAGAAGATATGAAAAACAACATATTCGTTATGTCAAGAAGTTAGATTTGTCTCGTAGAACCCTAGAGTACTTTCTCCTTCCGTTTCACACAACAAAACACTACCGAATTGAAAATACAGAACTCTGAATCTTCAGGTTATATCACATTGCCACCGCCCCCTCAACGGCGTCAAGCTCTACATCCACATTGATGGCTCCTCCCCCTCCGCCTGCTGGATTGGCCTCGCTACCGCCTCCTTTGTCTGTTCCCGCGACGACGTCACGCCTACCAGGCATGGTGCCTGGTCGTGGGGTCCTAGATCCAGGCTAGGGTCGGGCCTGAGCCGTAGCTCAAGACGTTCCCCACGCAGCGCCGCAAATGATCAATTATCCCTTTGTAATCTCGTAACTGTAACACCACAGCCCAACAAAGAGCTCGAAATATCACCACTATACTTTTCACTTTAAATTTAAACCATAATTATTTACAATTATCGCAATCATATTCTTAAATATAACTCTACAACAAGTTATCCTACTACAAGCATATCAAGGATAAACATTCACACGTAACTTGGGACCTCGCGCCCAAGAATGCTCAGGACCACGCGTTCGAGAACGCTTGGAACCATGCGCTCAGGAGCATTGACTAGCAACAATACTATTAAATAAACCATTACCATAAACGCATTCATAACTCATTATTACCACATGCACTAGTACTAATGATCCACGTAACTACCATAAATTATCAAATTTCCACTTATCAATTTCCAAATGGATGAGCCAATCTAAGATATAATTGAGGTAACTAAAGGTGATAAATTCATGGTTACTTGCACGCGATGTGTATTCCTACACATACATGTCGCCTTCAAAGATCAGCTAAATACAACAACAAAGCAAGGGTGAGTCCAAGAATCGGCAAGTACATAATAAAACAGTAAACATACACACAAAAAGCTTATCATTCATGTATTCCATTATCATCATTTCTTTTCATTAGTACAATACAATTCTACAGTACATGCTTATTTGCTCATCACATAGCTTATAACGGTATAGCTGAGTGAACACACGTCGGCGTTCACCTTCTCAAAAACCCGCCCTCGTCGGTTCGGAGATCTCTCCACTCCCGTGGAGGTCGACCAAATTAGGTCTTACATGCCCACCCGAGTTGGGCTTTCTCTTTCATGACATAAATGTGCACATGATGTGAATGCAAATTGTTCTATTACCCATTAACATGTTTCATTATCATTATATTACCATCATTATCACATTATCATCATCATATAGATATGTATGAATATGAATAAAACATAGAGATTGCATAGTAAATTAATTAGTAAAACAAATAACACACAACCAATGTCTACCGCTCTGCCATACACTTAACCATGTAGGAAGACTTGTTAGACGGCGGTCAACCACCGAAACGAAACATTAGAACCTGATAGCAATCATGGTACAATATCTCAATACCCATCCATAACATTCAAATAAGATCACATGCTCCTACGCTTAAACACATCTCTCTCCCTTCTCCCCGTTTTACCTGTGTCGCTATTCTAACATTCAAACAAGCATAATTCACACCCTAGGAACCCAAAATATTAAACAATATACTTTCTAGAACCTAGACAAAATTCCCCACTTTTCTCTAGTTATCGAGATTTTAATATTAACCCATCTAGGCCCTCGTTTTCATCCTCGACTGCTGTTCTGTAACAATTCTGGACAGCAATCTTCTGAGAACCATATCTCTCAATATACCCATCCAAAATCAATAATATGAAAGCTTAAACAATTCTTTACCTTTTTCATGTTATACGAATACCCTAATTTAGACATCTAGTATTTTTTAATCTAATAATTATCACGACACTCCCTAGTCGCGACAATTCACTGGATAGTGAGATTACAATTATCATATCTTTTAATCTATTCAACCAAATCATGTGTTTAAGTACTCCGTGAAAAGATAATAAAATTATCTATGACTCTAGTAGATCAAAATTTCAGATTCAATACGTAATCTGCCCAAAAACACACTACAAGGCACTGCTCACGAATCCAATCTAATAACCAGGGTTTCTACAGCTTCTAACCACGAAATCTCGCATCTAATCCTGCTTACCTCCAGTCTAAATTATATCTAATCGACAATTTAGCAGAGGGAAAGATTTTAGATCGTTACCCTAGATATGAGCGTGGATGCCGCCGCCCTTCTTCCTTCCTCCTCCCTCTGTCTTTCTACCCTGCCCTCCTTTCTCTTCTTTCTTCCCTGCCCTCCTCTCTCTGGTCTGAGACGCATCTTGTGAGACCCCGATTTATTTGACTTGTAATGCTTAGCCTTCCATTGACCCTAGCACCACAAATCAAATAAACTAAGCCTCGAGATATGTATACTTCCTGAAATGCAGATATACACACCCTGCTACAAAATCAAGCATCAATTCCATACACAAGTGCTTACAATAACAAAACTTCATAATTACAACATACGTAACTTACAAGGTTCTGGTTTCATACAAAAGGCCAACCTGCTAAATAACAAGATAAATATCAAGTACGCAATGGAAAACAGAAATTAATGAATCAAAACATGAATTAACCATAGGAAGTCCCAATGGCTTGCCATAACCGCAGGCAACCGATCAGGTTGAAACCAAAGCAAACCGACGCTCTCGCGCAAACTTTCCTTACCCAAATCGATCTCACCAATTGTCCAGTTAGTAAATACAAGCAAACAAATGAGTACACGAATGTACTCGCAAGACTTACGAGTAACAAACCTAGTTACTACTACATGCGTGCTTTAATCAAAGGAGAAGGCTCAAAGATTATTTTCAAGATAAAGCAAGTTTTATTTGCAATAAGTAATAGTTTGAAGGCGATTTGACAAACTGAATTTTAATTGCGAATTAACGACGATACAATAAGTAATAACATAAAGACAACCTGGAGATGACTAACCCAATAGCCATCACAACAATAGCACGAATTACCCATTCGTACCACCCATGTCAAGTTTTAATTTAAAAGGTTGTAGTCTAACTCTTGAAAAGCTTACCCAAGCGTGTCCATAACCTAGGACGAGGCTATTCGAATAGTTTTAACCCGCAGGTGTACCAATGTACCACACTCGCATCGCTTTTGCCACTAGATGAAGCACACTTCCTTTGGTATGCCACACGCTAAGTCATACTAAACGCTTCCAATGGAAAATGCTAATCAAGAGCCGCACGATGGGGTTAACCCTTAGTGATCTGCCGACGAAATATGGATCACAAGGACCCATACGTGGAGTAGGAGACACCGCCTCCTGGTGCTCCTCCCACAACACGCCCATGTTGCATATATTCCATATGCAACCCACCACGCGACTCATTAATTAACACCCCAAAGTACTTAGTCAAGAGAGGTCCCATTTCCTCTAGTGTGGTTAGCACGCACAAATCGCTGGATAATGTGTACTCACAAGATGTTCGGTCCTTAATTGACTCTGCACCATTCCAGCCACACCCAAAAGATCACACCATCATACCGCAGCCCAAGTCCAAATTGTTTTTATTTTCGCTTTAGTTTTACAATTTGAACATAGCACAAAGTCAAATACAGAGATTATAATAAGTTTAGTGATCAAGGTTATCGACGAGTCGATAACCGCCCAATTCTACCCAGAACTAAGCATTGCTAAGCGCCATATCGTAAAGACAAATAAAAGACCATAAATCATTCACCGCTCTAATTCACCAAATGAGGATAATAACCTATGGTAATCGTGGGGGTGAACAATTTCGTGGAAACTATGCAATGGGATTAGCTACTCTAATCGATTTAAATTAATCTTGACACAAAGAAGCATGCATATTTAGGTTTTGCAAACAAGATATTAGACTTTAAAAGTAATGGGAGCAATATGATCAAATGATGTTACATCCGCTTGCCTTTGTTTGTCGGAGCTCGACATTCTCATGATCATTTGGTTGCACTCCTGAGCCATCGCCGCCTAACGAAAAGAATCAACAAAGCAAAAATGTCTAATAAACTCCAAAATCCAAGAAAACTCAAAATTATGAAGTTAAACAGAAGGTAGATAATGATCTTTGATAAATTTAGGAACATATAACATTGGATTAGGAGATGATTTGAATTAGTTACGAATTTTGAAGTTGAAACTAGAGAAATGGGTCAATGTACCAAATTTATCACCTTTGAAGTTAAAAGCTTCAGATTAATTACTTTAATTAGGAAGCAAGTTAGTGGTTCAAGTCATGAAATATCATTTAACTTACCTCAGCTTGACACATTTCAATTATTCATGATATGCTCTAGATAATCACCAAAGGTCATGAGCTTCTAGTTGGACAAAGGGTCATCTACACATTTATCACTTACTCTAGGCCTCGTAAAGTTTTTAGGTTCAATTCTAAGTTACTGTGTTTGAGCTATAAACAAGAGGTTTTGTGATTTTGGAATGATCCACAAGCTATTATCTTACAGATCGATTTGAAATGACAATAGCCTATTGCCAAAAACAGATTCCCTTAGGAGCTTCCCGCCTAAAATCCTATTAGAGGAAAAATGTTGATTGGAGGTGTTGCTACTTGAATCAAAGCTTCAACCATCGATTAGCTTAAACAAAAGCGTGACCTAAAGACATTCACAACATTAGTTAGCAGGAAAATTGGTTGACCAAAGAATAGGTTTATCGACCTTCCAGCTTTTCCTCCAAAACACCTTCTCTCGCCCACATCACCCACAAAACTACCCACAACCACCACACCTCCTACAGACTTAAACATTAGATTTGCCACCCAATTGCTTGAATTACTTGACAGAAAAGGTTTGACAATAGAATGGTGATTTGTTAAAGAGTCCTATTGCGGATAAACTACCAATAACTAATGTAACCAAGAAAGACTTAACCACTGGTGTTAGACAATCGATTAGCACACTGCTAACCTTAACTTCCAATAGGCTAACTTAAAAGGAAATGACTCAAAAGACAACACACAACACACTACAGAGCATTTTGTGGTTCGACAACGCATGATTTTCATTTTAAACCTTTCTCTTCCCGCTTGTTTTTCCGACACTCCAAGGCCATGATGATTTCAGATTTCAAGGTTGCTAAGAGCCAAATGTCACTGATTAATGGAATTAATACCACTCCTAATCAAGTTAAGATTTTAGTTTATCGACAAAATCATTTTTCATCCGACTTCTCTCAACAAATATTTTTTCAACGGAACAAGCCTGAAAAGAAAAGCTGTGAACTCAACTCCATACAAGATCAAGTTTCAAATTTTGCTTACTCCCTAAGTGATTCAATCAAACATTTACAAGTTCTAATAGCAAAAACATTAAGGCCCTTACAGATCAGGGAGAGGTTTTACAGAGAGGGACCACAGGAGCAGACAGAGGAGGCTCTGCCGAGGCTTGGGGCGGCGCATGTCGCCGACGGTCGAGTGGTGGGGAGGTGAAAGGGACTAGCAAAATGGATCGCCTGGAGTACAAGGAGGCTAGGGGTGGCGGCGGCGCGGCTCGAGAGGCTCGTGGCATGCTGCGCCAAGGCGAGCCATCGGCCATGGGGTGAAAGGAGGACGACGGCGCGGGTCAAGTTGAAGCAAAAAACAAAGGAGCATGGGCATACACGGGTTCCAGGAGCACGATGGAGGGGTTTGACGAGACGAGGTGACCGGAGTTGGGCGCGGCGGCAGAACCGATGGTGTCACGGGAGGTCCAACGGCGGCAGCTGACTGGGAGGACAAGAGAGTGGGCGAGTGATGGAGGATGATAGGGGATGTCTAGTGATGCTCACGAAGGGAAGGGATTGAGCCGTGGATCGCCGAGATGAGGTATTGGCCACGGCGGTGACTTTGGCCTCGAATCGGAAGAAAGCTCGTGCACGGCTCCTCGGTGGCGTATTCTCCAAATCAACCAGGGGTTGTGCTCTGGGCGCGGCGCCAGACGACGAGGGCGGCGGCGCCGGAGCTCACCGGAGTAGCCGGAGGGCTTGGAGGCGCGCGGCGGGTCCGAGCGGGCCGAGCGCCGCTGATCGGGCTCAGGAAGAGGGAAATGGAGGTGAGTGGTAGGTGGAGAAAAAGGGCGCGAGGCGCTCCTGGTGGTCTACAAGGGTCACGCACGGAGGCGGGAAACGGAGCGACGGATGGCGGCGATGCTCCTCGGTCATGGGACAAAAGCGACGCTAAGGGACGACGCGGAACAGGCGAGGTAGTGACGGCGGGGCCATGGCGAGCAGGCATGCCGAGGCGAGCGGAAGGTGATGCGAGGTGACCAAAGCGGCGGTCGCGGAGAGGCGGCAACCGAGTGCGCGATGGCGGCGGCGGCGTTCGCGCGTAAGAAGACAAGCGGGCGGCGGGGCTATGTTGGACCGTGGATCTTCAATCGGTGGTCCACAAGAAGGCGACAATCGGAGGGTCTAACACCAAAGAAATCCGCCATTCATCTAAAATCGGATGGCTCGAAGCGCCGCCATCTCGGATGGTCCGAACCGCTAATTCCACCGGCCGTTGGATCCAAATGGACGGCCAGATTTCTCGCGCTCGTCTGTGTTGGACCGAGCGGTTGGGTTCAACCAGTGACTCTGGTTCGGCTCTGAGTTGGGTCCGTGCTCAAGGAATAGTGCGAGAGGTTTGATCGTTTTTAAACTCAAAGCTCCTACTTTGACCGAGCTTCAAATTATAGAAATTAAATTCATAAAAACGAAATTTTTCATAGAGGTTCCTGTAAGACCTAGTGACCAAATAAAATTTTAAATCTCATTGTTCATGAGTTAATTGCTTATTTTGAATTCAAATTCATAAAAGGTTATGGAAGCAAGTTTGAATTTTCATGATTGAATTTAGCTCCAAAAATTTGAAAAAAATTATATTCATTCAAGATAATTATTATAAGATTTAAATAAATTATTTCCGAGTTTTTATTGAAGTAAATTCTTCCCAAAATTATTTTAAGTGCATGATCTTGACGCTTGACTTTCAAATTTCTACTTTGACTAACTGCTTTAAACTAGTGAATTATTTCTAGAATTTGTGAACTTACGAAGGTGAGTTTATAAGGTGTTACGTAACTTAGGAAAAATACTCCTGTGCATCGCTCACAAGTTTTGTTTGTACTTTAAATTCAAGCAAGCAATTCAAATGAAAACCAATATTCTCCAAAACCTAAAAATTCAAACAACCATAACAGAGCGGATGAAATCCAATCAAGTTATTCTCATATTTGAGTTCCACGGTGTTTTCAAAATAGAATTTCGTTGGTAGTTACGATCTCGAGAACGATATTTTCAAGTTTGAATTGGAGAAAGGAGTATGGGATTTCCAAGGTTAATTGCTATTCTTCACAATCAAAAGACTTTCGACATAGGGTTTAACCCACTCCGATCTAAGTTTCAACATCTTGACAAACTTTTATTTTGTTTAAAAATTTTCCTTTCTAGGTCTTGAAAGACCAGGTTGTAACCTATTTGCTTAGCAACAAAAAGTTTTAAAAAGGTCCAAAATTTCATAAATACACAGTAGATGCATAGTTAATCCAACTTAAGGATTTTGGGCTGTTACACATCTGCTAGCAGCAGAGCATACCATGATCTTGCACACATTCATGCATCGCGCCACCGCCATGCACAGCAGCCTAGCAGCACGTAGGGCGAAGGCGGCAAGAAGAACCCAAAGAAGACGCATTGCCCCTTCTTCCTTCTTCTCTTCTCCTTATTTCTCTTCCCTTTCCGAAGCAGCCTTCTTCCTCCCTTCTTCCCTGATGTCCGAACAATGACGAGATAAGCCTTGCGTAGCAAAGACATGGCCAACAAAGAACGGCGGCTACCGCGATGAGCGGCTCAGAGCGCAAGAAGACGCAGAGGCGTGGCGCCATGCTTATTAAGGCATCACCTAAGCGACGCTTAGGCGGTAAGGTGCTGCCGATGTCGTAAGGCGTCACCCCGCCTTGCCGCCTCCTCCCTGCGGTTCCTCGTCGCGCGGCTCCTCCTCCCGGCTCCCCGTTGCCATCGCGTAGCTCCTCAGCACCTCCTCCCCGGCACTAAGGGAGGAGGCGGCGTGGGCGAAGGGGCGCGGAAGGAGAGGGAAAGCCGGAGAGGGGCAAAGGAGCGCAGAGGAAGAGGAGGAGGGAAGGCGGCAAGACGTGGGCCGACACTGCCGCTGAGGGAGGACTTAAGGAGGCGGCGCTGAGCAAGGAGACTGAGGAGGTGGTGGCGTGGCATGCGATGCACTCGACCGGGCAAGGGAAAAGAGGAAGTGGGGGCAGGCGGGGGGAGAGGCTCCGGGTAGGCAGGGCAGGGCGGGCAACCGGGATTTTCTGTGACCTTCCAACCTGCTGCTGGGATCTTCTGCGGCCTTTTGGCATGTTGCCTTCTGCTTCTAACCTGCTGTCGGCTGCTCTGCACTATCGCCTTAGGATGTGTAAGGTGTCGCCTCGCCTTGCGCCTTAACGCTTAAAAGGTGTGAGGGGGTTGGGTCGCCTCGCCTTACCGCCTTAATAACCATGGCGACAGCACGGCAGCGGCGTTGGCGTAGGGCAGAGGCCAGGCTAGGCTAGGCAATGGATTAGGGTTTGAGCAGCGGCCTCCAGCATCTCTTATAGGTGCGCGAAGCCTCGGTCTCCGCTCGCTTGACATCGCTCTCCTCATCCTCCTCGTTTTTCTGATTAATCACATCCGTCTAATTCTTTACGTATCTGAAAAACCTCAACCCTGAACTCCGAATTGGGCAACTAGGTAGTCAAACGGAATCAGCTTGACGAGCTCTACGCATCTAAGTTCTTGGATTTACAAACCAATCTGTAGATTTTAAATTTAATTTCAAAGTTCAAATTCAAATTCAATTAAGATTTGGGGCATTACAGTAACGTTGCCAATGTAATTCCCAATTTGTGCAGGC
Source organism: Ampelocalamus luodianensis (assembly GCA_036346255.1). Taxonomy (NCBI): domain Eukaryota; kingdom Viridiplantae; phylum Streptophyta; class Magnoliopsida; order Poales; family Poaceae; genus Ampelocalamus; species Ampelocalamus luodianensis. The sequence continues at coordinate 17,137,508 of CM070622.1, read as the reverse complement.
TTTTGAGGTCAGCAGGGATAAAATAAAACCCTTTGTGTGTATTTCTTCACTGTTCTGATTTTTTGAAGAATTGTCATTTGAAAGTTTATAGGTGTCTCTTTGCCAGTACCTGGTAATTCGGGCAGTCTTTTCTTTGCCTGGTTGATACTGATCAATGCGTTTTAACATTGCAGGTTTGCTGGCTGAGCTGCAGATACATGTCGAATCTATCGACATGGCAAACGGTACGTCTTTGAACATCATCTTTTTCCATACCTTGCTACTATTGATTACCATGCTCCAATTGTGGTGCATGGTTACATATCTCCACCACACTGGGTTAGCATGGTAGGCATAAGCTAGTACCTGAGGCCCTGAGCCCTTTCAGGCCCCATGGGTACCTTATACACATTCAAGCCATATCCTTGCACTACATTATACACAATTGAAGCCCCCCAAATCCACTAAGCCGTCTGATATATGTGAGTCTTCATTAGAACTCCAGCATCATAAGTTGATAATTGTTGGATGCACTAAGGTTTCTGCAGATGTATTACTATTGCATTTCTATGCACGTGAACTCAAATTCGCTACCTTAAGTTAAATCTACAATTCCATCTGTAGGAAGCAAAGGTAGCACCTGGAGGCATACATTACTGGTGTCAAACTGAAAACATTCACAACACTGGATTGATTCAAAGGCATTTGTAGTTTCTGTTGAGGTGGCTAAACAGATGGAGGCAACCGTAGTGGTTTTTGGCAAAAAAACATTGCTCTTCAGGTGAATTCTCAGCTTCCCCTTCCACTACGCCACTATTACAACTTCCAAGGGGAGCTGATCTGTTAGGGTAAAAAAAATGCTGGGTTCCTAGAATTGCTTGATTAACGAATTAGTTCCAATATGGCAATAGCAAGCTTGAAATATGGAAACAAGAAGCATGTGACACTCACTAATCCATTGTGAATGTACTGTCTGTGAATTGTTTGTTATGATTACAAACCGTGGTGTATTGACCTCCTTTTTTGTTTCTCTGGTGTGCTAGATCTGCATTCTGTTGGTGGCTTGGTTCCGGTTATCAAGTACCTCAGAAATTCTAATGCTCGTATTCGAGCCAAAGCAGCTGATGTGGTAACAACAGTTGTTCAGAACAATCCGACCAGTCAGCAGCTAGTCATGGAAGCTAGTGGTATTGAGCCCCTCTTATCCAATTTCACATCAGATCCTGATCTCACTGCCCGCATGAAGGCTCTTGGTGCGCTGTCTTGTAAGTATTTTGTCTGTTTGTTTAGATGGTAAGAATAATATATTTCTTACGTTGCCCTGTTTGACAACGTCTTCATTTCATGTTCAGCCTTGATTCGGAACAACAAACCAGGAGCTGCTGCATTTCGTCTTGCCAATGGATATGCAGGACTAAGAGATGCATTGAATTCAGAGAGTGCAAGGTTTCAGAGGTAATATGATTGATTTGGTCTGAGAATATTTAGCAAATACCTTGCTAGCATGCTTGTGACTAACATCTATGTTCTTTCTGCCAGGAAAGCACTGAATCTGACTCATTATCTGCTCAGTGAAAGCCATTCTGATTGCTTGGTTTTTGCACAGCTGGGTTTCCCCCGTCTTATGATGCGTTTAGCATCCAGCGATGACTCAGGTGTTCGAGAAGCGGCATTAGGGGGCCTGCTTGAGCTGGCAAGGGACACAACACTGGGAAATAGTAGTTTATTAGCAGACCATAACAGGCTACGACGGCTTCTCAGGGGACGTATACAAAGCATAAGGATGATGGCTCCGGAAGATCTGGATGCTGCACGAGAGGAGAGGCAACTCGTGGACTCATTGTGGATTACATGCTACCATGAACCATCCACACTTCACCAGGAAGGGCTTCTTGTTCTGCCTGGGGAGGAATCTTTCGAACAACCTCCCGATGTGGCAGGTAGATTCTTTGAGCCACTGCGCCGAGGTTCTGTAGGGAGGGCACCTCCTAACGAGAGATCAGATCCAGGAAATGGAACTGTGGGAGGAATGATGCTGCTTTTAGGTCCAGCACCAGGCAGTATGTCGAACTCCCCAGAGTAATTGATCATTCTGAACTGGCCAACAACATGGAAAGGGAGATTGGGAATATGCTGCCCTCAATGTATAGGTAGTGCGGGGCTAGTTCTCTATCAAGTTTGTGTGATTCAGGGACTTGTAAGTAAATAATACCCCAGTTTCAAAAAATAAAGTAAATGATATGTTGCTGTTTAAGGCTGTGTCTAGTCTGCAGCTCCCATATCATCCGATGCTTTAGTATGTAAACTTAAATGTGTTGTGTCTACGTTGGCAGTAATAGCATGAAGTATATATTTTGGGACGTTTGGAGTTAAACTTTTGAAACTTTAACTATCGATATCTTTTTAAATATTTAAATTAGATATATAAAAATCATATGTATATATTTTTCTTTAAAAATAATTTCATAATATTGTAGTTTTATTGGGTTTATAAATATATTATAATATAAATTAATAGTTAAAGTTGTGTTTTAGAGACCTTATCGGTATTCTAAATGACATGTAATTTGTAACTAGAGGGAGTATTATCAAAAATTGCACAGAGGTCATCATGTACAGGTATATGTGGAAAAGAGATGACAGGGTAAATGAGCTAACCCGAGCTAGCTTGCGCATTTGCTCCGGCTGTTCTTCCCTACTCCATGATCCCTTAATTCCGTTCGTTTCTGATAGTACCCTGCTGATCATCGCCATAACTAAGAGGTCTCTAACCAGCTGCAGCCGTCAAACCTCTTCAGCCGCCGTTTCTTCAGCAACCTCTTGATCTTGAAAACATCATTTTGCTTGCCAGCACTCGCCAGTGCACCTGAGAGGAGCAGGTAACTCGCCGCATTACCCGGCTCGACAGTCAGCAGGCGGGACGCCGCCAACTCCGCAAGCTCGACGTTCCCATGGCTTCGGCATGCTCCAAGCAACGCACCCCAGACGAAGCAGTCGGGCTCCACGGGCATCGCCTTGATGAAATCATGCGCCTCGGCGAGCCTTCCGGCTCGGCCCAGCAGATGCACCACGCAAGCGTAGTGCTCCAGCCTCGGCTCGATGCCGTACTCTTCCTGCATGGCTCGGTACAAGCCCTTCCCTGTCTTGACCATGCCGCCATAGCTGCAAGCTGTCAGAACGGCGGTGAACGTCAGGTGGTCGGGATTTGCTCCCTCGCACAGCATCCGGTCAAAGAGGCCGACGGCTTCTTGGCAATGGCCGGAATTCGCCAGCCCGAAGATCATGGAGTTCCATGTCACCGTGCTCCTCTCTGCCATCTTGTCAAATAAACGGCGCGCTTCGTGCACAAGTCCGCACTTCGCGTACATGTCAACAAGAGCGCTGCTCACTGTGAGCTCGTGTTCGACACCGGTCACGACGGCGTAGCCGTGGACTTCCTTGCCATGCTTCATGTCAGCGACATAGGCAAACGCGGGTAGGATGCTACTAATCGTGGCCGAACCTGGCAGGACACGGGCGCCACCGGCCACCATTTCCCGGAACAGCGTGAGTGCCCTGTCGTACTGGAAGTTCAGCACCGATCCGGAGACAAGAGATGTCCAGGTGACCACGTCCGGCTGGAACCCGTCCTCTTGCATGGCGCCGACCAAATCACCGGCCATTCGGTCATCGCCGGCCAGCGCGAAACCCGATACGGCAGCATTCCAAGTGACCAGATCGGGAAGCAAGCCGAGGCCCCGCATCTTGACGGCCAGCGCCAGCGCATGCTCCGGGAGGCCGTGGCGTGCGTAGCCCGCGAGCAGCGCGTTCCAGACGACGAGGTCCCAGCGCGGCATTTCGTCGAACACCTTGCGGGCGCTGGCGACGAGGCCGCACTTGGCGTACATGTCGAGGAGCGCGGTGGCGGCGACGGCGTCCGAAGCGAGGCCCGGGCGGGTGAGCACGAGCGCGTGGATGAGGCGGCCGGAGGCGGCGTCGGCGAGGTGCGCGCAGGCGCGGAGGGCCGTGGGGACGGCCGCCGGGTGGGGGTCCACCGTGCCGCGGATGCTGGCTTGGAGGCTGAGGCGGGTGAAGAAAGGTGGAGGGCGTGGCCGTGTCGGCCTTGCCGGGAAGAGCTCGTCAGCTGCTTCATCCATGAGCTGGTTTTTGTTCCGCACATTTGCTGCGTGTTCGGGGAAGTGGAACACTTCTTATATGTTCATTATTTCGCTTCCAAAAGCCGCAGCGCTTCCATTTGAACTAGACTGGGTGTAAAACTAGAACAGTAGAGCTATAGCTCACGTCACTAAGATCAATTTCGTTGCAAAGTGTAGCTAATTAATCGACAATATAATGCTACGATTGATAGAGCTTCATTACCAGAATTAACTATAGATAGATAGTACAATTAGCTCCGAGGCGATAGAGTTTAGACGCTGGAGTTTGGAAACTAGAATCCAAATTCCAAACGTCGATATAAAACTCAAGAAACAATTAACACCAGTGGTCGATCCCATATTTGAAGTCAGTGGTGCAGAAAGATGCAGATAAATTGGCGACGCTCTGAGCCCGCACAATGCATCAACATCACAAGGAAGTTATTCCATAGTTTAGCTACACTGTATAATCCGAAAATGGAACAAAACTGCAGTAACACTTTAGCAAACCAACCAACTGAACATAGGTTAACGGCGAAACAAATCGACTATGGCAGAAGCCTTGTCAAAACATTTCTCGGTAACACTCGGGGCGAATATTTCTGAGCCTTCATCTATTGAATGAGCTCCAAGCTCTGAATGACAAACCATACTACCAACAGGAAAAAGCTCATCCTGACACTAACTTCTCTCTTCCCCAGAAAAACAACAAAGCTTCATTATTTCAGTAGAACATAAATCCCTTCTCCAGTTGAATCCAACAAGCTCAACAGTGCACACCACATACATCGCCACTTCAAGACTCAATGCCCACCAGTGCATTAAACATCCCGTCATCAAGATCTGTGACTTACCCAGTGGCTGAATGAAATGCATTCAGAATCTCTCACCAAATCTGAAGAAGACAGTTCCAGTCCCAGCATTGTGATCTACAATGTACTCTCCCCTTACCAAGCCAAGCTTGATGCCAAGACCATATGAAGATCCATGACCAACACGTCGGAAAAACTCTGTAGGGTTCCCTTTCACATCCTTGGAACTCCCGAGGTCAGTGCCATGTTCGACAAATCCATACACATATGTGTTCCTCACAGGGATGCGCAACTCAGTAGCAACCTGCATGGATTAAAAGGCATGCAAGTATGAGTTACCAACAATGCATCAATAACCATATGTTACACCACATTATAAGATGTCGTAATATCAATTATATCCACTTGTTCAATTCAATGAAATAAATCAAAAGAAAAGCAGTAACACATATCTATGCATATGATTGGTGATGAAACATGATGCATCAGAATAAATTCCAAACATATCCATGCATAGTAATACTCACCTCAAGAACATTCCTAGAAGCACCCAGTTCACCCATACCATAGCCCCTAACCGAGTAAGGTCCTCCAAGTGTAAATGCATCATAGCTCGGCAGATCTCCTACACAACCTGCAAAATGACCATGAAGAACCAAAACAGCTGGTAGTGGCTTGCCAGCACCTTTCTCTTGCTTATTTAAATTAATGAACTTTGTCAACGTAAGCTGATGACGGTTGAAGAGCGGGTTTTTGCTACCGATGCCAAGACCTTGGTCCAACTGCAGCCAACAAGAAATTTTTCTTCAAAGGATTTACATTACCATGGAAAACTTTCTACAAGCACATGATACTATGAAACAATAACTAGCACAAGTGTAAGCAATAGAACATTGAGAAAAAAAAAAAAAAAAGGTTACCTACTGTGACAGTAAACATATAAATATAACGACAAACAATCGCTAAAATGTGTCTAAACCTTCAGTTTTACATGCTGTGTGGAAGCCTCAAAGTGAAAACAAAACTTGAAGCAAAAGATCAATAATAAAGAGAGTATGTTTTCGTCCTTTACAGTTTTTACACAATTAAGTGTAGCATTGAATCTTATGTAGAGCCACTTGATAACAAAATTGAATATTTACTGTGTGTTTTTGCAACCACAAGGGTACAAATCAGCATACCTGGAAAATAACTCTGTCGCCAATAGCTGCACCATTCACAAACTCTGTATTGTCTCGAGTTATATTTGCTTGCAGAAATGCCATTAGATCTACACCAGTACCACTGAGCGTTGTGGGAGGTCCATCCATGCTCAAGCCGCCACTAGGCATTGCTCGAGAACCATGTGTACAGATACTATTAGTTTCATCGCGTGTTGTAATATCTTCAACCACGAGGCCATATGTGAATTTGCTCTGACGTGTGAAGCTCTGAAAATCCAAAAGTGTATTTTCCTCATGTTACAGATATTTCATCAAGAGGGATGTTCATGAAAAATAAAAGATGTAGAACATAATATCAATTTGTGCAAACCTCTGTTATGTTGGCTTTAAATCCAACTCTATCAACCCAGACAGGTGGAGCTTCATCCATATTGGGACCAGCAACGAAGACAGGACTCAATTTTCTCGTGTTGAAGCAGCTAGTTTTGAAGGTGCGATTTTTATTCCGGTCATCCACACCATCCAGATAAGGATGGACATACTCAAGCTTGAATGAAAGATCGTCCTAAAGACCCCCAACAAAAACCATGGGTGCACATGCATATGGAACAACAAAAATTCATAAGTGGTGTAGCTATCCAAATAGTTAAATGTCACAGATAGGAATGTTAGGTTATCTAAAAGACACATAGAATATATCACCAGTAAATGATGAAACGAACCAATGCTTCTTAATGATGCTAGCAAGCATGTACGCGTGCCTTACACATGACTGCATTTTATATCGAACAAATACATCACGTGCTATTGTTTAATTCTTTTATATTGTAGTGGAATGGAAAATACCACCCATAGTTTATATAGGTGGTCTTACATACTGTGATACTACACATACATACTCTTAGTTGCGTAAGATACTCCATAATGCTAGAGATACTAATAGAGTAACTACACCGGGAGTAGGAAAAGGCTTCCTATATATATATATATATATATATATATATATATATATATATATATATATATATATATATATATATATATATATATATTTCAATAGAACAGAAAATAATCAAGTTCCCTATTTCATGCACAGCACAACTAATTAAACAAAATTCCTTTAGGTGGCTAAAGTAGGGCCATGACTTGAAATGTTTCCTTTTGCAATGCAAACGGAATCGTAAACAATTATAAATGTACACTTTTCGATATGGTAGTGTAATGAAATAAACAAACTAACATGCGATCAAGAATGCCACGCTAAACTCACCATGTGAATTCTTGCTAAACATCATTCCTCTTACATGTAGATAGCATAAAATGAATGATCTAACAGTAATCAAAAGCAACAAACAACAAAGCTACAGAAAAACAAAACACTCATTACCAACTAACCTGAGGGTTGAGCAGGTTACTGGATGTAACAGAACCAACAATAGATCTGTTTAGACCATAGATGTTGCGGTGCTCGAATGACACAGTTCCTCCAGGTTGAATGGATGCCTAAAAGAAATTTTTCATGCTGTTGTCTAGCAATTTTAAATACAGATTACACAAAGAACAAAAGGTTGCAAATCAGTAGGTACATTACCAAAGTTGGTCGGCCTTCACGCCCAGGTACAATACTCCACTCTGTACTTACTTCAGCTGACTTTGGTTCTAGTTCCTTAAGCTTAATTTCAACTACTATACCCCCTTCTTTTGTCTCATCAGGGCGTGGATTCACTTCTATATTGGAGAATAAAGCAAGCGAATTTATATTCTTCAGAGCTTGTTTTCCTGCTCCAATGTTAAAGATATGGCCAGGTCGAAGCTGTAAGAGAGTTACAGAGATACAAGTTAAAAACTGAAATCCCAGAAACACTAACAAACTTTTCATTGCAAAACAATCGTAACAGAAGTTCAGAACAATGAGCATTGGAGAATCATAATCAAATATGCACAAACAAGCAATGCATCGCACATCAAACAACATCATCAGTCAGCACAAGAAAACCTTTAATTTTCTTGAAGACCTGCACAATAACGCCTAATCATTAACTGTGGCAGTAAGCATGTAGAAAAAGGTTTGTTCAAGCTCTTTTGTCGCAAGCAATCATCAAATCATATGTCATGTAAGGGATGGATATGGGCTACTACTACTCTTCTAGCTAACCAACACGTTGATTAAATTATACAGCAGCACTAAAAGAAAGTTTCCAGCCTCAAGACCTCACCCCAATCCCCAATGTCACAGGGTATTGGAACTACTACTACACTTAACCTTGCTAAAACAACTTGTAAGTTGTAACAGTCACATCAGCCAAATAAAATGTTACAGACATAAATATAAGCTATTTTTTAAATGCTAATTAATTATGGAACTTCGTAGTAATGCTATCGAAATTATCCTCCCATCTTGGTTTTAGTAACTAGTGGTATTTGGTATACCTGCTGGGGCAGCTCCCTGTCTATGATAGGGATCTGGGTATTCCCCTCGACGATATTTCCAAGCTTATCCTGGAACTGGCACTCCACCTTGGTTATATCCCCCTCGACCACCTCACACACAACCTCATTGGTGTTAAGGTTCCCAAAGTTCACCACCTGGGCGCATACGAACCCCTCATTGTGGTACCACTTCTGGACATGATCCCGGATCCTCTGCAGCATCCTGGCGCTCACCTTCTCCTGCTTCTTCATCATTCCCAGTACCTCCCCACGCACAGATTCCGGCAATATGCACGGCTTGGCGCCGCGGACGCGCTGCTGGTAATCACGTTCCTGCTTCCGGAGGTAGTCCATCTTCTCCCTCTCTGTCATGTCCTGATCGAAGTCAACCTGCCCCGACTGCGCCATTAGCCCCACATTGATGCACTTGAACTGCTTCGCTGCACTCCAGACGCTCTCAACAAAGGAGACGGTGAGGCCAAGGGTGCCATCGGGCTTCGCCTTCCCCTCGAGATCAACCCGCTCGAACATGCCGCAGGAGACGAGTGTCTCGAGCTCCTTCAGCAGCTGCGATTTGGTGTACACGCCGCCGGGCTGTAGCGTCACCATCTCGAAGAAGGAGTCCTCCGGCCCCGTGTACGCACCGCCACCGGCCGCGGCGCGGTCGAAGAACTTGAGCTCCGACACCTTGTACCTCTTCAGCCCGCTCAGTTTTGTGAGCGGGGCCGAGATGTTGGCCGGGAGCCCGTGAGGGTCCCAATCCCCCGACGACTTCTCATCCGCATTCGCCGGGCCGGCGGAAAAGACCCGAGACCAAAATCCGCCGCCGCCGCCGCCGCCGGCACCACCACCCCCGGCGCCCCATCCGCCGCCGCCGCCGCCGCCAAGGGCACCCCCGGCGCCGCCCCCAAAGCCGCCGGACGAGGCGAGGGCGAAAGCGCCAGAGGCGGTGATGGCGGAGGCGAGGGCCAGGGTTTTGCAGGTCTCGGATTCGGATTTGGGGCTGGAGGATGAGACGGCGAAGGGGTGATTGTGGGGATGCGAGTTGTGCGAGGCGGCAGCGGACATGGAGGCGGAGCGCCCCCGGCCCCGGCCCCGGCCTCGGCGGGAAGGGCCGGCCGCCAACAGGGAGAAGAAGAGGCTCTGGGAGGTGAGCGCCATTGCTGCCGCGGATGTGGTGGTCGGGGTCGGGGGACGAGGACGGGGAGAAGTGGGGGCTGGCTTTCCTCTGCTAGCCCTGGGCAAGGGTTTTCCCCTATCTCTTGCCCTCCGTTTCGCGTTTTTGTTGAGGGTTTTGCTTTTGCTGCGCCTTTGCTTGCTGCGTGGGGAGTTTTTTTCCCCCGCGAGGGAGGCAGGGTGCGCTAGGACGAACTTTTTTATTATTTAATATATTTTGTAAAAATATTCTAAAAATAATCTCTGTCTAACTTTATTTTCTATTCGACCCTTTTAGCCACATCACAACGCGTGACATAGCAGAAGTACGTTATCACGTCACAAATCTCGGCATGGCAAATGAGTACTGTCACACCACTCCTCTTGGCGTGATAAGACTTAACCCAAAAATGAACACGTGTTGGCTCGGAGGGCTATCGTGGCAGGTTTAGCCACACTGCGGTTGGTGCCGTGATAGCACAGTTTGATTACGTTACGGGTCGTAGCATGATCAAATAGGTCAGAATTAAAAATAAAGTTAGGAAAATGTTATCTTTAAAATATTCTTAAAAAATAGATTAGAAAAAAAAACTCCACTAGGTCGTACATGGAAGGATCTTATCGAACGCTCCGGTGTAACATCCATAGATAATGTGTGTAATAATTTTAATCTATATGTAATAAAATGCACAAGAAATAAATACAATGACAAGAATTTTTAAAAAAAAATCATATCCTCATCAAAATCGCATAAAACCGTCAGTATACAACCTAGCTACGCTTTTAAATACTAGTTCAGATATCCCAAACAAACATATTTTGATGTTACAACATTTGAAAATAACAGTTGAAACATCCAAAAAAAATTGTTATAACATTTTTAGAACAATGATGCAACAATCAAATAGTGAAGGGCCTGCAACAAATCAAAAATACTATTGCAACAAAAAAAATACATATTACCGCAACATTTGATGTAATAACATCGCAACAATAAAAAAAAATACTCCATGCAATATTTCGAACCAACTGTTACAATAAATTAAGCAAACGCTTGCAACAAATCGTACCAGGAGGAGGCACCCGGATGGCGACGAGTAGTAACAGCACATTGTCGGGGGTGTTGCTGTGGCGTTGGTGAGGAGCCGCGACGGTGGAGCTCAGGCACTGCTCATGGAGGCCATCGCCGGCTGTGGAGCTCGAGATGCCATGAGAGCTCACGGCGTCGATGGAGCTCGGTCGTGCGACGTGACTGGATCTTGCTGGAGCAGAGTACTTGTGTGTTGCTCAACGGTGTGCGCCTCGACCAGAGCTCGTTGGAGCAGGGCACGACGGCACCCCCCGCACTGCCAATGGCTTGTGTCTTGGCTGCAGACGTGAGGCAACAAAGTGAATTCATGTTGGGAAAGCAGGGGAGGAAGGTGTGAGATGGGAGGAGCCGCTGTTGCCGACAGACGCAAGTCTTCAAGGAAGCAAAATTAAGACAGAGTTTGGGGAAGAAAAGCAAGATGCAGCTAGAAGCGAAAAGAGGTAGAGCGAAGCGGTGTGGGTTAGTCAAGTAAGCATACAGAGTTTATGTTGTGGTGGTCGTGCAGCAGAGATGTCTGGAAAAAAGTGCTCCCCGGACGCACGGACGCTACCAATCTCCTTTTCTCAATTGGCGTTGTTTCATAACTAAATATCAAAAATAGCTCTCCGTAAAAGAATTGGTAAAAATGGCACCACAAAACGTGCCGACAGGCGACACGTGCCCCCTGTCGTGTCCCCACCGCTCGGATCCACTGTCGTGCCCCCCACCGTCTGGATCCCTACCTACCATGCCACTTGTTGTGCGGTGAGGGCATGGCAAGGGAATCCGGGCAATGGGAGGCCGTCATATGGCCTACTGCAAGGTGAGCACGTGTGAACGGTGCAATTTTTGTCAATTCGTTTGGGGAGGTTATTTTTGCTATTTCATCACGTAATAGTGCAATTTTAGCCAATAACTCTTTCATGGGGGCGTTGGTGTGCACACATCGCGAAATGTTTTTGGGTTTTGGACGCTTCAGATTTTTTTCCTTCTTTTTTTTCTTTGAGCTGCAGATCAACACCCCCCCTAAGGTGCTTTATTCAGTTTATTGCCCTTTTTTTCTTTTGAATGCTCCTTTGATGTCACTTTAGAGTTTAGATTGCCGGAACAATCTGCACATCTCACCCTTTTCCTGATTCGATGGCTTGCAAGAAATACAATGCGTGCTGTACACGAGACAAAAAGGCACTTCAATACAGTGGCGTATCAGCGTATATGCACCCCGGAAGCAAGCAAAATCTCATGGCTTGTTTCTCTGGAAGTAAGTTAACCATAGTGTGTTCTTTGCTTCTGGGAATACTATGCTTGTGTTTTTGTCATAAAATAAATGTTTGAGACTCTTTATACATGTGTTATACAAGAGGATCGAGAGTGAATCACACAGGTTAATAATTCTTCAAAAAAGACGGCAATGTGGTACTAGTAACTCAGCGACAGGCAAGAAGAGGTCCTGCGTGTGTTTGCAGCACTGCTACCAGCTCTCCACCGGCTCCAGGTAGTGCTGCAGCGACTCGACCCTCTTCTTGCTCCTGAGCTTCCGGAACGCACCCAACTCAATCTGCCGGATCCTCTCCCTGCTCACCCCCATCAGCTGCCCGATGTCGTGCAGGGTCCTCAGCCTGCAGTCGTCCATCCCGAACCTGTACCTGATCACCTGCTTCTCGCGAGGGCACAGGCTGTCCAGCGCCCTGTCCACGTCTTTCTTCATGAACCACCGGTGCAGCGTCTCCTCGGCCGTCTCCGCGCTCGTGTCCGGCGTGATCTCCTGCAACGCAGACGAAGTAAACGTACAGGGATTTAGATTCAGTAGCCATGAATATGATAATTGAGGTGTATGGTATTGGTTTGCAGAGCGAAGGGAACAAACCTGGTATGTCACGTCCGTGCACCCGACTTTGCCCGTGAGGGATACTCTGTATTTTGGGAGGCTCATTGCTGCTTCGACCCGTCTGATCGGCATGCCGGTGTCTGATGCGATTTCTTCATTGGTGGGTAGCCTTTTCAGCTCACGGTGGAGTCGTCGTCGACATTCCTTCACTCGGGAACTTGCATCGGCCATGTGTGCCTACAAAACAGCATGAGACATCTGTTAGGTATAAGAGAACAACCATCTCAATGCAACATCAGTGCTGAGTTCATATCAGCACCGTTAAAATCGCACATTGGTTCGTGAAGAAATACATCAATGCAAAATCAATCTGTTCTAATTGTTGCTAGGCAATTTTTTGGGTTTTTTTTGGCTCATTTGATCACTTGTCCTGCGGAGAAGCGAGCATAGCTCGTTTGGTCAGCTGGTGCTGGGGTTCGACCCCCGATTTCTCACGGTAGTCGGAGGGAAAATTCTTGGATTAAAAAAAATAGAAAAAAATACCTAGTTCCTCCTAGGTATTCTCGAAAAAAATCACTTGTCCCACAATGTCTATCTAATATAGTAATATATGCGTCATCAATGAACATAGAGGTTATGAACTAGGCTCTTTATCATAACCTTGAATCACCTTATATCATAGTTCCAATCCCCCAAATGATGATTATATAGGCAAATCAACTTTGTTGCATGTTAGTATCCTACTATTATCACCTCCAATGTGCAGACAGCAACGTCGAAACTCGAAACTTCAAATGATGAAAGTGCAAGGAGAAATATGACATACTGGCAAGCGAATTATCTGGGTTTGTTCTAAAACAGACTTGCGTATTGCTTGCTTGATCCACCAGTGAGAATATGTAGAGAATCTAAAACCCTTCGAAGCATCAAACTTTTCAGCGCCTCTTACCAGACCCTGCATTCCTTCCTGTAATGGGGATAGAATGAATTGTGAATGGTTAAGTATAATCATGGAGAGCCTATACCTGTTTTGTCGAAAAGAACATGCAAAATACCTGAATAAGATCAGAAAACTCCATCCCGGGGCCTTCGAACTCTCTGGCAATTGAGATAACAAGTCGCACATTAGATCTTACCATCGTGTTCTTGCAGTAAATTCCATAGTTCAGACGTTTCCGCAAAGTGTTCTCATCAGTGCCAGCTGCTGCAGCCCACTGAGAGAAGGATGGTTCACCACCGGTGCAGTGTGCAAGCTCCTTTTGGATAGCTTCTAGCTTCAGGAGATCCTGTGTCAATTCATGGCAATCATGCATAATAAGCTTAAGCTGGTGGCAGCAAAAGGACAACAGTAATTGCCAGAAACGCGTGGTGAAAAACTGAAAATGGTGCCGCCACCACCTGCTACTGCTTGATGATGATGCCAACAACAATAGGAGATGAAAACTACAAAACATCAAAATTTCAAAATTTTCACCAACTGTTAATTAACAATCTAGGACTGTGCTGTACTGCACAGAATGTGTAGTATGCTTATGATGTCAGTAGAACAAAGATGGTATTGCAGCATTATGCACTTTACTTGTGATATCATAACACCGCAAAATCATAACTGTCAATTTGTAAAAATTACCTGAATGCCTTCTGAGAACTCAACTTCTTGCTTCGCGGTCAGAAGCCTCCTGCCGGTCATCTTGTACAAGCAGCCCAAAGGATTCCGGCAACCCTTCAACCGCTTCTTCCTCGAGGAGGCCGCACTGGACTTCCGAGCGCTGAAAGATTTAGCCGCCTCCATCGCCGCCCTCACTCTCCGAGCTCTTCTCTCAGATTGACGCGCCGACTTGACAGCTACGCCCCGGATGCACTGCTCATCGTCGTCCACCTCGGATTCATCGCTGACGACACTGGAAAACCCCGCGTCCTCCAAGAAACCGACGCTGACATGCCTAGCATCTGATCCCACCTCGGTGCGAAGGATCTCTCTGGCCAAGAAGTTGTCCTCCGTGTCACGTGTGGTGAAGTCTGGCCGGTGGTCCGTTTGCACCATCCGGGCAACTTCTCCGGCGACCTCCGCGGCTGCTCTAGCGAGAGCCACGGCCTCCGCAGCCGCGGCCGCCACCACGGCCTCCATGTTCAGTATTGCCTCCCCAAAACCTCCCTGATTACACCATTGAGAGGAAGGAGGAGACTATGAACGAACTTATTTTCTACATACATTGGGGTCATTAAAGGTAATTAGCAAAAGGATATGTGGGCTTGGTTGGGTCTAACCCCAATAGAACTATACTGATCCGCCCCTGGGAGAAAACATTCCAGCAATAGCGCCCAACTCCAAATTTTCCTAATGGAAATAGTATTCAATTTTGCGACTTGTAAGTTATAACTACAGTTTTTTTTTTCGCCGCGCGCCATGTTCATGGCGACAATAGTCGACAACACGTAAGTAGACAATTTACCGGAAGGGTCGGGTTGGAAGACGGGGGAGGCCCGACCGCTCCGCCGTAGCCGAGACACCTCGAGCCGGCCGCAGACAACTCGACGCGCTCTGCCTCGACGGTGACGGCGGGGGACACTGCGCAATGGACCCGCCCTGGGCGGAAGCTGCCGCCGGGCTCCCTGAATGCCGCCGCGCGGGTGGAAGGGGGCCACTTGAACTGCGGCGCGAGGCACGACATCGCCGAGCTAGCGGCAAATGCGCTTCGTGCGTGTGCGTGTGTGCCGGCGGGGTTGGAACGGTCGGACGGAGCGGCGTGCTTTAGGTCTTGTTGCCGCGGGCGGTAACAGTAGAACGCATGGCGGTGAGGTGCGGGAAAGAAGCGGGAGGCGCTGGGAGGAAGCGGATAAGAGCGGGTGGGGACGGGATCCTGCGGAAAAGGAGGTGGCCACCTCCGCCGTGGGCCGGGCCGACGTGCCGCGGCTCTGCACGGTCTGGTAGAGATTGATTTTTTTCCCCCTAAATAGATTATTTTTAATCGTTTTACAAAAATAATCCACACATTATTTTTTTTTCAGAAATAACCCTCATGCGGACTAGGCCCAATCACGCTGTGGGCCAGCAATTTGAGACATGTTAACACTTAGTCGCGCAACGAGCGGACAACGTTGAGTCACGTCGCCTAGTCGCGTGACACTGGCAGCCGCCTGACACCAGTCGCTCCACGTTGTCGCGACTGAGGGCAGATATAGTTGACTGATTCCAATCTAAATCCACTTGCATGACAAAAAAGAGGAGAAAGAATGATGCAGCCATGGCTACTGACCCTACTACTGAGCTTAATGCTTGTGTACAAATTATTTCGCATGAATTAATTTCAGGCATCGCCGAAGATGCACGTGTGTCGTGCATAGCATATGGCCAAGAAGGCGTGTACATGGATATGCTAGACGACCCAGAACGTGTGGACCAGGAGCCAGTTCAAGGAGTCCTACACATGCATGTCTCCAACCAGGAGATCAATTCAGACTATTTGGAAATAGGCGTGAGGTTTGGGAAGAAATTCAAATTCAGTTGGTATTAGCTGGAAGAATAATATCTTTAAATCTAAATAAAAGGAAAGATCTCTAAGGAAAGCTGGATTGTACGTAAAGAAAGAAAAGAACAGAAAGATATGTGGATTCTGAGCGCAAGAAAATAGGAAGGGAAATTGTACGCGTGAGAGGTTTGGAGTTTTTGGTTTATTTGGCATTGTTGCGCGTCGAATTAGCAAATCTAGCCCCCCTCCCGTGCGAAATGACAAAAATATCACCGCGGACATGCTGGCAGGCGCCTACCCGGATCCCCGGACTCCCTCTATGAATAGTTATAGTTGACACTATTTGCAAATACTATTTACAATACTATTTGAAAATATTATTTAGCATTATTTATCCCTCTATGAAAATTCAGCTGAGAGCACTTTTTTCTTTGAATTTTTTTCCTCGCACTCGCAGCTTCAAACTTGGGTATCAACCGTCGCTGTCGCCACCCCTCGCTGCCCTCGATGGCTCGGTGAGTCAATGGATAGTGGTGCTGTGGTGCCCTTGCCGCTAGAGTTAGGTTGCCGCCTACTTGCTCATGTTGGTGTCGCAGTCTCGCTCTCACACTGAAGGCTTTCCATGTATAGCTGACTTTCCATGTATTATCACATGTACTAAATATGGTCCAATCCGCACCATATTTGATTTGTATTTCCTTGTATACTTTGTACACGTTGTACTCTATTTATATGCGCAAATGCTGAAGCAATCGGGGTACGTATGCCGTCACCGTCTTTGCAATTCCCCTGCAGCTCGGGCTCGTTGATCTTTGCATCGTGTGTTCTAAATGCTAATTAATTAACGTTCGTTGCTTGGAATTCGTAGGGTCTTGACGCCCGATCATTTGTGTGTGTTTTCGTTGTTCAAGCAAGCATTGTTGAAGGTTGATTTCCCCTTTATATTGTATAATATATGTGGGGTCGTATTAGCTCAGTTGTTGTTGAGTAATCTAAGTGTTTTTAGTTTGAACCTTCGTTGTCCTATGTACGTGTTGTAAATTTTGGCTTGTAATTCCTGTGTCGCTCGATATTAAGCCTACTTAAGTAACTGATGAACTTGTTGTGTTGTGTTGTTTTGCCACTCTCGGTATTAAGCCTACTTTAAGTATTCCTTGTGTTGAATTATTCGGATTATCCACAGCTACCACATGAAGGAGTCACATTGCATTGTGCTTCCGGATCAGCATATTCACGTTCTCATGTGATAATACAGGGAAAGTTAGTGATATATGGAAAGTCTATCGACTCACCGAGCCACTAAAGGTAGCGAGGGGTGTCGATGGCGACAGTTAGCACCCAAGTTTGAAATTGCTAGTGTGAGGTAAAAAAACAAGAAGAAAAAATTCAAAGAAAAAAGTGTTCTTGGCTAAATTTTTGTAAAGGGGGAAATAATGTTAAATAGTGTTTGCAAATAGTGTCATAAATAATATTTGCAAATAGTGTCAACTATCACTGTTCATAGGGGTCCGGATGCTCACCGCGCAGAAGGGCAAGTACGGGCGTCGGGCACGGGCTTGGCGGCTCTGGGCGTTGGGTGCATGGTAGGTGACACATGTCACTTGCCGGCACGTTTGCGGTGAAATTTTTATCATTTCGTGCAGGAGGGGGATAGATTTACTAATTTGGTGCGCAACAATGCTAAATAAGCAAAAAAAAAAACTTGAAGATTTGGACCTTGCACCTTTCTTTCTCTCTGGGCGCTAGGTTGGGGTCCCCTCATCCATGGTCGGCTACAATAGCATGGCGCACCAAGAGTCCGAGTCTATTTAGTTTATTTGTTGAGGAAACTGAGTCGTTTTTTGTGAGTTCTCTAAGAAACCAGAAAGAGTCCAGGTTGAACACATTAATTATGTCAATGCGTGAGAGTCCTAATCGACCTTAAGTCGTGGTGTGCGTGTGTGGCCTGCGTGTAAGGTTTTTTGAGTGATGTTGGCTATATAAGCCTTGGGGATGCGCCCAATGTAAGGAACAAAATTTAATTATGAGTTGAAAACATGTGTGTGTTTCGGCCGAGTATCGTTAGGGTTTATCCTTGTGTATCGTGTGTTGAGGTTTTCCCATCTATGATTTGTGAGAGTTGGTGCAAATCAAGAGTGTGTTGTTCTTGAGATCGTCCATGGAATCTATACGATTCAATCTTCTAATTTGCGATCAATCCATTTTTCACGGTTTGGGAGGCCACGGTTGATCGCTTCTACTTCGGTTCTTGCTGATCTAATGCGATTCAACCACGTTGAAGTATCTAGGCCCTCATTTTTAATGTTTTTGTAATTATCGACAAGCATGTTTATTGGACTAACATATTTTATCAAGTTATTGAGAAAGGTTTAGTCCCATATTCGAAAAGAAGCATAAAAGGTGATGAGGATTAAATTCCTAAATATTACTTTAATATTTAATTAAAGACCACATAGCTATGGTCGTAAGCCTCATGGTTAACGACCATGTGGTTGTAAAAATCCTAAAGGTAGCTCTACAAGTACCCTGGTCGGAAAGACAATGTACCTATTGTCCGACCAGATAACTACTCTTTGAACTCATACTTGGACCCGATTCTAAGTATATTCCTTCTGTGTGATGAATGAGACACATATCTTATCTGCTCCAAACCACGTGATGCTTTTTAGCCCTAAGTCACTAACAATAACTACTATACAGTTATTGCTCACGTTCGTCTCCCGTTAACACCAACTGGCGATCAAATGACATCAACTGCCTCCCCAACCAGATGCGTCACTTCTAAAAGGTGACTTCTCTAGGGATAACTAGTGCAATTTTGCTAGTATTTAAGGGTGGATGACAAACAGAGGAGGGGAAGGATTTGAAGAACAACTGAAGCACAACAAGCAAGTTGAAGGAGTAGACAAGTGATTCAATATCACTATAGACAACTCACTTTCTTACATTGACCAAAGGAACGATATCTAGAAATACAAAAGTTGCTATATGGTCACCTTATGGCTTCCAAGAAACTAAGGTATTACTTTCAGACCCACAAAGTGGTCGTACCTACTGGATATCCTCTTGGTCAAGCTCTCCAAAATAGGGAATCATCAGGACAAATAGCGAAATGGGCTGTCGAGCTTGGGAGGTTCGATCTCCATTCCATTTCACGAACAACAATTAAGTCCTAGGCTTTAGCAGAATTCATTGCCGAATAGACGAACCCTGAACCCACCAAAGAGCCCGAGTATGAACACCACGAAGAGTGGACGATGTACTTTGACGGTTCCTTGATGATCAAAGGCTTGGGGTTGGAGTTGTCCTGATATCTCCTACTAGAGAATACATTAAGTACGACATTTAGTTAAACTTTCCTGCTATAAATAATGTGGCAGAATATAAAAGTTTACTAGTAGGACTCCGAGCAGCCAAAACGCTCGTGATTCACAGTTACTGAAGAAAGGTGATTCTCAACTAGTAGTGAATCAAGTTGAAAAAGAGTATTAATGCTCAAGTACCAAGATATCATCTTATTTAGCAGGAGTACGGAAACTATAAAAGCACTTCTTCAGTTTCTAGATCCAACATATTCCTAGAAAGGACAACTCCCTGGCAGACTAGTTGGCACGGATAGCTTCCTCAAGATCACTTGTCCCACCCAGAGTTTTTCTCGAGCAACTCGATACAATCTCGTTGGTCGAGGATTCCAAACATAAAAATGCTCCACTGGAGGTCGCATAGATCGATCCCAGTAGTGATCGGATGATATCAATCTATAATTATCTTCAGGAAGACACACTTCCTGAAGATGATGTAGAGGCTGATCGTACAACTCAAAAAACCAAATCTTACACTCAGATCGAATGTACCCTTTACAAACGGGGAGATCACGAAGTGTTGATGAGATGTATATCTCAAACGGATGATAAATTACTATCCAACATACAAGGAGGAGTTTGTAGAGTGCATCATTCCTACAGAACTCTAGTCGACAAAAGTCTTTAGACAAAGATACAATTGGCCAACTGCCCTCCATGATGCAAAAACTCTTGTGACAAAGTGTGTACAATATCAATTTCATAATCGACAAGTACATCAGCCGGCACAAACTTTGCAAACAATACTTCTTTCTTGGCCTTTTGCAACTTGGGGACTAGACATTTTGGGACCTTTCCCAAAAGCACATGAGGGCTTTGAATTCTTATATGTTATGGTTGATACATTCACAAAATGGATAGAAGTTGAGTCAGTTGTTAAAATAACAACTGAAACCGCAAAGAGGTTCATCACAAAAATTGTGATCACACAATTTGGTATGCCCAGTCGTATAATAATAGATAATGGTACCGGTTCTCGAGCGAAAATTTTTAGGAATTCTACAAGGATCTTGGTATCAAAATACATTATGCTTCCATAGCTCACCCATAGAGTAACAGGGCAGTCAAGCGAGCTAATGGCATAATAATACAAGGAATTAACCTCGAGTATTCGACCAGTTAATAAAACAGTCAGAAACTTGGGTTCAAATACTTCCTTTTGTATTATGGGCTGTTCGCACCACGACCAGTCGTACGACCGGTAAAACATCATTTTTTTCTAGTTTACAGTGTTGAAGCCATGCTTCCTCCGGAACTAAAAATTGGCTCTACTAATCAAGAAGAACGACGAATCAACAATATCAATTTCCTTGAAAAAGGCGAAATAAAGCCTTAATATGATTGGCAGTTTACCAACAAGCTATGAGAAGGTACCACAGTCATAAGGTGCAATCTCGCAGTCTAGCCGTAGGTGATACGGTTCTCATGAAAATTCAGAGCTAGGCAAATTGTAACAAGCTTTCCCTAAATGGGAAAGTCCATACACTTGGTCGAAGTTACCAGACCAGTTCGGTATGACTTGCCATGTTAGATGGGCGTGTTCTGTCTAATTCCTAGAATATCGATCAATTATGTAAGTTTTATGTATAAATATTCTTTTCACTTACAATTTCAATAAAGTTGCATTATTTCTTTCCTTTCCGATGAGTGATGTTATTTATATTTCGACTATCCATTGCCTGGTCACACAGTATTGATTGTCTAAGATCATCAGAGAAGATCCATTACCCTCCGACATCATTCTAAAGGATATATTTTACTTTTTGGTTTTGACATATTTGTCAAATGCCATGAAGGCCCTTATCGTGTCCGTCACATAGATGGTTCTCACGAATGACCGCACACTTTTTTCTGACAGAAAAAACAACTAAAAGGAACATAATACATATAATTAAATATAGTTACTTACATGCTTAGGGATTTAAAGACGTTCTTTTTTCACTTTAACATTTTGTTCTTCTCTTGTTTTGAAATTGGTCTAGACACAGAAAATTTCTAGTCGAAATCTCTCCTCTCTTAATGTGGTCCTACCCACTAGAAGGAGTTTCCTAGCGATGGCCTTTATCTTACGATCTTTACTACCAGTCGGAACTTGAGAACGAATACGTTTCGTGAAGTATAAATCATGTCTTTGATTCTTAGCACTTTTTACGACCAGCTTGGATAATATATAAAAATAAAAGCACTTATCGTTTTAGATCTATTTTTGCATAATTTCTTCTCATTCATGTCATCAACACAAGTCTTATAACATCTTTCGACTATACAAAGTACTATATAGTATTTCGATTATAGAAATAGATCTAAAAACTAGTCAAAATCATACATTGGTTCTGACCAAACTTGTTTTATAGTGCTAACTAGATCATTTTTACAACATAATCAGCACATACTTTGTATGTTGGTCATAGCCTGTGCTCTTTTCTTGGTCTACTGCTTTCGTAGTAAGTTTTTCTACTACACAAGCAGTCAGGGGTTAGGAAATATACAAGTACTCAACAAGTTGAGAGATAAACATAAGCTTTATTGATGACAAAAGGTAAGTTTTTACATTACAATTTTATACATCTATTTACTCCTCGGAGCCACTAGACTAGTCGCTTGGGACGAAGATCCGACCTTCATCTTCGCTGCAACCTTGTTTCCAAAAGGTTTTACCCCTTGAAGATCTTGGTCGCATCCTTCTCGAGAAGTTGAAATCTGCTTCAAGTGCTTAGAGATTGAAGGAGGGGTCGGAGGCTTTAAGCTTTGCCAAAGCAAAGCTAACTCCATCCACAACAACATTTCTCATGATCTTCGACTAGTTTTTTCGAGAGGTCGCAAGCAGGCCTTGGAGAGTCTCGAGCTATAGACCAAGACAGTTCGCCCTCTCACTCGTCTCCCTTGAAGACAACAAAAATGCTTCCGCCCCCATGTCAGAAAGCATCTTGTTGAAGGCAAGGATTTTCTCTTGAACATTCCTCTCAAACTCTTTCTCCTTATTTTGCTCAAACTCAAGAGCTTTCTCTGTTCTTTCTAGCTTTTGAGCTTACTCTGCACAAGTAGATCAGAGTTAAACAAATAAACTAAAAAACACATAGTACACTGGTCGGGTTTACGACTGGTTACCTTGAGTCTTCTTCTCAAAAGTTTCAATGGCTTCTTTATGCTTGAGGGACGTCTCATTGAATCGGTCGACCAATTTTCAATTGACCGATCTTAGACTTTGCACCTCTCCTCAAGTGTAGCTATGATGGCTCCTTTAGCCTTAACCTCTTTTTCAAAATTCTCCAATTCTATCAATTATGATAAGGGAAGAGTTAAGAAACAACAAATAACAAAATAACAAAAAAGGAAGAGGAAGTCAAGAAAAAGTACTTACTTTTCAATCGGAGATTTTCCTTTTCTAAAGAATTTATTTGCTGGGTTAGTTCTCCGACCACAGCAATACTCTCCACCATATGCTACAAAAATAAAAAATAGTAAACTTCTTTAAGTTTTAGATAAACTTCACAAAAAATGCTATAAAAGTGGTCGTAGGTTTTTACCTGGACCGCCTTGTCTGCATACTTGGAATAAATGATCTCAGAATCTGTCTTTGATTGACAGACTGAGATCTTCCTCCACCAAACCTCCCCGAGTCTTTTATTATCAAAGACTCGAGATTTTTGGGGATATTATTCGGATGAGGAGACCTCCTAATTAAGGAAGAACACCTGTCCATGCCATCACTTAAGAAAGAAGGAAGCAGACTTGCTCCCTCCTCTTTGGCCACTTCGGTCCCAGTAGTGGGCAGAATTTGCTGGGACTCTTCTTCAACCTCTGCCTCCTTGGATGGGGTCAGAGACACCAAGGATTCATGAGTAGTAGGAGCAGGCACTGGCGCTTCCACTTGCTCAGGGTCTGGCTTGACCATCCGTTCTTCAGGAGTTCCCTCCTGAGGAGTACCCTGATCAAAAGTGATTGGAATACCAGAGGATTTATGAAAATAGAAGAAAGGAAGGTCAAGACTTTAGAATACTAGAAAGTCTAAAGGTATGAACTTTATGTAATTTTTTCATTGTACATACCTGGTCTTCTTGGCTTTAAAATTGAAACGCCTTGGAGCGAAGTCCAGAGCGCTCACTTTCCTCTTCTTCTTTTCGACCAACTTCACCTATTCCACTCCGGTAAGGCTGGTTAGACCCCTCACATCTTTCGACTGGAGGTCAGAAGTAATCTCCCGGACCACCTATTTGGAAATCATAGTTTCATCGATCACTGGAACAGCTGCTTCAGGAGCAACTGTCTGGTCGCTTACGGTTGCTTCGGAACTAATGACAGTTGTGGTTCCAATCGGCAGATCTTCTTTCTCTCCCGCTTAATTATTAATTAAGGTTAGTTTGGCGATGAAATTCTTCATCTAAGATGTATACTCCTTTAGGTGCTCTCTTTTTCTCATAGGAGAAAGAGTTAGCTTAAAACAAAAACTTTCATAGTTATAATAAAAAGCCTAACTCCAAAGATCCACCATCTTGAATGGTCATTGAAATAGAAGTGGTCAGGGCAACGACAGGATTTGAGCTCTCGATGAGCTCACCGCTCTCCGACCCGACCAACTGCACATTAAAAGGATGTTATAGTATACCGATCGGAAAATACATAAATGATGAAAAGATGTTGTTATTTTACACTAAGTCTTTCTATCCTCTCCTCTGGAGAGGCGCAGCCATGATTCAGGGAACATCGGCCTTTTCGCTGGGTTCCCCAGCACATGTCATTTTGATCTGCTCCCTGACATCTTCAGGGGAAAGGGCTGTATAAAAGAAGAGAAGAGACTTTAAAATTACAAAATAAACTAACTAAAATAAACATGGTTGGTCAAAATTTTCCTGGACTTATGTTCCGAAGAATCCCTGGTCGAATTGTCTCGACCAACATACCAAAGCATGGTACATTCCCAGAACTTCAGAAGACTTATTCGGCGCATGGAGAAATCTTTCACCACATGCCAATAAGTCAGACCTCTGATGCTAAGCAGTGGATGGCCTCAATCCATCTCCCCACCTTTCCCTCCTTCTTCGAGGAGGATCGCCATCAAGGGTTCTCGACCGCCACCCGACCAGCAAAGCATATGTTGTCTTCTTTACTGAGTGTCATGTAGAACCAGTTCTTCTTCCATGATGACCACGAAGACTTGGAATACATACGAATGTACTCCTCGGCTTCCCCATCGTGGAGGCACAAGGCGCTCTCCTCAGGCGACACCGTCGATTTCCGACTTCGCCTTCTTGTAGAAGTATCTGAGGACCTCCAGATCTGACGAAATCCCTAAACATGCTTCGCAGAGATAGATGAAGATACTAAGATTGGAGATCGAATTGGGGGCAAGATTCACCAGCTCAACTCCATAATACTCTAGAACTTGGGAGAGGAACGGGTGTGGTGGTAATCTAAACTCGCACTCAACATATGCAGGAGAGATAGGGATTTATCCTTCGTTTCCGCTAGGAAAGTGCTCCCCGACCGTTGATCTCCAAGAAATCAAAGCCTTGTCGGGAAGCATCCTGTTCTTCTTCATAACCTGAAGCTTCTTCTCGCTCAATTCAGAAACCAACCAGTTGGAGATGGGATCCGACATTGTTGGTTTTGTGGTAAGAAGATGAAAAGAATTTGAAGGTGATTCTGAGAGCGTAAAATCCCTAAGATGGTGCACTAAAGGGTTTTATAAGGGTTCCCCTTTAACTGCAAAAAGGAGTTACCCGAAGCCCAACAAACACAAATCCTTTCGACTTCCCATGCAATTCCTCAACTTTAAAGTAAATATAAACCACTTCATTACTCTCGTCATTAAACGAAGGATTTCCCGACAGATCCCATCGGAATAAATTCACATTACAAATTCACTTAAAGTTCGGGGGTTAGCTGACAAGGATTAAATTCCTAAATATTGCTTTAACATTTAATTAAGGACCATATAGCCCCCTGTGGTCATAAGAATCCTTGAGGTTGCTCTACAAGTACCCTGGTTGGAGAGGCATTGTACCTATTGCCCGACCATATAACTGCTCTTTGGATTGGTACTTGGACCCGATTCCAAGTATATTCCTTTCGTGTGATGAATGAAACACGTGCCTTATCTACTCCAAACCATGCGATGCTTTTCAGCCCTAAGTCATTGGCAATAACTACTATACAGTTATTGCTCATGTTCGTCTCCCGTTAACACCAACCAGCGATCAAATGACAACAACTACCTCCCCGACCAGATGCGTCACTTTCAAAAGGTGTCTTCTCCAGGGATAATTGTTGTCTTTTTCGCTAGTATTTAAGGGTGGACGATGAACAGAGGAGGATGATGATTTGAAGAACAACTAAAGCACAACAAGCAAGTAGAAGGAGTAGACAAGTGATTTAATATCACTATAGACAACTCACTTTCTCCAAGCAATATACTCAGTGTAATTAGGGCTAGTCTATCGCCTTGCCAAAGGTATTCCCTGTAAAGACTAGTTCATTGCAATAAAGAGCAACCCTATTCTCATCCAAGAATTTTTAGCCCATTTTCTCATTTCATTTTGTAAGATTGGCGACTTGATTGTCGACAAAAGGCACTCGATGAATGGACATCGAGATGATCTAGCTCAAGGCAAAGGTAAATAGTTGGCAAACGACCTTTTCATAGCTTTACCGGTCTCGGTGTTTGGTGGTTTAAGGACCAGATTGCTAGAGTAGGTAGTCGTACTATTAATAGGGATCCTTAGCTAGTAACTTGGTAGCATATCGTGCCACATTGTTCAAATTCAATTGCATGCTCAAAATATCTCAACTCTTGGTATTTTGCTTCATGTCTTTCTTTGAGGTGATCTTCAAGCCAAACTTACTGCAGGCAATAAGCCGGTCTGACCGGGCTCGCAGTCTAACCACTCCGATCAACATTTTTCGGTATGTTTCCTTGAGGCCTCGGTGTGTCGCGATAAGTTTTTTCCAAAACCCATTTCCAGAGCAAAGTTTTTGAAACTTTGCTCCACGGATTGACTATTGTTGCTTGAGCAGTCTGACTGGACCCCGGTTTGACTGCACCAGTCAAATTGATCTAGAACCCTTTTGTTTGGATAACGCTTCTATTATTTTGCTCTTTGGACTGACCATAGACTTATGCGCGAACAGACCTGACCACATTCTGATCGCTGCGGTTAACATTTCTAGTAGCATTTTTCATTTTTTTTGTTTATAGATATTTTTGTCTCTGGTCTGGCCGATGGTGTTCGTGCGGTCTGACCGGACCCTATTTTAACGGATAGATTCTATGCATTAAATGCTACAGAATTAAGCCATTGGGGCTGTTGTGCCGGTCTGACCGGTGGTATACTTGCGGTCAGTCGGGGCTCACTGATTTATCAGGATTTCATGTCCAACGGCTAGTGGGGTGAGTTGGGGCTATAAATGCCCTACACTAACAGTAAGTGGGTGTTCTTGAATACTCTTGAACGCTTGCTTCATCTCCTACACCTTGTGAGCTAAATTTCAATCTTTTAGTGGTTGTTGAGTGCATTCAAGTGCATTGCATTTGTGTTTGATCTCTATGGCGCTTGAGCAACATCAAGTGCAGCGTCGTTGATTCGTTACTCTTGGAGATTTCTGCCTCCTAGACGGCTTGAAGAAGTTGCATAGCTGATCTTCTCAAGAAGCTTGTGAGAAGGCCCAGGTTGATTGTAAAGGTTGGAGCTTGCCTATCTCGGAGTGGAGAAGAGCTACCACTAGTGATTGAGATGTGTGCTCGTGTGGAGCTAGCTTGATTCGTTCAAGCTTCCTCGACGTGGATTAGGGAAGATCGGCAAGTCTCCGAGACCACGAGAAAACATCGGTTGTCTTTGTATTGTGGTTTATCCTTATTGGTCTTTACTTAGTGCATTTACTTTTATAACAATTTTTTGTCTACCTGATTTGGTTGTTTAGCTTAGTCTCGGGAGTGTGGCACACTTAGAAAGACTTAGTCTATTTAGGCCTTGAATTATGAAAATAAATTTCATTTTCTTTTTGCTAAAAAGTTGATTTTAGCCAAAAAAAAATTAAAAACCTCATATTCAACACCCCTCTAGTCAGTTATCCCTTGATCCTACACATGCTATTAAGCTTGTTACTATGCTACGAAAGTTGTGTTACTGCACAAAAGACATAATGTTACTACACCACTGCCGGACTGTTACTGCACGAAAGACATCGTGTTCCTACACCACCACCGAGTGTTACTGCATGAAGACATTGTGTTATTACACGACAACAGGAGTGTTACTACACTTTTGCCGCTGTTCCACCGCGAAAGGTCGGACAATCTATAGGATTTAATCTCATCTCGATATTTGATCTGCATCAAGGGAGAAGAACGTCAGCAGCAAGGAAGAGAAGAGAGGGGAGGAGAGGAGAGGAGAAGAAGGGAGAGGAGAGGGGGAGGAGGAGACTCTGCCCTCAGCTCAACACACGCTCTGTGTACTCATCCTTTTGCAATGAGTTCGTCCCATTCATGTAATTTGTTAGTCATTTCGATAAAAACATGTTATGTTAGCAAAAATAAACATAGCTTAGTGGTAAATTTGGTTTTCGTTATACTTTACGTAGCATGCTTAATTAGCATCCGTTCTAAATATCATGAGTCGTGTGGCGGGTATGTCAGGTCAACTATTTTTTCAGAGTGTTTTATGGACAAGGAGAAGTTCATGAGGGGCCAAGTGGGGGTTGATTTGAGCATTTTTCGGCATAACACGATGTATTGCTCCAACCTGAATAATCTTAAAATCTAGGAGGTGTTGCATTGGTTGACATGCAGCTTCTCGCTAGACCCAACACTATATGGTGTCACCGTGAGATGCTTGTGGAGCCGTTCGCCAGAAGTGGTCTGTTGGGAGTCGAGGCGTTGTGGTTATCAATGGGTGTTGTTGGTGCAGGCATGTTATGGTAGACTTGCCAGTGCTCGTGAAGTGGGGGAGACTAGTATGGGTGTGAAGGTGGAAGTTAATGATGGCGGGACAGAGGATGGTGGTGCAGATGAAGTGTGGCGGCAGACATGTGTGTCGATCCTAGTGAACAGACGGACGAAGGGGGGACATTGAATTTGTAATGGATGACTTGAAGCAGGAAGATCGGAGGGCCAGGGCTCAATAACAAGCATTGGAAGAGGACGAGATGATAATGATGATGTGATGATGTCCCGATGCGCCGGTGCATGATGTGTCAATGATGATTACGGGCATAGTAAGAATAAGTACACAAAGTATAACGGGTCAGGTGAAGATCACGACGGCATTGATAGTGGCGGTTGTGGTAGAGGCTGTCGAGGAGGTCGTGGAGGAGGGAGACATGTTGCAGATCACAAAACTGGAGTTGCTACCTGATACAGTTTGTGCCCTGTGTTAGGAGTGCTTTGTTCCTATCATCATAGTCAATTTGTGTAATCCATTTTCATGGTTGTATACTTGTATCCCGTTTATTGCGAACTAACTTTAATTTAAACATGTTGCTACTTGATTTGATATGTTGTAAACCCGACTATTTAATGTTGTAAAATTAAAATAAAGTTTATTTAAAATTATTTCTTAAAATTATGCTTAGTCGCCAGCCTAATCTGAGACTAGCCTCAGTCACGTTCTGGCCCGGCGATGGTGCCCGATACAGGCCTCAGTCGCGCCACCAACTCGCGACTGAGACATGTGACAATTGAATGCCTCACACGCGGTTCGGCCATGTGGGTGGGCCTTCCCATCACCTAATCGCTGGTCCACAACGCAATTGGGCCTAGTCGCCCGGCGGGCTAGCGATTGAGGGCTATATATATATATATATGAAGCCTTTTTCCTACTCCCGGGAGTAGTTACTCCCTATTCCGTATCTCACATATCTCACAACGTAGAGAGTATCTTGCGCAACCGAGAGTATATATGTGTAGTATACGAGTATATAAGACCATATAGGTGGTATTTACACATTTTCAGAGGTGGTATTTATAATTTTTAGACATACTCCTTTTTATGTGCGAATATGAAGGTATTTACAAAATATGCTAAAAACTTGAACTCTCTTGCAAATTTTTCACGTGGTTCACATTGGAGTATCTTATAATTAGTATATGAGTATACCTAAAGTGATAATGGAGTATGTCAAGTTCTTTTAGGTGGTATATTAAAGGTGGGAGTAACTACTCCCGGGAGTAGAAAGTATTTTTCCTATATATATATATATATATATATATATATATATATATATATATATATATATATATATAATGTGGATTATTTTTGTAAAACAAATTAAAAATAGTTTATTTAGAGAGAAAAAACTAGAGATTGGGGTTTTGTTTAGGAGAAAATCCATAAACACCCCACATAAGTCACATACTTTTTAAAATTTCCCATCGTATCTCATTTTTGTTTACTTTGCCCCCAAGTTAAGTTGGCTTACAAATACTCTGCTAGATTGCATGTTCTCACTATTTTGTCATTGTTTTGATTATCTTTGGCACTTGCTTCAATAATTTTAGTACTTATTTAAGTGATTTCAATAATTATTTCAGTGATTTGAGTTATTTCGTTGTTTGTAATACACGATTTCAGCATTGAACACATTAGCAATAAAATGATGTATTATAACTACCGAAATCATCTAAATAATTGAAATAAGTATTAGTATCATTGAAACAAGTATTGACATCCCTGAAGACATCCCTGAAACAAGTGCCAAAGATAAATGAGAAATAGTGCTAACATACGGCTTGAGGGTGTTTGCACACTAACTTAACTTATGAGGGGACAAAATAAACGATAATTAGATATAGGAGTCAAATTAAAATTGCAGGTGATTTATGGAAATAAATCCTATGAGATCTCTTTACCTTTAGACCCTTCATTGGACCCCTTTTAAATCATGGCATGTAGACATGTAAAGATGTTGTTAATTTATTTTGTTATGTGTCATGAGATTGAATGGGTCTAATATGAGTCTAAATGTGATGAGATCTCATAGGATTTTATTCGGTAACTTATGGGGTGTTTATGTTTATGGATTTTTCCCTTTTATTTTGGAGTCTGGATGCGGCACTGTGAAGCCACGGAGTCCACGCGATTTTAGGATGGACGGTGCTTCTTTCTACTTGCTGTAGCTCATCGAAACTGGTAGATTGATTGTTCATTTTGTTGTGAAGCCAGATGGATAGCACGAAAGTAAGTTTCTTGTTGATTTGCACCAACACAATCAGAGTGCTCGTATGCATAGTTTCTTTTCTTTTTTGAAACAGAGCAATGCATTAGTTTCTGTGACGCGGAGACGCACACGTGAGATGGTCATGTCATAATATACATGAGTATATTGTTGAATTATGTGGGCCTAGCCCATACAAGAAGAATAATTCCTAAATTAAATCTCAAAGGCCCACTCATGCAAAGGAATGTTGCATGTGAACTTTAGTACCATATTGCTAGTTCTAGGAGAGGAAGACCACCTTAAAGGGATGGTGCACTCCTAGTCACTTGAGGCATGTGTGGGAGAGAACTAGAGGAACACACGCGCGCTTCTGGCCTCGCCGGGCCGGCCGTGGCCGGCCGGGCCGGTCGCCGCCGGCAGCATGCAGCGCGCACGACACCCTGCGTGAATGGTCCGCCCAAATCGCGTCAGTGCTGCTTGACGCCGCTTCCTTTGCGCTTTATCTTTTGTTGTTTTGTGGCGGAGAATCCGATCGCTTCTGAGACTAATCCGCTTTGCCATTCTGAGTTATGGAAACGCGGCGGCGTCTTGATCACACGCCCTTATTCCTCCATAAATACCGAATCGCCGCCTCCATACGAGATTAGAAATCAATCTAGGTTTTCGCCTCTTCCATTGTATCGCGCCGTTTCTCGTAGTCTACTCCGCCCCGTCACGGCGCGCATCGCTGCTCGAGAGCAGGCGGTCTCGAACCGCCGCCCAAGTCTGCACCGAGAGAGGGCGAATAAGGTTTTTGGAAGCGCTCGCGCGATCGCTGTCGTAGCTCGCTCGTCTTCCTCGACGCTCGGCTTCGGCGAATCGTCATCGACTTCGTGTCATCCACACCGTGCCTGCAGTGTCACCATCGACAAACCGCGCAGAACAGAATCATCGGTACGTAACGGTCATGTTCTCCGTTTTAGATCTGTTCATGTTCCTTTTCTTGGTTGACATGACTAGATCTGTTATGCCTGTGATGGTTCTGTTATTTTGCGTGCATGATGCCATGATTAATTTATGGAATAAATTGAACCTACATGTGCTTATATGTTTAACAATCCAAAAACCTTATTATAGGCATTGTGGTCTTACTATGGTTGGATTTGCCGATGATCGAGGCCGAGAAGTTCTCCGGTGTGCACTTTAAGAGATGGCGATCGGGGTCACTGCGTGGCTTATCGCTATGAATGTATTCGGGTTAGTAATGGCAAGCCCAAGGTATTCTTGATGTCGAAAAGCGAAAGAATTCGAGACCGCCACTACTCTCTTTGTTGGATGCATTCTTAGTGTTCTTGCCGATCGTCAGGCGAGGTGTATATGCACATGATGACGCAAAGGAGTTATGGGATGCAATGAATTCCAAATACGGTGCTATCGATGCCAAGAATGACATGTATATCATGGAGCAATTTCATGACTACAAGATGGTTAATAACCGCTCAGAGTAGATCGGGCTCATGAGATACATCCATTGGCAAGGAACTCGAACTCTGAAGTGTGCCTTACCGACAAGTTTGTGGTCGATGTATTATTGCGAAATTACCTTCTTCATGGAGGAATTTGAACAAGACTCAAACACAAGAGACAAGAGCACTGTTGAGAGTCTAATTGGCTCTCTTGAAATTGAGGAGAAAGCTCGAAAAGGACGCGTGTCTAAGGGTGATGGAGGGCACCCAATGCCAATGTGGTACGAAAACCTCAAGCAAGAGCAAAGGGAAATTTGTCAAAGTCCAACGGACAACCAACTTCAAGAAGAAGAACAACAACAACAATCGTGATGATAGAACTTGCTTTGTGTGCGGTGAGCCCGGTCACATGGCCAAGAAGTGCCCACAACGCAAAGGAAAGAAGGCACTGTGAGGACAGACTTCTAAGTCGCCAACGTGACCATTGGCAAGATCGAGATGGGACCGAGTATGGTAATTTACCATCGTGTTCTTTCGGTTAGTCAATCTACCAACTAGTGGATTGATACAGAGCTAATGTACATGTGTGTGCCGATATTTCGTTGTTTTCCTCTTATCAGTCGCCCGATTCCTCCGTTCTAATGGGAATGGGTCACATGCTACTGCTCATGGTGTTGGTACGGTAGATCCAAGTTTACTTGAAAGATCGTGCGGTCAAGAACGTGCGCATGTCCCTTCTATAGACAAGAATCTCGTTAGTGGCTCCGTTTATGTAGAGACGGGCTTAAGTTGGTATTTGAGTCTAATAAAGTAGTCGTGTCTAAACATGGACATTTTATTGGTAAAGGCTATGAGTGCGGAGGCTTGTTCCGCTTTTCCTTCGCATTTTCGCAATAAAAGCGTGAACCATATTTGTGGGTGTGGATGATGAGGCTAACGCTTGGCACTCACGCCTATGTCATATTAATTTTGGTTTAATGTCTCGGCTTTCAAAGATGAATTTAATTCCAAACGTTTCCATCACCAAAGGTTCTAAATGCCATAGCGGTGTGCAATCAAAGCAACCTCGTAAGCCTCACAAGGCTGCCGAGGAGAGAAATTTGGCACCACTAGAACTCCTGCATTCAGATCTTTCTGAGATGAATGGAATGTTAACGAAGGGTGAAAAACGATATTTCATGACATTGATTGATGATGCAACTAGGTTTTGTTATGTGTATTTATTGAAAACGAAAAGACGAGGCTTTAGACTATTTTAGAATCTATAAGGCGTGGTTGAAAACCGATTAAATGAAAGATAAAAGACTTAGGTCGATCGTGGTGGAGAGTATTTCTCAAACGAATTTGACTTATTTTGTGAGGAACATGGCATTATACATGAGAGGACGCCTCCTTATTCTCCCGAGTCAAATGGGATTGCCGAAAGGAAAAACCGCACTTTGACTGACTTGGTGAATGCCATGTTAGACATCGCGGGTTTACCTAAGGCATGGTGGGAGGCTTTGCTAACGTCTAATCATGTATTAAATAGAGTTCCTAATGTAAATAAGGACAAAACACCATACGAGGTATGGATTGGGAGAAACCATCACTTTCTTATTTGCATACATGGGGTGCTTGGCGAAAGTCAATGTGCCAATAACTAAGAAACGCAAGCTTGGACCTAAGACTGTGGATTGTGTCTTTCTCGGGATATGCTAATCATAGTATTGCCTATAGATTTTGATAGTTAAAAGCGAGGTACCGACATGCATGTTGGTACAATTATGGAGTCTCGAGATGCAACATTCTTTGAGAATATCTTTCCAATGAAGGATACACATAACACTACTAGCCAACCCTCTCAAATAATTCCTAGCTCAATCACACCACCAACCTTTTGAACATACACATGAACTTGTCAATGAGGAGGATGATGGTGGAGCTCCTAGAAGGAGCAAGAGACAAAGGATAACCAAATCCTTTGGTGATGATTTCATCTTTACCTTGTGGACGACACTCCCAAGTCTATTTTAGAAGCATATGCATCTTCTGATGCAGACTACTGGAAGGAGGCTGTCCGTAGTGAAATGGATTCCATTATCACTAATGCAACCTGGGAGCTGACAGATAGACCTTATGGGTGCAAACCTGTAGGATGCAAGTGGGTGTTCAAAAAGAAGCTTAGGCCTGATGGTACTATTGAAAAGTACAAGGCTCGGCTTGTTGCCAAGGGCTACACTCAGAAAGAAGGCGAAGACTTCTTTGACACTTACTCACCTGTTGCTAGACTGACCACAATACGAGTACTACTTGCTTTGGCTGCCTCACATGGTCTTCTCGTTCATCAAATGGACGTTAAGACAGCTTTTCTTAACGGAGAGCTGGATGAGGAAATTTACATGGAACAGCCTGATGGATTTGTAGTAGAAGGTCAAGAAGGCAAGGTGTTAAACTGTTGAAATCTTTGTATGGTCTAAAACAAGCTCCTAAGCGGTGGCATGAAAAGTTCGATAGAAACAGTGACATCTGCAGAGCCATTGTCAATGAGGCAGATAAATGTGTATACTATCGCTATGGTGGGGGTGAGGGAGTTATTCTCTGCTTGTATGTGGATGACATCCTGATTTTTGGGACAAACATCAATGTGATAAATGAAGTCAAATTATTCTTGTCTCAAAATTTTGATATGAAAGATCTGGGAGTGGCTGATGTTATTCTAAACATTAAATTGGTTAGAGGTGAGGATGGGATTACACTTTTGCAATCTCATTATGTGGAAAAGGTCTTGAGCCGTTTTGGTTTTTCTGATAGCAAGCCTTCTCCAACACCTTATGATCCTAGCGTGTTACTTCGTAAGAATAAGAAAATTGCTAGGAATCAGTTGAATACTCTCAGATAATTGGCTCTCTTATGTACCTAGCTAGTGCAACAAGGCCGACATCTCTTTTTTGTGAGCAAGTTGAGCCGGTTTACATCTAACCTGTGAGATGATCACGGAAGGCACTTGAGCGAGTGTTGCGCTATCGAAAGGTACCTCGAACTTTGGACTTCACTATTGGGTACCCATCGGTCGGAGGGTTATAGTGATTCCAACCGATCTCGATCTCGATGAGATCAAAGCCACTAGTGGATATGTTTTCACTATTGGTGGTGGTGCTGTTTCATGGAGGTCTTGCAAATGCACCATTTTGACGAGGTCAACCATGGAAGCGTAACTTGCGGCACTAGACAACGCTATTGTTGAGGCGAGAATGGCTACGGATCTATTGATGGATCTACCTACGGTAGAAAAGCCGCGCTGCCTATCCTCATGAATCGTGATAATCAAACCGTTATCGCTAAAGTGAACAGTTCTAAGGATAATATGAAATCGTCTAGGCATGTCAAGAGACGATTGAAGTCTGTCAGGAAATTGAGAAACTCCGGAGTTATAACCTTGGATTACATCCAAACAACTAGAAACCTGGCAGATCCCTTCACAAAGGGACTATCACGAAATGTGATAGATAGTGCATCGAAGGAGATGGGTATGAGACCCATGTGAGTTATCTATGGTAGTAACCCAACCTATGTGATCGGAGATCCCGTGAATTAGGATCCGGAAAAACAAGCCATCGGGCTAATCGGAGGAGAGTAATTTCAACCTCTCTATGTGAAGATGCAATACTTAAAAAAACTGCAAGGCAGGTTGGTTAAGGCCTTAATGTGTTCCATTGGCTCTGGCGAAGACATTATCTGCGTAACGTTCTTGAAAGAACACACCTATATGAGCCCGATCGTTAGTCGCAGCCTATGAAGATTTTGGGAAATCTCCTACTAAGCTCATGAAGAGACCAAGGAGTATGACTTATACGCTCCAACCGAGGGGTAGCCTACTGGCGGCCTAGTATCAGTTAAGACTTCAAGTGAAGCTTGCTTGCACCAAACTTGCAATTCAAGGCATAGTCCATTGTTCAAGTTGTGAGTAAGTGTAGCTTGAGTTCTAGGTGGATGTTCAACCTTAATTGGTCTCCATCAAACACCGATATATAAACAAGACATTGGAATTCAGGAAAATCTCTGTGGGACTTTGAGATCTGGTGGGGGATTGTTGAATTATGTGGGCCTAGCCCATACAAGAAGAATAATTCCTAAATTAAATCTCAAAGGCCCACTCATGCAAAGGAATGTTGCATGTGAACTTTAGTACCATATTGCTAGTTCTAGGAGAGGAATACCACCTTAAAAGGGATGGTGCACTCCTAGTCACTTGAGGCATGTGTGGGAGAGAACTAGAGGAACACACACGCGCGCCGCCGCCCGCCCGGGCAGGCAGGCAGGGCGGCGCGGCGCACGACACCGCGTGAATGGTCCGCCCAAATCGGCAGTGTGCTTGACAGACGCCGCTTCCTTTGCTGCTTTGTGTGGCGGAGAATCCGGATCGGTTACGAGACTAATCCGCTTTGCCATCGAGTTATGGAGAACGCGGGCATCTTGATCACACGCCCTTATTCCTCCATAAATACCGAATCGCCTCCATACGAGATTAGAAATCAATCTAGGTTTTCGCCTCTTCCATTGTAATCGCGCCGTTTCACGTAGTCTACTCCGCCCCGCTCGTCGGCGCGCATCGCCGCTCGGAGAGCAGGTCTCCGAACCGTCGCCGCCAAGTCCTGCACCGAGAGGGCGAATAAGGTTTTGGAAGCGCTCACGCGATCGCTGTCGTAGCTCGCTCGCTCTTCCTCGACGCCGGCCGCGCGAATCGTCATCGACTTCGTGTCATCCACACCGTGCCTGCAGTGTCACCATCGACAAACCGCGCAGAACAGAATCATCGGTACGTAACGGTCATGTTCTCCGCTTTAGATCTGCTTCATGTTCCTTTTCTTGGTTGATATGACTAGATCCGTTATGCCCGTGATGGTTCTGTTATTTTGTGCATGATGCCATGATTAATTTATGGAATAAATTGAACCTACATGTGCTTATATGTTTAACATATATGACATTGGTATGAACCTGGAACGAATGCAACTATACGGAACATCTGCAGCTGTAGGTCCAACCTTGGGACCTCAGTTCTGAACATTCCCCTCGAAAAATCTACCTGCACTGCAATGCAAGGGGAGGAAAGGCTGGAAACAATCATTTTGAGCCTGATTCTTACATGCTCTTCGATGTGAAAAGTGAAATCTTAGGCTTCACATCGTCTTCAATCGTCGTTGGCATCTCCGAGGGCAGCCTCGCGCAAGTACTTGTCGGCCAGCTGCACCCTCTTGACGTTCTCCTGCTCCTCCACCAGCATCACGCCGTACTCCATCAGCTTGCTCAGCGTCACCTTCGGCGGCTCGAACGCCGGCAGCCCCTCGGCCGAGTTCACCAGCTTCCTCCCGACGTTCTCCACCCCGACCTCCGCTACCCACCTCCGCACCTCATCGTCGTACACCCTCGCCCTCAGCGC
This sequence comes from Ampelocalamus luodianensis, assembly GCA_036346255.1. Classification (NCBI taxonomy): domain Eukaryota; kingdom Viridiplantae; phylum Streptophyta; class Magnoliopsida; order Poales; family Poaceae; genus Ampelocalamus; species Ampelocalamus luodianensis. Next base: position 17,100,086 of record CM070622.1, on the reverse strand, counting down.
ACCGAAGAAATCTGCATGCGCCACAGCCACGTACTTGAAGTGTGAGTGCGGCAACGCAGTCAAGAATTAAGTTGGCAAATGCCGCAACGTACATACCGATGGACTGGCCGGGGAAGGCATCGACGAGCCTGGCGACGTCGTCCCGGTGGACGGCGTCGGCGCGGAAGATGCCGTGGCAGACGCCGACGCGGTCGGCGCGCGTGGGTGCCCAGTAGAACTTGTCCATGCGGCCGTCGCGGATGAGCGGCGCGTACAGCGTGGAGAAGTCGTTCCCGGTGACGACGACGGGCACGCGCGGGTTATCCTGCCTGTTGTACTGCCCCGGGAGCTGCACGTTCGTGGGGTTGTCCGCGATGTTCATCAGCGTCGCGTTCACCATCTGGTTGTTCACCGTGTACTGCGTCGCGCCGCCCATCCGACCCGCGCCGGCGTCCAGGTCGTTGATGAACAGTGCGCACATCTTCCCCTTCCGGATCATGTCCGCCGCCTCCCGGTACCTCTGCCTGATCAGCTTCGCCGGCTCCCCGGCGCTGCCGCTCTCCAGCTCACCGGCACTCATCATGATAGGACTGACGGGCGCAACCGTACAACAATTAACACTTTGTCTGCCCAGAGTTAAGCAGAGAGATATGCTTATAGCAGGAAATAAATTTGAGAGGGTGGTGTTGCACTTGCATACTTGATGCCCATCTTGGCAAAGACGAGCTCGCATTGGAAGGACTTGCCCTGGCCCTTGCCGCCCCAGATGCCGAGGATGATGGGCACCTTGATACTGGGCAGGTTCATGAAGTTTTTGGCGATGTGGACGACCACCTTGTCCATGAACGCCGGCGCGATGTAGTACCCGTCCACCGTGTTGTCCAAGGCGTACCTGTCACACGAACGTCGCAACCGTTTGCTCGTCTGCGAGCATCTGAAAATTCTGTGCACAGAAAACAACACGTAGAGCTTACTGCCGCAGGCCCTGGCTGACGTACTCGTGGGAGCTCATGACGGGGACGTGCGTGCCGCTGCCGAGGGGGGCCTGGAAGAGCGCGTCGGCGAGGCCCTTCCCCCTGGCGATGTCCTGCTGGTCGTCGGACGTGTCCAACGCCAGGCCCGCCCATCGGTCCTTGTCGGTCTGCCTCACCTCGTCGAGATCCGGAACGGCAGAGGCCTTCAAGCTCCGGCCGGACGCCGGCCTCGCCTTGCCGCGGTGCACACCGGATCTGGAAACTAGTCTCTCGGCTGGGCCTTTGCCGCGAAACGCGGAGCATGGCAGTGCTCGTGGACTCGTGGTGCCATGAGTCCCCAGCTGCACATAACTGTAGCATTAGTAAAATTGCAGCTTGCGACAGAAAAGTGTAATAGCGTTCACCGTGAGCTTAGGAAACGTAGCCATCCTGTGCTTGTTCGTTCACTCTATTGTGTAACGAGTAGAGAACAGCTAGCTAGGAGTACTAATATATGAGAGACGCAACGATGACAACAAGATGGAGCAGTATCTAATTTAACTTTCTTGTTGTCATCAACGCGAACAATGACCGAAGAATTGGCTCATTAAACCGGCACCCCTCCAAGTTCTATGGGGTTGTATGTATCTAGTGCGTATAAATATTTTTGTTGGGAAAAAGACGCGCGCATAGTTCAACTAAAGGAAAAGAAAAGAACTCGAAGATCATTGACGGTGGTGATTAGCCTTAACTTCTTCTACCTTGCGCCTCGAAAGCATTACATAGAGTTCCCTAATCCAGAGTATTAAAGACGAATTCAATCTCTGGAAGAAGGCAGGCCCGCTCGGTCGTCAGGTTGAGTCGCAACTCGCAAAACAATCTACTGTAATCGTTTCCTTGGCATTGTTATTGTTGCCGTTGGTCGGGCTAGCTGTAATCTGTAGCAGTAGGTTCGGTAGTAGTTTTTAACTGTAGCAGTAGAGTAGTGGTAGTGCCGGGCCTCTAATCCGCGCTCTTTTTTTTTCTTCTTTCTTTTCTTTCCGTTTGTCTACCTTGTTGTTATTAAAAAATATTATATAATTATAACCTGTCTAAATTAGCTCCTCTAATTAATGTCTAGATCATCTCCTCTAATTGAGGATCCTGTAAACTTTTCTATCTGTACTCTTGCCTGACCATATATGAAAAACCACTCCGGCCTATTAGACTGTGCGGTGTTTACGCCATGTTCTTTCCTTTCTACATGGTATCAAATTGGTTTCCATCCTAATTTACTTCTGCTGCACACCGATCGTCGCTCCCAGCCTGCGCCTATGTCCGGCAGCCATGGCTACCACAGGCGCCCCCTCCGGCTCCAGCACCGTCGACACCTCACGACCGTCGCGTCCACGACCATCGTCAACCCCAACTCCACCATCGTCGTCCGGACACATGTCCCCATCCTCCTCGACCTCAAGACCCGAACTACCACAAGTGGTCCTCCTTCTTCAAGTCCATGTGTGGTAAGTTTGGGCTCTTCTCCCACATCAACGGCTCGGCTCCGGCAACTCCCACCAACCCCCTCTGGATCCAAGCGGACTACTCCGTCTTGAGCTGGCTCTACGGCTCTATCGCCGACGACATCCTCGACGTCATAATGGAGCCCGATCAGACAACCCGTGACCTCTGGGTCGCCATCGAGGCCTTGTTTTGCAACAACAAGGAACCTCGTGCCATCTTCATCAGCAACCAATTCCACTCACTGGTTCAAGGGGATCTCTCCGTCTCGGAATACTCCCAGCGCCTCAAAATGCTGGCTGATTCCCTAAGCGACGTCGGCCATGCCTTCTCCGAACCGCAGCTTGTCCTCGACATGCTTCGTGGCCTCAATCCCCGCTTCTCCAACACTGACGACGACATCGCCAATGCTACCCCGTTCCCCTCCTTCACCAAGGCACGCTCCATGCTCGCCCTTAAGGAACTGCGATTGGCCAATGAAATCAAGGTCGCCTCTGACACCACCCTCGTCACGTCCGCATCCTCTTCTCCTTGCGGGTCGGGTGGGTGTCGTGCATCAGCACCCAGCGTGCCATCGGTTTCGGCACAAACCGGCGGCGACCGTGACTTCAAACGCAGTGGCAAGAACTGCCGAAACAAATCGAACGGCAGCTCGTCCACATCATCGTGCGCTCCACCCGCGATGACCCCGCAGCCCGCCGGCCAATGGATTTGCTACAATCCTTGGGTGGTCGCCCCCGGAGCGGCCATTTGGCGTTCGTCGCCTCAAGGTTCGGGCATCCTCGGCCCTTAATCGCAGGCCCACACCGTCTTCGCGCCGTCACAAGTGTCTCCACCACCGGCGCCGACATAAGATCAGGTCGGCCTCATTGCCGCCATGAACCAGCCTATTGTCCATGGCCCCAAAAACTAGGTTATGGACACTGGTGCCACCTCACACATGTCCTCCAACGGTGGTATAATCCTTTTCCCCTACCTCCCTCTCATTTTGTTGTCACCGTTGGCAATGGATCCAATGTTCCAGTCGTCTCTCGTAGTCACTCTGTTCTACACACAAACTCATTTAAATTCCTTCTGAACAATGTTCTCATTGTCCCTTCTATTGTTCGTAATCTTCTTTCGGTTAGACAATTTACACGTGACAATCATTGTTCCATTGAATTTGACTCGGGTTTTTCTGTTAAGGACCCCCGGACCCGGAGCGTGATTCTTCGCTGCAATAGTGCCAGCGATCTCTACACCTGGACACTAGCCGCCCCCACCACTGCAGCATATGCCCACCTCGCTACTTCATTCAGTCTTTGGCACCAGTGTCTTGGCCATCCCGGTCCGGCTGTTCTCAACAATTTACATAATTCGTCCCTCATTTCATATTATAAAGTAGATCACTCTCTTTGCTATGCCTCTCAACTCGGCAAACATGTGTGTCTACCTTTTACACATTCCAGTTCTCGCACCTCGGTGTCCTTTGAATTAGTTCATTGTGATGTGTGGACATCTCCTATTGCTAGCACTTCGGGTTTTCAATACTACTTTTGATTCTTGATGATTTTTCTCACTTTTGTTGGACTTCTCCTCTTAAAAAGAAATCCAAAGTCTATCACCACATTGTTCATTTTTCTAACTATGCTAGCACACAATTCGGTTTGCCTCTCAAATCCATTCAGGCAGACAACGGCACCAAATTTGTGAACCACACATCGACCCAATTTTCCTCCTCTTGTGGCATTGTCTTACGTCTTTCATGCCCCTATACCTCACCGTAAAACGGGAAGACAGAACGTACTCTCCGCACTCTCAACAATGTGGTATGTACGCTCCTGATGCACGCCCACATGCCGCCACCATACTGGGCCGAGGTGCTCGCAATAGCCACTCACCTTATCAATCGCCGCCCTTCCTCCTCTATTCAAAACTCCATCCCCTTTGAGTTACTTTACCCTATCCGTCCCATATATAATCATCTTCGGGTTTTCAGCTGCCTTTGCTACCCGAATCTCTCATCAACCACCCCTCACAAACTCGCTCCTCATTCGGCCACCTGTGTCTTTCTCAGTTACCCCAGCTCTCACAAAGGGTACCGATGCCTTGACCTCGCCACCAAACGACTCATCATCTCTCGTCACGTTGTCTTCAATGAAACTTCATTTCCCTTTGCTCACTGTGACCCCCCCACCCCCGATCTCGTCATCCAGCACCTCACTGGACTTTCTCCTTGATGATCCCGTCGCGTCGGTGCTTCGCACTATAGCAGCACCAGCTCCCACCCTTCGTGCGACAGCTCCATCACATAGTGATGTTGAGCGATCGCGCCCAGCACACACGGTTGCTCCGTCGTTCTACAACGTCGAGCAACTGTGCCCAGCCCTCCGTGCCCGCCTCAGAGTGAGTTCGTACCACACCCAGCCGCGCCTGCGCCGGTCGCGCTCGCGTCGCCTCACCGCCTGAGCCACTCCTGGGCGCGCCCGTGTTGACCTTGGCTACGCCTGCACCTATCCAAGTTGCGTCGGCGCCACCTGGTCCGGTCCCACCGCTACCAATGCAGGCACACTCGATGTGGACACGCGCGGCCTCCGGCATCGTCAAGCCAGTTGGCCACCTCAACTTGTCCGTTGTGCACTCCTCAGTTTCCTTTATCCCGTCGAATTACCACAACGCACTGGCAGACCCCAACTGGCGTGCCGCCATGGCAGAGGAGTTCCACGCTCGTCACCAACAACACTTGGAAGCTCATTCCTTGCCCCGTCAGCGCAAACGTCGTGGCGGGCAATTGAATCTTCAAGCACAAGTTCCACTCCGATGGCACTCTCGCCCGCCACAAAGCGTAGTGGGTCGTGCGTGGATACTCGTAACAACATGACATCGACTATGACAAGACATTCAGCCCAGTGGTCAAACCATCGACCGTTCGGGTTGTCCTCAGCATCGCGGCCTCTCGCTCCTAGCCCATCCATCAGTTCGATGTCAAGAATGTCTTTCTACATGGCAATCTTAAGGAGACCGTCTAGTGTCAGCAACCGTCAGGTTTCGTCGACCCTTCCTCACCAGACTATGTGTGTCTCCTTCGAAAGTCACTCTATGGTCTCAAGCAGGCGCCCCACGCGTGATATCAGCGGTTTGCCACCTATCTTCGTCAACTCGGCTTCGTCCCTTCCACCTCGGACACGTCTCTTTTTGTTCTCAAAGATGGAGACAATGTGGCTTACCTGCTGCTCTCCGTCGACGACATCATCCTCACCGCCTCCTCCAGCCCTCTGCTTCGGCGCCTTGATCAACAACTCCACTCCGAGTTTACGATGACCAACCTCGGCGACCTCCACTTCTTCCTCGGCATCTCCGTCACGTGTTCCACGACTGGCATCTTTCTCTCCCAGCGCCAGTACACTGTGGACCTTCTCCAACGCTCTGGCATGGTCGAGTGTCACCCTATCACGACTCCAGTTGACACTCATGCCAAGTTGTCCACACATGACGGTGCTCCTGTAGACAACCCAACCGAGTATAGGAGTATGGCCGGTGCTCTCCAGACTCCAGTACCTGACTCTTACTCAACCGGACCTGGCCTACGTTGTTCAACAGGTCTGTCTCTTTATGCACGATCCGCGGGAAACTCATCTCTCCTTGATCAAACGTATTCTGAGATATGTGAAGGGCACCCTCGACATCGGCCTCCACATTGGGACCACCTCAGTCAACTCCATCACGGCCTACTTCGATGCAGACTGGGCGGGCTGTCCGGATTCCAGGCGTTCCACCTTCGGCTACTGCGTATATCTTGGCAATAACCTTATGTCTTGGTCCTCAAAACGCCAGACCACGGTATCTCGCTCCAGCGCAAAAGCAGAGTATCGTGCTGTTGCCCACGCAGTCGCTGAGTGCTGCTGGCTACGACAGCTTCTTCAGGAGTTGTATATCCCAATTGCTTCCACGACCGTTGTTTACTGCGACAATGTCAGTGTCGTCTACATGTCCTCCAACCCAGTTCAACATCGGCGCACGAAGCATATTGAGATCAACATCTATTTTGTCCGCGAAAAGGTCTCCCTTGGGCATGTTCGAGTTCTTCATATACCCTCATCCCACCAATTCGCGGACATCATGACTAAAGGCCTGCGTGTACAATTGTTCAATGATTTTCGGTCTAGTCTTTGCGCCCGAAATCCTCCCGATGTGACTGCCGGCGGGTATTAGAGATTATTGTATAATTGTAACCTGCCTAGATTAGCTCCTCTAATTCCTGCCTAGATTAGCTCCTCTAATTAATGTCTAAATTATCTCCTCTAATTGAGGATCCTATAAACCTCCTCATCTGGGCTCTTGCCTGACCATATATGAAAAGCCACCCCGGTCTATTGGTCTGTACGGTGCTTGCGCCATATTCTTTCCTTTCTACGGTTGTTTCTTTGTTTCGTTCTTGTTTTTTTTTTTTTTGGTCTTAATGCACTGACATAGAGGAAGAAAAACATTACATTGAGTTCCCTAAAGAAAAGCATTATATAGAGGAAGAAAAGAAAAACCAGTACAGTTCCAAGAATATTCAATACAGGAAAGTATCACGTGCAAAATATTCTGTATGAAGTTCCGATTTCCACCCGTTGGTGAAGGCCACATGATAGTTGACGTGTGGGGTGCATCAATGGATATTCGTCAAAGCTATTTTCTTACTACGCCATGTGTTTAGCACTTCTCTTTTCAATGATTCAACCTCCACGCACATATTTCAAGAAGATCCGACGGCTCCTACACTTTGTCCAATCCGATCGGAATCTTGGCGCCGTCCCACCCGTTGTGCCGCTGGCCTTTCGATCGGAAGCGGTTGCTGGAAGGGAAAACGAACAAACGTTACAATGAAAGCCGAACCCGGAACGAACCGCGCACCAATCCCTCCCCACCGTCCGCGCGCGCGCCTCCTCCAAACGCGGCCGCCCTCCCATCACACGCCGCCCTTTTATACCACTCCACGTACGCGCCCCCATGCACGCAGTGTTTCCCGCACAAGCTAGCCAACGGAACCCGACCCGAGGCGAGTCGCCACGATAGAGAAGAAGATCGCGGTCAGCCAAGTCCACGCGCGCGCCGATCGATGGAGATGAAGCTGTCCAGCTCCGGCGAGTTGCTGGGCTCGAGCGCCGTCTGCAAGAAGCGGCCGCCGGGCCGGCTCCAGAAGCACGCGCCCGCGTCGCTGCAGGTCGAGCCGGCCCCGGGCGCCCAGGCTCCCGCCGCCGCGTGGGGCGACGGGAGGACGCCGATACCGCTCCTGTCGCCGCTCATCGTGTCGCCGGCGCCGGCGTGGGAGGCGGACCAGGCCGGGATCAGGAGGGAGGGCGTGCAGGGAGGAGGGGGTCAGGCCGAGGGGAGGAGCGGTGGAGAAGGTGGCAGCGCCGCCCGGCACGGCGCTCATGGCGGCTGCAAAGGGGAACGCCAGGTGGATGACGCCGCGAAGGCGCCCGCGCCCGGCGGGGTGTGGCGTCACCCGGCGCTGCCGGCGCCGGTGGCGGAGCAGGCGTCCCTGGTGCCGTTCTTCCAGTCGCAGTGCGCGCTGGAGGTGCGCAACGCGCAGCAGTGAGGATCCAGGGGCATTCATAACCAGGCGACCGGTTTGTTCGTACGTGCGCAAGGCTTAGCCGTGACGGTCGAAGCCACCGACGTCGCACGCTTGGATGCACGCGACCACGCGTGACGCGTCCGTGCTCTCGTCGTTGCTTCCTGTCCTCCTGGCGCAACTCGTCCTACTCTCTGCTAGCTTGGTCTTGTATAAATGTGGTTGTGGTTCCTTCTTTGTGTATATGGCAATCCTCTCGATCGGTTCGAGCGATTATTACCCATTTGTGTGTCACTTGTTGACATGATCTAATAAAGCGATGGCACAATCCAATTCCAGTGTCCCCAGCGTCGTCTGTTCTGTTCCAGATTTAGATCATGGCATAGTTGTAGGCTGCGGATGCATTAGGTCCAGGCATTGCAGAATGAACTCCTGACAGGATGGAAGGAAACGCAACCATCACGAATTCACACGCTTAGTCCCAATTGTGTTCCAATGTAAGAAGCTCTACAATGTCGAGGAAGAAGCACGAGCCACGAGGATCTATCTATCTATCTTCTATCTATCTAGCGATAGAAAAAGAAGTCATCACGTTCGCTCTCAAGAGCTAGAAATTCTCACGTTAATCAATGAAAAAAGAGAAATATCTATACCATTGATTATGGTCGATCCAGATTAAACGAAAGAGTCCATGTCAAGTATAATTAGAAATATGAGTCCATCTCAAGTACAATGCAAAAATAACTAAAATTCGAAATATAAAATAAAATAAATAATTTAATTTTGATACCAATTCCTAAGTAAACTCACTAGATAAACATAATTCGGAATATTTTTTTTAAAAAAATAGTAATAGGATTAGTATACGAATTCCAGCAAAAAAATAAATGAAATTCGGAATAAAAAATAAAATAAAATAAGTAAATTGATTTCGATGTGAATTCCAAAGTAAAATCACCGATAGCTGTAATTGGATTAATATACGAATTCCAACAAAAATAAATAAAAACAAGGATAAAAATAAAATAAAATTTGCAATTTGATTTCCATATGAATTACAAAGTAAAATAAATAAATAAATAAAATTCAAAACAAAAAAATCACCAATTTGATTTTCATACGAATTCCTAAATAAAAATAACTCGGAATAAAAATTGAACCAAAAATAGAAATTGGATTAGTATACAAATTTCAACAAAAAATAAATTGATTTTGGAATAAAATAAAATTAGCATTTTGATTTCAATACGAATTCCAAAGCAAAATCTGTAAATAAATGTAATTCGACATAAAAAAAAATTAACAGTTGGGTTAGTTTACGAATTCCAACAAAAAAATAATTGAAATTAGGGACAACAAATAAAAAGAAAATTTGTAATTTGATTTTCATACAAATTCCAAAGTAAATATCTTAATAAGTAAAATTTGAATAAATTTAATATAAGTTATAATGAGGATATCATGAATGGTGTCGGAGAAGACAACGAAAGAGTGTAATAGCGTCGATCTGTCCTACAAGGAGATATTGATTCACAAGAAAGCAAATAATCAAGGCAGTGATGGCGAAGATGAGAACAATTACATGCTGCTCACCTTAGCTGTTTGATAAGGATAATGTTGTGCTGCTCGTTGGAGCCGTTGAAAAAAAAGACCAGAGTCAAAGGAGCCAAGTGCTATGACGACAAATGGTGAGCATCAATGTTGTTAAAGAAGTCAATGGCCAAAGAAACTCGATAATAGAGAAGGCATAACAAAGAGGAGATGAAGTTTTGGATTAAAGACGGGCTATCGACGATATGTGATCATTGGGTAACTAGGAGTATACCATCGTTGGTAAGTGACATGGCACCATCAGTGATGACGAGAAGATTCTTCATATCGTTATATAACGACTAAGGCGGACATACCGACATCAATGAAGATGGGAGGTTGTCGTAATTAGTAAGGAAGCAACATCGTTGAGTTGAACAACATCGGAAAAAAAGGAGCAACCAACACAGCAGAAGAAGATATCGAGTATGTATAACATCATGCATGTGTATATACATGTATGCATCCTACAAATAGAAGTATGGACGTACAAAAACAAATGAGCAAAGAGCTCGGAGTAGAGATAGTGCAATGGTAAGGAATAGACTTGGGACCAATGGAGAGAATGTGACGGGTGTCCCACCAGGGATCCACAATATTTGTACGCATATACGTGTAGATGTTACAATGATCATCATTGAACGATAATTGAAGAGAAATGGAAGATAACTATATGGTAAAGTATTGCATTAGAAGATGTAGCAGCTGAGAGATATTGATTAAAAATTAGGCTTGATATTAGAGGTAGAAGCAGAAAAATTGTGATAAGGAGAAGAGATAGAAGACACACAGTTCAGTAGGGCAACCAACGTAAATGAAGATAAGTTCAAGGTAGGTCGCTCATAGTGCATCGGTATATACGTGGACAATGTACTCTAATACCATGTAAACTAATAAGATAATTTTGTTGCACACATAAGCAATGTATTGCTTGAGATTAATAGATGTACATATGCATATAAATATTTTAAAAAAGAGTTAAAAGCATGCAACTACATGATGCATATATAATAGAAAGTGGTTAATTTATTATACGCATAATTTTCTTCTATTAAAACTCATACTTCAATTACGTTATTCAAGTTGCATTTTTCTTCAAGTTTCTATTGTTATTTTCTAATATTTATAATATCTTAAAAATCTAAATAGCTACAAGATACAAAAATATATTATTAAGCATGTAAGTCATACCATTTGTCACTACAAACTTTAAAACAAATCTAGCAACGCAAATAATCGGACCACCCTGCTAATTGTGCATAAAAATAACACTCCTGCAGAACCCTGCACAATCCAACCATTCACCTGCAGCAATATATATTGGGAGCAACCTCTGCCGCAACGCCCTTCGTTTCATTGCTCCAGCTAACGATTAGAGTGTCTACAAAAGAGGAACTTGGAATTTAAACAGAATACAAGTTGGTCATCACACATCCAGAGCACAATTTGGCAGTAGAATCGCCAGATATATATAGTACAGTCTACTCTTCGCCTACGGATTACTTCTAACAACAGCTCGAATCGATGCACGCTAGGCTAAGGGCACTCTGAAATTATCCTGCATATTAGCACATCATTACTGCAGCTGTCTTGACAGTGTACTGCGCCACGACAAAACACCATTGGCTTCTCTCAAACTCCTCGCCCTTCTGTACTCAATTTCTACATCTGAGCACGACTGGCCAGGCGGAACTTTCTTCCTGACTTCTATGGGTTTGAGAGATATTTCATCCCTCCCCTTTCTGAAAGGATGACAATCTTTCGCAGTCCCGTCATCTTCAGACAGATGCCCCCCTTTTGTTCCTGCAATATGAGGATAGGGATATAATAAGAGTGCAGAAACAGAAACCCAACATCAATAGGGCATTGCAAATTGTCCCATCAAAATCTGGGTGTAACTGCGTGTTGATAAAAGGCAGTAGATTTCAGGTTACAGAGTAGTACATTTCAAATTACCGAATAATTGTTTGCCGCATCAATTAGCAAGGAAAATCAGAGTCCTGATGATTATAGTACACCAAGATACAAGTGAATGGGTGAGGTAAAAAGTCACGAGATTTACCTTTGAATATATCCAAGTGCAGCACTTTATGTGGAGAGCCATTGGAAAGCTGGTCTTCTGATTTCTCTTTTACATTGAACGGTGATTTCTCCCCCTTCTGAACCTCGTTAGGCAGATCATTAAACGGGCACACCTCAGTAGCAGGGCCACTGTTTCCAAATGGGGATATACTGAATCCCTCATCAAGCGCATCTGGTATCTCCACATAAGGTTGAGTTGTAACGATCTCGTCTGCACTGAATCCAAAAGATGCTCTGTATGCTTCAACCTCCTCAGCATCTTGCTTGTCCCTTGAGACACTAAGCCTCCCACCATTATATGGAAATGTCTGCTGAGCCTGATCCAGGTAGAACTGAGCAGATGCAGCTGGCCGAAAGAAATTGCTATCTAACATGTAGTTTCTAGGGGCAGCTGAATCAAGCCCAAAAATATTGGACGGTGAAGTCCTGGAATACGGTGTGTCACAGGCAGATCTAGAAGTCTTCCACTGTGCAGTAGGGACCTCTTGCTCAGGGATGGGTGAAGCCCTGGAATATGGTGTGTCACAGGCGGACCTAGATGTCTTCCAATGTGAAGTAGGAACCTCTTGCTCAGGGATAGGTGAGGAAAGACCGGTCCTTGGAGTTGCTGAAGCAGGTGATATGAGGCTGCTAGAAGGGCTCTCTGGGTAAAGTGGGTAAGATGCCTGCAGTCCTGAACCACCAGAATATGTTGTTGATAAGTAAGGCATGCTGTGCACCTTGCCAGCAGTTTTAAGATCCATAGATGACGAAAGAAACCGAGCATATGGAACATCTGGAGAGGAGGGGGTAGTTGCATGTGCTAGTTCAGGTGGAGGGGTCAGTGGTGCTGTGGAAGGCTCAGTTGTGTAAGTTGAAAAGACTGGAGGTGAGACAAGCTGAGGTTCATTAGCATATGGCCCAACAGCGAACATATTAGACGTTGGGCCACCAGGAGAGTTTGCAGATATTGATAGGAAGCAATTAGGTGACTGAGCAGTCGATGGAAGTGCGGAGTTTGAGAAGGATGCTGGCGATGATGGTGGAGCAAGAAGAGATAAATTCAGAGCCACATTTTGGTTGGAATTGCCACCAGATTGGAGAGCATTTCCGCGACTAGTTGATGCATTCCCATCAGGTATACGTGCTGCAGGAACTATACGCTTTCCACCCTTCTGCGATCCGAAACATGACAAGCCGGAAAAACAGCCAGCCCATCTACTCCGCTGTCAAGCATAGAGAAACATGTATCAGTACAAGTACATGCTTTTAGCTGTTGCTGGAAACAGAAATAAAAACACCCGGCAAGAATTTGGTAAAAATACATAAAATTAACTCCACAAATGAATCAAGAACTAGTTTAGAGTTGAAAGAAGTCAAACAATGTACTAGTTCATTCAACGATGAAATTTCATAGGACTATTCAACTTTGCCCTGATGATTTAGTCTGCATAGACAGAAAACATCATTGTTTCATTATTGATCATGGAAAGGAAAATTAGACTGAACTTAGTATAGAAATACATAAGCATAAAAGGCTGTGATACAATAGAACTTATAAAATGTGTTGTCATCACAGCATGTATTTCGCAAGAATGAAGGTCTTCAAATGAAAAAAGATCCTAGCATGAAAAGCAACAGAGTTTATGCTTCTATCATCCAGTAAGGGCTTTCCAAAGTGGAAGACTACTTTGCCCCAGACGGCCCTGACCTCAACTCTAAACAAAATAGTATGTATGTAAGGCCAAATCCATCAGTTATGTCTACATTATCTATGAAGGGAATGCTCCAGGTGGTGCTGACGCAAGACAATGTTATGGAATCTTCGCAATTACTGAATGAGTGCAAAATGCATGCAATTCAATATGGACCAACAACAAAAAGAATAGTCAATTCAACAAATTATTCATAAAGGAAGCAAGCGCTTAGTACTAAAGCATAATTATTGGGGTAAAGATGCCCCAGTTGCAAGCTGCAACAACTACTGGCCAGTACAGTTCGTACTTAGTACGCAAAGGCTGTGCCCATCTAGGTCGTCAAGGCATTTGCAGGTACTCGTCCGCTTATCTAAAGCAAGCAACACAAAAGAGTAGCTAAAGCTTAACTGATTGCATACAAGAGAACAGTAGAACACGTAAGTGTATATACCCTATCCTGCTGTGGTGGTTGGGAGTGGAATCTGGCGTCGGCCGAGCCGGCCGCCGTCGCTGCAGCATTGATGGCAGCTGCGCCATTCGCCGGCCTGATGCTGCTGCCGCCACCGCCACTACTGCTCCCCGGTGTAGCCATTTCTGATTGAACCTGCGGTTGCTTCCGATCACATTATCCGTAGCCCAAGCAAGACTTCCCTTACGGATCCCAGGATCCTACCTGAGTTCGTGGAAAATAAATTACAAGCAGTCAGGATCCAAAATAGTTAATTACAGTACGGAACAGAGAAGATCTCCAGGAAAAAGGTACAGGGTGCAAAAGAATCCACAAGGATAAGCTCCAAAAATTGCACAGAGCAAACAAGAACAGAGAGGTCACTGAACAGCTGAGTAGCTCGAAATCAGAAATTAGCACCAAATTTCTTCATAAACCTTGCTAAATTGCGCCCGCATTATCCATGGAGGTTCCAAAAACCGCAAGAATTTTGCAAGGAAAAAATACTTAAGCTCAAATGCCACACACCCCGAGATCCCCCTTTCCGCTCCACAAACCAGTTCCAACCACACAGATCAAGCGCGCACAATGCTTAAAACCACGGATAAACCAAGAGGAGGGTGGAGCTACCACCCCACCGAACGATAGATCCCTCGTTACCCCCGCAAGAAAACGAAGCGAAATCGCAAGCAAACGCCGCAGAGAAGCAACGACAGGTCGCAGCAATTGACGCTGCGCGGAGCAGAGCCGGCGTACCTCGAGAGGATCGGACGAATCGGAAGGGAATGCGAGGCGGACGAAGGCGCCGGTGAGAAGAGGTCCGGAGGGAAGAGGGGGGAGTGAGAGAGGGGCAGATCAGGGAGAGGTGTGAGCTGGGTGTGAGAGAGATGTGAGCAAGCAAGCAAGCAGGAGTGAGAGAGTACAGGGGGCAGGGCCCAGGGGGCTTCTTTTTCGCCTTTTTCTTTTCTTTTTTTTCGTTGGTACCACGATTTGCCCGTGAAGGGTGGAAATGAGCCCGGCCTGAACGTGCCATGTCCGGCTCGGCTCTGCTCCGCTGAGGTCACGGGAAAAAAAGGCCTCCCCGTCAGGGTCGGTAGCGAGCCAGCGCCAGCTCGGTTTGGCTCACGAGCTGCCTACTACTAGGGTCGCGCAAACGAATCGGACATTCTATCTTATATTTTTGTTGGATACGATCAGGATATAAATATGAATTCGAAGTATTCGGAGTTTCGAATATGGTACTGTCAGGACGAATATATGATGGATTCGAGTCGGAAAAGAATAATATAGACGGATAGTATACACATACAGAACGAAATATATGTTGAACCATTAACACCATCGCTTCAACTATTCAACATGAGTACACACATAATTATCACACAGACGTTCATTGCAACACAGGCTTCCTTTTGTCGGGACGAGACTCGGTAGCAACTAGCACCTCCCTTATGGCATATACAACAGTTTGTCTCTGGTCTCTAAACATATCCATGTCATCAACCAACAATACCAGAGACAGCTACTCCACCAATTTGTCTCTTAGCACTGGCCCACATAATAAACACAACAATATTTTATAATTTTTCTACCATTGGACCCACACGTCAGCTTCACCATCTACTACTAAACACCCTCTCTTACCTCTCCCTTGGTCCTCTCCAACCAGCTCGCCGTCCTCATCGATCCTCGCCGTCGCCCTTCCCCAACCGCCAAGCTGCAACACCCAGCGACGCCACCACTACCTCCCTCGTCGTCCTCCCCCTCCGCCGCCCTCCTCCCGCGTCGCCGCCTCATCCTCCCTCGCTGACCACATCAGCGCCATCTCTCACCGCCTCCTCTCGCCGCTCTCCTTCGCCACTCCTCGCGCGCAAATCGATGCGATGTGACGGCGTGATCTGCCGATCCGCCGGATCCGACGGCAGAGGTCGTGGCTCCGGCGGCGAGAGGCTCGTGTATGATTCCGGATATCCGATCAGATAATATCGGCTACCCGCCATCGATGTTATTCAATTGGATATTAGCTCTCCCGATTTCATTACCGAATTCGAGACTGACTGTCTCGTATAGATACCGAATCCGGTCAAATACTGAATTCCCTTCCAGAATTCGGTATCGATTGGATTATGTATTTGATTGGTCGGGAATTACCCGTACCATTTGCATCCCTACCAACCAATGATGGGTGCAGAGGTTAGCAAAAATGTAAACTTCTCCCATCGGCGAAACTAAAATATGGGAGGATTGCTAAAGCTAGAAGAGCATTTTGGGAGACATGGGTCGGACATCCCTCAGGAGGGATAACATTACGGCGGCGACGAGGGGAAACAGTGGTACATCGATCCCTCGACCTAGCCCTGGAACTCATGTAGGATGATCATCGGCGAGGTGACAAGGGTAGTGGTGGTGTTGCAAATCACAAGAGGAGGTGAAACCATAAATGATAAAAAAAAAACGGGTGACAAAAAAGGAAAGGGTGAGGAAGAGGAGCATAGTACTAGCTATAGAGCTGTCCAAATGGGTCATGCCGCCCAGGCCGGACCGAAGCACGGAGCTATTGGCTCGGTCTGAGCACAACACAACCTGACTAGGCATGCCGTGCTTGAGTCGCACCCCAGCCTAGCGGGCCGGGCCGGCACGACCGGTGCTGAGGAAGAGGAGGCCGAGAGACGACTGGGCTGGCACGACACGACCCGAAAGGGTGGCGTGTCGTGCCTAGGTAGGCACCCCGGCCCACGGTCTGGCATGGCACAACTCGATTAGTTAGCCAGGCTGGCCACGCCAGGCCTAATTGGGCCCGTGTCGTGTCGTGCGCGTGCCGGGTGGCCCATATGGCCACCACTAACTAGCTATGACAAGATAGAGATGGGCCAATAGGGCGGTGACACACTATGGTGGCATACTGGCATTGACGACGGATGGTGGTTCTAGACTGTTAGGGTTAGGAAAGAAGGATATTTACCGGATAGGTCGAGTTGTTAGAAGGGGATTGTATGCACAATAGGTGTTGGTGGTAACATATGTGGAATGAGGTTTCAGGAGGAAGAGAGGCAAACATATTAGTAAAGGACTAGTAGGGTGTAGGGCTGGAAACGAGCCGAGCTCGGCTCGCTCAAGCTCGTTTCCAAAATAGGCTCGGCTCGTTTGGATCACGAGCCAAAATGGTGGCTTGGCTCGACTCGTTCGGAGGCTCGAGCCGGCTCGCGAGCTAGAGCTTGTGGCTCGACTCGGCTCGCAAACACTCAGACACTGAGAGAGATCATGCAATTTAGCACATTCCAGCTGCAGAACAACAGCTGAAGAAAGACCTAACTATTCTAGGAACTCCATTACAAGTTTACAACTGGGGTCAGTCCAAGGACATCCAAATGGAATTGCATAACAGCCATAAAAGAGCAACACTACAATTTCTACAAAGGAATTGCATAACAGCCAGAAAAGAGCAATCTTTGCATGTCTACCAACTACCAACAGGCAGCAGTGTGAAGCATCCATGATCCATCTAAAATAACAGATAAGTGCATCCATGATCCATCTAAAATAACAGATAACAGTCCATCCATCCATCATCCATCCATGATCCATCATAAATAACCCTGCCGTCCTGCTTCCTCCGCCCCACGCCCCCACCGTCAACCTGCGGCCGCCTCTCAACCCGCCCCTGCGGCCGCGCGGCGCGCGCGCGTGCTCGGACTCACCGACGGTGACGCGCCACCCCATCGTCCTCAGCCGTCCCTGACTCCCTGCTCCATCCGCCGGCCTCGGTGTCCAAGTCCAATCGACGCCGCGACGCGCATGGATCGCCACCAACGGAGCTTGGAGTCTCGTGCGCTAGGGAAGAAATCGGCCGACGTTGGGGCCTCCGCCTCGGCACTGCTGCCGAGCGTGGAACTGGTCGTCGCCTCCTCAGCTCCTCCCACCGCTGCTGACATCGCTACCAAACCAGCATCCTCGTCCTCGGTGAGTCTTCAGTAGTGTCCTCTTGAGAATTGAGATAATGTGCTTCTTCAATCTTCAGTATAGTTTGTTATTCCTTTATCTGTGGCAACTATGACTCTATGAGCTCATGCAAAATACCATCACTCCTGTATGTAACATACTCACATTGTATGACATTCTTAATGGCCAAGGTCTGTCAAAATACTAACTATAACATACTCACCTTTTTGAAGATGTAACCAATGGCATCCCTTGTTGTCTGTGACTTCAAATGTCAAGGAGAGATTCATGTAGGGACTGCCGGACTGTCCAGATTTCAGTAGTGTCCACTGTCCAGATTCCAGAAGATTTTGTGGTTGTTGTATTCTTAAATCTTAATAGACATGATAGGACTAGAGCATGCTTAACAGACATGTCTGTTAAACAGACATGGTAATATATACTCTTACTTCAGCTTCATACATTCTACTTGTTTTAGATATGATGTCACATTCACATACTCACATTCCCTATGTAATGATCTCCAATTCTCCATTTTTAATCGCGATGCGTCCAATGAGGATGCGGATTGGGAGCATATGGTTGATGATGATCACGATGGTGTACCATCCGACGTGGAGGCGAACAAGGACATGTCTCATGGATTCTTCAAGTTCAAATGATGATAAACAAAGAAATATGGAATTGATGAAGATGGTACTACCGTGTCTCAAGGAAGATCAAAGAGGGAGGCTAAAAGGCGGAAGGGATCTCCGAAGGCAACTGTGACTGTGAGACAAAAACAGATATCAGATTGTTGGAAGATCTTCAAGGTGGTGAATGCTCCATCGAAGACAAAGAAAGGGGAGATCGATACAAGGGCAAAGTGTAGGTTTTGCTACAAACTTATGTCTTACAAGCAAGGGGGAGCTACTTCACATCTGATGAGGCACATACCAAAGTGCACGCCATATCAGAACAAGGTGGCTAAGATGAAGGCTCAAGCTAATATGAACTTTGGTCCCGCCATGGCAGGTGACACCGGTCTACCTCTTATTGCCACTCCTAGGGAATATGATCAAGATGAAACTCGTCGGATCATTGCTAAAATGATAATTGTCCATGAATATCCTTTTAGGATGGTAGAGCACACTTGGTTTAATATTTTGATGCGTTACTTAAATCCATCATATCAATCCATCGGTAGAAAGACGATAAGAAGTGAATGCATTAAGATTTATGACTCAGAGAGGGAAGTCCTTAGGACAAGTCTCAGAAGTGTCTCCCATATAAGTTTAACTTGTGATTTGTGGACCTCTAACCAAAACATTTGCTACATGAGTTTGGTAGCACATTATATAGATAAAAATTGGATTATGCAATGTCGTGTGCTGAACTTTATTGAGTTGGATCCTCCACACAGCGGGGTTGTCATAGCTCAGGCTGTCTTTGATTGCGTTGCTGAATGGAAGATAGAGGATAAGATTATCACACTTACTCTTGATAATGCTTCCGCAAATACTGCTGCTATACGTAGTTTAATGGCCAAGTTTGCTGCTAGAGGATCAGCTCGTTTCATTGCCAAGTATTTTCATATTCGGTGTGGTTGTCATATAGTGAACTTGGTCGTAAATGATGACCTACTACCATTAGCACCTTTGATAAATAAGCTTAGGGAAACAGTGAAGTATATAAAGAAGTCTCCATCTCGTATGCACAAATTCTTGCAAATTTGTTCATCACTTGCTTTGCAAATTGGTCTGGGTTGAGCCTTGATGTGTCCACACGATGGAGTTCCACATACAAGATGTTGTCAGTATGCCTTGTTTATAAGGACACTTTAGTGTATTATGCCGACACAGATGCAAATTACCAATGGCAGCCATCGGATGTAGATTGGGCATTGTATGAGAAAATTGCACCAATATTGAAGTCTTTGGCTGAAGTTACTAGTGCATTTTCTGGATCAATTTATCCAACAGCAAACATTTTTTATCCTTACATAGTTAATGTGAAGGTTGCATTAAGAGCTGCAGTTGCTTCTGGAGATAATCATTTAAAGATCATGGCCGCTGCAATGTTGGACAAGTTTGATAAGTATTGGGAAGAAAAGAACAATGCCATGGTCCTTGCTACTATTCTTGATCCTAGGTTTAAGATGAGATTCATTGGTTGGTGCTTCAACCAAATGTATGAGCCCTCAAAGGCTGCAAATGAGCTTGATGATGTGAAGGTCGAGCTGGAATATTTGTATTCACAGTTCGAGATGGATTATCGGCACAATAAGGTGGCTAATAGAGGTGATGTAACCTCCT
This sequence comes from Ampelocalamus luodianensis, assembly GCA_036346255.1. Classification (NCBI taxonomy): domain Eukaryota; kingdom Viridiplantae; phylum Streptophyta; class Magnoliopsida; order Poales; family Poaceae; genus Ampelocalamus; species Ampelocalamus luodianensis. Next base: position 17,080,086 of record CM070622.1, on the reverse strand, counting down.
CTTCAGCTATGGGTACAAGCAGTTCTTTATCCTCAGTCTCATCTCAGTTTCAGTCATTCTTGCGTTCCACTTCTACCGAGCCTTCAAAGTCAGAGTTGCTTATCTATCTAGATAACAAAGGCTTCAAATTGCTTAAGTGGTGGAATTTGAATGCACATAGATTCCCAGTAGTGTCACAGATGGCTAAGAATTTCTTGACTATACCAGCCAGCAGTGTATCTTCATAATCAACTTTCAGTGCTGGAGGTAGAGTACTAGATGACTATCGGAGTTCTCTACGTCCGGCTATGATCCAGTATTTGGTGTGTGCCTCTAGTTGGATAAGAGGTGCAATTAATGACATGAGACTTCCTATATTTGTGGTAGGTTCTTGCATACATTAATGTCTTTTCTATTTTTTTTTGGTTCATATCATGGCTAATTCAATTACTATTGTTGTTTTAAGGAAGAAGATGATGAGGATGATGTTGAAACGATTCTATTTCCTCAAAGCATCGTAGAGAGAAACTAGTGAGTGCTAATACTTCTAAGTGCTCTTTTACTTCATTGGTACATAACATATATACATTGTGTTTAGATATATAAAGTGCTCATTGTCTAACTGTGCATTGTATTTGTAGGCTCATTGGATGATTTGTGTTCGGATGCCAAGATGACGCCATGACATTGGGTCAAGAAGCCATTTTGTTTTGTTTGGTCGTATGGTTTGACATTTAGACTTTAGACTGTTATTTTGTACTCTTGTTATCCTTTACATAAGTGTCATGGACTGTTTACTATTGTCTATTATATGGACTGTTGTACTGTGAAATATGGATGATGGATGGATGGACTGTTATCTGTTATTTATGATGGATGATGGATGGATGGACTGTTATCTGTTATTTATGATGGATCATGGATGGATGATGGATGGATGGACTGTTATATGTTATTTTAGATGGATCATGGATGCACTTATCTGTTATTTTAGATGGATCATGGATGCTTCACACTGCTGCCTGTTGGTAGTTGGTAGACATGCAAAGATTGCTCTTTTCTGGCTGTTATGCAATTCCTTTGTAGAAATTGTAGTGTTGCTCTTTTCTGGCTGTTATGTAATTCCATTTGGATGTCCTTGGACTGACCCCAGTTGTAAACTTGTAATGGAGTTCCTATAATAGTTAGGTCTTTCTTCAGCTGCTGTTCTGCAGCTGGAATGTGCTAAATTGCATGATCTCTCTCAGTGTCTGAGTGTCTGCGAGCCGAGTCGAGCCACGAGCCCTGGCTCGCGAGCCCTCGCGAGCCGGCTCGAGCCTCCGAACGAGCCGAGCCACCATTTTGGCTCGTGATCCAAACGAAGCCGAGTCGAGCCTATTTTGGAAACGAGCCTGGGCGAGCTAAGCTCGGCTCGTTTCCAGCCCTAGGCGGGGTTGAGAGGGGGAGCACGAGGCGGGGCCGGGGAGGCGGGATCGCGGCGCCTGGTGGACGGGCGGCGATGCAGCCCGCGGGGACATGGGTGGCCGGAGAGGAAGCACAAAGGGGATCGGGAGTAGAGCAGCACCCAGCACAGAGGGGATCGGGAAGGGAGAGAGAGAGTAGGAAGGGTTAGGGTTAGGCGCAGGTTGCGCATCGCAGGACGGCAGGAGCCAAAATCGATCGTGGGCCTTCGTGTTCGTGGGTCGTGGCCTCACTGGCCTGCCTCGATCGTGGGCCGCCCGAGCCAAAAGGCTCGCCGAGCGGCTCGAGCTCGGCTCGAATTTTTACCGAGCCAAAAGTGTGGCTCGGCTCGGCTCGAAAAAAACGAGCTCGAGCCGAGCCGGCTCGCGAGCCCCGAGCTTTTTTTTCCAACCCTAGTAGGGTGTCTATGTGTTGCAATAGAACCCTAAAAGAGAGTGATACATATCAATAGATGGGGTCCTAAACCGCATAATAAATATCAAATTTATTTCACATATAAACAAAAATATTAACTCTTCTTATTGCATTACCTGCTACTACTATTGCCGAAAATTAAAATTTTGAGGTCATAGATTATTTACCTTTGGAGGTTGAAGTTGATGTCGACTTCTCTTCTCAACATGTTGTCCATTTCCAGCCATTGTCAGCCAACAAGAAAGAGGGCTACACATCGACGGCCACCTTCTTCCACCCGAAACCTAAGCCGTGACTCGGTTCTCACGACCATTGGCCTCTACAGCCATCGTCAGACACATCACGGCACAGAGGTGTGAAGCTAGGAGAGGAGGCGGTGGCGACGTCGTGGTGGTAAGTGAGAAGGATTCAATGACTTGCTTTGTCGGCGTGGAGCAGGAGGCGGCGGCAACGTAGGGAAGAATTAGGATGAAGAGGACGTGGTGCAATAAACTCGAGACAGCGACACGACGAGGAAATGACACATTCATCTCTGCCTTTTCCTCATGCATCGTCGCTGCCTTCCCCCCTTCCCCGACGTCATTGCTTCTCCTCCAAGGTACTGCCGCCTCCTCTCCTTCCTTCCTACTAGGTGCCTTCTCCCGTCCCTGACACCACCTTACCGCACTGCCCTCCCCTCCTTGCTACCTCTTGTCATCAGTGCTACTTCCCTGGATCTCCCCGTCGATGGCCACAACGGCAATGGGAGGTGCCGAGGCGAGGATGGTGGCGTCGTGCGATGTGGCGGTGGTAAGTGAGGAGGAGGCGACGGTGCTTGCTCGGACGGCGTGGAGTAGGAGGCGGCGGTGGCACAGGGGGGATTAGGATGATGAGGACGTGGTGTGGTGAACTTGAGACGATTATGTGGCGAGGAAAGGACACCTTCGTCTCTACCTCTTCCTCATGCGCCATCACTGCCTCCCCTCCCTTCCCCGACGTCGCCGCTTCTCCTCCAAGGTATCGTCACCTCCTCTCATCCCTTGCCTCCAATGCCTTCTCCCGTCCGTGCCACTGCCTACAAGGATTACAAAGAGTATTGTATTTACCAATTGCTTACTTCACAACTATTGCACCAGCACGGAGGCATGTCGTCGCACTACCATAGGTCTACCGCCTTACCGACTACTCCCCTACTGCAACCACGCGCGTGCAGCAGATGCAACCCTCCATCGACTATGTAAAGGTCGGATCTGGTGGAACGACACGGAGACATAGGGGGGGTGGATTTGGTGGTGATTTGATGGAGATTGGAGAGGGAGCAAATGGAGGCGCGTTGCTGCTGGATCTGGTTGTTGGGAGCTCAGTAGAGACGCGTTGTCGCTAGATCTCATCACCAAGAGCTCAATAGAGGTGCGCCACTGCTGGATTGAGATGTCGGGAGCTCGGTGGGGTGCGTCGTCGTCCATTGGCTTTTGTTAAGAGAGAGAGAGATAGAGAGCATTCACGTGAGAGAGGACCGGCGTGGTCATGGAGAGAGTGGTGCAGTGAACCGGTGAGGACAGGTGGGAGACCGAGGTGGAAAGAGGAGATCATGGGAGCTGACCTTTTCGGTTTTCTCAGAGATTGTGGGAGAGGATGTTTGTGCCAGGCGAGGCACCGACGATTTTAGAGAGAAGCCAACGCACTCAGTGATAGGTCCACCTCCCGACGAGTGGAAGGTGGAAGAGGAGAAGGGCCAAACATTTTTTTCATAGCGGGAGAGGGAGTGGGACAATTCGTCCCGTTACGTGGGATAAACTCTTTCTTTTATTAGTTACGACAAGATATAAACAATCATTTCATCCAACGTCTACCTGCTTCGATTTATCTTGTTGTAATAAGGTGGAAGTGGAACGCGGTATCTCACGTCATTACCCAATACATATAAAAAAACAGCATGATAGGAGCGGGGATATACATCTGACGCCTCTATTGCATCTCTTACGCATCCAAAAGTTGATGTAATAAAGCACCAAAGCTTTGTTTGCGATAATAAAGCATGTAAAGCTTTGAATGATTGGTATACCATGAAATACTTGGTTAGAAGGAAGGATATTTGGAGCATTGGAGACATCATCACATGATGATACAGAATGAGCTTAATGGTCCTCACACCATCAACGAGCACAATGATGGGAGGAGCAGATTATCAAATTAATGAAGTAGGTCACAACAGCCAAACATAGACACTTTCAACATTCGTCATTGAATCAACGTATAGTTATGCTCAACAAGGATATACTAGTTCTTAACTTATCCGTTAAGCTGGAATGCGCAAAAAAATTCTTGTTCCTGAAAAAATAACTAACTAATTCTTGCAAATTTTTTGTAAAATTCATGCGTTCCAAACAACCCTAATAGCCCTCACAAGTCACGAGAATATTACTAGTACACGAGTCTTTAGCTTTTACTAGTTCAATGCCCGTGCTTTGCTACAAAATAAATAAAAAATTCATATTTAACTAAGCACGTCGAGTGTTGTCGATGGTTTAGTATCAATATTACGAATGAATGATGGGGACTCTCCTTGAGTTAAACCACACAGAAAAAGATACAAAGATTTCATACAAGTTCAGGGCTTCTCTTGAGAGAATAATAACCCTACCAACCACTGTGTTGTTGTATTGACTATGCTTTACAACAGGGAAGAAATCGCTAGAATTAGAGTTTAATGACTTCTATTTGCTAATCTTGTCGCTACTTGTCTTGTGTTCGTTGTCGTTATTTTTGTCCTCTGTCCACTGGCTTTACTCTACATATAGCGCGTGAAGGGGTGGCAGTTGTCTCGTATCAAGAGGCGTCTCACCAAATGTGCACGTTCAGTGATGGTTATTGTCAGAGATTAACCCTCTCACGTCGCCTTGCAGTTATGTCAGAGGCAGCGATTTAATACGTGCAGTTATCCCGAGAATAACATCACATATTAATTATTGTGTGTATTAAACACAGTGTATAAGTGTTCCTAGTCGATTGGACTCACATGTCTATAGACTTTGTTGACCATAGGGTAGTCGAAGTTGATCTGGTCATAGTAAAGCTTACGACCATGAAGTGGTCGTAGTAAGGCTTACGATCATGAGATAGTTGTATAAAATCTTATGACCATTAGGTAGTTGCAGAAGAACTTACAACCATATAGGGTAGCAGCTAAGTTTCTCCCTTATTAATGATAATGGATATCCTTACGAATAACATGACGATATTGTTATCTCTAATACAATTACAAATAAAACAATTTAATTAATTGAGGATTATTAGATCATCGTCAAGTATCATTGCACTTTGTGTAAGCCCTCGATTCTACCGAGGCACTTGGGCGTGCTCCGCCCTGGCACATGTTCACTTCTTCGCTGCCATATTCGACGCCCTCGGCTCTGCCGCTACGACACCCCATGTCCGCCTCTACTCCATACCGATCTTCTTGGAAACCCTCGGCTTTGCCATTACGGCACCACATGTCCTTCCTCTGCCTGATGCTCGATCTGGTCCGCACCACAGGCCACACCGCTACGCCCGTCCTGCAACGTTGTCATCGCGTCAGCTCTGTCGAGACTCGAAGACATAGCTTTGCTCAACGAATTAAAATCGTAATCTGTTGCGGAATTGTCAAGAGAGCTTATAAAGATAAAAGGAAATTGTTGGGATAAGGTTGTAGTTTGTTAGCAAAACTAATAAATAGAAGAGAAAATTGTGTGAGAGGTCCGCACAATACGCCTTGACATATACCATAGAAAAGGACCTTGCTGCCGGTATAGCAAGGCCAGGGGCATAGCTTGGCTGTGATACTTCCCATGCCAGAGTTGCCAAACATGAAGGGCAGTAGCACACATCAGTGACTAGATCAGAGATCAAAAATATCAAAGCACAAAGGAACAAAGGTGAAAAAAATCCCTAATTAAAATATATTTATTCAATCTACCAATATACCAGTTCGGAAAAACAGAATGAATTATATTTAGACAACACAAAAAACATGAGATGGTCGAGGGTAGAAGGGAAACCAGTAGCAACAGTCTCATCGTTGCATGCAAGACCACGTTACGCCTGTATCTCAGCGGTCGCCTGCCGGAGGCGCTCATTCAAATCAACAACACACCGGTGGGTGGCATCTAGTTCGACGTCCTTGTCTGATAGCCACCATACCGCCATCGCCGACGATGCCATGCCCATTGGCGGTGGCAGGTCTGGGACTCGGGCTAACGCGTGCAGAAGATGGGCGCAAAAGCGGTAGGGGGCGTGAGGTCGCGAGAGGGCAGGTGTGACAGTGCAAGTCAGAGAGAAGAAGGCCTTAGGGAATCGTGGAGGCGTGTGGTGAGGGGAGCACAGACGTTTGGGAGCAGAGGACACATGACTCAGGGAGGCGGGTGACACTGGTAAGGTATTGCGCTGCGAAGAGAATAGGAATGTCATGTTTGTTGGACCACGTGGTGACATCAAAATATTGGTGAGAGGAGGGAAGTAGAGAACGTATCACTCAGTATCATCAGAGTCTTTTAAAAAGAAGTAAAGATAAAGATAACGTGCATGCTTTGCCCCCAATCTGACTATGCTCTAGTCAATCTGGACATAAAGTCCAATAAAACACCCCTTTGGCCCACAAATTCAAGAGACGTGTGCAATCCTCTTGATAAGCTTTTGTTTGAAGAAACGAAGAGCAAAAGTTAGCCCATATATGTTTTGGGGGCCGTTCTCTTCTGTTCTGTTTCCACTGTTGGGCCCATGCCCTGATCATAAGCAAGAAATTAGACTCGCGTAGACCATTGCAACAGTTCCCGTGTAGAAGAAGACGACGACATATCGTATCGTCGTATTCGCATCCAAGAACGCAAACACAAACGAACAATTGACCTTGACCTGGGTTGCGATTAGGATTTACGAACCGGACACAATCGTCGTTCCCGTCGTGGCAGGACAGGATGGAGACAGGGTACGTTGGGTTTGCGTAGTGCTGCGGTCAAAAAGGGCAGCTCTCTCTTCGTCTTTTTTTGCGAGTGACGATGCCCGGGTGGTTTCCACGTGACAGCTTTTGCTCGCGTCCTTTGGTTCCGTCCATCAACAATGGCGCGGCTCCTACCACCTGCCTTATTATATTCTTCTCCATCAACAGGCACGATTCGGCTTTGGTCTGGGCTTTGCGAGAACGACGACGACACAAAGCATACCTACCATACGTGATACTACATGATATCTGATTGAACCTATCGGCGACAGCTTTGCGTGCGTACGTATGAGCTGTTTAATTTGCAGCAAATTAGGCTGAATGTTCTGGTATTCTGTGTGGAATACGTACCACAGCAGTGCAGAGCGAAGCTATTGCCAAGTCTTGAGATTAAGAAGAATCCACCTGGTGACTTTAATCTGTGGTGCCGGGCACTAACCGTGGCCGCAGGCCGCATGCTTAGCAAGGTAGGGTTGAAAACGCAGAGGCAGCAGCAACTATTTCAAAGCGCACTTAACTGAGAAAAGGACGGCCATCTGTCTGTCTCTCGCAATTACGCGCGCATGATGCAGGCGACATGTGGGACTGTAGTGAAGCGCGTTCTCATCACCATCCTCCACCACATTGGCATGTGTGTGTGTGGTGCCACGAACTACGTTACGTACCAACGAAGCATCGTATACCGACCGACCGATCGATCAGACATATTCCAGCGGAAAGAGGAAACAATAGATTGAGAGAGAGACAGGCGCGCGGGTCGATCGAGAAGACAGGTGTCGCCGTCGAAGACTTCGCCCAGGGCAAGTCTCACCGACAGTTTAACCGAGAGGATCGAAGGAACTCCGGGACATATTGGCATGTCTCTCATGGTACGTAGTGGTAAGGGCGGTGCCTCTCCCCGCTCTCGCCTCGGATCGGGCCAGCCCGTGCACATGGCTGCCTGTGATTCGGCCGCTGCGTGGACGACTTCGCCTCTCTTGACCCGGCCGCGTCGCTGCATAGCATGTATCTCCTAATCCTGCGTAGATATGCACCGATTTTCTTCGCGTGCTGGCCTAGCTCTTCGCTGTTAAACGCGTTAGCCGCATGAGCGATCCCGCCTCGTTTCATACGTATGGTATTGTGCCATCTCGGTTCGACGCTTCCTATAACTAGTACCACTGGTCCTGCCGCTGCCGCTGCCGCTACCGCAGTCAACTGCGTACATAGAGTTGTCGATTTCTTTGGTTTTTGCTACGGGCGTACGGGTGTATGGTTTTGGTCATGCCAGCCAGGTCATGGCTCGCCGACCTGCGGTCGCGGCTCAGCGCCGGCGCCAGGGCGGAGGCGGGGCTCGGCATCCTGGCCTTCGAGGCGGCGGCGGCCATGTCGAGGCTGGTGTCGCTCCACCGGTCGCTGTCTGACGTGGAGGTCAGGAGGCTCCGTGCCGACGCCCTGCGCGCGGAGGGAGTCGCGCGCCTCACGTCCACGGACCAGTCCCTCCTGCTCCGGCTCGCATGCGGCGAGCTCGTCGCGGACCTCGACCGCGCCGCCGACACCGCCGCGCGCCTCGGGGCGCGGTGCTGCAGCGTGGACGCGCCGTTCCTGCACGATTTCGACCGCGTCTACGCCGAGGCGAAGCGGGGCAGCAGCCTCGCGTGGCTGGACGCGGCGGTCGGGTTTTCCAGGGGCGCGGCGAAGCGGTTCAGGAAGATGGAGCGCCACGTGGCCGTGACTGCCAAGCTGTACGCGGAGATGAACGCGCTCAGCGAGTTGGAGGCGTCGGAGCGGCGGATGGAGCAGTGGAAGCGGCACAGCGGGCCGATCCCGGCGCAGCCGGTGCCGGCCAGGAGGGAGCAGGCGGCCGAGCCGGGCGAGAAGCTGATGCGCGAGCTCAGGTCGCAGCGGCAGAAGGTGCGACGGCTCATGGAGGGCTCGCTCTGGAGCGTCGCCGCCCACAAGGTGGCGAAGCTCGTGACCAAGTCAGTGCTCGCCGTGCTCGCGCGCATCTCCATTGCCTTCGGCGCGTTCGTGCCGGGCTTGCCACCTTTGACAGTAGGCCGGACATGGGCGCTCGGTCACTCGTCCGGCCCGTTACACCGTGCGGGCGCGGCGACGGTTGACGCGGCGATCCGGCACTCGGCTCCCATCTTCCGGCCGAAAGACACGGCTTTGTCAGTGTCAGAGTCGATCAAGCCGCCAGCGAGCACGGTCGGCGGCTCGGGGATGGAACTGCGATACGCGAACATGATCTTGTCCGCCGAGACGCTGCTCACGGCACTGAGGCCGGCAATCCACAGCGAGGAGGTGCAGGACGGTATGGAGCTCTCGAAGAGAGACGAGCTGTACAAGATGCTGCCCGTGACCATCCGCGTGGCCGTGAAGGCGGAGCTGAGGGATAGCTGGAGAGGGCAGCCGGTGGACGAGGAGGCTGCGGCGGCGTCGATGGACGCGGTAGACAGGGTGCTGCAGTGGCTGGGGCCGATGGCGCATGACACGGTGCGATGGCACGACGAGCGGAGCATGGAGCGCGCGCAGCGGTTCAGCATGCGCCCGCGCGCGTTAATGGTGCAGACGCTGCATTTCGCCGACCGGCAGAAGGCGGATGCTGCTATCATCGAGGTGCTCGTCGGGCTCAGCTGTGTATGCTGGTACGACGATGAACGGCGCCGGCCGCCCGACTGGGACGAGTAACTAGCTATAGGCCTATAGCTGGGCTGACTCACTGTCATGTGTAAATATTATGGTAGATAAGTAGACAGTATTTGTATCCATGCATTAGTGGATGCAAACAAGTGAATTGATACCATTCTTTTGATTTGGAGAACGATACATTTGCAATTGTATGCTTTGTTTTTTGAGCTGCTATATGGTTGTTGGATGTTATGCACTAGTTTGCATGTATGCGCCTGCAAACAGTTTGTTCAGCTTTGTATTTCTGCGAAGTGAACAATGCCGGCAATCATGTTGTATGATTAATTATACAGTAAAAATCCTTTTTTAATCAAGGACTTAAATTTCATTAATCAGAATTTCCGAGGTAGATATTCAGAGTTAATAAAATATTATTCAATAGAAAAAGAAAAAGTCAACGATAGCAAAAATCAAAGTACAAATTGTTCATATCAAATACAATATCTCAACTAACTTATAGAAACTAAAAATTAATGAAAGATTTTTTGGGAATTTCGGATTTGGGACTTAGGAATTCGAGAATGTGGATGTGCATGTATTGTGTGGCCTGCCTCACTGGCCTGGCTGTCACTGCACACTCCCTCTTCGGGACTCCAGTTCCTAGGCGAGCCAGCAAGGCTCCATTTGGCACTCTTCACCGCTTGCTTGTTTGGCGCTTGCTTTCTTGCTTCTACCTTCTAGTCAACGTGCTGCCGAAGCCAAGCCGGAGTTTAGAAGCTGCCCTCACCTACTCACCTCGCGTACCAAAATGCCTCACCTGACGCCAGGTTACCTTGTGAAATTGTATGGCACCGCATTGCCTATGTGTGACAGAGGCCTCTGGATGGACCAAAAGTCTAATTATCGGTGTGTGTGTGTGTATATATATATATATATATATATATATATATATATATATATATATATATCTGAGTATTTAGGGGAAAATGGGTGTTCATGTGAACACCTATGAACTTAGCTGGGTTTGCCCTGAATTGGAGTGTGGAGATTCGAGTCCTCCTCGAGGCATAATATGAGCAAAGCATTCACTGAGAAAAAGGGGTCACAGGTTGATCCAAATGCTCCATTGGCTACTACTCGAAACTTGCTTAGCACAAAGATGTGCCTCGAAACTTGCTTAGCACAAAGATGTGCCGCCTGGTTACAATCCCGGCCGGCAAAAACAAGTTCAAGAACAGTAAAACTCCTGCTCATCTCCAGAACATCTGTAAGGATAGAAACAACCTTAGAGCGGTTATAGATGAACTGAGGACCACGAGTCACATCAATGACCACCTGACCTTCGTGTGATTCAGATGATGAGGTTTGTTTATGGAAAGGTTTAGATAAATCAGTTGGGAAAATTGGGTCAGTGACATTGCGTTGGGCGTATTTAGAGGTTTAACATCGCCTTCGTCACGCATTGGAAAACAACATCGCGAAGAGCCGAAATTCTGCCGAATAACACTGTCGTCACTGTCCCGACGTTACCGTCACGTTTGCTGCCGTTTGGTTGCCTGCGAGAGAGAGAGAAAAAGAGAAATTACATTATTGCCCATTCGGTCCTAGGGTTAATCCCTCCCGACTTGGCCGCCTTTACCCCTTTCCTCCTTTTCTCCCAACTCGGCTGCCGCGATTTCGCTCATCTCCCCCCTTGCCTCCTTCGCTCCACACTCCACCACCGCGAGACCCTGGTCAGGCGCGACCACAAGTACATGCCTCCATCGGTCCTGTCCTGTGCACCATCTTCCTCTCCCGAGAAGTGAAGCTTCTTCCTCCTCTGCAGTTGGAGCGACGAGTCCGGGCAAACCCGGATTGAAGAGTTCATCCAAGTCTGTGGCGGAGAGGTTCCCCGAAGACATGACAAGTTTGGCTTCATGGGCGCCAGACGGGTACGGCTTTGTAACTACTTTTTATTTGGGGAATGGGTGAAACTAGGGTTTTGGAATTGCGCATCTTGCTTAATATCTCTGTGGAATTTGGGTTTGCGATTGTGCCGTTTAATTGCATTACTTACGGTAGACGGTGCTTTATTTATTTCTTGCAATGTATTTCATTGTTGCGGTAGGATGGATCCTACCAAGGCTATACGGATAAGTGTTAGAGTTGGCGCCTACATGTCAAAGCCCGATAGGGATAGGACCGAGTACTGCCAGGCGAAGTGGGTGCACAAGGTAATAGATCGTGGGAATTTCAAAATAGGGGATTTAATTGCCATGTTGCGCTCAGAATTCAAGTGGGGAAGTTAGCAATATCTCTCTGTGTCCTGTTGGAACTATTTCTTTGGCGAGCACATCGACTTAAGCTCTGATGCAAACTTGGAGAGTGCACTTGCGTTGGAGAAAAATCGAATGGTCTTGCTGAATGTGCAGGTGATGGACGTAGCTCCATATTGGGAAGGCGGCCCATTGCTTGGCATGGAGGTATCACAGCCGGATTACAATACGGTTGACAACCTAGCAATGAATCCATGTAGCCAAGCTAGCAATGAATTGCAGTAGGCTCTAGTTCTTTCTCGCAGTGAGCCACAAAATTGAGCCTACAACTACTAGTGAACCCAATAATGTTAGTGAGACAAATAGTGTGAGTGAGCAAGACACTGAGGGTGAGCAAGACACTGAGAGTGAGCCAAATAATGTGAGTGAGCCAAATAATATGAGTGACCCAGAAAGTGAGGAGGAGGACCATGTTAGAGTGGATGATGAGGGCATGTACAACCCTTCTGACCCAGATGACAATGTATCAGAATATGATCCTGCTGAGGAGGAGGAGCAGCTCGAAGAGGAGGTTAATGATGAAGCTCTATTGGAGCCTCTCCCTGTGACTGACCTTAATAATCCAGTAATACAAGTGGATTCTATCTTTGTTGACCAAAGTACTTTTAAACGAGCTCTTAGACATTATGCAATTTTAAATGAGTTTTAGTATAACGTTGACTATAGTGAGCAGAAGAGGTTTGGAGCATCTTGCACCCATCCAGATTGCAACTGGAGAATTCATGCATCAAGGTTGCAGGATGACAGAACTTACAAGGTACTAGTACTTCGAACTTTCTGCGACAATTTTGGTTAATCTTTTGTTCTTTTGCAGGTGAAGGTAATTGGAGCCAAAGATACTTGCCCACCACAAGTTTTGTGGGGACAAGTAAAGATGAGCATTCGGCCGCCCGGACGCACGACGGCTCGTGCGGGCACGAACTTACAAGGTACTAGTACTTCACTCATTAAAAACCTTTCTAGGTAAAACTCACACCTCGTGAGAAACCCTAGAAAGGAAAAAGAGTACGGCCACTCATTTTCAAATTGAAATATTCAAAGTTATTACAAAACTCAACCAAAGACCGACATCAGATCCCCGATTCAAGCCTGCGACAATTTTGGTTAATCTTTTGTTCTTTTGCTAAAGCAAGACTCAAGAAGTGAAGGTAATTGGAGCCAGGTTAGTTTATGCTCATGCCACCTTGCTCCACCACAAGTTTTGTGGGGACAAGATGGCCTCATACAAATGATGTGCTGGGTGATATCAATGATTGGTGATTGAGGATCCATCTCTTGGTCCCAAAGAATGGCACAACAACAACACTAAGATTGAATGTTCATAGTCATGATGATGGCTAGCAATCTCAAGTATATGATGGGACTAGTGGGGTAATAAACACCAAAGAACAAGATTGAATCATAGAACAATTCAAGGAACTCCAATACCTTTTCAAAGAACAAACCAATGTTGTTCATTCAATAGTGGATGACCATAGTGAGTATTTATGAACAGAAAAACACACATCTATATGCATGAGATGCTTTAGCATAAGAAATGTTGAGTTCCATCTAACATCCATATCCAAAGCAAATTTACGAGGCGCACACCCTTAGCAATGCAAGAGTAGTTTTGAATTGTGCAATGCACGTTTGGTTAGATGAATTTAGAAAGTTAATTGCTTCTAAAGACCTGCAGTATAAGGTTGAAGCCTTTTCAAACCAGATTGACAATCAAATTAATTATAAGGAGTGATGCACAACATGATAAATCTTTTTATTAGCATATCTTGGATCAACATCGGCACCAGTAACGGCAAGCATAGGTGTCAAAGTAAGCATAGCGGTTGTATTAGAAGATGCATTATCAAGGCTATGAGAGAAAATTTTGTCAGCGCACCAAAATCTTGAAGGACACCACCAATACATTCAGATAATGTTAATTCCATCAAATGGCGATGCCGGATTTGAATAAGCGATCAACCTAGTCTTACAGAACTTGCAAATTGCGGCAAGGCGCAGATTTCTTACCATTAATCGCTTCTATGATTTCAATGAAGTCTTCCCATGCCAGATCGACGCTTACCGTGGTGGACGATGCGGAGAATTCGGGTCGTTAGAGCGCATCATGGATGGCGTGGCTGCGCCTCCTCTAGGTTGATCGGAGCGCAAAGCATCTCCCATGTCGCCGACGCGTCGTTGGGAGCTGCCTAACTCGATGAGCTCTTCGTTGATGGTTATAGGGTAGTGGCCATCGTCGCCGCCCATCTCCACCTCGACACCGTGCCTCAACCGGGCGTGCGGCACCAAAGACGATGCACGGCAATCGGCCGACGACTGCGACCAAACTCAAGCGTAAAAGAGAAATACAAGGCTCTGGGATGACAAGTTTCAACATGTTGTATAGCTTCAAAAGCACGAGGTTGAGAAGAAGTGTCACGGGTAGTATGGTTGACATAGAGTATACAAATGATGTGGTGAAATTGGGAGGCATCTCTTGATGAGAGTATTTCAAAGTTTGCTACTCAAACCTTGCATTGATGGGTGTTTGTATGGATGTAGACCTTACACAGGAGTAGACTCCACACATTTGTATGATGTAGAAGTATAATTTGACAGTGGGTCGCTTAGCATATGCAATAGCGATAGATGGCCTGGCTGGATGTTTCCAGTTTGTTGGGTCATATTCGACTCTGAAACACTACAAATTTGGGAATGGTTCATGGAGAGGGTGAAGGTAGCCATTGGTACACAATCTGGCTTGGCAATCCTATGCTGGTGTATTCAGACCAATTCCTGACAAGTCGCAATGGGAAAGTATTGACCCTGGTTTCAAGCTTTACCCACCAAACTTGAAGAGGCCAGCTGGTAGGCCAAAAACACAGAGGTACAAGGACTGTCTAGAGCAACCCTTTAGAACAAGACAGCGGTGCAAGCGGTGTGGTGAACTTGGACATCGGCAGAAGGGGTGCAAAAACAGTGCACCAACAGTAGGGGAAGAAGCTCCAGCTCAACCACCAACTAACAAAAGGTTGGACTGCTAAATTTTTACATTACCTAAATTGTTTGGACTACTACTTACATGAAGTGTCTGTAGGAAAAGAGTGTGCAAGAAGAGGACTACATAGGAGGGTCAAGTTCCACTAGCATTACCAGCTACAACAACAACTAGAAAGCGGTCATTTTTTCTCTCTTTCAGCTACTTCAGTCATTTCCCTGTGATATATTTGCATCCATGGAGGTCCTGGCCACTTCAGTCATTTTCTCTCTCTCTCATGCATGTAGAGCAACCAAGTGAAAACAGACCATGAAGAGGTCCCTGGGCACTGCTAATCCTAGTGAAGAAAGGCAACCTCCCACTACCAGGGCCATGAAGAGGTCCCTGAGCACTCAGCTTCCAACAGCCTCCTCACAAACCAGGAGAACATCACCAAGAAAGGCAGGGGAGCAAACAGGCATCACACAAGATTTGATGATGCTATGTTACGAGGATCCTCTGTAATCTGATGTTATGAACATGCCTTGTACCGAAACATGTCATTTTGAGAGGAGGGTTCTTACTGCAATCTGTTATTTTGTACTCAACCTACTGTAATATGTTGTTGTGAACATGCTTTGCATTGTGGCTCTGGTTATCCTTGTACTGAAACATCTGCTATGAGACATGTTATCAGTTAGGGATCCCTATCTGTTATGAGACATGTCATTTTGAGATGATGATGATTCTTACTGCAATCTATTATCATTCTACTGAGATAACAGATGCATGTTATGAGACACCACAAGCTCATTCAATGCAAAATCAGTCATTTTGAGTTCATGCTTCTTACTGTAATTTGAGACCAACTGAAACACCACAATCTCATTCAATGCAAAATCACAAACACATTCTTCTTCATTTCAACATGACAATTACATCACAGTTTTAAAATTACAATAACAAGAAGAAACAAAATTACAGCAATCATTAAATTAATCTTGTATTCCAACCTTCCAACAACATTGGCCTCCATTCTCTCAACCCTATCTATTAGCTTTCCAACATCCACCATTACACTTCTTCCACCATCATGATGCGTACGGTCGGTTGCCCCTTGCACCGACTCTACCTCTTCTGCCCATCGCTAGAACGCACAGCCAATCCCAGTTTCCTTTCAAAATTGGGTGAAAGCATATCAACTACAAAATTCAAATTTCTTTACATACAACAAAGACAACAAAACCCAAAACCAAATGGAATCCTGAATCCAAATACTTACCGAATACATAAGGCATTTGTAGTACCCACGGCCAGGATTTTTCCGAAAGTTAGACGTTCTGCGCATCAACACCAAATTGTGATTTGGGCACTTCACAGATGGAGTGGAGCAAGATGTGTCCCCTCCTTGGCTCATTTCCACGGATTAGGAGCTCGACCGAAGGCAAAGGAAAGAAACCGAGGGCAAAGGAAACCAAAAGAGAGAGCAGTAAGCAAAATCACCTGAAGGCAAGGAGAGAGTAGCAGCCAAATGGGGAGAAACTAGGGTTGCCTTCCGTTTATATGGGATGACACTGTCCAATTCACCTTTGGAGCCAGATGAAAGGGCAATTTAGTAATTCGCCACCAAACGGAAGAAACTTGATATGTGCACGGGACGATGGCAGCGGTGTTATTCGGCAGAATTTCGACTCTTCACAATGTTGTTTTCCGATACGTGATGAAGGCGATATTAAACCTTTAAATACGCCCGAACGCAATGTCACTTATCCAATTTTCCCTCACTTTAAAAGGTTTTATAATTCATTACAACACGATTCGCGATGCGCACGTACACGGAGCGACAAAACGAACCGACTAGAAAGCCCATGCAGCATATATAGCCCACAAACCGGAGGGTTCGGCCCACGTAGGCGGCTATTTTGGATCGGGCTACTGGCTATAGTCCTTCCTCCCGTCCAGTGCCCCTCTTCTCCACTGCACACCAACTCGTCGTCGCCTTCGACGCACGCCTCCGAACCCTAGCCACCCGCTCCTCCGCCTCCTCCCCCAAGGCGGCGCGGCGGCGGCGTCTGTGAAGATGTCGGGCGGCTTCTTCCGGGTAAGCAGCTCCGGCTCGCCTTATCGATCTATCTAGCTAACCTCGCTTTGCTGTTCCGGCTCGTCGGATCTGTGAGAGGCACGCTGATTCGCCGTGGTTTTCGCAGGGGACGTCGGCCGATCAGGACACCCGCTTCTCCAACAAGCAGGCCAAGCTGCTTAAGACGCAGAAGTTCGCGCCCGAGCTTGACCACCTGGTTAGTCTGTTTGTTCATGCGCTCCATGCCTCAATTGGCTTCTAGTCGATGAGCGTTCCGTGCTGTCCGCTGTTGTTTCTACGCAAACTCTAATTCGGGGATTTTTTGTTGGGTTGGTGACAGGTGGACATGACGAAGGTGAAGATGGACGTGATGAAGCCGTGGATTGCGGTGCGGGCTACTGAGCTCCTCGGGTTCGAGGACGAAGTGCTCATCAACTTCATCTATGGACTCCTCGATGAGAAGGTGAAGTTTTTGGAGAGATGGTTTATTCAACTTGAGCAATGGTGCTTGCTTGTTATGACCTCGTTGAATTGTGTGTGCATGATACGTAGGCAGATGGCAAATTTTATGGAAATAGGCTCATTGAAAAACAAACTCCGTACTTGGTTCATGTAGGGCATGTATGGTTCGGGAGGATTTGGCCCAATCAACTTGAAGAATGTAGCTAACGAATTAAAAACCATACTATTTCGTGGTATAGCTTAGGAATTAGTTCTGTTTGGGAATTATTTTCAAAATCTTGCACAGGCTTGTTCAGATAGCATAAGACGGGGAATCTAAGTCCATCTTGCAGAGTTAAGCCAGGGAAGCTTCTAATTCAGAAAATTCCAACTGCATTCGGTTACTCTTGGAAACTTCTCTTAATTTTGCCAAACGAGGCCTGCACTTGGTTCTGTATTGTTTGGAAGTTTTGTTTCTAGCCATGTCATCGAGCTCTTTGTTACTCGGCTATAGAATTTGTTTGGTTAGTTAACCTGACCTCAAGTACTGTGTAGATGTTTTGTGTTCGTCTAATGATTAAAATTAGTGGGTTTCTTTACCAGATAATAGCAGGTGCTCATGAGCTTAATACGGTTTTGGTTGCCTTTTTGTTTGTTTTGCAGGAGGTGGATGGGAAGAAGATACAGATCCAGCTGACAGGGTTCATGGAGAAGAACACAGTGAAGTTCATGAAGGAGCTGTGGAGCCTCCTCCTCAGCGCGCAGCAGAATGCCAGTGGGGTGCCCCAACAATTTTTAGATGCAAAGGAGGCTGAGATTCAGCAGAAAAAGGTTTGTGTAAATATATTGCTATATCATCACTATATTTGGATGGCACATTTTGGATATGTTGTTTTCAATTAACTCATAAACTAGAATACAGTCGGATTTTTTTTTTTTGAAAAGGTAAGAAGTACTAGCGTAGGCCTACCAGACTGATCTAAAAGTTTCCTTGTCTGTCAACTGAGAGAAAGCAAGCTGTTAGCCTGCCATCACAATCGAAGTTGTGAATGACCTCCTTCATTTTGTTCTTGGACATTGTGCATAGGACACTAATAGATCATTATTTTGGCCCGGGTGTATTTCCCCACAGGTCAAAAATTTTTATAGTGAAAATTTTGTGGAAGACTTTGTAACATTACTTTTTCATTCTTTTAGATTTGATTTCTGGAATATAATCAAATTTTGTTGTGGTCTTTTGGAATTTCTGAAAAAGTTATTTTTCTCATTAATTCCATCTGCCTTGTATGCAGGCAGAGGAAGCTAGAATTTCCCAGGAAATCCAGAAGAAACGAGAGAAAGATGGAAGAGACACAGAACTGGAGAAACACAAAACGATGGTGAGTCAATTCCTTCCGACCGATCTTCTTACATATTGATTTTAGGGTTATCTTGTGACCTCTTGTGTTTCTGATGACATTCAGATAGCTTCTCCGATTATTTCGGTTCATATCGTTCTTTACCTCAAAACTACTGTAGGACAGGGATGCCTGTAACTCAAGATTTCTTGGTGATCCACTTGCCTCTGCTTTGAATAATCCCAGTGCTGATGCTGAGAAAGATAAGGAACTGAGCTCAAAGCATAGCTCAAGAACAAAGAGTCGGTTAGTTGTTAACTTCTTCGAGAAACTTGAACTACACTTTAAATGCATGACATCTGATAAGACAATATTTATAAACCTTCCATCTTTGAGATCCCCCTTTGCTTTTTTCTTCTTCGGGAAAACATCCATACGATGCCCATATTTAAGATTTCATTCATTTATTTTCTTGTTCACAAAATGCCCACATTTGTGTTTATCGTTGTTTCTGTTCAGCTCGTACAACGTTATTTCTCTTTCTACAATTAACCATTATGTGCTGATGATGACCTCACCTATTCTTGAGGAAAATCCTGTCACAAACAGGCATTGCCAAATTCTCTTCCTTCCCTTTTTTCTGTTAACTATTTTTTTGGAAACTTTTTTGAAACTATTAATTGCTGCTTATGAATAATGGTAATAATACTTGGGAATAAGGGCATTCCTTGTCTTTGCCTTACAGAAGCATAGCTGTAAGATTAATTTGTCATACCTTTCGTTAAGATTTTTTTCTTTTGCAGAAGCTGTTTCTATAAGTTTGTTTCATTGATCACCTTGGTTGTGTTTTAGCTTGTCATTCTTTGACGCTTAAATTTTCGTCATTGTTCCTTGTATTTGAAATTTTCAATATGCTCATTAAGAATGCCTATATCTGAAATCTTGTTCTTGTTGACATAAATTTTTAGTCTGAATCATCTTTGAACTGTTTTTTTGCATAGTTCTTTCACATTTGTGTCTCTTTTTTTAAGTACCCTGATCACTGATCACATGGTGATTTTCTATTTGACCCAATTGGATCTCTTTGTAGGCATTTGCATTTCACTGAAATCTTCTTTTTTAAGAATTGGACAATTAGGCCCCCTGTTTCCGTTGAGGTTGAGAGGATGCCCCGAACCTTTGATAAAAAAATGAACACTTTCAAGCATTCATACTTTCTGTTAAGCAGTGCAACCTGATTAGTACCAGTTAAACTTGATAACTTGATTGTTTTTACACAGAATTCTTCATTATGAAGTTATAGTTTACCAGTGCAACCTGAACAGTAGCATTTAATCTTGACTGTTTTAACTTGTCACGACGTTTGTGTTGTCGCTTGTCTGATGTATTAGTTACATGGCATGATGGCGAATGCAGGTTCTGTCTAACAGAAGTAAGTTGCTCATGGGAAGCTTGATTTCTCATTTCAGGGAAGGTCGCAGATCCAGGAGTATATCTTTGTCGCCCCGTGGTAGGCAACTGTCTATTTCTCCCAGGAGGCGTTCTCCATCCCCTCGCAGGCATTCCCTTTCTTATGATAGACAACGAAGATCATTACTGCGTTCAATTTCACCTAGACTTTCTGTTTCGCCCCGAAGGCATACTCCAAGAAGTACTCCTTCATTGTCTAGGCGGAGGTCACCATATTCCAGGAGTTCACCTTCAGTTCCAAGATATCGATCCCCATCATCTCGTCGGAGATCTCCTCATATTCAGAGAAAATCTCCATCTTTTGGGCGGCGGAGATCACCATCTCCCCACCATCGTAGGTCTCCAGCTCGTGTACCGAGGAGATCGCCATCTCCTGCACGGCGCAGATCACCTGCTCGACACAGATTTTCACCAGCCAGACATTGGTCTCCATCTCCAGGAAGATGCAGGCAACGGTCTCCATCTCCTAGAAGACATAGGCCACGGTCTCGGTCTCCAGAAAGATGGCGGTCCCCGTCACCTCACCGCTCACCGCCGTTGAGGTCACCAAAACGCCGGAGGAGATCCCCAACTTCACCTAAAATTCGTTCTGTAAATCACCGAGCTTCTCCACAACGAAGGAGGTAACGCCGCTATCTTATTTGCTTTGCACCTGTTGTTGCCTTTCTGTATATAATTATTCTTTGATTTGAATACACTTATGTTTTACTTACAGGAGCATCAGTCCATACAGTAGGAGTCCTAATCGTTCTCGTAGGAGTAGAGACACTGACAAAGGAACAAATGGCGTTCCCTCCAATAAAGATAGAGATATGCTTCAAAGGTAATATGCATGGTGTATTTGTGGGTATCTTTTGCTACAGTTATTCAGGGAAGTCAGTGTCTTACTTCCAACAATGCCTCAGGAGCCAAGATAGAAGAAGATCATACAATGACGATAGGAATGACACAGAAATGAGTGGTCATTGTTCACCAGACTCTGAAGAACATATGTTGACAAAATCCTTGAGGTCTCCCAACAACACAGCAAGGAACTCCACACATGATAGGTGTGTATTTGTCTATATTGATTTGTACGCGCCTTTCATTTTCTTTTCCACGTATTGGTGATTAAAGTTGGATGTTAAAGGTCTCATCATATTTTTGGCAGTCCTTTGAAGAGCACTGGGAAACATTTGCCCCGTCAGGACAGCACAGATACCAGTGGCGATGAGGAGGAAGGCAGTTGTGCAAGGTTGGACTCCATTCTTTAGTGTCTCGTGCTTTTAAAATTTTATCTGCCTCACTTTGATATGAACACATTTTTTTGTTCATGTTCAGAGAAAATGCGCGGAAAGCCAATTCATCACGCAGGAAAGCTAAGGATTTCTCAGCTGATCTGCAACTAAAGAAAGTCCATGCTGATGACTCAAGCCCTGAAGAAAAATCTCCATCTAGATCACAACAGCGGTAAGCTTCTTTACGGCATTTCCCTGTTGTTTGATAATTTCTAGTTTTCTTTTTTTAAAAAAATCTTTAGACTCAGGTCGCATGATGCTTGACTCGACATCTTATACTATACTTCCTTTTTGTAGTTTTTATATATTAAGAAACACTATTTTCTTTTGACCTTCAACTCAGAAATGTGTTTTTATTACTAGAAAAAGTTCAGATCTTGATGCATCCTTTGTTAGAATTTGCCATTCTGAATCTTAGCAGGAAACCATTAAGCATTTAGTCGAGAAGTTTATACTGTATAATAACCAAAGTACGCTCTATGAGGATGATGGTGGCAATTGTTATGGACAGATATCAATTGATAGAACAATGTTTGATCTAGTAATTAGATTTGTTTCATCTAGCTGTAATTATTTATCGGAAGCACCATCTCTCAGCACAATGTGCATCCTCTCAGCAATAATGACACTGTTTTCCGTTCCAGTGCCAAGGACACCCAGAAGAAACACGAGAATCAACTGTCAGAATCATCAGAGGATGAGCGTGATGGTACAAGAATTAAACGCCAGACCGATTCTCCGGTGATTCCCGTCAGAAACAGCAATCTCCTAGTAGAGTTGGAAAGGACTCTTATCCAAAGGATGGGATGAATAATGAGCATGTCATGACGGGTTCACGTGATACTTGTCACGATGCTATTGCAGCAAAGAAATATTCTGCTAAAGTTTATGAAGATTCCCAATCGGATGATGGAAGTCCTCTTGAAAAAGCTAAGAAAAGAACATATGGTAATAGTCACATTGACTCTGGCAGTTCGGGCTCAGAAGAATCTGAGAAACACAGATCCCATTCTGAGAAGCGAAGGCATAAGAAGGCTCACAAGCTTAAGAGACATTATGATGATAGTTCTGAGTCTGATTCTGAGTCAGATGACAAGGAGTCCAAGAGGAGGAGGAAGGAAGAGAAGAGGCTGCGAAAAGAGGAAAGACGCCGTAGACGTGAAGAGCGGCACCGCAGAAGGGCAGACCGTCACGCCAGCAAACAAAAATTGAAGCATGTTGATACTGTTACTCCGCCTTCAGATCCTGAGAAGGATCGTGAATCCGACTCAGATGTTGATCTTAGGAAGAAAGGTTCATACACTGGGAGAGAAGAATCTGATCAGAAGAAACTTGAAATTGAGCTTCGGGAGAAGGCCCTGGAATCTCTTAGAGCAAAGAAAGCCATAAATCACTAGGCTGAGGAATTTCTTGCTATGCATTCACATGTTTCTATTTTTTTAAGTGCTTATCTCATGTTATGGAAGTGTGCTTGATATGATGCCTGTTTAATGTTCTGTATGTTTATGTGGCAGTTGATCTGAGTAATCGAGGATTCCTGAGCTGATTCCTTGATGCAGCTGTGTTCAGGCTTAGCTGCTAGTTATCTGGTAATGTTTGCTTTTACAAGTTTGTACGAACCATAACTCTGAGAAGGAAATATTTATGTTATTTGATATTGAGCTTCCTTTTGGTTGATTCCAATTAGTGCAATTGATGTAGTTCTGAATAATTCACTATTATAATGTCTGTTTTTCGGACGAATTACATCAAGCAATTTCCTGAAAAAAAATATTAATTAAACCTACATAATTATTTATACTTCTTATTTACTGGAAAAGAACTAAGTCAAATTGAGTCGTCTGGTAGATGATTATCCTATCGATACCTGGTATTGGATATGTGCTGAAGATTTCAGCAAAAAGCTAGATAAGGTGAATTAATGATCATATTCTTGCAATGAGGATTGAGGAAGTGTGACTGTTTGCATGAGCTTTCTTTGTAATGGTAACATGTGTTTTTAGTTGTGCCACTTTGTGCACACTTTATCAATGTAAACTGTACCACTTTGTTGATTTAAATTTGGATTATTGACAGATTAGCACCATGTGCACAAGCTTTTTTATGTTCCCAGGGTGATTTAATCCACACCTCAACAACAACAAAGTTGGTAACTTCTTTGGTCATTGTGGAAGTCTCCTAAAGTACTCCTGTTTCGTTGTTTGGTTCCTGTTGGTTAGATTGAGGTTTGTACAATACTTCATTTTTCTGATAGCTAGGTTCTGATTAAGTAATGAAAATTCTTGTAAATATTCGATGCTATTTGTTTGCTTGCTTGGGGTGCCTAACATGTGAATTGTCTTTTCCGATTTTGCTGTTCCCATATGGAACTTGCCCGTTATATTTGAGTTGCAAATAATATATCGGCACATCATGTTTTATCTGTGAATCAGATAAGGGGACACGCAGTTCACGAACAAAAGTTGTTGCTTGTAGTTTCTAACGACACAGGAGCATATGAGCTGCCATTTATTGCCCTTCTCTTGGCTATTCCAAACAGTATCAAACTGCCTGTTGTGAAGTCAGTGAACTAGAGCAACTTAGCTGGTACTCTACTCTCTCCGTTCATTTTTTATGTCGTTTTTGTCAACCTTTTAAAACTTGTCCGTTAACATGGACAAAATTATTTGTATTTGTCATATGAAAATGATATTAGATTGGTCATCAAAATACTCATACCATTATATGTTTAATATGTTTTACTAACTTATAATTAGAAAGGTAATGGTTAATGGTGTGTATCGTTGATCGTGTCGATATTCTCGACATCCAGAATGACAGGTAACAAATAACAAAGTTAGTAGTAAATAGCCCAACAGATTGGACTAACCCAGCGCTGTTATCTTGTTATTTTTCTAGTACAGCACATGAGTTTGACGAGCATAAGTTTTTTTTAACCATCCTTGTTTAGGGTTAGGGTTTACGGTCAGCGTTTAGGGTACACCTTGAGAGTTCGGGACATTTGGATGAAATTTGCTTTGACACCGTTTGGGATAATCGTACTTCATACCCTTTTAACTAGTCAATTGGAGCGCTGCTCAGCTTTGTCCCCTCCACTACGTTCACTGCTCCATCCTTATCCATTCCTTGTCTTTTATGGTCCGGTTTGTAGTTGTTACACTTGCACCATCAGTCGTTTTACCTGGTTCGAGAGGAGATATTGAATCAATTTAATATATTAGAAGGGTCGATTCTAATAAAAATATTTCTAGAATCGGACTCTACATATGAGTTGATTCAAAACATTAAATAGCTCATATGAACCTAGTTATGAAAGTGGTTGAGAGAGGATTTTTTTTAGTTTTTTTAATATAACGTGGATCTTAGTTTATTAGTAGGAATTGGATGAATATATTAAAAAAAATAAGCTCAGTTTTTTAATATTTACGTGACATCTCTTTAAATCAACATCGGTTCAATACACTAAAGATCTCACAATATCCACTTATATTGGAGTCGTGGCTCATGACTCATGCTTTTCATCCACGACTTTTCACCCGTTTTTAATGTTTTTCTCCCTAAAAGCTCGATTTCTCGAGTTAAGGTTTGAAATTATAGGCGCGGATTATAGTGGACCTTAGTGGTTGCTCGTGAAGTCGTGATTGCTCTCAACACGCAATCAGGTGACTGCAGTACTGCACCGCCGAGCTCGCGCGAAATGATTGCTCGTGTCGCTCGTGATAGCTCGGCGCCTGCAGACCGGCTCAATTTGGTCGAGTGCACTGTTATGATTGCTAAATTTAGGCCAAGCAAAGGCACCATCACGCACAGCACCAGCGCCGGCGGCGGCCACGTTGTCAATCCGAGAGCGGGGACTTGGTCGCCTACTACGCGTCGGTTGGTTTGGGTGGCCCGGAAAGTCTTAAAGCGCGAAGCCGAAGGCGCCCCAATCGGCTAGTGTCACGGCTCCTGTCGCGCGCCCTGCAAGTCGTGCCACTTGCCGCTCCGGTAACACACGTGCCGTGTAGCTGACGAGTGCCCTCCGCCGCCGCCGCCGTCGCCGTCGTCTTCCTTTAGCAGCGCGCGCCTTAAATAATTTGCTTTAGAAGGGAGAGCCGGTTAGATTTACGTCTAAAGACAAGTCACACCTTGCAGATGGAGTCAAATTCCTCGCTACTACAGCCCCGGGCACAACTTGTCCGTATAGAACAAATCGGTGCCGACGAGTGCAACTTGCTTGCGCTGCGGCAGGCGCCTCTACGTCGCCGGTGGAAAGCTTGGACCCCGCCTGGACGGCATGGCCCCGATCCTGTACGGTCAGACCTGCCTCGCGGATCGTCGGATCAGCACCGCTCAGCCGCTTACCGCCCCCAAGCGCGCGGGGGCAAATGTACATGCGCGTGCATGGGCCCTCGTACCTCCGTCTCGCTATGCCTGATGGCTGCAGCGTACGCGCAAAGACAGACAACAGTCCGCCGCTTAAATGCGGCGACTGCTTCCACGTGGTAAGGTCCGGTTGTGCGCGGTCGTAGGCACGTACGGTATCGCGCGACCGAGCGACGCCGCGCGCCCACCAGCGTCCCATGCCTTGCCCGCGCCGGCTGCACGACAGGTGGGCGACGCGCGCGCGGGTGCGCGTGGTCCCGCGCGTACGCGTGCAAACAACGGCCGGTCGAAAATGCCATGCAACTCCATCGCGCCGCGCGGTCACACTCGTTCCCACCGGGGCCGGATCTAGTATAGGGATATGGGTATATAGATGTACACCCAAAAATTTTGGAGAAAAACCTAGTATTTATGATGTATATTAGGTATATATACTAATATGTATACTAAAAATACAAACCGACAACTGTACACTACACTGCAGCGATTCAGCCCGACCATTCCACGCCACCCGTGTCCAGCGACCAGCCCACTACGACCCATCTACAAGCATCGCGAGTCGCGACCAAGCCGGCAGCCCAAGTGTTCACCCCCAACCCCGTCCGCAGTCGCTTCCTCTTCATTCCTCACTTTCCCCATCTCTATCCTGGGGATTTCCTTGGAGATTATTCCTCCATCACTCCATGGCGCCGCGTGCTCCTGCCCCCGTTTCCCTGCCCAACCTGGCGCCTCCTCCTGCCCCCAACTCAGCCCAGCGCCGCCACCTCCGGCCCCTTGCTGCACCACCGGCCGCTCCGCCACGCTCAAGGCTCCCCGTGCGCCTGAGGCCCGGCCCTGTGCTGCCGCCGTCGCCTCCTAGCGCTTGGCCTTGCCCCGGTGCCCCCTCGGCCCAGCGCCGCCGCTCGGTTCCTCTCGACCCAGCTCGGCCCAGCGCCTCTGGCTGCGCTCCTGCCGACGCGCCGCCGTGCTCCTTCCTCGCCCACTCGGGCACCCGCGCCTGCGTCTCCCTTCCCGTTGCGCTCGGCCCGCATCCGCTGGTTTGGACCGCCGCCTCCAGTGCTGCGCCATCCCAGCTCGGTCCTGGCCCGTGCGCCGGCTTGGTCCCGTACTACCGCCGACTTCCCTGAACTCAATTCCCCACTTCCCTCGTCTACTATTTTGGGTTTCATGCTTTGAGCTTGGTGATGCTCACACCTCACGGTTGTAGTTGATAAGTTGAGTTAGTTCTGAACTTCTGATAAGTGGATGTTGTCATGTGGATCAATGGACAGTAGATGTGTATTGGCTATTTGGCTCATGGAATCAGATTGGCACTGATGGCTTATTCTTGCTGTGGTTTTTGTATGGTTGAATGTCACTAATTCGGTAATCCCCTGTCCAAGTGTCTATATATCTACTATGATGTAGAAACTAGAAACATTATTTATGCAAATTCAGTGTACATATATGTATATGTGGTAATGTTTTCCTCAATATGATTCTGTTGTTTACAGTTCTAACACCATATTTTGCGTTATCAGGTCCAAAAGAGTCATATCGCTATATGGCTGTTAGAAGTAATGGAAGACTCAACCAAATGCGTAAGTTTATGGTTCCAAAACTCAGTTTTTAGCTTCATGTATCTGACTTACCTGTACACATTTTTGCATCGATAATTATACAGCTGCTCAAATAATGTGTACTTTATTTTTTTTTATATTATGTACCTTTATTTTTTACGTTGTACAACATGTTTGTAACTTCGAACACCCATTTTAAAAATCCTGGATCCGCAACTGGTTCCCACCCATAATGCCGGGAGCCGCTGCGTAACGAACAGACACGGAACGCACGCGCGGTACACACGCACGAACAAACTCCGGCGGCTAGCGCCGTGGGTGCCGAGACGCGCAGACCCTCCCGGTGCGCACGGCGAGTGAATGCGTCGGAAGGGAGTGGTAGCAGGAGGACTAGCAGTTGGCGAAGTCAAATACGTGGAAACGTCGAGCCTAATCCCCGGGCAAGGCGAGGGAGTGAAATGCTTTGATTAATTCCCCAAGGAATTCGTTTGGATAGGGAAAGGTTAGTACCAGGATTTTAGTTTAAATTTTGAATCAATCAGAAAAGAATAAGTCGGATTATGATGTATCCAAACAGTCTCTTAATAGGCTAAGATAAGTGCTTAGCAAAGCAAGTTAAGGACAGCTAGCTGGAGGGGCCCGGCCGGCACGGCGCCGTGCTGAACGTCAAGTCCGATGTGAATGCTTGCACTCCAAAGGCTCAACAACCGCTGCTTCTCAACAAGACAGGAATCACCAACTTGGAGCACAATCCATCGCATCCCTGCTCTGTGCCTCACCCCACGGCACACTTCAAATCAAAGAACGTTTCCATTGCCGATCCATTCCACAGTCACACCCACACACCCTTTGTTAGTTGAGAGAGTTTGTTAGGAGAGAGAGACATTCCTATTCCTGCAAGAAATCATGGCACCGGCAGAGGGGCCGGCAGGCGAATAGGTTTTTGACACGAAGGTTCGTTTCCACAGCGTCCTCGCGTGAGAGTGAGAACTGAGGAATTATGGACATTGTTAGCCCTATGTGCATCCAAAATTTCAAAACTAGCCTCCTTGCTCTCAAAATTTCAATTCTAGCACCGTCGATCCACGTCGATGCGCCTCATACCGCGACAAAGAACCGCGTCCATCTCGCAACGCACGACAAGTCTCGCTGCGCTTTGTGAACAAAGAACACCAAGGTCTTTGCGGCGGTGAAAGCATCAGGGGTAGGTGCTGCGTCAGCAGCATGCAATGCCCAGCCGCAGCATGCAGGTAGGAGAGAGAAAAGAGGAGAGAGAGAGAGGAGAAAAGAAAAGAAATGAGAAAAATCCAAAATAAAAATAATTTCAAGAAAATTTCAAAAAAAATCATTGGAACACGAATAGATTTAATAAAATAATTTTGAATTTAAATGAAGTTGATTTTATTCATTTAAAATGTTTTTTATTTTATAGAATTTTCCAATTAAGCTTTAATTATTCCATTAAAATAGGAATTGTTTATTATATTTTTTTGAAGCTTTGAAAACACTATAAAAAACTGAAAAACTGAAGAAAAAAAAAGAACTCAAAGGAAATAACAAGGTTTAATTTAATTAAATTTAGGCTTCAATCGAGGTATAAATAAAAAGAGAGCACATGTACGTAGCATATGTGAGAACCCGCGTAATTAGCTAATCTTTTTTTTCAGTAATCGGTTTTTAGCGATAATTAATCTCGGCTTAGCAGTAAGCTAACGGTAGTTTTGCGATCGTCGTTAAGCTTCTAGTTTGTCGTCAGCGTTGGTTTAGTGGGTTTCGTTTTGTGAGCAGCGCATCATTGCATCCATCAGTGCACAGTAGCATCAATCATAATTAGATTTCACATTCCATTTGCATTAGATAATTAAGTCAATTGTAAGCATTTCAATAGAAGTGCATCATCATCTCATATCCTCTAGTGTTGTTTAAATAGTTACAACTTGATTGGTTTGCAAAGCAATAAAAAGAGTACATCCTGCATTACATATCGTCGAGCCCTCCTTGTATCCTTGTTCTTCGATCACCGACCCATCAAACCCCGGTGTCGTCCTTGTCATCCAAGAACCTGCACGCATACCACTCTCCGCCAGTGTTGTTAGACCGAAGCAAGCCACAATATTATTAAAGTAAAGATTGCCGTCAGTCTCCCGAAGTGCAGCTGAATACTCGGAGCAACCGGAGTAGTCGGTCCCTCGACGATCAAGACACCCAGACCAACCGGAGTTAGTCGGCTCCTTGATCGACAAGATATCCATACCACTCGAGATCATTCGGTATCTGTCACTTCCGTGGGCCTCATCATCCGGCAATATTAGAATCGATACCCACATTTTACCGACCTACCTCAGTCAATATCCGAAAACCAATCCAAAGCCCACTTTGGACCCAAGGTCCATAAGCCAACAACAGTAGAAGCTTCATCCGAACCGGAGGTCTTTCAGCATTACCCAGTCAACAGGGGAATGAGAGAGAGAGCCAGAGAGATGAAAACATCCCCAGAAATATCAAGTCTAGGAATGGGGATAAGGGCAAAGGAATGGGGATAAGGGAGCTGCCCCTCCCAGCCAAATGCATTCCCCCCGCAAACCATCTCCCCATCTCACAGCCAACACCAAGCCAGCACACACAGAGTAGCACACCACGTACGTTCCCCCTCTCATTTCTTCTCAGCCGAGAGCCAAGACCTCAGCATCAGGGAGCTGGGAGCCAGGAGGAAGACCAGAGGGGAGCAAGGGAGAAGAGCAAGACCGGGAGCTGGGATGTGAGGCGACCCACAACCGACAACGCCCACTGGAGATCAAGCCAAGCCGACAAGCACAAGCCGCAACAAAAGGGACCAACAAGAACCACCCGAAAGCACCTCCCCTCCCATATTCATCCCATCTCAAGGCCAAGAGCAGAACCACCAGGAGCAAGCAAGGCAAGAACAAGCCATCACCAAATCAAAGGCACAAGCATCCCACTGCCATCCTCAAGGTCAAGCCACTTCAAAGCATCAAGGCAGCCTGGAGGTGAAGCAAGCTCAGCATCCTCACCATCACGACTTGCAAGAACCGAGGAAGAAAAGGAGAGCACCAGCTTGACGCCGACGCTGCCATCCTCCTCTTCCCCAATCTCAGAGCCCACAAGAGGTAGCACTAATACACCCCGGGTTGCTCAATCATATGCGTCTAACACATCTCAGAATTGGTGCATCACTTAGATCTCAGTCTTCCAGCACAGAACCCATATACCATTTAGCTCTCAGAACATCTAAGTATCATCATAGAGCATGCAAACATAATTCTCAGTTCATCACCTCACCATGGTAGCACTATTCAGCTCTTAATCATCAGTGCATCACAGAGCAAAAGAGAGGGATCTGAGAAGGGAGAAAGTGAAGAGGGAGATGGGTGTAAACCTCAGTAGATCCTGGTAGCTTTTCATCTTGTCCACCAAGCCTCCTACCTTCCCCATATTCATTCGACCAGCATATGCATACACAAATCAAAATCTGTAAGATAGCATCAAGAGTTGGAAAATGAGGGGAGGGTATAGCAGGAGATGAGGTAATGTTGGGAGGGCAAGCCGAGCTGTGACGGCCGGCGGCCGCAGGCCGAGCTGACCGGACCGGAGCGCGCCAAGCTGGGGACCGAACCAAGGCGGCGCTGGCCTTCGGCCGCGCCGAGGGGAAGAGACTGAGGCGATGCGGGGCGGTGGCGACCGGAGATGCGGGAAGAGGTGGCGTAGAGGAGCGGGACGCATGGGGCGAGGCGAGGCGCGCGGCGGACGGCGGCTCCTCCCGGCCGGCGAGAGAGAGAGAGAGAGAGAGAGAGAGAGAGAGAGAGAGGAAGGAGGAAGGCCCGCGATCGTTTTTAATGCTCGGCGCCGAGATACGTGGCGCGAGGTCGGCGCCATGAGTCACGACGCCGAGAGTAACTGACTTCGGCGCGTGAGTCATGGCGCCGAGGCATCGCCACGTTGGCGCCCGGTGGCTAGGGTTGGGACCTCGGCGCCATGACTCACGGCGCCGAGTCAGGTTACCTCGGCGCCGTGACTCATGGCGCCGACCCCCTGGGTCCAAAACTGGAAATAAGACTAGCAGGGGTATAAATGTGCGTTTTTTACGAAAAAAGGGCTAAATTGAAAAAAATTCGGGGTGCTTGCTGTTGGGACTGATGATGCCACTAATAAGGAGCTTGAGTACTACGGTATTATCAAAGACATAATCGAGCTCAAGTTTGATGGTGATATTGAATTCAGCCTTGTTTTGTTTGACTGCCATTGGTTTCATCCTATTAATGGAGTGCGACATTTAGAAAGATTTGGATTAGTTGAGGTTGCTCATGCATCATGTAATCCAGCAAATGAACCTTTTGTGCTTGCCAGTCAAGTAACTCAAGTGTATTATATTCCATATGCATGCACCTCTTATGCGAGTCTTAACGCGTGGTGGGTTGCTTACAAGGTAAGGCCCCTAGGAAGTTTGCTCATTCCATCAACGGATGATTACAACAATGAAGATGGCACATGTGAAGATGTCTTCCAAGAAGATGGACTAGAGGGTGAATTCTTTGTAGATATTGGAGTAGGTCTCGATAATATTACAATTGGTGGTTCAGATGAGGTTATGGACCAACGTGAACTGTCGGTGCTAAATAACCAACGCAACGCTGCAAGTGGAGAGAACGAGCCACTAGTTGAAGATGAAGAAGGTGGATACGATATGAAAGCACATCCTGAAATCAACTACCAGGAATACCAAGAAGATGTTGATGGTTTCTAAGCTTATATAATATTGGTATAGTTATAAATATGTACTTGGATAATTATGTACTTTTATTTTCAATGAAATTCATAATTCTTTAATTTTTGTATACATGATCAATTGTTTCTTTATGAAAGTTACTTATTCATAATTATTTGCAGGATGACACTTGTACATTCAAAACGTCGTATTGGGGCTCCCAAAAGGCCTTGCATTAGAGAGAACACACCACCAAAGAATAAGCAGTCTCGATTCGGATGTAGTAGAGGAGGATGCGAGAAGATATTTACGTGCGAGGTTGTTCACAACTTCCACCTACTATTCCCAGTGAGGCAGATCGTCCATTGATTCGACCTGAAGGCAAAACGTGAGTTTGTAAATATGTTGTGATTGCCCTTGACCTTGCAAACTTGTGATGTTTTAATTTCACCATTGTTTTCTCTTTTGAAGGCACCGCGTGAAATCCCAAGACTAGGTAAGGAAAGAAAACCAGCAAGTGTCCTAACATGTTTACTGAAGACCCACCATCCTAGTATGGTTCAATTTAGAGGCAAGTCTGTGGTGGCAACAACATAGAAGCACTACAAAGCAGAAAAGGACACAAATGGGCGAAGCAAAGCCGATGAGGTGGAAGAAGGTTTTTGGGTAATGTAAAATGTTCAGATTATTTCTGCATATACACTATATCCATGGATAATTATTTCTGCATGTACACTAGCTGTGTTTCCTGTTCATGAACAAACACTTCATATTGCATCTGGATATTGCATAGAACCCTACAAGGCATTCTCATTTTAAGCAAAGGGGAAACTGACAAACTTGTTATTCTTTGACATCAAATTATTTTCTGCTTGGCACTTCATATTTTGTACAGTGTGTCTTGTCCCACAGGGAAATACAAGGAACTATATTCATAAAGCAAGATTTAAGACATCTTAGTAGTAGTGTTCATTGGCACTATGTGTCGATGCTCAATAGGCCACGGCAGTGCATGTGGACAACTGATTGAATAGACATCTTTTATTAGTCCGCCAGATTGATCGATCTTTCGGAGAGTTCAAAGCATGAAATAATTATGAATTACACCAATCTAAAGTATATTTGGGACAACAAATGTGATGGTCAGCATTTTAGCACAGCACATGGGACAGATGGTCCAATTGATTTATAATTATTATATGTGAGAGCATTTTCACCAAATTGGGTTGCACTAAGAAAGGATAAGGAACTCAAGTATTCAGACCTAAACATGATATAACTTATAAGCCAAGAGACATAGCAAGTTGTAAAAATGAAAAAAATAGATGGTGTTGTAGAGTTTTGTACCTGCTATTTTTCCATGGACGAAGTTCGATCCCTTCTAACACTAAACTTCCACACACTGATGCTAGCTGAGATGGCTTCAGATCCAAGAGGACCTTGTTCCTAAGTACAATAGCAAGCCAGAGCTCATTTTCCCCTCGTATGGCTGCTGCCGTCTCACCCAAAGGATAGATTACCTGAGTATTGATATCTAATGCTCTAGCCTCTTGTATGACTTTGCTAATTTGGTAGATATTTTGAGCATCTTGTAATGCATTTTTGATCGATTTTGGTACTACTTTTTATTTACTATAGGCATTGACACTTCCAATCAGCCTTCCTATTTCTTTTGTGCTGAATTGTAGTTTCACTTTTGTTGGAAACCCAACATCATATTTTTAGTGAGGAAATCTCAAACCTGATGGTATGTTCAATCAGTTTGAACAGAGCTAGACATCTAATGTCATTACTACATAGTTGTATTTTACCGTGATCAATGTCTCAAACAATTAAATTACCAAAACTTAATGAAAGAACCTTGCAGAATTTGATTAACTGCAAGCGAGTGATTATATGAAACATTGGAGCTTAGTCATGACTTAGAAGTGACTTATTCTGTTGTTGATCCTTTACTGAGCAACTTAATCTGGTTGTTGATCGAGTTTTCTGAGGTTGCATTGGACTTGAACTTCTATCGTTGCACCTAGCATATCTAGATGTCCAGGTTCTAATCTTAGTGTTGAATATTCAAAGAAGAATGCTTCAATCTTATGTTATCCCATGCACATAATGGACTAATGTTATCCCATGAATAACCATACTTTATGTTTGTCACAGCTAAGGTTCAAATATGAACCTGAGCATGAAAAGTCTGCAAGATTTCATGTTGGTGAATGTTGCAAACAGGTCCTAACGGGGCTCAAGTATTATGCTCGAATTCAAGTCATAGTAGATCATTATCGGATTGTCAAATGAGTAAAAATATGTGACAAGATGGCTAGGCAGAAGTATTTGACAAGGGCTGAATACCATGCACGAAGACCTATCTGGTGCTATGAAGCGACTTGGAATGCTATGATTGATGAATGGTGCAATCCAGATTGGATTAGGAAATCTGAGACAAATCGTGCAAATCGATACACCACTAGATTTAAGCCTCACAAAAGTGGATCCAACTCCATTGCAATGATATGTCAAAAGTTAGTGAGTTACTAAGTTTTTTTTCACTATGTGATGGACACTCCTTATGTATACATTTAATTTGGGATCCTTTTGTATGCCAAAAGTCTGAGAAAGAAGGGCGAGAAGTATCGTCGATCGAGGCATGGGTTCATACACATAGAGGGCCAAATCCGCAAGATTCTAATTCACTAAACACTGAAGAAGCCACTACATGCTTGGTAATTTTATTTTGTTAGTTTACTGTACATTCATTTTTCTGATTTTTAGTACTTCCTCTACAATATTCCTTATGTAGTTTGCTTTATTGGACAGGAGAGGTATAAGAGGAAGTCTGTTGACCTAAATGGAGAGGGATTTGATTGGCTACGCTCTCCTGTGGATGCAAGAGCCTTGCATGACTGCTCTTATGGTATGCCACATGGTAAATGGGCTACATTTAATGGGATCATTGATGATAGAGAGACTCTCATCGAGTTGAAGAGTAGTGATGCCTCCTCGCTAGCTTCCAAACGTCAACGTCGAGAAGAAGAGGAACGTGAGAGGAGAAGGGAAACTCGTAATGCTCGTTTAGCAAAGGATTATGCACAGACCTTGTTAGACTGGAGTAGTAGTGTGCACAATCACAATACCAACATCCAGAGGTTCATGGAGGTGCAATTTGTCATTCAACATATTCGTTTTTACTTTGAATAATAGATGGTGAACTACATTTAACCTTTTTGCATTAAATCTTATGATTGCAGAATGTGGCTAAGCATACTAGAATGCCTTCTACCGCAGTTCCACCTCCCCCACCTCTCCCGCCTCCACCTCCTACATATGAAGTCTCAACCTCTCCAAATCTATCTCTTGAGGTAAATAATGGTTCAATTTAATTAGGATTATGCACATACCCTGTTAGACTGGAGTAGTAGTGTGCACAACCACAATACCAACATCCAGAGGTTCATGGAGGTGCAATATGTCATTCAACATATTCGTTTTTACTTTGAATAGTAGATATTGAACTATATTTAACCTTTTTGCATTAAATCTTATGATTGCAAAATGTGGCTGAGCATACTGGAATGCCTTCTACTGCAGTTCCACCGCCCCCGCCTCCACCTCCTACATATGAAGTCTCAACCTCTCCAAATTTATCTCTTGAGGTATATAATGGTTCAATTTAATTAAGAGTACTGCCTTGGTGTGTCACCGTAGCCCTCTTTATGGTTTTATAAGATTCTGCCATGAACTATTTTTTTCATGATTATGTGTCTGATCCATGAATCTTTAGGCTATATATACATACATTTGTATGTTTCTTGGTCAATTGTCATGTGCAACACTTTATGCCTGTCCTACTTACTAAATTTTATGCATTATGTAGCTGAAAACCGTGCAACTTTTACAATAGTTGTAGAAATTGCTACACTTGAAAAATCATGTCAGCATAACCGTATTTCTTTTCTAAATTTTTTAACTGAACTTCGAGCTGTTTTTGTTGTGTAGCCTCATACTAGCGGTTCAGCTATTGGAGTAGAGAACCCGGATGATACATTGAATAGGATTGCTCGAGGAATGTTTGGAGGTTATGTTAATGCATCTGTTAGTGCTGATGGAAACTACTCTTCTCCGCTGGATGATGATCTTGCACTATTTTAATGTCCGCCATGGTCCAATTACATGTGGAAGCATACTTTTGTTGCAAATGGTGCATGCAGCCTTCTTTTATGGAATGACTAACATGTGAGGGTTGTATTTTGATGTCTGTGAAACCTTGCTAGCTGGTCATTTGTACTTCAGTATGCATGTGTGTTGTGCACTTGTGGTGCAAGCGTGGGTATTGTTTTTTGGACTTTCTGATATTGATGTTTACACTTGGATATGTTGGTGGAAGTGTGCCACAAATAGTACTTGATGGTCTATTGAAATACAAGATATTGTTATGTTTATCTCCTGCATAAACTTTGTTTTGAGTGATAATGTAAATTTAATGTCTTTTGATTGTAACCGGGCATATAAATAAGTATTTGAATAATGTATGTATATTTAGAAAAATAATAATTTCAGTACCCTTAGTGTTCATGCCAAACTGTAGGGGATGAATTTCGAATTAGCAATAGGAAAATAATGTTTATATAAAAATGTTTCCTAGGGCATATAAGAAATAACGTAGGGAATTTGTTGGATTCTTTCCCTAGGCTGGCAGAAAGGTAACGTAGGGAAATAATCTTGCCACGTCAGATGGCAATGCCATGTGGACGAGATTTCCCTACAGTTTAAAATCCTAGGGAACGATTATTTCCCTAGGTTTTTCCAAAAAAACCGTAGGGAACGTTTTCTTTCCCCACATTCTTTTCCCTAGTAGCTGTTCCCTACGAATGCCACTAGGGAAACCAATTCCCTACAGTTTTTTTTCATGTTCCCTAGTATATTACTCAGTAGGAAAAATGAGGATTTCTAGTAGTGTTAAAGCTTAATTGGAAAATTCTAGAAAATGAAAAACATTTTAAATGAATAAAATAAACTTCATTTAAATTCAAAATTATTTTATTAAATCTATTCGTGTTCCAATGATTTTTATTGAATTTTCTTGAAATTTCTGATTTTTTTTTTATTTTGGATTTCCCCCCATTTCTTTTCTTTTCTTTTCTTTTCTCCTCTCTCTCCTCTTTTCTCTCTCCTACCTGCATGGTGCGGCTGGGCATTGCATGCTGCTGCTTTCAAGGGGCGCAGCACCTCCCCCTGCTGCTTTCGCCGGCCGCAGCATCTTGGTGCTGCGTTGCGGGGTCGCAGTACCTCGGCTGCTGCGGTACGGAGGCACAGCACGCAGGCCGACGGGGTTAGAATTGGAATTGCGAAGGTAAAGTAGCTAGTTTCGGAATTTCAGATGCACAGGGGTCTATCAGTGTCCAGAACTCAGAACTGAGAAGATGGATAATAATAGTATGTGCTTGGGGCATCCAAAGATGGTTTATGAGCAAGAAAGATCCCTTTCGTTTCGTGGGGATTGGAGCATGTGTACGCACACGGCACACCTATCATTTCGTTTCATATCTTTCGCCTACCCACCCGGCAGTCTCCGGTAGGGCCAGGCACAGTGGCACCATGACACTTCAAATCAAACACAACGTTTCCATTGACCATCCATTCCACAGTCACACCCACACACCCTTAGTTAGTTGAGAGAGAGAGAGAGAGAGAGAGAGAGAGTTGCGACATTCCTATTCCTGCAAGAAATCACGGCACCAGCGCCAGCGGGGGGCCGGCAGGCGAATAGGTTTTGACACGAAGGTTCGTTTCCACAGCGTCCTGGCGTGAGAGAGAGAAGATGGATAATAGCACTACGTGCTTGGGGCATCCAAAGATGGCTTATGAGCAAGAAAGATCCCTTTCGTTTCGTGGGGATTGGAACGTGTGTACGCACACCTATCATGTCGTTTCATCTTTCGCCTACTCCACCCGGCAGTGTCCCGTAGGGCCACTGGGCCAGGCACAGAGGCACCGTGTCGTCGTCTCCATGCTCCTTTAAATCGGCACTAAGCTTCAGCAAATTATTCTGCAGTGCTAGCTCTGTGGGGGGAGCATTTTTTCCTGTCCAACTGAGCTGATTTTGGAAAAGAAAAGCAGCAGATGTGGGGAGCCTTTTTAGTAGTGGGGGTAGTTCTTGATAGAATGGAAATGTTTTTGAGGCAGACAAGAATGCAAAGTTTGTTGATTCTGAGCGGCCTGAATATTGTTGACTAGCGAATTTGCCTGCTCCCTCTTTAGTGTTCCTGTGTCATGCTACAAATGTTCCAAAAATATACTTGATTTAGAAGAATGTTAAAAAATCAACACAAATGGCAAATTGAGTTGTACTGCTCCTTCGATCGTAGTACTAGTGTACTTTTTGTGGCTCATTCCAATGTCAAGGTTTGCGTGGTAAAGTAAGGTTGCATTTTTTTTTCTCGGTTGTTACTCTCTAATCGTCGTGCGATCCTTACTTAGTCAAATTTGAAAGGATTTGACGATGGTACATGAGTTTTTATAATATAAAACGAAGCAGCACTGAGAATTAAAAGTGGGTTGAGATGAGGTAGATTAGGTAGAAAATTCAAGTCTCAAAATCAGTACCACTGTCATATTTTGAGAAAAATTCAACCAACAATACAATAATCATATCTTTATTCAAGAAACATCAAAGCTAGAGTTTTTAAAAAATAAATCTTAGGATATTCTGAGATGTACATGAAAATAAGTAAACCCAGGAACCGAATTGAGGTATCAAGAATTCAAGATGAGTATAAAAAAAACATGCATGTTCCAAACAAAGCATACAAGTATGGCTGTGCACTATTCTAGCAAAGCAAATGTACTTGGAAGGCATCATCGAGCATTAATTCAAGCAGTATAGCAGTGCAGAGCTCAAGGAGGAAAATTGTAGTAGTAGCTGTTACGAGACTGGTTCGCATTATCGCATATATATAGCTCGTTGCATGCACACACCTTAAACAAACGCCAGTTGATGATTTGAAAGAACACGATGAGCTGATTAACGAGCAACCATTGATCGATCTTGATACGTGTAGGAATTGTACACACCCCAAGCTCAAAAGGAAGAGAAGAAACGAAAAGATCACACAAGTACTCATGCATGACATAGCACATTAATTAACAAGACAACTAAGCTACTTCAAACAACTAAGAAAGAAGTGGAAAGCAAACTAGCTAGGTGCTCATGCATGCCATAGCACATTGATTCGCCGGCGCACTGCTAGAACGACGTTGGCGGCGCCCGCGCCACCGCCGCCTGCCCCCACTGCCCGAATATGTCGTGCGGCGGAGTCTGCGGGACGGCGTACATCGGCGGGGGCACGACGGTGCCTCCGCTGCCCTGCTGCTCCAGCTGCGCGGCGGTGCCCTCCGACCCGGATAGCACGGCGCCCTCCTCGGCGTCCTGGTCCAGCGGCAGCCTCTCGTACGTGGCGTTGCCGAACGTGGCCGCGATCACCATGACGGGGCCGGATGCGAGCAGCTCCCCCATGATGCTCCCGCCCACCACCTGCCCCTGCCCGCCTGCGAGGTACACGGCGAGGCCCGTGGCACCCGGCGGGGCCGGCGCCGGGAGGAAGGCGCCGGAAATGGACAGTATCTCGAACCGCCCCCGCAGCGCGACGGCGGCGGCCCCGGTCCCCGCGGGCTGCCGCAGCGTGACGTTGGTGACGGCGCCGCTCCCGCTGAGGACGGAGACGCCGCGCTGCCTGCGGCGGGAGAAGGCCGCGATGGCCTCGACGATGTCGGCGCCGCTGGCGATCTCGAGCACGTGGGAGCGCATCGCGTTGGGGCTCTCCTGCATCACCACGACGGGCGGCTTCGGCTTGTTCTTGGACCCCGGCGGTCTGCCGCGGGGCCGCCGCGCCGCTGACCCCGCGGCGGCCGCGGGCGGCGGCGACCCGTCGTCCTCGTCGTTGTTGCTCCCGGCGCCGACGTGGGAGTAGCCGTTGTGGCCCTGCAGCGAGTGGCCGTCGATGCTCCCCATCTCCTCGGCCGCCGCGCCGGCCGGCCACCGGTTTGCCAGCCCTACTATTTTCGCAGTAGTAAGATTACCACAAGCTTAGCGAGGCCACCCAAGCAGCAGCAGTCAGTCTCTACTCTCCAAGCTAGCTTGCTAGTGGTTGTGGTTGTATGGTATGGAACGGAACTATGGCCGTTGCTCTCAGCAGCTATTTATGCCTCTTTCTTCTAGAATTCGCTTCTCTCCTCGGCGAGCTAGTAGAGCGGCCCGCGGTAGCGGTCGCAGTCAGAGCACCCGTCTAGCTTGTTTCCGATCAAAACCTACCGCTACGATGGACCGGGCAAGGCAACTTACCGAGACGCATACATTTACATATATGCACGGCAAGGCTATCTACTGCTTAATTGTACCGTATTGCACGTTGCAGTCAGTGACCCAGCGGCCACATGCGTACACACGCGCGTTATGAGTACGTACGTTGAGCGGTGGTGGGGTGGGGGTGGGGGAGGGGTTCGGGGAAGGTGGGTGCTCGCGCGGCACGGCCTTCTGATCGGGTCATGTGGGCTTTTGAAAAAATGTCGTGCAGATAGACGGAACGACGCAGCTGCGCCTGAGAGGACCACCCTCTGGATGGAAACGCATGGGGGCACGGGCTGCAAGAACACGTGCGCGTTTGGACGCGAAAGAGGGTCGTTTCCTCTCGTCGGCCCTGTGCATCCACAGTTCGCGAACTGCTTTTAATCTTCTCAGTGGATCT
Organism: Ampelocalamus luodianensis; assembly: GCA_036346255.1. Lineage (NCBI taxonomy): Eukaryota > Viridiplantae > Streptophyta > Magnoliopsida > Poales > Poaceae > Ampelocalamus > Ampelocalamus luodianensis. The sequence continues at coordinate 17,039,398 of CM070622.1, read as the reverse complement.
GGAGGCTGCAGTGAAGGAACGTGCCTTCACGAAGAGAGATTGTTTTTTGTCTTCGAGCCACTTGTTTAAGTAGAGTAGCTACCGGAAGATGCATGCGTATATGTAGCGTTCCGTTATTTTCTTTCGTGGCGTTTAATCGGCGACAGCTCCACAAATTAAGCTCAATCCTGCGGAGTGGATAGGCCAAAAATTGTGAACAAGATAGGGACTACGTAAGCGACGGATCTAGAAGAAAAACAATCGGATCTCCCCGTATATATCATCACGTGTAGTCATCCGGTGTTTTGTGCGCATCCGAGCCCTCACAAGCCTCATTTAGATCCGCCTATGGAACTACGTGCTGAGGACACTCACATGGCGCTGCCATACCGGTGCATGTTTGCCTTCATGCATGTTAGTAGTTAGCTTGGTTTCGCCAGCCACCAGTTCTCGTCGTTCTTCATTTTTAAAAGACCAGACACGAAAGTTACAGATGACGGGGACAGAGACAGACACTGGCCATCCTACTATCCTCTTCAGCCACCCATTCCCCCCTTGTGCTTTAGTATACTCCATTTACTTGAATCTTTCGTCACTTAAAGTACACCGATTCTCTCGGAGTAATATTCACAAGAAACTAATTAAGCCATGTATATGTATGTGATCTCTTGCGAGTAAATTGTTCGCACATGCTCCGGCATATGTGGGCATCTTCTCCCTGCCTGCAGTGTTAGCCAGCCAGCTGGGCAGCTACCGAGCGACGCGATCGCTATGGCCTACGCGGCCTAGCTAGGGTTGGTACGGCGATGGGCAGCTAGCCTTCGTGTTGGTGCCATAGATAACATGACCAAACTCGATAGCTGGAGCGTTGCGATCGGCGAAAGCGACGGCCGCGAAACGACCGGTGGCCGCGATCGGAATGGGTCCGCCCGGACCCAAGTACATTGCATGCAACCCACATACCCCCTCCCCGCAATCCCATCGACCGATGCTCAATTCTCCCATTGGAAACCGGCAGCACGTACCCATCCACGTAACGTCTCGATCTTGACTTGCGGCTCCGCTCCCTTCCCTCCCTAATTAAGGGTTTGATTTTTGGGTGGTAAGAATCGCCACCCGGCTCGGTCGACATCGTCCGAGTGTTCTGGGGTCGGGGCGGGCCGCCCTTGTTTTCTTGACCAACTAGCTCGGTAGGTCCGTGCAATTGTGCTACTTAGTCATGTGAAGTGTATAATCAAAGGTTCCTAACATCTAAATTGAAACTCCATTTTAACACTATTTACAACTCAAATTCAATAAGAATGACTTAATGATAGGTTTATTTGGTTCAAGTTTTTTTCTTATCATTTGAGAGCGAATATGCCATCTATCTAATCAGAACTATTTTCATAGCTCAAAATCCTTCTTCTCTTCCGAGTTTGAATGTATTTTATGTAACATCTAATGGTTATGGATTGGTCTTCATTAGGGCACCCCTGAATTGAGGGCGGGATGTTTTTGTTTTGATAATTTATTGCAACTAGCAGGGTGGCCCGCGTATTTGCGCGGCTGGATTTGTTTTAAAGTTTGTAGTGCTAAATGATATAACTTAGATGCTTTAGAATATATTTACGTATCTTATAGCTATTTAGATTTTTAAGATATCATAAACATTAGAAAATGACAATAGAAGCTTGAAGGAAAAATACAACTTAAGTAATGTAATTGAAGTATGAGCTTTGATGAAAGAAAATAATGAGTATAATAAGTTATGCAACATGTAGCTGCATGCTCTTAATTCTTTTCCAAAATATTTGCATACACATGTACTTCTGTTAATATCAAGCAATACATTGATTATGTGTGCAACAAAATTATCTTATTAATTTATATGGTATTAGAGTACCTTGCCCACGTATACACCGATGAACTATGGACGACCTATATTAAACTTATCTTCTCTTACATCGGTTGCCCCACCAAACCATGTGTCTTCTATCTCTTCTCCTCGTCACAATTTTTCTGCTTCAACCTCCAAGAGCAAGCCCAATTCTTCATCGATATCTCTCAGCTGCTACCCCTTCCAATGCAATATTTTACCACATAGTTATCTTCCACTTCTCTTCAATTATCATTTAATGATGGTCGTTGTGACATCTATACGTTTATGCATGCAAATATCGTCGATCCCTGCCGAGACACCCGTCGCTCTCTCTCTCCAGTGGCCCCAATCCTATTCCTTACCGTTATGATATCTCTACTCTAAGCTCTTTGCTCTTTTATTTTTGTACACGCATGCTTCTATTCGTAGGATGCACATATGTATATACACATGCACGATGTTATACATGTTCGATGTCTTTTTCTCCCTGTCGTTCGCTCCTCTTCTTCAACGTTGTCTAACTCAACGATATGGCTTCCTCACTAACTGTGACAACCTCCCATCTTCACTGATGCCGATATATCTGCCTTGATCGTTGTCTAACGATAGGAAGAATCTTCTCGTCATCACTATTGACGTCATGTCACTCACCAACGATGGTACACTCCTAGCTACCCGATGATCATATATCATCGATAGCTCATCTTTAATCCAAAGTTTCACCTCCTCTTTGCTATGTCTTCCCTATTATCGAGTTTCTTTGGTCATTGACTTCTTCAACAACGCCGATGCTCACCATTCGTTGTCACAGTACTTGGCTCCTTTGACTCCGATCTTTCTCTTCAACGGCTCCATCGAGCACCACAATATTGTCCTTGTTGAACAACTAAGATGAGCAGCATGGAACTGTTCTTATCTTTGTCGCTATTGCCTCGGCTATTCGCTTCCTTGTGGATCGATGTCTTCTTGTAAGACATATTGATGTCATTGCACTCTTTCGTGGTCTCCTCTGACACCATTCACGATATTCTCATTATAACTTATATTTAATTTATTCAAAATTTTAGTTATTAAGTTATTTTACTTTGGAATTCGTATGGAAATCAAATTGTAAATATTGTTTTATTTGTTATCCCTAATTTCAATTATTTTTTGTTGGAATTCGTAAACCAATCCAATTGTTAATTTTTATTTATTTTTTTAATGTCGAATTATAGTTATTTATGGATTTTATTTCGGAATTCGTATCGAAATCAAAATGCTAGTTTTATTTTATTTTTATTCCAAAATTAATTAATTTATTTTTTTAAAATTCGTATACTAATCCAATTGCAATTTTTGGTTTAATTTTTACTCTGAGTTATATTTATTTAGGATTTTACTTAGGAATTCGTATGGAAATCAAATTGATGATGTTTATGTTTTGTTCCAAATTTTATTTATTTAAGTATTTTACTTTGAAATTCATATGGAAATCAAATTGCAAATTTTATTTTATTTTTTATCCCAATTTTTATTTATTTATTGTTGGAATTCATATACTAGTCCAATTGCTATATTTGTGTGTGTGTGTGTGTATAAATAATTACAGTTATTGGTTATTTTACTTTGGAATTCATATCGAAATCAATTTGCTAATTTTATTTTATTTTTTTTATCCCGAATTCGATTTTTTTTGTTGGAATTTGTATACTAATCCAATTACTATTTTTAAAAACATTGATTCCGAATTATGTCTGTCTAGTGATTTTACTTAGGAATTCATATCAAAATTAAATTGCTAATTTTATTTATTTTTTATTCTAAATTTCAATTATTTTTTCATTGTACTTGAGATGGACTCTCATTTCTATATTGTACTTGACATGGACTCTTTTGTTTAATCTAGATCGTTATAATTTGGATTCACCATAATCAACGGTGTAGATGTTTATCTTTTTCCACTGATTAACGTGGAAATTTCTAGTCCTTGAGAGCGAACGTGGTGACTTCTTTTTTCTATCACTTTAATAATATAATAGATTTTTTCTTATATTTTGGGTTTGCTAAACATAAAGATTCATGGTTTTTCCTTATCTATACCTCCCATTTTCTCATGGTTGGGTCCAATTGGAGATTCATGCTCTAGCTGGTTATGGCGTCCTCTCTTCGGTGGAGGCTACGGGTTCGGTTTCACGTTCATTAGGACCCCAATTGAGTGAGGGGCAGTGGAGGCACGATGGTTGGAGATGACAGCGGTGATGCCACTGGCCGCAAGAAGGAGGAGGGCAGCGTGCGACAGGGGGCCGAGATTTGAGGTAGGATTTTCGGGGTTGGGGAGATTCTAGACGACAGTGAATTTAGCAATGGCGAGCCACTAGAGACAGGGAAGATGTAGATCAGGGAAGGGGGGGTGGTGGTAGGGTAGCGACTAAGGAGGGCAACGTCGGCACTGCTCTCAGCACCGAGAACCTATGCGGAGGGTGGTGGCTAGGTGGGAGGTGGGCCAGGGTTTTGGGAGGGGTTGATCACTTTGTAGGTATGTACAGAGGGAGAGGGCCGAGAGAGATCCATTGGGGCTACAAAAGGTTACTTATAAGAAAACATCGCGTAACTTATGAATAGACATGTCCTTTTCATTTTTTTTCCTTAAATAGTTGTAAATTATCCATGGTGGATCTATTATATTATTAAAACCATGCTAAAAAGGAACCTCTATATTCGCTCTAAGACTCTAGATATTCTCACATTAATAAGAGAGAGAAATAGAAATATGTACAAATTATTTTGGTGGGTCCAGATTATGACGATAAATATTAATAAAATAAATCCTCACATTGATCGAAAAAATCGATATATATGTAACTGCTAATTATATATGGTGTGTCTAGAGTATAACAGTTCAGATTAATCAGATATATATCAGAGATGTTAGAATTATATAAGAAATACAACTACATTTCAATCATGAGCATTAGAGTTGTGTGACAAAAACAACTCTATTTTCATATATAAACATGTGTATTGTACTATCTAGCCATGCATGATGCATCTGAGAGGTAAATTCGGCTAGTTTTAGACATCCGGTCTGCATCTGCGAACAACTAAGGAATGGTTACTGATTAACCTCTGGTGTTACGTCCCAGGGTGTAGACTATAATTAGCAACAATATTGCTGCCTATATAGACAAGGGCCAGGGGCGGTTTCAGGAAGGACAACCAGGGTGAACAGGAGACTGGGTCTAAAATTATTTTTAGAGATATATTTTATGTATGAACAACACTGAACACCCTTTAGTCCAAATAAGGACACTGGACATCCGATTAATTTCGTTCTGATCCACCTCTGACAAGGGCTATGGCTAGATGCTTTAGTCTTGCTTAGCTAGTTAGCTTCTTGATTGTGCAGGTTAAAACATGTTTTATCCGCTGTTTATCCTGTACCCACGTCCCTCTGTCGCCAGAATTTTCAAACCCTGAAAATGTGCTCTCTCTCCGGCTTTCTTCATCAGCGGAAAGAATGGCTAGCTGCTTCCCGTGCAAACGAAGTAAACTTTTTCTTGCCAGAGCATGATGTTTGACAAAACACATCGCCGACGCCGGCATGCATGGAACAATAGAGCATACTTTGCTCGGAGGCAGCCCGCCGCAAAGCAGAAAGCTTCGAGCTACCTTGCCTCGGCGGTCGGGCTTGCCTTTGTCTACCGCCGTATGCCCGTATGAATCAATCGAATTCAACTTATGCTCCTTGCAGATACAGGTACAGTGCAAGATGCGTGATTACATCAGTAGTTACGCTACGTGAATGCGACCGGTGCAACTGGCAGGATAATATCGACTCCAACCTATCAACTACAGGGAATTCAAGTCGGGTCATCCAACCGTATAAATCGTTGCCAAACGTATGTGTCCATCCACATGCATTCGAGGTTCGATTCCATGCACGGACCATGTCTTTAAACGAGTTTTGACCATATTTTCATGTAGGAGTAGTACAGTAGTACTTGGCTACCTAGCCATGCATAACACATGTTTGACTTCGCCTGAAAAAAGGACAAGCAGCAACCTTAGAAATAGTACTCGATCCAGTAGCAATATCAGTTTCAGAGAGTTGATATTTGTAGACGCATACGATTCCGCGAAAATATCTGTCTGAGAAGTGAGAGCAGAGCACTGGTACTTGAGTGAGTTGGGCTCTGAGTTTGGATAGATAATTGGCGATGAGGCAGAGCGTGTGGCTAGGATTGGCTCTGACCTGGTTGACTTTCTTTAAATGGATAGGGCTAGTAGTTGGCCATGTACTACCAAGGAACTGATGGGATAATCCCACGAGCAATGCGAGCCACACAATGGATGGGCGTTTGGGTGTCTGACCTACTTCTTTGCTGCTCCCCACTTGGATGGCTCTCTGAAAGGGACTGAAAGGCATTGTTGGATTCTTCCCTTCCTGCAACTGTTGATGATGATCTAATTTTTTTAGCCCCCTTTTTTTTTCAGGAAAAGAGCGATTTTATTACTTAAACAGGGGTAGAGTTGCAATCTTCGACCATTAAGTGCTCAATACAACTAGGAGCACCCGCTAACCAAACCGCCGAACTAACAGAACGTCGGCCATGTTGAACTAGCTCATGAGCTACCTTATTATGATCTCTCCTTGCCTTTTTTTTAAAGGAAACCTCACAGCTTTTATAAAAAGCTAATATCCAAAAGATTACAAAACAAGGCATCAATCAACAAGCTGGGGATGCCAGCTAACATAGAACAAACAACTCAAACAAAACGCCAGAAAAGACCTCACCCCCAGCCCCGACCAGATAAACTACTGAGATTACATCTTATCCTTTGAACAAAAGTCTTTCATCCAAGCTTCAGCATAACTAACTAAACTATCCGGCTTCATCTGCTCCTCTTTGATTAACGTCCACCACCGCTGCAAACACGACAAGAATTTGAATATCACTTCAGAAGGATGTTAAAGTAATGCCCCTTCAATCACCAGTTTGTTTTTGATTTCCCATAAAGTCCAGATGAAAACTGCAAAACTGAGTAAAGTGATGTGGTAGTTAATGTCACCCCAATATCTAGCCAACAAAGATGAAAATCATCTAAAGAAATCGGGCATCTCTTCCAACTAAGAATTTCTTTCATACAGACCCAAGCAAATCTGGCTAAAACACAAAGAAAGAGAACATGGTTAGCATCTTCCAACACCCCACACAAGATACAATTATCATTCCCTTTCCAATTTCTACATATAAGTTGATCCGCCGTCTGTAATCTGTTATGGTGAGTAAGCCACATGAAATTTTTAACTTTTAAAGGAATCCTACTTGACCAAAGCTGTTTCAGCTTCATGTTAACCACACCCCCAAAGACCAAGTGGTTATAAAGGGATTTAACAGTGAAGTGCCCCTTTTTTTCTAAACACCAACTCACCTGATCCCTCTCCCCATTCAGCAAAACCCCATCTAAGTCCTTCTTAAGATCTCTCCACAAGCCTGCTTCCTCCTCTCCAAAACTTCTGTCGAAGTTAATATGCCAAACCCCATTTAAAAGACAGCCAGCCACTGTGATGTCTTGATCAGAACAAATATTAAACAGCAAAGCATACTTAATTTTCAGAGGACAATTACAGATCCAAATATCATGCCAAAAGAAAATGCTTCCCCCATCACCTAACTTGTAGGAAGCCCCATATTGAAAATATGTTGAAGTTTGTAGATAGAATTCCAAAACTGGGACGCATTACTTATCCCTCCTTGCCTTCGTCAACTGGATTTCTCCTAGGCACGCCATAAGATCCTTTGCATCACCAATCAAAGCAACATGTTTCGACCTGTCTACTCCTGAAGCTTCTAAGACAGGAATACACAACGGGCAATCAGTTTCAAGAATTATCGGAGCTTGACACCATTGTAGAGCGAAGAAAGCCCCTCTTGGCAAGCTGTAAACTCAGCTTCTTCTGCAGAGGCACAGCTGAAAAGATATCTCAAGGATGAAATCACTACTTGACCCTCCAGATTCCTGATTACAACTCTGACACTAGCCTGCCCCTGACTGCTCCACAAAACTTCCGTCGACGTTAATTTTAAGCCAGCCCTGAACCGACGTCTCCCACCTTGCTAACGGCGTCGAGGCCATCGCAATTATTCCTGCTTTCAGATTTTTCGCCGAAGATAGTTTGCCTAAAACTGCTTTGCCTTTTGCATCTGGTTCCTTCAAGTGGAGTTGATTCATGGTGTTGTACAGAGCACGAAGTGAAAAGGCGGATTTTTCAACAGAAAAGCTTGCATCTCCATGTGTCAAAATGCATTCCTATCACTCCAGTTTTCCCAAAGAATGAGCAGTAAAAAGTCACGGTCCTCATCTGTCAACTTATCTAGCAACAGAAGGAACCAATCCGGACTATTATTTAGGAATTGTTCAGCATCCGGCACATACCAATCAGCAGTGGCGTACGCAGGACAAAAATACAGGGGGTGCTTGTGCTCATGGGAGAAAGCTAATATGGCAAAACCGTACCAGATATACATTTGAATGTCTAATGCAATCCAAATTTATACATAAATAATCAAGAGACAAAGCGCGAATGTAAAATACTTAAGGTAGTACCTTGCTAATGAATAGAACTGTCTGAATGCCTATAAATACGTGCGAGTAGCAATCTGTAGAGCAAAAGTAACTAAATTAGTGAGACAATCAGAAAATTGTCACTAATTACAAACATTGAAATGAAATAGAACATACCGCAAAGCCGCTAGCTATGACTAGGAGCAGGAAGCAAGTCTATTCTACGAGATTTCATCTGTTGAAAACGATCCATGATCGTTTTATCAATGCTTTTGAATATCTCTTGTTCAGTGTAGCACACTATCAAGTCATTGAGCGAATCATCGGAGACTTTGTTGCGCAAGTCTGTCTTGATAATTTTCATTACCGAAAATATTCTTTGAACTGATGTCGTTGCCATAGGAAGAATCAATGATAGCTTAATGAGGCAATAGACCAATGAGAATGTAATGTCTTTTCTAGTTTCAACCATCTTTTCGGCGAGCCTTGAAAGGTCAAGGGTCACGACATCCACAGAATTCTACACTTCTTATAACATTGAGAACATAGTTTTGAAGCTGAGTTCTTACCTATCTATGGTCACCTACGGTGAAATAGCTATGCAAAGTTGGTTTGCTCATCTTTTACAAATCTTTTAAAAAAGGACTCTACGAGAAGTTGATATCAGACTAGACTAGAGAGCATAGCTGACTCTTTTTTTTTGCTTATATATGACAACATTTCATAAATCAACAAGACAACAAAGAATTTATAACCGAGTCAAGAGACGGTTCAGAGAGGTCCTCAGTCGGTCAGTTCTCACTTGCTGCTGTTGGTCCTGGCGCCTGGCTGCTCTGCTTTGTGCCTGTGCACTGCGGCGTTGTGTGGCTGCCGACCGACCGGCCACCCACTCGAAGACTCGCCCAGCCTGCTGGCCGCTGGCCTCTGCTCGCCCAGTCGCCCCCGTCACCGGCTCACTGTTGGCCCTCTTGGCCGCGTGCATGCTCATCCACGCCGCTCGGCCGCGCGCCTATGCCCGCACGAGCACGACCGCACCTCCGCCACGCCCGCGTGCCCACCCGCCCTAGCTCCGGCCTCCGCAGCTCCGCAGCTCAGCCGCGTCGCCGAGTTGGGAGCAGGAGCAACAAATTAGGAAGCGGGGAAGGAGAATTAGGGATCTGGGGGAATGGAGAGTTGGGTTCAATTCAGACTCAAGACGCCTATCCATGGTGAATTGATCTGTTGCGATCAAACCGAGTGCGGGATGGGCCTAATGACATGTAAATATCATGGCCCAACCGGGCCAATTCTCCCCTCAACCCTGTTGAATAATCCTAATCCTGTTTAAGTTTCAGTTTTGATTTACATAGCTGAATTGGTAGTTATGAACATTGATGGCACTAATTGCTTGAAGGGAGAAGGTGGTTGTAGGTGCATATAGTGCTTAAGTTACTTGTTATTTGCTAGTATAAATAAGAGAAGAAAAGAAAAAACTGTGTAGTGTTTGGACATCACCAAAATATTTGTATCTTGCGTGTTCTTCTTCCTTTCTCTGCATTCCAGAGTGTTCGTGTGCGTGCGTCTAGGCGTTCTCTCCGGGAGCAATTCCAACATTTGGTATCAGAGCGAGGTTCAATGTGAGGAGAGTGCTCACCCGATGTCGCTGGTGGCGTCGGTGAGTGCGGCACAAGGCGCGGTGGCCAACGGGGTGCGTCACACGGCCGCGGCTGCGAGGGCGATGAACGTCACAACCGAGAGCAGGTGTGTGCGAGCGGGCGCCAAGACAAGCGGCTATAGGCGTGGGTGTGCGCAGAGCACAGGCGTGCACAACAGTGACCAGCCCAGTCATGCGCAGGGCGCGGGTGTGCGCGTGAGGCGCGCAACGACGTCGGCGGTGGACGTGGATGACGAGATCTTGTTCTCTATGTGTTCATCATGTTTATTTATGTTGCACGGCTTAGTTGCCGTATAGCGTCATAGTAGGAGGCTAAATCCAAGAGAGTAGCATGTGTGGCGTCATGGCGTAGTGGACGGATCGACAGCGAAGTGAGCGGATCAGCAGTCAAGTGAAGCCAGTAGTTGTGTGCACATGCATGTGTTATTGGATCAGTCATGTGTTAGTGGTTAGTGCATGTAGCTGTGAGTAGGGAAAAATTCGGCGTAACCGGCAGATTCTGACGCTCTTGGTCGGGTCGGGTGAACGATGAATCCAGAAATTTCAAATTTGATTTTGGATTTTTTATTGCATAATACACCTCCTAGGTTGGTTTAAGTATTTTTTTGTGCTAGATTACATATAGTATGAGCTAAATATGCTTTTCAAGCCATGGTAAAATCGAAGAGTTAGACATCTCAAGTCATGATAAAATCCAAAATTGCTAATTACCAATTTTTTTGTTTTCCGGTTTTACCGGGTTTTTTCCCGATTTTTCCCGGTTACCGGTCCGGTTACCGGCTGGGACAAATTTGAATTCAATTTTTGTTTGATGAATTTTGCCCGGTTTTTTTCCGGTTCTTCCGGTTACCGACCGGGAACCGTTACCGGGCTCCGAGCGGGATTTTACCCGGTAACGGTTCTTTGATCCTTGGCTATGAGGACATGAGTATGTACACATTGCTGAGCGTGAGACTAGCTCTAGATGTGTTCAAGTTAGTTGAGAAGGTATGCACGTGAGATGAGTTGGTCCTCCTTTAAAGTAGTTGTATGCATCCATCTAGTAGAGATAATGTATGGCGTGAGTTAGTCTTCTGCGCGTGACAAGAAGTTGCGGGTGATCCGCAACGGTGAGTCGGCGCATCAAGAATTATGGGGTGTTTGTTGAATAATCCTTAATACTGTTTAAGTTTCAGTTTTGATTTGCATGACTGAATTTGTAGTTATGAACATTGATGGCGCTAATTGCTTGAAAGTGGGAAGGTGGCTATAGGTGCACGTAGTGCTTAAGTTACTTGTTATTTGTTAGTATAAATAAGAGAAGAAAAGGAAAAGCTATGTAGTGTTTGGACAGCACCAAAATATTTGTCTTGCGTGTTCTTTTTCCTTCTCTACGTTCCAGAGTGTTTGTGTACGTGCGTCCAGGTGTTTTCTCCGGGAGCAGTTCCAACAAACCCTTCTTCAACCTCAGAACTCGCCTCACAACTCTGCCTCCCACTCTAAAAAATAGTTCTGCATCCCTGCTTCTTGCGCTCATGGCGGCCGGTGCTGCACCATGAAGGGGGCCATGAAGATGCGCCGGTACTAGGGGTCCCAGGGACGCGGTGGCCAGAGCTGGTGCGCTAGCCCCTTCACGCTTCTCTGGTGCGTCCGCCACTGCCAATCAGACCGCATCATGTCCAGGAGAGCTCGAGCATGAGGGCAACGAATCACTACATGCAGGCCATCTTCCGCCTCCATTCCACAAATTATACAAGTATCATCCTCCAAGAAGTGCCTAGCATTCTTGTTTGTATTCGTCGGCAGCGCATTTCTTGCTAATCGCCATGCAAAAATTTTCTCCTTAGGCATCACATTGGCTGACCAAATGTTGCTCCAACTGCTTCTCCTGCATACTGAAACACTGCCCGAGGAACCATTTTCAGACATCTAAGTCCAGGGCCAGCTTATAAGCACTTACTACGGAGAAAATTCTTGACTTCTCATAGTTCCACGCAATAACATCTTCAGCATGTCTAATTGGGATCTTTATTTTCAGAATTTCTGCAGCATCCAGGGAAAGGAAGGTCTGTCGTATAAGGTCTGAATTCCACTCTCTTGTCCTCGGAATCATGAGTTCAGATACCCATCTATGTTTCGATCGACCACGCTTGGAAACAGGCCGCAGAGAAAAACCTCGTGGGATCCAATTATCACGCCATACACGAACCTGAACCCCAGTTCCAATACGACAAATAAGGCCCTTCTTTAGAAGCTCGAGCCTATATTCAATAGATCTCCAAATACTTGAAGCATTCCCCATAAAAAGGGCATCGATAAGATTCCCATTAGGATAATTTTTGGCTTTCAACAATCTGGCACATAGACTGTCCGGGAAATAAAGGAGACGCCAAGCTTGCCGGGCTAACAAAGCTTGATTAAATAATCTCAGATCCCGAAAGCCAATTCCACCTTTGCTCTTTGGCAAAATCAATTGTTCCCAAGAACACCAGTGAGTCTTCCCTTTTCCATCTTCTGCACCCCCACCAGTACTGTCGGATTAATTGCATAAACTCGTTGCAAAGCGTGACTGGCAGTTTAAAAACACCCGTCGTGTAGGTCGGCAACGCCTGAGCCACTGATTTAATAAGAACCTCCTTCCCTGCCATCGAAAGATGCTTTTCACACCAGTCTGCTAATCGTTTCCCAAGTTGTGTTTTGAGAGTTTGGAATGGATCACGCTTCACACGTTCCTCCGGCGTTGGTACTTCGCCTCAAAAGCCACTTGCTCGATCTGTAGCTCTCCACGGATTATATCCATGGAATCATCGGGACACATCGAACAAAACATGATTGAGAACTTCCCAAGGTTAATTAGCTGGCCCGTGCTTCTAGAATACACCTGCAGTAACTCCTTCACTCGCCTGCGTGTTCAAGGTCACCCTTAAAAAACAGTAAGCTATCACCTGCAAAGAGCAAACTGGAAATCAAAGGCGTCATTCTGCAAATACTCAGTGCTTGAATCCTTCTGCTGTCTACTTCTCTGTTCAACAACAACGAAATGCCATCCGCAACAGAGAGAAATATGTAAGGGGACAGCGGGTTGCCCTGCCTCAGACCCCGTGTTGGCTTGAAAGAAGGTTGTAGCAGGCCATTGAAGCTCATCGAGTAAGGGTACGTTTGGGACGGCTTCAGCTGCAGTTTTTTTCTCTTCGAGTAGCCGGAAGGCGTTTTAAACGTGTGGCTTTCTGATGTAGCTTTAGAGAAGTCAAAAGCCCCTTTAACTAGGAGAAGCCAAAAGCCAAAAACCGCCGGGACCAGTTTTCTTGGCTTTTGCGGGTTGGAATTAAGTATTTGCCATTGAATATTCAACTTATTTACCCATCCTATACTAGGTATAAAAGCCCAACCCACACCTCTCCCCACCCATTCGGTTCCCCACTCCATCCACACCTCTCTTTGTGCCTCCCTCCGCCGGCCTCCCGCCTCTTGCCGAAGCGCCGCCGCCCCGTGTAGATCTAGGTTTTTTATTTTCCTTTTTGCGTAACCAGGCAAATTTGATTATTGTTTGAAATAAAATTTGTGTAGATTTCATAGGAATGGATATGCGAAAGTTCAAAGCAATGATCCCATATATGTAACATTAATTGTCCTTAATTGCCAATACCTTTTTGAATATTTCACCAAGGAAGATGTGATGCTAACATAGAGTGCAGAGCTATATGGTTACGGTGTGGTGGCCATTTCACCGGCTCTCCTACCTGGGAGGAGCTGATTTGGGCCACCGACGTTGATAGGCTGAAAGGAATAGTTGTTCGGCGATAGAGACGGCGTATCATGAATGATATGGACGAAGTAGAAGTCGAACATCGTACGAAGAAGTGTTCTATCTGTAGAAAGTCCGGACATACCTACAAGTATTGCCATGCGAGAAATGAATAGTATGAAGGAGAGGTCGGCAGTCCAAACAGCGCTGCGGGGTCCTCATCCGACCTCCCCACTCGAGGTGGGTACCGTGGAGGTCAACATGACGTACGTGGAGGTGGTGGCAATGGGAATGGTTTATCTTTTTGAAATATATTGCAATGAATGTTCTGTTTACTATCATTGTGATTTGTCGAACAACTATGTGATAGTGTATGTCCTATTTAGTTCTGTTGTCCGATGTAATGATGTTATGTTGCACGCTAAATTATTATGTATAACCTATGTACTATTGCTAATATTGTTTCTTATTACTTTATGTTTCTATTTCTTACTATGAACAATATAACCACCTAATTTTCTATCTTCTGTTTACCGTTACTTACTTTCTTTTTTTTTTTTTGAAAAAATACAGGTGTTGTCGCCAATTCAAATGGCAACTTAAAATCTCTGTCACCACTTAGAATGGTGGTATAGACATTTCCCACTATTTTTATGACGACAGGTATCCTGTCGCCAATCCAAATACCTACAGGGCCATTTCCAGTGGTTAAGGACCACAACAAGCCACATCCAGCGGTACAAAACCCGCGACAGGCACATGCAGCGGTCTAGATGCGCGGTAATGCAGTCGTGGTCTGGGAGCATTGTAAGGGACACATGACGCCTGCCTATCCTACCGTAGTACTATTTTTGTATTTTCAGATGCACGGGGCTAGATGTGCTAAATTGAATAAAAAACATCCAAATGAGCTAAAAACTCAACGTTGACAGCCTTGGACCACCTCCCCCGACACGCGGCGTGGCTCGGTGTTTTTTCTACAACCATCAAGTCTGGGCCCTCTGAAACGGTGGTGCAGTAAGCTTTCACTCGGTGCTGCTAATCGTGTATGCACCACTGCACCACCACCGCCACCATGACCTGTGCCAAAGGAAGCCACCAAAATGCAGTGGCTGCGTGCAATCTGAATTCTAGAACCCGCGATCAAGCTTATCAATTCCATTCTGGTACCACCTGGAATGGCCAGAACATGCCATACCGGCACCTAAAGCAGCACACAGTAGCCTCAATCCCATACCACCCTTAGAGTTGTTCAAATGTCGGGCTGGGCTGGGCTTGAAAAGACTGGTCTCAAACGGGCAGGTCCGAGCCCAGCCCGACCCTAAAATTCATTTTTTGATTTAAATATTATTTTAATCCTTTTTGAAATAAAAAAGTGATATTTAATTCATTTCCAGAATTTTAAAAATAGATTTTCACTATTTTTATGTCATTTTCTGGCTTTCGGGCCAGAATTCCAGTCCCAAGCCCAGCCCAGAGAGGGTCGGGCTCGGGCCGGGCCGGCGGGTCGGGTCGCTCGTGAACAGGTTTAACCGCCCTCAATATTGGTCATTGCGGTAATTTCGGTATCGGGCATAATTGATGTGACCACTCATTTGAATCAGCTCGGAAGGCCCGGTCCAATACTACTTCATCGGTAAATGAAATTATGTTAGACTACTATGGTAGACTATGATAAAATATATAATTTATGAACTCGTGTTGTATTCTTTAACTGAGTATGACCTTTGTATTTATGAAGTCATTGAACCATGCGTTATTTTTATTTTATGGTTATTCATTTGGAGTGAGATTCCAAGTGAAATTATGTGGCCATATAATTACATATATATTTATGAATAATATATATCATTATATAAAAATCTAGAACGGTATACCGGAATAGACTGATACCGATGCATCCATACCAAAAGACAAACCGAAATGACCTCCGGAACAGAATCAACAAGTACGCTCGCGATACCTCTAGCTCAAATGTAGATAGATGCCCCTCCGGCTGTTTTTTTGGCAACCGAATCCAAGCCATCCATAGGGACCCATGCATGGGTAACATGATTGGCTCTACCAATCGGGCAACCAACACAGGGAAATTCTGTTATACTCCCACTCATTTTCGCATTCTTGCTTCCTTCGTTTTCATCTTTCACGTACACCGTTGTATGGGATGGGGCAGAGGCGCGGAAGATGAAAAGATGGTGGTGTGCTGTGGTGCCCGGCAAAAAGGAAAAGTAACGGGGCTACTCCCACTCATTTTTGCATTCTGTTTCCTTCGTTTTCATGTTTTACGTACACCGTCGTATGGGACGGGGCGGAGGCACGGAAGATGAAAAGATGGTGGTGTGCTGTGGTGCCTGGCAAAAGGATAGCCGATGGGGCTATCCTTTTGATTGCGGTGGTGGTTAGCCAGGCCAAGGTCTCCTGTGGCCTGTAGGCGGTTGTCCTCCTTAGACCTGTCCGAATGGGCTGTGCCTATCGGACGGTTTGAAGCACGACATTGTTGGTTCGATCTAGACACGATATGGCTTGACACCTAAACAGGTCGTGCCAGTTCGGCCCGGCATACCGTGCCGTGCTTTGGCCGCGACCTCGGTCCGGCGGGCCAGCCCAATCCAGCACACAGTATCGTGCCTAACACGACCAGAGCTAGACACGGTACACGACACAGCTAGCATGGCCTAGGCGGCCACCTTCTTGTTGGCGGAGCATGGCATCGACAGCGGTGGGGCAAGTGGAGGAGGAGGAGGCGCACGGCGGAGGAGACGAAGGCAACTCCCGCGGTGGCAACGACATTTGAGACGGAGGCGGCATGCGGCAGAGGAGAAGGGGAGGAGGCATGCGGCACTACTCGCGACCGTGAGAGATGTTGTCCTGTCTCCATAGATGTGCGAAATGGGATGACTCTGGCCCATTAGGCTAACATTGCCCGGACAGGCACGAGCAAGGCACAGTCTGTGATCTTAGAGTGTCGTGCTTGGGTCAACAAGGATTGATTCAGAGAAACCAAGTGGAGAAAATTGACAGCTGCCCTATGACTACCCAAGCTAAATTTTGCATGCTAATCAGAAATTCAGAATTCCTTTTCTTGGTTCCTATGATGATTAAGGAAAACATCTGTGGGGTTGCTTTGGCAGAAAATACTTGTGTGTTTGGGGATGTTTTTCCCATATAGAAAGAATCAATCAATCATAAAAGTTAGGCTTTTAGTAAAGAAAGAAATAAGGAAATTGAGTTGTGTGAGTAATTCACCTGGTGAAATCCAGGCTCGCGGGTCAGCAGGACGCCAAGCTCACTAAGGCAGGCTTGGATGGGAATTGGTAAAGGATAATCTGTTTTATCTGATATCCGTATCCGAGAAAACGAAAATATGGTAAACGAGCACTATCCAGGGAAAATGGATATTATCGTATCCACATTCAGTGTTATTCGTATCCGGTTACTATCTCGGGAAAATGGATAGTATCCTTATCGTATTCAGTGTTATTCGTATCCGGGGAAAAAAATGAACACGAATACTATCCGGTGAAAAGCTTACATTTGGGGGAGGGGGCTGAGGTTTTCCAAATTATTTTTCGTACTCAGTTGAAGTTGATCCGAGGAATCTAGGGTGATTTGATTTAATCTTCCCCATAGATGTAAGAATTGGTGGACGAGCTGAACTGTTGCTCCCCTTGGATGTTTGTAACATCCCAATTTTGGGCTTGTGTTTGAAATGTAAGAAAATGAGTAGAAATTAAAACTTTTTCTTACATCATGTGTTTCCTGTTTGTACTGAACAAGTATTGTACAAGAAGTTATGGAAATACAAAGTCACAAGTCTTTTGACTCAAAATCTTGATCCTTCAAAAACAATCTTGTCAACCCTTTTGATCATCTCTTGGATTTTTTTCCCTAAGTTCTTGGGATGGTATGTGACCCCTCTGAAAAATTTCACAATTTTTAGAAATTGTTTGAATATTTTAGAGGCGATCAAACTGTTTGACTCTCAGTCAAACCTTGAACCAGTACCTTGTAGAATTTTTGGAGAAAAATGCAATGAATAAAACCTCTGAAAATTTTACACAAGGGCAATATCTAAGTCAGCAAGTTCTGTAAAAATTTCAGAATTTTGGAGTAGTTTTGCTACCTCTTTTAAATCCCCAAAAGTCTCACTTAAATTAAAACCTTAAAGCACGGATTCACTTGTTCCTTGGGTGTGGGTGGGACTCGGGCTCGAGCAGTGGACTTGACCGAACCAACTAATCGCACTGGTCCCCTTCCTAGCGCGATTGATATCAGCCGTTGGATTTGAATCGCTCGGCCCACGTTTGCTTGTGCATTCGGACCGTGCGGTTGCACTTTTCAATTAGGACCGTTGGATCTCGATCCAACCGTCCAGATTCCTGAGGGCAATCGGACTGTCCGGCGGACTCATTTAATCGTAACCGTCCATTTTCCATCCAACGGTCACCGTTCTCTTTTCTGTTCTTCTTCCTTCTCTGCTTCTCCGTGCGCGCGTGCGGCAATGGCATAAAGAGAGAGAGTGCGAGGGCGATTTCGATGTGTCACTTCAAGCTTGCTTTCGTCAACGTCTCTCTGTGGGGCATTAAATGCGCTCAGGCTTTCTCCTCCATTGTCCCGAGTCTCAGCTGCTCCCATCATTTCTTGGTCCATGGCCGTAGCATGAACCGAGCCCACCATGGACTCGGGTTCTTGCTCGAAACCCTAATCCCTTCCCTATATATTGCCCCCTCTAGGTCCTCCTGGTGTTCCTTTACATCACACCTAGCTCCTCTCTGTGTTTGAGCTCAAAACCATCTCAAACCTTCAATCCACCATTGTTGACCCGAGGGCTCCAATGGCGATCTTGGTGTCCAGTAGTTCACCTTCAATCTTTCTTGTACCCTTTTGAGCTCCTCAACTTTCTTTATATTTCCCCTAACTTAATTTTGGGTTGCATTATCAGGAATGGATCAATTTTAAGTTTGGAGATTTTCGGCAGATTTCACCCCCTTTCTTCTCCAGCTCCGGTAAGTGGTTCTTTTTGCAATTACTTACTTGTGGAGCTTATGGGAACCTTATTGTAGCTATTTTGATCACCCATTGGTGTTCATTTTGCTCAGGTTGTCATTTTCTTCTCCATCTTCCTCGGCTCCGGTGGTCTCCATCGTGCTCAAGCTTCTCCGGCCATCTTTTGAAGCTCATCTTGGCTGAGGTAGCTTCTTATTAGTCCCTAGGAGTGTGGCACTCGCTTTCCTGGACCGCAGCGGAGCTTTTTGCTATTTTCATGTTTTGCCGAAAGGGCCTCCTCCTATGTTTTCCGGCTCGCCGGCGTTCTAGACCCCCACCGCCGGCGAGGTCATCGCCATTAGGTTCGCATCGCTATTGCGAGTCCATTTTGGTGTTTGTGTGGCGCCGCCATGGATCGAGTCGCCGACGACAAGCCGTGGGTTGCGCTCGGTTTTTGCGTACCGTAGCTCCGTTGTCGTCAAATATTTAGGACACAGTTAATACCCAATCATTGCTTAGTATTAATGGTGTCTTAATCTGGCCTAATGTCTCACTGACATGTGGGCCCGTAAGCCTAAATCAGAAAACCAGAAGTCATTAGGGCTGATTTTGGGTTTATTTATTGTTAATCATTGTTAGCAATAAATGTGTCCGAAATTACCTTTTTGGGTCACTGACGTGTGGGCCCTCAGTCCTTAAATCGCCTCTGCACAAAATCTTTAGGACTCATTAATTGCTAATCATCACTAATCATTGGTCATTAGTAATTAATTGTGTGTCCTAAAATAAATCTTGTGTCTCACTGCCATGTGGACCCCGTGCATTGGGCACGTGTGTTAAAGCTTGAGTGTGTGACTCGCAGTCACTGACATGCGGCCCCACATGTCAGCGCTCCTGATTGCACTTCGGTCTTGGACCGCCGTCCATTTTGCGATCTGCGGCCCAGATCTGGTATGCGTTCGGACCATCCGGTTGCCTAAATCATTCTAGGTCGTCCATCGCTTGATCTGCGGCTGAGATCGTGTGTGCAATCGGACCTTCTGATTAGAGGTGTGCTCAGAGCCGTTCATCTTTAGATCTACGGTCGTGGTTCGTCGAGGCAACCGCATCGTCCGGTTGCATCCTTCCTCGTGGGCCGTTGGATCTTAATCCAACGGTGGGTTCCTTTTAGGAGTCGCGCGCGTGCGCTGTTCTCGGCGTGCGTGGGCCGTAGGATGTTAGATCGAGGGCTCACGAGCGTCCACGTCGCTTATTTCCGTTTAAGTTGGATTTCGTTTCTGTAAGTATTTATTTATCAACTAAAAATTGTGTCAGAACTTTAGAAATTCATAACTAAATCATTTTAACTCCTTTTTAGATGCTTCCAATTGTAATAAATTTTTATGCCTCTGTAGTTTAATATAAAAATGTAATTGAGCATGTTCCTGTCACAAAAAAAAATTGTGTAACTCAAATAACTTGTTTTCTGCCAATTTTGAATATCCCAAAAATAGAATTAAACTTATTAAATGCATATCTTTCTCTGTACAACTCCAAAATGTGCAAAATCAATTTGGTTAAATTCCTCTGTTAGCGTACTTTAATATGAAATAGGTTTTGAATATGTTTTTATTTTTGGAAAATGCATTGTGCTAGTTTTGTAACTTAGAAAAATCATAAGAAAATCATTATAACTCCAAATTTAGTAAACTTAACTTTGCTGTAATTGGGATGTCATCATCTACTTGCTATAAAAATTTCAGAGCTTAGATCATTCCAGAAATTTTCGCCATGAACAGTACCAATAATTAATTTAGGGAATCTATAGGCTGAGAGAATGAATTCTGATCATAACTTTTTCATGCTAGTCCAATTGCAGTAATTCTTGTTTCTAAAATTGTCTAAAATCAACCTCTAGCTGCTGTATAAATTTCATGGGATTTGGATGTCTTTTGCTGTTGAGTTTTGTTTGGTGTTCTTCGTTCTTATTTGGTTTTATCGTATTTTCGCGTTAGGTTCCGAAGAATATATTGAATATGAGAATCCCCCTCTGCAGCAAGAGTAAGACCAGCAAGGCAAGTAGTTTGATCATGTTAATCCCAATATTTTAAGTATTTATGTTGATTACAACTTCTATGTATGCATTGCTACTTTGTGTTAAACTATCGTCGTTAGTTGGCCTAGTAGATGCATTTCCTTAGCAAATGATTATCCTCTACTACCATGAGCCTAGGCATTGCTGTGATTTAGAGTTCGTGGATGAGCTCTTGTCACTTAGTAGTTTGCGAATTAATTGCTTAGCCATGCTTAGCTTAGGTAGAAATGGCGGTTATCGACTTGTCGATAACCTTGATCACATAAAACTTATTATGATCTTTGATTTCAGCCTTGTGCCATGTCTAATTATGAAAACCAAAACTGAAAACAAAAATGATTTCGACTTGGGCACAATGGTATGATTGGTGTGATTTTGGGTGTGACTGGAATGGTGCCCGGGTCAACAAGGACCGAACATCTTGTTACACTAAACCAAGCATTTTAGCGTACTAACCACATTAGAGGGTATGGGATCTCTCTTGACTAAGTACTTTGGCGTGTATTGGCTCCGGGTCGTAGGGGGTCGCAGGAGGGATGGTGTTGGGGGGCATTGTAGTGTCTGAAAGACTTCACCCGTGATGGGATTTGTCGTCTTTCGGCTTGCAATGTAAGCGTATGGGTTTCTATCCATACGAGCGGCTCGTGGTTGATACACAATATTGGAAAAAGTCTCGTAGGACTTAGCTGTGCCAGCATACCTTCGGAAGTGTGCTTGTGGCTTAAAGGCGGCCTGGAGTGTGGGTACATTGGTACACCCCTGCAGGGTTAAAACTATTCGAATAGCCTCGTCCTAGGTTATGGACACGCTTGACAAGGTCTTTCAAGAGTTAGACTACAACCTTTTTAATTAAAACTTGATGGGTGGTACGAATCGGAGATTCGTGCTATATTGTGGTGGATATTGGGATAGTCACTTCCAGGTGGTTACTTGTATGTATATTTACTTGCTGTTATTTTGATAACAAAACAGATTTGCAAACTTGCTTTTAAATGTATTACATTATTGCAAATAAAGTTGGCTTCATGCAAAATGAGACATACAACCTCCACCTAAATAAGCTTGCATGTAGTTTATGAATAGGTGCGCTATTCCACACGTCGATCTTGCAGTACCTTTGTGTACTCGGTTATCTTGCTTAAATATAATTGTTGCAGAGGAAGAAGGTGAGCTTGAATGGCCTCACTTTTGTGAGTGTGTTGTGGTAGCTAGCAGGCGACTAGCTTAGCGGCGGTCGGTTGCCTTGTGGGTTATGTGGCTAACCGGTCGACTTTTGTCCTTGCCATCTTATGACACCTTTTGCTTCCGCTGTCATTATTGTATATAGTTCTATTTGGCCGGTGGGCTCTTTTGTGATAACTTTACTTTATGTATGTCGTTGTTGAACTTAGTGTTGTATGTGTATGGAAATGATGTGTAATTTTGTGATGATGTGCATATCTTGCAGTGCAGGAAGCATATGTCTATCGAGGCTTAGAATGTTTAATTAGTGACGCTAGAACCATTTGGAGGTTAAGTGTTACTAGTTAAATATTCCGGGTCCTCACAAAGTTAATGTCCTTCACCCAGTGGTTATCCTGAAGCACCGTCCTAATTGATCTATTTTTCCTAATCGAAAGTCAAAAGACATCCGGAATGATGTCTTTGAGAGTTGTACCCTCTAGCCACGGTGAGGTCCAGAGCCTGGCTTTTCCCCTGTCACCTATCTTGATTGTGGTGGCCACCATGAAGAGGCGCTTATCAGCTTGATCACACGGTATTTGCATGCCTACCCAAGGTTTGTTATCAGCTTTCCATTATTGCCAAAGCCACTGGAGCCTAAGGGCCCTTGTGAATTTAGTGAGATTGAGGACACCTAGTCCGCTGAGATTTGATGGTTGGCACACCTTGTCCCAGTTGACTTTGCATTTCCCTCCTGATATCGCTTATGTGCCAGACCAGAGGAACCGCCGCCTAGCGCGGTCCAGATCACCAAGAATGGCTTTTGGTACTTTTAAGGCCGTGAGGTAATAGATCGGGGTGGAGGTAGGGATGGAAACGGATCGAATACAAATCGAATAGTCCCGAATACGAATACTAATCCTATTTTTTAAACGAATATGGATACGAATACGAATCCCTATTTTTAAGCGAATCTGAATCTGGTCGAATATTCTCGAATCGAATACGAATCGAATGTAAAAGCGAATACGAATTCGAATCGAATATGTACTCAATTCGGTCGAATGCGAATATCCTACAACTTTTGTGACAAATCTCGGTAGAACAAAAAGTATTCGTATTCGTATTCGGGAAAAAAACAGATAGTATTCGTATTCATTTTTCCCGGATAGTATTTGTTTTTTCGGATACTATCAGAGTTTTTTTTTCCCGAATACGAATAACACCGAATACGGATACAAATACTATCCTATTTTCCTCGGATACGAATACCGCCGAATACGGATACGAATAACACCGGATGCGGATATGAATAGTATCGAATGCGGATTTTTACTTTCCACATTTGCGTTTTCTCGGATGCGAATATCGGATAAAACGAATTATCCTTTACCATTTTCCACCCCTAGGTGGAGGTGAGCACCGACTTCACAAGGGTAGTATGACTGGCCAGGGTCAGGAGTCTGCCTTGCTAGCCCGCTAACTTATTTCTGGCTTTGTCCAACAGGGGTTGGAAGTCCACCCTCCTAAGCCTTTTGTGGGTAAGTGGAAGGCCCATGTATTTGATGGGAAAACTTGAACATATTACAGGAATCTCTTGAAGGGGCATGTCGAGGTTGATGAGATCATAGTTTATAGGGACGGCCGTGCTTTTATGGAAATTGGTCTTCAGTCCTAAAGCTTTACCGAAGTTTTGAAGAATATGGCCATTGTTGTGACATCCCCCACTGTTGGGGAAATGAAGATGGTCACATCATTGGCATACAAGGATGTTCTTAACGAATCGAAGTGGCCACGCCGTCGATCCATGTGGCCCAACTATGTGGCTATTCCGAATAGCCTTTGGAGGGGGTCAATTGCCAGCATGAATAGGAAGGAGGAGAGTGGGTCGCCCTGCCTCAGGCCCCTTCCGTGGTTGATGCTTCCGCCGGGGATGCCGTTAAGGAGTACTCGGGAGGAGGCGGTCGACCAAAGAGCCGCAAGCCAGTTCCACCATCGGGTTGGTAATCCTCTTTTTTGGAGCAGCTCAAGTAGGTAATCCCAGCGTACCGAGTCGAAAGCTTTTGCTATGTCTAACTTGAGGAATAGTGTCGGGGTTTTGGACATGTGGAGTCTTGTTGTCAGTCCTGGAGACTGTTTTGACTTCAGCGAATGATATTACAAAGACGGACTGTTCAAACATTTTTTTTTTACAAATGATGGTTTCCTGCGTGATTTATTAACAAATGCTACTCTATGAGCTTGTGGTTCTGACCTATTGGCACGAATGACCGGCTGACCATGCCATCTGGTTGTGGTGGTTGTTGTCGTCGTTGTTATTTGCAATTTAAGGCCATCCCTGAATTTGACCTGTTGGCGCTTGGCACCAGTGATTACTGTTGAGGTTTACATGACCAGATAGTAGTCCAAGCAACCTATTTTCCTTCTCGCGATGACCTGTGAGAAAATTACAACTAGCAGATATGCAGCGGAATAATCAATAAGATCACATGCACATTGACACAAGGATTTTAACGTGGAAAAATCTCCTCAAGGTGAGGAGCAAAAACCACAGGACCAAACGGTCCACTCCCAAATCTTTCACTATATCAATAATGGGCACAATGGAGTCTTCTCTAGATTACACTAGAGAAATTACAGCAGCAACAATACCACCATCAAGGTGAAACCTTGGAACATCAACAATAACAACAACACAAGATTAAGAAGTAACTAATAGGCTGAACAAAACCTATCCTCTGTCCCCTTTGGATTTCAGTTCATATCTAGCAAACTACAGATCAAAACTGCATGAAACTTGGCAGGAATGTGAATCCACGAGTTCCCAACAAGCTGTCTAAATTTCAGCCAAATTGGACAATGTTTCATCACTCAAACAGAACATCTACCAAAACTGCTAAGTGCTGAATCTTCTGCTACCCGAACTGACAAAATCCCTCTAAAACGTGAAGCTCCTCTAATCCAATCCTCAATCCAACCGCACATATCAAAGAGCTAAAAGTCTTGAGTTCACAAACCAAATTGGAGGCAGATCCGACCACGTTTGCTACTCCGATCGTCCACTTGATGAAGATCGCATAGGTGCACTCAAGCTGGAACAACACTTCTTCCTCTCCTTTCTTGTTGTTGTATTTTCTTTTTGATTGCTGCTATATCTCTCTCTACCTCTAGCTGCTGAAGGGAGGCTTAGGGTTTTGTTGTTTTATCCCCACACTAGGAGGAGGTATCTCCACCCTTCATTCTTAGGGTAATCAATGGTTGTCATTTCTTGGCCTTGTGGGCTGAGATTAATCTTCATATGGAGGGATAGCCCAACAAACTCTCCCTCTCGACATTATGAAGGAATTAACACCCCATCTCAATCATGCCAGCCATTTGTCGGCATACCTCGAGTTTCTCTCTCGTCACTACCTTGGTCAACATATCAGCCCCATTGTCGTCAGTGTGAACCTTCTCAAGCTGCATTTGCTTAGAATTCAACACCTCTCGAATCCAATGGTATCGAACATCGATATGCTTCGACCTTGAGTGGAAACTGGAATTTTTGCTCAAGTGGATAGCACTTTGGTTGTCACAAAACAACACATACTTATCTTGATCAAGCCCAAGCTCACTAGTAAACCTTTTCAGTAACAATAGTTCCTTGCTCGCCTCAGTCACTGCAATGAACTCAGCTTCAGTTGTAGATAATGCCACATATTTCTGAAACTTGCTTTTCTATGACACAACTCCCCCTGAATAGGTAATCAAATACCATGAAGTAGACTTCCTGCTATCAACATCTCCGGCCATATCAGAATTTGTGTATCCAACCAACACAGGCTCACATTTACCAAAGCAAAGCTTCAACGTAGTACTGCTCTGAAGGTATTTCAAAATCCACTTCACGGCTTCCCAATGCGGTCTTCCAGGATTAGACATGAATCTACTCACTGTACTAACTGCATGAGCAATATCAGGCCTTGTACACACCATAGCATACACTAAACTTCCAATTGCTGAGGCATATGAAATGTTCTGCATTTCCTCTTCATCTCATCGATGAAGGGCATTGTTTGGTGCTTAACTTGAAATGAGCTGCGAGTGGACAGCTCACAGATCTTGCATTGTCCATGTGAAACTTCAGAAGTATCTTCTCAATATACTTCTCTTGTGACAGGTACAATTTGTTGGAATTTCTATTCCTCTCAATTCTCATACCAAGAATTTGCTTTGCTGGCCCCAAGTCCTTCATAGCAAAGAACTTGCTCAACTCTTTCTTCAGCTTTGCAATCCTAGAGACATTCTTGCCAACAATCAAGATATCATCAACATAGAGCAACAAGATGATAAAATCATCACCTAAGAATCTTTGAAAGAACACACAATGGTCTGTGCTACACCTATTGTAGCCTTGCTCTCCCATAACAGATTCAAACTTCATGTACCATTGTCTTGGTGCTTGTTTCAGGTCATAAAGATTTTTCTTTAGCTTGCACACATAGTCTTCTTTGCCCTTCTTAACAAACCCTTCAGGCTGCTCCATGTATATCTCTTCCTCCAAGTCTACATGAAGAAAGACTGTCTTCACATCCATTTGCTCAACCTCCAAGTTGTGACTAGCTGCAATGCCAAGAACCACCCGAATGGATGTCATCTTCACCACCGGAGAGAAGATCTCATCAAAGTCAATTCCTTTCCTTTGACCAAATCCTTTCACAACTAGCATCGCCTTGTATCTTGGATGTGACGTGTGCTCTTCTTGCTTAATTCTGTAGACCCACTTGTTCTTCAATGCTTTCTTGCCCTTAGGCAACTTTACCAACTCATATGTGTGATTCTTATGCAAGGAATCCATCTCGTCTTGCATAGCCTTCATCCACTCCTTATACTCATCCTCTTTTGCTTCTGCAAAACACTCAGGTTCTGAATCATCAGATAATAACACCACATAATCATATGAGAATACAGTAGAGGCCTGCGATCTCGGTAGATCGTGCGAGTGGAAGCTATTTGGTGGAGCTTCTAGTCTTGGTGGTTGCATGTCATGCCCATCGGCATCGACTTCTTTGTTCTTGAGAGCACCATCATCACCTGTACCCTGCACATCATCTTGTGCATCATCTGTAACATCACCTTCAGCTTGTTGTGGAGCTGAAGCTGCAGGAACTGGGTCTAAATCAACCATGTCTCGCTGTTGAGGAACTTGCACCTTTGCCTTCACAATATCCTCAATAGTTTGGTCTTCAACAAACACAACGTCACGACTTCTCACAACCTTCTTTGCTATAGGATCAAATAACTTATAACCAAATTCATTCAAACCGTAGCCAAGGAATATGCACTGACGTGTTTTTGCATCAAACTTTAATCTCTCATCTTGAGGAATATGAACAAAGGCTTTGCACCCAAACACCTTTAGGTGGTCATATGACACATCCTTGTCGTACCAAACCCTATTAGGAACATCTCCCTGCAAAGGATAACATGGTGAGAGATTAATAAGATAAACTGCAGATCATCAAAGCCTCACCTTGATGAGTGCTTTGGTAGCTTTGCATGTGACAACATGTATCGAACTCTCTCCACCAATGTCCTGTTCATCCTCTCAGCAACACCATTTAGTTGTGGTGTCTTAGGAGGAGTAAATTGATGCCTAATTCCTTGCTCCTTGCAATATGCATCAAATGGACCAATGTATTCTCCTCCATTATCAGTACGGATGCACTTTATCTTCTTCTCAGTCTCTCTTTCAATAGAGGTTTGAAATTTCTTAAATACACTCAACACTTGATCTTTGGACTTCAAGGGATAAGCCCAAACTTTCCTAGAGAAATCATCAATGAAAGTGACAAAGTACTTAGCACCACCGATGGAACTTACCGACATCTTGCACACATCGGAATGCACCAAATCTAACAACTCTGGCTTCTTGTGAGGAGGCTGACTTTTGAAAGCAACCCGGTGCTGCTTCCCCACTAGGCAATCTTCACACTTTCCCAAGTGTACACTCTTCATCCTTGATAGAAGATCCTTCTTGACTAGCATGATCATTCCCTTCTCACTCATGTGCCCGAGCCTCTTATACCATAGAACACAAGGATCCTCCTTCTCTAGTGCATTGATAGAAACACTAGAAACTTTAGCATGAACATGATACAAGAGAGAAACAATTTTACCTCTTGCAACCACCATGCTTCCCTTGGTGAGCTTGTATTGTCCATCTCCAAAACCACTGTTATAGTTGTCTTCATCAAGCAATCCAACTGAAATTATGTTGAGCCGAAGCACTGCAACGTGCATCACAGACTTGAGAGTTAACCTTGTACCATTTGCAGTCTATAAGTGCACATCTCCCTTTCCAATGATTTGAACACAATCATTATTACCCATCTTCACAATTCCAAAGTCACTTGGGATGTAGTTTGTGAAGAACTCTCTATGAGATGTAGCATGAATTGTAGCACCAGCTGTCAGGTATCCAAACCATCTCATCATCACCCACAAAGTTGATGGTAGTATCATCAGAAACTACAGTGACCCTTTCCTCAACAGTTAAAACATTTTTACCAATATTAATTTTGTTGTCTTCACTAACAAGAATCATCATATCCTCAACAACATAAGTAATACGGTCCACCTCACTGTCGCTGTCACTATCATGTTTCGTGCCTTCTTCTTTTTCTTGTTCTCCCGCTTCAGCTTTCGGCAGAACTTCTTGAGGTGTCATTTCTCATGGCAATGATAACATTCCACATTTGCATACTTTCCTCTTGACTTGCTTCTACTTTCAAATGTACTTTTCTTCGGACCTTGGCTCCTACTTCTCCCCTTTGACTCAGTGATCAACACTTCTGAATGTGAGGAGGAACTCTCCCTTTCAGCAATCTTTCTTGTCTCCTCATTTATCGCCTTGGTCTTCACATGGTTCCAAGTGACAGCACCATTTGGAGCTGAATTGCATAAAGTAACTTTAAGAGTTTCCCAAGAGTCCGGCAATAACCCAAGTAGTAGCAAGGCATGAACCTCATCATCAAATGTGATTCCCATGGAGGAGAGCTTATTTATAATGCCTTGAAATATATTCACATGATCAGCCACAGGAGTGCCCTCTCGGTACCTCAAGTGCATTAATTTCTTGATCAAGAACATTTTATTTGTACCTTCTTTCCGGGCATACAACTCTTCCAACTTCTGCCATAAGGAGCGTGCATGTGTCTCATCACTAATATGATTCAATATATTGTCATCAACCCATTGTCGAATGAACCCACAAGCTTGGCGATGAAGTATCTTTCATTCATCATCGGTTTTGTCATCCGGTTTCTCAAGTGCAAACACCGGCTTGTAATACTCCTTCACATAGAGTAAGTCCTCCATCTTGCCCTTCTAAGCTTGGTAATTTGTACTATTTAGTGAGATCATTATGCTAGTATTCAGTTCCATCTTTCACCACAAGGCAAACACACAAAGCTCTGATACCACTTTGTTGAGGTTTACATGACCAGACAGTAGTCCAAGCAACCTCTTTTCCTTCTCGCGATGATCTGTGAGAAAATTGCAACTAGCAGATATGCAGCGGAATAATCAATAAGATCACATGCACTTTTGACACAAGGGTTTTAACGTGGAAAAATCTCCTCAAGGTGAGGAGCAAAAACCACGGGACCAAACGGTCCACTCCCAAATCTTCCACTATATCAATAATAGGTACAATGGAGTCTTCTCTAGATTACACTAGAGAAATTACAGCAGCAACAATACCACCATCAAGGTGAAACTTTGGCACATCAACAATAACAACAACACAAGATTAAGAAGTAACCAATAGGCTGAACAAAACCTATCCTTTGTCCCCTTCGGATTTCAGTTCATATCTAGCAAACTACAGATCCAAACTGGATGAAACTTGGCAGGAATGTGAATCCACGAGTTCCCAACAAGCTGTCCAAATTTCAGCCAAATCGAACAATGTTTCATCACTCAAACAGAACTTCTACCAAAACTGCTAAGTGCTGAATCTGCTGCTACCCGAACTGACCAAATCCCTCAAACTTGAAGCTCCTCTAATCCAATCCTCACTCCAACCGCATATATCAAAGAGATACGAGTCAGGAGTTCACAAACCAAATTGGAGGCAGATCCGACCAAGTTTGCTACTCCGATCGTCCACTTGATGAAGATCGCGCAGGTGCACTCAAGCTGGAACAACACTTCTTCCTCTCCTTTCTTATTGTTGTATTTTCTTTTTGATTGCTGCTACATCTCTCTCTACCTCTATCTGCTGAAGGGAGGCTTAGGGTTTTGTTGTTTCATCCCCACACTAGAAGGAGGTATCTCCACCCTTCATTCTTAGGGTAATCAATGATTATCATTTCTTGGGCTTGTGGGCTGAGATTAGTCTTCATATAGAGGCTCTTGAAGGGGCATGTCGAGGTTGATGAGATCATAGTTTATAGGGACGTTCGTGCTTTTATGGAAATTGGTCTTCAGTCCTAAAGCTTTACCGAAGTTTTGAAGAATATGACCATTGTTGTGACATCCCCCACTGTTGGGGAAATGAAGATGGCCACATCATTGGCATACAGGGATGTTCTTAACGAATCGAAGTGGCCACGCCGTCGGTCCATGTGGCCCAACTATGTGGCTATTCCGAATAGCCTTTGGAG
The DNA here is from genome assembly GCA_036346255.1 of Ampelocalamus luodianensis. Lineage (NCBI taxonomy): Eukaryota > Viridiplantae > Streptophyta > Magnoliopsida > Poales > Poaceae > Ampelocalamus > Ampelocalamus luodianensis. The sequence continues at coordinate 17,008,762 of CM070622.1, read as the reverse complement.
GGGGTCAATTGCCGGCATGAATAGGAAGGAGGAGAGCGGGTCGCCCTGCCTCAGGCCCCTTCCGTGGTTGATGCTTCCGCTGGGGATGCTGTTAAGGAGTACTCGGGAGGAGGCGGTCGACCAAAGAGCCGCAAGCCAGTTCCACCATCGGGTTGGTAATCCTCTTTTTTGGAGCAGCTCAAGTAGGTAATCCCAGCGTACCGAGTCGAAAGCTTTTGCTATGTCTAACTTGAGGAATAGTGTCGGGGTTTTGGACATGTGGAGTCTTGTTGTCAGGTTTGGAGACTGTTTTGACTTCAGCGAATGATATTATAAAGAGGCACTGTTCAAACATATTTTTTTTTTTTACAAATGATGGTTTCCTGCGTGATTTATAAACAAATGCTACTCTATGAGCCTGTGGTTCTGACCTATTGGCACGAATGACCGGCTGACCATACCATCTGGTTGTGGTGGTTGTTGTCGTCGTTGTTATTTGCAATTTAACGCCATCCCTGAATTTGACCTGTTGGCGCTGGCACCAGTGACTACTTCACGCACGAGTGACCTGAATATTTCTTGCATGGTTCAACGAGTAAAAAAATGCCCGTCAGCTCAACGTTCTGGATAGCACAATTGTTCATTCCAATACACACTAGCACGTATACTTCCACGTTAGAACAAGTCCAGTCCATGCTACCGATAGCGAGTATCAATTCAGAACGAGCCCATCATTTCAAGCCGTTCGGTCCACCGATTTGCCACGTATTCGCTGTTCTTGTTGCCCGCATTGATCAGTAGATATATCAAATGGAACTCTATCTGATCGTTTCTGCTTTCTCGTGTGCGCGCTGCACTCTGTTTCTCACGGAAACAGGGCATGACCCGCCGTAAGGTTAAGAACCTGATCAAGACAACACGCGCAGCCGTACAAGCTTTTACGAGCTACAATAAGCTTATAAAGCTTCCGTTCACGCGTGCTTAGTTATGTACGTGCAGAAGCTGAGATGTGGGCGCGTTTCTGGTGCTCCGAGCCGTCCGAGAGGCCGCGGCCGCCGTTCACACCCCGCCGCCTCCACCGCCGCCTCAGTACCGCCCTCCTCCCGAGCCGTCAGGTGTCGCGACGCTCTACGCCCTCGCCGGTAACGTTCTCGACCGCGCCAAGACCGTGCTGATCACCGGCGGCCCGACGGTGCCCGATGTCATCTCCTCCGAGCCGAGCGCCCGCCGCGCCATGGCCGAGCTGACGGCCCCGGGCTCCAAGCCGGCGCCTGCGGCATCTCGGAATGACTCGTGGACCTTGAGTTCTCGGGCGGTGCATTGGATCATCGCGGGGGGCGTGGTGGTTGCGGTGGCTTTGGTTTTGTGCGTGGTTGCGGTCTTTGTCCGGCGGCGCCGCCGGCCGGTGGGGCCTCGTCAGCAGCCACCGGCAATATACCACAAAGGTACGTACGTACTCACGAGATGGCCTAGATAGATGTACGGGCATGTCGTTGTCAGAGAGATTTATCAAAAAATGGTACGTTTGCAGATGGCCCGACACGACCAGTCCTACCGCAAGCACCGTCCGAGAACTACTTCGCGCAGCGACACCGCCCCACGCCTCCCCAGACCAGCGGCACGTTCTCAGACGCCGGATCCGACCGGCAGCATTCCATCGACATCGTCACCGAACTGCCGGCCGGCGGCTCGCACTCGTACGAGCAGCTCGCCGCCGCGACGAACGGGTTCTCCTCCGACAACGTCATAGGGCAGGGCGGTTTCGGCTGCGTGTACAGGGGGAGGCTGCTGGACGGCACCGAGGTGGCGATCAAGAAGCTCAAGACGGAGAGCCGCCAGGGCGACCGCGAGTTCCGGGCGGAGGTCGAGATCATCAGCCGCGTGCACCACCGGAACCTCGTCACGTTGGTCGGATACTGTATCTACTCCAATGAGAGGCTGTTGGTTTACGAGTTCGTCCCTAACATGACCCTTGATTCCCATTTACACGGCAAGTTTATAGTATCTCGCTAGCTAGCTCCCTCGCATGGTTATTTTTAGTTCTTTTGTATCAAGTGCATGCTGCCTGTTTAGTCAATGTTCTTCCTCTTGGTTTAGCGCTGATCAACGACTTGTTTTCATTTTGACGTTGAACTTTATATAGGGAACAAAGGGCCACCTCTAGATTGGCATCAAAGATGGAAAATTGCTGTGGGATCTGCAAGGGGGTTGGCCTATGTATCTACACGACGACTGTAAGTTCTACCCATTTCTAGTTCTTTTCAGTAGCACATCTAGTACTAAGCTGTGATGTGACGCTACAAAATCCATAAATTGTCAGGTTATCCTAAAATTATACATCGTGATGTCAAGGCGTCCAACATTCTTCTTGATCATAATTTTGAGCCTAAGGTAATTTATTTATGAGCAAGGTGAAAATAGACTGCAAGTGCAGATGTATCATGTACTTACGGTTTTCAGTATCTGTAATTCTGTATGCTTACATTTCAAGTGCCCTCTTCGGTATAATTCAGCATTTTAACAAAATGCGTGAAATTTTTGTTCACTTTGCAAGTAGAGCTCCCTTAAATCTATCCAAGCCATCAAGCTGATTTATATTTTTCTCCTTCTTCTTCCAAGCCGAGTTAAATATTTTCGAGAATGTGCAGTAATCCTTTACTGTGTATGTCTTGATTCTTTGCAGGTTGCAGACTTTGGGCTAGCAAAGTATCAACCAGGAGACCATACTCATGTTTCCACAAAGTAATGGGAACTTTCGGGTCAGTTTTCTTCATCATACCTTCTATGATTTAAGATTTTATTCTCTTAATTTTTGGACACAGATATCTATATCAGATTATGTCATATTCATAGTATATCCTCATTTCAACAGGTACATAGCTCCGGAGTTTTTGTCTAGTGGGAAACTAACTGATAAAGCCGATGTCTTCGCTTTTGGTGTCGTCCTCTTAGAACTGATAACTGGAAGGCTTCCGGTTCAGTCATCTCAGTCTTACATGGATGACACCTTAGTTGGTTGGGTCAGTTTCTTAAAACCAAATTCTTGATATTGAGGTCTTGTCATCTAGGACGTTTGGATTACTCCAACAACTGTCGACTGTAGTTATGAGATTAAACTTTAGGTTTAACCTGAAAGATCCTGTTTTTATGATGCTTGCTCCTGCAGGCGAGACCCTTGCTTTCACAGGCTACAGAGGATGGCAACCTTGACGTCCTTCTCGACCCACGGCTTGGAAGTGATTACGATGCTACCATAATGATGCGAATGGTTGAGTGTGCCGCCGCCGCCGTGCGCCAATCAGCGCATCGCCGTCCATCCATGGTTCAGGTTCGTTCTCTGAATACACATTCAGAGTTGTAACGATCCTATGCTGTAAGTGTTCCATGTTCAGTAATAGTTAGAGGCGTCAGGTGAGTCACGGTTATGCTTGGATTAATAGTACTACAATGAGCAGGATGGGGGTCAAATACTTATGACAGATTCGATGACCAGCGAAATACTATACTGACAATGCATGTGGCCTGCTCACGGAATTTGACATGTATCTTTGCAGATCCTTAAACACTTGCAAGGAGAGACGCGTGCAGATGATACAAATTGCGGCATCAGAATCGCAGTTGCAGACGATTCCGGCATGGATTCTGGTGAATCCGTTGGGCCAAGGCCAAGGAGAATGCAGCTTAGTCAGGGAAACACTAGCAACGATTACGGCAGCGAACAAGCTCCCGGAGACAAACCTAACTGGAGCTCTGCCAGTGGCTGGTGAAGCGAAGATGTTTGTTAGACTATACAGTCTCCAGGATATTCTCCAACCGGCACACATGGCGTGCATATCAAGGAAATCATACAATCTCCAGGATCTCTCCAACCGGCATGTAATCTTCTTGTTAGGAATGTTTTGCATGTAATCTTTACTGTTTTGGATAGATATTTGGCCGGTCGTGGTCTTCCTTGTATGCACCTGCCGCGCCTTGTACTGATGGCCACATTTGATCAATGAGCAATCTAAGTGCATGAGTTTCATCCACTTTCATGGTATCGAAGCAGTGCAGAACGCTGTCCTCCACCTTTGTTCTTCCCACCCTCCCCCTTCTTCGCCAGTCATGGGCGACAAGACCGACGAGAAGTATGTCCTCTATTTTTTTTAAGGGAGAACAGTAGGAAAGCATCCTACTGTATATAAATATATTAAAAAAGATAGAAAAGATTACAAAACAATAATTACACAAGGGGATTTGATTTAACTTAAGCTGTTGAACCAATAACTAATGTAAGGTTTGTATTTTGCCTTTGCTCTATGGATAACCAGGGCAAATTCATGGGTGAAGGTGTTTCACTATTTTGCAAAGCTAGGGTCAAGATGATTGAAAATCAGGTTATTCCTTGTTATCCAAATAGCCCATGTTGTCAGCACTATGACCTCCATGAATAATTGCTGTTGGATCTTATTTTTGAGGTGGAAGATTGCTTGGTGTGTTGAGACTAGGGGCAAACGTTGAGGGCAGACATAGCTCCAGCAGGCTTGAACAAAAGGGCATGTCCGAAAAAGGTGTTGAAGTGTTTCCTCTGCTCCTTGATCGCACAAGGTACATGTATAGTCATCTAGGTAGTAAGTCTTCCTTCGCAAAAGATTCATGGTGTTAAGTCTATCACTGAGCAATAACTAGAAGAAGACCTTATGACGACTTTGTCAGGTGCTTGCCCACAACCAATTGAAGTATGGGGGGACTTTGGATTGTGGCGAGTTCAAAATGTAATGCCAAGAATCCTCATCTGGGGATAGCACTAGATCATGAAACAACTGTTGTACTTGCTGAAATTGATCATAAGCCTGTGCGGATAGCAGTATGTGAAAGAGAGATGAGATGTCCACCACTTGCTTGGCTGAGTGAATCGAGGTGAGGTCTGTTTTCACAAACGAAAGTAATTCTGGGTGTTGTTGGCCAAGTAAGCTCCCATTCCATATATCTTTCCAGAAGAGGGTTGATTTTCCATTCCTCACTGTGCAAGCTGCCACCACTTGCTTGGCTGAGTGAATCAAGGAAAAGTCAATCATCTGGTCGCAGGCCATTAATGTGGCCAGCATTAAAACGCTTGTCCCAATCACCCTCCATCTCCAACCGTCCAACTACTCAAACTGGCGTGGTCTCTTCCTTGTTGCGCTCACCAAGTACGCTCTAGAAGATCATGTCAAGACCGGTGCCGACAGCTCCCACTTGGCACCAGATAGACTCCACTGTTCTTTCATGGTTCTATGGATCAGTGTCTGCTGAAATCCTTGAGATTGTGATGGCCACTGACACCACTGCACACACTGTCTGGACTAGCATCGAAGGACTTTTCCACAACAACAAAGAGAGTCGATCCATCTATTTGGAAGTGGGATTCTGATGCCTCGTTCAGGGTGAGTTGTCCATCACGGAATATTGCCGCAAGATGAAGAACCTAGCCAATGTGTTGGGCGATTTCAATTAGACGATTAGCGAAAAAACCCTCGTTCTCAACACTCTTTGTGGTTTGAACAAGAAGTTCTCCTTCATGCAAACCTTGCTGCCGATGCAAAAGACTTTCCCCACATTTATTGAAGCCCGATCCGCCCTGCTCCTCGAGGAGGTCAAACAGCGTGCCAACATGTCTCAGGCAACTGCTCTCGTCGCCAACACCCTGTCGGGTGCTGTTGATTCCAAGGGCCATCTGCAACATCCCAAAAGTGCCATAATACAAAAATACATGATTTTTAAAACTTTTTATGTGATATCTATTGTCATCCTTGTACTGTTGTGGTTGTGAGTTATTTGAACCACATTTCCTTTTTGCCGGAACGAATGGTAAAACATAAACCCTAGAGATAGAAACCCTAAATAGGTAAACCCTAGGAAGACGGAAACCCTAGTATCAGAAATTACAAGAGCAAAATAAACTTAAAGCATTGCTCTTCTAAATACCACATGTAGTGTAAACCCTAAGATCGAAAGCGTAAAATTCAAAACCTAATACTCTAAATACTCAAAATTTCAAATAGAATTCTTTTGTAAATATTAGATTTTGTCTATTGATACATAGGAAATTCTTAATGCAATTGCCAGAATTTTAGCAAGCCTAAAGTTCTATTCTTTTTCTTAATACCATTTCCTTTTTCTAAATCAAGTAATAAAATCAGGAGCTTAAAAGATTTTTAGGGAGAAATAATGAACAAATGAAATTCTACAAAAATTACAGTATTAACTAAACTTGGTCAGGACCTCCCCCTAAATTTTCATGATTTTTGGATTGGTATTTTTGTGCCTAAAAATTACCTCACACTCTCAGCCTTTTTGGGAATCTTGAAAATACAAATTGTTTTCTCTTCTCCCACTGACCGATCGAGCCCACCGGTAGGCCTTCACCTCCACGCAGCCACCCCTCTGCCCACGCATGCCTGCCACGCTGGCCAACTGCGTCACCTCGCCGCCCATGCCAACCAACATTGCGTTCCCCATCCCCATCGCCTATATAGGCCATTGCCGAGCCACCTAGCCCCCCTGCTGGCCCTCTCCCTTCACCATTCTTCCCCCACCGAAAGCACTCGGAGCCATAGAGCAAGCTAGCCACGCCGTGCCACCTCATCGCCGCTGGTGCTTCGGCGAGCTTCAACCGCCCCGTATGTGTCACGCCGCGTCCCACATCACCTCCATCAAAACCCCTCAAGAGATTTTGGGGCTTGAGCCACCGGAGTGCACCACACGGACTTCTTCCCCGTCCCCGACCAAAAGTCGCCGCTGTCATCGCACTCCTCACATGGTAAACCTCCGATCGATTCTTCCCCCAGGGAGCACCTCGCACCTCCCTCGTCCTATTCCCCTCAACCACTCCGGCTTCCCCTCTCCCCAACGGCGCCCCCACAATGAGCCCTCTATGCCGCCCGTGGTTCACCGTCGTCGCCTTGCCACAGGCCACCTCCGCCTCCACCATAGGTTTGGTGAGTTCCCTTGGTTCCCCAGTAGCTCATGCGCGCACCATTCTTCTTCCTTTTCCCCTCCGGCGCTGTCGCCCATTTTTCCTCCCCGGCTTCGATCGCTACACATAGTTGCCCGGCTACTATAGTCCACTTTCGGCTGCACCACCACCGCCCATAGGATCGCCTCACATAGCTGGTTCCATTTTCCCCATATGCGGCCGCTGCCGTCAACCCTCCTCACCAGCGTTGAGCCTGCCTGAGCCTCCTCCTCTGTTCTCTCTGTGCGCTCTAACTCTGTTACTCTCTCTGGAACTCTCTCCCTCTCTGTATATGTGCATATGACAGTGCCCCTCTAGTGACTAATCTAATTAACTAGCCTAAACAACATTAGAATATTAGTTGGTTTGTAAATGCTCAATTGATAGGTTGTAATCTTCGGACAATAACAGTCAGTTAGTATGATCCAGTAGCTCTCAGTAGAGGTAAATGACTAATTAGTGCTTTGCGAAAATAGTAGCTGGTAGTGAGCCTCCTTATTAGTAGATGTTAATTAGAAGTCAACCAGTAAATCAATAGGATGGTTAATAGATAGATATTTCAAATATCAAATAGGCATTAAGATAAGGTAATAATTGGTTAAGGGATCCTTTACCTAAATAAGAACTTATGCCAATTAGTGATATGCCGACTGTAGACAAGTTAAGTGATATTATGTAACCTGATCCACTAAGTTGCATCTTAATCAAGTGGTTAAAGGATTCATCGATTCAATTAGCACTTTCAGCTCAGAGTTGTGATGAACCATTTGATCCCTCAAAATTAATCGCCAGATGTATAACTGAACTAGTAAGAAGTTCAACTAACAGACACTTGGAAGAATGTCCACAAAAGGTGATTAGTTTGAAATGTCAGTGAAACTCTTGCAAAACCATCTAACCAATGCTAACAACTATTATGACTATTATTTATGTCAACCAAAGGTACTAACAAATAAATTTTTGGAATATCTAAGAAGGTTTTGTTGGCAAGCACTCCTACTCAGAAGGTCCCTCTAACTGGATGAAAGAGCAGAGAAGTAAATTAGATGCAAACTTGAAGTGATAGAAGGTTAATGATATTGCTAATACAAGTAGTTAGAACTGTTACTGATTCATTAGCCAACTTGAAAGAGATTCAATCAGTAAGAAAATTTGGGGAGAATTAGAAGTGACAGTAAGCAAATAACATTTCTAATGCAAGTGCTAATAGCCCTTTCTTCTGACTGCTGGATCAATCAAATTGTTTAACAAATGGAAAGTTTAATTAGTGAGATTATGAGTTAACAATATTACAACAAGATTTCGAATACAGTGCCAAGTAACAGTGAGATGGAGCCATATCAAGTGCCAAAACAAACTACTTAGAAAGTAGGATTAGTCATTAGCAATTAATCTAAAAGAGTAAAATTAATTAGAAGTCAAGAATTAGACTATACAATTACCTAAATGACAGTAACCATATGCCATGGTTTTGATAATAACAATAGTAACACTAGATCAATGAGATAATAAAAGATGGTAAAGTAATCAGTAAATTGTTATCCTGTATAGCATAAGGGTAGTTGTAATCAGGAAGGACATTTTGTTAAATCAATTAGTGATATATGACTAACTAGTATAAACTAAATAGGTCATTGGCATTTGGTCAAAAGAGCCAAACTAATTAGAAGTAGTGACTAGCATATAGTTGTCTCAATAAACGGTAAACCCTAGACCGAGGCTTAGGTGATGATAACATTAAAAGTACTTGGCTAAGGTTAGTCAGTTGTTTCTCCACGCTAAAAAGCTCCAATGTTTTAGCTTTTGCAGCAAGCAACTACAGATAATAGATGTGCACACAATCACCATCAAAGTCTGCCAAAAGAGGAGAGCATATAAGAGGATCGATTTTGACTGTATGATCATCGTGGATGTATACATAGAATGCTTGGAGAGAGTGCTTGCGAGTACTAGGTGGCCTGTTAAGGAAAACAACATCACCTAGGCTCTAGGTATCCCTCGTTGTCATCCGTTCTCAGTAGCAAAAACCCTTCATGATCCGAAAGCAGATCAGAGAGTCATACCTAACCAGGTAATCTCTCCCATCTCGGTAATCATTGAAGAATGTTCCTGCAAACATTCTCTCTCCCTGTTAAATTTATCTACTTTGGTCTAAAGTATTTCATTCATTCCAATTATCAATGGATATATTTTGTGTGTAATATTCCCTTCATAAACTTCTTCGGTTATGCTTCATCTGTAGTATTTCCTTCATCAACTCCAGATGAGTATATTTTGGGTCTCATCTGAAGTACTCCATTCTTTCAGGGTATTGTTAGATATGTTTACTTTCATTCGTAGTATATCTTTTTGTTTGAATGTATTTGGATTTATTGAATTTCATTTGAATGCTTTCAGTCGTTTTTGGACTCAATTGTATTCTGCGTAGTTAGACTCTGAAGCTATGATGGGACAACAATCCCAACAAGAACGAGGCTGGAATCAAGATTGTCCGAGCGTTGAACAAGATGATTATCAACATATTGAGCGTGATGATTATCAGAACCTTAAGCTAGAACAAGATCGAGGTTATCAAAATATTGAGCAAAGTGAGTCAATACTTTGACCACTTTGCACCTAATTTTTGTAATTATATTATTTTACTTATGAAATTGCATTGCTATGTTATATCTGAATATGTTGAATTAAGCTTGTAGCTACTACCTTAATAATAATTGTATATAAAATTCCAACCCTTGAAACTTAGACATTATCCTTGTCACCCTAGATTAATGGAATACCAAATAGCCACTAATTACCTACTTAAAGGACATGCTTAACTTGGCGTAGTATCACTATCATTCGGGTAATAATTTGTCCAACATCAATTAATCATTCAAACAACTTGAAAATGAATTTGGGCAACCGAGGCTGGAGTCTGGCTGGTATGTCAGAATAAAGGTTATTTTGAAAATAAAATAAAACCTGAAAAATATATTTAGACTCGGATGGCTGGAAAGTGTGGCTGGTGCCGAGTGCATAAGAGAATGTTGGTATGTGAATGTACCGCCCGTGTCAATTAAGGATCGAATCTGGTAATGACCTCTTATGTAAAATAGTGTAACTACAAGTCGATAACACCTACGACCTGTCTAACTAATTTGTCTGCCTCTTAGCAACCTCGCCATTGGTGGTGATGCGGGGTGGGTAAAGGGGGAAGAAGCTATAGGAACCGCAGTGCGCAAATGGGAGACCTCTCCATGGGCAGGGAGGTCCTAAGGAGGTAATACTTAGCGATGTGGAGTTGCGTTGAGGTGGGGACATTGTAAAGGCCTTGTGATAATCAACATTAGCTACACACCTACGGAAGTGTGTCAGGGTAGTATAAGTTGATTTATATCTTGTGGGTAAAATGTACAAACTCTACAGAGTAATAAAACTATCTAAATAGTCGTGCTCACGGTCAAAAGCGGTGCTGAGAACTTGCTTGATATAGTTTTTATTTTTATAAAACCGTTTGTATGTGGATGAAAAGGGTGGGTTGGAGCCCAGCTGTTGGAAATGTTGGGTTGTAGCCCAGAGAATTGAGAAAGCCTGGTCGGGGAGTAGTGGTAAATACGGGATAGCTTGAGCATTGGGTGGCTGTAGTCACTCAATGGTATAGGAGACAAAATCTCCACTAGTACTTTACATAAAAACTTAGTTTATGAAAAACTTGTGAACCTCCCCTTTGTTTAGCCTTGCATATATAATAATTGCATTGTGTGTTGATTCGCGAGTACAGTTGTGTACTCATGCTCGCTATTTATACCCTTTTAGTCAGTAAGCATATAACAGAAGACTCCAGGAACAATTATGAGCATTACACAAGACTGAAGATCAAGAAGGCCAAGAACTAGGTCGTGAGGCCATAGTCGATTGCCGGTGGGCATATCGTGAGGGTTCCACGTGTTACACTTTGATTATACTTCCGTTGCTGATTTATGAAAACTATTTGGCCTTCCCAGCCATTCCGCAAGTCAAAAGCCGTAAGGTATATTTACACTTTGTTTAATATTACGCAATAGATTTACTTTTTCGTGATATGTATTTGAACCAACTATGTAACTTATGTGCCAGCTACTGATACAGGGAATGACACAAATATACACAACGGGTCCCAAGTCGTAAATTTGGGGTCTCACACCCTCCTAGGCTGCGTCGTCCCTCTCGTCGCCAGTGCCAGACACGCTCCCACCTTCAGCGCCGCGCCTTCCTTCCTCAATCATCCCAGTCACTCCCACGGATAACCAACATACGATGGATAACACGGCAAGGATAGGGATGGCAATTCCCCATGGGGCGAGGGCGCGGCCTCGCTATGCTAGCGGTGTGGGGGCGGGGGTCGACCTTCCTCCACAGGGCTCCATGGGGACCTGATAAAAAATAAAAAAAGATTATTATTATATATGGTATATTTTAAATATGTAATATGTATTCTTTTCTTATATATTTAGACTAAAACTAAAATCTCTATACTAGGGTATAAATATTGAAGCAATATTTTGAAATATATATAAATACTTATAATTTCGTTAATAAAGTTACATTATAATTTTTAAATTGATATCTAAACTACTTTTCAACCCCCCACGTGGGGCGGGGATCACCATGGGGCGGGTTGGTCCCCGTTAGGCTTAGTAGGGTGTGGCTGAGACCCCCGGAACCCCTCGGCCCCGTTTCCACCCCTATGCAAGGATGGCTTTCGTCAACCCGTCTGCAAACTCAACCTGCATGCCGCTTCTCTCTCCCATTCCAAAAACCTATCGTGGTGATCTTTGGGACAAAAATTAGCGTTCTGCCATGCTTGACGAGTTCAATGCTCTTCAAGCAAACCGCACATGGGATCTCATGTCCTGGCCTCTCGGTGCAATTCTTGTGACCGACAAGTGGATCTACCGGCATAAACTCAAACCCGATGTCTCTCTTGACCACTACAAAGCACGTTGGGTGCGTCGCAGTTTCTCTCAGTAGCCCGAGGTCATCTATGATGAGACTTTCAGTCCCGTTGTCAAGCCGGTAATGATTCACACTGTCCTTACCGTTTTCCTCTCCCATGATTGGCTAGTACACCAGCTTGATGTCAACAGTGCCTTTTTGCATGGCACTCCCTCTGAAAATGTCTTTTGCCAGTAGTCGTTCGGCTTTGTCGATCCCTCAAAGCCCACATGTTTGTCACCTCAACAAATTGTTGTATGGCCTCAAACAAGCTATGCGTGCTTGGTTCAGTCACTTCGCTTCGCACCTTCTTTCTCTAGGCTTTGTTGGCTCCAAAGTGGACACTTCCCTTTTCATCTATCGGTACCGAGGTTATCTATCTTCTCCTCTATGTAGATGACATCGTGTTGACCGCTTCGACGTCCTCTCTTCTCCGCTAGGATATTGAATCGCTCTAGCGTGAGTTTCCTCTCAAGGACCTCAGCCTGTTGCACTTCTTTCTAGGTGTTTATGTCGCTCGTACTGCCCATGGCTTCTTTCTTCACCAATGCCAGTACATCGCCGACGTCCTTGAACGCGCTGGCATGGTCAACTGCAATCCTTACAGTATGCCAATTGATACGCGCTTTAAACTCTCCTCTTCTGGTGCACCCGTTGAGAACCCTATTCACTACTGTAGCCTCACCGGAAACCTCCAATACCTCACTTTCACTCGCGTGGATTGATCCCAGGCGCCTCATCATGCCATTTTGGTGGTTATAAACAGTACACGCACACGTAGGTGCGTTCAATGATCAAAGCGTGTGCCCGCGCTCCATGGGGTTTAGCCCCGCTCTAGATTAGGTATGTGTTATGGATGCACCCACGTGTGTGTGTGCGTGTGTGTAGGCATGCGTGTGGTGTGTGTGCGTGAGTGCGTCCCGTGTGTACTCTAAAAAAAGGAGACTATTTCGGTGGTTGAGGAATAGTACATGCACACGTGGGTGTATTTAGTGGTCAAAGTGTGTGCTCGTGCTCCATGGGGTCTTAATCTCTGCTCTAGATAGGCGTGTGTTTAGAACGCACCCACGTGTGTGTAGGCGTGAGTATGGTGTGTGTGGGTGCGTTCTACGTGTACTCTATCTAAAAAAAGAGACTGTGTATCCACACTTCAGGGGGGAGATTCAATTATTTGTCACAGCCTAATATGTACAATCCATGATTTGCCATTTATATGCCTAGGACATGTGACCTTAGAACCCATATATCAATCACACATGCAGTGATAAATCCTAATTTCACACCTTTGTAGTGGCAAATTATTAATTATTCCTTTAAAAAACAACCAGCCGTGGGCCCAAATGTCATCCAGTGACCTACCGTCCAGTACAAATGGTGCAGTTTCAGCCTCGGCGTTCGGATTAAAATCGTTGTGCAGCGGAAGGAAAGCAGCAGAGAGACCGGCAATAGGAGATGGCTGCGGCAGACACTGTCGGCGCCAGTGCGGCGAGGTGGTCTCTTCACGGCAACACGGCCCTCGTCACCGGCGGCACCCGCGGCATCGGGTACCCCCCTCGACACGTCTCTCTTCCGATTTCAGGCCGGCTTCAGCTACTACTAACGTAGCACTGCCGGAGCCTCTATGGAGTTCACATGGGCCAGTCTTGTGTTCGCGCGTGCGATGCGCAGGCGCGCGGTGGTGGAGGAGCTGGCCGCGCTGGGGGCGGCCGTGCACACGTGCTCCCGGAAGGAGGCCGAGCTCGGCGAGCGCGTGAAGGAGTGGGAGGCCAAGGGGTTCCGCGTCACCGGCTCCGTCTGCGACGTCTCCGTTCGGGATCAGAGGGAGCGCCTGCTCCGCGAGGTTGCCCACCGCTTCGGAGGCAAGCTCGACATTCTCGTAAGTCGTAAAGTACTCCTAACTCCTAATCTCCCTTCGCTTCCTCTCTCTCTCTCTCCGATCTATCAGATTATCACTAATTGCAGGGTTTCCCCCTTAATCGCCCTGAAGGTTAGGCTTGGCTTGGAACCTACTCACTGGCGCCCTGTATCCCCTCTTATTGATCACCGAAACCAACGCCGGAATTTTCCCCGATTCCAGCGGAAATTAGATATTTCTTGAGAAATTCCAATGGAATTCACGTGTTGCAAACATGCCCTTAATTTTCATCTGAAGTCTGCACGTTCTACTTCTATTTTCGTTTATGTGTGTATCACTGCTTAGCGTAGAAGTATGATCATGGTTGTTGATTCACTGCGCGGCCTGTAGTATTCAGTGAATCGGAGCACGTGGGATGGAGACAGTTGCATGTGACTGGTACGCGTCACCATGTAATTATTGGCTTCAATAATTTTGCTCTTGCCATGGCATGCGTGACTTCTAAACAGTGCTTAATATGCAGGGCTGTTTAATATGTTGTTTGGTTTGTGATCCTAAAACCTGAGCAAAAAAATAATAATAGTGTTTGGATTGTAGCCGTGCTAATTCACAGGCAATGCCGAAATTGATTGTTTGGATTGCAGTCATGCTAAAATTTGTCAAAATTGTGAGTGTGATACGTGGGTTCCGCATGATATCAAATTTTTTGGCACCAAAATATGTCAACATAGGTCTTGTTTTATTGATAAAATGACAAAGAACATAACGATTCGAATGGATCACAAATCGAATACTCGATTTAGAAAATATAACTATTTCAAACTTGTTAAGCAAACTATTCTTACAATTAATACAACCAGTCTCGACCAACCATCTTGCACCACGTGGCGGAGTCCCGAGATCCGTCAGCAAATTGGCGAGAAACAGCCGGGCACTGGCCAAAATTTCCGGGGCATGCCAAATTTTGGTAATAATATAAATGCTATCTAAATTTTGGTAAGCCTTTCCACGGTTACAAACCAAACAGCCCCAATGTTTGGTCGTTTTCAGGTACAACTTTGATGTCTGGTAGTACTATAGAGCATCGTGTTTGGGTGCTCCTTCAAAGTTGATCAAACATAGCTGGAAACCACGAAAAAGTGAAGGCTAGCAGAACAGCATTACATTTCCTCTTTGACAAAGAAACATTATACCACAGCTCGCATATTCCATGGCCTGACTGTCGAAGTTGATTTCTGTCTTTTTCTTTCCTCCATTTGGTCATGCAGGTAAACAATGTGGGAACAAACTTTACAAAACCAACCACTGAATACTCAGGAGACGACTACTCGTTCATAATGGGTACTAATCTTGAATCTGCATACCATCTGTGCCAACTTGCACACCCTCTTCTCAAAGCGTCGGGGTCGGGCAGCATTGTCTTCATATCATCAGTCTCCGGAGTGGTAGCGTTATCTGGTGGTTCCATTTATGCTATGACAAAAGGTAACCGATGCAACTTATTTCCTAATATGCTGTTGGTTTCATGGGACTCCCATGATGGGAGGCATAGGTGAAAATGATTACATGAAGTGTTGATCAATGATCATTCTTGTGTAACATCTGTCGATGCTATTTAGGTGCCATGAACCAGCTGGCCAAGAACCTAGCATGTGAGTGGGCCAAAGACAACATAAGAACCAACTCTGTTGCCCCATGGTACATCAAGACTTCACTTGTGGAAGAAGTAAGAGGGGTCATACTTCTATGATTTTCGCGCGTCAGAAGTATCTAGTGTTTACTTCTGTTACTCATCTGAAAGTTATCTTCGTTTGGTTACATCGTCAGTAAGTCGGACTTGATTGTTGAATTCATTGTTCTCATTCCTGAACATGGTTAGTATCTAGCAAACTGTACATAGTATACACATAGGGTTATCCTTCTTCACTGCTCACTTTGTAGATTACAACAATCTCAGCCCTCATCTTGTTATAGCTGCACCAACGAAATGAAAGCTCCAAGGGATTTCTTCTGAATCCTTCCCTTTTTCCCGTCGTATCCTGCAGGTCTTGGCGAGAGAGGAATTCGTGGATAGCATCGCGCGTCGAACTCCACTGAGGCGTGTGGGAGAACCGGAAGAGGTGTCATCGCTGGTCGCGTTTCTCTGTATGCCCGGTTCCTCGTACATCACCGGCCAGACGATCTCGGTTGATGGCGGCATGACCATCGATGGGAGGCTGTATCCAACTCAGGACTAGCAGGAGCTGTAATCTGCTCGGCGTTCAGAGTGAACCGTAGTATATGTATGTATGTGAAACTGAATTCGCTTCGAGAGGTGCAGTGTGATATCTCGGTCCAAGATGAACAGAGCGCACGTCTGCTCTATGTATGTGTGTGCATGAGTGTTGAGTTTAGTACCACCTTGTTAATGTAGGATGGAGAAGATCAATATATAAAAACACTTTTACGCTCAATTCAATATAAACCATCCATTCTTGGTTGTATTTAGTTACTCTCTGGATATACGGTAGAAATTTCTCCAGGGTAAAATTGTGATTGCCCGTATCTTAATGGTGGCGGGGGCAAACCGCGCGGGCCACGTCACTCGAGAAATTCTGGTCGTCGGATCGTCCTAATCCCCACCCCTCGCACGTCACTCGCACGCTCGATCTACGCCTGAAGCCGTTCGCCGCGCCCCTCTCCCTCTCGGCCTCCCGTTCCCCTCCCTCTCCAGTCTCCCTCTAGCCCCGCAGGCCCCTCCTCCTCTCACGTCGCTCCACTTCGCCGCCGCCGCCATCGCTAAGTGCCCCCTGCGCGCGCCCCCTCCCCCCTTGCGTCGCCCTCTTCTGCGTCCTCTAGCTCCCCTCCCCTCGGGCTGTAGAGATCTACGCGGCGGGGGCCTACGGTGGATTGGGCCGCGGAGGTTGGGAGTGGTGCGGTTGGCTGGGGCTAGAGGGATCGGCGAAGGGGGCGCGGCCGTGGCCTTGGCACGGTAGCCGAACGACGTCGTGCTGGTCCTACCACGCCATTGCGGAGGTTCAGCGGGGGCGCCGTGAACGTCCTCTGTGGCGCGGCTGTGCCGTGCGCTGGGATTATTGGTTGTCAAGGTGAGGGAATTACTGCGGTTATCTGTGGTGCTAGTATACAAATGTTGCTCTGATTGGATTGTGGGTGTTCATTAGGAGGTGCAAGTGGTTGCTAGATTGCCAAAATGACCAGTGTGTGTGAGTGGTTGCTAGATTGCCAAAAAGACCAGTGTGTGTGGTCTGCTCAGTGTGTCCAGAAGGTATTGCTGAAGAGTGTGAAGTATTCGTTTTTGGAACTAATGATGTGGGTTGTGAAGTAACCATAGAGAGTGTGATTGGGTCTTACTTCTTATATGCATGCTGATTGGAGCATTGGTAAGAGGAGCATGTGGTGCTGACCATGGTTCAGGTGGGTTTTCTCATGCAATTATATCAGTTTGCATTTTTATGTTGCGCAGTGAGCCAGTTGTAGTGTGTTTGCCTAAGGTTGTTGTAGATCCACTCAAATTTAGGCATTTGGGTTTACATTATTTTTGCTGCCTAATAGCTCTTTATCAAAATGGTTGTTGTCTGATCGCCGAGTTATCAGAATTTACAGGACATGTTTTTAGATTGTGATTGTACTAACCTGCGAATTATCTAGGTCAGTTATATGTATGTTACACCGTGTGGTCTGTCAACATTATTAACCAGGCATCATCCTAGCTACATGATCTAATTGAGCGATCGTCAATCCCTAGAGGCAGTTATTCCCGCGGAGCGGGACGATTATCCCACCCTAGGAAAAAATTCGCACCGACTCCTCCTACCCCTCCCGGTCTAAAAAAACCGCCAAGGAATTAACTAATAAAAGAATGAGTTTACTCGCGCAGCGGGGCGATCGTCCCACGTTGGAAAAAATTCACGCCGACTCCTCCCACCCCTCCTGTGCGCACCCCACACCCTATCGGCCTCAAAAAAACTGCTAAAGAAAGACAAAAGAAAATTGTTGAACAAAACCCCGCGTCGCCTGCAACGCCGCCTGCGATGGCGTCGACCATGTGCGCCGCTGGGAGCGTCTCGGCGGCATCACGACATCTGTGTTGCTTGCGCCTAGGGAGATCCACGAGGGTCAACTCCGCTATGCGTGGAAGGCGCACTTGGATCTCTTGGTCCTCCTCATCAACGACAGCGTGGCTACCGGGGGAGGAGTCGCCTCCTTACTCGCCTCCCACCGCAACCGCTCCTTTGGTCGCATGTGTGTCCCCCTCCCATGTCGTGGTTCTCAGCTCGTCCTCCTACTTTTGCTCGCTCTCGTGGAGCGTGTCCCATCTCATGTACGATTTTTTTATCCATTACAACGCATGAGTATCTAACTAGAACATAATGATACGGAGAATCAATTCATTCATGGACATGTTATGGTTGGTTTACCTAAAAAAACATCATTGGTTTTTAGTTCTGACTGCAAATGTGTTCATGACTTAAGCTATTAGAACTGTTTGATCTAACTTCAAATGTATGCTGACAATTTGTCAATATAAATATGTGTTTTTTGCTTGCTTTGAACAACAGTTTGAGATTTTGTTCAAACAAATTTTGAGCCATAGAATGTAATGCAGAATTATTTTGCATTACCGAATACTGAAAATTCTTAGTGGAGCTAATTCAGAAAGCTCCATATTTGTATGTATGCTTCACACGATATGAAAATTGTTTCGTTCAAAATATGGGATTCCGTCGAAATGCACGGACACCCTGCTATGATTTCTTATATGCATGTTGATTGGAGTGCTGATCGGAGGAGCATCTGGCGCTGAGCATGGTTCAGGTGGGTTTTCTCTTGCCAGTTATATCAGTTTGAATTTTTATGTGTCTGCCTCCCTCCGGGTCGATGCCACCGCCCCTCACAGTATTAGACTATGGGACTATTTATGTGTAAGTTGTCTGAAAATTTATTATTTTTCGATCACTTGTTCTCATCTTTATATTTTTATCTAACGGCATGAAAAGAACGTTACAAGAAAAGTACAAAAAAACTCTAAACTAGATAAAAATAAATTTAGGTGAACCTTACAAATACAAAAAATATAGAAAAAAATACGAAAATAAATAGAACTAAAAGTTACAGTAGAGCAGTGCTAAAATTGCACATCATTTGATATTATAATTTTAGACTTAGTATTGTGCAATTGTAGATGACTGATGAATAAAAAAATTTCAGACAACTGAAAATTAGCAAATCCGTTAAGCTATTAGTTTTTGTATCTGTACTTGTTTGATTTAATTTAAGACTCTTGGTTCGGTCCATCTGGAGATGGAGGTGTTAGGTGCTAACACCTCCACCACATCTGACCATCCATCAAACTGGGGCAAACTCGTACTTTCCTTTTATCATTTTAAAAAGTATTAGGAACCCACGCAACCACGTTCAAAGAGAGTTAACTGAAGGAAAAAACGCTGCTCCTAGGAACCCATGCAACCACGTTCGCAGAGAGAGTTAACTGAAGGAAAAAAAAACGCTGCTCCTATATCCTCTGCCATGACTCATGATTGATCAGTTCAGCGCCGTCCTCGTCGGCCCCTCTCATCCACGTGGGTGCGGCCATAATCTTGGGGATTCATCCCTCCCGTCCGGCGTGCCTGCTCTCCCGGTCTCCCTCAGTCTAACCTTGATGCTCTCTCTCGGCACCCAACTACCCAAGGGACCAGCCGGCCAACGATATGTTCCCTTGATTCGATCCCTGGCCCCGAGAAAGTGATTGCCGCTCATAGACCTCCTTGCTTAATATTTTGGATCTTAAGGTGCTCATTATCTAATCACATGAGCAATAGATGGAACAATTTCATTAGTCTGTTAAGCGTTCGCTATGTAAGATGAAACTACCTAAATGCCCTTCTTTCCAGCTCCACCCTTATATTGGGACGACGATGATGTGTTCGAGATATTAGAGTTATTAGATCATCACAACCGTATAATCTGTTCTATTGGACGGATGAGAATGAAAGGGTGGATCGAACCAAAACTCTTAATTTAATCATTGCACCTAGAGGTTCAGTTTCTTGCAGTAGCAATGGAATGCTAACTACTTGGAGGTATAGCTTCTATGTTTTGCTTTGATCTGTTGCACATCTTCTTTAGAGAACAATTGCAGCTGATATTCATGTGCATACCAATATGGATGCCCGCTGAGCTCAGAGTAAGTTTCCTTTATTGTTGTGGATGGTTTTGAGAAGCTCCACTGGCCACTGCACGCATAAAGGTACGTGAAGATCCAATAGGTAAAACCTTCATTAATTATTAAGATGTTCAAAATTCAAACAAGAATGCTGCTATGCATAACCCCTTTTGATGACGATTCAAGATGTTTGTTAACTATTTTCTTCGTACTCTCCTTGTTTTAATTCCATGAGATGCTCTATTGCTTACCAGTTATAAACGGATCATTCTGAACTGTAGAATTTTATAATAGTGCTACACTGTAACCTTCACAAGAACATATTTGGTTTGCAATACCCCGATGTAAACATGTTCTCGTGCAATTTCAAATTGTAGTGCTATGTAGTTAAGCAGCTTGGAGATTGTAGGTCAATTATTTGGTGTTGGTTGCAGGCTACAATCTTTCAGCGTTCAGACCATATTGGGCATGATTCTGCAGCTAGAATGAAATCCACATGAAGTCTTTCTACGCTGTACCTGGGCCGGGCCAACAGTGCCGTGCCTCGGGCCGGCCCGGCCGGCACAGCACAATTCGGCTCGTTGGTTCGTGGAACAGATAAGCAGAGGCCACGGAGACCTCCCGGAAGCTGGGGGATGGCGGCGGCGGAGACCTCGGGAAAGGCGGGGGCGCCGGGGAGATGGTCTCTCCACGGCAAGACGGCCCTCGTGACCGGCGGCACCCGCGGCATTGGGTACCCCGCGACACGTCTCTCTTCTCTAGCAACACCGCAACAATGCGACATCCCCTCGATCGACGGTTGACGTGAGGAGCTCGTGTGATCGTGCGCAGGCGTGCGGTGGTGGAGGAGCTGGCGGCGCTGGGGGCGGCCGTGCACACCTGCTCCCGGAAGGAGGCGGAGCTGGGCGAGCGCCTCAAGGAGTGGGAGGCCAAGGGCTTCCGCGTCACCGTCTCCGTCTGCGACCTCTCCGTGCGGGACCAGCGGGAGCGCCTGCTCCGCGACGTCGCCGACCGCTTCGGCGGCAAGGTCGACATCCTCGTGAGTCGGAGCTAATCTCTCACACCTTTCAGTATCTCTTTCTTTTGTTATATCAATAGTTTCAGGTCTGCACGCAGCGGAGTCGAAGTCCCTCCCCTAAGTCCCCCTATACTATACCCCATCCTACAAAAGAAACAGTACCAATAGAGATAACTGAAACAGCAAAAAGATCATGGAAGACAAAAAAGACTGAGCCCTTCAGAAGGTTAAAAAGATTAAACCCATTGAACTGCGCAATGTGGTCTAATGCACTAAATATACTCTTATCTTTCACTACTCAAATTGAGCTGGCATATATCTTATGCTAGTCTTACAAATAAAAATGGTACAAGTGTAGCAAGAAATTCCCAATGGAAATGATCTGTCTTATGTTAAAGCTGCACTGCGTAGTTGAATTCAAGATCAGAAAAATTGTAAACACAAGGTTGAATGGAAGGTGTTGATGCCTGCACTACTCTTAGGACAAATGTGACAGTTTGGAATGTGTTGGTCAAGTTTTTTTTTATATAATGATGTAGGTAAATATTTTCATTTGAGACCCGCATTCTATTCGATCATATATCAGTACCACCAAAAACTTTGGGAGCATGCAAACAATTTTGATGCATGTGGGGTTTGTCAGAGTACAGGTTGACCCTGCAAGTTGAACTGTTTGCTCAATCTCCATGTACATGTTGTCTTATGTTTTTTTTGTTCCTTCCATTTTGTAATTCAATTACCACATCGACCACGATCTAAATGTTCTTGCTGATTTATCCTGTCTTTCTTCACTTGCTCTTAGGTAAATAATGTGGGGACAAACATAAGGAAACCAACTACTGAATTTTCTGCAGAGGACTACTCATTTTTGATGGCCACAAATCTTGAATCTGCGTATCATTTGTGCCAACTTGCGCACCCTCTTCTAAAAGCATCTGGGTCAGGCAGCATTGTTTTCATATCATCAGTCTGTGGTGTGGTAGCCGTATTTAGCGGTACTCTCTATGCTATGACTAAAGGTAACTGTTGTAGGCTTGTAGCTTAGTACTGGATGCACATTCAGTTTCTTACTTTCTTGAGCATGTTTAAACATAAGGTGCTTCATACTTCTAGCATGTGTAACCAGTTACAAGTATTGTTTAGGTGCCATCAACCAATTAACCAAGAATTTAGCATGTGTAACCAGTTACAAGTATTGTTTAGGTGCCATCAACCAATTAACCAAGAATTTAGCATGTGAATGGGCGAAAGACGGCATAAGAACCAACTCTGTTGCCCCGTGGTACATCAAGACTTCACTTACGGAAGGAGTAAGGGTCTCACTTCTATTATTCACCTTAAGTTATCATATTTAACCACACAGCAAGTTGGAATATATTGTTCAATCCATTGTTCTGACATAGTAGGTTGCAGGCAACTGTGATTGCATCAGGGTTATTGTTCTTACCTGCTTTCTTCGGAGACTAATTAAGCAGCATTCACCTGATGTTATTGTTTCCTCTGCATTATTTGTCTTTAGAACATTGTTGTAGGTTTTCAATTATTAAATTTTGCTGATATTAAAGTACCAATAGGTTCGGTACACTTATTTTTTTAGTGATATCATTACAGTGTGGAGTATCGGAACAGAGCTATGTTGACTGTGAACTAAACCTGTTTTAGTGTCAGCTGTCGATGGCAATTAGCGGAAAATACACTCTTTTACTATATTTAAATTATTATTAGCTGTCTATTGCTAGTATTTTAGTGTTATCGTTACCGTGTACGTGTAGGGGGTAGCAAATAACATCACGATGACTTTAGCCTAAAACTTTCATTTAGCATCAGAGGATGAACACACTGCATATTGTTTAGTTATCCATGATATGTATTTCATAAGGATCATATGATTATATGCTTAGCTCTTCATACTTGTATAGATACCCACCTGACAAGATGGAACCAGATGTATGTACATTCTGCAAATCCCAGTAAGGATATTCATGGAGGATTGCTGAAAGTAGGGTAGATCATGCATGGTTAAGAACTTAAGATTGAAGCTTTTAGGTAGGGTAAAATAACGATGCAGACTAATTTACAACCATGTCTAGATCATTTCAGATAATGAGAGTACGAGAGTTTGAAGTTAGAAATTGTGAATTCCTGTTGAGCCGAAGATTGCTTGGCACCCTGAATAAGTTGTAGTTCTAATGTGGGTGCCGTGGTAGTGGCATTTTCCCAACAAATTGATGCCTAATATTCTGTTGTGGTAATTGTTTTAGTTAACCACGTGTCACATAAAACGTGCACAAATTTCACAACTATTGGATCACAACAGTGTCCAACTGAAACTAGCTCAACCTCACTCCCTTTTTCTCCTTTTCTTTTGTGGGCAACTTCAGTCCCTCACATGTTGAAGCTGCTTCAAAATTTATTTGAACTGCTTTAGAATTCATGTTCATTTGTATCTGGAATAGTATAGAAGCACGTCATAAATATTTTTTTTATTAGTCCCAAATTTGCTTCTTAGTAATGGTTAAAAGAAATAAAATACTGTAGCACAGGCCACATGTGAATGTAGTCTTTTTGGCACGAACACTTCACGCTGAACTCTTCTTTATTTAGCCTATCTTCTTATGCTCATTACGGGGGGCTGGAACCTAACATGTAACCTCCGAAAAAAAATGGAAACTCTGTCCCTGAACCCTTCCTCTCCTCTGACTTTAGTTTCTTGGTGCAGTTTTTGGCAAATAAGGAATTCGAGAGCACTGTTGTGAGCCGAACCCCGCTTAGGCGTGTTGGAGAACCAGAAGAAGTATCATCGCTAGTTGCTTTTCTTTGCATGCCTGGTTCCACTTACATTACCGGCCAGACGATCTCGGTGGATGGAGGTATGACTGTTAATGGGCTCTATCCAACTTAAGGATTATCAGGCAGATGCAGTGTTTCTTGTTGTCCAGGAAACGGCCATATCTGGTGTCCATGGCTGCTAGAATAAATATTCGTGTAAAACTGAGCTCATCATGAAGACATGAACCATGATTATTGCCCATTGTTCAAGTCAGCCATGTGAAAGTTGTGGCCAGATCTGTGCGATGCTTTTACCGATCTGATGAGCTCTTTCGGTTAAGGCACTTCCTTGTTCCAGTCAATGTTATCTGCAATAGGTTGTGTGGTCTTGTTGGTGGTGTTTAAATTCATATCATCTTTCATTTAGTTCGACCGACATCGTGCTTAATCACTGGCAGCGTGAGGGTGAGTTGAATGCTACAATGTGATGTGAGGTGACCTGAAGGGCAAATATGGATGAGAAATCCTGCTCCAGTGGCTCCACAGATAGCTCAGTTGGCAGGGGTGCCGTCGTGTACTCGTGTGCCTCAGCACGTCCGCGTTCGACTCCGGGGCGACGCGCACGCTCACTAATAATTTAAGTCAAGAGTCACGTGTACGCTTACTAATAATTTAAGTGGGGAGGGCCGAGGCATAGCTCGGTTGGCTACGGGCGTGGATGAACGCTAGCCTGTCCAGGTTCCATCCCCTCACACGTGGGATCGCCCTCGCACGGCTCATTTGTTTAATTAGAATAGGGTATATACGTGTACTCGTTTTTGTGAAAAAATGTATACCTGTATTTTATGAGATTTTGGTGTCTCTGCAAAAAAATTCAGTGTGTATAAGGGGACGTGTGTATGTGGTGATGTGAGTGAATTGTAAGTTGAGTGTGTTCGTTTACCTTAAACCCTTAAAAAAGAAAGAGAAATGTAAACATATGCTTAAAAAGGTTCCAACTCCCACACAAAACAGGCAACAACTGCAAGATGTTGCCGCCACACCATTGGCTCAATTGCATCCGGGAAAGCGAAACAGAAGCTGACGTGCAATCCGATTTTGAAAGTTTAGAATGCCAAAACTGGTTTGATACTCGAGGACATGAATACATCTTTTCTATTCATTTGCCCTGAACTGTCTAAAAAAATTCACTTAACCCAATCTTTACCAAACTTACTGTTTGAAATTTTGTGGAGTAGGAAACTTGAATTACGCCAGAAGCGCTTTTCTAGAGCGATTATTTGTACCCTATCAAAATGTTTCGATGGTCTACTGTAAATAAGCTCGTAAGATAAGACAAACCTGAACGAAGTTTGCACTAAAGCAAAGTAAAAAACTCGTCATGAACAGAACAAGAGTGCAGGATTGCTATTTTTTTTTTAAAAAAAAATTGAAAGGCTTATCTTTATATAGAGTTTGAAAGGATGCGAAATGAAGAGACACGACTCTTCGAATGGACCCTCCAGTTATGTAACTGTTTTTCTGACAAAAATCAATGGCTTGTCCGAGCAAATTGCCCACGTGCCCCTAAGTGCTATAAGTGTGTCAATGAAAGACGTCTAAAAGGCGCCAATGGCGCCACACAGCCCATGCTCGCACGCCAGACGCTTGCTTGTATGTGAAATATAATGACAATTTTAGCATATTAGGCACTAGCTCCACCTATGCCCAATTCTTCTTAAAGCCTATATGGAAGGTATCTATTTAAGTTGATCAAGCTCTTCATAGACTTTCCATGTGGGGGCTAAACTTGTTGTTTTGAAAACAACTTCCAACAATCCCTCACTTGCTTTAAAATAAACAAGTTCATACACGGTAATAAAAGAATATTAATATAGTTAGGTATCTTTCTATTTGAACCTAACCTTAGTAAATACACAACAAAATTTTGATGAAATTAAAGGTAGCATAAAAGCTTTGAACCAGTTATTCCTTATATCAAAACTGGTCATGCATTACACATATTCTTTACAACGTTCTGTCCACAAAAAACACACTTAGCACTATTAATGGTCATATGCTCATCCTATATTAATAAAAAATTATGAGAGAAACTTTACTCCCATTTAGAGACCACACCATATCATTTTTCATAAAGGTGAAATTCTTCCAGTGTCTCTGTTTCTTACAGATACTTGTCCTCAACGACTGAATCTTATTAAGAGTTAAATACTCAACCCTCAAATAATAACAACCAACATTTCACAATTAGATAAATATTGAACCATCCACGTCACAACTTGTTGTTACCCTTTGAACCATAAAACTAGTCAATTACTAGTGTTAGGTTGGGTTGCCATTGCTAATGGATTTTTATTGAGTTTAAGTCCCATTCCCAAGAAAATCTTCTTTACCAAGTCTCTTGTGAAAGGTTTAGTAAAGGGATCAACAAGGTTAACATTTGTTCTCACAAATAATAAAGAAATTATTCCATCATTGATTAATTTCCTCACATAGTCATGTCTTAGACTCATATGTCTAGACTTACCATTGTACACTTCACTGTACGCCCTAGCTAAAGTAGCCTGGCTATCACGATGTATTGATAGTGCCGATACATTTTTCACGTGCCAGTGGAATTTCTAAAAGAAGATCCCTTAACCATTCGGCTTCTTGTCCTACCGAAGCAAGATCCACAAATTTAGATTCCATAGTGGAATGAGTAATACAAGTTTGTTTCTTGGATTTCCAAGAAATAGCCTTACCGGCCAATGTAAATACCCATCCTGTTGTAGATTTGCAATCCCCAACACTTGATATCCAACTTGCGTCAGAATATCCTTCTAAGACAGCAGGAAATCTTGTATAATTTAGACTTAGATATTTGGTTTTTCTAAGATATCCAAAGACTCCCCCAATAGCTTTCCAATGCTCAACACTGGGGTTGCTAGTAAATCTGCTTAATTTACTAACTGCATATGATATATCTGGTCTTGTACATTGCATCAAGTACATCAGACAACCAATAGCACTTGCATATTCAAGCTAAGCCACTGCTCTTCCTCCATTCTTTTGAAGTTTTACACTTGAATAAAATGGGGTGTTTACTTCTTTAAAGTTTATATGTTTGAACTTGTCAAGAATTTTCTTCATGTAATGAGATTGACTAAGTTCAAAACCTCCACTATTTTGTTTCACTTTGATGCCCAAAATAGTGTCCACTTTTCCAAGATCTTTCATTTTGAAAAAGAAAATCATAAATCTCTTTATTTCTGTTATGCCTTTGCCATCATTGCTAATGATCAACATAAAGGTATACAAAAATCACAGTGTTTTTCACAACTTTACAGTATAAACACTTATAAAAATGTTGTGAACAAATCCAATTGAAAGTATGACTGAGTCAAAATTTTCATGCCACTTCTTAAGCGCTTGTTTTAGTCCATATAATGACTTAACAAGTCTGCATGCTTTTTGTTCATTTCTAGGTAGAACAAAACCTTCTGGTTGTTCTATGTAAATCTCCTCATCGAGATCTCCATTTGGAAATATTGTTTTGACATCCATCTGATGAACATGTAAGTTATGCAACGAAGTAAGAGCGAATAATATTCTTATTGTAGTTATTCTTGCTACCGGTGCATAAGTGTCAAAATAGTCAATTCATTCTCTTTGCCAAAATCTTTTGGCTACTAATCTAGCCTTGTAAGTATTTAGTGTACTATCCACGTGATACTTTCTGCTAAACACCCACATGGATCCAACGGTTTTAGATCCCTGTGGTAAATCGACATGCTTCCAAGTTTGGTTAGGTATTATAGAATTCATTTCATCTTGAATGGCTTCTTTCTAGAAAAATAAGTTTCTAGAATTCATTGCTTCTTTATAAGTACTAGGACCATCTTCCACTTGAGGAATAAGAGATACCTTTCGAATAAAGTTCCCTCTATTTCCTTCAACCAGAAATAAGGAAATACGCTGAGAATCTATTTTGTCTGGTCCTAAAATCTTAGCCTTACGAGCACGTTTGCTCCTCCGAACCTCGAGTTGTTGTTCAACAATTTCAGAAGAATTCTCCTCTTGAGAGTTGTTTAAATTTTATTGTTGTTCAACACCCTTTGAGATATTCTTCTCTTGAGAATCTCTAAGGTTCTGATAAGTTTTACCTGTAGTGGTTAAATTCTCAAAAAAACTCCACATCTCTAGATTCAACAATTACATTGGACTCTAGATTTAAAAGCCTATAAGCTTTGCTGTTTGCGGCATAGCCTAGAAAAAATACTATTTAATCCTCTAGGACCCAACTTGGTCCTTGTAGGATCAAGGTTCTTGTAGTAAGAAAGACACCCCCACACTTTAAAATACCCAATTACAGGCTTTCTTCCTTTTCATATCTCATATGGAGAAACTTGACTTTTCTTTAGAGGAATTCTATTTAGAATATGAGAAGCAGCAGGTAATGTTTCATTCCAAAGACTAAAAGATAACTCTGAATGTATCAACATAGCATTTATTACCTCAAAAAAAGTTATATTTTTACGTTCTACCAAGCCATTTTGTTGTGGTGTTCTTGGAGCAGAACTTTGGTGGATAATACCATTCTCTTCACAAAATACATCAAATATATTTCCAAAATATTCTCCACCTCTATCACTTCTTAGGATTTTAATTTTTCGATGTAATTGATTTTCCACTTCTATGTTGTAAACTTTGAAAACACCAAAAGCATCGTCTTTATGTTTCAGCAAATAAAAATAAGTATATCTAGAGCAATCATCAATAAAGGTAATGAAATAACTATTTCCACATCTAGTTAATATACCATTAAGTTCACATATATTTGAATGTACAATATCTAATAAGTTAGAACTTCTTTCTACACTATGAAAAGGTTTTTAAACCATCTTTGATTTAACATAGATTTCATATTTATTGAACTCATCAATTTTGCAAGAAATCAAACCATGTTTAACCAATCTTTTCATAGTGCTTATACCAACATGTGATAATCTATCATACCATAATGAAACAGAGTCAAGCATGCAAGCAGAATGAGAAGATTTATTTATTGATACAACATCAGCATTATCAACAGTACATAGTTTTATCACCCCATTACATGAGTACCCCTTCCTTACAAATACACCACAACGGGTCAAGATTAACTTGCCTAATTCATACACAGTTTTGATACCCGGCTTCCCAAGAAGATCACCACTCACAAGGTTCCTGCTCATATCTAGCGCATGAAGAACGTTCGCCGACGTAATCTTCTTTCCAAAAGTGAAGCTCATTTCGATGCTTCCTTTCCCATGCACCTTGGACCGATTTTCATTTTTCATATGAATTTCTTGTCCATCGGTTGCATCAACATAAGTCTTGAATAAAGACTTCATAGGAAACATGAACAGTGGCACATGTATCATACCACCATCCAGGAACTTTACCTTGTACCACGATGACTTCACTCATAGTGGCGATGATCTCATCATCATCCATTTTAGTTGCATATACTGCATTTTTGTTATTTGCACCCTTGCGGTACCTACAATCATGAGCAAAATGCCCATTCTTGCCACAAACATAGCAACTTTTTCCTTCTGCACTTTTCTTCTTAAAAGTGCATTTGTTTTTTTTAGTCCGATATTAAAACCTTTATTTCCACCTTTCTTGTTAGGCTTGCTATTACTTATAGCATTTGCCTTGGAGGAACTAGCGTTAAGATTGGCATTTGCCTATTTTTCTCTCACCCTCGATTCCTCTTCGATTCGAATGTGCTTCTGAATTTGTTCCAAGGAAAGATCCTTAGAATTATGCAGAAGTCTTTTCCTGTAGTTACTCCAAGTTGGTAGCAATTCGCAACAATTGCACCAACCTGAAAACTTCAGGAATATCAATCTTTACCGCCTTCAATTTATTCACTATCACTTGTAATTCATGTACTTGAGAGAGAAAGAATTTGTCATCATTCATTTTAAAGTTGAAGTACCTAGAGATAAGGAACTTTTTTGTACCTTCCTCCTCTACTTTGGATTTGCTCTCTAGAGCATTCCAGATGTCTCTTGCCAACGATGTGTTGGTGTAGAGATCATACAACTAGTCGAGGAGTGTGTTGAGTATGTGCCCACGACACATCAGATCATCCTTATTCCTCTTTGTTCTCTCTGTCTTGCATTCGTCGGTGTCATTCTCCTCCGGCGTTGGTATTAGAAGAAGCGTTGTATCAAGAATGTAGAAGAACTTCATGGTCGTGAGGAAGAACTTTAGTTTATCCGCAAGCGGGTGAAATTCGTGCCATCGAAAAGATCAAGTCGCACCATGTCTTGATTCATGAAGTTGATGGCAGAAGTAGAAGCCTCAGGCTTCATATTAATCGCTTTAGATTGTTTGGAATTTTTTGGAGTTGGAGACTTGAATCACGCCAGAAGCACTTTCCTAAAGCGATTATTTGCACTCTGTCAAAATGCTTTAATGGTCTACTACAAATAAGCTAGTAGGATAAGACAAACCTGAACGAAGTTTGCACTAAAGCAAAGTAAAAACTCGTCGTGAACAGAACAAGAGTGCATGATTGCTATTTTTTTTAAAGGCTTCTCTTTATAGAGCTTGAAATGATGCAAAATGAAGAGACACGGCTCTTCGAATGCACCCTCCAGTTATGAAAGGATACGAAATGAAGAAACACAAAAAATAAGCCACATGCCCTAAGTGCTATAAGTGCGTTAATGAAAGGCGTCTAAAAGGCACCAATGGTGCCACACAGCCCACGCCCTGCCCGCACACACGCACGCGCACGTGTGGTGGAAATATAAATGGCAATTTCAGCATATTGGGCACTAGCTCCACCTAGACCCAATTATTCTCAAAGCCCACATGGAAGCTAGATATTTAAGTTAATCAAACTCTTCATAGACTTTTCATATGGGACTAAACTTGTTGTTTTGAAAACAACTTCCAACACTTACAAAACTGGGTCAGGTTGCACCCTCGAGACAATTTTGACGATCCAACTCAGAGGGTTTTTTTTTCTCATTGTGGTAGCCACATTATCATATTTTTTTAACTCAGGTATGTTGGTAGCCATATCACCAGCCACTTTCCTCCTCTCTTCATTCTCTTTCTTAGTTTCTTCCTCCCCTTTCATCCATGAGTGGGATACTTGCCAGCAAAAATAGGCGATGTGGCTGCCAAGATGAAAAAAAAACATATTGAATTGGATTCTTGTCAGCAAAATCACCCTCACAAACGATCTGTTTGGTTGGAGGAAATTGGTGGGAGCCAGGAGGGAGAGAGAATTTAGGGATGAGGGTTATAAAATCTCTTGTTTGGTTGGTGGACATAGGAGTTTAGGAGGGATGAGGATTGAGAATTTGAGAGTCCAACTCCACCATTTTAAACCTAGAGAGGGGGGTGGGATTTGGGTGGGAAATTTCTCCTTTTATAGAAAGTACATGCATCTCAACAACAACCCCCCCCCCCCATCACAACTTATTCTTGGATAACTTACCAACTAGAAATTAATTTTTCACAATTCCCTATCCCTCTTGTCAAATAGAGGATTGTGACTAAAAGCAAACTCCCATGCCTAATACACTACAAATTCCCTCCTCTAAACTTCCATTCCCCTTCCCAATGGTTGCCAAACAGGCTTGAGTGTAAGTTGAATTTGTTTTGTAAGTTCGTAGAGTTAAATATCTAGGTTTTTTTAGGATCTATTTGTACTTTAGTACATAGAGGGGGTAAAATGATCTTATTCCCTCAAGGATAAAAGATAAATATTCTTATATTTGAGTAGTACAAAATTTGAATTTTTGAAGTCACATAGTACTCCTAGTCTCCTTTGGTTTCATAATACTTGTTCAACTACCCTGTGTGTGCAGATGAAAAGGCACAAAATCTAAGTAATACTCTATCAATTCAAGGGTATAGGTATGGTCTCTAATATTCAACCTTGACTATCATTTTTATATGAATATGTTTGTAAAAATTATAAAGTTGTAATATTATGATAATATTTTTTTTATGGAAAGTCCAACGATATCATATCAAAATTATATATAGAGAAATTACAGAAGGCACCTAGGTGCCTAGGCATCCACATCATGAACCACCCGATACATGTGTATGATCGATGCAAATTTTGGAGTTTGGGTATAAAAATGTTTTATACCCCTGATATATTTATGGTAGTTGAGTTTTGAGCTTAGTTCAAACTAGTTTGAACTACTTTTGAATTTAGTGCAACTAGAGTGATTATATACTATGAAACTAGCTCAAACTAGTTAAAATTGAAGATGAATTTATTTTTTTCAGAGTTTGACATCTCAAATACACTTTTTTATGGGTATGTGAAGATACCCATGTCAAACTTTGCGAATCTCATAGCACATCAACGGGTATTGATTTGGGTGTCTAGGCATCAAGGTCATGAAGCACTATATATATAAGCCTTTTCCATACTTCCATGAGTACACACTTCCACTTCCAATCCAATATAGAAAAAAATAATATCTACTCACAGGTGCGATTACTCCCTCTCCATCAACCGTTTAATCCTTGAT
This sequence comes from Ampelocalamus luodianensis, assembly GCA_036346255.1. NCBI lineage: Eukaryota > Viridiplantae > Streptophyta > Magnoliopsida > Poales > Poaceae > Ampelocalamus > Ampelocalamus luodianensis. Next base: position 16,976,506 of record CM070622.1, on the reverse strand, counting down.
GAGAAATATATGTGCGTCTTTCCAAGCCTAACAGGCTGAAAATCACAAATGGGAGAGAGACTCGATCCAGTATTTGGCTAACAAATTCCTCAACCGACCAAAGCTAGCCTCTGAGATATTTCGAGGAGTTTAGATTTTTTTTTGTTGCATTCAACCGACCAAGGAGCCATACGGTGCCTTCCAATTGCATTCGTTTGTCAATTTCCACGACACTAGTAGCCGTGTGTCACCGCTTGTTGCTAATTGATTCTTTCCTGTTCGTCGCCCCGTTCCAGGCATTGGTCTTGCCATACCACCACCTCTACAGAGGTGCGTGTTGGAGCACGGTGGTGACGGCTCGATATTCTTCCTATGAATCTGAGCGCAAGGCGAGATGGTGCCGGTTGCAGATCTGGTCCCACCGGTCTCTGTTTGCGTGAGGCTGCACGGCATCGTCGGCTCAGCCTGAGGCGAGTTTGAGCCGGGGCTGCAGCGACATCAAGGAGATAGTGATGACGGGCCATGCGATGGCGACCCTGACGCTGCATGGCCCGGGACATCCGCTCGCCCCTAGCATGTCCATGCGCCGCTACGACGCTAGCCTACGAGCCCCGGCCTGACGGCCTCCACGCCAAGATGACCCAAGATGTAGTTGTAGTGGCGACGTGCTTGCACTAGGAAATGCCACGGTATGTATGCATCTTCGTCTATTTTTGTTTGACTATACATATATACTCCTTATCTATGTTTGATAAATGTGTCCTCGATACAGATACTACCAACGTCAGGTTCATTTACTAAATTGACTCATAGGTAGAGCAACCATATGTTGCTTCAATTTCATCGGCGGACAGGAAGAAGTGGCCGCCGGAATTGCTCCCTGTTAAAGGATAACGATCACATGCAAGCGATACTGATCACCTGCGTGATCTTCTCACGATACCGACCACATGTAGGCGACACTGATCACCTGCGTGATCTTCTCTCTAGCCTTTCCCTGTATAGCTTCTCCTTCCTGGTTTAGCTCTCCCAGATTAGCTCCCTCCTGGTTTAGCTCTCCTAGATTAACTCTTGCTATTTACGCTCCTTGATTTTGTGGATTGATGATTGTATCATGTATACTATATAATTCAATGCATAGCAACGCCCCAGAGTGTGGCGATTTCTGCTCTCTCTCTATACTTTCACATGGTATCAGACTTCTGATCCTCTCTTCCGCTGCCCACCATGAGCACCGCTCCTTCAACTAACGTCACCACCTCAGCTAGTAGCACCTCCTCCTCCTTCCCCTCCACCACACTTCCAGGCGTAAGAGCTCATGTCCCCATCATTCTTGACCTCAAAGCTTCCAACTTCACGAAATGGAAGACCTACGCCACCACCATGCTCGGGAGAAATGGCCTTCTCTCCCACGTCGATGGTACTTCGGCGCCTACGAACGACCCAGAATGGGCAATGCAGGACTTCTCCATTCTGTCATGGCTCTATGTGGCTGTCTCGGATGAAATCCTTGCATTGGTCATGGAGCCAAATCAATCTGCTCATGACTTCTGGACTCGGCGACGAGTCCGTTCCAAGACAATCGAAGACCGGGGCCTATACATTGAAGCTGAATTCAGCTCCATTCTTGAGGCTCAATGGCGATCCGAGAATCCGCTCGAAATCAAGAACCTTGCTGATCAACTTCGTGACGTCGGCCGTCCGGTGTCCGAGGAGATGCTCGTGCTGAACACCCTCCGTGGCCTCAACAACAGCCTCTCACACATGGCCACGACAGTGACCACGATGGAGCTATTCCCTTCCTTTCTCAAGACTCGCTCACTGCTCATGCTGGAAGAAATGCACATCCGCAACTCCATCCAGATGGCGGCCAATGCCGCACTCCTGTCCGGCTATAAGCCTGGCGCCTCAGGCGATCGCAGCGGCAGTGACCACAGCAGTGGCAGTGGCGGCAACGGCGGTACCAACCGCCATTGTAAGAACAAGAAGAACAAGAAGGGAGGCGGCCAGGGCAACCACGACGACACCGGACGTCCCGACCAGTTCCCCTTAGCGGATCACCGTGGATGTGGGCTCCCTGGATGCCTCCACATGCTGGCTGGGCTCCGTCCCCTTATGCCAACCAATGGCGCCACAACGGCACCGGTTTTCTTGGTGCACGCCCGGCCTCGCTCCAGGCATACACCAGCTTCGCACCAGTTCAGTCGTCGTCCACGCCGTCACAACCTGATGCACTCCCTCCCTTCACCGCCCCACCGTCATGGGATCAAGCGGGATTTCTCTCTGCCATGAACAATCTGACGCTGCAGCCTCCCTCGCACGGCGACTGGGTACTCGACTCGGGGGGCCACATCACACATGTCCTCCGACCCTGGTATCATCACTTTCCCTACCCCTTTCAAATCCATGAATATTGTCACTGTCGGGGATGGCTCTCGCCTTCCCATCACTCACACTGGCAGTGCATCCATTACCACCACAAATTCTCCCTTACATCTTAGCAATATTCTAGTAGTTCCTAATCTCGTTAAAAATCTTATTTCCGTTCGTCAACTTACTCGTGATAATTCTTGCACAATTGAGTTTGATTCCGCTGGTTTTTTCTGTCAAGGACTCCTGAACCAAGAGCTTGATTCTTCGTTGCAATAGTGACGGTGATCTCTACTCCATCCGCTCACCATCCACCACAGCTACTTCTCCTCGCGCTCTGCTCACTGTGACGGCTTCCTCAGAACTATGGCATCGTCGACTCGGTCATCCCGGACGCGATGCTTCCTCTTTTTTTCCAAAAAATTCCAAAATATTATGTCATAAACAGGACCATGCTACTTGCCACGCCTGTCAACTTGGCAAGCACGTCCGGCTTCCTTTTTCACGTTCTAGTTCTTGTACCCGTACACCTTTTGAATTAATTCACTGCGATCTTTGGACCTCACCGGTGTTGAGCAATTCAGGATACCAATACTATTTAGTTATACTAGATGATTACTCTCATTTCATTTGGACTTTTCCTCTTGTGCGCAAGTCTGATGTTCTAACCACTCTCACATCCTTTGTTGCTTATGTGCACACACAGTTTCATCTAAACCTGAAATTCATCCAAACTGACAACGGTGGTGAATTTGTCAACAATGCTTCCATTCACTTTCTCCAGTCCAAGGGCATCCTTCTACGCCTTTCTTGTCCTCACACCAGCCCCCAGAACGGCAAAGCTGAGAGGTGCATCCGCACCATCAACAATGTGTTGCGCACTCTACTGATCCAGGCTTCCATGCCTACATCTTACTGGGCTGAAGCCCTATCCAGTGCCATTTACCTTCTCAACCGACGTCCATGTCAACCTCTAAAATTCTCTACTCCATTCGAGATACTCTTTTGACAACAACCACAATACTCGCATCTCCATGTTTTTGGGTGTCTTTGTTACCCCAACATCAGTGCCACCACACCCCACAAATTGGCGCCCCATTCCGTTGCATGTGTGTTTCTTGGCTATCCAAGTGCACACAAAGGATACCGCTGCCTCGACATCACCACTGGACGCATCATTATTTCATGCCATGTTGTTTTTGATGAGCAGCAGTTCCCCTTCGCCAACAGATCACCGGCTCCCCAAGAGGACTCCTACGACTTCCTCCTCGACTTGATGCCGGCCACGGCTCCCGTGCGGCGCTATGATGTCGTCTCCGCACCAACCACATGACCGCCAGTCGTGTCACCAGCCGGTCCTCCTACCACCACCACGCCTGCAACGCCGCCTCCCGCCCTGCCGTCATCTACATTGCCGAGTGCCTCCGGATCATTGCCAGGACCATCCTCCGTGCCTACGTCCACTACGGTTATTTCACTGGTGCTACCACATCCCGCTCCGGTACCACACCAGATGGTGACCCGGGCCAAGGCAGGCATCGTCAAGCCGATCAACCGACTGAACCTGACAGCAGACCATACTGGTGTCTCTCCAATACCGAAGATGTATCGCAGTGCATTGAAGGACCCACACTAGTTCAAGGCCATGCAGGAGGAGTACACGTCTCTCATCGACAACAACACATGGTCCCTTGTACCTCCACCTCCAGGTGCCAATATCGTCACTGGCAAGTGGGTCTTCAAGCACAAACACCACTCCGACGGTTCCTTGGCAAGGTACAAAGCTCGTTGGGTTGTCCGCGGCTACTCTCAACAGCCGGGGATTGACTTCGATGAGACGTTCAGTCCTGTGGTGAAACCCTCCACAATCCGTGTGGTCCTCAGCATTGCAGTCTCCTCTTCCTGGCCAATCCACCAATTGGACGTCAAGAATGCGTTCCTCCATGGAACGCTCAACGAGACCGTGTACTGTCAGCAACCCGCTGGGTTTGTAGACACCTCTCATCCACAGCATGTCTGCCGTCTTCACAAATCCCTGTATGGACTGAAACAAGCGCCCCGGGCATGGTACCAAAGGTTTGCAACATTCATCCGCGGCATTGGCTTCGTCGCCTCGCAATCGGACACGTCACTGTTCATTCTTCGTCGCGGATCTGCCTCAGCATACTTGCTCCTGTACGTGGATGATATCATCCTCACGGCGTCAACATCGTCCCTGCTACAAGATATAACTTCCTCCCTTCACCAAGAGTTCGCGATGACGGATCTCGGCGACCTCCACTACTTCCTCGGCATCACAGTTACCAGGAGCAGCGGCAGCCTTCTCCTTTCTCAGCGCAAGTACGCTTTGGAGCTCCTTGACAAGGCCGGCATGAGGGACTGCAACCCTACCGCGACTCCAGCTGAACCACGGTGCAAGCTCTCGGCGACAGATGGCCTTCTTCGCCAACCCCACCGAGTTCCGGAGCCTTGTGGGTGCTCTGCAATATCTCACATTGACGCACCCCGACATAGCATATGCAGTCCAACAAGTTTGTTTATACATGCATGCTCCTCGCGAACCTCATCTTCATTCAGCCAGAAGGATCCTACGCTACATCAAAGGGACTTTGGACTTTGGCCTCCAGATACACTCGTCGCCATCATGTACGCTAACCGCGTACTCGGATGCAGACTGGGCTGGATGCCCAGATTCCCGACGCAACACCTCCGGATATTGTGTATACTATGGTGACAATTTAGTATCATGGTCCTCCAAACGGCAAGCCATTGTCTCACGTTCGAGCGTCGAGGCTGAATACCGTGTTGTCGCCCATGCTGTGGCCAAGTGTTGTTGGTTGCGACAGCTTCTCCAGGAACTCCATCAACCTCTTCAGTCTGCTACAGTGGTGTATTGCGACAACATCAGCGCCATATACATGTCGTCCAACCCTGTGCAACACCGACGGACAAAACACATCGAAATCGACATCCACTTTATTCGTGAAAAAGTTTCAATCGGACAGGTTCGTGTTCTTCATGTCCCTTCCAGTCATCAGTTTGCCGACATCATGACCAAGGGCTTGTCGACTCAGATGTTTTGTGACTTTCGCTCCAGTCTCTGCGTTCAACTTCCCCACGATTCGACTGCGGGGGGCTATTAAAGGATAACGATCACATGCAAGCGATACTGATCACCTGCGTGATCTTCTTGTTGGAGATATGCCCTAGAGGCAATCATAGAGATGATGATATTTCGTTGTATCCATGATTTAATAAATGTTCCTTGAATATTGCTTTTGTGTTGATTAACAAGTATGTGACTTGTTTGTGAAACTCTTTACTTGTATGGTTATTCTAAAGTTGTCCATAGTCGGAGTTCATGTGAGAACACACGTGAATGATGGATTAGCACATGTATCGGTTGATGACCATGTTTCACAGGTCATAGACATGGAGATGTCAAACCAATAATGTGGACACATGTTTAGAACATGGGGTTGGACCGACCCAACTTGAGACATAGCAATTATACTTATGGTTCTCTCTACACAATGTGTACGCCTTGTCCTTAGACCTGAGATTGTCGCGTGTACTTGAGATGTGAATCGACCTACTTAGGGGCTATCAAACGCTACTCCGTGAATCGGGTAGTTATAAAGGTAGCTTTCGGGTTTGTCATGAAGCATCTTTGCGAGGCATGGTCGATCGAGATGGGATTTGCCTCTCTACAGAGAGATATCTCTGGCCTCGAGTGATCGGATCGAAATGCATGGCCATGCTACTTAAGGTTAAGAGTTAACCTAGTAAGGGATTCCGGATCACGGGATCGAAAGAGTGGTCGACTTGGAGCTCGACCGAATATCGTGAGGCAAAGGGATTGGCATGTACATAACGTTGTGATGGTTCGTTCGATATGATCTTTGTGTACGTTTAGGAGTTGGCACGTCTTGCTAGAGGCCGCTACCAACTATTGACCAAGTATGTGTACTCGCGTCATGTCTAAACATACATGAACCTATAGGGTCACACACTTAAAGGGCTGAAGCCTAATTCGGATTGGATCCGAATTAGACTGGGCATTGAGTCCTAATGGGCCTCTATTTGTAGAAGCCCATTGTAAGGACGTCTATAAAAGGAGGGCAGGGGCGCACGGGATGAGGGATGAGTTTTTCGTGACATCCTCAAACCCTAGCCGCCACCCCTCCCACGCCCTGGTCCCTCGCGCGGATCTAGTAGTCCGGCGTGCGTCGCTTCCTCCCGTACGTGTGGATACCTTTGAAGGCGCTGCATCTGTAGCGTTGGGACGAACCGCAAGAGAGGAGCTGTACGTGGGACGCCACGACGAGGACTAGGAAGTAGTACGACTACTCTACCCCGACGTGCTGCATCAACTTCTGCACCTGCGCGTCCAGTGGTAAGACTGTGATCTATAACTGCAATGATCTTGGTTTACGGGTAGAATTTTTTAATTTGCGCTAGTGTAGCCTAACCGTTGCCCTTCACTTCTCACGATACCGACCACATGCAGGCGACACTGATCACCTGCGTGATCTTCTCTCTAGCCTTTCCCTGTATAGCTTCTCCTTCCTGGTTTAGCTCTCCCAGATTAGCTCCCTCCTAGTTTAGCTCTCCTAGATTAACTCTTGCTATTTACGCTCCTTGATTTTGTGGATTGATGATTGTATCATGTATACTATATAATTCAATGAATAGCAACGCCCCAGAGTGTGGCAATTTCTGCTCTCTCTCTCTCTATACTTTCACACTCCCTTCCACTGTGCTTCGTAATGCACTGTTGTCACTAAAATGGAGTATATACTTCCATACCAAAATGGAGTATATACATCCATAAAATAAGTGAAGTACAGACTAGTTGTATATTGTTAATTAGTCGTCACCGTCGATGGAGTATATACCTTGTTCTTCCGTAGGTTTGAAAGGAGCCTATTTGTTTTCGCATTATTTTTATCATGTACTCAATGAAATACTCCAATTAGACTATATACTACTAGCTTCTTGTATGGTTGACAATGTACTTCCTTTCGAGATGATATATGTTATGGAGAAAGGCGTGGCGTCGTAAAAGGCACATGAACAGTAACATGGTATTGTAGCGGCATGTGAACAGTACCCATTGGTACTGTAGCACCGTTATTTTTCATACATGCTTATTGGTTTTCTAGAATAAAGAATAGTTAGTTAAATATGTTATTTTGGGATTCCTTATCATCAAACTACTATTAGGGATATGATCTTATCTATTAGGAATGTTATTTTTAATAGTTGGAAAGATTAGATTAGATTAGATTGATAGGTTTCCTTATAGATTATTTCTTAGGCGTCAAGTCGGGTTGTCCCTATAAAAGGGATAGCATGTATCTATTATCAAACTAAACAATGAGAAATCAAAAGTTCAACTAAGCCTCAGAGTCTTGCTTCCTCAATAGGGAAGAGCCCTGTCGGCGGCTAGATGAGGGCGAGTGCCCTACCCTTGGTCCTCGGACCCGTACCCAACCAACAGTTACCACAACATTTGGTATCAAAGCCAATCATTGTCCATTCCACCATGTTGGGCAGCGAGGGTTTCAATTCCATGATAATCAGCGATATGCTGGGTCGCATGATTGAGATGCTTGGTGTTTCGGAGGAGGAGAGAAGCCACGCTGAGAGCAAGCCGGGAGCAAGCAATGTTCCACCAATCCGCTGGCCTTGACGGCAACCCCGCCGACTGCGACCTTGGTCAAGATGGAGTAGAAGGAGGTGATGCCTATCGTCGCCAACATGGCTGCGCCGCCACTTCCATCACCTCCAGAAATAGCACCGCCAACAATGTCATTCCGGCTGCCGTCACCAACACCTCCTCAACGGGCAACGCTGCCCTTGGCTGCACCCCTAGTGCATTCGTCGAGGAGGGTTGCCGTTGTTCAGTGGTGGTATTTTCCGTGCGGTCGACCGACACCGTGCCCTAGATGCGGAGCGCAACGGTTGAGGGGCCAACGTCATCGTCACGTCCTCCCTGCCATCATCACGCTCTGTGGTAGTATGGGTGTCACTGCTTCCCCATACCGGTTGCCCATGTCACCGGCGTCTTCCTCAACGCCATAACATGCTAAGGCGTTTCTTCCTTGGGCGCTATACGTCGGAGTGTCGCTGATCTGCTCTCAAGCGAACCGACATCGGTACCAGATACTCTTGTCAACATGGGGCCACCAAAAACTTCAACCGTGGCAACCACCGCAGCTTGAGGACGAGTTGCCTCGCCGCGAGGGGTGTAATGTTATGGGGGAGGGTACTGTAGCAGCATGTGAACAGTACCATTGGTACAGTAGCACCATTGTTTTCCATACATGCTTGTTGGTTTCCTAGAATAAAGAATAGTTAGTTAAGTAATTTATTTTGGGATTCCTTATCATCAAGCTATTATTATGGATATAATCTTATCTATTAGAAATGTTATTTATAATAGTTAGAAAGATTAAATTGGATTGATAGGTTTCTTTATAGATTATTTCTTAGGCGTCATGTCAGGTTGTCTCTATAAAAGAGATAGTATGTATCCATTATCAAATTAAGTAATGAGAAATCAAAAGTTCAATTAAGCCTTAAAGCCTTGCTATCTCGACAGGAAAGAGCTTTGTCGGCGGTTAGATGAGGGTGAGTGCCTTACTCTTGGTCCTCGAACCTGCACCCAACCAACAACTACAACAATATACTACTAGCTAGTTTCTCGTACGGCCAGCAATATACTTTTTTTTTACTGAGGAGCTAACACTATACCCCTGTTCAAATGATATACTACCCTCCTTCAATTGATGTACTACTTTTTAAAATGATATACTACATTCTTGTCTCATGAAACACTTCTTTTTCAAATGATATACTCCCTTTTGAAGGGTATATATATTCCTTTTCTCCAACAAACCATTCAAGAGCTATATGCGGTCAAAGAACTAGTTAACATGAAGAATCACATACTCGGTATCATGTTGAACAAAAAAGATGCATCCATTATAATAGATTATATGATGGGCATGGCACTCTAATGTTCTGTAAAAGATGCATGTATGCATCATTTGCGTCAAATCAAGGCGGTAGTTGTCATGCATGTTGAGTACAAATTTGAAAAACGAGATGTACTAGTCAACACGTCAGATTTCTAACGTACCCGGCGGCTGTAAATCACGTGATTAGTTGGATGAATTCTTGGTTAAGTGGTACGCTGAAAAGTTCTACAGTCATGGAGGGAAGACAGAGAGAGAGAACCCGTTGGGCATTCCAGCTTACAAGTATTGGACCGACAAAAGACAAAGCGAATAAAAGCAGCAACAAAAGCTAAATAAAACCTATTGCATTTCTCTCACAGTTTCATTTTATAGATGAAACGTTCCGGCGGTCAAGGTGCTGCGGAGCATATTCCCTTCAGTAGCAGCTTCCACAATGCTTGAGACCACATCCGTCATTTACCATTTCCCGCTCCCAATGAAGTCTTCAGATTACGTGCTTGAGCATATAACGCACCCATTTGACACCCCCCGAAGCAGGCGCCTCCGTTGCTGCAAAAAACAGAGAGCTTTATAAACCGCCTTATGTTCAGAAAGGAACCCAGTGGAAATGTTCTGTTTTATGTTCATTCTGCGCAGCATAGTTTGAATGGGAGTTCTTGATGGCGGCACTACTCTTAAGACACAAGTGGTAGCTGATGGTGGAACTTCGGACTGCGCTGGTCAAGATTTTCATTTGAGACTGACATTCTCTAGTTCTCTATTCACCACAGCTCAATGCTGTCAAAACCGTGGGGAACTAGAATAGAACTGTCTGAACTGAAACCAATGGGTTTCATGCGTATGGGCTTTGTCATAATACAATTTGACCCTGCAAATTTAATTGTTTGCTCACTCTCCATGCGCTTTGCTTTTGTTGATTACAGTTGTATTTACATGTTTAGTGCATGTGCCACAGCTTGCTCATTCCACGGTTAAATGTTCTTGTTGATTTATCTTGACTTTCTTGCTCTTTTAGGTAAACAATGTGGGGCAAACATAAGGAAGCCAACAATTGAGTATTCTGCAGAGGAATACTCATTTTTTATGGCCACTAATCTTGAATCTGCGTATCATTTGTGCCAACTTGCACATCCTCTTCTAAAAGCATCTGGGTCAAGCAGCATTGTTTTCATATCGTCGATTGCTGGAATTGTAGCCTTATTTAGCAGAACTGTCTATGCTATGACTAAAGGTAACAGTTGTAGCACGATATCGGATGTGCCTTCGATTTCTTGAGCATGTTTGAACATAATTTGCTTCAGACATCTGCATGCATAACCAGCTACAAGTGTTGTTTTTAGGTGCATGAACTAATTAACCAAGAACTTAGCATGTGAATGGGCGAAGGACAACATAAGAACCAATTCTGTTGCCCCGGGGTACATCTTGACTTTGCTTTCAGGAGGAGTAAGGGTCGTACTTCTGCCATTCGTCTTAATTTATCATGTCTGACTACATGAATAAGTTGGAATATATTGTGGAATCCACTGTTTAGACGTAGTATTCAGGGAACTGTGGCAACTGTAATTGCTTCAGGATTATCCTCTTTCCTTCTTCCTTCTGAGACTACTTGAGCTACATTTACATGATTTTACCAGTTGCTTCCATATATATGTTTTACCGCATCGTTTCATTTTATAACATTGCCACGTGTTCAGATATTAAATTTTACTGATGTTGAAGTGTAAAACTGTAAATAGGTATGCTGCGCTAAATTTTTTAATGGTGCTATTACCGTGTAGTGTATCTGAATAGATATATGTTGACTGCAATACCAAAACCATATTCTAGTATCAGTTGTTGTCGTCGTGATTGGCGCAAATAGTACACTATGTTTTCTTTTTTTAAAATCTAAACTAGCCGTATTCCCGTGCAATTGCGTGTCTAAACAGTGGCGGACTCAGGACCAAAATTTAGAGAGTGCTAATGGGACTTACTTACCTGTTTGCCGCTTGCCGAATGCCGAGTTGCCGGTCAGCGGTAGTCTACCTGAGCACGACTGAGCTCAAGGTGCTAGGGTGTACAGCATGAGTCATCAGCCCCGGCTGCCCCTGGTCCCCCGCCGTGTCTAGATACTACAATACATATGTCATATTTGAAAATAGAGTTGTATTTGTTACACAACTCTAATTAATGTGTATGATGAAAATATAATTGTATTTCGTATACAATTGTATTAGCTCTAATATATTTCTGATTAATCTCCAACGTTATAAATTGAACCCACCAAAATCAACGGTGCAGATCTTTCTTTCTTTTTTCTCAGATTAACGCGGTAATTTTCAGCCCTCGAAAGCGAACAGCAAATATAGTGACTTTTTTTTCTATCTTTTTAATAATATAATATATTATCATTAGGTAGCATTTGCTACTTTTTAGTGTTATTGCTCTTTGTACGTAGGGTAACAAACATTGCGTTGGCTTCGACCTAAATTCTTCATTTACCATCGGAGGGTAAACACAATGCATATTATTTAGTTATCAGTATAAATGAAAAGTTGTGCCACCATGGTACTATCTACCCATGACATGTATATGATAAGGATCATATAACTGTACTCATTGTTCTTCCAGACTTCTGTCATGAGCCACCTTACAAGATGGTTAGATACACATGATTTGGCATTATGATGTAACATTCTGATTGAAGCTGTTATGTAGGGTAAGGTGATGATGAAAAACAATTTACAGTCATATCTAGAACACTTTAGATAATGAGATGTTGAACTCAGAAATTGTGAGTTCCTGTTGAGCTGAAGATTGTTTGGCACTCCTGAAATCTTGTAGTTCTGCACGCGAGTATACCCTAACTAGGATGATATGGATTGAAGGACCTCGATGCGATTTCGGAAATTACAGGTTTTTTTTGCAAAAACGTAGAGGGACCTCGACGTTATTTCGGAAACCAGGGGGCTTTTCGCCCAAAAAACCGACGTGGAGGATCTCGACGTGATTTTGGAAACAACATGGGGCTTTCCGGAAAAAAAAACTGACATGGAGGACCTCGGTGTGATTTCGTTTTTTTTTTTACTAAAACCTTCAGGGATTTTTTTTACCAAAATTTTGTACCAAATGTCAACATATATTTCTAAACCATCTCAATCAAACCTTAATATTTCTACATCCAAACCTACTCACTGATGTGCAGCATATATGGAATAGAAAACACTTGTCTGATTTGTTCTACGGTTTTGAGGTCCATATTGCCACTTTGTCACATATAAAGCATATGAATGAGGCAGCTGTCGTGCCAAAATAAAGCAACCATCGAAATGAACATGCGTTAAAAATAAAATCAGATTGCACTAAAATGGAATGGTAAAGCAAACTGTTGTCTACAATTAGTACCTGCAGCTGTTATAAACTAACCAATAATTGGAACAACATCATGTATCGCCAATTGATGATCGATGGTAACTGGGGAAAAAAAAAGAGTAAAAAGAGAGTTGCTTACCTTAAGTTGCATAGCATGAAGCACATTGTTGTCCAAAATTCAACCAAGCATATATCTGTATTCATCGTGTGTAAATCGAGTGCAATAATTCAGGGCAATGGAAAAGGGATAAAGAACACACATATCTCACAAGCAGAAAATAATATTGAATCTTTTTTTAGAGAAAAACAATATCGAATCTGAAATGCGATCCTTGCCTCTATTTTGCATGTTGTCCCTCTACTTAAAAGATCACAAAAAGGACAACTCAATGGCCAATTGAATAGATATATAGAGGTAGCGATGCATCTGAAAGTGTAGCATGCTAAAGGAACACCTGAGATTAATTCAAGCCGATTTGATATGATAAAAGCTTGCAAGAAATTGTACTATTTAGTCTTTAGGTATAGGCTACCATGTAAAAGCATAACATGTAAATAAGCAACAACTAACTGGATTGGCAGAAAAAATATGCTGGATTATCTTCGCAACAATTCAGTAATCAATGAAAAAGAAAAGGAACAAAATCGATGCAATAAATTACAGAGTTCGTAACAACTGTATGTTGCCTAAAAAACAGAGGAACAACTATTCCATAGTACCAGTCGAAGAGAAAAGCATTGTTCGTGACTTTGGATATTTTCACTTCTGCATACATGGTGACCACCTATTGTAACATGATGAAGTCTCTATAAATATGGAACTGGCCAAAAAAAACTAAGGCGGCACAGATTGAAAAACCTGTTTTTTTGGCGGCAAAAAAAAACTAAGGTAGCCATACTATCAAATAATTCAGAAGATACATGGTATAGATCCAATACATTGTGTCATCAGTTTTAGACAAGTGCAACCTGCGGATTAAATACAAATTATATGGTTGCAAATCAGTAGTTCTACTAAGTGTGGTACTTGATTTAATCTAGACATTTATTTTGAATACCAAAGCAAAATTAAATATATTAGTGGGCACAAAAAAAGGACCGATCTACCACGTGCGATTTAGCACATCCTACCTATCTATAACTAAACATAGAAAAGATATGTTTAGTACAATTTAACATCTTTTTAAAACATAAAAACCATGTGCACAACATCTTTCTTTTTTGTAACCAGATTTCTCAACAAAAAAAAAATGTATAATGTAAATGCATTCAAGTATAGAAAGATAATTCCACTAAAAACACTAAGTGTTCGACTTTACCTGCAAAGTTCACTCACTAAAGAACCAAGCCCAAGAGAAGATTTTGAAATAGTGTTGAGCTCTATTTGAAGGAGAGAATTGGTTTCCGAATGCAACATATAAGCTGAGCAGTGCAACCCGAATCGAATATTCTGTTAGATTTTTGTAGTAATTGTCAGTACCATAATACCAGCACTGACGAGGATCTGATAATCCTCATTTTATTATTTGTCCTTAATCATACAATATGGGTAAATATGACGTCAAACGGTATACCCCTTACTGTTGTAAGGGATAAGTTAGCCAGGTGGTCGTAAGTTCTTCTACGACCACCCCCATAGTCGTAAGCATTTCTACGACTACCACGTAATCGTAAGTTCTCCTACGATTATCTTCGGTTGTAAGTCTTTCTACGACCAGTATCCAGTCGTAAGTTTTTCTACGACTACCCCCGGGTCGTAAGTCCTGCTACGACCAGTCCTGCCACGACTTCTCCACAAATAACTAGATTCACTCGCCAGTAGGCCCTATTAATTGTGATATCTGAGCAGTCAAAATATGTAGTTATACCTAGAATAACTACAGATAACTTACCATTATCTCTAATTGATAACCGTCAGGTAACATGGGGAGGTTGCTACTCCGGTAATTACTCTCATTATTGCGTAATGATGAACACCTCCTGACCTGGAACGACAACTGCCTCCACAGCATACTATAAATAGGCATCTTTTAGAGGTAATGGAGGGGGGCTTTTTGAGAGGAAAAAGGGTGCAAGTCTTTTCCTTGATTGTAACCAGGATACCAAATACATCACACACAGGATTAGGGTTGTTATTCTAGCTAGAGAAGGCCTGAACCTGTATAAAAAATCTCGTATCTCCTTTGTCTGCTTGATCAATTGTGAAGACCCCCGAATCAAATAATCTTTACGTAAGATCGGTTCTAAAACACCAACAAACACATTACCCAAAAAATGACCTAGAGACAGGATGAATCTATTAATATTCAAGTTTCAGAAGTTGAGTCGATAGTACAGCTCAGGTGACTCACCTCCTCATTATTTATAGCCATCATCTTGCTATGAATCTCTAAGAGCCTAGAAGTGAAATCATCAATCTGCCTCGTTTTGAAATTACATCATCATCAATGCGTAGCAGTCCAACAATTCCTATAAATTTTGCTTTTCTAACATTGGTGGTCAATTTGTACTCATATTAGACAGGTTACATCAAATTTTCAATAATCATAAAGTATACAACCTCTTAATAGAAATAAAGCCATCCGTACATAAAGATTTAGTAGGATTTGATGAGCTGAGATTCTCGTTTATTTTGGTTCAAGTTGCAAGCAGAACTCCGAATGAAAACATGAACATATTAATATGGCAAAGAAACTCACTTAGACAAAGATTTTTGCAAGAAATCCCCATCCAAGCTAACACGATCCACAATTTCGTTAAAAATAGGAGCTAACTCGCACGCCTGCCTCCAACAAGATTCTAGAACATGTGTTGGGAGCATGGAGAATGGAGCATAAACCCAACCAACGACAGGGACTACTCCTAATCTCTGCAAGAGGTCAATCACAATGTTTGGTCAGCACAATAGCTTACGACAAATCCGAGTGATGTTCATTGCAACAAAGTTGACAGATCTCCTTGTGTTACTCAACAACAATTTATGAGGCAATCATCTTTGGTCCATTCAATGCTGACAAAGACACTAAGGCAAAGAAAAATAATCACAATTACAATGATATACTAGATTTAGAAATCAGGGAAATGGTAAAGATAAATAAGAAAGCTTACATTTAGCACATACATATAATTTATAGTCTACCTGATCATATGAACAACGACTTTTTCATGCATCACAAGGTAACATATATTAAGACTAGGTATTACCTCAAAACTAAAAGTCTACCTTTGGCTAGTTGTACTCATTAATTTATGATTCAGAATGACTGATTTGGCAAAACCATACAAACTAACACATCCGAGAAAACCTAGGCACACAGGCCAACAAAATGCAACCCAAACACATGTTAAAATTTGAGGTTTGAATGGCTACAAGTCACCTTTTTTGTTACTGTATGAGAAACTCTAGATGTACTACTTGGTGAATTTGTGCATTATCTCTGCGCACCCAAAGAATCCATTCAGTCGGATTGTTGAGCAGGAACAAAAAATTGAT
This sequence comes from Ampelocalamus luodianensis, assembly GCA_036346255.1. Classification (NCBI taxonomy): domain Eukaryota; kingdom Viridiplantae; phylum Streptophyta; class Magnoliopsida; order Poales; family Poaceae; genus Ampelocalamus; species Ampelocalamus luodianensis. The sequence continues at coordinate 16,960,324 of CM070622.1, read as the reverse complement.
TGGAATGGGTTGGTTTACATACCTTGAGCTCCGACGGCACATATGCATCCTCTCAACATGTGCTCAGATGGTTATGGGCGAAAGGGGTTCCCGACGGTGGTGGTCATCGACGTCATTGTCGGCTCACCGGCGATCTAAAAGACGATAAGGTGGTTGGACCGACAGAGGAGGAGGGAGGGGAGGGGATTTGGAGGATGAGTGAAGCCGAGGAGGCTAAGGGGATGGACGGGAGGGGTGGCACCGAGACGGTGGCTGGCACTACTACAGAAAAGGTCATCACAAACGGTTCAAAATCGTCATCGCAGACGGTTTTCTGAAACGTCTGACTTTATGGGTCTGTACTGACATGAGGTCATCACAGACGTCTTATTCAGAACCGTCTGTGAAAGTTTTTTCTATGGCAAAAAAAATCAGATTTTGAGCCAAACCAATCAATTGATGGATAGTAGTTTCCATATGCAACCTCTAGCAAGACAACTAAAATTCAATTAAAATTCTGATGGCAAACACATTATAGGAAAGGGAAACCAAAAGGTTTCACAACATTCCATCTGAATGGAAAAAAAGTTACAATGTTAAACTAGCTAGAAATCATCTGTGCCTCCAAGCTCCTGAAGAACTCATCAACTTTTTGGATTGGTCTTGTGAGCTCCTCTCTGTACCTCACCAGCATATCACAAGCTATTCTTGCATGTCGTTTGAGTTCGACTCAAGCTCGTCGGCAAGGAAGGAGAGACGACCGAAAACCTTCGGTAGCACTCTAACCTTTGGTAACACAAAATTAAGATCATTTTTTTACAACAAACAACCAACAAATTGTGTATGTTTTGGAGATATACATGTACCTTTTGACAGTCTACCTCCTATGGTAGACAAGGAGCTCCTCTGCATCCCTCCTTCTCATCGTCATCGGTTGTGTCTCCTCGTCGAACCGTGATGGGGAATCGAGGGTGGTCGCCGGAGCTCAGCGTGGGGAGGGGAGAGGGAGAGACTGATGGAAGATAAAGCTGAGGTGGCTATAATATATAAAGACAGCGCCAAAATATTTTTTGCCCTCCCGCGCTTCGAATCACAGACAATTTTATACAAAAACCGTCTGTGATGACCGTAAGTTCGTAATACTTCACAGATGGTTTCATACAAAAACCGTCTGTGATAACTAGAATTTTCCTTACTATCTGATTTACACTTCTCTCAGTACTAGAGTCTAACTATCACTGAAAGAAAGAACTACTAGTATAGCACAAATGCAAAGGATCAATTGAACTGAGCAATGTCGAAATACTAATAAAGGGATATCACAGGGGAGAGTAAGGGCGTTGGGAAGTGACGAGTTAGGGTGTAAACCCTAGCGGGCTCCTACTAATAAAGGGATATCACAGACGGTTCTATTATGGAACCGTTAGTGATACTTATCACAGACGGTTCCATAATAGAACCGTCCGTGATATGGTCTCATATAACAGTAAGTCCACGTCCAAACTAGATTTTTTTTTTTTGAATTTACATATGGCCAAACAGTGTGGTCACTCGCTTCTTACAATTATATCTGAAAATTTGCTAAAACTATATCTAAAACCGCTAATTTTACGGCAAGTAGTTTAACACATGTGCAAAGAACTTGGCATACTCATGTCTAATCCTACAGTCGTCGCTGCAAAAGACGACATAGTCATCCCACCCTTCCGTCACGCCGTAGTCGGTGGTCGTCCTCCGACAGCGCCCACACCTGGCCCAGCAGCCCGGCCATCCTTTTCCACCAAGCCTCCTGGACCACGTCCGCAGCGAGTCTCTGGCACCATTTGCACTCCCGGTTGGTCCTCTTGGTCGTTTCGCATCCGCCATCGCCCTGACGGCTCGCCCTCGACCTGGCTGATGTAGTGCTTCCCAACGTCGCGCGCCTCACTGGCTATGTAGAGAAGGAGGCCGAGCACGTAGGCAAACGCGAGGCTGATGTCTTGGGGCACGTGGCCGCCCGTTCGAAGCACACGAGGCCGCGCTGTATGTCTTAGGGCGCGAAGACAAACGCGAGGCTGATGATGAAGCATGTCTCTGGGTTGCCGGCGCCGGCCAGGTGGTTCACAGCGGCGTGGTAGCACTCATTGTCTTGGTGCTTCATCGCCTCCTCCCGCTCTAGTGCCACGTGCCTCCCCATGGCGCCCTCCTTAGACGTCTTGTACATGGCCTTGCAACTCCAATATACATACATATATACAAAATTCAAGACGTTAGAATAAATTGTAATACGTATTTTTGTAGGTATAAATATGTACGTACGTGGCTCGTAGGCTGCAGAGGTCAGCCATAGGCTGAGGAGAGCTCGCGGCCACACGGCCGACGATGTCGATGACGACATCATGAGGAAGAGCGAAGGCGATCGCCGACCTCCTTGGCTTGGTCCTTGCCGTCATGCTCCACGTGCTCACCATGGTGATCACTGCATACGTATTCAATGGTACCGTGAGTAGAGCGATGTGGCTGATATTCATCTTTCGGTGGCGGATGATCATTCTTATAAAATATGAAGTAACTTCCAACCGAAGCTAGAGACGAAGAGACGCATCGTAACGTCGGCGTGCGAAACAAAGAGATACATCGCGCTGGAGCTGAAGCATTGAACATATCACATACGGTTCCAACTACAAACCATCTGTGATACGTAATTATCACAGACGGTTCTTAATTAGAACCGTCTGTGATAAATACACATCATAGACGGTTCCAATAAATAACCATCTGTGATAGCAAATTCAATTCAGAACATGACACATAAATATATGGCACATAAACATGTATTACTTATTTTTCATCGGTCAGTAATGTCGTCATGTCGTTATACCGAGACCGTTTACATATATAGAAGACAGTAAATACAAATTCAACCTATTTTTTGATTTTTTTTGTGTGTGTATAGCCAAACAGCGTGGCCAGTCGCTTCTTACAAAGATTAAAAAAAATCATGGTAAAATTAGAGAGTAAGAAAAATTCCGAGTTACAGACGATTTTTAATACAAACCGTCTGTGATGAGACGACATATTTCTTAATACAAACCGTCTGTGATATACGGTTGCGCTGGTAAAACCGTCTGTGATTATCATTAACACTAACGGTTTTAAAAAATCATCTGTGATGAAGCGTCTAATATTAGCTTTTTTGTAGTAGTGTGGGGAGCTGGATCGAGGGGGCAGTGGGGCAGGAAGAGGGAGGGAGCGACGGAGGTAGCGGAGAGGGGCGGCGGAGGAGGGAGAGGAAGGGAACGGGGGCAAGCGACGGTCACAATCTAATGAAGGGTGCGGGTTTGGCCCTCCAACGCAGACGGCAGGAGCGGAGCGGCCGAAGGGGAGGAAGGGGGCGACGACGATGGTGCAGGTGGAAGGGGAGGAGGCGAAGGGGAGGTGGGTGCAGCGAAGGCGGCGCGGGCCAAGGGGAGGAGGGGGTAGCAGGGGCGGCGCGGCGAAGGGGAGGAGCCGAGCGGCGGGTGCATCTCGGGCAAGGAGGCGGCCGGCTGGGGAGACACGGGCTAAGGGGAGGGGCGCCGCGCGAGGGCGAGGCCGATGCGGGCGGCTAGGGCTCTGGCTTGGTGAAGGAGTCGTGCGATCCGGGGATCCAATGGCTCGCAGGCACTCGAAGCGTAGCTGCGCGCTAGAGGCTGAGACGGCACCTCAACACAAATTTGAAAAACACGGGAGGTTTTTCGCAAATTCACCGACGTGGACGCTCCCGGAGGGCAACAATCTCTTCCGCTATAAGGAGAAGAATATGTAGGTGCCTTGGCAGTGTTGTTTTTCTAACAACTAGATGCCTTCTATTGTCATACTGTTTTTGCTAACCATTCTACTCGTATAATGTTCACAGGCTTTACAGCAAACTAGAGTTCAATCCCAGTCCCCCATTTCTTGTAGCTGCTTTAAAATGTCTTATGAGAAGCTGATTTACCATTTACGTTCATTTGTACCTGGAATAGTATACAGGAGAATAAATCCTAAATATATTTTTACGAGGCCCAAATCTGCATCTTCCTTGGTAAAGTTGTAGTTCATCCACATGCGGAGTTGGCATGGTGGATGCGGAGTTTCTTTGTGCAGTATTTGACCTCCGAGAAAATTAAAACAACCCTGAATGGCTGAATCCTCCTCTCTTACTTTTGTTTCTTTGTGCAGATTTTGGCAAATAAGGAGTTTGAGAGCACTGTTAAGAGTCGAACTCCGCTTAGGCGTGTCGGTGAACCAGAAGTATCACCACTAGTTGCTTTTCTTTGTATGCCTGGTTCGACTTACATTACCGGCCAGATAATCTCGGTTAATGGGCTTTATACTACCGAGGACTAAGGAACAAGGACAACTAGGCAGAAGCTGTATTTTCCTGCTGACAAGGAAACAGCCATATGGTGCTGTTGGATCATGTAAAGTAGCCCATTATGAATCCATGAGCATTGCCCATTGTACAAGTCTTTCAGAACCATGTGAAGGTTGCTGTTAGATCTGTGCGATGCTGTCTGATATGCATGACGAACTCGTTCGCTCAAGGCGCCTACCAGTCGTTCCAGTTAATTTCATCTGTGTATGGATGTTCAGGTTCCGGTGGATGTTCAGTGTATGGATTCGTATAGTTCGCCATTCAGTTCAGCTGGCTTGAGCGTGTGAGCCAAGCGCCGAAGCCCCACGCTGCTAAGAACTGTTGGTAAACAGAAACCAAAACAGGTGGCAGCTCCGACACAGCAAAACGGGCGCCCACTGCGGTATGTTGCCGCCGCTCCATTGGATGGCTCGCCTCTTATCCTGGAAAGCGAAACGGCAGAAACCGACGTGCGAACTCGTCGCAGCGAAAGGCACCATCAGCAAAAGAAAAAAAAAGAAAAAGGAAAAGGAAAAGGTTTCTCAAACGAAAAATCTCGTGCTCGAATCCGAGAACCCAGCAGCGCGATCTCCGCGACAGCGAAGCCTCAGCCACGGACGCCGAACACGTCGCGGCCCGGCGCGCCCGCGACACCTCCTCTTCTTCTCACGCACTGTCGCCGCGCGGATTCCGACGCGCGCGCGCGCGTCCAGATGCGTTGCGTTATTCCGTGGTGTCGCTGTCGTGCCGGCTTTACGTGGCAAAGCTAACCCTGCCGCGCGTCACCGGCGGCACATCATGTCGTAGTCCCAAAGCAAAGCCTCGACGCTCCGGTTCTAAGCGGACGCTGACAGATGGAACGGGTTGCGTCATAGATACTTTTGCTCGGCCTGTCACGTAGCCCCCCAAATTATCGAAATATCGTCTCTGTGATTGATCTTATGATGATGCTTTGGGGGGAGGAAAAGGGTCTGATCATCGAGGCATCTGAGAAGACCAAAGATCGGAGCCGATCTACTATGTGTCGGCACTGTGGGAAAGTCACAGGACCCCAAAGCCGACGCATTGGATCCACCCCAACCTGCCTCTTGTTAGTCAATAATCAGGTAAATACAAATTCTGTGTTAAAAAGTGGACAATAGTTTCTTAATCATGTGTAAGCTTGCAGAAGTTGCAGTGCGGCCAATCACACATGCGGGAAATATCACGCTGGAGAAAATGGACCAGACGGCTGGCTGGCTGTTATTTCAAAGCTGGCCCATTGCACAAGGCAGTGGCACCGTACCATTATTGAACCCGACGCATACGTGCTTTACGTGCCGATGCGTCTGACCAGGGCCTCCAAACAGGTGCCGGAATTACCAAGCCCCAAACCGTGGCTCGCGCGTGTCGTTGCGCGGGGACCCCGACGCGACGGTTGGAACCGGGAGTGAAAGATCTAGCGCGCACCTGTCTGTTTGATTCGATCTCCCATTTTGGCCGTCTCCAGCATTGTACTCGCGATAATCCTACGACCTTACGTCCGATCCAAATTTCACATCGGACAATGCATCCACCGTCCCACGCTAATCTAATCGCTCACAATGCACCCCATTCGCTTTTGCTAACGTATGCTACGTATCTCCCCGGACGAGAATTTTCTTTCTACCCCAGAGTCCAACACGAGCTCACGCCCGTAGTAGATCCATCGGGAGGAGACCACCGGTGCGGCGCTCGCCTGCGCAAGCTCCGCCAATGCTAGCCATGGCCTTCGCAACTCCACTCAATCCTGCAGCTTTATGTGCGACGCCCAAACTTCGCCGTCGGCCTACCGCGCGTTACTCAACGCCGTTGGCCCGCTGTTGGTCTGCTGTCGCTGCTGCGCAGCCTGTGTGCACATAATGCGCCGTTGCATGGAAGGGGAAACCCTATTGCCCCCTGCATCTTCTTTCTAACCGAGCCAAATGGACTGACTAGGGTATGGCCCAAAACCGAAAATAGAAGGAAAAAAAAAAGGAAAGAAAAGGAGGAAAAAAAAGGAAAATCTCAAAAAATTGCAAATAAGCCCTCGGAGCTCTGGAAATTACGAGGAATTTTCGTGGATAAGGAAATTTTACGGAAACCACCTGGAGTTTGAAAATTTTTACAGTGGATTTCGTATTTTTATATATTCGTAGTTATTGTGTATTTTAGACTCTCGGTTTATGGTTATTTGCTTTAATATTATTTATTTTTATGCAATAACATTAAATAATCCTAGAAACATGGTTTTTCGGCACATGAGCTTCCATAATTTTGTGAAACCTTATACTTAGCACACACTGGAAGTTTTATACCATGGATTTTATTTCCCTAGCTTTATTCACTGAATTGTTTTTTCGTTATATTGGTAATTCTGAAAATTATCCATAGACCTCATTAATTAGCAGAAATTCATAATCATTGCTAGGAAAATTCATAAAAATATCTGTTGAATAGTTGTTAAACCAATCTTTACTGATTTTTGCATTATTCATGCTTTACATTCTATTTTACCTATAGTAAAACTGAATAATTGCATGAACCTAATGTAGGAGATGTTAGATATTGTAAAGAGAATATGTTGAGCTTGCCCTGAATGGAAACAACTACCTCACCTGGTTGATGGACGCAAAGATCAGCCTGAAGTCTCAATCTGTTGGAGATGTCATCACCGAGCCAACAGTTGGTGCCCCTGCCATTCCTGAGGCCACTAGGTATGCGGCTCTACACTTCCTGAGGCACCATCTCTATGAAGATCTGAAATCTGAATATTTAATAGAGAAGGATCCACTAGTGTTATGAAATTCCCTAAAGAAACGCTAGAACTAGCAGAGATATGTCCTTCTCCCGGAGCACAAAGAGAATGGACTAACCTGCGCTTTTAGGATTTCATGACTGTGGCAGCATATAACTCTGCCATGTACAAACTTAGCTCCAAATTGAGGTTCTGTAACCAGCCAGTTACAGAAGCCGATATGATAGAGAAAACCTTGTGCACCTTCCACCCCAATATGCGGATACTACAACAACAGTACCACAATGCAAAGTACTCGAAGTACTCTGAGTTGATGTACACTCTGCTGGAAGTAGAGAAACATGCAGAACTTCTGGTGGAAAACCATCATATACGTCCCACTGGGACGATGGTTGTGCCTGAAGCACATGCAAATGCTTAGCGGGCTAGCAAAAGCCAGTATCGCGAAAAAGGTCCAAAACAGAATATGGGCAAATGGAAGAAGGTTAGGGTGCAGAGAGGCAGGGGTAAACCCCATGATAGAGGAGCAGGTATAGGGAGGCCCCAGAAGAAACAATCAGGAGAGGAGTAGGTATAGGGAGGCCCCAGAAGAAACAATCAGGCAGCAAGATTGCTAATCCTCCCCAGACGTGCTTCAAATACGGTTGCACCGGCCATTGGTCGCGCACTTGCCGCACCCCGCAGCATTTGGTTAACCTTTACATGCAGTCCATGGGACAAGTCAAGAAGACTCAGGGGAACAAAGTTGAGGCTCACTTCACTGCTCAGCCCGCTCTTACTAGATTGTCTCCTAGTCAAGACGTCGAGAAAAATAATTACATGGTTTTTGACAATGCGGCTCAGGGAGAAGGCACCTCCATGGATCACGATGATCTTCTTGGGTTAGAGCTCCTAGACCTTCATAAGGACAGCCATGATCCATTTGGAGATATGAAGTAGTCTTCTTAGATGTTTTATTGCATATCAGTTTAGTTTCAGTTCCCGATAAACATTGGTTTATTCGTGCTCATGTTGAGCATTTATCTTTCATTATTTCACTTAGGCTGAACTCTTAGCATTGTTATTTTTTCCAGATTAATTTAATTAATTATCTTTTAGGTCTTTGCTGGTTCTATTTAATTTGAACTATATTTTCTGTTGAATAATTGTTTGATTATAAAATCATGTTTTAAATATAGAACAATCCGGAACGATCAAATGGCAAAAGAGGAATCTGTCTTGTAGACAGTTGCACCACTAATTCGATTTTTAGAGAAACTAAATATTTTCAGACATTAACTAAGAAAACTGGGAATATCGTGACCATCGTCAGAAGCGATGCTCTCATAGTCGGCACCAGAAGGGCCATCATAGTTCTCCCGATGGGTACATGTATAACAGTCGAGGATGCTCTTCTGTATCCCAAATCTAAACGTACCCTCCTCGGTTTTAAAGACATTCGTCTAAACGGATTTCACACAAAAATCGATAATGGGAATGGTACAGAATACCTACTCATGACTAAGTCAAATGGATGCCAAAAGCAAGTGGTCAAAAAAAACTCCCCTCTTTCTCATCAGGACTGTAGTACACTTATATAAAACCCGAAGTTTATGTTGCGATGAAAACAATTGTTAAACACCTAGAAATTTTTAAGATATGGTATTATCATCTGGGTCATCCTAGTTTGAATATGATGCGAAAAGTTATTAGTAATTCTATTGGCCATAACATAAAAACTACATAATTTTCTAGACCTAAAGATTTCATGTGCCCTACTTGTGCCAAAGGAAAATTAATTACTAGACACTCTTATCTAAAACTAAGAGATGAATCACCTAGTTTCCTAGAGAGAATTCACAGCGATATTTGTGGACCTATCTAACCCCTGTCGGGCCCCTTTAGATATTTTATGGTCCTATTAGATGCTTATAGTAGATGGTCCTATGTTTGCCTGCTGTCTACACAAAATTATGCTTTTGCAAAATTAATTTTCCAAATAATCATATTAAGAGCTAATTTTTTAAATGAACAGATTAAGTCCATTCGGATGGACAATGCTGACAAGTTTACCCCAAAGGCATTTAATGATTATTGTATGGCTCTAGGCATTAAAGTAGAGCATTCTGTACCACATGTCCACACTCAAAATGGCATCGCAGAGTTATTAATTAAAAGAATAAAACTTATTGGTAGGCCATTCTTACATAATTTTAGGCTGCCCACCAGCTGTTGGGGCCACGTAGTGCTACACGCTGCTGCATTTATCCAACTCCGACCAACTGCATATCATCCAATTCCCCCTTGCAATTAGTGCGTGGAAAAGAATCAAGTATTTCCCATCTGCGAAAATTCGATTGTGTTGTATATGTGCCGATTTCACCACCGCGGCGTACAACCATGGGTCCTCATCGGAAGTTGGGGACCTATGTAGGTTTTGAATCTCCATCAATCATCTTGTGAGGACCCCGGTTTATTCGGCTTGTACTGTTTAACCATCCACTTGGTCCTAACAGTACAAATCAAATAAACCAAGCATCGAGATATGTATACTTCCTGCAGTGCGGTATACACACCAGTTACAAAATCATGCATCAATTCCATTCATACACATAGAGCAAGTAAAAGCAACAACTTAAAGACATAGATAATATAAAGAAAGTTATTACAAAGAGAGGCCGACGGCCAAAAGTCATACAAATCGATAAATACAGTGGAAGCAAATGGCCATAAGATGGCGATAATCAAAAGTCAATCGGTGTGCCTTTACCCACAAGGCAACCAACCGGACCGCCAAGCTAATCGTCCCAGACAGCGCGCAACACAACTCACAAAAGTGAGGCCCTTGGGGCTCACCTTCTTCCTCTGCAACAATTAATATTAAGCAAAGCGGATGAGTACAAAACTTGTTTTTGTACTGCAAGACTGACATGTGAGATAACGAACTATAATTAACTACATGCAAGCTTTATTTAAGTGGATGAGGCTCTGGACTTATTTTGACATAAAGCAAGTTTTCATTTGCAATAGGGTAATAGATTCAAAGCAAGTTTGCAATTAACTTTTATTGTTCAAATAAAGAGAGACAATTATAACAATAGATAGATGACAACACCAACCTAGAAGTGACTAACCCATAGTCACCACAACAATAGCATGAAGTACCCTTCATACCACCCATGTCGGTTTAAGTTTTAAAAGGTTGTAGTCTAGTTCTTGCGACCTTACCAAGCATGTCCATAACCTAGGACGAGGCTATTCGAATAGTTTTAACCTGCGGGGTGTACCAATGTACCACACGATAGACCGCCTTTCCACCACCACGGTTAGCACACTTCCTTTGGTATGCGGGCATGGCTAAGTCTAACAAGACGCTTTCCAATGGGCGATGCTAATTAAGAGCCGCAACCCACGGGAGAAAGACACATTAGACAGCCTAACCTTGGTCGCTAATGCTCCCTCCAACACCGCAAACACACACACACAAGAACACACCCACCAACCAGCTCATAATTAACACCTCCCAAAGTACTTAGTCAAGAGAGGTTCCATATCCCCCTCGTGTGGTTAGCACGCAATAAGCGCTTGGCTTAGTGACACAAGTAACTCGGTCCTTGGGGACTTAGGCACCATTCCACACACCCAACAGATCACATCAACATACCATTGTGCCCAAGTCAAGATATAGTTTTGTTTTGGTTTTTGATTTGTAAATCAATAAAACACAAGGGTTGGACATAATGGAGTAGTATAAGTAGTTGTGTGATCAAGATCATCGACTAAGTCGATGATCGCCAATACTACCGATACTAGGCATGGCTAAGCAATATTTATTCGAAATCTACTAAGTGACAGAGCTCATCCAACGAACTCTAATCACAGCAAATAACCTAGGCTCAGGTAGTAGAGGATAATCATTTACCTACAGATTATGCAACTAGAGGATTAACTAATCAATTTAACAACAAATTAGCAATGCATACATAGAAGTTAAACAAAATATTAGACTTTTAAAAGTAATAGGATCAATGGGAAATGATCAAACTGCACTTTGCTTGCTGTTGCTCAAATTGTTGCGGAGGGTCGTTCTCGGGTTACCGCAAATATCGAATCCTAAGCGAAAGAGCGAAAACAACCAATAAGACGAGCAACACTTAAACAAAAGAGCAAGCAAAAATTATCCAAATGCGACGAAATTTATACACAAGGTAAAATACTAATATACCTAGACATAGAAACTGGAAAAACCTAATTTGGATTTGTGGTGCAAAGATATCCCTAAAACCTATTTTCGGCCATAATTAGCACTGTAGCAAAAATATTTTCTAGAAATATTTTGGAGCTGAAATTTTTAGGGTGGCTACCTACTGGTGTAGTGATAACCACATAAAATTTCAGGTCATTTGGAGTTATATTGAAAGAGTTATGATTTGTCTAAATTGTTTAGGTATTAAACTAAACTATGATCCTTATGATTTCTAAAAACAGTAAAATTTGTGAAACCAATTTTCCTAGCAATTACACTATCAGTGGAAGCTAATCCAATTGGATTCATACAAAATGATCTATAGATTAAAAGTTATGCATTTTACAAGTTTGCTAAAGTTCTGAAAAACAGTATTAAGTTCACTTGTTTACTATTTTTGAAAATGGTTTTCCAGGTTTTATCATGGTCTCCAGTTATTTTTCTATTTAAGTTCAAGTTATAAGGAAGCTAACAAAATTGGAATCATCTAATTTGGAGCTAAGATGACAAAGATATGAAAATGACAATACCCTAATGTTCTTCAGTTTTTTGGACTTAGCATTTTCGGGATTAGCCTAACATCCGGAAGTCGTGTGCGATTAAGAGCCGTCGATCTCAGATCCAACGGACGACATTGAACCAGACCAAAACACTCCTCACGCGCAGAGCGAGGGCGGATGTGGAGGCTCCGGTCGTTGATCTCGGATCTAACGGCCGAAGACAACCACGTCGCTCCGCAGCGTTGTCGTCCGACAACGCGGCCGGTTTCACTTCAAACAACGCAAGCACTGCAAAACGCGCGCGCGAGTGAATGCGAGAATGGGTGCGCAATAGCGTTACGCACCCGGCATTCACCCACACCGACGGTGGTGGTGGTGGACGAGGCGGGCGGCGGCGCGCGCGGTAAAGACAAACAACGGCGACAAGCGGCAAAGAGCTCGCATGTCCATTCAAGCGGTGCTGAGCATCTAGGGGCTAACGAGGAGCTACCGACGGACGCGGAGGTGCGAGCGGTCGGGAGCAGCTCGGCGACGAAGCTCGCTGACGGACCGAGAAGATGACGCGAGGAAGAGCGGCTGGGCAAAATCAACCGTCTGCGCGTCATCACGATGGGTTCTAGAGAGCATAGAAGCTCCACGAGAAAGGAATTAGAAAAAGGAGCACTCACCGTACTGGAGACGAAGAAGGATGCTCGCGGCGGGTGGGAAATCTGAAATTCAGCGCTCCGTTGAAGCAACTCAGAAATGGAGTGGGGTTAAGCACCACCGAGGTGAGGAGAAGCAACAGGAGCAAGGAGGGAGCCGAGGGAACCACTGGAGCACGGGTTCACCGAGGAGCTCGCGGCAACAATGGCGCGAGAGATTTGGCGCTCGGGAGCTCCACAAGGCGTGGGTGCACGGAGAGCTCAAGGGGTGTGTAAAGGAGGATAAAGGAGGACAAGGGGCTTAAGTTGGCACGAGGAGCAAGAGCACCGTTGCTCGCCTCGGGTTCTGGCCTGGCAGCTGCGGTCGCCGTGGCGGCGGGAGGCGATTGAGACGACGACTAAGCGGCGGTGGAGTAGCGGGCATTTAATGCGCTGCAGACACGTTGCGAGGTCGCCGGATGGGACAAGGCGCGCGCACTCCACGCCGGCTCCGCCATGGCTCGTGCCGCGCGGCGAAGGGCGATGGCGGCCGTCCGATTTGCATCCAACGGCTAACACGCGATCGCGGGCGGAACGGCGCACTGGCGCCCACCGTCAGGTGGAAATCCAGCGGTCGAGGAACGAGGCAACCGAGTTGTCCGAATGCCTACGAATGAGGGCGTCCGATTGAGATCCAACGGTGATACGCGCGCGCGCGATCGCGCCAGTGCGATTAGTTGGCTCGGTCGAGTCGGTTGGCTCGAGCCGAGTCCGACTTCGCACAGAGGAGCAGTCAAACCAGTTAGGTTTTGAATTTTAAAGGCTGAAACTTTGGGGATTTAATTGAGGTATCAAATCAACTCCAAAATTTATGAAATTTTAACTGGAGCTTCTGACTTAAGGATTAACCTTCCATAAAATTGTCAGAGATTTTTGTGCACTCAAATTTTCTCAAGAAATTCCATAAGGATTTCAGAGGTTTGACCAAGGTTTGACTTGCCTCTAAAATATTTCAAATAATTTCCAAAAATCATGAAATAATTCAGAGGTGTTACAAGCAACCCTAGAACCCAGGAAAATTTATTACCAAGGGTTTGTATTGCACAAATGCAAATGAGGATTTTGATTTTGAATTTCCCAAAAATCCTTTAGAATGTCAAGAGTAAAGGATGAATGTTTTAATTTACCCTCATTTTATTACATTTCTAAATTCTTCTATCCTCATGAACTCTATGAAGAAAAATATGACGAAGCATATTGCTTCTAAATTCTTCTATCCTCATGAACTCCAGAAAAACGATGAGGTGAAGATCCTACAAACTAGATCTTGTGATAATCTGGCCGATTTATTCACTAAGTCCTTGCCTGCATCCAGTTTTCAACGATGCGTTCTTGGTATTGGAATGAAGCGGCTTGGAGAGTTGCAGAAATCAAGGGGAATCCCTTGAATCACAATCCACTTAAGGTCCTGAAGTTTTACCTTAATCATGAAGATTAACCCAGAAAGTAAAGAGGTTGCACTCCTTTTCCCTTAGTGAGTTTTTTCTAAAAATTTCTCACATAAATGTTTTTAACGAGGTAGTGATGTAATACAGTTTGTGGATGGTTTTTTTTCCACTTGGTTTTTGTGAGGAGTTTTTAATGAGACATGTGTATGAGGCGGTATTCGCTCAAGGGGAGTGTTGAAAAACCCTAGTTTAAGGGTTGATAAGCATAATACTTAAACTGCCCCTATGGATTTTAGTCTTTAAATAGGAACTCATTATATTCAAAATATATTAATTTATTAATAAGGAGGTTTTTGATGTCTTGTCTTCATCTATTGTATCCTGATTATTCATCTATTATGTGGTGATTGATTGATTGGATTTCTGCGATTAATACGTTCTTTAGCGTTCACAACCATCTAATGATCTAAATAGAGAGACATCAATTAAAAAACCAGTGAACATGAAGACCATGAGAAATAGATGTAACTAAGTCGTGTGTGAATTTGACATAGTACTATTGGCTATTGCTGAAGGTCAACATTCACAACCATCTAATGATCTAAATAGAGACACCAATTAAACAACCGGTGAACATGGAGACCAGGAGAAATAGATGAACTTAAGTCGTGTGTGAATTTGACATAGTACTATTGGCTGTTGCTGAAGTTCAGATGAATACTACAGTTAGCAGTGTAGTATGCCTATTGTTGTCAGCAAGAAAACTGGCACCAATCGAGAAATTTCGCTAGGTGAAATATTTAGAGATCCCGTCGTGCTGCTATATTCCCTTTTCAATTCAACTTCGATGTTACCAGTAGCAAGCACATCTCAAACATTTTTTTTATTTTAAAAAAGACAAACCCAACAAAAATCTAGCTGTCAAATCGAAGCCGAATTTACAGCACAAGATGCGAGTACATGCATGGTGTGGCGCAGGGCCGTAATTAAGAGCCCGTAGGTAGCGCAGACCCCAAGGTAGTTAGGATCGCGATCCAACTCTTAGAGTCTTACGATTCTACGAACCCACGACAGCCCGTCGATCCAAATCTTACGTCGATTCTACTCGTAGAGTCTTAGGGAAAAAATTTACAATTTTTTTAGAGGCCAGGCTTTGCTGATATTTTGTCTTAGAGCAAAATTTGTTGATATTAATTTTTTAGAATGAAACTATAAATAAACAAGAAGCATGCAAAATATTATATCAGTGTGGTAATGTTGTTCTCCTGTAGTTCAGAACTATATCACCCATCATGTCAGAACCATTATGCTTTTCTGTTGTGTGGTAAGAAGTGTTTTGCCCCTTTTTTTATAATAAGTAAATGGTAAACCTTATAAGAATCATACAAACTTATAGTATAGATGGTAAATATGTGTATTTTTACAAATCTGTAGAATCGCCGATTCTACGATTCGATACTACGATTCGATCCTACCGGAGGCAAATCGATCCGACTCAGGATCTCGACTCTGACTACCTTGGCAGACCCGGGCCGAGGGAATTTTTGGCGGATACGGTCAGTTTACGAATCGTATTTACACTTCTGACAATGCGCGCACGGTATTTACAAAAATAGTAACACGGGCACACGGTCACCCGCGCCCTGGCATTGCCGCCACGTCGGCGCGGCGGCGCACCCCGCGCGCCCGGTCCCACCACCGCGTGCGCAAGCCACGCTCACCCTGCGTCGCGCTTTTTTTCTTTTTTTTCCCATTTTTTCAATTTTTTTTAGATGTAAAAATATTTTTTTAAAAAACAATTGCTACAGTGCTGGGCGCACGCTCACCCTGCGCCCACCACTGTAGCATTCTCTTTTGTTTTTTGTTTTTTTTTTAAAAATTATGTTTTTGTTTTTTTAAAAAAAATCATTTATGCATATTTTTTGTAAGAATTTTTAAATATAGTAAACAAGGTCCAAAAATTATGAAATTTTTTGTGGAGCCTTCTGACACTATGTACTTGCTTGTGTAATATTTTCAAAATTTATCTATTATGAATTTTTCTCGAAAATTCATTTAAGTATATTGTAAATAGGGTTTCATCATTTCATGTGACTTGAAATGATTTCATGAAATTTTGTCCATTATCCCACCGTCCCTCCTTCCTACTCCGCACATCTATCGCCTCGTCCAGAAATTCCGGCGCCAAATCTGACGAAATTCCCGGCGCCAACGCCGCGACTCCTTCTCCGCTCGGCTATAAATACCGAACTCTGGCACTCGCTCGTCGCTCAGCCTTGATTGATTACTTCCCCCGAATGGCTGATTGATTACTTCCTGCGAAGGACAGGTAATTTGTGCTATGCTTTTGCCATTATTATCGTAGTCATAATTAGTCAGTCTTAGTCAGCTAGTCGTAATTAGATAGTTTAGTGGTAATTAATTAGTCGTAATTAGTTAGTTGATTAGTAATGAATTAGTTTAGTAGTAATGAATTAGTTTAGTGGTAATTAACTTTGTTAGTCGTATGTAGAAAAATGTTATGGCTTAAATTGGATACTTATTTTCTCTTAATTTTAAAAAAATTTAGATGTGTTTCATGAACACCTGCGCTGAGAAGGAGGAGGGTTTCTATGCAGAGTTGTGGTGCATACTTTAGGGTTTGGGCTACGTCCACCGATCAGAGTATCATGGCTTCACTATCAATAAGTACGACAAGGAAATGTGGCGTGTCAAGGTCACCGTCTACTCGAAGAGCCATCTACGAGGAGACATATCCTACCACTTCATGGTAGAGAGGGAGCCAGACAAGCTCGGGATGCAAGATGAAACCCTAATGTGGATACTATTCTTTAATACTGCATCGCACCACAGGCTGGATAGACTTGTACATAAACCAAATAGGGGAAATACGTGGCGTGCAGATCATATAACGATGTACCGTAGCCTTCGAAAAGCACACGAGTCGGAGGTTACGGTACATCGTTGTATGATCTACATGCCACACATTTTCCTGAGTTGGTTCATGTACAAGTTTATCTAACTTTGTGTACAATCTGATATAAAGAATATCATCCAATGCAAATGATGATATTGATCTGAGATAAAGAATATCATCCAATGCGTTGATGATATTAGATACGAAGATAAAGAATATCATCCAATGCGGTGATGATATTGATACTGAGATAAAGAATATCATCCAATGCAGTGATGATATTGGATTGTCGTTGGGATGTTGTACGAGAGTGACAATTGTTCTTCCTTCCTTCAGACATCTCCAATGAAGTTGCAATGCAGCGTATTTTGGTTGCTATATATGTTGTCATATTGTATATCGACATCTCCAATGGAGTTGCAATGCAGCGTTTTTTCTATACATTCCAAGTCACATGAAATGATGAAACCCTATTTACAATATACTTAAATGAATTTTTTAGAAAAATACATAATAGATAAAAATTTGAAAATATTACACAATCAAGTACACAGTGTCAGAAGGCTCCACAAAATATTTCATAATTTTTGAACCCTGTTTACTATATTTAAAAATTCTTACAAAAAATATGCATAAATGATTTTTTTAAACAAAAACATTATTTTTAAAAAAAAAAACAAAAGAGAATGCTACAGTGGTGGGCGTAGGGTGAGCGTGCGCCCACCACTGTAGCAAAAAAATAATTAAAAAAATGTTTTTACATCTAAAAATAATAATAAAAAGAAAAAGAAAAAAAAAAGCGTGGCGCAGGGTGAGCATGCGCCCGCGCGCTGCGGTGGTGGGACCGGGCGCGCGGGTGAGCGCGCGCCGCCTCGCGTGGCGGCAAAGAGCCATGCGCGCAGGTGACCGCGCGCCGCGTTGTTATTTTTACAAATACTATACACGTATGATCAGAAGTGTAAATATGATTCGTAAACTGTCCGTATCCGCTAAAAACTCGGACCGAGACAGACGACGACGACGAGACGCGAGCCGGATCGAGGGCGTAGTCAGTCCACCCCCCTGCCATCCGCTCCACGTGTCCCCCTATCCCCGCCTCCCCTGCCGACCTCTCTCTCTTATCCCTCCACGGCTCCACTCCACGGATGGATGTGTCGCCCACGTAGACCCGGTCCCCACCTCCGCACACAACTAACGTGCGCTGCGTACGTTTCGCCCCGCTTCCCCTCTTCACCGCGCCCGCCCGCCCTCGCCGAACACCAAACACCACGGCCCAGTCCACCCCGCCCGCCTAACTCGTGCCACGCGTCCGCGCGCCCCAGCTCCCGACCGCCCGGTGGAGGCACGCTGCCTCGACACGCGTCCGCGCGGCACGTACCGGCCACGGGCGTGCGTCACGTGGAGCCGCATCCAACGGCCTCGGCGCGATCACACAACTGTACGGGCGGCCCCGGCAGGCCGGCCGCGTGGCACGTAGCCTCCTCCCCGCCCCCACTTTATATGGAGGGGGAGGGGTGCGATTTGTTACCACCTCTCAATCGCTCTCACGCTTTGCCAGAAAAACGAAGAGTTGTATTTCTTAGCTGCAGCGTGTCTTGCTTGCTCGTCGTGTTGAGCTTGAGGATCTTGCTTTGGAGAGTTGGTTGGTGATTCATTCATGGAGGAGATTTGCTGCGAGGTGGCGGCGGGGTCGGAGGGAAAGAGCTCCGAGTGCCACGCCGGGAGCCGCGCAGCGCGGCGACGGAGGACGGAGATCCGTCGGCTCAGGGTTGTGGCCGAACGTGTGGCGGAGGTGTCCAGGAAGAGGCGGAGGCTTGACGGCAGCGGGGGAGAGGCGTCGACGGACGAGGAGGACAGGGGGAGAGAGCCCGCGAGGTACGGGGTGACGTCGGTGTGCGGGCGCAGGAGGGAGATGGAGGACGCGGTGTCCGCCCGCCCGGCGTTCCTCCCCGGCCACCACTTCTTCGGGGTGTTCGACGGCCACGGCTGCTCGCACGTGAGTGTCTGCGCTTCCTTCAGTTCTTGATATCTTTCTACGCCGAAACGCGCGCGCGCCCATGTCCCGCCCGCACTTGTTTGGCTCCGGTTTTGACTCGCGAGTGTTGATCGATCGGTTGCATGTGCATGTAGGTGGCGACGTCGTGCGGGGAGCGGATGCACGACATCGTAGTCGAGGAGGCCGGCGGCGCCCGCTCGGCGGGGTTGGACGAGGAGGCGCGGTGGAGGGGCGTCATGGAGAGGAGCTTCGCGCGGATGGACACCGAGGCCGTGGGCTCAAGGGCGAGCAGCCAGCTGGCTCCCACTTGCCGGTGCGAGATGCAGCTGCCCAAGTGCGACCACGTGGGCTCCACGGCCGTCGTCGCCGTGGTGGGCCCTCGCCACCTCGTCGTCGCCAACTGCGGCGACTCCCGCGCGGTCCTCTGCCGCCGAGGCGCCGCCATCCCGCTCTCATCCGACCACAAGGTACGTGCGACAAGCCGAAAAAATGAAGTTATTTAGCACTGAGAAGACGAATTGCGTTGGGCTAACCGTATCTGTTTGGTTCGATTCAGCCGGACCGGCCCGATGAGCTCGAACGGATCCAAGCTGCGGGAGGGCGCGTCATCTTCTGGGACGTCGCCCGCGTCTTCGGCATGCTCGCCATGTCACGAGCCATTGGTGCGTACTCGTATGCCCTGCTGCTTCAATACCAATTTTTTTTGGTGCGCCATTTCTGTTCTTTTTCTTTACTGACTTGAATGGATGTGCCATTGCAGGGGACAGCTACCTGAAGCCGTTCGTGATACCCGACCCCGAGGTGAGGGTTCTGGAGAGGAAGGACGGCGAGGACGAGTTCCTCATCCTGGCCAGCGACGGCCTGTGGGATGTGGTGACCAACGAGGTGGCGTGCAACGTCGTGCGCGCCTGCCTTCGGAGCAGAGCGGGGCGCGACGGGGAGCGGTCGAGCCCGACGTCCAACCTGAGTCCCGGGCAGAGCAGTAGCAGCGGCGACGAAGCCCCCAACGACGGCGCTGCTGCCGGCGCCCACTCCGAGAGCGACGACGAGAGCACCGAGGTGGACAAGGCGTGCGCCGAGGCTGCCATCCTGCTGACCAAGCTGGCGCTAGCGCGGCAGAGCTCGGACAACATCAGCGTCGTCGTCGTCAATCTCAGGCGCCGCCCGAGGTTGTGACCGGTGGATCCATCAAAGATCGAACTAGTCCTCTTGGTTTCTTATCTCTTAACTCGGCGGTGATCGAACAGAACGCGGCATCTGTGGCATCCTCTGCAGAATTCCTGTATTAGAACAGGATCATTTCGTTTATTTTTGGGGGCGTAAAGGGGTTCTGATCGGACAGACCAAACCACCCCCTCCCTTTTCCGCATGACAGGCCGATGTGTTGATGTTTGAAGAAACTTTACTCGAGCGTCAAGAGAAATTGTAATATAAACCAGTGTCCCTTTGGCTCGTGGAAATGATCAAACCTTCCATCCTCCTGACTAGATTGCGTTGTGCTTCTTTGCTTATGCGTTCAATGTTCAATCTGATCGTTCTGATTGCGAAATTGTTCTGACGCGTCCGGCGACGCGAGTTGTTTACCTGGTTGTGAAACCACGAATATATAATAAATATCTCGGGGATGTTCTCTCTACATGTTGTTTCCGAGTTCATATTTTTTATTCGGCTTGTGGTAGAACATAGGTTTGAGCACACAATACGTGAACTTTCACACGCTAAGATCAAATGCATTATTATCAGTGTTCTTGGTGTCTCTTCTCCATATGCTTGCTTTCTTGATCAAATGCATTACTATCAGTGTTCTTGGTCTCTCCATTTGCTGCTTTCTTGGTCGCTGAAAAGTCCTTGCTGGTGGGTGAACCGTGCAAGCAGTGAGTCAACAAATCAGCAGCCCAGATCAGCAGCCTAATTGTAGTGGACACGAGGCACGTAGCTGTGCTACGACTCGACGAACGACGAGAGGAAAAGGAAAAGGCAAAGGAAAAAGGAAAGAAAGGAAGGAAAAAGAAAAGATCGCTGAATGCCACCTGTTGCGTGGTCCTAACTCCTAAGTTTGGTCGATGGTGGCTCTGATCGCATCGAAGATTCTTTGGGTTTTGCGTTGTTCTTTTTTTAATCGGGACGGCATTTATCATCTCGCGCCACGTCAGGGACGGCCCCGGCTGGGCCTTTCTGGCTTTCCTTTCTCTCTCTGAGGATGTTGATGCTACTTTTCTTTCATCTCTGGTGGAAGGTAGCTGTGTGCCGGTGTGTTATCCAGCGGTCACGGACACCTGGCAGCTGTCCGTTGGATTGGCATGGGGAGTTAATGAAACCTTTCTTGTCTGCTGGATTGGCATGGGAGGGAGGGAGTTGATAAAACCTTTCTTCTAGATGATGACT
Organism: Ampelocalamus luodianensis; assembly: GCA_036346255.1. Lineage (NCBI taxonomy): Eukaryota > Viridiplantae > Streptophyta > Magnoliopsida > Poales > Poaceae > Ampelocalamus > Ampelocalamus luodianensis. Next base: position 16,939,139 of record CM070622.1, on the reverse strand, counting down.
TTCCTGATTAGGCATATCCTTTTGTTTACAAAAAATAATCAGGTCATTTCGCTAGTCTAGGCCATCGTATGTATAGATCAAGAGACATAAAACATACCGAGAATTTTAGTTAGTTTTATCGGATCATACGTACCAGTATTCTACCACCATTCAACCTCTTCTAACAATATTAAAGCGTGAGCATAAAGTGGGAATTATATCGCATTAATAAACTATATTCCTGATTTCGTTAGTTTTATCGGATCATACATATCCGTATTCTACAACCATTCAACCTCTTCTAACAATATTAAAGCGTGGGCATAAAGTGGAAATGATATCGCAAAAAAAAACTTTATTCCTGATTTCTTTAGTGGACTCATACTTAGTATAAAACGACTTTTCGCAATAAAATGAACTGATATTGTCAAACGAAATCGAGTAGTACACCAGGATTAATTTTTCAGCTCCTGCTGGAGAACTACGAGGGGGAAAAAAAGTAGAAATTTCTGCTGTTACTGAAATGCACAAGCGATTGGCTTCAGAAACGGCATAGAAAGCGTAGAGATACACTCTACAAACCCTTTTTCCACAGGCTTTTGCGCCGATTTGCTTCGCTGTTTGGACTATACAATTCGTTCCCCGTGAGCAACGAGCTCTTGCGTAACGCTCCCAGAGTTCCAAAAGACACCTTACCCTGCAAGTTTGGAAGTTGGAACACCTGACCGTCTGCGTTGCCTTGCCTTGTCCACCCCTTCAGATTCAGAATGAGAACAAAAACAAAGCGACCTAGCGTACGCTGCGTTACAACGACACCCCACTTTGACAGTCACAGATGCCAAAACGCGGAGCTTACGTACAGCACTTCAAAAGTCCTAGCATCCTCAGCTCTGCTTTCTATCTCATCGTTTGGCAGCGATGAGCGGAGCAAAAGGGGAAGAAAAAAAGGCTTGGCCGAGAAGAACAACGGAGTACTACTCCATAGTAAGAGAGGAGACGAACAGGCGGTGCCCTTGCTGGTATATATCGCGGAAAACATGGTTGACACGGCCGGTGCACATGTCACCGGAGCAGCCACATCTTGTAATGTCCCAGTCAAGCTATGGACAAGCTAGCGATTAGACCAATACATTTCGGCCAGAAGATAGCGATCCCGAAGGACTTCTGGAAGAACGGGATGAGAACAGGAGGAACAAGATGGGGAAAGCTTGATGTCATTTACTCATTTCTTCAGTCACACGTTTGTCAGTTTTACAGCAGATAATTTAGACACCTCTTAACTTACACTGACGGGTGGGCCCTTCGGCCTATGCACCCAACTCACCCATACCACTGCTGCTGAGCACAGACAGCTCACCACAACACACACGCACTCCACACCGCGACCCCACTGTCGGTTGCCTGGGACCTTCGTCTTCACTATCTTCTTCCTTTGCGCATGCGTTGCACCTCTTGTGTCCACCGTCGTAGGTGACACTGAGGATGGCGGTGTGACACTCGCCCCCCTTGAGCAGGCGCTGGATCCCAAATCCCTACTATTGGAAAACGGACCCGAAGAACTGAGTAGTCTTCCCAAGTAGCGCAATTCTTCAACAACATCGACCACTGCACCAGAATCTCCACGCACTGTCGCTGTTGTCAGGGGTGACACTGTAGCTAGTAAGGTGACTGTTTCTCTTGGCAAATTTGGGGTCCGATGGCATGGTTGGCTTGCTTCCAATTCCTCTTCTTGAATCCTTCACAACACGTCCGCCCTTGTAACCCTTGCTGGTGGGGAGGGCGGCTGGGGCAAGAACTTCGCCTGGGCGCGCTTCACTTCATCTATGTTGTCTTGTTGGATCTCCACCTGTTGTCCAAGGTTCTTCATCTCCGCAGACAACCGATCAAGCTTCTCTTCCTGGGCATCGAAGCGCGAAAAAAATCTCCCAACGTTTGTCTGAATCTGGCTGGTACTTTCTTCAATCACCATGATGACTTGGTGAGATTGCAGCGAAGGTTTCTTGGGCGCCGTGGTGACTTCTTCTGTCGATCCAACCTAAGATCGAGATTACGGGACCAATTAGGTCTCCAACCTTTTCAAGGATTTTACAGATCGAATGACAAGAATTTGTGGAGGATTTGGGGCTCTAATACCAAGTTGTAATGTCCCAGTCGAGCTATGGATAAGCTAGCAATAGGAGCAATACAGTTCGGCCAGAAGATAGCGATCCCGAAGGACTTTAGGAAGAACAGGGATGAGAAAGAGGAAGAACAAGATGGGGAAAGCATGATGCCATTTCTTCAATCACACATTTGTCTGTTTTACAGCAGATAATTTAAGGGGGTTGCTAGCCCACGCTATACCGTTGGAATGCATTTCCAATAGTATAGCAGTTTCATGAAGTTTCAGTTGCTTAAAAGTTTTAGATTTTGAGTTTGAAATTTCGACTAGGTTTCAACGTGTTTCGTGAAAAGTTTTAAAAAGGTTTCAGGTTACAAGTTTGATGTTTCAAGCATGTTTCGGCATGTTTGTGAAAGTTTAAAAATGCTTTTGGTGCTTTTCATGAAGTTTAATAAAGGTTTCAAGTAAATTTCATAAAAAAAATTTACAAGTTTTAAGAAGCTTAAAAAAGTTTCAAGGAAGTTTTAATCATGAATAAGACATGATGAAACTTTTGAGTTTCAAGCATGAATTTTTTTTTTTTTAAAAAAAAGTTTCAGGTTTTAGTGAGTTTCGCATATCTCTAATAGTTTTCAGAAGATTTCAAGAAAGTTTCAAGCCCAAGCTTCAGCAAGTTTTAGATTTTGGAACTCAAGTTTCAACAAGTTTCTGACAAAAGAGTTTCAAGAAGTTTCATAAAGTTTCAAGAAGTCTCATGAAAATATTTTAAAGGTTTCAGGTTTCAATTAGTTTCACATATTTCTAGAAGTTTTCAAAATATTCCAAAAAAGTTTCAAGCCCAAGTTTCAACAAATTTGACTTTTGTAACTCAAGCTTCAATAAATTTCAGATTTTGGAACTCAAGTTTCATACAAAAGAGTTTCAAGAAATTTCATCACGTTTCAAGAAGTCTCGTGAAAACATTTTATAAGTTTTAGGTTTCGGTGAGTTTCTCGTATTTCTAAAAGTTTCTAGGAGATTCCAAGAAAGTTTCAAGAAATTTTATCAAGTTTCATGAAGTTTCAAGAAGTCATGTGAAAATATTTTATAAGTTTCAGGTTTCGGTGAGTTTCTCGTATTTATAAAAGTTTCCAGGAGATTCCAAGAAAGTTTTAACAAGTTTCAGACAAAAAAAATTCAACATGTTTCAAGAAATTTTAACAGGTTTCATAAAAATCAAACAAGAGCAAAAAAATCCCAACGAGCTCACCTGTGACCGCGCGACCATTCGCCACCACAACTCCGCGCTCGCCAGGATGTCGCGGGCGTTGGCCTTCCCACCTACCACCGAGCTCGCCTGCGGCTTCGTGTTCACTGGACTGCTGTGGTCGCTCTCATTCCCATGCATCGCCGAGCACGCCTTCGGTAGCCGCTTCTACTCGCCTCGCTCCGGCCGAGCCCACTCGCCGCCACTCCCTATCACGCTAGACCGTGGCCTCCAACATGCTTCAGTAAGACTTATATATGTTTCATGTGTGTTTCAGCAAAGTTTCAAAAAAAGGTTCACAAATTTCAAATAAAGTTTTCATGAAGTTTTAGAGAAGTTCCACAGGTTTTAGTAGATTTCAACACCAAACACCCAAGATCCCAGTACAAATTCTAAAGAAAATTCCCAACTTTCAAATTTCAAACATGTAGATCATGGAAAATTTAGTACAAATTTCAAAGAAATTCATGTCGTTATGGTGGCGGAGCACAACGCGTCGGTTGCCGCTCGCGGCTTGCAATGCATGCGCTCAGGTGAGCCCCATAGCTGCCCCACCGCACGTGCTTGTTGCCGCTCGTCGGGTGCCGCGCTCAGGCCATTCGCCGCACGAGCCCTTGGAACCTCACGGCTCACTGTTCTCGGGCAAGCCTGTGGCCGCTCATCTCATGCCGTGATCGACATGACCATGGCCACGCCACTGCATGAGCCCGCGTCCACTAGCCGCTGCAACTCTTGCTGCCGCCGCCGTCGAGATCGCTTGCTTGCTGTCACGGATGGGGAAGAATCACAGGGGGTGACTAGGGAATGGACGTGTGAATGCGGATGGGTTGGATGGATAAGGACTAGGCATAAGTTCGATGAGATAAGGCTTTGTAGCTATTAGATATGTGAGATCGGACGGTTACGAGCTGTGCCGCCGTTGATCAGGGAAGTGACGGTAATACCGTTTTTAGCTTTTTCCATAATTTAAATACCTCTTAACTTACACTGATGGGTGGACCCTTCGGCCTATGCACCCAACTCACCCACCGCTGCTGAGCATAGACAGCTCACCACAGGACACTTCGCACCGTGAGCCCACTGTCAGTCGCCTGGAACCTTCGTCCTCACTGTCTTCTTCCTCTGCCCGGGAGAATAAGAACGAACCCATCATGGGTGACCGTGAGGATGGCGGTGTGACACATCTCCGGTTTTATATCCCTTGCGCTATTGCGCGGGAGAATAAGAAACGAACCCAAAAGGTAGCCCGTCTTTTGGAAAAATGGAGCGGGAGGGAGGGGGCTTTGAGCAGACGAGGGAATCGTGTTCTCTGCCTATGATGGAGAGGAGCCTCGTGAAGGGAAATGGTGATTAGCCGGTCTACATCATTTCGCAAAATCATTTCGATGGGGTGGTCCTCCGATCACAGCTGCAGTATCTTATCACGCTGCCGCTGTAGTGAAAGTTTGAGAATGACGTACAGGGCATTTTACCCTTCAATCGTGTCGTTCAATTGGGCCGAAAGTTTCTATTCCAGGCACCCAAATTTGGGGTGCCCTGACTCCTGAGCATGATAAACATTAACTGAACCTCTTATAAGCCTAGCCCAACAGCTCTGGAATATTAGGCCGTTCATGAGGTTTATTCCCTTTTTGTTTGGGCCACCATGTCGAATGAATTGAAAATGGAGTGCACTGAGCTGTTCCTAGGGATGGCAATAGGACTCTATTTCTCATTCTCTGATGGGAAATTCATCTATTAGAGGACAGAGATAGAGTTATTTCTTCTACTATGGAGTGCTAATATGCAAATACAATTTCCCATCGGATGAAGCGATGATGAGGTCATTCCCCTACTCTCTATCCCCGCATGGCCCCCCGATAAGACATGTAGGCCACTAGCTCACTATCGCACAACCCAATAAGGCGATAGCCAGATAATCTCATTTGCATCTTTTACTTTTCAGATGTTAATTAATCATAAAACATTGTCATTTTAGCATTGTACGTGGATGTTCATACTCGTTTTATAACATTATGGATCTTATTTTCTCTTCTTACTTGATCAAACTTTCGGGTATAGGTCCCCATGGACCCCGATAGTCCGATGGGGATGGGGAGAATATAACCCGAGGACAGGGATAGAAAAATTTTCGTCTCTCGAGAATGGAGATGTTCCATCACTCCCCGACGGGAAATGATCCGTTGTCATCCCTAACTGTTCCTACTTCCTGATATCGCTTAGGTTGCGAGTTGCGACAGCATAAGTGATCTCCATCCAGCAACTAGTGACGATTTCTTTTTTCGACTGGCAACTAGTGATGATTTCATATATGCGCGACGCAAACTTGACCACTTCTGCGACGCATGAACATAAAACCCTACACGCGTTGCCACTGCAGTATCGCGACATGGCGGGCACCACCGAATAATGCGGCCCTCGGCTGTTAGCACCGCCGGTGTCTACGCAAGTTAATCTCAGGAAGTCGAACACCCACACATACTCAAACTGGACAGCAAAACAGAGAAGATGAACTCACGAGACAGATTTGGTGCTACTTAACCTCACGCACAGCCTTTTCTGTTTTTTTTTTTCACTCTTATTTGTACTAAACAAAAGACTCACTACATACCACGTTACATGCAATAAAAATGAGTAACTGCCATGCGCCTGCTCAGCTAGCAACGCATAGTCCAAGCCAGCAATGAAGTGCTATCAATGACTGCTAATGCAAACGAAAAACTGAAACAAAACTGAAACGTTACTAGACTTAAACATCATTAAGGATTATTCAACAAACACCCCCTAATTCTTGATACGCTTTCTTGATCTCGATCCTTGTGCGCAGCTCGTCGCGCCCTTCGCGCTACGCCCACGCCGCCCGTCGTGCCGCTGGTCGCCGGCCTGACGTCGTGCCACGCGTTCGCCCGTCCACTCGCACTCCACTGCGTCGCCGGCTCCTGCACCCGATGCACGTCGCCACGTGCCACCACGCGTCGTCGCCGGACCGCGCGGACAGACAGACCGGTTGTGTAATGCTAAGGGTAAGCACATAGAGCCAGTTGCGAGTGCGGTTGACCCAAGCAAGTATGCAATGATGCCAGTCGTGGATCGTGAGCACGTCGTCCTGGATGAGCGTCTGGTACCCGTTCTTGTCGAGTTGCCCGAGGCTCATTATGTTGCTACGCAGTCATGGGATGTAGTACACCCCCGTCGGCGCAAGGTGTTCCCATTTCGGTAGGTGAACACGATGGTGCCACGCCCACATATTTCCACCACCGAGCCATCGCTGAACTTGATAGAGCCGGTGACGCCCTCGTCCATCTCCGCGAAGCTTGCTTGGCACCGGACATGTGATTGATGGCGCCGGTGTCCAGGTACCATGCGTCGTCGTGGGCGTCCTCCTCGCGCCCTAGATGCACTGGCGTGCACCTCATTGAGCATCACGTCAGTGCCCACGCTCACGGAAGCCTCGGTGAGTGTGCACACCTGCGCCATGAGAAGCGTAGGCTCATCGTCATCGGCTTGCACCAGGTGGGACCGCTCATTGTTAGCCTCGCTGGTGTCGTCGAGCAGAAAGCACTCGTCGCCATCCTCCTCCTTCAGCATGACGACGTCCGTGGCATGCTCGCATGCCACAGCCATTAGGAGAGCCGGTTCGTTGTCCTCTTGAGCGTTGGTAAGACACACCCATCCTTTCTTCGGCTCATCACACACAGACGCGAAATGGCCGAACTCCCGACAATTGAAGCACTAGATCTTTGACTAGTCGAATTTTCCGCGATGCTTCCTCTTGTCGCCATCTTGGCCACGACCATGGCCGCTGCCGCGCCCGCCATTCTTTTCTTCGGCTGTTTTGGCCTCTCACTCAGCGTACGTGAGCAGCAGGTGCTCTCCTTCTTCCTTGTCGCGCCGCCGCCCCTTCAAGCTCTCCTAGTACGCCCTCAAGCGTCTAATGGCCTCCATCACCAACATCGCCGATACATCACTCCATTACTCAATGGTACCGACAATCGGTAGGAATTTGTCGGGGACGAAGCGTAGGACCTTCTCCACGACAGCACTCTCCTCCACCTTGGTACCGAGAGCACGTATCTCGTTGATCATGGTGGTGAGCTTCAAGGCAAACTCAGTGATTTTCTCTGAGTCCCCCATGTAGATGCATCCAAACTCCCTCTTGAGAGTTTGAACACGTGCTTTCTTGACACGTTCTTCACCGACGTGCATCTCCTTGAGCGCGTTCCATGCCTCCTTTGTCATCTCCTTCTCGGATATGACCATTACAACGGTCTCCGGCACGACTTGGACTATGGTGGCGAGAGTCATCTGGTCTATCTTCTCATCGACCAATTTTTCGCCCTCCACTGCCGCCCACACTCCTTGCGCATGTATGATGATCTTCATCTTCACCGTCCACAGCCCATAATTGCTCTCTGTAAGCATAGGGTATTGGAGGGTCACAACTCTCTCCCTCACCGGCGGTACCACCATCGCGCGGCCAGCACCGACACTGCTCACGCCATCCTCAACGCAGGTCCTGGTATGCAATGGAGACTCCGAGCCGTCGCGCGACATCTTCACAGGCAGGAGAGCACGAAGCTCTCATACCACGAATCTCTGGAAGTCGAACACCCACACACTCTCAAACTGGACAGCAAAACAGAGAAGATGAACTCACGAAACAGATTTGGTGCTGCTTAACCTCACGCACAGCCTTTTCTGATTTTTTATCACTCTTATTTATACTAAACAAAAGACTCACTACATACCACGTTACATGCAATAAAAATGAGTAACTGCCATGCGCTGCTCAGCTAGCAACGCATAGTCCAAGGCAGCAATGAAGCGCTATCAATGATTGCTGGTGCAAACGAAAAACTGAAACGTTACTAGACTTAAACAACACTAAGGATTATTCAACATCGGCTCCGTTGGCCAGAAAAGGCGGGCCAGAGTATCTTCAGGAACAGCTGGAGTTCTTTGATTTGACCAGAATAATCAAGGATATCGAACTCTTGCAGCTGGATAAGTGATATTGTGGTATTAAAACACACACACACATATATATATATATATATCCCACTTCTCGTATACCACTTAAACTATATAATGATACCTCTTTATCAATTTGAGTATACTCTAATAATAGTTGTAAGTTACCTCAAAGTGAGTTCCATAAAAATTTTATTAAAGTTCATTTTTTATAGCGAAATCTATCTATATACTTCTTTAATATATGACAAAAGGTATATAGTAAAAATAAAAGACTCGAATGAAAAAAAATAGTCAAATCGCATTGGAGTATCTTATAATTGATATTTAAGTATACTAAAAATGATAAAAAAAGTATAGTATATTCGTTTAAGTAGTATATTAGAAGTGGAAGTATGTACTCTGCGAACGAAATGGGTTGTGTTTCGTAACATCATTTCATTTCGTAATCCCTTATAAACGAGGTCGCTCTCGCGCCTAAGAGACATGTACCTAATCAAGCTAATCTGAAACCAACAGGCTCCACGACAGGGAGGAGTACTGAGGAGGCCACCACGCCGACGAAATAATAGAGGCGCTTCTGCCATTTGTGTACACGGCAATAGTGCATATGAAGAAGGGAGAGGAGGGCAGTGCCGTCGGCAACCCGTTCTTGAACGAGTCGGTGGCGGCGGCCACAACGTACAAGAGGCTCGCCACCTGTTAGACCAAATTAGCTACCTGATGGGGATGAATAGGAGCCATCTATTTTTCTCCTCTACGATATTCAATTTGCTTTCATTTCATTAGTTATGAAAACTATGAGGATCAAAGCTACAAAACAACAGCGGAAGTCTTGCATTGAAACCGAAAAACCCCGAGCTCAATATTTCTCAGCCGGTCTGACCGCCGGCTGCAAGTCAGCAGCCCGAAGGATCAACAAAACAATCAGACTTTTGATCCCGTGATCCAAATTCACAGAGATTTCAGACACAACTCATCAAGAATGTCAGAAATTTATTCCAATCGACGATCGAGACAATCGAAGTCAAGATTCTACGAATTTCTTGATTGGGGTCAAGAAGGCTAAAAAACCGAGAAAAACCAAAACTTTAGCCAAGAGCTTGCTCGTGGGGTGGAAGATGGTCAAGATGACCGATGACCTTAGATCAGATCCTACAAGTCCTAGCAAGTTAAATCATAGCAAAAGACTCAGCCAAAACCCTTAAACACAAAAACCCCCAAAATCTTGAAAGAGAGAATAAGAACAAGATAAAACTCATCTCGGGGCAATCTTGATTGGATTGATAGAGGGATTGTTGGTTTACAACCACTCCACTATGGAGAACAAAAACTCATACTTGAGCACCCAATTTCTTATTCCATTTCTCTCAAACCCTAGCCTCTTTTATATCCTCCTCCACTTTCCCCAAATCTCAAATTAGGGTGCTCAAAACTTGGTTGTGCAAATCATGCATCAATCTTTATATAGTGGAGGCTAGATCTAGAAAAAAACCTTATCAGGCACCCGTTAAGCTCACACACAAACTAGTCTACACTTACGCATGCTTCTCAAAGCTGATGACGAACCGGGTCTTCCGAATCCATCTCTTCGCGATCTTTTTGTTCTCTTAACCTAAAACGCCTCTCATTTGCGTCATCTTACGCTGTGGTTTCTCCAAAGTTACTAACCCAATATTTTAGGAAAGATATCAAAATACCTTTTCTTGATCCTTCTACATGACCAAGTCTTATCAACATGAAGCAATACCATACTTCGCCACGTGTAGGTTCATCATTGACCCTTTTCATGTCAGCAAGTCTCTCCAATTTGACTTCTGCCGAAACCACTATGACACTTGCACTGACCCCAAACCACTTAATGCAACTCGTTGGACTAAACTTTTCATTCAGTTGTTCTTGTCCATCTTGCACCATGCTTGAGTTCAGCTATTTCACCCCCGCATCCTCAATCGTTCTGGATCTCAGCTCTCCTAGTCTAGCCTTGATCATCCTCGTCATTGACCGTAGTTGACTCCATGCGTCCCTGCACATAATAAACCAAGAAATCAATTTCAGGCACAAGTTTCTCGCAACCTGACCCACGTTTATGCACTGAAACTCATGACTTTGATCAATTCCATAAAGTTCATCACACTCCCGGTGTATGAACTCCACTGGCCAGTCAGACCGCCGCCCTCGGCCGGTCTAACCATCAGTCACACCGGTATGGCCGCTACCTGGCCAGTCTGACCGCTTCTAAACTCCGGAAAACACTATTTCTGAACTTTTTGGCAAAACTTTATCTAATTTCGCGTCAAGTCTTTTTTTTTTTATGACATCTAATGCAAACACACCCTCAAACACTCACACACAAGTGTTTAGTGCGTAGTCCTCAAAAGTTCTCATCGCCAGCCACAACAGGTCTGACCACCACCCCTATACGGTTAGATCGCCAGCCCTCGGCTGGTCAGTCCACCCCTAAGGCTGGTCAGATCATCTGCAACCTGACAGCAAATTCAACAATTTGCTAAATTGAGGTTTTAATCCCTAAAGACATCGACACTGATGTCAATTGTTCAACACTAAGATTAGGATCATACACATGATCTCCGCACCACCTGCGACTCGAGAGCCTACTCTCGGTCTGCTACTGTTCACGCGTCACCCGGCGGCGGTGGCCGCCGTGGTCGTCTGCAACGGTGCATTGTCCCCCTCGACACTGCCCGATCGTGAATGCACGGCCAAGCACGTTCTTGGCGTGGGAATATAGAGAACGAGGTCCTTATTTTGTAGCCGCTTGCTGGATCGTATTTTCCAAATGAACCCTGAACGGAGTATTCTGTTTTGTTTTGTGTTTTTTTTTTGGAAAAACATTTTGTGTTTTCTTTTTCACTCTCTGTTCTTTCAGCTTCATGATTTCTTCTGTAAATGTGGAAAATGGATCGTCTAATATGCTTGGGGCCGCTCTTCGTATTAAAAAAAATGCTTCTAGGTGAAGATTTGCTCCATGTGCGAACAGGAGTGTTCAACTTGCTTTTATCTCCTATTGGTAGTATATTCAATTCAAATTTCTGAAGACAATTCTTGAGGGGACAAACGATCAAGCAACTATTACATTGCCAGATAGGTTTCGCATTCAGTCACCATCAGTGAAAGAAGGGACCAACTGATCAATAAGGGTCCACAAATCCGTGCCTAAAAACTGACGATGGATATCCAAGTAGTTGTATTGAAAGAAACTCCCTATGTTGAAGTTGAACCATCAACAGTTTAAAGAATTTGAAGAAGCAAACTTATATACTGAAAAAGAAAAAGTACCACTAGAGATGTTCGCAAATGAAATGTTCTCATCCGTCAGGTACATGGTCTAATCGAAACAGCATCAAGGTAATGCATCAGTCATCTGAATTTGCCTCTTACACCTCTCCAATCACTATCGTTGTGATAAATACCACTCCCAAGTCACAACTGGAGCAGCATGGATCGCAAAATAATGCAAGTAGCACAACATAGAAAACCGTAACCTTCAACAGCCAAAACATACATACACATGTACAGTCTCGACAGATGCACTACACATAGATAAATGTTGCCACGAGTAGCAGCCAACAGTCTCGCCGACAAATCGAGAAGCCTCACCTACCGGGCAAGATGATTGAGATCACCATCGGTGAGGGATTGGATCATCCACCCGTTGCAACTACTAGCAACGGCAGAGGCCCTCAACCCTTAGATCGAACGCGGAATTTTTTGTGGCATGTCCGCCGTGAGAAGATTCTCTTCCGTTTCAATTAACAAGCCGCACAAACCCTCGATCCCGCGAACGGGAACGGGTAAGGCCGGTTGGCACAGTAAAACTGCTACAGTGTAATTCGTCACCGAAGATATTTTACTGTTTTTATAAGTATTACTACAGTCTGACGCTGTTAACTCATCCTGGGATCACTGTTTATAGTGCAGCAGAGAATCCGGATCCCCAACAAGGCTTAGAGCAAGGATGTACTACAACAGTAAAAAGGAGCTAACACATGTTCTACCATGGATTCTTTGTAGTATAAAACTAAGTCGGTACTGTAATAACTTGCGCATGAAATGGAATGAGATAATGTGCGATCAGCACACACTGCCTCGTAATTCTCTTTGCATCCCAATCCCCAAATGTATGTAGGGCCTGATAGCCGTGCCGCCCACTAAATGATGCACGGGCAGGAGGACGCAAGCCTCGGATGTATGTGCTACGTCATTGATTACTCAGTGATCAGCACTGCAGCATCTCTTCGCGTCAGGTCTGTGTGAACTGATCTGACCATGTCTCTGACGGGGCAATTGCATATATGGATCGTGTGATTAATAAGCCCCCAGCATTAATAGTACTGTCTGTAGTAGTAATATCGATTAATTTTCGTGTTAAATCATTGTTCAATTGTTTCTGCTACTAGCATGGCCCATGGAAGTCATGAGATGCAAAGGCAAAATGCATCAAGATCTGAGTCCAAATCAGCACTTATGGAAGTCATGAGATGCAAGGCAAATGCATCAAGATCTGAGTGCAAATCAGCGCTTAAATCGTGCCATTTTATATAGCTCAGGTCAGCTCAGATCCAACCAAGCAGCTAAGGGTGTGTTTGGTACTTTGGTTGTTTGTACCAAGTTGTATATGTATGGGTTGGTTCAAGAAAAAAATCATCCACATGTTTGGTTGCTTGAATAGAACTATCACATTCTAGATGATGTGATACAAATTTGTGAAATATTATCTCTAGATGCTAAACATCTTATTTACTCAAAACATTGAAACCATATGGTACAAAATCATCTCATCCGATTCAACTCCATCTCACCAACTACACACTGTAGGATGAATGGACCATGCATTGTTGTTTCCAATTTGGAGTACTAAATCTTAGTATGAGGCGCCTCCGTGGATAAAAAGTTGTGCATAATAAACTGAAAGTGTGTTTTCTCAGCAATTCTTGCATGTTCGATATCACCTAAAGCCACCACAACCCAATTTACTGTACATAATATAATAAACAAGTCGCACTATATAGTATACATTTCCCTACCTCTCGAAAATAACCACACTATCTGAAGAGGATCTAATAATCCTCATTTTATTATTCCATAATAATGTAATATGACGTCACATGGCATACCCCTTAATATTATAAGGGAAGAACAAGACAGGTAGTCGTAAGTTCTTCTACGACTACCCCCTAGTCGTAAGCATTTCTACGACTATAGTGTAATCGTAAGTCCTGCTACGATTACGTCCGGTCGTAAGTCTTTTTACGACCAGTACCCAGTCGTAAGCCCTTCTACGATTACCCCCCTAGTCGTAAGTTCTGCTATGACTAGCTCTGCTACGACTTCTTCACGACCAGCTGAGTCCACTTACCAGAAGGTCCATTTAATGGTGAGAATCCAAGCAGTCAAAATACGTAGTTATGCCCAACATAACTGCAGATAATTCTCCACTATCTCTTATTGATAACCGTTTGACAGCATGGGGAGGTTACTACTCCAGTAATTACTCTCATTATTACGCAATAATGAGCGACTAATTAGCCTGGAACGACAACAGTCACCATCGCCTAGTATAAATAGGTGTCTTTTGAAGATAGAAGGGAGAGGCTTTTTGGGGAGACAGTTAGTAAGACCCTCAGCTGATTGTAATCCAGATACTCAATATAAGATACACAGGAGTAGGGTTGTTATTCTCTCCTGAGAAAGGCCGAACCTGTATAAAAATCCTCGTGTCTCTTTTGTCTGCGTGATCAATTGTGGAGACTCACCGAATCAAACAATCTTTACGTAAGATCGGTTCTAAACACCGACAGTTGGTGCCGACCGTGGAGATCTTCTGGTAATTCCTTGTCAACAGTTCTTTCTTTTCTCTTTGATGCTACCATGGCAGGAGAATGGAACGAGGAGAATTGGTTCGACTTGGCCGATTACGCAGACATCGACATGGATGCCGGTTTCGACTACGAACCGAGTATCGAATCTTCTGACGGTGTTGCCGCCTCTAGAGATCTTCTATCAGATCTCGGAGACTGCATCACTACCGGAGTTGAGAAGGTATACTTATCTCCCGCGACAGTACGCCCAGTCGAGGAACCAACTTCCTCGGGGGGCAAGGGTCAACATGACCAACGGCGAGGGCGCATTGGGCGAATTCGCAACACGGCGAGTTTTCCTCCAAGTGTTCAAGTCCTCCAAGCAGCGATGCGACTTAGCAAGACAGGTTTTGGAAGCCATCATTCCAGAACTCCATCGGCATCTGATGGTCCTCTCTCTCCGAGTACTTCGCAGGGAAGAGGATCGAACATGTTGTTCATCCAAATCCAACCGTCCCGGCGCAGAACCCACCTACAGACGGAGACGGTTATAACTCGGAGTTCCCCTACCTGGAGGGGTTTACTCAAGTCGCCAGATGGTGTCGCTCGACTACTCCTCAAGCGAGGAGGCCTCGAGCGCAAGTGGAGGTCATCGAAGGGAGGTCTTCGTCCTTCCCTCTGATAAGGATCGTTCTCCCGGAAGAAGGATTGATGATGCTCCCCGACGGGCATACTCTACACCATCTCGTCGCAATGGAAAGGACACCACCGCTGGCGAACGAGACGAACACTTTAATGAACGTGCGGGACATCCTCAACATTCTCGCACTCCATTAAAACCTACTCAGGGGTCTGAGATAGGCCATTCTGAGACGACCCGACGGAGGAAAATGGCGGCTAAGAAAAACCTTCTTGGCGTGTTTATTTCCAGTCGGAGGAGGCTCAAGAACTCCAGCTCATCAACGACTTGCTGGAAAACCCGACTCAAGAACTCGCTCGAGCGCCAGGATATGATCTCTTTGCAGAAGAGATCACACAAAGGCTTCGCGCCACGATGGCCAAGCTCGAGCATCTTCGTCGACCACGACCAAGAAGTCGTAACAGTACGATTCCGTCCTCTACCAGTCGTTCAGATAACTCATCGCATGGAAGGCGACATGATCTTCATTCACGTCGTTCTCCCGACGTAAGGAAGACGCAACAAGCCCCCAGGAGAGGTGATCTTTCACCACTTCGGCGACGGGATGCACGGCGGCAAACGGAGTACGAGGAGTATTCCCCTCGCAAAGCTGAGACCTATCATAGGTCCAACCCTCCTGTAGCTGGGTATCGACGAGTACGATCACCCGGCGATAATAACCCTTCTTTTCTGCAAAGAAGGAGGCAAGAGGTTATCTCGGGGTGTCGGGCGTTTTGACGACCTTCGAGCAGTTCGCTGGCCGCCTCATTTTCGACCAACGAATATGGAGAAATTTGATGGAACTCAGAATCCCATCGAGTTTCTCCAGATTTATACTACAGCTATCCGAGCTGCAGGAGGAGGAGAGCATGTCATGGCAAATTACCTTCCGACTGTGCTCGAAGGATCGGCACGATCATGGCTTTTAAACCAGCCATTCGAATCGATCTACTCGTGGCAACACCTCTGTGATCTTTTGCTGGCAAATTTCCAAGGCACTTACAATCGCCCTGGAAAGGAGGATAGGCACTTACAATCGCCCTGGAAAGGAGGATGACCTGCACCGGATAAGGCAGAACGACCATGAAACGCTACGCCAATTTATCAAGCGCTTCAGTCAGTTCGAAATTCTATTTGGAAGTTTCGACTCATCGTGATCGTGGCTTTCAAGCGGGGTCGAGCGAAGAATAACAGAGAACATCGCTTTACATCCACCTGCCACCGTCACCGAACTCTTTGAGATGGCCGATAGATATGCGACTGCTGCTAAAGCAGTCGAGTGGAACAATACTATCGATCGTGAAGACAACATCCCTCAGGAGACGGGCGAAAATGGTAAGAAAACGGATAAAAAGGCTAGAAAATCCAAGAACAAGGTAAAGAGGCACAAATCTCCAGTTGCCGGTTCTAAGGAGGTCTTGGCCGTAAGCGACAAGGAGCCATACAACCCCAAACAAAATCCCGATCGAGGCAAAGGTAAGCGCCAAGATCGGAGAAACGACAAACCCAGGTAGTGTCCCTTTCATAAAAAAGAAGGGCATGATCTTCGTAGCTGCCGAGTTTTCCTACGGAAACTCGAAGACTATTACTCTGGCAAGGGGACACTTCCTACTCTTGAACAGGTAGGTCAAACAAGTGGACATAAGGAGTCGGATGATGAGGAGATGTCGTTCCAGGATCCACAACACACCATCGATCACATCTATGGGGGGTCTTCGGCATATGAATCGCGAAGACAGCTGAAAGCTGTCGAACGTGAGGTAAACACAATCGATTCCCCTCTTGTCAATAAACTACCGAAGTGGTCGGAAGTCACCATTACGTTCGAGAAAGGTGATTGTCCGATCCCTTCGACTAGACCAGGTCGATTTCCGATAGTGGTCGAACCCACCATCAACAATTGTCGAGTCAATCGAGTTTTAGTTGATGGTGGAAGCTCGCTAAACATACTGTTTACGAGTACCCTAGACGAGATGCAGGTACCCAGGACGAAGGTAAGACTGGTACGATATTCATTTCATGGAATCGTACCGGGGTCTTCGGCCAAACCAATTGGCCAAGTTTCTCTTCCTTAACGTTTGGATCACCAAGCAATTTCAGGGCAGAGAAGGTCTCCTTTGATGTGGTCGACTTCGATACGACATACAATGCCATACTCGGACGACCTACTCTGGCAAGATTCTTGATAGCTACTCACTATGGGTATCAATGTCTTAAGATGCCAGGTCCCAAAAGAGTGATCACGATATACTGCGACAAGAAGATGGCGCACTCCTGCGACCGTCGCTCCCTCGAGATGGTTGGACAACTACCAACTCGAGATGAAAGTCAGCCTTCGACTAGCAAGTCGAAGCCTAAAGCTGCACCTAAGCCGAACGACCAGGTCAAAGAGGTTCCTCTGGACGCGGAGGAGCCCTCGAAGACTATTCGCATTGGGGATACTTCCGACCCCAAATAGGAAGACGCCCTCATCACTTTCCTCCAGGCAAACGCTGATGTCTTCGCGTGGCAAGCATCCGACATGCCCGAGTCCCTGTGGAAGTGATCGAGCGCAGGGCTAGCTTTACGGCACGATAAACTACCGTAAAACAAAAGTTACGAAGATTTGCCCCTGATCGACGAGATGCTATTAAGTCAGAATTGGACAAGTTGCTTAAAGCAGGCTTCATAAGTGAAGTCAACCACCCCGAGTGGTTGGCCAACCCTGTAATGGTTAGAAAGTCGAACGACAAATGGCGTATGTGCGTAGACTTTACTGATCTCAATAAAGCTTATCCAAAAGATGATTTCCCTTTACCTCGTATCGATCAGCTGGTTGACTCTACTGCAGGATGTGAGATGTTGAGTTTTCTAGATGCATACTCTGGTTACCACCAGATTAGTATGTGTCGAGAAGATGAGGAGAACACATCATTTATTACACCGTTTGGGATATTTTGCTATGTCAAAATACCATTCGGCTTAAAAAATGCTGGAGCTTCTTTTCAGTGTTTGATGCAAACGACTTTTACTCCTCAACTAGGCCGAAACCTGGAAGCCTATGTTGATGATCTGGTCGTAAAGAGCACCAAACGACTCAATCATATCACAGACTTACAAGAGACTTTCGACAACCTCAGGAAACACCATTTGAAACTCAATCCCGAGAAGTGTGTGTTCGGGGTCTCTTCAGGAAAATTACTTGGATTCCTGGTCTCTGCACGAGGAATCGAAGAAAATCCCGAAAAGATAAAAGCTATCACTCAGATGCGCCCCCCGACCACGAAGAAAGAAGTCCATAAACTCACAGGATGCATGGCACGTCTGGGGGGAAAAGGAATGCCTTTTTCAAACTTCTAAGGAAACATGAGGGCTTCGAGTTGTCGAAAGAGGCTAACCTAGCCTTCGAGGAAGTCAAGAGGTATCTTACGAGTGCTCCTGTTCTGGTTTCCCCGAAACTAGGAGAGACTCTCTTAATTTACCTAGCTGCCACGCCACAGGCAGTGAGCGCAGTGCTAGTCGTAGAACATGAGAACATTCAACGACCAATCTACTACGTCAGTGAGGTTTTACACGGACCTAAGGGCGTTACCTCAGTTCAAAATTTCTATATGCCTCCTCATGTCTTGAAGCTGCGGAATTATTTTCAGCGCACAAACTAGTCATGTCTTGCTCGAGTTTCCCTTAGGAGCAATCCTCGAGAATAGGAAACAATGGACGTATGGCAAAATAGTCGATTGAACTTGGGGCGTTGACATCCATTTCGTGTCCCGACAGTGTTAAATCCCGGATCTTGGCGGACTTTGTCGCCAAATGGACAAATCTGAACTGTTCGGGATCCCGAAGACGATTCCACGACCGATGGGCGATGTACTTTGACGGGTCACTTACTATAAGTGGCTCGAAGTGAGAGTAGTCTGGAATCTCCTCTGGAGAAACCTTAAAGTATGCCATACAATTAAAGCGTAACATCCCAAGTTTTGGCTTGCGTTTCAAATGTAAGAAAATGAGTAGAAATTAAAACTTTTCTTACATCTTGCAATTCTTGTATGTTCTAAAGAATTCTTGCAAAAGAATCATGGGATTACAAGTCACAAGTCACTCTGATCGAAAACCTTGTCTTCCAAAAACATT
This sequence comes from Ampelocalamus luodianensis, assembly GCA_036346255.1. Lineage (NCBI taxonomy): Eukaryota > Viridiplantae > Streptophyta > Magnoliopsida > Poales > Poaceae > Ampelocalamus > Ampelocalamus luodianensis. The sequence continues at coordinate 16,920,228 of CM070622.1, read as the reverse complement.
CTTGTCCAACCTTTTGGTCATCTCCTGGGAATATGTTTCCTAAGTCCTAGGGTTGATGTGGGACCCCTCTGAAAAATTTCACAACCTTTAGGAATTGTTGGAATATTTTTAAGGGTCAGTCAAACTTGTTTGACCTGCAGTCAAACCCTAGCTCAGCACCTTGTATAATTTTTAGAGGGAAATGTACAGCGCAAAGACCTCTGAAAATTTTATGCAAGGCCAATATCTAAGTTAGCAAGCTACTGTAAAAATTTCATAAATTTTGGAATTAGTTTGCTATCTCTAAAAATTCCTCAAAGTTCTCAGCTCAAATGAAACCCTAAGTCAACCTTGGGTTCGGGTTTGAGTCAGACTCTGAATCTTGGTTGAACCCAACCGCCTAAACCACCTCGAGCTCTGTCATTTTGGTGCAAACCATCCCAACCGTTGGATTTTTGTCCTACGGTTTGGATCTTCGGGAGCTCCCCAAAGACCTCCTCTGGTCTTTGAAAAGACCTCCCACCTGCAGGACCTCCTCCGGTCCTTTTTGCTAAGACAACCCTCCCGGGCCTCTTCCAGACCTCCCGAAGACCTCCTCAAACCACGTTGGCATTTTTGCAAAGACCACCCCGCTGGTCTTTCGCAAAACAACCCATAGGACCTCCTTTGCAATTATTGCAAAGACCACCTTTAGGCATTCTCAGACCTCCCCTTCGCACGACCACCTCGTGTCCTTTTTGCAAAGAGCACCCTCCCCGACCTCCCGTGGTGTTCTTGCAAAGACCCCCCTTGGTCGTCCCCTTCGGGCCTCCTCGACCACCCTGTGCACCTTGGTGATCGTGAGCTGTCCATCCTTAGATTTGTGGCTCGGACCTCCCTGTGTATTAAGACCTCCGATTTATTCTTGAAATCGGAGCCCTTTATTACAAATCCAACCGCCAGGATCTCCCTAGCTCAAATCTAAGTCTTCCCAACCTTTGCATTCTTTGGACTGGTCCTCCTCGGGCTCTTCCACTGACCTGTGGACCCCTGCATGTAGTCAGCATCGCTTTTGCAGGCATGCGTGTGTGTCAGAACTAGAGCAGTTTTGAGCAGTGCCTTGTCATTTCTTGCTCTTGTCAACGGCTATCTCTGACAACCTTTAATTCGTGTCAGCACCTTTTTCCCAAAGTCCTCTTTTCCACCTACCGTGTCATTTCATGTACTTTCCTGGCAGGAACCTTTGACTCGAGTGCACCATGGAGCTCCACCTTGCTCCACTCCTTTGCTTTCTTGGTTTTATTGAAACCCTGAGCTCCTCACTCTATCTTTTAGACTCCCTCTCCCTCATCCAGGCCTCATTGTAGTCACTAGGGTTCATTTTTCAAAAACTCCGAGACCTCCATTGTTGAGCTTTGAAGCTCCTTGAAGCCGTCCGAGCTTTAGTGGTTCCATTGAAATTCTTGGCATATCAACTTGTCATTTTGGTCACTTCAAGCATTCCCTAACTTGTTTTTGTTGACTTCACAGAGGAGATCAAAGTGGGAACACGTTCCTTGAAGTCGGAATTTCTTTCTTCCTCATCTCCAGCAAGCTTTTTGGTCGCCGGAGCTCCTCCTACTATCTCCTTGGCTTCATCGTCCTCAGGTAACCCCTGTTTAGTCCCTTAGTGTTCGAGCTTTTGCCCTGGTTAACAATGCGGGTCTACTTTAGTTCGGTGTAACATCCCAAGGTTATGTTACCAAAAAATAAAATAAAATAAAATAATTATTTTATTGGATTTTCTGAAAATTTGGAAAGAGTTCTATTGCTTTAATTGAATCTTTGAAATTTTGAAAGTCAAAATTAAAACTTATTTGAAGTTCTTGAAGTTTTATTGGATTTGAATTGAAAAATAAAAATTTACTTAATTTCTGGAATTTTCTGAGTTTTAAAAACTTTTCCTAAAAATTTTAAAGTCAAAACAAATTTATTTACAAAATTAAAAGCCAACATAAAGTTGGAAATAATTTTATTAAGTCCAAAATAAGTATGGAAATTTCTGTGAATTTTTTCATAATTTTTGGATTCTATTTGCTATTTTCTAGAGTCTATTTGAATTAACCAGAGTAAATCAATTGTTAAATTGAAGAAAATTCGGAAAACAGTTTTGGGCCGCAATCTCTCCGGCCCACTCCTCTTCACCGTTTTTTGGCCCGCACCGCCGCACCCTCTCTCTTCCCTTGTCCCGACCCCACCCGCCAGCCACTCACCTCCCTCCTTCCCTCACCGACGCGTGGGCCCGCGCCTATCTCCTTCTTCCCCGGCCTCTTCTTCTTCCGGTGACGATCGTGAATCGCGGCGCCATTTTCGCCGCGTGTGAGCTCCGTCAACTGCCGCCTCAACCACCCCCGCCTCCTGCGCGACGTGCGCCACGAACCCGGCATGCCCAACCGCCTCCACCCCCACCTTCTCCCCCTCTCTCGCGCCCACGTCCGTCGGATCTCGCAGCCGCCGCCGCCGCCATGCCGCACACGATCTCCTCATCCCGTACCCCTCCAGCCCTATTTAAGGGAGCACGAGGTGCCCCTTGAGTCCCTCAACATGGCACCGCCACCCACTCCTCCTTCACCCTCTCGGTTTCGCCGGAATTCGAGTTTGAAGAAACTCCGCCGACCACACCAACGGCATCGCCGTCACCCCGCCGTCCCCGTGCGCATCTCCTCGCCACCGGAGCACCACCGGAGCCCGATCGCCGCCACGAGCCGCAACGCGCCGCTCTCTCCTCGCCGCCCGGCCGCCCATCCTTCTCCGACCACCCGGTGGCGCCCGGGTTCGCCCCACCTACCTCTCTTTGGTACCTCGCAGGAGCCCTTCTCGCCATGCGCCGGCGAGCCTAAGCCGGCGCCGCGGTGTCAAGATGACGTGGCCGCACCACGTCACTGCCACGCAGCCGCCACCTCATCCCCCCCCCACACCCATGTGGCTGCCCACGTTATGCCTACATGGCAACCGACGTGGCAAAGCCACACTAACCCGTGCCTCTGGTCCACCGTGGACCAAAGTGCATGCATTTCCATGGACCCAGTTCACCAAAAACCGAGGCACTGACATGTGGGTCCCACATGTCAGGTTTTTCATTTATTTTCTTTAATTCCGAAAATCCAAGGGCTGATGTCATCATTGCGCAATAAAAGGATTTTCCTTTAGAAAAATAAATCAAGAAAATCTAAAATTCAGAATTTAGGTTTTTAAATAGATTTAAACTTGTAAAATTCATATCTTTTGATTCCTAACTCCAATTTGGGTGATTCAAATTGCAAAATTTGTATAAAATCATTATCTAGCTAACTAAACCAAAATTATTCAATTTTGAGTTCATTTGACCACAACTTTCTTTAAACCCTAAATCTATCATTTCATGTAATTTCAAACTTCGAAAGCTTATATCTTTTGCATCCAAACTCCGATTGAGCCCATTCAAATTTCTAAATTTATCTAAATTCAAGATCTAGCTATCTAAACTAAAGTTATTCAATTTGGAGTTAATTTGAATCTTATTTGAATTTGGTTTGAATTTGTCTTATTTTCACGTATAGATTTCGACGACTTCGGAAAGTCAGATTTCGACGCCGTTGAAGAGCACATAAGAGGATTGATTTTGAATGTATGATCATCGTGATTGTACACATAGACTACCTGGAGAAATTGCTTGTGAGTACTAGGTGACCTGTTAAGAAAAACAACATCACCTCAGTATTAGTTGATCTGTTCACCTCAAGCGAGGCAAGTTACATTCTTGATCATACTTGCACCTATTATTTAAAATTATTTAAGTTCTTTTTCAAATTATTACTGCATGCTTATTTATATTCAGTAATTTAAATCCCTGTTTTAAATATATAGTTATGCCTAAAACCCTTTGTATGACCAATCTTGGTAATTGAAGCGAGCATATTGTCACCCTAGATAAAAACCTGGTTGATACAATAGTATGGACTAAGATCATTTGGAAAATATTGTGCTTAGCCATGCTTATAGACCAAATATGTTTCATTTGGGGAATTTCAGCCAGAAATCAACTATTGTTTAAATGGTACCCTTGACATTGGTGTGTCATGGGAGTTTCATAAATGTCTTTAGAAAATAAAATAAAATGATAGTTTGGACTTGGGCGTCTTGGTTATGCAGTGGGTGCGAGTTTATGCAGGTTCAACGGGTAGGTTGAGGCACGAGGGTTACGTTGGTTGTCGCCGGTCGATTAAGGACCGGTCTTCGAGCGCATCTTGCTAAGCCACATCGTACTACCACATGTCTTGTATGGCGGGTGACCGGTGATTAATTTGCAAAGTTCCATCATGGTCGTTCTGTGATGTGGTGGGTGATCTTTCATGACTTTTGTTAGTCCCACGGGCGCAAGAGGGCTGAACCTGCGGACGGGTAGTCCAAAGGGTGAAACCTTAGCGAGGAGGACTATGGTGGAATGGCGTATTGTAAAGGCCTTGACACGTGCTCTAGACCGCTTACCTAAGGTAGTGAGCGGTGGTATCGACGGATGTCAGACAACTAGAGAATTCATGTCGTGTGGGTAAAGTTGTACAACCTCTGCAGAGTGTCAAACTATTCGAATAGCCGTGTCCACGGTCATGGACATGCTGGCAAAGCCACTCAAAGTTAGACTTCGATTTTAAAATATTTTTTGTAAAATAGTTTTGACATGGGTGGGTGTCCATGAGAAAAATTGGGTTGAAGCCCCGGGTTGGTGCCCGTGTTTATGTTGGTGTTAGGTTGGTGCCTGCACTATTGTTATCAATTAAAGATCAATTTTAGATTTTCTAAAACTTGAGCTCTTGAACTTAGTATGGTATTTAATGTCAAATGTTGTTTTTGCACAATTAACCCTATAAGCCATCCTTTGTTACATCCATGTATGCATGTCATTCTGTTAATTGACGGGTGTAACTTGCGAGCACGGAAGTTGTGCTCATTCTTGCTTAATGCAAACAAATTTCAGAGGAGAAGGACCTCGCTTCAAGTGTGGACCATGACAACTAGGCCGCTACCCCAGTCGATTGCCTGTGGCAGATTGCTGGACCCTACTACTTCTTCATCGTCTTCCGCTGTGTTTATTTAATGTTGCCCTGTAAGGCTATCTTGTAATCAACTCTGTTGTTATTTAATAACTTTTAACGTTTATGGTTGTGTTATCACATTTGTTTCTTGTGTGAGCTAGCCAACGATCATGGGACTAGTTCGATTATGCTGTAAGATGCAGGATGTTAATCCGGGTTCTTACATTCGGGTATTTTGCCGTTTTTGTGCCTCCGGCGATCATCTCCGGCTAGCCATTGGTGGGAGGTGTTCTAGTGGTAGTTGTTGGCACCTCTAGGTTCACCTCACTATTTTGGACCTACCCCTGTCCTTGGTTTCCTCTGTCGTATTTGGAGTGCCGTGGTGAGCTTGTCTTTAACCTCGGGGTTTTGTCGTGCCTACTCGGACAGCCTGTAGCGCAAAGATTGGTAATTTTAGGCCATCGGAAGGGTTGGTTAAGTCGTCGCTTAAGGACCTCTGTTGTCGTACACCAAACCACCTCGCGACAACCTTAAGGACCTCCTCGATTCGATCCCCACCGTTAAGGGCCTCTTGGAGATTAAATCTTAACCATAGGAGGTTGTCGACAAAACCTAGCGCCAAGACCTCTTTTCCTTTAAATCTCGACCATCAAGATCTACTCGTGCACATCCTATCCATCCAGACCTCCTCTCTTTTAGTTTGTATCGATTAAGGCCTCCTGTGGTGTTACGAGCCCTCAAAGACCTCTTTGGGTTTGATGCGGACCGTAGAACCACTCTCAGTGATTCCAAAGACCTTCCCTAGTCGTTTTGTGAAAACCACCCCAGGACCTTCCCGAGGTCCTCTTTGCAAAGACCACCCCTTGGTCTTTTGCAAAGACAACCTAAGGACCTCCCTTCCCGTGTATCTAGGCCTTGGGACCACCCTTGATGAAATCTCGATCGTTCAGGACCTCCCAGCGGAGATCTGGACCGTCAGGACCTCCCTCTGTTAAGTCCTTGTCTTTGAGGACCTCCCCAGCTCAGATCCGGACCGTTAAGACCTCACGATGAGATCTTAGCCGTTAAGGACCTCCCTCAGTTAGACCTCATCGCGTAGGACCTCCCTGTGAAATCCTAACATTTGGGAACTCCTTCCAGTTCATCTCCAGTTGAGATCTTCCTCAGTGAAGATCTCTGCTGCGAGACCTCCCCATCTAGATCTTGGCCGCCCGGGACCTCCTGCAGTAGATCGAGCGTCCGGACATCCTCACTAGGACCTCCTTCATATCTCCCCTTCGAGATCTCGGCGCCAAGACCTCTCCTCCTTTAGATCTCACCGTCCGGACCTTCCCATTCGATGCGGACCGTTCGGGACCTCCCGAGATCCATCGAGCCGTCCGGACCTCCTCGCTAAAACCCCGTCGCATCGGACCTCCTCGTTTAAATCGGATCGTTTAAGACCTCCCGGTAGATCTTGACCGTTCCGACCTCCCCTTCCTTAGATCTTACCGTTAAGACCTCCTTCGCTTGATCGTGCAATTAAGACCTCCCTTGGGAGATCTTAGCCGTCGGGACCTCCTCGGTGGTCTTAAGCGTAGGACCTCTCCCGAAATCTAGACCGTCGGGACCTCCCGAGAAATCTCGACCGCCCGGACCTCCTCCGTTGGATTGGAGTTCTAGGACCTCCTTAGTGCTCGGGACCGCGGATCTTGATCTGACGGTCACGACCTCCTAGGCGCGCGAGGAGCTCCTCTCGCGTGCGCTGTGCGCCCATCTGGTCGTAGCCGTTGGATCTCATCTCAACGGCCACGACCTCCCCTTTTTCGTTAAGCCGGCTTGGACCTCCCAGTGCGCGTGGACCTCCTCCGTACGGCTGCGCTGTGCTCCCGTGCTCCATAGCCGTGCGATCTCGGATCAACGGTCCACGACCTCCCTATCTTCTTTGGTTCGTTTGGACCTCCCCGAGAGTGTGCTTTCAAAAGTATTTAAGTCTTCAATTTTCAAACATGCATAACCTTGTCATTTTAACTCCTTTATGAATGACTCAAACTGCATTAGCTCTGTAATAGAGTAGGCTTTAATTTGAGGGTGACTTGAGGCTCTGTTCTACACTAGAGATGGGAATATGTTGTAGTGGAAGTTTAAATGAAATGAGGGTTAGAAAAATCACTTCAAAAATTGTAAAATGTATAACTTTTTGTGTATAACTCCAAATTGAGAAAACTCAAAGCGTAAAATCCCTCTGGTAATGTACTTTAACTTAGCATACGTTTTGTTCATATTAGTGCTCCCGAAAGATGAAATGTGCTAGTTTTACAACTTAGAAAAATCATAACTATTTCATTTTAACTCCAAATTGTGTAAACTCAATTTTGCTGTTGTTAGGATACTATTTCCTTCTCACCATAAAAATTCCAGGACTTAGATCCTTCTAGAAATTTTCTCCATGAACGATATGAGATAGGATTTTAGTTGATTTATCAAGTGAGCAAAATTGTTTTAGCCATAACTTTTGCATACTAAGTCTAAATGAAGAAATTATTGTTTCTAAAATTGTCTAAAATCATAATCGTGCTGTTGTACGAATTTCATGGTATTTGGAGAACTTTTGTTGTTGAGTTTTGTTTGGAGTTCTTGTTCTTATTTGGTTATCGTCTTTTCGCGTTAGGTTCCGAAGGAATTATTGTTTACGTGAGTGAATCTTCGCAGCAAGAAAGTGATCTCTGAGAAGGCAAGCAGTTTGATCATATCCACTCCATCCCATTACTTTTAAAATCTAATACTTTGTTTTACTTGTATGTATGCATGTTTTGTGTCAATGATTAATTTTGCGAATAGAGGTAGCTAATCCTATTGCATTGTTTCCTTAAATTGTTCACCCCGCCACTACCTTAGGAATATTATCCTCACCGCGAATTAGAGCCGGTGAATGATTTAGGGCCTCTTATTTATCTTTACGATATGATGCTTAGCAATGCTTAGTTACTGGTAGAATTGGCGGTTATCGACCTAGTCGATAGCCTTGATCACATAAAACATATTATCACTTATGATTTCAGCCTTGTGCCATGTTTACTTGTGAAAACTAAAACCTAAAAACAAAATGATTTAGACTTGGGCACAATAGTATGTTGGTGTGCTTCTGGGTGTGACTGGAATGGTGCCCGGTCATTAGGACCGAGTTACTTGCGCCACCGTACTGAGCATTTTGCGTGCTAACCACACTAGAGGGTATGGGACCTCTCTTGAATTAGTACTTTGGGAGGCATTAATTAATGAGTCGCTGGGTGTAGTTTATAGAAAAAGGATCACAAAGGCGAGACAGGGTGGTTCCTTTCTAGGTCCTCCACCCCGACCAGGGTCTTCCAAATGTCCGCTAGCTTTACCTAAATGGCTAATGACTCCGGCTTTGCTTGACTCCACCACAGCGTGTGGTCCTAGTGGCCCATTTCGTACTGGTCACTAAGGGTTAACCCCATACGTGCGACTCTTAATTAACGTATTTCATTGGAAACGTCTTGTAGGACTTAGCCGTACCGGCATACCAAAGGAAGTGTGCTTAATAGCTTGGCAAAAAGGCGGTCCGAAGTGTGGGTACATTGGTACACCCCTGCAGGGTTAAAACTATTCGAATAGCCTCGTCCTAGGTTATGGACACGCTCGGATACACCCCGTGAGAACTAGACTACAACATTTAATTAAAACTTGATGGGTTGGTATGAATGGATATTCATACTATTGTTGTGGTGACTAATGGGTTAGTCACTTCCAGGTTGTCCTTATTGTTGTTATTATTATTGTATCGCTGTTATTTCAATAATTACAAATAGTTTGTCAAATTGCTTTGAATCTATTACATTATTGCAATGAAAACTTGCTTTATGCTAAAAGTAAGTCCAGAGCCCCCTCCACTTAAATAAAGCTTGCATGTAGTTAATTATAGTTACATACCCTTACATCGAGTCTTGCAGTACAAAAACAATTTTTGTACTCGGTTGTTTTGCTTAATATTTTTGTTGCAGAGGAAGAAGGTGAGCCCCAAGGGCTTCCCTTTGTGAGATGTGCTGGGTTTGACGACTAGCTTAGCGGCGGTTGGTTGCCTTGTGGGTAAAGGCACACTAATTGGCTCTTTTGTTTATCGCCATCTTATGACACTTTTGCTTCATTTGTTCAATTGTTATTTAGTTGTCATTTGGCGGTTGGTCCTTGTTGTAATAAATCTCTATTATGTATGTCTTTTGTTAGACCTGTTGTATGGAATTGATGCATGATTTTGTAAGGAGGTGTGTATCTTTGTATTTAGGAAGTATACATATCTCGAGGCTTCAGCTTATTTGATTTGTGATGCTAGGACCAAAGGATGGTTAAGCATTGCAAGCCGAATAAACCGGGGTCCTCACATAAACTTTCAGGCCACTATTAACGTGGCACAATACGAAGGTTTGCTAGCTGGTATACGAGCCGCAAAAGCGCTCTCGATTCGACGACTACTCGTAAGAGGAGACTCTCAACTAGTCGTGAATCAAGTTGGAAAAGAGTACCAGTGCTCTAATCCAACCATGTCCCGGTATTTATCGGAAGTTCGAAAGTTAGAAAAACACTTTTTGGGCTTTGAGGCACAATTTATCCCTCGAAAGGATAATTTCCTCGCAGACCAACTGGCTCGTCTAGCCTCTTCTCGATCCTTGGTACCGAAAGGGGTGTTTCTGGAACAGCTTCAAAAGCCGTCTATAGTCGAAGAACTAGAGATGTCTCCTATAGAAACAGCCTCTCTAGAGTACGAAGATACATGGATGGCACCCATCTACGAGTATCTTGAGGCAAGCTTCTACCGACGACGATCTAGAAGCGATCGACTATCCCGAAGGCCAAAATGTATACTTTGGTCGAGGGTGCCCTTTATAAAAGAGGAACCCGGGGGGTGCTCATGCGATGTATTCCACAGAGCGAAAGATTAAAACTCCTTCATGACATACACGGAGGGATCTGTAGAACTCATGCTTCCTACAGAACACTGGTCGGTTAAGCCTTTCGACAAGGTTTTTATTGGCCAACAGCCCTCTACGATGCCAAAGAGCTGGTTAAAAAGTGTGTACAGTGCCAGTTTCATAGCCGGCAAATACACCAACCAGCTCAGGCCTTGCAAACAATTCCTTTGTCTTGGCCTTTTGCGACCTGGGGTCTAGATATCCTAGGACCGTTACCCAAAGCTCCAGGAGGTTTTGAGTTCCTTTTTGTGGCTATCGATACATTCACAAAATGGATAGAAGCTGAACCTGTAACTGGGATAACAACGGAAGCAGCAAAACGGTTCATGATGAGATGCGTGATCACTCAATTTGGAATACCAAGTCGAATTATCACAGACAATGGCAAACAGTTTATGAGCGCAAAATTTCAGAAATTTTGCGACGAGTTGGGAACTCGTTTGTGTTGCGCTTCTGTCGCCCACCCCCAAAGTAACGGGGCAGTCGAAAGAGCGAATGGCCAGATAATGAAGGGAATCAAAACCCGAGTCTTCGACCAGCTTGTCAAGCGCTCGGAGGCTTGGGTACAAGAATTACCTTCAGTATTATGGGCAATTCGTACGACAGCTAGCCGAGCTACAGGAGAAACACCTTTCTTTCTAGTTTTCGGTGCCGAAGCCATGCTTCCGCCAGAACTAAAGATCAGGTCAGAACGGGTCGACAAGTTTAACAACTCCATTCAAGAACAACTTCGAGCGGACGACATTAACCTGCTCGAGGAAAAGAGGGACCATGCTTTAATCCGTTCGCATTCTACCAACAAGCCCTGCGCAGATACTACAATCGTAAGGTCCAACCTCGCAGCCTCGCTGTAGGTGACTTGGTATTGCGGCTTATCCAATCCCATTCTAATCGGAACAAACTCTCCCCCAAGTGGGAATGTCCTTACACTGTGGTCGAAGTGACGCGTCCAGGATCGGTACGACTTGCAATGGAGGATGGCCATGTTCTCTCAATATCTTGGAACATTGATCAGTTACGCAAATTTTATGTGTAACAAGCTTCTACGACAATAAAGTATCAGGTTCTCCCTACCTTTTTTGTCTCTTTTTTGAAATTCGCTTTTATTTTCGACCATTTTTATATGCCCTTTCCTCCTGTACACTGGTCGGACAAAGGACAACACATCTAGTCGAAGTCTCTCCTCTCTGCATGTGGTCCTGCCCGCTAGAAGGAGCTTCCTAATGTTGCTCTGTTCTTTACTATAACAACCAGTACAACGTGTATTGGGCTAAGAAACATGGTCGAAAATTATTAAGAAAATTCATGTCACCTTAGCTTATTTTGAAAAAATAATCTAAGAAGAGTGCACCTTTTGAGATGCGTTCGACTACTTTTCAATTACCTTGATTGGTTTTTACTGGCCGAAGGAAGAAACACACCTAGTCAAAGCTTCTCCTTTCTGCACGTGGTCCTGCCCACTAGAAGGAACTTCCTAGCGTCGTTCCGTTTCCTACTTTTGCTGCTAGGACGACTTCGTCAGGAAAAAATGAAAACAGTCGGATGAACCCTTAAGGTCCTCTGGATGTTTGTTTTGCTCAAGTTCTCGTTATAAACTTGATTAATCTAGTCGGAGATGGTAACATCACCCATTCGAAGCCTTTTTTTCTCTGCACGTGGTCCTGCCCACTAGAGGGAACTTCCTAGCGTCGATCTGTTTCCACTCTTTCGACTAGTGCAAGATAGTCGATACTCGAAAACTATAAGTCGAACAAACCTCTCTGTTTTCAGTAACCCTTTCTTTACTACTTTCTTAGTTTATTCCTAATAAACTAAGTAAATAGTCGGGGGATAGGATAAAGTTATAAACATGACTTCATTTCTTAGTCTTAGTTTTTCCGAGTTATCATCTTACGAGTTACTAACTACTCTACGAGATGATTCGCAGGGAAAATGAAGAAGAAAGTAGGGATCACTCATATCTGGTCTGATTATTTCTTTCTTCTTCATCATCTTATGAGTTACTAACTACTCCATGAGATAATTTGCAGGAAAAAAGAAAGGATCATATATTTATGCGTCACAACCAAAAAGACTTGTCTTTACAAGAATGTATTACAAGACTACTTTGTTAAAGGAGATTCTATTTGCATCTCCTCTGCGACCTTATCGCCAACCGACTGCATCTCTTCGATCATCTTCTCTGCTTCAGACTCGGTGCAGTCGAAGTCGGCTTCAACAAAATGAGGATTAAGGTTAGGATCACGGGCCTTGAGTTTTGCCAAAACAAAGCTCACAGCTCCCTTGACCGCTTCCCTTATTGAATCATTCTGGTTGGTCTTCAGAGTAGACACGAACTCTTGCAGAGTACCGACCTGTTCCCCAACGGCACTCGTATGAGCAGCCATCCTGTCGTCGCGAGGAGCAACCCTCCCAGCACGAAGCCCATCGAGTACATTGTTCAGAAGTGAGATGTTATCTTGAATATTAATCTTCACTGATTTCGTCTCCTCCTGGGAATAAGTCGAAGCCTCGTGGAGCTGTTTTATTTCAATTAGTCGATCTGGAAAAAGTCAAGATTGATTAAATGAAACAATTCTATGAGAAGATAAATCAAGTTAATAGCGTGTAAAACTTCTACTTACCAGCTAATTGAGAACCCAACTTCTCAATTTCTTGATCTTTCTCCTTTGCAATGCGGGAGGTCTCGCGGACAACTAAGGACTTCTCCTGGACTTCAACCCGGAGAGACCCCACCTCGGCCTGAAGGGCCTTATTTTCGACTTCTTTTTCTGCAAAAGAATGAGAAGTTAAGAAAATGGAGATCAAGATCAAGGGCAGTCGTAGCCACACGTACTGTTTATTTTTTCCTGCAACCGCTTAGTTGCAGAGTTAGCCTCCTGAAGTTTCTTCAGGAGGTCAGTGGCTTTATCCCTTAGCCTTTTCGACTCGGCTTTTTCAAAGTCGAGTGAATCAGCCAAGGTCTTTTCGTCACTCTTAAACCTGAAAGGGTAAAGGGAAGACATGAACACACTTAAACAAGCGGTCGTAAGTATTTCTATGGCCCATGAGTGGTCGTAAAATATTCTACGATTACTCCCTAGTCGTAAGTTTTTCTACGACTAGTAACAAGTCGTAAGTCTTCTACGACAACCTCTTACGAGTACCGATTAAGTAATCAGAATGATTACAAGAATCGGTTACTCACCACCTCTCTGCTTGCTCGCAGAGTATGGCCTTCTCTTGTCGAAGTTTGACAAGTTGCCGATTGTATTCGCAAATCGTAGCGACTTGCTCCACGGCTCTCTACAAGGGAGAAAAACGATAAGAGAAAGAGATAAAACCATAAGTGAGTATCGATGAATACTTACGTTCATGTTTGACCAAGCAAACATGGAAACTATGCGTGATGGATCCTTCAGCCCATCCATCTCCTCGACTCGTTTCCACCAAACTCCCTCAAGTCGTTCATTATCAAAGACATCCCCGCAATTGGGAATGCTACTGCGGTGTGAAACTCGATCGTGAGATCGGTAGGCAGAAGATCCTACGATAGAGTCAGGGCCAAAGAAATCAGAGCAAAAGTTAAAGTACTGTTCTTCCTCTGACTCGGTGACGGGAACACCACCTGGAGGGCCGGAAGGAACGTCCTCGACAACCTCCTTACCGGCACGACGGTCAGCACTCTCGCTGCCACCGACCTTCGGTATCTCCCTCGAGGCCTCTGCCGCCTCTTCTTCAGTCTCTACAACAACCTCGGTTGTCGTAGCGACTTCGACATCCTCAGCGGTCGTAGCGACTTCAGCAGCCGCGACTTCTTCCGCTGCGGGAATGGTAGCCGAATTTTCAGCTACTACCGCGGTCACACCCTCGCCAGCTGAAGGGGTGACAGCGGGATTCTCCAGGGGAGCATCCCTGGGGGCTGAAAACGTTGGGCTAAAATCACAAAACGAAAGGTAAGTCAACTCATAAAAAACAAACAGTAAGTAGTTATTACACTTATGTTTTTTTTACGTACCTCTGCGCGCTGGACCTAACTCGAAACATGGGAGCAACCTTCCCGACAGAAGATTTCTTCGACTTCTTCTCAACCACTGCTGGTCAAGATGCACTCGGGACAACAGGAGTCGCCTCCTCCCGACTTCCCGGGTGGTCGAGATCAGTCTCGACCACCCTAAGGGCGCTGCTCCCCTCGGCCTCAGATCCCACCGGAGCAGCGGTTTCCTTCACAAAAGACAGGAAGTTCTTTCAGTTCTCCTTTTCTAGTTGTTTTATGAGGCCATGAGAAGCTCAAACTGCGAATGACTTGTTGTCGTAATAGAAGGGTACCTTAACCTTGCGGACCTTGCGCTTAAGGGCAAGGGATTGTAACATCCCAATTTTCTGAGTTTAAAAATCCTTTAAATAGTTAGTAGGGAAAAAAGTCACCATTTGGATTTATTTGAATTTAAATTCAACAGCTTAATATTGGAATATTGGACTTTACAATAAAAAATATTTAATGTGAATAATCCCAACTTGAACAATAGCCAAAACTATTTTATTTGGGTTCCTTGTGCTCAGATATATTTTCTAGATTTTTCTAGAATGTTTCTCAGTTCATTTGCTATTTTTTTTTTGCTTATTGGAATTTCTGGTATTTTCTAAAATAGAAAAGCTATTAAAATCTCAAAAAATCCTCTCGGGCCGAATCCCTTTCCTCTGGCTTGTTTTCTTTCTTTCCGGCCCAATCCCGTGCGAGGCCCAGCTCCCGCGCGCGCCCGCCTCTGTGCCACTGATATGTGGGCCCCACACGTCAGGTCTTCGTCCCCGCGCCCGGCTTCTTCCTCGCGAACGGCCGCGCCTGTCCGCCATTGCCGATCTCCGAGTCCCGTACGACAACGCGAGATTTCTAACAGAACCCCTCCTAGAAAACGCGTAGAATCTTATCCTCTATCTCCCCGCATCCTTCCGGATCAAAATCTTATCTCGTTTCCGTCTCTAACTATGTTTTTCCCGCGAGGTCATCTCGGACTCTTTTAGGGTTCGTCGCCGTACGCCACCATAGCCCCTCTCGGCACCTATAAAAGGCACCCTTGGGTTCGCCCTCTCAACCGCAACCCAGAGCCGCCACCCTCACCTCCTCCCGAGCCCTAGCGCCGCCGTAATCGGAGTTCTAGGGTTTTCGGCCGCGTTTCGTCACCGTCGAATTGCGCCGCCGTCGTCGTTGCCACACCGTCGTGGAGCACACCGACGTGTTCCTTATCACAGCCTCTACCTCCGGGAGCTCTCGTCGTCGCCAAAACCTTGCCGGGGCCAACGTCCGACAATACCGAAGCCCCTCCGCCGCTCTGAGCTCGCCGCCGGTCGCCACCGTCCACCCCAAGCACCCGGCGTTGCACCAACAGGTTCGCAATAACCTCAGCTACATGCCAGTACCACTCACTGCCGGTGGATCGCCGTCGTTCGCCGTTGTCATCGGTTCCCGAGCGTCGCCGCCTGCTGGTCCGACGTGTCACGCCGCGTGGCTCGCCACCTCAGCGCCGGTGCCGACGTGTCGTCTCGCGTTGCATCCATGTCAGCCGCACGTGTATGCCCGAGTCAGCATCTCGGTCAGCAATCGCCGCTGACGTGTCGCGCCAAGACTGGTCCAGATCCGATCCAAGTGGCAGTCCACGGTTTCCAGATCCCGAGGCTCGGCGGGCTTAGTCCACCGTGAGCCGTGTCTCTGACATGTGGGTCCCACATGTCAGTAAATTCTTTTTATTTCTTTTATTTCCGAAATTCCTTGCTGACGTCAGCATTGCGCAATAATCCGATTTTCATTTAGAGAAATAATTCGGAAATTCCAGAAAATCCAAATTATGGTTTCTTTTATATTTAAAACTTCCAGAGGCCATAACTTTTGCATCCTAACTCCGATTGAGCTCATTCAAATTTCTAAATTTATCTAAATTCGAGCTCTATTTATCTGAGATTTTTATTTAATTTTTGGAGCTTGTTTTGCCTCTGTTATTTATTTGTTTTTTTATTTATCTCGTTTGCGAGTAGACGTCGATTCGTCGAGGAATGTTGGAGAAGAAGGAGCACCCCAAGATCAAGACCAGTACATAGACCTTTTCCAAGGCAAGTCATATCTTTGATCATCTTGAACCCAGTTTTCAAATTACTTTGTGTTAAAGTATTGCATTTTATTTTAATTATGTATTTAAATGTTTTGGGTATAGTTATTATCCAATTTGTTATCACACCTTGGCCTTGTATGTCATATTTTCTTGTCACCCTAGATTGGTTATTAGTTGGTAATATTATAGCACCAACGTGGGCTGGTTAGATGCGAGTACAATTGCTTACTCATGCTACGAGTCTCACATCTCATGAAAATTGCAATTATTAAATATGACTAAGTGACTATGGAACTTTGTGTAAAACTGTGTGCTATGTGTTATTACTTCGTGATGGCATGTGTTGCACTAAAACCAACTGGATGGTAAAGGATTTAGATTAGGGCAAGTGGTGGAAGCTGTGTGATATGGTGGACTATGTGATGGGATTGATAATCCTTGTGATTTAGTTAGAACATGGAAGTCTTGCCTTGGTTAATTAAGGACTTAACTTTGTGCGCCATTGAACTGAGCCTTACTGTACGACCACATGTCTGGTATGGGACGGGCCTAACTTAGTAAGTTATGGATTCGGCATTGATGTTCGTGTGGATAGGTTAGGTGTGTGACAGGTGGAGGTGTGACTACTTAGTGGTTGCATCGCGGGACGGTTCGCCATATCCCTGTCCAGCGGTGTGTGTTATACTAATTCTATGTGAGCTGGTATAGCGAGAAAGCACATCGGGAATGTCAATGTTTGAGATGAAGTTTCCGAACTGTTTTGTTATGATTAGTGCTTGCTACACTAGTTGTATCTTGTGGGTAAAGTGTACAACCTATGCAGAGTGTTAAATCAATCTATTCGAATAGCCGCGTCCGCGGTCATGGACATGCTCGGAGATTTCACACGAGGGGTAGTTTTCATAAAAATGTTTGGGATGGGAGCTATATGACCTCAATCATATGGCTATGTGAAGTAATCTGCTTAGCTTTGTGTCTTTGTGGAAACAATTGTTAAATTACTATTGTCTATTTGTTTTGAATTATTGTTTCCAATCTATTACTTGTATTCAATTGCAAATGTTGCTTTTACGCAAAAGAACCACATAAACCTTTTCTTTTGGAATAAGCCTGCATCTATAAACTGCATTTTGTGGTATGATTTGCGAGTACGGTTGTGTCTACACCTGCTTTCGAGGAGGAGTTCGCCGAAGGTTGCTGATCGTTAAGGTCTGAATCCCAGTCGGTTGCCTGTGGTGAATTGATGGGATCTACGCTGGAGTTATTTCCGTTCCACTGCTGCTTTATTCTCTATTAGCCCTGCGTGGCTTAATAAGTGTAAACTCGAACATAAGGTCAAAACTCTTATTTGTTATGTAAACTAATCGTTTACTTTATTTATCGTTTGTGTGGATCGATATTTACCTATGTTGACACTGTGTGCACTAGCGTGATCCTGGACTAGTGCAGTATACACAGAGGGTTCCGTAATCGTACTCGGGTCCCAGCAGAGGTGGTATCAGAGTCATACTGACTGTAGGTCTTGACCTTAGTTAGATTGGCCGTCCTTAGAGTGTCCAAACTATTTTCTAAAGGAAAAATTAACTTGCAAGGTTAATTAATTGCTTAACTCTTCTCATATCTCTCTCGACTCAACTATTGCTATGATTTTTTCTCTCCCCGCTGTTTTAAAGTTGCTCTTACCCTCTTCATCTGTCTTGACAGATGCCTCGTCTCCAGAGCTATCGTGAGCGCACAGCAGGATATGCCGCTGAGCTTTAGAAGCTACTTCAGGTTCTTGGAGGCTTTGATCGTCCGTTGTACGTCGGCAACAACTGGATTGTGAATAGACAAAACCGTGGAGTGATCTGTCGTCTGACGATCTACGCCAGGAGAAACGACAAGGCGAGCCAACCTTCGCACATCTCTGTGAGGAAGATCACTTGGCTGGAAGGCATCCAGGAGTCGTCGCGCTTGGCCATGCTACGTATCTGCAACATCTACGCACGGGAGCTCCAAGACACCGTCTTCGTTACCACCCGTAGCTGCGGTGTGGATCAGCCGAAGACGCTACCCATCTACGAAGGAGAGAGCAATGCTACAGTCGTGCACCTCGCTCAGTTTGCAGTTGCCCAAGAGGAAGCATTGGAGAGGACTATCACGAGTGGATCATGTCTATGAGGCGTTGCGCAGAGTCAAGAGAAGGTCGCCACGCCGCAAGCGATTCTCTACGACCGTGATGACGGTAGAAGAAGACCACGAGGAGGATCACAAGAAGATCCGGAGGAATGCCCAGTTGAGCGTAAGAAGACGCAGAGCCGAGGAGCGGTGAGCGGTTGCACAGGAACGGATCTGCGCGCACAGCCTGTGGCATCGAGATCGGCTTGCCAAGATGCCGCTCACTCCGAAGTCTCTGACCATCGTGAGCGCCGCCGAGGCTGTGGAGGCTTTCTCGAGTAGTTGGTCTTAGTTTCAGCTTTGTTGGTTTAGCCAGTTTCAGTTAGTAAGTCGCCCTTTAGGCGGTAGTTTTTGTGCTTAGGTCGTTGTTTCTTTTGTGTGCGAGTATGAGCTGCAAAGGCCTATAGGCATTTGTTGCAGCCATGCTAAGACCCTAATTAATAAAAGTATTTCGTTTGAGTTTCTTGAGCTGTGTTTTGTTGGGTTTAACCTACCCCCTCTGCTTTGTTCTTAACTTATCTTGTGCTTGCTACCTTATCTAACCCATGGAGCTTCATCAGATGGTTCAAACTCGTCAGACTGCTGCAAGTGGTTCCGGCACCCCAGCGCCAAGGGGTAATGAACAACCAGCCGCAGGAGTAGTTCCGCCACAAGCACCCCCAATTGACTTGCAAAACTTTGGAGCTTTCATGGCAGCACAGACTCAGCTGATGAATACTATGATGAATCAGATGCAAGCAATGAGCAACCAGAACAACAACAACAACAACAATCAACAGTATGGAGCCCCAGCTGCTCATGGTCACCATGGACCGTCTAAACTCGCGGAGTTTATGAGGACCCGTCCACCAACATTCTCTAGACACGTCTTCCCAGTGGAGGAAGATGATTGGCTCAGGGTCATTGAAAGAAAGCTGCTGATCACCCAGTGCAGCGATTGTGAGAAGGTTTTGTATGCTACTCACCAGATGGAGGCCATAGCCGCTGAATGGTGGGAAAACTTCTGTGCCGCCCATGAGACGCCACAGGATATTACCTGGGAAGAATTTTTACGTAGCCTTTCGCCCGATTATCATGTGCGGAAGGTATTATCGATCTGAAGAAGGATGAGTTCCGCGCTCTCAAGCAAGGAGCTATGTCAGTGCCTGACTATCTCAACAAGTTTTCTCAGCTAGCTCGCTATGCAGCAGAGGATGTAGCCACGGATAAAGCTCGCGAGTCGCCTCGAAAGAAATTTGAACATGGATCGCAAGTCACTGATCGCCATACTTTTTCTGACTTTCAAGAGCTGGTCAATAAAGCCTTTGTTCTAGAGGACAAACACAAGGAACTGGAAGATAACCGCAAACGCCGGATGGCTCAGCAAGGGAACCATCAATCACAGCAGAGGGCAAGAACAATGCCATCACAGTTCAATCGGGTTCCACATGGGAGGAACTCGTGCCTTCAAAGGGCTAATTCGGCGCGTGATGAAGTCCTTCACCACGTGCCAGCCGGTGAGCCCCTCCGCCCTCAAGTCTTTGACAACTTGGATATAGGGGGCTATCCGGTCGAGATTACTGGGAGTCGAGTCCCAGGAAGAAGACCGCTCGACGGTCTTTCCGGCGAATGAGAGACTATCTTCCTTGGTAACCTCCTAGTAAAACCACTTCTTCTTCCACCCCGCCATGACGACCGGGTAAACATCTGAATGTACTCCTTCGACTTACCGTCGTGGAGCTTCAGACCGCAACTACCGGCAATCCCGGCTTGACGAGCCATTCCGTAGTAATACTGAAAAAACTCGAGGTCCGCCGGAATCCCCAGGTAGGCCTCACACAAGTACACGAACACGCTCAACATCGTGATGGAATTAGGACCAAGGTTCACTAATTCCACTCCGAAGTGCTCGAGCACGAGTGTGAGGAAGGGGTGAGCAGGCAATCGGAGACCGCACTCACAGTACGCTTGGAAAACTGGAATCTGGTCTTCCTCTCCCGACGGCCAATGCTGCTCATTCGCCGCAATCCACTTCACGAGAAGTCCCTCGGGGATCTTCTCGGCGGTGACCAGAGCGGTCATCTTGGCATCATCCATCTCCGACTCACCCACTCGAAGCGATCGAGCCATTTTCTCTCAAGAGCGGGAAGAATTAGATTTGGGAAAGCTCCAAGCAAGTGTACGGAATCACCGCGTGCGGAAGAGGCGAAAGCAACAAAGCTGTTTGGTGAAAAGGTAAGAACCTAAGTCTTACCTCCACGGCCCGCTTTATAACCACGCGCAGAACTAAACGCCGTGGAATCCCAACAGTTTCCACCGCCGGAATTGCTCGACGGACAGGCTTTTAACCTGCCCGTTCGAAAGTCCCAAGACACTTTTCACACCTCAAGTGAAATTACCATCTTGACCCCTGGGTCAAATGAAAAGCCGATCGAAAAAGTTTTGCTTCCGATCATAAGGCCACGATTGCTCCGGGGTCGTAAGATATTCCACGACTATTCAGCAATCGTAAATATTCTTAACAAATTACCTCGATCAAAACATATTCCTGGTCGAGAGAAACATATGTTGAAGAGTTTTTTCCTTCAACATCCTTCTTACGACCTCCTGATAGTCAAAAGATAATCTACGACCCTTCGGTCAAAGTAAGCTATTTTCACTTAAAGCTGGGGGGCTAGATGACGAGGATCTAATAATCCTTATTTTATTATTCCATAATAATGTAATATGACGTCACATGGCGTACCCCTTAATATTATAAGGGATGAACAAGACAGGTAGTCGTAAGTTCTTCTACGACTACCCCCTAGTCGTAAGCACTTCTACGACTATAGTGTAATCGTAAGTCCTGCTACGATTATGTCCGGTTGTAAGTCTTTCTACGACCAGTACCAGTCGTAAGCCCTTCTACGACTACCCCCCTAGTCGTAAGTTCTGCTATGACTAGCTCTGCTACGACTTCTTCACGACCAGCTGAGTCCACTTGCCAGAAGGCCCATTTAATGGTGAGAATCCAAGCAGTCAAAATATGTAGTTATGCCCAACATAACTGCAGATAATTCTCCACTATCTCTGATTGATAACCGTTTGACAGTATGGGGAGGTTACTAATCCAGTAATTACTCTCATTATTACGCAATAATGAGCGACTAATTAGCCTGGAACGACAACAGTCACCACCGCCTAGTATAAATAGGTGTCTTTTGAAGATAGAAAGGAGAGGCTTTTTGGGGAGACAGTTAGTAAGACCCTCAGCTGATTGTAATCCAGATACCCAATATAAGATACACAGGAGTAGGGTTGTTATTCTCTCCTGAGAAGGCCCGAACCTGTATAAAAATCCTTGTATCTCTTTTGTCTGCGTGATCAATTGTGGAGACCCCCGGATCAAACAATCTTTACGTAAGATCGGTTCTAAAACACCGACACTATCCAACCTAACCAAAATAATGACTTCAGGTCTTTAGTGCATAGTAAAAGAACTACAAAATTACATACGACTAATTAGATATGGCGAGTTAATTACGACTAACTAACTACGACTATTTAATTAAGCCTAATTAATTACGACTAATTAATTATGGCTAACTAACTGCTAGTAAATAATTATGACTAACTAACTACAACTAGTTAATTATGACTACATTAATTACAACTAACTAATTTGGACACATTAATATGACTAATTAATTACTACTAAATAATTAGGACTAATTAACTACTACTATTTAATTAAGCCTAATTAATTAGGACTATTTTAATTATGACTAACTTACTGCAAGTAATTAATTACGAGTAATTAATTCCGCCTAAACTAAATACGAAAAATTATTTATGACTAATTAATTACCACTAAATAATTAGGACTAATTAATTACAATTAATTAAAACTATTTTAATTACGACTAATTAACTGCGAGTAAATAATTACAACTAACTAACTATGACTAATTAAAATAATTACAACTAACTAACTATGACTAATTAATTACAACTAACTAACTATGCCTAATTAATTACAACTATATTAATTGTAACTAACTAATTTGGACAAATAAATTACGACTAACTAACTACGGCTAATTAATTACAACTAAATAATTTAACACTAACTATACAGTTAATAAACATAATGTATACGAGAAAATTACCTCTAGAATATCTTCACTTGATGTCGAACTAACTATACTAAAACAACCGCTAAACATTTCTCTAAACAATCTCAAATCGACAACGAAATCGGAACTAATTTCGACCGATCGCGATGCCTCTCGCTCGATCGATCCTCTCTGTCTCTCTACGCAGAGCAGAATGGTTTTGTTATGGAGAAATGAGAGCATATCACCGGGTTTTATAGCCGCGCGACCGACGACGAAGCGACGGGCCAAAATCCGATTCCCTCCCACGGGCGGCGTGTTGGGTTTTTCGCGCATGCGGGGGACAGCGAGAATTTGGGTTGTACCCGAAATCATGAATTTTCTTTCAAAACATAAAAAAAAAACCACATGGAATGGTGTTGGGGCATCCATGCCCCGACACACGGATTAAGGAGATATGGCCCTAGGGGCACGATGTATCCTAGAACGGCCCCCTGGGGCACGGTGTATCCTAGTACGACCCCTTGGGGCACGGACTAGTATATGTGACGCGTTCACATGATTTTACGGTGTTTTTTTCGATTTTGATTTGACGAGGAGGCTAAATTTACTAATTCGCAAGTCAACCGTGCCGAAAGGCCGGCGGCGGCTTGCCCCAATCCTGACCTCCGTTTCTATGAATTTTTTGCCGATACGGTCGTTTTTTAAACCGTAATTACACTTATGACCGGTTTGAATTGGTATTTGCAAAAATAGCACGTCGGGCGCATGGTGAGCCCGCGCCTGCGCTGAGAGGCCGACGCGTGCGCCATGGGCGCACGCTCACCCTGCGCCCGGGCCAACTCACTCCCGCGCCCCGCCACCTCAACACCTCCCGCCACGTCGGCGCGCCCCGCCCGCCACCTCACCGACCCAGCCCGCCTCCACGTGGACGCCACGCCCGGCCCTCTCCACGCTTCCCGCGCGCAGCTCGGCCGCGCCACCTCGATCGCTCTCGGGCGCACGGTGAGCTCGCGCCGCCTCCACGTGCCGCTCCCGCCCCTTGGCGCCCCTCCACGTGCCGCCTCCCGCCGCTCCTTGCCCACCACTTGCCGCTTCCTTCGCGCCGCCGTCCCGCCGCGCCCACGTGCCGCCCCGGGCGCAGGTGAGCTCGCGCCGCCTTCGCTCCCGATCGCAGTGGTCATCTGCGCAGCACCTCCCGCCTCCACGTGTAGCCGTAGGCGTAGGTTAGAAGTTAGTTAATTAGGGTTAGTCGTAGGTTAGAAGTTAGTTAATTAGGGTTAGTGATAATTAGGAAAAGTTTGTGATAATTTTAAAATATAAAAATAAGTTCAAAAAATTACAAAAATGTTAATAAAACTGTTAATTTTTTTATATAAATTTAGCATAATTTTATTTGTTTAGATTTTTTATTGCTAATCGATATAATTGTGTCATTCTAATATGTGTTGATTGCAAAGATTTGAATCAATCCTCTTCATTTCTGTGCAGACCCTCCTCCCTCCATTTGCAGAGGCCCTCCATCCTCTATTTGCAATGTGTGTTGATTGTTCGAGCATTTGAACCATTTGCGTAAGCCCTCCATCCTCTATTTGCAACAGTGTTGATTGTTTAGATATTTGAACCAGGCCCTGTCCATGTGTTGATGTTAAAAGATGTGAAAGCATCGATCCGTCACCCCTTGTCTCTTATCTCAAATCATTGTGCGCCAAAATTTATGGCTTAATTTATGCCAAGACGGTAACAATTCTCTTTAAGAGCATGGAGGAGAGAGCTAGCGGATTGCATTCATAGTCGCCATTTGTTCTTTTAGTAGTTCATTTCATATCGACCGAGCTCGTGGCAGAGAAGGAGAAGCCAACCAGAGAGAAGTTGAAATCGTCCGAGCACCTAGAGAAGGTAAGTGTCATTCGCATTCGGCTATAGTTTTAGGTAGTTTTAGCAATGTAATTAAAATGTGATTAGATGAATTGTAGTTTGTTATTATAGAAACTGAGTAGTTATAGGTGTGTAGTCGGTGTATTTTGACTTAGTGTTCGAACATAAAATTGGAAGATTTAGTGTGATTAGCACGTAATTAGAATACTTAGTAGTTAGCAATGTGATTAGCCTGTAATTAGTTGAATTAGCGGACTTATTGTTGTTAGTGTTGTAAATTTTAACTCGTGATTTACATAGTGTGAGGAGCTTTTGTAAAATATTAAAATATTTGGAGGTCGTTAAACAAAATTGAAATAGAGTGTTAGCATAGCGCACTTAGAATTGAAACGAAATTAAAAGTTGAGGAGGCGAGTGTGAGTAGACTTAGCAAAGTCCTCGTCTTTTCAATTAGTTGACTTAGCAGACTTATTGTTGTTAGGGTTAGTGTTAGTATGAGGAACCTGACTGTAAAATTTTAAATTTTTAACTCGGTGTTAGCAGAACATGCACTATAGCTTAGAATTGTGTTGGTTTCTTTTTATTGTACTTTAGCAGAACATGCACTATAGCTTACAACATGCAGGGAGCCGTGTAGTATCGCGTGTTATGCGATTTTATTTTACTATATTTGTACACGTATTTTGGTTGTTATGTGTGTACTTGGGATGTTACAGAGCTGTCACGTCTTGCTTTGGAGAGTCTTGTCTTTTCGGTCTGAAAAGCTGAGGAGGCAGAGTGTTGTCACGTCTTACTTTGCAGGGAGCTGTCATGTCCTACTTTGCAGAGTCTTGTCTTTTCGATCTGAAAAGCTGAGGAGGCAGAGTGTTGTCACGTCTTACTTTGCAGGGAGTTGTCACGTCTGTCTCACATCTACAAGCCTCACCGCTGCGGGCTATAAATGCACGCCCACGCGACGAAAGTAGGACCACGACCCTCTAAACCGTAGAAAGAAAACCTTCTCCGTCTTGCAAGAACATACCATGGCAGGCATTTAAGCAATGGGACCATTCCAACCGGGGTCGCCAAAGCAAGATCTTCCCCTTCAAAGGAGGGAGGACTTTGGGCCTAACTACCCGTTGATGCCGAACAAGCGTGCTCAACCGGTATGGCCAAATACTGGACACAGCGGGGACGTCGTGCGTGTCTTGGACGGCCCTTTCGATGGCGACGACGCTTCTTCCGATGCCCACACTCTCGTACAATTAGTAAGTTGTTTCTTTTACGCATCGCTAATAGAGCCTCCTTGTTAACCCTCCTTTCCAGCAGATGGTGAAATGCGACTTTGTCCGCTGGATCGATCCTCCCCATGAACGACATGTTGCAATGTACGTGGATAGATTGTGGAATCGAATCTTTGAGTTGGAGGCACGGATTGACGATCTCAACGAGGAAAACGATGACCTCCGCCACAGACATCACAATGCGAGAGGGGCAACGAGGAGGTCGTAAACATAGGAAGTTCCTATGATCCCATCTTCTTTGCCACAACCCTAGCTGCATATGTGCGTGCCACTACAACGACGGCAACCCACGTCTGAGGCGGCCCCGTGAACAACACACTATGTGGGTAGCGCGAGACACCATCTACCACTAGGCACGACCAGATAAGCTTGTACCTCCGTACTCGTCCCCTTATTTACGCAATTATGTTCAATCTCGTGAACCATGTAACTTAATGGTCGATGCGTCATTGTGGTTGCCTTTTATCGAGTGGATTGCTTCATGTCATTGCTATTGCCTTTTATTGAGTGGACTGCTTAATGGATGCATCGCGTGCATTGCATATCGACATCTCCAATGGACTTGCAATTTAGCATTTTTTATACATTCCAAGTAAGGGAAAGTATAGCATATTTGGAACCATGAAACCCTAATATCCAAAACCTGAAATCCAAATATCGAGACATAACAAGCAAGACAGAAAAACTTGAAATTACGACACTGAATAACGACCGGACGAGCTAGGTCTATTGGGACAATCCTTCATTGGGTGCCCAGTGGTCTTGCATATCCCGCACTTGATTGTGCGCTAACACCGCACGCTGACTAGCATCCATGTCATTCGAAGCCGCCCGTCCGCCGCCTTCCTATTTTCTTCAAGACTTTGTTGGGACCCCATTGCTCCATGTCAATAAAGATCCTTATAGTTCATTTCAAGCCATACGAGTGAAACTCTCCACTCCATGTACCGAATAGGTGCTTGCATGTCGTAGTACTCGAGATGTATGGTGTGGCCATCGCCGCATTTGTGCACATGCCTTGTACACGTGCGAGCATGGCTTGTGGAGGAGCCGACATTGCGGTGCATGTCGCCACATCACCCAAGGTGCATGCCTGCTTTCTTTCCCCCTTGCATGATTGTTGGCGTATTTACGCCGAAGCTTGATCTACGCACTTTACGCGAGGCCGCCGATCACCGGATGTCGTGCATTGGGCCTTCTCCATCTTCCGGTCCATGTGTCTCGCATGTTCTCGGACCATCGCTTGCCTTCGTCCATCATGCCGGCTTGGTCTGCGGTGGCTCTATCGATTTAAATAAATAACCAACGGTCGAGTCCATGTCTCTGAGCGA
Organism: Ampelocalamus luodianensis; assembly: GCA_036346255.1. NCBI lineage: Eukaryota > Viridiplantae > Streptophyta > Magnoliopsida > Poales > Poaceae > Ampelocalamus > Ampelocalamus luodianensis. Next base: position 16,893,441 of record CM070622.1, on the reverse strand, counting down.
TCGCGGTGATAGGGAGGCGCGCACACCTTTGAGGATGCTATTGTAGACCTCGGACATGTTGGTCGACATAATCCCGTACCTCGCACCATCTGTGTCATAGAGGAGGGACCATTTCTCCAATTCAGGAGCGTGGCCGTTAATCCACTCGGAGAAGCTTATGGTGCTGCTGGGTTGCACCCCCTCCGGAGTGGACTCCCTTGTATGCCTCGTAGTCCGGTGTTCGAGGTCTCTCCAAATAGACTCAAACTTCCGCTCTCAGTTACTGCCAGACACAATGCTTTGAACGTCTTCATGAGTTCCCCGATCGCGAACCGCGTGAACAAGTTAGATGCAAGATGCCTCATGCACCACCTAGATTTCATGTCGTTCCACTGGTGAGATGGATCCGTCGAATACTGCATGGTGTTGATTGCCGCCAACAACCCAGCATTGCGATCTGTGATTAGGCAGATGGGGCGGTCCCACCACCGCCTCTTCACGTTCTTTAAGAACCACGGCCGGTGGATGTGTTCTCACTTCACAATGGCAAATGCCACGGAGAAGCTAGCCATTCGCGATAATCCGCCACCGCGGTGAGGATGGTGCCCTTGTACCTCCCTCAGAAGGAAAGTGCCATCCATAGTTAGCACGGACAGCGGAACTTGAAGCCCCGATGGCTCGAGCGAAGCCCGCAACACCCGGCCCATGAAGCGTGCTGGGCCTTTGCTAGCATCTTCATGGTCAAGCTTGTTTATGTACGCGTGCGCGGTTTGATTCGCAACCGTGAAGCAATCTCGCGACAAGGTTGTACGCCTCTTCATTATGTCCCGCACATAGTCGATGACCTTACGCTTGGCTCGTCGGACCTTCCGTAACTAGCTGGATAGCCAACCTTATTGGCGACAAGCATCAACGGCTTAGGGAGATAGAGCGTCGCCAACTAGGTGCGTGATGAGGTTTGCAACATATGTGGAAGTCACGTTAGATCTTTGCCGTGACTCGCTAAGCTCCCAAGTGTGGTCGATCAACTCCTTGGTGTGGATTGGTGAAGATCTTTGCTCGGCGGCGTGCGGGAGCATCCATCTCGCACTTCTTGCGTACTTTACAGGTTGGTTGGTGCACTTTCGGTTTTGCGGTGATGGGCGGGGCATGCCGTGCTAGCTTGTTGCGGCCCCCTTGTCGAGAAGCGCCCAACTAAGTGTCGCGTGCATTGCAAACCCCATGGACTTGAGCCAAGTAAGGAAAGTTCTTCATGAAACCTAATATCCAAAACAGTATCGAGCGAACGCATTACGCGATATCATCAAGTCTTGATGCCCGGTCGCATATCACGCACTTGACGGCATCGCGTTTGCATCCATGTGCGCCCGTGCACCATCCGTTTCTTCAAGACTTTGTTGGGACCCCATTGCTCCATGTCGTCTATGTCCAAGCCATCGAGTGACTCCCACATGTACTAGAATAGTGCTTGCATGTCGTAGTACTCAGAGATGTAGGCACGACCACCATGTTTCACGAGCGATCGCGGTGATAGGGAGCCGCGCACGCGAGGATGCTATTGTAGACCTCGGACATGTTGGTCCTCGACCATTTCTCCAATTCAGGAGCTTGGCACAAAATTGCTTTGAGCGTCTTCATGAGTTCTGGCATGCGAAGCGCATGCCTCATGCACCACCTAGATGTGCGTTCCACTAGTGAGATGGATCCGTCGAATCATGGTGTTGATTCCGATCGGCGTTCTTTAAGAACCGGCCGGTGGATGTGTTCTCTCTCTCCACAATGGCAAATACCACGCGGAGATATTCGCATCGGCCGCCACCGCGGTGAGGATGGTGCCCTTGTACCTCCGCCATCCATAGATTGCCGCCATCTTTCGCGGGGTTTGATTCGGCAATCCGGTGAAGCAATCTCGGCACAAGGTTATGCGCCTCTTCGTATGTCCCGTACATAGTCTCGATGACCTTACGCTTGGCGCTCGTGACGGACTTGGGGAGATAGGCGCGTCGCCACAACTAGGTGCGCGCTTGCTCCCAAGTGTGGTCGGCTTGTAGAGGCCTCGCATCATCGTGGTTTCCGATGCCCTTGTCGAGGAGCGTACGAAATTTACGACACCATAGGCTTCCGTGAATGGCTTGTCAGGTAGATACTGCGTGGCCGAGACAATCGTTTTGGCCATGTACGCTCCATGCTATGCTTCCATTCACCTTTTCGGTATGTACAGGTATGTGTGGGAAGACCCTAGTGGTTGTAGTTGGACTGGCCTCCTAGTGCGTTGTGGACATGTAGCTGGGCTGGGCCTGTGTGCGGCTGTGTTGTTTGATTATTTGGGTTGTACACTTCACGGCCAAACAGGCGAGACGGCACGGGTAGTACTAAAACATGCTTATGCCCGTTTACCCGGTAGATAGCACTGTGCATCCACGAGCGTGCCCACTGCCCACAGGCACTAAAACAAGAATAAACATCCGCCTCTATCAGCTAATCTACCCACGGATAATGGGAAATGAGCCAGATCGCGATCCCTAAACACGATGCATGTGCCAGGTACGCTGGTGCCTTACGAGAGGTGGCGTGCCACTGAGAAATACGGCTGGAAAGGACGGGCCAGTTGGTCATCGAGCCAGCGCGCCCACTGAACTACGCGCCGTGGAGAAAGTGGTAAAGCCAAGTCGAGTCCACCTACCCGGCCGCCTCCTTAGCATCGTCTGAGTCTCTCTCGATGCGACGTCCACCGAAACGCGCCTAGCTTTAATGTTGTTACCTCGAACAATTTGCATTAGATCGTAAACTGGTGACCAATATGATATGGTATCGATTCGACGAATGAATATTCGGAGGTCTTTTAGAATTAGAACTACAGAGATCGATACAGGGATTTAAACAGATTCAAGTCTTCTCTGAAAAGAATAACAACCCTACTCTTGTGTCATTTTATTGACAGTGATTATTACAACCAGAGAGAAAACTAGAGCCTAATGTATTCTCCTCTTTATCTGCCCTGATCTTCTCTGACCTGAGCCTTTATATGACGCATGAAAGGGTGGTAGTTTTCTCTAGGCCAAGAGGCGTCTCAACATTTCATATAATGAGCACGTTGATGGGAGTTACTGGTAGAGAGTTATCACCTATGTCATCTGGCGGTTATTGTCAGAGACAGATGCGAATTACGTGCAGTTATTCCAAAGAATAACAGCTTAAGATAAGTGCCCTGTGTACTGAACACAGTGCGCAAGAGTCCTTAACTATTTGAGCCCACATGGCTGCAGGCCTTATCGACTACAAGGTGGTCGTGGCTAACCTGGTCGTAGAAAGTCTTACGACCATACAGTGGTCGTAGAAGATCTTACGACTATGAGATAGTCGTAAAAGGGTTTATGACCATGAGGTGGTCGTAAAAGGGCTTACGACCATAAGGGTGGTCGTAGAAGGACTTACGATCACTCAATTAAGCTTCTCTTATGAACGCTAAGGGGTATACTTAAGTACCATGTGATGGTTTTATCTATCAATAATAAGAATTACAGATAAATAATAAATTGAGAATTATTGGATCCTCGTCAATGGGTAATGCTACATGTCCTACGTCTTATGCATCGGACGCCTCACTCCACTGAACCAACTACATCCTAAAAAAGATACAAGCCCACTGGGTTTTCCCATCCACTTGAGCATTCATTTTTTACCATGTTTCTTGCTCTCCCCAAAATCCCCCCCCAATCCGCCTCAGTGCCCCGCCGCTGGTCGCCTCGCCTTCGCGTCCGGCCTCCTCCATTGCGCCCTAGCTGCACCCATCACCCCTTGCCCGGCTGACTCCACAGCGCCCCCACTGCCCCACGCGCCTAGCCACACCCACACGCACAGCCTCCCTACATCCGGGCCTCCCCTCGCCCGACCACCTCCTCCGTCGTGGTTGTCATGTTGTCGAAGTTTAAGGTCGAGCGCATCGGCGCCGTCAACGACGGCGAGGCCAATGAGTTGGTTGTTTGTTTGTTGTTATATGATTTTCTTATTGCAATAGGTGATTTGAGATGTTAGGCACTGTATTTTTTAGTGTTGTAGTAACAAATTATTGAAAATGAGTTTTTCAAAAAAATTGAATGTTGCAATTGTCACTGGTTGTTGTACAAATGAAATCAAAATATTTAATAAGTTAGACTCAAATGTTTGGCCTATTGAGACGTCTGATACCTCAAATTTGTTTCAGGGTTCTAATAATTTGTTGCATATGTGTTTTCAAAATATTCCAAAATTATGCGCTAATTTTTCATATATATGTATGTATGTATGCTAATGAGATCTACTACTACAAAAAGGCTAATACTGGATGCTTCATCACAAACAATTTACCAAAATCGTCAGTATTAAATACAATCATAGACGGTTTTGGTTTAGTGACCATTTATGTTACTGGCTACGCTAAAAACCATCTGTAAAGAGGTAATATCACAGGTTCATGTTGAAGAACCGTTTGTGATATTACTAAATTCACAGATAGTTATTTATTGGAACCGTTTCTAATGAGATACAACTGGTTAGTCAATTCCGACCAGTTCCTCGGGATTGATCTTTTAAAGTGGTCGAAATTGATCTCCAACAGAAGATATATAATCCGGTAGGCACCTTATTCCGTATGTGTAACTTCACCGTCTTTGATGTGTAACTTTCGATCAACAGACTCTATTGGAAGTTACACATCATATACAGTGCAGTGCATGCTCACTTAATCGTAGGGATATTATTCTTCTACTAGAAGATATGTAATCCGGTAGGCACCTTGTTTCTTAAAGACTTCAAATCCATAGACCAAACTAACTTTTCAACCACCTTAATTGAAGTCATTCATGGATTTGTTCTTTCCACGGTGGTCAAAAAGTCATTTTGTTCTGTGAATTTTATCTTACTAGAAGGGTATAGAGATGAGAAATTTAAGAAGAAATAGAAGTAAGAAAAGATGGAAAGTTTGTGAGTAATTTTTTTCTTAGTTCTGCCATTCTAATGTTATTTATAGGCCAACAACTTGTGGCAAGATTAAACAAATAAAGATGGAAGTCCGACGGATAGGATTTATTAGAATATGCTCTGAATAAATCATTGGTAACCGAAGCATCACCGTCTTTTCGGGAATTGTTTTTCATAAATACGGTTGACGCTCCTTTTCCTATCTTCTTAGGGAAAGTAATTATATCTTTACAACTCAAGCTGGAGGCCTCATCACAGACGGTTTTTAATAAGAACTGTCTGTAATTACAGACATCACAATCGATTTTGAATAAGAACTATCTGTGATAATTCCCAAACGGTTCTAAACAAGAACCATCGATACGGTATTGATCAATAAGTACACTGCTAGCTAGTACCGTCGATCGCGCGCCATGGTGAGCACGTGAAGCATGACTGTGAGGACCAAGGCAAGGAGGTCGGCAACCGTTGTCGCTCTTTCTCACGAAGTCATCATCGACACCGTTAGCCATGTGGCCGTGAGCTCTCCTTAGCCCATGGCTGGCCTCTGCAACCCACGAGCCACGTGCAAGGCTACGTACAAGGCGTCTAAGGAGCGCACTGTGAGGTGGCGCGTGGCGCTGGAGCGGGAGAAAGCGATGAAGTGGCTGGACAATGAGTGCTACATCATCGTTGTCAACCACCTGGCCGGCGCCGGCAACCCAGAGGCCTACTTCATCATCAACTTCACACTCGTCTTCGCGCACTAGGACATGCAGCGCGGCCTCGACAGCCTCGAATGGGCGTCGTCACCAGCCACAAGACCGCAGCCTACATGCTCGGCCTCCTCCTCTACACGGCCAGTGAGGCGTGCGACGTTGGGAAGCACTACATCAGCTAGGACGAGGGCAAGCCGACCGGCGACGGGTGCAAGACAGCCAAGAGGACCAACCGGGAGTGCAAGTGGTGCCGGAGGCTCGCTGCGGACGCGGTCCAAGCGGCGACGTGGAAGAAGATGGTCAGACCGCAGGGCCGGGTGTTGGCACTGCCGAAGGACGGCCACCGGTGCACTAGCACCAGATGCGGCGTGTCGGTAGGGTGGGATGACTACAAAGTCTTCTGCAACAACGGCTATAGGATTAGGCATGAGTACGCCAAGTTCTTTGCAAAGTTGTCGAATTACTTGAAGTAAAGCATATTGTCGTAAAATTAGCGGTTTTAGCATAGTTTTAGCAAATATTTAGATATAATTCATCGCCATTTTTGTCAATATTCTTCACTAATTAAATATGACAAGTGCAAATCAGACTTTGAGCTGAAACTAATGCTTTACTAATATGTGAATGTGTCATATGTTCTGAATTTGCATTTATGTATATGAGAATGTTTATTATCATAGATGGTTATTTATTAAAACTATCTGTGATGTGTATTTATCACAGACAGTTCTACTTTAAAATTGTCTGTGATATGTATTTATCACAGACGATTCTACTTTTGAACTGTCTGTGATGTCCGTTAGCGGTTCTACTTTAGAATCGTCTGTGATGTTCAACCCTATTTATATAAGGACTCTAGTGTTTGCCCACGCCCCCCACTCAAACAAGTAATACATTTCTCTAACTCTCTCCCTCTCCCCTGAACCTGTCACCGCCATACTCGACGCTGCCTCCCCGAACCCGATGCCCCCCCCCGCCCGAGCCCGGTGCACCTCCTCCCCTGAGCCCATCGCCTCCTCCCCGAGCACGAGCCGCCGCCTCCACAAACCCGGCGCCCCTCCCCCTCCCCCCGAGCCCGCCGCCTCCTCCCCAAGCACGAGCCGCCGCCTCCCGAGCCCGGCGCCCCTCCTCTCCCGAGCCCGGCGCGTCTCCTACTCGAGCCCGCCTCTTCCCCTCTCCCGAGCACGCGTCGCCTCCAGCAAGGTACCTTCGAAGTGTGTAATATGGACTCAGGTTTTCTGTTTGACATCGTGATGCCCTGTAAACATTGTTCTTCCTGCTTGCTCAATAGTTTATTCAATGTAGGTTGAATTCATGAATGGTTTGTGTTACTTTTGCTTATATACTGTGCTATTGGATATATTCAATCTTTGTGTGATTTGTGTTACATCATGATGCCCTGCAAGCATTGTTCTTCCTCGTCAATTTGTGTAGTTCTCTTCTTTGAACCTCTGTGTGATTTGTGTTACTTTTGTTTATATGTTGTGTTATTGGAAATATTCAATTGGCTCTGTGTGGTAGTACTAATACATAAATGTTGGTTGGGGAAGAGTGCTTCTTCTCCTAGCAGGTAATCCTAACTCCAGTATGACAGCAAGTACATGCAAAAAGATAGCATACCTCCTAAATTACAAGCTTCAATAAAATTTTCTTTCTAGTGCAAACAAGTAGTTCATTTTGCAAACAAGCTAGTATCCATGGAACTTATACACAAGGATATGTAGCATCACTAGAAAGTACTACAAAAGCCTAAACATTGCAGTGGAGCTATTGAATACCTACCTAAAATGCTCCCTTTGGTAACTGCAGATTAAGTGCTGAGGTGGCGTACTAAACGAGGAACCAACACACACCCATTTTGCCTCACTCTTTCCTCTTATCCTGATCTCTTCTCTACAAAATCTCTAAGCAGTGGCTGCTTGTGCCTTTAAAACTGACTTTATATATATGGGGATGTATCTAGTGCTAATGGGTAATTGAGTGCTAAGGTGCTAATGCCAACCAGGACATATCTAGTTTGATCTAGATTGAACAGCTCAGATTTGGGTGCTAATCCCACCTCCAATCCACTTATCCTTTTTTCACTTAACCCCCTGCGTGCCCCTTCATTTCACATCTTTCTGTTCCCCAATTCCTCCTCCCCCTTTCCCTTCTCTCCTCTTGGTGATTTCCCAGCCGAAGCTCCCATGGTGCCCACCTGCGCTTGCGCTCCCTCCAGCGCGGCCCTTCCTAGCCCTACCGCAGCCCTTCCCCCTCCAAGCTGCGCTCCTCCCTGGCCCTGCCGCCGCCCTTCCCCCTCCCGGCTGCGCCCCTCCCTGGACACCGGATGGCGCCGAAGGTGGGCTTCGGGCCGGAGGTGAAGGGGGCCGAGGGGACCTCGAGGCCGGAGCCGTTGCAGCGAGGGAGTCCAAGGCCGGAGGTGGGCGAAGCCGATGAAGGGGTCCAAGGGGGTTGCTGCCGAAGGCAAAGCCGACGAAGAGGTCCGAGGGGGTTGCTGCCGAAGGGGCGACGCCGGAGAGGAGATCGGTGCAGGTGGCCGGGGAGGAAGGAGGCGCCGCAGGACAAGGGAGCGCTGCGGGAGGGCTAGAGGCGGGCGCGGGGCAGGAGGGCCGCATGGCGAGGGGAAGGAGGATGCCCGGGGTGGAGGTGCTCCGGAGACGGAGGGGGGGTGTCCGCAGGGAGAGCCGAGCCGGCCGGGCGTGGCACAGGAGCGAGGCAAGGAGAGGAGCAGGCCACCGGGTGCGCGCAAGGGCCAAGCCGCAGGGAGAGCCGAGCCGGCGGGGGCGTAGGGCGCCATGGGAGCCTCGGCCAGCGGCGGCGCCAAGCTTGGGCTATGGAGGCGATGGGTCACAAGGGAAGAGGAAGGGTGGATTGCCGTGAGAAATGAAGGGGCACGCAGGAGGTTAAGTGAAAAAAGGATAAGTGGATTGAATTTGGGATTAGCACCCAAATCTGGGTTGTTCAATCTAGATCCAACGCTCCTGGTTAGCATTAGCATCTTAGCACTCAATTACCCATTAGCACTAGATATGTCTACAAGCACTTGGAGGATTGGTATGAAGCAAATCACACACTCCAGTGTGTCAAGTTCGATGAAGTATGGCGTGGTTCACTTGCATTTAAGTATGGCATGGTTCACTTGCATTTAGAATGAACACCCAAGGAGCGAGCTAGCTAGTTGAATTCAGGCCTCGAGTTAGCCAACAAGAGACTACAAACTATGTATATATATGAAGCCGGTTTTAGGCCTGTTTGAACAGTGTGCTTTACAGCGGCTTTGGTGTCTTTGCGCAGGGCTTTTGGTGCTTGGTGAAAGGCTAGGCTTTTCGATTTGGTGTTTGGTATTCGGCTTTTAGGTAGATCGCTCGGACTCCGAGATGAGAAATGTCTAAAATGACCATGAGAACAAAGAATGACTTGTTTGATACTGCGTTTACACAATTAACATCGTTTAAGGACAATTAACAACTATTAACAAAAACTAATAACGATTGTGATAATTAAAAGTATTTAAAGACAATGGAGAACTAACACAATTGGCGATAACTACCGTAATTAACGATATTTAACGATATTTAATGCCGACTATCGCAATTAGGGCAATTGGTAGTATTTGACGACGACTATTGCAATATATCGCAAATTAGCACAATTGTCGTGATTAACAACAATTAACGATAATTATTACAATTAACAATTATTACAACACAATTATTAAAATAGACAATTATTACATAAATATTTACAATAAATAACCATTAGACTAAACTATTATTGTAATTAACAATTATTACAATTACAATTAATAATAATCATTACAGAAAAATAAAAGAAATAAAGAAAACAAAAAAAAGGAAAACTAGGGTTAGGGTGGCGGCGGCGCGAGAGGAGGCGCGCCAGCGGCAGCAGTGGTGGGGAGGAGCTCGGCGGCGGCGGCAGGCGGCGGATGCGCCGAGGCGGGGAGTTGGCGTCGGCCGTCGGAGAGAGAAGACCACGGTGGCTCGGGGAGAGTGGGGAGGCGGCGGCACGTCGGGGTGGAGGGAGGAGGAGGCGGCGGCCTCGCACGGCCGGAGGAGGAAGCACGCGCGAAGAGCGAAGCGGTCAGGCGAGATCAGATCTCGGCGCGGGAAAGCGCTGTGGCTCGGGGAGCGGCGGTGGCAGGAGGAGGAGAAGAGCGCGCGGGGAGGCGGAGAGGGAGGCGCGCGGCCTCGCCGGAGCCGGGGCGGGAGGAGGAGGTCGGAGGCAGCCGAGGAGGCAGGCGGGCGCCCAAATCTGGCGTGGGCGGGTAAGAAGGAGGCCGCTCGGGAGGAGGAGCGTGGGCGGGGAGGGAAGGGAGGCCGCGCGCATCGGGGCGGAGGAGGGGCGAGGAGCGGCGAGCCTTGCCGGCGTGGAAGAAGGAGGCGTGCGCGCGGCAGGAGCGGGCGCATGGGAGGAGGATCGGCGGGCGTGCGCGAGGGGGGCGTGCGGGAGGACGGAGGTGAGGGATTTTTATGCGATGGCATTTTGCGGGTAATTAACCCCGAACTTTGGGGGTAATTTGGGAATCAAGTTTGCGGGAAGCTGCGGAAGCACCTCACGGCCGGCTTCCGGCTCTTCGTTGCATAAGAAGCGGCTTTAGGAAAGCGACTGAAAAGCCAACCGTTTGGGCGGCTTCCCGCTTTTTAGCGAAAGCCGAAGCGAAAGCCGTTCAAGCGGCCTTAAAGGCATAAGCAGCCGCTGCTTGGTGATTTTATAGAGAAAGAACTATCACAGATGGTTTCTTAGGACAAACCGTCTGTGATACATAAGCTATCACAGACGGTTTCATCTACAAACCGTCTGTGATACATCAACTATCGCAGACGGCTCTGTGTTAATAACCGTCTATGATAGTCTGTGATGACCTCATGTTATTACTGACCCATAAAGTTAGACGGCTCATAAAACCATCTGTGATGACATTTTCTGCGGTACTGATCTTTAATTCTTTTAAGTGAATTTGTCAAGAATATGGATACACTTCTCCATTTTTCGAGATTCAAATACCTTTGTTGCATATGTTGAAATTTTTTGTTGTATGTGTGTGTCGAACATGTTGCACAAGAGGAGCCTTTCCATTGTCCGGGCGCTAGTTTTGCCCTACTTATATCCTCCTAAATCGCAGCTTTAACTTGGAAAGTAATACAAGATGGCCCACAGGTCATTCACACGTTGTACATACGCTGGTGGGCAGCCTGTTGTTTAATTATGGGTCGGCGGGTGGGATTACCTCGGGACAGCAAACCATTGCTAAAAGAAACAAAAGGAGGAGATATAAGGAGAGAGAGGAGGGGAGAAGGTTGCAGGGATTAACCAGGGTGGAAGCCAGTGTTAAATACGTAATTGCGTGCAGCAGGTGGAGGGGGGAGGGGGAGGATGCGGAGGAAGCCAGTATAAAACGCCGCGTCGTTGGCAGCCGTCCTGTGACGCAGTTGAAACGCTACGCCCCCTCCCCTGCCTTCCCCTTTCTCAATTCCTACCACCCCAGTTCTTCTCCCGCTCTCCTCGGCGTCGGCGCCATTGACGAGCCTCGAGAGGATTCAGGTGCATCTTCTGCTTCGGCTGCTTTCGCATCAAGGTGCATACACCACGCTGATTCTCTCGTAGTTATGATTAACTTCTGCTCGGTTAGTTGTTATGCATCTTCTTCTTCACAGTTTTTGGGGTCACCTATGCCATTAGAGTTAGCAGTGATCATTGTGTCGTCGGTACCCTATAGTGATCATTGCGTCGTCGGTACCCGGTATAGGGGGAGAGGTAGTTTCTTGACGCAGCAGGCAGCCCTGCCCACAGACAAGAGCATCATCCAGGACAGATCTGCAATGAGCAAAACCCCAGTGTTCATCCCTTTTATTTTCCTCTCCTTTTCCCCTTTTCTTCTGTTTCCTTTTTCTTGTTCTCTTGCGTGGTTGGGTGGGTGCTCGAGGGCTGCGTGACCATTTCATCATCTCATCTCATCTACCTTCATCATGGATCCAGCCTGTAATCATCATGTTGCCAAGAGAGAGAGAGAGAGAGAGAGAAGGAACCAGGAAAATCACAGAAAAGTCAGCTCTTTGTGCTGGCTGGAGATCTATTATTGTTAGGGTAGTTTTTAGGTGGGAACTGGGAAGCAACGTGCCACATACGTAGATAGATAAATGGATTAGGCTCAGGAGGCGGTCCCCCTCCATGCCACTTCTGCTGACACATTATATCCTCCGCCTACATGTGCCGTCTTCCTCGTCAGCTACCCGATAAAAGCATCACAGCTGTTTGGAATGTAGAAATTTACAGGAAACAGTCCGATTCCCATAAAAATCTGGGCCTCTGTTTCCACGGGATTATAAGATCAGGTCTTCCTTATCCCGATACTACATTTAGATCAGTGCAGCTGCTTTGCTTTCTGTATATACACGTACCACGTTGTTGCTCGTTGTCCGTGCAAAGTTCTGCTGATCCTGCAGATGCCATGATCTGTGAGCTTGCACAGATGGAAGCTGTCCTGGGACACATGGCACTTGCGTAGGCAGGGCCGGACCGGGCCGGGCAGAGAGGTGTCTCTGTGGGTCGGCACCCTGTCCTGAACTGTAGCCTCCGTGACCAGGTCTGGATCAGATCACCTAATTGTTCCCCTGTTGCTTGCTGCATTTTCACAGGGTGGGGAAGCTAAGTTAGGAGGAGGACTGCGACCATGAAGGCGCTCATTCTTGTGGGAGGCTTCGGCACTCGCCTGCGGCCGCTGACGCTTAGCGTGCCCAAGCCGCTCGTCGATTTCGGCAACAAGCCCATGATCCTGCATCAGGTCAGCACAAATGCTCCATAATTCTTTCCTCTCAATATGTTTCAGTTATTCAGGCAAAAAAAATACAGTCTAGGGAGAAGTCATTTTGGGGAAATGGCAAATAAGAAAAAGGCAGTGTCATGTAGTTCAATCAGCTGGTTATTTGTCTGAGTTGTCATAGCCTGCAGACATTGTTTATGCTAAGGCCTCATCACTCATCAGTCCATGCTTTGATAGGTGGATCCATGTGAATAGATTCCTCACAACAACAGTCGTCTGGCTGTATCACTCTGTGTTTGTTGGTGGCAAATAATTGTGACAACAGAAAAACAAGGATGGCTTTGGTTTGAACTGGAGTAACCAATAATGGACCTTTTCCCTGTCCTGAGCAAAGATCTGTTTCAGGCTTCCTGTTGTTGTTGCATTGAGACTTAGTTGTCCAATGAATCATGGGGTTGATTTAAGACTGTGTTTCTTTTTTTAAAAATAACGGGATTGATTTTTGGAATGTCCTCATCAACAGATTGAGGCTCTGAAAGAAGTTGGAGTTACAGAGGTTGTTCTGGCCATCAATTACCAACCTGAGGTAACTAAATATCTTGGCATGGCCATGGCGAGCCTACATTGTGCCTTTGTCAGATGCCCATATCTCACTGCTGCACCCTATTTTGCTTTGGTCAAATCGCAGGTAATGCTCAACTTTCTCAAGGACTTCGAGAGCAAGCTTGGCATCAAGATCACCTGCTCCCAGGAGACAGAGCCGCTAGGAACCGCTGGGCCGCTGGCCCTGGCCCGCGACAAGCTCGTCGACGGCTCCGGCGACCCTTTCTTTGTCCTCAACAGCGACGTGATCAGCGAGTACCCATTTGCAGAGCTCATCCAGTTCCACAAGTCCCATGGCGGTGAGGCCACAATCATGGTTACCAAGGTATACATAGCAGTAACACTGAAGAATCTTGGAACTGTCAGAGTGTCCGTACAAATGCACTGAAAATTGTTTGTTGCTTGACAGGTCGACGAGCCTTCGAAGTACGGTGTGGTGGTCATGGAGGAGGAGACCGGGAAGGTAGAGCGCTTCGTCGAGAAGCCCAAGGTCTTCGTGGGCAACAAGATCAACGCCGGCATCTACCTGCTCAGCCCGTCGGTCCTCGACCGCATCGAGCTGAAACCAACCTCCATCGAGAAGGAGGTGTTCCCGCGCATCGGAGCCGACAACGGCCTGTTCGCCATGGTGCTGCCGGGGTTCTGGATGGACATCGGGCAGCCCAGGGACTACATCGCGGGGCTGCGGCTCTACCTGGACTCCCTGAGGAAGAAGGAGCCCGCCAAGCTCGCGTCGGGCACGCACGTCCTCGGCAACGTGCTGGTGCACGAGACCGCGGTTATCGGTGAGGGCTGCCTGATCGGGCCGGACGTCGCCATCGGGCCCGGGTGCGTGGTCGAGGCCGGGGTGAGGCTGTCCAGGTGCACGGTGATGCGCGGCGCCCGCGTCAAGAAGCACGCGTGCATCTCCAGCAGCATCATCGGGTGGCACTCCACCGTCGGCAAGTGGGCGCGCGTGGAGAACATGACCATCCTGGGCGAGGACGTGCACGTCTGCGACGAGATCTACAGCAACGGCGGCGTCGTGCTCCCGCACAAGGAGATCAAGTCCAGCATCCTCAAGCCTGAGATCGTCATGTGACGGACGGGGATTAATCCGCGTACGTACTACGTGATGATGCCAAATTTCTTACAGACAGGGGGTCCTATATGCTTCATATGTTTGCTGTTTGATTTGTTGTTGAGATGTCTGCAAGTGTAACCAGTTGTCCCGACTCTCAAATAGTATTTATCAGGCTATATATGGTTTACTTAGATGAATCTCGAGTTTGTGTCCGGACCTGTAGATAGGTGTCAGATGAATGAGAGAAAAAAAAACCCAGCAGTTTCCTTTGTGTGATCAGGTGAACATCTCCTTTGTTGTGAATTCGTCCTGCATATACCATAAAGTGGATATGCTCTTCATTTCTTCTTTCATTACAAAAGAAGTGGATATGTTCATCATGGAATCTGCATTGTTCACTACTCTGTTTTGTTGGAAGCTTTATTGCCTACATTGCTTTGTTTTCTTTTCCCATGCGACATGCTAGCCCTCTGACCGAGCCTCAAGCTCTTCGGGATCCTGCAGCGTCTTTCTTTCAGACTCACCATGGTCATCCTCGAAACAATCCGGATTTCACTTTCAGTCTCGCTGAAGAATGCATCAGGCCATAACCGTTCAATTTAGGTTGGTAGGCAGTCCTGTCATGTGGTCCGTGGACTTTGTCACGTTTTGATTTAGGTGACAGTAATGCAGCAGAATCTTCTGGTTCCTTAAAAAATGACAGTGATGCAGAAGCTTCTGGTCCTGAGTTCCTTGATGTTGGCAGAGAAGCAGCTTGATGGTGGTGTGTGCGTAATACTTAGGCTAAACATGATCTCGACATAAACCCTAGCTCTAAATTCATGAACACCTACAAAACTTAGATGCGGAAGCGTTAGATTGACATACCCGAACCTGAGGAGGCCATTAGAGAGGAAGATGAGTCGGGGTTGATGAAAATGCCGTCGGGATGGAGTAGCTCGTCGGTGATGTAGGGACTGCCGAAGGTCGGGTCTTCGTCCACCTTAGCACCCGTAAGCAGATCGGGTTTGTGTGGGGTTTGATGGCCAAGAACGATCACGCACACTCTGGCCTGCCGAGCCCCTCTTCTATTCTATAGCGCTAGGTGACCGGGACCCAAACCAAGTAGTTGGTCACGCCTCCGATCAAGGCGCGGTGGAGACATGGTCTCCCGTGGATCTCGGAATCCGTTAGCCGAAGATCATCCCAACATTCTCCCCTTTGATCGTAAGGCTAACATCATGAGCCAACTCTCAATAAAATAGCATACTAAAGTAATGCATTGCATGACCAATGAAGTGCCATACAGCCACAGTACCTATAGTGTATTATCTCATCTTGAAATGGATATTCATTATACTTGATGGGAGTTGGTTTTCTTTAAGGTCCTTTCATCCAGAATCAAAGGCTTTCCGATAAACCCATGCCGGCAACATGATCATGAAAAATATTGGGTGGTAAGCCTTTAGTAAGCGGATCCGCAAGCATTGACTTAGTACTAATATGCTTGATACTGATGGTTTGATCCTGGATTCTATCTTTCACAACATGATACTTAATGTCAATGTGTTTGGCAGCACCACTTGACTTGTTGTTACTTGTATAAAAGACTGCGGGTTCGTTATCGCAGTATAAGGTGAGTGGTTTCGAAATAATGTCTACCACTCTAAGTCCCGGGATAAAATTCTTAAGCCATACAGCCTGCCCGGTGGCCTCATAACATGCCACAAACTCAGCTTGCATCGTTGAAGATGTCGTAAGGGTTTGTTTAGAGCTTTTCCACGAGATAGCTCCTGAGCGAGTGTGAAGATATAACTGGCGTGGATTTCTTAGTATCAACACATCCTTAAAATCGAATCAATAACCAACAACTTCAAGGTTATCGAATTCTTATATGTGAGCATGAAATGTTTAGTAGCTTGCATATAGCGCAAGACTTTCTTAACGGCCTTCGGTGGTCAGGTCTGGATTTGGTGATATCGCCAAGCATCCGGTTACAAAAGCTAAATCGGGCGTGTACATACTTGAGCATACATAATGTTTCCGACAATTTGAAGCATAAGGAACCGACTTCATCGATCGATTTCATATTGGTTCCTTGGACATTGAAATGTCCCAAACTTATCGCCCTTAACAATAGGAGCAGGCGAGCCAGAGCACTTATGCATATTGTATTTCTTCAGTACTCTGTCAACGTATGCCTTCTGAGATAAACCTAATATACCTTTGGACCTATCTCGGTGAATCTCAATGCCAAGAACGTAAGAGGCATCACCAAGATCCTTCATATCAAAATTAGATGAAAGAAATCTCTTGGTCTCAAACAGCATATCCTTATCACTGCTGGCCAATAAGATATCATCCACATAAAGCACTAAGATGGTGAATTTACTCTCCTTGAACTTAACATATATGCAGTTATCAACTTCATTTTCCTTAAAACCAAAATTCTTTATTATCTTATCGAATTTGAGGTACCACTGCCTCGACGCTTGTTTCAAGCCATAAATTGATTTCTTAAGTCGACATCTCAAATGCTCCTTGCCTTCCACGACAAAACCTTCCGGTTGAGCCATGTAAACATTTTCTTACAAGTCGCCATTAAGAAATGCCGTTTTAACATCCATCTGATGCAGCTCTAAGTCATAATGAGCTACAAGTGTCATCACGATTCTGAATAAATCCTTAGTTGAGACATGAGAAAAGGTGTCATTATAATCAATCCCCTCTCTTTGTGAAAAGCCTTTTGCTACGAGCCTCGCTTTGAACCTTTCGATATTTCCCTTAGAGTCATGCTTGGTTTTGTAGACCCATTTCTGACCCTCTCTGTTTTGACTCCGTCAGGAATTTCTACTAGGTCCCATACATCATTAGTGCTCATAGACTTTAGTTCATCCTTTATGGCATCAAGCCACTTAGGAGAATGATCACTCATCATGGCCTCCTTATAAGAGCTGGGATCATCTACCTTCCCTATATCATTAATATCCTCATTCATATATACAACATAATCATTTGGGATGGCAGATCTTCTCTCCCGCTGTGATCTTCTAATAGGTTCATTAGCTATTACAGGATACTGCTGAGGCTCATCATTAGGTGCAACATTAGGAAGTTCAGAAAACTCAACAGCGGGTGCAACAACATTATTTTCTATTGGAGGTGCAACCACCTGAGGCACAGGAATAAAGGTCTCTGGGATAAACGGTGAAGGAACATAAACCCGCTTCTCCTCAAGATCTATTTTCACGGCTCCACTCCTCATTATTCTCTAAGAACACAACGTGCCTTGTTTCTACAAACTTAGTTGTCCTATCAGGACAGTAAAAACGATACCCTTTGGATCTTTCAGGATATCCAATAAAAAAATAACTTGCTGTTTTAGGGTCTAATTTCCCAATATGTGGATTAAATATCTTAGCTTCAGCATGACAACCCCACACTCGTAAATATTTCATACTTGGTTTTCTCCCAGTCCATAATTCATAAGGTGTCTTAGGTACTGATTTACTGGGAACCCGATTAAGAATATGTGCAGCTGTCTTTAGTGCTTCCATCCACAAACTAATGGGTAAACTAGAGTGGCTCAGCATACTCCGTATCATATCCATAAGTGTACGGTTGCGTCTCTCAGCTACTCCATTCTGCTGAGGTTCACCTGGCATAGAATACTGGGCAACAATGCCATTTTATTGAAGAAACTTAACGAAAGGGCCAGGAATTTGTCCATAAGAGGCATGTCTTCCATAATATTCTCCCCCACGATTCGATCTTACCACTTTAATCCTTAGGTTGTGTTGATTTTCAACTTCAGCCTTAAATATCTTAAATTTATCAAGTGACTCAGATCGGTCTTTAATGGAAAAGATATAACCATAACGGGAGAAATCATCAGTAAATGTGATGAAAGAATCAAAACCATCCACTGATGTCACAGGAAAAGGACCACAAATATCAGTATGCATTAATTCTAAAAGTCCTGTGCTGCGAGTAGCTCCCTTCTTTATTTGTTTCACATATTTTCCTTTAATGCAATCAATGCAATGGTCTGAGTCAGAGAAATCTAATGGATGGAGAATCTCTTCCTTAATGAGACGCTCCATTCTCCCCTTCGAAATGTGGCCTAAATGACAGTGCCACAATTTCGAAGAGGTCTCATTATTCTTTTTACACTTAGCATCACACACATTCAAGGATACAGGAGATTCATTAAGGGAAAGCATATAGAGTTTGTCTCGTCTAAAAGCAAGACCAATATCATTAGAATTAAGCGTAATAATACATTTATTATCACCAAAAATACACTTAAAACCTTCATCGTCCAACAAAGAAACTGAAATCAAATTCCTCCGAATAGAAGGAACATAAACTACATTATTGAGACGAAGCAAGAAGCCGTTGTCTAAAACTAATGAAATAGATCCAATTGATTCTACTTCGGCTTCCTTTCCATCCGCGACTCTAAGGCTTCGCTCCCCCTTTCTTAGTGTTCTCGCGTTAAGGAATCCTGTAAAGAATTAGTATGCGTGCGATTGCACTGAGTCAATCCACCAGAATTAATGGAAAAATTAGCATAAAGAGTTTCATCAACAAAAGTTATTGTATCATTACCATTCTTTGCGAGCCACTTTAGGAATCCGACACGGTCCTTACGAAAGTGCTCTGGCTCCTGCGAAATGACATTCACCCCTTTAGGTGCTCGGCGGGAGCGACATGGGGCTTAGGTGCATTGTGCACTTTAGGCCACGACTTATCGACATTGGGGAGAACGCCGACTTCTTCTTAGATTTGAAGTCCCTTGGAACTTCCTTTTGTTGGAGCCACCAACTTGAAGTGCAAGATCCTCTTTTAGTCCTAATTCTTTCCTCCTCCTGAACACATATGGCGATTAAATCGCTCATGTTCCATTTTTCTTTCTGAGTGTTATAGTTGATCTTAAAAGCTGTATATTCATAAGGAAGAGAAGTCATGATGAAATAAACTAGGAAACCATCAGATATTTCCAAGTCCATCCCCTTAAGTTTTCCGGCCATATCAGTCATCATCATAATGTGTTCTCTAATACTGCCGGATCCATCATATTTAGTTGTCAAGAGCCTCTGGATTAGTGTACTGGCATAAACCTTTGTGGAGCCTTTAAATTTCTCCTCTACTGAAACCAGATACTCTTTAGCATTTTCGGAATCGGGGATTGCTCCCCTGATCCCGACTGAAATGGAGGTCTTCATAATCATAAGTGATAGACGGTTGGACCGCTCCCATTTCTCAGCATTAGTTTCATAGATTTTCTTTTTATCATCATAATTTTCTTCACCCTCGGAGGGGGGAATGGGAGCCGGCATCCTTAAAGCATAATCGAGATCTAATACCCCAAGGACAACATGGATCCTTTCCTTCCAGGTGGGAAAATTACTCCCCGTAAGTTGTTCAATGTTGTCGATTGTGGCAGCGACATTTGATGCATTTATTGCTGAATATCAAAATACAGGGCATAAATTAGAATTAACATAAGAAATATGTTGTATGCAATTAATCCTATGTTGGTCTGATTAATAACACACAAAAACTATAGTTCTAATTCACATCACCGTTGGGCAGATAATGAAAAAGAACTAATTAAATAATATGACAATATATGATTATAATCAACGTTGGTCAGAATATAATCACATGCATACAAAATGCCAAAATAAACTATTAAATCTCCAACTAAAATATCTCGTTGGTTCAATTTTAATTAGAGATAATACACAAGAATTGGGTAATAATACTTTATTATTGGGCAATATAACATCATTCATGATATATCATAATTGTGCATCAAAACAATAATTAAATCAGTGCACAAAAGGGATTAATCATAAGAAAATGCACTGAAATTAATCAAAAAAATAGAAAAGACACTATTTGGCCCGAAACTCATGGCCGGCCCGAAACTCACGGCCGGCCCAAAATCGCGCGTCTGACCAGCGCCCGGCCGCGGCGGCCACTTCGCGCCTCGGCGCCGGGATGCCTGGCCGTCCGTCGATCGGACGGCTCAAAAACACTCGGCCCAAAACGATTCGTCGGCCCGCAAAAACATGATCGTCGGATTCGATCGGACGGACGACAATCTTCCCGGGCGATACAAAAGCACTGAAAACCTAACCTAGCGCCATTTCCTCGCCTTCTTCACGAAAAGCGCGGGCTGCGGCGTGGCGTGCGGCGGAGGATCTCGCGATGCGGCGGCGCGGGCGGATCTTGCGACGCGGCATCGGCGATGGCGCGGGAGAGCGGCGGCGAGGCCCGCGCACGGGCGGCGGCATCGGTGGCGGCGCCATCTGCGCTCTCTTTCGCCGTAGTGTGTGCAGCGAGGTTGCGCACACCGCCGTCAGCGAGCAAAGTGGTGCCGAGGCGGAGAGACTCGGCGAACTCCAAAAGGTAAGTCCGCGCATCATTTCTTAGGATTTCGATTTTGGGGGGTTTGGGGATTTTGCTCGGGATCTCATTAGGGTTCCATAAAATTTGAAATCCTCTCCTTCTAATTGCTAATCCGAGCATCTATACTTTAGATCTAAAACTATAATCAATAGATCCAGTCATTAATCATTAGATCCGAGCATAAGAACATCAAATCGGGTATTAACAAGTTCGGTTTGTGCTAATTTTTGGGTTCAAGATGAGCTAGGCTATGCTCTGATACCAAATGTGTGCGTAATACTTAGGCTAAACATGATCTCGACATAAACCCTAGCTCTAAACTCATGAACACCTACAAAACTTAGATGCGGAAGCGTTAGATTGACATACCCGAACCTGAGGAGGCCATTAGAGAGGAAGATGAGTCGGGGTTGATGAAGATGCCGTCGGGATGGAGTAGCTCGTCGGTGATGTAGGGGCTGAAGGTCGGGTCTTCGCCCACCTTAGCACCCGTAAGCAGATCGGGTTTGTGTGCGGTTTGATGGCCAAGAACGATCACGCACACTCTGGCCTGCCGAGCCCCTCTTCTATTCTATAGCGCTAGGTGACCGGGACCCGAACCAAGTAGTTGGTCACGCCTCCGATCAAGGCGCGGTGGAGACATGGTCTCCCGTGGATCTCGGAATCCGTTGGCCGAAGATCATCCCAACAGGTGGTGCTGGCAGTAGTAAGTTGCAATAGTAAACGCCGATTGTTAGATGCATGATAGCCACAAATTTTTGTACTAGATGACTAGATGATTAAGTCTCTTCACCAGAATTATCAGGACACTGTTCCGTCAAGCACAAACCTCAACCAGAAACTTTCAACTTCAAATAGTATAGCTTCCAGATGGTGGCAAGACTTCCATGGCCAGTGGTTGTGGTTCTCCCTAACAACCTCCTAAACCCTCCCGTTTGCGCATTAAACAAAGTGTTCTCTGCCGGACAAAATCTCTATTCAATTCCGAAACCGAAGACACTTGGCCTTAAAAAAGGGGGTCTGGTCTGATCTGGCCAAGCCAAAGCTAGGAAGCATCTCCGTAGCTGGATTCAGAAGCTGATGTTTGGGGAATGCGAGTTCTCACCTAACTCAGAGCACAAGAAGATATGTACTTAGAGCAACAAGATCACAAACTCGAACATGCGATGGACAAGCTTAGCCAGTTGTGTGTTCTCTACTTTTATTAAGCTATGATGATAACTTGACAAGCCAGTGCCTGTGTCGAGCGAAAAAGACCTCGCACCTAAACAAACAAAACAAACTCAATGGGTTGAGCTGGCCCAATGTAACAGTGGGACAAACGGGCCGAGTGTCGAAGGATTTGTGATTCTTTCGGCCCACATTTCCTGGCCTTTTATATTGGGCCAGAAGCCCGTTGTCAGCAAAAGCTAGGGATCCAAGCGAATGAAACGATCCCGTCGCCAAAGCCCAACTACGTCGGGAATCCGGGCCCACGGGGCGGAGATTCGTGCGGGTCCCGGCTCCGTTCGGGTCGGGTCGGGACGGGACGGCAAGGGACAGCGGTGTCGGCACCCCGCAACGCCATCCGCACCCGCCACCCGGCTCCCCTCCCCTCTCTCTCTCTCCCCACCACCTCCTCGACCGCGCGCCCCAACCGCGGCCGCGCCAATCGCACAGGTAACTTCCTCCTCCTCCTCCCTCCCCGTCCGTGCCCCGTCTTGGAATCGCAGCTAGGGTTGCAGCTGGCGCGATTAGAGACCTAGAGCTCGGGTCCATGCTGTAGTCGGGTTGTGTTTCTTGATGGATCTCTCTCGTAGCCGTAGGCTAGCCTTGGGCCCCCTGCGCGTACGTGAATCACGTTTGCACCGGTGGGCGCCGAATTAGATGCTCCTGAATCGCTGGCTTTTGATCCACAACGAATGAATCGATTCCCCCAAACGCGCCAGGGAGATGGAATAAGGGGAAATGATGGCCGAAAACTTTGCAGGATACCGGCATTATTCTTTCTATCGCTTATGATATGATTCAAGGATCAGTGGTGCTGTTTCTTGGACATTGCAGCAGGTGTGTGCTCTGTACGTGGTTTAGCTGTCCATGGCGCGGAAGCAGCATGTCGCGATATTCACCACGGCGAGCTTGCCATGGATGACCGGGACTGCCGTCAACCCCCTGTTCCGGGCGGCTTACCTCGCGAAGGCCGGGAACTGGGAGGTTACGCTGGTGGTCCCGTGGCTGTCGAAGGTTGACCAGGTGCTGGTTTATCCTAACAAGATGGAATTCGGTGCGCCGGCGGAGCAAGAAGGCTATGTGCGGCGGTGGCTTGAGGAGCGGATTGGTGTGTTACCAAGGTTCGACATAAAGTTCTATCCTGGGAAGGTAGAGTTAACAAATCGCCCAAATATAGTTTTGTCTCATGTTATCGTGCTGTAAATGTTGTGCAGGAAGTGCATGTTGTAGTATGGTTTACTGCTTGCTTGAAATCAAGCCTCCCACTTTTTCATGACTCACAAAAATGCATCACGTACTGCAGTTTAAATTTCAGATTGCTCATCTGTGCAAATATACAGGCATGTCCGTGAACTGATGTTAGTTGTGGAACTAAAATGGAGTAGAATGGTATGTTCCACCCTCCTTGTTGAGTACATAATATTAGAAAATATCAATGAACTAGATAGTAGAGGGTGGTTCATTTTTGAAGATTTTATGCATCCAGTACCTTTAACACTAGAATTACTAGAAAATTTGTGGTAGTGGAGAAGAAGTGAGAATACTGAATGGTACAAAACTTCTCTTGACCCCTTTGATGATAGAGCAGTAGATTGAGCATTGGGATAGAGGAAGAAAGAACTATCTAATGGTATAGCACTTGCCTCTATCTATCTATGAAAGGGCAGCATCAATTGAGCTGGTGCAGATAGTGTTCTTTATCTTGTAATAATAGGGTATATTAACCTAATTGCGTCCCTATGCAGTTTTCAAAGGAGAAAAGAAGCATTCTACCTGTTGGGGACATCACCCAGACCATATCTGATGATAAAGCAGATATTACGGTTCTAGAAGAGCCAGAACATCTTACATGGTACCATCATGGACAGAGGTGGAAAAACAAATTCCGAAAAGTTATAGGTGTTGTTCATACCAATTATTTGGAATACGTGAAGAGGGAGAAAAATGGATATGTTCATGCATTTATCTTAAAACATATCAATTCTTGGGTCACTGACATCTATTGCCATAAGGTTAGCAGTTTCACCTTATATTTTAGTTTACTGTGTTTGCATTTTTTTCAAGCTTTTCGGTACTTATCAACATCTTCTAAAAAACCAGTTATTTACATCCAGTTGGCTTGATACAACCTACTAGTCTTCCAGTTTCAGTGAGAACCTTTATGGTCAGAAGCAAGATATGCTCTTAACATGAATAGTGTACTTATCATGCTCTTTGGAGGCCTGCCATTTGCCTACCTTTCTCTAGTCTGTTACCGGCTGCTGCAAAACTTTACTCTATTAAATCAGCAACTATGGTATGTATCCATGGAACCACCATGTTTGCATAGCGATCAGATAAAGCTCATCCATATTTTTTGACAGTTATTGTCAAGCTAGTAGCTGCTGTCCCACAGTCCCACTTATTATGCACAGCATGAACCATAATGGCATAATGCACTGCTGAATGTATTCATGTTTTTTTTTGAACAAGTAATATATTCATACCTGTATTGGTGTAGCAACATCAACCATCGATAATTTGATAGTAAACGCGTACCCCGTTTTTTTGTTTTCTGAAGCACGGTATATTTTTACTTTGTTACACACAATTTTTCTGACTTTTCCTTCGCATGATCTTTTTGTAGGTTATAAGATTATCAGCAGCAACTCAGGATGTCCCGAGGTCGGTAATTTGTAATGTTCATGGAGTAAACCCCAAATTTATTGAAATAGGCAAATCGAAGCATCGGCAGATATCTCAAGGAGAGCAAGCATTCTTCAAGGGTGCATATTATATTGGAAAGATGGTCTGGAGTAAAGGTTACACAGAGCTGCTCCAGCTGCTTCAGAAGCACCAAAAGGAATTGTGCGGTCTTAAGATGGAGCTGTATGGCAGTGGAGAAGATGCCGATGAAGTTAAAGCATCAGCTGATAAACTAAATATATATGTTAGAGTCTATCCTGGTCGCGATCATGGAGATTCGATATTTCATGAGTGAGTACATATCAGATAAATAGTGGCTTAAATCTTTTGCACAAGCGATGTAGCTGCTAGATGGTTGTATTTTAAGCTATATATATTTTTTTAATCAAAAGTGCTTTGTGTCATTGATTTACTCCTGACCTAACTTAATTATATCATCAATTGTTACAGCTACAAGGTTTTCATAAACCCAAGCACAACAGATGTAGTATGCACGACAACTGCAGAAGCTTTGGCAATGGGGAAGATTGTGATTTGTGCAAACCATCCTTCAAATGAATTCTTCAAAAGATTTCCTAACTGCCACATGTACAATACTGAGAAAGAGTTTGTAAGATTAACGATGAAAGCATTGGTAGAAGAGCCAATCCCACTGACAGAGGAATCGAGACACGAGCTTTCCTGGGAGGCTGCGACAGAGAGATTTGTTAGGGTTGCTGATATTGCACCAGCTATGTCTATCAAGCAACATCTGCCCTCTTCACAGCATTTCATGCGCATCTCCCCAGATGAACTGAAGAAGAACATGGAGGAGGCATCAGCATTTTTCCATAATTCGATTTCTGGGATTGAAGCGGCCCGTTGTGTTTTTGGTGCAATACCGAATACTCTGCAGCCTGACGAACAGCAGTGCAAGGAACTTGGGTGGAGGCCCCAGGGACAATAGTCTTTTCTTGCCATGCTGTTGTCATAGACCATAGGATCACAAGTTCACAACTAATTGCAGTCCAGTTGGTGGCTCAGGGAACTAACTCAGCAACACAGATATCTGTTGCTCAAAAAGGATTATAGATTGAAGTCAACAGACAAGCCCTTATTGTTGTTTGCTGGTATGGTGGTACTGCAATTCTCCTTCGCGACGCCCGGGTGTCCATCAGTTTCTGTAATGCATCACATCTGGCAATTGTAAATCTACAGCAGTTGAAGTCCTTACCAATGCTATGATCTCATATCTTGGTAATTGTAAATCTACAACAGTTGAAGTGCTTACCAATGTTATGATGCCATTCCCACGAAGCCTGTGTTTTGTAGCTTCCCGTTGTTTCCCTAGCTTGGCACATGTGACAACCACTGTGTTTCACAGCCATTCAGCTGCAAGCGGTGACGTGTGGCGTCGTATTGCTTCTGGTAGCAATTGACCCCCGTTCGACGCATCATCGGATATCTCTGCGTGCCTACCTCATCCGGTTCGTACCAACTACACCAAAAATAGGACAAGCTGATTTCAAGACAGAAAATACAACTGTGAACGAAAATTCGGGCTTAAAATTTTTCCAGTTGCGATGGCTAAGTTGCCTAAAATTTTCCAGTTGCGATGGCCAAGTTGTTTTTACTGTGGTCAATTGGTAAACAAATCTTTGGTCCGTGATAAATATTTACGCAGCAAAATCTCAGTAATTCATCTAAGAAACAATACATAATTTTCTTAGAAGCAACAGTGCAATATATTACTGTCACATAGTTTGAATATATATATATATATATATATATATATATATATATATATATAGACACACACACATCATTTTTTTATTTTCATATCATTCTGGGGAAAAAAAACATTATGATGCAATACTATACCATATTTGCTCTCGTGGTCAAAATAAACGGACATATCATATTCCACTAATAAGGAGAATCTTGCAAAAGACGGAGGAATCTTATAAGAGCAGCGGATAGGGATAACCATACGCCGCGAGTGAAGACCTGGTTTCCTTTCTCCTCTTCCCCCCTTTCCCTTTCTGTTCCGCGCAGCAACACGGTTGCTTCTCCCCGCGGCCGGCGGCATCTCTTCTCTCCCGGCACCGACCGACCTCGTGAGCATCGCGACGGCGCCCTAAGTAGCCGGACCGGGCGATGGAGGACCGCGACGGCGGGGGCGGGAGCGGGCGGCGGGTGGGGGAGTACGTGCTGGTGCGGCCGATCGGGTCGGGGGCCTACTCTCAGGTGTGGCTGGGGCGGCACCGCACACGGGGCACGGAGGTGGCCGTGAAGGAGATCGCCATGGAGCGGCTGCGGCTCAGCAGCAAGCTCCGCGACAGCATCCTCTCCGAGGTCGACATCCTCCGCCGCATCCGCCACCCCAACATCATTGCCCTCCACGACTCCATTAAGGTACCCCCGCCCTCGTCTCACCACCGATTTCCCCCGCCCTGTTTATCTCTTGCGCAATTGCTGTGGATCTGTTAGGTTTTGATGCGGATGGCTCTCGTGTGTTAGCCTGGGATGCATAGAATTGGGAGTTCTTATGGTGATTTCTAGTTGGATTTGGTTGGTGCTGCTTGGCAGGTAGAGACCTCGAGCAAAGGATTGCTTGGAACTTGATGTCTCTTAGGGTGGAAATGATTTGCGAAGTTTTGAGCTTTGGTCCCTATTTGCTAATGCCATAGCATAAGTTTAACTTTGGGTGTTCGCTCATCGATTGTGGGCAACGACATGAGTTGATCCTGATGGACGTATGTTTTCGTGAAACGCCAACATAGTACCAACCTTGTTAACTTGTTTGATTTTGATCTTTTGTCTGGAAGTTAGTATTTTACAAAACAATACAATTTGTAATGCCCTCATATCTCAGCACGCTGTAAGTGGATCCTATTAGTTTAACTCAAAACCTCGTATGCCCAATTGTGTCCCCAATATTAATACTGCTACTTGTTTAGCAAAATTTTAGTTTTTGTCCAGGGAGATTGTAGAACAATAGCCATTCCTTATTGTCATACATAACGATTAATTGATTTGTCTCTGTCATGTATATGGATTTTAGGATGGTGGGAAGATATATCTCATATTGGAGTATTGTCGAGGTGGTGACTTATATTCGTACCTTTTACGGCATAAAAGGGTTTCTGAAACAGTTGCAAAGCATTTCATCCGGCAGCTAGGCAAGCGTTTTCCTCAACCCACAGTTTCTCTCTCCAGCCTTGTTCATAATCATAATTTCTTGTTTCTGCAGCATCTGGTCTGCAGATGCTTCGTTCCAGTAATGTGGTTCATCGAGATCTAAAACCACAGGTTAGTTTACTGCTGTCGAGTATTTATTTCCCTTCTATCTGAATATTTCAGGAAAGAAATGCAATCCCCTGACATGATTGATTGATTTTCTTCTGAACCATTGGATTCTGAATTTTGTGGTTTGTCCAAACAGAACATTCTTCTTGTCGCAAATAATGAAAATTCCCTCTTGAAGATTGCTGACTTTGGATTTGCAAAGTGAGTTACTTCTGTTCCATTTCTTTCATTTTTTCTGAGATAGAGTGTCAGTTGACACTTTCTGCACATGACCTTAATTTAGTCAACTTAATTACATACGTCTGCTTTAAGTTTATCTTCCAGTGGATGCCATGGAATACAGTATTAGCATCACCGCCACATATCGAGCAAATGGCTTATATATTGCCTTCTATTATCCTCCCCTAATCCACTTTCCATTCTAGTTGATTCATTTCTTGATTGTGGGGTCAACCAACATCAGTTTGTTTTGACTGTTGTCTGAATTTCTTTTCTGGGAGCGACTAGCGCTCGGACGCCAGACGTGAACCAGAACATTGGACGCCATGGCCAAACTGGTCTGCTCCTTTCCTAACTGATGTGTATGTTGCACTATAGACCTTTATTCTGACATTATCAAAAAAATTTGTGTCATTGCAAAAAAGGTGTGCCACATTTCAAAAAAAAATAATAACTGCAACCTTTTTGAAGAATATATGGGATTAATCTGCCTGATTTTGAGAAAAAAAGCGTGCAACATTTGATAATTACATCTGCTCACAAAACTCGCACCTCAGCTTTCTCTCCACGCTGATCGATGATGGTTGGATCAAGTGGGGTTTAACGGATGGATGAGCCTTCCGACAATTGGGTAGTATCAGACGTACGGTACTTACGTTTTCTGGGATTTTTTTTTGTGAGCAGGTTTTTACAACCTTTTAGCCTAGCCGAAACACTTTGTGGTTCACCACTTTACATGGCTCCAGAAGTCATGCAAGCTCAGAAGTATGATGCAAAGGTCAGGGTTTTCTTCTGTTTCCTTATTAGTTTTCTGATCTACTGCTTCCTGTTCTTGACTCAGTGTTTCATGCTCGGTTTCTGACAGAACAGGCAGATCTATGGAGTGTTGGTATCATTCTATATCAACTTGTTACTGGATTTCCACCTTTTAATGGGGATAGTCAGATTCAGGTTGCTCTCCTTATTTTTCACATGACTTGATTACTTCTACATTGTTGGAATTGTATCTGACTACAACTGCTAATGGAAAAATGTTATCTACTCATCAGTTGCATAGAAACATACTCAACACAAGTGAATTGCGATTCCCATCTGATTGCGAGTTGAGCCATGACTGCATTGACTTATGCAGGAAGTTACTGCGAATCAATTCAGGTACAAGTCGCTGTGTTCTACTTATACAAAAAGTTTTTTATATAAGAAACTTTCCTCACGTCATTATTTCTTATGTTGCTAGTTGGTACTTGGTAGGGTGAAGTTTTCAGCAGTATTACTGTGACATAACAGATATTCTGTAGAAATGGGGTGGTGCCATACAAGAGTAGATTTAGGTGGCATTGTAATTAGTCCTCTTTTTTTTTTGCTGTGAGTTCATTTGTACCTTTCCTGGATTTAGTGCTGAACTCGGTATGCCTTAACACGCAGAAAGTTTTGCAGCAGAGATTTAGTCATTGCTAGGTAAAAGGATTCTGGATAATATAAATCTGTTGGAATAATATGTGAAGTTGTGAACTATGCCATACCAGAGGCAGATCATTGTTTACTAATGCACACTTATTTCCCGGCGAAAGTATTGATTTTTTTTATTTAAAAAACATCAGGATTGTATGGTTTCTTCATTTGAACAATTAACACTAGTGCCTACTGCCTACGATAATCCTGTACTGCTGTGGCATATAATAAAACGACGTAAGTTGCAACGGAGTCTAAATAAATTATATTATATGTTCTCATTGCTCCCGAAAAACCAATAAGTGTGATCCTGAGGAAATTTATTTTGATTACATAGTGAACATTAACAATACCATAATCTGATGTGCTAGATAACAATACTGTAAGAAGTAGAAATACAATCTGTTGTGCTATATACTTAGAGTGAACATTAACAATACTATACTAATCTGTGTAATTGATGCAGTGGAACGCCTGACAGTTGAAGAGTTTGTGAATCACCCATTTCTTTCTGAACATGCTCCAGAGAGAACCTTGAGGTAATATACTCTTTGTGCTGTTGTTTGCTCCTTCTACTGCACCGTGCACGGTGCTTGATATTCTGTATTGCATTGGCAGCCGGACACCATCGGACATAAGAGATGGCTTTCCATTCATTAATAGCAGTCCAACAAGGCCTTCGAGCCAAAGTTCTCAAGAAGATTGTATGCCTTTCCCTTTAGATGATGACTCAACTGGACAGGATGAGAGTCCTGTTCCTGAGAGTAAGAGTGCAATGAAGTCTTATGGATTTGCCATGAATAAAAAGTTGGATAAAACTACAGGTCAGAGTCCATCAAAACATGGAGGTCTGTTCTCCAGATATATTTTGGGTAATAATTATCCACCTAGTAGTCAACGCCCAGACCATCCTGGTAAAAGGACAAAGGAAAGCAAGATTGGTGAAGGACACGATCCTAAAGGTGGTTATCCAGAAGGTATTGAAGTCAGTTGTGACTATAACACACCTCCTCATTATCATTGTGAATAGTTCTTACTGAATTTATTATTTTTATTTTGTAAATGTAGATTCCCCTATCATTGATTCATTAGAGTTTGTAGATCAGGAATATGTCTTTGTGTCTGGACCGCACCCAGAGGGATCCTCTTCTTCAATAAGTGCCTCTCGACAACACAACTTGCCATCAAAATATGATAATTCATCTGTTTCACCACCGAAGCTAACTGCTCGGAGTGCACCAATGCCAATAAATGGTGTGGCAATAAACAGACAACAATCTGCTGGAACCGGTAGCTTGGATAGTCATTGCTCTCCAATATCTGGCACTTCACAAGGATCTGCGGACCTGAGCGATGCTATGGATCAACCACTATCTGATTATCTGACCAGGATTAGATTATTGGGGCAGTATGCATCTACCATAGCAGAGTTGGTCAAAGAAGAGGTAAAATTTATCGGCTTGATTACATACTGTTTCCTTGCTTCCCTATTTGATTCCCTTCTATTTTACTTCCTCTCAACCTTTTAAGATGGTTAGAACTTTTTGTTCAAATGTTGGTGTGAAGCTTTTCTTACTGTAGCAACTAAGTTGTTGAGCTACATTGATCTGCCTAAAATAAGCTTGTTAGTAGTAATTATGCAACTGCTAACTTCACTTCTGTTTTCCTGATCAACCACCCAAATCTCTGAAGATTAAAGGTGGCAGGCACTTAGAGGCATTCTCGATTCAGCTAATTGTTCTTGCAACCTGGAAGCAAGCAATTCACATATGCAATTCCTATGCGGCTTCAGCTACAAGAGAGACTCCTTCCCAGGATATCACGATGAAGGGGCTTGATGCCGATGCTCCCCATGTGCTTGCAAACTCTCAACTGGCTCACGATGAATGCCTGCAGATAGAGAGACAGTTTCTCATTGAACTTGAATATGCTGAAGAACTTGCCAGCACTGTTGGACAGATACCTGGTATTTTACCTTGCTAGGGGCTGCAAATCATTATCATTTGTTAGCTAGACTTTTTCAATGCTGATAGTGAGCTTATGCATGCAGATGCTCCAGAGATGCCAGATGCGATTGAAATAATATTTCAATCTGCACTACAATTAGGAAGGCACGGTGGTGTAAGTAAAGCAAACTGTCTTTCATCCCAGAACCAACAGAAGTTGGTGCTTACCTTTTGACTCCCCTACTCTTGTTTTGTTTCTTGTCTTAAATTGCAGGTCGATGAGATGATGGGGAAAGCAGCAACTGCCATGTCGCGATATACAAAGGCAGTATGCATGCTGCGTTTTCTCCTGATTGAGGCACCGTCACTCGCCCTCAACCCCCCTTTGACCCTAACGAGGCCTGACCGACACCGAGTGCGCTCATACATTGAAGCCCTCAGCGCTAGGCTCGGCCAGTTGCGATGCCAGAGGCACTGACTGCTGCGTTGGGCCCTGGGATCTTCAGCTCGGGGGCATGGTGGACTTGTACAATATTCTTTCATTTGTACATATATTTGTTGGCCCAAACGAGGGCACGTAAGATAATCATATCAGAGATCGTGCGATCAGGGAAAGTAGCGAAAAACCAGTGTAACTTGCCCAAACTACTATCGTAACGTGAGCTCTGTGTGTGTGTGTGTGTGTGTGTACACGGTAGGTTATTCTGTGGCAATTCTGGCTGCAGCTGAAGGTCAACCGTGGTCGTTTGTGGAAATGTAAACAGACTGCTACCTCGATAGTTTGTTTATTTACTGGGCTGGTACACAATAATGAATGTGTCGTGTCGTATTGTCATCTATTTACTCGTATGCTTCGTTTCTGTTGTTTTTGAAGGGAAAAGTTAGATGCGAATCTTCCTTAATGCATGAAACAAGAGGCCACTAGGGCTAGAAGCAGAAAACACAGCAGTATGCCGAGAAAAGAGAATCTGAGAGTGCATAAAGGGACAAAAAAAGTACAACTACCTACGCTGCTGTGACCAACATAGCAGGTGCCCCTACATGCGCTGCTGTGTCGTATTGTCAGAGTGTTACGTTTTCCGACGCGTGAGTCGAAGTTAGCAATTTTTTAGAGTTATTTTTTGTGAATGTTTAGAAATCCCGGATTTACATGTGGGTACCAGAAATGAAATCCCGGTCGGTTTTATCAGGTTTTAAAATTTAAATTCTGATTTTGAATTTTGAATGATTTTTAATCAAATTCGAGCGAATTTCAGTCGAAAAGTTTCTGGTATTTCCGTGTCGGCGGTTACCGTTCGACCTGGCGGATTTGGTCGATGCGGATTTTTAATCACTGAACACGAGTGAGGAATGGATCAAAGGGGTGGGGCGTGCGTGGGAGGTGTTTTATGTGTGTAGTAGATTAGTTCAGTGTATTCGGTTTCTTTGAGTTGGAAACTGAACCTAAAAAAATAAAAACGAATCTAATACTGAAACCCGAATAAACCGACGCTTTCTGTTTTTTCGGTTCGGTACTTCGGTATAAAAAAAAAGCCCACCCCTGCTAACAGTCACCTGGGCGGCTGATCCGTCAGTCCAAGCCGATCAGCAAAAGCCAGCCGGAAACCGCAGCTCCGAGTCCGACCAATTTTGGGCCAAGAAAAAGAGGACTAAACATGCAGGCTTTGGGCCAGGCCACGAGTTTCGGTTGCCTCGCCTCGTCTCGTCTTCCCACCTCCGGTTCCCCCACCTCTCCCCCCGCGGCATTGCAGAACCGACGCGAACCGGAGGAGTTCCGGACTTCCGGGGGTAGCTTCCGGTTTCCTCCGTTTCAAATCTCTCAATTCGGAGCCCCCGAATCGGTCGATCGACCCGCCGCCGCGATGGAAGCTCACCACGCCTCCCGGGGCCGCCGCACCATACGCCTCCCTCTTCCCCCCGTTTTTTTTTGGAGACGGGAGTCACTCAGATCCGCGTCTTGCTTCGCCAAGCTTCTGAGGTCTGATGCTCCAATTCTGTTGCGTTTGTGGTAGCTGGAAGAGATCCGGCAGAAGAGAGCCGCCGGGAGGATGCAGCAGCAGCGGCACAGCCCACCCGCCGCAGCATCCCACATCGACCCTTACGGTTGGTCCGTCCTTCTCCCCCACTCTTCCGGAACAATTCGAGTTGCGTCTTTGCTTAATCTGCTTCGCTTCGGTGCTAACTTTGGGCTGTAACAACGACGATGATCTGTAGGGAACCGGAGAGCCGGAGCAGAGGTTAGTACTCTCTTCTTTTTCCCCCCTTATATCGAAGAGAAAAGGCTAGGACAAGTTTACTATGCCATTTGACAGCATTTGACTGTTGTTTCTAGACGGTAAGTAAGTCTTTTTCGTCTGAATGGTAGATTCTTGCTCGAGTTAAAGAACTTGAAAATGGGAACATGGAATTGGAGAGGGAAAACCAAATGCTGTTGTCCAAGGTATTTTGTCTGCAATTGGGTATATGGTATAGTTACCTGAGGATGGGCAGGCCCTAACACAGCATGCTTCCCCCAGATTGCTGAGAAGGAAGTCGAGAAGGACTCACTGGTTAACCGCTTGAATGACCTCGTGAGTTCCATATAGTATATTGTTAGCTGGTTTTGACTACTGATGGTGCACCTTAGTGCATCCGATCTTGCATGCATTTTAACCTTTGTGACTTGATTTGTAACTTGCAGGAGCGGTATGTAGTACCCTCCTTGAAAAAGGCTCTGAATGACATTTCGTTGGAGAAAGATGCTGCAGTTGTTGCTAAGGTATTCAACACTTATTTATCCTTGTAGGAGTATCTATGTTATTGCGCATGCTGATCTGCTAATTATGTATGCATGATTAATCCTCATTATCACTTTTTCCTGGTATGCTAAGTAGGAGGATGCTCTAGCGCGACTGAGGAGCATGAAGAAGCGGCTGAAGGAGGCAGAAGAGGAGCAGTACAGGGTATTTCTGAAGTTTATGCCTTCTTAGCATTACCGTCAGTGTGCTAATCCTGTAACTCACAGGCAGAAGAAGACTCAGCATCCTTGAGAGCACAGCTAAATACCCTGCAGCAGCAAGTAATGAGCAACTCTTACAGTGCATATCCAGTGGGAACATCAAGCGAGCAAACTCTTGCCATGGAAAAGGAGATACAAGATTTACAGGGTAAGCTAAAGGTTGGTTGTTTAAGCTTTCTGCTTTAGTGTTGTACTTGCTTTTGTTCTTATTTAATCCATATAACTTCTAAAATGACAAACACAGCAATAATCACTGCTAAGGCAACAGGAGCAGCAAAAAATGGCTGAAGAGTCCCTACTGAGGCATCAAGATCAACAAAAACTAGCTGAAGAACAATCCTGTACTGCTTCTCTGGCAGCTGAAAAGCAAGAGTTGGAAGACAAAATTGTTGTGTTGACAAAGAAAGCTTCAGGTGTGGATGACACATATGTTTTATGGTATTATATCGTTTCTAAAGTGATGAAGTATAACAATTTATGAAATCCCAAGTAAAGATGTAACTCTAGATGTTGACGTAGGTGTTTTCTCCCACGTTTATCACTCTGTAGTGTTTTCCATTACTTCACACTTTCTATATTGACGGTGGGTGTACTTATTTATCTTGTGGCAATCAAAATTATGCACCCACTTGTTGAGCATTCATTGAATATAATCTTTACATTAATTCTATGCCTTGAAATAAGTTTTCCATTCCATGCAGAGGAGGCTTCCGAATTTGCTGCACGCAAGGCGTTTTCAATGGTAATGCATCTACCACGTTCTTGACTTTTGTCAGTATTTATGCTTTCTACAGTATATACTGCATAGCCCATGTTCGGTGATCAAGGGTTCAAGGTTTGGTTGAGAACTTGAGATCATGCGTGATACCTGTAGTCCTGAGGGCACAAGTCAAAATTTACAGGGGTGAACAGGGTGATTAGAACATTTGAATGTGCATCTGGTGTTGTTTGTTCATAGTATTCTTCTAGCTGAACTCAACTCTTATACAAAATGCATTGACGGCGTTTTTCGTAATGGCAGCAAGATAGGGAAAAACTTGAAAACCAGTTGCATGACATGGCTTTGATGGTTGAGAGGCTAGAGGGCAGCCGTCAAAAGCTGTTAATGGAGGTGCTTGATGTTGCCTTCCTTTTCTTTGAAATGAAATAAGTTCCCTAAGTCATGGCTGAGTTTTGTACTGTGTTCAACAGATTGATTCTCAATCATCAGAAATAGAAAAGCTGTTTGAGGAGAACTCAGCCTTGTCAACTTCATACGAAGAAGCAGTGTCTGCTACAATGCAATGGGAAAAATCAGGTGTGCTGTCGGTATTTTCAATCATTTCCTTCATAGAGATTTTAAAAACCTTTGTGGATGAAAGCTGCATCTTGCCTATTGACTTAATTGAAACTTCCAGGTTAAAGATTGTTTGAAGCAAAATGAAGAGCTCCGTTCCCACTTAGAGAAGGTAAGACTTGAGCAAGCTAGCCTGTTGAAAGCAAGCAATATTAATATCCAGCCAGATGGGCAAAATGAGAACAGCCTCTCAAATCCACCAGAATTGGTCACGGAGAATCTCTCTCTAAAGTTTAAGGCTGTTGAAATATTTTTATTGTTTCGATCATGGACTTATAATCAAATTCAATAGATATCAAGTCATCAATTTACGTTAGCTTGTATACGATACTACGTGTAGGATCAGCTCATCAAAGAACAGAGCAGATCTGAGTGGTTGTCGGCAGAAATAATGAAACTTTCAGCTGAACTTAGAAAAGCAGTCCAAGCACAGAACAACCTCACACGCCTGTAACTGTAAGTATTCTGCCATCACTTATCTGCTCCTTAGATTAATTTATCTGTGCTTGGTGAAATTAAATTGTGATAATCTCTTGTGCAGATATAGACCTGTATTAAGAGACATAGAGAGCAATTTAATGAAAATGAAACAAGAAACTTATGCGACGATCCAGTGATGTTACTGAGGTATGAACACAAACTTCACCGATGACACCACTGGTACCGTTCTGGATGTGCCAGTTTCTAACATGTCATTCTCAAGATGCCGTTGTGTTACAATTGCTCAGAT
The DNA here is from genome assembly GCA_036346255.1 of Ampelocalamus luodianensis. Lineage (NCBI taxonomy): Eukaryota > Viridiplantae > Streptophyta > Magnoliopsida > Poales > Poaceae > Ampelocalamus > Ampelocalamus luodianensis. Next base: position 16,857,096 of record CM070622.1, on the reverse strand, counting down.
GGGTTTTTCCCCGTCTTACTACCCGCAAAAGGCAGTGCTTACGGCAATACTGTTCATTTGTAGAGTTCAATCAACATTGTTTTCCCTGTACCACACTGATGTTGTCTCGGTTCACTCTGGTGTATCTTGTAATTTGTAAATTGGTAGCGATGACAGAAATGAGTACACCCACCGTCAGTCTGGTTTTGCTGTTTATTATTATTATTATTTTGGAAGGCTAGCAAGTGCTTGATGGCTACACCTACACACATTCCTGTTCCTAGTTCTTATTTATGCCCAGTAGACATGCAAAACAAGGTTACCTTGTGCCTAGTTCGTAGTTCGCACCTTAAGAGAGAAAAATGTAGAAATAGTAAGGATGGAAGTTTCCATCCTGGCGTAGCCGATTTCATTCCTTCCAGATCCTGGTAGAAGATATGCCAGAAGTCAATTTGGTTATGGTTTTCTTTGGTAATCATCACACCTGAACCTGTATCACCAAGATATTTAAGTGGAAGAATTTATACCTGGGAATTACGGTACGCCCGGCACTGCATCTGCAGGGAGCGTTCCAATAGGCAGCGCGCCTGGTAACTAAGATTATCCCATGCATGATTAAGCTGGGATGAGGCATTGCATGAGCTTGCCTGACAGGGTAGCTTCCCTTGACGAAAGGGTAGTAGTGAATGAGATACTGATGGCACACAAAATAATGCATACCTAAACATAAGCAGCGGCACAAATGCAACACCATAACAAACTGTGTATTCCATGTCAATCAAGCAGCACTTGGTCACGCTGGTCCAACAGACCAAACAAAATAAGCCATCCAGCTAGTGCAAAAGTGAAACCACTCAGTCCAACATATATGTGGAATATCTTCTGTAAGTTCCTCCCCAAGCACCAGCACCCCTGGAGTCCTTGACTGTTGCTCACGCTATTCAAATTGTTGCCGTTGGCACTCTATAGAAACTAAGATAAAACTCATCCAAACTTGCTTACAAGCAACAGAAAACACAGGCTCGGCTTAAGTTCTTACCTCCATACAACTGATACAAGTGCTTTTAAATAGTGAAACTTCCAAACCGAAACTCCTCCATATTCAGAATTTTTTCCTGGCTGGAGAAGGAAATCGCCTCAGGTCAATTGGCAACTCCATCCTTCCATAATCAATATATCTACAACTACAAGATAGTTCCACACACGGTAACAGAAAAGGGAAAAAATTATGGCACTTGCCATGGCGAGTAACTTCCAGACCAACTGTTAGATATGATATTATTTGGCTTCTCTGGTAGAATTAGCCTGGTAGAATTAGCCCGATGCTGCCTTCAAGCCTAGCGCCTGCACATTGATGTCCTGATGTGTCCACAGAAGAGAGCCTATAATAGTCATAACAATTGGGTGTCATGAGGTAAAACATAAATAACCACAAATGATGTTTATAGTAGGATGCCTAAGTGATAATCTGGCTGTAATCCAAAAGTAAACATTTGTGATAAACTGGTAGCATCGGCCTAACAAAACCGCTGATCATCATGAACTAGCTAAATTCTTGCAAAATCAATTATTTATGATTGTTCAAGTTAAATACGTCCTCCCAAAAGTGGTGGTCTAAGTGTCTGGAAGGCTCCTAAACAAATGAATGAAATCCGATGGTATCTAGTTCACAATGCCTACTGATCGGTCAACCCAATGAACAAAAATGATATTCAGAGGGTTACTGGTGAGTAGGCACTATGAACGCTATGAACTGGTATGATTGTTATGAACCATGCATAGTCTTTCGGCTTAGTCTGTTTGACAATGCACAATAAAACTGGCAGTTTTTTCGAAAGAAATGATTGATGCAAAATAAAGGCACCTCAGTCATAGTGCACACAAAACATTATCACTATTTTACTGTGACGAGACAAGACATCTAAGTAACTTCCATTCAAGTACATGTTTGCAATTGATAAATAACTGGACTAGCAAAAGCATACTGATGTTCATGATATGAAGATCCAATCATGGACGATCACATTTATTTGCGAAGCAAAATGAATTATTTAACTACTCCAATACACACAATCTAGACCCAAGCAAAAGTCAAGTAGTTCCATGTTTTATATTCCTAGTTTTTTAACATCTTTAATGTAACAACTAGATAAATTTTCAATTACTTAATTCCAGTTCCAGATGATGTTACTGCTAGGTTTTTTGTGGGTGTCGATGAGGTAAATTGTGATTCGAGTACTGCAGGGAACCAAATTGTCCCTGGGTCGGACTCCCTGCAAATACGCAGAACCACAAATGCATACTAAAACACAATACTTGCCATGGCTTACATAATAAGTTTACTCTTAGCTTGTAAAATATATTACATAAAACTTAGAGCAAATAAATCATCCCATGAATTTTTTAAGTGAGACTTTGATTAAAAATGCAATGTATATGTAGCATCTTCGACTAATGTGCAAGTATATGATACAACAATTGCATCGTTAAGACTTACAAGTAGGGCAAGATAGTGCAACTGGGGCAACTGACCTCGGAGCCGCTAGAAGCGAATAGGGTTTCACCATTTCACATTTTGTTTGACGCCATAAATTTGGTTTTTCTCTCAGCGGGTTTGAGAATTTGAAAAGAACACATCAAAGTTTCATCAACACTCATCATTGCACCAGCATTATCGAATTCGCCACAATAATTGGGAGCTGAGAATATGGTGACAAGTTGTCTGTCAGCAAAGAATTCATACCCATCCTCAACAACCTGACAAGTGACATCACATGAAATATATAAACACCTCAGCTGACTAGAAATAATAAATGGAAAAGATGTTGCATTAGAATGCTACCTGGTGAGCCCGGCAAATAAGATCAAGATCATGCTTTACAAGGAATTCTGAAACTTTGTCAGCACCAAAAGTGTATGAGACCCCCCTATCATTCATGCCCCACCCTTGAACATCTTTTCCTGGATCTGACCAAAGCAAGTCGCATAGTAGACCTGTATCCGGCACATCGGTAGGACGGGGCAAGCTTTTTATCTCATCCAAGTGTGTCAGATCAGGTGAAAGGCCACCATGCATGCCTAATATTTTATCATCAATTAGAGCGGCCACAGGGAGACAGTTAAAACAGTCAGTGAAGACCTTCCATAGCCGCACATTGAATCGACGCTTGCATTCATCATAAAATCCATATATTCTGTTAATTGAAGCACATTCGTGATTTCCTCTCAGAAGAAAAAAGTTCTCTGGGTACTTGATTTTGTACGCAAGAAGAAGGCATATAGTTTCCAAACTTTGTTTGCCTCGATCAACATAATCACCTAAGAATAGATAATTGGCTTCTGGAGGAAAACCTCCATATTCAAAGAGCCTTAAAAGATCACTATACTGACCATGGATGTCACCTGGATAGCAAATGATGATGGAGAACAAAATTAGATGCTAAAGCAACTGCGGGCTAATCACAGATTGAAATTTCAAAGCATGCACTAAGTAAAGCCAGAACAGCATTTTGAACCTGACAATCACAAGCACATTTTTGAGATGAATACAAATGCAACCATAAAAGATGCACCTCAGAATATTTTTTCCTTGTTTACAATATTTAGTAGACTATATGAGGAACACCAATATAAGAGTAGAGGATGAAAACCAACAGTCAATCAAAGCAGCACACAGGTGTTCTATTTTAGCAACTGGAGTTCTAAATGAACAAATGCTTGCTAGATCCTGTTCCTGTTGCTACGAAAATTACTTCACTGTTTCAAAGACCCGTACCAATCCTGTGCTTTAAACACTTGTCACATGGGTGGAACATAAACATAGAAAGAGGGCACCACAAAATAGCCGCTTGGTGCCCAAAAATGTAATGTAGGTAGAGGATAAGCACACTTTATAATACAACCTAGTTGCAAGTATATCATCCTCATCTAGAGAGGGAGTTGGCATGCAAAGGAGATAAATAGGTAATGGATTATTACTAAAATTGAGATATAAGCATGCAGACTTGAGTTTCTTATGTGCCAGCTAGAGCCGACAACCGAGAGGCCGGTAGTATAATTAAGTTGGTGATCATACCCAAGCAACTAAATGAACTTGCAAAAATAATATATTCCCCCAAAGAGAATTTTTTATTGGGGCTGGGAACCCTGCTATGGTTACAATTGCCCACAAGTTACTAGAAACCTGCTGGAATCAGGGAATCGAGTCCAGAACCTCATAATCGTATTCAAATTGAAACGAAGCGAAGTGGTCAAAGATTTAAGACAACGATATCACCAAAAGAAAAACACTTCAAAATGACTCATTTGCAGCGCCTAAGATGTGGTCTAGCATTCCTGTCACCAAACATTTGCCTTGATAAGCATCATACACTTATCTAGCAGAATATCAGCTACTGTGCTGATAGTAGCTGGTGCCTGGTGTAGATAAGAACAATACTGACACCGAACTCTCAAGGAGAATTGAAAAAACAAATTGATATATAACAGGCAATCAGAAGTAACAGGAAATCTCACTTTTCCCTCATGAACATGTTCAATTTAAGAGCTGGTTGCACAAGAAAAAAACTCGTGCACCCAAATTAACGTTAAAGCATGCATTTTTGCCGCGCGAGTCTCTTGCCGTTCAAATACCTCATATTACAGAACCGTGAGCAGAAATCAATAGATAACGTCCTTACCTCCACCTTCCAACAGAAACAGAATCACTCAACGCGAACGACCCGGATTGATGCTACAAAGCATTGTTTAACGCCGCGACATAGAGACGCAATCGCCAGGATGCCCCAAGACCCTACCTTTCCCCACCTGCGGCGCGACCAGACCAGATCTACTCTACGAACGGGGGCCGGAGAGGGGCGAAAGATGGTAGGAGAGGGGGGCGCACGCAGGCACGCACCGCAGATCTTGATGGGCGCCTCGAGCTCGAGGAGGTTGGGCTGGCTAAGGAAGATGTCGCGGGAGACGGTGCAGAGCTGGCGGATCTCCGACTCGGAGAGCTGCACCTGCTTCCCGGGGCGCGCCGTTCGCACCTCGAGCAGGCGGCGGATGATGTCGTCGAGGAGCGCGACGTCCATGCCGCCGACCTGCCCTCCCGCCGCCGCCATCCCCTCCCCCGGGCTGGAAGAGATCGGTGGAGTTAGGGTTTCGTCGCCTCGGGAGGAGGAGGAGGAGGAGGAGGTGGCCGAGGAGAGCGATTGGGTGATGGGCCGCCGATAGCCAGATAGACTCGCCTCCTAATCCTTGGTTGTTTTGTTTTGTTTTTTCCGTTTGTGTTTTGGTTAAAACCTTCTCTCTTTTTTTGTGTTATCTGCGCAGCGCTTGGGTGTGGCTTGGTGCCTTGGTGGGTCTGCAACTCCGATGTGGCGGACACGCCGAGACGTACGTGCCCCCTCCTGTACTCCTTGTAGGCCTTTATTTTCTCTCTTTTTTCCCCCCGCTTAAGATTTCGTTTTGGACACTTCTACAGTATTATACATTTATACTACGTGAATAAACTAGTTGCTTCTAGTTGTGAAATATAGTACATACGCCACTGCAAAAATGTGTAAAGCTATTTTAAAAATGCCGGGGCTTCATCGATACGGTTACAACTCTTTTGTCTTAGTTTAGAACATATGATATTTTTTACGATTACAAAAAAATGCACACGCACGTAAATGCCAAACGTAGGTTGTGAGCTTGTCTCATTTAGTAGCTTAGCTCGGCTCGGCTCGATCACAAGCTCGAGCTAGCTCGTGAGGGCTCGCGAGCCAAGCTAAATAAACCGGTTATCAGCTTGTTTGGTCATTCTTATAAGCTAGTTTAACCAGAATACATGTCAAAAACACATAATGTTCCATTTTTACTCCAGTCTAGTGGACTCGAGGCAGACCAAATCACAATAATTTGGGGGTCAATTAATAAGAAAATATGCTTTTGATGAAGACCCAATCCAAGAACACAAATCGGATCCCAGAATAGAATGGATATTTGGATGGGACGTTGGGCTGGCAGCGACGACGTTGGGGCCGGTGGAGGCCAGCTGGAGTGGAAACGGACGGTGTTGGAGGGAGGCGGCGCGGGTCGAGATGTACTCCCCGCTCTGCTTGGGCTCAGCTTGTTAAAGAAGTGGGTTGCGAAGGGTGCTTGGCTCGGCTTGTTTATATCACGAGCCTGAGCTGAACCGAGTTCTTGAGCTTTTTTTTCCACCCCTACATGCACACACACCACCACACACGCACATGTGAGCACGTCTCCTTAGCACACGTCTAGACAAACGTAGGCTAGGGATAAATCTGCGACCTCACAAAATTCTTACTGAAACGCACTTGCGTATACATAATAAGTGGACATCAGGATTTGAACACTGGTGGATGGAGTCATACATCCACAACTCCATCACCCACGAAAAGGTGGTTCCCTATAATACATGATTTCGATAGTAAATAGTTCAATTTTCGTGGGATCGAAAAAAATTATGTTTTAAACGAGACATAGCTATGTTTTATGTAGTATGTTTAATATATCGTGTGTCGATATTTCCTTTGTCTTTGTAGTTCAGTGGATTTGCTCATTTTCTTCATTATTTTTCTTTGTTACCATGTTCTTGGAAGATCCAAATTTTGGATGAGTGTATAGGTAGGGCGTTGAGGCGACCGGAGCGGGTGAAGATGGAGCAACGTTGGGGTCGCCGGTGGTGCGGACGGCGGTGTCTTTCTCTTCGATCCGGGCGGCGGCGGTAGCGACCTCGTGCTTGGCAATGGTGGCGACCAGGCGAGCAGGTGGGATGCCGACGGCGAGCAACGGGGATGAGGGCTGCGAGATGGCGACTCGGAGGCGCTTGATTCCGATGTGACGCAGCCGCGGTGCCTTTGCCCTGTGTCGAACTACTGCGCTCAAGCAGTCATGCTGGGCTTCTATGTACTCCCCACTCTGGTTTTGGATGGTATTAACTGATGTTCGCCCAATTACCCTTCGAGCCAAACGAGTAGCTCTCCAGCGGCTTGGGCTCAGCTTGTTAAAGAAGTGGGTTGTGAAGGGTGCTTGGCTCGGCTTGTTTATGTCACGAGCCCAAGCCGGACCGAGTTGAGCCTGTTTCGAACCGAACTGGCTTGCGAGTCTCTAGTTTTTTTCCTACCCCTACACACACACACACCACCGCACACGCACACATGAGTATGCCTCCTTAGCACACGTCTAGACAAACGTAGGTTGGGGATAAATCTGCGACCTCACAAAATTATTACTGAAACGCACTCATGTGTGCATAATAAGTGGACACCAGAATTTGAACACTGGTGGGTGGAGTCGTACATCCACAACTCCATCACCCACCAAAAGGTGGTTCCCTAGAATACATGATTTCGACAGTAAATAGTTCAATTTTCGTAGGATCGAAAAAAATTCTTATGTTTTAAACGAGACTTAGCTGTGTTTTATGTAGTATGTTTAATATATCGCGTGTCGATATTTCCTTTGTCTTTGTAGTTCAGTGAACTTGCTCATTTTCTTCATTATTTTCTTTGTTACCATGTTCTTGGAAGATCCAAATTTTGGATGAGTGTATAGGTGGCGATGCGTTAAAACAATGCCGGAAGTTTTGGGCAATTGCTGGTCAATGGAAAATGTCAATTTTGGGAGTGTCTCTTTGTTACAGTATCACAGACTGAAAGCATTCTGTGGCTAAAAGCTTGAAATATATTCTCCCGAGTTTAAAGATATTTTCACTTCGACTAGTGTTTTATGAGTTATGACTGTATCAATCACGGTAGTAGCATGTTCACCGGTCCCTTTCCTTGCCTTTTATTTTCACGGCCAAGTTTGATGTATCTTGTTCTTACCTTCTATCTGACTATTGAAATTATGTACACTAGCATACTGTTTTCTAGTGGAAATCACGCGTGGTCCATATATAGTCTCATCTGCGTTCTTATATTTTTCTTCATCTGCGTTCTTATTTTTTCTTCAGCAGGAGATAAAATGTGTCTTTTCTTGTGATAAGTTCGAACTTGGATATCAATCATACCTTAAGTACAGATTCAATGGATCTATTAGTCAGTAGTATGCATGCCTACATGATAGCTCATACCAAGATGGAGTATGTAACCTTGGTACTTCAGCTATTGTTTCTCTGTTTTGTTCTAGTTCGGTTACTGTCTGACTTTGCTCACTTCCTATGAATCTCTTTCCCGTATGTCGATCTACACTAAGAAGCTAGTTCAGGTAAATGCTTCCAGACAATGTTTGACGTGCCATGTAAGAAAGTCCATTGATATTTGGTGAGACCATCATAAGATAACCGTGGCGTAAACTTTTCTTTGTAATGATATAGAGAATTGTTGTTGTGAGGAGGATCGCCCTGTCCACTACACATCACAAACTCAAGCAATGGATGGAGGAGTTTTCCTTGCTATTTTGGCACAAACACACATGGCAAATAAGAGAGCAAGTAGGATACTCCGAGTGCTGAAACTGAGAAGAGGTGCAGGACAGAGACTAGGCGGTAAGTCCGTCCAACATAACATACTGATGAAGTGATGAATAACATATTTTGATTTTGCATGGATATGTTTTGTTGGCCGTTCATTGGAACTTAGAGGCAATGTGAGAGTTGAAAAGACATTATCTGTCATTTCATTTCATTTCATTTCATTTCAGAACATTGTAGGCCAACAATTCCTTTATAGAGTTAATGTTCAAATCGTCAGAGTCACGTGGTAGATGGAAGACCTTTATTTTTGTTCTAAGATAACCGTGAAAGAAGAGAATACACTCTCTTCGTAGGTCACACCATTTGTTGTTGGAATCAACCTTGGGTCTATGTCAAGACTGTTTGAATTACCTTAGGTCCCATTACATACATTGGAGCGAGAGAATACTGCTGTCTCTTTCGGTGTAATTTGTTTTTTTTTTAAAAAAAAAACAAGGGTAAGAGCTCTGCCTTGTTCCATCAAAGAGAGAAGATAATTACAGAAATCATCCCAAACGGGAAACACCACAAAACACTGAATCTCTTCCAATGTATATAATTGAAGGATGTTGTTTTGTGATCGAAATTCTTATAGAATGACGGTTTGTGGGAGAAGCCAGGTCGATAGACAGCTCTATTTTCGGATTTGTTTTGTTATCGAACTTAGAGTCCTTTTGTACTATTTATATAGACCATCCATAATGGTACAATTGGTAGAAAATCGTTGTAACTCTTCTCATAGTTGATCTTCACCTTTGTGTGCTAGACTGCTAGCGGTATGGTCCCAATTTGGTTTTCTGCGTCAGATATGTGTCTCTCACGTGATTGATTTTTCCTTTGCTTGTCTTGCGTTTTGATAACGAAGGTGATATAGCAACACTTATAGAAAAGGTTCAACAGTGTCATATCAATGAGACAATGTGTTGTTGAAAGTGCATCTCAAAGAGAAAGCGCCATTTTGGTAGAAGCGCAAAAGAACACCCACATCTAAGCTGAGAGCATCCGCCATGTATGTTTTTCCCCCTCTAAGAGGAGACGCATTGGATCCAGACCGGACGATCCAGGTCATTGGATCGTTCAAGCAATCAACCGGTGTTGAACCGTCTAAATTCCGAACGAACCACCGGTTTTGGTATGAACCGGCCACACACCAGGATTCGAACGTGGGACCTGAGGGTTGAAGCGACCAGACTGGGTAGCTGTCCAACTGTGGTTGAAAATAATAAACAAATAAGAGGACAATCGATTAATCTGCAGTGCATAAATATCAATATATACTAGTAAATTTAGATCCTTCTTTCGATGGTCTTCATGTCTTGAGCCACCGTAAATATAGTTATAATCATATACTCTGTACGTAAGGAATTAAAAATTATATTCATATATGTATTTTTTGCATGTTATATATAGTAAAAAATATTAAATAAAACATATATAGTCCGACCGACACCCAGTGGTCCAAGACCTCCACCGGGTCGGTGACCAAGCCGGGTTATACTTGGAGGCAGCCTCTAAACACTGCAGAGAGAATGGTAGCTACCTTCAATTTAGGGGTAACCTTCGAGCTTGTTGGGCCCACCTGTTTAGAGACACGTTAGGGAATAAAGATGAGAGAGAAATTATATTTGCTTTTAACTTATTTATTTATTGATCTCACCTTAGATGCTATTGAAGATGCTATATATTGCAGAATTTTGTGCTAAGTTTAGAAGCTAGGTGACCTCTAAACATTGTTATGCCCAAGAACACTTTCCTGTGGAAAATGTGTGTTATTGAGGAGGAGTGTCTTTTCAGTCAAAGATACCTCTTTCATTGGAAACTAGTATTGTGCCTGTTACGAAAGCAGTATGTTTTTCGTGCCGAGAGAAGCTTCAAATCGGCACCGGCTTAATATGCTATTTTACAAACAAATGTGAACATCGCAAGTTTTAAATGTCACGAAGACGGCAAGGCAGACATCGAACTAGAGCCAATTCCTTTTGTCGAAAAAAACGAGCGATGCTTTAATTTATCTTAGTTCTGATAAGTGGAACGTCCATGTACAAACGATTTGTTTTGTATGTCTCGTCGGTTGTAACAAACCCGTTTCTCGGATCGTCGAACTTTTCGTAACCGTCTAAAAAGTACAATCGTAAAATAAGAAATAACATCGTAACCAGGCTTACAATTACAATAAAAATCAAACTTTTATTACATAAGTCAAAGCTTAATAACCGGTTTTGCCACAGACACGGGCATCCAAACCCAAAATTAACATATTACAAAACAAAAGAATTTCCAAACCACTAGCACGTTTAAACGCGGTCAAGACCTAACATCAATAATCATCGTTATTCAGAGATCCACCAAAACCTTCCTCAACAAGATCCTCATAGTTCTCCCAGTTTTCTTCGGTAGTTGATTTAGCGAGTATGAGTCTACAACCATACTCAGCAAGTTGCATGGAAAGCTATTTAACTATATGCTAGGGGTTCAATTGATTGTTGAGGGTTCACCATATCAGGTATATATGGATGCAACATTTGAGTTAAAGCAATTTATCTTTAAAACAATATAATATAACATCAAGGGTTTACTCAACGAATATAATTACCATCTTAACATATCAAAATCTCTACTTATGTCTTATATATTAGAATCACTCATAAACACAACTTCATTAATTGGAAGTACGGCGTATCCGAATACCATTAATTATAGGGAAAATTAGGTCAGTAACATCGCGTTAGAGCGTAATTAGAGGAATGACACTCCGTTCGTCTTGGGCTGGAAAATAACATCACGAACACCGAAAAATTAAATAAATGACATCTTGACTTTTTCCAAAAAAAATAAATAAATATAGAAACTGAGCTAAAAAAATATCAATTTTTTTGTGGAGTCTCCCAACATAGTTTAATTGCTTGTGTATTTTTTTTTCAAAACTTTATACGTTCTGATTTTGTTTCTAAAATTCATTTAAGTATATTGTTTATAGGAATTTCCTAATATGGAAAATGAGGTCCAAACATTATGAATTTTTTTTCACAGATTCCTTACATAGTGGATTTGATTGTGTAATTTTTCTAGAATTTTTACAAAATTAATTAATTTAATTTCATAATGTCCTTACATTATGAAATATTAGACTCCTCACACAGTGGGCATTATGAAATTGTATTTCTTAATTTTGTAAAATTCTAGAAAAAAAAATACTCAATCAAGTCCACTATGTAAGGAGCTTGGGAAAAATTTATAATGTTTGGATTTCATTTTCTATATTAGGAAATTTCTACAAACAATATACTTAAATGAATTTTAGAGACAAAATCAAAACATATAAAGTTTTGAAAAAAAATACACAAGTAATTAAACTGTGTCAGGAGACTTCACAAAAAAATTGATATTTTTTTAGCTCGGTTTCTATATTTAATTTTTTTGGGAAAAAATCAAGATGTCATTTATTTAATTTTTTTGATGTTCGCGATGTTATTTTTCAGCCCGAGACAAACGGAGTGTCATTCCTCTAATTACGCTCTAACGCGATGTTACTGACCTAATTTTTCCTTAATTATATTCTGCAGAGTTGCCTAACTTTACCTACAAGATACCCCCAAACTCACAATGCCAAGCCATAAACACGCAACACGTTAGCACGTGACTGAGCTGAGATAACAAAAAAATTCACTGCTCAATCTTTCTAGCCTCTACCCGGTAGGTCCTTGGACAGTACAGTCATCAGGAAATCACCGACCAATGGTGAAGTACGCGCTGACTGTTCCTACTGTTGTGTACTTCAGCAAGTGTTCAAATCAGACCACTCCTGACTTACCCCCAAACCGCGGCTACTTTGTACACAAGAGCATGTGTCATCCTATAGATATTCAATTGGAAGAGCAGCTAGAGCCCTACTCTTTAAACCTTGGAGACTAGAGCCTCGATACTATTTACTAGTAGTTAGAATCTTCACTAGTGAAACAATTAATTTATTTATTGAAACTACTTTAGTCAAACGTTGCCTTCTGAAAATTGTTGAAACATAAAATATTGTTTTGTGCAAAAGAACCTTATAAACCTCATTTGTTAAAGTTGTGCATATGCATTTTTTTCAAGACTTACAGAGTACTTTATGTACTCACTCACGTACTACACTCAAATTAAATCTCAGGAGCTTTCAACAACACGGAGGAGGATTTACGACTACTTCATATGTGGCTTCGATGAAGAACACCCGAAGTACTAGGTTATGCTCCTTAGTCGAATATTGATGGGTAATTTAATAGATCACCACTTAGAGTTACTATTTACTGTTTCTGCTGCTGTAAGACTTAAGATGATATGACCTCTACTGTAACAAGTGGCATTAAGACACTGTGTGCTGCGCGTTTGCACGTACCAACGGCAGCGGCAGCTTTCAGGGTGCTCCCCCTCCCCACCCCACACACACACACAGGAATTCCGAGTAAGCGTGCTCTTCCCGCATCGCCCTGTTCCTCTCCCGTTTTCGCGTTTCAGAGATGGGAACATTCCCGTTCACAACGAATCTCTCCTCCTCCCTCCTCTCCCCTTCTTTTTCCCTCTCAGGAGCATAAAACAAAAATATTCTCCCGTGCATTTGCCACTAATGCGCCATCAACTGGCGCCGGTGAGATTTTTTAAAAGAAGAAAGCCAATGGGATCGAGTTAATCGCTCGTCGTTGCTTTTGCGCGGAGGAGGCGGCGAGATGCCGTGCGTTGTGGGCGGCCGCCCGCCCTTCGCTTCACCCTCAATCCTTTCCTTTCTGTCGCGGCCAACTCCCTCCCACCACCTCGCTTTATTCTCTAAGAACCCTCCTCTCCTCCTCCTCTCGTCCGTTGCAGTTCTTGCTTCTCCTCCTCCCCTGCTTCGCGCAGACGTCGTGATCATCGGAGTTGATTTTGCAAAGCTAATTCCTCTTTTTTCGTTCCAGTGGTCCGCGTATATATATATGTGCTGTATTGGCGTCGTTGTTCTTGCATAGATGGCCTACTCCTCGACGTCTAGTGATCAGCGCAGTCACGGTAATCTCTCTACTTGTTTCTTTCATTTCTCACATTCAGTTGTTGCCGTCGTCGTTTTCAGCTGTATAGATTGTTACTTGTTCATGGTGCGCAAATTTTACGGTGCTGCTGCTGCTGCAGCTATTGTTTGCCTAGCGTTTTGTCGCTGTCTGGCCAGATTTTACGTTTTGTTTGTTGCCGTGCGTTCAATATGTGCTGCCTTGCTTAAAGCATGCAGAGTAGGACACTGTCGGTAATCCAATTAACAACAGACAACTTAAACGAGGCGGATTGAGACAAAAAGCAAGATTAATTTTAAGCTATCTTTCTGGGTCTCTAAAAGCGTACGTACGGATGCCATGCCATGGCGAATTGGGTTTCGGTTGATCCTTTTCATAGCAAAATCTGATTTACCAATCGATTGATGTGTCAACATCCATCGCCAACTAACTTTTTTTTAGGCACGTGTTTATATTTGAGGCTGCTATCCATTAGACTTGCCACATCATGCCCCTTTCTGTAGGAGTAGTTTCTTGTTCTTGTTTTATTTTATTTTTTTCACGAGAAGTTTCTTGTTCTTGTTACCATTAAGCTGGCACATCCTAATGGCGTGGCGCAAATGGCGATGCAAGCGATCGATATTATTGGTCTATTTTCGTGGGCTCGACCTAGGAAAGGCTCAGTCGAATCAACGCTAGCTGCTTGATCCCTAACATCAAATCACACCCCGTGCATTCACATCTCATGAACATTTCTAACAGTCTTGCATTCATGCATCCATCCATGCTATTCAGAGGAGAGAAAGGTAGACTGAAACTGACTTATAATCCAGGATAAACAGAGGTCCACCGAGATAGCGTGACTGACCTTGACTGCGCCTGCGTACCCCGTCGAATTGAAAAAGAAGATGTCACTGTGATTAGCACGGTGTAGACTGTAGAGGGGGCCCATGTTAGCAACCCAAGCAATTTCATGTGGTGTTTTGTCCCTGTGTTTCTTGATCTTGTTCAATGCAGGTACACACATCTGACCTTCTTTGTGATATATACTCGATTGAGAGCCTCCTTATCCTGACAAAAAAAAGAAAGAAAAAGAATATTTAAGGGTTGATTTGATTTGCAATGGATTTCCATAGTGCTGAACAAGCACAGTTCCTGTTTAGCTTAACTGCACATTACATAATGACTGAAATTTTACTATACATTTATGGTAATCTGACCAAAGCAAGGCCCCGCTAAAAGTGCTGTGGTCTAAAGCCCCTCATCTAATCAGAGTTGCTCTAAAATTCATATTCAAAGTAGCATATAAGTACAACCCAGTGTGTTAATATATTCATTCTTCATGCCTGCTTGCAACTGACAGGAAATGGTAAGTGGGACGTTGCTCTCCACTTTTCAGTTTCAGCCATGTGTGAGATCCTGTTGATATTTTGCTTGGGCCTAGCTGATGTTAACATTGCTGCACGCAGAGAGGAAATCCAGCTTCATGAAGTCGCTCTGCGCTTTCTTGAAGGGGACGAAGCACGGGGAGCCGAACCGACGGCGGCCTCGGGTGACGGCAGGAGAAGAGAACACGCTCTGGCAAGAAGAACCGATTAGACCAAAGGTAATGATTTCCCCTTTCTTCCACAATCTGCCATTTTTTTCTCTGCTTCTTTTCATATCTTCAAGAAGTAACATTTCACAATTCACATCCAATTCATAGAGGCACTCATATTAAGCTATGTTGTACTATCTTGGAACAAACGGTTTCTTAAGCCTTTCTTACTTTGCTATTTTCAGAAGGAAGATCCACCTAGAAATGGCACAGAAGAAATGGACCGTGCAATTGCACTGTCTCTTGCCGAGGATGCCAAAAATCCTAAAGGTACATATATCTATATATGCAATGTCGAGATCGTCCCTTCGAAGTCTGTTTCCTCACTATGCGCTATTGCTGTAAAATTCTGCGCAGAGCGAAACAATAATAAGGGAGACAATGATGAAGATCTTGCTAGGGCCATACAGGACAGTCTGAATATGAATCCTTACATGTCTTACAATCCTTATGCTCCCTCTCAGGCCTTGCCTAGAGGATACAGGTTAGCTATTTGCGTTCATCACTCTCCAATGCGCCGAAACAGCTCGTCGCATGTAAAGAAGCCATCTATCCTGCAGGGTCTGTGGGGGTTGCAAGCATGAGATAGAACATGGCCATTACTTAAGCTGCATGGGAATGCATTGGCATCCTCAGTGCTTCCGTTGTTCTTCCTGTCGCCACCCAATTCGTGAGACCGAGGTAAACATCCTACTTTGTTTAGAGAAAGTGTGTCTTAGTGTCTCTCAGAAAGTGATGGTGTCTTTTTTTCCTTTATGTTTCTTAGTTCACTTTGCTTGGTGCTGATCCATACCACAAGTTGTGCTACAAGGAGCTACATCACCCAAAATGTGATGTTTGCCTTCAATTTGTAAGGCTCTCTCTGAATGAACTATGTTTGTAGAAGAGCTAGCACTGATATTTGGATTAGCACGCCACTGGAACAGCATTGCAAGAAACCCATTTTTGTGTGTGTATGTGTATTTCTACAGATTCCAACGAACAGGGCTGGCTTGATAGAGTACAGAGTCCATCCATTCTGGGGCCAGAAGTACTGCCCTTTACATGAGCATGACAGCACGGCACGTTGCTGCAGCTGTGAAAATATGGAGGTACAGATTCAAAGGAAATTACAAAAGAACAATTGTCCTGCTTTTCTTACATTTGTAACACCTTAGTTTCTGCTTGCAAATCCACATAAAAAATGGTTCATAGTTGCCTAATGCTTTGTAAAAAATAGGCTATAAAATGGCAAATTCACAAAATTACAAGCACAGATGTTGATTTGGACAAAGTTAAATGTTCAGGAGATCAATGCTTGGTTTTCCAGATAATCTGGGTGTGCTGTGAAAGTATGAAACCTTCATACAGAGGTCACTGCATTTTCTATTTTGAAAGGCATCTCGCTGCATGTTTATACATTTTGTAAATCTGCAGCCAAGGAACACAAACTATATGTCATTGGGAGACGGACGCAGCTTGTGCATGGAATGCCTAGATTCTGCGATCATGGACACCGGTGAATGCCAACCCCTGTACCATTCTATCAGAGACTACTACGAGGGGATGAATATGAAAATAGACCAGCAGATACCCATGCTCTTGGTTGAACGGCAAGCACTTAATGAAGCTATGGAAGGAGAGAGCGAAGTGCGTTTTTCTATTCCTCTTGTTCTGTAATGCGTTATCTCTGCAATTGTTAATGATCACTGCATCCGTATTTTTATAGGGTCCTCACCATATGCCTGAAACAAGAGGCCTGTGTCTGTCGGAAGAGCAGACTGTGAGCAGTGTAAGTACAATATCTCAAGCTAATCAAAATTTCTTTGACCGGAAGCAAATCAATTTTTAGGATGGTATTGATTTCTCGACTAGATAAATTATCACTTCCAGAAAGACAAAGTAGTAGTATTGAGATAATTAATTATTTGTCACTGCTTAAAGGTGAATTCTAGGATGAACCCATGTGCCATACTCACATACAGTGGTAAATTCTGAATTACATATGTTTAGACAGTGGCAAATGATAAGGAAAAATTGCTCTCATAGCACTGCTTCTTTTGCACTTTGCTTTGGTACCACTTTTTTTTTTCTTTACCTTACTCAGCTAGCACTAAATAATGGACATGACTTGCCTCAATGATTTTTTAAAAAATAATAATATATTTTAAAAAGATATTTACAAAAATAAATAGTCACCCCCAAAAAATTACAAAAATAACTCCTGTCGCTTGATTGAGCAAGCAATGAGGACCTGTCGCCCACTGTCGCTGATTCGTTTATCTATCGCCGATTTAATCGGCGACAGTAGTTATCGCCGTTTCAACTGGCGACAGGTACCTCAACCCTAATCTGCTTAGCCTGTTTTTGATTTTTATAAAATTTAAATGGTACAAAATCTGTTAGACTCGCAATAACATTTTGTGATCGTCGTATGTTGTTCTACTGCGGTTAATTTCTGAAGAATTTTGCGATGACGATTGAGGTATCAATGATTCATAAAGAGGAAGGTAAGTGATATTGCGATTCATCTGGGAATTCATACACACTGATATTACAGAACATGCAACAAAACGTCATAACACTTAATTGAAATGATAATTCAGAACATTGGCAATAATATATTACTACTGTCTGTGCTTTCTCATGGTCGCGACCTCAACGTCTCCCATGTGCACTGCCTCGAGTCGGGACATCGGATGAGGTCCCCGCGGCGACGTCCGGAGTGCCAATGTCTCCTTCGTCCTAGGATTTCGCGTGGGGCATATCTTGAATGTGTGCCCAGACTCCCTGCAAATGGAGCACTTCTTCGTACGACGTCCGACTTCCGCCGTTCATATCGTTCTCGACACGCGTATCATCGCCGCCAACCTTTCCTTGAGCCTACCAATGTCCGCGGCCCAAATTAGTTGCTCCCATGTGGGATGACCAGTGAAATGGCCAACCACGTTGTAACCATACATCTCTCCACTCCAAGTTTGCATCACCGCCTCCTTGGTGAAATAGTCAGAGAGGTACTGGCGGGATGTTGTGCCACCGTCGAACAGGCGGTCATGACATAGGAGCAAGGCTTATGCAGAAGAAGGGGCTTGTTGCAACGCAACTATCGCGGCGTAGCGTGCACTTGTGGGTGATCCTCTCGCGGTTCGTCCCACGACGTCCTTTATCCCTACACATTATCTCGAAGCGAAGCTCCCTCGTGCCTATCTTGAATAATACCGGTGCATCTCACCCTTCTTGCTCTTCTCTTCCATGTATTTGGTGATCATGGCGGAGTAGAGTACTCTATCATTTGCCATGGCGAGCAACGTATTGTTTCATCTGTTAACAAAGTAGTTTGTGGTACCACGGAGAATTGCCTCCATAATACCAACCAAAGGGAGGCACCTGGTGCCGCGTATGATCTAGTTGTACACCTCAGCTAGATTGGTTGTCATGACACCATATCGAGCACCACCCCTGTCATGTAGCAGCGACCACTTCTCCTTAGACTCGTGCTCAATCCAATCCGAGAAGCATTTCGCCTGTGCCCTATCTTCCTCGTCACACTAGGACCGTCTGTGGGTAGCTGTGGTAATGCTGCGGGGGGCTGGTCAGCGCTTGGGGCGGCCCTTCTCGCTGCCTTCCTTATGTGGGTTTGGGTCCGGTCATCCAGAATCTTCCAGTGTTTCGAACTTCCACTTCTGGTTTTGATTGCTCAGCCGTTTGAACAGGTTCATCAAGTTCTTGTTGCAGAACTGTTTATAGAAGTTTGCACCCAAGTGCCTCATGCACCACCTGCTTTATAGATCCGTCCATGAAAGTGGTACGTTCTCTCCTCGTTGCAGGTGAGTTATTACACGCAGCAGACCTACATGCCGATCATGTATGAGGCATACATTGGGACGACCTTTCACAATAGAAATCCTCACATTCTTCAGGAACCACAGCCAGCTATCCGTGTTCTTGCTTTCAACGAAACCGAATGCCACGGGAAGAACTTCATTGTTCCCGTCCGTCGCTATTGCAGTCAGTATCTGGCCCTTATACCTTCCAGTCAGGAATATGTCATCGATGCACAAGATTGGACGGCAGTGCCGGAATGCATTGATGCATGGACCAAAGGCGAATAATGCTCACTGTAGTACCCTCTTATTGGGCCACTTCGGATGCGTGGCATCTTGAATGTTAACATGAGTGTCGGGATTCCTGTCATGTATGACTCGGAGTTGTCTAGAGAGGTTGTGGTAGGAATCCTCGAATGTGCCGAACCTTAATTCAAATGCCTTCTATTTTGCCCTCTAAGCCTTGGCATAGCTGATAGTGTACTGGAATCTTGCCTCAATGGCCCGAATGATGGATCGTGGCTCAAAATCTAGATTATCCACGATTTCACCGTACATGAGGTTAACGATGAAGCCTGATGACAGGTTCTGGTGGGACTGCACCGACTCAACGACGACGCATGTGTGAGGGACCACTATAGAGCACTTCCAGTAGGTGTCTCACTTAGGCTGAAATGCGTGCACTCGCCAAGGGCATCCCTCTATACCGCACTTCACGTCTTAGCATCTTGGGGTAGACTTGACGACTATGAATGTGTGTCGCACCGACAATGCCCAGAATTTGATCGCATCCTGCACGGCCTCCTTACATTTGTACATAGCTCCTAGTCTGACCTCGCTCTGGTCGTACTCCCACGGCACACGGGAGCCTTCATTGACGACGAGGTTGTCGAACTGGTATGTGTTCTACTCGGATGGAACCGCCTGTTGGTCCACATCATCCTCGTCATCAGAACCTTCATCTTCCAATAATGCCATGTAGTCCTGGTCTTCGAGATCCATCATTTGCACTAGCTTCCAGCTCCTCACCCTCGTCAGCAAGCCCACTAGCTTGTCTGACTGAAGGAGCTACTTCGGCATAGTCTTCATTGATAGTATCAGCAACTCCGGAGCTTCAGCCATTGTGTGCCACGCTGGAGTTCCCAACCTCTTCTTCGGTGTCAGCACCCCCTTCTTGTTCAGCCGCGGATGCTGGAGTGGGTTTGGCATATGGCTGGACCAGAAGGACCAATTTTCACCTTCTCTCCCTCGCCATGCGTACATATAATTGCCATAAATTTGTTCCCTTCAGCTGCACTAACTCCCAATACGTGGGTTGTCCTGCCTGGGGGCAAGGCAACTCAATCTCAGATCGTACACATCACGGTCCACTTGGAACGTGTAGAACAACCACCGCATCACAGCGCCGAATGTACGCTACTTAGGTCTTGGTAGGGGTACGGCCGCCGACTGGAAGTAACACAAATCAATCCCCGAGGAGACCCTCCATAATAGTCCTTCGACCATAGTAAATTTTGAAATTAGCTACGTCAGACATATTTGATGCACTACACCATAAATAACATTTACACGATTAACTACATATTTAAAACTAAATAGCCTACCAAAAAGTATTATGTAAAACGTACTGCACTACATAACCGTACATCAAAAACTATGTAATCCATTCTGTTAAAAAAAATACCCGAGAGGTGAGCAACCGGACAAACAGCGTTTCGCTAGCTTTTCTCCTCCTCTCTCTTCTCTCATTTTCTTTTTTCTGAATAAAACTGAGTCATGTGTCGAATTTTGAGGGTTTGAAGAGGGTTTTATAGGGTTGAGGTACCTGTCGCTAGTTCAACTGACGATATGGTGCTATCATCAGTTGAAACAACGATAGCTACCTGTTGCCAGTTGAACTGGCGATAGATAGCTGAACTTGAAACGACGATAGCTACCTGTTGCCAGTTGAACTGGCGATAGATAGCTGAACCGGCGATAGAGGGCGACTCGGTCTTTATCGCCGGTTCAACTGGCGACATCTTCCTGTTGCCAGTTGAACTGGTGACATGAGTCATTTTTGTAATTTTTTTGAGCAGCTATTTATTTTTGTAAATATCTTTTAAAAATATATTATTTTTTTTAAAAAAAAATCTTACCTCAATAGCACTACAGACATTTTTGCCCCTACCTCCCTCTTCTCCCCACCGCCGGTGCCCCTACCTCCTCCCCTCCCCCTCCCCTCGCAGCCTCTCCAGATCCTGCCACCCGAATCCGGGCGATGACGACCTCATGTGCGGTGACGACCTCTCAGGCAGCGGTGAGCTTGGGGTCAACACCGATCGAGCCAATCCAATCGACGCCTCCAGAAACTTCTTCTCATGATACTTCCCTCTCCCGACTTCTTCATGATGAAATACCTCGGGCTTGAGCTCACCACCGTCAAGCCGCATCGTAGGCCACCACTTCGGCGTCGAGGCCTTACTTAATCATGAGCTGGAGGATGGAGATGTAGGAGACGCAGCTGTAGGCGGGGTGGCGGCCTCGTGAGTGCGAGCCTCGGCGTAGTAGGGAGAGGGAGCCTCGGCTGCTGCCGCAAAGCACGTGCCATCGCCGTAGTCCTTGCCTCAAGGTTGGGCCATTGACGAGCTCCTGCAGCTCTCGAACCACTAGTCCAGCGCACAAGGCAAGAAGCTAGACAAACTTTGATGCCCAAGAACTGGCCTGTACTTGGAGCCACACGGTGTGCTTGCAGCTGCAGATGGGAGTCGCGTCTTGAGTTCAAGGAGCTAGAGCGGTTCACAGACATCGAGCTGCTTCATGACCAGGCGCCCAAGTGCGGCAAAGGGATAGCCAGAGAATGAAGTCAGAGGGGTAAAATCGTCCGAAAAGATGCACGGTGGTATTTTAGCAAAGTGGTTAGTGTTGGTGGTATGTTTGCAAAGTGCTAAAAATGGAGTGCTATGGGAGCAATTCTCTCTAATATTAAAGCAACATCGTTCTGATTATCTGATCGATGATCTAGTTGCAACAAACTAAACTGAGACGGAGTTGCTTTGAAATTCAGATTACTTCCATGGAGTAGCAGGGTAGCCAAAGGAAATTACCGATTTTGTTCTTTGACCCTTTGCATTTTGGTTTCTACAGATACTTAGGAGGCCCAGAATTGGTGGAAACCGGCTACTAGATATGAGAACTCAACAGCAAAAGCTGACTCGGAGATGTGAAGTCACTGCAATTCTTGTCTTGTATGGCCTCCCCAGGTCAGCTCATTCTTCTCTGGGACTTAGCATTTCAGCTTTTATATCAGAATCAAATGTGGCATTCTGTGATTGGTGTATCATCTGTGTTTAATGAAAATATTCTCCATACAATTGCAGGCTACTAACTGGCTCCATTCTTGCCCATGAATTGATGCACGGGTGGTTGCGCCTCAAAGGTACGTGTACAAACAATATGTGCTGGTCTGAACCTTCATTACTGTCTTACCTGTTTGATCTGAAAATATATTTATGAGCACTGTTTGATTAATGGCACCTTCAGGCTACCGAAACCTAAACACAGAGGTTGAGGAAGGTATATGCCAAGTCATGTCTTACCTGTGGCTGGAGTCAGAGATTCTTCCAGTTTCTTCAAGACACTCGCAACCTTCATCATCTTATGCTTCGTCTTCATCATCTTCCTACCGACCACCATCCTCCAAGAAGGGTGGGATATCTCATACCGAAAAGAAGCTCGGCGAGTTCTTCATGCATCAGATTGCCAATGACACATCGACAGCGTACGGTGATGGTTTCAGAACCGCCTATGCAGCTGTTAACAAGTATGGCCTTCGCCAAACACTGAACCATATACGCCTAACCGGAGGTTTTCCTGTATAACACAAGGAAACACCATGTCCATACCGGATGCAGAAATACAAAGATCATACACATATACGTATGGAGATCAAGTGGGCTATAGGGCTATAGAAGAAGGATTCGATTTCAGTGACCTTGCGTTTTCAGAGCGGTCCTGTCAGATTAAAACAAGAAAAGAATTGTATTTGCTCGGATTAATAGGAGTTGAGGATGCCAAGTGTAATAAGAACGCCTAAGGAACACTAATGTAATGCACAGTATTGCCCATGCTAATGTAATGAAGTATTTATATATGTCTGTGTGCAGAGTCTAGTTATTTAATATTGATCTGCATATGAGCAAGAGCGTCTTTCAGGTGAAAATGCAGCGAAAAGAAAAATGAGTACCCTGATTAAGCAGACTTACAAGAAAACCAGTGGGCCTCAGATCTGATTCTGAAGTATCCTTAGCAAGCTTCACTAACCTATCCATTACTACCAATCAACACCTTCGCATTATTCTGCAGTTCTGCACACAGCCAGTTCTTAAGCAGAAGTGCAAAAACAGCAATGGAGCCAAATGACATCATTCTGTAAGGAAATTAAACCCAAATACTCCATTCATTTCAAAATATGGGCACAAAAATTAAAAAGGGCATAAAAAACCAAGAGAAAGATAAGAGAAAATGACCTTGCTATCTTTTCTATAAATACCTTGGAAATAGAAAAGAGAATAACTAGTGAGAATGTTATATATACATGTAGGACAGATAAGATACGATAAATAAACGCAATCAAGAAAAAGCATAAATAAACACATTCATACTTTATATCATGAAACAAGATGGAGAAAGCTATATGCCTTATAAAAAGAAATGGAAGGGGTATCTTTCAGTGAACCCAGAGGTAGAATCAGCAGCTGCCATCAGTTGTGGAACAGTTGTCACGGTTGAGCGATGAACTAGGGCTGATGCTGGCATGATGCTCATGCAGCATAAGAATATATTATCATTTCTTTCAAACAAAGTCCTACATTTCTCTCCACCATGAGTTGATTGAGCTGGTTCATTTGTGGAGTGCAGAAGAAGAAACGAAGGCAAGGTCTGTCAGTCCCTCCATAAATACTGACTGTTCCTACATTTCCTGTACGCATATATAATCACCGTGTGGAGTATTAGGTGAAAATGGACAGTAGGAAGTTTAACATTTCTGACAATGTCGATCTAACAATACTTTTCACCATCACAGATTCTTGCAACGAAGAGAAGACCGCGTTAATAGCTCGTCCTATAAATCCAGATACAGCATTGGAATACATCAAACAGATCCATGATCCGTATCAGGAAATTGAATGACTATTCACAATCATCTGCTGAATTCACTAGTCATAACATCACTATGACAACATAGATTATCTCGGAGACCGTCTCAGGGTTATGAAGAAGATCGTCAGGATGAAGACAATAGCCTCATGTACCATTACAAAGCGAAAATTGTGAACATACACAGTGATGGTGAACAGAAAAACTTTGGAAGACCTATGGCAGTTACTCATCTTTTACAGTGTACTACAAGAAAATCTGTAACCATTTAAATATTCTTCCACGATATGAACTCCAAAACTTAGCACCATCTAAAGCCCAACATATGCTACAAACTCATATTTCTCTCACTCCAATCAGCCTCAAGTGTTATTCTGGCCCAAATATCGAAACTGTCAAGCGTGATCAGTGGAGATCTAATCATCTGACGCCACTCCTGTGAGGATGGACTTCAGTGTCTCGTATGTCATAAAAATGATGCCAACACTAGGAACCACTTTGAAGTACTCGGGCAATATCCCTCTATACAAGCCTCTAAAACCTTCTGTGCGGACAATATGCCCAAACGTTCCAAAAATTCCTGTCTGGTAGACACGGGCCCTCCCAGCTGTACCTTCTAACTGCTTGCGGCGTCTTACAAGATCCAATGGAAATGTAACTGAAATAAAATAAATGCAAATGATCAAAACAAGGTTCACTGAGTTTGACAGAACCATACAACAGTTCGGTAATAAGGAATAACAAAAGACTAGACTATGCATGGAGTAGTACAAAATTCAGACTGCCCAAAACGGAAACAACACTCATTTCTACATGACTTCAAATATAAGAATGCTTTGCTTATTTGAAATACAACAACAACAACAAAACCTTTGATCCCAAACAAGTTGGGGTAGGTTAGGAACGAAACCCTCTCAAAGTCAAAGAGACGAGAACCTTGCAAATAAAATAAAATAATAAATGACGAAAAAAAAAACCTACAAGGCTAAAACCCTAAACCATACATCCTGCCATTTGAGCCGAAAGCCTAAAACACAACCCTAAACCTTCTTATGGTTCCGGTACGTGGATTGCTAACCTCCATACGCTCCTATCCAAAGCTAATTCTTTAGCTACGTTCCAATCCCTCAAATCTCTTTTAACAGCTTCCTCCCACATTAGTCTTGGTCGACCTCTGCCTCTTCTTATGTTTTCAGTACGTCTTAATATTCTACTACGTACTGGTACCTCAGAAGACCTCCGTTGGAGATGTCCAAACCATCTCAAGCGATGTTGGACAAACTTCTCTTCAATTGGTGCTACCCCCAACCCTATCACATATATCCTCATTACAGATTCGATCTTGCCTTGTGTGGCCACATATCCACCGCAGCACCTTCATCTCTGCTACACTCATCTTCTGTATATGTTGTCTTTTAGTCACCCAACATTCCGCCCCATATAGCATCACAGGTCTGAACGCCGTCCTATAGAACTTACCCTTTAACTTTTGATGAACTTTTTTATCACACAGGACACCCGATGCTTTCACCCACCCTGCTCTAATCCTGTGGCTCACGTCTTCATCAATCTCTTCATCTCGCTGTAACATCGATCCCAAATATCGAAACGTGTCTTTCCTAGGCACTACTTGTCCGTCCAACCTAACATCTCCATCATCATGCCCCAGCACCGCTAAAATCACTACTTGTCCGTCCTTCCTAGGCACTACTTTGCTTATTTGAAATACACATAGAAAACCACCTTGAGACCAAATTAAAAGGAAAAGGCAAATGGGATATGACAAGATAAAAATACTAATACAAATTACACGAGAACTCCTTAAGAACCATGAAAGATATTTATTGTTTAACAAGACGAACTCTCCTTTTTGCAGATAATTTTCATATTCAGATAACCATTTACTCTTGTTTGTTTCCTTTTTGAGGAAAACTTGTTGCATCAGCATCAGTAATACAACTACAATTGACTGCCTAGAGACTTGACACTTTTTACAAACAGAACTGTAGGTCTTTAGTTTTTTCCTTTTTTAAAAAAGGAAAAATACCTTTACCACTTGGAAGTGACCCAAAAGATAAAGTGAATCTGAACGGATTTACTAGATTATCAGAATCGCTTCTGATAACATTGGAAGTTTGTCAAAAGCCCATTTGTTTATAGATCACTTACTAGTTGACGATGCAATTCCCGAAAGACTTCCACAAGCCAAACTGATCAAGACAGGGGAATCATATGGCCTGATTTGAAGATTAAAGGTTAATACAGTTAAAACTAATATGAAGTTGCATGGATATGAGTTAGAGCCCACATCTATCTTGTACAACTTACCTCTCTATTTGCCAATGGGATCGCAAAGTTTCATAAACGGAGAAGCTTATTGCTATGCTGGGGCCTACTCCCTGAGTTTTAGAGAATCATCCAATGACATACACAAAAAAAGGAAGCACAATAAACTGAAAGAACAAGGACATGTCAAATGTTCATACCAGTAGAGTAGCACCCATACCCTTGTATAACCCCCTGACACCCTCATCTCTGCAAATCGCATAAAGAGCATGAGATATGCCCCTGTAGTACGCAGTGTTCGTCTGCAATCATTCGATGAAAAACCTCATTATTGGTGCAGAAGCCTAGCTGAACAACGAAAGTTTCATTGAAGAAAAAAGTCTAGGGTTCAAGAATGCTGAAACCAGATAGCATAAATGAAATATGCCTTCTACCCTGAATGCTGAACCAATAAAAAAAAGGCGGATGAGGGAGATGTGTGGTTATGTATGCATTTGGCTCAGCCAAATTTGTTGCTTGGTTTAATTGCAGGCAGTTATTTCTCCACATCCAACAGTAAGTATATAACAAAGTGTAACATCAGACATTTTTTTTGGCAAGAGCATGCAGCAGGTGCCCCAGGGTGTTCTCTCCAGTGAAAGTGAGAATCATCAATCATGTGATAGGAACAGTAATCTTCTCTATGAGGAAATTAATTTATGCACGTGCATTTCGAGTGAACAAGGATTAATAACAAGTCAACACCTGATCATTTCAGAACAGTTTCTATGAAGTTTTATGCAGAAGGGTGTCAGCAGCTTACCTGAGCAGCGAGACGTGTCCGTACCAAGTCCAGTGGATATGTCATAGAAGCTGCTGTTATTCCTGACAAACCACCACCTACCAATCTGACACCAACATCTGCACCAAATCCACCATTCTTGTCGAGGCCAGGTATCATCTGAAGCAACTGCACAGCCCAAATTTAACCAAACTTAATCGCATCATCAGTGGCAAAGAATAAGCAGGCAAATTTTATCAAAGGGCGCATGTGCTTACACTCTTGTATCTCTCATACGCATAGAAACTAATCGAGGAGTAAGGTAACCGGTGTGCAATAGTTACAAGATTTCCTTTCCAGAAAGCTCGGAAGCCTTCTTCATAGACAATGCGGGATGCCTCACGCCATATGCTAGTCTTGTGCAACGTAGCCACATCCGAGTACATTCCTTGCACCTGCGCATAGAATTCATAAATTTCACCAACAGATAAATTATCATTAAGCAAAAGAGCGCAACAATATGTGCCTCATTTTACCCATAAGCCATAGCACCAAACCAGGATTTCTTCAGGAAGACGAATATATGGATATGGACATCTCTCTACAGTTAAATAAGCTTTGCCTTAGACTAGAGTTGATTGGCAAAACGAAATGCATCGGGATTCCCCTTTCTCCACCACTCGAAAGCAGGATCACTCCCAAGCAGGAAGCAGCTCAATTGAAGTAAAACATGCCACTCGTTGTTTACTTATACAAATGAAAGGGGGTTATTATGCTGACTCTTTCTTATTTATATAAGCTCGCAGTTAGCACTAGAGGCCAGAGCATTCTAGTGAAGAAAAACGCATAAAAGGTACTATTCGGACTAAAGGGGGAGAGGAAGCGAGGTTGACCTATGTGGATTTAAGACGCACCTGGAAGAGGATGGTGAGGCGAGCGAGCGGCGCGGTGCAGGTCTTACTGACGGCGCCGGCGATGCCGCCGGCGAGGAGGTGGGGCATCGTCCCGAGCTGCGACTGGTGGTGGTGTAGCTGCGGCTGCGGCTGCGGCTGCGGCTGCTGCGTCGAGTACCTCCGCGCGGCCGCGGCGGCGCCGCCGTCCATCGTTGCGGCGGCCATCCCCACCGTCGCCTCCGTCTGCATCCGCCCCTCTCCTCCTCCCTCGCCGCCGCCACCCCTATAGTGTGGACTCTAGTGGGATTGACCAGATAGATCAGCGAGCGCAGCGAGCAGGAGGAATGCGTGAGGAGGAGGCGGCCATTAAACCCTAGAGTTGGGGGGTGGGGGCCGGAGAAATTTTGGCTGGTATACCACGTTTGCGGGTCGAATATGGAATTAGCGACCGGCGCGACGCAAATGCTGATTTGGACGTGCAGATTTCGAGCCTCGTCCGGCTGGTGACCCCCCGGACGGCCGCTCCGGCGGACACGCACCCCTCTACAATCGCTCGTCCGACTGGTTATGGGTCGGACGTCTCCACGTCACCCTCCTTCGGCCGATGATGGGCCAAATTCCCTCTACGTCAGCCGTCTGCCTCCACGTCGTCCTCGTTTGGCCGATGGTAGGCCAAATGCCCTCCAGGCCTCCACGTCAGCCGTCGCCCGAACACGCCTCCATGTCACCCTCGTTCAGCCGGTGACGGGCGGACGCCACCACGTCACCCTTGTTCGGCTAGTCACAGGCCGAACACCGCCTACCGCTTAATCTCACTTAACCTGGCGCCTAATTGCTCACAGGCTGGACAGACTCATGCACCGAAAGTTTCGACCTCAAACCATCCTCAAACCTCTAAACCATCCTCAAATGCATGTGCATGCATGTGAGAAATTTGCGCGGGATTCCCTTTGTAGCACTTCGCTATTTAATCGTGTGGAGAGGCGATTTCACTTCGTTGCTCTTGCTTCGGTCTCGCCTTCGTTATTGGTTAAACCATATTCGTTTCCATATAACTTTAGTCACGATTGATTTCTAATGTTATGATCGGATAAATAGTCTAATACTAGTTTAGAAGGATGTCAAAATTGTAAAAGTAGTGCTAGTTTATTACTATTAATCTATTATTGTCTAATAGGTGGAGTTGTGGCATATATGAGTATGAGATCCTCTCTTTTATATATGAGTGTGAGATCGGGTAAAGAAGTTTTGAACTGAGATTTATTCGATCTCTTATGAATATATGCGCGTGAATACCTTTCATGTTTTGCAACAAATTGAAAGGATTTTTAATGAAGACGATTGCATTGCAATTGTATCATGTGCTTTCGTCATTTTAAAGCGGTATGTCTCTCCTAGCGTCATTTTAGCAGGTATGTCTCTCCTCGTACGTTTTTTTAATTACTTAGTTGTAATTTTTAATCTTACTTAATTTATTAGTAGTAATTTTTAGATGTAGTTAATTTATTAGTTGTAATTTTTAGATGTAGTTAATTAGTTATCAATTAATTAATTAGTTGTTCTCCTTTTTCTTTGCCTAAATGAATATAGTGACAATGTGACATGCAACATAGTAGAAGTAAAATGTAAAGAAAACCAGGGAGTTTTACATGATTTCATATGCATGTATGATTGGTTTTAAGCTTGTCGGAATTGCAATTTATACTTCCATTCAACATACTGAACTACACGAATGTCAAAGCAATGAAGTGATAATGAGAAACTAACTTGGGCTTGGGAATAAAAGTACTGTGATTTGTTCTTGTTGTTTAACCGCCCGCTGTAATGCATTACTAACGTAGAGACATGTTTTCATGAAGGACTGAAATGCAGCCCTGCAAATATTTTGGGTGCTAAAACCGTAAAACTGCAAAGATTATTTTACCCGATATTAACCTTTACGCCTTAGTTATTTTAGTGGCCTTAGTTAGCCCTAATAATTTATTTTTTACTAATAGTTTGTCTCTTCCATGTCTTGCAAGTTATGTCTCTACCCGAGCTTCTCGAACATTTCTACGATGAGAATCACAAGTGCAAGTCGTAGATCGATGGGGACAAGGATGGCCCTCCACCCCTGGCGCTTCAGGCCGAGAGGGAATATTGGGAGCTGGACCCTCGCTATGTCCCCATCCTCTGGGACAACGGGCTTGTTGCCCTTCACGAGGATGGTCTTCGTCGGATGCCAGTTCCCCTGGATGGTAGTCTACTATCATCACATGTGGACCGATGGAGACCTGAGACGCACACGTTTTACTTTCGGTGGAGCGAGATGATGGTGACCCTGCAGGACGTCTCATTCCTGACCGGTCTCTCGATCCGAGATGAGCCAGTCGTTCTAGGCCGTCCGTGGGTGGACTGGAAGGCCAGGCTGGGGGAACAGATTTGGCATACCTATGCGGGACAGTGTCTGTGGCGTCTCTCGGACTTGGCTGAGGCTATTCAACCAGTGCCTGGATGATGCACCCGACAACGTTGTTCAGACGTACCTCGTTGCATATCTTCTATATCTTTTTGTTCGATCTTGTTTCCCATGTCACATGGCGATTGGGTGTACCCCAGCTTCATCTGTATCGCCGAGTCTTTGGTTGACGCGGAGGCTGGGGCGATGCCTCAGTACAGCTGGGCATCAGCCATCCTCTATGCCACATACAGGAGGTTGTGTGACGCTTCAAGACACAACACCGGTGTTAAGCCCAGCCTTGCATGTTGCTACGTGCTCCTGCAGCTGTGGAGCTGGGAACACTTCCTTGTTGGGCGGTCGTCCTTCCACAGAACAGTCCACCCGTACCCCCGTTGCAAGACCCAATAGATGGGCCCACCATGGGCTCCCGGTGGACCGCCGCTGTCCTACGCTGGGCGAAGGACAGACCAGCGAGGTACTACTCGTTGCTCCACAACGAGTTCGAGTTATTGCATGACAACGATATCATCTAGGCTCTATGGACCCCAGACTTCGTGGCCTTAGTAGCGCCACACGGGTTGTCCTTGCAATGCACGCAGGACGTCGTACTCTCGGTGATGAGATACCACCTGTTGTTTACACATATGGTGGAGTCTTATGCGCCGCAGCGTATAATGCGACAGTTCGATTTGTACCAGGTGATGCCCCCTCTCGACGGCAGGATGCTGCAGCGAGTCGTCTACTTGTGAGTCCAACTCCTGTCTGAGTAATGTTTACACTTCATACCTATATCCTCTGTTCTAAATGTCCTTTCGGAATACAAGCAATCGAGGGTGGGGCGACATGCTGAGGACTGGCGATGAATCCATCACGAGTGGATTATGGTCTAGATGGAGACGGTGCAAGCCAACGTCTTGTTGCCTTGTTGGAGTCGCGACCGTACAACGTACAAACATATCGTGAGTACATGCAATGGTACGTACCACGGTCGCGCACCAGACTCACCCGTACTCCGCCAGAGCGTCCGAAGCATGTCACGTGCCACGAGAGCCTCAGCCACTCGTACGATCGACACAACGCTTCACGGTGTGAAGACACCATGATGCAACCTCCGGCCATTTCATTGATGGTATTTGTACTCTTCGTAACTAAACTTGTTTGGCATGTCTCTTTAGTTGAAACAGGTGTAGCTCATCGTCGAGTCTTTGGAGACTGTCATTCGCAGCCCAGACACAATACCGGGGTTGTTGAAAACTATGAAGTACATCTTGGTGGAGTTGAAGAAAATAATAAAGAACATGAGCTCTGGCCGTTCAACAGACGACGTCCTACACACCGAGCAGCAAGTGGGGGGACCGTGCTCACCTGCTAGGTCATCACAGCCCAACGAGACTGGTCGGCATTGTAGCACTCCACGTCGGTCATCCGCGGGCCAGATCGGCGATGAGGTAAGTTACTTACAAATGTATGTTATGTTTTTTTGTTATACCTTACGTTCCGCTAACAACATGTCGTTCTCCTGTTGTAGGTCCGCCAGGATGCAACACTTCTGCTGTCCGCACCCCCTACATAGACTAGCTCTCCCTATCGGTCATCTTTACTACACATCCGGGAAGTACGAGATTCTCAGTTTATGTCCATGCTATTTATTTTGGCTAACATTGTTCCATCTTGTAGCCTTTGGTTGATCGTGGGGGTGATGGCCATCTGTCCAGTGATGAGGATACAAAACTCTCAGCTCGTACTAGGCAGCAGTGCACGGGGTTTGCAGCGTATGCGGGGTATGGACCGCCCGCATGGTTTGGAGCGTACGCAAGGAAGAGCTCCTCTGGGTTCCCAGCACACAGGGTGTTCAAGGACAAAGCTCCTTTGCACGACCAGAGTTGGAGATATCATACCTTGGGGTGGACATTTTATACCACCCATAGTTCGTGACTTCATTGCAGGTGGCCCCTAGCTCGGCATGTTTCAGTAGGACGACATCGACGTTTACCAGACCCAGCTGAGTCACCTTACTGGATTACCTCCCCCACCCAATAGATACAACGGTCTCCGTACTCCCTTTGATTTGACAGACGCTCTTCGGATCGGCTTACGTATCCCATGAGACATACTCGACACAAAACAAAGAAGCGGACGCACACGCGGCGAGCAGAGAGCAGTGGCTCAGACGAGTGAGCCATATTGTATCCCGTGTACCCTGACCAAATAAGAGAAAGAGGCTACATGACTATTTAATTTGCAGTTGCTAACTATTTAATGTAATTTGCGGTTGCTAACTATTTAATGTAATTTGTGGTTGCTAACTATTTAATTTGCTATCTATTTAATACTATTTAATTTGCGGGCGGATGAACTTGAGTTTTAGTGTCTTGTCTTTAGTACCATTGCGTTTTTTCTGTACTCCTCTGTATGATGTATGCCTGTCCAATGTATATCCACGCCTTTATGTTGAAATCCGGTTGCAGGTTGTTACTATTGCTTCGACGTCTTCAGATCACATTAATTTGTATAAACCCAATGAGGTAGCTTTGCAGAGCGACGTGACCCAACGCTGCAACAAGATTCCTCCTCGTGGACGCGAATTTGCTTTAACCGGATTGAACTTTGGTCGGGTACACCACACGGGCTCAGCATATAAATACTACCCCTTCAGCGGAGGGTTCTCCTACATCAAGACCGCAACACTAGCTCGCTCATATGGAGAAGCAATGGGAGGGGATCACCCAACTCACAAGGGCTGCTACAGCCTGGGACGCTGCTGACCGTAGCAGCAACCCCTACCTCAACATTCCCACCGAGCATTCGTCGCAAGACCCGCCTGAGAGGGAAACGTCGCCCCTCTGTTGGTGCAGGGACATATGCAAGTTCTTAAAGTCTAAGGAGCGGTTGAGTCTGGGAATATGCTACTAGGGTTGCGCTAACTACGCCTGGGACTATTCCGACTGCCGTTGGGACATGGTGCGCTACCGACAACCAGTAAGGAACGGCTACAGTGTATTCCCTTAGCATTTCTCTTTGAAAGTATGCACTAACGACATATCCTGTCTACCCGCAGTCTTCAGATCCGCTATGCGCCTACCGCAACTGGATTGACTAGGAGATCCACCCACATGATCAGTGGCTTCTTGACTGCAAGGAGTGGGATGCCGAGAGGGATCGCAAAAGGAGGGAGGAGCGGCGCCACGACGAAGAGCGTAGCGAGCGTATCCGCCAGGAGATACAAGCTCATCTCGAGGCGATCAGGCGGAGGGAGCGCGAGGCTCGCGAGGAGGAGCACGAGAGAAAGCACAAAATGGCGGCCAGGGCAAACGCGCCTGGCGAGAAGGACAACGTCGAGCTCGCAAAGAAGGGCAAATAGCCCCAGTCCACGCAGTAGATCAGACCATTCCATAGTGGTCTCCCATCCCACCCGCCATGTTTTTCCTTTCTACGGAAGACATGTATGCATACATGGTCCGGATGCTTGTGTCGATGTGTACCATAGTAGTAGCGAGGTTGACAGAAGCAACTAGCCAAACTATCATGCCATGCAACCACATGTAATATCTGTTTGTTCTGGGACTCTAACATGTTTTATGTTCCGTGCCTCGCAACATAGCTTCGGTCGAAAGATTTATTCACTTTCCTACCTTCAAGTGCGTTTGCAATCCATATTTCTTCCTTATTCACTGTAACCAACAAAATACAGTGATGACATTTCGAATCGCGAGTTTTACATTCCATATTTCTTCCTTATTTTTTTAACAAATCTCGGTGCCCATACCTTTTCCAATCTTTTCATGTTCCAATGATTTTTGTGGAATTTTCTTGATTTTTTTGGAATTTCTTTTTATTATTTTTTTCCAAATTTTTGGATGCTAATTAACGCTAACTAATTCACGGTAATTAACGTGCGGGACTGAGCGGCGCCCGGCCCATGATCGGTCGAACGAGGGTGGCATGGCGGCGTCTAGCCCGTCACCGGCCAGACGGGCGACGTGGAGGCACGGAGGAGCGTTCGGGTGACGTGGAGGGGTGTCCGGCCCACCAGCGGCAAGACGAGGGCGACGTGGAGGCGTCCGGCCCGTGATCAGCTGGACGAGCGACGTGGAGGGGTGCGTGTCGGCTGGAGCGGCCGTCTGGCCCATCACCGGCCAGACGAAGCTCCAAATCTGCATTTGTGTCGCGTCGGTTGCTAATTCCATATTTGTGTCCCGCAAACGTGCTATATCAGCCAAATCCTCAGGGCGGATTGAGAGATCAGGGCTTAAGAGTTTGGGGACCGGTCGGATGAAAGCCAAAATAGGAGATTGACTTAGAGAGAAAGAGACGTCTGTTGTGTAATCAAAGTTGAACGAAGTTCTTAACTAATGTTAATACTCCCTCTATTCAAGGAATGAATGACGTTTTGGATATCGGCGTGGTCTCCAATACCAATTTTGATCATTACTTTTCATATGATTATGTTAGTAAAAATTTAGAAAATTATTATATTATGAAAATATTTATCATGATAAATCTAATTATACTATCTACTCATGGCCAATCTAAATAGTTTTTTTTTTAATATTATTAGTCAAAGTTAGATAAGTTTGACGGCATATTTTCTAAAACGTCATACATTTCTGAATAGAGGGAGTAAATAACTAGCTGAGTGTCATTGCAACGGATCTTAAATAAACACATATAAGTTTTAAACTTCAAAAAACCAATATGCAATTATCCTTGCATCTAAAAGTTGTATACATAATTCGCATTCTATCAACAAGCCACAAAGAGTCTTAGCACAAACCACATGCGTAGATGGTCTAATTGTCCAGAGAATATCCTTATAGTAACATATGCATGTATGCACATCTATCCACAAAAAATTCCATCAACTCAAGAGATGGGGAGGTAGATGACAGACACACCACCACCACCAAGTGCTTCTTTTTATAATAATAATAATAATAATAATAATAATAATAATAATAATAATAAAGATAGACAATAACATGCGAATGTAGTCCTAGATTTAGCTCTTTATTGATCTCTTTATCCGTAGGCTTACGTGTACAATGAGAGCCCACTGTCCCCTTTTATATAGGAGGAGGAGGTATCCCTTTATGCATAAATAAGCAATATATGACTAAACTAACTAATAGACCTTGTGGCCCGACAACCCCCATAATAAGTCTTTTTTTAGTTAAAAGTGTTCAGACATCATCGGGCCTTGGAAATGGGTCGATATACAATACTCCCCTTGGACACTTTGCCAACACCATGCTCATGCTTCATTCAAACCTTCTTTCGAAAATCTCGTGGGAAAAAGGTAAGAAGAAAAGAGTAAATAGCACACATTCTTACCATTGCATATGCTGCATCATTAAAAACATTCGAATGAGAAAACCCATTGGAACAAAACTCAAATAAGGGAAAAAAATAGTACAACATCTATTTATCCAATGGTAAACATATATGAAGACCATATATCTCCCGTTGAAGACAACAAATATTTGTGTCTTCTCATACCAATATCACGAACAAATTTCTCCAAACTTGGTCCTAGAAAGGCCTTAGTAAATAAATCTGCAAGATTCTCACTTGATTGGATTTTTTGTATTTCTATGTTCCCATTTTCTTGTTGATCATATGGGTAGAAATTTTTAGGGAGTACATGTTTTTTATATGCGTCTTGAATAGCTATTCTTCACTTGTGCAAGCTGCATTATCCTCATGGAGGACTGTAGGAGTTTTATCTACCTCTACACCATAAGACTCTTGGATATGGTGAATTAGTCTTCTAAGCCATATGCACTCTCGAGTTTGTCTCATATAGTGCAATGATCTCAGCACGATTAGTTGATGTAGCAACAATCGATTGTTTATAGATCTCTAAGAGATAGTTGTAGAACCACTTAGAAAGATGTAATCTAGTCTGTGACTTGATATTGTGGGAATCAGAAAGATAGTCAGCGTCTGAGTAACCCTTCAATTTTATATCTTGACTCTTAGGATAAAAAAGTCCAAGATCAGTTGTACCCCTAAGGTACCTGAGGATTCCTTTAATTCTGTTTCAATGCCTCTTCATCGGCTCAAAACTATATCTTGCCAAATAATTTACTTCAAATGCAATACTAGTATTGGTATAATTGGCAAGGTATAACAATGCTCCAATAGAACTCATTCCCTGATCTAGGTCCATATGTATCTTTCTCCATTCCTAGCGACCTAACGATCATGGGTGTAGGTGGTTTGATGCAGAAATATGCCTCCAGATAAATTTTCAATCTGCAACCCGAGATGGTATTTGGTTTCAAAAACCATCCGGAAGCTCCCACGTCCCTGGTGGGTCATTCTCGTATATGAACTGGTTTTGCAATCTCCAATGTAGTGTATGAAAGAGGTATTCTTGAGCCACCTTCTTTTGAACATCGGTTCTTCTAGCACCCTTGGTGATGACTTCTCCAAGTCCATGGAAGCCGACGTCGGCTACGACATCCTCTTGCCATGTTGGATAATTACTGTCATCAGGCTCCAACAGGTGAAAGTGTCTTTGGGTCATCTTGTCTACACATTGTAAAGCAACCAAGGACAATTGCCATAAAGGTAATGAATAGGTACATCATGTACCGCATGAGTTAAAACATGTGTTACAACGATAAAATGACTTGCATGTAGTAAATATCAAATTTCTAGTAATTTTCTATCAATTTCAACTAATGTTCTAAGCATAGAACAAATACTATACTCACAAATTAATGGAAAAGCAACCTTTGGTATTTAAATAAATCACAAGAGACTTAAATAAAAGAACAAGAAAACTTCTGAGGTATAAAGTGTAAAATTCCACAGAGGGGAAGCCCTTATACATTATTCCAAAAGTTCTAGGGTCCTCTTTGCAAAAATTTCGGTCCAGAGGACCCAATTTTAACAAACCAAGTACTTGTACTTAATTCCTAAAAGGTCAAAAGGCTTTTTAGCAAAAGTGCCAAGGCGGTCGGATCCCATCCTGACTGGGCCTTATGGGCCAGAACCAACAGCCCAAATAGGGCTTTTGTGCGGCCTGCTTAGCCAGCCTGCAAGGGTTTCCCCTAACCCTAGCTCGGCTCAGCCCGAGTGCATGCAAGCGCACATGAGGAGGTGTGTGGCGGCGGCCTAGTTGCGCATGGTGATAGCAACGCACGTGAGCTATGAGGCAGTGATGGTGCGGCTCAACGGCAGCTGACGGTGTCCTACGATGCTCCTCGTGCCGATCGGTCCCAGGCCAATGCTGCAACGGCATACACCCGGTGCCCCATCCTGTCCTCGCCATGGACGATGGTGGCGGTGGCCACATCGTCCTCGCCTAAGCGGAGCCAAAGCCCCTAGACTCGTCCGTGGTGTGACGCGGAGGCTGCATCGGACCTGCGTTGCCGCGGAGGCAGCGATTCGGGCACGGAGGCAGACAGCGGTTAACATGGAATGGAGGTGTCGAGGTCGATCCATCTCTCTTATTCTCCGATGGGCTGACGCGAAGGCAATGGCAATGGTGGAGTATGGCGGCGACCACGGTGGGAAGGCATCGATTTGGCTGGTGACGTGCGACACAGTGACGACGCATGTAACATCCCAAAGTTTGTTACTAAAAATAGAATTGTTATTTTATTGTATTTTCTAAAATTTAAAACATTTTTCTTAAAGTTTTTGGATTTTAAAAAGGTGTTTCCTAATTTCTGGGAAATAAAACCAATTTACGTGCAAAAAAATAAACAATTTTAGGTTGGAAATAATTTTTGTAAGTTCAAAATGATTAAGGGAATTTATATGAATTGTTCTAGATTTTTTGAACTATATTTGGTATTTTCTAAAAGTCCTTTAGGATATATAGTATTTTCCAAAATCGAAAACATACTAAAATATGCAAATCCTCCTCTGGCCGAAATTCCTTTTTCCTAGCCCATTTTTTCTCTTTTCTAGCCCAGCCCGCTTCTCCTTTCTTTTCTTTTTCTTTCATTTTCCTTCGCCCATGTCGGCTGTTGAGACCCGGATTTGCACATCTGAAACCCTCTATGTATTATAGACTAGTCTCATGATCAGTAGTTAGTTCACACAGTGAAACATCGATGAACTACCATTCATTCAACGATTTAACTAAAAAAAATAGCAAAATAGCGAATAGTAACAATAATTAGACCTTGTGGTCAATGTTTACTTAACTTGTCACGTAGAGCTTAAAACACAAATAAACTCTTGCAGGAGAGGCCAATCAATATGCCCATAGACAATCGAGTGGATAACGCATTCTAATTCGCAAAACCTTCGCAAAACTCCTCTACGTAGAATTGTTGAGTAGCTTGACTTTCTTCAACTGATCAGCAAATTTTAAAGCTGTGAGTACATAAAGTACTTAGTAAGTCATAGCGAACACTATGCAATTATTATTAATGAAAGGTTTAATAAAAGAAATAGTTGTATGGTTCATTTGCAGGAAGCGGGTATTTACAGTAAATACAATAAGTAGATTGCAAAGCATAATTTAAAAGACAATAAATAAATAAGTAAGTAAATAATTTCTTTGAAACAACCAATGAACTTCTCATTCACTTCCCAACCAAATCACCAAGTAAATTCCCCATCCACCAAGCTAACACCATAATCAACAAGAGAACTTTCCATTCACCTTCCGACCAACTTTTATAAAAACTCTACCTCTCGTGTGAAATCCCCGAGCATTGTCCATAACCAGGGACACGACTGTTTAAACCGTTTTAACACTGCAGAGGTTGTACAACTTTACCCACAAGAGATAAATACACATATAATGTCCTATCACACACTTCTGTAGGTGCACGACTAAGTGATTATCACAAGGCCTTTACAAAGCTCCTTCTTAACCTAGTTCTGTCCGCTAACGTTTCAACACTGAATATCTTTCTGACCAGACAGGGTCCCCCTCTTGCGCCATTGTGAGTATATGTCCATCCCGTAACTCACGTTTTCAAAATACAACTGAAATTGAGACATTGTTAATTAGTTAGTTAAGTCCACCCCATACTGAACATGTGGTTGTACAATATGACCCGGTTCAATGTTACACAAGATCAAGTCCTTAATAATTACTCAGGTGAGTCTAACTCATCCCAACAATGTTCTACACGCACCCCACACGCACCCCTTTACTACACGATCGCTCACCTAAGCAAAAATTATTTTGTTCAACCAACACCAATGACATACCCTGCCATGGCACAACAATTTTAATAATAGTGGCTACTTGCCACGATTTCATATCTTATTAAGTCAAATTAACATTATTGATCAAGTGACATGAGTCCATCATACAACTAAGTACGACTAAGCATCTCTATGATACCCCATGTTGGTGATACAAATATGTCCAACTAATAATGATCGTCTTATGGTGATAAATGATACATGGTATTCAAATAATCAATGGACACAAAATGACAAATAGATGATTATCTAGTCCAAAAAGCAATGGATATAAAAATAGCATATAATTTAATATAAACCACGTACTTTTGAAAACATAGGTTCAATATAATCAATGGATTATGACACTTGGATCTTCAAAACTTGCTCTTGCTCTTTCTTGAAACAGATCGTCTAAACGAGAGAAAGACAACAGATGAAACACAAATAAATCCAAAAGATAAACAAATGGAATCCAAAAATCACAAAACCAACTCTAAAATAAAAAATCTCGATTTTAGATTAATTTAGAAACCTCAACAGACTGAATCGGAGTTCGGACGAAGGAGAACAGGCTATAGGAAGATTTGCTGGAAAGGAAAAGAGAAACAAAAAAGAATATTCCCTCGACTGAAAAAGAAAAAGAAAAATATACTGGCAAGTAGGGCCCACATGTAAGTGAAAGAGAAAGAAAGAAAGAGAATGACATGTAGGGCCAAAGTGGAAGAGAGAGGACTCACAAAGGGGACCCACATGGAAGAGGGAGAAAGGGAGGAAACCACAGAGAATTAAAACAAGGGAAGGGTCCTGGTGGTGTTGGCGCACGATAGTGGTAGCAAGGGAGCGACTGCTGAGGTAAAAAACGGGACACTAGGGCCACGGCGAATATCAGGGCGACGGTGACGTGTGAAGGAGGCAGTGAGGCGGCGGAAGAGAGCTTCATGCACACAGTGGCGCGATGAGGAAATGAAGAGGGGCTCTAGCTTGGCAGCGGCACAAGGATCACGACAGGACAGACAGGGCGGTCAGAGAATGACTAGAGCGGCGGGGCGACGACGATCGGAGGCAAGGAAGGAGAGCAGCGACGGTGACACACCATAGTGGTGAATAGACGAGGAGGAGGTGGACGATCAAAAGAGGAAGGCGAGGGATGCGAGGTGATGCGCTCGAGATGGCGAGGAGACGCACTGGTGATGAGATCAAATGGAGGCGGCGCGGCCAGAGTTGGAGAAGATGATGGCGACGGTGACTCGGTGAGCTCCCAGGGACGACGGGGTGGGCACCGGCTAGAACGCGGCGAAGCAAAGTCAACGGCGGTGACGACACGGACGAAGGTGCAACGAGGGTGACACGATCCGGTAGCGAAGGGTTTCGGCTGTGGCAGTTTCTCGGTAGAAATCCACCCAACACAGCAGCGCAACGGGGACGACGACTTGGGGCTTCGGGAGAGGAGGACGGTGCGAGGATTTTGACGTGGGCGGCGCGCTTAAATAGGCACGAGGGAGGATTCGAGTTGAAGACAGTGGCGGTAGCCTGCAGCTTTAGGAAATTGGATCAGAGGCGAAGAGGAAACTCCGATAGGTGGGACCCGTGAAGCAGAGAGAGAGGAAGCTGGTGGCTGGGCTGGCGCGCGAAAGGGAAAGCGAGCGGGCTGGACGAGGGAGAGAAGGAAACGGGGTAGAGCAGAAAAATAATTGGGCCAGGGAAAAAGAGAAATGGCCCAAGAGGAAGAAGGATTCGACCTAAAGGAAAATCCAGAAAAACAAAATGATTTCCTAATTTAGAAAAATGATAAAATAAAATCGTGCTCAAATAAATAGCAAATAAACAGAAAAAAATCCAAGAAAATTTTAGGAATATTCTGGAACTCAAGGAACCCAAATAAAATGGTTTTGAATTTAATTGAAGTTTAGATTAATCACATTAAATGATTTATATTTCTAAAAATTCAAATTAAGCTTTGACTTAAATAAGAAAATTCAAATGGGTAATTTAATTTTTAAAAGCTTCAAAACAACTCTAAATTTGGGATGTTACACCGGCCCATCTCCCCTCCTCTCAGTCTGCTTCCACAAGGCTCAACCTACGCGTGCCCAGCCTACGTCGCCTCCCTCTTCTCCCTCGCTGACACCTGGGTCCACATGTTAGTGACTCATTCCAAATTTTCCTTTAGGAAATAATTTTGGACAAAATTCATTTTCCTCATTGACTTGACACTTGTGCAATAATATGGAATTTCTATTTGAAATAAAATTCATAAAATTCCTTTTTCGTTGATTTAAATCTTCCAAGACTCCATTCTT
This sequence comes from Ampelocalamus luodianensis, assembly GCA_036346255.1. Classification (NCBI taxonomy): domain Eukaryota; kingdom Viridiplantae; phylum Streptophyta; class Magnoliopsida; order Poales; family Poaceae; genus Ampelocalamus; species Ampelocalamus luodianensis. Next base: position 16,815,291 of record CM070622.1, on the reverse strand, counting down.
GTTCGTTCAAACTCCGATTCAGTTGATTCAAATTTATAAATTCATATAAATTCAATATATATCTATTAGAACCTATATTATTAATTTTGGAGTTTATTTAAATTTTAATTGACTTTTGTTTGTATTTGGCATTATTATTACATGCTTACTTTTATTCAATGTAATTTAAATTCCTATCTTTAAATTGTAGCTAATCCCAATAAACTTCTATAGCCAACTTTTGACATTGAATTATCATACCTTGTCACCCTAGATAAAAACTAGTTGGTACAATAGTGTTGACTAGATCATTCTAGGAAAAATTATGTTTAGTCGTGCTTAGGCATGAAATATTTGATTTGTGAATTTCCAGCCAATGATCAACTATGTTTTAAAAATGAACCTATGCCATTGGTATGCCATAGAAGTTTACAAATGTCTTCAAAATAAAATAAAATAAAAACTAGTTTAGACTTGGACGACATGGATAGTAGGTGGTGCAAGTTTTATGCACGGGATCGATTCAGTGAATGGTCGAGGTCCAGGGACAGAGGTGGCCAAACGGCCGGCCTGGCCCAGCTAGGCACGACCCATTTCGACCGGGGGTACTATTCATCTTTGGTCGGGCGGTGGTGGCCTGCACGCCCATCGGGCATTTGTGCGTCTGCCGCCACGGCAGCACGCGTTTAACTGTCGGACCAAGTATGTCCCGTTTAGCCTGTCAGAATGAAAAAATTCCAAAAATCCAGAAAAATTAGAAAAATGTGTAGAATTCAAAAGTAGATATGAACATTGAAAAAAAAATGAGACAATCATATTGAAAATATAATAAAGAGCTTTATTAATGTTCAACTGGTTGCCTCGTTAAACCTTTGTCAAGTAAAAACTCAAAATGAGAAAACCTTGACAAAGAAAAAAGAGTACAACCTATATCTCTACAATTCTACATACACGATACATCCTTGTTCTATGTGTCGGTGTCGTTGTATAAGTATAGATTTTCGAACACCTCCGACAACTCTGGGTTTTCCACAGGGTGTTGTGTTCGTGAATCGGCTTGTTCCTAGTCCTTTACAGTTAGAAGGATCTCCACCATCTCACTTGTAAGACTTGTTCTTCTCTCCTTCAATATTCTTCCAGAAAGATTGAAAGCAGACTCGAAAGAAACCGTAGAAACAGGAACAGTTAACACATCACGTGCAAGTATGGATAACACGGGATATGTTAACTTATGGGCTTGCCACCATTGCAAGATGTCAAAGCCTTCTGAGTGGAAATCCACTGTATCGCTGTCCAGATAGGTGGATAGTTTCCCGCTCCTTGTGAGTCTTGGCTGAGCAGGCGCTCGTGTAGAAAAAGAAGAAGACCTGGACCTGGACCTGGAGGAAGAGGCACCGAAGATCGCATCCTACAAATTTGTCTTCCCACTCGAGGTGGGGGCTACTAGAGGTCTTTGCGAGCGAACTCCCCAGAACTTATTTTCATACCTTTGGTAAACCTCATACAACCGAGAACGAACTTCTGCAAAATAGTCAGTATAGTCTAGCCCCGTAGCATCACTAAGAAGATCAAGTACAGTACCAAATGCATCAATTTTAGTCCTAGGATCTAAAAGGAATACAAATGCATATAGGTAAGGGATTTCTCTCTAATATTTAAGGTATTTAGATTTCATGAAAACAACAGCCTCTTGAAAAACTAAGTCATTTTCATGCATTTTCAATTGAGTAGCAATATGTAAAATAGTATGCACGATGATAGGACATGTTGGATAATAGACAGCGGACAAAGCAACAGTTGCCTCATAAAAAAATTCTAAAAATGACAGTATTTCCTTAGCAACGAATCAATGTTGCTCAATTAATAGTATAGTACCGTCGGTGCTAGGATAGTGCGTTTGAATAAAAACAAAAAAAGTGCTCTTGCATGGTAAAAGATGCTTAAGCATTAGGTAAGTAGAGTTCCACCTTACCTCCATGTCCAAACCGAACTTTTTTGGACGTACACCCAAGGGCGGACCTACACTGGTTCATGGGTGTTCAGTTGAACACCCAAAATATTTACCAAAATCACTACTAGTTTTATAGCAAACTAGCTTTGTCCAGTTGGTCATTGGATTTTTCTCCCAGAGTCCAGGTCTTGGGTTTGAATCATCCCACCATCATAATTTTGTTTGTTTTCACTTTTAGTTTAATTCATGTAAAAGTCATTGAGATCTTATTTTTTGTTGTTGTTTCTTAGTATTTCAATAACTTGTACATTTCTTTTTCCAATTTACTATTGTATGTTCCCACATTTTTCATCTCCCCTGTAACTTTTCAAAAATAATATTGATCTTCTACGATGATAACACAACTAACTTGCTACATACCACCTTTTAAATTATTTGGACATGTTGTTTCTAACATGAACAATTTGTACGTTGATTTTTGCTAATGTAATCCTTGACATTTTCCTTCAAATAAAATTTTGTTAACTTTGAACACCCATACTTGAAATCTTGGGTCCGCCATTGTGTACACCCATCACCCTGTGCAACTACACTAAGATAATCCTCCCTAGCCCGACCACTCCATAGGTCCGAGGTTAAGACCACTGAAAATGTGCACGTACTAAATAATTTTTTATTACGATGTTCATTATAGTATTTCACTAGATCCCTAGTTGTTGTCTGTTTAGAAACGAAAGAAAATCTAGGATTATGCACAGTCCTAATGTAATTTTGGAAAGAAACAGACTTGTCAAAGCCTAACAGTAAATCCTCAGAAGCAATTAAACGACAGAGAGATTGGTGGGCTACCTGAGGATTGTAGTCCCAGCTAGATACCGTACCATCGAGATTGTATTACAGCTGCGTCTACCTCATCCCTAATCTTTGTTTGGTTCGACATCTTGTAGCATGTCTAAGCAAGTGCTCTATTCCACCTGTAGACTTTGTAGACAATTTATGGTAAAATTTTTTACAAATAGCATATAGTACCTCATTTCCCGCTGCGTCTTGCTTGGTTGTCCTGTTGAAATTCTCCCACACTCCCGATGTAGACGGTTTTGACCTCTTTGCTCCCGTTGCCATGGAGCCTGATGCTGTCGTGGAGCCAGATGACATAATTCCGCCTTGCACTTCTTCCGGTGAAACCTTTGGTTGGCTTGAGGGAGCCGCAGCCGCCTCCATGGACGCAATTTTCTCCGGTAAAAATCCATAATCACCAATAGGAAAGCTGTCGTAAGGACTGTCCATAATAAAAACTGCAAAATCGAAACTAACACTATTACTACTTTCATCTTAGCATAACAAAAACTAACAATAAAAGTATTACACAAATAGTATTGTACCTCTTTCACTTACTTGCGGCCAAAAATTGAATTTTCCAAATTTTGTCATAATTTTTTTGAATTTTGCCAAATTAGCTCAACACGGATTTGAATTTGCACAACACAATTGCAAAGAGAGAATGAAGATGTGCCGAATGAGGGGGCTATGGTGCCTATTTATAGAAAAAAAATTCTGGGTTTTTGAATTATTTTTGCTATTTTTTAAGACCACAACCATCAAAAAATGCCTAAATTCACCCCAACGGCCGGATTTTTCGGGCTGTGCCATGCCTAGGCACAGCCCATGAGCCTGCCACGGCCCGGCTGCCCCTCCCTTGCCCAGCCTGCCCACACCACCCGTCCCTTCTTCTTCTCTGAGTTCTCCCCCCATGCCTCGCCCGCGTGCGTGCCGCCCCACCGCCTCCTCGGCAGCTCAGCTCCTCCTTGCCTCCTCGCCGCCTCCTCGCCGTCCCGTCGCCTCCTCGCTGCCCCTCCGCCTCCTCGACTCCTCGCCTCTTCGCCGCCTTGCTGCCTCCTCGTCGACCCGTCGCCTCCTCGGCTCCTCGCCTCTTCGCCGCCCAGCCGCCTCCTCAACTCCTCGCCTCCTCATCGCCCCACTGCCTCCTCGCATCCTCGCCGCCTCCTCGCCTGAGTCGCCTCCGAGCCGTTGTCGACCGCAACGCCGTCGTCCTCCATGGATGGGTGGGTGGGCTCCTTGCCTCCTCGTCCGCAACACCGCCAGCGCCGCTGAACCACCTCGTCGCCACCAAGCCGCCTCTTCCCCTCTCGATCTCATGCTTTGCTCTGGCCTCCTCCCGCGCCGCTGGCCGTTCTTCTCCTCCCGGTCCCGCGATGCCCCCGTCCCCCGCCCTTCTTCCCCCACGCCGGCGCGGGTGCGTGACACCGCTGGCTCTCTGGGCCACTCGGGTCGTGCCGTCCTGTGCTTGGCACGGCCTCACACTATTTGTGCCGTGCTGGGCCGGCCCACCGTGCCGAGGTGGCGGCCAGTGCTCGTCTTTGGGCAAGCACGGCCCATGAACGATGCGGGCGCGTGCGTGCACTGGCCGGGCCTCTGATGTCGTGCCTCGTGCTGACCTGGTAGGCCCGGCCCATTTGGCCAGCACTACCCATGGGTTCTCTTTGGAAGTCGCCCAAGCTTGTTAAGGTCCGGCATGTAAGCTGCGGGTTGTAAAGCCTTTTCGTACTAATTTGCAATGTTCCACCGCGGTCATGCCATTCGGTTGTGTGGATATCATGATGACCTACTTTTTATTTTCCACGTGGCGCGAGAGGGACTTTCATTTGGCATGAAACCTTACGGTGGTGAAACCTTAGTGGGTATGACTATTTGGGATGATGTATTGTAAAGGCTTGTGATAATCACTTAGTCGCACACCAATGGATGTGTATGAAATAGATATTATAAGTTGATTATCTCTTGTGGGTAAAGTGGTACAGCATCTGTAGAGTGTAAATCCATTCGAATAGTTGTGCCCACAGTCATAGACATGTTGAGCAAATCCTTTCATGGATTAGACTTTGATTTTGATTTCAAAATGTTTATCACAAATGATTTTATAGATAGTTAATCCACATGGGAAATTGGGCAATTAGCCTTGGTGTTAAGGGGTTATTCCTTCACCAAAAGTGTATGGAGTTTTCTCTTACACTAACTTGATATTTAAAATCAAATTCAATTTTAGATATAGTATAACTGCTTTGGAACTTAGTAAATGTATTTAAAATATCAGACCCTGCTTTATGCAAAATAAAAAAGACATATAAGCCTTCCTTCGATATTGTCCCTGCATGCATTAAATTTTGTATGGGTGTAACTTGTGGAGTACATGCTTGTACTCACCCATGCTTAAGAAAATATTGTTCAGAAGAGAAGGACTTTGCCGTTGTTAATGATCTCAACGACTAGGCCGCTACCCTAGTTGATTAACTGTGATAGTTTTCTAGGCCCTACTACGACTTCGTCTTCTGCTGTGTTCTTTTATTGTTGGCTTGTAAGTCGTTCTTTTAAAAACTCTGATAATTATAAATAAAATTGCACGAGATGTGTATATTACCATCTTTATTTTTACTGTGTACACTAGTTACTGTTCCATGGATTAGTGTAGAATACAAAGAGAATCTGGGGGTGTTACTCCCAAGTGTGACGACGCACGGCACACCTCGCCCAACGGCGTGGTCCTTGTCCCTATGGGGCCCGACAGCGTGCGTGGAGGCGAGCAATGGTGAGCCGGATCCCAGTAGGTGGTGTGGCGCATAGGCGACACCCTATCCAGCCAGGATTGCGAGATCGATTCGACGACGACGCGCCACAAAGGTGGCTTCTGGTACTCGATTCACGGTGGTGGCGCGCACGCATAGGTGTGCTGTCATTGCCCAGGCGGTGGTTGCCGACGGTGTGTGCCCAGAGGTGTACGGTCGGATGACCCGCCGACGGCGATTGATGAAGGTACGTGGAGGTGTACCCGAACTAATCTCGTCAGAGTTCGGCGGCGCGTGTGTGGTGGCGCACGATCGGTCGCCTCGATTGGCCAGCGGTGCACCGCGGAGGTGACACCTGGATCGCGGTGGCGGTGGCGCATCGGCGTGTACGCAGATGCGTACGAATGGTGCGATAGGGGATCTATGGTTGTCACGCACGCGGAGGCTTGCGCTCGGCTAGCCGACGGGGTTGACGACAACGAACAATAGAATAAAAATTAATCCACTAAAAAGAACATTACCACTATAATTGAAAAATTAGATAAAACAATGTACCATGAAGCCTTATATTAGAGTGTTATTGTGTTGATAACGTTTTGTATAACCGAGGTCACGTTGCCGATGAACGAAGCTTTCAACTCACACATAACAAATAATAAAGAAGAATACAAAGATGTAGTCCCAATCTTCTCACTTTATTGGTGTCTTTACCCGTAGGCTTGTGTGTATAATAAGAGCCCCCTGTCCACCTTTATATAGGAGGATGAGGTCTCCCTTCATAAATGAATAAACAATATGTGACTAAATTAACTAATGGGTTTTGTGGACCGACATCCCCCTAATGGACTTTTGTTTAGGTAAAGTATCCACACATAATCGAGCCTTGAAAACATGTCGATATACAACATCGGCTAGTTTTTTTTTTTTTTTGCTAGGAAGACGCCTAGTATCCGTTATGGCATTCCCAACAGTTAAATATTCTTTGATACTTAGTCTATATCATGTGAGCTTTTTGGGTGAGGTGGAAGAGAGAGAGGGGGAGAGAGAGAGAAGCTTGATACTAATACAAGTATCAAGCATTATTAGGAAACCAAGAAATTAGTGTTGCCATCTCTTTTCAAACTAGTCATTCTCTCTCATCTAAATACAGACTTTTGTAACAAGCTATCAAGTCGTTGAAGTGGTCGTAACTAAAATCTCGTATAACCATTCTCTCTCCTTTAGTATCAAGCTATTGGGTACTCCCTCTGTTCTTTTTAAGTGGCACCCTAGAATCCGTGTTGTCAAATTTTCTAAAATTTGACTACTAATATGTTTAAAAATATTTAGATTGGCTACCTGGAAACTATATCATTAGATTTGTCATTAAAATTACTTTTATAATATTATAATCTTATTAGTATATAAGGTCATGCACAATGTGGGGCGGTGCCAAAACCGCCACCTCTCTGCCACATCACACATGTGCTAGATTTGCTTTTTAGTTGCAGCATGTAACACCTCCTCCTCTCTTCAAGACAGAACTCATAACTAAATAAAATATCACATATTTTTATTCCACAACATTTTCGCTCTTCATCTCTTATTTCACTTACAAGTGGACCAAAAACTTTTTTTTGAACTAGCACCTAAGGGCTAGCACCGTAGCCAAAAGGCCAAAAGGCTAGCTATCACCCTACGCTGTATATGGCCTAATAAGATAAAGTTATAAAAAGTAACATCAAAGTTATATTTCGTATACCGTGAAAAATAAAAAAAAAATGTCACTTAAAAAAGAATAAGGGTATCAAATAACTCCTACCTAAGCATCCCATTGTTATTCTTGTTTCTAAAATATCGAGCTCCATGAGTGGAAAAGAAAAATACCAGAAGCCTCAACGACCTCTATTTTTAAGTCTTTCAGTGGTAGAAGTTTGTAAGTTAATACGAGTAAAAAAAAAAAAAGATTATTGGAGGAATTTTGTGCAAACAATTTAAATTCACGTTAGCAGGGACCAGACAAAGATTGATAGCTGAAAATATAAGTTATCACCTGTCACAATGAAGAAGGAAGATAGAAATTTGGAGTTGTAACAAATACGTGTGAGATTGACGTAACAAATACGTGTGAGATTGACATATCACGTAACCTGTCTACGGAATACATATGCTTTAATATTGTGCTATTACAGAAGCACCTCATTTTTTTTTTTATAAAAAAAAGCATATACAATATATCTGTGTATGCATATTTCATTAAGATATCCTAGAATGGGTGTAGGTCAGCGCCGAGTCTAAAACTTAAACCTTGATAGACTGGGTGCACCTACACACCTAGCCATTTTCAATCAAAATGAATTTAGTAAAAAAGCCTTATTTGCTTATACGTATCGCATTCTTCTATAGGGCATCAGGGTCAGATTTTACGATGATAGCGTTTACTAACAAAACTGACTTGTTAAGGAGAAGCGGCCGTCAGATGAACTGATCAAGCGAGGGATGATAGGAGACGTGCCGTGGAGCGAGCTGTTGCGTTGAGTTGGACTGAAAAAAAATGAAAGAGGAGGAAATCCACTTCCAAGGTCGGTGCCGCGGTGGAATATCCATGGCATCGCGGAAGATGTGCCGCGCCGTGCCGAGCTGTGCCGAATAGGTGGCCAGGCGCGCGGACGTCTCGGCCTTTCTCGTCCTTGCGACCTGACCAGCACGCACGGTTGGGCCGAGTGGCACGCGAAGCCTCGCCGTTTCCTCGGATTTTCTTGCGACCTGCGGTGAACCGCTCGGCGCGGGCAAGCGAGTCGAGCCGGCGTCGCCTCAGGCCTTACCCACTAGCCAGAAACTATTTCTCGTAGGGTGGGCCGAACCCAACTGATGCCGCGCTCAGGGCGCAGCGCATTGTGGACCATCGACGGGGGTGTACAGTGCGTAGGCCACGCTGTGCCCACTGGAGCAATCTTAGCTCGTACCGCCGGCCGTCGTACGTGCAAACTGGCACAGGTCTGGCAGATCGTTGCTCGCCGTGGAGGCGGTAGGTGGTTGCCGCCTTGCCGGGGCTTGCGAGCTCATGAATACTGTCCTGAACACGACCGCAGCAACGAATCAAGACGAGGCTACTGTTGACGCGAGTGCGCGCGACCTTGCTCCCGTGACTCATTGTGACCGTGTTGGGTGGCAGCTGAACAGTGATGCTATGCGTCCTGGATCGGAGCCAGGTAAGCTGGTACCCTGGTTTCTTGCCAATGGATAAGGCGTCCGGTTACCTGGTAGAGGTTTACGATTCCATGCCGCGGAAAGCTATCGGGAGATAGCTTCGCTAGTACTGCTAGTAAGATCGATCCCCGTACTCGCTCTTCAGAAAAAGATCCCCAATGGCGACGGCACAATTGCCAAGGGTGGAGATGGGGGCGTCATGTTAGGTGAAAACGAACGCTTCAGGTGTGAAAAGATGTACTCTAGTAAACGAAGGTTGGCAAAAGGAGTTCCTTGAGTTGCGAGCTGTGAGAAACAGTGCGCAGTCGTAAAGTCAATCGATCACGTCAAGAACCGAGCTGCTTGCCCGGCCGCGCGACACGGCGCCATGCTTCGCACTTGCCGTGCCGCACGAACGAACGAGCGTGAAAATAGGCAAAAACCAAGCACGCAGGACCGGGCGTTTTCTTACCCCCTGGCCGCTACTCGCCTGGCTCCGATTCTTTCCCCCGCCCGGGCGGGTTGCCTTTGGATTGTTCCAAAGCCATTGATGGGATCGTGACAAACATCCATCTTTATCCAAAGCAGCTTCGTATATAGGCCTCATTAGGGCTTTATTTCTAGCGTTTGCTGCTCTCCCTTTTGCCGGCTTTCCGACCTTTGTTGTCAATTGTACAGTGTACAATAGGCCTCTTTTTAGAGCATGGTCTCACGGAGAAGTAAAAGAGGAGGAGAATTCCCATCTCCATGAGATTCCGCGACAGGACGGAAAGCTGGTTCTTTAATTCACATCGGACCAGGACAAGATTCCCCCAATCATTTCGATGCGTTTTCCTCATGGCCGTGAATTTGTGATCCCTTACCTCTTCTCGTGAGCTTCTTATCGCTTAGCTACCAGCACGTTGCTGACTAAATCATCTGATTATTAATATCACAGTGCGTGTTCCATGATTTATTCTCGAGACATTTGTCAAGTGTTAGATGTTCAGAGTTCAGACAATGGAGTCAAATTTGCCGGCCAAATTACAGGCAAGCAAGGGCACGTCTCGCTAGGATACACATGGACGACGCGGTAGTTTCGTAGGCAATCTGCTCCCAGGTGTCTTGCAGTTCTCGCACCAGCAAAATTCACATCCTAACAAAAAAAAGATTTGCCGAACAGCATCACCATACCGTGTTTGTACCTTTCAAAGCTAGCCGTGTAGCACTGTTCAGCTCTGCTCAGCTTTGGAAAGAAAAGAGCGATCGGTGCCGAAAGAGGATTCGTTGCATTGTAGCTTTGGAAGTTGGATGGTGTATGGTACAAGTATTATGAGTGTGCGGTGGCAGATCCGGGATTGAAATTTAGGTTGTACAAAATGAACCAATACTTGTTGAGTGTGTAAGCAAGAACACGGTGGTAGATCCGGGATTGAAATTTAGGTTGTATAAAATGAACTAATACTATTATTCGATAACAAAGCAAGGTATATATAATACATGTTGCAATCACTTTCAATAGAGTATATGACACTAAATGGATCTCAAAACTACAATCCGCATCATGTGAGCGCGAGGCGACAAAGCTCTCTCCAACAGGACAAATGTAGAAAATGTACCTTATCAATGAAGTTTACAGAACAATTTCTTCAGTATTGTTTTAATATATCGGTGTTTCGATGGAGACCAGGTTAAGGTTGAACATCCATCTAGAACATAAGCTACACTTATTGGTGGAATTCTTGTGTGAATAAGTTTCACTTAAGTGCTTACTTGTGCATCTTCAACATTGAGATTACCCTATCTCATAGACTTTACTAGCGGTCGGGCTCATATAGGTGTGTTCTTTCAAGAGTACTTGCTCTTCTACCATACGATTTAGGAGAGAATTGTAGCTACCACAACATTCTTCCGCATATAGGATGCACTCACGTGGGTCTCAAACCCATCTTGCATTGGGTCGATCGCCACTCGAGTTTCTCACGACGCAATGGTAAAATAGCTCTTCAAATCTAGCAAACCAAGTAATCAATCAATTACAATCTAATTCACCATCAATTATATATCACGTCAGTACTCAGATTTCACCACTAAAAATCTATATCCAACGCTATGGTGAGCATAGCCTAAAAAGACGCAATCCACGGTTTTGGTCCAAGCTTACGCTTTTGGAGATTGGCACGTTGACTTTCGCCAAACAACCCCAAGTGCGCAAGTATGAAAGTGATAGTCTTTTCTTCTCCCATTGTTCAAATGGAGTTATCTCTTTATTCTTTGTGGGAACCCTATTTAGGACATGACATGAAGTCAATATAGCCTCCCCACCATGCCTTGGAAAGACCGATGTGTCTAACATGGCGTGTGATCGGACCTAACCCTTTTGATTTTCTTTTCAAGTTGGTTCTCACACGCGCCTTATAGATTTTAAAGTAGTGAAAAGCTTCATCTTTAGTTTTTAAAAGATACACATAGCGAGTAACCTAGTGGAATCATCAATCAAAGTCATGAAATATCTCTTACCACCTTTTGTCAACACACCATTCATCTCACACAGATCCGAATGTATGAGTTCTAATGGTGCCAAGTTTCTTACCTCCGCGCCTTGTGAGGCTTACGAGGTCGCTTTGATTGCACACAAACTTGTCAGCTTGGCAATAATGCCTCCGCGACAAACTTGTCCAGAACACACACTTGAAATGCTCAAGTTCTTTGGCCATGGATTGTATCTCATGAGCCTGCTCAACTACAGAACGGCCATCAACCATTCTATAGTCATGGTATTGCTCCATGAGATACAGTTCACTGCCTGCATCCGAAACCCCAAACTTGGCCTCGAGTGCATCCCACATATCTTTCCCATTTGTAATCACCATGTATGCATCAACTAACTTCTCACCAAGAACGCTGATCACGACACCTTTAAAAAGGTTATCAGCAGCCTCGAACGCTTGCTCCTGTTCAGGAGTAAGTGTTCCTTCAGGCTTGCCTTTTGCCACATGAAAAACGTTCATGGCAGTTAGCCAAAGCACCATCTTGGTGCGCCACCTCTTATAATTCGCACCATCGAATTGAGAGGGCTTAAGCGCAAAGCAGCAAAGCCAGTTGTTGAAAAATGCCTATTACAATAAGGTTTTTGGATTGTTGAGAATAATAGCATTTTTCGAATTACTTTAATCCAGAAATATAGTAGATAAAACATGATGAATATTCTAGCCACTTTCATAAAGCAAGTAAGCAAGAACACTATAGACATACTAATATCCGACTAACGAAACTAGCATATCTATCACGTTGTTCAAGGTAACAACTAGTAATATTACTAACCAAGAAGTACATATGAAATAGACATACCCGATCCAGTGGAAGGAGCAAAGAGTAGAAGAAGCGGCACCGAGTCTTTGTGAGATCGCGCTTGTTGTCATGGCGTAGTGGTAAGTAGTCGTCGCGGTGGACGTCGCGGTAGTAGTCGTGACGCCAGGCGAAAGCGTAGCAGAGTCGAATGGAGAGGAAGCGTGGCGAGCCGCGCGAACGCCCCCAAAACCTTATTCGCCTTGCTCGTGCAAGCCTTCAGGACGAGGTTCCGAGGCCGCTCTCCCGGCGCGATCGTGACACGCGCTTTGCCGGATGGAGATCGCCGAGAGAAGAACAAAGAACCGTGGTGTCTTTCGTGGAGAGAATTGGAGAACATGACTGCTCCGGATAATGACTATATATAACAACCGCACGAAAACGACCACCATCACTCACTAGTAACAGTGAGCTGCATCGCTTAGTCAAGAGGCCGTAAACGGTCGCCATTACTCACTAGTAACAAGAACCGTTATCGCCACCATTATTTGAATCGGCATCGTTCTTTCAATTTGCAAAAATGAAGAGATCGTAAATAATGCAATTATTGCCAACCGCTTATTGCGAGTCGGTGCGCTTCGATTTTCGAATAGATAAAGAAAACGCGCACGCACCCGACACGCTCGTACGCTACGACACGCGACACGCACACGCACGCACGACGCACGATTTCAAGACGGGCTCGGCCGGCACGCTCGGCGCATGCGGCGGCGAAGCGAAGCAGAGTGTATTGGCTCTCTCCATTCCACAAGAGGACTCCCACGCTCCACCTTATAAATTGGTGTAACTCCTTTAACTCTCCATGTGGGACTAAAAGGTTTAGCACATGCACATGGGCCTTTGGGATTTTCCAGGATTTAATTAGAATTAAAGTTTGGGCCTAGCCCATATTAAATCCAACAATACTATTATTCGATAACAAAACAAGGTATATATAATACATGTTGCAATCACTTTCAATAGAGTATATGACACTAAATGGATCTCAAAACTACAATCCGCATCATGTGAACATACAAAGACAGGACAAATGTAGAAAATGTACCTTATCAATGAAGTTTACAGAACAATTTCTTCCTGCGGTTGTGGCTGTTGTGCTACTTGTGCATCTTCAACATTGACAGCTTTAACCGGTAGTACTTGCTCTTCTGTAGCTACCACAACATCCCCGCTTGCACCAGTTCTTGGGGTCGACCCACTCGACGACGACGCAATGGTAAAATAGCTCTTCAAATCTAGCAAACCAAGTAATCAATCAATTACAATCTAATTCACCATCAATTATATATCAGTGTGACAGTGTCACCAATTCACCATGACACTATCAAATTCACATATCATCATATATTCATATTCATTCATCAATAATCATTTATACATTTATAAATTATAATCACTGTGAGTATCACACATGACACATCACAAATTCACAGTATTCATCATTCAGGCATTCATAATCTAATTCTTACATTTTCCTTTCAACTTAGGAGGAGCCATCTTGAATCTTGATTTCTATTTTCTACCTCTCTGGCATTCACAAATCAAGTCTTAGCTCTCAAATCTGGATATCTGGTTCTGGGGTCTGGCCGGCTGGGCCTATAGCCACGCCCACGCGCGCCCCCTTCTAAATCCCCAATCCAATTTGCTCCTCCTCCCTGCCGCTACCTGGCCTCGTGCGCTCATGCCTTCTCCTCGCTCCCTGGCGCGGCCTGGTGGCGCTCCTCCCGACGTCACCTTCGGCCGGCGCCATGTGCTCCTGGCTCGGCTGGAGCTCCTCTCGGTGCCGCGCGCTCCTGGCTCCGGCTGGAGCTCCTCCCCGGTTCCCCGGCCACCCGCTCGGCCGGCTGGAGCTCCTCCCGGCGCCGCCTCCGGCCCGGTGCCGCGCGCTCCTAGCTCCTTCCCGGCTTGGTTCCCCCTCCTGGCCTCCTCCCGCCACTGCCCCTCGCCAGCGCGTGCGCCGTCGCGGTCGGCCGCGCCTTCACCGCCCTCGCTCGGCCTGCTGGTGTGGCGAGTGCCGGTGTCACTGTCGCAGTCTTTTCCGCCGCCTAGCCTCCTAGGGTTGGAGATTTGGAGTTTTGCAAATTGGATTGGGGATTTGGGGGAACCGGCCAACCGGAGAAGAAGTGAACGGGAAGATGTAATGAGATGCAGATGGGCTTAGTTGGGCCGGGCATGGGCCGTAGGACTTCTTTGGGTTGTGACCTCCCGCCTCCTCCTCTGGACGACGGGACTCTGGAGTGGAAAGGGGGGCTGATGGCGCTGGCCTCTGCCGTCTGTCGGGAAGAACCGAAGAAGCAAGGGAGTAGCAGTGGCCGGCGCTCGGGAGGCTGGGAGGGAGGAAGAGGGGGGGGTCGTCGGCGTCGGCTACCTTGGGCGACCGTCCAGCCTTGCCCGATTGCTGGGGCCGCCCCTGTGAGTGTGTTTGGTTGCTTGTATATTCTTAGCCTGGTTGTATGGTCGTCTAGGCTGAATTTAATCAGACTGAGTTGATGCAATAGTGGGTTATTTGGTTGCCTGCTTTTATTGGATCAGGTTGTGTTGAGATGTTGTTTGGTTGGCTGTATCAGGAGAGTGGATGCAATGTTGGGTTGTTTGATTGTCTGTATACGGCAGTGTGCTTAATTATCTCTTCTAGTAAGTGGTGAGAATACCTGCTTAGTAGGATGTTTGAGTTAGATAGAAAAATGGCGAAGTCATTAGGATATGACTTCACTCCCGAACTATTGAACAATTACGTAGTTAATTATTTTTTAGGCCTTTTAAATAAAGATAGCACCTAAGGAAGTATTTTGTCATATGTATTATACAAGTGTTTACGTGTCCGGAAGCAACTTACATAAGGGACTAACAAATCAATTGAAAAACATGGGATAATTGCGTTGCATCCTGCAAAATTTGTGTGCTTGCGATATGCTACTTGGTAGTATGTTGCTTTGTAGCGACATGTCCACGCTGCTTCGTAGGAGATTAAGAAGGGGAGGCGCAAATGGGAGGGGAGTAGGTGGAGCGGATACCATGCGCTCTATATCGCTTGGGTCATGCATGTGCACTGCCCCTGCATGCTCAGGCCAGGCTATGGGGATATTTTTGCATGTGGCTGGCCTGGCCCGGATGGTGATGTAGACAATCAGACAACCCGAAGTTGCATTGGCTGATGCAGGCAGGCAGGCAACCAAACACACCTTGTATGCAGCTCGAGCTACGCAATTCATTTTCGGCAAATCTTGTATTGGCCGATTGCGTCAACTGCACATGTGAACCAGAAAAGAGGCAAACACAAATACGCGGGGTAAAGACTAAAGAATGCCACACAAAGCCTAATTCACATCTATTTCCGGAATAAAGCGGTTTGCCACATGTGCCAAACAAAAGCGGCTCTGGAAAGGAATGCTATAACATCTCTCCAAGTACTCGTAAAAGAAGAAATAAAAGCAAATCAATTCAAAGAGAAAAGGGAAGCAAAGGATCGATACTAAGCAAAGTAAGCTAAATCTACATTTTTGTTCCTGTCTGCGTGTTGTGCTTGTGCATTACGTGTAGCCACACAGCTGTCATGAATGCTAGAATAGTAGAGCAACGTAACCAAGAGTAGTCCCACAATTTAAGTCCATTAAAAGAATTAAAGTGTAGTTATTATAATATTTTCATTTAATATCTTCGCTTTAATGCAAAGAAAAGGGATGAGTAGTTACAATATGTTATTGTATTCAATAAAAATATATATGGTTAAATGACATTAATTTTTTCTTTAATTTAATGCTTACGTGATCTATACGTATGGTGAGCTTATACTTATACTAGCGGACGGATGAAATGCTCGAAACCTTAGGCTGCTTCCAGTGGGTGATTTTTACTACAGTTTCTTATTGTATGAGAGGTATTTAGATATCACCTTCCCAATGCATGATATCCTAAAGTGTTGTATCTTAAGCCTTTGATATAGATCTTTACTAGTATTTCTACATAGGATACTGTGTATGAGTGATATCTAAATAAGATATTAGTCTGCTCTATCTCTTCTTTAATTGCAGTGTCCTATCAGACTTTTACTTATATGACAATCTTAAGATACTTACCAAGATGAAGCATTAGGAGCAGCCTTAAGCTGTTTTAAGTTTCTCTGGCTATTGCCTCGAGGAAACAATCACGTGGTTTTCTTAACTTAATTAAATATGGAGCTGAGATAGCAATTGAATGCACTACACTAAGTTGTTTTAAATGCACAAACCTATCAACTACCCAGTCCATAATTTGCCACAAATGTGAGGTACATGGTACTGTATGAGTGTTGGAGTACTAAAATTCTAAGAATGGGCTGCGGGTAGTGGGACATCTCTAGTGTATTGAATCAACGTAGAATCAATACTTTGCTACATAAGTATGTTCAAAACTAGTATTTTTTTTAATCTAATGTATTGAACCAACCACACCTTTCAAATGAGTCCCACACAAGAAATACAAAAAGAAGAAAAGAAATAAACAACTGCACACACACACTCTCTCTTCTCTTGATCCCAACGCAGCGAGCCTCCCTCGAGTGTGGGGGGAGGCTATGGTAAGTGGGCGACGCCGTGCGGCGATGGTGATGACGAGGGGCGACATAATTGTAGGGTGGCAGCGGCGAAGGGAGAATAACAAGAGGCCACGGGGAGAACGGCGAGCGACAATGGCCACGGCAACAACGAGCATGTTGACAGGTGGGCCACACGAGTTGTTTATTGCTTCTATTTTTTGTTAGAATCGATCACTCAATGTATTGAATTTGTTCAATGTCTTCTACCTCTTTCTTTAAACCGGCTAAAACAACACATTGTGGGTGATCTTAACACATGTCCTACACAGTTTTACAAATGAAGTGGTGTAGTATAACAATTCAAACTAACATTCCCGGTTTTTAGGTGAATCTCACTGCATCGAAGGGAAAATATCTGTTGTCCCATATCATATTAGTGGGGAGTACTAGCATGGACATGGTGCTAAAACGAATAGACTTAGGCCCCGGAATGCATATTTTTTCCCAAAATTATATGAAAATTGAAATATTTTAAATGAAATTCCTATGTTCTAAGTGTTCCTTTAATCTTAAATAAAATATACATATGATAGAAAATTCAGTACTACTGCTAAAAGATATAATGATTTTTTTGGTCCATTTAAAACACAAAAATTACGCAGAAATTTTCCAGAAGTTATGTAAGGTCGAGGAGACCGATTAGAGGAGGTAAGTAGGTGGTTTTTAAAAAACTTTCAGTCAAAACCGAGTTTTATGCGGAAATATAAATTAATTCAGTTTTGCACAATTTAAATCTAAATAAACTAGTTTCAACTAAGTGCACCAACAACCTAAGTTTACAACAAGGTTTGTAATCCTAAGGTGACAAACACATAATTAATTATATCAAAGTAAATTACAAGAATGTAAATAAGCCCAAGGAGCAAGCCAAACCTGACATGACATAGTGAGGTTTTCCCGTGGTGTTTGGAGACTTGTTGGTCTCCCCTAATCCACTTTGAGGTAAGCCTAAATGAATTGCACCGGCTCTATAAATTAAGCCAACACCTCGAATCCACTAAGACTGCTCTTCCCCCACTCGAGACATTCGCTCATCTTCAATGTACAACTTCATATCCTCTCTACTAGGGCTTCCTCATTATCGAGCTTCTTTGGCTACTGACATTTTCAACAACGTCGACGCTCACCACTTGTCGACACAACACTTGGCTCCTTCGACTCCAACCTTTCTATTCAACGGCTCTAGCGAGCAGCACGACATTATCCTCATCGAACAGCTAAGGTGAACAACATGGAATTGTTCTCATATTTGCTGCCACATCGGCTCTTTCCTTCCCTGTGGATCAATGTCTTCGTGTAGGACATATCAACACCATTACACTCTTTCGTGGTCTCCTCCGACACCATTCGTGGTATCCTCATTATAACCTATATCTAATTTATTTAAAATTCTAGTTATTTAGAGATTTTACTTTAGAATTCGTATGGAAATTAAATTGCAAATTTGCTTTTCCCCAATTTTTTTTTTTTTTTGTTTTTATCTTGAATTTTAGTTATTTATGGATATTTTTTTATTCCGAATTTCAAACATCTTTTGTTGGAATTCATATACTAATATGATGGTTAATCTTTTTTTAAAAAATAATAGAGTTACAATTATTAGTGATTTTACTTTGGAATTCGTATCGAAATCAATTTGTTTTTTTATTCTGAATTCTAGTTATTTTTTGTTGGAATTATTATACTAATCAAATTACTAATTTTGTTTACTTTTTATTCTGAATTATGTTTATCTAGGTATTTTACTTAGGAATTCGTAACAAAATCAAATTGATAATTTTATTTTATTTTTTATTCCTTTCAGTTTTTTTTGCATTGTACTTGAGATGAACTTTTATTTCTAGATTGTACTTACACTGACTCTTTTTTAAAATCTAGATCGTTATAATCTAAACCCATCATAGTCGATGGTGTAGATCTTTGTCTTTTTTCACTTATTAACGTGAAAATTTGTAGACCTCGAGAGCGAACTTGGTCGTTTCTTTTCTACCATTTTAATAATATAATAATAGATATGGAAAAAATGTCGATATTCTTAAAGCACCTTGAATGGGAAAGCAATGGAATTTCAACGCACAAAGAGGATGCTCTTAAAACGGATCGAATACAAATCAAATAGTGGTCATACCACATTCGTTTTTATATTTTAAAAACAAATACAAATGTGAATAGAAATATGATCGAATACACATCAAATTTTGTAACGAATACAAATGCGAATCAAGTACTTGCTCAATTGGGCTGAATTCAAATATCCTAAAATATAATGAAGTTTTACACAAGAAGTTCAAACTCCAAACATCTACAAATACAATTCCAATATTTGGAATTACATGTTAAACCTCCACAAGCAACATGATAACACAACACACACAAAAATGTTAGTGGGCTAGATAATAAGGAAAAAGAAATTATCATATTTGGATATTATTCGTATTCATATTCAACCACATTTTCTCATACCATTTCCATATAAGTATTCGACAAAAAATCTAGGTACTATTCGGATTCTATTCGTTTTACGATAAGAATGTTATTCGTCCACTACCTATCTATATACGGTAAACATGAGCTGAATCATTTTTTAGGATAAAGCGGACTATCTAAATTCCCTTACACCTTTGTTTGTGTACGATAAACACCAACGGAACCATATTATGAGTCCCGACACGAACTCCTTGTTAATGAGGGTATCTTCAATAGTGGCCACCTCAGCCGTCTCTTACCTGTAATGTCACTCAAAAATCTAGTTGGAGGAGAGAGAGGATGTGAAGAGAGAGAATACGTCATCTCTTATATAAGAGACAAGCTGGGCATACAAACCATCGCAAATGGTGAGTGGTTAATGAGAGAAGTTGTGTTAAAATAAATAATTTTATAGATAAATTATTGAAAATGTTGTCTCTAAGCTTGTCTATAGATGAGTTGGAGCTTTTGAAGACAATCCTAAGAGATAAACCGTTATATATGCCCTGAGACGATAGTTGGAACACATATATTGCGAGTTTTGGACACTTTTGGCCCCATAGACAACCACAATTCCAAATATAGCCTTTCTACCACCGAAATTCCATTTCTAACCCTCTGCGCGCTTGCTTTGCCGGACGGCGAGAAGCAGCGCTTATCTTTTTCTTGCGCGGCGATGCTCGCTCTGCGCTCACCGGCTTAAGACAAGACATGCTGCTCCTGCCAAAGAAGAGTGCAGTGCAGTGTCTTAGCACGCATGGCGTGTAGTAGGTTTTTCTTAAAAAATCCATTTAAGAGTTTTTTTGAGGAATTTTTAAATATAGAAAATGACATAAAAAAATTATGAGTTTTTTGGGGAGCCTCCTGGTATAGTATACTAGCTTGTGTAATTTTTTCAAAATTTTATCCATTGTGATTCTAGTAAAAATCACAATGGATAAAATTTTGAAAAAAAATATACAAGCAAGTACTCTATGCCAAGAGGCTCTTTAAAAAATATATAATTTTTTGGCGTCATTTTCTATATTTAAAAATTCCTTCAAAAAATATTCTTAAATGAATTTTTGAGAAAAACCTGCTACACGCCATCTTCTACAATACCATAGCCCCGCTTGTGCTGGAGAGGCAGCGACTTTGTTGTGGTGGGAAGCGCAGCAGCAGGTGTCGCGATGCGGCGCGCAAGAGATAGACGACTTGCTACCGTCCGGGAAACAGCGGCTCGAGGGTCGAAATGAAATTTCGGTTGTAGAAAGGCTATATTTGGAATTATGGTTGTCTATGAGGTCAAAAGTGTCCAAAGCTCCTATATTGCCATCTACGTGGTACATCTACTTGGTACGCGTATCACTTCAGTTCCCCCGAAGCATTACATCAGCGATCACTTCACATCACATCCGGCTCGATACGTCAATTAATCCGGAACTCAATTAATCCGGAACTGGCATTTCCCAGGAAAAACCAGGGCCGTAAACAAAAAGAAAAGCTGCGGACAGCACGTACCGCACGGATCACGAGGCCGAGACGTACAGCACATCGCAGTAGAGAGTGAAGTGAAGGAAGCAATAATGGGGTGGGTCGATGGGATGCCGCGGGGGCGAGAGGTGGATAGAAAGAAGTCGCCGTCCATCGCCGGGCGCCGTGCCAGGGCCCACGGCAGACGACGCTGACCTCACCACTTCACACTCCCGCACTGACGCGACAAAACCACCCGGCCCCCCACCCACGCCACCCGCCCGTCCGGCGCTCCGCCCCCGCGCTTTCCCCCTTCTTTTACCGCTCCCCCCTCACCTCGCCCGTTCCCACCACATCAAGATCCGATCCATCCCACCCAACAATCCCCCGTCTCCTCGTGATCCCGACGACGACGACGACAAGAAAACAGCTCGGTTTCTTGCTTTCCCCAGTACCCTCTGTCCCACAGTCTAAAATGAGCCGCAGGGTGGTAGAAGTAGAAGTAGAAAGAAACTGAATAGGGAGTAGGCAGCGGCAAGCACGCAGGGCGCACCATCGCCACCTACCAGCCGATAGACGGAGGGCAGGAAATAGGAGGTAGCAGTAGCGAACTCTACTGCGGCTCCTACGGTCCTACCACCACGCCTCGTCGTCCCCATCCTAATACAATACCGCACCACCGAGCTGCCTGCAGGTCTCTATCCAGTCCACCTGCGCTTTCTTTCACCCCCACTGCAGACGAGCTCTCGTATCGCCTCTGCCTTTCCCCAGGTGAGACATGTCTTATTTTCTTGTGGTGGCGTTATTTTTCTTTGCTTGGTCGAGTTGTACTGATCTTTGTTCTTGTTGTGGTTGCAGGCAGTTGGCAGATCTGCGGGTGTGTGAACCCCAACTCGGATCCTGATGATTTGGGGGGTGTTCTTGTAGGGGTGGTTCTTACTTCTTTGGCCTACCTGGTATGTTCACTTACCTTGGCTGTATGTGGTTTTTCGTTTCGATTCTTGGGTAATGTGGGTTGATTCGATTCTTTGGGACTAGAGAGAGTGAGTTTGGGGTTTATTTAGTACTGCAACCCGCAGTCTCTCTTCTTCATTTCCCCCGTTTCCCCTCTTCTGTTGCTCTAGTCACCGTCGTGGATGATGCAATCTGTGGGTTAATCTGCAAAAATGAAGCAAAATTTTTTAGCTTTATTTCCAACTAGTTCGTGGTAAATTTATGCCACATTTTCTTATCTATGCTTGCTATTATTTCTGTACTACTACAAGTTTTCCGTCTCGCTTGTAGTTAGACACAGACTTATCCTTTTTCTTTTTTAAACCACCCAAGAAAATCAAATGGAAATAAGGTGCCTTTTTTCTTGAAGGAAACGGGGAAAGATGTTCATTGTTGGTGGTATACCTTGTACGAAGACTGAACTATTGAAGGCTGGCTGGTCCCCTAGCAATGTGCATACTAGTTTTATGTAGAATCTACACACGGTCTGCACTAATATATGAATAGATTCAGGCCAACCTTCGAAATTTGCTGGTGCCTTTTTATCATTAGTGGTGGGAGCTCTTTTATTTTTATTTTCTTTATCTTGCATGCATGATTATTGACATATCCTCATTAGAACATTATTATGTCAAAAACTGTCGGCGTGCAAGTCCCGACCCACTGAGGTCATGTGGAAACAGCATAAATCATAAATCCAGGATTCTCGGGAGACAAAATGATGTGATCATCCACCGACACATTCTTACTTCTTAATTAAGATAACAAAATACATATAAAGTACTGAATGTGTACTGCGGTACTGCCTGCAGTTTACTTGCTAATCACTAATCCCAGTGAATTTGTATTTCTGGCAGAAATATCTAAAACTGCACATCTGATTTTTCTGTGCATATTGAATTTGCAGGTTACAAGGAATTGTAATTTCCTGAATCTCTATCTGTCGAAACTTCAGGATATCGAAAGCGATAATTTGTGGTGTTGCTCATACACCACAAATTGGAAAGGTCTGCTTGTTATGTTAAACCATCTCAAAGATGCCAACGAAAGGACAGTTTAGCAGAGAAAGGAATGTGAAGGTCACATCAGGTCGTGATGGACGACAAAGGGGAAATTCACAACAAGATCAATTTGTGGAAGTGCCAAAGGAGGTCTCAGCAGTCAGTGGAAATATCGATGGAAAATTTGAAGATAGAATCAGGGTTGTGAAAAATGATAAGTTCGAAGGCAACGAGAACGTCGGAATGCAGAAGGCGGTGCAGCCTTGAAGAGCTCAAAACCATGGCCTGGCCGAAAGGCCGCTACTGTTGATGAACTTGTCAAGCATATGTCACATGTTCCTTCATATTTACAGCGTAAAGAGACAGCAGACCATCTTCAGGACAAGGCGCTGAATGTTGGAGTTCTTGAGTGGGGCCTTCTTGCGAGGTGGTCTCACCAACAAAAGCATGAGCTCTCTAGCAGCCATGGGGCCTCTCCATCTAATACCAGTATTTCTGTGCTGTTCTCTTCTCCATCCCATTCTTCTGCAAGCCCCAGCAGCAAATCTCTTGAAAGCAATCAATCTCCTCCAATGAATGAACATCAGCATTATTCTATGAAGTCTCAGCGAAGTAGTCTTGTAGATAAACACCATGGGAGGGCCAGATATTCACCTAGCCCAAATTCTGCAGTCTTGAGCTTGTTGCCAGGGCATGGCAAGTACCTTTGTGCAGAGAACAGTGGTAACTATGGTGGTTTGAATCTCAGCAATGTGTCTGTACCCTCAGACTCTATGATTGCCGCCTCTGGGAGTTGCACGCCACATGGAATGGTTGATGATGAAGAGACTACAAGGAAGATAGAGGAGGCTGTCAATCACTGTTCACGCAGGCTTTTTACAGATGACGATAACATTGGGCGAAATTTCTTCACCTCTCATAACAATGATTCCATGTGCAATGATCTTCAACAGAGCAATGGCAGTAGGCCACCTGTTGGTTTCTTGGAGGATATTGGGCAATCCCATGAATTTCCTCGAATTCCATACTCATGTCCACTTCCCATCATGGATTCATCTGAAGAGGTTGGCACCAGTACTGCGACTAGAGATGATTTTGTTGGTGCAGCTGTAACAATAAGCGAAAGCTGTAATAAAAGTCAATCAGCCATGGGTATCTCTGAGAAATCTCCCCAAAGTAGCGCAAAGTTCAATGATATGGATGTGTTGCCTGATCGTCATCTTGTTTCTGGGCTTAATCGAGTGAGCCGCTGTTCTAGCCTGAAGGAGGCACCGTCTCCTCGACAGCCTGAGGTAATCACATCTGTGGATAGGATTAATGGAGACAAGTCATCAAAAGACAAAGGTAGGCGCAGCCCATTGAGGAGGATGTTAGATCCATTATTAAAGCCAAGACAAACATCCACTTCTGGGCCAATCCAACCTTCATTTGTTCCAAAGTGTCATCTGCCAGGCAACATCAATAAACAATCTCTGAACTTGGGAGGACCCACATCACAGAATGTGCAGCGTAGGTCAGTTGATGCAGTTGTCAATTCAAATTACCAGACCGAAGCAACCATAAATCAGTCTCCTCGTGTGCTATTGAACAGTGAGAGGTACCTCCAGCAAGAAAGGGATTCAGCAGCAACAAGGCAAGCGCTTCTGCAGTTAGCATGGAAAAACGGTTTGCCTTTATTCATGCTTTCTTATGGTGATTCTGATATCCTGGCAGCCACTGTGAGAAGGAAGGGCACCTCCGATAAGGATGATCTGGAAAGCACATATACTTTATTCACTGTTGAAGAACCTAAGAAAAAAAGTGGAGCTTGGATCAGGGCTGGTAATAGGAACAAGAAACATCAGCTGGTGTCCAGTATTGTTGGGGAAATGAGGGTCTCACGCCGAAAATCAAGATGCTGCCACACAACAGATTTTCACGTGCACAGGGAATTTGTGCTGGTTGGTTCTGAACTGCTACCATCATCTGAACAATCAGGTGATTCACACGTTAGCAGAGAGCTTGCAGCTTTTGTCAGCGCGGTGCCTCAGCAAGAAGCAGGAACTTCTCATCAATCATCTGCACAGAATGCCAGCAGAAGTAGTTCAGCATCAATTGGCTGTTCTTGCCCCCCACTGGGAAGCTTCCATCCTAGTATAAGGAATGCTAGTTCTGCTCCAGCCAGTGTAATTGCCATACTTCCAAATGGCTTCCACGGCACATCAACTTCTGGACAGCCATTGCCTCTGATGGAGAGGTGGAAATCAGGAGGAGCATGCGACTGTGGCGGGTGGGATGAGGGTTGCATGCTGAGTCTCCTCACCGATGACGCCCAAGAAAGCAAAGGCAATAAGTCCATTCAGGCTA
This sequence comes from Ampelocalamus luodianensis, assembly GCA_036346255.1. NCBI lineage: Eukaryota > Viridiplantae > Streptophyta > Magnoliopsida > Poales > Poaceae > Ampelocalamus > Ampelocalamus luodianensis. The sequence continues at coordinate 16,790,454 of CM070622.1, read as the reverse complement.
ACCAGACGCCAGATGGCAGTCAACGATTTGACTTGCTCGCTCAGGTGTGCCCTTGTGCTTTCCTATTCTCGCCTACTTGCAGGATTTATCTCGGGTATGGCAAAATAAAACCAACTGATGCTTGGTGTAACCTGTATTTGCAGGGTCGATCGCGAGAAGATAGGCATGCCTTCAGTATGGTTTCATTTAAAGAAGGGTTATACACGGTTGAATTCAGATCATCCATTGCTTTACTTCAGGCTTTTGCGACGTGTATAGTGATGCTTCACGGCAGGTACCCTAGCAGGATGCAAGTAGGCGTGCAAGCGTCGCAGGAGCATGCACTCCTTGCCAATCATAAGCACAAGACTAGGGCAGCCAGTCAAGGTAGAGCACCGACCAGCTATTTGCCCCACCGGCCACCTCTATCTCCTGTAGGGCGAGCCTAACTTGTGATAAAATGTATGTTTTTCTTTGTTTCTTTTCCTCCTCTTTTGTAATGTGAGTAGTGCCGTCGGATCAATATACCATGGTCCATGTGCGATTCACATATCGAGAAGCGATGATTCTTACGGAATTTGCTTTAGAGGTACCTGTACATGTAATATGACTTTGTGATGCTGCTGCAAGGCTCATCTCAGTGCTTAGTTACTCCTTGTTATGTTTGCTTCTGTATCAGTTAATCCCAGACAGAAATGGTATACCCTCTACATTTCTTCCATTAAGAATATGCTTTCCATTGCAACATCATCAGCATTTATGCAACTACTAAGCTTATGTACTCTGGGAGTCTGGAGCTGCCTTGTGATACGTCAAACTTAAGTTTTTATTTGTGAAGTCACTTCAGTACGTTCTGCTCTCATGGCTGCGACGAATGGCCCTGCAGGCTGCAGCACCAGTATTTTTCTTCAGAGAAACCAAGCTATGGCGCACGAGCAAGACAGATAAAAGGCCTAGTAGTGTGACTTAGCAGAATTGGGAGATTCTTTCAGATTTACAGTGACGTGGAGCGTCATAAGCTCATTACAATACAGCTAATTAGAACATCTAGTCCGGATTACTCACTCATTATTCACTCCTGACCCCAATTCTAGCTGAGGTAAATTCCACACCTAAAGAGAGAAATTCTCAACCTGCGATATATTTACAGATCTTACCACAAGTAATTTATAGCGACAAGTGTCACGTACATATACACAAACTCTTACCGTAAAACTGTACTATGTCTGTACGTATGTCATGAACTCGCGATGAGCGAGTCCGAGTCGTCCGTGTTGACGGCGGCCACCTGCGAGGGCCCGACGCGGACGGCCACGGCCGGTATCCTTATCGGCGGCGGCCGCGCGGCCTTGACGACGGCGACATCATGGGCTTCCTTGCCCTCCTTGAGGTCGCTGGGCGGCAGGAAGCAGTCCATGGAGAGGCCCCAGATGTTGAAGTCGACCTCCTCGATGGTCCAGGCCTCCTCCATGCGCGTCCTGGTTTTGCCGTCCTGGCTGTCCCCGAACCGGACGAGTGAGACGGTGGTGCGGCCGGCGTGGGCGATGTTGACGCCGTCGACGGCGCGGTAGTCGTCGAGGCGCGACTCCATGGTGGTCTCCCAGAAGACGCTTCCGCCGCCGTGGCCGCTGGACTTGATCTGGAGCAGGTGCGAGTCCTCGAGCTGCACCAGCAGGCCGGTGCGCTGGCTGAAGTATCCCCACACCGTGTGCCGGATGATCTCCACGCTGCTGCTGTTGCGCGCGCGCAGGCTCGACGCCTCCGCCTCCACCTTGAGCACGAAGCAGTCCTCGCCGTCGACGCTCCTCTCGCCGATACACACCGAGTCGACGAACAGGCTCGCCGTCAGCAGCGGGTCAAGGCCCTGCACGTACGAAAACACATGCGCAGCTTCGTTTAGCCACTTAATTTAACCCACTTGGGGCACTATTTAGCTGTCATAATTTTTTTAAAACCCACTACATGTGTGAAAATACGAACACACGATGTGTCGACCTAGCATCCGAGTTTCAGACTTTCAGTCGATCCATGGTCAAATTACCGATGGAGCACGCGGACAGGAGAGATTAGTTTTTGTGTCATCCAGTTGGCGCAGCGCGATAGGCGGGGAGGGTTGGGTGGAACTGGCTGACAAACCGCGCGCCACCAACCGATCGATTAGGCCATGCCCATGTGAGGTGTCCGGCCGCGTTAGCGCACATGGCCGCACGTTGGGTGCCGAGGCCGACCCCTAATCACGCTGCTCATCCGTGCTAAGCGTATCTCGAGCCACGCCTCCCCCGTCCGTCCTTCATGCTGCACTAATTACCCCCTGCCCTGCCCAGCGACAGGGTGCCGCGGTGCCGCCACCGCCAATGATGAGGCCCCAGGCCCAACCCCCAAATCTATGTACCGACGCCTGGATCTCTCTGATCCTCTCTCTCTTGATGAGTAAGCACGCAGCCTTATCCCGACATTGCTCTGGACCTTGACCGCAGCTACCAGCAGCAGCTCAATGATTTCGCGACTCGCGAGTGCTAAAAAGGCGTAATTATGTCTCTGGGCCGTGTGATAATTCGATCTGTTCTGTCCTACCCACACTGTGCACTTGTGCAGGGGGGATCTACACGCCCTGATCGACATGCCTCTACGCACGCTCGGCAGTCGGCACAGCACATACTTGATAAGTGATATACTAACAATGGTGTGTGTCCAGCGTACGGTTTGCTCGAAACGTTACCCGGTTTCTTGAGAATCTTGAGCGTCAATTTCGCACAGGAAGTGTGGACGCGTACATGCTACATGCTGTAGCACTGTCCGTGCTAATACGGCGTTACTAACCAGGCAACCACTATGAGCGATGGCAACAATGGGCTCGTTCCGTACGTCCGACCAATAGCAGCATCAGATCAGCCCGAGCCCCAAGCATAAGTTCATCCGGTTGTTGAGCCGAGATTACTGTCCTGACGGGAATTGAATGCGTGTTTAACGTACCACGCGACCACACACTTGAGTCACGGTAGTACCCTACGATACGCGTATGGGAACTGGGAAAGTACGCGCGTACAGTACGCACCTGGAGCGACCGGCGGAGCGGGCGCGGCGGGCCCCGGGAGGCATGGGACTGGTGCCACGGCGTCTGGCGCCAGGCGACCTTGCCGTCGCTGCCGGCGCTGATCTTGCAGCCCGACACCACGAGCTCCAGGCACCACAGCTCCGGCTTCTTCTGCCACAGCACGAACCCGCCGATCTCACCGCCGCCGCCCTTCTTCCCGCGGCGGTGGCCGACGCTGTGGCCGTCCGCGTCGCTGCTGTTGAGCTCCGCGGCCGTCATCCTCACCTTCCCCATCGCGTACATGCTCGTCACCTTGTTCAGCGCCCACTCCCCGCCCGACGCCGCTATGTACTGCTGCACTATGTACTTGGCCGACGACGACTCCTGCACCACACAATCACATGAATGGGCGAATCAAATCAATCAGCACTTCAAGTATCAAGAACAAGAAAACAGAGGAGAAGAAACCGATGATGATCGGATATGGTTCGAGATCGATCGTACAATGGGGTCGGCCTTGAGCTGTTCGCAGAGGACGGAGGAGGGCGACTGCTTGGCGTGGTGGACGGGGAGGGGGATGAGCGGCGCGCCGATGACTCCCAGCATGAGCTGGAGCTCGCCGCGGCTCATGGAGCACGGCTCGCCGGCGCCGGAGCGGTCGGCGGCGTGCGACCGCATCCACGCCTTGACGTTGGTGCAGCCGAACCTGGAGCCCCGGGAGCCGCCGCCGGAGAACATCTCCTCGGGGATGGGCACCTCGAGCACCGTGTCCAGCGCGTCATCGCGCTCCAGGTTCGGGCACAGCTTCCTCATGGGATGCGCGGGACAAAAGGGTGCACACACAGCTCAGGCCTCCTCCTCTGCTTCGATGCTTCGTTGCGCAGTATGCTCAGTGCTTAACTGCTTATCGCCCAAGCCCCTCCTTTTCGTTGGGGGTTATGCGCCTCTCCTCTCCTGGTCTCGGTGGACTTGTACCGGTTTTGAGGAGTCGCGCGGGCAGCTGGCCGCTGGGGCCCGAGATTTGCCCTCCCATTATTTTGCTTGCCCCAAGTTTGGTCGTGGCCGCACGCCTGCTGCTGTCTTGTTTAACATTTCTTTTTCTATGCTTCTTTGTGCGTCAGCGTGTACATACGATACGACTATATACATTGCCCTTTATCGAGTTTCAACCTAGCGCTGTTGTGTAGTGCTCCCACGTACACACTTCCTTTAAGAGCGTGCATGGGAGTTTCTGTGGACCCTCTGGTTTGATTCTCCCCAATCCAATTTTGCCTCATTGAGCTCACCTCACGTGACCTATGTTTTACCTGGTCTAATTACAGTGGAAACATTGCTAGTCGTCTAAAGCTAAGAGCATAATTCACATGTAACTGAATTTGGAGTGGTCACCTACCTCCATCGTCATGACAATTAGGTGTTTTATCAGTTGGACTTGCGTAGTAACGGATCAATTTAGATTTCCCACTATGTAGGATGAACTGCGTGGTCATATAGTTCAATTTGTTGATAGCTAGCGCCAATGGCCAAGACTGATGATGAGAGGCCGGAGTTCCCAGCAAGCAATTCTGATCTCTGAACGGTTGATTCTGCTCAACCCTGATCATGCTCCATCGCACGCACTGTACAACTCCGAGTACGTGAGCTACGAAGTCTGCAACTCAACCCCACAAGGTGAACCCAACAAAGCCACTCTGGGCTTGGTTTATTCCCAGTTTCACCCACCGCGATGTACGACCACGCAATCAATCTGTCCCAAACGGTCGAGTCCCTTTCCATAACCGGTAGGCTGCCTACGTGACTAGTGCTGGCTTCAAAAGATTCGGAGGGGCGAGTAGCCGAGTGCTAGTAAGCAGTACTAGCAGGACTCCGTTGATATTTGCGCATGCACCGGAATCGTTGGGGGCCCCGTGTTTGGTGGCGCAATGATCGACGCTTGATCACCAGCGTTTCGCAGTGCCGCGCGTCGCATTTTGATGGACGGATGGGACGCAGTTTTCACCGGCGCTTCGCCTGCCCGCGCGCCCACATCACCACCCCACCCTCCCGGTTGTTGGGCCGGCCGGCATTCGCGGCGCCGGCGCGGGACAGCTCAGGACGGGCGCGCAGCAGGGTGGATTTCCTCCTGTTTTATCACGCTGTTGTTGTACGTTTGCGTCGTCCCGTCCATGCGTGCTAGTCTCGCGCGGGTTATTGTATTCGCGTTCGTGGGGGTGGAGATCTTGTCCGTTTCTTCCGACGTGCCAACCAGGTTGCTGCCGCTGCCGCCAGCTGCTAACGGCCATGGCCGCCGCCACCACTCTGTCATCCCCATCATTGTGACCGCGGCGCGCGCTCCCGGAGGGCGCGGGCGCGACAGGTGCCCAGCTCCCGCTCGACATGGGAGATCCACGGATCAATCAAGCCAGTTATTTCTCATCATTTACACTGCGTGATTCGATCTGATCCGGTTGCACTACGTGCTGCATATTTTCTAATCAAAATCGCAGGATCACGTACATTATCAGGAAATCAATGATTAGCACGACCTAGATACGTATACATACAGGATAAGGGGTGGCAGTGAAGGCAGATTTGATTTTTAGAAAACTATTATTATTCGATCTTACACAGCTGAGCGCGGCGGTGAGTGCCTTGCCACGTTGCTTACCGGGTTTTACCGGCGAGAGACCGCCGGCCGCTTTCACGACTGGTGAGCCGGGTTTGCTGGTGGCATCGGTTGCTAGTTTGCTACAGGGACGGGAATATTATTTGATCGACGTGATATCCCCAACAACCTGACACTGCGACATAAATCCGGTGAGCAGCCCGCGTCTTTCGTGCTATAACTGAAATTCTAATCAAGCCACTGTTTGCTAATTTCGCGTCAAGGCCCGACACCACTAGACTTGCCGGACGCTGACGCTTTCACCGGCAGTAACCACATTCTTACAGCTCGTCGTGTCCACACTAGTGGTGGTTCCGGTGATCACGTCTGCGTGGAAAATTAGCCTCTTTGCACGTTACCGACAATTCATCCTTCAATTCAAAGATGTCAATGACCATAATAACGGAAAATGTTGTGGTACTGATAAGATTCCAGTTTTTTATTTGTCATGGGAGAAAAAAAAGTCAAAAGCAATTGTTTAAGAGCGAATGGCTACTTGGGGTTAGGCAGGTGGCAGAATGGATACAAAGTATAAGAAGCTGTAAAAGGTCAAAGAGAAAACACAGAAACGACAGGGATGCAAATGAGACCCGAGCATCGTTAGATCGGGGTCGGCGACGGCGATTCCAATTTGGGAGTGAGTTTTTGACTAAAATAACATTGTTGTGTCGTAGATTAACAAAACAAGCCGTCCATTCGAATCAAAAGAAAAAATGCCACCGCGGAGTCACGCGGACTCAGTCACGTCGCAATTCCAGCCCCTATAGGCACGGAATCCCTCTTGCCCGGCCCAGGGGCACTGCACCCTCATCCGGCCCCTAGGGCACCTCGTCCGACTCCAGGGGCACTTCAGTGCCACGTCGCACCTTGTCCGGCCCCAGGGGCATTTCAGCCCCCTTGTCCATGCCCCTGGGGCACGGTTGAGCCTCAGGCGGACCCCTAAGCCACGGCAGCACCCCCCCTCCAACTTGATTTTTAATTTTTTTAAAACCTAATTGTTGCTTTCGGCGCTTCGATTTGTGCTGCCCTCCACATGTGCCGAAAACCCAGTGATTCCGTCCCTTCGCTTCGCGCGTGGCTATAAAACTGAGCGACACACTCTCATTCCTGCATACCAGAACCATTCTGCTCTGCGTAGAGAGAGGATTAATCGAGCGAGAGGCAGCGCGATCGGCCGAAATTAGTTCCGATTTCTCTGCCGATTTGAGGGTGTTTTGAGAAATATTTAGCGGTTATTTTAGTAGAGTACATCAATTGAAGATCTTCTAGTAGAGGTAATTTCTCTTGTAGTTATGAACTGTGTAGTTAGTGATAGTTGTAATTAATTAGTCGTATTTTATTTTATAAATTAGTTAGTTGTATTTAATGAAGTCATAATTAATTAGCCGTGGTTAGTTAGTCGTAATTAATTTGTCACGGTTAACTAGTCGTAATTAAAATTCATAACTAAAATAGTCGTATTTAATTAACGTAATAATTTAGTCATAATTAATTAGGCTTCATTAAATTAGTCGTTGTTAGTTTCTCGTATTTAATTATTTAAATAATGCTAGTTAGTTATTCATAATTTGTTAGTCATAATTAAATAGGCTTAAGTAAATACTCGTAATTAAACAATCATCAATAATTAACCGTAATTAATTAACCATAATTAGTTAAATTCATAGTATTTTTAATTAGTCATCAATAATTAATCATAATTAATTAGTCCTAATTAGTTACGCTTAAGTAAATAGTACTAATTAATTAGTCATCAATAATTAACCATAATTAATTAGTCATAATTACATAGTTGTAATTAATTAGTCATTTTTAGTTAGTCGTAATTAATGAGTCCTATAGTTTCTTTGCATAGTTTTGTTGCACTCAATACCCCGAAGTCGTTATTTTTCTTAGGTTAGGTAATGTGGTTGTTTTTTGTACAGTAAGTTGGGTTGTTTTGGCTTTAGTAAAATGTCGAACATGCAAAATTTTCTTGTGTTTTATGGGTAATATGGTTATTTGGTGTACAATAAATTGAGTTGTTGTGGTTTTAGAAAATGTCAAACATGGAAAACTTAGTTGTGTTTTATGACGACGGACTCGTACGGGGGCGGCGGGCGTGTCGTTGTGCCAGTACAAAATGGTCCGGGCAGAGCGGCTCCATACATCGAAGATGTGAGTTATGTATAATTTGTATCCTGATTATTTATTTGATCTTACGTTCTGCTAATGTCATTCAATCATCCAGCCCGTCTCGCAGAATAGGGCTTCCTTCGAGACTGGCCGCCGCGGGCAGTCAGGAGACAAAGGGGGAAGAGACCGATATGCTGCCAAGACTAATTTCGATCATCTTTTTTCGATTCCATAAAAGTCGCGCGTGTATCGTAGGTGTTTTCTGTTTTTTTGATTTGTGCATGTTGTTGTTTCTAATGCACGTAACCAATTGCTGCGTGTCATGTAATGTAATTTGCAAATTTTGTTGCGAAGTCTCTCAAATTTTATTGTGAAATGTTGACAATTTCATTTTATAAATTTCATTCGTGCCCCTGGGCCAGACAGGGTACAATGCTCCTGGGGTTCGGACGTGAAGGATTCCATGCTCCTAGCGGCCGAAATTGCGACGTGGCGAGTCCGCACAACTCCAATTCGAAATGCACGTAAACAATCATCTTGTTAATCTATAGTGCAACAGTATTATTTTAGCCGAAAACTCTCCGATTCGGGACGTTAATTACTAGCTACCGGATTGCAACTTTGCAAGCTTGCATCGCAACAAACTGCGAGTAGGCATGCACCTCGTAGTCTTCGTACCTAACGGCGCGTGCACACGATGGATCGGATTGGGGCCGGTCCACTACTCCGCATCGCTTGCCGAAGAGACGTCGGCATAGAGGAGCCCCGTTCCCCCCACTGTCCTGGTGCGCGCAACCAACCCTCCCAATCATCTGATCTCCCGTTGGCTTTCACCCATTTTACCCGGTTGGTGCGCAAAGGCCGCCGAGTCCAGCAATAGAAAACGAGGCGCCACGAGCCCTTCTGAGTTGTAAAGCGATGCCATCTGCGTCACCTAATGTGCGGGCTTGGAAGTTGGAAGGCGACCTAGCTTGTTTTGTCACAGCCAATCTCTACATGCGACGTGAGTTGGGCACTCAGCGAGCAGCAGCCCAGCTAGCTAATGGATGGGAGAGAGCGCGATGCAACAAGACGCAAAGTCAAGGAGGAGTGCCTCCTAGTCCTAGATTTTTTTTTTCTTCCTTTTTGTGAAAAGGAAACTAGGTGAACTTGTGAACGAGATGAAGAGGATTCAGATTGTTACGGCTTTATGGGTTGGTACAATTAGCTGCACAATCTGCGGCGAAATTTTGTCCTGAAAGTGACGCTTGCTGAAAAGAAATAAAGAACGTGGCGGAATTGCCAATTTCGTTGTTCTTCGTGTGTCCTTGGCGAGTGGCCATCGATGCCGCTGACTCGACCTAAATTATTGCAGTGGACGGTCGTCTATAGAGAAAGGCCAGCAGTACGAGCCGGTAGTGCGATGCTTTTTAACATGATCTGTAGGTTAGGTTAATCTGCCGTGCGAAAGTAGGTTTGGAACCATCTCTTTATGCGTAGTAGAGTTAGTATGGATGTATCACTTCTAACCAGGGTTTAAATACTATTGTTCATCTTTATGCATACATAAGTGCATTTTCAGTAGGAATTTTGTGATGTTATGGATTTATCCATAATCTCCGTGTTTCTAGTTGTGTGTTAAGAAGATGTAATCATGTGTGTGCTCGGTGATATATGTACGTGCATGTCTTTCTTGGAGAAAGAAAAAAGTACGGTTTCGGCAAAGGTTACCGTTCTTCGTGGTGGGGCTCAACTCAAAAGATACCTTCGTATCGGTTTAATTTTCATATGAAGCTGCCGGACAGCACAAGCATGGTGAAGAGCTTGTGATGACGTTGTTCGCTTGTTCTAGTTAGAGAGCTTGTAAAACAGCTTATATAGGCTATGGACTATTGGCTAATCTATGGGTGTGGTATAATCTCATAATTTGATGGTTTCATAATTAGGGCTCTTATATGTGAAGTAGTAGTTGAACTCTTAGAGTGTGGCCGAATCAAACTGCATGGACGAGTGCCTGCAGGTTAGTCAGAGGTGGATCTGGTGGATCAATTGCAATCGGAAGTCTACGATTAGGTCCTGATGTTCTTCCTTCTTTTTTTCCCCCCCGAAGAATATCTAATGTTCTTCCTCCTTCCATGAACAAAACAACCTAGAAGCAAAGTAGGCTTGCTCGTTGACTGATTCGACATTGATATTTTCTCCCACTACTGATTGAAATGCGAATGCCTTTGGCTTCATACTGGTATGGCGCACTTTGGCATTGATGATCGTGACATGGCGTTTCCTAAGATGACGCACAATGCGGTAGAATCAAGGCGGTGATCGCTTATTTTGTTGAGAGAATCAGAACATCTATCTATTATATTTTTAAAATGATAGAAAAAGATGGTATCATGATCGTTTTCAAGAGGTAGAAATTACCACGTTAATCAGGAAAAAAAATCAGGGAAAAGAAAAAAATCTACACGGATGATTTGATGGGTCCAAATTATAACGGTTCAAATTAAACATGTATATATTTGAGTGTTGTTACAATTGTACAAGGCATACAATTAGAATTTGTAAGACATACAAGTGCATTTCCATCATAAACATTAGAATTGTGTTACAAGTACAGCTCTCCCTTAAAAAACAAGTACAACTCTATGTTTAAATATAAACATATACTCCCTCTGTTCATCTGAGTACAGAGCATAATGTTAGATACAAGTACACGTGCACAATACCCCATCCGCCGCTTTCTCGTCGAACAATGCATGCATGCACAATAAATAATTCAACCTCTCCCAGCTTGTTAAATGCATGCATGCTGCAGGTTCTTCTCATTTTCTTGCTTGTCCATAGCTCTTCCTACCACTACCCAGTAGTGCTACTAGTACTGGTCCATGGCCATATATACTCATGGATTTCAGTAGTCCAATAGTCATATCTTGACAATTACAGTGACTTATGCTCGTTAAGAAGAGCATGCGTACAATAGTTTTATTGACTGAGTGGAAATCTGTGATGTGGTATTTAGTATAGGTAAAGTATCTTTAATAGTGGTCACCTCAGCCGCCGTCTTTTACCTCCTATGTTACTCAAAATTCTAGTTGAAAGAGAGAGAATGCGTATTCTCTTATATAATAGACAAGCTGGGCACATAAACAATTGCAAATGGTGAGTGGGTAATGAGAGAAGTTGTGTTAAAAATAAATGATTTTATAGATAAATTATTAGAGATGTTGTCTCTAAGGTTGTCTGTAGATAAGTTAGAGCCTTTAGAGACAACTCTAAGAGACAAACTGTTGTACATACCCTAAGTAATCTATGAAAGGTAAGGGCATAATAGGAAATTGCATGAAACATTCTTCTCAAAATTGTAAAACGTCATACACTCTTGAACAAAAAATAATAACCCAAAACATCATACATTTATGAACGGAAGGAGTATATTGTAGTACCTAGCCACGCAATTGCACATAATTAAGATTGTGATTGCTTATATTTGTCGAGTGAAACAGAACACTCTGAACAAAGCTTAAAAATGATACTTCAAAGATTCCGTTGCTCGTAAAGAGAACAAACGAAAGAGTTCTCAACAAGCGTATTTGTCTTTTCATTTGATAGCTTAGAGCATGCACAGTAGTGTAATGTCATGTGTCTGTAAGCTTTGACATGTAGAACACAAGGTGGTCTAGAGGGGAGGGAGTATAGAGAATTGAGCCGTCTTTCATGCAGTAGTCGACTGTAACATGAGAAACAAAACACATTGTATATGGTGGAGTTGTCTGTAGAGATATGTAAAAACACAATCCATTATAGAAGCTGTCTTTAGTGCTGTCTATAGATAATATAAAAAAAAATACTAAACAACAGTTATCTATACCATTGAACATATCCTTACAACTCTATTGTCTCCGGTGAGGTATCTGTGTTTCCCACTTGGCGGTAGACAAGAAATGCCTGCGTTTGGAAAAGAGCAGGACAAGTCAGTTGGCATTGTCGATGTAAAGCATAATAGCATAGCACGTCAACGTGCGCACATCATGCAGATTGCCCTGGAATGTCCAGTTTGCTTTAGCAAAGGTGTTGTCTTCTAATTGCTTGGGTTTCCTGCTATGCAATGATCCAAATAATAGAGTTTTCTGAACTTCAAACTAAACAAGGAGATTGGACTTCGCCAAACAATGATATTCTTCAGCCTAAAAGAACATCTGTATTCTTGTTCAAAGGTTGGACATTGGGCCTGGTTCGGTTGCTGTTGTAACGCCACAAGCGTACAAAGAAGGATTCACCTCTAGAAGGAGAAGAAGAAATTGTTCAATTCATGTTCTGATATTAGCTCACATGCCATGCTCATTTTACAGAAAATGTCAAATAGAATAATACAGTAGAAGCTACGTATCATTTCAGATCGGAAGACTAAATGCAACGCTAGGTTTCCGTTGATTTAGTATAAAAATGCATTACACAAATCGAAGCATTCTGCATGACGTAAATTTCTTTTGAGATATAATTTGGGTAAATTACCAACGCCTCCAAATAACTTCTCCAAGACAACAAAAAAAATTCCTAAAAAAACCAACAAAAAGATGGTGCGCTGAAACTTAGGCCACACAGCCTAAAACGAACCGAAACTTTCCGTCAGCCCAAGCAGGCTGAGAAAGAACGGTTTAGGTTGGGCTGAATTGGTGCTGATGGAGCGAGCTGCAGCTGTTGGTCATGGGGAAAATAGTCGTCCTGTCTAGGCCCATCGGCTAGATCTGATGCTATACACAATCTGATGCAAAGGGTGTTTAGTGCAACTTAATGTCGAAAATGAAGTAAATGGCCGCTTATCATTTTATTTCCATTTCAGATATGCGCATGAATGTGGCCGTGCGAACCAAGCACGACTGCACCACCACTCTAGCAAAAAAAAAAATCCAGAGATAGGTTGGATGGAATAAGTGACTATGCAACAGTAACTACGCAACAGTAGATGCTAATTCCTGGACCTAGCTATCATCTCATCTGCCACATCCCTGCCCAGCTGCCCTGCAACTATCTCTGCTGTTTGTAGTCTTGTCTTGTTTCATGTGTTGTGTGATTGGCCCAATCAAAGACGCAAAATACGTGAACTAAAATTGCCATTACCAGGGGGATATCGCAGCATCTCTAGGATCCACGAGAGATGTGAGTCAGGCAGAAGGACAAAGCTCAACAGGACGCAAGTTGGTTAAAGTCTTTGAGAGAACAGAGATGGTTAGGCTCTGAAGCTGAAGCAACGCCATCCTCACAATTCTTCCCCCAATCCACACGCTCACCTCCCGCGCTCTCTCAAGCCACACATACCGCAGCCCGGAACCAATGGAACAAAACAAGAAGCCACCACCACGGCGCGCACCAGGACGGGGTAGCCGCAGCGAGAGGAGGGGATAGCAAACCCAGCAGCAGCAATGGAAGCCACCTCCTCCCACCTGCTCCTCCTCTCCCGCCAGCAGGCGGCCTCCCTCCAATGCCGCCTCTCCTTCCTCGGTCGCCCCAGGAGGCCCGGCAGCAGGCTCGCCGGTGCCCTGCAGGCGTCTGCGTCGGCTCCGAGCGTGCGGTGCATGGCGGCCGTGGACACGGCCTCGGCGCCCTCGGCGGCGGAGACTAGCAAGTCGAGCAGCTTCGACATCATGACGCTGACGACGTGGCTTCTGAAGCAGGAGCAGGCCGGGGTCATCGACGGCGAGCTGACCATCGTGCTGTCGAGCATCTCCACGGCGTGCAAGCAGATCGCCTCGCTGGTGCAACGCGCGCCCATCTCCAACCTCACCGGCGTCCAGGGCGCCGTCAACGTGCAGGGGGAGGACCAAAAGAAGCTCGACGTCGTCTCCAACGAGGTTAGTAGCAGTAGTACTAACTAGTTAGCAAACCACAAGAAACCTCCAGCGACATGACCATCAATTAAGAGCTGCCATGCACGCACGCGCGCGCGCAGGTGTTCTCCAACTGTCTCAAGTCGAGTGGGCGCACCGGCGTGATCGCGTCGGAGGAGGAGGACGTGCCGGTGGCGGTGGAACAGAGCTACTCGGGCAACTACATCGTGGTGTTCGACCCGCTCGACGGCTCCTCCAACATCGACGCCGCCGTCTCCACCGGTTCCATCTTCGGCATCTACAGCCCCAACGACGAGTGCCTCGCCGATATCGGCGACGACCCAAACGTACGTTCGCAGTTCTTGATCTCTTCTCCTTCCGCACAGTTCGTGCGCTAACAAGCGTACGTCTCTGCCCGCCATGCGCGCAGCTTGACCAGGTAGAGCAGAGGTGCGTGGTGAGCGTGTGCCAGCCGGGGAGCAACCTGCTCACCGCCGGCTACTGCATGTACTCGAGCTCGGTCATCTTCGTGCTCACCATCGGGACCGGGGTGTACGTGTTCACGCTGGACCCCATGTACGGCGAGTTCGTGCTGACGCAGGAGAAGGTGCAGATCCCCAGGGCCGGCAAGATCTACGCCTTCAACGAGGGCAACTACGCGCTCTGGGACGACAAGCTCAAGAAGTACATGGACAGCCTCAAGGACCCCGGCCCGTCCGGGAAGCCCTACTCCGCGCGATACATCGGCAGCCTCGTTGGCGACTTCCACCGCACGCTGCTCTATGGCGGCATCTACGGGTACCCCCGTGACAAGAAGAGCAAGAACGGCAAGCTGCGGCTGCTCTACGAGTGCGCGCCCATGAGCTTCATCGTCGAGCAGGCCGGCGGCAAGGGCTCCGATGGCCACCAGAGGATACTTGACATCACACCTACAGAGGTATGTATAAACACACTCAAATAGCAATTAATGCACACTTAAAATGTGTGTGGTTAGATACTTAGATTGGAGGTCATGAGGTTAATCTTTGTGCGTGCGTTTTGCAGATTCATCAGAGGGTGCCTCTGTACATCGGAAGCGTGGAGGAAGTGGAGAAGGTGGAGAAGTTCTTGGTGTGAATGCAAGTTTGATATATACAAAAACGGGTTGTAACTAATATATGTGCTGTAGAATTTTCTTTTGTGACGGGAAAAGCCATTTTGAAGAATTCCATTCTTGGGTTTTGAGGTCAAGGCCTTTCTGTTCTTCTCCATTCCGTTCAAATGGTACAAACATTTGAATGTCATGGCTCCCAGATACCGCGGTTCACATAAGCAAGTTGTTTTGGATTACATGCAGTTAAATTTTAGAAACTTTGTTCATTGATTTTTTTAAAAATACTTATATTAGATATATAAAAATTATATGAGTAGATTTGTCTTCAAAAGTATTATTATAATATTATAATTTTATTGAATTTTACAAATATATTACAATAATAATTAGTGATCAAAGTTGCACTTTAGGAACCATATCAATGTCCAGAAACGACTTTTTTGAGTTGGAGGGAGTATCTGACAATAGCATTAAGAAAAATCGACAGTGATTTTTTTCGAAAGCTCACAGGGAGAGCTTCCCCACCTGAATTAAAATCGACGGTGATTGATCATACCAATACCAATGATAACTTAATCTCGGCCCGTTTTAACTCATCTTCGAAGTTACACACTTATGATCCAATTCAGCCTGCCAAGATGAAGTCTTTTTCGTCTGGGTCAATGCACAAATTCGAAGAAAAAAAAGGAATTATTGTGGGTCAGTGGTCCTAAGATCCACATGTCAGTGAGATATCGAGAGATAAATCCTCAAATACACCTATATCATAATGGTAATTTCTTAAATCCCCAAGAAAGAAACGACTTGAGAATGAAAATAGTGGAATGTCAGTAAACCGGTATGTTGCAAATAATGCACAAAAATAGAAACAAAAGACATAAATTTTATGTGAAAAACCCATACAAAAAAACCACGGACGTACGAAGGTGATATCACTATATGAGATGTTTACAATAAAGCTCTTGCTACACCCTATGGACTACGTGAATGAATTTATAGTGGTACATTAAAAACTCCATGTAAGAGTAGACCTATGATTCGGATTAGAAACAAAATTCATATCACAATCAAACTCAACGACTCGACCTTGAGACGAATTTGTGATGAACACCTTGTGCGCCGAATATCCTTAGAACTACTGAATGATTCCAACTAAGTGTGAGCAAAGCTCAACTTAGTGGTAGGAACTGGCTTTGTCATCATATCAGCTGGATTATCACGAACACTTATCTTGCTAACTTTAATGTCAACTTGAGAAATGACACCTCGAATGTAATGATATTTGATGTCAATATGCTTTGTTCTCTCATTAAATATCCGATCCTTCGTAAGGCAAATAATATTTCAACTGTCGTAGAATATTGTAGTGCAAGACGTACTTCCATAAAGCTCAGTAAACAAACTTCTTAGCCAAATGACTTCTTTACAAGCTTTTGAAATAGCTATATACTCGGCTTCTGTAGTGGATAAGATAACAGTAGCTTGCAGTCTTTCTTTCCATCTAATGACAAATCCCCCAACAGTAAACACATAACCGGTAAGAGATCTTCTCTTATCCAAATCTTCAGCAAAATATGAGTCCATATAACCAACGAGTCCATCCCGTGTTTTCTCGAACTGTAAACAAGCATCGGATGTACCCCGTGAGTATCTGAAAATTCATTGAACTGCTTTGTAATGCTCTTTGCCGGGATTAGCCATGTATCTACTAACAACACTTAATGATTGAAATAAATCGGGACGAGAACATACTATGACATACATAAGTGAACCAACTGCATTGGCATATGAAACTCTAGACATGTACTCAACTTCACCATCTAATTGTGGACATGACGCTGAATAAAGTCTAGAATGTGCAGCTAACGGAGTACTCACTGGTTTGGCTTTATGTATGTTAAAACGACGAATGACTTTATCAATATACCATTTTTGAGTTAGGTATAATTTTTCAACCATCTATCTCTAGTAATTTCCATATCAAGAATCTTATTTGCTACACTGAGATCCTTCATCCCTAATTCACTACTTAATTGTGCCTTCAACTTTGAAATTTCTACCTTGTCTTTTGAAGCAATCACCATACCATCAATATATAGTAGCAAATAAATAGCTGAGCTATTAACGGTATTCAAATAAACACAACTATAATAATCGGATCTTTTGAAATCTTGAGGGATAATAAAGAAGTCAAATCTCTTGTACCACTGTCTCGGTGATTGCTTCATACAATAAAGAGAGTTCTTCAATTTGCAAGCATAATTCTCTTTTTCCGAAAAGACAAAACATTCCGGTTGCTCCATATAAATATTTTCCTCCAATTTCCCATGTAAGAACTCAATTTTCACGTTTAATTGTTCAAGCTCATAATCATAGATGGACACTAAGCGGAGTAAAGTACGAATGAACTATAATTTACAACTGGTGAAAAGACATCTGTGAAATCAGTACCTAGAATTTGGTTGTATCCATTAGTAGCAAGCCTTGCCTTGTATCTAACCTCTTCGGTTGATGAAGTGTCTTCTTTCTTCTTGAAGATCTATTTGCACCGAATAGCATTCTTATCAATTGGCAACTAAAATAACTCTCAAATGTCATTATTCTCAAGAGATTGCATCTCTTCATGCATACAGACAATTCATTCCTTTGAAACACCAGAAGAGAGAAAGGTTTTGCAGTACCTTCAATTTCTTCTGCCACATTCAAAGCATAAGAAACAACATTAACTTCTGCAATCAATTGTTTGGGAGTTTGAATATTCCTTTTAGGCACTTAACGACTCTAGGTTCCAATTGCCATTGTTAACATAAGCATAAGAAAGACAATAAAATATTCTCAATTTTGAATAATCTGCTGGAGAATCAGATCATACCTTAATTAGAGTTTTCTTATCAATTGATGGGTTGAGTGACCGATTGATCAAATAGCAAGTAGTGGAAGAGTCTTTAGCCCAAGAACACATAGATAATCCACAATTAGATAACATGCAATGTATTTTCTCCATAATGGTTCTATTCATGCGTTTGGCCACACCATTTTTCTGAGAAGTACGGGACAGTGTAATGTCTCATAATGCCCTATGATCCGCATAAAGCATTAAATTCTTTAGAACAAAACTTCAAGTTATTATCAATACGTAGCTATTTGACATGCTTGTTAATTTGCTTTTCAATCATAATCTTCCACTGCTTAAATATCTTGAACACATCTGATTTGTGCTTCACAAAATATGGCTAAACTCTTCTTGAATAATCACCAATCATGGTCAACATATAGCCAACACCTCCAAGGGATGGAACACATGATTCTCTCCATAAATTAGAGTGAACATAATCTAACATGTCTTTTGTAGTGTGAATTGTTGTGCTGAACTTTGCCCTCTTTTGCTTGCTGAAGACATAATGTTCACAAAGCTTTAACTTGTCAATACTTTGATCATCAAAGGGTTCTCTTTTGCATAACTCTATCGTGCCAATTTCATTCATATGTCTAGATGTATATGACAAAGATTAGTGGCATCAGAATCATATCATTTATTTGAGGCAATAGCAGCATTACCTAAAATTATAGTGCCTTGTACATATATAAGTTGCCAGCTTTCATATCACATTTCATCACAAGAGACTATTTGGAGATCATCATAACTCTACCTCCACCTGAATACTTGTACCCTTTAGCATCAAGAGTACTCAGCGAGATAAAATTTCTCTTCAAACCCAAAATGTTTCAAACATTTGACAAAGTTCTGATGGCGCTATCAAACATCTTGATCTAGATGGAATCAATGTCTGCAATCTGGAATGGTAAATCATCGCCCATCAACACAGAACCACTTGGCGTAGCTTCATAATTCACGAACCAATCTCGATTCGGACTCATGTGGAAAGTGCAGGCCGTATGAAGAATCCACTCATCACTGGTTTTAGAATTATTGGCAAAGGCAACAAGAATGTCTCTATTAGAATCTTGCTTAGTAACAATGGTGGCTTTAGCATCATCCTCTTGTTGATCCTTCTTGCAATTGTTATTTTTTATTTTTCTTTACCCACTAGCACTCAGATATATCGTATCCATCTTTCTTGCAATACCTGCATGACTTGTACCCACCTCTAGATTTTGATATGCCTTTGTAATTTCTGCTCGAGCTTTTGCCTCTTGAATCACCGTGTGAACTCTTGCGGTGCCCCGTGTCATTACCCCGAAGGGTAATCATACTTAAGCATACAGATTATTATTTGTTTACCCGGTAGAACACCGCTCTAACGAATAATAAGCCTTACCAAAATAACACAGCAGAACAATAAGATATAAATTATACTTTATTACAATAAGTAACCATGCAAGGCTATGGTTTTTAATACAAGTAATTAATTTACAACTGCAGACAGGACAAATATCCTCGTGCTCGCCTGCTCTGCTCCACTGGTCGTCTACTCGTCCCAATCATCGAATAGGGTGTCCACCTCACCCTGGTCCTTGTAGTAAGCTCCCTTGCCTCCTGCGGTCTCCTCGGTACCTGGGTATCCTTCATCCCACACGGAGTAATTCCTGGTTGGACTAGGATCTAACAAAGGAAGATAATAGCAAGGATGAGTACTAGTGTACTCAGCAAGCATTTAGTAGCAAGGATGCACTGTATGATTCATCCCTATTGATTATCACATTTTCTAATTCATCTTTTTCTTGGAAAGTAATTCATCAAAACTTAGGTGACAAGTTTTAATTCTGAAAAGATACTTATCACTCGGTAAGAAGATAAACCCCTAGCAGTCACCGTAGACTCCAATCCAGGAGACAGGCATGAATTCATGGTTTTGTATAGCACTGAGAAGGATTGTACCACTTTACCCATAGCTACTCTGAGCTCTCTTAAGCTAGGTCTCTCGCATTTCCTTTAATGCGGTATAAAGTTCAGAATACGGAACGTTTTTAGGTTGCATGATTAAGTCTCCGCCCATTATTTTTCATCGGTGTCCTGGGGCGCTCACCTTGTCCTCCACCGAGTTCCCATAACATTGGTTTGGTTGGTCATCCACGCACCCAACACTCCACCTTGCGCTACTATAGCGCCTTGGATCCCCCACTTCTGGACTTCTCCTACCGATCCTGGGTTCCTCCATAACTCACACGATATTACTTACTCGATGTGGAGAGTATAGCCACGTAACCAGGTAACATTTTCTGCCCGCCGAAATGGGAAAATGATTGACACTTAAATACGGCCCCTTATCCGAGTAAGAGTTTTGTTGGTTCTTATATATTATCCATAAGTAAAGGGTTCTACATCTTCCCTCTTCTCTTTCCTGCCACATGCCCCCTTTACCAGCCTTAGAATTTACTCTTACAACCCAACTGCTTGTCTCAACTGGACTGCTCGTTTTCTCATATTCATCTATTTTATTTTCTCTTCTTTCTTTTATCCGATTTGATTTTTGAGAGATAATTTTAATGCACATATATATAATGATACAGAAAGATAACATTTACATTTAATATAACTAGGTTGATGTTCAAGAGATAGCTTGCCTTCGTATTCATAGCAAAGATCGACGCCAACGAAACCTGGATCAGCTACTCCGATCTGAGTTGGCTCGTCCTCTACAATTATACGACAGACTCGTATAATAGAAATACTTAGTTGTTTGGGTGATATTATGCTCACATTAATTTGTTGCTCCCTTTTTCGGTAGATTTTAATTTAGTTAAACTTTTTGGATCCCTGTTATGTTAGAATTTTCCCATGGCTATTTTTCCTACGACTTGTTAGCGCTAGACTCTGAGGTCATTGAATTGGCGTACGCTCGCCCTTAGTTTGGGTTGGCTCTAAACAGAAAGGTTGAGCTTATTTTATCCAAAACCTTTGGATTACCAGGAATTCAGATGATCCTAATCTAGCGATACATGTTGGCACAGAGCACAAAAATGCTACACGCATACTAACCAGACACTACACACTCACTGCACACAACCCCTAACACAAAACACTACACGCACAAATCCCTAACATTAAACACACACACTAACACTAAAACACACCACCTAACACACATTACATCACACACTCAAACACCTAACACTGCGCACACACACAAAACACAGTACACATGCACACTTCACACACAACACACCCACACCCACACCCACACACAGACAACAGACCCTGCACCCTCTCTCTCTTTCTCGGTTTCTCTTCCCCTCCCCTTTCTCTTCCATGGTGATTTCTTCTCTTCTACCCTCATTTGAATCGGCCCCCTCCATTGTGGGGGCCTCCTAGCGCTCTCCTCACCAAGTTGGTGCTGGATCTGCGCCGCCGGTCTTGGTGCCTCTTTGGTGGGTTCTTGTGGTCACCTTCTTTGTCAGTTTCCCTCTGGGTTTCCGCCGCCTTTGCTGCCTCCTAGATCCCTGGTTGGCTCTTCGTCGTTAGTCGTTTTGGTAGTTCTTCACCGCCCGTCATGTCGCCTCCCGGTGGGGTTTTTCGGTCACTCCTTCGCCAGTCCTCTCCCAGATTTACGCGGTTGCTAACCTCCCTGGCTACTCCAACGGTTTTCCCCCTTTTTCTTTCACCTGTATTACTTTTATTTCCCTATTTCCGATTTGTGTTGATTGGTGATATTGTTGGTGGGTTTTCGGGGGATTGCTGTAATGACATAAGGGGGAATAGCTCGATTATTGGGCCTCGGTGATGGTTCTGGTGGGTTTTTGGCATGGGGATGGTGGTGGCGGTAGCCGCGGTTGGCTTGGGGTATGATGGTGATGGTGGTTTTGGTTGGCCTTTGTATGATGATAATGGCGATTTGGTTTATTTGGTATAATGGTAATGGTGGTTTCGGATGCTTGGGATGTGATGGTGATAGTGGTTTCGGTTGGCATGCTATGTGATGGTGGCTTCAGCCTGGTAGGCAGGGTGGTACTAGCTTCCATGACTTCGATCACCTGGTGCCAAACCCTACTCGGATAATCATACTTTGCAATGCTTAGTTAGCTTTTATTTTGTCTATTTCACCTTTACCATGCATGCTTGGGGGTTAGGCCTAGTTAGGGTGCCACTGACGGGACTTAGGGCGGGGTTTTGCGCTGAGGAGCTCATACTCGCTCCGAGGGCGCGCGGTGTGTTTGACGGGCTTGCAAATGGTGGCGTGGTTTCAATGCCGACTAGGGCGGGGTGTGCTTTCTTTCTGAGGTCACTTTGCTTAGTCGATGGTGATTGTGTGCAGTGTGTGTTGTATGGCGATGCCAAGGGGAATAGAATGGGAAGGGCTAGAATGGTGGGCTTATTGGACGGCTTGTGGATCGGGGGTGATGGGTTGGTTTTGGAGCTTGGTCGGTCCAAGGTTGCCATGGTCGTCCACTGGCGGTCTTGGTCGTTCCTTGCCTTCCTTCACCTTCTCGCTCCTTGCCTCCTTGTCTCCTGGACTCCTTGACATCCCTCTTGTTGGCTATGGGTGCTTCATGTGATTGCCTTGGCTTTGGCTTGCTTGCTTATGGTGGCAGTGGGGCTGGTTTGCTCCTTGCGGTTGGTTGTGCTGGTTTGCTTGGAGAGGAGCAAAGTGGGTGGCTTGATGTGGGCAATGGGTTTTATTTGAGGGCTTCGGCTGTGGCTTTGTGGCTGGCTGTTTGCTTTGCTGCTTCCTGTGCCTTACCTGAACCATCCTTACCTTATCTCCTCTCCTCTCTGGTTGTCCTGTTTGGCTGGGTAATATGCATAGACCAATGGTCCATAAGTCACTATTCGTTGGATTTTCTGTGATTAAGGTAAGTTGGGAAAGTGGGTATCGGATTGATTTAACTGCCGAGTGATGAAACCCACTGAAGTGAGAGGATGCCGACTAGCCTTGGACAGTCTGGGAACCTCGATGAGCTTCATATTTTCTGACAACATGTTTTCTTTTCTCTATTCTAACTTATTGGTTTTTGGTTTGCTATTGGCCACTTGGCTTTTGCTGACAATCGGACTGGAGTGGTGGCAGGTTCTTGTATTGGCTGGGGAAGGGCTCGGTTTGCTAGTGATATTAGAACAAGGGAATGCAATGGCTTCAGGCTACCAAGCATGAAAGAATTAACTCTGTAGTTTAAATGATGTTGTAAATTTTTATTTTGTTTTGATGTAAATAATTTTTGCAATTAATTCGGAGATTGTATTAATGTTTTACTTTCGGTTGTAATGAATTCTTATGATTGACTCTGGGCTGTATTGATGTTGGAATTTTTATTTTATTCCAATGTAATGGATTCTTATAATTAATCTCAGAGATTATATTAATATTTTATTTTTATTGTAAGACTTCAAGTTGTAAATTCTGTTGATGAATTCTTGATAATGAGATGTTGTATGTTATTGAGTTGTCACGCGTTCTATTTGTTTGCAATTATTGTTGAGATGAATTTAATTCACTTCCTATTACTGTTTATGTGAGTTTAATCGTTAGGGTTCTCACAACTCCTCTCCTGTTGTCTGTCATAGACAACGAGGCCTTATGCTTAGCTATATAGAACATTATCTCTGAACGTATACTGTAAACTAGGCAGCGAGTATAAAGGAATAAGATCCAATATTCATAATCATATTTTACTTTCATAGATTCAAGATCCGAGACTACTTCTTTGAACACTGTTAGGTGGTTCAAAAATGACCCATCTTTCACTATCTTGTGCAAATAAAGCTTCTACTTCAAATGCATCTTACTGGTCATGCAAATCTGCTTCAACCATAACATGGCGACAATCTTCTCCTTCAAAACCCCCTTGCGAATATTATTTGATTGATGAAGATGAATCTTAGATAAGGCCTTACGATCTTTTCTTCGCTTCTCCTCAATGGGCCATGTAGTAGGCATCTTGTCAATTCCCAATAAGGCCTTATCTAAGATTCAAATCGAGCAGTGCAAGAATAACCCACATCATGACTTGCTATAGAGAAAACCTTGTGTCTCGATCCATCAACGAAAGATCATATTTCAGAGTTGTCATGCGGAATAAATCTAAATTTTATGGTACAAATCTTTTATGTACCTAGCAAAAAACCCACAGGGAAAAAACACAGTACGATCTTCGTGTGCCCAAAACGAAATTCACCGAGAATAAAAAAATTAGCAAAAAACACTAATCAGTCGACAGCCTCTCCTTGATTTTTGAAGCTACTGGTCGGCTGCCCTCCGCACGATTGCGAGTTTTTGCCTAATATAGTACTGATTGTGCGCAAAATAACAAATCTAGCATCTTCCGGAGATCAAAGCCAAAAATGGCACCGTAGACACGTCGGTAAGCAATATTTGTCAAGTCCGTGTCCCAGGGAGGGAATTTCATTCGACCACACGATTTAGTCTGTGCCCCATGTTGCAAATTTATAATTAATTTATTCATAATTATTTAGTTGTAATCATTGTAATAAGAAAAAAGTCCATTTTACACCCCTGAACTTTGCACTGAGTCCAAATTACCCTTGAACTCCAAAACCGTCTAATTTGCACCCTCGAACTCATAATACCATGTGAATCCACCCCCTCGGTCCAAAAACATGTGGTTTTGGGCCACGCTGGCATCCACGTGGGATGATTTCACCGCGTAGTGTCCACGTTGGACGGTTTTGCCGCGTCAGCACCCAGTTGGACGGTTTCGCTGCGTCCACGTTGATCCACGGCGTGACGACAAACGTCTCCTCGACGATGTTTATGATCGGGGCCGTTCCATTGCCCCGCCGATTGCGGATCGCCGCCGGCGTCCATTGCGAGCTCGTCGAGGTTCAAGAAGCGCAGCGTGTCCTCCTCGCCGGCTATCTCCATGTCCTCCGCCCGGCCGACGCCGGCCTCTTGAAGTCCTCTGGCCGTACTCGGGAAGGTGGCGCGGTGTCGTCGGCGGGACGGCCGGTGGCGTCGCGCGCCTGGGCTCGGCCAAGCCGTCGCCGCCGCCGATGTGGCTACGGCAACCGGAGCTTGCTGCGACCCAGCAACAGTGGGCTCGGTGGATGGTGCTGCTTGTTGCGCGAGGTGCTGGCGAGGGAGTTCATGGATAGGGACGGGGTGGCTGTGGTTGCCGGTGTAGATGAGGACGAAGGTGTCGGGGTCGGTGTCGGTGCCGGGGTTAGTGACGGCGTCGGCCGTGACGGACGGCGAGTTGCCCGACGCGGCGTGGCAGCCGCTCCCGGACCTGCCGGCGACGCGTGGGAAGCTGGCTGCTGCAGCTGAGCCGTCGTCCCTTCGTTTGTGGCCACCTCTGGTGGCTGTTGCTGCTGCTGCTCCGACGCTGGCGGCGGGAGAAACGACGAGAAGGGATTGTCGGCGCAGGAGGTTGGAGGGGAGAGAAGAGAACAGTGAGGAAGACTCTCTCTCTCTCATTTGTGTCTGATCAATGGGCCAAAGTCAATTAATGATGCCACGTAGGCGCCAAAGTCAATTAGTGATGCAGTGTGGCCCAAAACCACCTGTTTTCGGCCCGAGGAGCTCGGTTCACATGGTATTGTGAGTTCGAGGGTGCAAATTAGACGGTTTTGGAGTTCAAAGGGTAATTTGGACTCAGCGCAAAGTTCAGGGGTGTAATATGAACTTTTTCCTTGTAATTAACTAGTCACAGTTAATTAGTCATAGTTAAATATTTTTAATTAATTAGTCATAATTAATTTAGTTGTAATTAATTAGTCGTAGTTAGTTAGACCAAATAAAGTAGTTGTAATTATTAACTCTAAATTAATAATTAATTACGACTAAATTAATAATACAACCTGATTTAATGCGCCCTGATTTCAACGCATAACAAATTTATGATGTATGTGATATACATCACATGATTTCATGTGACAATAAATTAATTGGGACGCTATAGACTTGCTACAAGTCAATGTTCTGTGTATCCCTAACGAGTTGTTGATATTGGTATGTAGGCTTCGTATATGTTCATTATGTTGTATGAGTCCTGTTATGTAGTTGACTAGTTACATTTTGGACATCTTTTATACTGCTACCGCTATGACTTGCTACTGCTACTTTAACTAGCAGTGATTGTGTGATGTAGTTAAATTTGCTTGTTGAATTGCTAATATAGTTGCATTTTGAACATGTAGTATGGTTGATTGATATTTATATGTGTGACATATGGTTTCTATTTTCGCGCAATATCCGACTAAATATTCATGACCGAGACAATCCGTATTTGGTTCGACATGTATTCGCTCCGTATTCTTGACCGAGACTATCCGCATTCGTATTCGTATCCGGCAATGTCCGTATCCAACTCCGATTCCGAGAAAAAAAGAATAGGATATGAGATGAACAATATTCGCATATATCCGCTCCGATTGCATCCTACTAGACAGAAGATTGATTCATATATAACACATATTGTTTCCTAAATTGTTAGAGATACTAAATATATCTCTCGACAAGTGCTAATGTGTATGCATCCAGATTCCAGACGGTTCAAGATCTAAATTTAACTCGACCCACCGGGCCTAGAAAGGATTAGAAGGCACTAGATGATTCGTAACTTCCGTGTGCCCCCAATAGCAGATTAAGGCTGACCTAACCTTCCAAATCCTGAAACTTCCAGTCCATTCCGGCGGAGACGAGAACTCTCGAGATTCAACTCCCACCGGCGCACACTGTCCCCTATAAAGTCTCGCCTCCGGCCGTTGCCACGGCCCAGAGAAAGATCGAAAGCAAATCGCAAGCCTTGGTACACACATCTCGAGCATCAGCTGAGTTGACTCACAAAGCCTTCCGATCTCTGTTCGTTCTTGCCCAAATCCAGCAACCATGTCGCTGATCCGCCACGGCGGCGTGTTCGACCCCTTCTCCCTTGACCAATGGGACCCATTCGACGGCTTCCCCTTTGGCTCCGGCAGTAGCGGCAGCCTCTTTCCATCCTTCCTCCGCACTTCCTCTGAGACCGTGGCCTTCGCGGGCGCGCGCATCGACTGGAAGGAGACGCCCGAGGCGCACATGTTCAAGGCGGATGTGCCGGGGCTGAAGAAGGAGGAGGTGAAGGTGGAGGTTGAGGACGGCAACGTCCTCCAGATCAGTGGCAAGCACAGCAAGGAGCAGGAGGAGAAGTCCGACAAGTGGCACCACGTGGAGCGCAGCAGCGGCAAGTTCCTGCGCAGGTTCAGGCTGTCGGAGAACGCCAAGACGGAGCAGATCAAGGCGTCCATGGAGAACGGTGTGCTAATCGTCACCGTGCCCAAGGAGGAGGCCAAGAAGCCCGACGTCAAGTCCATCCAGATCTCCGGCTAGGTATCTCGTTGCGGCATGGGATTGGAGCCTCCTGGGGTTCAATTAGCTGCTTCCGCTCAAAGCCTGTAATCAAGGGTGGATTTCGCGGTCTCTTCGAGTGTCATGTGTCCTTGCTACTACTGTGTGGTGCGTGAGTTGGTCTCAAATGTGAGTGTCCGTTGCAGTCATGTAATGTGCCACTACATTTCTGTTTCGTTGTTGAAATCTGAATATTTTCTGGTTTTCATGTGCTCGTGCGAAGACTACATGCGGACTCCATTCCTAGTGCTTGTATTGGCATCTGTTCGGTGTCAACGTAGAAATTTCTTGGAGATTGGTCTGAGTTTTTATAGTCTTCATCCTTGATGACACTGCTGGAGGTTGAACTCAGGAAATGGCAGAACTCTTCTGATGAAAGCTTGTTTAAGTCGCACATTCTCGATTTGTTTGGCCGATTCCTTCCTGGCCCGAGATCCTGCCTCAGTGCTTTGTTGTACGCGACGTGAACATGAGCTTACTCTCATTCGCATCGAAACTCATTTCTATTTTTAAGCTACTTGTTGTGACTATTGGATTTGTTTTGAGATTGATATATCATATGATTGGATATTGATCCAATGGATAAAAAAAGTAATTTATTTAAGAAAATTTTAGACAATTTATGAATAAACAGTCCCTCTCTAAAGCTACCCCTTTCCAAATCGCTAATACAAATTGCAAATGTGACTCGTCGCTGTAAGTTGCACAGTAGGTTACAGGCTCCATCTCCACTATGGGCACTGACATTTGCACTAAGACGATAAACACCTAACCAGAGGAGTCGTAAAGGGCTGGAGGCTGCTTAATACCTAGGCTCGACGCAAAGTTACACCTACGACTTACGTGGACATTGCACCGATAAGTATCCCACGTCCCGGGCCGGACCCTAGGCTGTCATGGGCCTAGATCCGCCCCTGCCCACAACGTGTAGTATTAAGTTTTGAACCAAGCGAACTACGTCACGCGCTAGTATAACCATATGGATGTAGTTCTATTTTCAAACTGGAATTATCCCAGTTTCGACTAGCTGAATATACGCCTAGCTTTTGTTTTTGCACGCAAGTGCCAAACGCATAGTAGCAGCATTGTCGTTCTTCTCTCCCTGCCAAACGCGTGGAAACTCGGCCTTAGGTACCGAAACGCAAGGTGCGCAACGCATAGTACTCAGTCAGCATGGAAGCCGCGCAGCGTACCCCTTCCTAGGTGAGTTTGGTGTTGCCGTGTTGGGCAACCCTGTGATCTCAATACGATCAGTTCCCAAATGTGATCATAAAAGAAACATAACAAAACTTGTAGCAGTGTGATAGTGTCATCATTTCTGTTTCGTTAAGCGATTGACATGTATGATGGAAATGCCTCCTTTTTCTGTACTCTTTCCGTTCAGTTTTTTTATGCACCTCATATAAAAGTGTTTCCAGTGTGCTGGGCGCTCTCATGCGCTGGTGCTGACAAACTGTTTCCCGTGCTTTGTTTGGTTCACTGCCTCACAAGAGTCACGTTAAAGGTTAACCAATAACCACAACTAAAACAAATGAAAGAGGAGAATTGTATGGCAAATGTTGAGGAAACGAACAAACTATATTCGAACGTTACAAGCTAAGTATACAAGCACATAAAAAAGACACGATGAGACTCGCGGCGACAACACTAAGCACACCGGACACTAAAACCACATCACACAACGGACGGACACGCGTTTATTTGACATCAGTAATCGGAAGTCGGAACTCGAAGCTCTCGCGCGCGGACTTTCTTACTATCCGGTGATCTGGACGGGCTTGACGTCGGGCTTCTTGGCCTCCTCCTTGGGCACGGTGACGGTCAGCACGCCGTTCTCCATGGACGCCTTGATCTGCTCCGTCTTGGCGTTCTCCGGCAGCCTGAACCTGTGCAGGAACTTGCCGCTGCTGCGCTCCACGCGGTGCCACTCGTCGGACTTCTCCTCCTGCTCCCTGCTGCGCTCGCCGCTGATCTGGAGGACGTTGTCGTTCTCCACCTCCACCTTCACCTCCTCCTTCTTCAGCCCCGGCACATCCGCCTTGAACACGTGCGCCTCGGGCGTCTCCTTCCAGTCAATGCGCGCCCCACGAAGGCCACGGTCTGAGAGGAAGTGCGTGGGAAGGATGGGAAGAGGTTGCCGCTGCCGAAGCCGAAGGGGAAGCCATCGAAGGTGTCCCAGAGGTCCAGGGGGAAAGGGTCGAACACGTTGCCGCGGCGGATCAGCGACATGGTCGATCGGATCGGTGACTCGTTTGCGTTTCGGTGTTTGAATGAAGCAGTGAATACTGGAGTGGGGTTTGTCAAGGGAGCTTCGATCGTTGCTTCGTTTTTCTCGCCATGTCGATGAGACGAGAAAGAATTTATAGAGGTCTAAACTCTAGAGGAACGACGGGCTTGGCGAAATGGGCTTCTGGATTGTTCGAGCATGTACTAGATTTGAGTAATTGGACAAGAATTGGAGGCCGAAGCTGTAAGGCCATACTGGAGTTCCCAGCGACGTTTCGATAGCCCAATAGAAGGGACTGCAAAAACGAGAAGGAAATAGATCATTCTAGTGACTCCTAGAGGCTACGACCCACATTAATGCGTGATCTCTGGCCCAACCGTGAAATCTAGAAGGTTCTAGCCCACGCTCAGACGAGCGAGAACTCTCTAAAAGTCCACCTCCATCCCCTCAATGCGAATCTCCTCCTATAAATTGGCCCATACCGGCATCAATAAAACCACAAAGAAACACACAGAGCAACCATCAAAACTCAAGAAAAAACTCTAAAAAATCTTCATCCCTCGAGTTCTCCCAAGTCCAAAACACTCCCAAGTCCCAAGCCATCACCGATCAATCGACCATGTCGCTGATCCGCCGCAGCAACGTGTTCGACCCTTTCCCCCTGGACCTCTGGGACACCTTCGATGGCTTCCCCTTCGGCTTCGGCAGCGGCAACCTCTTCCCATCCTTCCCCCGCACTTCCTCTCAGACCGTGGCCTTCGCGGGGCGCGCATTGACTGGAAGGAGACGCGCGGCGCGCGTGTTCAAAGCGCGACGTCGCGGGGCTGAAGAAGGAGGAGGTGAAGGTGGAGGTGGAGAACGACAACGTCCTCCAGATCAGTGGCGAGCGCAGCAGGGAGCAGGAGGAGAAGTCCAACGAGTGGCACCACGTGGAGCGCAGCAGCGGCAAGTTCCTGCGCAGGTTCAGGCTGCCGGAGAACGCCAAGACGGATCAGATCAAGGCGTCCATGGAGAACGGTGTGCTGACCGTCACCGTGCCCAAGGAGGAGGCCAAGAAGCCCGACGTCAAGCCCGTCCAGATCACTGGGTAGAGCCTGACGAGCGCACTAAGACCCGAGTGTCTAGTTAGTTTGTTGTTACTAAGCAAAGGAGCGTCAGCGTCTGTGTCGTCTCTATGTACTTGGTTCGGTTTCCAAGTTTGTGTTACATTCTACTCTGTTGGACCTTATCTTCTTTAAAGAGAACTAGAGAAGATCTTTCGGTGATACTGAGTTTTTGGCGCATTTAACATTGTTTTTATACGAATTAGCAATTCTACTATTAAATGCAAAAATGACACTACGAAGCCGCGGTGACACGACATGTGCCAAGTCAGTGCCCCTGGGGGATGACTTGCCAAGTAAGTGCTCCTGGGAATATGACTTGTCTAGTCAGTGCTCTTGGGGGCATGACTTGCCATGCTCGTGCCCTTGGGGCTGGATCTCGTCTAGTCAGAGCGTCAGGGGCATGAACGAGTGTATTTCATGTGAAAAAATTGGAATGAAAATGACATTTTTTGGAATAAAAATCCGTGATTTCATGGGATAATAGAGCGCATGATAATATAGCGAAACGACATGCTCGATACAAACACACATAACGTATAAGATGTAATTACACACAGCTATACTATATTTTTAGAAAATAATATTATTTTAATAAAGAATTATAAAAAAATAGTCAATTTTTAACAAATGGACTATTGTCGTCATTTCAAATGACGAAATATTCATGTCGTCATTCCCTTCTAAATGGTGAAATGCTCATGTCGCCATTTGAAATAGCGACGAGGATCCTGTCATCGTGAAAATAGTTATTCTGCCATTTGAATTGGCGATAGGAGGCGGAAGTTGAAATTAAATTATATAGATATGTTGGTAATATCTTTAAGTGTGTGCGCAACCGATCATTTTTGAAAAGATAAGGAAATATGATATAGAGAACAATTTAGGAGTTTCGGTATGACAAAACATATTTGGAATGCGATTTCAGCGGTGTAATAGCAAAAATAGCCTCTTCGAAGCGAAATCAACAAAAATATTTGGAATGTGAGTTCGGAGGTGCAATAACAAAAGTATTGAAATACCATTTTATAATGAACCGATTTATTTGGGAGTACAAAAATATTGAAATACCTTTGCTGAACCGATTTATTTGGGAGTACAAAATGAAATATTAGAGAGAGAATGACTTGGGAATGATGGTGTGGTCATTTCACCCCACACCACCCTACTTCTCTCGTTCCCAAGTAATTTCCAAGTAATTTTTGTAATTCTTTATTAAAATAATATTATTCTAAAAAAATTCTATTGTAGTCGAAATATTATTTTGTAGTTCTATTATCACATGAAATCACAAAAAATTCATTCCATTTTTATTCCATTTTTTCATATAAAATACATTTGTTCGTACTCTTGAGTCCCTAACGCACTGACCAGATGAGGTCTAACCCCTGGCATGAACAGGACAGGTCATGTTGCCGGGGTGTGGGGTGGGGGGAACTTAGTTGGCAAGTCATGCCCCTAGAGGCAATGACTCGACGCGTGTCACATCCCCACACCTAATGGTGTTACTTTTGCATTTGACGTGCATAGAGGCTACAATTGCTAATTCGCATGTCAACAGTGCCAAATACGCCAAAAACTCGACACATTATCAGTTCTCTCTTTTTTCCATGGTTCTGCCTAGTATAAGTTCTTCTGTCATTCCGTGAAGGAATCAACTCTTCACTCAGAACCAAAACCACGTAGAAAAACCCCACGAAAGAGTACCAATCTTAAAAAGTACAGTTTGATGGGATCATAAAAATAGTTTGATGAGATCATGCGTCGATTATAAATTTATAATGGGCAGTCTATACCGTAGATATATGGAACAACATACTACCACTCTAGAGAGATACATTGGCATCTAGAGGCTAAAGCGAATGCTGCTGTACTTTGGCCTCCCTACTACCTACCATCCTTGTACTCCAAGATGGACATGTATCCACTAACATTGTATATGTCATAGTGCTACAGTTCCATAACATTGTGTAGTATCTATCGGATCAGGAAGCAATGGATAAGATCGTATTTTGTCACCTTAGCGAAAACACTGTTCATAAATGTTGTAGCAGCTTAGATCTGTGGAATGTCATGGCGGTGTAGCCCTGACATTCTCAATAGAATGACAAAGAATGCCAATCCACTCCAAGATTGATAGCTAAATACAAGTACAACAATCTCCTTGTAAGTTTAATTATTAAATTAACATATAATAACTTGTATCGTAGGATAGATAGATACAAACGCAAAAATGTCCCCATTGAACTAGCCGATTGGAGCCCAACACCGCTGTAATGCATTTACACAATATATGGAAAGAATAAATGAAATGTGCCTCCACAGAGAAACCAGCGGCAGTGTGGCGTGTCCAGGAGCAGTCGTAAATCGTAGCCTATTCCGAATCGTAGAAATCACTGGGGCATGGTGTAATTACATCCGACTCCAGCATCTGTACCACCCTGTGCATTGTCGGCCGCTCCTCTGGCAAAGAGCTTACACATTGTTTGGCAAGAGAAAGCAGAGCATCTAAGGTCTCAGTCCGCACGCCTTCGCAATTTGGATCAACAATTTCCCTCTCCCGGTTCTCGCCAGCCAGGAAATTTAACTGCCATTCAGGACAAGTGGATACGTTCAGGAATATCCCAAATCCATATGAGAGATAGGTCACATGAAACAAAAGGACATAAAAGGTATTACCCATCCAACAATGTTCAACCCCTTCTCAATGAATGATGCATCAGTAGGTCGCTTTCCGCTTAGTATTTCAAGTACCAAAACTCCAAAACTGTAGACATCAGTCTTTTCTGTGGCTCGGCCACTTTGCATATACTCTGGATTTGGATTTTGCAAATATTAGCTCAGAGCATTACAAAATGACATCCTAACAACTAAATCCAAAAGGGCAATTAGGCAGTAAACATAAGTTGCACACTTTTTTTTTTCTCATTGGATGAAATGGAACAACTTTCACATACCTGGCGCAAGATATCCAAATGTTCCTGCAACTATTGTAGTAATATGAGATTCCTCATCCTCTAATAGTTTTGCAAGTCCAAAGTCTGATACTCGGGCCTCAAAATTTCCGTCAAGTAAGATATTGCTTGATTTAATATCACGATGTATTATTCGAGGTGAACAATCGTGATGCAAGTAAGCCAGGCCTTTTGCAGCTCCAAGTATTATGTTAATACGTGCATCCCAATCCAACTGTTCAGATTTTTCTGCCAAGATTGATAGACAGATGAGATATTAGGACGGGACATAAGAAAAATTATTGCTGTTTAGCAATGGAAGACCTGAGCAAAAGTTGTCGCCGGTCATGCTTTACACAAGCAATCATTGAATATAAAATTCAAATATGGTCAAGCATACGATAAATAAATGGAAATACCATAGTTAAGACCTTTCATCCTTTTTTTGGTTTGCTCAATTGTTTAGTTCCAGAATGAATCTACAGAATGAAGTGAGGTGTCTGGTAAAAGTAAAACTACCATTCTATCCAGTTCTGCCAATGTGCAGTCAGTTCATTCTTCTTTACAGACATTATTTTAGTGAAATTTCTTAAAAAGGACTATTCAGTATCTTTGTAAGTAAATAGCGCCTTTTATCCTTTACATTAGTTTTGTTAGATTAGGTAGACAAATATCTGACGTGGTAGCAGCAGTTGACAATTTGCATGGGGGACACACATTAGCTCAATGGGTCCATTGAGGTGAATATTTTGTTGCCCCAACAATATACAATTGTTAAACCCAAAAAACACAATATACAGTTGTTAAACCCAAAATAACACAATATACAATTGTTCTCGTTTGAAGGCAGGAAGTTTTTTCACTTATTGAGCCTTGATCTCCCACATAGCTACTGCATGCCATTCCCCATCCAGATTAGCAAAAGTGTTACGCCTCAAGAGAAATGAGTCCACATCTTTCTAATAGATGGGGGCGACTGTTACTAATTTGGACTATTTTAAAGGTGAGGGGCCAATTTGATCCCCTAAGCATAGAAGACCAAAAGTGTCATCAATCCTACATAGGTAAAGCTTTTGGAGAAGATGGATATTCTACTAATACAGTAACGCCTCCCCTGACATCTGGGCTCAGTAAGCCTATGATGTGAACTTGATGCTGGCTATAACCCAAGACAACTCCTGTGATACTATAGAAACTGTTACCGTTATGCTTTTCCTTAAAGATGCACCGAGCGGGTCTTGAACTCAGGATTTCTGGGTTTTGATGTCATGTTGAATTTCATGCACCAACCAGCTCACCCTAAAGCGGTAAATCCTATTTCAATGTTGACTTCAAAGTTCGAACATACTTAGGTTGTTATTGAGGAAACCGAACTAAAATCAATGTATATTAGGATGCCCATTTAACAGCAACTATGAATAATTGGAAGAGTACAATACAAATAAAATCAAGAAGAGGTAAGTCAAAAGATGAACATGGCACTCACCATGTAGCACTTCATCCAGGCTTCCGCCTGGAAGATAGTCATATATCAACAGTTTTGATGAAGGGGAA
Organism: Ampelocalamus luodianensis; assembly: GCA_036346255.1. NCBI lineage: Eukaryota > Viridiplantae > Streptophyta > Magnoliopsida > Poales > Poaceae > Ampelocalamus > Ampelocalamus luodianensis. The sequence continues at coordinate 16,755,708 of CM070622.1, read as the reverse complement.
TTACAATAGCCACGGAGATTGACCAAATAGCGATGCTTAACACACCCCAATATCTCAAGTTCTCTATCAAAGAACCGATCAAGCCCTTCATTTGTTTTCACTATCCTTTTTAATGCAAAGATGTTGCCATCATCCATTGCAAGTTTATAAACAGTCCCGAAGCCCCCTACTCCAATGATATTTTCCTCATCCATAGTCTCTAGTTTCTTGAGGATATCTTTTGTGGAGTAAGGGAGGTCCCCATGGAACATCACAACGGAAGAGCCTGAAAAGTGAAGCTATGTTACAAGAAAATTTCCTAAGAAAATGATAAGTACTTGCACAGCATATTCCATGACACAGTTACCTCCACATAGCTCCACCCTGAAACCATGGATATCTTTCTTTCCAAAATTTTTGTATAGAAAGCAACCCCAGAAACACATCAAAGCCACCAACAGCAGAGCTCCCACTGTTGCCACTGCACTAATAACAAGTCTGGTAGAATTCTTCCCAGGCCTTTTATTAAAGATGTCATCTGCCGTAAGAGAACACCAAAATACATAAGTCATAGTCTATAGGCCCATTATGGTGAAATGAAAAGAAAGGGATCAATTTACAGAACCCAAATCTACCATAAGTATGTTCCCTAGTGGAACATAAACACACCTATTAGTTTATTATTGACATTGATGAACAAATACACACAATGCAATCTTGCCTACAACTTTAAAAATGTTAGAAGCATGAAACAAAAGGTTCCTATACAGTGTTATCTTCAAATATCCGGTACCTGGGGAAGGTGGCTGAGGGCCATTAGATGGTGATTGGAGTGCATCTTTGCACACTGCGTTAATCTGCTTCCCACATAAACCACGGTTCCCAATGAAGCTGCATTATCATATTCAAATTCGGATGAAATATTACAAACAGGAAAGTAACATGGCCTCTCACTGGAGAGGTAAAAAAGAGCAGCTTATTCACACGGCATCTCTGTCTTTACTTAATCACGTATACGGATTAAACTAGAATAACACAGTGAAAGATAACTCACGAAGTTTCATTAAAATTGACAAGTGAACCATCTGATGGTATTGCTCCTGTCAGGAAGTTCATGGACACATTGCTGCACAGGTGGTAAAATTAACATTTGTTGTAGAACATAACTTGTTAAACAATTTCATGGGTTTATCTAGATTAAAAAAAAGCACTTACAACGATGTGAGTTTGATCAGCTTATCAAGAGAATGTGGAATCGATCCACTCAATGTATTACTGGATAAGTCCCTGAAGAAAAAAAAAAGCACCAGAAATGGGAATTAATCTCTAAATTACTTAATGTGGCATGGAAATTCATATATAATCCAATACACTTAATTTCAGTATACCCCTTTCTTATATCGCTCATGTTTGATGTACTTGAATTAATCTAACGGGTGAGATCTATCTTGTATGGAATGGACAATCAGAAAACTGAAACTGACTAATTGAAAAAAGTAATGAGAAAGAAAGCAACTAAAACGTCCACCTGTGAACTTACAATGTCTCAAGTTCCACCAGATCGCCAAACTCCAAAGGGATATATCCACTTAAATAATTTCCTTGTAGGTACCTGCAAATGATTTCACAACACAAGAATAGAAGCCATCACTACACACTAGAAGTCTTTTCGGCATGCATAAAAGAAGTATGCAACTAAAACTACAAATGGCAGAATATCATGATTATGAATTATTTGTTAAATCATCTAACATTGCATTCCCTGAAAAAAAAAACATTCTAGTAATCACTAGAAAACCTACAGCTGTTGCAACTTGGTACAATTTCCCAGTTCAGGGGGGAGCGAACCGTACAAACTGTTCCCCTGTAGTGACCTAATGACAAAAAATCACATTTAGATCGAAGACAAACTGATTTCATGTATATGGTAGATATCAACAAGAAAAAGGTTAAGAACTGCAATTTTTTGGGGGAACACACTTACAAAGTTTGCAACTGATTTAGCTTTCCAATTTCAGGTGGTATGGGTCCGACTAACTTGTGATACGCAAGGATCCTAAATGAAATGCAATGACTGGTCAGATATTTATGACAATGCAGTTCAAAATACCGCATATGATTGTCTTGTATTATAAAGTGCCATCCTAAAAAAACAAATACCATATTGCCGAAGCAAAACATTGAGTAGCTAGGTTAAAAAGTTAAGCAATTCACAACAAACCCAGTCAACATATAGAGTGGTTCTTTTATTCTTACAAATAAATCACTCTCTTGCTGTGACTATCGCATCTAACACCCTTCCAATTGCAGGGATCCGCATCTTGTTCACGCCAGTTTAGAAAGATCCCATCTGAATTTGTAATTGCCTTCTTGAAGGCAAGAAGTGCTTCACCTGTAGGAAACCATTCATGGAATGTTAGCATTGGATGAGCACAAAAATCTCAAATTTTCCACATGAATACCAACCAGAACCATCACATACCATCTGAACTTAGAGTTCTTGCTTCACGAGCACCAAGGTGCAGAATTATCAAAATGAAGAGGAAACCGGGCTGTTTTCTCAGCAAAGAGCCCATTGATCACCAGCTGGTGAAGCATATAAAGATCACCACAGCTTATTCCAGAGGTCATGGATGAGATATATGATGTGCATATTCCTTATCGGAAATGAACTCAACAGGTGGACGTGTCCCCCGAGTGGGCAACAAATCTTTGGCCCTGGAAGCAAAAACGGAAACAAATCAACAAACATAAACAAAAAACTAATTAAATAAATAAAGCCACAACAAGAAACGCCTCAACCCATGAACGACCGTCGCATCACCGTATCAAAACAAATAACGGATCAAATGCAGTGCATCTTGACACACTCATCAGTGGAGCTTGCACAAAACGGACTGCCAAAAGATGGGAACTAAGACAATTTGTGGTGCAAAATTTTCTACTTGGTATTCACGTAATTGTTTCAGGCTAATTGAATCAGCTACAAGGCTCTAATTTCCCCCAATTCAAACAAAAAAAATGTAGAGGACGAAAGCACTGGACACCCCCCATTACTTAAATCTGCGGCCACCTAGTCCCAGACCACAGTAATCCACTACCTCCTCGTTACTTCCAAAAAAGAAAAATGGAAACAACAGGCAGTAGCAGCACCTAGCTGAGGAAACAACAAAGCAGTTACTACTGATTCCAGCTCGCAACCACCAAACGCAAGCATGCATCCAGAGTTAAAGCCGCCGCAACAACCGCCGCAACTCAACAAAAGCAGGGGTACCGCTACAAGCCGCCGCGCTACCGACACGAACCGCGCACACCAGTTTGGGGGCCGCCGCAGCAACACAAGCTTAAGACGCACCGATTCACCGCGGCCACACACGAAACCCCGCACGAATAATCAGAAACGGCGGCAGATCCGGCCGCAAGACGCGATACCTGCGCTGCGCTCGCAGGAAGCGGGGCGGCGATCCGCGACGAGCTCGGGGCGACACGGCCCAACGGGCAGAGAGGAGGAGGACGCGAGCTGCGAGGAAGCGGCAGTGGCGTGGTGAGAGAGGAGGCTGGAAAGGGGGGTGGTAAAGGAGGCTGGAGAGATTAGGCGAGCGAGCGGTGTTGTGTTGTGGCGTGGTGGTGGCGAGCGACGCCAGCGAGCGAGAGGAAGTGAAGTGAGAGAATGCGGTTTTGTCCGCGTGCGGTGTGGGCGAGGAACGGGAGTACGGGACGCAGGACGAACAGCTAATCACCCGATTCTTACTCGCACCGCAGTCCGCTTTTTTCCTTCCTCTCCTTTTCCTTTTCCTTTTCTCTTGCTAGTTGATTTATTATTGTTATTAGGGGCGGGGGTGCTTGTATACTTGTAGGTCATGCTGAGTGAAAATGACGTGTCATTTGGGACGAGAAAGCGAGAGATTATCTGGGAGAGGGGAGTAGAGGGAGCATGATATTAGATGAATTTTATGTGCCATTTTCTGCAGAGTGTGAGTAGTGATGGCCAGATGGCTCGGGGAGAGAGGGAAGTAGAGGGAGCATGATATTAGATGAAGTTTATGTAGCTATTTTCTGATTTTTTAAAAATAATATTATTTTAAAAGATATTTACAAAAATAAATAGTCGCCTTCAAAAATTACAAAACTATGTCAACTGGCGACAGAAACCTATCGCCATTTGAACTAGCGACAGGGACCATGTCCTCCCTGTCGCCAGTTGATGTATTTATCGCTTGATTGAAGCTGGCGACAGAGCTGTCGCCGATTCAATCGGCGGCGGACCTGTCGTCGATTGAATCGCGATATATCTCAACCCTAGCGATTTTATTGTCCCTATTCCACTTAGCCAGTTTGTGATTTTCATAAATTTTAAATGGTACGAAATCTGTTAGACTCGCAATAACATTTTATCATCGTCTTATGTTGTTCTACTACATTTAATTTTTGGAGAATTTAGCGAGGATGTTTGAGGTATGAACGATTCGTAAAGGGGAAGATAAGTGATATTACGATTCGCCCAGGAATTCATACACACTGATATTACAGAACTTGTAGCAGAACGTCATAACACTTAATTGAAATGATAATTCACAACATTGATAATAATATATTACTACTGTCTGTTTTCTCTCGTGGTCGCGACCTCAACGTCTCCCATGTGGACTGCCTCTAGTCGGGGCACCGGATGAGGTCCCTATGGCGACGTCCGGAATGCCGATGTCTCCTTGGTCCTGAGTATTTCGCGTGGGGCATGTCTTGAAGGTGTGCCCAGACTCCCTGCAAATGGAGCACTTCTTCGTGCGACGTCCGGCTTCTGCCTCGTCCATATCGTTCCTGATGCGTCGTACCTGTCGCCGGCCAACCTTTCCCTTGAGTCTAGCAATGTCCGCGGCTCAGATTAGTTGCTCCCAGGTGGGATGGCCAATGAAATGGCTAACAACGACGTAACCATACATCTCTCCACTCCATGTTTGCATCACCGTCTCCTTGGTGAAATAGTGAGAGAGGTACTGCTCGGGATGCTGCGCCACCATCGAACAGGCGGCCATGACATAGGAGCAGGGTCTATGCAGAAGAAGGGGCTTGTTACAAGTGCATACGCAACTATCGCGGCGGAGCATGCATTCATGGGTGATCCTCTCGCGGTTAGTCCCGCGACGTCCTTTATCCCTGCACATTATCTCGAAGCGAAGCTCCCTCGTGCCCATCTTGAATGCCCGGTGCATCTCACCCTTCTTGCTCTTCTTCTCCATGTATGCGGTGATCATGGCGGAGTAGAGTACTCATCATTGCCATGGCGGCGACGCATTCTTTGCATCTGTTAACAAAGTAGTTTGTGGTACCGCGAGAATTGCCTCCACAATACCAACCAAAGGAGGCACTGGCGCGCGCATGACCCGATGCGGACCTCGGCTAGGTTGGTTGTCATGATACCATATCGAGCACCACCCCTGTCATATAGCAGCGACCACTTCTCCTTAGGCTCGTGCTCAATCCAGTCTGAGAAGCATTTGACCTGTGCCCCTGTCTTCCTCGTGAGACTAGGACCGTCTGTGGGTAGCTGTGGCAATACTTGAGGGCACGGTCGCGTAACAGGCGGCCCTTCTCGTTGCCTCCCTTCTGTGGGTTTGGGTCTGATCGTCCAGAATCTTCCAGAGTATTTCGAACTTTCGCTGCTGGTTTCGGTTGCACAGGTGCTTGAATAGATTCATCAAGTCCTTGTTGCGGAATTGCTTATAGAAGTTTGCACCCAAGTGACTCATGCACCACCTGCTCTATAGATCTGGCCATGGAAGTGGTACGTTCTCTCCTCGTTGTAGCTGAGTTATTGCACGCAATGTGCTGCGTGCGATCATGTATGAGGCATACGTTGGGACGGTCTGCACTGAAATCCTCACATTTTTCAGAACCACGACCACTATTCGTGTTCGCTTTCAGCAACGAATGTCACGGGAAGAACTTGATTGTTTCCGTCTGTTCCTATTGCAGTCAGTATCTGGCCCTTGTACCTCCCAGTCAGGAATGTACCATCGATGCACAAGATTGGACGACAGTGCCGGAATGCATTGATACATGGACCAAAGACGAAGAATGCTCACTGTAGTACCCTCTTATTAGGCCACTTCGGATGCGTGGCATCTTGAATGTCGATATGAGTGCCGGGATTCCTGTCTTGTATGACTCGGAGTTGCCCAAGAAGGTTGTGGTAGGAATCCTCGAACGTGTCGAATCTTGATTCCAATGCCTTCTGTTTTGCCCTCTAAGCCTTTACATAGCTGATAGTGTACTGGAACCTTGCCTCAATGGCCCGAATGATAGATCGTGGCTCAAAATCTAGGTTATCCACGATCTCACCGTACATGAGATTGGCGATGAAGCCTGATGACAGGTTACGGTGGGACTGCACTGACTCAGCGACGACGTATGTGTGAGGGACCACTATGGAGCACTTTTAGTAGGTGCCCCACTTGGGCTGAAATGCATGCACGCGCCAAGGGCATCCCTCTATGCTACACTTCACGTCGTAGCATCTTGGGGTAGACTTGACGACGGTGAATGTGCACCGCACCGACAATGCCCAGAATTTGACCGCATCCTGCACGGCCTCCTTGCATTTGTACATAGCTCCTAGTCTGACCTCGCTCTGGTTGTACTCCCACGGTACACGGGAGGCTTCGTTGACAACAAGGTTCTCGAACTGGTATGTGTTCCACTCGGATGGAACCGCCTGCTGGTCCACATCATCATCGTCATCGGAAGCTTCATCATCGGACAATGCCATGTAGTCCTGGTCTTCGAGATCCATCATTTGCACTAGGACTTCCAGCTCCTCCCCCTCGTTAGCAAGCCCACTAGCTTGTCTCACTGAAGGAGGTACTTCGGCATAGTATTCGTCGACGGCATCAGCAACCCCTTGTCCTTCAGCCATTGTGTGCGCCACGCTGGAGTCACCGATTTCTTCCTCGGTGTCAGCAACTCCTACTTGTTCAGACCCCGATGCTGTAGTGGGTTTGGCATAAGCCTGGACCAGAAGGACCAATTTCCATCTCCTCTCCCTTGCCATGCTTACATACGATCGCCATGAATTTGTTCCCTTTAGTTGCACTAACTCCCAATACGTGGGCTGTCCTGCCCGGGGGGCAAGGCAACTCAATGTCAGGTCGTACACATCACGGTCCACTTAGAACGTGTGGAACAACCACCGCATCACGGCAGCAGAATGTACTGTTGCTCGGGTCTTGGTAGGGCACGTCCATTGGTGAAAATAACTCAAATCAATTCCTCGGGACCCTCCATAATAGTCCTCGCCTATAGTAAATTTTGAAATTGGCGGCGTCGGACATATTTTACGCATGCGATGTCAAGAACATTTACACGATGAACTACATATCTAGAACTAAATAGCCCACAAAAAAAGTATGTAAAACGGACTTCACTACGTAACCGTACATTACCTGAGAGGTTGGCAACTGGACGAACAGCGCTTCGCTAGCTTTTCTCCTCCTCTCTCTTGTGTCCTTGTGTTTTTCGTGAATAAAACTGAGTTCTGTGTGGAATTTTGAGGGTTCCAAGAGGGTTTTATAGGGGTCAGGGCTTGTCGCCAGTTGAAACGGCGATAGCTTCCTGTCGCTAGTTGGCGACAGGGATCTCAACCGGCGATAGGGATTTATTTTTGTAATTTATTGCGGCGGCTACTTATTGTTGTAGATATGTTTTTACAATATGTCCTGTATTGTTGTACTAAGGAGAATTTTGTAAGATTTTTTTGAGGACGATTGAGGTATTAACGATTCGTAAGTACGAAGGCAAATGATATTACAATGCGTCTGGGAATTCATGCACAAATCCCTTGGAGAACTTCTGGGAAATGACGCAACGATAAGAACATGACATTTCATCGGAGAAAGGGGTTACATGGTACGCAGGACAACGAACCGAGGACGGTACACGTATGCCTTTAGGGAATTGGAAATACATCGGATATGTGGATGAATAGGGTAGAATTACTGAGTGGAACGTGGCCACTTGCCCTTGCGGCCCAGCTCGGTGTTGTACTCCTCACCTTGCGCCTTAGCTCTCGCCGTGATGGCCCTCTTCCGCTCCCTCTCAGCCTCCCGTCGCCTCGCATGCTCACGCTCCTGCTCCTCGCGCTGCCTGTCCCGCCTACCTTGCTCGGCCTGCTCAGCTTTCAACTCTTTGAGGCGCCTTTCACGAGTCTCGATGTCCTCCCTGGCCCAGCTCTTCCGTCTCAGCAACCACCACATGTCATAAGAGTGGATCTTGTCGTCGATCCACTGGCGGAAGTCGCATAGGGGTGGCGGAGACTGCGGTGGGTAAAGAGAGTTCGTTACGCCGTTACGGGAAGAAAAAATAGCATTGTACCCTGAAATACGGTATCATTACCGGCTGCCTATCGGTGTAGTCCACAGCGTAGCTTAGGCAGCACCAATAGCGCTGCCGAATGCTCCACTCATTGGTTGATTTGACGCACTTACAGGCGTCCCGACACCAGCATAGGGGTGGCGCCACCTCTATCGGGTGCCCTTCCGGAGGTCGTTCCGCAGGCATAGGTGGGGGGCCGTGGCTCGACCCAGAATCATTGGACGTACTACGAGGCAGCTTCCTCAGATCCACCAGTTCCGGAAAAGTTTGGTGTGTGAAAGGCTGCTGACTAGCGGCATGATGGCGAGCGGTGGTCTCATGGGGAGACATCCAGTCCTTCAAAAGCTTGCAGATTTTCTCCCATTCTTTCTCCTTATCCATGTTTTCTACTTGGTGGTGCTGCTATGGAGATGTTGGATGAGTTGCGCTATATTTATAGCTAGAGCGGATGGAGCCGTGGCCGAGGCTCTCGTCTTGGTAAAACGTGCCTCGTCGGGTCACGTCCTCAGAAAAAGCTGCCTCATCGGGTCACATCGTGCAGAAAAGCTAGCTCGTTTGGTCATGTCCTCACAAAAAGCTAGCTCATCGGGTCACATCGTGCTGAAAAGCTAGCTTGTTTGGTCACGTCCTCATAAAAAACTAGCTCATCGGGTCACATCGTCCTAAAAAGCTAGCTCGTTTGCCGACGTCGTTGGGTCACATGGTCGAAAAATTGTGAAATCAAAACTCGAAAATACCATTAAAATAGTTGCACATAGAATAAAATTTACATAACTACCATTACACACAAATCAATATCTTGTGGCTTCCCCTCTTGGGGCGCACCCCGCGTGTCCCCCCGGGCCTCGCCCGTCGCTGGTGCGAGTACGTCAGCGGGTCAAGCTGCCTGACTACCCGACCCGCGCGAGTAGCCTGCAGTGGTGTCGCCAGGGGCTGCTCCTGCGTCGGCTGGGTCGAACTCGGTGCACCGTACAACTGAGAAGCCTCCACAGAGAACCGCGTGTCACGTGGGTCGCTGAAGAAGTCCTCGATGGGTGCCGATAGGTCTGCATCGTCTACCGATAATGCATCGTCCTCCCAAGCAGTTCCTGCAAAGAATTATGTTACAAACGTAATCATGGCGAAAAGGACGTTACGCAAGTAAGGTGAACATACCTGTTGGCCCGAAGATGTGCTCGGACGACGCGGCATACTCCTGGCCCGCGTACGGGTGGAGTTGAGGACCTGTAACAGAAGATCGTCGTTACTAACTTATGAGGTTCGAAATGAAGAAGAGATGTGAGCGTGTCGTACTCACCTCCGACATGTCCCGAGGTGCTCCCCCACCCTGCCATGACGACAAGCCCGCCACGTGCGGGGCAGGAGGCTGTGTCCTGCCACCTCGGCTGACCCCTCGTCCTCGGACTGGTCGGTCCACCGGTTCGGTCGGCGTGCGACCAGTCGCGGTCCGCACTCCGCGTAATGCTGCCTCCCTGATGCGCTGCAGGATCCCTCTGGTCTCCCCCGGCGTCATGTGCTGCGCTGAGTCTACCAACTCGATAATCTCTCGGTGAAGATCCACCTGCAGAAGTAATCAACCAATTGTAAACCTAAGTCTGTCAAATTAAATATGAAATAAGGACGATTGAATACATACACAGCAGTGGAAAGAGGAGTCTGGCTGGGTGGGGTACGTGTCCGACGTCGCGGCCTCATGTCGAGGAGGGTCGACCAAGACCCAGACGCACCGAAGCCTCGTCCGAGTAGCGTACCACTCCATGTACTGACCGTACGTCTCGGGGTCGTAGGGATCTTGCCCACACTGGATGAAGTCGTCGTGCGCGCCACTCCAACCCTCGACCCAAGGGGTCATCCTATCCAACCAGGACATCGTGCCACGAACTCCCTTCCTAGTGTACCTGTGGACGGCAAAAAAAATTATTTGGTGGGGATGTAACACACATTGTACGAAAGAAGTAAAAGTGAACTTACGCATGTACGTGCGTCGCCACCCTCCTCCCCCCCAAGGGGCTGGGACCTCCTGTCGCAGACCGAACTGGCGCATGACCCGCTGCACCTGGTACTCCTCCACGAAGATATCATGCACCAAGGCACTCCGCGTGTACCAGTACACGTAGTCTCGCGTGCACAGCACCGACAGTCCTCCGAGGGCGCGCGCGGTCACCCTCTCGTCAGTGTACGGTCTCCAGATGATGCGGTCATCGGTCAGCTGATTGAACATTGCCACGTACTCCGGGTAGGACCCGTGCGAGGTGATCGGCGTGAAGATGACCTGTGCAATAGAACACCGCAAACTAAGCACACGAAATAGTGATTACAATACGAAAAAAATAAATGAATATGAAACTAACCCGTCGGCGGCACCACACAGTGCCCATGGTCGGCCGGTCCAGGTCATCCTGCGGGACGTACAAGCTCTCCTCGTACGCTCCCAAGTCCAGCTGTGGCCGTCCGATCTGAAAATGCTCCAACGGCCACAACTGCAGTAGAAGCGGGCATCCCGAGAGGATGGAGCGCCGTCGCGACGCTAAGCGCGCGTCGCCGGTCGCGCGACGTCGCGCGCGATCTGGCCGGACCACGCGTACTGCGGGATCTGGTCGATCGGCGAGTCCGCCACCTCACGCACGTACCGGATGTAGTGCTTGTCGATGCTGTCGCCGTGGGAGCCCAGGAACATGACCCACCCAAACAACCACAGCAGGCAGACCTCCAAGTGCCTCCTAACAGCGACGTCCCCTGCGTTCTGCGCCATACGCTCGGGCTGCAAAAAGACACGTACACGTCAGCAAGGTTCACATACGAATTGTTGCAAGAGGAAAATAGTTACGAAGACTTACGTAGAACTGACAGATCCACTTTAGCGTCGGCCCGTGTGGGCTGCTGAACTCCACGTACCCGCTGCCCGGCGGCAACACATCGTGGAATCTTGCTAGGAGGCCCGTGCGCCACGTGTCCGGGACGTCGTGCGCCGCCATCGGAGCGCCTGCGCGGGGCAACCCAGTCAGGTAGCTCACGTCCTGCAGCGTCGGCGCCATCTCCCCGCACGGGAGGTGGAACGTGTGGGTCTCTAGCCTCGGCGGTCAACGGCGCCGTCGGCAAGGCGGTCGTATGGAAACGCCAGGCGCACGGCCAACGCACGCTGGTCCTAGTCGTCCTCCCACGTCGCATCCACCATTCTCGCTAGTGGAAGGAGGCCTGCCACTCTCAACCTGCGTCAAAACGATTAAGAACAAATATGAGTCCACGCAAAATAATCAGACCGCGATTGAGTGCATGGTACTGAGGTGCATCGCCCTCCGGGAGGAGCACGGTACTAAGGCGGCTACGATGACGCACGTTAATCACCGGGTCAAGCAACTCGTAGTGACTCGTGTCTGCCATACCTGAAAATGCAGCAATAAACAAAGTTCATATTTTTTTCATGCATCTTTACATAGCCTATGTAGCAACTACGAATTTTCTTTACAAATTCAATACATGTCATGCTATTTTTCTAGTTTAAATGGTATTTTCGACACTAACATGATATTTACCGCGCTCTAACACAATAATAACTGCGCACTAACAATAATACTCCGGATTTTCTTTACAATTTTAAAACGTTGTCATGCAATTCTTCTAGTTTAAAAGAGAATTCCTGCATTAATAATATAACTATTGCGGTCAACCAACGCTATACTCAATTCTATGTCGCCATTCTATGTCGCTACACAACTCAAAATATGTACTACACAATTTGTCTACATTTATCTAACCTACTCAATTCTATGTCGCTACACAACTCAAAATATGTACTACACAATTTGACTACATTTATCTAACCTACTTAGTTCTATGTCGTTATTCTATGTCGCTACACAACTCAAAATATGTACTACACAATTTTACTACATTTATCTAACCTACCCACTTCTATGTTGCAATTCTATGTTTGCTAACCTACAAGGTTTTGACATAACGTACACAGTTTCAGAAAAATGTACCTGCAAGATGATCGATCGAAACTGATGCTCTGTCAATCTCTCTCCTCCGCGACGAACCGGCAGAGTTTCGCTACTTTTTTTCTCTCCCTCTCGACCTCTCTCTTGTTTTTTTCTGGAATTAAAATGAATCTGGATTGATTTTTTTGCGGTTTTTATAGTCGGGTCCCTGTCGCGAACTGGCGACAGGGATCTATCGCTAGTTGAACTGGCGACAGGGACCTTGGGCAGGTCCTTGTCGCTAGTTCAACTGGTGATAGGTAGTTGGACCGGCGACAGGGTGGCGACAGGGACATATTTTTGTAATTTTTGGGGGTGACTATTTATTTTGTAAATATCTTTTAAAATAATATTATTTTAAAAAAAAATTCACCATTTTCTATAGAGTGTGAGTAGTGATGGTCAGATGGGTTGTGCCAGTCGGGCCGACCCAAAGAACGACACTGTTGACCCGACCCGGGCACAGCACAAGCGTTCATTCCATGTTTGGGTTCGTACTCCAGCACGATGGACCGGCCCGACACGGCACACACAATGTCGTCTTTGGGCGGACACGGCCGGCCGGCGGCGAAGCGATTAAGGCACGAGGCGAGGAGAGGATGGGAAGCGCGCGGCGGCGATAGGCGAGCGCGCGAGTAAGGAGGCGCGCCGCCAGGCGCGAGCAGCGGGCGGGAGGCGGCGGGCGCGGGCGCGAGCGAGCGGCAGCGCCGGCGTGGCGCATGGGGAAAAAGGAGGCGGTGAGCGGGCGGCGCGACACGTCAAGCGTGCCAACACGTTCACGGTGTTTGCACTGATGGGGCCCAAAGACGACAAGACACGACACGGGGAAAAACTACCATTGGGGCCCGTTTGGCACAGTGGGTCATGCCCGACATGGCACGACACGGCTCATTTGGCCCGATTAACGAGATAACGTTCGGATTTTTCAGAAATCTGACCTTTTTTTGGCTGTTGGGGGCTTCAAAAATAGTAAAAAAAAACAAATGTTTTCTATAAATAGCCACCATACCCCCCCTCATTCAGCACTGGTCCATTTCTCAATCTTTCTTTCGAATTTTGTTGTGAAAATTTAGATTCCTTGTGAGATAGTTTGGCAATATCCAAAAAAATTGTACCAAATTTTGAAAAATTCATATTTCATCAGCAAGTCAACAAAAGAGGTACAAGACTATTTTTCCATATTTTTATTGTTATTATTTTTTATGCTAAGATGAAAGAAATAATAGTGTAAGTTTCGATTTTGCAGTTTTATGGGAAATTATGATAGCTTTGTTCTTGTTGATTACGGACTTTGACTGAAGGATATTGCATCCATGGAGAATGTCATTGCCTCAAACCAACCAGAGTTGTCGTTTAATTGCTTATGATGATTTACCTTTAGGCTTTGGGGAGTCTACAACTTTCGAAACTTACACTAGGACTTCACATAATCATATATTTCCTACCATTTCTAGGCATACAACAACTAGGGGTCTAGTTAAATACAATGATGAATGCCGTGATAAATTAAAGGAACTATTTAATACGTGAATATTTTCGGTAGCACTGACCTCGGACATATGGAGTGGTCGGGCTAGGGAGGATTATCTTAGTGTAGTTTCTCATTGTGTTAATGACAACTAAGAAATAGAGAAAAGAATTATAGGTTTTAAATTAATTGATGTAGCACACACGAGTGTGAATATTGCGAACTGTATTATCAAAGTCATGGAAGAACTTGGTCTTACAAATAAAATATTCTCAATTACTTTAGACAATGTTGCTTCAAACTCTAGGGCAATGGATATTCTTACTCCAATGTTGAATACATACGTCGATTCCTTCTTGGTACATCAGCGATGCACTTGTCATATTATTAATCTTATAGTAAAATGTGGTTCGAAGAAGTTGACTTCGTATATTAAAGCTTTTCGCGATGCGATATATTTCTTGAATAATTCTAACGTAAGAATAGCAATATACAAGAACTTCTGCAGGGCAATGGGTGTATGTCCAAGAAAATTTGGTTTGGACACACCGGTAAGATGAAACTCTACTTACTTGATGCTTAAGAGTCTTTTACCATATAAAAGCATTTTTTCTGTTGTTTTTATTCAAACGCACTATCAAAGCCCTGACGGTAGTATACTATTGACTGAGCAACATTGGATCGTTGCTAAGAAGATACTTTAGTTTTTTAGAAAATTTTTATGTAGACAATATTTCTTTGTCCGCAGTGTATTATCTAACATCTCCTATAATTGTGAATACTATTATTCAGATTGCTACTTAGTTAAAAATGTATGAAAATGACATATTTTTACGAGAGGCTATTATTGCTATGAAAAGTAAATACCTTAAATATTAGAGAGAAATTCCTTTCCTATATGCATTTGCATTTATTTTAGATCATAGAGCTAAAATTCAATGATTTGCTAATGTTCTTGATCTTCTTAGTGATGTTACAGGCCTAGACTATTATAACTATTTTTGCAGATGTTCGTTCTAGATTTACTGATGTTTTTCAAAGATATAGAAATATGTTTCAGGGAGTTCGCTTGCAACGACCTCCACTACCACCCACCTTAGGTAACAAGATAAATTTATGAGGCAAGATCTGGGGTCTAGGTTCTTTCTCCAGGTCCAGGGGTTCTTCTACAATGACACCTTTTCAACCAAGACCAACCTCTCATCCAAGGAGTTTTGAACTATCCAGCTATTTTGACAATGATATGGTGGATTTCAACTCAGAAGACTTCAAAATTTTGCAATGGTGGCATACTCATAAGTTAACATATCTCGTGCTATCCATACTTGCACGTGATGTGTTAACTATTCCTATCTAGACGGTTTCCTCCGAGTATGCTTTCAGTCTTTCTGAAACAATATTAGAGGAGAGAAGAACACATCTCATAGGTGAGATGATGAAGATACTTCTAACTGTGAAGGACTAGGAACAAACTGATGCACAGACACAACACTCTATAGAAAATCTAGAGTTATCGGAGGTGTTCAGAAATATGTACCTAGATAACGACACTTCGAACATGGATGTATATAGAGCTATAGGTTGTACTCTTTTTCCTTTGCCAATGTTTTCTCATATTTAGTTTTTACTTGGTAAAGACTTTAACGAGGTAGTCATTTAAATATTAATAAAGCTCTTTATTATATTTTCAATATCTTTGTCTCGTTTTTTACAATTCTCATCATGTATTTCTGAATCCTACACAATTTTCTGAATTGTTTGGATTTGTTTTTTTTTTATTTTTGGGCCGAAATGGGCTAAGCGACCAGCCACAGTCCATCGGGCCAATCGTACCCGGGCTGGCCCAGCACGACCCGAAGTGCTGGTGTGTTGCGCCTGGTCGTTAGGGGTGCAAGTTGGTAATGGATAATCCGAAATATCCGACATCCGAATCCGATAAAATCCTTATATGATATGAATTTCAGCATCCGAATACTCAATCGAATTCGAATACGGTATGGATTTCAGCATCCGAATACTTAATCGAATTCGAATATGGTAGGGCACACCAGTCAAATTGGTCGAATATCCGAATGATTTCGGCGTAATAACACTCGTCGGTACTCCCAAAATGGCCAATTGCGGTGCGGTGTGCCATGTATCCGATGGTGCATCCTCTTATGGCTCGGTGTGGCCTAGCGAGAAAGATGTGCGCCTTACGCTTTGGGGCCACTCGGTGCGATGCAGTGCGCCCAATAGCGCAAAGACAGACTAGTGGAGGCGCTTGTGCGTGTGTGTTGTTATTTTGGAACTGGATGGTGCATGTAGGAACTAACATATATTATGCCCTCTTGTTATGTCATCAATTAATCACCACACGGTTGGATTAGTGGTGGTACTATAATGTTGCTCTCATGAAACATTGCCTCTAATAGTTATAGTCATCTAGTGAGACGTTTTATTAGCTCTCATGATACAATTGCAATGCTCCAGAAAAATCCTTTCAATTTGTTCTAAAACATGAAAGACATTTGAATTCGATCGAATTAAGTCCAAAATCCTATTCGAATTTGTATTCGGTGCACATTCGATTCGAATTCGAATTCGGTGTACATCCGATTAACATTCGAATCCGACTAAAGTTATATGGAAACGAATATGGTTTGACCAATATCCGATTCGAATTCAACCGTTTACACCCCTACTGGTCGTCACCCCGACCCGTGGGCTGGCACGAAGTGCGAGGCATAGCTTTGCTATGTCTATATACTCTACATCACTTAGGAATAACGGTAAGATATAACTATTCTAATATGTAGTGTCTGTCAATGGGTCCATTCAATAAATATGCATATTCTCACACGTTTCTCTCTCTCCTTATGGGTGCATTAATGTTGTGACACCACGAACAATGTAGCTAGAAACAACTCTCACCCCTAATACGAGTTTTTGTTGTGTCTTAGTGATTGGATTTTGTGCTCAAGCTATGTCTCATACAAGACAGTGCTTCCCTCTGTCTACTTTAATTTATCCTCCACATAAACATCAATCCTAGGTGGTATGTTGAAGGCATCACTTATGTAGGAGAGTTGAGAGTGCCCTAGTGATATAAGACCCACTTGAGACACGCCAATTTTTGGGTTTCAAATACGTCCTAAGGACAAAGATATCAGTTAGTTCTACGAGCAATAAGTGTAAACAACTTTTTGTCTGTAACTCTATGAATATTTTCTTTCTAATAGCAGAGAGATCGGTGGCCTCTGGGAGCGTCCACATTGGATTATTTTTTTACAAAAACCCCCCTGAGATTTTCAGAATCACGTCGAGGTCCCATTTTGGCGATCGACAGCCGTCGGATCGCGATCGTACGACTGGATTCGAGTGGGTGCATAGCCATCGGATCGCGCCTTCAGAACGGATGGCCCAGATGTGCCCACCCTACCTCCATAACCCTGGACGTAGGATCCCCCACTCGTGCGTCGCACTCGCCCGCCTCCCTCCCTTTCTCCGCAGCCCGCGTCATAGCCAGCTATAGTGTGACGGCACAACGCCTCGTGATCGCCTCCGCCACCCTAGCCGTCGCCCTCGAGATGGCCTCCTCTCTATTGTCGCTAGCGTCACCCGTCGCCGTCGCACTCGCACGCCATCATCTCCTCCCCTTCTCCCCTCTATTGCCACCATCGTTCATGCACGCGCAAAAAAAGCCTCACGCTTCTACACGCCTTGTCAAGTCACCGCCACCATTGCTCTACCCGCTCCCTCTAGATCTGGTCCCCTCACCACCTCCTTCCCCTCAGCTCCCCCCATCTCGCTTCTTTGCCTCCGTCACCCTAGCTGTCGCCCTTGAGATGGCCTCCTCCCTGCCGCCGCCCGTCGCACTCACCTCAAGTAGTCTCGGCGAGGGCCAGTGTCCGTGAGTGGAGCCGAAGCCGGCCATGGCAAGGGCGTGGCCCTCTCTATTCTTTCTATTGCATCGCCTTCCCTCCCACCCATCGTCATTTTTCGTCAGCACGGAGACCGACAGCGCCCTGCCATCGTATCTAACACACCTCACATGAACACCCTGGCGAGGTCATCATGATTTCAATTGTGATTAGACTTACAAATTGATCCACACCGTCTTCCTTCAGATGGGGTGAATAGACATATATGTTGTTCATTTTTGTTGCTATGCCATGGATCTGTGAGTTAATTCAACTTTTGTTATTGATTTTTCCTTCGATGCAAAGAGTAGATCGCCCGAACAACTCTCACTACAGTATAGGGGTTTATTCAGATGTTTAGTCTTTTGGTTGGCCATCAAACGTCCAAATTTCAGTTTGCTACACTAGTAAATGCTTGCAACCTTCTGTACAACATTGTTGCCAATCGTTCGTATCATATTTTTTTTAATTCATTTGGTGTCCACTGATATTGAATGCATCATGTACTACAAAAGGATGGTATCATCTGACACTACTACTAATTTTAGTATGCAAGCCTAATTTATTAAACAATCTATTAGTGTTATTGATTCTTCCTCTTATATGCACCAATGTTTTACTATCCAACAATTGACTAGGAGAAATAGACAGGTAGTAAAAATGTTTCGTTCATCAATCTTTGGATTATGAGGTAACATTTGATCGTGTCCTATTTTTGGCCCATTCAACGTTTAGTTAATCTATTATTACTACTAACATAGGTTGTTTTTCCCTGGATTTTTTTGCAGGTGTTGTACGTAATAAAAAAAAATTAACATGTTGTTGAAATGCTGTAGGTAAAGCATCTAAGGATTACAAAACAAAGGCTTATACAGTTGCCATTGGAGGTGATCAAGCAAGCAAATGCCACATCTACCAGACATGTAAGCTTCCTTGCATCTTCCATTTCCATATGAAAGATCTAATTCCCCCACTAGACATGAATGTTTCTAACAATGCCATTTGCTATTTGCTATTGCTGATGAGATCATATCATGTGCTCGAGCTTTCCCTTCGTCTCATTAATGATTAATTATAAGTTGGGTCTCCCCTGTTGTTATATGAGACTACCATCACTGCTGCCTTTTCTTGGTTGATAATATGACTCAGGAATGTGTTGTTCTATCCATGCAATAGGAATGGATGTCCTTAACCAAATCTCACTTTTTTTACAGTTGTGGAAAAAACTAAAACAAATCATACATGCAACTAAATCAAGATACAACATTGTTGATACATGTTCATTATGCCAAGCTAAAGATATATGCATAGAGTTAATCATCAACATCTTTTTGGTTTTCAAATGGGTCACATGGAAGTTCAGGGAAAGATCCTGTAGTTTTAGTTTGCCAGTTAATCTCTTTTTGCCCTTGATGTCTGCTCCGCTAGCTGTTGTTGATGTTAGACTTAGATTATCGGGTTAGTAGTGAGACGTTGCCTCGAACTGCATTTGGTGTAATGGCTTATGTTTTTAGTCATAGGTCTGGTATGAGTAGTGCACATATCATAATCCTGATACTCTTTTAATCCTATACAATATTATTATCTCTTGCCTTGTTCTTATATTTCTATGTGCTAGGGGATTTTGTTGTATTGCTTCACAGACAACTAAAAATGCTACTTGCTAGTTGAGGTAATAATTCGTTCATCCTTTTGTAGAAATTGCACATGTCATTTTATATTTTGGAAATTTCGATCAATGGTAGTCTCTTTATATCGAGTTCTTAACGGTTAGTCCATTCTATTGATCTTATTTTCGCATAGTAATGTTGTATGGTTGAAAAGACATCAATACATTAGCTTCTAAATAGTCATTGCTGAAAGACAATGCACTTTTGCATGATTAATTATTGTCGGTGATGTTACAACGACCAAGATCCCGCATCAAAGAACCAGGGTAAAGTTTTCTGTATCACACATTATAACATAAGGCAATCAATTATGTTTGTAAGCATGGAATTTTAGTAGACATCTTATATAAAGGCTGACATAGATCATGTTTTTTTCCTTCATAGTTTAGATTTGGGATCTTAGATACTATTTCCTTGTTTTTAGTAACAAAAAGCTCCACGATAACTATTTTTGTCTGTTGGCAGTATCCACATTTGACCTAGCATTGATCAAATCAAGGTGTGTTATCTATGTCATGGTCAGGGTCCTCTCTTATACTTCAAATGTGTTTATCATTTGCCTTTTTGATGCTATATATACATATTCCTCACAGAGGATATTCTAGATGATGTTGTATATACAGATTCCACATGTATGCTTTGTTCCTTTTGTTGAGCTTCTTGTGAATGTTGTCCAAATTCTCTGCATGTCATAGTATGGATGTTGAGTACCCAGGATTCCCGTGTATAGCAATTATATATGCATTATACATACTCCTCTTGGGCGACGGTGCGCGCGACCCTGTGGGCGTTGAGACGGAGGAGGGGGAGGAGCAGGGCCGAGCGGAGAAGAAGCGGCTGTCGTGGGAGGTGAGGGAGGGGAATGGGGGAAAAGCGGAATGGAGATGGCGTGGGGGCGCGAGGAGAGGATGAAGAACGAACGAGGTGTGCTGGGAAGATGGAGGACCAACACGACGTGGGCACGTGTGGCGATCTGAGGCAGCGAGAGTCGAGCAAGGCCGGATCCCCCATCGGACGGACGCGGACGTAGCCGAACAGAATTCGACGGCGCATAAAAAAATAGTGACGTGGCCACTCTCCCCTCAGCCCCTTTCTGCCTCCTTTTATATGGAGAGATAGTCCAAGATACTAGGATGGTATCATGTGTAAAAATAGTGAAGTCTTTCGATTTTATGCATGATTGTATTATACTATTATATAGATAGTTAAATACTAACTGACGGCTACACACACATGCTACAACCTGTGTAGCGTGTGTTCAATACTAACTGGCGCTACGCTCGTGTCTTTTGCCTGTACATGGTGTAGCGCGTGTTTCTATCTAGTAGCACTAAACATCGCTCATTCGCTGTTGAATCGTCAGAACACCAACATTGCTAGCAACATTGTCACATGACAAGTTCCAAACAGAGTGCCTATTTGGTATTTGAAACGACCCTATTTTTCAAACAGGGTATACTCAGTTTACGCAACCGTCCAGGATTTCGACTACAGACCGGATGACACCAAACCTGCTTATGAACATTTAAAAAAAATTAATTTGATTGAATTATGGCCTAACGGCTATTTTGCAGCAACAAAATCGGTATCTCAAGTCCAAGATTTAACTTACATTCAAAAAACCAAATAGCCTCCACAGGAAAGCTCGAGTGCGGTCGCAACCCTAGCATGATCTCCAAAATGCCCTTCAATCTTCTGATACACCTTCTGATGAAAATTTTGCAAGATTGAGTACACAACATAACCAACAAGCCACATAGAAAAACTATTTAACTATATGCCAGGAGTTCAATTGATTGTTGAAGGTTTACTATATCAGGTATATGTGGATGCAATATTTGAGTTAAAGTAGTTTATCTTTAAAATAGTAAAATCACACTAATATAACATCAGGGGTTTACTCAACAATTGTAATTACCATCTTAACATCTCAAAATTTTTACTTATGCCTCATATATTGGAATCACCTATGAACATAGCTTCATTAACCGGAAGCACAACGTATCCGAATACCATTAATTATACTCTACAGAGTTGCCCAACGTTACCCAAAAGATACCTTATACTCATAGTGTCATGCAATATACACACAACCTGATAGCGTGCGACTGAGTTGAGATAACAAAACATTTTCACTACTCAACCTTTCTAGCCTTTACCGGGTAGGTTCAAGGTCAATACAGCCATCAGGAAACCACCGACCAATGGTGGAGTGTGCGGTCTGATGGTGACTGGTCCATACTGTTGTGTAGTTCAGCGAGTGCCTTGACCGGCCCACTCCTGACTCACTCCCACTCCACGGCTGCTCTATACAATAAGAGCAGTTAACATCATGTAGATATTCAATCAGAAGAGCAGTGTACTGAGCTAATTTAGATATACCAAACTCGTGGTTGAGCGATTTTTGTGTCTGTTATTTGGCAAAAGGTTCTTGTCCTCTTACCTGTCTCTAGTGAGGAAATAGACCAACACCAACTCATGGTTGTCCACCTGCTTAGTCTCACATTCGACTCACTTTTGTCAAGTATTTTGGGTTGTGTATTCTCTTGGTCTCAACCCTCAACTATCCACCAAAATCATTGGTGGATCGCCAATACCCTTTTCCAGAATTTATAAATACATTGTATGATAACACCGAATATTTATTAATATTTTATGTATCTTAAATTTGTCAAGGTGAATAAAAGGAATAAGTGGTTGTGTATGTGGGGTGTTGGGTTTTATCTACTCATTATGGCATTAAAAAGTATTATTTCAATACAGAAGTAATTGACATAAATATGATAATGAAAGTAATAATAAAAGTACATAAAATATAGGCTCAAAATGATCAAATGAATGCGACTTGCCTCCATATCCGCAGTCCTTGATCGGATTTACCTCTACTATCTTGATCGACTCCTTCTGTAGCTTGATCAACAAATTTGGGTTCTAACGTGGAAGAGAATCAAATAAATAAATCTGAGCTCAATAAGAGGCGAGTTGGGAACAACATGAAATAAATAAATTCAAAAAGAATTGAAAATAAAGGTGGTGAGGTGGTTTGGATTTATTTGGTGTTTGATTTGGCTAAACAGAGTAGAAAATGGGTTTCATGGGCTCGAAACGGTTGAAATGGACATATAATGTCTTATTGGGTCTGGGATGAACAGTGTCAGGTTCGGGTGAATAGTGCTGGGTTTAGTACTATTCATTATCATGTTTGGGTTGAACAATAACAGGTCTAGTGAATAGTGTCAGGACAAATACTATTCATGACAGGTTGGGTTTGATGAACAGTAGTGGGTTTAGGTCGGTAGCTATTGGGCTGCATAGTGAACAGTGTTGGGCTCAAATGACTTTTGGGTTTACATGGCGGTCCAAGTGGTTTTTTTGGCCCAGTTCAACCTTCGCCCGAAGGGATCCCAACTCCCTTCTTTCTTTTTTTTCTCGCTGGCTTGCTCTGTTTTCTTTCTTTCTCTCTGGCCAACAGTGGCGATGGCGATTGCGGCGACGAGTGGTGTAGTGAGAATCAGTGAGACGAGGGCAACCCATTCTGGGCACTTACACGAGATGAGGTGGCTCGGGAATGGTGTGGTAGTGGTGGCGGCGCAAGACCAGAATAGGTGAATGGTGCGACGACACTCCGGCAATGCTCCGGCCAAGGCGGTCGATGCTTGAGCACTAGTGGGCCAAGGGGAGTATGACGGTGGCGGATCTTGGGGTGGCCCGAAGCAGAGTGGCGGTGTGAGCCGTGGGCGGCGGGAGCCATGGCACACGGTGGTGGCGAGCTAAGGGTGGCGGCGTGGAGCTTGGAGCTCGGGGATGGGTTCAAGGTGGTGAGGGGATGCTAGGGGTGGGCTCAATTTAGAAGAAGGAGGGAGATGGTGAATTGGGTGGCGGCTCACCATAAGAGGAAAGAAAAGGGCGGCAACGATTGGGACGATGTGGCTAGAGAAGAAGAAGAAGATGGCCTCGGTGCGGGATGGTCTGAAGGGAGGAAGATGGAGGTGCGGCTAGCTCCAGCTTTATACGCGCGAAAAGGCAGTGGCAGCAGAGAGGTGGTGGTAGCGGGCTTCGCGCGTGGATGGTGGTGTGGACGGTTGCTCGCAATCGGCACCGGGGAAGGGGGAAGCTGGTGGCGGGGTGGCGTGGTGGCGCGGTGAGCACTGGCGTGGGCGAAGGTGGTGGAAAAAGTTGACGAGGACGAAAGTGATGCGATGGCGAGGTGGTGACTAGTGGCGTGATGCGAGAAGAAGAAGAAAAGAGGAGGAAAACGCACAGGAGAAAAGGTGCTTTCGGGCTGGAAAAGCGGAATTCCGAAAGAGGAAAGCAGAAAAGAGGGAAAACTTTCCAGATTGGGCAATAAATCCGAATTCAAACCAAACTTCAAATGAGTTTTAAAAACTTGAAATTTTGGGTCTTTTCAGTATTCTCGTAGAAAACCCTTTATATAATTTCACATAAATTCTGAAGGTTTTGTTTATCGTAAAATTCATACATTTAAAATGGCTCTGCTCATCGAGAATTCAACATGGGACACAATTTCCATTTCATCCCAAGGCAGGTAATTGCTCTAGTTGAGTTCTCCTTTTTACAGAATTGGTAATTAGTTGAAGTATAGGTAATTAGTTGAGTTGAGTGTACCATGACGAGAGGAGCGGACGGGCGACGTATAGGTATTAGGTAAAGGGTATTGAATAGGTAGCCAGCTAGCCGCTACGGGTACCAAGCCTAGTAAAGCGGAAACGGATTCTCTACATTAGAGGAGCACAGTGACATGCATTAGGGCATTGCCTCTACCGTACGATCCAAAATGAATGGTCTAGATCAAGCGCTACAGCACTAAAGAGCACAGTAAAATCGCTACAGCATTTTCGCTGTAGTGAACATGCACTGCTTTCACAATGATTGGAATACACTGTTCATACAGTATTCTTTGCAGTACCAATAGAGAATCCAGATCCTAGTAAAGCAAAGGAGCATAGGTATCCAAAAGGGCAGCTTGCTATCTCATAATAACTCCATGGGTCTCATCAGAAATGTTTGATGCTTCTTGAGGCTTCTTTGGTGACCGTGAAGTCACCAAATGAATTGCCGGGTAGATAGATCAAATCCAGACGCTAAAATAGCGGTCTGATCAAATAAGGGATCAAACCATTCTTAGAAAGATGAAAGAAAAGCTCTAACTTTGTTCAATCAGTTGAGTTTTCTACTATCACACACACATACACATATATAGGAAAATGGTATAGTACTCCTGAGAGTACGTACTCCCACTTCTCATATAGCACTTAAATCGTATGATAATACATCTTTATCAATTCGAGCATGCTCTAATAATGATTACAAGATAGTCCGAAGTGAGTTCCATGAAAAATTTCATTAAAATTCACTTTTTATAGCAAAATCCGTATATATACTTTATATATATATATATATGAAAAAGTGTATATAGCAAAAATAAATAGCTCCAATGAAAAAATTTCAACCAAGTCGCATTTGAGTATACTATAATTGGTATTTAAGTATACTGAAAATGATAAATAAGTATAATATATTTGTTCAAATGATATATTCAAGTGAGAGTATATATATATATATATATATATATATATATATATATATATATATATATATATATATATATATATATATATATATATATAGACACACACACGGCCCCTTAGGCGAGTTTAGTCACCGAAGGCACCACAAACGAAGCAAGTCGCCTCTTTTCTGCAGATCTCCTCAAGATTACCCCCCCCCCTATAGAGCGAAAGAGCTGCCCAGTAATCCCTAGGTTGCAGTAGCTAGCACATCCGGTCGTTAACTCCTCGCTAGCTGTCGCCGTTTCTAGAGATAGCTATCCAAGGGGGTGCAATATACACAAGGTCTAAGCCTTACATAGTTTTCTTTGTCTCCTCGATACCCCTCATTCTTGTTCTTCCTCTGTAATAGCAGCCTTTCAAGCCCCGAGCAAATTGAGTGCTTAGCACTAAATAGTAGCACCACTTCTACATGACACATATGGCACGGGCTTATTTAGGCACAACCTGTTGGTGTTGGCCCGATAAGTTAAACATGTCGTGCTTTGTCAGCCCGTGGGCTTAGCCGCCAACCTAGGCACAACACAGTGAGCTCACGAGTCGTGCCATGTTAGTCCGGGTACAGTTAGCTCAACGGACCAGAATCGGCCCGTTTAGCCCATCTATAAAAAGGGCACCGGTGGCTGCCATACCCGTCGCTGCCTCCTCCTCCTCTGCCGCCAAACACAGTACTATATGTGCGTGCCGCTAGACCCAGGCCGCGACCTAGGCACGGCAAGCTACGTCGGGCCAGGTCAACACGACCTGTTTACGTGTCAAGTCGTGTCGTGCCTAAGCTGAGACAACAGTGTCTCAGACAGGCTCGACAGACACGGCTTATTTGGACAGGTTGCAAAGGAGGGGTCCCTGGCGGTGGGGGCCGGAGCTCTGACCGACGAGGCGACCCAGAGGTTGCTGAGCTGTGCTGTCCCCGTACTCGGAGTCCTCTCCTCTCCTCTCGATGCGACCCTTCCTCCCATCGGCCAAACCAACCGCCTGTCTTTACCCTGCCGAACCACTGCTTCAGCTTTAGCTGGTAAAAACACGCCTAAATATGCCGTTGCCCAAGTGAAAGTATTCCGATGGCATTGAGCATTCCAGCTTCTCTTCGCTAGAAATGTAACGTACCACCCGTACCAGTTGCTCATAAATGTTAAATTCGTAGAGTACTTGTCCCGGAAATCGACCAAAAACCGAGACTTAGGCCAGTCTCAGTGGGGGTTTCATAGAGTTTCATGGACATTAAATACGCTGACATGACACTGTATTGATGAAGAGAGAGATGATAAAAGTTTCATAGGAGTAGAGAGAGTTTCATGGGGATGAAACTCTTCTGCACTGTTTCCAAAATATGGGTGTGTTGGAAACTGGGACATAAAACCTCCACTGAGACTGGCCTTAGATTCCCCTTAACGTCCCTTTCAGGCATTAATGAACACTAACCGCATAATGCAATGGTTAGTTGAGAGGCGAGAAGCATTTTTCTGGAGCACCATCCGACACCGGATAGACAAAGCTGAATGGATCACTGGCAAGTCTCCAGTATCCATATGATTTTTTTTGGTGTTTTGCCCCCCCAAAGCTATTGTAAACGAGAAATCAGGCCGACCAAGCCATCATAACTGCGCAAGGCCCCAACAGCCTGAGATTGGTGAGGAGAGAGCGCACGCAATCAATCCGTGGACACCACAAACGCCCACTTGCACATTTAACCATGTGAGGGTCTCTTGTTTTTCACCTCGCTACTGCTGCTACGTTTCACTTCCAAGTTCCAAGCTCCATGTGCGTGTAGACGCAAGAAACAACTATGGTAGCATCCTCATCCTAGGCTATATGTAGTTACATACTGACCGGACCAGCAGCAAAAGAGATGTACAACCTGGCCCAAGAAACTCAGCACCTGCAGAGACAAGTAGGTAAAGCAGCAACTTGCGGCCAGTGAAACGACGTGGGGAAAACAAGTGTTTCTGTTGCAGTTAAGGTTCAGACTTTCAGACAAAGTTGGATCGAAGAATCCAACAACTAAGCCCCTTTTGCCCAATCAGATATACTGGATGCTTCAATTGCGTCCTTTGTTTTGCTATCTTGATAAGAACAGCAAATGAAGAGTAACTAGAATCAGGGTCCACTAGATCAAAAGAGCTTCTGGGTCCAATAGAGAAAAACAAGGCCAGTATCACTATCACTGTTCTGACAACGATAACGCAAATTCGGCAGGAAGCAAGCTTTCCACATAACAAGGGGAAGGTTACAGCATCCCATGACCAACAGCTCTATACAATGTTAAAAAAAAAAACAGAATGGAGATCCTAAAGGCAAAAAAAAACTATATTTTACATACAATTATTAGGCAAGGGAAAGGCTAGAAGCACAAGAATCTGCACAGAAAGGTAAAAGTTCTCAAAATGCTAATCACTCATGAACTATCTCATGTACAAGGGAAAACAGGACGATGACAGCAACCATTAGTACGAGAGAGATCAAGTAGTCAGAAGTCCAGGCTCTATCACCTTACTTGCCGGGGCTTTGTCCCTCTGCTCTACGTAGGCAGATGGGAACCAGCCAGCCTTCCCCTTGCATTCCCCTTCCGACCACCCATTTGAAGCCACCTGTGAAGACAGACAAAGAGTGCCTAGTTAGCATTCCGATCCCCTCTGTCCACTCTTAGAGAAATAAAAAACGACAAAGGGGACAATTATATGCTGCCTTGCATCTGTTCATATTCTTGCAGCGGCTACTGAATTAACAGTAGGATGCTGCCGTTGCGAATTATAGATGATTTCTTACTCCAGAATTTGGTCATGAGAACTCCCACGACATGGATAAAAACTAACAGAACAGAAAAGTCAACGCTAATGCAAACCATGTGTACCTGTCGGACCACAACATAATCACCCACAGAAATACCGAGCTCACCATCAGACTGAGCATCAAATGGATGGATTACCTGCACAACAACCAAGTCGCAAATTGTTCAGCTTGTACAATAATGCATTGGTATGTTATGTATGTTATGAATATTGTGTGTATATTGAAGAGGCCCAATGGGCAATATATATAGGGTGTACAAGGGTACAGATAAGGAAATATAAAAAACTCCCTATTCTATCTGTAACACCCCCCACCCCCGCAAATGCAAGGCATATGCAATAGCATTGCATTTGGAAAGGGTTGGGACTAAAATATGGAAAATCCAAAGTCCGAGTCTTGATAATGTCGTCGTAGCATGCATCTTTTGGAAAATATGTCGATAAAATATCTCCTCCCATCCAAGGTCCCGCGACAGCCCATAAAGCACAATGTGCAGGAGCAAAGTCGATCGCGGCAACATGACGAAGAAGATGATGAAACCGACAAAAAGATAAAATTGTCAAGTTGAATAGGAATAGATAGAAGCATGACGACGCAGATCGAAGCCCAAGACGGCGGCGACGCAGTGCACAAGAAGCGCAATAAAGACGCAGTGCACAAGAAGCGCAATAAAGACGCAGAGAGCACAAGAAGCACAACGGATGCACAGTGCAAAAGAAGCGTGGCGCAATGCACAAGAAGCGCAACAGAGACGCAGTGCAGAAGAAGCGCGGCGCAATGCACAAGAGGTACACCGGAGACGCAGTGCGGAAGAAGCGCAGCGGCCTTAAAAGTAGGGTGACGGATCTGCAGCGGTTCGAAGAAAAGAACAGCAACTGCTGCCATGCAAAAGAAATTCCTATACTTCTATGACTGACAATAAATTTGTGGACTCGCATAGCTTAAACGAAACTCAAAAATAAAGTTTGACAGACTTGGATGGACGCAGCGGAAGAAAAACGACACAAATGATAATTAGCAATAGATACTAGCAAAACTAGCAGCAAAGACTCGATCTCCACCAACAGCGCTCGGTAGCGAGAACATGTAGTCCAGATGGCAAACACACCGAGCCATCCCAATAGCCATCAATAAGAAGACACGCAAGCACAACCATCAACAGCAGCCATCCTAATCCCAATAGCACCCCAATCGGCAAGCACTGCGCTGGACCGCTGGTACCCAGGCAGGGGCGTTACTTTTGATGAACACAACACGTGAAGAAGGGAGCAGGTGCTACTGTTTTTCTTTGTCCTTCGCGCATAGCAACCAGCGTCAACTTAAATCTCCAACCATCTTCCTCCCCCTGTTCCAAATCCGAGGCAGTCCGGTCGACGCGGGCTCGGGGACAGCATCGGCGTGGGCTCGCAAGGAGCAGAGAAGGTGTCGGCGCGCGGGGCATCGTCGGGGCGGCTGATCCGGGGCGGGGTAGTGACCAGATCCAAGAACGGTTGCCTCGAGGAGGGAGCCGAGAGGAGCACCCGGGTGGCGGCTGCCCCAGATCGACGGGGACGACGTCGGGCAGAGACAGCACCATGGATCCGGGCGAGTCTTGAAGACGAAGAGCCTGCTGCTTCTACGAGGAGCAGGCGGCGGCGATCCATCGGCGAGCCACCCGGGAGTGGAGATTGCTCCTCCCGGGGGCGGCGGCAGTGGAGGACGACCGGCGGCTAGGAGGCGGCGGCCGATGCAAGAAACCCTAACCTTGCTCTGATACCATATTATAAATATTGTGTGTATATTGAAGAGGCCCAATGGGCAATATATATAGGGTGTACAAGGGTACAGATAAGGAAATATAAAAGACTCCCTATTCTATCTCTAACATATCTCTAACAATGTATACCAATTGTGCAATTGCTAAAATTGTTGAACTACTAATCTTGGCATATACCTATTATCCTTTACCTATATATATTTGGCATATAATTGTGTTCCTTTCCTATCCACATTTGGAAGAGACCACAGGGAGCTTCCATAACAACATTTTGCTGGTAGTATTTACCAGGTGTAAAGAGGAATAAGATGGCAGTATGAGCTATCCACTGATAAAATTCAATGTTTGTTTAAGTTGCATTTCCAACTCATCAAAATGGGGTTCAGAACGAAAATTTCACATGATTTCAGGCTACCTCATGTTACCGACAGCAGGTGGTTCAAAATTAAAATTTTTCTTAATTTCTGGTATTCTCATGCTAGCATGACAATTGGTTCGATGGTGGCTGGAGAATCGGAGTGAACTTCAATACTTCATATCATGTGGGCATAAAATTCAGCCATTAAAGCATCATATTTGTAGGATAATATTTATAATCTGAATAAGAATGAATCGGTGGAGGAGTTCCAGATAAAACTGTGGGGCTTCCAAAACCCCCATCAGTCTGTCTAAAACATCCCATAAACAGATAGGATAAATATCAGCAAGTACAGAGCTAAGGTATAACGTGGTATACTGCACTGCAATGGGATGCCAGCACGAAGAATAGTAATGGTGAGTTGGTGACACACTACAAGCTCAACGATCATCATGACATGCGGTGCAAAAGGCATACATACCTCCCCAACATAATGCACTTCCTGACCATTCCTTGTAGGTTCACTAGTTGAATTCCTTGTAGGTTCGCTAGTTTTAGTTAATATTGGGTCTTCAGATGTGCTATGTGAGTGCACATGTGTTGGAGCTGTTTTAGGCTCCAATGCTGGCTCATCGCAGTGGCTTTCTGACTCATCATGGTGTTTTGCATGGAGCATCTGTGCAAATTAGCAGAACAAAAACGCAGCAATATTCAGCAGAAAGCATGCACACATCTGTTTTCCAGGTTTAGGACATTGCAAATTGCCTATACTGCTATACAGGTGAAAGAATCTCATTTTAATGTAACAGCTATACACCTCATCATGAAGTTTGTTCAGAATGTCAGCAGCATTCTGATGATAAGCTCTCTCAGCATCAACCTGCATGTGGGGCATAAGGTAAGTCAAGGGCCATTTAACTCTTTATGAAAGAAACTTCCTATGGATGAATGGTTAACTTTGTTCAACCAAAGTTATTCATAGGTTTGCATATGCAGTACCAGTACTGGAACTCATGAGTGTCTGGAAATCCAGGAATGAGAAACTTAAAATGGGAACTTTAACAACCACATGAAATAAAAGGTAAGGTTTGAACATAGAAGATTTGAAATAGTTTTCCTTATTAAACACATTCAACTAGAATGATTGGAGACAACTAATGCAATGAGATTAGAAGAAAGACCCTGTATGGCAGTATGAGAGGTTTAGAGTCAAATTGCTACTCTATCCAAACAGGCCCCTGATTTTTTGTTAACAATAAGTCAAATTTAAGAAGATGCGTTCTAACCAATAACTAAGGCACCTGCATATTGGGATTGGAAAAAAAGAAAGAAAAAAAAAGCAACATTCCAACAAAATCACACACACGTTTCTAATCAGCAAAACCAAAAGGTAACATAAGACATTAATGTTCACATTTTTTGGCCTGAATGCCATACCCACATCTGATACACCCTATACTAAAGCAAAAGAAAAGGAGCTATGTTGTCAGATGGAAAGGTTTGATGGTCATGTACACAAAATCATAACCATCGACAAAAAATGATCACACTGTTATGTGATAGATAAAGATTTAGGAAGAACAGTGAGGCATATCATACCATAGCAAGCAGACGGCCAAAGGTAACCTGTTGTTGCTGAGCCTCTACAGCCTCCATAGCTGCAGTTGCTTCTCTTCCTAATGCTGCCAGCGTAGTTCGGAGCTCTGATAATTTTGATTCTGCATGTTGCAGCTTCACAGAACTATCTGCATTACCACTACTCTCCTTGGACTTCAGTTGCTTCCTCATCACATCAGCTATCTAATAAAAAAACTTTATTTTTAGTATATGACAGTAATCTCTGCATAACAGGTAATTTCATTTGTGATTCAATACCTGAGATTCCATATCTTGTCTGATCCGTTGATAACGGTAAGTTAACAAGCGAGCATCTTCAAGAGGAGCACTCATTATCATTTCCCGAAGAGGCTCAAAAACCTGAAAATTTGTAGGAAAAACCAGACGGTTAAAGCACTCAGCAAGATAGAAAATTTATCATAATATGTTTCCCCTGGCTGTCATCAGTTAGTTAGAAAAATTATCAGTGCACTGCAGAAACAAACTAGCCCATCTCAATACATTTAATATCAGGCTTCAGCAAAAGCTGAATAGTTTCTCTACATGGCAAGCTTCAACACGCAGAATATCCAAGTCATCCTATGGCATGTAGGATTCACCACTTGCTTTGACACTTTTTTTTTTTGCTTTCATTAGAATAAACCTCATCCAATTTCAATGCACTTCAGGAGTTCAGGTTCAAGGGTGAGAAAGGAAAAATATGTAGCATCCTAGATGGTTCAGACTAAAAAACATAACACCATCAAGGCAACATTTGCGATTTTGAAAACTTATGAAAGAATGAAAAAAGAGGGTTGAATTTGCCATCACCTGCTCTCCAATAACTTTAAGAAGATTCTCACGCTCTTTCTCCATTTGGCTATGAGATTTACCACACTCAACTGAAGCCCTTGCGAGAACAAAACCAAAATTTTGATTGTCGTTTCCATATTTGCAACAATCCTCAGCTAGCTTTTTCACTACAGGGATAAACATCATAGCATGATCACAGAAATCTCTCAAAATGGAAGCATATGCACATATCAACAAACACTGAACACGAAAAGTTACCTATCTCCATCTGTTTGGTGCTAACAGCAATGAAACCTTCCACGCCTCGTGAGATATTTCGTTGGAAATGCTACAGAACAAGAGATATACCCAATAACTTTAAAACCATCAGCAAGGCTAGTTTCTTGTAGCACAGGTAACAAACAGAAGAAGCACATACTTTAGCCGCTCTTGTAGTATTATAGAGCCTCTGGAGATTCTGGTGGCACTCGAGCTCCGCTTCATCAACAAGAGAAGGATCCTGGTTATAGCGCGCACTGAACTGCTTGAGAACCGCCTGCATCACCGCACGGAATTCTATCAAGGACCAAACAGGCACAGAAGCATGGGATATCGTAATTGTGCGCATTTTTCATTAGAACAAGTAAAACTAGTCTCTTCTGCCGAACAAATCAGCAGCCACAGGCAAATGCGTAAAGGAATGAGCAGGACCCAACCAGTGCCAGGCTGCCAGCAACCTATAGAGCATACACAATTCAGTTCCTTGATTCCTTCCACCTGCTGCTGCTCTCCCAATCCTCCAGTACTCACCACCTATAAGTTATAACCTCCAAATCCCAATACTAGATGCGCGGAATTGACTGGGGGAGGCAAGCACAACACACGCAACAACCCGATCATATACGGTTCTGCGCTCCTTCTGCTCCGCGTCGGCTCGAATTTCGCTTTCTCGCCGCGCATCCGGCCACGCGGTGGTCGGTAGGGGGGCTGAACTGCTCGAATTGGGAGGAATCCGTACCTGCTGCTGCTTGGCGACGTGCTCCCGGAGCTTGCTGGCCTGCTTCTTGAGCGCCTCCATCCCCTCCGCGCCGATCGATACGATCACGAGCGAATGGCGCCGAGGATAGGATTGGGGAAAACAACAGTAGCGCAAGCCGAGAAAAACAACCCCAGAAAAAGGCAGGGTCACTTGCTCCCGCGACCAGACCACTAGACAACGCGAAGGAACTAGAAAGCGGCGGCGGCCTCGGCT
Organism: Ampelocalamus luodianensis; assembly: GCA_036346255.1. Classification (NCBI taxonomy): domain Eukaryota; kingdom Viridiplantae; phylum Streptophyta; class Magnoliopsida; order Poales; family Poaceae; genus Ampelocalamus; species Ampelocalamus luodianensis. The sequence continues at coordinate 16,722,210 of CM070622.1, read as the reverse complement.
GTAGAGAGAAACCGGCGGAATCGAGCCGTCTCGCTGCTCGCCTCGCTTGGATATTGGTACTAGCGCGCTAACACTGCGCCGGTACAGCACGAGTAGCCGAGAGACTAGAGCGCGCCTCTCTCTCTCGCCTTATTCCGCGGCCTCCGCGTTTCGTCCGATTGCGGTGGTGGTGGTGGTGTGCGCGGTGGTGGGGTTGGTGAGGAGGGGCAGGGGCTGGTTGGCTGTGGCCGCTGCCGCTGTCTCGCGGGTGGTAACTGGTCTGGTTAAGCGGAACGGGACAAAGGCGGGGGAAGGAAACTAGGAAGTTGCTCGCGGGCGGGCACAGGACGCATGCACCGGCCGACGGTGTTGGAAAAATAGGTAAATTTTGGAGCGTGATTAGTAAAATGACATTTTTTAGTTGTAATTGTAAAAATGGTGTGTGGTTTTCCGCCGTACATCAGCATGTGGTGACATGTCGTTCCGTGGTTAAAATCATACGATGATCGTGCGGATAAGAGTGTTATTTTTGTAATTATGACTATGATGGTATTATTTTTGCTAATTATGTTTCAAAATTTGCCATTGCGATAAAAAAAAACTCACGGTCTTGGGGGTGAGACAGGAAACTCCACTCCGGTTTCCAAGCTGTAGCAAACTAGGAGTAGAAACGCAACAGCGTGATCCAAACGAGAAAAAAAATGTTATATTGGACGTATGGGATTAACTAGGAGAATAAGGGCTATCGAATGGAAGCATTAAGCCGCGCGTTACTCCCACGCCATGGTGCGCGCGCGTGGAAAACGATGCGACGGGAGCGTAGGAGCAAATGAACCGAAAGTGGCGGAGAGGTGGAGTTGGTGGCGTCTCAAGACTGCGACCGGTGGCAAACGGAGATGGGAGACCGCACCGCTCACGCTGACCCCCGTGCCAAGCTGCCAGTGGGTCACGCGGCCAACTTCGCCGCGGTTTTTTATTTACCGTATTGCTGTTTTGGGTTAACTCTTGCCGGCTATTCTGCTGCTGACGACACCACCAAGAGATACGACACTGGTTTTTGTTAAAGTAAATTTTATAAAATTCTATGTTTTTTTTAGATAGGTGACGCAAAATCCCAGATTTTACTCAAAAAAAAAAATTCAAGTAACCGTATGTTCTTGGACAAAAGGTTTCAAAGGATCTCAGGTCTGTCATATCTCGTTCCATCTAACTAGATATGACATGTGGAATCCACATGTCGGTCATACTAACAAGTAGAGCCAACCTATTAGCCTTATTTACTAAATTTGGGCCCATATGTTAGTCACATAGGACTGTGGATAATGGTGATGATAAGCAGTGCTTCGGTGCAAGACAACGACGATGATCAACAACGACGGAGGGGGCCCAAAAAGGAGGGTGGAGTGTGAGAGCCAACATATTAGCCCCATTTACTGAATTTGGGCCCACCTGTCAGCCACAGTAGACGGTGTGACATTGGTGATGGTAAGCCAGTGCTTCAGTGCAAGACGACGATGATGATCAACAACGGCGGACGTTCCCGAAAAGGAGGGTGGGGGTGTGACTCATAGGTGGACCCTATATGTATGTTTGAGTGACAGGTGGGATCCACACATCATTCATGTTGGATGGAACGAAATAGAGCAAAGTCGGGGGTGGGTGGGTTTGAAACCTTTTGCCTAAGAATAGTTCCTTAATTTTTTTTAGTAAAACTTAAGGTTTTGTGTTACCTATGCCTAAAACCATGGGTTTTGTGAAATTTATTTTTTAAGGTAGACGGCCCGGAGTGCATGGAACTCTGGTATTAATCGGTGAATAGTACAAAGTTTGGTGCATCTGCCACCATTTTACAAGAAGAATCTGAAAAAAAAAACTAAAATTACATAGTTCCCCTTGGATTCTTCTAGTTGAAGCAACATCACTGCAGAAGATAAGGGTGGTCTTGATGCTACCCCGACGCCACTTGGAGTTCATGTGTGGTGTTGACGACGCTGCGCCCGCCAGGCAGCCACCAACGTTGTGGTGTGGAGGGCGTCATCTTGAAACCATAAACCAGTGATGTGTGGCATCAGCACAAGCGGTCCGCCAGCGACACCACCAATTCTGAGGGCCTTCGAAGTGGAGGTTGAAGGATAGCCATGACCAGGGTTGAACCTCGTCGACGAAAACAAACGCCGCATTTGATTGCGACCAGAGCATGTAAAGATCCCCCTTTTTATTGGAGGAGGAATGATGGAGAGCTTAAGAGATGGGAGAATCGCCAGACCTAGAGCAACTGAGTGAAGAGAACTCAAACCTGACCTTGAAGGTCTCCAGATCTGCTCCACTGTTGAAGGTGGTGACAGAAGATAGCGCCAGAGAAGAAGACCTGAGGATGAGCTCGACCACCAATAGTCACTAGGACGGGTAGCCTAAACTTAGGGTGGGAGGGGGACAAATCCCATCGGCGCAGGGGAAGATGGTCTCATGTGTGTGGAGGACGGTGACTGAGCTCGGGTTTCCCCAAGGAAAAGAGGACAAGCAAATCTAGACCTACTACTGTACACGAGGTGGATCCCTCGTCCTAAATCTCACCAGAGAGGAAGGGGGCCCGGATCCTAGAGAAGATGGAGGAAACTCGAGAGAGAAGAGGAGGGGTAGAGAATGAGAGGTGTGTGTTTCCTTTGTTGGTTCCTTTAACTCGAATGTCTTGACACTTGGGAGACACACTAGGGTTTTTGATTGCTATCTCCAACCCCAACTAAGTTTTTGGCTAATATAGCACTATTGACACGCGAAATAGCAATTCTAGCTCCCTCTCTGCATCAAATGCAAAAATTGCATAGAATCTGTGCACCAGAGGACCGGAGCCACCGTGCGGGCGACATGTCGGCGAGTTCGCCCCCTAAGGGAACGCATAGGGCGAGTCCGTCCCCCTTACGGTACAGAATGCTTTCGGCCGACAATTTTAAATGGTGTGAACAATGTTTTTGATACTATTTAAACACCATTTGACACTTTTAAAAAATTTAGCCGAGAGCATTTTTTCTTTGAATTTTTTCTTCTTGCTTTTCTTACCTCGCACTCGCATCTTCAAATGTATTATCATATGTACGACAAAAAAAATTTCACAAATTTTTTCACATGCAAGCACGCTACAGAGCACACACAACTTTAAACTTGGGTGTCAATCGTCGGCATTGCCACTTTTCACTACCCTCGGTGGCTCGGTGAGTCGATAAACAGTGCATGTGGAATACTATTTGAAATACTACTTAATATTATTTGACGAGGTGGCGGTAGTGGACAGTAGTACACCGTCACCGGCTACGGCGGCGAGCAGAGTACACCATCACTGTCCACGACGGCGGGGGTGTATGTCCACCCATGCTTGATGCGGAAGCACTGGCACCCCTTTTCATGCTTGGTGTTGCATTTGGTACATGTGATAATACATAAAAAATCAGACAAAAAAGGAAAGCATATGATTTCATGGACGGTGGTGGCCTAGTGCCTTTACTGCTACACCAAGCATGGGAAGGAGTGCCAAATCACATGTACCAAAATGCAACACCAAGCATGGGAAGGAGTGCTCGTGCTCCCGCACCAAGCATAGGTGCACATGCACCCCCCGCCACCGTGGCCGGTGACAGTGTACTACTGCGCCGCCGCCGCCTCAACAAAATAGTGTTAAATAGTGTTTCACATGGATTGTCCATCGACTCACCGAGCTACTGAGGGCAGTGAAGGGTGGCGACGGCGACGGTTAACACCCAAGTTTGAAGCTGCATGTGTTGTGCTGCGCCGTGATTTCATGTGAAAAAAACTGTGATTTTTTTGTGTGGTACATATGATAATATATTTGAAGCTGCGAGTGTAAGATAAAAAAACAAGAAGAAAAAATTCAAAGAAAAAATACTCTCGGCTATTTTTATAATTGTTAAATAGTATTAAATAGCATCTCAATAGTATTTAAATAGTGCCAAATAGTATAAAACATTGTTCATGACATTTAAAATTGCCGGCCGAATGCATTTAGTGTCCCTAGGGCCGGACTCGCCGACGTGTCGCCCGCATGGCGGCTCCAATCCTCTTGTGCACAGACTTGACGCTATTTTTGCATTTAACGCGGAGAAAGAACTAAAATTGCTAATTCACACGTCAACAGTATTATATTAGCCAAAAACTCCCTCCGATTCAGTCGCTTTCGCTTCAGTTTAGGCGCATGTCTCTACAAAGTAAAGACTATCCCGTCATCTATTCTCTATCTGATCTGTAAAATATTAAGATCGTCATCTCATCTCAACCGAATGCTTTCTGAGGCAAGCATCAGTCACTGGACTTGCCAAGTTGCATTGGGCTGTCCACTTATGTCGCTCTTTTTTTGACATTTGAAACAAGCTATCGCGTTCATGACAGCTTCGGCAAGACAACACAGCCCAGCAAATCCACCAGACTGTCGCCCTCAAGTGAGCTGGCCAAAATGCATACATGTATGCTGCATTCATCATCACAGGGGCAACAAGCACACTCCCAAAGCAAACTGTTAGTGCCACCAAGTAACAACAGGGGAGGAAGACCCGGGGGTCGAAACAGCTAGGGTACCCGGTATGCACAGGCATCCTCATATTTTTTGAAAATTATGTATATACGATTGCTAGCTATAGGTTCCATTGAATTTAGACTTTCTTGCAATTTGATAATACTTGAAGCAGTTAGATGCAAATTGTATTTTATTGTTATTTGCTCAGATTTCGTAAACAGTCTGACACTTTTTTCGAGGAAGTCTAACACTTTTTTGGGTCACGTGGAATTGAACACAAATCATTTCTTAGACTGAATTTGCTGCTGCTTTGGGGCGTCGCTGAACACAATTGACGTTGTTACTGCTTTGGACCCTCACGGTGATGGGGCGGAGTATGGCTCGGACGAGCGGAAGACAACGACAGGATGGTGTGAGGCAGAGGGGAAGCGTTAGTGGCGGAGTATGGACGTAGGAGGGACGACTTCATGGTGGAGGCCAATCTACGATTTCCACTCTGCATCTTCCATGGTGCGATTGGGGTAGAGCGTGCATGAGGGGAGCGAGAAAGGCACTTGGATGAGGGGATTTTCACATAATTTTGCACCAACAGGCGGGGGGCTTTATACAAAACTAACATTTAAGTGGTGAGGGACGTCTGCCTCGATTTGGACCATCCAACACGAATCTGACGCTCTAAATCGATTTTTTTTAGATTTTCACCATTTAGCCATTTTCACCTGAGACGTCGCCCTATGTGAATGGTAAGAAAGTACTTTATTTATTTAGCTATTAGGAACTTCTTTAGTTTCTAACTCAAAAATCAAGTGTATGAATCTCTATCTATTTGCGTCGTTGTAACCATCACGATGATTACAATGATTCAAAACTAATATTGGGTATTTTTGCTTACAAATTTTGAAGCCATATGAGACGTAAATAAGTCATATTAATACTAGCATACTAAGTATATATACTAAAAACCATATGTGTTTCTCGAGTGGTAAAGTACACGAACTATTATGTGGGTCATGTGGTATATACTAATAAAAATTTATAGACTGACTATATATTTTTAATAATATGTTCACATATATTTAAATTTTGTTTATCAATATTAGTATCTATTATCGTTATCACCCATATAATAAGTTATTTTCACAACTAATGATGTAAAGTAGTCAATTAATTGGAAAGGAAGCCCAACTAAGTATATAGAAATGTTAAGTACAATATGAATACAATATTCATAATGCATGGTTTACCCGATGCTAACATTCGATTAGCCGATAAACACTTAACAGCTGTCCTTTTACTCATTTTTTTTAGCATTAATGGTACACCCCAACACAAATTTAGCAAGACCCTTGCAGATAATATGACAGAATAACATTTCTGCCTTGTTTCGACTCCGGGTGACCTGCATCATGTTACTGACAGTTGATAATTAATGTCTCAATCCTAACAATGAAAGAGATATCAATGTCACAAATAACACTATCAAGACAGTTTATACTTCATGCGGTCACTAGTCACCACCCACCACTATATCAACACATGATGCAACAGACTGCAACTAATGTTATCTGTCAAACACGATACTAAGTACTTCAAAAGTTCTCAGTTTTCTTTAGAAATCGCAAGAATCTAGAACAGCTGCCTTACTCCAAGATGCCGGATGATCAATCATCAAGCCAGCCACTGGTGCCTGGTTGTGGACCAGGGAACAAGGACTTAGGAGCAAAGGACTCCATGGGACTGAGACCAGTACTTGCATTATGCTCAACCGCAGTGTGCAGAGGTGTTTCGGTTTGTTCGGGTGCTCGCGGATTAATCTCACATGGTCGCTTGCTCGTGTCAATTTTTGGTTCATCGTCTCTACTTTTTAGAGCAGGATCACTTTCGTTGTGCCCATGATCACCTTCTCTTTCCGAGAGATCACCTTGTTTCTTAGATGCACCTTTATGTCTCCCCAGATAAACAATAGATGTTCGGCTTTCAACTTCTCTTCTAGCAACATGCTGCTGCCTGTGCTCTTCTACAACTTCCAGAAATTTAAGATGATCCTGTTGCACTTCTGAGATCTTCTACCATCTCATGCTTCCTGCAAAGATTGCAAAGATTTTACAGGGATCACTAAGTCTGAAAAAAATGGAGATGGAGGACATAGAGGCCTTTATGATGACGAAAAATTGAAGGGCAAAAAGCTTACCCGCAATAGAAAAAAATTGGTCCTCAATCTTCCATCTCCTTGAAATGTTACCTTCAGCAACAAAGGAAATGTCCCTAAATCACCAAGAGGTATCCAAATAAAACACACCTTGGCAAGCACTTCCGATGGTATGGTACAGGACAGCGCCTGCACAGTGCTAAACACATTTTTCTTGTTATTCTCCTCCCCTTCGTTTTTCTTGTTGCCGCCCCCCCCCCCCCCCTGTTTTTCTTGTTGTCGTCCTGCCCATCGTTCTGGCACGTTTCCTTGTTATTTTTCTTCCCTTTGGTCTTGCATGAATAGCATTCATGCATAGGGCATTCAAAGTATGGGGGCGTTTTTATTGGGTTCATATTCAGCAAGACGCTTAGGGTGGTAAAAGCGTCTACAACCCTCCTCTTTACATTGAAAGACCTGACAGAAGGTGAAGCAGAAGTTGGCAAACTAAAGGAACTTGATCTATCCTGATGAGCATTTGCATATGCAAAGAGATCTTGAATATTTAGAGCATATATGAAATCGAGTATCATTCGCAGATATTTGCACCCTTGGTTCCCAGCCGTTCCCAACATTTTAAGCTCTAACAGCACCACTAGTCTTCTCATTATTCTCAATTACATAAGCAAATTCAGAAAAGAAATAAATCAAGAAAAGATTCCATCACAAACAGAAGTGGAAGTACCTTAGGAAAGATGCATACAAGTTTTTTGGTGTGCATACCTCAGTCGAACCTGATGTCATGTCGGAGGATCCCAACTCTCTACAAACAAAGCATTGGTGCTGCTTATATTCGCAATTCTTGCATAGAAACTTCGATAATTTCTATATCATTGAAATTTATCAAAGTTAATTGACAATACTGGACATACTAAAGCACGAATAAAATTGAATAGTTAGGTAAAGGATTAGCACCAATAGATGAATAAACAAGTTCTTAATCCCTAAAGTCCAGCTGTGGTCGTTCCCTTGACCGACTATTCTAGATCTATTCCTACCCAATCGGTACCCTCCTTCACCTAGCGCCGTTCTACCTCAAGTCGTCGCCGTACGACCTCTCTCCGACGGATGTTTACCCTATGATGAACTAAGAATCATAACAACTTGGTATCAGAGCCAACACCATGGTTTCTGCTGCTGAGAATTTCAAGGCTATGAAGGTCACCCTCAACGAGATGAGTGCTGGCGTAGACGACATGAAAGTCATCTTGACAGACATAGCGGTTATGGTAACCAAGCTGATTGAAAAGGAGAAGAAGGAGGCACGAGCAGCAGCTACTGCGCAATCTGCGTTGCTGGAGGCATCTCTGGTTTCGCCCGTGACTTCTGCATCGTTGACCTTCCTACCCGTAGTTGCACAAACGGTGCCCTCGCCGTGGAAGAAAGCCGTTGCCCAACGTCTGTCTTCTCCACGCAACCTTCCGACGTTTATTGGAGTGCTGCGAACCATCTTCCATGCAATGTTCTGCCGACGCCACGACCTCTCGTCAACATAGGGTCTTCTAGGGCTTCAGTCATGGCCACCACCACAGCTCGAGGACGAGCTGTCGAGAAAGGAGGGGAGTAGTGTGTTGGGCCGGGTACTGTAGCACGAGAATAGGAAGTGATTACTTTCCCCAATAAGGATATTTATTTCCTTAAATAGTTGATTAATTTCCTTATATAGAGATTAGGTAATTGGAAAGGTTATCTATTAGTTAGGAAGGTTATCCATTAGTTAGGAAAGTCATCTTTTAGATTGATTTTTATCCATAATTGTTAGAAAAACCCTCTATATAAGAAAGCATATTGTAATCGTTGGCATGAAGCAATGAGAATACAATAGTCTAGGTCACAATCGCCTTCGTCTCCCCAAGCTATAGTCCTCCCTCTCCCCTAGCAGCCGACGCCACCCGACCATCCTCCCGATGATATTTACCCCTATGATCTAAAGATCGTAACAGTTCTTCACTCAGCTCGAGAGTTTTGCGTTTAAAATCTATACCGGTGGATATGGTTGGGTGGATCAACCTTCCACATTCACCATCACAGCTACAATAAATCAAGTTAAGAATATATATTAACACTTTTTTGGGACAGCAAAAATATTAACATTTGAGTACATAAGGCACATGCCACCAACAACAATAGCCCTGTTTAGTTTTCATGCAATGTAGACTAAAAAGTGAGGCAATGAGGGTACTCAAATAGATACACAGAATAATAAACATCAAGCCAGAGCCTTGATCGCAAGGCTAAATGTGGAGGGAATATTACACATGAGCAAAATGTTCTATTTAGAACAAATGAGTTAAAATAATATATTTGGTTACAAGCTAGACAGAGGACACTAAATGTATATAACTTTCCACCAATCTATGTATATGTATCTGAACTAATGATAAAGCTCTCCGAAAATTATTCAAGGGAAAAGGGAAAACTGCCATAAACTACCCCGTTACTTATTTGGAAGAGAAAGAAAAAGATCCAACCCATTGTTCCGGTGGACCCAAGCTACAACTTCCTCGATCTATATTAATGTACCTTATAAAAAACAACTCTACATCCACAATCCCATCAATCTCATCAAATATAAACAGGGGACATGAATTACAATAGACTAGATGTGTATTAGAGTGTTTGATATGACTTGTATTTGTTGTTCTTTGCATATTTTTATACACGTGTAATTTGTATATGTTGGGCCTTTAGGCCCTTCCAAATAGATAAGATTTCATTTCAATATGGTATCAGAGCCATAGGCTCCCTCTCTTCCAATCCGGAAACCACCGCCACCCCAGGCCGCCGTCGCCACCCTCTGCTCCTCCCTGTGCTCCTGGCCGTGCGACGCCGCCAGGCCATGAGAAGATGCCACTCCTCTGCTCCGTGGGCCGCACCAGGTCTCCCTTACGACGGAGTCTTCCCCGACACCGGATCTGGAGCTCCTCCGCCTCCCCTGCTCGCACCGGTTCGAGCGCTCGGTCTGCGCGCCGCCGCGCGCGCGCCACCGCCACCCGAATCTCCCTCCCTACTCGCCCGACCCGGTCCCCGAGCCGGATCCGCCGCCCTTGCTCCTGGTACACCGCCTCCTGCTTCTGCCCCGTCGCCTGGCTACTCCTCCCCGTGCTCTCGGCCGCGCTCCGAGCTCCGAGCACCGCCATCTCCCATGCTCCGGGTCTTCCCCACCTCACCAAGCCATCCCACCGCCGGCTCTTGTTGCCCTAGGTAGTCTGCTACTGGATCCCGACGCTCTACCGTCGGATCCTGCTGCCCCAGGCATTCCGTCAGCCAGATCTCGCTGCCCTGGGCAGCCCACCGCCGGAACACACCGCCCCGGGCATCCTGCCAGTCAAATCCCACCATCCACAACCTCGACATCGCCACCGGATCCCGCTGTCTACCGTCGAATCCCGCCGCCCCGGGCAGCCCGTGTCCTGATGGTATGTGGCACCTCACCTCTAACCACGCTAAGAAGCTCTGCAAGGTAGAGTAGACCACCACGGAGGTGCTTGCCATCCCACTGCCGCCCCGCCAGTGACAAGGCCCCCCCCTCTCTGTGCGCGGCTCACCGAGGTAGAGGCGACGGCCACTACGCAGCAGGTCCGCGTTGAGCGGCTTGAGCACGAGGCTGCCAAGCGCGACGAGCTCCTCTTTGTGCTCCTAGCGGCTACGTGCCCAGGCGATGCCGATCTCGATGGCAGTGATGAGGAGCCCTACAAGCGGGAGGTAGCGCCTTTCCCTTCCCCGGCCTTCGTTGTCGCCTCTGTCTCAGTCCTCGGGCTGCCACTGCCCCTGCCTTAGGCTGTAACTGCCCATGCATCGGGCTGCTACAACGGCCCTTGCCCTCAACTCCTGTCCTTGGGCTCCTTGGGCTTTGCTTGTCTGGCTCTTGCTTCTCAGCAGTCCGCCTCACCTTCGCCACTTCCCTCATCTAGTATTTTATCTCCATGGATCTTGGACTCTGGTGATTCTTTTCACATGACACAAGATTTTACTCACCTCACTTTTGTGAGTCCCACAACTCTTTCTTCTACTATTCAAACTGCATATGGTACCTATCTTCCTGTTGTAGGCCGAGGCATCCTTTCCACTTCTTCCTTTCATGTTCCTGCAGTCTCTCATGTTCCTGTAGTCTCTCATGTTCCTAAGCTTACTATGCAACTTATGTCGGCCGGTCAGATCACTGATCACGAATGTCGTGTTATTCTTGAGTCCTACTCTTGTTGTGTCCAAGACCGCCATCTAGGGACTCTGGTTGGTGTTGGCCCTTGGCGTCGTGATTCGTAGCGTTTTTGGGAGCTCGACTGGCTGCACCTTCCTTCCACTGTCTTCACTAGTCAACTTGCCACTACACCTGTCTCTGTTCTTGCTGCGTCCTCTACTGCTTTCTTTACTCGGTGGAACCATCATTTGGGTTATCTCTATGGATCGTGACTATCATCTCTAGTAGGTCGTGGTCTTCTTGGGTCTGTTTCTGGTGACACCTCTTTACCTTGTATGGGTTGCAAGCTTGGTAAGCAGCTGCAGCTCCCCTATCCCTCTAGTGACTCTGTTTCTGCTCGGCCTTTTGATCTTATTCACTCTGACGTTTGGGGTCTGGCTCCCTTTATTTTGAAAGGGGGTCATCGATACTATATGATATTTATTGATGATTATTCTCGTTATACTTAGATCTATTTCATGTACTCTCGTTGTTAGGTTCTTTCTATTTACCAAATGTTTGCCACCATGGTACGTACTCAGTTTGATTCAGCTATTCGTGTGTTTCGTGCTGACCCTGCTGGTGAGTACCTGTCTGCTGCTTTGCGTTTCTTTCTCGCTGAGCAGGATACTCTTCCCCATTACTCTTGTTCTGGTGCTCATGCTCAGAACGGTGTCTCTGAGTGTAAGCATCATGACTTGCTTGAGACAGCTCACGCTCTCATGCTTGCCTCTTCTGTTCCACCTCACTTCTGGGCTGAGACTGTCTCCACTGCTGCTTTCCTCATCAACATGCAGCCATCTACTGCTCTTCAGGGTTCTACTCCTGTCGAGCGTCTCTATGGTCGAGCTCCCGAGTACAGTCACCTTCGTTGTTTCGGTTGTATCTACTTCATCTTTCTTCCACCTCATGAGCGCACCAAGTTGACTGTTCGGTCGGTTGAGTTTGTGTTTTTAGCTACAGTCTTGAGCATAAGAGTTATCGCTCTTGCAACCCTATTGCTCGTCGGATGAGGATCTCTCGGGATGTCACCTTTGATGAGTCTCGGCCTTACTACCCTCGTCCCTCTACTGGCTGCTCAGACTCTCTTGTTGAGTCAATCTCCTTTCTGACTTTTCCTGGCCCTCAATTTCCCACTTCTGTTTTGCTTTCGCATACACCTTTGCTTTCCTCTCCTATGGCTCCACTTGTTCCCCCTCTACCGGAGTTTCCTTCCAGCTCTTTTGTTGAGATCCCACTTTTTCCCTGCACTACTCTCACCGTCCTCGGTCTACTCCTTCTCTACTTGAGCCTTCGTCTTTGCTAGGTCCTGTTCCCAACTCTCCTTCTCTGTCCTTGCTAGGTCCTACTCCGCCTTCTCCTCCTAGATACTATCTTCATGATCATCGCACTGTCACGCCTCCTGAGTGCTACAGCTTCCCAGTTGCTACTCTTTCAGAGCCTACGACCTACCGTGAGGTTGCTCCTCACCCTGAGTGACTGTTCGCACTCTCCTTGTTGTGGCCTCTGTTCAATAATGGTCCATCTGTCAGCTAGATGTCAATAATGCCTTTCTCAATAGCGAGCTGTGTGAGGAGGTCTATATGCAGCCACCCCCTAGGTATTCTGTTCCTTCTGGTATGGTTTGTCGCATTCGTCGTTCTCTCTATGGGCTCAAGCAAGCCATTCGTGCTTAGTTTGACCGCTTCTCCTCAGTTGTCATTGCTATCGGCTTCTCCGCTAGTGATCACAACCCTACCCTCTTTGTACACACCTCTACTCGGGGTTGGACGCTCCTCCTCTATGTGGATGATATGATCATTACTGGGGATGACTGTTAGTACATTGATTTTGTGAAAGAGCATCTCAGTGAGCAGTTCTTGATGTCTGATTTGGGTCCTCTTCATTAGTTCCTTAGGATTGAGGCCACTTCTACGCCTAAGGGCTACTACCTCTCCTAGGAGAAGTACATTCCGAATATCCTTGCTCACGCTTGTCTCATGGATCAGCGCGTAGTTAACACTCCTATGGAGCTCAGTGTTCACCTTTGGCCTACTGATGAGAAGCCTATTGAGGATCCCACTCACTACCACCATCTTGTCAGGAGCCTTGTCTATATTGGGATCACTTGACTTGACATTTCTCACCCTAATCTGAGTCAGTTCGTTTCTACTCCCACTCAGCTCCACTATAGTCACATTCTTCGTGTTCAACGATATCTTCATAGGATCATCAGTCATCGCCTTTTCTTTCCTCATTCCAGCCCTTTGCAGCTTCAGGTGTACTCTGATGCGATCTGGGCCAGCAATCCTTTTGATCTCCGGTCTCTTTCTGCCTATTGTGTTTTCCTTGACTCCTCTCTGATAGCCTAGAAGACCAAGAAGCAGACTGTTACTTCCCATTCGAGTGCCGAGGCCGAGTTTCGAGACATAGCGATGTTGACAACTGAGATCACTTGGCTTCGGTGGCTACTTAAGGATTTCGGTGTTTCAGCTTCAGCACCAACTCCTCTCTTATCATATAATACTGGTGCGATCAGCATTGCTCGAGATCCAGTGAAGCATGAGCTCATCAAGCATATTGGAGTAGATGCTTCGTTCATGAGATCACAGGTGTAGGACCAAGTTATTGCTCTTCAGTATGTGTCTTTGGAGCTTCAGTTAGCATATTTCTTCACCAAGGCACAGACTATAACTCAGCACAGCTTCTACCTCTCCAAACTCAGTGTTGTTGATCCACCATGGGTTTGAGGGGGTGTTAAATATGACTTGTATATGGTGTTCTTTGTATATTTTCATACACATGTAATTTGTATGTGTTGTTCTTGAGGCCCTTTGGAATAGATAAGGTTTCATTCCAACATAGAGCACCTTACCAAATACAACTCTAATATGTAGTATAACCATATAAAATATGATCCAATTCATCAGTTTGAGGAATCTGAGTTACAATAGCTTAGATATATGTTTGAGAAATGATCCAAGGGAAAACATAAGTAATGCAACCATACAAATACATATATCAGAAGAAACATAGGACAACGAGACTCAAACAGAATATACCTACCATACTAAGTTACCACCATCGTCACAAATTGCACAAACATAATCATCCTGCACAAGCATGCCAATTTAGTTACACAGATTGAAACAAAATGAACCATACCGGTAGAAATATGAAAGAAAACTAAACCTGAACTATCAAACAAATGTACCTTGAGGGGCTTCAACTATAGAGTAATTTATTTAAGAACTTCAATATCCTATAAAAGCATAATTACAGAACCTTGTTCTTCCTAATTGTTTCAGAATTTTCACTCGGATAATAACCAACAAAGAATTACTCTTGTGAAGTTTGAAGTGAGATTGTTCAAATCCTATATGATCATAACAAAATGGTCAACAGCTCAAGTAAGAGAAACTAAATCTGAGTGTATCAATTCCAAAAATCACATAGTTTTACAAAAAATTGGATGATTTGACCCATATTTAACCCCATAGACATTAACGTGGATCTGTGGTTCACCGCTACTACAAGGGTGTGTGATTTTAACAACTTATGATCAAGATTCTCACCCATTAAAGAAAGAATTTTCTTGAGACCATAACAACGAAAAAAAATAACTTTACATCCACGTTTTCCCACTTCATAATTTTCAAAAGATTATAACTTGGGAAATAAGTATAGTATCATCCTACAACAATGGTAAAACACCTATTGGCAAGCACCATTACCATCTAACACATGTTTGAGGGATACCTAGCTTCCAATTCCCTTTCTAGAAAAAGATAAAATAAAAAATTACATGAAACAAATTATTATAAATAAATAAAGCCACTTCAATTGTTAAGACTTAACAATAATAGGATTAGAAGAAAGCATACTTTAGAATAAGATCTAGAGTTGTTATGCCTAGGGAAAGTTAATCTATGCAAAATTGGAAGGCCTAAAGTTTTGGGCTAATAAGAGTAGAAGAAATGACTAATAGTGCCATTTATGCCAGATCATCAAATACTCAATACATCAAGCCTCAAATATATTGGTACCACACCATCGCCTATGAACAAAACAAAACTCATAAAATCTAAAAATGTTAGGATATTGCAAAGTCTTACATAAAATGAAGAAAAACAAGAGCAAATTTGCAATAGATAACTTATTCTAACATATACCTCAGATTGTTGGGGAACTAACAGTAGATACTATGAAAGAACTATTTAGCAAAAGAGAGATAAATTCTTAGAAATATTTAGGAAAAGAGAGATTGTAAAATCCCATTTTGGAACCCTTTTTGAGCAAAGTTCAATTGCATTTCAAATTCAAGTCTTCAACTTGTTGTTGCCCAAATTTTCAAATCTCAAACCTCCCTAGGCTCAGCCCAGCTCACCCCCGGCCTTCCCTAGCCCAGCCTAGTCCCAGGCCGCGCTAGAACACGCTGTGCATGCCTAGGGCACGCCCAGAGCGCCCCATGCCCGGCTCTGCCGCACCTGTTGGTGTGTCGCCAGCATCAAAGCGTGCCATGCTCGTTGGCACCATGCCTAGACCCCCTGGCTCCCCCTTTTTCTACCCCTCACCATCTTCGCCACACCCCCAATCGACTCCCCATTGCTCTCGAGCGCCACCAAGCCCCTTCTTCCTTCCCTCCGACCATTTTGAGGTTCCCTACACCTCAAGCCAATTGGCTGCGCCAGAAGCACCCCGTGGTAATCCCGAAGACATCCCAAGCATCGTCAAGCTTCTTTCTCCTCTTCGACAAGCTCCCCATGCCAGCTACCTCACCACCGCCTTGGAGCATCGTCGCCAGACATCCTCCGTCCATCTCCGGCGTCCCGCTTAGCTTCGGCGAGTTCCCAATATCCTCTAGATGCTCGGGCGCTCGTTGGTTAGCTTAGAACGCGCCGAGTCGTCATGGTAGCCGTAGCGGTAGAGCCGCCGCCGCTTAGCTTCGGTGCACCGCCGCTCCGGTCCACCGCCGGCCATGCCACCGCCCCCCTTAGAAGCGGCACGCTCCTAGGGTTCCATTTTTGGCATCGCCGTCGACAACCGTGGCTCCCCTCGCCAGCGACGAGCGCGACAAGGCAACGCCTGAGAGTCCCCTGTTTTGTCTGAACGGGACAACTCCTGTAGATAAGGGCTAAGCATTAATTAGCTGCTGGGTTATTGTTGCTCTGTGAGACTAATGTGTGGGACCGAGCATAGTTAATAAGGGGTATTAAAATCCGGATTTTAACTATGAGTCATTGACATGTGGGCCTCAATGCATTAAGTGCACAGTGTGCACCCCCGTGGACCATGCACAGTGCATGTTGACCTTCGGTCCATGCACTGTTTTGGTGAGCCAAGCCACTGACAGTGGACCCCACCTGTCAGTAAATGATTTTATTTATAAAATTAAAGGAAAAAGAAAATAATAATACTGTACCATGGGCCCCACCTATCAGAGAGAGGATTTCTCTCTCCTCTATTCTTTTTTCTGGATTTAATCCCAATTTAAACTTTGGAGAGCCCGTTCTCCCTCATTTTAACTCTAAATTTAATGAAATTTGTTTCTAAAATTTTCTAAATTCATGATATTTCTAATGGCAGTGGTTTTGTTCAATTTGGAGTTTATTTGATATTTATTTTGTATTTATTTGTGTTGCTTGTTTATTTGTTCCTTTTTCAATGCGATCGTCCGAATAGAGTACGAAGACGCAGGAGAGCCCCAGTTCGAGCAAGCTCAAGACCTTCAAGACCTACTTGCTTTTGACCCAAGTGAGTCAATACTTTGATCATATTGAACCTACATTTGTACAAATTTATATTCTTTTAAATTATCAAGTTGCATGCTTATCTCATTATGCAAATGTATGTCAAATCTTAAGGTAGCTACATGCTAACTTGATATTTTAGTATTATTATACCATCATTTGATATTTGAATCGCATAATACTTGTCACCCTAGATAATTAAGTGGTAACTTTATTAGCTTTAGGTCATACTTAAGCGTAATGCTAGTCTTGCTTAAGTATCAGGGCATCAATTGCCCTAATCATCATCTTTTAAATATGAAACTTATTTTGGGCAGTCATTGGAGGGAAATGACTGGTATATTTGAGATAACGTAGTTTACACTTCTCAAAACCCTAACAACTTGCTGTTACCACATCTGGGCGGATGGTAAGATGGTTGGTGCGGATGTAGCACGAGAAATGATGGTTTGTGGTATGCACTGCGCAGATAACTCTAAGGACTTAATCCTGTAAGGACCTCCTAATGTAAAACAGTGCAACCACAAGTCTATAATGGTGTCGACCTGGTTAAATAATTTGTATCCACCAGTGCGAGTTACACCATTGGAGTGACCCACGAGTCGCATCGTTGGTTTTAAGCCATCGTGGACACGGGTCGTGTCGCTGGTGTAAGCCGTCGTGTAGTGCAAGAGGGGGTTTGGGTGTGGTAGACGTAACCACCTTTAGATGAAACCTTAGCAGGTGTAAGTTACACTGGGGGATGCATTGTAAAGACCTTGTGATGATCTCCTTGATTCATATGTCTAAGGAAACATGTGAAACACAACAAACTGATTATCTCTTGTGGGTAAATTGTACAGTCTCTGTAGAGTATAAACTGTTCAAACAGCTGTACCCACAGTCAAGGGTAGGTATGGGAATTTAATTGAGTTAGTTTCTATTTTAAAAACCTTTGTGGGTGGAATGAAAACTTGTCGGGTGGATGTAACCCTGATTTTGGATTTTCCCTGGGTGGATGTAACCCAGTGTTTTTAATTGGGTGGATGTAACGGGTGGATGGAACCTGCACTGCTATAAATATTGCACAACTTCTCTTTTTAATAAAATATGGTTTGGTTAAAATGCTAAATCATAGGAGTTTCTAATTATGGTAATTAAAAATATTGCTTTCAGCAAATAAAAGAACCCAAGCCATCCTTGTTAAACCCTGCATGTATAATTATTGCATTCTGTGTGTTGGCTCGCGAGCACTGTTGCTTGTGCTCACCCTCGCTCTTCCCCACATCCCTCAGAAGCTATGGACCAAGGGCATTACGCATACTACGAGGATCCCGAGGTTGATGGCCAAGAAGACGGAGGTGAATAGTTTAGTCTCTAGTAGTCTAGGTCTCACCCCCAGTCTAGCCAGCTAAGTCGGTGCTTATGCGCACCAATATTACCCAAATCTTTAGATAATATCGGTCGCACACAGGTTACCCCAGTCGCTTAACTGTGATGAGATGTGCCTTCCCCTTTTGCTTCTGCTACCACTTTCGCTTTTTTATGTAATGTATCAATTTGGCCTGATCAGCTCTATTGTAAAACTTGATCCGATGTGGTCTATATGAACTCCGATGTTTTGTAATTAATGTATGTTACGGTTTACGTCCTGTATGAAATGATTCAGTGATATATCTGTGAGCATTATCTACTGATCCAGAGAATAGTGCAGTGGATTCACAGAGGATTCTGGATTGATTAAATCCGGGTCTGACAGAGCTGGTATAAGAGCATTCGACTGTAGAGGCCTTAGTTAGTCTGGTCATGCCTAAGGACTTGAGTCATATTTTCAAAAACTAAGAAAAACTTTGGCCAAAATATAGCGTACTTATTGCTCTTACTCACCACTCTTAGTTCTGTACTTACCTTTACCTTCTTTATGATTTTACTCTGTTTCTAACTATCTCTTTTTCAAAATTGTAGATGGCCGGATTGTCTTCCCAGGGCCCGTAGGATTTCTTCTCTCACGGCAAGGACGATGGAGAGTTTGTGGGTATCCTTCGCAAGCTCATGCAGTATCTGGGTTATCACCACCAACGCATCTTCAGGGGCTGAAAGACCCGGATCCTGGATCGGGAGTCTTCGTCGATGGAGGTCTTCCTCTATGCGAGGGAAGGGGAATTTGTCACCCACACCTTTAGGACTGAGCATCCTAGGAGCCACTCTTCAAACGATGTTCAGGACGCAGCGCGTTTTGCCTCAGCTCGCCTGTGCTAGATGCACGAGGACATCCTGCTGAGATCGTCGTTCTGCTTCTATCTGTCTCTCCAGGAGGGAGAATGCTACCCTGAGATCTTCGACATCAGGGAGAATGACCTGCAGTTGTCACACCAGGTTTAGCTCACCCAGGCCATGACATCTACTCTTGTCGACGTCGTAGAGGAGATTGGTCAGCTCCGTATGCTCCTCACCTCCAGCTATGACCACTCCAACACTCTTTGCCGCCAGCTTATCAGGTGCGAAGCAGCCCTCTCTGTTGTGGAGTACGAGAGGATTGCCGCAGTTGCAAAGTTAGAGCGGACTGCAGCGGCCGCCGTGATTTGTTGCGGAGCCGAAGGGGAAGCCCTCGAAGGGGTCCCATAGGTCGAGGGAGAAGGGGTCGAACAAGTTGCTGTGGCGGATTAACGACATGGTTGATCGAATCGAATGGTGATTCGACCTGGTTTATGAAGGAATCGAAAATTGCAATGGGGTTTTTGGAGTGAAAGGATGAGCAATTTAGGGGAGCTTTTATGATAGTTGATTTTCTGTCTTGCTTGGGTCTCTGTCGCTGAGGAGAGGGGAGATCTTATAGATGGGTGGGAAATGACAGGAGAGGAGGAGAAAGTAGGCTACTGGAGACTAGAGAGTTCTCTCGTGTTCTGGTATGGACTCGAGATTTGAGACCAGACCTGTCCAAATGGGTGGCCCAGCATGTTACGAACCCCATGCTGACACGGGTCCGATACGACATGAACCCGATTAGGCACGACACAGTTGACCCGGCTAACTAATCGAGTCATGCCGTGTTGATTCGTGGGCCAAGGTGCTGACCCAGGCATGACATGCCGACCTCTCGGAACGTGCCGGGTCGGCCCGAGCAAGATAAAGTCCTACAGGCCTTGGCGGGCCTGACCGTCGCCGCCGCGCCTGGCCTCCGTGCGCTAGTCGCCGTCGCTGCCTCCATCTCCACGCCCGGACGCCACCGCCGCCACCACTACCTGCTCCTCCGTCTCCAACTGTGCCCTGTGTCGTGTCGTGCCTACCTGGTACTATGCATGCTGGGCCGGACCGGCCCGCCGCCGGTCCGGGGTGCTGACCCAAGCACGGCACGTCCGGTCGGGTCGTGCAGTGTCCAGACCGGGGCAATAGTCCCGCGCTTTGGGCCTGTCTAGTCGAGACTCAGATCATTTGATTGGTGGGTTGGGCCGGAATTAGTATTGGTCCAGTGCCGTGGAGAAGATACTAGAGATGTCCAGGAGGTTCAAGTCCAAATTGAAGTTAACTTCACACTGATCCGAGCGTGTTAAATTTGGTCTTGGAAATTTCTAGATTCAGAGAACAATTTTTGTAGCAAGCATCTTCAGGGAATTTTCTTCTGGGACTGAACAGAAACGGTGTGAGAATGCACGTTAGTACAATTACAGCGTTGACGTATGTCCGTGATTTTGACAGGAAGAGTTTAGAGGTATAACAACAAGCGATCATTTTTTGTTTTGTTTTGAAATTTGGTAGGCCACTGGGCTGGGCTGCTCTCGAAGCTTAGCTCACAGGCAGCAAAGTTAAAAATTGACTCGGCCCACTGTGAAGTTGGCCCACGTCCTCTGACCTCTCTCGTCTCTCTCTTCCTTGCACGCAGAGCGATTCCGGCCAATGTCCACGGCCTAACGATTCCGGCAGCTCGCCACAACTCCAAACGAGCAGGGCAGAGTCGCGGAGAGAGAGGCGGAGAAGACAGTGGCAAGGAGTGGAACCGTCTCCGCCGCAGCCATGTCGGTGCAGGAGTACCTGGAGAAGCACCTCCTCTCGCGCAAGATCGAGGAGGCCGTGAACGCCGCGGTCCGCGCCAAGACCCCCGGCCCGGTGCTCTTCATCTCCACCCACATGCGGCGGGCGGCGCCGGCCGTGATCACGAGGGTCCGGGCGCGGCAGATCCTGGACAGCCGCGGCGCGCCCGCAGTGGAGGTCGACCTGCACACCAACAAGGCCGTGCACCGCGCGTCCGCGGCTGGGGCGAGCGCGCCCGAGGGCGCCGCGGTCGACGCCTCCAGGGACGCCGAGAAGCAGAGGCTGCTCGCCAGGGTGGTCGCCAACGCAGTGCGGGTGATCAACGACAAGGTGTCGGAGGCGCTCGTGGGGATGGATCCGCAGCAGCAGGCGCAGATCGACCAGGCCATCATGGACTTGGACAAGGCGCACCACAAGGTACATCACTAAAGCCCCCAATCCCTTCCTCTTGTAATCCTCTGTGCTCCTACATTGCCAAGAGATGTGTTAAGATTTATAATGACTGATTATACAATGAGTGTGCTATATTATGCCTTGGTGTCATCCCTTACCACAGGCACAATATATTATGACAATGCGTTATCCCTTACCACAAACAATTGATGGCTCCGTATACTCTGCGACAGGGCAATGTTTGACATTGGATTGTTCCATTTTAGGCTTCCGGCTGGAAATGATTATGTGTTATTTTCGACGTCCTTTGTGATTACTAGTTTACTACTATCTCAATTTAGTACAACTATGTAGCTGGGTATAGTTTCTGTTGCCACTTATAGTCCCCTTCCCTTGTTTGGTGGGGAAAGTATACAATACCTCCTGCTCAGAGAATTACTATAATACTACATCATGCAGGCTGAGATTGGAGCGAATGCTATGCTAGCTGTATCGATCGCAGCTTGTAAAGCTGGCGCTGCTGAAAAAGAGGTACCAGTTATCTGCTAAATCACCAGGGTTTGAGGTAAAAAATAAGTCGGACATGACAACACAGATTCTTATAGTTGGTTGCCTTGCAGGTTCCACTGTACAAGTATATAGCAGATCTTGTTGGTAAAAGCCCTAAAACGCTTCCCGTCCCTGCAATTACAGTCATTAATGGTGGAGCACATGCTGGAAATAGTCTTCCCATTCAAGTATTCTCACTAAACTTTTTATAACCAACCTTGCTCTGCGGATTGCTGGAACACTGTCTTCTACGAACTCCATTTAAACTCTGCGAAGTTTGAGATTGTTATTCCCTTATATCTTCCAGTTGATTCATTTTTTGTTAAATGAGAACATATTAAGATGGTCCATGTAGATCAACATCTCAATATTTGCTAGTAAAGTTTGCTTATTTGTAGGAAATTATGATCCTTCCGGTTGGTGCAAAAACCTTTGAAGAAGCAATGCAGATGAGTTCAGAGACATATCATAATCTGAAGGTACCCTTCATTTCTAACAAACTGCAAGGTATAAACCTTGCACACACACACTCAACAACATGAATGCTGTCCTCCAGTCCCATATTTGGACCAACCTGTTACCTGTCCATCAAAAAGTGTAGGAACGTCGTAACGATTGTGTTCATACAAAAACTAAACACAGTATCCTAGCTTTCTAATGCCCTTCTCCGTTTCCTGAACTTGCTTAGCGTTATTTAGGTAGATTGCTCCTAAGACAAAGTACTGAAGTTCTTAAACCATGGGCAGTTCAGCTGTTCCAAAGTTTTGTTTTCATAGTGTACAGATAAGTTTGCTGACTTTTATACACAGTTTTTCACCAATTGATTTGATAGGATATTATCTCGGAGAAATATGGTTCAGAAAGTTGCAACATTGGTGAGGATGGTGGATTTGCTCCTAATATTTCCAGGCAAGTAAGGAATTGATTTACCTTTTCCTGGCATACTTTATTTCTTATTTTCCCTTTTGGGCACCTACATATGGATTTCAATATACCATATCTATGTTGGGTCAATGTTCAGCATATCTGAAGGCCTGGATCTTGTCATTGCGGCAATAGATAGAGCTGGATATAATGGAAGGATCAAATTAGCAATTGATGTTGCAGCTACTGATTTTTGCGTAGGTAAGGATAAAAGTAGTGATATCTCTTGGGTATGGCTATGTAAATGTTCAAAATGTGTTTCTCAGGAGCAAATAGGCCATGATGTTAAGGATATCTGGGTGATAGAATGCAAGTACTCTGCTGATCAGAATGCAAGTACTCTGCTGATCTGGCATGCATTGAAGAAAGAGTTCCATACCTTGCCGTTACTACAATTGAAAGAACTCTTGTTTCGTGCTTCCCAAGTTCCCATGTTTTCCAGCTTCTATCCCTATTATATACGCCTCTTCCTTTTTGTTGTGTCATCTTTTGTTTTTACTATTGTCATGGCCACCTATAAGAAGTAAGAGCCATGCTAGCGCCAATGAAAGCCTGCCATATTGCTCAGCATTGCCATTCAGGAACCAACGGACCAACCTCTTGTAATGATATTGTTACTTGTTGTACTTCCATTTAGATACTGTACAATCTTGAACCTTAGAAACAGTGAGCTTGAACATCAATGAGATATATATTGTATGCTATTTTTAGTTTGTTTTACTATGTCAGATCATATTGATCAGCATTGCCAGTCAGCCACCCACTGACCAACTGGCTATGTTCATGCATCTTTTTGCAGGAAAGAAATATGATATGGAGTTCAAGTCTGCAAAGAAATCAGGGCAGAACTTCAAAAGTGGAGACGATATGATTGAGATATATAGTCAGCTTTGTTCAGGTATCACTTGTTTGTGGATTGACATTTTTTAGGGGGTACACTTTTGATTTCATGAAGCTTATATTTCCTTTTTTCTACACTAGAGTACCCACTTGTCTCCATTGAACAGCCCTTTGACAAAGATGACTGGGAGCACTCAAAAAAGTTTACCACCCTAGAGCTTTGCCAGGTGCATAGTGTTCTTTTGTGCTTTTGTTTTCTAGTTTGATCAGGAGCTCATTATAATACGTGTGCAGGTTGTAGGAGATGACTTACTGATGTCAGATCCCGAACGCATTAAGCGGGCAATAAATGAATTTACTTGCAATGCTCTTGTTCTCAAGGTAAGTCACAAGTCCATTTTTTTAATCGTTTGAAATTTATTTGTGTTACTTCATTCAACACCTTACTCATGTTATTTGAACAGTCCAAGACTAATAATTTGTGTTACTTCGTTCAACACCTTACTCATGTTATTTGAACAGTCCAAGACTAATAATACCACATAAAAAAGAAATCTGAAACTAGACTCATTTTTTTATATAAAAAAATGGAATTAGGCACACTTTATTTGACTAGTTAGTAGTTACAGTCTGTCTGGATGCTCATTGCAGTTCTTTATTTGAGTGTCACTCCCTTTTCAATCTTAATTATAATTCAAGTTTTGTGTTATATGAGTTGAGTTTTAAGGGCATTTACAGACAATGCCATGATAATCAATCTGCAATGGACACACAGATAGTCGATTCATTTAGTACTTGAAAGTCTTGAATTCACTGGAAGATGAGCAATTTGCAATTGAACTACTGGTAGGTCATAGGCACATAAGGTTTCAAGAGCCGCTTGCTTGCACATGTTGTATTTTCCTTCTGGATTCTTCCTTGCTCTCTTAATTTCTCACTTCACAGGTGGTTCATCTGTTTAGTATACCTGATATTTGTGTGTTTCTTTTGGTATGCAGGCAAATCAAGTGGGCACTGTCACCGAGGCCATAGAGGTTGTGAAACAGGCAAAAGATGCTCATTGGGGTGTAATGGTATCACATAGGTCTGGGGACACCAACGATTCTTTCATCGCCGACCTGGCTGTTGGTGCTGCAGCTGGACAGATCAAAGCCGGTGCCCCTTGCCGTGGAGAGTGTCTCACTAAATACAATCAGGTTTTCTGTAGAATCCTTTTTCTTGTATGTGAATAGATGCACCACAGCATCTGCACTAGAAATTGCTCGTCATAGTACTGTGTGAACATTCTAAATAGCTTCCTGCTGTGGCTTGAATGGTTTCTGATAGCCGTGCACATCCTCTTTGCAGCTGCTTAGAATAGAGGAAGAACTTGGAAGTGAAGGTGTTTATGCAGGGGAAAACTGGAGAACTACTGCGAGCACGAGCTGACTCGTAGCGTACATGCGGTGCGGGGGTCCATCTAGACCTGCCTTCATGTGTTACTTCCACAGTTGCCTTGTAGAATTGTGTTCTGTTCTGGCTCAGCAAAGGCATGGAAACAGCGGGGCCTGGAAAATACCTTTCTGTATCATCGAGGCTCACACTGTTGTCTTAGATGTAGTGGTTGAGTTGCTGGGGATTCACCTATTGTGATGTTAACTCCGATTTGTTTCGTTTCTATATGGTTTGGAATGGAACATGGACATGAGTACATGAAATTGAGGAATGAGTTTTAAGAAATAGAGATATTTTATTTTTTTGGTATACCCGAGATCTTTGTCCTCCACTTTCATTTTGATGCTTTCCTGCTTCCTACGGAATTGAGCTATATCTTTGTGAAATCATTGCAAAATTTCTGTGAAAGTTTCCTCAAATCTAGTTGATCCTTGGTATCCAATAAGGCAACTGAACAACCAAGCTACACAAAAAACTCAATATAGCAATAAAAAAGAGCAAAGTACCAGACATCAGTACTTGATGCACAACAATTTCTCTGAAAATGACAGCAATTACATGGCTCACCAATGTGATTGAGCTAGCACAGAAGGGGATACGAAATACATAGGTCCCGGTATCCTCAGAGTTTGAACAGCATACAGCGGGTATAAGTAAAAGGAAGGCTTCCAAACTTTAGCCTTCAAAACCCGCTTTGGATATATGGCACGATCAGGAGGAATCAGCAGCCGATTGTGCCGACCAAACTTTGGAGATGACATGATCAAGAGGAATCAGCAGCCGGTTGTGTTGGTTGTGCTTCTGCTCGCTTGACCGACGCACACTTGATCAGATGGTTGTAGCTTCCCTTCTCCTTGAAAAGCTGAGAGAAATGGTGCTTGCAGTAGAGGATACCTTCCAAGGCAGCATAATTAGACGGAGAAATGGCACAGCCCCCGTGAGAGCATTTGAAGCAGGACTTGTGGTAGGCCTGTCCTTCAACTGTTACCTGCAAGATTTATTTTTAACAGTTATGCATCACAACCACCACATGTACCCAAAGCTGCAATTTTTGGGTGGTATAACTCAATTTTCTTTAATTTAAAAGGAAATATTGATGAATCAATATATAACTTTGTACTGCTTAAAAGGTAAGGTTTAGGCCGACAATTCAATTAGGCAGAAGAATACACCCAGAAGAAAAATCTATGTTTCATTGGTGCAAGCCATAAGATCCCTTGGTTTCCACCACAGGACGAACAATGGAATTCTTGGCGGAATGACCTAATAAGTCGTAACTAGACCACAAACTTAGCAAGCTAGATCACAAAAATTTTAAAATAAAAACTGAAGAAAAGAGCCAAAATTATATGGTACTACCTTCTCAAGAGGATATGCTGTTTTACCGCAAGTGGCACACTTCTCCTGTGTTCCTGAAAACATGCTCGCAGCTTTGCTTGGCGATCGAGTCTGAAGTAGCATGTTTCATGCAAAATCAGTTCAATACCACAACAGCATTGCACACTCTAGAATGTAACGAGCTAATGCAGCAGAAATGAAATGAATGTAAGGTTTTGTCAGCCTATGGCACTTACCAGCTCAGGAGTCAACTTCTCTGGTGTAGGTTTCGCAGCTGAAAGAAATAAACAACGAAAGAGCATGCTACCACATCAGAACACATTTGATCAAAAATACTTTTTTTTTCCATGTTTACAGTTTGGAGTTTGGTAGTATTTAAAAATCCTACGTGATTGGAAGCTCTTGTTGTAGCTCCCGGTCTCCTTGAACAGTTGCTCGAAATGGGGCTTGCAGTACGGCACTCCTTCAATCGAGGAGTAGTTGCTAAGCTATCAAAATCGCAAACAAGATAACCACAGATATTGTTAGACCGATGCACATCTTTGCCCAGACAATCATCCTAACAAGAAGATCAACAGGTATTTTCTCCCATCAATTTTCTCTTAGTCCTCTTTTACCGAGTCACCGATATGAAATGGACAAAATCACGATCTCTCAGATACAGGATTCTGGTAGAAAGTTAAAACACCAGATCCATCCACCACAACAACTCACAGATCTACCACGAGGCATTACATTATCCTACAGATCCATCTACCATAAAAATCGTAAAGGCGAGGCGAGGGGGGCATACCGAGAGGGTGGACTTGCAGTGGTGGCACTTGAAGCAGGAGCGGTGGAAGACGACGCCGTCGGTGGAGAGCTGGTCCATCGGGTACACCGTCTTGGTGCACACCTTGCACTTCTGCTGCGTCCCGCTAAACATCGTCTCCTCCCCTCCCTCCTTCCTCTCCGGCGGCCTGGGCGGCGCGGCGCGGCAAGGCAAGGCAAGCGAAGATCCGGACCCGATCCGATCTTAGAAATGAACACCTCTCGGAGCGCCCCAAGTCCAACGGCCGTGCTTATATACTCCGTGCGGATGCAGGTAAAGCAATGGAATTATGGATTTGGGCGTCTCGTTCTCGTCTCGTCTCCCCCAACTCGAGCCGCCTCACTTTTGCCGCGACGGAAAGAAAAGGCAAGCGAGGGGATAGGGGCCAGTGCGTGCAGTGCTCATTAACTAATACGCAATTATTACTGCCATTAGTGGTGTCCGGGAGGCTCTGCGTACAAAGCTTCTTCTCGCGAAACGGCCGTCCGTCTCACTGCAGGTGGGCCCAGAAATCGCAGGGGCCACATTCCAGTGACGGTGCAGCTCGCCATAGCAGTGGTAGTACGCGTGACCGCAGCCCTCCGATGTCGCAGGAGAAGTGCAGCGGAAGCGACGACGACGAGCGCCGGTGTTCGCATCGATGGTGGGGGCCCAGCAGTCAGGCTCTGGTGATGGAGAGAGACTGTTGCCATTGCGTTATGCTGCTGCTGCTGCTGCTGGCGCGCGGTGCGGCCCACGTCGGCCAGCTTTTCGTCCCTGCCGCCTCGTCGGACTATCCCGGTGGCCGGTATCTCCCTTGTCTCTTCTTCCTTGGATGGCATCGCGTTGGTTGGAGCAGCATACACGTGCAGGCATGCACAGCGCATCGCATATACATCGCATTAAACTCTTTCCTCTCCTTTTCTCCGTTTATTAACGCGGAGCGAGAGGACAAGGTAGTGACCAGCTCGAGCTTAGCTTAGCAAGCGGATCAGTACTGTCATTTACTCCTATGACCCCCGTGTTTTACCTACAGGGTACTTCAAGCATGATTAGGCCAGCAATGTACGATGCGGATGATCGTGAGCGTCACATTTGTTCAGTTTGGAATTTGGTTATGTCAGGGTTTTTTTGCTACGAAAAACTGTACTTTCATTTCATTGTCATGTCATGTGGTAACATAAATGTCAAATTTCTGTTCCATTGCTAACTGCTCTACAAGTTGCCATTGAAAGAAACATCTGGCACGGGTTTATAGTTATAGGAGTAGATGCATCGCACAGCCTCATCCAACGAGGATATACGTATGATTAAGATCAACCGGGGCTTGCAACATGATATAATACATAGTAATAATTGGATTTGAAGCATGTCGCATCGTCTTGCCCCTCTCAACCACCGAATCCGACGAACGCGCCATTATTATGCCCGGCACCAACCGGAAATACGGTCAACAACTTGACGGCATGACGCCTACCAAATCACTGGCGAACAGCATTGGCCTCACTGGGCGAGGATCAGCGAAAACATTACCGGTAAAAAAAAAATATCGGTGGGTAGCGAAGGCATCGGTTTTTGTCGGTTACCTAAATTTTTGGCGAATTTTTTGCCAACATTTTTTAATTGAAATTTAAAATTTTCAGATGTAAAGACGAAATTTATCTAAATTTTGAATTTGGATAAAATACTAAATAAATCCGATATTTTTACATAATATAAAAATTTATCGGACCCCACCGATAACACCGGTATCCGACGGTTACCGGTGAAATTTCAGCAACAGAATTTTCATTGGCTAGGATAGGTACATGATGATGCAGCATCTAGTTAGCTCGTGCGACAATTACAGGTTAGTGTCCACTTTAGTTCCAAACCTGCAGATGCACACGTAAAATGCCTATGATCGATAGAGCAACGGTTGTACCATCGCAACTGTCGGCAAAATGACAAACGGGAATTTATCAGGATCAAATAATGCAACCGTAGATAGAATGAAAATGAATTTTGTGCCATTGATGAATGCTCAATGCTGATATCAGGGGCGGACCCAACAATCGGGCAAAGCTGGGCAGCCACCCGAGGTAGCCGCCGGCGGTAACCCCCTCCTGGACACCGGCAAGCGGCAACTCTTCCCAGTTCCCCCTTCCTTTCGGCTAGTGGGCGGTGCGGACGTGCGATGGCGTCCCCAATCCCCATTCCATTTCCCCTAATTTCTAACCTAGGCGGCGAGCGACGCAGCGGCAGGGTGAAGGGCTGAAGGCGACGCACGCGGGCCAACGGGCGCCACAGCGGCAGGACCATAGGGTGAAGGTGGCGCGTGAGCAGGCAACGCACCGCGGGCGCGCAACGCAGGGCGGCAACCAGGGCGAAGGCTGCACGCGGCGGCGGCACACCGGCGTGGGCGCATGGTGGAGCATCGGCGTGGGGAGCCGGTCCAACTGGTGAGCCGGACTGCCGACTGCGGACTGTCTGAGGTGAGACTGTGAGAATGTGATTGTGACTTGTGAGAATGAGACTGGGCATATAAGCATTTTTTAGGTAAGTTTCTCCCGGGAGTTATGATTCACCACAGTATATTAGTATCTGTATTTGTGTATTCATCATTTACATATTCAACATGTAGAAGGTAAAGATAGCCGTAACTTGTGCCCGTTGATGATTTTTTCTAATCATCTGTTTGACTAGATTTTATCTTGTAGATGCAGCTTTGTATAATACAGTTTTCCTCTGAATTGCTCACTAATGCATCTGCAGATAAGATGGGCAGATGTAAATTAACAATCTTAATTCCAAAGATTTCATTCTAGATCGACTGACTTGTGCTCCTTTGTTGTTTCCTTCAAAACAATATTCAGTGCGTTAATCTCATGAGACTAGCATGACGAAAATGCCTAAAAAAATTGTCAAGACCTTCAGCAGGTTTATCATCTCACAACACCCTGCTAAAGGTTTTGTTATGGTATATATTTTCCCATTATTTGTAGTATTGTTTTCTGTTCTTAATTTGTATATGGAGATCAAAGTTTCCATCTAATCAACTAATTCAGTAAATAGGCATGCATATATGTATAACAAACCTGGGAATCCGAATCCCTAAACATTGAACAGCATATGATCCAATAATTCACGGGATGGTAACACATATGTTTTCTTGTGCTGGCAGATTCAAAAAAGATACACGACTGGGCTGAGAGGCCAGAGGGGGGAGGATTCATTTTGTTAGTTCATTGAGCATTTTTCTCTAAAAAAGAGTTTAGTTGAACAAAAGCTCAAGCAATGCGTCAAGCTATCGAGCGAGGACCGAGCGACCAAACCCTAGCAGTGCGCGGCGAGGCGGTGTCTAGCAAGGAAGCGACACTGCTATACCTAAGATTTAATCCTGTGTCTACCACTGCCTGCGGGCTAGCTTGGCGGCAATGCAGCCTGATTTGGATCCTCTGCAATAAGGCACTATATGAACAATGTTATAATCAGCTAAATATTCAGTGTAGTTATTTATCTTGACATTTGATTTTTTTTATCCGACAGTGAAAAATCGTTTTCTAATATCATACACTATAGATCTTCTGCATTGAATGCTTCGATGCAGAGGATCTATTTTCGTTGGAATTGAGGAAGGGAGGTGGCTGCCTCCATTTCAGAAACACCATGAGGTGACATGGCGGATCGAGTTTTTGGCTTAAATAACACTGTTTACATACAAAATAGTAAATCTAGTCATCTTCGAAGATCAAAGCAAAAAATAGCACCACAGACTTGTCAGCAGGCGACATGTGTCCTCGCCCGCGCCACGAGTGCACGGACCCCCTCGTCCCCTCTCCTGGAGAGAGGACTTCCCTCATACTGCTAATTAATTACTATTAAATTGATTTTGATTAAATAATTAGTACTAACTAATTACGACTAATTAGTTATGAATAATTAGTAATGACTAAATTAATTACGGCTAATTATCCAGGACTAAATTGATTAGGACTAATTAATTTTAACTAATTAACCCTCACCGTGTAATTATTTAGTCATGCAATTAACCCTCACCGTGTAATTATTTAGTCATGTAATTAATTAAGACTAAATTAATTTCAACTAACTAACCCTCACTGTGTAATTATTTAGTCATGTAATTAATCACAGTGTAATTAATTACATAGGCTTAATTAATTAATCCTCGTCTGCGTCATGGTGGGGACTTCCCTCGTACTGCTAGTTAATTAATTAATTAATTATACAGGTTTAAATAATCCTTGCTAGTCGTAATTAAACATGTATAATTAATTAATTAACTAGTAGTATGAGCGGACGAGCATTAATTAACCTGTGACGCGGAAGAGGATTAATTAATTAAATCCATGTAATTAATTACACTGTAAGGTTAATTACATGACTAAATAATCACAAGGTGAGGGTTAATTAATTAACATGTGTAATTAACTAGTCGTAATTATTTAGTTATAATTAATTAGCCCCAATTATTTAGTTGTAATTAATTAATCAAAATTAATTAGTCCTAATTAATTTAGTCAGGATTAATTAACCGTAATTAATTTAATCATAACTAATTATTCATAATTAATTGGTCGTAATTAGTTAGTTATAATCAATTTAATCATAATTAATTAGCATATAATTAATTATGAGTACGAGAGAAGTCGCCAAAATCCCCTCCCTATGAGCGCAAACAAGGAAGTCAAACGAGAACACATGTCAGAAGTACTCTCTCCTGGAGAGGGGACGAGGATACACGTCAGGAGTCCCCTCTCCAATAAAAGGGACGAGGGGGTTTTCTCACCCGTAGCACAAACAAGAACACATGTCGCCTGCCGACGAGTTCATAATGCTATTTTTGACTTTGATCTTCAAAGAAGACTAAATTTGCCATTTCGTGTACAAACAGTGTCATTTAAGAAAAAAACAATTTGGGCGATGTCTCCAAGGACGGATGCCAGTTGAAGCATCGTACTCCATAGACCGGAAAGACCATATGCTATTATGCTGCACAATAGCAAGCTACAGAGTGGATGCTTGGATCTGATCATCAAGATTCAGAGAGTTCAGGAGAACAGGCTAAACAAAATTATGACAAAGGTTAACGAACTGCGCACAGATCATCTGAAAAAGAAAGCAAAGCACATCTGACATCTGAAGATAATCGGTGCATGTTGTTTCACTATGGTATATGTTCGTGTATCCA
Source organism: Ampelocalamus luodianensis (assembly GCA_036346255.1). Classification (NCBI taxonomy): domain Eukaryota; kingdom Viridiplantae; phylum Streptophyta; class Magnoliopsida; order Poales; family Poaceae; genus Ampelocalamus; species Ampelocalamus luodianensis. Next base: position 16,690,145 of record CM070622.1, on the reverse strand, counting down.
TAATCCGCCAGAAAGCAAAATTTACAGAAATTAACAAGACTACTTACTACTGGATCACACCATACACAAGACCAAAAGAACGGTGGGTAGAAAAACGCAGCCTGCAGTTTACTGCCTCTTCACAACTACTAGTTCTACAATTTGACTAGGATTATATTGCACAACCGATGGAGAACTGGAGGAGTAAACCGACTCCTTTCAAGCATAACCGACGGAGCAGAATGGCAGAGACAAGATGCCCATCTACACACAAACAATGCATTGAATGGGCTCGTTTTATGTGTACAGCAAACAAATCAGCACAAAAATCACGACCAGCAATAATATTGCTGGATCAAACAAACACCAAGACGATTGAATAGCCTTCCACACGGCTGTGTGCCTGTAAAATGTGAGGAACTCAATAAGGCAGTGAAGACTGAAGACCGCATAAAATACATCCCCGCGTGCCGTTCTCAAGTCCATTTACTCCAACCAGCTTTCCAGACTAGTAGTATGTCACAAGATTCACAGCTATCATGAGCTCACATACAGAACAGGGACCAGACCTGCAGTCTTTCCATCCCTTCCAGGTCTCTTTTTCTTCACCTGAGCAAATAGCAACAATTACCGATTTTAAAATGTTTTCATTCACGTCAAAAGAACAAGTAAAAAAAATGGTGAGATGAGTACTTACATAGTACCAACCATCAACCTCATATTCAATCCCCACGTCTTCTCCAGCGGTTAAACTCAGCTGAAAACAATTTACATGAATATGTAAGTGTCTTTTGTTTGCATTCCAAGCCAAGAAAGAAGAGTCAGCTTGACTATTTTCACATTCACTTTTATTTGGTCCTTTGTGCAAAGTTTTTTTTTCTCTATTGAACTGGATTGATAACGTATATATTAGCAATAGTTCTTTCAACCAATTGAGATGTTGAATTACAGCGTCAACTGAAAACACCAATGGATCTTTGCTTTAGTGAAATAAAGAAAAGTCTAGGGAAAAAACTATGTTAATAATAACCAATGCCCCATCAAGCTCTGAAGAAGGAAGCATCAAACTTCAGGAAGTTAAGATACATCCAACCAAAAAGATGAATCTTAGCCTTCATACCTCATCGTCGCCACCTGCTGTGAAGTCATACAATGCTTTCCCAAATTGAGGGTTCCCAGAACTCTTGTCTTCATCCTCATGGGATCCAGAACTCCGACCTCCACGCCCCGCAAGAGGGTTTTCGAATGACTCACGCCTCTGTAGAACTGACGTTGAATATGATGGTGGTTCTTCACGTATCTGAAACAAAAGGAAAATGGATATCAGGAACCGTGTTCTTTAACAAAAGATCCTACATCAACATTACTATATCTGCTATTTGATGACCTGCTTTCCTAATGGTAATTCATATTAAAATTTAACAATAATTAAATATGCAGGTTTTTATTGTAACTTGTCTAGTCCAGTATTAGTTGAAGGTGGCCATTTATTGCTACGAGTTTGTTCGATGGACGAACCTATGAATTTGTATCTGTGACCATAATTGGCTGGGTATGGATCCTCAGCTCAGATCATCCACTAACCTTGGGAGAGCAGTAACACATACTTCAGAACACTGACTCTAGAGAACCATGCAATGCCTTTATCAGCATGTATACATTTGATTTCACAGTATTTAAGAAACCAATTTTCAACAGTTAAGTGCAAAGTGCCCAATTTTATGAAAATGCCACTTTAATATTAAAATTAAATAAAAACAATGGTGAAAATGTATCAATGCGATATCAGCCTTGTCAAAATCCCAAAGAATATAACAATAATATCATGGATGAAGCAAAAATACCGTTTGTTGCGAAGCTCCATAGCCTGATGGTTTTGAACTAAACAATGATGGATAGTTCATGCCACCAAAATGGGACGATATGGAAGTTTCAACAGAACCAGTTGACTCCGGAGAGGACCCACCAGAGGACCTTCCATCATCTTCCTGCAACAAACAAAAATAAATTGGACTGTTTGTCTATAGAATTTTAAGGAGTATCTGAAATCGAGTGGCTTAAGAAAGTGTTGTAAGTTGTAACACTTACCTCTGCATCATATGTTTCGAGAATTGTTTTGGCCCACATATCATCATAACCGACCGACGGCCTAGAGTTCATGTATTCCTCATCATCCACATCAGGAGCATCAGTTCCAGCTCCCGCAAGGAAGTCCTTTACCTATCATAAGATCGAAGAACCCCAATGATAAAAGCACATAATTCCCAAATTTGGCATATGCAACGAGGAAAAGGGCAACTGGTACGGAAATGATTAAGCAAATGCCACAGATTACAGCAGGCAGCTCTTTGTTAGTTGAACATATATGAAGCAGAAACTTGTAGGGAAACACAGTAAAGAACCTTACTTTGTCCACGGCTGGTGCATTGTTTGCCCAAACATCATCTTCCAAACCTGCTGCCCATGCCATAGCCAGAGCAGGGTCAATTCCAGACTGCATAGTAGTGGTCTCTTTATGTACTTCTTTGGACTCATACATGAGGTCAGATATCCCAGTAGCAACAGCAGGATCACTTAGACCACCAGATGCACTGATGTTATGCCGGTTGCGGTAGATCTCGATGAGCTTGGAACTGTGCATACGATTCGAAATTACATGATGTCAAGGGACATGATAATTATACAATACAGGCATCCATTTACACTCAATTAGCTTTTTTTACATGAAACAGCTATAACGTGTGGGATACTATAAAAGTTGCTCTCCCTTATCAATGCTTTAAAATATGATATATATCGGCAGATGTGACCAAGGATCACGTAACCGTTACCGGCGTATTTCCCGTTGGCTGGCCGGGAACGGTAACCGGCCGGTTACCGGCCGGTTACCGGAAATCCCGGTTTTTTTCCGGATGAAATTCGATCGAATTCGCTTAAAATTCGTCTAAAAATCGAAATTTGAATTTTGAATTGGCTAAACCGGACGTTGTAGTTCCGGTTTTTCGTTTCTCGGATCCCCTCCGGTAGCCGGTAACCGGCGGTTACCGGCCGGGATTTTAATCCCTGGATGTGACACCATGTGTAAGCCAATTAGCCAACGATAAGTTGATAGCCCTTGCAACAGATCACAATCCCCCTATACACCCTAAGCAGTTCAATTGAACTATTACAGCTTATTCAAACAGGCATTCAGAAAATAGTTCAACAATATTAGATTTTCCAAGATGAAAGAAATTGACAAGATAGGGTTTAGAATACATTAACTAGCAGTAGGTAAATACAAATACTTGAATCAGAAAGTTTTAAATGAAAACTGACAGTTAGCTATCATCAAACCCTTTGCAAATAAGGCTATGGGACCTCCCCAATATCTCCCAAATGACACCAATGCTATGGAAGTCCCAAGGTTGGTTGAAAAATTACAAGTAAAGGGAAACTACTAAAGCTGACACTTAACCTCACGGGGGAAAAAAATAAGTTCCCTAATGTAGCAGTGGAGCACATTAACTCCAACATGGACCATAGCCAGTGGGCAGTGGCCCAACAACGCACTTAACTGCATAATGTGGACCAAAAGATACAGATCACACAGGCTAATACACCCTGGTCTATTGTATGACTCTTGGCTCCAGACATCACTGAAGATAGCAAGTAGTGGTGATTGGTGAACTGAACAGTTCTAACTTCACAGGCAATTTAAGCAATGAAGTAATATTTCAAGTCAACAATTTGACTGCTCTCGGAGATTAAAACCCCAAATATTATAATAATACATACCTGGTAGGACCTAAAGGCAAGTATTTGGCCCTTGGAACAAAACAGAATAAAGAAATGAAATCAAGAAGCCTTTCGTGGGTTTCATAAAGTTTCTTAAGTTCCTCATCACTCCATTCTTGTTTGCTATTATCATGCTGACGAATATCCCTGCAACAATTCACACAAAGCAGTCACTTCAAGGACTATTCCCCAGCAGCCAAGAAGAATTTTGTGGACAACATACCTAGCAAGATCATCTTGAGCTCTATACAGTTCATCCAGGACCTTGAGCATTGGGCTTATCAAGGATCCGAGACCAGTACCACTAGCACCTTGGTTTTCCCCATTACTTAGCTGCAGTTCTGCAAAGTTTGACTGCACACCCCCTAGAGCCAAAGCGTGAAGAAACTCATATATCTGCAGTCTATAAGGTTCACCAGACCTTATTGCAATGGTGGTTAGGGCTTGGACAGCAGCAATACGGATCTACAGAGGTCAACAATAAGATATAAGAAAAATAGAAAGACACTAACATAAGAAGATGCAGTACCATCTCAGCCCACACTGTCAAGTTAAAAGAAAGAAAAATGCTCTCTTCGGAGGGGCATACCTCCCAGCTGCCACTAAATGCACATCTTTGGAGTCGTGTCAGAGCGCTAGCAAGTGTAGGATTACGGGAGCTGGCTGCAGCAACCATTTTATCAGCATCTAGCATCATTAGTGCGGTACCGGGTGGCGTTGCAGACTCCCAGGCATACTCAGATGCAGCATAATTTGCATTTTCTCCTAGAAACCAAACCTGTTGATCAATTGAAGGGCCAAAACATCAGCCTATATTTCTCCATGCTCAATGAATAAATAACCAAATGGAAGTTTTGTTCTTACAGCAGCTTGAACTAATCTTTGCAGTGCCATTGCAGATTTTGGATCAGAGGCAGATACCATATCAACAGATGTGAATCCAGACATTGAACCTGGCTGAGGTGGTGGCAGATCAAGGACTATTGTGACAGCTTCCAAGGCTGTATGTTTCCCATCTGGTCCTGCTCCTACAAGGCATGTCTGCAAAAACAGCAATTTTTTTTGTGAAGTCCATGCTGTCATTGGCTCATTGCATAAAAATTGTCATGCAAACCATTGGAAACACCAACAAAAATTTCATATCTAAAGTGCAAAAAGCCAAGGGTTATATTCATATATGTAAAGTCATTGCAGCTTTGCAAATTCACTACAAAAGGTTGGGTCCCTTTTGTCAGGTAAACCTTAGAAGTTCAATATAACATTTGAAAGTACTTAATGATAAATGGCCTACCTTCCATAACAGTTGTAGAACATCAGCATCAATCTTTCCAGGAACTTTAGTGGCAAAAATTCTAGCAATCTCAAGCAAAGTCACAGCCATATCAGGGGTTGCCTATCATATAAGAACAAACCAGAATAATGAATCACTCATGAAATGCAGTAAATGGGAACTGATTGATACTAATCAAAATAATATCTGCAAAATGCATACATAACAACCTTAGACTGCATAAACAAGGGGGAAACGAAACAAAGCCAGAAAATAATTCAAATAAATTTAATTGCAAGAAATAAAATCCCATGTTAAAAAATTTACAATCAAAAGGTCAATATAAAAATATGTCATCATTTTTTTCTTTTAAAAAAACAATGTTGCTTTTAATCATTGAACCTATGGAAACTCTTAAATCACTACAGAATGGTTAAATCTGCTTCCAATCTCAGATGTCCTGATTTGAGGCACAGTTGATCCCAAAACGACATGTATTTGTGAGGAGGGAGTATTAACACTGAAAGGGATACAATACCTTGAACCTAGCATGTAAGGTTAGTAGGACATCATTCAGGAGAGAAGAAGGCCAAGCTGGATCAGACAGCTCACAAGCAATGATAGATTTTAGTTCTTCAAAAGATTCATGTGGATTCTGCATCCATATCAAAGCCTTGATGACCATAGCTCGAACATAAACACACTCGCATGCTACAGTTGTCCGCACTACTTCCATTAGTGACGCTAATAACCCTGCTATTGTGTCCATTCCACCATGTCCATTGGATAGTGGATTGGCCTTCCGGGTAGCTACAGCATGAACATGGCGAGTTACATGATTTTATTACAAAAGTGAAATTAACATAAAGAAGAAGAAACGTAGTTTGATTACAAATGAAAAAGGCCCATTAGGGAATATAGGCATGCTGAAATACATCCAGATTCATGCTTACAAAAAGAGTTACTGTCCTAGTTTGGTCTAATTCTAAAAGAGATGTGTGTACATATATTTGCTAACTTCCTAGTTATCCAGCCAGCTCAATCGGAAATGAATTTAAAGAAACAGCTTTATGGTTTCAGTTGAAATGTGAAGTGCATATGATTTTGAATGTGTCAATAGGTAATTGAGATCTATAATAGAAGCATAGTACCTTCAGGTTGTGAGTTCTCATTAAGATCAGAATCAAGAGATTCAACATTATCTGAATAAGCTTGAAGATTGGCTCCCTCGTCATAAACACCTAAAGCATAAGCAGCAGCTCTACTTTTGCCCATTTCCTGAACTACTCTTGCAGCAGCATGAAGAACAGGACGAGAGAAGCTACGGAAAGAGCTCTCCAATCTGACAGAATAAGAAACAAAAAGTAAGCATCCAATGAACCAGCGACTGCATACAGGAAAATGGAGAGATCAACCACTTGAACATTCATAAGATGATATGACAAACCTTCTCATTACAAGTTTAATGAGGGGCTGAGGACGCCTTGCTTTAGAAGACTTTTCATTAGATTTTGACAGACCACCCTTGGATGCTACAGAAGGGGCCTCAGGCAATTTAAGAATTTCTCTAGTTAACCGAATCCATCCACCAGCTCTGTCCTCCGTGCTGCAAGATATGATAATTTATGAAACAAAACAGCTATACAACTCCTACAGAGGTCAAGTAAGACAATACGTAAAAATTTAACTTGATGAAACATCATCATTACCTTTCTGTGTTGTCAACTTTTCCCAACACACATAGTATGGCCTCAAAACAGACCCTGTCACTGGGATCCAAAAGAAGTTGATAAAGGAGAGAACTGTACTGAGATTTTATGTCAGGCCTCTCTGCATAAATCATATTTAGTCAGAACCATAATTTAATGCATGCACTCTAGAATTACAAAGCAGTCATCTTGATTCAGTGCAGGCACAAAAACAAATTGCACTTAGCCACTTACCATCCAATACACGTGCCCTGGATATTGAATGGCACAACTTTGCAAGGTAAACCCTGGCAAGAACATCATGCAAATGAAGGATGTCCTGAAGAGCTCCTGTTTCAATTTGACACAACGATATAGTAGCCAAATGAGTACATCAAAGTGGAATGGGAAAAAAAATCCCGCATTGTTGAAGTTGACAAAATTGGAAGCAATCATTTACAAGACAGAAGCAGGTAAGGCCCTTTGGATGGAATGGAAAACGATCAACAGTAGTACCGGTCACAGCAATCAGATGCCATCCAAAACTATTCATATGCATTTACTATAGCAATGGTGAATTACTGCCTCCTAAAAAGTCATGTATCAAGGTAAGAATCAACAATAGTCTCGCTATTAAGTCCCCGAGTCTTCAAATATCACAAACAAATATGGTGATCAATTACACATGTGGCATTTCCTGTTGTTATTTAGAGCATGTAATACATCGGCAACTGACAGGAAGGTAGTGTTTTTCCACAAGTTATTACTCATTTCATGTGGGTGCGCCAATGAGTGAATACAAGTTAAACAAGGATAATTATGAAGGGGAGTTAACATATATTCAGTTCTCCAAAAAATAAAATTCATCTCACTATTTGCATTTTGTATGCAGAAGGAAATATCTTAGAAATGTTGGTTATTGCAACTCTATCAATTGAATTAGAATTGTAATGCTTGGATCAGATGTCAGCTACAGAAGAAAGTTATCCATTATTATTTATTAGGTAACCTGAAAGCCCTTCAAAAGTATTTAAGTTCAAACAATAAAAAAATGAACAAAAAAATCAAGAAGGAAAAGGAAGCATACCGCCAGGTTGCGCGTTTTTGCCTGCATAACATTAAACCATACATGAGACTAACAAACTATGGAAATAGCATGGAAAAATATTTTTGTTACAAATTGACTAAATATGCCAAAATTAACTGAAAATTCTATTAATTTAATTACCATTTCTGGTAATGCCCATTTTCCATTGCATAAAAGATCAGTGATGTTCTAGCCTCTAAATCATAATAACCCATGCTTTGCCCCTTTGATAATAAAAAAAAAAAGAAAGGATTCTGAACAATTAGTAGCAGTACGTGAAGAAACTTACCCAATGCCATTGCAACAGAGTATGGATCTCTCACAGCAATTTCAGAGATTATTGACAATGCATGTCTCACGGCAACTGGGTCAGAAAATTCAACCCTGCAGTTGTATCAAACCTGGTGAGAACAAAATGATGACAATTCAGAAGTATGTTCCTAGTTCCTACTTATCTATTATACTATCAGTTCTTAAATTTGTTGCAGAAGCATAATCAAGTTTCATAGAACAGATTGACAACAAATTTAAGTACTCGTTCTGATACATATGTTAAGAAGATAATACATTGAATATAGGAAAAGAATAGAACATAAGGACGAAAAGACACCATCAAACAATGCTCCAAACTGACAAATCTGTTTATTTTTCAAGTGTAACAAAAAAACCCAGTTGGGAATTGGTAAATTAAACATAGGTGCAAAAATAGGGTGGAAAAATAAACCGACATTAAGCTTCCCAGAGACAATAAGGTCACACTCACCCTTGGACAGCTCGGTGCAGAAATGCTGGATTACCAGGATCAAGTGGGAGTCTTCTCAGGGCACTTAGAGAAGCATATTGCAAGTTACTCCGTATAATAGACTGCGAAAGTGATACAAATTAGAAATGCATCAGAAGGAGAGCTTGGATTCGTAAAAAAGAAGAATTCCAATTTTCAGCTCAAAATAAACTGGAAGTTGTGCCATCATCTTTGACATAGAATGTAGAAAAGCTGTCAGGTTAAGTATAATGTAGCAGTAAGTGTGTTTTCAATGCCTATTATTAGCAAGGTACACAATGGGAATGTCCATATACCTTTAAATGAGCGGTTAAGTGTATATACAAATAAATGTACTTAGAAGTGTACAAATAAAATGCACATTCTTTAATCTAAATAATACCTCCTTATCGCCACCTTGCTTGGTAAAAATACCTTTCTTCCGCTTCTGTTTAGTATCAGCCACCTGAAAGCATCCAAAACATATCATGAACAGAACAATGTCAACTATCAAGCCAGAAACCAGGAAGAATGAAAATGAACTTAAAAAAGTAAAAGCATGCGGGGGCTATTGTAAGTGTGTATGCCATAACTGATAATTAATCTCAATGACCAACCTTTTCCAAAATGGCAAACACAATCTCATAGAGCTTTTCCAACATCTCAGAACTGCTTGTGGAAGAAGAAGTAAGGGCCTTCAGAGCCGCAAGCCTCCGCACGTGAACTTCAAAGACCAGCATACATAATTAAGCATGACGAAGAACCATGCGATGCGACTTAACAACAAATAAGAAGGCAAAAGATTGAAGACATTTGGTTGGCATAGACCTTTCTTGTGTTTTCTGAACCTTACATTAAGATATCATGAAATACATCTTTGCTCATAAAGAAGATGGTCAGCTGTTAACATGATGCCTAAATCAACTAAGATCTTTCAGAAACTTGCCCATACGGTGCCTTTTTATGCAGGACAAGATGTTTGCCAGGGATATAAAGTTATCATTATAGTGCTGCAAACATATTTCCATTTTCCCACAGGAGACAAATTTCATAGAAGTGAGGTGATAAGTTTAGGGTTTGAAAAAACTAAATATTGGGTGCACCAATTAGTGGCAAAAAGTTGGATTGGAACACAGATTTTGCATACTATAGCTTTGATGTACAATGGGATCACAGTATAAAAGCATACACTCAACATCATCGCTGGAGGATTCTGCTGAAAGCTGATTAACTATTCTGGGTACAACATCTGCTCGAGTCACTCCTCCAACAGCATCAATGTCTGCAAGAGCATCCCAATTTGGCGTAGGTATGCCACCAGCAGCACTTAAACCCTGGGAACCATTATCTGACAATATACGGGCCAGATAATAGTATACATAGCGCAGAACATTCCTGTCCTCGCATTGCTGATGGAGCTGTAAATATAGAAGCAGAGTTGATGTAAGGAAAAAGGTAGCTTAAGTAAACAAGATCATTAGGGTAACGTAACCATAGACTGTGTTATGCGTGCAAATTCAATTACAACTTATAACACATATTTAAGTACCTAAGTTCTCTGTTTTATACATCCAATGGTGAGCATGAATCTTGTCAAATTTCAATGGCAACGCATTGTGGTGCTATCATAGCTAAATTTTCCGGGAGTGAGCTCAATTCCATTTCCACAAAGTAAATGCGCTGTCTATATGGAGTATGATGCCATAACGTGCGCGAAAGAGGTAGAGGATGGCACACTTACCATGAGAAGAGATGGAGCCACCGAAGGATCCACAGAATTGTACACGGCAAGCTTGGGAAACACGCTGTTCACAAGCTGCCTCTGGGAGCTTTTCTGCAAAAGGGAGGACACAAGAGAGCAGCTAAAGGCAACAGATCCATGGTCACATCACGCCATTCGATCCAACCGAAGCAGCACAACGAACCTGGTCGCACGTCGCGGCGAGCTCGTGGATGCTCCGGGCCAGCTGCGCGTACGAGACGGGCTGCAAGAGAAGCAGAGACTACAACGTGAGACTGGAATCGGAGTACAGGGAGGGTAGAAATGACGCGACGGTGGAGAGAGAGAGACGAGCCTTCTTCTTCCTGTTGCGCTGGGGGAGGACCTTGACGGGGTTGAGCGCCTTGGCGGCGGAGATGGTCTCGTTCTGGATCTGCATCAGGGTTGACTTCTTCGACTTGCGATCCGCCGACGCCACCGCGGGCCTCCCCAGCGAGCCGCCGCCCGACGACGACTGCTGCGCCGACGCCCCGGAGGCCGGGGCGGCCGACGGATCTGAGGTGATGAGATCCATCAGCGTCGTGCCGGACGAGTCCTGCCCGGAAGCCATGGCCGTGGGCGTGGGAGAGCGCGCGGCCGCGCGAGTGAGATCTCCGGCGAGCAAGAGGCTTTCCTTCGTGTTTCCCGTGGGATTTTTCGGGTCGGGTTGGGGGCAATTGGAACGGTGAAGTGGTGCGGTGAGGTGGTGAGATGATGGTGGATCACTGGATCCAGCCGCCAATTTGGATTTGGTGGGCACACTGTACGGGTGTAGGTGTGTAGCTGCTTGGCTGCTCGAACGGGCCGGTTTTGCGAAGGATCGATGACGCCTTGCAGCTTGTTTTACATCTGAAGATTCTGAAGATCTTTTTTTATTAGTTAACTCATTTTTTTATTTATTTTTTATTACTAACCCTACAAACTTTATTTTCAAATATGATCTTTTTGTCGCGCCACCACCCGTGGCAACACAACACTTTCACATTATACGGTAAGTCTAACTACATAGCACTTTTTATCACGCCACCAAACAACAATATAACACCACTATGGTGGAGTAATAGGGTTTGGGTTTGATCACGCTATGATGCTGACGTGATAATATTGTTTTATCACGCCATGGTGCCGAATTAAAAATAAAGTTAGTAAGATGTTAATAATAAAAATAAATTTAAAATAGGTTAATTAATTAAAAAAACTGGAAAGACTCCATAATTCAGATACACTTGTCGTTGCATAATTATCTGAGAAAATTGAATCGATGGTACCTGTAATTTTCATTTTTGATTGATTTTCTATTTATACTTTGAGTATTTTTTTTTTATATAATACTTTGAGTATGTTTGGAATGCAGCGTTCCAAACGAGCCTGAAAGTTAGCAACTTGCCACCTATACTTTCAATTTTTTTTGGTACAATAAGTATGGTAAAAAAAGTGTGGGTGTCGTTGTGGCCTCGCCCACGGGGTTCGAAGTCTTGTGATTAGCTCGGGCACCTATCTCCTTTATTAAACGCCAAAGCTCCCAATTTTTAAAAAGAAAACAAAAGGTAAAGTTTTAGCTTATGTATAATAAATAAAAGTATGTGTTACTATTTTCTGCTATTACAAAATATGGACGGGGAGTTGCAAAATCTCAAAAAGGAAATACAAGTAATAGTGGCGCAAATTTCTCTAAAATTTCTTGGAATGCCTATCGCTAACGGCTGAGCTCTCTCTCCATATAAATTATGTGAATTTTTTTTATGGGAAATAAAAACCAAGAAGCAATGAAAATGAACATATATTATTGTATACCTCCTTAAAATTGGCGTGAATCTTAGAAAAGGTTTAGAACATCGGATAAAATTATAGAAGAACTAGAAACAAAGTCACATACCCACATGTAGTGGAATCTTCCATCAGGTAAAAATGTAACATCAATTTTCTCCAACCACCATTTTCACAAATGCACTTTCCCTTGATCCCAAAGAGAGGTAAAAAAAACACCGAGCTTAGTTTTCTCGTTGCAGCGACGAAAGGTATTACCTCCGGTTACCGATTTCGTCATGTTTCGTTGGAAGCATGATGTGATGCTGCCGCGAATTCATTTATTTTTTGTTCCGAGTAGGATGATAGTTCTTGGTTCTATAGCATGCCCTCTGATCTGTTAATCTTTTAGAGCAACTCCAAGAGATGATGTATATTTGTGTTGAAGCCAAAATTTAGATTTTTTTTTAACAAAAACAGGCCTCCAACAGGTTATGTATCCGGTCTTCCAAAATACGAAGCCATCTATCCCGTGAAATCCGCTATCCAAAGATAGCCTTCCGCGGCGGCTCGCTATTTCTCTTCCCCGCGCGAAATTCTGCTCTGCGCTCCCCTTCCCGCGCCGCGGGAGAATTGTTTCCCGCGTGCTGCAGCACGACGCCATCTCCGTACCCTCCCTCGTCCGCGCAGCTGCCTTCAGACGGCCCTTCACCTCCGTCCCCCATCCGTGCGGTTCCCTGCGTCCCTTGCCCCATCCGTGCGCCTCCGGACGGGCCTTCCCCGTCGGCGCGTCTCCCTCGGACGGCCGCTGCCCGGTCTGCGCGCCTCCGGACGGTCCTTCTCCATCGGCGAGGCTCCCTCAGTTGACCCTCCCCATACCCGCCATCGCCGCAGCCAGGTACCACGTCCTTGCCCTTGTGCTCGTCGGTGTGCCTAGTCTCGGACACCAGTTCCCAGCACGCGCGGCAGGCAGCCGCCCCTTCTCCGGCCCTTGCATGTCTCTAATCTGCATGTGTTTCCTCAGAATGTCGCATCCATCTGATGGGGCTCCGCCCGCCGTGCGCTGGGAAGACCCCAATTCTGCTTCTATGTACTCGTTCCCTATGTTCCCGGTGGCTGGCGGGTGGGAGCAATCGGAGTCGCCGTCGTTGGCTTGGTTGGAAAATGCGGGGGTTCCTGGGCAGCGGCGGCGAATTATTCCTCCCAATGTCGCGGCCACTGCATCGGCCTCCTTCCCCAACATGAGCTCTGGTGAGTTGGACAGACCTATATGCAATTTTTAAGTTTCTGTGTTGCGATATATGGTTTCTGAAGAATGCATGACCCGTGTTCGAAATGTGTTTGGTGTTGCCACTGAAAGAAAGTGTTTAGATTTAAATCAATGACATGTTAGACAAAATCACAGAATTGCTTCCAGCTACTACTGTACTTGGGACAAAAATAGTCATGCACAGTGTTGTTCCAATCATATTCAGAAATCTGAAATGAGCTACATGTGTCCTGAAAGCATTCAACAATTTAAGTGATCTTCTCTTGCCTCTTCAACTATATTCCTGGAAGTCATTTCTGCACGGCTAATTACAAGTTAATTTGGGGCTTAGGTATTTTGATTAGTTGTTGCACAGCTAGGCAATGTTCTGAAGAGAGTATATACAGAACAAGAGCCTTGATAGCTCTGAAAATTGCAGTGAGCTTACTTGACAAAGTTCAGCCATGGACACTCGATAGAGAAAGCAAGCATGTAGTTCTTCTGAAGTCCTCAACTTTATATGTCCATGGGAGTCGTATTCTCGCGAGGGTGAAAGCATGTATTTTGAAACTGTTGCTTATCTAGCACGCTTCAGTTTTTTCTACTTGCTGAAATCATAATTCAGGTAATGATCTTATATGTTCACAGGCGGCATCGATTCGGAAAGATCATTCACCGACATGATTACGGGGGGTTGCACTCCTGCTGCTTTGTCTGATAATGTCCCGCATACTAATGAAACACCAGCATGTGATGAGGCCCCAGGAAGTGTGAAAGGGCAGAAAAGGAGCAAAAATTTCAGCAAAGATGAGGACTTAATGTTGGTCTCAGCATGGCTAAATGTGAGTTTGGATCCGGTGCATGGAGCTGATCAACCACGTTCGACATATTGGAAAAGAATATATGATTATTTCCATTCCAACAAAACATTCGCTTCCGATCGAACGCAAAACTCCCTAATGAGTCGTTGGTCCGGTATACTGCATGATGTGAACATCTTTGCTGGTTGTGTTTCAAAGGTAGAGGGTAGAAATCAAAGTGGCTTGTCTATCGATGATAAGGTTAGATAACATACCTTGCCCTTCCAATTGTATATTATGTTTGTCTACCTCATGCATTCTCGGTGTTATTTGCAGCAAGCAAACGCATTGACCATGTTCACGGAAGAAGACAAGATGCACCGGAATTTCCCGTACATCCATTGCTGGAAAAAATTGAAAGACCAAGCCAAGTGGATCAATAGGAACAACCCGAGTGGAACTCAAAAACCAGCTCCCAAAAAGCAAAAAACTACTGCGAAATCAAGTTCTGCACAACTAGTTGTCAGTAGTAGTGTTGATGATAGTCAGCCCGCAGTGCCTACACTGGACAGGCCTACAGGGAAGAAGAAGGAGAAAGACAAATTACGGCAACGTTCCAATATCGAAGCATTGGATTATCTGTTGGCGAAAAAGAAAGATGCTGATGTGGAGAAGGAATTGAAGAAACAGGAGAGGGAGTTGAAGAAAGAGGAGAGGTGCCAAAAAGCCCTTGCTTTGCAGGAAGAAAGGTTAAAACTTGACCAAAAAAAGTTTGACTTCGAGCAGGATAGAGAAGAAGAAAGAATTATGAATGTTGATACGAGTACCATGTCAACCGATCAGCAACAGTTCTACGTGAACCTAAAGGCTAAAATACTTGCAAGACAGCTCGAAAATTAGGACCATCTTCTTCAATTTTTAGATTTCCAGCATAGTGTGAGACATGTCTATTTTTCTCACATTTTAGATTTCCAGAATAGTGTGACTAATGTTCTTGCATTGTCCCTTGTTATCTGAACTGATATTTGTCTTTGATGTGTACTCTGTAAAGGAGCAATTTCCTTTGAACTATTAAAAGACAGATCAAGTAAATTGAGTGGCGTCCTCATCTCAAAATCAGATTTATTACAATATTTATTACATCAGATAAAGAAGATAGGTCCTCGAACTAATACAAAATGCCTAGATATTGTAATAGTAAATGGAATCATTCAACAATATAATTTGTATATAAATCTGGAAAATTATGCCATAAGTGTTCGATAAGGTCGGCTTGAAGCGTTGTGTGTGTTTCCTTGTCCTTGATCTTCTTGTAATTCTGAATAAATTCATCAAACTCAAGTATATCATCGTGTGATATAGTCACCTTTTCTCCCACATCATCATATCTAAAATCTTTTTCATCAACTCCTTCATCTTCAACAATCATATTGTGCATAATTGTCGAACCCGGGAGCGAAGGATCTCGAATTCTCTGTGTTCAAACACCAGTCCAGGATTTCCAGTGTACACAGTCTCACAAAAATGAATATCACATTCATATCACGAAAACGTAAATGGCATTAAATAAATAACTGTTTAATACAAATGAGTCTGAATAATAATATCAAATGTCAAATGATAAACACAGCAGAAATAACATAATAGTGGGAGCCACACGATGCGCCACAAGCAATCGTCTGGGTCAGAAGGCCTACTCGTCCGGGTCCTCACCGTCAAGATAGCAGTCTTCTCCTGAATAAGATTTATTCAGCAAGAGTGAGCACTACTACCGTGCTCGCAAGTCACACCCAATATTGAATTTAAATGCATGCATAAGGAAACAAGTGAGTATGGCGGGGTTTGTTTTGTTAAAACAGCATTTTCAGTTTGAATAAGCATAGTAGTTTCTAAGGCAATTTTATACTATGGATAAAATCATATTTTGAAATAGCAATGATATAATGTGGATAACCTCCAATGATAAAGTGAAGGATCCCCTCCTAACACTTGGCTTCCCCAAATTTTCCTAAGGATTAACCATCCTCAACATTTAATAAAGCATTTTAAAACCAAAAACAATTCTAACTTTAAGTGGCCTCGCTAGCATGTCCATGACCATGACGCGCTATTCGAATAGTTTCTACTCGCAGAGTTGGTACAACTTTACCCACACGAGGTGACATGCTCGTTATGTCGGCCAATTCACGCCCGTAGGCGTGTGGTGAGCAATTACCATGAGGCCTTTACAATGTTTTATCCTAGTACATTCATGCCCGCTAAGGTTTCGCCCCTTTGGATCGAGCCCTCCGGAAGCCCCTCTTGCGCCAAGTGGGAATAAAGCGTCTAACCGACACCCACAAAATCACATGACATAAATATACTAGGACATCACAAATTAGTTAGCCAAATCCTGCCCATACAGGACATGTGGTGGTACGTTATGGCATAGCAATAAGCGGCTCAAAGACCGGTCCTCAATTGACTTGGCGTCATTCCTACAACCCATGGGCCTTTATCTTAACGAGATCAAACCGTGCATAAACTCGCACCCACCATTCCGACCATTTCGCCAAGTCCAAACCCATTTTGATTTTATTTTGAATAAAAACTTCATTTATAAACTCATGTGGTAAAACAATACCACGATGTCAAGTTTGAAAACAATTTGTAGAAATATGGTGTAAACCCTCCCAAATTCTGTAAATGTGGACTAAGCTTGGCTAAGCATATATTTGAATTTTGGTAATATCTTGCCTATGGTATCAAGGTAGTCAGATACAACATTCAAATTTGGCCATACAATAACATATGGAATTAACTATACGTAAAACAGGATATTTAAATATTTATAACAACATATGCATGCAATAAGGAATTTAAAAACTGAAAATAACTTAAAATAATAGGGGCAATATGGTCAATGGTGTAACTTGCCTTGGTCGATGTCTTGAAATTCTAAATCTTGATTTGATCGAACTCTCGAGTCGTCGAATTCTATCTGTAAAATACGACAAATTCAATAAGCAAATTCAAATAAATTCAAAAACATAGCTCAAATTAACTCCAAACTGAAATATTTTGGTTTAGTTAGCTAGATTATAATTTTATATAAATTTTGCAATTTAAATCACCCAATTTGGAGTTCATATGCAAAAGTTATGAAATTTTCAAGTTTATATCTAAATCTGAAATTTAATTGAATTTCCAGAATTATTTTCCTACTGAAAATCCATTTATTGCGCAATGATTACATCAGCTATGATGATTTCGGAAAATAAAAGATTTAAAAGTATTCGACAGTGGGCCCCATGAGTCGCTGACTCACCATGTGGACCAAGTCCATCGAGCTTTGGGACGACGGCGCGGTGGACCACGCCACGTGTGCGTGTGCGTGGAGTGTCGACATGGCGCCACGCGGTCGTGTTCTTGAGATGGCGCCGGTGGTGCCACGGTGGCGACCCACGTCGGCAGACGGGCAAAAGTGTCGGCGCGGCGACAACAACCACACGGCGGAGGTTCACCGGCGGCGAGTGGTATCAACACGTAGCCACGATTATTGCGAACATGATGGTACACGAATTGGCACGGATGGCGGCGGTGGTGGCGGAATTGGTGCCGAGCGGAGGAAGAAGCACGGTGGTTGCGGCGAGGTGACCGAAGGTGTTCCGAGGCGAAGAAGAGGTGCGTGAGGAAGCTCCGGTGATGGGAAGTCGTTGGTGTGGTCCACGGCGGTGGCGTTGCCGACGCGCGAGCACGCCGTGGTTTTCACCGCGGTAGCAAAACCCTAAAACAAGAATTGCGACGGTGTTGATGGGAGAGGGAAGGAATGAGTGATGGCTTTGAGTTGAGTGAAGGAAGGGGCACCGGGGGCTTCCTTTTATAGGCGTCGGGAGCTCTGGAGCGACGTGGAGGAGGTGGGGTCGTCGCGCGGCGGTTGCGGCGTTGAGGGCGAAACCGTCCCGGAGAAGAGGGGAGAACATGGGGGAAATGTGGCGGTGGTGGATGCGGTCTCGTGCACGTACACGCGAATATCGGAGCGGTTGGGATTGAGCCGTTAGCGAAGCTCGGACGTGGGTGTCCATGGCGGCGGGCCGTTGGCAGCGCGGAGAAGAAGGCGAGGAAGACGACGACGTGGAGCCGTTGGATTTAGATCCTGCGGTTGGGACTTGATGGGAGTAGAAGATGGTGGAGGAAATCCTGACCGTAGGATTTAGATTGAAGGGTTTAGATTAGAAGGTTTTAAGTCTCCGAAGCGGTACGAAGATCTCGCCGTTAGATTAAGATCGCACGGCTCCTATTGATGGTGTCATTCGGACGGTGCGGCCGCTGCGGAGAATCTTGATCGTTGATGCCAGATCCAGCGGTGGATACAGAGGAGGGGTGCGTGTGTGCGTTGCGTGCGTTGGATTAAGATCCAACGGTGGATGAGGAGGTGGGAGAGAGGGTGCGAGTGGCTGGGCTGTGTGGGCCGCGCGCGTGAGGGAAATTGGGCCGGAGCCTTTGGGTTTCGGCCCAAACACTGTTTAGAGATTTTCTTTTGCTTTTCTATTTGTTTTAATTCTGATAAATCATTTAGGCTTTAGAAAATAGCAAAATACCTCCAAAAATTATGGAAAAATTCACAGAAATTCCCATACTCATTCTGGACTTAATAAAATTATTTCCAACTATTATGTTGGTTTTTTAATTTTGCAAATAAATTTGTTTTAGCTTTAAAATAATTATAAAAAGCTTAAGAAAATTCAGGAAAAACCACAAACATAAATAAACTTTTAAATTTTACTGAAATAGAAAATTGGGCTGTTACAATAATGATACAAGCTGTCATGATAAGTTGAAGCGTATTTTCATCCCACAGACGAGCTGGCCCTCGAACGATGGCAAAGCGAGATTGTAGAACTCCAAATGCTCGTTCAACATCCTTCCGACAAGCTTCTTGTGCTCTTGCAAAATACTTCTTCTTATTACCCTGCGGCTCGGGTATGGTCTTCACGAATGTGGCCCACGATGGATATATACCATCTGCTAGATAATAACCCATTGTATAATCATTTCCGTTAATGGTACAATTTACTTGTGGCCCTTGACCTTCAATAAGCCTTGCAAATATAGGAGATCTTTGAAGAACATTTATATCATTGTGTGAACCTGGCATCCCAAAGAATGCATGCCAAATCCAGAGATCTTTAGAAGCAACGGCTTCTAGTATAATTGTAGGCTCCTTTTTATGTCCCATATACATACCTTGCCATGCAACAGGACAATTCTTCCAGCTCCAGTGCATACAATCAATGGAACCAAGCATGCCAGGAAAACCTCTACTCTCACCAATTGCAAGTAATCTAGCAGTATCATGCTCATTAGGCAACCTCAAGTATTCAGGTCCAAATACGAACAACGGTGTGACAAACTTTCTAAGACTTTCTAGAGCAAGATACTCTCCCAATACGGATGTAGTCGTCCATAGCATCAGCTGCTACTCCATAAGCTAACATCCGAAATGTCGCTACCACCTTCTGCAAACAAGATAGTCCTAGGGTTCCAGCTGCATTCCTCTTCTGTACGAAATAGTCGTCATACTCCTCAACAGCATTCATTATACGTACAAATACATGACGCCGCATTCGAAACCTGTGGCACCCGATATAAAATTAGCCACAATTGAATGCATGCGCTAAACATAATTGAACAAAATATGAGAAAATTAACCTGCGCCTAAAATAGCTCGACCCATACGTAGGATTATCTGAGAAATAATCTTCATCTGACCGATGTGCCCGATCGCCTATCACGATTCAAAACATGATGTCCTCTACGTAACCACGATGGCATTTGAATTTGCAATGTCGACACTCGTGTCTTCGCCGCAATATAAAGTTCATCGTCATCATCCGAAGACGACGACGACGAATCCATCATTTCATTCAATACATCTTCCAAATCCATTATAGACCTTTGATTAGGAGAATCCTAGGAATTTGTTCGAGCACCTACAGAAGGATTGAAAAATAAGATGTCTGGTAATTATTTCCCATGCAATGTTACAACCTCAATCTGCTCATCAGATGTCGTCAGTGTTTGCATCTCTGTTCTAACAAAATATAACAAACTAATTTAGTGTTAGAAAACTTACTTGACAGAACAGGGCAACGTATGATAGAACAGATGGTGGGGAACTCTGATCTCGTGCGGAGGAAGACTCGTCGCCGCTAATCGGCGTCTCGTGGTGCGATCAAGTCGAACACCGAACGCCGGCCCAAGTCGAAACCTGGAGGCCGCAGAGTTCTATTCTTGCGGGAGAGACGCAGTCCACAGAGTCCTATTCTCGCGAGGGGTAAGCAGTCCGCAGGATCCAATTGTTGCCACAAAACTAGGATCGGTTGGGATTTGGATGACAGGTATGTTGACGTGGCTTGTTTTCAAATATAGAAGAGCCAAAATAGCTAGGCTGTTGTAGAGTCCTCTTTTTTTTTATGAATTTTCTATTTACACAATGGCTAAAATAAGGAATAGTGCTTGGTTTATCGTCAATCGCTGAAGTCTCACACACAGCTCAAGACCGGCGGAGGACCTTGAGCTGCACACATGCCGTTTGAAAAACATAGGGATCAGGGTTTACGGTTAGTGATTGATTAATCTCAATTTCGGGCTTGCAAATGCATTAGATCTATATGACATGAAGGAAATTGAACTAAGAATCCCCTGTCGTAGCAATTCCTTAACCATTTTTGGTGTGGGGGTCGTGTTTTCATTTTTATATGTTGTATATACTACTCGTAAAAAATGGTGAAATTAGGGTCGTCAGACTGATTCTAAAGGACCACAAATTCTTGCAAAAATCAAATGTATAAGAAAACAAATCTTATTGACACCACATCACTCATACGGGATCTTTGTATTATTTGTTGCCTCTGCGGTGTAATATAATATGCAGTCACAACTCGCTCAAAAGTTTATGTACTATTCATTTTAATTTGTTATAATTGTGTTCTCACAAACGCCATCTCATTTGAGTGTTTTGTATGTATCAGTTCCCATAGTGGATATTGATACATTTATCTTTCTATCTTGCATATGTCATACTCAAGAAGATCAAGGTAGGCAGTATTTAAAATCTTGGAACATTTTTCACATTTTGAAGCTCAGGCTTGGTGTTGTGATTATTGAACTTTTTGTAAAGAAAGGTATGAACCTCGCTCATATTCTCCAGATTTTTTGGCCGAATTGGCGCATTTTTATCCTGTATTTATAAAAATGGCAGTCCTCGGATTTTTTTTTTTTGCAAAAATGGCCACCGTGCGGCAGGCCCTCTCCCGCCACCTACCCTGCCAGATGCGGCCATCGTGCGGTGGCGATCAGAGTGCTGCGCCACGCACGGTCCACATCATGGCGACAACGTTTTTTCTTTTTCCTTTTTTTAAAAAATTATATAATTATAATTTTTGTAGGAATTTTTAAATATAGAAAATGAGCTCCAAAAATAATGAATTTTTTGGAGCCTCCTAACATAATGTACTTACTTATATAATTTTTCTAAAATTTTATCCATTCTAAATTTTTCTTGAAAAATCATTTAAGTATACTGTTTGTATGAATTTTTTAATATAGAAAATGAGGTCCAAACATTATGAATTTTTTAAGGCTCCTTAAACAGTAGACTTGATTGTGTAATTTCTTTAGAATTTTATATATTCTGAAAATATCTCAAAAATTAAGGGTTTAGATCTCGAAAATTATGGTTTTTGGTTTGGGAAATTAGGGTTTCATTATTTCATGTGACTTGGAATGTATGAAGTTTAGTACCACATGGCTACTCTAGGTAAGAGATATGTAACGACCCGACCAGGGGTCACCCGAGAGATCCTCCAAAAACTCTCGAAAAGTCCACCAGGACCTCCTAGGAGGTCCAGCAGGATCACTCGAAAGGACCTCCAGGACCATCTAGGAGATCCAGCAGGACCACCTGGAGGTTCGGAGACTTGACTCGATGAGGTCTTGAGACCCAGGATGGTCGAGAGACCAACCCGAGGAGGTCGTGGGACTTGAAAAAGCCCTAAATTTCATATGATCTGAACAAGTCCCAAGGACCAATGGCTAGCTCACACAGCAAACACAAGTGATAATCACACATCAACGCAAACTTTTATTAGCAACAAAAGAGTTAATTACAAGATTGGCTTACAGGCCAGCAAAAACAACTTTACACAGCGGAGACAAAATGACAAGTCCACCCGATACACCGCAGGCAATCGGCTGGAGGGCGTAGCCTAGTCGTCCAGGACCTCTTGGTCCTCAGCATAGGTCTCTTCACCTGCTTTTGCAACAAAGCAAGAGTGAGCACAACAACAGCGCTCACAAGTCACACCCGTCAAATAACATAATGATATGCATAAATGGATATCACAATGGAGAGCTTATAAGGTTGATTTACATAAAGCCATGTTTCTTTCCAAGTACAAGTAATAAGTTCTAAAGCAGTCTAAACCATACATAAAATTTATTTTCTAACACAGTTTTGAGTGATTGATAACAAGAATACAAGGGTGAAGGATAACCTTCTATCACCAGGCTAACCGCCAGGGCTCTCCGCTCAAAACCCATTTGGATAGAGATCCAAAACCAATTAACAAAGTCATTTGAAAACACAAAACCAAAATCTAACTTAGAGTGGCTTTGCTAGCATGTCCATAATCGTGGACACGGCTATTCAAATAGATTTACACTCTGCAGAGGTGTACAGCTTTACTCACAAGAGATAACCAATTTATACTGTCCGCTCACACACTTTCAAATGTGTGCGACTAAAATGTTATCACAAGGCCTTTACAATGCTCCTTCTCACCACAGTCCCCCCTCGCTAAGGTTTCACCCCCATTGGGCTAACCACCCGCAGGATTCAGACCCCCTCTTGCGCTAGGTGGGAATGTAAAGAAGTAGGTCATGAAAGACCACTCACTCAACCAGATGGGACAACTATGGTGAGACATTGCAAATTATTCAGCCAGATCCTGCCTAAACAGGACTTGTGGTTGCACGATAGGGCATAGCAAAGGAACGCTCGAAGGCCAGTCCTTAATTGACCCGGGCGACAAACCACAAAAACCTTAGGCCTCAACCTACCCGGTTGAGCCTGTGCATAAACATGCACCCACCAGACAACTATTACGTCCAAGTCCAAACCCTTTTCCATTTATTTTGCCTTTAAAAACAATAACATATTTCCAATGACAACCCAATGTCACGGTTAAAACATTTGAGATAAATAATGGTCTTTAGCAGTAAAACTTTCCAAATCAAGATTTTGGTTTAAGCAGGACTAAGCATTTCTTTTCAAAAGGTCCTAGTCATACTATTGCACTAACCAGGTTTTAACTATAGTGACAACAAGTTCGGTTGTAATGTCAACATTGGCCATACGAAGGAGTTAGGTCTAACTATGAAGTTAAAAACTGGTATTGAAATACTAAGTAAAATATGCATACAGTACTTAGTTTGAAACAGAAAGTATATAAGTTGAAATACTGGGTGTCAACATGATCAAGGGTATGACTTGCCTTGCTCGAAAGCTTGGGTGTCTTCTTCTTCAAAGAACTCAGGCTCCTCAGCGTCATCGCAATCTACACGAGAGAACAAAATCAACTCAAACAAAGTTCAAATAAAAGCCAAAAGAACTCCAAAGGAAACACCAACTAGAACCAAAAGAAAAACTCCGATGGTTTGGAGGAGGTCCAAGGATCTGGTCGGAGGAGGTCAAAAGAGCTGGCTGAGAGAGCGAGAGAGTTGAAATGAGGAAGAAGGTAAAGATAGAGAGTTGCCCAAGTTTATATAGCCAGGGCTGCTGGGGTTTTCAAGGGCATACATGTTCAAGGGTAGGTGAAGGAGGAGGTGGGAGCAGGTTAAGGAGAAGACAAGAGAAGGAAAGGGTGCTGCAGAAGTGATTGCATGAAGACTTCTGTGGCGCATGCGGTATTGCCAGAGGAAGGAGAAGGTAAGCAGGACTAACAGATGTGACTAGTCAAAGCTCCGGTGGGAGGTCCTGAGGAGATCCCGCAGCTGTCAAGGGAGGTCCTGACCCACCAAAGTGGTTTTTGCAAAAAAGACCTGAGGTCGTGATCGCAGAGGGTGGTCTTTGCGAAAAGACCAGAGGTCGTGACCACAAAGAGTGGTCTTGATCAAAGAGGGTGATCTTTGCAAAAGACCAGAGGTCATGACCACAAGGGGTGGTCATGACCAAAGAGGGTGGTCTTGACCAAAGACCAGAGGTCGTGACTACAAGGGGTGATCTTAACCAAAGAGGGTGGTCATCGCAAAAAGACTAAAGGTCGCGAGGAGGAGGAGGTCCAAAGGACAAAGGAAAAGGCGCGGCGAAACAGAGTCGTACGATTTTGATCGGTGGCCCAAGGAGATAGGAACGTTCGGACCGCGCGAACGCTTACTTACATCGAGCCACCCAAACTCAATCTGATGCACCACAATGCTAGGGAACGTTCGAGCTATCCAAACGCCTCCTCTTAATCGAGCCATCCAAACAAAATCGGACGGTCCTCGAGAGGGGAAAGCGTGCATTGGATCGAACCACGCGAAAGGATAAAGGAGGTCTGGACACAAAGGAGGTCCAAACAAGGAGGAGTTTTTAACGAATGAGATCCAAAAAGAGAAAGGATCCAACGGAGGAGATCCAAGGAAAGAGATCCAAGGAGGTCTTAAAAGTCAGGATGGAACCACAGGAGGTCCTGACGGTCAAGATGAGATCAAAGGAGGTCCTGACGGTCAAGATGAGATCAAAGGAGGTCTCAACGGTCACGATGAGGTCAAAGGAGATCTCAACGATCACGATGAGATCAAAGGATATTTGAAACACAAACCCGAGCTTAGAATGGCTCGATGGTGGTTGTGACCTAAAAGGGAGGTCAGAACCGAGGGGAGGTCTGGACAAGGAAGAGATCCAAACACAAGGGAGGTCCATACTTGAGGAGATCTAAACCAAAGAAGGAGAGTTGGCCGATGGGAGAACGAAGCAAGCACAGAGAAGAAAAAAACACCAGAGCTCCAACACTCCAACAAACCTAACAAACCGACATGGAATTTAGTTAAAGTTCGAGTTAATCAATTGGAAACCATTCCAAAACCTCAAATTAAGCTTTTACACTTCGATGAAACCAATGGTTCGCTTTATTTTGAAATTTTAAAAAAGGCTCCAAAAACCGGGGTGTTACAAGATACTCTTAAGTGACACTCATTAAGGGTTTAGGCCAACGCCCGGCCTCCCTCCTCCGCAAGTCTGTCGCCCCATCGCTGATGTCCCCCTTGCCCGCAGTGCTACACCTCGACAACACCTCTGGAATTCCCGGCGCTGTGACTACTCTAGGAATTCTCAGATGGGATGCGAAGAGCCTAGTGAACCATTTTATTTAGTTCCTATGCTGATTGATGAACAGCGTAAAAGAGAGCAACTTTGATCGTACCTTTGAGTTAATGAGTAAGATAATGCATGAAAGTTTCTTGCCAAATATTTACACATACAATGTTGAGATTGGTGTATTTTGCAACAGAGAATGGATTCAAGAAGCTTACAAGGCACTCTCGGTGGCCACTACTATTGGTACAAGCCAAGTTCACCACGCAAGCCCTTAGTGAACCATTTGTTTAGTTCCTTGGTACAGGCCTAATTATTGATTACAGGTGGATGCCAATATCTGCAAGAAATAAAATGCAATGTATTGAAAAGATTGGCAATATAATCAAAACAACCATCCATTAAATGTGACGCTCGGTGTGGTACGATTAAATGATGGCATTTTCATTTACATGCAATTGGGATGAGATGCATTGGCAGGTTAGGCCACACCGAGGACAGCGGCATGATAGAGTGGCAAAAATGATGGCATGATTTCATGTGACTTAGAATGTGGGAAGTTTAGTTCATGTTCATTTTCGTACAAACTAGAAAGTGTTCAGTTAGATGTTTACAAGCTGTTAAGTTCTGGAGTTATATCAATTACTCCAAAGATTTCTTGAGTCATTTATGCAATGCTATGAATGTTTTATGCAATATTATGGCTCAACTGAACTACATCTCACTATTTTCCTATTTGGTCATGCTCTATTTGTTGTGCAATTCAATACAAGAACAAAATTTACTCATATCCATCAAATACAATTGCAAAGAGAATAATGTAAAGCCATCCATTTCACACCATGTATATTACATACACACAAATTTCAACATCATCTTCATAAATAGCAGTGCGACCAAAGTAGCTAACAACAACACAGGCACAACGAGCAAACACTTCAGTAAAACTACAACTTTCTTTCCTACTTCTAACACTACCATCAACATACAAACAAGCACATATAACTTCTCAGTGCTTTCTTCAACTTGTTTTTCTTCCACCTTCGTTTCGTTCTTCATCACTACCACAATATCTTTATCAAAACGAATCATGCCCCGTTCAGACAAATACTTGCCATATTGTTTCTCCCACAGCCAAAAGCTACAGTCAGATCCATCATGCTGACTCAAAGATAGTAATACGAACAAAATCAGAACCAACTCCAAATCATGCACACCAAATCCCAAATCCCAAATCGATAGACGAACTCACCTAGTGGTTCGGGCACTTGGAGAAACCGCGGTCAGGATTCTCTCTTATTCTGGATGTCAACCGGACCACGTTCCTCCACCCACAACTTGGGCACAGGATCAACGACAATGCAAGCTTTCCCCTGCGGCGGCTTCTTGTTGAGGAGCTCGACACATCTCGGCCATGGAGCACCTTTATTGTTGAAGCAGAATGTAGTCGTCGAACCTTTGTGGCCGAAGCAAACACCAGGTGTCACGCCTTTGTCGCTGGAGGAGAGGGGAGGTAGAGTAGGAAATTAGGGATTTCGGATTTCGGATGATACGGGTGGGGATCAGGGATTTTTGGTTCAGATTTTAGGTTTGCAAGATGTACGAGGACGAAAATGCAAGATATATGTACTATTATTATGTTGTATCGAATACTGCCATGTCACTGTTTTCGTATTCATCTATTATTACTTGACATTGGTTGAGCGTTTGTAATTTATTTACTTGTATGCAAGAAAAAAAATCCCGACCGGTTACCGGTAACCGGCGGTAACCGGTCTTACCGGTGGGGACCATGAGAACCAATCCCGGTCGGTTTTTTTTCGGTTTAGCAAATTCAAATTTCAATTTTTGAAATTCGACTGGTTTTTAAGCAAAATCATACGAATTTCATCTGGAATTTTTTCCGCGAATTTGATGTAAGCCGAGTTCTGCTATTCTATCATGGCGTCACGAGATTCCTTCAAACGGTTTTGATCCCTGCTTGTATGGCGAAAGAACAGACATATTTGTTTACTCCGGTCAGTGGCGGAGCCAGGATTTCAATAAGCCTTAGGCTCAAAACTAAAGGGTTATGGGACTGTTTGGTTTAGCACCCTAAGTAGCCTTATCAAAATTTTGGCTTTGCCCTAAAATTTGGCTAGCATGCGAGGGCGCGCGCCCGCCCCGGTCCCACCACCGCAGCGCCACTCGGCCGCCACGTCACGCGTGGCGCGCCCACCCCGCGCCCGCTCTGTACATCTAAAAATTTGAAAAAAGAAAAAAATCATAATTTTTCTACACGCCACAGGTGGAGTGCGGGGTGAGCGCGCGCGCGCGCGTGACGTGGCGCCGGTGGCGCTGCGGTGGTGGGACCGGGGGCGCGGGTGGACGTGGCGCCGCGCGACGACGTGGCGGCAAGCGCAACAGCAGCGCGCGGTGGCGCGTGCGCGTTGCTATTTTTGCAAATACTGATTTGGGTATGGTCGAAGTATATATACGATTTGCAAACTGACCGCATCCGCTAAAAATTCATGCCTACACACTTCCAAGTTCCAAACCAAACTAAGTAGATAGTACCAGAAACGTACAAAACCTAATTAGGACTTACGAGTAAGCAATTTAGCCAAAACAAGGGTGGTGGTGGTTGCTTCTTCTCTCTTTTTTTTTAGGGGTCAGTAATGAGCTTTCATTCCACCATATCCAGATGGGAACAGTAGCGCAGCATACAGTCCAAATAAGAGAGGTTGCAAAACTGCAAGCAGTAAAGCAGTAGACAAATCACAGGAAAAATTCCAGACAAGCGTGGGTGACCAAAACATTGTCCACAGAATTTGACACAATCGTTCGTACAGCAATACAATGGGGCAAAGCTAAAGAATCGGAAGATGCTAAGAAACATTAAACGGGGCACATTATTACAAAATTGTTTGTCCGAGCCTAGTCAAAATGGTAAAGTTTACATGTCCATGTTGCCCAGTTGGGCTAGCTTACGCAGAGGTGACGTCCCTCCGATATGCAACACAGTTCTTAGTCAGTCCCAAAAGGATCTGTTCCAAGAGCTAACAGCCATTCTGCTTTCAGTTCTGTAATCGGTCTTGTGCAGTGGAATATCCTCGTTGCAAAGCAGAATAGGAAGTTAGGAACCGTGAACTTTGTAGATATTTCGAATAATATAGAACCTATACTATAAGTGAGTTTTGCATTCAGGCATCAAACATGTATGTACACTCAAACTGATGGAGAGAGTGGAATTACTGACTGAGGGCAATCTGTCCTCATCCCAGCAAGAGAGTAGTATGCCAGAATCTGTGCTTGACCCTCTGGGCAAGGTTCATCTTGTTTTGGAGCAATAAATTCAATGTTCCAGAAGGGGCGCACCATTGCCATGAGGTCAGTGCCAGTCGGAGATGCCTTGTATCCCTGCACCCATAGATATCTCAGTGACTTCAGCTGTAACGCAGCCATGGCCAATGCACGTTCACTAAAGCAACAACTCCTTAGCTCCAGCTTCTGCAAGCTTGGGCATCCTCTTGAGAATTGCAGCAGTCCCAGGTCAGACTCCCCAACATTCCCGAGCAACATGTATCGAATAGTCTTACTAAATTCACCAACATAGCCAAGGCCAACATCCGATAGAGCCCCAGGTCTCACATAAAATGCAAACCTCCGGAGTTTGGTGCAACCTCTCAGCAAAGCGCGAACCCCGTTGTCAAGGGGCAAGTCTGTTATATTCACTTCTCTATCAAGCAGGACAAGCCGGAAATCGTTAAGATTTCTACTGAACGTACCGATGGCCTCTAGAGCTGCATTTGTAATGTCAGAGACATGTACCGCCCAGTATTCCAAATCAGGGCAGCCTTGAGCTACAGCCATTAATCCCACCTGTGTGATCGTACCATGTTCGTCCTCAAGACCTCCTTGGTCATCATCTCCTCTCTCTACTCTGAGTCTCTGTAATTTCTTGCAGGTCCGTGCAACAACTTCTAATCCTTGATCCCCTATCACATCCCTTACCTGTTTGTTTCACAAGAAAAGAGAACATCAGCACAACACGTTTGAAATAGCATATTCACTATCCAACCTCCAAACAGGAAAGATGAAAAGCATGTAAAATAATCTGCCAGGAAATACCTCTAGAACTTCTAGATTCGGGCAGCGCTGGACTAGCTGACAGTGATCCTCGGTGGTGAGGAATGTAAACTGAAGGTCTAACTTCTTGAGTGAGGCACCATATGGAAATAGTATCTGCATCTCATTTGTTCCCATGTAGAGCAAACTCAAGCGGTGTAGTGAGGGAGGGAAATGGTAGTTTTCATAGTTTCTATTCTCCCCAGATGGATCCTGGTCCTCAAATGAACCACCAGCAAAGTCCTGTAGTGTTTCCGCTGTACGGAATAAATCAATCAGATCAGAATAGAAACAGTCACTGATCTTAAGAGTTTTCAGCCTTCTGCAATTGCGCACAAGGAGGGTAAGATATGCTGGGGACGCCCTGAGGTCTGTCAAAAAAAAATTCAGTGTCTCGAGGACAGTATTGTTGGTAGCAAGCTCGCGAAGCCATTCATCATTTTCTTTCTCAGCAATTGAGCTTTCTTCCAGGAACAATGTTTCCAGTTTCCTGCACGTGACAACAGGCATGGCTGATTAACTAATAATCTAGAAAAGTATGTTCGCTTACTAAAATCTACAGCACTCCGGCAATAGTGTATGTCTATTAAAACTATCCCCGCCAAGTATCATGTAATCTAAGTTATGCAAAGTCCTCACTCCTCACTATAGAACCAGATCCTATGGCTGTTAAATTCCACCACTTCCTAATTCCTGTTGCAAAGATAGAACTCTCTCCAAAGTTTAATTCGAGAACCAAGATGTTTTGCATCGTGAAAAAAGTAACACATTTAGAGGCGCCTTCCCCTTTTCATAGGAAAAAAATAATCTCCTTATCTATTCTCTCTTTTGCGAACATCCCATCCCTTAAACCCTTTCAGAAAGAAAAAAAACAGCAAACTAGAACGAGTGAAACTATAAATTAATTTTTAGGAGAAGAATGGAAATTGTAAACGAACTAGCAATTAATGTTAGTTAATGAGAAAGGGGAAAGGGGAAAGGGGAAAGGGGAAAGGAGAAATTACTTGCAGCAGCGGGCTAGGAGGGCGAGGGAGGGTGTGGAGAAGCCGGAGCAGCGGTCGAGCTTGAGCGAGACGAGCATGTGCGCCTTGGCGCGGACGAGGACGTCGAGGTCGTCGTCGGATACGATCATCCTGCGGAGGTGGAGCGCCTTGAGGAAGTGGAAGGAGGCCGAGAGCTGGCGGATCCATGGCGAGGCGGAGCCGCCCCAGTCCTCGGGGATGAGGTTGAACATGGCGGCGCGGGGCTTGGCCTTGAGCTTGAGCGACTCGAGGCAGGGGAACCGCCGGAAGAGCCGGTCGGGCGTGGTGGAGTAGGCCATGGCCACCGTGACGTGCTTGCGGCTGAGCGCGTCGACCCGGCACCAGTGGCGGCACACCAACGAGATGGCGTCGCGGTCCCAGGGGTCCTCCACGCACCCCATCACCAGCCCCAGCGCCACGTCCGGGATCCCGAAGCTCAGCGCCCGCCCCAGCCGCCGCTCGCCGCCCTCGCCGCCCATCGGGGGAACCGCGCCGCCGGCCGATCTGTTCCGCCGCTGATTCGCACGGGGGGGCTGAGGGCGAGGTGGGGTGGGGTGCGGTGGGGGTGTGGAGTGGGGGAGGAAAGGGAGAGCGAGTGGGGAATTTTTAGGGGTCCGGTCCGGACGAAGCGAATCCTTTTTCTTCGGGTGCTGTGCGGCTGCGCGATGGGGGCGGCCTCGCCCGTCGTCAGGCCATCACCGTGCTGCGTGCGTCTCTCTCCGCAAATGGGATGCCTGACGCCATCCGCCTGCCCATCTGACACGTGGGGCCGGGCTTCAGATATTTCCCCCCTTCCAGGTTACTACAGGTTATCCCCGTACACACGCCGTTGCTTTTTTTTTTTTTTTTTACGAATCACCCGATATAACACAAAGACGTCGTTGCTAGCATAACAGTTAGTCGATTTTCCCTAGTACCTCCTTTCAACAGGTGATCTCCCCTGGAGAGCGGTGATGATGCTAAAAACAGAGGCCTGCCTGAGGTGAAAAATTATTTATGTCGTGCATTTGTGTCCTTGTAAGTCTTGGATCTTGAAAATCTGCAGAAGTCGTAGCATGGTACGGAACAAAGGGCAGATGTAGTGATGATGTCCCTTAAATATGAGGATCTAGCTTAAAAAGGAAATTATCCACTTCGTATCAATTTTAGGTAAATTTTTCATTAAGATATCTTAAGCCATTGAGGGGATAATTTATTAAAAATGTAAGTGTGGATGCTAAAAGTGGGGGTTGGCTTAGCATGATAATGTGCAACCCATCATATTTAGGCTCTCCCGAGAGAAAGAGAAGGGTACAAATTTTGTCTCGTTTATTATATGTGGTTTGATTTTTTTGTACTAAGTAGTTTTGCTATGTTACTCCTTAATTCATTTTTACACAAATTTTGAGAGATTGTTGAGACTATGAACATGGTTGAGCATATGGATAAGCAGGGGCGGAAATGGGCCTTGGGACGGTTGGGCAACGGCCCGAGACCTAGAAAAAATGTTAGTAGAAATTTTTAGTATACATATAAAAAAAAACTAGTGCACGGCAAACGGGCCCTAGGTTTACCGGCCGGCCCGAGGCAGCCGGCCCAGCGAAGCGGCCCAAGCACCAGCGCCCCTCCCGTTTGGCCGAAATGCAAAAGCGAGTCGCAAGCTCCTTCCCCAATCAGTCTTCTCCTTTTCTCCTCCCATCTCAAACCTCTTTCCTCCTCCAATCTCCAATCTCAAACCAGTTCCTTCCTCCAGCCACTGCTGCCTCTAGCTCCCAATCCCCCACGGCGCCCGCGCGCGCCGCTGCCATGTGCACAGCTCCTTCAACGCTCAGCCAGAGCCTAGATCTGCGCCCCAGCGCCCGGCCGCCGGTGTACCCTCCGACCGCCCATGGGGACCCCCCTCTAGCTCGGCCCAGCCCAGAGCTCCGTGCCACCCGGCCGGTGGCCGGCTCTCGCGCTCCCCGTGGCGCTGCGTTCCTTCCTCCGCCGCCGCCTCGCTCTCCTCCCCCGGCCTCCGGCGCACACCTTCGGCTGCTTCGCTGCCCGCGAGCCACAGCTCCCCTTCGGTGCCGCCTTCCTTCCTCGGCGCCGCGCCTCGCTCCTCCCAACCCGGCCGGGTCCACTCCATGCCGCCCGGCTCGGTGACCAGCTCCCCGCGCCATCGCCTCGGCGCCGCCACGCGCTAGTGGCAACTAGCAAGGTAGGTGAGGTGAGTTGAAATCTTAAATCTTTGATGTGTAACATTTGTTAGTGACTTAGTTTGTAATGTGTTACAGACTTAAGTACTTAACAGATAACACTTTGGCATAAAACTTTGGCTTCCATGAGTTAATTAGTTAGGTCTTATCACTTATGATTTATGAAATTATGACTTATCAGTATGACTCACTGTATGATATATGACAGTATGAGACTGAGTGTTAGTGTATGTTTATTAACTTTCTATTTGAATATTTGATGTATTAGAATTAGAAATACATGATTAAGAGGATCAAGACATTGAGAAATACATGATGAAGAGGACCAAGATATTGGTATCTTATTTTCCACCGTAATCCAATTAAACTCTGGAAACAATAGGAATGGAAAAAAATTACCTTGTGCTAGTGGTATGTTACATTCTTTTTTTTTGTTTTATCTATTTTGTCGTATCATTAAACATCGAATTCAAATTTTATTTCGATTGTGCATTTCTATTATACTTTTGTTATACCCCAGTGTTGATAGTATTTGATGTTAGTTATACACTTATAGTCCTTTAGTTTTGGACCAGAGGCTCTGTCAAATCCTGGCTCCGTCACTGTGGACATGTAGCTGTTGTTAGAAGATAATATGCTCAGTCTATTGTGGATAATAACACGTCTAACGTTCACTAACGTCTACTTCTAGATGCGTGCTCCTTGGGCCATCTATCTTAATATCCTAAGAGTGTATTTGTTGAGATGGATTTGCATAAATACTTTTATTTTGTTAATTTTACATATCAGTTATTAACTAATCAATAACATGTGTCTTCAAGGCCATGATAATTAGTGTAGTTAGCAAATACTGTTTTCGAGTAACAAAATATCATTGCGACAATAATAGATTGTTGACATCTTATGCTCACATATACCAACTTATTCTGTTAGGTTAATCGAGATGGAATGTGTAGTACAGTAGTAGCGGTGGACTAGTCCCGCATTGAAAGTTTAATATGTAATTACTGAGTGTCCAAATATAGTAGCGCTACGTATAGAGCAATTGTGAAAGCAGAAATAAACTTGGGTTAGACTTTAGTTAATCCGGAGACCTAAGGCATTACAAATGGTATCAAAATATAACCATCGCTACACGAGTGCATGTGTGGTCCACACACTACAACAGATTTGACATTCTGTGATGAAGCCAAAAGGTCGAGACAGAGTGCATTGTTGTCATTAAAAAGAAGTAATGCCGAAATATTGGCGTCGTGGCGATTGTCATGTAATGTGCGTACCTTAGGATGAATTTGTTAAGTATCGTCACACAATTGGTTACTGAGCTGCCCGGCCGAGTGGCTTGATCAATGACGAAATGCAATCGTCATGAATAAATTTATTTTGTGACAAAATTGATTGTCGCTGAGTGTGCACACATTTTCTCTACACTTGGATTAGTGCACGTTATGGCTTGATGAAAGGAGTTTTTTTTTTTTTACAAACCATGGCATGTCCATACATCAAATAAACTCGTTCCTAATACAAATTCATTGCTGCTCATGAACCAAGATATAATTTCTACTAATTGATTACAGCAAAGCAATACCCTTCCACAAGAACAAACCAAAATCTTCATACTTAGTAGACTACCATTCATATTCAACAATCCAAAACATCATATCATATTTCTCCAATTCGCAGTCAAGGGATTACAAAATTTCCCGCTGCCGCTCCACAATGGAGGCGCATATCCGCTCTGTTGCAGGCCCTACACTAATTTAACGACGAAATTAGTAGCATCGTCATTAATGACCCACTATGCGTGGCATTTTTGCTTTGTCACGAAGGTTTTCGTCGTAAAAAGACAAATTTGTGGTAGTGACAAGGCATACACATACTTTGAGGAACATAACACACACATTGGAAGTGTGCGGTGATAGCATCTAATGTTTAATGAAGCAACGATGGAAGCACCCGAGTTGTGTGCATTCATGCACTGAACAAGTCGTGACTTGTAATGTAGTCATGATCACCGACAATGTTAATTTTCTCAAGGATAGTGCTATGACACATGTGTCCAGATGGATGGCTAAAAACCGAACGTCGTCCACCTGCCCACTTGTCCTTTTCACTTACGCAATTGCTACATTTCGTATGTTCAGAGCGAGGACACCGTGTCGAATGCTCCGTTCACTCTTTGCTAGTGTATTAGTGAGCCCCACCAATCGCTTTCACCGCTCAATGCTTGTCTCTTCCCACACTTGGTCTCTTGCTTCAATTTTTTTTCCCAGCCCACTGCACCCACCCATCTGCTTACTAGTTACTTACTCTGTCCCGTTGCTCCCTCTGCTCTGTCCAGGGCCACGCCATGAACTAGCTAATGTGTGCATCTGCTTCTTCCTCCCCTTCTCCCTCTCTCAACCGAGGGGCGTCAAGGTGGTACGCTAGAGGGGCCAGGGGATCTGTATATATAGATAGGAGGGTTCCGACAGTTGGTCGGTGACGAGTCATGGGGCTAGATTTGGCCTGGCCAAATCTGAGCCTATCGGTGATGAGCCTCCAAGCTCGTTGTCTCCTCCCCCTCCGGCGACCTCGGTCAGCAAAGCTATGGGCATGGCCTCCTCCTCCTGTAGGCTTTTGTTGCAGATATTTTCTCAAATTGTTGCAGGCCCTTTTATTGATTGTTGTATGATCTGTTGTATTTTGTTGCAATGTGGTTTTTGAAATGTTGCCGCAAGAGGTATTTTTTTTTATACAAATGTGTTTTGTTTTGTTTTGCATGAGTTTTTTTTTTTTGCAACGTGGTTTCTCAAATGTTGTCGCAAGAGGTATTTTTTTGTTGTAACTGCGTTTTTTATTTGTTGCACGAGAGTAAGTTTTTGTTGTAGTAAAGATTTTTCATTTTGTTGCATTGCTATCGCCATGCTTGCTGCTGGAGGTGCTCACATTGTGTTGCATGGACTTTAGTGGATGTTGGGTGGGCTCCGATTTGACAAAATGTGTTACAACAATCACTGACAATGGTCGCACCAACGGACGATTGTTTGTATTCTCGATTCTTCATGTCGGCCATTGTTGTTGTGGAAATCGGTGTAGGAGATCACTACTACAAAAAGACTAATACTGAACGCCTCATTATAGACGATTTACCAAAACCGTCAGTATTAAATACAATCACATACGGTTTTGGTTTAGCGACCGTCTGTATTACTGACTGCGCTAAAAATCATCTGTGAAGTATCACATACAATTATTAACAAGAACCGTCTGTGATATTACTAAATATCATAGACGATTTTGTATAAAAAACCTTTTGTGATACTTCACAGACGGTGTTTAATACAAACCGTCTATGATATTCCGCCGCCTAATATCCCTCTAAATTTAGCCGCCCACTTTATTCAAACTTTCAAACTCCAGATCGGTTCCGCCACATATACTACCTACACGCGCCCAACTACTCCATATTGATTTCGCTGCCGCCTTGTTGCTGCCTTCCCCAAACCGAAGCGGCGCCACCTCCCCCAAACTGATCAAAGCGCCTCGTCCTCCCGACGACGCCGACTACCGTCGTGAGCTCCTCCGCCTCCGGTTGTGACCCACGGTTCACTACACAAGGCACTCTTATCGTAAGAGTGTCCTGTGCAGTATCTGTAGGGAAACGGGTAGGCTACACTAGCGCAAATTAAAAAATTCTACCCGTAAACCAAGATCACTGCAGTTATAGATCACGGTCTTACCACTAGACGTGCAGGTGCGGAAGTTGATGCGATGCGTCGGGCGGTGTAGTCGTACTAAGTTGATGCAAAGACGTCGGGCGCAGTAGTCGTACTACTTCCTCGTCCTCGTTGTGGCGTCCCACGCACTCCTCTCTTGCGGTTCGTCCCAACGCTACGGATCGGACCTCAAAGGTATCCACACGTACGGGAGGAAGCGACGCACGCCGGACTACTAGATCCGCGCGTGCGACTAGGGCGTGGGAGAGGTGGCGGCTAGGGTTTGAGGATGTCACGAAAAATCAACTTCCAACCCGTGCGCCGCCTCCTTTATAGACGTCCTTACAATGGGCTTCTACGAATAGAGGCTCATTAGGACTCAATGCCCAGTCTAATTCGGATCCAATCCGAATTAGGCTTCAGCCCCTTAAGTGTGTGACCTTATGGGTTCACGTATGTTTAGACATGACGCGAGTACACATACTTGGTCAATAGTTGGTAGCGCCTCTAGCAAGACGTGCCAACTCCTAAACGCATACAAAGATCATATCGATGAACCATCACAACGTTATGTACATGCCAATCCCTTTGCCTCACGATATTCAATCGAGCTCCAAGTCGACCACTCTTTCGATCCGTGATCCGAATCCATTACTAGGTTAACTCTTAACCTTAAGTAGCATGGTCATGCATTTCGGATCCGATCACTCGAGGGCCCGAGATATCTCTCTGTAGAGAGGGCAAATCCCATCTCGATCGACCATGCCTCGCAAAGATGCTTCATGACAAACCCGAAGCTACCTTTATAACTACCCGCATTCACGGAGTAGCGTTTGATAGCCCCTAAGTAGGTCGATTCACATCTCAAGTACATGCGACAATCTCAGGTCTAAGGACAAGGCGTACACATTGTGTAGAGAGAACCATAAGTATAATAGCTATGTCTCATGTTGGGTCGGTCCAACCCCATGTTCTAAACATGTGTCCACATTATTGGTTTGACATCTCCATGTCTATGACCTGTGAAACATGGTCATCAACCGATACATGTGTTAATCCATCATTCACGTGTGTCCTCACATGAACTCCGACTAGAGACAACTTTAGAATAACCATATAAGTAAAGAGTTTCACAAACAAGTCACATACTTGTTAATCAACACAAAGGCAATATTCAAGGAATATTTATTAAATCATGGATACAACGAAATATCATCATCTCTATGATTGCCTCTAGGGCATATCTCCAACAGTGTCACCGTCGTGACACAATGGTGACACTGCTGCCACCTCTCCTTCATTGCCAGTGATAGCCCCCATCCGATCCCCTCCCCTCTCTTCCTTGATGCTTGTGCGGTTGAAAATTAATTGTTGATGCCTCTAGATTTTTTTTTCTTCTACCAATTTCTTGAAGACTTCAATCCATAGATTAAATTGACTTTTCAACCATCTTGAAGTCATGATCCATGGATTCTGTCTTTTCTA
This sequence comes from Ampelocalamus luodianensis, assembly GCA_036346255.1. Classification (NCBI taxonomy): domain Eukaryota; kingdom Viridiplantae; phylum Streptophyta; class Magnoliopsida; order Poales; family Poaceae; genus Ampelocalamus; species Ampelocalamus luodianensis. The sequence goes on along the minus strand of CM070622.1, from coordinate 16,652,203 downwards.
CGATGGTCGAAAAGTCAATTTGTTCTGTGGAATGTATCTTTTGCACGATCTTACCCATAGTTGAAGAACTCCAAGGATCGATTATTTCTTCTAAAGAAATCTATTCAGACTTGAAAGGTTTAGAGATAAGAACTTTAAAACAAAGTAGAAGTAGGAAAGATGGAAAGTCTGTGCGTAAATTTTGCCCTTCTGATGGTTATTTATAGGCTATCGACTTGTGGCAAAGTTAAACGGAAGTCCAACAGAAAAAAATTTTATTAGAATCTTTCCCAATAAATCGTTGAAAAATCAAAGCGTCGCCGTCTCTTCGGGAGTTGTTCTTCATGAAGACGGTTGATGTTCCTTTTCCTGTCTATTTCTGTTTATTGGCTAGCATTTCCTGAGGCTAGCTAATAAACAGAAATAGATTTAGCAATATAAAAAATATCATAAACGGTTTCATCTACAAACCGTCTGTAATACATCAGCAATCACAGACGGTTCTGAGTTAATAATCGTCTGTGATGACCTCATATCATTACTGTCCCATGAACTCAGACGGCTCACGAAACTATCTGTGATGACATTTTTGAACCGTCTGTGATGACTTTTTTCTGTAATAGTGGATGCTCGTGGGGCAAGGTGAGTTTTTTTGGAGTTAAGGAGAGGCCACCCACACGAGGACGAATTGAAGCAAACCCTGTGAGATGGGTTTCTTGTGTGAAGCCTAAGATGGGTTTGTTGCTCGCTAGAAAATGCACTGACGGGAGTAGAGTACGGGGCTAGCACTCGGATCGGCGTTATGTTGCCGCAGCATGAGTGGGTTTTGGGTAGTGTGCGGTGTTGATTTTGTTTAGTTTTCTCGTCGACGACGCCCAATCCCCACCTCCTCGTTTGGTATGCTTGTTGCAGTAACTTTTCTCAATTGTTGCAGAGAATATTTCATTTTGTTGCAATGTGTCTTCTTAAAATATTGCATCAACTTTTTCAAATTATGTTGTGTATGGTTATCTTTTTTGTTGCAGTACAATCTGCGATTCTCAATTTTGTTGCGAATATTTAATTATATTGTTGCACGAGCAATTTTAAAATATTGCCACTATTATTTTCAAATGTTGTAGTGTCACAAGGTCTTAAACTTTTTGTTTAGAATTTCTGATCTTGTTTTAGCATTTAGCTAAGTCCTATACGATGAGAAGTTTTCTATCGTAAGTTCCTTGCATCGACTAGAGCTGCAGTGGTTGCTCGTCTTTACATGTTTGATCGGTTAATTAAACCGGCAAAACTGCAAGCGTCTCTCGGCGAGCAGACGTCTCCCCCACACAGTTGCGTCCTCTGGTTGCACCGCTTGATTGCTATAAATAGCGTAGTACTCTGGCCATTTAGTGTATCGTAAAAGCACGGCGTAGTGCAATACACAGGCACACACTCTCTACCACTAGATAGTAAAAAAAAACGGACCGACGGTCCGACCGGAAAAACCGAGATCTATCATGATTCGGTCTAGTTTGCTCTTTGAATCGTTTGCTAAAAAAAACATGATAAAAATTATTTGTTTTAAAAGCATTGTGCTGATAGGAGTTGAACAAGCAATTTCTTGCTTCCCGGCGATGGAGTAAGCCACCTAGACTACATTCTCTGGTAGATGATATTGCTCTATTGATTTTTCCAATTGATTCTGCCGGCAAATGTTAAAATAGTATGACTATTGAACTAAGAAACCAGCGGTTCGGCCGATGAACCGATCATGTGAGCGGTTCGCTTTTCGGTCCGGTTTTTCACACTATGGCTGCAGCGCCCAACTCCTGTGTTACCTCAAGAGTGTCCAAAGTCATCAAGTGTACACTTGCCGACGATAAACTTCATCGTATCTTAGAAGGCTATTTGTTGATAACCCGGTGCACATTATTTGGTGGGATAAATAAGTTTTAAGGAAAGTGTCTCTGGTTAGATGATGGCGTCGACGCTTGAACAAGAGAGAGACTAAGTGATGGAGGAATGAAGGGAAGGTTTAATTATATTCCAGATAAGTCTGGTAGTGCTGAGTGAACCAGAGAGAGGGAAGTGACACCAATGGGTGGAAAGATACGGTGATATATCTCATCTTAACTAATAAAAGGAATTTATCCCCACACAGCGGGATAATGTCTTTTCTCCCATATGTGCGGTTGGCCTCTCCCACCTCTTCCAAATTCCTCATTGAGACGCACCGACATGTGGACCCAACCTGACAGAAACAAGGTCTCGTCCCGTCATCCCCCGTGACTCGCAAACACATCCATGCCCCCCACTTCTTCCGCAACCATCCAAATCATCACCGTCCCACTCTTTTTTCACATGCACACACCGAAATTTATCGTCGTCCCACTCTTTCACGTTTCGCGCCGTGCCTTGCCACATGCACCCGTTCGGCATTCGCTTTGTGCCTCAGAGATCCCGACCCCCTCCGGCACTCAGTTCGCGGGTGGCAACGATGGCGTGCACGAAGGTGAGGGGATTCGGCAACGTAGGAGGTGGTAGCATGGAGAGGTAGCACTGGTGACAGAAGGAGGCAGCCGGGAGGTAGTGCTGGTGATAGGAGGATGTAGCGGGGAGATAGCACTGGTGACAGGAGGAGGTAGCGGGGAAGGGAGACGGCGTCGCAGGCAGGAGAAGGCACCGGGAGGGAAAAGAGGAGAGGAGGCGGCGGTACCTTGGAGGACAAGCGGTGGCGAGGGGAAAGGAGGGGAGGCAACAACAGTGCACAAGGAAGAGGCGGAGAAGAAGGGGTCCTTCCCTAGCCGCGTCGCTGTCTTGAGTTCACCACACGTCCTCTTCATCCCAATCCTCCCCTACGCCGCCGCTGCCTCCTACTCTGCGTCGGTCGAGCAAGCATTGCCGCCTCCTTGCTTACTACCACGACTAGGGATGGCAATCGTGCCCGTTTACCCGCATGCCCGCGGGCAAATACCCTAATGGAGGTGGGTATGGGTGTCTTTCTTTACCCACATGCATAAAATGGGTACAATTTTTTACCTATTGGGCAAACGGGCGCGGGCATAGGTAAGCTCCACCTGTGCCCACTTCGTCCGATTACCCGCTTCACATTCCCCAAGCCACAAGCCCACGACCCACCGTCCCATTTGGCCATTCCCAATCCCTCTCGCTCGGTCGCTCTGTATCCCTCCCCAATCCTCCTCTCCTCGCTCCCTCCAGTAGTCCAGCCGCCGCTCGCCTCCCTCTTGCTCCACCTCCTCCTCTGGGCCCCTCCCCCCTCGCGCCACCGCCATTGTCCCGCGCCTCGGCATCATCGCGCTCTCCGACATCCGCTTCGTGTGCCGCCTTGGCGCGGGGGACATCGACAGTGTCTACCTGACCGAGGTCAAGGGGAAGGGGAACAACACCACAAGTGCGCTGGTGGCGGCCAAGGTGTTGGACAAGAAGGAGCTCGCGGGGAAGAACAAGGAGGGATGAGCGCGAACCAAGTGCGAGATCCTCGAGGCCGTCGACCACCCCTTCCTCCCTCGACTCTACGGCATCACGAAGCCCTCGTCCTCCTCTCTGCCGCCAACCACTCCAAATCCGCCTCCCGGCCCAGCCATCTCCTCAACGCCCGGCTGACACTACCCGTATGGGCGTCACGGGTATGGGTATGGGCGAGCACTACCTGTGCCAACCGCGCCCGATTGCCATCCCTAACCACGATGTCGTCACTGCCTCCTCCCCCAACCTCCCACCTCCTTGCTGCGATGTGCCTGGCGATGGCTGCCGAGGCCAATGGTCGTGAGAACGAGTCGTGGCTTGGGTTCAGGGTGAAAGAAGATGGTCATCAACGCTAGCCCTCTTCCTTGTTAGCCGACAATGGTTGAAAATGGGTAGCACGTCGAGGAAGGAGGTCGACATTAAATTCAACTCCCAAAGGTAAACAACCTATTAGCTCAAAATTTCAGCTTCTGGGTAGTAGTAGTAGCAGGTGATTCAATAGGTGGAGTTAATATTTCTGTTTATATGTGCGTGAAAGAAAATTGACATTTATTATGTGCAGGGGTGAATACGGACAGATAATGGCTCTGTCATATTTGTTTTCATATTTTTTGGATTCGGATACGAATACGAATACCCCGGATACGAATACGGATTCGAATAATATCGAATACGAAGCGAATATGAATCGAAACGTATACGATCGCGGATATTTTTTAAAACATGAAAACCCCTTAAATTGTATGCCATAAATTAACGAAAACATATAACTAGTTTATTTGATACAAACATTCATGAATTGTTCATATTTTCAGCAATCACACATAACATTGGCACTAACAAGTTGTATTAACTAGTTCATCACAAATATAACACTTAGTTTACCATATTTAGTTCATAAGTCGTAACTCATAAAGTCACAAGTTATCACGCATTCACACTTAGTTCATCACATACATAAAACTTAATTCACACTAACATCGATCAGGCTGGATGATTAATCTATACGCAAATGTTTGTAACATCCCAAAGTATGTTACAAAAAATAAAATTAATAAAGTTATTATTTTATTGGATTTTCTGATATTTAAAAGAGTTTTCTTTGTTAAAAAGAAAAATAATAAAATAAAATCAATTATTTAATTTCCTAGTTTTTAATATCAAAAATAAAATTTATTGAGTTTTTCATGATTTTATTGAATTTAAAGTGAAAAAAATAATTTTTTTTTTTTGGATTTCTTGATTTAAAAAGGTTTTTCCTATTTTTCAGAAATTAAAAATAATTTATGTGCAAAAATAAAAACCAACTTTAAGTTGAAATTAATTTTATTAAGTTCAAAATAATTTAAGGAATTTCTGTGATTTTTTCTAGAATTTGTGAACTCTATTTGCTATTTTCTAAAAGGCTATTTGATTTGTTTTTCAGAAATTCGAAAATCAATTTAAATCCCTTTTTCTCTTTTGGGTTGATATCCGGATATCCGACCTTCGCCTTATTCGGATAATCCGTATTCGTATCCGCCGGATAGCATGCCTACCGCATTCGTTTTCGTTTCCGACAAAAAAAATCTGAATTCGTTTCCGACCCGAGACAATCCGAATACGTTTCCGTCCGGATCGATCGAAAACTATCCGATCCATTTTCACCCCTATGCGGCTTAGAATTTCGTCTGCTGATATATATCACTCTCTTTTAGAGTTCAGTTACTACGCAAGGACACCCTAATGCGTGACGACATCAAGTCGTGGTCTGACCTCAATGCGCACAGTAAGTTCAACAGTAAATGCAAATTTAAACCCAGTCTTAACCTCGAATATAGAATAGGAGGCATGTACCAGAGTTGATTGAACTGGAATCCACTCGCAGATTGCATGACATAGATCGATCACGAGCAGGTGGCCATCTTTGCCATGGGCATCTCCTGGTGACCGGTCCCCACATTGATCATGCGTAGAGTCATGCGATAGATCACAAATTAATATGTGATTAGAAACAAGACGAACGAATCGATCTACTTGACAATATATAGAACAACATATCTGATTTGACCGATGAAGAGCAATCTTGTTGATAACGTGTTGAGAAATAGCGGTAGTCGTCGTGATATCAATGTAGATCAATCACACAAGAACAATCACATGAAACACCAAGACACGATGAACACCAATGTATAGAGGAGAGCCAGTATATTTATCCATCTGTATATCTGTTGTGCATGGGGTCCTCATATTTATAGCTCATGGGGGTGAAAGCCATCTAGAGGCGGTTTAGTCTTTTGCCCATAAAACCCTAAGCTTCATAACACGGTGATCCTTTCATAGATTTGATGTGATAGTGGACACAAATCTCCCGTCACATATACACCTAAAGAATATACGATGTTTTGAACATTGATACGGTTTTTAACACGTAACTTTGATCATTATTTTTTATATAAATATGTTTATAAAGTAAGCTAAATTATTATATTATAAAAATATTTTTCATAAATAATATAATGATATCATTTTCACATGACTAATAAAAATAGTTTTTTATATATTAGTTATCAAAGTTAAAGAAGTTTAAAAACTTGTATATTTCTAAATGTAAGGATTACCGGCCGCCGATCCTGGATGGGCGACGCTTTCAGGACCATCACGCTAAACGAGAATCTTCTCATGACGAACGGCGGCAAAGCCCTATCTCGTGTTACCTAACCAACAAAAACGGCCGGTTGATTCGTCGCGCGGCGCCGTGCGTGCGCGGTGCCGGTTGAGAGCTCAGAGAAAGCAAGCCGCGGCGAGCAAGTGGCAAGCGGCACGCCAGACGTGCGTACCCGGCGTACGGGCGCGAGGATGGCCCGTACTTTTCGACCGTTGGCGAGCGGGCGGTGCCAGGCAGGGCAGGCAGCCACGGGAAACGGCGTCGAAAGCGGCAGCCGTCGAGTTGGTTGGGATGGCGGATGCTTTCCGCGAAAGGCTACGCCCGCACGCACTTTCCAGGCGCAACTCAACGGGACGCCCACGTGGCTGGGCAAGTGAGGTGACTGGTGCAGATGCCTTTTGTGCCCTCTCGGCTCGGAAAAGGTTACGTGTCCAACTCCTGAAATGGGAAGTTTTGCGGGAAAAGACCGCGCACGGTCACTCTCGTCTCGCACCACAAGTGCCTGCACAATGTAGGGAGAGAATAAAGCTGGCACTGGAAAACACGGAACGGTGCAATTACCGGTGGAATTAGTTACTAGATCCTGTAACAGTGTAACACATAGTCACACACTGATAGATCGGTCCTGCAAATGCTACGTGTACATAGCGCTATCATTAACTCCATCCACAGTTTTTTTGGGCGCCAAATTATGCTCCTCCGGTCTGGACAATTAAGTGCGAGCTTATTGAATGCATTCTGTATGCCAGGCCTTGATAGCCTCAGATCTAGTGTTCATTTTAACCATCTCTAGTATTTCTTTGTCCTTCAAAGGTGCACGGTGCACCACACAGAGTTTGGTACAAGTACTAACGTACGACTGGCTTTCAATCCTGCGGAATTACGACATATAATTGTACAAGCATTTTTTTAAAAATGATTCTCTAGCTAAAGTTACTCGCATATGATTCTCACACACTTTCGCTTTTGGAAATGTTGTAGTTGTTGTGAATATCGCTTGTATTCAATATAAGGTCAATAGGCCAGTATATATACACAAGTACATGTGGTGAATATGTAAAGAACCCCTTATAACAATGGGGAATAACACACTATACATATATCTCTAACCCCCCCTCAAACTCATGGTGGATCAACAACACTGAGTTTGGAGAGGTAGAAATCGTACTGTGCTCGAGTCTGGGCATTCGTAAAGAAATCCGCTATCTGAAGCTCTGAATGCACATACTGAAGAGCAATCACCTGATCATGCACACAAGACCTCATGAAGGAAGCATCAACACCAATATGCTTGGTGAGCTCATGCTTCACGGATCACGCAACACCGATAGCACTGTCATCAGTTCGACAAGAGAGGAGTCGGTGTATTGACAGAACACCAAATCCTCAAGTAACCACCGTAGCAAGTAATCTCTGTCATGCCAAGAGAGTCATAGCGCGCAACTCACCTCGGCACTCGAATGGGATATGCATCTGCTTCTTCGTCTTCCATGCAATGAGAGAACCACAAAAAACACAAGATGCGAGAGATAGACCGCGATCGGAGGGATCGCCGCCCAAGTAGCATCCGAATAAGCTCGAAGTCATGTAGTGGAGCGTGGAAAGAAGAGACGGCGAGAGATAGTCCCACGAAGGTATCGCAGAACTCGAAGAAGGTGGTCAGAGTGGACTGAGTGGGAGCAGATCTGAACCGACTCGTAATGTGGATTGGATAAGTGATATCTGGACGAGTAACTGCAAGGTAGACAAGACTCCCAACAAGATGACGATAGCGAGTCGGATCAGAAAGAGGCTCGCCATCAGAGGGTCGGAGGTAAACGTTGAGCTCCATAGGAGTCTCAACAGTACGCTGATCAGTGAGAGAGGCACAATCAAGAAGATCCTGAATATACTTCTCTTGGGACATAAAGAAACCATCTGGAGTGGAAATAACCTCAATCCCAAGGAAGTAACGAAGAGGACCAAGATCCGATATAAGGAACTGTTCACTAAGACGAGCCTTGACAAAGGCAATGTACTTAGAATCATCTCCTGTAATGATCATATCATCGGCATACAGAAGAAGAAGAGTCCGACCACGAGACGAAGTGTAGACAAAGAGCGCAGGATCATGATCACTAGCTGAAAAGCCAACAGCAGTGACCACAGAGGAGAAGCGCTCAAACCAAGCACGAGGGGCTTGCTTAAGACCATAGAGAGAGCGACGAAGGCGACAGACCATGCCCTCAGGAACAGAATACCCAGGTGGCGGAAGCATGTAGACCTCCTCATGCATCTCGCCATTAAGAAAGACATTCTTGACATCAAGCTAAGAAACAGACTAGTGGCGAACAGATGCCACCGAAAAAAAGAGTACGGACAATGGTCATGTGAGTCACAGGAGCAAAAGTCTCGTCGTAGTCACGACCATGCTCCTGCTGGAAGCCACGAGCAACAAGGCGCGCCTTATAACGCTCAAGAGAGCCATCAGAGCGAGTCTTAATCTTATAGACCCACTTACACGTGATGGGACGAGAGTGAGATGGAAAAGGAACAAAATCCCAAGTACCAAGACGCTGAGGCGACAATCTCTCGGCCATGGCATGCCGCCACTCGGGGTGAGTAATGACATCCCGGTAGAAGACGAGCTCACGAGTAGTTGCACCAAAGAAACCAAAACGGCAGAGGCGAATCGATCGGGCGATCGCGGAGAGCGTAGCGAGGAGAAGATGACCCAACGGGGGAAGATGGAGCATCAGAAGATGGCACAGCTGGAATATCCTCAGTCCGGGGTCGACGAGTGTAGAAGAGAGGATAAGAAGGGTGTAGTAGGAGGAGCCCGAGGAGCCGCAGGAGGCGAAGTAGGCGCGACAACGGCGGAGAGGCCACGGGAGGAATATGTGGAGACTAAGGGAATGGGTGCCCTCGGGGAAGGGGTGGGCGAGGCAAGGCAGATATAGGTGTATCTGGAAAAGTCAAAAGGATAGAGACTCCACAGAGGAAGCCAGGAGGAGCAGGCGTGGATAGAAGGGACGCGACTCGTCGAAAGTCACATCCCGAGAAACCCGCATCCGGCGACCAACAGATCCCAAAGACCGATAGCCCTTGTGCTCTGAATCAGTATCCCGAAAGACACACTCAATAGATCGAGCGATCGATTTAGTGCGTTCTCGAGGCGAGGAGAACGAGCAAACGCGACCAAACGACGAAGAGCGAGTAGAAGACCACGAGACGCCGGCAGGATCGCACCAAGAGCGAGAAGAGGGCCGAGGTTGACAAGATAGGTGGCGATGGAAACGACCTCGGCCCGGGTGAGGTGGAATAGAGGCGGCAATCATCAATGCACGAGCCGTCTCAAGGAGGTGACGATGCTTACGCTCAGCGACACCATTCCGAGCATGAGCACCAGGACAAGAGAACTGAGCGAGAGTACCCTGCTTAGCAAGGAAGCTGCGTAGGTAACGAGAGAGGTACTCGCCAGCGGAGTCAGCACGAAAAACACGAATAGGGGTGGAGAACTGTGTGTGGACCATAGTGGCAAATTGTTTATAGATAGATAAGACCTCACTATGAGAAGACATGAAATAGATCAAAGTGTGACGAGAAAAATCATCTATAAAAATGATATAATATCGATGACCCCCTTTCGAAACGAAGGGAGTCGGACCCCAAACATCTGAATGAACAAGATCAAAAGGACGCTGAGACATTGACTCACTGTGAGGATAAGGAAGCTGAATCTGTTTACCTAACTTACAGCCCTGACAATCTAAAGAGACATCTCCTAAGACAGACCCCAGAAGACCACGACGAACTAAAGACGACAAACGAGATCCACATAGATGACAAGACGGTGATGCCACTGCTGGAAAGAGCTGGTAGACGGAGTGGCAGAAGTGGAGAGATTGGCGGCGACGGTGGCAGCGGAAGGAATGCGAAGCCAGTCAAGCTCCCAGAGACGCTGTGAGTCAAGGCGCCGAGGGCCAAAACCAACCAGAGCTCCCGTGTGGGGTCCTGAACACAACGAGTCGAGTCGAGAATGACCCGACAACCAAGGTCGATGTCGCCGCCACAGAAAGAAGTCGCATAGTGAGGCGAGGAACATAAGCAATGAAGGAACATGAAAAGATGAGTTGCCAAGAGGTCCTCGACTGAGATAGAAAGAGATGTACCATCGCAGTAAGAACACGGCGGAGAATCAAGGGTGTAATGAAAGATGAGTGGAAGAATCGGAGTCATGTGAAAAGATGCTCCGTAATCAAGAATCCACGGAGGTACTGATGTGTAGGAGGTGGTTTCTCGGTGCAAGAGTCGTGAGCGAACCTGCAGAACTCCGCCGAGGAGAACTCAAGCGGCAAGCAGGCGTCGAAATCTGGCTATCTCCTGCTCAATGAGAGAGACTGCTGAAGAAGACGATGCAGACGTCGATGTAGAAGCACCAGTGCCAGTGCTAGTAGAAGAACGACGTGAAAGATGCTGCTGCTTTTTATAACACTGGGACTCGATGTGGCCAACCTTGTTGCAGTAGAAGCAGTGAGGACGACCACCGCCGGATGGAGGGCGGCCACCACCACCGTAGTAGCCGGCGAAGGGGCGGTGTCAAGCATGGAGCGATCGGTAGCAGCGGTGGCGAGCACGGAGGAGAGTGGCAGTAGACCAGCACCACTCAGGCGAGTCTCCTCCGCTCGTATCTCGGTAAGGGCCTCCAGGAGAGTGACACGGGGGTGGCGTGCAAGGAGCTGGGCACGCCGCGCCGAACTCGTGGCGGCGAGTAAGGAACTCGAGACCAGCTGAACTTCGTCGTCACGACGGCTAAGCAAAGAGCGACAGCGGCGCCAACAGCAGCGGAGAGAGTCCACCGACGCTGCGATACAGAGCTCGGCGTAAAAGCGTCAACGATAGCATCACCTGTCAAGAGAGTGCTCTGGCGGACCACGAGCAGTGCAGAGGGCATCACCAGAGGGTTCAGAGCGCCGACGAAGGTGAGTCCACATCCGAAAGCGATGGGAGTCCCACAACCTCGTAAGAGAAGCGATGCGATATCGGCGATGAGGACAACAGCACCGGCGTCGTCGTCGTACCACCGAGTGTAGGCGATCGGCGATCCTTGTAGAAGTCCAAAGCCTCCTGGTAAGCGAGGCGACCTCATCATCGGCAAGACAAGCGGTCTCGAGCGAGCCTTGTTCGGTACCGTCGAGGCGCGTGACAGCGAGGCTCGTCGGAGGAGTAGGCAAGGCGCGGTGACATCACCAAAGGGCGCCCAGAGGCGAAGACCACGCATGTGAATGCGCATGTGAGACACAAAGTCGGTGTAATTAACACCATCGAAGATCACCTGACGGCGGGAGAAAGCGGTGCTCATTGGTAAGCGGTCTTTGGGCGCGGCGACCAAGGCAAACGAAGTCTAACGCGCGGCCGTGGGCGGCGGTTAGAACAACGTAAAATCTCTCTTCCTCACTTTTTTTCTTTTTTGAACCGATTAAAAATCGGCTAACAAGCCCGGCTCACCCAACACGCTAACACGCACACGCGCACGGGGGAACTAGGGTTCCCCGCGATGCGCGCGCGGCCAGCGATGGGCGGGCGGAGAGCGGCGGCGGCGGCGCGCGGCAACAACTGAGGCGGCGACGGTGCCGAGTTCGTTGCGAGTCGAGCCGGCAGAGCGAGCGCGGCAGAGCGTGGACGGCGATCCGGCGGGCGCGCAGTCGAGTCGGCCACAATGGCGCAACCCGAGCGCCGACACGCAGCACTCGACAATGCTTGTGTGCGAGACCGAGGCGCGCAGCACCGGGATCCGTCGAGAGCGGCGCGAGACCCGCGCCGACGCTACGGCGGCCCGACGAGGCTTGCGTCTGGAGACCGAGACGCGACGCGCCGAGGATCCGATCGAGTCGCCGCCGTCGGATCCGAGCGCGACGAGGGACAAGCGGCGGACGGATAAACGAAAACCCTAGGTACGCTCTGATACCATGTTGTGAATATCGCTTGTATTCAATATGAGGCCAATGGGCCAGTCAGTATATATACACAAGTACATGTGGTGAATATGCAAAGAACTCCTTATAACAATGGGGAATAACACACTATATATATATATATATCTAACAGTAGTATCATCTAGTAGAATGGGTCAGAGCTGCAGCCCGCCAGTTAGCTATTAGCCCCAAAGGACAAACCAAACCAACTTGCCGAAAAGCATCCAACAAGGAAAACAAGGGCGATCACCTCAAGTTTTCTATAGTCATGTTAACCTATTGCATTCCCTAGCGTTTTTGTCTCCTAAAAGTGACTGGAACGTTGAATCAACTATAGATATTTTGCGGTTACTGCCGGAGATCCTGAGATGACCTGGGAAATGTTTCTTTTAAAGACTTCAACCGAGGAAATTCAGTTGCACATCAGCAGCCAGTGACACAATATGATAGTTAAATGTTTCTTTTAAAGACTATGCAGTCTGCGTATATGCATGAAACTTAATATGATAGTTAAATAGTGGATACAATTAGTAGTATTTACTATTTAGTAGAGTGGCAAGCTTTTTCCAGAAGCAGTTAACGATTCATTTGGAAGATAAGAAAGAAGGCCAAAAGAGATAACGTGTAGCAAAAAAAAAAAAAAACAGCAAAAAAATTCTGATCGATCCAAATTGGAACCAATCAATTGCACAAATTTTCTGGATGAACAGTCTCCCAAAGAATGAGTGAAATGCTGTGCTCAGGTCCCACTCCCATAATTTGCATGCTTTTCATCCATAGTGGACTAATATAATAAGGATGCTTTTTATCCAGCAAAAGCTAAAAAAACAATGTAAAGGATGATGGCTCAACCTAAATAATATTCTTCTCTTTTCATCATAAACATAGTGAACTATTATGTCAGTCATAATCCCACAGATAATATGTTAGTTATCCTCGAAAGCAGAGTAAAAAGGGGGCAAGCTATAAGGTCCACCAATAGCACCAGCTAAAAAATGACAGATAAAGGATAGAATCTACCTAAAATTTATAAAAGACGAAAGTTTGCACCTTTTTAAAAGAAAAATGCAGCTATGGCCATAATCACTGGCAGTATAATGTAAGGATAATTGGAAAGGTTATTATGGGTCAAAAAAACTCTTTGTGTGGACTTTAGAAAGGATAGCCCAGAAAATTTTCTTCTTGCACAGCCCAAGTGTGCAACTATCCAAGCGTCAACGAGAAATCTTGGGGTTATTTTGATGAGGCATAAATGTGCACATTCTTTGTTCCCTAGCACATCCTTAGTCTGATTGGGGTCCACTAGAATCCTTAGGTGGATCTACAAGTAGGCCTGAGCAACATGGTCTGTTGTTTAGAGATGGCGCTAGCTTAGAATTTCAAGACCAGCAGCTAACTCAGGCTATGAATTTCATACTCCATGTCCAGGTTGAGCTAGGCCAAGCCCGTCATGCTCTTGGCCAGGTTTTGTTCCAATATAAAATGCAGTGATTCAGCCTGAGAGGCTTGTAGAACCAGGCCCATGCACACCCAACTAAAGATTTGGTCATAACATGAAATAATCCAACAACTTCAGGAATCAGAAATTTGAAATCCCATCAATCCTCAATTCCTCAAGATGTTTGAAAAATAGCGATAACCAGCTGTTTAACATCAGTTCTTGGAGGCAAGGATGGGAAACACCATGGCATTGCAAAGAAATATGCAGTGGTTGAAACTTGAGAATGCATTTGAAAGTATATTCGAAGTTTGAAATTCCAAATCAACAAATGAGAAACACCAACATTAAGATTTTACAACACCCCCGCTACCTAAGAATTGTTGTCTGCCTCGGTTTCAGCAGTCTCATCTGAAAATTACACAAAAAGAAGGTCCTAAGAATTTTTCAAAATAATAGAAAGTTCTAGTAGAGCAGCAACTAAAGAGTAACAAAACAATTGCACCAAACATTAAATAATTACTTATCTACTGTAATTACAGTTTAGATGTGCAAAAAATGCTTGAGAGATGGAGAAAACATGCATTTTAACAAGTTTTAGCTCTTATTTTACTGCACCCAGCATATTCACTATTAACTGCATTCTTAAGGTGGTTCCAAGTTCTAACAGAACATCTTTGAAGTGAATGGTAACAGCACCAACGGCTAGCAGTGTCAGGTGATTAGGTGATAGGCATGTGGCACACCAGATTGTGCCGCTACAAGGAGTACATCAGGATTCCTGGAGTTCTACTCCAGTGTTGTTCATGGATACCACTTGGTCTCATCTCCTTTTGTTTTTCAGTTTAATACTTGAGACTTGACTCCACCTTTGGTCTAAAAGATTTAAAACTCCACCAGGTGAGGTCATTTTCTATTTATAAATTATCGAGCTGCTCCTGAGCGTTGAATATGGAATGGACGCCCTAAGGAACCCCAAGCCCCTGAGGGATGCACACAAAATCCAGGGGATACACACCCTACCGGAGTACAAAATTAGCATATAGTCGTACACAAGACATACCAGGCCTAGCCAGAGCTAGCACCGGCATAGGTGGTGGATCTCTAAGCATGCTTTTAGATAAACCATTCAATAATGTCCTTGAGTCAGTGGGATCCTTTGAATAAGAACTTGTTCACTGTACACTTGCCATAGTAAAGCGAGGGGGGGAAACTATGTTGTAGAGTGCATATTAATAAGAGACCCAAGCATAACTTTTTTTATATGGTGGGAAATTTGATAACCGTCTCAAACATAGTATAATCCTGTAAGCTCACGAAGCCTTTATCCATCCTTAAGAAATAAAATGATGTTCAGATTTCTTTGCGTTGGTGTATTGCTTTGCCCCTACTTAAGCCAGGACCTTTAACATCAAAGGTGCATCCACTGGGATTTTTTTTTTTTACTGTAACACTATCAATAAGTCTCACTGCAAGTTCTTTCACCAGCGAATTGTACGACTTCCGGTCACAACAGCCTCAATTAGTTTGAAGGGGCTATGACCAATGGGTTATGTCTACTCTTGGTATTCCAGTGAAAATATATATGTATACGCTCTTGAATTTCATTCACCTTTTGAGCCATAACCATTTCATGCAATATACTGCTCTAACTGTTTAAGGCAAGAGAAGGCAATTCACTTGACATCACAACAATGTCAAGGTCCCAGCCATGGTAATCTTGAGAGTTAAGGCCCTTGTAGTTTGCAACATTAATCACTAACAAACTATTAAATTCGTATTTGTTGGTCTCCTCATCACTACCCGTTTAAACATGTAGTAGTAGCTAAAGGATTACAGCGTATAATTACTAGCTCACTTCACGCATGCCCAGCACAGAAATAATCAAACAGCAAGTTGCAATCAGCATTGTTCATGCATAGCTATGTACCTTGAGCAGCCTCCTCTGTGGTGCCTTCTTCTTCCTCCTGCTGCTCCACCACTTCCTCTTCACCATCATCCTCTCCATCAGTGTCGTCCTCATATTCATCAAAAACGGTGGCACCGTACCTGGAGTTGAGGTAGTTGATGGCAGCCGGGGTGAAGAAGAGCTTGCGTGCATCGAGGATATCGTACAGGTTGAGCTTCCTGGGGGTTAGCATTTTCAGGGAGCTGATGTTCCTGCCACTAAGCCGTACATTGTCGGCGAACTCCGTGGCAAAGAACATGGCCTTCTGCTTGGGATCGAGCCCCCACCGCTGCAGCGCGGCCACGAAGTCCCTGGTCCGGGGCCCCGCCGCGAACTCCTCGTCGAACTCCTCCACGACGAAGGCGTCGTCGGCCACGGCAGCGCTGGCGAGTGCGGTGGAGATGGCGAGGCGCTTCTCCTTGCGGTTGATCTTGATGGACCAGTCGCGGGGCTTGGGGCCGAAGATGACGCCACCGCCGGGGCGGAGCGGCGTACGCGTCGATCCGAGGCGCGCCTTGCCGGTCTTCTTCTGCTGGTAGGGCTTCCTGCCACCGCCCCTGACCTCGCCGCGGGTGAGGGTGGAGGCTGTGCCCCGGCGCTTGTTCTGGCGGTCGGTGATGAGGGCGCGGTGCACGACGGCGCGCGCGGTCGAGGGCGGGGCGGACTTGAGATCGAGGGCCACCTCCCCAACCTTCTCCCAGAGAAGGAGAGCACGGGAGGGTGGCCGCCTCGGCGCGCAGTGCGCGGAGGACGGAGGCGGCAGGCTTCCTCCTGCCGGCGGCGACGGCGGCGTGCGGGGAGGAGGAGGAAGGGAGGAAGGAGGCGGAGGCGGAGGCGGAGGAGAGGAAGGAGGAGGAGGAGGAGGAGAGCGAGAGGAGGAGAGGCGAGGCCACGGAGACGGGCATTGTGGCGGCTTCGCTGCGCTGCGTTGCGGACGGAGAGATCAGAGAAGGGAGATGGCACTGCCGCTTCTATCTCTTTATCCACCCGTCCGGCCACAGGCACAACACATACAGTATTAGTCGTTGCATCGCAAACTGTCTCGGCTACTTGGTCGCGCCAAGGCAGTACTAGACTACTACTAGTCAGCAGTCACTAGTCCCTGCTGCACTGCTGCGGATTTACATTGTCTAACGTCTTTGAATTATTAGACATTTTTCCTCTATAAATTGA
Source organism: Ampelocalamus luodianensis (assembly GCA_036346255.1). NCBI lineage: Eukaryota > Viridiplantae > Streptophyta > Magnoliopsida > Poales > Poaceae > Ampelocalamus > Ampelocalamus luodianensis. Next base: position 16,635,602 of record CM070622.1, on the reverse strand, counting down.
ACTGACATTCTTTTTTAAAAAAAGATCCTTGAATTAAATCTTGGAGTTGGTATCCTTACTTTCATTTTATATATATTCATCTCAGGTTTTAAGAGCCAGGTGTTAAGCTAAATATGAACCCAAAATAGACTGGAATTAAATTTCGTTTCGAATTTTGTTTCTATCAGTTTTTTCATTTCCATTCTTCTTTTATAAATTACCTACAGTCCCCCCCAAAAAATACCTGCCTCTCTGGCTCAGGCTCATGTCAATGAGACGGGATATTTTGGCATAGTTGTGGTATGGACAAAAATCTCATCTTGTTACGTTGTTGATGACCACCAGCGGACGGCTGCTTACCTGAACAAACAAGTTGAAGCAACTGAAAGATACCTGAAGAGATGGCTGACAATTCCAATTCTCATGCTGGTTGATTTTCAGATATCAACCATCCTTTCATAAACAAACAAGCTAAAGCAAACTCAAGAACTCTGAATAGATGACCGACGCTTGCACTTCTAATTTCCACCTTATTTTCCAAGGTTTCAATCTTCCATAATATATTTTACATGAATAACACAAATAGCCTATCCAATATATATTCTTGGTTCCTACAATAATCATAGTGGTCATTGTATAACCTACAGCTGATATCTCCTTTTTTCAGAACCTACAGGTGGGTATCTCCTAACAGAGGCCAGATTGTCAACTCTGGTCACGATTTATGGAAATAATCGGTGTTATTAGCAGACATACTAATACTTGTACAAAGACCTGGATCATCTTGATTGCTTTGATGGTAACTTCTTAACCAGACTGGTGTCACCGGTTACTAATAATCGAGCACCCTTCACCAGCTCCTCCTTAATCATAAAAAGGAAAGCAGAAGCAAAAACACTTTGCACAATTTTTGTGCTCATTCCTTTATAAAGCCCTGACAGACCTTCATAACGTATCATCTTTGTGATTGCATCAAATGTGCCTGAAAGCAAGATATGGTGCAATTAATATTTGATAGTAAAGTCAGTAACAGGCAACAGCAAGGAATAATTACCGGAAGAGAAGTAAAGACTTGACAGCAGAAACAGGAGCTGAAGCAACAGTACTGATTCAAAACTAAAATTGAATTTAAAAATAATGATGATGGATTGATGGCCAATCATGTACCTTTGTAGCGATGCTTCTTGTCGTCATCAATTATTTGCTTCACCTGAAGTCTTGCCTGCAGAATAAACATGGTTCAATTTGACACGTGCTCTCAAATATGCAGGGGAACAGCTGCAGTTATAACTGGTGCACCAAATAATCACCTTCACAACTAGAAGAGGATATGTAACAACAGTTGCACCCAGTTTTGCAACAGCTCCAAGAAGAAAAATCTGAACAAGGAATTTTAGAAAGGAGGTTAGGACTGTCCATAACATAAATTACCTAACAAAGACAAACTAGTTTCAAGTGTTTCAGCAAATCATGTCCTAATCTTTTTTACTAAATATATACATCCTAAATGAACAAGCTTTCAAGTTTCAAGTCATTACTACTAACTGATAGGTTCAGGGCCTTCAGGCCCCAGTACAGCAAGTTACCATGGTGCAAACTCGTATATATGTCCTAATAAATAGGTAAAGATAAACCCAGCCACCAGAAAAGGCAAAGCTTACTTCAAGAGCAGTCAGTCCATCAGCTCCCTTCAAATTAGAGGCACGTCTCTTCTTCAGCTTCTTCAAAAGAGTCTCATACAACATGAACTGGATTGCAGGATTGCTAACCTAATAACAGATGAAACATGGAATAGCCTTGTAAGACTAATGAGCAAAAAAATGTGAAAAACAGGGGCTTACCATAATAAGAGCTGGAACTACCCCTTTCCAGAAGCCCAACACTCCAGCTTCTTTGTAAAGATCCTGAATCTGCAGCTAGACCAAGTCAATCAACTTGACTCCAAACTAATTTAGAATCATTAGCAGTTGCATGCAGCTTTGTATCAAGATCAAATATGCCATACAGCCTTACATAAAAACAAATTCTAGCGAAAAGCGTGAAATAAATTATCCTTTCCCTTCCTAAAGTAACATTGTTTATCTTGTTCCGCTGTTGTTCACTACAAGATGGCTCTCTCCAGGTCCTTCCGTCCCCGTATGCAAATGCTGCACTATCACAAATTCATTTGGTTTCACATGTTTACTGTCTGCTTATAGTCTATATTATAGCTGTGGTAAAGATTTTTAATTAAAAAGACAGGCAAGAAAGATATTGGTATCCAGGTCAGCAAGGTTTGCATTTCACTAGCTTGTCCGAGTACTTCAAAGTAACAAGAACTAATAGGTAGGTTCTTGTCCTAATTTTAGCTCAACAAAATTTATCCATCAAGTTCAATTTGAGCCACTTCCCTTCCATTTTCCTATCATTTTATTCATGTCTCAGGATTTACAAAATTCAAGGAGTCAACTCAAACCATATACATTTTTGTCTTATGATACTAGCAGCAAGTACAGCATCAAAACAGTAATGATGTCAAGAATATAACATGTATTTGTTTAGTGCTTACTATTGTTCAACTAGCAAACCATGAAACCCTTTGGAACCAAGAAACTGATACTTAGACCAAACATACAGAATTCCCTGTTCTACTCAACAGCACACCTCCAAATAAAGTAGGGAAAAGGAATTTGATCAAACTTTTAAATCTTAGTGATTATCAGGGCATATGTTTTCCACTCCTAGATAGTACCATTCTAGGCTTCTAGCTTATGTGGAAGGTGCTTAGCTAGTAATGAAATACTAATGAATTACAAAAAAAAGTACCACATGAACTGTCTGTTGCAAGTTATATTGATATCCATCCTATTTTCCATCATAAAACCTCAAACAGATCTTCAGAATGCAAAATATCTGGGAAGCTTCTGTTAAATCTATCTAAAGATGAGATCATCATCCTTACGATCAACAAAGTACCAAAAGCTAAAGAAGTTTTTTTTCACATAGGTAAGAACAGATGTTAATCAGGGATGCAGTAATCATCAATCTATAATCGCATGAATAGAACATCTCATCCTACGAGAGAAATGATCGAAGTTACATACAGCATGGATAGTTTTGTGAGAGGTGTTTTCAATTGTGGTAGCTTGTGGGGCCTTGTCAAGAGCACATGTCAAACCCTGAGGGTTTTGCAGTTTGTTTGCCTTTCTGTGAGTCTGCAGACAAGAATGAATTAACCTCACATTGTGTTACCAAATGATTTCCACTAAAAACATTTAGTTGAGAAACAATGCCCCGAAAATGTGCATTTGCTTACTTGCATTCGTGTAACAACAACCCAAATTGGGTTCGTGAGAAGTACATTAACACATCTGCAAAAGCGGAAGGGGTAGATTGAGCATCAACAGCACAAAAGGGTCGTCATCATAAGTGTTTTTAAAAGCAATATTGTCATCATAAGTCATGACCTTTTAGAACACAGATGAGCTTACAACAATTATGTCCGCAATGCAATGCATAGGTCAATGATAGATGCACAGCTATATTCGAATTACCCAGAAAGAGCAGCGACAGTGAGCGATTGGAACATCCCGACGGATCCATCCCCAATTCCTCTCCTGGATCGCTGGAGGGCCGCCGCCTCCGCCCTGCTCCGGAATATTTGGTAGAAGTAGTAGTAGACACCCTAACAACACAACTATTTAATCCAGAAGCATATCTGACAACTCAAACCAAGGCAGGAAGTTGGTGAATCGAGCAACCAACGAACCAACCTGGGAGGCCGCGGTGCCGACGAGCGAGGGCATCAGGCCTCCGTACAGGCGCTCCCACCCCTCGTGCTTCACCACCTACCACGGCAGAATCAGAGATCGCAGCAGCATTAGACCCAGATCGGGTTAGACTACTCGTTAGTTCGGATGAACAGGAGAAGGGGATTGGGAGGAGGAGGACCAGGCACATCTGGCGGACGGCGCCGTCCTTGAACGCCGGCTTGGAGGGGTCGCGCTCCGTCTGCTGCCGCGCGTTCACCTGCCGCGGAAACCCACCGTCGCGATCCGTTCAGGACGCGGAAGCAGCCAACAAAGCAAGCAAGCAATCCAAGCACGGGGAGGTGGGACGTACGGTCTGGAGGGGGTAGGTGAGGAGCTGGGCGACGATCCCGCCGCCAGCACCGGCGAGGCCGTTGATCAGCGCGTCCGACATCTCGCTTCGCCTCGCCTGCCGGTGGATCGCCGCGGCGGCACGGGAGGGCTACGCAAAACTAAGACTCCCGCGACCTTGGCTGTTGCTTGCTCGGTCTCCTTGGATTGTGGGAGACGGAAGGAGCTTCCCCTCCCTCCAAGTTCAGACTTCAGAAGACCACTGCTGCTCGTGCCCCTAGCCCACCTTTTTTAAATCAGTTTCTCGTTCAATACACGTTTTTGTCGAAAGAGATGGAGTCTGGTGCTAGTCAAAACAAATTAAATTAATTTGGATTAATTAATTAATGATTTCTTCAACTACTACCAGAGCACCCATCTCTCTTCAGCCGTGAAATATTGGAATTCTTTAAGCTTTCGTTTCAGTTGAGAATGGTGAGAGGAATTCGCAGAATATCCCACGTCTTGGCGTGTTGCAAAGAAAGCGCAGTCTGTACATTTCAGGGGAGAAACCTGGACAGCGATATTTTACCATCATCATCCTGCTTTGTTAAGGCCCGGATGCCGGAATGTGCTGCTCCCCATGTCTTCATCCTGTCGTCCTTGCGAGTTTGCCAAACGAATTTTTTGCTAATACGATCAGTTTACAAATCGTATTTATAGTTGTGATCATCACATTTGGTATTGACAAAAATAGTAATATTGGCGTACGGCCACCGTGAGCCAGTACTGCCGTGCCGACACGTAGCGCTGGGCGCTACGCCCACCCCGCATCAACCCCGCCACAGTGGCTAGAGCGTTACCACCCCGCTCCAGCCACTGCAACCTTAGCGAGCTACAGTGGCTGGAGCGTTGCCACCCCGCTCCAGCCACTGTTCCCCGTTAGGGTTAGGGTTAGTGCTAATTAGGTTAGGTTAGGTTAATTAGATAATTAGTTGGAGTCTGAAATTTAAAGAAATTTTAAAATATAGCAAATGAGTTCAAAAAATTATGAAATTTTTTTGTTAAGCTTTTTGACACCGTGTACTTGCTTGTGTAAATTTTTCATAATTTTCTTCGTTCAGAATTGTTATCGCTATTTCGTATGATTGTCCCAGTTCGTACGAATCAATAAATGTAGAAAATAAGCTTCAAAAAATTTGAATTTTATTTTGAAGGCTCCTCACGTAGTGGACTTGATTGTGTAATGTTTCGGTAATTTTATATGTGTTCTGGTATTGTCTAAAAAATTTAGAATTTAGGTCGCAAACATTTCGATTTCAGGTTTCGAAAATTATGGTTTCATGATTTCATGTGACTTGAAATGCATAGAAAAACACTGCATTGCAACTCCATTGGAGATGTCGATTTACAATATGACAACACATATAACAACCAAAACCGTGGGGTTAGTTAGTTAGGTTAGGTTAGCCAAAACACCTCCCAACTCGTGCCCCCCTCCAGCCCTCCCTCCTGCCCGCTACACCCGCCATGCAGCTGAACTGTTCTGCGGAGAATTAAAAAACCTCGCGGTGGCCATCTTTCCCACCGTCCCTCTTCTCTCCTCCGCACATCTGTCGCCTCGTCCAGAAATTCCGGTGCCAATGCTTACGAAATTCCCGGTGCCAACATCGTGACTCCTTCTCCGCTCGGCTATAAATACCAAACTCTGGCACTCGCTCTTCGCTCATCTCAATTTTGCTTCGATTCTCGTTCTTGCGCTCGTCGCTGAGAACTCAGAGAACGTAATACAATTAATTTTATTAGGAGGTTAACTGTTTTCTTGCTTCTCATCGCTCGTCCTTGATTGATTACTTTTCCCGAATGGCTGATTGATTACTTCCTCCGAAGGACAGGTAATTTGTGTTATGCTTTTGCCGTTATTACCGTAGTCATAATTAGTCATTCTTAGTCAGCTAGTCGTAATTAGATAGTTTAGGGGTAATTAATTAGTCATAATTAGTTAGTTGACTAGTAATTAATTAGTTTAGTAGTAATTAATTAGTTTAGTGGTAATTAATTAGTCCTAATTATTTAGTGGTTGTCGTGGCTTTAGGTAGTTTGGTCGTAATTTTACAATTTTGCAAGCATTTACTTACTTTAACGTTGTTAGTAGCATGTAGGAAAATGTTATGATTTAAATTGGTACTTATCTTCTTCTAATTTCAAAAAAAAAATAGATGTGTTTCATGAACACCTACGCTGAGAAGCTAATGAGATGGAGCGAGTGTACGATAGACTGGATGCTGCAGAGAGAGAGAGCTCGCCCAACTGAAGACAGCTCAGCATCAACCTCCACCAGCTCAGGATGATTTACCTTATCGTGGAGCGACTCCAGACCCGCAACCAGCCAGACGTCTTAGAGACGTACCCCACAAGATGGCCGCACGCAAGAAGGTGTGTCGCACGGAGACTGCTAATGTGAATGCTATTCTTTAATACTGCATCACACCACATGCTAGATAGGCTTGTACATGAACCAAATGGGAGAAATACGTGGTGTGTAGATCATATAACGATGTGTCGTAGCCTTCGAAACGCACACGAGTCGGAGGTTACGGTACATCATTATATGATCTGCATGCCACGCATTTCCCTCAGTCTCAGTTGGTTCATGTACAAGTTTATCTAAGCTGTGGTACAATATAGTTTTAAAGAATATCATCCAATGCAGTGATGATATTGGATTATCGCTGGGATGTTGTACGAGAGTGACAATTCTTCTTCCTTCCTTCAAGACATCTCCAATGGAGTTGCAATGTAACGTATTTTGGTTGTTATATGTGTTATCATATTGTAAATCGACATCTCCAATAGAGTTGCAATGCAGTGTTTTTTCTATACATTCCAAGTCACATAAAATCATGAAACCATAATTTTCGAAACTTAAAATCGAAATGTTTGCGATCTAAATTCTAAATTTTTTAGGCAATACCAAAACACATATAAAATTGTCAAAACATTGCACAAATAAGTCCACTACATGAGGAGCCTTCAAAATAAAATTTAAATTTTTTGGAGCTTATTTTCGACATTTATTGATTCGTACGAACAAGACAGTCATACGAAGTAGCGATAACAATTCTGAACGAATAAAATTATAAAAAATTTACACAAGCAAGTACACGGTGTTAAGAGACTACACAAAAAAAAATTCATAATTTTTTGAACTCATTTGCTATATTTTAAAATTACTTCAAATTTCACTCTAACTAATTATCTAATTAACCTAACCTAACCTAATTAGCACTAACCCTAACCCTAACAGGGAACAGTGGCTAGAGCGGGGTGGCGACGCTCCAGCCACTGTAGCTCGTTGAGGTGGTGGTGGTGCGTGGTGGCAACGCCCAAAGATCAGAAGGGGTGGCAATGCTCCGACCATCGAGGCGGGTCTAGGGTTAGGTGGTGGGGCTGACGCGGGGTGGGCGCGCGCCCAATGCTGCGTGTCGATATGGCAACACTGGCGCACGGTGGCCGCGATAGTCATAACTGCAAATACGGTTTGCAAACTGGCCGTATCGGCCAAAAATTCTTGCCAAACACGTCTGTTTCTACAGGAAACGGTGGGGAAGCATCCATATGCAAGAATTTCTTGGAGTACCAACTTAATCATGTGTTGCAAAAAGATTTTTATTTGACTTTAAAACGAGATCCATGTATTATTCATGTGTTACTCCCTCTATTCCTTTTTAACTGACGTTTTTGACTTTTCAAAGTATACAAGATGTGATTTTTTTTAAGAAGAAAAATCTAGTTTTTATAGAAAGCTAATCGCAAGTCTTGCAAAACACATTACACACACCGCATAGACTGAGGTTACCAGTTCATACAAGTTACGAAACGAAGGGAACAAACCAAGCAAAGATATATGATCTGAAACAGAAGGGGAAAAAGCCCTAACAAAATCCACACTTAGACCTAAACACGCTCAGACTGCATGTACAGCACACAAACGTTTCAGCCAATCTTCCAAGCACAGATACGAGATGTGATTTTGATTATTACTTTTTTGTAATTCTATCTTATTATATATTAATAAAACTATAGTATTATAGAAGTATAGAAGTATTTTTAATGACAAATCTAATAATATAATTTTTACATAACCAATCTAGATAATTTTAAACATATCTGACAAAAGAACGGAGTTAGTACACGAGTTTGTTTTATCTTCTACTCCAGTTTTCGAATAAATTAGAAAAACAAAGAAATAATGGATGGTGACGTCATATTTATTGTTTTTTTGCGTCTCCTTGTAAAACAAAGGAGTAGGAAATAAGACGGGCAGAGAGCAAGTTCCGAATCGGCGATTCTCCTAATTATTTCCGTCGGTGGAGAAAAGGAGGACGAGGTTGCTACTGGGTTCCATTTCGGTGGCGGCGGCGCGAAAGGCGAGCGTTAGTTTGGCGCGGTGGGAGAGAAGGAAAGGAAACCGCGGCCGTCTGTAATCTGCGGCCGAAGCCGAAGCCCCTCCCTGCTCCTTCCTACACCATCGCGCCGGCGGCATGGAGTCGGGAGCCAAATCAGAAGCAAAACGAGACGAGGAAAGATCGGGTTCGGTGGGGAGCAGCAGCAGCAAGGTGTATCACGAAAGGCAAAGGCTGCAGTTCTGCCTCCTCCACTCCCTCAACAACCTTATGCAGGTGACTCTTCTCTCTAGCTATTACAATCTTCTTGTGTGCTTACCAATTTTCTACCCACGCTTATACTTTTCTTGAAAATTTACTACAATCTTAAGCTTTAGTAGTTCGTAGTTTCGATTCTGTCTCTGGTGCTTTCCTTGGTCTATGCGATCAATGTCGAATTGTCGATTATCCCCATCGAATGACATGGTCACCCCCATCTGCGAACACAGCAGTCGAAATTACTCGTAGGAATTGTTAGTAGTTGAGAGTTGTGCTCCACCGTGGGCATATTTTTCATGTGATACCTTCTTATCACAACTTGTGTTCTGGTGAAAGATCACAGCGTCTTGAAAATATGGAAGGATTAAGGATGCTCCTCGTTAGAAAGCTCCAGCAAACAAGTCACTCTTATGTCTTATCAATTCTTGGCCCAGTCAGTGGGCACTGTTTGTCATGTACTGTACAAGACATTTATGTGTATCGCCCATCCGTTTTGCACACTTCTGTTCCACCCTATGGAATGAATGAAGGCTAACTAAGTGTGCTCGTGAATCATATGGATTCATAGCTGATAGCCCAATAGAAACAAATCTTTAGAAAATGTCGATTTTCTTAATGCTGTTTTAAATTGCTGCTGAGGTGAATTTGATAGACCAATTTGTACTCGCCAGAGGCTATGTGACTACAAGAGCACACATAGATAGCAAATATTTCAGCTGCTACCTGCTTGGCCTTTTATGTGTATTGCCTAATCAGTAGAAGAAATATTATCACAACTTGCCCTCACAGATAAATAATTGGCACTTTCACTTGTACATATGCTGCAAGCAGCATGATCTTACTATAAACAGCATGGTCCATTTATTTGCTCCTGCGCCATCTTGGTTAATCTACATGTACCGTGTTTTTACTGTCTCAATTATTGTTTCTATTGTTCAGGAAAAGGAGTCTTTCACCCGAGCTGAGTTGGATGGCATTGCTGAAAATCTTGTTCTTACTGATCCAAACAAGGACAAATGGACTCCTTTATCATTGATTTTTAAGCCCCATCACAATGTATTCACTGGGAACTATGATGTAAATGTTCTTATCGCGGCGTTGGAAGCTAGAAAGAAGAAGGTAATTTGGCATGATCGTCGAAAGGGGGCATCTTTCATCGATCTGGATGCAGAAGCGTTGGTAGGTCTGATGATCAATGTGCCTGTCAGGAGGTTGAGGGGGCTCTGGACGACTGGAAGGCATTGGGTAGCAATGCGAAGCATTGATGGTATCTGGTTTAATTTGGATAGTGATTTGTCTGTACCCAAGCAGTTTCAGGACAAAGAGAAACTAATTGCATTCCTAGACAACGTTCTCAGTCAAGGTGGGGAACTCATGATCGTGCTGCAAGATGAACAATAGTGCTGCTTCAAATCTCAAAAGGGTACAACAATAGCATCTCCTCCGCGAGTTGCCCTGTCGCCCGTACTTCTGAATTGACATGATGAGATCACAGGCATCTTCAACAGCAATTTCTCTAAAAACTTGCAATTTTATTGGTGAACATAATGGACAGTATGTCAAATGCGAACCAATTATCTTTACAGACGGAACACATGTTTGCTGGTAAACTTTGGTTGCAGCGTGAGCGTGTTACTTGTGTATGAAAACCTTCTCTTTTTGCGAGGGAATTGTGCATGCAGAGCCCTTTTTTTTTCCCCTTGGTTGTGTACGCAGAACTTCCGAAAGGAGCATCTGCTGCAATAGTAGTATATGCCCTGTGGAAAACCACACTAGTTTGGCTAGCTCTTTGAATTTGTCGATTCATTTTGTAAGTACTGCTTGGATGTGTACATTACATCAGGAACTATTTGGTGTACTTTGAGTTCTTCCTGCATGCTTCTCTTGTTGCTTATGTACTCGAGAAATATCATGATCGATAGGCATGTGTGCTGTTTGAGCCTATCAGTCTCTTGTGATTACGCTTCTCTCGGTGGAAACAAGGCATGTAACTCGCCATCTTAGAATGCTCTAAGCTCGCAATTGGCAAGGAAAATGCTCTTACACTCATCAACAAGCACATGCTGTTATTTGAGGATTTTGTGCCTCGGGTAGGGTATGTTTTAGTTATGGCATTGCGCAACAAGCTAGCTACGAAAATGCTAGCAGCTCACAGTTAAACACGTAATTCAGCTTTTACCCTACAGGCAGCAGGCAACTGGTCAACACCTGCAATAGTTTAGCATAGCCAATAACTTGAATGGGCTGGAGCCCTTGCGTCAATGTATCAACCTTCATGGTTAGCATTTAGCACTCCGATGGTAATGGATAATCTCAAAGAGCTCAGTAATGTACAGGAATTGCATACACGCGGTCGGTCAATTATCCATAACTGTGGGCATACGAATGCAACTAGCCACACAAACTCGCAAGCTGTTAGGTACAATGTACAAATTCTATGGTTATTAACAGCAACTAGGTGGACAGGGCGGTAACTGAATGCCTGAATGCATTAACGCGGCCTAGTTAGTTCTGCCCATCTTCTTCCGCCAGTACAACGTCGCAGTACTGTAGTGCTCATTGCGTATTTTCTTCGACGCCGCTCTCCAGTCACACTTCTCCATCTCCTCCCTGGCAGCCCTTCCAATGGATTCTCTGAGATCCTTCGACAAGACGAGCTGCTCGATCTTCCTCACACACTCGTCGAGATCCCCGGGTGTAAACAAGAAGCTGGTCTTGCCCTCTTTGTCCTTGGGTATTATATCAGGTATGCCTCCAGCACGAGCAGCGACAACTGGGACTCCAGAAGCCATGGACTCCAGCACTACTTGCCCAAGGGTCTCAGACTCTGAAGGCATTGCAAATACGTCCCCGCTGGCATACGCTTGTGAGAGCTCCTCGCCTTGGAGCATTCCAGTGAAAACCGCAGGCATGCCTGTGAACATTCTTTCCAGCTCAGCCCTGCCAAGATGAAACAGACAGCGTAAACATCTCCAAAATTCACGATGAAACTACAAGGGGTCAAACAGATGGCCAAGCACCTAAAGTTGGTTCTCAATTGCTCATTGCAAACAAACCACCCCAGGTCCCCGAGTTCTCATTTGGTATTTATGTATTATTATTGTATGTGCCTATGTGTACATGTGGTACCTTCACTTACTGCACTAGCTTACTTGCTTGGTCTGGAAGTGACTTGTGCAGGACTATTCTGACCTCTTGGAGGAATAAATCCTCAGGCCAAGCCATGTATACAATTAACTCAAACCAAACCATACAAAAAAAAACTAAACCGCAACTTGTGAACAGGTTCGTCTTCTCAGAATTCATTCAACAGTCAACATATGCTTGTCCACTTGAAACTTGGTGAGTTTATGAAACAACATATAGCATCAGACATGTGCAAAAGATAAGAATCAAGTGCTCCAAATTATGTCAATTTGATACCGTGGAATTGCTGATGAACATATCATCCGGTTTGTATCTTGTTGAAAACAACAAATAGTTAACAATTGAACAATGACGCACCTGTATGGTCCATCTCCAACAAAAGCAATTCTTACTCCCGGGAGCCTTTCCATAACCCTGTATTGTTACCGAAATAAGTAAAGTGCTAGTGACGTAGCAAAAGAACATTCATGTAGCAAACACTTAATCTGCACACAACTGATCTATGAAAGGTGTGATCAACTTGAAATGCTTGCTTGGTTAAAATAATAAGCAAGACCACAGAAGTTCCACAGTTCAAAAAAAAGGCCACATAAGTTACACAGTTCAAAAAAAAGACCACAGAAGTTATATTATGAGTATGCCTGTAAAGCTAAAAGGCTAAGACCATTGCAAGCTATGCTAACTTAGTGACAGCTGACAAAAATGGTCATACCTAGGACAATTAGATGGCCTAGCAGTCTTAACAGAAATAAGCAGCACAAAATAGTTACTAAAGAATTATACCTAAAATATCATGGATGTCAAATATACCACATGGATTCTACGAATAATCCATTGTTAATATTTCCCTTCTCTACATTTTTCCTTCTATACTGTTCAAAATATTTCTAGAGTTGAGTTCATACTGACAAACGATGACATAATTTGTATAAAGGAAAAGCTCACCTTTTCAGAAAATCCAAATTCTTTTCACGCCCAAAACGCCCACATGTATTATCAATGGTTTTTCTGGTTCACCACCACTGACAGGACAGGAAGAGCAGATATGTTATGAAAAAAAAAAAACTTATTCCTCATTGATTTTTTTTGAAGCAAAAGGTGATACCTCAACTTGATGTGCATTTCGTGCCTCCGAAATTTAGGATGGAAGCTTTCAGAATCAACACCCTTGTTCCAAAGTCGTATTCTGTTTGCTGAAGAGGCAAGAGGGATTATTGTTAGGATGGACGACGGGAAGAAATACAGAAATAAAGATTTATTGTAACTGTTTAACCTGATACTACTTTGGCAGTTTCAAAGTCCTCGGCAATAGCTACTGAAGGAACTAGAGTAAGATCTGCAGACCTGTGGAGGCATCCTTTAAAACAAAATAAGACCGTCAGCAGTCAGCACAAATTAAGTGAGAAAAATCAAATTTGTTTTTGCTTCTTGGTTCCTCTCTTTTGTTGAGAACAAAATAGGAGGGATGATGTTGGGCTTACTTATAAGACTCCACGTGGGCTCAAGTAACCAATTTAAATTGTATCTCGGTATGTACCTGAAAACCATAATAAGAAATCAACCCAACAATGTAAATCTAATAACAAACCCTGACCCAATTGACGCCAAGTAGTATAGTTTGCAATAGAGAGAATTATGATTACATTGGTTGGATCAATGAAGTGGAGGGAAAATATATGTGGTGCAACCTTAACTGAAGCCTACTGGATAATGAAAGCATGTTTGTAAGTCTAACATTGACAGAGGCAGAACATGCTTCTATTGGGTGTCTAGCACATACATATATTTCCATCATTTATCTTAGAACAGAGCTGTCTTTGATCTGTATGCAAATATACCATAATGCACACACAACCAGATTCATATCACGGTATCACCAAAAGCCCATAATGCTTCCCCGCCTATATGTTCAAGTTTTTAGAATAACAGAAGGAGCGAAGCCCTTCAGATTTCTTTTATTAGAAACCAGAACAAGTCTACTACAATGACAAAACGAAATATGTTTCTATGGTCAAGTAAATTTTCTTTATGAATCATTCTCAAGAGCAGGTATAACATAGTTAAGGAATTTCAGTAAGTATGTCTCTCTGAAATGAAACTTGCACGCAGAGCATTCTCCCATGCAATATGTGTATTTATCAAAAGTAAATGATCTCTTGCTAGGTAATTCACTGGACTATGACAGTCTCGTTCTACAAAACTACATCAGAGGCTACAGGGAAAAAATATGACCCAAAATCCAGAACTGATCCCCACTTTAGAGGGTTGGAACTTGGAAGATCTGCATCTCACCATACATGCAAAAGGACTCATGTTGCAGCAAAATATATATTTCATAATTCCGTGAAGAGAAACTCACGCTGGAAGATGTGTGTGATAAGACATCACCATTGGAACTGAAATCATCTTTGCGATAGCAAGAGCACCAATAACCTGAAATCACAATAGATGGTAATAAGAAACCGCTGTAAGAAAGAACAATAAATGCCTATTGAGTTTTGTTGATTACCATAATTCCAGGCGAAGTAGCGTGGATCATGTCTGGCTTGAACTTAGCCACCTCAGAAAATATTCTGGGGCTTAATGCCAACGAGAGTGGAACATTTTGGTACAATGGACATGGAAAGCTGAAAAATAGGAATTTAAGCAACCTAAGTGCATGCAAAAAAAAAGAAGAAAACACAAGTTGAATTTTAATGCCATCTCGAAACTAGACACCCGACCAGACAAAAAATTTCAAAACAAGCATGACATCATCAATTTCACCGCACGACTAGCAAATGTTCCAAATTAGCATGGAAGTTGACTACATGATGACTACATGACACTTTGCATGTGTTGTTTCTTTTTGTTTCGACAAGCGAGTAAGACTCTATTTCGCACTGGGAGTGTGTTTCGTGCTTTCAGGAAAGTAGTTCTTGTATTTGGACTTGTTTGGTACTTCTCGAATGGGCTGATCGCTAAAGTGGAAGGTAAAGACAGTTTGTGTTGGATTACCTCCACGAGCCAATGACCTTTGCTCCATGGAACTCCTCGGGAGCTCCCTTGTGCGTGGTCACGACCAAAACCTGAACCGAAAGAGCCGGCGTCAATTCCAAGGTACAGCAAGGATCTTGAAGACAGGCAAATGCATGCCATACACTACAAGCAGCCAGAAGACTCGTAATAAGGATTGGATACCTCATCGCCCATCTCTCGCAGATGCTTGATGAAGTTCTGGAACCGGTTCTTGTACCCGGAGATGTAACTGCGATACAGCAACAAGGAAAGCCATTGACTTTGGAGTTTCCAGTAGATCAAATACACAGCAGGTTTGACAAATCATGCATCCAGTGGCCCGGCTCTACACAAGCGTGCAAAGCATCCCGATCTGATCTAATCTAACATAACTTGAGTGGCGAAGACTACTAGGAGGAGAAGGGAGAGGAGACTGACGCGAAGGGCGACGGCTCGACGAAGAGAGCAATGCGGTGCGGCCTGGAGTTCCACTCGGCGTCCGCCGCCTCCCCCTGCAGCAGCAGCGGCGCCGCCGACTCCGCCTGCCCCATCCTCCTCCTCTGACCCGCACCACCACCGATCCCCCCAACTCAACCCACCAGCAACCGAATTATACACCGCCTCTCCTTGCCTTCCGCTACTCCCCACTAGTGCCGTGCCCCCCTATCCTTCCTCCAAACCTCGCCTTCGACCCCACGCAGGGAGACGGCGTCACGTGGACGCGCGCGCGCCCACCACCGAGAGACGCGATGGGGCGCGCGGGTGGGGAAGGGCGGCGACGACGACGACGACGACGACGACGTGGGGGACTGGCAGTCTGGCAGTGGCCGTGGGGAAAAAATGGTGGGGGGGATACAACGAGACGAACGAGAGAACGGACGGTGGAGTCGAATCGATTATCTCCTGCGCCGCAGTGTTGGTGGACTGGAACCGGTGGTGAGCTAAGGCTGCTCCTAGTGTTTTACTTTGGCTAGTATTTTAATTTATTATATAGATAAAATAGTAATATGGTATCATAGTTAATAAAGAGAGAGGGTACTCTAGTATCTAATTTAAATACTAATCCGGCTTGAAATCCAACGCAAAACAGTCTCATACATGTAATTAAATGAAACAACTTAAGATATTATACTATAAAAACCATGCATTGGGAAGATGGTATCATAATACTCTTTATGCACTAAGAAATTGTAACAAGATATTATCCATTGAGAGCAGCCTAAGAGCATCTATAATAATTTGTCTTTTAGCTTATTACTAGGAGAAGAGAGTGTATTCAATCTAATAAAAATAAACTAATCTTTTAATAGATTATTTCTTGAATTTATGTCTAAAATTTTAATTGCTACAAGTGTGCATGATTCTTGATGATCAATAATGAAGTACAACTTTGTAGTTTATATGTTTTAGCTCATTTATCATATCAATAATAAAGTCGGACTGCACAAATGATCGGGTGGATATTTTGCTTTAAGACAGTGGGACCCACAAAACGCGTTTTTAAGTAACAAGTAAGTCTCCAATAGAGTATTTGATTATTTCTTGTGTCTTGGTATTAACAATTTGATAGTTTCTTTATCTAGAAATAACTTGACATTCTTTCCTCACCTTCTCTCCTCCACATTACCTAAATGCTGATGTGGCATCCCTTAATAACAACCGACGTGGTGTTGTAGATGCTCTAACCAAAATCAACCAGGACGCGAGGGCTGACTTTTGAGCGTAGCTCAGTTGGCAAAGGCTGTCGTCGAGCCCTGCCCACACGCGTTTGAACCCGTGTCCGGCGCGCGTGCTCAAAAATAAAGTGGGTACACATACGCATGCTCGCTGAGTCGAGCAGCACACGTCTATGCTCCGGAGACACTAGCCTCTGATCAACGGTTCAGTGTAGACGTGTATAGTAGATGCACACACGTATGTGAGTTTGTCAAGCGAAGGAAAAGAGACACATAAGTTGTTCACTATTGTGGGTAGGAGGCGACACGTACTGCTGGGGTGCAAACGAGCAGATAATTCTCGACCAACCGAAAGTTTACAGAGCGAATACGAAATAAATAAATAGTTATCTAGCACTATTCGTATCCGATTCCGACTCCAGAGAAAGTGTGGAATAGGATGAGGAAAATACTAATATCATGTGTAGAGGTGCAAAAGAAGCGAATAATATCTGTTCGACCGACCGAAGGCTTTGCGGAGCAAATACGGAATGGAGAAATAGGTATCTGATACTATCATATTCGCTCCAAAAGAAAAATACAAAATATAATACAAGATAAACGATATTCAATCGTATTCACTTGTCGACGATCGAGTCACCGATCTTACGAAAATAAAAAAGAATAAAATGGCTAAGAGTTCTTAGAGGTGAATGGGGTTGCTCTTTATTGCAATGAACTGGCTATTACAAGGGTGCCTTAAGCAAGGCGAAAGACTAGCTCTAATTATACTGAGTGTGTTGTATACTATCTGACTGCTTCAATTGTCTACAGATCGCTGGGTCTTGTCTCCTTCGATCCTTTCAATCCCCCTTTGGCTGTTCGTCATCCACCTTTAAATAACTGACGAAGAAGTGGTAGTTACTCCTAGAAAAGACACCTCTTGGACATGACGCGACTGATCGGTGAGGCAGTTTCAGTCCATGAGATAGTAACTAGTCGTCAGTTGGTGTTAGCGTGAGATGAGATAACTGTGATATAGCTATTATCAGTAACTCGGGGCTATAAAGCGTCGTGTGGTTTAGGGCTAATAAAGCACATGCTCCGTTCATCACACAGAAATGATATACTTGGAATTGGGTCTAAGTACCAATTTAATGTCTTTACGAGCAATTATGTGGTCGAGCGATGGGTACAAAGTCCCCTCCAACCAGGTTACTCGCAGAGCAGCCTCTGGGATTCAAACGACCGCAGGGGTCATTAGCCTCGAGGTTTACAACCATATAAGTGTAAAACCAATAATTGTGAATTTAATCATCGTCAGCTAGCCCCTGATCTTTTAAGTGAATTTGTAATGTGAAAATTCCTTCCAACGAAATCTGCATCGGGAGAGACCCTCGTTTAATAGCTTAAGTAATGAGGTGGTCTGTATTCAATTAAAGTTGTAGAACTTGTTTGGGAAACCGAAGAGTTTTGTGCCCATTAGGCTTCGTGCAATCGCCTCTAGCAATTAAAGAAGTGCGTTTATAAAATCCCCGGAGCGTATTGCTTTAGGGTTTTTATGCTCTGGGGATTTTATAGCCGCACTTTTTAACTTTAACCTCTTTTCATCTTCTTGCCAAGAACTTTATTCAACTTTATTTTATCTTCTCCACCAAAAAACAACAATGTCGGACTCAATCACCAACTGGTTAGTTTCGATTTGACAGAGAGGAAGCTTAAGTCTTTGGAGAAGAGCAAGATGCTCCCTGACCAGACTTTGATCTCTTGGAGATCAGCGGTCGGAGAGCATTCTCCAAGCTTTGAAGAGGGGGAATCCATGTTTTCCTCGCCTACATCGAGTGCGGGTTTATGCTACCAGCACATCCGTTCCTCTCAAAGTCCTGGAGTAGTATGGAGTGGAACTGATGAACCTAGCCACCAACTCGATCGCCAACATCAACATCTTTTACTACCTCTGCAAAGCATACCTGGGGATCGCTCTAGATCTGAAGGTCTTCAGGTATTTCTACAAAATGGCAAAGTCGGGGAAGTCGACAGTGTCACCTGGGGAGTGTGTTTTGTGCCTTCACGGCGGAAAGGTGATGAGTACATCTGTATATATTCAAAGTCTTCGTGATCGTCATGGAAGAATATCGAGTCCCCGAATCACTAGATCCGATCTCTGTGTATTCTGAACTAATCCCAGATCAGTATCTAGCTCACACAGTGATATCATCGATGATAAACATATCCATACAACAAAATGACGACGAAGTGGACAAATTAATATTATTTAGTAGCAAAAACACCTTATGGTCAAGTCTTACTAAACAAATTAATATTATTTAGTAGCAAAAACACCTTATGGTCAAGTCTTACAAAGTTTATCACACAGGGCTTAAGACATAAGATAACTTGCAACAGAAATCAAAACATCTTATGGTGCCCATCCGACATGCCCACAAGCAATCGAGTGGAGGACGCGACCTAGTTCCCATAGTCTTCGAAGTAGTCTTTGATGAGGACATCAACCCTCCAAATATGACCGCTACTCTACGTCATGGTACAAGAAAGGTTTCTACGTCATTTTGTGTCCAAGCCAAGTAAGAGTTCAAGTTGGACACGTTTTGGGATCTAATTCGGCCTCTAGAGACAGCCCCAACTTCAAATATGCATAACTTTCACATACGGACTCCGTTTGAGGCCCACGAGTACTTGATTGAAAGCTTATCTCGTCCTCTTTCAATCAGATCTAGCCTCACCTCCAAATTCCTTATGTGTGTAGTGTAATCATCAAAAGAAGGTACCGCATCATCTATTTAGGCCGCGGGCCTTGTAATTCGAATAGAAACCATAGGCCCACACTGTGTCACATGGTTACTATTCATGTATGAACAGTACCACCGCCCCTCCCTCTTCCTCCTTTACATAGTGGCCGCCCCACTTCTAGTTCCTCGGGTTTTGTTAATTGAAGTTTAGCTTTGCTACTTTATATTTTGTCCTCTTGTTCGACAAGATCACCAGCGACATTGTTCTTCAGAACTCGACTTATCAATACAATTTCAATTCCTATTCGCAATCTTAGATCACTTATCTATCTTGTTCTTGCGTGCTTCTTCGGTGTATGCAGGAATTGATCTCCGTGATCAGGTTATCCGGGTATTCATGCATGGTTGATAATGACTTGTTGAGCAGTTCAGCGATTGCGTGGTTTCGAACCTTGCAAGTTCGTAGCCAGGATCGTGAGAGTTGAGTGACTACTACCAAACTTACCTTCTCATCGAAAGATCGGGCTAGAACAGGACTGACGAGGATATGATAATCCTCATTTTATTATTCAATAATCATGTAATATGACGTCACATGGTATACCCCTTAATGTTATAAGGGAGGAGTAAGTTAGGTGGTCGTAAGCTCTTCTACGACCACCCCTAGTCGTAAGTATTTCTACGACTATAGTGTAATCGTAAGTTCTGCTACGATTTCGTCCGGTCGTAAGTCTTTCTACGACCAGTACCTAGTCGTAAGCTCTTTCTACGACTATCCCCTAATCGTAAGTTCTGCTACGATTAGCCCTGCTACGACATCCTCACAATTAGCCGGGTCCACTCGTCAGAAGGCCCATTTACTAGTGAGGACCTGAGCAGTCAAATTACGTAGTTATACCCGAAATAACCACAGATAATTCCCCACTATCTCTGATTGATAACCATTGAACAGTGTGGGGGTTACTACTCCGGTAATTACTCTCATTATTACGCAATAATGAGCTTAATTAGCCTGGAACGACAACTGCCCCAACAGTATAGTATAAGTAGGTATATTTTAGAGGTAGTGAGGGGGGCTTTTTTTGAAAGACAGTCAGTAGCAGCATTAGAGTAAGACCTTCTGCTGATTGTAATCCATATACCCAATACAAGATATGCAGGAGTAGGGTTGTTATTCTCACCTGAGAAGGCCCGAACCTGTATAAAAATCCCTGTGTCTCTCTCGTCTGCGTGATCAATTGTGGAGACCCCCTGAATCAAACAATCTTTACGTAAGATCGGTTCTAAAACACCGACAGTTGGCGCCGACCGTGGGGATCTTACGGTAATTCCTTGTCACGATTCTTTTTTCTCTTTGATGCTACCATGGCGTAAGAATGGAACGAGGAGAATTTGTTCGACTTGGCCGGTCTGTGACGTCGACATGGATGTCGGTTTCGACTACGAGCCGAGTATCGAATCTTCTGACGGTATTGCCGCCTCTGGAGATCTTCTATCAGATCTCGGAGACTGCATCACCATCGGAGGTCAGGAGGGATCCTTATCCCCCACAACAGTACGCCCAGCCGAAGAACCAGCTTCCTCAGGGGGGCAAGGGTCATCACGACTAACAACAGGACTGCATCGGGGCAAATTCGCAACACGACGAGAGTTTTTTCTCCAAGTGTTCGAGTCCCCCCAAGGCAGTACGACTTGGCAAGACAGGTTCTGGAAGCCATCATTCCGGAACTCCATCGACATTTGATGGTCCTCTCTCTCCGAGTATTTCCGCAGGGAAGAGGATCGAGCACGTTGTTCCTCCAAGTCCAACCATCCCGACGCAGGGTCCACCTGCAGACGGAGACGGTTATAACCCGGAGTTCCCCTACCTGGAGGGGTTTACTCCAAGTCGCCAGATAGTGTCGCACGACTACTCCTCAAGCGAGGAGGCCTCGAGCACAAGTGGAGGTCATCCACGGGAGGTTTTCGTCCTTCCCTCTGATAAGAATCATTCTCCCAGAGGAATGATTGACGATGCTCGAGCCCTCATGGCGAGCATACTCTACACACCTCATGGCAATGGTAGACGCGATCCAAAATAGAAAGGAGAAAATGACGGGAAAAACAAACACTTTAATGATTTACGTATGGTAGTTACTTCCGAGAAGCGCTCGATGCGAGCGTGGCCTGCAGTCGAGTCAAGTGACGGTTGATACAGAATCAGCTGTTTGGCGTTATATGTCTATGAAACATATAACCCTGCGGAGGTTGTTCAACGTGTGTCTTGGATAAGACACGTCGTATGGAATATGCACGTGTTCCATTCATCATACCAGAGAATATACCTTGAATCGTTCTTACCTTCTACGAGCGCTTCTCCGGTGGAAGCTTGGCTTGGGCCTTCGCTCGACCAGTGGTACCCATTATGTAACCTCCGAATCTCTACCCGGTGAGGTCGTGCACCTCAAAGGTTACGACCATGAAGACGTATGGTCTTTATATATTAAAGATAATATATAGAGGTTTTAATCCTCGTCACGGGACATCCTCAACATTCTCGTACTCCATTAAAACCGATTCAGGGGTTTGAAATGGGTCATTCTGAGACAACCAGACGGAGGAAAATAGCGGCTCAGAAAAACCTTCCTGAGCGCGCTTATTTCCAATCGGAGGAAGCTCAAGAGCTCCAGCATATCAACGACTTGCTGGAAAATCCGACACAAGAACTCTCTCGAGCACCAGGTTATGACCTCTTTGCAGAAGAGATCACACAAAGGCTTCGCGACACAATGGCCAAACTCGAGCGTCTTCGTCGACCACAACCAGGAAGTCGTAGCAGTACGACTCCGTCTTCTGCCAGCCGTTCAGATAACTCGTCGCATGGAATGCGACATGACCTTCACCCACGTCGTTCTCCTGACCTGAGGAAGGCGCAACAAGGCCCCAGGAGAGGTGATCTCTCACCACTTCGGCGACGGGATGCACGGCGACAAGCAGAATACGAGGAGTATTTCCCTCGTAAAGCTGAGACCTATCATAGGTTCAGCCCTCCTGTGGCTGGATATCCACGAGTATGATCACCCGGTGATATTAACCCTTCTTTTTTGCAAAGAAGGAGGCAAGAATTTATCTCGGGGTGTCGGGCGTTTTCACCCGACCTTCGAGTAGTTCGTTGGCCGCCTCGTTTTCGACCAGCGAATATGGAGAAGTTCGATGGAACCCAGAATCCCATCGAATTCCTCCATATTTACACTACAGCTATCCGAGCTGCAAGAGGAGGAGAGCATGTTATGGCGAATTACCTTCCGACTGTGCTCGAAGGATCGGCACGATCATGACTTTTAAACCAGCCATTGAATCGATCTACTCGTGGCAACACCCCGTGATCTTTTGTGGCAAATTTCGTGGCACTTACAACCGCCCCGAAAGGAAGATGACTCGCACCGGATAAGGCGTAACGACCATGAAACGCCACGCCAATTCATCAGCGCTTGGTCAGTTCAAATTTATTCAAAGTTTCTGACTCATCCGTGATCAGGGCTTTCAAGTAGGGAGTCCGCAGTAGGAGAATAACAGAGGACATCGCTTTACATCCACCTACCACTGTCGCCGAACTCTTTGAGATGGCCGATAGATACGCGACCGCTGCCGAAGCAGTCGAGTGGAACAATACTATCGATCGTAAAGATAACATCCTCAGGAGGCAAGTAAAAGTGATAAGAAAAAGGATAAAAAGACTAAAAAGTCCAAGAACAAGGCAAAGAAACACAAATCTATAGCTTCGGTTCTAAGGAGGTCCTGGCCGTAAGCGACAAGGAGCCGCGCAACCCCAAGCGGAACCCCGATCAAGGCAAAGGTAAGCGCCAAGATCGGAGAAACGACAAACCCAGGTGGTGTCCTTTTCATAAAAAAAAGAAGGGCATGATCTTCGTAATTACCGAGTTTTCCTACGGAAACTCGAAGACAATTACTCTAGCAAGGGGCCACATCCTACTCTTGAACAGGTAGGCCAAACAAGTGGACAGAAGGAGTCGGATGATGAGGAGATGTCGTTCCAGGATCCGCAACACACCATTGATCACATCTATGGGGGATCTTCGGCATATGAATCGCGGAGACTGCTGAAAGTTGTCGAGCGTGAGGTAAACACAATCGACTCCCCTCTTGTCAATAAATTACCGAAGTGGTCGGAAGTCACCATTACTTTCGAGAAAGGTGATTGTCGGATCCCTTCAACTAGACCAGGTCGATTTTCGATCGTGGTCGAACCCACCATCCACCATCAACAATTGTCGAGTCAATCGTGTTTTAGTTGATGGTGGAAGCTCGCTAAACATACTGTTTACGAGTACCCTGGATGAGATGCAGGTACCCAGAACAAAGGTAAGGCCGGTACGATATTCATTTTATGGAATCGTACCGGGGTCTTCGGCCAAACCAATTGGCCAAGTTTCTCTTCCTTTAATGTTTGGCTCACCAAGCAATTTCCGGACAGAGAAGGTCTCCTTTGATGTGGTCGATTTCGATACGGCATATAATGCCATACTCAGACGACCTACTTTGGCAAGATTCTTAATAGCTACTCATTATGGGTATCAATGTCTTAAGATGCCAGGTCCCAAAGGAGTGATCACGATATATTGTGATAAGAAGATGGCGCACTCCTGCGACCGTCGCTCCCTCAAGATGGTTGGACAATTACCAACTCGAGATGAAAGTCGACCTTCGACTAGCAAGTGAAGCCTAAAGTCGCACCTAAGCTGAACGACCAGGTCAAAGAGGTTCCTCTGGACGCGGGGGAGCCCTCGAAGACTGTTCGCATTGGGGATTCTTCCGACCCCAAATAGGAAGACGCCCTCATCACTTTCCTCCGGGCAAACGCAGATGTCTTCGCGTGGCAAGCATCCGACATGCCCGGAGTCCCCAGGGAAGTGATCGAGCACAGGCTAGCTTTACGGCCTGATAAACTACCCGTAAAACAAAAGTTACGGAGATTTGTCTCTCATCGACAAGATGGTATTAGGTCAGAATTGGACAAGTTGCTTAAAGTAGGCTTCATAAGAGAAGTAAACCACCCAGAGTGGTTGGCCAACCCTGTAATTGTTAGAAAGTCGAACGGCAAATGGCGTATGTGCGTAGACTTTACTGATCTTAATAAAGCTTGTTCAAAAGATTATTTCCCTTTACCTCGTATCGATCAGCTGGTTGACTCTGCAGCAGAATGTGAGATGTTGAGTTTTCTAGATGCATACTCTGGTTACCACCAGATTAGTATGTGTCGAGAAGATGAGGAGAAGACCGCATTTATTACACCGTTTGGGATATTTTGCTATGTCAAAATGCCATTCGGCTTAAAAATGCTGGAGCTTCTTTTTAGCGGTTGATACAAATGACTTTTGCTCATTAACTAGGCCGAAACTTGGAAGCCTACATTGATGATCTAGTCGTAAAAAGCAGCAAACGGCTCAACCATATCACAGACTTACAGGAGACTTTCGACAACCTCAGAAAACACCACTTGAAACTTAATCCCGAGAAGTGTGTGTTCGGGGTCTCTTCAGGAAAATTGCTTGGATTCCTGGTCTCTCGCACGAGGAATCAAGCAAATCGAAAAGATAAAACCATCACTCGGATCGCCTGAGACCACAAAGAAAGAAGTCCGTAAACTCACGGGATGCATGGCGGCATTAAGTCGTTTCATAGCACGTCTAGGGAAAAAGGACCGCTTTCTTCAAACTTCTAAGAAAACATGAGGGCTTGAGTGGTGGAAGAGGCTAACCTAGCCTTTGAGGAAGTCAAGAGGTATCTTACGAGTGCTCTGCTGCGGTTTCCACGAAACCAGAGAAGCGCTCTTAATTTACCTAGTCGCCACGCCACGAGCGATGGAGCGCAGATCGGGTCGTAGAACGTGAGAACATACAACGACCGATTTACTACGTTAGTGAGGTTTTACACGACCTAATGGCGTTACCTCGGGATCAAAAACTTCTATATGCCCTCCTTATGTCTTCGAGAAAGCTGCGGATTATTTTCAAAGCACAAACTAGTTGACTCGCTCGAGTTTCCCTTAGGAGCGATCCTCCAAAATAGGGAAACAGCGGGACGCATGGCAAAATGGTCAGTCGAACTTGGGGCGTTCGACATCCATTTCGTGTCCCGAACGACCATTAAATCCCAGATCTTGGCAGACTTTGTCGGCGAATGGACAAATCCTGAACTTGTTCAGGATCCCTAGTACGATTCTCACGACCAGTGGACGATGTACTTTGACAGGTCACTTATGATAAGTGGTTCGGGGGCTGGGGTGGTCTTGGAATCTCTCTACCGGAGAGACCTTAAAGTATGCCATACAATTAAACTTTCAGGCCACTAATAACGTGGAAGAGTACGAAGGTTTGCTAGTTGGTATACGAGCCGCAAAAGTGCTCTCGATTCGACAACTACTCGTGAGAGGAGACTCTCAACTAGTCGTGAATCAAGTCGGAAAAGAGTACCAGTGCTCTAATCCGACCATGTCCCGGTACTTATCGGAAGTTCGAAAGTTAGAAAAGCACTTTTTGGGCTTTGAGGTACAATTTATCCCTCAAAAGGATAATTTCCTCGCAGACCAATTGGCTCGCCTAGCTTCCTCTCGATCCCTGGTACCGAAAGAGGTGTTTCTGTAGCAGCTTCAAAAGCCATCTTTAGTTGAAGAACTAGAGATGCCTTCTATAGAAACAGGCTCTCTAGAGTACGAAGATACATGGATGACACTCATCTACGAGTATCTTCAGATGAGTTCCGTACCCGATGACGATCTAGAAGCAGATCGACTGTCCCGAAAGGCCAAAACGTATACTTTGGTCGAAGGTGTCCTTTATAAAAGAGGAACCCAAGGAGTGCTTATGCGATGTATTCCGCAGAGCGAAGGATTAAAACTCCTTCACGACATGTGCGGAGGGATCTGTGGAACTCATGCTTCTTATAGAACGCTGGTCGGTAAAGCCTTTCGACAAGGTTTTTATCGGCCAACAGCCCTCCACGATGCCAGGGAGCTAGTTAAAAAGTGTGTACAGTGTCAGTTTCATAGCCGACAAATACACCAACAGGCTCAGGCGTTGTAAATAATTCCTTTGTCTTGGCCTTTTGCGACCTGGGTCTTGATATACTAGGACCGTTACCCTGAGCTCCAGGAGGTTTCAAGTTCCTTTTTGTGGCCATCGATACGTTCACAAAATGGATAGAAGTTGAGCCTGTGACTGGGATAACAACGGAAGCACGAAACGGTTCATGATGAGATGCGTGATCATTCCATTTGGAGTACCAAGTCGAATTATCACACACAATGGTAAACAATTTACAAGCACAAAATTTCAGGAATTTTGCGACGAGTTGGGAACTCGTTTGTGTTACGCTTCTGTTGCCCACCCCCAAAGCAACGCGGCGGTCAAAAGAGCGAACGACCAGATAATAAAGGGAATCAAGACCCGAGTCTTCGATTAGCTTGTCAAGCGCTCGGGGGCTTAGGTACAAGAATTACCTTCAGTATTATGGGCAATTCGTACAACAGCTATCCGAGCTACAGGAGAAACACCTTTCTTTCTAGTTTTTGGCGCCAAAGTCATGCTTCCGCCAGAACTAAAGATCAGGTCAGCACGAGTCGAAAAGTTTAACAAGTCCATTCAAGAACAGCTTCGAGCAGATGACATCAACCCGCTCGAGGAAAAGAGGGACCAGGCTTTAATCCGTCCCCGCAATCTACCAACAAGCCCTGCACAGATACTACGATCGTAAGGTCCAACCTCGCAGCCTCGTTGTAGGTGACTTGGTATTGAGGCTTATCCAATCCCAATCTAATCGGAATAAACTTTCCCCCACGTGAGAAGGTCCTTACACTGTGGTCGAAGTTACGTGTCCAGGATCGGTACGACTTGCAATGGAAGATGGCCGTGTTCTTTCAAACTCTTGGAACATTGATGAGTTACGCAAATTTTATGTGTAACAAGCTTCTACGACAATAAAAGTATCAGGTTCTCCCTATCTTTTTTTGTCTCGTTTTGAATTTTGTTTTCATTTTTCGACCATGTTTCATATGCTCATTCCCCTTGTACACTGGTCGGAAAAAGGACAACACATCTAGTCGAAGTCTCTCCTCTCTGCATGTGGTCCTGCCCACTGGAAGGAGCTTCCTAGTGTCGCTTTATTATTAACTATTACTACCAGTACAAAGCTTTTTGGGCTCAGAAACATGATCGAAAGTTGTTAAGCAAATTCATATCACCCTAGTTTATTTATTCATTTTGAAAAATAAACTAAGAAGAGTGCACTTTTGAAATTCGCTTGACTGCTTTCCGGTTAACTTGATTGGTTTTAACTGGCTGGAGGAAGAAACACACCTAGTCGAAGCTTCTCATCTCTGCACGTGGTCCTGCCCACTAGAAGGAACTTTCTAGCATCGTCTCGTTTCCTACTTTTGCTGCCAGGGCAACTTTATCAAGTACAACGAAAACAGTCGGATGAATTTTTAAGGTCCTCTAGATGTTTGTTTTACTCAAGTTGTCGTCATTGATTTGATTAATCTAGTCGGAGATGGTAACATCACCTAGTCGAAGTCTTTTTTCTCTGCACGTGGTCCTACCCACTAGAGGGAACTTCCTAGCGTCGATCTGTTTCCACTCTTTCGACTAGTGCAAGATAGTCCATACTTGAGAACTATAAGTCGAACAAACCTCTCTGTTTTTATAAACCCTTTCTTTACTATTTTCTTAGTTTATTCCCAATAAACTAAGTAAATAGTCCGGGGCTAGGATAAAGTTATAAACATGACTTCATTTCTTAGTCTTAATTTTTCTGAGTTATCATCTTACAAGTTACTAACTACTATACAAGATGATTCGTAGGGAAAAAGAAGGAGAAAGGAGGAATCACTCATATCTTGTCTGATTATTTCTTCCTTTTTTTATTATCTTACGAGTTACTAACTACTCTACGAGATAATTTGCAGGAAGAAGAAAGGATCATATATCTATACATCACCAAAAAAGGACTTGTATTTGCGAGTTCATATTACAAACTACTCTGATGAAGGAGACTCTATCTGCATCTCCTCCGCGACCTTCCCGCCAATCGACTGCATCTCCTCGATCAGCCGCTCTTCTTGGTTGGCGCGATCAAAGTAAACCGGCCGACTGAATGAGGGTCAAGGTTAGGTCACGAGCTTTGAGCTTTGCTAAAACAAAGCTCACGCCTCCTTTGACCGCTTCCTTATCGAATCATTCTGGTTGGTCTTCAGAGTAGACACCAACTCTTGCAAGGTACCGACTTGCTCCCCAATGGCACTCGTATGAGCGGCCATTGTTCCATCGCGAGGGGCGACCCTCCCGGCACAGAGCCCATCGAGTCCATTGTTCAGAAGCGAAATGTTGTCTTGAAGATTTATCTTCATCGACTTCATCTCCTCCTTGGTACAAGTCGAAGCCTCGTGGAGTCGTTTTATTTCAATCAATCGCTCTGAAAGGAGTTAGGGTTAATTAAATAAAATGATTCTATGGGAAGATAAAATGATTTAGTAGCAAGGAAAGTTCTACTTACCCGTTAATTGAGAACCTAAATTCTCAATTTCTTGGTCTTTCTCCTTCGCAATGCGGGAGGTCTCGCGGACGACTAAGAACTTCTCCCGGACCTCGACCCGGAGAGACCCCACCTCGGCCTGAAGGGGCTTATTTTTGACTTTTTTTCGCAAAAGAATGAGAGATTAAGAAGATGGAGATCAAGATCAAAAAACAGTTGTAACTACACGTACTGTTTATTTTTTCCTGCAACCGTTGAGTTGCAGAGTTTGTCTCCTGAAGCTTCTTCAGGAGGTCGGCGGCTTTATCCCTTAGCTTTTTCGACTCGGTTTTCTCGAAGTCGAGTGAATCAGCTAAGGTCTTTTCATCACTCTTAAACCTGAAAGGTTAAGGGAAGACATGAATACATAGACGAATGATCGTAAGTTTTTCTACAATTATATCCGGTTGTAAGTCTTTCTACGACTAGTACTAAGTCGTAAGTTTTTCTACGACAATGGTCTACGAGTACTGAGTAAGTAATCAATTTGCGATACGATTATGAGAATCAGTTACTCACCACCTCTCTGCTTGCTCGCAGAGCACTTCCTTCTCTTGTCGTAATTTGACAAGTTACCGATTGTACTCGCAAATCGTAGCGACTTGCTCTACGGCCCTCTACAAGGGAGAAAAACGATAAGAGACGGAGATAAAACCATACGTGAGTATTGAGGAATACTTACATTCATGTTTGACCAAGCAAACATGGACATTATTCGCGACGGATCTTTCAGCTTATCCATCTCCTCGACTCGTTTCCACCATACCCCTTTGAGCGTTCATTGTCAAAGACATCCCCACAATTGAAAATGATACTGGGGTGAGGAGATCGGTAGGCAAAAGATTCTACGATAGAATTGGGGCCAAAGAAATCAGAGCAAAAGTTAAAATATTCTTCTTCCTCTGACTCGGTCACGGGAGCTCCACCTGGAGGGCCGGAAGGAAGATCCTCGACAACTTCCTTACCGGTGCGACAGTCAGAACTCTCACTGCCACCAACCTCTGGTGTTTCCCTCACAGCCCCTGTCGACTCCACCTCAGTCTCTACGATAGCCTCGGTGGTCGTAGCGACTTCGACAACCTCGGTGGTCGTAGCAACTTCGGCAGCCACGACTTCTTTCGCCGCGAGAATAGTAGCTGGACCTTCAGCTACTGCCGCAGTCACACCCTCGCCACCTAAAGAAGTGACAGCGGGCTCCTCCATAGGAGTATCCCTAGGGGCCGAAGACGTCGGGCTAAAATCACAAAACGCAAAAGTAAGTCAACTCGTAAAAGAAAACTAAGAGTAAGTGCAATTCTTACACTTATGTTTTTTTACATACCTCTGCGCGCTGGACCTGACTCGAAACTTGGGAGCAACCTTCCCGACGGAAGATTTCTTCGACTTCTTCTCAACCATCACTGGTCGAGATTCACTCGGGACAACGGGAGTTTCCTCTTCTCGACCTCCCGGGTGGCCGAGATATGTCTCGATCACCTTAAAAGCAATGCCCCTCGGCCTCAGATCCCGCTGGAGCAGCAGTTTTCTTCACAAAAGACATAAAGTTCTTCCAATTCTCCTTTTCTAGCTGCTTTATTATCGGGACCGAAAAATACAATTTTAGACCCTCTGTGTATACTGCACTAGTCTAGGATCACGCTAGTGCACACAATAGCAACATCGATGAAATATCATTTCCATATACAAAGATGACTAATAAATAGGCAAATCACAATAAATATCAGAGTAAAGACCTTAAGGTCAAGCTTACAATTAATGCTTCAGAAGGCGAATAGCTCAATGAAGCTGCAGCGGAACGAAACGGAATAACTTCAGTGAAGCCCATCCATATGCCCACAGGCAATCGGCTGGGGTGCGCGACCTAGTTCTTCTCGATCCTTGAAGTAGACCTTGTTGACCGACGATTCCTCCATTTCTGTAGGTTTGGACGCAAGTTTTACAACAAGCGTGAGTACACAACCGTACTCGCAAGTCATACCACAGAATGCAATGTATAGATGCAGACTTATTCCAAAGGAAATGGCTTATGTGGTTATTTTGCAGAAATGCAACATTTGCAATTGAATACAAGTAATAGATTGAAATGCAGTTCAAAACAAATAGACAATATTAATTTAACAGTTGTTTTCACAAAGACACATAGTCTAATCAAATTCTTTCACACAGCCATATGACTTAAATCACAAAGTTGTCCCTTCCCAATAGTTTTATGAAAATCTACCCCTCGTGTGAAATCCCCGAGCATGTCCATGACCGTGGACACGACTATTCGAATAGATTGTTTAACACTCTGCAGAGGTTGTACACTTTACCCACAAGATACAACTAGTGTAGCAAGCACTAATCATAACAAAACGGTTCAGAAACTTCATCTCAACATTGACACTCCCGATGTGCTTATAAACCGCTATGCCAACCCAAACGAAGCGCTTTGGCATAACACACATCGTTGGACAGGGAAGCGACGAACCGACCCGCGATGCAACCACTAAGTAGTCACATCTCCACCCTATCACACAGCCTAACCTATCCACCTGAACATAAATGCCGAGAATCCATAACTTACTAAGTTAGGCCCGTCCCATACCAGGCATGTGGTGCGTGCTGAGAAGGCTCGGTTCAATGGCGCACAAAGTTAAGTCCTTAATTGACCAAGGCAAGACTTCTATGTTCTAACTAAGTCACAAAGATTATCATTCCCATGCACACAGCTTCCACCATATCACATAGTATCCACCACTTGTCTCAGTCTAAATCCTTTCCCACCCTGTTGGTTAAGTGCAACATATGTCATCCACAAAGTAATAGCACACAGTACACACAGTTTTATTACATAGTTCCATAATCACTTAGTCAAATTCAATAATTACAACTTAAATGAGATGTGAGACTCGTAGCATGGCTAAGCAATTGTACTCGCATCTAACCAACCCACGTTGGTAATACCATAACACCAACTAAATATGAACCAGACTAGGGTGACAAAAGATTATGACATACAATAGACAAAGTGGATATAACAAATTGGATTAATAGCTAAACCCAAAAACATTTAAATAATTACTTAAAGTAAATGCAATAATTTGAATCAAAGTAATTTTGAAAACTGGGTTCAATATGATCAAAGGTATAACTTGCCTTGCTATAGCAATGATGATCTTAATTTATCTTCAATCTTCTACTTGCTTGATCTTGGCTCCTTGGACGATTAGGGACTTCTGCCTAACGAGAAAGAAAGCGCAAAACAAACTAAATTCAAAAAGACAAATCAAATAAACTCCAAATTGAAATTTAATGGTACTGGAAGGTAGATATTGAATTTAGATGAATTTAGAAACTTGAATGGGTTCAATCGGAATTCGGATGAAGAAGATATGGCTCTCGAAATATTAGAATTCACATGAAATTATGAAAAAGCTCTACGGAATATTCTCAGAATATTCTATTCCGAAAATATTAGAAAAAGAATGGGTGTATGATAGGCGGGACCGACTGGTATTTATGGATTTCTAGAATTAAAATAATTCCAGAAATAAGGTAGAGAGAGTGACATGTGGGACCAATAAGATAAAAGGATTTTCAAGAATTAAATTAATTCCCGAAAATAGAATTAGGGGTTGACATGTGGGTCACTGGTCTATGGACCAGGTCCACAGAGATATGCTAGTCCACGGTGGACCAAGCTCATAGATAAGGGTTTGAGCAAGGGTTGACTAACATACGAGACCCGCATGTAAGTGAGAGAAATAATTAGGATTTTAAATAGGAGGATGACATGTGGGGTCAACATGTAAGTGAGAGGAGATAACTACTATCTTGCATGACATATGGGGCCCATTGTCATAGAGAGCAATGACAACAGGGAGGAAACAACAGAAGAAAACGAATAGAGGAACGAAGCAATAGCAAAAACAGACATGAATAGTGAATGGATTAGTAGGCTGATTCTTGCTCATGGAAGTACCGATGAACGGAGGCGAACCAGCGGTGGCGAAGGGGCAAAACGTAAAGGAAACGACGAGCCGGAGATGATGACGCGGTCCGGACATCAGGATTTTGCTCCATGCGACGGCAGCGCGCGAGAACGCCGACGACGGCGGCCTCACGGGCGCGTAACAATTCCGGTGATGCTCTGCGAAAAGGGAGGTGAGCACGGTGTAGATCGCGACGACGCGAACTCAACAGTGGTGGAGTTGAAGGCAGGGGATCAACGGTTGCGGAGTAAATGGCCGGAGAAGGACGACGAACAAGAGGCGAGAGAACGCTCGATTCTCGGCGCACGGTGGATGAAACTTGAATCTACAAGAGGGGAAAAATAGGTATTGACGAGGGCACAAGATGACGCGGTCGGATTTTGGAAAAACTCACCGAGGAAGCGAGGAACACGAGGAACACGTTTTGGCTTTAGGGCTTGACATGGCCGGCGGTGCTCGGTGATCTTGGGTGAAGAGGAAGGAACAATGGCGTAGAACGCGATGATGCGGCCAACGCCAGACGGTTCGTGGTACGCGGATGCGCAGCGGAGAAGAATAGATCGGTTTGGAGAAACGAAAATAGATCGGTTTGGAGGAAACCAAATCAGGGGATTGGAAGTGGAGATCAAGACGGACGCGTGAGCGCAAACGGCTTGCTTTTATATGTGCCGTAGAGGAAGATATGATTTTTGGAAATTTTTCTGTTGTTGACGTACAGAACACGAGTAGATGAACAGTGTTTTGTGATTACTGTAGCATATGGGCAGGAGAGAGAAAATGCTGATTTTCGGAATTAAAATAAAAGATCGAAAATCAAGGAGGTCAAATAAATAGCAAACAAATCCGAAAAAATCTCAGAAAATACCCAAAAATTCCTTGAAAGACAAGGAAACCAAATAACACAAGTTTTTATTTATTTAATTAATATTTATATTAGTCAAATTAAATATTTTTAATTTAGAAAATTCCTAATTAAGCTTTATTAATTCAAATAAAATTGATGAAATTTTCCAGGGATCTAAACTACTTAAAAGATTTTTGAAAGGCCACATTTTGGGACGTTACATTTATGAAGCCACGGGAAGCTGAAACTGCGAATGACTTGTTGTCATAATAGAAGGGTGTCTTAACCTTGGGGACCTTGCGCTTAAGGGCAAAGGCCTCTTCTTACCTTTCTTCTTTGCATGACCAAGTCTGCAATGAATTTAGCAAAAGGCGGAAGGGCGAACTCGAACCACCCTTGTCGCCGACTTTTACCAGTCGACGTTTCTTGGTTGGAGGGGACTTCACTGACTCCGCCTGCGCAATCGCCCCGATGACCACCAAATCGACTTCCTCGTCGTCTCGGCGGTTCTCCATGCCTACTTTCTATTGAAAAACAGAAAAAGAAAGTGGTCATAAGATCTTCTATAGTCACTAGCCGGTCGTAAGTACGACCAGCTCAAAAGTCGTAAGTATTTCTACGACATTATATAATCGTAAGTCCTGTTATGATTACGTCCGGTCGTAAGTCTTTCTATGATCAGTATCCAGTCGTAAGATTTTCTACGGCAAGCCCATTAGTCGTACATCGTTTTACGACAACAAAACGCCTAAAAAAAAATCGTTTGTTCAATTACCTTTAGGCGCTCCTCTTTCTCTTCTGCGGTCAAAACCACAAGGATTTGAGGAGTCGCAATATTGGACGGATGCTTCTCGCAGATGAGCCTGACACGCGTGTCAACCTCCGCCTGCGGAAGATCTGCACACATAAACAACACGATTAGCAGACTAAATCGGGATTAACCAAGAACAAAGCCAAAAAAGTAAGTTTTTCTACTCACCATCCTTATAATCCCTGGTTGGGTCTTCTTTTTCCGAGTACCTCCACATAGGAGGAACTCGTGCCTTCAGAGGGCTGATACGACGCGTGATGAAGTCCCTCACCATGTGCCACGGTAAGCCCCTCGACTTCAAGTCTTTGACTCGAGATGCTTGGGGTCGAATTCCAAGAAGAGGACCCTCGGCGGCCTTCTCGACGAAGGAGAGGTGTCTTCCTTAGTAACCTCCCGATAAAACCACTTCTTCTTCCACCGCCACGATCGGTGAACATCTGAATGTACTCCTTGACTTACCGTCGTGGAGCTTGGGCTATCGGCAATCCGGCTTGTCGAGCCATCCGTAGTAATCTTGGAAAAGCTCGAGATCCGCCGGAATCAGGTAAGCCTCACACAAGTACACAAACACGCTCAACATTGTGATGGAATTAGGACCAAGGTTCACTAATTCCACCTCGAAGTCTTTCGAGCACCGATGCGCTGGAATCAAAAGGTAACATCCCAAAAATTAGACTTGTGTTTCAAATGTAAGAAAATGTGTAGAAATTAAAACTTTTTCTTACATCATGTAGTTGCTTGTACAAAAGTTATGGAAATACAAAGTCACAAGTCTTTTTAATCCAAAATCTTAGCTTCCAAAAATAATCTTGTCAAACCTTTGGATCATCTCCTGGAAATACTTTTCCTAAGTTCTAGGATTGATGTGTGAGAAAAATCTCACAATTTTTAGAAATTGTTTGAATGCTTTTGGGGCAAGTCAACCCAATTTAAAACAGTAAAACTTTGGATCAGCACCTTGTAGAATTTCTAGAGGAAGTTGTGCAGCACCAAAGCCTCTGAAAATTTTATGCAAGGTCGACACTTTAGTTAGCAAACTCCTGTAAAAATTTCAGAATTTTTGGAGTTAGTTTGCTACCTCAATCAACTTCCCAAAAAGCTCAATTCAATATCCAAAGTCAAAGTGGGTCCGAGTCGGACTGGGTTCGAGTCGGACCGAGTCGAGCTCGACCTTTGGGCTCTGTCGGACCCAGGCGTTTGGCCGTTGGATTAGCATCGACCTCCCCTTCTCCACTGTTCCCCGTCATCTTCTTCCTCGCGCGCGACCAGCATGCGGTATGGCACCGCCACATCCGCGCCCACGCCCTCGCGTGTTGTCGGGCGATCGCGGCGTGTCGGTGCTTCGGCTCAAAGCCGTGCCTGCTGACGCCTGTTCCCTAGCTTTCGGGCTAGTTGCGGAGAGCTCATGCCGAGCTCGCCTGCCCTCCCATGTTCCCGTTACTCACGAGTTTCTTAATACCCGAGGACCCCCTGGCTCCTCTTCCACTCGCGATCACCTAGCTCACTCTTTTGAGTTAAACTCAAAGCACCGTGAGCACTCCTCTCCGCCATTGTTGCCGTGGGAGCTCCATTGATGTTTCAGTGGTTCTTTAGCCCAATTCTCACTTTATTTGTGGACAAGTCCTCTCCCTAACTCAATTTGGGTTGCTTTCTAGACTCCGAAAGTGCTCCCTTCGTTCCCATCTCCGGTGAGTGTTCTCTGTCCAATTCTTGGGTCATTTATCACCTCGGGCCATCAAGCTTATCCTAACCTTTCTTTTCGTCTCTGTTGGCTCGAGAACACAGGTCGTCATCTTCTTCACCTCGCGCGTCGGTCTCCACCGCTGGTCTCCTCCGACCTCCTCTAGACCTCCC
Source organism: Ampelocalamus luodianensis (assembly GCA_036346255.1). Classification (NCBI taxonomy): domain Eukaryota; kingdom Viridiplantae; phylum Streptophyta; class Magnoliopsida; order Poales; family Poaceae; genus Ampelocalamus; species Ampelocalamus luodianensis. The sequence continues at coordinate 16,599,302 of CM070622.1, read as the reverse complement.
ACTGCACTCGGGTGAGTTCGCTTTAGCCTGTAGAGCTTAAGCAATAGCTAGGTTAGCTCAACGTGTTTCGCCGTTTTGGTTTGCCACAAATCATCCTCGCCTCTGCGGCTCGCCGGCGTCGAGCCCGCTCGCCGTTGAGTGGTTCCATTATGTGCGCAATAGTATTAGGGTCGTTTTAAATGCAGTTGGTTAGTGCCGCCATGGTCTTGGTCGCGCGACGTGGCGAAGTGAGCCGCGATGTTACATGCCTTGTCGGATTTTCGACAAGTCCTAAGACCTCCTTGGGTTAATCGTGGCCACCCATAACCACCCCGGGTTAGATCAGGCCTTTGGCTCCGTTCAAAAACTTAAGCCTCTGGACCTCCCAGAGGTCCTCTTTGCAAGAAGACCTCCCCTTGGTCGTTTTGCAAAGACCACCCTCGGGTCCTCTCGTAAGCTACCCCTGGTCTTTTACAAAGAAAACCCGCTTAAGACCTCTGTAGGGTTACCTTTTAGCCGTAGGATCTTGTGCAGAAACATTAGCGCCACGACCACCTCCTCGGTTATATCCTGGCCGTCTAGGTCCTCCGGCGTAATCTTCAGATCACCCCAGGATCACCAGGAGCTAAACCTCGGCCTTAGGGTCTCTTTTCAGAAAAAATCTCGGCATTGTGCCGTAGGACCCTTTCTACGAAAATGTTAAGTTGTTGGACCTCCACCGAGGTCCTCTTTGCAAAAATACCTCCTGGTCATTTTTTTGCAAGACCAGAGAGGGTCCTCTTTGCAAGACCTCCCTACGGTCTGTGTTCGAAGAAGCTAAATTGGCGTGATCTGGACCGTTGAAGACCTCCCGTGGAGATCCTCTCTCGCTTTAAAACCTTATCGCTTTAGACCTCCCTCCGCCTCGATCTGGACCGCCCGGGAGTTCCATCTAAGCCGTCCGGATCTCCTCTCGGAACTCCCTCAAGTTGAGGATCAAGAAGTAGATCTTGACCGTCTAGGACCTCCTCCTTGAGATCCGTGGCGTTAGGACCTCCTCTCTGGTCTAAAGCGTCGATTTAGATCTAGCAGGCGAGACCTCCTCGCTTGATCTTGGCCAGTTAAAGACCTCCTCCGGAGATCTAGGCCGTGAAGACCTCCTCCGTGAGATCTTAGCCGTCGGACCTCCTCGATGGGTTTAGCCTTAGGACCTCCCCTAGTGCTCGGGACGCGGATCTCGATCGGCGGTCACGACCTCTGATAAGCGCAGGACCTCCTCTGCGTCGCATTTGTACATGCCAGTCGTGACCGTTGGATCAAATCTCAGCGGTCCGGACCTCCCGATCTGGGAGGAGGTCTTTTGTCTTGGCTGTGCCGAGTCCGTGGCACGTGCGATGAAGGATCGACGGCCCACGACCTCTCCGTTTTCCTTCGTTCATTTGGACCTCCAGAGCTCAAAATTTTCTAAGTCTTTTGATGTTTCAAATTTCAAAAATGCATAACTTTGTCATATTAACTCCTTTTTGAATTATTCCAGTTGCTGTAGCTCTGTTGTAGTATGAACTTTAATTTGAGATTGAATTTGGGCACTGTTATGTAGCAAAAATTATTTAAAGCTGCATTAGTTTGTTTAATATGTGAGGTTGTCTAAATTCATTGAAAATTTGTAAAATGCATAACTTATTCTCTCTGTAAATCAATCTGAGCAAACTCGACTTAGTAAAATTTGTGCGTAGACATGCTTTAATATGAACTAGGCCTTGTCTTTATTCATGTTCTTGAAAAGTAATATATCCTAGTTTTAGAACTTAGGAAATTCATAACTAATTCATTATAACCCCAAATGAAGTAAACTCAACTTTGCTGCTGTTAGGATGACCTTAGCTACCTACCATAAAAATTTCAAGTTCCAGATCATTCTAGAAATTTTTGCCATGAACAGTAACCGAAATTAATTTAATTATGATTTTTCAGGCTGAGAGAACTTAGATTAGCCATAACTTTTTCATGCTAAGTCCAAATGAAGTGATTCTTATTTCTAAAATTGTCTAAAATCAACCCCTAGCTGTTGTAGAATTTTTATGGGATTTGGATGTTCTTTGTTGTTGAGTTCCTTTTGGTGTTCTTCGTTCTTATCGGTTTTATCGCCTTTTAGCGTTAGCTTCAAGAAAACTTTGAACACGAGAATCCTCCTCTGCAGCAAGAACAAATCCAGCAAGGCAAGCAGTTTGATCATGTTAATCCAGTATTTTAAGTATTTATGTTGTTTGCAACTTCTATGTATGCATTGCTACTTTGTGCTAAACTATTGTCGTTAGTTCACCTAGTGTTTGCATTTCCTTAAGCAAATGATTATCCTCTACTACCCCGAGCTTAGGTTATTCTTTGTGATTGGAGCTCATGGATGAGCTCTTGTCGCTTAGTAGTTGCGAACTAATTGCTTAGCCATGCTTAGTTTCCGGTAGTAATGGCGATTATCGACTTGTCAATAACCTTGATCACATCAAACTTATTATCACTATCGATTTCAACCTTGTGCTATGTCTACTTATGAAAACTAAAGCGAAAACAAAATGATTTAGACTTAGGCACAATGGTATGATTGGTGTGCTTTTGGGTGTGGATGGAATGGTGCCGGGTCATTAGGACCGAGGAGTTACTTACGCCACCGCATTGAGCATTTTGCGTGCTAACCACACTAGAGGGTATGGGACCTCTTTTGACTTAGTACTTTGGCGTGTATTGGCTTCGGGTCGCAGGGAGTCGCAGGAGGGATGGTGTTGGGAGCATTGTAGAGTCCGAAAGGCTTTCCGTAACGGGTGGTTGTCTTCGGTGGCAATGTAAGCTTATGGGTTACTATCCATACGAGCGGCTCGTGGTTAATACACAATATTGGAAAACGTTTCGTAGGACTTAGCCGCGTCGGCATACCTTGGAAGTGTGCTTTGTGGCTTAAAGGCGATGCAAGTGTGGGTACATTGGTACACCCGCAGGTTAAAACTATTCGAATAGCCTCGTCCTAGGTTATGGACACGCTCGGATACGCCCCGTGAGAACTAGACTACAACATTTTAAAACTAAAACTTGATGGGTGGTACGAATCGGGGATTCGTGCTATGTTGTGGTGGCTATTGGGATAGTCACTTCCAGGTGGTTACTTGTATGTATCTTTATTTCATTTGTTATTTTGACAACAAAACAGATTTGCAAACTTGCTTTTAAATGTATTACATTATTGCAAATAAAGTTGGCTTTGTGCAAAATGAGACATACAACCTCCACCTAAATAAGCTTGCATGTAGTTTACGAATAGGTCTGCTATTCCACACGTCAGTCTTGCGAGTACCTTTGTGTACTCAGTTATCTTGCTTAAATATATTTGTTGCAGAGGAAGAAGGTGAGCTCGATGGGCATCACTTTTGTGTGTTGTGCTGTGGTAGCCTGAGAGGCGTCTAGCTTGGCCGCCCGGTCGATTGCCTTGTGGGTTGTGTGGCTAACCGGTCGACTTTTGTTCTAGCCATCTTATGGCACCTTTTGCTTCCGCTGTCATTCTTGTTTATTGTTCTATTTGGCCGGTCGGCTCTTTTGTAATAACTTTACTTTATGTATGTCGTTGTTGAACTTAGTGATGTATGTGTATGGAAATGATGTGTAATTTTGTGAAGATGTGCATATGCTGCAATTGTGGGAAGCATATGTCCATCGAAGCTTAGAATGTTTAATTAGTAATGCTAGAACCATTTGGAGGTTAAGTGTTACTAGTTAAATATTCCGGGTCCTCACATCACCTGACGGCCAGTGCTGCTCATTCGCCGCAATCCACTTCACGAGTAGTCCCTCAGGGATTTTCTCGGCAGCAACCAGGGCCTCAATCTTCGCGTCGTCCATTTCCAACTCAGCCCACTCAGAGACAACCCTAGCCATTTTCTCTCTCAAAGGTGGGAAGAATCGGATTTGGGAAAGCTCCAAGAAAATACACAGTACCACCGGCGGCGGAAGAAGCGAGAAAGCAATGAACAGTCAGGTGAATTGGAGGAAAGGTAAAAACCCTAAGTCCGTCCCCGCCGTTTGTTTTATAACCGTGGGTTTGAAATGAAACGTCGTGGAATCCCAACGGTTCCCACCGCTTCGGGAATTGCTCCAACGGACAGGTCTGCCCGTTTGAAAGTACCGAGACTCTTTTCACACCTCAAGTGAAATTACCTTCTTGACCTTCGGGTCAAAAGAAATGCCGATCGAAAAGGTTTTGCTTCCGATCATAAGGCCACGATTACTCCAAAGTCGTAAGATTTTCTACGACTACTTTGTAGTCGTGAAATTTCCAACAAATTGCCTCGACCAAGCATATTACTGGTCGAGAGGAACACATGTTGGAGAGATTTTCCTCCAACGTCTTCTCTATGACCCACTAGTGGTCGCAAGATCATTTCAGACTCCTCAACCAAGTAAGTTATTTTCACTTAACTTGGGGTGCTAGATGACGAGGATATGATAATCCTCATTTTGTTATTCCATAATCATGTAATATGACGTCACATGGTATACCCCTTAATGTTATAAGGGAGGAGTAAGTTAGGTGGTCGTAAGCTCTTCTATGACCACCCCCCTAGTCGTAAGTATTTCTACGACTATAGGATATCTCAGATGGATGTCAACAATGTTTTTCTTCATGGTGATCTACATGAGGAGGTCTATATGCAGCCACCCCCAGGTGTTGAGGCTTCTACAGGATATGTTTGTCGCCTTAGGCGTGCACTATACGGTCTCAAGCAGGCTCCTCATGCTTGGTTTGAGCGTTTTAGTTCTGTGATTCGAGTTGCTGGTTTCACTCCGAGTGAGCATGACCCTGCCTTGTTTATTCACACTTCTCAGCGAGGTCGTACTTTGTTTCTTCTGTATGTAGATGATATGCTGATCACAGGAGATGACCTGGACTACGTGGCTTTTGTCAAGAAGAAATTGAGTGAACAATTTATGATGTCTGGTTTGGGACCATTGAGCTATTTTCTAGGAATTGAGGTTCATTCTGACGGTGATGACTACTATCTCTCTCAGCATCGCTATGTTCAGGATCTGCTTGCTCGCTCTGGGATGACAGATACTTGTACTGGTACCACACCCATGGAGCTTCACTTGCAGCTTCGACCTACAGACGGTGTACCCCTGACAGATCCTTCCCGCTATCGTCAGTTCGTTGGGAGCCTTGTCTATGTCATCGCACCAGCCGACATTGCCGTCTTTGTTCATGTGCTCGGCCGGCTTGTCGCTTTTCCCACCTCGATTCACTATGGTCATGTTCTTCGTGTGCTGAGATACTTGAGAGGAAGCTGCGTCGCACGATCGTTTCTATGCCGATTCGAGTCGGCCCACCCACGTTTACTCTGACTCCACTTGGGCGAGTGATCCTGCTGATCGCCGATCTATCATTGGCTACTGTATCTCTCTTGGTACTTCGCTTATTGCCTGGAAATCCAAAAAGCAGACTGCGGTGTCACACTCTAGTGCAGAGGCTGAGCTTCGAGCACTTGCCGCTACAAACATCAGAGATCATTTCGCTTCGATGGCTCTTGATTGATCTTGGTGTCCCTTGTGACAATCCTACCCCTCTCTCTTGTGATAATACAAGTGTCATTCAAATTGCCAGTGATCTAGTCAAGCATGAGCTGGCAAAACACATTGGTGTTGATGCATCCTTCACACGATCTCATTGTCAACAGTCGACCATCGCCCTCAAGTATGTTCCCTCAGAGCTTCAAGTTGTAGATTTCTTCACCAAAGCTCAGACTCGAGAACATCATCGACATCATCTACTCAAACTCGGTGCATCAGATCCTCCTGATACACCTTGAGTTTGAAGGGGGGTGTTAAGAGTATTGTGTATTCTACATTCTCTCTCTCTTGGTTCATGTGACCCTTGTAGCCCATGAGGCCCATGTATCTATGTCTATATATATCCCCTTCATTAATGAATAAGATGAAGAGTTGTGAATAGCAAGCCCTAGTTTTATTATTCTAACAAGGAATAGCAGACAACACCGACTTCACCAGAATAAGTTGGCCTGCCAAGTTTAGAGACGGTTAGCGACCTTGTTCGAGAGGGGCTGGAAATCTGCCCAGGATGACTTCCTCGAGGAGAGGGGCAAGCCAAGGTATTTACAAGGAAAGGTGGCGATGTTGCAGTGAAACACATTGGTGATGAGCTGAAGCTCTTGGTCGTTGCACCGAATTGACGAGAAGGAGCTTTTGGCCGGATTGGTGTGCAGGCCTGTGGCCTCAACGAAGAGCTGGAGGATTTCTCTGATGTCTAGCAAATCCACACTAACCGGTGATAGGAATACCACCGCGTGATCTGCATATAAGGAAAGGCGGTGTGGTAGGCCCTGACGCCCTCCGATTGGTTTAAGCAAAGCAACATTTTTAGCAGCGAGGATCAGATTGTTGAGGATGTCCATTGCAATGATGAACAACAGCGGGGATAATGTATCCCTTTGACGAAGTCCGTGACCATGCCAAACCGGGCGCCCAGGTTGGCCGTTGACAAGAATTCGTGTGGATGACGACCTGAGCATGACACTCAGCCAAGCACACCACCTTGTGCCAAAGCCCTTACACCGAAGCATTTTGAGCAGCAAAGGCCACGACATGGAGTCGCAAGCTTGAGCGATGTCTAGCTTGAGCAGAAAGGCGGGGTTTTTTTTGCCGATGAAGTAGGCGAGCGGATTGCCACATGGAGGAAATTATCTTGGATGGAGCGGGCTTTAGTGAATGCTGATTGGTTTGGTGCTACTACCTTGGCTAGCGCCGGCGTGAGCCTTCGGGCAAGGACTTTAGAGAAAATCTTGGCAAAGCTGTGGAGCAGGCTGATCAGGCGGTAATCGTGCGCTTCCTGAGCCGCTTGCTTTTTGGCAAAAGGGTCAGCAATGCTTAGTTGAGGAAATGGAAGTTTTTTCCCGCCAAGCGACCAATGGCATGGAAAGCCACCATGATATCGGACTCGATGATTTCCCAGCTGCATTGATAGAAGAGGCCAGTGAAACCATTTGGCCCCGACGCCTTCTCAGAGGGCATGGACTTGATGGCTTCCCAAACCTCACTTTCGGTGAAATTAGCTTCTAGGTCTCATAGATCATGAGAAAGCATGTTGAGGAAGTTCAAATCCAGAGAGTGGTCGTGACTGACTGGCCTTCCAATGAGATTTACAAAATGGTCATGAAAGGCCTCTTCCAACTCTTGCTGAGTGTGCACCCAAGAATCAGCTACCTTTAAAGATGCAATGAAGTTTCGGCGCCTATGGTGATTTGCATGAAGATGAAAGAAACACATGTTTGCATCCCCTTCCTGCAACCACCTGATACGCGACCTTTGGTGCGCGATTGTCCGTTCAAAGAAGCAAAGGCCAAGTAGTTCCTCTTGAGCTCCATCCTGAACCACCGCTCCCTAGGGGAGAGTAATCTTTTCTTCGACTCGATCAAGAAGGCAGATTAGCTCATTCACCATCCCAATCTGTTAGCGAATGCTACCACACTGGCTATGGCTCCAGCTCTGCAGTGCGTGACCTGTGGCTTTGAGGAGGGAATCAAGACACCGCCGGGGGTCGGCTAAGGGGTCGTCACATTTCAAGCCACCTGTACTACCTCTTGGAACCCTTCAACCCTTGTCCAGAAAGACTCAAGACGGAAACGTTTCTTGGTTCCCATCAAAAAGGCGGTGGAAAGCAACAACGGACAATGATCAGACGCCGTAGATGGAAGGGCCCGGAGGAAACAATCCGGAAATTACAAATCCCACTCCGCGGAAACAAATATGCTATCGATGCGCTCTGGGGTTGGCCTCTCCCTAGCACTTGTCCACGTGAATGATCTGCCGTTGAGGTGGATTTCCTTGAGTTCTAGGTCATCTATCACGAGACGAAAGCTACCCATTCGCCGTCTATTTAGACGAGCGTTGTTTTTGTCGCTTGCTTGAAGGATTAGGTTGAAATCTCCGAGAATCATCCAAGGACCTGTTATGCTGTGGATATCACGAAGTTCTTGAAGGAATGCTGGTTTGTGGACATCCTCAGGGGGGGCGTAGACTACCGAGAGCCAAGAGGATGAGCCGCAAGGGAAGGCCACCTTGGCTGTAATAGAGTGGTCTCTTGTACTCAAAGCACAATTTAAAAGATTAATACGTAAGTAATAAGTTCTTTGAAACAAGTAGTAAACACCCCGTTCACTTCCCAACCATCAACCAGATCTGACTACTCGATTCCATCCAAACCATTCCAACAATTTTGAGAAAATCTACCCCTCGTGTGAAATCACCAGGCATTGTCCATAATCGGGGACACGGCAATTCGAATAGTTTTACACTCTACAGAGGTTGTACGGCTTGACCCATAAGAGATAATCATCTTATACTGTCAGGCGTTTCACGCTTCTGAAGGCTTTGTGACTAAGTGATTATCACAAAGTTTTTACAAAGCTCTGTTTTGCTCTGGTTCTGCTCGCTAAGGATTCGCCATTTTGGACCCCTCTTGTGCCACTCATCAACTCAAACAGAACCGAAACAAAATATTGCTAATTAGTTGGCCAGGTCCACCCCATAAATAGACTTGTGGTTGTACGGTAAGGCCCAGATTAATGACACACAAAGTTAAGTTCTTAGTTACTAATCACGCGAGAGAACCACATCACAAAATCATTCCCTTTACTGCACGATCACTCACCCAAGTATAAATCATTTTTGGTTCAATTCAGCCAAATGGCAACCTTTGCCATGGCACAACAAACTTTTAACAACATTGGCTGTGCCACAATTCCGTATTTCATTAAGTCAAGTTCAAACATTTATGAGCATATGATCGTGAAACCCATCATACAACTAAAGCATGGCTAACTATATACGATACTTGAGTTGGTACTAAAATATGTCCAACTAAAATTATCTCAATCTATGGTGTCCAAGGGTACATATCATTCATAATTATCCAAGGAGGCATAACGACAATTAGGTAATTAATTATTCCTGAAACCATTTTTATAAACTTAGCAATGCATGTTGATATCAAATAATATAATTTTATAAATTGGGTATGACATGATCAAAGGTCTATGATTTGGCTTTGTTGAAGAGTTGAGATGCTTCGGTCGTAGGGTCCAAGAATTCTTCCGAAACGCCGGAATCTATACGTGTGAAAAGAGCCAAATAAATAAAATAATTCCACATAAAATCCAAAAATACCAATTAGCACAAAAAGAAAGATACAAAATTTATATGAGTTTAGAAATTCGAATCACTCAAATCAGAGCTCGAACGAAGGAGAACGAGCTCTCGGAAGTTTGAAAACACATAAAATGATGAAAATCAGGATTTTCCATATTTTTGGAATTATTTTCTAAATAAAAATCAGATTATAGCATCATGTTGACATCAACACTGTATTTAAGATTTGGCTGAATTAATTTTCAAAAGGAAAACCGAAAAATCCACGTCGACAGCCACGTGGCAGCCACGTAGGCTGAAGGTCTGATGTGGTGCTGACTAGGCGCCATGTGGCACTTCCACATCGGCACTAGAAGCGGTCACGCACACGGACCGAGGGTTGCCGGCGAACAATGACGACCCAGCCGACGATGAGGGCACCAGCGACTAGAGGGAGGCGAGGCGAACCTATTGCGCACGGTTTGGGCGACGGGGCGCAAAGGGAAGGCCGGCGGTGAGGAGGAAGAGCGGCGGCGCTAGGGTTCCGGCGGGCTTACGATGGTGGGGAGATGCGCACGGTGTAGGTGGCGAGCTTATGAAGCCGACGGCAAAGACCACGTTGCCGAAGGAGCTTTGATGGCGTCGCTAGAGGCGACGACGTCGCTCGGTGGCTAGTGGCAAAGAGTTTGAAGCATGGGGAGGAGAGGGCGAGAGTTTGGAAGAGAGTTGGGGGAAGGAAGAGGGGCTCGAGGGCTCCCTGGTGCTCCTCTTTATAGGGCACGGGGATGGCGGGAGGATGACATGGGTAGCGGCGGGTTTTGCGGCAGCGCGACATTATGCGGCGGCGTGGGCGAAAAGGCCGAATGGGGCGGCACGAATGGCATGGGCGAGCGCGGCGGTGACGGGAGAAGGCATGGCACGACTGCACAGCAGGAGTGGCAAAGGAATGGGCGTGTCGGCGAGAAATCCGTGCGGGTGTTGACACCGCAGCGGCATGGGCACGAGGAAGACGATGACTAGACGAGCGAGGGGCTGACAGGTGGGACCGCCTGTCAGTGAGAGAGCGGGAGCAGAGGAGCCGAAGAGCTGGGCCGTGCAGGGAGAGGAGAAGTGGGCCGAGAGGGAGATTCGGCCCAAAAGCCAAATGGAGATTTAAAATCCATTTTTTATTTTCAGAAATGCCAGAAAACAAAAAGGCTTTTTAGAAAATAGATAATAAAGTCCAAAAATTCTAGAAAAATACAAAAAAAAATCTTGAATCATTTGGAACTTAATAAAATTATTTTCAACTTAACTTTAGCTTTTAATTTTGCAAATAAATTTTTTTTATTTTTGGGACAAAAATGAAAACCATTTTGAAATTCCAGAAAAAAATGAGAAATTGCTTAAAATATTATTTCTAACTTTAAATTCAAATAAAATCCAGAAAACTTAAATAAACCAAATTTTGAATTAATTGAAGTTTGATTTTTCACTTTAAATTGTTTTTGATTTCTAAAATTTTAAGTTAAGCTTTAGCAATTCAATAAAACCAAATGGTTATTTCCAAATTTTGAAAATTTTCAAAAAACCCTGAAAATTAGGATGTTACAAAGAAGAACTGGTCCTACATGATGGTCACCAAGGGAGACAGCCTCTGCTACGCAAGCAAGGTGGCGGTCGAGAATCCGAACTGGCAATCTTACGTGAAGGAGCGAAAAGAGGGGAGATGGATTGAAGCCATCCAACTCCTCAGCATCAAGGGCCTTACTTCTTGGTACGTTGTGAAGGATTTATCCACGCGCCGAGTAAGCCCTTTAAAGCTCTAAGAACGTACCATGCTTTTGTACATTGGTTGTGACGATACGACCAGGGATTCTTCAGAACGTAAGTTTCGAAAAATCTTGACCAGTTTAATATATTTCAGTTGTTTATTCTATAGCCTTAAAGTCTTTTCTTCTTTTTTAACAGCCCTTTCCCCTAAAGAAATCAGGGAACAAATCAAAATGATCTGTGCCGGGGAGCCTAATGATAAGGCCATCATTCCCCTGATTTTCGCTTTCGCCTCTCCAACCGAGAGGATAGAAAGACTCAAGGTAAAAAAAACAACCTTTCTTCATTGTTTATGTATTTTCCGATCGGTATACCATAATACTTTGTTATTGTGCGATTGGTTGGGGCGGATACTAGCGAGCCAAGCAAAAGCTCGAATCCTGCTGCCGCTACGACCACTTCCTCTCCGACGACCATTCAGGATGGTGGCATTTTGGAGGTAAAAAAGAGTACCGAAGAGAGATATACATTTTAGGTGGAGAATATCATTGTCAAACTAATATGAATTTATGATTTAGGCGGGAGAGAAGGAGAATACATCGATCGAAGCTGTCGTGGTCGGGGATTCTGGAGTGCTCGTGGCTCAGCAGGCAGTTGCTCCTAAAGCAACTGTCCCAGAAGTCGACGAAGCCACTATCTCTGACTAGATGATCAGGGAACTTATTTCCGACCAAGTGGTCGGGGAGATTTCTTCCATCCTCTAGTCGGAGGATATGAAGGGTCTAACCAGCCCTACTGGGTCGAAACCGGTAAAATTGGTTGAGAAGAAGAGAAAGGCAAGCGCTTTGGACTTTGCTCGAGGGCGTTTCAATCAAGACCAAGAAGACCAGGTATTTAAAAATAATTTATATAAGCTCATACTTTTAGTTTCTCTTGTATTCTGAAATCCTGATTTTTCTTTCTTCTGTCTTCATAGATCCTCCGCTGTTCCAATATATTGCTTCTGATCAGAACTCCCCTCACGAGGAAACTCATGGGGAAAGGATAGTCGAGCTAGCTCTCGAGCAGGTGGAAACACCAATGCCTGCTCAGGAACCTGTGGCGGCTCCGACCGTGCCTTTGGAGATGGCGGCTACAGAAGACAAGTCCCAGTAGGCTCTGCCCACTACTGGGACTAAAGTGGTCGAAGTGATTGAGCTCGCGGAGGGGAGTCCTTCAACCAGGAGGTCTCCTTTCCGCGATAGCCTTCCCAGCCAACCTCGAGTTTTTGATGACAAAAGACTCAAGGAGGTTTGGAGGAAGATCACAGACTGTCAATCAAAGACAGACTATGGTCTATGGGGCCTTTTACTCCCAATACGTGGATAAGGTGATCTAGGTAAATACCTTACAACCACTCTTATAGCATGTTTAAGAGGTTTTAAAACTTAAAGAAGCCTGCTATATGTTTTTTACAACATTTGTTCAAAAACATCGTTATGGTCGGAGAACTGACCCAACGGCTAACTGTTCTGGAGAAGAAAAACTCCAAACTGAAAAAATAAGTACTTCTTCTTGACTTCTTTCCCCTTTTTGTTATTTTGTCCCTCGTTGTTTCTCAACTTCTCGCCTTGTCACATTTCACATAATTTGAAAATTTTGAGGAGGATGTCATGACTAAGGAAGTCATGATAACTAGGCTTGAAGAGAGTTTGTTAGTCTCTGTTTAATATTACGGTGAATTACGGTGATCTTTTTTTTTTTTTTTTTTTTTTTTTTTTTTTATGTAACTGATCTTATATATGCGGCTACTTTTCTAAGCCGCGATGCAAATGGAGATTGCTACGCTAAAAAGAAAAAACATACGGTATGGAAGTGTTAATAACCAAAGAAAAAATAGAATTGGCTAAGGCTCTCTTTAGAACACAAGTTTTTTTTTAACGAATCCTGCAGAAATTGAATTGTTTCCGTTAAAATCCTGCGAATTTTCTGTGAAATTTCTTCGTTCCAAACGAGACCTACACTCTAGTATGATTATCCAAACGTGCTGCTAAAATTTTAACAATTGCTTTTACGAAGCAACTAAGGTCGCGCTGCACCACAGAACGTAACACTGTATCGTAACCTGAGCATTAGTCAAAGCATTAGTAGCTTCCAAAGCATAACGCTTGAGAAGTCCATAAACCGGTCATGTCTCAGAGCTGCATCACTAGTCCATCACTCCATCCTTTACACTGAAAAATAATTAACCAAGTTATGACCCGTGGCTGTGAACTGCACGCTGAGCAGTGCAGCAGCTATTGCTAGCGCGGGAATTGCCCCCCGGCTTAAACTAGCGATATCGGAGATCTATGATCAGCGAAGTGGAGTAATCAATGCCTACTTGCCTTGCAAGTTTGTTTGTTTAGTGGAGTGATAAATTGTTCCATCTTTAATTAGTGGACTAACAATTTCTTTTGGGATGTACAACGGAGGAAAAAAAAATGACACCATGCATGTCCATCATCTTGAGGCCATGATTCGAACGCCCGATTTTTTTTTTCATGATTCCAATTCCTGTGAGATTCGTGCGTTCCAAACTAAGTCTGAGTCTTGGCACTTTAGCAGCAGCACCGGCTATATATATATATATATATATATATATATGTATGCCTGTTGACGATTAATGAGGTGTTTGGTTGGAAGGACGAAATGATGAATTGACTATCCGATTTTAACTTCAAACCTAAGCACTTGTTTGGTGTGAGGAATGGAATGAGTTGGTCCATTACCACCTCATCCTCATAAGTTAAATATAGTACAAAATGAGATCAAATTTATAGGATGATTCCATGATAGACCAATCCATCATATGATGAGGTGATCCCTCGAACTAAATACCTCGTTAAGTTTGACGGAGCCGTTTCCCCCCTAAACGGAGTTTGATGCAGCTGCTGGTAAAGCGATTGACAAAATTATCCAATGTAAACATTTATTTTCGTTGTGCCGTATCTATGCAATATAGTGAAGATTTTTCATTGCAACCTATTACTATTTGGTTTCCTCGGTGAAAATTTTAAGTCTCCGCCAGTGCCCACCCATTGAGTAAAAAGAATTGAACGAAGCAGGTCGCCGATCCCGTGGACGTTAAAATGCAAAGTAGCCAGGCGGCCAGGCACTGTAAATTCATGTTACGACCAGTAGTAATCATGCTCCCACGGGTCTAAATTCCTTGGGATTCCTTTGGGTACATATGCACACTCCAATGGCTTTATCCTTGGTTTGGGGCGCACATGGATCATGGATTCGCATTCTCATACTTCACAGTAGCCTTATCGACGCAATCTCACGTGATCTTACACTGTTTTACAGTATTACTTGTGCATTTCCTTAGATCTATCTACCGCCACGTTGGTTTGACACCGCTCGACCACTAGGGTCAGTCGCATCATTAAAGAAACGAAAAATCTCCGATGCAATCTCATCTCACAGATGGCCGTCCCAATCCCTGCATGTGGCATTATTGGTGGGGGTGAGAGCGACCCGGGTGTTTCAGACTTTCAGAGTTCAGAACTTCAGACCAAAACCCTGATGTGATGGGAATGTGATCCTTGTGTTGGAACACTGAGCAATAAGAAAAAAAGAAGCTAGTATCACGGTCATCGTCGTAATGGAAGCAAAAAAGTAAGATCCACAATTCCACATGCCGCCGCGCACGACCATCGTGTGCCAACTGTACGCAGAAAAAACCACTGAAGATGATGGCTTAGCGACTGACAGGTAGGTACGTTCAGTGACAAAAAAGCATCTATATTGGTACCATATTATCAAGGAACAGCAGATCGTGTGGTATTGCCAGTCTTGCCTTGTGTCCTATCATCATCAGGATGCAGATATAACAAGCAGGTTGCTTCCAATCCAGGCAGAGCAAACAGCTCGTTCGGGGTTCTCACTTCTCATCCCAAGTCCCAGCCGGAATTAAATAATTTCGCAGGAATTAAGCGAGCACCGCAGCGTGCTAAGAGTTTTAGGAATGGCGTGCAAGGCTTCCATGATTACTTAACCGCGTCTTTCGCTCGAGTAGATGCCATTATACTTCCGTTTAGTTCTTCCGTTGACGTGGAGGCAATTCTTTCATTTCACGACGCAAGAGCAAGAGGGAGTGTTATGACCGCAAGCACTTCCCGAGTGGAAATTGCATCTTTCTTTCTTAATCTCGAATGGAAATTAGAACGGCTGTAGTAGCATTGGCTTATCCGCTTGTGTCTATATGCGCAGATAATAACCGAAACTTTAAGAGATTCCCATACCAGCTCATGCCAGCACTCCTGCGCATCAAACACTGTAGTGGCAGGTAACGAGTGTATGAAGTATGAACACGGATGTCTGCGACTTCCAGCAGGTATCAAGCGAGGCATATGATGCTACAAGCAGTTGCATCTCCCACTTTGGATTATGACGATTAAGCAGGGAGCACAGCTGAACAGACAAGACATGTAAAACTATATCAAGGAGAATAAACAAGACAGCAGACAGTCCGAAACCACCAACGAATTGTATTTGTCTTAGATCTGCAGCCTGCAGCCTGCAGGTGCAGCCATACTTTTAATTGGCTGCTTTACATTTGCTGCGTTTGCGCCTGATGATTCGCAGTTCTGAACTTGTCAAAAAGTGAATGGTGTGTGGTGAAAATGCGACGGTGAAAATTCGATTTTTACCAAACTTAGAAGTATCAAAATTTTCCTAAACAATTACCAGATGCAGTGGAGGATATGTTCTACGTCTATGCAAAATTTCAAGATCAAACTCAATTGCATTTGCGAGATACAATTTTTCTCTCTCCAACAATGATACACTATTTGAGCACTGTTCCAGATAGAATTTGATTCTTTTTGTATCTCTCAAATACGATCGAGTTTGATCTTAAAATTTTGCAGAGATGTCGAACATATACTCCACTACATGTAGTAATTTTTGGAGATTTTTTCGAAACTTCTAAGTTTGGTGAAAATCGATTTTTTTCTTCAAATTTTCACCATATGCCCCATGTTCCTAGTTCCTAGTTCCTTGTCCCAGTTTGCAAAAGCCTCTGTTGCGTGTATGGATGATTGCATTTTCAATGGCTCATAGAAAAACAAAATCCAATGGCCTTAGACAAGCCCATGGGCTGAAATGGCGTGGTAAGGCGATCCATACCACCTGACCCAACCTTCTCGATGCCCACAAAACAACTAGGCGGCAATACCCTAACCCCCAATTCACTCTCCCCGCCACTTCCCGCCATCGAGTGGGTCATTCACTTTCCGCCGCCGCTTGGGGCTTCCGCTGCGTCGGCGACGGCGATGGAGGCGGACATGGAGATGCCAGATCCGGAGGAGCTCGAGTGGATGGAGAGCCACGGCCTCCTACCCGAAGAAGAGGAGGACGCATACTTCGAATATCCCGACGAGGGCTTCCTCCCGGTCGCCGGCGACGCGGACCAGCCGCGTGATTCACCGCAGGAGACCACCGCGTCCCCTGCGAAACCCTCAGGTACGAATCACTCTCCTAAGATAGATTACAACCCTAGGCCTCGCTTGTTTCGACTGCTGATGTAATCGACCAAATGTGTACGAAGATGAGGTATCGGAAGGCAATTTGAAGCGGTCTCCCCTCCGCCTCCACCGGAGCAGGAGGGGAGAGGAGCAAGCGGAGGAACGTGGATCGGGAGGATTCGGGGACGAGGACTGGCTGCGGTACTCGCCGCCTCCCGCTGAAGTGGTCGCCGAGAAGACAATCTCGCGGTTTGCGTCGGAGATCCAGGGGGAATGTATGCCCGTCACCGCGCCCAATGGAGAGAGGGTTTATGCGAAACTTGCGACGGAGGAGTTGGTCCCTGGAGGAATTAGGGGAACTAGTCTAAGGATTCCCATTTCCAACCCAAACCCCAACCACAAGGGTTAGTTACTAAGTTCACTTCTGTTTCGCGCACTTAATTATTCCCCAGAAGGAAGCATGCGTTCAAAAAAATATTTATTCTCCTGAGAATTGAAATTCACTTGACTTAGTTTGTTAATATATCATTGTATTATTTCCTGTTGTTTGTCCTTCTGCAGGGCTTCTCTCAGAATCCTTTCATTTACTAACGAGGCGAGCGGAGCAAGAGGCTCTAGCAAAGGTACATATGTATATGCAGATCATTTGCATTAGTCAATAGATGATACAATGGGTTGTTTCACCGCAGCATTAGATTTTAGCTAATTAGCAGTGTCTACGGAATGCAAACAGTGAATAAAATGGTTATTTGGGAATGCTAGAAAAAGTAGCGGATACTGTTGACTGCTATTAGGAATCGGTGATCACTATCTTCTAGGATATTTCTGAGGGAAATATTTAGTCCCATGGATTAGCCCCAAAAATTGAGAACGTCTACAATTCTTTGATCCTTATGGACTTCGCAACCAATAATTACCATGGATAGTCTCAGAAATCATAATTCTACTATTATTGGAGCTATGGGGTTAGAAGACTAAATAATTTGTTATACTCTGATACCCTTTTTTATGCGCATTAGTCCCAAATCATATCAGAGTTTGTGAGAAACGGCATGAGCGTGCACGGTATCAAGAACGAAGTAGATAAATCTTGTAGAGAGAAACAAGTAACGGTGATGAAATAATCAGAGAGAGAGAGAGAGAGAGAGAGAGAGAGAGAGATTTGGCGAAGCTAACCGCAAATTCGTTAAGCATGACCTCAAAAGAGTATAAGGGATTGTCCTTCTCACGACCCTCTCGAACCTTTTAGGACTCTCAGATCCTTGCCCTATATAAGAATCTAGTGCTAAAGAATAACCTAGCCTCTAATCCTCTCGTGCACCTCTTATTTTGGATGAGTTGGTTTGTGGTTTGTGTTTTTCATGATCACCCCTTATAGCTTTATATAGTGCCCCCTAGTTCTCCAAAAGGAAGTAGGAATCCTAATCCTTGTATAACACATCTACGAGTCCTAGTAGGTTAGGATATGAGTCATCCATGTTAAGAGTGTTGATTGTATATTCTCTCCCTCTTTTAGACCATGTAGCCTATGAGGTCCATGTACTCTTCTATATATATACTCTCCCATTAATGAATAAGATGCATAGTTATGAATATCAAAATCGCTCTTCGCAAAATTCTAACATGGTATTAGAGCTCTTCAACCCTAAACTTGGCCCCCTAGTTCCATCACCACCGCAGTCATCTGCTAACAAGGCCTCTTCGCTCGGGCCGGAGCCGCGCTCACTACCATCGCTCGCCCGACGACATCCATCTTGCTCATTGCCTTCGCTCGTCTAGATCCGGCGATATCCTTTCGTTCGCCTGACTCTGCGCACTAGATCCGGCGGGATCGACTCGGCGTACCAGATCCGGTGGGATCCTTCGCTCGACGCACCAGATCCGGTGGGATCCTTCGCTCGACGCACCAGATCCGACCCTCAAACAACGATCCTCCTCGTGGGATCTGGAGCTCGCACGATCCTCCTCGCCCGACGGCGCACTGCTTCCGCCTCCTCCTCGCCCGGCGGTGCACGAGCTTGTCTTCATCATTGTCGACACGAGCTCACAATCCTCTGCTTCCGCCGCCTCCTCGCCCGACGGTGCACGAGCTTGTCTTCGCGCACGTTGCCTCCTCTACTCCCTCTGCGCCGCCTGGATCTGAAAGCGACCCTCCTCAGCTCTGGTGGCCCCTCTCAGCTCCACCGCTTGTGGGTCCTCTGCCCGGAGGTCAAGCCGCCTCGCTCTTCACAACTCTGCGCACGAGGTCGCCCTGCCTCTTCCTCCTCTGGATTCGGCGACGCTGCTCCAGCGACCTGGCTTGCTTCTGCTGCTCCTGCGACTTCGTTGTTTGCACCTGATCTACTTGAGTTGATTACTGTTGGTCTGTACTTCTGTGAATAGTACAGTTGCTTTGTACTGATGTGTGGTATGGCCAGATCTAACTCAATATTTGGGGGTAGTTCATCTCTTGTGTTCACGGACATCAAGCTCGATGGGTTGAACTACTGAGCATTCGCTTTCTCAGTCAAGACTACTCTTAGGGGTTATGGTTTGACCTCTCATTTGACTGACGATCCTCCTGATCCGAAGAAGGTTGATGTTGAGGCAGTAAAGGCTTGGCAGAAAGAGGATGATCGTGTCATGATTGGCTTTGTTTTGAGTGTTGATGTTTATTTGAGGATGAGTCTTGAGTATCATACTTCAGCCTAAATGTGGACATACTTTGAGAAGAGATATGTCCAGTCCAGTGGTGCTCTTCGCTTCACATTGCTCAAGAACCTTCATAGTATTCAGCAGCAGCCGGATCAGTCAGTAGAGGAGTATTACAGTGCTTTCACTCATATCACTGGCCCTCTAGATTCTATGACACCGAAGGTTGCCACTGCTTGCCAGTTTTGTGTTGCCAAAGATGAGTATGCTCATCAGACGCTCATGTATCAGTTTGTGATGGGACTTTGATCAGAGTTTGAGCACTCTTCCTCAGCTCTCGTGTCCTGGTGCTCATGCTCAGAATGGTGTTGCTGAGCGCAAGCACTGTCACATCATTCAGACTGCTTGTACTCTTCTCATCTCTTTTGTTCTCTCTCACTTCTGGGGAAAGCAGTCTCTACGACAGTCTATCTCATCAATCGTCAGCCCTCTTCCAAGCTTCAGGGCAAGTGTCCTGGTGAGGTCCTGTATGGAGCACTTTCTCGCTATGCTCATCTTCGTGTCTTTGGTTGTGTCTGCTATGTTCATCTAGCACCTCGTTAGCATACAAAGCTGAGTGCTCAGTCGGTTGAGTGTGTCTTCCTAGGTTATAGTCCTGAGCATAAGGGCTATCGTTGCTATGATCTCTCAGCACGTCGCATTCGCATCTCTTGTGATGTGACCTTTGATGAAGGTCGACCTTTCTTTTATCATCCTTCTACACATCACACTCCTTCCATAGATTCAACCTCTTTTTTGTGTCTACCTCCCATTCTTTCACCAGATTTGTCTTCTCTATATACACCTTCTCCACCAGTTTCACCTTCTAGTGTGTCTTCTCCACCAGCTCTACCAATTTCTAACACTTCCACTTTTCCCATTCACTATAGTTGCCGACAGAGAGTTCATTCTGATCCTCAGTCCTCCTCTCCTCCACTTGACCCTCCGGCTAGTATCACCGGCTCTGACGATCGTTCTACTACATCACGGTATGCCCTACTTGATCGTTCTTCTATTCAGGCACCAGAGAGATGGGGTTTTTCTCGTGCAGGTGCAGCAGCTGAGCCGAGTACCTATTGGGAGGCTGCCAATGTACCTGAGTGACAGTTGGCTATGACAGAGAAGCTCACAGTATTAGAGTGTACAAGCACCTGGGATCTTGTTCCGCTACCATCTGGAGTTGTTCCTATCACTTACAAGTGGGTGTACAAAGTAAAGAACAAGTCAGATGGGTCAATAGAGTGATACAATGCTCGTCTTGTTGCAAGAGATTTTCAGCAGGCTTATGGTCAAGATTATGATGAGACTTTTGCTCCAGTTACTCGTATGAACACAGTCTGTACTCTTATTGCTGTTGCAGCGGTACACACATGGACTATATCTCAGATGGATGTCAAGAATGCTTTTCTTCATGGTGATCTACATGAGGTCTATATGCACCCACCCCTCGGTGTTGAGGCTCCTACAGGCTATGTTTGTTGCCTTAGGCGTGCTCTATATGGTCTCAAGCAGGCTCCTCGTACTTGGTTTGAGCGTTTCAGTTATGTGATCCGAGCCACTGGTTTCACTCCAAGTGAGCATGGTCCTGCTTTGTTTATTCACACCTCTCAGCGGGGTTGTACTTTGCTTCTGTTATATGTGGATGATATGCTGGTCACAGGAGACGACATGGATTATGTGGCTTTTGTGAAGAAGAAATTAAGTGAACAATTTATGATGTCCGATTTGGGACCGTTGAGCTATTTTCTGGGGATTGATGTTCACTATTTTCTGGGGATTGATGTTCATTTTGGTAGTGATGGCTATTACCTCTCTCAGCATCGCTATGTTCAGGATCTGCTTGCTTGCTCTGGTATGGCTGACACACGCAATGCTGCCACACCCATGGAGCTCTATCTACAGCTTCGACCTACAAATGGTGTACTACTGACAGATCCTTCTCGCTATCGTCAGCTCGTTGAGAGTCTTGTCTATCTCACTGTCACCAGGCCAGACATTGCTCATGCTGTTCATGTACTCAACCAGTTTGTTAGTGCTCCCACCTCAATCCACTATAGTCATGTTCTTCGTGTGCTGAGATACTTGAGGGGGACTGTGTCCGGACCTCTGTTCTATGCCAGTTCGAGTCAGCTTTAGCTTCACGCTTACTCTAACTCCACTTGTGCGAGTGATCCTGCTTATCGCCGATCTATCACTAGCTACTGTATCTCTCTTGGTACTTCACTCATTGCCTGGAAGTTCAAGAAGCAGACTGCGGTGTCACGCTCTAGTGCAGAGGTTGAGCTTCGAGCTCTTGCTGCTACCACCTCAGAGATCATTTGGCTTCAATGGCTCTCGATTGATCTAGGTGTCCGTTGTGGCAATCCTACACTTCTCTTTTGTGACAATTTAAGTGCCATTCAGATGGCTAGTGATCCAGTCAAGCATGAGCTGACAAAGCACATTGGTATTGATGCATCCTTCACACGATCTCATTGTCAATAGTCGACCATCGTCCTCAAGTATGTTTCCTCAGAGTTTCAAGTTGCAGATTTCTTCACTAAAGCTTAGACTCGAGAACATCATCGACTTCATCTACTCAAACTCAGTGCATCAGATCCTCTTGACCCACCTTGAGTTTGAAGGGGGGTGTAAGAGTGTTGTATATTCTACATTCTCTCTCTCTCTCTCTCTCGGCCCATGTAGCCCATGAGGCCCATCTAACAATGTCTATATATACCATCTCAATTAACGAATAATCTGCACAGTTGTGAATAGCAAAACCCTAGTCTCAACTTTTCTAACAGCTCTGATACCACTTGTTATACTTTGATACCTTTCTTATGCGTAGTAGCCCCAGATCAGATCAGAATTTGTGAGAAACGGCACGCGCATGCACGGTATCAACAATGAAATAGATTAATCTTGTGGAGAGAATCAAATAACGACGACGAAATAATCACAATGAGAGAGAAAGATTTAGTAAAGCCGAGAAAGATTTAGTAAAGCCGACCGCAAATTTCTTAAACACGACCTCAAAAGAGTACAAGGGATTGTCACTCTCTTACAACCATCTCAAACATTTTAGGACCCTCGGATCTTTGCCCTATACGAGAATCTAATGCCAAAGAATAACCTAGCCTCTAATCCTCTCGTACACCTCTTACTTTAGATGAGTTGGTTTGTGGCTTGTGTTCTCCATGACCACCTCTTATCGATTTATATAGTGCTCTCTAGTTCTCCTTCAAAAGGAAGTAGGAATCCTAATGATTAGTATAGGAATCCTTGTAGAACACATCTTCAAGTCCTAGTAGGTTAGGATATGAGTCATCCATACTCAACATAATCATTCTATAACTACAAAACTGCACTAAGCAAGTTGACAACAGGTTCTCGCCAGGGATTAAAATCCCGGCCGGTAACCGCCGGTTACCGGCTACCGGAGGGGATCCGGGAAACGAAAAACCGGAACTACAACGTCCGGTTTAGCCAATTCAAAATTCAAATTTCGATTTTTAGACGAATTTTAAGCGAATTCGATCGAATTTCATCCGGAAAAAACCGGGATTTCCGGTAACCGGCCGGTTACCGTTCCCTGCCAGCCAACGGGAAATATGCCGGTAACGGTTACGTGATCCTTGGTTCTCGCTACTAGCCTGAGGAAGGGCCTGACTAAGCATTTTTACATCTATTTCTAGTGCCATGTTTATTGCAGGCAGCTGTAGGTGATTAGTTAAAAATATCTGACTAATCCCCTTTTTATAATGACTATGAAGGCCTTGCAGGAAAGCACAGAGGCGCAAGATTTCGAGGGTTGTTCGGTGACTACGCTAGTTACAGAACAACTTTGGGTGGAGAAATACGCACCAAATTCTTTCACAGAGCTGTTAAGTGATGAGCACACAAACAGGGAGGTAAATAGCTATTCCACTTGCGCTTAAGAAATATGTTTATAAAACTAAGACCTTCACTGCAAGAATTTCTTTGTCTTTGAGCATTTTCTATTCGTAATCAGACTTTCCAGTGCGTACTTGAACTTTTTTACTTGACATGCGTGGAGCTATGGATGTGCCTCGTTCAGGTGCTTTTGTGGCTAAAACAATGGGACTCCTGTGTGTTTGGGTCCCATATTCGGGCTACAAGTGATGATGTCTTATCCTCCTTACGTCGGCATTCTTCTACCATTCAGAAGAATTCAAGTAACAAAAATTTCTTCTCCAAGAGTAAGGGAGGTCCTGTCACGAGTCAAGATAGCATGCCCCAAAATGCTCCTGGTAGCAACTCAGAAGATCTGACAAGCTCCTTTAACAAAAGGTCCTCCATTGATAATGTACCAGAGCAAAAGGTGGGTTAGTACTACTGTCGTCTTATGTGTATGACCACAAGCTGTGTCTGTAGTAAGAACTTGCTAATTGTCAATGCAATTGAATAACCTCCTGATGTTGCAGGTGTTGCTACTCTGTGGCCCACCTGGGCTTGGGAAGACAACACTTGCTCATGTTGCTGCCAAACATTGTGGCTACCATGTTGTGGAGGTCTGAGTTTACGATTGTAATTAACAATATTTCTTGCTTTATTGTCTGGTAACTTCTTTGTCCTTCAATGTGATGATGTATAATCGTGGTGTTTAATCACACTCACACGGTCATGCCTGATGGGACTATACACCTTTTATCTGCTATCTGATTAGTGCATCAGATATATCTGTTGCTAACTTGCTATCCTTCTGAACCGCCTTCAGTTTTGTTACTATTTTAATATTTCATACACTGGAAAACAACTATTACATTCCTTTGAAACCTATGGTGATATGCTCTTTACCAACATTCCCCCAAACTTCATTTTAACATTGCCTCTTGTTAGTAATGGTCAAGTGGCTAGTGACTATTGGTCTATTGAGTCTTTAGCAGCTTATTGCTATCTCAATTCAAATGCAGATAAATGCCAGTGACGATCGTTCTGCTTCATCCGTTGAACCAAAGATTCTTGATGTGATTCAGATGAATTCTATCATGTCAGATTCAAAACCCAAGTGCCTGGTGAGTTAAGTTATGCTGCCTGATCGTTAAATCACTTCCCTCATATTCTGTTAAGTTATGCTGTCCTGTGTAGGTAATTGATGAGATTGATGGAGCACTTGGTGATGGGAAAGGTGCAGTGGAGGTTATTTTAAAGATGGTAACATCCTTATCCTCTCTCATCACCATGACATCAGCATTGTAATTTTGCTGCGTTTTTACTTATTTCCACCTTTTTAACATTAGTTTTTTTTACCAAACAAAAAAGTATTGCATTGTCTTATGTAGGTGACAAATGCTACATTCTCTGTGGCATATTTAATATAAATGCAGTACTTCGGTTCATGGATGATCGACTCTTTTTGTGCAGATCAATGCTGAAAAGAGCAACAATTCTGACAGAAGCACTAGTGCTGAAGAAAGTCAAGCCCGAAAGGCTTCCTCGAGGAAAGGTCATAAAATAGCAAAACTACTAAGGCCTGTAAGCATTGAAGCTGTCACTTGTCAATTTTCCATCAATTTAGTGCCCTTACAGTGTATTAAACCATATTACATTTATTTACAGGTTATTTGCATATGCAATGACCTTTATGCTCCAGCCTTGAGACAACTACGCCAAGTAGCGAAGTAATATTTTCTTCTCTGTATTTTGTTGTAGCCTTGCCAGTTGTAAATTCATTTAAGCTTTTCTTATAAGGATTGGTTTAAATTTACAGGGTTCATGTGTTTGTGCAACCAACGATTAGTCGTGTGGTGAACAGGTGATGTAAATGCACTTATCTAACAACAGTTACAACACTCGGGATTCATAAAAGTAGTTAGCTATGTAGCCACAGTATGTTTCGCTATGACATTTTGTTCATGAATAAGTTTTGCTTGTTTAGGCTCAAGTACATATGCAAAAAAGAAGGGTTCAAGACAAGTGCAATTGCCCTTTCTGCATTAGCAGATTATACTGGTACAATTTCTTTTGCTCCACTCAAACCATAAATATGCTTCGTATTGACGTGTAATGCTATGCACAATTCTTTGATAACAATAGCAAACCAAGATTAGCTGTTGTAGCCGATTAATGCACATGCAATATCTCATTTTTAAATGATACTTAAAATTCCAGGTTTCTTCCCCACATTTATAATGACGGAACAGTTCCTACAAATATTTCTTTAGCTAAATCTCCTAGATTGATGACCAACCAAACACCTACAGTGTATGGCTCATTGATAAATAATAATTAGGATAGTTAGGTAACAAAATTCAGCATATGTTGAAAGATATGACACAACTGTCATAGTATCTTGTTTACTTTGAACTTCCTATACTCTGCGTTCAAATTAATTGGATAGCTATATCCTATGTGTGTCAAACATTTAACTAAAAGATATTTATATGCTGATACGCTCTGGGTACCTGTTCCTAAGCTCTCAGTTACTTAGGATCCTCACTGAGTCACTGTAATGTATGCTAATCGACTTTGCAGTCTGCACAATGCTAATGCTTTCACATGCATTATCTTAATTTAGCTTTTAGTCTTTGACCCGACAATCAATTCTTTTGCCTTTCGTCGCACTGCTTCTTTTGCTTGTATTATGCACTTCTTAATACACAGATGGACTAAGTGCAAAGGCTAGTACCTGTATAGATTTGTTTTATTCATGAGATGAGTGGTTATTTATATAGATTAGACTAAGTGAACAAAGCCTCACTGCAGAATGTGACATCCGGTCATGCCTGAACACACTTCAATTTTTGAACAAGAAAAGAGAGGCACTAAACATTGTAAGTGAGCTGATTGAGATAGCTACCTGATGCTATTATTTAATGGATATAATGTTCTTTTCTTAATGGCATATGTCATGGGGCAGTCAGGATTTGATTCACAAGTTGTTGGACGGAAGGACATGTCAAAAAGCATCCTTGATGTTTGGAAACAGGTTTGATGTTTTCTTCCTGTAATGCATCCATCATACTTATTATATTTCCTTTGGATACTATCATTTGTTCAAGCAATGACTGTAAAACACCAAAGTTTCAATACTTCTACCGAAAATGAGTGCCAAAGATAAGTTCACAGCTCAAGCAACTTTACGGATGGCTGCTATCAACGTTTCATGGAAAATTTAACATAAATTATGTTTTTTCAAGGACGCTCAAAAGCTTTGCACATCATTCTATTAAGCCGAAATAAATGTAACACCAGAAAGTACATGAGACACAACGGAACTGGAAACACCCGCAGTGAAATGAGAGAAGAAAGAGGGAGGGAGGGAGAGAGAGAGAGAGACAATCATCGAAAACAGGAAGACGGTGAATAGTGTAGAGTGACCGGCAATAGACAGAAAGAGGGAAACGGGGAAAAGAGGGCTAGGGGAGGACTATTCCAGCTGTAAGGATGCCTCCAACTCGTTCGCACCCGCCATGCGCCAGTGACGGTGCTCGTCATGAATTCGCTGTAGAAGCTGATCAATAGTTGTGGTGTTGTTATTGAAAACCCTCTGATTGTGCTCCTTCCAGATCATCCAAGAGACGAGTATGACGAGGCCATTGGTGAGGAGCTCCGAGTGGAAATCCAATGGTCTTCTAGGGTAGGTCGGTCGACCAGATCGGCACAAAGCAAATCGACCCGAGCTAAGTAACGCGCCTGTCGTCACCGCACATCCGACTAGAAGGTGGTCGATGGTCTCCTGGGGATGCCCGCCGAAAACACAAACTCCTTGGTTTTGTAGTCCCCGACGTTGGAGGTGATCGACAATCCAGCAGTGTCGACGGATTGCTAACCATATGAAGATTTTGCACTTGAGTGGCGCCCAAGCTTTCCAAATTCCTTGCACACATGGAAACCTGAGCGATCCTATGAAGAAAGCCCTATAAGCCGACTTAGAAGAGTAGCAACCTGAGGTTTCCCAGTGCCAAAAAATCAAATCGATCTCTCCCTGTGATAGCTGGATTGGCTGCAGCGTATCCCAGAGCCGAAGGAATTTAGATATAGTTTGAACATCCGGTTGACCTGATATGTCTGAGAACCAAGTACCATTGGAAAGGGCTTGAGCTACCGTTCTTTTCTTCCGGATCGGTGGTTTGACCAACTTAGCAATGGAAGGTGCCAAGCTAGGGATGGTCTGTCCAACCAATGATCCTCCTAGAACAAGGAGTTATCTCCATTCCCAATCCTAATAGTAATAGATGCTTGGAACATGCCTTCCTCCGCTCGGTTTGCCCGGTTGTGCAGTCTCCCAAGGTCTTGATGACCACGTTCGTTGTAGCCATTGCCAGTGGATGCGCAGAGCCCGTCCTAGCACAACCAGGTTGTGCAAGCCTAGCCCCCCAAGATGGATAGGTCGGCACACCGAAGACCAGGCAACTGAGCAGTTTCCACCCACCACGTTTTGTGATCCTTTCCATAGAAACGCTCGACGCCTTTTGTCGATTCCTTTGACTACTGAAAGAGGTGGGTCGAGGGCCATGAAATTGTAGATAGGAATAGCAGACAACACCGACTTCACCAGAATAAGCTGGCCTGCCAAGTTTGGAGACGGTTAGCGACCTTGTCCAAGAGGGGCTGGAAATCTGCCCGGGATGGCTTCCTCAAGGAGAGGGGCATGTTACACGCTGGACTCTTGCTCTTGGTGATAGCAAGATCCTTACTCTCATGGAGAGGATGACACTTGGAGATGGGGCAAATTTTTCTTGGTTTATTTCTCACACAATGCCATGCCAACTTTGAGGGTTGGGTATACATATTTATAGGTCGCTACTCACCAAGCATATGCCAAGATGCTAGTCTAAGATGCTAACAACTTTGTCCTAGATCTTTGTGTCCTCTAAGATGCTAACAACCCGCCCTAGATTTGGTCAAGATCTTTGTCCTAGAGATGCTAACAACCAGTCAAGGATGCTGTCCTTTACAAAAGCAAAAAGGCGACAAAAAGCCGACACAGAAAGCCGACACAGAGACTTATCCAACATTCTCCCCCTAAGTCTTGTGCGTCGTCTTGTGGGAGAGTTGAACCATCCCGATCCTAGAGCAGAGCGTCGTCCTTGATTTCCATGCCGGAGGCGTCCCCAAACTTGACGGAGCCTCGAACGCCTGAGTCACGCTCGGAGAAGAACTCCCGCCGCCCGGTCATGTGGTGGGTGTCGCCGGTGTCGAGGCACCACCCGTCGGTCTTTGCCGTCGCGGAACTTTCGTAGGAGGCGTGTGCTTTGGCTCGTCAAGGTGGAGGAGAGCGTTGCGGCCGGTGCTGCGCGGAGGTAGTTCGATGCTCGCCGAGCAATGAATAGAGCCGCCGCTCCTCCTCCTCCGCTCGCGCGGCGTGGGCTTTGGCGCGTCGTGGCCGCCGACAATCCTTGGCCCGATGACGGGCTTGCGCGATTGTAGCAAGAGTCGCCCCGTCCGGCTCTTGCTTGCGGTAGCGCCGCTGGCGCCCCACGGCCATCACCTAAGACGTCCTCGCGCCGTCACTGGCGTCTTTGCGCGGCTTGCGCGCTTGCCACGCTGTGGCGCTGTCGTGGAAGAAGGCTCCCTTCTTCTCGTCACCCCGGCACCACCGCTGCCCGAGCGAGGAGGAGCTTCCGCCAATGGTGACGGGTCCCAGAGACGCTGTGGCTCATCATCGCCGACGACCTTGAGGCGACCTATCGCCTCCTCGATCGACATCGTGGAGAGGTCCAGAGACCGGATCGAGTGAGCCATCCGCTTGTACTTCTCGGGATGCAACGAAAGAGTTTCTCCACGCTCTCTCTCGCCGTAGGTGTCATCGCCGAACCGCACTCGCGGCCGCAATGCGAATGTTGAGACGAGAGCAAAGTCATCGACGTCCTCACTGGTTTGAAGGCGTGTTCTCCCGCTCCGCGCGGTGCTGCGGTGTGGATTGCGCGCAGCGGCTGCCGATGCGTCTTTGCGGCGATGGCGTCCCAAGCCTCTTTGGCGATTCGCTTGTTGGTAGCGAATCGCATCTCGGGCGGATCTGCGGCGATGAGGGCATCCAGCGCCGTCGATCTGGTTGTAGTCGACGCCGCCGACGGACGCTTCCCACATGTGCCGCACTGAGCCTCACCTTCATCGCCGCGCCCACTCGACGTAGTTGGCCTTGGCAGGGTAGGCCACCCACCGCCGGCGGCGTCCGATAATGACCGGAACCCGTGGTAACCACGGTGACGGTCCGGAGAGAGCCACGCCGCTCGTGAAGGCCGCGCTCTCTATCGACCGTCTGCCGCCGTTGTCGTCGCGCGCCTCTTCCAGAGCGCCACCGCCGAAGCGCGCCTCCTCCGAGCGCCACCGCGCGCGCCTCCTCCAGAGCGCCACCAGCCGCGGCCGCGCCGTTCGGGCCGCCAAGCTCGTGGCGGCGCGGCCGCCATCGCGCGCCGCTCGCTGTGGCTCCTCGCCGCCAGTCGAGGTTCGCGTCGACGCTATCGTCGTGAAATGGAACTCCGACGCCGCGCGCGAGCCTCGACCTCATTGTTGCCGCGACGCGCGACGCCGCCGCGCCGCTTCCGCCTCTCGCCTCGCCGCTGCCCGGCCCGCCGCGCCGACCTCGCGCCTTTTTCACGCTGCAGCCGTCTCTGCCGCCGCTTGCTCGCTGCTGTTGCTGGCGAGCTCGGCCGTCTCACGACGCCGCATGCTCGAGGCGATCGAAGGCCGAGCGCCTGCGGACATGGCGCGCCATCGGGTGTTGCGTGGAGAGAGGGTCGCGCCGACGAGCCGCGCCGTCCGGAGAGAGTGGCGTGGGATACCGAGCTGCTGCTGCTACCGGTGGGCCGCTGAGGCCGAGAAGGAGATGAGCAGGAGATGCTCGAGTACAGGATAGTATAGCTCGATACCACTTGTTACACGCTGGACTCTTGCTCTTGGTGATAGCAAGATCCTTACTATCATGGAGAGGATGGCACTTGGAGATGGGGCAAATTTTTCTTGGTTTATTTCTCACACAATGCCATGCCAACCTTGAGGGGTTGGGTATACATATTTATAGGTCGCTACTCACCAAGCATATGCCAAGATGCTAGTCTAAGATGCTAACAACTTTGTCCTAGATGTCGTGTCCTCTAAGATGCTAACAACTGTCTAGATCTTTGGTCAAGATGCTGTCCTAGAGATGCTAACAACCAGTCAAGGATGCTGTCCTTTACAAAAGCAAAAAGGCGACAAAAAGCCGACACAGAAAGCCGACACAGAGACTTATCCAACAGGGCAAGCCAAGGTATTTACAAGGAAAGGTGGCGATGTTGCAGTGAAACACATTGGTGATGAGCTGAAGCTCTTGGTCGTTGCACCGAATTGGCGAGAAGGAGCTTTTGGCCGGATTGGTGTGTAGGCCTGTGGCCTCAACGAAGAGCTGGAGGATTTCTCTGATGTCTAGCAAATCCACACTAACCGGTGATAGGAATACCGCCGCGTGATCTGCATATAAGGAAAGGCGGTGTGGTAGGCCCTGACGCCCTCCGATTGGTTTAAGCAAAGCAACATTTTTAGCAGCGAGGATCAAATTGTTGAGGATGTTCATTGCAATGATGAACAACAGCGGGGATAATGTATCCCTTTGATGAAGGTCGTGACCATGCCAAACCGGGCGCCCAGGTTGGCCGTTGACAAGAATTCGTGTGGATGACGACCTGAGCATGACACTCAGCCAAGCACACCACATTGGGCCAAAGCCCTTGCACCGAAGCATTTTGAGCAGCAAAGGTCACGACATGGAGTCGCAAGCTTGAGCGATGTCTAGCTTGAGCAGAAAGGCGGGTTTTTTTTGCTGATGAAGTAGGCGAGCGGATTGCCTGACAAGGAGGAAATTATCTTGGATGGAGCGGGCTTTAGTGAATGCTGATTGGTTTGGTGCTACTACCTTGGCTAGCGCCGGCGTGAGCCTTCGGGCAAGGACTTTAGAGAAATTCTTGGCAAAGGCGTGAGCAGCCGATCAAAGCAGAATCGTGCGCTTCCTGAGCCGCTTGCTTTTTCGGCAAAAGGGTGAGCAATGCTTAGTTGAGGAAATGGAAGTTTTTTCCCGCCAAGCGACCAATGGCATGGAAAGCCACCATGATATCGGACTCGATGATTTCCCAGCTGCATTGATAGAAGAGGCCAGTGAAACCATTTGGCCCCGGCGCCTTCTCAGAGGGCATGGACTTGATGGCTTCCCAAACCTCATTTTCGGTGAAATTAGCTTCTAGGTCTCATAGATCATGAGAAAGCATGTTGAGGAAGTTCAAATACAGAGAGTGGTCGTGACTGACTGGCCTTCCAATGAGATTTACAAAATGGTCATGAAAGGCCTCTTCTAACTCTTGCTGAGTGTGCACCCAAGAATCAGCTACCTTTAAAGATGCAATGAAGTTTCGGCGCCTATGGTGATTTGCATGAAGATGAAAGAAACGTGTGTTTGCATCCCCTTCCTGCAACCACCTGATACGTGACCTTTGGTGCGCGATTGTCCGTTCGAAGGAGCAAAGGCCAAGTAGTTCCTCTTGAGCTCCATCCTGAACCACCGCTCTGTAGGGGAGAGCAATCTTTTTCTTCGGCTCGATCAAGAAGGCAGATTAGCTCATTCACCATCCCGATCTGTTGGCGAATGCTACCACACTGGCTATGGCTCCAGCTCTGCAGTGCGTGACCTGTGGCTTTGAGGGAATCAAGACACCGCCGGGGGTCGGCTAAGGGGTCGTCACATTTCAAGCCACCTGTATTGCCTCTTGGAACCCTTCAACCCTTGTCCAGAAAGACTCAAGGCGGAAACGTTTCTTGGTTCCCATCAAAAAGGCGGTGGAAAGCTATTAGGCAATAGGAAATTGTATTTGTATATTTAGGCAGTCCAGTCAATTAGGATCAGAGATTTATTCCTGTCCTTGTATTTGTAAAACTGCCATATATAGCAAAGCAAAGAATGCCATATAATAAAGCGCCATATATAGCAAAGAAGAATGCTATATATAGCAAAGAAGAATGCCATATAATATCTGAGCGCCTCTCCCATTGAGAGTGTGGCTAATTGCCCCAATTCCATCTCTCTACATGGTATCAGAGCCAATCTGATCTTGGCCCTCCCTCCTTCCCAAACCTGCGCCGCTCTCTCCCTGAGCGCCACCCCAACCTTGCTGCGCCGCCCAACAGCCGTGCCATCATGTCCACAGAACCCTCCACCACCTCCGCCACCTCTCCAGCCATGGCTGACGCCATCAACTCAGCCGTTTGCCCCTATGCTCTGGTAAACGTGAAGACCCACATCCCCATGACCCTCGAGCTGCGACCCTCCAACTACACCAAGTGGTCCACAGCCTTCCACGCCATGTGTGACAAATTTGGGCTGCTCTCGCACCTTGCCGTCATCTCCCCTACGCCCACTGATGACGCATGGGTGCAGGCTGACTTTTGCATCCGCAGCTGGATCTTCGGCACCGTCTCCGACTCCGTCCTCAACCTCGCTATGACCGCGCGCCACAGATCGCGGCCACTCGGACGGCCATCACCGACTGTGCCAAGCTAACAAGGCGCCACGCCGTCTTCCGAAATCACGAGTTCCACTCGATGACCTGGCGACTCCATCGACGAGCATCTTGCGTGCGCATGAAGGAGGCCGCCGACAATCTTCGCGACGTCAGGCGGACCATCACCGAGCCCAACTCGCCCTCAACCTCGCTCCGCCTCAACGAAGTACCAATCCGTCGCCGACAACATCGCCGCCAGAACCTCTCACATTTCTTGCTGCGTGAACCAACTCCTCCTCAAGGAGCTGCGTCTCCAGAACGAGGACAAGGTCCGCGCCGCTTCAGCCCTTCTCGCTGCCTTCAACGGCGCCCCTGGTGGCGTCCCACCGGCCGGAGTTCAAGAAAGAAGCAGCAGCGCAAGAAGAAGAGCGCAGCGCAGCAGCAACGGCGGCCCGCGATAACACTCGGCGCGACAACAAGCGCCACTCGGGTTTTGATCCTGGATGGCGCGACGTGTCAACCCCGCGGCGCGCTATACCTCTGGGAGCGCGACGGGGCCGTTCGCGCCTGGCGACCACCCATGGCGCCCCACGCCAACAGGGTGCTCGGTGCCCTCTCTCAGCGCACACGGCGTTCGCCTCCCCCGAGCTTCTCCACCAACATTGGTGAACCGGCATGGGACTCGGCCGCCCATTGCCGCCTGCGCAGCACTGGGTATCGAGCGCCCTCGTGGGTTGTTGACTCGCGCCGCCCCACATGACGTCTTCCGATGGTATGCTCCTCGGCGCCTACCCTCCACCTCCTCTATAACGATGAGGCAATGGCACTAGCATTCGGCCACGCCTAGAGGTCACTCCATCCTACCCACCGCCACAACAAACTTCTCCTCAATAACATTCTCGCCGCCCGCCCCTCGCTCGTAATCTTTTATCCGCTCGTCAATTCACCCGTGAAAATCATTGCTCTCTTGAATTTGACGCTCTTGGTTTCTCTGTTAAGGATACCTGCACGGGACGCGTGATTCATCGCCGCAATAGTACCGCGACCTCTACACCATACCGCTATCCTCCGATGTGGCGCGCCTCACATGCTCTCTGGCTGTTTACGTCGACTCTGTGGCACAGCGTCTCGCCATCCACCCTATTGCATTAGACCGATTAAATAAAATACACGCTGTTTCTGTAATAAAGTAGACCGCTCCTCGCCATTCCTCATCAACTAGGCAAGCATACGCGTCTACCCTTGATGCCTCTCGCCTTGTACTCATGCACCGCTTGAACTAATTCATTGTGATGTTTGGACCTCTCCCATTCTTAGTATATCCGGTTTTTCATACTATTTAGTCCGCTGGATGATTACAATCACTATTGTTGGGTTTTTCCTCTCCGACGCAAACTGAGGTACACTAACACTTAGTTGAGCTCACGGCTCTTGCACAAACCCAATTTAACCTCCCTATAAATGCTTCCAAACCGACAATGGCACCGAATTCGTCAACACACCACCACCACTTTCTTTCTTCGCTCAGGCACACTTCTCCGTCTCTCCCGCCCATACACTTCCTCTCAAATGGCAAGGCGAACGCACCATCCGCACCCTCAACAACTTAATTCGCACCATGCTGCTTCACGCTTCCATGCCGCCGCATCTTGGTGAGGCTCTGCCGCGCCGCTACTTACTCAACAGCGCCCTTCCTCCTCCATAGCCCATGAGGTTCCTTCACTCGCCTCCATGGACAACCACCCACTCTGACCACCTTCGTCTTTGGGTGCCTATGCTACCCAAACCTACTGTGCCACCTCCCCACATAAGCTCGCACCTCGCTCCATTGCATGCATTTTCCTTGGGTATCCATCTTCTCATAAGGGTTATCGGTGTTTTAACCTGACAACTCAACGCATCATTATTTCTCGTCATGTTGTGTTCGATGAGACTGTTTTTCCCTTTTCCACCACCAGCGTCATCCCATTCCCTCGCTCCCTGGATTTCCTTCTAGACAACGATTCGGTTTGGTGCCTTGCTCTCATCGTTCTGCGCAGCGGAGGTCCTCTCGACGATCGCGGTTGCTCGCCCACCTTGGACGATGTGCGCCGCCACTGATGATGAGCCGGACCGCTCTTCTCTGCACGGGCGCGGCCTGTGTCCCCTAGCCCGATTCGGCTTCTCCACCGGCGGCGGGTGTGGTCACGCCCGCGCTGCCCTTCTGCCGCTCCGCTTTCACGGACCTCGATCGGCGACGACCGGCCAAATTACTCGCGCCATCGGCCGCCTCGCAAAGACGGCACCTCAGCCGAGTCCGCGGGCGCACTTCATCTCCGCCACTCACGCGCACGGGACCGGCGCCTCCCGCGTGTGAGCTACGAGGGCTTGCCGCCACCTCTCGCCACCATCGCTCTGCCGGCGAACTACGCGCAGCTACCGCCGATGCCAATCGGCGGTCGCGATGATGGATGAGTACCGAGCCCTCGCCGACAACACCACTGGCGTCTTGTTCCGTGCCCTCTGGCGCGAACGTCGTGGACGCAAGTGGATTTTCCGGCACAAATTCCATGCCGATGGGTCCTCGCCGTCACAAGGCCCATTGGGTGGTCGCGGTTTTCTCAACGAAGGCATTGACTACGACGAGACCTTGATCCGGTGGTCAAACAGCCACCATTCGACCGCTTCGGCATTGCCGCCTCCGCGCTGCCGATCCATCACCGGCGTGAAGAATGCCTTTCTTCACGGCCACCTCGACGAGACGGTCATCGCCGGCAGCCACGAGTTTCGTCGACCCGCGCCGCAGATCACGCTCTCTCTCCCGCAGGTCCTCAGACGGATCGGCAGGCCCCGCGAGCTTGGTACCGCGGTTCGCGCCTTCCTTCGGCTTCGGTTTGTCGCCTCCACCTCCGACACGCCCCTCTTTGTTCTCACCGAGGACGAGTCTCGCCTACTTGCTACTACGCCGACGACATCATCCTCACCGCCGACCCGCTCTCGCAGCGACTCATGGCCCGACTCGACCGAGTTCGCCATGACCGACTTGGGTGCTCTTCACCACTTCCCCGGCATCGCCGTCACCCGCACCTCCAACGGCTGTTCTGTCCACGACAAGACGCCGCCGATCTCCTCCGGGCGGGCATGGCCGAGTGTCATCCTACGGCAACCTCCTGACACTCAAAGCAAGCTCTCCGCCCATGAAGGCGACAAGCGTCGAGAAGGACGGCTCGAGTAAGGAGCATAGCGAGGGCTCTTCAAGATGACGACGACGCGCCCCGACCGCTTATGCGATTCAACAGTGTGTCTCTTCATGCACGACCCGAGGAGCCCCACGCGCCGATCAGCGCGATTCGCGCTATGTGAAGGGCACGCTATCCTCCGGTCTTCACATTGGCGCCGCCCATCAAGACACCGACCGCATACTGACGATCTTGGCCGGCCGCCTCGACTCCAGCGGTCCACCTGCAGCCTGCGTCTATCTCGGCGACAACACGGTCTCTGGTCCTCCAAACGCCAAGCCACGGTCTCCGCCTAGTGCCGAGGCGAATACCGCGGCCGTGGCTCACGTTGTGGCCGAGTCTTTGTTGGTCGCGGCAACTCCTTCAGAGCTCCATATTCACCGCCCGTGCCACGGTGGTCTTCGCGACAACGTCCGCCGTCTACATGACGGCCAATCCGGTCCACCACAGCGCACAAAGCATATTGAGATTGACATTCACTTTGTGCGCGAAGGTGGCCCTTGGCGCGATTCGGTCCTTCATGTTCCTTCGTCTCATCGGTTCACGACATTATGACGAAAGGGCTCCCAACGCCATCTTGTTCTGATTTGAACCACTGTGCGTCGCGAGCCTCCCGCTTGGCATGCAAGTGTATTAGGCAATAGGAAATTGTATATTGTATATTTAGGCACCCATCAATTAGGATCGAGATTTATTCTGTCCTTGTATTTGTAAATCGCCATATATAGCAAAGCAGAATGCCATATAATAAATCGCCATATATAGCAAAGAAGAATGCCATATAATATACAGGCGCCCCTCTCCCATTGAGAGTGTGGCTAATTGCCCCAATTCCATCTCTCTACAAAAGCAACAACGGACAATGATCAGACGCCGTAGATGGAAGGGCCCGGAGGAAACAATCCGGAAACCGCAAATCCCACTCCGCGGAAACAAATATGCTATCGATGCGCTCTGGGGTTGGCCTCTCCCTAGCACTTGTCCACGTGAATGACCTGCCGTTGAGGTGGATTTCCTTGAGTTCTAGGTCATCTATCACCAGACGAAAGCTACCCATTCGCCGTCTATTTAGACGAGCGTTGTTTTTGTCGCTTGCTTGAAGGATTAGGTTGAAAACTCTGAGAATCATCCAAGGACCGGTTATGCTGTGGATATCGCGAAGTTCCTGAAGGAATGCTGGTTTGTGGACATGGGGGGGGGGGGCCAAGAGGATGAGCCGCAAGGGAAGGCCACCTTGGCTGTAATGGAGTGGTCTCTTGTACTCAGAGCGGTACAAGTGACCCCACTGGAGTTCCATGCTAGCAAGATACCGCCTCTTGTTTGTGACGCTGGTAAGTAGCAGAACCCGTCGAAGGAGGGTCCAAGGATTTCCATTATGAGGGATGAGTCTATTACATCAAGCTTGGTTTCTTGAATGCAAGCGACTGGCGCGAGTGAGGCTATTACCATCTCTCTAACCTCATTCCTCTTTGCCCTACTGTTTAAACCCCTTACATTCCAGTTGATGAAGTTGTTTAAACCGTCCATGGGAGTGGTTGAACGACCAACGACCTGGGTAGCTTTGCCTAGGTGGCTGTCACAGGTGCGGGAGCCACGACGTCCTCCACAACGTGTGGACTGTTGGTAGGTAGGATCTCCGGAACGGATACCCGGAAAAGCGCCGCTAACGCTACGATGTGCTCCCGCGAGAGCTGCTTGTCGAAGAGTGTCTTGAACTTGCTGAGGGCCGCGTGGTCCTTCGAACAGCTTCCCTGTTTGAGGCCTAGCTACCCGGCTAGTAGGAGCTGCGTGCGCTGTTCTGCTGGAGCACTTTTGCGGCACGAGGCTGCTAGGTGTTTGCTGTGTCGCGGGGTGAAGTTGGGAGGCTGCTTATTGTGGTTAGAGCGTTGCACGTCCGGTAATGGCAGTAGGGGTGCCTCAAGGTGAAGTTTGGTTCGGCGAGTAGGTTAGCAGTGTGACTGCATCAACCGATGCTTGGCTGGTGGGAACAACCGAGCCGTCACTATCTTCGACCAAGCACGGGGTTGACGAACGTGCGACATCAGGTAACTCGGGGTGTTGGACGTAGCTCAGCGGGTTTAGAGGTGTCCTTGACGACCTATCCCTTCTCGAGTAGCTGGGTTGGGTTGCGCGAGCCATGGTGCGCCTGGGTGGATATGGCGCAAGTAGTTGATTGGGCAGTAGCTCGTCCTGGACCAAGTAGTGGGGGGATGGGGATCAAGGAGACAGGGTTGTATTGACCGCAGTCGCGTGAATCCCGGCAGACTCCCCATCCGGAGCCAAGACGGCCGAAGCCGCACATGGCTCATCCGTTGCAACGAGGAAGGGCTCAGAGCGGGTGTTTGTGTTGGTCGAGGCGCTAACTGGACTGAAAGGCGCAGCGGAGACATTTAAGCGTTGCTTTTTTCTTCTAGGTGCAGGTTTGCTAGCTTGCGGTGCCAAAAAGCCTTAGCGTTGACCATCCTAACGGGGCTACAGGGACAACTTTTTCCTCAGCCATCTAGGGCACCACGTGGGTCGAGGCCATTGTACCCGTGCCACGCTTGGGGCCCATCGCTGACAAAGGGGATAGCCTCCAGGAGAGTGATAGCGACCTCCCATGTCTACCCTTGCCGACACCTCCCTCCTGACCTCCGGCGAGACGAAAGGAGCCATCCACTATGCCAGGAGTTGTGAGAAAGGAGTGGCGTCGCGGACCGGAGTTGTCGGAGTCGGCATCAGGGAGACCGGCAAAGTCGGAGTCATCGCTCGACGGCGCGAAGGAAAGATATTGTTCGGTCGACGAGGAAAAATCCTCGACGACGTGTATATGAATGATGACGTTGTAGCTGAGGGCCTCCCGCGACTCTTTGGAACTAGATGGCTTCGTGAAGACTTGCTCCCCATGGTCCAAGGTGGAACCGTCTGGGAGAAGATCTGCCTCGGCAATGATCACCGTTTTTTCTTTGAGGATCGCATTAGGGTTGTAGGACCATGCGATCAAACAAAAAGCTAAAAGGTCCGCGCGTGACGTTGAAGACTCGTCGAACGCTTCAATCCAGCAGGATGGGGAGAGGACACGGTGGACAAGCTCCAGGCGTGGATCGGCAGCCCTTCCATGCTGATCTTGACTGGGTAACTGAGAGGGTGGCTCACCGCCTGAGCCAATCGTGACCACTGGCGCAGTAGGAATAAACGGGTTGTCTTGATGGGGCCGCCATTGAGAATGCGGTCTTTGCTAGAGTGGCTGTCGAAAGCAACTAGATAGTTTTTCGGGAAGAAAGGGTGCACCGAAAAACTGGCCTGAGGCAATCCCTTCTCGACCTGAATTGCAGAGCGACCTCTTGGGATGTGACCTTCGGCCTCGTCCCCTCCACACAGATGACGAGGGCTCACTCTAAGCAACACTCCATATCACGCATGACCGGAGATAGAGGAACGACACAAACCTCTTTATCAAGGCGGTGGAGGGGGTTCCCAGGGGGGAAGATGTTGTCGACATCCTCGAAGAGCGGCGGCCGGAGGCCCGTTCCCCCACGAGGAGCACCACGGGCTTCGATGGCCAATGGGGACGGTGAGCGGGCCTCTGGAGGTTGGACAGACCCACATCCTCCCTGAAGCCCGGGGGCAGGGGCTACCCTGCGGCGTTGCGGTGAAGGCGGCTGGGCTGGCTCACCACTCGCATCCGGCAAGGGGCGGCGAAGCGAAACTTTTTCTACCCTCGAGCGCGACATCAAACTTTCCCGCAGATCTCCAACGAGCGGTGGGTGTCTCGTGGCAGGGAGGGGGCTTGGCGGTTTTCTGCAGTGGACGGATGTATGACCCACGTCCTTGCAACAGAAGCACCGAGTTGGGTTCCTACATCCCGCAGCGACATGGTCGCTGGCGAAGCAGTTGAAGCAGAGGTCGATGAGGTCGCGCGGGACTTGGCGAGATGCAGGTGCCATGTGTCGGTGTGGGCGTGGGCGAGGCCTTTGGCGCCAGGAATGCCGTGGATGAACCTCTTGCCAGGCGTCCGCCTCCAGAGGTTGTGCAGCGGCGGCGCCCTTAGTGGTCACAGGAGTGCTAGCTTTGCATGAAGGTAGGCTGCCGTCGAGGAAGAGGACAGCCTTGCCCCGGGTGGTCTTGGTGGTAGGTTTTGGCTAGGAAGCAGGAGCCTTCGGGGGTAGGCGATCGAAGGCCCAGAGTGACCAGGGTCGGAGATGACAACTTGGGAGGCGACACGTGGCTCCGATACTCCACCGAGTCTGGACTGGATACGGTGGACTCAATCCACCTGCGCCCCTTCTCGGACTACCTCCCTAGGACCACTGCCCGGATATCTAGGTCACGAGGAGATCATTTGACGGGGAACTGAGCGTCGTCGTCAGAGCGGTAGGCGGCGCAGAGAGAGATGGGGCGGGGTTTAAGGGGCCGTCGTCGCCGGGGTGGCGAGAGGCGCGAGAGGAGTGAGTCAGGTGGTCAAGCTCTTCAGTGAATGTTTGGAAGTTGAGTTCTAAGTACCATATAAATACAATATTCGTAATGTCTGATTTACACGACGCTAACATTTGATCAGCCGATAATCACTTAACGGCCGTCCTTTTACCCCATCTTTAAGCATCAATGGTGCACCCAACACAAATTTTCTAGCTCCGCCACTCGCAATGCTTTCCTCACCGACGTTGGAGACTCGGAGCAAAGCCCTAAGAACAAGGGGGGTTTTATGGAGGAGGCGCAAGGGCGAGTGAAGTAGAACATGAGTTATGTTCATTGTATTAGTTTTTTTTAAATCTTAGCAAGTTTAATTGCTCCATAGATTCTGCAAAAGAAAAGACTCAAGCGAGCAGAAAAGGCTGATAGTCATTTGGGCAGACACAAGGACATTGGTTCTCTCTTCTCACTCATATCTAACCGGTAAGTTTTTTTTTGGGTTGACTTCATACTTTGTTTCTTAGAATAGGTTCACTTCATTATTCACTCATTATATTCGCAGTGGTGACTATGAGGTTACCATGGATGGGATTCATGAAAACTTCTTGAGACTTTCTTACCATGATCCGATGTTGCAAAAGACGGTATCTTACAAATTCCTGATTCTAGTTAATCACGGAGTTCGATTTTCTGGCTTTTGTAAATACATTCGTGAACTTATTGTAGTCCAAATTACCTTACAGGTGAAATGTCTGGATGTACTTGGAGTTTCTGATTCTTTGATGCAATATGTTTATCGGACCCAGCACATGTCAATTCACGGTAGCATTCTGACTGTTTTTTGCCTTTCCTTTTATAGATATTTGACTAACTTACAGAGTTTAACCGTATACTTCAGCATATCAACCTCCTATTGCCATCACTATAAGCCACATGGTTGCTCAAGTTGAGAAGCCAAATATTGAATGGCCAAAAGCTTCGCAAAGGTAATTCTTCCACATCTATAGATTGTAGCTATACATTGGTGGGGTTAATGTGGATATGTTTTTTAGGTGCCGAGCAATGCTTTTGGAAAAGAAGGACGTACTGAAGACCTGGCAAAATCGAATGTCACCGCTCATTTCAAGGCATCTGTCAGTAGAATCTTTTGTTGAAGACATTGCTTCCCCTTTCTTACATATTCTTTCTCCATTGAGTTTGAGACCTGTAAGTTCTAACTCACCGTAGCTGTACCAATCCTTGATTTTGAGACTTCCTTGCTGGCATAGTAATTTGTTTGCTCAAATTTATTTTGGTTTCTAAGATGAAGAATCAAAAGGATTGTATGGTAAAGCTATGTCTACAATACCCCTAACCCAAAAAGTTCTGCAATAGTTCTGCAATACACACACAAATGAAGGATGGAATGAATACCTTAACCAATCTACCTAAAACAATGTGTAACTAAGAAATGGGCCTAAGTTCCCTATAGAACCATATGTCAATCCAAGTTTACTATTTTGCAACTTATGGTTTCTAAATGGTATTGCAACTTTCTATAGAAATATTTGTATATTTTCATCCCTGTTAGGTTTCTAACAATACATGATCTCTTCAGGTCGCACTGAATTTGCTGCCAGAGAGAGAAAAGGATGAACTTATGCAGCTAGTTGATACTATGGTTTCTTACTCAGTTACATACAGAAACACAAAGTTTGGTTCTCAAGAAAGGACAAATGGATCTATAGTGTCTCCTGATGTTCCTTCACTTTCTCTTGATCCTCCAATCAATGATATTATAAACTTTAAGGTTCTTTTTCAGTATTTTTGTTATTTTATTTCACACTTTTTGTGCCCTTCTCCCTGTACCTGACAGAGCTGTTGGTGTCAGGGCAATCAATCCGAGCACACTGGTCTCTCTTTGGCCATGAAACAGGTCTTGGTGCATGAGGTGAGTACTAGTTGTGACTTCTATGTTTGGATCCCTGTAGTTCTATCTGGCTTGCCACCTTTACAATTCCTTGTCTGACTTATGCAACTTCATTACTCCCTCTGTTCTTTTTGAAGTGACGTTTTTGACTTTTCACGGTTTACGAGATGTGACTTCGGTTGTTACTTTTTGTAACTTTATCTTATTGTATACTAATAAAATTATAATATTATGAAAGTATTTTTAACGCCAAATCTAATGATATAGTTTTCATGTAGCCAATCTAAATATTTTTGAACATATTAGTGGTTGTAAAGTTTGACGACACATATTCTCGGGTGTCACTTAAAAAAGAACGGAGGGAGTAACTTGAAAGCTAAAAACCAAGTATCAGTAATTTTTGTTTCTATGCAATACTTTCCAGGTGACCATTCATTGTTCATAATTTCTTGGCAAATTATGTTGAACCTGTATGCATTAACTGACCAAAGCATCTTGCGTTGCTATCAATAAATTATTTGACAGTGATTGTATATGCAAGCCGCCCTCATCTAGTTTTTTCTTTATACTGTTTCTCTTGAAAAAGAACTTGTTTTACACCTCCATATAAAGCTATCTTGGAATACTAAAGCTGCAAAGCATCTTATGTAGTTTATCTTTCTTTCCAATCTTTGTTCGCTGGCCTCTTTGATTCCCTAGATTGTGGCAGTACCAACTGTATTACTGCCCACCAATGTACCTAATTCTTTTTTTTCGAGAACATGCAAGAAATTTGCATGTCATTCCATTAAAAAGAGACAGAAGGTACAAATCAAAAGAGTACAAGGGGTTGGCAGCCAACATCACAACTCCAGAACAGGCGACCACGACTAATGAACCAAGGAAACTAAAAACTAATCGCCGGTGAACAAAAAGAGAAACGACCTAAGGAAAAAGACTACTTTTGCAACAGCTACCTCAACTGGCTTGCTCCGGCTAGACTCCATTGTCCACACCCCTCTTTGATCGCTTGCTCTTATTGAATCATCGTCTTCTGGTCATTGTTGAAGACCCTGTTGTTTCTCTTCTTCCAAACCATCCAAGCAACCAAAATTACTAAGGAGTCAAAGTCCTTCCTTAGCTGTTTGGGGAGTTGGGATCTAGCTTGAAGCAACCAATCATCGAATCTGATCGGGCCGTGTGGCACAAGGAGAGGCAGCCTAATCCAGGAGAGAATCGATGCCCAAACTTGAGCAACAATGGCACAGCCGAGTAGGATGTGATCAATGCATTCTTGTTGGTGCAAGCAGAATACGCAATGTACCTAATTCTTACAATCTAGAGTAGGACAAGATGGTCTTCAGCAGCAGCACTTGTTTTGAAACATGCAAACAATTAACGAGATCTACATCA
This sequence comes from Ampelocalamus luodianensis, assembly GCA_036346255.1. NCBI lineage: Eukaryota > Viridiplantae > Streptophyta > Magnoliopsida > Poales > Poaceae > Ampelocalamus > Ampelocalamus luodianensis. Next base: position 16,555,921 of record CM070622.1, on the reverse strand, counting down.
TCATTCTGGAGTTTTAGAATTAGTGGATGCAGTAGGAGTCTTGCTATGTATATAGAGCGGTTACTTCCTTTTCATTGGGAGACTGAGCTTTTAGTATCTGTTATATTTGTCAACTTCATTTTATCTTATTCTGTATTAAAGCTGACTACAAACAGTGAAGTTGAAAGTGCCACATTATCACAATCTCTCCCTACCAGTTTTTTTTTATCGGGAGAATTTTTTTAATGGGGGGTCCGATACAGCCGAGAGAACCGAAAATCGGAAAATTGCGGCCAATTTCGGCCGAAAGTTTCATTTTTTTTTTGAATTTTTGGATTTTAATTTTTTTAAACAAGTCAAATTCGAACAAAAATCATCAACTGAGCTAGTTAGCATGGTAGCAAGATTCATATTATGGGCTTGTATTACTTCACTCATTCATCAACTGAACAAAATTCAAGCAAATCTGATTTTTTTGGACAAACTTCACCCAAACTTCAAAATTCGCCACCGATTTGCTAGCCTACCGGGGGGTGGGGGGGCGATAGCAGCGATATCGGTTGTATCGGCCGATAGTGTAATCCCTGCTCCCTACCGTCCGATTTTCATCTAATGGATATAAATGCACACAAACAAAGCACAATAGAAAAATCTAGAAAAGTGCAATCCCATAGAAATATCTAGATTCTAGAACTTGCTATACATACAAGATGGATTTCATTCGTCAACTAAACAATGCATGATGCATATAGAATATTTGATCGTAATATATTTTTTTCACAGTCAAGGCTTCTTACTTTACTAAAAAGAATGAAATTTCTGCAGCAATACGTGGGCACAATCCTAATTATAACTATACTTGACTACCACATATTGTTTTTACTCCAATATTTTTCTCTTAGTATAATCTCCTCTATTAGCAGGAGCCTTTCATGTTGGCAAATTTCACATTAGGAAAAAAAGGAGATTTTGTTCTCATTATTGTCAATGCATGTTTGTTTTTTGCAGGTAGAGAAGCAAAAGATCATAAAAAATAGTGCAGGCAAATTGCTGAACCAAACTAATGAAGGAGATAGGAGTGAAGTTTCGTCAACTATAAGCCAAAAAGCAGCAGCTGATTCAAATGCTTCCACATTGGGTTCTTCCAAGGGTAGCTCTAAGCGCAATTCAACTACACTGCAAATGCAATTAAACTCAGCCACAAATGGTGGTAAAGATCCTACACCTGCAAAGAAGCACTCCAGTCGTGCAACTAATTTCTTTGATAGGTAATGTAGCAATGATCATTTCATTAGGCGCCAATTTGCCATTATGATTGCAAGACATTGAATGTAAAGGCTACCTATTTTCCTTTTACAAAAAACAGGTTTAGGAAAGAAAGACCAGTGGATGAAGATACTCATAATGATGCAAGGCAGAAAGGAGCAACAATTCAGAGGGACTTGCGTCCACTGATCTTCAAATACAATGAGGTGTGTTCATTGCATATTCATCATGATACCGCAGTCTCTCGTGTGACCAACATTTGGATTCATGTGTAATTATCTTGTTGCACGCATTGATATAAATAGGAAAGCAATGTCAAACTTCGCCCAATTCTTAAAATTCATATCGCATTAACATAGACGCACGGGAAACCTGCATGACCCATGGAACTTAGTAGAAAGAAACATTAGTAGTAATATTATAAATTACCATTGGCACATCATGTCCTATAAGTATTGCATTACGTTTATATGTTTTGAATATAAGTGTAACGCAGATTGCTAAGAGAAAATCAATGCTAGAACAGTGTTGCTAAGAGAAAATTATACTAGCTCCATTACGCAAATTGCTCTAAAGCAACACGCTCCTTTATATGGCTTGGATGCGTTTTTCTCTGGCCATTATCTTACTTAGGTGATTTTGTGCAGGGTTTCACAAATGCAGTGAAAAGACCAGTGAGAATTCGCGATCTTCTGCTCTAGCTATGTTCGTTTGGTTCCCTGCACTTTGTAATGCGAAGTTATGTTTTCCTGTATATTCATTGTATTATGTACATTTCGTAGAATATATTAAGCTATTAGATGGATCAAATCTAAAATACAATTATTTGCAATGGCCATATATATAGTTTTCTGTAACTGGTAAGACAAGGAAAACCGTGAACATAATAATGGGCCCAATTCTCATACTAAATTTATGCAGATGGTGAACCTACTGCTCCATGAACTAGCAACACCAACATCGCATGTTCCATGAAAAAAAAACACCAACATGAAATATGATTATTATACCCTGAATGATGTGAATATACTCTCTCAGCTGGAGGGATGTATCATGTTGTAAAAAGTGCAAACTATACCATGATCCGTTTGGTTAGCATCTAGTCATTCCTTAAAAAAAATTAACATGTAAGTCGACGTTCAGCTCGGTTTTAGCTGGTCTAATCACCATTCACCACTGTGATTTGAGCGGCTAAAAAGCCTTGTTAGAGTTGACGCTGTAACAGTGCGCCGACGCGGGTCGTGGGTCTGGGTGGGCATCCTGGCCGACATATGGTAGCAGTATAAATCATTAGATTGGGCCGGGCCGACCCACTACCTTATTAGCCGGACGTGGCTGGCCCACGCTGCGTGTCATCCAGTCATATCCTTGCACTGAGCCTGAACTGAAGTCTGAAAAATCGTCGCCTCGTCAGACAGCACGCAGCACGAGCAAGAGAGAGTGGTGGGTAGTGGGTACCAAGGCTACCAGCATCGATGGAAATCGCCGCCGCTGCCGCCGGCGGCCGAGGAGGAGGCAGGAGTGGCACGGTAAAACAGCTAAACGTGGGGGGCAAGCGCTTCGCCTTGGAGGCAAGTTCCCTCTCCCTCTCCCTCTCTCTCGATCCCTCCCCAACCCCAATCTTCGTGGATCGCGACCCCGCCCTACTGTCCGCGATCCTCTCCGCCATCCGCGCCCCCTCCTCCGCGCCGGCCTTCCCCGCTCGCCTCCTCCTCGACGAGGCCCTCTTCTACGGCCTCCACGCCCAGCTCCTCGCTGCGCTCTCCCCTCCGCAACTCCTCGGCTTCTCCGCCTCCCTCGCCTCCACCCTCTCCCCAGCCTCCGAGCCCTTTCCCACCGCCCTCGCCGCGCACCACGACGGCTCCCTCTGCCTCGCCCATGGCGCCGGTCAGCTCACCTATTACTCCCCCGCGCTGGACCATATCGCCACCTTCCGGACCCATCTCCACCGCGTCACCTCTCTCCGGCAGCTGCCCCTCAGCCTTGCCGTTGTTGGGTCCAGCTCCTTCCCTGGGCTCCATGTGTACGACTTCCTCGAAGGCCGGCACGTCGCCTCTGTTCAATGGTCAGACCCCACCGACCCTCGCGTCCACAAGGCGAAGGTCATTGCCATTGCCGCCCGTCCTCCTGCTGATGCCGCTGATAATAATTCACCGATCTTGGCTACGTTCGAGTGCCCGCACCGGGAGAACTGCATCCTGGCGGTTGACCCTGTAACTCTGAAGCCCACACAGGAGATTGGCCGGCAAAGCGGGAGTGCGGCTAAGTCGTCGGTTCCAGGTCGAGTAGTGCACCTGCAGGAGCTTGGGCTGGTGTTTGTGTCATCTGTGAGCTCGGGGGCATTTGGCTACTCTGGGTACATGAGGCTGTGGGACATTCGGTCTGGGGATGTGGTGTGGGAGACAAGCGAGCCAGGGGGAGCTGGAAGAAGCAGCCGGTTTGGGGATCCATTTGCAGATGCTGATGTCGATGTTAAACAGCTGACACTATACAAGGTGTGCTCAAAGTCTGGAGATATTGGAGTTGCCGACCTGAGATGCCTTGGTAATGACCCATGGGTGTATATGTCGTCTGGACCGAGAGGGAGTGGAGGGGGCCATGGCAGTGTTCTGCATTGCTTCAAGTCCCAGGTGTTTGTCAGCCGGAAGGACGGATTGGAGGTTTGGTCCCGACTAGGAGAACAGAGCTATGACACAGGCAACTCGGCGGAGCAACCGAGAGCAAAGGAGAGACTCAACAGAGAAGGAATTAATGAAAATAGTTTTAGGAGCAACTATATGGATACAGAAGAGGATGCTAAACGTGGGATGATACTGATGATGGAAGGGGGTGGAGACCGCTTGTTTGTGACCAGAGAAGAAATGCAAGGTGTGGAAGTTTGGGAGAGCTCCCGCCTGGCTGGTGCTATCTCTCTCTCATAGCAGTTTTTTCCCCCTTACGAACATGATTGATCATACAGGAGGGTCTGTAAAAAGAATTGAGATTGCATTTTCTAGTACAGGATCACATTCATGTTCTCTTTGCTCATTTCATGCACAAATTCAGCACTGAAAATATGGGTCTTCCTTTGTAATCTGTCCTCCAAGACATGATGTGGTAAAGTTACATTTCTTGTTTCTGCAAAAGTGCAGATGCATTTCATGGCAAGCACTAGATTGAAGTAACCTTCTTTGATATAAATATATTTTCCTAATCCCTTAGCACCAAGAACTTAGCTTTATACAAGCCCTGGCATCCTCAATGCAGTGCAATATACTACATCCGTTCTTTTTTACTTGTCGTTTTGGACATCGACGCGGTCTCCAATACACGCCTTTGACCATTACTTTCCTAACTATATGTTGCAAAAAATTATAAAAAAATATAATGATGTCGAAGTACTTTCGATGACAAATCTATTCATATAATTTTAATGTGACAAATCTAAATATTTTTCTAGGAATCAACGGTCAAAGTTTCAAAATGGTGACTGCACGCATTCTAAAACGTCATCTATTTGAGAACAGAGGGAGTAGTTATGTAGCTTACTTTGTAATTATCCTGCCAGAGCATCATGAGCTGAGACCAACTTATCATTCTTGTCTTGTTATATGGATTAGTAAGATTAGATATTGCTGATATCAAAATTAATATTTTCCTATGTTTTTCTTTCAGAATTTATTGGTCATGACTTATGAGATTATATATTGTGCAAAAATGTAATTCAGAAACTCGGTATATCAGATTTCAGATCATACTAATTGAAACAGTTCTTAATCCTTTATTTGGACAAGCCCATAGAGTAGAAGCTACTTGTGTATTTTGTTGATTATCTGTTCTGTTTGACAACATCACCCAAGTGATTTGTTCTTCCAATGTAATTAACCTGCAAGGCTAAGCTTGGTATGCGATGAAGGCAATCATGTTTTGATCTCCAGTTGGCTCAGCTCATCTAAGGTTTATGGTGCTATATTGTAACCTTACAGCCTGAAGATTTAGTCTCTATATCACACATGTCCTCCTGTGTCTAGCTGATAAGGAGCATAGGCTACCATACTTGAGGAAATTGCAGGCAGAGAAATTCTTAGGGAGCCGCCATTTTGAATTGGTTTTTGTTTTCTATAAAACAAATTGGAACATTAGGGAGACCATGGGGCAGACATATAAGACATTACTCCTGCTAGGTGTTTTAGCTCGTACAGCTTAGGCATATTCTATACCAGTTGGTGATATAGCGATGAGGAAACTAGGGAAATTTTCTTAAAAGAATGCTACAACAACTGCTGTCAGTAAAATTATCACAAGCAGGTTTACAACTCTGGAATCTTGTCATGATCATCTTCTGTGACAATGTCATTTTCAGAGAACATAAGCCTTTTTGAGGGTGAACCTACTAATCATCATGAAAGATACATCAACTAAGCATCATAATAGGTATCTTCCTCTTCAAAGGTTAAACTCAGCCTCAACCTTATCCTGTGAGTTGTGGCCTTTCCTTTGTTGCTGGAGTAGGTTCCTTTGAAAGTGCAAATTCAACCACCAACTTATCTTCAAACTTGCTTACAATCTTTTGCTGGCCAAGTATGCTTGAGCATCTATCATGCTTTTCCAGTTTTGATGTTGGTTTGCTGAAATTCGTGTATGTGCCAATAATTTACGCTGTTTGTTAGGATGCTTAGATTCCAAACGTTATGTATTGGTACAAATGAGTTATTGAACTTGGACTGGTTTTTGTGTTACATCAAAACTGAAATCCACTGATTCCAAAAGGTAGCCTTCGTCCATATTTAAAGCTTCATTTCATATAGTAAACATTGCCACCAAAACAGTATTTGCAACAACATATTAGTACTCTCTGTCACAAAAAATGTGGTTGTTTTGGTCATCGACACGATTTTCAAAATGCAACTTTGATCACTAATTTCTATTATAATAGATTTATAAACCTAATAAATTATACTTTTATGAAAGATTTTTTCGAGACAAATCTATACACGCTGTTTTCATGTGTTCAATCTAAATACTAAGGAGTACTATATATGTTTTCTTGGTAACATCAGTACAGTCTAGTTGGTAGTGTGGTTGTGTCAAGAGAACTTATATCAGATAACCCTTAGAATAATGCAAAGAAAGAGACAACAACAAACCTGTAGGCTTTATGCACTACTATGTTTTCATTGCGTGATGAATTTTGTAAGAATCCTGTTTTCTTCTTTGAGCTTTAGAACTTTGATGTCAGAAAAAAATGCAATGATACATGATATCTGGTAGTGGTTCCTTTTTAAATTTTTAGATTAGCATCAGCATATGATAATGGGGGTCGTTGACTAATCTCTAGTGGTAATGTCCATATGTGATGCATCGATACTTTCTTTGTGGCCACGTTAAAAAACCAAACTGTGATCCATTAGAGCTCAGAAATGTTGTTGCTTCAATGCTGGACTTATTTGATGCTGTTTATTTGCAGCTCCAAATTTGTCTACGCACCTGCTGCACGTTATATTTGCTGGGAATCTCTTTTGAGATTTGATATATGGCCTTAATGGTTGTACAAAGTAGAAAGGTGGTTGTGTTCCAAATAGGCTGGTGTGACATATCGTTTTATGGGCCACCGGATATGGTACTGTATCATAAACTAACAGGTGGAGATTGCCTGTATATTGTTGTGGGTCTGTTGATTGTACTTCATTCCATATCGTACTTTGACCTTTATTATCTTGTTCTTATGCTTGGAGTTGGAGGTTAAATAGGGCCGTTAAATAGTTCTTCATCCTATGTTCCTGTGACTAGTACGATCATCAATAAAATTCTTGGACTCTTGGTTTGGTTGCTACCTTTTGTGTTTCATGATGAGGTCCTGGGAATCACAGAATCTAGTGTCTCCTTCAAGAGTTGTATGCATAGGCTCAAGTGTTCCTTTTGTGTCAGAACATGGCAAGGAGAACCATAAAGCAGTCGCTAATATTCCATTTAGGAAAATAAATATATTAACGGTACATAGCCCACCATGACATCGTGATGACACCGATTCTCGAGAACTCCGGTCTGTCTTGTGTAAGACGCAGGTTTGAGATGTAACACTTGCTTTGTAATGTGTCAGATTCCAGACACTTGAGTACGTTGTACCTGGATGATTACGCCGCGGTGGATGTGGCTTCCCATCTGTTTTAGCCGTGTTGAGGCTCGAGACACATAGAACCGCGCCATTATGCCGAAGGAGCGTGATAAGATCCACATCGACATCTTACTTATCCGCCCAGCGGCCCTCCTGAAAATGCACGTATTTTATGCCAAATCCAGCCCGTTTTGTCGTGCGGTGAGACGAGCACGGAGCAAGGGGATCTGCACGGTCAGGCTGCCGCTGCACGTTTTGCCCTTGTTTGGAAGCGAGGCAGGGGCAGGCGTATCCTGTCTCGCCCTCCGTCTCTCGTCTCAGCGCGGCTACTGTCCGTTGCCTCGTTTCTCTCTCTGGGGTTTAGCGGCCAGAGGGGAGGGCAGAGGGCAGCGCGGCAGGACCGCATGCTCCCTGCTGACGACGAGTCCGTTGGGCAGAGTAAACCAGTTAGTTTTATCTCTGCTCCTGTAGATGAATAATGGAGTGAGATGAGACGTGATGAATAATGGAGACGGGGAGAGGGGACACGAGTGCAGATCAGGCCTATGAACAATGATAGCTCCCCCCAAACCTACACATTCCAATCCAGTCCTGCCCACCGACGAGCCTCGGCCTCAAGCCGATCGCTAGCACGTCCACCTCGGTCGTTCTCTCTCTCTCTCTCTCTCTCTCTCTCTCTCTCTCTCTCTGCAAGTCCTGCATCTCTATCTACAATCTCTTCAGTGTGATGACGAATGGCGCTGGGAAGAGTAGAGTACTGGCGTTGTCCCTAGTGCGTACAATTCCGACCAGGAGCAGTAGTGCAGTACTCCACACTGCGCTTTGCATAATGCATATAGCTGCAGTGCATTGTTGGAATTTTTCCTGCTCCTTTGCTCTGTCACTGGCCTTTGCTCTGTTACTGCTTGGTTCCAGGGAAACGCTTGGTCCTTTTGCGCTGTGAGACCTGCTGGTCCCTGATCTCGATGTAACACGCACGAAGCAACATCTTCGCTCGAAGTCGCTCGAAGCAGCGTCGCTCGGCTCTCTGTTGGAATTCACGTGATGCACCCGCCTGGCAAAAGCTGTGCCCTGCCTCGGTACTTCCTTCGTGCTGAGAAAAACTGCCGAGACAAAGCGAAACGCAAAGAACACAAACGATCGAGTTAAGTTTTCTTTTTCTTTCGGGAGCACCAAACGTTGGTCCTCTTTTTGGATTTTCATGTATATTTATACTCAAAAGTTTACAGGATTGGAATCTGAATAGACTCCATCTTTAACTCGGACTCCTACCAAAATTAGCAACTCTTACAAAAAAAACTAACAGAATTTACCCAAAAACAATATTAAATCTATCAATCACCCTCTTAATTTTGTTTCTTCATCTTGATCATACCAGTCTTCTCTCTCATTTCTAAGAACTTAATCCGCCCTAGCGGCTTCATTAAAATATGAGCGAGTTGATCTTCTGTTCTGATGTGATTAGCTATTATCTTTCCTTCTTCAACACATTTCCGAATGAAATAATAGCGAGTATCTATGTACTTGCTTTTGTCATGATAGATTGGATTCTTGCTCAATGATATCGCCGACTTATTATCAACTTTGAGTACAAACCTGCTCACCTCCTTTTGTGTGAGATCACCAATTAGGCGTCCCGGCCAAATCCCTTGACATACCGTAGTGGTAGCAGCAATATATTCTGCTTCACATGAAGAAAGTGTCACTACTTTCTACTTTTGTAACTGCCAACTCATCATGCTTTTCCAAAGCAAGAAAAGTACACATGTTGTACTCTTTCTGTTATCAACATCTCCAGCCATGTCGCTAGCACTATAGCTGACCAAATGGATTTCTTCTCCTTCACCGCTTTCATAGTAATAGCCAAACTCCAGAGTGCCACACACATACCTTTGTATGTGCTTAACTGCTGCCATGTGCTCGCTTGTAGGAGACTCCATAAAGCGACTCACATACCCAACAATGTAAGCGATATCAGGTCTAGTTTGCACTAAGTATCTCAGATTTCCAACGATGCTTCTGTAGCATGTGGCATCAACTGGTGGGCTGTTACTAACCTTACTTAGCTTCAGGCGAGCCTCCATTGGGACTTGGCAGGAATTGTAGTTCTCCATGCCACACTTCTCAAGAATCTTCTCCGCATACGCTGACTGGGTCAGTGTGATACCCTTTCTAGTTTGTTTCACCTCTATCCCGAGGTAGTAGCTCAAAAACCCCACATCTGTCATTTTGAACAGATTCATCATCTCCTCCTTAAATCTTGCAATCTCCTGTGGGTGTGTGTACCTGTGACAATTAGATCATCCATATATATGCCCACAATTAATATTGATGAATATATCCCTCTTTTGTGCACGGCATGTTCGGATTGGCTTTTTTCAAAACCAAGTGACGTAAGAGTGCAATCCAGCTTTATGTTCGAAGCCCGAGGTGCCTGTTGAAGCCCGTACAACGTCTTTTTTTTTTATCTCAATGCTTTATGCGGGTTTGCACCATCAACGAAACTAGATGGTTGTGCAACATATACTTCCTCCTCTAATTCGTCATTAGAAACGCTGATTTAACGTCCATATGATGCACTTGCCACCCTTCATGAGCCGCTAAAGCAATGAGAAGTCTTACTGTCTTCAATCGGGCAACTAGAGCGAACACCTCGAAATCCACTCCTTGTTTCTGTACGTACCCTTTCGCCACAAGCCATGTTTTGTGCTTCACAATAGTACCACTGGGATCTCTTTTCACTTTATAGACCCACTTCAGCCCGATAGCCCGAAAACCGTTTGACAAGTCTGCGAGTTTCCAGGTATCGTTGTCCACAATGGAGTTGATCTCCTCCTGCATGGCTTGCTGCCACTGCAAGTGCTGATTTGCTTCCTCAAAAATTTTAGGTTCTTCTGCTGAGCCGAAATACAATTCTTCTTCTGTTTCAATGGGATTAGTTTGATCACAAATCTCGGACAAGCTTCTGAACTTTGGAGTCTTGTCTTATTAGCTCCTGCTGGAGTCTCTTCTTCTTGAAACGCAACATCTGTTGTAGATGGGCCCCGGCCAAGAGAGCCAGCACCAACCAATCCAGCATTTACTCCCTGCTGCCGAAGGGACCTGCCACCTAGACCTCCCGAGCCATCTGCATATGCGTAGGGTCCACTGCCCTCAGCAGCGTGCGCACTGTCTGGACCTCTCGAGCCGCCGCCTACTAGGCCTGCATGCGCGTGGGGCCCACTGCTTGGACCACCTGAGTTGTTGCTTGCTGCGTCGTCTACATGCGCGCCTCCTGCGCCAGCATGTGCGTGGGAAACATCTTCGGGCGGCGAGACCTCCTGTCCGTAGGACCCCGCGGTGGAGGTAGGAGCAGTTGTGTCTGCATCTTCGCCTAACACTGGAAAAGAGAACCAACTTTGTTTGCATTGTTCCATACCTGGCTCGTTTCTCCAGTTCCACACCCCATCTTCTTCAAAAACAACGTCCTTGCTGACATGAATTTTATGTGTTTCAGGCTCAAACAAATGATGGGCCTTGCTGCATGGTTCTACTCCCAGATAGATCATCCGCCTACTCCGGTCATCAAGCTTCTTGGTGTAGGTATTCACTTTTGCATGTGCAACGCAACCAAACACCCGTAAGTGTGCCAGCCTTGGCTTTTTTCCTGGCCATGTTTTAAATGGGGTGACATCATCCAACACCTTCGTTGCAGCTCTATTGAGGATATAGACTGCATGTCATACTGCTTCACCCCAAAACGTTCCTGGGAGGGACTTGGTCTTCAAAAGACTGCGTGCCATTGCCATCATCGTGCGATTCCGTTGCTCTACAACTCCATTTTGCTGTGGTGAGTATGGAGCTGTGAGGTAGCGCTTGATCCCCTTTGCTTCACATATCGCCTCAAATTCCTTGGATAGGAACTCCCCTTCACGGTCTGATCTGATGGCCTTTACTTTTTTTTTTATCAGTTTCGTTCTCAACTTGCACTACAAATTTCCAGAGTGCAATTTTTGCATCTCCCTTCTTCTTCAGCATGTACACCCACATAATCATCCACCAAAAGAAAGAAATATCGACTACCTGCGTTAGTGTGGGGTGTGATCGGGCCACATAGATCCATGTGAACCAGCTCCAACGAGCGTGGTGCCTTGTCCTTTGCCTGCGCCGAAAACGGGCTCCTTGCTTGCTTTGCCACTAGGCACCCCTCACAGATCTATGAGTGGTGGTTGATCTTAGGTAGCTCGGTCACTATCTCTTTGTCAGCCATCTGTTTCAGGGACTGAAAGTTCATATGCCCAGTCTTGCATACCATAACTATCGTAGTGAGAAGACTAGATAGTAAGAAGTGGAGACCCTTCGTGCTGAGAAGACGAGGAGACTTAAAAGGGGCTCGGTTGTGACAAAAAAATTGTTCTCCCTTGGTTACATGGTGGAGGGGCTATTTATAGCCTCCCGACATGGCATCTAAAAGTACATGTATACCCCTAGCAAAGTACACTAGCCCTAGGGGCTGCAGGGTCTTTTGTGCGCCCTATGCGTAGCCTCCGGTGCACGGTGTGTCCTCGTGGACGCGGTCTATCTTGGGGGATACACCCGGTCCACCGTTCCTGCGGACCCCGTGCCCTTCGTCGGTCCTTTGTTGCCTTCTTTGGAGGGTCTCCTTGGGTCCTCCGGAGGGTCTTCAGGACCACTCCGGGGGTCTTCGGGATCCTCCGGGGGGTCTTCGGGACGGGACCACTCCGAAGGGTCTTCGGGACGGGACCACTCCGGGGGGTCTTCGGGATCCTCCGATGGGTCTTCAGGGCATCCTCCGAGTAAGTCTTTGGGAGACCTTTCGCTGCTGCCGTGCTTCGCCGGGTCGTGGGGGTCGGTGGGGCGTCCGTACGACAATAACCACTTTGGCTCCTCCAGGCTGCTCTTTAGACAAACCGGCTTACAAGTTTTTAGAAAAACTTTGTACAATCGATTCAGGGATCTTTTCACCTTTATCAACAGATCAGCGTTTTTGTCATAGACAGACAAAAACTCATCCTGCAGCTCCACCCTACACCCTTCTTCCGCTAGCTGCCCGAGACTAAGTATGTTGTTACACAAACTCGGTATAAAGTAAATTTCATGCAGCAACTTCTGATCACCGTTCTTGCATTATAGCAGCATTACTCCTTTGTCTTTTATCTACACTGTGGAGCCATCGTCAAACTTCACTTTGCCCGAAATCTTCTCATCAAGCTTATGGAACATGGAGCGATCTCTCATCATGTGATTGCTTGCTCCATTGTCCAAGTACCACAGATCAGAGTGATCGTGGCTGCCTCCCTCCGTTCGTAGTTTAGAAACTATGTTCTCCTCATTCAACATCATTATGACCGGCGCCTCTTGGACACATAAGGAGAGAAGCAGTATTGGCTCATCGTCTTCACAGGCTCGGGTGCGGTTTACCTCCTTGGTCTTCTTTTTTTGCTTCGGCAATCCGAAGTGAAATGCCCGTACTTGTTATAGTTGAAACATTTTATGTGACTACGGCACTCCGACACGTAGTGTCCGAATTTGTCACATTCAAAATACTTGACATGTGACTTATCACGGTATCTATCACCACCGCCATGCCCAGACTTATCTCCACGTCCACCTCTGCCGCCTCGGCCACTCTGGCCGCCTCGCCCGTGCTCGCGCCCACGCCCGCGGCTACTTGATTAGCCACGACTGTCTTTCGATGACGGTTCCCTGTGAAACTACCTGCCACCGCTTCTTGCATCTCCCTTTAACAGCAACACCTGCTCGTTACAAGACTGAAACCCCTTCAGTAGCTCCTCATGTGCCTTAAGGGAGCCAGTGATCTCCTCGATCTTCTTTGTCTCCAGATCAGAGGAGTACACGAGCGTGGTGACAATAGGTACGTACTTTTCTGGTAGCACGCACAGATATTTCTTCACTACCACAGATTCCTCCATCTTGTTGCCAAGAGAAATAAACTGATTGTACAGTGAAGCTCGTCCACCGACGGGGTTTCTCTCATCTGAAGATTCTCGAGCTCATTTCGTAAATTCTGAAGCCGCACCTCCTTCACACAGTCAACTCCCTCATGCATTTTCTGAAGCGTCACCCATGCTTCACGTGTTGTCTCTTTCCCGATGAGCTGATACAGCATCGAATCTAGCGCCGCCTGATAGATCGCAGCAAGCGTCGTCTGATCTATCTTGTCATCTTCCTCTGTCTTCCCCTTCGGATCGACAGCGCCCCAAACACCCTGGGCTCGCATATTCACCTTCATCTTCATTGCCCATACCGGGTAATTGTCGATCGTCGGGAGAGGGTACTGGAGGGAGATCGGCTCATCCTAGGTCTTCGCCTTCTCGCCCATGATCTTCAGGTACCAACAAGATCAACATGATCCTATACCAACTGTTGGAATTTTTCCTGGTCCTTTGCTCTGTCACTACTTAGTTCCAGGGGAACGCTCGGTCCTTTTACGCTGTGAGACCCGCTGGTCCCTGCTCTCGACGTGACACGCACGAAGCAACGTCTTCGCTCGAAGCAGTGTCGCTCGGCTCTCTGTTGGAATTCACGTTATGCACCCGCCTGGTAAAAGCTGCGCCCTGCCTCGATACTTCCTTCCTGCAAAAAAAAACCACCGAGACAAAGCAAAACGCAGAGAACACAAACGATCGAATTGAGTTTTCTTTTTTCTTTCGGGAGCACCAAGCGTTTCATACATATTTATACTCAAAAGTTTACAGTATTATAATCTGAATAGACTCCATCTCTAACTCGGACTCCTAACAAAATTAACAACTTTTACAACAAAAAAAAAACAGAATTTACAAAAAAAAAAGGATTAAATCTATCATGCATGCTAGGTGACTGATTCCTGCGTACTCGGACACCCTGTTGCTGCCTCCGGGATCGCCTTTTGCCCTCCGTCCTTCACCACAACACACACACACACAGAGGCACAGCCCACGTTCCCCTCTCCTCTTTTAAGCACCACCCCCCACTTTTCCCTCCCCTTTCCACCTCCATCCTTCGCTTCGTCACCTTCCTTCTCCTGGCTTTGCTTCCTCCACTAACCCATCAGAGTATTCCTTCCCTTCCATTCTCGAGCCCACCATTATGGTATGATCTGAGTCCCTGAAGCCTGAGCTAGCTGCTGGTAAAGATCGGAGATGGCGGGCAGTGGCAGCTGCAGCTCCCTGCTTCGTGGCTTCGTGTCCCTCTTCTTCCTCCTCTTCCTCCACATTGGCCACGCCGGCTGCTGCTTCTCGCCCGGCTCTGCCGCGCAGGCGCAGGAGGAAGACGACGCTGCGCATGACGCCGACGGGAAGGGCGGCGGCGGCGGCAACAAGAGGAGGAAGATATCGCCGCTCGCGTTCTCCCCGTCTGTGTCCTCCTCTACCGTTGCCGACGAGAGGGTCAGAGCCAGGCGCAGGCACGTGTCGTCTCTCGCCACCAACGTCAGGTTCTACCTCCACCGCATCTTCTCCTCCTCGTCCTCCACCGCAGCCAAGAGTGCTGTTCCGGCCGCAGAGGAAGAAGAGGCCGTGACGACCACCGTGTCCTCGCCGCTCGCCCAGTCCCTGCCCCAGCCTCCGGCGTCGGTGGTGCTGTCCACGCCGTCGTCCCCGTGCGCGTCTCCATTCCTGTCGCCTCAGTCCCTCAACATTACTCCCGTGCCGTCCTCGCCGCAGAAGCAGCTGCCACAGGCCACCAGGCAGTCGTCCCGGTCGTTCGCCGCCCGCGGCGACGTGTTCCCGTGCAAGGTGTGCGGCGAGGTGCTGAGCAAGCCGCAGCAGCTGGAGCTCCACCAGGCCATGAAACACTCCCTGTCGGAGCTCTCCCACCTCGACTACAGCATGAACATTATCCGCATGATCTTCCTCGCTGGGTGGAAGCCGGCCGCAGCCAGCGCCGTCGAGCCCCCGGCCGTCCGGCGCATCCTCAGGATCCACCACAACCCCCGCGCGCTCGCCCGCCTCGAGGAGTACCGCGACCTCGTCCGCGCCCGCGCCGCCCGCCGCTGCGCGGGCGCCTCCTCTGGCGGCGCAGTGGTGGAGGAGCGCTGCATCGCTGACGGCAACGAGCGGCTGCGGTTCCACTGCTCCACCATGCTCTGCTCCCTGGGCGCGGGCGTGTGCGGGAGCCCCTACTGCTGCACCTGCAGCATCCTGCGCCACGGGTTCGCGGGGAAGCAGGCCGACGTGGACGGCATCGCCACCTACTCCTCGGGCTGGGCCGCGCACGCGTCGCTGCCGGAGGACGTGGAGCGCGAGTTCGCGTTCCTCCAGGTGCGCCGCGCCATGCTGGTGTGCCGTGTCGTGGCGGGCCGCGTCGGCCGCGGCGCCGCGGACGACAAGGTGTCCTACGACTCCATGGTGCCCGTGCCGGCCAGCGGCGGCCGCCGGGCAGAGGACGACGTCGAGCTGCTGGTGTTCAATCCCCGAGCGGTGCTCCCATGCTTCGTCATCATCTACAGCAGCTAGCCGCGCGGCACGTGCATGCAGTACTAGTGTATAGCCTTTTTTACTCTCGCTTGTCCCCTCTCCAACGTTTGGTGGCTGTGGTCACCGGTCACTCACCGCGGCGAGACCTCAACTCAATTATAGCGGCAAAATGCATGGCTCGCTCGCTCTTCTGTCCGGCACTTGAGAGGCTTGGCTGGGTCCGAGACTTTTGGCCGGATCGAGCAACCAGCATCCGGCATTGGCCGCTGCTGCACATTGCCTACCTCGCTGGATCGGATCGAGCACTTCCAATAGCGATGTGAATGTGATGATGTTGAGTTGAGTCTACCATACGCCGCACCGTAGTCATAAGTTATGTAGTAGTGTGCACTTGGCATGTGTTTTTTTTTTGTAGCTGTTACTGTTGTTGGTCCTGTGTCGACTGTCAACTGAATGGTACATGGTCTTTGTCCTCACCTCTCATTTTGCTGTTGCTCTGCTTTCTCTGTCATTGGATTTGGATTTGGATTTGCGCCTCTTATTCACGTACCGTGTGTTCACCGGCGGGAAAATTTCCCTTCATTGTTGAGTTGAGTCTACCATACCATAACGATCAACGACCTGGCAATGGCATATACTTGGAAAGGTCAAGTTTTACCCCTTGTTTTTACCAAGGTTGTCAAAATTGGTAGTTGAAGAAACAGTTCCTAGGATTTTATAAGCTGTAGTCATGTCAGGGATGGAAAATGCCACGCCATTCTTGATCAAACCTTACGGTTTTGATCGGCCCTCGGAAGGGAATTTGATAATTTGCACGCAGACCAATTTCACTTGACTCCTGCCCCGCTTGAGACAGGAAGCCACGAAGCTCATCACTCTGTTGTTGTCACTTGTTCCCATCCAATCCATAGGTCGGTCTCCAACGACGCACACCACAAACAGCGTTAAGCAACAAGTAGATTGCTTGATCAGCTCCGTCTTTCAGCGTTTGAAGTAGAAATCGAAGCCTTTTCACCAGCTTTCTATGTCGCAAACAGAGAGAGTTTTAGAGGTGTTTGGCACGACCATAGTTTTTCTAAAAAACAGCTTCAGGCGGGGCTGAACGGATGATCTGAAAATGTTTGGTATATGGCAATCTGACTCGAGCGTTTGAGTTTATAAATGTCTAAAATGCCTCTGCAGCAAATGATAGTTTGTTTGATGCCGTTTAACAACAATTAATGATAATTGACAGCAATTAACACCAACTAACGATAATTGACGACACTTTACGATAACTACAGACGATTAACGACAATTCGCACATAAGTAAATCTTAACGGCAATTGATGGTAATTAACGACAATTTACACAAAGTAAATCTTAACGATAATTAATATAATTTCGTGATTATACAAGTAATCAATTCAATTATTACATACATAATTCATCTATATCAGAAAAATAAAAAAGGAAAAATGCGCAATTAAAAAGAAAAGAAAAATGAAGCTATCGACAGCGGCAGCGAGAGGAGGAGGAGGAGGGAAGGAGCAGACGGGCAGGTGCGACTAGGGTTAGGGTTTCGGACAGGCGAAGGAGGAAGAGGATTTGGGGTGGGGGGGTTGTTCATTGGCAAGGAGCGGGTAAATACCATCGAACTCTAGGGGTAAAGTCAAAAGTCTATTCCACCGGAGCCACGGAAGTTGCCCTAGGCGGCTTCCACACATTGTAAATAGTTTCTGGCTTTTACAAAAGCGGTTGAAGAAAGTCATCTGTTTAGTACGGCTTCCGGTTTTTCACCTTTTTCTAAGAAAAAAATCAAAGTCGAAGCGGTCCAAAACAGCCCTTAGACTATAGGTATGTGTCGGGCTTAAGCCTCAACGCTACCATATCTGTATTGGGCCTTGAGATCATTTGGACCGTAACTGGGCCGGTCACAAATGGGTGCTCTGGACGAGATTTTAGGTATCAGTTTGGACCAATGGGCTATTAAAGCTAAGGCCTTGTAAATTCTAAGATCACACTTCCATAGCAACCGAACCTCCTATGATGAGGCAGAGGACCCTCTCTCTCTTTCCTCGATTCTGTCATGTCTGCACGCACGTTACAAGTTGTTGAGATCCTGATCAAAACGATTCTTTGTCCTCGGGTGACTACCATCGTACGAAACGGACGCTAAATGTATCCAATAGTCTATCTCCAATGGGATGGGTAGAAGTGAACATCACCTGCACGGCAAACGGTAAAAACGCCGCGCTGGTTAATGCGACCATTCCGAGCAAGCATCGGACCTGATCAAAGAACAGCGCGTGATATTTTTAGAGTGGCCGCGTCTACTAAAAGCGAAGAGCTGTCGTATATTGCCCGATTCCGAGTCTCGATTATGTAGGGATACTTTGTCTAAATAAATATTTATTAGGGATTCTCGCCACACAAGGTCTATTAGTTATTTTAATTTTATATTGTTTATTCATATATGAGGGGATACCTCCTCCCCTTTATAAAAGGAGCAGGGGTTTTCATTATACACATAAATCTACAGACAAATAGATCAATAAAAAGAGAAGATTGGGACTACATATTTCTGTTATTGTCTATTGCTTATTATTTGTGGATCGAGGGCTTCGTTCGTCAAAGCGATCACCATTATACAACATGTTATCAGCACGTTAACAATCTATGCTAAAGCTTCCTGGTACGTTGCTTGATCCAAGATTCGATTCCGGCGGTAATGTTCTTTTTAGTAGATTAATTTTTATTCTACTGTTCACTACCATCGATCCCGCTGGCCGGTCGGGCGTACGCCTCCACGTGCGCACGTTTTCCCCGGCGGCACCGGTCATACGCCTCCGTGTATGCGTCGGCGCCACCGCCATCCGGGCGTCGTCTCTGTGCCGCACCGTCGGCCAACCGAGCCAACCGGTCGTGCGCTTTCGCGCACGCGTCACCGGACTCCACTGAGATTGGATTGGGTATACCTTCGCGTACCTTCGTCGATCGCCATCGACGAGTTGTCCGATCGTGCGCCTCCGCGCAAGCACCGTCGGCAACCACCGTCTAGGCAACGACAGAATGCCTCCGCCGTGAACCGAGCACTGGGCGTCGCCTCTGCGCGCACCATCGGGCCCCACGGGGCAAGGACCTCGTCGTCGAGCGAGGTGTGTCGTCCGCCGCCTCTGCGTCGCACGTCGCCACCCAAATCGACGCCTTTGCACTGTGACCGTGGCCGCTGCCATACTCCGCCGTTGTCATCGCCTTCGCGTCGGGCTGTCAGAGAAGAAGAGAGATGGGACGACCTCGACGCCTTCATGCCATGGTTGCCGCCATCCGCCTCCGTGCCCGTATTGCTGTCCCGTGGCAACGTTGGGTCGTGGCCGCCTCCGCGTCGCAACATCTCCGCGTTAGGACGAAGCGGACGCGACCGCTACCATCGTCCATGGCGAGGACGAGGCGGGCCACCAGGTGTACACCACCGCCACATCGGTCTGGGACTGATCGGGCGCGCGGACCACCGTGGGCCGCCGTCGCTGTAGTCGAGCCGCACCGCTCACGCGCGCTGCTGCCGCTGTTTACGTTGCTGTCATCATGCGCACCAGGGTTGCCACCACACGCCTTCGCGTGCGTGCGCGCTCGGGCCAAGTCGTGCTAGGGTTAGGGGAAACCCTAGCAGGCTGGCTAGGATGGCCGCACAAAGGCCCAATTTGGGTGATTGATTCTTGCCCATAAGGCCCAATTGTGATGGGATCTGATTGGCTTTGCATTTTTGTAGAAAAACCCTTTGTTTTTTTGGAATTAAGTGCATGTCATTGGTTTATTAAAATTGGGTGTTTCTATACTAAAAGTTTACAAAGAGTACCCTGTAACTTTTGGAATAAAGTACGAGGTCTTCCATTGGGTGGAACTCTACAAATTAAACCTTGGAAGTTTTCTTGTTCTTTTATTTAAGTTTTTTGTGAGTTATTTAAATAGCAAAAACTGCTTTTCTATTAATTTGTGAGAGTAGCAACTGTTCTATGCTAGAAAATTAGTAGAAAACTGATAGAAAATTACTAGAAATGCGTAAATTTGACATTTACTTATGCAAGTCGTTTTGTTGTTGTAACACAAGTTTTGACTCATGCAATACATGATGTATCTATTCATTACCTTATGGTAATTATATACGTTGCTATACCGTGCTATAGACAACATGATTGACGTCACAAAAAGGGAATATGATGAAATGGCAGTTGACGGGAGCAACTTCCTAACCTAGGCCCTGGACATGGAGTTCTACTTAGCCTCCAAAGGGATAAGTACAACTATTATTCCTCACAGAAATACTAATAAGCCCCCAGAGGAAGACAAGGCTAACGCCATATCCTTCCTACATCATCATTCAAATAAGAATATCAAGAATAAGTATTTGATTGAGATAGATCATTTAGCCCTATGGGTTTCCCTTCAAAAGAGATATAATCAGCAAAGGGAATTAATGCCCCCACAGACGGAGCATGATTGGACAAGTTTGCGCTTATAGGATTTTAAATATGTTGTGGCTTATAACTCAACACTCCATATGATAATTTCTCGTTTCAGGCTATGTGGAAGAGATTTTACAGAGGGACATCTGATTGAGAAAACCCTTCACTTTCTATGCTACAAATATGGTGCTAGCACAACAGTACAGAGAGAAAGGGTATGAAAACCAATCTGAACTGATAACAACACGTATAGCGGTGGAAAAACATAATGAGCTCCTTATGAGGAATCATAATGCTCGTCCTATGAGAACTCATGATGCACCTGAGGCGCATAACATTTAGAAAATGATGAATGTCGGTGGAAAAGGAAAGGAGACTAGGGGAAAGAAGTCTGAACTATTTGTCTTCAAGGCAAAAGGTAAGACAGGAGGAAAGAAGAAGTCTTCAATGAAAGCACCCGGTAACAATAGACACTACTATAAGTGTGGGCTCAAAGGACATTGGGCAAAAGGTTGCAAGACACATTAGCATCTGGTGGAGCTCTATCAAGAGTCTCAAAGGAAGAAAAGCTAGAACAAACCAGAAGCTCACTTTCTGAAAGCACCAACAGAAGGAGAGTAAGTGGAGAATGAAACACATCAACTCATAGTAGAGGATGAATAAGATGATATTACTCTATATGATGAAAAATATTCTCCTCTACTAGATGATGAGTTATTGGATATTCATCTAGAAAAGGGTCAGGAGAGTCCTAAGAATTAATCTTCATCATCCCCTCAAATTTAGAAGTTTATTCATGATGTGTTTAGGATTGCGCTACTAAATTGAACAAAATTTGTCAATCCTGAATTAGTCATCAATATTACTATTAGGAATTAAAATTATGTCTTGTAATATTTATTTCATGAAATACATAATGTATTTTTAGTTCATTTGCATGTATTATGTTTGCATTTATGCGTATGCAATGTTTTATCATATAAATTATTTATCTCCTGCTTATAGTTGATGTACAATAGAGGGAGAACATGAACTCTATCTTCGGACAGTTGTACCATAAATTCTATCATAAGGGATATGAAGTATTTTCACACATTCAATTCTAAGACTGGCAATATTATGACCATAGCTGGCAACTGTGGTAATATTGTGGGCACTGGAAGAGCCACGATAGTCACACTGAAAGGAACGAAAATAATAATTGAGAATGCATTATTGTCCCAGGACTCAACTAAAACTCTACTAAGTTTCAAAGATATCCGAAATAATAGTTTCTACGTGAAAATAGAGGAAGAGAATGGTTCTGAGTACATTCTCATCATTAAGAAAGAGGGATATCAGAAAGAAGTAGTAGAGAAACTCCCTACGTTCTCCTTCGGATTGTACTACACATTTAATAAACATGATGAATAATGTATTGCGATGAGCGTCCAGGTTAAATACCTTGAACTATTTAGAACGTGGCACAAATGTCTGGGTCATCTTGGAGACAAATATGATGCACTGGATACTACAACATTCTACTGGCCACAACTTGAAGTCAAAAGACATCCTGATTTATCATACTTTGTTTGTGAAGCCTGTGCGAAAGGCAAGTTGATTACGAGACCCTCGTATCATAAGATCAATGATGAAATGTCTGATTTCGTTGAGATGATTCATGGGGATATATGTAGACCTATAGAGCCTATGTCTGGGCTATTCAAGTACATTATGATACTAATAGACGTATCCACTCGGTGGACATATGTATTTCTATTATCCAATAGGAATCACGCCTCTGTCAAGCTAATTTCAATAATTATTGAACTAAAGGCAAAGTTTCCAGATCATAGGATCCAATCCATAAGAATGGATAATGCTGGAGAGTTTATCTCAAAAACATTTAATGACTATTGCATGACCTTAGGCATAACAGTGGAACATTCGACCTTGCATATTCATACTTAGATTGGAATTGCTGAATCATTAATCAAGAGGATTAGGATGATCACTAAACCATTGTTAATGAGATCCAGTCTACCAACTCCGTGTTGGGGACATGCCGTATTACACGCATAAACATTGATACTACTCCAGCCATCTGCATTGCCACCTTTCCAACTAGTGCGTGGAAAAGAACAAAGTATTTCCTATCTATGTAAGTTTGGTTGCATCGTTTACATACCTATATCACCTCCTCAATGTACGTTAATGGGACCCCACTGTAAATTAGGAATTTACGTGGGTTTTGAATCTCCGTCTATAGTCAAGTATTTGGAGCCCATGACAACAGATTTGTTAAAAGCAAGATACGTTGATACTATGTTTAATGAAGAACTATTCTCAGCATTAGGGGAGGAAAATACCCCAATTTGGAGTACCGAGAACTATCATGGAATGATAGTAATCTTCATAATAACAACCCACAAAATATGGACCCTGAACAAGAGGTTCAGAAGATAATAGATTTGCAAAATCTTGCAAAACAGCTGCCGAATTCATTTACGGATCATAAAGGAGTTACAAAGTTACATATAGTAGTGGCAAATGCACCTGAAAGATTAGAACCAACATGGTTTTTGGGTTCTACATCTGACTCCACCACTGTAAGAAGAGGGGAGACATTATGGGTCAAAGGATCTGAAACCGTGGAGATGTCTACAAAAGAGATGCATTGAACAGCAGAGAAATTCCATGAACTGAACATGAATAAGAAACGTTCAACGGACGTTACACCCCCGGTGAAGACACAACAGGTGGTGCCACGTACGGGAGCGGAGGGGAGGCACCCCATGTTTGAGTACAGGGACATGTGACTAGTGAAGGGGGAGTGCACTCGCCGACACTAGGGCAATAGAATAGTCAGATTATGTCATTTTGGGAAATAGTTGAGAGTGGATAGATTTAAATAAAGTTCTAATTGAATTGGACAAAGAGTTTTCCACAGACTATGTGGAAACATGAGAAGTCTTTCATAGACAAATGAGTGCTAATAGCCATTGCTTCATCTCAAAGGTTGTCTTCCATATTGAATCAGATCCAGAACCAAAGATGACCGCAAAATGCAAGAATTGTCAAGATTGGGATAAATGAAAGGAAACAATCGAGAATGAACTAAATTCGCTTAATAAGAGGAAAGCATTCGGACTTGTGGTCAAAACACCTCATGATGCTATACGTGTTAAACACAAGTGGGTGTTTATAAGAAAGATGAATGAACATAATGAAGTGGTGAGATACAAAACGAGATTAGTAGCACAAGGGTTCATGTAGACACATAGCATCGATTTCGATGAAACTTACTCTCCTGTAATGGATGACATAACGTTCTGATACCTTATAGCTATGACAGCAAGAATGATTTTGAAAATGAAACTTATGGATGTCGTGACTACATGTGTATATAGGGCACTAGATTTAGAAATCTTCATGAAGATTCGAGAGGGAAAAAATTCCCATGTATGAGCGAGAATGAACATAGCAGCATTTATAGTGTTAAGTTGCAAAAGTCACTATATGGGTTGAAACAGTTAGGTCGTATGTGGTACAATCGACTAAGTAAATTGCTTTTACAAAAGGGATACATAAACGAAGAAATTGTTCTTAAAGAAATCCAAGAATGAATTTCGCATAATCTTTGTGTATGTTGATGACTTGAACATAATCGAAAACACGGAAGACATTCTTGAAGCGAGCTCATACTTAAAGACAGAATTCAAGATGAATTTTTTTGGTGAATTCAAATGCTGTCTTGGGTTGCAGATTGAAAATTTGCCTGGAAGCATATTTCTGCATCAGACCACCTACACCAAGAAAATATTGGAGAGATTTTATCTTGATAAATCTCATCCACTAAGTACACTTATGATCGTTATGTCGCTAGAAGTGGAGAAAGATCCATATAAACCTAGACGAGAGAATGAGGATACATTGTGACCCAAAACCCTTTATTTAAGTGCTATTGGAGCATTGTTATACATTGCCAATTATACCAGGCATGATATTGCATTTGTAGTAACTTGTTTGGTAAGATATAGTTCCAAGCCTACGAAGAGGCATTGAAACAGATTTAAGTTAATCCTCAGGTAACTTAGGGGTACAATTGATCTTCGACTCATTTATCCCAAGTGACAAGGGTCCAGATATAAGGTTGAAGGGTCACTGAGATCTATTTTTCTGATCCCCACAATGCCAAGTTATAGACTAGATACGTCTTTTTAAGTGGTTCTACAACTATCTCTTGAAGATATGTAAAACAATCAATTGTTGCTACGTCAACTAATCATGTTGAGATCATTGCACTATATGAGACAACTCAAGAGTGCATGCAACTTAGAAGACTAATTCACCATATCCAAGAGTCTCGTGGTGTAGAGGTGGATAAAACTCCTACAGTCCTCTATGAGGATAATACAGCTTGCATTGCACAAATCAAGAATAGCTATGTCAAGACGCATATGACAAAACATATAATTTTTTAAAATAATATTATTTTAATAAAATTTACAAAAATAAATAGTTTTTTTTTTCAAAATTAGGCTATCGTCGCAAGTTGAAATGGCGAAATTTCCTTGCCGCCATTCCAACTAACAACATAGCCCTGTTAAGGCTCTTGTCGCCAATTGAACCGGTGACAGGGCCCTATTACCAGTTCAATTGGCGACATGGCCCTATAATTTTATTTATTTATTTATGTGTATAGAATTCAACCTAAAAATGGGTGTGTTCCAGGGAAGTTCATGATGCACTCTGAAAGATTTTGGATGAGCGGACCAAAGCGCACAGAAGGGAGGCAGCAAAAAAGCCCGCTACAAATGCTGACCAGGACCCCGAGGCATTGTCACAGTTACCCACAGATGGTCCTGATGTGACGAGAAAGACCAGGGGGGCACAAGTGAAATGCTTCTCGGACTGGATTGAGCACGAGTCAAAGGAGAATTGGTTGTTGTTACATGATAAGGATAGTGCTCGATATGGTGTCATGACAACCAATCTAGCCGAGTTGTAAAATTAGGTCATGTGCGGCACCAGGTGCATCCCTTTGGTTGCTATTGTGAAGGCAATTCTCCACAGTACCATAAAGTACTTTGTTGACCGAAACAACAACGCGTTGCTCTCTATGACAAATGACAGAGTACTGTATTTCGCCACCATTGTGATTTATCAAAAACTATGTGATGACGTTGTGCTAGAATGTTTTGTAACATTATTGTAATTTGTCCAAAAACTATGTGATGACGTTGTACTGAAATATTTTGTAACATAATTGTGATTTGTCGAAAAACTATGCGATGAAGTTTTGCTTAAAAATATATTGTACTAATATTGTTTCTTATTACTGTTTGATGCTGTTTTTTATTATGTCGTGCGTCCAATTGTAATGTGTAGCTTATCTTGTTTTTGAAATCACCACCATTGTCTTCGTCGGCGGCGCAGTTGGTGATGGTAGTTTAGTTGGCTGGTGCTGTGTGGTGGTTCGGACGCTGGAGTGGAGCGGTCGGGAAATAAGTAGTACAAAATAGTACAAAATTAAATAAAATAATACCAAATTTTTATGCTGAATTCTATACACATAAAAAAAACTATAGGACCCTATTGCCAATTGAACTGGCGACAGGGCCCTATCGCTATTTAGAATGGCGATAGGGAAATTTCGCCATTCCTACCGGCGACATTATCCTAATTTTACAAAAAAAAACTCGACTATTTATTTTTGTAATTTTTTTTATTAAAACAATATTATTTTTTTTTAAAAAATCACAAAACATATACTCCCAAAATATTTCTACCCATGTGGGCAGTAGTAAAATGGGAATATAGAAATACAAAAAAAAATCCAATCAAGTGGGAATCATGTATATTTGTTTACTAAGACCTTGCGAAGACCAAGTTTTGAGAAACCTGTCTGTGGTATTGGTATGAGAAGACACAAAGAGTTGTTCTCTACAGGGAGATATATATGATTTTCATATATGTTCATCATTGGATGAATAGATGTTGTACTTGTTTTCCTTTGTTTGAGTTTTGTCCTAGTGAGTTTTCTTATTTGAAGGTTTTCAATGAGGCAGCATATGCAATGGCAAGAATACGAGCTATATACTATTTTCTTCTTAACTTTTTCCCAGTGGATTTTTGAAAGAAGTTTTCAAAGGAGACATAAGCATGGTGTTAGCAAAAGTGTCCAAGGGGAGTGTGGTATATCGGCCTGTTTTCAAGGTCCGATTATGCGTGGACACTTCACCTAAACAAAAGCTCCATTAGGAGACTGTCGGCCCACAAGTCTCATTAATTAGTTTAGTCTCATATTGTTTATTCATACATGAAGGGAGACCTCCCCTGTATAAAAGGGGCAGGGGCTAGAGTCATGTTTATTGATCTGGCGAGAGTTCAGTTCAGAATTTCGGATGGTTTTTGCGTGGACGAGTCGGTACCGTCTCCAGACCGTTGTCACCGGCTGCTGCTGACGGGTTCGAACCGTGCACGGTGCCCCGGCCGTTGACAGTTCTTAGTCGATGGTCTGCCATTTCTCTCTCACACACACAAAAAAAGTAGTAACGCCAAGACTTTATCTCGCGGTGGACGCGCAAGTCGCTTTCTCGTTTATCTCGCGGGGAGAGGGCAACAAAATTGACACGGGTGATCGAAAACCGCGACCTACCTACCGCGCTCACGCCGTGCAGGCGACGGCGCCGCGCGTTCGGCGATTTCTTAACCGACACCGCATGGCCACGAGCGCGCGCTGGGGAGAACAACACACACAACCCGGCGTGTTTAACATTCGCACGCGGCGCATGGCGGCGATGAGGGCGGGTGCGTCCGGTCGCGCGATGCGTCGCGGCGTGCACGTGTGGTCGCCACCCACCCCACTCTACAGCCACGAGCAGCGGACAGACGTGGGTGGGCCGTCCCCCCTTACCCCCGCCCACCACACACACGTGCTAGAGTTATACCAGGAAAGAGGCATCACAAAGACCCTCTTTCATAGAATTTATTTCACCACTTGACAGGCTGTGTCTCGTGAAATCGTTGAGGGCACCCTAACTCTGTCACTGCTGGAATGGAGTTCTCTAAAAGATAGGCTCACCATAAGATCCTCCCTCGGCACCGTTGGATGCAGGGTGAGGAGGGTGATCTGTGGTGGAAGCCTCAGCCAAGCCGTTGGATGCAGGGCGTTAGTCAAGGCTGGATGTAGGGCGTCAGTCAAGGCCCTACCCACTGAATTTATTTCCGCCATTGTCCGGCGCTGAAGTTTGTGTTAAGAAACCGGGCTCGGCCAGGAGTCCGGGTCCAGGTGGGTACCTCATCCACCCGTAGACTATATATAGGAGGGGGACCCCCCAGCTATTGTACACGTTCATTATTGAAAGAGCAATAAAGAGAAGCCTGCAGTCCCCTCTCATACCTGTGTTCATCTCTTGTTCTGTTCTTGCGTTCTTGCATTGTTCTTACGATTCTCTATTTGTCTACGAGGTAATCGCTCGGACTGGACTTGCCAGCGACGGTTCCTCAACACGTTATCAGCACGACCGACTCTCCTCGCATCGAAAAGGTAACCGTCGATGAACGACACTCGTAGATTGAATCGTTTTTCTAGATCGCTTTCAATTCTGCAAATTTGGCTTTCTAGATTGGTTTTCTACGGTGCAAATCCGCTCTAATCTACCGCGAGCCGACTTGAAGTCGCCGGCCAAGCCGATCGGTGGATTGCATGAAAGAGTAGATGATGATTGTACCGTAGGTAGTAGATGCAATTGCATGAAAGGCACCATGTGCACGGCACAGCCTGCAAACGACTGCCACTACCTCTGCGATACGTTATCGGTCGGCATAGTCCGCCATCACGTCTCGCCACGGAGGTAACGACAGTGCCACGCCGCTAGCATGCGGCAAGCACGCACATGACGACATGAAGCCGCGCCTCCGTTGCAATCTTGTATTACATCACATTGCATCGCATACATACAAGGATGAACAGTAATCTTGAGAAGAAAAAAATTGTGCTGCCTGCCATGAAGAGCAGGCCGGCGCCGCTGCCGCACACGGCCCCGCACGACCACCCCCCTCGTGACCCCCGAGGCGACGCCGCGCGCCGCCGCCGCCGCCCGGCCGCACGACGCCCCGGCGGCATCCCGCCGCCACCGCGCACATGAAAGAAAAAAAGGGGCGGGAGGGGAGGAGTTGCCACGGCGGCCGTGCCGCCGCACCGGCCCGCCGATGGCCCGGCCGCCGCCACCACCGCAGACGCGCGCGGCGCCCGCGCCGCTGCACCTGGCGCGCGCGCCGCCGCCGCCCTGACGGGCGCGGCACCACCGCCGCCGCTTGGCGCGGCGCTGGCGCTGCTGCCGCCGCACGAGAGCGGGCGCGGCGCCACCGCCGCCGCTTACGGCGCGCGCCGCCGCCGCCGCCTCTACGGCATCCGCTCGGTCGCCGCCTCGGATCACCGGCTTGAACGCCGCCGCCGCAGCTGCTTTCCCGATCTCGCGCCGCGCCGCCTGCGCTTCTTAGCCCCGCCGCGCCATGTGCTCCTCCGGCCGCCGGGCTCCGCGCAAGTGCCACCGTCGCCGCCTCCACGTTGCCGCTCCGGTTGCCCGCAGTGCCGCCCTCCGCCGCCGGTCGCCGGTGTGCCTCGCATGCCGCCAGGCCGCCCGAAGCAAGCGGCGCCGCCGCCACTGCCAGGCACCGGGTAGGGAAACCCTACCCGATGGCAACCTTGAAGCCGGCTAAAGTGGGCCGGCCTTTGTGGGCCGAAAGAAAGCCCGACCAGAAAAGAAAGAACGGTAAGGGGGCGGTGGATAAAATCCCGATTTTGCAAATTAACCCTCGGAATTCTGAAAAATACGGGGAAGTTTGCGAATAATGAAATTTTGCAGAAAAGGCCTCGGGAAATATGAAAATCACGCGAATTTTTTTTCTCAGAACTGAAATTTCGCGCTTTAACCCCCGAAACTTGCAGTTTTCGGCGAAAGTCTTGTTTCGAGCAGAAAAGGGCCTCGGGAATCCAAATTTTGCATATTTTTGAGCTTTGAAGCATGTTTATTCTTGTTATTATTATTTCTATGCAATTTATTTATTGTATTTACTGTTTTGATTATCTGTAATTGTATATATTGCTTTTAATCATTGAAAATAGCAGCAAATCTTGAAAAATGCGTAGAAAAATACGGGAACATTATGAGAATCCTTGCAACCTTTTATGCACATTACCAGCAGTAATCTTATGCACCTCTTGCATGAATATGCAGATGACTGGAATTACGAACCGGGAGTTCGAGGAGCTGGCCCAGCATGGCCAGAATTATTTGACTTGGGCATCAGATGTTGAGATCGTACTGGGAGCCAAGAAACTCCGTGCTGCCATTGGGCTCAGCGCCTCGCAGGACGCCGTTCCAACTGCTGAGGAGAATGATCAGGCACTTCATTTTCTCAGACATCACCTTTGCCTAACTCTCAAGAATGAGTATGTGGCAGAGAAGAGCGCACTGGCATTATGGACCGCCCTGAAGAAGCGGTTCGAGAAACTGAAGTACACCATCCTGCCCCGGGCAGAGTAGGAATGGACTCGGCTATGTTTTGCTGACTACAAGACCGTGGGGGAGTACAACTCTGCTTTGCACAGAATTTGTACCAATCTTCAGCTATGTGGTAAAATAATCACAGATGCAGAAAAGATTGAGAAAACCCTCTCTACCTTTCACCCAAATGCGGTGCAATCCGCACGCAACTACCGTCAGGATGGCTACAAGGAATACGCCGAACTGATTGATATTATGCAAGTTGCGGAAGCTCAAGATGAGGTTCTCAGAAAGAACTACATCTCGCAGCCACCTAGTAGCAAAGTTGGCCATGAAGTCAACGCTAGCAGCTACAAGGTGAGAAAGCCTCACTCGAAGCAAAGAGGCAAGAAGGGTAAGGTCATGAGCCACAAGACTAAGCAAAATGCTCAAGTCAAGAAAGGCGACCAAAAGAAGCGCGATGAGAAGCTCTATGGTCAGCAGGACCAAAGCTGCTACAAATGTGGCACTTGGGGACATTGGTCACGTGTCTGCCGTGAACCGCAGCACGTGATTGATGCTTTCAAGGCAAAGAAGAAGGGCAAAGGACAGTATGAGGCGCACCTCGCCATTGCAGGCATTGAAGATCCACAATCATTGGCTGCACTTATGGATGTGGACATCCCTGCAACAAACTCTATCACTCCTTCTTTGGACATTGCAGCGGCCGCAGCCGTAGTTGCCGAAGAAGAAAAGATAGAAGTAGATCAGATTCAGGCAGAAGTTAATTCATACTTCGCTGATTCGATTTAGTGTATGCATGGCACTTAGTTTCACCATCATTTGCAGTTTATGTTAGAATTTTGAATTTTGAATAAAGGTTGTAAGCTCTAGAAGAACATTTGCAATAAATTCTTATGATGTGTCCAGCAAGACTTTTCCCGTATTAATGAAGCAAGTTTATTCTGTTTTGAAGTATGATTTATGTGTGGATTGTTTTCTGCTCCATATTAATAAATATTTTCATATCAGAACGCGTGTGGCGCCCTATGGAGGAAGTGTGCTTAGCAGATAGTGGCACAACAAATACCATACTTAGAGAGACGAAATTCTTCCAGTCGATCAGCCAGAATGCTGGCAGTCTTACGACAATCGCCGGCAGAGATACTTGTATAATAGGCTCAGGTAGAGCCACAATTATACTCCCCATGGGCACGACATTGGTCATTGAAGAAGCCTTGTTGTACCCAGAATCGACTAGGACTCTCTTAAGTTTTAAAGATATTCGCGCTAACGGTCTCCATGTAGAGACTGAAGAAGAGTATGGTAAGGAATACCTACTCATTACAAAGCGTGAGGAAAATGGGAAAAGGGTATTAGAACGACTTCCTTCATATGAATTTGGGCTATACTACACTCATATTAAGGCACCTGCAGCCTATACTGTTCTGAAAACATCTTTTAGAAGCTCTGAACTTTTCTGTCTCTGGCATGATAGATTAGGCCACCCCGGTCTTAGGATGATGAGAAATATAATTAACAATTCTCAGGGACATAATATTAATGTAAAGAATTTCTCGAATCCAGAAGATTTTGTGTGTCCTGCATGCGCCACCGGGAAATTAATTACTAGACCTTCTTCTCTGAAAGTGAAGGATGAAATCCCTGCATTCCTGGACCGAATCCAAGGAGATATTTGCGGTCCTATTCAGCCCCTGTCAGGGCCATTTAGGTACTTTATGGTGCTGATCGATGCTTCCTCGAAATGGTCGCATGTATGCTTATTGTCTACGAGAAACCATGCTTTTGCAAAGCTGATTTCGTAGATAATTAAAATAAAGAATAATTTTCCTGATCATCATGAGAAGTCTATCAGAATGGACAACGCCGGAGAATTTACTTCAAAGGTATTTGATGATTATTGCATGACAATGGGAATTACCGTTGAGCACTCGGTACCACATGTCCACACTCAGAATGGACTAGCAGAGACATTGATTAAAAGAATTAAATTCATTGCCCGACCGCTTTTACAGAATTGTAATTTACCAACTACGTGTTGGGGACACGCAGTCCTGTATGCAGCAACTCTCATCAATTTTAGACTGTCGGCATATAACATCCATTCACCTATGCAACTAGCGCAAGGGTCAACACCGAAAATCTCTCATCTCCGAAGGTTTGGTTGCAAGGTTTATGTACCTATACCACCACCGCAGCGAACTGCAATGGGCCCTCTCCGAAAGTCTGGGATATACGTTGGTTATGAGACTGCATCCATAATTAGGTATCTGGACCCGATGACTGAAGATTTGCATACAACCCGTTTCGCTGATAGCATCTTTGATGAGGATAGTTTCCCGTCATTAGGGGGAGGAAACCAACCTCTTGATGAAAAATGTCGGGAAATAACGTGGCAAGCCACGGGAATTAATGCACATGACCCACGCACTAGTGAAACAGATAGAGAAGTCCATAAAATAATCGATTTGCAAGCATTAGCGAATCAACTGCCTGACCACTTTAGTGATTTGAAGAGTGTGACCAAGTCGCATGTGCCTGCACGCAATGCACCGGAGAGGGTTGAAATACCAAAGAAAATAGAAGGTATCCCTAATCCCGTCCAGAGGCCTCAGAATAAAAGGACGAGAACTCCGGCCCCTCGAATCCCAAGTAACCGGGGACGCCTGACGAAAAAGGATAAGAAGGACTTGTCACAACCGATCACTGAAGTTCCCTAGAATCAGAAGGGGAGCCAGTTGAGACCTGGCACTGGTATGGAACCTCCAGCAAGAGGCATACCGGATTTGAATATTCTCACGGAGGGAGACATCAGCATGGATGTGTGCACACACATCGGAGCTGAAAAACTAAAGGGACTTGCCATCGCAATTGAAAGCAGCGGTGAGCAAGTAGAAGCATTAGCAGAACCGCCCCATGAAGAAATAGCTATAAATTATGTGACCACGGGAGAATCTATGAATAGAGCAACAACTAATGTCGACATTTATTTTGCAAAGAAAATTGCTACAATCATTGATCTTGACCCAGAGCCTGCATCGCTCGCTGAATGCAAGAAAAGATCAGATTGGAAAGATTGGAAGAAGACAATAGAAGCAGAATTAATATCTCTGAATAAAAGAGAGGTGTTTGGGCACAGAAGTCGTACACCTCCCCATGTGCACCTGTAGGGCATAAATGGGTATTTGTTCGAAAGAGAAATGAAAACAATGAAGTTGTAAGATATAAAGCTAGGCTTGTTGCACAAGGTTTCACTCAAAGACCAGGAGTCGATTATGAAGAAACCTATTCCCCGGTCATAGGCGGAACTACCTTTAGATACTTAATCTCAATGGCAGTAAATCTGAATTTGGAAATGAAATTGATGGATGTGGTAACTGCATACCTTTATGGGAACTT
This sequence comes from Ampelocalamus luodianensis, assembly GCA_036346255.1. NCBI lineage: Eukaryota > Viridiplantae > Streptophyta > Magnoliopsida > Poales > Poaceae > Ampelocalamus > Ampelocalamus luodianensis. The sequence goes on along the minus strand of CM070622.1, from coordinate 16,522,827 downwards.
GGATTCGGAAATTTATATGAAGGTACCTGAAGATATCCCTGTCCCGAACCAAGACAGAGGAAATAGAAATCTATACAGTGTGCAACTCAGAAAGTCACTGTATGGACTGAAGCAATCAGGCAAGATGTGGTATAATTGCTTAAGCGACTTTCTCTGCAAGAAAGGCTACACGAACAGTGAGGATTGTCCCTGTGTTTTTATACGGTGATCCCATGATGGATTCTGTATAATTTCAGTATATGTAGATGATCTGAATATCATCGGGACCTTGGAAGATATTGGAAAAGCAAGCTCTTACCTGGAGTCAGAGTTCAAAATGAAAGATTTGGGTAAAACCAAATATTGCTTAGGCTTGCAGCTTGAGCATACCACTGAAGGGATTTTAGTACATTAGTCAACCTACACTCAGAAGGTGTTGGAAAGGTTCGGCTTTGAAAAGGCATATCCTTCGAAAGTGCCAATGATCGGGAGATCCTTGCAGCAAGACAAGGACCCGTTCAGACCTAGAGAAGAGGGGGAGAAAGTTCTGGGACCGGAATTCCCATACTTGAGTGCAATTGGAGCACTCATGTATTTAGCAAACTGCACTAGACCGGACATTGCTTTCGCAGTGAACCTTTTAGCAAGATATAGTGCAGAACCTACCAAAAGGCATTGACAGGGAATAAAGGACGTCTTCCGATACCTCCAAGGAAGTAAAGACCTTGGTCTGTTCTACAGAAAGAACCAAGACCTAACAATGACTGGCTATGCAGATACCGGGTACTTATCAGACCCACATACAGCTAAGTCACAAACAGGCTATGTTTTCCTGTGTGGTGGAACTGAAATTTCATGGAAATCGTCTAAGCAAAGCATAGTATCAACTTCGACGAACCACTCAGAAATTATAGCACTGTACGAGGCCGCACGTGAATGCTCTTGGCTTCGGCGGATGATTCACCACATCCAGCAGTCATGTGGATTGAATACCGCACAAACCCCCATTATTATTTATGAAGATAATGCAGCTTGTGTTGCACAAGTACAGATGGGTTATGTGAAGAGTCCTCTCACAAAGCATATCAACCCTAAGTTCTTCTATACTCATGAAATGCAAAAGATGGACGAAATTAAAGTACTGCATACTAAGTCATGTGAAAATCTAGCAGATTTATTCACTAAGTCACTTCCAGCATCTAGCTTTGAAAGGTGCATACGTGGAATTGGAATGATGAAACTTAGAGAAGTGCAGAATTCAGGGGGAGAACCTTCACGAACTCATTACTAAAGCTTGATCACGAAGGTCGAGTACCCAAAGAATAAATCTTGAAGATTAAATGAAGTTGGGTGGATTGTACTCTTTTTCCCTTGACAAGTTTTCCTGAAGTTTCTCGGCTAAAGTTTTTAATGAGGCAATTCGTGCAACATAGTAGAACATGATTCATTTACTCTTTCTCCAATTTTTTCCCACTGGATTTTTATAGAGTTTTGACGAGGCATAGACATGAAGGATGAGAGCCAAGGGGGAGTGTTAAGAAACCGGGCCCGGCCAGGAGTCCGGGTCCAGATGGGCACCTCATCCACCCGTAGACTATATATATAGGAGGGGGACCCCCCAGCTATTGTACACGTTCATTATTGAAAGAGCAATAAAGAGAAGCCTGCAGTCCCCTCTCATACCTGTGTTCATCTCTTGTTCTGTTCTTGCGTTCTTGCATTGTTCTTATGATTCTCTATTTGTCTAGAAGTTAATCATTCGGACTGAACTTACCAGCGACGGTTCCTCAACAGTTTGAATAGACTTACTCGGAACTCGGAAGTGGTTGGTGGGGGCACCGACACGTCGCGTTCCACCAGGAACGCAGGATTGCCTCCACGTCTCTAACTAGGCAGATCACATCAGATTTGGTTCAAAATTTACATATTCCTTCAGATTATAGACAGGCGTGCGTGTGCCTCCTCTACCCATCGAGGAAGAGTCCAAACCCTGCTCGCGAGCCGCCGTCCCCGACCTTGGAAATCATTCTCGCAGTGCGCCCGGCCTTTCCCAATCCGGGGACCCAAGAACCCAACTACCAAGTCTCACCTGGCTGCTAAGCTGAACTTCACTTGGTGGCGATTTTCTCCTCCTTATATATATACGCGCCCTCCCATTCGCTTTCTCGGAGCGTCAAATCAAATCAATGGAATCGCTCGCCGCCGCCGCGTTCTCACCCTCCCGCCTCGCCGCCCGCCCCGCCCCGGCGGCGGCGGCGGCGGCGGCCCCTGTTAGAGCAAGAGCGGTGGCGGCAGGAGGGAGGAGGCATGGGAAGCGCGGGATCAGGTGCTGCGCCGGGAAGCCGCGCGCGAGCGCGGTGATCAACGGGAGCGTGGCGGCGAAGGCAGAGGAGGAGGACAGGAGGCGGTTCTTCGAGGCGGCGGAGCAGGGGAGCGGGAAGGGCAACCTGGTGCCCATGTGGGAGTGCATCGTGTCGGACCACCTCACCCCCGTGCTCGCCTACCGCTGCCTCGTCCCGGAGGACAACATGGACACCCCCAGCTTCCTCTTCGAGTCCGTCGAGCAGGGACCCGAGGGCACCACCAACGTCGTACGGCCTCACCTCTCTCCTGTGCTCGCCTCTCCAATCTGCTCCTTATCGATTCTTTTCCTTGGCAATAACTCTGTGGAACTGGATTGGGTTGAAGGGTCGTTACAGCATGGTGGGAGCCCACCCGGTGATGGAGATCGTCGCCAAGGAGCACAAGGTCACCATCATGGACCACGAGAAGGGCCAGGTGACGGAGCAGGTCGTGGACGATCCTATGCAGGTACCCAGGAGCATGATGGAGGATGGCACCCGCAGCAGATCGACCAACTCCCGACTCCTTCTGCGGTGAGCGACCAAAGTCAACATGGGAAGAATAAAGGAGGAAGATTTGATGTTGCCAATGATGAAATGCTCAATAATTGCATTTGGTTTCTTTGTTCGCGATAGGTGGATGGGTTGGATTCTTTTCCTATGATACGGTCCGCTATGTCGAAAAAAAGAAGCTACCTTTCTCCGGTGCTCCCCAGGACGATAGGAACCTTCCTGATGTCCACTTGGGGCTCTACGATGATGTTCTCGTCTTTGACAATGTTGAGAAGGTTCTTAATTCTTCAATACCCATTCCCTGCACCTTATTCTGAACAAAGTTAATTTTTCTTTGGCTGTCAGGAAGGGATATTGTCCTATAATCAAAGTTCATATTATTTGACATTTCGTATTATTTGACATTTTGTTCACCTCTGTCAGTAGAAACACCTCCTTTCAAGGGCAGACGAAAAATTATAGTAGTACGAAGAACACTATATTGAGTCTGAAACTAAATCGCACAAACCTGTCATTTGTCATTGCTGCATCTTGTTTTTGGTTATCAGCAATAACAAACCGAGACCACATCTCCCAAACCTGCTGCTCCGTGTTCAGTACTATGCAACTTATAAGGCAAAATAACATGTACTTGTTGTTCATGCATTTTAACTTGCCACGCCTTGTGAGAGTGAAAACTCGCAGAAAAATTGTATTCATTTCAAATTCTCTGGCTCTGTACTTGTTGCAGAAAGTATACGTCATCCATTGGGTAGATCTGGACCGGCACGCATCCACTGAGGAAGCATACCAAGATGGCAGGTCCCGGCTGAACCTGTTGCTATCTAAAGTGCACAATTCAAATGTGTAAGCTACGCTGTGCCTATTCCTTAAATCCTGTGCTTTGCTAATTTTTGTTCGGTGCTCACACCCTCTAGATCTATTTGATTTCCACTGCAGCCCCTCACTATCTCCGGGATTTGTGAAGCTACACACTCGGCAGTTTGGTACACCTTTGAACAAATCGACCATGACAAGTGATGAATACAAGGATGCTGTAATGCAGGCTAAGGAGCATATTATGGCTGGTGATATTTTCCAGATTGTTTTAAGCCAGAGGTTTGAGAGGCGAACATATGCCAACCCATTTGAGGTTTATCGAGCTTTACGAATTGTGAACCCTAGCCCATACATGGCATATGTTCAGGTACATTTACATTGTGATCTGATCTTCTGGTTATCTGTTTTAACCTGATTATAAGAGAACATTGAATACTCTTATGGATATTGTGGCCACTTTGAACACTGTTATGTGCACCTTTGAAGTTCTAAATATTGTCCTTTTACCCTCTCTTAGGCAAGAGGCTGTGTCCTGGTAGCATCTAGTCCTGAAATTCTAACACGAGTCAGGAAGGTATGTCAACCCTCTTATTGCTATTAGCCAGATTGCCCCATTGTCCTTTCACTAATCTACACATCTTTTTTCAGGGTAAAATCATTAACCGACCACTTGCTGGGACTGTTCGAAGAGGCAAGACAGAGAAGGAAGATGAAATGCAAGAGCAACAACTATTAAGTGATGAAAAACAGTGCGCTGAGCACATTATGCTCGTAGACTTGGGAAGAAATGATGTTGGCAAGGTTTGTATTCCTTTTGCCTAGGCTCTGGATTCGCCTCATTAAAAGTCTGTCAGATCTACTACATCGAATTCTGACATGAATACAGTATCCTTTCCTTTTTATTGGGCCATGATGGCATAAACTTGACAGCTTTGTTAGGCTTCAGTTACAGCCATTCTCCAGAACTTATAAAAGGGAACACGTTAGTCTTACTATTGCTGCAGTATTGCAAATTTTCTTATGTGTACTTCTACTTGACAGGTCTCCAAACCTGGATCTGTAAAGGTGGAGAAGTTAATGAACATTGAGCGGTACTCCCATGTCATGCACATCAGCTCAACGGTAAGGCTCTTCTCCTGTTGTCTGAACAGTGGTTCTTATGACACATCCATTTTGTACTGTGGCACTTTCGACTTGGCTCCTTTCGCTATTCTCTTATCGCATTCGATGATCTTAAATTAGGCATGTTTGTTGCGTTACTATTATTTCCTTTAGTATTCAGGGCTAAGTTGTTAATTGAGACCAACATCTTATTCTACTAAGGAACAATAGAGGTTTAGCTCAGTACATGAAAACTTTCTGCCAAATTACATTTTCAGTTCATCAAAGGAACCTGCATATGTTGTTTCTAATTAACTTATTGGCTTGTTTTATGAACATTTGCTGGTTCTGCAATTTTGGCACTTTTATGCTTGTTTTCCAATGTGGCCTTATTCAACAAACATAAGAATGCATAGGTCAAATAAGCTTGCACCGCAAATGGCATCTCTATTATAATTTCTATGGTTGATATGATATATGTTTACTGACCAGTGACTATTTGATAAGCACTTGGTTTTTCATTATAGAATATTTTTCTCAAAAATGTATTATGAAGGCTATAGTTCTCTGTGAAAATATTACATGTTTCTCACCATGAAATGCTCTTTGACATAAGCGTGTATGGTGAGGAATTCTAGCCTTTGCAGTATGTTGAAAAATAATGTAATTTCTGTTTGAATGCTTTGCAGGTTAGCGGAGAGTTGGATGATAATAACCAAAGCTGGGATGCCCTGCGAGCTGCATTGCCTGTTGGAACAGTTAGTGGAGCACCAAAGGTGAAGTCTTCCTTCGAATCTCCTTATTTGGATCTACTGTCCAACCTTCACTCTTCTCTCTTTTCGTCTGTAACATGTTTCCCAAATATAATTATCCCTCTCTGAAGAACATTTGTACTTCGTGTAGATCATTTTATCTTTCCCCTCTTATCAGCACATTTTATTAGCATCTGGTGTGAAAACACTATTAGGCAGGGATCAAAGAACCGGTTCCAGACTGAATCCCGGTCGTTGGCCGGAAACGGTAACCGTCCGTTACCGATTTTCCAAGAAAAATTCGGATGAAATTCGCCAAATTTGATTAAAACCATCTAAAATTCGAAAATTAGAATTTGAACTTGCAAAACCCGGGAAAACTGGCCGGGATTTTGGATCCCAGACCCCCGGCGGTTACCGGCCGGTTATTTTTTCCCTGCTATTAGGCATATTGCCAGTCTAGACTGTTTATACGTGTCTACTTTAACTGCATAGCATTCTGTTGAATTTGTTTTTTCTTTCTTGTATACTCCAATCACATTGCTTGGTGGAGTGCGGTTGCACGAGCATGTGGTCTTGGGTTCGATCCTCACCCATGTAGGGGTGAGCACACCTTAGTTCAACAAAAACAAAGTTGCTTAGATCCTGCACATAGTACTCAGTTTTAGTTGCCAACCTATTTTTAGCTATTCACAATTCGTCTCACTTTTACTATTCTTAGTTTGTTGTTAGTTTACCAATCAGGGTTATGCTAATGTTCATCTCCCTCTTCTGAAAAAACTGTTTCTTACTAAAATTTCATTTGACATAACCAGGTGAAAGCCATGGAGCTGATAGATAAGTTGGAAGTCACAAGGCGAGGAGCATACAGTGGTGGCTTAGGAGGGATATCATTTGACGGTGACATGCTTATCGCTCTTGCTCTCCGCACCATTGTATTCTCAACAACGCCAAGCCACAACACGATGTACTCATACAAAGACGCAGATAGGCGCCGGGAGTGGGTTGCTCACCTCCAGGCTGGTGCGGGCATTGTTGCTGATAGTAGCCCAGACGACGAGCAACGCGAATGCGAGAATAAGGCGGCAGCTCTAGCTCGGGCTATCGATCTTGCTGAGTCAGCTTTTGTAGACAAGGAATAGTGTGTCATGAGTTGTTTCTGTTATTTCCTGTTCATGGTTTTTCACTCACTGCATGTTTGGAAGAAATGTATCATCAGTGGGTGGAGAAAAGCAATAAGCTTGTGTTGTCCTGCGAATCGAATAAATCTGGAAGTTATGGTTGTGGGCTATAATTAGTTTTTTTTGTTCATTAGAAAGGTAGATGTTTTTTTTGTATCTTATTGAAACTTGGAAGTATTTGGTTGTATTGTCAGTGCGTCCTCTTTAGTGCATAGTTATGCTCAAGGATCCAAAAACCGTTACCAGGACAAATCCCGCTCGGCGGTCGGTTACCGGAAATCCCGGAAAAAACTGGCCGTTTTTCAGAAATTGAATTTTGATCTGGGATTTTTTTAAAACCGGTAACTGGACCAGTTATCGTCCAAAAACCGAAAAAACCGGTTTAAAAAGCTGGAAAAACCAGCTAGAATTTTGAATTAGAAAGTGTTTAATGAAGTGCGTATTTAACTCATACAATACGTAATCTAGCTAAATATACCTAACATATTTAGCTTATATGAAGTGCAAACCAGTCAAAAAACAATAATTCAAACGTATTTAGCTCATACAATATGTAATCTAGTACAAAATAGGCCTAAACTAATCTAGAAAGCGCATTATGCAGTTAAAAAATTCAAATTTGAAATTAAAATTTTCCGACTGATTACTGTTCATCCGGTCGCGAGTTGCCACAGGTAAGACCGGTTACCGGTGGGATTTTTTCCCCTGGTTATGCTAATATTTCCCCTATATCCTCAGTTGAGTTGCGCATTCATTATATTACTGGCATGCATTTTACGGAAACAAATATATGCATTGGATTCATATGCAGGAACAAATACACGCATGTATGAAAATTATACTAAATGTTGACTACATTTGCTAAGTGTATAACTAAATGTGGCAAATGTACAGCTTAATATTTTAGACTTCTATTGTTTACTATGCCCCAAGTGCTCGATAAAAAGATTATATACCGTACGCAGTGAACTATCAGTAATTTTAAGCACTACAGGTTGTATGAATAGTGTCGTAACCCACTTCTTGAGACTGCTCGTTGTTACCGAGATTTCAAGTTAAGTTTTCCTGACATCGAGTCACAATTCACAAGTACATTTTCTCGGTGAGTTAGATTGCGTTCAGGGGATTTTCTCGGGGAAAACACTAACTTTCACAGTTGAAAGTTTAAAAAACGAAAAGCACTATAATATTCACACAAATGATACCCCAGCGGCGGATACTTGTTTGTTTGTTTCTTAATGGAATGACACCCAGTTCTGTTGCATGTTCTCGAAAAAAACGATAACATCCCGCCATGAACAAAAAGTTTAGTGTATAAACGATTTCCATAAAGCAACTATTTATGTCCCGACCATATGTTTACGCCAGCTGTTTTATCTAAGATGAAAAAAGGTAAAATTACGTCATTAAAACTGTGACCATTATGTGACTACGTGACATTAGTGGGTTATATGTATAGTAGCTGTTCAGCCTGTTCTTCATCACATCCTCCTCACAAGGTGCAGTTTTTTGAAGTCTCGAAGGCACTCTATTCTAACAAGTGGGAACAGTGGCGAATCTAGGATGAAAAACGAGGGTGGGCTCAACCGCTCAAAACCTCGAATGACGAAACTAATTTGTAACAAACAAGGTCTTGTATTCTTGTGCAATCAAATTCATAGTTTCTTACATGAATAAAAGCAAAACAAAAAAAGAGAAATACAATGAAGGTACCTCGCTAATAGAAAGTGCATCCCCCCAAAACATGTAAATATGGTTCCAGTAGGTAACAATCTGTACATCAAAATTAGAAAAATTAGTGATACAATAGCAAATTGTACTTAAATGACCATGAACATTCAAAATAAAAAACCATACCACTAAGACGCTAGCTTGAATCACGACTTTCACGAGGCAAATTCATTCTACGTTTTTTCATGCCTTGGAAGGATCTTATGATTTTATCATCATCAATTGATCTAAATATGTCTCGCTCGGTGTAGCACACCATCAAATCATTCAGCCACTCATCCGATACCTTGTTGCGCAAATATGCTTTGATAATATTCATTGCTGAAAATATTCTCTCAACAGATGCCGTTGCCACTGGAAGGATCAATATCAGCTCGATAAGGCGATATACCAATGGAAAAGTTCTATCTTTTTTTGTTTCAACCATCAATTGAGCAAGTTTTGATATATCATGACATCCATGAAATTCCTCACTTCTCCTAATGTTGAGAATGAAGGTTTGAAGCTGATTTCTTAACAAGAATCGATCAGCCACCGTGAAATCATCAGCATAAATCTCAGCAAGTCGGATAAGCTTATCAACATTAAACTTAGAGAATGAGTCGTTTGGATCAAGACAAGACATGCATACCAATAACTCCGATGAAACTTCATTGAAACGATGATTCATCTCATTCATAGTTGCATCAAGAGCAGCATTGAAAATGTCAACTTTGTAATAATGATGTTGAGTCACTGTATGCTTCCGACGTACAGATCTACCCATAACTCCAATGACATCATTCATATTTGGCACAAAAATCCCATATGCCTCACAAAAGCTTTTGACTTGGTCGAACAATGGCTCCCACCCATTGTCCCTCATATCTTGCAAGCGTTCTTTCACATCTTGTATCAAGCCCATAGCTTCAACGATGTCTTGATGCTTCCTTTGTAAAGCAAGTGATAACTCATTTGTTATGCTCAACAATGTTATCAAAAAATGCATGATGAATACAAATTCAAACGATTCCATATGTTTCATCAAACCTGCTGCTCCACCAAGACTTGTGTTTTGACAAGCATCTTCACTTACAAGTTCTAGCACATCCACAACTGCCTCCCACATTTGGTATATACGAAGCAAGGTTTTGAGATGTGTGCCCCACCGAGTATCTCCAGGTCTAGCTAGGCTAGATTCCTGATGCAGCCCTCTCCCAGCAGATATCAAACCATTCTCCAACTTGTCCAACAGGATATCATGATGCTTTTCAATCAACGCATCTTTTCTCTTGCAAGATGCACTAACAGCCGTAACTATCAGGGGAACATAGTTGAAAAAATCAGCAATAGCTCTACTACAACTTGCAACAGTGACAACCACCAATTGTAACTGATGAGCGAAACAATGGACATAGAAAGCATTTGGATTCTCATCCCGAATAAGTTTTTGCAAACCATTAAATTCTCCTCTCATATTTGAAGCTCCGTCATAGCCCTGCCCACGAAGCCTAGAAATAGGTAAACCATGATGATCAAGCAAACCAACCAAAGCATCCTTCAATGACGCAGATGCACAACTTGTGATATGCTTGATAGCAAGAAACCTTTCCATGACCTTCCCTTGATTGTTCACAAACCTCACAATCACCGCCATTTGCTCTTTTATTGATACATCTCGAGACTCGTCAATAAGCACTGCGAAATTCCTATCTCCAATCTCAGCTTTAATCACTTTTGTAACCTCTTGTGCGCAAGCTTTGGAAAGCTCTTTTTGAATATCTGCACAAGTCATAACTTGTGAGGACCCCGGTTTATTCGGCTCGTCTTGTTTAACCACCACTTGGTCCTAAAGTACCAACCAAATAAACCAAGCCTCGAGATATGTATACTTCCTAAATGCAGATACACACCCGTTACAAAATCATGCATCAATTCCATTCATACACATAGAGCCAAGCAAAAGCAACAATCGAAAGACATAGATACTTTAAATAGAGTTATTACAAAAGAGAGGCCGACCGGCCAAAAGACATACAAATAGATAAATACACAGCGGAAGCAAAATGGCCATAAGATGGCAATAAACAAAAGCCAATCGGTGTGCCTTTACCCACAAGGCAACCAACCGGACCGCCAAGCTAATCGTCCCAAACAGCGCCGCAACACAACTCACAAAAGTGAGGCCCTTGGGGCTCACCTTCTTCCTCTGCAACAATTAATATTAGGCAAAGCAGATGAGTACAAAACTTGTTTTTGTACTCGCAAGACTGACGTGTGAGATAATAGAACTATAATTAACTACATGCAAGCTTTATTTAAGTGGATGAGGCTTTGGACTTATTTTCAGCATAAAGCAAGTTTTCATTTACAATAAGGTAATAGATTCAAAGCAAGTTTGCAATTAACTTTTATTGTTCAAATAAAAGAGAGACAATAATAACATAGATAGAGAACAACACCAACCTAGAAGTGACTAACCCATAGTCACCACAACAATAGCATGAAGTACCCCTTCATACCACCCATGTCAAGTTTAAGTTTTTAAAAGGTTGTAGTCTAGTTCTTGCACGACCTTACCAAGCATGTCCATAACCTAGGACGAGGCTATTCGAATAGTTTTAACCCTGCAGGGGTGTACCAATGTACCCACACGATAGACCGCCTTTCCACCAGCCACGGTTAGCATACTTCCTTTGGTATGCAGGCACGGCTAAGTCTACAAGACGCTTTCCAATGGACGATGCTAATTAAGAGCCGCAACCCACGGGAGAAGGATACATTAGACAGCCTAACCGGACAGCTAATGCTCCCCTCGCACACCACAAACACACACACGCACACACCCACCGACCAGCTCATAATTAGCACCTCCCAAAGTACTTAGTCAAGAGAGGTCCCATATCCCCCCTCGTGTGGTTAGCACGCAATAAGCGCTTGGCTTAGTGACACAAGTAACTCGGTCCTTAGGGACTTAGGCACCATTCCAATCACACCCAGAAGATCACACCAACATACCATTGTGCCCAAATCAAGATATAATTTTTGTTTTGAGTTTTTGATTTGTAAATTGGTAAAACACAAGGTTGGACATAATGGAATAATAATAACATTTGTGTGATCAAGATCACCGACTAAGTCAATGATCGCCCAATACTACCGATAACTAGGCATGGCTAAGCAATATTCATTCGAAATCTACTAAGTGACAAGAGCTCATCCAACGAACTCTAATCACAGCAAATAACCTAGGCTCAGGTAGTAGAGGATGATTACTTACCTACAGATTATGCAACTAGAGGATTACTAATCAATTTAACAACAAATTAGCAATGCATACATAGAAGTTAAACAAAATATTAGACTTTAAAAGTAATGGGATCAAATGGGAAATGATCAAAGCGCTTGCTCGCTTGTCGTTGCTCAACTTGTTGCGGAGGGTCGTTTCGGGATTACCGCAAATATCGAATCCTAAGCGGAAGAGCGAAAACAACCAATAAGACGAGCAACACTTAAACAAAAGAGCAAGCAAAAATTATCCAAATGTGACGTAATTTATACACAAGGTAAAATACGAACATACCTAGACATAGAAACTGGAAAAACTTAATTTGGATTTGTGGTGCAAAAGATATTCTCTAAAAACCTAATTTCGGCCATAATTAGCACTGTAGCAAAAATATTTTCTAGAAAGATTTTGAAGCTGAAATTTTATGGTAGCTACCCACTGGTATAGTGGTAACCCATATAAAATTTCAGGTCATTTGGAGTTAAAATGATTTAGTTATGATTTTTCTAAGTTTTAAATCTAAGACATGATTAATTTCAGTATTAAAGATTACTGCAAGACCTATACTAAGCTAAAGTACTTTAACAGATGCATTTATCGAACTTTAGTTTGTTAAATTTGGAGCTACAGAGAAAAAGTTATGCAATTTTGAAGTTTAAAACAATTAATATGTGCAAATAAAAGCTCTCGGAACTAAATCTGGAAAACCAATAAAGACTGGGGAGGTCGTGGGCCGTTGATCAAAGATCGCACGGCTCACGATCTCGATGCTAAAACCCGCACGAGCTCACGGGCGCAAAGACCTTGCCGCGCTAGAGAGGTCTTAGCCGTTGATATTGAATCCAACGGCTCCGACCATCGGATGCACAAGACCGCGAAGGAGGTCCTCGCGACTAGGGAGGTCGTGGCCATCGATCTCGGATCCGCGGCCCCGAGCTCCACGAGGAGGTCCTACGGCTATCTAACTAAGGGGAGGTGCGGGCGGTTAAGATTTCAGGGAGGTCTTAACGGTCTAGATCCGAGCGGAGGAGGACCTAAGCGGTGAGCTAACAATGAGAGGTCTTGACGGCTAGGATCCCACCGAGAAGGTCCCAAACGGTCACGATCTCAAAGGGAGGTCCTAAGCGGGTTTTTAATCGAGAGAGGTCGGACGGCTTAGATCTCCTAGGGAGGTCATAAACGGTCCAGATCCGAGGCGGGAAGGTCCTAAAGCCACGGATCTAAGGAGGAGGCCCAGACGGTCAAGATCTCCGGGGAGGTCCCGAACGGCTAAGATGGAGCGAGGAGGTCCTATGAGGCAGTGTTTAATAGAGAGAGGTGCGGACGGTTCAGATCTTAGTGGGAGGTCCTGAACGGCCCAGATTTAGGCGGGAGGTCTTGCGGTCTTCTTCACAAAGGACCGAGGTGGTCTTTTGCAAAGAGGACCCAAGGAGTAGTTTTGAAGGTTTTCTTTACAAAAGACCAGGGTGGTCTTTTGCAAAGAGGACCTCAAGGAGGTCTTTAGGGTGGCTTTTACAAAGACCGCAGGGAGGTGTTTTGCAAAGAGGACCTCGGGGAAGGTCTTTTGCGGAAACACAAGGTGGTCTTATACGGCTAAGATTTAACAGGGGTGGTCCTGGACGGCTAGGATCACCACCAAGGGGAGGTCCAGAGACTTAGGATTTTGCGGAAAAGATCCTAAGGCCCAGACCTAAACTTGGAGAGGTCGGGGACGGCTAAGATTAGCCCGAGGAGGTCCAAGAGTGGATTTAATGGCGCAGGACCTCCGGACAACGACAAAGGTGGCGGTTAAGACAAATTAAATGCTCTAGATGATTGACAATAAATGAAACTAAAAGGGACACTTAATGACTTCTGGACCTTAATACTAAGGCCCTGGCACGCACGTTAGTGACTCCACGGCACAAATTAGGACACAAATAATGCACCAATGATAAGCAATGATTTGAGCATTAAAGTGGTCCTAAAAAGATGACGAAAACGGAAGGTTTTGAACTGGCAAAACCCGAGCGTGCTTAGCGGCTTGCCGCCGGCGACGCGGATCTCATCGGCGGAAACCAAAGGAACGGATGAGTCCCAAATAGGGAGGAGGACCTAAAGGTGCTAGCAGCTAGGGCTAAAACGCACCCTACCGGCGGCTAGCCGGAGATAACCGCCGGAGACAGAATGCGGCAACCACAGAAACCTAAAGAGGTATGAAAGAATAGGGATTTCCGATACTGAGGCACTTACCAGGGAATGAAGGGGAGCTAGAGGTGGCCGCAAGAGCTCCGGTGACGGTGGAGGTCGCCGGAGGTGAAGAAGACGATGCTCCCGGCCACGAACAGCAAACTCCCACCTTGTCAACCTCTGTGAAGGTCAACCAAAGCAAGTCAGAGAGGCTCGAGGTGACCAAGAGAACAAAAGGATTAGCCAAAATTGCAATAATGAACCACTGGAGCTCAAGGGTCGCCGGAGAGCTCCAAGGTCGAGCAATGGTGACAGAGGCTTTCGGGTGACTTGAGCTCAAGAGCAGAGGAAGAAGCTAGGGGTGCAAGAATGGATCCAAAGAAACTTAAGGGAGAAGCCCGGGATCCATATATAGCCGAGCGCCAAAAATGAAAACAAGGTCACACCCACTCGGGTGCACTGAGCTAGGGCATCAACGACATGATGGGAGCAGGTGTCAGGGTGACTTTTGAGCAAAGGTCTTTGCCGGACATTTAATGTTGGCAGACATAGCCGCTTGTCGACCCTAGAGTTGACAAGGCATCGCTCCCACCGCCACGCACAAAAATTGATAATGCCCGTGCCCACCCGATGGTGAGAGAAATAGGAAGACTGGTCAAATGAACTCAACGGCTAAATCAGCGCTGAGCTCCACCAGGGAGGTCGTGAGCTGTTGGATTGAAATCCAAGGGCCCAGATTTTGGGCTAAGTATTAGAGGTCCTAACACTAGGGGAGGTCTGAGCCACAGATCTCAAGATGGACGGCCCAAGATCACCCAAGCGCTAGGGGTGGTCGTGGAGGGCTGAGGAGGTCGCCCAGGGTGGTCTTTGCAAAAGGTGCAAAGGAGGTCCTGGGGGAGGCCCTCGAGGGTTGTCTTTGTAAAAGAACCTGAGGAGGTCGTGCGGGTGGGAGGTCCTTTACAAAGACCCGAGGAGGTCTTTGAGCGTCGGATTTAAAATCCAACGGCCCAGACCACCTGCGCCCAACCTGACCGAGCCCGACACGGCTAAGCGGCTCGGTGTGACCAAGACCTGGAGGTCTGACCTGGGTTTAGGGTTTAAATTGGAACTGGGATCTTGAAGGGACTTTTAGAGCTAGCAAACCAGCTCCAAATTCTATGAAATCTTGACAGTAGCTTGCTAACCTTGAGATGGATCTTGTATAAAATTTTTAGAGGTTTTTATGCTGAGCACTTTTCTCCAGAAATTATACAATGCTTTGAGCTAGGGTTTGACTACAAGTCAAACAAGTTTGACTGACCCTTAAAAATATTCGAACAATTTCTAAAAATTGTGAAATTTTTCAGAGGGGTCACCAACCATCCCAAGAACTTAGGAAAAATATTTCCCAGGAGATGATTAACAGACTTGTGACTTTGTATTTCCATACCCTGGTGCAATAATTGTTTAATACGCACAGGAAACACATGATGTAAGAAAAAAGTTTTAATTTCTACTCATTTTCTTACATTTAAAACACAAGTTGAAAATGGGGATGTTACAAACCTCCCCCCCTTACAAAAATCTCGTCCCGAGATTTGTCTTACTCGGAAAAGAAAGAGGGGTAGTCTGCACGGAGACGATCTTCTCGCTTCTAAGTAGCTTCATCCTCGGAATGGTTTGACCACTGAACTTTAAGGAACCTGATGGTCTTGTTCCTTGTTCTTCGCTCAGCCTCCTCGAGTATGCGAACAGGGTGCTCGCGATAGGTCAAATCCTCCTGAACATCAAGAGTTTCCAACGGAGCTTCCTCTGTTGGAACACGGAGGCACTTCTTTAGCTGGGACACATGGAAAACATCATGTACCCCGCAAGTGCAGAGCAACTCCAACTTGTAGGCGGCGGCTCCTTCTTCTCGATAATACGGTATGGACCGACATATCGAGGAGCTAACTTGCCCTTTACACCAAAACGCTGGTGACCCTTTAGAGGAGAAACCTTGAGGTAGACGAAGTCATTGGGCTTAAAACTCAACTCACGGCGACGGCGATCCGCATAGCTCTTTTGCCTGGATTGAGCTGTGCGTAAGCGATCACGAATGAGCTGGACTTGACCCTCGGCCTCATTAATCGAGTCCGGGCCAAAGAAAGGTCTCTCACCGGTCTCAGACCAGTTCAACGGGGTTCTACACTTTCTCCCGTATAAGGCCTCAAATGGTGCCATGCCGAGACTGGCCTGGAAACTGTTGTTGTAAGAAAACTCGGCAAATGGCAAGCACTTCTCCCAATGCTTCCCATAGGAAAGGACACAAGCTCGGAGCATGTCCTCTAATATTTGGTTGACCCTCTCGGTCTGACCATCTGTTTGGGGTGAAATCTCGAAGTGAAAGAAAGCGAGTTCCATAGCCTCTTGCGAGCTATGCCAAAACCGAGACGTGAACAGCGAACCACGATCTGACACAATTGTCTTTGGCACACCATGCAAACTCACGATGCGAGCTATGTAGAGCTCTGCGAGGAGACCCACTCGAAGGTCAGTCTTGATAGGAAGGAAATGAGCCACCTTAGTCAATCGATCGATGACGACCCAGATGGCATCATTGCCCCTCGGTGACCGGGGGAGGCCAGTGATAAAATCCATCCCGACCGAATCCCACTTCCACTCCGGAATTGGTAAGGGCTGGAGCAGTCCGGCCGGACGCTGATGTTCGGCCTTGACACGACGACACACGTCACACTCGGCCACGAACCTTGCGATCTCCCTCTTCATTCGGGTCCACCAGAATCTCTGTCGGAGATCATGATACATCTTCGTGGCCCCGGGATGAATGGATAACGGGGAATCGTGGGCTTCGCGGAGGATCAACTCCCGCAACTCCTTGTCCTTTGGAACTACAAGGCGTTGCCCGAACCTCACGACACCAAGCTCATCTTTAGAGAAGCACTTGGCTGTTCCATTCTTGACATTTTCCTTGATGCGGTTCACTCCAACGTCTGACTGCTGAGCAGACTTAATCCGATCCACCAAGGTTGGTTGTACAACCAAGGCAGCGAGGGAACCATGCTCAACCCAACCCAAGTTGAGACGCTGAAACTCCTCCAGAAGGGTGGGCTGAGGCTCCTTGAGCAGCAATGCATTGCAATGCGCTTTGCGACTAAGCGCATCCGCAACGACATTGGCCTTGCCCGGATGGTAGTGAATACCCATGTCATAGTCCTTGATCAACTCCAACCACCTCCTTTGCCTAAGGTTCAGATCTGGTTGGGTGAACAAATACTTTAAGCTTTTGTGATCCGAATACACTTCACAACGATTACCGATTAGGTAATGTCGCCAAATCTTAAGTGCATGGATCACGGCTAATTCCAAGTCATGGGTAGGATAGTTGAGTTCATGAGGTCTCAATTGCCTTGATGCATAGGCAACTACCTTGCCTTCTTGCATAAGGACACAACCGAGGCCTCGGCGAAGCGCCACAAAAGATATCGAAGCTTCGACGGACATCGGGAGAACAAGAACAGAGCGGTGGTCAATCGCTTCTTAAGTGCTTGAACCGTCCTCGCAATCAGCGGACCACGAGAACTTCTTGTCCTTCTTGAGCAACTCCGTCATCGGCCGCTATCTTGGAGAAGTTCTCGATAAAGCGACGATAATATCCCGCTAAACCAAGAAAACTCGAACCGGTGACCGAAGTGGGCTGACTCCAGGAAAGCACGTCGCTGATCTTGCTAGGATCCACAGCTACGCCTCCTGCCGAAAGAATATGGCCTAAGAAGGCTACTTCCTTCAACCAGAACGCGCACTTGCTGAACTTTGCATATAGCTTGTGCTCGCGAAGCTTGCCCAACACAAGCCTCAAATGCTCGGCGTGTTCCTCATCGCTCTTGGAGTAGATAAGGATATCATCGATGAAGACCACAACGAACCTATCCAAATACTCCATGAACACCGAATTCATGAGGTTCATGAACAAGGCCGGGGCATTGGTTAAGCCGAATGACATGACGGTATACTCGTACAAGCCATAACGAGTCGAAAAAGCCGTCTTTGGAATATCCTCGGTCGAATCCGAAACGATGATATCCCACTCTCGGATCAATCTTGAGAAAACTCGAGCTCCAGTTAATTGATCGAAGAGGTCATCTATACGGGCAAAGGGTACTTGTTCTTTACCGTTACTTCATTAAGTGGGCGGTAATCAACGCACATGCGCAGCGTCTTGTCCTTTCGGGACAAAGATTGCCGAGCATCCCCAAGGAGATGAGCTAGGCGGACGAAACCCTTCTCTTGAAGCTCACCTAGTTGCTTCTTCAACTCCACCAACTCAAGCTGGGTCCATTCGGTAAGGCCTCTTTGAAATCGGGCGTGCAGGAACCAACTCAATGACAAACTCGAGGTCTCGAGCTGGTGGCATCCACGGAAGGTCGTCGGGAAGACATCAACAAAGTCACACACCACCGGGACTTCGCTAATATCTAGAGCGGCTTCGCTTCAGCGCGAAGAGATGCGGATCCTGCAGCCTTCGGCGAAAGCTAACTCGCCGCCGTAAGGATGGTGAGGTAGATGAGCCTCCTAGCGCAATCAATTTGTCCCATGTCTTTGAGACAACCAATCCATGCCTAGGATTACATCTAAGCTCGCCGATCGAAGGAGGATGAGGTTTGCCAAGAATCCTACCCTTCTATCTCAACAGGACATCCCTACACTCGGACTCGGCTCTCAACTCCGAACCGGAGAGCGAATGAGCAGCGGGACCAACAATGGAGTAAAAGAAGACCTCCCACAACAAAGAAAAGACTGAAACAAAAGAATGAGATGCGCTGAATCAAACAAAAGCGTAGCGAGGAAAGAGTTAACCGAAAGGGTACCCAACACGACGTCGGTGCCTCTGTGCCTCCTCCGCGGAGATGAGGTTGACGCGGCCACTACCCACGCCTTGAGTAGCGGGGACGATCTTCTGATCCCGAGAAGAACCACCTCCCGCCGCGTCCTCCATTAGGACGAGGCCGCTCGATCTGTTAGGGCAAGTATTGGCATAATGCCCTTCGGTTGCACGAAAGCAAGTGACCCGGCGGCCGGATTGCGGGGCCACCTGGCTGGTTCGCAGCGCACGTGGATCGGGCACGCGGCTGAGGGCGAGCGAGCTGGTCTTGGCGGCCTCGGTGGTAGTGAAGCCACGAAGCGGGCCCCGGGTAGGCCCGACACGAGGACGCGAGAGGCCGGCTGTGCGGCCATGGGCCTCCCACTTGCGCTGCGGGACTCGCCGACGCCCTCGCCTTGTGCTCAAGCAACAATGGCCTTGTCCACCAAGGCACGAAAGTCAACAAAGTCCACAATGGAGAGCCCGTCTTGCGCTCCTCGAGACAAACCCTCCATGAACTTCTCCCGCTTGGCCTCATCGGTGGCCACCTCGGATGGAGCATAACGAGCCAAGTGGTTGAACTCGTGCAGTACTCCATCAGCGACTTACGCCCTTGCTTGAGCGCGAAACTCCTTCTTCTTGACTTCATCAAGCGGCAGGATGTGAGCTCGACGAACGCCGTCCGAACTCATCCCAAGAGACAGTGTGTGGGCGGTGGTGCATGGCCAAGAAGTTCTCCCACCAGAGAGTCTTGCCCCGAAGGCGATGGGAGGCAAAGAGTGCCTTGTCTGGTCGAGCACCGAGCAACGTCGAGCTTACGCTCAACCTGACGCAGCCAGTCATCTGCGTCCAATGGGTCCTCAGACCTGGAGAACGTGGGGGGCTGGGTGCGAAGAAACTCAGCCAGGCCCCCACGAGACTGAGGTCCACCCCCTTGCCCAGATCCTGAGGCATCGGCAAGGGCGGAGGTGTTGCGCGCAATAACATCCAGCAGGACCCTCCTGTCCTCGGAACGGTTGCGCTCGATCTGAAGAAGGACCTCAGCCATGGTCGGAGGAGGCGGGAGCTCCTCATCCAGACCAGGCTGCTGACCCCGACCGCTACGAGTACCTCCAGCCATCCTGGTTCAGAAATTTAGGTTAGCAACCAAAACACTAAGACTAGAAGTTGATGAAAGCGAAAAGCTAACGGTTAGGGGAAGGAGATATCACCCTAACCGAAAGCCAAAAACAGCAAACAACAACTTTAAATGTTTCCAAAGAAGCTCTAAAACAGCAAAGGAATCATTAAACCAAGCTCAACTTCTCAATGCCATTAACCCGTATTGAATGAACGAGTAATAGTGTGAGAAGGTAAAAATTCCAGCACCTTACAACAAATCTAACACTACACAAGAGCAAAGTTAAGGCGGCAAAATCGCGTTAGGTACTTAGCTAACTAGTATCACATCCTACCCTTTTATTCCCACAAGTTTTAGTTGACTATCCTCTCATTCTCTACCCTATTTAGAACCTTTGAGCTGCTGTCCAGGAAATTGAATGATCGCTGTCAGATTTCGCATCCAAGCCTCCTAATTGAAATCTTCAACTTCGGAAGCTTCAAAACCTTGTAGAGGGCGGCTAACATTTCAATTTGCCAAGCTCATTGGTCCCAAAACCCAATTAATCGATAATGACTATCTTTTGAGAGAAGGAAAGGGGAAAACACTTTTTAAAACTCAATTTAGAGCAAGACGAGAGAAGAAAGCTAAGATAGGTAAGGAATAAAATCCGAGAACTTACTTAAGCTTTCATAAATCATTTGATACTTTGAAAATAAGGTTTTCAAAATATCCTAAGGACGACCAAGCTTGGGTTACTACGGTCGGAATGGCTCTGATACCAACTTTGTGAGGACCCCGGTTTATTCGGCTCGTACTGTTTAACCAGCCACTTGGTCCTAACAGTACCAACCAAATAAACCAAGCCTCGAGATATGTATACTTCCCAGAAATGCAGTATACACACCCCGTTACAAAATCATGCATCAATTCCATTCATACACATAGAGCCGAAGCAAAAAGCAACAACTGAAAGACATAGATACTTTAAATAGAGTTATTACAAAAGAGAGGCCGACCGGCCAAAAGACATACAAATAGATAAATACACAGCGGAAGCAAAATGGCCATAAGATGGCAATAAACAAAAGCCAATCGGTGTGCCTTTACCCACAAGGCAACCAACCGGACCGCCAAGCTAATCGTCCCAAACAGCGCCGCAACACAACTCACAAAAGTGAGGCCCTTGGGGCTCACCTTCTTCCTCTGCAACAATTAATATTAGGCAAAGCAGATGAGTACAAAACTTGTTTTTGTACTGCAAGACCTGACGTGTGAGATAACAGAACTATAATTAACTACATGCAAGCTTTATTTAAGTGGATGAGGCTTTGGACTTATTTTGACATAAAGCAAGTTTTCATTTACAATAAGGTAATAGATTCAAAGCAAGTTTGCAATTAACTTTTATTGTTCAAATAAAAGAGAGACAATAATAACATAGATAGAGAACAACACCAACCTAGAAGTGACTAACCCATAGTCACCACAACAATAGCATGAAGTACCCTTCATACCACCCATGTCAAGTTTAAGTTTTTAAAAGGTTGTAGTCTAGTTCTTGCACGACCTTACCAAGCATGTCCATAACCTAGGACGAGGCTATTCGAATAGTTTTAACCTGCGGGGTGTACCAATGTACCCACACGATAGACCGCCTTTCCACCACCACGGTTAGCATACTTCCTTTGGTATGCGAGCACGGCTAAGTCTACAAGACGCTTTCCAATGGACGATGCTAATTAAGAGCCGCAACCCACGGGAGAAGGATACATTAGATGACCTAACAGGACAGACTAATGCTCCTCGCACACCACAAACACACACACGCACACACCCACCGACCAGCTCATAATTAGCACCTCCCAAAGTACTTAGTCAAGAGAGGTCCCATATCCCCTCGTGTGGTTAGCACGCACAAGCGCTGGCTTAGTGACACAAGTAACTCGGTCCTTAGGGACTTAGGCACCATTCCAATCACACCCAGAAGATCACACCAACATACCATTGTGCCCAAATCAAGATATAATTTTTGTTTTGAGTTTTTGATTTGTAAATTGGTAAAACACAAGGTTGGACATAATGGAATAATAATAACATTTGTGTGATCAAGATCACCGACTAAGTCAATGATCGCCCAATACTACCGATAACTAGGCATGGCTAAGCAATATTCATTCGAAATCTACTAAGTGACAAGAGCTCATCCAACGAACTCTAATCACAAACAAATAACCTAGGCTCAGGTAGTAGAGGATGATTACTTACCTACAGATTATGCAACTAGAGGATTACTAATCAATTTAACAACAAATTAGCAATGCATACATAGAAGTTAAACAAAATATTAGACTTTAAAAGTAATGGGATCAAATGGGAAATGATCAAGCGCTTGCTCGCTTGTCGTTGCTCAACTTGTTGCGGAGGGTCGTTCTCGGGATTACCGCAAATATCGAATCCTAAGCGGAAGAGCGAAAACAACCAATAAGACGAGCAACACTTAAACAAAAGAGCAAGCAAAAATTATCCAAATGTGACGTAATTTATACACAAGGTAAAATACGAACATACCTAGACATAGAAACTGGAAAAACTTAATTTGGATTTGTGGTGCAAAAGATATTCTCTAAAAACCTAATTTCGGCCATAATTAGCACTGTAGCAAAAATATTTTCTAGAAAGATTTTGAAGCTGAAATTTTTATGGTAGCTACCCACTGGTATAGTGGTAACCCATATAAAATTTCAGGTCATTTGGAGTTAAAATGATTTAGTTATGATTTTTCTAAGTTTTAAATCTAAGACATGATTAATTTCAGTATTAAAGATTACTGCAAGACCTATACTAAGCTAAAGTACTTTAACAGATGCATTTATCGAACTTTAGTTTGTTAAATTTGGAGCTACAGAGAAAAAGTTATGCAATTTTGAAGTTTAAAACAATTAATATGTGCAAATAAAAGCTCTCGGAACTAAATCTGGAAAACCAATAAAGACTGGGGAGGTCGTGGGCCGTTGATCAAAGATCGCACGGCTCACGATCTCAGATGCTAAAACCCGCACGAGCTCCTGGGCGCAAAGACCTTGCCGCGCCTAGGAGAGGTCTTAGCCGTTGATATTGAATCCAACGGCTCAGACCATCTGGATGCACAAAGACACCGCGAAGGAGGTCCTCGCGACTAGGGAGGTCGTGGCCATCGACCGGATCTGGCGGCCCCGAGCTCCACGAGGAGGTCCTACGGCTATCTAACTAAGGAGAGTGCGGACGGTTAAGATTTCCGAGGAGGTCTTAACGGTCTAGATCCGAGCGGAGGAGGACCTAAGCGGTGAGCTAACGGCGAGAGGTCTTGGCGGCTAGGATCCCACCGAGAAGGTCCCAAACGGTCACGATCTCAAAGGGGAGGTCCTAAGCGGGTTTTTAATCGAGAGAGAGTGCGGGCGGCTTAGATCTCCCTAGGGAGGTCATAAGCGGTCCCGATCCGAGGCGGGAAGGTCCTAAAGCCACGGATCTAAGGAGGAGGTCCCAGCACGGTCAAGATCTCCGGGGAGGTCTGAGCGGCTAAGATGGAGCGAGGAGGTCCTATGAGACAGTGTTTAATAGAGAGAGGTCCGGACGGTTCGGATCTTAGTGGGGAGGTCTGAACGGCCCAGATTTAAGCGAGGAGGTCTTGCGGTCTTCTTCACAAAGGACCAGAGGTGGTCTTTTGCAAAGAGGACCCCAAGGAGTAGTTTTGAAGGTTTTCTTTACAAAAGACCAGGGGTGGTCTTTTGCAAAGAGGACCTCAAGGAGGTCTTTAGGGGTGGCTTTTACAAAGATCGCAGGAGGTGTTTTGCAAAGAGGACCTCGGGAAGGTCTTTTGCGGAAACACAAGGTGGTCTTATACGGCTAAGATTTACAGGAGGTGGTCTGGACGGCTAGGATCACCACCAAGGGAGGTCCAGAGACTTAGGATTTTGCGGAAAGATCCTAAGGCCCGTGCCTAAACTTGGAGAGGTCGGGACGGCTAAGATTAGCCCGAGGAGGTCCAAGAGTGGATTTAATGGCGCAGGACCTCCGGACAACGACAAAGGTGGCGGTTAAGACAAATTAAATGCTCTAGATGATTGACAATAAATGAAACTAAAAGGGACACTTAATGACTTCTGGACCTTAATACTAAGGCCCTGGCACGCACGTTAGTGACTCCACGGCACAAATTAGGACACAAATAATGCACCAATGATAAGCAATGATTTGAGCATTAAAGTGGTCCTAAAAAGATGACGAAAACGGAAGGTTTTGAACTGGCAAAACCCGAGCGTGCTTAGCGGCTTGCCGCGGCGCGGATCTCATCGGCGGAAACCAAAGGAACGGATGAGTCCCAAATAGGGAGGAGGACCTAAAGGTGCTAGCAGCTAGGGCTAAAACGCACCCTACCGGCGGCTAGCCGGAGATAACCGCCGGAGACAGAATGCGGCAACCACAGAAACCTAAAGAGGTATGAAAGAATAGGGATTTCGACATCGAGGCACTTACCGTGGAATGAAGGGGAGCTAGAGGTGGCGCAAGAGCTCGGTGACGGTGGAGGTCGCGGAGGTGAAGAAGACGATGCTCCCGCCACGAACAAAAACTCCCACCTTGTCAACCTCTGTGAAGGTCAACCAAAGCAAGTCGAGAGGCTCGAGGTGACCAAGAGAACAAAAGGATTAGCCAAAATTGCAATAATGAACCACTGGAGCTCAAGGGTCGCGGAGAGCTCCAAGGTCGGCAATGGTGACAGAGGCTTTCGGGTGACTTGAGCTCAAGAGCGAGAGGAAGAAGCTAGGGTGCAAGAATGGATCCAAAGAAACTTAAGGAGAAGCCCGGGATCCATATATAGCCGAGCGCCAAAAATGAAAACAAGGTCACACCCACTCGGTGCACCGAGCTAGGGCATCAACGACATGATGGGAGCAGTGTCGGGGTGACTTTTGAGCAAAAGGTGCTGCGGACATTTAATGTTGGCAGCACATAGCCGTTGTCGACCCTAGAGTTGACAAGGCACCTTTGCTCCTCACCGCCACGCACAAAATTGATAATGCCTGTGCCCACCCGACGGTGAGAGAAATAGGAAGGCGGTCAAATGAACTCAACGGCTAAATCGTGGCCACGAGCTCCACCGGGAGGTCGTGAGTGTTGGATTGAAATCAGGGCCCGATTTTGGGCTAAGTATTAGAGGTCCTAACACTAGGGGAGGTCTGAGCCACAGATCTCAAGATGGACGGCCCAAGATCACCCAAGCGCTAGGGGTGGTCGTGGAGGGCTGAGGAGGTCGCCCAGGGTGGTCTTTGCAAAAGGTGCAAAGGAGGTCCTGGGGGAGGCCCTCGAGGGTTGTCTTTGTAAAAGAACCTGAGGAGGTCGTGCGGGTGGGAGGTCCTTTACAAAGACCCGAGGAGGTCTTTGAGCGTCGGATTTAAAATCCAACAGCCCAGACCACCTGCGCCCAACCTGACCGAGCCCGACACGGCTAAGCGGCTCGGTGTGACCAAGACCTGGAGGTCTGACCTGGGTTTAGGGTTTAAATTGGAACTGGGATCTTGAAGGGACTTTTAGAGCTAGCAAACCAGCTCCAAATTCTATGAAATCTTGACAGTAGCTTGCTAACCTTGAGATGGATCTTGTATAAAATTTTCAGAGGTTTTTATGCTGAGCACTTTTCTCCAGAAATTATACAATGCTTTGAGCTAGGGTTTGACTACAAGTCAAACAAGTTTGACTGACCCTTAAAAATATTCGAACAATTTCTAAAAATTGTGAAATTTTTCAGAGGGGTCACCAACCATTCCAAGAACTTAGGAAAAATATTTCCCAGGAGATGATTAACAGACTTGTGACTTTGTATTTCCATACCCTGGTGCAATAATTGTTTAATACGCACAGGAAACACATGATGTAAGAAAAAAGTTTTAATTTCTACTCATTTTCTTACATTTAAAACACAAGTTGAAAATGGGGATGTTACATAACTGCATGCCCGGGAGCTGTATCAAATGCATACTTCACTTCCTCCTTCTTATCCTTGTACCAATCCAACAACTCTTTTAAATTACCTTTGTTGATGGAAGTGGAGGATTCATCATGTCCACGAAAAGCTTCACCTTGCGCTATGAGATACCTTGCACAATCTAAAGATGCAGTCAAACGAATTTTGTATGCAATTTCGGCCTCCTTACTGTATGTGCTTATTTTACTAGATACACTTGACCGTTGATTCTTGAAGTCATCACACTCACCCCTTGCGATGTTGTGGAAACTATTTGGACCACCAACATGTTTATTGAAAGCATCTATAGCCGTCTTCCAACGAGAGAACCCAACTTTTGTAAATACATCATTACCAAATGTGTGGGGTTGTGAGTGTTTCTTGAAAAGAAAACAATAGAAGCAAAAAGCGGCATCTTTTTCCACACTATATTCTAACCAATCAAACTTATTAAACCATGATTCTTGAAAGGATCTCCACACTTTGCCATCCAATGTTTTTGGAAAGGCATGTCCAATTGCTCGAGTTGGACCATTCAACAAATATGTCCTCCTCACTTCATCTCTAATTTCATTGGCAAAATCTTCTATTGGTATGCGATGCGCCGGATCGGCAATAATTTCATTTGGATTAAATTCTAGTCGAGGCTTCTTTGGTTGAGTTGTGCTCTCATCGGTTGGAGGAGTACTACTAGAATTGCTTGCGAAATAATTACACAGAGTTCGTTTCTCCATTATTGCAATTTGCAAACCTATGAAGTATAAATAAATTACTAATTAACTATATACCATAATAATACAATACCACACTACATTGATGAATAAGTTATGACTTATAGTATAAGAAGTTACCACTGTCGGAGGATAAAGAATTAGAGACTTCAATTCTTCAATCTTCAATTTGACACTTTGACAGCCACAACACCCCACCCCCACACCCGGCACTGCCCTGCGCCGGTGCGCCCCTGCCAAGTGCCAAGTGCCAACTTCAACTTGCTAGGTTGCTTAACTCCCCAATCCCCCAATCCGCAGCACTCCAGCTCCAGTCCAGATGCCTCCCTCCATCCCTCGTCTCCCTGACTCCCTCGTCTCCAGAGCGGCAGACGGGCAGAGCCCACCGCCTCCAGCTGACCAGCTCCCTGCCTCGGCCTCCCTGCTCGGCTGCTCCCTCCCTCGGTCCCTCCTCCGGCGACCGGCTCCCGCCTCCTCCGGCGCACGGCCCCCGCCTCCTCCGGATCCGGCTACAAGCGGCTCCCGGGGCCTCCCGCCTCCTCCGCAGCCGGCCCCGCCTCTCCTGCGACGCCGCCGCCTCCCGGATCCGGCTACAAGCGGCTCCCGGGGCCTCCCCCGCCTCCTCCGGCGCCCGGCCCCCGCCTCCTCCGGCACACGGCCCCCGCGGCACGCCTCCTCCGGATCCGGGCTACCAGAGGCGCCGCGTCGCCGCCCCAGCTCCCTCGGCCGGTCAGCCCTCGCCCTCGGTGCGTGACTCGGCTCCCTCGGTGTGTGATTTTGGAATTGGGAAATTTTGGAATGGGGAATGATTTGCACAGGTGGGGATGTGGGAACTGGGAACTGGGAAGGGTTTGAGGGAGTTGGGCTTGTGGGCTTCGCCGCTTCGGCAAAGGTCCATCAGTGGATCGGCCCATCAGTGGCTTCTTCCTACTCAAAAACGAACTGGGACCTGGGGGTGCTCGGGCTCGGTCAGTCGGCCATGGCCGGAGTTTGGCCGGAGTTTGCTCGGGGGTGGGGGGGGGGGGTTCGACGCCGGCGGAGGGTAGGCTGAAGCCTGTTGGAGCCCCCCCGCTGGATTCGCCCCTGAGTGGGAATCATGTGTATTTTGCGAAGACCAAGTTTTGATAAACCTGTCCGTAGTATTGATACGAGAAGATACAAAGAGTTGTTCTCTTTAGAGAGAGATATATGATCTTCATATATGTTCATCATTGGATGAATAGATGTTGTACTCGTTTTCCTTTGTTTGAGTTTTGTCCCAGTGAGTTTTCTCATTTGAAGGTTTTCAATGAGGCAGTATATGCAATGGCAAGAATATGAGTTATATACTCTTTTCTTCTTACCGTTTTTTCCACTGGATTTTCGGAAGAAGTTTTTAAAGGAGACATAAGCATGGTGTTGGCAAAAGTGTCCAAGGGGAGTGTTGTATATCGGCTTGTTTTCAAGGTCCGATTATGCATGGACACTTCACCTAAACAAAAACTCCATTAGGAGGCTGTCGGCCCACAAGTCTCAATAGTTAGTTTAATCTCATATTATTTATTCATACATGAATGGAGACCTCCTCCTTATATATAAAAGGGGCAGGGGCTAGAGTCATGTTTATTGATCTGGCGATAGTTTAGTTCAGAATTTCGGATGGTTTTTGCGTGGACGAGTCGGTACCGTCTCCAGACCGTTGTCACCCGCTGCTGGTGACAAGTCGAACCGTGCACGGTGCCCCGACCGTTGACAGTTTTTAGTCGATGGTCTGCCATTTCTCTCTCACACAAAAAAAAAGTTGTAACGCCAAGACTTCAGAGTACGGGGGGAGCAACACGTTCCTCGTTCACGCTCTCATCGCCGTCTAGGCCCGCCTTTCTCATGGTGGACGCGCAAGTCGCTTTCTCGTTTATCTCGCGGAGAGAGGGCAACAAAATTGACACGGGTGATCGAAAACCGCGACCTACCTACCGCGGTCGTGCCGTGGTGCGACGGGCGCGCGCACGTTTCCGGGCAGCTTCTTCGCTTCGCGGCGCACCGCATGGCCCACGAGCGCGCGCGCGCGGGTAGAGAACAACACACACAACCCCGGGCGTGTTTAACGTTCGGCACGGGCGCATGGCGACGATGAGGGTGCGTGCGCATGCAGCTGTGTCGGCCACCCACCCCACTGTACGTAGCCACGAGCCGCGGGTGGGCCGTCCCCCCTCAGGAACGCAGGATTGCCTCCACGTCTCTGACTAGGCAGATCACATCAGATTTGGTTCAAAATTTACATATTCCTTCAGATTATAGACAGGCGTGCGTGTGCCTCCTCTACCCATCGAGGAAGAGTCCAAACCCTGCTCGCGAGCCGCCGTCCCCGACCTTGGAAATCATTCTCGCAGTGCGCCCGGCCTTTCCCAATCCGGGGGACCCAAGAACCCAACTACCAAGTCCCACCTGGCTGCTAAGCTGAACTTCACTTGGTGGCGATTTTCTCCTCCTTATATATACGCGCCCTCCCATTCGCTTTCTCGGAGCGTCAAATCAAATCAATGGAATCCCTCGCCGCCGCCGCGTTCTCACCCTCCCGCCTGGCCGCCCGCCCCGCCCCGGCGGCGGCGGCCCCTGTTAGAGCAAGAGCGGTGGCGGCAGGAGGGAGGAGGCATGGGAAGCGCGGGATCAGGTGCTGCGCCGGGAAGCCGCGCGCGAGCGCGGTGATCAACGGGAGCGTGGCGGCGAAGGCAGAGGAGGAGGACAGGAGGCGGTTCTTCGAGGCGGCGGAGCAGGGGAGCGGGAAGGGCAACCTGGTGCCCATGTGGGAGTGCATCGTGTCGGACCACCTCACCCCCGTGCTCGCCTACCGCTGCCTCGTCCCGGAGGACAACATGGACACCCCCAGCTTCCTCTTCGAGTCCGTCGAGCAGGGACCCGAGGGCACCACCAACGTCGTACGGCCTCACCTCTCTCCTGTGCTCGCCTCTCCAATCTGCTCCCTTATCGATTCTTTTCCTTGGCAATAACTCTGTGGAACTGGATTGGGTTGAAGGGTCGTTACAGCATGGTGGGAGCCCACCCGGTGATGGAGATCGTCGCCAAGGAGCACAAGGTCACCATCATGGACCACGAGAAGGGCCAGGTGACGGAGCAGGTCGTGGACGATCCTATGCAGGTACCCAGGAGCATGATGGAGGGATGGCACCCGCAGCAGATCGACCAACTCCCCGACTCCTTCTGCGGTGAGCGACCAAAGTCAACATGGGAAGAATAAAGGAGGAAGATTTGATGTTGCCAATGATGAAATGCTCAATAATTGCATTTGGTTTCTTTGTTCGCGATAGGTGGATGGGTTGGATTCTTTTCCTATGATACGGTCCGCTATGTCGAAAAAAAGAAGCTACCTTTCTCCGGTGCTCCCCAGGACGATAGGAACCTTCCTGATGTCCACTTGGGGCTCTACGATGATGTTCTCGTCTTTGACAATGTTGAGAAGGTTCTTAATTCTTCAATACCCATTCCCTGCACCTTATTCTGAACAAAGTTAATTTTTCTTTGGCTGTCAGGAAGGGATATTGTCCTATAATCAAAGTTCATATTATTTGACATTTTGTTCACCTCTATCAGTAGAAACACCTCCTTTCAAGGGCAGACGAAAAATTATAGTAGTACGAAGCACACTATACTGAGTCTGAAACTAAATCGCACAAACCTGTCATTTGTCATTGCTGCATCTTGTTTTTTGGTTATCAGCAATGACAAACTGAGACCACATCTCCCAAACCTGCTGCTCCGTGTTCAGTACTATGCAACTTATAAGGAAAAATAACATGTACTTGTTGTTCATGCATTTTAACTTGCCACGCCTTGTGTAAGTGAAAACTCGCAGAAAATTTGTATTCATTTCAAATTCTCTGGCACTGTACTTGTTCCAGAAAGTATATGTTATCCATTGGGTAGATCTGGACCGGCACGCATCCACTGAGGAAGCATACCAAGATGGCAGGTCCCGGCTGAACCTGTTGCTATCTAAAGTGCACAATTCAAATGTGTAAGCTACGCTGTGCCTATTCCTTAAATCCTGTGCTTTGCTAATTTTTGTTCGGTGCTCACACCCTCTAGATCTATTTGATTTCCACTGCAGCCCCTCACTATCTCCGGGATTTGTGAAGCTACACACTCGGCAGTTTGGTACACCTTTGAACAAATCGACCATGACAAGTGATGAATACAAGGATGCTGTAATGCAGGCTAAGGAGCATATTATGGCTGGTGATATTTTCCAGATTGTTTTAAGCCAGAGGTTTGAGAGGCGAACATATGCCAACCCATTTGAGGTTTATCGAGCTTTACGAATTGTGAACCCTAGCCCATACATGGCATATGTTCAGGTACATTTACATTGTGATCTGATCTTCTGGTTATCTGTTTTAACCTGATTATAAGAGAACATTGAATACTCTTATGGATATTGTGGCCACTTTGAACACTGTTATGTGCACCTTTGAAGTTCTAAATATTGTCCTTTTACCCTCTCTTAGGCAAGAGGCTGTGTCCTGGTAGCATCTAGTCCTGAAATTCTAACACGAGTCAGGAAGGTATGTCAACCCTCTTATTGCTATTAGCCAGATTGCCCCATTGTCCTTTCACTAATCTACACATCTTTTTTCAGGGTAAAATCATTAACCGACCACTTGCTGGGACTGTTCGAAGAGGCAAGACAGAGAAGGAAGATGAAATGCAAGAGCAACAACTATTAAGTGATGAAAAACAGTGCGCTGAGCACATTATGCTCGTAGACTTGGGAAGAAATGATGTTGGCAAGGTTTGTATTCCTTTTGCCTAGGCTCTGGATTCGCCTCATTAAAAGTCTGTCAGATCTACTACATCGAATTCTGACATGAATACAGTATCCTTTCCTTTTTATTGAGCCATGATGGCATAAACTTGACAGCTTTGTTAGGCTTCAGTTACAGCCATTCTCCAGAACTTATAAAAGGGAACACGTTAGTCTTACTATTGCTGCAGTATTGCAAATTTTCTTATGTGTACTTCTACTTGACAGGTCTCCAAACCTGGATCTGTAAAGGTGGAGAAGTTAATGAACATTGAGCGGTACTCCCATGTCATGCACATCAGCTCAACGGTAAGGCTCTTCTCCTGTTGTCTGAACAGTGGTTCTTATGACACATCCATTTTGTACTGTGGCACTTTCGACTTGGCTCCTTTCGCTATTCTCTTATCGCATTCGATGATCTTAAATTAGGCATGTTTGTTGCGTTACTATTATTTCCTTTAGTATTCAGGGCTAAGTTGTTAATTGAGACCAACATCTTATTCTACTAAGGAACAATAGAGGTTTAGCTCAGTACATGAAAACTTTCTGCCAAATTACATTTTCAGTTCATCAAAGGAACCTGCATATGTTGTTTCTAATTAACTTATTGGCTTGTTTTATGAACATTTGCTGGTTCTGCAATTTTGGCACTTTTATGCTTGTTTTCCAATGTGGCCTTATTCAACAAACATAAGAATGCATAGGTCAAATAAGCTTGCACCGCAAATGGCATCTCTATTATAATTTCTATGGTTGATATGATATATGTTTACTGACCAGTGACTATTTGATAAGCACTTGGTTTTTCATTATAGAATATTTTTCTCAAAAATGTATTATGAAGGCTATAGTTCTCTGTGAAAATATTACATGTTTCTCACCATGAAATGCTCTTTGACATAAGCGTGTATGGTGAGGAATTCTAGCCTTTTGCAGTATGTTGAAAAATAATGTAATTTCTGTTTGAATGCTTTGCAGGTTAGCGGAGAGTTGGATGATAATAACCAAAGCTGGGATGCCCTGCGAGCTGCATTGCCTGTTGGAACAGTTAGTGGAGCACCAAAGGTGAAGTCTTCCTTCGAATCTCCTTATTTGGATCTACTGTCCAACCTTCACTCTTCTCTCTTTTCGTCTGTAACATGTTTCCCAAATATAATTATCCCTCTCTGAAGAACATTTGTACTTCGTGTAGATCATTTTATCTTTCCCCTCTTATCAGCACATTTTATTAGCATCTGGTGTGAAAACACTATTAGGCAGGGATCAAAGAACCGGTTCCAGACTGAATCCCGGTCGTTGGCCGGAAACGGTAACCGTCCGGTTACCGATTTTCCAAGAAAAAATTCGGATGAAATTCGCTCAAATTTGATTAAAAACCATCTAAAATTCGAAAATTAGAATTTGAACTTGCAAAACCCGGGAAAACTGGCCGGGATTTTGGATCCCAGACCCCCGGCGGTTACCGGCCGGTTATTTTTTCCCTGCTATTAGGCATATTGCCAGTCTAGACTGTTTATACGTGTCTACTTTAACTGCATAGCATTCTGTTGAATTTGTTTTTTTTTCTTTCTTGTATACTCCAATCACATTGCTTGGTGGAGTGCGGTTGCACGAGCATGTGGTCTTGGGTTCGATCCTCACCCATGTAGGGGTGAGCACACCTTAGTTCAACAAAAACAAAGTTGCTTAGATCCTGCACATAGTACTCAGTTTTAGTTGCCAACCTATTTTTAGCTATTCACAATTCGTCTCACTTTTACTATTCTTAGTTTGTTGTTAGTTTACCAATCAGGGTTATGCTAATGTTCATCTCCCTCTTCTGAAAAAACTGTTTCTTACTAAAATTTCATTTGACATAACCAGGTGAAAGCCATGGAGCTGATAGATAAGTTGGAAGTCACAAGGCGAGGACCATACAGTGGTGGCTTAGGAGGGATATCATTTGACGGTGACATGCTTATCGCTCTTGCTCTCCGCACCATTGTATTCTCAACAACGCCAAGCCACAACACGATGTACTCATACAAAGACGCAGATAGGCGCCGGGAGTGGGTTGCTCACCTCCAGGCTGGTGCGGGCATTGTTGCTGATAGTAGCCCAGACGACGAGCAACGCGAATGCGAGAATAAGGCGGCAGCTCTAGCTCGGGCTATCGATCTTGCTGAGTCAGCTTTTGTAGACAAGGAATAGTGTGTCATGAGTTGTTTCTGTTATTTCCTGTTCATGGTTTTTCACTCACTGCATGTTTGGAAGAAATGTATCATCAGTGGGTGGAGAAAAGCAATAAGCTTGTGTTGTCCTGCGAATCGAATAAATCTGGAAGTTATGGTTGTGGGCTATAATTAGTTTTTTTTGTTCATTAGAAAGGTAGATGTTTTTTTTTGTATCTTATTGAAACTTGGAAGTATTTGGTTGTATTGTCAGTGCGTCCTCTTTAGTGCATAGTTATGCTCAAGGATCCAAAACCGTTACAGGACAAATCCGCTCGTGGTCGGTTACGAAATCCGGAAAAAGCGGCCGTTTTGAAATTGAATTTTGATCTAGGATTTTTTAAAACCGGTAACTGGACCAGTTATCGTCCAAAAACCGAAAAAACCGGTTTAAAAAGCTGGAAAAACCAGCTAGAATTTTGAATTAGAAAGTGTTTAATGAAGTGCGTATTTAACTCATACAATACGTAATCTAGCTAAATATACCTAACATATTTAGCTTATATGAAGTGCAAACCAGTCAAAAAACAATAATTCAAACGTATTTAGCTCATACAATATGTAATCTAGTACAAAATAGGCCTAAACTAATCTAGAAAGCGCATTATGCAGTTAAAAAATTCAAATTTGAAATTAAAATTTTCCGACTGATCACTGTTCATCCGGTCGCGAGTTGCCACAGGTAAGACCGGTTACCGGTGGGATTTTTTCCCCTGGTTATGCTAATATTTCCCCTATATCCTCAGTTGAGTTGCGCATTCATTATATTACTGGCATGCATTTTACGGAAACAAATATATGCATTGGATTCATATGCAGGAACAAATACACGCATGTATGAAAATTATACTAAATGTTGACTACATTTGCTAAGTGTATAACTAAATGTGGCAAATGTACAGCTTAATATTTTAGACTTCTATTGTTTACTATGCCCCAAGTGCTCGATAAAAAGATTATATACCGTACGCAGTGAACTATCAGTAATTTTAAGCACTACAGGTTGTATGAATAGTGTCGTAACCCACTTCTTGAGACTGCTCGTTGTTACCGAGATTTCAAGTTAAGTTTTCCTGACATCGAGTCACAATTCACAAGTACATTTTCTCGGTGAGTTAGATTGCGTTCAGGGGATTTTCTCGGGGAAAACACTAACTTTCACAGTTGAAAGTTTAAAAAACGAAAAGCACTATAATATTCACACAAATGATACCCCAGCGGCGGATACTTGTTTGTTTGTTTCTTAATGGAATGACACCCAGTTCTGTTGCATGTTCTCGAAAAAAACGATAACATCCCGCCATGAACAAAAAGTTTAGTGTATAAACGATTTCCATAAAGCAACTATTTATGTCCCGACCATATGTTTACGCCAGCTGTTTATCCAAGGTGAAAAAAGGTAAAATTACGTCATTAAAACTGTGACCATTATGTGACTACGTGACATTAGTGGGTTATATGTATAGTAGCTGTTCAGCCTGTTCTTCATCACATCCTCCTCACAAGGTGCAGTTTTTTGCAGTCTCGAAGGCACTCTATTCTTGCAATGCATCCCTACACCATGCATAACAGAACATGTGACAACCTTTGTCAAAGTGAACTACACTGTCTGTACAACAGCAATTCACAGCAATGCCCCTCACATCCTGTGTAGTTCCTGAATCAGGATGAATATGGATCAGGGCTTCAAGTATATTCTGTTCAATTTTTCATATCAAGAAAAATTGTGTCAGCACTCAGCACATCAAAACCTCATGGCAGTGTGTGAGCCCTCTGACGGTGGCGAACAGGCCAGCAAGCCGACAGTCCACTGCCATCACCTAGGTGACACCTCGATCGTGCTCAATTGATAGCTGTTCATGTCTCTTGTTTGTGTACTGTAGGATTCAGCCGGATTGCCTTTGGTGCTTTGACTTGAGGATGTGTCCAGTGTCAAACCCCCCAAACTACTCGTATGATGACGGGGTTCTTTCAGTACACCTGGAGGGACTACGTTTTGCAGATCGATCTCTGTTTGGTTAGACAGCATGCGCACCACCTGCTTCATGGATGGCCTCTGCTGCGACGTGGCTTGGGTACACAGGAGTGCCACCTTGATGAAACGAAGCATCTGCTCCTCTGGGTATTCTTCCAGGTCTGGATCAACAATTTCCAAAAGTCTTCCTCCTTCTCGCAGCTTCCATGTCTGCAGTTTAGCCCATGTTAAATTTTTAATTATTTTCCATGTAGCGCCTAAAATAGGCATACCATCACCAACATGTGATGTGAGTCTGTCATGGGAAAAGCTGGTACTCTTGTGTGCATATCAGCATATGTATGATCCTACAGCTGTCAATAGTTGATGGAAGCATGACAATTGCTACAAGATTGGTACTATGGGGAAAGGAGAGGGAAAAGTGAGTTACCCATTCCACAAGGACAAGCATATCATGCCCCCAAGTCGATTTGCTGCTGCTTTGACCACTTATTACTTCAAGAAGCAGCACCCCGAAACTATATATATCTGCTTTCTTGGTTAACTGTCCCAACAGGGCATACTCTGGTGCTAAGTAACCCCTGCAGGAGAAATTATATTCCAAAACATAAATACATGTTTGGTAACTTGGCTCAACTGGGGAAAAAGGTAACTGAAGGCAGCTGGCTAAAATGACTATGCTTTAGAGTTTAGACAAACTAAAATAAATACAGTGCAATATTTGTATGGCGAAAATCTACATGAAATACGCATAACTCCACTATAAAAAGATTAAAAATAAGTAAATACAACACAATATTTAAAGAGGTACTTACATTGTTCCAGCAACACGCGTGCTAATGTGAGTGATGGCATCAGGAAAAATCTTGGCCAGTCCAAAATCTCCAATTTTAGGAATTAGTTTCTTATCAAGTAAAATGTTGCTAGCCTTGATATCACGGTGGACAATGCGTGGCAGTGCATCCTCGTGAAGAAATGCAAGGCCAGAAGCAGTTCCGATACAGATAGCAGCTCTTTTTTGCCAGTTCAATGGAATACACCTATTCTTTGGTCCTGATCACAAATGTAAAGTTAATACACAGGCAGACTTTATGCAAGTAAAATTCCAGTATTGAACTTACCAAGCAAAGCATTTGCCAAACTGTTGTTCTCCGCATATTCATACACCAGCAATCTGTTAGTCCCTTCGACACAACAACCAATCAGCTGTACAAGGTTGGGATGCCTGACGTTTGATATGACATTGATCTCTGTCAAGAATTCGCTACTTCCTTGCTTTGATTCAGCTGAAAGCTTTTTAATTGCAATTTGAGTGCCATCTTTCAGGTTTCCCTAAGTGAAGGAGAACCTTTGTTATTAATTCCATATTAGCGGATTGATTAACCGTAATTCTTTCAAAAGAGATTTTTTATAGTAAAAGTAAACAGGCTGTGATAACAGAAAGGCCATAAAGTAAGAAGAAAAGATGATGCATAGAGCAAGTCCAGTGTCTCACCTTATACACCACTCCAAAACCCCCACGGCCAATGCAGTTCATCATGTGAAAGTTTCGTGAGGCGGCCTTCAACTCGTTTAGGGAGAAGACTTGTACATTCCTTCCGGCTCTTGATAACACCCGGCCTGCACTTTTTCAGAGGTGATATCATCATTGGAAGTTAAAAAAAGATAAAAATAAAAGAAAAGTCCGCACAAAAGTGCACTGAAACATGATAGTAGTCATTATGGTTGAGGTCTTGAGGCTTGAGGGCATCATGGTTATGACTTATGACCAAAATCCTCACACGCACATGATTAATTATAACAAGCATCTTTGTGTATTAGTTCAAGAAATAGAGGTAAAAAAAGTTATCTTCGTTATGATATTTCTCAATGTGTTTGGTCATGATATAATTTTCCGACAGGACCACAGGACCCTTAATGTAGGAAATGGCTCGGTCAACCCTCAGCTGCAGACGATACAGCTTACAAGAAATAAACGCAGAAGAACATCAAGGGCTGGTTTTGTTTGGTGTATTATTTCGGGTTATGTTATGATTGTACTCATAAAGCATATATTGCAGAATGTTTGGTGTCTTGGGCCTAGGCTTTTTGTCTTCAAAAGAACACCATGCGAATAACACTATTCTATGTATGAAAAAGCCAACAAATATTTAGAGGTTTCTCCTAACTTCAAAGGCACCCCGAATATCTCATCAATGAATCCCTTTGGAGCATTCAGATAATTGAGAAATCTTGTATGCAGACTCCAGAGAATGGTTTGTTCCACATTTGCATTGCACAGTTCTACTGTACCCCGGAGCAGCATGGCTAAATAGGTTAATTTGCAAAAACAAATTCAGTCTTCATTGATCATTAGCTCAACTAGCTCACGTAATGGAACCAAATGAAACATACCTGAACGAGGAGACGACGCCGCGGCTCGACCATTTTGATCTCGCCTCGACTTGGAGCCGCCCCACAAGCAGCTGGCGGAGCTCCCCATGCGCCGAATTCCGTGGCCTCCTTGAAACGTTTATGCGAAGCCAGTTCTAATTTGTGCGCGGAACTGTCGAGAGGACGAAATTAACCGTCTTAGCATGCATGCCACATACACAAATTTACTCCACTCGATCGCAACAGTCAACAGAGGGGAAGAATCAGCGTCTCTCAAGACCTAGATAGAATCGTGATGCAGCAACCAGATCAGAAACCCAAGGAGCAATCATGGCGAGGAGGAGGAGAGCTCAAAGGGAGTTAGTTACCTGATCGACAGATAGATGGGGCGACGATAGCTGCAGCAGAAGCAGATAGCTCAAGCGCTCGGTTCTTGTCCCCTCCTATCTCCGCCCCGGCGCCCGACGTTTTTGCGCTGGCACCGTTGCCGCGCCGACGCCGTCCGGTGGTCTGGTGGACCGAGCCGACCAAGAGGAGGAGGAGTAGGCGGCCGAAACCGGCGCTTCTTACCTGGTCAGCCCGCTCTATCTCACTGTCCCGACTCTCGCTGCCTCGCTCGCTAGGCGTCGCTTTTGTTCGTTTATGTGGCACAACTGGCAACGCCGCGCGGTGGCTTGCACACCCCCACGAGTCCACATTTCGCTCCGCCCAACCAACCCCCAGCGCGGCACGCGAATTCCATCAGCGATTGCGTGTGCGCCCCGGCAGAAGGTGGGTGGCGCTGACCGTGGCGGGGTGGGGTGCGCGCGGATCTGCGTGCGTGCGTGGCGCGGCGGACGGCTCGGAGGCGCGGCGCGCTCCGTTTGTGTCGCCGTGTGCTTCCGCGGCCGTGCTTGTGCCCGGGTGATCTGATTCTGATCCGAGGCATCGCGACCGCGCCTCCGAGTCCAACGTCTTGCGTCCTCCGTACAGGCGGTCGCTGGGAGAATTTTGTCGGGACATGTTCTTCAGCCCTAGTAAAAAAGGTCTAACGATGCGTGGGCGTTGAATGTTTTCGAGACAATTATTTGTTCCAGAAGGCTACCCTAACTGTAGATTGTTTTGTTTTCTTCTATAGTAGTTAACGTTTTCAAAGGTCAAAAAAAAAGGCTAGGAGAAATTATTGTAAGTGGCGGGTTAGGGTTGATACCCATACAAAACGGCACTACATGTGCGTAACTGATTACCTGAAGTACATTCCATTCCATGCCGTCAAAAAAGAGATTGTTCTAATGGCACTATTGCGCCACTTTTTTCTTTTGCAAACTTAGCGTCTCTCGCGTCGTATTACCAAAAATAGCAGTACAAATGTGCCTCTGTCCGCAATGTGTCCTCCACCGTTAGGGATGGCAATGGGGCTCCATTCCCCATTCCCTAACAGGGAATTCGCCCATTAAGGGACGGGGATGAGGCTATTTCTTCCCTCACAGGGATACTAATATGCAAATACAATTCCATATCGGGTGAAGCGGGGATAGGGCCATTCCCCTACTCCCCATCTCCACTACCCGCATAGGCCCCCGATAAGACATGTAGGCCACCAACTCACTACCGCAAAACCCAATAAGGCGATAGTCAGATAATCTCATTTGCATCTTTTACTTTACAGATGCTAATTAATCAAAAAATATTATCATTTTAGCATTGCATGTGGATGTTCATACTCATTTTATAACATTATGGATTTTATTTTCTCTTTTTTAGGATCTAACTTTCGGGTATGGGTCCCCGTGAGGCCCTGATAACCCGATAGGGACGGAGAACAGGGAGAGAATAGCACCCAAGGACAAGGATAGGGACAGGAACGGAGAATTTTTCATCTTTCAGGGATAGGAATGTTTCACTACTCCCCGACGAAGAATGACCCCGTTGTCATCCCTATCCACCGCTCTCCCCTAGCTTGCATGCGTCAAATTCCGTGTGCCCATAGCCTAGATCCGTGTGCGCCCGACACGTGGCTGCTCCGGACTCTCCTCACCCGGACAGGGCCTTGTTCGCACGCCCCTTGCTCAGACGCGGCGCTACCGCACGCGCCTGGCCCAAACAGCGTGTGTTTGCACGCATGTCGCTTGGACCGTGTGCCCATGCCCCGGATGCAATCGCTGCCGTGCACCCATACCCCGGACACGCGCTGGGCACACGCATGTCGCCCGGACAGCCGGTGATGTTGCATGCCCATGGCCCGGACGCGGCTGGACGCATCGCGTGTCCCTCGTCGAGGCATCCCTGCCTCGGTCGTGCTACCTTTCCCGCGCGCTCTGCTTTATTCCATGTTGCCCATCCATCTTTCATGTCGCACACGGACAAGGCTCTATCCAGCCCCCCTCGCCCAGCACCTCCACGTGGCCAGCTCCGGCACGCCCCGCGCCCGGCAGCGCCTACAGATTTCCTGCTGCGCTGTCTGCGGGAATTGCCTTTGCCCGGCTATAAATATCGGAGTCGCTCGCTCTCGCCCTCGCTCACTCATTCTCAATTTTGTTCTCGTTCTCGCTCTCATCACTGAGAACACAAAGAAAAGAATAATCTTTTTGGAGATTAAAGTTTGGAGCACTTTTTAAAACCGTATCAGTATAGAATGTTCCCCCCTGAAGGGCAACTAAATTTTTGTCCACTCGAGCGACCATAGCTCATGTTCTTTGTTACATTCTTCAACTCCACGAAGATATACTTCAAAGTGCTCAAAAGCCCTAATACGGTGTGCTCTGGGCTGCGGATGTCGGTTTTAAACAATCCTTAATCGTTTGCGAAAACGAAATTGACAGAGCGAGCGAGAACAAGAGAACGAGTGAGTGAGGGAGGATAAGATTTTGCGGAGCGTCTCGCCGTCGTCTCTGAATTTATAGCTAGCCAACGCAAATTGCGGCCGACCACGAAGTGATAGGAGGAATTGGATTTCCTCCTGTGCGCGGTTTGCATGCATGCATAGCCAAGATAGTGAGGCGACAGGGAATAAAGCGCGAGCATCCGGCGTGGAAATGCTAACGTGTAGGCGAGTTCGGGCAGGGAGGAGCGGATGAGGGGCAGTTGGCGCGTCCGGGTGAGTGGGGGCCTGTGGAGGCCGCTTTCCGGGTGACATGCGGGCGGCCAGCGCGCGTCTGGGCTACATGCGTGCGGACATGCGCTGTCTGGGCAAGGGGCGTGCGACAGCGCTGCGTCCGAGCAAAGGGCGCGCGGACAAGGCCTTGTCCGGGCGAAGAGAGTCCGGAGCAGCCGTGTCGAGCGCACATGAATCCGGGCTATTGGCACTTGGAATTTGGCGCGTCCGGGCTAGGGGAAAGCAGTGGAGGACACATGGCGGACGGAGGCACGTCCGTACTACTATTTTTAGCAATACGGCGCGAGAGACGCTAAATTTACAAAAAAAGTAGCGCAACAATACCATTTAGACAAAAACTCCCGAGCGAGTACTTATAGGTCAGTGTAGTTATCCTTAAGACTCGTCGCTTGGATCACCGATTTAAGTTCTCAACATAGTGAAAAATTCGCACGAACAATAAGGGGAATTAAACTAACGTGTCACACGTCAATTGTTGACCAACACGCTATCGTGTGTTCTGGTACTTCAGTCCAGGAGAAACAAGTGACGAGAGTGATGATGTGCGCTCCCATTCTTAATTGAAATGCTAAACGCATGATTGATCTGTTCAAATTTTCACGTCACGCTTATAATTTACTTGGATTCTCATGCTCGAGACTTCTAGGAGCTGCATTTACCTTTCACAAGCTTATTTTGTTGTTTGCGGGAAGGTTACGCGTATGGGATTTTCTTGCTTTTTCTCTATATGTACTAGTCATCGTCCTCTTAATTTGTGATGTTTTCCCTTCATAAATTCATTCTTTGCCAAAAAAAATAATAATTAAAATCACCTGCTTGTATCACAGTCGTGTTTAGAAAGAGCAAGACGGAGAAACCATCTTGGCGCGCAATAGTTGAAGAAGGCAAGCTGGCCCGTTTGATGGTGACACAAAGATGAATAATTAGTAGCAAATTTAAGGCCAACAGTATTTTTTTCTGAATAAAAATTGGCTCGAATGTAACCTGACAAGAATAGTCAACTCCACATCAAAAATAAATGAATACCGTATTGTCTTGCAATGATTCTTTACTCGGCTTTTTTTTTTTTAATACAAGGTTAATTAGATGGGTACACGCGGACCACCAGGACACGCGCTGCACTTATCTTGACTAATAAAAAAAAGTATGTAAGTGTTATGTCAATAGAATTTTCGTATCTAAGTTGTTATTTCATTATTCTTCTTGATCTAGAATTTAGATCAGGGAAAGGTTGGCATTGTTCTGTAACTTGGTTCCTAAAACTCCTATTATTTTGCTGATCTTTGTGCAGGGTTAGTATGAGACCACATCAGAATATCTAATTTGGTCATGCTTTACTGGCTTGAGTCACGACCGTGTCCATTCCCATGGTTGAATGTGTTTAAAGTATTACCGGTGTTATGGATGGTTGATGCAAGATATAGCCTGTATGATCTTCTAATTCGCATAACGGTGAATGCAAAATGTAAATATTGAGATGTGGTGCTTAGTAGTGTTAGGTATGCAAAAGTCGAAATTTTTATATCACTCCATTTTATGGTTCCTTGAGTATTTAAGCCTATTGGTTTTCTTAACACACCTGGTTGCATATTGATTATCAGATTAATATTGCTGACAAACATATTGTTTGATTTCTTCTGGTGCTCTTTGATCAACATTTTGTGTTTAGAATAAAAACACTAATAGTTTTAATGCATGAATCCTCTTGCGAAGTGAAGAAAGTTTTTTTAGGTTGTAAGATCGATGACTTAAACAAGTGTCACATTTCTTTTGTTCTTATAAACCTTCAATCAATATAAGTGTCAATCTTCGCTAATTGTTTACTGGTATTTGGATAAAACCACCCTCACCTTTTGCTGCTACAGTTTGGTCCTTCATGTACTAAACATGATTGTTGAGAGGAATTATCTCTTTTGTGTTAGAATAGTATATGGAAGCTTATGTTAGTTAAACGACATACACATGCTGAGTAGCAATGCGATAATTATCTTCACTTTTGTGGAACACGTGAAACAAAAAAAACAAGTCGATGCATGTAGAGACAAACATGCGCTCAATGCAGACTATGGATTTACTTTTGTTGGACATTTGATTCTGGTGTCAATAGCTTGCGTATTATTTGGCAACATTACGCTATTAGTTAAGTTAATTTAAATATTTATTCAGTTGAAAAAATAAATCTTTAATCAGATCATCAGACGATTTAGAGTGGTCTATCAGATCTTGACTTTTTTTTGTGTTAACCTGGAAGCAATACTTTTTGCATTATCATTGTTTTGCTGTTCACTGTTCAGATTAAACCTGAAATAATACTTCTTGTGAATCATTATGTGCACGCTGGAAGACCACTGAATCTTCTAGCTTCATATTAGAAAGTATGGTACAAACATGACGCCTTTTTTCTCCATACTGCATATATTGTGGGGTTACTTGGAATTTACTGGCTATATTATGTTGTTACATACTTACATCCTCTATTCAAAAAGATGTGAGAAGAAGGAAATGTCATATATTTTTTAACCGATGGAGTTGTTAACTATTTATCTATAACAAAGCCAGGTCATGCTCTACAGTAACTACAACTTCCACATGGCATCATTTATCTTGGCATTTTAATTGTCTTTGTTTTTCTGTAATCTTGGTGCAGTAGTAATCTGACACACAGAAGTTGTGGTCTTCCCTAGGAACTTGATAATAAAGAGATCTGCTTGTGATCTTTCAGCGAGTGGGCACCGCGATTATGAATTATGAAAGAGAAGCTATGCACTTGCAGGAATGCTGAGTTCGAGTGGTTTGAACTTACCAAATGCACATCTGAACAAAGCTCTGATGTTTTATACTTTTAGTGTAATCCAGGTATGTGTCCCTTTCATGCATTTCGAGTTATTCAGCGTTTCATTGTGCACTAGCAGTAGCATATAGATTGTTTGATTTCATATCTTCATTTGATTTCAAAATTGGTGCACTACAGTAGCATATAACATGTAATTTATGCTCTGAAATTGATTGATTTCATATCCTCATGGAGAATGAAATGGACATAGCACATACATTATTGCTCATAACATAATGGTAGAGTCCATGGTCAAATCATTTTTTTTATTTCTTTGCTTTCAACTTTTTACTCTAACGGTTGGTCAGACAAGAGAAAGGGCATGTATTAATTCTTGCTTTTAGGTTGGTTGATCCCAGCTAAACTGAGTTAGAGTAAGTACTATTGTTGACCACTTCAACACAGTTTGGAGTATGTACTGGTGTGGATGTGTGCTATCATGATCATCAAGGATGGGAGAACACCTTGAACAGGTCCCTGTGTTTTGACTTTTGAAGTTATGAGCTCAGCGGCTCCCTTGCTCCTTCATATTGCTGGTGTTTACATGGTTGTAATTTGTGTAGCCAATTTAAACCTAACTACCAGTTTGAGTTAATATAAATATATCTTTGTTTCATAGTGTTATTTATGAAACAATAGTAGTCGTTGTCAGTGGCGAAGCTAGAAATTTATCCTTGGGGGTGCACATAGGACATAGTTAACATCACACATAAGTAGGGTTCCATTTCCTATTGGGAACTGCCAAGTTCTCGGCCATACCGGGAAATTGAAATCCAACGGTTTGATGTATCTTTAAATTGAATTTGAATTTAAATATGAAACATGAACTCTGTAGAAAGAGAATGTAAGATCCATTCTTCTAATAACAATAATAGAGAACCAAAATACAATGAATAGAAACAAATCTATATTCATCTCTTGAATTACAATGGTAGAAAGGAGAAGAACCAAACTTGAAAAATGAAACACAAACAACAAATTTTCATGCATGCATGATGAGGAATAGTTGGTCTACTCATGTAGATCGTATCTGTTCGCAAAAATT
The DNA here is from genome assembly GCA_036346255.1 of Ampelocalamus luodianensis. Classification (NCBI taxonomy): domain Eukaryota; kingdom Viridiplantae; phylum Streptophyta; class Magnoliopsida; order Poales; family Poaceae; genus Ampelocalamus; species Ampelocalamus luodianensis. The sequence goes on along the minus strand of CM070622.1, from coordinate 16,477,973 downwards.
GGGTCACATTGCTTTTCATGAGTTGAACTTGGGAAATCTGATTTATAGGAAACAACTAATCGGTTTCCATGCATGCATGTGTACAACCTAAGTCATACCATTATGCGCGTATTCCTCGGCTAAAAACAAGAAACAATTGCCATGCACGGTCTCGCATGGCCAGCGATGCCTTGTCATCTTCCAGCTAGGAAAAATACACCAACTTTCTTTTCTGGTGAAGGGAGGTGCCATGGGATTTCTAGATGCGATCTTTGGCCAAATACATACATGATCCCTAGCAATTTTTGCATTTTTTGGGGGTATCGGTGCACACGAGGCATGCTACCTAGCTCCGCCCCTAGTTGTTGTAGTTTAAACAGTAGAGTACTAGCTGGTGCTCAAAAGTCTAAGAACTATTTTGTAGGATCCGATATAAGGCAATGAAACACTTGCATTTACTAGGAGATACATCTTTACCTATCCATAAGCACTTTCAGGTTGTTTAGCTGGGATATATATGCTTTTAGGTTGTGTGATATTCCTACTTTGAGGTTGTTCAATTGGAATGACCCCCCTCCCCCAAGTTGTCTCTGAAATGTCCCTTAATCTTGCAATGTTATGTCTTGAGCATGCTAGAGCCACAAGTTATAATGGGTGATCCATGCATCTTATTTGCTGGTTTGATGCTCGATAGTTTGGTTTGGCATGGTGTGGGGTTGCAGCAACTTGTTTGCATTAGGGGAGGGATCAAGATGGAATTTGGGAGCACTAGGCTGATTGCTGGGAACAAGGGATGCCCATTATTCATTGCAAAATTGTGTCATGTTCATCATTCTCATTTTCCTTTCCGCCCTAACAAATTTATACTTTTAATTTGGATAGACCAAACAAATATCAGACAACTGTTTGAATTAGGAGTTGTATGCAAGAATTAGATCTTGTTGTTAACAAAGTTGGTACTTGCTATTTTAGCACTGTGGCTCAACGAAATCCACACGCTAGATAAGTGCACGTAGAGGCTCACCGAGGCAATCGACACGACCCCCATCCCGCTCTCCGGCAAGAGGGAGGCCAAGGTACAGGAGGCTGCAGCCAAACTTGCCGCTGTGTGTGTCGCTATAAGGGCAGGCTTGAGCCACTAGAAAGGTAGGCCCGGGAGGTCTTCCACCACATTGTGCACAGCCTCATGGAGGGCCTTGACTCACCCATGCTCAACGTCGATTGAACCATCAATAATTCGCATTTGATTACGCAATGTGATGGTGATAGGCAGCTCTGCTGTTCTTGGTTTTTGCTCACTTGTGATCGGGTAGTAGCAAGTATAAAATGTGTATCGTTCTGTAAAAGAAGGGGACAGGAAAGGAGCCATCTTTGTGTAAAGATGATTCCTTCTTCCCATGTTTTGATGTTGCATTCATTGTATATCATCACATTTTTGTTAGTCGTGTACGTGTGTGTAGCTAATTCTTGAGTAACTTATGTTTGGAAAATCTACGAGGTCACAACATGTAGGCACAACTACATTTCTTATCTTAGAAGCATCGCAGGGGCATTAGACATTCATAGTTCACACTTGCTTTCTTGTGACTGGTTTTGACAAAGCAGATGTGGTATGCTACTTTTGCTTCTAGAGAATGGATTACTAGATAGTTGAAACATCTACCTGTTGTGGAAGTTTATTGGGAATGACATCTTTCTATATTCATAGGGGTATTTCTCCTTATTTTAAGATGCATATAATGCAAAGACATTGGAATAGAGTGGGTAGCAGACCAAATCATCGTTACTTCAATAAGGATTATTCATACAAAAATGGAGAGATGGGATTATGTATCTATTTTGTAAAAAGCAATGAATTAATGAGTATTAACTGGTCTGGTAGGGTTATCGGGTATGAATTTTTTCACTGACTTCTTAGATAGGAAGCATCAAGGTTGTCATGGCGCCCTTGGCGACCATGGCGCCTAAGGGGCGCCAGGACGCCTAATCGTTGAGGCGGGCGCCTAGTCGTCCTCTAGGCGAGGCTAGGCGAGCTAAGACGGTTCAATTGACAAGTACTTGACTACTTGACTAAAACAACAAATTTGAGAGAGGTTAATGACAATTGCATACCTTGATGAGTCTGCCATTCTTTTGCTCTTTTTGCAGGTAGCCAAGCACCCCCATTCAAGATGAAGTTGTAGAGAGAAACAATAGAGAGCGCTCGAGCAGCTTCAGAACAATACAAGATCAAAGCCATTGAATCCATATGTTCCTGCCATTGAGAAAGATAGCAAACATTAGCATGTAAAGTTGTAAAATGGTTACCAAATACTGAGCAATTGAGCATTGACTATTGTAATTTCATTTTTGTAAACTTGAAATGATTAAATGAAAGAAGCTTTTGAGTCGACATGATGAAATGAAATGAAATAAACATTGCCAAGATAGACCATCACATAGTAGTACTACTTCATAGTGCATCACAAAGTTAAAGATAAAGAGTCAAAGACAAACAATGTTACAAAACAACTACAACTATCCATCAAGGCATCAACAATCATAATCCGAAATGGCATCATCTTCTCCATAGCCTGCAGCACCACTTTGTGCATTGTCATGAGTTGGAGTTGGAGGAGATTCGCCGTAGTCATCCTCAATCTCTTCATCATCCATCTCCAAATGTGCATCAAGTTCGTCCCCTCTACTACCTCCTTCATCTTCAACCGGCCTTGAGCTTGAACCTGCAGCATCCCCACGACGCCGCCGTATATAACCAATTGGACCACCTGTGGCATGGGCTTGCCTAGGTAGATTGCGACCACGGAGCGCACTTGATGCACCCACAACCTCATCAACAAGTGCCCAATCCAAAGTTTCCGGCTCTGTCTCATGGACATCTTTAGCACCCGCATCAATCCAGTCGGTGTTCCACTCATACTCATCAAAGATCAATGGGTTAAAGTTGTTCCCCTCTACACGCATCTTTTGAAATCTTTCAGCGATCTTTTTGTTGTATTTGATATAAACCAAATCATTCAACTTTTGATGCTCCAGCCGATTCCTTCTCTTTGAATGTATCTAAAAGGAATAATAACCAAAAAAACTCAAGAGTCAAGATTCAAGAGAAGTAGAGAACATTAAACAAATTCAATTAGGCAATTATTATTATACATTACTTAGTACTAGACTACTAGTTAGTAACTACTTACAAATTCAAAGGTGCTCCAATTGCGCTCACACCCGGAAGACGAAGCACAAAGACCAAGAAGACGCTTTGCAAACTGTTGAAGGTCTGATGCGTCGCCACCATATGCATCCCACCAATCAACTACAATAATGCAAAAGGCATATTTCATGAAACAATAAAATTGAATATGCTAAATTAAAATCAAAATCGAGTACTTACGTGGGCTCATTTTTCCTTGACTTGATATTGCTAGTCCTTTCCAAAGCAAGCTCGCTTTTTCTTATAATGATTAGCTTGGGTAGATATCTTTGTGGCAAGTTTCTCGTCGTCTTGACCAACCATCTTGGAAAGAACATCATTGAAATTGTCTCTTAGCTTTCGGGCACGTGTACTATCTTTCTCTTTGAATGCATAAAATTTATTTGGATTCAAGTACAATGCTGCCCCATATAGTTTCACTTCCATTTGGTCTGTCCACCGCCTCTCAATAATGCCAATCACACGGTCAAGGATAGCCTTGCCCTGCAAGGCTTCCTTTATTTTCTCCTTGGCAACATCCATAGCTACCAAAACATCCGGCATCGCTGGGTTCTCATCACCATCAACGATCCTCAACACAGTAACTAGTGGTTGTGTTGCTCTTTTGGAGCATTGCACAACATTCCAAAAATTAGTAGAGAGCACAATTTCAGCTACATTCTTCCCCACTTGTGATTTGGCCAATTTGCACCTATTCCAATCATCATCCATAAAGAGATTTCTCAATGCAGCCCTATGCTTGAATAAACTCTGCAAGGTTAGGAAAGATGTGGCGAATCGAGTGGCTGCTGGCCTCACAAGATCATAGCCTCCTGTCTTATCCCTCATTGCATCAAGAAGCTTCCCATTCCTATAGATAAAAGTGGTGACACGCTTGGCTTTGGTAATGCAACTATTGAACTCAGGTATCTTACCAATTTCCTCCAACATGAGGTCTATGCAATGGGCAGCACATGGGGTCCAAAATAGGGTAGGGATTCTGGCCATTAGAAGTCTGCCTGTTGCCTTGAAGTTAGCACCATTGTCACTGATCACTTGAACAACATTTTTAATGCCAACATCCTCAATTCTCTTCTGTAGTAAGTCAGCTAGCATGTTTGCATACTCCTTCCATCTAACATGATAGTGCAGCCATACTCCTTCCAAGCTAACTCATGTGTCTTCCTCAGAACCTCTATCTTCTTCTTTGCCTTTTGCAACTCTGGTTTCCTCAACTCATGATAACTTGGACCAATATGGCCGGGTCCAATTTGCCCAATGGCCTCAACCATTACCTCAAAGGACCTTGACTTGGCGACATTGAAGACTATACCATTCGAGTAGAAAAAAATCTGATATGTATTCATTGCATTTCTCTCTATCTTCCTTAGTAACCTTAGAGTTGAACTGCTCCATGCATGTTTGCCTCTTCCCCCTTGCATGTCTTTCCTCAACCACCTCATGGGGAAGCTTCCGAAGCATACTAATAACAGATTTAGTTCCCTTCGGAGGCACCGGAGAAGGCTTCTTGGTATTCTTGGATTGAAGAGCTGCAGCTGCTAGCTTCCTTTTTATAGCTGTCCCAGAACTTGGAGTTGGTTTTGGTACTGTGGTGGATGCCCGAAGAGAGGGCCAAGAGCCTTTTGATGAATGTGTTGCTTCTCCTTGTGGTTGGTCGACTTCATCGATCTCTTGTGCTTCCTCTTGTGCCTCTTGTACTTGTACATCATCATCATCATCATAATTAATTGGCTTGTTCCTCGCTCCCTTCCTAAGGTAGTCTTGCATTTCTCTCATGATGGCTGTGGTTGTCTTCGAGCATTTCTCTACATCTCCAAAGCCCCCGGCAAGATGTTGTTTAAGCCTTTTGATTCCCGAAGAAACAATCACTCCACAAAGCTTGCATTGGACCTTATCTTTGTTTCCCAAATCTGGCCAAAAACTGTACTGCCACCCAGGATCTTTAGACTTTGCCCTTCGTTTAGGATCTTTACTTGGATCATATCGCTCATTCTGCTGCTCGGCTGCCTCAGCATTGTCACCGCCTTGCTCTCTCTGATTTTCCATCAAATTACTCAGTCTACTGCTGCATATCAGTACAATAATTAAGTTAGCAACACACCAACACTAGCAGTCCAGCACACAAATACACAATCACACATTCTTAAATCTTCAGTAATCAGTAGCAACTTGGACTTCATTCAGTACCAAAAGCACTAGCAGTCTAGCACAGAATCATACATTCACAAATCACAATTTCAATTTTCACAGTTCACAGTCACACATATCTTACTGAGTACTGACAGTCACATTGATTCACATACTCACATTCACATAAGCAGCAGAGGGGAGGAGAAGCATCGAGGGAAAGCAGAGGGAGGGAAGCGGCTCGACGGAGGGGAAAGCAGAGGGAGGGAGAGGGAGGCGGCGCGGGGAGGGAGGGAGGCGACGCGGGACGGCGGGAGCACACGGGAGCTTGAGAGGGAGGCGGCGCGGGAGCTCGAGAGGAGGCTGCGCGGCGGGAGGGAGGCGACGCGGGAGCTCGACAGGAGGCTGCGCGGCGGGAGGGAGGCAACGCGGGAGGGAGGGAGGCGGCACGACGGGAGCGCGGAAGGGAGGGAGACGGCGCGGGAGCTTGAGAGGACGCGGCGCGGCGGGAGGGAGGCAGCCCGGAAGGGAGGGAGGCGGTGCGGCGGGAGTGCGGAAGGGAGGGGGAGGGAGGGGGGCGACGGGAGTGGAGGGATAGGAGCAGAGGGAGGGGAGGGGAGGAGAGGGCGTAGGCGTACCTGGCCGACGTGGAGGGAGCTGATGGGCGGCGACGGCTAGCCGGCGGCTAGGGTTCGGGGCGTTCGTCGCTTGGCTTCGGGACTTCGGCCTCGCTTCCCAGTCGGCGCCAGGTACTCTTCGAGTCTTCGGCTTCGGCCCTTATCCCCCACTTCGGACTCGACAAGGCGGCCGCCCAGACCGACGCCTCGGACGCTTCGACGACGCCGCGGACGTCGCGGTGGCCTGGGCGCCCGCCTAGATGGCCAAGGCGAGTCGTTCCTCTGCGGCGTCCCCTCTGTGACGCCCGGACGCCTAGGCGACGACTTGGCGACGATTTGGTGACGCTGTGACAACCATGGGAAGCATTAGTCTTAAGAACTAGATGATAATACCTAATCAATTGTACAAGTGTTTTTGGTCCATGTGAATTTTATTTGATCATGACTATTAGTGTGTTCTACTCCAAAACATATCAAAGTACAATGTCCATCTAGAGAAGTCCTTGGTAGTTAGCATGTGTCTTTGCCTCTTTGGGCCCTTTGAATGATAACCTTGATTCAAGATCACATTAGTTGCTGGTGTTGGTTTTGTTTTGTGTGCAATATGTACACATTCCCTATCTAATATAATTCACTCTCTTGTATATTTGGAAATGAGTCATGTATTAACATGGTTCTTGAATCACATGTTTAGATACATCGATTGAGAATACAGTTTTAATTTGCGACAACATCTCTTGTACGATTCTTTTTGTCCATTGCAACACATGGGTATCTACCTAAGACATGATGAAACGGGGAATCAATTCATTTATAGACATGTTATGGTTGGTTTACCTAAAAACATAATTAGTTCTAAGTTTGGACTACGAATGTGTGTATGACTTAAACTATTAGAAATATTTGGTCTAACTTCAAACATGTGCCTAAATTTTCCAATATAAATATACGTTTTTTTTGCTTGCTTTGAATAACAGTTTGAGATTTTATTAAAAACATTTTGAGCCATGGAATGCAATGCGGAACAGGAATAGAGAAAAATTTTAGTGTGAGCTAATTTAGAAAGCTTTATCTTTGTACGTTTGCTTCACACATTATGAAAATTGTTTCGTTCAAAATATGATATTTTGTCGCAATGCACAGGCACTCTACTAGTACATGCTTGAAATGACGAATAACCTAGGGACAATTCCGCACACTAATGCTTCTCTACTAAAGTACACTCCAGTGTGCACATGTAACAGCCCAATTTTCAATTTCAGTAAAATTTAAAAGTTTATTTATGTTTGTGGTTTTTCCTGAGTTTTCAAAAGCTTTTTATAAATATTTTAAAGCTAAAACAAATTTGTTTGCAAAAATTAAAAGCCAACAAATAGTTGGAAATAATTTTATTAAGTCCAAAATGAGTATGGGAATTTCTGTGAATTTTCCCATAATTTTTGGAAGTATTTTGCTATTTTCTAAAGCCTAAACGAATTAATGAAATTAAAACAATTGAGAAATCCAAAGAAAATCAAAAATGGCTTTGGTAGAAACCCACCGGCCCGCCCAAATCTCACAAACGCGCAGACCACCGCCCGCAATCGCCGCACCCGCCTCTCACCTCTCCCACCTTCCAATCAAAATCGAACGGCTACCATTTCTCGCGTATCTCTTCTTTTCTCCACCGTTGGATCATGCGACGGTCAAGATCTTTCACAAGAACCGCACGGTCCGAATGCCATCATCAAGCGTGAGCCGCACGATCTTAATCCAACGGCGCGCCAAAAGCACTTACCGCCTCGCTCGGTCTAATCTCAACCATTGGATCTTAATCCAACGGCTGCGCCGAAAGTCACTTTACGCCGCGAATCTAATCTCGGCCGTCGTTGAAAATCGGACGACCACGAGTCGTCGTCTTCCTCGCCTTCTCCTTCCTCGCCGCAGCGGCCGCGCGCCATTGCCGCGCGCGAGGAGCCGCCAACGGCCAAATCCCAACCACCCCGACTTCCCCGCGTCGTGCGCACGAGGCCGAACCAGTCGCCGCACACGATCCCCACCTCCTTCCTTCTTCTCCGCGCCCGGTTCGCCCACAACACCGCAACCGCCGCCGCACGATCCCACCTTCTCCACGTCGCTCCGGAACACCCCGGCGCCTATAAAAGGCAGCCTCGGGTGCGCAATTCTCCACCGCTCCCGACGCCACCAACCATTGCCACTCTTTTCATCTCTAGCGCCCGGAATTGGAGTTTTCATCGTCGGCGACCGTGAAGCTTGGAGCTTCGTTTCCGCCGCCGGTGACGCCGCCGCATCCTCTCCGTCGTCTCCTTCGGCATCAACACCTTCTTGCGAACACGGTGGTCCTCTCCACTTCGCCTGGGAGCCGCCGGAACGCCTTCGCCGCTACGACCCGAAGCTCGCCGCCGCCAAACCTCGTCGCCGACGACCAAAACGCCCCGTTCCGCCGCCCCAAGGTAGTGCATCAGGATCCCCGCACTGCCCTCTTTCTTTTAGTACCACCCACACTCGCCGGAGCGCCGCCAAACGCCGGCAAGCTCGCCGCCGAGGCACTTTCACCGTCGGGCTGACGTGGCCTTGCCACCTCGGCGCCACCTCACCCTCGCGCTTGCGTGTCTGCCCATGTGGCACACGGTCAGCGCCACGCACACGCTCGCGTGGCTTGGTCCACCGCGCCAGATCTTCCAAGGTTCAGTGGACTTGGTCCACATGGGCCGAGTCACTGACACTTGGGGCCCACCTGTCAGAATTCAATTTTAAATCTTTTAATCCCGAAATCAGAGTGCGTAATCATTGCGCAATAAATGGATTTTCGAGAGGAAAATAATTCGGAAATTCAATAAAATCTCGATTTAGATATAAACTTGAAATTCATAACTTTTGCATATGAACTCCAAATTGGGTGATTCAAATTGCAAAATTTATATAAAATTATAATCTAGCTAACTAAACCAAAATATTTCAGTTTGGGGTTAATTTGAACTATGTTTTTGAATTTATTTGAATTTGCATTGAATTTGTCGTATTTTCGCGTATAGACTTGACGACTCGGAGAGTTCGATCAAGCGAAGATTTAGAATTTCAAGACATCGACCAAGGCAAGTTACACCATTGACCATATTGCCCCTATTATTTTAAGTTATTTTCAGTTTTTAAATTCCTTATTGCATGCATATGTTGTTATAAATATTTTAATATCCTGTTTTACGTATAGTTAATTCCATATGTTATTGTATGGCCAAATTTGAATGTTGTATCTGACTACCTTGATACCATAGGCAAGATATTACCAAAATTCAAATATATGCTTAGCCAAGCTTAGTCCACATTTACAGAATTTGGGAGGGTTTTACACCTGATTTCTACAAATTGTTTTCAAACTTGATATTGTGGTATTGTTTTACCACATGAGTTTATAAATGAAGTTTTTATTCAAAATAAAACCAAAATGGGTTTGGATTTGGCGAAATGGTCGAATGGTGGGTGCGAGTTTATGCACGGGTTTGATCTGGTTAAGATCAAGGCCCATGGGTTGAAGGAATGACGCCCAAGTCAATTGAGGACCGGTCTTTGAGCCGCTTATTGCTATGCCATAACGTACCACCACATGTCCTGTATGGGCAGGATTTGGCTAACTAATTTGTGATATCCTAGTATATTTATGTCATGTGATTTTGTGGGTGTCGGTTAGACGTTTTATTCCCACTTGGCGCAAGAGGGGGCTTCCGGAGGACGGTTAGTTCAAAGGAGCGAAACCTTAGCGGGCATGAATGTACTAGGATAAAACATTGTAAAGGCCTCATGGTAATTGCTCAGTCACACGCCTACGGAAGCGTGAATTGGCCGACATAACAAGCATGTCACCTCGTGTGGGTAAAGTTGTACCAACTCTGCAGAGTAGAAACTATTCGAATAGCCGCGTCCGCGGTCATGGACATGCTAGCAGGGCCACTTAAAGTTAGTATTGTTTTTGGTTTTAAAATACTTTATTAAATGTTGAGGATGGTTAATCCTTATGAAAATTTGGGCGGGAAGCCAAGTGATAGGAGGGGATCCTTCACTTTATCATGGGAGGTTATCCACATTATATCATTGTCATTTCAAAATATGATTTTATCCATAGTATAAAATTGCCTCAGAAACTACTATGCTTATTCAAACTGAAAATGCTGTTTATGCAAAACAACCCCTGCCACACTCACTTGTTTCCTTATGCATGCATTTAACTTCAATATTGGGTGTGACTTGCGAGCACGGTAGTAGTGCTCACTCTTGCTGAATAAATCTTATTCAGGAGAAGACTGCTATCTTGACGGTGAGGACCCGGACGAGTAGGCCTTCTGACCCAGACGATTGCCTGTGGCGCATCGTGTGGCTCCCACTATATTGTTATTTCCGCTGTGTTTATCATTTGACATTTGATGTTGTTATTCAGAATCATTTGTATTAAACAATTATTTATTTAATACCATTTACGTTTTCGTGATATGAATGTGATATTCATTTTTGTGAGACTGTGTACACTGGAAATCCTGGACTGGTGTTTGAACACAGAGAATTCGGGATCCTTCGTTCCCGGGTTCGACAAAAGTGGTATCCAAGATGCGGCAAGAGAAGCCGTACGCCGACTTCGCTACACCTACGACGCCCATTTTCGGATATCGCATTCAAGATTATCCCATGCACATCCCCACTGACTAGGCGGTGCCTTCACTCGATCGAGAATGAGGATATGCCGAGATCACCCACAGTGGAGTTAGCCAAGGCGATGGATTACGCCTATGGCAACACCCTGGACGAGCTGTATCTCGTTCAGGGGAGGCTAGAAGCTGCAGAAGAGAGATTGAAGGCAGCAGAAGCTGAATTGGCTCTGTACAAAAAGGGCCAAGGCAGCACCTGCAACTCCCCCGACTACACCCCATCCACCCCATAGATGTTTACCTCCACCATTTTAGATATTGCTTTCCTTTAGTTGTTCGATTAGCTGCGAATTATGAGCTACTAACCTTTTGTGGTAGCCATAATTAGATGAATAAAATAAAGAATTACTTGCAAAAGAAAAATTTGTTTCTTTGCCTTGTTTTTGTGTGCTTTTTGGGCTAATATAAATTTACTCCCCCTTAGTGCAACCTTTTCTTCCCTTTCCTAAGTCTTTGGAAATTTCAGCGGATGGTGAACACCCGCACAGAAATGGCGGCATCGAGGTCGAGCAATGGGAATACCGACAACCATGAACAGCATGTTCAGCAGCCTCCCCCGCCGCCAGCGACAGGACCGGATTGGCAACTGATGATGGCCAATCAAACTCACCTTATTGAATTGTTGGCTCAGTCGCTCAACAACGCCGTAACAACCAGCAACGGCGGCTACGCGCGCAACTCGAGCACCGCACACCCTCCTCAACGGGTGACCATGTCGGAGTTCATGCGTATGCGTCCCCCGACCTTCTCCAGTAGCACCGAGCCAATGGATGCTGACGATTGGCTTCGTGCCATCGGAAAGAAACTGGACATCGCACAATGCACAGATCGCGAGAGGGTTCTGTTTCGCCACTCATCTGCTCAACGGACCAGCCTCAGAGTGGTGGGACAATTTCTGCATCTCCCACGCCAATGCCCAGGCCATCTCGTGGGACGAGTTTGTGAGAGCCTTCCGTCATGCCCACATCCCTGCCGGCATGATGACACTGAAGAAGAAGGAGTTTCATGCACTCCGCCAAGGCAATCGCTCGGTGAGCGAGTATCTCCACCGTTTCAACCAGCTAGCTCGCTATGCCCCGGCTGATGTGGCCAGAGATGAAGAACGGCAAGAAAGGTTCCTGGAGGGACTCAACGACGATATCTCCGTCCAACTCATCTCCCAGAACTTCACCGACTTCCAACAGTTGGTGGACAAGGCGATCCGCCAGGAAGCCAAACATCACGAGATGGAGAACCGCAAGCGGAGGATGGCCGCCCAGAAGATCAACGCAGGAGGCTTTCCCAAGCCTCGTTTCATTGATCGCAGCCACGCAGCGTGGGAAGTTCGCACTTCCACATCCGAGCCCGTGCGTAACCGGCGCCCCAACACCTCCAACTTCGCAGCGCACCAACCGGAGGACAATTTCAACAGAAGAGCTCCGCCTCGGTGCAGGAGTGACTGTTTCCATCAGAATGAAACAGCCACTATGCCAACAGATGCCCCAAGAAGCAGCAGGCAGCGGCGTCTTCCAAGCCAGCACCAGGAGCCACAGCCACTGGCGGCACTGCAAAGCCGTCAGGCCAGTTCATCAAGGGACGTGTGAACCACGTCACGGCCGAGGAAGCCCAGGCAGCACCGGATGTTGTGCTTGGTATGTTTCTTGTCAATTCAATACCAGCTTCAGTACTATTTGATTCCGGAGCTTCGCATTCTTTCGTGTCAAATAAATTTGTGGGCAAAAATGGGTTACCAATATCTTCCTTAGCAAATCCCATGATAATCCATTCCCCGGGTTCAGAAATGAGAACTAGTTCTCTATGCCCGAACCTCACCCTTGAAATATCCGGAGTATCCTTCCTAGCAGACTTGATAGTCTTGCATTCCCAAGGTCCGGGCGTTATTCTTGGAATGGATGGTTAGCCAAGAATCATAGACAAATAGATCGTGCAATAGGTCTATCACCTCACAAATGGAGAAGGAATTTGGTGGAGTTCAAACCCAAGACTGCACCAATGGAAGTTCTATCCTCACCAAAGATGAAGGAAGTGAAACTTGAAGACATACCTGTAGTCCGAGAATATGCTGATGTCTTTCCTGATGAATTACCTGGCATGCCACCGGATCGGGACGTCATGTTCTTAATTGACTTAGTCCCAGGGACAGCTCCAATATCGAAGCGACCCTATAGAATACCAGCTAATGAGTTAGCGGAATTGAAGAGACAGATTGAAGAAGCTGCAAGGCGAGGTTACATCCGACCAGTTCATCACCTTGGGAGCACCGGTTGTTTGTCAAGAAAAAGGACAATAGCATGAGGATGTGTGTTGATTACAGATCACTCAATGAGGTGACGATCAAGAACAAATATCCTTTACCCAGGATAGATGATCTGTTCGATCAGCTGAAAGGAGCAAGTGTCTTCTCGAAGATTGATTTGAGATCGAGCTATCACCAATCAAGATCGGACGTAAGATATTCAAGACGCCTTCACCACGGATATGGGTATGCGAGTTTACTGATGATGTCATTTGGTTTGATTGAACGCCCGCTTATTTCATGAATATGATGAACAAAGTGTTCATGGAATTCCTGGATAAGTTCGTGGTTGTTTTCATCGATGACATTCTCATCTACTCGAAGGATGAAGAAGAACACGAGAAGCATATCAGGATGATACTGGACAAGCTCCGAGAACATCAGCTTTATGCTAAATTCAGCAAAAGTGAATTTTGGCTAAGTCAAGTGGCATTCCTTGGACATATTGTGTCAGCAGGAGGAATCGCAGTAGATCCTGCCAAGGATGAAGCCGTATCAGATTGGAAGCAACCCGGGGCGACCACCGAAGTGAGAAGTTTTCTTGGACTAGCGGGTTATTACCGCAGTTCATTGAAAATTCTCTAAGATTGCAAGACCCATGACTCAACTTCAAGAAGGAGAAGAAATTTGATTGGACAGATGCTGTGAAGAAAGTTTTCAAGACACAAGAGGAGATTGGTCTCAGCACCTGTGTTAGTTTTACGATATCCATAAAGATTTCGAGATCTTCTGCGACGCATCCCGTCAAGGTCTCGGATGCGTATTGATGCAGGAGGGCAAGGTAGTAGCTTATGCATCAAGGCAGTTGAGGCCACATGAAGGGAATTATCCAACCCATGATCTGGAGTTAGCAGCGATTGTGCATGCCTTGAAGATCTGACGGCATTATCTCATTGGTAAATCACGTGAGATTTTCACGGATCACAAGAGTTTGAAGTATATATTCACAGCAGTAATTAAACCTTCGGCAGAGAAGATGGTTAGAGTTGATAAAAGATTACGATCTTGGAATCCATTATCACCCGGGCAAAGCAAATGTAGTTGCAGATGCCCTGAGCAGAAAGGCCTATTGCAATACCATGATGGTGCAGAAGGAACAACCAGAACTACATGAAGAATTGAAGCGTCTAAACTTGGAGATTGTCAGTCAAGGTTGTGTGAATGCTTTGGAAGTACAACCGACTCTTCAAAGTCAGATTAGAGAAAAGCAACTAGAAGATGATGACATCAAGGAGATCAAGAAGAATATGCGAAGAGGCAAGGCTCCAGGATTCGCTGAAGATGAACAAGGAACTGTGTGGTTTGGGAACCGCATTTGTGTACCTAACCAGCAGGAGTTAAAACAATCAATTCTGAAGGAGGCTCATGAAACGCCTTACTCCATTCACCGGAAGCACCAAGATGTACCAGATCGAAAGAAAAATCGGTGGGTCGCATGAAGCGAAATCGCTGAGTTCGTTGCTCGCTGTGATGTGTGTCAGCGAGTTAAGGCAGAACATCAGAGACCAGCTGGATTGTTGCAGCCACTACCAATCCCAGAATGGAAGTGGGAAGAGATTGGCATGGACTTCATCACCGGACTTCCTAGAACCCAATCAGGATATGATTCTATCTGGGTGATAGTTGATCGGTTGACCAAAGTAGCTCACTTCATTCCTGTCAAGACTACATACGTAAGCGACCGGTTAGCGAGTTATATGTGGCTAGGATTGTTTGTCCGCACGGGTACCCAAGAAGATCGTGTCCGACAGAGGTTCTCAGTTTACATCAAGATTCTGGCAGAGTCTGCATGAAGCCTTAGGCACCAGACTCAACTTCAGTACAGCCTATCATCCTCAAAAAGATGGTCAGACGGAGCGCACCAATCAAGTCCTCGAAGATATGCTCCGAGCCTGTGCCTTGGAATTTGGACAAAGTTGGGACAAGAATTTGCCGTATGCAGAATTCTCGTATAACAATAGCCATCAAGCTAGTTTGCAAATGGCTCCTTTTGAAGCATTGTATGGCAGAAAATGCAGAACTCCATACGTGGGATGAAGTAGGAGAGCATCAGCTCTTTGGACCTGAGATAATCAAAGAGGCAGAAAGTAAGGTCAAAGCTATAAGGGAACATCTGAAAGTGGCACAAACCCGACAAAAGAGTTATGCTGATAACCGTCGAAGGGATTTAAACTTTGAGGTAGGAGACTTGGTCTATCTCAGAGTCACTCCACTCAGAGGAGTAAGAAGATTCGAACAAAGGAAAACTCGCACCGGATTTGTGGGGCCATACAAAATTCTAGCCAAAAGAGGTGAAGTGGCATATCAGCTTGAGCTACCAGAAGCCTTGTCAGCTGTGCACGATGTCTTCCATGTATCCCAGTTGAGGAAATGCTTGCAAGCGCCAGAAGACCATACCTTCTTGGAGAGCTTCGATCTTCGAGAAGATCTCACCTATGTGGAGCGACCCATCAAGATTCTGGATGTCGCAGAGCGAGTCACTAGAAGCAGGATCATCAGATCATACAAAGTACAGTGGAGTCATCACCCGGAAAGTGAAGCCACTTGGGAAAAAGAAGAAGACCTCAAGACCACCTATCCCGATCTCTTTGCTGACCAATCCTGAATCTCGGGTCGAGATTCCCTTAAGGGGGGTAGGTTTGTAACAACCCAATTTTCAATTTCAGTAAAATTTAAAAGTTTATTTATGTTTGTGGTTTTTCCTGAGTTTTCAAAAGCTTTTTATAAATATTTTAAAGCTAAAACAAATTTGTTTGCAAAAATTAAAAGCCAACAAATAGTTGGAAATAATTTTATTAAGTCCAAAATGAGTATGGGAATTTCTGTGAATTTTCCCATAATTTTTGGAAGTATTTTGCTATTTTCTAAAGCCTAAACGAATTAATGTAATTAAAACAATTGAGAAATCCAAAGAAAATCAAAAATGGCTTTGGGCCGAAACCCACCGCCCCGCCCAAATCTCACAAACGCGCGCAGCCCACCGGCCCGCAATCGCCGCACCCGCCTCTCACCTCTCCCACCGTCCAATCAAAATCGAACGGCTACCATTTCTCCGCGTATCTCTTCTTTTCTCCACCGTTGGATCATGCACCGACGGTCAAGATCTTTCACAGCAACCGCACGGTCCGAATGCCATCATCAACGTGAGCCGCACGATCTTAATCCAACGGCCGCGCCAAAAAGCACTTACCGCCTCGCTCGGTCTAATCTCAACCATTGGATCTTAATCCAACGGCTGCGCCCGAAAGTCACTTACCGCTTCGCGAATCTAATCTCGACCGTACGTTGAAAATCGGACGACCCTGAGTCGTCGTCTTCCTCGCCTTCTCCTTCCTCGCGTCGCAACGGTCGCCCGCCATTGCCGCGCACGAGGGAGCTTCGCCAACGGCCAAATCCCAACCACCCCGACTTCCCCGCGTCGTGCGCACGAGGCCGAACCAGTCGCCGCACACGATCCCCACCTCCTTCCTTCTTCTCCGCGCCCGGTTCGCCCACAACACCGCAACCGCCGCCGCACGATCCCACCTTCTCCACGTCGCTCCGGAACACCCCGGCGCCTATAAAAGGCAGCCTCGGGTGCGCAATTCTCCACCGCTCCCGACGCCACCAACCATTGCCACTCTTTTCATCTCTAGCGCCCGGAATTGGAGTTTTCATCGTCGGCGACCGTGAAGCTTGGAGCTTCGTTTCCGCCGCCGGTGACGCCGCCGCATCCTCTCCGTCGTCTCCTTCGGCATCAACACCTTCTTGCGAACACGGTGGTCCTCTCCACATTGGCACAAAATGGGCATATTTGGTAAATCTGTCTACTACTACAAAGATTACCTCTTTCCCTTCTGAATTAGGCATTCCTTCTATAAAATCTATGGAAATGTGGATCCATGTCATATCGTAATTCAATTTTAAATCGCGTAATCATTGCGCAATAAATGGATTTTCAGTAGGAAAATAATGCGGAAATTCAATAAAATCTCGATTTAGATATAAACTTGGTAAGGGCTCTAAGAGTCTAGAATAATGACAATGTTCAATTTTGGTATGGATCATCATCCATCATCTAAAATTTTGGAAATCTGAGCACAGACCACCAAAGAGTTACAATGCATTTTTAAACAATACAACAAAAGGTACACTGAAATTGTGATGGAACTTGAGAATCTTAGATAGAAAGCTGGAAAGGTACGAGAACTGACCACTGAAACTCACCTAAAGCAAGGGGTAAATTGTGATGTTAGGAGTACACAACAACAAATATTGAACCTGCTAGTTAATAAATGCACCAGGCCATTGCCTCCAACAACTATTTAGATGATTCATGTGAGAACAATTTATCCACAATGACCAATATTGATGTTCTAAACTGTTTTGTAAAATAGATCTTCACAGTGCTACTCTTTTCTCATAGGTTTGTCTTCCTTTTGTAGGGAAGATTTGTCTAGGTCTCAAATTGGAACTCCATAATTGCTTTAAATCCTTATCTATCACCAAATAGCTAATTGACAGAAGGTATTCAGAGTCCTCACCAAAATAGCTAACCAACATGGAAGATTTGAAATCCTGCTATATCAACCACACTAATTGTTAAAATCTCAAATAAATTTATTTAGCTCTTCTAGTTAAGCACTTAAGCTAACATGTTAAGGCTCAAACAATCAATATACAAAGGTAGGGATAAAACTGCATACTTTTTACCACAACTTTATTTACCAAATGCGTCAGTTACATCAGCAAGAATTAACACCAATAGGAGAAGCAATAATGTGAGCAACAGAAACACTATGAATCAAGCGGGAGAGTGGAGAGGGTGGTGATGCTCTTTGAGACGAGGAGGTGGAGATAGACCAACGGTGGAGATGAAGTTGTGATTCTTTGCAGAGACACTTTGCGGCGCCATTGAATATAATGATGTCCATTCTTCTTCTGCTTTGGCCGATGCTTTTTCCCAGCTGAGGCTCCTCTCTACTTCGGTGGTGGTGGCCACTCCAAGACGCGTCCAATGCACAGACGCACTCCGAGCCTAGCCCAGCGAGACAAGCGATGCCACCAAGTGGTCACCCGCCACTGCAAAGCCACCGCGGCGCAAGGAGGGTGGGATGTCGAGCAGTGGTGAGGCGTGTCAAATCCTAAGTAGGATCAACAAGAAATAGAGAGAGAAAATAGATAAACCCTAAAAGCTAAGAGAACTAGATATTGGCATAATACTTTTGATACCTTTTCCATTCCATTTTCAGGTTATATCGATTACATCAGTTCTGACATAAAGAAGATAGTGAATTGCTTTCACCTGTGTATTTACTATTCACCATAAGCTAAAATGAAAAACGACAACAGTAACTATTCGAATCAAACTAAGTCATTGGTCTCTTCTTGGCGGTATCGTGACGCTCCTTATCGCTTTCTCTTCAACCGAGAGCCTTGACGGTCCTTCCTTAATTCTCCACTTGTCCTCAAGTGTGAGCATCTAGAAACCACGATCTGATGGTTTGAGTGTAAAATTCTGGAAAGGTACTTTTGATGAAATCTGCATCTTCCGAGTTGCCGCACTCCTGCGTCACGTAAAGTCGACTCTCAGCAGAGATCTTCTTTCTAGAACTTGAAGTGGTCCAGTCTTGATTCTTCCATCTTCCCCAACTAATGGCATCAACACCTTCTTTCGACATGAAACACCATGAGTCCTCTCCACATTGGCACAAAATGGGCATATTTGGTAAATCTGTCTACTACTACAAAGATTACCTCTTTCCCTTCTGAATTAGGCATTCCTTCTATAAAATCTATGGAAATGTGGATCCATGTCATGTCCAAAGATCCGTAATGGGAACCCATGGAGTTTGTAAGGGCTCTAAGAGCTAGAATAATGACAATTAGGCATTCCTTCTATAAAATCTATGGAAATGTGGATCCATGTCATGTCTGGTACTGGTAAGGGCTCTAAGAGTCTAGAATAATGACAATGTTCAATTTTGGAGCATTGGCAGACTGCACATTCCTGAACAAAGAGATGACATTCTTTCTTCAGTCCAGGCCAATAGAACAAGCTCTTGACTCTTTGATAGGTTGCAACTTGCTCTGAGTGTCCCTCTACAGCTGAGGAATGAAGTGACCCTATGAAGTTTTGTCTTAACTCAAGGTCATCTCCTACATAGATTCTGCTAAGTACCCTTGAATGGTATGTATACCCAGACTCAGGGTTAGGAGTCAGTGATAATTGCTCTCTTAATTCTTTGAAGTGAGAATCATTGAGGTAATTGTTCTCCATTGCCTCTATCCAAGTTGGTACTGCCATTGAGATTACTCTTATTTCTGCACTCCTCCTTGATAATGCATCAGACACCTTATTTTCTTTTCCCTTCTTGTACTCGATGACATAATTGAATTCGAGCAGCCTTAGCATTAACTTGTGTTGAATCCCTTTTGAAACTCTCCGTTCAGCCATAAATCTCAGACTTTGCTGATCTGTCTTGATCACCAATTGTGTTCCCAGGAAGTAATGCCTCCATCTCCTTAAAGATTCAATTATAGCCATGACCTCTCTGTCATAATTAGATAGAGCTACCGATCTACTGTCCAAGGTCTTGCTGAAATAAGTAATGGGTCTTCTCTTTTGCATTAAAATTCCTCTAATTCCAATTCCACTTGCATCAGTCTAAAGCTTCTACAAAATCTAGTAAGGCCAATACGGGAGTAGTGGTTAGACTATACTTCAGGATCTCAAAAGCTTCATCTTGTAATTTCCCCATTCAAATCCTCCTTTCTTTAACATATCATGCAGTGGCCTGCATATAACCCCGTAATTCTTCACAAATTGCATGTAGTACCCTGTCATACCTAGAAAACTTCTAACTGGGATACATCTTGAGGTTTTGGCCATTCTTGAATAGCAATAATCTTGCTAGGATCTGTTTCTATTCCTTGCTCATAGATAATATGACCCATGCAGCTCCACTTCTGGAGCTGCAATAACACACTTGGAGAATTTTGCAAATAGCTGATGTCATATCAATGTCTCCAGTACAGTTGATAAGTGCAATTGGTGCTCCTTCTCTCCTTTGCTATATATGAGGATATCATAAAAAAAAACTAAAAGGAACTTTCTCAGATATTTTGCAAAAATATTGTTCATCACTGATTGAAAGGTAGTAGGAGCATTAGTGAGGCCAAACGGCATGACAAGTACTCATAATGCCCCAAATAGGTGCTAAAAGTATTTTTGTGTATGTCCTCCTTGTCCATTCAGATTTGGTGATAACCTGACCTCAAATCTAGCTTGCTGAAAACTGATGCTCCATTTAACTCATCCAATAAATCCTTAATTACTAGTATGGGATACTTATTTTTAATAGTCTGAGCATTGAGTTTCCTGTAATCAATACAGAGCCTCCATGACCCATCCTTTTTCTTGACTAAAATGGCTGGGAAGCATAAGGGCTGGTACTAGGCCTGATTATTGAGGTTTCCAGCAATCTATGTATCTGTTGTTCCATTTCCTCTTTTTGCTGATGGGGTACTCTATAAGGTCTGAGATTAGGTGGGTTTGCCCCTATTCGGATAGGAATGGTGTGGTCACAACTTTTTTTAGGGGGTAGTTCCTTAGGTTATGCAAACACATCCTGATAAGACTAAATTAAGAGCTGGTATGTTGCACTCACCCTGTTGTAGTATTGTTCTTTTTTTTTTAGCTTGTAATTTGACCACATATCCAGTTATTCCGTTCCCTGTCAATTTGTCAAGCTCATTTGAATCCAGCATCTTGAGGGTTCCAGCTAATTAGTTATCATCCAGAGTTACTTCAGTGTCTCCTTCCTTCATGATTGTCATTCTCCTTGCTTTGAGATCTAGGCTAATTGGGCTGTGTTGATACATCCAATCACACCCTAGTATGATATCATAGCCTGTCAAGTGAATTATCTTGAATGGATGGCAAAATGTCTCTCCATTGATGCAGTAGTCAGCTTGTGGTATATGTGATCCAGTTATAATTGTTCCCCCTCCTGCTACCATAACCTTCCGAAGAGGGTTACTCATGATTTTACAACAAGCCTTAATAGCAAACCTCAAATCCATAAAGGTGTAAGAACTACCACTATCCAACAGAGCTACCCCTTCTACCCCCATACTGATTAAAAGAGTGTATGTGGTCACTTTTGTCATCCCATGCATTGCCTGAATTGAAATTTGCATTAAATGTTCTTCTGGTTCAGGACTAGTTGGATCTTCTTCAATACTATCTGGAGGAACTTCCTCAGTCTCAGGAACTTGCTGAGGTTCTTCTTCAGTCTCTTCAACCATCAAGTTGATGTTATGGTATTACTTGTACCTATGCCCCACAAACCATTTGCCTCCACAATATTTGCAAATGCCAGGGGTAAAAGGTGTAGGTGGTTTACTAGCAGTCTCCTTCTTCTGAAAATTTTGATTGGTTTGGGCCTTCCCTTTAGCAGCAGTTCCATTATAACCCCCACTTTTGATGTCCAACAGCAGTATTGTGAAAGCTTCTCTTTGCCATAGCTCCAGCACCAACACCTTTTTCATATCCTTGGCCATCCAATAAGCCTCACACAAGTTTTAGGGCTTTAATGGTTTGAGATAATGCTTGATCTCCTGTCTCAACCCATTCACAAAGCACTTGACAAAGAACTACTTAGTTTGCAAGGGATTTTCACTTTGTACACTACCATCAGCTCTTCAAATTTATCAATATACTCGGAAATACTTGAATTGTATTGCTTCACCGAATGGAAATTGTCCAACACTTCATAGCCACTATATTGAGCAAATCGGTCACAAATCATACTACAGAAGGTCTGCAAGGGTGGTGGATTCCATAGTAAGTCAATGCTTTGAATCCAATTATCGGCTCTCCCAACCATGTACATTTGAGCAAGATCCAACCTAGCTTCATCAGGAACATTGGCCATAGCAAAATAAGTCTCACTCTGTCGGATCCACTCTAAAGGATTACTGCTGTCAAATATGGAAATATCTATTTTAGCCCCCTTAGCAATAGATTTATAAAAGTTGTTGATCCTTTCATTGCTCGGGTTTAGATTTCACAGCCTAGCATGGTGATGTTCTCGGCTTGGCTCAAAATTGTTCAAATTAGGGGAAACTGGGGTAGAAGAAGTAGACATGTTTTGGCCCCAAAGTGCTGGTGCTGTTGAATGACCAGTAGAAGGATGATGTAGATTTACCTCTGGATTGAAGTGGATTCCTTGAGTACTATGCACTTGGTTGAGAGTTTTGATTCTTCTCGTCATCTACAGTTCCACTTCATTGGGTGGCAATGGATCTGTCAGAATTCTTGGTGCTTCTCCATTTCTTACTTGATGTACACTGACTCCTCGGTTCGATTCATTATTTCGGACATGCGTCCCCGACAATCCTTGCAACAAAGACTCCATCTTATTCATCCGATGTTGTATCCCCATCACTTGTGTTTGCAGATCTCCAATCTGTTGTTGAACCGCTCAACCTTGTTCTTGGATTCCATTGCTTCTTGTCGTACATATGTCAACTCTGAACCATCTCCCTCAGGTCTTGCTACTACCTTCATCATATCTGCTTCACAGATCTGGAATCGGCTAAGGGATTTTACTCAGGAACTTGTCCCGAACCTTCACCAGTTTCCTTGCTCCTAGATCTGATTCAATCGAGGATTTTACAGCGCTTTTGGATCGCCAACCTAGCTAATCCAAATCTATTCCCCTCAAAGGATTTAGAGGCTCTGATACTAAATTTGTCAAATCCCAAGTAGGATCGACAAGAAACAGAGTGAGAAACATATAAACCCTAAAAGCTAAGAGAACTATATATTGGCATAATACTTTTGAAGCCTTTTCCATTCCATTTTCCAGGTTATATCGATTACATCAGTTCTGACATAAAGAAGACAGTGAATTGCTTTCATCTGCGTATTTACTATTCACCGTAAGCTAAAACGAAAAACGACAACAGTCACAATTTGAATCAAACTAAGTCATTGATCTCTTGCTGAAGCGGTATCAGTGAATCTCAGCCTTCCATTCTACGCCCCTTATCGTTTCCTTATTGTTTCCTCTTCAACTCTTCGCAGCAGTCTTGACAGGCAGTCGTACCTGGGAAAACCTACCAATCCACCACTGGATGTAAGTGAGGACCAGTGGAGAAGCAGGAGCAAAAGTTGGGTTCTTTGGAAGGCAACGCACCTGTTTTGGACGTCAACGCCCCAGACGCGGATCTGGAGGTCGTAGAGTGCCAAATCTTGCACCGTGAGCTCCTCCTCTGCGTCGTCGCGGTTGCCGCCGTCCATCGCAGAGAGCGTTGAGATCCTAAACCTGGAACACAGATCCGATTAGCAGCCGAAGGGCAGGGGTAGAGAGCTAGGAAAGTGGGATAGTCCGAGAAACCACGGTGGGAAAGAGGTGCCCTAGAGGGATTCTGATAGGGGTGGAGGCGCGACATGGGAGGAGGTGGGGAGGAGGCGAGGGCGGTACGTGAGGGGGAGGGCGGATTAGGCGGATGGGGGGTGACCCTAGGGTGGCGGATACGGAGACGGGGCGGAAGGATAGGCCAAATTGCGATCCGATGGCTTCACACCCATCCGATTCCAACCGTGCGATGACGATCCGACGGTTCACGGCCGCCGAAATGGGACCCATGCAATTTCAGAAACCGCGGGGGTTCTTTCACAAAAACACCGACATGGGGCTCCTGAGGCCAGCTTTCCTTGCACGTATAGATAGTTAAAGAGATTAATGTAGTGTATCAGATGAGTAAATGCTAAATAGATAGACAAGGGTTGGTGGAACATGTGAATGTCTGTAAACAAGTTTGGACACGGTTCGTCTAAAAAAAGGTTTGGACATGGTTAGTTTTCTGTAGCCACGACCGTAAATGCATGTGTGAAAATATTAGGTCATATATTTGGGCAGTTTACCAAGTATATTATATATATATATATATATATATATATATAATTGATGTCCCAGTATAACACTGATTTTTTATTTAACCTTTTTAAATTATTATTTTTATTTTAATTGATGACCCTCACCTAACTATCTTCAAATGTGACCTTTTTGGCCACGCCGTTGGTCATGCCAGCGTTGTTTGCCATGCTACGGTTGTTGGCGTGGACAAAAAAGGTCATTTGAAAAAAAGTTAAGTGAGAAGTTATCAATAAAAATTATTAAATATTAAAACATGTTCTATGACTCTTAGATGATTTGGAGGTGAGTACAGCTTTACATAGTTTCATATCGCGGCTAAGTTTGGATATGAACTAGTTGCATGCAATGCACATATGTACGTAGTTGCTTTTATTCATGTTATGCAGCAACCCACCATATATAGTTCAATGTCTTAGGTTTGAATGTCCGATCAAGTCTATAGACAAAGAAATTATAAAAGAAATGCCAATATCGACTAGTAATGTTATCTAACATAATTTGTTGCATAAGTTTATCTAAAAATTATCCTTAAGCTGCCTTTGGTCTGGGGCTAAGGGGTGGGTTACGGGTTTAGCTAGCAAGCAAAACACCGGTACATTGGGGGGGGGGCAGCTTAACCTGGTTAGAGCCTTTGAAACCATAGTTGTCAATTTCATTCCGAAGGCTATTTTGGCTTGCCTCTTGGTATGAATTGCGTCGGTACCGATCTATTCCGGCATACCGTTCCGGGTTTTAATATAATATATATATTTATTTATTTATTTATTTATTTATTTATTCATAAATATATATGTAATTATATGTACACATAATTTCACTTAGAATAATCTCGCTTCAAATATATAACAATATAATGAAAATAACACATAGTTCAAAGACTTCATAAATACAAATATCGTACATAGTTAAATAATACAACACGAGTTTATAATATTGAGTTGCATGCACAAACTAGTTCACCAAAAAGCTTAAGTTGATGAAGAAAGGCGGATAATTCACTAATATTTCAACACTCTCCCTCACGTGTAGGTTCCCTCAGGCCTAAGACGTGGAATAGAAGTGGGTTACAATTATTTTTCTTTAATTGCATCAACCAGATGTTGAAGTCAAGATCTCTTAGCTCTGATACCATATTGAGTTGCATATATCAATCAGTTCATTCAAAAGCTTAAACTGATGAAGAAAGACGGACAATTCACTTATAATTCAACACATAACTTCATATATTTTACCATAGTCTAACATACTAGTGTAACATAATTTCACTTATCGATGAAGTAGTATTGGACTATGATGAGGACATCAACCCTAAGGATGCAACCACTACTTCGACCCGCTGCACTGCATCCTCTACTGCAACCCCATCTTCGCCGATCGGACTTTCGGCTAATGCACTGCCATATTCGTCGGTTGGACCGTGCTACGTCTACGCATACGAGCTGTGCTATGTCTACATGCCTTGGTGTTGCGTCACCAATTATTGGCCCACAGGCTATGTAATGTATGGGCTGATTTGTCCTATATGGCCCATGTGGGTGTTAACCTAGGGTTACTGGTACTGTTCACGTGGCA
This sequence comes from Ampelocalamus luodianensis, assembly GCA_036346255.1. Lineage (NCBI taxonomy): Eukaryota > Viridiplantae > Streptophyta > Magnoliopsida > Poales > Poaceae > Ampelocalamus > Ampelocalamus luodianensis. The sequence goes on along the minus strand of CM070622.1, from coordinate 16,452,549 downwards.
CTGTTCACGCATGAACAGTACCCGCGGCCGCCGCCCCTCCCTCCTTCATATAGTGGCCGCCATCCCCTTTGGTAGCGCGGGTTTTGTTGATTAAAGTTTAGCTTTGCTACTTTATACTTTGTTCTCTTGGTCGGCGAGATCAACAACGATTTTGTTCTTCGGAACCCCATCTATCAATACATTCACTTCCTATTTGTAATTTTAGATTGCTTATTTAACTTGTTCTTACGTGCTTCTTCGGTGTATACAGGAATCGATTTTCGTGATTAGGTCAACCGGGTATTCGTGCACGGTTGATAACGACTTGTCGAGCAGTTCAGCGATTGCGTGGTTTCGAGTCTTACGTGTTCGTAGCCAGGATCGTGAGAGTTGAGCGACGCCTACCAAACTTATCGTTCTCATCGAAAGATCGGGCCAACAATCGGACCTTCGGGTTCATCAAGTGGTATCAGAGCTACAGTTCATCGGTGAGAATTTTTTTCCTACAGTCCAAAGCCACAAAAATAAAAAAAAAATGGTTAGTTCTTATCGTCCAAACCAATTTGTGCCTTTGCAATTTTTCTTTTTAGTTTGAATTGTTGAATTGTCGTTGCATTGTCGAGTCGTAGTGCTGGTTTCCTGTCTAGATTGGTCTAGTTTAGGGTCATTTGCATATCGTCTAGTTCTGTTCTAGTTGTGCGCCACCGATTCGGCCGCTTCCATTGTGCAGGCGTCGTCGCGTGTCGGCGTGGAAAGGCACCAGGCGTTTCATACAACGGCAAGCAGCAGAAAACACACCAAAAAAAAATCTCACGCAGATCCAATCTGTTGCGCCGCCGTCTTGCACAACGGCTAATTGGGGCGCCATCGCCGAGGCTTGCCCACTACCGCCGCAACAGGGGGCCGAACATTCGCTGCTGTCGGCGCCGCCGCTTCGGCAAGGCCACCGTCGCCGCCATCTCCGCCTGGGCCTGAGCCGCTACCGCCGCCATTTCCACCGCCGCGCCGCGGACCACGCCCGCGCCGCGCCGCCGCGACGCCGCGCCGCGCGCTCGCCATCGCCGCACCCGCCGCCTTGCGCGCGCGCTTGCTCCCGCCGCCTCGGATCGCTCGCCGCCACACGGGCCGCCATCGCCGCTGGCGGGAGCGCCGCGACGCCGCCGCCACCGCGCTATCGTCAACGCCGAACGGCCGCTGCCGCCGAAGAGACGCCGCGCCGCTACCGCCAGCGCCGCTGCCGCTTTGCGCCGCCGCGACAAAGCCGCCGCTTGCGACGCCGCCGCCACTGCCATCCGACCGCCGACTCCATCGAGCCGCCGCTGAAGCCGCCGCCGCACCGGCCGCATCCGCCACCTTGTGTCGCTGTCACCGCTGCCTCCGCCGGTCCTGCGCCTCCGCAGGCCCTTGTGCCATCGGACCGCGCCGCTGGACGCAGTGGCGGATTCAGAACAAAAATAACCGGGTGTCCTCACTCCCTATATATATATCTTGGGTTATGTTGAGCTGTGGCTTAGGATATCCTTTTATCTTGGGTTAAGGGTGTCCATACTATATATACACAACTATATATAAAGAAAATTGATTTTTTGACCATATATATAAAGAAAAATGATTTTTTGACCCGGTGTCCTGTGCACCTCAGAGCATCTTGTAGATCCGCCTCGGCCGACGCGCAAGACGCCACCGCCACCGCCATTCGCCGCAGCCCGAGCCGCTTGCGTCGGCGTCGTCGCCCTCACAGGAGGAGCTCTTGTGAATTTTGTTTTGGGTTCATCAGAGGACCAACTCCAGAAGCTTGTTGGGATAAGCTTCTTTGTTCGAGTGATTTTTGAAGAGAAAAAAAACCAAGGGGTAAGAGAAAAAAAAAGGAAGAGAGGAAGAAAAAAACAGAGACAAAAAAAGAGGACAGAGAAGAAGAAGGGGAAAAGAGAGAGAGACAGACAGAGTAAAAAGAAGAGAGAGCAAGAAAAAAAAGGAAATTATCAGAGCTGCCTCTTTATTCAGTTTGGCTTAGTCATCCATTACTCGTTGGCGTTAATTGTTCAGTTGGGCCTTCCGTTGTTACTATTAGTCGTTCTTGCGAGTTGCTCTAGCTAGGCTTGGTTTAGATTAGGACCAACACTTGTGACTAGTACCTTGAACTGCTTTTCAACTTTGCATACTGAATTGAATAATTACTATTCCTTTGCTACATACTAGCCTTCCGAGCTCCACTTTCTACTAACTCAGCAGGTGCCGTTCCTCGCAATCGTTGGGCTGATTACAAGTGAGAGTATCACGAACCAGCCACCGGTTGTACAACTTCCTTGCTGCATTGGTAAGAACTTGTAAGAACTGGGTATAAGCTTGAGTGTGAGTGACTTGGTTAAGCCTCCAGAACCTAGTAGTTGATAGGGACATATACACTGTGATCTGTTCTTTGTTTTCTACTAACGATGGCAGGTTCAGGGTCACAAGGGGAGAATAGTAGGCCCTACGCTGAGGACAATGCACTTCTCACGCCTCGCACGAAAGACATCATGCAGCACTTTTCGCGCTTGTTGAGTCAACATTCGGAGCGTATTGAGAGAGTTCTAGATCGCACCAATAACGATCTTGTTGCGATTGCTACACGTGTGGAGCAGCTAGAGAGAGCTCCCCCTCCTGCTGTTGGCGTGGCACAACCGCGCCGAAATCCATCCATTACTCGCTCTCGCTCTTAGGTCGATGAGGTGGAAGAAGAAGAAATGAATAAATACAATGATGATACGGAAACAGATGGAGTCAATGTTCACAATGATCGCAACCATCGTCGGTTTCGTCACAATCGTCAAGGTATGGGAAGAAATCAACATGAGGTATGTGACCATAATGATGCTGTTGGTAAAATTAAATTCACTATGCTGTCTTTTGTTGAAAAATATGATCCTGATGCTTATCTTACATGGGAGTTAACTGTAGAACAAAAATTTGCTTGTCATGAATTCCCTGAAGATAAGAAAGTTAGGGCTGCTACTAGTGAATTTTTTGATTTTGCATCTATTTGGTGGAGTGAATATGGTCGTACTCATCAGGACATACCTAGAACATGGAATGCTTTGAAAAGAGCAATGAGACATATATTTGTACCTTCATATTATTCTCGTGATTTGCTTAATAAATTGCAATACTTAAGGCAATGTAGTAGTTCTGTAGAAGATTATTATCAAGAATTGCAAACTGGTTTATTGCGTTGTGATTTAGATGAAACTGAAGATGCTAAGATGGCTAGATTTTTGGAAGGTTTAAACCGAGAAATTTAGGACATACTTGATTATAAAGAATACAATTCTATCACTCGTTTGTTCCATTTTGCTTGCAAAGCTGAAAGAGAAGTGCAGGGTCGACAATCTCGCCATAGAGGCAATTTTGGAGGATCTTTTGCAGGTCAGCCAAGTCAGCAACAACACGTGGTACCCTCCTCAAGCTGTGCGCATCCTGCTGATCCTTCTACTCCTGCGTATGTCCCTGATGCAAGCAAATCAGCAAAGGTACAAGTTCCTACAAAAAGTGCTTCTTCTGTTGCTTCTACAGGGCGATCCAGAGATGTACAATGTCACCGTTGCAAAGGATTTGGGCACTTGATGCGTGATTGCCCAAGTCAGTGAGCTTTATTTATCAAGGACAATGGTGAGTACACTTCAGCTAGCGATATTGAGGAAGAGCATGTTTTGGTTGCAACTAACAATGCAGGTGATGAAACTGATGAAGAACATATAAGGCATGAGGCATCTGACATGTACCAAAGCTTAGTTGTCCAGCGTGTGCTAAGTGCTCAAATGAAGCTTGCTGAACAAAATCAACGTCACACCTTGTTCCAATCAAAGTTCGTCATCAAGGAACGTTCCTGTAAAATCATCATCGATGGCGGAAGTTGCAACAACCTTGCTAGCATAGACATGGTCGAGAAACTTGGCTTGACCACAACTCCACACCCTCATCCTTACTACATTCAATGGCTGAATTCTTGTGGTAAGTTGAAGGTGACTAAACTTGTGCGTGTACATTTTTCTATTGGATCATATCATGATTATGTTGATTGCGATGTCGTACCTATGCAAGCATGCTCATTATTATTAGGTAGACCTTGGCAATATGATAGATATACTGAACATCATGGTAGATCTAATCATTATACTTTTACTTATAAAGAAAAGAAAATCACTTTGCTTCCAATGTCTCCTCCTGCTATATTAAAGGATGAATTAGAAAGAAATGAGAGAACAAGTCAGGCGAAGACAAAAATTGATCATAAGATTATAGCTCCAAGTGAAACTAAATTGAAAGCTCCTGTTATGTTGGCTACAAAATCTGATTGCATTGACTTAGAAACTCATGAATCTGAATGCTATACTATGGTTTGCAAAGAATCTTTGTGTCCATTAGAAGATATGCATATTTCTTTGCTTCCTATTGCTACTAACCTTTTGCAAAAGAGTGATGATCTGGAGACAACGATTGAGTCGAGGATGACTCAAATTCAAAAAAGGGAGGATGATAAGGACATCAACCCTAATGATGCAACCACTACTTCGACCCGCTGCACTGCATCCTCTACTGTAACCCCATCTTCGCCGATCGAACTTTCGGCTAATGCACTATCATATTCGTCGGTTGGACCGCGCTACATCTACGCATACGAGCCGTGCTATGTTTACATGACTTGGTGTTGCATCACCAATTATTGGTCCACAGGCTATGTAATGTATAGGCTGATTTGGCCTATATGACCCATGTGGGCGTTAACCTAGGGTTATCGGTACTGTTTACGCGGCACTGTTCACACGTGAACAGTACTCACGGCCGTCGCCCCTCCCTCCTTCATATAGTGGCCGCCATCCCCTTTGGTTGCACAGATTTTGTTGATTAAAATTTAGCTTCACTACTTTATACTTTGTTCTCTTGGTCGGCGAGATCAACAGCGACTTTGTTCTTCGGAACCTCACCTATCAATACATTTACTTCCTATTTGTAATTTTAGATTGCTTATTTACCTTGTTCTTGCGTGCTTCTTCGGTGTATACAGGAATCGATCTTCGTGATCAGGTCAACTGGGTATTCGTGCACGGTTGATAACGACTTGTCGAGCAGTTCAGCAATTGCGTGGTTTCGAGTCTTGCGTGTTCGTAGCCAGGATCGTGAGAGTTGAGTGACGCCTACCGAACTTATCATTCTCATCGAAAGATCGGGCCAACAATCGGACCTTCGGGTTCGTCAGACTAGGCCTTCCGAGCTGATTCAAAGAGTGGTCACACCAATTATGCTCGGTACCGGAATTATCGGAATGGGCCGGAATGGACCAAAATGACCGGTATTGAGGGCGGTACGAGATCAAGGCTACTGTGTGTCGCTTTGGGTGCCGATATGGCATGTTCCAACCATTCTGGCCGGTATCATAATGGAATCGATAAGCTTGTTTGAAACCCTAACATAAGAAAAGGTTAACCCGTTAAAGGTGTAATGAGCTATCACAATTACAAATCCATATAATCTAGTCCAACAACATTATATATTGCCCGGTTTGTTGCTAAACACAAAAATTAGGTTAGCCTAATATACTTGAGTTGAGGTTATTTAATCTAGTTATTTTTACAAGAACCAAATGGATGACAAATAAATATCCATTACTCCAATTATATATCGATGCTACTTCAATTTATATTAGAAGTACTAGTAGTTGTAGTAGAATGGAGACCATTGGCGAGTTTTTGACGCAAATGTCACTGTTACACAATTAGCGTCTGTCGTGACAAAAAGACAGAAATAGCACCTCGTTCGCACGGTGGCCGACCGAACACGTTGTGTGCGCGACACGCGCCCTCGTTGTCCTATGGCCAGCCAGACACCCCTCGTCTGTCCCGTGACCGCAACAACAGTGACATTTGCGCCAACAATGCTGACAGGGAGACCCGGCCGGCCAACATTCTTAGGTGGTGGGAGACCTCCCAATAATTCAAACCAAGAGTCGTAGATCAGAGGAGTCCCAGTTGAACCATAATTAAATCGAATCAGTCGACTTGATCGAACAATAAATAATAGAAAAATGAAATGCAGCAGGAGAGAGAGAGAGAGAAATGAAATGCAGCAGGAGAGAGAGAGAGATCGAGAGATCCAATCCCACACGCACGCAGTCACAACTCACGCACATCGTCCTCCTCCCTTCTCCCAGCCAGCCTCGTCTCCTCCTGCGCGAGTAGAAGTTGAAGGGAATAGGAATAGTGCGTGCCGCCTGGGCCTCTCGCTCCCGCAGCCGCCTGCCCCCCAACCCAATCCAACCCTTGACATTATCCGCGTGCGCGCGGGCGTTTCGCCGCCTCGCCCTCGCCCTCGCTCTCTCGCGTGGCCGGCCGGGGCGTCGCTGTGCGGTGCTGGTGGTGGTGCCGCCGCGGAGTCGAGGCCGGCGATGGCGATCCGCGGCCCGGAGGCGGCGTCCTTATTCCCCCTCACGCTCCTCTTCTCCATCGCCTTCATCTGCGCCCGCTTCCTCCTCGACCGCCTCGTCTACAAGGTACCGAATCGGCTCCTCTTCTCGCCCCCGCCCCGCCAGATTCGCGTTGGGTTACGCGAGATCTCTCGCCTCCTCGTCTCCCCCAATGCTCTCCGCGGTGACGCGGGCGCTAGGTGGTGCCTGCCTGCCTGCCTGCCTGCTGCTGCTGCTGCTCATTGATGTTGCTGCGAGTCTGTAACCCACCAATTTGATCCTGCCAATTTGACGAATCATCCATGCGCATGTGATGCAATGCGCCCGGCTGTCTCCGAAATGGGAACGGGTCATTAATTGCCTTACTTATGGCTTCCGTTTAGGATCAATGTGGACCTGTGGTTGGCCTTTGCCTGTACAACTAGTAATGACATGAGCTTGCGTGTTTGTTCTCATGCCTTCTGGTGGTTCAAGTACTCTGTGGTAAACAAATGTTTGGATCAGCGATTTGATGCTTATATATGGCTTGTACATGATACATCACCGCACTTAATTGTTGTCATCAATTTTGGATCCAGTGTGTAAAATCCACATGTAGTATGGCTGACCTATTGGTTTCTCTTTTCAGAGAACCATTGCACGTCTGATAGCATGTTTTTAGCTAAAAAGTTGGACCAACTCAAGGTGATGCGAATAAGGTGAAAAGCTCAGGGTGGCGATGGGTGCATGTGCAGGGCAGGGTGGGGGAGGCACGAGGAGAGTGGTGTCGGGCGTGCAGCGTAGAAGTATTTACATGACGTTGTGGGCTAATGAATAATAGAACTAATCTTTTTATCTTTTCATATATTAGATAACTTTGCCCTGTAGAGAAAGTAATAGTCATATAGCTAGGCCCTTAGGTAATCTTTGCTTTATTTCTGTATATGTTTTTTTTTGTTTCTGTCCAAATTTTCTGAAATGTCAGTATGAACAATATTTTTGACATTCCAGAATAGCTATCAGTTTAACCTTCCCATCTTACGTTTGGCCTTATGTATATTTCATTTCAGCCACTGGCAATTTACCTTTTCAATAGCAAGGCTTCTAAGTTGATGAACGATGAGGCCAGGCAAGGAAAGATTGTCAAGTTCTCAGAGTCCATTTGGAAGCTGACATACTATGGTTCTGTTCAAGCATGGGTCTTCTTGATAATAAAGCAGGAACCATGGTCTTTGGATACAATGCAATACTTCGATGGCTGGCCGAATCAATCCATCCCGTGAGTGCGAACTGTTCGTTTATAAATTCCTGAAATATATGGGCATACTGGTGCGGCATGAGCTTTGTTCCTGATACATTACTTGGTTTCCCCAGTCTCATTGAAATTGAAGAGAAATAACTTTACTGTCATTGTGATATATTATCCTCTAAACGTACTCAGAAGTATGACTTTCAGAATACTCCAGTGCATTTAAGTGCTTGAGACTGCAGAAGGAAGATTAGTTATCTCGTAAATTGATAGCTGTGTCAAAACATCAACCACTTACTATCAGCACCCATTTTCCTTTTTATTAAGTTAACCTGAGAAGGCTGTATCAAAAACACTATTTTACCATGCATCCATATTTTCTTATGAGGATTAGCACAATACTCGATCAACCCCTGAGGGTGTTGCTACTCTATTACATTTTCGATATGCACTTGAAAGATTACTCTGCATTTCTTACTCTCTTCACACATTGACATTAATAGGCATGAAAATTAGGTGGATTCCCACACCATTTTGTTGGCTATGGTGTGTTAGTACTTCGTAGAGAGTTACCTAAACGTGGTTCAGTGCAAGTTATGATATGTGATCAACTTTGTATTGATTTTAACCAAAGGCGACTTTTGGGCCCATGCATACAAGCTACAAAGAATTTGTTGCCTTGCCTAGTAACCATGTTCTCTACTGAATCCAACTGTCCTCTTTGACATGTATTCTTATAATAGCTTTCGCATCTTGATAGTGGAATCCTGCGTAATTTCACCATTACCAGCTGTAACCATAAAAATTCATTGTTCCCTTATTCTGTCATCTAGTCTACTTCTGTCCACCACAGTTTTTCTAGGCATACCAGGGGTGAGGGGTGTACGGTGTACCTGGTGTGACCTTCCATTAAAAGGGGGGAATGCAAACTTATGATCTTGAGCGGTTCATTCATTGTTTGATCAATGATCACGCGATGCTAGCAATACCATGTTTCCGTGTTCATTCCCATGGTTAAGATTGATAGTTCTCATTCTCCTATTTTAACAGGAATTCTCATGCGATACACTCCCAGGCATACTTGTTTGTAATCATTTAACCTGTTCTTTGGAGTGAAGTGATATTTTTCCTTGTTTCTAATACATACGCTGCCTTCTCTCTCTCCCCCAGGTCCTCATTGATGCTTTTCTACATGTGCCAGTGTGGATTTTATATCTACAGCATTGGTGCTCTTATTGCTTGGGAAACCCGCAGAAAAGATTTTGCTGTAATGATGTCTCATCATGTAATAACATCGATTCTGATCGGATATTCATATCTTAGCGGGTAAATCTTTTTCGAGCTCCCTTTAATAATTTATTTGCTATATTTGCACTTGCACAACAACTTCTTTCCGTTATGTTCTGATGTTACCTGTTTATGGTTGTTGGTCATTATGCATTAGGAGGCAAAAAATCATCAATTACTCATCACTTACACAAGAATTCAAGGATTGTGCAGTGTGCACTGAATTTTGGCAATTGTCCAGATCTTTCTAGTTACCCAGTTAGAGAATTTACCTAGTGGTTTGATTCCTTGGGATTGTTGAAGAACGGGATTATGTTAAGAAACCACATAAATAGAAAAGCAAAACTTATAATGACAACGAGAGACCAATGTAAATCTCGCTGTTGATTGATCTGAATTTCCAGTAAGCTGTCAAGCCATCTAACAGTACATAGATGTTTCTGAAAATCGCTGTGCTTTGTTAGACATAGGGTACTATAGGGTACTACTTTTTTTCCCTTTCACTTCTTTTCTTCTGATCATGAGCTTTCATAGGATATGGTTGCCTTTTGTATTATTAGTTCAAGATCAATATTTCAACACAACTCTAAGACAACTAAAGTTCTGTCTTCTTGCAGATTTTTCCGAATTGGGACAATTATTCTTGCTTTGCATGATGCGAGTGATGTATTTCTTGAGACTGCCAAATTATGCAAATACACAGAAAAAGAATTAGGGGCTAGTTTGTTTTTTGGGCTTTTTGCTCTCTCCTGGCTCCTATTGCGTCTGGTTTACTTCCCATTTTGGATAATCAAAACCTCAAGGTTTGTATCTACTTCTGTACATGATATCTTGTGTTTCTTTTACCTTGTATGGTTCAAACTTACCGTTCTTGTTCTTGCAATGCCAGTTATCAGTCCATCATATTCTTCAGGAAGTTGGATAGGTTCCCTACAACCTTGTACTACGTTTGCAACACAATGCTTCTCACATTACTTGTGTTCCATATGTACTGGTGGAAACTCATATGTTTAATGATAATGAGACAATTGAATAATAAAGGACAAGTTGGAGAGGATGTTCGATCCGGTAAGAAATTTTATCTTTGGTGCAATCACTTGTGTGGTCGATTTACATTGAGCCTTTTCAGACGTGGCTGTTGTTATTAGGATATCTACATACTTGTTTTCTTTATCTTTTACCCTTTTCCTTCCAGTGAATACATGGTTTTGCCTTGTTGGCACTTCCTACATAAAACAGGAGAACCCTGCATTTCAAAATTAATTTAGGGAAAAGCCACAGGGAAGGCCCCTATGGCATACATATTAGAACAATAAACCCTGTATTTCAATTTTGACTAGTTGCATGAATAGAACAGTCACAATATCGGATTAAATATCATATATTGATCGAAATTGCCTTCTGGCGGGTAGATATTTTAGGTGCCCCCTTCCATCATAATATTTGAACTTCCATTGGACCAGAAACTCTAATAGCAAAGGTATTTGCATTAGTTCTAATCATTAAATTATTGAATTTTGTCATAATGCAGATTCGGAGGATGAAGAGTGATGGGGAGATTCTTTGACAACTGTGATGCGCCATTTCTTTGCTGATACTTTTCTGTGACTGCTTTCCATAGTAGTTTAGATTGTTTTGGTCTTGGCAAGCTTGGGGTATGGATAAGAAAGTTTTATCTCTGTATATTGCCTTATGATATCAAACATGGCTAGACCAAGAAACGGAGCAGGTTCTATACATAACGGGTATAGCTAGCAACTTGAAGGTCCCTTCATAATTTTTGGTTCATATTTCCTTGTTATTAGAAAAGGCATGAGAGGTCGTTTTCTGTAGCTTTTCCCCAAAGCTTACCGACCCCTCTGTACCATGTTTTGTATACTTTCGACTATGAGTAGGTTTAGTTCTAATTCATGGGAATAAATTGTTTTTTTTTTATCAGGAGTAAATCTCACTTGTATCTTAATGATGCCATGTGATGTGTCGAGTATCATGCAGCTATATACCAAAAACAAGTGTTTTGGAATGTGTGCAGTTAAATTTTAGAAACTTTGACTATCAATACCTTTTTAAATATTTAGATTAGATACCTGAAAATTATATGTGTTATTCGTCTCGAAAAGTGCTTTCATAATATTATAATATTATAAAGTTTTACAAATATAATACAATACTAAGTAGTGGTCAAAGTTGTATTTTGGGGACCGTGTCGATGTTCAAAACGATTTTGTTTTTGTGAACCAGAGGGAGTATAATTTCTTGGATAGCATTGATTTATCTCGATTTTGGTGTTTGTATCAGGTCCAAAATTACATATGCTTTAGTTCCTTTCTTTTGATTTTTTTAGCTAAAATAGTGATGTTGCCGTGCGCAATAGCAAACCTAGCCCTCTTGCACAGCAAAGGCAAAAATGACACCCTGTCCGTGCTCTAGAGCACGACACATGGCGAATACGCCCTCAGGGGAGTGGCAATGTATTTCCGACCCCAGGGATGCGGATTCTCTCTTCTAGAAAAGTATTGTTTGTAGGAATTTATAAGGATAACAAATGAACTCTAAAAATTATGATTTTTTTTTGTGAAGGCTTCTGACATAGTGTACTTGTTTTTGTATTTTTCCATAATTATATATGTCCTGCATTTTTTAAAAAAATTCCTTTAAGGCTACTGTTGGTAGGAATTTCTAAATATAGTAAACGAGCTTAAAAAATTATGATTTTTTTTGTGAAGGCTCCAGGCACAGTGTACTTGCTTGTGTAAATTTTTCAGAATTTTATATGTTCAGTATTTTTCTCAAAAAATTCATTTAAGGCTACTGTTTGTATGCAAATGAAATAATCGATTTGAGAAAAATTTCAAAAACATGCTCAAAATACTTTCCACAGTTATTCTTAGTATAATTATCTCAAGTTTACAATTTTTTTAATTTTTTTTCTAATCCTTGGAGGACATATTTGCCTCGTCCTAACCCCTGGGGCCCTAGGGGTGCGGTAGCCCCTAACAAATCTTGCTTTCGGCGTCCCTGAATTCTCGTAATAATCTGAAAAATATTATTTGATGTGATTTTGTCACATGTGATAATACCTCCTCTCCCGACATCAAAAGTTTGATCTAATCAACAGGGACGGGCCAGGTGGCCGACCACGTGGTACACTACAATATTAAAAAAATGTTATTCACATTAAATTGATAAATTAACAAAGAATGTCCTATTTGATTGTGGTACATGTGATAATACCCCTTCCCCCGGCTGTGATGCGTTGTGATTTCATGTGTAAAAATTTGTGAATTTTTTTTAATACATGTGATAATACATTTTTTAAATGAAATTACGTGATTTCATATGAAAAAATTGTTTGAATGATTTCGTGACATCTTGGTCAGTATGCCACAACAGAAGTTTGATTTGATCAGTAGGGGCGGGCCAGGCGGGCTACCTCGTGAAAAAAAATTATGGAATGAAATTTTTGGTATATGTGATAATATTTACTTCTTTTTTATCTTCACGTTTACCCTATTTTCATCGCAGTCTCTGTAAGGAAGATAAAAATGTATCGCAATGTTGCTGTGAAGTTGAAGTACGATTTCCTCTACGTCCCGGACGACTTCGGGTGTTAATACTATTTTTCGTCGTGCTCTAAGTAGTACTAATCGTACTACTACTTTTACTCGTGCTCTGAGTAGTACTAATTGTACTACTATTTTTACTATAATCAATTTGTAACATAAAAAAAATGATAAACTTGGGATAATTATACTATGAATAAATATGGAAAGTATTTTGAGTATGTTTTTGAAATTTTTCTCAAGTCGATTATTTCATCTGTATACAAACAATAGACTTAAAGGATTTTTTTAAAAAAATGCAGAATATATAATTTTTTTAAAAAAATTACACAAGTAAGTACACTGTGTCTGGAGCATTCACAAAAAATTTCATAATTTTTTGAACTCATTTGTTATATTTAGAAATTTCTACAAACAGTAGCTGTAAAGGATTTTTTGAGAAAAATACATAATATATAAAATTCTTTAAAAATTACACAAGCAGGTACATTGTGCCAGGAGCCTTCATAAAAAATCATAAATTTTTGAATTCATTTGCTATATGTAGAAATTCCTACAAATAATACTTTTCTGGAAGAGATAGAATCTGCACCCCCGGGGGCCGGAAATACGTTGCCGTGCCCTTAAGGTCTGTTTGGTTCGTTGAACCATGTGTTCTGAATCATCCGGTATGGGAAATAAGCTTATTCTGGTGTTTGGTTGGTTGAATGGAACAGAACCATTCGGGATGAGATGGTTCAAGAAATGGAAATATTCCATGTTTATGCTGTATCATCCCGTTCGAAAAAAATTATCGAACCACGCCGTTCACGCTGGTTCCAAGGCGCGCGCGTCGGAGGCCGTGGACAGGCGAAGCAGCGCCAGGGCCTGAGCCCGCGATGTGCTCACTCGCTGCCACCCTGGCGAGCTCCGACCGCGCTACCGCCAAGCCAAAGACAAGTGCCGCCGAGCCTCCAAGTCGACGTCGATGCCGGCGGCGCCATGGGCCAGGCACGGCGCAGGCACAGGATGACGAGGATTAAAACCTCTATATATTATCTTTAATATATAAAAGACCATACGTCTTCATGGTCGTAACCTTTGAGGTGCACGACCTTACTGGTCGTAGAGATTCCAGAGGTTACATAATGGGTACCGGTGGACGAAGGCCCAAGCAAGCTCCACCGTGAGAACTACTCGAGAAGGTAAGAACTGATTCCAAGGTATATTCTCTACCGTATGATGAATGAAACACGTGCATATTCCATACTACGTATCTTATCGAAGACACACCAGTGAACAACCTCCGTGCGGTTATATGTTTTATAGACATATAACCGCCAAACGGTTGATTCTCAGATCAACCGTCACTTGACTCAGAGCACGCAACGCCGCATCGCGCCTTCTCCGGAGAATCGCCACCTCTTCGAGGGCTATTTAAAGATGGAACCTGGGCGGATCAAGGGAGGAGAGGAAAAAAGACAACAGAAGAAGGAAGACAAAAAGCACAAGCCATAGATTCGTGTAATAGTTCTGAGTTAGCAAGAGGGCAAGCGAGTCCTTAGGATATACCTTGTAAATTCAGTTCATATTAATAAAAGAGCATCCCATTATTCCTCGAGATTTCCACGCCATTTTCTCCTTTCTATTTTCGTAAGATCGACGTCTTGATCGTCGACAGCTGGCGCCGTCCGTGGGGAACGCGGCGTGGAATCTCATAAGATTTTTCTCTGCTCATCAAATCTTTGTCCGTTCCCCGTCTGTGATCGCTGATGCGGTTATGGCGGGAAGTTGGGATGAAGAAAATTGGTTCGACTTGGAGGACTACGCCGACCTCGACATGGATGCATGTATGCGCGCCATGGAGGAAAACGGAATCTCTTCATCATCCTCCTCTGCCGGCTCGCCCAGGGCAGAAATCGGCGAAGACAACCGGATGGATGAAGACACACCGCTACGATCAGTGGCGGTCTCAGAGGAGGTGTTTCCGACCAGTTCGGAACACCCCAAATCCTCAGCAAGCCCGGCCCTTTGGACCGGCAAGAAAGGTGACGAAAATTCAACACCGCAACCCGAAGTTCAACATATCTTTGATGCGATCATGGTTGATAGGTACTCACCAGCGGCTTCTAGTAATTCCAGGAGCCAACCGACACTTAGTGACGGTGTCAATGAAACCTCCATTGGTCGTAAACCAAGTGGGGATGATAAAGCTCAGCATTCGATCAGCGATTCGCCGAATCAGGCTGAGGTCCTTCCAAAAACCTCAGGAGGTGCTGATCACCGATCGCTCTCGTCGTGGAAGCTTCTCGCAGAAGCTCTGAGAGGCTCTTCGTTGATTACGATGGAAGCTCATCGAGGACTGCTGCCGGAAGCACGAGGTCAATGCGATCGAGATACGGATCACAATGCCGCAGACGGTCCTCCACACATTGCCTCGCCACCACGCCCTAATGGAGATGGTACGGGTGGTCAAGCACCAAATGCCGGAGGTGACAGAACGGTAGATGTTCACCGTTAATACGCTTGATCCTTCCCAAACCAATGTGAGGGACCGGCAAGATCCACCGGAAGGTCTGAGGATGTAAGCCATCAAACACCTTCTAGCAAATCCTCGAGACCTTCGGTAACTATACAAAACCGCATGAGTCGTGATATTTTAAATACTTTCGACCGCCTCGCGAGACTCGTGTTTTGCCCAACTCGCAGTCAAGTATCGGAGATTATCCAATGCACAATGCGCGCGCATGAAGCTTATCGGGAACGAAGGCACCGCAAAGTCGAACCATGACTTCATCACGCATTTTTCCCAAAGCGAAGCCTACATGGTCGCGTTGGGGATCAATTGACATCGCGACCACCTCGGCGATTCCGACCAACCACCACGAGGAGGAGATTATTTCAAGAATCCTCGCCATCACTTCGCCGAGACGAACCATCGCTGGACTCGTGATCTCGGCATCATCCGAGCGTGCAAGCGGTCGGCGTTTACTAACGCCCACGACCGGATCGGGACATTGGAGCATCGACAATCTGTTCCTAGAAATCGATCTCCAACCGACATAATCCAATACTTTTCAAAGAAGGCGCCACTTAAACTATCACAGTGTCGAGCTTTCAAACAGGCTCCGTCGACGTTGGCCAAATAGGTTCCGACCGGCCAATATGGATAAATTCAATGGGACCCAAAATCCCTTAGAATTTCTCCAGATATACACCACCGCTATCAGAGCTGCAGGTGGTGATGAAAATGTAATGGCGAATTATCTTCCTACAGTATTAGAAGGATCAGCCCGATCTTGGTTGCTTAACCTTCCGATCGGATCCGTGTATACTTGGGAGCAACTCTGCGACCTTTTAATTGCAAATTTTGTGGTACGATGATCGCTCGAAAGGAAGACGATCTCCATAGGATACGGCAAAAATCAAACGAGACTCTCCGACAGTATATTAAAAGATTTAGCCAAGTCCGTAACTCAATACCAGAGGTCGCAGAATCTTCCGTTATCCAAGCCTTCAAAGCGGGATTAAGAAATCGAAGGTTTACGGAGGATTTAGCTATACATCCTCCACGAACAACCATCGAGCTCTTCGACATGGTCGACAAATGCGCTACGCCGATGAAGCGGTCGAGTGGAACGGTCGTTGATCGAAAGGATAAGATCCCCCAACCTGGCTTAGATAGGGCGGAAAAGAAACTAAAGAAGACTCTCAAGAAAAAGAAACATGGCAGAGCCAACGACAAAGAGGTTCTGACTGTTCTGAAAAATCTACAAAAGGAAGAAAAGATTATACTTGGTCGTGGCAAGGCCAAAGCTCAGACTAATGGTTACAAGAAAAACAAAAATGGTGTCCTCTTCATCGCCAGCGGGACACGATTTGCTGAATTGCCGCTTCGCAAAAGAAGTCGGAAGATTATTATGCAGGTAAAGGACCACTCCCGTCGATTCAAGAGCTCGGGGAAACAAGCTCCAAGAAGGACAAAGATGGTGACGAAGAGATGGAGTACCAAGAACCTCAGCACACCGTTGATGTGATCTTCGGTGGGTCTTCTTCGACGAGTCCGCACGCCACCGAAAGCCATGGAGCGAGAGGTCAACCTTACCGAACCTTCGATCGTCGTTAAACCTTCAAGGTGGTCGGAGACAATAATCTCCTTCGGCAAAGAAGACTGCCCTATTCCTTCAACTCGACCAGGTAGGTTTCCAATTGTCGTTGAGCCTACTATTAATAACTGCAAGGTTAATCGGGTTTTGATAGATGGGGTAGTTCTTTGAATATTCTATTTGCAAGTGCTTTAGAAGATATGCAGATTCCCAAATCCAAGGTAAAACCGGTGAAATATGCCTTTCACGGCATAGTGCCCGGTCTCATCGCTAAACCAATAGGGCACTTGTCACTACTAGTTACGTTCGGAAAACCCGACAACTTCCGAACAGAAAAAGTTTCATTCGATGTGGTGAACTTCGAGACTGCATACAATGCAATTCTCGGTCGTCCGGCTTTAGCAAAGTTCCTGATAGCCACGCATTACGGTTATCAGAGTTTGAAAATGCCGGGACCGAAAGGTGTAATCACGGTCCGAGGTGATCAGAAGATAGCCTACGCATGCGATCGGAAGTGTTTAGAGCTGGTCGATGAACTTCCGACCAGGGGAACTAACACTGTTAACATGCAGGTCAAATGTTCAAGGCCGAAGATGACACCAAAACCTTCCGACCAATTGAAAGAGGTACAACTCGATGGAAGCGCTTCTCCAGAGGGTGCCAAGATACTGGTCGGGACAGGACTCGACCCTAAATAGGAAGAGTCGCTCGTCTCCTTCCTCCGAGCTAATCAGGACGTATTCGCATGGCAGGCGTCCGACATGCCCGGAGTCCCCAGGGAGGTGATCGAGCATAGGCTAGCTCTGACCTAACCAAAACCGGTCAGCGTGGCTACGGCGTTTACTGATCGAAAAGAAGCAATCCAGTCGGAGATCAACAAGCTTCTCAAAGCTGGGTTCATTCGTGAGGTCGACCACCCAGAGTGGCTCGCCAATCCTGTAATGGTTAGAAAAGCCAACGGGAAATGGCGAATGTGTATTGACTTTACAGATCTTAATAAAGCTTGTCCGAAGGATGACTTTCCCCTTCCTCGCATTGATCAACTTGTAGACTCTACTTCTGGGTGTGAGTTGTTAAGTTTTTTGGATGCTTACTCAGGGTACCACCAGATCAATATGAGTAAACAAGATGAAGAGAAAACTTCCTTTATCACCCCATATGGTACTTACTGTTATGTAAAAATGCCATTTGGTCTCAAGAATGCTGGTGCAACATTCCAAAGGTTGATGCAAAAGACCTTTAGCCCTCAGGTGGGTCGGAATCTTGAAGCCTACGTTGATGATCTGGTCGTTAAAAGCGTCAACGCTGGGGATCATATTCTAGACCCGCAAGAGACTTTCAATAACTTAAGACGTCATAACCTTAAGTTAAATCCAGAGAAATGTGTGTTCGGAGTTTCGTCGGGAAAGCTTCTTGGGTTCCTAGTTTCAGCTAGAGGCATTGAAGCAAATCCAACGAAAATCGCCGCCATCGATTAGATGCGCGATCCAACCACAAAGAAGGAAGTCCAGAAGTTAACCGGTTGTATGGCAGCGTTAAGTCGTTTCATAGCACGGTTAGGCGAAAAAGGACTACCTTTCTTTAAGCTTCTCGGAAACATGGGAGTTTGAATGGACTAAAGAAGCAAGCGCCTTTGAAGAATTAAAACGGTACCTTACGAGTCCCCAATCTTAGTTTCTCTAAGATTGGGAGAAACATTACTAATTTACGTGGTCGCATCGCCACAAGCGGTTAGTGGTGTAATCGGTCGTAGAACGAGACAATGTTCAACGACCAATATATTACGTAAGTGAAGTCTTACATGGACTAAAAGAAAGGTATCCACAGTACAAAAATTGCTCTATGGTCTCCTTATGGCTTCAAGGAAACTAAGGCATTATTTTCAGGCCCACAAAGTGGTCGTACCTACTGGATATCCCCTTGGTCAAGTCCTGGGAAACAGGGAGTCATCAGGACGAATATCAAAATGGTCGGTTGAGCTTGGGGCGTTCGATCTCCATTTTGTCCCACGAACAGCAATCAAGTCCCAGGCAATAGCAGAATTCATTGCCGAATGGACAAACCCTGAACCCACCCAAGGGCCCGAGTACGAGCACCACGACGAGTGGACAATGTACTTCGATGGTTCCTTGATGTTGCATGGCTCGGGGGCTGGGGTCGTCTTGATTTCCCCTACTAGCGAACAAATAAAGTACGCCATTCAGTTTAACTTTCCTGCTACTAACAATGTGGCAGAATATGAAGGTTTACTGGCCGGACTTCGGGCAGCTCGTTCGCTCGGGATTCGCAGATTGCTAGTGAAAGACGATTCTCAACTAGTAGCGAATCAAGTAGGGAAAGAGTATCAATGCTCTAGTACCAAGATGTCTTTGTTGTGTCTTCCGACTACAAGTGGTATTTCATAGTACTTCGATAATGGACAAGATCTAGACTAGTCGAAATCGTCAGCTGGTTCCGACCACATGATTTCCTAGTATTTCCTAGATCGTTGTCATAGACATTATCAACACTCTTACCGTGGTCATCGTTATTACTCAATTTCCTGATCTACTGCTTTCTTTTAGTAACGTTCATCTACTAACATAAGCGATCGGGGCTAGAGATATATGAGTATTTAACAACATTGACAAAGCAGGATCTTCTTTGACAAAAGGTAAGTTTTTCATTTTACATAGTCTAATATTACATCTGTTTACATATTAGGACCTCCGCATCGTCGCTATGAGATGGAGATCCGACTTCCATTTCCCGCAACTTTCTCCGAGAGGTTTTACTTCCTCGAGAAGTTTTGTTGCTTCACTCTCGAGCGATCGAAGTCCTCTTCCACGACTTTAAGGTTAACAGAGGATCGAAGCCTTTAGTTTTGCTAAAGCAACACTAACTCGATTACAATAGCTTCCTTCATTGTGCAGGTATGGTTTTCCCTCATAGTTTTGAGCAGACCTTTGAGATCTTCCAAAAGTTGACCAAAGTAGTCTATCTTTTCCGTTGGATCTCCTAAAGAAGGCAAACTTGATCCTGATCCCATATCGAAGATCATCTTGTTAAGAGCCTTGATCTTCTCATCAAGGCCAAATACAAAAGCTTCCTTTGGCCACGCTCAAAATCGAGGTCTTCTCCGCTGCGTTCAAGTGCTACGATTTTTACGCACGAGTAGATAAACAAAATTAATGTACTCTTTACAATTGGAGTTATGGAATCTGGTTAGGTCTCCTACCGATTACCTTTGATTTTCTTCTCACAAGAGTGAAAACCTCTTTTGCTCGGTCATCGCATGCTCGATCGACCGGTCTTTACTCGATTTTCTTCCATCGACTTTATTATCATGGCTTCCTTGGCCTTGATCTCTTCTTTAATTTTCTCTAAATCTATCAAATATGATAGAAAGAGAAGGAGAATCTATAAGGAGAATCAAGATAATAAACCTTAGGAGATCAAAAAGAGAAATGTACTTACTTCTCGGATCGGAGTGTTTTGCTCCAAATTTTTATTATTTGGTCATCCTCAGATCACAAAGATAGTTTTCACCAAATGCTACAAAAACAAAAATTCCTTTCTTTAGCAAGCTTTCAAATAAACTGCAAAAGAAAGAGTTGTAAGGATGGTCGTAGAACACTTACCCGAATTGCTATATCGTTATATTCGGAAAAGATGGTATCTGGACCAATCTTAGCTTGATGGTCCGACATCTTTCCCCAGGCTTCATCAAGTTCCTTATCCTCGATAAATCGGGGAGAAAAAGGGAATTTGTTAACCTGAGAAGTATTTCCTGGAGGAGGTGGAACCTGTTGAGGGTCTCTGGGGATGACTACCTCCGGAGAAGGAGTAAGGATTACTAGAGGATCTGACGAGATTTGAAACCCGCTCGGGGCTTCTTTTGCTACTTCATCCTCGGTAGTTTTTGTTTTAGGAGTATCACGGTCAGAGCCTCCACGACCACCTCTACCTCGGGAACTTTTTCTGAGGGTGCTCTGATCGGACACGACCGAACACCGAAGATCTAAAACGAGAGAGAGAAGGTAAGGAATATCCAAGGTATGTATAAATCGACCTCTTCATTTTATATATATACCTTGTTGTTTTTCTGAATTTACCCTTGTAGCGCATCGAAGTGAAGTTCGTATGCTGGCCTTCCTCTTCTTATCAACTAATTTCACGGTTCTAAACCGGTAGGGTTGACTAGATCTTGCACATCCACCGATCGGAAATCGGAGCGATATCGCGACCATTTGGTCGAGGTCCACGATCGCGGTCGGTAGATGTAGATTCGTCTACCTCCACAACAGATGGCCTCGTGAGGCACCGGAGGTTCTCGATGACCTTCTTTGGAAGGCACGACGACCGCCTAAATTCATCATCAAAGATAGTTAGGCGATAAACATAATTTATCCAAAATATTATTTGTGTTTGGTTACCTACCGAAGGCTTACATCTGTGTGGTCGAAGGGAGATCGGATCATCAATTGGCTCACATCTTTGGTGACCTTGTTGATTCTCAACCCAACCGACTACACATCAAAGAGGATTTATGGTATACCGATCAAAAATAATATGTAATCAATAAGACAATAGATTGATATTTTTACCTTAAGTCTTTCAATCCTTTCTTGGTGAAGCACCGCTAAGATCCGAGGAAACTAGCCTTATCGCGGAGCTCTCGTGCGAGATCATCTTGATCCGGCTTCTAATCTCATCGAAGATAGAGTCAGTAAAGGTAAGATGAAAGATTTAAGGATACTGAAATAATTAGCGAGATAGGAAAACTGGTCGGAATCGTTAATGGCTTACCATTTTAGAATCTCCGTCGTATCATCACGACCAATGTACCAGAGCATCTTATGTGCTCGGGCCTTCCAAGGGCTAACCCGGCGCGTGGAAAAATCCTTCACCACATGCCAAGATGTTAGACCTTTGACACTAAGAAGCTTGATTACTTCAGCCCATTTCCCTCTTTCTCTGTAGAGGAGCGCCATCTCGGATTCTCGACCGCCTTCTTACCAGAATAATAAAGGCTGTCTTTCTTCGTGATCTTCATATAGAACCAGCTCTTCTTCCACGACGACCACGAAGATTTTGAGTACATAAAAAATGTACTCATCAGCTTTTCCATCATGGAGACGCAAGGTGCACTCTCCAGGCGTCCCAATCGCTTTAGGACTTTGTCATCTGTAGTAGTACTGAATAGATCGGATCTGTTGGAATGCCCAAATGCGCTTAGCAGAGATAGATAAAAATCGAGATTGGCGATGGCATTGGGAGCGATTCACCAATTCAACTCCATAATACTCCAAAACTTGAGGAAGGAAGGAGTGAATTGGTAGCGAAATCGCATTCGATATATGCGAGAAAAACATGAATTTCTCCATCTTCTTTGCTGGGAATGTTCCCAAACGCGGATCTCAAGAAATCACATCCTTGCTGGGAGCATCCCGATCTTCTCCGATTCTCCAACTTTTTTCACTTAGGTGAAACCGACCGGTTGGTGATTTGATCCGACATGGTTATGTTCTTTTGGGTGAGAAAAGCAAAGGAGGTCGGAGGTAGTTTTTACTCGGAAGATGAGAAAAGAAAGGAGGAAGTGAAAAAACCCTAAGTTTACAAAGGGGTTTTATAACCTTCAGAAATCCTAAACCGTAATAAGGAGTTACCCAAAAAAAGTCCGACGGACACAAAAACTCTTCAAATCCCAAGGCAAAGTTCTCAACTTTAAAGTGAATACAAACCGCTTCAAATGCCCTTGTATTTAATAAGCGTCATCCGATCGATTTCATCGGAAGAAAGGTGTTCACACGACCTATTCATTTAAAGTTCGGGGCTAGCCGAGCGAGATTAAAACCTCTATATATTATCTTTAATATATAAAAGACCATACGTCTTCATGGTCGTAACCTTTGAGGTGCGACCTTCATGGTCGTAGAGATTCCAGAGGTTACATAATGGGTACCCTGGTCGAACGAAGGCCCAAGCCAAGCTTCCGACCAGGAGAACTACTCGTAGAAGGTAAGAACTAATTCCAAGGTATATTCTCTACCGTATGATGAATGGAACACGTGCATATTCCATACGACGTATCTTATCCAAGACACACCAGTGAACAACCTCCGTGCGGTTATATGTTTCATAGACATATAACCGCCAAACGGTTGATTCTGTATCAACCGTCACTTGACTCGACTGCACGCAACGCCGCATCGAGCGCCTTCTCCGGAAATGCGCCACCTCTTCGAGGGCTATTTAAAGATGGAACCTGGGCGGATCAAGGGAGGAGAGGAAAAAAGACAACAGAAGAAGGAAGACAAAAAGCACAAGCCATAGATTCGTGTAATAGTTCTGAGTTAGCAAGAGGGCAAGCAGAGTCCTTAGGATATACCTTGTAAATTCCAGTTCATATTAATAAAAGAGCAGTCCCATTATTCCCTGAGATTTCCCACGTCATTTTCTCCTTTCTATTTTCGTAAGATCGACGTCTTGATCGTCGACACAGGAGGTGCCACCATGGGCGCGGGCGAGCGCACTGGCCAGGCGCGCAAGGGAGCCGGCGGCGGTGCAGGACGCCGAGGGCGGCCGGAGGAAAGGAAGGTGGAGCGGCCGGCGGCGAGGGCACCCAGAGGTGGTGATTTCCGCGCGACGATGACGAGGGCGTGTGTGAGGAGCGGCAACAGGAAGAAGACGACGCGGCGTGACGCTGGCGGGTGGGGCCCTCGTGTCACAATGATTGGGACAATCGTCCAAATGTGCAACTCAATTGGGCCGTCTAATCTTGATCGGACGGTCCACAATGCTTGAGAACGTTCGGACTGTCCGAACCTTCCATCTTGATTGGATCGTCCAATTTTGATTGAATGGTCCACAACGCTTGGGAACGTTCGGACAGTCCGAACCTCCCATCTTGATCGGGCCGTCCAATCTTGATTGGACGGTCCATAAGAGAGGAAGGCACGGCACGCGGGTTGGAGCGCGGAGGTGGGCTGGCAAGCTGGGCCGTGGAGTGGCTTTCGGCCCAAAGCGAATTGGAGGTTTTTAATTGCTCTTTGAATTAAAGAAAATACAGAAAAGTAAAAAGGTTTTTAGAAAATAGTTAATACGGCCCAAAAATTCTAGAAAAATGCACTGAAATTCCTGGGAGCAGCATTCAAGATCCTGAAATAGAGTCAAGTTCGAATAATTGGTGCTGGGAGCAGCATTCAAGATCTTGAAAAGACTATGGGTTCCGTGAATTTGCATGAAATTCATGAATTTCAAAGAACTTTGGTTGCGTTTCAAAATTTCCAAAAGCTTTGCCTGGCAATTTCAAAAGTTAAAATAATTTCCTTGCCTCAAATTCAGATTGGCAAAAAATATAAAAGTTAATTGTGTGGAAAACTATTTCCAAACTTGAATTTAAATTCAAATCAATTTCTAAACTCAATTCTCACAATTGTGGGAGGTGAACTCACTACCTCTAGTGAGAGGGTTATCATATCCAACTTCATCCACCAAACCAAAAAACATCTTGAACCATCCAGAACCATTCTATACAACTAACCAAACAAAATTCTGTATCATCCCATACAACCAACCAAACAGATTGACTGTACCATCCCATACAAGACGATCCCATCCTACCTGTACTATCCCATTCCATTCAATCTCATCTCACCAACCAAACGCACCCTTAGGGGCCGGATTCACCATGTGTCGCGTCCCCAACAAATCCGGTCCTCTGGGCATGGATAAGGTGCTATTTTTGCCTTTGTTGTGGGGGTGGAGGGTGGGTGGAGGTGGAGGCTAGTTTTCCTATTTCACACACCAAAAGTGCTAATGTGCCAAAAACTCCTTTCTTTTGGGGCTCCAGGAGAGGGGGTACGCACGGCGTCAGTACTAGGAGGTTCTTGGTGAAGGCGTGCACGACGTCACAGGAGCTCCTTTGGAGGTGTCAGCCCACCGAGGTCGATTTGGGCTTGAACATTTTAAGGAGATTGGGAGGTGTCCAACCCTCAAACCGTAGGGCCATACTAAGATTGCTATAATTTTTTTTGTTAAACTCGTCTAAGGTTAGGTTATCAAGATTAAAGTCACATTTTGGTTAGCAAAGGGAAATCTTGCCACACTTTTTTAGTCATTGACACATAGGTAGGGGTGTAATCGGAGTGGATATGGTCGGATATCACTCATCCTGTATCCTATTATGTATTTTTTTTCTCGGAGTCAAACACAGATAGGGGTCGGATACCCATTTCTTCATCCCGTATTCGCTCCCCGAGCCTTCGATCGGACGGATATTATCTGCTTCTTTTGTATCCCCACACAGGACAATAGACAATATGGGTGCAATCAGAGCGACGGAGAGACCAATTGCTAAGATGTCGAAGGAAAAACAGTCAGTATCCCTTACCTGCTCAGATGCAACAACCCATCTATCTGTTATCATGTTCCTAAGTGAGGTCATAGCAGGCTTTCCTCATACCACCTAATATACAGATACATACGAATAAATATCGTTCATCCCGTATTCTATTCCGTATTTTTTCCTCAGAGTTGGAGTCGGACACGGATAATGCTAGATAACCATTTATATCTTCCGTATTCGCTCCGCAAGCTATCGGTTGGTTGGAAATTATTCGCTCCGTTTGCACCGCCTACGCATAGGACCCAAGTGACAGAAAAGGAATCTTTCCACATGTGTGGCTACAAATCAAAAGGATGCTTAACTTGGTCAAACTTATCTAACTTAGAGTGTGACAAGGTTTGACTATGAACCAAATAAGCTCTATATTTTGGCTTGCGCCACAATTAGGGACCCACCATCCGAAATAAAGTGCACCAAAAAAGATGGAAAAGAAGGAAATACAGGAGGGGATTATGAGCATGGCACGGATCTATATAAACTAGTAGGGTATCCGTGCGTTGCAACGAACCCCAAAAGAGAGTGATACATATCAGCAAACGGGATCCTAAACCACATAACTAGAGTAAATTTCACTTTGGACCATACAATCTTACCATGGTTTCACTTTGCACCACTTTTAGCAAATCTTTTCACTTTGCACCATCTCTTCTTACCATGTGTTGCACTTTACACTAGGGTAAGGATTTGACCGCCTTCTTTGGTGTTCGCCGACGGTGAACGGTGGCATAGGATGCGGCGGCGAGACACGGGATGGAGGGGAGGTAGATGGAGCTAGGAAATGGATCGACAGCGGAGAAGTATAGCCGGAGCATCGCCAGCAGCGGCCATAGCAACAAAGGCGACGCCAAAACGACTCTCTCTATTTTTTGGGTTGCCACCACCTTACCGGCCTTGCCTTGCTGTCGACAAGCTCCCTGCATGTCTCCTATGTTTCCCTCTCGATGATAGGATATTCCTTTAGTGCAAAGTGAAATAAAAAGTAAGCAGAGGTGGTGCAAAGTGAAAAGATTTGCTAAGAGTGGTGCAAAGTAAAACCATGGTAAGATTATATGGTCCAAAGTGAAATTTATTCTAACAATATTAATTTTCTTTCACACACATAAACAAAAATATTAACTCCGCTTATTGCATCACCTGCTACTACTACTATTCGGAAATTAAAATTTTGAGCTCATATATTGTTTACCTTTGAAAGTTGAAGTTAATGTCGACTTCCCTCCCCAACGCGCTGCTCATTTTCAGCCATTGTCGTGAGGCAAGGAAGAGGGCTACGTGTTGATTACCACCTTCTTTCACCCTAAACCCAAGTTGTGACTCGATCCTCACGACCATTGGCCTCTGCAGTCCCTGCTAGGCACATCGTGGCGAGGAGGTGTGAGGCCAGGGGAGGAGGTGGTGGTGGCGGTAAGCGAGGAGGAGGCGAAGATGCTTACTTGGTCGGCATGGAGTAGGAGGTGGTGGCAGTGCATGGGAGGATTAGAATGGAGAGGACGCGGTGCGGTGAACTCAAGACGGTGGCGCGACGAGGGAAGGACGCCTTTGTCTCTGTCTCTTCCTCGTGCGTCGTCGCTGCCTCCTCGCCCTTCTCCAACACCGCCGCTTCTCCTCCAAGGTACCGTCGTCGCCTCCTCTCCTCCCTTCCCTTCTGGTGCCTTCTCCTGTCTCCGAAGTCGCCTTACCGTGCCGCGGCCTACAAGGATTACCAAGAGCACTGTATTTACCAATTGCTCACTTCACAACTTCTGCACTAGCATGGAGGCGCACTGCCACACTGCCATTGGTCTACCGCCTTGACGACTGCTCCCCTGCCGCAACCATGCCATGCAGCAGATGCAACTCCTCCACCGACTACGTAAAGGTCGGCTCCGGCGGATCGACGCGGAAACATAGGGGTTGGATTTGGTGGCGGTCTGATGGAGACTGGAGAGGGAGCAAATAGAGGTGCGCTGTCGCCGGATCCGGTTGCTAGGAGCTCGGTGGAGGTGTGTCGCCGCCGGATCCAGACATCAGAAGCTTGGTGGAGGCGTGCCACCGTCGATTTCGGATGCCATCGTTGGCTTCCGTCACGAGAGAGAGGACATGCGTGGTCATGGAGAGGGCGACGCGATGAGCCGGTGAGGATGGGTGGGAGAAAAGGGGAGAAGAGGACTTGGGAGAAGAGGTGGGAGACTAGGGAAGAGGATGGGTGGCCGGTTGGGGTGAAAAGAGGAGATCGTGGGAGAGGAATTGTGGGCCCAGCGAGGTATCAACTCAGCGCACCCGGTCATGGGTCCACCTCCCATGAGTGGAAGAGGAGGGGCGAGCATTTTTTTTTCATAGTGGAAAGGGGAGTGTGACGATTCGTCCCGCTGCATGGAGGTAAATTCTTTCTTTTATTAGTTAAGTTATGATAAGATAAGATGTGAACGGTGGATGTGATGGGTGCATGTTCTCCTAGGAACAAATATGCTTTTTTCGATTCTTCATTTTCTTGTAGATAGAATGTTAATATTGGAATCCGATTTTATTACCCTTTCCCATATATATTCGCATAGACTCTTTCCAATGGATGCGGCTTCCCTGTTCCCGTCCGCGCGTGCCTATCGGTGTTCCCTGTTAATCAACGGTTCAGGTTTCGTTGGCGAATGGTAGGCCTGTATCTTATCTCGAAGAAACCGTATTTCTTTAATTGCTTTCTTCTCCGTCGTTGCAAACGGCATCCATCAGCAAAACGAAAGGCATTTATGCCAGGCTCACCGTGCTGCCGTATATGTTCCCGGCAGCATTTCTTTGCATCAACGAGTTTGAGGTTGTTTCTCCCCTTCATCCATCCAATTGGATCACATTGTAAGAGCTGAAGGGCGGTTCCGATTATTGCTTTTGGTTGATATACCTGATTGCATCTCTAAGAGCATCTTTAGTGTATTGAACCGACGTCGATTCAAAGTTATGCCACGTAAGTATTTTAGGAACCGAGGTTATTTTTCTCTAATGTATTGAACCGATTCCTACTAATAACTAGGACCCACATTACATTAAAAAACCACAAGATAACAATATCTTCTCTCAACTGCATTCTCTCCTATGTAGTTGTTTAATGCTTATATGAATTGTTTAATGATTTGAATCGATTCCTAACTAGAGTTCGGTTCTATGCATTTTTTTTTGTTGGAATCGACCCCTCTAATGTATTGAATCGATTCAATACCTTCTCTCTCCTTATTTGAACCGACTAAAATACAACATTGGAGATGATGTAAGTGCATTAGGTTCGCCCGTGTTGCGGCTTGCGAGTTGAGAGTTGCCACGTGAAGTCAGCGCAATCTGTCTAGGGAAGAATGGACAATACGACACCTATTGCAAACACCGTGGCGGCCACCGGTGGAGTGTAGCACGAGATGCTAGTCGATCCAAACCTTGTGTTTGATTGTTCCTTCTCTTCTTCGATCCTTTTTTCTGTCCTCCATTGATGAATGGAGGTGATCAGGTGGGAGCAGGAGGATCGAATAGAGAGAGAGGAACGTAAGCGTTATTTCCTTTTTGGATTAAGTGCATTGTTCGTTCATAAACTCTTGACTTACTTTAAAGCTCATCCCTAAAGTACAATACCGGATAGAATACATACTCGAAATGTCTAAACCGTACAAAAACCCGTCATGTAATCCTTTTGAGACCGGCTTCGTGCCACGTGGACCAAAGATCCCTTTCCCGTGCCAGTCAGGCGTCCACCTGGTCGTGTGTCGTGTTGTCGTACCGGGGCAGCGTGTTCTCGCCGGCCAGGCCGACCCTGGCCGCGCGGGCGGCCGTGGCCACCTGCTGCACCAGCCCCTCCGGCCGGCACTGCGCGTCCTGCGGCTGCTCGTGGTCGCGCATCTCCACGCAGGTGAAGTTGAGCACGGCGCTGTGCCGGCCCAGCATGCTCGCGATCGGGAGGTATCCGTCGCAGTGCCGCGTGTGGTAGTACCCCGCCGTGAGCCCGGCCGCGTGCGACTGGGTGCCGTAGTGCCAGTGGATGCCGGCGACCTTCACGGAGACCTTGACGCTACGAGCGTGGCCGAACACGGACGTCGCGCCCGACAGGATGCGCTCGTTGTGCTCCAGGAGCATCTGCGAGTACCACGACATGAAGAATTCGCCGTACTCGGTGCTCAAGCTGCCGCCTTCCCGACGGAAGAAGATCGTGTCCTCCGGCTAGCTGTTGTAGCCGCCGGCGTCCGTCGGCCCCCCGAAGCCCCACTCCGGCTTGCCCGCCGCCTCCGTGGCTTCCTTGAGGTTGCTAAGCATGTACTGCAGGAGACACCCAGAAATGTCAACAACTTTCCTGATCCACTCTTGGTAATTCCACTGAAGTAGTTCATCTGAAGTACCCTGTCGCTGCATTGGAAGGCGCCGATGCCGAGGAACTTCTAGGTTCTGTTGCTTTCAGGGTACGATGGGTACCGCAGCTCGCCGGCCGAGCCCATGCCGACTTGGATTTCCTGCATGCACAGGGCGAATTAGCGCCGGCAAAATAGCAACGATCAAAACGAGCTGAGTTATTGAACGGGGGGACGTACGACGACGGTGTTGCCCAGGAAGTAGGTGGAGTGGTCGTGGAGGGAAGGCCCTCCACGCCGACGCTCTTCAGCGCCGCAAGGCTCGCCGACACGGCCTTCCTCCGGTTCAGCACGCTCCCGCAATTCTTCACGGTGTCCAGCGGCATCGTCACGAACACCAGCATGCCGGGCTTCCTCGCTGTAACGAATCAACATCTCAAGTGTATTAGATGATACCCAAAGGTATGTATAGTAGCAGTACAAAACCCTAGAGTTAATGGATCTCATGGGCCATATATACATGTGGGATATATATACATATACTTAACACCCCCCTTCAAACTCAACATGGGTCAGGAGGATCTAAAATATTGAGTTTGGATATATAGAAGCGATGTTGCTCTCGAGTTTGAGCTTTGGTGAAGAAATCAGCAACTTGAATCTCAGAGGGCATATAATGAAGAGCAATGGTCATCTGTTGACAATGAGAACGAGTGAAGTACGCATCCACACCAATGTGCTTAGTAAGCTCATGCTTCATTGGATCAGTAGCAATCTGTATAGCACTAGTGTTGTCACACAGAAGAGATGCAGAAATATCGCATGACACACCAAGATCAGCCAAAAGCCAACGAAGCCAAACAATCTCTGAAGTAGTAGTGGCCAACGCTCGAAGCTCAGCCTCAGCACTAGACCGTGATACTGCAGTCTGTTTTTTGGATTTTCAGGCAATAAGCGAAGACCCAAGAAATATGCAATAGCCAGAGACATATCGTCTATCAACAGGATCACTCGCCCAAGTCGAGTCAGAGTAAGCATGAAGCTGAAGCTGAGTCGACCGAGAATAAAAGAGACAACGATCAACAGTCCATCGTAGATAACGCAACACACGTAGCAGGTGAGCATAGTGAACAGACGTGGTAGCAGAAACAAACTGGCTGAGCACATGAACAGAATGAGCAATATCAGGACATGTCACTGCAAGATAGACAAGACTCCCAACAATATGACGATAACGAGAAGGGTCTTCAAGCAAAGTGCCATCAGTAGGACGAAGCTTAAGATGAAGCTCTATAGGAGTAGCAGCTGTTCGACTGTCAGTGAGACCAGAGCGAGCAAGCAAATCCTGAAGATAACGCTGCTGAGATAGATAGTAGCCATCATCTGTGCAAGTAAACTCAATCCCTAGAAAATAACGTAGAGGACCCAAATCCGACATCAAAAACTGCTCACTGAGCCGTTGCTTAACAAAAGCAATATACTCCTTGTCATCTCCAGTAATCAGCATGTCATCAACATAGAGTAAAAGCATAGTACGATCACGTGGAGATGTATGAATAAACAATGCAGGATCATGATTACTCGGGGAGAAACCAACAGCTAACACAACTGAACTGAACCGCTCAAACCAAGCACGAGGAGCCTGTTTGAGGCCATAAAGAGCACGGCGAAGGCGACAAACATGACCAGCAGGAGCCACAACACCCTGGGGTGGTGTCATATAAACCTCCTCCTGCAAATCACTATGAAGAAAAATATTCTTCACATCCATCTGAGAGATAGTCCAAGAGCGAACAGCAGCCACAACAACAAGAGTGTGAACTATTACTATATGAGCAACAGGAGTAAATGTCTCGTCATAATCACGACCATGTGCTTGCTGAAAACCACGAGCAACTAGTCGAGCCTTGTACCTCTCAACAGAACCGTCAGATTTGGTCTTAACTTTAAAAACTCACTTGCAAGTAATAGGAACAGCATAAGCAGGTAAAAGAACAAGATCCCACGTACTAGTACGATCCAAAGCAGCCAACTCCTCAGCCATAGCTAACTGCCACTCAGGATGAACAATAGCCTCCTGATAAGTGTGAGGCTCAGGCACAACAGCAGTAGAAAGAAAACCATATCTGTCGGGAGCAGCAATAGTAGTACGATCACAAAGCTCATACCGAGATGACGGTGCCGGTGGAGGATCATCAGAAAGAGTATCATCAGTACTAGCCATGCCATCAGAGGAGGAAACAGGAGAAGGCTGAGTATCAGGAGGAAACCTAGACCGACGAGTATAGTGAAGAGGAAACGGTGATCTGACTAAGGATGGAGAAGAGGACTCCACAGAAGGTGTATCGGATGAAACAATGGGTGGAAGGTAAAGAAAAAAGAGAGACTCAGCGGGAGAGGAGGACCGAGTGGTAGAAGAGTAAAAGTAGGGACGATCCTCAACAAAAGAAACATAACGAGAAATGTGCATACGCCGAGCAGAGGGATCATAACGACGATAGCCCTTATGCTCAAAACTATATCCAAGAAAAACACACTCAACAGACTGAGCTGTTAACTTGGTGCGCTCACGAGGCGGAAGCAGAACATAGCAGGTACAACCAAAAACCCGAAGATAGTCATACCGTGGGGGAGTGAAAAAAAGAGCTCTCTAGGACACTTTCCCTGAAGGCGAGAAGATGGCTGCATATTAATAAGGTAGACAGACGTAGAAACCGCATCAGCCCAAAAATGTCGTGGAACATGAGATGCAAGTAAAAGAGTACGAGCAATCTCAATAAGATGACGGTGTTTACGTTCAGCAACACCATTCTGAGCATGGGCACCAGGACAGGAAAGCTGAGGAAGGGTTCCCTCAGCGGAGAGAAAGTGACGAAAGGCATGCGACAAGTACTCCCCCCTGAATCAGAACGAAAGGTCTGAATAGGAGTGGAAAACTGAGTGTGAATCATACGAGCAAAAGACTGATAAATGGACAAGAGTTGAGAACGATGTTTCATAAAATAAACCCAAGTATATCGAGAATAGTCATCAATAAAGATTACATAATAGATATGACCACATTTGGAAGCAAAAGGGGCAGGACCCCAAACATCATAATGAACTAACTCAAAAGGATGACTAGACCGAGATGTACTGGTAGGATATGGGAGTTGCAACTGTTTACCAAGCTTGCAACCCTTACAATCATAACTAGTGTCGACAATGACACAACCTAGCACACCCTGACGAACTAGTGTAGAAAGACGTGATCCACACAAATGACCAAGCCGATGATGCCACTGAGGAAAACTAACAGAGGCTGACGCAATAACTGAAGATGCATGAGCGGAGCAAGATGGAAGACTCAAACGATCAAGGAAGTAGAGACCTTGAGAATCTCTAAGGCGATGGCCAGTACCAACAAGGACTCCTGTCTGACGATCTTGCACATAGCAAGTAGAGTCATCAAACCCAACAAAGTAGTGCATATCAGCAAGCTGACCAACAGACATAAGGTTCATAGAAAGCTGAGGTACAAATGACACATCAGGAACAGTAAAATGAGAAGTAGAGAGAGTGCCCTGATGAGTGACTGAACATGAGGTGCCATCGGCTGTCTGTACACAGGAACCATCCATAACAGGTCGACATGATGCAAGATGAGACTTATCCGATGTCATATGAAAAGAAGCTCCAGAGTCCAAAACCCAGGGAAGACTAGTACCTGACACAGAAGAGGAGGCTATAGCAAGACTGGCAGACCCACTAGGAGCGACATCAGATGAAGACTGCTGCTGAACTTGAGTCTGAAGAGCCTGAAGCTGTGACTGAAGCTGACCCAACTAAGTGGCAAGAGCAGAATCCCCAACAGATGCAGGAGTGGTGGCAACAACCACACCACGACGACGACGATGAGATGCAGGTCGTAGCTCTGGATGAAGTCGGTAGCACCTCTGAATAGGATGACCAAGCTTCTTGTAGTGAGGGCATAAAACCTGGTTGGTTGTAGCATTAGAAAATGGAACAGGCTGATAAACCTCCTGATGAGGTGCCGCAAGAACAGACTGAGGTGGTGTCAATCCGAAGGACAGAGAGCGAAGTCGAGTCTCCTCAGCAATCAATGCAGCAAGGGCCTCCTCCATGGTTGGAAGAACAACACGTCCCAGTAGTTGAGCTCGAATAGACTCAAACTCTGGGCGAAGACGCATAACAAAGGTGAACATCAAATTCCGTGCATCATGACCTGCCTTGCCTGCACAGCCAGTACATCCAGCACAGGAAAGAGGAACCATGGAGGTCAGCTGTCCTGAAATGCGAGTGAAAGAACTGTAGTACTCCTCAATAGACATGTCCTGCTGACGTAGATCATAAAGAGTCTGTAGAAGAGAAAATTGACGCGCCGCACTGGTCTGCTCATAACGCTGCTGAAGATACTCCCACATCTTGCGAGAACTCAGAAGATCAATGAAATCCATCCTGATTGAAATTTCAGCACTGTGACATAAGATACCCATAACGCGATCATCGGCACTTCGCCACGCAATAGCCTCCTTCACATCAGTCTTCTCAGTCGGAGGATCCGCCGTAATATATGAGAGAAGACCAATGGACCGAAGAAGCATTTGAACCGATGACGACCACTCACGATAATTCTGGCCATCCAACTTGATATCTGAGGCCAGAAGAGCACCTCCCATACCAAGAGAATGAGAAGAAACAGAAATACCATCAGCCATTTTACCAAAGCAGCTATCGTCACCAGTCGGGAAGACAGCAGCTAGAAGAACTCTAGCGATGACAGAAATCCAGAGCCGCAACTTGAAGGCAGAGCTGCAACTTGAAGGCAGAGCCACTCGGCTTGGAGGCAGTAGCACAACTCAAAAAACAAGCAGCGGTGTGCTCACAAACAGAGCAGCAGCGACAACTTGATTTTCTTCAACCGGTTTCTTGCCTTTTTCTTCTCTCGAGAGACTCCTCTCTCTCGGTTTCTTCTCCCGACCTCTTCTTCCGACCTTTTCTTCTCCCGAATCGGCGAGAGCTCTCGCTCCTCCTCGGCGGGTCTCCAGCTCGCGGTGGTGGCTTCCAGAGCAGCCCGTGCGATGAGGCGAGCTCGAGCGGCGGCGGTGGCCCGCACGACCCGAGCGGCGGCGGCCTGCACGCCTGCGAGGCGCAGCAGCGGCACAGCCCGAGCGGCACCACCGCGACGCACGAAAGCGACCCGAGCTCGAGTGGCGGCGGTGGCTCGCACAACCCGTCGCACAACCCGAGCAGCGGCAGTAGCGGCGGTGGCCCGCACGCCCACAAGGCGCAGCAGTGGCGCGGCCCGACCGGCGGCTGTCCGAATTCGTCCGATGCAAAGGGAGAGGGAGAACGGCGACGGCGGAAGACAGGGGCAGGGCTCAGCAACGAACTCAGGAGAAGAGGGCAGCAGCGGCGACCCCAGGCTCACGAGCAGAGCAGCTCGGCGGAAGGCATTTGGTGGAGATGGAGGTGCCGTGGACCATGCCAGCCTTACCGCGACGCACGAAGGCGAGAGCCATTCAGCAGAAGGCAGCAGGCGGCGACGACTTGCTCTGATACCATGTAACGAATCAACATCTCAAGTGTATTAGATGGATACCCAAAGGTATGTATAGTAGCAGTACAAAACCCTATAGTTAATGGGCCTCATGGGCCATATATACATATGGGATATATATACATATACTTAACACTCGCCACGACACGCTCGGCCGCGGCCGCGCTCTAGGCAACCGCCTGGCACACCATCGACATCGCCTGCGGGGCCGGCGCCACCGACAGCTCACACACCGCCTGCCGCTGCAGCCTCAGGCTGTGCGCCTGCGACTGCGCCACCTTCTGTGCAGCGACTGACACCGGAGGGGATTGGGAATATATCTAAAAGACACTAGCTTCGCCAGCGTGGACGCCTGGGTGGCATTTGAAAGGAATCTTTGGTCCATGTGGCATGAAACCGGCCTCAAAAAGATTATATGACGGTTTTTGTACGGTTTAAACACTTCAAGTATACGTTCTATCTGGTATTGTATTTTAGGGACGGACTTTAAACTAGATAAAAAATTCAAGGACGAATAATGTACTTAATCCTTACTTTTTCGATGAGAGGGCTGTACACCTGTACAGGAAATCTGAACCGATGATTAATCGGAACACAGATGGTTACACGTAGACCGGAACAGGGAAGCCGCATCCCACAATCCAAATTTTTGGACTAGAAAATACACTCACTATAGTTCAAGGATTTTATAATCACGAAGATACAAGTTCCTTCATTAGAAGAAGCGTGCTTCCCTGTTATATTTACCATCCATGCGAGCTGGGCAAGCAGCAGCGCAAACTCCTCAAGGCCAGGCAGTGCGGCGCCGACGAAGTGCTGGCGCCGTGGGACTGCCACCTCGACGACCTCTCCGTCGCCAGCCTCAATGACCTGCACGACGCGCTGGCCGAAACGCTGCAGAGGGCACAGCGGCGGATTGCCGCGCTAGGCGGCCGCCACGTCCACGGCGACGTCGTGCCTTCCGCAGTCGCGGTCACCGCGCCGGCGCGCATGCCCGTTTCTGGACAAGGCCTTTGACTTCCACTTCAACTCGTCGGGCACCGGCTCCGTAGGATCGCAGTACCACTACCCTCCTCATGGCTTCCTGCCCCAGCCTGTTCCTGTCCAGCCGCGGTGCTTCGCCTTTCAGATGCCGCCTCCATGCCTCGCCTTTCAGATGCCGCCACCGCCGCCACTCACAGGCTCACAGCACCATCGGACTTCGGTGTGACTGGTGTCTGGTGCCAGCTTCTTGGACTGCCTGCCTTATCCCACGGACGTCGTCAATGGGGGCGCGGCAGCTACTGGGCTTTATGATGACCTTCGGCAGGGTTTTCATGCCGGTGCTGGGTATGATGATGATTTTCTTGGGCATGGCTTTGCTTCCGTTGCTGGGTACGATCTTGAAACCCAGATGAGCGCCGGCGTTTGTCCGGTTAGCACACACGATGATCCAATGGATGATGCTGTCGCCTTCCAGCAGCAGCATAACTTGACAGGGCTCCCTGGCAGTAGCAGCAGCTAGCTTTCAAGGAGGGTTTAAGAATTAGCTAGATGCTGGTTAAATGTTTCGTCCATGTGCCATTGTGAATTTAGCTTAGTTTAGGCTCATGAATGTTATTAGCTTGCTGTTAATGCTAGGAGGTCTAGCAAGTGTTTGCTTGTGGATGGATAGATGGTTAAATTATGTAGTGTGTTTGGTATATGGAAGAAGGGTAACAGCTAGCATATGCTATTCTGCTTATTGGCAAATCTCTTTGGAACTAGAAATTATATTTTTGTTAAAAGCTAGCCCAGCAGTAAAGCTGGATTGCAAAGCTAGCAAGTTCCAAATTTGTGAATGAAGTTTTAATGCTCTTATGCTCGAGCTGTTTGCTTTCAGTTCCAACTCCTACGTTGGAGCAAAAACACACGGTCAACAGTGATCGAAGGCAAAAACATTACCCCAATATTCGAAATGCTTACTACTCAGCTCCCTAGTCAAACAGACATAGAATACATATCTTACCTTTGTTGGCCTATCCTTTCATATGAAGACCCATCTCAGCCCATAAGCTCAAGAAATAACAACCATTGATCACCCTAAGAATGAGGGGTGGAGATACCTCCTCCTAGTGTGGGGATGAAACAATAAAACCCTAAGCCTCCCTTCAGCAGCTAGAGGGAGTGAGAGAAGTAGCAGCAACCAAAAAGAAAATACAACAACAAGAAAGGAGAGGAAGAAGTGTTGTTCCAGCTTGAGTGCACCTACGCGATCTTCATCAAGTGGACGATCGGAGTAGCAAACTTGGTCGGATCTGCCTCCTATTTGGTTTGTGAACTCCTGACTCGTAGCTCTTTGATATGTGCGGTTGGATTGAGGATTGGGTTAGAGGAGCTTCAGGTTTTAGAGGGATTTTGTCAGTTCGGGCAGCAGCAGATTCAGCACTGAGCAGTTTTGGTAGAAGTTCTGTTTGAGTGGTGAAACAGTGTCCGATTTGGCTGAAATGTGGACAGCTTGTTAGGAACTCTTGGATCCACATTCCTGTCAAGTTTCATGCAGTTTGGATCTGTAGTTTACTAGATATGAACTGAAATCCGAAGGGGACAGAGCATAGGTTTTGTTCAGCCTATTGGTTACTTCTTAATCTTGTGTTGTTGTTATTGTTGATGTGCCAAGGTTTCACCTTGATGGTGGTATTGTTGCTGTTGTAATTTATCTAGTGTAACCTAGAGAAGACTCTATTGTACCCATTATTGATATAGTGGAAGATTTGGGAGTGGACCGTTCGGTCTCGTGGTTTTTGCTCCTCACCTTGAGGAGATTTTTCCACGTTAAAATCTTTGTGTCAATGTGCATGTGGCCTTATTGATTATTCCGCTGCATATCTGCTAGTTGCAATTTTCTCACAGGTCATCACGAGAAGAAAAGAGGTTACTTGGACTACTGTCTAGTGATGTAAACCTCAACAACCTTCTCTGGTTTCTTCGAAAAAAACAGAGCCGAACACCTTTTCAAGAAGCTGAATGTTACGTGCATTCAGCCATTCTATCAATGTGAGCTCATCGTGAGTTTAGGCAGAAAGATGACAAAATCATTAACCGAGTCTGATCTAAATATTAGGAAGGTCAGCCTAACAAAAACACCTCTACCATTGAGAAGAGAAATGTTCTGTTTGCTATTCTGTTGATTTGAGGAAAGAAGAAGGCAAAACTGGAATTGGAGTCCTGGAAACATTTCCAGATTACAATCACTTCCAAATGTTGCAGTTGCAAGCTATTGTTGACAAAACTGAACCCCCTATATATGGTGAGTGTTTAGCACTGCATCTTGGACTTCTGTAGTTCCATATAAAAGTGACGAATACTCGTCATGAAAAACTCTTTCATAATATATTACGATTTTATTAGGTTTGACTAATGTATTAGAACAGAAATTGCTGCTCCAAATTGTACTTCGGATCCTGGCAATGCTCACATTCACAATTCTTTTTTATTTTTATTTTATTTGTGACCGGAGGACGTACGTCTTGCCATACAATACCACAGCTAGATTGTAAACCACGGGGAAATTTACTAGATTCCATACAAATGAAAAAAAACGTGTTTTCCTCAGCAAAAATGCCTTCCTGCACTGACCGAGCATTCTGTCTGGCTAACTATTGGCTAGAATTT
The DNA here is from genome assembly GCA_036346255.1 of Ampelocalamus luodianensis. Classification (NCBI taxonomy): domain Eukaryota; kingdom Viridiplantae; phylum Streptophyta; class Magnoliopsida; order Poales; family Poaceae; genus Ampelocalamus; species Ampelocalamus luodianensis. Next base: position 16,414,091 of record CM070622.1, on the reverse strand, counting down.
TCCCAGTTTCTTCACAAATTACAAACTAAACACGATAATTCAAATATAATACCACCAATATAATACATCCCAATTGTCCTTGCTTGGGGAGCAATAATATGTAGATGTCGCCTTGTGCATCCTCATTGGGACGTCGGAAAAACGGTGGCAGCCGAAGGGCTCTTGTTACAGTGTTTATGTATGGGCAAGAATTCTTGAACCCGACTAGTAAAGTAACTTTATCCTTGTCTTTGAATTGCAACAACAATCTCGTTACAACGTGCACATCTGTCAGAACTTGTAGCTGCACAACGTGTTCGTAGGCAATATTGTTGAGTTTGAGTGTGAGTGTGATACGAATTTCATTTTCTACTCTAACTCATAATTCTACTCCTACACGAAGTCTTTTATCTACCATCTCTGTAGTCCATAAAGAAGAGTTTCATTGTAAACTAGCCGGATGCCCGTGCGTTGCAACGGATTCCAAATAAAACATAATATAGATTATAAACTTAGAAAACCAATATACATAAAGTAATTATACCTAAAAATGAAATTTGATACATAATTTGCATCTAATCAATAAGCCACATAGAATCTTATCATAAATCACAAACACAGATAATCTAATTATCCACAGAATATCCTTCAAGTACCTTATACATGTGTGAACATATTTATCCACAAAATATCACACCAACTCAAGAGGGGGTAGATGACAGACTTACTACCACCACCAGTCATTCTTTTATAATAGTAAATACATCTTCTCATATAGTGATATTGCTTTCGTATGCTTATGGTTTTTTTTGAAAGTGTTTTTCACGTAAAATTCATGTCTTCTATTCCTATTTTTTATGTGCATTATTTATAACAAGTGGTATCAGAGAACAAGAAATTTGAGGAACGGTCCTTCTCGTGTCTCGCGAGTTGCAATCTGAACCAGCGTTGAATTTGATGTTGTATCCGCGTTGAAGACAAGGAGCATCTATTTCTTCACGCGAATAAAGCAGAAAGTATAACAGGCAGATCACGAGGCGAGCACAACACAACAACATTGATTGCAAAGAAAAAGTGTCCAGGCAGAGCAGCTTTGATAGCAAAGAAAAAAATTAAACCCGAAAAGGAGCAGTAAGAGGTTATGTCTGCTTGCTTTAGTTTGTGAATTCATCCCGATGGAAATTGCTACGTACACACCAAATGATTTGCTAAGCACACACAAGCAAGCATACTAGCAACTTCAGTCTTCATTGCTTTGCGTACACAGAAGTGTACCCAAGATTATGGGAATTCTTTGTTAAGTACACATAGATTTGCATCAGCAAATTTGGGATTTCTTTCGCATGGCGACTTTAAGGTATGATCTTCCGCTGCTGGATTGAGGCATGGGGTTTTCTTTATGGCAAGTCAAGATGCTAGTTGTTCTTGCACAGCTTGATTTGGATGACGCTTTATGGGGGTCGACAAAATGCTCGCTGCATGGTCGCTTGAGGAAAAACAAAGAAAAGATCGTAAGGCTTTATCTCGAATTCATCTTTATCTATCAAAAAATATTCCAAAAGTGGTTTGAAGGAGAAGACTGCTATCATATTATGGTTGAAACTAGAGCAGATTTGCATAACCAAAGATCTGACCTGTAAGATGCATTTGAAGCAAAAGCTTTATCCGCACAACATTCAAAGAAGTAAAATATGATGATGAAGATTTGGGTCTTGTTTTTTTTATACTTGCTACTTAGTTCATACTCTACTTTTAAAGATACTATTCAATATAGCCGAAATACTCTTACATTTAATGAAGTCTATGAAGCACTCTATGCGAAGGAAAATATGAAACTCATGGTTCCAAACAAAAGTTCAATTTCGCATGCAGGAGGCCTGGTTTTTCGTGACAAACAACAAGAGAGGAGTTCAAATAGTAATTCAAGAGGCAAAAGCTCGAGCAGAAATTATAAAGGTAGATCGAAATCTAGAGGGATGTACAAGTCATGCAAGTACCACAAGAAAGATAGACACGACATATCTGAGTGTTGGTGGGTAAAGAAAAATGAGAAAATGAATAACAATTTCAAGAAGAATCAATAAGAGGATGATGCTAAAGCCACCATTGTTACTAAGCAAGATTCTGATAGAGATGTTCTCATTGCCTTTGCCGGTAATTCTAAAACCGGTAATGAGTGGATTCATGATATGGCTTGCACTTTCCACATTAGTCCGAACCGAGGTTGGTTCGTGAATTATGAAGCTACGCCATATCAAGATGTTTGATGGCACCATCAGAACTTTGTCGGATGGTCAACATATTCTGAATTTGAAGAAAAATCTTATCTTATTGAGTACTCTTGATGCTAAAGGTTACAAGTATTTAGGTAGAGGTAGAATTCTGAAGATCTCCAAAGACTCTCTTATCGTGATGCAAGGTGATATGAAAGCTAACAACTTATATTATCTGCAAGCACTACAATTTTAGCTCAACATGGCAAAGCTAACTCTGGTCTGGCTCATTTCATTTGTAGAGCTTGAGTTTAACGTGGGTTTGAATAAAGACAAATAAACTGGTTCTAGCTTGAATCCCGAAAATCCCAACCTCCAATTTAGCTTAAATATGCCCAACTTGTCTCTCATTGGCGTAACCAAGTGTAAAAACTAGTAATTAGGATTGGTACACCATTGTGTATTTGTATTAAGTAACTATATGCCGGCATTGGATTATCTGAGGTTCTGTACAGATACTTATATACAATAGGTAGCAAAATTCATAGTGTACAAGTCTGACCTAGTTGGGGATAAAAGTGAGAAAGCATAAAGTTTTGGCACTTATCAAGCAACAACAAAACCTTGGTTGGAAATATAATCCAAAACATCAAAACGCCAATAACTTTGTGGATTTTCAACAAAATATTTTTATTCAACTATAACAGTCGTCTAAATAGTATGAAATGCGCCTTCCGCCTTCGAATACATTGGGAAATGGTTACCGAGAAAGTGTAAAACAACATGTATTTGCACACCAAGTCTTGTTCATTAAAAGATTAAGTAATTGGACAGGTGGCAGTAATTAGGTTTGGTGCACCACTATCTACTTGTATCGAGCATCTTTTTTAGACGCAGCCGTCAGATTGTGTTTATGCTCAATAGATAGCACGAAATCCATAATTTACACGCCCTGAGCTAACTGTAGACAAACTTAGACCCAAGAGAGTTGGGCTCAGCCCAGCTTTTAACATTATATGTGACAACCATGGTAAATAAGGGTATTCTAATGCAAGGACAATGAAATATAAGTGCACTCATTACCGGTTTTAAACATGTTATTATACACTAGTCTAATCATCTATAGCCAGCATGATAAGTAGAAACAAAACCGTAAATACATAAATCCAAAAACAGTTGAAACAAACTAAATTGTAAAATATCTTCTTTTCCTGTGATGGGTGCTGCCCGTTCATCTCTACACCTTAGGTTCATCAATGCATTCCCGAGGGTTAGCTTGTCAACCCAAATTGAGAACCTCCAGATGAGGAACTCCAGGAAAGCATCGAGTTCAAGCTCATATTGGAATAGGAGTCCTCGCTGATACCAAGTGAGAACGTTAACACTGAAAGCAGCAACTAGCAATGCACTTCTGTTCTATTTGCCAAAAATCAATACATTTTAGTTCAACAAGCTCTAGAAACTGAAGACTGACATGCTCTATTTCACTTCCCTTTATCAGTTCAAGTGTTTGCTCAATATAATCAGCTCCTAGCATTGGTTAGGAATATTACTAATTCTGAAGAGGAGGATGTTTGGTCCTACATTTGGAACAAATATTATTTTTTATCTATGAAGGCCTATAAGTTTCTAATGGGTGATATGGAAATACCAGTGGCTTTTAAATGGATTTGGCAAAGTTCCTGTAGATCAAGACATAAAGTTTTCTTTTGGCTACTACTTCGTGATAGGCTGAATACAATAAATCTGTTGAAAAGAAAAAAAAAACTTTCACATTGAAAGGAATAACTACAATTGTGTTCTATGTCATCAACATGAGGAGACTTTATTTTATGGGAAAATTGATTATTAGCTGTGAATTCAACTTGGCCTGTTGGAATGAGCTAGGGGTACATTTGAATATCAATTTCTCCATTTCTAAAATTGTGTATCTGCTCAAGACTTGCTTTCAAGTACCTTATTTCGTGGAGTTTATCGTGCTGGCCTGTTGGAGCATTTGGACAATGACAAATAACAAGATTTTTCAACACATCATGCCTTCTTCGGAGCGTTGGCAAGCTATCTTCAAAGTGGAATTTGCCTTGGTTGTCCATAGAGCATATATATATATATATATATATATATATATATATATATATATATATATATATATATCCTTCAATAAGTTACTGGCTAGACGATTTTGGTTAATTTGTGTGGCGTTTTGCCATGTTCTTTGTACGTAAGTTTAATTTGCTTAAATATTTAATATATGCAAAGTAGGATCTTTTCCTACTGTTTCTCCTAAAAAAATGCACTTCTGTTGTGTGCAAGCCATAAGGAACTCCCAAACCACAAGAATTAGTAAAGGAAGTACCTTCATCAAAGAGAATACTTTGACTAACTGCTCCTTCAACATGGCGGACATCTCGACATCCAGCCTTACAGCATCAAACTGGTTGACTCTAGATATTGAAACCTGGATCATGATCTGCATTACACAAAAGACATTTCAATTATGTATTATCCTCAATATGTAGTAACCATTCTGCTGCCCATCCTGATCAACAGATCACAAATCTATTCTTTTTGAAGAGCGTGCAATTGTTTCATTTAATGATTGAGAAACTTTGAAACTAGGAATTGCTCAGTACACACGAAGACTGACAAAAATATCTACCAATTTTGCTAACTATTATGCACTCAGAATACCCAGATCTTTGAAGAATTTAAGATGTGTATTTCTCTAAGCTCGAAAGCCGCACATCTGTCACCGGGGCGGACCTAACGCAGGGCATTGGGGTTCAGTGGAACCCCAAAATTTAGAGAAAAAAAAAACCGTTATCCATAGCAATCCAGTATTCCACCATGCAGCCAACAAATCCACAACAAACACCGTGGATTGAATTGGAGAGAGAAAGATTTTGATTAGATTGATTGATTGCAGCAAAGAAATGATTCCTAGAACAAAACGATAGAACAATAATCCAAGCAAGGTAAGGCTTGTTAGATTGATCTCTCTCTCAATTAGCCCAACGGCTAATCGGGCCTTGATCGCGCTCTGATCGGGAGCGCCCAGCCCACTCTTGGCTGACGGGCCCCCGTCGCGCTGCGCTATAAATAGAGGGTGGGGGCCGGCGGCTCGAGATACGAGGTTCGTCTGAGCCGTACACCCCCCACCGACAAACCCTAACCGATCTAGAGGGTCGTGCGCCGGCGACGGAAGCGCCGTCTCGCCACAAATCACCGGATCCGCCCGCCGCCACCGTCACCCTTCTTCCACGACCGCTGCTCCTCCATGGCGGCTCCTCCTCTACCTCCGACGGTCGGTACACTCTCCTCTCCTCTCCCTTCCTCTCGGATCTAAACTCCTAAACCCGGTGCAAGAAAAGGAAAGACACACAATGGTATCGAGCCTAGTTTTACCGTGCGGTCGCCGTCGCCGCTCCGTCGCCGCCGCCGCTGGCTGGCGCGCTGCTCGCTCGATCGCAGCTCGCGGTGAGCGCAGCTCGCGCGGCGCCGCCTCCTCCGATGGCGCGCCGCTTGCTCTCGCTGCGAGCCGCCGGCCCCGATCCGCCGGTGTGCGGCCGCCTCGCCGGCGGGCTCCGCATCGCGCCGCCGCCGCTTGCTCTGCTGCGCGCGCGCTGGCCGCCGCCGCCGCGAGGAGTCACCGCTGGGGCGCCGCCGCTCGCTGCGCGCTGGTCGGGAGCCGCTCGAGCCGCCGGCGCCCACCCTCCTCGCCACCGCTGGAGCTCGCCCGCCGCCTGTGGGCTCGCCCGCGCTGCCGCCGCTTTTTTCGGGAGGAGCCGGTGGAAATGGAGCTAGGGTTTGGGGTTTTGGGGTGTTATTCCCCACCTTTCGACTCGGCCGTCCGATCTGATCAGATGCGATCGGACGGCTGAGGGTCCTCCGTTAATTTTCGGCCCAAAAGGGGGAGAAAGAGGCCGCTGGTTTTTGGGCCGGCCCCGCCGTGGGCCGTGGGGTGTTTTTGGGCCGAATTGGGTTTTTGCACAGTAAATTCCGAAAAGGAGTTTTAATGTTTTTCAGAAGCTTTTATGATTGAATTTCAATGAAATTTGAACCAAATCTCTGTAAATTTTTGCACCAACGTGTTATTTTTCCAGAGATTAAAAGTGTACAGTAATAATGCTTCTGATAAATAGAGTTTTCTTTCATTGCGATTTAAAGATATAATTTTTCATTATTAAATTCGAACCAACGGGAGAATTTAATTTTGGAAAAATAGACATAATTTCCAGAAATTTATGATATTGTTATTTTCTGACCAACGTTGTTAATAACAATATTATAATTTTTTAATTGATGATTTTATGCATTATTTCTATTTTTGCCCAACGGTGATGTAGATTTAATGTATAGATAAAATTGATTTAATTGTATGTCGTATTTTTTACCAACGTTGGAAATAAGACATATAATTTTGCTGTTATGTTCTCACTTTACTTGAACTATTTTTTCAGACGGATACAACTTGATGAGTTGTATCAGAGAGATCCCCACTCTCAAAGGAGATAATTATGGAGAGTGGAAGAAAAAGATAGACTTAACGTTTATCTTGGCTGAGGTGGACTGGGTCCTCACTACAGCACGTTCCACTGAGCCTATGGCGCCAGTGAGGGATCAAAATGAGGATGATACTGCTTGGCAGAAAAGACAGAGGGACCATGCTCCTTACGGATGTCTTATGACCTTGAGCATAAGAATGGACCACACCAACAAGAAATGTTTGGTCGTGATAAAGAACACGATTGAGCCTCGCAATTGTGGGCTCAATCGCAGAGTGTGACACATCACAGAGTACCTTGAGAAAATAAAGAGTCGGTTCATCGGCTCTTCAAAGACATACGCCACACAGTGTGATTAAGCGACTTGTGTCGAAAGGTACTTTGGCGGTGGCATAAGAGAGCACATACTAAGGATGAGCAACTTGGCATCCAAGCTTAAACCAATGGATTTGGCTCTCAAGGATGAGTTCCTAATTCATTTGATTTTTGCTTCCTTGCCAGAAAAGTTTGACACCTTTGTTGTCAACTACAATATGCAGCCCGAGAAATGGGACTTAGAAAAGTGCATAGCTATGTGTGTGCAATAGGAGGAAAGATTTAAATCCTCACATGGTGGTTCTATCAACTATGTGAAGGACAACAAGAAAAAGAACTTCAACAGTAACTTCTCCTCAAGGAACAAGGGAAAAGCCCATGTCCATCAGCCTCAACAGAATAAGTTTGCAGTAGAAAAAGATCAGTGCCTTCATTGCAAGAAAAAGGGACATTACAAGAAAGATTGTCCCGATTTCTTGAAAATGATTATGTCAAAGAAAGGGATTCCGTTCGACGAGGAATACGCAAAGAAAAGAAAGATGCATTAAAGTCGCAAATGGAGTCCAAGCTGAAGTTGAAGCTGTTGGCGATCTTTCATTAGAGCTAGCTGATGGCTTCACTCTCTTACTTAGAGATGTTCTTTATGTTCCCTCTTTACAGAGGAATTTGATTAGTGTTTCATGTTTGGACAATGATGGTTATGATTGTCATTTGGAAATGGCAAGTGTGAAATAATGTTTAATAAAGAATGTGTTGGTCTTGCCATCTTACAAAATGAGCTTTATTTGTTATCATTATGTGATGATGTGAATGTCGTATGCGATAAAGGAACGTCGCGTAGAAAGTGAATGAATCCTCGTCTACAAATGTAAACAGAAACGAAGAGAACTCTAGATGTCGTCGAAATTATGGCATCGCTGCTTAGGCCATATTTCGAGGGGAGAATAGAAAGACTAGTTAAGAATGATATTCTTCCTCCATTAGAGTTCTCGGACTTAGAACAATGCAGAGAATGCATTAAAGGAAAATATGTAAAGAAAATTAAGAAAGACGCCAAAAGAAGCACAGAATTCTACAAATTATTCACACAGACATTTGTGGTCCTTTTCTGTGAAAAGTGTGGATGGATATTACTCGTTCATAACATTCACGGATGATTACTCCGTTATGGATATATTTATCCAATCAAAGAAAGAAATGAAGCCTTGGATAAATTCAAGATATTTAAGGTGAAGTTGAAAACCAACACGATTTAAAGATTAAGATAGTCCGATCGACCATGGGGAGTACTACGGTCGACATACCCCATATGGACAAGTTCTGGACCTTTGCAAGGTTTTACAGAAAATGGTATAGTGGCCCAAGATTCTACAGGCGAACCTCAGCAAAATAGAGTAGCTGAAAGACGCAACCGTACCCTGATGGATATGGTGCGAAGCATGATGAGCTATTCCACACTGCCATTGAGTTTATGGATGGAGGCGTTGAAAACCGTCATTCATATTCTCAACAGAGTGCCTAGTAAGTCGGTGCCCAAAACACCGTACGAGTTGTGGACAGGAAGAGTTCCCTCACTAAACCACTTACGTGTGTGGGGGAGTCCTGCTGAGGCTAAAGTATTTAACCCAAACCTTGGGAAACTTGATCCCAAAATAGTAAGTTGTCATTTCATTGGCTACCCTGAAAAGTCAAAAGGTTTTCGTTTCTACTGTCCAGACAGATATACAAAGTTTGTAGAAACGAGACACGCTGTCTTCTTAGAGGATGAAATGATGAGGGGGAGCATGATAGCTCGAGAGTTTGACCTTGAAGAGAAGTGGGTGTATGTGCCCACTCCGATGATTCAAGAACCATTCTTCATACTACTGCTGCCATTTGCAACCGGTGCAAGACAACTGTGGTGCCAAAGACTGTTATTGTTCCTCTGTGGTAACAATGAATGAGAATGAGGAACCTGTTCTTCAGATCCTATAGAACCCATTGCCACAGATGAGGGGAGCAACAAAGACCTCAAATGAAGATGTACCAAATGAGGAGGCCCAGGAGGTCTCAAAGAATAAGAAGATCAGCTATTTCTGATGATTATCAGATTTATCATATAGAGGAATTTCAAATGGAGGATGATCCCACCTCATTTGAAGAAGCCATGAGAAGCGAAAATTCCTCAAAATGGCTTGAGGTCATGGAAGAGGAAATGAGGTCCATGAAGGCTAATAAAGTCTGGGACTTGGAAAATATTCCTAAAGGAGCCAAAACAGTAGGCTGTAAATGGGTCTACAAGACAAAACTTGACTCCCAAGGGAATGTAGAAAGATACAAAGCGCGACTTGTGGCAAAAGGCTTTACGCAAAGAGAAGGGATTGATTACAATGAGACCTTTTCTCCAGTCTCATGTAAAGATTCCTTCAGAATCATAATGGCATTAGTAGCACATTATGATTTAGAGTTACATCAGATGGATGTAAAGACGACATTTCTTAATGGGGATTTGGAGGAAAATGTTTACATGGCACAACCGAAAGGTTTTGTCATGGAAGGAAATGAAAGAATGGGATGCCGCCTAAAGAAATCAATTTATGGGTTAAAGCAAGCTTCAAGACAATGGTACTTGAAGTTTGACAGTACAATAAGAAAATTTGGGTTTAAAGAAAATGTAGAGGACAACTGTGTTTATGCAAAGGTTAAAGATGGGAAATTTATCTTCCTAATTATGTATGTGGATGATATCCTACTGGCTAGTAGTGATGTCAGTCTACTACTGGAGACTAAGAAGTTTTTGTCCTCAAACTTTGATATGAAAGATCTTGGTGAAGCTTCGTTCGTTCTAGGGATCGAAATTCACCGGGATAGAAACAAGGGGATATTGGGACTGTCACAAAAGGCATACATAGAGAAAATCTTAAAGAAATTTGGTATGCATAAAAGTAGTCCTTCACCTGCACCTATAGTCAAGGGCGCAGATATGGGGTTTTCAATGCCCCAGAACCGATATGAGATCGATCAAATGAAAGCGGTTCCATATGCTTCAAATTGGAAGCTTACTGAGATGCTCAAGTATGCACACGCCCTGACTTAGCTTTTGTTACCGGGTTACTTGGCAGATTCCAGAGCAATCCTGGAATAGAACATTGGAAATTGATAAAGAAAGTCTTGCGTTATTTGCAAGGAACAAAAGGCCTCATGATGACATACAGAAGATCAGATACACTCCATATAGTGGAGTATACAGACTCTGATTATGCGGGAGATGATAGAAAGTCTACATCCGGATATGTGTTCACTCTCGCTGGAGGAGCTATATCGTGGAAAAGCTCAAAGCAAACCGTCACTACATCGTCCACAATGTATGCCGAGTTTGTAGCATGTTATGAGGCTACGGGGCAGGTGAACTGGCTAAAGAAGTTCATACCCGGTTTAAAAGTGGTTGACGACATCAATAGACCACTTAAGTTGTACTGCGATAATGAACCCGCAGTAACGTATGCCCACAACAATAAGTCAAGTGGTGCTGCCAAACACATTGACATAAAGTACTATGTTGTGAAAGATAAAGTTCGGGATCAAATTATAAGTCTTGAGCATATAAGTACCGCAAAGATGTTAGCGGATCCGCTTACTAAAGGCTTACCACCCAACGTGTTCAGAGAACATGTAGCCGGCATGGGTTTAAGGGAAAGCCTATGATTCCTGGACTAAAAGATGGCCCAAAGGATTAAAGTAACTATTTCAAAACAGAGAGGTGTATTGTAACTGTCAAATCTATCGGCGATTGACCGTGACGATGAGACATGTTCTATGCACTAATCTGTGATGGAATGTGTAAAGTCAAAAGTAATTAAAGTTAAAGCATAGTTTGAGATCAATGGGGAGAATGTTAGATTGATCTCTCTCCCAATTAGCCCAACGGTTAATCGGGCCTTGATCGCGCTCGATCGGAGCGCCAGCCACTCTTGGTCGACGGGCTCGTCGTCTACGCGCTATAAATAGAGGTGGGGCCGGCTCGAGATACGAGGTTCGTCTGAACCGTACACCCCCCACCGACAAACCCTAACCGATCTAGAGGGTCGTGCAGCCAGCGACGGGAAGCGCCGTCTCCGTCACCGTCACCGGATCCGCCCCGCCGCCACCGTCACCCTTCTTCCACGACCGCTGCTCCTCCATGGCCGGCTCCTCCTCTACCTCCGACGGTCGGTACACTCTCCCTCTCCTCTCCCTTCCCTCTCAGATCTAAACTCCTAAACCCCTGTGCAAGAAAAGGAAAGACACACAAGGCTTCCTTACCAACGAAAGAAGAAATCAATTCAAACAAAGCCCAGATGGGATGGATCTCCACTCCGCACGGGGTAGTAGGAGGACGATGCCTCCTACGAGAGAAGAATTCCTTGGCTTGGAGGTGGTAGGAGTGCAGGACCATAGGAGTACCTCTCTTCCCCTCTCTCTCACTGGAAGGAGTGCCATAGAAGTGCCTCTCTTCCTCTCTCTTGGTTTGTCGGTTTAACGTGGATGACATTCTTTAATATTGTACTATACCACATGTTTTATAAGATTTTCTATGAACCAACTGAGGGAAGTACTTGGTATGTATATCATATAATACTGTAATCATACCATTCGACTCGTGTGCGAATGTGCGAGAATGAGACGGCGACGTGAGCAACTAGGCGGCAACCTAACCCTAGCGGCAAGGGTACTAGGCCACCACCGTCCATCGACTCACCGAGCCACCGAGGATAGTGAGGGGTGGCGATGGTGACGGTTCACACCCAAATTTGAAGCTGTGAGTGTGCGGTAAAAAACAAAAATAAAAATTCAAAGAAAAAAAATACTCTCGACTAAATTTTTTAAAAGGAAGAAATAGTGTTAAATAGTGTTGTGCACAGTATTTACAAATAGTATCAAATATTATTCAAATAGTTTCAAATAGTGATAAAGTCACTATTCACCCTAATTAACCGTTGGGCTGAGCCTCGTCCGTGCCTCCCACATGTTGTGGACCTTCGTCCATGCGTCCCGCGCACGGACGAGGACACGTGTCGCCTCCTTGCGAGTCCGCGGTATCATTTTTTACTTTGATTTTCGGAGGGGGATAGATTTACTATTCCACGACAAATGGTGCCAAATAACGCAAAAACTCGGGCTTCTTGATCGTAAGAAAGAGGAGAAAGAGGACTTGGAGTTTTTGGCTGAATTGGTGCTGTTTGCCGGCGTATTAGCAAAAATGGCACTTGTCGCGTGAAAATTACAGAAATGGTGCCTCCACTGCACGGTCACCACACGGGACAAACGACAAGCCGACACGTAACCACTACTGCACGACCGCCATGCGGTTTAGCCAAAACTGCATGGCCACCGTGCGGTGTCCCCTTTTTTAGGAATTTTTTAGTAGAACTTTTTGTAGGAATTTTTAAATATAGTAAATAAGCTTAAAAATTGTGAATTGTTTTATGAAGCCTTCTAACACAGTGTAATTGTTTGTGTAATATTTTTATAATTTTATTCATTGTTAATTTTTCTCAAAAATCCATTTAATTATACTATTTTGTAGGATTTTTTAAATATATAAAATGAGGTCCAAACATTATGAATTGTTTTTTGAAGTCTCCTTACATAGTGGACTTGATTGTGTAGTTTTATAGGAATTTTTAAATATAGCAAATGAAGTCCAAACATTATGAATTCATTTAATTATACTGTTTGAAGAAATTTTCGAGACCTAAACCCTTAATTTTTAAGACAATTTTATTATGTTACACAATCAAGTCCAATGTGTAAGATCCTTCAAAAATTTATAATGTTTGGACCTAATTTTCTATATTAAAAAAATCCTACAAATAGTATATTTAAATGAATTTTTGAGAAAAAATCTTGATGGATAAAATTATAAAAAAATTACATAAGTAAGTAAATTGTGTCAGGAGGCTCCACAAAAAAATCCATATTTTTTGGAGCTCATTTTCTATATTTAAAAATTCCTATAAAAAGTATACTTAAATGAATTTTCGAGAAAATTCCTAGAAAAGGGGTACCGCACGGTAGCCGTGCGACACTGCTCCACCGCACGGTGGCAGTGCGATTTTGGCTAATCTGCACGGCGGCCGTGCGGTAGCGGTTACGTGTCGGCTCGTCGGTCATCCCGCGCGGCGATCGTACGGTAGAGGCACTATTTTTGTAAATTTCATGTGATGAGTGCTATTTTTACTAAGGGACAATTATGATTTTGCCACTCGTGGTTTTCTCATATTTGCCGTTATATAGATTGTAATCATTTATTTGCCACTCCATACAATTTGTAATCATTCTTTTGCCACTTTGGACTTTTTATCCCATTTTCCATTTTCAGACATGTGAAAAGACCGAAATACCCCTTAGAGCGCCTTCATTTGCCCTTTGCATTTACTTGCGCCGAGCGGCTTCTTCTTTCTGCCGCTGCGCTTACCCCCCCTAGCTAGATCTCCCATCCTCTCCTCTCCTCTGATACGGCGCGACGATGCTGCTGATGAGGTCCGCTGCCGCCGTAGCTCCTTGCTCCCTTGCCGCCATGATCCTCCGCCGCTTCTCCTCCTATGCTATCCGCCGTCACGGCTCCCTTGCCCTCTCCTCCCCGTCCTCCTCCACCACTAGGTTCACTACCTGGTCCCCTGCTCTTCTTTCTTGCAGCCCCAGGGCCAGGGGATTCTCAGTCTGGGCGTCGACGCCAGGGGCGGCGGGGTCCACCGAATCCCCTGCCATGCAGTTGCTAGAGGCCAAGGTACTTCTTGCCACCCCCGTTGATTCTTCTTGCTTCTTCTAATCTTGGTATCGCAACAAGTGGAAGCGATGAGCTCTTGTACGCTGTCTCTTGCTGTGGTGTCTGGCATGTTTTTGTTGTTCTTTTATGGTAGATCAAGGAGCGGTTGGCGGCGACGCGGTCACCATCATCGACACCTCTGGCGATGGCCACCACATCTCGCCGAGTGCCTTTGGGTCTCCCGTGACGCCTCGTCGTGCGCCCTCCTCCGGCTTCCGAGTGCGCCGCCTACCCACGGGCTTCCGCTGCCTCCAGATGCGGCCGAGCGGGCATCAAGAAAATCTTTGTGATTAGCTTTTGAGTACAATTGTGGCAGTTAGTTCTTGCATAAGGATAAATTGAGGATTTAGCTTCTGCATAAGATTGATTTGCGGTTAAAGTTTTGATTTACAGATTATGAGTTGCATCTTCTGTTTATCAAAGTTTCTGGATTAGGTTTATTTGTGATAAAGCTTCAGATTAGTAGATGCATTTTTGGTTTGTTCTTGCATCAATAGTTCATCTTAGTTCTGGTTGATGTGACCCAGGGGCATTTCGGTAACTTCCGGTAGGAATAAATGGCCTGAAAAATGGAAAATAAGTTAAAAAGTTCAAAGTGGCAAAAGAATAATTGAAAATTGTATAGAATGGCAAAAAAATAATTACAATCTATAAAGTGACAAAAGTGAAAATGCCGTTTTATTAGGGCAAATTCTTAATTGTCACGCCGACGAACAGGGCCAATTCGGAAAAAAAAAAAAAAAAATGGAGGCTTCCTACATAGTTTTTCGTGTATATATATCAGATTGCTGCTCCAGCATTCCAGCAACATAGCGTCGTATACGAACTAGCCTCTCCAAACAGAGGAGAACATACGCTAGAACTGAGTCCTCGTGTGCTCCACCGCACCCTCCCGATGGCCGCCGCCGCCCGCCGCCTACTCCGTCCCACCTCATTAGCTGCCATGTCCAGCACCCGCCGCCTCCTCTCCTCGACTTCCTCCGCACCTCCCCACCGCAGCCCCAATACCAACTCCACCGTTGCCTTCGATTGGTCCGACGACGACGAGAACCCCTCCCCGCCTCCACCCGCATCCCCGGCCAAGAACTCCAATATTCCGCCGCCCTACGACCCCTTCAGCAAGAAGCCGGCCGTCGCCGAGCCGGCCGACCCCACGAACCTCCAGGAAATTTTCCACCGGATGCGCACCGAGGGCCTCACCGACTACGCCATCAAGATGTTCGACGGATTGTCCAAGGACGGGCTCACCCACGAGGCGCTGGCGCTCTTCGCGATTATCAAGGACAAGGGCGCCATGCCCGACGTCGTCGCCCACACCGCCGTCCTCGAGGCCTACGTCAACGCCGGCCCGGCCCACTGGCGCGACGCCGTGCGCACCTACGACCGCATGCTCGCGTCCGGGGTCGCGCCCAACGCGTATACGCTCGCCGTGCTGGTCAAGGGGCTCGCGGCGAGCGACCGGTGCGCGGAGGCCGGCAAGTACCTGGTGGAGATGCTCGACCGCAGGATGCGGCCCAATGTGGCGACGTACCTGGCCGCGTTCGAGGCGTATGTGAGGATGGAGAAGATGGAGGAGGGAAAGGCGCTGCTGGAGACGATGAAGGGGAAGGGATTTATGCCGGACGAGGAGGCGGTGCGCAGCGGCACGGTGAAGCGTGGGCATGTGTTCAGGGGCGTCATGAACTTGCTCTTTGGCAAGTGATAATGGTACGCATTGTTTCTTGATGTAGCAAATGTTGTGCCAAATAGAATTGTTGGGTTGCTACTTCCCAGGATTATACCTGAAAATGAAAATGTGTAATTTTGCCGAGAACTTGGTTGATGTTCCATGGTTCGCGTCTCCTGCGATTAGTCTTTGAAATTTGATTTATATTTTGCTTTTGAATTGCAAAGTATGCATTTTGATGAGTTCTGGAACTGATTTCGATTAACTGTCGCGATGTTTCAAAATAGTTTTTAAGGTATTTAGAATGCGTATTGTGTAAGATTACCTCTTTTGCGTTGGACTACCATTGCTTTTCCCAAGGGAGTGTAGAGCAGCGGGCAATGGAAAAAGATGGATATAATTATCCCCACAGCCGGCACAGATACTATCCTTATCCTTTGGGTATTACAGACTAGTATTGCTTTTCAAAGCAGTAGAGAATTTTCAGGTGGGGCTCACTGTAGAGTTCTCAAGAAAAGAAGGGCAGTAGAGAATGGAAGAAGAAGAAAAGGTTGGATTAACTAAAAAAAGATCGAACAAATCACTCTACAGGCATATGCATCTTAATTATCCTGTGGCATTTACACAACTACATTAACAAAGACTGTAGTATGCATCTATTGTGATGGTTTACTTGTTTTAAAAATAGTATACTATTCTATGGAGAATTGGAGAGTTGTTCTTAATGAAGATTCATCAGATGTTTCCATTACTATGTCACTGAACCAATTCTGTTCCACTTAATTAAACCCCTTTGTGATGACATATCTCTTGAGAGTTCAGACAAGTTGAATAGATTTACTCCCTCTAATCGCAAATATAAGTCATCCTATTATGTTTGACCATCGGTATATAAAAAAGTATCTAGATTGACCACTTGGACTTAGTATTACTAGATTCATCATGAAATAAACTTTCATAATATATATTTTTGTTATTTGCAACAATATATTATAGAAATTAGTGGTCAAAGTGGTACTTTGAAGGCCGTGTTAATGCCCAAGACTACATATATTTGCAATCCTAGGTAGTGTATATCTTGCCCTTGTTTCGCTCAGTCTCTGCCTTAATGTGCACTCTGAGTTTACAATGAAGACACGATTAAGGCTCTTAACAACCTAAAACCATGTTTGGTAGGACAGGATAAAATCAACATAACAAAATTGGTTTTTCCTAAAACTCAAAATTCGAGTTTTGTGAAAAAAAAACTACTACTACCTATTTTAAGAAAAACACTAGTAGGGTGCCATGCGTTGCAACACAAAGCTGAAGCTTTCTGAATCGGCCCCACTGAAAATTTTTATTAGTCAGTAATGAAAAACAATTGAGCATAGCATTTCATGGTTTAAACAAAACTTTGAACAAAATCTTAAACTGTTGTTCAAAGCAAGCAGAAAACACATTTATATTGAAAAATTTAGGCACACAATTGAAGTTGGACCAAACAGTTCTAATAGCTTAAGTCATACGCACATTTGTAGTCAGTACTCAAAAGCAATGATGTTTTTAGGTAAATCAACCATAACATGTCCATGAATAAATTGATTCCCCGTATCATCGTATCCTAGTTAGATACCTATGCGTTACAATGGATACAAAGAATTGTACATGAGATGTTGCCGTGAATTAAAACTGTAACCTCAATCGATGTATCTAAACCTGCGATTCAAGAAATATGTTAATACATAACTCATTTCCAAAAGGGAAAATTGGCTACAGAGCACTAAACTTTTGCGTCCTTTGCTAGCGGATATAAAAAAAAAACGTAGTTTTGTCAAAAGACACTAACATTTTATGGTATTTTACTGTTAAACACTTTTCTTATTAAAATAATATATCCGAGTGATTAGGAGAGAGGAACTTTGTAAAATGCCATCAATACCCATAGCCCAGTCCAACACAATGAAACACATGGAGTCCGTGACTCGGTATTTCAGTCTAGTTTCTGAAACATAGATGACCCAGCGACGGAGAATCAATCCAAAATTTCAGCAGTTCAATCGGACTCACCGAATTCGGATCAATACAGATATCAGGAAAACAAAACAAAAGATAAAAAAAAAAAGGAATCCTATAAGAAATCCAACAGTTAGATTAAAGAACTATATGTCCTCTTACTCATAATGTCTTCGTGTTACAGTGTCACGTACCAATGTAAGGATATGAAAACTAACCCAACGAAATCACAGTTTACCCGATCTCAGACTGAGAGCGCACCAATCTGGCAACTGCATAAACGTACATGGCACATCAAACTAGCAGCACACAGGCAGCAATTATTCCGCAGCTTAATCACAGCCTGCACGGCGTTGCGAAACATAGATGACCCCATGCGACCAAGCGCCGGAGGAAACGGTGGCCGAGCCGGGCGGCATCGCCATCGGTGCGCCTAGGATCATCGGGCAGGGAAACTGCGCACCGGCGACATGCGGGAGCGGGACCATGTCGAACGCGCCCATGCCGAACCCCAGCCCCATGGCGCCGAGGTGGGGGAAGTGCGCCATCGGAGGCATCTGCAGGTGCTGCATTGCGGCCGCCGGCAGCAACATCGGCGGGACGCACAGTCCGGTCCCCATCGACATCATCTGCGCTGGCCCATTAATTTAGAACCACCACAACTCATCAATGCATCTACAAATTAATTTAAGAGCATGGAGTACACTTGAAGCCGGGAGTGGCGGGGGCCAGGACGCCGCCGTGGCCGCGACGCGCGACGGGTTCGCGAGGGCGTCTAGTTTGTGGAGGACGCCGCGAGCTGCGCGCTCGCCGACGTGAACGGCCTCGAGCGCCTGCTGCTCATCCCCAATGAGCATCTCCTCCCCCGCCCTCCCCGCGACGAGAAGCTCGAGGACCTCATCCTCATGGCTCAGGTTCGCACGCTATTAATCACACCTCATTTCATCGCCTCCCGATCCAATCCAAGAAAGGAATAGACGCTGATAGTTGAATCCAATAAGAAATTATTTCGTTGCTAAATCAGAGCACTATTGTAGATGACGAAATTCACCTACGGGGGGGTTCGCCGTCGGGATCTGCTTCAGTCACCTGGTGTTCAACGATCAGGGCACGACGCAGTTCCCGGCGCCGCGCGATCCCGAACCCGCGAGGAAGGCGGAAAATTGGTTTCTCTCTCTTCTTTGACTTAAAAATAATAAAATAGGTGTATCGATGTCCTACGGTAAAATTACACGTTTTTACAGTGTGTTATGGTGAAACCATATTTTTGGTGGGACGCGAATTATATTACGCGATCCCGAACCCGTGATCTTGAGGAAGGCGAAGCGACATGAGCGCGAGGCAGTGGCTTTGATATGTTTTGGAGTAGTGGCACTATCATCTAATTCTGAGGCGGCAAAATCGAGTTACAATGACCGGATCAATAATGGTGAAAATTTAAAATTTGAAATTTGTGCATAATGCCCTTCCTAAGTTTGTTTACGTCTTTTTTTGTGCGCTAAATATGCTTAAATTATTGTATTAGCCGGGTGAATTTATGCATGTTGAATTATATTATTCTCATATGAAGGAATCATATGTCAATTGTTGATGTAGAACCCTAGGTTACGATTTTCAAAATTTGAAATTCAAATTTTGGTTCGTGAACTTCATCTGGTATTTCCCCGGGTTTTCCGGTAACTAGCCGGTTATCGTTACCGGCCGCCGACCGGGATTTATGCCAGTACCGGGATTTCAACCCTTGCTTAATACCAATTATTCCTACCTAACAAGTCAGAGAAAAAAATTCATACCCGAGAACCGTATCAGACCAATTAATACTCATTAATTCATTGTTTTTTTTAAAAAAATGGATACATAATCTCATCTCTCCATTTTGTCTGAATAATCCTTCTTGAAGTAATGATGATCCAGTCTGCTACCCACTTTCTTCCAATGCCTTTGTATTATATGTGTCTTAAAATCATGACAAAATACCCCTTATGAATATAGAAAGATGTCATTCCCTATAAACTTCTACAATATGTAGATGTTTTAACTATCTAGTAATCGATTCTCTAGAAGCAAAAGGAACATACCACATCTGTTTTGTCAAAACCAATTACAAGAAAGCAAGTGTTGAACTATGAACGTCTAATGCCCTTGTGATACTTCTAAGATAAGGAATGCAATTGTGGTTTCACGTTGTTGTGATATAAACATGTAAAATCATTCTACCGCGTGCTTCCGTACCTTCAACTTCTCTCTCCACCATGCCACTCTTGTGGCTCATAGCCTTAGCTATCAGCACCATTGCCACCTGCTGCACTCCCACCACCGGACTTGCATGTCCCTCGCATATTTAAGTTATACCACAACATAGTTCAATGGATTTTATGCGGATGAAATGTGCTCCAATGCAAGAAGGATTAAAAGCTCATATTTATCCCATGAAAATCAACATTAACCACTAAAACTCACTAATCCAGAAAATTCAGCATCTGCATATGTGTGTTCCTGAAAACTGTAAGAGAATTACTTCAAAATTTCTAAATAACTGCAAACCATAAATGCTTATGAGAAAACACTATTTTTTTGTCTACAAACCATGGTTGCTCAAGCGGGTAGGCCATGGCGAAAGATTCCCATTTAGAGGCAATGGTGTTCAATGGGTAGGCCGTGGCATGTTCGTTAAGGTGGCAGAGGCATGTTTCTTGAACGTAACTGTAGGAAGGACGGTCAACTGAACAATTACTCAACCATATATCTGAAAGGAGAAGTTAATGGCGTGCATATAGTGTATGAGAAAAAAAAATATATGTTTCATCGGATGTTTGAGACTTACACATGAACATTACTTCCCGCAACAACTCTTGTTAGTCAGAACTGACACTATCCAAAAGTGCACATGGGATTGTTCCAGTGACTTCTTGTTCTTATGCCAAAAGATGACAATCATCTATATCACTGCAGCAGACATACATGTATATATTAGTTAATGCAGCAGAGATTTGGTCGCAATAGATAACGTACAAATCATGAAGTCCATGGTGCGTGGCTTCGATCTGTATATATATCTAATAATTCCAAGTACAGTTCAACCAAAGGAATGTCCAAATAAATAAGTTCTAGTTCGCATCAAGAATGCACAATCACCTATACTGTGAAGTAAAGTAAAACAATTGGGTTGTTGTAGTGTTGACCATCCACTAATAAATCTAGGGTTTGAATTCAACCCGATAACCAGCTTCCAAAACCAACCCAAATTTCACTGGATTAAAAAGAAAAGGCTAATATTGTAGCATAAACTACCTATTTGAGGAAGCCTCACCTTGCAGTCGCCGACGAGCAGACGAAGCAACCAGGCTTGGAGCAGAAGAACGATACTCTAATGGGACCATGATGCAAGCCCCGCCAACAAAATACAACCAAGAAAGGAATAGGCAAATAGCTAGTGGAGAGGGAGGGGCCATCACTACCTTGATCCAATGTCATCGTCGGCCATGGAGCATCGAAGCGCAGTCGTTGGTCATGGACCCCTCGATCCATTGCCCTAGGTTCCCCGTTGCCTCAATTCAATGCTATTGCCGGCTATGGTATTGAACTGCATGGACGGCGGGGTTAGGCGAGGGAATTAGAGGTGGAGGTCAGTCTAGGTGGTGGCGGCGTATGAGGTCTCGTGGAGGGTGGTAGATCCCCCTAGCACATGAGACTAGCTTCAGACGTGCGATCCTTATCGGTGTCAAGCTACCACGAGGGAGCGTGTTTGACCTTTCTTCCGACCACCGCTCTATCTCAGCCTCTCCGGCGTGCGACGATGATGGCGGCTTCGCCATCAGTAGTGCACTGGATTGGGAGGTGGAGTGCCGGCGCAGATGCAAGGAGAGGCGGCGGCGGCGGCGGTAGGGGTGGGGCACAAAATCACAAGAAGTAGAGTATAGGGGTACGGTGGCAGTGGAGGTGGCACATATGCAATGTGGGGGCGGCGCACATGCGTGGAGCTGCAACGGTAGGTGCGGGGCGGGGCAAGATGGAGTGGCTGGGCGGTTGTAAGATCAAGGATAACCGACTAGAGGGGGTGAATAGGAGGTTTTTAAACTTTTTCACAAATGTACGAGTTAAGCTAATTAACAATTTAGTCTAAACAAGTTATACTTTTAGCTAAGCAAAACAAGCACAATGATCAAGCTAGAAATATAAATGCGGAAGAGTAAAGACTAGAAATAACCACAAAGAGACAACGATGTTTTTCCATGGTATCGAAGACTTGCCGGTCTTCACTAGTCCACGTTGAGGGAGCTTGAACCAATCAAGCCGGCTCCACGTATTAAGCCTTTCCTCGATCACTATTGGTTGTTCTTCCTCCACTCCGGAGATGGTGAACACCAAACCACTCACAATCTTGGCACCGGCCTCTTCACAATCTTCTTGAAGAGATCAGTGCAATCACCGCTAAACCGTCTAGGAGTTCGGCAAAACTCCAAGAGTAACAAATCAAGACCTTCGCAGCGACACTCAAGTGCAAGAGGATCAACTAGAATGATGAATGCACTTGAATGAGCTCAACAACCTCTCAAAGAGTGAACAAATGAATTTGTGGAGTTGAATGAATGCACAAGGCTCAAAAGATGTTAAATGTGGTCTAGCATCCTGTCCTTGAGCAGGTGAGGAAGTATTTATACCCCCCCAACAACAATTATAGCCGTTGGAGAAGAAAACCCAACTTTTCAGCCACATGCGGTACTACCGCCATGTATGGGGCGGTACTACCGCACTTCTCCAACCACCGCTGCAACGGCTAAAACAGACGCATTAAATGACCTGACATAGCCGTTTTATCTGGCAGAGTGGTACTACCGCCAACTGTCGAGCGGTACTACCGCAGAGCGGTCATACCGCAAGGTGAGTGCGGTACTACCATTTTCAAAGAGAGACAAAAGGGGTGCACTCTGGAAAATACATACCGCCAAGTAACAATCGGAATAACCGGCCTGCGGTACTTCCGCTTATCGAAACGGTACTACCGCATTCCGGTCATACCGCAATGATACCTGCGGTACTACCGTGATGAGGGTTTGGCACCGAAACCAGAAAAGAGACTCTTTGTAAAAAACATACCGCCAACAATCGATCGGAACAACCGGTGTGCGGTAGTACCGCATAAACAACGCCAGTACTACCGATTGTCCTGACAGTGCACAATATGCTGATAAAAGCAAATCCATATGCATGCATGATCCTAAATTGATCCATAAAGCACAAGACATGCCATCAAGCTACTGGACATGATCTCTCTTAATAGTACAGCATTTAACCTATAATCCGGTCTTCCACCTATTTCTCCTAAGACCGGTAAAAGAAAATATTTTCAAAACCACTTGTACCTTATGCTTGAGCTGTACTTGATCTTCATAAAACTTTTAGCATGCATCTTCAAGATCATATTTCCCAATGGGACTAGGCCTTGTAAAAACTCAACAAACCAATAAGTCCCATTCTCACATATTATCATAAATTACCAAAACATATTTTTAGGGGCCTAGATGCTTTTCAATCTCCCCCTTTTTTGTAATTGATGACAACCTAGTTAATATGTGTGAAGAAGAGTTTTGAATATACCTAAGGTTGTGACACAAGTGTATATTCTTTTGATGACTTAACAAAAAAAAAACTTATAGGAAGTGTTTGAAAGAGATGAGTTATTGTTAAGCTGAAATAAAGAAAGCTCCCCCTAAACATGTGCATGAAATAGATAGAATATTTTGAGAGCACATGTAGAGAATTGTGACAAATTTTTGCGAGTTTCTTTTAATCGGTTGGGCGAGGAAAACTTGCAGTGATAAGAAATTGTCATAAATGAAATTTCAGTAGAGATAATATCACATTAGATAATTAAGACAACCAACAAGTTCTGAACAAGGTAATACAAGTTATTACAAGCAATAT
The DNA here is from genome assembly GCA_036346255.1 of Ampelocalamus luodianensis. Classification (NCBI taxonomy): domain Eukaryota; kingdom Viridiplantae; phylum Streptophyta; class Magnoliopsida; order Poales; family Poaceae; genus Ampelocalamus; species Ampelocalamus luodianensis. The sequence continues at coordinate 16,390,706 of CM070622.1, read as the reverse complement.
AATATCAAAAGACTATAATGTCTGACACCCCCAACCCTTAGAACTACTTCTCCCCCTTTGGCATCAAAGTACCAAAAACAATCATCAAGAGGCTGGATCCTGAGGGGAAAAAGGCGCGGGATCCTGAGAGGCAGGGGCCAGAGGAGGTGAAGCCACTGGAGCCGGAGACACTGGAACCCCACTGGAGTGAGAAGTCCCTGCTGCAGGAGTTGTGCGACGTCGAGTGTAGCGCTGAGGAGTCGATAGCATTTGTTCCATAGAATCAACTGTCTCTGTCAGGACTGCCAGTCTATTTTGAGTTTCAGTCTGAAACTCCTTTTGTTCTGTCCTCATTTCCTGCTGGGTGACCTTAAGTTGTAGAAGGTTGTTTAGGATCAAAGATTGATTTCTGAGAATCTGAGCTAAAGAGTCTTGACTCTGAGAAACATTTGCAGCAGCAACCTCTGGAGCAGCTTCTTCTTCTTTGTACTTTGCGTGCTTGAAAACGAATGGGGATTTTCTGCGGGTTTGTAAAACTTATGGGGTGATCCCAAACCACCCGATACTCAATCTTACTAAGAATTAAGGCCATGATGTAAGGAGCATGATAAATCCTCTTTACCTGTCATTCTTAGAAGAGACAATCCCACGATGATGACATCCACAACATCAAACTTTCTCCCATGTGTAATATTATCAATGATATTCCATACATGTCCTCGAACAAACATCAAAATTACCACTCTTGGGAAGAAAAGTGTGATTAATAATCCTATTAATCAAAGCTGAGAATGGGTAGCAAGCCATGAATCTTCCCCGGAGTGTACCGACATTCGATCATAAAACTCTGTCGAGCGGGGACAAGTAAAGCTGGTGCACAAAGAGCTTATCCCAATTTCGAGTGTATCCTCGTACACGCTCAAAATCACCCTTAGTGCATTCCACATAACGTGTAATCGTCATCCACTTCAATTTCTTGAAATCGGAGATACATACAAAGTGGCATAAAGCGTCTTATGATCTCTTCATCATAGTCATTTCGAGGCCACAAAATCATGAAGACCAACTTCTTTGAAAAAGACGATACACTCCATCATATTTTTCTAGCGAGTTTATGTGTGACCACTTTATGCATTTATGATCTGCAAACTTCCTGTGATGATCATAAATCTGTTTATAGACTTGCTCCTGGAACTTGGTGTGGAATCTTGGATTTATTGAGTTGGAAGGCAGTAGATATTGATCTTTGTGTCTCAAAATTGCATAATCATCGGTGATATGAGCACGAGATCTATCCGAGGTTCTTCTGGGTCTTCCATCTCCTCATCGGATTGAGCCTGGACTTCTTCTTCTGTGTCAGGCTCAGAATCAGAACCTGACTCATGAGGAAGAGATCCTTCCTCACTTTTAGAGCCATCTGCTGCAGGCCCTTTTCCCTTGCCGATGGATCATCAATAGGGTCGACGGGAGGTAGAGAGGAAGATTGCCTTCGACGAGTTCCAAATCTTGTCCTTGGCATCTTTACAAAGAGAGGATAAGTTACAAGAAGTTCAAAAGATCAAGCAACTGGAGTTAATTTGAATTGAATGATTTTACATTCACGATAAAATCGGTAGTACCGCAAGTCCTCAGCCGGTAGTACCGTGGTGCGGTAGTACCGCCATTGCCTGGCCGGTATTACCGTTTCCCGGTAGTTCCGCGCATATGAACGCGGTAGTACCGCTTTTACAGACTGCGACCTAGGGCAGTGAATCTAACCAAAAATTGATGTTTCTTTTGGTTTGAATCCAAGAAATGGATGTACTAACATCATTAAACATCAATCTTGCTATTTTGCCCAACTAGAATCGCACAAATCATCCGCATTTCAAATCAACTAGAAAGAGACCTAGGGTTTGAATCAAACGGTAAAACGAGAATTTAAGGAAGTTTTACCTTGAGAGATGGAGGAGTTAAACCCTAGAGATGCAAGGGTTCACAAAGATTTGAGAGACAACCGAGTGGAAAGGAGTTTTGGCCGAGAGGATTTTCGGGAGAGAGAGAAGAGAGAGAAAAGAGGTGAAGAGGAAGAGGCACGGGAGAAAAATGACCTCTGGGGGTTACTTTTCTTTCGAAACTGATGCGGTAGTTCCGCCCTTTTGCGCGGTATCATAAGCGGTAGTACCGTGGTTTTGTGCGGTAGTACCGCATCATGGTCATATCTGTACCTAACCCGCCGGTAATACCGATTATCCTGGAACTTCAAAAACAGTTCTCGATAAAGATGGGATGGGATTATTTGCAAATTACCCTTAGTTTTGCAATCAATTAAGAGTCATTAGGGATCATTATGCATAGAATAGACTAATGTCTATATGAGAACATAATTTTTATGAACATAGATAATCGTTATAATCATTTTGAAAATATTTTTCTTTACAAAAGCTTTTGAATAACACCAAATCAACTAAGATGCATGAGGCAAAATTTCAACCAATATTTGAATAATCTATGACATTTAATTCATTCCTCAATTTGCAAAACCGGCCTTCATCTAATGGTTTGGTGAAAATGTCCGCTAATTGATCTTCGGTTCGGATGTGGCTAATTTCAATATCTCCCTTGCCCACATGATCTCTCAAGAAATGGTGGCGAATGTCGATATGCTTGGTTCTTGAGTGTTGGACAGGATTATTTGCTATTTTCACCGCACTATCATTATCACATAAAAGAGGCATTTTATCAATCTTAATTCCATAATCCATCAAGGTTTGCCTCATCCATAGCAATTGAGCACAACAACTTCCCGCGGAAACATATTCGGCTTCGGCGGTGGATAAAGCTACGGAATTTTGTTTCTTGGATGACCAAGACACTAAGGATCTCCCTAAGAATTGACAACTCCCCGAGGTGCTTTTTCTATCCACTTTGCAACCCGCATAATCAGAGTCCGAGTATCCAATTAAATCAAACTTAGCACCTTTAGGAAACCATAGGCCAATGCTAGAGGAATGCTTTAAATATCTTAGTATTCTTTTTACGGCCATCAAGTGGCATTCTTTTGGGGATGCTTGAAACCGTGCACACATGCAAACACTAAACATAATATCGGGCCTAGATGCGGTGAGATAAAGTAAACTACCAATCATAGACCTATACAGCTTTAAATCTACCAATTTACCTCCCTCATTAAGGTCGAGATGACCGTTGGTTGCCATGAGAGTCTTGATAGGTTTTGCATCCTCCATGTCAAATCTCTTGATCAAGTCCTTTGCATACTTTGTTTGACTTACAAAAGTTCCATCTTTGAGTTGCTTGATTTGAAGTCCAAGAAAATAGCTTAGTTCTCCGATCATGGACATTTCAAATTCCCTAGACATCATATCACCAAATTCTTTGCAAAAGTCTTGATTAGTAGATCCAAAAATGATATCATCAACATAAATTTGACATACAAAGAAATCATCATCTAATACTTTAGTGAACAAAGTTGAATCAATTTTCCCAATTTTGAATCCTTTTGAAAATATAAAATCTCTAAGGCGTTCATACCATGCTCTAGGAGCTTGTTTAAGACCATAGAGCGCCTTGGAGAGTTTATAGACATAATTTGGATTCTTAGGATCTTCAAAACCGGGAGGTTGTTCAACAAAAACAAGTTCGAATATTTCTCCATTTAAGAAGACACTTTTGACATCCATTTGAAATAACTTAATATCAAAACATGATGCAAAAGCAAGTAATATCCTAATAGATTCAAGCCTAGCTACGGGAGCAAAAGTTTCACCAAAATCCAAACCTTCGACTTGTGAAAAACCTTGAGCGACCAGTCTTGCTTTGTTTCTTACAACCACACCGTTCTCATCTTGCTTGTTTCTAAACACCCATCTTATACCAATGATATTGTGTTCTTTGGGTCGACCTACCAATGTCCAAACTTTGTTTCGGATGAAGTTATTGACTTCTTCATGCATGACATTCACCCAATCGGGATCATCAAGTGCTTCATCTATAAGTTTTGGCTCAAGAGAAGAAACAAAAGAGTAATGTTCACAAAATGAGGCAACACGAGATCGAGTTTGTACACCCTTACTTACATCACCCAATAATTGATCTATTGGATGATCTTTTGAAATTGCATTGTGGATTCTTGGTGGTAGGTTTGATGGTTGATCATCTTCTTTATTGTCCTCTCCATTTAGTTGTATTTGACTTGTGGAAGAGGTGGGAGGCTCAACTTGAGTGGAAGATGACGGATTATCTTCGGGCTTGATGTCACCTATTTGCATGTATTCCATTGCTTTTCTTAATGCTTCGTGACCTACATCAACCAAATTCTCATGCTCTTCTTGAGAGCCATTAGTTTCATCAAATTGCACATCATGTCTTTCCTCAACTAAACCGGAGTTTTTGTTGAAGACACGGTATGTTTTACTATTAGATGAATAACCAAGTAAGAAGCCAACGTCGCAACGACTATCAAATTTTGAAAGACGAACACATTTCTTCAAAATGTAACACTTACAGCCGAAAACTCGAAAATAAGAGATATTCGGTTTTCTTCCAACAAGGAGTTCATAGGAAGTCTTTTTCAAAAAGCGATGCAAATAGAGACGATTTATGGCATGACAAGCGGTGTTAATGGCTTCCGCCCAAAAACTATCGGAAGTATTATATTCATCAAGCATTGTCCTAGCCATTTCAATTAATGTATGATTTTTCCTTTCTACAACTCCATTTTGCTCGGAGTGTAAGTTGTGGAAAATTAGTGCTTTATTCCAAGTTCATCACAAAGTCTTCAACTTTAGTATTTTGAACTCGGAACCATTATCACTACGGATTTTCTTTATTTTGAAATCGAATTCATTTTGAGCCCGTTTTGCAAAGCTTTTGAAAATTCTGGAGGTTTCGCTCTTGTCATCTAGAAAGAACACCCATGAATATCTAGAGTGATCATCCACGATAACTAAACAATAGCTATTTCCCCCGATACTCTTATAGGTTGTTGGCCCAAACAAATCCATATGTAAGAGTTCCAATGGTCTAGAGGTTGACATGATACTCTTGGAAGGATGAGAGCTTGCAACTTGTTTACCGGTTGACAAGCACTACAAAGTCGATTTTTCTCAAACTTCACATCTTTCAAACCAACAACTAGATCATGTTTGAAAAGCTTTTTAAGTTGAATCATGCCAACATGAGCTAGCCTTCTATGCCAAAGCCAACCCAAAGAAGTTTTTGCAATTAAACAAGTTTCTAAGCATGAGGCATTTGAGGACAAATCAACCAAGTAAAGATTTCCAAATCTAAAGCCTTTGAAAACTAAAGCATTTTCCTTTACACTTGAAATTGACACACCTTCATTTGAGAAAGAGCAAATTAAATCAAGATCACATATTTGGGCAACAGATAATAAATTGAAATTAAGTGATTCAACTAAAGATACATTAGAAATGGAAAGGTCATTTGAGATAGCAATTTTACCCAATCCTATTACCTTTCCTTTACTATTATCTCCAAAGGTGATCTTGTCACTTCCTTTTACGTTCTCGAATGTGGTGAACATTTTTCTATCACCGGTCATGTGTTGAGTGCATCTATTATCAAGCACCCAATGTTTTTCACCGGTCTTGTAGTTCACCTACAAAACAAGAATCAAGTTCTTTTAGGTACCCAAATTTGTTTGGGTCCTTGGAGGTTAGTGACCAAGGTTTTAGGCACCCAAATGGCATTCTTTTTAGCGCCTAAAATTGAAGTGCCAATAAATCTTGCAATTATTTTACCATCAATAGATTTATTAAGCATGTAGCAAGAATCATAAATGCCATAGGTTTTAACATTAATATTTAAACAAGTATTTGACATGTGTCCTACCTTACCACATTTATTGCAATATTTACCACTTTGCTTAATAAACCTTGGAGGCTTGTTTACCGGTTTCTTACCTTTCTTGGGCACATACTCAAGTCATTCCTTATTGAATGAGCACCTTTGCTCACTCAATAATTTGTCAAGGGTTGCTTTACCCTTGAAGCATCTTTCTAAGCTCTTGCTTAGCTTGGTGACTTGCTCTTTCAACTCATTGTTTTCAACAATTAGTAAAGGATCACAAGTATTTGCAATTGAATCATCATTTGAGCAACAAGGTATGGATAGCAAATCATCACAAGAAGTAGAAGTACTAGAAATGGATTTTGCATTTGGCATATTTTCTACTCTAAGCATCTCATTCATTAAATCACACGTAATACCAATATTTGAATGTGATTTTTCTATATCTTTTAGGAGGAGAGAATCATGAGCTTCCTTTAGCTCCTCATACGAGTCTTTTAGAGAGATATACTCTTTCTTTAAGACTTTAAATTTTGATTTCTCCTTTCCAACATATTCATTTAAATCTTCTACCATGTCCATTAGTTCATCATATGAAGGAGCATTATCATCAAAGGATTTTACCTTATCTCCTTTTGCCATACGACATGTAGGAGACGAGAAGAGTGATGGAGCTTCCTTTATGGCAATGCCGACAAGTCCTCTTTTCTTGGAGGGTTCTTCATCACTTGAATCCGAGTCGGAATCCGAGTATTCATCATCGGAATTCCATTCTCCGATGTGAGCTTCATTTTTGCCCTTTTTGTGTAGCCTTTTGAAAAGCTTCTTCTTTCTGTCAAATTCCTTCTTCTTTGATGATTTATCTTTGTCATCCTTCTTGTTGGGGCAATTTGAGATTATGTGCCCCTTTTCATCACATCCATAACAACGAATGTTGCTATAGTGCTTGTTGTCACTTGAGGATTGCCTTTTCTTGTACTTGTTGAAGTTGAAGTTTCGATGTGGGCGTCTTCTCATAAATTTCTTCATTCTTTTCACAAGGAGAGCATACTCCTCAACCGAGTTTTCTTCTTCTTCATCCTCATCTTCACTTGACTCCGCTTTAGCCTTGAAAGCGGTAATTTTCTTCTTGGATGAAGATGATTCCAATAGCTCTTCTTTGTCCTTCTTGTATAACTCGTTGGTGATGAGGTTGCCCAATAATCCGGTTGGAGTCATTCTAGGCAACTCGGGAGAGTTGAGGAACAATGTCACCAATGTCTCATATTTATCCGGGAGGGCCCTAAGCATCTTGCGCACAATATCAACATCAAGAAGGTTAGTGCCAAGACCTTTGAGTTCATTCACAATGTTGTTGAGTCTTGAATACATCTCGGTGATGTTTTCATGAGGCAACATTATGAATGTCTCATATTTAATCCGAAGCCTATGCAATTTGGCTTCTTTGACCGTGGATGTGCCCTCATGAATTTCGGAGAGGGTGGTCCAAATATCATGAGCGGTTTGCAAATTGCTCACTCTATTGAACTCATCCGCGTTCAAAGCACCAAAGAGAGCATCCATTGCTTGAGCATCTAAATGAGCATTGCGTTCATCTTGAACCGTGAGGATTGTTGGATTAAGAGGCATAACATAACCCTCATTTACAATTTTCCATATGTTCGGACTCATGGCTTTTAAGAAAATAGACATTCTAATTTTCCAATAAGAATAATTTGAGCCATCAAATAAAGGAGCCTTTCCTATATGCATACCCTCACTAGCCATCCTTTCTCTCTTAGACGGTAAAGTCTAACAAATTGAGAGACCAAGCTCTGATACCACTTGTAGGATCAAGGATAACCGACTAGAAGGGGGTGAATAGGAGGTTTTTAAACTTTTTCACAAATGTACGAGTTAAGATAATTAACAATTTAGTCTAAACAAGTTATACTTCTAGCTAAGCAAAACAAGCACAATGATCAAGCTAGAAATATAAATGTAGAAGAGTAAATACTAGAAATAACCACAAAGAGACAACGATGTTTTTCCGTGGTATCGAAGACTTGCCGGTCTTCACTAGTCCACGTTGAGGGAGCTTGAACCAATCAAGCCGGCTCCACGTATTAAGCATTTCCTCGATCACTATTGGTTGTTCTTCCTCCACTCCGGAGATGGTGAACACCAAACCACTCACAATCTTGGCACCGGGCCTCTTCACAATCTTCTTGAAGAGATCACCGTGCAATTACCGCCAAGCCGTCTAGGAGTTCGGCAAAACTCCAAGAGTAACAAATCAAGACCTTCGCTTGACGACACTCAAGTGCAAGAGGATCAACTAGAATGATGAATGCACTTGAATGAGCTCAACAACCTCTCAAAGAGTGAACAAATGAATTTGAGGAGTTGAATAAATGCACAAGGCTCAAAAGATGTTAAATGTGGTCTAGCACCTGTCCTTGAGCGGTGGGAAGTATTTATACCCCAACAATAATTATAGCCGTTGGAGAAGAAAATCCAACTTTTCACCACATGCGGTACTACAGCCATGTATGGGGCGTACTACCGCACTTCTCCAACCACCGCGCAGAACGGCTAAAGCAGACGCATTAAATGACTTGACATAGCCGTTTTATCTGGCAGAGCGGTACTACCGCCAACTGTCGAGCGGTACTACCGCAGAGCGGTCATACCGCAAGGTGAGTGCGGTACTACCGTTTTCAAAGAGAGACAAAAGGGTGCACTGGAAAATACATACCGCCAAGTAACAATCGGAACAACCGCCTCGCGTACTTCCGCTTATCGAAACGGTACTACCGCATTCCGGTCATACCGCAATGATACCTGCGGTACTACCGTGATGAGGGTTCGGGCTCACCTTCTTCCTCTGCAACAAAACAATTAAGCATAGCATCTGAGTACAAAGATTGTCTTTGTACCCGCAAGATCGACGTGTGGAATAGCGCACCTATTCATAACTACATGCAAGCTTATTTAGGTGGAGGTTGTATGTCTCATTTTGCATGAAGCCAATTTTATTTGCAATAATGTAATACATTTTAAAAGCAAGTTTGCAAATCTGATTAGTTATCAAAGTAACATGAAGTACAGATACATACAAGTAACCACCGGAAGTGACTATCCCAATAGTCACCACAACATAGCACTAATCCCGATTCGTACCACCCATCAAGTTTTAATTTAAAAGGTCTGTAGTCTAACTCTTGAAAGACCTCCCAAGCGTGTCCATAACCTAGGACGAGGCTATTCGAATAGTTTTAATACCTGCAGGGTGTACCAATGTACCCACACTGCACCGTCTTTTCGCCACGGATGAAGCACACTACCTTTGGTATGCCGCACGGCTAAGTCCTACGAGACATTTCCAATGGATTGAGCTAATCAAGAGCCGCACGTATGGGGTTAACCCTTAGTGATCTCGCCGACGAAATATGGATCACAAGGACCCATACGTGGAGCAGAGAGACCGCCTCTGCGGTGCTCCTCCCCACAAACACGTCCATGTTGCATATACCCCATATGCAACCCACCACGCGACTCATTAATTAACACCCCCCAAAGTACTTAGTCAAGAGAGGTCCCATTTCCCTCTAGTGTGGTTAGCACGCAAAATGCTTGGTTTAGTGTAACAAGATGTTCGGTCCTTGTTGACTTAGGCACCATTCCAGTCACACCCGAGAATCACACCAACATACCATTGTGCCCAAGTCTAAATCATTTTGCTTTTAGTTTTAGTTTTCACAAGTAGACATGGCACAAGGTGGAAATCATAAATCATAATAAGTTTTGTGTGATCAAGGTTATCGACAAGTCGATAACCGCCCATTTCTACCGAAGCTAGGCATGGCTAAGCAATTAATTCGCAACTACTAAGTGACAAGAGCCCCTCCATGAACTCTTAATCACAGCAAGTAACCTAGGCTCATGGTAGTAGAGGATAATCATTTGCTAAGGAAATGCATCTACTAGGCCAACTATTAAAGCAAAGTAGCAATGCATACATAGAATTTGTAATCAACATAAATACTTAAAATACTGGGATTAACATGATCAAACTGCTTGCCTTCTTGCCGTTGCTCAATTGGTTGCGGAGGATCGTTTCTGGATTACCGCAAATGTCGAATCCTAAGCGAAAGGCAAAAGAACCAAGAACAACCAATAAGACGAGCCACAAATAAACAAAAGAGCAAGCAAAACTTAACCAAATGTGACGAAACTTACACATAAGGTAGAATACGAATATACCAAGACATAGAAACTGGAAAACCTAATTTGGATTTGTGGTGCAAAAGATAATGCATAAAAATACATTTTCTACCATAATTAGCAATTGTAGCAAAAATATTTTCTAGAGAGATTTTGAAGCTGGAATTTTTATGGTAGCTATCTACTGGTATAGAGGTAACCCATATAAAATTTCAGGTCATTTGGAGTTAAAGTGATTTAGTTATGATTTTTCTAAGATGCAAAATTGGCATAATGCACTTTCAGAGCATAAATATGTTCAAAACTAATTTACAGAGAAGTATACCAACAGAGGGTTTTCTAGAATTTATCAAATATATTTTGCATTTACAGAGAATTACTTGTGCATTTTATAAGTCTTCCGAATTTTCTAAAAGCTAAAAATAGGTACTAACTCATTAATCAAGGTTTCATTATAATCTTGGACCTACCATCATTTTTATATTAACATTGGGTTAATAACAAATTTATCAAGGTTGGAATCATTCATTTTGGACATACACAGAGCAAGATATGCATTTTCTAAAGTTTTATTCATTTTCGGAATATTCAAAATGACAAATCAAGTTATTCCTAGTTATACAATTTTTTCACATGGAACATGCTTAAATCCATTTTTATAATAAGCTAAAGTGATAACATAATTTATTACGATTGGAATTAACTAAAAAGTAGCTAAAATGAATTAGTTATGAGTTTCTAAAGTTTTTACATCATTTTCATCGTTAAATAAATACTTACCAAATACGAACAACCCAAAACAAAGAAAACGACGTGGACGCCCGGTAGTAGATTTAAAATCCAACGACCACGCCGCTGGAAATAGCGCACGCGCCAAACCTATCGGGGCCCACCGTTGATCAAGATCCAACGCCCAACGAGTGCATGCAACCGACGGTGCGGTTGCTTGGGCCAATCCCACCAGCAGATCGGCGGATGGACGCCCGTAACGCACCAACAACCGGATTGTCCGATTGCACACACGATCTCGACCATTGATCGCAAGATCGACGGCCCGATGATGATGAGGAACCGGATGGTCCGAATGCACTCACGATCAAGACCGCAGATCTAAAAATGGACGGTGGGTGATGATCGGAGTTCAAACAGGATGTCGACATGTGGGACCGCATGTCGGTGACTTCGAGTCACCCACGCATTGGTTTACCCACGTGCACGGTGCATCGACCCACTTGTCGGCGATCGAGTGGTGGTTAGATGTAATTAATGCCACTAATGATGATCATTAAATAGATACTAATGACTCATGGAATTTGATTTTAATCCTCTGCCCACCAACAATGACAGAGGTTAATTCGAAACGATTAAATGCCGACTCATTTAATTAAGCAATGATTGACATTAATGATGTCGAACAAATGCGGAGTGAACCGAGATCGATTTAAGGATATTGGGCCCACCGGTCGTGGCTCAATAATAATGATTAAGACACAATTAATAACTAATGATTGGTAATTAATGTGTCCTAATGAGTGACGACAAACGGAGCGCTGTGTCGCAAAACCCGAGTGGCTTTAACGGCGAATCGCCGCGACAGCGCGCGCGCGCCACCAAGTACTAAATGGAATCGCAATAGCACAACGAGTCTAATGGTAGCATTCTCGCCGCGCGTAGGATCGAACGCCGGCCAGCCGGAATGAAAACGGAGCTTTATCGCTAAACATGAAAATAGCGAAAGCTCCGCCGCGTCCAAAGAAGCGGTGCCGAGCTTCTAAGGACTAATAAGAAGCTACCTTAGCGAGAAGAGGCTTCAAGGATCGGTAGGAGAAGCTTGACCACGGTGGAAGCTCACGGACTTGAAGAAGAAAACCAAAATGACACCCGAGCCAAATGAGTGATACCAAAGCTTCAATATAGCTTCATAATGATTCACGAAGCTACATGAGCAAGTAATTGGAAAATGGAGCACTCACTTTGAGTGAGGAAGAAGATGACAAATTAGTAGAGTTTGAACAAACCCCAAATTGGACAATTCCCGAGAATCAAATCCAAAATTAAGTGAGGGAAATGTTCAAGGAAGTAAATAGATAAAGTTAGGGCAAAGAAACGTGAAGGAGGACCACTGGAACACCAAGAACACCGATGGAGCTCACGGGTCAACAATGGCGGTTTGCCATTTTTGAGGTATTAAGCTCCAATATTGGGAATGAAGCTTGATGGTGGTCTAAAGAAACTCTGGGAAGGGGTTTGGGTGCTTATAAGGCCATGAAAGTGTTAGGGTTTGCACCACTCCTCTCTCGGGCGGCAAAACACAAAGCACAGGGTGCGGCCGACAAGGAAAAGAGGTGAAGACGTGTTTTAGGGCATGGCCTAGTTCAATGTACCGCCCATACCACTACACGTCGGCTAGGTGGCTTTAGGAGCAAGAAATGACCTCACCATGCCTTGCAATCGTTTCGCACTACGGAGGTTGAAGATGACCAGCGCAAAAGCTCAGGCGACTCACGGCCGTTGGATGAGACACGAACGGCTGAGATAGCGCCACGCCTACGGGCTTTAAAACTCAACGGGGAGATTGCGAGCCTTCAGATTAGAAATGGATGGCTCAGATTGCCCCACGTCGCAATTCTTATTTACAACGAAGGGGTACGCGAGCGTTGGATCTTAATCCAACGGCTCTGATTCAAAAATGCAACCGGAGGGTCCGAAGGTTTCGGAGGACCACAGCGGTTGGATTGAGATCTAACGGTTGACAACCAAACTTGCAACCGGAAGGTCCGAAGTCTTACACGCGCGCGGGCCGTGCGATTGAAATCCAACGGACGAGATTCAACGCGCTCTTTAAAGAGTGGCTCGGTGCGTTTAGTTGACTGGACCAAGTCGATTGGCTCGAGCCCGAGTCTGACTCGAACCCAAGTAACAGTAAAACCTAGTTTGACTTTGAAATAAAAACAGAGACCTTGAAAGATTTGTTTGAGGTAGCAAAATAACTCCAAAAATTATGAAAATTTTACAGGAGCTTGCTAACTCAGATATTAACCTTGTGTAAAATTTTCAGAGATTTTTATGCTGCGAATAAATCTCCAAAAATTCTGCAAGGCTCTGTTTTAATGTTTGGTGAGAGTCAAACAGTTTGATCGCCTCTAAAATTTTCAAACAATTTCTAAAAATGTGAGATTTTTCAGAGGGTCACATACCATCACAGAGACTTAGGAAAATATTTCCAGAGGATGATCATAAGATTTGACAAGATTGTTTTTGGAATAACAAGATTTGGATCAACAAGACTTGTGACAATGTATTTCCATAATTCCTTGTACAAGAATTTCTTGGCACCTCAGAATTACATGATGTAAGAAAAGTTTTAATTTCTACTGATTTTCTTACATTTGAAACACAAGCCCAAAATTGGGATGTTACAGCATCAAACGAGAAAAGAGACTCTCAGTAAAAAACATACCGCCAACAATCGATCGGAAACGGGGTGTGCGGTAGTACGCAGAAACAACGCTTGGTACTACCGAAGCACAATAGATAAAAGCAAATCCATATGCATGCATGATCCTAAATTGATCCATAAAGCACAAGACATGCCATCAAGCTACTGGACATGATCCTCTTAAGTATTTAACCTATAATCCGGTCTTCCACCTATTTCTCCTAAGACCGGTAAAAGAAAATATTTTCAAAACCACTTGTACCTTATGCTTGAGCTGTACTTGATCTTCATAAAACTTTTAGCATGCATCTTCAAGATCATATTTTCCAATGGGACTAGGCCTTGTAAAAACTCAACAAACCAATAAGTCTCATTCTCACATATTATCATAAATTACCAAAACATATTTTTAGGGGCCTAGATGCTTTTCAGCGGTGGTGGTAGGGGTAGGGTGGGGCGGGACGGCAAGGCGGCGTGGATGCGATGGGGTGGCCCATATGAGGTAGGGCAAGGGCGGGCGGCGAGGGTGCGGGTGCGATAGGGGTGAGAGCGGCGTGGATGCGAGGGGCGGATCAGTGCAGATGTGGCAGGGGTGAGGGAAATGCGAGATGCAAGGAGAGGGAGAGGCGTGCAAGATGTGAGGAGCATTGTTTTTTTTACGTACGTCGAGTGAGATAATTGTCCTGCTACGCGGGGTAGACTGTGTGTTTTTTTAGTTGATTAGTTGAGAAATTTTGTGAATCCATGTTTTCAACGATTCAACAACATCCCTTTTTTCAACCATGCAGTTGTTACGAAATGACCATGCACCAAACAACGCTGCCAGTCGTACATGATCCTTAACCTAGTGACCCCGATCTCGTGCACGCGCAAGTAGCCACGTTGCCTCTCCCACAATTGATAACGCATGCATGGAACCACACCGCCGTGGCCTCGACCCTCGAGGGCGATCAAGGGTCAGTTTGGATGAGTGAATGGGGTGGTCCTGTACCGGATGGTTCGGGAAATAAACATGATCATGTGTTTGGTTCGGTAGATGGAATCAATTGGTTCGAGACGAAGTGGTTCCATGGGATGGAATATTCTAGGCAGATGATATACCATTGCATTCGAAGAAAAATCGTGAACCACGCGGTTCAGGTTCTCGCCTGTGAAATTTTGGCATGACCGTGGCTTTGCTTGGTGACTGGCGGCCAGCTATTCGTTGCAATTAATACATCAATAGTTTAATTTATGAGCTTCAAATGATCATATTTTCTAAACTGAGTATCCGATTTGCGATCCGATTTGAACCGTTATGTTCCTTGTCATTTAATCAACAAAACAATACCACTGTTGGCATATTTTAGTGCAAAAAAGAATATGTATCATGCGGGGCCCATGTGTTATAAAAATTAATAAAGTTATTATTTTATTGGATTTAAAATTGCACTTATTTTTATTAAGTTCAAAATAATTCTAAGAATTTTTGTGAATTTTTCTAGAATTTTTTAACTCTATTTGCTATTTTTTTGCTATTTTATAGAGCTCGGGTCTGTTCAGACCGTCCGGTCAGAATCGGACCATCCGATTTCGATAAGACGTTCGGACTGTCCGAACATCTCCTCCGATCGGACAGTCCGAATAGACCCAAGCTCTATAAAATAGCAAAAAAAAAATCCTGAAATAATTCAAGGAGGTTTCTGGGATGTGCTAATACTCAAATAAAATTTGAAACCTCGTTGTTCAAGTGTTATTTGCTTAAACTAAATTCAAACTTAGCTTAGGTTGTTGTATAGTGTATGAATTTTTAGGTTTTTCTCGATGTTGTTTTTATTTTGTATAGAATTCAAATATTTTAGATGAATAAAATAAACTTCAATTAAATTTAAAAATATTTTATTAAATTTTTATGCAATTTTTTTGGGAAAAAAATAAAAAAATATTATGACCATCCAAATACAACCTCATTCATCAAATCAAACACCATCTATCTAAGCAACCAAACAAAATCTTGTATTTATCCTATCCCACTAACCAAACATCATACTTGTATTATCTCATCCAAAATCATACCATTTATCTTGTACCATCCCATCTCATTCACCCTGATTCACCCAACTAAACGTTACAAAGTAATCGGCCTCGGCCATAGCAATAGACACGGGAGCTGATCGAACCGGGGAGAAAGAACTTTGGCCATTACAATAGGAGTTCAATGTACATGTTGCAGCTTGGCCATGGCATGAAGCAAGCTAGCGACACACCCAAATGACGGTGGCCTGCACGTAAGAAGATGTTGTAGGATGTGTGTTTTCTAAGATGGATGAATGGGACACGAGGATGTTTCGCATTCAACAAGCACTGTATTACTTAAAACTTGTTTTAGTTAATGCTATGCAAACAAAGCAATCTACAAACTCATCTTAACAGAAATAGCAACTTAAAACCTGTTTTCCTAAAAATCCTAATAAAACACGTTTCCTGAAAACTTATTTCCAATCAAACAAGAACTGGGACGCATGAAGTCAATATTTTTTTTTTGGGAGACGCGTGAAGGCAACGATTGAATACCGATACAGACGCGTTCCAAAAATAAGACGAATAGATACATGTGCAATAAGTTATTCAGCATTCAGTAGTTTGGAGGTATAATGCATAAGAATGCAGAAACAAGAACTGGAACAGCTGAAGGTAAACATTAAATGAAGCAAAAAAACACATCCATAATTCAACCTACCAGGAAAAGAAGCACGAGCCACATAACCCAGAATATCGTGTAGGTCTCAAGATCTCAAAAACAACCTGCAAGGCCATAACATGTGTACAGATTTGGATACCGAGGAACAAGTAACCTGAATAACCCAGATAATCCAGCCAGTGCTAGTCCCTCTTTCTGACCTGCCACAATTTGATCAATATATGAACCATAGGTAGAGCATAAAAATTCTGGAACAACCATCAGAAAAAAAAATTCCTAAATTTGGGTCATTGAGTGATCTCACCTGTGTCAGGCAAAACCATTAGAGAGAAATGATGGGAGCAGACATTGTGGCTTAGCTTAGAAAAGAAGCTTTTTTTAGACCGGTTTAGAAAAGAAGTCGAAAACAGACAGTAATATAGTGACGTTTGGTTTGCCCTAGCAACCATACTTCAAATTTTAAATACATAAGATTACGAGATGAAAGGAGAAAAATAGTCCAAAACTGTTTGGTTTAGACAAGAACACGTCAGGATCAGTAATACTTCAAAACCTTGGTCGCATTGGAATATTGGGTTGTAACAAGACATTGGGGTTGTAACAGGAGTGTATTTGAAATTCACATGTTCTTACTCCCATACACTTGCAACAAACAATAACTATTAACGGCTTAGGATTTGAAGTTATCGGAACACATTTAGAAAACTCCGAACAAACAGCACCCTAGTTTACAGCATGTGGGCTAACTAGACATCTTCGCACCTAGGAAGGGGATACACAGGTTCATGCTCGAGCACTCGACACCAATGTTGGAATGATCAAGCATCAGCTTCCAGCTTCGTAGAATGTAAATTGAAGCACATGCACTTATCGATACGAGCCTCAGACTCATTGCCGTATTCTTTGAACCTGTACTCCTCCAACTTGAAAGCTGATGGAACCTTCCCTTCGCTGTAGCATCGGTTACACAAGCTAAAGGAGTGCTTTGTCTCCTTGAACCGTGAACCAATGATAGGATATCGGCATATGGAGCAGGTGTGGCGACCATGACGAACGTGATCACTATCTTCAAGCTTCACCAATGTGCTTAGGATTCCAAATCCCCAATCAGGATCATTAAACATTTCAAGAAACTCCATATATGATACCATGGTAGGGTCAGACTCCCCATGCATTTCAAGCATGTCACTAGCCCCATGGGTGGGTATATAAACAGCACGAAGAAGTTTAATGTAACTTAGCGCATCGCTCCTCCTAATCTGGCCACTGCTGCCTTCGCTTGCAGGACGCCAAAGAAGTGCATCAAAGACGACACACTTGCGCCTATCCACGGGACCAGAACAGATAGGAGCAATGATAGCAAAGAACATCCCAAGGTCAACGCGACCAGAGCCAGAGGTGTCAAGTACAGAGAGAATTCTTTCATTGATTGCCTTGACAGCGCCCTGAAAGGTATCTGGCTTGAGGAAAGAGAGGATCCTGCGGAGAATAACCTCAAGAGCCGCTTTCCGTATTGACTTCTCCGGGGTGCCAGTGCCTGAGTAGGATATGGGGGCATCAGTCTCATTCATCTCTTTCCTCAGAAGCTCCACATCGCAGCGGCCAAGCTTTGTCGATCTCTCAAAGGCCCTTATATCAAGGGCATTTGCCAAATCCTGCCGCAAAGTGGTCTTCCTGCCAACCCTCTTGAACTTGGATAGCTCCACAACAACAAAGGCCTCCTCTCCTTCAGCATCATCTTTTCCTTTGGGAGGCTTTGGCTTCTTCTTCTGCAGTGCCTTCAGATGTGAGATGGCGTCATACACCTCCACCCTTTGTGTCATCTTAAATGCCTCCTTCAGTGCCTTCTTGGCCTCCTCAGACTCCCCCTGCCCAAGCAAAGTGACCGCCTTGTTTAGCTGAGCACGCCAATGGTTTGGTCGGATGCTCAGCACACGAGTATACATCTCTGCAGCCCGCACAAAGCGGCCTGCGTCCATGTTCAATCCACCAAGATTGTATAAGGCATCAACATGCCCAGGTTTGAGATCAATTGCCTTCTGGAACTCCTGAATCGCACGATCATCATCCCCTATTGCATGCAGGGCTGATCCAAGGTCACAGTGCGCATCAGCATAGTCTGGCTTCAAGAAGATGGCCTCCTCCAGTGCCTTCTCAGCTGCACGGTACTCACCAACACCAAAGAGCGCGCTCCCAAGGAGCTTGAGCGCCCGGGCATGGGATGGACACAGTATGGCGGCTTCTCGGTAGTGCTCGCAGGCACCAAGCACCATCCCCTCAGCCTCCATTGCAATACCAAGGTTGACATGGATCTGCGGGAGAATGTCCGCGGACTGGGTGCCGCCCGCCTCTGCGGCTTCAAGGGCAAGAAGGTACTCCTCCTTGGCCTCGGCGTGGCGGCCCAGGGCGTACAGGCAGTTCCCAGCGCGGAAGTGCGGCCGCACATCAGTAGGCTGCAGCTCGCAGGCGCGCCGGAAGCTGGCAAGCGCATCTCGGAAGAGACGGTGCTCGGAGAGCGCCCGGCCGATGACCATGTGGTTGTCGAAGGCCTCCTCGCGTGAGCGGGAGGCGTCCGCGAGCGTGCGGAGCACAGCGAGCTCCTTGACGAAAGTGAGGTAATCGCGGCTCGTCTCGTCCCACGGCTCGGCGCTCGAAGTTGAATCGGCGGGGCCGGAGATCTCCCTGGACCACCCGGCCTCAGAGAAGGAGTCGAAATTGTTGCCGCCGCCACTGTTGTCGATGGAAGGGGTCTTCCGCAGCTGCTTTGAGCGGAGGCGCTTGACGAGTATCTCCAGGTCGTCGAGGAGCGCCCACGAGGAGTCGAATGCAATCCCGTGGTTGGGCGAGGTGGCCCATGCCGGCGCGGCGGGCGCGGCGCGGGAGCTGGAAGAGGGCGCCGTACCGCCAGCGCCGAGCGGCTTGATGTGGTCGTCGAGGAGCGACGCGGCTCCGGCGGCGGCGCCGGAGGGCAGTGAAGACGATGCGGGGGCGTCTCCCGCGGCGATCTCGGGGGAGGAGGCGTCGGAGTCGACTGGGGGCAGGGAGAGCGCGAGGAAGTCGCGGTCGACGTCCCCGGCGCCGTCGTCGTAGGTGCGGAGCAGGCCGGGCAGGGAGAGCCCCCGGCCGCCGGGGAGCATGAACTCGGCGTAGGTGCGGAACACCTCGTCGAGGATGGCGGAGATCTGGTCCTCGCTGAACTTGACCCGCGGGTTGACGGCCACGACGAGCGCGGCCATCTCGTCGCGGTCGAGGCCCCCGTCCCCGTTGGCGTCCAAGCGCTCGAAGATCCTGCGCACCTTCTCCGCCCGCGCACCCCGCCCGGCCGACGCTGCCGACGCGGATAGCGCCATTTGGGGAAGTCGCGCGCTCGGCACGGGAAAAAGCAGCCGATTAACGGCGAAATTGGGCACGCGGACGGGCGGGCGAGGCGGGCAGGCACAGGTTGGGGATTTGAGGGGGAGGGAGGGGTGGGTGGGACCAGGGTGGAGGGGAGGAGCGGCGATTGTGGTGCGGGCTAAGGAGAGGAGATGATGGTTATGAACCTATGATGGGAGGAGGTGGCGTGGGAAGGGGACCGAGGGGTCGCGACTCGCGAGGCTGGCCGGAGGACGGGGGTGGCACCGTGGCAGGCTGGCTGGCAGCGAGGGATCGTGTTCGTTCACATGGATAGGGCGCTCCCCCCATCATCCCGTCGCGCTCATCGCTTCACCCCAGTCCGCCACTGGTCCTTTGAAGCCTTAAAATTTAGGTAAAACTCATTTTTATTCATAAAAAAAAAGAGAAATTAGGGGAGGGAAGGGGATGAGCAAAGAGGCGAAGTGCTACCCGTCCGATCGTCTATCTGTCAGGTAATTTTTTTTAGCCGAGTAGATTATATAGTTTTAGATGTACGGTTACATAGTGCAATATATTGTATATTATACTTTTCGATAGGTGGTCTAGTTTGAGATATGTGGTTAATCGTGGAAGTCTTGTTTACGGTGCAATGTATCAAATATGTCGGACATCACTAATTTCAAAATTTACTACGATCAAAGGACTATTCTTAAAGGTCCTGAGGGGATTGATTTGCATTATTTCTAATCGGCGACCGTGCCCCTGCCAAGAGCAGAGCAGCGTCAATGGGGCACAGTGATATAGTGGTTGTTTCACTCATTCGAATTGGACCACACTGTGTATGATCTGAGATTGAGTTGTCTTACTCCTCGAGCAACACAGCGCACATATTGAGAGTTAGTACAGTTCAAGGGAACAAGATCACGACAGTCATATGTACGCATGGCGAGAAAAGGAGGGTAGGATTTGATCATTCTGGATCAGGCATATGCCAAATCCACTCCTGCATCGGCGGCTGAACAAGAAGGGGTGGTGATGCTAAAGAAGAAGTTGAGGACTCCAGCCACAGCGCGACGCACCCAATGGCCGAAGCTCTGGGAGTAGCTAGTCTTGTCGATGAAGACTATGTGGAAGGAGCTCCTTCAGTCAGGCAAGCTAGTAGGCTTGCTGACGAGGGTGAGAAGGTGGAAGCCCTAGTGCAAAGGATGGATCTCGAAGACCGGGACTACATGGTATTATCAGAAGATGAAGGATCTGGTGACGAAGATGATGTGGACTAGCAAACAGTTCCATCCGAGTGGAACACATACCAGTTCGTCAACCTCATCATCTACAAAGGCTCACATGTGTCGTGGGAGTACAACCAGAGCGAGGTCACCCAAGGAGCTATGTGAAAATGCAAGGAGGTTATACAAGAGGCAGTCAAATTCTGAGTCTTATCGGTGTGGTGTACATTCACAATCGTCAAGTCTAACCCAAGATGAGAGATGCCCTTGGCGAGTGCATGCATTTCAGCCTAAGTGAGACACCTATAGAAATGCTCTATAGTGGTCCCTTACACAAGTGTCGTTGTTGAGTCAGTGTAGTCCCATAGGAACCTGTCATCAGGCTTCATCGCCAACCTTATGTGTTGTGAGATCGTGGATAATTTAGATCTTGAGCTACGATCCATCATTCGGGTGATTGAGACAAGGTTCCAGTACACAATCAACTATGCCAAGGCTTGAAGGGCAAAACAGAAAGTATTGGAATCAAGATTTGACACTTTCGAGGATACCTACCACAATCTCCCCGGGTTATTCCGAGTCATACAAGACAGGAATCCTGGCACTCATGTCGACATTCAAGATTCTACGCATCCGAAGTGGGCCAATAAGAGGGTACTGCAATGGGCATTCTTTGCCTTTGATCTATGCATCAATGCATTCTGGCACTACCGTCCAATCTTGTGCATAGTGGCACATTCCTGACTCGAAAGTACAAGGTCCAGATACTGACTGCAATAGCGATGGACGAGAACAATCAACTTCTTCCCATGGCATTCGCTTTCGTTGAAAGCGGGAACACAGATAGCTGGTTATGGTTCCTGAGAAATGTGAGGATTTCTATTATACAGGGCCGTCCAAGCGTATGCGTCATACATGATCGGCATGCGAGCCTACAGAGTGCGATAACTCAACTACAGTAAGGAGAGAACAAACTACTTCCATAGGCGGATCTGCAGAGCAGGTGGTGCATGAGGCACTTAGGTCCAAACTTCTACAAACAGTTCTGCTACAAGGACTTGATGAACCTATTCAAGTGGTTATGCAACCAGAACCAACAGCGAAAGTTTAAAACACTCTGAAAGATTCTAGATGAGCGAACCCAGACGCACAGAAGGAAGGCAGCGAAAAGGATTGCCCCAAGAGCTGACTAGACCCTTGAAGCATTGCCACAGGTACCCACAGATGGTCCTAGTATGACGAGGAAGACAGGGGCGTAGATGAAATGCTTCTCGGTCTAGATTGAGCACGAGCCTAAGGCGTAGTGATCGCTGCTACATGACAGGGGTGGTGCACGATATGGTGTCATGACAACCAATCTAGCCGAGGTGTACAACTGGGTCATACGCGGTGCAAGGTGCCCCCCTTTGGTTGGTATTGGGGGCAATTCTCCGCGGTACCACAAATTATTTTGTTAATAGAAGCAACAACGCATCGCTCGCCATGATAAATAACAGAGTACTCTACTCAGCCATGATCAGCAAGTACATGGAGAAGAAGAGCAAAAAGGGTGAGATGCACCGGGCATTCAAGATGTGCACAAGGGAGCTTCGCTTTGAGATAATATGTAGGGATAAAGGACGCCACGGGACGAACCTCGAGAGGATCACCCACGAGTACACGCTACGCTGTGCTAGTTGCTTATGCACTTGCAACAAGCCCTACTTCTGCATAGGCCCTGCTCCTATGTCATAGCCGCATGTTCGACTGTGGCGCGGCATCCCGGCCAATACCTCCTTGACTATTTCAACAAGGAGGAGGTGAGGCAAACCTAGAGCACAGAGATGTATGGTTACACCGTGGTTGATCATTTCACTGGTCATTCGACCTGAGAGCAACTTATCTGGGCCGCGAACATTGATAGGCTGAAGGAAAAGGTTGGCCAGCGACAAGTACGACGCATTAGGAATGACATGGACGAAGCAGAAGTCGGGCATCATAAGAAGAAGTGCTCCATTTGCAGGGAGTCTGGGCCTAGACCCACGAAGGAGATATCGGCACTCCGGACGTCGCCGCGGGGACCTCATCCGACCACCCAACTTGAGGCGGTCCACATGGGGGTCGTTGAGGTCACGGCCATGGGAAATGTTGGTCGAGTTGAAATATGTGATGCTCAATGCTTTGTGATATCACTTTGACTTGTAAAAAAACTAGGTGTTATGACGTGGTGCTGAATGTCATGTAATATTAGTATGATTTGTCTACAAAGTATGTGACAGACGATAGGGTCCCTGTCGCCACTCCAATTGGTAACATGAGCCTAGTTTTGTCATTCTTTTTTTCGACTATTTATTTTTATAATTATCTTTTAAAATAATATTATTTCAAAAAAAACGTTGCTGGGTTGTTGTGTGACTAAGCGGGCCATCACACTCGCGTGCTCTTGTTGTCTCGCACCGTTGCTGTGCTTGTGCCCTTGTGGTGGTACTGGTATAGCATGAGTATCTTGTTGGGCCGCTAGTTGGTGGGTAACGCTGGCATGGTCCAGCAGCCTTTGTGGGGAGTTGGGACCGTTAATTTGGATTTTGGAGGTGTCAACACAACTCAACAAGGTGGCGAGTACAAAAAAAAATTCTTCATTTGACCTGTTTTGGCGAGGAAATAGCAAATCTAGCTTTTTCTTAAATGAATTGGTGAAAATGGCACCGCGCTTAACACCATGAAGAATGAGATGCAACCTCCATTCCAGTGGAACGATGTGGAAACCTTGTGGTGCATGAGTATCTAGCATCAAACTTTTTTAGCCGGTTTGGCAATAAGGATCTAATGAAATGTTCAATAAGTTGTGTATGCAAAACCATATGCGCAATTTTGAGGCCATGTGGAGAGAGTTCGTTGAGTAGACTGTGAAGCATACTCGAGAGTCCCATCCGAAGCCACACGAAGAACAACATGGCACAAGAGGGGCATCTAGGAGACCCATCAGTTTCTTCGAGTGGATAAATCCACATGCTCTTGAGTTGGAGAAATGGACACAATTGTATGACACTAACGATGTGAGGTATGACATTATGACAACCAACATGTCTGAGGTGTACAACAGTGTGCTAAAAAGTGTGTGATGCCTCCCTATCATTGCGATCGTTGACGAGACTAGGACTCGCACAGTTGATTATTTCGTCAACAGAGGCACCATAGCGAAGCGACAGATGGATGAAGGGAAACAGTGGTCTGAGGACATGCAGCATGCGGAGGTACATGGACAAGATGCAGAAAGCTTGTACGCACGACATCCAGATGATTGATGGCCTGAGAAAGAAGTATAAGATCTGGCTAAGGCAGAAATATTGTGAATAACCAGGCCATGGGATAGGAAGCATGCTTGCACCCTCAATGACGTGGCTACCTGCACCTACAACAAGCCGAAACTTCTGCACAAGTCATGCTCACGTGTGTACCAGGCATGCGTACAAGTTAAGCAGCTATATACGTTGTACATCTTCGAGTACTATGACATGCATCACCTTTTCGGGACATGGAGCACCGAGTTCAACTCGTATGGCGTGGATATGAACTACAGGGATCTTTGACCGCAAATGGTGAAATGGGCCCCGATCAAAGTGTTAAAGACAACTGGGAAGGGACGACAGCATACATGACACTTCGGAAACAACATGGATGATAGTCAACATGGGAACCAGACCAGGCTGAGGAAGTACAGGATATGCAAGACTCCGAGGCACTCCATGAAGGATTGCCCCAACAGATCAAGCTCGCATAGGCATCACTAGTTAGTATGTCATGAGGACTTCACCTCCATTCATATTTGTAACGTTTTAGTACCACTGCTTGCATGTTGTAATGTTCTAATTATAAAATTTGCACTTACAATTGAACGTGAATCCGTCACACATTTTTAATGTTGCAACGTACTAATAATAGGTAATGTTGTAATATTTGCACTTTTAATGGTTGTTGGTTCTATTATTGCGTACATTTGTTTTGTACTTCATTTCATTTTAATGCTTCATTTGCGTGTACTGTTACATTCTTACTATTGCGAACTGACTCGGTGTTTACTCTCTTGTAGGCCATGGTGGGAGGGTGCGGGCTTGAGCCTCCTCTACCTAAGCTACTAGAACCATATTACGATGAACATTACCGTAGCAAGTTGTAGATCACTGGAGATGGTCCTCCATCCCTTATCCTTAGGTCACCAAGGGATCACTGGCCCCTTGACCCGCGCTACGTTCCACTTCTTCGGGACATGGGCTTTTTGCCCTTTGCTAGGATACTTCACATCGGTCACTCCTTCACACTAGATGGGTCTCTTATGTCAGCACTTGTGGACAAATGGAGACCTAGGACTCATACCTTTCACTTTCGGTGGGGAGAGATAACAATCACTCTCCAGGATGTGTCCATGTTGACCGGTCTGCCGATTAGGGGAGCCGCAGTTGTCCCCTCCCCCCCCAAGTCGACGGACTGGAAGGTCTGATTGGAGAATCAGTTTGGTCGACCTGTCCCAGAGAGGACCCGTAGTGTCCCTCGATCGTGGCTTAGGCACTTCATGCACTACCCGGACGATGCAATTGACAAGGTTGTTAGGACGCGCCTCGAAGCGTACCTATTATTTCTTTTTTGTTGGGCCTTGTTTCCAAACACATAGGGTGATTGGGTGTACCCTAGCTACATCCACACCATCAATTCTTTGGTTTATGCTAAGACTTGGGAGAAGCCCAGTACAGCTTCGGATCAGCTGTCCTTTACATGACCTACAGGGGGTTGTGTGACGCCTCGCAGCGTAGCACCGGTGAGAAAACCGTGCTCACCGTGTGCTACGTGTTGATGTAGTTGTGGAGTTAGGAGCATTTCCCTGTTGGATGCCCCATGATACAGGTTCTATTGCACCCATATGGCATGGACCACGACCTGATAGACGTACACACCATGGGCACCTGGTGGACAGGTGCCAAGTTAGGCTGGGCTAGACAGAGACCGGTGAGGTGCTACTCGTGTTCCACAACAAGTTTGAGATGTTGCACGAGGATGATATTATATGGTCTTCATAGAGCCCACAGTTCGTGCTGGACACAGTGCTGCAAGGAATGTCTGTGTAGTGCACATAACACGCTGAGTGGTGGGCAACAACTTGCCACCTCGTTTTTCCCATATGGTGGACCTTACGTGCCACAGCATGTAATGCGACAGTTCAGTCTTTTCCATCTTGTGCCCCCCCCCCACAGTAGGTTGCTCCCGCGAGTTGCCCACCTGTGAGTACAACACCATTCGAGTAATGTTTACTGTTGCTTCCTACATTTGTTATTCTCACATCTATCCGGTCCAATGCAGGCAAGCGAGGAAGGGCAAACATAATGATGACTGGACCATAGTACACCTGATGTGGCCCAGAGTGCCATTACAACCATTTTGCCTGGTGCTACACCAAGCCAATCTGCAAGTACAAGGTCACATGATATTGATCAGGTACATGGCGACAAGATGAAGCTAGGTGCAAGCCGAGCTAGAAGGAAGCGAGGTCCACGACCAGTTCAGCAAGGTCTACGACCAGCTCCTGAAGGTCTATGACTAGATCCCCAAGGTCTATGACCACTTCCACAGGGTCCATGACCACTTCAAGATAGTCTACGACCAGGTTTTCGACCAGGTCTAAGACCAAGTGGTTTACGGCCACCACCAGGTGACCTACGACCACTACCAGGTGATCTACGACCATGTCCAGATGGTCCACGATCACGTACGACCACGCCAGATGGTCTACGATCACGTCTAGACGGCTAAATCATGAAAGAGATTCTTTGGGCTGAGATATTTTTGTTTGTAGATAAGTTTTAGTATATATCTTTTAGTTTGATTCGGTTGTAATCTCTCCATAATCTTTCTATAACTGTATTAGGAAAGAATTTCGGTTGTAATGTTTTCATAATTGTATTAAAAAAGAATCTTTGTATGATACGAGAATTAGAGATGATCATAAGTTGATCATCAAGTCAAAAAAAGACCCATCATGTGTTGATGAAAGGGAAATGAAAGATGTCATTATGTGTGGATGATATTCAAGTCAAGAACCCGGACTTGAAGTGAAGATGTGTGTCATCAAGCTTCAAGAAGATGTGCAAGGCAAAGGTATGACCGGCTAGGCCTAAGGATGTGTTCCTAGTCTTTTACCGATCTCGGTGTTTGGTTGAAAGACCGGATTGCTAGTATAGGTTGTTGTACTATTAAGAGGGTCTTGTCTAGTAGCTTGAGTTGATCTTGTGTTGATAGCTCGTTGTGCTTGCTCTAGCTCTCGTTAGCATATTGCCAATATTTGTGAATATGTTTTGCAAATAGTTGAGGCTCATGTTTAATCCTTGTAACATGTTACTTTAGTTTGTGAATGTGTTTTGCAAATGGTCTTAGTCCATGTAGCATATTCCTTATGGTGTGATTCTAAAAGTTGGCAAATGTGTTTTGCAACTTGTTGAGAATCTTGCCTTTAACCCTTGTTTGCATCGCGCATCAATTGGCAAATATATTTTACAAATTGAGTTGAAGCAAAATGCAAAATCCTTGTTTTTCAGTCTCTGACGGTTTGATCGCAGGCTGCTGGCGGGATGATCGCAACCGGTCGAAGACCTTGTTGAATAGTAGTCGAAGACCTTGTTGAACAGTGGTTGAAGACCGTGTCATGAACAGTGGTCGTAGACCGTGCCATGAACAGTAGTCGTAGACCGTGTTGTGAACAGTGGTCGAAGACACTGGTCGTAGACCTGGTCGAAGATCGTGTTGTGAACAGTGGTCGAAGACACTAGTCGAAGATGACCACACTGGTCGAGACAGTGGTCGAAGACACTGGCCAAAGACAGTGGTCGTAGACCTGTTCGTACACAGTGGTCATAGACTTGTGTGTTCATAGACACTGGTCATAGAACAGTGGTCGTATACACTGGTCGTAGAACAGTGGTCGTAGATACTGGTCGTAGACCTTTATGGTCGTGGATCAGCGTGGTTGTAGACACTGGTCATAGAACAATAGTCGTAGACCTATTCGTGGACTGTGGTCGTAGACCTGCGTGGTCGTAGTCACTGGTCGAAGACGTTAGTGGTCGTAGACCTGTTCGTGAACAGTGGTCGTAGACCTTCGTGGTCGTGGACCAGTGTGGTCGTAGACACTGGTCGTAGAACAGTGGTCCTGGACATTGTTTGTGAACAGTAGTCGTAGACCTGCGTGGTCGTGTACACTATGGTAAACAGTAGTCGTAGACCTGTGTGGTCGTAGACCTGCGTGGTCATGAACACTATTTGTAAACAGTGGTCATAGACCCTGGTCGTAGACCTGTGTGGTCATAGACCTGTGTGATCGTAGACCTGGTCGAAAACCTGTTTGAGGACCTGGTCGAGGACCAATCGGTATGACCGCATTCCTTGAGCGGAACTACCGCACACCAGAAGTTCGAACTTTTGTTGGCGGTAGATATTTTCCAGAGAGACGCCATGTCGACGATCAAGATGTCGATCTTACGAAAAGAATAGGAGAGAATGACGTGGAAATTCTGGGGAGATAATGAGACTGCTCTTTTATTAATATGAATTAGAATTTACAGGGAATGCCTTCTGACTAGATGGTGAACTACTCCTGTTTACACTGAGAATACTATTTGTTATGCTACAATATCATACTTAAAATACAAATCTAATGTCTATGCTTTAGTCCGATCCGAGGCTCCCTTACTCCGTCCATGCTTCATCTTTAAATAGCTCTTGAAGGGGTGGCAGTTACTTCTGGAGAAGACGTCTGTTGTGAAGCGTCGCTACTGGTCGGAGTGGGATGACGGTTGATGGAGAATCAACCGTTTGGCGGTTGTATGCTTGTGAGATACTCAACCGCATGGTGGTTGTTCATTAGTGTTTCAGGATAAGAAACATCGTGTGGTATGAAATATGCGCACGTGTTCCACTCATCACACGGTAGAGAATATACCTGGAATCAATTCCAAACATCAGTTCATACCCTGTACGAGCAGTTCCCTGGTCGAAGGTTAGGCACAGGACCTCGTCCGACTTGGGTACCCATTGTGTAACCTCTGGAATCTCTACGATCAATGAGGTCGTGAACTTCAAGGGTTACGACCATGAAGACGTATGGTCTTTTATGTATTAAAAATAATACATAGAGGTTTTAATCCTCGTCAACTAGCCTCCGAACTTTAAATGAATAGGTCGTGTGAACACCTCTCTTCCGATGAAGTCGTATCGGGCAGACGCTCATTAAATGTAATGACATTTGAAGCGGTCTGTATTCACTTTAAAGTTGAGAACTTGCCTTAAGAATCGAAGAGTTTTTGTGTCCGTTGGACTTTTGGGTAACTCCCAATTGCAGTTAGAAATTCTGAAGCTATAAAAACCCCTTAGTAGACTTTAGGTTTTTACACTTCTTACTTTTCCTCTTCATCTCCTGAGTAAAATTGCCTCCGACCTCTTATTCTTCAACCCTCCTTTCTTTTCTCGTTCAAAAACTCAACCATGTCGGACCAAATTACTAACTGGTCGGCTTCCGATTTGAGCGAGAAGAAACTTGAGAGCTTGGGGAAGATCGGGCTGCTTCCCGACAAGAATCTGATTTCTTGGAGGTCAGCGGCTGGAGAACATTCTCCGAGCAACAAAGATGAGGAAATTCTGGTTTTTCTTGCATATGTCGAATACGGATTTAGACTACCAATTCACTCCTTCCTTCCTACAGTTTTGGAGTATTATGGAGTTGAATTGGCGAATCTTGCTCCCAATGCTATCGCCAATCTCAGCATCTTCATCTATCTCTGCGAAGCGTACTTGGGGATTCCTGTAGATTTGGATCTGTTCAAGTACTACTACAAGATGACGAAGTCTGGGAAGACGATCGGTATGACTGGAGAGTGCACCTTGCGCCTCCATAACGAAAAAGCTGATGAGTACATCTTCATGTACTCAAAATCTACGTGGTCGTCATGGAAGAAAAGTTGGTTCTATATGACGGTCACGAAGAAAGACAGCCTTTATTATTCTGGTAAAAAGACGGTTGAGAATCCGAGATGGCGCTCCTCCATGGAGAAGGAGGGAAAGATAGAAAGATGGGCCGAAGCTATCAAGCTTCTTAGTGTCAAGGGTCTAATATCCTGGCATGTAGTGAAGGATTTTTTCCATGCGCCAGATTAGTCATTTGAAGGTTCGAGCATACCCAATGCTCTGGTATATTGATCGTGATGATACGACCAAACATTCCAAAGAGGGTAAGCTCTGAGTGATTCCGACCAGTTTGTCTATATTAATTGATTACTTCTGTATCCTCAAGTCTCTTGTTTACCTTTACAGACTTTATCTTCTGACGAGATTAGAAGCCGAATCAAAATGATCTGTGCCGGAGAGCCTGGCGACAATGCTAGTTTCCCTCGGATCTTTAACGGTCGTTTCCGCCAAAGAAAGGGCCGAGAGACTTAGAGTAAGACTATCAACTATGCTTTTTTCCTTTGTCGTACATATTATTTCTGATCGGTATACCATAAATCCTCTTTGATGTGTAGTCGGTCGGGTTGAGGATCAACAAGGCCACTGAAAGATGTGAGCCGATTGATGATCTGACCACCCTTACGACCATACAGGATGTCAGCCTTTTAGAGGTAGGTAACCGAACATAAATGTATATTTTTGATAAATGGTTTTCATTGCCTAATTATTTTTGATGATTTATTTAGGCGGTTGTCGTACACTCCAGCAAGGTCGCTAAGGACCTACCAGTCGCTACTGAAGCTACTGTTTTGGAGTTCGACGAATATACACCCACTGATCTGGCGACCAAGGACCTTGTCCTTGGCCAACTAGTCGTCGATATTGCTTCTGATTTTCAATCAGTGGATGTGCAAGATCTAATCAACCCTGCCGGTTCAGAACCGGTGAAGTTGG
Source organism: Ampelocalamus luodianensis (assembly GCA_036346255.1). Lineage (NCBI taxonomy): Eukaryota > Viridiplantae > Streptophyta > Magnoliopsida > Poales > Poaceae > Ampelocalamus > Ampelocalamus luodianensis. The sequence goes on along the minus strand of CM070622.1, from coordinate 16,360,111 downwards.
TTGAGAAGAAAAGGAAAACCAGCGCAACGGATTTTACTCCGATGCGTTACAAGGTTAAACTCAAAAAATCGACCAGGTACATTTAAATGAAGAAGTCATATATATATACATATCTTGAATATTTTTGATATGTTGGAACCTTGATCTTCCTTGCTTTCTTCTTTTGTAGATCTTCTGGTGTTCCAGTCGTCTTCGACCAGAACACTCCTAAGGAAAAGATTCCTGGGGAAGAGGTGGTCATGGAGGTTCCTGATCAGGACACTCCTCAGGCTAAGACTGTAGAGGATAAAGTGGTTGAAGAAGCCCCTAGCAGGTATCGGTACCGACATCTCCTCAGGAACCACTAGTGATTCTCACTCCGTCTCCGGAGGTAGTCATCCCTGGAGATCCCCAACAGGTTCCACCTCCCCTTGTAAATACTCCCCAGGCTAACAAGTTCTCTTTTTCCCCACGATTTATCGAGGATAAGGAACTTGACGAGGCCTGTGGAAAGATATCGGACCATCAAGTTGAGATGGGTCCAGATATGATTTTTGCCGAATATAATGACGTGGCAATTCGGGTAAGTGTTTTATGACCATCTTTATAACTCTTTCTTTTGAAGTTTCTTTGAAAACTTATCAAAGAAAGAGACTTATTTTTGTAGCACATGGTCGAGAACTACGCTATGGTCGGAGGGCTGACTCAACGAATAAAAAATCTGGAGCAAAAACACTCCGATTTGAGAAGTGATAACTTTTCTCTTTTAACTTGTCTTCTTATATTTTATCACCATGTCCCCCTTTGTAACTAAATTTTCTCTCTTTATCATATTTGATAGATTTAGAGAAAATTAAAGAAGAGGTCGTGGCTAAGAAAGCCATGATAATAAAACTTAAAGAAGAAAACCAAAATAAAGACCGATCGATTGCGCATGCAATGATCAGACAAAAGGAGGTTTTCGGCTCTTGTGAGAAAAGATCAAAGGTAACTAGTTGTAAACTTGACCAGTATTCCATGACTCCAATTTAAAGTGTATGTTGACTCTTTTTTATCCACTCGTTCAGAGAAAAAACTCAAGCGCTTGAACGAGCGTAAAAAACTCTCGAGTTTGAGCGTGGCCAAGGGGATGAATTTGATGAGAGTCTTGAAGACAAAGTCAAGAATCTGAACAAGATGCTTTTCGACCTGGCGTCGGGAACGCAACTGCCCATTCTAAAAGACCCTGCGGAGAGAATCAATTTTCTTGGCCATCAACTCGAATATCTCAAGAAAGTGATAACACTCTTTCGAGAGAACCATGCCAGGACGATGAAGGAAGCTATTGCAAATGGAGTTAGTGTTGCCTTGTCAAAACTAAAGACTTCCGACCCCTCTGTCCGTCTTGGAGCTATTGAAGAAGACTTCGACTGCTCTGAAGATGAAGCAACAAAACTTCACGAGAAAGTGAGGCCTCTCGGAGAGAAAGTTACGGAGGAAATGGAAGTCGGATCTCCATCACGCAGCGACCAGTCCGGTGATTCTAACAAGTAGATGGATGTAAAATTTAGACTTTATAAATGAAACTTACCTTTTATCATCAACTAAGTTCTTGTTTTGTCTTATCAATGTTATTAAATACTCATATATTTCCTAGCCCAAGAAATTAGTAGATGAACTTTACTAAAGAAGTAGTAGACCAAGAAATTGAGCAATAACTACGACCATGGTATATGTGCTGATAATGTTTGTAAAAAATGATCTAGTGAATACTAGGAAATCATGTGGTTGGAACCGGTTTATGATTTTGACTAGTCTAGATCTTGTCCATTATCGAATCATTGTGAGATACCACACATAGTCTGAAGATATAACAAGACTAGCTTTGATGAGAAGAAAGTATGCAAAAAAATGTATGCAAAAAAGAAATGATAAGTACCTTTGTTTATATAAATTATTCGAAACTGGTCGTAATGAATCTCAAGAATTGAAGATTTGTAAAATATTTTGCGAAACGTGCTCATGCTCAAGTCCGACTGGTAGCGAGGATCGTAGGAAAAGGACCGTCACTAGGAAGCTCCTTCTAGTGGGCAGGACCACGTACAGAGAGGAGAGACTTCGACTAGGAGACTTTCCATATTCCGACCAGTAGCCAAACAAGAGTAGAACATAATGTTGAAATAGAATAGTAATCTTTGAATTCTCGAGGAATAACAAAACCATATAAATTGTCTGAGTTGTGGTCCTTATACTCATATGTTTCTTTGAGAAAAGAGTATGTGGTCGTGCGTGGGAATCATTGAAGCAATGATCACGACTAAGACCGGTGTGGCATTTGATAATTAAGTCAACACCAATGAGTAATGGAGATCCCTCTTGGTTTTTTGTAAAGGGATATCGGAGAGAATGAGTGTCTTCTCCGACCAATCATCAAAACAATAATGGTATAGGACCATTAGCAACAAACAATAATTATAAACAACCATACTTATCATTGAAAAGGAAATGCATCTTTATTGAAATATGAAATGAAATAAAAAAATTATACAAAGAACTTACACAATTGATTAATATTCCAAGAATTAGATAAGATTTGCCCGTTCAACATAGCTAATCGTACCAAACCTGGTCGGGTGACTTCGACCACAGTGTATGGACCTTCCCACTTGGGTGAAAGTTTGTTGCGACTCGTTTGGTTCTGAATTTTTCTGAGAATCAGATCACCTACAGTTAGGCTACGAGGTTGCACTTTACGACTGTGATACCGACGCATGGCTTGTTGGTAGATCGCTGATCGTATTAAGGCTTGATTTCGTTGTTCTTCAAGGAAATTGATGTCATCAAGTTGTCGTTCACGCTGATCATTTTCAGTAAAACAATCAGTCCGAGCAGAACCAATTTTTAGTTCTGGAGGAAGCATGGCTTCAGCCCCATAAACAAAAAAGAATGGTGTTTCACCGATCGCATGACTAGTTGTGGTACGAACGGCTCATAACACAGAAGGAAGTTCTTGAACCCAAGCCCCTGACCATGTAATTAACTGGTCGAAAACTCGTCGTTTGATTCCTTGCATTATGATACCATTGGCTCGCTCAACTGCTCCATTACTCTGTGGATGAGCAACAGAAGCGTAATGTATCTTGATACCTAGGTCGTCACAGAATTCCTGAAAATTATTACTCGAGAACTGGGTATCGTTATCCGTGATTATACGACTGGGTACACCAAATCGTGTGATCATGTTTTTTGTGAGAAACCTCTTGGCATCCTCAGTTATAATTTTCAAAACTGGCTTGGCTTCGATCCATTTAGTGAACGTGTCAATCATGACGAAAAGGAACTCAAAACCCCCGAGTGCTCTTGGGAAAGGTCCCAGAATGTCTAGTCCCCTGGTTGCAAAAGGCCAAGAAAGATGAATTGTTTGCAAAGCTTGGTCCGTATCAACACCTCCCATGGACTATAGCATGGGAGCAGATGGTGCACACAGAGTTCATATACGAGTAGAGGTCGTATGACGTTTAGACTTACCGTGAGTACTTGGAGTGGTACATACCACAGATGCGCACCAGGTTCACTCATCCTCCGTCGGAGCATCCAGAGCATGTTACGCATGAGGAGAGGCTGTTGTTCGGCTTCGAATGACACTGAGCTCCGCGGCGTGATGACATTGTAAAACACTCGTAGTTTCTCCTGACTTCCAACATGATATTGTTAGTGCTTGTTACTTAACAGCTTTTTTGTGTCCATGCAGTTCGACCGGGCCCAGCGGATCGTAGACATAGGAGAGTCTACCTCTGCAGGGGCGGTCACACCATTCAATGGCTTCTTAGGCTGGTAAAGTCCATGTACAACAATGCCAAGAAGATTATCAATAACTTGAGTTGTGAGGAGTGGCGACATCCTTCGAGCTGCTCACCGAGTGGACCGACCTAGCTTCCCGCCTAGGTCGGCATGGCCTACTGAGTCCAATGGTCATCCTAGCATTCCCCGTCGGTCATCCGCATTGTGGATTAGTGAGGTACGTTGTGTTCAATTTATGTCCTAATCATTGAATTTGTCTAACGTTGTGCTAACCTCATTCAATTTTCCAGTCGCACGTCCATGGGGATGCATCACTGGTGCGATCACCGTCTGTACACCCATCCATGGATGGAGGACACACGAGAGGCATAGTGAGTTCATGATAATACAAACTTGTTGTGTTGTTATTGTAGCTCATTGTACTGACTTGAACCTTTTTTGCAGCACGGTATTCCTCCACCATCATCTACACAGGTCCAGCGAGAAGGAGCGTACTCCCATGGTAGGGTATGTGCCACGTGAATGCCTACTTTGATTCATATTGCATTATTGTTTGTTACATCATACTATTCGTTGTTACATACTAACACAACCTTTTTAACCAAGTTGGGACCCATGGTGGCGCCGACTCAACTGATGAAGAAGCGGCCTTCCCAGCTACTCCCTTGGAGGAGTACATGATAACCGGAATTGCACTGTACCACACAGGGTGCCCCTAGCCTATAGTCATCAGTACCACGACCAGTTCGGAGGCGCATACCACGGCGTGCACACCAGTACGTTGTACCAGTACGGCCAGAGCTCCGCTAGCCTCGTGGCGGGTAGTACATCATAGCACCACGACTAGAGCTCCGCCACACCTAGGGTTGTTGGTACGTCATACCAGCACGGCCAAAGCTCCATCGGTCCCATGGCGGGAGGTACATCGTACTAGTGGGGCCATGGCTCTAGGGGATTCTTACATGGTTGGGTTTATGATCTGCTTCAAGGTGGTGACCAGATTGGCCAAACTCGGCTTGTTGGAGCACCTTAGCCCACTCAACAATCTCCCTACATTCTTCTCACGAAGACGTGCTCTCGGACCGGTTGACGTACACCATAGGTCAAATTGCACACATGACGATGTCGTGGACGCAACAATCACAAGGCAGCTCTGACGAGTGATCCATATTGTATCCAATAATGTAGCATTGTACTTCTTTGCATCATGCATATACTCAGTTTGTATCACTCCGTATGTGATCAGATTGTATCCAATATCTAGGTTGCATGTTGTTTTAAGCGCTATGTATGAACTTTCCACCTTTTGCATGTTCTTTGTATCGTGTGTGTACTCAGTGGACCCAACATTCCCAGACTGAAAAGACAACACCAACCCGCACCAGATTTTCTCAGTGAGAAGACAACACTCACCAGCCATCCCACCTTTTCAGACAAAATTGACCACACTCTGCCATGCCATCTTTTCAGACCGAAATGACAACCTGCCCAAGCTTTTCTCATTAAGTGGACATCTCTCACTAGTCATCCCACCTTTTCAGACTAAATTGACCACACCCTGCCATCACACCTTTCAGAGCGAAATGACAACCCACAACAGCTTTTCTCAGTGAGTGGACATCACTCACCACCCATCTTACCTTTGCAAATTGAATTGACCACACCTTGCAATGACACCTTTTCATACCAAAATGACAATCCGCACTAGCTTTTCATAGTGAGTAGACATCACTCACCAGCCATCTCACTTTTTCAGACCGAATTGACCACACCTTGCTAGCCACCTTTTTAGAAACAAATGACAGCTCGCACCAGCTTTTCTCAATGAGTAGACACCACTCACCAGAGCTTTCTTGTGTATATAGATTCCCTTGTGGATGTGAGTGCATCACTATTTACCATAATTTACCCCCTCAACACTACACCCTAGCCTCTTATAAAACAGGGGTACACTCCTGTTGGCACTACTTTTATACGTATTTCATACTCTCCTACAATGCCATTTTCTGCTATATGCATAACTAATGCTACGTGTTGTGCTACTAACCATCCATTGTCGAGGAATACATGCAAAAGTGTTGTATTGCAAGAAAACATGACTTTTTAGGTGCTTTACATGCCAAATCCTCTCATTTGGAAAAGTTCACTCCTGAACTGGCAAATCGACTAATTCTGAAGATCCACTCCATGAGCTTTCAATGGTTAAGACATTTTCAAATCCCAATTTGGAGGCTCTCAAGAAGATGCTCTCATCAAAATGATCGAAATGCATATATCATTTGTCCAATTTGTAGTTCGGACAAAAAATGCATGATGGAAACACCAACCCTTCGATGGGCCAGCGACATGATGATGTGGAGGATTGCTACGCACACGCCAATTTCTGAGGATAAATCATTGGCAGGACTCATAATTTTGTAGGGAAACCTATTCCCTTGCTTCCGAATGATTCCACACAATTCTTGAAGAAAGGAAAGCAAAAGAGATAAAGAGATTGGGAGATTCCATATTTGCCTCGCCAAGAAACATGGCAGAATTTGTCTATCAAATTGCAACATGATTTTTGCGACTGAAAGGCTTCAAATGGAAAAATGTATAACTACAAAGTAGTAGACTGCTTCGCGTAGTCCAATTTAGAATACTCATTGACCTAATTTGCTATTCTGATGTGTGAGATATGGACCCCACAAGGTAGGCTGCGTAGAGAATCAGAGTCTACAACAGAGTTAACTTACAAGGCAAATTTGACAACGAAGATGGAGTTTTCATAAAACCTCCACAAGTCGAAAGTTGAAGTCCTCTGAATTAGCTAAATGGGAAAATTAATCACTCAATTATGAGTTCTTAGGCTTATTGCTTTGTGCCTAGCTATCTTTTATTGAAGTCGGATCAAATTTATCCCTCATATTCATTTACTCTGGGTAGTTCGATGAAAAATAGATTGTTGAACCCTATGCGAAGTTAGTCCATTCTCTGTGGATACAATAACCTTGGAATACTCTGGGTGAAAAGCTACAATTGACTCGTGCTCTTGCGGTTACATATGATTTCTCCCAGTCAGTGTCAACAACTCCACCACCACAGCCAACACTCCACTCCAACTAATTTCGCACAGCAGGGACAAAGGAGGGAGAAGAGAGGTAGAGGAGATCCATATGTCAGGCATGGAGATGTCAGGCTACGTGGAGATGATGCGGAAGCGAAAGTGGATTGCTGGGAAGATGGGAACCTATCGGATCATTTGATGAAGAATGCACCTGTACCACCAGAGTTTCCACACCCGCAGTGCGACTGCGGTAACCATCGATAGTTGTCATAAATATGCTTAGCCATGCTGGATTGTACGATGGACTCATTCACCTGATCCGATGGACTCATTCACCTGATCAACTATGATAAATTGACTTAATAAGATATAGAATTGTGGTGCGATGTTACTCTTAAAAATTTATTGTGTCATGGCACGGGATATCATTGGTTTTGGTTGAACAAAATGATCAGACGAATGATTGTGCAGTAAAGGGGGTGTGGGTAGCCCATTTGGGATGAGGTTGTCTCGCCTGAGTAAACACTAAGGGCTTAACTTGGTGCGCCATTGAACTGGATCACATCGTACAACCACTTGTCTAGTATGAGATGGACCTGGCTGATTAATTTGCAATGTCTTGACTTTGATTATGCCATGTGGTGGTGTGAGGGGTCCACGAGGGATGAGAATGCTCACATGGAGCAAGAGGGGGGGCCGATTGGGTGCGATGTCCATCAGTGGTGAAACCTTAGCGGGCAGAACTGGGTTAAGATAGAGCTTTGTAAAGGTCTTGTGATAATCACTTAGTCGCACGCCTATAGAAGCGTGTCTTGGCCGACATATTAAGTTGATTATCTCTTGTGAATAAAGTTGTACAACCTCTGCAAAGTGTTAACATTGTTCAAATAGTTGTGTCCCTAGATATGAACAATGTATGGGGATTTCACACGAGGTATAGACATTTCATAAAGTGTCGGTATGGTGGAATGGTTGGGAAGTGAACGGGTAATTCACTGGTTGTTTCAAAGTAATTATTTACTTTATTTACTATATTTTTCCAATTATGCTTTACAATCTATTTATTGTATTTACTGTCAACATTTCTTCCCTACGACTTGCATGAATATTAATTGCAAAATAACAACACAACTATTCCTTTATTTATGTCTTGTATGAATATTAATTGCATATTGTTCTCTACAACTTGTTGAGTACTCTATGTATTCACGATTATATATATTGTTGATCAGTTGCTGATGAAGAACCAGATAACTCAAAGTTCTACGAATAAGAGTATTTTGAAGATTATGCGAACTAGGATGTGTTCCTCACCCGATTGCATGTGGGCATGCCTGATGGCTACTACGAGTTGTTTTATTTTCCGCTGCGAAAGTTCTATTTGTTTCTTAAGCCATGTGTGGCAAATTATGTAAACCTTGACTATAAGGTCCGCTGCTACTGTTAAATAATAATTTGTTTTTTTTTCTTAGCTATTTTATTGTATGGATATGATATTCATCGATATTATATTATGTGAGTTAGCTACTAATTTATGAGACTAACTCAGAATACACAGATAGTTCGAATTTGTATATTCGGATCCTGACACCTAATTTTCATGGGTAGTAGCGCAATGGATCCGAGTTACTCCCTCCGTATTCAAATATTTGACAATTTTAACTTTACTATTCAAACTTTGACCATTAATTCTTTAGCAGTAAATATGTAAATACTTATAGATATACAATATCATTAAAATATTTTTGTGATAAATCCAACTATATGATTATCATCTTCGTAAACTAAATATTTTTAAAATTATGATTGATCAAAATTTGAATAGTAAATCAAAGTTGCCAATTATTTGAAAATGGAGGTAGCAGCTTATATGTTTTAATCTTTCTGGCAAAAAAAAGTTACAGGTCGCGCAGCTTTTTGTATGGCTCCGCCGTTGTCAGTCTGCATTTCTCCCGAATGTAGTCCCCGTCAAGCCATGAAATAATAATAATCGGACCAACAGGCAACAAGAGAGCACTCGATTTGCTGGGCTTGGAAGGTAAGTTTTTTTGCGGATCATAATGGCCGTAATCCGCCCAAAGATAGCCGATGATTGGGTTATCAGATGTAAAGTGTGAATCGCAAAAGAGAGCAAGAGAGAGAAAGAAAGGAAATAAAGAAAAAAAGATGTAAAGTGTGGATCCAAGAGTCCAACGCTTGCTAATGCGTGTACGGCAACTAATTTGACATATACAGTGGAATTATGATTTTTGCAAACCAATAACTATGGGTTGCTGCCGTGTTGCACTTTCATGCTCACTCTAACTCTACCTAAAAGGCTAAAACAAGACACAAATTTAAAAGCTACAATTATACCAGAACTTCCATAGAAAAAGAGTTTAGACCAAAATAATATCCAACTGAAAATAATACAGTACAATCTACCTGCTACTATATAAAGGCACATTCACCAACTGTTTTATCGAACACTTCAAAACTGCAGAAGATTTTGAGGCCGAACTAGCACTTTCTATATTTCTGTGAAGAAACAAGAGTAAGAGCACCTGTCCTTTGGAACAGCCAAATTCTCATAAAAGTACAAGTATCTCTCAAGCAAATAAATGTAACTTGATAAGACACGACGTAATTATTTTATTTTGACAATGTTTCAAAGTTCTGCACCAATCACTCTCGAATGTACCGTCACGAAGAAAAGTTCCACAGCAGACGATAACATTATTTGTTTTACGAGAAAATTGGACAGTAGGTATGCGAACTTTGCATGTTGTGCTACTTAGTTTTTTAAATTTATATTTTCCTTTTGTCAGGCCTTAAACTTGTGGTATCGTGCTACTTATCTCACTGAACTTGTATTTTACTTTCTCTGCCTCTTAAACTTACGATATCGTGCAGCTTAGCTATCAGAACTTGCGTTGAAACGAAGTTCATTGGATATGATGCTGCCGACTTCGCCCCCGTTGAGTCCGGTGGACTCGTCGTTACTCTGTTCCGATCGTGTTCATCGTCCTCGTCACCTCACGCCAACAAAAGCGGATTCTTCAGGTCCGAATACACCGTGCTCGCGTCTTTGCCGGAGATTCACCGTCGCAGCTTGCAGCCACTCTCGCCCTTGCCTCCTCTGAGTCGGCTATGAAAGAAAGAAGTACATTTTTAGTGTCAGACTAGGGCAACGTAGTTCTCTCTCACAGTAATTTGCCAGCTCAGCCTTTGCTGTTAGCAAATGGTCAAATGAACTTCGTGCAGGGTGAGTAGCTTCTACTATGGCACTGGGAAAGTACTTCTCTCTCACACACAGTCGACTCAGAGAGGGCGAGGGGAAGGCGGCGGCGGCAAGCTGCGACGGTGGCGCTCCGGAGAAGACGCAAGTATGGTGCTTTCTCGGGCCCAAAGAATCCGTTTTTGTTGGCGTGAAGTGACGGAGACAATGAACACGATCGGAACGGGGAGGCAACGAGTCCACTAGGCTCAGAGAGGACGAAGTCGCCGACATCACATCCGACGAATTTCGCTTCAACGTAAGTTTAGAGAGCTAAGTAATATAACCTCGCAAGTTTAGGTGATTGAGAAAATAAAATACAAGTTCAGAGAGCTAAGTGGCACAACTTCGCAAGTTCAGGGACCTATAGTGCAATTTTCTTATTCTTCATTAGGTTTGTAGGACTTGTTTGGTAGAGCTTCATATTCTGATTCTTCTGTTTCTACCCTTAGTTCTCCAAGAATCCACTACTCTGGGACTCTGGAGCTATCAGAGAAAAGTTTTGGATAGAAGGTTGGCTCTGAATTCAAGAATGAGAGGATTGCATGCAAAATGTCTATACTAGCCATAGTTTTAGCACATGTATATTGTTTTGTATATATTACTAGCTTATTTATGTGGTTCCTTTGTACGTTATTATTTTGAACATTACTAAAAAAATTAAACCTTTCTAGCCAAAAGTATTTAAAATTTTGGACATGAACTCAGCAAATTTTCATATTATCATTCAACATGAACGTGAACTTGGCTATCCACTCGACCTAACATTTTCAATCCACCACAAAAGTGCATAAACAATAAATATAATCATAAACAATAAACATAATCATTGTAACATGTTTTTCATCGATACGGCTAGTTATGAAGAACACATCCTCAATAGTGACTGTACCACGACCACATGTTCTCGTCGCAAACTGCAAGCGAAGTTGAGCTCTGTTTACCTGCCAATACTCGCACATTAAAGGCTCTTTTTCACAAAAAAAAAAAAAAAAAAAAAAAAACTGATCGGATCATAAGGTCATAGTTAATAGGTTTACACCAGCTGTCTATAATCTGCCACGTAAAATTTAAGCTGATGTGTATGAAAAAGAATAAAAAGAGATAAATGTGTTGTCTATAATCCTGTAGCCGATTGTAAGTCGACTGTATCATTAAAACCAAAAAGGCTATCTAACCATATTTTTTAGATCTACAGCAGTTGTCTGTACCATTATAAATATCCTAAGTTATCCAAAGATAGAGATAGACAAGTGATTTCTTCATTGAGTATTTTTCCTTTTGTTTTGCAAATTTCTTTCATAATCAAAGAGTAGTGTACAACGCCCATTATGAGACGAACATGACCAGCGAAAGCACATCATTCATCTTTCCGACCCAATTTCCTCACAACCCCATTCATCTCTGCGTCCTAGTCAAATTTTCTGATCAAAACAATCAAAGCAACATGATGAATTTACAGTCTTGTCTTGACCAAGTCAAGAAATAAAACAGTAACGAAGCAATTATTATGACTGAAAATTATTCAATCAAAGAACCAAGAAGACGGTTCTGACCCAAAAAAAGTTCAATCTCGACCGTATACATTGGAGCTGTTCAACCACCGGAACTCGCTGCCCGGGAAGATCCCGTCGGGGCTCTTGTAGGAATTTTGGGAATAATCATGTGTCTCCTTTGGTATCTTTATTTTTTTATTTATAATGTCAAATATTACAAATTACTCTAATATAACTCGTATATGACTTGGACTCTTATCTATAGTCTAATATCTCCAACACTCATCCTTAAGATAGGCATGAGATAACAACCATATCTATTTTGTTACATATTGCAATACCATTTCTAGTATTTACCAAACTTACTATCGATTCTATAACTATATCATCACAAAGATCAAAAGTTGTTCACCACCAATACTATCAAGGATATCACCAAATCTATATCCACCATCTACCAACTGCTCTGACCACAACATCATCTTCCTCTACCCTCGTGCCTCAGCCAACCCCAGTCTCCACCATCTCAAACCACACACCCCCAGTCTCAGCCTTTACCACCTCTACCTCTGTCACATACCATTACGTCTGATTCTAGTCCCAATCCTTTTCCAGACATCTCTAGCGATACTATCTCCGACATTCATACCAATACCATCACCGTCGTAGCCGCTCGACATAACCTCCACTGGAGCTACAACCAACTCGTGCTTTGTCATCACCACCATCGAACTTACCTCCACCAATTCTACTATTAGCATAACCACCAAAGTCACCACCTGAACAGCCTTCTCCTCCTGTCTTCCATGTCTTGTCGTAACCTTCGATACTGTTACCACCAAGTAACACAGCAGCTAGAACTCTCAGCAAGCACACCATCCTCTCTCTACTTTCCCCAACACAGCACACGCAGTCACATCAGATCCTCCACAGATCCCACCAGATCAAATCCTCCACACCAGATCAGATCGTCAAAGTTCCACAATGGATCATATCCTCCACACCGGATCAGAAGATCCTCCACCTTCGAATCACCCATAACAGATCAGATCCTCCACACCGGACCCAAGATCCATACCAACACCACACCAGATCCACCCACGCCAGATCACTAGATCCCCTTCTTTTTTTTTTTCCTCTTTCCTTTTTTCCTTTTTTTTTTCTTTTCTTCCCGCATGCCTTCACCTATGTGCCTTCCCTCTCTCTTCTTCCTCCACCGAAGCACCTCTGCAGCTCTCGGCCGAGCCGGCCACCTCTTCACAGACGCCGCCGCTTCTCCACAGGTCGTTGCGCCCTGCCCTCGATGCACCGCCCTCGACCTCGACTTCCTCGCCCGCGCGCGCGCCCGGATCCGTCCACCGGCCGTCGGATCCCTTCTCCTCCACCACCGACACACTCCTCTTCCTCTCCACCTCCTGATTCCAGCACCAAGATTCTCTCCCTCGAGGGCTTCTTTCCGCTGTCATGCGCTTCCTTCTCCCCTCCTCTTTCTCTACCTCTGCTCCGCCAGATCCCTTCTCCACCACTGACACCTCCTCCTCCTTCCAGCCAAGTTGGCTGGAACGCCTTCGCCGCCTCCTACACCACCGTCTATCGCCCTTGGCTAGCCCGCACGCAACCCGGCCGCCACCGGTCCGCTCTCGTGCGACACGGTCGCGGAGGACCACGCACGATGGGACAGCGGCTGTCGGTGGATTGACCGAGGAGCGATGGCGACGACGATTTCGAGGTAAGGATTTGCTCATGTTAAGATTTGGGATGGATTGGCTCTGATACCAAGTAGAAATTTCGGGAATAATCGTGTGTCCCTCTTGGGATCCCCATACCTTTTATTTATAGTACCAAATATTACATATCGACTCTAACACAACTCGTATACGACTTGGACTCTTACCCTATAGTCTAATATCTCCAACAGCTCTTCAACTCGTTGTTCGACTTGGAGGCCGATGCGGAGGGAGGGGGGAGGCGGAGACAGGGGAGGCCGACGCGGAGGGGGGAGGGGTAGCCCGCGCAGAGGGGGCGGCGAGGAGCTGCAGGACGACGGCGGGGACACTCGGGTGCGGCGAGGATGGGGCCGACGGGAGGCGCAGCGGCGAGGGGGTCAAGAGCAAGGCAACAGGATTGCGAAACGAGGGGGGAAATGAGGAAAAACTAGATTTATATGTAGTGGCAAAAATTTAAGAGGCATTTTGGTAACCGAGAGGTTGATTCTTGCGGTGAGGTTGCCTAAAGTCGCTCGCATTTTTCTATTGCGGTACAGCTCCAATTCTGAGGTGATTCTAATTCTAAAAAAATCAAAGGAGTTGGAGCGTTTAGCTAGACTCCGACTGCTCCGGTTGAAAATTTGAAAACAAAAGCCCGACCAAACAGACCCTGGGAAGCGATGGCAGTTAAAGGAGAATAATAAGCCCAGCCAACTAGACAATAGGATCCCCTTGAATTCTGCTCGGTGAAAATTAAGCATGCGAGATGCGACCTCACGTATTTTTCACAAAATTGTGCCATACGCAACAATGTCACACAATAAACGACTACTAAATAAGTTGTCTAATCCAAAGTCCAAAGCATGCACTTCTAATTATAAATTTGCTGCAGTAAACCTACCATAAATGGTAGTCTTTTCGATCCAGTGACATCTCATTAGTGATCCATAGGTGCTACAGTTTGACAATAGATTGATATATAAACACAGCAGTATCTCGGAAGATGCTCAAGTGGTACATAAATTCTATTCTACATATATATCTCCATGCCAAGTATCTTCGAGGACTGGCACAGGGGGCAGCAGCTCCGCTTGCTCTCGCACTCTTTGCATAGGCAGAGATGCCGACAAGGCAACAAGAGCATGCATGCCTCTCTTGATTTACAGACCCTACAAGCCGTCAAATCCTCGGGGTGCCTGTTCTCCTTCGATATCAGTTGCAAATTGACGGCCCCACCATTGCAACAGGATGCTGTGTCATCTACCTCGCTATCACCACAACCTTCTTTGAAATCCTTGCTTTGATGGGCGCATACCTGTTCCAAGTTGTACTTGAGTGCATTAATCATGCTCTCATTGTACTTGGCCCTTTGCTGCCATGCACCAACTTCCACTGCCAACTGTTTAATCTGGTCCTCAAGTTCAGAGTTCCTTTTGTTAATGTTCTCCACTTCTGCCTCTTTATCCCGTATTTTTCGGAGTATCTTGTCCTCAACAGAGGCCAGGGCTTCGAATTGCTTTGCCTGAACTTTCTCCAATATAGACTGCCTCAGCCGCTCACTCTGCCAGTAAAACAAATTTAGTTAGAACACTAAAATATTGTGAAATAATTAATACCAAGCTTACCTTTTTTAACAGTATTGCAGTATTAATTCTAATGATATCTGTCACGAACCTTAGTTCATAACAAGGCAAACACCGCTAGGAAGAATGTCAGGTAGTGTCGGTTTGGTGGGATGAGTCGTGAGTGATAAAACCGTAGGAGGGAGACTAGATTAATTCATCTTTTTTGCTCGATTGATAATGGTTACATGCTATCTTTTTATAGAAACAACCCGACTTATCTCTAAAAAACAATCTCTATTTCTAAGGAAACCTATCTCTATTAGATAGAATATATCTCTAAAGAAGTAAACTCAACCAACAAAGATACTAGCTATTTTTATTTCTATTTCCCAATTACTAATGCACCTACGGCCCGGCACAAACAGTGCATGGTGCTACAGTACCAAACAAACAGCGCATGGTGCTACATGAACAGTGTCCCACGCGTGACGATATCAGATGTTCAACCCAAACCCATCCATAGTCCATATTGGGAACAAAGTGTAGCCATTAGGACTGAATGTACTTGTTTATCAGGGCCTGCAATACTTGCTCCTCTACCAAGTGCATCTTTTTCTTTTGATGTTCCACTAGCTCCTTTACTTTCTCTGGTTTCTTTTGGGGAATTGTAAAGGTTTCCTATTACCAACATCATTTCAACAGAATAAATAAATGTAGACAGGTATTATTTAATTCGTTACGCATGATCCTAACTGATATGTCACTGGCCGGAGAAACTTTCTTTCGTCATGTAGACACAAACTGGATCATGTCGCTGCCAAATAGAAAGTTGACACTTCAGCTGAAGCACATGCAACAAAAGCTTCTCCTCTTTGCTTGGTTAGGTTTACATACAATACCCATACCCTCTTTTTCTTTCTTCCCTTCACTTTGATTATTAAAATATACGATGTGATACTAAAATAAAAGCAAGCTCTACATTCCTATTACCTTGCGATTAATTGCATCAATTAGCTTAATATCCATGTGTTTGATGTGAGCTCACAAGTCATGAAGGAATGGAGTTTAGCGAGTATATGTAAATGAATAATCTGACCAATGTTGAAGATCGGATATCATCGTTTGCAGGTTAATTGATAACTTAAAACTCCAAATTGAAGGAAGCAAATCAAGAATAAACAACTGGAAATTTGTCTAGTCAACTAAAGAAACAAGAGTAAGAACTAAGAACACAGCCAGTATACAGATAAGACCTTGGTTCTATAGTTATTTCATCAAATGAAAACGTGTTGCAGTTTTGATCATTGAACAAGGAGAGGGCATACAGTAATGTAACAGGCAGACCATGTTAACTAAGACAAAAGATGTCGAGCTCCATTTCTACTAAAATTATGTTTCATTTTGCTTGATGTACTAGAGCACTAATGTCTTGTGACACCCTAGTCCATTAGTAGCAAGCCCAAGTGCTCCATGTGTGTAGTGGTGGTAGACTGCTAGTGGGTCAGCCCCACATTGGAAAGTTAATGTGAACTGTACTAGCATATAATGCTTGAGGGTTCAAACGTAGTAACTTTTGAGCGAAGCAAGATGAAAGCCCAAGTTGCTAGGCATGCGTAGGTCTGTCCCGCACGGCAGTGTAAGGGCCGGGCTTTAGTGCATTTTGGGCCCTAGGGTGATGCTACACGTATATGTCCAACCACTTCATCCCTGGACAACGGTCTATCAGAAAGGCTACGTGTCTACTGGCATCACCGTATTAGGTTTGACCTCGTGCAAGATAGCAACCGATTAGGGAAATTAGATGCTAGACTATGTTGTCACGGCGACAAGGCGAGGCGAGGCGCTCCGGAGGTGCCAGGACGAGCATCTAGGCAATGATTAGACGATGTGTTAGACGATGTGTTTATCCAGTGAAAACACTATGGACTACTTGACAGTGGCCATAGAAGATCCTGCCCGCTGCCCAGCAGCCTCTTTACTCCCCCCTTACTCCCGACTCAGACTGCAGCTCCCAGGCTGCAGCTCTCTCTCTCTCTCTCTCTCTCTCTCTTATCACATGGAGCTCATCTCCCTCCAAACTCTACTGCTTCCCTCTCATCCCCTCTCTCCCAATCAGCACAGCGCGCAGATGATGCCCGACTGCAACTCCCCGGCTCCCGGAGCTGCGCCTCCGTTGCCTGACGGGCCGCCGTCGCCCAGATCTGCGCCGTCGTTGCTCGGTTGCGCCTCCCTGTGCTCCCGTGCGCCCAGCTTCGCCTCCCCTGCCTCGGTCGCGCCCCGCCGCCCGGATCTACGCCGTCGTTGCCCAGAGCCACGCCTCCGTCGCCCGACGGGCCATCGCCACCCAGATCTGCGCCACCTTCACCCGGATGCGTCTCCCCAGTGCTCTCGACCACGCCCCAAGCTCGCCTAACTGCTACGACCTAGGCGACGCCTTGATAACATAGATGCTAGATTGGACATAAAAATGAGGGAATTACTTCAGTACCCCACCTAACAAAATTGGCAAAGATCTTAAAGCATAAGTGGTTATTAAAGAGTACGAGAAAAAATTCTGCAATATTGGTAATTAGTGAGGTTTCCATTATTCAAAATCTGCCTCCAAAACCAGCGTGTTTACCCCTCTCTGACCAAGACACTGAAAAGGTAAAATCAGCGCTCCAACATGAAAGCAGTAAAGATGTTTAATCATTCATCATTCCTGTCCTCCTAGTCTATTAAATGTTTTATTGGCCAGTGAATGCTTATGGACTTGTCGATATTGTAGGCGATGAAATGATTAATGATCACTGCGATCCTGATCCAATGTTTTATTTATTTATTTTTCAATGGAAATGAAAAACACGAGATACTTCTTTTCTAGAAATATGGACGATGGAAGTTTAACCCCACTAAGGAAGGGCTTTACAGGCTTCTCATAATTTGATTGATTGATTTCATCCTTTTCTACCTGCGGAGGAAGAGGGCACTAGTTTCAAAGAAAATAAAAACAGATTTACTCCACCCCTTTTAACCGACCAAAAAAGATTAACTAATCTAAAAAAACAAAAAAAGAATTACATCTATCCCCTACTGGCAGCAGGAAATAAGTGGCAAGCAACCCAAAGATCGCATGGTCAAATAGATCTCTCTCATAGAAGAAGAAGAAAAAGGTTAATTATGTATTGCCGTGGCCTTGTCATCAAGGAAGGTCAAGAACTCAAGCAAAAATTTGAAGACGGAGAAAGAAAAGAGAGATGAAGTCTGTTTCTATGAGAAGAAATATCAAAAGTGCCGTTCAACTAAGTAACCGTTAGAAGTAAATAAGTAATATTCACCCTTTATTATCTTCAAAATTCGTGAAGTATTCTTTTGGTGGAATAGAGTGCCGAAGCACTTCCCTCAAAATGATCATTTGCTCTTGGAGACCTGCCACTCATCACGAGCCGCATGGTCTTCATGACAAAGGCAGAAACGACCAACATTAGCAAACGTAAAGAGACTATCTATGTGCTGTGCATACTCAACCTGTACAACCATATGGCCTGCAAACACTAAGCTTCACTAATTTCCCCTACAAAACCTCACGAACTGATCGAGAAGACCTCATGTAACACATAGAATTGCACAACTACCATTATTACCGTATTAGCAAATCTCAGAAAGTAAAGAAGGTTCAAGAGTGCGTGACCTGGGCCTTGATGAATCGGTCCATATCAGCATCGAGCCGCTGGACCTCACGGGAGATGTCATCATCCAGCATCGGCAGCAGGAGCAGCGGCGAATCGCCCGAGGAGTTCCCAGCCCCGGCCCCCCCGCCGCCGCCGCCGCCGTGGCGCCGGTCCTCAAGTGAGAGCGCCAGCCCCGTCGACACCGCCGAGCCCGTCTGCAGGAAATCGATGGACGACATCTGCGAGTTCTCCCCCAACAGCTCCTGTTCCCTCGGCTGCCTCCAGCCCAGCCCCGCCGCGGCCGTCAGCCCCACCGCGTCCACCACTACACAGAACAGAGCAAAAGCCCTTCAAAATCAGAGTCAATTCAAGCGGAATTTCAAGAGGCGAAGAGGTCCCGTTCGCGGAGAAAGCTTACGATGTGGCTGCGCGGCCTGGTCCGGGAAGGCGGGCGGCGGGTTGTAGAAGGCGAGAGGCGCCGGGATCTGGCCATCGACCGGCACCGGCAGCGGGTTCCTGCCAACAATTGCGGCATTAGAAAGGGAATTTTAGCGCGATTCTTACCATAGGAAGAAGCGTAGAAAGGCCGTGCAAACGGAAATTGAGGTCGAGCACCTACCTGAAGGAGGGAGGCACCGGCTGCTGCTGCGGCGGCGGGGCCGCGGGGTGCGGCTGCTGCAGATGGTGGTGGGAGAAGAACGCCATGGCGAGGACGGGGAGGAGGGTGGAGAGAGGGGAAAGGGTCGGAGAGAGGGAGGGAGGGGAGAGAAGGCGAAATGGGGCTCTCTGCAGTAGTGGTGGCAAATAGACAGAGATACAGGGATTTGGCTT
The DNA here is from genome assembly GCA_036346255.1 of Ampelocalamus luodianensis. Taxonomy (NCBI): domain Eukaryota; kingdom Viridiplantae; phylum Streptophyta; class Magnoliopsida; order Poales; family Poaceae; genus Ampelocalamus; species Ampelocalamus luodianensis. The sequence continues at coordinate 16,340,802 of CM070622.1, read as the reverse complement.
TACCTGAGAGTGGTTCAGCGGTTAACATGTGGGGTCGTAAACCGTGGAGCCCATAAGTCAGTTCGATATTTGTTTTTTTTTCTTGTGCGCTACGGGTTTTCGAGAGAAATTTTTCTTAAGACCCCCTACACTTTTTGCTACTAAGCTTCAACGCTTCTCTGGAAACATTCATTGGAAAATTAAGTTATTACCCTATCATAATAGTCTCACCCTATAATACGGGGGAGATATCGGATAAAATGAGTACTTTTTAAAGATGGTGCAAATTCCACTAAAAATGTTTGTACAAGTTTTCAAAAGTATTGTTAGCTATAGCCTATAGGTAAATGTATGATCTATATCAATGCAATATTTCAAAAACACTCTCAATTCAGTTTGAGAGATACAAAAAGATAAATACTATATGCAATAGTGTTAATTATTGTTCAGCTGTTGTGCACTATTACACATCATATTTACAAACAGGATTGGGTTTGTTCTTGAAATTTTGTATAGATATAAATCATGTCTTTACTTATATATGACAATTTGTTTTAGATTTTTTTTTTTGGAAAATTTGTATGCTTGATTCTACTATAATTTGCACCATTTTCTTTATAAAAAAATACTCATTTTCACCTTAATATCTCCCCTATAATATCCGTCTAGAGAGAGGCACCAACACTGTAATTTACAACCCGTATATATCAAAATGTAACTTGGCTACCCTATGGTCACTAAACATCTACCATTTGGTCATACAAACCCTAGTGCAACTAAGATCACTGTGCATATGAGATCGCTGGTCGAGCCGTTTGATTTGTTGTATGCTCCACCGGCCTCAAAGCCTCGACCCGAAGCCCTGCACATCCCCGTTAGATCTGAGGTTCAGTAAGCCCAACCGTGCAGATGGTCGTGCGTGTTGAGGAACCGTTGCTGACGAGTTCAGTTCGAGTGATTACCTCGTAGACAAACTCAGAATCGTAAGAACAATGCATGAATCACAGAAACAGAATAAAAGATTGAACATAGAGATGTAAGGGGACTTCTTGCTTCTCTTTATTCCTTTATCAAGCGATCCATCCTTTACAATGAATAGCATCCCTATTTATATGCTACGACCCTGCTAGGGTTTGGAATGAGGAGCCCACCTTGGGCCAGGACTCCCGGTCCTAGGCCTGGTTTCTTAACACTTCCCCTTGGGCACTCATCCTTCATGTCCATGTCTCATCAAAACTCCATAAAAACCCAGTGGGAAAAATTTGGAGAAAGAGTACATGAATCATGTTACGCTATCTTTTGCAATTGCCTCATTAAAAACCTTAGCCGGGAAACTTCAGGAAAACTCGTCAAGGGAAAAAGAGTACAATCCACCCAATTTCATTTAATCTCCAAGATTTATTCTTTGGGTACTCGATCTTCATGATCAAGCTTTAATAATGAGTTTGTGAAGGCTCTCCCTCTGAATTCTGCACTTCTCTAAGTCTCATCATTCCAATTCCATGTATGCACCTTTCAAAGCTAGATGCTGGAAGTGACTTAGTGAATAAATCTGTAAGATTTTCACATGACTTAGTATGTAAATTTTGTCCATCTTTTGCAATTCATGAGTATAGAAAGACTTGGGATTGATATGCTTTGTGAGAGGATTCTTCGCATAACTCATCTGCACTTGTGCAACACAAGCTGCATTATCTTCATAGATAATAGTGGGGGTTTGCGCGGTATTCAATCCACACGACTGCTGGATGTGGTGAATCATCCACCGAAGCCAAGCACATTCTCGTGAGGCCTCGTACAATGCTATTATTTTCGAGTGGTTCGTCGAAGTCGATACAAGACTCTGCTTAGATGATTTTCATGGAATTGCAGTTCCACCACATAGGAATATATAGCTTGTTTGCTATTTGGTTGTATACGGGTCCTACAAGTACCCGTTATCTGCATTGTCATTCATAGTTAAGTCTTGGTTCCTTCTATAGAACAGACCAAGTTCTTTGCTTCCTTGGAGGTATTGGAAGATGTCCTTCATTCCTGTCAATGCCTTTGGTAGGTTCTGCACTATACCTTGTAAATAGGTTCACGACAAATGCAATACCTGATTTAGTACAATTTGCCAAATATATAAGTACTTCTATTGCACTTAAGTATGGGAATTCCGGTCCTAGGACTTCCTCCCCCTCTTCTTTAGGTCTGTACGGGTCTTTATCTTGTAGCAAAGATCTCTCGACCATTGACACTTTCAAAGGGTATGCCTTTCCAAAGCCGAACCTTTCTAATACCTTCCGAGTGCAGGTTGACTGATGCATTAATATCCCTTCAGGGGCATACCCAAGCTGCAAGCCTAGGCAATATTTGGTTTTCACCCAAATCTTTCGTTTCGAACTCCGACTTCAGGTAAGAACTTGTTTTCTTAATATCCTTCAGGATTCCGATGATATTCGGATCATTTTTCATACACTGAGATTATACAAAATCCATTCTGGGATCGTCGTATAAATACACAGAGATTATTATCATTGTTCGTGTAGCCTTTCTTGCATAGAAAGTCGTTTCAAGCAATTATACCACATCCTGCCTGACTCTAACATCCCAAGTTTGGACTTGTGTTTCAAATGTACAAAAATGAGTAGAAATTAAAACTTTTATTACATCATGTATTTCCTGTATGTTTTAAACAATTCCTGTACAAGAATTATGGAAATGTAAAGTCACAAGTCTTTTGATCCAAAACCATGTCTTCCAAAAACGATCTTGTCAAATATTGTGATCATCTCCTGGAAATATTTTTTCTAAGTTCTAGGGTTGGTATGTGACCCCTCTGAAAAATTTCACAATTTTTAGAAATTGTTTGAATACATTTGGAGGTCAGTCAAACTTGTTTGACTTTCAATCAAAACTCTATTCCAGAACCTTGCAGAATTTTTAGAGCAAAATGCACTGCATCAAAACCTCTGAAAATTTTACACAAGGTTAATATCTAAGTTAGCAAGCTCCTGTAAAAATTTCAGAATTTTTGGAGATATTTTTCTACCTCAAATAAATCCCCAAAGTTCAGCTCAAAATAAAACCCTAAAACTAAACTCGGGTCTGAGTCAGACTTGGGCTCGAGTCAGACCCGAGCCCAAGTCCTTTGACTCGGTCGGACCTAGCCGCCCCGTTCTGAGCCGTTGGATTAAAATACAACGCTCACGATCTCCTCTAATGTTTTAAACCTCAGGAGCTTTGAGCAATCTCAGCCGTCCGATTAAAATCCAACCGCTCACAATCACCCTAGCTTTCTCTGGTCATCTTCTTCCCGCGCGCGCGCAGCATAGTGGGTGGCATGGCCGGGTCACTCGAGTTCCCTCGTCAACTCTCCTTGGTCGGGGCAGTGAATGCGTGCGGCTTGCTTTCGGCCATGATCATGCCTTTTTCCTGCCCCCCTCCATCATTTCTTTTAGGTCCACGGTTGTCCCTTGAGCCAAGCTCACCCAAGATCACCCGAGGGGCTCGTTTTTTGCCCAAACCCTAATTTTCTAGCTTTATAAAGCTCCCCAAACCCCTCCTGGTACTCCTTTACACCACCCCTAGCTCTTTATTTGCTTGTGGAGCTCAAAACATCAAAATTACCAAGACCACCATTTTCGGCCATGAAGCTCCATTGTGAATCTTGATGCTCCAGTGGTTCTTCTTCAAATCTTTTTGTCCCCTTTTGAACTCCTTATTGCCCTAATCATTTCCCCTAACTCAATTTTAGGTTTCATTCACAAGAATTGACCCATTTTGAGTTTGGATCTTTTTCGGCCGAATTCACCCATTTTCTTCTCCAGCTCCGGTAAGTGGTTCATTTAGCAATTACTCGCTTTTGGAGCTCCTCTGAGCTATAAGGAAGCTATATTGTTGATCTGGTCTCACGCATTTGCCCAGATCATCATTTTTCACTTCATCTTCCTCGGCTCCGGCAAGCTCCACCATGGTCCAAGTTCCTCCGGCCATCTTTGAAGCTCAACTTGGTTGAGGTAGCTTCTTATTAGTCCCTAGACATTTGTGGCACGCTTCTTTGGGTGTTGTGGAGCTTTGATCATTTTTCGCTTCCGATTTTGTCACCGTCATTAATGTCAGGCTAGCCGTGTTGTGGACCGTTCGCGGCGAGGTCATCATCGTCAGTCGCAAGACTATTGCGAACCCATTTGGTACTTTGTGTGGCGTAGTGGCGCGTGACGAGACCTCTTTTCGCTCGGGTTTTGCCGGACGAAAAACCTCTCTGAGCCGTTGTCGTTAGGACATCATTAATAGCTAATCATTGTTAATCATTGCTAATTATGGCTTAGTATTAATGGTTGTCTTAGCGTTGAGTATGTGCCACTGACTGGTGGGCCCAGCCATGTAACCCCCCCGGGTGGTGCTATTCAACACCCTTAGGACATCAATTAATGTTAATCATTGGTAATTAGTGTGGTCATTAAATGGTTGTCGGAATTGACCTCATGGGTCACTGACATGTGGTCCCGTAGGCCTAAACCGCAAAAGTGGGGTCATTAGGACAAAATTTTGGGTTCATTAATTGCTAATCATTGTTAGCAATTAATGGCTGTCTGAAATGGGTTAAGGTGCCACTGCCATGTGGGCCCCCATCCACTTAAACCCCCTTTGTGCAAAATCTTTAGGATACATTAATTGCTAATCATCACTAATCATTGGTTTTGCAATTAATTGTTGTCCCAAATCGCCCGGTGTATCACTTACATGTGGACCTGTGCCATTTAACCCTCTCGGGCGTGTGCGAAACGTTCTTTGATTGTGGACCGTCGATCTCAAGGTCAACGGTCTAGATCTATCTAAAATTTTGAACTCCGGAGGTCTCAATCTCCGTGGGCTGTCAGATCTAGATCTGAGTGGCCGTTCGGACCACCCGAGCTCCCCACCGCGCTGGATCGTCCATCTCGCGATTTGCGGCTGAGATGAGTGTGCCGTTCGGGTCGCCCGAAGAGCGCAGCGCCCTGAGCCCTCCATCTTTTGATCTGCGGTCGAGATTGATTGAGCCGTTCAGGTCCCCGAACGTCTCCATCCACGTGGACCGTTGGATCTAGATCCAACGGTCGAGTTTTTCTTCCGCGCATGGGTCGTTAGATTCCGAATCAAAGGCCCACGTTCGTCCACGTCGATTCCTTTTGATAAGCTTTGTTTTATTTCGATAAATCTTTATTTATCAACTCAAAATTATATTAAACTTTGAAAACTCGTAACTAATTCATTTTTAAACCTTTTTAGGTGATTCCAGTTGGGATAAATTCATATTTAACTAGAGTTTAATATAAAAATGCATTTAGACATTGTTCTGTGCCAGAAAATTTTGCAAATAATATTATCTTGTTTTCAGTCATTTTAAAATATTCCAGAAATTGATTTGAAACTTGTAAAATGCATTTTTTTCTGTATAACTCCAATTTGAGCAAACTAAATTTTGTAAAATCGCTCTGTTAGCATGCTTTAATACGAAATAGACTTTGATCATAGTTTTATTTCTGAAAAATGATATGTGCTAGTTTTACAACTTAGAAAAATCATAAGTAAATCATTTTAACTCCAAATTGAGTAAACCCAACTTTGTTGTTCTTAGGATGTCATTATCTACCTACCATAAAAATTTCAAACTTTAGATCATTTCAGAAATTTATGCCATGAACAGTAGCAGTAATTAATTTAGTTGAATTAACAGGCTAAGAGAAATTGTTTCAGCTATAACTTTTTCATACTTAATCCAAATGACTTGATTCCTGTTTCTAAAATCATACCCTTGCTGTTGTGTAAATTTCATGAGATTTGGATAACTTTTGCTTTTGGGTTTCTTTTGGTGTTCTTCGTCCTTATTGGTTTTATCGCATTTTTACGTTAGGTTCCGAAGAAATTATTGATTACGTGAGCGATCCTCTACAGCAAGAAAGTGATCTCCAGCAAGGCAAGCAGTGTAACATCATTTGATCATATTGCTCCTATTACTTTTAAAAGTCTAATATCTTGTTTGTAAAACCTAAGTATGCATGCTTCTTTGTGTCAAGATTTATTTTGTCGATTAGAGGTAGCTAATCCCATTGCATAGTTTCCCTGAAATTGTTCACCCCCGCCACTACCCTAGGTTATTATCCTCACTGGTGGATTAGAGCCCGGTGGATGATTTATGATCTTTTTAGTGTCTTTGCGATATGATGCTTAGCAATACTTAGTTACTGGTAGAATTGGGCGGTTACCGACTTAGTCGATAACCTTGATCACATAAACTTATTATGACTTTATGATTTCAGCCCCTGTGCTATGATTATTTGTAAAAACTAAAACTAAAAACAAAATAATTTCGACTTGGGCACAATGGTAAGATGATGTGCTTTTGGGTGTGACTGGAATGGTGCCCGGGTCAATTAAGGACCGAACATCTTGTGAGTCTCCGTTATCCAGGTAATTTTGCGTGCTAACCACACTAGGGGGATATGAGACCTCTCTTGACTTAGTACTTTGGCGTGTGTTGGCTACGAGTCGCAGGTGGACGTGTGTGTGTTGTGTTGTGGTAAAATGAGGTGGTTTATGTGTGGGAGCATTGTAGTTGTCGGAAGCTTTACCCCTATAGGGTAGTTGACTTTCGGCTTTACAATGTAAGCGTATGGGCTTCGGTCCCTACGAGCGGCTCATAGTTGATTCACAATATTGGAAACGTCTCGTATGACTTAGTCGTACCGGCATACCTTCGGAAGTGTGCTTTATCTAGTGGCAAAAGGCGGTCTGAAGTGTGGGTACATTGGTACACCCCTGCAGGGTTTGATCTATTCGAATAGCCTCGTCCTAGGTTATAGACACGCTCGGGTAAGCTTTTCAAGAGTTAGACTACAACCTTTTAAATTAAAAATTGACATGGGTGGTACGAATGGGTAATTCATGCTATGGTTGTGATGGCTATTGGGTTAGTCATCTCCAAGATGTCTTTATGTTATTACTTATGGTATCTCTGTTATTTATGCAAATAAATTTTAGATTGTTAAAACTGCCTTCAAACTATTACCTATTGCAAATAAAACTTGCTTTATGCTGAAAATTAACCTTGAGCCTTCTCCTTTGATTACAGACTTGCATGTAGTAGTAACTAGGTTTGTTACCCGTAAGTCTTGCGAGTACATTTTTGTACTCATTTGCTTTGCTTAATTGTTGCAGAGGAAGAAGGTTGATCCCCAAGGGATCAACTTTGGTGAGTTTTGCTGCGGTGTGGACGACTAGCTTGGTGGCCCGGTCGGTTGCCTTGTGGGTTATGGCTAACCGGTTGGCTTTTGTCTTAGCCATCTTATGGCATCTTGCTTCCGTTGTTATTTCTAACTCTTTAGCTTGTTGGGGACCGGTTGGTCTCCTTTGTAATAATTATTATGTATGTCTTTTGCTTGTAAAGTTTAAGCTTCAGTTATATGTGTTGTATGGAAATGATGCATGCTTTTGTATTGATGTATGTGTGCTGCAATTCTAGGAAGCACATGTCATCGAGGCACGGTATATTTTGTTTGTGATGCTAGAGCCAGAGAAAGGTTAAGTATCACACGCTAAATAAACCAGGGTCTCACACTGACTACTTAATTTTGTACAGTGACTTTCTGAGCTCCACACTATACAGATTTCTATTTACTCTATCCTGATTCGGGACAATGATACATTTAGGTATCTTCATATAAATATCTGAATCTAATATTTCTTAAAGGTATGCTAGTACCCCATCCATCAATTTCACTTCTAACTTCAAGTTCACTGTCATTAAGATAAATATCTAAAGGGAGTTTCGCCCATGACCGGGGAATAGGTTTCTTCATAATCATCTCTTGGACGTTCAGTGAAACTTTGTGCAACGAGCCTTGCTTCTTTTCATTTCTCTTTCGAACAAAATACCCACTTATGCTCTGCGGGGTGCACATAGGGAGATGTGCGGCTTATAGGCCCAAACACTTCTCTTTTATTCAAAGAGAATAATTTAGTTTCTATTGCATTCTTCCAATCTTCCCAATCCTTTTTTTTCTTTCAGCGAGCGATGCAGGCTCTGGATCAAAATCAATGATTGTGGTAATTTTCTTTGCAAAATAAATATCGACATTGGCTGTTGTCTTATTCATAGATTCTCCCGAGGTCATAAAGTTTATAGCTATTTCTTCAAAAGGCGATTCTTCTAATACTTCTACTTGCTCACCGCTGCTTTCAATTGCGGGGCAAATCCCTTTAGTTTTTCAACTCCGATGTGTGCACACACATCCATACTGATGTTTTCCTTCATGGGGATGTTCAATTCTGGTATGCATTTTCTGAAGGTTCCATACCGATGCTAGGTCTCAACTGGCTCCCCTTCTGGTTCTAGGGCACTTCGGTGATCGACTGTGTCAAGTCTCTCTCATCCTTTTTCACTAGGCGTCCCCGGTTACTTCGGATTCGAGGGCTTGGAGTTCTCGTCCTTTTATGAGGCCTCTGGACGGGATTATGGATACCTTCATTAGTATTTTAACCCTCTCCAGTGCATTACGTGCAGGCACATGCGACTTGGTCACGCTCTTCAAATCACTAAAGTGGTCAGGCAATTGATTTGCTAATGCTTGCAAATCAATTATCTTCTAGACTTCAATTGTCTTCTGAACTTCAATTCAATTATCTTCTGGACTTCTCTATTTGCTTCACTAGTGCGCAGGTCATATGTATAGATTTCAATTATCTTCTGGACTTCAATTATCTTCTAGACTTCAATTATTTCCCGACATTATCATCAAGGGTTGATTTCCTCCCCCTAATGACGGGAAACTAACCTCATCTAATGTATTATCAGCAAATCGGGCATTATGCAAATCTCCAGTCATAGGGTTCAAATACTTGATTATGGATGTTGTCTCATAACCAACGTATATCCCAGACATTTGGAGAATACCCATTGCAGTTCGTTGTGGTGGTGGTATAGGTATATAACCCTTGCACCAAACCTGTGAAGATGAGAAGTTTTCAGTGCTGACCCTTACGCTAGTTGCATAGGTGGATGGATGTTATAGGCCGACGGTCTAAAATTGATGAGAGCTGCTGTGAGCAGGACTACGTGTCCCCAACATGTAGTTGGTAAATTACAATTCTTCAAAGTTCTGCTAGTCCATTCTGGGTGTGGACATGCGGTACAGAATGCTCAACTTTTAATTCTCATTTCCATGCAATAATCATCAAATGCCTTCGAAGTATGTTCTCCGGCGTTGTCCATTCAGGTGGACTTCTCATGATGATCAGGGAAAATATTTCTAATTTTAATTATCTACGAGATTAGCTTTGCAAAAGCATGGTTTCCCGTAGACAATAAACATACGTGCGACCATTCCAAAGAAGCATCGATGAGCACCATAAAATACCTAAATGACCCTTAGAGGGGCTGTATAGGACCGCAAATGTCTCACTGGATACGGTCCAAGAATGCAGGGACTTCATCCTTCACTTTCAGAGCAAAAGGTCTAGTAATTAATTTCCCGATGGCACATGCGGGGCACACAAAATCTTTCTGATTTGAAAAATTATTTACATTCATATTATGTCCCCGCGAATTGTTAATTATATCTCTCATTATCCTAAGACCTAGGCGGCATAATCTATCATGCCACAGATAGAAAAGTTCAGAGCTTCTAAATATGATTTTCAGAGTAGTAAAGGCTACAGGTGCCTTAACATTAGTGTAGTATAGTCCAGTTTCATATGAAGGAACATATTCTAATGTCATTGTTCCACTTTCTTTACGCTTTCCAATGAGCAGCTATTGCTTACCATACTCTTTTTTAGTCTCTACGTGGAAACCGTTAGCGCGAATATCCTTGAGAGTTCTAGTCGCTTCTGGGTACACCAAGTCTTCTTCAATGACCAAAGTTGTGCCCATTGGGGGTATAATTATGGCCCTTCCTAAGCCTATTATACAAGTATCGTTGCCTGCGATTGTCGTAAGACTACCGGCATTCTTGCTGATCGACTAGAAAAATTTCTGCTTCTCATAGGATGGCATTCGTTATGCCACTACCTGCTAAGCACACTTCTCCATAGGGCGTCACACGCGTTCTAATATAATGTACTTTATTAATATGTAGCATAAAGCAAGCAACACATAAATAAAATATTTCAAATATCAGAACACAACTTGCTATTCTAAAGACGAAAAATAAGTCTTGCATGACTCACTCATAAGAATTTATTGCTTTGCTCTCCTAGAGCTTGCAACCATTATTCAATAATTCAAAATTATGTTTCAATTACAAACTGCAAGTTTTTATAAAAGATCCAAGTTCAATGCGTGTATTAGATCAAATCAGCGAAGTATTCAGGAACTTCTGCCTCAATCTGCTCTATAGTGATCTCCTTCTCTTGGGCAACTACGGCTGCGGCCGCTGCGACGTCCAAAAGAGGGGTGATGGGGGCTGCTACTGGGCTGTCTACATCCATTAGTGCAACTAATGGCTGTGGACCCTCTGTGCCTGTAATGGCGAGGTGTGACACATGTTGTCATTTGCCCTTCTTGCTCCTCTCATTCGTGAGAAGCTTTATCACCTTGTAGCTGCTAGCAGTGGTTTCATGGCCAACATTGCTACTTGGTGGTTGCGAGATGTAGTTCTTTCTTAGAACATCATCTTGAGCTTCCGCAACTTGCATGATATCAATTAATTCGGCATACTGCTTGTAGTCATCTTGACGATAGTTGCATACGGATTGCACCGCGTTCGGGTGAAAGGTAGAGAGTCTTCTCAATCTTCTACTCATCTGTGATTACATTACCATAGAATTGAAGACTGATATAAATTCTATATAAATTCTAACCATGCTGGATCAGTACTTTGAACTACTGGTTCGTGATGCCAGTCATATTCATATTCATGCAAAAATTCATAAGATTACTGCTAGTAATCTGCATAAAATGGTTGCAAAATTCTCATAATGCTCTTTGAACTCCAGATTCGTGTTACCGCATTTTTCTATGCATTTTTCATGATTTACTGCTATTTTCAGTGATTAAAAGCAATATAAACAATCACAGATAATCAAAACAGTAAATACAATAAATAAATTACATAGAAATAGCAATAACAAAGTTAAACATGCTCAAAAGTTCAAGATATACAAAAATATGGATTCCCGATGCCCTTTTCTGCTGGAAAAATAACTTTTCGGCGAATTCTGCAACTTCCATAGGTTAACGCGCAAAATTTCAGTACAGAGAAAATTTTGCACGCAATTTTCCATTTTCTGAGGGGTTATTCTGTAAGAATTTCTTTATCCCAGAATCCTTGTAATTTTCAAAACTTTGAGAATTTAATCGCAAATTTTTAGTTCTAAATTTGTTTTGCGTGATTTCAGATAACCGAGGGGCCCTTTTGCAAATCTTCTTTTTCTTGGGATTTTCTTTCCCAATTTTTCTTTTCCACGTTGCCATGCCCTTCAATTACCAACGCTTTTAATGCCCGTTCGGCCAAATTGCCACGGCCACGTTGCCATGGCCTTTAAGTCCCATTCAGCCTTTCCTATAATTGCCGGCCGGCCCACCATGGCCTATGGTTCCCAGGCCTTTTAGCCTTTTCGGCCGATTAATGCCTACCACCGGTCGGATGCTTCAATCGGGCAGGGTTTCCCTACCCTATTCACCCGAGTGGCGGCGGCTCCGAAAATGCGCCCCAGGCAGCAGCTCCAAAGGCATGTAGGCGGTGAGCGGGTGGCGACCGTGCGTCTTTGCTCTCGCCGTCGCGGGCGGCGAGTGGCGGTCATGCGCGGGCTTGGCGGCGCGCGGCCGGCAGCGCGCGGCCGTCGCGGGCCTACTCGGCGCGCAGAGAGTGGCGAGCACCGAGCGCGCTTCATTCGGAAGACCGGCGAGAGCCGGCGGGAGGCGGTCGCGCGGCGAGGGCCGTGCGAGGTGGCGCTATCGCGGCGGCCCGTGGCGCTCGGGTAGCCATCTTTGGCGGCCGAGCGTGGCGCGTGGCGGCCGGAGCTACTGGCGGCGGCGGCGGTGGGATCGCGGCATTTGCGGCACGTCGGGCAGCAGGCCAGCGGCGCTACGGGCGCTCCATGCGAGAGCCGGCGCAAGCGCAGCGTTCGGCCGCGTGTGGCATGCGGCGCGGCACCGACGGCTGTAAGCCAACGAGGCAACGGTGGCGCTGGCGGCGGCGCAAGCAAGCCGAGGCGACGCGGTGGCGCGAAGGCCGGCGGCGCACTGCGCATGCGGGCGGACGGTCGGCAGGGGCCACGTTCAAGTGGCACGACCGTTCAAGGCCGAGGGGCGCGAAGGGTAAGAACCCGTGTGTTGCGATGCCGACGGCACCAGTGGTGGCTCCAGGCTATCGATGGCGTAGCTCTAGGCAGGGTGAGACACCATGGTCAACGATGCCCCGGCTTCAAGCCAGTGGTAGCGGGGGGAAGGGGTAAGCCCGTGCGGGGGTGTCGGCAGGCCGTACGTGTTCGTTGGTTTTTACTATTCATGCGAAGCGATGCAATGTTCAAGTAATTACTACTCATGCTATGGTCTACGGTGTAATCAACATCCTCTCTTTCATGCGATCTACCGATCAGCTTAGCTGGCAACTTCAAGTCAGCTGGCGGTAGATCAGAGTGAATTTGCACCGTAGAAAATAATTTAGAAAGCAACAATTGCAGAATTGAAAGCGATCTAGAAAAAACGATTCAATCTATGAGTGTCGTTCATCGACGGTTACCTTTCCAATGCGAGGAGAGTCGATCGTTTTGATAACATGTTGAGGAACCGTTGCTGGCGAGTCCAATCTGAGCGATTATTTCGTAGACAAACTCAGAATCATAAGAACAATGCATGAATCACAAGAACAGAATAAGAGATTGGACACAGAGATGTAGGGGGACTTCTTACTTCTCTTTATTCCTTTATCAAGCGATCCATCCTTTACAATGAATAGTATCCCCTATTTATAGACTACGACCCTGCTAGGGTTTGAGATGAGGAGCCCACCTTGGGCTAGGACTCCCGGTTCTGGGCCCGGTTTCTTAACAGTGCGTAAGCAACCCGAATGGAGGCACAAAGTTTGTTGTTGAAATGGTGTCACGACCCGCAACAGGTCAGTACTCCTAAGTATGTATCTGCGCTCCTGAGATTGTGTGCAACTGGACTGGCTCCCTTGTTGAAGCAGACAACGTCTCTGGTGGGTCGGATTTTCACGAGAGCATCTGCGATAGTTTGTTTATTGGCTTGTTATTAATAGGAGAAAGAGTACTCAATCTAATAAAAGAATATATGACTTCCAATGGATTGTTTCTTAAGCTTGTATCTAAGACTTTAATCCTACTTTTATTGCTATACACAAAACATGTTTTTAGGTAACAATCGAGTCTCTAATAGCTATTTTGTTGTTTCTTGTGTCTTGGTATCAACAAGTTGCTTATTTCTTCATCTAGAAATAAGCTCACATTCTCTTCTCCACATCACATAAATTCTGATGTGTCCATCTATTAGTAACAAGTGACATGGACTATTGTAGATGCTCTAACATATCGTTGTTTTTCCTAGGGAGGCTTAACATTTACTCCTCTGTTTCAAAGTATTTGTGCGCATATATCAAGGATGCACAAAAATTAAGTACTCCGGCTGGTTCACAAAAACAAGTTATGTTGGACATCGACACGGTACCCAAAATACAACTTTGACCGCTAATTACTATTGTAATATATTTGTGAAACCCAACAAAACTATAATATTATGAAATTTTTTAGACGAACCTACATATATGATTTTTATGTATCTAATCTAAATATTTAAAAGGAATAAGTCCAGTTTACTCCCTCCAACTATCAGAAAAGTCTGGTTTACCCCCTGAACTACAAAACCGGTTATTTAACCCCCTGAACTTGTGAAATCCGGTCAAAAGACCCCTCAGGCCGGTTTCGTGTGGCGGTTTTGCACACGTGGCATCTCATTTGTCCAAGTTAGCGGTGGTTTTGCACATGTGTCCCAGTCAACGCTTTTTTGCTTCACTCGGTCGACAGCACTTGGTCCCTTTCTTCTTCTTGGTCTCTCTCTCCCCGTTGCTCTCTCTCTCTCTCTCTCTTCACTGGAGTTTCTTGCTCCCGACCGAATTATGGTCTCATGGTGCCACCTCCGGCCGGCCCGGTGCCTCCTCGCCGCCGGCTCCCTGCGCCTCCTCCGCCGCCAGTGTGACTCACCTGCGCCACCATCCAGCGCCCCTCGTCCCGCACGCTCGCCCCCGCGCTCATCGTGCGCCGGCTCGCGCCCTCGGCCCCATGCGCGTCTCCCTCTATGCCTCCGGTCCAACAGTGCGCCCGTGTGGTTTGGCCTTGCCGTGTGCGCCCACCAACCCGACCCACCTCCAGCGCCTCCCCTCGGCCCCAGCTGAAAGCATCTATGCCCCTAAAAATTGGTTTTGGTAATTAATGATAATATGTGATAATTGGACTTATGTGTTTGTTGAGTATTTGCAAGGTTAAGTCCAAATGGTAAGTACGATCGTGAAGCTGCATGCTAAAGGATATCGTGAAGATCAAATTAGATCAAAGTCAAGGTACAAGTAGATTAGAAATCTTTTACCTTTTACCGGTCTTAGGAGATATGGCTGGAAGACCGGATTATAGGATAAATGCCGTACTATTAAGAGGGATAATATCCAAGTAACTTGATAGCATATTCATGTGCCTTGAGGATCAATTTAGGATCTTGCATGAGATTGATTTTCCTTTAAAAAGCATCCGGTGCACTGTCTAGATAATCGGTAGTACCAGCGTGTTCACGCGGTACTACCAGAGAACGGTACAACCGGGATTGTAGTGCGGTACTACCGCACCCCGGTCGTTCCGCATAAAAGGCGGTATGTTTTTTTTTCCAGAGAACATGTTTTTTGGGGGTCTCGGTGCAAACCCTCTTAACGGTAGTACCGTTGTTCAAAAGCGGAACTACCGCACACCTCCGGTAGTACCGACTTAGTGACGGTACGTTTTTTTTCTAAAGAACATGTTTTTTTCGGTGTCTCGGTAAAAACCCTCTGAACGGTAGTACCGCTGTTCAAAAGCGGAACTACCACACACCTCCGGTAGTACCGACTTAGTGACGGTACGTTTTTTCCAGTAGCAATGCAGTTTGGGATTTCTCGTGGAACAGTAGTACCGCTGCCTTCGGGCGGTATGACCGGGAAAGCGGTAGTACCGCATGTTCGTGGCGGTAGTACCGCTCTGCATTTCTAACGGCTATGTCAGTGCATTTATTGTCTTCCTTTGTAGCCGTTACTGTGCTGGTGGTAAAGTGCGGTAGTACCGCATTTACTTGGCGGTAGTACCGCAAATCGCTGTTTTTCTAGGGATTTCCTCCCCAACGGTTATATTTATTGGTGGATGGTATTTATACCCCCCCAACTGCTCAAGGGCTGGATGCTAGAGTTCATTTAACATCTATAGAGCCTTGAGAGCTTTGAGCATTCACTCAACACCAAAATTCTCTTGTGCATTTATTGTGAGGTGGTTGAGTTCTTTCAAGTGCATTCATTCATTCTAGTTTGATCCCATTGCAATTGTGAGTTGTCAAGTGAAGGTCATCGATTTGTTACTCTTGGAATTTTGCTGAACTCCTAGACGGCTTGGAGGCGCTTGCACGGTGATCTCTTCAAGAAGATTGTGAAGAGGCTCGTTGCCGAGATTGTGAGTGGTTCGGTGTTCACCATCTCTGGAGAGGAGGAAGAACAACCATAGTGATCGAGGGAAGGCTTAATTCGTGGAGCCGGCTTGAGTGGTCAAGCTTCCTCAACGTGGACTAGTGAAGACCGACAAGTCTTCGATACCACGGGAAAACATCGTTGTCTCTTTGTGGTTATTTCTAGTCTTTACTCTTTCGTACTTATATTTCTAGCTTGATCTTTGTGTTTGTATTACTTAGCTAGAAGTATAACTTGTTTAGACTAAGTTGTTAATTGGCTTAACTCGTTAATTTGTGAAAAAATTTAAAAACCTCTTATTCACCCCCTCTAGTCGGTTATCCTTGATCCAACACCAGCCCAGCCGTGCGCAGTCGGCTCTGGCTTCCCCCTTCTTCTCCATGGAGGTGAGGGAGTCCACCTTCACGTTGAGGAAGTCATCGCCGAGGCTCCAAGCTCCTATCGATGTCGCTGCTGGGAGCCATCACCGTCGGATATGAGCTCCCGTCGTCGTCGCCGCTGGGAGCCATTGCCGAGGCTCAATGCTGTGTCGTAGCTGCCGGATCTGGGCTCCCACTGGATCTGGTCTTATGGTGCCACCATCTGGCCGTGCCGGGAGCAAAAGGGGGCGACGACTGCGAAGGCGGCGTATGTGGCCGAACCGGCAGTAGGGAGCGAGCGGCGAAGACGGTGTGGGGCAAAAGGTTGGCGGCGCCGGTGGTACAACCCGAGGAAGAAGGCGCCATGGGGAGGTGCGGCCAGAGCAAGCTCGGAAGGAGAAGCCAAGGCCGGACGGAGGACCAGTGCGCGAGGGAGGACCAGGCAGGAGGTGGTGGCGACGGACCGTGGTTATGTTCTTGTGAATTGGGGGACTGGGAGGTGGAAGGCCTCGAGCTCCGGAGGTGGTGCCAGCTGAGGCTTCGACTGAAGCATCTTCATGGAGAAGAAGGGAGAGATGAAGAAGAAATGGGAGGTGAGGAGCTGATTGGGACACATACATGCTGATTTGGACAACTAAGATACCACGTGTGCAAAACCGCACGCGAAACCGACCCGAGGGGTCTTTTGACCGGATTTCATAAGTTCAAAGGGGTTAAATAACCGGTTTTGTAGTTCAGAGGGTGAACCAGACTTTTCTGATAGTTGGAGGGAGTAAACTGGACTTATTCCTATTTAAAAAGATATCGATATTCAGAGTTTCAAAAGTTTGATTGCATGCATCGTTTATGTCTATCTAATGGAGGCAAACATGATCCAATTCTATTAAATAGTAATTAAATAGTGTATGTCTGCAAATATTGTGAAACAGATGGAGTAATACGAAGTATGGAGATGATTTGGAGTTGTTAAAAAATATAAGGGTCTATTTTGCAAAAGATCGTCTTCAAGTTCCAAGACATTCGTAGATCAGGAACAAAACGCAATGATATTTGAAAATTTTCCAATTTTCAACTCAAGTTGATAGAAATGTTAGACCATTCTTCCATGTTGTTTAGGTAATATCGTGGAATGTTAGAAATGTTATAGTATTAGCAAACTGCCGAATGAATTCGCGGTCCGGATACATATTTTTTCGGGGTACAATTCGGGAAGGTTCTACCTAGGCTCATAGCACAAGCCACAGAGAACATGTGCATCCCTAGGTGCTAAGGTAATACTAGAGGGGAGAGAATTTGTTTAGCACTAATGCCAACTAATGAACAAGTGCTAAACCAGGATCGATGTCAGATTGCATGACACCGAAACAAACCTTAGAAGCTGATGCTATAGTCAGAAATGTTGAACAATTCTTTAGCTAAATATCTGACGTGGTGCTAAGAGTTGAAATAAAAGTAGCTAACAATGATCTTGTAGAGAGATAGGTGATGTGTTTACCTTAACACCTGCTTTTGATGCTAAAAGATGTGCATGCTCTAACAAGATGCCACTAACAAGATCATGAAAGACGGTTGTTCCGATTATTTCCTGGTCGAGCTCAACCCGGAACGAGCAATCCCAGTCCATAGCATTGCAAACAGAAAGGATAGCAGAATGCGCTACCACCATATCTTTATCTCGTATACCGGTATATAATTCATGACTTCATGCAGCGCATTTCATTAAGCTGCGGAAAATGTGCATAAACCCAGTATCACAAGCTAAGGCCAACGATGAATGCAACATGCAAATCACATCAAAAAGAAGCTACAGAAATAGGTATATTACGGAAAGGAAAGGGATCATCTGCATTGACTATCGATGAATGCAACATGCAAATCACATCAAAAATAAGCTACAGAAATAGGTATATTACGGAAAGGGATCATCTACATTGGAATAGTCAATGCAGAGGATCTAAGGTGTATTAGTATTAGGAGCAATCTCCACCATCCGATCGAAAAGCATTAAGAGCAATCTCCACGGTCCAATCGAAAAGCAAAATACATACCAATTGCTACAGTGATTTTGCTGTGTCATACTGTTGACCTCCTCACAAAACACTGACTGTTTACTGTGGACCTCTACCGTACTACGTACTGCAGAGGATCCGGATCTGTATATTACACTCTTGACAATGTCACAATGGTTTTACTCAGCAGAAAAAGAAATTAATCTGCAACAAGAGTTCTTATGTGCTTAACCAGCGAAGCATGTGTATTCTTCTGTTAAGCAGTCATAAAGATAGTTGCGCACACATTAGCCGCAGCATGATCCACAAGCAGGGAGAGAACCTGAAATTAGTGAGTTTGGTTAGAAAACTTAAATCCACCGTGCTGAAAAAGATATTATGGGTGTGTTTGGTTAGGTGAACAGGGTGAATGGAATATAATGGTATAGGATAGATGGGGATGGTATGGTACAACTTATGTATTTAGTTAGTGAGATGAGATAGTTTAAAATTTTGTTTGGTTGCATAAATGAGATGGTACCGAATGGTGTTTGGTTTGAAGGGTCAAGTTGAATGAGTTGTATACACATAGGAATATTAGCACGATTAATTATTGAAATATTAGCATGATTATTATGTTTACCTTAATTACAAAAAAGAGTGTTTAACTAAATTAATTATTTTAACTATCCACTAATTAGCATGACTCACTTATCACTGACGTATACACAGAGGTAGAGGGGGTAACAGAGGGGATGCGCTTATCCCTATACCACGTGGTGACCGTTCAGTACATTATATTTGAGGAATATTCTCATAAGCTGTATAACCCATCCAAAAAAAGTTGATTCGGTTCATTCAATCAATTCATTCAATCAAACACAGGGACAAAGATATATTCAAGACCATTCTGTAAATTTATATCCCGATTCACCGAACTGAACACACCCTGTAATCTGGAATCTGAGTACTTACTGTGATCATTAGCTCGGAGGTCGGTCAGTGTGCGCGGACCACGGGAGCCACCTCCACCACCTCCACCACCATATGGGCCCCGCCCAGAACCACCACCAGGTCCACCATCCCATTTCTTACCAGCACCATATCCTTTCTTGTAGCTGTCTGTTTTTTCCACCTGAAATATAAAGCACGGGAATTAAATTGTGGTTTTAATTTCGGAAGCACATGGAACAAAAGGAAATTTAGCGACAACAAAAATAATTTGGGTAATACAATTCTGGTTACTTACTGAGAACATCGTGAGAAAGAACACTCTGATGAAATTCACAACAGCCTTAAAGAAGTCAGAGATTATGCTTAGTCGCCATATTGTCCGCTTGTCTTTCACAACACCTGAAAGATACATGAAGAATAAAATGAGCTTTCCTTTGATTGATGGTCGATCCACTTTAATGTTATAAGTTCATGCTACGTCCTTCATGATTCATGAAAGTCAAGAGTACCTTGTAAACATGGAAATTTGTGAAACTAGTGAGGAGTTTATATGAATAACTGCATAGTGTTAAAAATATGTAACAAACAAGTTAAAATATTGCAATCATTTGATGCTTCACCACAATGAGTCAATGACTTGCTTTCTTTAACTTGAAACATAATATAATTGTGATGTCCCAAACTGCAATATATGGTTTTGGCAAAGACGCATAAACAGTGACCAAGTACCTTAAAAAATGCACCTCAAACTTTTCTTGTACAAGACATGATCTCCAGGAGACTAAAGGGTAAAGACTACTTGGGGCAATCAATTGTTATCGATTTTTGAATTCCAAGACATTTCCTCTATAAGAACATCTAGGAAATTATGTATCTTTCTTCCTTTCAGCTTGTAGCTACAAATGGAGGTGTAAATGAAATATTAGGAAAGTGCATAAGCTCGAGCAACCCAGAAGTGTGATGTGCGGCCATGGAGATGTTACTTATAATTTATGAATTTACACTAAATGAACTAAGAACTTAAGACAACTATTGCTCACTTTGCTCACTTCCTTTGGCCTGTGGACAGCTGCCTATTCCCCTCAAATTCTTGTATAATCTCATTTCTCCTATTCTGTGGTTCAGCGAATCAGCCACAATGTGGTATTTAGAGATTCGATTCCCTTGAAATGGAAAGCGATGTGGGCGCAGTCCAAATACATAGGCAGATACTTATAATGGTGAAGTGACAGTCCAGTTCAAGAAGAAGAAAAACTAAATCCACATTAGATTACTAACTACAAAAGTTCAAGGGCTATTAATCTCATATAGGGAATACCTCTGTCGCATTATGGGACGAAATATCATAACAGATTTGGACCTCCTCAAAACACAAACTTATCAATATTGTCAGACACTTCGTTCTATCTTCATTCTTCAACTTTTTTGGAAATAAAAAAACCTACATTTTCAACTAACTGAACATATAGAGAAGTCTTGATAAATGGACAATGTTCCCTTAACCAACACCTAGTAGCATGATTTTGATCTCTTGAAATGAGTCTCAAGTTTATAAAGGAAAGAACTATAGTTTTTGTGGGTAAAACCTCAGCCTGGTGCCACTGGGTCAATAAATCAGACATATAGTTGTACTTTGTTCAACGTATCTGGTATAAGAGAATATTTTGGCAATCATGGTACCCAAAATTCTCTTTAATCCAAAAAACAACTGGTGTTATCCTGCTCCTACATTATCCAAAAGGACATCAAGGACCTTCTATCTACTTGAAGTGGTCCATGAAGTTAATGTAAATGAAGACCAAACAAATGGTGAATCATTGCACTATCCACATATGGAAAACTGCAACACGCATTGCTTTATTCACTGTGTTTTTGCTTATTAGAAAAATCCCTCGCACACAATTAATTACACGCATTGCCTCTAACAGTTCGTTGGAACCTAGCTAGCTTGTTGGGTGCTATAGTACTTTGTGGTGCTAATGTCATGTACAACAATGCATTATCAGTATATGGACACGGTGGTTTGCTGGCTACAGTGACATTACTTGGCTGAGCATAAAAGCATGGCCAAGAATTCAATTCTATGGCTAGGTTCCCCCCTAGGCGTCCAAAAAATCGGCATGTATGACAGTTGAGAGGTACCTATACTATTTGAGAACTAGTAAACCACACCCTGAGGACTAAGGAAGCAAGAACATCTTGGGCAAACAGTGAAAATGATACCCCTACAATAAAAAAAAGCGTGCAGGAAAGATTAATCATTGGCATTCCAGAGCAGCCATAGATGTTTTAGCATCAACTTCGTACATCTCCTTATCCCAGCTGTCTACAATAAAGTATCCAGGTTTCACTAAGGTCGATATTTTTTTTCCAGTGATTCCGATAACAATCCACTAGCTGTGGATACTTGTCTGGAACAATGAAACACCCCAGCATGCTGTACTCGATGCTCTAAAACACATTAAAGCAAGGGTGAGCCTAAAGACTCAAAGTATCAACAAGGAAATAAACAAGAACACAAACATAGCATCGATGATCCTCAATTAACATCACACTAAACGTAGCCATTTAGCTCATGATATGCAACCAATGCAATGCCTTTGAACTTTATCTCTTTCGCATTTTACCAGAATGCGGTATACAACCGCCGCCAGATACGCTGCTGCGCCCTCTCAGCACGGGGACCAATAGCCTATACACCACATGTATAGGGACCTTGCCCATCATCTTAATGATAGGGACCTCTTTGTTCATTAGCCCACATTCCACGAACGTGGGACCTCAAGCCGCCATCTACATGACGGGGACCTCAATCAGATGTGCTTAGTCACCACGTGACCAAGGCACTGTATGCTCTCAACATGCATATGCACCATGATAACATTTTCATATGCAGAATACAACATATTCTCATTGGCACTAAGCAATAACAACATGCGGAAGAACCTTTAACCATAACTAGTAATCATCAAAATAAACAAGAACTCATCTCATAAATGCATGCATGGCTATACGATCAAGATACACCACAATCATATCATGCAAGCATACATATATTATAGCCCGAATACTTGCCTCAACTGATGCGAGAACGGTGGACGCGATTTAGTCTTGCTGCCTCGGGACCACGCTCCCACTGAATTTTTAAGATAACCCAATCTAAGACCAACATACCGAACCAAGAGCATAAGAACAACACACATGAACTTGCTAAACCGCCCAAGTGTTTCCCAACTTCCAATTTCTAGCGATCGATTTGGCACATTGTAGACAATCAACTTCTAAAATACATAACTTTCTACTCAGGAATCCAAATAAGATGATCTTAGACTTTATGAAAAGGTAATTAAATTACCTAAATAAACCTAGTTAGAGCCCTTTTGATTCTTCCATTTACTTCCCTACCAAGCCAATCTACAGAACATCAGAATTCACGTCGGGTTCTCTGGACAGTGCACTAAAACCACCATAACTTTTGCTACGAAAGTCCGAATCTTGCGTTCTTTATCTCTTTGAAAAGGTATAGAAATTAACCACATTTTTCGTTATATTGAGATCCTCTGATTTCGTCTTTAACTAATAGATTAATTCAGATTTCTACAGACTGTCCCAATCTTGACAGATCAGCAGGACAGCGATACTAAAAAATTCATAACTTTCTAACCGTTAATCGGATTTGGGTGATCTTGGTGGCCACTGAAAGCTAAGAACATTGTCTACATAACTCTAGGAGATCAAAACTCCTAATTCGGCTTCTAAACACATGAAACTGGCCGCGAAACATTCTGGACAGAACACGATCTATTAAACCGACGCAAATCAATCTACCAAACGACATCAACCGCAACTACTACGCATCAACCAACGAAGAACACGCGACGTTACCCTTGTAGAATCGCAGCAAGATGATGAACTCTCCCCGCGAAGTTGATCTCCTCTCCTTTCTTCACTTGATCGGCAGTAGGGAGCACCAACGGCGAGGAGGGAGGCACCAATGGAGGAGCACCACCATGGAGGAGAGGGAGTGCAGTTGATGGCGCAGCACTGTAGCTACAGTGCTCCTAGGGTTTCCCCTTCCTTTTATTGGTGGCCAACCCTCATGGGCCTCTGGGCCAAGGCCCGAGGCCCAAGTTGCCAAAAAACTGCAGAACCCCTTTTTATGTCTAATTTCTCTTGAAGCGCTTTCTTTCGTAGAATAAATCGGAGTATTACATTAAAACCCCTCGTTCTCCTGTTCAATCGCTTTGCTAAAAGAAATATTCTCCCGATTTAATTATTCTCTCCCGATTTAATTATTCTCTCCCGATTTAATTTTTAGGGTATTACACTATACTATTTGAGAACTAGTAAACCACACCCTGAGGACTAAGGAAGCAAGAACATCTTGGGCAAACAGTGAAAATGATACCCTACAATAAAAAAAAGCGTGCAGGAAAGATTAATCATTGGCATTCCAGAGCAGCCATAGATGTTTTAGCATCAACTTCGTACATCTCCTTATCCTAGCTGTCTACAATAAAGTATCCAGGTTTCACTAAGGTCGATATTTTTTTCCAGTGATTCCGATAACAATCCACTAGCTGTGGATACTTGTCTGGAACAATGAAACACCCCAGCATGCTGTACTCGATGCTCTAGCGTCCGAATCTACACGACTACATGTTTAACCCAGATAGCTACTACAGCGATATGATAGTACCAACCAGCCAGGTTGGAATATTTCACAAATCGGGCATGCAAACGAGCTTACCAGCACAAATTCGCAGATCGAAACTTCCACGGCAAGAAGAGTTCAGGTACAGATATTACAGAATCTACCGAATCGGAAAATCGGATTACCTCTCTCGACGTAAGCCATGGTCGCGCCGGCTGGATCGCCCGCCCTTGCCGCCCTCTGCGATGGAATTTAGGAGGAAATTAATAGGATCAGATTTTGGCTCCGGGGAGAAGGGGATTCGCGAGCCTTCTTCCGCCTTGCGCGTGGAGAGACCGATGGGCTCGAGGGTCGCGGGCCTTGCGTCGTTTTAATTGGCTATTGACTCGACGACCCGAGGATTTGTGTGTGTGGGGCCGCATGTCAGTGGACCAGGTCGTGTCGGTGAGGGTAGCAACATGCCAGGACAGAAGGCGCCACGTCAATTGCGCTTTGTGAGCCGTTCGATCGAGGATCCGTGGCTGACTATGCGTCCAAAGATAGTTCCCCCCCTTGCACATTGGGCATGTTCGGATAGGAGGACGGCGGTGGATCGGTGATAACGAGACTAGCAAGTTAGGATAGGCACGAAGCTGTCACATGCCAGATGGTTATACGTGTGGATGGCCATATATTTCGCCAGCGATTAAGTTCTAGACAGACTCAGCGTTGGTGTTCTTCAATTTTGGGATTTCAATGGGAAAGCATGCAAGTACAATGGAAAAGTGTGCGTCCCCACTCCGTGAGTAAGGATCTTGGCTATCTCCGGTAAATTCACGTGTGGGTAGTGTGAGTGTGGTGTATATTAAGTGTGTGTGTTTGCCTCGTACTCTTAAAAAAAGTTATGATAGGCAATAGTCGGTGTCGATTTGCCAACAGTGAGCCATTCGGAGACTCATACTTCTAAAGAAAAGTTACGATAAGCTATAGTCGGTGTCGATTCGTCAATAGTGAGTCATTCAGAGACTGTGAAGAAGGTGAGACAGCAGCAGGTGACAAGAACCGAAGGGCTTGAAACTCACCTCCTCCTGCCCTTCAATGCCTCCATTGAGCTCTAGCCCGAGTAGCTTTTTGAAACTTGATTTTGAAGTACTTTTGAAACTTTAAGTTTTCTTACTTTTATGTTTGAAAACAGCTTGAAGTTTTGATACGAAATTCGTTTGAAAGTCTTCCAAAACCTGAATTTTTTTATGTATGAAGCACGCCTGAAATTTTTCTGAAACTAGAACTTCAATGTAAAACCCTTCAAACTCTTACGAAGAGTCGGTATGAAACTTTCCTGGAGCTATTTTGAAACATGAGCTTTTGGTATCAAAGTCAATCACCTGAAACTATTCGAAAACTCCAACCTGCTTTGAAACATCGTTGAAACATTCTGAAACTCCAACAGGCAGCGAAGTTTGTGTGAAAGTTGCTTGAAACTCTGTTTTTCATGAAACTTTGTGAAACATATGCGTGAAACTTGCTCTAAACTTTGAAACTTTTCTGCAAATTTTTTACCTGAAAATTGCTCTTGAAATTTAAAACTCGTGAAACTTTTGATACTTGTGAAATATGTTTTATATGCTGTTTAAACTCACGAATTTGTTGAAACAAGCTTGAAGCTCTCGAAACTCACCTGAAAGGGATACTGTGCTGTCGCAGCACTCAAAAGAAAAGATCCATCACCTGATGAATAAACAACCGGACCCTTAGTCACCTGATAACATGGGTGGAGCCAGCAGAGGTGCTCGGTATGTCCGAACACATCATAAAAACATGAGATCAGTTTTGCATTTAAAGCTATATTTGTAGTATTCCTTGATGTGCACCATCTTGAAAGCCCAGCCCATAACCCATGACCCGCTTGTGCCCCCACCAGCCCACAGCCACCTCACCACTCACCAGCCTACGGCCATCTCCATCTGCCATACTCCAACTCCTCCCCAATCTCCAACCATAAATCCCTAATTATCTCCTCTCCTCCCCACTTGGTTCCTGCAACTCGGTGGCTCAGCAGCCCGCGCAGGGCGGAGAGCAGTAGCAGGCGAATCGACACAGCACGGAAGCAGCAAGCAACAATAGGTGGCGCGACACTCAGAATATTCCGACACTCACCAGCGTACAGCCACAGTAACTCAAGCCTTAATTTATGGAGTTCATTTGGAAAATATTCCTCCCTAAAGAATGAGGGGGAAACCCATGCTATGATGGCATTATGTGGGTCCTTTGATTTGGTTTTCATGTCAAACTTGATACTATTTAATCAAATTGAAATTGGATGGAGACCTTGGTCACACGTTGCGGCCGGCAATATATCGTGGCAAGGAGGTGCATGGCAGCCAGTAAGGCAAGTGGGCGGCTAGCGACCTCACTAAGGCTAGCGGTTTTGTAGGTGTGCATGATGGTGAGTTCATATGAATAGATCTGTTTCTCACATCTCGCATCTATTCATTTCTCACTCTCTTCTATTTATTTAAGATTTAATAGTGAAATGCAGTTGCAATACTAAATTAGTACATGGAGCAACTTTTATCTTTTTCTCACGTTCAAATTATTATGCAAGTTATTTTCTAAATTTATTACTATAGTGATGATATGTAAAAAGATGCTAGTAAACTATTATCTCCTTTTTTTACTTAACGCTTTTGACTTCTAACGGGCAAATTTCTAGCTTCGTTGGACGATACGTAGTTTGAACTAATGGTACCAGGCATTGCTTGGTGTGTGCACCCTCAACGCCAAAATCCTAGCTCCACCACTGCCCGATAAATCGAATAATTTGTGCGACGAGGTCTAAGTCCTAGAAATCTTATTCGTACCTCTCTCAGTTTTCTTCCGTGTGCCAAATTGGGGACTAGCGTCAGTCACGTTAAAATCGCCAAGACAGGTTCGGTATCCTCATGCATCGTTTTATGCTTGTTGACCTGTACATCTTGCATCACTGTCCCGGCAATGAAAACATGCAACTCCCAAAATCGAAAAGTACCAGATTCCTTAGCTATTCTGAACCAAAAGGCACCTGCCCCCAAACAATCACACTGGCTCATGCAACTTCCATGCACGTCGAAACATATTTCCGGAGCAAATCCATTAAGAATTTAAGATCACCCTCTCCCGCAGTATCTTCGTCTGCCTGCAAACCGAAACCTCTGCCCGCACCCCATGGAAGAGAAGAAGCCACAGAGACAGAGGGGGCGCGATGTCATCGTGCAGTACCCGCACCTCTTCTTCGCGGCCTTGGCGCTGGCCCTTGTCGTCATGGACCCGTTCCACCTCGGCCCGCTGGCCGAGGTCGACTACCGGCCGGTGAAGCACGAGCTCGCGCCGTACAGGGAGGTCATGGAGCGCTGGCCGAGGGACAACGGCAGCCGGCTCAGGCTCGGCAGGCTCGAGTTCGTCAACGAGGTGTTCGGACCGGAGTCCATCGAGTTCGACCGCCAGGGCCGCGGGCCGTACGCCGGGCTCGCCGACGGCCGCGTCGTTCGGTGGATGGGGGAGAAGACCGGGTGGGAGACGTTCGCCGTCATGAATCCTGGCTGGTAATTAAGCACAGTCTAAGCTTGCTCTTTGCAAACCATCCCTCTATGTATGAGTCATACTAGCCAACTTCATAGCAACATATGTGCAATGATTAATGTTCTTTCTTGGAAAAGGTCGGAGAAAGTTTGCGCTAATGGAGTGGAGTCGACTACGAAGAAGCAGCACGAGCACGAGCAGTGGTGTGGCCGGCCTCTTGGGCTGAGGTTTCACAGAGAGACCGGCGAGCTCTTCATCGCCGACGCGTACTACGGGCTCATGGCCGTCGGCCAAAGCGGTGGCGTGGCGACATCTCTCGCGAGAGAAGCGGACGGGGATCTGATCCAGTTCGCGAATGACCTCGACATCCACAGGAACGGCTCCGTATTCTTCACCGACACGAGCATGAGATACAGCAGAAAGTGAGCAGAGTACTGACTAGATTCAGATGACTTGTGGAACAAGATTGGTTGACTATAATAGCTATGCAGGGACCATTTGAACATTCTGCTAGAAGGAGAAGGCACTGGGAGGCTACTCAGATATGACCCAGACACCCGTGCTGTTCATGTTGTGCTGAACGGGCTGGTCTTCCCAAATGGTGTGCAGATTTCAGAGGACCAACGATTTCTCCTGTTCTCCGAGACAACAAACTGCAGGTACAAATCTCAGTCTCTTTAACACGCATGATCCAGTTCGAAGATTAATTAGAAGTTCAGAAATTGCTAATGGTTCGCATTAACATTGCACATATCGATCACCCTAGGATTATGAGGTACTGGCTGGATGGTCCAAGAGCCGGCCAGGTAGAGGTCTTCGCGAACCTGCCGGGGTTCCCCGACAACGTGCGCCTGAGCAGCAAAGGGCAGTTCTGGGTGGCGATCGACTGCTGCAGGACGCGAGCGCAAGAAGTGTTCGCGCAGAGGCCGTGGCTGCGGACCATGTACTTCAAGCTGCCCCTGACGATGAGGACGCTCGGGAAGATGGTCGGCATGAGGATGTACACCGTCCTCGCGCTCCTCGACGGCGAAGGGAACGTCGTCGAGGTGCTCGAGGACCGGGGCGGCGAGGTGATGAAGCTGGTGAGCGAGGTGAGGGAGGTGGACCGGAAGCTGTGGATTGGGACCGTGGCTCATAACCACATCGCCACGCTCCCCTACCCCTTTGACTAGCGGAAGCGTGGCTTAGTTGGGTTTTAGGGCGAGAGCATGCATTAGCTTATGGTTTTGTTTGGGTTTGTCTATCGATGTGAAGTTGACGGTGAATTCTTGGGAAGTGGAATATTGTTAAGTTGTGGGACGGGTCCTATACAAAACCTCATGTTTGTATTTGTGTCGTATGCGGTGCAAATGTTGCACAAATTAAGATTACCAATATTGTAATATCAACAGATATTTTAAGACTCCGTTTGGAACATTATAATTTTACCTGATTTCTACGGGAATTCCGAAAAATCCAGTGAAATTCCTGCGAGGGCTAAACCACTGGGAAACCTTACAACGCCCACCAAAAATATTCAGGCCGAATCCGCTAGCTACGGGCCGGGTCGGTCGGTTGGGCTTGGGCCGAGAAGAGCCATCCTACTAGTAAAACCGACCAGAGCCGCACCAAATATAATCGAACGAAAAACACCCAGGAGGGTTAGCGACTCTGAGTCAAGACTCGAGAGGCGGCCGAAACCGAGCGGACGCCATGGATCGCGAGTGGGGCTCGAAGCTCGGCAGCGGTGGCGCCGCCACCGCCCAGAACGAGGTCATCGACCGGCGGGAGCGCCTCCGCCGCCTCGCCCTCGAGACCATCGACCTCGCCAAGGACCCCTACTTTATGCGCAACCACCTCGGCAGGTAGTCACCCCACAAAAAGCCCTAGCTTCTTCGGATTCGCGCTGCCTATCGATTTGCGTTGCTCGATCTGCTGATTCCGCTCTCGGTTTTGTGTGTCCAGCTACGAGTGCAAGCTGTGCCTGACGCTGCACAACAACGAGGGGAACTACCTGGCGCACACGCAGGGGAAGCGGCACCAGACCAACCTAGCCAAGCGTGCCGCCCGCGAGGCCAAGGACGCGCCCGCGCAGCCCCAGCCCAACAAGCGCAAGCTCGCGCCCCGCAAGTCCGGTGCGTAAACTAACCCCCCCCCCCCCCCCTAACCCAGCTTCGTAGAATTAAGCTGCAAATATTAGTATACAATTGTTGTGACTTCATCTAGTTCCATCAGCTAGGGTCCGACCGCTATTTTTGTTCTGCAGCTGCTTCGACTATGTTTGGTTCAATTAATTACAGCCTGCTATTGAGCTAGGCTTGTTTGGGGTGTTTAAAGAGTGAAGCAAACCTTGGTTCTCTTTCTTTCTGTTATTATGTAATTTGACGCTTAGAGGAATGTCGAATCAATGGATTGTTGGTTCTTGTGAAAATTCTGGTGGTGTTTCAAGTTTCATTTTGGCGTGAACCAATGATTCCCTCTGGATATTCAATGATATAAGCATGATGCTTACGGGTTACGTGTAGTATGGATGCATGGCATAGCGGATCTGGAGAGTAGTTAAACTTTGTCCTATCAACTTGCAATCTTGTAGCACACTTTCTGTGGTTTTCTGATAATTTGATTTAATAGCATGAGACGAAAAAGACCAAAGTAGAACAGTTTTTGGGATGAATAACAGGAACACATACACATATACTATATAGGTGAACATTAGCCACATAATAGCTTAATCTTCATCTGCATGATTGTCATGGCGTATTAGGTGATCACAGCGCGTAACAGGCACCTTGTCCACTAGTCGACTAGGTCGTCGCCTAATTGTCGCTTGAGCGGCATGAGGTGAACATAAAGGCATGCATTAAACAACAAATTATAGAGGTCAACACTAGAGAAGAGAGCAGCAGAACAGAGAGCATCAGCATCACTACACCTCTACACACTACACATTACCCTTCTACACACTCCACTTCTACTTCTACACCGCTACACTTCTACACTAGTGAAGAGAGCAGCAGAACAGAAAGCATCAGCAACAGAGCACACAGCAGAGGGTAACAAAGCAGAGAGCAGATCTGGGAGAAAGGGGAAAAGGAACAAAGCAGAGCAGATCCGGGAGAAAGGGGAAGAGCAGCAGAGCAGATCGGGAGAACAGAGAAGCAGATCGAGCATATTAGAGAGAACAGAGAACACAGAAGAAGAGTAGGGGAGAAGAGGAAAGGGTCGTACCTCCAGATCTAGAGACAATCGTCGAGGGATGGAGTGTTGGATTCGAAGGAGGCCCGCCGGAGGGAGCTTGGCCGCCACCACCGGCCGGCAACGGCGGCGGCTGGGCGCCTTTGCGTTCAGGAGATGTTTAGATGCTGCCGTGACAACCATGTTCATTTGTCATTTGATGTTTAGATGTGTCCTTAACTACTTCTCCTCTATCGTTAGGAAATAAGATAATTGGGACCAGCTGCTACTTTGTTTATTGTAGTAACTAGTAACACACAAGGTTGTCACGGCGACCTTGGCGACCACGGCGCTTAAGGGGCACCAGGACGCGTAATCGTCCAGGCGTGCGTCTAATCGTCCTCTAGGCGAGGCAAGACGAGCTAAGTAGCAACTACAATTCCACCACTAGCAAGTAGCAACACTAGTCAATACATTGGGAGCAGAAGATCCGGTTGCCCAGCTGCCCGCATGCCCGTAGAAATGCCCCTTGGGCTTCTTGGCCCCCTCGCCCTCTCCCTCCCGGCAGCGATTGGGCTCTCCCTATCCCTCCCGGCGGCGACCAACCTCCCCCTCCCCCTCTCCCTCTCGGCAGCGACCGACCTCCCCCTCCCTCTTCGCTGATGCTCCGGAGACAGCGACGACTCGGTCCAGGCCAGATTCGGAGCAAGAGAGGCTGGATCCGGCGACGGGGACGCCCGGGGAGTGGCGGCGGGCCGCGGGAGGGAGGGAGAGGAGGAGGGAGGTGGACTACCTGGGGCCGGCGGCTGGGGCGGTGACGCGGTTGGAGATGGCCAAGGCGAGGCGAGCGACCGCGGCATCTGCTCCGCACCGCCGGGACGCCTAGGCGACGCCGTGACATCCATGGTAACACACATGACTAATTAAAGTATTTTCTACTAACAATATCATACTGCGTTTTCCCCCCAGAAGTTTATTGCTGGGAGTTTTCTGCCTTTTCTGGATCAATTTTTGAACACTGACAATGTAGTGTTCTAAAACATGGTGTCCACTGTTAGGAACTAACACATTAATAGGCAATAATGAAAAGTAAATACCCCATTCCAATAATCGAAGAGCCCCTGGATGAGCTAAAGGGAGCCTGGATCTTTTCTAAAATTGATCTTAGGTCGGTCGGGTTATCGCCAAATCCTGATAGAGAAGTGCACACACCTTCAGTGTTACTTGGACACGGACACGGACACGGGTGTCTGATTTGGCTAGCTCTAGAAAATAGGATTCGAGGATTCGTCTAATATATATTCTTTTATCTTTAAAAATCAAAATAAAATGATTTATGCAATGAAATATTTAATTTAGGTACACTACCATAGTACTATATAACTGCCACAAAATATCCTAGACACCGTTGATATCACATAGTCACAAGAAAGACCAGCTACACACCACTTAACCTTTTTAAAATGGTAGCAAAAGTTGTCCAATGCCCCATTCGATATAAAAATGAATAAAGAAGTACTACAGCTGAGGTCTCTTGCAACTCCTCTAGCCTTCTTCTCCTTCTCTTCCTTCTCATCAGACCACCCTCACTCTCCTTCACATGCTCCTTCGACCAAGCATTACAACTCCACCCCCGACTCTCCTTTCTCTAACAACTCTCTAAATCATGCCAGAGCACCAGCATCTCTTTCCTCTCTTCCTTCTGCAACAGATCTATCTACATCTCTTTCCTCTCTTCCTTCTGCAACAGATCTATCTAAACACCGACATCAAGCTAGTTCTTTCCTTTTGCTCCTCACAAGGACTCCATAGGGTGTATGATACATGTCGCAAGGAGTTTGACATGCGTCGACATGGGGATACGTGTCGACGCGGCAAAAAAAAAGGACTCGCGTGTCCTGGTAACACTGGGCTCAAACACCCTTCAAAACTCACCGTGGACAAATTAAATTTAAGGCCACACTGTTCAGTCTTACTTTATTAATGCTCATTTGGAGCATACAGCATAAGCATGCATGTTTGAATTACTTCTGAAAACTTCTTGTAGTATAGCAATTTTCTGGTCCCAAATGAATATTTAATAGGGGATACAAATTTATAGTAGTCTATAATTTTGGCTGATTATTTAAATAGGTTTTTTTTTGCTAACAGTTCCTGGAATGCTCAAACTTCAAAGATGATGAGTTTCTTGTTCAATATGCTATTTGTCTTTAGCTTGTTCTCCACACCTAAGCTAATTGTATTTTCTTGGAAGCTTTTCTCATAACTACCTTTCCTTCCTTTGCAGTTAAGATTGGTAGACCTGGGTATAGAGTAACCAAACAATATGATCCTGACATGAAGCAACACTCATTTCTTTTTTAGGTTAGTATTCATCGTCTTTGCACTCATGTGGCACTTTAGGTTACCCATACAGGATTTTACATGTGAATATTGTGAAATCCAGATCTATTTAGTTTAATTTCCAATCTGCCCATGTCTAGAGAATAGAGATAATTTTGTGTACCTCTTTTCATGCCATGTAATGTAGGCCATCTGAGTTACATATGCCAAGGATCTTATAGTGGTACCAGTTAAGCTGGTTCCCTTTTCCATCTTCAATTTTATTGCTTATACTAGTATGTTTTCTTATATAGTTTTGCTTACCCTCACTTTGGCAAACTAATTTTATATTGTTATCTGGAGTTTTATCTTCTTATAAAGTAGGCTTATTGAAGAAGTAGCATATTCAATATAGTGATGAATAGTTGAATACCATATTAGTTTACCCACAAATTGCTGGGGATGAAATTTATTCCCTTATCATTTTCTTTTGTAATGAATATTTCAAAATTTTGTGGACTGGAGCGATAACTTCTGACATTTTGATTTTAGATTGGTTACCCTGAAATCGAAGAAAATAGCAATCCAAGGCACCGTTTCATGTCAGTGTATGAAGTATGAACAGGTAAAGCTGATCTCTGAGCATGATCAGGCCTAATATATGGTTCTTTGCTGTTGTACTCACCCATGTGCTAATGTCCTACTATTATTTGTACAGAAAGTCCAGTCTTGGGATAAGAAGTATCAATATCTACTTTTTGCAGCGGAGCCCTATAAAATCATTGGCTTTAAGGTGCATCTCTTGCAAAATTTTGCTGCTAGGACATCAGACCCACCGGCCAATGAATATTACTAACACCATTCATTGTTCGCAGATACCAAGCACAGAGATTGACAAATCAGCAGAGAAATTCTTCCCCTACTGGGATCCGGACAAGAAGGAATACATGGTGAGTTTTTTTGTATACAGGTTTTTTACCGCTTCATTGCGCTGGCTTTATAAGCAATCTTGATTTCACAACCTACACTGTTTTTGGCTACAGCTGCAACTATACTTCAAGTCAAGACCAGCAGAAACTAACAGACCACCGTCAGCTCCGGGGACTGTCCCAAATGGGACAGGAGGTCCTGGTGCTCAGCCAAGGCCACCGCCTTCAATAGCTCTACCACCCCGCCACATGCTCCGCGACCCCCGCCACCTAACGCACCTATGGGGTTGACCCCTAGGATCCCGCCGCCGCCACCAGTTGGGGGTGTTCAACCTCCACCGCCTTCACCTCCGGTTGCAAATAGTCCTCCGCGTTCAATCCCACCTCCACTTGTTTCTGGTGGTGCAATGGCTAACTTCACTCCTGGAGCAGCCCCACCACGTCCTCCAATGCAAGGCTTTCCTGGGCCGCAGCAGTAGGTGACCGAGTGCCAGCAATTGAGATCAGGCTGCAAATGTTGAACACTTTCCTGGCTTGCTTTATTATGCTTTTTGACCCAATCTTGTATGTTACCATATGCATTACATGGTTATCTCAGACTTTTCTGTATTGATCCTGTTGGATTTTTGAACGAAGTGCATCTCCATCTAGAAATATCAAGCGCATGTGTACTCATCAAGTCTCTTTGGATCTACTGTTGTCGGCTTGTGGCGTCAGGGTTTAAAAACCCGGAACCGGACCAAATCCCGGTGAGGGCCTGGAACGGTAACCTGCCGGTTACCGGAGATCCCGTGGAAAACCGGATGAATTTTGTTCAAATAAATTTGAATTTGAGATGTTTTCGATAGAATTTTGAATTATAATTTTAATATGAAGGATTTTCGGCCGGATTCAAAATCCCAGACCTCACCAGGAAATCCGGTAACCGGCCGGTTTTTTTGTTCCATGTGTGGCGTTCCTGGGTAAGCAGAATACCGTGCCAAGTATACGGAATCAGTGTATGTGTGGATATCTTAGTTCTTCCAACCTGCTTGTTTAGACAGCGTACCACAATGCTCTTGCTACACACCAACTGATCTGTTGGTCTTTCACTTTCGGTTTCGTCTTCCTTTAGGGATTGATTGGATAGAGAGGATTAGAACTAATCCCTTTGAATTAGAAAGGATTTTAGATTTTAGTTTAAATTTTCAGTTAATCCGAAAGAATCGAGTCAAAACAGTGTATCCAAACGCGTCCTTATCAATATAGACAGTAAGTACATATAACCCCAACCCCAAGCTAAGCCTACTACTCACACTACACAATTTAAACCCCGAACTCAGCCTAACTAGTACAACATTAAATCGGAACCCGCAGTGGAATTTAAATCGAACCTGTAACCTCATGCGTAACCATACGACTCACGAGCAGCCTGGGTCCGCTTAGATAATCACATAACTTATTCTTACAATTCTTTTCCTTTGTTCATCAATTATGTAGGCTGCATAAACATCCGTTCAAACGGTGATAAATGGACACGGCCAGACAAGAAAGACCAGTTCGCCAATGTGCCAAATACAGGAACCTCTGAAGCTTGTTGCATTCATTACACTTTTATGCCATTCAAGAGGTAGCAACAAAAACCCCTTGAAAATGAATTTCCTACAGGTTAAAACTTAAGATATAGTGTTACAACGTTAGTTGAACACTTCGTCCTCCTATGTTCGAGCTCTCGCCAAAATCCGAGCAACTGCCGACAATACATCATCAACTCCGGTGCGGTCAATTCTGCTTTTCGTGACCCACTTGGTGCAAAGCAGCAGTAGCAGGACAACTAGGAATGACTCCACCAGATGTTGGTCTGGACAATTAATCACAAGTAATCATTAGATCACTTGACGTAACAGCATAAATTGTCGATGATGACAGAAATGCATGCCATATACAACAAGATGTACTTACAGTCCAACAAAGACTTTGAATGCGTCATATGTTGCCCATTGCGCTCCAGTAAGAGTGCCGACCATAATAATACGGAGTGGAAGGCCACGAGTGAAAAGGCCCCACATCCCAAGGGTTCTTACAGCCTGAAAGTGCAAATCATTGATTAGAACAATTCGACATACCATCTGACAGTGAGACAGGTGTAAGCTATATAGTTTAACATATTTATGATATTTTTATTTATTTATTTGGCATAGGACTTGCAACTTACATCTGCCACAGTGGCTCCCTTTGCATTGTTGAGGAAAGACACCAGGTTGTCTGCAGGATGAGAGATAGCAGCACAGAAGACTCCAGCAATGTATCCCCCTGCAAAGCTCACTGCTAGCTGGAGTGGCTTACTGCATTGATCTTTTGGCTTTGGAACGGCATGCTTGTAGACCATCTCAACAATGGTCTCAAAGCAAGCAAATTTCATCATAGTATCTGCAAGGTGTTGGAAAAAATAAGTAGGGTGCACAACTGAACATAAGGTAAAAAGGGAATAACATGGCTGCACAAACTGTGTTAACATGACTACATTGTCTATATAGCATCTTAGAGGAGAGTGAGCCTTGCATAACCCTGTTGAACAATCAAGTTATTCAGTCTCATACTCTCATCCATGAACACCGTACTCGACGATTATCTCTTTCTTTCTTTTTTGTCATTCACCTATTGTTGTTACCCTTTTCATTTTTTTTAATGAATAGCACATTGACCAGCAACTAACGAACAAAACACATGAAGAATTGAAGTCTTCACACATAGCTTTAACTTTAATAGTAATCAAGTGTTGTGACAACTGTACCTGATCTGGACTTCTACTACAGGGTGCAATCAACTACATGGACCATATAAATTTGGGTTACCTCGTGTCTGTTACCATGATAATTCGGCCTACATCAAAGTTATGTTTCACAGTATTTTTGCATAGCAGCAACAAGAGTAGGCAAATAAAATCAAGTAGGCCCATTCATGCGGGAGCAAGGGCTGCAAACTAGGTCTAAATTACAGACATTTGGTAGCAGTGAAAATTACAGACTTATAAATTACTTGGTCTCTAGAAAATTAGCAGTGATGGATGGTTTATTCAATTTCATGGGCACATTATAATCATGTCAGCAGCATGCAACTTGAAGCCTTAAACACACTCAAGAATCTCCACACACAATATTACCACATGAGCTGCATTTTTTTTAAAAAAAAAAATCTGAACAGAGCTAATAGAAGATACCACTATCAAATGTTCAGCACTAATCCTATTTTTTTGGCCCATCAGTATGCACTATTCAAGCCTTGGCATGAAAATACAATGGGAAAAGATAACTGCTAATGAATTCGACTTACAAGGAACTTGGCGGCCCCAAAGAGGAAGTAGTCCTTTGTAAAGCCTGAAATTTACACACAGCATTATACAATGTTATCCAAAAAAATATTAAACTAACTCTTAACACAATCTATTCAAGACATGCAGTATCTATACCCAAAGGCACCTTCGGATTGGACAAGCTTCGGAAGCCCATCGGTCAGGCACCGAGCAAATCCCGGCTGTGTCTGGACTCGAACCTTCACGGCCTCCATGGGGCAGAGAGCTACATCTGCAATCACCTCAGCCGACGCAGATGCGGCAAGGTAGATGAAGGTCTTCCACTTCTCAGCATGCTCGGGGCCAGCAATGTCCGAGTAACACTTCTTGAAGAACTCGTAAAACCCAAACTTGCACGCCCCCTGGCTGCTATACCCAACCAGCGTGGCCATCCAGCCTTTGAAGAACCCACCAAGGCCTTTCTCTTGGAGTAGGACACCAAAGCCGGACGAAATGTCCCTGTACTTACTAGGGTCAACCTGCAAGAAGGGACATGGAGGCAAGCGATTCCATCAGCCATTAGGGGGAGCAAGAAATTTGGACACAGTGACAAGGCTCTCAGTCACACACCTGCATGTTGCACTTGACGAGGTCGAGCGGCGTGACAGCGAGGTGGGTGAGTCCGGTGCCGAGGAGCCCGCCGAGGGCGCACGTGGCGTAGAACAGCGGCGTGTGCAACTGAATCGCCATCTCCATCCCCACCTTCCCCTTCTCCCCTATCTCCCCACCCGCCGCTTTGGCCGCCTTCCCCCTCCGGTTGCGGACGGCCGCCTCCCACCTCCTCCCGAGCTGCTCGGCGTTGGCGGCGAGCGCGGCCAGGAGGCGGTCGAGGGGCAGCGCGGCCGGGGAGCAGCCGACCTTGTCGCGGCTCGCCATGTGGGGACGGGAGCAGGGGTTGAGACGGGAGGGCGTCGTCGTGGAGGGAGACGCGCATGGTAGGGGGGAGAGGGGAGGGGGTTCTGGCGAAGGCCTCGGGGGACGGCCTTCTTCGGCTTGCGTGCTGGGTCTCTCACTCCCCTCCTCTCCCCACCGCGCGCACCGGCGGCTAGTGAAGCGGCGTGCGTGCGTGCGTGCGTGCGGACCGTGCCGCGCGACGGCTGCTTTTTCTGGGCCGCGGACGCGAGATTCGGGTGCGGATGGGGTGCGACGGTGTCTCGCCGCACGGGCGCACGGCACGGCTCGGCACAAAAAGGCCACGCCGCTGGCGCTGGGCGGTAGGCCCGAGAGTAACGGGAGAGCTGGCATGTTCAGGCTGGGGTTTTTCCGACTGGAGAAAAAGACGCGACACGCGGTGGAAACTAGGCGACACGCGGTGGAAACGAGGCTGACAAATTGTGAATATCTGATACAGCGATATACTTGCAATGCCTCAAACTCTGCGTGGCCGCACTTCGTACATACGACTTTGAACGTATCAAAAATCAAACAGTAGGCTACAGCTGTGTTGTGAGTCATGTGATGCATTTGTTAGTGCAGTTGATATACTGCTTCGTTCTTTTAACTCTGGATGCGATGCTGATAGTTTGACATGCTAGCAAACAGAGAGTAATCACATGAAACACCCATCAGAGAGTAATGCAACAAACAGAACTTCAGATTAGAAGTCGCGCCGCCATGTGCTCGGAATCTTTTCGGACTTTCGGTCATTGTATTTTCAACTTCCTCTCGCTTTTTTTTTTTATTATTATTATTAGCAATAGAGATTTGAGAGTTCGGTATGTCCATCTTCACCGAGCATCGTGGCAGGATCGGCTATCCCTTTCTTCGATCGGAAACTGGGAAGGAAAACCAGCATAAGCTTATGCCCAGTACAAGGCCCAACGCCCAAGAATGCTAGCTAGGTCGAAAATGTCCGAGAGCTATGGCGATAATCAGCAAAAAGGCCATTACTAGAGTCTTGAGGTTCAGAGAGAGAGGAGGCAGGCTAAGTCTTGAATTTCTACACGTTAGTATCGTATTTAAAAGGTCCGTAAATTTGCGCTAGATTTATTTTAAAGTTTATAGTATCAAATGATATAACTAAGATACTTAAGAATATATTTACATACCTTGTAAACTATTTAGATTTTTAAGGCATCATAAATATTGGAAACAACAATACAGCTTGAAAGAAAATACAACTTAGGGAACCTAATTAAAGTAAGTTTTGATGGAATAAAATCATTGAGCATAATAAGTTTGGGGGAGAGAGTTCTTAGAAACATATATCATGTAGTTGTATGTCGCTATTCTTCCTGCATTAGTTACTCTTTTCGAAAATGTATGCATGCACATCTCCCTCTATTTAATTCTAAGCAATATGTTGATTTTGTGAACAATAAATTATTTTATTAGTTTACATGGTATTAAAATACCTTACATGCATACACCGATGCACTATAGACGAGTTACCTTCCCTCCCGCGCTAGCTGCTTCATCGAATCGTATGTCTTCTATCTATTCTTGCTGCCACATCTTTTCTGCTTCAACTTCTAAAAACAAGCTCAATTTTTGTTCAATCCCTTTCAACCGCTACCTCTTTCAATGCAACACTCTACACCATAGTTATCTTCTATTTCTCTCAAATTATTGCTTACTGTTAACCATCGTCGATCCCTATCAGGGACACCCATCACGCTCTCTCCAGAAGCCTATTCCCTACGGTTGCACACTCTACTCCGAGCTCTTTGCTCCTTTGCTTCTAAACATTTGTGCTTCTATTCGTATGGATGCATGCATGTATATAGATATACATGATGTTATACATGCTTGATGTCCTCTTCTCCAGTATCGATCTGTGAGGACCCCAGTTTATTTGGTTTGTAATGCTTAACCAACCACCTGGTCCTAGCATCACAAATCAAATAAATCGATCTCGAGATATGTATACTTCGAAGCGATATACACACCCGGTACAAAATTAGACATCAACTCCATTCCACACATAGAGTCCAAACACCACACTTCCAAACGGAAGATAAACAAATAGTAACAATATTACGGACATAGGCGGCTGTGCCACGAGATACACAAATAACCGAACGACAATGAAGCAAAAGTGCCATAAGATGGCTATAAACAAAGCCAATCGGTGTGCCTTCAACCCACAAGGCATCCGACCGGACCGCCAAGCCTAGTCGTCACCCACGGCGACAGCCTGACTCACGAAGTGAGGACCCCGAGGCTCACCTTCTTCCTCTGCAACAAAACATTAAGCAAAGCACACGAGTACAAAGATTGTCTTTGTACCGCAAGACCGACGTGTGAACTAGCGACTGTTCATATGCTACATGCGAGCTTATTTGGTGGAGGCCATATGTTTCATTTGCATAAAGCCAATTTTCATTTGCAATAAGGTAATCTGATTTTAAAGGCAAGTTTGCAATTCATTTTTAAGATTGAAATAGCAAGAAAGGATAATAATAGCAATGAGCAAAGATAAAACAACCTAGAAGTGACTATCCCAATAGTCACCACAACAATAGCACGAATCCCGCATTCGTACCACCCATCAAGTTTTAATTTAAATGTTGCGTCTAACTCTCGATAAGCTTACCCAAGCGTGTCCATCACCTAGGGCGAGGCTATTCGAATAGTTTTCAACCTGCAGGTGTACCACTGTACTCCACACTTGGACCGCCTTTAAGCCAAAGCACACTTAGAAGGTATGCTTGACGCTGACTAAGTCCTCACGAGATGTTTCCAATATTGTGTATCAACCCGAGCGCTCGTATGGGTAGAAACACCATACGCTTACATGGTAAAGCCGAAAGACAACTACCCACTCGAGGATAAAGCTTTTGGACAACTACCATGCTCCCACCTCCGTCCCTCCTGCGACCTCCTGCGACCCGGGACCAATACATGCCAAAGTACTAGGTCAAGAGAGGTCTCATACCCTCTAGTGTGGTTAGCACGCCGAAATGCCTGGATAACAAAAACTCACAAGATGTTCGGTCCTTAATTGACCGGGCACCTTTCGATTACACCCAAAAGATCACACCATTCTTACCATTGTGCCCGCGTCCAAATCATTTTTGTTTTTGGTTTTAGTTTTGCAAGTAAGCATAGCAAAATGCTGAAACATGAAGTTGTAGTAAATTTTGTGTGATCAAGGTTACCGACTAAAGTCGATAACCGCCCAGTTCTACCGATAGCTAAGCATGTCTAAGCAAGTTGACCGGATCTACTAAGTGACAAGAGATCATCCAGCGACCTCTAATCACGACAAATAACCTAGGCTCGGGTAGTAGAGATCAATATTTTGTCTACAGGATATGCAGCTACGGATTTAACTAATCAATTTAACACAAATTAAGCAATGCATACATACAATGAAACAAAATATTAATCTTTAAAATTACTGGGATTAAACATGATCAAAGCGCTTGCACGGCTTTGTTGCTCAATATCTTTGCGGAGGATCGTCCTCGGGGTTGCGCAAATATCGAAGCCTAACGATCGAACATAACAGCAAATAAGAACGAATAACACCGACAAAACTCAAACATACAACAATCACCAAAACAAGCCAAAACTCAAACAGCAACCTAAGCAAGAGATAACAAAATTTTAGAAACAGAGAACAAATTATTTTAAGTTATTAATAATTTTCTATGAATTTTCTAAGCTAAAAACACAACATGTCACTAGTTAATTACTTAACAAATTTTCATGAACAGAAACAGTGTATATAACCTATCCTACTAATTAGTACCTTAAAAATGACAAATTACAAAATTGGTTTCACTGGATTTGGACAAATATTGAAAGAGATATGCATTTTCTAATCTAGAAGATACATAAAACATCATTTTATTAATTAACAGATTTTTGCTACAGAGACATGGATGAAACTAATTTTAGTAAATAATACATTTGAAATGAAAATTAACAAGACTGGTTTCATTCAATTTGGACAAAAATTGAATTAGTTATACATTTTACAAGTTTGATTGAATTAATGACTCAACGAAAACATAAACCGAAATACTAAAGCAATGAATACTTTTCTACCGCCATCAAGAAGCCCCACCATCGACAATGGGCCCCGTAAACGACCAGACAACAAGACGCGCCTAAAGTGACGTCGAAGGCGTATTCAAAGAATACGTCTTCGGCCTACTAAGGTGCAAACCTAAAACACTCTCACAGAGAAGTACGCTTCCCAACAGAGAACACGCATAACCGTAACTACACAAACCTAAGCGACAACATGGACCCACATGACAACACTGAGGGAAATATAACGGGTGGATTAAAGGTTCTCTAAACGGATTAGCCAATAGGGCCCACAAGACAGAGACTCAAGGTAGACATGATTAGAGTCAAACAAATCAAGCACCGGCGGTTCACCGGCGAGCACGGCAACGATGTATGGCGCACAAGAAGCTGAACTAGCAAACCAGAGGTTTCGGCGAAAGAGTGGTACCTTCGGGTTCGCAAGGACCTAGCGAACTCGATGACGGTGACGCTGAGCCCGATGGTCGACGGAGATGAGCTCACGACGGCCGGAGGCGGAGAAGAAAGCACGGTCCACGCGAGAAGGCGTCACGGGCTTCTAGAAGACTCGGAAGGTGAGCTTAAGCTTCGCCTCAACACCGTGAGCAAGGAGCACACGATAACGCCGACGGAAGAAAGCCCGAGGTGACCGGAATTTCCACGGCGCGAAACCAAGCTTGAGAAGAATTGGTCGCACGCCCGCAACGATGCACCAAAGATGAAAATGAAGTCACCGTTAGACTCGGTGCATCAATGCGATCCTAAGGGGCTAGGTGTCGAGCTAGAAACTCACGAGCACTAGCAAGCTCGCGGGGCCGCAACCGGAGGCGGAGACGACGAAGGTGCTCGGCGATATCTTGGACGCCAGGGTCTGGATGGGCAAAATGGAAGCGCGAAGAGTAGATCACGATGGCGTGGTTGCGGAATCAAGGCGGCGCTAACACGGCGGCGCCGCCAGGTTCTTCTCCCGCGAAATCAAGAAACGGCGACGAGCTACGTAACGGGAAAACGAGGGATGAGTGGTCGCGTGAGGTAAAGAAGGCTGGCGATGCACCAAAGACGGACACGAGGGCATATAGGTGGCGGCGAGGTGCGTGACACCCATGCGCTAACGATCGCGAGCTCCGCGAGGCGCGAGAAGACGAGGGCGGACTGGCGGGTAGGGTCCACATGTCGATGATAGCGCGAAGTGGTGCGAGCCGAGTCAAGCGCGGTGCGAACCGGTGGTTTGACTCGACCGAATGTATCGACCGTGGATCTAAAATGAACGGTCGAGATCGATGTATGCATTCGGACAGTCGGTTCGCGACGCGACGTGGATCGCTCGATTTGCATCGGACGGTCACGATCGATTGGACTCGGCGGTACGCTTAGTTGACGCGACCGAGCCAAGTGGTGCGAGTCCGACTCGAGCCCGAGTTGGGTTCGGGCCCGAGGAATGTTGTTTTTAGAATTTGATTTAAAAGACAGAGAAGGTTTGGGAATTTTTAGAGGTAGCTCCTGAGCTCCAAAATTCCGAAATTTTATGGCAGCTACTAGAGACAGAGAACAACATTGCATAAATTTTCCAGAACTTTCTATGCACTGAAAAGTTCTGCAGAAAATTCACAAGCATGCTGACCTAGGGTTTGACCAGGTTTTCAACTAGTTTGACTTGGTCATTTGAAATAGCAAACAAAATCTAAAAATTGTGAAATAATTCAGAGAGGTAGCTAGGATGATCAAGATGCTAGGAAAAATATTTTCAGAGGATGATCACAAGTTTGAAGGCTAGAATTGATAATC
This sequence comes from Ampelocalamus luodianensis, assembly GCA_036346255.1. Taxonomy (NCBI): domain Eukaryota; kingdom Viridiplantae; phylum Streptophyta; class Magnoliopsida; order Poales; family Poaceae; genus Ampelocalamus; species Ampelocalamus luodianensis. Next base: position 16,297,151 of record CM070622.1, on the reverse strand, counting down.
AACAATTTCCAATCACAAGAATTAAATTCTACAAATTGAAATTGCTAGGAAAATTGTAGAAACTTTCAAATGATTTGAAGAGACAACAAAAGTTTTTATTTCTCCTCAAAATTTTACATTTGAAATACAAACCCTAAGTTAGGGCTGTTACAAATCTCCCCCCCTTACAGGAATCTCGCCCCGAGATTCTGATCACTGGGAGAAGAAGGACGGGTAATCTGCCGGAGACGATCTTCCGCTCCCAAGTGGCTTCATCCTCGGAGTGGTTCGACCATCGAACTTTGAGGAACTTAATCACACGGTTCCTTGTTCTGCGCTCAGCTTCTTCGAGGATACGAACGGGCGCCACGATAAGACGATCTTCTCGCACATCGATATTTTCCAATGGTGTTTCCTCAATGGAATACGGAGGCACTTCTTCAATTGTGACACATGGAAAACATCATGCACCCCTTCGAGTGTAGCCGGCAACTCTAACTTGTAAGCAACAGCCCCACTGGCCGATGATGCGGTAGGGTCCGACATACCGAGAGCCGCTTGCCCTTGACACCAAACGACGATGTCCCTTCAGAGGTGAGACTTTGAGATACACAAAGTCATTGGGTGAAACTCACCACGGCGACGCCGATCTGCATAGCTCTTCGCTCGATGAGCTACGCGCAAGTGCTCACGAATCAATCGCACTTGACTTTCACCTCATTGATGGAATCGAGCCAAAGAACTGTCTCTCCGTCTCGACCGGTTCAATGGGGTTCGCGGCGCTCCCATACAAAGCCTCAAACGGTGCCATACCGAGACTAGCTCGAAGTCGTTGTTGTAGGAGAACTCGGCAAGCGGTAGACACTTCTCCCAATTCTTCCCATAGGAAAGAACACAAGCACGAGCATATCTTCAAGAACTTGGTTGACCCGCTCCGTCGACCATCACCCGAGGATGATAGGTCGAAATGAAGAAAGACGGTCCCCATGGCTTCGTAAATCGTGCCATAGCCGAGAAGTGAAAAGAGAGCCACGATCGACACAATCGTTCGTGGCACACCATGCAAGCTCACAATGCGGGAGATATAGAGATCGCCAATTTATCGACGGCGAGGGCGGTACACACCGCGAAAATGCGCTACTTTCGCCAATCATCAATAACCACCAGATAGCATCCTTCCCAGAAGCACGGGCGCACCGGTGATAAAATCCATGCCTCTGTAATCCCACTTCCATTCTCGTATAGGTAAGGGTCAAGAAGACCACTGGACGCGATGCTCGGCCTTGACACGACAACATATGTCACATCGGCCACGAACCCGCAATCTCGCGCTTCATGCGAGTCCACCGAATCTCGACGCAGATCTTGGTACATTTTAGTGGCCCCGGATGGATGGATAAAGGCGAGTCATGGGCCTCTGCGAATCAAATCCCGCAACTCAGGGACCTTTGGGACCACAAGACGCCCAAACCATACAACACCGTGCTCATCTTCGTGAAACACTTGGTCGATCCACCCTTGATATTCGCTGATTTTACCCACACCATCATCCGATTGCCGTGTCGCCTTGATTTGATCCACCAAGGTTGGTTGCACAACCAAGGCGCAAGGGAACCATGTTCAATCAAACCCAAGTTGAGACGCTGAAATTCTCGCAATCGCAGTTGTCGCTCTTGGATCATCGTAGTATTGCAATACACTTTTCGCTAAGTGCATCAAGAACCACATTGGCTTTGCTGTGATGATACCGAATACCCATGTCATAATCTTTGATCAATTCTAGCCATCTCCTCTCGCTCGAGGTTCAGATCTGGCCGAGTGAACAAGTATTTCAAACTCTTGTGGTGGAATACACCACACGGTTTCCGATCAAATAATGCCGCCAAATCTTGAGTGCATGAACTCATCGCAGCAAGCTCTAAATCATGGGTGGGATAGTTGAGCTCATGAGGCCTCAATTGCTGGATGCATAGGCAATCGCCTTGCCTTCTGCATAAGAACACATCCGAAGTCCCCGACGAGAGGCATCGCAATAAATATCGAAGCTCTTGTGGATATCGGGAAGAGTAAGGACTGAGTCAAGTCAATCGCTGCTTGAGCTCCCGAAGCTCTCATCACAAGCAGAGGACCATACAAACTCCTTGTCCTTCTTGAGCAATTCGGTCATCGGCTTTGCGATCTTGGAGAAGTTCTCGATAAAGCGCGATAGTAGCCCGCTAAACCAAGAAAACTCCGCACATCGCTGGATCGACTTGGCTGGCCCCAAGATAGAACATCGACTTTTGGGATCCACGACTATGCCTCCAATTTGAAAGAACATGGCCCAAAAATGCTACTTCCTTCAACCGTAACTCACATTTGTCGAACTTGCATACACTGATGCTCCCGCAACTTGCCCAAAACAATCTTGGATGCTCGGCATGCTCGCTCGATCTTGGAATAAATAAGAATATCATCAATGAAGACCACCACAAATTTGTCCAAAAACTCCATGAATACCGAATTCATCAAGTTCATGAACAAAGCCGAGCATTGGTTAATCCGAAAGACATGACGGTGTACTCATGCAGGCCATAACGAGTAGTGAAAGCCGTCTTCGAATATCCTCACACGATCCGGACTTGATGATAGCCCGATCTCGCATCAATCTTGAGAACACCGAGCTCCGCATAACCGGTCAAAAGATCATCAATGCGGGCGAGGATATTTGTTCTTCACCGTCACTTCATTGAGAGGACGGTAATCAACACACATGCGCAAAGTCTTGTCCTTCTTCTTCACAAAGATCACCGGACAACCCCAAGGAGATGAACGGGACGGATGAAACCCTTTGCTTGGAGCTCACCAAGCCGCTTCTTCAATTCTTCTAGCTCATTGGGAGGCATCCGACACGGCGCCGAAATCGGGCGTCATCGGCAAAGAACTCGATGACAAACTCCAGGTCTCGAACCGGAGGCATCCCAGGCAAATCTTCAGGAAAGACATCCACAAAGTCAGATACTATGGGAACATCTTGAATTTGCAAGGCTGGCTTTGTCTCTAATGCACATAGATGTGGCCCCTGCAGCTGCGGCGAAAATCCGACTTGCTCGCCTGAAGGGCTGGTAAGGTAGACAATCTTCCTGGCACAATCGATTTGCCCCAAATGTTGGGACAACCAATCCATGCCAAGAATCACATCCAGACTCGCTGAACTGAGCAGAATAAGATTTGCTAAAAACCCCACTCCTTGGACTATGATAGGAACATCCCGACACTGAAGCTCAGCTCTCATTTCCGATCCCGGAGAGCGGATGAGCAACGGAACTCCCAAAGGAACACAGCGAAGACCACTAACAGCAGCAAATGATCTTGAAATAAAAGAATGCGATGCTCGTAATCAAATAATACCGCGCAGACGAGAATTAACAAGAAGTGTACCAATCACGACATCCGCGCCTCCGAGCCTCCTCGGTGATAGATGGTTGACTCGACCGCCGCCGCACTCGGGCTTCGATCATCTTCCGTCGTGGATGACCACTCTCGCCGCGCCCTCCATTAGGACGCAGGGGCCGCAACACTCGAGGGCGTGCATTCGCATAATGGCTCTTGTTGTGGCGTGAAAACAAGTAACCTCGGGCCGGATTGCGAGGCCGCTCGTGGCTGATCGCAGCGCACGCGTGGTTGAAACACGGCCGCGGTGGGCGGAGCCGGTGCAGATGGTCTCGGCCGGTGGAGCAAAAGAACGGGCCATCGGTGCCGCCCACCGAGGACGAACGAGGTGGCGTGAGTAGACCGATGTGCCTCCCATTTGCGCCGCGGACTCGCCAGCGCTTTGCCTTATGCTCGCAACAATGGCCTTATCTACCAAGGTTCGAAAGTCGAGAAGTCTACAATAGATAGCTTGTCCTCGCAGCTCCTCTGACAAGCCATCCATAAACTTCTCTGCTAGCCTCATCCGAGGCCACCTCTCCCGAGCATAACGAGCCAAGTGATTAAACTCGTATAGATACTCCGTCACGCACTTGCGCCCTTGTTTGAGCGAGAAACTCCTTTTTCTTCACTTCATCGGCCATCCGGGATGTGGGCCCGACGAAAAGTCGATCGAACTCCTCCCACGCGACCACATGGCTCGCGGGCCGCATGGCGAGATAGTTCTCCCACCATGAGAGTGCCGCGCCTCAAGCCGGTGGGACGCGAAGAGTGCCTTGTCTGCGCCCGCATCGAGCTATGTTGAGCTTCCGCCAACCATGCGCAGACCAATCATCCGCGATCGAGAGGTCCTCGGAGCGGAGAAAGTCGGCGGCCGTGGTACGGAGGAACTCGCAAGTCCCCGCGAGTCCGGTGGCCGCCACCATCGGCAGGAGTGGAGGTATTCCTAGCAATAACCTCCAAGATTCGCGTCCGGTCCATGCGGTTTCGCCGATCCGAGCGAGCACCTCACCATGGTCGGAGGAGGAAGCTCCTCATCATGACCACCTGGCTGATCGCCACGCGTTCTCCCGCCATCTGTTTCACTAAGACAAGTTAACAATAGCCGGAAAACATGAAGTTGATAACCCATCGCAAATAACTTGCTAACAAAGACAAAACAAGCACAAGACTTTGAAGTTACACAACCAATCGACAAAAATCGGACACTTAGCAAACTCATACATATCTTACCCTTATGCTCCCACAAATTTTAATTAGACTAATTATCTATGGTTCTCCCAAAGGTCGATTCCACCAGTAGTAACTATCTTTTGAAAGGAAATAGAGAAACCAAGTTTTAAACTCAAATTAGAGTAAGATGAGAGTAGAAGGCTAAGATAGGTAAGGAGTAAAATCGAGAACACGCTAAGTTTTCATAAACCTTTTATAATTTGAAAATAAGACTTTCAAAATACCCTAAGGACGACTATGCTTGGGTTATTACGGTCGAATGGCTCGATACCAACTTTGTGAGGACTCCAGTTTATTTGGTTTGTAATGCTTAACCAACCACCGGTCCTAGCATCACAAATCAAATAAATCGATCTCGAGATATGTATACTTCCTAAAGCGTATACACACTCAGTACAAAATTAGACATCAACTCCATTCCACACATAGAGTCCAAACACCACACTTCCAAACGGAAGATAAACAAATAGTAACAATATTACGGACATATAGGCCGATGTGCCACGAGATACACAAATAACCGTAACGACGTGAAGCAAAAGTGCCATAAGATGGCTATAAACAAAGCCAATCGGTGTGCCTTCAACCCACAAGGCATCCGACCGACCGCCAAGCCTAGTCGTCACCCACGGCGACAAAGACTGACTCGTAAGTGAGGACCACGAGGCTCACCTTCTTCCTCTCGCAACAAAAACATTAAGCAAAGCACTGAGTACAAAGATTGTCTTTGTACCCGCAAGACCGACGTGTGAACTAGCGCACTGCTCATATGCTACATGCAGCTTATTTGGTGGAGGCCATATGTTTCATTTGCATAAAGCCAATTTTCATTTGCAATAAGGTAATACAGTTTTAAAGGCAAGTTTGCAATTCATTTTAAGATTGAAATAGCAAGAAAGGATAATAATAGCAACAGAGCAAAGATAAAACAACCTAGAAGTGACTATCCCAATAGTCACCATTAACAATAGCACGAATCCCGCATTCGTACTCACCCATCAAGTTTTAATTTAAATGTTGCGCTCTAACTCTCGATAAGCTTACCCAAGCGTGTCCATCACCTAGACGAGGCTATTCGAATAGTTTTCAACCTCGCAGGGTGTACCATCGCATCCACACTTCGCATCGCCTTTAAGCCAAAGCACACTTCCGAAGGTATGCCGGCACGACTAAGTCCTACGAGATCTGTTTCCAATATTGTGTATCAACCCGAGCCGCTCGTATGGGTAGAAACACCATACGCTTACATGGTAAAGCCGAAAGACAACTACCCACTCGGGATAAAGCTTTTGGACAACTACCATGCTCCCACCTCCGTCCCTCCCGCGACCTCCTGCGACCCGGACCAATACACGCCAAAGTACTAGGTCAAGAGAGGACCCATACCCTCTAGTGTGGTTAGCACGAAATGCTGGATAACAAAAACTCACAAGATGTTCGGTCCTTAATTGACCGGCACCTTTCCGCTACACCCAAAAGATCACACCATTCTTACCATTGTGCCGCGCCCAAATCATTTTTGTTTTTGGTTTTAGTTTTGCAAGTAAGCATAGCAAAATGTCAAACATGAAGTTGTAGTAAATTTTGTGTGATCAAGGTTACCGACTAAAGTCGATAACCGCTCGATTCTACCGATAGCTAAGCATGTCTAAGCAAGTTGACCCGGATCTACTAAGTGACAAGAGATCATCCAACACCTCTAATCACAAGAAATAACCTAGGCTCAGTAGTAGAGATCAATATTTTGTCTACAGGATATGCAACTACGGATTTAACTAATCAATTTAACACAAATTAAGCAATGCATACATACAAATTAAACAAAATATTAATCTTTAAAATTACCGGGATTAAACATGATCAAACCGCTTGCTCGGCTTTGTTGCTCAATATGTCATGGAGGATCGTCCTCGTGGTTGCCGCAAATATCGAAGCCTAACGATCGAACATAACAAAGAAATAAGAACGAATAACACCGACAAAACTCAAACATACAACAATCACCAAAACAAGCCAAAACTCAAACAGCAACCTAAGCAAGAGATAACAAAATTTTAGAAACAGAGAACAAATTATTTTAAGTTATTAATAATTTTCTATGAATTTTCTAAGCTAAAAACACAACATGTCACTAGTTAATTACTTAACAAATTTTCATGAACAGAAGCAGTGTATATAACCTATCCTACTAATTAGTACCTTAAAAATGACAAATTACAAAATTGGTTTCACTGGATTTGGACAAATATTGAAAGAGATATGCATTTTCTAATCTAGAAGATACATAAAACATCATTTTATTAATTAACAGATTTTTGCTACAGAGACATGGATGAAACTAATTTTAGTAAATAATACATTTGAAATGAAAATTAACAGCACTGGTTTCATGCAATTTGGACAAAATTGAATTAGTTATACATTTTACAAGTTTGATTGAATTAATGACTCAACAGAAAACATAAACCGTAAATACTAAAGCAATGAATACTTTTTCTACCGCCACCAAGAAGCCCACCATCGACAATGGGCCCGCGAACGCCGACCAGACAGCGCACGCCTAAAGTGACGCCGGCGTATTCAAAGAATACGTCTTCGGCTTACTAAGGTGCAAACCTAAAACACTCTCACAGAGAAGTACGCTTCCCAACAGAGAACACGCATAACCAGAACTACACAAACCTAACTGACAACATGGACCCACATGACAGCGACTCAGAGGGAAATATAACGGGCTGGATTAAAGGTTCTCTAAACGGGATTAGCCAATAGGGCCCACAAGACAGAGACTCAAGGTAGACATGATTAGAGTCAAACAAATCATCACCGGCGGTTCACCGGCGAGCACGGGCACGGTGGCGCGGCGCAATCGAACTAGCAAACCAGGAGGTTTCTGGGCGAAAGAGTGGTACCTTCGGGTTCGCAAGGACCTAGCGAACTCGATGACGGTGACGCGGAGCCCGATGGTCGACGGAGATGAGCTCACGACGACCGGAGGCGGAGAAGAAAGCACGGTCCACGCGGAGAAGGCGATACGGGCTTCTAGAAGACTCCGGAAGGTGAGCTTAAGCTTCGCCTCAACACCGTGATCAAGGAGCACACGATAACGCCGACGAAGAAAGCCCGAGGTGACCGGAATTTCCACGGCGGCGGAAAACCAAGCTTGGAGAAGAATTGGTCGCACGCCCGCAACGATGCACCAAAGATGAAAATGAAGTCACCGTTAGACTCAGTGCATCAATGCGATCCTAAGGGGCTAGGTGTCGGCTAGAAACTCACCGAGCACTAGCAAGCTCGCGGGCCGCGCAACCGAGGCGGAGGCGACGAAGGTGCCTGGCGATATCGACGCCGAGGGTCCGGATGGGCAAAATGGAAGCGCGAAGAGAGTAGATCACGATGGCGTGGTTGCGGAATCAAGGGCGGCGCTAACACGCGCGGCGCCAGGTTCTTCTCCGCCGAAATCAAGAAATCGGCGGCGAGCTACGAACGGGAAAACGAGGATGAGTGGTCGCGGTGAGGTAAAGAAGGCTGGCGATGCACCAAAGACGGACACGAGGGCATATAGGTGGCGCGGCGAGGTACGTGGCACCCATGCGCTAACGGCCGCGAGCCCGTGAGGTGCGGAGAAGACGAGGGCGGACTCGGCGGTAGGGTCCACATGTCGCTGATAGCGCGGTGGTGCGAGCCGAGTCAAGCGCGGTGCGAACCGTGGTTTGACTCGACCCAGAATGTATCGACCGCTGGATCTAAAATGAACGGTCGAGATCGATGTATGCATTCGGACAGGTCGGTTGCGCACGCGACGTGGATCGTTCGATTTGCATCGGACGGTCACGATCGATTGGACTCGAGCGGTACGTTTAGTTGACGCGACCGAGCCAAGTGGTGCGAGTCTGACTCGAGCCTGAGTTGGGTTCGGGCCCGAGGAACAGTGTTTTTAGAATTTGATTTAAAAGACAGAGAAGGTTTGGGGAATTTTTAGAGGTAGCTCCTGAGCTCCAAAAATTCCGAAATTTTTATGGCAGCTACTAGAGACAGAGAACAACATTGCATAAATTTTCCAGAACTTTCTATGCACTGAAAAGTTCTGCAGAAAATTCACAAGCATGCTGACCTAGGGTTTGACCAGGTTTTCAACTAGTTTGACTTGGTCATTTGAAATAGCAAACAAAATCTAAAAATTGTGAAATAATTCAGAGAGGTAGCTAGGATGATCAAGATGCTAGGAAAAATATTTTCAGAGGATGATCACAAGTTTGAAGGCTAGAATCTGATAATCAACAATTTCCAATCACAAGAATTAAATTCTACAAATTGAAAATTGCTAGGGAAAATTGTAGAAACTTTCAAATGATTTGAAGAGACAACAAAAGTTTTTATTTCTCCTCAAAATTTTACATTTGAAATACAAACCCTAAGTTAGGGCTGTTACACGATCACTCTTCTTCTTTGACGTTGGCCAACTCAACGATGTGGCTTCCCACTAACCGCGACAACCTCCGATCTTCACTAATGTTGGCATGTCTGCTTTAGTCGCTGTCTAACGACATAGAGAATCTTCTCACCATCGCCAGTGGCGTCATGCCCCTCACCAGCAATGACATGCTCCTAGCTAGCCAATTGCTCCATAATGTCTATAGCTCGTCTTCAATGCAAAACTTCATCTCCTGTGTTAAGGCTTCCCCATCACCAAACTTCTTTGGCCACTCAATTCTTCAACAACGCCAACGCTCACAACTCATCGTTGCAACCCTTGGCTCCTTCGGCCGTAGACTTTCTCTCAATGGCCCCAGTTAGCCTTGGCTCCTTGAACAACTAAGGTGAGTAGCACACTAAGGTGAGTAGCATGATATTGTTCTCATCTCTGTCAACACCGCATTGCCTCTTCACTTTCCTGTGAGTCAATGTCTTCTTGAGCGATAAATTGACACTACTGCACTCTTTGGTGGTCCCCTCCGACGATATTCGTGCTATCCTCATTATAAATCTCCTTTTTATTCAAAATGTTAGTTATTTTTATTGGAGTTCTTAAACAATCAAATTGCTAATTTTATTTAATTTATTTGGAATTTTAGTTATTTTATTTTGGAATTCATGTGGAAATCAAATTGTGAATTTTCTTTTATTTTTTATCCCGAATTTCAATTATTGTTTTGTTGGAATTCGTATACACATCCAATTGGTATTTTTTATTATTCTTATTCTGAATTGTAGTTATTTAGGGACTTTACTTTGGATTTTGTATCAATATCAAATTGCTTATTTTGTTTTATTTTTATTTCGAATTTTAGTTATATGTTTTTTAATTCGTATACAAATCCAATTGCTAATTTTCGTTAATTTTTATACCAAACTATATTTATTTAGGGATTTACTTAGGAATTCGTATGGAAATCAAATTACTAATTTTATCTTATTTTTATTCCAAATTTCAGTTATTGTTTGTTGAAATTTGTATAAAAATCAAATTGCTAATTTTCTTTAATTTCTATTCCAAATTACAGTTATTTAGTGACGATGATTAAAATCTCTAAATATCCCTTTATTTAATTAAAGCCTGCACATCCTTCGTGGTCGTAACCCCTAAGGCTAACGACCCCCGTTGTTGTAAGGATTCCGAGGTTATATTATGGGTACCCTGGTCGGAGAGGTCCTGTAACTAATCCACAGCCAGATAACTGCTCGTAAAAGCAATGAACTGGCACTTGGACCCGTTCCAAGTATACCCTTTCCGTGTGACAAATGGAACATGTGCCTTATTCGTTCCAAACCACACGACGTTCCATAGCTTTAAATCACTAACACTAACCACCATATGGTTATATTTTCCACTGGCATTAACTGCCGAACGGTTGATACATTGTCAACTGTCGTCCTCCTCTGACCAGTCGCGACGCTTCCAACAGCACCTCTTCAAGGAATAACCGCCACCACTTCGTCAACTATTTAAAGGAGAACACAAAGGGCAGAAGGCAATCCAATTTCATCTGAAGCATAAGCATAACAATTAGTACACCAAGTGTAACTAGGGCCAGTCCACTGCCTTGTCAAAAGCATCCTCTATAATAGCTAGTTTATAGTAATAAAAGCAGTCTCATTCTCTCCTAAGAACTCTTTGACATTTTTCTCTATTTATTTCGTAAGATTGGCGACTCGATCGTCGATATTTAGGGATTTTACTTTGGGATTTGTATTGAACTGAAATTGGTTATTTTATTTTATTGTAGTATTTCGAATTTCAGCTATTTTTTGGAATTCGTATACAAATCTAATTGCTATTTCTTTACATTTTATTCTGAATTGTATTTATTTAGTGATTTTACTTAAGAATTCGTATGAAAATCATATTATTAAATTAAATTAAATTTTCATTCCAAATTTCTGTTATTTATGGATGGTACTTGACATTGATTCTTTCTTTTAATCAAGAAGGTTATAATCTGGACCCTCCATGATCAACGATGTAGATATTTTTCCTTTTTCTCTGATTAATGTAAGAATTTTTATCGCTTAAGAACGAATCGTGGTGACTTCTTTGTCTTTGCTTTATAATAAGACGATAGATAGATGCATTAGTGAGTGTCATGGTAGGCAAATTGGCCTGCAGGCCAACAAGTAGGTTTCCTGGAAACATGATCATGGTGGCCTCCAGATCGGTGGCTAACGTGCAGCCTGCAGGACGCTGGGCGCCTACAACTACAAGCGGAGGCTTACTGTTATCTCAGGGATGGATCCATGGCCATGCAATTCTACAATTTTCTGCATGCTAGCCCCTATCAGAAATTCAGAAATAGTGTTTGCTTTGATCATAAGAAGTTCTGTGACCCTGATGAGGTGATTTATGAAACATGTTGTTTTCCTTGTCCGATGGGCAGGATCACTCACAAAAAAAAACTACGCCAGATGAGTATCTGAAGCACTGCAAGAGGCTTCTCAGATTCACATCTTCCAAATATTGTACAGCGTGTAATATTCAGATCACAAATTACAATCGAGTTATACTGTACATGCACCGTTTTGTTTTACCTCAGAACTTTCACAGCATAAGACAACAATCACTTGAAGAAGATTGGGCACTAGAGTTGGCAAACTCTCAACCTCCTGCAATTGACAGTTTTGACAAACCAACGGAACAACCCTGAACTGACAGATTAAAGCAACTAGCCTTTTTACATCTGGATATATTCAACGACATCAGAACTAGACCTGACTCGACCCAACTACGATCCAAGCAACCTCCTTCCAAAGTTCAGGCTAGCGCGTAAGCAGGCTCGACAAAGAACGAGTCGATGTAGTCAAACTCCATCCGTCCAAAGCCGCCGCTGGCCGGCGCCATCCCCACGGGCTGGAACACTCCCTCTGGCGGCGACGACGGTACGGACAGTGGCGGCGGCGCCCACACGGACGCCGCCAGCAGCCGCCGGGCCTTCCATCCGAGCACGATCTTGTTCGGCCCCGTCTCCTCCACCGTGTACCCGTCGTTGAACAGGCCGAGCAGCAGCCTGGCCTGGCTGTGGTTGAAGCAGCTGAGAGGGACGGCTTTGAACCCGCTCCCGCGCATCCACTCCCCCCACCCGCTCCTCCCCTCGCCCTCGCCGTCCACTCCCCGGTACGCGCGGCTCACGGCGCCGGCGATGTTCGGCCCGAGGATGACCCGCTCCACGAGGCCGCGCACCCGGCTCTGCGTCGGGAACCCGGCCTCCAGCGAGTCCCACACCGCCGAGTACCGGTGCAGCTCCTCCATGAACCGCCCCACGAAGCCGCCCGCCGCGGCGTCGCCGGCGTCCTCGTCGTCCTTCTCGGCTTCCCCTTCCTCCTCCACTACCGTCACCACCTTGGCCCCGAGCGCGGCAACGCCGGTCAAGAAAGACACCACCGAGCCGGTGGGGCGTCTGATGGTGGTCGTCGCCGCGGCTTGGTGGAGCACGCAGTTGGCGACGAGCGTCTCCCCCTTCACCATTCGGACCGTCGCCGGCCTGAACCGCTCGTCCGAGTCCAGACGGCACTGTCCGAACGAGAAGGGCTGCCCGATGGACGCCGCAAAGGCTGCCAGGCGCCGGCCAGCGTCCTGGACTGCCCGGGCTCCGCCGCCGCCGCGGGAGACAGCGGTGATGCGCAGGTGGGGCGGTGGCACGCCGTCAGGGCGTGACGTCATGGCCTGCATCAGGGACGCCCACTGGATGCCCTCGGAGATGTCGTAGTCAACGATGTGCACGCGCCGGTCGCCCGCCACCGCCTCGAGGATCGCCTGGTTCGCGGTGAAGTGACCGAACTTTATGTACGGCGACATGTCCTGCAACATCTGGAATGCCGTCAGCACGTCGCTGGTCTGGTGGTGGTGGTGGGGGGACGCGGCCGCGGCAGCCTGCCGGCCGGTCCCGGCGACGGGGTGGGACCCGTCGAGGAGCCCCTGGAGAGCGTCGGTGAAGTGCGCGGCGAGGCGCTCCATGTTGGACGCGCCGGCGTTGGCGCCGGTGCTGGAAACCATCTCCTTGAGCCGAACCAATATCACCCGGGCCAGCTCCCGGCTCTTGTGCGGACCGGAGAGCGCCTCGGCGGCCGCCATGAGCAGGTGCAGCAGCCGGAGGCCCTTCTCTGGGCAGTCCTGCGAGTCGTCGTACACGGGCGTGCCGGGGTTCGTGGTGGTGGTGCTGCTCGGGTTGGAGCCGTTGGAGTAGTACGGGTCGTCAGGGAACATGGCCTGGTGGAGGCTGGCGTGGTCGTCGGCCGCGCCGATGAGCGTGTTGTCGCAGAGCATGGACTCGATCAGGCCGTGCAGGTCCTGGCCGCTGTCGTCGGAGCAGAACGGGCCCCAGTCGGCGACCGGGGACAGGCCATTCCAGGCGTACAGTCCCATGTCGTCGTTGAGGGAGGAGGAGGAGGAGGGCGAGGTGGTCGTGGAGCTGCAGCCGGAGATCTCTAGCTCCCCGGCCACATCCTCCATGGTCACGTCCATGGCCTTCCTCTGTCACGCTGAGCTGTGTTCTCTTCTCGTTGGGTCACTTGGGTGTGAGTCGAGTTGTGCTCTGGTTTGGTGTTCGGAAATGTGTTGGCGCGTGGGAAGCCGAACAGGGGAGAGCGGCCGAGAGGGAGCAGAGATTTTCCAAGTGCGAGAGGGAGGGGCTTATTTATAGAGGGAGGAGCGTCGTGCCATTTCTGGCTACTTCTCCAAGCACTCGCAGGAGCGCTGAAATGGGAATAAACAGCGTAATTACACCGGTTCTGGCACACACAGACACCGGCAGCGCAATTGGGCCTAAAATATTGGATAAGAGCAATCCACCACTTTCTGTACGTAGATGGAATAATGCACCACTCCGAGTGCTATAGTTACAGCAAATGCTCTGATCCTTATATCCGTTTCACCCGTAGGGCTGTAGGGCTGTACTTTCATTTATTAGCGTCACCCACTACGGCTATTACTTCCTTTCACATCCTTCTTTACCCATCCATTTCATCAGAACTTTTTTGCTTGTTTATCCTCGTTTTATTCCACTGGTGAGAGGCTGAAACTCTTCCTCCCTCTTCCGTCTCTTGGCCCCCTGCTCTTCTGGCCTCCTCCTTCTAGTCGACGCCGCCTCTGCGCCTCCTCTCTGACGCCTAGTCTCTCTTCCCTGCGCCTAGCTGCGCGCCACTTGGCTCTCCTGCGTTCTGGTGCCGCTACCTCCTGTGCCCCTGGTGCCCCGCCCGGCCTCCCCAGCTCAGCCCCGGCCTCCTCCAGCCAGGCCCCAGTCGGATCAGGCCTTGGCCCCTCTGGATCCGTGGCTGGCCGCTAGGAACCAGGCCCCCCTTTTACTACTACTCTTCCCCTTCCTTCTTGTTATTTCTAGTTCATGAATTTTATCTTGCTTTAGCTTGTGATTTGAGATAATTCTCCACACGCACAGGCTTTCCCTTCACCCTTTTCTCATCTTCACTAATGTTCTGATGTTGCGGCCCGTTGAAAACAATGTTGCATACTGTTCTTTGAAAAATTGTATCTATAGAAAAATATTGCATCTGTAGGAAAAAAATTGTATCTATAGAAAAATATTACACACTGTTCACGGCGATGTTGTAATTTTTTTCAACACGTTTTTTCAGATGTTTTTGTTTTGATTTGTGATGCAGCAACCATTGTCCGAAAATGTTACAACCATTGTCCGGAGATGTTGCATGCAGCGGCGGTGTACAGTGCTAGCGCTCGGATCGTACGTCCAAACGCTAGTCATGCCCTGTAGTTATCTTAGATTTCGTGCAGCCAAATTTTCAAAACTCACTACCAACATGTTTACAACTATTTAGGTTGTCTATACAAAACCTAAATATATATCTAGATTAACTGTTAAAAAATAATTTCGCAATACTACAATTTTGCTAGTGTGTACTAAGAAAAAGTGAAGATCACGTCTCGAAGAATAGAGAAAATGCTCAGTTATTTTGAAATACATGCTAATCGGCGTAAACAATATATATATATATTAGGATGAAGTAAAAACAGTGGAGTTGGCCGATTACGTTAACCATCTTGAAGCACAGGAATACCGACCTGTTTATGCTGTAATGTCCCGCCATTCTGTCAATATCTAACTGTTCATGAGAAGGTGAGCTAGCTCACTTGGCTAAGGCTTGGAGTTGCCAAGCAGCCCACTCGGGTTCGAGTCCTAGACTTGACGGGTGTCTCACCCGGTGCCGTTTGGGTGTGTGGGTGTGTGTGTGTGGGGGTGTGTGTAGGGGTTAGTTTGAGGACTGAGCTGGGGCTCAGTTGACAGAGGGGAGCTTTAGACTCTCAGTCCGTCACGGTGTGAGCTGCTGCTCCCGTTGGTCGCCTCGCGAGTGAGGTTGCTCTTCTTCTTTCTGGATGGGGAAATCTCAGACCTCTTAAAAAAATATCTAACTGTTAATACGATTTATCCTTGTTTGGCATCCATCACTAAGCAATAAAAAGGCAATATTTTACCCTGTTTTTGTTTCCGCCCATGTTTCCTTTTCTTTTCTTGTCTTTACTGTTGGATAGAAGTACTAATTTGTTTGTTATCGTTTCTGGTTGCATCTGTGTATTGATGAGTTGTAGGTTACAATCGAACCAAAAAGTTTATCCCAACAAACTGAGTAGTAAAGCCAGCTTTGTAAGTGGGTACTAATTTGTTTGTTATCGTTTCTGGCTGCATCTGTGTATTGATGAGTTGTAGGTTACAATCGAACCAAAAAGATTATCCCAACAAACTGAGTAGTGAAGCCAGCTTTGTAAGTGAGCACTAATTTGTTTCTAGTGATGTCTCACCTGCTGGATTGGATTAAGCTTGGTGAGTGACCTCAATTAAATAAAAGAAGAAATAACCTTTTAAAGAATTTTGAGTGAAACATTCAGAATTCTTGATCATCGAACCCCCCCCCCTCCACCCAACCCATTTCAGTAGGGATTTGAGCTCGTCACATGTCGCACAATGCTATTATGATATCGCATGGTTCTTAAAAACTAACGTAACTGATATAAATCAATTAGAAGAATGTCAGTAAGTGTGCTAGAATTTGATTCCATTGTCCATCCTGCAGGTTGTTTGGAGTTGGAATATCCAAGGTTGAATATCCTCAAGCGTAACTGGGTAGCGCATGCCTATACTCACCAACGTGCTAGTCCATACAGGCTGTACGTTCGTCGACAGTCTTGGTTTTCAGTTTAACTGAAACCTAACATTTCTGTACAGCATTTGATGATCTTATGTGCTTTCTTTACCTTTCAGGAGGAAAGAACACTGCTGTTTGCACTTGGTTAAGTTCAAATTGACAACTTGACCTCCCAACTTGCTGGACCATGAACCACATTTTTTTTATCAGTCATGAACCACTATTAGCTTAAGCAATAATTGACGGACTATATATGTAAGATCGAGGGGGCGACTAAAAGAGGGAGTTAAATAGATGCCACACCAACAAATGACTTCTTAAAAAACTTTCCCAAATAACACCCCAGTTGGATGGTCGACTTAGAACAAATGATCCTAATCACATCCAATTAGATTGTCCAACTTTAGGTTGGACGATCCGATCCACATGGGACAACAAGAACTCAAAAGAAATCTTGCACGGTTCAAAAACTAAAACACCAATCTAAGAAAAGATGATTCCTAGATTAAGAACAACTCCTTAGGAATCTAAACCAACAAGGAATCTAGCAAGATCAATCCAAAGTTAAGACCTTTTTCCAAAGCCAATTTGCACTAAAGCCGGGTTCAAATGAAAAATCTTGATGTTGAAGTACTCGGGTGTCTAAATGACTTAACATTTGGCACATCCATTCTACACCCCTCATAGCACTAGAAAAGCAAATCGAAATCGAAACTTTGCAAAGTTTGCACCAACAGCAAAGTTCAAGCCAATTTGAATAAAGAGATGGAAACCCGATAAAGCTTCAAACTTGATGCACTAGGTGGATGGATGTGAACATTAATTACCTATTTCATCACTTACCCTTTCTCGCACACCAAATCTAAGGCAAAAGCAAGAGAGAAGATCAAGAAGAAGAGAAGAATCAAGAACAGATCAAGCCATCGTAAAGAGAGACAAGAACACAAGCGTTTAAAACTTGGACCTTGTATTACTTGGGATGCATGATTTTACAATCACTTCCTAGCCAAACACAAGCATAAGGATGACAAAAAGCTCACTCTAAAGAGCCTCTCAAATCTCTCTATGAAGCTCTCTCAAGAGCACCCACACCAAATACTCGCCGACCCAATCGGCAAGTCTCTTTGGCTTCGTACTCCACCAGACCACAACCTCACTTGCACGAGTTTGAGTCACCCGACACACCACCTTTCACCATGACTGCATTCGGCTTCCTTGACAGCTTTGGACCTCAGCTCTTCCTTGAGCTTAGTCCCGGTCTACCTTGTTATTGCTCATCATGTCCATCACCGGTAGCTCCCGCTCCGATTCCTTGTCTCATGGCTTGTAATCACTCCATTAGTCTTGGTCGTCTTCCGGCAACACCTTGATCGTTCTAGACATAAGTTCTCCTAGCATTGTTTCAATCCCTCGACTATTCTGAGCTCTCCTAGCTTAGTCCTGGTCTCATCCATCTCACCATGAAATAGCTCTGAAGTTCCACAACCATCATCGACAATCAAACCCACCACGTAGCACCGCACAATACACATAACCATCAAATGACACAATTGATAATCAAATGATACATACCTCCATGCGTTGCTCTCGGAAGCATCACTACGCCACAAAGTCATCCTATGGCTCACAATGCACCATGTCCACCTCACTCATCTCATCTCAAGCATCACCATGCTCATCCACTCAAGACCATCATGGTTCTCCCAACCATGTCACACAAACCCTCACAAGGTCCTTGCATCAACTTTGTCTTCCATGATTCTTGTCCATCTTGTGCCTTTCTTGAACTCAACAATCTCACCCGGCCTCCATGACTGTTCTAAACCTTGGTTCCTCTAACAAAGTGCCGATCCTTCTTGCCATTATCCATAGTTGACTCAAAGCCACTTGCACACAAGTAGACCAAGCAACCATTTTTGGGCATCAATTCTTCCCAACTTAACCAATGTTAGTCCAAAGCATGCATCACGCAACCTTGATGCACCAATCCATGATCAATACACCAATGAATCACTCAAAGCTCACTTAAGAACAATAACTAATCGCTTGGTCTATCCATCCCTTGATAGGATGGTCCCGCCTCTCCGACCAGACCTTCCAAACCTACATTGAATAGTCCAAATGACATTGACTCTAATTTATAACTTTCATGGAAAATGGTCCAATCAAATATTTCGTATAAGTCAGATAGTCCAAACTAGCCTTATCCTCACTTGCAAACTCTATGGAAAATAGTCCGAACTAATGGTTCAAACCGTTAACGGTCTGACTAGCCTTACACTCATTTTACCAATTGAAAAATAGTTCGATCCAAATGGTCTAAACAGTTTGGATGGTCCGACTTGCCTTAGACTTGTTTGCACTCTCTTTTGAAAATTGTCCGTCTCAATGCTCCGTTTTGATTCGGACCTTCCGACTGTCTACACACAAGCTCCACAAAGCAAACTTTCCAAAATCAAACTCAAACTTCGGCGACACATGGAAATGCAAATCAAAGTCAATTATTCACCGCACACAGGATAACCTCTACATGGTCTGACAATATAATACTTTTCTCTCAAGCAACTTGCCCAGACCATTGGAGCAAAATCTACCTAGAGATTAACGCCCCCGTCTAAACATAAAGTATTACCATGGAGGGCTTCACTCGCCATCACCCATGTTGCTTTGGAATCTTGTAATATGCCCAAGCACCCACTGGTCAACTTAACACTTAAATTTCATAGATCATGGGGAAGAGCCAGCACTGGCCGGCAGCCTAGTTAACCACTGGCATCTATACAAACCCGAAACTTTTTTAAAAAAAATCCATGACAAACTCCCGACTGACATGTGGCTCCATGCATGGCTCTGCAAGGAGCGACCTTGGTCGAAGTACGTTCCGCCATTGGTTAAATGGCAAAGCTCCGGCCGGAGCCGGAGCCGTCCGTACTCCGGAGTCCGGACGACCGAGTCGATCGCACGGCGACTGAGACATTTGCATGAAAACATACAGTAGTACAAGGCAGGGTTGCGTGCGTCCAACTAGAACTGAGAGATAAAAATTACGCTTACATTGTTGCAAGCTAGTAAACTTATTGCAATCTTAATTTACATCGCCGTGATTTGCGCGCCGGCCGGCGACAGCGACTGGCCGCCGGTGATTGGGAGCCTGCGCGAGCCGGGACGGCGGAGGCAATTATTGCGATTGGGTCGTCAAAAAGTGTTACGCTCTCTTGCGGCTTGATGACTTGATGATGAGCATCGATTGCTTCAGAGGCGGAGACAAGGGGGCTGGCAGGAGCCTGCCCCCATCGATGATGAGCTCATGAGCTGCAGCACTAGTTGAAAATGGGAGTAATATTTTAATTCCTGATTTTAATAGAAAGTAAATATCGTAAATGATTAATGATGTATAAATCAGTACTAACAATAAGCAACTCATTGTACTTCGTAATATATATAAAAACAGAATATAAACAAGTCAACCAGTCACACGAAAGACTTACTGATGGATCCGATGAAGAACAGGAAGCGGCGCAGATGCAAACTTGATGTAGTGCAGAAACGTAGATGAATCAGCGAAACAAGTGGTCGCACAGATATGCGCTGTCCAGAAACCTTTTTGCCGCCGTCGTGCAGTTCTTCATGGCAGCAATGACTCAGAGATACCGCTCTCCTTCTTCATGGTGCACACCGAGAAGAAGAGTCGACGAGGTTCAGACGGCGCAATATAACAGCACAGGTTTGCAGAAGGAAGAAAAGAAGAAATGGAGGCGGTGGTTCTTCGCGCTATGCTCTGGACGTCTCCAGGCATAGATACAGAGATACAGAATGTGAACTGACCTAATTAAACAGTCATTTACTCACTGATAACTGACATATTTAACCAGTCATTTACCCACTGGTAACTGTCTGTCATCATCACCCAATAAAACCTCAAATTCAAATATTTGAATCCCATTCAAACAGAGAGAGAGGTGTGATGGTTCAACAAAAATAAAGTAAACTTGATTTGTCAAGTGACGCGCTACGTCACGGCACGGTCGCGTGTCACAAGTTACACAATTTTTCATGTGAAAATACGCAAATACGCGCGCGCGTGTGTGTTTAGCCAAAGCCCTCCTCGTGTCATCCTCATCTATGTGTTACATGTTTCAAAAGTAGCAAGGATTCTACTTTATATATTAGTCAGCTCTACCTTTCTTTAGTAATATGGTACTAAATCATACATACTTTGGAATTATAGAAAATAAGCCTCACTTATATGGGTCAATTTCCAACTTAGTGCTAGTAGTCTGTTAGTTCTAGTCCATTAGTTGAGATGAAATTGCTAGCCGCAACTCAAGAAGTGTAGTGAATAACCAAACTATATCTTTTTATATTTTATTGTAAGTTGAAGATACCACCATTGATTAAAGAGGAGTACGGTGATCCTATTCGCGTTCCTCTAAACCGTTCACCTTTTCAGTTGTATTCTTCGTAGACAACTTGAACCAAGCTCTGTACGATCAAAAGGTACAAAGTATCATACCATGATACTGTGTTGAGAGATGGAAAGCTAAATTTTAGTAAACATATACTCCATTCGTTCTCAAATAGATGTCGTTTTAGAATCCGTTCAGTCAACATTTTTAAATTTTGACCATTAATATGCACAAAAGTATTTGGATTTGTCACATGGAAATCATATGAGTGAATGTGCTACCAAAAGTACTTCCGTATTGTTATAGTTTTACATAATTTTTGCTAACATATAGTCAGAAAAAATAATGGTTAAAGGTGTGTATTGGAGATTGTATCAATATCCAAAACGATAAGTAAAAAAGAACAGAGGGTGTATGTAATTTTGTTTTATATTGGCCAAGGATATGTTCCTTTATTTTGTTGTCCATGCTACGACGGAGACTAGAGAATTTGTTATGGTATATTTTTCTTCTGCGATTATTGTCTACTTGTTTTCTACCCCATATGCCTAATTCCTGGCTTCACCCCTGGTTTGCTTCGGTCACGAATGCAATTGTTTGAGGCTGGTGGCAATAAACAAATGTGTGTTGTTCTTCGCTCGTTCTTCTTGTCTGAGTAAGCCTACACCTAAAACGAAAGATTAAATGGTGCTGATGTTACTCCATTTATAATAATCTTTCGGTGGCCGCTTATGGTCGTCGTCTTGTGAATGTAGGTTTAAATTAGATTTTCCAAGTCAGCCGATCGACAAGCTACTGGAACAAATATGCTAATATACGTGGTACTGAGTTGTAGTAGCTAAATTTTCATGAACTGGTTGACTAATTGACTATGGTCATAGTTACTAGGGTGAAATCTGCCGAGTAATATTAAAGATTTGTCCGTAGGCCATGACCATCCTTAACTACAGTCGCTGTATTTACGTTCGATATACTAAAGCACTAGACCATGCATCTATGAATTCAGTTGTGTCTGCATTGGGATCCCTGAGACCCTGACAGCCTGAATTCCAGTAGCTAAGACTTATGAGTTTATTCTCTTCAGAAGAATGATTAAGAGTTTAGTAAAATTAAAGCCCTGCCAATTCTTGGCATATAAATTGTCAATATTATATTGTTGAGGTGACCACTCAATCCTTTGTATTTTTCTCAAACAGAAGACCAGGATAGAATTCCCAATCAATTTCAAGAACAAGACATATTCCAATTCCTAATTCGGCCACCTGCTCTAGTTGGCTCCAAACCCCCCTTCCATTTCCAGCTACTGTTGCCAATATGACAGCACTACAGCAGGACAGATAGCTCCCAGTTTGCGATCGAGCATGAGCGCTGAACCCTTCTGCTGTCTCTTCTGGACAATGCAGCCCAAATCGGTAGCATATGCTTAGCATAAACTCCAGGCATACGCTTAAGCATAACCCCCTGGTTACATCACCCTCGTTGCTTCCTAGCTAACACGATATACTGGCTTATACTCCTACATGACCGTAAAGTGGCTTTTTGTCGCGGCATGAATCTGTAGGCTATCGAGAATCAAATGGTGATAACGTTAATATGCTGGACGGTGTGATCAGCAATGAATAGTCGCTGATAAAGTACTAGAGCCGCAAAATAACATTGCTTTGTTAATTTTCTAATGAGGCTGCATGATGAATGGCCGATGCTTCAGTAAGCAAGGTGAATGGTTAATTGGTTGTGGTTGTGGCAGCGACCTAGGGATTCAACGGGCTCCGACTTGCTCCTGCAATTCTGTCTGGTTGCCAGCTACCTTTGGGCTTTGGCACATGCAGCTTCCTCAGCTGCAGTCTTTTGCTCCAGAATCACTTGCGTCTTCCTCTGATCCCAATTTCCAGAGCTGACCTGAAACATGGTTCCCCAAGGGGCTGTGTTACTGAAACAGTGCTACAAGTTTGATCAAAACTGCATCATTTTTTCTATAGGACATGTTTCATGCCTTTCCCTCAAGGAAACCAGGTAAGATGGATCCAATTTTGATGAAACCATAAACAGTACCTGGAGCTACTGCCGATCATCTGAAACTACTGTTATGAATATTATGTATATATTGAAGAGGCCCAATAGAAAATATATAGAAAGAATACAAATGGTGTATGCTATATACAAATAAGGAAATACAAAAGACAGATAAGGAAATACAAAAGAGTTCCTATTCTAACAACTACTACATCTGTTCAAACCACTGAGCCACAAGTTCTCATTAGTTTTAGGGAGTAGGTGTAGCCTGGGCGCCTGATCAGTAATCATGAAGTTGTTATTTATCCTCCACTATTAGTATTGGCAAGCAAACTCTATTGTATTATGATGAGTTCTTAGCTCTTCCTGCAGCAGCATGCGCAACAAGTTCGTCACCAATAAAGTGGCTTGGCGTCTCTAGCCACGCTCTTTTGGGCCGTCGTTTTTGTTTTAATCAATTCTCCATCATAGAAATGGTGGTTGGAGTTGGAAGCCAATTAAGAAAGCAGAACTTTGTGTCTGAGCTGACTAGTACCAGGAAAGGTATCACGGGTTATCAAATTAAACCAATAGCAGATTTGGAAAAATTTATTTTCTCTGAAGAAAGAAACTTCAGGTTTTAGAATCATAGATGTTGAAATAAGGGATATATTGTGATCCGAATTTCTAATATGGAAGTGTCCGGATTAGTTACCATATTAGCGGATTAGTTTCCTACTTGGACTCTAAGTCCTTTTACCCCTTTATATACCTCTTGTAAGCCGCACGGGGAGAGTTGACGCCTGACGCCTTATACCTCATTGTAATCCCCTGCGTTCTGTAATCGCTCCTCATATAGTGATCATCGCCGGTTGGCGCCCGTGGTTTTTTCCCGCAAGGGTTTTCCACGTAAAATTCGTGTCTCTTGTCCCTGTCGATCCGTGCATTATTTCTAACAAGTGGTATCAGAGCACAGGAGATTAGGGTTTGGAGAGAGACACAAAAAAAAAAAAAATAGCAGATCCGTTCGCCGTCCGCCGCCACGCACGCCGCCGTCGCCGCGATGCATCTCGCGTTAAATCGCCTCGCTCGCGCCGCACCAGGGCTCCACGCACGCACGGCTTCGAGCATCTCCGCTGCCGCCGCACACTTCGCGCTCGCTTCCTACAGCGAAACCGGCCGGCGCATCATCACTTTTATTTTCCTCGCCGTCCGTCGCGCTGAAGCGCCCGGCCGCCGCCGTTCAATCGGCGCCGCGCCTCGGTCGAGTCGTTGCTGTGGTTGAGCGCCGCCAACAGACGAGCAACGCCCGCACCGAGACCATCACGCGGCGGCCCTGTTCGTGCGCGCCGAGTGAACGAAGCACCAGCCAAAATCCAAAAGAAAAGCAAAAGCTCTCCAGCCGGCACAGGTCCCAAAGAAATAATATTTCATAGTAGCTTTGTCCTTTGAAGTTCTGTAGCTTCACGTGGAGATCCCAATTCCCACATTTCTTTGCTACGTCCACACGGGAAAGAGTAACAGAATTGGAAAATCTTTGATTCGCGCATACGTAAGCGTGTACCAAAAGGTCATGATTTTTGCTAGGTTTACACATATCGCATCAGCAATTTTCAGGTTTTATTCCTCATGGCGACTTTGAAGTATGATCTTCCACTCGGATCGAGACACAAGATTTTCACTGTGGCAAGTCAAGATGAGAGTGTGTTGTACGGATGGATTTGGATGATGCATTGGAAGGTTTTGCAAAAGAACCTATCGCATGGACCGCAGATGACAAGCGTAAAGACCGTAAGGCTTTATCTCAGATTCACCTTCATCTATCCAATAATATTTTGCAGGATGTTTTAAAGGAGAAGACAGCTGCTGAATTATGGCTGAAACTGGAAAAAATTTGCATGACAAAGGATCTCACCAAGAAGATGCATCTCAGCGTGTTGTACTCTCATAAATTGCAAGAAGGAGAATCTGTGCTTGATCATCTTTCGACGTTTAAGGAGATTGTTGCCGACCTAGAGTCGATGGAGGTAAAATATGAGGATGAGGATTTGGGTCTTATTCTTTTGTGTTCACTGCCTAGTTCATTTTCAAATTTCAGAGATACCATATTATATAGTAGAGATACTCTCACTCTTAATGAAGTTTATGAAGCTTTGCATGCTAAGGAAAAGATGAAACAGATGGTACATTCTGAAAATTCAAGCTCGAAAGGAGAAGGCTTGTTTATTCGTGGCAGGCAAAAGGAGAAGAACTCAAACAATGGATCTCGAGGCAAAAGTCCGAATGGCTACAAGAGCCGGTCAAAATCTAGAGGCAAGTACAAGTCGTGCAAATATTGTAAGAAAAGTGGGCACGACATCTCTGAATGCTGGAAGCTGCAAAATAAAGAAAAGAGAACCGGCCATTATAAGCCAAAAGGTAAAACAGATGATGAAGGTAAAGCCTCTCTTGTCTGCGATGATAGTCCTAATGGAGAAATCCTTGTTGCCTTTCTTTGGATGTGCTAAGACCAATGATGAATGGATTCTTGATTTCGCTGCACCTTTCATATGTGTCATAATAAGGATTGGTTTGCCACCTATGAACTCGTTGAAGGTGGTACTGTGTTGATGGGTGATAACTCATCTTGTAAGGTTGCAGAATTGGTTCAATTCGATCAAGATGTTTGATGGTATTGTCGAACTTTGATGGATGTGAGGCACATTCCAGATTTGAAAAGAAACCTCATCTCTTTGAGTACTCTTGATACTAAAGGGTACAAGTATTCTCGTGAAGGTGGAGTTTTAAAGGTATCAAAAGGCTCTCTTATTGTGATGAAAGTGATATTAAATCGCCAACTGCACCATCCGCGAGGTACTACAATATCGGTAATGTTGCTGTAATTTCAAGTTCATTATCCGATTCGATGCTACTAATCTTTGGCATATGCGTCTTGGGCATATGAGTGAACTTGGTTTAGCGAATTGAGTAAGAGAGGACTTCTTGATGGACATAGCATCAAGAAACTGAAATTTGTGAGCATTGCGTGTTTGGCAAACACAAGAGGGTGAGATTTAATACCTCGATTCATACTACGAAGGTATTTTAGATTATGTGCATTCGATTTATGGGGCCATCTCGTAAGACATCTCTAGGAGGTGCTCGTTATATGTTAACAATTATTGATGATTATTCTAGAAGAGTGTGGCCTTATTTCTTGAAGTATAAGTCAAGCATTTTCAGATTTAAAGAGTGGAAGACTATGATTGAAAGGCAAATCAAAAGAAGGTAAAGAAACTTCAGACCGATAATGGGATGGAATTGCTCGATGAATTTGAATCATATTGCAAAGTCAAGGCATTGTTAGGCATTACACCGCTCTCGGTACTCCTCAACAAAACGGTGTAGCTGAGCGTATGAACAGAACCATCATTTCCAAGGCCCGTTGCATGTTGTCTAATGCAGGTTTGCATAGACGTTTTTGGGCTGAAGCCGCTTCCACTGCTTGCTATCTTATTAATCGGTCACCCAATATTGCAATTGAAAAGAAGACTCCAATTGAGGTATGGTCCGTTCCCAGAAATTATTCAGAATTAAGAGTTTTTGGTTGTACTGCTTATGCTCATGTTGATAATGGAAAATTAGAGCCTAGAGCTATTAAGTGCATTTTTCTTGGTTATAAATCTGGTGTTAAAGGATATAAGTTGTGGAATCCTGAAACAAGGAAGGTTGTGATTAGCAGAAATGTTGTCTTTAATGAATCTGCTATGCTTCCTGATAAACTGCCTACTAACGTTCTGTTGAGAGTAAGCGAGAATTCAAGTGTTCAGTGGAGCACTCTGCTGGTTCAGTAACACATCGATAAAGAGAATACCATTGTTCATGATGCACCTATTGTTGAGCAGCCACCACAACGGTCTCATTGCGCTAATGTGCCTAGAGAGAGATTAATCCACCCAGAGGTTGATTGAAGAAGCTAACATTGTTGCTTATGCTTTAAGTGTAGCGAAGAAATTGAAGGTAATGCGTAACCTTCATCATACTCGAGGCTATTAGCTCCACCGATTGTAAGAAGTGGATAATCGCTATGCATGATGAGATGGAGTCACTTGAAAGAATAACACTTGGGAATTAGTAAAATTGCCAAAGGAGAAGAAGCCTGTTCGTTGCAAGTGGATTTTCAAAAGAAAGGAAGGTATTTCTTCTACTGTAACCAAAGAAGGTATAAAGCAAGGTTGGTTGCTAAAGGCTATAGTCAAATTCCAGGTATTGATTTTAATGATGTCTTTTCCCCAGTTGTGAAGCATAGCTCTATTCGCACTTTACTCAGTATTGTTGCCATGCATGATTATGAACTTGAGCAATTAGATGTTAAAACTGCATTCTTACATGGGGAGTTGGAAGAGGACATTTATATGGACCAACCTGAGGGTTTTGTTATTCCTGGAAAAGAAAACCTTGTTTGTAGATTAAAGAAATCTCTTTATGGTTTGAAGCAGTCTCCTAGGCAATGGTACAAGAGATTTGACTCTTTTATGCTCTCTCATAATTTTAAGCGGTCTGATTATGATAGCTGTGTCTATTTAAAGACTGTTAATGGTTCAGCCATTTATTTGCTTCTCTATGTTGATGATATGTTGATTGCTGCAAAAGATAAGTCAGAAATAGCAAAACTGAAAGCACAATTGAGTAATGAATTTGAGATGAAGGACCTAGGTGCAGCAAAGAAAATTCTTGGCATGGAGATTATCAGAGAGAGGAAATCTGGCAAGTTATACCTTAGCCAAAAAGGTTATATTGAGAAGGTTCTTCGTCGTTTTAATATGCATGATGCAAAACCAGTGAGTACTCCATTAGCTTCGCATTTCAGATTATCTTCAGCTTTATGTCCTAAGTCAGATTATGATATTGAGTACATGTCTAGAGTTCCATATTCCAGTGCAGTTGGTTCTCTTATGTATGCCATGGTATGTTCTCGTCCTGATTTATCTCATGCACTGAGTGTTGTTAGTAGATACATGGCTAATCCTGGAAAAGAGCATTGGAAAGCAGTTCAGTGGATATTCAGATATTTGCGTGGCACTTCTAATGCTTGTTTGCGCTTGGGAATTCTAAAGATGGACTTGTTGGTTATGTTGATTCCGATTATCTTGGTGATTTGGACAAGAGGAGGTCTCTCACAGTTATGTTTTCACCATTGGTGGTTGTGCTGTTAGTTGGAAGGCAAGTTTGCAAACCATCGTTGCTTTATCTACCATCAAGCGAGAATACATGGCTATTTCAAGCTTGTAAAGAAGCTATTTGGTTGAGAGGTTTGTACATCGAGCTTTGTGGAGATAATTCTTGCACTACTATATTTTGTGATAGTCGAGTGCTATATGCCTTACAAAGGATCAGATGTTCCATGAGAGAACAAAGCACATTGATGTGAGATATCACTTTATTCGAGATGTTATTGTTCAAGGTGATGTCAAAGTGTGCAAGATAAGTACTCATGATAATCCAAATGACATGATGACAAAACTAGTCCTCGCCGCTAAGTTTGAGCTTTGCTCAAGCTTAGTTGGTGTTCTGATCTAGTCCTAGAGACTAGTTGGCGCACGGTGATTTTTATCTTATTATGGAGATATTTGATGATTGATGATTCTTCATTATGCTGCAAGAGGAAATTCGTCTCAAGGTGGAGATTGTTGAAATAAGGGATATATTGTGATCCGAATTTCTAATATGGAAGTGTCCGGATTAGTTACCATATTAGCGGATTAGTTTCCTACTTGGACTCTAAGTCCTTTTACCCCTTTATATACCTCTTGTAAGCCGCACGGGGAGAGTTGACGCCTGACGCCTTATACCTCATTGTAATCCCCTGCGTTCTGTAATCGCTCCTCATATAGTGATCATCGCCGGTTGGCGCCCGTGGTTTTTTCCCGCAAGGGTTTTCCACGTAAAATTCGTGTCTCTTGTCCCTGTCGATCCGTGCATTATTTCTAACAATAGAAGTGCTTGGCCATTCAGCTCTGTATTGTTTTCTAGGAGCTGTTAAGAGCATCTATTTGAGTTTTTTTGGGGAGAACCTTTTCTCATTCACCATAGAGTAGACCATTAGTAGGAGCACATGATTCTTGATCAGTTTAAGCATTTTTGCTGCATTCCATGCCTGCTATTATGACAAGCTAGCCAGCCAGTTAGGCGCCTGATAAAACCAGAATATGATGCTAATATCTTATATAATAGCTGTAACGTGTTTCATGCAATGCCATTCCATGCCTAATCATTAATTGGGGGAAGATGCACATTCGCACAGAAACAACACAACGCTTTCTGAATGTTTGTATCAGAGAGCCTGAACGTCACAAGACCAGGCAAATTAAAGTAGGACGCAGTGTTGAATGACATAGATGCAATGCGTTTCCTAACTTGTGTTGAGTTTCAAGTTAAGGGAAGACGCTAGTCCCATAATGTGTTCTCTCTAAGGAAGCCACCAGTGACACAATAAATTTTCAAGTCTGAAGTTGCTAAGCAGAAACAAGTTGAAGCAAGCAATACCATCAGAGACGGTCCTATTGTAAGAAACCAAATACATTTCTAATGATCTAAAACCATGTGAAGCAAGTAATATACCGGTATACCATCACGCACAGTAAATAAAATATGGGCTTGCCTGCAAAGTTAATAATAGGTTTGTCTTGAATTTTCTAGATTATGACGCAAAAGATTCTTGCGCAACAGTACTTTAATAAAAAGAAAGGGTAAGTTATAACCGATCGAAGACAAGCCGGTGAGCCTGGCTAGCTCCAATAGTTCTGTAGGAGTAGTTGGAGGTTTGTAGCCACTACTGCTGATGCTACATGCTACTTGGTAAGGGATCAAGCATATCATAATGTCAAATTAACTTGTTAAGTATCACTTGAAGACATACCAACAACCTTTTGCTCTTCCTCCAACCAACATCTAGCTACATGGAGGACCGTTTCTTTCTCTACGCACCCAATGGCTACCCAAAGAAATGCAATTTGCGATTATAAGTTTCCCTGTCTCACTTGGAGTGTCAAGATACCAAACTCGCTCCTGACTCCCTTGTTCACATGTGTTTCAGGCGGCGTGAAAATGATGCGGTCAGACGTGTATGTGCATAGACGCATAGTGAAACAAAAGGGAAATCTCGCCATGTGTCAGGGTTAGGCTCAGCCAAGACGAGGAACGAAATTGGTGAGTTGTTTGAGACCAGTTCAGTACTTCAGTGTAGTTTAATGGGGGTAGCTAACTCGTCATGTTATAGCTATCCTTTTAAGATGTCAGACATGACTCGCTGTTACATATACTACTTCAGAAGATGGTCTCAAACGTGTTGGGTTTGTAACGGATACGCCACTACACCGGATCTTGCGAGACAAGACTGTGAATCATGCTCAAAGAAAAGAGATAAATATTGGAGGAACGAATGGGTCACCAGATCAAATCTCGGAAAGTAGGAGAAGGCGTAGGCAGCGGGAGGACTCCATGCTTTCTGACGGATTTGTTTTTATTTTAATTTTTTTGCTAAAAGGTATTACTGTTTCTATTAATAGAAACCAGATTACAAGAGTTCAAACAAACTAACTAAAAAAGCATTAAAAAAACAACCAGCAGGCAACACCCAAAACATCAAAAGAGGCTTAGGATACTGCTATTACGACCATGGATGACAGCTAAAAAGTAGAGAGATAACAGAGAACCACTAAAGATAACTTCCATCACCAGTGGCGGATTCAGAATTTTTCGGATGGATGTTCAAAGTTAATAAAATAATATTTAACGAAAAAAACAAAGGTATACAATAGCAAAAATCAAAGTACAAAATTTTCATATTAGAGATAATACCTCAAAAAATTTAGAGTTTAAAAATAATTAAGAAAAAAAATGTTGATTTAGTTTTAGGATTTATGACTGAGGAATTGAGGAATAGAGGTGCTGCTATTGACGTGTGTAGGCAATCTGGATTGCTGACTTGCATTCCCTCCCAGGCCACGGCTCCTATGAGGGTCGGTTATGTCTCACTCGTCACCCACATTCTTGATGTTTGCTATATTGCTCATACCTCTTAGACAACACGCTCCTGTTCTTCACACACCGCCGCCAAGGTTTGGCCAAAGCCTAGGAGTTGCCCTCGCCTTTGCTTGCACCAAATCGCCTCGCCCGACACCTGGTTGCCTCGTACGCTAGTGCTGCCTAGCTGTCTGAAAGAGAGAGAGAGAGGTAAAGAGAGGCTAGGGCTTGGTTTGAGCGAGAGAGTGTCTCCGAATGGACTGAAAGTTATACGGTTGGCGAGCTGAGCCAAACTATTTAAGACGAATTAGGAAGTGGGATGTGGGAGTGGGATGAAATCTATTGAGGGTATAAATGTGTAAAGTATTTAACCTAATTATTAATATATATGTATAATATACCTACTAAATAAAAGATATTTCACCAGAAAAAATGGGTGTTCGACTGAACACTCATGACCTTAGCTAGGACCGCCCATGTCCACCATGATCTCATCCTTCAGCTTCTTGATCCACGGCGTCCACCTTTTTCTTACCCCAAAAACATCCATCGCTACATGACCCAGCAGCTTAGCGCCCCTGACCAGTAAATCCTGATCTACCTCCTCCTGCATTTAAGCCCAAAGATCAATCCACCGGCAAACATCAAAAACCACTAATACCGATTCTAAAGGCCATTTTTGATGAAAACAAACTAAATTTCGTACTTTCCAAATACTCCATACAATAGCAGCTATGCCAACTATTATCAGACTTTTTGTCTTTCTAGCAAAACTTCCAACCCAGTTGGTCATCAGCTGATGAACATTTGTAAGAGGACAATGCAAGCCAAATACACAACCCACGATATTCCAAACAAATCTCGATACCACATTTTCTGATGGATTCGTATCCTCTCGCATCGTGTAGTAATATCACAGCGTGCCATTGCATCTCGCCGCTCATACCAAATGAATGATCCTCACGAAAAGATCCCCACAGGCCCACCTCATCAATGAAAAAAAGAACAACCAAGATAAGAAAAAATTCCCGATTCCTTCCTTCGTTCCCGTCTCCTCCCCATCTCGCATTCACCATCGTGACCTTCTCGCTAGCCGTCTCATTGCCACCGGGGAAGCGCCGCTGGCGTACGTAGGTGCAGAATGGCCGCCATCGCGGCACCACTTTCTCTTCCCGTGGAGGCGAGCAAATCTGCCACTGCGCATCCGTAGCTTTCCACCGCCGCCGCCAGCTAATGGAAGTAGCATATCCTTCTTTCTGATTTTTGTTTTGCATCGGGAGTTCGACATTGAATGCTGCATAGAGAGATGTATGTGGAATTTTGTAGTTCTTGATTCTTTCTTCTGCTTTTCCCTTTTTTACTTCGTCTGTACGATTATGACTATATCCTGAAAAAAAAACATTGGTATTTTTTCTTATGGCAGCATACATGCATGGCTTTACAAAAGCTTGGCAAAATTTTCTGCTCCAATTTGAATGCAAGCAATTCCATGCATGATGCATAACATGATCTTGCCATCTCGCCTGCACTTGCGTTCATCAAATAATCACTTCAGTGGCATTGCGATAGTTGGCGATCAAGTTGGCTCCTGCAAATGGCCGATTTTTTGCCGTCCATTTTGCTGGTGAGGGCCGCCCCGGCGACCCGCTGTGGAATTTGAAGGTCAAGATAGGTTGAGAATGAAGGGGTACCCGGGGAGGAGGTGAGGGATTTGGATCATCTACATTACTTCAGAGGTCCACTATGTAAACAGTATTTTGTGAGAGAGTGAACAGCACTATGATATAGTACTATAGCAAAATGTTGTAGCAACCAGGGAAAAATACTGTAGCAATTTTGCTGCACCAAGAAATCATTGTAGCGAGAACACTGTAGCTATTGATCTTATTTTTTGATTTTTTAATTAGATGGTAAAGATCGCTCCTAATAGTCATACACGGTAGATCCTCTGCATTGAATCGTTCTACGCTGAGGATCCTAGTCCGAGGAAGGGATGCTATTTTAGCGGCCGTGTCGGACCTTTGTCCGAGAACCATTGGTTTGCTGATGAACGGTCCAGATGCAACTAATGCCACGCCGTGACATTCCTACGTGAGGTCATAGGATACGAATCCCTTTTTTAGCGGTATCTCGTTTGGGACTCTATTTCGCGCATACTGAGGCCAGGCCTCTGTATGTCCAGACTAGCCTGCCTCCCCGAAACGAGCCGCGAATATGGAAGGTTTCGCTTTCCGGAAATGCGGAGCCCACGCCATGCGCACCGCGCCGCAGCACACCACACCACTACGCCATGCGCGCTCGTCTTGGTCTCTCGGCAGTGGCTGCTAGATGCCGCCTCACAAAGCCCGGAGCGTACTGATTTACAGCTGCTGGACGACGCTTTCAGGCTCAGCTCGTGAGCTCAGGATGCTTCTGCGCTTCTCTTTGACCTGTTGAGATTCAGCAGCAGCGTCGCTTGAGCGTGCCTTATGGCAGGCAACAACACCTGCGTGCATCGATCGGTATGTCTCAAGGCTTTCGGATTGGCTTAATAGTTTCCCTAATCGATCGATCTCTCATCGTTGTCCGTGCTCATGAGTCA
This sequence comes from Ampelocalamus luodianensis, assembly GCA_036346255.1. Lineage (NCBI taxonomy): Eukaryota > Viridiplantae > Streptophyta > Magnoliopsida > Poales > Poaceae > Ampelocalamus > Ampelocalamus luodianensis. Next base: position 16,263,938 of record CM070622.1, on the reverse strand, counting down.
CGTAGATCAACACCTTAGGCTCGTTTTCAACACAAGAATTTCGCGTCAAACGGTTCGATTACCGTCGTAATCAGAAAAATTCTCGTGTTCCAAACGGGGTACGATCTAAACCCGGATCAATTACTACAAACCCTGATCAAGCCAAGATCAGATGATTCGCCATATATAAGCAACTAGATGAATCAACAATAACACCATAAACAAAAAACGCTATGTTCACCAGCCAATGCATGTCACATACGAGAACTTATCACGATCATATTATACTCTGCTGAGTTTACTAACCAGTTTTGAATAAATTGTGACTCTAATCATATATCCATATCCAAACATTGCGGCACTCACTGCCTGATCCCTGAGAGAAAAGGACACTCCCAAGGTTCCGGGGAAGTAACTCACCCCGCTTCACGACGCGTGAAGTTGTGCTGCTCCTTTAGAGTATGTCACTTTGCCCAAGCTACTCTGGTCAGAGCGGACAACTCTTTCGAGGATCCTCTGCAGTGAATATTGATTAGCCACACAATATATTCCAAACTGGATCTCAATAAGAAAATAATTGCACGAATGGAAGATTATGCTCTGATCTTAATTGAAAAAAAAGAACTATCAAAGACTGGATAATATCGACCGAGGGGAGTGGCGGCGGGTAGAATCACAACAGTACGATCCATAGAGGCAGTAGGACTTGACTTGGGAGGGGAAGTCTTTGAACTTTCTAACTGAAAACTTAGGAATACTCCTTAGTTTAGCGTTTCCCACTAGGCTATGAACTAACTCGCCTAATTAGTCCTGAGTAAATAGCACAGTAATTTAAATACGGTTAAATTAAAGTGCACAAGAAGGTGAAATACGCAGCTTGCCTTACTTAGTTGATTAGGCACCACTAGAAACTTATTGGCCCGTGCCCATAGGCAGGGGTGAAAACGACTCGAATACGGATAGATAATGGCTTTGCCATATTTTGTTTTTATTTTTTCCCAGATACGAATACGAATACAAATATCTCGGATATAAATACGAATAATATCAAATATAAATATAGAGCACATACAAATCAAAACAAATACGGTCACAAATATTTCTCGGAACGTGAAAACCCCTTAAATTGTTCACATTGCAGTAACTAAAACAAAGAATTAGTTTATATGATCAAAATATTCGTCAATTCAGTATATACGTACATGTTTACATCCACTCCCTAACATATTTTTAATGTAAAATTACTCAATATGTTCTCCTTTATATGTTTTATTCACCACATTTGCTTACTCGATATCCATTGGCTACCTCATAAACATTGCATAATTTCTTATAAAATAATGTTTTGTTAATATTTATTTATTAATGGGCATAATGATTATGTCTTAGGACTCCCAAGAAAGAAGAGAGATGAAATGAGTCATGTTTGGGCAAGATCTGAGAAATATCAGGTGTTGAAATTATCATTAAGATCTTGGACATATCTTTTGGGCATTAAATTGTTCGTATTGCAGTAACATTAAATCTTCCAAAACCCATAATTAAATTGACTCAAATAAAAATATTCATAAATACAAAGTTATAGATCTCATCGAGAGCTACAATTTAGCCTACTTATTTGTCTAATTTGGATTTTGAACGAGAAAATTATGGTTTTCGGAAGACAATGCGCATGCAACCTCGAACAGTATCTCTCGTATATCTGGACCTATGCATCTCTAGATATCCGAAGCCGTATTCGTATTTGACAGAAAGTGCACTACCGAATCCATATTCGTTTCCGATCTGACATTATCCGAGCCAATAGCATCCGTATTCAAAAATGATCTGGATCGATCGGAAACTATCCGAACTGTTTTCGCCCCTACCCATACGTGTTGGCCTTCCACCTCCACATCAGGTACATCCCCACATAGGCCGAGTGTACATGCATGTAACAATGGATTAATTCATGGTCTATGTACTGAATGCCCTGTTAGTACTAACCATGGGCTTAACGAAAGATCAGCTTGACTAGCAGTTTTCCGTTGTGGTTCTCTGGCTTGAGATAATTCACTAATTAACTCCATGTGCTAATTATCATACCCTCTGCCAGAAAACTAAGTCCCATGGATCAAATATGTGGAAGTACACAAGCATAGGCTGCAAGGTTATTAATTGTTTCAGCCTTCAAATTTCACTAGCTCTGACATGTCGCCTAATTAGACACACCTTGTTCTCTGGTCATTCTGACAAGTCAATTTAAATAGAGCAAGACAGACACTCGTGTAAGTTTAGATGAATTATTGTCGGTGGTGAATTGTCGAACAGAAACAAGATTCTTGACAATTTGAGAAGTGACAAGGATGTTTTGTAAATAAAGAGGGAGACTAGAGTAGAAGGATGGCAGAAGGCCATGGCCGGTGTAGATGACAGGAAGGATGGAGCCATCACCGATCATGACCTGTGGAGAGGAAGGTTGGGAGAATAGGGAATATAGAGTACAAGAGCCGGATGACATGTGTGCCATGGCGCCAATGTCTATGAACCAGTCGTTGGAGGTAGGGGTTGGCTACAGCGTCATCGTGTTGAACGTGTTGACAAGACCAGACGCATCCAAGGCCGACCCACTGGTCAGTGACGCATGGGCTAGTGTGGCTAGTGTCTCCTGAGGCTGCCATGGCAGCTGCTGTGGAGGGAAGGCAACTTGCCACGGTTGCTGCATGGAGCCTGCGACAGGCTGCCACGGCTACATTGGGGCCATCGACTACTACTGCTGTGTGGCAGGTGCCACGAAGAACGTGCGGGGAGGAGGGACACCAGGCCGGGGGCCAAGTACATCAGCAATGCTAGAGTGGTTGCCGCCGTTGCCTTCGGTAGGCCAGAGCAGAAAAGCTCCGGTCCAAGGGTTGAAGACGGTTGGCCATGACGGTGTGAGAGCAGAGCCACTTCGGCCACCGGTGCCGCCGCCCTTGCCTTTCCATTTTTTGTTGTTCTGACCACCACCATTGCCACCGTGTTGGGCGTCATTGGTGCCGCTTAGGCGCCAACCGGTGTGGCCGCTGGGATGGGGGATGGCATTCATGAAGAATGCGGAGGCATGAGGGAGATCGACGCCGATGGTCATTTTTCTATTCTTCAATTCCTGCAAAAGGAGCATTGACTGGACTTGTATGAAGCTTGGAAGGGGGTTAGGAGTGGGACAACGGTTGCCACGTTGTCGAACTTCGGATTAAGGCCCTTGAGAATGGTGAGGATGAGAGATTCGTCGCTCACGGTTTGACCGACATCGCTGAGAGCGTCAGCCAAAGTCTTGAGGCGGACACAATAGTCTGTGATAGAGAGGTGGCCCTGCGGCAGGTTGCGGAACTCCGCATCGAGGTAGAGCGCCCGAGTTTTCTTTGTTGCCCGAACAGGTCCTCCACGCGTGTCCATGTTGCTTGGGCGGTGATGGTGGACTCCATGATAATGTCAAGGGTTTCCATAGAGATGGACACGTAGATCCATTTAAGGACTGTACAGTCGAGTCGTCTCCACTCGTCATCAGGCTTCTCAGGCGGCGTGTCCGTGACATGATCGTCCAGGGTGAACTTTGTCACGGCCATGAGGAAGAGGTTTCGCCGCTTCGCGTAGTTTGAAGCTTTGATGTCAAGGACGATGAGCACCGGGGAGCAGATGGAGGAGATAGCCATGGCTTGCGCCCAAAGCTGGGCCAATGGGTTGCTGGTTTCGCCCATCAAGGAAGACGGAAGAAGGTTGGAAGTGTTGAGGAACCGTCGCTGGCGAGTCCAGTCCGAGCGATTACCTCGTAGACAATATTCAGAATCGTAAGAACAATGCATGAACACAAGAACAGAATAAGAGATGAACACAGAGATGTAGGGGGACTTCTTGCTTCTCTTTATTCCTTCATCCATCGATCAATCTTTTACAATGAATAGCACCCCCTATTTATAGGCTACGACCCTGCTAGGGTTTAGGATGGGGCGCCCACTAATGGGCCGACTGCAGGGTCAGGTTCATGGTTTCCCAACACTCCCCCTTGGGCACCCATCCTTCATGTCCATATCTCGTCAAAACTCCATAAAAACCCAGTGGGAAAAATTTGGAGAAATAGTACATGATACACGTTCTGCTGTGATGCACGAATTGCCTCATTAAAAACCTTAGCCGAGAAACTTCAGGAAAACTCGTCAAGAGAAAAAGAGTACAATCCACCCAATTTCATTTAATCTCCTAGATTCATTCTTTGGGTACTCGATCTTCATGATCAAGCTTTAGTAATGAGTTTGTGAAGATTCTCCCCTTGAATTCTGCACTTCTCTAAGTCTCATCATTCCAATTCCACATATGCACCTTTCAAAACTAGATGCCGGAAGTGACTTAGTGAATAAATCTGCAAGGTTTTCACATGACTTAGTATGCAATGCTTTGATTACGTTCATCTTTTGCAATTCATGAGCATAGAAAAACTTGGGATTGATATGCTTTGTGAGAGGACTCTTCACATAACCCATCTGTATTTGTGCAACACAAGCTGCATTATCTTTATAGAAAATAGTGGGGGTTTATGCGGTATTCAATCCACATAACTGCTGGATGTAGTGAATCATCCGCCGAAGCCAAGCACATTCTCGTGAGGTCTTGTATAATGCTATTATTTCCGAGTGGTTCGTCGAAGTCGTTACAAGACTCTACTTAGACGATTTTCATGGAATTACAGTTCCACCACATATGAATTCATAGCATGTTTGCAATTTGGCTGTATGCGGGTCCTACAGGTACCCGTCATCTGCATTGCCATTCATAGTTAGGTCTTGGTTCTTTCTATAGAACAGACCAAGTTCTTTACTTCTTTAGAGGTATCGGAAGATGTCCTTCATTTCCTGCCAATGTCTTTGGTAGGTTCTGCACTATACCTTGCTAGTAGGTTCCCGGCAAATACAATGCCCGGTCTAGTACAGTTTGTTCAATACATGAGTGTTTCTATCACACTTAAATATGGGAATTCCGGTCCCGGACTTCCTCCCCTCTTTCTAGGTGCAGACGGGTCCTTGTCTTTGCGCAAAGATCTCCGACCATTGGCACTTTCAAAGGGTATACCTTTTCAAAATCAAATATTTCTAACACCTTCTGAGTGTAGGTTGACTGATGTACTAATATCCCTTCAGGGGCATGCCCAAGCTGCAAGCCTAGGCAATATTTGGTTTTCATCCAAATCTTTTATTTCGAACTCCGACTCCAGGTAAGAGCTTTCTTTCTTAATATCCTTTAGGGTTCCGATGATATTCAGATCACCTTCATACTCTAAGATTATACAAAATCCATTCTGGGATCGTCGTATAAATACACAGAGATTATTCTCAGTTTTCATGTAGCCTTTCTTGCATAGAAAGTCGCTTCAAGCGATTATACCACATTCTGTCTGATTGCTTTAGTTCGTACAATGACTTTCTGAGTTTCACGCTGTACATATTTCTATTTGCTCTATCTTGGTTCGGGACAGGGATACATTCAGGTATCTTCATATAAATGTCCGAATCCAATATTTCATAAAGGTATGCTGGTACCCCATCCATCAATTTCACTTCTAATTTTAAGTTCACTGCCATTGAGATAAATATCTAAAGGGGGTCCTGCCCATGATCGGGGAAAAAGGTTTCTTCATAATCATCTCCTGGATGTTCAATGAAACCTTATGCAACGAGCTTTGTTTCTTTTTATTTATCTTTCGAACAAATATCCACTTATGCCCTACGGGGTGCACAAGGGGAGGCGTACGGCTTACAGACCCAAATGCCCTTCTTTTATTCAAAGAGAATAATTCAGTTTTTACTGCCTTCTTTCAATCTGATCTTTTCTTTCATTCAGCGAGCGATACAGGCTCTGAATCAAGATTGATGATTGTGACAAGTTTCTTTGCAAAGTATATGTCGACATTGGCTGTTGTCATATTCAAAGATTCTCCCGAGGTCATAAATTTTATAGCTATTTCTTTAAGGGGCGATTCTTCTAATGCTTCTACTTGCTCACCGCTGCCAATTACGGGCAAGTCCTTTAGTTTTTCAGCTCCGATGTGTGCGCACACATCCATGCCGATTTCTCCTTCATGGGGATGTTCAATTCGTATGTCTTTCCGAAGGTCCCATACGCACTGTGTCTCACTGCCCCTTCAGTTTCGGGCACCGGTGATTGGTCGTGTCAAGTCCTTCTTATCCTTTTTCACCAGCGCCCCCGTTACTTTGGATTCGAGGCCGGAGTTCTCGCCCTTTCAGAGGCCTTAGGACGGGATTAGGGATACCTTCATCGGTATTTCAACCCTCTCCAAAGGCATTGCATGTGCACATGCTACTTGGTCACGCTCTTCAAATCACTAAAGTGGTTAGGCAGTTGATTCGCTAATGCTTGCAAATCAATTATCTTCTGGACTTCAATTGTCTTCTAGACTTAATTCAAATTATCTTCTAGACTGCAATTATCTTCTGGACTTCTCTATTTGCTTCACTAGTGCGCGAGTCATATGCATAGATTTCAATTATCTGCTGGACTTCCCGTGGCTTGCCACGTTATTTCCCGACATTTTCATATCAAGGGTTGATTTCCTCCCCCTAATGACGGAAACTAATCTCATCTGATATATTATCAGCGAATCGGGCATTATGCAAATCTCCAATATATGGTCCAAATACATTGATTATGGATCTTTGTCTCATAACCAACGATATCCCGCACTTTCGGAGAAGGTCCATTGCGTCACGTGGTGGTGGTATAGGTACATAAACCTTGCAACCAAACCTGCGAAGATGAGTAGTTTTCGGTGCTGACCCTTGCGCTAGTTGCATAGGTAGATGGATGTTATAGGCCGACGGTCTATAATTGATGTGAGATGCTACGAGCAGGACTGCGTGTCCCCAACATGTAGTTGGTAAATTACAATTCTTCAAAGCTCTGCTAGTCCATTCTGGGCGCGGACATGCGGTACAAAATGCTCAACTTTAATTCCCATTTTCATGCAATAATCATCAAATGCTTTCGGAGTAAGTTCTCCGGTGTTATCCATTCAGGTGGACTTCTCATGATGATCAGGGAAAATATTTCTAACTTAATTATCTGCGAGATTTAGCTATGCAAAAGCGTGATTTCTCGTAGATAATAAACATATGTGCGACCATTCCGAGGAAGCATCGATGAGCATCATAAAATACCTACATGACCCTTACAGGGGCTGTATAGGACCGCAGATGTCTCCCTGGATATGGTCCAGGAATGCAGGGACTTTATCCTTCGCTTTCAGAGCAAAAGGTCTAGTAATTAATTTCCCGGTGGCACATACAGGGCACACAAAATCTTCCTGATTCGGAAAATTCTTTACATTCATATTATGTCCCTGTGAATTGTTAATTATCTCTCATTATCTTAAGACCTAAGCGGCATAATCTATCATGCGAGAGATAGAAAAGTTCGAGCTTCTAAAACGGTTTTCGTGGCAAGACAGCCGCAGTGCCTTAATATTAGTGTAGTATAGCCCAATTTCATATGAAGGAAGATATTCTAATGCTATTTTTACTTTCTTCACGCTTTGTAATGAGCAGTATGTTGTACCATACTCTTCTTGATCTCTACATGGAGACCGTTAGCGCAAATATCCTTGAGAGTTCTAGTCGATTCTGGTACAACAAGTCTTCTTCAATGACCAAAGTTGTGCCGTTGGGAGTATAATTATAGCCCTTCCCGAGCCTATTATACAAGTATCATTTGTCTGCGATCGTCGAAGACTACCAAACATTCTTGCCGATCGACCGAAAAATTTGCTTTCTCTCAAGATGGTATTCACAGCCTACATGCTAAGCACACTTCCTCCATAGGGCGCCACACGCGTTCTAATATAATGTACTTTATTAATATGTAGCGAAAGCAAGCAACACATAAATAAAATACTTGGATATTAGAACGTAACTTGCTATTATAAACACGGAAAATAAGTCTTGCAGACTCATAATAAGAATTTAATGCTTTGCACTCCTAGCGCTTGCAACCATTATTCAATAATTCAAAATTCTGCTTCAATTACAGACTGCAAGTTTCTATAAAAGGTTCGAGTGCAATGCGTGCACTGGATCTAATAGGCGAAGTATTCAGGAACTTCTGCCTAAATCGGCTCCATGCGCGATCTTCTCCTCTTGGGCAGCTACGGATGTGGCCGCTGCGATGTCCAAAGGAGGGATGATGGGTCGCGCATCGGGTCGTTTCACTGCGCTCGCAATGGCGAGGTATGCCTCATGCTATCATTTGCCCTTCTTCTTAGACTGGAAAGCATCAATAACGTGCGACGCACTACCTTACCCTTCTTGCTCCTCTCATTCGTGAGAGGTTTCATCACCTTGTAGCTGCTAGCAGTGACTTCATGGCCAACATTGCTATTAGGTGGCTGCGAGATGTAGTTCTTTCTTAGAACATCATCTTGAGCTTCCGCAACTTACATGATGTCAATTAATTCAGCATACTACTTGTAACCGTATTGACGATAGTTGCGTGCGGATTGCACCGCGTTTGGGTGAAAGGTAGAGAGTCTTCTCGATCTTCTGCTCATCCGTGATTATATTACCATAGAATTGAAGATTCATACAAATTTTATACAAAATCTGGCCATGCTGGGTCAGTTCTTCGAATTTCTAATTCGTGATGCCAGTCATCTTCATATTCATGCAAAAAGTTCAAAGGATTACTACGGGTAATCTGCATAAAATGGTTGCAAAATTCTCACAATGCTCTTCGAACTCCTGGTTCGTGATCCCGTATTTTTCTATGCATTTTTCATGATTTACTGCTATTTCCAGCGATTAAAAGCAATATAAACAATCACAAATAATCAAGACAGTAAATACAATAAATAAATTGCATAGAAATAACAATAACAAGAATAAACATGCTTCAAAATTCAAAAATATGCAAAAATTTGGATTCCCGAGACCCTTTTCTGCTGGAAACAAGACTTTTCGGCGAAAACTGCAAGTTTCGGGGGGTTAAAACACAAAATTTCAGTTCAGAGAAAATTTCACGTAATTTTCAGATTTCGGAGGGGTTATTCTGCAAGAAGATACATAATTCCGTAAATTCCCCAAATCCAGGGGGTTTTTGAAAACTTCCTTAATTGCGAAGAGATTCTCGTAATTTTCTGAATCACAAGGGTCTTTTCTGCAAAAATTCCCACCGGCTGCACCCCCCATTTTTTCTTTCTTTTCACGGGGTGGGCCTTCATGGGCCGAAACCGGCCCATGCGTTAGAGCAAAAGGGGTGGGGGGTTGTTCTAGGGTTCCCCCACCCTTACCCAAAACCCGGCGGCGGCTCCTCGGGACCAGGCGGCAGCAGCGCGGCGAGGGCGCGCGCGCGCAGCACGGCGGCAGCGCGCGGTGGTGCCACCTTGCGGAGGTGGCGCTCGACCGCGCGCGCAGCGGCGGAGGTGGAGCGCGGCGCGCGGCTGCGCGCGCGCCTTGCGAGCCGGGATGCCGCTACGCGACGCGGCGCCGGCCGGAGGCGTTGCGCGCGCTTAAAACCCGAGGCGGAGGGCGGCGCGCGATCGGGGCCGGCGGGAGCGCAATCGCGGCCGCGGCAGCGCGCGCCTCGCGGCGGCGAGGCGGCGAGGGCGGCGAGCGGCGGTGCCCGTCTGGGCCGACGAATGGCGGCGGCTCCGCCACTGGCGGCGTGGGGCTGTGGCGACACCGAGCGGCGGCGCGGTCGACGCCGTGCGGGGCGCGGCCGGCTACTGGCGGCCGAGGAGGTGTCCACGGCCGTGGAGCGGCGTCGCCGGCCACGTGCGGCGCGGGCGGTGACAGCTCAATGCAACGGTGGCTCCTAGCCGAGCACCACCCAAAAATCGGCGACGCTTCGTACGCGACAGTTCCGGCGTTCGCGACGGCTCCGGCGTAGCTCTGCGACGTGGCGGCACATGGCCACAAGATGACCCGACGGCGCAGCGGCCGCTTCAGCGACGGCTGCTTCAGCGGCTACGGTCCGGCGGCGGCGCCGGGTCGGCGCAGCCGCATTGCGACGGCGGGCAGGCTAGGCGCGGCTGCTGGTACGACGGCCGCCCCATATTAATTTTTTCGATACTGTTCATGTATGCGATGCAATATGGTGTAATACGAGATTGCAACGGAGGCGCGGCTTCATGCCGACATGTGCATGCTTGCCGCGTGCTGGCGGCGTAGCTCTGTCGTTGCCTCCGTGGCGATACGTGATGGCGGATTATGCCGACCGGTAACGTATCGCGGAGGTAGTGACAGCCGCTTGTAGGCGGTGCCGTGCACATGGTGCCTTCCATGCGATTGCATATACTACCTACGGTACAATCATCATCTACTCTTTCACGCAATCCACCAATCGGCTTGACCGGCGACTTCAAGTCGACTCGCGGTAGATTAGAGCGGATTTGCACCGTAGGAAACCAATCTAGAAAGCCAAATTTGCAGAATTGAAAGCAATCTAGAAAAACGATTCAATCTACGAGTGTCGTTCATCGACAGTTACATTTTCGATGTGAGGAGAGTCGATCGTGCTGATAACGTGTTGAGGAACCGTCGCTGGCGAGTCCAGTCCGAGCGATTACCTCGTAGACAATATTCAGAATCGTAAGAACAATGCATGAACACAAGAACAGAATAAGAGATGAACACAGAGATGTAGGGGGATTTCTTGCTTCTCTTTATTCCTTCATCCATCGATCAATCTTTTAAATGAATAGCACCCCCTATTTATAGGCTACGACCCTGCTAGGGTTTAGGATGGGCGCCCACTAATGGACCGACTGCAGGGTCAGGTCCATGGTTTCCCAACAGGAAGGGTAGTGGAAGGCAGCGTATGCCGACGAGAGAAGGACGGCGCACGCGAGTGGGGTGGTGGGCGAGGAGAGGATCGATTCTAATATGATACCATGTAAGTCTGGATGAATGCACCACACGACATTGCTTGGTATTGATTCATATATGTATACACGTACAGGAGTTGGTTAGGAAAGTTATCTCTAATGGAAGATACACACCATATCTAGCTAGAGATATACAACCATACATAGCCTGATTACAATCCTATCTAACTGATACTAACCGATACTAACAGATATCAGTTATACCATACCAATTATAGCTAACAACTCGTTATCGCTGTTTACCTTCTTTTTACTGAGTGCATCATATAATTAAGGGACCCTATTTCTTCTCAGGACACCACAGCATATATATGATGCACCGATAGCATATTTTAGCTTTCAATGCACTTGAAAATCACATCCATGACATGCGGAAGCTTTTAATTGCTTTAACGTTTCCATACTATGCTTACTGCACTAGCTAGTATGCATATAGATATAGCTAACACTAGGGGAGGAGCTAGGAGTGGTTCCGGTATACACCGGCATACCCAAAAAAATCGAAAACATACAGAAAATATATAGGTATTAGGGTCAAATTGTGTATCCCATTAAAACTTGATGATGATTATTATATAAAACTTTAGACTTATGTAAAACGTACATCCTATCAAAAAAAATTTTAGCTCCGCTACTGGTTAACACTAGGCACGCTTGTGTGAAACAAAAGCAGGAAACCGTGGCTTGGATTGCTCACCGTGCACGTACATGCTCTAGACTGAATCTACTTTCAGGCTAAGCACCGATCGCCCGGCCAGCCCCGTCCGTGCACACCACAAAACAAACAGATCGCGGCCACCGAACCGGGTTTGTCGCCAGCCGCGGCGACGTCCCCGGCGACAAGCGTGTGAGAGCCAGAAAAGCTTGTCGTCGATGGCCGCCATCCCCATCACAAAGGCTGCACCATGTCCGCCATGGTTGCTGTGCAGCTTCCCTTTGCCAGCCAACCCCCCGTGCAGAGCTTGTAGTAGGGCTGTAGTGTAGGCATGATACTGGCAGAGTGACTGCTTTCTCTGATGAAGGCTTCCTTTCGAGAAAGGCAAAAGGGGAGAGATGAGATCGATGAACCCACTCGATCCTGCACAGCACTGCGCCTGCTTCCTTCCGTGCCAAGTTATGGGCGAACCACGCGTATGCGCGCGCGCTCGTTCCATGCTTCCCTGTGCAAACGTGATGGAAAGTGCCCGGCTAGCTTAGCCTATATCTGAGCACCCTTGCGTGAGTATATATCTTTCTTTCTTCCTTTTCGCCGTGTACAAAAACGCATATATTGAGCCCACAAGTTTGTGCTTTCTGTGTGGTTCTTTTTGCAATGGCGGAAAAAATCTGGAAACGAATTGATTGCCACCCACTGATCAAGAAAAAAGGATGTTTTCTCTTAGCTTCAAATGTGTCAAGGCGTGATCGATAGATAAGGGCCATGAATAGCACAATGCATAGAAGATAAAGAAATTTTACGGTGTATTCTACCAATAGTATATGATAGTAGTATAAATCAAATCCGCATTTGATTTGTTGATGGCGTAATAGTCTTTTCTTTGTATTTATAATTTTTCATTAGGGTATTATAAATTTTTCCAACTAGGGTTAAAAATATTACTCTTGTGTCATGTGATTCTCTTGTGATTCTACTACTCATACTACCAGATGTAGTATAGCTAAATCCCAACTAATCTGAAAGGTTGAATAAAAAAAATGAACAGCCCAAGTTAAATTGAATATACCGTAAAAGAGCTTAGAAGATATACTAGCAAAGGTTCGTGCTTGAGAACTGTAGGATTACAGTAACGACTTAACGTACTTATCAGACGTATCAGAGAATCTGACCGTTGAAAATTGCACATGATCACACCCTTTTTTTGTTAAGAGGGTGTCTTGACAGTACTAAAGCAACTGTTTAATTGAACTGCGTGGTTATTTTTTTCCGTGTTGACACAGAACATCTACATTTATTTCCAGTCATTGATTTGTACATTCAAACTTTCATAAGTTATTCAAAAAGCATGTGTTAACTCAGCAAATAAAGTAAACTCACGCATGCTGTACGATATGTTGCAAGTCCAAATGCAATATTTTGCATTACAGAAAAGAGGTAGCCCAAATTCTAAACTCAGTAGTAGTCTCAAAAAGTGTAACAACCGACGAGTAGGTCTGATCAAAGCCTATAGCTTATAGGCGAGGTAGTTCCATTTCATGGAGTAAACCATAAGATATGTACAAGGGACTTGCCGAAGAAGATTTGTTTTGCAGACGATATATACTACGTATTGCACAAATAAATAAATAACTGAAGCAATTTTGCCTTCTATCAGTCTGATAGCTTACATGCCCGTCAAGGTCTCCACAAAGGGAGAAAGGAAGAGTTATCAGCTAAAACGACACTGTTTTGTGACGAAACAGCAAAAATGATCTCCTTGATAAACGAATTGGCAAAAATGGCACTCGTATTGTGCTCAAAATGCACGAGAGGACCTACCTCGCGTCTTAGCGCGGTAGCTAGGTCTCATGCTGTGTGTTTTGAGCGCGACATGGGTACCATTTTTGCCAATTTGTTTGCGGTGACATTTTAACTATTCACTTTAGAACAATATTATTTTAACAAAAAAACTAAACATTAAAAATAAAAGTGGTCACCGAAAATTCTAGTTACCGACCAAGATATTTTCCCCTGCCTCTATAAAACCGCTCAGATTGGGCCGACTCCCCATCCCGTAGCATCACATGTAGGATGCCCCACGTTTTCTGAGGTGGTCGATTTTGCAGCATCTGGTTTTGGCATTATTACACGTAAAACCGTGGATCCACTGTAATGCCACATGAACATAATCGATGGAAGCAGCGACTCCTTCCCAAATAGGGAGTACTAGCACATTATCACCCTGATCACTTGCCGTGGGGAGCATAGCTTTCCTTACTCGCGCAGCCACTTTACACCGAAATATCTATAGATAGAGGTACTTGATCATCGACTGCAGTGTCAGCTTTCTTCTCTTAGGTTCCACTTTTCTCATGTGACATGATTTCTTGCTCTCCGGGCAGAGCCGGCCACAGCTTAAACCTCGGGCTGAGCTATCTACTTTTAGGTTGAATACAACTGTATGCATGAATTACTGCTGTTTTTCATAAGCTTTTGATCCTAAGTATCGGGTCATTGCCCCTAGCTGCCCAAGGCCCAATTCCGCCCATGTCTCCATGGCTTTTGCACTTGTTGGGCATCACGACCGATATGTGAGCCTTTGAGATTACTTGTAGATGTACTTAATTATAGTGGGGCATGCAGTAGCACAGATGCATTACCCGTAAATAAGGTTATGTTTGGAACACAAGAATTTTTGCTGATTTCTATGGGGTTGAACTATTTTCTATGAAATTTCTGTGTTCCAAACGGGCCTAACCGTGCCCATGAGTCCCAAGAAGTATAAATTATGAGTTAGCTAGATTGCTCAAACATAGGAGTATAATCCCCATGCTAATTGCGTACAAGTAAGAACGTTTAATCAACTGTTCTACCGCAGATCTTAGAAATACTCGTAGAAAACACTATATAATCTACGCAAAAATGCAAAAAAAGAGAAATACTCGTAGTAAGGAGCCAATAGTTAAGGCTTAACGCTAGCTAGGGGCTCATCAAACTTAGTACCAGTACAGATTTGTCCCAGCTGATATGCGATCTAGCCAGCCTTGGTCGTTTGAAAATTACTAGTGAGAAAGGAGACGAGGAGGCAAGTACTACGCTTTGTTTAAAGGTTGGCGAGTGGTGACACCTAAGCGCGCGTGTCTTCTCTTCCAAATGAATAATGCAAGCTAAGCCCGAGCCCTTTCTCCACTGCCCCTTGCGTGTGCACGCACTGACTGCACGGCCATTCCCCCACAGGTCGATCTCCACGCGCGCGGCTATAAATAACTTTGCTTACGCATCACCCCTCCCTCCCCAGAGAAAGATCTAAGCGAGCGCGCGGCAGTGCGTACGTGGCAAATCATGGTCAAGAACCCGAGCGAGTGCATCGCCGCCGTCGTCTCGGACGCGCGCGCGGCCAAGCCGGAGAGCGACGGTGGTGGTGGCGCGGCGAGCAGTGCGGCCGCGTCGTGCAGCGGGAGTGGCAGGACGGTGGTGAGGCAGTACAAGGGGGTGCGGATGCGGAGCTGGGGGTCGTGGGTGTCGGAGATCAGGGCGCCGCACCAGAAGCGCCGGATCTGGCTCGGATCCTACGCCACGCCCGAGGCCGCCGCGCGCGCCTACGACGCCGCCCTGCTCTGCCTCAAGGGCAAAGACGCCGTCCTCAACTTCCCCTCCTCCTCCTCCCACCCCGTCGATAACCGCCACTCGGACTCGGCGGCGCCCGACATGTCCCCGAGGTCCATCCAGCGTGTAGCAGCCGCGGCAGCCGCGGCCTTCGACGCCGGTATCATCGCCAGCGTCGTCGACGACAGCTGCTCTTCCAGCGCCGAGACGCCGACGCCGACGCCGACGTCGGCCTCGCTGTCGACGCTGGGGAGCGCTGACGTCCAGGAGCACGCGACGTTGTCGTCTGTCGCGGCCAGCGCTGCTGGCTCACCGTTGGGGGGTGATCTGTGGACGGAGCTGGACGCGTTCGCGTCGCCCAAGCTCATGGATCTGGTCGCAGCCGATACCGCCACGCCGTTCTCGTCGCCGTGGGAGGAGCCCGAGGAGGACGGCGAGCTCATGAGGCTGTGGAGCTTCTGCTAGAAGATCGCGCGAGCACACTGCACTGGACAGATCAAAACTGATCCATGCATATGCATGATTCGATCTTCTTTTTCTTCTCCTTTTGAGCATTGCAAGCTAAGGTTGATCCATGATGTATTCTCTCTCTAGCCTCTAGGCCTCGGCCATGGCTTCTTCAATAGATTCTTTCATGTGTTTTGCCCCTTTTTTGATAAGATCGTAAAGACGAGTTTACCTAGTAGTGCGTACTACACTGTAAGGATTGAAGAGTGACTTGGGTGAGACTGAGAGATCGAGCGAGCATTTGCTACATCTTGTTTTTAATTATTTTCCTGATTAATTAAGTTAATCAGAAAGCGCTCGGGAGGACGCGCTTTGTGTCTCCTGCCGAGGCTTAGTGTTTAAGCAGCTTGCAGGCTAGCTGTACATACACTGCTTTCGATCTAGCTAGATTCTAGCGCACCCACGGTTTTCCCTTTCTTTCACATTTTGGTTTCGTGCTCTCGTATGTATGGTTAATGATTTCCAATCTCTTCACACCATTGTCGCTTTTTACTCAACACGTCTCTCTTTTTCTTAAAGCCTGGTGACTCGGTACTTTGCCCCGATTGGAATACAGTAATTTTTCCTGATTCCTACGGGAATTAAATTATTTCATATGAAATTCATGTTTTTCAAACGAGATCTTATACTGTGAAAGGAAGCCGTGCAAATCCAGAAGTTTTATATATGGGTTCAAATACAACCACAAGATTTTGTATGGGTTAAAAAAATAAATATTACGCATTCATACGTATTACGTAAGCATATTATGGATTCATACGGATTAAATATTTGAAAAAAGGGTCAGGGTAGAATTTTTTTTCTCTCCTACGAAATCAAGCACCGTCTGAACTGTTGGATTTTAATTCCTTGGATCAATTTTCTCCCAACCCTAACCCACCATTTCTGTCAATCTCTCTATGTCATAACCGATGGTTGCGATCATTTTCCGGACACTCGCCTACATTGTTGCACTCCCCGATCACCTCCCACCTTCTTCCCGGTCTCCGATGCGATCATAATTTTAGCCACTGCAACCGCCAACCTAGGACGGGGGCTCCGGTTAACCCTAATGACCTCTTATGGAAATCCAACGGCTAAAAAAGTACTCAATTATTGCTTCAGAGTAAGGTGCTTGATGTGTAGTAGATTCCTGTGACGTGTTTATTATTATCACTTTGGTAACGACAACAGCTTAAGAATTATTACCAGATAAAGTCACATCTTCTCGAGTAATGACCCTAATCAGAGTGTTGTAGCAGAGAAATAGTTATGACTACTTTCACCTTCGCACCTGTCAGCCTTAAGGCGGGGATTTTTGGCATGAATGAAGTGGTATGAAGTCATCCAAGTAGTAGCCCTGACGTAGTTATTATTTAGCATCGCTTTGACGTATCCCAATCGTCGCTTCTAAACAAGGGAGATTAATAGCAAGTGTGAGTACTTTCGTACTCAGCAAGTCCATATTATTACATTCGAATGCATGAATAATCATCTATATCCTGTACTATGTCTTCTAGCATCAACATCATCCAGATTTCATGATTTTTTTTAGGAAAGATCATTTAAAATTATACTTTTCACCTGTACTGTGGGAAAGAGCCACCGATAGCTTCTGTAGCCTCCAATCCAGGAAACTAACGTGAATCACGTTTTAAAACTTTGCACGGGTTGTATCACTTTATCCACAGTTACCCTGACTATGATGGATGTCGGTTCTTTCACACTTCCTTTGATATGACGTCAGTCAGAGTAAGAGCATTTTCCCCCATTTTGTATATTATACCTTCACCCGGTTAGGTATTTCCTAGCCGTTGTGACAGGCTTCCGTTACCCGCCACCAACATGCGCTAAATATAGGTGTGTCGGTTCTTTCACACTTCCTTTGATATGACGTCAGTCAGAGTAAGAGCATTTTCCCATATTTTGTATATTATACCTTCACCCGGTTAGGTATTTCCTAGCCATTGTGATAGGCTTCCGTTACCCGCCACCAACATGCGCTAAATATAGGCGTGCTCACTTGAGTTGATAATACCAATCATCCGGCATTATCATGAGTATGCACCTATCCGGTAGTACTCATTCTCCTAGTACTACATACACATATGGAGTGTATAACAACTTGATAGGGTAATGAACTCAGCCCGTCTTAGATGAGACCGTGGTTGATACAATTATAGTACGGTACACAACACAAGTGATAGTGGTTTAGTCCTTATATGTATGATCCTATGTAGAGGGGGCCTTGACCTTCATGATGTATCATCCCATTTCCTGGGTTCCTCCTACCCACTATATTAAAATAAATTCAATCGTCTGCTCCATCAGTCAGCTTATCCCCAAATCAATATCAGCATTCAACTTATTTTAGAAAATAACGTTCACTACTACAGAACAGACCTTTGGTCGAACTGCCAAATGGGCAATAGTCTCGGAGAAAATTGCGTCCGGGACTAAAATATCTTTAGTCCCGGTTGGTAACACCAACCGACTAAAAGTCCCCGCCCAACGGCTCGTAGCGAGCTTTTGCAGAGGGACTTTTAGTCGGTTGGTGTTACCAACCGACTAAATGTCAACCTTTAGTCCCGCTGGTACTACAACCGGGACTAAATCTTTAGTCCCGGATTGTAGTACCAACCTGGACTAAGGTTGACATTTAGTCCCGGTTGGTAACACCAACCGACTAAATGTCCTTCTATTTAAACTCTGTTTGGCGTTCGTCACAGAGCCGGAACGCCGTGGTCGCCGCCGGACACGCGCCGCCGCCGCTGCCACCACCGCCGAGCCGTTCATTCACTCAACCGTATTCACCGGCGTGTTCGCGGTAAGCTCTGATGCTAACCCCGCCGCCCATTTGACATCTACCGCACCGCCGCCCATTTTTCTTTTATTTTCGATTTTTGAATAGTACAGAGATTTGTGATTTTTGTATAATTAAATCTAGAGCTCCAAAAATTCTGAAAGTTTTTGTGTATGCTCTCTGACATGTATACTATCTATGAAAAATATGAAATGTGAAATTTGAATAATTTTTATATGTTATAAAATTGCCAATTAATTCATAAATGGAACTTTCATGATTTTGTAGGCCACAATAAATTTCCAAAAATCATGAAATTTGTTTTTCCACTAAGTTACACTGTGAACAGTCCATATAAAAATTTTGAGGCTATTTGGACAAAGTTGAATTTATACCTATTTTATGCTTATTTATTTAATTATTATTCCATGAATTTTGTAGGCTAAATTAATGATCCAAAATTTGAAAATTGTTTTGCCATGACACATGATGGTGTTCCATGGCATGTTACTCAATTAGTTCATTAGAGAAATAGAGAATTTTGGTGTATTTTTAATTTCATTTGTTTACAAAAATGAGAAATTTAATTATGTGATATGTCATATAATGCGACGATGACACGCCATTGATGTACAATGCCGATCGCGCTCCAAAGAGTTCATTGATGGTGTGCATTATTTCTTAAGAGTGGCCGAGGCAAACAAGCGGGATGGTTTCATGTTTGTCCATGTGCCCTGTGTAAGAATTTGAAGGAATATTCTAGCTCAAGGAGTCTTCACTCACACTTGTTGAAGTCGGGTTTCATGCCAAACTATATTTGTTGGACCAAGCACGAGAAACCGGGTTATAATGGAAGAAGGTGAAGAAGAACAATTGGACCCCGACGACATTATTGTTCAATACGGTGACTTCGATGATACCGCAATGGGCTAAATCAAGAAGAGGCAAAGGTAAGACACACTCGCCAAGATGATGCTCTTGGTGATGTCATTCGTGATGCACAAAGAGATTGCGAAAGTGAAAAGGAGAAGGCTAAGTTTGACCGCATGCTAGACGATCACAAGAAATTACTATACCCGTCCCGCCAAGATGGGCAAAAAGTTGGGTACAACATCGAGTTGCTACAATGGAAGGCACAGAATGGTGTATCCGACAAGGCATTTGGGCAATTATCAAGATCCAAAAAGATGCTTCCAAGCCTAACGAATTGCTCGCCACTACGCATGCGAAGCAAAACAGTCGCTCGCCCTTTGGGATTAGAAATCCGAAGATACATGCATGTCGAATGATCGCATCCCGTATCATGGCAAGGACTACGAGAATTTGGATGAATGCCCGTATGCAAAGCGTCGCGATATAAGATCGGCGAGATGACTCGCGATGTTGAGGGCGAAGAACGCCCCAGAAGAAAATCCTCGCCAAGGTTATGTGGTATGCTCCTATAATACCACGCTCAAACGCTCTGCTCGTAAACAAGGACCATGCAAAGTTGTTGCGATGGCACAAAGAAGACCGTAAGGTAGACAACATGTTGAGACACCTGCCGATGGGTCCCAGTGGAGAGCAATAGACAGAGAATTCCTGAGTTTGCAGATGACGCAAGAAACCTAAGGTTCGCTTTAAGTACGGATGGTATGAATCCTTTTGGGGACCGAGCACTAGTCATAGCACTTGGCCCGTTATTCTATGTATCTACAACCTTCCTCCATGGTTATGCATGAAGCGGAAGTTCATTATGATGCCGGTGCTCATCCAAGGCCCGAGGCAACCCGCAACGACATCGATGTTCACCGAGGCCATTAGTTGAGGAACTCCGCTTATGGAGCAAACCAGTGTACGTGTGTGGGATGAGTACAAACAGAACACTTCGACTGCGAGCATTGTTGTTCGTAATAATCAATGATTGGCCCGCTCTAAGTAATCTTTCAGACGGATAAACAAGGGATACAATGCATGCACACACCTGCTTTGATGACATTGATGATATATTTGAAAAAATGTCAAAGGTCGTGTACCTTGGCCATCGCCGTTTTCTTCCTATGAATCACCAACTAAGAAAGAAAGGCAAGCATTTTAAAGGTAAGGCGTACCACCGAACCAAGCCTCGCAACCGAATCGGGAGGATGTACTTGATATGGTCAAGGATGTGCAAGTAGTCTTTGGAAAGGGACAAGGCAAATAACCTGTTCCAAAAGATGCTAAGGGACACGCACCCATGTGGAAGAAGAAGTCCATATTTTGGGAGCTACCCTATTGGCAAGTCCTAGAGGTCCGCAACGCGATCGACGTGATGCACCGACAAAGAATCTTTGTGTGAACTCGCTAGGATTCATGGATGTGTATGGAAAGTCTAAGGATTCACTCAAGCACGACAGACTTGCAAGACATGAAAGAACGAGACAACTGCATCCAGAGAAGACAGACGATGGACGCCATTACTTAAGACCGCTAGCTTCACTCTTAGCAAAGAAGAGAAGGAAAGCATGTTTGAATGCCTAAACAAAGATCAAGGTCCCATCCGGATTCTCCTCCAATATAAAGCGTATAATAAAAATGCCAGAGAAGAAATTCCTACACTTAAAGTCCCATGACTGCCACGTGCTTATGACGCAATTGCTTCCGGTTGCTTTAAGAGGAATTCTACCTCCACATGTACGTCTCGCCACCGTGAAGCTATGTGCATTCCTCAATGCAATTTCTCAGAAGGCAATCAATCCAATGGAACTAGCTACTCTACGTAATGATGTGGTTCAATGTCTTGTCGACTTTGAGTTGGTGTTCCTCCATCCTTCTTTAATATCATGACACACCTCCTAGTTCACCGGTCAAGGAGATTAATATTCTCGGTCCCGTGTTCCTACACAACATGTTCCCTTTGAGAGGTTCATGGGAGTCCTCAAGAAATATGTTCACCAGCGTGCTCGGCCAGAAGGAAGCATCGCCAAGGGCTACGGGACAGAGGAGGTCATTGAGTTCTGTGTTGACTTCATTCCCGACCTTGACCCGATTGGTGTTCCTGAATCGCGACACGAGGGGAGACTTAGTGGAAAGGGAACACTAGGGAATAAAACATATATCGGTACGGGGGACGATTATTTCAATAAAGCGCACTACACAGTTCTTCAAAACTCCTCCGTGGTGGAGCCGTATGTCGAGGTACACAAGGAATTCCTACGATCCCAGTTTCCAGGGAAGAATGAAGCTTGGATTAGGCGTCATCACATGGAAACTTTCAATGTTGGTTGCGAAAAGAATGTCAGAGTGATGACAATATTGATGAGCAACTGTATTTTTGCCTAATATTTAATTTATTATGCATTTAACAAGAATTAGCATATTTATACAAATAAACTTAATGCAAAACCCACCGGGACTAAAGGTTCTCGGAAAATAGTGGCGGGAATCGAATAGTGGGACCTTTAGTCCGGTTGCTAACACAACCGGGACTAAAGGTTCTCTGTGATGTAATTGAATAGTGGGACCTTTAGTCCGGTTGCTAACACAGCCCGGGACTAAAGGTTCTCTCGAAAATATGTCCCAGCAAGAAATTCACCTTTAGTCCCGGCCGTGGCACCACCCGACTAAAGGTTCTCTGAAAATATGTCCCACAAAAATTCACCTTTAGTCCCGGTCGTGGAACCACCCGGGACTAAAGGTCCACCTTTAGTCCCGGTCCAGATACCACTGGGGACTAAGGTCTTTAGTCCCTGTTGGTAAACCGCCGACTAAAGGTCCCCAAGTACTTAAGCAACAGCTTCGTCTTCCATTCTTCCTCCACTTCCCATCGCGCCTCTCCCTCGCCGCCTCCTCGCGCGCCTCTCCCTCACGCCGACTCCAGCGCGCCTCCCGGTCCTCACGCCGTCGCCCCAACGCCTCCTCCGGTCCTCCTCACGCCGCGCCGACTCACCACCTCCACATCTGAGCCACACCGCTAGGCCTCCTCCTCCACGCCGAGCCATTTTGGGGTGAGAGGAACTATTTTTACCTTTATTTCATTCACAACATTTTGCCCTGTCATATCTATCTAGCTTTGTGTTTATTTAAAAACATTTTGCCGAGCAGATGTCAATAAATCACGCCATGACATTAGGTTTAAATCACGTCATGACATTAGGTTTTAACTTAATGGAAAACAAATGGCAAACATTTGGTGCAACCTCTTTTCACCCACAACAATGAGTGCCAGGCGATAACCGATATGTCTCAAAAGAGAAGATTAGAAAATATTTCATTAGCATATCACCGCAAGGCAAACCCAATCATAATGTTTACCGATTGAGTTTTGTTACCATTTTGATACGACAAATTAATAGCATGCCAAATAGTACAAAACAATACAAAAGATCAAACTAACCACTGGTTGGTGGGAATACTTGGAGTTCATACATTGCTGGACAAGTGCTTTGGGACACAAATGCTACTTTCAGCTCAGCATTGTCCTCTCGAGTTTAGTTGATGTTTTGTGCAATCTTGTGCCCTAGATATCAATTGCGCGTGTGGATATGTGCTTCCCTTCGTAAGAACAATTTTATATTATGAATGATAAGTTTTATATTACGCTGATATATTTGCAGAAATGGCCAATTCGAATGACAACATGGACGATGCCATCATGGATATTATCAACAATGGCGCCTTACAAGGTGCCCAAGTCGAAGGTGATGACAACAATCAAGAAGTAGATGACGGAGTCGATTTTGCCGATTATGAAGATGAGGTCTATCTACAATCTCTTATGTATCTACAATCTCTTATGTATCTACAATCTCTTATGTATCTACAATCTTTGTGTTTCTACATTCGTAGCCCTCTGGATCGACGACAACAACGGGAAGAGTAGAAATGTACGAGGCCCAAGAAGCCGTTGGAGGGTCGGTTCATTCTCTCGAATTCGAGGAGGATACAGCAAAGTACTTGGACCACATGCACAGAAATTTGTCACCATCGTGGGTGCCTTGTAAGGGACAGATCCCGATCAATGCTCGTGAATGGAAGCAAAAGAAAGAGGCTCTCATATTAGTTTTGTCTCCGATCGTGACAAGGCACTAGTTTGGCAAGATGTCCTTCAACATTTCGCTCGATACGTAAGATGAAGCTTTGAAGGAGAGAGTTAGGAATCTGGCTATGAAGAAGATGGCCACACAATTCCAGTGTTGGAAGAAGAAATTGTACAACACATTTATCAAGAAGAACTCGACGCCGATTTCAACACTAAGGCCTACGCTGTTGAGGCCGCTTTGGGATGAGTTTGTACAGTTCAAGACATCGGAAGAGGGTGAGGCACGGGTGAGAAGGAACCAACAGAATGCCCGACAAAAGCAATACCACCATCACTTGGGATCAGGTGGCTACAGGAGTGCCATTCCTAAGTGGGAAAGAATGGAACGAGAGATTCTTACCAAGGGGATCGAACCAGAATCAATCAACCGCCCGAGCGCTAAGTATTGGTTTTTCGGTCATGGGGGAAGCCTGGACCTAGAGACCGGAAAGATAGTGTATGGCGCAAAACTCCAAAGAGCAGCAGAAAGATTTGCTTATGCTCGAGGCTTGGCTGAGAGTGGCAGGTGGCAGACGAACAGAGATAAGGATGAGCTGACATACGCATGGAGAGTATCGAACACTGTGGGCGAACAAGAGGCTATGGGGAGGTGTCGGGAGCATGCCTTCCCTAAAGACAAAGCCACCTATAGAAGCCGCCAGAGAAAGAAGGACGAGGAGGCAGAGCGGATGCGCAGGATGGAGGAAATGGTTCTTGAGTCACGGGAAGTGGCTCGTGAAGCAGTACAGCGAGAAAAAGCACTTGAAGCCAAAATGAATGAGGAAATCAAAAGGCAAGTGCAGATAGCAGTAAGTTCCATCCAAAGGCAAACTGCATCAGAGCCGGGAGTCAACATCGCCCCTCATCGGTTGAAAAGCGCTGCGCTTCCACGAGGTGCCGTGATTCAAGATGACGCAGGTCGCGCTTCCCGTGGATGACATCACCGATCCTCTCACGACATGTGAGCCGCACATTCCAGAGGGGAATGCCACCGCCATGGTGGCTATCGGTGTTGTATCTCGACGACCCTACGAAGACACCAAGATGCCATGGGGCATTAATACCTCCCGGATATGCTAGCGTATCGCTGGATAGAGTTGTGAAAGGTTATAGCAATGTGTGTCTTGACATTGAAGGAGGTGATGGGGAGAAGACTTTAGGAGAAGCGGAGAAGACATTCATATGTTGGCGCAAGCGCTATATCATTATTCCTTGGGCGTCACCTCCTCCTCCTCAACAACCTAACCCTAGGTGCGGATGAAAGTGAACTAAACATTTTTCACTAATTATGTATTGGCTTAAATAACGGTTTACTCATACCACGTTGTTTTCACAGCAGAACCTCCCCAACCTAAGTCCAATTATCCATTCACCACCGGTCACGGTGTTGCGGCGATGACAATGAAGTGGAAGACACGGCTGCATCCCCACCGCCCCATCTCCTCCACGACGGATCCAATGCCGCCATCGCCCCATCGCCTCCACGGCGGGCTCCAACGCCGACACCGGTCGCCCATCGCCTCCACGGCGGGCTCCAACGCCGCCATCGCCCCATCGCCTCCACGGCGGGCTCCAACGCCGACACCGCCCGCTCCATCGCCTCCACGGCGGCTCCAACGCCGACACCGCCATCGACGCTTCCACGGCGGGCTCCAACGCCGCCATCGCCCCATCGCCTCCACGGCGGGCTCCAACGCCGACACCGCCGCCCTCGCCAAAGAAGAGGCCCACCCACAAACGGCGCGCCGCCCCACCGCCGCCAAGAAGAAAGCTCGGGAGAACACCACTATTTCTAAGACGACGAAACTTTCCTATGAGAAGACCGCCGAGGAAATAGATGCTTCAATGAAAAGATGTGGGCGGTTTCTTCGCAAAGTCAAGGCTAAAAGTGAAGCGGCGAACCTCGAGAAGCCGTGCTTCTTCGCACGCCCGTAAGTTCTAAGGCAAAGGTGGACGCCACCGTAAAAGTTACGCCATGCTCGTAAGGATTCGCCACTATCGACTATGACCGCACTCTCACCAAGTCAATTGAGGAGGCGAAGAAGAAAGAGAAGAGAGCACGGAAGGGTGTTGCACTCGGGAACAATCACGCAATCGGTGCCCCCACTAGTTATTGGGAATGAATATGGTTCAAACACGAACGTGCTAGAACAGATATCCGAAACGCATTTGGATCAACTTGATGAATTTTTCGCGAAACCGGTCTAAGCATTTCCCAAATGCTCGGCAGAGCACACATCGAAAGTGCTCGAAGTTGATCATTGGAAGAAGGAATATGTATATGGCAAGAGTCTATACAACCCCGAGAAGCTCATGGAACTTCAGACGCAAATGTACTTGTTAAACAAGTGGTACATGGCGGCATGTCGCAGAAAGCGGATGACTTTATTTGCGTCAAAATTATAAACCATCATTACTTCCGTGGTGATGACATTATAATGGTTCATTTAATGAGTTACACCAGCTATGCCACATGGACGCCTAGACAAATCTCTCATCACCGCTTTTGTCTCAGACGTGATTCTTTCTTTTAATAATCTCACTCTAGCATATGTATATGTATAAGTAATTATCCTCACACTAGCTAGCATGTCTATACATATGCAGAGACATGATGAGAGACCTCACACGTAGAAATGACAAGAACATTGGTTTCGTTGATCCATATATCGTATTCAAGGACCCAAACACTCCCACGATCAATGGAGACCTCAAATGGAGAGGAATTTTCTGAGGTTCTTGATCAACCAAAAGAACAAAAGATTTATACTCTTCCCTACAACTTTGGGTGAGTGTTGTTATCGTGTGCACATTTTACTTTACTTACTCAATCCAACATAAAGATATATATGTTGACTCTATAAACAAATGCAACTTTCATCGATAACGATTGTCTTCGATCTCTCCGATATCATTTGCTAATCTATGACTCGTTGAGAAAACCGCAGAACATTACCAAGATATGATAGACATTATCCAGGGTAACTTCGATCTTTAAATATTTATTCCTGCTCTTTAACTCGCAATAGTTAATTAACGATCCAATTATTGGCGTGGTTTGGGCTTGGTTGCTCGTTCACTACACCGTCCGGATCCAAAGCGCCACTTCCGATCCACACCGATCGGATGTAAGTTGTACTAGCTCCCGCGCCTTTACCTTATCATGCTTCACCACGCGCGGGATGACGAGAGTAATCTTTTATATCGCATGCTGGGTTCTACGGCACCACCAGCAACAATTTGTGTGGATACTACGCTTATGAGTTCCTCATGGTGTATGCAAAAGAACCCATCTACAGATGTAAAGTACGTAATAAGTATATATAATAAATCCATTTTATTTATTTGTTGCTATTAAATAAATCTTATGTATATTAATACTTCTTTCGCTTAATGCAAATTGAAGGAGATATGGTTGAAGGAACAGTGTTGGATATGGACCGCTCAAAGGAATTCAAGAGACAATCGCAGATTTCTTAATGAGCATGTCCTCAAGCCCTGCACCGAGTTCTACTTTAACCTGATGAACCATTGAAGCCAAACCAGACGAACATTTGTATGACATTTAAGTGGAGGACAACATTTGTGTTGTAAATACCAAGGATGCATGAATAATTTTGTAAATTTTTGTGCATATATATATATTATACATATATATAGCTCCATAATATATATAGTTTCATACTTTATTTGTGTGTAATAATGTTCCAAACTAAATTATATGTACAGATACATATATTAGCAAATAAGAATACGCATTTGAAAACCTAATGTAATTGTAAAACCAAAATCAATAATGAATTGAAATGGAAACAAAAAAGAAAAAAAAAACACATTTAGTCCCGGTTGGTAATACCAACCGGGATTAAAAGGCCAGCCCGTGGCTCATCAGTCGGATTTTAGTCCCGGTTGGTATTACTAACCGGGACTAGCGTCGGCTTTAGTCCCGGGCTTGGGACCCGGGACTAAAGGTGAGACATTTAGTCCCGATTTCCTAGTCCCGGCTCTATAACCGGGACTAGAGGCCCTTTAGGCCCGGGACCAAAAGTCTGTTCTGTAGTAGTGGTTTTTGATGCAATTATTAGGAATAATAGTTTGCAAAATAGTTTTTAGTGGGATTAGAGTCATCATCAATCGAAATGATCAAATGAAGACTTGCATGGTTCACATATAAGTTCCGCCTCGTGAAACCAGAGTTTCACCCATGGCGCCGGCCTTGTCCATGTCTGGCTATACGTTCCACCTTAGGCCATGTTCTGTAGTTTTTTTCCAAATGGGGAAAACCCGAATTTCATTACCAAAGATAACGGAGAAGGCATACAACCAGCATCTGAAGGTACCGCCTTATTACACCCCCAATGTTTATATCATGTTATGTAGTTCAACACGGATATTTGAACGTAATCTAGTTAAAATTACGACATGTATATTTGAACTTAATCGCGTTAAAATTATGTTTTGTGCTGTGTGCAAATATTTAAGTGCAGGGTGGTCCGGCCTACTGTCAAATACAATTTGATGAATTAGTATTTACCAATAATGCATTAGTTAAATTCTTAATTTTCAATTTCATATATTGTATTTCGTTTTGCTTCCCATTTATATTCGTGTATGGGTGGGATGGGCTTAGGCCAGCACAACCCATTATATTCTTAGTATTCGTGTATGGGCTGGACTCAGTCAGCACGACGCCACGACCCATTATATTCTTGGTGCTACTTGTTGTACGCATACACACTAACACACAGGCTACTACTACTATATTACTCTGCCTCTTTCTCAATCGTATCTCTGGATTTTTTTTCCCTATATAGCACTGTTGAGACCTTTTTTTACAAAAGTAACCGTTTTTGCGCTATATTGCAAAAAAAAATAGTATTACAGATGTACCGACAACCGACACGTATCCAAAACCGTGCATCTACCGCCCGGACCTGTCCCCTCCCCACGTAGCCACCGCCGCTCTCCTAACGCACAGACATAGCTTGTCCGTACACCCATCGCCCGATCACGACCTTAGTCCGCACCTTCCGGCCCGAACGCGCCACTGGCCATCCGGACAAGGTCCTGTCCGGGCGCCCCTCGACTGGACGCGCCACCTCCATGCGATGCCAGAAGCGGCATTTAATGCTGCACAAGACTTCAACACATGCACTGTAGGCAAAGCCAGAAGCGGCATATCATGCTGCACAAGGTTCAACACACGCACTGTAGGTATGAATCTGTCAGCAGCTCGGACCGAAACGTAAAAAAGGCCATCCGTCATGTACCAATTTCTCTGAGAGTACACACGCACATATCACAAGAGCTGCACGCATGCATCCATCCGGTTCAGCTAAGTACTAGTAGGAGACTAGGAGTATACTAGCATACAATAAATTGTAAATAAACCATAGTATCGCTTTTTTACAACTAAATTATAGCATTCTCGTGAGTCCTGTATACCTGATTGCCCGAATTGTGATGCAACAAAAATACACCATACTCCCTATCAGGAAAACTATACCGTTTCCAAAATTTTATCGGGCCTCACCGATAGAACCGGTAATCGTCGGTTACCGGATATTTTGGACAGAATTTTTCAATTGACATTTGAATTTTTTTAGATGAAAAGATAAAAATTTATCTAAATTTTGAATTAAAATTTGAATTTAGATGAAAATAGATAAACCGATTTTTTTGTCTGGTACAAAATTTTATCGAACCCCACAGATAACGCCAGTAATCGACGACGAAATTTCACCGATAGAATTTTTCACACTCCCTGTAGCTCAACATGTCATATGTTAAACGCCTCCAACACTACACATGCTTGATTCCCAAGAAAGTCACCGAAGAATGGACTATGGATGCGTGATATCCTGTGCCTACTTTTGCAGCCGCAAAGATGGTGATTGATCTCAGTAGCCATGGGCAATTAATTAAGCGAGTGGAAGTCAAAACTAGAGGTGGTAAGATGAGCCGTGTTGGCCCGGCATGGCATTGTTGGCTCGATCCATACTGTTCATGGATCGGGCCAACACAACACGAACCCCTAACATGATGGGTCGGCCCGGCACGACACGAACATTGTCGGGCTATGTCAGGCACGGCACGAAGCTGGCACAGCCTGCTTGGCCCGCGTGCAGAGCGTCCGAGGGAGGGAGGAGGAAGGATAGCTGTCGACGAGGGAGGGAGGAGGAAGCCAGTCGGCGGCAAGGGAGGGAAGAGGAGCCGAGGAGGAGATGAGGAGGCCGACGTAGAGGAAGGAGACGGGGCGACTGGTGGTGCACGGGCGGCAAAGGGGCATACCGCGCACGGGCGAGGTGACGAGGAGGAGAGGAAGAGGGCAGGGCGACGCTGAAGGCCAGCGCGGAGGAAGGAGAAGGTGCCGGGTGCACGGGCGAATGGAGGAGAAGGCGGCGGGAGCAGGGAGGCCAAGGGGGGCGCGGCGAAGGATGAGGAGAGGAGGAGGAGGGGGCGGCACGGGCAGCTGACCAGCAGCTGTTGGCCCAGCTCTCGGAGAGAACCCGCATATTGTTTCTTCTCTAGAAACACACGCACACTGCAGAAGTGAACGCGAGGTATTTTTTGGTGCTGCCCAAAATCTACAGCTTTTCTAGTTTTTCTCTCATTTTATTTTGATCAAAAGACACCACATACGTTACATGCAATGAAGCAACTACTAACTATGTCATTACAAAGCAGTGATGAGCCACTAACTATGCCGTTACAAGCAGCCACTACACACTAAACTCCACGCCGAACATGTCGTTACATGCAGCCACTAATCAACATGTACATGCACGATTTCAACTACAACACAAAACTAAATGCAACAACTCCATGCAAACTCAATCTTATTGAGTCAAGATTATTTCCAACATCCCCCCCTACCTAATCTTAACTCGTCGATATTCCAATGCCAATCACCCGCAGCTTCTTGACACGCACAGCCGCATCCTCTTGTCACACACAAGGCATCCTCTAAGAAGTTCCGTCTTCCCACTCGACACGGGTTAGCAACATAAGTTTCTTTTATGTGTCGCCGAATCAATGCTTGCAACCGCTTCTCTACCACGTGGTGCACTCCGCCTTGAGGGGCAGTACAATCGCCATCGCCACGTGATCACACAAGAGGGACATTACAGTCATTCCCACCATCCGCGACCGTGAACATGGGCGCCACCGCAGCCCATGCATCTGACAGTTCTTCTCCTCGGGACATAGAGATGACAGTTCTTCTCCTCGGGACATAGAGATGGACAGTACATTCGTCCATCTTACCTTGCCGGTTGACGACGACGCTAGCAGATGCCGCTCATCAGATATTGAGCAGTATAACTCTGGTGATCGTAGTATTTCGTGATGTTAGTTGCCTAGGTTCTGGAATTAGTAGAACTTGATACCAGAATTTTGTTTTTTGACACTTTATTTTGAGGAGCATTAACTGAACTTCGCTATTCTGTTAGTTCCATACACATCCATACATCTTTGTGTAACAGCTTAGTACATTTTAATTGAAATGGAAGTAGTAGTTTGAGATAAATTAAATTATTCATTTATAACTTTGTTCTCACACTTACCGCCTCTGTATGAGTATTTATTGTTCCGTAGCAACGCACGAGCACTTAGCTAGTAAATCATGTAGAGTGGAGTATCAGCGTATCCGGCTGTATCGGTGAAATATCATGTACGAAAACGACTGCAAAGTGGAGTATCGGGATATTCTAGACACGGACTATGCCAATGTCATTCTAATAAAAGTTGTTTTACCAAGTTAATAGGTGCTCGAATTTCGCCTCTATGGGCTTTGTTGTCATTTCTTCTCCTTGGCTCTCTGTTTTACATTGTTTTCGCCCCATGCTAGGGTTAATCTTCAGAGTTTTCTTGCTAGCTCCTTGTGAAGATGGTAGAAACTGTGAACTGAAAATATTTCCAGGCTTTTCATTGGTAGACAAATTTCCATCACTAAGTGTGCTTGGTATAAGATGACAAGCTATCAGTTAGAACCGTGCTGTTTTTTAGTCACAGTAGATCACTTCGTCTGAACATTCTAGAGATGCGTTATTCTCGGGTAATCCTTTTCCAGAAAGAGAATCCTAGTTTACGTGTCAAGGCTGAAATTAAATGTAACCCACTGAAAATGACACCCATTCGCGAAACTTTGTGATCCAACCAGAGTAGATACGCGCCAGATCATTTCACAGCTAAAATGGAAATTCTATCCTTGACTTACAGTTATCTACAGAAACTCAATGTACATTGCTCGAATTCAATGGTGATTCAGATATTCACTAGTTGGTGTGAAATTCACCCCATGAATTAGCACAGTTTTTTTTTTTTGGCGGAGAACAAAAACAGCGGTGCTGGGCCTGCTGAAGTGCTGAGGCAGGTAACTGATGTAGTCTGTCTTATTTCTCAACAATAAACTCTTGAATCTCTATTCCAGTGTGACGGGCACCGCCCTGCTTCCTCACCAAAACTTCATCATCAACTTTCAGTGAAGTCACAGGAATAGAAGTTGTTCCAGATCAGACAATCACACAGTCCCGGAATAAGTTGATTGAACGTGACTCATGATTGCTAACCCCCAAGGTATCCTAGACGTAGCTAAACCTAGGCGTGTATCAGAGAACTCAAGAAAAACATTGCATGGGCTATACAAAAATGCTGCGTAGTTTGCACAAAAGGTTTCATTTTCCAGTGAAATTTTGTACTTAGTGATTCTTAATGTTGCATATAGTATTTGTTTTTAAGGCAGTGTTACATATAGTTAACTATATGTAGACATTTGAACTGTAACATTTCCTTTTTAAACTACTGACACACATCATTCACAAATAAGTTAATTTTATGGGTTGCTAGAATTACAACTCCAAAAGAAATTTACCATATTATCTTCAAAATTTGTAGCTCAATGGGTTTACCTCTGTCAGGAGTGATAAGTCCAACTGTCTCTGCATTTTGCAGGAAAATGCTATATGTATCACCTCCAGAGTTCTCCTGCAGCAAGGCCAAAAATGCCATGAAAGTGACAATGGATGTGCATTTATCATTAGAAGGAAGATCATTTTTATTTACCTTGGCTTCTACAAGGATGAGAGGCCTTGATTCAATCTTCACACAGCCGACAATTGCAGCACGCCACAATCCATTTTGATCAACAACGAGTACTTCCCTACCTGATTGCAGCTCCGAGAGGTAGCTAGTTTTGTCCCCAGGGACCGCAACATATGCATGCACAGGCCCCTACAAATGGAGGAGAACAGATCTGTAGTCATTGCTGTATTGTAATACTTGCAATAGCTTACTGCAATCTAATTGCTTACTTGCAATAGCTTACTGCAATCTAAATGCAATCATATGGTTCCATGAATTCAAATCAATTATACTCCATGTGGTTTGCAACTAAAGCAATCTTGTCACACCAAGCCACCTAGGCAGTAACATTGACAGAGTGTGGACTTTACCTCCAATCCTTTAATACGATCCTCCCTGGAGTGAGAAGCTGAGATACATATCCTAGCTCTGGCAAGTAGTAGTGGCGTAGCAGGAATGCAACAGTAACAGCAACAACCTAGAATTATGGACCATCATGCCACATTAGTAAAAAAACATTTTTATTATGCATCTAATGGATGGTGTGGTGCATATGAAAACTCACATTTTTCCTCAGGCTCTCCCTTGAGAATGCAGGAATTTTAGCAGGATTGTAAAGCATGATAGGCATGACAGGTGAGTCATTTTCTCCAAGAACCTCAAAACCCATTTTCTGAAGCTCACAACAGAAGAAACTGCTGTTCTCCTGAATCTGAGCAAGTTTCTTGGCCCCTACTATAAAAGCTTTGAATTTCTTTCTGATATACCTCTATTAGATCCATCTTCCCCAAGGATAACCTTTATCGCAGAGATGACCTGCTGGACTGCTGGATGTTGCATAGATATGGGCTGGGCATGTGTGCTTGAGATGATGAATAATCTCCTGTAAAAACATTGAATGATCTATGGGTCAGATTTATCAACACTATATATGTTCAGTCAAGAATTGGTAACTGAATCTTCTTCATACTTTTGATGCCGCAATGTATCCTCCGCATGATCCAAATGATTTTGTAAATGTACACATAATGTCAACATCAGCTGGATCCACTCCTAGTAGCTCACATACACCTCTCCCCGTCTTTCCAACAGCTCCGATACTGTGTGCCTCGTCTAAATATGTGTAAGCCTATTCAGATGTTTAAGAGCTATAGTCAATACTAAATACATCAGTTTGAAATATTGAATAGCTGGAGAAAGCCTCAGTAATATAAATGCCAGTAATAACATGCCAAGCCTATTCAGATGTTTAAGAGCTATAGTCAATACTAAATACATCAGTTTGAAATATTGAATAGCTGGAGAAAGCCTCAGTAATATAAATGCCAGTAATAACATGCCTGCGATGGCGTCCAGAATTTAAGGAACTATGCTTTGCCATTACTATGATGCACAATGATCCTAATAAACAGCACAAGACGTCAGTATGCAAAATTCTCGAACCTTGTATTTCTTGCAAACAGCTATTATCTCAGGGAGTTTGCATCGCTCCCCTTCCATGCTATAAATACCCTCAACCTTAGTTGTATGTTGGAAGGAGGCAACCGCCATAATCAAGAAGATATCTGGTAGTAGCAGCTCTCCCAAAAAAATGCAGAAAGGAACAGTGGGTTTCACCTGCAGAAAAAAACTTAAAATCATGAGCTCAAGAAATTCATCAGTCCTGCCTTCAACAAGACAAAGGCTCAATGATGGAAAAGACATCTGATCAGCTATTGTAAAAAGAACCAAATGTGGACTCAGAACTTCACTAATCCTAATGCAGTACCAAATGACTCTCCTTATAATAGATGTTTACTGTTGAAAAAAAATGACATACAAGTCCTGCCTTGTATATCATCATGAGCTCAAGAAATTCATACCAGTCCTGACTTCAACAAGACAATGGCTCAATGATGGAAAAGACATCTGATTAGCTACTGTAAAAAGAACCAAATGTGGAATCGGAACTCCACTAATCCTAATGCAGTACCAAATGACCCTCCATATAATATATGTTCACTGTTCAAAATAAAATGCATACAAGATGCCAAGATTGCGCGATTACTTACACAGGACACCTCTAAGATACAATACAGAAATAGCGATATGCCGGTATCACATTTCCCCCCAAAAAAATCGATATTATTGATATATATATATATATATATATATATATATATATATATATATATATATATATATATATATATATATATATATATATATATATATATAAACAACTCAGTTTGGAACTTAATTATAAATGCATACAACGTATGACATCAAATTTGAAGCCTAAGTTTCACATGTTATTAGTAAGTAATAATATGAGTTACATAACCAACATGAAGTCGACTGTTGCAGATGAGGGCAAAGACAAAAAAAAAAAAAAGGAAAAGTTGGCATCCATCCTCCCCTCGGTGGCCGTCAGGTGCAGCGCACGGTTCCCGCTACCGCTGTCCTGTGACGCCCCATGTTATTACCCCAGGGGTAATAACACTTAAGATACGGATTACTATTCGCTTGCCGGTGAGAACACCGCCCAACGAATAGTAAGCCTTACCGAGTTAGCGCATCGTAACAATAAGATAGAAACTGTCCTTTATTCAAACAATTAGCCACGCAGGCTAAAGTCTTACTAGCACACATACTAATATACACAACCAAAATAAGACTAGACCCTTCTTGCTCGCCACACTCCACCGGCCTCCTATTCGCCCCAGAGTCAAACACGGAGTCCATCTCGCCCGCACTCGTAGTAAGGGTCTTCGCCTCCGTGGTCTCATCGGTACTGCAGTTGCCTCGCCCCACTCGGGATACTTCCTATTTGGACTAGGGTCTACAAAGGAGAATACTAACAAGGTTGAGTACAAATGAATGTACTCAAAGAAGCATTAATAGCAAAAGATGCAAGGATGTACTATCTCTACTCTTTATCACAATTTCTAAGCCATCTCACTTTAGAAAATAAATCTCACAAAATGGCAATTTTAATATGAAAAACTCTACTAGTTACTCTGAGAGACGAAAGACCCTCGTGGTTCCGTGAGACTCCAACTCGAGACCGGCATGAATTCATGATTTGTTTAGCATCAAGCGCAGCT
This sequence comes from Ampelocalamus luodianensis, assembly GCA_036346255.1. Lineage (NCBI taxonomy): Eukaryota > Viridiplantae > Streptophyta > Magnoliopsida > Poales > Poaceae > Ampelocalamus > Ampelocalamus luodianensis. The sequence continues at coordinate 16,228,319 of CM070622.1, read as the reverse complement.
TTGTACCACTTTACCCATAGCTATTCCGAACTCTGTGAATGTGGTCCACCGCATTGCCTTAGATGCGGGTTCGAGATCGAATACGTAACGTTTTCGTGTTACGTGATTAATTTCTCCACCCATCACCTTCCGCGGTGCAGATTAGATCACGCTGCCGACCTCATCATTCACCGAAGTTCTCGTGAGGTTGGTTGAGGCACTTCTATCCCGCACTCAACACTCTACCTTAGCGCATATAGCGCCTTGATCCCCACTTCGGACTATCCCCACCGGTCCCGGGTTCCTCCATATCACTCACACACACCTATTACTTACCCGATGTGGAGAGCATAGTCACGTAACAAGGTAGCATTTTCTCGCCACACAAACGGGAAAATGGTTGGCACCAATTACGTGATCCGACCGAGCAAGAGTTGGTTGGTCCTTATATTATAACCATATGTAAAAAGGGGCCCACCTCTTACCTCAACATCATCATCGCGTTTCCCCAGCCAGGGCCCCCTTTTACCCTCCTAATAAGTCTCATCCTTTCTTAATCATCTTATCTTATCTCAATCATTTTCTTTAGGTTTTGGAAAACCATTTTGATGCAATACATATAATAGTGCAAGATAGGGTATATTTTTAAAGTAACTATGTTAATGTTCAAGAGGATCGCTTGCCTTCGTAGAAGTAGGAAAAGTTGGCGCCGCTGAAGTTCTGGTCAGCTGCTCCTGTCGGTGCCGGTTCGCCTTCTGTAGTAGATTGGCAACGAATAATAATATAAGTAAATACGTAGTTGATTTGAGTGATAATATAGATATATAAGTTAACGACGACGACAAGTTAGTACAATTTAATTACTAAAAGGCTTTTGCGGTCTAATCGAGGTTAGCACTCACCGATAGTCGCCCACTAGTTTTAAACCCACCAGCTATTTTAACGGCTACCGAAGTAAAAGATAAACAATCTAGTCTAGTAGCCAAACCACAGAGTAACGAGAATCTAAACTAAACTGAGATTGAACTAAACCTAAACCTAAACTAAATCTACCCTCTAATCCCTCTCTCTCTCTCTACTCTCACCCGGCCCAACACACAATTCAGCCCACACACACACACACACACACACCACACACACCACACACGGCCCACACGCACGCACACCACGCACACACCAAGCCTATACCCACGCACACACGCACACACCAAGCCTATACCCACGCACACACGCACACCACGCACACACGCACTACACACCACACACACCACGCACACAACACCGCCCGATCCTTCTTCTTCTTCTCGCTCAAGCTCGCGCAGCCTCTTGCTAGCGCCGCCGCCATGGCTTTCCTCGCGCCGCCTCAGCGCCGCTCCCGCTGCCGCTGCCGCGCTCCTCTCGGCTCTTCCTCCGGCGCGCCGAGGCCGCGCCGCCGCCAACCCTACTCTCCTCTCTCGGCTCCCTTCTTCTTCTACACTTTCAGCTCCCGTGCGGCCTCGCTCTTCCCCATGGTGCGGCTCGACGCAGATTCCGCCTCGCGCGCCGCTTCTAGCTTCTCTTTCTTTCTTTTCTCTGCCGCCGCCACTATCCGCCCGATCCGCCCGATCTGGTTCTACTCCGCCTCCTCGCCGCCGCCTCGCCTCGCCGCCTCACTGGCGCCGCGATCCTGGTCGCCTCCTCCGTGCTTGGCGCCTCACCCGCCACGGCCACCGCCGCTAGGTTTGGTCGCCGGCCGGCCTTCCGGCCGTGCCGAAGACCAACGCCATCCTCTCTACAACTCTACTCACCACTCAGATCGTGCTAGACTCCTACCGATGCATGCTAGTGTGGATGCGTGTTCGAGAGGTGGAGATCCGAGGTGACCGCATCGAGGTATGGAAATGCGCTAACTGTAGGCAATGCTCACCTTCGTTCACACGTTCCACTAATTTTACTCAAGAGGAATGATGAACCGGGATTGTTTTGGTTGTGCTTGTGTTGTGGAATACGCCGCCGCTTGTTCTGTGTTGATGACGATGATGGTCCGTGGGGATGCGGTGGTGCGCGCCGTGGCAACGCCGGCTCTTGGTCGCCGTGGCGACACCAAGCTCTCGCTTGAGCCGCGCTCGACCGAGGGAGGAATGGGGAATGGTTGTGGTGAATGAGCGGGGGCGTGAAAATAGAGAGCCGTGGAATGGGGGTAATTGGTCGGTAATTGATAGGCTTGCACCGCGCTTGCAGAGAAAACAACGTGGTCGCCACTTTTGATAGCAGTGTGGATGAGAACGCATCGTGTTAGGGATCTTGTGATGCTTGTGAGCACGGAGATGGTTCTAGGCGATAGTGCTACCAATTTGTTTGTATGATGCGGGATGTATGAATGTAATCGATGTGCTTGATGATTCTAGACTCTGTGGATGTAAAATGAACTACTGATGTATAACCTAATGCAATTGATGATTTGTTGTCTAATGCAATTGACGGTGCATTCTATTGATCAACTGTTGTGCTGAATGATATTGCAATGGTGGAGCGAATGAATGAATGATCGACACGACATGATTCGGCTGATTAGGAGCGATCTAAAACTCTCGCTAACACGCCGCTAAGAAAAGACTAACCGCCGTTTAAACCCGATTACTGCTACGAGGTTAGGCCTAAAAACGCGGGCTCTCACATCCTACCCCACTTAGAAACAAATTTCGCCCCCGAAATTAAAATCTCACTTGAACAGGTTGGGGTAGACTTCGCGCAGTTCTTCTTCCTTCTCCCATGTAGCTTCTCGCACTGAGTGATTTTTCCGCAACACTTTGCGTAAGCGCATCATCCTGCTTCCTTAATCGCGGTCTTCGTTGCTAGAATTTTCACCGCGTTCTTCGTAAGTCAAATCATCTTGCAACGGTATGTCGAGGTTGGTTACATGTCGCAAGGCTCTCTCGCACATTTTCGAAGTTGAGAGACATGAAACACATCATGAACTCGTGATGCTTGGGTTGGTAACTCCAATTTATATGCGAGGGTGCCCTTACGCTCTAGGATCCGAAAGGGTCCCACATAACGCGGACTTAGCTTCCTTTAGTCCAAATCGCTGCATTCCCGCATAGGTGATATCTTTAGATATACATAATCTCCAACTTCAAACCGAGGTCTTTCCCGTGCTTGTCAAGATAGCTCTTTGTCTACTCTGGGCAATCTTGAGGCGTTCTCGAATTAATTGAATTTTCTCATCGCTCTCCGCATGAGTTCAGTCCTAGCAGTGGTCTTTCTCCAACTTCATACCAAAGATATTGGTGACCTACACTTTCTCGCCATAGAGAGCTTCATGCGGAGCCATTTGGATGCTAGACTGGTAGCTGTTATTGTATGCAAACTCTGCTAAGGCTAAACATTTTTCCCAAGATTCTCCAAAGTTTAGCACGCACGCCCTTAGCATATCTTCTAGGATTTGATTTACCCGTTCAGTCTGCCCATCAGTTTGGGGGTGATAGGTCGTGCTGAAATTGAGGGTGGTGCCCAATGCAGTTTGTAAGCTCTTCCAGAAACCAAAAACAAACACAGATCCTCTATCTGAGGTGATTGTCTTCGGTACCCCATGTAGAGTAATTATTCTCTCTATGTAGAGTTCAATGAGCTTATTTGTGGAGTACTTCGATTAGTGGCAATAAATGAGTCGACTTTGTAAGACGATCCACTATAACCCAAATGGCATCCTTCTTTTGACGGTGAGAGGAGACCGTTATAAAGTCCATACAAATATCCTCCCATTTCCATTCGGGTATTTCCAGTGGTTTTAACAGCCCTGCAGGACGCTGGTGTTCTGCTTTGACCTTTTGGCAGGTATCACATTGGCCTACATATTCGGCTATAGCTCGCTTCATGTTTGGCCACCAGAAGGTTTCTTTCAAATCCCGATACATTTTTGTGCCGCTCGATGGATAGTGTATCGAGTGTCATGGGCTTCACTGAGGATGGTCTCCTTAATTTGTGGTTGATCGAACGCAAATTCTCGCTGTCGCCACAGGACTCCGGAGTCGTCGATGTGGAACTCAGAGGGTTGGCCTGATTTGATACGCTGAATTTCTTCCTTGATGAAAGGGTCCGACAGTTGGTGTTCTTGGATTTGATCACGAAGGGTGGGATGAAATACCATAGCAGCGATGGTAGCTTCAGAAGTTGTAGTTTCTACTTTTATCTCCATTCGCCGTGGCTTGGATTAAATCAGTGGCATGACTCTCGGTGGAGAGGTAATGGCAATGAGACTTTCTACTAAGAGCATCTGCTACCACATTAGCTTTTCCCGGGTGGTAAGCTATGGTTAGATCATAATCTTTAATCAGCTCTAACCATCTTCTTTGCCTCATATTCAGTTCCTTCTGGGTAAAGATGTATTTGAGACTTTATGGTCGCTGCACAAGGTACACTTGGACCCGCATAAGTAGTGTCTCCAAATTTTCAGTGGCAAACACTACGGCTCCGGTTCAAGGTCATGAGTAGGATAGTTTAGCTCATGGGGCCTTAATCGCTCGAAGCATATGCAATGACTTTGTCTTCCTGCATTAATACGCATCCCAACCCATGCTTTGATGCGTCGCAATAAACTACGTAGTCAATTCCCTCCTTAGGTAGGGATAAGACCGGCGCAGTGGTTAAGCGTTGTTTCAGCTCCTGAAAGCTTTTCTCACACATTTCCGTCCATACGAACTTTGCGTCTTTCTTCAAGAGCTTTGTGAGAGGTGAGGTGATTTGAGAGAATCCCTTTATAAATCTTCGGTAATATCCCGCGAATCCCAGGAAACTCCGGACTTCAGTAACGTTTGTTGGACATTTCCATGAGGTAACGGTTTCGATCTTGGAAGGATCCACTTCGATTCCTCTTCCAGAGATAATGTGTCCGAGGAATGCTACTTGGTCTAGCCAGAATTCACATTTACTGAACTTGGCATACAGTTGATTCTCTCTGGAGGACTTGTAAGACAATAGGGAGGTCTGGCACATGTTCTTCCTCACTTTTCGAATAGACCAGATGTCATCAATAAAGACCACCACAAATTTGTCTAAGTACTTCATAAACAGTTTATTCATTAGATTCATGAATACCGCAGGAGCATTGGTCATTCCGAATGGAACTACCGTGTATTCATGATGCCCATATCGTGAGACAAAGCGGTCTTCTTAATGTCACTAGGTTGACTCGAATCGATGATATCCGATCTCAGATCGACCTTCGAGAATACCCGTGCTCTTTAGTTGATCAAAGAGATTGTCGATTCTAGGTAGCGGTACTTATTCTTTATAGTGACATTATTTAATTCCCGATAGTCAGGCACAACCTTACTCCGCCGCCCTTTTGGGTGCAAAGAGAACCGAGCTCCCCATGGTGATGTACTTTCTCTAATGAATCCTTTGGACTCAAGTTCATTCAATTGCTTCTTAAGCTCTACCAGCTCTTCCTTACTCATCCTGTACGACCTTTTGGAAATTGGGGCTGTTCCAGGAATTAGGTTGATAGTGAAATCGACCTCCCTAACAGGTGGCATGCCTGGCAGTTCATCAGGGAAAACATCTGGGAAGTCTTTCACTATTGGTATGTCGTCTAGCCCTTTCACTTGGAGATTGGCTAGGCTGGGGTCGGGTTGTTTATGTTGGGTTCTTGCCCCAATATATTGCAGACGGGTCCCATCGGGCTTCCTGATGGATACCTGCTTAGTTTCACAGTCTATGTTTACTCCATGGGCAGATAACCAGTCCATACCCAGGATTACTTCTAAACCCTTCAGATTGATTACAAAGAGGTTCGCTAGGAACTTGGTGTTGTGAATTATGACAGCTTGATTCTTTCTAATCAACGTCACTTCTAACGTCCCCGCGGGCGTACTCACTCCCATTGGTTTTTCCAACGGTTCAGATGTCAATTTATGTTCTACTAGGAACTTGCAAGAAATAAACGAGTGAGTTGCTCCAGGGTCAAAGAGAACAGTACCTGAAGCGGGTGGAAGTAACAGCTTTCCCGTGATCACATCAGTGGCTTCTCCAACATGCTCGGCCGTCACATGCGTCAGACGCGCTTGTCCTCCTCTTCCAGTTCCTCCAGTGAGTGCTTGGTTGCCTTTGGGCTGACTTATGCGGCTAGCTTGAGATGGTGCTGGTGCAGGTAATCTGGGTACAGCTGCATGTTGCATTGGAATTCGGTGTCTTCGGGGTAAGGACAATCGCCTTGAAGTGACCAAGTCTTCCGCATTGAAGCACGCCCAAGGCCGCCATGCGATCTTTAGTCAAGTGGCTTCCTCCACATTTTGCACACTTCGTGAGCTACCGCCATCGGCTGTCTCACACGCCTCTGCACCTCTGGAAAGATGGGTTGTAGGATCTGAAATTGGGTGGTCCAAATCGAGGTGGAGGTCATGATGTGGATAGGACGAGGCCTCCGGAGTTTATGTGGTTGGTGATCTGCCTTAGCCTTCTTCCTTCTTTCTTCTGTCAAAGTTGGAATGTTCACTTTCGCATTATGGCTCGATTGACTAGGTCCCGAATTCAGCTTATCTTGTGAATGGATAGGAGCATTTTCAGTAAGGTCGCATTCCATCTAGGAATTTCTCTATTTTCTTCTCTTCTGTCGACATCACTGGGCATATAGGGAAAGATCATTGAATTGGTTCAAGTATTCAACCATCTTTTCCCGCCTTGAGTTAAGGCTCAAATTCTCGTTTCTTTAACTCCATTCTTCCAAAGAGGCACATGAGTTTCAGTGAAACGAATCTTAAATTCAGCCCAAGTGATGGGTTGCTCACGACACTATTCATGGTGATAGTTTAGCCACCGTGTGGTCGCGGGTCCGGTTAATCGTGCGCCGATACCGAACCTTCTCTTCATCGTAACATCCGACCGTGTCTAATTTCTTTTCCACTTCAATTAACCGCCATCAAGCGCCCAATGGATCATGGGCCTGGCAAAGGTGGGAGGGCGAGTTCGAGAAAGTCACCTGCACTAACCCGCGGGTTGGCCGTGAGGTGGTAGGGGATACTCGAGTTAAGAGTGCTTCCATGAAGCGGTTCTGTTCTCTTGAGCTTTCTTTCGAGTTTTCGACTTCCTCCGGAATTTTCGAGAATAAAAAACCTCGCCATTACTCCTAGTGGATCGCCAGCTCTTGGAGGTGGTGGCCGACTGAAATGCCGCTGTTCTAGACCGCCAGAGCAGGTCATTGAGGTCCACCGTGGATCTCCTGTTGGTTCTGCGGTGAGGGTAAACCCAACCTTAGTCCCAATCCTTGATCTTCTTGTCCTTGACCTTCCATCCCAAGGAAAACAGAGAGGTTAAGAGAAGGGAGGGTTACACTTGCCGAGGTTAGCAATTTGGCTGCTTGCTTTACTTGCTCTTTTAAGATTTAGCAGTTGCTTAAGGTGAGGAAGGAATCCCATATTAACTGGCTGTAATGGCACCGCTTTAGTTGAGTTAAGCCACACACATGGTAACCAAATAACACCAAGAAACAATAGAGATGCAAAAGATCCAAATACTACACTACCCGAGTCTCTCGTGCTCACCACGCTTGAGATCCTGCTTCAAGACCGCCCAAACCACGTGTTTGGGACCGCCGAGCTTGCCTCGAGTGCGACCTACACTACCCCGGATCCACGTGCCTGTGCACGCTTGAGATCCTGCTTCAAGACCGCCCAAACCACGTGTTTGGGACCGCTCGTGGCTCATTCTCGAGCACGCCCAGACTTCGCTCTGGTACGCCAGAGCTACACGCCTGAGTGCCACTGACCACTCGTCGGGAAAATCAAGTGCGTAAAGAGGATAAGACATCTTTTACTTCGCTACCATTATCTTTGTTCTCTTTAAGTAATTAATGATTTATCGAGGTCGACTTGTCACTTTGGTTATAGAGATGAATAGATGAGACTAATGGGCATGGTCCAAGCTTGTCCAAAATCAAAAAGCCGGTCCATACTGCATTCTCTGCAAGCCTCTACCCTCGGCATGCAACTTATGATCTTATATTGAAGCCACCCCAACTATAGTCTCAAGCATTCTATCCTAGGTCGAGAAACGAAATCAACACTCATCAAACACAAGTTACAACAGTTCTAATACAACAACAATCGATACAACAAGGGTACAACAAATACAACAGAGGATACAATAGATACAACAAGGAGAAACTCCAACTACCACAAGTTACTCTCGACTGACACAACTAAAGAACCTCCAACTACCACTCCTCGGTCACTCTCTCACGCCGCCACTCTCGACTAGGGTCGGCGCCCCAACCGCAGGCTGCCGCTGTCCCCAAAGTAGGTGCGGAAGGCCTCGTGAACAAGGGTGGTATTCTAATAGGATCTGGAGGTACGGTGGTGGGAGGACCACGGAACTCTGCCTCGCACGGTGAGGAAGTGGACACTCGGTGGCGGGCCGTGGGATCTCCTAAGTCTCCCGGGATGGTGGTGTGGGAACATGTGGATATGGGTAAGGAGGAGAAGGGATGGGAACGAAGGCTCATAGGATGGGTCGTGACAGAACTGGGAGGTGCGGCGGTGAAACTATCACTATGAAGGAGTAAAAGGGATAAGGTGGGGTGCAATCGATCAATGGGTGGGTCGGATGGTGGAACCGAGGTGGGACGGTGGGTGGAACTACGGGTGGAGCGGAGGTGGAACGTGGGTGGAACCGCATAGAAACGGGATCCGGGTCGAGGAGGGTACGTGGGTGGGTATGGTGGAATAGCGTAAGAGGAGGTATAGTGGGTCTCTCAAGAACTCAAAGACATGGCACCCTGCCGCCAAAGGCCGACACTCTCTCGCCTCTAGCTAAAGCTCCTCGGTCGAGTCATACAACATGGTACTAGACATCAACATAGTCTCGGTAGTATCCTGTCGCAAGACCGCTGTGGCAGGAGAAAGTGGTGGGTATGGATAGCTAGTAGTGACGCTAGGTCCAAATCGCAACCCTAACCTCCCGGGTCATGGTGGTACCCTCCAAACCGAGAACCCCAAGTGATCACCGGTGAGCCCTAATGGCGTGGATGGCTCTATGGGCCGCCTCCGCAAGGGTCCGTAGTCGTCAAGTACGCCACTCGCCAGTATACTCTACATAATAGCTACGGTCCGTGGGGATCCTCGAACTATGACTCCTACTAAAGGGATACCACTCGATCGCCTGCCTCCGAAAGAAGTGTGGGAAGGGTGCTCCTAAGTGATGCAAGAGCTTCCCAAAGATAAGCACTTGTCGCCTCGCACTCGCCCGCCGAAGCTTGGACCTACTCATCCCGCATAACAGGAAGAGTTCTATGTTAGTATGGTTGTCACTTTAAAGAAAGATAAGCTTTTAACATAATAATTTTGATCGTAGGGTGAGGAAGAAAATGACCTCGAGACAAGGGTTACTAGATACTTAGTGCCATATAGCAAGTAGAGGGCATACTTAAGTTAGGCAAGGGTTTCTATCTTATTAGCGTGGTTCAACCTATTGCTCGATACCATCTGTGACGCCCCATGTTATTACCCTGGGTAATAACACTTAAGATACGGATTACTATTCGCTTGCCCTGAGAACACCGCTCCAACGAATAGTAAGCCTTACCGAGTTAGCGCATCGTAACAATAAGATAGAAACCGCCCTTTATTCAAACAGCTTAGCCACGCAGGCTAAAGTCTTACTACACACATACTAATATACACACCAAAATAAGACTAGACCCCTTCTTGCTCGCCACACTCCACCGCCTCCTATTCGCCCCAGAGTCAACACGGAGTCCATCTCGCCGCGCTCGTAGTAAGGGTCTTCGCCCCGTGGTCTCATCGGTACTGCAGTGCCTCGCCCACTCGGGATACTTCCTCGTTGGACTAGGGTCTACAAAGGAGAATACTAACAAGGTTGAGTACAAATGAATGTACTCAAGAAGCATTAATAGCAAAAGATGCAAGGATGTACTATCTCTACTCTTTATCACAATTTCTAAGCCATCTCACTTTAGAAAATAAATCTCACAAAATGGCAATTTTAATATCAAAACTCTACTAGTTACTCGAGAGACGAAAGACCCCTGTGGTTCCGTGAGACTCCAACTCGAGACCGGCATGAATTCATGATTTGTTTAGCATCTGCTTGCAGCTTTGTACCACTTTACCCATAGCTATTCGAACTCTCTGTGCATGTGGTCCACCGCATTGCCTTAGATGCGGGTTCGAGATCGAATACGTAACGTTTTCCGTGTTACGTGATTAATTTCTCCACCCATCACCTTCCGGGGTGCGGATTAGATCACGCCGCCGACCTCATCATTCACCGAAGTTTCGTGAGGTTGGTTGAGGCGCCTTCTATCCTCGCACTCAACACTCCACCTTAGCGCATATAGCGCCTTGGATCCCCACTTCCGGACTATCCCCACCGGTCCCGGGTTCCTCCATATCACTCACACACACCTATTACTTACCCGATGTGGAGAGCATAGTCACGTAACAAGGTAGCATTTTTCGCGCCCACCAAACGGGAAAATGGTTGGCACCGAATTACGTGATCGACCGAGCAAGAGTTGGTTGGTCCTTATATTATAACCATATGTAAAAGGGGCCCACCTCTTACCTCAACATCATCATCGTTTCTCACCGGGGCCCCTTTACCCTCCTAATAAGTCTCATCCTTTCTTAATCATCTTATCTTATCTCAATCATTTTCTTTAGGTTTTGGAAAACCATTTTGATGCAATACATATAATAGTGCAAGATAGGGTATATTTTTAAAGTAACTATGTTAATGTTCAAGAGGATCGCTTGCCTTCGTAGAAGTAGGAAAAGTTGGCGCCGTGAAGTTCGTCACCGCTCTGTCGGTGCTTGGTTCTCATACGTAGTAGATTGGCAACGAATAATAATATAAGTAAATACGTAGTTGATTTGAGTGATAATATAGATATATAAGTTAACGATTGACGACAAGTTAGTACAATTTAATTACTAAAAGGCTTTTGCGGTCTAATCGAGGTTAGCACTCACCGATAGTCGCCCACTAGTTTTAAACCCACCAGCTATTTTAACGGCTACCGAAGTAAAAGATAAACAATCTAGTCTAGTAGCCAAACCACAGAGTAACGAGAATCTAAACTAAACTGAGATTGAACTAAACCTAAACCTAAACTAAATCTACCCTCTAATCCCTCTCTCTCTCTCTACTCTCACCCGGCCCAACACACAACTCAGCCCACACACACACACACACACACAACACACGGCCCACACACACGCACACCACGCACACACCAAGCCTATACCCACGCACACACGCACACACCAAGCCTATACCCACGCACACACGCACACCACGCACACACGCACTACACACCACACACACCACGCACACAACACTGCCCGATCCCCTTCTTCTTCTCTGCTTCAAGCTCCGCCGCAGCCTCCTTGCTAGCGCCGCCGCTCATGGCTTCTCCCTCGCGCCAGCTCCAGGCGCCGCTCCCGGTGCCGTCGCTCCTGCTTCCCTCTCGGCTCTTCCTCCCGGCGCGGCCGGAGGCCCGCGCCGCCGCCGAACCCTACTCTCCCTCTCTCGGCTCCCCTTCTTCTTCTACACTTTCAGCTCCCCGTGCGGCCTCTGCTCTTCCCCATGGTGCGGCTCGACGCAGATCTGGCCTGCGCGCCGCCGGCTTCTAGCTTCCTCTTTCCTTCTTTTTCCTCTGCTGCCGCCGGCCACTATCCGGCTCAGATCCGGCCCGGATCTGGTTCTACTCCGCCTCCTCGACGCTGCTTCGTCCTCGGCTCGGCGCCCTCACCTGGCGCCGCCGATCCTTGGTCGCCTCCTCCTGTGCTTGGCGTCCTCACCCGGCTCGGCTCTACTGCTGCTAGGGTTTGGGTCTGGCCGGCTCGGCCTTCCGGCCGCCGGTGCCGAAGACCAACGCTCATCCTCTCTACAACTCTACTCAGCTCACTCAGATCGTGCTAGACTCCTACTGATGCATGCTAGTGTGGATGCAGGTTCGAGAGGTGGAGATCTGGAGGTGACCGCTACTGGAGGTATGAAAATGCAGCTAACAGGTAGGCAAATGCTCACCTTCAGTTCACACGTTCCACTAATTTTACCTGAAGAGGGAATGATGAACTGGGATTGTTTTGGTTGTGCTTGTGTTGTGGAATGGCTGCTGCTGCTTGTTCTGTGTTGATGACTGATGATGGTCCGTGTGGGGATGCGGTGGTGCGCCGGCCGTGGCAACGCCGGGCTCTTGGCTGCCGTGGCGACACCAAGCTCCTGCTTGAGCTGCGTCTGGACTGAGGGAGGGAATGGGGGAATGGTTGTGGTGAATGAGCGGGGGGGCAGTAAAATAGAGAGCTGTGAATGTGGGGGGTAATTGGTCGTGTAATTGGATAGGCTTGCACTGTGCTTGCAGAGAAAACAACGTGGCTGCTCAGCTTTTGATAGCAGTGTGGATGAGAACGCACTGTGTTAGGGATACTGTGATGCTTGTGAGCAGCGGAGATGGTTCTAGGCGATAGTGCTACCAATTTGTTTGTATGATGCGGGATGTATGAATGTAACTGATGTGCTTGATGATTCTAGACTCTGTGGATGTAAAATGAACTACTGATGTATAACCTAATGCAATTGATGATTTGTTGTCTAATGCAATTGACGGTGCATTCTATTGATCAACTGTTGTGCTGAATGATATTGCAATGGTGGAGCGAATGAATGAATGATCGACACGACATGATTCGGCTGATTAGGAGCGATCTAAAACTCTCGCTAACACGCCGCTAAGAAAAGACTAAACGCCGTTTAAACCCGATTACTGCTACGAGGTTAGGCCTAAAAACGCGGGCTCTCACATCCTACCCCACTTAGAAACAAATTTCGCTTGAAATTAAAATCTCACTTGAACAAAGTTGGGGTAGACTTCGCGCTTCTTCTTCCTTCTCCCATGTAGCTTCTCGTGATCGAGTGATTTTTCCGCAACACTTTGCGTACGTATCATCCTGCTCTTAATCGCGGTCTTCATTGCTAGAATTTTCACCGCGTTCTTCGTAAGTCAAATCATCTTGCAACGGTATGTCGAGGTTGGTTACATGTCGCAAGGCCTCTCGGACATTTTGAAGTTGAGAGACGTGAAACACATCATGAACTCGTGTGGTTGAAATGGTAACTCCAATTTATATGCGAGGTGCCCTTACGTTCTAGGATCCAAAGGGTCCCACATAACGCGGACTTAGCTTCCTTTTAGTCCAAATCTGCACTCCCGCATAGGTGATATCTTTAGATATACATAATCTCCAACTTCAAACCGAGGTCTTTCCGTGCTTGTCAAGATAGCTCTTTTGTCTACTCGGGCAATCTTGAGGCGTTTCTAATTAATTGAATTTTCTCATCGTTCTCCATGCGAGTTCAGGTCCTAGCGGTGGTCTTTCTCCAACTTCATACCAAAGATATTGGTGACCTACACTTTTCGCCATGAGAGCTTCAGACGGAGCCATTTGGATGCTAGACTAGTAGTCGTTATTGTATGCAAACTCGCTAAGGCTAAACATTTTTCCCAAGATTCTCCAAAGTTTAGCACGCACGCCTAGCATATCTTCTAGGATTTGATTTACCTGCTCACCCGCCCATCGCTTGGGGTGATAGGCGTCCGAAATTGAGGGTGGTGCCCAATGCGCTTGTAAGCTCTTCCAAAAACGAGAAACAAACACGCATCCTCTATCCGAGGTGATTGTCTTGGCACCCCATGTAGAGTAATTATTCTCTCTATGTAGAGTTCAGCGAGCTTATTTGTGGAGTACTTCTGATTAGTGGCAATAAAATGAGCTGACTTTGTAAGACGATCCACTATAACCCAAATGGCATCCTTCTTTTTGACGGTGAGAGGGAGACCCGTTATAAAGTCCATACAAATATCCTCCCATTTCCATTCGGTATTTCCGGTGGTTTTAACGTACTCGCAGATTTGGTGTTCGCTTTGACCTTTGGCGGGTATCACATTGGCCTACATATTCGGCTATAGCTCGCTTCATGTTTGGCCACCGTAAGGTTTCTTTCAAATCCGATACATTTTTGTGTCGCTGGATGGATAGTGTCTCGAGTGTCATGGGCTTCACTGAGGATGGTCTCCTTAATTTGTGGTTGATCGGGAACGCAAATTCGCTATCGCCACAGACTCGAGTCGCCGATGTGGAACTCGCAGGGTTGGCTTTGATTTGATACGCTGAATTTCTTCCTTGATGAAAGGGTCCGACGGTTGGTGTTCTTGGATTTGATCACGAAGGGTGGGATGAAATACCATAGCAAATGATGGTAGCTTCGTGGTTGTAGTTTCTACTTTTATCTCCATTCTGGCCAGGGCTTGGATTAAATCAGTGGCATGACTCTCAGTGGAGAGGTAATGGCAATGAGACTTTCTACTAAGAGCATCTGCTACCACATTAGCTTTTCCCGGGTGGTAAGCTATGGTTAGATCATAATCTTTAATCAGCTCTAACCATCTTCTTTGCCTCATATTCAGTTCCTTCTGGGTAAAGATGTATTTGAGACTTTTATGGTCGCTGTACAAGGTACACTTGGACCCGTACAAGTAGTGTCTCCAAATTTTCAGGGCAAACACTACAGCTCCCAGTTCAAGGTCATGAGTAGGATAGTTTAGCTCATGGGGCCTTAACTGCCTGGAAGCATATGCAATGACTTTGTCTTCCTGCATTAATACGCATCCCAACCCATGCTTTGATGCGTCGCAATAAACTACGTAGTCAATTCCCTCCTTAGGTAGGGATAAGACCGGCGCAGTGGTTAAGCGTTGTTTCAGCTCCTGAAAGCTTTTCTCACACATTTCCGTCCATACGAACTTTGCGTCTTTCTTCAAGAGCTTTGTGAGAGGTGAGGTGATTTGAGAGAATCCCTTTATAAATCTTCGGTAATATCCCGAATCCCGTGAAACTCCGGACTTCGAACGTTTGTTGGACATTTCCATGAGGTAACGGTTTCGATCTTGAAGGATCCACTTGATTCCTCTTCCAGAGATAATGTCCGAGGAATGCTACTTGGTCTAGCCGTAATTCACATTTCTCGAACTTGGCATACGCTGATTCTCTCGAGGACTTGTAAGACAATAGCGAGGTGTCGCACATGTTCTTCCTCACTTTTCGAATAGACCGGGATGTCATCAATAAAGACCACCACAAATTTGTCTAAGTACTTCATAAGCGGTTTATTCATTAGATTCATGAATACCGCAGAGCATTGGTCATTCGAATGGAACTACGTGTATTCATGATGCCCATATCGTGAGACAAAAGCGGTCTTCTTAATGTCACTAGGGTTGACTCGAATCTGATGATATCCAGATCTCAGATCGACCTTCGAGAATACCCGTGCTCCCTTCAGTTGATCAAAGAGATTGTCGATTCTAGGTAGCGGGTACTTATTCTTTATAGTGACATTATTTAATTCCCGATAGTCAGGTGCACAACCTTACTCCGCGTCCTTTTTGGGTGCAAAGAGAACCGGAGCTCCCCATGGTGATGTACTTTCTCTAATGAATCCTTTGGACTCAAGTTCATTCAATTGCTTCTTAAGCTCTACCAGCTCTTCCTTACTCATCCTGTACGGCCTTTTGGAAATTGGGGCTGTTCCAGGAATTAGGTTGATAGTGAAATCGACCTCCCTAACAGGTGGCATGCCTGGCAGTTCATCAGGGAAAACATCTGGGAAGTCTTTCACTATTGGTATGTCGTCTAGCCCTTTCACTTGGAGATTGGCTAGGCTGGGGTCGGGTTGTTTATGTTGGGTTCTTGCCCCAATATATTGCAGACGGGTCCCATCGGGCTTCCTGATGGATACCTGCTTAGTTTCACAGTCTATGTTTACTCCATGGGCAGATAACCAGTCCATACCCAGGATTACTTCTAAACCCTTCAGATTGATTACAAAGAGGTTCGCTAGGAACTTGGTGTTGTGAATTATGACTGCTTGATTCTTTCTAATCAACGTCACTTCTAACGTCCCCGCAGGCGTACTCACTCCCATTGGTTTTTCCAACGGCTCGGATGTCAATTTATGTTCTACTAGGAACTTGCAAGAAATAAACGAGTGAGTTGCTCCAGGTCAAAGAGAACAAGACTGGCGGGTGGAAGTAATGTGCTTTCCGTGATCACATCAGTGGCTTCTCCAACATGCTCGGCCGTCACATGCGTCAGACGCGCTTGTCCTCCTCTTCCAGTTCCTCCAGTGAGTGCTTGGTTGCCTTTGGGCTGACTTATGCGCTAGCTTGAGATGGTCTTTGTGCAGTAATCTGGGTACACCGCATGTTGCATTGGAATTCCAATGTCTTACTCAGGTAAGGACAATCGCCTTGAAGTGACCAAGTCTTCCGCAGTTGAAGCACGCCCAAAGCCGCTCATGCGCTTTAGTCAAGTGGCTTCCTCCACATTTTGCACACTTCGTAGCTACCGCCATCGGGCTGTCTCACGCTCTGCACCACTGGAAAGATGGGTTGTAGGATCTCAAATTGGGTGGTCCAAATCGAGGTGGAGGTCGTTGATGTGGATAGGGACGAGGCCTCTGGAGTTTATGTGGTTGGTGATCTGTCTTAGCCTTCTTCCTTCTTTCTTCATCGAGTTGGAATGTTCACTTTCCGAATTATGGCTCAGTTGACTAGGTCCCGAATTGATTATCTTGTGAATGGATAGGAGCATTTTGTAAGGTCGCATTCCATCTAGGAATTTCTCTATTTTCTTCTCTTGGTGTCGACATCAGCTGGGGCATAGCGGGAAAGATCATTGAATTGGTTCAAGTATTCAACCATCTTTTTCCCGCCTTGAGTTAAGGCTTTGTACCACTTTACCCATAGCTATTCTGAACTCTCTGTGAACAGGGTCCACCGCATTGCCTTAGATGCGGGTTCGAGATCGAATACGTAACGCTTTCCGTGTTACGTGATTAATTTCTCCACCCATCACCTTCCGCCGGTGCGCATTAGATCACGCGCACGACCTCATCATTCACCGAAGTTCGTGAGGTTGGTTGAGGCGACTTCTATCCCGCACTCAACACTCTACCTTAGCGCATATAGCGCCTTGGATCCCCCACTTCCGGACTATCCCCCACCGGTCCTGGGTTCCTCCATATCACTCACACACACCTATTACTTACCCGATGTGGAGAGCATAGTCACGTAACAAGGTAGCATTTTCTCGCCGCACAAACGGGAAAATGGTTGGCAGATTCTGACATCCGACCGAGCAAGAGTTGGTTGGTCCTTATATTATAACCATATGTAAAAGGGCCCACCTCTTACCTCAACATCATCATCGCGTTTCCCCAGCCAGGGCCCCCTTTTACCCTCCTAATAAGTCTCATCCTTTCTTAATCATCTTATCTTATCTCAATCATTTTCTTTAGGTTTTGGAAAACCATTTTGATGCAATACATATAATAGTGCAAGATAGGGTATATTTTTAAAGTAACTATGTTAATGTTCAAGAGGATCGCTTGCCTTCGTAGAAGTAGGAAAAGTTGGCGCTTTGAAGTTCGTCAGTTTGCTCCCGCGAGTCTTGGGTTAAGCCTACAGTAGTAGATTGGCAGCTAATAATAATATAAGTAAATACGTAGTTGATTTGAGTGATAATATAGATATATAAGTTAACGACGACGACAAGTTAGTACAATTTAATTACTAAAAGGCTTTTGCGGTCTAATCGAGGTTAGCACTCACCGATAGTCGCCCACTAGTTTTAAACCCACCAGCTATTTTAACGGCTACCGAAGTAAAAGATAAACAATCTAGTCTAGTAGCCAAACCACAGAGTAACGAGAATCTAAACTAAACTGAGATTGAACTAAACCTAAACCTAAACTAAATCTACCCTCTAATCCCTCTCTCTCTCTCTACTCTCACCCGGCCCAACACACAACTCAGCCCACACACACACACACACACACAACACACGGCCCACACACACGCACACCACGCACACACCAAGCCTATACCCACGCACACACGCACACACCAAGCCTATACCCACGCACACACGCACACCACGCACACACGCACACACACCACACACACCACGCACACAACACCGCTCGATCCCTTCTTTCTTCTTCGCTCAAGCTCCGCCCCTCCTTGCTAGCGCGCGCCATGGCTTCTCCTCGCGCGCCTCAGCGCCGCTCCCGGTGCCGTCGCTCCTGCTTCCCTCTCGGCTCTTCCTCCCGGCGCGGCCGAGGCCGCCGCGCCGCCCTCTCTCTCCTCTCTCGGCTCCCCTTCTTCTTCTACACTTTCGCCTCCGTGCGGCCTCTCGCTTCCCCCATGGTGCGCTTGACGCAGACCGCTTTGCGCCGCCGGCTTCTAGCTTCCTCTTTCCTTCTTTTTCCTCTGCTGCCGCCACTATCCGGCCGGATCCGCCCGATCTGTTCTCTACTCCGCCTCGACGCCGCTGCCGTCCTCGCCGGCGCCTCACCGCGCCGCCGATCCTTGGTCGCCTCCTCTGTGCTTGGCGTCCTCACCCGCCGGCTCTCCGCCGCTAGGGTTTGGGTTCTGCGGCTCGGCCTTCCGCCGCCGGTGCCAAGACCAACGCCATCCTCTCTACAACTCTACTCACCACTCGGATCGTGCTAGACTCCTACCGATGCATGCTAGTGTGGATGCAGTTCGAGAGGTGGAGATCCTGAGGTGACCGCATCGGAGGTATGAAAATGCAACTACTGTAGGCAATGCTCACCTTCGTTCACACGCTCCACTAATTTTACTCAAGAGGAATGATGAGCTAGGATTGTTTTGGTTGTGCTTGTGTTGTGGAATGGTCGCCGCTTGTTCCGTGTTGATGACCGATGATGGTCCGTGTGGGGATGCGTGGTGCGCTGCCGTGGCAACGCTAGGGCTCTTGGTCGCTGTGGCGACACCAAGCTCTCGCTGAGCCGCCCGACCGAGGGGAGGGAATGGGGAATGGTTGTGGTGAATGAGCGGGGCGATGAAATAGAGAGCCGTGGAATGTGGGGGTAATTGGTCGTAATTGGATAGGCTCGCATCTGCTTGCAGAGAAAACAACGTGGTCGCTCGGCTTTTGATAGCAAGTGGATGAGAACGCATCGTGTTAGGGATACCGTGATGCTTGTGAGCAATGGAGATGGTTCTAGGCGATAGTGCTACCAATTTGTTTGTATGATGCGGATGTATGAATGTAATCGATGTGCTTGATGATTCTAGACTCTGTGGATGTAAAATGAACTACTGATGTATAACCTAATGCAATTGATGATTTGTTGTCTAATGCAATTGACGGTGCATTCTATTGATCAACTGTTGTGCTGAATGATGATTGCAATGGTGGAGCGAATGAATGAATGATCGACACGACATGATTCGGCTGATTAGGAGCGATCTAAAACTCTCGCTAACACGCCGCTAAGAAAAGACTAACCGCCGTTTAAACCCGATTACTGCTACGAGGTTAGGCCTAAAAACGCGGGCTCTCACATGTCCGCCACCGCGGCAACAACGGCCGCCTCGCCCTGCCCGGTGTTCAGCCCCTGTGCCATCTCTTGGCACACGCAAGAGGAAAGAAATCGGTAGCCAAGGCAAGTAATAACCACATGACCGTCAAAAAACACAATCAAGAAACCCTAAGCAAGACTAAGAGCAAGAGCAAGAGGAGGTTGGTTGGGTTACTTTTGAGCAGGCGGAGGTTGCCATCGAAGGCGGCCTGGAGGAGCATCTTCTCCCTCTGTTGCTTCCCCGTCTCCTCCATAGAGAGCGGAAGTGTTAGTAGACGAGTGAGGCGGGCGAGGGGCAAGGGGATCGCGGCGACGGGCGAGGAGCGAGGGAGGACCAGGCGGTGGTTTTGCGGCAGTACGTGGGTGAGGTGGGACGAGAGAGAGAGAGAGAGGTTAGGAATGGTTCCAATGGGAGGAGATAGGAGACGGGAGTGATGACAGATTGGGAGTGCAGAGCAAAAGATCTAATGGCTCACGTTACACAAAGAATGATGAATCCAACGGCTCACGTCGTACAAAGATCATGGACGGTCATCAATTATTTCTTTTAAGTAGTAGAGATTATTACTAGACGTAGGATTTGGGCGGGCTTTTTCGGGACGACTCTCGACCCGGTAAACCTAGCACGGCCCAAAGCATGAACAATAGTGGGCTGGGCAGGGCTTGTTGAGCAGGCACGACGGGTGACACAGCACGACACGATTGGCTGGTCGCCCCTGCAGTTATCGTGCCCAACATGTGTGTATGGACCTTGTCGACGTCCCAGTCGGGTCATGCACAGTATGAATGTTTAGCTTAAACAAGGACTAGCTAACCATTGGATACAAATTACGCTAACTTGAATTGGAATTGAAACGACCTATATTTTTATAACGTCTTAATAACTACTACATGGCAAATCATCATTAATTAAAACTTCTAATTACAATATAATTAGAACATATTGGTGAGATAATCTCTACTACTTAAAAGAAGAAGTTTACCGTCCTCCGTCCTCCGTCCTCAAACTCTCTTCGGTATCCGTCCAATCAATAATAAACCGACGACTCAGATCATCTCGCACCATATCACTCATGGAGAGCATCGTCCCATCATCCCACTCACCCACTAAAATACCGTAACCACCCCATCGCACCTACTCGTTTTCTTTTCCCTTCCTCACCCCTTCGGCTCCTCGCACCGATCGGACGCCGCGCGCGCGCCGCCGTTCTCCGCCTGACCCCACCGTCCCTGCGCCCCAACTCCACCGACCTCCCGCGAGAACCATCGGCCTCCCTCTTCCCCGCTCCCGACGCTCTCTTCCCCGCGCCCGACGCCATCGTCCTCCCTCTTCCCCGCGCCATGTGGCCGTGCGGTGTTCGTTCCCGCCGGTGGAGACGGCGAGGATAAAGGTCGGAGGTGACAGCAACAACGCCGTCAACCGCATGATTGGCAACGGCCTCCAGGTACCGGCGGTGCTCCTTGGCCCGTTTTTTTTTTAAGGAACTCCTTGGCCCTTAATCTCCCGAAATTAGGCTTCCTTTCTTTGCGGTGCTCGAAATTTAGATCCATTTCATAGTCCGAATTGAATTTTCAGCTTAGCAAGTTAATCTACGGCCTTGTTTCCATCCTCCCCATCCAATCCATGCCACCATTCGTGATATACTTTTGTTCAAACATATGAGGCTTTGTGGACTAATTATCTTTGTTGTTTATGATATGCGTATCACATTGGAAATGACTCCGTAGAAACATGTACTAATCGTGAAGTCCAATGTAGTATAATTTAACCAGTTGTTTCTTATTTGTCCCTTGTTTGTTTCTTAAATCACGATAACTAAATTATACAATTTGTGGTGTTGAGTTTTTCCCAATAGCTTTTGAATTTAAGCGCAATATCCTCTACAAATTGGAGAGCGATTGACTTGTGGGCTAGGTAATATTTTTTGTTTTCTTATGAACAAATGACGTGTTTAAGAAATGTTTTGCGTGTAAAGGCATTATCCTTTATGCTACTTCGCTTTTTGTGCAAACACGTGTTGGCGACCTGATAAACCGAATGGGATTAAGCAGTAGAACAGATGGATAAATACAAGGTTCTGTTGTAATTTCCATTGAAAATAGCACCTGTAATAACTAGATTCACTAATTATGTTTGTGCATTCAGTCTTGGTGGAAATCCTAATTTGGGAGAGCAAGTCACGAGGAATCAAAGGAAGCTATAGCCAATGCCCTAAGGGATTCAGTCTTGTCTTCATAACATTTGGAATGGGAGGTGGTACTGGATCCGATGTCGCTCGCTTGTTTCCCGGATATCAAAGGAAGTGTTATCTAAGCTGTTGGTTGTCACCTATCCATTCAGCTCCAAAGGACACAAGCGCTCTCTAAAGGCAAGTATTTTAGTCTTTTCCTCCTAAGTAAGTACAAGTTATGTGGTCTCACCCAGCAATATTTGGTAATTAATTTTGTTTAAGCTTGGAATGGATAGAGGAGGTATTATCTTAAGGAATGGTAGGTCAGACACTAGTCAGAAGAAGTAGCATTACCCGTAGTCTTGTCATTTTCAGTTTTTGGACTGGTGTCTTGCACTCATGTGAGCTAACTATTGTGCAATTGCTGTAGCTGGGCAGGCCTGTAATGTTTGGTGTTAATTGGACTAAATTATGTTTTTTCGACTCCCCCTAATTTTGTTGTATACAGTTTGTAGCTATGTGCTTTGTGAAAATATCCCAAAATGCATTTCGCTGTCAACTTATCATCATTTGCCCGGTGTGGATTCATTTGGTTGTTTGGGACCTTTGAATTTCTATATGCAACTATTTATATTTGTTTTGGAACACTTTCCTGTTCAAGTTGTTTTTTCCTTAGTCAATTTATTTTCTTTGTGCCCATTTCAGGCACTGGAAGCATTAGAGAAACTGGAAAGGAGTGTAAACACACTTATTGTGATCCTAAATGATCGGTTATTAGATGTCTTGAATAATAAAGATCTGTGATCCCACATGATGTATGATGACTAATTGACTATCTATTCAGAAAAGGTTAGTAACAACTTTTCAGTTTAACGATATATATTATCCTTTGCTATTGTCTTATCTTGCAGTCTTTGCCCATTTAATTTCACCGTTCCCCTTTTTTGAGGTAAGCCAAAGATGATTCATATGACATGATTGCACGTGGAGAACCGTTAAGTCCCAACCAATAATTTTCCACAGAAATGCTACTACTCCCGAAATAGTATGAACTGCTGCGGGGGGTGTACATAGGGTCCAATCTGCAGGGGTCATGTAAATACATAGGCCCCTTCCTTTTTGCCGAGTTAGACGGCGCAAAAGCTCCATGGTGATCTGGAGTCTACCAATAAATGAGGCCCCATATTTCTCATGGAAAAATTGGATTGATGAAGAATATCAAGTGTGTTATGCAGCTTAATTTCCTCCTAGAGGTCACAAACCTTGATAAGGTCTTCTCATCCATCACAAGTGTGCCCATATGATTCTTGGGTCATGTGTGTTTAACTGATCATTATTGATGGTGCCACGGCTGTAGGCAACCATCAGCCCATCGTTAGACAGTAGCAAACGACAACAAATTGCAACCCAAAATATATCTAAGTCGATGGCTTTTAAAGAAGGATCCGTGATTTTAGTTCTCGTACTTGATCGCATCTAAGCTATATACAGTATAATATATATTTTGGATTCGGAATCTTTGAAGGGCCATCGAATTACTTCGCAGAACATGTAGGCATTCCTTGAATATACTTGTGTCCAAAATATATCTAAACCTAGGATTTCAACGAGAATTGTCAATGTCCAGTGGAAATATGAAGCTAGCTGTCTCTATGTTTTGGTAGCAACTAGCAAGGTCAAACTGATAGCATCATGCAGGTGTTCTGCATATACTTTGCATGTGAAATGTCATTTTATTGATAAAGGCTTGGATATCATCTATTTGAACTCCCTTGCAACTACTCTTTTGTCAGGAGAACCTCACTCCAAAGCTAGCTGTCAAGACTGCTAAGATACTAAGAAGAGAAACTCCTACTGTGAGTTGCTTTAGCAAATTTTGTAGATTGCTTTACAGGGTAGGCAAAAGCTTTTGCATAATAATGTTGTCTTTTTTGCAGGTTGGCACACAAAATGCAAAACGAAAAAACTGTGGACCCGCTGGAGGGAATACTACGTAGCACAGTGAACCCAAGCCTCCTAACTGCTAGGTTTGGTTTTGAATTATAAGCGCATTAATAAATTAGCTTGCAACATATGGCATGCAAATGATGAAAGGCAATGTGTTGTTTGAATTTCAGTTTTTGTTTTTGTTGTCAAATCAATAGCTCTCGTGTCATCTGATTTTTGTTAGTGATTTTGTTTCTCTTGACTGAATCATGCCGTTGTTCGATGTGAGGATGTCAAATTAGCTTTGGGATAAGAGGATCATCTCATAGTTGAGTGGTTAATATTTTTGTTGTATTAAATCTTACTCATCAATGTACAGGTGAGGGAACATAGAATTCCCTCTTACCATTCGAAAGAGTTCACAGCCCTATGAGCATTGTCCATTGGATTTTTGGTGTTTTGCTCTACCTTGTTCATTTTGAAGAATGCATCTGTTGAAGTGTTAAGTCGAAGTGATGGTTGACGAGAGTGTTGTAATTCATCTTTGCAAAGTGTTTTTGGAAAAGAATGGGAAATGATGCCCTTGAATGGAAGCCTTGTGTTATTTTCATTACTTTTCTTTGAAGTGGTGTTTGAACTGTTGTAGTTGTCTAAATAATTGAATAGGTCAAAATTGATATTGAGATATTATTTATTTCTAAATTGTGATTTTGATTGGTCATATAATAATCTGGTCAAAACTGAGAACTAAACAATTCAAGAGCAATTCATCGGTTCTGTGATTGTAACATTTGGATATATTTTCTCATAAGATCTTTATATTTATAGGTGCTATGTTGTTTAAATGTGCTATATTCCTACCAAAACGGATCGTAATGCTAAAAAATTACATGTGTGTTAAGCACATTGCTTAGAAATCATTGATGCAAAGTATGAATTTCCGTTGCAACGCACGGGCACATGGCTAGTTACAACAATGACCGAATACAAAGCAAGCAATGCAATATTTGAGTACATCAGCAGTTGGATTACAACACGGGAATTATGCATTTTCCTGGCCCGTAAAAAATGTGAAAAGAAAGAAAGAACAATAAAGCAAATAAAAGCAAATGAAATTTAATTATAGTATCGATGTCAGACTCGTAGATCGTATAGTATCTGATCATTTAGCTCACCAATATACCAAGACCATCTCGGGCGTGTCGGCATCTCTCACTAATACCTGGTATCATCATCCAGCTAATTACCTACAAATTCATCTCAAACGACCAGGAGACAACCAAAACCAACATGAGACCATTGCAATGCCAACCAGTCACAAAGTGTCACATATGAGCCATACTTGAGCCACCAAGAGGAATGCCATACTGGAAACCCTCACCAATTGTAACAATTAGACATGGGGCTTGTGCCATGTCGGGTCGGCACGGCGCCGTGGGCTACGCCTATGTTGTAACGGCTCCGCACGACCAGCCTGTCGTGTTGTGCCGGCACGGCCCACTAGCATGCAAGGTCGTCATCATGCTAGCACAGGCCCAGCCCAGCCCTTTTGCACTGTGGCGGGATGGCAAGTTGGCAACTAGAATTAGAGGGAGTGGGGTGGTGGGCACTTGGGCTAGGACGCCGTCGTCAGGGAGGAGCACTATCGCCGCCTAGGGCCTCGCCGTGGAGGAGCGTGGGCATCGCCGAGGGCGTCGTCGTGGCTGCCAATATTGCTAACGACCGTTGTTGTGGAGGACGCTTCTAGATCTAGACCATGGCCGCTCGGATGGTCGGACCGGTGACCTCCATGGCCGCAGGCGAAGAGGTTGGGGCGAAAATGGAGGCGTGTGAGGTGGAGGCAATGGGTGAGTGCAGTAGAAGTGGGCGGTGACATTGAGATGGGGCCGCCGTCGCTGAGGACCTCCGACATCGCTGCCGATCGTCTCAGTGGAGGACGCCTCCAGATCCAAACCATGGCCACCCGGCTGGTTAGAACTGTGACCACCAAGACCGTCGGTGGAGAGGTTGGGGCGACAATGGAGGCGTGTGAGGTGGAGGCGGCGGGTGGGTGCGGTGGAAGTGGGCTACGAGATAGTGAGATGGAGCCGCTATGGCCACTGACATCGCTGACGACCATCGCCGTGGAGTGGAGACTAGAGACCTCTATGTCTCTCTGTCGGTCTATCCTCCTGACGCAGAAAGAGGAAAGGGAAGGGGGAAAGCTGAAAAGGGAAAAAGAAAGAATTTTGAGGAGAGGGAAGAGAAAGGAGCAGAGGGAATAAGGAAAAAGTAAAAGAGAGAAGGAAAAAATGAGAAAAGAAAAGATGGTGTAGAAAATGAAAAATAAAATTAATCGTGTATAAATTGTAATGGACATTAGGCACATATATTTGGTGGTAAGTGAACTAAATTTTATTAATTGTTGGGTATAGATACAATGTTATTACCTCGTTAGAAACCTTACACCCAGTGTGGGGTAACCTCGATAAGGAAAAAAAGAGTACAATAACTACATGCACATATTGACATACATAGACTAGTTGACGTCGAGATTCTCCAGGTGAGCTATCGCCTCTGCGATCTCTGGATCATCGAGTTGATGTTCCACCTGTTCATCTGCGCTCTCCCTATCTTTGAGGCATGTGAGTGCCTCAAGCCCCTCAACCATCTCAGGTGTGAGAGATGACCTCCTTGGCTCGAGTATCCTCCCCATCGTACTGAAAGTGGCTTTTGATGAGGCAGTCGACACCGGAACCACAAGTACATGTCGTAGCCAGGCACCAAGGTGTGCCCCGCACCCTAGGGTCGTTAGGAATACCGGTGTGTCGTCAGAGATACTGTACATATATAAACCTAGTATGTATAGCATATTTGGGCAAATGTACCTAAATACCCTTTGGGTAAATATCCCTTCTTGCCCCCTATAAGTAGAGCCTCAAGGGCATATGTAAAGGGGGATTTTTCCTCATTCATACAGAATCATCAATACACACTCATACACAGACATATCTTTGGCTCCTCCCTTTGGTCCTTCTCCCAAGACAAAGGGCATGGAGGGTCTCCGTACCCACTATCTAGCCTCTTTACGCCATGACAGTTGGCGTCGTCTATGCAGACCGAACAAGAAGCTACAAACGAAGGAGCTGAAGCCACATCCACACTGGCCGAAGCCACCAACACAGCAAAAGCAAGCTTCGGCCAAAACTCCAAAACACATCCCATCACCCATAGCTCCCCCACCCCTTCGGCAGCCCAATCGCCACCTCCGGCCATCACCCAGAGGCTGAAGCAAGAAAATGTACAGCCGAAGCCTACCAGCCAAAGCACCCCACCAACCCGGAGTACCTTCGGCAGCACCACCTCGTCCTCTGGCCGCCCGGAGGACCCTTCGGCAGTGCCGCCGCGTCACATTTCTTCGATCAGAGCCCGAAGGAAGCCCACCTGCACCCGAAGCAATCCAGCGGGGCCAGCACCGAAGTCCGCCTCGGGTGGTTCGCCCTTCACCGGCTCTGCGCCGGCCTCAGGCTGACCACCTTCCGCTCGCCCCTTCGGCCACGCCTCGGGCTCGCGAGTCCCTTCGGTACCTATCTCCTTCCGGCTGCCCAGAGCACGCCTCCGGAGCACCCCAAGCTCCGCCGCACCAGCCTAAAGCCCGCATCGACCGAAGACCTACCTTCGGCTAGAGACGCCTTCGATGCCCGCGAAGCCGAAGCTCATCCCATTCAGCGGAAGAACATCCAGCTTGGATGTACCTCCACCTCGGGCACTCCGCAGCTGAAGAATCTAGATCCGCCATTATGTGTTAATGGTATTTTGGTTATTAATGACAAATGCTTTGTGAGACTAACACTCTTTATGATATACCTATTGTTTAGTCTCAATTGGATTTAAAGATCAAAGAGGTATGCATTTGACAACATCTTATTATATCTTGCTGCATTCCTCGGATCCAATATATAGGTTGAACTTCACCAAAAAGGAAAACTTGTAAATGTGCATATGTTTTATTTACACACTCGTGTATGCACACATGTAGGGGGAGTTCAAGCTATATCTTGTGGTTTCATTAGTATTGATCCATATTTCTTTGTCCACATATATTAAGGATCTTTACTTTGAAATATATCCTTGAATATATTTAACTTGTGTAGTTTGTATACACTCATTTTGGTATATATAACTTGTGCAGTTCATATATACTCATGACCTTGTTGTTTCACTAGTATTGATCTTTGTGATCTACTTTGAAACATAACTCTTGAGTATATATATAACTTATGTAGTTTATATATACTCATACCAATTCCATTCAATTACTTGCTATTGAAGTGGTTATCATAAATTACCAAAGAGGGAAAGATTGTGGTATCTTGTCCCAACCATTATGAGTTAATGGTATGTTGTGGTAATTAATGATAATCACATTATGGAACTAACGTTTCTCCTTGAGTTGGATGGATAGGTTATGTTCTAGGTGTTTGAAGATTTTGGATGACATCATATGTTGATTGTCATCAAGTCATGATTCTTGAAGAAGAAGAAATCATCATGTGTTGATGATGTTCAAGAAAAGGATGATCATCATGCGTTGATGATATTTAAGTAAAGAGCTTGAAGTAAAGGATGCATCATGAGTTGATGTGTGTCAAGTTCAAGAAGATGAGATGATCATTGGTTGATCATCAAGACAAGAGAAGGTGTCATCATGTGTTGATAGACATCAAGTCGAAATCATGAAGCAAAGGAAATCATCATGCGTTGATGATTGTCAAACTTCAAGAGATGTGTAAGGCTAAGGTATGACTAGCTAGGGCTAAGGATTTGTTCCTAGTCTTTTACCGATCTCGGTGTTTGGTTGAGAGATCGGATTGCTAGAATAGGTTGCCGTACTATTAAGAGGGGTCTTAATTAGTAACTTGAGTTAGTCATGTGTTGATAGCTCATTGTGTTTGCTCTAGCTCAACTTAACATGTTGCCTATATTTGCGAATACGTTTTGCAAATAGTTGGGGCTCATGGTTATTCCTTGTAGCATGTGACTTTAGTTTGCAAATGCGTTTTGCAAACGGTTTAAGTTCATGTACCTTATTCCTTGTGGCGTTGATTCTAAAAGTTCGCAAATGTGTTTTGCAACTTGTTGAGAATCTAGCTTTTATCTCTTGTGTACATGTTGCATCAATTTGGCAAATATGTTTTGCAAATTGAGTTGAGGCAAATGTACAAAGTCGGTTTTCGTCTTGCCGATCGGCGGTCCGACCGCCCTACAGTAGCGATCGGCCGGTGGTAGCGATCGACCGCCATGGGTTGGGTGGATCGGCCGATCTTCGCTTGTACCGCCGAAGAAAGCGGTACTACGGGTGCGTGTAGTACAGGGAGTTTGAAGCGGTACTACCGAGTGCGGTAGTACCGAACTTTGTTTGGCGATACGTGTTTTCGTAAGAGTGTTTTTACGATTGCTCGTTGCTTTCGCTTGGCGATCGGACCGCCCTCTGGCGGTCCGGTTGAGCGATACGCCGGCCATTGGTTGGCGGTCAGACCGATTGTGAGTCCAACGGCTAGTTTTATAGCCGTTGGCGCTTGGGCGGTCCGACCGGTATTTAGTTGGCGGTCAGACCGATTTTGTCCAGATTCTCTGTAATCTTTTCTCAACGGCTAGTTTTTGTGTGTGGGCTATAAATACCCACCTTGGCTGTGTGAGGAAGTTGTTGCTGAGTTGCTAGTGCCCCATTGAGTTTCTTTGAGCTAAGAGCAAGCCTCTCATACTCTTGTGTGCATGTGTTGCACTTAGTGAGTGATTGAGAGCAAACCCTAAGTGCATGTGTTGCATTAGGTTGTGGATTGCTTATCCATAGAGCTTTGGTACTTGATTGGTTCAAGTGAAAGTTGAGTCTTGTTACTCTTGGTGTTTGCCGACACCTAGACAGCGTGGAGGCGTTGTGCGTCGGTGATCTTCTCAAGTGAAGCTTGTGAGAAGACCCGGGCGATTTGTGAGTGGCTTGGTGCTCGCCATCTCCGGAGCGGAGTAAGAGCAACCCTAGTGGATCGAGGTGATACGTTCAAGTTGGAGTCGGTTCAGCGGTTGAACTCACTTAGAGGTGTTGGTTCGGTTGGAACCGGTCAAGTTGTTTGGACTTATCTCGGAGGTGTTGCCTCGCGTCTTGGAGCCGATCCAAAAGGTTGAACTTACCTCAACGTGGATTAGGAGACGAAGCAAGTCTTCGATCACCACGGAAAAATATCGCCGTGTCAATTGTGGTTTGCTTTCTTGAGCTTTACCTTCTTGCAATTTACATTCATTGTATAATTGCTTATTTATTTGATTGCTATCGTGTATGTGCTTGATTGATCATATCATTAGTTGAAAGCTTACAAGTTCATGCTCTATTGATTATTATCTTTATACTTGTATTGTTGGAGCACTTAGTTGAGACTAGTGATTTTAGGTCTTAATTGTGCAAAACCGTATTAATATTAACTTCCGCATTAGAAATCGGTTTTAGTGCATAAAAGTTTTAAAACGCATATTCACCCCCTCTAGTCGGCCTACTCGATCTTACAGCAGCACCGTTGGCATCCCCTCGGGGACCCTCCGCGCAGCCGCCCCTCGCACTGACTTCATAGCTGGGGGCCGCCGCGACGACTCCGCCCAAGCTCCGGCTCCAGGACCCTTCGGAGCGAGGCCACTCCGGCGTCGCCCGACCCCTGGCCACCCGTTGCCTCTCGGAGCAAGGCCAATCCGACGTCGCCGGCCCCCTCGCGGCCTGGAGCCGCTTCGGAGCCCCCGGCGTTCGACCGACCATGCAAAGACTCCACCAGCTCCACAACGCGCGAGGCCCAACATCGCCTCTCTGTGCCGCCCGAAGACCCCATCTGCCTCCTCCGGCCGCCCGGAGCCCCTCCAGAGCCTCCGACCTTCGACCGAAGACCCTCGAAGGTCCGCACGCAACCTCCACCTCCGGACCCTCGGCCACCTTCACACGGCATCGAGGCCGCCTCGCCTGCTCCGCGGTGCATTAAGGCCGGCTCGGGCTTCACTGCGCGGCATCCACCTCGGTCGCCATATGCTTCGCTGGCCACCTCCGCGCAGCCTTGGGGCGGCCTCGCATGCCCCACCTCCGCGCATCGCCTCCCGAGCTCCAAAGCTCAGAGGCAGGTACTCTCTCTTAAGAAATTTTGTGCTTTTAAAAAGTGCAGCGAATCCAAGCTAGGCCGCTGGAGGCAGCGCTATCCGCGCATGCATTAATAAAAAGTAAGAGGCTAGAGTCGTAGCATGCACTTTATGATTCTGCAGTATATGTTGTACTAGCATGTGAGCAAGGCCACCGCATTAATTGCCAACCAACAGCTAGTTTAGGCACCACTAGTAGTACTGCTTGTCATTTTCCTGGTTTGGTACTACGTGTAGAAAAAATTTCATGCATATAGACTTGCATGCACACGTACACCACACAGCACTAATTGCTAGTTCTAACCCGTATGCTTTATCACTACACCAAAACTAGTATCGTGTGGCTTCGATTGCAAAGGAAAAGTAGTTAGAAGGCTTGCATAGTTTGAACAGCTATACGTGCATATAAACCACTTAGCACTCAAGTGATGGCACAAACAACCAAGACACCGCATATGGCCTCGAGCCCCGGCGCACACCTGCGTGTGTATAAACAAGACGCCGCGCATGGCCTCGAGCCCCGACGTACACCTGCGGGTGTATAAACAAAACGCCGCGCATGGCCTCGGGCCCCGGCGCGCACCTGCAGTGTATAAATAAGACACCACGCATGGCCTCGAGCCTCGGCACACACCAATGCCCTCCGTGGGCCTAAGTGTATAAATAAAGAGCATGGCCTCGAGCCCCGGCGCACACCAATGCTGTAACAGCCCTAAAGTAGGGTTTGTATTTCAAATGAAAAATTTTGAGGAGAAATAAAAACTTTTGTTGTCTCATCAAACCATTTGGAAGTTTTCCAAATTTTCCCTAGCAATTTCCATTTTCTAGAATTGAATTCTTGTGAATGGAAATTGTTGTCAGCAAATGCTTAGCTTTCAAACTTGTGATCATCCTCTGAAATTATTTTTCCTATCATCTTGATCATACTACCTACCTCCCTGAATTATTTTACAATTTTTAGATTTTATTTGCTATTTCAAATGGCCAAGTCAAACTAGTTTGAATTTCTGGTCAAACCCTAGGTCAGCAGCTTGTGAATTTTTTGTAGAACAATGCAGTGCATAAAAAGTTTTGGAAAATTTATGCAATGTTTTTCTATGTCCCTTGTAGCTACCATAAAAATTTCGGAAATTTGGGAGCTCGGGAACTACCTCTAAAATTCCCAAACTCTCTCAGCTTTTAAACTCAAAACCAGAATCATCGTTTGTCGGGCTCAACCCGAGCCCGACTCAACCGACCGCACCACTTGACTCGGTCGCACCGCCTAGCTGCACCGCTGGGCCCGATGGCTATCACCGTCCGATGGAGATCGCACGGTCCACGTTCGCGTCTTGCGCAATCGACCGGTCCGAATGCATACTGAGATCTCACCGCCCATCTCGCATCCAACGCCGATACAATATTGATCGAGTTAAACCCACTCGTCGCACCGCACCGGCTCCGACTCGAGTCGCACCCTTTCCTCTCGCCGACAGGCGGTCCCACTGCAGTCTTCCGCCACGCCGCCGGAGCCGGCCCAGCACCGCCGCGCCAAGGCTCTCGCCGGCCGCGCGCATGCACGCCGCCACTCGCCTCACCGGTCTTTTCACCGCCCCACCGTTTCACCTCGCCGCCTCCGCCGCTGCTCCTACAAAAGCCACCGAGGGCTTTCCCTACCTCGCTGCGTCTCCATCGCCTTTCTTCACCACCAGCTCCAGAGCCGAGGCGTCGCCGCGACGCCTCGGCGTTCTCGCCGCTCCGGTGATCTCCGAGCACTGCCGATCGCCGCGTCACGGTGTGTTCCACCTCACAGGAGGTAAACCCCCGTGAATTTGGGTTTCATCGTCTCGTGGAGCTGCGCGTGGGCTTTCTTCTCCGCGCGGCGAAACCGCCTCTTCCGCCACCGCATCTTCTCCGGTGAGCTCCAACTCGATTCCTTGCTCGGTGAGCATCACCGACTCCACCTTTCTTCTCCACTCACCACACGCTCTCGCTCACCTCGGGCTCCGTCGCCGTTGACCGCTTGAGCCGCCGGCGCTCGCCGCCGAGCCACTCCGGTGCCTCTCCGCTGCCGCCAAGCACACCGGTGAGTTACTGAAGCCTCACTGATGCCCATGCGCGCGCTAGCTTTCACCTTATTCTTCTCTGGCGCAGTCGTCCCTTATCACCTCCACGGCCGGCCGCCGCGAGCTGTCGCCGCGCCGCCACGATGCCGCTCTAGTCACACCACTGCCACCCCTAGTTTCCTTTCACTCTGGGTGACCCATTTTTGAGCTCACCTTCGCCACGCCACCACTCCACCGCCGGTGACCACCACCGCACCCGATCGGCCAGAGCCTCCTCGTTTTTCCTTGTGCTCCCGTCTTTGTTGTGGTCGATGGGGCCCACCTCCCTGAGGCTTTGTAGTTAGCTGCTTATCATGCTTATGATTGTTCTTTAGTTCACTCTCATTGCATGATCAAAAATTGGTATTGGAAGTTTGAAAGTATTTTAGAGTTGTTCTCTGTATTTGTTTCCTATTGTCGCTTACATTGTCCGTAGCTAAATTCTAGGTTCATGCTTATGCTTTGGATTCTTGTTTAGTCTTTGGTTGACTCCCTTTGTTGTAGTGGTTAGCATGAAATCATTTAGTTAGTATCTTTAAGTTTCAAAGCTCTTGTTGTCATGTTTGATCATAAGGGATAGTTAGTGATCATGTTATTGTCTCTGTACTTTTGATTTGTCGGTGCGATGCGATTTGGTGTAGTAGCATCTTTGAATTGTGATAACCTTACAATATGTTGGCATGTTGCTTAGGTGTGTTAGTAGCTGAATTTTATTAAAGCCCAAACTTAATTAGAATTTTGTTAGCATCTCATAGTTGGATACTTGACTAGTTAGTGTTTTCAATAGCTTCTTGCAGGTTCTGTTCTCTCAACTAATAATGGTTGTTTTAGAGTAGTTAGCTGTTTTTGATATATTAACTTGATGATTAAATAATAGATGTGCATACAATCACCATCAAAGTCTGTCCAAAGTTTAAAACATATAAGAGGATTGATTTTGTGGTTAACCTGATAAATAAGTGAGTGGGTAGATCAATCACTTGAAAGCATGTCTTTTTGAAACATCTCTGTAGCAGTTATTCTGTTTTTCCTTTGTGGTGGTCTAGTTTCTGTGTATGAATTTGTGTTTGTTTTGGAATGTTGAGTTTTACCGGTGTTATTCGTTCTTATTCGCTGTTAATTGTTCAATTGTTAGGATTCGACATTTGCGGTAACCCTGAGAGCGATCCTCTGCAACATGTTGAGCATTCTGAGCAACAGCAGCCAGACAAGCAGTTTGATCATGTTAATCCCAGTATTTTAAAGTCTAATATTTTGTTTCAACTGTATGTATGCATCGCTTAATTTGTGTTAAATTGGTTAGATAATCCTTTAGATGCATAATCTGTAGGCAAATAATATTTTCTCTACTACCTGAGCCTAGGTTATTTGCTGTGATTAGAGGTCGCTGGATGATCTCTTATCACTTAGTAGATCCGGGTCAACTTGCTTAGACATGCTTAGCTATCGGTAGAATCAAGCGGTTATCGACTTTAGTCAGAACCTTGATCACACAAAATTTACTATAACTTTATGTTTGACATTTTGCTATGTTTAATTGCAAAATTAAAAATGAAAACAAAAATGATTTAGACTTGGGCACAATGGTAAGACCTGTGTGATCTGTTGGGTGTGATTGGAAAGGTGCCCGATTAAGGACCGAGTTACTTGCGCCACCCGATCGAGCATTTTGCGTGCTAACCACACTAGAGTATATGGGACCTCTCTTGACCTAGTACTTTGGCGTGTATTGGCTCCGGTCGCAGGAGGTCGCAGAGGGATGGAGGTGGGAGCATGGTAGTTGTCCAGAAAAGCTTTATCCCGAGCGGTAGTTGCCTTTTCGGCTTTACCATGTAAGCGTATGGATTTCTATCCATACGAGCTGCTCGTAGTTAATACACAATATTGGAAAAACTCTCGTAGGACTTAGCTGTGTCGGCATACCTTCGGAGTGTGCTTGGCTTAAAGGCGGCCCAGTGTGTGGTACATTGGTACACCCCTGCAGGTTAAAACTATTCGAATAGCCTCGCCCTAGGTTATGGACACGCTGGATACGCCCCAAGAACTAGACTACAACATTTAAATTAAAACTTGATGGGTGGTACGAACTGCGGGGATTCGTGCTATGTTGTGGTGACTATTGGGATAGTCACTTCTAGGTGGTTACTTGTATCTATTTTTATTTCAGAGTTATCTCAACAAAGAAAATGAATTGCAAACTTGCCTTTAAATCAGTATTACTTTATTGCAAACAAATCGGCTTTGTGCAAATGAAACATATGGCCTCCACCAAATAAGCTGCATGTAGCATATGAACAGTGCGCTAGTTCACACGTCGATCTTGCGGGTACAAAGACAATCTTTGTACTCGGTTGCTTTGCTTAATGTTTTGTTGCAGAGGAAGAAGGTGAGCCCCAAGGGCCTCACTACGTGAGTCGTGTTGCCGTTTCGTGGACGACTAGACTTGGCGGTCGGTCGCCGATGCCTTGTGGGTTGAAGGCACACCGATTGGCTTTGTTTAAAGCCATCTTATGGCACTTTGCTTCCATTTGTCCATCTTACATTATTTGTGTATCTTGGCCTGTCGGCCTTTGTCTGTAATAACTCTACTATTTGTTTATCTTCCGTTTGGTAGTGTGGTGTTTGGACTCTATGTTTGGAATGGAGATGATGTCTAATTTTGTAACGAGGTGTGTATACTGCTTTCTGGGAAGTATACATATCTCGAGGATCAGTTTATTTGATTTGTGATGCTAGGACCAGGTGGTTGGTTAAGCATCACAAGCCAAATAAATTGGGGTCCTCACAAATGCCCCCCGTGGGCCTAAGTGTATAAACTAAAGACGCTGCGCATTGCCCCAAGGGCGCGAGTGTATAAACAAGACGCACAGAAAGGAGCCAAAGTCCACCTCGGGACCAGAGCCCACCCTACACCTTCGACCAAAGCAGCACGTGAAATCCCAACCACGCCAGACCATGGCACCTTCGGCCCACTTCGCTCAAAGCACCCGAAGGCCACGCGCGCGCGGCCCAAAGATCGCCGGCCTCGGGCGGCACGGCACCCTCGGGCCCCCTCCGAGCACCCACTCACGGTGCGGCCAAGACCACCACCCTCCGGAGCGGCGCAGCCCCCTTGGGCCCCCTCCGGAGCACCCCCCTCACCGGCTGCAGCCCAACACCGCCACCCTCCGGAGCGGCGCAGCCCCCTCGGGCCCCCTCCGGAGCGCTCAAACGCGCACACCCTAGTCATTCCGGAGGCCCCGCCTCGGCGACTAGGGAGTCTCCCGCCTCGAGGGCCTCGCCCGGCGGAGAGACATCCCACATCGCGCTCAAACGCGCACACCCTAGTCATTCCGGAGGCCCCGCCTCGGTGACTAGGGAGTCTCCCACCTCGAGGGCCTTGCCTCGGCGGAGAAACATTCTTCACATACCGCGCTCAAACACACACACCCTAGTTGTTCTGCAGGCACCGCCTCGGTGACTAGGGAATCTTCCATCTCGAGGGCCTTGCCTCGGCGGAGAGACATTCTTCTCATACCGCACTCAAACGCGTGGACCCTAGTCGTTCCGGAGGCCCCGCCTCGGCGACTAGGGAGTCTCCCGCCACGAGGGCCTCGCCCCGGCGGAGAGATATCTCACATCGTGCTCAAACGCACACACCCTAGTCGTTCCGGAGGCCCCGCCTCGACGACTAGGGAGTCTCCCGCCTCGAGGGCCTTGCCCCGGCGGAAAGACATTCTTCGCAAACCACGCTCAAACGCACGGACCCTACTCGTTCCAGAGGCCCCGCCTCAGCGACTAGGGAGTCTCTCGCCTCAAGGGCCTTGCCTCGGCGGAGAGACATTCTTCGCATACCGCGCTCAAACGCGTGGACCCTAGTCGTTCCGAAGGCCCCGCCTCGGCGACTAGGGAGTCTCCCGCCTCGAGGGCCTCGCCCCGGCGGAGAGACATCTCACATCGTGCTCAAACGCGCACACCCTAGTTGTTCCGGAGGCCATGCCTTGGCGACTAGGGAGTCTCCCGCCTTGAGGGCCTTGCCTCGGTGGAGAGACATTCTTCGCATACCATGCTCAAATGTGCGGACCCTAGTCGTTCCGGAGGCCCCACCTCGGCGACTAGGGAGTCTCCCGCCTCGAGGGCCTCGCTCCGGCGGAGAGACATCTCACATCGCGCTCAAACACGCACACCCTAGTCGTTCCGGAGTTCCCACCTCGGCAATTAGGGAGTCTCCCACCTCGAGAGCCTTGCCCCGGCGGAGAGACATCTCACATCGCGCTCAAATGCGCACACCCTACTCGTTCCGGAGGCCCCTCCTCGGCGACTAGGGAGTCTCCCGCCTTGAGGGCCTTGCCTCGGCGGAGAGACATTCTTCGCATACCGCGCTCAAACGCATGGACCCTAGTCGTTCCGGAGGCCCCGCCTCGGCGACTAGGGAGTCTCCCGCCTCAAGGGCCTTGCCTCGACGGAGAAACATTCTTCGCATACCGCACTTAAACGCGCAGACCCTAGTCGTTCCAGAGGCCCCGCCTCGGCGACTAGGGAGTCTCCTACCTCGAGGGCCTCGCCACGGCGGAGAGACATCTCACATTGCGCTCAAACGCGCACATCCTAGTCGTTCTGAAGGCCCCACCTCGGCGACTAAGGAGTCTTCCGCCTCGAGGGCCTTGCCTCAGCGAAGAGACATTCTTCGCATACCGCGCTCAAACGCGCGGACCCTAGTCGTTCCGGAGACCCCCGCCTCGGTGACTAGGGAGTCTCTCACCGCGAGGGCCTCGCCCCGGCGGAGAGAGATCTCACATCGCGCTCAAACGCGCACACCCTAGTCATTCCGGAGGCCCCGCCTCGGCGACTAGGGAGTCTCCCGCCTCGAGGGCCTTGCCTCGGCGGAGAGACATTCTTCGCATACCGCGCTCAAACGCGCGGATCCTGGTCGTTCCGGAGACCCCGCCTCGGTGAATAGGGAGTCTCCCACCGCGAGGGCCTCGCCCCGGTGGAGAGACATCTCACATCGCACTCAAACGCGCACACCCTAATCGTTCCGGAGGCCCCGCCTCGGCGACTAGGGAGTCTCCCGCCTCGAGGACCTTGCCTCGGCGAAGAGACATTCTTCGCATATCGCGCTCAAACGCGCGGACCCTAGTCATTCCAGAGGCCCCGTCTCGGCGACTAGGGAGTCTCCCGCCTCAAGGGCCTTGCCTCGGCGGAGAGATTCTTTGCATACCGCGCTCAAATGCGCGGACCCTAGTCGTTCCGGAGGCCCGCCTCGGCGACTAGGGAGTCTCCCGCCTCGAGGGCCTCGCCCCGGTGGAGAGACATCTCACATCGCGCTCAAACACGCACACCCAAGTCATTCCGGAGGACCCGCCTTGGCGACTAGGGAGTCTCCCACCTCAAGGGCCTTACCTCGGCAGAGAGACATTCTTCACATACCGCGCTCAAACATGCGGACCCTAGTCGTTCTGGAGGCCCCGCCTCAGTGACTAGGGAGTCTCCCGCCTCAAGGGCTTTGCCTCGGCGGAGAGACATTCTTCACATACCACACTCAAACGCGCGGAC
Source organism: Ampelocalamus luodianensis (assembly GCA_036346255.1). Taxonomy (NCBI): domain Eukaryota; kingdom Viridiplantae; phylum Streptophyta; class Magnoliopsida; order Poales; family Poaceae; genus Ampelocalamus; species Ampelocalamus luodianensis. The sequence goes on along the minus strand of CM070622.1, from coordinate 16,190,029 downwards.
CCTAGTCGTTCCGGAGGCCCCGCCTCGGCGACTAGGGAGTCTCCCGCCTCGAGGGCCTCGCCTCGGCGGAGAGACATCTCACATCACGCTCAAACGCGCACACCCTAGTCCTTCCGGAGGCCCCGCCTCGGCGACTAGGGAGTCTCCCGCCTCGAGGGCCTTGCCTCGGCGGAGAGACATTCTTCGCATACCACGCTCAAATGCGCGGACCCTAGTCATTCCGAGGCCCCGCCTCGGTGACTAGGGAGTCTCCCGCCGCGAGGGCCACGCCCCGGCGGAGAGACATCTCACATCGTAGTCAAAAAAAGTTGGAGGACGACGTTCTCGGCTTCTCCTCCCCCTCGCTAGTGTTGGGCTCCGCAAAGCGAGCCCAATCAAAAAAAAGTCGGGGGACGGCGTTCTTGGCTTCGCCTCCCCCTCGCTAGCTTTGGGCTCCGCAAGTGAGCGCTTCGCCTCCCCCTCGCTAGCTTTGGGCTCCGCAAGCGAGCCCAATCAAAAAAGTTGGGGGACGGCGTTCTCGGCTTCGCCTCCCCCTCACTAGCTTTGGGCTCCGCAAGTGAGCCCAATCAAAAAAGTTGGGGGACGGCGTTCTCGGCTTCGCCTCCCCCTCGCTAGCTTTGGGCTCCGCAAGCGAGCCCAATCAAAAAAAAAGTTGGGGGACGGCGTTCTTGGCTTCGCCTCCTCCTCGCTAGCTTTGGGCTCCGCAAGCGAGCCTAATAAAAAAAAGATGGGGGACGGCGTTCTCGGCTTCGCCTCCCCCTCGCTAGCATTGGGATTCGCAAACGAGCCCAATCAAAAAAAGTTGGGGGATGGTGTTTTCGGCTTCACCTCCCCTTTGTAGCTGTGGGCACCCGGGCGAGCCCGATACCAATAATAAGCAGTCGCATCCTCAGGCAAACAAACGTCAACCCTTCACGCCACTCCAAGTCGCGGGCATAGTCCACCAGCAGCGGCCGAAGGGGGGACGGTACCAGGCTCCCAGCGGAACCATCGTAAACGATCACACCAAAGAAGTAATCAAACACTGCAGGGGTCAACGAGCCGGCGCCTCCGGAGCGCCCCCGAGGCTTCGGCTCCGCACCAACTTCGCCGCCTCGAGGCCCATGCCTCGGCGGGGCGGCTCCGCACCAACGACTTTTGCTCCGCTTTGGGCCGCCGCCTCTGGAGCGCCCCCGAAGCTTCAGCTCCGCACCAACTCCGCCTTCATAGCTTCGCCGCCCGCCTCGAGGCCCATGCCTCGGCGGCGGCGCCGCACCTGCGACTTCTACTCGCTGGGCCATCGCCTCGGGCGCCTCAAGCCGGCTCGCACCAACCGCCTCGGCGCCCAAACCGGCCCGCACCAACCGCCTCGAGCCGCGCCACCTCGAGGCCCATGCCTCGGCGGGAGGCTCCATGTCGATCGCCCCGCGTAGTGGCTCCCGGTTGACGTTTCCCTGGGGTATCCCCGACTCGAGGGGCCGGGGCGGCAGAACTACGTCTGCTCGCCCCTCGGGACCGCGGGATCTGTCCTCGCGACCTCGGACCACGCAGACGAGGGAGTTGTCGTAGCCGGCACCAAGGGGTGCCCTGCACCCTAGGGTCGTCAGGAATACCGGTGTGTCGTCAGAGATATTGTACATGTATAAACCTAGTATGTATAGCATATTTGGACAAATGTACCTAAATACCCTTTGTCTCTTTCTCGCCTATAGGGGCAAGAAGATAAATGTCCCTTCTTGCCCCTATAAGTAGAGCCTCAAGGGCATATGTAATGGGGGATTTTTTTCTCATTCATACAGAATCATCAATACACACCCGTACACAGACATATCTTTGGCTCCTCCCGTCGGTCCTTCTCCCAAGACAAAGGGATGGAGGGTCTCCATGTGCGGAGGGTCTCCGTACCCACTGTCTAGCCTCTTTACGCTACGACAGTACATATTTTGCAAAATGTGACAACACAGGGGGTAAATACGCTGGTGCTTCTTCCACCACAACAAGAGGTTGGCATCATTGCCCTCCATGAGGTCAAGCTCGGTGTTTGCAAAAGGTGTGTCGATGTAATGGTTGATCTCTACTCTTGGATTACATTGTGACTTGCTCGGCGCATGACAGGACAAACTAGATATCCGACTTTTCAGCTTCTTCCACACGTTGGAAGCGCTCAAATTGTGCCCATCCTTGTTGCGTTGTTGAAGCACTTGTTTTTGATTGACTTGTGCTGGCAAACTTTTCATAATATAAATTGAAAACTCAAAAATGCTCATCATGAATGTGGGTGTAAGCGTAAGAAAACTCAAGATCAAATGCTTCCCTAATTCCCTCATAAGCGTCTTTCAGATCTGCTAATTTTCTTCGATGATAAAAAATAGTACTAAAACAGTAGAGATGTGGAATAACTTGGAAATATTTTTAAAACTTTCTCTCCATTGGTTCAATAATAGGTTTTAAAAGGGCATCATTTCTATTTTCCTTGAAAGCATTAGCAATATTCCAAGCAACTCGATGACTAAGTAAGAAGTAGGATAGTAAACACCAGATAAAACTTTGGTCGCATCATAAAAAAAAAAAAATCAAAAAATGACCAGCAACTATCCAATCTGCTTCAGTAACTAGCTGGTTACTAGAATTAGTATATACTCATACTTTACACATGACTCCAACATAGTATACGTGTACGTGGAGTTCCACATCACCTTCATGTCGATGAATCTTATCGGCCTCTTATTGTTGGCTCTATAGTAATTCACAAACTAGGCGTATCTTGGGGCCAAAGATGTAATGAACTAGATAGCATCATGTATGTTGTCTAAACTAGGATTCATTACCTTCAAACCTACTTGCACGATGAGATTAAGGATGTGGTACATGCACCTCTGGTGGAGGACGAAACCTCTACTCTAGGACTTCATATGTGGTGTGAGAACCTTCATAGTCGTCGTGTTAGCTGAGGCATTGTCAAGAGTGATAGCAATAATTTTGTTCTCAATTTTAAAATCCTAAATAACCTCTAATAAGCGTTGCGCGATGGTCTATCTGGTGTGTGCCTCATCAATTAGCTTAAACCCTATGACTCGTTTGTTCAAGTTGTAATCATCATCCAAGTAATGTGCAACAACACTAAGATATATTGCCCTTTGGTGGGATGGAGTTAATATCTGCGGTTAAAGGAAAAGAAAAAGTCAGTTTCAGGAAGTTCTCTATCAAACTTAATAGTTTACATCGTAGAATCCTACTGCCACGTGCAGTTCTTCTCCTACTGACGTGTTGATGTTGTGGGAAAACCCCTCATTGGATCATTATATCGAAACTAGAACTCTCGCTCATCCTATTTGGAAGATCTTCGGTAACAATATATCTAGCAATTTTGTCTCTAGCTACCTAAGGGTTGTACATCCACGTACTCACCGAGCCATCAACACCAAAGTTAAACTGGGTCTGGATGTTCCCCCTTGCGTCTGCTTCCACTCAGTCGCTATCTTATTCAAACATGCCTTAATATGCCACTTGAGATGACATATTCCTCCACTTGAGTGTGTAGATAATTTAGCATTGCAGTATTTACGAGTGGCATATGCTAGTCTATGTCCGTCCTCTATTCATGTGATGTACTCCATGTGCTGCCAACACAATGAACGTCAGTCACCGGAGCCTCCGCCCGCTTCTTGCATAGATGCATCGACCTTGGCATTCGGGGTGGACAAGGTTGTATCCTCAAAGCCCTCCATGTCGTCCATATGATGGTCATCCATACCATAATCTCCCATGTCCAGGGAGAGTTGGCAAGGATCTAGCTCTTTGTCATGGGGATGAGCACTAGGGGTATGAGGGTGTGCTCTCCTACTCCCCTTCCTGAATTCTTGCCAAACATATTAAGACTTGTGATTGCAAAGAGAGAAGAGAGTTTCTCGCTATGTGGTGAAGAAACAAGGAGATGAGGGGGATTTTATAGCAATGGAGGAGGTGAACATTGTATCTCTGCTTCACCAGCATCACCTCGCTCCTCTGCCCGTTGGAAAAGCTGCCTCCCCGCTCTTTCACTCCTTCATGTCTCTACAAAAGCATGGATAGGTGCATGTTGCACTACTGCTCTAAAGCCTGCCACAGCAACAGACCGTTGCCACTACTAGTTGCTGCTCTGAAGCTAGCTGCATAGTCGCATGGATAGGCCTCAGCCTCAGGAGTCACATCTGCTACTCCCCCCCTCTCTCCCACTCACTCACCCACTCGCTTTCCACCGGCCCTACCCCACCGCTTGGCTCTTTAGATCTAGTACGAGGAGGTGAATGCACCGGCAGCGAGCGGGGAGACAGCAACGGCGAGCTCCAGATATTGCATGGGGAGGTGACCACGCTAGTGATGAGTGGGGAGATGGGGCATCGCGGCTCGCACGATCCCGACCAGGACGACGGGCTTAGCGCGGGCGGCGAGCTTGGAGACGATGACAACGAGCTCCACCGCCCCACCCCACCACTCGGCTCTATAGATCTGGCGTGGGGAGGCGAATGCATCGGTGGTGAGCTGGGAGGCAGCAACAACGAGATCCAGATCTGGCATGGGAAGGTGGCCACGCCAACAGCGAGCGGGGAGACGGGGTGTCACTGCTAGGCACGGTCTCGATCAGGACGACGGCGAGGTCCATGCGCACGTGTTGGGCATGACACTAGCACTGTGGTTGGGGCACGTGCGGTGGTGTCAATGGCAATGTCGGTGTACGAGCGGTGGCTGTGGCGAGGTCGGCATGCCTGTGTTGGCCATGGCGGCACACGATGACGACGACAGACCATTGTGGTCGGTACATCTCTGCCTGTCACTCTTTCACTCTCCAGTCTCGACAATGGCGATAGTATACGTGTGCCATGGACCCTTGTTGCATGCCGCTGTGCCCTGCCGAGTTTGTGTCATCGAGCCTATTTCATGTTGTGTCGGCCCAAGCACGGCCCAACCAGGCATGTCGTGCCGTGTCGCCCATCGTGCACGCTTAGGTGGAGGAATAGGTCATCTCAAGTGGCATGCGGAGGCATGTTTGAAGAAGATAGCGGCTGGCGGATGCAAGGGGAACACACAAACCCATCTTAACTTTGATGTTGATGGTTCGGTGAGCGCATGAATGTACAACCCATAGGTAGCTAGAGACGAAAGTGCTAGATACAATAGTTACCAAGGATCTTCCAAATAGGATGGTCGAAAGTTCTAGTTTCGAGGTAATGATCCAACACGGTTTTTTTCCTAGAATACCGACGTGTCAGTAGAAGAACTGCACGTTGTAGAACTCTACTAACATAAACTATCAAGTTTGAAAAAGAACTTCTTGAAAGTTACCTTTTATTTTCCTTTAACCTCAGATATATTGACTCTATCCCACCAAAGAGCTGTCTATCTTAGTATTGTTGCACATTACTGGGATGACGATTACAACTTGAATAAACGAGTCATAGGGTTTAAGCCAATCGATGAGGCACACACCAGATAGACCATCGCACAACGCGTATTACAAGTTACTCAAGATTTTAAAATACAGAACAAAATTATTGCCATCACTCTTGACAATGCCTCAGCTAACACGATGGCTATGGAAATTCTCACACCACATATGCAATCCTACACTAGCGGTTTCGTCCCCCACCAGAGATGCATGTGCCACATCCTTAATCTCATTGTGCAAGAAGGTTTGAAGGTAATAAATCCTAGTTTAGACAACATACACGATGCTATCTAGTTCATTACATCTTTGGCCCCAAGATACGCCCAGTTTATAGGGCCAACAATAAGAGGCCAATAAGATTAACACTAACATGGAGGTGATGTAGAACTCCACGTATACTATGTTGGAGTCGTGCGTGAAGTATGAGTACATCATCACTCCCTTCGTCAATACTAATTCTAGTAACCAGCTGGTTACTAAAGCGGATTGGATAGTTGCTGGTTATTTTCATGAATTTTTGAAAGTTTGTTATGATGCGACCACAGTTTTATCTGGTGTTTACTACTTTACTTCTTGCTTAGTCATCGAGTGGCTTGGACTATTGCTAATGCTTTCAAGGAAAACAGTAACAATGCCCTTTTAAAACCTATTATTGAACCAATGGAGATAGTTTTTAAAATATCTCCAAGTTATTCCTGTTAGAAAAAGGAGAGTAATTTTGCTACTCACAAATATGCAGCTTATTCATTAGTTGAGATGGTATATATAGACATTGTTACATGGGCCTCATGGGCTACATGGGCCACATGGGCCAAGAGAGACAGAAAGAATGGAGAATATACAACACTCTTAACACCCCGTTCAAACTCAAGGTGGATCAGGAGGATCTAATGCACAGAGTTTGGGTAGATGAAGTCGATGTTGTTCTCGAGTCTGAGCTTTAGTGAAGAAATCTGCAACTTGAAGCTGTGAGGGAACATACTTGAGGGCGATGGTCGACTACTAACAATGAGATCGTATGAATGATGCATCAACACCAATGTGCTTTGTCAGCTCATGATTTACTAGATCACTAGTAATCTGAATAGCACTTGTATTGTCACAAAAGAGAGGTATGGGATTGTCACAATGGATACCAAGATCAATCAAGGGCCATCGAAGCCAAATGATCTCTGAGGTGGTAGTGGCAAAGGCTCGAAGCTCAACCTCTATACTAGGGCATGACACCGCAGTCTGCTTCTTAGACATCCAGACAATGAGTGAAGTACCAAGGGAGATACAGTAGCTAGTGATAGATCGGCGGTCAGCAGGATCACTCGCCCAAGTGGAGTCCTAGTAAGCGTGGAGCTGGAGATGACTTGAACTGACATAGAACAGATGTCTGGACACAGTCCCCCTCAAGTATCTCAACACACAAAGAACATGACCATAGTGGAATGAGGTGGGAGCACTAACAAACTGGCTGAGCACATGAACAGCATGAGCAATGTCTGACCTGGTGACAGTGAGATAAACAAGGCTCTCAACGAGCTGGTGATAGTGAGAAAGATCTGTCAGTGGTACACCGTCTGTAGGTCGAGCTCCATGGGTGTGACGGCATTACGTGTATCAGTGATACCAGAGCGAGCAAGCAGATCCTGAACGTAGCGATGCTGAGAGAGATAGTAGCCATCACTATCATAGTGAACCTTAATCCCAGAAGATAGCTCAATGGTCCCAAATTAGACATCATAAACTGTTCACTTAATTTTCTCTTCACAAAAGCCACACAATCCACGTCGTATCGTGTGATCAACATATCATATACATATAGCAGAAGCAAAGTACGACCCCACTGAGAAGTGTGAATAAACAGGGTAGGGTCATGCTCACTTGGAGTGAAACCCGCAGCTCGAATCACTGAACTAAAATGCTCAAAGCAAGCACGAGGAGTCGCCCCAACCTCTCTGCTAGTGGATATGGAGGTAACAGGTTCGACCGTCCGGGTGACCATGGTTTGGATCTAGAGGTGCCCCTACAACGATGGTTGTCGGCGATGTCGGTGGCCACGGCAACGCCCTCGGCGATGTCGACGCTCCTCCATGTCCACAACAACGGTGGTGGCCACGGCGAAGACCTCGATGACGGCAGTGCTCCTCCATGGCGACGATGGCCCCATCCCATTGCCACCACCCAGTTCGACCACACCCACCTGCTCCTCCATGACCGCCCAATTTCTCATCTAGGTGGCCCATGTCTTGATTTGGAGGCATCCACCTTGGAGACAGTGCTGCCCACTTCCACCACACCCACTCGCCGCCTCCACCTCACTCGCCCCCATTGTCATCCCAACCTCTTTTTCGTCGGCCACGGAGGTTACGGATCCAACCGTCTGGGTGGCCATAATCTGGATTTGGAGGCGTCCTCCACAGCGACGGTCGTCAGCGATGTCGGTAGCAATGACGACACCCTCGGCGATGCCGACGCCCCTCCACGGCCACGGCGGCGGCCATGGCGAGGCCCTCGATGGCGACAACCATATCGCACTGTCGCCACCCACTTCCACCGCACCCACCTACTACCTCCACCTCACCTGCCTCCACTACCGCCCCAACCTCTCCGCCGACAAACACGGAGGTCACTGGTCGGACCGCCCAGGTGGGCATGGTTCAGATCTGGAGGCGTCCTCCACGGCAACAGTCGTCAACGATGTCGTCGACCACGGCGACGCCCTCAACAATGCTGGCACTACTCCACGCCCACTATTTGATACTATTTAAATGCTACTTGTAATAATATGTACAACACTATTTAGCACTTTAAAAAATTCAGCCGAGAGTATTTGTTCTTTGAATTTTTTCTTGTTGTTCTTACCTCGCACTTGCAACTTCAAATGTATTATCACATGTATAAAAAAATCTATAAAATTTTTCACATGAAATCACGGCGCAACACACACTGAAATTTTCTCTGTTGTCAAATTTCTCCAATTGATTACACAACGTCAAATTGATTTTGATTTTGTGTCACCTGACTCTGATACCCCTTTTTATGCTCAATAGCCCCCAAATTGAATCAGAGTTGTAAGATAGGGCATAAGCGTGCACGATATCAAAATCGAAGTAGATGAATCACGTAGAGAGAACCTAATAACAACGATAAAATAATCAAGACGAGAGACAAAGATTTCGCGAAGCCGGACGTAAATTTCTTAAACACAACCTCAAAATATTACAAGGGATTATTGCCCTCTCACAACCATCTCAAACTTTATAGGGCCCTCGAATCCTTGCCCCATACAAGAATCTAGTACTAAATAATAACCTAGCATCTAATTCTATCGTCTACCTTTTGTTTTGAATGAATTGGTTTGTTGCTTGTATTCTAGGTGACCACCCCTCATGGTTTTATATAGTGTTTCCTAGTTCTTAAAAAATAAGTAGAAATCCTAATTCTATCAGGATTCATATAGAAATTATTGTAGCACACTTCTCCAAGTTCTAGTTGATTAAGATGTGAGTCACCATACTCAACACTTGGTGTGGGGCGGCAAGGATGGATCCAAATGTAGTGGTCAGGGTCATGTGATCCCGATGACCTTATGGACAATCCATGATAATACACTATGTATATAAGAGGTTACTCTATAAAGTAAGTGAGGTTAGTGTATGGTGACCAAAATTATTCCAATAACTAATTTTTCTGGATCTGCTGGGGTGATCTTCCGAACGCTCAGCAGCTCCCCGATGGCGACACCGAGTCTTCTACTGTGTGTTCCTCTGTTTAGCCGTCTCCAACAATGCTGCTGCTAACCAGGGCACAACGTCAGCAAACGATAGCAATGGCATCCTGTCTGCCAGTGGCAGATCCAGGATTTCCAGAATGGGTGTTCGGAGTTACAAACATGTTGTTCAATGTAAAACATAAATGTTTATAATATAAAAGAAACAAATGCACAATGCACATGCACAACAATGCCAATTTCTAAATCCTCCATTCAGTGCCAATTTTGCAATTTTGAAGTAAGAAATAAGCACAATGCACATCTAATTTTGTAATTTTGCAGTAAGGACTAAGGAGCCAATCAGTGCCAATTTCCATACATTGCATACATACAACTACAAGCTAAGAAGCACAATGCAGTGAGCTACTTAAAAAGCGGTTGAATACAAAGTGTATCACATGATAGATGAATGGCTAACGGTAAGTCCTTGATCAGTGTTCTCATGCGCTATGTTGATCTTTGCCTCAAAGACAAGAGCCGATCTAAAGAACAAATGGTTGTTGCAATGGACATAATGATTGCAATCAAGTAATGTTGATTTTGCCATACATTAGGCCATTTAGTGTAGTTTGTATATTTTCTTGGATCTATGCTTGTGTGGCCATTGACACATTGTCAATCAGCTCCTTTACTAGTACACAATTAACAGAAAGAAGGGCACAAGAGAAATGTTATGAGGTCTTGCATTATTGTTCTTATTCTAGAGTAACCAGAGGCCATCATGTAATCTCCTGTTACAGCTCTCAATCTAATTACATTACATGCGCTATCTTTAGGGTAATGATACGATCAAAGGCTATGAAAAATTCATCATGTATGTTGCGCTCCGCATACTTGTTGCTCAAACGATGATTGTCGAATGTTGATCATATTAATTTGGAGGAACACTATGAGAAAGCAATATCCTAATGGAAATTAGATCATAGAAATAGTAACAAACCTCTGGCACAAGAAAGCACTCATATCCAATGTAAATTGTGTATGGGACCCCAGTCTTTGGTTTAATTGAAGACAACTGTTTTATATACTTATCAGACTTCTTGTCATGCTTCTTGAAATCCTGAAATTGTAATGGACACACATAAGAAACTAATGTCCTTCTGTTTGTTTAACATAGATGTCTAGACTATAGTTCAATCTTGCTGGTAGAATCTGAAGCTTAACCTCATGTTATACCTGTCAACACACAAATTCATAAAGGAAAAAAATGCACAAATGATTTAACATCGCAAGATGCTGAAGACCGAAAGGTAAGTCTTATATAGTCATTGTTAAAGCAACACAAGCAATCATAAATAGCATTTAGACTAATTCTCAACAAATCAAATACAGGTTAGCATCAGTTTTTTGCACAGAGCTCCCACAGCACCATCTTCGGCCGACCGACGAGCACACAACATCAGCGAAGGAGGAGGAGGCGAAGGCGGAGAGGAGGGTTTTAAGGCGGTGGAGGACGAGACGGTGGATTTGGTAATGAGGAAGACCGGAAGAGAGGGCAAAAAGGAGGGGGGAGGTGGGGCGCCGACGCAGGAGGAGGGGAGAGGAGGAGGGCGGCGGGGGAGGAAGAGGGAGGCGTGTGGCAGGTAGATCCGATCGGGGCCGGAGGTGGGCGGTGGCGCAGGCGGGTGCGGGAGGGAGAGAGGGCGTGGGCGACAGCTTGGGGGAGGAGGAGGGCGTGGCGGCGGCGCTCGGGGTAGGAGGAGAAGGGGAGGGCGGTGGCCGCTCGGGCACCGCGCGCGGGGAGGAGGAGGAGGAGGAGGAGGACGGGGCGGGGTGCGGGACAGAGGGGAAGGGAGGAGGATGCGAGCAAGCTTGGAGTGCCCGAGTGCCGGTTGCGGCTTGGAGTTGGGCTATGGGCTGGTGGTGGTGTGCAGGCTGCGAGTTGAGTCCGAGTGGGCCGAGCGAACCGGAGAGGATGTGGCCGGCTGGCGGCTGCGCGGACTGAATAGGCTGCACAGTGTAAATATGTATTTTAAATATACTTACTAGTATATATACCTAATATACCTAATAAATACTGAGTTTTTTTCCAAAAAAAAAAGGGTGTACATCTGTACACCCATGTCCCTATACTAGATCCGCCCACGCTGTCTGCGTCTTCAGTGGCTATTCTCGTCATGTTCTGCTTGATCTCCGTTGTTGGCTGGATTCGACGTCATGTGAAACACGTACTGCATGACGGCTCTCTTCTCGTGTTCAGTTACTGCTATCTAGCGCAGTGCACAAAGAACTACTCCCAGAAATTGGGGATGGGGAGCTTTGGCTCCGAGCAGTGGTGAATTCAGAATGAAAATAGAGGGAAAGTTTTATTATTGAGGGTATAACACAAGATAAGCATACGAAAGATACATCCACTAGCATTCTGCCATCGGAATGCCAAATTCATACATAAATAGAAAGAAAACAAATTAAAAATGTATAATACAACAAATTTAGTACCTCACTAATTGATAATGTGCCCTCCAAATGTCCATAAATATGTGAACACCGATATGTAGATAAGAAATATCAAAATTTAAAAAACTAAAATATTGCTTTTGGTGTCCTCGGATTCTCAATAAAATCTGAAAAATATTGTTTTATATGATTTTGTCACATGTGATAATACCCCCTCCCCTGGCAATAAAAGTTTGGTCTAATCAGCTGGGGCGGGCAGGCGATCGACCACGTGAAATTTTTGGTACATGTGATAATATTTACTTCTTCTTGTGATAATATTTACTTCTTCTTTTTTACCTCCGTAAAGAAGATAAAAACTGTCATATATATATACAATACAATCGTCATTGTACATCATGCACAGTCATATATATGTAATGCAATCATCATTGTACTGCTTGCATGCTATCACTCTTTTCTTTAATCACTTGATGATGTCCAATTTCTAAAACGTATCTGAGTTGCTCCAAAGTCGAAAGTAGTTAAGCATGCACTGTGTCTCGTACTTCCAAATCAAACTCAACTTTTATCTAGTGTTAGCAAGCTGCACGCACGTACGCCTACACGATCGAGTTAGCTGCTTAGCTGATCCATGCATACAAAAATGGCTAATATATATGTTTGCTACATTCCATGATTTTTTAGCGCGGAACCGGTGCTATTTTTGCCAATTCATTCGCGTGGATTATTTTTTCTATTTCACTTCAGAACAATGACATTTTAGCCAAAAACTCATGTTGTGTCTCTGCAGGGTGTCGTATGTAGGTCGTCGGATCGAGAATCGGGTGCTCAGGAAGAGAGGGCACAGGAGGAGAGGATTATATGAGCTGCGAATTAAAATACTCCTATTTGATCGGGTATCTATGTGGTTTATCTAGCCTCTAGTACAATATAGTATTAAAGATTGGCATCAACATTAAACCGACAAATTAACAAAGAATGTCCTATTTGATCGAGGTACATGTGATAATACCCCCTTCCTTGGTTGTGCTCCGTCGTGATTTCATGTGTAAAAAAATGTGATTTTTTTGTGCATGTGATAATACATTTTTGGAATGAAATTACGTGATTTCATCTAAAAAAATTTGTTTGAATGATTTCGTGACATCTTGGCTGGTATGCGACAATAAATGTTTGATCTGATCAGTAGGGGAGGGCTAGGCAGGCGACCACGTGAAAAAAAATTGTGGAATGAAATTTTTTATACATGTGATAATATTTTCTTCTGTTTTTACCTTCACCTTTGCTCTATTCTCATCGCAGTCTCTGTAAAGAAGATAAAAGCCGTATCAGAATGTTATCATGAAGTCAGAGTACGATTTTATCTACGTCCCGGTCGACTTCGGTACGAATACTATTTTTCTTCGTGCTCCGAGTAGTACTAATCGTACTACTACTTTTACAATCTTCGATTTTTGGTTTTGTCTGTTCTGATCACTCCCGGGGATGTGACAGTGTTGTCACTAAGCGAGACGATGGCGACGGTGGGATTCGACATATTGTGGAAAGTATTTTGAGCATGTTTTGAATTTTTCTCAAATCTATTATTTCATTTGCATACAAACAGTAGCTTTAAAGGGTTTTTTGAGAAAAAGGCAGAATATATAAAATTCTAGAATAAAATTACACAAGTAAGTACACTATGTGAGGAGCCTTCACTAAAAATTTCTTATTTTTTTGATCTTATTTGCTATATTTAGAAATTCCTACAAATAGTATCTGTAAAGGATTTTTTCAAGAAAATACAGAACATATTAAATTATGCAAAAATTACACATGCTAATAAACTGTGTTAGAAGCCTCCACAAAAAAATTATAATTTTTGGAGATCATTTGCTATATTTAGAAATTCTACAAACAATATTTTTTTTAGGAGAGAGATTCCGCACCCCTAGGCCAGATGAGGGTATTTTCGCGCCTGGGGGCCGGATAGAGTATTTCCGTGCCTCTGGGGTTGGACGAGGCATATCCGCCATGTGTCACGTCCTAAGCTAATCTGGTCATCAGAGGCATGGACAAAGTGTCATTTTTTGCTTTGATGCGTATGGGGGGCTAGTTTTTCTATTGCGCAAGTCAACAACGCTATTTTAGCCAAAACTCGTATAGTGGGTATAGGTATAGTGGGTATAGGTGCATACGAGTGTAGAATGTCCACACTCTTTTCTACTACTATCTAGTAGCTCCCTGCCACTGCCAAAGATAAAAGAGGAACATGCGTGGCTAGAGGAACAACACAACACTACTAAGTTAAACTTTGCATTGCAAGTTGCAATACGTTGCTGGAAAGAAGAGGAAAGAGCGAAGAAATGGGCCGACAGACTTTCCTGCTGCAGCAAGAAGAAAACAGAGTATAGGAAAATAATGCCTTCTTAAAGTTAACCCATGACCCTATGAGTCGTACATTACTAAACTTTTACAATGTGTGTGGTCTGTGGGCCGACGCGGCTACATATAGTTAGCTAATGCCAAACAGCCAGCGCATCTTAAAATGATACGTTTGAACATGTCTGTCCCAGAATTCTCATTCTGGTCCTCTCAAACCGTGTTACTTTCTTGTTAAGCGTAGCTTCATAGGCTAGTTGATTCTTCCGCTGTTATACTACTAAAGGATAATTAGGGATTATTCAGGGTTCACCTGCCAAAATTCGTTTAGGCAACAAAACATTAGTTCCAGAAAAGTATTCACTAATTATATACTCTGTCCTTGTGTTTTCGTCTTCTGGAGTCCTAACTTCTGAATTGCATGATGATTGATATAGTGTAGAATATTTTGATATAGTGCAGCACTTTGTAATAATGCTTCCTGTATGCAATTCTTTTTATGTTTGCTCGTCAGTTTAGAAAGATAAATGTTATTTTGAGCCATAGCATATAACTGATCAGAAGTGCATATATTCATATTTTTAGTGATTGATGTGTTGTCTCGGCTCCTTGCTTATGTGGTTACATGCATGAATAATTTGTTCATACTAAACATAAGATGTCTGAAGTTAGGATATCAATTTTCATAACATGATCTGCTAGATGTGAACTGCACAACAACAGAAGTGCATATATTTAGGGACATCTGTACATATATGTGAAGATTTTAAGACTTTACAGCATAGAGCAGCGAGAAATTAGTATTCTATACTGAAATTTTAAGAATTTATAGTGGCTATGATTCTTGAACTGCTGGTTAGATGATCACGAATATATGTCTGATGTGTTCTCATCTAGAAAAATGTTATATGATCATTTGTATTGCTTTTTAGTTGAATTAAACTGATTTTGATCTTGGCCTGTTAGGTTTGATTGAAACTGCTAACTAGAACTTAAGAAGGATATCTCGACTGCATAAGGTGGCTACAAAAAATATCAAGATTCCTAAGCCATTAGATCCCCCATCTCAAAGCTCTCCGGAAGAAGTGGCACCTGAGATGTTAAACGCGAATGTTACAAACCACCTGAGATGCCCAACCCTAGCCCCTATCGGACTTTTTTAACTATTTTTCATGCTTTTTCCTGTTATTTGTGTATTAATTGTATATTGTATTAATTGTTCATTGGATTAAATGTTTATTGTTATTTGCGATCAATTTCCTTAATTGTCGTTAATTGTGGTCTATATCGTTAATTGCAGTCAATTTCATTAATTTGCGTTAATTGCGGTCTATTGCGTTAAATGTCGTTAATTGCGGTGAATTTCCTTAATTATCGTTAATTTGCATTAATGACGATCTATTACGTTAAATGTCGTTAATTGCGGGCTATTGCGTTAATTATCGTTAGTTGTCATAAAGTGTCATCAATTGTCGTTAATTACCGTTAAACAGCATCTAACAAGCCATCATTTGGCTCAAGGGGATTTCAAACTTTTTCCATCTCAAAAACTGCAGTCAACATACCTAAAAACCAAATACCAAACCTCTTCAGAGCCATGATTTCTTTTTTATTTTGGCCCCCCAACGCCACTCAATTGCAAATCTGGTCTCTTCCTATTTTTTTTTGCAAATCTAGCCCCCCTCCATCTCCTTCGCGCGGAGCGCGAAAGCGAGCGAGACATGGCGGGCGCGGAGGCGGCGACTTACCGCGATGGCGGAGCGCAGAGAGGCGAGCCACCTTCCGCGGTGGCGCGAAGCGAGGCCGAGCGCGCGAGGCCAAGCGCGGAAGGAGTGGGCCACCACCTTCGCGCCGCCGAGCGCGGAAAGAGCCCGCCGCTGTTCACGAGCGCGGAAATGACATTCCGCGTTCGGAAGGGGGCTATATTTGCAAAAAAAACAGGAAGGAGGCTAAATTTGCAATTGAATAGCGTTATGGGGCTAAAATAAAAAAGAATTCCAGAGCCATTCAGCCCTGTAACCCAGCTGAAAACCACTTTTCAAAAGAAAGTCGTGCCAAACAAGTCTTAGAGTATGTACAATGAGTTTATGTCAGTTGTCTATAGTCTTTACTATGTAGAATTTTTGCTGACGTGGATGAAAGAGAATGAAGAGAGAGAAAGATGATGTCTACAATCCTGTAGTCGACTGTAGCATCAGAAACAAGAAAAGCATTAAAAGATTGTGTGTTATCTACAATCTTATAGTCAACTGTATCACCATAATCATTATATAAACTATCTTAAAAAAATTACTATAAACAACAGTTATACGTGTCATTGTGTATGCCCTTAGCCCTTTCCTTCAACGCTCAAATCCACCCCGTTCCCAGGGCCCTCCAGGCATAGCAGACATATTGGATTCTCTGCACGCAACACAAAGCAATAAGCCCATCCCTGTCCGCTGGCTAGATTTCCATCTGGGGCGCCGGTACATTTCCCATCTCTTGCCTTGCGCCCAAAGAACGATTCCCCAAAAATGTCTACTGGTACTCGGCCAGTAGCGGCGGTACAGTACTCTGTACAGCGTCATATTGACACAGGAGGGATGGCCATTGACCACGTCAAACAGCACAGGGGCACAGTCCTCCAGTGCCAACGTGGCTCGCGCCATGCCGCCATGCCCAGCCTAACTCGACTCCAGTCCATTGTACCAGTGCCCTTTTCTCCCCGTAGAACAACCACTGCCATTTTCTTCCCAGAGAAAAATCACGTCCAAGTTCCAACTACAGCAGTGAAGCGAAACGCATCTGGCCGGCCGCGGTAACACGGGCGCAGGAAATCCGCGAGACGAGGGCATGATTAAGACGCGCGCACACGTCCAAGCCGAGCGACGTGAGTAGGAAACGGCCAGGTTACGGTAGCTCGCGAGTCTTTGTTAGGTACAGAATGATGGTCGCTATACACCAAAATAAAAGACAAACGTCAAGGCAACTCAACGCGAGGAACACAAAACTGGCCCAGCGGATACATGTCATGATTACGGCAGCCTGCCGCGATGCCAACGAAAGCTCGCACTGGCCGCAATCAGCGGGTTACGGATGCAGCGACTTGAGAGTTGGTTTAGTCAAAGCGAGGTGAGCTTCAATCTAGCGGTTTAAGTGCCCAATCATAGTCGTTTCTCTTAGCCTCGAAGTCTAGGGGGGCGGTATGTCCGGATATCCGTGGTAACTAAGACTGCAGCAACTATGGGAATCAAAACACTTAATGACAGGAAGCCTTGCACAAGTTCGTAAAGATCATGCCATGCCATGTGCAAACTGAGATTTGTAGCCAGGAACTCATGATACTGGTTTAACCTGGTTTGATATAACAACTATCCAGTCGGCGTTAGATCCTACCCTTTTATATTCCCCTCGGCCCTCGACACACGTCACACGGGATGTTACGCTCCAGCTTCAAAGGTTCTTCCACACACTGCTGCAACTCTACATTTACAAGACCTAACTGCCTACCCCACGTTCCATGTAACTGTACACCTTTGAAGGTTTGACCCCGCCACCACCATGAAAGTATGAAACCACCCACCCACAGGCCACAACCCACGGCACACGGCCTAACTCGTCTCCTCCCATTCTTCCCATGACCCAGCTCCAGCCACTTCTACAGTTCTACTACGGGCGCACGACCGCAGGAGCGGGGGAGCCGCCGCCAGCAATCCTCCTAGCTGGCGGCCACAACTCTGTCGTCCCTTTGTCAGTCCCTCTTCCCTCTTCTCGGACGTTCTCACTGACGTTGAGTGGGTAGGAGATCTGTTGATTTTTTCAGAAGTAACTTTAGTTTTCTTTGGTTTTTTCTGTTTTTCTTCCTAGATTTCAGTGAGTTTTTAGCTAGATTTTATTTACCCATGATGAAATAGATTTCATCAGATTGAATCACTTGGACGACGAAAATAACGCATACATCGAAAATCGACACCGGGTTGAAAAGGGTGTAAATAAATCGCATCTGATCTTTTTCAACGAACAACACTAGTACCGAAGCGAATGTTCTACACATCAATAAAGATTATTTAAAAAAACTACTTCTCACTACCCTATTTGTCGACAATCAACATACTATTATAGGTCAATGAAAAGAAGATAAACATTGACCATAGTTCAACTCGCTCATCGATCTAAGGATTTGACTCATCAACGATCCTCCATATAAAGGTTAGTTTCTTATGTACTTTACTTGTTAAGTTATTAATATAGTACGGGTGATTTTTAAAAATGCCCAGCTCCACTACGGGCTGAGCCAGATTGCCCAGACATGGGTGTGGCAGTGCATCCGACAGCGCAGCCCCACCAACTCCCCAACCCAGGCAAATAAACGCACGAAACAATTAGACACACCAAAAGGACGCGAACAAGGAGGAGCGAGCGGAAAGCGGTCAGATTCCGCTGGCTCGCTCGCTCGCACCAACCTTTCTCCCACCACTATCCTTTGCTCCTAAGCAATGGCGACTCTAAGGTGAGGTGAGAGCTCAATTACCATGGTAATATACTGCTAACAATTGACATTTGACAGCCAGTAGTAATTCACAAAAATCAGCGGTGGCCTACTCTAAGGTGAGGTGGGAGCTCAAAATTTACCCCCCACGTACGGTAAGGAATCAAAACCAACCCAAGATTAGAGAGATCAGAAGAACCAAAGTACAGATCCCATCCAGTTATCTCTATCTCGATTAGATTATAGCTTCCGCTTCTCCTGCTGTTTTTGCTGCTGCTGCGGCGGCGGCGGCTTGGTTTGGTTCCTAGACGCTTAGCCCGTCCACGCCGCATTGCTTGTATGTCAGCGACTGCCTCCTCGGACTGATGGCGATCGCGCAATCCACCGACACCTGGTTCGTTCACAGGTCACTTTCGATCAGCTCGCGCGTCGAACGCTTGCGGCGGAAGCGGGCAAAAGTTGGTTTCGGGGTGGGTGCGGTGGTGATTTACCTGGACTTTTGGGGAGGAGAAGCCGAGCACGAGGATCTTGGCGCTGACGTCGCCGGTGATGCGGAGGTCGACGCGGTCGTTGAGCGCGGCGTCGCGGACGAGGTCCTGGGCGTCGGCCTGGAGCACGTTGAAGCGGTCGACGATGACGCGGGTCTGGAGCAGGCGGGTGCTGTGCGCGGGCTGCTCGAACCCCGGCACGGCCGCCACCCCGAGAGGCATCCCGTGGTACATGACGTCGAACGCCGTGGCGCCGTACCGGATGCCGACCTTGTTGGGGTTGACGGCGGTGAAGAGGAGCGTGATGTTGAGGGAGAGGTAGGCAGCGGCGGGCATCGCCGCTGCGGCCGTCGACGGGGAGGCGGTGGAGGACGGCGGGGTGACGAGGAGGTACTGGACGGACACCTGGTTGAGGTCGAACTGGGGCTTGCGGGGCTTCACCACGAGCACGACGACGAGCGCGACGGCGAGGGCGAGGAGGGCCAGGAAGGTAAGGAGCAGGAAGATGCAGCAGCAGCAGCCGCGGAAGGAGGCCGACGCGCCGTACCCGGGCGGCGCTCCCCCGTAGTGCGGGCGGCGCTGCGGGTACGAGGACGGGCCGTGGCCGTTGCTGTGCTGGTCGCCGTTGGATTGGGTCGTCATGGCCGCCGCCGTGGGGTGGATGGGTATTGGGTGGTGGGTGAGGGGAGGAATGGTTTTGGATTTTCGGAGCTAATGGGGCATTTGCGAGGTGGTACTTGTGGGGTTGTGTTTGTGGGGGTGGGGGTGGGGGGAGGACGAGGGGAAAGTTTGGAGAGAGGTGAATACGGGAAATAGGTGGGGTCGTGGGCTTAGTGGGAGCGTACGTGTATTCTAGTTTTTTTCCCCCTTGTAGACCGTTTTATTCGACTTGGGATTTGAGGGATCGAGTGTAGTATTCGGATAAAATTGTTGAGGAACCGTCGGCCATGAAGGCCAGTCGGTGAGCGACACCTGAGACAAGCGTAGAATCGTAAGAACAATGCATGAACAACAAGAATGAATAAGAGATAGAACACGAGATGTAGGGGACTCTCGCTTCTCTTTATTCCTTCATCCATCGATCAATCAATTACAATGAATAGCACCCCTATTTATAGGCTACGACCCTTCTAGGGTTTGGGATGAGGAGCCCACCTTGGGCAGGACTCCGGCCCTGACCCGGCTTCCCAACACTCCCTTGGGCACTCATCCTTCATGTCCATGTCTCGTCAAAACTCCATAAAACCCAAAATGGGAAAAATTTGGAGAAAGAGTACATGAATCATGTTCCGTTATGTCTTTCGAATTGCCTCATTAAAACCTTAGCCGAGAAACTTCAGAAAACTCGTCAAGGGAAAAGAGTACAATCCACCCAATTTCATTTAATCTCGAGATTTGCTCTTTGGGTACTCGATCTTCGTGATCAAGCTTTAGTAATGAGTTTGTGAAGGTTCTCTCGACTCGCACTTCTAGGTCTTATCATTCCAATTCCACGCACGCACCTTTCAAAGCTAGATCTTTGGAAGTGACTTAGTGAATAAATCGCGATTCTCACATGACCTAGTATGCAAGGCTTTGATTACGTTCATCTTTTGCAATTCATGAGCATAGAAGAACTTGGGGTTGATATGCTTTGTGAGAGGATTCTTCACAATAACCCATCCGCACTTGTGCAACACAAGCCGCATTATCTACATTGATAATAGTGGGGTTGGTGCGGTGTTCAATCCACATAATCGCTAGATGTAGTGAATCATCCGAAGCCAAGTACATTCTCGTGAGGCCTCATACAATGCTATTATTTCGAGTGGTTCGTCGGGTCGATACAAGACTCGCTTAGACGATTTTCATGGAATTGCAGCCCACCACATATGAATTCATAGCATGTTTGCAATTTGGTGTATCACGGGTCCTACAGTACCCATCATCCGCATTGCCATTCATAGTTAAGTCTTGATTCTTTCAGAGAATAGACCAAGTTCTTTGCTTCTTTGGAGGTATCGGAAGATGTCCTTTATTTCCGCCAATGCTTTTGGTAGGTTCCGTACTATACCTTGCTAATAGGTTCACGGCAAATGCAATGTCCGTTCTAGTACAGCTTTGTTTAATACATGAGTGTTTCTATTACACTTAAGTGTGGGAATTCGGTCCCGGACTTCTCTCCTCTTCTTTAGGTCCTGTATGAGTCTTTGTCTTGTCTGCAAAGATCTTTCGACCATTGGCACTTTCAAAGGGTATGCCTTTGCCAAGTCGAACCTTTCTAACACCTTCCGAGTGTAGGTGATGATGCAATAATGTTCCTTCAAGGGCATGCTCAAACCGCAAGCCTAAGCAATATTTGGTTTTACCCAAACCTTTCATTTGCACTCCAACCTGTAAGAGTTTGCTTTCTTAATATCCTTGAGGTTCCGATAATATTCAGATCATCTTCATACACCGAGATTATACAAAATCCATTCAGGATCGTCGTATAAATACACGTAGATTATTCTCATTGTTTGTGTAGCCTTTCTTGCATAGAAAGTCGCTCAAGCGATTATACCACATTCTCGCTGATTGCTTAAGTTCGTACAATGACTTTCTCGAGTTTCACATCGTATATATTTCTATTTGCTCTATTTTGGTTGGAGATGATGATACATTGGTATCTTTATATAAATGTCCGAATCCAATATTTCATAAAGGTATCTTTGGTACCTATCCATCAATTTCACTTCTAACTTCAAGTTCATCGCCATTGAGATAAATATTTAAAGGGGTTCCGCCCATGACCGTGGAATATGTTTCTTCATAATCATCTTCGGATGTTCGGTGAAAACTTGTGCAACAAGCCTTGCTTCTTTTATTTTCTTTCGAACAAATACCCACTTATACCCTACGGGTGCACAGGGGAGACGCGGCTTATGTGCCCAAACGTCTTTCTTTATTCGGAGAGAATAATACAGCTTCTATTGCCTTCTCTCAATCTTCTCAATCTGATCTTTTCTTTCATTCAATGAGCGATGTGCTCGAATCAAGATTGATGATTGTGGCAAGTTTCTTTGCAAAGTAAATATCAACATTGGTCGTTGTCATATTCAAAGGTTCTCCGAGGTCATAAAGTTTATAACTATTTCTTCAAAGGGCGATTCTTCTAATGCTTCTACTTGCTCACCGCCGCTTCCATTGCGGGGCAAGTCCTTTAGTTTTTCGGCTCCGATGTGCGCACACATCCATGCCGATGTCTCCTTCATGGGGATGTTCACTCGTATGCCTTTTCGAAGGTTCCATACCGATGCAGTCTCAACGGCTCCTTCGTTCGGGCACTTGGTGATCGGCCGTGTCAAGTCCGTCTTATCCTTTTTCACCAGCGCCCCGCTACTTCGGATTCGAGGGACCGGAGTTCTCGTCCTTTTGTTCTGAGGCCTCTGGACGGGATTAGGGATACCTTCAATGGTATTTCAACCCTCTCCGGTGCATTGCTTGCAGGCAAATGCTACTTATTCACGCTCTTCAAATCACTAAAGTAGTCTCGCAGTTGATTCGCTAATACTTGCAAATCAATTATCTTCTGGACTTCAATTGTCTTCTAAACTTCAATTCAATTGTCTTCTGGACTGCAATTATCTTCTGGACTTCTCTATTTGCTTTACTAGTGCGCGGGTCATATGCATAGATTTCAATTATCTTTCGGATTTCAATTGTCTTCTAGACTTCAATTGTTTCGACATTATTATCAAGGGTTGATTTCTCCCCTAATGACGGAAACTAACCTCATCTAATGTACTATCGAATCGGGCATTATACAAATCTCCATCATATGGTCCAAATACTTGATTATGGATGTTGTCTCATAGCCAACGATATCCCGATTTTCGAGAAGACCCATTTCGGTTCATTGGTGGTGGTATAGGTATATAACCCTTGCAACCAAACTGCGAAGATGAGGAATTTTCAATCTCGACCCTTGCGCTAGTTGAATAGCTGGATGGATGTTATAGGCCGATGGTCTAAAATTGATGAGAGCTGCTACGAGCAGGACTGCGTGTCCCCAACATATAGTTGGTAAATTACAATTCTTCAAAGTTCTGCTAGTCCATTCTGGGTGCGGATGTGCGGTATAGAATGCTCAACTTTAATTCCCATTTTCATACAATAATCATCAGATGCCTTCGGAGTACATTATCCGGCGTTGTCCATTCAGATAGACTTCACGTGATGATCAGGGAAATTATTTTTCAATTGTTAATTATCTGCAAGATTTAGCTTTGCACAAGCATAGTTTCTCATAGACAATAAACATACGTGCGACCATTCCGAGGAAGCATCGATGAGCACCATAAAATACCTAAATGACCCTTACAGGGGCTGTATAGGACTGCAAAAGTCTCCCTAGATACGGTCCAGGAATGCAGGGACTTCATCCTTCGCTTTCAGAGCAAAAGGTCTAATAATTAATTTCTTGGTGGCACATGCGGGGCACACAAAATCTTCCAGATTCAGGAAATTCTTTATATTCATATTATGTCCCTGTGAATTGTTAATTATATCTCTCATTAGCCTAAGACCTAGGCGGCATAATCTATCATGCCAGAGATAGAAAAGTTCTGAGCTTCTAAAATCGTTTTTCAAGGCAGTATAGGCTGCAGGTGCCTTAATATTAGTGTAGTATAGCCCAGTTTCATATGAAGGAAGACATTCTAATGCCACTTTTCACTTTCTTCATACTTTGTAGTGAGCAGGTATTCTGTACCATACTCTTCGTTAGTCTCTACATGGAAACCAAGAAGCAAATATTCTTGAGAGTTCTAGTCGATTCTGGTACAACAAGTCTTCTTCAATGACCAAAGTTGTGCCCATTGGGAGTATAATTATGGCCCTTCCCGAGCCTATTATACAAGTATCACGTCTGCGATTGTCGTGAAGACTACCAAAGATTCTTGCCGATTGACCAAAATTTTCATTTCTCTCGGGATGGTATTCACAGCCGCTACCGCTAAGCACACTTCCTCCATAGGCGCCACACGCGTTCTAATATAATGTACTTTATTAATATGTAGCAGAAAGCAAGCAACACATAAATAAAATACTTCAAATATCATAACATAACTTGCTATTATAAAGACGGAAAAATAAGCCTTACATGACTCATAATAAGAATTTAATGCTTTGCTCTGCTAGAGCTTGCAACCATTATTCAATAATTAAAGGTTCTGCTTCAATTACAAACTGCAAGTTTCTATAAAAGATCCAAGTGCAATGCGTGCGCTAGATCTAATAGGCGAAGTATTTAGGAACTTCTGCCTCAATCGGCTCCATGCGCGATCTTCTCCTCTTGGCGACTACTTACGCGCGCACGCGATGTCCAAAGGAGGGATGATGGGGGCTGCTATCGGGATGTCCACATTCATAAGTGTAACTAATGGATGTGAATCCTCTGTGCTTGCAATGGCGAGGTGTGCCTCATGCTATCATTTGCCCTTTTTTTTTAGACTGGAAAGCATCAATAACGTGCGACGCACTACCTTACCCTTCTTGCTCCTCTCATTCGTGAGAGGCTTCATCACCTTGTACCCGCTAGCAGTGGCTTCATGGCCAACATTGCTATTAGGTGGCTGCGAGATGTAGTTCTTTCTGAGAACATCATCATGAGTTTTCGCAACTTGCATGATATCAATTAATTCGACATACTGCATGTAGCCGTCTTGACAGTAGTTGCGCGCAGATTGCACCGCATTCAGGTAAAAGGTAGAAAATCTTCTCCATCTTTTGCTCATCTGTGATTACATTACCACAGAATTGAAGACTGATACAAATTTTATACAAAATCGCCATCTTTGGTCGGGTTCTTCAATTCTCGATTCGTGATGCCAGTCATCTTCATATTCATGCCAAAATTCATAAGATTACTGCTGGTAATTTGCGTAAGATGGTTGCAAAATTCTAATAATGCTCTTCGATCTCCTGGTTCGTGATCCCGTATTTTTCTATGCATTTTTCATGATTTACTGCTATTTCCAGTGATTAAAAGTAATATAAACAATCACAGATAATCAAAACAGTAAATGCGGTAAATAGATTGCATAGAAATAACAATAACAAGGATAAACATGCTTCAAAAGTTCAAAATATGCAAAAATTTGGATTCCCGAGGCCCTTTTTTGCTGGAAAATGACTTTTCGGCGAAATCTGCAATTTTACGGGGGTTAAAACACGCAATCTCTGTTCTGAGAGAAAATTCGCGTAATATGCAACTTCCTAGGGGGTTATTCTGCAAGAATTTATTTACCCACAAAAATCCTCGTAATTGTTCAGAAGTACGAGGTTTTATATGCAAATTTTCAGTTCAGAGAAAATTTATTACGTTATTTCAGGAAAACCCGAGGGCATTTGTGCAAAATCCCAAATTTCTTTTTCTATTCCTCCTTTTTTTTTTCTCACGTATGGGCCTTTTGCTTTGGGCCGATTCATTCTTTCAGGCATTGGCCCTTTGTTTTTTTTCTTGTCCCGTGTTCTATTGCCTCCACTGGATTTCCTTTAGATCGGCCCACCCAATTTCTTTCGGCCCATCAGAGCCAGCCGGCTTTGGCCTGCTTTGCTAGACGAAAGGGGCAGCACAGAGGGGATTAGGTTTTCCCGACCTGTGCTGTGTGGCGGCGGCACAAAATTCATGGGAGTCGGCGTTCGGTTCGGTCTAGCCGGCCAGTACGACGGCGTATGGGGCGATCGCGAGCGCGTGAAGCGGCCGGTGCAAGCGGCTTCAGGCCAGTGAGGAAGCACGGCCGAGCAGCGGAATGACACACGGTGCGGACGAGCGCCGGCGTCAGCAAGCATGCGGCGCGCGCATGCCATGCGGCGAGTGCCGTAGCGCGACGGTAGGAGGTAGGCGCGGCTGTGCACGCATGGGCTGTGCGGGACGCGAGGCGGCCGTCATACGGGCGTCGGAGGAGCACGACCACGCGCGGGTGGCGCGGCGCGCTGGGCTGGAGGTCGCACAGCGGCGACGCACGAGGCCGAGGCCGCCGCGGCGACGACGGGGCGCATGATGCTGCGCGTGGCGCGCGCTACAAACGGCGGCAACGTGGAGGCGCAGCTGCACGCTTCATGCCGTCGCCGCGGTGCATGCAGTGGCGTCGATTTTTTTTTCGAGTTTACTATTCATACAAATGTATACGATGCAATGTAATGTAGTACGAGATTGCAACGGAGGCGCGGCTTCATGCCGACATGTGCATGCCTGCCGCGTGCTTGCGGCGTGGCTTTGTCGTTGCCTCCATGGCGATGCGCGCTAGCGGACTATGCCGACCCAGAACGATCGCGAGGTAGTGACACCGCTGCGACGGTGCCGTGCACATGGTGCCTTTCATGCAATTGCATATATAACCTACGGTACAATCATCATCTACTCTTTCATGCAACCCACCGATCGGCTTGGCCGGCGACTTCAAGTCGGCTCGCGATAGATTAGAGCGGATTTGTACCGTAGGAAACCAATCTAGAAAGCAACAATTGCAGAATTGAAAGCGATCTAGAAAAACGATTCAATCTACGGCGCCGCTCATCGACGGTTACCTTTTCGATGCGAGGAGAGTCGATCGTCGCGATAACGTGTTGAGGAACCGTCGCCGGCGAGTCGGTCGGCGATTACCTCGTAGACAAGCGTAGAATCGTAAGAACAATGCATGAACAACAAGAATGTAATAAGAGATAGAACACGAGATGTAGGGGACTTCTTGCTTCTCTTTATTCCTTCATCCATCGATCAATCAATTACAATGAATAGCACCCCCTATTTATAGGCTACGACCCTTCTAGGGTTTGGGATGAGGAGCCCACCTTGGGCCAGGACTCCCGGTCCTGGACCCGGTTTCCCAACAAAAATAATACCGGGCTTGTGTCCACGCCGCCGAACCGGGAATTTCACTATTTCAGCACACGTAATGATGCGGCTTCAAGAAAGAAAAAAGGTTGCGCTTTGGCCACTAAAACACTTAAAGCGGCCCTTTTTCGTGCGAAAATAGAATCGCGCGTGCTTATCTTCGACTTATCTTGGTTGTAGAGTTTCTCTACGAGAAGCAGGGACAATGCATGTACTTTCAGAAGTGTTTACCAAGAAAAACAGTTTTTTTTTTCTAGGATAAATAAGGTGTTTATTTTATAGTATTGATACTTAATTAGGCATCGGTGCTTATTATATCTAGTTAATAGATAATATAACATTTAAGTACTTACAAAAGAGATAATTGCATTGTAGGTAGTGATTTTTACATAGGTGCTTGATGACGTGGCTATATTTTCTCTCTTTAAACACTTATGTATAAACATCTTGTATTGTACATGCTCTAAAAGGACAAGTAACCAATTGACAATCCTTCGATGACATCATTTGGTGGGTGAGTAGTGCTTTCATGTGGACGATTTGTGTATGGCAAGGGTATACACACAAGTTCGGTTTGGAGATCAATTTAAAATACAGGCGAAACGTACATACATTCTATGCAACAACGTGCACAACATGATACGCTCAATAAAGAAGCCCATCACATATCGCCTTGTTGACAAAAGCAAATAGGTCGATGCATCGCTTGCTTAGAATGTGTTAATTCTAAGTTATAACTCTTTTCTTATCTTAACTAATAAAGATTGGACTTTACCTTCGCGCAGCGGGGCTAATCGTCCCACCCCACCTACGTATGATTAAAATCGGGTTTTATTCTCGTGTTTTCTGTGCTCCCCCGTTCCCCTCGCAAAAGCCTCTGCCCACCATCTCCCATCCAACCGTCACCTCGCCCGCGTCGCCTACCTCCTCCCCTTCGCCTGCATCGTCATACATAGTCGCCCGCCACGATGCTGCCAACTCCTATCGCCTTGGCGACGCTATACCCCGTCGCAGTCGCCGCTGCCGTACTTCATCCACTCTCGTCCCTTCCATTACCCCAAATCCCCTAGCCCTTTGCTCCTCCCTGAGCCGGCCTGACCCCATGATGCTGCGCCGCTACATGCCGGTCGTCACCTCCTCCGGAGAGCTTATACAACCGCCATCATTTCCTTCAACCTCGCTCCGATGCCCTCTCCCCATTCCTTACCTTCCTCCCCTCTTCCCCACTTGGGAATGCCTGGAACGATCGCGCCTTCGTCACGCTTCCCGTGTTGGTCGGTGCCTTCATCCCCACCCTTCGCCCAACCCAGAGGTTCTTTCCCACGGCCGACCGCATCACACTATGTTCCAGGACATCCCGAGCAAAAGCCCTCAGTCGATTTCACTTTTCCTCCACAGGGGCACACCGCGTCCCGTTCTTCCCCACCACCATTTCTTCTCCGATAAGCTCATCTTCGATTCCTCCCTCTTGGAGCATCTCCACACCTTCCTCTACCTTTTTTAATCACTCACTCACGCCCCTTCTTCCGCAGTGCCGCCGCATTGTGAGGCTTGCAACGCCGCCAGCCCACCTCCGTCACTGGCGCCAGCCCCAGTGAGCTCCCCTCGCCCCCATGAAGCTTGTGCTCCTCCTATGCTTCCCCATCTCCCCCTTCAGCACCGCCGCCACGCCTTCTTCCCCAAGGCCGGCTGCCTATTGCCGCCGCCACATCCCCACCGAGCGTTTCCAGCCGCGCCACCACCATCCACTGGACTCACCTCCCCCTACCGGTTCCATTTTTCCCTCCACCGTGGCCACCATCCTTCCCCTCGCCGGCGCCATGACCTCCAAGGTCGACATGGATACCTCCCCCGTTCCGTTCCCCCTTAAGCCCTCCCTTCCTCTGTCTCTCTGTGTACCCTCTTTGAATGTGGATGAGTGAATGGCAATCGGGGCCCACTTGTAAGAGACTAGCTGAAGGAGTGTGTTGTAGGGATGTTCCACTGACAATGGGACCCGCTCAGTTAGGGGGGCATTGTAAGTGGCAAAATTGAATTTAACTAAAGTAATTAAAGGACTAATGTAAGGAGGTTAATCCTAATAGTTCAAGAGTAGATAAAAATAAATAGTGGGGTAATGACATTTAATTAAAAGGCAAAGTTTAAATTAGGAACTATACCCAAGTGACAATAGCTATAATGATAATGGATTAAGATAAATCAATATATCATTATATGAAAATGTTAGTAAATGAGACACAAGTAGAATAATCAATGAGCCATAGGGTGTTAACCCTCTCAAAGTGCTTTCAATATTATGCGTACATAGCATTTTGTCCCACATAATCACATGCTGAGTTGGTTAACTAAGGTTTATTAGGCAAATGGATCCTCGTTTAGTGCTGGGTGGATCATAGTGCTTATTAGGTAACTTAGGGTGTAGCTACTCATCGCAAGTAGTTTAACAAACTAAGGTTGATAGAGGATGACAATGATAGTATGTTAACAACATGTGGACCCCTCCCCTTATCTGATTAATAACAATAGGCAGTTAGTTACTAAGTTTGTCGCTAAGTTAGGCGCGTAGCGGGGGCAATCGTCCCACCCACCCCACGTACGACTAAAGTCGGGTTTCTCCTCGCGTTTTCTGCGGTCTCCCGTTCCCCTCGCAGAAGCCTCCGCCCGCCTCCTCCCCTACGACCGTCGCCTCGCCTGCGCCACCCACCTCCTCCCCTTCGCCCGCGCCACCCTCGCCACCACCATCACCGCCTAGGACAGAATTTGATAGCCATTTATGGTTTTTATAAATGTGTTGCATTTTTTTTTTGTATTTTTTCATACATCTAATTCTTATAATCTAACTGTTGCAAGGAATTATTCATAAAGTATTCTCACATTACACTTTCATATTTACTAGCTTTAATATAGATTGCAATAATAATTTACCAAATGGAATGGATTTCCTGATTTAGTTATAAATATTATTTCTTCATTTATCAAACTGGATAAAGATTGTGATGACAATTGTCAACCAACCTGTAATCTGTAGTTTGTTTACCTTTTTCCTGAACTATGAAATAGACTCAATAAATGTACTTCAAACTTTCAATGGTCATTGTGCGAAAACACAGAGTTATAAACATGCGGTGTTCACCTTGTTTTGTGCCTCCGTACTGCTCCAACAGGTAGTGCATGATATTTGGACTCTTCATTGATTAATGGATCTCTGCATGCTCCCCACAGAATCTAATAGGAAGGCATTAATCAACAGGCAAGTACTACCACGTATCCATTTCCTTTTGAGAATGAATATTGAAACTTGACTTTTCTTTCGAGTTGATTGTAAACTCACATTTGGATCTGAGATTCATCTGAGCTAACTAAACTTCTTTTAACAAGATAACAATTTTGGCTGAATTTTCTTTGGCATTTTAAAGATTTCTTTTAGGATTTGATGAGACTTGCGATGCGCGTTGTATCTTGTATGTAAAACACATGCTACTGAATTCAGTCACATTGGGTTTGTATGCACTATTCATTTGTTAACTACTTGAAATCGTGAGAACTAAGAGCTACTTTGGGTTTAGGGTGGAAGAAGGTGGCCGCCGACGCGTAGCCCTCTTCCTTACCGGCTGGCAATGGCTCGAAGTGGGTAGCACATCGGGGATGGAAGTCGACACCAACTTCAACTTCCAAAGGTAAACAATCCGTGAGCTCTAAATTTTAATTTATAGGTAGTAGTAGCAGTAGGTGATACAATAGGCGGAGTTAATGCTTATGTTTAATTGTCGGGGCCCCCAAGTAAACAAACAACCCCTGGGACCCTCTGTGCACACTGAGCTAGTCCCATGATCAGTAGCTAGCCCGCACAGGTTTCAACATAGATGTAATCAAAACCAAACGACAAACTTAAGGTAAAGTAGGCAAATTAACTTATATTAATAGAGAACCTTACGGTCAAGATTGTTACAGAAGTCGCCATCACGGAATTACAAAAAACGACAACAGGAACACTTGCAGTGGATCGACAAAAGCGTGCAGAGCCATCCGACAAGCCCACAGGCTATCGAGTGGAGGATGTCCCCTAGAAGGCCTGGTCTTCAAAGGACTCCTCTTCAAAGAGGTTGGAACACCCTTGGTCTTCTTCGGCCACCGCTGCTCAAACAAAGGGCTTAAAGCTGTGAGTACGTTGAAAGTACTCAGCAAGTCGCAGGGAACAAGTATGCAATTAATATTTATGCAGGGCTTGACAAAAGAGAGCTTTAGGGTTAGTTTGCATAATAGCAACATTGACAGGAAATATCATAAGTAGATTGCAAAGCTTAAGTTAAAGGAGTAATACATAAGTAATAGTTCTTTTTGAAGGAGGTCGTGAGCACCCTGCTCACTCCCAGGACCACTCCCAAGAGGTCGGGTCGCACCAACGACCAGGACCACTCCCACGCCCAGGTCGCACCAACGACCAGGACGTTCTAAGCACCAACCACGACCACCCATTTTGAGGAAAAGCTACCCCTTGCGCGATTTCACCAGGCAATGTTCGTAACCGGGGACATGGCTATATGAATAGATTTACACTCTGCAGAGGTTGTACAGCTCTACCCACAATTCACGACCCCTCTAGCTGGTTGGGCTCCCGTCGAAACCCCTGTTCACTTTCAAAGGTAAGCAGTCTAAAGAGCGTGACAAAGCCTTTACAAAGTTGTGTTCTAGCTTGGTTCTGCCCACTAAGGTTTCACCATCATAGCCCCTTTTGCGCCATATGAATTAGCACACACCACTACAACAGAACCAAACCATCACATTGCTAATTAGTTGGCCCAGACCAACCCATAAATGATCAAGTGGTTGCACAGTATACCCGAATCAAAAGAACACAAAGTTAAGTCCTTAGACCACTCAGGCAAGATGTCAGAACCCGGGATTATTATCTCAGATCCTCTGTGCATTTCTGAACTAGTCCCATGATCAGTAGCTAGTTCACACAGTAAACAAGTATGGTAACAAATTCATATCACAACTTTATTAATAAGCAACATAGTTTATTACAAAAGAGGCTTACAGCCCACATAAAGAACACAGCAGAAGACGAAGAAGTAGTAGGGTCCAGTTAATCTGCCACAGGCAATCGACTGGGGAAGCGGCCTAGTCGTTGAGGTCCACATCGGTAGCAAAGTCCTTCTCCTCTGAAATTTTGTTTGCATAAAGCAAGTATGAGCACAACTTCCGTGCTCGCAAGTTACACCCGTCAAGTAACAGAATGACATGCATATATGGATGTAACAAGGATGGCTTATGGGTTGATTTGCATAAAGCAGCATTTTCTTTAAATACTTGTACTAAGTTCCAAAGCAGTTATT
Source organism: Ampelocalamus luodianensis (assembly GCA_036346255.1). Taxonomy (NCBI): domain Eukaryota; kingdom Viridiplantae; phylum Streptophyta; class Magnoliopsida; order Poales; family Poaceae; genus Ampelocalamus; species Ampelocalamus luodianensis. The sequence continues at coordinate 16,157,945 of CM070622.1, read as the reverse complement.
TTATATCTACAAATCATTTTATAAATTCTCAACTTTATAATCAGATAACATTCACACATGAATGGTGAAGGATACCCTCCTATCACATGGCTCTCTGCCCAAGTCCCATGTGGATAAACCAGTTTGAAGAAGTCTTTTTCAAACAAAACCAAAGTCTAACTTTGAGCAGTTCTGCTAGCATGTCCGTGACCGTGGACACGGCTATTCGAATAGTTTTACACTCTGCAGAGGTTGTACAGCTTTACCCACAAGACACGACTTCTCTAGTTTGTTCGACATCCGTCGATACCACCACTTACTACCTTAGGTAAGCAGTGACAAGGCTTTTACAAAGCGCCATTCCACCGCAGTCTACCCTCACTAAGGTTTCGCTTCCATTGGCTACAACCTTTCGGAAGCCCCCTCTTGTGCCAGGTGGGGGAACATAGTCATGAAAGACAACCCACCGCAACAGTTGGGTCGACCGCAATGGAACTTTGCAAATTAGTCAGCCAGGTCCCGACCCATACTAGGGACATGTGGTGGTACGGTATGGCTTAGCATCATACACCCGAAAACCGGTCCTTAACTGACCTGGGCAACTTTCCATCAAAACCCATGGGCCTCAACCATACCCGATTGAGCCCGTGCATAAACTTACACCCACCAAACATCCATTATGCCAAAGTCCAAACCATTTTCATTTATTTCCTTTTTCAAAGTCATAAACTTCCATAATATACCGATGTCATGGAAACCATCTAAACAACAATTGATTTCTGGCAGAAATTCCCCAAAATAAACAGGTTTGGTCTATCAGCATGGCTAAGCATATGATTATTTTAGTATTATTTTGTCCAATGGTAACAAGGTATTCACGTTCAATATTCAAATTGGCCATACAAGAAAAATTAAAATAACTAGGAAATTAAAACAGGGAATTAAAATAATTGTATTAACATATGCATGCAGTAATAATTTAAAACATAATATAAATAATTTGAAATAGTGGGATCAATATGATCAAGGGTATAACTTGCCTTGATTGATGAGGTGACGTTGTTTTTCTTAACTGATCACCTTAATAGAACGTCTGGTGTTGAGGTGACGTTGTTTTTCTTAACAAGTCACCTAGTACTCACAAGTACTATCTTCATGTAGTCCAAGTGTACGATCACGATGATCATACAGTCAAAATCAATCCTCTTATGTTGCTCTTCAATCGGCGTCGAAATTTGATTCTCCGAAGTCGTCGAAATCTAATCGTGAAAATATGATAAATTCAACTCAAATTCAAATAAATTCAAAAAGACAGATAAAATTAACTCCAAATAGAAATATTTTGATTTAGTTAGCTAGGTAATAATTTTATATGAATTTACAAATTTGAATGGACTAAATCGGAGCTGGGGTTCAAAAGATATGAATTTTAGAAGTTTGGAATTACATGGAATAATGAATTAGGGTTTAAAGGAATTATTGATCAAATGAACTCAAAATTAAATAATTTTGGTTTAGATGGCTAGATCTTAATTTTATAGGAATTTAGGAATTTGAATCGACGAAATCGGAGTTCGTATGAGGGAGAACGAACCCCGGGAAGTTCTAAATATCAAAAACCCTAATTTTCAGATTTTATTGAATTTCTTGAATTATTTTTCTAAAGGAAAATCGATATATTGCATCGGATGACGTCAGCCCTCGGGATTTTCAATTTCCCGGCCGAATTATTTTTTAAAAGAAAAATCAATTCTTTCACTGACATGTGGGCCCCCAAGTCAATGGGCTGGGTCCATAGGTGGGTCAACGTCCACGGTGGACTCGGTCCATAGCTACAGTGAACGGGGTAAAAGGGTGCGATTATGTGCGGTGTGACGTGGCGCCACGCAGGCAGAAAAGGGTGATGTGGCCGCGACGTGGTGGTGAGGTGGCGCCATGGTGGCAGCCACGTGGCTGGGCCACGTAAGTGCCGACGGGGGCGGCGCTCGGGGCCCGATGGCTCCGGCGAACGGCGGCACAACGACGGCCGGCGAGGGCACCAACAGATGCGGGAGGATGCGGGGATCACAGGGCTCACCTCGTTGGCGGTTGGGTGCGAGGTGGTGGGCGGCGGCGGCGGCGCGCGGCGGGTTGGGTTGGCGGTCGAGGCGACGCGGTGGTTCAGGAGGTGCTCCGGCGAAGGCGGCGCGAGCACCGGCTCGGCGGAGGTGCGGCGAAGCCGATGGAGTGGTCGGAGTGGACGCGGCGGCGATGGTCGCGACGCTAGAGGCGGCGAAGTGCAGCTCGGCCGGCGGTGAGGAAAACCTCATTTGCGGCCGAACGGAAGCGAGGAAGGAGGAGTGGGCGGTGGGAGTAGGTTGAGGGACTCCGGGGGCACCTCGTGCTCCCTTTTATAGGGGCAGAGGGGTCTGGGAGGAGGAGATCGGCGGCGGGGATCGCGGTGGTGACGGGCGGTCTCGGCGATTACGACCGCGAGAGAGGGGAAAGTGGCCGGGAGGAGGGGCGGCGAGATCAGGGGAGTTAATGCGCGTGACCGCACTGGGAAAGGAGGCGGGGATCGCGGCGGTGATGAGCTCCTTGCGCGCGGTAATGGCGGCGTTGGGCGCGGCCGGGCGGAGAAGAAACGGGGAAGGAAGAAGGGGTCGCGGCCGTTGGATTCGCATCGGACGGCGTGGGGGAGATAGGTGGCGTGGGGGATGGATGGCCGAGTGATTGAAATCACCAGTGTCCCTTGCAAAGTCATTGGTGGGTGATATAATGTTGATGTCCCAGCTTCAACTGTCCTACGCTTCCTGACACTTCATACTTTTTTTCGTGATTACAAAGAAGACGCATACGTACACACTACCACGCATGCATTCAACACACGCACACATGCGAGTGTGTCCTTAGCACACGTCCAAACAGACGGATGTCGAGGATACATCCGCAACCTCACAAATCCGTACTGAAGCGTACTCGCGTGTGCATAATAGGTGGCACCAGGAATTTGAACTCTGGTGGATAGAGTCGTACACCTACAACTTCACCACACCATCAAGCGGTGGTTCTCGTGGCACTTCATACTAAGTATTTACCATTTTTTGCATGGATGGAAACTGAACTTCGGTCATAAGCCAGATTGACAAAGTGTCACGCAACTAGACTATGGTACAAATATTTGAAAATCATTTTCTTATAAATGTTGATGCAATGGTATTCATAAGTACATGTTATTTATCTAAAGAAAAAATATATACTTTTATTTATTATATAATTAACTAGGGCTCCATGGTGTCTCGCCAAGTGAAACCGAAATGCAAACCACATATACCTTTTTATGAATGTTTGATTTGTAGGTATATGCTGATATATACATATAAATAAATAAATATTTGGATTTGGATTTTTTTTCCGAATGTATGCATTTTATTTGAATTGTTATAGGAGTAAATGGGTAAATACATTGAAACTGAAAGTTTCAAAAATATACTCAAATTTCTTTTGAAACCATGGCGCTTGGGCCCGTTTCGGCGTATTTACTAACATATAATTCCATTATATGATAAACCCCTTCTTTTTAAGGAAAATAACCATTTGACCCCTGAAGTATCGTGTTCCACGCACTTAACCCCCTGAACTAAAAAACCGGTCTTTTGACACCCTCACGTTGCAAAACCAGTGCACTTTACCCCCAAGGTTGTTTTGCTCAGTGGTATTGCTTGCGTGGCACTAAGTCAGCCCAGTTTTTGCCACCGTGGCAACTACATGGCGATCACTCACCATCACTATCTACACCATCCAAAATGCATCGAAATCCGTACGCCTCTCCCCCATCCATTTCTCTTCCTTCCCTCTCCCCTCCCCTCCCAGCTTTGTCCAGATCTGGCGGCGTGAGTCTGGATGGAGCCGACGGTGGCGTGGCTCGACGGTACAGACGACAACGACGATGAAATTCGACGGTTGAAAGTATCTAGGCCCTCAGAATTGATTTGGGTAGTTAATGTCAACATTGTGTTAAGGGACTAATATGTGTGCTAAGATATGTTAAAGGTTAAAGTTCCGATGACTGGTTGATGACAAGGATTTTGGTAATATGAATATCGTGAAAGATCAACCTGGATCAAGACATAGGTATTGTATAGCCCAATGACTCTTTTATAGTTTTTGTTAGTCTCGGTATTTTGGAGACAAGAATGAGTTTATAGGATAAACACCATACTATAAAGAGGGGTCATAGCTAGTAGCTTGAGAAACTATTTTTGTGCCATAATGATCAACTAGGATTCATGCATTGCCTTAATTTAAGCTTCTGGAAAATTGTTTTGAAAATCGGTATGACCTGCGGTACTACCGCAAGTCGATAGCACCGATATTTACATGCTGGTACGTATTTTTCGGGAGCATATTTTTAAGTGTTGTTTGTCCTCTCTAAAAATCGGAACAACTGCATTTCAATTGCGGTACGACCGCAGTTCGGTAGTACCAATATTTATATGGCGGTACATAAATAACAGAAGAGTGGTTTTGGGAGTTCTAATCTCTCTTAAGAATCAGTATGACCACATATTCTGAGCAGTACTACTGGAGTGCGATAGTACTGATATTTTATTGGCATTATTTTTCTAGAGAAGGTATTTTTCTGAGGTTCTTGATCTCTCGAAATCAGTAGTTTCGCTCTAGCCGAGCGGTAGTACCGCGAAGTGGTACTACCGATTTCTTGTTGGCGGTAGTACCACAACTTTATTTTGTAACGTCTAATTCAGAGCATTAAATGCCACTGTTCTGACTGTTATACCGAAAATCGGTAGTACCGGGCTTTCAACAACGGTACTACCGCAAATCCTGATTTTCTCAAGAAAGTGGTTGTAACTGCTAGATTTTGTGGCGGGGGTTATAATTACACCCCCACTTGCACCAAGCTCACTAGTTCTAAGCTGCATTGAATACACTTAAGTTTCTTGTGCTCTCTTTTCTACTCATTTGCATTGAATCCAATTTTTCAGGTAGTTGAGAGCTATTAAGTGCTGACGAGGATCTGATAATCCTCATTTTATTATTTATCCTTAATCGTACAATATGGGTAAATATGACGTCACACGGTATACCCCTTACTGTTGTAACGGAGAAGTTAGCCAGGTGGTCATAAGTTCTTCTACGACCACCCCCATAGTCGTAAGCATTTCTACGATTACCATGTAATCGTAAGTTCTCATACGATTACATTCGGTTGTAAGTCTTTCTACAACCAGTATCAAGTCGTAAGCTTTTCTACGACTACACCCTGGTCGTAAGTCCTGCTACGATCCTGCTACGACCAGTCCTGCCACGACTTCTCCACAAATAACTGGGTCCACTCGCCAGTAGGCCCTATTAATTGTGAGATCTGAGCAGTCAAAATATGTAGTTATACCTGGAATAACTACAGATAACTAATCATTATCTCTGATTGATAACCGTCAGGTAACGTGGGGAGGTTACTACTCCGGTAATTACTCTCATTATTGCGTAATGATGAACGCCTCCTGACCCGGAACGACAACCGCCTCCATGGTATACTATAAATAGGCATCTTTTAGAGGTAATGGAGAGAGGCTTTTGGGAGGAGGAAAAAGGGCACAATTCTTTTCCTTGATTGTAACCAGGATACCAAATACAACACACACAAGATTAGGGTTGTTATTATCGCTAGAGAAGGCCCGAACCTGTATAAAAATTCCCGTGTCTCATTTGTTTGTGTGATCGATTGTGGAGACCCCCCGAATCAAATAATCTTTACGTAAGTTCGGTTCTAAAACACCGACAAGTGCATTGCATCATTAATTGATCATCTTAGGCACTTGATAGTCTTCAAGCGAGCGCTATGATTTGTTACTCTTGGTGTTTGCCAGCACCTAGACGGTTTGAAGAAGAAGTTGCACGGAGATCACTTCAAGGAAGATTGTGAAGTGGCCCAGCAAGAAATTGTGATTCGTGTTGAGCTCACCAACTCTCGAGTGGAGAAAGAGCAACTCTAGTGATTGAAGATTGAGTCTTAATTCGTGGAGCCGACTTGATTTATTCAAGCTTTTTCAACGTAGACTAGTGAAGACCGGCAAGTCTTCGATACCACGAAAAAAACTCTGTTGTCTCCATTATGGTTTAATATTGTCTTTATTTTTGTCGCATTTACTTTTCTAGCAATTTAATTGTGTAGAATTACTTAGCTAGAATTGTATCTAGTTTAAATATAATTCATAATTATCTTGTTTAGCCTAGTATTTTCTTCTCTACCATTGTGTTAGGAAACTTTGTTAAGACAATCTTTGTTTAAAATTGTTAATTAGTTGAAAAAGTTTTAAAACCTTCTATTCACCCCTCTAGTCGGTTATCCTTGGTCCTACAACGGCGCGACTTGGTGCGGAGGATTGTGATGAAGCTCGGCGGCCACGCGAGCACCTATTTCTGGCCCCACTAGAGCGCTTATCGTGGCCGGCTCTGCCGTTCGGGACGTATATGGTGGAGCTCAGGGAGGTGGGTCGGGGATAGTCGGAGGAGGGCCGTAGTGGTGGCTGTGGTCGCGTGCCGGGCTCTGAGTCGTGGATGAGGACGGCGGGGCCAGGGCCGGTGGCACCGACTGCGGAGCACAAGCGCGCAGTTTGGGTCCCAGCGAAGTGGCGGCCATGAAGGACACCATGCGCGAGCTGTTAGTGGCGACGTCCAGGTCATCGTCATCCTTGCGTGATCTAGGCGCAGAGAGCCGAGCCCGCATCGACGAGGTGCTTGAGCCCGCGGAGAAGATGGAAAATAGATGTCCACGAGGGAGAGCGAATCTGGCCACGACGCTGGCCGATCTCCGGCGGGGCACGCACGCCCCCTCCTCCGATGCTTACGGCGATGACATGAAGATAGAGCAGATCCAACAGCTCTAGCCTTCGCCACTTGCCTCGGCCTTCAGCCGTCGTTGCCCACCTGTTGTGTCGACATGTCCTCCCCATTGCCGCAACACCCGCCACCGTCTACTGAGCGCTTGACACCGTGCCTCCACCTGACATTGGTCGCACCGTTAGTGGAGAAGAGAGGGGGAGAGTGAATGGGAGTGTGAGGAGAGAGAGGAGTGTGAATCAGAATTAAATAGCCACATAGTAGCCACGGTGGCGAAGCTGGGCTGACTCAGTGCCACACAAGCAATACCACCAAGCAAAACAACCCTGGGGGTTAAGTGCATTGGTTTTGCAGTGTGAGGGTGTCAAAGGACCGATTTTTTAGTTCAGGGGGTTAAGTGCCCGAAGCACGATACTTCAGGTGGTCAAATAGCCATTTTCCACTTTTTAAAGATGGATAAAACCTTTTTTAAATTTCACTCTATAGTCTATACTATCATCACGGAATAACTACAAAGCAGCACCGCTCGGACCCATCGAATAGAAGTGTCGCTCCTTGACACAATTGATCCCAAAGAGTGCACCAAAAAAGAATTAATTCCTTATTTGCCACTGGAAGTTGGGTGCACCCTGAAATGCCATCATGAAACTGCTTCTCCCTTCATTATCATCGGATCTCAATTTTCATCCATTTTTTACCACTCCCGTCGGTCAACCATAAGTTGACTGACAAATTGTATGTGAAAAGACCAATTTACCCTTCTTGTCTTCCATTTTCTTGTTGATATGGGTTGTCACGTTGTGAAGCAAAGTCACGGTGTTACCATTAGATCAAAGCCCAAGGCTGACACTGGTTTTTTGACGATAGCAAAGAATCTCAATCCTCTCTTCATCCCTCCTTTGTCTCTCCCTACCTCTCTCCTCTCTACCCGCACCGCTCTGCACCGCCGCTCTCCTCTCTCCCCGCACTATTGTGGACCGCTAGCCTCTTCGTCTCGCGCACAGGGGCCGTCTCACCTCCATGCTCTCGCTCCTCAAACGCTGGCCGCCTTCTTTCCCAAAACCGGGCGCTCCGATCGCTGCCATCACCATTGCTCGCATGGTGCGTCTCAGATCAATCCCTTCCACCTAGAGCTTCCCTACACCTTCCTCTTCCTTCCTCAACCACTAATTTGGGGCATCGCTCTCCAGGTCGCCGCCGCCACATGGAGCTCGCTACACCGCCCTTGGCTCCCGTCGCTGGACCACCTCGGTCCTTTTCTGCTCTGACCAACCACACCAATGAGTTCCACACACCCACTAGATGTTCATCCGCTCCTCCTTTTTCGCCCTTATACCTCCCAGCACCACCGCCCCTTCTTCTCACCCAGAGTCACGCGCTGAACACCACCACGCGCGCGCCTCTATGCTGTCCAATCCACAACACCACCACCATTTGCCTCCTCATGGTCCCATAGACCCATTTTTATCACTGCTGCCACCTCCCCTGTTTTCTCTGTTCTCTCTCCCTATGTATGACAATAGGGCCCCATGTGCGGGTGGTGTGGGCGGAGGCCGGAGGTAGCCGACGCAGATGGTGGGGGCAAATGCTGAAGGGGCGGCGGTTGTTGGGGGGTGAAGGCGAGGCCGTAGGCGACACAGACGACGCGTGTGGTGTGGGAGGAGGCAACATGGGTGGTGGCACATCGCAGGTGGTGGGGGCAGTGTGAGGATGAGGAAGAAGCTTTGTGAGTGAAGGGGGGTTGAATTATGACATGTGGGGTCAGGGGTAATTTGGGTAGTTTGAGAAAAATATGACATCTTCCGAGAGGTTAACGGCAATTGGACTTAGTTTGACGGAAGTGGCAAAAAAAAGAAGATAAAAGTTAACATCGGGTGACAATAAAGAAAAGAACATTTTCGCAATAACATTTTTAGGGATGCGGTCATCTTACATGGACAAATATGGAATTATTATTATTAATAATAAATTCATCCGGAAGAGTGAAGAGGCCCAAAAGGCCAAAACCCACGCCGATTCCTCGCTCCGCATCTCCCGAGCCTTCCTCACCTTGACCAACTACACCCAACCCAGCCGACCAAATCGCCGTAGAAGGGCTCGCCATGGAGCCGGCGGCGGAGAGGAAGGAGGCCGAGCAGGAGGAGCAGCAGCAGCCATCGCACGCGCGGAGCGACGACGCACCCGCCGCTACCGCCGAGGAGGACGAGGCGGAGGCGGAGGAGAATGAGCGCCGCAACCGCGAGCTCAAGGCCGGGCTCCACCCCCTCAGGGTAAGACCCGCCGCCGCTAGATCTAACCCTTATCCCTGGTTCCCATCCCCCCAAAAGGGAAAGCTTTGCATCTCCAGTGCGCATGATAGTTGATATCAAAGAGCTGGATGTAACCTGTGTTATTTTGCTGTGCGTCCGCAGCGCAAATTCGTGCTCTGGTACACACGCCGGACGCCTGGGACGAGGTCGCAGTCGTACGAGGACAACATCAGGAAGATCGTTGACTTCAGCACTGTACGTCTCTCCGATAGAGCAGATTGCTTAGTTGTTTTGTGGGATTTCTTATTGCGGTGCAGCTGATCGATTGCTGGTGCTGTTTGGATGGCTTGTAGGTTGAGTCGTTCTGGGTTTGCTACTGCCACCTCTCGCGCCCGTCTTGCCTGCCGAGCCCCACTGACCTGCATCTTTTCAAGGAGGGCATCCGCCCCCTCTGGGAGGTATTACTCGGAACATGGTGTTGTTAGTCGTGGTTGTGCTTACTGCTTAGCGTAGTGTTAGACCTGTCCATGTTTATACTGGTTAATGGAGTTTGATTGGGCAGGATCCTGCAAATCGGAATGGTGGCAAGTGGATCATACGGTTCAAGAAGGCTGTTTCTGGTCGTTTCTGGGAGGATTTGGTGAGTAAACATGTACAGTTTATGTATTTGTGTTTTCAGGAGATCGTTCAATTCTAGGATTGATCATACCCAAACTTTTGTTGTGGTTGGTTAACCCCTCTAAATAGTACGCCCATTGCCTGAGCCCTCTTGAAGTACTACACATAGGTCTGCTTGGTTTGTGTAATGGCTCTGTTCTACCATGGGTTGGTCCATAGGTCTGCTTGGTTTGTGGAATAGCTCTTTTCTACCATGGGTTGGTCCATTGTGGGATCATTCAACGGTGGTTTTTAATTCATTGCCTGTCTTCAATTGGCATTGTGGCCATGTGGGATGTCACAGTGATGGACCAACCACTCCATTCGGCTCAAGCCAAATAAGAAGATTAGGTCTGGAGGACTGGATGATCCCATCGTCTGATCCTAGCTCCGTACCTAATCTTCTTGTTTGGTTTACTGAATGGAATGTGTTGGTCCTTCACTGTGCCATTCCTCGTGACCACAATGCCCGATAGACAATGTGGAATATGGCCATCCCATAAAAGTCATGGGATGACCTTTTGGACCTGCATAAGAGGCCATTCCTTAGCCAAACTGGCCCTAAATAGTGCATAATGTTCTGGTACTCTGGTATTTATTACTAACACAAACCTGATGCTAGTACTATCGTGACTTTCAAGTTTACAGTATGCGCTTTACATTTAGTCTATTAGCAAGTGGTATAGCATAGAACAGATTGTGACCAATCCAGAAATGAATAAGCAGCCTTCCAAATGTCCTGTGCCACAGTTACAGTAGCCTGCTTTCCTATTCATTGTTATGGGTGGGCTTGTATGCAAGCCATATGCTATAGTTTACATAGTTCTACTTAACCAGTTTACGTTATGTTTATCATTATTTAAATATTTATCATTTAATTGATTTTAGCATTACATATCTTTTTTTGTTTGAAGTTCCTTAGTCCTTACCTCTTACCTTTGATTCAGGGTATAAATGTATAATTTTTATTTGACACAACAAAATGGAAGTAAGGCGTTTAAAAATGTGAAACAAGATTAGTACCTATGGTATCCTTAGTTATTCACATGTTTGCCTCAACCGATGTTTAATGCTCAGATGTTTTTCTGCTCTATTATACTGGATTTTATTTTTAAAAAATATATTCTAAGAGACATATGTATAATTGGATATATGTATGCCTTCTGTCAGTTGCATATCCGCTCTTGATGCAAATATGCAATGTCTGTTCAACATTATATATGTTTCTCTTATTTCTTGGTATTGGCTAGACTTGTGGATTTCTCATGGTTTTCATGTTCCGGGACAGAATATGAGGTCATTTATTTTAGCTAGGAAGATGTGGGTGCCACCTTTGCTCATCCAAAGGCTAAATGAAATAGAAATGGCATAGCATTCTTTCTTGTGTTTTCCCAATGCATTTTCCATGCCTTTTGTGTTTGACATTACTCTTGTTCTCATCTCCCACCCCAACCTCTAGCTGATCTCCCCTGCTCTGTTGCAACCAGTAGGTTTTAACATTATTTTCTGCCACTATCTTGTTTGTTTATGTCATGCCTGGTTGGCATTAATGCCACGTTCGCACCATGCTCAGTTTTTCTTTGTTCCCTGGCATTCGCACCATGCTCCCATCTCCAGAAGTCATCATGAGAATGATTTCATCCTGCTAAAAGATTCTTTCAAGGTTGCAATAATGCATAGCATCGGCCATAGCCATGTAAAAAAATTACCAGAGCATATGTGGTCTTGCACAGGGGAGGCTTGTTCTTCCATTCAGTCTGTGCAATCACAAACATTCAGTTATAGTCTTGTATATGCTTTCGAATGCCTCTATCAACTTGACTGACCAAAATGTGTTCTATGGATTAAACTGGTCATGCACTTGTATGATGGTTTGGGTTTTCATTGCTTTTCCCTATTGTGTTTATATCTCCAGGTGCTGGTGCTAGTGGGTGATCAACTTGATTATAGTGATGATGTTTGTGGTGTGGTGCTCAGTGTTCGTTTTAATGAAGACATTCTAAGTGTTTGGAATCGAAATGCATCAGACCAACAGGTTTGTAACAACACTTGATGCATCTGTAGCTACGATGTTTGGAATTTCAACTGTGTTAATCACTTATCTTCTTGTGCCGTGCAGGCTGTGATGACATTAAGAGATTCAATCAAGAGGCACCTCAAGCTGCCACACGGCTATTTGATGGAGTACAAACCACATGATGCTTCACTGCGAGATAACTCATCGTACAGGAACACATGGTTGAGAGGATAAACTCAATGTTGACAAAACTAGTTATTGCCTTCTTCCGAACTATTTCCTTGTGGATTTCCAGCTCTAACTTTTCACCCCCAGCTTGCAATGAAATGAACATGTTATGTATTAAGTATGCAAACTCTTTGTTATGCTATGTACTATTCAAATGCGTGTGTGACAACGTATGATGATATTTTGCCACTATCCATGTATGGTCGACTCGTTTTAACAAGTACTTAGGTAAATCTTTACTCTGCCTTGTATATTCTGTTGGTAAATATCACAGAAGTGGTAGTAGCAGAAGTAATCCAAGATGATATGCTGTGCCGTCTGAAGCAAGGGAATTCATGTAGTGCCAAAAATCAGGATGTATGAATTGGGATTTAGCTAATCAGAATAGGAGAATCAGCAATGTAAGCTTTAGCATGCTGAATAGATAAAAATCCTTGCTCACATGACTTGATCTTTCAGATGCGACCCCTTATTCTACCTAGGAGTTCTCAGCTGAATGATGAATGGATAAACAGATAAATCATTTTAAAAAAACATTTCAGATGCGACCCCTTATTCTACCTAGGACCTCTCGCTTGTGCGTCTTGTGTCAAACCACCGTGCAGACGATAACCAACGTGCAGACGATACGGGCCATAAACCACGCCCATATGAGTATCAGAGGGTTGGTGTTCTGGATTCTATGTCTGAGAAAAAAAATGATGTTTAGAGGTAGTTTAAAAATAGATGATTTTTGCTTGGCCAGATAAACCTGAAGATGAGTTGTTTGATTAGAAGTCTGTGCTTAAAACCGATGAATAAAAAATAGAACGTTGGATCGAAGCTATCAACGGTGGATCGGAAGCCTGACACCTAGGCACTGCCACCTGCCTCTTAGGCGTTGGATTTCATGGCCTGGTAGGCAGCGCTACGTAGGAACCAACCAAGCAGTGCACAGGCAAGCTCCCGGTTGTACAGGGGTGTTTGCTTCCGGTCCTGAGCAACTTTTGCATGGCCGGCACAGGGTCTGAAGTCTTCCGCGCGAGTGCTTGGATGTTGCCGGCCGAGCTGCCTGGCTCAGGCGCAGAAATCGGACGCCTGGGAGCCAGGCCTCCAGGCAGCTTCATCTACTGTTCATTCATTTAATCTAAAAGTCTATTTTTTATTCACCAATTACAGATACAAGCTACCAACCAAACAACTTATCTTCAGGTTTACCTGACTAAGTAAAAATCATCTACTTTACAGACTACCTCTAAACATCATTTTTTTCAAACATGAAATCCAAAGCATCAAACTAAACAAACCCTACGTCTGGGCAGGCAAGTTGGTCCAGGGACCAAAGCAAACACGCTGAAGAGTATATGACCCCCTCGGCCTTGTTCCCCACGTACTTTCCCAAATCCAAATCCCGTCCTGATCAAAACATTTGAGATAATTTTCACATGATTACGGTTAGATTTTCTCTGCACAGACTGGAAGAGCCTCTCCTCCCGGACCGAACCCCGCTCTGTCCCGGTCGCGGCGCCTAGCTACCTCCTCCGCGCGGTATTATATGCGCCCGCCCAAATCTGCCTGCCTTTCCACTCCCCACCGCGGGAAACGCCACGCTAATCGAACCCCATATCCCGCTGTACAGTAGTACAACACCCAGCTCCCAAACCCCAAACCCTAGCTCCGATTCCCCATTCGGTCCCGCCCTTCTCGCTCGTTCCGATGGGCGGATCTGCTGACCCCGAACCCGCGGCGCCGACGCCGTCTCCGTCGCCGTCCCCGGCGAAGGCGTCGCCTTCGCCTTCGTCGGCGGATGCGAAGCGGCTGCGGCGGTGCGTGCAGTCGAAGCTCTTGTGGGGGCCGGCCAAGTCGGGCTGCGGCGGCGGCGGAAGAGGAGGAGGGGCAGGGGCCGTGCCCGCGGCCGAGGAGGCGGCGGAGGAGGAGGGTAGGGAGGAGCCGGAGAAGGGGAAGAAGAGGGGAAGGCCGCGGAAATCAGAGGCCGGCAGGAAGGTACATTGCCAGAATTTTGTCCGATTCGTCTGTTGTTTTGTGTCCTCTCGCTGGTTTAACACTATTTTGATTCGTTCGTTGTGTTGAATTGTGGGTGGTCCGCACGGAGAATATCGTGTTCATGTTGACAAACATAATTTTCTTCTGATCTTCGTTTTACCAAATCTAATCTGGGGAGAATCATGATAAATTAATAGCGTAATGCACCATTTTTTTTGTCCCTCTTCTGTTTGTTAGTGATGATAATTCACTTCACCTGAGATAAGGCTGTAACTCACTACATAACTAGTATCCTTCCTTGACAGGTATCTAACTTGTTTTAATCAGCTACGCACAACTTCCAATTGAACTACACTTATTAGTTTGTCAAATAGAGAGAAATTAAGAACAACACTTGATGACCCCCCCCCCCCCCACCCCATTTTGCAATTCATAGACTTTTTCTTACCGTGTTGGATTGGTTGAAGTTACCTGGTACCAGGAAAGACAAGCAGTGTCCCCGCTTTTATCGCTGATAAACAGTAGAAATATTCAATACAGAATATATGTCTACTATGTGATCAAGTTTCCCCCCTTTTGCATACTAGTTATATGCCCCTAGCTCGGTAATTTATGTGCTGGAAATTGAGCAAAAACCAAACTGTAAGGACTAGTTACAAATTTAGGCTTTTAGCGTTGGGTGCCTTTCCCCCAGGACATCCTTATCCTATACGTCTATTCCTATATGTCTTAGAGCTGCCAACTTTCCACACTTCCTAAATCAAACAGAGAATATAACCAGGGGTGGGCCCGTAATGTTTTTTGTGGAGTCAAAATAAACTCCAAAGGTGCAAGGAGTCATTGTGACAGATTAGTAAAGGTTCGTGGTGTTGTTTTTATAAAGTACAAAGGGTATTTCAAAATAACTAATGGGTTTGCTTTAGTACACATCTTTTATAAAAGTTTACAAATATTAAAGCAAAGTAGTTAATATTAAGTGATAGCAAATCTGTACCAACCTATAAAAAATAAATTAAATTGAAGATTATATATAGATATAGTCTTGAATATTAGGTAGGGGCAAACCATCGATTTGATTTATTATTTTAGGTTATGCATATTTGCCTCTATCTAATATTAACTACTTTGCTTGAAGATTCGTAAACCTTTTTAAAAAGAGGTGTACCGAAGCATACCCAAATAACTACACATAAGAGAGCTAAATGAACTCAATGTGTCAATTTTTTATCCAAGGTGTGTCCACCCTTTTTTTGAATCCATGTAATCTCTGAGAGAAAAGTTTAGAAAAGATATGTTGGACCACATTAGTTAGTTCTTTACTTTACTTTACTTTACTCCAGCACGTTTTATTCATCTATCTTCATTGCGAGGAGCTATCCAAAATTATATGAAGTAAATAAACTAAATTCGACAATAGATAAACTGCCAGACAAATGCAGCAAAGTGCACAGAGGAGAAAACCTTTGACCTTTTTCATGTATACCTTGTATCTAAGAAAGATTGATCCTTTATTCAATTTATATGCTATATATTCCATGAACTGGTACCTGTTTGTTATTCTGTTTACTTTTCTCTTATGCAAAATACTGATTTGTTTAATCAAACTTTATGTAGCCCTCTTCAAACAAAGAGATAACTGGGCTGGATCCAGGTAGCAAGGATGAAATAATTTTGGTTGGTATGTCAGCCCTGTAATTGTTCTACAATGTTATTGCCATTTCTAAAATAGTTTCCCGGCCTAGTCATTATTTTGTTATTTATTTGCTACATTGTTAATGAGAAACGATAAATAATATCATGCTGGAAATTTCGATAAATAATATCATGCTGGAAATTTCATCTCTGAATACTTGTCCTGTTGAATTTCAGATGAGAACCCTCAGAAAAAGCAGCGGAAAGGTAAGAATCAAGATGCAGCAATGAAGGCACCGAAGAGAAGGCGCTGCAAGGCGTTGGAATCTACTGATGGTTAGTTCTCTCTGTCATCTATCTGATGCTTATGTGAGTTAAAATATTATCAAATACTCCTACCTTTTAGTGTCAAATTATCACTTATGTGGTTGTTTGTTTGTTGGTTGATACTGTAAAAGTACCCTATCCTGTTGGTTTGTACTATGAAAGAAAAATATTACTTCCAAGTTTTCTGGAAGCAACTATTGAACATCAAGTATTCAGGAAGCAACTATTCAACAGCAAGTCCCAATATCACTGTTACAGAATCTGCATGTTTGACATAGTGTTCCCCTAGGCGTTAGGCGGAAGGCGGGTGGCTGCCTAGCGCCTAGCCTGCCTAGGCGGCCAATGTGCAGCCACTGAAACTAGTGGTTAGGACTTGGTTGGGGCCATGGGAACGGGAGGAGGAAGGGGAAGGAGAAGAGGTGAGGATGAAGAGGAAGTAGAGGATGGGGAAGTGGGGAGACTGGAGAGGAGTCTTACCAGGACTCCAGGAGGTGAAGCAGCTTTGTCGCCGCCGGTAGCTTCGTCTACACCGTCGTCGTCAGCAGCTTTGCTCCTCCCTTGCAACGGCTGTGCGAGGAGCAGAGAAACGAAGCATTATTGTGTGAGGCTGTGAGCTGAGGAACATGGGCTGGCCCAACACTGCAAGTTTGCTAACCCTACATAGCCGAACACAACAGCCTCTCACCTCAAGAAGAATTACACCGCCGCCATCCTCTTCTCTCTTCCCAGCGCTAGCTCCCCCACCCTCATCCCCTTCTTCCCCTTCCTCATGGCAGCGGGGAGGCGAAAACAAAAGCAGAGGCAAGGCGCAGAGAGAGAGGGAGAGAGGGAGGGAGGGAGGGAGGGGGGGGGGGGAGAGGCGCGAGATAGTGAGAAGCCAAGGCGCACCTTGGGGCTAGCGGACGAGGCGGAGCGACGGGGAGGGGTTGGAGGAGGCGCGATGGGGAGGCGTTGATGGCGACGGGACGGGGAGAGGTTGGAGGAGGAGGCACGACGGGGAAGGGTTGGAGGAGGCGGTGCAACGGGGAGACGGAGGAGGTGGCGCCAACGCGATGGGGAGGAGGCGCGGCGGGATAGGGAGGTGTTGGAGGAGGCTGGTGGTGGCGCCGACGCGATGGGTTTGGGAGCAAACGGGTGAGCCTCACATCATACCCCCACCTTTCTAACCTCTTGTCACCGCCCCGATCCGCCCAGTGTTGCCTTGGATCCGCCTTGGACGGGAGTTGACCGCCTTGGTGGGTTCAGCGCCCAGGGCGCCGATTAGCCCGGAATCACGGCTGCAGGGCTGCGCCTAGCGCCTAGACGGGCACCTAGGGGAACGCTGTTTGACATTTGAAATTAAAATGATTTCCAACTATATTGAGTGGCAAAGAGAGAAGTTTATAGGTTAAGTTGGATAATATTCAATTTGTTAGAATAGGACTCTTTTTGTATTCCTTATCTGTATATGACACCCCCCTTGTACTCCCTATATATATTGTCCATTGGGCCTCTTGAATATATGCACACAATATTCATAACATGGTATCAGAGCTAAGGCACTAACCTAGCTCCCTCCTTCTGCCGCCATTGCTGAATCGCTGCGCGCGTGGTTGCCCTTATCGACGCTGCCGCGCGTGGTTGCCTTCGCCGCCGCCGAGAAGACGCCGCCGCGTGTTGCTCGCATCTTCCGACCGAGCTCGGCCGACGCCGCCGGTCGTCGCATCGCGCCGTCGCGAGCTCGACCGACGCCGCCGGTGGCTGCCTCGTCCCCATCGCGCTCGACCACCGTTGCCCGTGTGCTCGAGCCTCGTCCACGTCGCGCTCCCCTCGACGCCACCGTCGTCCGTGTGCCCGAGCCCGTGTGCTCGAGCTCGTCGCTTCTTCGCCGCCCGTCATCGGAGTGCCGCCGCCGCCGCCGCCGCCGCTATTGAGGACTCGGGGGAACCCGAGTGCAGGCCGGGCTGTTTTAGTCGGCCTATCTGCTTTGTGAGCAGGTCGGGCTATTTTAAGTCGGCCCAAACTCAATCAAAAAAAAAAGAAAAGAAAAGAAAAGAAAAGGAAAAAACTGAAACGTCGATCTAATCGCTGCGTCGTCCAGCGCTGCCTGTTAGACTTCGTTGCCTTGGTCGCCGCGCCGTCCAGCGTCGCCTACCAATGGCTTCCGTTCCATCCGCTGCGATCCTATTCTCGAGAACAAATCTTCATGGGACAAACTACAAGTTATGGTCTTCACTTATGGAGATCACGCTCGATGGTCTCCGCCTCTGGGGACATGTCACTGGTGTTCGACCTTGTCCGCCGTCGCTGGTTCAGCCTTCTCCCAAACAGCCTGCTTCTGCATCTCCTGCAGAAGATGAGGCCGCCAAGGAGGCAGAGGCCGCTGTTGCTGCTCCTGACATTGCTGATGAGGCTTTTCAGTATGCCATAGACGCTTTTGAGCACTGGTGTGCTGATGAGGCCCGTGTTTGAGCCATCCTGGTGGTTAGCGTCAACGACTCCATCCAGCCAGACATTGTTGGTCTGCGTGTCACTCGTCAGATCTGGGAGTACTTGCGCGAGCGATACCAGCAGAGCAACGATGCTCAGTTCTTTTCGCTTTAGCGTGAGTTGGAGACGCTTCGTCAGGAGGACTCCTCCGTCGATGACTTCTTTTGAGCCCTGGCCAGCCTCTGGCGCCAGCTGGACGAGCTGGCTTCTCCGCTCTACCAGGAGTGTCATAAAGTGCAGAAGGCGGATCGTGATCGCCTTCGCCTTTATGATTTCGTCTGTCGTCTTCGCCGAGTTTGAGCTTGTCAGGGCTCAACTGCTGAGCCGCTCACCATGATCGATCGTCACTGAGGCTTTTTCGACGTTTCGTGCTGAGGAGCTTCGCCGCGGGTTAGCAACACAGTTTGTTCCGGTTGTGCTTGCTATCCCTTCTTCTTCGACTACACCGATGGTTTCTACTTCGACTACGGTTCCTCCTTAGGTGTCTGTTTCTGCTTCTGTTTTTGCACCAACTGGGGTTCAATGCAATTATTGCAAGAACTTCGGGCATGACTACCAGCGTTGTGCGGTGCGAAAGAAGCAGAACAAGGCGCGTGGACAATCCAGGGGGGGGGGCAAGGAGGACCTTCAATTGGACCTCCTGTTTTTCCTATCTTAGTTCAGACAGCCGACGATACTTCTCTGTCTGTCAGCAGTTAGGGTACTCTTTTGTCCACTGACTTTTCTGTTCTAGCTATTTCTCATGTCCCCAGCTTACCATGCAACTTCTCTCGTTGGGTCAGCTCACCGATCTTGGTGTAGGGTTGGTTTTGACTCTCACACCTGTTTTGTCCAGGATCGACAGACAGGGACAGTACTTGGGATTGACCGGCGCCGTAGGGATCGTCAGGGTCCTACATTCTTGACCGCCTCCACCTTCCGTCCACTTCAGTTGCTCCTATCACCTCTACATCCACTGCCACTACTGACACCGTCTCTGGAGTTTTTGCGCAGTAGCATCATCGTCTAGGTCACTTGCGTGGGTCTTGTCTTTCTTCATTAGTTTGTCAGGGTGTTCTTGGACGTGTTACTGTTGATACGTACATGTTTTGTCAGGGTTGTAAGCTGGGCTAGCAATTACAACTTCCTTATCATTCTAGTGAGTCCTTGTCTTCTCGTCCTTTTGATTTAGTTCATTCAGATGTATGGGGACTTGCGCCTATTATCTCTAAAGGCGAGCAAAAATCTTATGTGATCTTCATTGATGATTATTCTCGTTTTACATGGATTTTCCCTATGTCTAATCGTGATTAGTTTCTTGTGATCTATCGTAGCTTTGCAACGATGGTTCGTACTCAGTTTTATTTTCCCATCCGTACTTTTATTGTGATTCGCATTGGTGAATACCGCATTCGGCGTTTTTACGCAGTTTCTTTCTCGAAAGGCACTCTTTACCAGTCTTCTTGTCCTGATGCTCATGCTCAGAATGGGGTTGCTGAGTGCAAACATCGTCATCTGATTGAGACTGCCCGCACTCTTCTCCTCGCCTCTCACGTTTCACCACAGTTCTGGGCTGAGGCTGTTTTTACGGCTGCATATCTCATCAATGTGCAGCCCTCCACTGCTCTTAAGGGTGTCAGTCCTATAGAACGTCTTTACTCTCGAGCCCTCCCAGTACACTCACCTTCGTGTTTTTGGTTGTACTTGTTTTGTTCTGCTGTAGCCTCGTGAGCGCACTAAACTATCGGCCTAGTCAGTTGAGTGTATGTTTCTTGGTTATAGTTCTGAGCATATGGTTATCGTTGCTGGGATCTTTCTGCCCGACGGATTAGGATTTCACGAGACGTTATCTTTGACGAATCTCGACCTTTCTTCTATCGAGATTCGGCTCCTCCTGTTTCCACCGTTGAGTCGATTTTATGGCTGTCTCTTTCTGACTCTTCACCCATTTCTCCACTATCACAGTCTTCCCTTGGCCTGTCTCCAGTAGTTCCTTTTGTACCTTCGCCTCCGGTGTTGCCTTCTGCAGCACCGCCTCTTGTTTCTGCAGCACCACCGTCTCATTTCTTTGGTATTCACTACTCCAGGCGTCCTTGTCCTGCACCAGTCTCCTCTCCTGGTATCTTGCCGACACCCACATCTGATCCTCCTGATGATGCTTCTTATTCGTCGCCGTGGATCGAACATCCTTCGACGCCCCGATCATCTTGGATTTGCTCGATAGCTCATGCTCTCTATCATCGAGCCCGATTCTTATCGTGAGGTTGCTCCTCATTCTGAGTGGCAGCTCGCTATGGCAGAGGAGCTTGATGCTCTTCGACGTACGGAGATTTGGGATATTGTACCGACACCTGTGCATGCTCGTCCGATCACGTGCAAGTGGGTGTACAAGATTAAGACCCGGTCTGATGGTACTATCGAGCGCTACAAGGCTCGTCTTGTGGCTCGCCGTTTTCAGTAGCAATACAGTCGTGACTACGATGAGACTTTTGCCCCTGTTGCCCATATGATCACTGTTTGCACTCTTGTTGCGGTTGCCCGATGGTCTATCTCTCAGCTGGATGTTAAGAATGTCTTTCTTAATGGTGTTTTGCATGAGGAGATCTACATGCAACCACCACTTCGGTATTCTGTTCCCGATGGGCATGTCTGTCATCTTCGTCGTGCTCTTTATGGCCTCAAACAGGCCCCTTGTGTCTGGTTTGCGCGTTTTACCTCAGTGATTACTGTTGTTGGTTTAACTGTCAGTTCCAACAATCTTGCTCTTTTTGTTCATGTCTCATCTCGGGGTAGGATACTGCTTCTTCTGTATGTTGATGATATGCTCATCACTGGTGATGATTTCTCATTCATCATGCATCTGAAGAAGCATCTCAGTGAGCAGTTTTTGATGATTGATTTTGGTTCTCTTACGTACTTCCTTGGGATTGAGGTCTCTTCCATGCCTGAGGGCTACTACCTCTCCCAGCAGAAGTATGTCAAGGATCTTCTTGATCGGTATGATATGACTGACACTCACATTGCTGAGACTCCCATGGAGCTATTCCTACAGCTTCGTACCACTGATGGTGATCTTCTTGAGGATTCTACTCGATATCGCCAACTTGTTGGGAGTTTGGTGTATCTTGTGAACACTCGTCCTGATATTGCTTATGCTATTCATATCTTGAGTCAGTTCATGGCTCGTTCTACCCATCTTCACTAGTCACCTTCTTCGTGTTCTTCGCTACTTGCGTGTGACTATCTCTCGTCGTTTGTTTTTCCCTAACTCTACCTCACTACAGTTTCAGGCATACTCCGATGCGACCTGGGTTAGTGATCCTTCTGATCGTCGTTCTCTTTCTGCTTACTGTGTTTTTCTTGGCTCCTCCTTGATTGCCTGGAAGACTAAGAAGTAGACTACAGTTTCCCGTTCGAGTGCAGAGGCTGAGTTGAGAGTTATGGCAGCAGTGACAGCAGAGGTTACTTAGTTGAGATGACTACTTGCAGATTTTGGAGTGCTTATGATGGGACCTGCAACTCTTTTGTCTGACATTACAGGTGCTATTAGTATTGCCTGGGATCCAGTGAAGCATGAGCTCACCAAGCACATTGGCGTGGATGCTTTATAACATGTGCATGAGGGAGTACTTGCTCTACAGTTTGTGCTATCAGAGTTACAGGTTGCTGACTTCTTTACGAAGCCACAAATTAAGGTACAACATTTGTATGTTCTCTCCATTCAGTGTGTGTGATCTACCATGAGTTTGAGGGGGAGGGGTGTTAGAATATGACTCCTTTTGTATTCCTTATCTGTATATGGCAACCCCCTTGTACTCCCTATATATATATTGTCCATTGGGCCTCTTAAATATATGCACACAATATTCATAGCACAATTGTCTATATTCGTTCAATCGTCTGTTATGCAGATTGAGTTTTTAATAGGTCGCATAATGTTTATTATAATAATGTGCTTGGATGTATATTATCATCCATATAAAGAATCCTACTCATTTGCATTTATATCTTCCTTGACAAGTTAACTGAATATCATTTATCTAGTTGTGGTTTTACGTCTTTATTGGTTAACTTATACTCCACTTTGGCAGAAGTGTAATAAGACTTCTTTGCTTATGAAGGTCATGAAAGCTGTCAGCAACTAAATATCAGTCAGACTGAAGCTGTCTTACCAGAAACATCACCTGTGTCAATTGACATTGATCTGATGAGTGTGCCTTCTGAAGCAAGACAGGCAAATGATAATGTTGATGCACTAGACAAGCAAGATAAGTCACAGTTGATAGTTGACCTAAGGTCAGAGGCGAAGATAGCCGCAGAGGTACGCCCCAGCACAATTGTCTGCATTGCTGAGATATGTTTTATGCTACTGTGCTAGCATTTTTTTTCTGGTTTTACGCTTTCCTTTTGGGCTTTTGGCTAGTCATTAATTCATCAAGAATATTCTGACTATTTGATAAAATCAATTGGAGGCGTGTATACTATCGTCATACTCTATTGCAGGTTCATGTTTACAACCGTTCGAATGCCACCTTATCATCCCAATAAACATGAACAAGTAAAATGTCACTCATGCAGAATACTGGATACTGTCTGTTGCAGCTGGGTGGTGGTTGTCTTTTGGTTGGCTGAACACTGGATACTTGTTGATGACTTGTGGTCCTTGTACCATCTTTCTGTAGTGCTAATCTGATCTATATTGACCTATTTGCCCAGGTTATTTTGTAGGATTAGATAATAGAAAAAAGCAGTAGGGTCCTCCCCTACCGTTCCCCTAACAAACTAGAATAAAAGCAAGTACTTCCACGACCTACAGTAGCTACTGAAGCTCACTGGCATTGCTTTGCAGCGTGAACCAGCTTCTTAAGGGATCCGGTGACCTTAATTGCGTTGTTTATTTTCTAGTAGTAAGACCTTAAACCATAAGCAATCATTTAAGAAATGATTATGGTCAAACAGTACTGCTATGTATGTGAAATACCCTTTTCTCTTATTTGGGTCAACCTCCTCATCATCCTTAAATGTTTGATAAAGGCCTGTTATCGTAATATATGTCTATCTCCGTATGGGTGCTCTGGTTATGGTTGTTTGAGGAAAAAACACTTGCAGTTGCACTTCTTTTTAGTTAATTTCATGTTTATGGTATTGTTGTCTATGTTGTCTGAAAAAGTATATTTTGACTTCATTGCCAGGAAAATCGGAGGTTATCATCTGGAAAGAAAATTCATCCTTTTTTTGCTTCTCAGAAAGTAAACAAATGTGCTGGCCAAGATGTTCTCAATATTGAGGATACGGACTCACTTTGTGCTTTTGAGAGGGACCCACCATTCTGGCCTATTCATGTTGTGTACCAATTGGAGGTGTGCCCAGCATATGTTTCATACATCTAGTTCAGAACACATCTCATAGTTTGTAGTCTATTTTAAGGAGCTTCAATGCAATTGAACTGCACTCATTTTGTGCAGGCTAGTATGCCAATTCACTGGAGTAAATGGCTAATTACTGAGGCATCTTTTCTTGATACTAGTACTGCCAATGCTCTTCAAAAATCTGTCTCGTTCTTTGAGGGCTTGGTTAAACCTTTGACAATAGAAACTAATTGCAAGAGGATGCGTCCAGACCAATTGGCCGAGCAGAATGTTGCAGAGTGTACAGCTCCAGGAATGGGTTTGCCTACCTTTTCTGACAAACAAAGTGAAAACATGTTTTCTTCTCTGGATGTGGTATAAGTTTCCTTCTCACCTAATCTCTTATGAAGCATTAGGAGGAGTTTGCTCTGTGCTTCTACCATAATGATATAGCCAGTAAATTTCCTGTTCTGACCATGCACTAAACTCAACATTTGCACTTCAGATCAATATTGATGATGAGAGCATGTTAGCATCCAATTCCAGTTGCCGTGCTTCTCTTTTTGATAACAAACAGCTGGAAAGGATACTGCATGGATCGTCAGAAGTCCCTCAGAAAGGGTAACCAGCATTACGTATATTGTTTGCTTAGATGTGTATAGACTGCCTGCTTTCTGCCAGCTGGCTTAATTTTGCCTTCACATCAAACTTGGAAAATTTATTAATAATTTGAATCTTATCAGCCCATGAAGCTGCACAGCATACTTTCTTGAACCAATATTGGTCAAAATGACAACAGCAAACAAGCCTACACTACATCTATTTTGTGTTAATGCCCGCTCAAGTGGTGTCAGCCATCAGGATGTTAGTTTGTTTTGTATTTCTATTATGTCCGTGTGCTTTGTTTTTTGGGCATCTAGGGGTCATATTTCACACTTCGGTAGTGTATGTAATAGAAAAATCTTAATTTTGCACTGCTAGTGCTCCTTATATATGCCTTTTGACTTGCATATTGCTAATTACCTGACAAGTTCCTAAACTTGAAACCTTCATGAACACAAACAAAAATAGTGGCTGAAGGTTCTTCTATTTAATTATATTTAATGTTGTTTATTATTTATTTTAACACTTTAGGGTTTTCCATGCAATCCTGCATTAGGCATGAGTGTTCTGTCAACTGCATTAGTGCTAATCATCAGTTTCCAATTGGTGGCTCATATCATTGTCCATACCAAGCTGCAAGGTCATTTAAGTTTATGCTATGCATCATGAAACCTTTGATTATGGATTCTGAAACAAAGTACGAAGAGAGTCTAGGTATAGTCAGTAAGGGTTTACAACTTTAAATATTTACTGAAATATATCAGATCGGCCCCAAACTATACATTAAATATTCCTTGGGTTGCATTTCTTTTCCTGGAGCTAGTGCAGTGAGATGAAGTTGTAACTTTGTTTATCTTTGTATCAGGGTTTAATTGGCATGTAGCTCAATTTTACAGGGAAATGGTCTCATAATTCTATATTTGTGGCCCTAAACCCTCATCATTCTTCCCTGTCATAATCCAGTATTCCAGTTAACTATTATTCATTGGAATCATCCCTCTTGAAGTCTTGGTAGTTTAGCATATCGATGTGTGATGCCGCAGGCTAACCAAGTTGCTTTTTTAAGAACTGGTTTATTGAAAGACAAAATGCTGGACAAAATAGTTGGTTTAATTACTTTCTTTTTCTTATGTCTTTTATCTCTAAAGCTTTAACGGCAAACAATGCAATATTTGCTATTGCAGCTGTCAGCCGGCTTATCACCTATGGACTGACAAGTACCGACCTGAAACTGCTGCCCAGGTGATCATGACAATAACACATCATATCTTAATATATTCAATCTTGCTGCCCATTGCCCAATTATTTCTTCTACTTGATAAGCTATTTTTGGCCAACATACATCTTTTAGTTAAACACAAAACACCACCTTCAGAGATGCTTATATTTGCTCTGAGATTTGCACTATTTTTTTTAATAACAGATTTCCACTCTATCTTGGTTGAACAGGTCTGTGGAAATACTGAGCATGTAAAGTTTCTCAGTGATTGGCTCAAAGGGTGGGATAAAAGAGGCCACAAGAATAAAAAAAATGGAGTTGCTAATGGGAATATCAATGACAGTTCATGTCAAGATGAATCTGACACAGATTATTCAGAAGATGCTTCTGATTATAAAAATGTGCTTCTAATTACTGGACCAGTCGGGGTGAGTGCCATTGTTGTGGTCGAGCTTTAGGTGGCGAAGATTGTATGTGCGTCGGATTGGGGGTCCAGGCTTGAACTCCCGGCGACGAGGAGGAGGCGCCAGCTGGGAACAGAGGGGGCGCTGGCGCCGCAGGAGAGAGGGGGAGATAGAGATAACTTGATTGCTTAATTCCAAAAGATAATGCCTAACCTCTTTAAGTAGGTTGGCTGCCTAACAAGATGATCTAATCCAACCAACTAATTTCTAACAACCTGATAACAATAAAGTAAAAGGATAACTAACTTCACCCCCTTGCGCCGTGCTGGTGCTTGGTGCCACCCGGACCCACCACTGATACTGAAGTCCTACCATAGCAGCCATTCTCAAGAGTACTTGTCATTTGCATTGTACACTTCATTTAACATGCCTTTTAGCAACCAGTCTTTCTGCACTTTATATTTGGAAGCTGTTTAACAATTTTCTATTACTAACAGATTGTTGTTTTGTGGAATTTGCTGTCTGTAACAAACATCATCCTAAACCCTCCCACACCAAAAAAGGAAAAAGATTGCAGACTAGTGTCCCTCTTTTTGAATATCATGGCACTGGCAGGATAGAACTTCACATTTGTTACCACAGCGAATACCTCAAGTTTTATTTCTATTAAATGTTGAAGCAACGTAATGGCATGTTGTATTCAATTGGTAACTTAAATTTGACAAAAGGTTTACAATGTCATATGAATTATATTATTCATGTGAAATCTAAACAAGATGTTTTCATGTTTTACACCCACTGTAACTTGTCCAGAAATTGGTTTGTATATTTGAAAGCACTAGGTTGTGTCTTGGCATAAAATAGCAAGTTTGCGACCACTTTTTCCTAGCAGTATGTATTGTCTGTATTAGTTGGGCACAAAGGTGTGGTAACAAAAGGTTACTTACTGCAATCTACTAATGCTCCTAAGCTCCTTCCTTGTTCTAATTTATATTTTTTTTACGGTCCATTGTGTTAGAAGAAAGGGATGATTTTGCTATTCATAACTATGCATCTTATTTATTGATTTAGAGAGTATATATAGACAATGTTACATACAATGTTCACCTAGGCGCTAGGCGGAAGACGGGCGGAGAGTGGCCGCCTAACGCCTAGCCCGCCTAGGCGTCGCCCAGGCGGCTGAACAGAATCAGACGAGGAAGAGCCAGAGGGAGGAAGGAAGTAGGGAAGAAAAGGATAAAAATAAAAAAATAAAAGAAAGCCATACTTGATTCGGACGGCCCAACACTGTTGATTCACGACTGGGCCGGCCCGACACTCTTTATTCCTCTCGCGCTTGATCTCACTTCACTCCGAACGTTCGACCGACGCCCTTATCTCTTCGTCCTTAGCTCTTCCCCTACCCTCCTCGCTCTCTGCGACGCGAACAACGTCGACGCATGCCCGCATCCCCACTTCCCGTTGCGCAAGGACACCATCCTCTTCCCCTTTCGTCCTCTCCCAGATCCAGACATCCAGTCTCTCTCTCCCGTCCTCTTCTTCCCCTTCCTCATGGCGACAGGGTGGCGGAGTTCGACAACAGGGAAGGCGGATTCGACGGCGGCGGAGGCCGATTTGACCGGTGGTGAGCCGGAATCGGCGGGGGCGAGGTAAGTTCTCCTCTCCTCTCCAACTCTCTTCCCTGCCCTCTCCCTCTCCCGTCCTCTTCGCCGCCTTGGACCGCCGCGCCTTGCCCGCCTATCTTCGCCTGGGTCTGCCTTGGACCGACGGTCAACGACTAGGCGGGCCGAGCGCCCAGGTGAGCAACTATGCCCAAGTCGCGGCGGGGAGCATGCGCCTAGCGCCTATGCGGCCTAGGCGCCTGCCTAGGGGAACACTGGTTACATAGGCTACATGGGCCATATGGGCCAGAGAGAGAGAGAGAGAGAAAGAGTACAACACTTTAACACCCCCTTTAAACTTAAGATGGATCAGGAGGATCTGATCCACTGAGTTTGAGTAGATGAAGCCGATGCTGTTCTCGAGTTTGAGCTTTAGTGAAGAAATTTTCAACTTGAAACTCTGAGGGAACATACTTGAGGGCGATAGCCGACTGTTGATAGTGAGATCGTGTGAAGGATGCACCAACACCAATGTGTTTTGTCAACTCATACTTGACTGGATCACTGGCAATTTGAATTGCACTTGTATTGTCACAAAAGAGAGGTGTAGAGTGTCACAATGGACACCGAGATCAATCAAGAGCCATCGAAGCCAAATGATCTCTAAGGTGGTAGCGGCAAGAGCTTAAAGCTCAGCCTCTACACTAGAGCGTGACACCTCAATCTGCTTCTTGGACTTTTAGGCAATGAGCGAAGTACTAAGAGAAAACAGTAGCCAGTGATAGATCGACGATTAGCAGGATCACTTGCCCAAGTGGAGTCAGAGTAAGTGTGGAGCTAGAGCTGACTAGAGTTGGCATAGAACAGACGTCTGGACGCAATCCTCCTCAAGTATCTTAGCACACGAAGAACATGACCATAGTGGACTGATGTGGAAGCACTGACAAACTGGTTGAGCACATGAATAGTATAAGCAATATCTGGCCTGGTGACAGTGAGATAGACAAGGCTCCCAACGAGCTGACGATAGCGGGAAGGATCTGTCAGGGGTACACCGTTTGTAGGTTGAATTGAAGCTGCAAGTGAAGCTCTATGGGTGTGGCAGCAGTATGAGTATCAATTAGCCCAGTGCGAGCAAGCAGATCTTGATCATAGCGATATTGAGAGAGATAGTAGTCATCACCATCAGAATGAACCTCAATCCCTATAAAATAACTCAATGGTCCCAAATCGGACATTATAAATTGTTCACTCAATTTCTTCTTGACAAAAGCCACGTAGTCTATGTCATCTCCTGTGATCAACATATCATCTACATATAGCAGAAGCAAAGTACGACCCTGCGGAGATGTGTGAATAAACAAGGCAGGATCATACTCACTCGGAGTGAAACCAGCAGCTCGAATCACAGAACTGAGATATAGTCCATGTGCGTACCGCGACAACTGCAATAAGAGTACGGACTGTGGTTACATGACCAACTGGAGCAAAAGTCTCATCATAATCTCGACCATAAGCCTGCTGAAAATCTCTTGCTACAAGACTAGCCTTGTATACCCATCTGACTTGTTCTTTACTCTGTACACCCACTTGCAAGTAATAGGAACAACTCCAGATGGTAGCAGAACAAGATCCCAAGTGCCTGTAGACTCTAATGTTGTGAGCTCCTCTGTCATAGCCAACTGTCACTCAGGTACACTAATAGTCTCCTGATAGGTACTCGGCTCAGCTACTACACCGGCACGAGAAAAACCCTATCTCTTTGATGCCTGAATAGAAGGACAATCACGTAGAGCATATCGTGATGTAGTAGAACGATCGTCAGAGTCGGTGGTACTGGTCGAAGGGCCTAGTGGAGGAGAGGAGGATCGAGGATCAGAAGGAACTCTCTGTCGGCGGTTTTAGTGAAAGGGAAAAGTGGAAGTGTCAGAAACTGGTGGGGCTGGTGGAGAAACTGGTGGAGTTGGTGAAGAAACTAGTGGAGCTGGTGGAGGAGGCACACTAGAAGGTGAAATTGGTGGAGAAGGTGTATCTGGAGAAGGCAAGTCTGGTGAAGGAATGAGAGGTAGACACAAAAAGGAGGTGGAATCTGTAGAAGAAGAAGTGGGATGTGTAGAAGGATGATAAAAGAAAGGTCGACCCTCATCAAAGGTCACATCACGAGAGATGCGATTGCGACGTGCTGAGGGATCGTAGCAACGATAGCCCTTATGCTCAGGACTATAATCCAGAAAAACACACAACTTACTAAGGGCTCTGCTTTGTGCACTCACAAGGTGCTAGAAGGACATAGCAGATACAACCAAAAACATGAAGATGAGTATAGTGAGCAGGTGCTATGTACAGGACCCCACCAAGACACTTGTCCTGAAGCTTGGAAGAGGGCTGACGGTTGATAAGATAGACTGCCGTAGAGACTACTTCTCCCCGAAAGTGAGAGGGAACAAAGGAGGAAATAAGAAGAGTACGAGCAGTCTCAATGATGTGACGATGCTTGAGCTCAGCAACACCATTTTGAGCATGAGCACCAGGACACAAGAGCTGAGGAAGCGTACCCTCAGAAGATAGAAACTAACAAAAGGCTGATGAAAGATACTCTCCTTCAGAGTCAGAACGAAAAACACGTATGGTAGAAGAGAATTGAGTATGAACCATCTGAGCAAAAGATTGATAGATAGTGATCAACTGTGAACGGTGTTTCATGAAATAGATCCAAGTGTATCGAGTATGATCATCAATGAAGAGGACATAGTAACTGTGACCATCCTTCTAAGTAAAAGGAGAGGGACCCCAAACATCCGAATGGACCAAATCAAATGGACGATCAGAGCGAGAAATATTGGAAGGATATGAGAGTTGTACTTGCTTGCCAAGTCTACAACCCTTGCACTGAAAATTTGTGTCAATAGAAACAGGACCAAGAACACCTTGATGAATCAAGATAGAGAGGCGTGAGCCACACAAGTGCCCCAAGCGATGATGCCATTGAGAAAAAGATTGGCAAATAGAAGGAGATGCAGAAGGACAAGGGGTAGATGAACCAACAATAGAGGGTGAAGGAATAAGGGCAGGAGCAGTTCTAGAAATGGAGGATAAAGGAAGACTCAGACGATCAAGAACATAGAGCCCTTTAGAATCTCTCTGACGATAACCTGTACCAATGACAACTCTTGTTCGGCGATCTTGCACAAAGCAGGGGCTATCGTCGAACCCAACAAAACAGTTCATATCTGTGAGCTGCTCGACAGAGATGAGATTTATTGAGAGCGTGGGGACAAGTGAGACATCTGAAACTGCGAAGTGAGAGGTGGAAAGAGTCCCTTGATGAGTGACTATGCATTGCGTTCCATCAACTGTCTGAATCTTGATACCTTGTGCAGTAGAGCATGATATGAGCTAAGTTGCATCAGATGTCACATGGAAAGAAGCCCCTGAATCCAATATCCATGGGAGTGAGGCACCCGACACAGGACATGATGGTGCAGTCAAGCCGGTGAATGCACCAGAAGATGCCTGCAGTTGACACAATTGGGCTTGAAGATTTCTCATCCGAGTCTGAATCTGACCAAACTGAGTGGCATAAGACTCCACAACACTAGCAGGAACAGAACTAGCAATAGCAGTACCACCTTGAATAGGTTTAGAACCAAGAATATCATCAAGAGCCATGATAGGATCAAGTACACCAACACCAAGCAACAACCTCAGTAGTACTATCACCATAGGCAACAACATATCATGATCCACAACACACGCTAAGAGTAGCAGGCCAACAACAATAGTACCGAGCAGTTGAGCACTAGCATCAACGGTAGTAGTAGCACTAGAGAGCACCTTCGGGCAACGCAATAGTATTGCAGGGCAATATATCTCCAAGGGAGCAGAGTAGTACCGAGCACCTTCGGGCATATCAGTAGTAGTGCAGGGTAGTAGTAGTACAACAACCACAAACGGAGGCGGTAGTAGTACCAAGCGATGAGTAGAACCGGCGAGAGGCGAGCAGCGTGTCGGCGGCCGCCGAGGCACCGGGCGAGGCCGATCCGGCGGGGCTGTGACACTGAGGAATGGGACGACACCTAATCCGAGGTAGTCGGGCAATGCCGGATTTGAGCCGGGTGGGGGCGGCAGCGGCCCGAGGCAGTCGGGCGACGCCAGATCCGAGCGAGGGCGGCGGCGGCCCCGAGGGAGCCGGGCGACGCCTGATCTGGGAGGAGGTAGAGCAGCGGCGACGGCCTGAGGCAGCGGGGCAACACCGGATCCGAGCGAGATGGAGATGAAGCAGAGGAGCAGCTCGGGGCGGTAGCAGCCACGATGCGGAAGACCCGAGGACTCCAGAGGCTATGAAGGCCACGCAACTAGTCGGGGCAGAGGATGCTTCCGAGCCGAAGTGGAGTAGGAGGCTGGGCTAGCCGAAACAGAGGACCCGGGCGGATTCTGAGGACGAACCACGGAAGAGGGAGAGGAAGGAGGTAGCACGCCGGTGACGACTCGCCGGAGGCTCACCGGCGACGGCAAGGATGATGGCGGCCTGATCGGATCAGTCCCTAACCCTAACCCTAGGCTCTGATACCATGTTAGAAGAAAGGGATGATTTTGCTATTTACAACTATGCATCTTATTCATTGATTTAGAGAGTATATATAGACAATGCTACATGAGCCTCATGGGCTACATGGGAGAGAGAGAGAGAGAGAGAGAGAGAGAGAGAGAGAGAGAGAGAGAGAGAGAGAGAGAGAGAGAGAGAGAGAATTAATTTGTTGCGGCAAAAGATGGGAACAATATGTAAACTTGTTACCATATACCTAGGTATACAGACATCCTAGATCTACTCTTACTCTGATCTTGTTCTTACTTCCAGTGTGGAAAATCAGCCGCAGTTTTTGCATGTGCAAGAGAACAAGGCTTCAACGTAATTGAGGTTTTTTCTGGACTTCCATTTTTCTGTATCTTGCATGAACTTCTGTATTTTTGTACCATTTGTGTGCTAAGACACTACTTATATTCATGCTTCATGGAGCCTTGTAACCCCTGCTTTCTCTTCCGCCTTGGTTTTTTGAGTTTTTTACAACAATAACTGAATAACCAAACAGTTTGGAACTATATTGACTTCAAGCAGGGTACCAGCTACCAATATTGTTGAATGTACTTATTTGGGTAAGCTATTAGATGGAATCCATTCCAGTTGCCTGCTATTAGGTGTCGCCTAGCTGGCTTGCTCGGGTTTCATATTTATCACAAATGTTACCATAATCATCTCATGTGCACCCAGACTGGTACGGGTCAGTCTTGCATAAGCTATTCTGGCATTTCCCAGTTCCTTTTTATTAAGTGGCACCTAGCTCGCTCAAGTTTCATATTGATGACAAACAAGATTGTAATCATCTCTATGCATACCCAAACTTGTTGTCTGGTAACCACAGCGTAAACTCAAGTTGTCCACTGCTTGCTTATTAGATCAACCTTCTTTTTTTCACTCTGGAAACAGATTAACCTTCTTTTGGTTTCTATGTCTTATGCGATGTTGTTTGTTGGTCCAACCCAAGCTAACATATGATAGAAGCTCCCCAGGGTTCATACCAATATAATTGGTTCCATCTAGGAAAAAATCCGGCCAGTTACCGCCGGTAACAGGTCTTACCGGTGGGGACCGGGAACGGAAAAACCGGCCGGTTTTCCCTTGTTTAGCAAATTCTAATTCCAATTTTCGAATTTCGGCTGGTTTTTAAGCAAATTCAAGCGAACTTCATCCGGATTTTTTCCAGGAAATCCGGTAACCGGCCGGTTACCGTTTCCGGCCAGCGACCGGGATTTCCACCGGAAACGGTTTTTGGATCCTTGGTTCCATCTTCCATGTTGTGTTTGGATCTTAATGTATTCTGATCTTGGGCTTATTCTAACTATACATGATGTTAAGAATGCAGTAGTCAAGGGTTATAGACTTTTATTCAATAATTCCTTAATGTTCCATTTATATGGATGCATTGTTCTTTTGGCAATTGGCACGCTGTCATTTGAGATAAAACTAGGACATGGGACATGCATGAAATTTTAACTAGTTCCAATACCCAATTTTCAGTACTTCAGCAGTATTTCTTTTCTGATTAAAGTGTGTGACATTGTTCTAGGTGAATACATCCGATATGAGAAATGGGGCATATGTAAGGCAAAAGTTCGAGGAAGCAACTAAATCACATGGCCTTGAAAAATGGTTTGTAAATTTCTTCTCCAAGTTCTCACTTTTCCTGTTTATGATGAATTATAATCAGTGTTGAGTCTCCATTTTAATCGACTCTATTATGTTCATGCTGCATCCTTGCTAGTGTTAATGTTTGAGAGATAGATAACACAAATGGATGATTGTATTGAAAGGGCCCAAAGGGCATATATAGATAGTACATAAGAGTTAACCCAAGACCAAGACTACAGTACAACAACTACCTTTAACCTACACATCTTACTACACTACTACCCTCTTAACAGTTATGAACCTTAGTTCATGGGGATAAACACCGCACAGAAAGCGGATGGACTGTGATGGCTTGAAGGGGGGGGCCTTACGAGAAAGATGAGACCATAGAGTGGGCGACTTCTTTATTCTTTCTTCTTACTCAAGAGAGAACCCAATCTGCCTTACCTCTTATATAGTATAGGCCCTAAGGGATAAGATAATGCATCTAATATAAT
This sequence comes from Ampelocalamus luodianensis, assembly GCA_036346255.1. NCBI lineage: Eukaryota > Viridiplantae > Streptophyta > Magnoliopsida > Poales > Poaceae > Ampelocalamus > Ampelocalamus luodianensis. The sequence continues at coordinate 16,123,723 of CM070622.1, read as the reverse complement.
CTGGGTTAAACAAACATGATCTCTAATGCAACTGCTACTGACTTATCTCAACTAACTAGGAGATAACAACCAAATCTGCTGCTATAGGAATGATAGTATTGGGGCACACAAAAATAGCAATGGAAACTTGCTTACAATTATGCAAAGTTCTGCTTATTCTTCTTTTTTTGGCAAGTAGGTACGTACTGAAATGCAGTTTAAATGTCAACCTAAGCATTCTTGTCTAAAACTTTGCAAGCTTGCCTGTTTGAATTGAATATACCTCAAAAGTATATTGTCTCCCGTACAGGTCACAAGAGGAGGTCATCAGTCCACCAAGAAACGATTCCTTGAATCCAGTTTCAGGGAATCCTGATAGGACAGAATACAAAGAGTCACTGCCCTGCTCTACAAGAATAGCATTTAACAGTGATCAACAAAAGTCACCTGTAAAATGCTACTCAAGTTCTAAGTTGAGTGATGAAGCCCCTAAACAAGTCATTAACAAGACACTCATCCTATTTGAGGATGTGGATACTGTCTTTGATGAGGATCGTGGATTTATTTCAACGATACTTAAGATGGCAGAGACTACAAAATGGCCAATCATACTTACTAGCAACAGTGAGCCATTTTGCCTTCAGGCTTTTGCACATCTGTATCGACATTTATAATTTCATTTGATGTAGTATACTAAAGCTCTATATATTTTGTTGCATTTTCCTTAATTCCTGAAGAGAAGGATCCATCTTTGCCTCAGCTCTTGGATCAGCTAGTTTTGGATTTCAAATACCCATCATCTGCAGAGCTACTTTCACATGTTGATATGGTAAAGAACTATTTCTAGGCTGAGATCACAGAAAAAATTATGTTGTTTGCCGGATCTGTTGAAAGTTGACTATATCCTAACTTTTTGCAGATCTGTAAATCTGAGGGAGTGGACATCACTGTTCCTCAATTGATGCATGTAATTAATACTTGTTTAAGTGATATTAGGAGAACGACAATGCTTTTGCAGTTTTGGTACCAAGGCAAGCAGCAATACACAGGTTGGGTGCTTTGAAAGGAAATCCCTTTTTAACTCACTATACTTTTGCGTGCTTGTGCTGGCCAATTACTTACAATTATTTAACCCAGTGATATACTATAGCTTAAGATGCATTTTCTCTTTCTTATTCACTGAAGTCTCTTCCTGCCTGCATGATTGGGATATTACTTTCAATTAATTCAAGACTATTATTTGTGCAATTTGTTTGCAGCCTCTGTTAGACTAGTTGACTATGAATATATATGATAAACTGACCTTTTAATAGGTCTAATCTAGTGTCAAACAACTGGATTATTTTCAAGTTTAACTGTCACCTTAAGCTACCTTACATAAAAAGTTGAAATCAGTGGGGTGGTTTATGGGGCTTCACAGACAGGCTTATCCCAAGAAACCCAACAGCTTTAAGGGCTTATCTAATATGTTAAGCTTAAGGGCTTATCTAATATGTTAAGCTTACTCGGTTCATGTGCTATATAACCATTAGCTAGCTTATAAGATAAGGCATTAAGGCTAAGCCCGGAAGGCTCTTAATTTACCATAGTGTATTCCCTGGCTCAAATTTAACTTCATTTATAGACAGATTTCATCTTTTTGTTGCAGGAATTGCTTTTTCATTCTTTCTGTTTCTGTAAAAGACATGTCACTGTATTTGTTTATGTCATTGTTAGCCTAAAATGGCATGCACCCATGCTGTGAGAAAAGCTGTTCTAGTTCTTTTTTATGTGATGTCTCTGACAAGTTGGTAGTTTAGATTCAAAGATTTTGCATTTTGGTATTGTGTTCAATCTAGACGTGGTGAGCATACCAGTTTTGCTATTCTAATTTGTATTCTACTTTCAGAGAGGTTGAATAAATGCTTGTCCGGTCCTTTCTCACTTGATTTGGATGCAGTACATTCTATTGTACCAAAAATGTTGCCTTGGGACTTCCCCTGTAAATTATCAGAAATGGTATGCATGGAGATAGACAAAACAATCCTTTCAGCTGAAGAAAAGATAAAACAGATGGAAGTATCAGAGTTTGATGGCCTTGAGTCACAAATAACAGCACCTTTGACCAAGGGAAGAAGCGCAGCTAAAACAAGAAAGGCTAAGAAATCCAAGTTAAAGCGTGGTCACTCTGCTGAGTGTAATGATATTTCACCTTGTAAGAATGATCTGGATGATTTCCATGATGTTCCAGATATCCCTCTTCTGTCCGATCAGCGAAGAACGAGAAATAAGCATGGTGTAGTGCTATTATCTGAGTCCGATGACGATCTAGCAGATGCATATACTGCCAAAGATGCCAGACATACCGTTCAAGAAGGTTGTTTCTTCCCACAATCTTCAGAAGTGCCCCATTTAAATGAGCAGGGGATTTCAAATACTGTTCCACTAGGTGGTTTCTTCCCACAATATTCAGAAGTGACCCATTTACATGGCCAAGGGATTTCAAACCAATTCTGTTTTCCTAGCGAATCAAGGGAGACTTTTGAAGCCACTAATTCTTTCCAAAACCAGTTCGAAAGCAACATGGCTGGGTCCATATCACAAATATGTGATACTTTTATGTCACAGGGCGTGTCTTGTGTGCCTGAGTCATCCTTCTTAGTCGGGGGACCATCTGCATCCATTAGCAGTGATGGTTTTTTATCAAGTTTAGTGTCCAATAATTTGTCCACCTTCCATAATGACAGTTCTTACACTAAGTCTACAGTGGCACTAGAAGACACTTGCAATGTGAAGAATCTAATGGCTGAACCACACAAATGCATGGAAGATGTAGTTGGCGAGACATGTGAAGCTTATGTGGGATCGTTCGGCGGGAATGAACAAGCAAGCTGTTCAACTGCAGGATATCAATTGATGGATGAATGTAGCTGTGCTGAAAGCATTTGGCTTCTTTCTGGCAAAAAAACTAATTACTCATGCAAGGTTGAACACGTACAAGATACTTGGAACAGGCTACGACGTTGCTGTCCTGTACTTCCCCGTGAGACTAACCACAACAGAGCAGCTTCTGGAGCTTTGAAGCTTGCTTCGGAGTGTCTGATTTAATATCAGAATCAGATCTTATGCTCACTCGCTGCTACCCTCTTACTAATGTCAGTCCTCTTATGTTTTTGTTTCCTTGCAGATTCATGTTTCTGTAATATGGTCTTCATGATGTATAAATTTGTGCAGGACATTTTGGATCCATCTTCAATTCCTTGTGCTGAGCACGTTGACTTCTCATGGTACAACAAGCAGCTTGAGATGGGATCTGTCTATGCCCAGCATGCTCTTTGCATGTTCTCAAGGAACTCCCAAGATACGGATGATGGTTTCGTTGATTTATCACAAGAGTTGTTGTTTGCCAGTGCAACTGCCACATCTCTTGGTAAACTTATTAGTTCAGGAGTCAGCAGCAGTGATGCATCTGGGAACATTTCTTATATGAAAAATCCAACAAGATGTATTTCTAAGAGAAAGTAAGCATTGGATTTCCCTTGTAGTGCATTTGTTACTTGCATATAGTGATAACATATCATGGGCTATCTTTTGTTAGAAAAAGAAGAGGCTAGGGTTTTGCTGTTCACAACTGTGCAGCTTATTGATTAATGGGAGAGTATATATAGAGAAGAGTACATGGGCTACATGGGCCTCATGGGCTACACGGGCCACATGGGCTAAGAGGGAGAGAATATACAACTAACACTCATACAACACTCTTAACACCCCCTTCAAACTCAAGGTGGATCAGGAGGATCTGATGCACTGAGTTTGAGTAGATGAAGTTGATAATGTTCTCGAGTCTGAGCTTTAGTGAAGAAATCTGCAACTTGAAGCTCTGAGGGAATATACTTGAGGGTGATGGTTGACTGTTGACAATGGAATCGTGTCAAGGATGCATCAACACCAATGTACTTTGTTAGCTTATGCTTGAATGGATCACTAGCAATCTGAATGGCATTTGTATTGTCACAAAAGAGGTATAGGATTGTCACAATGGACACCTAGATCAATCAAGAGCAATCGAAGCCAAATGATCTCTGAGGTGGTAGCGGCAAGAGTTCGAAGCTCTGCCTCTGCACTAGAGCGTGACACCGTAGTCTACTTCTTGGACTTTCAGGCAATAAGCGAAGTACCAGAAGAGATACAGTAGCCAGTGATAGATCGGCAATTAGTAGGATCACTCGCCCAAGTGGAGTCAGAGTAAGCGAGGAGCTGACTCAAACTAGCATAAAACAGACGTCTGGATGCAGTCCCCCTCATGTATCGTAGCACACGAAGAACATGACTATAGTGGTCTGATGTGGGAGCATTGACAAACTAGCTGAGCACATGAATAGCATGGGCAATGTTTGGCCTAGTGACAGTGAGATAGACAAGGCTCTCAACTAGCTGACGATAGCGGGAAGGATCTGTCAGGGGTACACCGTCTGTAGGTCGAAGCTGCAAGTGAAGCTCCATGGGTGTGGCAGCAGTACGAGTATCAGTCATCCCAGAGCGAGCAAGTAGATCCTTAACGTAATAATGCTGAGAGAGATAGTAGCCATCACCATCAGAATGAACTTCAATCCCTAGAAAATAGCTCAATGGTCCCAAATCGGACATTATAAATTGTTTACTCAATTTCTTCTTGACAAAAGCCATGTAGTCCATGTCATCTCTTGTGACCGGCATATCATCTACATACAGCACAACGACGGCGGCGGCTATGGAAATAGGGGTAGGGTTGGATTTTGCTCTGATGCCATGTTAAAAAAAGAAGAGGCTAGGGTTTTGCTATTCACAACTGTGCAGCTTATTGATTAATGGGAGAGTTTATATAGAGAAGAGTACATGTGCCTTGTTGTGGTCTCATGGGCCACATGGGCTAAGAGAGAGGGAGAGAATATACAACCAACACTCATACAACACACTTAACATCTTTGTCATGGTATACAGCTATGTATTGATTCATTCCTGCAATTAATTTATCATGTGAACAAGAAAACAAAGATGACTAGAGTATATTATTTTAATTGTCAGAATAGTAAACATTTGCAGCTACATTTGTATTAATATAGGTTCACATATACACATACATTGGCACAATGGTTGAGATCTTAAGTCAATTTAGAATTTTCTATTAATACATAAATGATGCACATTTTTATTTGGAAATGCAAATGAGATTTTGGTGGCTGGCATATGCATATCTTGGAAGGCTAGTCAGTTAGCATTTAAGATTATTATGGCAGTTAGTATTTGAACCGACATGGTTACATATTATGTACCAATGGTTATAATGTGCACATGGAAATCTCATGATAGTGATAGATCTCATTTCTTGGTTCAAAAAAGTGATATCATTTTTGCACCATGATTATAAAGCTTGTTACCCTTATTTGATTGCAACTTAAACAATGGTTGCAGATTTATCACTACAACATTTTATAACATAGATGGTCATCTATTAGTCTTATGGAACTTTGTCATTGTAAGCAATTTCCTTATATATGGGATTCATATAAATTGTACTTGTCACTCAATAAATTTGACTTAGTGAATATTTTCTGGTGAAAAAAATTGACTTAGAAATACTCCCTGGTTGAAAATTTGACTAGAGAGAAAAAAAATCGTGTTTAAATGAACCTTTTCCAAGTCTAGTAAATCAATTTGTTTGTTGTATGTATGTACCAATGGAAGATCCATTTTGAGCACTGTGCGTGCACGCTGTGACAAATTTGATTGTTTTCTTGTAAGACTCCAAACATTTTGGTGGTAACCCGCTACCCTTCCCTGATATTGAACTGTTGATAGTTGTTATGAATAGCACTTGTATTCAATGAGGCCAATGAGCCAGTATATATACACAAGGTACAGGTGATGAATATGCAAATAACCCCTCATAACAATGGGAAATAATACATTATACATATATATCTCTAACACCTCCTCTCAAACTCATGGTGGATCAACAACACTGAGTTTGGAGAGGTAGAAGTCGTGCTGGGCGCGAGTCTGGGTCTTCGTGAAGAAATCCGCTAGCTGAAGCTCTGAAGGCACATACTGAAGAGTAATCACCTGATCATGCACACAAGACCTCATGAAGGAAGCATCAACACCAATATGCTTGGTGAGCTCATGCTTCACAGGATCACGGGCAATACTGATAGCACCTGTACTGTCTGACAAGAGAGGAGTCGGTGTAGTGACAGAAACACCAAAATCCTCAAGTAACCACCGTAGCCAAGTAATCTCTGCTGTCAAGAGAGCCATAGCGCGCAACTCAGCCTCGGCACTCGAACGGGATACTGCAGTCTGTTTCTTCGTCTTCCAGGCAATGAGAGAACCACCAAGAAAAACAAGATGCGAGAGATAGACCGCGATCGAGAGGATCGCCGCCCAAGTAGCATCCGAATAAGCTTGAAGCTGTAACGAGCTGGAGCGTGGAAAGAAGAGACGGCGAGAGATAGTCCCACGAAGGTATCGCAGAACTCGAAGAAGGTGGCTGTAGTGGACCTGAGTGGGAGCAGAAACGAACTGACTCAGAATGTGGACTGGATAAGTGATATCCGGACGAGTAACAGCAAGGTAGACAAGACTCCCAACAAGATGACGATAGCAAGTCGGATCAGAAAGAGGCTCGCCATCAGAGGGTCGGAGGTGAACGTTGAGCTCTATAGGAGTCTCAACAGTACGCTGATCAGTGAGAGAGGCGCGATCAAGAAGATCCTGAATATACTTCTCTTGGGACATAAAGAAACCATTTGGAGTGGAAGTAACCTCAATCCCAAGGAAGTAACGAAGAGGACCAAGATCCGACATAAGGAACTGCTCACTGAGACGAGCCTTGACAAAGGCAGTGTACTTAGAATCATCTCCTGTAATGATCATATCATCGACATACAGAAGAAGAAGAGTCCGACCACGGGACAAAGTGTGGACAAAGAGCGCATGATCATGATCACTAGCTGAAAAGCCAGCAGCAGTGACCACAGAGGAGAAGCGCTCAAACCAAGCACGAGGGGCTTGCTTAAGGCCATAGAGAGAGCGACGAAGGCGACAGACCATGCCCTTAGGAACAGAATACTCAGGTGGCGGAAGCATGTAGACCTCACGCAACTCGCCATTAAGAAAGATATTCTTGACATCAAGCTGAGAAACAGACCAATGGCGAACAGATGCCATCGAAAGAAGAGTGCGGACAGTGGTCATGTGAGCCACAGGAGCAAAAGTCTCGTCGTAGTCACGACCATGCTCCTGCTGGAAACCACGAGCAACAAGACGTGCCTTATAGCGCTCAAGAGAGCCATCAGAGCGAGTCTTAATCTTATAGACCCATTTACACGTGATGGGACGAGAGTGAGATGGAAAAGGAACAAGATCCCAAGTACCAGTACGCTTGAGGGCAACAATCTCCTCGGCCATGGCGTGCTGCCACTCAGGGTGAGTAACAGCATCCCGATAGGAGACAGGCTCACGAGTAGCTGCACCAGCAAAACCAAAACGGGCAGAGGGCCGAATCGACTGGTGATCGCGGAGAGCGTAGCGAGGAGAAGATGACCCAACGGGGGAAGATGGAGCATCAGAAGATGGCTCAGCTGGAATATCCTCAGTACGGGGTCGACGAGTGTAGAAGAGTGGGTAAGAAGGGGCTGTAATGAGAGGAGCCGCAGGAGGCGAAGTAGGCGGCGACAACGGCGGAGAGGCCACAGGAGGAATATGTGGAGACTCAGGGGAATGGGTGCCCTCAGGGGAAGGGGTGGACGAGGGCAAGACAGATATAGGTGTATCTGGAAAAGTCAAGAAGGACAGAGACTCCACAGAGGAAGCCGAAGGAGAGGCAGGGCGTGGATAGAAGGGACGCGACTCGTCGAAAGTCACATCCCGAGAAACCCGTGATCCGCGACCAGCAGGATCCCAAAGACCGATAGCCCTTGTGCTCGGATCAGATCCCGTAAAGACATACTCAACGGTGGCGATCGGTTTGGTGCATTCTCGAGGCGAGAGAACGAGCAAACGCAACCAAGCGCACGAAGAGCGAGTAGTCGAAGAAAACTACGAAACGCCGGCAGAGATCGCACTCAAGAGCGTAAGAGGTTACACTAAACCAAGCATTTTAGCGTGCGCCACACTAGAGGGTGGGACCTCTCTTGACTTAGTACCGTGCTGGCGTGTAGCAAGTGCGGGAAGTCGCGGGAGGGATGGGATTGTAGTGTCAGAAAGACTTCAGGGATGGGATTTGTTGTCTTTAACACAGTAGCGTATGGTGTTTCTACCTGACGGCTCGTAGGTTAATACAATATTGGAAGCGTCTCGTAGGACTTAGCCAGTGTTGGCATACCTCGGAAGTGTGCTTTTGGCTTAAAGGCGATGCAAGTGTGGGTACATTGGTACACCCTGCAGGGTTAAAACTATTCGAATGTAGATTTACAAACTTGCTTTTAAATGTATTACATTATTGCAAATAAAGTTGGCTTCATGCAAAATGGACATACTCCACCTAAATAAGCTTGCATGTAGTGAATAGGTCTGCTATTCCACACGTCAGTCTTGGGTACAAAGGTACTCGAGATGCTATGCTTAATTGTTTTGTTGCTGGAGGTTGACGAGATAGGTGGCATGAAGCACCTCGGCCCAAAAGTGAGGTGGAATAGAGGCGGCAATCATTAGTGGCCGTCTCAAGGAGGTGCGATGCTTGCGCCACGACACCATTCTCGAGCATGAGCACCGTGACAAGAGAATCGGCGAGAGTGCCCGTCGACAAGGAACTCGCAGTAACGAGAGGTACTCGGCGTGAGTCACCTTAAAGACACGAATAGGCGGGCGTTGTGTGAGTCGCTCCTTGTTAATTTACATCACCTTTCTGATTTTATTTGACTCGGAGCTTACGCATTCTTTATTTCGAGATCTTTTCTTGTTGATTGTGGACTTATTTTGTGTTCCTCTGGGGATTCCATGCGATCGCTCTCGGGTTGGAAATGAGCGACCTAGTATCTTGGGATGTTCCTATCACATCGAAGGAGTGGGATTCTTGGCGAATCTTATCCTACTCGACTCGGCGCTTGGATGTGATTCTTGGCATGGATTGGTTGTCCCAACACTTGGGGCCGTCGATTGCGCCGAAGATTGTCTACCTCGCGACCTTGGTGAGCAGGTTGGGTTTCGCGCGATTGCGAGAGCCCCATCTTTATCCTTGAAGCAAAGCCGGCGTGGAGATCCACGGCGTCCCGGCTGTGTGCGGCTTGCGGATGTCTTTCTGAATTTGCAGGATGCCTGTTCGAGATCAGGTTTTGTGATAGAGTTTTTGCCGATGCTATTTCTAAGAGGTAGTGAGCTAATGAGTTGGAGGAGTGAAGAAGCAAGCGGGTGAGCTGCGAAGGAGTTTTATCAGTCCTAGCTCATCTCCTTGGGGTTGTCCGATTATCTTTGTGAAGAAGAAGGACAAGACCTTGCGAGCTTAATGAGGTAGCAAGATTGACTTGAGATGGGCTATCATCAAGTCGAGGATCGAGGCGAGATATTAGAGGCGCCTTTGCTACTCGTTATGGTCTTTACGAGTACACCGTCATGTCTTTTGGTTTGCTAATGCTCTGCTTTGTTCATGAATCTTATGAACTCGGTATTCATGAAGTATTTGGATAGGTTTGTGGTGGTATTCATCGATGATATCCTTATCTACTCAAGAGTGAAGAAGAGCATCTTTGAGCATCTTGACTTGTGTTGAGCAAACAACGCGAACACCATTGTATGCCAAATTCGCAAGTGAGTTAGTTGATGGAAGTGGCGTTCTTGGGCCATGTTCTTTCGTGAGGAGGTGTGGTGTGGATCCTAGCAACGGTGATGTGCTATCTTGGGTCGGCCGTCGGTCCTTAGATGTGGAGTTTCCTTGGTTTGGTGGCTACTATCGCCTTCATCGAAATTTCTCCAAGATTGCGAAGTCTATGACCGAATTGCTTAAGGACAAGAAGTTTGAGTGGTCATTTGTGATGTGAGTTTTCGGGAACTCAACGAGCATGAGACCACACGGTCTGAACCTCGAGGCAAAGAAGATGGTTGGAATTGATCAGGACTATGACATGGGCATTCGGTACCATCGGGTAAGGCCATATGTCGTTCGGATGCACTCGATCGGAAAGCAACATGTTGATGCTCCAAAGGCGAGCGAGCTCTCATTAATTGAGCGCCTTAATTTGGGTTTGAGAAACGCAGTTCTCTTGCTACATTGGTTGTGCAACCAACCTTGTGGACCAAATCAAAGCGACACGTGACGCGGATCCAGAGCAGGATGGGATAGCCAAGTGCTTTTGAAGGGCGATGGCGTTGTGTGGTGAGCAACGTCTTGTGGTTCTAAGGTCATGGAATTGCGAATATGATTCTCAAGCCCATGGCTCTCCTTTGTCTATTCACCGGGGCTACCAAGATGTCAGGATCTTCGTCGAAGATGGTGGACGGAAGTATGAATTGCCAATTCGTTCGCGAGTGCGGCGTGTCTTTGTCGTGTGAAGGCGAACATGGCGTCAGCAGTCTTCTTGACCTTTGCGGTGCAGTGGAAGTGGGATTCCGTTGGCATGGACTTCATCACCGGATCCCCGCTTCGTCAAAGGAATGATGCTATTTGGGTGTGATCGGCAGGTTGAGTGGCACATTTCCTTCCGTCGAGAACCGAGGATTGTGAGTCTTCACGGTGTCGAAAGCGATTATTTACGATGGTGGTGCGCTTTTCACCTCAGCGGTTTTGGCATAGTCTGCGCAGAGGCACCCGCCTTCATTTGATCTGACCTTTCATCCTCAGGTGATGGTGGAGCAGATGAGTCAACCAAGTGTTGGAAAGATATGCTCGTGCTTGTGTTCTTTCCTGGGAAGAAGTGGGAGAAGTTCTCCTACAACAGATTTGAGGCGGTCTTGGCATGGCACCATTGAGGCTTTGTATGGGAGGAGATCGAACCCCATTGGTAGTGAGAGGTGGTGGCAATTTTTCGGCTCGGTTCGATCAATGAGGCGAAAGTCAAGTTCGATTGATCGCGAGATCTGCGCGCGGCCAGATCGGCGAGAAGAGCTATGCGAGATCGTCGTCGCCGTGAGTTGAGCTTTGAGCCCAATGACTTTGTGTCTCAAAGTCTCACCCGAAGCCATCGGCGTTTTGGCATCAGGCAAGTTGGCATGGGCCTGCAGTATCATCGAAAGTTGGAGCGATGCGGCGTACAGAGCTACGGTGCGCGAGGGTGTGCATGTGTTCCATGTTTCACACAGCCTCAGCGTCCCCTACGAGCTCCATTGGAGGTTCTCGATGTACGAGAGAATTTGACCTCATGACATCATTCGTATTCTTGAGAATACGAGCGGAGGGCGAGCAGTGTCATCAAGTTCCTTAAGTCAAACCATTACGAAGATGAAGCAACTTGGCGAAGATAAGCCTTCGTGCGATTTTCCTTCTTTCTTCGAGTAAAGCAGTCTCGGTCGAGATTACTGGTAAGAGGAAGTTGTAACATCCCAATTTTGGGCTTGTGTTTCAAATGTAAGAAAAATCATGTAATTCTGTGGTGCGAAATTCTTGTACAAGAATTATGGAAATACATTGTCACAAGTCTTGTTGTCCAAATCTTGTTATTCCAAAAACAATCTTGCTTATGATCATCCTCTGGAAATATTTTCCTAAGTCTCTGTGATGGTATGTGACCTCTGAAAAATCTCACAATTTTAGAAATTGTTTGAAAATTTTAGAGCGATCAAACTGTTTGACTCTCGATCAAACATTAAAGCGAGCCTTACGAATTTTGGAGATTTATTCGCGACATAAAAATCTACGAAAATTTTACACAAGGTTAATATACGAGTTAGCAAGCTCTAAAATTTTCATAATTTTTGGAGTTATTTTGAAGTCTCTGTTCTTTTTCAAAGTCAAACTTGGTTTCTTGTTGCTTGGGTTGAGTCGGACTCGGGCTCAGAGCCCGATTCGATCGATCAACTAAGCGCAGCCACTCTTTAAAGCCTTGTCGATCTCGGAGTTGGATCGAAATCGCCGCGGTAGCGTGTAAGACCGGACCTTCAGGTTGCAAGGTTGATTGTCAGCGTTAGATCTCCATCAGCGTCGAGATCTTGCGAGACTTCGGACCCTCGGTTGCATTTTTGAATGCGAGAGATCCAGCTCGCGTACCTCGTGGTAAATAAGAGTTTGCGACGTGGAGCAATCGAGTGCCGAAGTGTCTTTCCTAGACCTCTGGCGTGCATGAATAGTGGAGGGCATGGCGTGTCATTTCATGCCTCCTCTTTGTCACTCTGGTGACATTTAGGGGCATGGGAGACCCTACAGCACACTTTGGCCATGCCTTGTGCTGATGTCTCCGAAAAGCATTATTGTCAAACCTAATGCTTTCAAAGACGGTGTTCCTTTACCTTGCCATTGAGCTCCATTTTCAATTTTGGAGCTTAACACCTCAAAGCAAACAATCATGTTGTTGACAGTGGAGCTCCATCAGTGTTCTTGGTGTTCCAGTGGTCCTCCTTCATGTTTCTTTGCCTAACTTTATCTATTCACTTCCTTGAACATTTCCCCTCACTTAATTTTGGAATTGATTCTCGGGAATTGTCAATTTGGGGTTTGCATTCGGCCGAAAAGTGAGTATCGTCTTCTCGGCTCAGCACCACTTCCTCATCTCTTGCTCTTATGTTTCGTGAATCATTATGAAGCTATTACGATGACTTGGTATCACTCATGTGGCTCGAGTGTCATTTGGGTTTTCTTCTCGGGTCGCGGACTTCCACCGTGGTCAAACTTCTCAGGCCATCTTTGAAGCTTCTCGTCCTTAAGGTAGCTCCTTATTAGAGGTTAAGTGAGTTAAATATTCCGGTCCTCACAAAGCGTGTATGGACTATAGTGGCAAATTGTTTATAGATAGATAAGACCTTACTACGAGAAGACATGAAGTATATCCAAGTGTAGCGAGAAAAATCATCTATAAAAATGATATAATATCGATAACCCCCTTTCGAAACGAAGGGAGCCGGACCCCAAACATCTGAATGAATAAGATCAAAAGGACGCTGAGACACTGACTCACTGTGAGGATAAGGAAGTGAATCATTTACCTAACTTACATACGACAATCTAAAGATACGTCTCTTGAGACAGACCCCAGAAGACCACGACGAACTAAAGACGGCAGGCGAGATCCCACGGATGACCAAGACGGTGATGCCATCTTTGGAAAGAGCTGGTAGGCGGAGTGGCAGAAGTTGAGAAACCGTGGCGACGGTGGCGTGGAAGGAAGGTGAAGCAGTCAAGCTCCCGAGACGCCGTGAGTCAAGGCGCCGAGGGTCGAACCAACCGAGCTCCCGTGTGGCGGTCCCGAACACAACAAGAGTCGAGTCGAGAATGACCCGACAACCAAGATCGATGTCATCCGGAGAGAAGAAGTCGCATGGTAAGGCGAGGAACATAAGCAATGAAGGAACATGAAAAGATGAGTGCTAAGAGGTCCTCGACTAGAGACAAAGGATGTACCATCGCAGAAGAACACCGGCGGGAGAATCAAGAGGTGTAATGAAAGACAGAATGGAAGAATCAGAAGTCATGTGAAAGGATGCTCCAGAATCAAGAATCCACAGAAAGGTACCTGACTGTGGAGGAGGTGGTCTCTCAATGCCCAAGAGTCGATGAGCGTAACTCCGCAGAACTCGCCGAGGAGAACACGAGGCGGCAGCGGCGTCGGGTTCGGCTATCTTACGCTCGATGAGAGACACTGCTGAAGGAGTCGAGGCAGGCATCGATGTAGAAGCACCAGTGCCAGTGCTAGTAGAAGAACGACGTGAAAGATGCCGCTGCTTCTTATAGCACTGGGACTCAATGTGGCCGACCTTGTTGCAGTAGGAGTAGTGAGGACGACCACCACCACCTCCAGATGGAGGGCGGCCACCACTACCGTGGCGGCCACGTGGAGGAGGCGGTGTCTTTGGCGTGGAGCGATCGGTGTAGCGGTGGCGAGCGGCGAGCACGGAGGAGTGGTATCGAGCCAAAGACCACTCAGGCGAGTCTCCTCCGCGCGTATCTCGGTAAGAGCCTCCAGGAGAGTGACACAAGGGTGGCGTGCAAGGAGCCGGGCACGCCACGCTCGAACTCGGGGCGGCGAGTAAGGAACTCGAGACCGCCGAAATTCCGTGTCATCGTGGGCGGCCAAAGACGGACAGGAGCGGCGGCCCGGCGGGCGAAGAGAATCCAAGCGACGCGCACAGCAGAGCTCGAGCGTAAAAGCGTCAACGATAGCATCACCCATCAAGAGAGTGCTCTGGCGAACCACGGACAGTCGAGGGCATCACCGGAGGGCTCGTAGCGGCCGACGGCGGGAGTCCACATCCGAAAGCCGAAGAGTCCTACAACCTCGTAAGAAAGCGAGGCCGGATACTAGCGATGAGTACAGCAGCAGCCCGAGCATCGTCATCGTACCACTGAGTGTAGGCGGTCAGTCGATCCTTGTAGGAATCCAGAGCCTCCTGGTAGGCAGAGGCAGCCTCATCATCAGCAAGACCAGTGGCCTCAATAGCGCCCTTTACCGTGTCGGGCGGCGCAACAGGCGTAGGCTCCGTCGGAGGAATAGGGCAAGGCGGGCAGGTGACATCGCCAGAGAGGACACCCCAGAGACGAAGACCACGCATGTGGATGCACATGTGAAATACGAAATCGGTGTAATTAACACCATCGAAGATCACCGGCGGAGAGGAAACAGTACCCTATTGGTAGCGGCTGGATCGCGGCGACTAAAGCAACGAAGTCTAACAGTTTGGCCGACGCCGCGCGGTTAGAGCGACGTTATTTTTTTTTTCTTTTTCTCTCTTTTTCTTTTTTTTTTTTTTTTATACGGGCCGGTGTTGGGCCGGCTCACTATAAGACGAAGTGCCGAACGCAGCCAAACAGAGCTTGGTAGGGTTTCCCCTGCGGCGCAGAACGGCAGCGGCGGCAGTGCGAGGTTGGCTCCTGCGGCACTCAACGACGGGGTGCGGGCGGCGGCCGGTCGGCGGAGCGACCCGCGCGACACGCACGGCGGCGGCGGCGGCGGTGGAGCGCCCGCTACCGGACGGCGGCGGCGGTGGAGTCTCTGAGACGAAGCGGCGCGCCAACTCAAGACGAGGTGGAGGCGGCGGATCTGATCGGGAGACGACGAGCGGCGCCGGCCGACTCAAGCCAAGACAGAGGCGGCTCCTCCGTTCGGTAGACGTCAAGATGACGTCAAGACGACGACCTCCAGACAAGGGCGACGCCCTCTTGGACCCGACGACGTCGGTGGCGGCGGCGACAAGCGGAGCGACGGCAAACCCTAGGTTCGCTCTGATACCATATTATGAATAGCGCTTGTATTCAATATGAGGCCAATGGGCTAGTATATATACACAAAGTACAGGTGATGAATATGCAAATAACCCCTCATAACAATGAGGAATAATACA
This sequence comes from Ampelocalamus luodianensis, assembly GCA_036346255.1. Lineage (NCBI taxonomy): Eukaryota > Viridiplantae > Streptophyta > Magnoliopsida > Poales > Poaceae > Ampelocalamus > Ampelocalamus luodianensis. The sequence continues at coordinate 16,108,303 of CM070622.1, read as the reverse complement.
TTATACATATATATCTCTAACAATAGTATCTGACTCACTGTAGATTTGTTCTATTGGTAGTCTTAACATGGACTACTGTCTTGATTAGCTGTTGCAATGCTTTGTGCAGGGAGCAACAAGTTCATCTTTGTGAATCCCTGCTTCCAGTAGTTCCTTCAAAGCTATCTCAGTCGCTGAGAGGCCCTGCATTTGTTGATTATTTGTCTTCGATGGGTCAGATTTCATGGTTAGAAAACTTGCGACTTTCTGAAGGTAAAGCCACAAGCAAGCAACGAAGGTAATCCTATAAAACATTATTTGTTTGTATACTATAAGTATGATGCTGTACAGTGTTTTTTTTTTTTGGTGTCAAAATTTTCTACCATCAAAAGAGAGGCCCCACAGCACTTTTGGTCAAAAAATACCCTAGCACCTTGGGCCCCAAAATGTTCTTTGCACTTAGTAGCTTTGCATTTAGTAATCTCAAGATTTTGCTGTTATCTTAATTCCACTAACATACATGAAAATGAGTGATGATAACAGTAGCAGAGTTCATATAAGAAGGCCCTTTTCCCCATTTGTTGCAATTAGTGAGCCATGTGTCCATATTTTACTTTGTTGAATGAAAATGAGTGATGATAACAGTAGCAGAGTTCATATAAGAAGGCCCTTTTCCCCATTTGTTGCAATTAGTGAGCCATGTGTCCATATTTTACTTTGTTGAATTCCATATTTGCTCCAGGTAAAGGTCCTAGTTTCAATCTGGTTATATGGCTTCAAATCCTTAACTGGATCTCTTGTGTGAACCAACAAGCTTCTCCTTATTACTCTGAAATAGTGTCTAATTCATACACAGTTCAACTAAATAGTTCAGATATGAATAGTGGCGTAGTGCTACCCAATGGAGTTATCACTTATCAGAAGGCAATAAATATCGACGACTTAGAATTTTATCATTGTAAATCTGTCGCATGGCTTTTCAAGGTGTGTTTCAGTGTTTCAAATATTAAGGCTGTTTCCGTTTTTTTTTTTCAATTGGAATTTGGAAGCAGTTACGTGTTATGATGTTTAAGCACGAATCCATGTTACTACCTTGCGTCTATATTTCAGGTTCATAAATAATGCCTCCCGTTATCCCTGAATTGTTATCGCAACATGATGTGCCATTTGTGTTATCAGGATTTAATTTTATGAACCTATCAAACGACACTGTTACGTTGAGGCACCTATTCACTGACTTACTACTGCTGTTTGTGCTATTTATCTTGTCGCAGGTGTCGTCAGTCAAGACATTACTTGAGTTCTGGTGCACTTTCACTGTCTCTTGAAGGTATCGAATTATTAGCACAAAGCGGCTGTTTCAGTGACAGCCGTGAGAAAATTATATAGCAAGCGATTGACTAGAAGTGTATAAGTTAATAAACTGGTTCAGATAAGCGGTAGCGTTTTTTTGCTAGCTTGATTAAGAGGGGATAGGATAATGAGGTGGCCGAGATAGCACATTTTTATTCACAATTCATGATCAGGAGCACAGTGGTGAAGTTCTGGTCCAGCTCACAATTCCAATGTATTCCTTTGTATAATGTAAATGCGTTCTGTCAATGTCATCCTAATTTATACCATGGGACCTTCCAGCTGATCATTCTAACTAATGTACACATGTTAATCTAAAATAGCTAGTGTGCCCATGTGACCTTGAAAGTTGAAAGCGACTTTCGTCTAATCATCCGTCACTGATATGGTTGTTGTGGCTTGTGTTAAACAACACTTCTGAGCAAGCCCTGCTTTTTATTCGTTCTCGCGAGGGTATGTTAATAAGTGAAATGTGCAGAACAACGCCAAAATTCCAGATGTTTGGGAAGAAGTTGAATGGGATACGGCTACTTCGATATCTCTGGGAGAAGAAAAAAAACGTAAAACCTTTATGTTTTTTTGTTGGAATTGATTACGAGTGGAGATGTGTAACAGTCCAAATTTTTGTGTCGTTTGAAATTATTTTAAAATGTGGGATTTTTTTTTTTGTTGTGCTTTGTTGATGTCCAAATTTCTGGGGTCATTTGAAACTTCAATACTAAAAACAATAATACGAGTTGAAATTTAGTTACAAATCCTAGATTTAAAACGCCAAACTAGGAATTTGAGTCAAAATTAGAATTTAAAAAGCTCATGAAAACAAAATCCCAAAAATCCGGTCTGAGCTGAAAATCATTCTTTATCCTTTTCTTTTCCCCGGGCTGGCTCATTCGGCCTCTCCCTTCTCTCGGCTCAGCCGTGCGGCCCGCTCGGCCTGCCTTCTCCCGGCTCACTAGGCCTCTCCTCCCTTTCGGCCCAGCCTCCCGCGGACACCCATGCGCTGAGCTACGTTGCGCCTCGGACCGCCTGCTCCCGCGCGACAGCAGCGTCACACACCCGTGCGTGTGCGCCCGGGCCGTTGCCCGGCGCATTGCGTCACCACCACTGCCCTGCACCGCTCCCGACCGCACTCACGCCACCGAGCCCCACCATCAGTGTATCCATGCCCCAAGGTCATTGTCACAGCCCCTCGAAAAAAATTCTATAGAACTGGTCTACAACTCTATCTCAATAGACTAATTTTATCGTGTAACACGTCTATTTATCAATCTTAAAACGCACAACCCCATAATACATCAGCCACTCAAACTGGTCAATGTGTTGCTATGGTTTTGACATGTATAATTGCGGATTATGAGGCTGTGCGCTTTGAGATTGACAAATACACGTGTCACGCGGTGGAGTTGATCTACTAAAATAGAGTTTTGGGCCAGGTCATATAGGATTTTTTCCCGGCCCCTCCGCCCTGTACCCCACGCCACCACTTGCGCTACCTCCCCAACAGCCTCTCCCAGGCGCACGAGTTTTTGACTAAATTAGCATAGTTGGCGTGCAAAATAGTAAATATAGCTCCTTTTGTGTATGAAAGACAAAAATGACACTGTAAAACCGCACGGACACACCATCTGGTCTCATCCACGCCCCAGGGGAGTGGAGCACTCTACGTAAATACCAAAAATGATATCCTTCACCGTGTCCCAGAGGACGGACTCCTCATCGCACGCCACATGTAAAATTCAGACCTCTAAGATACGGACTAAGCCGAGTCCGATCCCAGACGTCTGTGCCCGGAAAGCACTTTGGTGGCAGCACCGTGTGAGGCGCGCGAGAGGAGGAAAAAATCAGGTTAAAAAATTATTTCTAATACTATTTGTCACTATTTAACACTAATTGGAACTCCGCGCTCACTGGCCCATCACCTGATCTGAATGAAGTCCTAGATACTGTTGGAATTAATACGGGCTGGGTCCAATTTTTAATTCTAATTAATTCTTGGAAAATCCCAAAGGCTCATGTGCACGTGCTAAAACTGTTTAGTCCCATATGGAGATATGAATGGGAGTTACACCACTTTAAAAGGTGGAACGTGGTAGCCCCCTTGTGGAATTGGAGAGAGCCAATACACGCGCGCGCTCGCTCGCTCGCCTCGCCACGCCTCGCCGTGCCGTGCCGTGTCGTGCGCGTGCGTGTGCGTGTGCGCGCGTACGCAGGCGTGTCGGGTGCGTGCGCGTTTTTCTTTATCTATTCGAAAATCGAAACGCACCGACTCGCAGTAAACTGTATTAACGAATGGCTGTTTTGAGTAATGGCATGGCTGCAGGTTACTAGTTACTAATGGCTGCAGTTAATACCATTCTGGCCTCTTCGTTTTGCTATTTTAGAAGAACAGATGACTGGTTCTCAAACTGATCTCCATACGAAAGATTCTATACGATAGACAAACTCCACAGTTTTGTTGTTGTCTCTAGCGATCTCCATCCCGGCAAGACGCGTGTACGGCTGCACCGAGAGAGCAGGCCTCCGGAACCCTCGTCCTTGAAGGCTTGCACGAGCGAGGACGAATAAGGTTTTTAGGGAACGTTCGCGCGACTGCTTGCTTCATCTGTTTTTCTGCTACTACTACACCTGCGCGACTACTATCACGACATCCACGAACGTCTCTGCTACATCCACTACGCTATGACTAACGACGACCTCACCAAGACTCCTACTTCTACTTCTGCTGCTCCTTCCGCTGGTTCTGGGTACGCCTATCTTGCACTTGTTGTTTTATTATTTGTTGTTTACTTGAACACTGGGATAGGTATGCTAGTTTCTGTCCTTTTAGAAATTCGTATATCTATAGTGTTCTCGTATACCTGTTTTGTGAAAATGACAATAGTATTCTCCATGATTTATCTTGTACATTTCTGAATTAATGTAATTAGAAAAATGCTCATATGTTCAACAATCCAAAAACCTTATTATAGGCATTTTTTGTCAACTGGTTTTGCCGCTGCGCTAAAACCCTCTGAATTCGATGGTGCGAATTATAAGAGGTGGTGCACTAAGATGGTGCTTTGACTAACTGCTATGAACGTTTTTCATGTGGCAAGTGGCAAGCCTGAAGGAACACTTACTTATGAACAGGAGCAAGCGTTCGAGGCTGCTGATAACCTTTTTAAAGGTGTCGTGATTAGCGTTCTTGGTGAGAAGTTAGTTGATGCATACATGGTGATCAAAACTGCGAAAGAGATGTGGGATGCACTCGAGACCAAGTTTGGGGTTTCGGATGCAGGCAGTGAATTGTATCTCATGGAGCAATACCATGAGTATAGAATGGTTGACAACCGTTCTGTAGTTGAGCAGGCTCATGAGGTACAATCCATGGCCAAAGAACTTGAGCACTTCAAATGTGTGTTACCGGACAAGTTTGTCGCGAGAGGCATTATTGCCAAACTTCCTCCTTCTTGGAGGAATTTTGCTACTTCCTTGAAACACAAGAGACAAGAGTCTTCTGTTGAAAATCTCATCGGGTCTCTTAATGTTGAAGAGAAGGCGAGGGCAAAAGATACACACATCAGAGGTAATGAGGGACATTCTAGTGTCAATGTGGTGCAGAAGAAGAATGGTCAAGCTCAAAAGTTCAAAGACAAGAACAAGACCGCACAAACAACTAGCTTCAAGAAGAAGAAGAACACAAAGGATAGTCTTTGCTTTGTGTGTGGTGAACCTGGTCATTGGGCTAAGGATTGCAGTCAACGCAAGGGTGGGAAGAATTAGCAAGGGTAGAATTCTAAGTCTGCTAATGTTATTGTTGGTACTACTGAGACGGGAACATCAGGGTATGGTAATTTACCTACTGTTATTTCCGTATGTCAATCTACCGATTGGTAGATAAACACTGGTGCTAATATACATGTGTGTGCTGATATTTCATTGTTCTCTTCTTACCAGGTCACTCGGGATTCAGCCGTTCTAATGGGGAACGGGTCACATGCCATTGTTCATGGTGTTGGCACGGTCGATCTGAAGTTTACTTCGGGAAAGATTGTGCAACTGAAGAACGTGCATCATGTGCCATCTATAAATAAGAATCTCGTGAGCGGATCTCTTCTGTATATAGATGGCTTTAGACTGGTATTTGAGTCCAATAAATTTGTAATGTCCAAGTGTGGATAATTTGTTGGTAAAGGCTATGTGTGCGGAGACTTGTTCCGCCTATCTCTTTCAGATTTGTGTAATAATGTTGTGAACCATGTTTGCAGTGGTAATGAGACTACTATTTGGCATTCACGACTTTATCACATAAATTTTGGTTGCATGACACGGTTAGCCAGTTTAGAGTTAATCCCGAAAATCACCCTTGTCAAAGGTTTTAAATGTCAAGTTTGTGTGCAATCAAAGCAGCCTCGTAAGCCTCATAAGGCTGCAGAGGTAAGAAACTTGGCACCATTAGAACTCATACATTCAGATCTGTGTGAAATGAATGGTGTGTTGACAAAAGGTGGTAATAGATATTTCATGACTTTGATTGATGACTCCACTAGGTTCTGTATGTGTATCTTTTGAAAACTAAAGATGAAGTTCTTCACTACTTTAAAATCTATAAAGCAGAAGCTGAGAACCAACTTGAAAAGAAAATCAAAAGGGTTAGGTCTGATCGTGGCGGCGAGTACTTTTCTAATGAGTTCAATTTATTCTGTGAGGAACATGGTATAGTCCATGAGAGGACGCCTCCCTATTCACCCCAGTCAAACGGGGTTGCTGAAGGAAAGAACCGCACTCTAACTGATTTGGTTAATGTCATGTTAGAAACAGCGGGTCTTTCCAAAGCATGGTAGGGGGAGGCTATATTGACTTCATGTCATGTCCTAAATAGGGTTCCCACAAAGAATAAAGAGATAACTCCATATGACCATTGGGAGAAGAAAAGACTATCACTTTCATACTTGCGCACTTGGGGTTGTTTGGCGAAAGTCAATGTGCCAATTTCCAAAAAGCGTAAGCTTGGACCAAAAACCGTGGATTACATTTTTTTAGGCTATGCTCATCATAGCGTTGGATATAGATTTCTAGTGGTGAAATCTGAAGTACCTGACGTGCATGTCGATACAATTATGGAGTCCAGAGATGCTACATTCTTTGAGGTTATTTTTTCGATGAAAGATATGCCTATCTCATCAAGTCAGGAGCCTGATACAACTCCTGAACCTGCCATTCCAATGGAATATTTTGAGCAAACACCTGAGCAAATTCCTGAGAAGGAAGATAATGAAATTATGAGAAAGAGTAAAAGACAAAGGGCTGCAAAGTCTTTTGGTCCTGATTTCATCGTGTACCTTGTGGATGATACTCCAAGTACCATTTCTAAAGCATATGCTTCTCCAGATGCTGAATACTGGAAGGAAGCAGTCCGTAGTGAAATGGATTCCATTATCTCTAATGGAACTTGGGAGATCACTGAGCGTCCTTATGGTTGTAAACCTGTAGGATGTAAGTGGGTGTTCAAAAAGAAGCTTAGGCCTGATGGTACTATCGAGAAGTACAAGGCATGGCTTGTGGCCAAGGGTTATACCCAAAAGGAAGGCGAAGATTTCTTTGATACTTACTCACCTGTGGCTAGATTGACCACTATTCGAGTACTACTATCTCTGGCTGTCTCACACGGTCTTCTCGTTCATCAGATGGACGTTAAGACGACTTTCCTAAATGGAGAGTTGGACGAGGAAATTTACATGAAACTGCCAGATGGATTTGTAGTAGATGGTCAAGAAGAAAAGGTGTGCAAGTTGTTGAAATCTTTGTATGGTCTTAAACAAGCACCTAAGCAGTGACATGAAGAGTTCGACAGAACTTTAACATCTGCAGGCTTTATTGTGAATGAAGTTGACAGATGTGTGTATTATCGCCATGGTGTGGGTGAGGGAATCATTCTATGTCTGTATGTTGATGACATAATGATCTTTGGGACCAACCTTAATGTGATTAAAGAAGTCAATGATTTCTTGTCTCAGAATTTTGAGATGAAAGATCTGGGAGTAGCTGATGTTATCTTGAACATCAAGCTGTTGAGAGGTGATGATGGTGGGATTACATTGTTGCAATCTCATTATGTGGAAAAGGTTTTGAGTCGTTTTGGTTATAGCGACTGCAAATCCTCTCCAACACCTTATGATCCTAGCATGTTGCTTAGGAAGAATCGGAGAATAGCCAGAGACCAATTGAGATATTCTCAGATAATTGGTTCACTCATGTATTTAGCTAGCGGTACTAGGTCTAGCATCTCGTTTGCTGTGAGCAAACTAAGCCGTTTTGTTTCCTATCCGGGAGATGATCATTGGCATGCTCTTGAGAGGGTAATGCGCTATCTAAAGGGTACTATGAGCTATGGCGTTCACTATACCGGGTACCCCAGAGTACTGGAGGGTTATAGCGATTCAAACTGGATATCTGATGCTGATGAGATTAAGGCCACAAGTGAATATGTCTTCACACTTGGAGATAGCGCTGTTTCATGTAAGTCTTACAAGCAGACCATCTTAACGAGGTCAACAATGGAAGCAGAACTCACAGCATTAGATACTGCCACTATTGAAGCCGAATGGCTTCGTGAGCTCTGGATGGATTTGTCGGTGGTTGAAAAATCGGTACCGGCTATTCTGATGAACTGTGACAATCAGACTGTGATCGTCAAAGTGAACAGTTCTAAGGATAATATGAAGGCATCAAGACATGTGAAGAGAAGACTGAAATCTGTCAGAAAAATGAGAAACTCCGGAGTAATAGCTTTGGATTATATCCAAACAGCTAAGAATCTGGCAGATCCCTTCACAAAGGGTTTATCACGGAATGTGATAGACAATGCATCGAGGGAGATGGGTTTGAGACCCACGTGAGTTATACCATAGTGGTAACCCATCCTATATGATCGGAGATCCCGTGAAGTAGGATTGGCGAAACAAGCTTTTGGTTAACTGGGAGGAGAGTACTTTTATAGACCCACTCCATTGGAGATGCAATTCTCTCCTAAATATGTATGCAGGTTGATTTTTATCTTAATGTGTTCTGTGGCTTGTTTAAGTAAAGATGTTGTCCTACAGAGCAGTCTTGAAAGAACACACCTATATGAGCCCAACTGCTAGTCACAGTCTATGAGATAGGGTAATCTCTAGGAAGCTCATGAATAGGCCAAGAGTATGACTCATATGCTCCAACCCGCGGGGATGCCTGGCAGCCTGGTATCAGTTAATGACTTAAGTAAAACTTAATCACACAAAACTGCCAATTCAAGGCTTAGTCCATTGTGCAGTTGTGGATAAGTGTAGCTTCTGTTCTAGGTGGATGTTCAACCTTAATCGGTCCCCATCAAAACACTGGTATATCAAAATAATGTTGTGGATCAAGGCATTTGACATGTGCCCTTGGGATCTGGTGGGGGATTGTTGGAATTAATACGGGCTGAGCCCAATTTTTAATTCTAATTAATTCCTGGAAAATCCCAAAGGCCTATGTGCACGTGCTAAAACTGTTTAGTCCCATATGGAGAGTTGAATGGGAGTTACACCACTTAAAAAGGTGGAATGTGAAAGCCCCCTTGTGGAATTGGAAAGAGCCAATACACGCGCGTGCTCGCTCGCTCGCTCGCCTCGCCACGCCTCGCCGAGCCGTGCCGTGCCATGCGGGTGCGTGTGCGTGTGCGTATGCATGTGCGTGTGAATGGCTGCGGTTACTAGTGACTAATGGTTGTAGGTTACTAGTGACTAATGGCTGCAGTTAACACCATTCTGGGCTCTTCGTTTTTGCTATTTTAGAAGAACAGAGGACTGGTTCTCAAACTGATCTCCATACAAAAGATTCTATACGATAGACAAACTCCACAGTTTTGTTGCTGTCTTTGGCGATCTCCATCCCGGCGAGACGCTGTATGGCTGCATCGGGAGAGCAGGCCTCCGGAACCCTCGTCCTTGAAGGCTTGCAAGAGCAAGGACGAATAAGGTTTTTGGGGAGCGTTCGCGCGACTGCTCGCTTCATCTGTTTCTCTGCTACTACTACACCTGCGCGACTACTACCACGACATCCACGAACGTCTCTGCTACATCCACTACACTATGACTAACGACGACCTCACCAAGACTCCTGCTTCTACTTCTGCTGCTCCTTCCGCTGGTTCTGGGTACGCCTATCTTGCACTTGTTGTTTTATTATTTATTGTTTACTTGAACACTGAGATAGGTATGCTAGTTTGTGTCCTTTTAGAAATTCGTATATCTATAGTGTTCTTGTATACCTGTTTTGTGAAAATGATAATAGTATTCTTCATGATTTATCTTGTACATTTCTGGATTAATGTAATTAGAAAAATGCTCATATGTTCAACGGATACAATCTGGATGAAAATACTCTTGTCCACACAAACATAATTAACTCCCAGCTCAGCTCAGCTCCACGACAAATAACCTCTGTGCAAATATTGAGTAGAATCATGGAGGTGAAGGCATATATGTACACACACGGAATTCTGCAGGAATTTATCAGAAGTGGAGCAATTTATAAGAAATTCAATTGGTCTATAAATGTTTGAGAGAAATATTATTTCTTTGCTGTGTTATTGTTTTGCCATGGAGTTTCAGGTTACCTTGGCTTTGATCCAGGCCTATGTCTCTTCGGTGCTTAGATCTAGTGATGCTCAACATTTTAAACGACAATTATTTGAGCCTATTCAACGTTTGGAATGATGATTACCAAGGTATAAAACGTATTTATAGAAGAGCTCTTTTACGGTATACTTAATTTAATACTAACTATTTATTCTTTTTATCCGATAATTCATATTAGTTATGTTTTAGTTATACTACATCCAATAGTACAAGTAGTAGAATATCAAGGGGTACAATTGTAATAGCTTATATGGGAGATCGCATGACACGAGTAATATTTTCTACCCTAGTTGAAAAAATTCATACCACCCTCACGAAAAATTATAAATACAAAGAAAAATATATTGTGTCCTTAACAAATCAATGATCAGATTTGATTTATACTACCATCACATACTATAAGTAGAATGTACTGTAAAATTTCTTTTTATAGAAACCAGGCCCCTAAGTGTGGACCTGATGCCAGCGATTCTAACTCCACGGGTTTTGTGAAACTACAAAGACTACAATATCCGGGTTACGTGCCACATTCTAAAACACAAGGTTTTTTTTTTTGCAACAATGATCACAAAACCTTTTGAGTTTGTGAAATTTATCACTGTAGAGGACTCGGCCGTGGACTGAAGTCAAGCACGTGGGACCGCTTCCCCGTGGCGTCAATTCCTCAGGTCTTGCCTCTTTGGTTGCGTGGCACATGGACACAAGAAACTGCACAACTGTGCTCTTTGACACGCCTCCTGCAGCCGTGTTGACTCCAAGTCTCCGACCTCCCTCCAACCCTAGCAAATGAGCTGGAACCCACTCTCTTCCAGCCGGGATGCTTACGTGGAACACCGTCTTGTCTCGAGTCTCGACTGCCGCCTTTTCCAGGAACTGCTGCCCTGCTCCTTTTCCAGCGATTTCGACCTAGCTAGGAATACGTTCTTCTTCCTAGGAAATCATGATGGATGATGGTAAAACGCAAGCAGCTCGGCGCCTCTGCTTGTCCGGCTGGCAGAACAGCATCCTTCCTGGCAGCATATTGAATGAGCCGATTCCTTTGGAGTTTGGCTGTGCGTGTCCTAGTGGTTTTCTCGTCGGCCTTCTTGGGCCCTGCCGTCCCGGTCTCCCACTGCACATTTCCTGCGTTCTTTTTAAACTAAAGAGAATTTGTGTTACTTCTTTTCTAAGACTGTACTCGTCCTTCGTGATGAGCTAACTACTTTGTAATTGAGATAGATGAGTACTTCCTGTGGTTGCTTCTGTTTATGCTTTAGAATTTCGTTATTGATTTGTCAAATCCCCTCTTGTCAGACTGTTTCATGAGTCTTGTTTAGTGTAAAAAAAATACAAGTGAAACACTGTCGAATTTCAAACAAAAATGTATAGCTAGTAAGGAACTCTTACTCTTTATGACAGAATATTTTATTATGACTGAAAAGTTGTTGCGCAATAACTTGATAGTTGCTTTGACTCCTTTTATGCATTCCATGATGTTCAATAACATTGTTATTTATATCTTGTACCGGTTATTTAGATTAATGCTAGCTTAATTGATAAAGAGAAGTTTGCTGAAATTTTAGTGTAATTAGATGTAAAATAGATTGTTAAAATAGTTTAGTAGCATTTCAGACTCGTTGTCAAGCTCGGTGTTACAAGCTCGGCGCACTCTGCTTGTCCGGCTGGCAGAACAGCATCCTTCCTGGCAGCATATTGAATGAGCCGATTTCTTTGGAGCTTGGCTGTGCGTGTCCTAGTGGTTTTCTCGTCGGCCTTCCTTGGCCCTGCCGTCCCGATCTCCCACTGCACATTTCCTGCGTTCTTCTTCGCCGTTTGCGCTCTTTTTTGTTCGTTTCCAGGGTATTTCCCTGCTTCATTTTTCGTCGCATGCTGTTCATTTAGATTCGCCTATTTCGATCACACGGCGAGTACATGTGTGCTCAGATATTTTTCTTGCTTTTGTGTGCACGCACTTTTCTTGCGTTTGTCTTCGCTACCTGTATACTGTATTGGTTTCCAGGGTAGTTCCCTATTTCATCTCACGGGCATTCTTGTAGCTGTACGCCTTTTAATTACACCAATAACAATGCTACGCCCCTGGCCACCGGCAGCCAGCCCACCCTGTTGATTGACATGCGTGTAAACTTCAGACTAGTAACCAAGGTCAAAACAGCTGTATAATTTCCAATGCCATGGTCAAAGCCTTATCGTTTGTGCGTGTCATCAGCAAGAGGCGAAAACCATTTTTTTAATCAGACAACACGCGGATAGTGGAAGAAGACCTGTGGTGTACAGCCCTGCCACTGGAGGTGCAAATCCTTACAAACCAATGCAATAGTAACGGCAAGGATTGCCGGAGTTTTCAGCAGATTTAGCCCTATCTTTTAACACAATAGCAAAACTAGCGTATTTAAAATGACAAAAATACTATTTTTATCATGCGATTTTGCTACAGTAAAACCACCTGCCGCGAATCTTAGATCGTGATAAGCCACATGCCACAGCAAAATTGCATATTAAGATGTCATTTTTATCATTCTAGCTAAAAACTCAGATTGCCGCGGCAGTACAGTACGCAGCTTTGCCCCTGTGCAGGTAAATCGTACGGCAGCAGCATGTAAAACCGCACTCGCGTCAGGGCGCGGTGCGGTGATTTCACGCCATTGGGTCATCAGCAAATTAAACGACTCTCGATCGGGCCTTTGTTACCTGGGGATGCTTAAGCTCCGATTGGATTACGTCGGCCAAATACCGGCCACGAAATCAAGCACACCACAACGGACACGCTACGTACTGACCGAGCTCCATGAAAGTTACCCGTGGTACAGAAAACGTTTTGAAAAATACGGCGTATGCGGCTTTTTCAGTCAACAGTGCAGCCAAAAAAAAAAGCATCTGTGGTATTGGTATTTATACTTTTAAACTTTCGTAGATTTTCGTAGGTCACTTTTGAATACGGCCGGGTAATCGCAAAACGGCCTCAAAACACATGCGAGCGTGGTACAATTTTCTTCAAACACAGAACGTTCCGTAGCTTGGGACTTGTAGGTCCCGTTGCACCTGACAGGATGACGGTGTTTCCAGGTAGAGTATGTGATTAGCTATAGCTATGCACTCACGTAGGGTAAAAACGCTGTCGGCTCATTTGGCGAGGGCCACCAATCCGACGACTGATCAGCTCAAAATAGATCTGTCCATAATTCCATCAGTGTAGACCCATTTCACCGCGTGACATATGTCTTTTCACGAATCTCAAAACGCACAGCTCAATAAATCACTGATGTGAATTTTCACGAATTAAATACTGAAGACTAGCATATCATACTTGATATTCGTGAAAAGACATGTGTCACGCGGTGGAATAGGTCTACACTGATGAAATTGTGGACCAGGTCCTATAGAATTATTTCCTTTGCCCACACGCCAGCAAGATAATTGGGTAAATTTCACAAAACTATAGGTTTCGATGGAAAGAACGCAAAATATCAGGTTTTACAGATTTTTCAAGGAATATTAGGTTTTGCGGCAAAAATATCAAAAAAACCTCGCGTATACCATCTAGCATCCGTTTTGCTCCGAGATTTATGCATGATACTGTATATAATAAAAATACATGGTATTATCCAGTATACACATACATTGGTGGGCCTTGCAATACACCCTTATACAACTCTCTCTTCTCTCATCCTCCCTCTCCTCTCTCCCATCGGTGATGACAGAGACGACGGAGTGAGGCTCAGCGGTAGCGACACTAGCAACCGAGGAGGAGGTGGTGTGGTGACCGACTACACGACGCACTATCGAGTGTGCTGCGAGCATGTATTGGACGACCGAAATTATGTGTATGGTGTTTTATTTTTGAAATATTTTGTCCCTGAAGGGTTTCTTGAAAAATTGTAAAACTTGGGGTAAAACCCGTAGCCCAAAAGACACCGCGCGCCCGGCCAGACCGCGGCTGCGACGAAGCCCCGTGCCGGGTCGGGTGCGCGCGGCGCGGTGGGAGAAAGGCGCGCCCCGCACACGCGTGGGGTCGGACTGTCCGTGGTTGCCTCTGTTAAGAAATCGGGCTCAGGACCGGGAGTCCTGGGCCAAGGTGGGCTTTTCATCCCAAACTCTAGCAGGTCGTAGCCTATAAATATGGGGTACTAGTCATTGTAAATGCTGATCACTTGATGAAGGAATAAAGAAAAGCAAAAAGTCCTCCTACATCTCTGTGTTCATCTATTATTCTGTTCTTGTGTTCTTGCATCGTTCTTACGATTCTGAGTTTGTCTACAAGGTAATCGCTCGAACTGGACTCGCCAGCGACGGTTCCTTAACATGTTATCAGCATGATCGACTATCCTCGTATCGAAAAGGTAACCATCGATGAACGACACTCGTAGATTGAATTGTACTTTCTAGATCGCTTTAAATTCTGCAAATTTGCTTTATAGATTGGTTTTCTACGGTGCAAATTCGCTCTAATATACCGCGAGCAGACTTGAAGTCGCCGGCACAATGTCGATTGGTAGATTGTATAAAAAAGTGGATGTCGATTGTACCGTAGATTGAAAGTTACAAATCCGTTCTAACCTACCGCAAACCGACTTAAAGTCGCCGACCAAGCTGATTGATGGTTGCATGAAAGAACAGATAATGATTGCACAATTCATGAATGAACAGTAAAAGAAAAAACTGGTCGATGCAGCCCCGTACGGCGTGTCGCTGCCGGTCAGACATCGGCCACCTGCACGTGGCCGCGCCGCCACCGCGCGTCGCACGCGCTTGAAGCTGGCCTGGAGCCACGCTGCCAAGCCCCGCATGTGCGCTGCCCCCGCATGAGCTCTGCGCCGCCCGAAGCCGCGACGCGCCGCCCCTCACCAGCCCCGCATGGCCACCGCGCCGCATGGCCGTCCGCGAGCCACACTGTGTGGCTTGAAAAAGCCATCGTTACGTGAAGCATTACGTGAAGCACTTGGGGAGTAAAAAGGGACTTCATGACGTGAAGCTCTCCTGGCCAAGTCGGTTGATGCTGTGGGGCTATGCATGCATGCAATGCGTGTTCGTATGATACTCCAAGCCAAGAGCTGAACACATGTACGTACGTATGTACTAGAACATGCAAGCATCCCCCATGTGCAAGCATGCACGGCCGGCTCCGCCTCCCACATGAGGCCGCACACGCCGCCTGGAGCAACGTCGCCCGAAGCATGCCCGCATGCACCACTCCGCCTCCCGCATGAGGCCGCACGTGCCGCCACTGGTATGCAGCCGCCTCGCGCCGCGCCTCTGTGTTGCCTCCGGCAACCGGCCCAGAACGCCCCCCCCCCTCACGCGGGCATGAAGCCGCGCCACCCCGCGCGCCCCGCGCCGCCACCTAGAAGCGGTGCACCGCGCCTCCCCTGTTCCCTCCGCCCGAAACCAGCCACGCACATGGTCGCCCGCATGGCCACCTGCGCCGGCGCTCGTGTGCCCGCTAGCGACCACCGCCCGCCGGCCGTGCCGCCGCCGAGCCGCCCAGAGGCCACGCCGCGGAGCCGACCTTGAAGCGCCGCATGACCAACGGCCCCGCTGCCTCTGCCACTCGCACAAGGTGCCACGACCACTGGGATACGGGGTAAGGGAAACCCTACCCCTTGCACTCTCTTGAAACGATCGCATGGGCTGGGGCACGCGTGGGCCGAATCAAGCCCAAGAGGTCGATGAAAGAAGGCCCAAGAAAAAGAGCCCGGTTGGGTGAAAGAGAGAAAAAAAAGGGGAGGGTGGTGGAAAACCCAAAATTTGCAAATGGGATCCTCATGATTCTGGAAATTACGAGGGTAATTACGTGGGTGAGGAAATTTTGCAAAAAAGACCTCAGAAATTCTGAAAATTGCGCGAAAATTTTTCTCAGAACTAAAATTTCGCGTTTTAACCCCCTGTAAATTGCTGAATTCGTCGAAAAGTCATTTTTCCAGCAGAAAAGGGCCCTGGGAATCCATTTTTTTTTGCATATTTTGAACTTTTGAAGTATGTTTAACTTTGTTGTTATTATTATTATTATTATTATTTCTATGCAATTTATTTATTGTATTTATTGTTTTGATTATCTGTGACTGTTTATATTGCTTTTAATCACTGAAAATAGCAGTAAATTACGATAAATGCATAGAAAAATACAAGATCACAAACCGGGAGTTCGAAAACCATTATGAGAATTTTGCAACCATTTTATGTAAATTATCAGCAGTAATCTTATGAACTCTTTGCATGAATATGGAAATGATTAGCATCACGAACCAGTAGTTCGAAGAACTGACCTAGCATTACCAGAATTTGTATAGAATTAGTATCAATCTTCAACTCTGTGGTAATATAATCACGGATAAACAAAAGATTGAGAAGACTCTCTCTACCTTTCACCCGAATGTTGTACAATCCGCACACAACTATCGTCAAGACGGCTACATGAAGTATGCCTAATTAATTGACATCATACAAGTTGCGGAAGCTCAAGATGATGTTCTAAGGAAGAACTACATCTCACAGCCACCTAATAGCAATATTGGCCACGAAGCCAATGCTAGTAGCTACAAGGTGATGAATCTTCTCACGAAAGAGAGGGGCAAGAAGAGTATGATCGCGGGTCGCATATTATTGATGCTTTCCAGTCTAAGAAGAAGGGCAAAAGACAGCATGAGACATACCTCGCCACTGCAGCATAGAGGATTCACATCCATTAGTTACACTTATGGATGTGGACAGCCCAGTAGCAGCCCCCATCACCCCTCCTTTGGACATTGCAGCGGCCGCAGTCGTAGTTGCCCAAGAGGAGATTGAGGCAGAAGTTCCTGAATACTTCGCTGATTCGATCTAGTGCACGCATTACGCTTGGATCTTTTATAGTAACTTGCAGTTTGTAATTGAAGCATAACTTTGAACTATTGAATAATGGTTGCAAGCTTTAGGAGAGCAAAGCATTAAATTCTTGTTATGAGTCATGTAAGACTTTTTCCGTATTTATAATAGCAAGTTGTGTTCTGAAATCTGAAGTATTTTATTTATGTATTGCTTGCTTTTGCTACATATTAATAAAGTATATTATATTAGAACATGTGTGGCACCCATGGAAGAAGTGTGCTTAGCAGGTAGCGACACAACGAATACTATCATGAGAGAAACAAAAAATTTTCCAATCGATCAGCAAGAATGCTGGTAGTCTTACGACAATCGCAGGCAGCGATACTTGTATAATAGGCTCAGGAAGGGCCATAATTATACTCCCAAAGGGCACAACTTTGGTCATTGAAGAAGACTTGTTGTACCCAGAATCGACTAGAACTCTCAAGGATATTCGCTAACGGTTTCCACGTAGAGACTGAAGAAGAGTATGATAAGCAATACCTGCTAATTGAAAGTGTGAAGAAAGTGAAACAATGGCATTAGAATGTCTTCCTTCATATGAAACTGGGCTATACTACACTAATATTAAGGCACCTATAGCCTATACTGCCCTGAAAATCATATTTAGAAGCTCTGAACTTTTCTATCTCTGGCATGATAGATTACGCCGCCTAGGTCTTAGGATGATGAGAATTGTAATTAACAATTCATAGGGACATAATACATATGTATTGAATTTTCGAATCAGGAAGATTTTGTGTGCCCTGAATGTGCTACCGGGAAATTAATTACTAGACCTTTTGCTTTAAAAGTGAAGATGAAGTCCCTGCATTCCTGGACTGTATCCAGGGAGACTTTTGCGGTCCTATACAGCCCCTGTAAGGGTTATTTAGGTTTTTTTATAGTGCTCATCGATACTTTCTCGGAAATGTCGCATGTATGTATTATCTACGAGAAACCACACTTTTGCAAAACTAATCTCGCAGATAATTAAAATTAGAAATATTTTCCCTGGTCATCATGTGAAGTCCACCTGAATGGACAACACCGGAGAACTTACTTCGAAAGCATTTAATGATTATTGCATGAAAATAGAAATTAAAGTTGAGCATTCTGTACCGCATGTCCATACCCAGAATGGATTAGCAGATCTTTGAATAATTGTAATTTATCAGCTACATGTTGGAGACTTGCAGTAGCTTTCATCAATTTTAGACCGTCGGCCTATAACATCCATCCACCTATGCAACTAGCGCAAGGTTCAGCACCGAAAACTTTTCATCTTCGCAGGATTGGTTGCAATATTTATATACCTATACCATCACCGCAACGAACCGCAATGGGTCTTCTCCGAAAGTCTGGAATATACGTTGGTTATCAGATAGCATCCATAATCAAGTATTTAGATCATATGACTGGAGATTTGCATAATGCCCGGTTCGCTGATAGTATATTAGATGAGGTAAATTTCTCTTCATTAGAGGGAGGAAATCAATCCCTTGATGAAAATATCGAGAAATAACGTGGCAAGCCACGGAAAGTTCGAAAGACAATTGAAGTCTAGAAAACAAGAGAAGTCCCAAGACAATTGAAGTGCAGAAGATAATTGAAATCTATGCATATGACCCATGCACTAGTAAAACAGATAAAGAAATCTAGAAGACAAGAGAAGTCCAGAAGATAATTGAAGTCCAGAAGACAGTTGAAGTCCAGAAGATAATTGATTTGCAAATATTAGCGAATCAACTGCCAGACCACTTTAGTGATTTGAAGGCCGTAACCAAGTCGCATTTGCCTGCAAACAATGCACCAGAGAGGGTTGAAATATCAATGAAGGTATCCCTAATCCCATTAAGAGGCCTCAGAATAAAAGGACGAGAACAATGGCCCCTTGAATCCCAAGTAACCGGGGACGCCTGACGAAAAATGATAAGAAGAACTTGCCACAACTGATCACTAAAGTTCCCTAGAACCAGAAGGGGAGCCAGTTGAGACCTGGCACTGGTATGATACTTTCAGAAAAGACATACCAGAATTGAACATCCCTATGAAGGGAGACATCAGTATGAATGTGTGCGCACACATCGAAGCTGAAAAACTAAAGCAACTTACCCCGCAATTGGAAGCATCGGTGAGCAAGTAGAAGTATTAGAAGGATCACCCCTTAAAGAAATAGATAAAAACTTTGTGACCTCGGGAGAATATTTGAATATGATAACAGCCAATGTCTACATTTATTTTGCAAAGAAAATTGTCACAATCATCGATCTTGATTTAGAGCCTGCATCGCTCGCTGAATGTAAGAAGAGATCAGATTGAGAAGATTGGAAGAAGGCAATAGAAACTAAATTATTCTCTTTGAATAAAAGAGAGGTGTTTAGACTTGTAAGTCACACGCCTCCCCATATGCACCTCGTAGGGTATAAGTGTGTATTTGTTCGAAAGAGAAATGAAAAGAAGCAATGCTTGTTGTATAAGGTTTCACTGAACGTCTAGGAGATGATTATGAATAAACCTATTCTCTGGTCATGGGCGGAACTCCATTTAGATATTTATCTCAATGGCAGTGAATTTGAAGTTAGAAGTGAAATTGATGGATAGGGTACCAGTATACCTTTATGAAATATTGGATTCAGATATTTATATGAAGATACCTGAATGTATTTTTGTCCCGAACCAAGACAGAGCAAATAGAAATCTGTATAGTATGAAACTCAGAAAATCACTGTACGGATTAAGCAATCTGGCAGAATGTGGCATGATCGCTTGAAGCGACTTTCTATGCAAGAAAGACTATATGAACAATGAGAATAAACCCTGTGTATTTATACAACGATCCCAGGATGGATTATGTATAATCTCAGTGTATGAAGATGATATGAATATCATCGGAACCTGAAGGATATTAAGAAAGCAAGCTCTTACCTGGAGTCGGAGTTCGAAATGAAAGGTTTGGGTAAAACCAGATATTGTCTAAGCTTGCAGCTTGAGCATGCCTCTGAAGGAATATTAGTGCATCAGTCAACTTACACTCAGAAGGTGTTAGAAAAATTTGACTTTGAAAAGACATACCCTTTGAAAGTGCCAATGGTCGAGAGATCTTTGCAGCAAGATAAAGACCTGTCTAGACCTAGAGAAGAGGGAGAGGAAGTTCTGGGATCGGAATTTCCACACTTAAGTGCAATAGAAGCATTAATGTATTTAGCAAACTGTACTAGAATGGACATTATATTTGCCGTGAACCTACTAGTAAGGTATGGTGCAGAACTTACCAAAGTTATTGGCAGGGAATGAAGGACATCTTCCGATACCTCTAAGGAAACAAAGAACTTGATCTGTTCTACAGAAAGAACCAAGACATAACTATGAATGGTAATGCAAATGACGGGTACCTGTAGGACTCGCATACAGCCAAATAGCAAACAAGCTATATCTTCCTATGTGGTGGAACTGCAATTCCATAAAAATCGTCTAAAAAATGTCTTGTATCGACTTTGACGAACCACTCGAAAATCATAGCACTGTACAAGGCCTTACGAGAATATGTTTGGCTTCGATAGATGATTTACCACATCCAACAACCGTGTGGATTGAATACCGCGTAAACTCCCACTATTATCTATGAAGATAATGCAGTTTGTATTGCACAAGTGCAAATGGGTTATGTAAAGAATCCTTTCACAAAGCATATTAATCCTAAGTCCTTTTATGCTCATGAATTGCAAAAGATGGATGATATTAAAGTATTGCATAATAAGTCATGTGAAAATCTAGCAGATTTGTTTACTAAGTCACTTCCAGCGTCTAACTTTGAAAGATGTATCCGTGGAATTGGAATGATGAGACTGAGAGAAGTGCATAATTCAGGAGGAGAATCTTCACGAACTCATTACTAAAGTTTGATCGTAAAGATCGAGTACCCAAAAGATAAATCCAGAAGATTAAATGAAATTGGGTGGATTGTACTCTTTTTCCCTTGACGAGTTTTTCTGAAGTTTCTCGACTAAGGTTTTTAATGAGACAATTTGTGCGGCACAACAGAACGTGTATTATGTACTCTTTCTCTAAATTTTTTTCACTGAATTTTATAGAGTTTTGACGAGGCATGAACATGAAGGATGAGTGTCCAAAGAAAAATGTTAAAAAATCGGACCAGAACCAGGAGTCCTGGTCTAAAGTAGACTCCTCATCCCAAACTCTAGCAATGTCATAGTCTATAAATAGAGAGTACTAGTCATTGTAAATGTTGATCGCTTGATGAAAGAATAAAGAGAAACAAGAAGTCCTTTTACATCTTCGTATTCATTTATTATTCTGTTCTTATATTCTTATATTATTTTTATAATTTTAAATTTATCTATAAAATAATCACTCAAACTAAACTCACCTGTAACCAGTTCTCAATAATCTCGTTGCCTCGCTGACCCGACCCCCCACCGGACAGAGCCACCCGGCCCAAAAGAAAAGATGCGAGTCAATGCGACAACGCCATATCCTTCCCCTCGTCTCCTCCTCCGCTCCACTTCACCCACCACAAAAAACCCAGAAGCCTCCGCGGCTAACGGGAGAAAAAAAAAATCGCAACTTGCCGTCTCCTCGACTCCTCTCCATCCCCCAAAGCCAAAGCCTCTCTCGCTCGTTTGCTTTTCCCCAAAACATCCATCCCATGAGCTGAGGTCGCTGATGGGCTCGCCCTCCCAGGACCCCGCGTCGTCGCCGTCCGGCTCGTCCAGCCGCCGCCGCCGGCTCGACCGCCGCAACGCGTCCAAGAACATCGGGTACGACGCCACGCTCTTCTGCAGCTACCCGCCGTCCCCGCCCCCTGCTTCCCCCGCGCCGGCCTCGGGGGCGCCGTCCCTTAGCGGCTCCGCCGCCTGCTCCCTCGATCTCAGTAGCTTCCGCATCGGTGGTAGCGGGGACGGCGGCGGTGACGTCCAGCTCATCTGCCAAAGCCTCGGCCTATCCGGCCCCGAAGAATTCGCCATACCCATCGCCGACTGGGAGAAGCACAAGGCCGTCCGTTCCTCCAGCTCCCCCTCCGCGCGGCCGCACCCCGACCCCCCTGTGCGGAGCTCCCCGCTCGGCCGCGAGGCTGCTGAGGAGCTGGCCTTGCCCGCAGCAGTTGATTCCGAGCTTCCGTCGAAGGAAATGGCCAGGGATTTAGCAATTGAGGCCCCAGCGCAGCCGGCATGGTTGGATCCGCAAGAGCCCCCCCGTCCAGATGTTAAGAAAGCAGGCTGCGAGGGAGGGATTAAGGGCGCCCGCCCGCCGCCGGTGATGCTCAAACTGCCGCCGGTGATGCTCAAGCCGCCGCCGTCGATGGCCCTGCCGGCCGTCTGCTTGGTGGGCTCCACGTGGGATATCCTGCGGTCGTTCGCGCCAGAGGAGAAAGGGCACGCCCCGGCGGGCAGATCTGGTGGTGGTTTTGGGGGCCAGGATGCGGAGGAGGAGGAGGAGGAGGATGAGGATGCGGCGGGAGTGTTGACGTTGGAGGAGCTGAGGCTAGGGGAGACGTCCGAGGAATTCACAGGGACGTCCTCGCTGTCGACGACGAACGATGACGAGGCATCGAGCACGACCACCGAGTCCATGTTCTACATCTCGCCGAACGGGAGGTTTAGAAGGAAGATCCGGTCGTGGAACCGAGGGGTGCTCCTGGGGAGTGGCTCGTTTGGGACGGTCTATGAGGGGATCAGCGAGTAAGTGCTCTAAAGAGGAAATTTATTGATTTCTTACCTGCAGACTGTTCAGTTTGTGCTTGAGAGTAACAATTCAACTTGCTATGTTTGTCCATAGATAGCATAGGGTATATCTAGAAGCCTGGATTAACCTGAGTTTTTCAGAACTGATCCTCTGGTTGATTGGAAGCTCAATTGCTCCAATTTTACCTATTAAGAAGTAAGAGACACTAGATGACATGTAGCCTACTAGTTTTTCAGAACTGATCCTCTGGTTGATTGGAAGCTCAATTGCTCCAATTTTACCTATTAAGAAGTAAGAGACACTAGATGACATGTAGCCTACTAGTTAATAGTAATTGAATCTCTACATGATTTCATCTTCAACAACTTAAAAAACACAATCCTGAGTTGTAGACAATCAGGATTTAATTAGAATCAGAATGCCATCCAATTCCATGAACGAAATCCTCTAGTATACAAGGGGATATGACAATTTGTCTTGCCAAAATCTTGCACTACACCCATCACCCGTTCTAGGTGAAGACCAAATAATTCTTTGCTTACTCAATTTATTGTATTTGGACTAGCACTAAGGTAGACATATGTTTACTTGTTAAGGGCTCTGAATTATGTGGTACTCTTAGTAACAGGTGATATTAACTTGGTAATCTATCTTCCAGAAGATTGCACATGAATTTGTCGTGCTAGATGAAACATTGCAGCATGTGTTGTTCTTTTTATGTGCTGGTGCTCAATGGGAGTGATTACCTTTATTATAGCCTACTCACGTTTTCCTGCCACTAGTATCTTATATGCTATTCTACTTCTGCATCTTATGGTATGATGTTTCACAGTGAGGGTGTTTTCTTTGCTGTCAAAGAAGTGTGCTTATATGATCAAGGGAGCAATGCACAACAGTGTATTTTCCAGCTTGAGCAGGTTGGTGTCGCTAGATGTTTGTTTTGTTGATAATATCAGAGCCATAATTTGTTACTGTTAGTTTCCTATATTTAAGGGGGTGTATTGTGAAATTTGACCTCATGTAACTTCTTTTCAACTTTTCAGGAAATTGCACTCCTCAGTCAGTTTGAACATGAGAATATAGTACAATATTATGGAACAGACAAAGTAAATTGCTCACCTTGTGATCATGCATCACTTTGTTGAAATACTATGTGTATATAAATTCATAGATTTTCATGTACTTATTTCTTTTGATGCTGACGATTATCCAACTATGTGACTGTTGCAGGAGGACTCGAAACTTTACATCTTCCTTGAACTAGTGACTCAAGGATCTCTTGCATCTTTGTATCAGAAGTACTGCCTGCGAGATACTCATGTTTCAGCATATACAAGACAAATTCTTCATGGTTTGACTTACCTCCATGAGAGAAACATTGTTCATAGGTAATAATATTAGTTTAATGCATATATGAATAATGTCATTTTTTTCCAGTTTGCATCGGTATAACATAAATGAGATTGCTAAATTAAATTTTGATGTCTTGCCTTCTAAAATAGCAAGGGGGTAAGGGTGACGATTATGTACTAAGCAATGCCCGCTCACCGGGTTTTTCACATTGACTTGAAAAACATTGACTTGAAAATCTTAGGGAATCATATATGTGCTCATGTACTTTATGTATGTATGTATGTTCTGAATACACTTAAAAATATCATCTTGCAGAGATATCAAATGTGCCAATATACTGGTGCATGCCAATGGATCTGTGAAACTTGCAGACTTTGGACTCGCTAAGGAGGTTTGATTACTGCCTTGCAAAATCTGGATAGTTTTGTGTTTGATCTTTGAATACTTTTGTTATTCCATACACTACCTCTGTGATGTAATATTGCTTTATCAATTCTCTTTCAGATCAACAATTTCAACATGCTTAAATCATGCAAAGGAACGGTATATTGGATGGCACCTGAGGTATACCACCACTCTATAAGATCAAATTAGAATATGCTTGGATTTGTTTGTTTACCTTACTTACTTCCTTTCGTAATTCGTTAGAATAATGAACTAGCAAGTAAAAGTATTATCCAGAGGTAAAGGGTGCTGATGATGTTAGATAGTGTTGGAGTTGTGTTTTAAGGTACTGAAATATTGCTTGGAGTAGTTCACTACTTCAGTTCAGTTGGCTCACTTAGCCTAGACCTTTGAGTGTTATTGTCACAACTCACAACTGTTGAACATGTAGTTCACAATCTAATTATGTTGATGCTTGGTGGAATAATGTCTTTAGTTAATATTTTTCGTGTAACTAAGTAATGATTTTGACTTGGACCAGTTCTGTTTAAACTTCATATGCCATGGCCATTCTTTGTAGGCTTGACATTTTACAAGATATTGGCATAAACATAATAGGCATAGCATGTATGGTGTGCCCATACCCTGTAAGATCATTCTAAATGGACACACTGAACTTTCAGGTTGTCAATCCCAAGAAGACATATGGACCTGCAGCTGATATATGGAGTCTGGGTTGCACAGTCCTAGAGATGTTGACACGTCAACTTCCCTATCCTGATCTAGAATGGGTGAGTAATTCTTCACCAGGAATCTAGTACTAACTTCTGCAAATTTGAATTACAGTGTTGGTTTAAAATTTTGATAAAGGTGTCCAGTATATATAATTTTCTCGATGGTCATCTGATATTCACACCCATTCTTGCAACTTGTTCTGCAGACACAAGCTCTATACAGGATTGGTAAGGGGGAGCCACCAACACTTCCAAATGTTCTTTCAAGGGATGCTCGTGATTTTATAAGCCAGTGTGTAAAGCCCAATCCAGAAGATAGACCTTCTGCATTCAAACTGTTGGAGCATCCGTTTGTGAATAGGTCAATGCGGTCAGTACGGTCTATGAGGACATCTTCGCGCTCAAATTCATCTACATGTGGCACACGTGGATAAAATTGAGGACAATTACAGCATATTGGCAGAATTGTAAGTTAATCGTTCCTTTTCTACTCATGCAAAAATAGTTGATAATTACTTATGGTTACTAGATGACGGTTTTACTTCATGAGATCGAGAACCATGTTGCTCCCAGCATTTTTGGTAGAGCATGTGCAGAACACTGGAAAATAACCCTCATGCATATCGTGTATATTGCATGGTTGCTGCCATCAGCTACTCAGCTGTGGTGCACTAGGTTGCCATTGTTTTTCTTCTATAAGCGCGCGGTTAATCTGACTTTTGACTTGTGTGCTTATTCTATCTGCAGATATTAGTTCTTGTTAATCATGTGGAGCTGGCTGAAAAGGACGATTCTTTTTTACCAGGAAACAGTATTGCCAACAGCATCCTCGTCAACCTCTTATGTGTCATTATTTGATTCTTTATCATATTTATGAGGAGAGATGTTTTGGTGATTGAGCGGCCGGCAAATATTCTTCTGCCCGGGAGAGTAGTAAATGTGCATCCGAGCGCATGAGTGTAAAGTAGGAAGGGATGGTGTAAATATGTATGCATGTTCATGTGGTCACTTGTCTTCATGTCGCTATGAGATTTACCGGTTGATCCATTTGCAAAAGAGAAAAAGGGGAAGGTTCAAGCTTTGGAACTTCCGATGCCAGTAGTTAACTTGGAATTGCATGTCTTGTTAACTTCTATGCTAAAGCAGAACTTTACGGCAAGGTTTTTCTTCGCAAGTTACGGGAATTCCTAGGAAAGTTATTCTATTGGCTGCTGTTCTCCATTTGGCATGTCTGACCATATTGCTTTGGCCTTTCAAGAAAGAATTCGTATCTCATGCGTTATTTGTTGACTTTGGTGCCTGTCTCTGTGTTCCTACGTTGTTTAAAACAAAACACAAAATGTGTCTAGGTAGTATATGTTGAGATAATGGTAGTTGTCACGTTGACTCGTAGATCATTTTATACATAAGTAATTACATAAACAGTAAGAGACACATTAAATACAAGTGTATATAGGAGAATCAGTATTTTTCTTCAACTCTCTTTGTTATACATGAGGGTTCTCATATATATAGTTCATAAGGGTAAAAGTCCTTCAGGGAGGGACGGTTTAGTCGTTTGATCATAACTAGGTTTCGTAACATTCCCTTTTGAGTAATAGACAATGATATGCAAATGTTGCATCAAAAACTCCTTACAAAACCTATTGGGAAAAAAGGATCAGAGAAAAGTGTACATTATATTTGTAAGATGTATTACACTTGTTACTCCACTAAAAACATTAGTGTGAGAAAACTTCAGAAAGACTCACAAAAAAAAGTACAACGTTTAATCTTTGGAATCTAATCTTCAAGATTTGGATAGATCATTAAGATTTGATAAGGGTCATGACTTAGGGATTTACTCCCCTGAACTTTACAACTCTTTGAATCGTCTCATTCCAATGTCATGAATGCATATTTGAAAACTGGATGCAAGTAGAGACTTAGTGAATAAATCATTAGGATTTTCACAAGACTTTGTTTGCAGGGTCTTTACCTCGCTATTTTTTTGGATTTCATGAGGATAAAAATATTTAGGAACAATGTGCTTTGTGATGTTGTTCTTAACATAACCTGTTTGCATTTGTGTAATACAAGTAACATTATCTTCATAGATAATTGAGAGGGTATTGACGGTATTAATGCCACAATACTTCTGGATGTGGTTAATCATACGTCTGAGCCAGCCACATTCAAGTGAGGCTTCAAATAGTGATATAATCTCTAAGTAGTCGGTAGAAGTAGCTACCAAAAATCTGCTTAGATGACCGCCAAGAGATGGTTGTATCAGCACAAAGTAATATAAATCTATTATGGGATTTTGCACTATAGAGATTTGATATATAGTCAGTATATCTTCAGGATTTAGTAATGATCATCAGGATCTATTCATGATCTTCATGATCTCTGCATTGTCGACCAACTGGATCTCAACTGTTAAGTGATAAAACCTTCAAGGTGAATTTAATCAGAAATCATCGTATCAACAACTTCTAGACTTGACTAAGATTTTTAAAATCTCAACTATGATGATCAGTGTTTGGTATATGCTCTCCTTGAGGACAACTTCCGTTGAAGTCTTGTTGCTCTAACGCGTTTCATATATTTTTCGAAAATAAATATAGGCAAGTATTATGATCAAAACAACTGGATTACCATAATGCAGAATCTTACATACAAATATCCTATTACTTATCTAGAGATTTTGGGATAAACACTATTCGGGAGTAACATGCTTAACTTATTAAATACCACTATTTGATTGTTCAACACAAGTAGATTATCCTTGCAGAGGATATGGGGTGATACTAGTTGTAAAATCGTATGTCTTCTGGATACGATTTATCAAAACCTTTTAGGGTCTTAATATTTTGTAATTATCTCTGGGTGGTTAAAGTTACAACAAATATTCTGTTCTGCAGAACTATAAATATGGTTGTACCACTCTAGAGTAAAAATATAACCAGTCTTAGTTTTGGCATTTAGGGTTTTAATTGCCAATATCGTCAATGTATGTCATACCTTCATGGTACTAGAGGAAACCACCATTCCACTAACTTTTGGTGGAAGATGCACTTTATAAGTGCTTGTGTGGCACACTTCTAGTCTTTAGGTTCCTTATTTCATTCTTTCGGGTCTTGATGGGTCATTGTCCACTTCTAGAGATCATATGATTATTAGTGTGATTAAGAGATCGACTGGTAAGATAATTTTCCTTCAGGGGGATGCCATCTCTTCCGGGAGATACTCTTACTACATGTAAGAGACTATTGGGTATGAGTTTTATATATATTGCAATTTTGATTTCTTTCTTACTAGAAATTTTGAGTCCTTCGAGGATATCAAAAAGGATTTTCAGAACCCATTGACTGCATATTTTATTTATTCGTTCATGCCATTTGCCAGAATTATTATGCAATGGAACATTATATCATTCATAATAGGAGAGCAACGATTTCTACGGGGACCTTTGAATCATAACTTTCACTACTACATTATATTCATAATGACCCATCAAGTCTGAACTACTTGGTTCTAAGTCTTTTATTTAGCAATTATAGTTCAACCTCATATGCTTTCACTATGTGACCCGATATGAACGCTTCAAGCGCTCGGCTGTGGACTTTGGTTCTGGATCCGAGTTCTCATAGGAGAATATTTAGCAATTGTAGAGGCAGAGTGATCGTCGACAACTTTTCTCCCATATCATCCTATTTGAGGGTATCTCAGTATTAACCAGATCTATGTCATTTCCTAAACAAAATATTCTTGGTCGTTCCACGTTCCCAGCATTGTAATATATGCTCATCAAATTGATGGGGTTTTCATCTTCATGATGAACCTCTTCATGAGGTATTTCACCTTCAAGATGAGTTCTCTTCAAGAGAGTTAGAGGAGTGATTAATAATTATTTTGACTAGTGTATTAGATCTTACACTCGTAGGCGTCCCCATGAATTTTAGATCAAGGACCAATAAGTCAATTTCGCATAGTGGATGTACTATTCAACCCGGGGTATTCCACTCTTAGTAACATATTTACTGTAAGTAAACACTATGGTAACTCCTCCATAATGGGAAAGTATCTGCCAGGCTCCCTGCTTCTGACGTACAGGAGTATAAACTAGACCTTAAATTTAGCTTGACTAGTGCGTGTCTTAGTATTAAAGATCTTTTTCTTTTGAAAAATGCGTAGGCATTCAAACTTTTGGGCATTTCTCTCCCCCTGATGCCAAATTCGATCTTTATTAATAGCATACCACAAAATTTTCCTATCATGGGCACATGATTGATTGAATTTCAAATCTAATATAATCTCCAACAACTAGTGGTGGCTCAAAGGTGTATGCTACACTCGTGATAATATGTGAAAAATATTTGATTCCTCCAATACACACTTATTTCAATAAGGGGTTTGATAATTATATGTAATGGGCTAGACTTTTATCAATGCAGTGGTAAGAAAACTGCATGATCCTAATATTCTGTAGGATATTCTAACTTTGGGTTGGTTATTAATCTGCGACGAAGGTCCCACACGGGGGTCCAAGAGTTGGCAGACTTATTCTATAGACTAGCTTCTTTATTATTTGTCTAAGTTTTGATCTAATTACTCATACCTTATTTTAAATAATTTGGATCAATAAACTTCAAGTTTATAATTACGCAACAAATTTTTTTATGGTCATAAGCAGTATGTTCTAACAGTATAAAACTACATGATGCTCTTCAGGAATATAAACATAATATTGGAACATAAAATATTTGACCATAATTAATCTGCATGGAAATACTAGATTTTCTTCTCGACTTTAAATCTTAGTTGAATCACCCAAACAGTATAACTATTCGATGAAAATATTTCTTGTTCAACATAAACATCATATTTAATTAAGGGTGATAAATTGTATGCCTTATTTTAATTTGTAATGACATAATCAACATGGCCAATTTTAGACCATTCAGGATCAATAAAGTCCAATAGGTTAATTTTCTTTCAGGGAGCTATATTCGCTTCAAGCAAGTGATATGACTTCTGGTGGTGATGCAGTTGCATACCGCACTTACCAATTTATGCATATGTCATTTTCCATTAGTATGACACGCTTCGGTGCATAGCCAAACATGGCATATATGCGACCGCGTCAAGCGATCGTCGATTTACCATGTGCATACCCGCATCTTGGCGGTTAACATATTGCTGAAAACACAAATCAATTGCCATTCGTGGAAAACAATTATTGTGGTTGCCAACATTATGGGTATCGACAATGGCGTAAATGTTATTTTTCATATCAACTGGATAAGGATAATAAGCATGCAATTTACTTTAATCATCTCCCAAAATAAATTAGATTAATTTATTGCTTCGGGCTAATTTGCTTCTGGTTTTGACCTAGGATATACCACTGTGCCTACCATGACTTGTTTTGAACATTTTCTATGCCTCTTAGTTTTCAATATCCCACGCATGCCCAATATCCCCCACTTTCGTGCCGACTATAAAAATCTCGAATGATAGCTTGCGCATCAGGCATTTGCTTGAAGTCAACTCAGAGTTTTAGAAAAGATTTACAATCATACTTCAACAGAGTACAATTTTGTTGGCGTGAAACCAATGTATAGTCGTCAAATAGGATTATTTTCTTTGCGAGACCTTTTACTTTTTTATCATGTGGGAGTTAGAATTAATTCATGTTTACTTACTTTTATCCATGTGTGTAGGGTGGGGGGGTGGGGGAGGCATTTGTATTCAGCTACAAAATTTATTTTGTATACTACAGTGGTTACATTTTTTTCTTAATCGGAGTTCTCGGTATGGGCTTATATGGTTCCAACGAACCAAGATTAGATTTGAAAAGATCAATTAATCAATCATACTGAAAAATCCCAAATTTTCAATCTTGGTTAAAAATGAAACTTAAATATTTTCCTTGAATTTTTGGATTTTAAAAGATTTTCCCTATTTATTTTAAAGGACAAATAATTTATTTGCAAATCTAAATACCAATGTTAAGTTGGAAATATTTTATTTAAGTCTAAAATATCTCAGGGAATTTATGTGATTTTTCCATAATTTTTGGGCTTTATCTGCTATTTTCTAAAGGGTTAAGTGATTTGTCTCAATTTCTAGGGATTCCAAACCAATTAAAAATCAGAAAATTCGCTTTTTCTATTTCTCTCTCCTTGCTGACATGCGAACCTCGCATGTCATTCTCTCTCTCTCCCTCTTTAAGAAGCCAGCTGCCCTCTTCCTTTCCCCTTCCCCAATTTTCCTCGAGCTCTACGCCACCCCTTTCTTCTGTCTTTCCCAAGTCAGGCCAAAGCCACCTTCTATTGATCTCCCTATCCGGTCCACCTTTCGACGAGATAGCCACATCACGACGTGTTCCCAAAGGTTCTCCACCCATCCCCCACCTCCTGTCGTCTTCTCCGTCGTCGTGGAGCTCCACCACTACCGCCTCCTCTTCTCCGCCATTCCAGCCACCCCCATGCCTCCCCGGCACCACCACGACGTCCCCCTCGCCGAGGCGCACCTGGTGCTCACCACCCCTTGCCCGCCCCACCGCCCGAACGCCGTCGCTACCCATCCTGCGCGCCACGTCGCCTCACTTCCGGCGCATGCAGTGCACCACGCCACCCCAGCAGCCCGCGCCCTACCCAGGCCACGTCGGCACCGAGAGCTCCACTCAGCTCTACCGTGCCAAGCTGCCCCCTCCTCCTTTTCCTCCCCTTTCCTCTTTCCCCATCTCCTTCCTTTTCCCTACGCCGAAGCAACCCGAGCTGCGAGCTCCCCCTATCTTCCCCAACTCCGGCAAAGGATCGACTCTTCTCCAACAAATAAACTACAAAGGATTGAGATAGGGTGATCCTCTCTAATCTCTTCTTTTTAATTTGGTGGTGGATGCTTTAGCTAACATACTGGAAACAGCTAAATCTATATGTCTATTCTATGATATTTCTATATATATAGAATATGATATCTAATATGACATCCGATTTGTCAAAGGGATTGGATTGGTGACTTACCCATTCAATGAATTTGGCACTGGACGTTCCAAAAACGGGTACTATCAGATCAGGTGAATTAGAGAATAGACAGAGGTTCGTTGGCATTTCAACCTTTCTTCTCCTTTCAGAGACTATCCGAAAGAGAATTCAGTACCTCTTGGTCCTGAATATCATAATAGGACAATCGAACCGGCCTTCGCGGATATCTTTGCTTTGGAACAAAACCCTGCAATCAGAGGTCTTATCAATGAAATTTCCATTTATACGGGATCTAGGCATAATCCCCATCCCATTCTATAGAATTGTTTTCATTTCTTCACAAAATAACATAAAACAAACACATTCGATTCTTATAAATCGATCAATCCGTATGCTCTAAATACACTCTGTAACATTCTGCTTACAAAGTTTTTCAATTAAGAAATCAGCGTGGTAGAGGATAGTGTTATATAGACTCCAAGTCTTAGGGCTGAAGTTATTATGTACTTATTTGAGAAATATGGTGTTTTCTAGCCAAAGTGATCCATCAGAGATCAACATATGACTAGGTTTGGTCTGGTGCTACTGAAAAAATAGTTTCCCTTTTGGCATCTAGGCATTTGTGCACTACAAGTTAGTGAATTGAGGCTTATTTGATATCAAGAGTACATGTCTAATATTTTGTTACAAAGGCATGGCAAAGTATTTTCAATTGTCAGGCATACGGTTTACAAGTTTTATTTCATAAAAGATTAATTTACTATAGGTAAGATATGCTACTCACAATGCGTTCTATTAAGTAGATCTAATCAACTATTCAGTAGGCGATAAGATTTTAATAGAACAACTTAGACTATTATTTTATTTATGCATCTGGGTAAAACAATTTAATGCATAAGGTTTCAGCTGAAAGCAAAAGATAAGAGATACTCTTCATGAGCAGGACCAAACTCGATAAGAGCTGAATCTATACTACTAATGCGACTCGTGCAGGAAAATGATATCATTACAAAGTTAAGAGATAACTAGGGGATTGCTACAGGTCTCCATAGAGCATAATATGGACTTATTATTGCTGTCATCTAAGACAAACAAATATCCACTTAGCGATGTCAAACATGTCCCACACAATTTATGCAATTTTCGATATGTTTACGGTAGGTAAACCATTTTAAATGCATAAAATGAGTGAAAATAGAAAATATTAATTTTATCTATCAAGTAGATAATTTTATACATTTCTCATAATTTTATGGTATTTTGGGATATTTTTTGATTTTTTTTTACGGTTTGGGAGCAATTTTCAGAATTACTAAACCAATTAATTAATTTTCCAAAACACACAATGCAAGGAAAAATAAATCATAAAATACGATGCTTCCAAGGTGTACCAGGTATAATGTTTAACAATTTATGGAATCTCACATACCTTAGAAATTCAGTTTCTAGGATTAATTTAAGGTTATTGCATAAAATAAATAATATTAAAGCAAATAACCATAAACTGAGGGTCTAAAAAAAATACAATAACCATGAAACATATTAATATGTCGCAAAGATCACATTTCCAAGGGGTTATTCTGCAAGAATATATAAAAATATGAAATCCGCTATAATTTTCCAAACTCCAAGGGGTTTTTCGCAAATCCTTATCCGCGAAAATTTCCTCATAATTTCTAGAATTTCAAAGGCCTTTTTGCAAATATTTCAGGTTTTCCTTTTTTCTTGGAATTTTCTTGGGCTAGGCCCATTTTATCTTATCTTTTCCTTTCGGCTCGCATGGCTCATTCGGTCTGGCCGGTCGGCTACACATGGGGTGCTAGGGCACATTACGTGGCGGGTGGCACGAGCGCGGTGTGGCGGGCGCATCGCGGCGCGGCGGCGCGAAGGGTGTGCAGGAGCAACCGACGGTGCTCGCGGTAGCGGCAAGCGCGGCAACGACGCGCGGGCGGCCTATAGGGCTAGTGCGGGAGGCCGGGAGGGTGCTGTGGGCGCGAGCGTGACTCGGTTGCTCAGTGGCTCAGCATGACGGCGCAGCTTCGGGCCGACACTTGGCTTCGGGTGGCAGAGGCGCGCGTGCGCGACACGGCATACGGGCGCAGCGTGGCCCGACCGGCGGCGCTTATCGACATGCAAATAATTTTTTTCATAGACTAATTTTGTGAGGCAATTGAGTAGATCGATTCATAGCAACGGGATGAGATCAACTCAGTGGTGAAATTTATCGAATTATTCAATATCGATGAGATGTACAGTATGAGATGACGTCATTTGTGTTGGCTCATTGCATTCCCGATGCGATCCTCTCAATCGTGACATCGTCTCCGGCGCCCGATAACCAATAAATTATTGAACCAGATCATGCAAACACATCACAAATTAATCTGTGATTAGAATCAACAAAAAAATGAATTGATCTGTTTGCCAACATATAGAAAGACGTATCCGGATTGAAGAGCTTCTGTGTTGATAACGTATAGAGATAACGGTAGTCATCACGTTGCTGACTCATAGATCAATCCATACATGAGCAATCACTTGAACACCAAGAGACACAATGAACACTAGTGTAGAGGAGAACATGTATCTTTATTCATCTCTCTCTGTTGTATATGGGGTCCTCATATATATAGCTTATGGGGGTGAAAGCTCTGCAGAGGTGGTTTAGTCATTTTCCCATAACTAAGTTTCGTAACAGTATAAAGCCGAGCAAGAAGCGTTTACAAGTCAACCCTAAAGAAACGGTGATTAAACATTTGACGACTCTAAACATTTTGTCGTGAAGCTCTGTCCCTGGCCTATCCAAGGACTAAACAAATGATTCGCAAAAAGAGAAGGAAAAGGGGAAAAAAAGGTATAGTAAGAAAGAATCTTTGGCACTGAAACGTGCCAGTCCTCCGGAGGAGGGTCGTTTCAAGATAAATTGTGACGGGCCTGCAGAAGCTGAAAGATGGGACATGTTTTCGAAATTTTATCGGATCCCACCGATAAAACCGGTAATCGTTAGTTACCATATATTTTGGCAAAAATTCGGCGAAAATTTTGAATTAAGATTTGAAATTTTCAAATATAAAGATAAAAATTTATCTAAATTTTGAATTAAAAATTGAATTTGTATGAACATGAGATAAATCCGAAATATTTTTGCTCGGTATGAAATTTTATCGAGCCCCACCGATAATGTTGGTAACCGGTGGTTACCGACGAAATTTCGGCGATAGAGTTTTCAATGGGATGGATTCGTCTGGCAATCTCAAAAAAGAAAGAAGGGGATGGACTCGTTTGGCAGCTTTGTCGATGCATTGAAGAGGACTGCAAGATTATTAGATCCGGAATCAGGGTGGAGACTGCAGAGAGTGCACATTCTGGGCGTAGCGATATAAGGTGAAATTCTAGTCCAGTGTCCCGGAATCCCCAGAGTTGGCATAATACACGAAAGCAACAGCCATACTGTCACACCAATACCCCAACGCTAATCGGTTATCTCATTGCATGATGTCTATGACAAATGGATCTTGCAATGCAAATCTTGGAACTGGCGGGCGTAGGTTTACATGAGACAACAAATGTGGCAAACAGAAAAATCTTCCATTCTGTGCAAACCCACACCTGTTGGAATGCTTTTCCAGCAACCCGCAGGTATCGGAGAAGCCTAACATGGTTGATTGGACTTGGGATCAGCAAAACAAACACAGCAGATGGCTCTCCGTACATCAGAGCCAAGGCTTTCCCGGTAAAAGTTGAAAGGCGAGCCAAGGCTTTCCCGGTAAAAGCTGAAAGGCGTTCCAAACGGGACATAAAGCTAGCTTTGGCTTCCAAAAAGCCGAAAGCCCCCCAAACAAGTCAGCTTCAAAACTGCTTTTCTGTTAAGCCAAAAACCACGATACACTAGAAGCTGAAAGTTGGGCAAGGAGCGCTTCTTGGGCTTTTGTGGGTGTGATTTTGGTGATTGCCGCTATGATTTGGAGAAAATTATCTGCCACTACCGCTGGACAAAAAGGTCTGAGAGGGGAACCCTAGCCCCACTCCTTCCCATTCTCGTGTGCACACAGGCGCAGACAACGCTCCCCTGTCTTGCGCGATAGTCTTGTTGCCTCCTACCAACACGTCCTGACACCGTTGGCACCGCCTTCGGCTGCGTCCCCTCCTGGTCGCCGCCGGCCCCTACGCCCTGCCCCTGCCCCTGCCCCAACCTTCGGCTGCTCCCAGTTGCCACCGTCCATCCCGACGTCCCCGTCTCCACCTCGGAGGGCACCACCGTTGCTTACCTTCGGCTACTGTCGAGTCCTCCGGTCCAGGTCACTGTCGTCGCCACGCCCTCCGTCGACTAACTCACCACCCCCTCCAACCTCGCCTTTGAGCTCGCCGCCCTCAACCCATTTTTCTTTCCTTTTTTCCCCAGATTTTGATGGGATTTTGGTGAACACAAATGTAGATCTTGATTGTAAAATTTCAAATTTGGTTGATTCGTGCACGTAGATTCAGATTTCAAATCTGGATTCAAATTGGTTGCTGCTAGAGTTTTGTTTGGACACAAATGTTTGGTTGTTTTTCATGTGCAAATATCAAGTTAGACGAAATCTACTAGTTGATTGTTCACTGGTTGATCAAGTTACACAAACGAACACAAAAATAGTTCCAAACTGGTATAAAATCCATTTGACATCATGTATGATGTGTTCAATTTAATTAAGTGCTTAGTTAGTACTCAGTTTAAGATCAATTTAATTAAGCCCAAGTGAAATAAGAAGGAAAGTTACATAATGCAAGATTGTAAATAGCTAAATGCATTAATGTTACAAAATCATTGCATAAATTAGCTTAATCGGCACCAAATAAGCATCATTTGTTTTAGAGGCATTTCAAACATTTCACAACTCAGAACCACTAGGCAGTCTGACAAAAAGCCAGACTGTCAAATGACCTCTACGGAAAAACTACAACCATCAATTACCGCTGCTTTTAAGCTAAAAAGCCAAAAATCAACTTTTGGCAAAAGCTGCAGCTCCCCCAAATAGGGCCCTCTTGTCCTCCAAAAGTTTCAGCTCCTCACGCCACCCTTCAATCTTTTTTGTCTTCTCCAGTTGCTCAGGTTTCAACTTTTCTGGATCTCCTTGGACTTGTGCTTCAGCTAAGCGTATCTGTAAGAAATCAAGACGAATTCATCCAAGTCAACCATCATCCTCTTTGAATCATAAGTTGCAAACTCAAATAATACTAATATTCCAATCAACCATGTTTTCTGAAAAAAAAAATAGAACAGCATAAGTTCTTAAAAAAGTTTACATTGGAATGTACAAATTCAATAAATTACAAGATATAAAAGCCCCCAAGCATGTGAAAACAGCACTTGAGCAAAATCAAAAGTCATGAACATGTAGTTTCAATTAAATTTAGCATAAGAATCTACTATGACTACTCCAAGAAGTTTAAAGCATGGACAGAAAACCTGAAATGTACTAAAAACAACAGAAAGAAAGCACAATCAATAATTGATATTAACATTATATTCTTGGCGGTTGCTACAAACAAATCAGAAGGTAGGAGAAAATCTACCAGGCCCAGGCCCCAGAATAACCAGAAAGTGGTATAAACATACTCTGCTTTTGACAAACATTTTGAACAGTGGGCAACACACACACACACACACACACACACACACACACACACACACACACAGAGAGAGAGAGAGAACCTTCTTCTTCAGTGCTCGAATTTTCTTATCTATGTCTGTAGCAGATGACTCCGATTGTGAGTTGTCTGCAGCATTTGTGGAGGGGGTTGCCATAACCGGAGATTCAGAAATAGCAATGCCACTTATCAGCTTCGTTACACTGTCCACTGTATCCCTCTGCTGATCAGTTTTGGAAGAAAGAACCTTGTCGGTTTCTCCAGCATCAGCCTCCTCTATATCCAAGCTCATCCCTTTATCATTTGTTGAACTAGCCTGCTAATAAACAAGATAATGCCCAACATTACATCATACATCCATTCTAATAAACCAGATAATTGTTCAAAGTAAAAGAGATTTAATCATTAGCATGGCACAAAACAACTAACAAACAGTGTTGTGCTGACCGAATTATCGACCAGAGAATTTATGGACAGTTAAACATGTTCTGTTATGGTTTTTTATTTTTCATAGCTAGATCAGCCATAACATTAATAGCTCAAGTTATTGTGTTGACTAATTAAATAATCATGCAACCATTTTGTATTGACACTTTTAAGAACTGTGCACCAAAAACTAGCTTTATCATGGCAGTTGTGTTGTGTCATTTTTTACATGTTAGTAATCAAGTAATATTTGGGTGGTTATTTCTTGACCCATTGGCCATTTGTGTGGGGTTATTAAATGGGTTTATGGCATGAGTTCAACCAATTCCGTATTTCCATAAGGCTATTGCTCCAACTCTCGTGCACTCATGAACAACACGTCACTGTGTAACCTTGTTTGGGTCAGTTTGATTTCTCAGAGCACCCATATTTGTAAGCAAAGGCATTGGGGAAGCACATAATACATACTTTCGTCGATCAGATATTCAGGTCCCTGTTTTTTTAATCCCTATCAGTACATAATGATAATAAGAAACAGGGCTAGAGTGTAGTAGCAAAAAGTTGTGCTGCCTGTACGGTTGTACTGCAGTAATAAAAGTCAACCGGAGCAGATTACTAGAGCTGCTCTCAGGGCTCATAGTGCCTGAAGCCCTGAAGCAACATGGGCTTGGGCACTGCAAGTGAACAGGTATACAATGATGCAAGCTGTCACCATCATGAATTACCAATTCATTCAAGATTAGGCATTGGTGCCACAGCACGATTGAGATGACAAGCACGACCAATTTTTGGTTCAGATAAAATGATAAGAGGGGCAGACAGTGAGATTTCTACAAAGGAATCTCACACAGCTAAAGAAAGGTAAATAATGCCCTTTTTCTGACTATGTTCTGCCAGATTTGTATAGCCTATGGCAATTCCAAATTCTACACACAAAAATCCTGTAAGGTTGCTAAAAACTCGCGTGTCATAACAAGTTTAATGCACCTGGATGGAGTGCCTGCAAACACAATACATGCACAACCAAACATACTGT
This sequence comes from Ampelocalamus luodianensis, assembly GCA_036346255.1. Taxonomy (NCBI): domain Eukaryota; kingdom Viridiplantae; phylum Streptophyta; class Magnoliopsida; order Poales; family Poaceae; genus Ampelocalamus; species Ampelocalamus luodianensis. Next base: position 16,069,251 of record CM070622.1, on the reverse strand, counting down.
ACAATTGACTTGTATATTGTTCAGGGAATGCACAAAGTATAGCATTAACTTGGGACATGGTATAATATTGTCCAGGTTCGGATTGGTCAGTGGACTAATGACGACTCTACTTAATCATGTATTTGTGAAGGAGTGATACGCAGATGATTGCCAGTTGCCACAACAACCCAAACTATCAGGTATATCAATACTAAAAATTAAAGTATTGCAGTTAGACAACACCATCAAAGAAAACGTATCACAATTCATCTGCCAAAAATCTTTGGCCGAAGATATTGCTGCTCGTCCACTCGTCACAATCGATCTGGCAACTAATTATCTTAACGTACGATGATAGCATTGTTCAAGGGTAATCTTTCGCACATACAAACTAATGAACTAACTAGTGCACGAGGAAAGGTCAATGCTTCTCTCCATCGCGTGCCCGGTCCCATTATTTGGTTCTCTCCAGAACACAAAGCGTTGACAATAAACCTACCTATAACCAAGCCAATTCAACCAAATTTGACGATTTCCCTAACATCAATGGCGCCACAATCACCAGAGAGGAAGGCCTACCTGCTGCCGTTTCTCCTTGCGCCGTTCGTTCCGCTTGGCCGCCTTCGTCTTGGGCTTGGCATCGAGCGCCAGGTCGTACCCCGGCGGCACGTCGGGCCCTGACTTCCTCATCTGCACCGAGCACAAAACAAGCAGGCACCTTAAGCCCCCAGTAAGAACACCGAATCGAACAAAGGCGCAGTTTTGATGCGATGAAAGTACGGGAGGTAGGGGGCGAGGACTCACAAGGGCGCCCTTGGACTGGTAGATGGCGACCTCTTCCTGGGGGACGTAGCCGGCGCGGATGCGGATGGCCTTGCGGAGCGTGCCGTCGGGACGGCGCGTCGGCGCGATGACGCGCTCGCCCTCCTTGGGGATGGAGAGGAGGCGCCGCTGCTCGCCGCCGCTGGCGCTGCCGTCGCTGGCGGTGGCCATGGCCGGGGAGGTGTACGGCAGGCACCGGGCAAAGGATGGGTTTTGGCCTTTAGGGGTAGTTCGGGCGTCAGAGTTAAGACCGGAGGTCGGGTCGGGTCGGGTGAGATTGCGGCGTTGGAGTCGAATCGTTTGCTTTTCTTTTGGAAAAAAAAAACTATAAAACACTTCTTTTCAATTTGCTTTTATATCTAATTATTATTTACTTTGCCCACATAAATTAAACTGCGTGCAAATACCTTTACATTGTATGTTAGCACAATTTTTCATGGTTTTCATTATCTTCGGCACTTGTTCCAGTGGTGTTAATACTTATTTCAATTATTTAGGTGATTTCGGTAGTTGTAATACACCATTTTATTGCTAATGTTTCAATGTAGAAATCGCGTATTAAAAATAGCGAAATAACTCAAATCATTAAAACAAGTATTGAAATCACCGGAATAAGTACGACAATCATCGAAGCAAGTGTTAAAGATAATTAAAACCATGATAAAACGGTGCAAGCGTACGACCTAGGGGTATTTGTAGGCGAAGTTAACTTTGGGGGCAAAACAAACGAAAATGAGATATGAGGGGAAGTAGACTTATGGAAGTGTTCATGGATTTTTTTTCCTTTTTTTTTTTGAGGTTTTTCTTTTACTTCCTTCAGGTGTTTTTTTTTCTATTACAAGGAAATACGCATACGCACACATATGCGAATGCACCCCCTTAGCACACGTATAGAAAGACGTCATAGATTTCCCACTAAAACGCACTCACGTGTGCGTAAAGGTGGGCACCAGGATTTGTACACTTGTGAGCATAGTTATAAAACCCGGACCACCGACGAATGAACTGAAAAAACCCAACCCGGCCCGACGGATGAACCGAAAAAACCCAGCCTGGTCTGACGGTTGAACCGAAAAAATCGGACCTAGAGGCTTTGCCGGGCTGGGCACACTGATAAGACCGGAGATGCAATTGACCCGGGAAAACCCGGCCGACCTAGCCAGTTTTTCATCAACCCGGTCGACCTAGCCGGTTTTGCTTGACCCGATCGGGTTTTGCTCATAAGGTCAATTTTCAAGAAACCCCTCGAATGAAAGAGTTTTTCAAGAAAAAGCAAGGGTATGCTCATATTTTAGGTGCTGCTAGGTTTTGGTATGAATCCCTTTGTGAAATTAACACTACACATAAATAATTTCTATCTTTCTCACTCTTTCACTCCGTCGGCAGCTCCTCTGTGTTCTCAGCTCAGCTTCGCCTCCATCATCAAGATACAATGTATTTCCCTACTTGCTTGTTTTGCTTGTCTCTACCCCTAGTCTCTAGTTAAGATGTAAGTGTTAGGTTTTTACCGTTCTATTTTCTAATCAGAGTAATATATAGTTAGATCTAAGACAGATATAGTAAGATGTAAGTTAGTAATTCATATATTGCAACAAACATGTAGTGCATTTAGATGTGAGAGGAATTGAAGCATATTTAAACATATCCATTCAAAGAAGAAAAATAAACTAGAACATCATCTGATTGATATATATATATATATATATATATATATATATATATATATATATATATATATATATATATATATTACTCCCACGAGTATGTACTCACACTTCTCATATAGAACTTAAATCATACGATGATATCTTTTATCAATTTGATCATACTTCAATAATGATTATAAGATACCCCAAAGTGAGTTCCATGAAAAACATACTTTTTTATATGTGAAAAAGGGTATATAGTAAAAATAAATATCTCCAATAATTTTTTTTCAATCAAGTCGTATTGGAGTATCTTATAATTGGTATTTAAGTATATTAAAAGTGGTAAAGGAGTATAATATGTTGGTTTAAGTGGTATATTAGAAGTGAGAGTATGTTAAAGGTTGTATATATATATATATATATTACGATTTGATTAAAAAAATCATTGGAGCCTTTTATTTTTGCTATATACATTTTTCATGTATAAAAGGAGTATATACACATATTTCGCTATAAAAAGTGGACTTTAATTAAAATTTCCATGGAACTCACTTTATGGTATCTTATAATCATTATCTGATTATGCTCAAATTGATAAAAATGTATCATCATACAATTTAAGTGGTATAAGAGAAGTAGGAGTACGTACTCCTGAGAGTATTATACCATTTTCCTATATATATATATATATATATATATAATTACTCCCGGGTGTAGGTACTCCCATCTCTGATATACCACCTAAAAGAACTTAACATACTCCTTTATCACTTTGGGCATACTCATATACTAATTATAAGATACTCCAATACGAACTACACAAAAATTTGCAAGGAGAGTCCATAATTTTTAGCATATTTTTGTAAATACCTTCATATTCGCACATAAAAGGAGTATGTCAAAAAAATGTATATACCACCCCTAAAAAGGTGTAAACACCACATAACTGGTCTTATATACTCGTATACTACACATGCATACTCTCGGTTGCGCAAGATACTCACTACATTATAAGATACATAATAGGGAGTAACTACTCTTGGAAGTTTAAAAAAGGCTTCCTATACACACACACACACACACACACTACTCCCTACATTATAAGATACAGAATAGGGAGTAACTATTCTCTAGCTAGAAACGTCCACACCCGCGCGGGACTCGATTCGACGGTAAATAATTTGAGATGTGGTAGTAATTCGTGAACCATTTTTTTTTGCCTATTTTGCGTCATTTGACTTTTTTTCGAGCTCGTATGTTTGATAGTAAAACATAACGGATAAGACAGAAAAGTTGTAATGTATTTTACTACCGAATCACATACGTTTATTTTTTTTTATCGGGTCATGTTCCCACTGTCTCCCCCACGAGGCACGATGCCCCATCCGGCAATAACTTGCAGATCATACCACAGTAATCCCGCCGAGCATGTTTTCAAGCATCATCATTATGTCACAATAGACTTCATGTGTTGTTAGTGGTAAGGACCCTCGATACCCCCTCCCCCTGTCGGAGACACCAAATGTCACGGCTGACATTAATAAAATGCACCACATGCGATTAATAAAATTAATGCTTAGCGAGTTTTTTCACGCAGAATAAACTATAAGCACACTACCGTAAATTTATGTTACAGATACAGTAATTCCAAACAAAATAGAGGTCAGTATTTTCACGCACATCTTGCAGTAAAAGAGCTCTCACAAACCATCTTTAGAGTAATGTTCAATGGGTAGTACAACGATGTTAGTTTGACAATAAAAGCGCATACATGAAAAGGTAAAATAGACAGTACAACTGACGCCTTGTTTCTCTTCTCGGCTGTTCTCCCCCAGTGCTCTTTGTTGTTCCTCTTAATTTGTTTTCCAAGTTTCGAAGTTCGTGTTCGTGGAGAGGTGTCGCCCGAGAGCAGAGGACCCCGGGACCTCACTGTGTATACCACACTAGTTCCATAATCAGTGGCTAGTGTACACAATCAAACAAGAGATGATAACATATCCATGCAACATCACTATATTAACATAAATTTTGAGTTGATTACAAAATGGCACAAAGCCAAGAGCAAATGCAACGGAAACAAAAACAGGTCGTCGCCACCCGATTCGCCACAGGCACTCGGCTAGGGCGCATCCTAGTCGTCCAGGACCTCCTGGTCCTCTACGCATCCTAGGCCTCTTCACCTGCTTGTCAACAAGTAAGAGTGAGCACAACAACCGTGCTTACAAGTCACACCCGTCAAGTAACAGATTGATGCATGCAAGGATTAGCAAAAGGAAGGCTTATAGAGTTGTTTTGCATAAAGCCAAATTTATTTCCAAATACTTGTACTAAGTTCCAAAGCAGTCTAAACCATAACTAAAATTCATTTTCTAAACACAAGTTTTATAGTTAGATAACATTCACAAGAGTAGTGAAGGATATCCTCTTTTCACAAGGCTGCCCGCCCAAAACCCATTTGGATAGAGATCCAAAAACCGAGTAATAAAGCCTTTTGAAAACAAAACAAAAATCTAACTTGGAGCAGCTTTGCCAGCATGTCCAAGACCGTGGACATGGCTATTCGAATAATTTTACACTCTGCAGAGGTTGTACAATTTTACCTACAAGAGATAATCAATTATATTGTCCGCTCACACACTTTCGAAGGTGTGCGATTAAGAGATTATCACAAGGCCTTTACAATGCGCCATTCCACCGTAGCCCCGCCTCGCTAAGGTTTTGCTTCCTTTGGACTAACCATCTGCCGGATTAAAGCCCCCTCTTGCGCCAGGTGGGAATACATAAAAGTAGGTCGTGAAAGGCACCCACGCCACCGGATGGCACGACCACAGTGAGACGTTGCAGATTAGTTAGCCAGGTCCTGCCCATTCAGGATATGTGGTAGTACGATAAGCGTAGCAAAATACACTCAAAGATTAGTCCTTAGCTGACCCGGGCGACAACCAAACGAACCCTGGGCCTCGACCATAGAAATGGATCGATCCCGTGTATGAACATGCACCCATCCAAACATCCATTTTGCCCAAGTCCAAACCAGTTTTCACTTCAATTTACCACATTTAAAATATTTCAAAAAAAAACTCCTTGGTACTGACCATACCATAGCATTATTTGAAATCAAAGATTGAGTTTTTGGCTAACTTCCCAAAATCAAAGATTTTCCAGCTAAACTTCGACTAAGCATAGAGTTTTGCAACACACTCTAGTTCATACTAATGTACCAACTAGCTTTTAGCTAAGGTATCCAGGGAGGTCCAAATGACGTTCAAGTCTGGGTGTACAAAGGAATTGGGAATAACTATTAAGTTAAAACAGGGATTTAAAGTACTTGTATTGAAATACGTATGCAGTAGTAATTTAAAACGGAAGGTACATAATTTGAAATATTGTGTGCAACATGATTAAGAGTATGACTTGCCTTGCTCGAGAGCTTGAGGATCTACTTCGTCGAGGTACTCTGGCTCCCCGGTGTCGTCGAACTCTACACGTAAGAATAGAGCAAGATCAAATAAAGCCCAAATAAAGATCCAAATAAAATCCAACTAAAAAAACTTTAGGGAAGGAGGTCCAACGGAAAAAAGCTGCAGGACGAGAGCAAGAAAGAGGAAGTGATGAGGTGAAAACGAATGGAGTGGAAAAGAGAAAAGGCTCCATGGTACACTATTTATAGTGGAGGTAGGAGAACTGGGTGACAAAGATGTAGCGACGGGATTCAAGGTGGCGCAGCACAGGCGCACGGTCGACAGGTAAGCAAGGGGACGGGAGCAGGTAAGGGAGGAGACAAGAGGGGGAAGATGGGTACAACAGAGGTGACAATATTTAATGCGACACAATAGCATTTAATGTGCGAAGACTTCTGCAACAAACGTGCAAGAAGGAGAAAGTGAGCAGAGCTAGTTGAAACAGAGAGGTTGGTCAAGGTCAATGGGGAGGTCGTGACCAAGAGGGAGGTCCAACCCAAAGGGAGGTCCTGAGGAGGAGGTGGTCTTTGCAAAAATGGTGGTTACGACCGAAAGGGTGATCTTTGCAAAAAGAATGGTCTTGACCAAGAGGGTGGTCATGACCGAGAGGATGGTCTTTGCAAAAAGGGCGGTTGCGACCAAAAGGGTGGTCTTTGCAAAAAGGGTGGTTGCGACCAAAAGGGTGGTCTTTGGGGATGAAGATCGTTCGATTCTGATCAGACGACTCACAAGGATTGGGGACGTTCGGATTGGGCGAACACGCAAACGGGATTGGGCCGTTCAAACTCGATCAGACGATCCACAAGGATTGAAGGCGCGGGCGCGCGGGAGGAGGAACGGCAGAGAAAAGGGAAACTAAAGACTAGAGAACAACAACTCAAGATAATCCAAACTAAATTAATTGAAGTTTGATTAATTCATATTAAGATGCTTCCAAACTCCAAAATCTCTAAATTAAGCTTTAGCAATTCACAAAACCAAATGGTTTTTTTTTATTTTGAAAACTTTAAAAGCTCACAAAAACAGGGTGTTACAAGAGGGGTTCTTTCCCTGTATATTTGTGCGTTCTCGTTCTTCCCAACTGTTTCCCTTTTCCACTTTTCCTTCTTTCTCTTTTCTGCTGCTCTCCCCTGGTGTTGTTTGTTTTCCCCCCTATTTTTTCTTCCCAGTTTGTGCTCATGAGGTGTTGTTTCCCGTAGATTTCTACGTCCTTCCTCCTCCCGACTTGTTTTTCCCCTTATTTCTTTTTCGTGGTTCTTGCTTCTGGGGAGAGATTTTCCCAACTCATGTTCGTGGAGAGGGTTCTTTCCCATACATATGTGTGTTCTCATTCTTCCCGACCTATTTTCTCCTTTTTTCACTATTCTTTCTTTCCCATTTCCGCTACTCTCCCCCGGTGTTGTTTGTTTTTCCCCCTATTTTGTCTTCCCAGCTCGTGCTCGTGAGGAGGTGTTGTTTCCCCGTTGATTTGTGCATCCTTCTTCCTCCCGGCCTATTTTTCCTTAGAGGAAATTGCACTTAGCCTTATATACATTGTCGTTAGTTTAAAAAAACCACAGGTTTAGCTAAAACTTTTACTTAACCACAGGTTCTTTGACTCATTGGTGCGCTTTGCCCCAAGCTGTTGGCATGGCTCGAGTCTGAGGTTTTTACTGATCGAGTTTACCTGGATGGGGACGGTAAGTATAAATTTCTAGTACATAAGCAGTATTTTGTAATGCAGGATGTGTGAGTTCAGCTACTCCCTAACTCCTGACGTCGAATACAATGGCTTCAACAGAAACAGGAAATAACACGAGAGAGTGGCCCTGATGAAAATGACAAAGAAAAGTGTGCATGTTTAAGCTCTGAAAGCAAACTGTATTGTTTGTTAAAAGCAAACCATATCGTACAGTAAATAATTAAAGGCAATAAGGTAAAAAAAAATCAATGAGTGTTTGCATGATATAATAAGGACCTAAGAACAGTAGCTTGACATTGAACATGACTTAGTAGCATGCGTTTCAACATCCATTAAACTGCTACAGGTTCAGATTTTTAAAGAAAGAAAATATGACCCAAGCAAAACCTTCACAGCATCATGTTACTAAGTATGTGTTGCACCGAAAAGACAGAAGGGGACGAGCATCGACACTAGCTCGAGAACCATAAATCGCTCCTACCGCGTCCCCTGCCTGTTCCTTGGCCTCTTTCGCTACCCCTCACACCGCTTCATCCAGTTGAAGTGACCCTTTCTTGGCCTCTTCCCCTACCCCTCACACCACCTCTTCCAGTCGAAGTGCTAGTCCCTGCATCTCTTCCCCTAATTGGCAATTTTATTGGCATGTTCACTCCATCAGCTTCAGGGATCACAAATCCAATGCCTCTTGTCAATGTTGGGCTCCATGTACGGTTCTTGATAGCTCTCCCCATGTGCATATGCATCTTGGCCCCTGTTTTTGCCCTACATAATGCAACAAATGCTTCAAAATGTTGCCAGTAATGAATATAAATGAACATAACATAAAAATATAGCATCAATGCATCTAGTCTAAGTTGAAGATCAGGTCTAATTAAGTTTCTTCTCACAAGTTCTGTAAGTGTGGGTTTGTTGCCCGCAGTTAGAGCATGTGACTGTAGTCATCCTTGCCCTACCTGTGGTCTTAGCTGCCTCTTCAGCTCCTCTTTTTCTATTCTTCTTTGGTATGCCTGCATGCTTCTCAAACTTTGGACTCAATATCCTCTAAGTCAGTCCTTATCCATCCATGTTCCCCATCCAGGTAAACTCGATCAGTAAAAAGCTGTTACTCGAGCCATACCAACAGGTTAGGGCAAAGCCGCAAAGCGCACCAATGAGTTAAAAAACCTGTGGTTAAGTGAAAGTTTTGGCTAAATTTATGGTTTTATGAAACTAATGACGATGTACCTGGGCTAAGTGCAATTTCCTCTCTTCCTTATTTTGTTTTCGCGGTTCTTGCTTCTGGGGAGAGGTTCTCTACCCGTAGATCTGCTATTTTCATTCTCTCCGCCGTCTCGTCCTTTCCATTTTGATCTTCTTCCGCCCTCATCGTTTTCCATGTTTTAGTCGTTTCCTTTAGCACCATTGTGTTTTGCTTCCTCTCATCCTCCGAACCAGTCTTCACATTTTGTTGTTTCCTGTTCATCGCACTCTTCTTTCCTTCTCCCCTCCTTTTCCGTTCGGTTGTCCTGGAATGGATTTGCCTCTCTCCTCTTCCTCAACGCTCTTCTCTCGATTTCACGGTTTATTCTTGTCTCTCTTGCCTACCTCGCTTTTTCGTTTTCCTTTCGGCTAGACCTCGTCTTCCTTTGCCTTGCTCTGCCTAAGTTCGGTTGCTCCCGCTCCGGTTAAAGCTCCTCTTTTCCCTTCCTCCTCCTCGTGTTGGTTTGCTCCGTCCGCCATTTTCCTCGTCTGATCTGATTGGTTCTGGTCTTCATTTTCATGTAGTGCCTTTGTTCAGCTTGGCTGCCTCCTTCCTGGTGTTCCCTTCCTTTCTTTGGACCATTTAGCATGCCCATTGGAGTGCTTGTCGTTGATTTTGGTTGAGGTGGGTCGGGGATTTCTGTGCTGATTACTTGAATTTGGGGATTTGTCACCTTTTTTGACTTATTTTTCGCCCTGATTGTTTCGATTTCATTCAGGGTATCTGCGGCTTCTTCTTTTCTGGAGAGGAGGCGAGCCTCCCTTCCTGCGTGTGGTTGGCACTTAGGTCAGCATCGTAGCAGTTTTAGTCGTCTTTGTTCAATTCGATTTTTTTGGTCAGCCAATCATGCTAATTGTTTTTGTTGATGTGCTCTGCAGTTTTCTTTGTCGGACCCTGTTTGTTTGCTTCTTGCTTTTCGCTACAAACTTGTTGTGGCCTAAAGTTCAGCATAGCAGACGGAGGAATGTCTCATGGCCAGGCGGGTCCATGCGCGGCCGCAGTGGCCTAACATGGGAATGGGGCGACCATGGGGACACACGATGTGGTAGCGGGCCGAGGCAAGATGGGCGGCGCAACGTTCTGGCCTGTGCACGACAACTGCAATGGCTTGATGCGGACCTGAGGGAGCATAGAGGTGGAGGTCGTCGGTCAGCCCTAGCAACCACTTGGTCGAATGTTACATCTCTTGCCTTTTTTGTTGCTACAGCCAGTATACTGCAGCACTAAAATTTCATACACCTGTTTTTGGTTTGCCTTTGCTATTTTAATCCGTTCACTTTGCTCTTCTCTATCATATTAGTGAGATGATGATCATGCTTAGACCACGCCGCTTTTGGCAGAAGAGCAACCTATTATGCCTGCAACTTTGTCCAGGTATTTAGCCCCTACTCATATCCTATAGAATTAATTCCCCTGTATTGGTACGCAGAGCTCATTAGTGTAGATACCTTTGTCCCCGAACTTATATTTGCGTAAAGGACAGTTCTGCAACATAGAGTACACTAAAAAGCTTATTCACTACCCTACAAGTTGAAAAAGAGTCACTGATCCACAGGTAATACTGAACGATTCGAGCTTACAGAGTCCACTACCCGTTTACTCTTTGTCTTTCTATGTTATTCGGCCAAATTTACTAATGCACGTTCTTCTCTCTGTGATTTTATTTTACATGTTACGGGAACAACCCTAATAGTTCATTGCTCCCGATCTTGAGGGGCAACCACAGCAATCGATCAGACTTTACTCTCTTCCAACCAAGAGGTTAGGTCTACCCATTCCTACTCTTACAAGTACTTGCCTATCGCTTCACTTGCTTTTCTTCTTGCATAGTTTTGAGCAACTCATTCATGCTTTTAGAATTCAGCTCAGGGGTAAAACACAGGACACAACAAAAAAGAAGTTTATGTGTGCACTAGAGCAAAGTTCACAATAAATATCCTTGTTCATATTTCACTTTGTGAGGGGTATTTGTTACGGCCAACAAGCATCAGTTACTATATTACTTACCAACCCCAACAACACCACTGTCTGAACATCTCTGACAATCTGCCACTGGTGGTGGGTATTTGGAAAAAAAGACACTGGTAGCATGGACTTCCATTATAATGATAAACAGTCAGTTGTTAGAGAAGTCAATAGATGAACAAAAAAATACTAAGGTGAACCACAAGAATACAACATATTTTGCAAGGAAAAACTTTACTTGTCCTTCTAAACCTAATGCTGCACCATATATAAGAGCCTGCAAGAATTAAGTAATATATCTCGGTATTTGATCAATGAGAACCAGTGCAAGTGAAATCAACAGAAAGCTATCAAAGTTACCAGTTAATGCATAGTAGCCTAACAAGCTAAGAGAAAAACTGTATAACTAATAATCTAACATAGCATTATCGTTCATGACAAAAAAAAAACAAAATTTGTTACCTTGTTTACCACTACACAACAATCGCTGATCATGTACCGAGTAGGAATACTGTCAGTTGCATCAACGACTATATCATATCTATGGTGGTTTAGTGCTGAAAACAAGAGTATTGGATTTAAAAAAGGATGTATTTTTTTGGTAATCATATCAGAATCCCAAAGGATACTTTCTCAAGATCCCCAAAGCATTGCTTGGCTTCAAAGTATGATGATGTTCTACCTCCTTAATAGAGGAATTAATCCTGATTTTGAGATGATATATGTGAAATTAGTTCAACAGTACCCTCTGGTATGTCCAAAAAAATGCACCATAAACACTATTTGAAATGATACATGTATATAGGGAATCTGTTGATAGGATAGTATCCTACGCACGGCAGGTACCAGCTGCTAACTTCACCTTTTGTTGTCCAACATATTCTTCTTTGTGGATTATCTAAGATAACCTTCAAGACAAAAGATTTAGTACGTGTACTGATACGCCACTTGATGGTTAAAAATTAACATAAGTAAATAACCAATTGTTGCTTGGCAGTTATGTTAAAATTATTTTACATCTATCAAGCAAAACCTCCCAGGTGACTTATGAATTTGCTAGCAAACAAGTGAATGCAAGCATTTTTGCCTACTGCTATCGATTAATTTGCAAAGCTGACTAGCCAGCTCTTAATATATTACCATACTGTTTACACAGCAATACTTACATAAAGACTCGTTTGTAGACTTTCAGACTGCACAACCCAAAGAAAACCCTCCCTGCACCGAAGAACCAAGTTCTCCTGGACCTCCTGAAAAAGAACCCAAGTAATGTAAGTCTTCAACAATATAAGGCTACATGTTTTTACGATTTGCCACTTTTATTTTCGATAATCTTTACTAATTTGTGTTAGACTACCCTCCTCAAATTCTGCTGTCCTTCAGCATACTATATTCAAACACAACACTACCCTTTTGTACGCACACCTACAACAAATTGGCTGCCTTTTTTCCCTGCACACAAAACATCCACTACTTACATGCATATTCCAACTTTACCAGTTTATTCTAACATCTTATAAGCTAACTCTTTTACGCGTTGAATGTACATTTCTAATACTATATTGATATTCATCTCGCGAAATACATTATTTACAGAGACACAGGTACTACACATGTCAAATATATCCCTAATGTTATACGCAGAGATATGCACAACAAATAACAACAAATATATAGTCCCATATATGTCATCTATTGTGTTTTAATACCAATCTTTTCATATTACCACATAACTGTAATCATGCTATATTCAAGAGCCACACAATCAACATATCTAACTCTGCTTCTCAATCAGGACATAGAGACTAGGTCGCTATTTACTCGCATCCTTCCTCACAGCCATATACCAGCTATAAATAAAATCTTACCTCTTCTATTTAAGACTGGTTTTACGACAACCTTATTATACAAATGTTACGTTGTGCAGGCCAAATGTTGCTTTCATTTGGGGACATTGCTGCTTCTACATCTTCTAAAAAGGATCACACAGCTAAAAAAGACACCTAGATAAAGGTACATTTATCATACTCTTTTATAAAACAAATCCTTCGTGTTATATTTCCTGTATACAATATCTTGCCGCCACCTTGCCTCTACTCTAAATTGAATCAACTATGTTTACTACACATGAGATCACCTATGTTAACATTTACTTGCCTCTGGTATGCGCTACAAATATGTTTCCAATTTTCGTGCCAGTTATATTGAACTAATACAACTCAATCATACTCTTTCTGCAACAGGTCCTACAAAATCTACTGCTATGACGCATCTTTTGTTTATGACCTATCACGCCAAACTGTATTGTTGCCTCCCTATCGGTATCACCGATGTTGCCTATTTTGTGTTAGTACAATCCAGCTATGTATTACATATATAATTGTATGATGCTGCCTAGAGACAGCTACACAGTATGTTCTACCTTGTGCCTCACCTGCACGCGTTCTCCTTTAACTAATCTCGACCACTTATGCTGTTAGTCAGCAAGTAATCTAACGTCCTTAATATTTCCTCTTTATAGGTGCTCTAATTTTGTTTCTACTTATTTCATATTATGTGTTGCATCATACTCGATGTTCTACTCCGATAAAACAGGCTGATATATATCTTTACTACTACTATCTTACATGCCTATATTCTGATTACACACAAACCTATTTCGTGTTCGACCATTATATACATATTTCTAAATTTCAAAACAACGTCACACTTTTACTTTCCCAATACAGTATCCCAGCCAACTAATACACAGATACTACATCATTAGGCCACATTAAACTATGCTATTAGTGTGTTCTTAGTCCCCAGTCATATCATATTTCCTCTTGGTTTTACTACATCGTCTCATCCAAATGGAAAATTTGATCATATACCCTCCCCTTAGATGGAAATTTAGGATTTACCCTCCTGGTCCACATGTCATTGACCTATGGTGACCCCACATGTCATTGAGGTGGGAGGGTAAATCCTGAAATTCTGAAATTCAGGGAGGGTATATGATCCAATCCCCCCATCCAAATTAGCCATAAGTTCCTGGTTCGAATCTTTGAGTTAGTCAATCTTGATTATGGTATATCAATATCCTAATTACTCTCTTTATTGGTATCTCGGATGCACTCTTCATCTCTACTTTTTATTCGCTCCTATGTATAAAGAGCTCGCCAAGGCGCACAGGTACCTAGTAACGAGCAATGCGTAGTCGTAAAGGTGAAAAGAGAGATCAAGCCTTGGTATACGAGTTCAATTCTTTTTTTACCAGTGGCCACTAACACAGTCACAGATCCCAAACAGGCAAACACCCTCTCCCTTGAGTTGACACTGGTTGATCAACTGTTATTAGGCACACAAAACTAACATGGTGAAAAGCTCGATGCCGATGCTTTTGCGTTATGCAGGCAAATGCTTGACACAGATCCAATAAAACGACGTGATTACATCAAATATACACATCAGTAAACAATGGCAGTTGTAAAATAACAATCACTCATTTGCCTAACTAGTACTACTGTTCCTATTCTAGTATCAAGACACGGCCATGCATAGGATGCGTCATGGATGAAAGTAGCATGCATCATCCTGTATTCCTGTAGTTTCTTTCCACCTGGTCTGCTCCTCCAGTCATGGCAAAGGCTGGTCCAGTTTAGCTCCAAGCAAAGCAAAGCATGCAAAAAGTGCACAGGAGGGAGAAGAAGAAATGGACTAGGACTTCGCATGGGAAAGTAAAGTCGAGAAAACTGAAAAGGCCAGGTAATAGAGAGAGAAGGACAGAAAAAAAAATGTTACTACACTAGACGTAAGTCACAGAAGCAGACCAGATCTGTTCCAGCATCTTCCCACTTGCTTTCTCTTCTTTTGATGCCTGTCTCCTCCCTGCCACTTTTCCACTTTTTTTTTCTTCCGTTCTTACAGTCTCAGCAAATGGTAGAAGTACGACTGTACAAGTGAGACACTGCCTCTCTCGACTGTGGTCACAGCAGGCACAAGCAAAAGATAAGCAGCAAATGCTTGCAAAGAAGGCAACAATGTATACAGGACAGCTTCTTTTTCTGAGCTATAAACATGACATCACTTGAAAATTCAGCCAAACAGCTCTGCCAAGGGATTTGTCATCTGCAAGCAAAAGGCAAGCTGCAAATATTATTGAAGGCAAGATGGACAACTTAGTTCCTTTTTAAGCTTTGTCAAAATGCATCAGTTTTCAAATCCAACAATTGTCTGATACACGACGATATGTACATGTACTACAATAGTGTCTGATTCCCACTCGGCCACTCGAGTGGAAGATCATATTCAGCACAGCACCCCAAGAAGCAAATAAAAAACTTGAGATTCTTGGTAGGGGCAAAAAAAAAATACAAAAAGAATGAAAAACAGAAGGTGTGGAATTAGCTTTGCAATCATGGAATAGGCACTTACAGTTTACAAGTCTTCCAAAAGGCGGAGCTCTATAGTTTACTCCTAGCTCTCATCCTTCCAATATTTGCATGCGTGTCGGCAGAACTCGTTGACGCCAATTATTCAGAAAACTGTGCGTATGGTAAAACCAACTATCAATTGCACTATTTCAGGGCATGCTCGGGATCGGTGATAAGATCATACCATAAACTTCACCAATGGATCTCATGATGTATAAAACTTCTCCAATGGATCTCATGATGTTAAAAAAGTCAGTGGAATAGTAGCCAGTAAACCCTATGCATTTTTCTTACTGTTCTTGTTTTACGAATACTCTGCGAATAAAATCCTGGAACCTTCTCGAGTACAGCTTTGGATCTACAGCAGAAATGCAGCCAGGGTTGACCTGGAAGGACTTGTAGGCGTGCTCAAGCTTCTTAGTTATGTCATAATCTTGAAGAATATCAATTATTCCAAAGAAGAGGTAGACATCACAAGGTGATCCACTTGGCGTGGTTATAAACAAGTGTCTTTCATTTAGGAGAAACTTGTCGAGTATTTTCTTTGATCTGCGCTCTGCCTGGGCAGGCATGTTCATACCCAACTGAACCAATGGCTTCCTGACATGAGAAGGCAGAGGTTGGATTAGCCGAACAGATCAAAAGTTTCTAAATTTGATATTCAGATTATGAGATGCAATAAATAAAGTTCCACATATATTTTTCCCCAAAGGAAAGTTCCAGGTATGTTATTCATTCTCTTCATAAACATTTGAGTTAAACAAACAAACAAGGCCCATGATGCTCCTTGGTTGTTGGCTACAAAGGGAGCAACAAAGTAGGATCATGATGAGAACATAAAAATACCTTAAAAAAATATTCCACAATATGAAAATAGTACTTTACCCTAGTGGAGAGTAGCACTATGTCCGAAGTCCGAACTAAAGTAGGAGTATGAACTGCTTGTTAACGTTAGAGAAACAAAAATTCCATTTATGCTACCCAAATTACCGAAATAGTTTGTTTGATGTACCAACGAGCTACAGTCAAAGTTACTAGGAGCAAGTAGTAGCTTCAATAATGAAATATTAAAAATACATTTAGAAGTTCTGAAGGACTACTGGCACCAGAAAATGGAAATAATACATCACATTGTTCCACTAAAGGTAATCTGACATTGCTTATACTAACAGCACTAAGAAACTGTGACCGACTTTGATTGATCACTAGGTTTCATTCCTTATTACTAAGCTCCTAAAGAGGTATTTCGATTACTCCAGAAATGTCCGCATTAGGTTTGCAAATAAATTGCAAGAGAAGTAGCACGCGATAAGTTACCGAGAGTCTATAATAAAATCTCTGTCCGTGCATCCTGATTCCATAAAGCAAAGCTCACAAAAACTGCCTCCGCCTTCAAAAGATTTTCTTTTGCCAGTAGATTCTGATCGGGCACATGGTTAAGATTAGTTCAAAACTGCTCAACTACCAGCTCATGGGCAAATTACATGTGAAATCATAATTCAGATTATGTCAAAACTAACAGAAATCCATGTTATGAACTTACTTGTGAAAGCAATGGGTTGAGATAGGCCTATCTTAGACACTGAGAAATCGTTAAGAAAGTGAACTCCTAACAATAGGCTGTAGTCCATAATTCCCTGTGTCTCTAAGAATGTGCAGTCCATCTGAATTTGCCTATGTAATATAAAGAGTTAGACTTAGGATTGGTCTAATGAAATTGTAGCCAATGTACCTAAGTTAAGGTTATGGGCAACTCACTTCATAAGCTCCTCGTACCAAAATCTTTGCAACCGGAATGCATAATCAAGGTCGAGGTCCTTTAGAGTAGTGGTCTCGTCGATCTTCCGCTCCGTTTTGTCGATAGTCCGACCATATGAGGAACCTTTCAAATCAAAACGCCTATGGATCTTATACTCCGAGCAGCAAAAATTGCCCATTATAATGAACCGGACCTAGTTGTATGCATCGACATAAGGTAAAGGACAAAATAATGTACATTCAAATACAATAATAGCTAAAAGAATGAAATGAATTATGTATCTTTATGAGATTATTGCTTACCTTGGGGCAGCCAGCTTGCTTAATGCAATGTGTGCCATAGAATCTTGTCAATAAAGTGGATTTATACTGACGAACATGCTCATAGTAACTCCGCAACATCCTAATAAGAACCTGTGAATCAAGATTATAAGTAAGTCCATGCTGAAGTAATCAACTAATATTAGTGTGTACTCTTTTCCACAAACAAGCTAAAATTGGAATTAGAAACATGCAATTTTTTAAAACTTCTTAAAAAAGAAAAGGGAACACAAGGTACATAACTAGAGATGACTAAAGTGCTAAAAGAAAATTGCAATTAACACGTGAATCCAATGACGCATTTGAAGGCACAATACAATTCAAGCTTTCACAAATGAAGGGAATTAGTCCAGCACATGAACACTCAATTGTAAAAACTTCATTTGAATAAACATAAGGCAGGGGATGCCCCCATCTACCCTACTATTTCAAAGAAGAAGAAGAAGATCACTCACTGACCTTCACTTCGGACTTCTTCACGGTTTTAATCATGAAACGATCATCCTGCGTAATGAAGAAGCAGCTCCCGCTCTTGCCCGGAGACGCCAGCTCCCGGAGCGTGTCGTTGCCGCAGATGGCAAGCATGTACTCCGCAGGGTCCACCCCAAACAACTTCCTCAGGTGCCTGGCATCACTCAACACTAGTCAATACACCCACGCGCGCACGATAATCACATCACTTTCGAACCAAGAACTCAGTTTCACTCCCGAGCCCAAGAACAACGAAGCAAATGGCACCTGAAAACGGCAGGGCAATAGTCCTTCCACCGGAAATCCACGGAATGATGCGGCGGCGTGAACTTGGACCCCTCCGGCGGGAACCGTGTCCATATCTTCTCCCGCGGGTCGAAGTCCGACGCCGAGAGCTTCTTGAACGGCAGCGCCGATGACTTCCCCACCGAATAGCTACAGCACGGAGACCAAACGAACATTGAGAGACAGAGTATTTGAAGGACTAGGAAAAGTAGCAGCAAGAGAGAGCATTAGTATTATTGCCTTATGCCAAGCTGCAAGTTGAGCATGAGGCTGTAGCTCCGGTGGCCCTTGCGAATGGCCTCCCCGGGCTTCCTGACCTCCTCCTCCTCCACCATCCTCTGCGGCCTCGGCGGCGGCGGCGTCATCAACCGGAAGAGCGAGACCGGCGGCGGGGGCGGCGGCATTGCCCTGGCGCTGCAGCTGCGGCGGAGGGGCGCGGCGACGATGTCGCAGGTGATGTCGCCGGCCTCGCCGTCGCACTCCCAGATGCATATCCGCGGCGCCGGGGATTTGCCGTCCACGGACAGCCGCTTGCGCAGCGGCAGGTAGAAGGGCAGCGGCCCGCCGGGGAGCTCGACGCCGCGCCAGCGGGGGCCGTGTCGGCAGCAATCGCCCTGCTGCATCTGCGACGCGGCGGCCTGCGGCGGCATGGGCTCGCTCGGCGACGGTGAGCTCCTCGATCTCACGGACGGGCGCGCGCGCGGTGGGTGACTACTCGACTTCTATGGTAGTACTAGGTTTCTCATTTTAGGGAAGCGGGTTGATGGGATGAGACTACACGAGACGAGGGGAGGAATGGCTGCTTGGTCTTGGCGTGAATGATGGGTGGAGGGAGAAGACTCGGCAGGACTGAAGAGGCGGTGGTGATTTGCTTTCGCTTTTTGTTGCTTTTGTGCGCGTCGGCTTTGGCACGGGAAGCGATGTCAGGCGGACGGGTGGGAGACTAGGGAGTACGACTCGGTTGCGGAGCTGGAACTTAAAAACAAAGCGCTCCCGTTCGGCGAGGCGGGGATCGCACGCGGCTGGGGCGTCGTCTCGCCGGGGCGGCCGTGGCGGAGCCCGGCCACGGCCGCGTGTTTTTAGGAACTTTGACGCGGGTTTTGCCGGTGCGGTGCGGGTGCAGCTACACGGGCCGCTTCACGGCTCCCGCCTGGCTGTACAAGTACCTGCGGCTGATGCAGCAGCCTGCGTCGCGAGCTCGTACGTATGGCCCAAAGAAGGAAGGAAGGAAATGGACGGAGGATCCGTGGGCTTGTGACGGCCAGCGTCTAGCTCGCATTGGTATCGAACTCGTATGGCAGGTCAGACAACAACGACAATAAAAGCGGCGGTGTAATAAAAGGCCGCACAGGATGATGACAACTGACAGCCCATATATCCGAGGCCTGTGTACCATGGACTCTAGCTGGAGTCTAGGATCTAGCTTTCAGTACTTCTGTAAGAACTAAGAACAGCTCTAGCTCTTATAGCTAGTGGTGCAATTGCAGTGGAAGGGACCGGACACATATCTTGAGTTTTTGGGTATATTTGGCACTTTGGCACTCTAAATAGCAAAATTGCGCTCTCTCTCTCTCTGTGTTAAATACAAAAATACCATCTTGTCTGTGTGAACCGCCGTTTTGAAAATTCGCAAACAATGTTTTGACATTGTTTGATACTATTTGAATACTATTTAACACTTTACAAACATTCGGCCGAAGGCACTTTTTTTCTTTGAATTTCCTGCACCAAGCATGGGTGCACATGCACCCCCGCCGTTGCGATCGATGATGGTGTACTACTACCCGCCGCCGCGGGCAGTGACGGTATACTACTTCCCCTCCATCGCGGACGGTGATGGTGTATTATTGTTCGCTCTCGCCGCCTCAACAAATAATATTTCACATGCAACATCAAATAGTGTTTCACATGCAACGTCCATCGACTCACCGAGCCATCGAGGGTAGTCAAGGGTGGCGATGGTGACAGTTGATACCCAAGTTTGAAGTGCGTGTGCTGTGTTGCGCCGTGATTTTATGTGAAAAATTTATGCTTTTTTGTGGTATATGTGATAATACATTTGAAGTTGCGAGTGCGAGGTAAAAAAATCAAAGAAAAAGTGCTCTCAGCTAAAATTTTAAAGTGTTAAATAGTATTTCAAATAATGTTCAAATAGTGTCAAAAACATTGTTAATGAATTTTTAAAAACCTTGTCTGTGCCCCCCGCACGACGGCTCTGGTCCTCTGGTGCGCGGACAAGTTGTTATTTTTGCATTTGATGCGGGAAGGGGCTACTTTTGCTATTTAGAGCACCAACACTGTCAAATGTGCATGTTTCGCGGATATCCCTCATCACGAATATTATTCCATTTTTTCTCTAAATCGTAGTCAGACACGGATAATGTCGGATACGAATACAGATATGAATGTGGATTGTCTCGGTGACAAATACGGAACGAATACATATTGAGCCGAATGTATATATATAGTCTTTGTCTCGAATATTTAGTCGAATAATACGCAAAAACAGAAACCATATATGTCGCACATATAAAGATCAAGCAACCCTCCTACATATCCAAAATGTAAGTACATTAGCATGGCTATTCCGTCGTACCATTCCAAAGTATAATATAAAAAGTATGTATTCGTGTGTGTATTTATATATATTAAAATAAGAGAATATCAACACTCTAGTTACTATACTGCCTTATAAATCAAAAGCAAAAAGAATTGCAAAGATGTTAGTTGGGTCAGCCCAACAAACCAATGACCCAACTCCCAGGCTCCTACGCAGTACACAGTACACACTCCTCTCAAACAAAAAGAAAGACTGAAGGGCTTCTGGGCAGAGTTACACACACGAACAGAGCTAGGGCAAGCACAGCGGTGCCGCCACACCAAGCGCGGCGTCAGGGTGCCCCGGTGCACAGTGCACCTTCAAAAATAAATGAATTTTTTAACTAGACATAAGTACTCAGCAGTTGAGCATTTGGCTGGTCATATCAACAATTCAGCCTACCAGGCCACCTACTAGAGCAAGTCACCAAGCACTGAGACAGTGAGATACCCGCACCTTCCTAAGTCATTGTACAGTCTATCACAAGGAGTACTATCACAAAAGACTAGTTGTACAAGCTAGCGAAGGCTTTTGGCATTTGTTTTAATGAAACGTTTTGGTTCTTGACACAGCCTTTTGTTCCTGTCATGGTGTTATCTCAGCTAGCTACAATCACCAACTGAAATAATCACTTCCTGATGCACACCTGCAGAATACCAATAATTTATCTCTGGATATAATCACGGGCGGAGCTAGTAGGGGTGTCCGGACACATCAAAAAATCAAAAATATTTCCAGGGATCAGTTCTGCATTTGGGTCATATTCATAGTACTCCTTGGTGTGCACTCTCTTAGAAGCTCAACTCACAACCCACAGCCCGTGCGTGCCCCCACCAGCCCACAGCCACCTCATCACTCACCAACCCATATCTATCTCTTTCTCCAATACTCCATCTCCTCCCCAATTTGGTTCATGCGGCTGGTGCGGCATGGAGAGGAGGAGCGGTGGGCGGTGTGGCACCAGTGTGGGAGCAGCAAGCAGCAGTAGGTAACACGCCACTCACTAAGACCAATGGTTTTACAGGCGCTCATGGTGGTGAGTTCACGAGAACAGATCCGTTCTTCGCAAGTCACATCCATTCATTTATCCATCTCTTCTATTGATTTAAGATTTAATAGTGAAATACACTTGCAATACTAAATCAAAGCATAGAGCACCTTCCATTTTCTCACATTCATATTATTATGCAAGTTATTTTTCAAATTGATTACTATAGTAATGACATGCGAAAAGATACTAGTAGACTATTTCATCCGTTCTTTTTTCTTGACATTTTTTACTTCTAACGAGCAAATTCCTAACTTCGCTAAGCGATGCATAGTTTGAACTAATCGTACCCGGTGTTGCTTTGTGTGTGCACCCTAACATCAAATTCATGGCTCCGCCACTGCGCCACACAAAGCTACACCTACACGAGAGGGAGACCGGGAGGGACCGATGGCAAGCTACTACTGGTTGCCACTACCGAAGCTGACCTCCGCTGGAGCTGCCGCCGAAGTTGTCTCCTCTCCTCCCTGCTACGTCATGGGGTTGGGTCTCGCGAGGAAGATGGACCGCTGTAGACGCAGTGCCAAGCGGCC
The DNA here is from genome assembly GCA_036346255.1 of Ampelocalamus luodianensis. NCBI lineage: Eukaryota > Viridiplantae > Streptophyta > Magnoliopsida > Poales > Poaceae > Ampelocalamus > Ampelocalamus luodianensis. Next base: position 16,047,024 of record CM070622.1, on the reverse strand, counting down.
GCACCCTCAGCTCTCTTGTTGTTTTGCTGCTGGAGTTTCTCAATTTCCTTTTCTTCTTCTCAGATATAAGTATTTTGGCTCGATTTCTTGCATTAGGGTTAGGAAAGCAAGGTATGGGGCTGACCGACTGAGCCTAAGAGGATAAGTGTGGCCAGCCACGGGACATGGGTGGCTGGGGGATTGGGCCTGTGCGTGTACGCTGCGCTGCATATAGGAGTTTCGGCTCATTCGGGACTCTTTTTTATTTGGTTTTTGCCCTTCTAGCTCTCGCATCCACCGTCCCAAAGTATAAAAATGACATCATGATAGGTTAGATAGATAACACGTGCCCGTTACAGCACTTCTGAATCACAGCTGCAGTGTACCGCGCTCCAGAAACAATGCATATGCCCTACCGCAGTGCATGCGGCATTTCGCACAGAAAACAGGAAGCGTCGGAGGTCAGCTACCACGCACTTGGTAGCACAGGGAGTGCGTGCTGGAGGATAACCTCCGTGCACGGTGAGCGCAGGAGCATGCCTGCTGTGCTTGGGTCTGTAGGAGGTAGCGCCTACGGATTGCACTTTTTTTTGCGAATTTAGCCCTTCTTGTGCATTTTTTGCTGATTTGGCCCCTTCGGAGTGCATTAGCACGTACGTGGACGACTACCACAGCAAATCTATTAATGAGTACTACTAGCCCCATCTTGTGCACTTTTTGCGGATTTGGCCCCTTCGGAGTGCATTAGCACATACGTGGACGACTACCGCGACAGATGTATTAATGAGTACTACTAGCTTTATTCTTTACCTAGTAGTTAGTATTGTATGGCTAGGCTAGTTTTGACCGTTTGCACTTGTCTAAGGAGAAATTTTGGCTGTTTACAGCTTTCTTCTTTATGTCCCATGCTTCAATAATTAAGAACACAACACTTTCATTTTTTAGGTGATCAATGTCCGAGAGGAGGTGTAACATCCCAACTTTTACTTTTTTTGAGTGGTTTAGTCCTTTGGAAAATTTCACCAAAATTTATTTGAATTTAATAAAGCTTAAATGAGATTTTTCAAAGTCAAAACAATTTAATTTGAACATCAATTAATTCTAAAACTATTTTATTTGAGTTCTTTGTGTTTGGAAGTATTTTCCAAATTTTTCTAGAATTTTTTTGAGTTCATTTGCTATTTTTAAATTACCGTTTGTATTTTTTGTATTTTCTAAAACAGAAAACCTATTTAAAATCCCAGCAATTCCAATAGGCTAAATTCTTTCTCGTGATCTATTTCCTTTTCTCTCTCCAACCTAGCCTGTCGTCCCACTTCCACATCGTGGCCCATCCTCTCTCTCCCGCTCGCCCGTGCGTGCTGGTCCCACCTGCCAGCCTCCGTCACGTCGTGCGTGATGCGGATCCGCCCTAGCCACCGTTGACATGTGGGCCCAACCCTATTACTATTCTTCGTCCTCATGCCTGTGTGGATCTCGGACTCCATCGCCGCCTCAGTTTCTTAGCGTGCGCTCCACGGACTCTCTCGGTAGCCACACTATAAAAGGGGACGCCGCCCTCGGCCTCCGCACCCACCGTCGCTGAAAACCTTAGCCCTAGTCACTGACTTCCACCGCCGTCGGTGAGCCCTAGCCCTACCACTGGGACCACAGCTACCAGATCTACCTCGACGCCACCTTGAAGTCGTCAAACCGTCGCTGTAGCACCATCGCGTCGTAAATCCAGTTTGTGCTGCCACTTAAACCTCGTCGTCGTCCATTGGGTTCACCGTCGCTCCAGCTACCCAGTGTGCTCCTCCATGTCCGCCGATGTGATCTCAAATGTCGATAACCATCAGGACCCGAGCGCCGCCGTTGCCACCATCGTCCGCGTCAACCTCGTCGCTTACGTGTCTACCACCTAGTTGCCACGTCAGAGTCACGCTAGCGCCACCTAGCTACCACGTCAGGGTCACGCCAGCCACCTCGCTACGCATTAGCCCCGCTTCGCGTTGCCGCGACATCACTACCTCATTCCACGTGTCGCCCTGTCACCATCCAACTCAACGACAAGTGTGCGCCACGTGTGCAAATCCTAGCCACATATACACAAGGAAATCGACTCAGATAGCTAAACCCAAAATATGCAAGAATTGGTCATTTTGGGTCAAAGCAAGAATTTTAGCAAAATTCAAATGGCTATAATTTTCAAATGGTTAGTCCTTTGAAAATCTTTTGAATATCAAAAAAGTTTAGAATAGCCAACTTTAGGATTTTCCTTTTGGGATCGTTTTCAAATTCCTTTTAGAATATATTTTACACAAAAATCTAATTTAGGTTAAAAAAACAAGATACTATGAGCTAGATTTTCGGCTAGAAACTCATTTTCATTTAAAATAGATTTTTCTTTGGCCAAAACCTTTGGAAAACCTGTGAAAAGCATTTTAATACACTTTTCAACTAGTTTTTCGCAGGATTACTAATAGTTATAAATTTTTAGACTTTTGGCTAAAAGGCTCAGTTTTGAAAAAATATTACTAGCACTTAATTTATTTGGGCGCACTTAGGGATGTGATATACATATATCTGATTAAGCACTCTCTCTTAATGTGTCACTCACCATCTTGCTTAAGATTGCAATAATAAAGATTTTGAATAAGAGCCTGAACACATTTTTGAAAAAGATTTTCATGAGTGCATCCTACACATGGATAAAGGCTAAATACTTTAATGTAAGTACTTGTTACCGAAATAGCATTTGTTCTTGATGTGAAATGATTATCCTCAAGCTTTGCTCCAATTTGATATATGGTGGAATTCACCTCTTCATAATTGAGTCGAGCCTTCAACGCCTCTCAAGTACTTATTAAACATTTAAGCACTTTTTTTAACCAAACTTGGTTGGGTCTATGAATGCTAGTCACAAGAGATTTTGGACACCCAAATGGCCCTAGCAATAGCCTTAGGTGAACTAACATATCTAGCAATTACCATACCATTTCTATCATTCCTATGCAAATAGTGATCATCATAAAGAATAAGTTTAGGAGTTTTACCCATGGGACAATCTCTACCAATATGTCCCTTATCCCAACAATTGTATCAAGTTAGGCTTTTGCTTCCATGCCTTATCTTATTTTCTTGCTCCTTACCGGTTTGCCTCTTTCTTGTCATCCATCTTGTTAGGGCACACCGAGGCAAAATGTCCCTTCTTATGGCCATCAAAACACTTGAAATTCTTCGAATGTCTTGTATTATGTTTTGTCTTGCTATTCTCCTTGGAGACAAAGCCAAAATCCCTTTCTTGTCATTCAAGCTTCATTGCTTGCTCAATATATCATCAAGATAGGCCTTCCCTTTGTAGCATTTTTTCAAATCATTTGTCAATTTCTTGACTTCGGCCTTGAGCTCATTATTCAAAAAAATTTAAAATAATATTTTTAAAAATATATTTACAAAAATAGATAGTCGCCCCAAAAAATTACAAAAATAACTCCCTATCGCCAGTTCAACTAGCGATAGGTAACTATCACCAGTTGAACTGGCGACAGGGGCCCTGTCGCCCCCTTATTGCCGGTCTCAGCTACCTGTCGCCAGTTCAACTGGCGACAGGTAGCTAAGACCCTATACTGACCGGCCTATTTTTTATTTTCATAAAATTTGAACGGTGCGAAATCCGTTAGACTCGCAATAATATTTTGTGATCATTGTATGTTGTTCTAGTGCGGTGAATTTCTGAAGAATTTTGCGAGGACGATTGAGGTATCAATGATTCGTAAGTAAGAAGGTAAGTGATATTGTGATGCGCCCGAGAATTCATACACGCTGGTATTACATAACATGCAGCAAAACGTCATAACACTTAATCAAAATGATAATTTAGAACATTGGCAATAACATATTACTACTGTCCATACTTTCACGTGGTCGCGACCTCAACGTCTCCCATGTGGACTGCCTTGAGTCGGGCGACCGGATGAGGTCCCCGCAGCGACGTTCGGAGTGCCGATGTCTCCTTCGTCCTAAGGATTTCTCATGGGGTATTTCTTGAAGGTGTGCCCACACTCCCTGCAAATGGAGCACTTCTTCGTACGACGTCTAACTTCTACTTTGTCCATATTGTTCCTGATGCGCTGTATTTGTCACCGGCCAACCTTTCCCTTGAGCCTATCAATGTCTGCGGTCCAGATTAGCTGCTCCTAGGTCGGATGGCCAGTGAAATGGCCAACCACGGTGTAACCATACATCTTTTCACTCCAGATTTGCATCACCGCCTCCTTGGTGAAATAGTCAGAGAGGTACTGACCGGGATGCTACGCCACCGTGGAACAGGCGGCCATGACATGGGAACAAGGCCTATGCAGAAGAAGGGGCTTGTTGCAAGTGCATACGCAACTACCGCGACGTAGCGTGCACTCGTGGGTGATCTTCTCGCGGTTCATCCCGCGACGTCCTTTATCTCTGCACATTATCTCAAAGTGAAGCACCCTTGTGCCCATCTTGAATGCCCGGTGCATCTCACCCTTCTTGCTCTTCTCCTCCATGTACTTGGTGATCATGACAGAGTAGAGTACTATATCATTTGCCATGATGAGCGACGTATTGTTGCATCTGTCAATAAAGTAGTTTGTGGTACCGCAGAGAATTACCTCTACAATACCAACCAAAGAGAGGCATCTTACGCCGCGTATGATCCAGTTGTACACATCGGCTAGATTGGTTGTCATGACACCATATCGAGCACCACTACTGTCATGTAGCAGCAACCACTTCTCCTTAGGCTCATGCTCAATCCATTCCGAGAAGCATTTCACTTGCGCTCCTGTCCTCCTCGTCAATCTGGGAGCATTTGTGGTTAGCTATAGCAATGCTTTGGAAGCCTGGTCAGCGCTTGGGGCAGCCCTTATTGCTGCATCCCTTCTGTGCGTCTTGATCCACTCATCCAGAATCTTCCGGAGTGCTTCGAACTTCCACTGCTAGTTCTAGTTGCACAGCCGCTTGAACAGGTTCATCAAGTCCTTGTTGCAGAATTGCTTGTAGGAGTTTGCACCCAAGTGCCTCATACATTACCTGCTCTATAAATCCGACCATGGAAGTGGTATGTTCTCTCCTTGTTGCAGTTGAGTTATTGCACGCAGCAGGACTGTATGCCGATCATGTATGCGGCATACGTTGGGATGGCATTGCACAATAGAAATACTCACATTCTTTAGGAACCACAACCAGTTGTTCGTGTTCTCGCTTTCAATAAAAGCGAATGCCACGGGAAGAACTTGATTGTTCCCGTCCGTTGCTATTGTAGTCAGTATCTAGACCTTGTACCTCCCAGCCAGGAATGTGCCATCAACGCACAAGATTAGACGACAATGCTGGAATGTATTGATGCATGGACCAAAGGCGAATAATGCTCGCTGTAGTACCCTCTTATTGGCCCACTTTGGATGTGTGGCATCTTAAATGTCAACATGAGTACCGGGATTCCTGCCTTGTATGACTCGGAGTTGCCCGGGGAGGTTGTGGTACGAATCCTCGAACGTGCCGAATCTTGATTTCAATGCCTTCTGTTTTGCTCTCTAAGCCTTAGTATAGCTGATTGTGTACTAGAACCTTGCCTTAATGGCCCGAATGATGGATCGTGGCTCAAAATTTAGATTATCCACGATCTCACCGTATATGAGGTTGGCGATGAAGCCTGATAATAGGTTTCGGTGGGACTGCACTGACTCAGCGACGACACATCTGTGAGGGACCACTATAGAGCACTTCAAGTAGGTGTCCCACTTAGGCTGAAATACGTGCACTCACCAAGGGCGTCCCTCTATGTCGCACTTCACGTCGTAAAATCTTGGGGTAGACTTGACGACTGCGAATATGCGTCGCACCGACAAGGCCCAGAATTTGACCATGTCCTGCACGACCTCCTTGCATTTGTACATAGCTCCTAGCCTGACCTCGCATTGGTCGTACTCCCACGGCACATGGGAGCCTTCGTTGATAATGAGGTTATCGAACTGGTATGTGTTCACTTGGATGGTACCGCTTGCTGGTCCATATCATCCTCGTTGTCGGAATCTTCATCTTTTGACAATGCCATGTAGTGCCGTCTTCGAGATCCATCCTTTGCATTGGGGCTTCCAGCTCCTCACCCTCGTCAGCAAGCCACTAGCTTGTCTGACTAAAGGAGCTACTTCCTCATGATCTTCATCGACAGCATCAGCAACTCCGGGAGCTTCAGCCATTATGTGCGCCGTGTTGTGGTTGGAATCCCTGACTTCTTCGGCGTTAGCACCACCTTCTTGTTTAGCCGCGGATGGAGGAGTGGGTTTGGCATATGCCTGAAACAAAAGGTCCAATGTCCACCCTCTCTCCCTCGCCATGCGTACATATGACTGCCATGAATTTGTTCCCTTCAGCTACACTAACTCCCAATACGTGGGTTGTCCTGCCTAGGGGTAAGGCAACTCAATCTCACATCGTACACATCACAGTTCATTTGGAATATGTGAAACAATCACCATATCACAGCGCCCCATGTATGCTACTCTGATCTTGGTAGGGGCACAACCGCCGATTAGAAATAACGCAAATCAATCCCCTCGGGACCCTCTATAATAGTCTCTCGACCATAGTAAATTTTAAAATTAGCGACGTCGGACATATTTGACGCACTGCACCATAAAGAATATTTCCATGATTAACTACATATCTAAAACTAAACTACCCACCAAAAAATATTATGTAAAATATACTACACTACGTAACTGTACATCTAAAACTATGCAATCCATTCAGTTAAAAAAAATTACCCGAGAGATGGGCAATCGGACGGACAACGCTTCACTAGCTTCTCTCCTCCTCTCTCTTCTCTCCTCTTTTTTCTGAATAAAACTAAGCCTTGTGCCAAATTTTAGGGTTTTAAGAGGGTTTAAGCTGTTGCTAGTTGAACTGACGATAGAGGGGTGACAGGGTCCCTATCGCCAGTTCAACTGGCGATAGTTACCTGTCGACAGTTGAACTAGCGATAGGGAGTCATTTTTGTAATTTTTTTGGGCGGTTATTTATTTTCATAAATATATTTTTAAAATATTATTTTTTAAAAAAAATCTTCATTATTCCCCCTACAAGATTAGTCTCATAAGAAATAGAGGGTATAGAAATATTTAAATTTGAGATACAAGGAATGTCTAGCAAGTCATCACAAGAGGTGGACACATTAGCGTTAGATGCAATACAAGGGCTAGGAGCTACACATGCATATCATCAAATAAATTACATATAATGCCTATGTTCACCTTTGGTTTAGTGAGCTCATTGAGAAGGAGAGTTTCATGCTCATCCTTTATCACATCATAATTATTTTGAAGAGATACGAACTCTTTCTTCAAAACTTTAAATTTAGCTTTTTCCTTCCCAATATACTCATTGAGCTCATCTAACATATCCATCAATTTATCATAAGAGGGCTCATTGTCATCATTTACCTCGTCTTTACCTTTGGCCATAAAGCAATGAGGTGATATGGATGGGGTTGAGGGCTCCTGCTCCTCTTTGTTTGAGTTACAATTTGAGTATTCTTCTCCCGATGTCCATTCTTTTATGCATTCATCATTAGTGAAGGTGGACCTTTCATAATGATCGTAAGGATGGGTCCACATCTCATGAGAGTTCTTGAGATTGCATACTTCATTGAACACCTCTACACTCAAAGTACTAAATAAAACGTTAATTGCTTGAGTGTCGAGATGTAAGCTTTTATCCTCCTCACTTGTTGGAGCTAGAGGATCCATTGGAGGAGAAAACTGCACATCTACAATCCGTCGTATTTTTTGGCTCGTGGCCTTAAAATAACAAAACATGTATATTTTCTAATGAGCATACTTTGTGCAATCAAATAGAGATGCTTCACCAAGGTGCACTATATCACTAGTGGCCATCATTTAGTCTCTAGACGGTTAAGTCTAATAAATAAGAGACCAAGATCTGATACCATTTATAAGGTCAAGGAGGCCGATTAGAGGGGGTGAATAGTCTTTTCTAAAAATCTCTAAGGCTAAAACCAATTTCTAATGCAGAAGCGAAAGTCAATTCGGTTTTGCACAATTAAAACCTAAAGATTTTAATTTCCCTTAAGTGCACCAACATCCTATGTCTAAGTCAAGGCTTGTGATCTTAGTTTGACATGCAATCAATTTAATTATAGAAATGTAATTTGCATAAAGTAAATCACAAGAGAGCAAACTACAATAGCACAAGGATGTTTTACCGTGGTGCTTGGAGACTTGCCTCCCAACTGGCCATGATGGGTATTTATAGCTCACATACCAAAAACTAGCTATTGTAGGCTAAAAGGGCTAAAAATAGAGAAACCTAGCCTGACTGCCAGCCAACGGGCAGCCAGACTGGGTTACAATGCAACGGTTATAAAACTAATCGTTATAGACAATTCCCGATCATATCTCCCTCTAGAAAAGGTTGACCAGCCTTATAAGGGTGGTCGGACCGGACTTTTGGTCAGTCCAGGGTGGTCAGTTTGGACCTGAATTTCAGCGCAGACGACACTAGAAAAAACGGTCATAACTTTTGATTTCGAAGTAGGAATTGGGTGATCTTAGGCTCTATGGAAAGCTTATTCAGAGGGTTAGACAACTCATCTATTTGATTGATTTCAAACACATTTGATCAAATCAAGAAGCGCAACTCCAAAGAGCCAACACATGGCCTAAGTGAAAGAAAAGAGTAACAAGCAATCTTAGACTATGCCAAGGAATGATACATGAACTTCAACAATTTGCAAACTTTATTATCATGTCCAAGGAGTAGATGCATGGACTTCAACCATTTGCAAATTATAAACTTGTGCTACAAAGAGTTAGTGCATGAGCTTCAACTATTTGCAAAACACACTAGCAAAAATAGCATCATGCCTAGTAGAGCTAGAGCAAGCGGGATTGAGCTATCAACATATGATGAGATTCTGTCAGGACCCGGAATTAACATCCCAGATCCTCTATGCATAACTGAACTAGTCCCATGATCAGTGGCTAGCTCACACAGTAAACAAATGTGATAACACAACCATAAACGCAAAACTTTATTAATAAACAACAAAGTTGATTACAAGATAGCCTTACAGGGCAACATTAAATTAACACAGCGGAAGACAAAGAAGAAGTAGTAGAGTCCAGCAATCTGCCACAGGCAATCGACTAGGGTAGCGGCCTAGTCGTCGAGATCCACACCAGTTATGAAGTCCTTATCCTCTGAAATTTTATTTGCATAAAGCAAGTATGAGCACAACTTCCGTGCTCGCAAGTTACACCCGTCAAATAACATAATGACATGTATATATGGATGTAACAAAGGATGGCATATTGGTTGATTTGCATAAAGCAGCATTTTCTTTAAATACTTGTACTAAGTTTCAAATCAATTATTCTATAACTAAAATTTATTTTATAAATTCTCAATTTTATAGTCAGATAACATTTAGACATGAATGGTGAAGGATACCCTCCTATCACAAGGCTTCCTGCCCAATTCCTATTTGGATAAACCAGTTTGAAGAAGTCTTTTTCAAACAAAACCAAAGTCTAACTTTGAGTGGCTTTGCCAGTATGTCTGTGACATCCCAAAGTTATGTTACCAAAATAAAAATAAATAAAATTATTATTTTACTGGTTTTTCTAAGAATTTGCCAGAGTTTAATTGCTTTATTTGAATTCCTGAAGTTTTAAAAGTCAAAATTCAAAATTTATTTGAAGTTCTTGTAGTTTAAGTTGGTTTGATCTGGAAAATAAAATTTAATTAATTTATATAATTTTCTGAGGTTTTAAAAGCTTTTTCCTAAGTAATTTAAAGCCAAAATAATTTATTTGCAAAATTAATAGCCAACTATAAGTTAGCACTATTTTATTTAAGTCCAAAATGCCTCTAGGAATTTCTGTGAATTTTTCTAGAATTTTTGGATTTAATTTGCTATTTTCTAAAAGCCTTTTTAATTATCTGGATTAAATCAATTGGAAAATCATTTATAAATCCTTAAACAGTGTTCGGGCCGAAACTTCTTCAGCCCATTTCCTCCTCTCGCTCCTCCGGCCCGTTTGGCCCACCTCCGCGCGCCGCACCCCTCTCCCTCATCCCGACCGTCCGATTGAGTCGGACGACCAACACACACACACGCCACCCCGTCTCCCCGCACCGTTGGATGCAAATCCAACGGCCCACAACCCGTCTTCCTCCCCGCCCTTCTTCCTCGCGAGAGCCTGCATGCGGCCGCCATTAGCGCCGCGGGAGCTCCTCAAATCCCGCGAATCTCGCCCCCTTTCCTCTCGCGGACGTGCGCATCGGAGTCCCCTAATCACGCCGCGCCCATTCCCGGCCGTTGCCCCCTTCATCTCGCGCGAAATCGTCGGGATCCAAATTCACCGCCGCGACGCCCGCGCCCGCGATCTTCTCCCCTGCCCTCCTCCGGCCCCTATAAATGGAGCACCAAGTGCGCCTCCTCCTCCTCGTTCCAACCCCACCACCCACACCTCCCCTCCCCTTCTAAATCGGCCGGGTTTTGCTTGGAAAGTCTCCCGGCCGCGAGCTCTTTTCTTCCCCGATTCCGACGCCGACACCGCCTCCTCGCCGTCGCCGTCGGTACCAACGGCATCGCCGACCCTGTGCGCGCGCTACCGTCACCGGAGACCCGCCGGAGCTCTTCGCCACCGTCGAGGCCGAACGTGTCGCCGCCGGCGATTGCTCCATTCCCGAGCGTCGCCGTGGTAAGCAGTAGGATCCTCTGTAACATCCCAAAGTGCTGTTACCAAAATAAAAATAAATAAAGTTATTCTTTTATTGGATTTACTCAGTTTTAACAGTGTTTTCTTGGTTTTCTTGAATTTCTAAGATTTAAAAGGCAAAAAAAAAATAAAAAATAAAATTTATTTAGTTTTATGAGTTTTTATTAGATCTAAAGTGAAAAATAAAATTTTAAGTAATTTCTGGAATTTTCTGGAATTTTAAAAACTTTTTACTATTTATTTTAAAATAAAAATATTTACTGTTCAAAAATAAAGGTCAACTTTAAGTTGGAATTATTTTTATTAAGTTCAAAATAATTTAAGGTATTTTTGTGAATTTTTCTAGAATTTTTGGACTCTATTTGTTATTTTCTAAAAATCTATTTGATTTATTGATTTATTTAAAATCCGAAAATCCTGTAATCATTCGGACCGTCTGAACTCATAAACAGTAACTTGCACATTACACTGTGAACAGTAATTTCGAAATAAAAAAAAATCCAACTTCCCATTTGGGTCACCCATCATGGGCTGTTCCCGTGTCCTGCACGCTTAACACCAAGGTTCACATGCATGAGTTGCCACTTACCTTATTTGCTTTTAATCAAGTAAAGTCCTTTTCAATTCCTATTATTCCCTTCTTCCTATCTTCTTCTTCCTGCAGCCACTTTCTTCTTCTCTGTTTGAGTTTTTCTCCCGTGAAGCAAGCTCATGGCCGACCATCTCCTCGCCGCCCAACCCCACCCCCACTGGATCCGGCCACCACCCCCACCTCCACCACCGCACCGCCTCTCCTTCCCTCTCTCCTCTTGCTGCCATGCATAACCAAGGGCCTAATCTCCAAACTCCATTAATGGCTGCCGCCACTGGAGCTTTCAAAACCCCGTGATTTCCTCTCCATTCTTCACGACATTGATTACGTTCAATCCCTTGGTCATCACCTCCCCCATTACCGGCCATTAATTCTTTCCTTAATCACTTTAATTCCTCTAATCCCGCCGGCAACCCGCACGGCCTTCTTGCGCCGCACGAAGCCCGTCGTCGTCCTCGCCCTATAAATAGCAGCACAGGGTGCCCCTCCTTTCACTCACCCCGTCCCCATCGCCCACCTCACCCTCTCGTCGCCGGAGCATCGCGGTCTTGCTGCCGCTTGCACCGCTTCGCCGCCGCCGTCACCGGCCACCGTTCGTCGTACCGTCACCTCCTACGGCCTCGTCGCAAAGTGAGCAATCCATTTTTATCATTCGCCGGCCACCTCTCCCTTTTCCTTCCCTAGGCACCACCATTTCTTTTCTCAGTTTCTTTGTTAAATTTGAAGGTGGAAGATGTCTGATAAAAATTTTCTAGTCGCTTCATCATTTGTACATAACGTTTTATTGCTTCAAAAATTCATTTCTCTCACATACAAACTCCAAATCCGTTGATTCTTCTTCCTAAATTCACCTAAATTCCTCTACTATTTTTAGTATTTATTTAGTAATTTTTAGATTTTATTTATTTTTTGTCATTTATTTTGGTCCATTATTAATATCTCCTCCGTTCTCTCTCTCGGTTACTCATTTCCGAGCCGATCGTGTCATGCGTGCCTCGGCGTCCTCTTCATATCCTAAATTCGCCTCTATCTCCGCCGCAAGTAAAAGTTTTGTGCGGCGACCGAACAACCTTCTATCGTCATTTCGGTGCCGTTTTTGATTCCCGGCGATATCGTCCACACCGTTAGCCGTCTCATAACGTTCTCTGCGATGCTCCCTTCCGTTACTCCAAAATACCGGCTCATCGGTGCTACTATTCATCCGACTTTGTTTTGCACGTCGCCGCCACACACCGGACCTTCGCCGACGCACGCGACCACCATCAGTGGGTCCGTCTTGCTCCCGGGATTCCATTTTTGTGGTTCACCGGCCATCTATCCTTTCCTCTCGCCCGGCATCGCCATTTCTTCATGTCACATGCAAATGCTACAGTGCCATGCACACAAGCTACAGTACCATGCATAAATAGTGCTTATGCATGCATGTCATTTTCTATAATTTCGTTCTCCCTCATACGAACTCCGATTCCGCCGATTCAAATTCCTATATTCATATAAAATCAATACCTTCCTCCCAGTATTTATTTTTGATTTTATTTGGATTTTATTTGAGTGTTATTTGAATTTAGCTCGTTTTCACGTATAGATTTCGACGACTTCGGACGACCGGATTTCGACGCCATTTAAGAGCGACGAGTAAACAAGCAAGGCAAGTTATACCCTTGATCATGTTGATCCCATTATTTCAAATTATTTATATTCGGTTTTAAATTATTCTTGCATGCTTATTTATATCGATAATTTAAAGTCTGTTTTAAATGTATAGTTATGCCTAAACTCCTTTGTATAGCCAATTTTGATAATTGAAGCAAACATATTGTCACCATAGGTAAAACTTGGTTGATACGATAGTATGAACTAGAACATTTTGAGAAAAATCAGGCTTAGCCATGCTTATAGACCAAACATGTTTATTTTGGGAAATTTCATTATAAATCAATTGTTGTTGAATTGTATCCATGACATCGGTATGTTATGGAAGTTTATGACTTTGAAAAATAAAATAAATAAAAATAGTTTGGACTTGGGCATAATGGATGTTCGGTGGGTGCAAGTTTATGCACGGGCTCAATCGGGGATGGTTGAGGCCCATGGGTTTTGTTGGAAAGTTGTCCGTCGATAAGGACCGGTCTTGAGCGCATGATGCTCGCCTAACCGTACCACCACATGTCTGTGTGGCGGGGCTTGGCTAAATAATTTGTGATGTCTTAGTGCCATTGGTGCTATGTTGTTGGTATGGGTGTTGGTGAGACATGAGACCCATCAGCGCAGGAGGGGCTTAGGAGGATGGCGATCCAATGGTAGCGAAACCTTAGCGGGCACAAATACATTAAGACGAGAACATTGTAAAGGCCTCGACACGTGCTCTAGACCGCTTACCAAAGGTAGTGGCGGTGGCATAGATATATGCCGGACAAACTAGAAGTCTTGTCATGTGGGTAAAGGCAGTACAACCTCTGCGAGTGTAAAACTATTCGAATAGCCGTGTCCGCGGTTATGGACATGCTAGCAGAACTACTCAAAGTTAGACTACGATTTTGTTTGAAAAGACTTCTTCAAAGCGGTTTATCGGATGGGAATTGGGCAGAAGCCATGTGATAGGAGGGTATCCTTCACCATTCTTGTGTGAATGTTATCGACTATAAAATTGAGAATTTATAAAATGATTTGTAGTTATAAAGTATACGCTTTGGAATCTAGTACCGTATTTAAAGAAAATCTTTGTTTTATGCAAATAACCATATAAGCCACCCTTTGTTACATCCATATATGCATGTCATTACATTATTTGTGGTGTAACTTGCGAGCACGGAAGTTGTGCTCATTCTTGCTTATGCAAATAAAATTTCGAGAGGAGAAGGACTTTGCTACCGATGTGGATCTCGGCGACTAGGCCGCTTCCCGATCGATTATGCGTGGCGGTATTAACTGGACCCTACTACTTCTTCGTCTTCATTGTGTTTATTTTATTGTTGGCTGTAAGCCTCCTTTGTAATCAACTCTGTTTTTATTTATCAATAAAGTTGTGATATGAATTTGTTATCATTTTGTTTCTTGTGTGGACTAGCTCGATCATGAGACTAGTTCGATTATGCCGAGAGGATGCGGGAGTATTAATTCGGGTTCGACATCCTCGCACCTCCTCTCTTTATTGGTGTCACCCATTCCCGTCACCGTGTCGCGCTCGCCGGCGACTCCGGCCGAGAGCGCCGCCGGCCCCGTGCCGACGTGGCCCAACCACGTGGCTGCCACATCACGCCACTGTGATGCCACCTCGGTGCCACGTCGCCAACTTCGTCTACGTGGCCGCCACACACGCACACACCCGCCACCTCAACCCGATACGGTCCACATCAGCGTGGACTTAGTCCATGTGGTAGTGAGGCCGGCATGTGGGTCCACATGTCGAATTTCTTTTAATTCTTTTAAATTCTGAAAATTAGTCGCTGACGTCACCCATGCGCAATAATTAGGATTTCCTTAAGAGAAATAATTCAAGAAATTCAATAAAATCTGAAAATTAGGGTTTGTGATATTTAGAACTTCCCGGGGTTCGTTCTCCCTCATACGAACTCCGATTTCGTCGATTCAAATTCCTAAATTCATATAAAATCAAGATCTAGCCATCTATACCAAAATTAATTTAATTTTGGGTTCATGTGATCAATAATTCCTTTAAACCCTAATTTATCAATTCATGTAATTTCAAACTTCTAAAATTCATATCTTTTGCATTTGAACTCCAAATTGGGTGGTTCAAGTTGCAAAATCTTTATAAAATTATAATCTAGCTATCTAAACCAAAATCATTTGATTTGGAGTTCATTTGAGTTGTTATTTGAATTTAGTTTGAATTTGGATTATTTTCACGATTAGATTTCAACGACTTCGGAGAGTCAGATTTCAACGCCGATTGAAGAACAACATAAGAGGATTGATTTTGACTGTATGATCATCGTGATCGTACACTTGGACTACCTGAAGATAGTACTTGTGAGTACTAGGTGATCTGTTAAGAAAAACAACGTCACCTCAATACCAGACGTTCTGTTAAGGTGACCTGTTAAGAAAAACAACGTCACATCATCAAGCAAGGCAAGTTATACCCTTGATCATATTGATCCCATTATTTTAACTATTTATATTTTATTTTAAATTATCACTTTGCATGCCTATGTTTATGCAATTATTTTAATTCCTGCTTTAATTGCCTAGTTAATCCAATTCTCCTTGTATGGCCAATTTGAATATTATGCGTGAATACCTTGTCACCGATGAGGTAAAATGACATTAAAATTAGCCTTATGCTTAGCCAATGCTTAGATCAAATCTTGTATTTGGGAAAGGTTAGCCAAATCTTTCAAATTTTATTTAAACTGGTTCTATGGTATTGTTTTACCATAGAAGGTTTATAAATGCTTTTACCTGGAAAATAAAATGAAAATGGGTTTGGATTTGGGCATAATGGATGTTTGGTGGGTGCATGTTCCTGCACGGGCTCAATCGGGTATGGTTGAGGCCCATGGGTTTTGTTGGAAAGTTGCCCAAGTCAGTTAAGGACCGGTCTTCGAGCGCATGATGCTATGCCTTATCGTACCACCACATATCCTGTGTGGGCGGGACCTGGCCAACTAATTTGCAATGTTTCACCGTGGTCGGTCCCTACAGATGCAACGGGTAGTCATGTTACGACTTATGTTAGACCCACCTAGCGCAAGAGGGGGCCTGAACCCGAAGGTCTTTATTCCAAAGGGGGTGGCGAAACCTTAGCGAGGGGTAACCGCGGTGGAATGGCGCATTGTAAAGGCCTCGTGATAATCACTTAGTCGCACACCTTCGGAAGTGTGTCAGACGGACATTAAAAGTTGATTATCTCTTGTGGGTAAAGCTGTACAACCTCTGCAGAGTGTAAAACTATTCGAATAGCCGTGTCACGATTCACGAACATGCTAGCGAACTACTCAAAGTTAGACTTTGGTTTTGTTTGAAAATAAACTTCTTCAAAACTGGTTTATCCAGATGGAAATTTGGGCAGGAAGCCATGTGATAGGAAGATATCCTTCACCATTCATGTGTGAATGTTATCTGACTATAAAACTGAGAATTTACAAAATGATTTGTAGTATAGAATAATTGCTTTGGAACTTAGTACAAGTATTTAAAGAAAATGCTGCTTTATGCAAATTAACACATAAGCCATCCTTGTTACATCCATATATGCATGTCATTCTGTTACTTGACGGGTGTAACTTGCGAGCACAGAAGTTGTGCTCATTCTTGCGTTATGCAAACAAAATTTCAGAGGAGAAGGACTTTACTACCGATGTGGACCTCGACGACTAGGCCGCTACCCCAATCGATTGCCTGTGGCAGATTGCTGGACCCTACTACATCTTCGTCTTCCGCTGTGTTTATTTTATTGTGGGCCTGTAAGCCTCCTTTGTAATAAACTCTGTTGATTATTAATAAAATTGTGATATGAATTTGTTACCATATTTGTTTACTGTGTGAACTAGCTACTGATCATGGAACTAGTTCAGAATTGCACAGAAGATCTGAGACGTTAATCCCGGGTCTGACAATGTCCATGACCGTGGACACGGCTATTCGAATAGTTTTACACTCTGCAGAGGTTGTACAACTTTACCCACAAGACACGACTTCTCTAGTTTATTCGGTATCCGTCGATACCCCCCCTCACTACCTTAGGTGAGCAGTCTAGAGCACGTGACAAGGCTTTTACAAAGCGCTATTCCACCGCAGTTACCCCTCGCTAAGGTTTCGCCACACCCTTTGGAATAAAGACCTCCGGGTTCGGGTCCCCTCTTGCGCTAGGTGGGACTAACATAAGTCATAACATGACTACCCATTGCATCTGTAGGGAACGACCACGGTGGAACATTGTAGATTAATTAGCTAGGTCCTACTCCCCACACTGAGGATATGTGGTGGTACGGTGGTGGCATAGCAAGATGCGGCTCGAAGACCGGTCCTTAATTGACCTGGGCGACATCCATCAGAACCCTGGGCCTGAACCCACCCAGTTGAGCCCGTGCATAAACCTGCACCCACCAATCATCCATTTCGCTTAAGTCCAAACCCATTTTCAATTTATTTTCCAGGTAAAGGCATTTTATAAACCTTTTATGGTAAAACAATACCATAGATCCAATTTAATTCAAATTTGAAATATTTGGCTAAAAACTTCCCAAATACAAGATTTGATCTAAGCATTGGCTAAGCATTTAATTATTTCCAATATTATTTTATCTAATGGTGACAAGGAAATGATAATCAATATTCAAATTGGCTATACACAAGAAATTGGAATAACTAAGTATTTAAACAGATGATTAAAATAACTAAATAAAAATTATGCATGCAATAATAATTTTAAAATAGAATAATATAAATTTAAAATAATGGGATCGATATGATCAAGGGTATAACTTGCCTTGCTTGAGGTGATATTGTTTTCCTTAACAGATCACCTAGTACTGAGGTGATGTTGTTTTCCTTAACAGGTCACCTAGTACTCACAAGTACTTTCTTCAGGTAGTCCAAGTGTACAATCATGATGATCATACAGTCAAAATCAATCCTCTTATGTGCTCTTCAAACGGCGTTGAAATCTGACTCTCCGAAGTTGTCGAAATCTAATCACGAAATAAGCCAATTTTAAATAAAAATTCAAATAAAAATTCAAAATAACTCCAAATTAAATAATTTTTGTTTAGTTAGCTAGATATTGAATTTAGATAAATTTAGAAATTTTAATGGGCTCAATCGGAGTTCGGATGCAAAAGATATGGACTTTTGAAGTTTGAAATTACATAAAATGATAGAATTAGGGTTTTTCTGAATTTTGGGAATTATTTTTCTAAAGGAAAATGGCTTTATTGCGCAATGGTAACGTCATCAGAGCTTTTTCGGGTGAAAAGAAAAAGAAAAAGAAATTTGACCGTGGAACCCACTGTAAGTGGCTCGGCTCACAAGGACCGGGTTCATGAGCTTTTGGAATGGTGGAAGGTTTGGAGTGCCACGTGGGCATGTTGACTGGGCAGCCACGCAAGCAATTGCGTTGAGTTGGCGCTTGCATGGCATCGCGGTGGCGGCCGCGTGGCACTGCCACAGTGGCACTAGGCCGAGCGAGCTCTCGGCCCTAGGGTCACCGGTGTTGGGCGCCATGGCGATGGTCGGCGAGGACACCAAAATGATGAGGAGACTCCACTGAATTTGGTGCTCACCTTAGATTCCCGGTGGCGAGGTTGATTGGCCGGCGGCGAAGGTTTTAGCGGCAGCGGAGTTGGGCTTGCGGTGGCGGTGGCGTTCCGACGCGGCTCCGGTGGAGGCGAGGCGCGCACCGGGTTCGCGAGGTCGTGGTGGTGTCGATGGTGAGGTCAGGGTGATCGGGGAACGCTTAACGGCGCCGGAGAAGACGAAGATCCAATCCTCGGGGCTCACCGGAAAGCTTCAATTTCACGGCGATTGAGGAGAGGAGAGGCCTGGGGGTTTGCGACGCTGGGATTAGAGTTTCAGGGCGCACCCGGGGCGCTACTTATAGGGGTGCGGGCGGGGCTGAGTCGCCGTGGAGCGTACGAAGCTCGTGTGAGGCCGCCGGAGAAAATTAGGGGATTTTCGGGTGGAAGAAAGGTAAGTGAGGGCCGGATTGGGTGTGGAGATGGCGGGGTTTGAATGTGAACGATTCTAGGGAGAGAAAAAGGAAGGGAGAAGCGGAATCGGGGAGCTCCGGCGGGCGCTAATGGCGGCGGTGTTGGGCGTCGTTGCGAGGAAGAAGCGGCGAGGTAGAAGACGTGGGCGGGCCCACCTGCAGCGACTGGCCACCAATGGAAAGGGGCGGGGCGTTGTTGGCCGCTCGATTTTAAATCGACGGTCCAAAATGATTTGAACATTCGGGCCGTCCGAACGAAAAACAAGATCGGGTCGTTAATATTTGATCGGACGGTCGAAACCAAAAGGGATGTTCGGGCCTCCGGAAATGCCACCAAGATCGGGCCGTTGGTCCTTGATCCAACGACCGAGGTTGCATACGGTGAAGAGAGGGAGAGATGTGTGGGTGATGGTTGGATTTTGATCCAACAGTGCGGAGAAGCGGGATGGCGTGGAGGTTTGTGGGCCGTCCGATGCGAATCGGACGGTGGCGGGGAGGAGGGAGCAGCGCTCGGGTGGAGTGGGCTGGCTTGGTGGTTGGGTCGAGTGGGCCAGCGCGCGGGAGAAATAGGAGCGGGCCGCGGGGGTTTCGGCCCACACTTCCTGAATTTTAAATGATTTGCGATTTAAAATAATCAGTTAATTCCTTTTGTCTTTTAGAAATATCAAAACAAAACCCAAAAATTATGGAAAAAACACATAATTTGCTAGAGTTATTTTGAACTTAGATAAAATAGTTCCAACTTTAAATTGGCTTTTAATTTTGCAAATAAATTGTTTTGGCTTTAAAATATTTAGAAAAAAGCTTTTAAAAACTCAAAAAAATTTCAAAATTAAATAAGTTTTCATTTTTCAGGACAAACCAAATAAAACTTCAAGAATTTCAAATGGATTTTACTTTTGACTTTTAAAATTTCAAAAATTCAAATAAAGCAATGAAACTCTATCAAATTTCAGAAAAATCTAATAAAACAATAACTTTATTTTATTTTATATTATTTTGGTAACAACACTTTGGGATGTTACAGATTCAAACTACTAGACAAGACCCCTCTTAATAATACGACAACCTATACTAGCAATCCGGTCTTTCAACCAAACACCGAGACTGGTAAAAGACTAGGAACACATCTTTAGCCTATGCTAGTCATACATTTGACTTGAGCATCCATCTTGGAGTGATCACTTGATTACAAACATCTCCACTCTATGTTCGGATTCTTGACTTGATAATCATCAACACATGATGATTTTCTTTACTCCAAGTTCCTGACTTGTATATCATCAACACAATATGATATTCTTTGCTTTGGGATCTTGTCTTGAATATCATCAACACATGATGATTTTTTTTTACTTTAGGATCTTGTCTTTAAATATCATCAACACATGATGATATTTTTTACTTCGTGATCTTGTCTTGATGCTCATCAACACATGATGACATCCTTCATCTCGAATATTGACTTGATAATCATCAACACATGATGATTTCTTTTACTCTAAGTTCCTGACTTGAATATTATCAACACATTATGATCTTCTTCACTCCGGGATCTTGTCTTGAAATCATCAATACATGATAATTTTCCTTACTTCGGGATCCTGTCTTGAATATCATCAACACATGATGATTTTCTTTACTACGAGATCTTGTCTTGAGGCTCATCAACACGTGATGACATCCTTCATCCCGAATATTGACTTGATGACAATCAACTCACGATGCCACCCAAAGTCTTCATCATTATGGTATTTAACCTATTTCACCAACTCATAGAAAATGTTAGTCCACATGATAAATGTAATTAATTATCAAAATACTCCATTAACTTATAATGACGGGTCTAGATTCTTTACCAAGTCCAACGGCGTGCGTTGAACCAACGAGAAAGGTTGGGGCTGATTGTATGCACATCGGGAGAGTTAATTGTCGAGATGAAGTTTCTGAAAGGTTTTGTTATGATTAGTGCTAGCTACACTGGTTATATCATATGAGTAAAGTGTACAACCTCTGCAGAGTGTTAACCAATCTATTCGAATAGCCACGTCCGCGGTCATGGACATACTCGGGGATTTCGCACGAGGGGTAGATTTTTCATAAAAAATAATTGGGAAAGGGACAGCTGTGTGAACTAACTTATATGGTTATGTGAAAGAAATTAATAAGGGAGTAATCTCATTTCCAAACACGGCAAAATTGCTCCTGCCGCGCTTTGGAAGGGCGGCAGGTGCCCATGCCACCTATTGCAGACCCCATGCGCGGTAGGCCACATGCACCGGCATGGCACATGCAGCGCCCCCGAAGCGCTGAACGCTGCATCTGTGGTCCGGGAGCGCTATAAAGGACACATATCGCTTGTCTAACCTACCGCGGTGCAATTTTTGTATTTAGAGACGATGGGGAGCTAGATGTACAAAATCGGATTAAGAAAAGGCAAATGAGCCAAAAACTCCCGGATATCCAGGTGGACATTACTGGATAGTTCCGACAAATTTTCCGGATAGCTCCAAATCAGATGGATACCTCTGCCCCGAATCTGATCCGATATTCAAGACAAACTATCTGGCTCCAACTCCAAATTCCGTAAAAAATCCCAGATATCCAATTTCATCGTTTCGAATTCACTCCGAAAACCTTTGGTGGGATGGACGGCTGGGAACTATTCAGCTCAGTTTGCACCCCACTGGAAACAGCGCGTAACACATTGAGCTATTGCTCTTGGTACTAAAAGCTGTACAGCTATAAAACAAGAATGACACAATTTATAGATTCAATCGTGATACAGATTTCGCCAAGATTAGCATATGGTACAAGTTACAATTTTTTAATGGTGCACTGCGATTCAATTAACGGGTGTGGACAGCTAAATCGCTGGCCAACACACCGATACAAAGTCTAATAAAAGGACAGCCAGACAGGTGCATGACATGAGACTGCTGGCTTCACTGAGATGGGAATCCTTGAAACATTATAGATTTTGTAGAAGTAAAATCAAATGAAAGTGAAAAATGAATGGGAAGTCCCCAACTACTTATTGCCAACCGACAACATCTGTGATTTGTCGATGGCAGACAACATTGTTTGTCCAGGGTTTGGTTTATGTAGGCCTCGGATCGATGCAACTGCACTTAAGTGTTGGTTGTCCGATAAAACTTTAGTTACAATTAATATATTTTGGTGTTTTATTCCAATTTATGGATCACTAAAAGGTAAATGATCCAAAATGCTTGTAAGTAGAGGTGGAAATAGGGCTAAATCATATATGGGCCAATTGGACAAAATATGCTTTTGGGCTTCAATGAACTGGATAAATTTGGGTATGGACAAAAACATTCGAAACTTTAGAAGAGTTTGGACCCAGACCGAATCTGTAAGTGGGTTATATTGGATCCGATTCAATTGGGCTGGGCTAGTGTGTTACGCAATCCAGCCCATTCCCACGTCCGCTTGCAAGTCGCAACCAGCTGATCCACCGGTTGTAGCGTACCTGTAGGCAGTAGGCTAGGGTGCAGAGGGAACAGATATTTCCGTCCGGCCGGCTGGGGTGCAAATGGAAAGTTCCGTCGGAACGACTGTTCAGAGTAAACTCTGACTTCGAAAGAAAATATGAAATATGATACATGATAAACGATATCCATCTGTATGTATTCGTATATCAAGTGGTATAAGGAAATTTATTGTGACTTCACTTAGGAATATGATAACATATACGTGGATTGCCGTATCTTAGCACACAGGCAATATTGAGTGTTATTTCTTCGATATCTTATCGATTAATCTCTCTGTGTTCGCTCTGATTGAACTCCTAATGTCCAATATCCTATGTAAAAAACAAAAAATTATCATCCGGTTGATCGATTGAAAACTTGCGAAGCAAATACGAAATAAAAAATAGTTATCCGATACTATCTGTGTTCGACTTTGTCTTGAGAAAAAAAATGCGAAATATGATACAAGATGAACTATATTCATCCGTATCCGTTTATTGGAGTTTTTGGCCTAAATGACATTGTTGACGCCGTTTTTTTTTTACAAAAATAGTTGTTGACTTGTCATATTGCTAAAAATGACACTATGGACGTGCCGATAACTGACACGTGTCCAATGTCGTGCATTCCGTGTCGAATTTTATCTCCGCGCATATTTAACACCTGAATTTGCCTCCTCTCAACACATGGCCGACTCCATAACTTCCTAGCCCAAACAAGACTCCCTAGCCCAAACAAGGCTTGTTTGGTCTTCCCTCGCATGGGAGGTGCGGAGGTGGCTACGTGTCGGGGGAGATGCAAGTACGGATGCAAGATATGTAGTGGAGATGAAATCCTAAGGCGGGAGACACAATATTAGACACATATATAGTATTATTTTTAGCAATACGACGTATCAAAAGGTATTTTTTAAAAACCCACATCAACAGTGTCATTTAGGATGAAAAAAACTCACCTGTATGCCAGAATAAAAATAATAAAATAGTAAAAAAGTTAAAAACGAAAAGACGGCAATTTCGCAACTATTATTAAACCCCTCCCGCCCCCACGCGCGCCGCCACCGCAACCCGAGCAACCACGTCTCCCAATCGGTAGGGTTTTTGCTCTCCCCTTTGCCCGCCGCCGGCGCTGCCGATCACAGGAAGGAAGGGGAAAGCAGCAGGGAGGAGGAATGGCGCAGTCGCTGGAGCTTCTGCTGATCCAGTTCCTGATGCCGGACAACGACGCGCGTCGGCAGGCGGAGGAGCAGATCCGGCGGCTGGCGCGCGACCCGCAGGTGGTGCCGGCGCTCGTCCACCACCTCCGCACCGCCAAGACACCTAACGTCAGGCAGCTCGCCGCCGTGCTCCTCCGCAAGAAGATCACCTCCCACTGGCCCAAGCTTCCACCGCACGCCAAGGCCTCCCTCAAGCAAGCCCTAATCGACTCCATCACCCTCGACCACAGGTCCTTAACTAGCCACCTTTCTCCAACCCCTCCCGCATCCTCTCTGCTTCCGTAATTTAGATTTTATCCTTTGCTGTGTTCAATTAGGCAGACTGGGTTGTCTAAGGGACACTTGAATGTATGTTGAACTGCTGGACAGTTGGTGCTTATGGAAGTGATGCCAAATTGAACTGTTAGACCCAATAAACGATAACTGGAAACTTGGCGCGGGAACTTTATGGTCCACAGGTCAACCTTTACAATTTAGCACGATTATGGTATTGAATTGCGTGAGTTTATCAAATGGCTGTAATACACCTGCCTGTTTGGACGTCCAATCTAAGATGGAATTTCTATGTTTCTATTTGGATCACAATCACTCAAATACACAATTGGATAAAAAAATCTACTTGTGCTTCATTTGGAAGTCCCACCCGCACCCAATTTTGGATGCAAAGGCTATAAACCGTAAAATATTCACATTTGTGTTTCAAGATGATTGCTGGTTAGATTTCGATCTGTTCTCACAACAGCATTCTTCTCACCAAACCCAACTCATTTTTGGTTGCTTATTAGTGCATCGATTCATACTTTTTTCTGTGGGTTTACATCAATTATGCTCCGTGATCAAGTAAAGCCTAGTTATCTAAGAGCAAAAGCTGTTTAGATCTTGTAATGTATTCACCTTTGGGTCAGAACTCATAACTTGCAAGCTAAGAGTTTGGGCCTGGAAAAGTGGAAGCAAAGGTCGAGAACCTTCTAATTTTTTGTTATGAATCCATATCAATATGTTGGAAACCTGTGAGGCCCGATTCGATGCCTTTGAATTACCTTTCAGGGCACTCTTGCACACCACTTTCACATCCTGCTAAGTCACTACAGCTTAACTGCCATTCCTCTTTGGATAATGTTATATTGATACACAGTTATACACATCCAACTGCTTTGTTGGAGATACGTTTGCTTGAATTTCATTTGGAAACAAATGAATCACCGGAAAGTATCTCAGAAACAGACAATACGGTATATTTTTATTTTGTGCGATAGATCTCTAAATTGTCTAATCCGATCCCATGGAATACCAAAAAAATTCGAATTAAAAAATTCAAAATTTTAGATTACCTATTTATGTTGTCTCGAACTTTTTAGAATTTAAACTGTGCAAACATTGAACTGTGCTATACTCCCTTCGACTTTAAATACTTAAAATTTGCAAATACAGATATTTAAATGTTCAAGTTCAAACTTTTAACTTTTAACTTTCATATTTCGGTTGTTATGTGTCATGAGCATTGATCTGTGCCAACCGGTAATGGGGTTACCAGAAACTGGACTAACTGGAATAGTGAAATTAAGATATGTAGTACAACTTGAACCAATCACAACCTAACATGATCCAGAATAGGTAATTTGTTTTCATGGAGACTGATTGCCAAGAGATAACGCCCCTCATCTGGTGCAAAAGCTTTTCATTTATTGTTCAATCTGCCTCATTTTTTTTTTCACTTGTACTTTAGCAAGGTGAGAGATTGAGTTCCTTTTATCTTGTTCTTTATGCAGTCATCTTGTAAGGCGTGCTAGTGCAAACGTCGTGAGCATTATTGCTAAGTATGCTGTCCCTGCAGGAGAGTGGCCGGAGTTGTTACCTTTCCTTTTCCAATGCAGCCAAAGTCCACAGGAAGATCACAGAGAAGTAAGTGTATATCAGTCAAGTAAGGGGGCATTCCTACCAAAGTTGCCATTTTACTTTTCGTTATGTATGTTTGTATTGTTTAGGACCACAGAATCAACCTGCTCGATGAAAGTATGCAGTATTTATGTGAAATGAAGCAGGAATTACGTCATGTGATTTTTGATAATAGCTGCAAAGTTTTTAATAATAATAAGAGTTTGTTTGCACTTTGCAATTTCCTTTTCCTCTATTTGGTGTATCATGTATGTTTATGAACTTTATCCATGCTAACTGAGAAAGTGAAAGTATTTTTGGGTTGATGACGTGATTGCAGTAGCATGTTAGCCTGCCATTTCATAACTGCTTGTTCGGTACATTAGTCTATAAGAAGAGCTAAATGCATAAATCTCAAAACTGTTCATAACTGGAACTTTTAATAGCTTTTACAGCCTGTACTACTAACTTCTTTAGCTGCATACTGGAAGTCACAATGCTGCTTATGCATATGTGAAACCTGAGCACTACAGTTCTCTTTGTTTTGATGGAAGTTTCTACCTGCTTTTTACTTTTCTTTTACTCTATCTATATTTGTGTTAGTGGGGGTGGTATGCTACTACGTTGATGTCATTTAAGAGATAATGCATTCAGACATCAATTAATATGATGAGCTTAGTAGTAAGAGCAACCAATTTCCTAGTGCTGTAATCTGTAGCAGCTGTTTGTGGAGAACTATATTATCTCCAGTGAAAAATACAGGAAAGAAACACTTGATGCTTTATTTCTTCAGACAAAATGGCACTGCTTACTGGTTCACTGTTTTCATTGCAGGTAGCTTTGATTCTGTTCAGCTCCCTTACTGAAACTATTGGGACTACTTTTCAATCTCACCTGAATGATTTACAACCTATTTTACTGAAAAGCTTGCAAGATGAGACTAGCTCTCGAGTCAGAATTGCTGCCCTAAAGTATGGCTTAGTTTGATGACAAAACACTATTGTGACCTTTTCCCATTTGACCTATTTGTGACTGTGATAAGCTATTTTTCCTCTGTGCAACAGGGCTGTTGGATCTTTCATAGAGTATGTTAATGATGGAGGTGACATTGTAAGTTTTGCTTGTTCAGGCCCGATTCTCGAAATGTTTACTTGTTTTCGGAGGTGCAAAATTTGTCCTGTTTGTTCTTATAGACTGTTATGGACTCGTTCTTTGGTAAGAAGTATACGCGTCGGACTAAACCATTGCCGGACGCGACTGTGCGGAATCCGGCAACACTTCCGAGCGAAACCGAGTTGAACTCGGGTCCATAACCTGACCAAGTAGGACTTTGGTTCTGTCCGTGTGCATGGCGCAGTGGCAGGACTCAATAGAGATTGCATTAGTTTCATAGATAAGATATATGAGGTAGTATCCCTTTCGGATATTTAGAGATTGTGAGCTATCCCTTTCGGATACGTTTAGTGGTTAATCCTCCATATAAAAAGGCACCCCATTGTACTAAACGACTTAAGCAATAACAGATTAGTTTCTCCCTCCTCTCTACCTCACGGCTTAGAGCCTCCTTGCGCTGGCCTGGAACAAGTTCCAACTTGCTCACGAGGGTGAACTTCGTCGCTCTTCATATCCTCAACGCTCAAACCCCAATTCTCTTTTCCATCTTCTTTCGCCCTTGCGACACCATCTCAAACCGAGCCGTATCATAGACCTCCTTTTTGAAATGTGTTTGTTTAGTAAGTTGTACTTCAGTTCTTCTTTGGGTTTTTTGTTGTTCTGTTTGCTTATTACAGTAGTAATTTTCTCTCTTTTTAGAGCTGTGGTTCTTCTTAGCTGATTGTTAATCTTCAGTATAGTGTCATGTTACCACTAGACATGCCCCTTATGCCCGATGAACATATCTACAAAAGCAAAATAAAGTTTAACCCTTTGAATTGTGATCCTTGTAGTTCCATTGAGTAATCGAGTTGTTTCTTATCCTCCTGCAAATATGAAAAGGAAAATCAATAATCCCCCAAAAAGAAAACGTCGAACTACACATGCGCCAACATATTTCAGAAGTTCCCCCAAATTTTTGCCTTGCATTATAAAAAGTTCGGCTGATTATTGGAGCTTGGGAGAAATTGCACATATAATTGAATTTGGATTCTTATTACATGCCACATGAAAGTCTCACTAAATTAGTGTTCAAATAATCAAACAATTTAGTCATTGTATGCATGTACTGTCACGCCTCGTACCAGAACGTAATGCGTAGCTGTGATGAACCGGGGGTTTAGGCCCTAGGCCACGCCGGCCAGGAGCCGTTTCGTGGGAAGGTTAAGGATAGCCGGAGTGTGTGCTGGGGAAGAGGTAGCACAGAAGAAAGAGAGGAAGAAGCAAGGTTGTCGTGGTGACCTTGGCGACCACGGTGCCTAAGGCGAGCTAAGGTAGCAAGTAGCAACTTCAAGTCTACAACTAGCAACACTAGTACACTACATCAGCATTCGGCGAGAGGAGGAGGCGAGAGGAGGCGGTGCGAGGGGAACAGAGCACGGGGAGGAGGCGGCGCGGGGAACCAGGCGAGAGAGAGGAGGCTAGAGGGGGAAGTAGCGCAGAGGGAGGGAGGTAGTGCGGGAGGGAGGGAGGCGGCGCGGAGGGAGCGCAGGAGGGAGGGAGGAGGCGGGCGCGGCGGGAGTGGAGGTCGCCAGGTCGGGCCGCGCCACGATAGGGAGGGAGCGGAGGAGGGAGGGACCGAGGGAGGGAGCGGAGGAGGGAAGGAGTGGAGGTCGGAGGGCGTACCTGGCGGCTGGCGTGGTGAGGCCGAGGGGCGGTGACGACCAAGGCGAGGCGCTCCTCCGCGGCGTCCGTTCCGGGGCGACTGGACGCCAAGACAACGACTAGGCGACGCCGTGACAACCATGGGAAGAAGATTAAGCAAGGGAGAAAGATGATAGTAATATCTGGTTACTTTCTAGAGCACTCGTTCCTCTTCTTAAATAGAACCTGACGTTACAATATAATCTAACTCAATCTCTTATTCCGAATCTAACTCTAACTCCTAACTTAACTCAAACTCATCTTTAACAAATCTTTCTTAAACCAAATTCAAACCAACTAATAATCCTAACTTGCGGCAGCTAGCTGTCCTGGTTGCCGCCGACGTCTAGTATAGAATTTTCCCTTCATGACATGTACCCTATTTTTCGTGAGTATAGTCCACTTATCTTTAATGTATAAGAGTATAAATATTGTTTGTACTCTCCACTCTAGGCCTTTGTTGTGCAATTTGATTTCATGTTTTAATGTTGTAGAATATACTATTTGACTAATTTCCACTGGTTAATGTTGTGGTCATATATGGGTACAATTTGTAGGTAAAAATGTTTCGAGACTTTGTTCCCAGTATCTTGAATGTATCAAGGCAGTGTCTTGCTAATGGTGAGGAAGACGTTGCTTCCATTGCCTTCGAAATATTCGACGAACTAATTGAATCTCCTGCCCCGCTTCTTGGGGACTCAGTGAGATCAATTGTGCAATTCTCGCTTGAAGTTTGCTCAAACCAAGATCTGGAAATAAATATAAGGCAACAGGTTTGATCAGCCATCAGCATCCTTTTAATATATTTCCATCTGATCTTACAAACCACTAAATTATTATAAATGCACATATAATTGTTTCAGGCTATCCAGATAATCTCATGGCTTGTAAAATTCAAAGCATCTTTCTTAAAAAAGCACAAGCTGGTTGTACCTATTCTACAAGTTATGTGCCCCTTGCTTACAGAAACAGCTAATGAAGATGAAGATTCTGATCTAGCAGCAGATCGTTCTGCTGCAGAAGTCATTGATACAATGGCGATTAACTTACCTAGACATGTTATTGCACCAGTTCTTGAGTTTGCTTCTGTGAGCTTTTGTCACGCTAATCCCAAGTATCGTGAGGCTGCTGTTACATCACTGGGTGTTGTCTCAGAGGGTTGTTGTGAACATTTGAAAGATAAATTGGAGGACTGTCTCAAAATTGTTTTAGAAGCTTTAAAGGATCAAGAGCAAATGGTTAGAGGTGCTGCGTCATTTGCTCTTGGTCAGTTTGCTGAACACTTGCAGCCAGAAATTTTATCTCACTATGAAAGCGTACTTCCATGTGTCTTAAATGCACTTGAAGACCCATCAGATGAAGTTAAGGTAAAACAGCCAACTTCTGACGGCGTTCTCTCTTCCAAATAGGCAGAAGCCTTGCATATAAATATATAATAGTTATCTTTGGATGATATTTCTGTAATAATGAACTGATGCGATGCGATCTTGCAGGAGAAATCATATTATGCGCTGGCAGCATTCTGTGAGGATATGGGTGAAGATATCTTACCATATGTGGATCCCTTGATATGCAGATTAGTTATGTCTTTGCAGAGCAGTCCTCGGAACCTGCAAGAGACATGCATGGTATGTATAGTAACTGCCGCTATGTCAAGGAGAAAACCTTTTTTTTCCCCTGAAATTATCTTTTGTTTTGACAATGGTAATGTTTTTCTGCAGTCTGCAATTGGCTCCGTAGCAGCTGCTGCAGAGCAGGCTTTTATCCCATATGCAGAAAAGGTTCTTGAAATGATGAAAGGTTTTATGGTGCTCACTAATGATGAGGATTTGTGTGCACGAGCTAGGGCTACTGAGGTTGTTGGGATAGTAGCAATGGCAGTTGGCAGAGCAAGAATGGAAGCAATATTGCCTCCTTTTATTGAGGCTGCTATTTCTGTGAGTCCTAGCCCCTGTACTTCAGACAACTGGCAGTCTTTAGTGCAACTCTTTATTCTCCTCATACTTGCAGGGTTTTGGATTGGATTATAGCGAGCTTAGAGAATATACTCATGGTTTTTTTAGCAATGTTGCTGAGATTTTGGATGACAATTTCACACAGGTAATAAGGGAAGTCTAGATTTTGTTCAATCTATGAGTGCTGTTTATATTTATAGAAGTGGGTTCTTGCACATTGCAGTATCTTCCTCATGTTGTACCTCTTGTATTTTTGTCGTGCAACTTGGATGATGGTTCTGCTGTGAACATTGATGATGCTGATAGTGTTGATAATGGATTTAGTGGTGTTTCTTCTGATGATGATGTAAACGATGAGCCGAGAGTTAGAAATATCAGTGTGAGGACTGGAGTATTAGATGAGAAAGCCGCTGCAACTCAGGCTATTGGATTTTTTGCACTTCACACAAAGAGTGCCTATGCTCCGTATCCTTAAATGGTGCTAACATAATGTTTTTGTCATTTTTTCGTTGTTAAAAATGTCCTTAACTGGCACTAGGTACTTGGAGGAGTCATTGAAGATTTTAATTAGGCACAGTGGATATTTTCATGAAGATGTCAGGCTCCAGGCAATCATTTCTTTAAAACGTAACTTCTTCCCTAGTCCTCTTTAATGTATAAGTTTGCAGCAGGTCTTTGGTTTCCTTTGTTTCTGTAATGTTGGCATTATGAAAAATTCTGTCAGGCTTAGTGAAAAACAACAAATAGAAATGCTGATGGCTTTATTTATAATTGTAAAAATCCAATAGCCATTTAACATACAAGAAACCAATTTAGATGAATAAAATTAAGTGTGTTAAAACATCAGCCAGAAAAGATGTCTCCAGCATGGTCATGTATAGCAAAACACAAGGTGAAATGGGGGCATATATCTACCGAGAAGTTTTATGTAAATCACAAGACCCATTCGTGATAAAAAATTCTATTCAATGGTGTATTTTTATACCTTGTGTCCAACATTTGAGATTTCGTTCATGTCTGATAGGAAGGCCATTTCAAGTTGAAATATAAAAAATTAACAATAGATTAGATATAGACACGCAATGCTAGTGCAATCCTGGGAGTGTACGTGTGAATGGTATAGTCTCAGTCGATTTGAATCAGTTGTTCTTTAGAACTTCAAATTGGTAAAGTTAGAAGCTTCTTTAAACAGATATTGTGGGTTTTAATGTATTCTTTTAGACTGTTCCATCAAAGATACGATTTTGTGGTGTTATTAGTAATTACATTGTCAAACCATTATTGCAGATATTCTAACTGCAGTTAGGGCAATATCTCATGCACATGCTGTGAGTATTTCCTTGTCCTAAATAGTCATATGCTACTTCACCCCTCTCTCAATTTAGAGATGATTGTTGCAAAAAATCAGAATTCTGATGCAAAATATACTTTCTCTACCACGCAGGATGTAATAGAGAAACAGAAGGATGTTCTTGGTAAATGCTAAATATATTTTGCTGTATTGTAAGTCCATTTTATACTTCTGCATATTAAACCATGCTCAATTTCTTTCCTTTTTCAGATACTGTTATGAACATCTACATCAAAACCATGACAGAGGATGATGATAAAGAAGTAGTTGCACAAGCTTGCATGAGTGTAGCAGACATTGTGAAGGACTGTGGTTTTGCTGCAATCGAACCTTGTAAGCTGCACTTATTCAGTGTTAGATGCCCTAAGAATACTAAGTTGTGCTGTTAAAAATATTCCTTCCGATGCTGTTGTTTCAGATATGCCACGGCTTGCTGAGGCAACACTTGTTCTTTTGCGTCAAGAATCGTCCTGTCAGCAGGTAGAGTCGGATGGTGAAGATGATGGTGATATTGATCATGATGAAGTCCTAATGGATGCAGTTTCAGATCTTTTGCCTGCTTTTGCGAAAGTGATGGGATCTTACTTTGATCCTATCTTTGCAAAATTGTTTGACCCCCTGATGAAATTTGCTGTGAGTAGAGTAAACGCCCCCACCCCCCTCTCTCTCTAAAACACACACACAATTAACCGATTAACTAAAACTAATGTCACGTCACTGTGGGAAGCGGTACTGGTCTGAAAACTTATAATACTAAGTTTTTGCGTAGTTTGAAATTGGTTTATGGAAATGATTGCAGAAATCCCCCCATCCTCCTCAAGATAAGACTATGGTTGTTGCAACTCTAGCTGAGGTCGCTCAAGAAATGGGTGCTCCAATTTCTGCTTATGTTGATGTATGCTTCTAGCATTCTTAAAAAAAATCTTGTTCTTTTTATCATTTTAATTGTCGTCTTAATGCTTCTTCACATTTGAATCATTTGCAGAAGATAATGCCCTTGGTGTTGAAAGAACTAGCATCATCTGAGGATACTAATAGGAGAAATGCTGCTTTCTGTGTTGGTGAGATATGCAAGAACGGGGGTGCTGCAGCTCTGAAGTACGTATGTTACTTTACAAGGACAGACATATTTCATGTCTTGCCTACATAAAGTCCTATGTATTATCTTTTGGAGGCTACTGCCTTGCGCTTACAGACTTTTCATTTTAAAACCTGTTGCGTATGATCTTTCTTATGTTCCAAAAAACCTAGCTGCATGACAATAATTGATATATTCATCTTTTTTATACTGATTCATTTTCTTCAGAAATCCATTACTTTTGTGGAAGGGAAGGGTGTACTGTTTTCACTTTCTCGAAGCTTTAGAGTAATATGTTATATGTGTGCAAGTGAAGTGAGAGTAGTTGATCAAAACTATTGGTTATCATAGTTCCGATGCTTCTCAGTTGTCATAGTATCTGAATTGATTTTAGATTGGTAAGTTGTTCGAGGTTTTGTTTCTCTGCTGGATCCTGGCAGTGACGGTACTGTGAATCCTGTGTTCTTTTTTAGTCGTGTTCAGAAGATCAAGAATCAGGCTAGTTTTTCCTCCAGTTATTGTCAGCCAGGAGCTTGTAGGTTCCTTATTCAGTATCGCTAAATTGAAGCAATTTATATTTGGTATAAATTGTTTTCACAATTATGACTTAAGGGCTGAATAAGGGCATCTAAGAATTGTAAAGCATATTGGACGATGGTCTGCTGTCTAGTTAACAAATTAATTGATTTTCATATTGCACTGTTAGCATTCTAGGGAACTCAAATGGTAGCTTCATTCTGTAAATTTAGCTAATAACTGGTTTTCGATCATCTTTGTGCAGATACTACGGGGATATACTTCATGCTCTGCATCGTTTGTTTGGTAATTCTGAACCAGATCATGCAGTTACAGATAATGCTGCTGGTGCTATTGCTAGGATGATAATGGTGCAGCCTCAGTCAATTCCTCTCAACCAGGTTGGCACTATGTTGTACATAACATGTTTGAACAGCTTCAGATTTCAGACATGAGATTGCCTATCTAATACTTGGTTGCAATGATATGCCTGTTTCTTAGGTTCTTCCGGTGTTTATCAAAGCTTTGCCACTAAAAGAGGACCATGAAGAATCAATGGCTGTTTATAGTTGCATCTGTAATTTATTACTATCATCGCATCCCCAGGTGATTCTTGTTCTAAACTCCCATTATTTGTCGCAGGGCTGTGCTTCCATCACTTAACTTTTACTAAAGAGGAGTGCTGGAGCAAAACCCCTATTTGTTCATGGGCCAAACCTAACTTTTCACTGTTGCAGATCCTTCCTCTAGTGCCTGATGTGATGCATGTCTTTGCCCAAGTGGTAGTATCCCCAGATGAGAGTGATGAAGTCAAAACAAATATTGGCAAGGCCGTTTCTCATTTGATATCTGTTTACGGTCAGCAAATGCAGCCAATACTGGGTGCTCTACCACCAACTCATGCGAATGCATTGGCAGCATTTGCCAATAGAAGATGATCTCCAGAGAACAACTATCTGAAGTTCTTTGCCTGCTGGATTGTTTTGTCAAAGCTTGTCATTTGTCCTTGCAACTGTATCGGGTGAAGTTCGTTTGGCTGATGCTCATACGGCGTGTTTCGATTTGTTGTGATCTTGTATTGGAATGGCGTGTACGGCGGTTGAAGGTGTAGTCCTTGGTGGACGGCAGCTTTGGCGAGTCCCGCCTGTGTTCAGGGTCCGGTTTTGGCTATTTATGTGTTGATTTTTATAGTTCTTTACCGGGGTGTGCAATTCATTGATGTACTGTTGTATATAAACATTTTTTCCATAGAAAAATGTAATTTTTGGAACCTTGGATTCGTTATACTGAGTGCTTGTTGACAGGCTACTTGTGCGCCTTCACCTTTATCTAGCATTATGTAATGTACATCCAACCAGATCCGACCTAGTTTTTCCCAGGATGAAAAACTGCAGATTTTGTTGAAGAATATAGTCTTTCGTGGGAGAGGAGAATACAAAGGACAAAGAGAAGAAATGCGTCAAAATTTGTGTAGGGCTAAACAACCGAACTAACGAAAATAACCAATTTAATCTGTAGTTCCCTATTATATCGTTCGTTATTTGGTCAGGCCAGTTTAGGGAAATTTTGTTTCTTCTTGACTAAGGAGAATACAACTGAGCGTGGAACACGGACAGACGGACAGCGATGCACCCTGCCTAATCCTTTTTTTCGCACTTTTGCAGTAAGGTCGGCAAAAAGCAATCAAAGCCCGATCTACTTACTAAAGATCGAGATCGATCGATAATCCCATCAATCATTGGATGGGTCGGCCCTTTCTTGTCTACTCCTACCCTTTGGGATTTGCAGGCTCTCTTTTTCCGTTAACTAAACCAACTTTTCCCCCCTCCATGGTACTCCTCCGTGACAAAAAAAAAAAGTAAGTGCAGTCAAAATTTTTAAACTTTAGTTATCGATATTTTTTTAAATATTTAGATTCAACACGTAAAAATTGTATTTATATATTTGTCTCGTTTTTTTTCTTCATAAAAGCATACTTCTGTTAGATTTTATAAATATCTTACAATAAAAATTAGTGCTCAAAGTTATGTTTCGTGAACAGGTCGATGACAAAAAATGACAAGAGAACCAAGCATTGTTTGGGTGGTTAGTGGAGATGGTTGTACCCCACCCACTAGGGTTCAAACCCCAGGTTTGACCCTGCGTGTCTCATTTAGGAGGATTTTCATTTAGTGGGAGGCGACGTACTCGTCGCAAGCGAGAGCGCCGGTGGTGACTTCGTCATTTCTTTAAGCTCGCTCATCTGGTCTTCCGTAGGCGTCGTGTGAATGAGTGCATGCGTGTGGTGATGTGTGTGTGGA
This sequence comes from Ampelocalamus luodianensis, assembly GCA_036346255.1. Classification (NCBI taxonomy): domain Eukaryota; kingdom Viridiplantae; phylum Streptophyta; class Magnoliopsida; order Poales; family Poaceae; genus Ampelocalamus; species Ampelocalamus luodianensis. The sequence continues at coordinate 16,011,440 of CM070622.1, read as the reverse complement.
GCGTCTACGTGTTGTCCCGTGTGTTTCGGAAAAAAGAAAGAAAGATGACAAAAATGACAACCTCGGTTTTTGTGACGGGAGAAGTAGTTACTACCCAAATTGGCCACGTAGCCAAGTCCGTACGCAGGCAGTGCCGCCGCGCGGCAATCTCGAAGCCGAGCCCGCGCGCATCGGACGGCGGCAACGCGCGACCAACCCCGGGTTGACACGTCCACGGCGACAGCAGTACGACGCGGGCCGGCACGATCTCGCCCGGATCGCGGCCTTTGGGGTCACCTGCTCGCGCACTACCTCCAAAAGGCTAGGGCAGCGCCATTTTTGGCATCTCCGCTCGCGCGCCCGGTACACCGGCCGCGCCATGTGCCGGCCCGCCCAAGGGAAAGACGGCTAGCTAGCTGCAGCTGCTAGCTTTCGGTTGTCAAAACACACTAGCCTTTCGCTCCAGAATTCAGAGCGTTATTCCTCTCGTTTCGCTGGCTAAGTGGCTAGCTAGCCGCGCGCAGACTGACGGGTTATGATGGGTTGCTGCTACACGTACAGCCTCCGGCACGGTAGGCTTCGGGCGTTGCATGCACGATAAGGATCGCGAGATGATATCATGAGAGGCTTATATATTTCTTTAGGTTGGCGCGCTTGCGCTTTGTGCTAGCTAGCTAGGTCCCCAGGAAGATAGAAAGGTGGTGAGTCACAGGCAGTGACTGGTTTGTATTGTATATATTCCTCTCTCAGTTGCTCCGCATGGCACGTCGGGCGCGCAGCACACACCTGCACGTTCCGCGTACGTTTCTAGCTACTGCACACTCGCCATTCTCTCGTACGCCTCTCTCTCTCTCTCTCTCTTTACGCTAGCTAGGTCCTTTTTTTTTCTTCTTCTTCTAAACATAAATAACAGGGCATGCATGTTAATGCATTCGAACCCTTCAAAACGGGCGAAGTTGATGTGGTAACTTCTTTGAGAACAGCTAGACATTCCTTCCATTTTACTTGCTGAGAAGGTGTTTAGCTGGACCGACCGGGTATATCCATTAGTCCCCGAGGCATATTACTTGCATGAACCATGCATGCAAAATATTATGTGCATGTGAGAAGCCAGGCACGCGCCACGCCCCTACCGCACTACGGCCAACTTGCCCCGCGCATGTACCTTTACATGAGACGATAGGCACGCGCCACGCCACTACGGCCTCTGACGATCGAGATGTCCATGGTCCAGTACTACTGTCCAAGGTGCGTACATGTTACAGTCCACAAGTTCCAATCAGGCCATCGATCAGTACTGGTGAAATATATGTGCAGACTAAAGTTATTCCAAAACCTGCAACTAGGTACTAACATATCGTAGCGTCTTACACCCGTTGTCATCGTTAGATCGGTGACCGGCAACAGGTAGAAATTCCAATTCTCTCGTACAAATGAAATAACAGAATTGTGCATATTTCTGGTCTTTCTTCGAGAGCGTACAACAAGGTGCTTATTTCACAACGGCGAAACCAATTTGCCACAGAACATGCAATGACGGCAACGGCAACGTAGAGCAGCTATAGATAGAGATTAGAGACTAGAGAGAGTCGCTGCTTTTGCTGTAGCGGATAGATGGTACGATTTGGACAGAAGCAGATCGTATGGCCCCAGGATCGTGCCTGTCCTGGTAATGGCACGCAAGATTCGATAGCTTGCAATCCAAGCGGGATCCTGATGGCACTTGCCTTGGATTTCCGGTCCTGTTACTGTGCACCAGCAGCTGCTACAGATAGGGAATCCATCCACACCTTTGCCTTTTTGCTAATGCACAGTTAATATTTTTTGAAAAGTTACCACCACGCAGTTCTTTTCTTTCTTTTCATACCAACACAAGCATAAGAGCAAATTAGCTAACCTAGGACAGCACGAAATTCCTTTCCAAAGAAAACATCAAGGAGAAAAAGAACACTGAGGAACGCCTACCTCGCTAGCTAGGTGAATTGAATGCTGTAGAAATCTGAATCGGATGAATGGACCGTCCTCTTCACTTCAATCTTTAACTATGTAAGAGAAACTAAATAAATGAGTGTGTATATATATCAGGTATGAAAACAGAGTGGTTGCATGCTCTACTAGCTCCCACGCTTCACCGTAAGCTTAGCCCCGAGGATATCGATGCTGCTACTATCTGATATTCTTCCAGCGGAGCTGAAGGAGACATGAATACGACTCGTGCTTGGTATATCGTACACTTCGACGACTCGCTCCGCTTCCACTTGTTCGTTCGTCCCTGGTGGTGCGCGGAAACGACACTTGGCACACGAGCTGCCCCAAGCGTCGTCGCTGAGCGCCCCGAAACATCAGCGTTTTTGTCTGGCCGGATGATTGGGGATGCGAGTGCGGATCGCCATGCATGGTTGTGATGATGTGGCTTGTGACGCGGTGCCTAAGCTGCGCTCATAATTGTACTGTGACTGCGCGCTTGCTGAGACGCAGTACACTGAAAACTTACTTGACATATCTCTCCTCTGGAATCTCTAAGCCGATCTCGGTGGGAGTTTCATTAGAGTTTCATTCTCATTAAATGTGTTGCCACATGGCATTTTAGATGACATGTGGTGTATTTAAGAGAGAGAGAAATGGGTTTCATCTAGATGAAACTCTCTTGTACGAATACCAACTCTCTCGAGTCATGAAATTAAATGCCTATGAAACTGTAGAATGAAACTCTCCATTGAGAGTGGGTATTTCATTCGAGTTTCATTTCATTTCATATGACATGGCAGTCTTGGAAAAAACGCCATGAAACTCTCCACTGAGACTGGCCTAAGGCCCAAATAAATTGAAGCTAGGATGGAGTTATGGGTGTACGACTCCATCATTAGGGTTTAATTTTTGATGCCCATCTTCATATACATGAGTATGTTTTTCAGTAGAAATTTTGTGAGTCGCGGATTTACCCTCAACCTCTGTCTTTCTAGATGTGTGCGAACGTGAGTGGTGGTATATATGTTTTTCCTTGTAATTTCAAAAAAAAGAAGAGAGAGAGTAAGCCCTAACTATGCCAAACGGAGGATTACATGCATATTAATATTCACATGTGTTTCCAGCTCTTCATATTGTGTGATTTTGTTGCAAAGTTCTTTTTCTGTATAAGCAATTTTTTGAAATTTCTACATAGAACTCGAAGGCTACATTCACAAAGGGCGATCGTGAGGTAATCTCCGTAGCTGTTTGTAACATCCTGTTTCGGTTGCTGTTTGGTATCTTTCTGTTTATCTTCTTAGCTGTCAAAACCTATTTCAAATTATCGTGTATTTGCATAATTTTCTAGTTTCTGCCTCAATTCAAAACTGGGTTTCGAGTTTCAGCCTGAATCTCGGTGTTAATTCGAATCCTCTCCTTTCCCCACCCTTTTCTTTCCTTTCGATCGAGTGGTCGAAAGCTTCTTTTGACCACCCTCTCGGTGTCGACCAGAGCACTTGGTTTCAACCGGGTCCTCCAACCAAGTCCGACCAGCCCCACCTGTCAGCCCCCTGCTTACTTTCTCTGTCCTCCCTCTTTGTCATCCGCAACGTGCGCATTGAAGGTTGCCGTCTTCTCCGCGACGTGCGCATCTAATGTCGTTGTCCCTGCTGCGTCGTACGCATTTATTGCTGTCTGCGTAGTAAATGCCGTGTCTCCGATGCACAACGGCAAATTCCGCCGCTCCATCTTGACGCCCGGTTCCCCCTCCCTTTTTCCCTCTATAAATAGAGCACCCGTGAGCCTCGCCCTCCTCTTATCTTTTCCACTACTACACACAGCCTCATCACGAGCGGTTGGAGCAGTCATCACGGCGATTCGAACCGTCTGTTTTTATACGTCTGTGATAAGCAGTGGTTATCACCGACGGTTAAAAATCCGTCTGTGATAAATCACAACACAGACGGTTCTAATTATATAACCGCATGTGCTATCTAATTATCACAGACGGCTCTATTAAAGAACCGTCTGTGCTATCTAATTATCATAGACAGTTCTATTTACAAACCGTGCGTGATATTCACATATCGAGCGGTTCGTAAATAGAAATGCAGTGATAAAGATATCGAGCGGTTCTATTTACGAACCGTGCGAGATATGTGTATATCCTGACGGTTATTAAATAGAGCGATGCAGGATATGCATATTCCGAGCGGTTTGATTGTTAAACCGTGCGTGATAGTTATCACCTAACTATTTTTAAAAAATTTGGCTAGCCTCGAGAATTGCTAGCCATGCTCTCTGAAAATAAGCGTGCGAAAATAGATACATCACAGATAAATCAATCGTTGACAACCCAAAGTGATCATTGTCAATTACAAACCAACATATATCAAATATTGTCGCTAGTGTACCATTGAATTACAACTATTCAAAGTGAATTACAACTATATCAAATATATATTAATTGTTTCGAGGTCGTTCGAAGAGTGAAACTCTCCGTTGCGCAATGATATCCGTCATGATGAAGGTGCGAGCCTCCTCGAACATCCGAGATCTCTTTACGAGCGAGTGAATCTAAATCTATATTCAAAACCTACAAACAAGAGTAAAGTGTTACACATATATATTTAAATTTATAATTAGCAATTATTGCGAGATTGACCAACCTCGGGATCCGACAACCTAGCACTCATGAGAATGCATATGATGGCAAGCGTAGAATGCACATTCTTACGCTTTTCTTTGTGGCACGAAAAATAGAATTACATATATAGGTATAGTCGGTTGAGGCGCATTATTACAGTATGATATAGGATTATTGTGTTGTAGCACGTCTGGAAATCGCGTCCTTTGATTAAGTGGGGCGTTCATTCCCTTGTATAGCCCTCCCTCGGTAATATAGGAGATGAACGACCTACATGTTTCCAAAAAGTTAACCTCGACCATTTCAAACGAAGGAAGACTACAATAGAGTTATGTATGGAGGAAATGAGCACACACATCAGTACTTCTGCACAAGAGTGAAGTTGTGGCCTTTTTTATTAGGGAATCAAGGTATAGTACTGATTCCTCTTTGGTATAATGACTAGAAGGATCGGTGATGCCTACTCATGTATGTCGCTATAGTCATTAAACCTAAGTTTATCTGCGTATAAAGTACAAATGAAATTTGTATAGCAAGTAGTGAAGCACTTACTTACGGTTGTAGGGTACCATTATGTAGTCCCGTAGTTTTGAGCAAGCAATCCTGCCGTTATGTATTTTCGGCGTAGGATCGTGCGCCAAGATGGTTTGCTCGAGAGACCACGTGTGGATCGAGAAACCCACCGGTTCTTTCAATCGCGAGCGGTTTTAATCATGTATCTATACATAAGCAATGAGTTGTTATATTACGTGAATGTGCGTGAATGTAGAACTTGATTGTACACACTTACAGTGTCCAGCATCGTAGAAGTGAGGCATCGAGGGCTTTGAGGTTGAATAGATCGAATAAGTCGTCGAAACCCACATCACAGACGGTTCCCGGACGGTTCCAAAGGGAACCGTCTGTATAAGTTCAACACAGACGGCTCCTTTGGAACCGTCTGTGATGAGGTGTCTGCTATTGCCTGTTTTGTAGTAGTGTTCCCAGCTCGCCCTCTCTAACTCTGGTTGCAGCGGTTTCCTTGTAATCGCAAAAAAAAGAGAGTAAGCCCTAACTATGCCAAACGAAGGATTACATGCATATTAATATTCACATCTGTTTCCAGCTCTTCATGTTGTGTGATTTTGTTGCAAAGTTCTTTTTCTGTATAAGTAATTTTTTGAAATTTCTACATAAAACTCGAAGGCTACATTCACAAAGGGCGATCATGAGGTAATCTTACGTAGCTTGTTGTGGGCGGCGACTTGGCCTATCAGATGATAACCTTTGTTGTTTTTTTTCCACTCCTCGTACATTATCTTTCAGATAATCCCACCGCGCATACGTTCGATACGACGCTTGACACCGGACGCACCATCCACCACCGCTACTTCATCTAATGGTTGTCATGGTGCCCACCAAGTCCATCAACCCATATCACAAATTGACTCGTGCCCCCTTCTGAGACTCAGATGCCTCGAATGCCTTTGTCCTCATCCACTCATCCACTCTTCTGTTTTACCCTTCCCCTTTCTGACTACTGCTTCCTCTCCAAATCCAATAGCCATGGTGACTGGTGAGGGCTGATGCATACCTGAGCTCCTCCTCGTCCCTCTCTTGCATGTGCTCGACGCTTCCTTCTCCTACTACCTTCTCATCTAATGGAGCCCCACCTCAAGCCCCACTTGATAGCTGTTGGGGCCTTGAGGTCTCCCGAGATTGGGGCAGAGGTGGTGGTTGAGTTCAACGGTGAGGCATTATGGGCTCCATACACTACTACAAAAAGGTTAATACTGGAGGCCTCATCACAGACGGTTGACCAAAACCGTCTATGAAACCGTCTGTATTACATGCAATCACAGACGGTTTTGGTTTAGAGATCGTCTGTGTTACTAGCTACGCTAAAAACCGTCTATGAAGAGGTAATATCACAGACGGTTCATATTGAAAACCATCTGTGAAGTATCACATACGGTTCTTAACACGAACCGTCTGTGATAATTGTAGACTTCACAGACGGTTCATGATATGAACCGTCTGTGATACTCCATAGACGATTCTTAATACGAATCGTTTGCGTTAAAACCATCTGTGATAAATTACCATGGCTTGAAGCCATGGTAAAATCAGAGAGTTAGTGATTTCAAGTCATGGTAAAATCACAGAGTAGACGATTTTTAATCTGGACCGTCTGTGATACTAGCTTATCACAGACGGTTTTTATTTGAAACCGTCTGTGATTCACGAATTTTTTTGAACGCTTACGTGGGAGGCGAAATGTTTTGGTGTTGTCCTTATATATTATACCCACCCCCGCTTTGTCTTCCATTAGTCTCTCTCTCCCCTCCCCATGCCGAGCTCCGACGACCACCCTCGATTCCCCGACGCGGTTCGGCGAGGAGACGCAGCCGACGACGAGGAGGAGGGACGCGTAGGTGCTCCATGTCTGCCGCAGGAGGTAGACTGTCGGAAGGTACGTATATATCCCCAAAACATACACAATTTGTTGGTTATTTGATGATTCTTATTTTATTTGTACCTAATGCCGGATCACCACCGAGGTTTTCGGTCATCTCTCCTTGCCGACGAGCTTGAGTCGAACTCGGATGACATGCAAGAACAACTTGTGATATGCTGGTGAGGTACAGAGAGAAGCAGTGTTGAACCAATCTAAGAAGCCGATGAGTTCTTCAGGAGCTTAGAGGTACAGATGGCTTCTAGCTAGTTTAACTTTGTAACTTTATTCTTTTTTTTCCTATTCGGAGGGGACGTTGTGAAATCTTTTGGTTTTCCTTCCTATAATGTGTTTGCCATCAGAATTTTAATTGAATTTTAGTTGTCTTGCTAGAGGTTGCATATGAAAACTACTGTCCAGCAATTGATTGGTTTGGCTCAAAATCTTTTTTTTTTTGCAATAGAAAAATATCACAGACGGTTCTGAACAAGAACCGTCTGTGAAAATAGACTATCACAGACGGTTCTGAAAAAGAACCGTTTGTGATAGCTTTTTTCAAACCGTCTGTGATGACTCATGTCATCACTGACCTATAGACTCAGACGGCTCACGAAACCGTCTGTGATGACGTTTTTGAACCGTCTGTGAAGACCTTTTCTGTAATAGTGATAGCGGTGGCGATGATCAGGCCTCTCGAGCTCGACTAGGGAGGTGGTGGTGTGGATTGGCTATGCACCCGCTAGATTTGGGCTTGCCAGTGACAAGACGCCGGGCGATTGCCTTCTACTCGCTTGAGCTCGGCCCCTTACGCGCCATTGCCTCCTTCCTCTCCGGTGGGCTTGTTTGCAGTTTTGGAATTTGTTGCATCACATTTTCTCAATCGTTGCCAAAAGTGTTTTTATTTTGTTGTATTATGTCTCTAAAAAATGTTGCAGCATGCACATTGTTGCGATGTCGCACACATTGAGGTGAATTGTTGCATGTCTTATAGTGATTTGTTGCGCATTTTCTAGATCATGTGATGTTTTGTTGCACAAGGTTGTGACTTTTTTTTTTACATTTCGTTGCAAGTCTTTTCCCTAATTGCTGCATATGCATTCCCAAAATGTTGCAATGGTTGTAACATTGTAGATTTGTACTTTTTCGAACTTGTGTACTAGTTTTTAAAGTACATTTATATAGGAATGAGATATGCAATTTCAAGTGTATTTTCTCAACATAAATATGACATTTTCCTCCTTTTTTGGACTGAATCCTATTTTTGTTGCATAGACTAAACTAATTTGTTGCATATGTTATCCGTAGATGTTGCACAAGTATCTGGTGAAAATGTTCCCATCAGGCGTCCGATCGCTAGTCACCCATTTGCTTTCACATCTATCCGAGCGAGTAAAGATTTTCCTAACTGCATGTACAGAAAGAAGTGTACCGCAAATACCGAACAGGGACACGGACTTGTCAAAAGTTGTCGTCTGCGTGGCCTCTCGACCGTTCTCTGGTTAATTTCCCGTTTGCTCTGTTTCCTTCGACACAAACCAGGGTGCACGAACCGATCATGGTGGCCGGCAATGGCGCTCTCAAGTCTGAATATAGTTCTGCCTTAAAAGTGAGGGAGAAATGTCAAGTTCACATTAAAAGTTTCTATTGAACCGATGAATTTAGCAATTTGTTTGGGCTTGTGTAGACCTTTTCATATTTCTCATTACTTGATAGGTTTCCTAAGCTGGAGTACAAATGCAGTAAAGACTAGAAATATATTCTTTCTGTTTCGCAATATAGGTTTTTTTAGATTATCATTTCACAATGCAAATCCATGCAATGAAATCAAGAGTGCAACGCTCCAACCCTTTGCCCTGGCTTTAATGCTATAAAACAGGTTATGTGGTTGTAATATCCCATTTAATTAGGTATATATGATTCAATTTCACGAACTGATTTTTAATTTCCTGCCTGTTGGTCTGTGTATACAGTGGCGAATCCAGGATGAAAATGGAGAGTGGGCTTAAAGAGTTGAAGTCTCGAATGACTAAACTAATTTGTAACGAACGTAGTTTTGTATTCTTGTCAATCAAATTCATAGTTTCATACATGAATAAAAGCAAAGCAAAAAAAGAGAAATACAATGAAGGTACCTCATTAATGGAAAGTGCATACCAAAAACATATAAATATGGTTCCAGTAGGTGATAATCTGTACATCAAAATTAGAAAAATTAGTGATACAATAGCAAATTGTACTTAAATGATCATGAACATTCAAAATAAAAAACCATACTACTAAAACGCTAACTTGAATTACGACTTTCGCGAGGCAAATTTATTCTGCGATTTTTCATGCCTTGGAAGGATTTTATAATTGCATCATCATCAATGGATCTAAATATATCTCGCTCGGTGTAGCACACCATCAAATCATTCAGCCACTCATTCGATACCTTGTTGCGCAAATCTGCTTTGATAATATTCATTGCCAAAAATATTCTCTCAACAGATGCCGTTGCCACTGGAAGGATCAATATCAGCTCGATGAGGCGGTATACCAATGAGGCGGTACTACTTGAATTACTTGTGAAATAATTACGCAAAGTTCGTTTCTCCATTATTGCAAACCTATGAATTAATAGCTAATTGAGTATATACCACACTATATCAAACTTACTAACAAATTAAAAATTAAGCAATAAATATATACCAACACAGGCGAGATCTGAGCACTTGACTTTCTCTGATGAGTGATGTCTGATCCTCCTCTCAGCACTTAACCTTCACTCTACGCTTCTTCAGCCTGAAAGCCCTGAAGAGCTAGCTTGGCTTGGCGCCGGCCTCAGCCTCCTCCAGGCTCCAGGGACCAGGGGTGCCTCCCCCTCCCCAAATCCTCCCCAAATCGCCTCCCCCTCCCGGCTCTGCTCCCCCTCCCTCTCCCCCTCCCGGCCTCCCCCACGCGGCCACCCGGCTGCCGCCTGCAGGCCTGCGGGCTGCGGCTGCGGCCTTCCGTCCCCATCCATCCGCTGGCTCCTGCCTCGGCCCAGCCGCCCAGATCCGCCTCCCTCCCCGGCCGGCGCCCGATCCGCCTCCCCTTCAATCGCTGGCTCCTGCCTCGGCGGCTCGGCCGCGCCCGACGGCGTCCTCCTCGGCCTCCTCCCTACGCGGTGGCTTGCCCGGCTCCCTCGGCTCTGCGCTCCTCAGTCGTTACTCGTCAGGTGAGGATGCGCATCCTCGATTGAATGGGGATTGGGGATTTTTGGAATGGGAAGGACCGGTGGATGTGAGAGATCGAGTTGGGCACAGGCTTCGGCAAGGGTAAGGCCCACGCTTTTTCCACTTCGGTTGAGCTTGACCGCTTCTTTCTTCTTCTTAGCGCGCGCAGCCGAGGTTGAAGAACACGGGGGTTCGCCAGCCGGTGGAGGAGAGGCTTCAACCTTACGAAACCTCCTCGGTGGATTCGCCACTGTGTGTATAGTGGGTTGGACTTATATTAGAAAACGAAGGGAGTAACTAATAAGCTACTATATGACAAGGAGAGGGGCGTATATACTGCAAACCCAGTTGACCTTGACTGCATAGTTTTTGTGCTTTGTAATTTACTTAGATTTTCCTCTCTTTTTTTCCAGAAAATCCTTGGCTAGAAAACGGTTGAAGTATCTAAATTAAAAACAAAGAGAAGACAACTGAAGTTTGACAGTTTGAGTTGAATTGGGTTGCTTAAAAAAAAAAGTTGACTGCCAAGGACGGGCCAACGGCCTAGTGGTGGGAGGAAAATAAATTCTAGGGGGTTCTAAGGAGAGGTTTTATGCATCGGTCGTCCATCAAGAAAGAGAGAGAAGAAGAGGAGGAGAGAATCGGACAGTGGGGAGGAGGGGCCTCTTTGTGAGGCTCTCCCCCATAGAATTTGCTTCCTGGTGGGAGCGGGAATGTTCGCTCCCTTCAACACTGGTTCGATGACATAATCTTGTTTAACCCTGGTTCGATGACATAATCTTGTTTAATTAGATTGTATATGTATATGTTTGTGGTGTGAATAAGATGTAAGAATAGTGTTCGTCCGGCCTCCTTGCACTTTAAAAAACAATTGCGTGGAATATAATGCTGTTGGTTAAATTAGGCCAAACATTCTATCCGTACCAATTAGACAACAACTCACCGAAAAAAAGTGGCCTCACAACATGACTAAGTTAATGACGTTGCTACAGCTGTTAATCGCGCCAACTCTTCCACTCATTAATCTCTGAACTAACACGTAGTATGCACACGAAAGTAGCAAAGCCTTCCCATGATCATATAAATCTCCAAAAACGCAAATGCGTAACTAAGGAGAGCAGATCGTGTTGCCGCTTCCCATTTGTTGATATGTGATCCGAATTTTAAAGAGGCCAAAGACTAGAGACGTAGAGTGTCGTGTTAAAAGACCTGACCTATAAGGAGGCCCACGACGTAGCCTAGGGGTGTGAGGGGTGGAGCCCCTGCGGTATGGATTCTTCTTCTTTTTTGGATTTGTTTTTGTCTTTGACTCAAGTCAGTTTTATGCCACCATATATACCCATTGTAAGTCGCACAGGAAGAGTTGATGACTCATTAAAATCCTTGCATTTTGTAAATATTTTTTTTTGGATATAATGAAGATCGCCACCGTACGCCCGTGCTTTTTTTTTCTCCAAAATAGTTTTCTACGTAAAAATCAGTGACACCCTGTTCTTGATCTACTTTATTATTTACCTGTCGATTTCTAACACTGTTGATGGTTCGATGCCTTTGATCCGTCGCTCGACACCGCACTCGATCCTAATCAATTTCGGATGACATTGTGGGTTGACGAGTAGTGAGAGCAACCGGCGCGTGCAAATTACAGAAACATGTCTCGTTATCTGGCTATGCTTTCGAAGTGTACCGGGAACTTGCAAAGTTCCTTTTCTGAAGAGGGGATAGACATAACGGACTAGAAAACAGCACTTCGTACAAAACGAAAGATATTCTGCCGAACTTTTTATGGTGCAAGGGGAGAGAGAGCAGCAGCAGTAGATGTAAGTCTTTGGAGATCTCGCCATCCAAGTTTCGGACAATCCGTGTAAGCAAGAGAATGTGATCAGTGTTCGGGAAATTAAGAACACAATTGAATTGCTGCAACTTCTTTTACAAATCATGCTGCCGGTCGATACGAGTGGCATTATTTTGTAAAAAGAATCCCGGATTTGCTATTTCTAGTTCGTCTGAAATATTCCTAAGTTTAAGTCAATTGTTGTGACCATTTGATTTGCGTAGAGATTGATGTGTTATACGATTGGATATTGATCTAATAGATAAAACATATGACTTATACTTAATAAATTTTTAGTCACCTTACGAATAGACAAACCTAAAGAATCTCTTAACTTGGTGGATCTCATCTGTTTTTATCCTGATTAATTGGCATGTGTTTGGTCTTTGCCAGCGTGTGCGAAGGGAGGCTGCTCAGCCAAGCGGACCGCACAACGAACGGCCGCCGCTGCCCGCTGCCCCCGGCCCAAAAATATGCATGCGCAAGCGGAAGCTGAGGCACGTCGCACGGAGCTTACACGATCCCCTGCGCGTAGTAGCTGGCGTGAACTGTCGGAACCAGCGAGCGAACCTGCCGCGTATCGATCGATCGATCGGAACCTGCCACCACCCCACCAAACTCCTTCGTCCTCGTTGTCCGTGCGCGCTAGGTGGCGAGCTAGCTCCTCCCGGCCCACCTGTCAATCGCGGCACGCCGATTTGTCCGAGGCTCGGCACGTCACATGTGTCCGCGGCCGCATGCAAGTTGCGAAGGAGCCGGCCGGCCGGCCGCTGGGATGGAGAGGCGGCTGCTGCACGCGGCAGGAGAACTGTACATGCAGAGTGGCAGCAGGACGAACGTCACGCAGCGTGCGGTGGATGGGACCAACGCCCCCCTATGCCGGTGTGTTTGGAAGATGCCGCGCGCGTAGCGTAGCTTGGGACCTTCCGTTCTGTGCGCTAATCGGGGATTTGTCTTGCACGCGCGGCGTCAGTCAGAGGGACGTTGCATTTATGTATGATCACTCGCAGGGTCACGCACTCACGCTGCTGGATAGTTCTGACTTCTAAGCTTCTAATATTGAGTAGTAGAAGTCGAACAATTTGGATGACCAATAGTTCTGCCAAGGAAACAAATGATTGACTAATTATCTCCATAACTAAATCATGATGGAAACTTTCATCTGTAGATGATGTTTGCCGTGTGAAGGCACAGAGTACGTACGTACGTACTGCATCAACATCATGTTTGAATTTCAAAGAAGAAAAGGGAATGGGAAATTATTGTCAGAGTGGCACAGACACATGCATAATGCGCTCTTGGAACTTGCAAGCATCTACGCAATACATCTTCCGTTGGAAGTCAGAAATGCAGCTAAGTAATTTGGTGCTTTTCTTTAGGTTTTATTTTTTTCCTCACACCTAACACATTAGATATACTCCTAGTTTCTGGTCCGTCTCCAGTGGACAGTAGTATACATCAGTAAATCAACAGCGGAACGTTTGACATCACAGTTCAAAAAAAAAAAAAACCGTTTGACATCTAAGTCGACTGGCGTACTCATGTGCAAATGACATCAACTCGAACGGGTCCATGTGTGAAATACATTGCACCGTCCAATTTGCATCCTCATGCCGTGCCTGGAACATATTCCAAATAACTAAACATTATTAGGGAAAAAAGATTGAGATGATTCAGACGGAATCCATGTACTGCCTTGAGATTTTTCTACTTCAAACTTGTCGCCGAAGAAGTAATATAAAACATAGTTTACCAGCAAGACAGAAAAGAGTGAAAAAGCTGGTGTTTTTTTTTTAATTCTTTGGTTGTGCCAGAACTGCTACGTCATGCGCTTTTCAATTCAGAATAAAAAGATGCTTTACGATTTTAAAAATGTTGTGTCTGGCTAGCATATATATATATGGCAAGGCAGAAGGAAGAATAACTAATTAAACATTATTAGGGAAAAAAGATTGAGATGATTCAGACGGAATCCATGTACTACCTAGAGATTTTTCTACTTCAAACTTGTCGCCGAAGAAGTAATATAAAACATAGTTTACCAGCAAGACAGAAAAGAGTGAAAAAACTAGTGTGTTTTTTAATTCGTTGGTTGTGCCAGAACTGCTACCTCATGCGCTTTTCAATTCAGAATAAAAAGATGCTTTACGATTTTAAAAATGTTGGGTCTACCTAATATATATATATATATATATATATATATATATATATATATATATATAACTGCTATACATCTTTCAATTTTAGTGCTTTGTGATTGGTGAGAGAGGGTGGGAAGTGAGATTAAATTAGGGATATAGGGGTGGGGTGATATACGGAGCATTGGATCTCCATCGATGGCTCAAAAAGTGAGTGATTTTCAAGAAAAAATCAGTCGCATGTTATATAGACACTCCCATATATATATATATATATATATATATATATATATATATATATATATATATATATATATATATGGCAAGGTAGAAGGAAGGAGTACAAGCTAGGTGTATGAGTCGAACCATCTAATCAGGATTGCGACCTCTTATAATCCTAATTGTGAAAAAGAAACTCTTTATACGGATAGAATCGTCACGATTTGGCTTTCGGAGACATAAGCATTGCTGAACCTTGTAAATAAATTCTTATGATCTATTCCTCGTGGTGTGATGCTACCGGATTCAATAAAAAGAAAAAGAAAACCATGTCTTTGTAGTACGCCGTCGTCCTCATCTTGTGCTTAGAGTCATGGAATGGCTTGGGTCCTGAGGTACCATTTCCGGTTGATACATTCAAACGACAAAACATGCTTTTGGAATAATTGAATTTTGAGAGGTGCTTCACCAAATAGTGACATGCACAAATTTTAAAGCATGAATCAAGGATGGATGTGTGCTACTTATCCCTTTGAAGTGCTTTAGTATTTGTGCAAGCCTATTAGGAGAGGCGAAGATGGAAGCGCTCCTGTCGAGACTTTCTGAATCCTGTGAAAGACGAAATATTTTCTGTGAAGACCCTGATTTTTGAAGTTGTAACGGAGGGAGCAGTACACTGCAACTGCATGAAAACGCGCGCATAATTTTCCGAGATTTCCCAATGGAATGCGCATATGTCATGGAGCCATGGAGGGCCCCTCACGGGCAGCAAAAGTATTTGTTCTCCCCGTGCTAGTGGAGTGTGGTGAGCAGAGGCGGAGCCCAGAAGCTCCCCTCCCTCCCTACAAATACCCCCACCCCTTGTGTTCCACTTCCTATCTATCGGGTGACCTCCCAGCTGAAGCCATACTGATCAGTGAGCCTTCTGTTAGCAGCCAGAGTAGTCAGTGAGCGAGAGAAACAAAGGGAAAAAAATTAACGCACGTAGGCTTCACGCTAAGCTTGTAGCAGCAGCAGGTGCAACTACAGCGAAGAAGCTAGAGCCTTCAGTTCACTCGTAGCGCCACTGGTACTGTACTGCCTCTTTTGGTGCAACCTGTAACGTATCGCTCGCTTGATCACTAGTGGTGAAGGACAAGGGAGACATGGCATTGACGGTGTTCGAGACCTCCGAGCAGCTGCTCCCGTGCCACGCCGAACAGGGTGACGGTGGTAAGGTGGTTGTTGCTGCCGAACGGGCTATGCTGCTGCAAGAGAAGGACCACGGCGGCGACGAAGACCGGCCGGAGAGGGACGACATATGGAACATGATCCAGTCGCAGAGGCCTGCCGCCGCGCCGGCGAGGCAGGCGCCGTACGTGCACCCGCTCGTGCGGCGGTCGTCGAGCCTGCTCAGCCAGAAGAGCCTGGAGATCTGCACCGAGCCTCGGCTCCGAAACTGGCTCCGACGGCTTCTCCGACTCTGATGGCGCCACCGACCGCTCGTGCCCGGGATCGGATGATGACGGTGAGGAGGGCGCGGAGGAGGTTGCCGCGCTCGCCCGCCCGCCCCGGGCGTTCCCACCGCCGCTGCCGTCTCTGGCGCGGCGCACGGTGGGGCGCTGCAGATGAGGCAGCACCGCCGCGACGGCCGCCTGGTCGTCGAGGCCGTCCCCGTGCCGTCGCCAACCCTGTTCTGCGCGCAGCGCCGCGGCGGGCGCCTGCTCCTCTCCTTCGCCGACACCGCCGCGCCCGCCTCGGACGAGGAAAGAACCACGGCCAGAACCCGAGCAGCAGGCCGACGAGCAAACCCTTGAGGAGGACGATGACGAGGGGGAGGAGGTCGAGGTCGTGGACAGGGGCACCGTCGTCGAGGTAAAGGTGAGCACGCAGCCGCAGGCGCGCAGCGGCGGCGGCGGCAGTGGCGCGCGGGTGCACCGCTCCGCGCTCGTCATCAACAAGTTCGTCGGTGCCGAGCCGGCCGTCGCCACCTGCGAGATCATCGACACCGCCCCCGCACCACAGCATCCACCTAAGCCTCCGAGGCACCCGGCCGGGTCCACCACCACGGCGGCCGCGGCCCTGGCCGCAGCTTCAGCTCTGAGCGTGACCGCGGCGCCTCCTGGCGGTGATGGCACCAGCGCCACGCCCGGCGAGAGCAAGCTGCTGATGACGGCGAGGCGGCTGCGGAGCAAGGAGGAGCTCCTGAATCACATGCGCCGGTGCGGGCAGCTGAGCGGGCAGCTCTTCATATGGGAGCCGTGCATCGCCACCTCCTCCTGAGCCGACCGTCGCACACGGCGCGCGCGCCAGTCTATGCTCCGCCGCCGCCCCTTGATGCCGTCCCACTCTATGCCTCCACGTACGAGTGCCCTGTTTGTTTGTAGCTGTTGTAATGTGACGTACGTAATAGTAATTGTGTTAGTAGTAAGTGATCATCACGTGATTGGCTTAGCCGTGCGAGAGAGAGCTAGATAATTGATTTGGTTTTATCCCCGTGCCTCGGTGTATGTTGTATCTACTACAACTTAGTACGTGCTACTAGTGGTCGTAATTTATGATTATCGATGTTTATCTGATTTGATGGTTGTCTTGGAGAAGTTGGTGAGTGATTAATTAAGATTTTTGTTGTTCATGCGGGTTAAACCAAACTGCTACTAGATGAAAAATTAGTGATAACCGCTCGAGCATTCATCTGAAGAACAAAAGCAAATCCCAAGATGACGGCCAACATGATCAGTCGCCTCGTGATGATCATGCATGTGTGTGACCAAGGCAGCTGCATAAACGGTAAAATGCAGAGCACAATACCACTTTAGATGCAAGACCTTCTTAGTAGTCATGTACTATAATTGTAGTACTTCTAAGTTCCCAGTGGGTTGTCTTCTTGGTCACCTATGGAGATTCTCAGAGAACAAAAAAAGGCAGGGCACGATGCACATATATATACATTAAAATATTTGAATAAAACGTGGATAAAGTGGGATACTCTGCACTTAGGTCAGAAGATTGGCATTTTTCAGAACTGAAGATTGGCATATTTCCAACGGTCCGGGTTCGGTTAAATTGTTTTCGGTTTTGCTAGTTTTAAGTTGCCTGAAATTTTCTTAAGTTTAAGTCGCTTGTTGTGATCATTGGATTTGTGTAGAGATTGGTGTGTCATATGATTGGATATTGATCAAATGGATGTCATATGATTGGATATTGATCCAATGGTCACAACAAATGACTTAAATTTAAAAAAATTCAGGCAACTTATAAATAGACAGTCCCAATTGTTTTACATAGACTAAATTTGTTTTACCAATCAATATTATCTGCGTGTGCTCCGTTTTTCTAACTCAAATGTCTCAAAATAATGTAGTGCGTATTTCGTACTGTTCCAAATAAATAAAGATACCACTAATAATTAAGCAGGTATTATCGTTGTTTTTTAAAGCAAGTATGGCCAAAAGGGCCGTTAACTCTGGATTTCTATTAAGGATTCAGTACAAGTTTACCAAGATGTTTACAAAAGGGACTTTGACAAAGGAGGAAATTATAGGCCAGTCCCTGAATCATTGGCTTAAGGACCAGAAGACAAAATAAAAGTACATCAGAGTTCTTGAATCACATCTGGCGAAGACGTCGATGAAGAAGAAGCTCAGATCACTGATGCAAGAGCTCGTCACCTTGAGTGCCCACATCTGGCTGCGGCTCTGCCACATGTTGCGCATTTGCTGGCGATTTTGGGCGGCGATCGGAGAAGAGCGGCCTCCTTTGAATGGAGATTAAAGGAGATGCCGAAGGATCCGCGACAACGTCGAATGCCGACAAATCTTCCACTGGCCACCGGGAACAAGAGATTTTGAGGTCGATGATCCTGGAGGCGGTGCTGTTAAGGTGTTGGAGAGGTGGATCCATTGTAGAGGTAACCCAAAAGAAGGGGAAGAGAATACCACGAAGGCCACACGGAGACAACACATCGGGAGGTCTGGCAATAAATGCCAACATCACAAAAGGTACACCTTTATTTAGGGGAGAGGGGGCACCTGGAGTCCCCAAGCCAAAGAGGAGCAACATCCCCGAGCAGATCTAGGCAACCAGTTTGGAGGAGGACGGCCATGACTCCAAGGGCTTTGCTTGCTGGGAACCGGAGTCGAGGAGGGAAGCCATCACTGTTGCCATGGCCTGGGAGTGGTTGGGACCGAGCAAGGAGCTCACAAGGAAAACAAAAGACGAAAAACTGTTAGAATTGGGCCCATAAGTGTAAAGACTCATTTATTCCTGAAATTCCAAAGCCTGCATGGTTTAGTCCCGTATTACCTAGCCAAGTGGCGATAGAGCAATTTATAAGGTGGAGTTTTTGTCACCCCTTAAAATATGTGACACATGACATGGGGTGACATGAGAATGACTATAGCCAAAGTTACACACACGCACGTGCGCGCGTATACTCGCGGGGCAATCGCGTGACTTGTGACGCGCGACTGTGAACGTGTCATGAATCTAGTCCACCTTTCTTTTGCTAACCATGTATTTCTCTCTCTCTTTTTAGACTGGTCGAAACACAGTGGTCAAAATAATATGGTCGAAGCCATAAACCAGTGTGATCAAAATAATATGGTCAAAACACAGTGGTCGAGATGAATTCTATCATGGTTAACGAGACTTAGGAGATCACTCATCTTCCTAGCAGATGTAAATTTGTTGGATGCAAGTGGATCTTTAAAAAGAAAATGAGGTCTGACGGTACTATTGATAAGTACAAGGCAAGACTTATGGCCAAGAGTTATATCCAGAAAGAAGGTGAAGATTATTTTGGTACTTACTCTCCTATTGCTAGATTAACCATCATTCGAGTACTCATTGCATTAGCTACTTTCCATATTCTACAAATCCATCAAATGGATTGTCAGGACCCGGGATTAACACCCCAGATCTTCTGTGCATAACTGAACTAGTCCCATGATCAGTGGCTAGCTCACACAGTAAACAAGTGTGATAACACAACCATATACGCTAAAATTTATTAAATAACAACAGAGTTGATTACAAGATAGCCTTACAGGGCAACATTAAATAAACACAGCGGAAGACGATGGAGAAGCGGTAGGGTCCAGCAATCTGCCACAGGCAATCGACTGGGGTAGCGGCCTAGTCGTCATGATCCACCTTGGTAGCAAAGTTCTTCTCCTCTGAAATTTTGTTTGCATAAAGCAAGATGAGCACAACTTCCGTGCTCGCAAGTTACACCCGTCAAATAGCAGAATGACATGCATACATGGATGTAACAAAGGATGGCTTCTGAGGTTAATTTGCATAAATCGACATTTGACATTAAATACCCTACTAAGTTCAAAAGCTCAAGTTTTATAAAATCTAAAACTGATTTTGATTTGATAAAGATAGTGTAGGCACCAACCTAACACCAACAAAAACACGGGCACCCACCCGGGGCTTCAACCCATAACTTTTCTCATGGACACCCATCCATGTCAAACTGTTTTATAAAAGATTTTAAAAAATGAAGTCTAACTTTGAGTGGCTTTGCCAGCATGTCCATGACCGTGGACACGACTATTCGAATAGTTTGACACTCTGCAGAGGTTGTACAACTTTACCCACAAGACATGAATTCTCTAGTTGTTTGGCATCCGTCGATACCACCGCTCACTACCTTAGGTAAGCGGTCTAGAGTGCGTGTCAAGGTCTTTACAATCGCTATCCCACCATAGTCCTCCTCGCTAGGTTTCACCCCTTTGGACTACCGTCCGCGAGGTTCGAGCCCTCTTGCGCCAAGTGGGACTAACAAAGGTCATGAAAGACCACCCACCGTATCACGAGAGCGACCATGATGGAACTTTGCAAATTAATCGGCGAGTCCTGCCCATACAAGACATGTGGTAGTGCGATGTGGCTTAGCAAGATGCGGCTCGAAGGCCGGTCCTTAAGCGACCTGGCGACAACCAATAGAACCACGAGCCTCAACCTACCGGTTGAGCCGTGCATAAACACGCACCCACGGACAACCATTTCGCCCAAGTCTAAACCATCAATTTATTTTATTTTCCAAAGTCATTTATAAAACTCCCATGACACACCAATGCCAAAGTGCAGTTTAAACAACATTTGACTTTTTTTGAAATTCCCAAATGAAAACATATTTGGTCTATAAGCATGGCTAAGCACAATATTTAAATGATCCTAGTCCATACTATTGTATTAACTAGGTTTTATCTAGGGTGACAATATGTTTGATTCGATAACGAAATTGGTCATACAAAGGATTTTAGGTATAACTATAAATTCAAAAACAGGTATTTAAATTACTGAATATAAATAAGCATGCAGTAATAATTTGAAACAGGATTTACATAATTTTAAATAATGAGTGCAAGTATGATCAAGAATGTAACTTGTCTTACTCAAATAGTTGTTCTCAAACGGCGTCGAAAACTGACTCTCCGAAGTCGTCGAAATCTATACGCGAAAATAAGTCAAATTCAAACTAAATTCAAATAAGATTCAAATCAACTCCAAATTGAATAATTTTGGTTTAGATAGCTAGATCTTTAATTTAGATAAATTTAGAAATTTGAATGGGCTCAATCGGAGTTTGGATGCAAAAGATATGAGCTTTCGAAGTTTGAAATTACATGAAATGATAGATTTAGGGTTTAAAAGAATTTGTGGTCAAATGAACTCAAAATTGAATAATTTTGGTTTAGTTAGCTAGATAATGATTTTATACAAATTTTGCAATTTGAATCACCCAATTTGGAGTTGGGATTCAAAAGATATGAATTTTACAAGTTTACATCTATTTAAAACCTAATTTCAGAATTTATTAGATTTTCTTGATTTATTTTTCTAAAGGAAAATCGAATTATTGCGCAAGGTGACGTCAGATCTGAGAATTTCGGGATTTAAAGAATTCAATAGATTTTTCTGACAGTGGGCCCTACTTGTAAATGGCTCGGCTCACATGGACTAAGTCCATGGAGACTTGGATTTGAGAGAAGGTGGACCTTGCCACGCGGACGCTGACCCAGCGTGACACGCGGGCGCCGCGTGGGCAAAAGTGGCGACGTGGCGCTTATGTGGCGCCGAGGTGGCACTGCCACGTAGGCGACGACGGTGCCGGCGTCGGGACCGAGGGTCGTCGGCGATTGGGGGCACGGCGGCGGCCGGCGAGCACACCAACGCGTAGAGGAGATCGCGGGAGACTAGGGCTCACCTTGGCGGGGCTAGGCTCGAGTGGTTCACCGGCGGCGAGGTGAAAGCGACGGGCGGCTCGGTGAAGTGGCGCGCGCCTTCCGGTGGCGTTCGGCGGCGGAGGCGGCACCGGTGCGCGTGATGATGGCCGGTGGTGGCGGCGGCGGCGAGAACGGCGGCGGTGGCGGCGCTAGAGCGGCGGAGTGCTTGCGGCCGCGGCGAAGATCTCGGTCCGGCGAGGTGGCGCGAGAAGGGAGTGAGTGGCGGGCGGGGCGAGTGGAGAGGCGCTCCGATGCTCCTACTTATAGGCGCGAGTGGCGGAGGAAGATCGTGCGCGAGATCGGCGGCGTGGCGGTTGGGTGCGCTGTGGCGGCAGGCGCAAGAGAGGAGAAGGTGGGGATGAAGGCGGTTGGCGGCGGTTCGTGCGCGCGCATGCGGAAGAAGCGCGGAGGTGGTGAGGCGGCGGTTGTGGCTTTCGCGGCGGCAATGGCGGAGCGCGGCTCGCGAGGAAGAAGGAGGTGGGGAGAAGATGAAGCGGGGCCGTCAGATTTTCATCCGGCGGTGCGGAGAAAAAGGAGGCGTGGGCGTTGGATGGCCGTCAGATTCACATCGGACGGTGGAAGGAAGATAGGGAGAGAGGCGGAGGAGCGGGCTGCGGGCGAGTGGGCCAAGCGGCCGGGAAAAAGAGAAAAGGCGGAGGTTTAGGCCCAAAGGATTTTTAGGGTTTTAAAATGATTTCTCAATTGATTAAATTCAGAAATTCATTTAGGCTTTAGAAAATAGCAAAATAAATCCAAAAATTATGGAAAAATTCACAGAAATTCCCATACTTATTTTGGACTTAATAAAATTATTTCCAACTTTATGTTGGCTTTTAATTTTGCAAATAAATTGTTTTGGCTTTAAAATATTTAGGAAAAAGCTTTTAAAAACTCAGAAAATTCTAGAAATTAAGTAAATTTTTATTTTTCAATTACAATCCAAAAAAACTTCAAGAACTTCAAATAAATTTTAAATTTGACCTTTAAAACTTCAGAAATTCAAATAAAGCTATGAAACTCTATCAAATTCAGAAAATTCAATAAATTAATTATTTTATTTTATTTTAATTTTGGTAACATAACCTTGGGATGTTACATGGATGTAAAGACAACTTTTCTTAATGGAGTGTTGGAGGAAGAAATCTATATAGAGCAACCGGATGGTTTTGTGATTTGTGGACTTTGTATGGCCTAAAGCAAGCACCTAAACAATGTCACAAGAAGTTTGATAAAACTTTAACATCTGCTGGTTTTGCTGTGAATGAGACAGATAAGTCTGTATATTATCGTTATGGCGGGGTCAAGGAGTGATTTTGTACAAACACTGTTGTTATTGACGAGGTCAAATCTTTCTTATCTAGATGCTTTGATATGAAAGACCTAGGAGAGACAGATGTTATTCTGAATATTAAATTGATCAAAAATACGGATGGGATCACATTGAACCAATCCCATTATGCTGATAAAATATTGAGTCAGTTCAGCTTTGAGAACTACAAGATTTCCCCAATTCCTTATGATGCTAGTGTTTAGCTTCAAAAGAATCAGGGATTAAGCAAAGATCAATTGAGATATTCCTAAATTATTGGATCCCTTATGTATCTATCTCGTGCCACAAGACCTGATATTTCATTTGATGTGAGCAAATTAAGTCTGTTTACTTCTAGCCTAGGAGATGATCACTGAAAAGCACTTGAGAGAGTGTTGCGCTACTTGAAAGATACAACCTCATATGGAATTTACTATACTAGGTATCTATCTGTATTAGAAGGATATAGTGATTCAAATTGAATCTCTGATGTAGATGCTATAAGTGGTTATGTTTTTACCCTAGCAGGTGTTGGAGTTTCATCAAGGTTGTGTAAACAGACTATATTGACAAGGTCAACCATAGAAGCAGAACTTGTAGCACTAGCCATAGCCACTGTTGAGGCTGAATGACTTACAGAGCTACTGTTGGACTTACCATTGGTTGAGAAATCAATACTGACAATCCTAATGTATTGTGATAACCAAACAGTGTTGATTAAGGTTACAAGTACTAAGGATAACATGAAGTCCTCCAGACATGTGAAGCGTAGGCTTAAATCTGTCAGAAAACTGAGAAACTCCGTAGTGATTACTGTGAATTATATTTACACTGAGAAAAATCTGGCAAACCCTTTCACAAAGGGGCTAGCACGGAAGGCAATTTCCGTTGTGTTTATAGACATGGGAATGAGGGCCATTGGAGTTACAACTCAACAATAACTCATACCTTCTTGATTAGAGATCCCGTGAGTTGGGTAATAGAAAAAACAAGTTGAAATTGTAATAAAAGAGTACAATTAAAAATATTTGTAACTGTGTCCTAATAGACAAAGTATTCTCAACTGTATGGAAGGATGGCTTAAAGGCTTAATGTATTCTAATACCTAATGAGGAAAAAGGGTATTAGCCTATAGGATACCTAAAATAAATACACCTACTTGAGTTTAACCCTAAGGTCGCAGTTCACGAGAATAAGGTATTTTCTAGAAAGCTCATGAGTAGATAAGAGAGCATGATCAAATAATGCTCCGTTTAGGCGTGGTTCTTTGACAGCCTAGTATTAGTTAAGATTTCAAGTGAAATCTAATAACGAAAAGTTGTGAATTCAAGGCATAGTCTATTCATCAACTGTGAGAAGATGAATCTTGTTTTTCTAGATGCAAGTTCAACCCGTACGAGACTTACATTAAAATACTAATATATCAACAACACTTTAACACAATAGTTCTTATCATTATTTTTGTTGTTTGCCTTGGAATTGGTGGAGGATTGTTATAATTGAGTCTATAAGTGTAAAGACTCATTCATTCCTGAAATTCCAAAGCATGCATGCTTTAGTCCCATATTGCCTAGCCAAGTGATGAGAGAGCAATTTATAATGTGGAGACCGTGAACGTATCGCAAATCTAGTCCTCATTTATCTTGCTAACCATGCATTTCTTTCTCCTTTTAGACTAGTCGAAACACAGTGATCGAAATAATATGGTCAAAACACAGTGTTCGAAATAATGTGGTCGAAGCTATAGACTAATGTGGTCGAAACACTGTGGTCAAAGCCATAGACCAGTATGATCGGAATAAAGTGATTGAAATACTGTGGTCAAAATAAAGTGATCAAAACATAGTGGCCAAAAAATAGTGATCAGATCCATAGACTAGTGTAGTCAAAATATACTGGTCGAAGCTGTAGACCAGTGATCGAAGTTGTAAAATAGTGTGTAATCAGGATCAATAAACACTGCTTAATTACCGTTAAATTGTTTTGAATTAGCAGTTACCAGTGGTTTAATATGTGCTTTATTATGCAGTTACTAGATATTAGAGAATAATTGTCTCGACCTTAAAAAGATTTGGAGACCTCCAGACTTGATATGTTTTGAAAACACTTCCATTTTCTTCTTCTTCCTCTCTGTTTTATTGTACTGGGGAGTTGTGCTGGAGAGTTGTGTTGTCGAACTAAGCCGTTCCTTCTCCTCGGTGTGCACTGGGAAGGAGGGTGAGTGGTATCTCTGAACCATTATCGTAGAGTTCATCTGCACGGGGCGGCAATAAGGTTTCTAGACAGCGCATCTACGCGACTGATCGCTGTGTTGATTCATATATGTTCTGCGCTGCTTCGAGTCTTTGCTGCTTCTTGTTCTTCATCACGCCCAGCAGTAAGTTGGTTGTGCGACTAAACTATTCAGTAATAATTCTATTATTGTGTATGTTTAGAAGTGTAATGAGTTACCTGTTGTTAGTATTGTTTTGTGCATCTCTAGTTTTATTTGATCTTTCCCTCATAATAAAATTTGAAATTAAAATATTATCCATATCTTCAACAAAAACTAGCTATTCTACATCTACTACTACTTACCAGGGACTAGGGGATGGGTCCTCGTGCCCTCTCGCCATCGGTAAGGTTGCCAAACGCCAGAGGAAGGGGAAGTGGGCCAGATAGGCGGAGAACTAGAGAATGCTTACAACGTTTTTAATTGATGGTTCATTTTGTGTACTACTAAGTACTAGGTACTATCATTGTTAAATATCAATGAAGCGAAACCTATAAAACTTATATCCGGCCCTTATCTTGTTAGCACCAGGCGAACACTCAACGCCAGTACAAACACACGCACACGTGAACACACACTAGCACGCACTCTTGGAAAGAACACATGCTGAAACTCACGTATAGAAGCAAGTACTCATGTACTAGATAAAACACACGCACATGTTTCAGAGAGGCAAGGCTCTGGAGCTCTGTACGTAGGAACTCAAGCACGCGGACACCCTGGAAGCCACACGGACATGTGCTGGAAGCAAAGACTAGAAGATGAAGCACTCTATGCTCTTGAAGCAACACACACGTGTAATCACGCTGGAAACACACGCATGTGAGAACACTAGGGAAAGAATCAACGCACACACGGGAAGCGAGAAGAATTTTGGTCTTTGCCGCATAGCGTTTCTGTTTTTTTCTTTTCCCTTGCTTCAATCAAAATACATTTGATTATACATCCTTTTAAAGACTACAAAACTTGCTAACCAAGTCAAAACTAAACATGAAAAGCCTAACAAAGGAAACAAACTAATTTGATCCGATGTTGATTGCATCAGAATGCTGATGCCCTATTACTTGACAAGTCTAGATTAGTTTCCAACAATCTCCCCTTAATAAAGACTTGCCTTCTCCTAGTCGATGACTTTATACTTGACTAAAATGCAAAAAATACTAAGACAATCATCTCCTAATCAAGATGGCTTCACAACAGTGCTAGTTCGTCATCCGTCGCAACGAAATGCGCCACTTCCTTTCTCGGCTTGTGACACTCACTGGCAAAATGCCCTCGGATACAACAATTGTAGCATTTGATGTTCTTATTGTTGAACCTGTGCTCACTGATATCGGGGTCACTGTTGTCCTCCTTGTCGTCATGGCTGCCGTCACAGTCACCGGCTTTGCCGCTGCCACCGTCGTAGTCACGGTTCTTCTTTGCGCCGTTGCCTAACCCTTCTCCATTCTTCTTCTCTTTGGTGAGGGTCTCCCATTGCGTGCGTGTGAGCAACATATGCTCACTCTCCTTCGGGTCGTGGAAACAAATTCGGACACGCTCATCGTAGGCTTTGTACCGCTCGACAAGATCTTCGATGGTGAGGGTATTCAAATCCACGCACTGCTCGATGGAGGTGATGAGCTGCATGTAGTGCGCCGGGTCAGCATGAAGAAACCTGAGAACAATGGCAGTCTCATCTACCGTGTCACCCAACACGCGGATCCTGATGACGACCGACTTCACCCGACCGATGAAATCTTCAACGTTCTCCCCTTCCTCCATCTTCAACCCCTCAAAGTCCTTCTTGAGGTTCTACAGGTTGGCCTCGCGCACACGCTCGTGCCCCTTGTGCGCCGTCTTGATTGCCTACCATACCAACTTCGCCGTGTCTTTCCCGGCGAGGGAAGACATGACTTGCTCCAGCATGGCCTGGTAGATGTCGTACAATGCCATCTGATCCTTCTGGTACTCAGCGGCACCAGGCTCCACTGCTTCCCACACGTTCTGCGCCTGAAGAGCGACACACATCTTCATCGCCCAAATTGTATAGTTCGTGTGGGTGAGCTGCGAGTACGACATCGTCACCACGCTCTCCCTCTTCACCACCCACGAGGCGGACGAATCACCACGCAGCAGGCATCGCTCGTTGGATGGAGACATACTCCTTCCTTCCCTCGGCATCTTTTGCAACACACGAAAATCACCAAAGCTCTGATACCAATTGTTAGCACCAGGCGAACACTCAACGCGAGAACACTCAACACCGAGCACAAAAACACGCACACGCGAACACACACGTAGCACGTACGCTTGGAAGGAACACACGCTGAAACTCACGTATAGAAGCAAGTACTCATGTACTAGATAAAACACACGCACATGCTTCAGAGAAGCAAGGCTCTGAAGCTCTGTACGCAGGAACTCAAGCACGCGGACACCCTGGAAGCCACACGGACATGTGCTGGAAGCAAAGACTAGAAGATGAAGCACTCTGCTATTGAAGCAACACACACACACACACACACACACACACACACGTAATCACGTTGGAAACACACGCACGAGAGAACACTCTGGAAAGAATCAATGCACGCACAGGAAGAAAGAAGAATTTTGGTGCTACTCACGCAACATTTTCTGGTTTTTTCTTTTCTCTTGCTTCAATCAAAATACATCTGATTACACATCCTTTTAAAGACTATGAAACTTGCTAACCAAGTCAAAACTAAATATGGAAAGACTAACAAAGGAAACAAACTAATTTGATTCGATGCTGATTGCATCAGGATCCTAATGCCATATTACTTGGCAAGTCTAGATTAGTTTCCAACATATCTTACCTTAACTCTCCTAAAATTTTACGCTTAGGCATACATGTAGATGTAGCACACCAAAGTTTTACACTTCAAGTGCCTATCTTGCAGTATAAAATGGTATTTATGAAGGAAGTTTGGGCTTAGCCCATACACCAAAATCTCAAAGGTCCACTCATATATGGTGGAAGTTTAGTACCATATTGCTAGTCTAAGGGGGGGACTCTGGCTCTGGCTCTATATAAAGGAGTCCTCTCCTATCAGATCGAACAAGGCATAATGCAAAATAGAGTTAGGATCTCAGAATAGCTGGACTCAGTTTTGCACCGTTGCCCAATTCCTTGTTGTTGTGCTACTCAGCTACTCCATCCCTTCCTCGGCATGCACCGACGTGGGGAGAGCAGTATCTCCGAAGCTGGCGTCCCTTGCGATCCTGCATGGGTTGGGGCGAATCAGGTTTTTGGGAAGCGTTCGCGCATCGCCACTGCTTCCTTCTCTGCGTCGTCTTCTTGGATCGAACTCACCGTAACCTTCGTCGGAGTGATCCTCTGTAAATCGCGGTGATAACATTTCATTTACTAGGCTTTGTTTCCTATAAATTTGTTATATGATAATGTTGATGCCTACTACGTTAGTAGCATACTTGTTCTAGGATTTGCCTTGTTAGTGCATATATATATAAGATAGATATATTTGAGTTGATGATCCTGTTGCTGTTTATAGTTTCAATTATGCTTAGTATATATGCTGTTGTCAATTCAATCATTATTTTAGAAATTATATCAATCACAAAAGTGCTCATATATCTAACCGTTTATATTTTTTTTTGTCGTAGCTACGTAATTTATTTGCTAATCATATCACCAAAACTATAGAATTTAGTTCTACAAAATACACAGCTCGATACTTGATCTGTACATGATTGTAAAATTTAATCAACAGCCAGTGAAACATACGCAGAAAAAAAAACGGTTCTGAATGTTACAATCCTCAAAAAGCCTTGCTGGGCCAGCCAAACATAAAGTGATCATCATCATATTCCAAAAAGAAAGGGAAAAAAAGCATAGCGATCATCATTCTCTCTTTCTAGTCTCAAAACTTTTCCACAGTATAACATCAACAGTGAAAACTGTTCATCTCTAACCTACAAAATAAAGATTAGAATAAATACATAAAGGAGTGTGCTTCATCTCTAACCTACTAAATAAAGATTAGAATAAATACATAAAGGAGTGCTTGGTATACCTCTTTAAGAAAAAGTTTACGAATTTTTTTTAAAAAATAGTTAATATTAGGTGGGATCAAATCTATATTAGTATAAAAAATAAATCAAATAAAAGATTTGTCCCTACTTAATAATCAAATCTATATCTAATCTTCAGTTTGATTTTTTTTGTGATATACAGATTTGTCATACCTAATATTAATAACTTTGCTTTAAAATTAGCAAACTTTTTTTAAAAAAAGTGTACTGAAGTAAGACCGGTAAATAAATTCAGATGCTTGCCGAATGCACCAAGTTTTCAGCGCTCGGTTTCAGTGGCTGTCAAAAGCAACAACGTCTTAGAGCCAGGACAGGAATCAGAATCGGAATCAGAATCAGAATCGGAATGTTGGGGGGCAGAGTGGAGTGGAATGTCCCCCGCAGGTGCCACCCTACGAGCCGTCCAAAACCAGGCGAAACTAAGCCGCTAAAGGCCACGAAATCCGGGACCAAGGCCAGAAAGCCGAGAGACGAGAGTAAAGGACTTGCCGTGATGAGAGAGATAGGGACAGATCTTTTCCATGTCAATTACTTCCAGCTAGCGAGGTAGAGTGAGAGGTGACGTTAATCCTCCACGCGCATGTGCCTTGTGCTTTAGCTTAGCTAGTGCACGATCGATATGCGTGTATGCGAGATTCTGACGGCGATGGCAAGAGTTATCCGGCCGGAACAATCGATGGTTTGGTCTTAGATTAGGCGACGAATAATTGGTATTGTTGTTGAAAAATTTGGAGAGTTAGTTATCTATTTTGCAAAAATTGTATTGCATTAAGAGGATAGACGGTCTGACCGGCCTTCATAGCGGTCTAACCGGCCATTGCTGGACGGTCTGAGTGGCTATCAGACCGGCGGTGCAAGCTTATGGAAAATAGACACCAAGCACTTGTGTAGGCTTATTTGGTATGCGTTTGCACTAGGTGTCATTGAAAATAAAAAACTGGATCTGAAACTAGATAGAGTTTTACTGAAAAGTCAAGAAATAGTGTTTTCTCGTGAAGTGGGCGCAGTTAGACCGACCGTTGGTTGGCGGTCTGACCGCTATGGTGGCTGTGGTCTAACCAACTATGGTGTTTCAGGGCGCAATTAGCTGTTATTTTGAGCTGAAATGTGAGAATTGGTCGAGGGTCATGGAAATATTACATATGTGTTGCATGATGTATATTTTGATTAACGCGGGTCAAGATGCGAAGAGCTTGTGTCCACAATCGATTTCTTGGTCTATTGTTGTGCAGGAAAGCTTGAAGTCAACTACGGTCAGCGACGAGGATGATCGAGACTTAGTTTAGTGAAATCAAGGTTCAGAACCATCAAGGATACCAGGTGAAGTGGTTGGTCTCAAGCAAGGCATAAAATGGACAAGAACGAGAAGTTTGGTATAATGAATTGCATCAAGTGGCTTCAGCCGGTGCAAGTGCTGAGACGGTCCAGGGGAGTCGGATGGGAGAGACTTGCTGGCATAAAGTAAGTCATTGGTGAAGCTACACACAGTGAAGCATGGGATTGCTTCACAAGATTGGACTCGGTCAAGGATAAAAGGATCGAGAAGGAGTATTTTGGTAACTTTACCAAAATACCGGGTATGTGACCTTGAAAAAATCACAGCGCATGAAGGCGCAAAGGAGAAGCATTTAGGTCATGTGTTGGACAAGATCGTGAAGAAACAGATTCAGGAGCGTTGGGTCATCATATGCTTTGAGAAACATGTGTGAGTGAGAGACCTATTTATGTATAGGCTTAACGGGTGCCCATTAGGATTTCTCTCTTGTCTCCTAGCCTCCACTATATAAGAGTTGGTGCAGGATTTGCACCCTTCAAGCCTTGAAACCCTAATTTGCAAAATTTAGGGGAAAGTGGAAAGAAGAGAGGCTAGGGTTTGATAGATGAATTGATAGAAAATTAATGGGATTGAGTGCTCATGGTTGAGCTTGTGTCTTGCATGTTTGAGTGGCTGTAAACCCTCCATTCTTTAATATCAATCCAATCAAATTCGTGTCAATATGAGTTCTCTCTTGTTCTTGCTATCTTTCTTGAAATCTTGGGTTCTTGTACTTTAGGGGATTTGCCTTGGTTTCTCGCTATGATCTAGTTTGTTAGAACTGGTGGAAGTTGATCTAAGGTCATCTTGACCATCTTTAATTCACGAGCAAGTCTTTGGATCAAATTTTGGTTTTCGTCAGGTTTTGGACTCTCTTGCACTCAAACAAGAAATTATTGGAACCTTGCCTATGATTGTCTAGATCTTAGTTTGGAATAGCTTCCCGACCTTCTTGTTGAGTTTTGTCTGAAATTTCAAGTGATTTGAATTTGTAGATCAAAAGTTAGGTTGTTTTGTGAATATGAAATCGTGCTGATTTTCTATCAAGCTGAGGAGAGGTCAGACCGCTCAAGTGAGATGTCAGACTGCTCCCAGCGGCCAGACCGCCCATTACATGGTGGTCAGACCGTTCGAGGGTGATTTTGGTTGTGCTTTTTGTTTTCGGTTCAATTCTTCCGCTGTAAGATTAGATCTTGGTCTTCATAACTTCACATAGTAGTTGGAATGAAAAAGAAGTAGAATAACATGAGAAAAAACAAGTAAGCTCCTATTCACCCCCTCTAATCGCTAACTCGGTGCAACACAATCTTTTCTCTGTAGATGATAGGTAATCAGATGCTTCACGAGGCTGCTATCACTTACACTGTCCAGTAATGGGACTGACCTCTACTCCGCATGAATTTACACAGTGATATATACTTGATTTGCGGTAGACGTACACCAATTCTTTGCTTATTCCTGTCCGTTCCAGGCATTTGTAAAGCATGTTCCAAGATACACATGTATGCCGGTGCAAGTTGCACTGGCATGATGCTTTCAAATTTTGATCTGAAGCAGGAAATGGCCGGGTCATATGCTATGCAATTTAGAGGGTAGACACGACAATTAGCTCAATGGATAGGCAAGGCTTTAGATTTTACAGGCCATAGGTTTGCTGGGTTTTTTAGAGGTCAAAGGTTCTCTGCTCATGCAAGTCTCCACAGATTGCACTAGTACAATTACTCATTTTTCCTTATGTGCATCGGCTATGGCCAGTCTAGGGCTAGGTAGCCCCATCACATCCTGATTGAATAGAGAAAAGGCTAAGGCATGATACACATAAAACCTTCACTTTGCAAAGCTGATTGGGGGAGAATATAGCTGAAAGGGATTGCACGACAAACGGGAGAGATTGCGTAAGGGCTAAGTGACTGCTTTCGATGGCAAGCTTTTGAAAGAGAGGGCAACATCACAGTGATGAATGGTGATAGCGAACTCCGGCATTGCTACAGCACAGCGGCAGGGATTTCCAAAGCTAGCTGTTTTGGGAAATATGCAGGGACCTCGGACATCACCGGCAAGCACTGGTTTTTCAGTGGTAATAGATCCAGAGGAGGTCCCAGCTCTGTCCAGACAAGGGGCTTGATTGCCCCAAACAAAGGCGAAAAGCTGAGGATCTATGGGGCGATTTTGCCTTACTTATGTCTTACTTGAAGAGTAGTGTGAAATTGGCCTAGACAAACATGAATGTTTTTTTTTTTGAAGGAACAAACATGAATGGTTGATAATTCAGCCTAAAAACTAAAAAGTAGCCTAATTAACTCAGTGAAGATTTCCGATTGCCGCTACTTTTCTGAACTTTGCTAGTTGCTACCTCTAACCCAAAATAGATAATATTTTAGCAAGATGGTTTTGGTTTGGAATTACGTGTTGTTTCGGTCCTTCGACGCAACAATTTCTTTCCTAACAAATCCCCCTATTAATTGTATTTACGGTGATGCTATGGATATGGGACAAATTATGTCAAAAATTAACCATTAGCTCAATCCTTGCTCTACATGCACGATGCTAAACAACAAGTACTCCATCTGATTCCAAATATTAGTCGTTTTAGATATTGATGTGGTCTCCAAGGTGACGTTTTGACCATCAATTTCTATACAAATATGTTGTTTCAAATAAAAATAATTATACATTATGAAAGTATATTTCATGATGTATTTAGTAATACCAATTTTATGTTGTTAATCTTGGTAATTCTTTATATCTTAATGATCAAACCTAAAAATATTTTCCCAGCATAGATTCTAAAATGACTTACATTTGAAATCGGAGGTAATTGTTCATACCACATCTAAAACTGGGATTTAAAACTCTAGTAACACATTAGCATTTTCTTCTGCCAAAAAGGACTGGATATAAAAATGTTCTTTTTTGAAAGAAAAACATGTAATGTACTAGAAGGCAGGGTAAGTTTGTAGGAATCTGCATAGGAGCAATATTCAGTAGTTCATGCCCCATTAACCTGCAATAATAATAATATTTGATTATGAGGCAAAATTTAACACTTCATGGAAAGGCAATGAAATAACCCAAAAATCCGAATTTCAAAAAGTTTTTGAAGCTTTTGTTTGAATTCGAATTTCTTTCCTTTTCTGGAAATCCTCATTCCCTTTCCGCTTTCCCCATTGAGAAATCCGTCTTCGCCAGCCGAAAACGTCTTTTCTCCTGGGCGCCTCCCCTCTTCTTCCTCCCTCTCCTCCTTCCGTCTTCCTCACGCCGCCGCCACTGCCTCGTGCCTTCGCGCCGCCATTGTTGACCGCCACGCCATCTCCCGCGCCAGCGCACCACCTCCAGCGCCTTCTACCGCCTTCACCGCCGCCACCTCACCCTGCCACCTCCCCTCTCCCGGCGCCGTTCGTCCTCTCCCCGCCAACCACGTCGCCGCCACCACTGCCGCACCCGAATCCCTGCTCCCACCGCCTCATCCTCGCCCTATAAGAGGCCCCCTAGAGCACTCCTCACCACCTTTCCCCTCCGCACCTCCCTTCACTCTCCTGCGCCCAGAGCGGCGTAATCCCGAGAATCGCCGCCGCCGTCCCTTTCCCAACGAGCCGCGAGGTAAAACCGCCGCTTCCCTCCCTTTTCTTCCCTCCCCAGCCCGGCTTAAGCTTCTCCTCACTGCCGCCAGCCTTTCCCCCACCTACCCCACCTTCCAAACCCGTCGGAGCTCGCCGTCATCGTGCTCCACCGCCGCCTCCACTCACGGCCACCGTCGCCAAGCCGCCTTGGTCATCCCCGAGCTCCACCACCACCACCCCTGAGCTCCCCTCTACTCACTGATGCTCCCTCGTCCCTTCCTTTGGTCGAAGCGTGGCCGGAGCGCCGCCGCGCAGCTCCCCTGTTTCGGCCGGCCGCCACCCCATTCCCGCATCTCCACCGCCCGTTCAAAGCTTAAAAATGGAACCCCCTCACCTCCATGATGCTCCCCGCACCACCCACTCCCGCCGCCGACCACCACCGCCGCTGCTAGCGCGCGCGCGCTGCTCGGTTGGTGGCGCGCTCGGCCTTCGGTGAGAACAGACTCAAAGCGAACAGTGGGCGTAAAACCTAGCCAAGTGGGCGAAGGCGACGACGATAAATGAGCTCGGCCCGATATTGTTTAATGAATTTGGCATGGCACTGTTCATTGCACAGTAATTGATTTACTGTTCACCCGAAAACAAACACTGTTCATTTCATCCGAAAACAGTAAAATAATTACTGTTCATCCTCCGAAAATTAATCCTATCTGTTCACTTGATTAAAACTGATGATTCGATTTCTATATAATAGACCATTGTCATATATAAATAGTAAATTGATACTATTCATTATCCGACGCCATTTTTGCCCAACACCCCAATTTGACATTACATGTCAAATTTGATCGACTCGAACCTCGAAAACCCCTCTCGCTGTCTATTCCTTTAATTCAGCCCTTTTCTTCGCTCATCGACATGGTGAATGCACTCTTTGTTCATTGCATAGTGACATAGCATTGTTCATAACCTGAAAATAGACGATTTCTGTTCATATTCGTCCGAAAATAGTGAACCCTAGCTACTATTCTCTCCAAACCCAAAACAGTGAACTCTATTATTGTCCATTGACTCATTTTCAGATATGAATAGTAAAATAGTACTATTCATCACCCGACCCTTTTTCCGCCCAAAAACCCTAATTCAACATATTATACTCTTTTCGACCGTCTCAAGCCCAGAAAGCCCAATCTTAACTCCGTTCAGCCTTATGAAGCTTCGAATAAATCCATATCCTCACACACCACCTTCTTTTATGATTCTATACCCATTTACAATATTTTTGTTGTACTTGAATCCAAACCTCAATACTGTTCAATCCAATTAAACATCAGATAAACCTCACAATCCCCCACCACCTTTCTCTGTGTTTCCTTTCTGGTTTTATTTACTTGCATGTTGTTCCCAGCTCATTCCTTGTCGAGCCGGATTTTATTTGAATTGTTTTATTGTTTTGTTTCACGCTAGGTCACGACTTTGACGACCAGACTCCAGAAGACTCCGGCCAAGAGCAGTATCCACAAGATTTTGTGCAAGAAGGCAAGTCGCATTCTTTGATCATTTTGAACCTACATTTCATCTATGTATTATTACTTTCATTGCTGTATTTGTGCCAATTACTTTAAATATTAAAATAATACTTTCGAATGACATGACAATTAGATAAATCCTAAATACCCCACAAACAAACCCACCCAACTTATGTAGGCCATATTCACCTTGACAGATTTAGTCCACATAAAATACTATCTATACAAGGTAACTTTATCACAAAAATGTGTTCATCAATCAAAAGCAAGCATTGGCTTCTGCCAATGGTTTTGGTGGTGAGTTGAGGTTGGATCGAGAAGTTGGACAACCCAATAGACTCGGGTTAAAAGTGAGTCATCAGTGAGATCTAGAGGTGGACAACCACAAGTTGGTGTTGGGCCATCGCCTCACTGGTTGACCGGTAAGGACAAGAACCTTGTGCCAAAGTAACAGACATAGAATCCGCTCAACCACAAGCGTATAGAATCCGCTCAACCACAAGCGTGGTCATTAATCCCTAGCTTAGTACACTGCTCTTCCGATAGAATACCTACAGGTATCATCTGTTGCTTGTATGATAGGACAGAGGAACTAGGTGTGGGACGGGAATAGCCGGAAGTGGTCACTCGCTGGTTTCCGCCTTGGTATAGGCCCATCAGCGTCGGAGTACGAATTCCACGAATGGCCGGTGGTCTCCCGAGCTGTATGAATTAAGACCTACTGTGTAGAGACTAGAAAGGTTGAGCAGTGAAAATGCTTTGTTATCTCAGCTCAGTCGCACGCTAACATGTTGCGTGTCTATGTACTGACAGTATGAGCATGAGATATCTTGTGGGTAAAGTTGGGCAACTCTGCAGAGTGAATAATCAAAGGTATTCGAATACGCCGTGCTTCCGGTTAATGAAGCTGTGTTGATGGGTGACTCCAGTACAAAGGCATAAGTAGAGTTTTGAGATGTTAAGTTGGTAATCAAGGTTGTTGATAAACCCCTGATATTATTACTTATTATTATTTTACTGTTTTATAAATTGTTTTAAATGCAAAGTGCATCCACATATGCCAGGTATGGTAAACCCTAACCATCCATTGAACCCCTTGCATGTAATTATTTAGCATTTCCATGCGGCTTGTTGAGTACGGTGGTAGTACTCATTATTGCAATTTGCAAACATCTACAGAAGAGGATCCTTATGAGCAAGATTTTGGTGGACCTCGAGGCAACGCATTTGCTGTTATTAGGTCTCATTGCGCTCAAGCGTACACGTGGTTTGAAGTTCTTTTGTCTTGTATTATATTTAACTTTGGGCTTGGATGCCCGTGTCAGGTCAAAACAGGTTGTTAAACCTTA
Source organism: Ampelocalamus luodianensis (assembly GCA_036346255.1). Classification (NCBI taxonomy): domain Eukaryota; kingdom Viridiplantae; phylum Streptophyta; class Magnoliopsida; order Poales; family Poaceae; genus Ampelocalamus; species Ampelocalamus luodianensis. Next base: position 15,974,435 of record CM070622.1, on the reverse strand, counting down.
GCTTTGTATAATAAAAGTATGGTTTTGTTGCAATCGGAAGCTTGCTTGAGATACTATTTGCCATAGCTGTACATCTGGCGGTTGCGAAGGGTTTGCATGATCCCAGAAAATCGGGCTATTACAGGCAAGACCAAAGGAGACACAAAAGAAGAAGTGTGGAGCATGCAAAGCAAAGCAGAACAAAAAGGAAAAAGGCTTATGCTAATGACGGGAAAAGGAGGAACCTTATGCTTCTGATGCTAGGTACCTACTTTGCCTATTTAACCGAATAAACAATGTTCCATTACTCAAGATAAAGAAACGTTTCTTTTTTTTGAAAGGAAAGATAAAGAAACCTTTCGGTAGTACTCCTACTTCAGTAATCAGTAGTGATGCATGTAGTAGTTTACATGAGGATCGACATGCTTTGTCGGGTTAATTTTGGAATGGCCGTATTGAAATGCAAATCAGTCAGCCTTAGATTGGAATCTTTTAAATCGAAGAGGAACTCAAACCTTAAGAACAATGCTATGACAATCTAACACCTGTGCGGCTGTGCCTCGCTTACCGTATTGCACTAGTACATATCCAACTGGGAACGCAATTTGTGCAGGACAACGGAGTATCAAACGAAGCAAAGTTTCTTTACGTTCTCTTTTATTTGTTATGTCCCACGGGTCTAATGGAAGACTTTAGCTATCGCCCGGCATCGGGGGAATAAGATCCACGGATGGAATATGGGTACGCACAAGTCAGAGCCTCACCACCAATCTTTCCTGTGGTTTGCATATAGTAGCTTACATGAGGATCGACGAATTTTTTTTATTTAATCTTTCTTAACAATATTTTAAAGTTAGTCTCTCGTTAACTTTATTTTCAAATCTAACATCTTTGGTCTCGTCATGACCCGTGGCGTAGCCAAACAATACTGTCATGTCACTTATTTCAGCGTGGCCAAACTTGTCATGCAAGCTCTCGTGGGCACGCCGTGCCAGTGTGGTGTGGCAGTTGTCACGTCCTCATTCATAGCGTGACAAGCTTACCGTCTCACGCCAACTCTCGTGGCGTGACAGTGGTGACTTAGGTGCCGCTGTCCACCCAGTTCTTCATTTTCTCCCGATTCGTTTCTTCCTCCCGAGCGTCTTCTCTCCTCCCCAACTCTGTCCTCGCCGCCGTGCCTCCTGTCGCCCCCCTACGCCGTCCTCCCCAGGTGTCAGCGTCCTCCCTTTGTCGGCCTCCTTTTCGTGCCGTCCTCCTCCCCGTGTCGTCCTCCTCCCTCGCTGGCCTTCTCCCTGCTTTGGCCTCCTCCCGCGGCCCCTGCTCCTTTTTGTGAAGGTAAGAACCTATCCCCAACTCCTCGATTGTGAATGTGCGATTGTAGATAAAGTTGTCATTTGATATCAATGTGGAGTTAAGAGTAAGAACAAAAGGAAAATGAAGAAAGTCTTGTTTTTTGTCAATTCCAGTCCAATATTTGCATATATATATATATATATATATATATATATATATATATATATATATATATATATATATATATATATATATATATATATATATAGAGAGAGAGAGAGAGAGAGAGAGAGAGAGCAATAGCTATGCGTCTGTATATTTGCTTAAATATTGGTTGATGTTAGTGTGTGAGAATTTTATCGGCTTGGCTTCGGCTGTTCTGTGACTGCAGAACAATAGTTATTTGTATGTATATTTGCTTAAATATTGGTTGTCTGGTTGTTTCCCAAGTCGAGTATAATGGTATGAAATTCTATTTTTGTGGTGGTATCTTTTAGATGCTTAACCATTAGTGTTGTTGGCCACCAATATTACCCGTGCAAATGTGATAGCTGCCTTGGTATACCACTGAATTTGGAGATTGTGAAATTTCTCCATTGCCCTGAATACTTGTTGCTTTGCAATTGCCCTTGTTATTCTAGCAACATTATAGTACATTGAAAACAAATGTTGCATCGGAAGAAAGCAAACAAAAGGATTTATTACATGGTTTTGTTCAGACGTTAAGATTTCAAAACTAGACAGATTCAGACAGACCGACCATGGCTTGCCCAATAATAGCAACATGCAGCGTAAAGCACAAGTAAGAGAAACACCAGGAATTAACGCTGCAATAAGAAAGCAGAGTAATGCAAATCTCATGGCAATGGCACAGGGTTGTCTGTAACAAACAATAGTGAAGCCACCATGCACTCACATTTGATGATACTAGATAATGATAATGGACATATGTGTATATAATTCTTCGTTTCAGTAATCAAATATCAATCAACTTAGGAGGCTCATTTCTTGTGAGATCTAGTCATCAGCCCTCACACAAAATGGGGTTAGGCTAATAGTCATATATGGAATGTTTAATACTTTTGAGCGTAGTTCGTTCCTATGGCATGCAGTACTGACTTTGTAATGTTTTGTTCGTATTATTGGATGTAGATGGATAAAGTTGTACGTGTTTATACTGGTGGGCTGGTTAGCCAAACGGGTAGTGGTGCGGACTTTGTTGGCATAGAAGTGACCATTCTTGTGTTTCGAGAATCATCAGCCTTTCGAACACTTTTGACGAAGATTAAGTCGACCTTTGGATGGGATGAGCTCGGGGTCGTTGTTGGAATGTAGGGGCGATATGACGCTGGGTTGGGTTATAAGGTGCATGCCTTGATGATGCCAATCTTGTCTGACGATGACTGAGACACGTACAAGGAGATTGTGCTCACATCTTAGGTCCGGTCGTTGGAGGTTGTGGTGGAGAGGACCATTGTTGGCGAGGATTTGCGGATGAATTTGGATGTGGTGAATGGCAACATGGAGGAACTAGAATCCGCTGTGGATTTTTCGCAAGGCACCCTAATGGAAGAGCAACTGTCCTAAGAGTTCATTTGTGTCGGTCTTAACAACGATGCCCCCCACCCCCCATTGGTAGATTTGTCATATGCGCATGTTTCTTCGCCGCACCATGTTAATGACCCCGTGACTTATTTCAATAGTACTATAATGAACAACAAGCTTGATGAGGAGGTGTTCCGAGATAGAACAATCCGTGATGTTGAGTCCAAAGAAGGCTGGAGCTCGACCGAAAATGAAGCTCATGCTCCGCTTTTCTCCTCTGAGGAAGGCCGGGTTCTTTGCAGTGTAATGGGTGAGGTCTCATCGGTGCATGTATTCGAGGATATCAGAATGGTTGGTAACACGGTCTGTGCGAATGGGTTGAAGAGTAGGAATGACATTGCGGACCCAGAGAATGACCTCATACGCAAGGACATGTTGTTTTCAAGTATAAAGAATATGAAGGTTTGGTTACAAGAATACTCAGTAAGGCACCATCGTCTGTTTGTAGTACAACTCTCCGATGTGAACAAGAGGTATACCGTGAGGTGCGAAAGGGGGTGCAGATGGAAGGTCTGAGGGCGCAAAACTAGGGACAAATAATGAAAAATAGCGAAAGTGAAGCAGCCTCACTCTTGTGGGATTGCACGAGTGTCCGGGGAGCACCTCCAGGTGACCACTAATTTGATTGCAATGCATAGTACCAGGGTTGCGACTGTCGACCCTGATGTGACTGTCGCTACCCTCATTGATGCTATATTTGGGTTCATTAAGTATCGCGTGAAGTACGAAAAAGCATGGAGGGCAAAGCAGAGAGCGATGTAGTTACTATAGGGTGATTGGAATGAGGCTTACGGGTTGTTTCCTCGAATCCTAACAGCTATGCAGGCCAAGAATCCGGGCATGGAGTTTTATCCTTGACACGGGAATCGGATTGAACCCGATGAAGTGGTTATGAAATATATTCTCGGGCGGATGTACTGGTTCTTTGGGCAATACAAAGAGGCCTTCAAGCATTGCAGACCTGTCTTATCAGTTGATGCCACATTTCTAACCGGAAAATACTATGGTGCCTTGATGCTTGTTGTGGCTATTGATGTGGAGGTCCAGCTGATTCTACTACCATTTGCACTTACCAAGGGTGAGAACAATGCAAGCTGGCAATAGTTCATGGATATAGTTCGTCTACGCCTTGTTGGGCCTAGATGGTAGGTTTGCACCGTCTCAGACAGGCACCACGGTATTCTGAACACTGTGAAGAGCAAACTTGATGGACACCCAGATGTGCTACATAGGTGGTGCATGCATCGCTTAACGGCAAATTTTTTAAGCAATGCAGTAGAGAAGATCTCACAAAAAGTTCAAGATTCTGTGCAGATGTTTGAAAAAGAGAGACTTCAAGGTCAAGTTGATGGAGCTGAGGGGACTGACCAATGAACGAGGGAATAAGTGGTCAGACGAGGTCTTGCAGCAGAAGACGAAGTGGGCACAAGCATATGATGGAGGTGGTTGTAGGTATGGTATGATGACAACGAACATCTCGGAGGTGTTCAACAACGTTCTTGAGGGTATCCGTGCTACGCCAGTATCGACTATCTTAGAGTACTCACTTAGGAAGACCAACTCATACTTTATGGATCGGTAGACCCATGCAAGGGATGCATACAATATCGGCCAACGTTGGGGTGTGACTGCTGCCAAACGCCTTGCTATCACAGAGGAAAAGTCATGCAATCAGGAGGCAGAGGAATACGATCCAACTTATGCCACGCTAGGGCTCATGGTGTGACAGAGCAGTCTAGTCACACCATGTCGCTTGGCATGACAGGACTTGGCACCAGAAAGGGACGGCGTTTTTACAACTCCTCTGGAACTGCACAAGCCCTGGCGTGGCGATATTGTTATGCCACGCTAGGGCACATGGCGTGACAGAGCGGTCCAGTCACGCCATGTAGCCTGGTGTGACAAAACTTGGCACCAGAAAGCGACGATGATGTTTTTGCAACTCCTCTGGAACTCCCTAGCTTTTCAGATCGACATGACAACACTCTTCCTCCTTATTTTTTCAGATCGACATGACAACACTCCATCTCGCCAACTTTTCAGACCGAAAAGACCACACACAAACTTTTCAGATGGACATGACAACACTTGGCCACGCCGGCTTTTTAGATGGAAAAGGCCAAACTCTGTCGTGCAAACTTTTCAGAGGGACATGACAAGAACCTATCTAGCTGGCTTTTTCAGACCATAACCACAACACACTTGGACCCAGCCTTTTAGAATTGAACACACTACACACATCGATTTCTTGTACCTTCTCACTCCACCATGAGCATTACACCCTATGCCCTTATAAAAAGAGGTGGAAGAAATCTGGAAGAGAACACTACACAACCAAACTCAACACTACACTGGTTCACACAAGTAAGAGAAAGGAGATGGAGGACTCGGCAAGTTTCTACAAGAGGATAGTGTAGAAGCGCAAGTGGCTAGCCGAGAGAGCTAAACCCTATTTGGATAAATCTATGAAGGATGTGCCAGTACCACCAGAGTTCCCACGCCCACAATGTGTGTGCGAAGAACCGACAAAGATCATCCAGTCCACACACCCGGCGACGTCCGCTCGGGCGTACTACACGTGTGAACACCACCTTGTAAGTGTATCTTACACACACAAAGATTTTTCATATCATATATTCCATTCCACAAATCCCTAATTACACACGTGCATAATGGCAGCCGGAGATGCAATGCAATTTCTTCCAATGGATCGACGGCCCAGAGATGTACGATAGGGCGTTCATCCAGCAGAAGTACATGTTGAACTTTCCATGACGAGCCGGGACCTTCCAGCACTGGACATCTTACGTACTCGACCCCAACCCAAGTGAAAAGGCATCGGACGAGCCCAAAAAGCATATGAGTATGACAAGGCCAAGCAGGCAGTGGACAAGGGGAAGGCTCCTACAAGTGAGACCGTGGGCTGTACTACCGCTCCTCGTCGCCCGGGCACATTTCGGATCCAAGAGGTAAGTTATGTTTAGTATGCATCATAATTATTAATTTGGCCGGATGTTGTGTTATACTAACATCATTCAACTGTCCAGGTCGTCTCGCAGGACATGGATGACTTCGAGACTAGCCGGCGTTGTCGCGGCAACAAGGGGACAAGGGGAAGGCTCCTGCAAGTGAGACTATTGGTCGTACTACCGCTACCTGTCGCCCGGGCGCACTCTGGATCTAAGAGATAAGTTATGTTCAGTATGCATCATAATTATTAATTTGGCACGACGTTGTGCTATCCTAATATCATTCAACCGTCTGCCCCATCTCACAAGACATCGATGACTTCAAGACTGACCGCCGCCATCGCCGCGGGTAGCAAAGAGACAAGGGGAAGGGAGCGATGGGCTGTCGAAACTAATGATCTTTGTTCCAATCGACTTTATTTCTATTCCAAAAAGGCGCATATGTATCGTATGTGTATTTCAGTTTGTTGCATCATGCATGATGTCGTTCCTGATGTACGTAACCAAACCCTGCGCGTCGTGTAATATGCAACTTTATTATAAAGTCTATTTCAATTCGCAATTGCAAAGCCGACTTCAAATCTCGTTCTCTTTTGGCATTTAATTATTGGCATAGCAAAACAGCATAAAAATAAAGGTCCAAAAGGTGTGTTATGGAAGTAGGCACTAAATTGTCTTCAATCCCTAAGTGACAATGAGCACCACCTATCATTGCAATAGGATGGGATGTGCCTGTCTAATCATCCATCTGTTCATTCAAACTAACAACATCGTAGGTCCGAAATAAGATCTACTGTCTAGGATTGTGCATTCACTAAACACCGTTTAATTTTTGCTATCTCAAATCAGGTTTAAAATTTTTGAAACAGACGTCTATGGAAAATCAAATGCTAAACACGAGGTACATAAGAGTGAACTTGTGCATTAAAATTTTATCTTTCGTGTTAAATGGTCCACATATCTTATGCAACAAACGTAAGATTTTTTTCATTTGAAAACACCTTTAAATAAAGGTCGAGACTGTCACGCCACGAGAGCTGGCTTGTCACCCAATGGGTGTGGGCCTGACAACGGCCACGCAAGTCCTCCACACTAGCACAACGCGCGGACGAGGGATTGTGTGGCATGTATGGCCACGCCGGGTACAATGGCGTGACAGAACGATTTACCCACGTCACGGGTGATAGCGTGACCAAAAGTGTCAGAATTGAAAATAAAGTTAGTGATAAGTTAACTTTAAAATATTATTAAAAATGATTAAATAAAAAAAAATTGAGGATCAATATGCTTTGTCGGATTACATGAGGATCAACATGCTTTGTTGGGTTAATTTTGGAATGGCCGTATTGAAATGCAAATCAGTCAGCCTTAGATTGGAATCTTTTAAATCGAAGAGGAACTCAGACCTTAAGAACAATGCTATGATAATCTAACACCTGTGCGGCTGTGCCTCGCTTACCTTATTGCACCAGTACATATCCAACTGGGAACGCAATCTGTGCAGGACAACGGAGTATCAAACGAAGCAAAGTTTCTTTATGTTCTCTTTATTTGTTATGTCCACAGGCAGGGACGGAACTAGAATAAAAATAATCGGAGTTCATCACTTCATCAGTATATATAATTTTCAAGCAATATTGTACTAAATAATAATTTATGCGGCAAACATTGATAAATTGCATCATTCAGCCTCAATGACTAATAAAAAGAGAACAAAAGGACTAAAAATTTTGGGTTACGGAGTGCACAACTTTTGAGCTAGATGATGCACGTATAGTATATACATAATAATATCTACTTTTTTTTTAGGGGATCCGATGTCCCGTGACATCGGATGGGTCCAATTGCCTCTGCCCCTGCCCACGGGTCTAATGGAAAACTTTAGCTATCGCCTGGCATTGGGGGAATAAGATCCACGGATGGATTATGGATATGCACAAGTCAGTGCCTCACCACCGATCTTTCCTGTGGTTTGCCAAATGCCAAATTGCCAATTGCCGGGCGAATAATTAAAGTTCCTTCGCGCACAGGAGTATATATATTTAGTTGTTTACCGGCAACCTTTCTTTAAGAAAGTTTCTTAGCTGTTGAAGCACCCGTGGCCCCCATTTGATCCCATAGGACCTCACAATAATGGCAACCTTTTGTGGTTAAGCTCTTTTGCGTTGCGCCAAAAAGATGCTAGCGAGGTGCTAAATCTCCCCCCGTTGTCCATAACCCACCTAATATTAACTACTTTTGCTTTAAGATATGTAAACTGTTTGAAAAGATGTATACCGAAGCACGACCCTAATTGTAAAATTCATGCTTCATCGTGAATGCCTTCCTTCGTAATTCCTTAATTTAGGAACTAGGGGCGGATCTAAGGAGCGCATGGCTCATGGTGTACCCCAAGCACCCTTAGCCCAGCTGTACTCAGGTGGACTACCGTTGACCGGTAATTCAGCATTCGGTAAGCCGTAAGAAGATAAACAAGTCTCGTCAGCATCTTTTAAATTTTAGTTCTAGGTCCGCCAATGTTAGAAACCATAAGTTCCAAATAGGACCTGAGCATTTACCTAAGCATTCAGACACCAAACCAGATAGACTACTTGTTAATGCATAAACGAACACACAAGACATCATTTATCATTAACCCAACCTTTAGAGCTAGCATGGATCCATGACCCCCGACCTCTAGTGCCCACTACCAAGCTCTAAACCTGCTTTGCTTTACTCCCTAGAGCCCACCGCCTTTCCAAGAGCAAATTGAAGACGGAAAACGCAACAAGGTTGAGGAGCCACTTGCTCATGACGCTCACCCCCTACCTGACAATGTGTGGCTAAAGCTACAAATCATTCACGTCCTTTTGTAAAAAAATTCTAGTCCCCTAGAGTGAACCAGACCATTCCTAGAGCAGGGCCAGCGAGGCGGCTGCCGCTTGCTGCCAGGCCCACGACCAAAGGGGGGGCCCAACTTGAGGCTGTTTAATCATTTCTCCTGTATATGTATATTTAATTATCTTATACTCTGGATAAGTATATACTATAGGCCCATTAGCCCGTAGTCGTTGGCTCGCTGCTGGAACAACAAAGGACGAGTAGTTCTGTTTGTTGAATCCCTTCTACCAAAAACGCTACCACCGTAGGTCGGTAGCTTCCGTTCGGCAGTGTCAAAGGAGGAAAACACAGCAAATTCATTAAACTTGTGGTATTTGCTCGTATTCTACTCTATTTTTTTTAGGTCATCTCCTTCACTTTTTTTTCCTTAACTCATTCACTCTTAAACATCGATCAGACTACAAATGCGTTCAAAACGGGAGCCAATCATTGCTTATAGTTTCAGTTTTGTTAGTTGTTATTCATTTGATTTTTGAAGATCTCCATTAGGTTTGAGAGAGTTAATGATTTGGGGAATGTGGTAGCACACAATTTCACATAGTTAAGTGTCTATTTGGAATGCAAGAATTTCAGAGGAATTTTGTAAGAAACAGTTCAGCTGGCATAAGATCTGGAGAAAAAAAAACCATGTTTTCCAAATGAGGCTTAAATATGTTGGGTAATACATCATGTTATTATCAAACATTTCGTATTTAGGTTGATTATGATTTTATATAATCTTTTTTAATCCACGGTGTGTTTCGTATTTAGGTTGGAGCTTTATCTTTACTTGGACGTGTTGTAATTAGTTTTCATTTCTCATAATTAGTCTAGGTTTTTTTTTTCATATACTTCCTGAAAAAATTAGCCTTGACATTTCAAAATACAAACTGCATGTAAATTTGAATAAAGTGCCCTTGTTTTTAGTTTGCCCTAGGGCCCACCAAATACCAGGACCGGCCCTGGAGCCGTGGAGCGAACCAGCTCGCTCTGCTCACATCAGTACATCACCCCTGTGGGATGTGGGTGCATGGAGGCGGCGGCGGCGGCGGCTCACAGATTTGTGGAGCTGGGCCACGGCACGGTCCCCGCGCGTTTTTCCTTTCATTTTCGTGGCACAATCATAACTCAGGAGATTGGGCGCACCCACCCGGCCGGAGGAGGCCACGCAACGCAACGCACCGGTGCCCTGGCCTCCCCTCGTCATGCCATGCCTGCCTTGCTCCTGTCACGGCTTACGGTGAGTTGGGGCGAACTAACGATCGGTCTCACGTCCACGCGTTGAGGAACGGCGACCGATGCTGATGACCGTCTCGCTCCCATCAAAGGGCTCTCGCTTAATAATTCCAGGAGTAGGAGCGAGGGACGTACGTCGGCGAAGGGGGCAGCATGGGCTCCACTGGGCGGTTACAGACTGTCATCAGGGTGGACGTATGGCCGGCCTTTGGGCTGGTGCGTCGCCTGAACGTTGGAGATAAAGGAAGGAGGCGACAGACAGATAACGCTTCAGTGGGAAATAGCTGGCCAACTTGCGCTTGCTCTATGCATGGGATCCAAATATTCTAGTGTTGGAGTGGCAGCTGTAGTACCAGATTTCTCCTTTTCCCAGATAACTGAAAAGATTGTTTTTTAAGGCGAGGCAGGGGAACTATCAATACTGCGTTAAAGACGGAAAGGGAAACGAAGTTCAAAATTTACAAAAGTCATGTAAACAGGGCGTAGAAGAACAAAAGAGAACAAAACAAAAGATAACAAAAGAAAAAAGAAAAACAAGGACCCAAGGAACTCAAAACTGGGTTAAGAAAGCGCCGCGTCGCCCGAGGGAAGATATGTCGCCAGACTGCTTGCCCCACTTAGAATCCATGCTCGGGCTTCTTCTTTAACTATTGCTACCAGCCCAATTGCCTCATTCCTTTATGCCTTGAAAATTCTCCTGTTCCTTTCTTTCCAGATTTGCCAGAAGGTGAGCATAATTAAGGAACTTTGGCCGTTTTTGCTCACCGCTACTTCCTTTTTTCGATGTTTCTATCCACCAGTGCAAAACCGATTCGTGGGTGTCCCCTTGCATTGGTAAAATGCTAGTATGATTTGACCAAGATGCTATAGCATTCCACAACCTCTTTGTGTAAACACGATTGATAAGTAGGTGTCTTGCTATTTTTGGGTTTCTGATGCAAAGAGGGCACGAGAAATCATTTTGTATATGTCTTACTGTTAGAATATCCGCCGTTGGAATCCTTTCCTGAACGACGAGCCATGCAAAAAATTTACACTTTTGCGGTGCCCAAGAGTTCTAGAAAAGACTGACATAGGGCCTCTCTATGGCTCCCACGAACTGCGCCTTATAAGCTGACCTGCAGTGTATGTGCCTGTCGCGGTCCATTTCCAAGTGATATCGTCCGGTATTTCGGGAGTGAGTGCCACCTGCGCGACTCGGCCATATAGGTTCACAAATTCTAGGATGTAATTCTCTATGATCCTTCGCCTAAAGTCAGCGATCCAAGAATTTCCTTCTAGTGCCTCCCTCACCGTTCTGTTCTTCCTGGCCGCTATGCGAAAGACATTGTACTATTGAACTATTGATAGCTTTGCAAGGGTACATGCATGCATGATGAACATGCGCTATACAAAATTATGCCAATTGTTTCAGTCGTTGTATGATCATCAGAAGGGCAAACAAGCTTGTCTTTCAAGTGTTGGCCTCAGAAGTCAGAAGGAAACTGTCAAGCCCGGATTTCGTAATTCAGAATCCTCTGTGAAACACTGTGTTATTCTCTGGATCAGTAGCTAGCACTCACAGAATACATTACTGAATCAATTCATACATGGCGTAGAACCATATCATTCATTAATTTAGCACATCAAAGTTTACATAGACCGCGCCGGGTCAGGTTTTACAATAAGGGCCGAGCGGACCAATCGATTACATTACAAAAGCGGGGCGCAGCGGAAGTAAAAGGGTGAGAGCACGTCTCTCCACAGGCGAACAAGCGGGGAAACTCGTGTGCGTCCGATATTAACTAAAGACTTGGATAATATTAGATGCACGTAAGCACCAACGGAGTCAACTGGACTGGAGTGAGACTAGAACAGTTAAAGACTACACTACGCTTCATCATCTCCTGGGCCTCCAACTTCTGGATCCTCGTAGTAGTCGTAATCTCGGATTTTACGCTACGAGGGTTTTAAGGGAGAGAGCGAGGATGAGCACAACTTCCGTGCTCGTGAGCCAACACACAATGCAATAATATACATGCAAGGCCTAACAAGGATGGCTTGGGTTCTTTTATTTGCTAAAGCAATGTTTTCAATTATAATAATTATAAAATCCTATCACTTAGCGTTTAACCAAATTGTATTTTATTAAAGAGAGTAGTTGCACAATATTTAACAATAGCAAAGGTTCCCTCCGTCGAAAACTCTACCTTATGCTTCTTTTTATTGGGTCCATCCCAATTACTAACATCAACGAGTTCGAACACTCGGAGAAAAAATCCAACATCGGGGCTAGGTGAGCCCACCACATTTCATACCACCCACAAAGGTTTTTGAAATAGAACTAACTCGAGTAAGGATTCTCATGTTCGCCTTTGACTGTAGGCGCGGCTGTTTAAACAGTTTAGGCTCTGCAGAGGTTATACACTTTACCCACAAGAGATAGTCATACTTGTTACCCTACATGATTCCTTAGTCATGTAGTTGAGCGACCATCACAGTAACCTTTCAAAATATCTCGCCCCTTCTGTCATCTCGCCTATATGGGGTTACGCCCATATGTTGGTGCGGGATGTCACCCCCTACGTCTTGCCGTAGAAGGCACTTCACCATCGGTGTCCCATTCAAACGTGATCAAGCTCACGCTTGCACCCTTTATTGTTCCTCCTGTGGGTCTGACTTTCAAGGTTCAATAAATCTACTAAGTCAAGTTACAGTTTGCAGACTTGTGGTTGTACTTGTTTTACACAGGAGGTCATGACAAGATTAAGTCCTTAGGTTTGTCTGGCGGATCATTCCACACATCAACATTCTTTGGGCTACATTAGCACCCATCAACATACGACCCATCATATTATCCGCCCAGACAGTAACAGTAATATTAGGATTTTTTTAGGAGTAAAAATACAACAACTCAACCATCTCAGTCATTTACCCACAATGACTGCCCAAATTCATTTTTATGTTTGAAGAGATGATGATTAGGATATTTTAATATCCCGGTACTCAAGCAAGACTAGCATGTCGCTTAAGTACAAGCTATAGCTAGTATTAGCACATAGTTACTAGGGTGACAAGGATTAAGGGATTCAAATTGTTAAGGATGGCATAATAATTAATTAAAACATCAAATGGGTATTTAACTATCTTAAGGTTTAACATACATTTGCTTAAAGAATTAAAGCATGCAATTTGCTATTTCATAATAATATATACTTGGCATAAAATGTAGGCTCAATATGATCAAAGTATTGACTCGCCTAGGTTAAAGGCAAGAGGGTCCTGATAGTCTTGTGCTCGATCAAGTTGAAAGTCTCCCGCGTCTTCAAACTCTACTCAGACGAAGTACCGGAAAAGAAACAATAAGCAAGCAAGAACCAATAAATACAAAAGGATCAACAAAAGAACTCTAAATAAAACATGACCTATGCCATTAGCAAGATCTTTAATTTACAAAATTCTAGAAACTAGTTTTATGATTTTTGGAGTAAAAATGAGGGGATATGAATTTTTGAAGTCTCTCTTTTGAAATTAAATCAAAAAAGAAAAAGAAAGGATATTAGGAGTGCTACAGCCCATGGCGCATTGATTTGCCCCAGCCCAAGGCCTTGGGCCAGAATGTGCGCACGGCCCACTGGGGAGGGGGTGGTGGCCTGCCAGTAAAAAGAAAGGGAGGGGGTGCTTGGTCCACGGTGCAAATGGGAGAAGGGGAGATGAGGGGACAGCGCTGCACAGGGGGAAGAAGGAGGCTCGAAGTGCGGTGGCGGCGGCGCCGTAGGGAGGCGGTCTTGGCCGGCGGCGAGCAGCGGCTAGAGAAGATGAAGAGGGCGACCCCGGCGGCTCGAGCGCGACAGGAAGACGGAGCGGCGCGGGAACCCAAGGTGAGTCCTCCTCGGTTCTTTGTTTGGGGAGGGAGGGGACAAGTGGGGAGGGCAAGGGAGGTGTCGGGGGGCTTTATAGCTAGCGAAGTGGAGCCATTGGGGGGCCGGGGGTGCATGGGGTGTCGGCGGGAGCGGAGGATCTGGGATGGGACAGGGCAAGTGGGCTCAGGCGGGGTGACACGGCGCTGAGCGGGCATGAGTGGAGCGAGGTCGTGGCGAGGACGAGCAAGTGGAGCGCTGCAGGCGGGTGCATGGCTTGGACTGGGCAAAGCGAGGGTGCGGCGAGGACGGCTCGAGGACGAGCAAGTGGAGCGGCGCATGCTCCAAGGTGATGCGGACGCACGGGCGAGCAGCGGCGTGCGCGCGTGGTGTGCTGCTGCAGTGAGTGCGGCGGCAGTGGGCACAGAGAACAGCGCGGGCAGTGCGGCGTGCGGGCGTGGATAGGATGCGGGCCGGGCGTCTTTGAAGTGGGCGATGTGGGTGCTGCGAGACAGCCGGGAGGTTCGGCGGTGGTGAGTGCAGCACAGCGGCGCGGATCTTGACCAGTGCGAGCGGCAGGTGGCTAGGGGCTGCCCCAGGGGAGAAGAAGGCCAAGTGGGCGGGAAAAGTGGGCTAAGCCCAATAAAAAAGGGATGGGTTGGCCCAAAGAAGGTTACGGACTGAGCCTACAAAGAGAGAAGAGCAAGATTTGAGAAGGTCCCAATTCCGACAAAGGAGAATTCAAATTCAAGAATTACAAAAAGGTTTGAAACACAAACTCGACCTAGATAGAAGCTAGGAGGATTTTGAAATTAGTTGATTATTTGGCATACGAGCGAAGAACGAAACCGAAATAGCAAGCACTATACTTGTCCGAAAACAGGACGTTACAGAAACATCCTCAACCGTTGGAAGAACAAATTTGAATTATAACACGTTGGATGTAAATAGAGTCAGTCCACAAGATCAAGCACAATGAGAAGAATCATGATAAGCGTTTGAGCCTACGTTTTTTACCTGGTTTATTCGTTGGAGTATGGAGTTTGACGATGGGGCACTTGTAATGTAGTATGAGTTTTCAAGCTTCCACATTTGCATTTCAAACATGCTACTGCCAGCGAGGCAGCGACTGGGCTCGTCGATGGCATCTTTATCCCAAGTCCCAGCCATAGTTGTCTTCAGAGTCCCAGACATGTCGTCAGAACTTGACGAAATGGAGTAGATTTTTCAGTTGTTTCGTATGACGACCGAAAGGTACAGCAGGTTGACATATTTCAGCATATAGAACAACTTTGAATTGTATCTCTGCGAATGTCAATACTGGAGCTATCTATCCACAGAATTCAGTAAGTAAATACACACATATGAGTAGCTTACCTAAGTCAAAGAGTATATTATATTATTATGCTCCCACCCTCAGTTCACACTCCCACCGAAGCCGAACAAACACAAACACATCACAAATTGTTCTCTAAGAAAATCTAGAAGTGCCTCAGCGAAAGCAAACCGTTAAGACAAATATTAGCATTACTTACATTGAATGGTGAAACAAGGATCATGTGTAAATGGACCTTTCAACATTCACTTCAGTGGGGTTCTTTTCCAACAGAAATTTTTTAACTTTTTTCAGTAAGGCTACCCAACAAGTACATTAATCCAATATCACTCTAGGTAGAGAATATGCGGTCATTCTGCCAATAATTATCTGTTCTGTTCCACTGACTACACTGGGAACACAAAAGGCATAACCGAAGCTTACAGCCTGCGAGATAGCTTTCCTAGGCTGTAGCTTGGATCAGGTCGCAAGAAGAATCGCTACCAGATGTTCTTTGATTGCAGACCTAATAGCATTCCTCTTAACCACGCTTTACTGGCCTCTGAACATAAGATTTGTTTGGATCTTCAGTCTTAAGTTTTGGGGGTTTGATTTCGCCTTTCCGTCCCTGTAGAAAGGAGTCAATAAGTTACAGATTAATGGACAAGAAGATACTTCCCAAGTGCACTTTCTAACCTTCTTTCCTGTCTTCATGAAATCCCTCCAGCTAGAGACCTACATACCACAGATATACGGTGTTAGGTCAGTGCCCAAGGCAATTGTATTCAAACCGTTCAAGTAAAATAAAGAATGCAACAAGGCTTTAATTTTTCAGTACTGTAACGAATTACTTAAATAGCCACAAACACGAATGGCTGCACTGGATTTGGATGGCGCAAATACAAACACAGATGACTGCACTGGATTTGGGTGGCAGGGAATTTATGACAGATCAACAAACTTAGCACCATAGATGCAGAAAAAAAACTGTAACACACGAATGCAGCACTGAACTTATGATCACGCCGTGATACTATGTGCACTTGAAAGGTGCTCTCATCCTTCCACTATGTAATACTCCCTTCGGATTGACAAAAAATTGGCAAATATCATTTATTTGCAGCTACCAATTATGAGAAGGATATTGATTAGATGCCCAGTTGAGATGGAAGTGGCAGCAATATTCCACCAGCACAGTAAAGCTCAAATAATCCTTAAACTGAAAGTAGTGTCTGAGGTACCAACTACCACATTATCAACTAATTACTGATGATTATGCTAAGATTATACCAGCTGCACTAGTTAATGCAATGTGATCTTTCCCCTTTCCAGCTTTTCATTACATCTTTAGTGTGAATAATAGGTGATTGAATCTCATACACCGAATTTAAATTTTGTACAGAAAGTAACCAAGTGGGGGAAAAAACTTTAGCTTCATAAGGCTGCATAGCAAAAAGAATTTCGAATTTTTACAATGAACCAAACATACTCGCTGGTCTCTGGTCTCTTCCCACTTTTCTTCATGTTCTCTCTTCCTCTTCCACATTTCTTTTGTTTCCTCCTCGTCCTTCTTCAGTCTTCCTTCTTCCTCTGATATCTGCACAGTGCACATGAACATAGCTCACAGTGAATGTCTCGACTGATGATATTTGAAAATTTTAAAGCATTTTACTTACCCTCATCTGCATTTTCCTCCGCGCCATTCTTTGTCTGTTAAAATTTCACGAACTTTAATTATTAGCTGCTGCTGGAATTCTTCTGATCGTTCATACTGCTCTTCGTATTTTCCCTACTCACAAGCAAGCCAATCATTGGAGGTTCTCAATTGATCAAGATGCATGAAGTTCAATAAGATGTCCCAAGCATCTTGCAGAACAATAATCATTACATTTTTTCAACATAGAAGTATAGAACCAATGGTATATACAAAAGGAAAACATCAGATCTGCGATATTGTAAATTGGTGTTGAGATTCCAGCAAAGGACACTTTTCATGATGTATGAAGCATTCGTCTTTCTGAAAGGCTGTTGTTTTTCAAGTTTCTAAAGTCCAATCATAAGTGTGTAATGACTTCTACAATAATCTATCACTGCACACGGTCAACCCAGAAAGACAAACATACAGCACAGATCTGCATAGTTATTAGGGAAATTCCAGCAAACAACAGGCTTTTTGGATGGTGTACAAAGCAGCTAGTATTTTTTCACGATTGTTTATCCCACACTAATAAGAATGAACAACCAAGTTCAAATTTGCAGCCTGCACCAAGGATGGAAACCAGCACTCCAGCAGCATCAGCCAGGCCAGACACTGCTGAATGCTGGTTAAGGGAAATCCCTGCAGAGGGGCGGGTTTTAATCCCAAGATGATTTAGAGTTGGCCAAACCAGTTAATTAGTTCAAATTAAACCAGTTTGGGTCTAGTCTTAATATATTTCACATTCATCTTTGTTCAGAACACTGTACTCCAAGTCCTCAACGTTATTAAAAAAGGAGATGATAAAAGTTCACACCACCTTGCATGAGATTGTCTTACCTCATCCACTTGGGATTTTATCTTGGATGCGCTGTCCTTCTTCAGCTCCTTTTTCCTCTTTGCCCTCAGCTCTTCTGAATTTTCAACACAAAAGAGCATCAAATTTTGTTCAAATTCGTTTCCTCTCTATTTCATTTGAACAAATCACTAACCCAAATTAAAAATTACATTGTTGGTGTAAAATAAGAGGCACCAAAAAGATCACATCACACCTTTTGCAGCAGTAACTTGATCAAGAATGTACCCTCTTTCCTGTAGATCAAGTAGAAGCTGCTGTGCCTTTGCCAAAGCTGTTTATGAGTAGGTACCATCAATTAAATACATCATTGAGGAAGCAATGAGAGAAGCAAAAGGATGTGACATAGGAAAAAGTAGCACGTTGTTTAAGTGCAAAAAAAGTGGTTACTTTTAGTGGCAGAGCTAATTACAGAAGTCAAACTCTTACAAGAAGAAATAATTTAACAATTACATTTCCTGGTTCATCTCGAAAAATGTACCTCCTATAGGAATAACAATTAACAAGAATACCTAATTCTAGAGTGATACCCTAGGTTACTGCCATCTTAACAAACAAAATTGTATAAATTCCACTACTAGACTGATTTCTCCATGGTATAATTTGTGATTAGTTATCTGAACCTTGTTGTGGGCACCATTATAATTAAGTCATTTCCAGTTTCCTTTCAGTATGTAATCATGTCCCTCTTTCCCACAACAAAATAAAGTGCTTCAAAGAGTGATTACTTTTGACATGCAATGATCTTGTTGATGGCTTGATGCCATTCCTCAAGCCCCAGTATTTTTCCCTTTGCAGTCTGATATCTAGAACTACCAACTTATACCTGGTTTCTTGATGGTTCATATCATTGTAGGAGTTGCATTTAAAAAAGAGTCCCAAATCTGGCCTATAGCAACGCAGTGCAATACTGTCTCCCAATCTGGTATGACTATGTATAACAATTTCCATCTCATATGCTCCACTACAGTTATTATTGGTTAGTTTGCATACCTGCAAAAGCTTCTTGTGCTTATGGATGCTTGCATTTATCAGGATGGACCAACAAGGACAACTACAGATGGTACAAGAAGTAACAACAATTAGGTATCTACACACAAAAGAAAATGAGAACCAAAAGAGCTTTTAAATATCAAATCAATGTTTTAATACCTTCCTATATTGCTTCTTCACCTCATCCGGGATGAATCAAAAGACAACTTAAGATGCTCAAAGGGTTTAACTTGAAGCAACCAAGTATCCTGACAAGTTTTGAATGTGTTAGGAAGGGCAAATATAATAAAGAAACTGAAATAGTCTGAAAGTTCAAAACTACAAATTCATTTTTTTACACTGAGAAATATTCCTGTTCAACACACACGTCATTTCAGACTTCCACTTGGTTCTAAATGCATTCCCTTGTATAAATGCATTCCCTTGTACAATTTCAGACTATTTCAGTTCTAAATTGTGAGGTGCTCTAACCATCATTACCTCAGGGATATTCTAACATGCCAAAATAAACTATGAGAAAAACCAAGCAATCAAATCTTTGAAGCAGCAATGGATCCAAAGCTGCAAAGTCTACACAGGAGCAGAAATCAGGACAATTTGCACAACCCAACGAGTCTAGGTTCAGTTTAACCTAGATTTTATGCCCAAAGAACAGAAATAAGTCGGGAACCTCAGCTTTCTGCTTGGGTCTTGAAGCACACTCCGGACTCCATCAACAGGTTGCCTTTACAAGGACTCACATATGCAAACAAAATATATATTATCTATTCATAAGCCACAAATTTCAATTAAAAATAAGAAATTTTTGAAGCTAGAGTGTGCTTCAAGACACGAATTCCCGAGTACAATCAGGCAAAGAGAAAAACGCGAGACTTAAAATTAGACCAAAATTTGCACAACATTAGCTCAACAGGTTCGGCACATGCCAACCAAACTCGAGCAGCTCCAACTCTGTGCCTGCAAGTCTCCAGGACCTCCACGACAAAGCGTTTCCCCTCAGATAAGGCCATATCAGAACAGAAACGATCATTGTATCATCATCACAAGAGGAGTAAAAGTGGCAAATTTTCGCAAACTACTGATTTCCATAAAAGGAAACATGAAATCCCAGGTACAATTGACGCCCATGAGCCACAGAAATCATAGTTCGATCGCAGGACGGACCCAACTAAGAACAAGTGAACGAACCGTACGATTCCAACCTAGGGTTCACGCGGAGCTGAAGGGATCCCCCACCTCCCACCGAAATTTAGCACCAAACTGCGGTTACATCTACCACGTCGCACACTGGACAAGAATGGCGCGACGGGGGATCTGAAGCTACGAGACCCGAAACAGGATCTGCCAGTAAATGAAACCGTTCGGGGAAAGGGGAGATTTGGGGGGGAGGGGGCAAGGTACCTGTGGACTTCGTTTTCGCGCTCGGCCTCGCTAACCTCGGCGAGGAAGCTCTTCAAGAGCTGGTCTTCGTCGGCCTCCGACGACGCCATGGAGGAACTGGGAGGACTGAACAGGAGAAGGAGCAGGAAAGGCGGTCGCGGTTTGGGTGGGTCCGGCTTGGGGAGGACGACGAGACGAGGCTAGCGCGTTGCGTTGCGTTGCGCTGCGCGGAGGGAGGGAGAATGATGGCAAAATTGGATATATGCTACTAAAACCACAGTGTTTCGAGATATGTTATTCAAAATCTTGAATTTAGATTTATGGCACTCTAAAAGACTGTACTGAAAAATGTACGTGAAAATTAGAGACGCTTTTAATTGTATTAACTGTCACCCCTTCAATAACTATAATTAGGTAGCCCATGTACTATATAGATTGATTTATTAAGTTCTTACATTTTTTTTATCACGGTCATTACGATCATTTCACCCATTGTATTTTTATACAAACACTTAGTGTATCCGCAACAATAAAAGGTCTTCGTTCTTGATAGTGTTCTCATATTATTTCCCGTAGTAAGTTCGATAGGGAACGCTGTATTCCGATCATCAACGAAGAGATGTATAATGAATACATCCATTTTATTTCCAGTTATAGACTTATAGGTATTAATGTTGCACAGCAACTATAGTTCTAATTTTAAGTGTAGATGATGGCGAATCAAATATGGGACAACACACACCTCTTGGGGCAAGCAGGAGCAACCCACTTGCGGCGCCTCTTGTCGGCAATATTAGAAGAGGAATAGTTTCTGGGCATGTATTCAAGATCATTGTTTGTTGGAATTTTATTAGCAGTAGTACTTGTATGTTTAGGCCCTGTTTTGTACAGCTCCTACTTCTAACTTCTTGTTTGAATCTAGTGGAGTAGTACCAAACACCTAGCTTCCCAAAACGACCTGATTCTGCTTCTTGCGAGGAGCTGTCTCGAAAATGAACTAGCAAGGAGAAAAAGTCTTCCCTTAGATTCTCGTGAGAATCCAACCCCATAAAACATGTTCACCCTTAGTAGTTGCACTTATTTACTCGTAATCTGCCACTCATATACCCCTCAATGCCCCCATCCCATCCTTCCCGAGTGGCCTCACTTTGAGCATACCCCTTCGTTCCTCTGCGTCTGGCTCTCGATTCCCCTCTCGCGTGACGGTGCGTGCTGGCGACCTCCCCTCCCTCCCTAAGCCCCTCGTGATGACTGCCCCCTCCCCCACCTCTTCGCCCGCCCCGCCACCGGCCACGCGACGCGCCCCCTTCGCCTCCTCCTCTTCCCCGCCGTGCGTGCGTCGTCCCCCTTCCCGCAGCCGCCGACGCCAAACCATGCAACCGCCTCTTCCACTTACTTTTAATCCACTCCTTCGGTTGGGGAAAAACTAGGTGTCCGCCATTTCCTCAACCCTACCTGCTAGTGCCATTTTCGTCGTCGCCGTATTTCTCCTCCGCCCCTCCCTTTGGTTTGGTAGCCCCTCCTGTTCTTTGACTTTCATTTGCTTCTCTCTTTTTGCAGACTGAAGGTGTTGTTCTATGGTGACCATGATAGCCAGCTAGGTGTCGTCCCGCTCTTATTTCCAAAGCCTACTCATGCATTGCTGCTTACATTCAAGTTTTTCGTGTTTATAATGATGGAAACAATAGTTACTATTTGTAATCAATCAGCTGTTGCTCTTTGTATCCTTACTATTAAACAATTTTTCTGTTTTACGTAGACTTCCATGTGCTTTTGTATTTTATATAAGTTTGCATGCCTTAGTAGTTCCATCATTAATTTGTCAGTTAGAATTTCTACATAGAGAAGTTCCCTGGACAATTCCACTCTTTTACGAAAGATAGTGCCTCACTGACAATGACACTGCCATTTTCATGTAATATGGTGCTTAACAAGGTTAGATTCATCTTTAGTAAGGACAGTCATATGGAGCATTGCTTGTATTCTAACTTCAAATCTTCCTACATGATATTAGATTTATGGCACAAGAACAACCTTGTCATGGTGAAATGACATTTACAATTTCTGGAGTGGCATATAGCATATGCCACTGGAGCATTATTTGGTGAAAGAATCGGTGTATGAATCTCAAGAGGCATGTCTAATTGCTAGAATTTAGCAATATGGCAAATTCTGCAAAAGGCTCTTCGATAATGTTATCATGAAGCAAATTCAGTGGTAAGGATCATTGCATATGGCTTGTTTAGTTTGTTTCTGCTTAATATGTAGCTATTTGGTGGACCCTTAACATCTCTTGCTGAAATAGTTTGCCATGTTGCATGAAACAAATCCCCTTGTTTTTCATGCACACAGTTCACTAATCGATGGTTTGTCCAGCTCTTACTTGAGTGTTCACTTGTTCTAATATCATCCAACTACTATTCTTAGTTATTATAATAATGCGAGCTCGGAGTTCTCTTTGGCTTGATTCAAACCTCATCACATCATTTCTTTGGGGTTGCGTTCCTTGCTGCAAAGTTCCTCCGCTATGACATTAATTAGCTTTCACCTAAATTTCTAGCATGAATTCAAGACGACACCATACATTGTTCAAGGTAATTGAGTGTTTTCTAGTTGCAAAGTGAACATATTTTTATCTTAGAATATATATATATATATATATATATATATATATATATATATATATATATATATATATATATGACAACTATCCAATGTGAGATGTTGTCCAAGATTGAAGGAGCTACTTTAGGTTACAATATTCCATATGTTTGCTATATACCAACAGATCCTTTTACTTTGTTTGTAGTGGCCACTGTTAAAAATGTGTACTTTGAAATGTGGCCACTGTTAGTAGCTTGAGATTATACCCATTCTTTTTCCATTTAGGTTTTACATCCACGTGTTGCCATGTACAAGAAGGATAAATTATCGTGTCAAATGTTGCCTTCAAAATTTTTGGGGGTAAGTAAAAAAGATCTTTATTGGAAAATAGTGCTATATATTTTGATGTGTGGATTGGATATATGCTATTGCTCAGTGCCTATTTTAGAGATATCACTCCTTAGTTGCTTCGAAATGGAGCCAGGTCCTCTGTCTATGATTAACAAAGGCAGAGATGTACAGTTAAGTGCAGTGCAAAGATGTGACGGAGAGAGGCGTTGTACCACCGTGCGGTCTCTGTAGCATCGTCGGTAAGCCTGCTGTGTGGCCTCTGTAGCGATCAATTTGAGCTCTTTGTTTTAGATCCAAAGTTGAAGATTAGCCCTAAGGCAAGGTATTATGTATCTCTGCCTTCATCAATACAAAGGCATTTGTCAATACTCAATACAAAGCTAGAGGATATGATTCCCATCGAAATATATCACTGCCAAGCGAGGTTGTTTTGAGGAATGCTAGTACGGAGGATTTCAACCTATTTTCCCCAAATATGCATCCTGGGCACGATTAGTACCGTTAGGCCCGGTTAGGCACACTAGGCACGGCATGGCCCGACTGACCCAATTTAGCATTCAAATACTTGTACATAATAGCAATTAATTATCATTTGAACACTTATACGATATAAAGGCAATATTTGTCCACCTTCATCTATCGCAGCTTGAACAATACAAAATTTGCCTATGCACAATCAATGGTTGTGCATCAATTCGTTATTTGCCAACGGTTGTACTCCATCATGAATTGTAAATGCAATGTAACCTAGCATTGTGTACAAATACAACGTATATACATT
Organism: Ampelocalamus luodianensis; assembly: GCA_036346255.1. NCBI lineage: Eukaryota > Viridiplantae > Streptophyta > Magnoliopsida > Poales > Poaceae > Ampelocalamus > Ampelocalamus luodianensis. The sequence continues at coordinate 15,950,679 of CM070622.1, read as the reverse complement.
CATATGGTCTAAACAAATTTGGGAAAAATTCTATAATTTGTGTACAAATACATATGAGAAAGACACAAATACAATTGAAGTATTACAACCAGGGGTAACATGATCTATTTGCCTCTAATCCTCCCTCATATGGTTTTTGGAGCCAACCTACCAGCCAAATACTTTCAACAGACAGCTCCAGATTCTCAGAGAAGCGGATTCTCAGATAATCAGGAGCAGAATCTGAAAAATGAGAATCTAGAGTTGTACCAAACAGGACCTTAAACCGCCATGTCTTTTAGCTACCTGTCAAAAGTTGCCAGATGCACCGATAACCGCTTTCCCACTAGACACATGGAAAATTGTCATGTCTTCCGACCAGTTTTACCAGCGACCACATGAGCCGCCTGGCCCGACACGGTATGGGCCTATTTAGGCACGGCCTATCCTGGCCCGCGTGTTAAACGGGCCGGGCTGGCCCGGCCCACATGCTAGGGAGGCAGCCCAGGCATGACCCATAGGTCATTCGTGCCGGGTCGGGCTAGCATGAGCCCGTCTCGCATAGTGGGCCAAGGCCAACCCACTTAGCCCGTTAGGCCCGAAAATTATAAAAAAAAAATCTAGAAAAAAATCCCAAAAATCAGGGGGAAAAGTGTGTAGAATTCAAAAATAGATATGAAAATTGTAAAAAATGAGACAAGCATATTGAAAATGTAATAAAGAGATTTATTAATGTTAAAATGGTTGCCTCGTTAAAACCTTTACCACATAAAAACTCAACATGAGAAAAACTTGGCAAACAAAAAAGAGTACAACCTATAGCTCTACATACATCCTTGTTCTAAGTGTCATTGTTTAGGTATAGATTTTCGAACACCTCCGACAACTCTAGTTTTTTTCGCAAAGTGTTGTGTTTGTGAATCAGCTCTGACGGTGTTTTAGAACCGATCTTACGTAAAGATTATTTGATTCGGGGGGTCTCCACAATTGATCACGCAGACGAGAGAGACACGGGGATTTTTATACAGGTTCGGGCCTTCTCAGGTGATAATAATAACCCTACTCCTGTGTTTCTTGTATTGGGTATCTAGATTACAGTCCGTCAAGGATCTTACTCATTGTTCTTCCAGAAAGAAAAGCCTCCTCCTCTCTATCTCTAAAAGACACTTATTTATACTACGCAGTGGTGGTTGTTGTCGTTCTAGGCTAATTAGTCGCCCATTATAGCGTAATAATAAGAGTAATTACCAGAGTAGTAACCCCCCTATACTGTCAAACAGTTATCAGTCAGAGATAGTGGGGAATTATCTGTAGTTATATCAAGCATAACTACATATTTTGACTGCTTAGATTCCCACTATTAAATGAGCCTTCTGACGAGTGGACCCAGTTAGTCGAGAGGAAGTCGTGGCAGAGCTGGTCATAGAAGAACTTACGACCAAAGGGTAGTCGTAGAAAAGCTTACGACCGGACGTAATCGTAGCAGGACTTACGATTACACCATAGTCGTAGAGATGCTTACGACTAGGGGGGTAGTCGTAGGAGATCTTACGACTACCTGACTTGCTCTCCCCTTATAATATTAGGGGGTATGCCATGTGACGTCATATTACATGATTATGGAATAATAAAATGAGGATTATTAGATCCTCGTCATCTAGCCCCCCAGCTTCAAGTGAAAATGGCTTACTTGACCGAAGGGTCGTAGATGATCTTTTGACCATTAGGAGATCGTAGGAAGAACGTTGAAGAAAAAACTCTTCAACAAACGTTTCTCTCGACCAGAAATATGCTTGATCGAGGTAACTTGTTAAGAATATTACGATTGCAAGGTAGTCGTAGAATTTCTTACAACCTCGGAGCGATCGTGGCCTTATGATCGGAAGCAAAACTTTTCCGATTGGCTTTGCATTTGGCCTGGGGGTCAAGACGGTAATTTCGCTTGAGGTGTGAAAAGTGTCTTGGGACTTTGAGCAGGCAGTAAAAGTCCGTCGTCGAGAGCAATTCGGGCGGTGGAGACTGTTGGGATCCCACGGCGTTTCATTCCAAGCGTGTGGTTATAAAACGGACCGCGGAGGTAAAACTTAGGGTTCTTACCTTTTCACCCAATAGTTTGTTGCTTTCTCGTCTCTTCCACCGCTGGTGATTCTGTGCACTTGCTTGGAGCTTTCCCAAATCCAATTCTTCCCGCCTTTGAGAGAAAATGGCTAAGATTGTCTCTGAGTGGGCTGAGTCGGAGATGGATAATGCAAAGATGACCGCTCTGGTCGCCGCCGAGAAGATCCCCGAGGGACTTCTCGTAAAGTGGATTGTGGCGAATGAGCAGCAATGGCCGTCGGGAGAGGAAGACCAAATTCTAGTTTTCCAGGCGTACTGTGAGTGCGGCCTCCGATTGCCCGCTCACCCCTTCCTCACACTCGTTCTTGAGCACTTCGGAGTGGAATTAGTGAATCTCGGTCCTAATTCCATCACAATGCTGAGCGTGTTCGTGTACTTGTGTGAGGCCTACCTGGGGATTCCGGTGGATCTCGAGCTTTTCCAGTATTACTACGGAATGGCTCATCAAGCCGGGATTGCCGGTAGCTGTGGTCTGAAGCTCCACGACGGTAAGTCAAAGGAGTACATTCAGATGTTTACCCGGTCATCATTGCCGGGGTGGAAAAAGAAGTGGTTTTACTGGGAGGTTACCAAAGAAGATAGCCTCTCATTCGCTGGAAAGGCCGCCAAGCGGTCTCCTTCACCGACTCGATTCGATAATCTCGACTGGATAGCGCCCTATATTCAAGCTATCAAAGACTTGAAGTCAGAGGGGCTCACCGGTTGGCACGTGGTGAAGGACTTCATCACGCGCCGGATCAGTCCTTTGAAGGCACGAGTTCCTCCCATGTGGAGGTACTCGGGAAAGGACGACCTAACCAGAGATTATAAAGACGGTGAGTAGAAAAACTTACTCTTTTGGTTCTGTCCTTGGTTAATCCTGATTTAGTCTTCTAATCGTACTGTTTATGTGTACAGATCTTCCGCAGGCGGAGGTTGACGCGCGTGTCACGCTCATCTGCGAGAAGCATCCGGCCAACATTATGGCTCCTCAAATCCTTACGGTTTTGACCACAGAGGAGAAAGAAGAGCGCCTAAGAGTAATCAAATGATTTTGTCTTTAGGCGTTTTACTGTCGTAAAACGATATACGACCAATAGGTTTGTCGTAGAAAAAACATACGACTGGATACTGATCGTAGAAAAACTTACGACCGAATGTAATCGTAAGAGAACTTACGACTAGATAATGTCGTAGAAATGCTTACGACTTTTGAGCTGGTCTTACTAACAACCAGATAGTGATCGTAGAAGATCTTACGACCACTTTCTTTCTTTTTCAACAGAAAGTTGGCTTGGAGAACTGCCAAGACGACGAGGAAGTCGATCTGGTGGTCATCGGGGCGACTGCGCTGGCGGAGTCAGCGAAGTCTCCTCCATCCAAGAAGCGTCGACTGGTAAAAGTCGGCGATAAGGGTGGTTCAAGTTCAGCTCCTCCTGCTCCTTTCGCTAAATTTGCCACGGACATGGCTGCGGCGAAGAAGAAAGCAGAGGCAGAGGACTTTGCCCTTAAGCGTAAAGTCCCCAAGGTTAAGGTACTCTTCTATTACGACAACAAGTCATTCGCAGTTTCAGCTTCTCGTGGCTTCATAAGATATCTAGAAAAGGAGAACTGGAAGAACTTCATGTCTTTGTGAAGGAAACCACCGCCGGTGGGATCGAGGCCGAGGAGAAGCGCTCTTAGGGTGGTGGCCGATCTCGACCACCCGGGAAGTCGGAGGAGGCGACTCTGTTGTCCCGAGTGCTTCTCGACCAGCAATGGTTGAGAAGAAATTGAAGAAATCTTCCATCAGGAAGGTTGCTCCCAAGTTCTGAGTTAGGTCCAGTGCACATAGGTATGTAAAAAATATAAGTGTAATAACTGCACTTCTTGTTTGTCTTTACGAGTTGACTTACTTTTATGATTGTGATTTTAGCCCGACGTCTTGAGCCCTGAGGATGCTCGGTGGAGGAGCCCGTCACCCTTCACGGTGGCGAGGTGTGACTACGGATGTAGCGAAGATCGGCTACTATTCCCTGCGGAAGAGCTGCATGGCCACGAGGTCGCTAGACCGCTGAGGATGTCGAATTCACTACGACAACCGAGGCTGTCGTAGAGACTGAGGAGGGGACGACAGAGGCCTCGAGGAGATCTGGGAGGTTGGTGGCGGCGAGAGTCTTTGACCGCCTGCGGTAAGGAGGTTATCGAGGACGTTCCTTCCGGCCCTCCAGGTGGTGTTCCCGTCACCGAGTCAGAGGAAGAAGAGTACTTCAACTTTTGCTCTGATTTCTTTGGCCCTGACTCTATCGTAGGATCTTTTGCCTACCGATCTCGCGACCGAGTTCCACACCCCAGCAGCATTCCCAATTGTGGGGATGTTTTCAACAATGAACGACCCGAGGGGGTCTGGTGGAAACGAGTCGAGGAGATGGATGGGCTGAAGGATCCATCACGAACAATGTCCATGTTTGCTTGGTCAAATATGAACGTAAGTATTCATCGATACTCACTTATAGTTTTATCTCTTTCTCTTATCGTTTTTCTCCCTTGTAGAGAGCCGTGGAGCAAGTCGCTACGATTTGCGAATACAATCGGCAACTTGTCAAACTTCGACAAGAGAAGGCAGTACTCTGCGAGCAAGTAGAGAGGTGGTGAGTGACCGACTCTTGTAATCGTTCTGATTACTTGTTCAGTACTCGTAGAGGGTTGTCGTAGAAGAGCTTACGACTTGGTACTAGTCATAGAAAAACTTACGACTAGGGGGTAGTCGTAGAATAACTCACGACCACTCATCGGTCGTAGAAACACTTACGACCGCTTGTTTAAGTGTGTTCATGTCTTCCCTTTACCTTTTAAGGTTTAAGAGTGACGAAAAACCTTGGTTGATTCACTCGACTTTGAAAAAGCCGAGTCGAAAAAGCTAAGAGATAAAGTCGCCGACCTCCTGAAGAAGCTTCAGGAGGCTAACTCTGCAACTCGGCGGTTGCAGGAAAAAATAAACAGTACGTGTAATTACGACTGCTTCTGATCTTGGTCTTTGTCCCCCCTATTTTTTTTAAAAACTCTCATTCTTTTGTAGAAAAAGAAGCCGAAAATAAGGCCCTTGCCGGAGGTGGGGCTCTCGGATCGAGGTCGGGAGAAGTCCTCGGTTGTCCGTGAAATCTCCCGCATCGCGAAGGAGAAAGATCAGAAAATTGAGAACTTGGGTTCTCAATTAGCTGGTAAGTAGAACTTTTACCTGCTATCGGTTTGTTTTATCTTCTCATAGAATCATTTCATTTAATCAATCCTTACTCTTTTGGATCGATTGATTGAAATAAAACAACTCCATGAGGCTTCGACTCGCTCTGGGAGAGATGAAATCAATGAAGATCAATCTTCAAGATAATATCTCACTTCTGAACAATGTACTCGATGGACTTCGTTGGGAGGGTTGCTCCTCGCGACGACACGATGTCTGCTCATACGAGTGCCATTGGAGAATAGGTCGGTACTCTGCAATAGCTGGTGTCTACTCGGAAGACCAACCAGAATGATTCGATAAGGGAAGCGGTTAAAGGGGTTGTAAGCTTTGTTTTAGCAAAACTCAAGGCCCGTGATCCTACCCTTAATCCTCATTCTGTTGAAGCCGACTTCGACTGCACCGAATCTGAAGCAGAGAAGCTAATCGAAGAGATGCAGTCGGTTGGCGAGAAGGTTGCAAAGGAGATGCAAATAGAATCTCCTTGATCAGAGTAGTCTTGTAACACATTTTTGTAGAGACAAGTCTTTTTGGTGGTGATGCATAAATATATGATTCTTTCTTTTTCCTAAAAATTATCTCGTGGAGTAGTTAGTAACTCGTAAGATAATGAAAGAGGAAGAAATAATCATACCAGATATGAGCGATTCCTCCTTTCTCCTTCATTTTCCCTGCGAATCATCTCGTAGAGTAGTTAGTAACTCGAAGGATGATAACTCGGAAAAACTAAGACTAAGAAATGAAGTTATGTTTATAACTTTATCTTAGCCCCCGACTGCTTACTTAGTTTATTAGGAATAAACTAAGAAAGTAGTAAAGAAAGGGTTCCTGAAAATAGAGAGGTTTGTTCGACTTATAGTTCTCGTGTATCGACTATCTTGCACTAGTCGAGAGAGTAGAAACAGATCGACGCTAGGAAGTTCCCTCTAGTGGGTAAGACCATGTGCAGAGAAAAAGTCTTTGACTAGGTGATGTTACCATCTCTGACCAGATTAATCAAATCAATAACGACAACTTGAGCAAAACAAACATCTAGGGGACCTTAGGGATTCATTCGACTGTTTTCGTTTTTCTTGATGAAGTTGTCCTGGCAGCAAAAGTAGGAAACGAAACGACGATAGGAAGTTCCTTCTAGTGGGCAGGACCACGTGCAGAAAGGAGAAGCTTCGACTAGGTGTGTTTCTTCCTCCGACCAGTAAAAATCAATTAAGTTAATTGAAAAGTAGTCGAACGCATCTCAAAAGGTTCACTCTTCTTAGTTTATTTTTATTTTTTAAAAAATAAATAAATAAGCTAAGGTGATGTGAATTTGCTTAACAACTTTCGACCATGTTTTTGAGCCCGATAATCTTTGTACTGGTTGTTATAGTAAAGAACAAGACGACATTAGGAAGCTCCTTCCAGCGGGTAGGACCACATGCAGAGAGGAGAGACTTCGACTAGATGTGTTGTCCTTTTTCCGACCAGTGTACAAGAGGAATGAGCATATAAAAATGGTCGAAAATAAAAGCGAAATCCAAAAAAGAGACAAAAAAAAGGTAGGGAGAACCTGATACTTTATTGTCGTAGAGGCCTGTTACACATGGAACTTGCGTAACTGGTCAATGTTCCAAGAATTTGAGAGAACACGGCCCTCTTCCATTGCAAGTCGTACCGATCCTGGACGAGTTACTTCGACCACAGTGTAAGGACCTTCCCATTTGGGGAAAAATTTGTTCTGATTAGACTGGGATTGGATAAGCCTCAATACCAAGTCACCTACAGCGAGGCTACGAGGTTGGACCTTACGATCGTAGTATCTGTGCAGGGCTTGTTGGTAGACTGCGGAATGGATTAAAGCCTGGTTTCTCTTTTCCTAGAGCAGGTTGATGTCGTCGCTCGGAGTTGTTCTTGAGTGGAGTCGTTAAACTTGTCGACCCGTGCTGACCTGATCTTTAGTTCTGGCGGAAGCATGGCTTCGGCACTGAAAACTAGAAAGAAAGGTGTCTCTCCTGTAGCTCGGCTAGGTGTTGTGCGAAGTGCCTATAATACTGAAGGTAATTCTTGTACCTAAGCCCCCGAGCGCTTGACTAGCTGATCGAAGACTCGGGTTTTAATTCCCTTCATTATCTGGCCATTCGCTCTTTCGACTGATCCGTTGCTTTGGGGGTGGGCGACAGAAGCGTAACACAAACGAGTTCCCAACTCGTTGGAAAATTCCTGAAATTTTGCGCTTGTAAATTGTTTGCCATTATCTATGATAATTCGACTTGGTACGCCAAATCGAGTGATCACGCATCTCATCATGAACCGTTTTGCCGCTTCCATTGTTATCCCGGTCACAAGCTCAGCTTCTATCCATTTTGTGAACGTGTATCGATGGCCACAAAAAGGAACTCAAAACCTCCTGGAGCTCTGGGTAACGGTCCTAGGATATCAGGACCCCATGTTGCAAAAGGCCAAGACAGAAATTGTTTGCAACGCCTGAGCCAGTTGGTGTATTTGGCGATTATGAAACTGGCACTGTACACACTTTTTAACCAGCTCTCTGGCATCGTAGAGGGCTGTTGGCCAATAAAAACCTTGTCGAAAGGCTTTACCGACCAGCGTTTTGTAGGAAGCATGAGTTCCACAGATCCCTCCGCGTATGTCGTGAAGGAGTTTTAATCCTTCGCTCTACGGAATACATCGCATGAGCACCCCTTGTGTTCCTCTTTTATAAAGGACACCTTTGACCAAAGTATACATTTTGACCTTTCGGGATAGGCGATCTGCTTCTAGATCGTCATCGGGTACAGAACCCGTCTGAAGGTTCATGTAGATGGATGTCATCCATGTATCTTCGTACTCCAGATAGGCTGTTTCTATAGGAGGCGTCTCTAGTTTTTCGACTATAGATGGCTTTTGAAGCTGTTCCAGAAACACCCCTTTCGGTACCAAGGATCGAGAAGAAGCTAGACGAGCTAGTTGGTCTGCGAGAAAATTATCCTTTCGAAGGATAAATTGTGTCTCAAAACCCAAAAATGCTTTTCTAACTTTCGAACTTCCGATAAGTACCGGGACATGGTCGAATTGGAGCACTGGTACTCTTTTCCGACTTGATTCACGACTAGTTGAGAGTCTCCTCTTACGAGTAGTTGTCGAATCGAGAGCGCTTTCGCGGCTCGTATACCAGCTAGCAAACCTTCGTACTCTGCCACGTTGTTAGTGGCCTGAAAGTTTAATTGTATGACATATTTTAAGATTTCTCCGGTACGAGATTCCAGGACCACCCCAGCCCCTGAACCACTTATCGTAAGCGACCCGTCAAAGTACATCGTCCACTGATCGTGGGAATCGTACTGGGAATCCTGAACAGGTTCATGATTTGTCCATTCGGCGACAAAGTCTACCAAGATCCGGGATTTAATGGTCGTCGACACGAAATGGATGTCAACGCCCCAAATTCGATCGACTATTTTGCCATGCGCCTCATTGTTTCCCTATTTTGGAGGATCGCTCCCATGGGAAACTCAGACGGCACAACTAGTTTGTGCGCCTGAAAATAATGCCGCAGTTTCCTCGAAGACATGAGGAGGGCATATAGAAGTTTTTGAACCTGAGGGTAACGCTCCTTAGGTTCGTGTAAAACCTCACTGACGTAGTATACTGGTCGTTGAATGTTCTCACGCCTACGACCAACATCGCGCCATCGCTGTGGAGTGGCAGCTAGGTAAATTAAGGGCGTCTCTCCTGGTTTCGGTGAAACCAGGACAGGAGCACTTGTAAGATACCTCTTGACTTCCTTGAAGGCTAAGTTAGCCTCTTTCGTCTACTCGAAGCCTTCATGTTTCCTTAGAAGTTTGAAGAAAGGCAGTCCTTTTTCCCCAGACGTGTTATGAAACGAGTTAACGCCGCCATGCATCCCGTGAGTTTCGGACTTCTTTCTTCGTGGTCGGAAGCGATCCGAGTGATGGCTTTTATCTTTCGGATTTGCTTTGATTCCTCGTGCGAGACCGTAAATCCAAGTAATTTCCCGAAGAGACCCGAACACACACTTCTGGGATTAAGTTTCAAGTGGTGTTTTCGAGGTTGTCGAAAGTCTCTCGTAAGTCCGTGATATGATTGAGTCGCTTCTTCGCTTTTACAACTAGATCATCAACATAGGCTTTCGTGTTTCGCCTAGTTGAGGAGCAAAAGTCGTTTGCATCAAACGCGAAAGAAGCTCGGCATTTTTAAGTCGAATGACATTTTGACATAGCAAAATATCCCAAACGGTGTAATAAACGCGGTCTTCTCCTCATCTCCTCGACATATACTAATCTGGTGGTAACCAGAGTATGCATCTAGAAAACTCAACATTTCACATCCTGCAGTAGAGTCAACCAGCTGATCGATACGAGGTAAAGGGAAATCATCTTTTGGACAAGCTTTATTAAGGTCAGTAAAGTCCACGCACGTACGCCATTTGCCGTTCGACTTTCTAACCATTACAGGGTTGGCCAACCACTCGGGGTGGTCGACTTCTCTTATGAAGCCTGCTTTAAGCAACTTGTCCAATTTTGATCTAATAGCATCTTGTCGATCAGGGGCAAATCTCCGTAATTTTTGTTTTACGGGTAGTTTATCAGGCCGTAAAGCTAGCCTGTGCTCGATCACTTCCCTGGGGACTCCGGGCATGTCGGATGCTTGCCACGTGAAGACATCAGCGTTTGCCTGGAGGAAAGTAATGAGGGTGTCTTCCTATTTGGGGTCGGAAGAATCCCCAATGCGAACAGTCTTCGAGGGCTCCTCCGCGTCCAGAGGAACCTCTTTGACCTGGTCGTTCGGTTTAGGTGTAGCTTTAGGCTTCGACTTGCTAGTCGAAGGCTGACTTTCGTCTCGAGTTGGTAGTTGTCCAACCATCTCGAGGGAACGACGGTCGCAAGAGTGCGCCATCTTCTTGTCACAGTATATCGTGATCACTCCTTTGGGACCTAGCATCTTAAGACATTGATACCCATAATGAGTAGCTATTAAGAATCTTGCCAAAGTTGGTCGTCCGAGTATGGCGTTATATGCCGTATCGAAATCGACCATATCAAAAGAGACCTTCTCTGTCCTGAAATTGCTTGGTGATCCAAACGTTAAAGGAAGAGAAACTTGGCCAATTGGTTTGGCCGAAGACCCCGGTACGATTCCATGAAATGAATATCGTACCGATCTTACCTTTGTCCTGGGTACCTGCATCTCGTCCAGGGTACTCGTAAACAGTATGTTTAACGAGCTTCCACCATCAACTAAAACTCGATTGACTCGACAATTGTTGATGGTGGGTTCGACCACTATCGGAAATCGACCTGGTCTAGTCGAAGGGATAGGACAATCACCTTTCTCGAAAGTAATGGTGACTTCCGACCACTTCGGTAATTTATTGACAATTGTGTTTACCTCACGCTCGACAGCTTTCAGCTGCCACCGCGATTCATATGCCGAAGATCCCCCATAGATGTGATCGATGGTGTGTTGTGGATCCTGAAACGGCATCTCCTCATCATCCGACTCCTTCTGTCCACTTGCTTGGCCTACCTGTTCAATAGTAGGAAGTGGCCCCTTGTCAGAGTAATAGTCTTCGAGTTTCCGTAGGAAAACTCGGCAGTTACGAAGATCATGCCCTTCTTTTTTATGAAAAGGACACCACCTGGGTTTGTCGTTTCTCCGATCGTGGTGCTTACCTTTGCCTCGATCGGGATTTTGCTCGATGTTGCGTGGCTCCTTGTCGCTTACGGACAGGACCTCCTTAGAACCGACTACTGGAGATTTGTGTCTCTTTGCCTTGTTATTAAATTTCCTAGCATTTTTATCCTTTTTCTTGCTACCTTCGCCTGCCTACTGTGGGATGTTGTCTTCACGATCGATAGTATTGTTCCACTCGACTGCTTCAACAGCAGTCGCATACCTATCGGCCATCTCAAAGAGTTCAGCGACGGTGGCAGGTGGATGTAAAGCGATATCCTCTGTTATCCTTCTGCTACGGACTCCCTGCTTGAAAGCCCTGATCACAGATGAGTCAAAAACTTTCGGAATAGAATTTCCAACCTGACTGAAGCGCCCGATGAATTGACTTAGCGTTTCATGGTCGTTCTGCCTTATTCGGTGCAGATCATCCTTCTTTCCAGGGCGATTGTAAGTGCCCTGGAAATTTGCCAGCAAAAGATCACAGAGGTGTTGCCATGAGTAGATCGATTCGAATGGCTGGTTTAAAAGCCATGATCGTGTCGATCCTTCGAGCACAGTCGGAAGGTAATTCGCCATGACATGCTCTCCTCCTCCTGCGGCTCGGATAGCTGTAGTATAAATCTGGAAGAACTCGATGGGATTTTGGGTTCCATCGAATTTCTCCAAATTTGTCGGGTCGAAACGAGGCGCCAAAGAAACCGCTCAAGGTCGGTGAAAACGCCCAAAGACACCGAGATAACCTCTTGCCTCCTTCTTTGCAGAAAAGAAGGGTTGATGTCGCCGGGTGATCGTACTCGTAGATACCCAGCCACAGGAGGGCTGGACCTATGATAGGTTTCAGCCTTACGAGGGAAATACTCCTCGTATTCCGCTTGCTGTCGTGCATCCTGTCGCCGAAGTGGTGAAAGATCATCTCTCCTGGGGGTTTGTTGCGTCTTTCTTACGTTAGGAGAACAACGTGAGTGATGGTTACGCCGCCTTCTATGCGACGAGCTATCTTAACGACTGGCGGAAGAGGGAGTCATAATACTACGACTTCCTGGTTGTGGTCGACGAAGACGCTCGAGTTTGGCCATCGTGTCGCGAAGCCTTTGTGTGATCTCTTCTGCAAAGAGATCATACCCTGGTGCTCGAGCGAGCTCTTGAGTCGGGTTTTCCAGCAAGTCGTTGATGTGCTGGAGTTCTTGAGCTTTCTCCAACTGGAAATAAGCACGCTCAGGAAGGTTTTTCTGAGCTGCTATTTTCCTTCGTCAGGTTGTCTCAGAATGACTTTTTCAGACCCCTGAGTTGGCTTTAATGGAGTGCGAGAATGTTGAGGATGTCCCGCATTCATTAAAGTGTTTGTTTCGTTCGTCAGCGGTGGCGCCCCTGCCATTGCCACGAGGGGGTGTAGAGTATGCTCGTCGGGGAGCATTGTCAATCCTTTCCCTGGGAGAACGATTCTTATCAGAGGGAAGGACGAAGATCTCCCGTGGATGACCTCCACTTGTGCTCGAGGCCTCCTCACTTGAGTAGTAGTCGAGCGACACCATCTGGCGACTTTGAGTAAACCCCTCCAGGTAGGGGAACTCTGGGTTATAACCGTCTCCGTCTGCAGGTGGACCCTGCGTCGGGACGGTTGGACTTGGAGAAACAGCATGCTCGATCCTCTTTCCTGCGGAAATACTCGGAGATAGAGGACCATCAGATGTCGATGAAGCTCCGGAATGATGGCTTCCAGAACCTGTGTTGTCAAGTCGTACTGTGTCACAGCCCCAACTATTAAAATGGATTATAAAGAATCTCACTAACATGCATTATCAAATTCAAATCATTTCATAATATATTGTACTTGGAAAATCTCATTTCATATAAACATACACTTCAAAACTCGAATTTCTTTTAGCATCTGTAATAAAAAGTTGTGATCATCATCTGGAATTAATTTATTTAAATACTAAATAGATTCTCATGAATAAATATAATTTTTCCAAAATTTTTGGGACTAGTTTGAACCTAATTAAAATTCAAACAACATTCATAGACACACAACATGTTTGAATTTAAATGTCATAAATTTTAATATGAACAGTGGGGTTTCATAATTTGTATGGGGACTATATCTTCCCAGGAACCCCCTCAATTTATTTCATGATTTTAGGAATTTTATTTCTAATTTTAATCACCTGGTCAAAGTAGAGGAAATGAAATAATTCCAGTCAAACCCTAAACCCAAACCGCATCGTTCTATGACTCGCACTCGACTCGACTCGCCCGACCAGCGAATCGATCGGCCGAGTCAACTTAACGCACCAATGCCTACCAACCATCGATCTAAACCGACGCAGACGCATCGAATCGCTTCACTCGGCCACAAGACGCCGCTCGTCTCACCGACACGCGGCCCGAGCCGTCGCCTTCGTTTTCCTCCACCGTTGGCGACGCAGAATCAACGCCACGCGGCCGCGCTGCTCGCTCCCGCCTGCATCTCCGTTAGTGCCGTGTGTTGCCGCCGCATGCAACCACCTCGAGCTCCTCCTCTTCACGCCGCCTCCGCGCCGCCATCGCCCGCATAACATCCCTCGGCACCCCTCTTTCCTCCTCACTTCTCCTCTGTTGACCGAGGAGAGGAAGCTCGTACCACTCCTCGCTGAGTAAGTTTCACCGGTGGTGCCTTTCTTTCTTGTTCGATGCCTAATCCATTTTAGCTTATGTGAGCTTCTCTCGTTGCTTGTAGCTCCTATCCATCATCGTGCTCTCTGGAGCTCTAGAGCACGCTCCCGTGGGCGCCATCTTGTCACCCTTCACTTACAGTGAGTTTGATCTCCACTTTTTCGCATCATGTCGTGCCATATAGCATGGTAATGAAAACCCCTAAACCTATTTTGGTAATGCACGCAGATTTCATGAGTCGAAGATTGAACCAATTTTCACGGAAACAACTTTTCCTCCCACTTCGGGATTGGTAAGCCATTCTTCAAATCTTTGCTCCTTAGCATGCTCTAAGATCTTGAAGCTATTCCAAGCTTTCACGGTCTTGGTTTTGCTCAGATCTCCTCCGTCGCGGCCGCTTTGTCACCATTCTTCTTCTCCGCCGACGCAGCTCCGGCATCTCCAAGCTTCCCCGAGCACTCTTCCTTGCTCAGGTAGCCTTCTCATAGTCCCTAGGACCCTGGGCACTCGCTTGTTTGTCGCTGCGGAGCTTCTTTATGCTGCTTGCACTTTGCCGTAGCACCGCCGCCGCTTAGCTCCGGCTAGCCGACAGTGTAGGGCACCCCAGACCTCGCCATCACTTCTCAAAGACGCGTAGCACTATCGCGGTTATCGCGGTCTTGGCGGCCCGCGCGGCACGTAGCGCCAATGAACGCCGGGGAACTCACGGGCGCGTGTGTCGACGCGGCAGCCATCGAGCTGTCCGTTTACGGCAAATGATGGTCATTAAATTACCTAATGATTGGTTAACATTAAATGATGTCTTAACGAGTTAAACGGCCGCTACACGTGGTCCCGTACGTAAAATCGCGGGTTATACCGTGGGTGGAGTGATCGACATGTGGGCCTAGGCATTAAACCTCGTGCACCGTGCGCGTGCACCCGTGGACCAAGTCTGTTGAACCGTGTCGCTGACAGTGGGACCCACTGGTCAGAACGCAAATTAAATCTGAGGTAAACTGAAAAATATACTATTCACGGGTCCCGCAAGTCATTGACTGCGGCTAGCGTATGCCTCGGTAAGGAAAAACAGTAAATACTTTATGAAATTCAAAATTTGTTAATTTGCACACTGAAAAACAGTGGTAACTTCTAAAATGCATAACTATTTCATATTAACTCCAAATCACATGAAACCACTTCTGGAAATTTTCACTTTTAGTAAAATTTATATTAAAATTAATTTCAAACATGTCTCTGTAGCAGAGAGTTTTATTTGGAGATTAATCCATTACAACCATTATTTTTACAATAAGAAAGGGACTGATAACTTCAAAAATGCATAAGTAATTGTTGGAAACTCCAAAAATAGTGAGACCACTTTTGATAATTTTCATTTTCAGTGAACTTAATTCTAAAAATGGTCTCCATATTACCTCTGTCATAGAAACTATTTTTGGGAGAATATAATCTTTAACTCCATTTTTTTTATACTATAAAGGCTGATAACTTTGAAAATCAATAACTAAATCATAAGAACTCCAAATGGGACAAACTCAACTGTTTTGAACTTGTATTAATATTACCTAGTTACCTATGTAATCTTTTACCCCACCACTATTCTACAAATTTTGGCCAAATAATTAAATTACATAACTTGGGGTTAATGAAACCTGAAATTCAAAATAGTATAACTTCCAATTCATAACTCCAAATGGGATAATTCTTTTACCTAAATCCATCTAAAATCATGACCTAACTACTGTAGAAAAATCATGCATTTTTGAGCATTTTGGTTTTTTGAGTTGTTTTCTCGGTATTCATTTGATGTTATAATTATATAGATCCCGAGCATATTGATATTGACACTTACGCTACCGAGAGTGAGCAGCTACTGTACCAGCAAGGCAAGCATCATTTGAACTTTCTTTTGCATCATATTTGATCCCAGTTTTGGTTAAGTTAGTGCAATGATAATTGCTTGCATGCTATTTTGATTATGTAAATATTCTTGTGATGTGTAGTTTAGTTATGTCCTATGCTTGAGGTTAATCTTGAATTATGCCAGTACCTACATGCTTAAGATAGGAGGTAATGATTATTGAATATGGGTTGCTTAGTCATGCAAGTCTAGATACGGTAGTTTGATTGCTGGGGCTAACCCGACAATTATGGGATACACACAACCTTCTTTATATACTTTGGTTCAGATCTTCAGATTCGCTTTATGAGTTAAAATTTGTCATTTTTAAATGAGCTTTGGTCCGGACAAGCGTTGGTTAGTGATGGTGCTTTGTGCACGAGCATTGGGTAAGTGGAAGGACTTGTCCGACAATTGAGGACCGAACTTTGTAACGCCGTTGATTCAAGTACACTCGTCGCCACACACGGTATATGGGTGCCGTATGGTTAAGTAGGGGAGGGTTTTATTGTGTTAAGTCCCATGGTGGTGTAAGGGCATAGCGACAGTGAAATCCTATGCTCCTTAGGAGCCGATGTAATCCTTTATAGTGTGCAAGGGAGCACCAATTTTACTTGTTTTGATTGCATCGGATGTCTAATATAACTTGTGAGCCCCTAGCAAGTGCTATCGATGCTTGTACTAGGCAAGAAACCATCTCACAAGGGGACTTAGCTCAATAGGGCTTTCTTCTGAAAATGATGTATCTTGATTTACCCACCGGCATACCATAGGAAGTGTGCTATTTCAGAGGCCTCTGGAGGCTTACGCTAATCAAGTCGTGTGGGTAAAGTAGTACACCGCAGGTATCAATATATTCGAATAGCCGTGTCCACTGTTATGGACAACCTCTTGAGTTCGGGAGTTACTATTGTTAGACTTTTAATTAAAATTGTGGGTGAACTTGGTATTCGTCATGAACGGGATGTTCATGTGTTTAGTACATCAAAGTGGGCTGCCACTCGGTGTTTGTATGATTCAATTGTTTATTATGAAATGCTTTACTACATGTTTTACTTCTACTTCAAATCTGATTTTAAAATGGGCACATGAAAACTAGTATGTGTAGGATGTTAATTGTTGCGTCTCTTTCGCAAAACTAAACCAATATGAGCCATCCCTTGAATGACCCTTATGCATAACTATTTTTATTTGTG
This sequence comes from Ampelocalamus luodianensis, assembly GCA_036346255.1. Lineage (NCBI taxonomy): Eukaryota > Viridiplantae > Streptophyta > Magnoliopsida > Poales > Poaceae > Ampelocalamus > Ampelocalamus luodianensis. The sequence goes on along the minus strand of CM070622.1, from coordinate 15,933,959 downwards.
TAAGACTTGCGAGTACACTTGTACTCACTGGATGTTTGTTGGCCTTTTTGGTGAGGAAGATTATGAGTCTGACGATCTTGTTAGTGTTGACTTGGGTGACACTAACGAATAGTGTGCTATCATTTAACTCCCAGTCGGTTGCCGATGGGTGATGGGCATACCACTACTGGTCTTTTGCTTTATTTATTTGCTTCCGCTGCTACTTGATACTTTACTTTGAATTTGGCCGGTCGGCCGCATGTAATAAGCTGTAGACTTTGACTATTATGCAGTATGTCTTTTGACCTCTTGTTGTATGCGTTGTATGGATGTAATCAACGTTGGATGAGAGTATGAGTATATTGGTCGTTGATTTTGGGAGCCAATATAAGTCATACTCGTTGTTGATGAATTCCCATTTAACTCACTAAGTGTAGTGCTTCGAATCGAAAGAGAATCGACAATCATGTACCGCTCGCAAGGGAGCAGCGCGCATGATCGTTGAGGCTCTAGTATTCGGCTAAGCCTCTCACTTGGATAGAGTTAAATTGGAATTCATTTACCGGAGACCCGTGATTATGTCCCTAAGACCTTGTCTAATCTCGGTCTTATGGAGATAATTACCGGGGTCCCCACATACTGCCTCGGGGGAACTCGAACCCTTGGAGGAAAAACTCTCGTTGCGTTGCGAATTTGCCCCAATGCATTCCTGCTGTTGGTCGTGGTGACCCTTGCCTCCTGAGGAAGCGAGTTCTCTACGGGGCGTCTTGTTGTGAGGATAAGGATCCCCATGTCCTCCGATGACGGCGATCTCGAGATCGATAAAAGATCTCGAGGCGCCAACACCGTCGTAAGATTCGATACTCGGTTCGTAGTTGAAACCAAACATCCATGTCGACGTCTGCATGTCGGCCAAGTCGAACCAATTCTCCTCGTTTCATTCTCCCGCCATGGTAGCATCAAAAGAAAAGAAAGAAGCGTGACAAGGAATTACCAAAAGATCCCCACGGTCGGCGCCAACTGTCGGTGTTTTAGAACCGATCTTACGTAAAGATTGTTTGATTCAGGGGATCTCCACAATTGATCACGCAGACGAGAGAGACATGGGGATTTTTATACAGGTTCGGACCTTCTCAGGTGAGAATAATAACCCTACTCCTGTGTTTCTTGTATTGGGTATCTGGATTATAGTCCGTCAAGGATCTTACTCATTGTTCTTCCAGAAAGAAAAGCCTCCTCCTCTCTATCTCTAAAAGACACTTATTTATACTACGCAGTGGTGGCCATTGTCGTTCCAGGCTAATTAGTCAACCATTATAGCGTAATAATGAGAGTAATTACCGGAGTAGTAACCCCCTCATGCTGTCAAATAGTTACCAGTTAGAGATAGTGGGGAATTATCTGTAGTTATATCAGGCATGACTACGTATTTTGACTGCTTAGATTCCCACTATTAAATGGGCCTTCTGACGAGTGGACCCAATTAGTCGTGAGGAAGTCGTGGCAGAGCTGGTCATAGAAGAACTTACGACCAGAGGGGTAGTCGTAGAAAAGCTTACGACTGGGTACTGATCGCAGAAAGACTTACGACCGGACGTAATCGTAGCAGGACTTACGATTACACCATAGTCGTAGAGATGCTTACGACTAGGGGGGTAGTCGTAGGAGATCTTACGACTACCTGACTTGCTCTCCCCTTATAATATTAGGGGGGTATGCCATGTAACGTCATATTACATGATTATAGAATAATAAAATGAGGATTATTAGATCCTCGTCAAGCTCGTTCCCAGTCTTCATAGTTAGAAGAATCTCCACCATCTCACTTGTGAGACATGTTCTTCTTTCCTCCAATATTCTTCCAGAAAGACTGAAAGCAGACTCGGAAGAAAACCGTCGAGACAGGAAGAATTAACACTTAACACGGGATATGTTAACTTATGGTTATGCCACCATTACAAAATTTTGAAGTTTTCCGAGTTGAAATCATTGTATCGCTATCTAGATAGGCGGATAGCTCCCTACTCCTTAGGTGAGACGTTGGTCTTGGACTTCTTTGAGAAGATGTCGCTGCAGAAGAACAAGACCTAGACCTGGAGGAAGAGCCTGCACCCTAGACCTTGCAATACAAATTTATCTTGTTACTTGAGGTAGGTGCTACTAGAGGTCGTTGCAAGTGGACTCCCTGTAACTTATTTTCACACCTTTGGAAAACCTCATGTAATCGAGAATGAATATTTGCAAAATAGTTAGAATAGTCTAGCCCTATAGCATCACTAAGAAGATCAAGAATATTAGTAAATCCATCAATTTTATCTCTAGGATCTAAAATAAATGCAAATGCATATAAGAAAGAGATTTCTCTCTAATATTTAAGGTATTTAACAACAGCCTCTCTTAAAACTGTGTCATTTTCATAGTTTTTTAATTGACTAGTAATCTGGAAAATACTATGCACAATAATAGAAGATGTTGGATAATAGACAGCGGACAAAGCAACAGTGGCCTTATAAAAAATTTCCAAAAACTGAAGTATCTTCTCAGCAACGAACCAATGTTGCTCAGTCAATAGTACACTACCGTTAGTGCTCTAATAGTGTGTTTCAATAAAAATAGAAAAATGCACTTATATGGTAAAAGACACTTAAGCATCAACTAAGCTGAGTTCCATCTTATCGGCATATCCAAACCGAACTTTCTTGGACGTACAACCATCGCCCTGAAGAAGTTCTTATATGCTGCTATTCTTACGTTAGAATTATTCAAGTAAGATATCGCACCGTGAAAAGTTTTAATATGTGAATTCAACATCTTCAAACAATATTTGACTATAAGGTTAATAATACGATAAGCGCATCACTGATGTAGCAAGAAGGAATCAACATATGTACTCAACACTAGAGTAAGAATATCCGTGACCCTAGAGTTCGAAGCGGCATTATCTAAAATAATTGAGAATAGTATTGTACCTCTTTTGCTGACTTGCTACCGAAAATTGAATTTTCCAAAATTTGGCACAATTTTTTTTTGAATTTTGCTAAATTATCTCACAACGAATTTGAATTTGCACATCAGAATTTGAAGGGGTTGAGGAATGGATGGGTGTAGAAGGGGGAGTTATGGTGGCTATTTATAGAATTTTTTGGGGGATTTTGAGATTTTTTGTTTGCTATTTTTGAAGTCCCAAATGGTCAGATTTTTTGCAAATCCGAACATTATGGGCCAAACAGGACAAATGAGTCGTGTCGTGCCATGCCGAGCACGGACCATCGCGCCAAAAAGCCCCCAATGGCCATATTTTTCCTAGGTCGTGCCGTGCCAAGCATAGCCCACCGTGTTGGCACGGCCCACAGGCCTCCTATAGGATCAAGGATAACCGACTAGAGGGGGTGAATAGGAGGTTTTTAAACTTTTAAACAATTTAACGAGATAAGTTAATTAACAACTTAGTCTAAACAAGTTATACTTCTAGCTAAGCAATACATGCACAAAGACCAAACTAGAAATATAAATGCGGAAGAGTAAAGACTAGAAATAACCAGAATGAGACAATGATGTTTTCCCGTGGTATCGAAGACTTGCCGGTCTTCACTAGTCCATGTTGAGGGAGCTTGAATCAATCAAGCCGGCTCCACGTATTAAGCCTTTCCTCGATCACTATTGGTTGTTCTTCCTCCACTCCGGAGATGGTGAACACCAAACCACTCACAATTTAGGCGCCGGGCCTCTTCACAATCTTCTTGAAGAGATCACCGTGCAATCACCGCCAAGCCGTCTAGGAGTTTGGCAAAACTCCAAGAGTAACAAATCAAGGACCTTCGCTTGACGACACTCAAGTGCAAGAGGATCAACTAGAATGATGAATGCACTTAAATGAGCTCAACAATCTCCCAATGAGTGAACAAATAAATTTGAGGAGTTGAATGGATGCACAAGGCTCAAAGGATGTTAAATGTGGTCTAGCACCCTGCCATTGAGCAGTTGGGGGGGGGGTATAAATACCACCCACCAACAAATATAACCGTTGGAGAGGAAATCCTCAGAAAACAGCGAATCGCGGTACTACCGCCAAGTAAATGCGGTACTACCGCACTTTACCTACTTGCACAGTAACGGCTAGAAGAGAAGACAATAAATGCACTGACATAGCCGTTATAAATGCAGAGCGGTACTACCGCCACGAACATGTGGTACTACCGCTTTCCCGGTCATACCGCCCGAAGGCAGCGGTACTACCGTTCCACGAGAAAACCCAAACTGCATTGCTTCTGGAAAAAACGTACCGTCGAATAATCGGTACTACCGGGGGTGTGCGGTAGTTCCGCGTTTGAACAGCGGTACTTCCGTTATGAAGGATTACACCGAGACACCCAGAAAACATGTTCTCTGGAAAAAACGTACCGTCACTAAGTCGGTACTACCGGAGGTGTGCGGTAGTTCCGCTTTTCAACAGCGGTACTACCGTTATGAGGGTTTCCACCGAGACCCCCAGAAAACATGTTCTCTGGAAAAAATATACCGTCTTTTATGCGGAACGACCGGGGTGCGGTAGTACCGCACTACAATCCCGGTTGTACCGTTCTCCGATAGTACCGCGTGAACACGCCGGTACTACCGATTATCTAGACAGTGCAACAGATGATTTTCAAAGGAAAAATAATAATTTCATGCATGATCCTAAATTGATCCACAAAGCACATGAATAGCTATCAAGTTACTTGGACATAATCCCTCTTAATAGTACGGTATTTATCCTATAATCCGGTCTTCCAACCATATCTCCTAAGACCGGTAAAAGGTAAAAGATTTTTAATCTACTTGTACCTTGACTTTGAACTAATTTGATCTTCACGATATCCTTTAGCATGCAGCTTCACGATCGTACTTACCATTTGGACTTAACCTTGCAAATACTCAACAAACACATAAGTCCATTTATCACATATCATCATTAATTACCAAAACCAATCTTTAGGGGGCTAGATGCTTTCACCTCCCCCTCCCGGCCTCCCCTTTTCTCCCCTACCGCATGCCCCTATTGGCTGGCCCCTTCACTTGCCGCACGTGGCATTACCGTAGTGCCACCACGCCGCCTCCCCTGCTCCCTCCTAGCCTCCTCTCTCCATGCTAGCCCGCGGCGCCTCCCCCCGTCCCCTCTCCCTCTTCTCCTTCGTGTTGGCCACCGCACCCGCCTCCTCCCTCTTCTCCCTCCGCTCTAGCCGCGGCACTGTCCCCTCCTCCCTTTTCTCTTCTCCCCCTGCGCCGCCTGCGGCCCCGCACCAGCCTCCTCCTCCTCCTCCTCGCTATCACCGTCGCATCGCCGCTCTCTGCCGGTCTACCCTTCGGGCTCCCTCCCCCTCCCCTCTCCACATCAGGCCAGATGAGCCGTGTGAGGCTCGTGTCGTGCCTAACACGGTCTGGCACTGTACGTGCCATGTTGGGCCGACCCACCGTGTGGGATGCCAGTCCAAGCACGGCCTGTGCCTACGTGTCGTCCCGGCCCGCCCGTGTCTGATGTGGCCGTCGTGCCTCGAGCCGACACGCACGCCCATCTCGCCACTCTAACCGGCCACGGTCAAAATTGTCCAAAACCACATAGCTAGTCGAACAATATCCACAACTGATCATCTCATGATTCCAACTGGTCGTCAATTAGTTGAGTCGTAATAAAGGGTATTAAACTTCCTTTAAATATCGGCTATAATTTCATAACCGTTATAGAGGTAGCATCTGACATGTGGGCCCATTTTGACAGAGTTTTTGACCTTTACCGAAAATATTTATCTGGTCAAGAATCCTCGTCAATCTCTAATACCAATATGAGATCAATATAAAATGTTATTGCCTAGACCCCACCAAATAATGCATATAACTTTTTCTTCCATTTAATGTAGCCTCTCAAAGCGGATGTGGTAACTTTTTTAACATCGTTTTAACTGTATAGTAACTTAGCATACGACGCAATTGCACAGCTAGACTCATGAATTGAATAAGCTAGAATGGAATAGGAACATAAACATCTCAGAGTCTTCTGCTTAATTACCATGTCACATGCAAATAGTATGAATATAGACTTGTATCATGGTACCACAATTACCCATATCTAGATCAATCAATATTGTTATAATCTAGATCCACCAAATAAATAGTACATATTTTTTATACCAATTTGTGATGGAGAGAGCAAAAGCGAAAAAATCTAATGCAAAGGCATGCGATCCCAAAAGGAAAAATATGAGAGAGAGAGAGAGAGAGAGAGATGTGATGATGACAACATGTAAGGACAAAGAAAGAAGGAAACGATGAACTACATATAATAAGATCTCTTAAGTAGAACTTCTGAAAAAGTATAATGATTCGGCGAGGAAAAGAAAGGTACATAGGCATCGATCACACTACATTCCTTGTTTCTCTTTGGAACATGCATCAATCGAATTTTTGCCGATACGACACTTTTGCGTCGCGTATTTGTGGATCTGACCACCAGCACGGCATATTTGCAGATATAACATCGTTGGCGCACAACCACCGTGTGCTAGCGTCGGATAGCACAACACGTGGCGTTGGCGCACGACCACCATGTGCTAGCGCCGCCGACGCGTGCCCGCCACCCCCCGCCACCTCAGCCGCTGGCGCATGGTGGCCATGCGCCAGCCCTTTTGGCGCATGGCCACAGTGCGCTAGCCATCTAATTGGCTAATTAATTAGTTAGTTAGTTAGTTAGTTAGTTAGTTAGGAGTTAGTTAGGTCAGTAGGTTAGTTAGTTTTAGACTGAAATTTGTAGAAATTTTAAAATATAGCAAATGAGTCCAAAAAATTATGAAATGTTTTATGGAGCCTCCCGACACCGTGTACTTTCTTGTGTAAATTTTCCATAATTTTATTAGTTAAGAATTTTTATCGCTATTTCGTATAATTGCCGTGTTCGTATGAATCAATAAATGTAGAAAATGAGCTCCAAAAATTGTGAATTTTATTTTGAAGGGTCCTCACGCAGTGGACTTGATTGTGTAATGTTTCAGTAATTTTATATGTGTTCTGGTATTGTCTCAAAAGTTTAGGATTTAAGTCGCGAAAATTTTGATTTTAGGTTTCGAAAATTAGGGTTTCATGATTTCATGTGACTTGGAATGTATAAAAAAAACTACATTGCAACTCCATTGGAGATGTCGATATACAATATCGTGCTGGAGTACACACGTAATAACCAAAATACGCGTACAAATATAGCAAAACAAAATTTGAATACAAATATACCCAAACATAATCGATAACACGGGATATACCAAAGTCTAGATAAGCTTATGCATGAACCGGGATGAAGTAGGAGGGGTGTTATCATATGTAACTCGATCTAATAGGATATTGTTTGTTTATTTCTCGGTTTAGTGTGGATGATTTTTTTTTAATACTGTATTATACGACAGGCTAGATAAGGTTGTGCATGAACGGTAACATCCCTAGTTATGTTACCAAAATAAAATTAAGAAAGTTATTATTTTGTTGGAATTTTTGAAATTTAAAAGAGCTTAATTGCTTTTCTTGAAATTCTTAAATTTTAAAAGTCAAGAATAAAATTTATTAAAGTTTCTTGGATTTTATTGGATTTAAAGTTGAAAAGGAAAATTTATTTAATTTGTTTAGATTTTTTCTAGAATTTTTAAAAGCTTTTTCCTAAGTATTTCGAAGCCAAAATAAATTATCTGCAAAAACTACATCCAAATATAAGTTAGAAATATTTTATTCAAGTCCAAAATGTCTCAGAGGATTTCTGTGAATTTTCTCATAATTTTTGGATTTATTTTGATATTTTCTAAAGCTATTTTGAATTAACATAATTAAATAAATTGCTAAATCATTAAAAATCCCAAACCTTACTTCGGGCCGAATCTCACCCGTCCCATTTCTTTTCCTGCGCGCTCCCTCTCTCACAACCTCACTGACACGCGGGGCCCGCGTGTCAGCCTCATCCACCCGCGCCCGCGCGTTTATAACGCCAACCAATGTCAGCCGTTGGATAAAAAATGAACGGCCTGATCTTGATGGCACGTTCGGACGGTCCGAACATCCCCACTGCTGTGGACCGTCTGATCAAATTTGAACGGCGCGATCCAGTTGGAGGTTCGGCCCGCCCGAACGCGCCTGCAGTTAAGCTCTTTTAAATTTCAAAAATTCCAACAAAATAATAGTTTTCTTAATTTTATTTTGGTAACATAACTTAGGATGTTACAGTTCATGCACAACCTTATCTAGTCTGTCGTATAATACAGTATTAAAGAAAATCATCCACACTAAACCGAGAAATAAACAAACAGTATCCTATTAGATCGAGTTACATATGATAATACCCCTCCTCCTTCATCCCGGTTCATGCATAAGTTTATCTAGACTTTGGTATATCCCGTGTTATACGATTATGTTTGGGTATATTTGTATTCATATTTTGTTTTGCTATATTTGTACGCGTATTTTGGTTATTACGTGTGTACTCCAGCGCCATATTGTATATCGACATCTCCAATGTAGTTGCAATGTAGCTTTTTTTATACATTCCAAGTCACATGAAATCATGAAACCCTAATTTCCGAAACCTAAAATCGGAATTTTCGCGACCTAAATCCTAAATTTTCGAGACAATACCAAAACACATATAAAATTGCCGAAACATTACACAATCAAGTCCACTGCGTGAGGACCCTTCAAAATAAATTCTCAATTTTTTGAGTTCATTTTCTACATTTATTGATTCATACGAATAGGACAATTATACAAAATAGCGATAACAATTCTTAACGAATAAAATTATAGAAAATTTACACAAGCAAGTACACAATGTCGGGAGGCTCCACAAAAAAAATCATAATTTTTGGACTCATTTGCCATATTTTAAAATTCCTACAAATTTCAGCCTAAAACTAACTAACCTAACTAACCTACTGACCTAACTAACTCCTAACTAACTAACTAACTAACTAATTAGCCAATTAGATGGCTGGTGCATGGGCTGGCGCATGGCCACCATGCGCCAGCGGTTGAGGTGGCGGGGGGCGGCGGGGGTGGCGGGCACGCGGCGGCGGTGCTGGCACACGGGGGTCGTGCGTCAACGCCACGTGTCGTGCTATCCGGCACTGGCGCACGGTGGATGTGCGCAGCAATGCTATATCTGCAAATACGTCGCGCTGGTGGTCAAATTCGCAAATACACGACGAAAAAGTGCCGTATCTGCCAAAAATTCGCACCAACCATGCATTTTGCAATACATGACCATATATAACACTTAAGAAAAATACTAGCCTCTAGTCCTTTCCCCTGGGCCATTTTGGTGGCAGTATTAGCTACTGTGGATACGAAAACATCTAAGCTACCCACTAGTTGATATAGAGAGAGCTGTAATATTATACATGCTGATACCGAAGTTATTCAAGCATAATTAATTGGAACAACGAAAATCAAAATGTAGATTTCGACGTTGAATGTATATGCTTCATGTGCTCACTGTTTGTACACGCGAATTAGCAGTATGATTTAGTAGAAAATGTATCATTTGGCTCCCTCTATAAAAACTTTTTGGCTTCGCCACGGTGTACTATACTACAGTACCATAAAGTAAACCAAATGATTCATGTACTGTTTTTAATACATAAATTAAATCATAATTGTGACACTTGCATCTCCAACTAAATATGTTATTGTACTAATTTTCAAGTTGTCATACTGTACCTAATGTTTTTTAAATAAATAAATAAATAAATAAATATATATATATATATAGAGTATAGTACTTAATGCACTTAGTTCCAGCTGCCTGCCATGGATGATACATCGATCCCTTACACGCTGAGAAGTTCAATATATATATGTATAAAGGGTTTTTGAAAGTTCTACTCCAGCCTGGAGAGAAAGAGAAGCCTTGTATTGATTGTTGAGATCCCATGCAGAGTTACACATCACCAAGATTCACACACACAATGCGAAAGAAATACTAGTATAAATCAATGGGAAAAAAAACTAAATGAAAAGAAATGAAACACAGTAGTACTTGGGAAACATATGATCCATAACTAGCTAGCTAGTTGCACGGTATTATGATCAACTGTGAGATACTGTGGTGTACGTTGTTTTTACTGTTGTTTTCGTTTCGTTTTGCACATCTCATCATGTGGATGTTAGCTAGATAGACCTGTTCTCTAGGATCGCAGAGAGGCTCGTCGTGCGCTGCCGCTTGAGCCCACCGCCAGCCGAGCCCCCGGACTCCTCGGCGGCCGACGCCGTGCGCTCCATGACGGCGCGCAGCGCGTCCTGGATGGACGCGAGCGTGTGCTGCGGCGACATGGGCAACTGCGTGGCCTCCTCCTGCTGCTCGTCCCCGTCCGTCCCGGCGCACACGGCGCTGTCGTCCCCAGTGACGACGAGCACGTTCTTGACGCGGCCGCCGAGGGTGGTGATCTCGGCCTTGAGCGCACGCAGGCGGAGCGCCTTGAGCGCGCGGATGAGGTCCGGCAGGAGATCGGTGCGGTCGTCGCAGCAGAGCGACGCGCGCATGACGAGGCGGCCGTCCTCGTCTCTTGACGCGTCGACGGTGAGCTCGTCGGACTCGGTGGGGAGCGGGCTCGCCTCCTCCGTGATCTCCGACGTCTGCCGCTTCAGCTCCTTGACGTGCTGGATCACCTCCGCGAGCAGCGAGGCCTTGTCCGTCTGCACGCACGACAACAAAGGCCGATCAACACATGGAGTAAATCACAAGGGAAGTGGTTAAATTAGTTGCTAATGGGATGAGATCAGAACGGGAGGAATGATGAGAGGGGGAGGATGGGGGTGTGCGCATGCAGGGCAAAAGGGGCCCGTGCGTGCCGTGGCAATGGCATGCATGCCTCCGACTCTCCGAGCGTGGGACTCACTCTCCTCCTCCTACTCCTACTAGGAGCACAAACAGCGCGTAATCAATACAAAATGCTAGTTGCATGGCTTGCTGCTGTTGGTGGTGCTCGCATGCACGCTTCCACAAGCGATCTGTGTTCCTCCTTTTGGTGTTTAGTGGGGCATGTAACCATCACCACACTGCATTTTTTATACTTCTTCCGTTATCACGCCAACATGCGGTCAAATCCGCCCTAGCTATTATATGAGCGGTGCACCACTAGTGGCTAGAGGATGAGTGTGTTAATTAGACTGTTAGCATGTGATTACATATCGTCTAATCTCGCATCAAGAAATCTAACCTTTAATTTCAAGATCAAGTATAGTACAAGTAAAAATGCAAGAGTGACCTTGCATTGCTGTTTTTGTTTTGAAAGATTGGGAAGGTCGATGCAAAGCTAACACAAATTCTATAGTGAGTAGTACAATGAATTAATCTTTAACTAAAACCGGCCTGATCCAGAGTTTACCTCGAGAACGATAATCTAACTGTTTAAAGCCAGAGGAAATAAGCTCAGTGGCATAGGATAACGTGGGTGGTTTGGGTTTGGGATAAGGCTTGCAGGGGATCAGCTGGGGCTCGGATCCTTGGGAGTAGGGCGATAACCAGTGGATCTCTCGAGATGGCCATCCCCTCTTTCTTTTATCTTTGCCGCCGCTGCTCTCTGAGTTATCTGACACGAGCTCGCGTGTTTGTCTCTCCTCGGAGAGGCCAGCAGTAACTCCCGCGTCGCAAGCTTTTTGTTTCCTTCCTGGTCTCTCTTTTCCGCGTCAACTAGGCGGCTCCTCTCCTCTCCCTGTCTCCTAGCTCAACCCTATACACACACCATCGGATGGAGAGCCAACAATGGAGTTCGCGCGCATGCATACATGCATGCATGGGTTTGCGTCGCACTATGCAGATATGTATTGCATGCATAAAATTTATGACGGCCGGTACCTTGGTTGTGTTGGGGAGGAGGCTGCGGAGGCGCGCGAGGTGCGCGTTGATGCGCTCGCGGCGGCGGCGCTCTGCCTCGCTGTGGCTCTTGGACGCGGCCAGCGCCTTGGCGTCCATGATCTCCTGCGCGGTCATCCGCCCAGGTCACCGAAAGGCGACGGCGCGAAGGGCGGCGGCATCATCATCCCGGCGACGGGGGAGCCGTGGTACCCCATGTAGAGCCCGCCGAGGCCGAGCGGGTCAGACGAGGAGGACGCGCCGCCGGAGTGGTCGTGCGCGAACTGGAGCGCGCGCCGCGCGTAGAAGTCGGCAAAGAACGAGGGCGGCGGTGGCGGCTGCGGCGGGAGCGGCGGGAAGAACGGGCCCTGGCCGCCGCCTATGTTGTGGTGGTAGATCGCACCGTGGATTGGCTGCTGCGGCGGTGCGGGAACCGGCGGCGGCCAGCAAAGGATTGGGGGCGGCGCCATGGTCACACTCACGCTCCCCACGCTACTGCTCGCTTCGAACACCATGCCGGCAGCTTCTTGATCACCACAGCCACCTCCTACCTCTTGCTCAGCCACTCCACTCGTCGCGCCACCGCAAGCCCTCGCGTGCAGCTCGAGCTCCTCCTCCTCTTCGTCGACGAGCACCCCGACTTCTTGACGGTGGTAGCGGTGGCGATCTCCATGACCACCCATCGATGCGGAGGAGGAGCTAGCACAGACCGAACCGGATCTACCGATCCTATCTAGCTAATTAAGCAGGTGGTATACGTTTTGCGTGGGAGTGAGATGGATGGATGCTTCTGCTGGTCTCTCTAGGGCTACCTTTTGTATAGGGTGGCATGTGGCAGCATGATGAGCCTTTCGGCCTTTTTGTCTTTGCCCTTATGATCTCGCCCGCGCTCGCAAGAATTATGGCGACCTCCCCCTGATTACACACACCAAAAGGCCTCGCCTTTTCTCGCTAGCTTCGCCCCCGCCGGCCGGGCTCTAGACCTGACCGGCCCTGACCTGGTAGTATTACTTGGCTGCCACGCCTTTCGATGGCCTTGTGGGGGCAAAGGCAAGTAGGGTAATATAATTACTAGGCTGGAGTAATGGAGACTGGAGGAGAAAGGAGTGTGGAAATGGGGCTGATCGATCAGGCCTGGAAGAGGGTAAAAGAGCAGGGAAAGGCAAAAGATTGCATGGAAGGGGAGAGGGACGGCCGGGAGCTTTGTGTATGCATGGATGCCTGAATGCCTCGGTCAAGGTCCATGTTCTGCAGCACCCGCTCACTTTACCAATCCACGCCTCCCCCTCCTGCCTCCCCGAGAGACACAATCATTGTGCCTTGGAAAACACTCCTCGCCTGTTGTGCTGCTGTAATTAAGCAGAGTATATATACACTAATCAATTTGTTACTCCCTAGACCAGCTCAAGATGCGTGGGCGCAGGATTATTGAGGAAACAGGATCCACGCAAACAGCAGGCTAACACCAGTACTAATGCCACCACTCATCTACGCTACGGTTATCGAGATCAAATCTTAGCCCATGATTATAAAGGGGGGCTAGCTAGGTTAAGGTAGGTGGCCGCGCGCGGGGCAAATGAAACGGAATGAGATCCCCGGCCCGGCCGGCGCCATGATGCGTGCGAGGCCCCTGCGTCGACGACACGATCATGCCGCTGGGCTGGGGGAAGGTCGATTTTTAGCGCGGGACGAGGCAAGGGGAGACAAATGGAGCAGCTTCCTACCCCCTGGTACGGTGGTACCGCATTCCTCCCCCTCCCTTCTCGTACGTCGGCACAGTGGCTGTGTGTGCCTGTGGGAGCGCCCGGAGGAAGGCATCAGATCGACCAGCCTGCCTGCGTGAGTTCATGGCCTTGGGCCATGTGCGTCATGCAACGTACGCCGTTGATCGACTACGTGGTGGCGGACAAAGGAATTCGGCGTTGGGTGCACACACATGAAGCAACGTCTTGTATGATTAGTTCAAATGACATATTGTCCAACAGAGCTAAAAATTTGTCCATTAGAAGTTCAAAAAAAACATCAAATAAAAAAACGGAGAAAATAGTTTACTAGCATCTTTTCACATGTCATCACTATAGTAATCAATTTGGAAAATGACTTGTATAGAGTAATCTGAACGTAAGAACAAATGGAAGTTGCTCTATGTACTAATTTAGTATTTCAACTGCATTTCACTATCTATCTATTATATTATTAAAGCGATAAAAAAAGAAGTCACCACGTTCGCTCTCAAGGGCTATAAAATCCCGCGTTAATCGGTTAAAAAAGAGAAACATCTACACCGTTGATTATGGTAGGTCCAAATTACAACGATCTAGATTAAACAAAAGAGTCCATATCAAATACAATATAGAAATAAGAGTCCATTTTAAGTACAACGCAATAATAACTAAAATGTAGAATAAAAAATAAAATAAAATTAGCAATTTAATTTTGATACGAATTACTAAGTAAAAAATTACTAGATAAACATAATTCGGAATGAAATTTTTAAAAAATAGTAATAGGATTAATATACTAATTCCAACAAAAAATAACTGGAATTCAAAATAAAAAAATAAAATAAAATTAGCAAATTGATTTCGATATCGAATTCCAAGCTAAAATCATCCATAATTGTAATATATATATATATATATATATATATATATATATATATATATATATATATATCAATTGGATTAGTATATGAATTCCAACAAAAAATAAAATAAGGATAAAAATAAAATAAAATTTGCACTTTGATTTTCATATGAATTCCAAAGTAAAATAGTTAAATAAATAAAATTCGAAACAAAAAAACAACATCAATTTGATTTCTATACGAATTCCTAAGTAAAATCCTAAATAAACATAACTCGGAATAAAAATTAAACCAAAAATAGCAATTGGATGAGTATACGAATTTCAACAAAAAAAATAAATTGATTTTAGAATAAAAATAAAATAAAATTAGTATTTTGATTTTGATACGAATTCCAAAGCAAAATCTATAAATAGTTGTAATTCGGTATAAATAAATAAATAAAAATTAACAATTGGATTAGTTTATGAATTCCAACAAAAAAAATAATTGAAATTAGGGACAACAACTAAAAGAAATTTTGCTATTTGATTTCCATACAAATTCTGAAGTAAAATCTCTTAATAACTAAAATTTTAAATAAACTAAATATAAGTTATAATGAGGATATCGTGAATGGTGTCGTAAGAGACCATGAAAGAGTGCAATGGCGTCGATTTGTCTTAGAAGAAGACATTGATCCATAAGGAAGTGAATAGTCAAGGTAGCAGCGACGAAGATGAGAACAATTTCATGCTGCTCACCTTAGCTATTCGACAAAGGATAATGTCGTGCTGCTCGCTGGAGCCGTTGAATAAAAAGACCGGAGTCAAAGGAGACAAGTGTTGTGACGACGAATGGTGAGCATCGGTGTTGTTGAAGAAGTCAATGACCAAAGAAACTCGATAATGGAGAAGACATAGCGGAGAGGAGATGAAGCTTTGTATTAAAAACGAGCTATCGACGATATATGATCATCGGGTAGCTAGGAGCATGCCATCATTGGTGAGTGATATGGCGTCACCGACGATGGCAACAAGATTCTCCCTATCGTTAGACAACGACTAAGACGGATATACCGACATCAGTGAAGATGGGAGGTCATCGCAGTTAGTGAGGAAACCACATCGTTGAGTTGGAGTACGTTAAAGAAGAGAAGCGGTCTACACAGGAGAAGAAGACATCGTGCATGTGTATATACATGTATGCATCCTATGAATAGAAGCATGGACGTACAAAAACAAAGGAGCAAAGAGCTCGGAGTAGAGATGGTGCGATGGTTAGGAATAGGCTTGGGGCCACTGGAGAGAGCGCAACGGGTGTCCCGACATGGATCCACGATATTTACACGTATATACATGTAGATGTTACAATGGTTATCATTAAGCGATAATTAGAGAGAAGTAGAAGATAACTATATGGTAGAGTATTGCATTGGAAGGGGTAGTAGCTGAGAGATATCGATCAAGAATTGGGCTTGCTCTTAGAGGTTGAAGCAGAAAAATTATGGTGGGAGAGAAGAAATAGAAAACACACGGTTCGGTGGGGCAACCGACGTAAGAGAAGATAAGTTCAAGGTAGGTCGTCCATGATGTATCGGTGTATACGTGGGCAAAGTACTCTAATATTATGTAAACTAATAAGATAATTTTGTTACACACATAATCAATGTATTGCGTGAGATTAAGAGAGGTACACGTGCATGCAAATATTTTAAAAAAGAGTTAAGGACATGCAGCTACATGATGCATACATAATGAAAAGTGGTTAACTTATTATACTCATGATTTTTTTCATTAAAGCACATACTTCAATTACATTACTTAAGTTGCATTTTCCTTCAAGCTTTTATTGTCATTTTCTAATATTTATGATATCTTAAAAATCTAAATAGCTACAAGATACGTAAATATATTCTGAAGCATCTAAGTTATATCATTTGTCACTACAAACTTTAAAACAAATTTAGTCGCGCATTTGCACCGGCCACCCGCTAGTTAAATCTTAAATTAATAGAAGAGAGGGGGAAATGAATGGATGTGACTTCTGAGGAACGGATCCCTTCCCGTGTCCTCACCACCATGCACACCTGCAAAACCAATGTATTGCCCGCCGCGATGTGTGCACACCAAGGTACATCTAATTTTAGACCGATTAAATTGCATCAAGTTTGCCATGAAAACAAAATCAAAGGACCCAAAGGTTGCCACCATAGCATAGGTTTTCCCCTTCATTCTTTAGGGAGAGGTCTTTTTCCAATTGAAATCGAGCCTTGACTTACTGTGGTTGTGCGTTGGTGAGTGTCGCACCGCCTACTGCTCCGACTGCTCCCACGCCGACTCCATGACATTGCTCCCACGCCGCGCCGCGCTGCAAGCTGCTCCTCCTCTCCGTGCCGCACCATCCTCCTCTCCGCCCCACGCCGGGTGCCGAGCCGCAGGGACTAGGGCTGAAAAAATAGCTCGAGGCTCGTGAGCCTGCTCGAGATCGTCACGGCTTGGCTCGGCTCGGCTCGGGCTCGGTTCGTGAATTTTCGAGCCGAGTCGAGCCCAACTTTTGGCTCGCAAAACTTTCGAGCCAAGCTCGAGTCGGCTCGCGAGCCGCTCAAGCCTGACGACCTTATCTTGTTATTTCCTTCGCTCTGCTTTACTTCCTCCCGAACGCCCCCAAATCCCCAATGGGCCATGGCCTCCTCGTCATCTCCAATTCTCCACCCCGAGTCTTCCTCCATCCACCCGCCGCCTCCCCCTCCCCCACCCCATCTCCACCCGCCAGCGGGGCCTCCCCCATCTCCACCCGTCACCGCCGTCTCCCCCATCTCCACCCGCTAGCCGCTGCCTCCATCCACCTCCTCCAACCGCCGCCCCTCCCCTTCCCCATCTCCACCACGGTGGCGCCCCATCTCCACATGGCAGCCCAGCTCGCCTCGTCCTCCTCACCGACCACCTGGTCCATCCGCTGCCTCCTCCTCACCGGCCAGCTGCTCCATCCGCCTCCTCCTCCTCACTCGCCACTGCCACCTACTCCATCAGCCGCCCCGTCCTCCCCTGGCCGCGTTCTCTTCTCCCTCTGTGCTCCTACCTCCCCCCCGGTGCTCCCCTCGTCCTCCCCTGGTGGCCCTGCCCGTGCTCCACCCGGCCCCGTGATCTCTATGGACGTGGACGTGGGCCATGAAGCTTCGGTTGCCGTCACCGAAGAGGTCGACAAGGTCGAGCCGCTCTACTCCAAGCTCGTCGAGCCTGCTGTTCTTGCGAAGTTGCGATTTCATTCGTTAGGAACTGATGCTTGTTTTGGATCATTGGATGTGCTTGTTTTGGATGAACTGATGCTTGTTGGATGTGCTGGAGGTGGATGAACTAATAGAAATTTTTGTAATGCTTGTTGGATGTACTGGATCAGGATGAACTGATGCATCAACTCCTTCCCTGGCTCGCGAGCCCGTTCGAGCCAACTCGAGCCTTTCTCCGAGCCGAGCCGAGCCGAGCCGTCTTCCTGGCTCGTGCTCAGAACGAGCCGAGCCGAGCCAACTATGCAAACGAGCCTGTCCGAGCTCGGCTTGGCTCGTTTCTAGCCCTAGCAGGGACCAGGTGGGGAGGAGAGGATCAAGGGTTTAGGGCTGGAAATTAGGGAGGAGTTGGAGTATTGGAGATGGAGATGGCTGTAGGTTAGTGAGTGGCGAGGTGGTTATGGGCTGGTGGAGGCATAAGCGGACCGTGGGTTGGACTTCCAAGAGGTGTACACCAAGAAGTACTGCGAATATGGTTCAAATATAAAACTGATCTTTGAATCTTTATTTATTTATTTTTGGTGTACCTGGCACACCGGGCACCCTGGCTCCGCCCATGGCGCACGCTCCAGTTTCAGGGGGTCGAAGAGAAACCGACTGATCGATCCAGGCAAAACGACCGACGAGAGCTCATCATGGCATGGCTCCGGTGCATTCCCTCCTCACTTGTTCGTGCCCGTCTCCTCACAAAAAAGATCCATCACGGCTCTCGCTTCTCTGTTGTATCTTCGCTAGTACGTACTGGCACTGTACTATGGTGTTGTGTGTATTTTATGTTTCGCGCGCGTCTCACGGAAAAGATCCACCCGGCCGGACCGCTGTAGAGTTCCGTTTGCCTCATCTGTGCTTTCCTTTGCGGAAATGGAAAGAGTGATTGGCCAAATTGAAGTTTCAGTCTTCACACCGGACTTCCAAAGTTTCTTTTGCTGGACCATAATTAATTAACGGAATTGCTAAAAAAATTGTCGAATGTTTTTTTTAGAAAAAACAGTTGATTTTTTGACCTTGCGATTTTGCATGAAGATTTGTGCTTTGGCCTACGGGTTCTTCCTCTCCGGCGGCGTCGACGACGAGTTAGGTTGCTGGTTCACTGGATTAGGGTTAGGTTTTACCGTGTTAGGGGTTTGGGTTCACCGGAACACGAATTTGGAGGGAGGCTAGGGTGGCGGGGTGGTGAGGCAGCGGTGGCGTCGCCAGCTGCGGGATCGGATGGGGGCGGTGAAGGTCAACAGGGAAGACAAGAATAAGAGAATATTAGAAGGTGCGTCGGTGGCGGATCAGCCGTCGAAGATGAAAAAGAAGGCGCGTGAGGGAAAAGAGGAGCCGAGAGGCGCGCGTGGGGCGCGGAGAAAGAGGAGGCGGTAACGATAGGGGACGACGGACCTCGCCAGCACACCGGTGAGGCAGCGGGAGGTGGCGGCGCTAGGGTTCGATGGGCAGTGGCGGCACTGGAATCCCTCGATCGATGGAAGAGGTGGGGACTAATATATTAGTACTAAACAGGGGGAGAGGGGAAGCCTTTAGATTCTGATCCAACGGAATTAAAAATCGACTGGTTTTGAGGCTAAAAACAACCGACTTTTTTGTAGACAGTCCCACTAAGTTAATATGCTATATTAAGATTGACCCATTCCTAGCAAATATCCATGTTAGATATGCAGCTTGTGGAATTCGAACCTAGCTTAGACTTAACTAGTTAGACACTTAGGCTGGACATTGGCTGGTCACACAAAATCAGATTAGTTAATAGCTAACAACACCCTCTTGGTAAAGATAAATCAGTAGTAACATATTTTGACCCTTAATTTCCATTGTAACATATTTGTAAATATCTTCCTGTCTGTAAATATAGGTCACCGTTAGATCCATCATTCGTGCGGACAATTAATTTATCGGACTTTACCCACTAACATCTATGAAAGAATATGGATTGTCGACGTGGAAACAATTTCATTATTTTTTTTCTTGAAATACAGTATATATCATGGTCAAAAGTCATGCATTTGAGACTGAAAAGTAAAAAAAAAAAATGATTTAAGTTTAGAAACATTGGGACTAATACATTTTTATTGATATAAACAAACTCGAGACAAAATATCGAATATTAATTCTATACAACGGTATAATTTTTTCGAGGTATGCAATCATTTAAACATTCACAAAGATACCGTGGCCCAAAATTAATTGTAAATGGACCATAGTCTACCATATTGCACTCTATGACACCCAAGGCTAAGGCCCAACAAATTGGCACCCTAGGCCCAAGTGTTTTGGGCCAAGGCACATGTAAAACGCTGTCCTAGCTTCACTCGTATTTGGTAAGATGAGACGTTTTTGGGCATAAGAATAAGTATCAAACCGGGCCGAATCTTTCAATCTACGTCATGCTTGCTCTCTGCGTTTTTGCTAGTGCACAGTCCGAGGCTGCTTCCGGTGTCAGCGGAGGACAGACGGCTTACGATACAACGCCGGGCGCGGCCTGCAGTTGCACTTGCCGGTCTTCTCTTTCGCCAAACTTCGGTGACAAAGCGGATACGGCTAATGCTAAGCCGGATAAGTCGGTCGTCGATTGCGTAACGTATGTAATCTTAGGATTACCTCGCCTATGTCCTATGTGAAGAGGTAGTTCTTACGACATGCTGAATCTCTCTGCATTTTACTCTGATTTCAGATGTTTTACGAGTCGCGAATTGTCAGTTTGTCATTACGTAGCTGGTGAAACGAAAACTTCTCCTCCTAACCATTCCGCCTAAAGTAATGCAACCGCGCAGCCTAGAGTAGACTAGGGCGTTCACTAGCTATTACTGCTAGCATGGAGTAGAATGAATAAAACATCACGGTGTAGACGTCCGATCCTGCCGCGTTTGACCGAGGCAAGGAGCCGAGGGGAAGTAATTAAAAACCGGCTTAGAAGATTCGGCCAAACCGTTCTGCCGCGCTGGTGTCACGTGACCTCCCCGTCCGACGCGCCGGCAGCAGAAACTTCTCTACTCAAATTCACCTCCATTTTTCGTGCAAGTCTTGGTTTTCATAAAGAAGCAAGAAGCTAGCTATTCGTACTAGTAAAGTTAGTCTATCAGGCTATTTTATTCGCAAGGACTAGGTGCATTAATTCGAACTGGCTGTTACACCGGCCATCCTGAGAAGCTACCTACACTACTGTGTAGTACATGATTAGTGGACCTACAATGCATGCCAGGCCGACCCCCGGAGCTAGCTAGCACCAGACATGCATGAACAAGCTGCTTAACTGATGCTTTACTAGAAGAGCAGCCATTAAAGATTTAAAGTGTCTCCATAGAATGCACGCACGTTTCAGTTTCCAAGTTAATGTGGTAGCTCAAATATCATATGTCACACGTTAATTAATTATTAACTACTAGCTAGGTTCTCCCCAGCCTCTACATATATATGTACTGGATGGCCAGATCAAATCAGACTTGAAGACATTTGACCAGCTACCCTGATAAACAAAACCAAACTTGTTCCTTGCCGGATGCACAGGGTCTAGTCGATCGTATGTAATATGTATGCATCGGAGTAGTGTCGTATCGTCCTGCAGGCCCACCGGCTTGTCCACGTAGCGTTAGATCCCCGGTCGCTTCACCACTTTTATACTCGCCGAGTACACCAGTACACCACCACCCACACATTGAACAATTACTCAAGTCCAACCACTGACGCCTCCTCCTGGCTGGCCTCCTCCTCCCGACACTCTCCCAGTCCCTGATCCTCTCCGTTGATGTGCACTCGTACTCCTCGCCACAGCCCTGCCACCGCTTCTGCTACGGCCGGCGAGATCGAGGTTGCGAACCTGCGCTAGTGGTGTAGTGTACGGCCATTGGCCACGCGCGCGAGAGGTATAGCTATGGTCAGTTCCTCTCGGCGGGGAGAGAGGCCGGCGGCCGGTGGGCTGCTCGGGTCGTGGCTCCTCATCGCCGTCCTCGTCTACTCCTCGTTCCTCGGCTCCACCGTCCTCCCGGCCGTCGACGCTGCTCGCACGTCGGCGTTCATGGCCATGGCGCCGCTGCCGATGGCCCCCTCGCCGTCAGAAACTGGCGCGGAGCTGGTGGGGGACAGCAAAAGGAGAGTGCCCACAGGTTCAAACCCTTTGCACAACAGATGAAGCGGCATGCGAGATCAGGACTTTGACATACTGATCACATGTATGAGAAGAGCCGCATGCGGAAACTGCTCTCTTGGTGAGTGAGACACTGTGAGAAAGAGCATGCAGGCAAGGCAACGTGGCAGATCAACACTTGCGATCGAGATCGACATTGGCGCGACTGCCGTAAGCTTCAGATTCTACTTCTTTTCTCCTCCGCATTTTTGACGTGTTGATCTCTTTGGTTAATCTGGGCTCCGAGGAGAAAGGAAGCTGAATGGAAGGGTATACTGGGTTGCGCGTGCATTAGCTGTACGCTCTTCTTGTTTTTAGCATGGCATGCTTGATGCTTCAAATAAAAGCACTCATGTACTCATTTGTTTTTCTCTTATTTCTTTTTCTTCACGAGCAATAAATATATATGTCCATTATGTGCACTGTATGTAACGTTAAGATCGGTCAAGAAGTCGACTTCTATTCCAAAGAGATCGTATGCTATTTTTGCTTCTTAAAAAGAAGAGAAATTTTACTGTACATTCTACCATTAGTATATGATGGTAGTATAAATTAAATTTGACTATTGATTTATTAAGGATATAATAGACTTTTCTTTGTATTTATAATTTTTATGAGGGTATTATGGACTTTTTCAACTAGGGTTGAAAATATTACTCTTGTGGTATGTGATCCTCACATGGACAATTATAATTCTACCCCCTTAGGATTATACTACTTATACTACCAGGTGGAATATAACTAAATTATAACTAATCTGAATCATTGGATTAAAGAGAATTGACAGTCCGTATTAAATTGAGTGTACCGTAAAAGAGTTCTAAAAACAAACAGATCAACAATATGGCCATGTAAGCATCTGCACCTGCCACTTTCAGTTGACTTCTCTAGCAGCAGCGAGTCCATCAAGCGCGGTCTATGTTTTATCTGCCTCCTCATTTTTGTGCTGGAGTTTTACCACAGTGCAAGTTATACGAGTTTATACGACATTTTTAGTTGTTGATTTACCTTGATGTGTTATTCCTATTTCTAGAGTTTATGAATGTCAGTGACATTGGGAGAGGGCCTCTTCGATCTTCCGTGGAGACGAGGGAAGACCGGAAGAGACCTTGTCTGTATGCCTGCAAAACTTGTTCTAGTACCTGTGTACCACACCAACCAGAACAGTCCAAAGCGAGACCTATGGCGTGAGTACGGTGTTTCTTCTTCTTTAACGTGAGTCAGATGGGGTAAAATTCCGAACATAAAAAAAGAAAAGAAATTGTGGCAGTCAAATATTTTTATATTTAACCAACAATATATATAAAAAATACCACGATTGACAACCTGAAATTGGTATCACTAGATACAACATGAAATATAATTTCATAATATAAAATTATTTTTATTAGAAACAACGTATTTTTATAAAAAGTGATGGTCAAAGTGTCATCTTTGAGACTATACCAATATAAAAAAACGACTTACATTTAGAATCAGATGGAGCATAACTTCATCCTTGTTTCAAGTGCATCAATTCCGTTGTTGAACCGGAACCATCTCTGGGATTCACGGGCAAGCTTGGCCTTTTCCTTTTGGAAGCGTACACTCGTGTGCAGCTGCGAGCCTGCGAGAGAGCGCGCGCGGACTTGGTGCAGATTAACGCACAAGACGCCGGAAAAGGTGCCCTCATGTTCTCTCCGTCCCCGTACTATAATCTGCACGAACCACAACGCGTGCATCGCGTTGCATGCGCCCCTATCTTTCACCGGTGGATCAAGTGTACATCCGAGTCATCCCTCCGCGAGCTTAGTTTAATCCAAGGTCAAAATGAACTGGCGTGCATGCGTGCATAGGAGTGCGCACATTTTTGTATTTAAGCACGTACAGATGTGTCGTGTATATATGCATGGATGTAAATGTAAATCTTGACAAGATGGTAAGGACGTGGACTACTCTGACGTGATGTTTTAACAGTGAAACCATAGCAGTATGTATGTACTGCGTAGATGCCAGTACCGGGTACGTTCGCTTACTAGCCTTTAGTGGAATTTTTGGCGGATACGTTCGGTTTACGAATTGTATTTACACTTTTGACCATATACGCACGGTATTTACAAAAATCCTCGCGTCCGCGCTGCTGTGCCGTCACGTCGGGCGCGGGCGCGCGCTCACCCCGCGTCCGCCCCGGTCCCACCACCGCAGCGCGCGGGCGCACGCTCAGCCTGCACCGCGCTTTTTTTCTTTTCATTTTTTTTTTCAAAAAAAATTTAGATTTAGAAATATTTTTTTAAAAAAAAATTGCTACAGTGGTGGGCGCACGCTCACCTGCGCCCATCACTGTAGCATTTCTTTTGTTTTTTTTTTAAAAAAATCATTTATGTTTTTGTTTTTTTTTAAAAAAATCATTTATGCATACTTTTTGTAAGAATTTTTAAATATAGTAAACAGGGTCCAAAAATTATGAAATTTTTTGTGGAGCCTTCTGACACTGTGTACTTGCTTGTGTAATATTTTTAAAATTTTATCTATTATGAATTTTTCTCAAAAATTCATTTAAATATATTGTAAATAGGGTTTCATCATTTCATGTGACTTGGAATGATTTCATGAAATTTTGTCCATTATCCCACCGTCCCTCCTCCCTACTCCGCACATCTGTCGCCTCGTCCAGAAATTTCGGCGCCAAATCTGACGAAATTCCCGGCGCCAACGCCGCGACTCCTTCTCCGCTCGGCTATAAATACCGAACTCTGGCACTCGCTCGTCGCTCAGCCTTGATTGATTACTTCCCCCGAATGACTGATTGATTACTTCCTCCGAAGGACAGGTAATTTGTGCTATGCTTTTGCCGTTATTATCGTAGTCATAATTAGTCAGTCTTAGTCAGCTAGTCGTAATTAGATAGTTTAGGGGTAATTAATTAGTCGTAATTAGTTAGTTTAGTAGTAATGAATTAATTTAGTGGTAATTAACTTTGTTAGTCGTATGTAGAAAAATGTTATGGCTTAAATTGGATACTTATCTTCTCTTAATTTAAAAAAAATTTAGATGTGTTTCATGAACACCTACGCTGAGAAGGAGGGGGGTTTCTGTGCGGAGTTGTGGTGCATACTTTAAGGTTTGGGCTACGTCCACCGACCAGAGTATCATGGCTTCACTATCAACAAGTACAGCAAGGAAATGTGGCGCGTCAAGGTCACCGTCTACTCGAAGAGCCATCTACGAGGAGACATATCCTACCACTTCACAGTAGAGAGGGAGCCAGACAAGCTCGGGATGCAAGATGAAACCCTAATGTAGATACTATTTTTTTAATATTGCATCGCACCACAGGCTGGATAAGCTTGTATATAAACCAAATAGGAGAAATATATGGCGTGCAGATCATATAACGATGTACCGTAGCCTTCGAAACGCACACGAGTCGGAGGTTACGGTACATCGTTATATGATTTGCATGTCACGTATTTTCCTCAGTTGGTTCATGTACAAGTTTATCTAGCCTGTGGTACAATACAGTATTAAAGAATATCATCCAATACAGTGATGATATTGGATACAGTATTAAAGAATATCATCCAATGCAGTGATGATATTGGATTGCCGTTGGGATGTTGTACGAGAGTGACAATTGTTCTTCATTCCTTCAGACATCTCCAATGAAGTTGCAATGCAGCGTATTTTGGTTGTTATATGTGTTGTCATATTGTATATCGACATCTCCAATGGAGTTGCAATGCAGTGTTTTTTCTATACATTTCAAGTCACATGAAATGATGAAACCCTATTTACAATATACTTAAATGATTTTTTGAGAAAAATTCATAATAGATAAAATTTTGAAAATATTACACAAGTAAGTACACAGTGTCCGAAGGCTCCACAAAAAATTTCATAATTTTTGGACCCTTTTTACTATATTTAAAAATTCTTACAACAAATATGCATAAATGATTTTTTTAAAAAATAAAAACATAAATGATTTTTTTTAAAAAAACAAAAGAAATGCTACAGTGGTGGGTGCAGGGTGAGCGTGTGCCCACCACTATAGCAAATTTTTTTTTAAAAAAATGTTTCTACATTTAATTTTTTTTTGAAAAAACGAAAAAAGAAGAAAAAAAGCGTGGCGCAGTCGAAGTCTTGCTCACGCATTGTTATTGTGGGACCGGGCGGACGCGGGGTGAGCGCCGCCGCGCCTAACGTGTGGCGGCACACAGCATGCGCAGGTGACCGTGGCGCGCTGCTATTTTTGCAAATACCGTGCGCGCATGATCAGAAGTGTAAATACGATTCGTAAATTGGTCGTATCCGCCAAAAACTCCCTTTAGTGAAGGTGCCAAGATTTGACCGTGGTCTCTCGAGATAAGAGTAACAAAACAGCATTGTTTCGGCCGGCAGTATTAGATTTTGTAGAGGTCGATCAGGTCGCCCCAGTCTTTTTTTTTTCGGTAGAAGACGCATACGCACTGTGACACATCACCACACGTACACACGAAGTCTATTCTTTTAGTATACGTCTAAAAAGACGAAGATCGGAGATAAATCAGTGGCTTCATAAAATTCTTATTAAAATGCACTCGTTTGTGTGTAAATGCGGGTAGCAGGTCGCCTCGGGTTAACTCAACGTGAGTTGCATGCATGCAATGTTGTTAGAATCGTGATCCTAAATTAGATCGGAGGTTATTCCGCAGGATCGCGAATCGTATGATCAATGTAGAATATAATATCCTATCTGATTCTGCCAAAAAAATATTTTTAAAATCTACCTTTGTATTTTAACATTTCTACATTGATAAAACTATACTTTTAAATGTAGTACAAAGGAAGTATCATTCGTTATTTATGCAAATTATAATAGACACAAAGAAATAAAAAGTAAATGTTTATAATGAAAAGGACATATGCAAATAATTATTTATAATAAATAACTAGAATCGGTATGATCAAGTAGAATCAGATCATTTCAGTCAATCTGGGTCGCATAAATCGTAATAATTTTTTGATCAATAAAATTTTGATCACGATCCTACATGTTTTTTTTTGGTTAGAATCCTAATAATATTTAGATTCTACCTAGGATCACATCGGTTCAGTTAATATGAGTCGTAGAAATGTAGGATCGTATGGCTAGAATCAAGATTATGAACCTTACATGCATGTATACATTACAGTTTTGGTTGACTTATGTATACTAGTACAAAGGAAGAACACACTCCTATTAGTACTATCTCCGATTTCAAATGTAAGTCATTTTAAAATCTTTGCAAATCAAACAATTTTAGTTTTGACCATAAATATATAAAAAAACTATACTAAGATCGTCAAAATCAAATTGATATTACTAGATCCATCATGAAATATACTTTCATAGTATATACTTATTCTGACTTGAAATAACATGCTTTCATAGAAATTGTTGATCAAAATGTTACATTAAAAACAGTGTTGTCAATATAAAAAACAACTAAGGGCATGTACAATGGTATAGACAGCTACTGTCTATAACAACCATCCACGTCACTTATAGACAGCACTAAAGACAGCTCATACAATGGGTTGTCTTTTTAGTTGTCTATATAGATCACACAATCATTTAATGCTTTCATGGATCTAAAAAATCCTATGTGGTAAAGCCGTCGATAGTTTCTTGGGTTTGATGCTGCAGTCGACTATGAAACTATAGACAGCAACTTTCCCTTTCTTCACTCTCTTTCCTCCACATCATCAAAAATCCTATGTGGTAATGCTTATAGACAGCTTACATCATCCCATTGTACATGGCCTAATATTTGGTACGAGAGGAGCATACTCAAGACGTCATCGAGTCATAAATAAATCTGCGATCCAGGCCAGCTGCTTAGTTAGCCAGATCAGCTTAGTTTAGTTTAGTGTGAGGGGAAATAAATGTCATAGAAGTCCGGCCCTTCTCTCTCGTCTTAATTAAGCCATGCGAAGCTTGAAAAGCTTCTGGTCACGCAGCTCAAGAGATTCCACCAGTCTCTCCATGGCCCGCGCGCGCGCGTGGGCGCGAGGAGTCGGGCATGCAACCCAGCGCCGACCGGTGCCTGGGTCGCCACGGTTTTCCGGGCCTTGTTTATCGCTCCGAAGGCGTTGAATGTTTGCTGCCTCCATTAATGGTCACGTGAGGTGGAAGCCACTCGCGCAACCGCATCGGCTGCTCCCGCTGCGCCGCTGCTCGATGGACCGGTCAGCTGAGACCCCGAAAGGTCAAATTAACCGCGTGCGCTGAAAGTACTATGGGTTGGATTTGATCCCTCTCTGCTGGATGACTTGGATCGGTAGCCACTGCTCGCTCAGGCGCCGGTGTTCTAAGAGGGAGCTTTATAGCGGGCCAGTTTGCAGTAACAACGTAAATATTCCGTAAGTTGGAAAATAACATCAGTGACGCACGTACGTACTGTGGTCCGGATTCACGTGTAGTTTCTAATTTATACGTCTGTGTAACGTTGCCGAGCAATCTTTTTTCTTTATAATGGCTCACTCCAGTATTGGAGTCCTATTAGCTCGTCCAAATAGCGTACTGAACTCCATCATTTCGGCTCGTCTGGCCTGGTTACGTTGGTCCATATGACATGCACGGTATGAGCATATAGCAGTGGTGTAGTAGGTAATCTACTACTAGATCACATATTCAATTGCCGAGTCGCCAAATTCGGTGCTAGTAAGAGCGAGCTAAGTTAACAACACTCGTGCGTGTCTCATTTATTAGGATTTTTTTTAAACGGGAGGCGACGTGTTCGTCGCAAGTAAAACATTGGTGGTGACTTCGTCATTTCTACATCAAACTCCGCTCATCCAGTCATCCGTAAACGTTATGTGTGTGATGTGTACGTGTGTGTGGGCATCTATGTACCGATTGATTCGGAAAAAAAAAAGTTAACAACACTCGAACCACTGACATCCGTGATAGTGTAAACCACCGCCTCCCACGCCTCCGGGTGGGTTATACCAACGATAAAACCAATGTGGGCTTACCGGAGCCGAGTTTGTCAGTATGGTAGTATGTCTGGGCCCGTACGACCCACTGATGCTTGATAGGCTGGGAGCCCTCCGAGTCCGCTCTCAGGGATGACATAGGCCT
Organism: Ampelocalamus luodianensis; assembly: GCA_036346255.1. NCBI lineage: Eukaryota > Viridiplantae > Streptophyta > Magnoliopsida > Poales > Poaceae > Ampelocalamus > Ampelocalamus luodianensis. The sequence goes on along the minus strand of CM070622.1, from coordinate 15,905,070 downwards.
AAGGCCCATCTAGGCCCGCCTATCACACGACTCCTCGTCGATCCTCCCGAGTCCCGACCGAACCAGCCATCCCAAACACCCGGTCCCCCTCCTCTTGCTGTTCCTCCTCCCTCTCCTGCCGTTGTCTGCCTCGTAGCTGGCGGCCGAGGACGACGCGGCGGTGGCGAGGTCGGCCTTCCCCATGGAAGGCGACGTGGCCTGGGTGGTGCAGGTCAGCGACCTCCACATCAGCGCCTACTACCCGGACCGCGCCGCCGACCTCGCGCGCCTCCTTGGCCCCGCACTTCGCGCCATCCGCCCCCACCTCCTCCTCGTCACCGGCGACATCACCGGTGCGCCCTCTCCTCCTATCTCCCTTAATCTGAATTTGCTGTGTGAAGCGTTACAGCTATCGTAATTTGTGCTCCAACTCCCTAACCGCACACGAATTGTTACCTTGCGCAGCAATTTTTCATAGTTGTATTGTGTGGTAAGGAACAGGGCTGAGAAATCTACAGTTTCTATTACGATGCTAATATAAAGAGAGTGATCAGTAGTATGATTATATGTAGGAAGTACATACGAAATAACCTGTGCAAATGCCCTTTACAACAAATAGATGAGAGCTCGATTAGCTATGGACTAATAGACTATGATATGATTGCAGCATGAACTTCCCCCATAAGCTATGGTATGATCACAGCATAAACTTTCCCTTACAGTACTGTTATTAAATACATATATATGTATTCATGAATTTCTCCGATTTAGGACATGATGGCACTAACAGGAAAGCAATATCATTTTCTGTTGGTCCTAATGTAAAGCGAAGAAAAATTAGACTCCCCTCAGAACATTAATGTAAGATAGGCAGATTGAATTCATATTTTTGACAGCTCTGTGAATCTTAAAGGCCCATGTATCTAATTAAAATGTATGTCTAAAAGACCAAGTGGTACAGGAACTCTAGTTCATGCCATGAGATTTTGGCAATAATTTCCATTAGTTGGTAGGAAAATGATTCTGAAGGATACAAATTGACAAAAGGTGAATCAAGAATATTTGAAACATACTGAACTGGCCTAACATCCAGAAACTTATTGTACACGATATAAATTTTGGAACAACTCTAGGAGTTACTAGCACTATAGCTTTTGAGAGAGCCAAGTTCAGTTTGTTTCATGCTGACCAACTGTGTGAAGAATATGGTTCTGACATTGGTGCATAGACCATTAAATTCGCCAATAGCATATCCACTAGCAGCATAGATGAAAGCTGTCTTGTTACAATAAAAGGAGATAAATCCCTAGTCACCTCAGACTCAGAGACTCAGAAACATGGATGGCGATACCTTGTATATATTGTTGGTTAAGCTCAATAGAAAATGACTACTCGGATTTGGTGAAAATTTAAATATTGGAAAGTTGAACTGATATTGAATTGTTGGCCTATTGAAAGGTTTCTGTTGGATAATGTCCTTTTTTTGTATCTGGTTATAAGAACACTTTTTGTCACACGAAGTACATGCCTACATGTAGATATAAAAAGCCCTGATAAGAATAATAAGGAAATGGAATAAGCACACGTGTGGTTAATGTGATTGACCGCCGCAGCTGTTCTTGTAGTTTTACGAACACTTCCATGATTATATTATAACTTCCATTTTTCCCCTTGGCATGTTAATAAGATGCGAAGAATAGGAGAAAAACTACCTCAAGACAGGATGAAGACGAATGGATTACATACAAGAAAACTCTTGATGCAATTGTTGGAAGGGGTGGTATTGATAAGAGCCGGATATTTGATATTAGAGGCAATCATGATACATATGGAGTTCCCTATAGAGGAGACAAATTGGGGCTCTTTTCAACTTACAGTGTTAACTCACAGCTTGACCGATTAAGCATCATCAGTAGCATCTTGCTTCAGGTATGCTTTTTCGCTTTGTCAGATCTCCTTGTTAAGCATCATCAACTTTATTCAAGGTGGTTGTGTTGTAAGTTACTGTTCATCGTTCTTGTGACATATTCTCCCTGCTTATTTCAAGGTGCAAATTCTAACATATTTGCTGGTAGAGCTTACATGTTAAACATTGTTGACTAGTAATCTAGCACTACAATAGAGCCTTGCAAATGATTATGCATAAAATAACAGCACCTTTGTCTTGACTTTTTTGGTTAACTGGTACAACAAGAACTAATGACCCAATGTTAATACTACTCTTGTGTGAATTGAATTATAAAGTTGGGTTGCCTAGTCCAAAGTCCAAACATACGCAACTTCCATGTTTCAAAGACATGCAGATGAAACCTGTAGTACAATGCGTACTCTCTCTCTCTCTGTCCAGTGGCATACCTTTTGATGTAGGTGGAACAAACCAGCTTTCACAACAGCAAACAGATCTCGCTAACTATTACTGACCATCAATAATAAGTTACAAAATATGGCATAAATATAGGAGTACAATGATGCAGAGTGCTATACTAATGCACTTGGCACCTTTCTGATTCAATTACAGACTTGAAGTAGACATTGGTGACACACAAAAAGGCTATAGTCTGCAGTACATTGGAACAAATTCATCGGCCTGCATCAACTTATGATAGTAGTTAATGTAGACATCAACTTAAGGCTAATCTCTAACTTAAACATGAACCCTAGCTCCAAATCATGAACACTACATGAACATTAGAGCGGAAGCGTGATTGACATACCCGAACCTGAAGACGCCATGAAAGGTTGTAGATCGGTCGAAGTAGAGTCGTCGGAAGTTGCAGAAGAGGTCGAGGACAAGGGCGGCGATGTCGCGGTGACGACGGGGCCTCCGGTCTTCGCTCACCTTAGCACTCGTAAGAGATCGGGTCTGTAGGGACGTTCGTAGCCTAAAACCACACACGGTGTAAAGGTCTGCCGAGTCCTCTTGATTGTTATAGCGCTGGGCAAACGGGACCGAAACCAAGGATCGTTGGTTGCGCCCCCGATCAGGGCGCGAAGTGGAGACGTAGCTCCCCTGGAATCTCGGAATCCAGTTAGCCGAGATCAACCCAACATTCTCCCCTTTGATCGTAAGGCTAACATCATAAGCCTATTCTCAAAAAACAGTATACCAAGATAATGCATCGCATGGCCAATGAAGTGTCATACAACCTCAGTATTTATAGTGTACTATCTCATCTTAAAATGGATATACATTATACTTAATGGGAATTGGTTTACTTTAAGGTCTTTTTATCCAGAATCAGAGGCTTTCCAATAAACCCATGCCGGCAACATGATCACGAAAAATATTGGGTGGTAAGCCTTTAGTAAGCGGATCCGCAAGCATTGACTTAGTACTAATGTGCTTGATACTAATAGTTTGATCCTGGATTCTATCTTTCACAACATGATTGATAATGTCAATGTGTTTGGCAGCACCACTTGACTTGTTGTTACTCGCATAAAAGACTGCGGGTTTGTTATCGCAGTATAAGGTGAGTGGTTTAGAGATGCTGTCTACCACTCTAAGTCCCGGGATAAAGTTCTTAAGCCATACAGCCTGCCCGGTGGCCTCATAACATGCCACAAACTCAGCTTGCATCGTTGAAGATGCCGTAAGGGTTTGTTTGGAGCTTTTCCATGAAATAGCTCCCTGAGCGAGTGTGAAGATATAACCTGACGTGGATTTCTTAGTATCAACACATCCCGCAAAATCTGAATCTGAATAACCAACAACTTTAAGGTTATCAGAATTCTTATATGTGAGCATGAAATGCTTAGTAGCTTGCATATAGCGCAAGACTTTATTAATGGCCTTCTAGTGGTCTGGTCCTGGATTTGACTGATATATGCCAAGCATCCCGGTTACAAAAGCTAAATCAGGGTGTGTACATAGTTGAGCATACATAATGCTTCCGACAGCTGAAGCATAAGGAACCGACTTCATCTGATCAGTTTCATATTGGTTCCTTGGACATTGAAATGTTCCAAACTTATCGCTCTTAACAATAGGAGCAGGCGAGCCAGAGCACTTATGCATATTGTATTTCTTCAGTACTCTGTTAACGTATGCCTTCTGAGATAAACCTAATATTCGTTTGGACCTATCTCGGTGAATCTCAATGCCAAGAACGTAAGAGGCATCACCAAGATCCTTCATATCAAAATTAGATGAAAGAAATATCTTGGTCTCAAGCGACATATCCTTATCTTCTTTGGTCAATAAGATATCATCCACATAAAGCACTAAGATGGTGAATTTACTCCTCTTGAACTTAACATATATGCAGTTATCAACTTTATTTTCCTTAAAACCAAAATTCCTTATTATCTTATCGAATTTGAGATACCACTGCCTCGACGCTTGTTTCAGGCCATAAATTGATTTCTTAAGTCGACATCCCATATGCTCCTTGCCTTCCACGACAAAACCTTCCGGTTGAGCCATGTAAACATTTTCTTGCAAGTCGCCATTAAAAAATGTCGTTTTAACATCCATCTGATGCAGCTCTAAATCATAATAAGCTACAAGTGTCATTACGATTCTGAATGAATCCTTAGTTGAGACAGGAGAAAATGTGTCATTATAGTCAATCCCCTCTCTTTGTGAGAAGCCTTTTGCTACAAGGTTTGCTTTGAACCTTTCGATATTTCTCTTAGAGTCATGCTTGGTTTTGTAGACCCATTTACAGTTTACTGTTTTGATTCCGTCAGGAATTTCTACTAGGTCCCATATATCATTAGTGCTCATAGACTTCAGTTCATCCTTCATGGCATCAAGCCACATAGAAGAATGTTCACTCATCATGGCCTCCTTATAAGAGGTGGGATCATCTACCTTCCTTATATTATTAATATCCTCATTCATATATACAACATAATCATTTGGGATGACAAATCTTCTCTCCCGCTGTGATATTCTAATAGGTTCATTAGCTATTACAGGAGACTGCTGAGGCTCATCATTAGGTGCAACATTAGGAATTTGAGACCTCAACGTGAGGTGCAACAACGTATTTTCTCTGGAGGTGCAACCATCGAGGCACATGAATAAAGGTCTCGGGATAAGCGGTGAAGGAACATAAACCCGCTTCTCCTCAAGATCTATTTTCCTGGGCTCCAGCTCCTCATTATTCTCTAAGAACACAGCGTGCCTTGTTTCTACAAACTTAGTTATCCTATCAGGACAGTAAAAACGATACCATTTGGATCTTTCAGGGTACCCAATAAAATGACAACTTACTGTTTTAGGGTCTAATTTCCCAATATGTGGATTAAATATCTTAGTTTCAAACACGACAACCCCACACTCGTAAATATTTCATACTGGTTTCTCGGTCCATAATTCATAAGGTGTCTTAGGCAACGATTTCGGGAACCCGATTAAGAATATGTGCGTTGTCTTTAGTGCTTCTATCCACAAACTAATTGGTAAACTAGAGTGGTGAGCATGCTCGTATCATATCCATAATTATACGATTGCGTCTCTCATTACTCCATTCACTGAGGTTCACGGCATAGAATCTTGGGCAACAATGCTATTTTCTTGAAGAAACTTAGCGAAAGGGCAGAATTTGCCCATAAGAGGCATGTCTTCCATAATATTCTCCCCACGATCCGATCTTACCACTTTAATTCTTAGGTTGTGCTGATTTTCAACTTGACCTTAAATATCTTAAATTTGTCAAGTGACTCGGATCGGTCTTTAATGGGAAATATATAACCATAACGGAGAAATCATCGATAAATGTGATGAAAGAATCAAAACCATCCACTTGATGTCACGGAAAGGACCACAAATATCGGTATGAATTAATTTTAAGAGTCCTGTGCTGCGAGTAGCTTCATTCTTTATTTGTTTCACATATTTTCCTTTAATGCAATCAATGCAGTGGTCTCAGTCAGAGAAATCTAATGGGTGGAGGATCTCTTCCTTAATGAGGCGCTCCATTCTCCCCTTGAAATGTGACCTAAGCAGCGGTGCCACAATTTGAAGAAGTCTCATTATTCTTTTTACCCTTAGCATCACACACATTCAAGGATACAGGAGATTCATTAAGGGAAAGCATATAGAGTTTGTCTCGTCTAAAAGCAAGACCAATATCATTAGAATTAAACGTAATAATACATTTATTATCACCAAAAATACACTTAAAACCTTCATCGTTCAACAAAGAAACTGAAATCAAATTCCTCATAATAGAAGGAACATAAACTACATTATTGAGACGAAGCCTCCGGTCTTCGCTCACCTTAGCACTCGTAAGAGATCGGGTCTGTAGGGACGTTCGTAGCCTAAAACCACACACGGTGTAAAGGTCTGCCGAGTCCTCTTGATTGTTATAGCGCTGGGCGAACGGGACCGAAACCAAGGATCGTTGGTTGCGCCCCCGATCTGGGCGCGAAGTGGAGACATAGCTCTCCTGGAATCTCGGAATCCAGTTAGCCGAGATCAACTCAACAGTTAAATCACGAAACAAACTCTCATTTATCTCAAGCAATTATTGTGATTGTTCAGAATCAAATGATTCACAGTATTTATACCTTATAATTTATTTCGACCACCTGGCACATATAGAAAGCTAATCGGGTCACAACAATACTAGAGAGAAGTGCTTCAGTTGAATTGTCGAATGCCAGTTTTGAAATGAATTTCTGGGACTAGTTGTGCATAATGCATTCTCATGATTACACATCTATGTTATCCCACTTACAATTCTGGAACTGAATTTTTTCCTAAAAGGTACTATTAGGGAGATAGAAGTTATCTCTTCCTGGGCATAGATGATGCAATGAGTGTTGGCATTCGTTTTCCTGCCAATTTATTTGGTCATCCTACTGACAAGAGGATAGAACCAGTTAATTCAGAACTACAATACTGGACCAATCATTCCAATGTTCCGATTACAAAAGTTGTTTTTGAACACTCCCTTATGTCATTCACTACTTCATCTGAAAAAGGACAATGTTGTAGCAACAGAACTAGACACCTAGACTTCACCTGCCGCGCTGATCCTGTCCAGGATGTTTGCAACAACCTCCTTGGATTGCCGAAGCAGCATGATGCTCTTCTTGAGGCGTTCACGCGCTTGATGCCGGTGCCGGGCGACGGCGCGAGTATCCGCTCCACCCCGGCCATCTTGTTGCCCAAGAGCTCGTCGGAGAGCTCCGCCTCAAGGTCGTTCTCCACAAGCCGCTTGACGCCACAAAGGACGTGCAGCGCCAGCCCGTCGACAAGCCGGAGCGCGATGCTCTTCCAGTACGCGGTCAGGCGCGCCCAAAGGTCTAACGCCTGCCCAGCTAAAGTCAGCATGTGCCCTCAGATGCGACACGTCCACTTCTCCAAAGTCTTTCAGGTCAGCTTCCATAAACTTTTCATGTCCTTTCATGATCTTGGCCCAAGTCTTCATGTAGTCCGGGTTCGCCGTGTAGTTGGCCACCAGTTCCGTCTCGATCAGCTCCTTGACATGCTGCGCCGATCGCTCCCGCGCCTTCTCCGTCAGGCTATGGACTGCGCGGCGGCAGGACGACTGCACCTGGGGGAAGTTGTCCGAGTGCTGCAACAGTATCTTCACCACTAGGTCCTCCACGTACTCCCAGACCTTGTCGACGAGGTCGTGCGGCAATTGCATGATGGTCTCGACCTCCTTCTTGAGCATGACGAGGAAGACCGATCCTGGCAGGAAGTTCGGAAGATTGATGCCCTTGGTCTCCTCCAGGACACGCACCTCCTCCATCAGAAACAGATAGTCGCTGCGCATCAGGCATTGCGCAGGCAGCTTCCATGCGTATTCATTTAGGGTGTATTTGGTTGCCTGCATGGGTTAGTTCGCATGAGTAAATGCAAGTTTTTAGGTGTTTGGTTGACTGGTTGGGTAGATGAGCGTAACTGAGTGGATACAAGATTCCCTCTCGGGCATGCACTGGATTCGAGCTTCCCTCCTCAGCAGCATGCAAGCTGGCCAGTGCTCGTGAGTCCAACAGAAACAGACAATCAAACAACCCATCATTGCATCCACTCAGCCTGGTTAGGTTCAGCCTGAATGACACATTCGAGCCAGGCTGGGGACATGTAGGCAATTAAACACACCCTTAGCATCTGAGCGATGCGCGCCGTGCCATGGAAATGGCTGTCGTCAGGGTACTCGTCGAACTCACCCCTCACGAGTATCTTCTCCAGGGAAGCGCAGACCTGCCTGACGATGTGGAAGAACGCCCTCACCGCGTCGGCAACGTTATTGAGATCGGGTGGCATCTGGCCGAGCTCGGCACTGCTGCGGGCTGCTGCTGAGGCGGTCATTGATTTGCTTGACGATGTCCGGTAGGCACTTGGCGATGATTGTCGCCTGTATCTGCATGAGCCGCTGCGCGAGCACCGGGATACCCACCATGGACTTGTCGATCTTGGACAGGAGCGGGTGATACTTAAAACAGGCGCCGCTCCTCGACGCGCGCCTGGTCGTAACTCGTACGTCTCCTCGCCGATGCGGTTGCGGACGCAGACGTACCCGAGGCCAATGTTCACGTCGTCCATGGTGATCTTCTCGAGCAGGCCCTCGGGGATCCTGTCGGCTTTGGTGACCACGGCGAGCGTGCGCTCGCCGGTGCGGTCCACCTGCTAGACATGCGGATGGACTGGTCGCCGACGATGACGATATTTGGCAGCTGGATGCCCTCCTGCGTCACCTTGAGGTGGCGCAGCCGGTCGACGGCGTCGAGGTGCGGGCGGATCCGGTCGTTGTACGAGGCCGCGATGGCGCTCGCGGTGACGGCGCTGGCCGCGACCTTGGCATCGTCATCCGCGTCCTTGGCTTGCTTGCACCCCATTGGAAGCTTCTTACATGTTTGGAGGCTTGGAGCTAGGGCGGTGTGGTGGATAGGAGCGTGCTGTGAGCCTGTGAGCGTGAGAGGCTACCGACTACGGGCTTATTATGCGACGTGCGACGCGAGGCAGGTGAAGGGGCGGGGCAAGCTCCTAGCACGGCGTCGGAACTCGGAAGGCGAAGGGATTTGCACGTGTGGGGAGTTGGCATGCCGCGGCTATCTAGGGTGCGCAATGTGTGAAATTTGGGCCTCTCGAGCATAGATCAGGCTGAGTCCAACCTCTAAAGTCACAACAGAGGGGTGTCCGTGCCAGGGAAGCACGGATTGGTGAAAATTTTGATTAAAAAATTATTTTTGATACTATTTGAAACTTTTAAAAATATATTTTTTTGGATTTTTATTCCTTTTTTCTACCTCGCACTCACAGCTTCAAATGTATTGTATTATCACATGTATTAGAAAAAATTCATAAATTTTTCACATGAAATTACGGTGCAGCACAACACACGTAGCTTCAAATATGGGTGTCAACCGTCGCCATCACTACCCTTCGCAGCCCTTGGCAGGGTTAACGATTTCGTTCATTTCATCCCCATCCGAAAGAAATTCAATTCGTTCAAATTTTTTTGGTTTGTTTGAATTTGGAGGGAATTTAGAGGGTTAAAACCGTAAGCACTAGTAGGGAAACATGAAACCAAAGATAGCTTGGTGGCAAGTCCTCCCTGCTGGTTTCCACGAGACCAAGGATCAAATCCCACTGAAGGCATTAATTTTTGTGATTATTTTAAATTTTAAATTCAAATTTGATTCAAACCAGTTTGAAAACCCTCTGAAATTTCAGTGATTTCGGTTGTTTCGCCCCCAAACGAATTTTTTCAAAACGAAATTATGAAACCTGGCCCTCGGTGGCTCAGTGAGTCGATGAGCAATTCATGTGAAATACTATTTGATGACACGACGGCTGCGAAGGGTGGCAATGACGACAATTGATACCCATATTTGAAGCTGTGTGTACTGTGCTGCGCTATGATTTTATGTGAAAAATTCGTGAATTTTTTCTGGTACATGTGATAATACATTTGAAGCTGCAAGTGCAAGGTAAAAAAAAAGAATAAAAATATATGTATGAAAGTTTCAAATAACACCAAATAGTGTCAAAAATAAATTTTTAATCAAATTTTTTACTCCCTCTGCGTGGGGAGTCCGGTCCCCTGGAGCACGGTGGACAGGGGCGGATTTACAGTACCCCACTGGGGTGCACAGGACACCGGGTCAAAAAATTATTATTTTTATATATATAGCTATGTATATATAGTATGAACACCTCTAACCCAAGATAAGAGAACACCCTAAGCCACAGGGGCGGAGCTAGAAATTACATATGGGAGTGCACACCTCTCGGTTCCCGCGCCACGTGCCGCCGAACGTCCTCCCACGCTACGTGCTGCCCTCCCGCGTCCCTAGGTTTAAGTTCTATAGGGTTGAGCTAGCTAGTAGGGTGTAGAACAACGAATTAAGAAACTAATAACTAGCATAGTTCCTACTGTAATACATGTATTTATATGTGAAAGTAGAGATGTAACAAATACATGTATTTATATGTGAAAGTAGATATGTATTTGTTACATAATTCTAATGTGTGTGATTGAAAATACAATTATATTTATTGTACAACTGTAATAGCTCTAAACATGTATCATGTATGTATAGCAAGTTTTTATATATATATATATATATATATATATATATATATATATATATATAAATCACTGATTAGCATGATAATTTCCAACCATTTAGAGCGAATATTTTACCTTTTCTTTTCTTTATAGCAAGCATGCATGCTCAATTGCTGCTAGCTACTAGCTCGTGCTCAGCTCAGTGCTGCTAGCTACTAGCTCATGTATGTATAGCAGGCCTGCATACTCAATTGCTGCTAGCTACTAGCTCATGCTCAGCTCAGTGTTGTGCCAAGCCCTAGCTAGCTACTCAGCTCTCTCACTCATCCCTGCAGACATGCCATGCATCAGGGACATGGTCGCTTTTCAGCCGCCGCACTCCACCTGGATCCGCCTCTGCTAAGCCACATCTTAATATAACCTAAGATATGTGTAGAGAGTGAGGATGTCCGGTCATTTTCGTTCTAAATCCGCCTCTGACGGTGGAGGGTGTTATTTTTACCATTGACGCAAGGAGAAGACTAAAATTATTATTAACGTGATAAATAGTGTCATATGAGCAAAAAAAAAAAATCTTTCGTTCCGGCTTCCACGTCAGTGCATTTGTGCCGCGCAGAGCGTTTTGCTAGTCCAAATGCATGTATGCATACGATCAGTAACCACGGGAACACGGGATGCGACGGTACTCTTCAAGTTTGGGTCTTGGGATTGGGTTTGGATGGGCAAGCTGGGCTGATATTTGGGCCTAGTTTGGTTGGGAAGTCAGGCCCATAGAAAAAGGCCTCATCCCCACTGGTCTCACTTTGCAAGGATCAACTTGTCCTATTTATTCCGCTTAGCTTGACTTGGTTTTGGCCTACCCAAAAGAAGCTCAGGCGTGGGCAAGAAAGATCAGCTGATGAAAATCTGTATTTTCCTTACCAAAGTAACCCAACCATGGTTTTTTTAGAATAATAGAAGGGCAACAACCCTCCCAAGTTCTATTATTTGTAGTCCACGGCAAGATAGCAAAAAAAAAAAAAAAAATGAAAAATAGATTCTCTGCTGCATTTTGCTGCATTACAACGACAGTCAGCAAGAGCTACCAGAATCAGGAAACCAAGTTCAGAACAGAAATAGATGAACAATTCCTATTACAACGTTATTCAGGAACGCAAATGGGATCATCTTTTTGTCATGATACTTCCATGATCAACACAATATCTCTTTCATTTTCCTCTCCATCTTTTCCTTTTACAGATTGCGATACTAACAACTGTCGGTCTCCAGCCCCTGCGCGCCTTGAACACCTCAGTAGCCACTTGTTCCGGTAACACCCCAAAAAAAAAGCAATGCTAAGATTCCCACTAGCAATAGCTTCCTAGATTCACCCCTGAATTGATTCATCTAGGCACCAAATAGGTGTTCGACATTGGTAGGGGAACAACTCAAGCCAAAAGCACATCTCACCACATTCCAAAACGAATCTTGTCGATGGACATTAGATGAACAAATGGTCAATAGTCTCATCAGCACCACAAAACTGACATTTCTTAATCCCCTTTCCAACCCCTTCGCAAGAGTCTATCTTTAGTTAATATGCTTTTCCTTAGAATTAACCAAATGAAAACTCTTAACTTTGAGAGGAATCTTAATCTTCCAAAGGATTTATGAGGAAAACTTACATTATGATTTTTTAGAAACTTATAGAATGATTTCACAAAAACTAGCTCTTTGTCGTAGCAACAGAGCTAGACAGTAAAGAAAGATGGACCTCGGTTGTCACGAGGGAACTAGGGGATCCTCAGGACAAGGAACTGATGTCAAGATAGAAGTTACTGTGTATTAATTGTCTTGAAAAAAAAAGTCCTTGATTACATGGGGAGGCGACTATTTATAACCTTCCGACCAACGTACATGAGATTACATTTTTATCCCAAAAAGACCCTATGCCCGTAGGGGCTGTAGGGGTTTTTTTCCTTCTCCTATATGTAGCCTTTGGTCCATAGTGGACCCTCCTGGTCCTGGTCCATCCGGTTGGTATGCTCGGTCCACTGGTACTTCTCCCTCTCACACCGTGTTGGGTGCCCTCGGGCCGAGGGGCCCTGGACGCCCTTAAGTGCTCATGAGGTGGCCCCAGGCAAGGATCCCAGGGGCCTCCTCGCTCCTGGATACATGTGCTCGGCAGCCTTCCCACACCCTTCGCCCCCCAAGGTACACTTGGTATCCTCCGGCGGTGTGAAGTGTGCCTCTTGCCCGCGGCTCTCGGGGGCCTTCTGGTGGACTTCACGCACCCTTCAGGGCCTCCCCGAAGGCATACCTGATACCCTTTGGGGGCCCGTAGTCGCTCCTTCAGCCCTTGGCCCTCGTGGGCCCTTTGATGGCCTTCGCGCAACCTTCGGGACCTCCCGAAAGGCATACTTGGTACCCTCTGCGGATCCCTAGTCGCACCTCCAACCTGTGGCCCTCGGGGGCCTTCTTGTGGTCTTCATTGGGTCGTTGGGGCCGGTGGGCCGCCCCTACGACAAGCCCCTGTGGCCGAGGTCTTGCTTCATCATGGCTAAAACCGTGCCTTTTTCACAAAGGGTTGAGGCACACCGTCCCATTCGGCCTAGCGAAGCTTGTGTTGCACGGGCCGTTGTTGTTATTATGGTGGCGCGTCACGTGTTGTGTGCCATGATGCCGGTGGTGGTAGTAATGGTGTATCCTCGAGTAGCGCGCAGGTCGTTGCTATAACTGTGCTGCATCGGGTGGTGTGCGTCATGATGCCGGTGGTTTCTGTAGTTTCTTCTGTTTTTTCTTTCTAGATTAAAATTTCTAGCTTTGTTCTTCTCCGACGAGTTCTTAGTCTTATTTTATTTATCCACGATGGGTTTCATTAGATCGACTCACCTGAACGACGATGGCAACGCCGATAATTGACACTGGGTTGAGAAGGGTGCAAATAAATCACCTCTAATTTTCTTCCGACGAATAACACCACTACTGAGACATAGGTCCTACACATCAATGGAGATCATTGATAATCTACTTCCCACTATTGTGTTTGTCGGCAATCAAGACATCGTTACAAGATACAGAGTCGATGGCGAGGAAGGTAAAGAAGTCCAGTACGTTCATTGACCCAAGGACTTGATGATGACATGCTGTTCGTCTACAATCTTCAATATAAAAGTTAGGTGCTTATGTACTTTACTCATTGAGTTATTAATGTAAATCTTTGGATTTTTCTAAAAAAATGATCCAATAACAGCATTGGTATATGAACCAGGCTTTGAGAGTTTATGTTCTCAGCGGTATGTTAATCCACAACACCTGGGAAAAGAGGAACCAACGAAAGGGCAAATCTATGTTAAGGTTTAAGAGCATGTACAATGGTGTGTCGTCAGCTGTCATTAAACCTTGACACGTAGGACACGGGATGATATGAAGGAGAGAGGTGAAGCATAGAGAATTGGATTGTCTCTCATGCAGTAGTCGACTGTAACACGAGAAACAAGACACATTGTATATAGAGGAGCTGTCTATAGACATATAAAAAGATAACATATTGTAGAAACTGTCTTTAGTGCTGTCTATAGATGAATACTATAGACAATAGTTGTCTATATCATTGTACATACCGTAATGTATATGTGACTCCACGTAGATATCTTTCTTTTTGAAACCACTATATAGATATCGGTTCTGCTGTATACTATTGTCCTTAAGCCGGGAGATCGTTCGATCTCCTTTTCTCTTCTTTTTTCTGTTCTGTTTTGTTTTCCTTTCCTTTCCTTGGCGCTTGTGCGCCTATAACAGGCGCCTATAATTGCTTTTCCCCCTTTTAATATATAAGCCGGCAATGCCGGGACTTTCAAAAAAAAAAGAGAGTAAATACCTGCCTTCTATTTTTACATGGCAGATGCTATAATGCAACGAGTTCACAGTATAGCCAGTATAGGCCCTCCACACTCCAGAGTCCAGATTACTGCATCAATTGTTCCATCAGTGGGGCTTAGCTTTCCACGAGCTGAAGAGTGAAGACAGCTCAAAGCCACCCATTAAAACCAGCATAATTGAGCAAGCTCAGGCTGCCGTGCTATCATAATGATATGCTATGCTATATCGACAGCTTATTTACAAACTGGATGGGGGCAGAGGATTTAATAAGGTACAGCAGAAGCACCCAGGAGGCCAGCTCAGGACCAGGGAATCGTGGCTAATGCAATAGGATTTCATCATAAAGAGACTTTCTTTCTTCATCAAATCTGACTATATAAACAAAGGATAAACCGCACGTACCAACCATACAAGCTAGAGCCTCATACAAAATGCAATAAACACATGAACATTCCCTACCTCTGCACAAACAAATCTGAAAGTTAACAAAACGAAAGAAAAAGGCAAAGAAAAAATAAAACAAATAAAAGATCCTCCACATCTCCACTCAGACTAACTTTACATTTTTCTGTTTTTTAACAATTGTGCATACCTCAGAAGCTGGCACCATGATTCAGCTTTGTGCACCTCTGGCAGGCCTAATGATTTCTACAACCACCACATCATAAAAGCCGGTAATGCTGGACCAGCACAAAAGGGGAGACTTGCTTCCGGCCCACAGGCAAAATGAGCAAAACCTCCCTTAAAACCAGCCATTATCTTGCAAAGGGACCTTCACCAATCCAGTACTTTGGATCATTCCAATCGACTCACCAAAGCCGATCAAACCCATATCAAGCTCGGTAATCTGCAAAGCATAATTGTTTCAGGACGTTATTGTTGCTAAACAGCCAAAGTGATGCAGCTATCTGAAAGCAGTTTAATGAAGATATGATGTTGACAACATACGGACTGTTTCAGTAATCAGTATTCATTACCGGCCTAAAGTTATAATAGAAGTGATCTCTTTTAGAAGTAGGAATCTTTGTCTGCGAGCTTGCTTTTGCATATTGGATTCGCTTGATGCTAATTCATGTTGGCTAGTATCACTCATCCATTGCAAGGTAATAAAGAAAAGAAAATTGCAGGGGCAGAAATTACCACATATACTACATAGATGCATCTTCTATGCTGGATTTGTAGCAAGGGCGTCGCCGGCATTCTTAACGTATAGTTCCACATTCCGGAGCTCGCGAAGATGCTGTAAGATCTCTTGAAGAAGGTCCATGCCCTTGTCTCCTTTCTTGAGGGACTTGATGCAGTGCCTGAGGAACTCCTTGTCTGCCTCCAGTGCTTGCAGTCTCTCATACACATGATCAACCTCCTCTATTCTTTCCAGCCTCTCTTGCTCTTTTGCAAGCAAAGAAACCGGTTTGGGCGAATTATCAGCTTCTACCTCCCTTGCAGATGGCATCTGGTCACAGTTCTCATCACCAACTGCATCAAAGATAGGCAGAAGTCTCTTCCCTCTACAAATATAATTTCTACCTTCAAACTTCGCCTTGTCACCGGTGAGACGATTCTCCGGAGAATGGAGACCATCGACCGACAGCTCGAAGTCGTCGGAGGAAAGGCCGGCAGCCACATTGGTGTCGTTGATGTCGTCGTCTTCCAATGTGAAGAGCCTCTCCTCCAGTGTCTTGAGCTCCTCCAAGATGGAGAGCCTCTCCATCTCAAAGTAAGTCAAGGAATCATCCAGAGCCACTAGATGCCTCGTGTTTTCTTGATCCGTCCTGGGGCTAAGAGCAGCATTGGACGAGCTGTGAAGATTGCCGCCGTTCGGAGACTCGCCCAGCTCGCAGTAGTCATCCGAATGCTCGTCACTGTCCTCACCACTGGATGACACAGAAGTGCCATTGCCATTGGGGCTACGCCCATTGGCCTTGAAGCTTGCCATTATCCTCCTCTCCTTGTCCTCGCAGTGCAGCACTTTCTGCTTAGACAGCTCCAACTCCCTCTCCAGCTCCTGCTTCTCCCTCTCCCTCTTGGTGACCAGCTCGTTCAGCAGCTGCAGCGCCTCCTGGTCGTATTCCGACTGCTCCTCCATCATTCTTTGGTACTGCAGCGCCTCCATCTGCATTGCCGCCTTCTCTTCCTGCAGCCTGTTGATCATTGCCATCGTCTGGTTGGTCGCGATGGCGGCAGCGTTCCTCTCCTCCTCAAGCTCGGCGTACAATGCGCTGAGCGCCTTTCGCTCCGCTAGCAGCGCAGATTTCAGCTGATCAATGGTGGAAGGCTCGCAGCACTCGATCTCGCTTGCCACACTTCCATCCAAGGATAAGGACAGTGACCGTTTCCTCTCAAGCAAAAACTTTTTGTCCGAGCTTTGTGTGGCAATACTGTACGTCGGTGTCTCAGGGGCCTTGTCTTCCTCGGGCTCGTTTTGTTCATTTGGTAAGTGGTCAAATCTTTGGCTGGTCGTCACCTCCTCCTGTTCGGATTCACTTACTTCTGATCCAAACATAAGAAGTTACAATTAAGCGTGCAGTCATTTAAAAAATCTCAATGGGGGACAAGTTTAAGTGAGAGTACTACTCAATCATTGCACTAACCTTGGTCAGTAGTTTCATGGAGGGTTTCCAATGGCAATGGCTGACCATCTGCGTATGCCAAAGGAGGAACCGGATCCGCAAGCTCCACCGATTCTTGAAACGGCACGGCATGGTCATCTTGCTCCCGTTCGCATATCTCGCTTCCAATTGATGCCTCGCAGTTAGTCTCCATCTCTGCCGATTTGTTGTCTTCTTCAGGAACTGCTTGAGTGACTGAAACCAAATCAAAACCATGAGATGGGACAATTGGCTAGGAAAGAACAGAATGGCTGAATGGGTAGAGATGTCAAAGAAGAGCGTACCTTGAGGCACAACGATGTCTTCTTCTTCAGCTGTGGAATCTCCGATTTCAACAGTATCCTCAAGAACCACCTCATCATCTTGGGGAATGGAACTCTCATCAGGATCACATGGGCTTATCACAGTCTCTGCACAAGGGATGGGCACAACAGAGTCCTCCTCAACCACGTCATCCGCCGTCGCAATCGAAGAATCCAACACCCTCTTCTCCTCCAGAACCACTCCGATATCAAGATCCCACGAGTCCTGCTCATCAACTATGCGATTCATGTCACCACCCTCCTCGCCGGCATCCCAACGCAAACCCGTATCGTCGGCAACTGTCATCTCATCAAGTGCCACCACCGGCACCAACCGATCGTCCTCGGGCGTGGTCTCTTCGACCTGAGCCATGACTTCCAAGGACTCGTCCTCGACAGCGGCCACCTTCTCCCCTTGTTTTTCTTGGCCTTCCACCTCGTTTTGCTGTTCTTGCTGTTCTACCTCTTCCTGCTCATCTTCTTCCCCGTCGTGCTCCTCTTGAGTCAGTAGAACATAGCCTTGGTTTTCTTCTTCTTCGGCTGCCTTCTCCTCCACATAGCCTTCCCTTGTATCCTGTATCTCGCGCAAAGAAATCTCTACGACGGCGTTGCAGCAAGAACACGCCCTAGTGCCCTTCTCCCCTGCATCGTTGCCCCTCTCCTTCATCCAAGAAGACAGGCAGCCCTCGCACATGTCGCCGGCCTCGGCGAGCCGCCGATGGTGGAGGCAGTACCCCATCCCTGAGATCTCCGCCGTGTGGGCGCCGCAGAGGACGCTCCGCAGCCACCGCGCGCCACCCGCCGCCTCACCATCCTCCGCCTCGAATAGGCGGTCCACGCGGGAGCAGAGGAGGCACGGCGGCCTGAGCCCGAAGTAGGCCGCGAACCTGGCGATGACGTAGGCGAAGAGCCCGTTGATCAGCAGCAGCGCGATGAGGATCAACTCCAGGACCGCGTACGCCAGCGCGGACGTGACCCTGTGCGTCCTCCTGTGGAGCACCACCGCGAACTTGCTCGCCGCCGCCATAGCTCCTGAGTCCTGCACCCTCCCTGATCCCTACGGGCGTAGCATGAAAACCGCAATCTTTGCGTCGGTCTCGACGTGTCTGGAATCAAGCTGCCAAGCGAGACCAGAGGAAAGTATCAAGTAATTGGAACGCTTGCAAGTTGCAACTTTGCAAAGGCAGAGGGAAGGGAATGAATGAGATGGCAGGGGAGGGTTGGGTTGGGTCGGGTCGGGTCGGCTGGATGAGTTGTTTTGAAGCTTCTTGGTTTCACCTTTTGATGGAGAAAGGTCGAGCCACTAGATTTGGACCCCATAAGAGCTCGCTTTGATTTTTCACGTTTGAATGGAAGGAAAGGACGGGGTTAGAATTTCTTCATGGTTCGTTGTTGCGGCCAATGTGTACGTGCCGGGTGAACTGGAATCGCTGCACCGGCCGACACGACGAGACGGGCATGTCTTGCGTAGTGGTGACTGGTGAGCACGACTTGGCTAGGCCTGCAGGGCGCAGGCCCGTGCAATCTGGCGGATTGGTCTTCGGCCTCTCGGGTAACTAACTACTGAATACTGGCAGGGCTTTAAGGAGATGCAATGGTCGCCTACCCACAGGTTATAATCATCGATTGCAAAAGGGTTCGGAATGATAGGAGAGGCGTGGCTTTTAACATCTCGGCATCAGTAAATAGAATCCAATGCTCTTCGTAGTCGTACACTCGTTGGCAGATGGTGCATCGCCAACACAGACGCGGCTTTCTGTGTTTTGTGTCATAATAGAAATCCAAATTGCCAAATAATAGTAAAGATTCACATCTTGATTATGTTCCACTCATCTAACTCACTTTGTGATCGGAAAGGGAAAGAATCAAAATTCCTCGTAAAAATTCTGCATACCCTGCATCTGTCCTAGAAGCTAAATCTAGCTAGTAGCTGATCAATGATCATAGAGGATGGAGGTCGGCAATTTCAGAACCAGCTAGGTTTCATGAATGTTACTGTTTATATGTTATTGTTCACATGTGAACAGTAGCCACCGCAGTTATTAGGAAAAATTTATTTTTATGAATCTATCTATTAGATGTTTGGTATTATCTATTAGTTAAGTAAGTTATTATTAGATTGAATTGTTATAGATAAGTTTGTTTATAGATTATTTCTTAGGAATTCGAATTGTCCCTATAAAATAGATAGTATGTATCAATTATCAATCAAGTAAGAAAGATGAATTAATCTAGTCTCTCTTCTAAGGTTCTATCATCCCAGTCTATAGTTTACTCTCTCATCCCACCAAGCCGACGTTGCCCGGTCTTCTTCCTAGTGGTGTTTATCTTATTATGAACTAAGATTCATTACATTTGGTATCAGAGCAGTCGATCTCTTCCCACGACTTCTGCTACCATAGTTATGGCAACAAATTTGATCATCAGACCTGCCGCCGAGTTGTTGGTCATGATAAAAGCTAACGCCAACAAGATGGCCATAAGTTTCAATGACAACGACAAGAAGATAGCGGCCATCTTCCTCGACATGCATGCTACTTTAGAGAAGATGATTGCGGATCAGAAGGAGAAGAAGGCGCAACAAGAGGTGGCGGCAGCATTGTTTCTAGCAGCCACAACGACTCTATCGGAACCTGTCGTGGCATTGTCACATCCTGCTGTGGCAGCCACAGCCCTGCCGAGGCATGCCGTGGCGTCACCGAAGCTTGCCGCGGTCGAGTCAAAACCTTTAGCAGTGCTGCCGAAGTCTACTGCGGCAGCTACTGCACTTCCATGTCTTATTGAAGTCCGTCATGGCCACTGCGGTGCTGCCAGGGTTGCTGCCATGCCTGCCACAGCGACCGGTGAGTTTGCCGCAACCACGCGTGGAGGCAACGATCTCCAAGGACTCATGTAGCCATTGCAATCTCTCATCAATATGTGGTCTCCTAGGGCTTTAGCCATGACCGCCACCACAGCTCGAGGACGAGCTGTCGCGAAAGGAAGGGAGTAACTGTCATGGGATGGTGTTACTGTTCATACATGAACAGTATCCGCCCACAATTATTGAGAAAGAATTATTATTTAGGAATTTATCTATTAGATGTTTGGTATTATCTGTTAGTTAGGCAAGTTATTATTAGATTGGATTGTTAGAGATAAACTTTCTTATAAATTATTTCTTAAGAGTCAAGTCGAATCGTCCCTATGAAAGAGATAGCATGTACCATTATCAATCAAGTAAGAAAAATAAATTAATCTAGTCTCACTTTTAAGGTTATATCATCCCTATCTGTAGTCTATTATCCTTCGCCACACAGGCTTTCAATTGCCCGCTCATGCTGCACTACATAGTATAGTAGCCCTACGTACTAGTACTAATTTGATTACATGCATTTCCAGGAACAATTACCCTCCCTGCAATGAAGACGCCAACGTTAGCCTAAGATCAGCGGGGAACGCATCCACACGCTAGAAAACAAGCCCAAGTACCGATCCCCAAGAGCAGCAAATGGGAGTAGTAGCAGTGGAAAAAGTTGTCAGCAGTAGCAGTGGAAAAAGTTGTCGTTCAGAAGCACTCAGTTTAGACAGGTACTAGGACTGTGTAGCTTACGCCACGGATAGATAAAGCCAGGCGAGGGAAGGGGGAGGTAAACTAGCCAGGCTACCTGGGAGCGCGCGGGACCAACCGAGGGAGGAGAGGCGATCGATGGCACATGGGGGAGCGGGGCTGGAAGGTGGGAGCTGATTGCGCGCCCGCGCGCGGCGCCCCCACCGGCCACCGACACGGCCCCGCTTTGGCACGGCCACTTCGCCTTTGATCTCAACGCGTCCTTTTGTAATCCCCGTTCGCTCGAACGGCAGCATCTCCCCACTTTGGACCGCCCGCCCGCCCGCTAGCCACCCGCCCCCACCGGCCACCGCGCCATCGTTTCACGGGTTTTGTAGCCAGTTTTTGAGAGCTACGGGTGCAATCTATTATGGGAAACGATAAGAAACACACGTCCGAGCGTATGGAAAAAATCAGACGTTCTATCGGACACTCAATCCACGTTATATAGGTACGTATAGTTACATATTGCTTTGAACTTGCTCCTGTGGCTACATACACACCCACACTTGCATACAAGAGAGAGAATAACTCAGACCGCTACACATACACATGTAATTCCATGCGGTAAACAAACTAACAACTGCGTGAGACTAGGACCCCACTAACACAATGCATGTGCATACACCGCTGGCAGATCTAGTATTTCATCACGCATCGGGCTAAATTCTAATAGGCTAACGTTCTAGAACTAACGTCAATTTATACCCACACCGTGGATTTTCGTAAGTCGTCAACTCTTCCCGTGTAGTTTACAAGGGGTATATATGGTTCCACCGTCTACGACTCCTCCAGGGGGCGAGGAGGACGAGCGCGCCGCGTGCGGGAGGTCATCGACATCGACGTGAGGGCCATTGTCCTAGGATGTTGCAATCGTTGTCCGGTGATGTTGCAGTCGTTGTCCGGAGATGTTGCAACCATTGTTCGGGGATGTTGCAACCGTTGTCGGAGGATGTTGCAACCGTTGTCCTAGGATGTTGCAACCGTTGTCCGGAGATGTTGCAGCTATTGTCCTATGATGTTGCAACTGTTGTCTGAGGATGTTGCAGCCGTGTCCGGGAGATGTTGCATGCCGCGACATACTTCTTTGCGATGTTGCATCTATATAAAAAAAAAAATTGTTATGGCCCGTTGAAAAAATGTTTCATCCATAGAAAACAATGTTGCATAATGTTTACGGTGATATTGCAAGATTTTTGCAACGCGTTTTTTTCCATATGCTTTGTTTTGATTTTATTGATCGAGTTTGTGCTGCGGGAGGTGAGCGGAGTGTACCTTTTCCACCATAAAAAAGGCTAAAAAATTTAATTTAATTTACTTATTTTTTAGACAGTCATATGATTTTTCGGGCCTAGGAATTTGGATATGTGAGCTGAGCGCCCGGTGGGGGCCAGTGACAATTTGGAGGCACCCTCCTCCTGGCGCATTAAAGAAAGGGAGAGACTGATCTGCCAATGACTCAGATGAGAATTGACTCAGACGAGAAAAAATGGCTTAATTAACTTGCTAGGCGTACGGAGAGGCTGATTAAATCGGAGGTACGACTCCTAGTCTCGCCCATCTATTATCTATGGAACGATTAAAGTGGAAATATGGGGCAAAGCAAAGCAGAGATTTTGGCGGATACGGCCAGTTTGTAAACCGTATTTACACTTCTAACAATGCGCAAACCGTATTTACAAAAATAATATTTTTTTTGTTTTTTTTAAAAATCATTTATGCATATTTTTGTAAGAATTTTTTAAATATAGTAAATAGGGTCCAAAAATTATGAAATTTTTTGTGGAGCCTTTTGACACAGTGTACTTGGTTGTGTAATATTTTTAAAATTTTATCAATTATGAATTTTTCTTGAAAATTCATTTAAGTATATTGTAAATAGGGTTTCATGATTTCATATGACTTGGAATGTATAGAAAAACGTTGCATTGCAACTCCATTGGAGATGTCGATATACAATATTGCAACTCAGTGACGACCCAGAGGACCTCGAGAAGCGTATCATCGGGGTGGACGTTGAGGAGGACGTCGAGGAGGAGGACCCTGAGTCATGAAACCCTAATGTGGATACTATTCTTTAATACTGCATCGCACCACAGGCTGGATAGGCTTGTACATGAACCAAATGGAGGAAATACGTGGTGTGCAGATCATATAACAATGTATCGTAGCCTTCGAAACGCACACGAGTCGGAGGTTACGGTACATCGTTATATGATCTGCATGCCACGTATTTCCCTCAGTTGGTTCATGTACAAGTTTATCTAGCTTGTGGTACAATACAGTATTAAAGAATATCATCCAATGCAGTGATAATATTGGATTGCCGCTGGGATGTTGTACGAGAGTGACAATTCTTCTTCCTTCCTTCAGACATCTCCAATGGAGTTGCAATGCAGCGTATTTTGGTTGTTATATGTGTTGTCATATTGTATATCGACATCTCCAATGGAGTTGCAATGCAACGTTTTTCTATACATTTCAAGTCACATAAAATCATGAAATCCTATTTACAATATACTTAAATGAATTTTCGAGAAAAATTCATAATGGATAAAATTTTAAAAATATTACACAAGCAAGTATACTGTGTCAGAAGGCTTCAAAAAAATTTCATAATTTTTGGACCCTATTTACTATATTTAAAAATTATTACAAAAAATATGCATAAATATTTTTTTTAAAAAAAAACAAAAAACAAAAAATTGCTACAGTATCAGGCACAGGGTGGGCGCACTGGCCACTGTAGCAAATAATTTTTTTTTTTAAAAAAAAATAGCGGTTAGGAATTTTTCTAATCTAAAAAATTTGAGAAAAAAAGGGGAAAAAAAGAAGAAGAAGATGCTACAGGGGCGGGCGCAGGGTGGACGTGCGCCCGCGCGTGACGTGGCAGCCGAGTGCCGCTGCGGCGGTGGGACCAGGGCAGCGTGGGGTGAGCGCGCTCGCGTGCGATGTGGCGGCAGCAGCACATGCGCGCGGTGGCCGCTCGTCCGAAGTTGCTATTTTTGTAAATACGGTTTACATATAATCAGAAATATAAATACGGTTTACAAACTAGCCGTATCCGCCAAAAATTCAGCAAAGCAGCTGTGTAGGCAAGCAAGTACTACGTATATGCCGTATGTAATGTTTTACGTGAAAGTCACATGGATTCTCCGAAAGCGGCAGGTCAAGGTAGAGGCGGCGTAGTAGGATAAGCATCGATGATTTCTCGAAACAAACAAAAAACAACTGAAGAGTGGAGCATAAAGAACGTGACCAGAAGTGCTTCTAGAGGTCTACAAACGTGCGTTATATCAGAGGCTTATTTCGAACAAGACAGCATTCCAGCTGTAGCTAAGACCTGGGATTATGGGTGTTTTTAGTGGCATGTACCGAGTTATACATATGCATGATCCTAGACGAAAGATCGTTCATGCGTTTGATTGATTGAACTGAATCTATCCCATTTTGGTATTTCCTCTGGATGTTGAATCATCATGTTCGCTAAAAACAGATGAACCACGTGGTACAAGAATCAGATCATCATATCTCATTCAATCTCATCCTACCAATCAAACACACTATAAGTTAAGCGATGTAAGTGAAATGCAGAGATCAGCTCCATTACTTTTCTTTACAGTGGACAGACTCCGATCCATTTGGAGTATGGATGATAATTAAGTTCATGACTACTGTCTACTATTGTAGTTGTAGTTATAATTAAGATAATATACTGTATCAAAATAGGGGCAATTTGCTCAGTAACGGTACAATGATCTCACGAGTTAAAAAATAACATTGGCGTGTCAATGATATGTGGCTCCATGACCCACCTATCATCATCACATTGGATGTTAATTTTCAATTTGTACACCTTTGCGATGTTACTGATCAAAATAAATTCCATCAAAATAATGCCTACTGGTAGATGCTACTGTAAATGGGCACTCAATTTGACACATCATTTTAGTCCTATTCAGAACAACAATTTATATAGCAGCATAATACTAGCAAAATCACAACTAAGCACTTTCTTAATCAATTTGTACACAAAGTTTTGCAAATAAATACACAGACAAACCATCCGAAACTTCTAAAAGTTATTATTAAGGGAACTAGCAGGGCAGCTCGCGCATTTGTGCCGCTAGATTTATTTGAAGTTTGTATAAATGTTTAAGAATATATTTACGTATTTTGTAAGCTATTTAGATTTTTAAGATATCATAAACATTAGAAGCTATTTAGATTTTTAAGATATCATAAATATTAGAAATGACAATAGAAGGTTGAAGGAAAATACAACATGTGGAGTATAATTGAAGTATAAACTTTGATGGAAAAAAATCATTGAACATAGTAAGTTGTTGTGGTTCTTAGAGCATCTCCAGCAGGAGCCCTCAAAACAGAGCCCATACTTTTAATTTGAGGGCTCCCCCT
The DNA here is from genome assembly GCA_036346255.1 of Ampelocalamus luodianensis. Lineage (NCBI taxonomy): Eukaryota > Viridiplantae > Streptophyta > Magnoliopsida > Poales > Poaceae > Ampelocalamus > Ampelocalamus luodianensis. The sequence continues at coordinate 15,879,830 of CM070622.1, read as the reverse complement.
ACTTTTGAGGACCCTGTTTTCTGGGCTGCACTCCAGCAGGAGCCCTCAAAACATGCCTCTACTTCTTAATTCCCTCTATTTCCTCACACACTATATGCATATGTATTTGAGAACATCACATTATATAATAATTTATTTAAACTATAACTCTAAAGCACTATACTTAAAATTATGAATGAAAATACAAATATTCAAATTTAAATTCAAAGACAAATTTGGTCCGAATTTAATGATAGTCGATCACAACATAGTTCATAACATCTCTACAAATCAAAATGACATAATCATCAAATTTGGGCGGAGGAAGGAGCGGGCGCGGGAGGGGAAAAAGGCTGGCGCGCGGGGGAAGAATCGAGACCAGGGCGCGCAGGAAACCGTGATTTGGGGGCTTGGCCTAGAGCCCCCAGGAATGAGGGCTTGAGGGGGGATTTTAGGGGCCCCTCAAATTTGAGGGCTCTAGTAGGGGCCCTGCTGGACCTCTGTTTTTGCCTCAAGCCCTCAAATTTAGTTTTAGGGGCTCAAGTAGGGGCCCTGCTGGAGATGCTCTTAGAAACTAATCACTCTCCATCATAGATAGCTCATGTAGCTGCATGCCTCTATTCTTACTCTATTAGGTACCTTTTTTTCCAAATTGTATGGATTCACATGTACCTCTATTTAATATCAAGCAATACGTTGATTATGTGTGTGATAAATTATCTTATTAGTTTATATGATATTAGAGTACCTTAACCACGCATACACCGATGCACTATGTGCGAACTACCTTGAAATTACTTCCCTCACATACCTGCTGCCCTACTGAGCCGTGTGTTTCCTATCTCTTCTCGTTGTCAAAGTTTTTTTTTGCTTCAACCTTCAACAGTAAGCCCAAATCTTGATCTCTCTCTCTCTCAGCTGCCACCCCTTCCAATGCAATATTTCACTACATAGTTATCTTCTACTTCTTTCAAATTATTGCTTAATGCTAAACGTTGTGATATCAACATGCATACACATGCAACCGTCGTTGATCCTAGCTGAGGACATGTGTCAGGCTCTCTCCGATGACCCTGAGCTTATTCCTTACGACTGCGCCATCTTTACTCCAAGCTTTTTGCTCCCCTGCCTTTGTACTCACGCGCTTCTATTTGTACGGATGCATGCATATACATACGCATGCATGATGTTATACATGCTCGATGTTCTCTTCTCGCGTGTAGGTCGCTTCTCTTCTTCGATGTTGGTAAACTCAACGCTGTAGCTTTCTCACTATTCCCAACAACCTCCCATTTTTACTGAGTCGACATATCTACTTTAGACGTTGTCTAACGATACGGAGAATCTTTTCGCCATCGTCGGCGATGACGTGCCCCTCACTAGTGATGGCACACTCCTAGCTGCCCGATGGCCACATATCGTCCATAGCTCGTTTTCAATACAATGCTTCATTGAGCTTCTTTGGCCACTAACTTCTTCAACAACGTCAACGCTCACCACTTATCATCGCAGTCCTTGGCAACTTCAACACTGGATTTTCTCTTCAATTGCTCCAGCTAGCAGCACGACATTGTCATTATTGAATGGCTAAGGTGAGCAGCACAACATTGTCATCATCTCTGTCGCCGCTGCCTCGACTCCTCGCTTCTCCGTGGGTTAATGTCTTCTTACAGGACGTATCGATACCATTGCACTCCTTCGTGGTCTCCTTCGATACCATTCGTGCTATGCGCGTTATAACATTTATTTTTTTATTCAAAATTTAGTTATTTAGGGATTTTACTTTGGAATTCGTACAGAAATCAAATTGCAAATTTCTTTTATTTTTTATTCCAAATTTCAGCTCCTTTTCTCTTGGAATTCATATCCGAAGACAATTGCTAATTATATTTAATTTTTATTTTGAATTACATTCATTTAGGGATTTTACTTTTGGAATTCATATCGAAATCAAATTGCTAATTTTATTTTATTTTATTATGAATTTTGGATTTTTGTTGGATTTCGTATACAAATCTAATTGCCATTTTTTTTATTTTTATAAAATAAATTATTCAGAGATTTTACTTAGGAATTCATATGGAAATCAGATTGCTAATTTTGTTTTATTTTTGTTCCAAATTTATATTTTATTGTACATGAGTGGACTATTTTACTTAGGAATTCGTATGGAAATGAAATTGCTGATTTTATTTTATTTTTTATATTTCTGTTTTATTGTACTTTATATGGACACTTTCTTTTAATCTAGATCATTATAATCTGGACCACCACTATCGATGGTGTATGTCTTTCTCTTTCTGCACATGTTAACGTGGGAATTTGTAGTCCTTGAGAGCGAAAGCGGTGGTTTCTTTCGACTCTGCGTTAATAAGATAATATATAGATGTTTTGCCTATCTGGAGCAGCCCACCATGGTTTTGTGTCCTCGAGGCTAAAATAACACTGTTGCGAGATGAAATACAAAATAGAACCTCTGCCAGTGAATTGGCAAAAATTGCACCGCGAACATGTTGACAGGCCACACGTGCCCTTATCCGCGCGCCCACCACATAGAATCGCCACTACAGTGCTCGCTCGTCCGCGCGCCCCGCATGGACTCGATAGAAAAATGTGCAATACAATGCTCGTCCATGTGCCCCACACACGGACTCGACAGAAAATGCGTGCTATAGTGCTCGTCCATCCCCCCCAACGCGTGGATTCGACACAAAAAATTGAGCTATAGTGCTCGTCCGTCCCCCAAACGTGCGGACTCGACAAAATAAATTGAGCTACAATGCGTGAACATTGTGCTACAGTACACAAAACATATTGTCGCTACTTTGCAAGGATAGTGTCACTAAAGTGCGAACACTATTTTTCATTTTTTTTTCACTGCTGCCACATGGTGGACACGTAGACCAGGGCACATGTCGCCTCTCAACACGTCTGTGGTAGCATTTTTGCCTTATCTCCCCGGAGGATGCTAGAATTGCTATTTCGACGCCAAATGTGTCAAAAACTTTTTATCATCTTCCATCATTTGGACCATTTTCATGGACACAATAAAGTGGGCTTTCTCGTTATGTTGTTTATTAATTTTAGCAGGGGGCGAAGTCGAGCGCCGTCCCCAACCTTTTTCGATAGATCCCTAACGACAGTGTTAATTTTAGCAATGACGGAGGTGAAGCCGAACGCCATCCCCAACCTTTTTTGATAGATCCTTAGCGAGGGCGTTAATTTTAGCGAAGGGGGAGGCAAAGCTGAGTGCCTTCCCCCAACCTTTTTTGATAGAGCCCTCGTGAGGGTGTTAATTTTAGCGAGGGGGAGGGGGTGAAACCGAGTGTCATCCCCGAACTTTTTCGATTGAGCCCTCGGGAGGGCATTAGTTACACCAAGGCGCTTCGTAATGCTAGCTAAAGGGTTTCTTTCATACGCCGAGTTGGTTCATTTGAAACGTGGGCATAAGCGGTTCTCCGCTTTGAGGTGTGCACTAGGGCGCGTGGGCCATGTGAAGTGACTTGTTAGGACACCGAGCGGTTTTCTCTCCTTTGAGGTGTGCACCAGGGTGTGTGGGCGATGCGCGGTGACGTTAGGACACCGAGCGGTTTTCTCCACTTCGAGGTGTGCACCAGTGTGTGCGGGGCATGCACGCGGGCCATGCGCGGAGACTTGTTAGGACACCAAGTGGGTTTCTTCGATTTGAGGTGTGCACCGGGGCACGTGTGCCTTCACGCTATTTACCGAGGCATGTGAGTCGTGCGGTCTATTTATGCGAGTTCTTTCTCCCTGTTTTTCTGCATTTTAGAATTGATGGGGATACATGCCTTAGCTATTAGGACAAGCTTTTGCCTGTTGCAGCCGTTTTTCACATTACTCGCGCATGTGCGATTGTGTTCACAAAAGACGGGTATCACCCAAAGAAAAAGGTGGCGAACCCCCTTTTGTCCCTATAGGTAATACTTGCGGATGCTCTTGGCATTCCAGGTATGACCGATCGGATCGCCGCATGCGCGGTTGTGTTTACAAAAGATGGGTATCACCCAAAGAAAAAGGTGGCGAACCCCCTTTTGTCCCTATAGGTAATACTTGCGGATGCTCTTGGCATTCCAGGTATGACCGATTGGATCGCCGCATGCGCGGTTGTGTTCACAAAAGATGGGTATCACCTAAAGAAAAAGGTGGCAAACCCCCTTTTGTCCCTACAGGTAATACTTGCGGATGCTCTTGGCATTCCAGGTATGACCGATCAGATCGTCATCGACTATTTCAAGGTAGTATGACCCTACTCTTGTCATTCGGGAAACGATGTTTGGTCCTTCCCATTGGATTCAAGATTGCTGACTAAGGTGGGGTTGACTATGAGCTTGAGGACCATATCTCCTAGGGACATAGGTCACAATTTTACCTTCTTGTTGTATGAGGTGGCTACTCTCTCGGCGTACCGTGTCATGGTGTGCAAAGCTTGGAGTCACTTTTCTTTGAGAAGATCCAAAGATACTTTGTGGTTTCCGGGTACTTCACTACATATGACGCACATGGATCGCGCTTGCAGCTCTCCTGGTGACATGGCCTCGTCGCCGAAGAGGATCTTGAGTGGCGAGAACCCTATGGGTCTTGTTGGTAAGGTCCTGATCACCTAAGGTGCTTTATGAGCTCTTGTGCCATAACCCTTCAAGATTCCCAATAGCCTTTTGAAATTCCATCGAGGAGGATGTCGTTGGCACGCTCAACCGCTTCGGTTTGCCTCGGGTGGCCTACCAATGTGAAACATATTTTGATCCCCGTATCTCGGCAAATTCTGTCGAACCAGAGTAGAAGGATCTCAAATTCTCTGTGTTTCCACACCACCAAGAACAACTAGTATACATAGTTAAACAAAATATGATAGCAAGTCTATATGACACATTTTATTCATATTATCGAGTTTAATTACAAAAGGCACGAGGCCAAAAGAAAAGTACAGGGAAAGCGTAAATATAATAATAGGCCACATGATACGCTGCACAATCGTCTAGGGGCACAACCTAGTCGTCGGATCCTCACCAAAGAATGAGGTACTCCTTTGATCTACAATTATTTATACAAGGTTGGTACGAATTGGCTAGGTAGAGACCTAGATGATACATAGTTTTGCCCAATCTTTCATGGTACCAAAACAAGCAGAATAGCAAACTCAACAAAACCAGCAGCGATTCTTCTCAAATACCAAAAACAAACAACAAATATGTATAGATAACTAGCTCAGTTGGAGAGATTGCCAACCGAAACCAAGAACTTGTGAACCTAGATAGAATCACAAGGTTGAACCTCAAGGATTCAAAGTGAGTTGAAGAACAAGCTCCTCAATTCACCTACAAGAGTAACAATACCTTCTTTAGTGCCCTAGCACCTCACAAGCCATCCAAGGTTTCTTTTACAACTCCAAAATATCAATACCTACACCACCTATTACATATGGACTGTTGCTATAGTACAGAATGCTACAGTGATACAATGGTTCTACTATTGAAATGGTGGCTATTACATGCATCTAGTAATAGTATACTTAGTCGACAAAAACGGTTAGCAAAATCCAACTTGAAATTGAACTACTTAAGGGAGAAGAAAAGCTTATATATAGTCAACAAAAGCGGGTAGTAAAATCCAACTTGAAATTGAACTACTTAAGAGACAAGAAAAGCTATAGATATTTCTATATTCTGGGTTCCTAGTCAAATCGTACTGTCAGCTCTTCGGTGGACATGGATGACTCCTCGCCTGATGTTGCGGTTAGACCATTTTGCACATGTGGTCAGACCGACCAGTGATTGGAACTTGCAGCTCCCCAACATAAAAAGATGTTGTGATTGCCTCCACCTTTGGTTCCTTCACATTCTTTATATCAATTGCATCAACATTTTAATGTGTAGGTACATTGGTCGCAGGCCGGGCCATATCAAAGGTGAGTACGAAACGTACTCCTCAAGTTACACCCAATAATAGAATTATAATGCATGCATGTATAACAAAGGAAGGCTTATATGACTGAATTTGTATAAAGCGACATTTTTAGTTTAAATATTTTTACTATGTTCCAAAGCGGTTATTCTATATCTAAAAATTGAATTTTATTTTTTAATCATCATTTTGAGTGCATGATAAACCTCCATACACATCTAGTGAAGGAATAACCCCACAACACCAAGGCTAACTATGCACATTTCCCTATTGGATAAACTATCTAAAATCATTGTGTCAAGACCATTTTCAAATAAAAAAACCAAAGTCTAACTTTGAGTGGCTTTGCTCAGCATGTCCATGACCGTGGACACGGCTATTCGAATAGCTTTACATTCTACAGAGGTTGTATAACTTTACCCACAAGAGATAGTCTGCTTAATATGTCGACTAAGACACACTTCTGTAGGCGCGCGACTAAGCGACTATCACAAGGCCTTTACCCTGCACTATCCCAATGTAGTTATGCCCCCCTAAGGTTTCGCTACCGTAAGGTTTCATGCCAAACGGTAACCCCCTCTTATGCCATGTGGGTGCTAAAAGTAGGTCTTCACGACACCCACACTTCTGAATGACACAACCATGATGAAACATTGCAGTTTAGTTGGCTAGGTCTGTTCCATACTAGACTTGTGGTAGTATGATGAAGCTTAGCAAGATGAGACTCTCAGACCGGTCCTTAATTGACTAAGTGACTTCCAAAATAACCCCTAGAACTCAACTATAAACATGCACCCACCGTCTATCCATTTTCAACCAAGTCCAAACTAGTTTTAATTTTATTTTTCTTTTCAAACCATTTATAAATTTCTATGGCATAACAATGTCAGACTTATTTTTAAACCATAGTTAAATCTTTGGCTAAAATTCCCCAAATCAAATATTTTTATCTAAGCATGACTAGGCATATATTTTTACTTACATGTTCTAGTTCATACTATTGCAGCAACTAGATTTTTATCTAAGATGGCAAAGTATATTTGATTCAATGTCAAAGTTGGCTATACAATGGAATTATGAATAACTATAGTTTTAAAATAGGGATTTAAATTAAATTGAATACAAATAAGCATACAATAATCATTTACAATATAATTTAAATAATTTAAATTACTAGGATCAAATATGATCAAAAGATGTAATGTCGGACTCCGAGCGTAGAATACCCGAAACCCTCGTGTGTGTGTACCGTATTAGTCCCATGATCAGTGGCCAGTACTGAAGAATCTAGACTCGCCATTATGTGTTAATGGTGTTTTGGTTATTAATGACAAATCTACTTATGAGACTAACACTCTTATTGTTATATCATGTTTAGTCTCAGCTTGGATATAAGAGCAAAAATCCAAACAGGTATGTATTCATTAATGACAAATATATTTGTGAGACTAACAATTTTATTGATTATCTATTACTTAGTCTTGTTTGGATTTAAAGATCAAAGAGGTATGCATTCGACATCATGTAATTATATCTTGTTGCATTCCTCGGATCCAATATATAGGTTGAACTTCACAAAAAAAGAAAACTTGTATATGTGCATATGTTTCATTTACACACTCGTGTATGGACACATCTAGGGGGAGTTCAATCTATATCTTGCGGTTTCATTAGTATTGATCCATATTCCTTTGTCCACATATATTAAGGATCTTTACCTTGAAATATATCCTTGAATATATGCAACTTGTGTAGTTCGTATATATTCTTATGGGCATATGAGACTTACGTAGTTCACATATGCTCATGTATCTTTTGAGTATACATAACCTTTGTAGTTTATATATACTCATACTAATCACATTCAATTATCTGTAATTGTGTTGGTTGTCATCAATTACCGAAGAGGGAAAAATTGTGGTATCTTGTCCCAACCATTATGAGTTAATGGTATAATGTGGTAATTAATGATAATCATATTGTGGAACTAACGTTTCTCCTTGAGATGGATAAATAGGTTATGTTCCGTGTGATTGAAGATTTCGGATGACGTCATGAGTTGATCGTCATCAAGTCAAGTTTATGAAGAAAAAGAATATCGTCATGTGTTGATGATATCAAGAGAAGAACATCATCATGGGTTGATGATATTGAAGTGAAGAGCTTGGAGTAAAGGAGATGATCATGAATTGATCATCAAGACAAGAAGAATCCATCATGTGTTGATGGAAGTCAAGTGTAGAGTGCATCATGAGTTGATGTATGTCAAGACTTGAAGCAAGGATATGCGTCATCAAGCTTCAAGTGGTTGCGCAAGGAAAAGGTATGACTAGCTAGGGCTAAGGATTTGTTACTAGTCTTTTACCGGTCTCGGTGGTTGGTTGGAGACCGGATTGCTAGTATAGGTTGCCGTACTATTAAGAGAGGTCTTAATTAGTAACTTGAGTTAGTCATGTGTTGATAGCTCATTGTGTTTGCTCTAGCTCAACTTAACATGTTGCCTATATTTGCGAATGCGTTTTGCAAATAGTTGTGGCTCATGGTTATTCTTTGTAGCATGTGACTTTAGTTTGCGAATGTGTTTTGCAAACGGTTTAAGTCCATGTACCTTATTCCTTGTGGCGATGATTCTAAAAGTTGGCAAATGTGTTTTGCAACTTGTTGAGAATCTAGCTTTCAGCTTTTGTGTACATGTTGCATCAATTGGCAAATATGTTTTGCAAATTGAGTTGAAGCAAATGTACAAAGTTTGATCTCAGTCTTGGTGATCGCCGCGGTCCGACCTTTGTGGTAGCGTTCGGCCGGTGGTAGCGGTCTGACCGCCATGGGTTGGGCGGTCTGATCGATCTTCGTTTGTGCGGCCAGAAGAAACGGTACTACCGGGGTGCGGTAGTACCGAAAGTTTGAAACGGTACTACGAGTGCGGTAGTACCGATATTTGTTTGGCGGTATGAATTTTCCAGAAGAGATGTTTTCGGTTTTGCTCGATGCTCGCTTGAGCGGTCCGACCGCCTCGCGATCGCCGGCGTGGCGATCCGACCGCCATTGGTTGGCGGTCGGGCGATTGTGAGTCCAACGGCTAGTTTTATAGCCGTTGGCGATTAAGCGTCCGACCGGCCATTAGTTGGCGGTCTGACCGGTTTTTGTCCAGATTCTCTGGAATCTTTTCTCAACGGCTAGTTTTTGTGTGTGAGCTATAAATACCCACCTTGGATGTGTGAGAAATAGTTGCTGGTGCCCCATTGAGTTTCTTTGAGCTAAGAGCAAGCCTCTCATACTCTTGTGTGCATGTGTTGCACTTAGTGAGTGATTGAGAGCAAACCCTAAGTGCATGTGTTGCATTAGGTTGTGGATTGCTTATCCATAGAGCTTTGGCACTTGATTGGTTCAAGTGAAAGTTGAGTCTTGTTACTCTTGGTGTTTGCCGACACCTAGACGGCGTGGAGACGTTGTGCGTCGGTGATCTTCTCAAGTGAAGCTTGTGAGAAGACCCGGGCGATTTGTGAGTGGCTTGGTGCTCGCCATCTCCGGAGCGGAGTAAGAGCAACCCTAGTGGATTGGGGTGATAAGTTCAAGTTGGAGTCGGTTCAGCGGTTGAACTCACTTAGAGGTGTTGGTTCGGTTGGAACCGGTCCAAGTGGTTTGGACTTACCTCTGAGGTGTTGCCTCGCGTTTTGGAGCCGATCCAAAAGGTTGAACTTACCTCAACGTGGATTAGGGAGACCGCAAGTCTTCGATCACCACGGAAAAATATCGCCATGTCAAATTGTGGTTTGCAATCTTGAGCTTTACCTTATTGCAATTTACATTCATATAATTAAGTTGCTCATCTATTGTGTATGAATGATTGCCTAGCTATGTGCCATTTACATTGCCTAAATTGAATTGCTCACAAGTTCATGCTCAATTGATTATTATCATTAGACTTGTATTGTTGGAGCACTTAGTTGAGACTAGTGGTTTATAGGTCTTAATTGTGCAAAACCGTATTTATATTATCTTCCGCATTAGAAATCGGTTTTAGCGTATAAAAGTTTTAAAACGCCTATTCACCCCCCCTCTAGTCGGCCTACTCGATCTTACAAGTGGTATCAGAGCTTGGTCTCTCATTTATTAGACTTGACCGTCTAGAGAGTAAAGGATGGCGACTAGAGATTTAGTGCACCTAGGTGAAGCACCTAAATTTGATGGCACAAATTATGCACATTGGAAAATCCGCATGTCATGTTATTTTAAGGCTATGGGCCTAAATATATTGCGGATTGTAGATGTCGGCTTTTCTCCTCCTTTGGATAGGCTTGATCCAACAATTGAGGAAGAGAAATGCTTACATCTCGACGCTCGAGCAATTAACGCTTTATTTAGTGCTTTGAGTGTAGATGTGTTTGATGCCATATGCGATCACGAGAACGTTCATAAGATGTGGACCCATCTTTAAAAATATTATGAAAGGTCCACTTCCACAAGCAATGATCGCATAGAAGAATGGACGTCGGAAGAAGAATGCTCAACTTCTAGCTCCGACGATGATGAGACATCAACTCCATCCACTTCGCCTCATTGCTTTATGGCTAAAGGTAATAAGAAGGTAAATAATTATGATGAGTTGATGGATATGCTAGAAGAGCTTAATGAATATATAGGAGAAGAGAAATCTAAATACAAAGTTTTGAAGAAAGAACATGTCTTACTTCAAAATAATTATGATGTTCTAAAAGATGAACATGAAAAGCTCCTCCTAAATGAATACACTAGCTCCAAGGTGGATATAGGTGTAACATGTAATCTAATAGATGATTTGCCATGCATAGCTCCTATTTCTTGCAATTCATCTAAAGCTAACATATCCACATCTTGTGATGATTTAATTGACATGCCTTGTAGCACTTGTGAAAATGCGTCTATTTCCTCTATGCTTGTTGAAACTAATCTTGTAGAGGAAAACAAAAGACTCAAGGCCCAAGTCACAAATTTGAAAAATGACTTGGATAGAAGTCACAAAGGGAATGCCAGTCTTGATGATATCTTGAGCAAGCAACGAAGCTCAAGTGATAAGAGTGGAATCGGCTTCACTCCCATGAAGAAAAGGGAGAATAGCAAGATGAGACACAATCAAAGACACAACAAGAACATCAAGTGCTTTGATTGTCATCAAAAGGGTCACCTCTCCTCAAAATGTCCTAACAAGGAAGATTACAAGAGAGGACTTGGCTTCATCGAAATGAAAAAGGTGAAGTTCATCCCAAAGCAAAAAGGAAAGAAATACTCAAATATCAAATGCTTTGGATGTTATGAAAAGGGACACATTGCTTCCATGTGCCCTAACAAGATCAAGGATATCAAATGCTTTGATTACAATGAGAATGGTCACTTTGCCTCCAAGTGCCCTATCAAGAAAATAGACAAGAGAGGACTTGGTCTCACCGCCAAGAAGAAGGTGAAGAGTCACCCAAAGCAAAATGGAGATCAATTCAAAATTATCAAGTGCTTTGGATGCAAGAAGTTTGGACACATTGCCTCGGTGTGTCCAAATCAAAAGGATGTCAAGCCAAGACATTCAAGTAAGAGGCAAGCCGACAATGAGCAAGAAAAGAAGACATCAAGGGGAAGCAAAAGCCCTACTTGCTATAATTGTCGGGAGAAAGGACATTTTAGTAAGGAATGTCCCAAAGGTATCTCTCCTAAGCCAATTATTTATAATGATCATTATGTGCTTAGGAAGGATAAGAATGGCAATGTGTTTGCTAGAATTGTTAGTTCACCTAAGACTATTATTAGAAGGGCTATTTGGGTGCCCAAAAGTATTGTGACTAACATTCATGGACCCAACCAAGTATTTGGTACCAAATGCGCTTAAAAGCTTAATAGGTACTTGGAGATGCATTGGAGGTTTGGCATATTCATGAAAAGGTGGATTCCACCTTATGTCAATATTGGAGCCAAGCTTTAGGATAATCATATCATATCATAAGCCAATGTCATTTCGGTAACAAGTATTTACATTGAAGTATCTAGACCCTTTACCTTGTGTAGGTTGCATTCATGAAAATCTTATAAAAAGGGTTGTTCTTGCTCTTGTGCTATATCTTTATTATTGAAATATTGAGCAAGATGGTTGTGGCACATTATGGGTGAGTGCTAAATCATTTACATGTATATCACGTCCCAAGGTGTGCCCAAATTAATTAAGTGCTAGTAATGTTTTTCTAAATTGAGCCATTTAGCCAAAAGTCAAAAATTTAAAATTATTAGTATATCCTTTGAAAAATTAGTTGCAAAATGTATACAAATGCATTTCAAAGGTTTACCAAAGAATTTGGTTCAAGAAAAACATATTTTAAGTGAAAATAAGTTTCTACCCAAAATTTCTAGATTCTAGGATCTTGCTTTTGACCTAAACTAGATTTTTATGTAAAATCTATTCTAAAAGGAATTTGATCTTTGTTCCAAAAGGAAAATCCTAGAGTTGGTTATTCTAAACACTTTTCGTATTCAAATGATTTCCAAAAGACCAACTCACCAAAAGTTATTCGATTTTGAAACTCGTCCAAAATATCGGTTTGACCTAAATGGTCACCTTCTAGCACTTAAGAGAGTTTAGCCATTTGAGCCTAAATTATTCACATAAATAGGTCCATGATGGTATTTATGACTCATACATGCAATTGGATGCTATAGATTTCATCAAATGCTCAATTTGGCTCTTTTGTGAAAGTTCTCGAAAATACATTTCGTTTATAAAACTAAAATTTAGTTTATAAAAATTATTTGAGAATTGGATTTTAAAGGGCTATATAAGTTGGAAATGCTCCAAAGATATTTGTTTGATTGATTGTGTGAGAATTTGGAGCAAATTACAACAACTCTCTCAAATCTCAAAATCCAATCGAATCTGTTTGTCGGTTTAGTCTCAACCGATCGGCCAAGCCACCTTGATGATCGATCAGCTGAATCGGTCGAACCGCTAGGCCCAGCGGTCAGACCGATTTTGCGTGAAATGCTCCTTAACTCCACCCGAGAAGTGTTTCTTCCTCACTTCCTCCCCAAAACCGAAACCTCATTTCTCTCTCTTGCTCTCGGTTGTTTTTCCATCTCCGGCCCGGATCTCCCTCTCCGACCATCTCTCTTGCGGTCCAAGGTATTCAAGTCTTGCCCTTCACCTCCTCTCTCTATTCCGCGGTTTAAATTGAGTTTTAAGTCATTTAATCTCAAATGCCATGGAACCCTAGGTGAAGGTATATTTTTGAAATCCGGCTATTTGCTCATCAATTCCTTCAAGGATCTCTATCCCTTGATTCTCCTCTTCATTCCTAGCCGGTAATCTCTCCTTTCCTTACTTGCATTTTACCCACATTGCAAATTTCCCAATTTCTAGGGTTTGACTTAATTGTCCCCGAATTCATTCAAATTGGTGAAATATTTGAACCTGCAAGTAGCCTAAGAGTAAATTAAGAAGTATCCATTATGCCATTGTACAAAAGTTGGAGATTTTGGATTTTTCCAAAATTTCAGATTGTCTTTTTGTCACTGGCGGTCTGACCGGCCGTAGTCAGTGGCCCGATCGGCCAGATCCTTCAAGCGTCCGACCGCCAGGCAATGATCGACCACTGTGACAATAAGCAGTGACTGAAATGGCTTTATGAATGCTTGTTAATTCATTCTTTGAAACTCCTTTGATATTCGTTGCTATCTTATCTTAGTGACTATGCTGGTCAAGAGGACTACGTCTCGCCCTGCACCTCCTTCCTCTTCTAGAGATGAACAAATGGAGGATGTAGAAGAAGAAGTTGGAGAAGAAGAAGAAAGTGCAAGTGATGACAACAGTGACAATAACAGCAGTGACAATGGGTATGAGTATGAGGATGAGAATGATGATGAGGATGATAATGAAGATGTTGCTCCTGATCAGAGTCAGTTTATTGGACTTGATGTGTCTACTATTAAGAGTGAACAATATACTATTCGAGGTATATTAATCGGTTGATTTCTAGAAATGCAACCATGGGTATGTTCCACACTTTATTTCAACAAAGATGTCTATCGGATAATCTATGCTAAGAAAAAGTTTGCTAATCATCGATTTGTAAAGTGGAGCTATATTGGCAAGAATCCAGTCTATAATGGTCTGCTTAGATTGTTTACAGCTGTCAGATTGGAATCATTAGTCTCTTTACAATGCAACTTTCATGCAAAAGCCATCAGACAGTTTTATGCTACAGTCTTTGTTTCTCCTGATCATGATTATCTTGAATGGATGACTGGACATCAAAAATTGGAAGCTACCAAGGATGATTTTATAAGTGCCCTGAGTCTAGGAGATTCGAGTGGTCTAAAGGTACATCTTCAGGAATCTCTTGACCTCACTCAGGTAGATGAGTTCTATGATCAAGGAAATCTTTATGCACGTGGAAAGGTAACTGGACTTCTTGCCATTCCCAGTGTTATTAATAGGATCATGAGAGCATCATTCTTTCCTAGGAGTGGAAATAATGATGAGATACATGGACGTGCCTGGAATGTGATTAAGTATATTATGGCTGGCACGAGATTTGATGTGATGGACCTGATCATTAGAGAGATTGCTACCTCTAAGGGAGACAAGACCAAGAGCATTTATTTTGCTTCCTATATTATGAAGCTCATTCAGAGTAAGATTGATTTTGATCAGGACTATGATATAGAGCATAAGGAGTACAGACCTAGAGATGCTCCTCCTCAGGTGCCCCCTCCACCTCCTCTCAAAGATCCAGGCGTGGATCATCCTCTCAGGACCTCCAGACAGCAGGTCCTCGGGAGCGAGATGCGATCGGGCGGTATCTTGCACCTTGACGAGCATGGATGCTAGGTTTGATCGCATGGATGCGAGATATGATCAGATGCATGCAGAGACTACAGCTAGGTTGGAGACTTTGGACTTGAGGGTCGATCGTATGGATGCGAGACTCACAGAGTATCATCGCAGCATGTACCGATTGTTTATCGAGGTTTGGGAGTCGTCGTCATACATCTTGAGCGTCAACAGACGATCTTCCATCCACATCACCGCTTGCCCCATCTTCGATGTGAGGGTCCTCCATCTTAGTTGTTCTATCTTTTTCATATGTAGGTCAATAGACCTTGTTTTGTGGGATAAACTCTTTATTGTTATCTTTTGTTATTTGTTATGAGCTTATTGTACCCTGTGATAATCGTTAATTGCTATCAGATTCTTGGATATGTGAATGTTAATGTTATGGATTATTGTTTCTTATCCTTGTCTAAGCTATGTTATTGAATCCTTATTGTTGTTGCATGAGTATTCTTATCTCGATTATAAATTGTCATGCTTCCTTGGATTCATCGGTTAGAGAAAACTCCGTCAAAATTTCATAAAATCTTCTTGTGCATGTATTCCTTTCAGATCTAAAATGCACATGTTTAGGGGGAGTTTTATCTCTGTTTGGTTCTTGGTTGCAGAATCTTTCAAAATTCTCTTAAGAACCCAACCTGTCTTTAAAATGGGAGAATGTTTATTTAATCTCTCAATAAAATGTC
The DNA here is from genome assembly GCA_036346255.1 of Ampelocalamus luodianensis. Taxonomy (NCBI): domain Eukaryota; kingdom Viridiplantae; phylum Streptophyta; class Magnoliopsida; order Poales; family Poaceae; genus Ampelocalamus; species Ampelocalamus luodianensis. The sequence goes on along the minus strand of CM070622.1, from coordinate 15,864,395 downwards.
TTCTCTTGCCAAGCTCTTGATCTTGCAAAATCTTTTATTTGGTTTAAGGTTGATTTGAATTTTTGGTGATTAATGCCAAAAGGGGGAGAATGATGGATCAATATCTTTCCACATTTGGTTGTGTATCAAATATTCTACATGTCTCCTTCATATGCTTAAAGAATTCATTATATGCATGATTTACATTTCAATAGCTTAATTACTCAATATATGTTGATAATATTCAAATGTGGCTATTGAGAAAGGATTTGTCAACAATTACCAAAAAGGGGGAGATTGAAGAATCTAGACCCGCCATTATGTGTTAATGGTGTTTTGGTTATTAATGACAAATCTACTTATGAGACTAACACTCTTATTGTTATATCATGTTTAGTCTCAGCTTGGATATAAGAGCAAAAATCCAAACAGGTATGTATTCATTAATGACAAATATATTTGTGAGACTAACAATTTTATTGATTATCTATTACTTAGTCTTGTTTGGATTTAAAGATCAAAGAGGTATGCATTCGACATCATGTAATTATATCTTGTTGCATTCCTCGGATCCAATATATAGGTTGAACTTCACCAAAAAAGAAAACTTGTATATGTGCATATGTTTCATTTACACACTCGTGTATGGACACATCTAGGGGGAGTTCAATCTATATCTTGCGGTTTCATTAGTATTGATCTATATTCCTTTGTCCACATATATTAAGGATCTTTACCTTGAAATATATCCTTGAATATATGCAACTTGTGTAGTTCGTATATATTCTTATGGGCATATGAGACTTACGTAGTTCACATATGCTCATGTATCTTTTGAGTATACATAACCTTTGTAGTTTATATATACTCATACCAATCACATTCAATTATCTGTAATTGTGTTGGTTGTCATCAATTACCGAAGAGGGAAAGATTGTGGTATCTTGTCCCAACCATTATGAGTTAATGGTATAATGTGGTAATTAATGATAATCATATTGTGGAACTAACGTTTCTCCTTGAGATGGATAAATAGGTTATGTTCCGTGTGATTGAAGATTTCGGATGACGTCATGAGTTGATCGTCATCAAGTCAAGTTTATAAAGAAAAAGAATATCGTCATGTGTTGATGATATCAAGAGAAGAACATCATCATGGGTTGATGATATTGAAGTGAAGAGTTTGGAGTAAAGGAGATGATCATGAGTTGATCATCAAGACAAGAAGAATCCATCATGTGTTGATGGAAGTCAAGTGTAGAGTGCATCATGAGTTGATGTATGTCAAGACTTGAAGCAAGGATATGCGTCATCAAGCTTCAAGTGGTTGCGCAAGGAAAAGGTATGACTAGCTAGGGCTAAGGATTTGTTCCTAGTCTTTTACCGGTCTCGGTGGTTGGTTGGAGACCGGATTGCTAGTATAGGTTGCCGTACTATTAAGAGGGGTCTTAATTAGTAACTTGAGTTAGTCATGTGTTGATAGCTCATTGTGTTTGCTCTAGCTCAACTTAACATGTTGCCTATATTTGCGAATGCGTTTTGCAAATAGTTGTGGCTCATGGTTATTCCTTGTAGCATGTGACTTTAGTTTGCGAATGTGTTTTGTAAACGGTTTAAGTCCATGTACCTTATTCCTTGTGGCGATGATTCTAAAAGTTGGCAAATGTGTTTTGCAACTTGTTGAGAATCTAGCTTTACTTTTGTGTACATGTTGCATCAATTGGCAAATATGTTTTGCAAATTGAGTTGAAGCAAATGTACAAAGTTTGATCTCGATCTTGGTATCTTGGCGCGTCCGACCGCCTTTGTGTGTAGATTCGATCGTGGTAGCGGTCCGACCGCCATGGGTTGGGCGGTTCGACCGATCTTCGCTTGTACTGCCAGAGAAACGGTACTCTGAGTGCGGTAGTACAGAAGTTTGAAACGGTACTACCGAGTGCGGTAGTACCGATATTTGTTTGGCGGTATGAATTTTCCGGAAGAGATGTTTTCGGTTTTGCTCGATGCTCGATTGAGCGGATCGGCCGCCCTCGGCGATCGGCCGGCGTGAGCGATCCGACCGACCATTGGTTGGCGGTCGATCGATTGTGAGTCCAACGGCTAGTTTTATAGCCGTTGGCGATTGGGCGGTCCGACCGGCCATTAGTTGGCGGTCTGACCGGTTTTTGTCCAAATTCTCGGAATCTTTCTCAACGGCTAGTTTTGTGTGTGGGCTATAAATACCCACCTTGGCTGTGTGAGAAATAGTTCTTTGGTGCCCCATTGAGTTTCTTTGAGCTAAGAGCAAGCCTCTCATACTCTTGTGTACATGTGTTGCACTTAGTGAGTGATCGAGAGCAAACCCTAAGTGCATGTGTTGCATTAGGTTGTGGATTGCTTATCCATAGAGCTTTGGCACTTGATTGGTTCAAGTGAAAGTTGAGTCTTGTTACTCTTGGTGTTTGCCGACACCTAGACGGCGTGGAGACGTTGTGCGTCGGTGATCTTCTCAAGTGAAGCTTGTGAGAAGACCCGGGCGATTTGTGAGTGGCTTGGTGCTCGCCATCTCCGGAGCGGAGTAAGAGCAACCCTAGTGGATTGGGGTGATAAGTTCAAGTTGAGTCGGTTCAAGCGGTTGAACTCACTTAGAGGTGTTGGTTCGGTTGGAACCGGTCCAAGTGGTTTGGACTTACCTCGGAGGTGTTGCCTCGCGTTTTGGAGCCGATCCAAAAGGTTGAACTTACCTCAACGTGGATTAGGGGAGATCGGCAAGTCTTCGGTCACCACGGGAAAAATATCGCCGTGTCAAATTGTGGTTTGCAATCTTGAGCTTTACCTTATTGCAATTTAACTTGATATAATTAAGTTGCTCATCTATTGTGTATGAATGATTGCCTAGCTATGTGCCATTTATTGCCTAAATTGAATTGCTCACAAGTTCATGCTCAATTGATTATTATCATTAGACTTGTATTGTTGGAGCACTTAGTTGAGACTAGTGGTTTATAGGTCTTAATTGTGCAAAACCGTATTTATATTATCTTCCGCATTAGAAATCGGTTTTAGCGTATAAAAGTTTTAAAACGCCTATTCACCCCCCTCTAGTCGGCCTACTCGATCTTACAAGTACACACATCTACAATATTGGCATACACATCCATACACAATTACATACAAGATGAAACAAATATGGTATGTAAACTCAAGCGATTACATAGTTTACATTACAAAGGCCGATCAGCCAAATAAAAGAACAAGTATCAAAAGTAGCACGGAAACATAGCTATTTAAATGCAAAAGTCTAGCAGTATGCCCATCCAACACTCAGGCAACCGACAAGGATCAAAACCTAGCAATACCCATCCCTGTACCCTCCGGTACTGGGAGCAAAGAAGGCGTCGTCCGGAATCAGCTCATTCTTATACTCTGATCAACAATTTAAACAAGATTGAGTACATTTTTTACTCAGCAAGACTTGTAGTGTATCGCAACATGATTATATATGCAAGGCTATCAAAGGATGATGCTATACACTACAAGTTATTTTCAACATTAAGCAAGTTTTATTTGCAATACGACAAATAGTACTTTGCAGCGAAAATTTTAAAGAGCTATTGACTGATAACGAAATATTCAAGTAACACAACAAATGTAAACTGACAACCCTCCTCGGTTGTGATCAACACTTCATTCTTAGCCATATACATGGCACTCACACAAATCAGTCATCCCAACATTTCCTAACAAAATCGTTTTTGCAAAAGTAGATACTATACCCGACAAAACGACACTTAGCACGCTCATCACCGCGAGCATGGCTATTTAAACAGATTTACACTCTACGGAGGTATACAACTTTACCCACACGATGCAAGCTCTCTAGTTTGTTTGGTATCCGTCGACACAACTGCTCACGATCTTTTAGTAAGCATTCTAGAGTTTGCAACGAAGCCTTTACATCACCTAGACCTAATCTTGCACTAGTCTAGCGAATGAACACTCTCACTTCACCTGAGTACACCCTATCTCAGTGAGGCATTCATCGTTGAATCGACAAGCTTTGTTTCCAACACCTCGGTGAAGGGAGCCCCTTCGAACAAACCTACCCGGTCATGCTCGTACTACTACGACCTACCAACATGCAAGGCTAGACCTAGATAACTTTATTAGCTAAGACCGTCCTAGTTCAACCGTGTGGTTGTACGCTTACGCTTAGGTTGGATATACCGGTGTTCGATCCTTAATCGACCCGGGCGAGAATCTCTCCCTATCTACTTGTGAGATGAATTTTTGGCTGAAATGGCGCCTTTTCGTCTTGTATTTGCAGAAATGACAGGCCTCAAAAATTTTTTCTTTGCAAAAATAGCCCCTTGCCACACAGTGGCCGTGCTGTAGGGCCTCCTTGGCCACCACATCGCCCACTACCGCACAGTGGCCGTGCGGTGGTGGCGTTGCCGCACGGCCACTGTGCGGTGAGTTTTTTTTTTAAAAAAAAACACTTGCCACATGGCCACCGTGCGGCCGCACACTGTAGCATTTTTTTCTCCATTTTTTTTAAATCAATTAAATATACTTTATTGTATGAATTTTTAAATATAGAAAATGAGCTCCAAAAATTATGATTTTTTTGTGGAGCCTCCTAACACAGTGTGCTTGCTTATGTAATTTTTTTAAAAAAATATCCGTTCTGAATTTTTCTCAAAAGTTCATTTAAGTATACTATTTGTAGGAATTTTTTAATATAGAAAATGAGGTCCAAACATTATGATTTTTTTAAGGCTCCTTACATAGTGGACTTGATTGTGTAATATTTTCTAGAATTTTAGATGTTCTGAAAATGTCTCAAAAATTAAGGGTTCAAGTCTCAAAGATTAGGGTTTTAGGTCTCGAAAATTAGGGCTTCATGATTACATGTGACTTGGAATATGTGAAGTTTAGTACCCAATGAGAGATCTATCGTAGCGGCTAGATAATAATAGTAGATAGATTAAATTAGCTTCTTTGTAGATGAACAACTATCATGTGGACCTAGAACATTTATCATCAACTTTTTGCCTAAGGGTTTAGGACATGATCATCATTTTATGCTATGATTTCAAGAATGATTAGATGTGCCATTAGAAAACCCTAAGTTAGATAATGGATGGTTCCCTGTGGATTCGATAACCTTGGAATACTCTGGGTGAAAAGCTACAATTGGCCCGTGTGCTTGCTGTTACATTTGATTGCTCATAGTTAGTGTCAACGGCAACGCCGGCTCCGGTGGCGCACCATGACCAATCGGTGTAGAGGGTCCATGTTGGGTCAACTTGTGGTTCAGATGCTACCAGTTGCAAGGTCCATTCTGCGACAAAGTCAGGGAGTGCCTGAGACTCGATTGTCGTTCTAGCGATGAACATGAGATCAAAGGGTGCCAACTCGGCAACCCATTTCCCTATGCGCCCTGTGGCCTCCTTGTTGTGTAGCAGCATGTTGAGGGGGTATGATGAAGGCACTGTTATCTCATGTGCCATGAAGTAATGACACAACTTGTGGGACACTGTTAATAGGGTGTATGCCAGTTTTTCGAGCTCAATGCATCGAGTCTTTGCGCCTTGCAGGGCCTCCGAGACGTAGTATGCAGGGCGTTGTGCTCCGTTGACCTCTTTGATGAGGACCACACTCACCGCGGCCACTGAGGTAGCGAGGTAGAGTAGTAGCTTTGCTCCGGGCTTCAGCTCACCAGGCTTGGTAGGTTGGCCAAGTATTGTTTGAGCTCATCGAAGGCTTTTTGGCAATCATCTGTCCATTTGAAGGGCTCCACCCCACGAAGGGTGTTGAATAAAGGTAGGGTGCATTCTGCTGAGTGCTATCGAAACGGCTTAGTGCTGCGAGCTGCTCCTCAGTCTTTGTACCCCACGAGTGTTGCATGGGGGAGCCATTTCCCGTATGGATTTTATCATGTTTGTGTTCACTTCTAGGCCTCATCTGATATGAGGAATCCTAGCAACTTGCCCGCCTTTACGCCGAAGGCGTATCTATCTCAGTTGATCTTGACGCCCTCTGCTTGTAGGGTGTTGAAGGTTTCATGGAGGCCGTCCAGGGTGGGTTCCTTTCTTTGGCTCTTGACTACTATGTCATCGACATAGGCTTCAATGTTGTAGCTGAGCTGCGAGGCCAAGACTTTCACAATTAGCTTGGTGAAGGTTGCTCCCCCTTGTACACTACAACACCTTGCGAACTAGCCAGACACTGCAATGCAACCTCATGAGACTCTTGGACATATATTTGGGGAAGTAATGTCTACACATCTCGTAAATATTACAAAACAACATTCCTCAATAGAGACACGCCCAAAATTTTCAGATGGATTTGGAAAAGCAAGTGTGTATCCAAACTAAAAATATTTGCTTGGCTTCTCCTCTCCGATCGGCTGAACACCAAAACAATGCTCCTTCGGCGCCGATGCCTCATTTAAGGGAATGCTTTGTGTGCTCTGCTCAGGTCAGGCCAAGGAAACAATTTTGCACCTCTTCTTTGGTTGCCCTTTCAGCCATCACTGCTGGAACCACCTTGGAATTTAATGGAACTTGACTCCTGACATTTGCACTACAATAATCGAAGCGCGCCTGTTTTTTTGGTACCCTTTTTTTCAAGGAGATCTTTATCATATCAGCCTAGAATATTTGGAAACAATGCAACATCAAGATATTTGAGGATGTCCCCCCAGCTTTGAGACTTGGAAAGTTCTTTTAGAACTGAGGTCACTCTTCTTGTGCTTAGAGTGAAGGAAAACCATTAAAGACCAAATATTTGCTTGGCTAGACTCCCTTAGTTGATTCTCCCCCTTGTACATTCTTTGTCTTCCTTGTATTCTTGTACAATTTTTCTTTTTTAATATATTTATTGTAGAGGCCTTCCCTACAGTTTTCCATAAAAAAAAGGTTGCTCCCACATTGGTGAGGCCGAAGGGCATGCGCACAAAATAGTATGTCTCGAGGGGGGATGATGAATGTTATTTTTCCTCGGCCTCCTTTGCCATAAACACTTGGTGGTAGCCATAGTATGCATCAAGGAAACTCATTAGCTCACACCCGGATGTGGCGTCCACCAGTTGGTCTATGTGAGGCAGTGGGAAGTCGTACTTCAGGCATGTCTTCTTTATATAGGTGAAGTACACACACATGCACCATTTGTTGTTTGCATTTCACACGAGCATGAGATTGATGAGCCATTCATGGTGCTTGATTTCCCATATGACGCTATTGTAGCAACAAAACTAGACAGTAGAGAAAAGGGGACCCCGGGTATCCCATGGATGTGAAGGGGGGAACCTGGGTATCCGCAAAAGAGGGGGAACGATGTCAAGAGAGTAATGTCGTATCTTTATTGCCTTGAAAAAAGTCCTCCCTTATTACATAGGGCAAAGCCCAATTTATAGGGTCATAAAAGAGGGTACATAAGATTACAGTCCTACCCCTACAAAGGTCCCCTAGGTGTAGGGGTTGCAGGGTCCCTATACCTCCCTAAGCATAGCCTTTGGTGCACGGTGGTCCTTCGTGGGTGGGGTCCACCGCACATGTGCTTCTTCGGTCCATCGACGGCCTTACAACCCCCCTCATCTCCTGCGAGGTGGTCAGGACCGAGGCCCCTCGGGGCACATTGTCCTATGGCCAGACACCTTCGGGTACCTTCTTGTGCCCTTCGCTCTGTGCGAGGGCACTCGAGGCACCCCTCATCAGGGTCGTGGTAGCCTCCCATCTTGTCACCCTCGAGGCCTCCAACCCCTCTGGTCTACTCGAGGGGTACCATGCTAACCCCTGGGGTGGTCAAGGCACTCCCGACTTGCTTCTTCGGTGCTCCTCGAAGGCTCTCTCAAGCCCTTCTCTAGGTTGTTGGGGGCCGGTGGGCCGCCCCTATGACAGACACGGGCTTTGAGTAACTTTGCCACCTCAGCTTTCGTGGCTTCTTGTCTGTCTATGGATATACATTGTAGCTTCTACTTCTTTCGCTTTGCATCGCTCATGACTGCGAGCTTGTGATCGATTGTAGCCCAAGTTACCTGGGTATGTCTTTGTAACATCCCAATTCTGGACTTGTGTTTCAAATGTAAGAAAATGTGCAGAAATTAAAACTTTTCTTGCAGCTTGAAGTTTTTGAACTTTCTTGTAATTCTTGTAAAGGAATTGTGGGAAATCAAAAACCAAAACCTCCCATTTGACTAAAGTCATAAATTCCTTGTTGAAAATCTTAGGTTCTACTCCCTGGAAATACTTTTCCTTGGTTGTGTAACCCCTCTGAAAAATTTGATAATTTATAGAAATTATTTAAATATTTTAAGAGGCAGTCAAACTATTTTGACTTTTGGTCAAACCCTAGAATAAATCTTGCAGAATTTCTAGAGAAAAATGCTTTGCATAAAAACCTCCGGAAAATTTAGATAAGGTCAATCTTAAAGTCAACAAGCTTGTGTAAAAATTTTGGAATTTTTGGAGTTAGTTTGCTCTATTTAAAAATTTCTAAAAGTTCAGAGCCCAATATCAAACCCTAAGTCAAACTTTTGGTTTGGGTTCGAGTCAGACTCGAGTTATTGGTCGAACTCAACCTCGTTGCGCACTCGGGCTCAGTCCTTTAGGCGCGATCAATGTCAGCCATCGGATCTCTTACCTACCGCTGAGATCTTTAGAAGTGATCGGACCTCCTCTCGTTCAGACCACCCTTGGTCACGACCACCTCGCGTCTTCTTGCAAAGACCACCCTCTCGGACCTCCCCTTGGACCACCCTCTGTGTCTTTGCAAAGACCACCCTAGGTTGGGTGCAAAGACCTCCTCAAAGACCTCCCCGAGACCACCCTCCAGACCACCCTTGGGCCTGCGTGTGTAGCGCCTAGGTGATCGTGGACCGTCCATGTCTAGATCTGTGTCTCAGATCTCTTTGGACGTTCGGACCTCCAAACCTTACTTTAAATCGCATCACTCCATTTCTAATCCAACCGCCAAGACCTCGGGACTCAAATCTGGGTCTAACCTAACCCTTTCGGGTTTTTGACCGAACCACGTTGGCTTTCTCTCACTGACTGTGGGCCCCCTCTGAGCCTGGTCATCGTCTTCCTCGCGCACGAGCGCCATGGCAGAGGAGCAGAGCCTTGTCTTTTCTTCGTTGTCCTTGTCAACGGCTCTTTACTGTCAACCTTAAATGCGTGCCAGTGACTTTGCCCCCAAAGTCCCCCTTCTACCTGCCCCCGTCACTTCAAGTGCACCCATGGTAGGAGCTTTTGACTCAGGGCACCCGTGGAGCACTGCGTTGCTTAACCTTGCCCCCTCGGCTATAAAAGGTCCCCGAGCTCTTCCTTAGCTCTCTTTCCACATCGCCTCGCAAACCCAAACACCCCTTTGTGTTTTTGCGCTCAAAACACCAGAGGGCCCTCTTTTCTGCCATTGTCGGCCGCTTGAGCTCCTCGTCGTCAACGGTGCTCCATTGGTTCCATTCCAGATCTCTTTGCGTCGCCTGGTCCCTCTCATCACCTTGAGCAAATCCCCTAATCCAAATTTGGTTTGCTTTAACAGGAAGCAACTAATTCTGGATTTGCCTGCGTGCGGCTGAAGGGGGTCGTTTCGTCCTCAACTCTGGTAAGGGCTTCCCTCTTTCAATTGGGTTGCTCGTGGACCACCTTCAGGCCATCCCGAAGCTAACCTCACCTTTTGGGTGCCTTGCATTTTGCTCAGAGCTCTTCTCAGCGTCGTCTTCCTTCGCGTCGGCGGTGGTCGTCGTCGCAAGGGCTCCTCCGTGCACCTTTGGACCTCCTCTGTGCTCAGGTACATTCGCAGTAGTCCCTAGATGCTTGGGCACCCGCTATCTGGACCGCTGCGGAGCTCCTTTGTTGTTTTCGTATTTGGCCGTGTTTGCGCCCACGCCACTTTCCGCCACCGATGTTTGGTCGGTTCATCTGTTAAGAGTATGTCCCCTGGGTGTGCAATGTTATTACGATCATGTTGCTGCCTTTGGCTAGCGCCGCCGTGGCCGGAGTCACCGGCGGCGAGCCGACGATGTACTGGACTCCTGTTGTCGTCAGTTAGACCATCTATTTGACAAACTTTAGGACCACCCCTTGTCGATATTGGCCGTGCATGATCTCCTTCGTGCAGATCTGGACCGTCAAGACCACCCCTTTGGCTTTTTGTAAAGATATCATCTAGGACCTCCTCTCTTTTAGGTTGTATCGTTTAGGACCTCCTCGTGGAGATCTTGACCATTCAGAACCTCCCCATGGAGATCTGAGCCGTTCAGGACCTCCCCTCTATTAGATCTTATAGCTCAGGACCTCCCTTAGTTTGATCTTGACCGTTAAGACCTCCCTCTATGAGATCTTAGCCGTCGGGACCTCCTCGTAAACTTTAACCCTTAGGACCTCCCCGGTAGATCGGACCGTCAATCTAGATCCGATGGCCTAGACCTCCTCGTGGTGCTCGTGTGTCCTTTCACATGGGTGCTCATGTGTATTGTGCTCCGCTTGCGTGAGCCGTGTGATTTCAATCTCAACGGCCCGACCTCTCCGATTGGGTTAATTTCAAGAAAAGCCCAAAGCTTTTAATTGCATATTGTTAAGTGTTCTAAATTTCAAAAATGCATAACTAATTCATTTTAAACCCATTTTAGATGGTTCAAATTGTGTTAAATTCTTTTCAACTGAACTTTAATTTAAAAATGTGTTTAGACACATTGCTTGCATCAAAGAAGCGTGTAGATTGTATTAACTTGCTTTAGCATTTAACTAGTGCTCTCGAAATTCCTTTAACCTTGAAAAATGCATAAGTAATTATCTGTAGCTCCAAATTTAACAAACTAAAATTTCTTAGGTTCCTCTGTTAATATGATTTAGTGTAGGATAGGGTTCAAGGTGGTCTTTGCTGTTGAAATTGAGAATGCTCTAATTTCATAACTTAGAAAAACATAATGAATTCATTTTAACTCCAAATGAAGTAAACTCAATTTTGCTAACCTTATGATGTCATTATCTACCTATCATAAAAATTTCATATTCAAAAGCTTTCTGGAATTTTGTGCAATGAACAGTAATAGAAAGTAATTTATGTTGATTTTTCCAGCAGACTGAAATTGTTTAGGCTATAACTTTTGCATACTTAATCTAAATTGAGTGATTCTTGTTGCTAAATTTATCTAAAATCATGCCCTACCCGTTGTATAAATTTCATGGATTTTGGTTGACTTAGAATTTTGAGTCTTCTTCGGTGTTCGTTGTTTTTATTGGATTTTCTCGCTCTTTCGATAGGTTCCGATGATTGTGTTGACTACGAGAGTGATTCTCTGCAGCAAGAAAGTGATCTCCAACATGGCAAGAAGATGTAGCATCATTTGATCATATTGATCCCATTACTTTTAAAGTCTAATATCTTGTTTGCAAAGAATAAGTATGCATGCTTCTTTGTGTCAAAGTTAATTTTGTCGTTTAGAGATAGCTAATCCTATTGCATTGTTTCTCTGAAATTGTTCACCCCTACCACAAACCTAAGTTAATATTCTCACTGGTGAATTAGAGCTCGGTGAATGATTTATGGTCTTTTAATTATTTTTACGATATGGTGCTTAGCAATGCTTAGTTATCGGTAGAATTGGGTGGTTATCGACTTAGTCGATGACCTTGATCACACAAAACTTATTATTTACTTATGTTCAGCACCTTGTGCCTTGTTTATTTGTGAAATCTAAAACTGAAAACAAAATATTTTAGACTTGGGCACATTGGTATGATGGTGTGATCTTATAGTGTGACTGGAATAGTGACCGGGTCATCAAGGACCGAGTTACTTGCGCCATTGATCCAAGCAATTTTGCGTGCTAACCACACTAGAGGGATATGTGACCTCTCTTGACTTAGTACCTTGGGGGTGTTAATTAATGAGTCGCGTGGTGGATTGTATATTGGATTATATGCAACATGGGACAAGGAAAGGAGGGGAGCACCCGTAGTTGCTACGGCTGGGCCGGCGCATCCTACTCTACGTATGGGTCCTTGTGATCTTCGTCGCCGGCAGATCACTAAGGGTTAACCCCCATACGTGCGGCTCTTAATTAGCATTTTCCATTGGAAATGTCTCGTAGGACTTAGTCGTGCCGGCATACATAAGGAAGTGTGCTTAATCTAGTGGCAAAAAGGCGGTCTGAAGTGTGGGTACATTGGTACACCCCTGCAGGGTTAAATCTATTCGAATAGCCTCGTCCTAGGTTATGGACACGCTTGGTTATTTCTCGCAAGAACTAGACTACAACCTTTTAATTAAAACTTGATGTTGGTGGTACGAATGGGTAATCCGTGCTATTGTTGTAATGGCTATTGGGTTAGTCATCTCCAGGATGTCTTTATGTTACTACTTATTGTCTCGCTGCTATTTGAACAAATAAATTTCAGATTGTTAAAACTACCTTCAATCTATTACTTATTGCAAATAAAATCTGCTTTATGCTGAAAATAACCCTTTAGCCTTCTCCTTTGATTAAAGCCTGCATGTAGTAATATCTAGGTTTGTTACTCGTAAGTCTTACGAGTACATTTTTGTACTTATTTGCATTGCTTAATTGTTGCAGAGGAGGTTGATCCCCAAGGGATCGACTTTTGTGAGTTTTGCTGCGGTGTGGACGACTAGCTTAGCGGTCCAGTCGGATTGCCTTGTGGGAGTGTGGTAAACCGGTTGGCTCTTGTTGATAGCCATCTTATGGCATTTTGCTTCCGCTGTTTATTCTAGCTCTTTAGCTTGTTCTTGGCCGGTTGGCCTCTCTTTTGTAATAACTATTATGTATGTCTTTTGCTTATAAAGCTTTAGTTCGGTTGTATGATCTTGTATAGAATTGATGCATTATTTTGTAAAAAGGTGTGTATACTGCAATTCTGGGAAGTATACATTTTTCCGAGGCATGGGATATTTTGTTTGTGATGCTAGAGTCAATAGAAGGCTAAGCATTACAAGCTAAATACCCTGGAGTCTCACAGTCCTCTAGTCCCCAACTGAAGATATCTTCGTTTTTGCAGAGAACGTCTATTATCACGGCCTCAGTTTCTAGCATGAGGTCATCACTTATGGTGACTATCTTGGTCAGGGACCCTTCGGACAACGTGACCCTATTCATATCTCCTTCTGGTTTTGCCTTAGGAACCCATTTTGTTGCTGTGGGTTTTGCTTGCTTCACCAGGTTTTGCTCCACCGCATGGACGTGTTGCACTTGTGCCATGGCCTCCAGCTTTGCGTTATGGGCAAGGTCTTGGTCACCATGGACCATGATGGAGCCTCTCGGGCTGGACAACTTCACATATAGTATTTGGGATGCACCATGGCGCCGAAGGCGTTGAGGGTGGCGCGACCTGGGATAGCGTTGTATTGGTAAGGTATGCTGACGACATCGAACATGATGTTTTCCGTTCGAGCCGAAGGGCCTTCACCGAACTTGACCGACATGTCTATTTGGATGGGGGTGGCCACTGTCTTGCCTCCAAAGCCTATGAGGGAGATGCCTAGGGGCAATAGCCTACTTCGAGGGATCATCATTTTGTCGCGGGCCTCAGCGAAGAGTACATCAACAGAGCTTCCCCCATCTACTAGTATGCGCTTCACTTGAAAGTCTGTGATGGTCACTGAGACGACGAGGGGGTCTTGGTGTGGGAAGGACAGCCCCTTCGCAACTTCGGGGCCAAAGGTGATAATCAATTCGGAGTATTTTGGGGGTATGTTGGTGGGGGTAAGATGTGACGTGATGAATTTGACGAGCGTAGGCGTGCCGCTGCCTCTTGGATCCCATATCTAGGGAGGATCCTCGATTATGCTGTTGATGACCCTTCGGGCACGATCCCCTTCAGGTGCTTCGATGCACAGTTGTTGCTATGCTGGGGACTATGGATTGCTACAGCGCCAATCTTTTCCTAGATCTACGTGGACCGACCCCTGTTTATGTAGTTCATCATGGTCGTGATAGTGCGACATTCTTTGGTGGGGTGATACCCTTCACCATGCAAGTTGCACACCACTATGTTGGCTAATCAGCGCCATGCTATGCATCCTGCCCATGGCCTCGCATGCGACCACATCCGCGGATATGGCCCCGGCCACCGCGATCGCCTCATCATCCTCCTTTCATGGGGGTATCGCCCACCTGATGCGAAAAATGTGATGTCCCCTCTGCCTCAAGCGGTTCTGGTAATCCTCGCTAGCGTGGGCTGCCGCGGCACCCACTGCTTCATTTGGTGACTGTCGGCATGTCTTTACCGAGGTACCGGCCTTGCCCACCGTGACCATTGTCGTCTTGTCTTCTCTATGCACACTATCTTCCTCTGTGTGTGCACACTCCTCCATTTTCTCGAACAATTCCTCCATCGTGTGGATGGGCTTTTGGGCCATCCTCTTTGTCATGGGGCTTGCTTTGAGCCCACACTTGGCGACATTAATGATGGTGCTGTCGGTGACGCCCTTCAGCTAGCACTTGACCTCTGCGAACATCTTAAAGAAACTTTGCAAAGACTAGTTTGGCCTCTGCCTCATGACGAATTGATGTATGTCGTCCTTTAGCTCCGTGTAGTTGCCCTGAAAGTTGTTGCGAAGTTGGCCCCGGGGCTACTCCCATGCGTATATGGATCGCGGGGGGAGGGAGGGGCGAAGAACCATGTCAATGCCACCCCCTTGAGAGCGAGGGTGATGCTTTTTGCTTTGGTGGTGTCATCCCTTCCAGTTGCCTCAATGGATGTCTCGTAACACCCGAAGAAACTCCATGGGCTCGTTGTCCCCCTATAGCTTTTGATGGTTGACATTTTGAAGTCTTCGGGACATCGTGCTGCTTCAAGACTTGCGCTTCACGGAGCTTGAGTCTCCTCTGAAGATTTGCCCTGGTCTTGTGGCGAGTGGCGCGATCATTGTCGGTGGTGCGACCATTGTTGGTGGTGCAACCAGGGGTGCCACCACCGAAGGTAGCATTACGAGGGATGCTGCTGCTAGAGGTGGGGCGCCGAGTGCCGCTGAGGGGCCGCGCTGGCACAAGTCCTACAGCTCTTGACAAAGGCCTTCCAGCTCCTTTTGCATGGCCTCATAGGCCTCCCTATTCGTGCTATAGTTTGTGGGTAGAAGGTGCCCCACGCGGTTTCCCTAGGTAGCAATGCCTCGGTTCGCGCTCCCCGTTCGTCCTCTTTGACGATCTCCTTACGGGTAGAGTTTTCTTCGAGAGCTGCAACTACGGCTACCGTGTCAGCGGTCGCTGTTGCCATGGCTGCTGGAGACGTCTTGCTTTGCTTCACTCGAGGTATCCTGGGTGTCGCGCCCGCGGTGGTCGCTTCGACGACCGAGACCTTGAATGCTTTCTTCCTTCTAGGTGCTATTACGATGTTGCTTCTCTACCGATTCATATGGACGACATCAACTATTCGCTCTGCATCAACAAAGAGGAAGAGGGCCCTGGGCTGCTACCACGCGAAGGGTAGGGGTCCCAAGATCCCCAAAGTGTAGTAAACGGTACAAATGAACGAATGATATTTTATTTATGTGTCCAAACAATACCCTGTGCCAACTTAATAATGCACATAATTGTCTGTTTGTAGCATTACAAGTTGGGAGGTAGGAGATTACAATAACACCTCTATAAAAGTCATACGACTATAGAGCCTTCGAGATATTTTCCTTTTTTCTGGTAGCATTGGTGCACAGTAAACTTCCGTGGACATTATCTACCACGTCACCCCCACTTGTCCATGCGAAACCTCGACCTCCCCGTTCGTTCTGGCCGGAGACCCTTTTCGGGCCGAGTACCCATTCGGACGAGGGCCGAGGCAGTGGAGCGGTTGGCAAGACATCAAGCCTCTCGTCCCTTCGCAGGGCTAATTTCCAACTCTCCCCTAGCCGCTGGGACGGTGGGCCGTCCTACGACACCACCTATGTGCAAGATCCATCTGGCGCACTCGCCAATCCCATTCCATCCCCGCGCGGCTGTAATAACACAACAGCCAACCCGTCCGCCACCGGAAAAGCACCGCACCACCCGCCCGAATCCAGCCAAGCAGCACGGCCGACACGCCGCCCGATCCGCCCGCGACCTTTCCCTCCGCCCCGCCCGTCCGTGGCTGTCTGTGCTGACGCCCGCCGCGGCGTCGCTTCCCGAGTCCAACACCCCCGCGCCTCCCCATCTCCCGCACCCACCCGATTCGGCCGCCCATCTCCAAGTTCCCAACTTTTCCTGCCCCGAGAGCCGCAGGGATGAACCGGATCCCGTCCGTCTCGCTGCGGCGCGACGCGGCCGAGGCGGACGCCGCGGCGCTGGCGCGGTGGGCGCGGGCCTTCTGCGTCATCCGCTTTGACCTGGAGCGCGGGCAGCTGGTGGAGGCCTGCTACCCGCCCGCCGCGCTGGCCCCCGCCGGCCTCGACCGCCTCGTCGCCTTCTCCTCCTTCCCCGATTCCATGTCACACCACCTCCCGCGCCACCGCTCCTCCGTCCACGACTCGCTCTTCTCCTTCCGCGTCCCGGACCCCTCCTCCTCCGCCGGCTCCCGCCGCGGCTTCCTCTACGGCTTCGTCTTCAACCGCCAGCGCCAGGACGAGCGCCTCCCCGCGGCGGCGAGCAGAAGTCCGTCGTCATACTCTCACACGCGCCCTACTCGTCGCTATTCCGCCTGCTGCTGCAGATCCTGGGCCCCCTCTGCTTCGACATCGGCCCCACCGCGCTGTCGATGGTGGCGTCGCACGTCGCCGCTTGGCCCGCGCCGGCGCCAGGGCGCCCCATGGAGCTCCCCATCGGCAGTGCCGCGTTGCGGGTGCACCTCCCGCCCGCGGCCGACGACCCTGCCCCCCCGCCCGCGCTGCTGCCGGCGAACCCGTCGGTGCCGTACGGGCTCTTCCACGACGCCGACCTGTTTGCCGCGTTCCGCGGCCTGCTCCTCCACTTGTGGACGCTCTGGGAGCTCATGGTGGTTGGCGAGCCCGTATTGGTCGTTGCGCCGTCGCCACCTCAGTGCTCGGAGGCTGTTGCTGGGCTTGTTAGCCTTGTTGCTCCGCTCTTGTATAGTGTGGACTTCAGGCCGTACTTTACTATTCATGATCCGGATTTCGCTCGCCTGAATGTGCTTGCGGAAGGCGAGGTGTTCCCGCCAATGGTGCTTGGCGTGACCAACTTGTTTTTCTTGAAGAGTCTGAAGAATATTCCCAATGTTTTGTCTGTGGGAAGCCCGAATCCAAATTCCACTAGGGTGCTTCCAGTGGGTGGCCAATTGCCGACACCAGCGAATGGAGTCAATGGGATGCCCGAAAGCTCAAGCTTGACAAACTCGCAATCAATAAATTCTCTCCCACTGGCCTATTGAATTCCATCAAGTTGAGAAGAGAAGGCCCTCTTTCCTCATGACAGAGCACAAGGAGGCACTATGGAGCACATATGTCCCAACCACAAAGCCCGATACTTCTGTTCTAAATAGACTCATTGATGCGGTGTGTCACCGAGGATTGAGGAGTCCATGTCAGTTGTCAATAATGAGATATTGCGCGGCATTTCTTGGAGCTAACAACTAACTTCCTCGCCCCTTTTGGGCCATATCTGAGAACTACCACACCATTGGAAGGGAGTTCTCCTTTCGTTGATCCACCATTACTACCTCCATTTCATGCAGATGAGTTTGTCAATGGTTTAGCTGCTAGAGGTCCAGGGAAATTTTTGTCCAAAAGGATGAGGTCCAATTGGTTGGACCTATATAGGTGAGCTATAGGCATATTTGTTTGGTGAAACATTTTATTAGTTTCTTCGTTGAACTGCTTGGCATAATGATTAAGCATGAGCTATATTTCTCATTCTTGTTTCACCACTGATTTTTAACAGGAGATTCCTGGAAGGCCCCAACTTCATGCATTGGTTCCGGCAAAGACGTGCTACTGCAGAGCAGGAACAGCAGAGGCTCTGGAGGCAGACTCGCATGAATGTTGACATTGAAAAGCTAATGTCAAAGATGTCCGAATTGGAGAGGATTGATTCTTTTAATGCTATTGAGCGGTATCTTCTCAGAGAGATGGAGGTAGCTTTCTTTTTTACGCTTTCTTAAGTAAATCATCACTTGCAAAATTTTTAATAACAATATGTAGCAAGTTTTGATATTTATTAACATAGCATTGCATATCCAGACATTAATTTAGCAATTAGTTTTGGAAAGTTTTGTCAGATAATCCTTAATGGCTCTATGTTGTTATGACAAAGATAAGCCCAGGAACAACCCACCTATGAAATATAGTGCACAACTAAGACTAAGACTCAGCTGTTGCCTAAGACTTGGACTCAAATTCCTATAGGTGAGATAAGAGGCAACCTATCATATATCTCATGCCGTGGTACTTAAGTGGGTTTCCTTACTTTGGTTGAACAATCCTTTCCACTCTTGACATTATTCACGAACTTTAGGAACTAAAAGTTTAAAATGATCTGTTGCAAAAATTATTTGAGAATTATTTTTGTAGTTTACTTTTCAGCAGCACTGGGCTAAAATGTGCTAATACTCAGCAGCTCTCTTAGAAAAGATTTACGGATCACTGGGACTTGACACACAACCTTAAAATGAGCATGAGTGAAGTTCTTTGGTTCATACCAGGTTCTCTGTTAATAAGTCATGCAATACATACAATTGCCTTCAACGAATACCAATTAGGCTCCTACTCGGTAATGCACACCGATCTGTAGTTTTGTATTTAGTGGGCCATATTTATCTGTTCTGAATTTGCCATGTGATTTACTACAGGAATATTGCACATGGAAACATTTGTTTCAGTGATTTAGCATTTAGTGACTTGAACTTTTCATTTTGGCCAATAGGCACCTGTGTTTTTGCATTGGACAGTCTATTTTGAATTAAATATTAACCATATTATTAGGATTTGAGTATGAACTACTCTAGTATATGCACCGGGTTTGAGTTTAATGAATCCTAGGTGTCGTAGATACAAACTAGACAAGAGAGAAGGGGACCCGAGTTCCTGTGGATGCAGTGGGTAAACCCAAGGTCCTCAAAGGTGGAAAACGGTATTTAAGTGTATTAAAGGAATGTATTTATTGCTAAAAAAGTCATCTCCTCACCCCAAGGGGAAAGAGGGGTATTTATAGTGTTACATCCAGGGTACAAAAGATTACAATTCTACCTTTAAAAAGGTCCTATGACTATAGGGGCTTCAGGGTCTTTACGCTCCATTGGGCGCCTTTGGTGTACGGTGGGCCTTCATGAGCTTAGTCCATCACACCTGTACTCCCGATCCATGAGTGGCCTTGACTTCCTTCGCCCATGCGAGGCAGTCTTGGAGCGAAGGCTCCATGAACCCCTTTCGCTCCATGTGAGGTGGCCTGGAGCGAGGGCTCCTTAGCCCCTTCGCTCCAGGGTGTGCTGACCACCTTTGTTGAGGTCACCTTTGGCGGGCTTTCTGTACCCTTCGGTCTGTGCAAAGGGGTACTTGGTACCCTTCAACTAGGCCGAGGTGTACCCCGGGCTTGGTGTGTACGCCCGGGCGTTGGGGTCGGTGGGCCGCCCCTACGACACTCCCTTCGCTCCATGCAAGGAGGCCCCGGAGCGAAGGCTCCATGAACCCCCTTCACTCCATGCGAGGTGGCTTGGAGCGAGGGCTCCCTGGGCCCCTTCGCCCCAAGATGTGCTGAACTCTTCTGCTGAGGCTAGCCTTCGGCAGTCTTCCTATACCCTTCGGTCTGCGCGAAGGGGTACATGGTACCTTTCGACTAAGTCGAGGTGTACCCCTGGTTTGGTGTCTTCGCTAGGTCATTGGGGCCAGTGGGCCGCCCCTACGAATCTAGGCTTTGTGCATTTGGTTTGTTTTGACTTTAAACTTATGAGCTAAAAGTTGAAGAATATGTTGTCAATGTCATCTTACAAGAAATTAAAACTAAAATAGTGATGGACCAGAATTAAAAGTTCGAGTCATTAAGTCCTAGAAAATTACGTAATGTGATCCCATTGGGATTTCTTCTGTCTTCATCTTGTGAATAACCACCCCTCAGTACTAGCGGTGTTGGATTGTCTTGTAATAAAGAAAAAAAGTACAGATGAAATGGAAACTTCAAGCTACCAAGTACCATGCTTCAGTTATAACTTATAAAACCTTTTTGGTGCTAGTCTTCCATCCTCCCTCCTGTACATGACAGATTAAAGGACACATGCACTAGAACTATTGAAGATTTCCGCCCCATATAGGAGTAATTTTTTCTTTTCTCTCTGCCTGACCCTTAAGAAGTCTGATTCACTGTCATAATTAGCTTGAATAATCATTATATCCTTCTGACAGAATTTACTAGTACTTGAGAACCAATAAAAGCTACTTGTGACTGGTTCTATGTTTGACTTTGAAGAACCGCAAGAACGTGCTGGGTTAATGCTTAATGCCTATTCCACTGTATGGTGAATTCATTTGTATCTTCTTCCATATTGAATGCCAAAGGATAACATCCTGTAATGGCTAAAATCATATAACGAATTTCATGGGTATACTTAATCCTTTCATTAAAACCAACACTGATAGACTAACCAGCAGGATGGAGTTTCCATATGGATAATGGTTGATTGATTAACTGTGTGTGTTCTATACCCAGATATTTTTGGATGAACCCAATCCCTTTTTATGTTATCTGATATCCAAATCCTGCTATTCAATCATCTATGTTTTGTGGACATTATCCTGTGAAGGTACTAATTTTATTTTCAATCTTCGCCGGTTCGCCCTCCAGAATTCTGGAACAGGTACTGCTGAATCAATAGCAACATGTCAGAAATTGAAGGAGACCTCCAAGCGGCATTTAGTGTCCTCCCGAAGGACATGCAGCAGCTACTGCTCTCCAGCTCTAAAAGAGCTGTGCTTCTTAAAGGTAGCCAAGAAAAAGTCCCAGGGTTTGGTGCCATTGTCTCCCAGACAAGTTTGTAGCAGTTTTTCTTTTTCTCTGTAACATTACTACTGTGATTTTTTTATCCCACACATAGTCCAAAGTTCACTCATTTTTTATACTTTGCTGATGGGTTGACTCACAATGTTCAGATCTCTCTCTCTCTCAGTATATTTCTAGTCTCCCAAATTTATTAGTTTTTGTAAATGAGCAACTATACTGCAAGATATCTAAACCTTTTTTTGTTTTGGATTTTTTTCCATCCGCAGAAACTATACAACTAAAAAATCCGTATTTTACGTTGTATAACAGCTTTTCTTAAAAAACGTTGTATAACATCATTCCACATCTTCCATTGAAAATAGACAAGGCTATTCATATTGAGGATCTTAAAAAGTGATGTTAATGGTTATTCATTTTCTTGGTCTTGTATCTTGAAGCGTCATATTTCATTTTTGTCTTTTAACTTCAGGCGTGGATCCATAAATCCTCAGCTTTGGGATCCAATGCTGTGGGACAAAAAAATCCCCTTAATTCTTTACCAAACTTTTCTGGCACATCCATGTTGATGTATCAAGTTGTCTCAGTATTTTCTGCTGGAAAGCAATTATGTTAAGCTGCAGGTTCATCAAGATTAGACTCACAGTGCTCCTTGTCAGCATACTTTTTCCCCCATTGGAAATAGATAATTTCGAGTGTTAGTGTTTCAGATCCTTATTATTTTGCATGTATTGGAAATAGATAATTTCGAGTGCTAGTGTTTCAGATCCTTATTATTTTGCATGTTGTACAAATTTGTAGGATTAGAAGTTTATAACCAGCTAAGAAAGACAGGTGAAAATTTTCTGTGAAGTCTGTATCCGATTCTGGACAGTTCCAGCAGTGTTGCTTTTGATTCCTTTTTGCTGCTGCTGCTTTGGTACTTTTGTATTTATTATAGGTTTACTTTCCGGCAAACTTACAGTTCTGTACTCAGTTCTGCCGACATGCAATGCTACTACACAAGCCTAGAGGGTTAGTTTTTTTTTTTTTTTGATACATGTAAAATACGCTGCCTGCTGTATTTGTGCATGTTTCTTCCTTTAGCACAGAATGCAGTCTTTCCGAGAGATCCGGGACACTTGGATAGGGAGTTTTTGGTTTAAATGACACCGCTAATGATGTTTTCTACAGAAGTAGCAGTTGCAACGCTGTATGCCAAAAATATCACCACGAACATACTGGTACTCGACACGTGTGCAATATCGGGCACCTTTCTAGCCTGGACACCCCTTGTGCAGAGACGTGTCCGCCTCCGCTTGCTTGTGGTCCAAACAAGCTTGTCTGTGCGTCCTTTGCCCGAACGTCGCCTTGTCTGCACGCCTGTGCTGCGTGTCGCCTTGTTCGGTTGTTGGTGGCCCGGACGCCGCCTTGTCTGCACGCCTGTGCCCCAGATGCGCCGCGTGTCACCTTGTTCAGTCTCTGGTGGCCCGGACACGCCACCACCGCACGCGTGGCGCGCGGAGGCGCGGGTGTCCCAACCCCTCCTCGCCCGACCGTGCTGTGACGCGGCACTGCTCCTCCCGCGACTGGACATATTATCCATTGTTATGAACATATTGAAATATAATCATCTCTATAATTGTCTCTAGGGTATATTTCTAACACACGTTTTAACGCATGAGAACAAAATACTACATGTACCCGTATGCTACTAGGTCTATTTAATTAGTCATGCAAAAATGCCTAATCGATTATACCCAGGTGTTTAATTAAATTAATCTATCTCAAATAAATTAGTTCTAACGCATCAGGTTATTTGTCTAATTTAGAGTTTTATCGGTGCTCAATTTATTAATAAGTTTTTGATTAATTTTGTACTTTTTCCTGTTTTTATTTTCTACCTGTCGGTCTACTACTATTTATTCTCACGCGGCTCATAAATTTGTTTTGTTCAATAATTACACAGTGCCGATACTTAAAATTACTGGTGTTTAATTCTACTGCTAAATCTACCACTACTAATCCTTACTCAAATTTACCTTTTTACCCATTTTCCTAATCTCTTTTCTCTAATCCCCTTTTCTCACTTAACCCCTCACTCTCTCTCTCTCTCTTCCTTTTCTCTTTTTCTCTTGCTTCCTTATCTCTTCCAGCCGAATCCCTGGCTCAACTCCTTTCTTCCTCGCTTCTTCACCCCTCTTCTATTCCCCATTCTTCATTTCTCCTTCCTAGTGGCTTTGCTCCAGCCGAAGCTCCTCCTGGCGCTGCCTCCGGCCGCCGGCACCGCCGCCCATGCGCCTTCGGCCCACCCGCGCCCTCTCGGCCTGCTTGGCCCACGTCTGCTCCTCGGCTCGGGCCAGGCGCCGACTCACCTCGCGCTTCCTCGCGGCCGCCGCAAGAACTGGTTCGCACCTCCTCGCGCCCAGCATCGCGGCTTGGCCCACGTCCGCACCTGTTGTGCTCTCAACTCGCCCCTGTGCTTCCTGTGGCCCGGCCCAGCCACCGGTGCGCTTGTGCCTACCTCCTGGTTACTTATTTTGTTATTGGTTTCCTTTTCCCTCATTTTCCCTTCTCTGGTGATTTCGGTTTTAGGCTTGTGCTTGATTTAAGTTTTGATTTTGTGGTGATTTAAGCTCATGCATGGTGAATGTGCTGGATGTGGGCTATCTTGGCTTAGCTACGGCGGTGGTGCTGTCGGCATTTCGATGATGTGGAGGAGGGACGGTGGAGAGAAAAGATGAGCTTGTTTTTAGACGAAGAAAAAAAACTTATTGATATTAAGACACAAGAAACAATAAAATAGCTATTGAAGACTTGTTTGTTACCTAAAAACGTGTTTTGTTGACATCAAGAATCATCATGCACACTTGTAGCAATTAAAATTAGATACAAGCTTAAGAAACAATATATTGATTTTTTATTTTTTATTAGATTGAGTACTCTCTCTCTCTTCGTAGTAACAAGCTAAGAAACAAACTATTGTAGATGCTCTTAGTTCATACTGGGTTGTTTGGCTTAGGCAAAAATAATAGTGGGAGAGAATAATTGTGGGTTACCTCTGTTAGCTTGGTCGGTTTGGGAAAAGGGATGGCGGTGCTTGGCTGCGGTGGTGGTCGTGGTGCGCTCCTTGCTTCGGTTGGTTCCCTCTGGTTTTTCTTGTCGGCTTGGCGTTGACTCGGCGTTGACCCGGTGGTTGATGACGGTCGAAGGTCGACGCTACTGTCGTCCTTGCCTCCTTCGGTCTTCTCCAACTTCTTTGTGCTCCTCTCCTCTTTCACTCCCTCTGTGGGTGGTTTTGAAGTGATGATGGTGTGGTGGTGCTTGGCACTGAGCTTGCTCTTGGCTCTTGGGAGTTTGCTCTTTTGGTGGCAATAGGAGGCTTGCTTGTGTTGCTTTGGGAGGACCGTGGGTGTTGGTGGTTGCCTTCATTTGGGGCTTGCTCTGGTGTGTGCTCTTGGTTGGGAGAAAGAAATGGGGTTGGGGGTGTTGCCTTTGTGAGGCCTTGACTTGCTCTGTTTGTGAATGAATGATGGCTTTGGGGGGAGGCTTAAGGCAGAGAGGCTTGCCTCTTTCTCATTCTCGTTGCATGCCATTTTAGTCTCCTCTTATCCACTTTTACTCTTACAACTCATTATTTTGGTTTAGTCCAATGGTCCAAAGGATGTTCCGATACTATGCTCTGGATTTTCTGCGGTGAAGGTAAGTCGATATAATCGTGGGTGTCAGATTTTACTACTGTCGGGCGATGAAATCTACTAGAGGTGAGATGGTGCCAATTGACTTTAATTGGTCTGGGAATCTCGATGATCTTCCATTATTTTCTTTTAGTTGCTACTGGTTTGCTACTTGTCTATTGGGCTTTTGGCGAACGTTGGAAAAGTGGTCTAGGTTTCGGATTGGTCGCGGAATGGGTTCGACTGGTTGGCGATATGAGGACAAAGGAAGGAAAGGCTCTGGCGACATGTATGCAAGATTTTTATTTTATTCTTTTGTAATGTACTCAAAGCTGTAATTTATATTCTGATCTGATGTAAATAATTATTGTAATTAATTCAGATATTGCATTATTGATTTATTTCTTCTTATAACAAATTCTTGTAAATAATCTCGGGTTTGTATTAATATTTTACTTATGCTTGTAATGGATTCTTGTAAATAACTCTGAGATTATATCGATGATTTATTCTTGCGGTAATAATTCATGTTGTAAATCCTGTTGATGAATTCTTTATAATATTATCTTATAAAAAATTGTTTGGCGGTGTGATCGATATTAATCCGAGCTTATATTTTGTTCTTGTTTAGAAAAAATTTTATTTACTACTAATTATCGATTAGTATTATTTAGATTAGTTTAACTGTTAGGCTTCTCATATTATCTTCAAATAATATTTGTATTAGACTTAGCAAGAAGTTATTGGAGGTCATATGACCCCAATGCTTATATGCTGGATCTGCCACTCCTTGCAGCAAGTAAATGCTGCTCCTAATTGGTAAATTGGTAATTTTTTTTATTTGGCCTCGTTGTGTCACGTAAATGCAAAAATAGCCTCCCTTGCCACCATATTTGCGAAATTAGCCCCCAAACGAGCGCGAAATCACCGAGGAGCTGACGTGTGTCTCCTTCCGCGCTCGGTGACCGTGGAAGCTGGCTGACTAGCGCGGCAGCCCTCCCGGCGCGGCAATGAGCGGCGACCGCGAAAAGTGGTGGGTCCGAGCCACTTTCTGCGCTGCCCGACCGAAGGAGGTAGCAATTCCTGGCGCCATGCGCATTTCTTTCTCTTCACATGCATGCATGAAGAAATTTACATGCATTAAATGCATTCACATTCACATGCATTAAATTTGCATGCATGCATTCTCAGCCCTTGTCGTGCTTGGAAAGCGCGGAAGCAACCCCAAGCCTACACCTCCACGTCGCGCCTCACGATTCCACGCTCGCCCGGCCTTCCGTGCTGTCCACTTGGTTTCTACGCTTCTCGAGTGCGAAATGTGACACGTGTCATGCTCAGGGCATTTCGCCCTCGGGAGGGAGCTAAATTTGCAAATACAGCAACACGATAGCTATTTTTGCAATTGACGTGACGTTAGGGGGCCAAAATAAAAAATAATTCTAAATTGGCAACTCATGTTTTTGCTCGTAGAGCAAAGCAACTCTACGGGTCTAATACGATTATCGTTCCTGCAAGGCAATGCAACCACAAAACAATGCAACTAATGGATTACACAAGATGAACAGCACACCTCACATTGTAAACAGCTGAGGAGGCAAAGCACAAGGTGAAGCGTGGACTTATTATTATACTATATATTAAAGCCCGTGGGATTAGCCCTCAGCCAGCCCGGCCACGTGCCCCCAAAAGGACCGCCACCCGATCGCGCCCGTCCTCGCACGGGGCCGCACGATCACGCCTGCGCTTCGTGCGTTTGCTGCGCTGCAGCTCGACGCGCGTCCGCTGGGACCCGCAACCTCTCGCGCTTGCCCGTGTCGTCGTGCGCTCGGTGCGAGTGCGTCTGGTGGCGCGCTGCGACGAGGGCCCCGTCCTCAGCACCTGCCCCGCGTCAAGCCTGTTCTGCCGAGGCTGCTCCCAGTGCTCCACCTTGACTGATATCTTAAGTCTATTATGTAGATAAAATAATGATGTGACACTATAGTTAATGAAGAGAGATAGTACTTTAGTATTTAATCTAGATACTGATTCGGTATCGAAATCCAACGCAAAATACTAGTAATTAAATAAAACAGCCTAAGATACCATAAGAAATCATAGTTAAAGATCATGCATGTAATTAAATGAAACAACATAAAATACTATATTAAAAAAATAATATTCTAATATTTTTTATGTATTAAAAAACTATATTAAGATACTGGCCGTTGAGATCAGTTCGAGATCGCGTCCCTCGCCTCTGCGGATTGCGTCTCCATTTAATGCTTTTCCTGTGCGCGTCGCGTCTAGCTTTTTCTTGCGCCCGCCCGACTTGCGCAGCCTGTTCTGCTCGGTGATCGAGGCCCAGCGAACATTTTTGTGTCTGCGTGAGCGCGGTCCATTCTTTCTCCTTCGGTCTGCAGCCGTTTTAGCGAGTGCGTTTACGTACTCAGTCTTGCGTGCTTTGGCTGTGTTGGTTTAGGGATGTGCATTACGGCGATGGTCTCGAGCGCACGGCCCGTACCATGCCCACTCCTTGCGCTGCTCATCTCGAACCATCTTAGTCCTGTGCAGCTCCGTTGCTTTCCTTACTATCTGCTCTTCTCGCCATTCGCTTCGCTTACTTTCGTTTACGGGCTGGAAGCTGACCTGCAAGTGAATGAAATTGAACGATTAATATCGCCTTTCATGCAAAAATCGGACGATTTCGATGGCTTCCTTTCCGGATGTCGATTGGGATAAGGGTTAGCTCAGATGTTCGACAGTGGTGATAGGGAAGGACGTCAGCCATGTATTAGAGTTGAGAACGCGGTCCAGACGGGCCCACTTGGAGGCTGCGCCCTCTTGTCCATTCCACTCTTTGCTACAGGTAAAATTTCATAGCTCCATTGTTCCCTCGCCCCTTCCAGTTTCAGCAGATGTGGATTCGTCACCCCACATTCATGGATTTGGTTGCTAATAGTTGGTCGGCTCCTACTCACGTACTGCCGCGGAGGCGAAGCACCAGGTGAAGCGTGGACTCCTTCTAGATGTTGTAGTTGGCCAGTATTTTTTTGCTAATTTAGCGCTGTTGCGATCGGTAATTATAGAAGTAGCGCTCAGCGCGATGAACTTGCAGTTTTGACACTATGTCCGTACGGTGTCCGATCGAATTTGACCTGAACGCGACACGTGGCTAAAAACAGCCTCCGGCTGGCCGGATTTGGCACGTCTGTCCGATGGCCGGCCGTTTTTGCGTCACATCGGCATATGGGCCGTTTTTTCTTTTCTATTAATACTCTGAAAAATAACCTCTTAGTCTTTTCTTTTCTTTTCTTTTCTTTTTCTTTTCTCTTTTGAGGGGGAATAACACCCTCATCTAGTGCCCTCGGTATCATTGATGCATAGCTGTGGCATGCATTAGTTCTGCTATGTTAAGTTCAGTGGAACATTCATAAGCATGATAAAGATTTTTATTTCTTTTTAAGTGCTTCAGTGCTCTTCATAAACATGTTAGCATAATATATAATCTTTAGAACAAATTAATCGAGAGCTCGATTCTACAGGTGCACACCCCTGCAACAATGCAGAGGAACACGGTAGCAGTGGTAACATGAGTGTGCTACAGTACCACCTGTCACGTACTAGCATGACACTACCTCTGTAAACAGAAAATATCAACATCTATGCATGCATCTATTCAATTATTTCATTCAAAAAGTGACATGTATGCATATATCTATTCAACCATTTCATTCAACAAGAATCATCCATTCAATCATTTCATTTTTACTTAGTCATTCATACCCATTCATTACATTACTTGTGCTTTCGGCGCGCACCCATTCCCTGTTATGATTCTTAAATCATAGGGGTAAACACCGCCGGGAAGATGGTCGGACGGCGTTGATGTGACCAAGGTAGTCAGAGTCGAGATCCTGAGTTGGATCGATTTGCCTTCGGTAAGATCGAAATTGTAGTATCGAATCGTATAATCGGCGATTCTACGGAATTGTAAAAATACACATATTTAACATCTATACTATAAGTTTGTATGATTCTTATATGGTTTACCACTTGCATGTTCCTTAAAAGCAGCTAGACATACTTTAAGAATAAAAATAGTTTATCATTATCAAGCTCAAGATTGCTCATGCCATAATATAGATATTTGTACTAGCATTCTCCTTGTTTATTTATGGTTTCATTCTCAGAAATTAATATCAACAAATTTTGCTCTGAAACAAAATATCAGTAAAGCCTGGCCTCTAAAAAAATTGCAAAATTTATTTTTGCCCTAAGTCTCTATGAGTAGGATCGACAGTGCGTTTTGAATCGACAGGTTATCGTGAGTTCGTAGAATCGTAAGACTCTAAGAGTAGGATCGCGATCCTAACCACCTTGGGTGTGACATAGGGGAGAGGGGAAACTAAGACTGAAAATGACTTTGTTCTTTCTTTTTTGCTTAATACCAACAATTACAATAGGCCTCCTTATATAGAGGACTCTTCTAATAATTATGGATAAGATCAATCTAATAGATGACCTTCCTAACTAATAGATGACATTCCTAACTAATAGATAACATTCCTAACTAATAGATAACAGTCCCAATTAACTAATCCTATATAAAGAAACTAATCAACTATTTAGGAAAATAGATATTCTTATTGGAAAAGGTAATCCTTTCCTAATCCTAACGCTACACTTGAGTACTGTTTACACGCTATTGCTACAGTGCCACATGCACTGTTCACATGTTGTGTTGGTGCAGTCCCGCAACATGGATTCCACACCATAACATTTCCGGTGTGAACCTAGACACTGGATGTTCGCCGCGCGTGTTCATACATGCATATACCCAATGCAGAGGATCTACAGTGATGTGCATTAGGAGCCCATCTCCATCGTCCAATCAGAAATCAAAGGCTCGTATCAATAGCTACAATACCAGTGCTATACATTTTTTTGTCGGAACACTAAAAACATAATTGTACCTTGTTATGTATGACTCATATATAACAAGGTGAAAGAAGAGATTGAGTCTGAGTCGAACATATAATCTGGGTATAAATATATACCGCCGACCTCTTGTAACCCTAATCAAGAAAAAAGAAAGAAAATCCTTATACGGGCAGAGTTGTCACGATTCAGCTCCCGGAGACGTAGACTTAGTCGAACCTTGTAAACAAATTCTCATATCTTGTGTGCTTATTATGATTGTTCTCTCGCGTAAAGGATCATCGCCGGTTCCAACACACCTCTGGCACTGTAGCACACTCATATTACCACTGCTACAGTATTCCTCTACGTTGCTACAGGGGTGTGCAGCTGTAGAATCGAGATCTCGATTAATTTGTTCTGAAGATTATATATTATGCTAACATGTTTATGCAGAGTATTGAAGTACTTAAAAAGAAACAAAAATCCTGTCATGCTTATGAATGTTCCACTGGAACTTAACATAGTAGAACTAATGCATGACATGGCTATGCATCAATGATACGGAGTGCACTAGAGGAGGATGTTCTTCCCCTTAAAAGAGAAAAGAAAAAAGAAAAGAAAAGATGAGAGGTTATTTTTAGTGTATTAATAAAAGAAAAGAAAAAAAAACGATCCGACTGCTGACGAGGCACAAAAAACCACCTGTCACGGGCCGTTTTTGCTGATGTGGCGCAAAAAAGGTTGGTCACCGGACGAACATGCCAAATCCAATCCGTCATGGCGTTTTAGCTACGTGTCGCGCCCGTGTCGAATCCGATCGACCACCGTGCGAACACGTGTCAAAACTAGAAATTCGTCACATCGAACCGTGCTATACGTAATTACCGATCTCAACGCTAAATCGCAAAAACAATCGTGTGCGGGCATCCTCCAGCTACTTCCCCGCGAAGATGAGGCGCTGCTGGTCCGGAGGGATACCTACGATCGGCAACACAACACGAAGCAAATTAACCCAACCCAAAATGGTGAATTTATCCTTACTCTAGGATGGGCTAAGGCAAGGCAACCAAGCGAAAAGAACAAGACGCCACTAAATTGCATTAGTTTAGTTAGGGCATGTACAGTGGTATAGACAGTGGTTGTCTGTAGTACCTTCCATGTCATCTATAGACAAAACTAAGCACAACTCATACAATGAGTTGTCTCTAAGTTGTCTATATATGTCTTTCATAAAATAAGATCATAAAACTTGTAGGTTACAGACGGCATAGATACAACAGCAAAACAGTCGTCTATAAGGGCCTTATAGACTGTCTGTTGTATACCAGACAGCTGCATTCTCTCTCCTTGTTCTCTCTTATCCACATCACTAAATATCTTACATGGCAAAGATAATAGACTGTTGATGTCACTCCACTGTATGTGCCCTTACCTTCGGTCCAAATGGACCGGTCCATCTGAAAATAACTCCAACCCAGCCCATTTTGACCTTACAGACGGCGTCCCGTTTTGCAGCGTTCGCCCAATTGGAACAGAAACGATCAGAGCCTCCGAGGAACATAGGCTTTCAGCCTCTCCTCCCCTGCTTCGCTTCCTGATTTCTGACGGACCAAGGGGTGGTCGAGGAATGGTGGATGGAGCTAGTCAGCACCCAAACCCAGCAGTTGAGTGGACATGCTTCTAGAGACGATAATTTGGACGATTAGGATGGAGCTGCCTCCATATCGGACGGTGGACGATGCGGAGCAAGCAATAGAGTGAAGGACTCTGAATGCAAATGCCTGCCTTTTTTCTTGTTTCAGTGTACTTGCAATCTTGCCTATATCAGATATGGCTGCAGTTCTGTGGTTATCACTTATCAGAACCAATGCTTTTACATTTACTACTCTAGTTCTCCCACGCTTGCATGCGGTTACTTTCGAGCTCTAGCTCGTAGCAGACAAGAAGTGAAGTGCCCTCTGCCTGAGCATGAGACCGTGTTGGAACAGCTCGAACGAAGATTAAAAATCACGCTTGAAGCCGATCTCCAAGGAGCACAACACACGCACAGGCTTGAGAAACGGATCGACTAGAAGATAAATAAGACACGCACTGCTGGAGGCAAGATTTCTGTGCTGCACTGCAGTTTTTCGATTTATCTATTGCTTGACTCACATTGCTTCTCTCTGCTTACATTGCTTTCTCTAACTCCCACTTATAAAGGCTCAAAATACTAAACAGACTCGGTTTCTATTTTGACATAGAAACGGACACGAACTTGACTCAGAAAAGGAAACTAAAAACACAAAGATTATCTAACAATCACTCCCTAATCTTTGTATACTTACTTTTATATTTCGTGTGCTGCCAGTTGGACACAACTTCAACATGGCTCCCACACACTCGGCCGAAGACGGTGGCACAACTCAAACACGTCTTGGGCTCCAAGTTGGACACAACTTCAACTTGGCTCATACTTATTTGTCCGAAGACGGTGGCACAACTCGAACACGTCTTGGACTCTTACTCATTGAGGCAGTCGGTCTTAACTACGACTTGCACCCCAACTCGTACTCAACTCAGGACAGTCGGTCTCAACTACGACTTGCCCAGCTCAGATTCGGACTTCAAGTTGGTCACAACTTCAACTTGAGTAACACACAGACTCATTGAGGCAGTCGGTCTCAACTACGACTTGCACCCCAACTCGTACTCAGACTTCAAGTTGGTCACAACTTCAACTTGAGTAACACACGACGATGCATCGGTCTCGCGCGATCGAGCCGTCGCACCCGCCACATGCTTTGCCGCCGCCGACTCGATCCGTCGCGGGATCCGCCGCGGCGCGCCTCGATCTCGCCGCCACGGTCACCCATCCTTCACCATGGCTCGGCCCAGCCGCCGCGCCCTCGGACGTCGCCGCACCTGCCGCCATGCCGTATATGCCACCCCGGGAGTTGAGATCACCTCTCCCGAGACAGCAACTAGGGTTTCGAACCTGAAGCTCTGATACCAATTGTTGGAACAGCTCGAACGAAGATTAAAAATCACGCTTGAAGCCGATCTCCAAGGAGCACAACACACGCACAGGCTTGAGAAACGGATCGACTAGAAGATAAATAAGACACGCACTGCTGGAGGCAAGATTTCTGTGCTGCACTGCAGTTTTTCGATTTATCTATTGCTTGACTCACATTGCTTCTCTCTGCTTACATTGCTTTCTCTAACTCCCACTTATAAAGGCTCAAAATACTAAACAGACTCGGTTTCTATTTTGACATAGAAACGGACACGAACTTGACTCAGAAAAGGAAACTAAAAACACAAAGATTATCTAACAGACCGTCGTATAGTATGTCAAATCTTCATATTCACAGAGTATCGAACTATTGATTTTCTCACTTGGCCAGTTTCATAACAGAAGGTGCTATCAGCCTGGTAAAAAGGATAACAAGTCTGCTTCACATATCCCTGGACCAAGTTTATACTAATTTGGAGGCACTATTCGCATTTGTGAACCCATGAATTCTGCAAGGGGGGCAGATCTAACTGAACAAAATTTCCAGATCAAGAATATGGTGGAAACTGCAAGTGCTTGATACATAAGCTCAAACCTTCTGTTAAAATGGCAGAAACTCAGTGGCAATGCAAGAACTAGACTCGTAGAATAATTAAGCCAATAAATAAGTGCAGAAATTGTACGTCAAAAAAAAATGCAGAAATCCAAAACTCAACAGAGAATCATTGGCATAGTTGACTGGCAGAAACTACACAGATTAGTGGGAGCAAGTAACTCGTAGGCACAAGTGCCTTCCTTGCTGGAAAACATATGTACTCCTGCCTCGTAGGAGAACATCATGACTTAATCAAAGATCTAGCACACATATCCGGGCAGCACCAAGCCACCAAAGCATACAAAAGACCAAGCCCAACAAGACAAATGGCATATAAAGCAGGTTAGTGTTCATTCCAACCAGAAGAGTTACGCTACAATGTTAACTAGCATTTCTTAAACATGCCATAAAAACAACCCAAGTATTCAAAAGAGTAATCAAAATTCAACACCCAGCAGGAACTTTTACAAGATAGGAAAAACAAACAGCAACTGATTGCCCATTACAGCCAGAAGAGTCAAGTTACCATATTAACTAGCATTTCTTAACCATGCCATCAAGACAACCTCAAGTATTCAAGAGAGTAATCAAGGTTCGACACCCGGCAGGACCTTCACACCGATGTGAAACTTGAACTCTGATATGAGCACTGAGAAATTGATTCACTGATGCGTGACACTTCAGAATCTGTACCACTAGCACTTATTTGGCCTCAGCAGAAAAAAAGGTTGGACGAGATACATCAGATAAAAATGAAGATATTCGTCGCGAGAACAACAATTATGTTATCACTTGCACCTGCCAAAGTTGGAAGTATCTGAGTTACATTTGTTACAAACAGTTCTTAAATGAGAATATGCTTTAACCCTGCTAGTTGATTTTGCATCTAAAGCAAGCATAACATGGATAAATACTGGAATTGTAAACAATATTAAGGTCAAATGCTATGTTTGACTAGAGCACAGTGATGCCAACTTTACTCTGAAAAAAACATCATATATCATATTGGACGAGATCACTGAGGCCAAGAACTTGATTTTTTATGACAGGGAAAGATAAGGTTCACCTGGTTGCTGTGCCCACACTTCTTGCGGCAGTTCGTGTAGGCATAAACTAAGGCTTGATCTAGATCTAAACGACATGAATCCTAGCTCGGTGAAGAACATCTAGCCTAACCTTAGAGCGGAAGCGAGATTTCATACCCGAACTTGATGATGCCATTAGGCTGTAGATTCGGTTGGTGCAGAGGCATCAGTGGTCGCAGAGGTGGCGTCGGCGTCAACGACGGTGGCCTTCGATCTTCGCCCACCTTAGCGCCCGTGATAGATCGGGTCTTGTTGGGAGTTTCGTAGCCAAGAACCACACCGGTCAAAGCCAGCCGAGTCCCCTTTGATATTGCGTTAGGTGAATGGGATCGAAACCAATAACGTTAGTTGCGCCCCCGATCAGGACGCGAATGGGGCGTGACCCCCTGGAATCTTGGGGTTTCGTTAGCCGAGATCAACCCAACAGTTCGTAGCCCTGGGAGGCAACCGGCATAGCACCTACAAGAGAAAATTGTGACAAAAGTTAGGATACGTCACATATATACATTACAAGCCCAAAATGCTTAAACGACTTATCTTGTAAGCAAAAGTAAGAGACAACAAGCACGATCGAATGGCAGGCTAAAAGTGTGGGCCTTGAAATTTTGGTCAACACACTCCACAGGGTTAATACATTCATCTGATTGATTAATCACTTTTGCTACCAAATAACACTAACGTAAAGAAGTAATTGGCAGTTTTGTCACAACTTCCACAAAACAACCAAAGCTGGTGAAAAGTAGACCCAATGGCACACTAATCATTGCAGTTATATAGTTGCATTGCATCCCAACTAAACTATTTATCACGGTATCACCACCTTACTTGGCAGGAACTAAATCATACTACACACACATTCAGATATCTACATGAGCATAACGCGTCAACATGCTACCTTCTGACCTCCATCTAAATCACGCTTAAACAAGTATAACCACACATCTTTATCAAGAAAAAGCATAGCCACACATCACACAACTACATGAGAATGCATCTATGTAGACACATAGCACTTATCTGTGAGCAACAGATAATTAATTACGTACTTGCGGCACATCATCTTTTTCACGTTGTACTTGTACGCCAGGGCCCTGAGGTTGGGCTCGATCCAGCCGCTGCGGAGGCACATCACCAAGTGAAGCGTGGACTCCTTCTTGGGAATAATCTTGTCAGAGTAGTAGAGTTAGTGTTTTGCATGTTGAGTAGTGGGCGGTGGTGTATAAAAGCTTATATATGTAGTTAGCTTGGTAAGTAGAACAGAAACGCGTGAGTATTGCGCGTTGGAAAATGCTTTACTGTTCATCGTCTTCTTCCTTGAGAATACCCGAGAGAAAACAATGAGTGAGGTCCCGTCGGGTGTCTGGCCAACAATTGGAATCAGAACGAGGTGCGAGGAG
Organism: Ampelocalamus luodianensis; assembly: GCA_036346255.1. NCBI lineage: Eukaryota > Viridiplantae > Streptophyta > Magnoliopsida > Poales > Poaceae > Ampelocalamus > Ampelocalamus luodianensis. Next base: position 15,828,929 of record CM070622.1, on the reverse strand, counting down.
AAGCTGCCTGACGCAGCGGCGGGCCGGCGCGGCGTGAGGTGCGGACGGCTTCAGGCCAGCGCGGAAGCAGCGTGCGGCTCGGTCCAGCGACGGCGGCTCGGCGGCGTGCGGCTGGCACAGCTGGCACGCGGCGAGGTGGCCGCCTGCAACGCGCAGGCGGCGTGGAGGCGGTGTTGCGCGCGGAGCCAGCAGCAGCAGCAACGAAGCAACGCAATGCATGCATGCATGTGCACAGCGGCTACATTGCACTAGCAACGCATGCATGCCGGTGCAGCAGCAGCCGTGCAATGCGTTCGTTACCAGCACGACTGACGGACGACCATCGTGCTGGAAGCGACCGGCAGTGGCTGCTTGCGAGCAGGCGCCAAGGCAGGAAGCTGCAGGCGCGTGCGCACGGCACGGTGTGCGCAGGCGCGGGAGCGCGCGGGCGTGCGCGTGAGGCCCGCGGCGATGCAGGCGCGCTGACGAGCGGGCGTACACGGGTGTGTGCGTGCAATGGCCAACTAGCGGTGCAGCACCGCGCAGGGATACTGGAGCACGTAGGCGACGGCGCTGCCGGCACAACGTCGTCGAGGGCGTCGACCAAGGTATAGGTGTCAAAGAAGGAGGTGAACCGGGGGCAGAAGGAGTGCAAGTGCATCAAGGTCTGCGAGGCCTCCGCGATGCAGCTGTACGAGACGTCCAGTAACCTTGTCGCCCTGTGAGTGAAGCGAAAGCGGTATCTGCGCAGCACTTGCCGAGGCAGCGCGCAATGTGCACGTGTGGACGTGGAGGCACTGAGCCCGTTTTCATGGCCATCGTCCTATGTAAGTGCACATAAAGTGAGTCTGTGCATGTTGTAACGTGTGTGTTCTTGTGTTAATTGTGTCCACGAGAAAGCGTGAGTAATCAGGAATGTGTAAACTTCGGTCTAAGCCTCCGTCGTTGTCAAGTTGTGTCACCGACGAAAAACAATTGGAGCTGAGATAGAGGTTGAAGTCGCCGGCAAGGTGTGTCACCGGCGGTGAAGAAGTGTAAGACGTCGGCAAGGTGTGTCACCGGCGGCATGGTCAACAAGAAAAAGGCAAAACTCCTTGGAGATGTGTTAGGAGATCGGACTTCAGCTTGTAAAGTAGTAACAACAAGATTAGGGGGAAGAATGTTGAAAATAATTTTGTCAGAGTAGTAGAGTTAGTGTTTTGCATGTTGAGTAGTGGGCTAAGTGTGCGCGTGTGCATGCAGCTCAGTGTGCGTTTGTTAGTGGTTATGTCTATGCATGTAGCTGCATGCAAGGCATGCACTGTGTACGTGCGTGGGTTATATATAGCCTTAGTGGCCGGTAGTGTATAAAAGCTTATGTATGTAGTTAGCTTGGTAAGTAGAACAGAAACAACGTGAGGTATTGCACGTCAGAAAATACTTTACTGTTTATCATCTTCTTCCTTGAGAATGCCAAAGAAAAAACAATGAGTGAGGTCTCACCGGGTGCCTGGGCCAACACTGGATGTTATAGTCGGCCAGCAGGGTGCAGCCATCCTCCAGCTGCTTCCCCGCGACCACGAAGATGAAGTGCTACTGGTCAGGAGGGATACCTACAAGCACAACAATGGAGGTGGGAAATCAGGCATACCCGGGCGACCCAAAATGATGGCTTTACTATTGTAAGCGGGCAAAGGCAACATGCAGAAGGGAAAAGAGAGGGAGATGCCATGCAATTGCAACGCAACGCACTAGTCCAGCCAGCACAGTACCTTGCTTGTCCTGGATCTTGGCCTTGACATTGGCAACGTTGTCGCTACTCTCGACCTCGAGGGTGATAGTCTTCCCTGTCAGAGTCTTCACGAAGATCTGCATCTTCAACTCCCTTGCTTCCCTCCTGAGTTCTTGCCCTGGATCGATCGTCCGTTGATGGTGGTAGTGGAAACGAAGGAAGGAGGCGGCACGGCGGGTGCGGCCTTATATAGCCGACGGCCGCGGCCGCTTCACTGCGTAGCGCGTCCGCTAAGACTCTGTTTGTTTAGACTTTTTCTTTGGCTTAAAAGTAAAAAAAAAGCTTACGTCTAAACAAAGGGTTAGCCTTTTCATCTAGTTTATAAAAAGTTTAAACCATTTTAAGCTTAAAAGTTATAAGCCAAGATAGATGTGTTTTTTTGACTTTTACAGAATGAAATATTCCTTTGTCACTGAACTTCATTGAAATTACCCTCAGAATGCCATTCATATATCAGTGCAAATCACCTGTTCTTTTCCCCTCCCTTCGGCTCCCACTCCCGACACCTCCCCTCTCGGATGCCCCCAACACCGCCGCCTCCCCCCTCCCACAACGTACGAGCGATATCTTGCTATGAATAGGCTATCTGTTATACCCCGATCTTTTTAGGTATACATCTCCGATAGATGTCGAGATTTGTAATTTATTTGGATAGGCCATGGTACACACACACATGTACGTACGAGCGAAATCTATTTTGTTTCATATGTACACTTACACGCATCATCATATTTTTAGATCATATGCAAAAATAAGTTTAAATACATACTTAACAAGGTCTTTTAAACCCTCAAGGGCAATTCAGACATCTTATCCTTCGCACACAACTCAATAAGAGCATCTACAATAGTCCATGTCAGCTGTTACTAAGTGGATGCCACATCAGCATTTAGGTGATGTAGAGGAGAGAATGTGAGGAGAGAGAGTAAAGTTGTTTCTAGATGAATAAACTATCAAATTGTTAATACCAAGACAGAAGAAACAACCAAATACTCTATTGGAGACTTACTTGTTACCTAAAAACGCGTTTTGTAGGTCTCACTGTCTTAAAGCAAAATATCCAACCGATCATTTGTGCAATTCGACTTTATTATTGATATGATAAATGAATTAAAATATGTAGGTCACAAAGTTGTACTTCATTATTGATCATCAAGAATTATATACATTTGTAGCAATTAAAGTCTTAGACACAAACTCAAGAAACAATATATTGGAAGACTTATTTCTTTTTATTAGATTGAGTACTCTCCCTCCTCTTAGTAACAAACTAAGAAACAATCTATTGTAGATGCTCTAAGCCAACATTCTATAAAAAGTCGGATTACCAAACACCAAAACTTGGCTTAAAAGCTTAGGGCTTATAAGCTGATTAAGCCAAAAAAACTGGCTTTAAACTATAAACTAAAAAGCCTAAACCTACATAAATAGAGCCATAGCCTATCCTGAGCCGCCTCCTTTTTGAGAGAGAGACCTAAACTGCCGAGTTGGGTCTAGTAATGGCCAAACGGGCGGCCGGCCCATCTTGGCATGACCCGATAAGGTTATTTCAACCTAGGCACGATATGTCGATGCCTTGGGCCGGCTCGGACACGATTGGCCCGAGGCCTGTGGTCGGCCCGTTTGGCCCAAAAAATTCAAATAAAACAAAAAAATCAACAAAATTAGAAAAATATGTAGAATTCAAAAACCCATCTTTTTTCCTTATTTTCTTTTCTTTCTCTTTCTCTTTCTCTTTTCCTCTTTTATACTTGTTATATCTGAGGCACATGAAAGAGGGTACACATCACATGAGTACTATAACGGGGATAAATTATACTTATTATATGTAAGTGAAATCAATTTATTAACATATAAATTTTACAGTTTTGAAAACAATGTCAAATAGCATTTGCAAATAGTACCAAATAGTGTTGTGCACTTTGCTCGCATGTTGCAAGGGCGGCCACGGTGTGGCAGGCTAGTGCCACGAGATGGGGGCGGCAACATAATTTTGCACTTTCACAAGGGGTGATGCTATTTTTGTAATTTCGAGGTAAAACAGTGCCAAATAAAGCCAAAAACTCTCTAAAAAAGCAAAAGGACAGGTGGGATAGGGCTGATCCGGATCGGACGGTGGACGACGTGGCTGAAGAGGCGGAATTGGGAAGGAATCCGATTGCCTAATGGAAGATATCGAAGCTGTAAGCTCACTCAGGTGCCCTCCAACAAGACTAGCGGAAGATATCTGCTACATGTGACCTAATTAATATTATAAAAAGCCAATTTAGCGGCTGTTTGGAAAGCAGGAATTATATAGAAATTTGGCGAGCAATTCATTCCGCGCAGGCATTTGATTCTTCCTATTGAGGGGCCCTTAGCTGTCGCTACAATTAACATGTGTCGTGCCCATCCTAGCTCTTGGCAAAACTTGGATTCACCACCTAACTTTTCAGCTTTGCGCCTTTGCCTAACACCCGCTGCGCACCATGTGTTTACCTACTGTTCTTCTGTATCCGCAGCTGGGACGGTACGAAAACTGCGTTTATATGACCTCCGACTCTACATATATAGCCACTCTGTCGCTCAGTGTCCGCCGGCCGGCTGCTGCTAGAACTGTCAAACGCTTGATCAGCTGGTAGCTAGCAACAACCGATGGCGCCTTGTCAAGGACAGGAGGAAGCGCCTCGCCCGGCCCGGCCCTCATCGTCGGCGCCACCGGCTACATCGGCCGTTTCGTCGCTGAGGCCTGCCTGGACAGCGGCCGCAGGACCTTCGTCCTCGTCCGCCCAGGCAACGCCTGCCCGCGCGCGCGGCCAACGTCGACGCCCTCCGGCAGAAAGGCGCCGTCGTCGTCGAGGTAAACCGGATGCCCCAGAACTGTCATGTATAAGCTGTGTATGCGCCTCTAAAATGCACGGGCGGCGTCGTGTGTCAGGGCTGTGTCAACGGGAGAGACGCGAGGAAGTCGCTCGAGACGGCGCTCCGCGCGCACGGCATCGAGGTGGTGATCTCGGTGATGGGCGGGGCCAACATTCTCGACCAGCTCGACCTCATCGAGGCCATCCAAGCTGCCGGCACGGTGAAAGTACGGGAATATCTGCACGAAGTTTACTCTTCTCCTCTCCTACGTATATGCCTTTGCCTCACGGTGTCAACGGATTGAATAGTAGCTTTTTCGTATTTATTCATATTTTTTTTAAATGAATAAGAATTTGAATATTATCGAATACGAATAGAGTGTTGTAATGATACAAATCAAATACCTACTCAAGTCGTTCGGATTCTGATATCTTCAAAATTTACATACTGGTAAGATATTATGATATTTTATGCTCGTATGTACATAGCACACTTAATCATTCTAGTTTATCTATTTCACATAAAAACACGAATTCACGTTAAATTAAAAATACTAATCCAATTAATTAGCTATTGCAATAAGATATGTATATTATTTTATCAAGTTCGAATATGAATATGAATAGTGTGGATAAAATAACATTTCGGATGACAAAAATTCATACTATATATGTATGAATCGCTATACATCGATCGATTTTTTTTAAGAAATCACCAAATTTCGACCTTAGATCCGTGCCATGATTCGTGTTCGACCGACAGATGATTGTCTTCTCCAATGACAATGACGGCGAAGTTAGGGTGGGGCTTCACGAATCGGAGGAGGGTGGTGGGTGGTGGAGGTCGGCGGGCGAGCACGGAATCGACTAAAAATTAGGAGGCCGGGGTGGTGATGGCGGATCAGTAGCCGCCGGAGACGAGGAAGAAGGTGGTGGCGGGAGAGCAAGGGAGGTGTGGAGAAGCAAGGGTGGCGAGGGAGAAAGATGGCGTGGAGGAGCAGGGGCGGATGGGTGGTGATGGTGGATCCGGCGGTAGCCAGCCACGAGACGGGAAGAAGGTGGCGCGGAGGAGCACGGGAGAGAGAGAGTAGGCGGCGGGGAGCACGGGAGGAAGGAGCAGGGTGGGTTTGGTTGGTTGTTTTAATAGGAGGTGGATGGGCTGTTGGATTGAGATGGATGGACTGTTGGGCTGAGATCCAATGATGTTAAAAACTGACTGATTTTAGGGGGGAAAAAACTTTCGAATGTAGGATAGTCAGTTCTATATTTGTATCTATATTTTTTATACGAATATAAATAAAAGAGAAATTATTAATCAGATAGAAAAATCTCTTTGTATCCTAGCGAATATGATGGTTGACAGATCGTTCTTATCCTATTGACCCCTCTACCTCTGGCTTTGACACGCACGCAATGCACGGACATGTATGTACATAGAGGTTTCTGCCATCGGAGTTCGGGCACGACGTGGACAGGGCGCGCCCGGTGGGGGCGGGGCTGGGGTTCTACGAGGAGAAGCGGGTGGTGCGGCGGGCGGTGGAGGCGTCGGGCGTGCCGTACACCTACATCTGCTGCAACTCCATCGCCGGCTGGCCCTACTTCGACGACATGCACCCGTCGGAGGTGCCGCCGCCGCTGGACCGCTTCCAGATCTACGGCGACGGCACCGTCAGAGGTACACCGTACAAGTAACTACGGTTTGATTTTTACCTTTGCTCGAGCTCGTGTTTACGGTGTGATGCAATGCCGGCGTTTCTACCCAGCTTTCTTCGTGGCTGGAAGTGACATTGGAAAGTTCACGATCAAGTCTGCGTACGACGCCCGGGGCATCAACAAGATTGTTCACTTCCGTCCAGCTTGTAATCTCCTGAGCACAAACGAGATGGCATCCCTGTGGGAGAGTAAGATCGGCCGGACGCTACCACGCGTGACGATTAGCAAGGAGGACTTGCTCGCCATGGCTGCAGGTTTGGGCAGTAAACCATATGTCCTATGGCCTACTCTAGTGTGTCGTCCATGCCATGCCCCTAGCTTTATGTAATGACACTAGCATAATGGCATCATTGAAGAAGCAGATATTTAACTTATATTTCACTATAGGCTATAGCATTCCAATTGCATATGGTTCAACGAACAAATGTAGCTTGAAATAAACAATAGAGCTGCGGTACCGGGTAATTTTCGCTTGGAATCTCTCTCATCCAGTATGCTGCATCATGATTCATGACTGCACTGCATCTAATCAATTGCAGAGAACATCATCCCGGCGAGCATAGTCGCTTCATTGACGCATGACATCTTTATAAACGGTTGCCAGACGAATTTCTACATCGATGGGGCAAGAGACATCGAAATATCCAGCCTTTACCCTGACATTCCCTTCAGAACAATAGACGAATGCTTCGACGACTACGTCCATGGATTCAACAACCTAGAGGCTAGAGGAAGAAGCTAGAGAGAACAAGAACAGCAAATCGCCGACGGTGGAGAGATTGGCAGCGCCGCCTACGTGTGCGTAGGTCCAGACAAGTACAAGCCTGCAACGTTTGTCTTCCCCTGTTTTTCTTCTACTGCTCATGTATCGTCATGTTTGATTGTTCGAATGGTTTTGGGTCGACCATGTCTGCAAACAATCGAGACAGGACAAGAGTGTGACACCTGCGAGCAGCGAGCGCGCAGGTGCATTGCAATTTGTATTCGACTTTCGATTTATGAACCAAAGCAAGAATGTGTGGCCTTTGCAATCTATCCTTTACTGTTCTTTTGTTTAACCTGCTTGGCTGATTAATTTGTATTTTGAGCAATTTTGCAAGAATGGTGATTGCAGTTTGTATCCATTGAGTATTACACATCTCCATTTTTTTCGCTTAATGGGAAGATATGACCATTTTTAATCTAAAAAATGTTTGCTCAGGTCCTATTGGAAAAAAAAGGGACACAACTAGCGTTTAGACGTACACCATGTCCGAACGCTAGCGCTGTACGCCATGCTCCCACGTCGGATTTCGCACAATATTGCTTCAGCCATCCATCTTACGCGTGAACGAACCTTCTCCCGACTGCAGTAAACATACAACAAAACATCAACAAACACATGCAACACCACGCGCACCCCAGACAACAGCAAAAAAATCCTCCATCACTCCGCCCAATCCCGCTCGTCGCCCAACCTCCGACATCAAAATCCCCCATAAATTTGTCTGCCCAATCTCCTCGCAACAAAAAGAGGAACGTGTACAATATTTTTTTTCAACAATAAACTAACTATCAAAGAAGAGGTAGAGCATCTGGAAACACCAAAGTGTACAACATTTTTTTCAACGATCGCAATATTTTCTTCAACGGTCGCAACAAAAAGAAACTAACTATCAAAGAAGAGATGGAGCATATAAAAACACCTATTGTAACAAAAAAGTGTGTAACATTTTTTTTAACGGTAGCAACAAAAAATACTTACAAACTATCAAATAAGTGGAACTCCTTGGAACTACATGCTCCGGCTACCGTAGATGGCCATCCCCGAGTGTGGGAGGAGGCAACCTCGGACAAGGTGGCCGGCGGTGGAGCTTGATACGCCTGCAACGCCCCGAAAAATCACACCTTCCCCCTCCGTACTCCTACTCGCCAAACCAAACCAGCAACCAAATCAAATGCCAAAGAACTCCAAATCGAACCAAAACTCCTGAGAAAACTCACATTAGCGTGAGCACGAGTCCCTATCCGGATCCTCCTCGCCTCTACTCGGAGGCTAAGAAGGCCAAATCGAAGTGCAGGATCCCTTCTCTAAGTATCTTCCTTTTCTTTTCTTTGGACATCGTGAGAAGGTGGGTGTGAAGAGGGAGATGTGACATGAGGAAAGTCGAGAGGGAGGAGCAGTGGGGGAGAGGACGGGAGGGACACAAGGTGTTCGTGAGAGGGTGAGACCTTTCTGGCGAGAGGCCGAGAGATACAGAGAAAAATCCGTGGGCAAGAAAAAGCAAAACATACAAAAAAAAAGCTACGTGCCAGACGTCTGGCGTGTAGCATTGTCCAAAAAAAAAAAAGCAGCTGGAATGCGCATGGCACACGATGACTCGCCATTAAAACTAGCCTTCTTCAAAGAAGCACGCATTCTTGAACAATCGTGGTTACTTACAAGGGTGAATGTTCACCTGGACTGGAACCACAGCATTGTCTCAATATCCAACAGCTATGAACCAGTTCTTATCCTAGTCAATATAGTGTACACGTGATGTCAAGAGAGCTATCAGTTTACATGCCATTTTTGTCCTCAGAAAGCCATTAGCATTTAGCTGTTGAAGGAGATCCGCAACTCCAGTATGGGCATTGTCATTTCATTAACGTTTCAGATATTCAACAAAATTTTGATTCTATAACTGAGAATTAAATAGCCATATGTACCCCACGCAATCACGTCTACATAGGCAACAGCATCATGATGTATAAATTGGCATTAGTTGGGTGCACCATCAGGCTGTTGGGGGTTGGCTGCCACCACTTGACGCCTCTGACGCTCTCGCAAGTACAGGACAGTCACAAGGCAAGCAAACAGAGTCAATATTGTTGCGTTCCCTTCATCCATAAGAACATCCTCCACCCATTCCTCAACTACAGGATATATCTCCGGCAGTGAATCAATAAAATGGACCTGAAATTTAGAAAGATTTAGCTGCGCACTGCAAGATGCAAAACAATGGGGTCGACAATAAAGCATGATTGGCATACCCAATATAACAAACAGAGCATGATGGTAACACAAAATGCGGCATGCAGACCAAAAACTAAAAGTGAGCACGAATCATCTGTTGACTAGGACTATACAGCGAGTCAAGATGCACAACATGAACCAGCATCACACTATTCATGTATTGAGCTAAGCTTGAACAAATCCAGCATCATACTTGAAACTTGAAAGAGTAATTTGCTTCAGGTATTGGTAGTGGAAGTAGAGGTGGTAAAAAACTACGAGCTTAGCAGCATCAAACTGAACCCTAGCCTGTTTGAAATCAGTGTGTTCAGCAAGTTAGCCTGGCCGAAAGCAATTCAGGCTGATTCATAATAGTTTTTCTTCTGCTATTTTTGTTGAAAACATGATATTTCAAAACTCAAAATGCTGGAATAATTGGCCAAGCTTCCTATTCGGTTATGTTTGGGAGAGGCTAGGGTTCATTGCATATCAGCTACCATTTGGAATTGGCTGGGAGCCAAAAAAGATACTAGTAGTAGCAACCCGATGGGAATTGGTCCAGGAAAGAGTTCTAAAATAATAGATGCTTCAAAGGCAACAGCAATTACCAAATAAGGTAGCCAACTTGAATATACCTACACACGAACTACACAAATACTTGATAGTTGATATGTCTTTGTATGAAACTAAGCACTGGATGATACACAAAAAACATTGTCTTACCAAAAAACTGCCAGCATAGTTCTTCCTTATCCATAAACTTGTTAGTGCAAGCATGACAGGAAGCTTAGCTGCTGAATCCACCTCAACAGCCTGATCATAATATCTTTTTGCCAAGTGCAAATCAAGGGGAAGTCCATGACCATGCTCATGCATGTACCCAAGGTTAAACATGGCTTGAGCATTAGACTGTGATTGAGCATGCATATATGCCTCCGCTGCACGCCCATAGTCCCTCCCTACACCCTGTTAACACAAAAAAACAGATCCAATATGTGATGTTAGCTTCCCTCAAAAAACAAAAAATGTGATGTCAGCAATGGTGTCTCTTAGAGAGCACACAGTCCCTCTAGTATCTCTGAAGTACAGCAGTAAATAAGGAGCCATCTATTTATTTAGCTATCTAAATAGTTTCCTTTGGAAAAGTTGCTTCATAAAAACATGACGGTTCATCTAAAAGGACATTTCATACAAATGCATAACTCCAGAGAAAAACAGAAGCTTTATATTGATGCCATCAGGCAGTGGACAACATAATGAACATATATTCCATATTCTTTCCGAAATTGATACAACCAAAATGAAGTATTTTCAAGGCATGTTTTTAGTAATCTGTAATGGTCATACTGCCAGGAAAAAAAATGAGAAACATGGCTCCAACATAAAATACTAAAATCCCTAAAACATATAGTGTCATAAACAAGGAAATGCGTTATAGCAACTCAGAGGACTGTTACACATACCCGACCATAATAGTAGGCATCACCAATCAACAAAGCAGCATGTTCATTACCCTGCTCTGATGCTTGCCACCACAAAGCATGCGCGCGGAGATGTCTTTCCATATCGGTACAGAAGCCAGATTCTCCCATGCAAATACTTTGGTCACCATACCTATCAAGAATCCAGGCAGCATTGCTTTGTGCAATCTCATATCCAAGATCTGCCATTCTAGAATACAAGAGTAACGCTTTCCCTATGTCACCTCTTAAATAAGATTCCAGTGCCCATCTAGACAGTGAGCTCCAGGGGCCCCTCTCAGCAACAGACTTGTACAGCAGTGTTGCCTGAAATAAGAAAGATCATATCATGTTATGAACAATTCAGTTGTTTGACAACATAAATTCAATTGATTTATGTTTCCGTATTTGTATCATAACAAACTAGTATCATTGAAACAAGCCAATCAAAGTTAATTATAAAATTAACATTTTCTGCAGTTCAACTTTTTCTATCTTTCCAGAGTAGAGGATTTTCTCTTTAAGTGTTGTAATGGAAATATACTTCAGCATTGTTTGTCATTTCTTTTGTATAAAACTATAGATCCCATTCAACTATGATGATAAAGATGCCAAAGTGTACGTGCACCCTAAATCTGAAGATATAGGTACAGACGTACAGTTATTGGCATAATTCATAAGATAAACACGTAAGAAGTGCATGAGCTTTCACGTCAAAAAAGGAAGTGCATGGGCTACATTGGTATCTTGTGACCTTTTGTAAATACACCCAACAGATACTAAAAGAGAAAGGTGAGGGGGGAATGTGCGTGTGAGCGGAAGCGGACAGGCAGGTGCATCATGGGCGTATGTGTGGGTATGCACATGTGACACAATTTCCATGCATGGACACTGTTTTAAATAGCATGCTGTAGAGCAGACAGGGAATCACAGCTGTCACGTACTATCTTGCAGGCTTGCAGTGTTCTAGCAGCCAGTGGGCAGCTATAGCAGGGAGCATGCAGCATGCAGCGGCACTTCGGGACAAATACATTTTTCTTATGAGTCAATTAATGCATAACTTTTAGCCATATTCCATTATGGATTTTTTTTTCCTCCAAGACTCAAGATGTGCACACCAATAGTCCTAATCCAAGGCAAGCTGTGTTATTAAAGGCAAAAAAAGGCAAACAAGTTGCAAATCAGGATATCAGATTCTCTGCATGGAGAAAAAAAGAGGAAGAAATACAATTTTAGTTTGCCATCTCCATTGGAGGATGAAATTGAAGAATGAAATTGTTATCTTGGTCTTTATGTTTTGATGTCATTTTATATCTATCATGTAAGCATATTGGCTTTAAAATTTGAATGTCTTACTGTACGCTTGATTTTTAACTGATGTCTTTTTTCAAATATAGCCAAGCCACCTGCTGTACTGTTGCTACACACTATTTGTTATAAAAACACTTACTCAATACACTTCCGCTACACACTATATAAACATTGTGCATGACATAACTGGAATAAAATTATCCAATGGAGCCATTGAACTTGTACCCTCAGGAATGCTAGAATCAATCAAGGAAGTTTGGCAAGATATATCAAAATCGGATGTGATGAAGATCAAATTATTGGAAAATTAGCATTTGAAAATTAAAATTCAGAAATTGACTTTCTTGCTATCTACAACCAAATTTTTTATTTTTTAAAAAAGCATTGAGGAACATCAAACTTTTGAACTCTGCCCACGGGGCATTCTAGGTACTACCGTACTATAGTGATCTAATTACACACTGCTCATGGGAGCATCACATTCCTATATACTGATGACAATCTGATTACAGAATGCTCCTGGGAGCATCCTATATACTGGTGACAACAGACAGTCTAATTAGACAATTGATACAACAAAAACATTATTATTATTACCATATGGAGATTCCTCTTAAGACCAATGCCTTTCTGGAACAGCTTTGCCACTTGATAAATAGCTTTTGGTTGCCCAGCATTAACTGCGCGAAGAAAGTAATTGCATGCTGCCATCACATCCCTCTTTACACCAATACCCTTGAGATACAACACACCAAGGTTATAATAACCCCCATGTTCCTTATTCTCAGCTGCAATTTCAAAATATTCCTTTGCCTACAACAACAATAAAAAAAAACATGTAAGTTCCTCATGTTTATGAGTACTTAGATTATTACATTGCACAATTGCATATTGTTGAAAAGAAAGTGAAATATCTGATTTTATAACCTATGTTGTTTTAATTAGTCATGCAAATTATATTAATATATTGAAAATTTCATTGGCCTCAGTATTTATTAATAAATGAGAGTGCAGAACAGAAAACATTTGTTACTTGAATTCTCCTCCATCAGCAACTAGATGTGCTACTAAACAATCGTTAATAATATCCTAGTTTTTGTTAAGGAAATACTATCCTAGTTAACGGGAATACTGGCTAGCTTAAAATTGATGTGATACTAAACCATCGTTGTAACTTACTCATAGATGTTTCCTAATTTAGGATCAGCAGCCTAGTAGCTGTACTAGTATTGGAATTATTGCTAATGGCTACAGTCTAATGCAGCGGGAAGTCACGCATTGATCAAATGGGTTCACTTCGCTTCTCCATGGCAACAAGATCAATTGCGAATTTGCGGGTCAAGATTGCTATAAGTCACACATTTGAGTTCCTGTCTATTATAAGATTAGCGGTATTATTTACCAAAATAACCTATACAAAAAGCTAGCTGCCTACCAGCTTCCCTAACCAGCAACAAAGATAGCAGCAGACATAGTGAAATTGTAACCATGGTATAAATTTTGTTATTCTATTTCAGGCTTTCTATTATCTAGGCCTTGTGTCCTACTACAAACTTGCAACTATATTCCAAAATTCTAATACATAATACTTACTTTCGTCATGTTTTTCTTCTCCACCCCGTAGCCTTTGACATAGAGATAACCCAGTCCATTATAAGCTGAGTATTGTTGCTGCTTTACTGCGAGTGTCAACCACTTGTATGCTTCGGTGTAGTTCCTTTCCACTCCAGCACCTCTAGCATAGATCTCTCCCAGAAGCTCCATTGCCCGTGTATCGCCTTTCTCCACAGCCTTTGAGAACCAATGATATGCTTTGCCATAATCACGTCTGAGTCCTCGTAGTCCATAGTAATACAGAAGCCCTAATTTGTACATTGCAGCAGCATTGCCTCGTTGTGCCTGGTACTCTGTGATTTGAAAATCTTCATCATCCTCACCTCGAGACTTCCTCAAGGCCTCCTTGTTTTCTTCAGTCCCACTGTGTAGCCGGACTGGTTCAATCACTGGTGGCTCCTTTGAGATCAAGGAGCTTGTCAGTGCAGCCTCTGCAAGTTCAGCATATAATGTAACTGATTCTTCGTACATCTGCAAAAGCAAATTGTTCAAGTAAATAAAAATTTCCAATGTTAGCAATAGCATTGAGTCAAACTTAAACCCAGTGTCCCCAGTAATCTAAAAAGAAGCTACATGATAATAATTAGGTCCATATCATTTATGTAGCATAGATCACTGTTAAAAGGGACGGAAAGAATGCAAAGATAAAAATGTTACAGACTGCCAACAAATTATACCGGGATCAAACTCAATCAAAGCACCAAGTTTGAGCAATTCATGTGTCTCAATGAAGTTCTGATCATGCAAAATTAACCGCAGATTGCACAATAAATGAAAGCAAGCCAAAGGATGAAAGGAATAACAAAACTCAGCAGGAAGCTACACGAACAGATATTAATGCCATATTTTTCCAAACATGGGCAAAAGGCTACTATGTTTCCTTTATTTCATGCAAACAGAACACAACCATTGTCAAGATAACAGCCCAATGGGACGGAACACAACCATTGTCAAGATAACAGCGCAATAGACATCCACTGTCGGGATACAAGATAGAAAGGTATAGGTTTCTCATAGCATCAATATAGGCATGAAATACAAGCTACAGGCTGGATCAACAAAATACTAAGCCTACCATAATCTTACTACATCAAAACAGTAAAAGATTGGCAGCAACATAAGTCTAGTATGGATAAGGGCATTGGAGGGTGAGCTTAACTACATAAGAGAGGTTGTTCAGAGCAGAAGTACATTAGCTCTAAATAAATACTGCTGACCCTGCCACTACAGCCTCTCCAGAGAAGATAAAGGGAAATTCAAATTAAATATAACATCATGTCCGTACACAATTTGCTGCAACATTGTAGGTAATGATCAACATCATGCTGAAGAAACTGGGCAAGGAGTGGGGAGTGGCTACTTGCACGAACAAACATTATTATAAGCTACCACTAAAATTTAACAGACCTAGCCAACTATAAAATTCTCAAATCCAGAATAAAAAACCCCTGCAGAGCGAAAACTTCACAGGTTTTTGCTACTGCTAAACACTAAACTTAGCGATTTGAGGTCTACCCATCCCCAACCCGATGCAAGCGAGCTAACTAACCTCAGACAAATAACTCAATCATGGAATCCCCATTAGATTGCGCAAATTGTAGGAGTAACTAAGCAAACAATCGAAGCACTTCACCTCCTGGCGGAAGTAGGCGTAGGCAAGGGCCATCTTAGACTGTAGGTCTCCTGCGTTGGCGGCGAATTTGTGCAGCAGGAACGCGCGCGAGCGGGACGCCGGGCGCGTCATCCCGGCGCCGGAGAGGAACGCGAGCGCGGACTGCGCGCCCGGATGGCCCCCCGCGGCCGCAGCCTCGATCTGCGCGGCGGCGGTGGAGAACGCGGCATCGTCCCCCGCGGAGGCTGCGGAGAGCATCTCGCGGGCGCCCGCGACGAAGAGCGCATCGGACGGCGAGTCTGGCTCATCGTCCGAGGGGGAGGGACTGGTGGGGTCGAGGAGGGGGACCCAGGAGGACGGGGAAAGGAGAGGGTCGGTTGCGGGGGAGTCGTCGGCGAAATCGTCCCACTCGTCGGCGTCGGCGTCGGCTGAGGGGAGGGAGGGATGCGCGCCGGAGGCGTCCTTGAGGAAGTCCTCACCGGAGAGGACCAGAATGAAGGGGCGGACAGCGGCGGCGCGGGGGAGGAGGGCGGCGACGGCCACGGCGAGTAGAAGGAGATGGCGGTGGAGGACGCGAGCCATCGGAGAAGCCACCAGACGAGATCCCCTGCCTATTCTGCAGCGAGTTTGGGAAGAAAATGTGATGGGGAGGGCCGAGGGAAAATGTGATGGGGAGGGCCGAGGGGTGCCCATCAACGGCTGACGGTGAGGTCCATACCGCTTGACTGACAGGTGGGGCAGTAACGTGGAGATGGGCCCCGTAGTAGAGACGTGTCCCGTGTTACGTGATTGGCTAGGGAATTTGGGCTTCAAGTGGGTTTAAGTGATATAATTGGGTGGGAGGTATGGTCCAAAAGATGATCCACGAATGATAATGGTTGGCCAATCATTTTAGTACACTAGGCTTAAGTTTGGGCCGAGTAATTTGTCATCGTATGAGCAATGGATGAGGCGTAATTCATCGGGAGGCCTTGGGATTTAGTTCAAATTTGAACTAGGTCCTAAAACTTTCCAATAAAATATCCCTAATTCAAACACCTCCTAAGTCCTAAGCCTCTGTTTAGAACGTGGAAA
Source organism: Ampelocalamus luodianensis (assembly GCA_036346255.1). Taxonomy (NCBI): domain Eukaryota; kingdom Viridiplantae; phylum Streptophyta; class Magnoliopsida; order Poales; family Poaceae; genus Ampelocalamus; species Ampelocalamus luodianensis. The sequence goes on along the minus strand of CM070622.1, from coordinate 15,812,581 downwards.
TTTTGTAAAATTTCTATAGGAATTGCATTACTTTTTGAAAAAGAGGGTATCTATTTCTAAGGTGATTTATGCTTTCTTAAGTATAGTTCATATTTTTTAACCGTTAGGTCAATCTAAAATCAAACACACATGTTTGAAAGCTAACCAAAAAGCAAAAAAAAAAAACGGCTTAGAATTTTTTTTTAAAAAAATCAACCAACTTACAATTTGCAAGCCTGTTTTCAAAATCCGTGCGAATTTTTTGGGAGAAGTACTGTGTTCCAAACAAGACCTTCTGATACCTTTCAACTTTGAATTAAAGCTTTGAGTCGAAACAGAACCTTGAGACATACGGGTTTTGTTCCCTTCTCTTGGAAAGAAAGTGATTTGAAAAACTATGGCCAACTACTGTGTTCTATTGTACAGTGAAATGTATACAACCGATCACAGCAAAATACTCCACGCTTCAACAAAATGTATCGCAATTAATGTGCATGGATTTTCCCCTGGTGGCTTGTTTTGATAGAGAGATATTAGAACTAATTTTTTTGGATTGAAAGTGATTTTAGTTTAAATTCTTAGTTAATTCGGAAAGATAATTTGGAAAGATTGAATCGGATAATAATATATCAAAAAAAGTCATGGGGAATGATACCTTATTGAATCTATCGACTATTTAATGTTGGGATGTGTGTCTGCGTTACCTAGTTTGTTTTCTAGTACTCATTGAATGGAGGATGTGTGCGGATCTCGAGGAGGAATGGAGAGGCAGATGGAGTAAGGGGAGTCCCCTTATTAATAGTAAAAAAGCTTTTCCCCACAATTAATTTCACTACTCTTATTTTATTGTGTTCAAAATCTGCATCGTACGACCTGTAGCTAATTCATAGTTTTTTTTTTTGTGAGAAAGAGCAAATTCAGAGTTGAAGGTAAGAGTAACATTTTCAGCCAAGCCAAAATTAAGTATGTAAAAGGCTTGCATTTCACCCAAAAAAAAGTATGTGAAAGGCTTCCATAAAGCTGTATAAGGCCCAGAATAAGCCAATCATCAACCAACGAAAAGCAAGACGAAGACACGATTCAATATCTGATCGTTCCATGGCAGCATGAAAACCGAAAACTACAGGTGCCATTGCCATTTACCAAACCAAAGGGCCATGCATGCTGCTGAGAAGAAACGAACAAATTAAAGCTGAGGTTTTGCTTTACTACCGTACCATGCCAGTAATCATACACGCATCATGACTTACCTACCACACGCTCCACACGTAACACATGTGCTTGTATAGCTGTACCGTGTGACATAACGTAGCGAACACACGGAGCGTACACTATCGCGTACGTACATAGGACACCATATAGACAGACATATTAATTGCACGGGCTACATATATGTACCGCACGATCGAACGGTCGATACCACTTATTGATGTTCCGGTATGGACTCGTATAGCAGGTTAATTATGAAGCTGCGGCTAGCTCCGCTGGTGTGACCGCTAGCTTCAGTTGGCCGAGACGGCCATCTTCATCCCTGCTGCACAGTGGCCGGAGACGCTGCAGATGAAGTAGGTCGTGCCGGCGCCGAGCGTGACGTGGTCGTTCCCCGAGCTGTACGTCGTGCCGGAGCCCCGGCAGCCGTTGTAGCCGCCGGCGTCCACCGCCACCACGTTGTGCACGGACGGGCTGTAGCTGAACACTGCGTAAACACGGCATGAAAGTTCAAGACCAAGCAGTTTGGTATATGCGTGTCTTGAGATGAAACGAGGTGCTTCAGCAGAACACTCGGACTGAATTTGAATCTGATGCCTTGGTCACTTACCGAGGACGTCTCCGGCCCGGAAGTTCTTGCCCTTGGACCAACTGTCCGCGCCGAACGACCAGTCGACGTTGTAGGTGGCGGCGCCGGCGACGTCGGCGGCGCCGAGGAGAAGGCAAAGGGCGAGCAAGCCGAGGGCGAGCCCTGCGTCGCACTGCCCCTTCCTGAGCCATAGCGAGCACTCTGAACTTCTTTCTTGTGTGTTACGTGTGAGGTGGGAAGAGAGCAGAGGAGAGCGTGCTGCTTTTGACTCGCGTCTTTGAGATTGCTGTGAAGAGACCGGGAGAACGTGGCCGCTATTTGTAGAGGCGGAAAAGGGCAAGCCGGCAACCTGGATCCAATCAGAAGCCCGAAAATATTACTGTAGTTATACCGAAAACGCGATAGTAGTTGTACTTGTACCGAATGCCGCGAATGGTACAGTGGATCCACAAAAGCTGGGAAATGCTAACTGAACCTAGGTGGTTCTCTTTCTTCCTTTCTTCCTCAAAGGAATGCATGCATCATGCATGCTTCTGCTACTGCTATGTAACCATGAAAATTCAGAATCTATCTTCAGTACCATAATTTTCCTGGCAAACTTTGGATTACCGGATGTAGTTGTGATCGTACCGACCGTTCACGTCTAGCAAATTTGGGGAATAGGTGAGACACAGACGCCAGAAACCTGCAAGGGGAACCGGAGGAAATAAGATATGTATTGACAAGTGTTGAGAGGTTGAACAAATGGCTGGATTTTGGGAGACTGTAAGACAAGTGCAAACACCTGTCTTTGTCACACTGTTGTCGCGTCAGATCATGAGAACGCTTCCATTTGACAATTACCGAACGGTAAAACTGACCCCTTTTTCCGTTTTGCTAGAAATTAAGAGGCTATCGTATCGTTCCCTTGCAGAGCTACTCGGTCATAGCTATGCTTGTGTTCAGTCCACGAATCGAAGACACACAGATACGTAGAGGGCTGACACAGAGGCGGAGTAAGGATTTCGACGACGAAGGTACACAACTGACAGTGGTAGAGTCAGGATTTCAATAATGAAGGTGTACACTTTTTTTTGCGATTACAAGGAAGATATACATGCACACTCACACCACCATATACATGCGCAAGTGCGCCTCTTTAGCACACATTTAGAAAGACAGAGGTCGCAAATAAATTCACAACCTTACAAAATTTCTGATGAAAACATACTCGCATGTGCATAAAGGTGCGAACTTAAATGACACATTTCAACATAAAAATTTAAATGATATAGTAAAGGTTGAAATGGAGCAAATTACATGTTTCTAATATAGCCGATATCACAAAATATAACTTCTATTGGTGGTTTGTTGACTATTGATTGCTGATAATAACATATAGTGTAATTCATTGTATAACATGTGCATTATACTAGGTATATATATACTATATAATGAGGTTGCATGCAAAATTTGACAAGTGACAACAATTTGCTTGAATTTCAGCCGGTTTCCTCAATTGCTATATGATTTATCCAATCTTCTTCTGTCAAAGCATACAAGCACGATTCAACGGGTCTATTCAAATTTCCCTAATAAAGAAGTCATTTATGCGAGAACCGAAGTGTGTAAAACCACTATGAATCGCATAAGGTCATGAACTAAATGCGAAAATGCACGTCCTTCTGAGGCAATTTCCACAAGTTCTCGTTAGAGAAGATGGATATTTTCTAATTAGTTAATGTGATAATAATAGATTAAAATACATAATTAGTTGTTAGGACTAGTTCCTTTGAGTTCGGCTCCCTTTCAGGTATCTTACTTTTTCCTAACCTTTGCCCATAAAAACAACACAACTTAGACGATGGCAATTGATGCTTTGGACATAATAAGCTTGAGGTTGAGCGTTTACCTTCAAACTTGGTAATGATAGTTAAGACAATACAAGGCTACAAAACAGACTGAGCGAAATATATGAAATAAGCTCGATTGTAAGTTGGAACCCCTATTGATGTAACCAGAATTGTTGTATTAACGGCCACGAGATTCCAACCTACTGGACCCACGAGTACCATCATAGCATAGGAGAGCTGCATATATGCATCATAAAACTACGTTCTAGTGGTAGTATACATAGGTAGTATAAATTAAATCTGATCATTGATTTGTTAATAGTGTAATAGACTTTTTATTTTAAATATATTTTGTTTCATAAGGGTATAATGGGCGTCCCTAATCCTCACAAGGACATTCAGCATGTCCTCCTCTTCCTCTTTCTGCTCGCCTCCGTCTACAACCTTGTTCTTCTGCCTTGCCTCGAACTCAGCGATGATCTCCTCGAAGACGTTGTCAAGCTGCCGGTGCATGCCCAGCAGCCTGGACCTCATCCCGGTGAGGACATCAAGGAACCACAGCAACGGGAAGAGGTCATTGGCGCAGAACCCGGAGCTGCACCGACCACCACCAACGCCGCCGCGAACTGCTCATGGTGCCCCCGATTGTAGTAGTCACTGAACGTGGCCCTGGCTGTGATCGTCTTTGTGCACGACAGGAGCAACTTGGCGAGGTTCACCGGTGCCGCGCCACCGCCGGCCTATGCTGCGGCGTTGATCTCGCTGACGAGAGAGGACACCTCGGCCTCCACAAGGGCGACGGATTGCCTCACCTTCATGGCGTTGAGGAGCTCCTGTGTGCACACCCGATGCAGCGCTCGCCAATAGCTGCCGTAGGGGCGAAGAAGATGTCACATTTGTCGATCGATGATCCCCATGGTGAGCATGCTCTACCGACACGGCGGGCGTCGTGCGCCCTGAACACCTATGCAATCATGCCCGGCGAGGAGACCATGACGGCGTCGACCTCGTCGAGCTTCAAGTGCATCACCGAGCCGTGCCTCTCGACCAAGTCCCGGAGCACCAAGTGAGGCTACCGACTAATGAGGTGGTGGATTGTTAGAGTATATTGACATATCTTTATATTTAGTAGTTTATAATTTGTAATTCTGTGATACATGTCTTATCTCTAGGAGAGGTTTCTTACCCTCTAAGCCTTGTACTCTATATAAACTACCCTCGAGTTTCAATATAATTATCCATTGCAGTATATTCATCCTCTCACATGGTATCAGAGCGGTGCTGCTCCTGAGCCGCCACCACAGCTTCCGCCGCGCTACCCTTGGGAGATGATCTCGTCTCCATGATCTCTCCTGGGGGCTACGCAACTCGTAGTTTAAGTCGTGTCGCCTATCATCCGATTGGCTACCAATTAGAGTTTTCCTCGGTCATCTTCAGATCGGGTTTTATCTCTTCTATCTTTTTTTTTTACAATCATAGATCAGTTTGCGTCACCCTGCCAACCCGTCGATGTTCCTCGGCTTCGGACTTCACCGCCTTGGCTTCGACCTCTCCGGCACCCCCTCTCCTCCGATGACGTCATGGTGTGACGCAGTGTGCTTGTCGACACGACCCTCCCTCCATGACCTTCTGAGCGCCCCGTCAACCGTCTTCATCACGCTAGATCATCATTGCCGCTCTGTCGTCCGCGAGTACGAGCCGTCGCACCACCAGGAGTCCGCACTTGTAGTTATGCCATCGACATGCACAGCCGCCGCCGTGACGCTTCTTCGGCCGCAGCGTGCGCGCCATGGTCACCATTGCCATCGTCGATACCGCCATCTTTGTCAACGCTGATCAGGTCCTTCTCAGATGCCACCGCTCTCGGATCCGGCCTCCTCCTCGTCGGATGCACCGACGGGCTTCTCTCTGCTCGGATCTAAAGCCGTCTCTCTCCGCCGCCGCTCCACGACCCGATCTCGCTCCCGGCCGACGGTGCCGCTGCCTCCAGCTTGCCCCGGCCTTTTCCGGTGCCGCCGCTCACCCAGATCCGACCTCCTTCTTGCCGAATCCGGGCGCCCCCTGCTTCATCTTCGACCACGGCGGGACGACGTCGGTGACCTCTTCACCGACCTTGCCCACGCCCTCCTCTGCATCAACTTCACTACCCTGACCACAGCGACGACATCAACACCAGCTACCTCGACATGGCTCCCTCCACCATAGCTACGATCATAGTCACCTCGCTCTCGGCTACCTCGGCAACAAAGGGCTATCATTATCTTGAGCAAACTCATCGGTTCCCTCTATAGTCACCGCGTCCGCGACGCCACAACAGTCCCCGACGCTCCTACTGCGATTGCGGGGGGATGTTAGTCCGATGGTTCCTCACCTTCGGCTTCCTCTCCAGTTTGATCGTCCGCGACACTCCTGCTGTCCGCGACGCTACCGCTACGACTGCGGAGGGATTTTAGAGTATATTGACATATCTCTATATTTGGTAGTTTAGGATTTGTAATCCCGTGATACCTGTCTTATCTCTAGAAGAGGCTTCTTACCCTCTAAACTTTGTACTCTATATAAACCGTCATCGAGTCTTAATACAATTATCCATTGCAGTATATTCATCCTTCCACATAGATGCTGCCCAAGAACAGCAAGTTCCATGGACCAGGACGTCGCCTTCTTGCTCTTGCAGATTGCGAAAATTACTCTTGTATCGTGCCTTCCTTTATAACTTTACCTCTTTCTGCATTATACTACACATACTACTAGGAGAAGAATATCTAAATCATAACTAATCTGATCCATTGGATCAAGAAGAATGGACGACTCATATTGATTTTAGTGTACCGTTAGAGAGCTCTAAACCAAAATCCCCCATCCTAAACAAGGTTTTACGTGTACTAATCAAGGTTTGGAGCCGTGCTAGTGGCGAGGAGCGCGACAAGAACCCTCCATAATTGCGCCGAAACGGGACGAGGAACCCGTGATCTGCCTGATGCAGTGACTGGAACCGATCGGGGGAACGTGAGTTCTTGTTAGTTCGTTGCTGCCATTTCTGTTCGTGGGCTGCTGTTTTCGTCGTCGTTGACGTTCTTGTACGCTTGTTCGCCAGGAAACAGAGAGCGGAAGATTCTTCAGAATCGGTCGGGCGTTTTGTGCGCATCATGCGGACGTCAAGGTGATGGGGGGTTTCAGAGAAGCTGCCCATGGCGACGGGAGTAGTTGAGTGTTCACTGTTTGGTACAGAGAATTTGGCGAGGAGTATTAGGTGCGTGACGGCCTCGGCTTGGCTTTTAGGCTGTTCGTTTCTGTGCTATTCGGGGGTGGCCTGGGTGTACATGTGCCTTCTTTTGGTAGGCTCTCAAGCCTCATGCCACTTTTGGTGCTTCATCTTGTTTCTTCTCCCGTGCAACATTGGGTGTATTTGGCTGGACTTATGGCTGCAGATTCCTTGGTTAGAGTCGGCGGTGACAGGGTGGGTGGCTCGGGCTCAAGTTCTAGTGCTGGCTCCAAGAATCATAGTGAAGCTGAAACACGTTAGTTTCAGACAGAACCTGAGCTCATTATTGGTGCAACAGAAACTGAAGTGCCAGCGTCGCAGGGATTTTTTTTTTCCTCTGAAAAGTTCCATTCTTTTTTCCCCCTCTTGAGGAACTATGGGAATGGGTAAGTTATAACTGATTCCGTTTTACTCGTAGAACGATGTCCATTGTGGTCCAAAGGACGTAGAGAAGTATGATACAGAGAGAATACAAAAAATGCAAAATCATATATACATGTAGATGCATATACTATCTTAGCTCTCCAAAGTATCTCAAGATTCATGCAACGGATATGTCAATTATTATAGAATGAGATGTTGGTTTGAATTTTAAAAATTTACATCAATCTCGAAACACATTTAATGGTGGCATGTAGCCACATGTACATGTTGAGATGGAGATCGCCGAGACAAGAACAAAGAACGTGGTGTCTTTCGTGGAGAGAATTGGTGAACCTCACTGCTCCGCATAATGACTATATATAACAACCGCACGTAAACAATACCATTACTCACTAGTAATGCAGCCGCTATCGCTTAGTCAAGAGGCGTAAACGGTCGCCATTACTCACTAGTAACAAAGCAATTGCATCGCTTAGTCAAGAGGCGAAACGGCCGCCATTACTCACTAGTAACAAAGAACCGCTATCGCCACCATTATTTGAATCGGTGCACTCTTCTTTTAATTTGCAAAAATGAAGAGACCGTAAACAATCGCAATTATTGCCACGGTGCTTTGATTTTCGAATAGATAAAGAAAACGCGCGACGCACCGACACGCCTGTATCGCCACAAGACAAGACAAAGACAAAGACAAAGACGGCTCGGCAAGGCGAAAGGAAAGCCGCGTGTATTGGCTCTCTCCAATTCCACAAGAGGACTCCCACGCTCCACCTTATAAATTGGTGTAACTCCTTTAACTCTCCATATGGGACTAAAAAGGTTTAGCACATGCACATGGGCCTTTGGGATTTTCCAGATTTAATTAGAATTAAAGTTGGGCCTAGCCCATATTAAATCCAACAATCCCCACCGCATCCCAAGGGCACATGTCAAATTCCTTGATCCACGTGATTGTTTTAATATATCGGTGTTTCGATGGAGACCGTTAAGGTTGAACATCCATCTAGAATGGTTACACTTATCCACAATCGCACAATGGACTAAGCCTTGAATTGGCGCTTTGTGTGAATAAGTTTCACTTAAGTCCTTAATCGATACTAGGTCGCCAGCATCCCGCATGGGTTGGAGCATATAAGTCATACTCCGGCCTATTCATGAGCTTCCTAGAGATTACCCTATCTCATAGATCGTGACTAAGTCGGGCTCATATAGGTGTGTTCTTTCAAGATCGCTCAGAGGACAAAGATCTTTGCTTAAATAAGCCACGAACACATTAAGATAAAATCAACCTACCATACGATTTAGGAGAGAATTGCATCTCCAATGGAGTGAGTCTATAAAGGTACTCTCCTCCCGCTAACCAAAAGCTTGTTTTGCCAATCCTACTTCACGGGATCTCCGATCATATAGGATGGGTTACCACTATGGTATAACTCACGTGGGTCTCAAACCCATCTCCTTGATGCATTGTCTATCACATTCGTGATAAACCCTTTGTGAAGGGATCTCGCGATTCTTAGTCGCTTGGATATAATCCAAAGCTATTACTCGAGTTTCTCATTTTCCGATGCACTTGGCCTTTCTTCACATGTCTTGATGATTTCATATTATCCTTAGAATCGTTTCACCTTGACGATCACAAATCGATTGTCACAACATCGTAATAGCCTGCACGGTTTATCAACCACCGGCAGTCCATCAAGAGCTCACGAAGCCATTCTGCTTCAACAAGGCGTGATCTAATGCCGTGAGTTCGCTTCCATTGTTGACCTCGTTAAGATGGTCCGCTTGCAAGACTTCCATGAAACAATGCCACCTCCAAGTGTGAAGACATATCCACTTGTGGCCTTAATCTCATCAAAGATCGATATCCGGCTTGAATCACTATAACCCTCTAGTACCCTAGGTACCCGTGTATAGTGAATGCCATAACTCATATTACCCTTTAGATAGCGCATTACCTCTCAAGAGCATGCCAATGATCATCTCCGGATTAGAAACAAACCGCTTAGTTTGCTCACAAGAAACGAGATGTCGCCCGTACCGCTAGCTAAATACATAAGTGAACCAATTATCTAAGAATATCTCAATTGGTCTCTGCTATTCTCCGATTCTTCCTAAGCAACACGCTAGGATCATAAGGTGTTGGAGAAGGTTTGCAGTGCTATAACCAAAACGACTCGTAACCTTTTCCACATAATGAGATTGCAACAATGTAATCCCACCATCATCACCTCTCAATGCCTTGATGTTCAAGATAACATCACTACTCCTGCATCTTTCATCTCAAAATTCGAGACAAGAAATCCTTGACCTCCTTAATCACATTAAGGTTGGTCCCAAAGATCGTATGTCATCAACATACGCACATAGAATGACTCCTCGCCCCACCATGGCGATAATACACACATCTGCACCTTCATTTACAATAAAGCCTCGCAGATGTTAAGGTTCTGTCGAATTTTTCATGCCATCGCTTAGGTGCTTGTTTAAGACCATACAAAGATTTCAACAACTTGCACACCTTTCCTTCTTGACCATTTACTACAAATCCATCCGTTGTTCCATGTAAATTTCTCGTCCAACTCTCCATTTAGAAAAGCCGTCTTAACATCCATCCGATGAATGAGAAGACCGTGTGAGGCAACCGAGATAGTAGTACTCGAATAGTGGTCAATCTAGCCACAGTGAATAAGTATCAAAGAAATCTTCGCCTTCCTTTGGGTATAACCCTTGGCCACAAGTCGTGCCTTATACTTCTCGATAGTACCATCGAGCCTAAGCTTTTTGAACACCCACTTACATCCTACAGTTTACAACCATAAGGACGCTCGTTGATCTCCCAAGTTCCATTAGAGATAATGGAATCCATTTCACTGGACCGCCTTCCAAGATTCCAGATCGGAGAAGCATATGCTTTAAATGGTACTTGGAGTATCATCCACAAGGTACATAATGAAATCGTAACCAAAAGACTTTGCGATCCTTTGTCTTTTACTCTTCCTCGAGTTTCATTGTCTTCTCCTCGTGAATTTGATCGGGGTTTGCTCAAAATATTCCATTGGAATGGCAGGTTCAGGAGTTGTATCGCTCTCCGACTCGATAAACTAGGCATATCTTTCATCGGAAAAATATCCTCAAAGAAAGTAGCATCTCGACTCCATAATTGTACCGACATGCACGCCGGTACTCGATTTCACCACTAAAAATCTATATCCAACGCTATGGTGAGCATAGCCTAAAAAGACGCAATCCACGGTTTTGGTCCAAGCTTACGCTTTTGGAAATTGGCACGTTGACTTTCGCCAAACAACCCCAAGTGCGCAAGTATGAAAGTGATAGTCTTTTCTTCTCCCATTGTTCGAATGGAGTTATCTCTTTATTCTTTGTGGGGACCCTATTTAGGACATGACATGAAGTCAATATAGCCTCCCCCCACCATGCCTTGGAAAGACCCGATGTGTCTAGCATGGCGTTAACCAAATCGATTAGAGTACGGTTCTTTCTTTCGGCAATCCCATTTGATGGGTGAATAGGGAGGCGCCCTCTCATGGATTATACCATGTTCCTCATGAATAAATTGAACTCATTAGAAAAGTACTCGCCACGATCGCACTCTAACCCTTTTGATTTTCTTTTCAAGTTGGTTCTCGCCGCCTTATAGATTTTAAAGTAGTGAAAAGCTTCATCTTTAGTTTTTAAAAGATACACATAGCGTAACCTAGTGGAATCATCAATCAAAGTCATGAAATATCTCTTACCACCTTTTGTCAACACACCATTCATCTCACACAGATCTGAATGTATGAGTTCTAATGGTGCCAAGTTTCTTATCTCCGCGGCCTTGTGAGGCTTACGAGGTCGCTTTGATTGCACACAAACTTGACATTTAGAACCTTTGGCAAAGGTGAATTTCGGATTAACTCTAAATCAAGCAACTGCGTCATGCAACCAAAATTTATGTGACAAAGTCGTGAATGCCAAATAGTAGTCTCATTACCACTGAAAATATGATTCACAACATTATTACACAAATGAAAGAGATAGGCGGAACAAGCCTCCGCACACATAGCCTTTACCAACAAATTGTCCACATTTGGACATTACAAATTTATTGGACTCAAATACCGCTAAAGCCATCTCTACACGTAAGAGATCCGCCACGAGATTCTTATTGATGGATGGCACATGATGCACGTTCTTCGCTTGCACAATCTTTCCCGAAGTAAACTTCGATCGATCGTGCCAACACCATGAACAATGGCATGTGACTCGCTCCCATTAGAACGGTGAATCCCGAGTGACTCGTAAGAAGAAAACAATGAAATATCAGCACACACATGTATATTAGCACCAGTGTCTATCCACCAATCGGTAGATTGACATACGGAAAAACAAAGAGGTAAATTACCATACCCCAAGTTCCTGCCTCAAGAGTACCAACAACAACATTGGCACTTGGAATTCTCGCTTGTCGATTCTTCACACCTTGCGTTGACTGCAATCCTTGGCCCAATGACCGATTCGCCACACACAATGCAAAGGCCATCCTTTGTGTTCTTCTTCTTCTTTTAAAGCTTGTTGTTTGTGCAGTCTTGTTTTTGCCTTTGAACTTTTGAGCTTGGCCATTCTTTTTCTCGCACCACATTGGCACTAGAATGTCCTCATTTCCTCTAGTGTGTGTATCTTTTGCCCTTGCCTTTTCTTCAACATCAAGAGACCCAATGAGATTTTCAACAAAACTCTTGTCTCTTGTGTTTCGAGAAGTAGCAAAATTCCTCCACGAAGGAGGAAGCTTGGCAATAATGCCTCCCGCGACAAACTTGTCCTGGTAACACACACTTGAAATGCTCAAGTTCTTTGGCCATGGATTGTATCTCATGAGCTCTGCTCAACTACGTAACGCCATCAACCATTCTATAGTCATGGTATTGCTCCATGAGATACAGCTTCATCGCTCGCATCCGAAACCCCAAACTTGGCCTCGAGTGCATCCCACATATCTTTCCCATTTGTAATCACCATGTATGCATCAACTAACTTCTCACCAAGAACGCTGATCACGGCACCTTTAAAAGGTTATCGCACCTCAACGCTTGCTCTGCTCAGAGTAAGTGTTCCTTCAGCTTGCCTTTGCCACATGAAAACGCTCATGGCAAGCTAGCCAAAGCACCATCTTGGTGCGCCACCTCTTATAATTCGCACCATCGAATTGAGAGGGCTTAAGCGCAGCAGAAAGCCATTTGATGAAAAATGCCTATTACAATAAGGTTTTTGGATTGTTGAGAATAAGAGCATTTTTCGAATTACTTTAATCCAGAAATATAGTAGATAAAACATGATGAATATTTTAGCCACTTTCACAAAGCAAGTAAGCAAGAACACTATAGACATACTAATATCCAGACGAACAGAAACTAGCATATCTATCACAGTGTTCAAGGTAACAACTAGTAATATTACTAACCAAGAAATACATATGAAATAGACATACCCGGATCCAGTGGAAGGAGCAGCAGTAGTGGAAGAAGCGGCAGCCGGAGTCTTTGTGAGATCGTCGTTTGTCATGGCGTAGTGGTAAGTAGTCGTGCAGTGGACGCCGCGGTAGTAGTCGCACGTTGTAGGCGAGCGAGAGTCGAATGGAGAGGAAGCGGCGAGCGCGCCAACGCCCCAAAACCTTATTCGCCTTGCTCGCAAGCCTTCAGGACGAGGGTTCCGAGGCTCGCTCTCCGGCGGCGATCGACACGCGCTTGCCGGATGGAGATCGCCGAGACAAGAACAAAGAACCGTGGTGTCTTTCGTGGAGAGAATTGGTGAACCTCACTGCTCCGTCCGATAATGACTATATATAACAACCGCACGTAAACAAATACCATTACTCACTAGTAACAAGCAAATGCCATCGCTTAGTCAAGAGGCGAAACGGTCGCCATTACTCACTAGTAACAAGACCGCATCGCCACCATTATTTGAATCGTTGCACGTTTCTTTTAATTTGCAAAATGAAGAGACCGAAACAATGCAATTATTGCCACGGCATGCTTCGATTGAATAGATAAAGAAAACGCCGCGACGCACTCCGACACGCCAGCAGGTACGCATAAGACAAAGACAAAGACAAAGACAAAGACAAAGACAATGCAAAGGCGAGAGCGAAAGAAAGCATGTATTGGCTCTCCAATTCCACAAGAGGACTCCCACGCTCCACCTTATAAATTGTGTAACTCCCTTTAACTCTCCATATGGGACTAAAAAGGTTTAGCACATGCACATGGGCCTTTGGGATTTTCCAGATTTAATTAGAATTAAAGTTGGGCCTAGCCCATATTAAATCCAACAGTACATACGGAAAACCATATTCTCAGAGAAGATAAGGGGAAATAGGGATGGAAAGCTGACATGTATGGCCTACCTATAAGTCTAGCTGGCAGGCGTATTCAACCTTAGATCATGTCGAATTAGAATGGAATTGAGGAGAGATGGGGTAGATGGAAATGCAAGCACATATAGTGAAGAAAATTCTCTAAAAATGTAAATTTTGTGTTACACGTGACAAAGTGCTATCTTAGGTTTCCTGAAATTTACTAAGTATATATTCCCTATGCCATGACAGAACCGTTCAAACTTAACAAAAGGTGGTATACGGAGCTAAAAGTAGAAATAACACAAGTGAAGCGGGCTAACCTCTACGAGCATGGAAATAACTTTTCTACTTGTGCATCTTAGGGAAGATAAAGCAAGCAACTCTTCGCTAAGCAATATAAGGACACTGTATGTCCTAAAGTCCCCATTTGGGGCAGAGGGATTTCATGGGAATTCTTAGGAATTTTGCAGAAAACAATTAAAAATCAATCCTCTAAAAGTGCTTTAGGAATACAGCTTTCGAAATAAAAATATAACCATCAAACACAATGTTTGACTATAAACTACACAACTTTAAGTTGGATAAAACAAGCCATTCGTAAAGGGCGCCGGCTTGGCTTTAGGCTTCATCCAAGAAATAAACTTGTTGAGATGATGCATGTAAACCAAACTCAAGGCGAGCAGAACAGCATAGAAACATAACATAAAAAAAAGAAAATATCCATGAAACGATTAACAGATACTCCGCATGAGCAGAACAATCCAAAAGTAGCCACTTGGTAAGGATAAAGCCACCAGTGATAATATATACTACTCGCCATCCAGTTCAACTACTAACATTTGATAATAATAATAATAATAATAAGATCCGACCTTCTAGTTAAATTAAAGCACATTCAACCTTGTTCTCCACGGGGGAAAGCAAAACCGAGCGACAATGTTAGTCCTACAGATATGTTGCAGAGATCATTCAAAGCTTCATCCTCACATGATATGTTGCAGAGATCATTCAAAGCTTTTCATCCTCTTTCCGCTTGCCGGTACCTCGCTTGCTTCAACCCCTCTCTAGCAGAAACAATTTGAGATGTCTGTCAAACATACATAAGTAGTTTTAAGAAGACCTAAATGACTATCTACTTCAAGGGTTACCTCACAATGTAAAGTGTGGTGCAAATTAATGATAGGTCAGGTTTGAACTATTTCTCTTTTTCAAGAATAAAAGTTAGAACAATTTTAGAAGACAAAAGAGAGGCAGTACACAACAGCAACAAGAAGGGGGAATTTCCTTATATGCCATTTACCTCGTCCCTTATATTATGTCACTCTTTGTTTTATTGACATGTGGTCTCGGATCCAACTTGTTAATTAGACAAGGAATTTCTCAAAATTCAGTGCCATACAGGAATTAATCCCAAGAAGTATGCGTATGCTTGGTTTGATGCTGTAGTTTTCTCGTCAAAATTTATCATCGCCCAATTCGATTGTAGTTTCGAAATTAATTAATGAGCAACGATAACATAATGACATGATGCCAAGGTCAATTTGACGAGGCGTTGAATTAAAATAGCTAACTCAAACAGGTACATGTGTTAAGGGTAATGCTTGTATTTTCACAGCTTTCACTTCAGACCCTCCTTCTTGGTGTTCAGTTTTAGTTTGAACTTATGCTTTCACATGCTACATCCTTGAATAAACTTAGGCTCATACCAATTCTGGATTCAAAATCTAATTGTTGAAGTTCAATATGTACCTTGATATTTTTATTTACTGGGCAAGTCATCTAAGCTTAAAGTTGAGAAGTGAAACATACTGTAACAAATTTCTCCATCAAACAAACATACCCTAAAACATGCAAATATTCATGTTGCTGATGTGGCAGAGGTTGAGCTCTAATACTAGAAGGGAGCTGAGTCGTTTGACATCTATTCCAAAATCATGATCGCTGATGAGCACCTGGCGGACTCAGATTTCCGAATGGGTGTTCAAGTTACAAAAATATTGTTCAATGTAAAACATAAATATGCATAATAGTAAAAATCAAAGTACAAATTATTCGTACAAATGACAACATCTCAAATAATTTAGTAAAATTACAAAATAATCAAGGAAATTACAATTTAATTCAATTTTCCTTCGTGTCTTTCAAATCGACAAACTTCTTCTTCATTTTTTTGAAGCTCCGAGATTTACATTTTTTTTAAAAACAAGATTTACCAATCACAATTCAAACTAACATAAACAAAATGGCTGATTTGGGCTTTTGGGTTTGTTCTTTGCTGGTTTGGGAGTTGAGGATATGGCAATTCGGATTGAACCCACATCTACGCTGTTGAGAATTTGGGTACTGTGGCCTTCTTGCCGGGAGTTGCTCGCCGCAAACCCATAGGGCTCCCCGGTCACCCTCCTCGCTCGGCGGTCGCCCTATCCCGCTCACCGCTCGGCGGCTCACAGAATGGCCCTGGCAGGTCGGCGTCCGACCTTGCTCCTCCGACCTGCCGCCGCGCGCCGCCGCCGCGTTTGCAATCGCCGTGGTCACGCTGTCGCATCAAGAAAGAGGGAGAGATGTGAGAGTCGGTTGCTATTTGTTGATTGTTAGGGTTAGAGAGAGAGAGAGAGAGAGAGAGAGAGAGAGAGAGAGAGAGAGAACGGGGAATGATCTTATTATGGCTGTGTCGAATGGTCAAATGTTCAAAGGGCAAAGGTAAAAGGGTGTGTGATCATGGACCGACCATCACATGGGTCAGTTTGAGGTTGTGAGGGTGCTGGAGGGAGATGTGGTTTGATGAGCTGAGAGGAAGTTATGGTCTGATTAGCCCATATGTAATACGCATACTATACTGTGGATTTTTTTTGCAAAAAATAATAGTTGTTCGGCTGAACACCCATGCACCTAAGAAGAACTGCCCCGGATGAGCATACAAATCTACTGTCTAGTGTTCAATATGGAGAATTGGCCTAATATGTCAATTATTACTCGTAAGTGATATGATAAACAAACATTGCCATTTTAATCGTGTGATTGTGCTAACCCAAGTATAAGAACAGTACACTTTTAGCTGAAAGTAAGTATGCGGGTAGCGCACTGCCTGGCCCTTTGAGCGGTACACTAGACGCGGACTAGAGCGGCTTGCCTGCAGCCGCGCCACTTACACCTCTGCTCTAATGGTAGGTACTGTTCGTTCAGAGTCCAGATCTTAGATAGCAGCAGGGGAGCAAACAGTTTTTGGCTCATTTAGCTTTTTAAAAAAAAAATGAAAGAGAAAAGTACATTGTGGGTCCTAAACATGTCAGAGGGGGTTCACTTGGGTCCCTAATCTATGAAAGTGTCCAATCCGATACCTAATCTATTTAAGTGGATCATTATAAGTCCAAAATAGCCTAGACTGGCTTGACCGCTGATGTGGAAGGTTGACCTCTGATGTGGACTCTCCAGCATGACCTTCTTCCCTATTCATCCCCACTGCTGCATGGCCAAGATGAAAGTAGAGGGTGGCTCAAAGCGTTGAATGACTCAACTAATATGAAACAAACATATGTCCTCCTCACTTCATCTCTAATTTCATTGGCAAAATCTTCTATTAGTATGCGATAAGGTCGGATCGACAATAATTTCATCCGGATTAAATTCTAGTCAAGACTTCTTTGGTTGAGTTGCACTTTCATCGGTTAGGAGAGTACTACTTAAATTGCTTGTGAAATAATTACACAAAGTTCGTTTCTCCATTATTACAAACCTACGAACAAATTGCTAATTGAGTGCACACCACATTACCACACTGTATTCTAACAAATTGCTAATGGACTAGTTGAGTTACTTGAATATATTCAAACACTATATGTCTATATACTACATTACCACACTATATTCTAAGTTTGTAACAAATTGCTATTTGACTAGTGACTATATTCTAACACTATGTAGTATGTTAAATGTACCACATTACCGTGACTCTAGTAGGCGCAGAGGCTCTCTTTCAATCTTCGCTGATGTCTTGTGAAATCCTCAATAATCTTCTCACAAATCCTCGGTAATCTTCACCCTCAATAGCTCAAGTGCTCAACTCAACCGATCCGATCACTTCCTCTTCCTCCTTGAGAGCTCCTCCCGGGCCACGCACTCACGAGCCCGCCTCCCCTCCTCACTTCCTTAGTCCTCCGGCCTCTCCCGCCTCCGCCTCCACCGCTCCCCACCGCAGATCCTCCTCCTCCTCTCTCCTCCCGCCCCAGATGGCTGCATCCGGCCATGTGACGCGTCTATCCTCTCTCGCCTTGTCCGGATCGACAGCTACCCCGCGCCGGCCTCGCTCGCTTCTCCTCGCTATCGACGACGGCCACGGTGGCTCCCGCCTGCATCCTCTCATCGAAGTCGCCGCCCTCGGCCCTGGTGGCGGCGGCGCACTCGCCTCCTCGGGCTCGCTCATCGAGGTGGCGCGTGTCGCGTAGCTTCCCGCCTCAACTCCTCGTGTCTCGCCGCCATCACCACGCGGTGCGATCCTCTCGCCTCTTGGATCCGGGAATTTTGGAATAGGGAACAAGAACGTGATGTAGGCGGGAGAGGTGGGGAACTGGGGACGTGGAGGTGGAGGTGGATGTCAATTGGGCCTTGTGGGCTGTGGGCTTCAATGCTTTTGGCAAGGCCCATAAGTTTATGTTCTCCTTGATTCTTCTTCTTGTTCGTTGAGCAACCACCATGGCCGCGGTGCGAGGCTTGGGGTTGGGGAGGCTTCACACGAGGGGAGGTCAAGCCTTATGAAGCCCCCGCCGGATTCGCCCGGTCCCCATCCATCTCTCATTTCTCCTTCTCCACTCTCTCCCCTAGTGGATTTCTTTGGCGCCACCCCAATGGCTCTCTCCGGTTGGCTTCTTGCGCCACCGCCACCGCCACGGCCGCAAAGACCGCTCGACGCGTCCGCTCCCGCCTCGCGCCGGTCCTCCGCACATCCTCACCCGCCGCTCGGCTCCTCCCCGGCCCCATGGCGCCGCCACCTTTCGCCTCCACCCCGGCTCCCTCATGCGGTTCGGCCCCGGCTCGGGTCCGGTCGACGCCTAGCCCGCGCTCCTCAAGTCGTGGAAGAAGTTGTCCGTGTACCCAACGACGGAGAACACCATCGCGGGGACAAGGCGGTGCTTCGTGCACTGCGGCGCAATAGCCGCGGATGGGATGGACTTCACGGTCACCTCCACGACGTCCGGGGAGAGGAAGTCATCCTTGCAGGCACGAGGATGACGACATCGGCGGTGGGTGGGACTCTCTGAGCGAGCGCAGCCAAGGCGCGGCGGCGCCATGGACTGCGTGCTCAAGACGACGGAGTTGGGCAGAGAAGTAGATGTGCTCGAAGACACAAAACTTGCGCGGCGGCGCGGGATGAGGCAAAGTGAGGACACGGACATGTTGTGGCGATCAACGAGGACCACATCCCCCGGCTCCACCTCGCGTCAGAGGAGGCATCGATGAGGTCTAGCGCGCAAGTCTCTGACACGAACACGACCGCGCCGTTGAGGCGGTGGTCCATCACCAGAGGCTGGAAGCCGAACGGGTTGTGCACGACGAAGAGCTTGTCGGTCATCAGGAGGAGCAGCGAGTATGCTCCGGCGAGGCACTCGCAGGCGTCGCAGATGCACGAAAGTAGCGAGCGCGAGAGCGAGGTGGCGATGAGGTGCAGGATGACCTCCGTGTCCGACTAGGTCACCGCCACTGACGCCGCTGCCTCGCTGCGTAACGGTAGCGCAGCGCGAGAGGCAAGGGCTTAGTGAGGCACTTGAGTTGGTGGTGGTTAGGCGTTGGCGTTGGCGCGGCAGCGACTTGGCAGAGGAGGCGGGAGGAGGCTGTGGTGGTCGGGGGCGGCAGCGGTGGTGGTGACAACGACGGCTGCCATTCGTGGTGTGCGGGTACTTTGAGGATGCCCTCCCGAACACACGTGAAGGGATTGGATTTAAAGATGACAACTGGGCGTGCGCGTTTGTGTTTTACTTTTCTCTAAACGAAATAATAAAACTAGCCCTTTGTGTTCGAAATAACAAAAAAAAAACAATTCTACCATGCTAATTTGCCTTGGAAGCTACATACCCTACTCCTAGACCACAGCAGACCACCTACCATGTTCCCAGCCCATGGTAGGAACGTGCGCAGCTATCCGCCATGACCGAGCACATCATGTCGCCGCCGCGGTCTAGAGCGGGCTCATGGTTTCCACAACAGATTAGTGTAATAAAAGCGTCATTTTTGTCATTTCGAATACAGGGAAACTACTTTTACTATTGCAAAAAAAAAAAAAGTGCCATTTCACAACGACACAGGTGGGGAAGAGGTGAAGAAAAGGAAGAAAAAGCGCGCAGTATTGGGCCTGGACACCAATTCAGTCCAACATCTATTTCAGCGTTCTCTATATCGATATGTCACGATCAGTGCGCCACCCGAAACGCGAGATCCAGACGTAACAGGCCGAAGCCCATGCCCGGCCATGGCATGCAGTGCAACATTCATACAGTCAAAGAGGCAACAAAATCTCTCAACTCCTGACGATTCTCACCCAATTGTTTGACTGGCAGGTTCCGCTCAAAAAAAAAAAATGTTCCGCAAGTTGCACTGTTGCATTCAAGCCATTCGTAGCTGGTGAACATGTTTACACGTCTACACCAAACACTGTCCTTATGGCAAATATGCACTTTCGAGTATCGACAAGCATAACACTTTCTCCTCGAGCCCTCAACATCGCAAGCATAACACTATTTCTGCTCGAGCCCTCAACATCGGACAGCCTGATTTAAAAGCAAACGTATCAGCATTACTGCATAGTAGTACTAGTAGTAAGCACTATCAATAAGCAAACGACAATCATATGTCATGCTAACGGAGAAAGATTTATAAAGCTTGGGGTTCAGACCATCCAACACCCACCAGCTTTCGTGCATGCGCAGGCCACGCAGCCGGCTATGTTGTACGGACACGGATCTGGGACACGCAAAAATGTTGATATGTGCATACTACTAATAACATTAAAAACGCTGGCCGATAAGGAAAAGCAGTCGAGATTGGAAAAAGGCGAATGGATGTGGAACTGCTACATTAGGTCTTTCAGAAATTTAACCCAAGAAATTTACTCAAATATGAACCGTTTAAACTTAACAAAAGACGGTATACTGGTATCCAGAGCTAAAAGTAGATATATCACAAGCTGGCTAACTTCTACGAACTTGGAAATAGTCGGGATAGCAAACAACTTAGCCATCTGCGCATCTCAGGGTAGATAAAGCAAGCAACTCTTCTCTAAGCAATATCAAGAAACTGTATGACCCAAAGTGCCCGTTTGGGTCACAGCAATTTCACAGGATTTCTATGGAATTTTGGAGGAAACAAATCGGAATCCTCTAAAATTGCTTTAGGAATACTACATTCCAAATGTAATATGACAATCAGACACAATGTTTATCTACACAGTACAAAAACTTTAGTTTCATAAAACGAGCCCTTCGTATAGGGCATGGTTTGGATTTAGGCTTCATCCAAGCAAAAAAACAAAAACCTTGTTGAGATAATGAATGTAACCAAAATCAACACAAGCAGAACAGTATAGAAACATCAAATAAAAAGGAAAATGTGGATGAAACGGTTAACAGATACTCCACAATAGCAGAACAATCCAAAAGTAGCCACACAGTAAAGATAAAGCCATCATTCATAATACATAATACGCGCCATTCAGTTTTGCTACTAACATCTGATAATGTTAAGATCCGAACTTCTAGATAAATTAAAGCACATTCAACCCTGTCTCTCCACAGGAACTAACCAAAACCAAGCGACGATGTTAATCCCACATGAGATGTTGCAGACATCATTCACAGCTTCATCCTCTTTCCACTTGCCCCTACCTCCCTCGCTTCTACCCCCCTCTAGCAGAAACAATACAGATGTCTGTCAAACATAATAATTCCAAACTTCAAAGTGACTTAAAGTGATCTATATCTACCTCAGGTTGTGGTGCAAAGTAATCATAAGCCAGGTTAGAACAACTACAAGTTAAAACTATTTTACAAGGAAGAAAAAGGGCAGTATACAACTGCAACAAGGACCGTCAAAATTTGTTATTCCTGTTCGATTGTAGTTTCCACCACCCACACAATGACATGCTGCTAAGGTAAATTCCAAGAGGCATTGAATCAAAATTACTAACTCAGGTACATGTGTTAAGGGTAATCCACTTGTACTTTTGACAGCTTTCACTTGAGAGTTGAGACCCTTGTTAGTGATCACTTTTAGTGTGAACTTATATATGCTTTCCACATTCTACATCTTTGACTAAACTTAGGCTCATACCAATTCTGAATTCAGAATCTAATTATTGAAGTTCGACATGTACCTCGCAATACTCATGTATCAAACATGTCATTAAAGCTTAAAGTTGAGAACTGAAGCTAACTATGACAAAAATTCTCCACAAAAACAAGATGCCCTAAAATATGTGTCGAGCCGGCACAAGGGTGCCCCGCACCTAGGGTCGCTGTGATACCTACAGACTGCTGTGATATCAGATATATATAAATCTAGTCTCAGATAGCATATTTAGGCAAATATACCTAAATACCCTTGTCTCTTTCTCGCCTATAGGGGCAAGAAGGTAAATGTCCCTTCTTGCCCCCCTATAAGTAGAGCCTCAAGGGCATATGTAAGGGGTCAGCTCTCATTCAAACACACAAACAATACATATCTTCATTCAGTGTCTTTAGCTCTCTCTTCCTTCTGGTCCTTCTCAAGACAAAAGGGTACGAAGGGTCTCGTGATACTGAGGGTCCTCATACCCACTGCTCAGCCTCTTTACGCTACGACGCTTGGCGCCGTCCGTGGGGACCGAACAAAGGTCGCGCATGAAGAAGGAGCCGGCTCAATCCCATCCTCTGGCCGAGTCGGCACACTTTCGCCAAGACCACACCGCATCGCCGGCTACAAGCCCACCTTCGCCCACCTTCACACACCACCGAAGGCCCCTCGCACCTTCGGACCATCCTCGCTTGAGCACCCGAAGATTCCATCGCTTGGAGCGAAGGGTGCACTCATCCTCGCTCCAAAGCCACCTCGCATGCGAGCTCGAGTTTGGGCCTCACCTCCGCCCCATCGCCGAGCCACCCGCGGAAACCCACCACCAAGGCGCCGCTTGCCCTTCACGGATGCTGCGCAGCCCACCCCGCACCTTCGACACATGCAATCGGGCCGGGCAGAAGCTGCCCACAACTCGCGCCGGAGCGCTCAAGAACCTCCGAGCAACCTCCGCGGGCGCACTCCGCCCTTCGCACCTTCGACCGGCGCCGCTCGATCTCGTCCGGCCGCAGCGCCCGATAGCGCGCCCCGCCTCGTGCCCCTCGAGCCGCTTCCACTCGCGCCGTCACCTTCGCCGGCGCTGCATTCAAGATAGCATTCGATGCGGCCTCGCAGACTTCGACGCGGTCTTGAGCCACCTCGGAGCGGCCTCGGCAGCCTTCGGGGCCTCCGGTGTGGCCTCGGCAGCCTTCAGAGTGTCCGAGACGCCAGAGCGCCTGAGCCT
This sequence comes from Ampelocalamus luodianensis, assembly GCA_036346255.1. Taxonomy (NCBI): domain Eukaryota; kingdom Viridiplantae; phylum Streptophyta; class Magnoliopsida; order Poales; family Poaceae; genus Ampelocalamus; species Ampelocalamus luodianensis. Next base: position 15,789,421 of record CM070622.1, on the reverse strand, counting down.
TCGGCCAGCCTCTGGCCGGCAACAGACGCCGCGCATTACTTCGTGCAGACACCGGGAGCTGCCGCGACACCTCCGTCAACCGCGAGCCCGCACCTCGGAGCCTCCACTTGCTCATCTCGAGCCGCCTTCATAGCGGCCTCGGCAGCCTTTGGAGCGCCCGGAGCGGCCTCGGTCCCCTTCGGCCTCGGCCTCCTCCGGAGCACCCGGCCGCCCCTCGCAGGGAATTGCCCTAGTCCAAAGGCCTCGAGAGCTGCAAGCCTAAGTATAAACTAAAGACCGAAGATGTTGTCACCCTCGGGTTCCACCTCCACATCAGCCGGAGCCCCCTGGCTGCACCTCCCCTCGTCGCCGCATCCGAATCCAAGGGGGAGACGAAGGCCCAAATGGCCCTCGGTCCATCTTCGGTCATCACCCGAAGCGCCGGCCGAAGGGCGCCGCCTCCGAAGGCCCCCGTCGGCCACCACCCCCGGAGCACCCGCCTCCTCCGCCTCGCCATTGTGTTCGCACCTTCCGGCCACTCGGGCGCCGCTTCGCGGCCTCGCCACTGGGCAACTCTGGCAACTCGGGCGCCGCTTCGCCGACTCGCCACTCGGCGCCGACGCCGCCTGGCAAGGCTCAAGCACCGCGCCACCCAAAGAACCTCTGGCGATCGAGGACGCCGCTCTTCATCGGCTACCGTGGCAACCCCCTCGCCACCAGCCCCCCAGAGCACCCCTCGGAGCAAGGCCTTCACTAGAGACCCCTTCGCAGCGATGCCTCACCTCGCACGCGCCTCCGCCACTTCGTCGAACCAACAAAGCATGCCTCCATGCAGCCACCGAGGGCAGCCGCTGCTCCGCCCGAGCCTCGGCCTCGGGGCATCTTCACGTCCGCTCCACTTCGCTTCCAGTTGAAGCGGCCGTATGCACTTTGTAATTTCAGAGCTAGTATAGCAGCACAAAACGTGAGCAGGAGGGCCCCTACATTAATTGCTAGCTGCCAACCAGTCTAGGGTGAGCTCTGCTGCTACTACCTACTAGTAGTACTGCCTCCAACCACTAGACATGCATGGTGTAGCAGCACATGGACAGTAGGGCCCTTGCATTAGTTCCCTTCCCAGTTCCCACACATGCTTTGCTACAGTACAAAAAACATTGACATATGCATTAATTCCACGATAATACATAACCGAAACAGCTAGACATGCACATAAAACCTATTTGCCTTCCAATGCAAATGGGAGAACAAAGACGTCGTGCGTGGTCCCGAGCCCCGGCGCACACCAAAGCCTTCCGAAGGAACAGTGTATAAACGAAGACGTCGTGCGTGGCCCCGAGCCCCGGCGCACACCAAAGCCTTCCGAAGGCACAGTGTATAAACGAAGACGCCGTGCGTGGCCCCGAGCCCCGGCGCACACCAAAGCCTTCCGAAGGCACAGTGTATAAACGAAGACGCCGTGCGTGGCCCCGAGCCCCGGCGCACACCAAAGCCTTCCGAAGGCACAGTTTATAAACGAAGACGCCTAGTGGCTCCAGAGGCTCCGCCTCGGCGACCAGGGAGTCTCCCGTCGCGAGGGCCTCGCCCCGGCGGAGAGATATTTTTCATATCGCGCTCAAACGCGCAACCCTAGTGGCTCCAGAGGCTCCGCCTCGGCGACCACAGAGTCTCCCGCCGCGAGGGCCTCGCCCCGACGGAGAGACATTTTTCATATCGCGCTCAAACGCGCAACCCTAGTCGCTCCGAGAGGCTCCGCCTCGGCGACTAGGGAGTCTCCCGCCGCGAGGGCCTCGCCCCGGCGAGAGACATTTTTCATATCGCGCTCAAACGCGCAACCCTAGTGGCTCCAGAGGCTCCGCCTCGGCGACCAGGGAGTCTCCCGCCGCGAGGGCCTCGCCCCGGCGGAGAGACATTTTTCATATCGCGCTCAAACGTGCAACCCTAGTGGCTCTAGAGGAGTCTCCCGCCGCGAGGCCCGGCCGGCGAGAGACATTTTCATATCCGCGCAACCCTAGTGGCTCTAGAGGCTCCGCCTCGGGACAGTGGAGTCTCCCACCGCGAGGTCCCGCCTGCGGAGAGACATTTTTCATATCGCGCTCAAACGCGCAACCCTAGTGGCTCTAGAGGTTCCACCTCGGCGACTAGGGAGTCTCCCACCGCGAGGTCCTCGCCCCGGCGGAGAGATATTTTTCATATCGCGCTCAAACGCGCAACCTTAGTGGCTCTGCAGGCTCGCCTCGGCGACCAGGGAGTCTCCCACCGCGAGGTCCTCGCCCCGGCGGAGAGACATTTTTCATATCGCGCTCAAACGCGCAACCCTAGTGGCTCCGGAGACTCCGCCTCGACGACTAGGGAGTCTCCCGCCGCGAGGGCCTCGCCCCGGCGGAGAGACATTTTTCATATCGCGCTCAAACGCGCAACCCTAGTGACTCCAGAGGCCAGCCTCGGCGACCAGGGAGTCTCCCACCGCGAGGGCCTTGCCCCGGCGGAGAGATATTTTTCATATCGCGCCCAAACGCGCAACCTTAGTGGCTCTAGAGGCTCCGCCTCGGCGACTAGGGAGTCTCCCACCGCGAGGTCCTCGCCCCGGCGGAGAGACATTTTTCATATCACGCTCAAACGCGCAACCCTAGTGGCTCCGGGGGCTCCGCCTCGACGACTAGGGAGTCTCCCGCCGCGAGGGCCTCGCCCCGACGGAGAGACATTTTTCATATCGCGCCAAACGCGCAACCTAGTGACTCTGCAGGCTCCGCCGGCGATTAGGAGTCTCCCGCCGCGAGGGCCTCGCCCACGGAGAGACATTTTTCATATCGCGCCAACGCGCAACCCTAGTCGCCCGAGGCTCCGCCGGCGATTAGGGAGTCTCCCGCCGCAAGGCCTCGCCGCCCGCGAGAGACATTTTTCATATCGCGCCAACGCGCAACCCTAGTCGCCCGAGAGGCTCCGCCCGCGACTAGGAGTCTCTCGCCGCGAGGGTCTCGCTCGGCGAGAGACATTTTTCATATCGCGCTCAAACGTGCAACCCTAGTCGCTCCGAGAGGCTCTGCCTCGGCGACTAGGAAGTCTCCCGCCGCGAGGGCCTCGCCCCGGCGGAGAGACATTTTTCATATCGCGCTCAAATGCGCAACCCTAGTGGCTCCAGAGGCTCCGCCTCGGCGACTAGGGAGTCTCCCGCCGCGAGGATCTCGCCCTGGCGGAGAGACATTTTTCATATCCTGCCGCGGGGGCATCGCCCTGCCAGGGAGACACCTCATTTCGCACTCAAATACCCAACCGAATCGCTCTCGAGGCCCCGCCCAAGCGATCGCCTATTCCTGAGCCCTTCTGAGCTCCGGTCCGCTTAATCAATAGCTCTTGGGCTCCGCAAGCGAGCTCAATCAGAAAAGGTTGGGGGACTGATCTTGCTTCGCCTCCTCGCTAGCTTTGGACTCCGCAAGCGAGCCCAATCAAAAAAGGGTGGGGGACGGCGTCTTCGACTTCGCCTCCCCTTCGCTAGCTTTGGGCTCCGCAAGCGAGCCCAACCAAAAAAGGTTGGGGGACGGCGACTTCGGCTTCGCCCCCCTTTCCCTAGCTTTGGGATCCGCAGGCGAGCCCAACCAAAAAAGGTTGGAGGACGGCGACTTCGGCTTCGCCTCCCTCTCGCTAGCTTTGGGATCCACAAGCGAGCCCAACCAAAAAAGGTTGGGGGACGGCGACGACGGCCGCCCCTTTCCTAGCTTTGGGATCCGCAGGCGAGCCCAACCAAAAAAGGTTGGGGGACGGCGACTTCGGCTTCGCCTCCCTCTCGCTAGCTTTGGGATCCACAATCGAGCCCAACCAAAAAAGGTTGGGGGACGGCGACTTCGGCTTCGCCTCCCTTTCGCTAGCTTTGGGATCCACAGGCGAGCCCAACCAAAAAAGGTTGGGGGACGACGACTTCGGCTTCGCCTCCCTCTCGCTAGCTTTGGGATCCGCAAGCGAGCTCAATCAGAAAAGGTTGGGGGACGGCATCTTCTGTTTCGCCTCCCCCTCGCTAGCTTTGGGCTCCGCAAGCGAGCCCAATCAAAAAAGGGTAGGGGACGGCGTCTTCGACTTCGCCTCCCCTTCGCTAGCTTTGGGCTCCGCAAGCGAGCCCAACCAAAAAAGGTTGAGGGACGGCGACTTCGGCTACGCCTCCCTTTCGCTAGCTTTGTGATCCGCAGGCGAGCCCAACCAAAAAAGGTTGGGGGACGGCGACTTGCCGCCTCCTCTCGCTAGCTTTGGGATCCAGACGCGAGCCCAACCAAAAAGGTTGGGGACGGCGACGGCCGCCTCCCTTCGCTAGCTTTGGGATCCGCAGCAGCCCAACCAAAAAGGTTGGGGACGCGACTTGGCCGCCTCCTCTCGCTAGCTTTGGGATCCGCAAGCGAGCCCAATCAAAAAAGGGTGGGGGACGGCGTCTTCGACTTCGCCTCCCCTTCGCTAGCTTTGGGCTCCGCAAGCGGGCCCAACCAAAAAAGGTTGGGGGACGGCGACTTCGACTTCGCCTCCCTCTCGCTAGCTTTGGGATCCGCAAGCGAGCCCAATCAGAAAATGTTGGGGGACGACATCTTTGGTTTCGCCTCCCCCTCGCTAGCTTTGGGCTCCGCAAGTGAGCCCAATCAAAAAAGGGTGGGGGACGACAACTTCGGCTTCGCCTCCCTCTCGTTAGCTTTGGGCTCCGCAAGCGAGCCCAATCAGAAAAGGTTAGGGGACGACATCTTCGGTTTCGCCTCCCCCTCACTAGCTTTGGGCTCTCAAGCGAGCCAGTTAATAACAATAGGCAGATGCCTCCTCAGGCAAACAAACATTAACCCCTCATGCCACTCGGGCCGTGGCCCAACCCACTAGGAGTGGTCGGCGGGGACGGCACTGCACTCTAGTAGGACCATCACAAACGGCCGCACCGAGGAGGCAATCGACACGAGGCGCAGGGACCGCCACGACGCTGCCGCCCACCTAGAGGACCATGCTCGACACGGCGCCCCACGCTGGCTTCACCTACGCGCATCATCATCGCCACCGCCGCCGAGGCCCACGCCGCCGCGCGGCGCCAGACGCCTTCGCCCCGAGCACCTCCAGAGCTTCACCGCCCGCCGAGGACCACGCCCGGCGGGCGGCTCGCACTCGCCCACCGAGCACCTCCGAGCCACCGCCGCTCAGGACCACGCTGGCGGGCGGCTCCACACCGCCCGCCGAGCGCCCGAGCTTCACCGCCGCTCGCGACCACGCCGGCGGGCGCTCCACACAGCCCGCCCGAGCGCCCGAGCTGCGCGCCGCCGAGGCCCACGCCGGCGAGGCGCCTCGCACTGGGCCGCTCGAGCCACCGCCGCCGAGGACCACGCCGGCGGGCGCTTCCACACCGCCGCCGAGCGCCTCGAGCCGCCGCCGCCGAGGCCCATGCTCGGTTGGCAGCGCTCGCACCAGCCGCCGAGCGCCCAGAAGCCGCCACCCGCTCGAGGTCCACGCCGGCGGCGCGCTCGCACCGCCTTCGCTCCGAATACCTTCGAGCTTGCCGCCTGCCTCAAGGCCCATGCTCGGCGGGCGGCTCCACGCCGACGCCCCGGCGTGGCGGCTCCGGCCGACGCTCTCGGTATCCCTAACTCCCGAGGCCGGGCGTAAAATCGCGCCCGCCGCCTCGGGACCGCTGGATTTGTCCTCGCAACCTTGGACCACGCAGACGCAGGGAGTTGTCGAGCCGGCACCGCAGGTGCCCCGCACTAGGGTCGCTGTGGGATACCGCGCACCGCCGGATATCAGATATATATAAATCTAGTCTGTATAGCATATTTAGGCAAATGTACCTAAATACCCTTTGTCTTTTTCTCGCCTATAGGGGCAAGAAGGTAAATGTCCCTTCTTGCCCCCCTATAAGTAGAGCCTCAAGGGCATATGTAAGGGGTTGGGCTCTCATTCAAACACACAAACAATACATATCTTCATTCAGTGTCTTTAGCCCCTCTCTTCCTTCGGTCCTTCTCCAAGACAAAAGGGTACGGAGGGTCCTCGCATACGGAGGGTCCCCGTACCCGCTGTCTAGCCTCTTTACGCTACGACAATATGCATAAAAAAAATCTTTTTTCCTGATGCGGAAGAGGTTGATCTCTAATACAAGAAGGGAGCAGAGTCATTTAACATCAGTTCCAAAATCATGATTGCTTATGAGCACCCATATCTGCCATCTAGTGTTCAATACGGAGAGTTGGCCTAATATGTCAGTTTTTGCTCGTAAGTATATACGAAGATAACTGTAAGAGACAAACAAGCATTCAGATTTTAATCATGTATGAACCTTAGTAACAGTACAGTTCAAATGAAACTAAGTATGTCGACCGGTAGTAGTAGTACCTGTGGTCCTTCGAGCCTTGTAGGTATGCACGGAACTCTGGCAAAGAGCTGGGCCTTAAGCCGCTTCGATTTTTTTTTTATTAATTAACTTATTTTTTTTTAATTTATTTTTATTACTGACCACTCGACAATTTTATTTTCAAATCTGATCCTTTTGGCTACGTCATCATCCGTAGTGTGGCAACACAACACTATCACGCTATAGGATAAATCTAGCTAAATAGTACTTCTTGTCACGCCACTGATGGTGGCGTGACTAAATAATACTGTCACGCCACTGGTGGTGAAGTAATGTGATTTAACCATACCATAGTGTTTGGCGTGACAATGTTATTATACCACCACATGATGGCGTGGCTAAAAATTGAGAATTAGAAATAAAGTTGGCGATTAGTTAAGAATAAAATTAATTTTAAAAATAAGTTAATTAATAAAAGTTCAGCCGCTTCCCACTTCCTGGATGGTACTTGTGAAGGGCAGGGCCTTGTTATGCCGCATGTCAACACGGAGCACATACTGGCCTCTGTACTGCAGTCGATTGTCCACAATCTTGACATCACTGAAGACTAGGTAGACAACGTCATCTTCATTCATGCTCAGGACAGGGCACATCCGAATAAGCCACGCCAACCCCATGCAGAGGTAGGTCTCGTTTGCCCAGAGATAGTGACACGGTACGTCATGTCTTTCTTGAGTTTTTGGCTGGTGCATTTTTTATTTGTAATAACAAAAGTAGCATACGCTCATTTAATTTATAATTGACAATGTGATAGGCTAGACAAGTGTTATGTGTTTGTTACCTGCAGCGCTCTCAGATCACGACATGAATGGAGAAGACCACATACCACACTGTAGGTTCCTATCACGCTCATAGTCCGTGGAAAGAACCTGCATCAGTGCATGTATGCTTAATCACTAAAGGACAAAAAACCAAAACCGTGCACCATGCTTTCGTGGACCAGAAGCGCAGTAGGCGTCTGCAGCGCTCCAATAGCGTGAAAGGAACTTGCAGCAGTCTGGGATGTTTGCTGCCGCAGCGCCACGTCATCCACGGGAGCTCGGTTGATTTTGTCATGGTGCCTCGCCCCGCCATGGTCCGGGAGCCGCAGTAACACGCGACGCCTGCCGCGGTGCCATTTTTGTAATTTCGTGTAAGTGGAAGCTATTTTTGCTATAACGAATAAAAAGTGTGCCAATTCAACCAAAATCTCGTCTTTGTTCCACTCACAGAGGTCAAGCGTCAGAGTCCATGTGATTAGCGTGAGTTCGTTGCCAGGTCGGCCTTCAAGGTGGCCATCCATGGTGACGAACTTGATGGTGCCGCCAACATAACCCATGAAATCACAACAATGACCCAATTACTCTAGAGTTTCGGACTTTTACGACTACAAACAAACTTCCGTAAAAGCACGGTGCTCCCAATTAGCGACGACCACATTGACCTAGACACGGTCCTCCTAGACTTCCCGCCATCCGATCTACTTTTCTATCAAATACCCGAGGTTACCGCTGTAGAAGACTCGAGGTTTGATTTCTAGCCACTACTAGACAAAGTGGGAGGAGGTGGCAGGATGGAAAGGCAAGCTTTAACTATGGCGGGTGAACGACCCTAGTTAAATCTGATTTCGATCCCAACCTATTTTCTCATGACCGAAGCGCTAAAAGGAGTCCTCCGCACTGGATCAGTAGTCGATGTTGTTTTTAGGGTCGCCACGAAGATATTTTAGGAGGAAAATGTAAAGTCGCTGGACGGAAGGCTCGCCACACACTCGGTGTGGGGTTGGTCTCGGCGTCCTCAATCTTCAAAAGTTCGCCTTAGCTCTCAGACTGAGATGGCTATGGCAAGAGTGGAAAGCTCCGCAGAAACCTTGGATAGGCATGGAATACTGTGTGATGATGCCGACTGCCACATTTTCGCAGCAGCCACAACGATCACTCCTGGAGCCGGCAACAAAGCGAAATTCTGGTCCTCCGCGTGGCTACATGGTGTTGCTCCTAGAGACCTGGCCCCGCAGATTTTTCAAGCATTCAAGAGGAAAAACCAATCAGTGAGTGCGGCATTACAGAATGGACGGTGGGTCCAAGACATCAACACTCGAACTCACACCCCAACATGTCCAACAATTCCTTGAGTTGTGGTCAGAGTCACTAGATCCACTTGATCCGCACACTCTGATGAGATCACTTGGAAGCTAATGCCGGAGGAGGCTACTAAATGAAATCCGCCACGCTGCTATAGTCCTCTACCAACAATGACAAACTATCAAAAAATCATCTGGAAAACCACTGCTCCCCTAAATGCAAATTCTTCATTTGGATAGCTATCCAAAACTGGCTATGGACCTCAGATAGGCTACAACAGAGGGGTTAGCTGTCGGGACCCGAAAATGCATCTCAAGAACCCTCTGTGTATTCTGAACTAGTCCCAGATCAGTAGCTAGCTCACACAGGAAAACAGTGATGAAATGTCATCCATTTATTCAATTTAACTAAAAAGATATCAAAGTAACAAATAATAATAATAATAACTGGACCTTATGGTCAACGTTTACTTAACTTGCCACGCAGGGCTAAAGAAACAAATAAACTCTTGCAGCGGAACGAAACTCTTCAAATGGCCAATCAACATGCCCACAGGCAATCGAGTGGAGAAACGCATCCTAATCCGCAAAACCTTCATGGTCTTCCTGGTAGAACTCGGAGTTCCTTGGTTCTTCTGTGGAGATTTAAACAATACAGGGCGCAAAGCCATGAGTACTTTGAATGTACTCAGCAAGCCATGGGGAAATGTATGCAAATAATATTCATGAGGGCTTGAACAAGGATTAGTTGTATAGCTCTTTTGCAGAAAACAGCATTTACTATAAATACAATAAATAGATTGAAATGCGTATTTGAAAACAATAATAAGTAAATAAACAATTATTTTGAATGACTAGTGAACTTCCCATTCACTCCCAACCAAACCAACGATAAGTGAATTCTCCATTCACCAATCGACACAACCCACCAAGTGAATGACATATTCACCAAACGAACATTATATTCATCAAGTGGACTTCCCATCCACACTCCGACATATTTTTGAAGAAACTCTATCTTCCGTGTGAAATCCCCGAGCACGTCCATAACCGCGGACACGGCTATTCGAATAGTTTTACACTCTGCAGAGGTTGTACAACTTGACCCATAAGAGATAGATCAACTTATAATGTTCGTTTAACACACTTCCGAGGTGTGCGAATAAGTGATCATCACAAGGCTTTTACAAAGCTCCTTCTTAACCCAGTTCTGCCCGCTAAAGTTTCAACACTGAATGTCTTTCCGACCAGACAGGGCCCCCCTCTTGCGCCACCGTGAGAATACGTTTCCTACGACTCACACTTCACATGATAGAACCGAAATTAAGACATTGCTAATTAATCAGCCAGGTCCGTCCCATACCAGACATGTGGTTGTACGGTTAAGGTCCAGTTCAATGGCGCACAAGATTAAGTCCTTGATAAGTTACTCAGGCGAGACTACCACAAACCCACAACATGTTCAATCCACATCCCCACTATCCACCAACTACTCGCCCGAGTGAAAACCATTTTGTTTAACCAAAACCAATGACATACCCTATCATGGCTCCCAAATTTTAGCAAGAGTGGCTCACCACCACGATTCTATAAATCATTAAGTCAAAATTAATTATTAAGACACATGTGATAACAAACCCATCGTAACTAAGCAAGACTAAGCATATGTACGATACCCATGTTGGCAATATAAATATGTCCAACTAAAATTACCCATGCTAAGGTGACAAAGGATTCATGGCATTCAAATAATCAATAGAGGCATAATGACAACAGGTAATAACTATACCCAAAGCAGTTTATATAAAGATAGCATGCAATTGTATAAAATAATATACTTTTGAAATCATGGGTTTAATATGATCAAAGGACCACGACTTGCCTGGGAATAAATACAGTGATTGATCTTGATCTTGGTATGCTACTCCTTGCTCAAAGCTTCCCGAAGTATCAACGTCTACTCGCAAAACAAGTAAATAACCCAAATAAATAAATAACAGAGAGAAAACTAACTCCAAAAATTAAATAAAAATCTCAGATAAATATATCTCGAATTTATATGAATTTAGGAATTTGAATGGACTCAGTCGGAGTTCGGATGCAAAAGATATGAGCTCTGGAAGATTGAAATAACATAAAATACCAAAATCGAATTTAGTGATTTATTGAATTATTTTTCTAAAGGAAAAGAGTTATGACGTCACCGACGCCGCCGAGGACGCTCGGACGGACGGTTAACCCGACAGGTGGGTCCCACTCGTCATTGACTTGGTGCACCATGGACTGGGTTTAGAGATCCATGGCTCGGGTGGAATTTGAATACGCCACATGGGCTGTTGACTGGTATGCCACATGGGCCAAGGATCCGAGGTGGCGCAGAGGTGGAGGGTGAGGTGGCTTGCCACATCAGCAAAGAGAGAAAATCGACAGAAATAAAATAGGAGCTCTGGAGCTTTTGGCCGGTGGCAATGGCGGTGGAGGCGAGGACGAACGGAGGTGAGCTAGCTCCGGTGGGGTGGCAAAACGAGATGCCGCAGAGAAGGCGAAGCTACTGGAGGTGGCGGTTTGACCAGGGCGGCGGCGGTTCGTCGGTGGCAGCGACTTTGGCGGCAGGGTAGAGCTCGGCGATGAGGCACTTAGTGATTGAGTGGCGCCCAAGGTTGAATGAGGTGAGCACCATCTCAGCCACGACCTGAGGAACGCAGGGAGCTGCTCAGGACGTATCAAGGTTGACCGGAGCGGCGGCAATGCGAAGATGACCGGAGATGAAGAAAGCGGTCGGCGGCGACAATTCAGTGGTGAAGAAGACAAAGCGAAGGTGGAGATTAGATGAGAAGGACAAAAGGCTCGAGGTGACGCGCTCGGAAAGCACAGAGACCTACCGAAGGTGTAGATCGGAAAAGGTGGCCGGCGCTCGATTTTCGGACGAAGATGACAACGGCGCTGTGATGACTCCCGGCCGAAGATGATGGAGGCACCGTGTAGCTCTCGCTATTGTGGACCCGAAGGAGGAAGAATCTCAGCCAGAGATGTACTGATGGCGACGAATTCCGGCGATGAAGCAACCTCGGCGGTGCTCGGTTGTTGACGAAATCTGACAAAAGTAGATTGATTTCGGGACTGGAAGTTTAGGGTTTTGGAAGAGGAGGCACGAGCGAACAAATTGACGCGGAGGCTTTGCTTTATATAGCATCCGGAGGGGGAAATCCAAAAAGGAAGCCGGCGGCGCTCGTGTTATCCTCGGACACGAACTCCAGGAGTTGGACTTGGGCACAGGATGAAGAAGAAACACACGTGCGCTGCAGCACGGGGCCACAAGGCAGTGAGGGCAAGGGCTGGCTCGACCGGGCTGAGAAAAACGGCTGGGCCGGTGAGCTCACGCAAGGAGAAGGAGACGCGCGGCTGGGCTTCGGGAGAACTGGGCCAAAGGTTGGGCCGGGGAACCAAGGAAATGGGCCGGGATTTGAAGATTAGGCCCGAAAGCAAATCTGAGATTCTAAATAACTTTTCTTTTTAGAAAATAACATAAACTCCAAATAACAAATAGAAAATAGCAAATGCACTTGAAAAAATTCTAGAAAAATCTAGAAAATATGTCCAAGCACATAGAACCCAAATAAAACAGTTTTTAATATAGTTGATGTTGACATTAATCATATTAAATTGTTTTTGAACTCTGAAAATTCATATTAAGCTTTAACATTAGCGTAAAAATCCAAATGGTTCTTTTTTAAAAACTTCAAAATGCACTAAAATTTTGGGATGTTACATTAGCTAAACCAAGACATCCGCCGCTATATAGACATTCATCAAAATGGCTCTACATCTTTTCACCCAGTGCAAATACTCCACCCGAATCTGGAATTGCATGGCAGATTGGCTTAGGCTCGCCATAACTTAAGCCTCCAAACTAGCCCACCAGTTGGAATATTGCAGACTAGTGGACGAAAGTCAGCGGGAGTTGGGGCCTACCGAGAAGGGCAACGACCACGATTCTCATCCACGTCTCCTGAGATATTTGGAAGGAACGGAATGCTAGAATCTTCAACAAAAAGTCTTCATCCGCTGCAGATCTACTAGCAAAGATAAAAGAGGACGGTCGAGCTTGGTCCTTGGTATGGGCGAAATGTCTGGAGCAATTTCCTTTTGTAATTAAGGTCCTCTCTTAAACTGGTTACTTTGGCGGTTCTGTACCGCACCACCTTCTTTATTAATATAATAGGCAGCTCTCCTGCCTGTTTCTTCAAGAAAAAAGGTTGGACACCCCTCGAGCAATGGCATGAAATGGAACTCCGAGTTGTGCTTTTGCACCACGAGCACGTCGCAGATCAAGATGCCTTTGAGGAGATCGAACCAGCAAAGGCAGTGATACGGGGGATAGCCAATCTTCACAGCGTAGGATTGTGATAACTTGGATCCGTCTAACTTGATGAACGATGGCGCCAATCACTGCCCCGATTACAGCAACCCGTGACACTCAAATTCACCCAACCATACGCTTCGATCCTTGTCTACATGACCAAACAAAGTAGAAATGTTGTTGCTCCTGCAAAACGCAAGAAATCATAAAAACAACATAGTAGAGAACGCCCAATTCTCCTCTATGTTGCGTCTGTGCCAAGCAAATAGGAAGAAGAGACGTGAGGCTCTGTGTAGATGCAAAAGCAATATATTTTCTGAATTAAACGTGGTCCCCGATACATGGGGTGCAACCCTTGGCTTTATAGCCAGCAAAACTCACGCACACATGGCCTAAGGCTGACTCCAACTCATATTTAGTTAAAATAAAGAAACATAGTCTATCTATACTTCCCTAATGCAATCCAGACTCTTCTAATTAAGATACAATCGACTCGGATTCGACTTCGATGTCGTTCCTGCAATAACACTCTGGCTAGCATGCAGTAACACTCGGGCTGGCATGCAATAACACCGATGGTGCAAGAACACTCCTGATGATGTGTAGTAATGCTCCAAGCCTCCTCCTGGTTTCACCAATACAAGCATGTGCCATCAAGCAAAATTCTTGTGCAACAAAGATACTTTACAATCATCTCGACTCTAGCTCTTATTTCTTAATAAATATGAGAACAAGCAAAGAAATCACGTTAGGTAGTAAAAAATTCTCATCTAAATTAAAGTTTAACTCAGCGAGAAGTGAGTTCACCAGTAGCTTATTTTCCCAAGCTCGTGTAATCGACCCAAGTCAATTATTTAATTTTCTAGTTTTTAATGTCAAAAATAAAATTTAATGAGTTTTCTGGGATTTTATTGGATTTTAAGTGAAAAAGAAAATTTTAATTAATTTATTGAATTTTCTCGATTTTTAAAAGGTTTTTCCTATTTTTCAAAAAAATTTAAAAAAATTATATACAAAAAATTAAAACCAACTTTAAGTTGAAATTAATTTTAGGAAGAAGTCCTTCTACCCTCAAGTATGGACATGCGGACACCTAACGCTCGAACTAAAAATCGACCCTTTGACACCCCAAACTTGCAAATCGACAACCTACCCTTCCACTGCTTTGTGCGGTGGTATTGCGCATGTGGCGCCTAATCAGCCCGATTTTGCCACGTAGGCTGATGTGTGAATTAGCTGAGCTGGCATTCTTTTTTATTTGTTCTTTGGCAAATCCTCCTCCTCAGTCCTCTTCTCCACCATTTGCTTGGCCGTCTCCAGCAGGCCGAGCAGGCAGTAGCCTTCCTCCCCTCCTCGGCCTCCGCCCCGCCGCCAGTGCCGTGCATGCCGGGTGGAGGCCAAGATCCGGGAGATCTTCATGCCGACGCTCAACTCCACCATGACCGAGGGCAAGATCGTCTCCTGGACCATCGCCGAGGGCGCCCGCCTCGCGAAGGGCGACCCCATCGTCATCGTCGAGTCTGACATGGATGTCCCCGCCGCCACACTCGTCCCCGCCGACGATTCCGCGCTCGTCGGGTCCGCCATCGCACTCCTCGCCGAGACCGAGGAGGAGATCCCGCCCGCCCAGTCCCAGGCCGCATCCTTCTCCCCCTCGTCCTATTCACCGCCGCCTCAACAGGAAACAGCCGCACAAGAAGCATCCCCTCCACCGCAGCAGCCTCCTCCTCCCGCGACGGTGGCAGTCTTTGCTCCAGCACCACCTTGCACCAGTGGCTAGCGGGCATCATCTCCCCTCTCGTTGCATTGCCCGCACCATAGCCACCACGTCGTTGACTCGACCGGTGTTCATGTAGTCCTTTGGGGATGTCGCTGAAGCCGACTTAGGTGGCCACGAGGGAATGGAAGGTGGTGGCGCAGTCCCCGGCGTCGGCGCAGGCGCTGAGCGTGGCGTTGAAGGCGTCCAGGTGGGATGGGATGGAGAGGCGGCGCCCGGGTGGGATGGGAGGCGGCGTCGGGCAAGATGGGATGGGGAGGTGGTGCCCGGGCGGGATGGGGAGGCGGTGTCGGGCGGGATGGGGAGGTGGTGCCTGGGCGGGATGGGGAGGCGGTGTCGGGCGGGATGGGGAGGCGGTGTCGGGCGGGATGGGGAGGCGGTGCCCGGGCGGGATGGGATGGGGAGGCGGCGTTGGGCAGGATGGGATGGGGAGGTGGCGCCCGGGCGGGATATGGAGGCTGCGTCGGGCAAGATGGAGAGCAGGCCGGAGGGAGGAGGCGCAATAAGGAGCTTCGGTCAGGGAAGAAATGGCAAGGGAGCTTCAGCCAGGGAAGAAATGGTTGTAGGCTCACTTATAGGTGGGCCCAAATGCGAAAGAAGCCAGCTCACCTAGCGAAATCGGGCCACCCGAATGCCACATCAGCAATACCACCGCACGAAACAGCTGGAGGGGGTAGGTTGTCCGGTTTTGCAACTTAGGGGTGTCAAAGAGCCGATTTTTTTTTTTAGTTCAGGGGGTTAAATGTCTACATGTTGATACTTGAGGGGGTAGAATGGACTTCTTCCTTAATTTTATTAAGTTAAAAATAATTCAAGGAATTTTTGTGATTTCTTCTAGAATTTTTGAACTCTATTTGCTATTTTCTAAAAAAAACTATATGATTTGTTGTATTTTTTGAAATTTGTAAATCAATTAAAATCTCCTTTTCTCTTTTGGGCCGAAATCCAGATATCTGGACTTAGTATTATCCAGATAATCCATATCCGTATCCGCCGGATAGCATGCATACCGTATTTGTTTCCGTTTTTGACAAAAAAAATGAATTCGTTTCTGATCCGAGACAATTCGAATCTGTTTCCGTCCGGATCGGTCGGAAACTATTTGATCCGTTTTCACCCCTAGATGCATGGGGCTGCTGAGACGTAAGAGTTGCTACACCAAAACCCTAGCCGCCATCTTCCTGAAGGTCATACTGTGCACGTTGGTGCTAGCACATTGGCGTATGATGTTCCAGCCTTGGATGTGTGGATACCATAGAGGTACTGCTGCGGTTGCTACAGTGCTGATCGAAGATGATCCACGACCTACACAAGGAACGTCATAGGTTTTTTTAAGGAGACGATCGCTGCCGAGAATATTGCTCCAACTCTTCTTCCATTGCACTAAGCGTCTAGTGGTAACGATCTATGATATCTTAATTGTATGGTTTCCTAGTTACATGGTAAATTTTTTGAATTATCACCTCGTGTAGCTTATCTATATCCTTCACACCTAACCCACCCACTCACTCATCAATTACGGTGTTCAGCTGACTTGCACAGAAAGACCGAGTAGGGCACTCGAAATTCGAAATTGAATAATACGGATAATCGGTATCCATTACCTCCCTAAAACGTAGGAATAGCACGGGGAAATTGCATTGGGCAAGCACACTAATTCAGCCCAACATCTATTCCAGCGCTTTCTATCTCAATTTTCACGATCAGTGTGCCACTGTAACGAGCGCTCCTGACCCTACAGGCCCAAGCCTTTGCCTAGGCCATCAGGGCATGGTATGTAGTCCACTATCACATACTCACCGTCACAGGCAAACGTTCTCCCGACTCTCACCTCGTTTTTGTTGGCAACTTGCAGTGTTGCACTCGAGCCATTCGTAGCTGGTGAACATGACTACACTTCTACACCACACACCGTCCCTAATTCCAAACAGCTACCAGACCTTAATGGTAATAGAATCATGAGGAGGATAAACTGCTAGCTACCACCGAAGAAGCGCCTAATCACTCCATTCCTTACTGAGCGGCTGGTTGGTACAGCTACTTCAAAGCACACAAAAAGAATACCGATACACACAGTACCATGAAGCATAGGCAAGAAAATGCAAGTGGTCAATTGATCACCGCAACAGGGCCTAGAATGGTACATGTAGATCACTGCAAGAGGGATTGAGATCTTTTGTATTGAAATATTCAATGCAGAGGATCTACAATGAATAAGCATTATGAGTGATTTCTTAATGCAGAGGATCTACAATGAATAAGCATTATGAGTGATTTCTACGTTCGATCATCAATAGCTACAGTGTTTTCACACAATTAGCCTTACAGTAATGCAGAGAATCTGGATCACTGTAAGAGATCTAACAACACTTGGTTGCAGCTGTCCTCAGTCTTGACACCTACTTCAACTACCACACAAAGCATCAATTCAATCTAGTTCCTGTATGGGAATAAGGAATTGTCTTCTATTGCACATGAGCTAGCTGGGTTTCTGCCCTGGATAGGAGTGATGCTTTAATGTATTACTATTCGCTAACTTTAAAAAAACTGTTTATATAATTTGTTTTACAGTAATACAGAAGATTCAAATCAAATCTAACCACACTTGGTTGCAGTTATCCTCAGTCTTGTCACCTACTTCAACCACCACGCAAAGCATCAATTCAATCTTGTTCTGTATGGGAATAAGGAATTGTCTTCTATTGGCAACCCATTAATGGTGCATGAACTAGCTGGGTTTCTGACAAGGATAGGAGTGATGCTTTAATATATTCTTGTTTGCACATGACATTTTGGGCCTTGGGCCAATCTGTTCCTGGCATTTTTAAGAGGGTGGTAAACTGGCAACGGGACCATACAGCATCTTCGAAGAACATCGCACGCATGTTCTCTTTATGATAGGCGAAGGAAACGCTGGCCTCTGGCCCCGCGTCGGATTTTTTTCGGAAAAACTCTTGCGCTTTCCGGAAACACGTCGATGTCCTCGGTTCGGCGACCGACAACCGTCGGATCACAATTGTACGACCAGAATCGAGCGGGTGCATAACCATGAGATCACGGCTTAGGAACAGATAGCCTAGATATGTCCGCCTTGTCCCCGCCTCCGCTGCCTAGGGTTAGCCCCACGATCCCCTAGCCTCCGCTGCAGTCCCGTGTCCTCCTCCTCGCGCTGCTCATCCCCTTGGCTCGCGTCACCCCCGTCGGCCGCCTCCTCCCCTTTGGCCGCACTGCCCCGGATGCCCCTCCCCCCTTTCTCCCGCACCGCCCTCACCGCTCCCCTCCTCTCGTGCCCCTGCGACACCCCTGCAGCCCCCTCCTCCCCTTTCCCTATGCTGGCTCTGCCGCCCCCACTGCCCGTACTCACCTTCGCCAACGTCGGTTCCCCCTCGCCACCCGCATCCTCCCCTTCGCCTGCACCCCACCTCCTCCCCTTGCTCCCTTTCACCCGCGCCGGCTCCCCCTCGCCACCCGCGTCCTCCCCTTCACCTGTGTCCCCTCCCCTTCGCTCCCGACGCCGCCTCCTCCCCTTCGCCCACGCCCTCGCAGCTCCCCTCCCCCCTTTGGTCGTGCCGCCGCCGCCGCCCTCTCCTCCCCTTTCGCCCTCTACACCCTCGCCGTCCCCTTCGCCTCCATCGCCCGCGCTGGAGGGCCAAACCCGTTGCCTTGGACACCGGTGTCCCCTTTGCTTTCTCTTCTACACAAAGCTGCAAAGTGTCTTGCCTGTATTTATGATTGCTTAACGTATCTGTGCTATCTTGTACATTGCTGATTGCTTAATACCTTTGTCCTTTTGCCATGCCATCGTCCTTAAGGAGTTTATGGATTAAGTACAATGCCTCCTTGTGGATTAATTACTCTGCCTTATTACTTTTCTTCCGGGTTCTCTCTTTTCAGGTTGCCAGGTTCGTGGTGCTCTACTTCTATGCAAGAGTGTCGTTTTTGTTGGACACTTCACAACACTGATCTTGCTGCTTCACATCGTAGGTCTGGTTGT
This sequence comes from Ampelocalamus luodianensis, assembly GCA_036346255.1. Classification (NCBI taxonomy): domain Eukaryota; kingdom Viridiplantae; phylum Streptophyta; class Magnoliopsida; order Poales; family Poaceae; genus Ampelocalamus; species Ampelocalamus luodianensis. Next base: position 15,770,888 of record CM070622.1, on the reverse strand, counting down.
TTCTTAGCTATTCAGTACATAAAAATTTGCTTGGTCCACAAGGCCATGGATAGGAATGAAAGATTTTATTTCTTTACATTCATTGTTATTTTTTACCTTCGATATGGAAGCCTAAAGCTTTTATGTATCCTTTATCGCTCTTCAGATAATCATTCATCTGTGATTAATATCAAATTGCAATAAGACTTAGCCACATTATTTGTCCAAGAAGACTACAACTACTCTCAATGTAATTGCTAATGAAATGATCAGTCATCAGTCCTCACCTGCTGCTGAGATAGGGTGTTGTTGTGAGAAATATTCTTTGCCACAGTCTATGAGTCAACGCATGCATCCATGAGTAGTCCTACAGATATATCATAGCTCAAGTCCAACGATCATGCTCTAATATTTCCCTATCTTTCTCAGGTGCCATCTGTTGGACAACAAGACAAGTGGGGGTACTGTAGTGCTGAAACTTCAGGAGGTAGCGAGGTAGGTTCTCTCCCGCATTAAATTGCCAATAGAATAGAATGGAACTTTGGTTTTGTTTCGACAAAGTTATATGCCCCAGGTGCTAACTGATTCTTGTGGCACTCTTCGTCCAATCAATAAGTTATCTCAATCTCAGGATAGGTTGTTGCTACTACTACTACTTATATACTTCAATCACCTCAGGAATTTCAATAACACGATCATGCATCATTCAGTTTTCCCAAGACCATATGCAATGACATAGCAAAATCACATTGTATGAATATCAACATCCGCGGCCATTCCATTGAAGCATGGAAAACATTGAGCACATATGCATGGCATGTACTGATATCAATGCAGCATACGAATATGCATGCTTCTGTTTGTTTCATTATGTGTAGCCTAAGCACTCTTCTTTCCTATTCAGTATAGTGCCTCCCTGTAGATTAAATACTCTACCTTACTCGTTTTCTTTCGGGTTCTCTGCTTCTAGGTTGCCAGGTTCATGGTACTCTGCTTCTGCTAGAGGGTCGGTTTTCCAGAGAACTTCGCGGCGCTGCTCTTGCTGCTTGAGATCAAAGGTCTGATTGTTTTGTACCTTACGATTCCTACTAGGCCCTCTATTCCTTACATGGTTTCGTATGCTGTTATATGTATGGTGATTTCCTCAGCTACATTTCTATGTGCTTTCTTTGTACCTATAGGTTACTTTTGGAGCCGCTTCATACAGTTCTCCTATTCTTTCGAACCATCCTCACAACAAATGTCTTCACTATGCCTATTGATTATTACAAATAATTGCACCCATATGCACATCACATCCAATACTAAAAACTCCTGTTTTCCAGCTTGCTTAATAAATTCATACAATTCCTTTATTTCCTTACGCTACATTTAGTTACATATAGTATTATTTATTTATGTACTGCTTTGGAACTTTTTTTATTTAATCCTTTTTTAAAATTAATTTTAAAGTTAACCCCTCGCAAACTTTATTTCCAATTCTGACCCCTTTGGTCACGCCATCACCCGTGGCGTGACCAAACAACACTGTTACGCCACAGGATAAGTCCCCAAAATCGTACTTTTTGTCACGCCACTGGTGGTGGCGTGACCAAACAATACTGTCACACCACCACCAGTGGCGTGACAAGACTTTGACCAGAAATGGGCTGGCGTGACAGTGTTGTTTGGTCACGCCACGGGTGGTGGCGTGACCAAAGGGGTCAGAATTGGAAATAAAGTTTGTGAGGGGTTAACTTTAAAATTAAATTAAATAAAAGATTAAATAAAAAAATTTCACTGCTTTGAGCAGTAGCACTTATATGATTTGTACACAATACTCATGTTTGCTTCTTATGCATTATGACAGATGGAATACTCTCTGCTAAAGGACATCACACAAGTCACATCGCTGGCGTGTTCATGTTAGAGTAACAAGAATGAACGAATATACCGATGCCGGCACAGAAAATAAAATCTTACACTTGAACTTCGTTCTCCTCGATGAAGAGGTAAATGCTTTATCTTCTGAGATCTATACACAGAACATAAAAATATATACACATCATAAGCAAACTATAGAACTAACAAGACTGTAGCTTACGAGATGTTGAACAAATAATTTTGTGAGTGCCTTTCCTGTAGAAGATTTCCTTTTCTTTTTCTCTGTTTTAACACCACATGTACTATCTTATTGTTCTACTTCAGAAATAGCGCTACCATAATGATGAGAATTTTTGGCAAACCTACCTTTTTTTGGAGTAACCTTCTCAGTGCTTACAATTTTTTACTACTTTTTAACCTCTCGCATTGTATTTTTTGAGTTACCTTTCTTCCCAAATACAGACACTGCTGCAGCAACACCACCCTTCTCATCAGAATCATTGTCTTTGTTTTCATCCTTAGTCTATGCTGATGATTCTAGAAAATCATTAGGGGCAATATCAATAGCATAGTCAACAATAAAGTATTACAAAAACATTTTGATAAATTCTAATTCTACAATACCACTTTTTTACATAATTTTTATGGGATTTTATCATGATGTCATGAGTGTTACAGTTATAACTTTAAAAATAAGAATTATCCATCACTAGGACTGGTTATTATTGAACTATCCATCAGCACATGTATTAGGCCATGTGAATAATCAATAGGCACAGTTAATACATCAACAAATATATTAGTATCCACTGTGCCTATTTTCTCAGCAAATGTATTAGTAGGATCACGACTTGATTGGTAAGGTTATTGTTGAGCAGTATGCCCAACATATCAGTACAAATCTTGTGTCGCAAATAAAATCCAATGAATGGAGCTCATTGTTGTTCCCATTTGTTAACCATTTACCATATCCACATGTTCTGATGCTAGAGAAAAGTTGACTGTATGAACGACACGCCTCTAATATGTGCATGACCTATTTGAAATGACACTTCACGGTGGTACAATGGAGGGGCAAATACCAGAACACCATGTTAATTAGTTTAAAGATACTCTCCATGATGACCATGTCTATTACATTGAATACTTCGAGTTTACCGAAGCAAACACGACATACCAAGCCGTTGATCATCCAATTATGGCAAGGTTTACTAAATACACTAAGATCAAAGAGGCCACACCTACCCTAGACAATTTTCCCCTCTATGCATATACATTGGCTTCCTTTTCGGTCCTTAGAGGCCGCATTGGAGAAAAAAAATCCTATATGGTAAACTAATCTCTGTGTATTCGTTTTTTTGCAGTACACATAGTTATTAGGCCATTCCAAACTGCTACAACATTTCTATTCTTCATTACCCTATACGTGCTCATATTGTTATTTGCCTTATTTCCTATTAGATACCATCGCTGTAATCATAGCCATATCCCATGTAAAGACAAGCTAAATGTGCACTCCCTAATGCTATAATTGTTATTCCGTTTCTTAACGTACTGCTCACAATGTCAAATACCTGTTATGCAAAACATTACCAAAATTCTTAAATGACCTACACCCTCATTTTCATTTCATGCTATTTTGTGAATTACATTTTGCATCGAATTGGTCACTTCCAATGAAATCTACCACTCACTTAGATTTTGCCTCCTTCATAGAAACAATACAGTGAAATCCATTTGTTGCATATTCAAATATCAGCGTCTGCTGATTAATACAAATACTATATATGCATCAAATGGATCATGCATGGTTCTACAACGGAGGCTTACACATACATTCCATTGCTGTGGTGATAATGTATGAGCCGAGACTACCACATTCATAATGAGGTTAATTTAAAATGACCCAACACGAACAACATCACTTAACAAGACCTCTTGATATTTCCTAACTGCATACCAGAATGCATTCTAGCCTACCAAACAATATACAAACCACTATCTGGCATTATATATTCAATAGACGAGCATCGCAAAGCACGCTTTACCATCTAGTAATTGAGAAATAGCCAGGGACACAATTCATTGCAATTGCTCTCATTTACGGTTGATTCCAAATGAAATAATCATCCAACAGTTACATAACCAAAGACAAAAGGACATCCTAGCAATGCTTACTACTCTGGACGCATCATGTAAGCCAATAAATTAAAGAAAAGCAAACTTTATTCCCATTGGAATGGAACGGTATGTAAAAATTTACAAGAAGTGTGATTTTGGTTTGGATGGGCAAATATGCACTATTAACAAGCATAACCCTATTTTCCCTCGAACCGTCAACTTCGGGAGAGCTTTATTTAAAAGCACTAGTATGGTGTCCGTATGCGTTACAACGGAATGAAAAAAAGGGGATACATAATTTCATATATGATCCTAAATCTTGCAATAAATATCTATTTTCTTTCACACATATCAGACGAAACATAACTCTCATAAGGAGCATCTTCCAAACACCATACGAGGAATACTGGTTTTGGGATTTTTTTCTTTCCGGAATTTCATGGTTTTACTACCCATACTCGCACTCCAAAATTTATGTTCTATGGAATAACAATCATGACACAAAAGAATTATGTAATGGATACTTTTTAGATACTAGAAGATACAACCTCCGGCCGCTGCATTCGCAAGAAACATAAAACCAAAGTACCACAATCACATTAGATGCAACAAAAAAAAAGGAACGACGTAAGGAGTTTTGTGGACGCAACCCGTAAAATGCAAAGCACTAAGAGCGTGTTTGGCATGGCTCCACTCCAAAACTCTAGGGGGGAGTTGCCCAAAACCAGCCAAACACCAAAACTCCATAAATTGATCGAGTAGCTGCTCTTCGTGGAGTTGGTAGAGCTCTAGTTCATTTTGGTGGAGCACCTCTTTTCCCACTCCAGGAATCCTCGAAATGAACCTAGACACGGAGTTTCAAAGTAATTACCCACCTTTGCCACCGATTATAGAGAAAAACGCCTTGTCTGCTCCTCGAGCGATCTATTCCCCTCCCCACCGAGCGCTCTCCACCGAGCCTCTCTCCCCGAGCGCCTCTCTCCTCCTCTCGCCTTCACTCCCACCGCGCGGCTCGAGCGCCGCCGCTTCTCCCCCACCGGCGCCGGCCTCAGCGCCCCACCCGCGCTGCTGCGGGCGCCGCCGTTCCCATCACCCGCCGAGCTACTCGCTCGCGCCACGGATCGGTACTCGGCCGCAAGAAGACCTCGTCGCCTCTGCGCGGTGGTGGTCGTCGGCCGTCGGCGTCTTCCTCCCGTCCGGTGCCGCGTCGAGTCTGGTAAGGCGCGACCTCTCCTCAGATTTGCGGTTTGGGGGAGCGAGTGTGGAAAAAATGGGGTCGGATCCGGATCTTTCCTCAAGGTGGTGGTCAAGAACCTCGATGTTCTTGCGGGTACGCTTTCGATCCGATTCACCTTTCTCTCGGATGTTGTTGGGCGGATTAGTTTTGTGCTCTTGGTAGGATTGGTGTGCTGCGCTGCGATTCCACTCGAGGTAATCGTTGTCTGCCCTCTGTTGAGATACCTAGGGAAAGCAGTTCATCTGACGGGGGAGGAAGACGCCGACGGGGGAGCAGTGTCAGATGGATCCATGGGAGCAGACCCCACTCTTGCCATTCACAAGTAATTTGATTGTTGATCTGGGTTGGATGATGTTTTATATGTTCTAGCTGATTGTCACTCTAAAAACAAGATTGACCTCTCACAGTGTTTTCGCATAATTAAATCACACCTAGAATTGTTCATTTGTTTTCAAAAAGAATTTTAGAAATTTGTTTGGCCTAGCTTGGACACCCCTAGCTACATTACCCTAAAATTAGATCTTGAGATCATACACACATGAACACGTCAAAGAACATTATTTTGGACTAGAGTCTGATGCAATTAATATACACTACTCAAGCTTGAAAGACTAATCAACTATGCTCCCGAACATTGACTTTGTCTAGAAAATGCATTGTCACCTACTCACCTTTATATAACCAACAAAATTGAAAAACTCAACGGTGGATAATTAAATTCATGGAGCGGTTTGTGTTTTGCTCGCCAAAGAACCGGTAGATGAGCCGTCATTTTCTTCTCTTTTTGGTAACACGGTTTTTACGTTGGTAGGATTGAATGTTTTCGTTCATCGACACTCGCTGCATACCAGAGTATTAGCAGAGGACCGATTTGTCGTGTCGCGAATGAAGCTACGAAAAGACCTGCAGAACATTATTGTAATGACATGCCATGTAATCTTCCAGCTTAGGACTTCAGCATATGTGATCTAGGAAGGATAAGAGTGTTCTTTTTCGAAGGGAACTAGATCATATAGATTCGTTGCTTAGATTCTTTGAAAAGATTGAACATCTTGTAAGATACCACAGAAGGGTCAACCTTAGAATGCTAACATCCAGTTAAGTGCCTTTGACGAAAGTTTGCCTACCATTTTACAAATGGGGCTGGTTGTTTGTCTATTAGCATTTATGATTTTACATCTTTTGCACAACTTACTGGAATCTTCCCCTGTATAGCACTGTCATAATCAGGATAAGTTCGCTTTGTACAAAACAATATGGTACATAACCATGTGCTATCCAGAGAATATAGCTCACTAATGATTAGCAAATGTGTAATCTTTTAGCTGTTATTAGCTTCTTTTTGTTAGTTGAGTGACACTTAATTGAGATGATATAATCATGGTGTTGTAAGTTGCTAAACGCCTCTGCAGATTTTAGGAAAGTCTGATCCTCTATTAGTACTGAGGTGCTTTTATTTTTCTTTGTATTAGTACTGAGGTACTTTTATTTTTCTATGCAGGCCTATTGTTTCCCTCGCTTATCCTCTGTTAGACCATATAGATTTTAGGCCTATTCGTGTCAGCAATTGGATAATATCATCATCGGACGTGGTTCGTTCGCTGTACTGATTGCCCAATCTGCCCCACCCGCATCCTCTCCTTGCAGACCAGCCAGCTCCTTCAGTGCTGCAAGGTACCGATTTGTTTTGTATATTTCTGTTACTCATGCCATATGTTCAGATTTCAGTGGAATTGCATGAATTAGGTAGTATCCTAAATCAAATGTGTTGAGTTTTTTTTTGTGAGTTCGATTATAGATGCCAGAAATTGATTGGAACCTCGAGGCCACTCGGGTCCTTTGCCAACTATTTGCTGAACAAGTTGGGAGAGGCAACCGTCCCAATACTCATTTAAACAGTGTTGGGTATGCTGAGGTTGAAAAGGGTTTGAAAGATAGACTGGGTTTGGTGGCGACCAAGGGCCAGATAAAAAACAAATGGGACAAGTTGAAAGAAGATTACAAGGCGTGGAAAAAATTGATGTTGAGGCGCACAGAACCGGTTGGTGCCTCTGTAAAGGGGACCATTGTTATGGATGATGAGTGGTGGAAGAAAGCTAGAGCTGTAAGTGGTTCATTTTATCTCAAACTGTTTGATTATAAATTAGAATTGCTTTTCTCATAATCATGTGGCTATGTTGCATCTTTTTAGGATATTCCAGGTTGTGGTAAATTCGTAAAATTGGGCCTTCAAAATGAAGATGACATCCAAAAGTGCTTTGCAGATATCACTAGTATTGGTGTGGATCATTGGTCTCCACATATGGCCAATGCTCCATCGAACGTTACTCCTTCTAATGATGATGGTGGTGAAACACAAGAAGATGCATTCATTAATCGGACCCTAGAGGAAGAAGGTGGTAATGAGTATTTTGACACCAATGAGTTGGAGCAGATTTCTCTGTCAATGCTAATGGTAAGAGGCCACCAAGGGTTGTCCAAGATAAAGGAAAGAAGCCTAAGACAGGGGACAACAATACTAATCAAAGAAGCAATGTCAAGTATTGCTACTTGACCAACTCATATGCTTCTAGTAAGGAAGGGAAGTTCTCTATTAAAGAAGTGATGGAGCATGTGGTTGCTGTGGTGCGGCTATGAAACCAATGAACATTTCATTGCAATCGAATTGTTTGTGAAAAAGGATCGAGAGGAGATGTTCATGACCTTGCCTATCGACAATAGGTTTAAGCGGCTTACTAGGAAGTACGTGGCCAAGTATGGAAACTAGTGATTTTCATGGCTGTGATGCTATGGCTTGTATCCTCTTATTATTGTTGAACCTATGTAATATTGTCATCTTTTTTATCTATTTGAATCAGATTTGTTATTGTTGAACCTATGTAATATTGTCACCTTTTTTATCTATTTGTCTCAGATGCACTATTATTGACATATCTATTAATTTTTATGTTTGTACAGATGTCTGATTCTGAGAGTGATACTTCTAGTGATGACGGTGATCATTTTTTTGCCATGGTAACTACAGGTGCAAAGCTTGCAGACATCTATTGTGATTTGTATTTGGATAAAGCACCACCCAGGGTTTCAATACAGAGCGGAATGGGCTGGTTGAATGAGACCATGAATACACCCGGAGAATGCCATAGGATGTTGCGGATGAACAAAGAAATATTTCTTGATCTTCATGATGTCTTGGTTGAGAAGTATGGACTGAAAGAATCCAAACATATGAACACTTATGAGATGCTTGCAATATTCCTTTACATAAGTGTTGGATGTGAATCAAATAGAAATGGTCAAAATAGGTTTAAACACTCTGGTGAAACAATAAGTAGGAAATTTCATGAGGTGTTATCTTGTTTGATTGCAATGGCCGAGGAGTATTTGAGACCAACAGATCCTAATTTCCGCACTGTTCACAAGAGGATTATGAATGATAAATAAGCATATGCACACTTCAAGGATTGCATAGGTGCTCTAGATGGGACACATATTCGTGTGTCTCTCTCACCTGAAGAACAAGTGAGATACATTGGAAAGACAGGCATGGCAACTCAAAATGTGCTTGCTGTTTGTGATTTTGATATGCGCTTCACTTATGTTGCATTGGTCACTGGGTCTACTCATGACACAAGTGTATTGTACCATGCATTTGCAAGTAGATGAAAAAGACTTCCACATCCACCACTAGGTACAAAGATTTCTACTATGGTTATTTGAATATATGACATTGCTTCTGAATCATTTTGTAACTATTCTACTTTCCATGTGTAGGTAAGTACTACGTTGTAGATGCGGGCTATCCTAACCGTCCGGGATACATAGCTCCATACAAGGGAGAAAGGTATCACTTACCCGAGTGGCATAGAGGTATGGAACCTAATACTCCAAGAGAGGTTCAATCGTGTGCATTCATCTATTCGTAATGTTATTGAGCGATCATTTGGGCTATGGAAGATGAAATGACAAATCCTTTACAAGATGCCTGGGTATTCAATGCTCACACAAAAAAAAATTGTAGCGGCAACTATGGTTCTCCATAATTTCATTCGTGAGCATTCAAGTGGTGATGTGGACTTTGCTAATTTTGATCGAGATCCTAACTTTGTGCCTACAATTCCTGATAGATACAACAAATATGCGGTATCACAGCATGCATCCGATGCTACAACTTCTGAATCAAGTGTTGTTACAATGGACACATTCCGTGATAATATGGCAACATCTCTCTCGCTTGCATGGAATGTGTGAACAAGTCATGTACTATTTTTTAGATATTTCGAACTTCTGGTTTATTTGAACGTGCACCATAGACATGTAATATTTTGGGTATGACATTATTTGCACTTGAATATTTTGGCCTTCAAACGCTTTTTATTTGAATTTATACTTAGAGAAATAATTATAGTATCATCGTAATATAATAGGGGCAAGCATGTCATTGTGTCCTCCGAACCATATTTTCTGGAGCTGAGAAGAATCTTCCAGCCAAACACACCTAAACCCAGCTCCAACTCCCTATTAGAGCGGCTGCTCCCTGGAGTTCTGGAGTGGAGCTGCTCTGCTGTGGAGCAGAGCCATGCCAAACACGCCCTAAATCCCAGGCTCCTAACCAGATCACTCCACAAGCCAAGCTCCACTTGCAAAGCTTCTACAACAGAGAAGCTCCCATTCTGCCCCATCCATAGACTCGATTGAAGACCTCAATGGCTACTATCACCATTATCCTTGCCCCTTGTTCAAGGTCCCACGGTCTTCTTGTTTCTGCAAAATAGACTAATAATGAAGCCAATGGCAATTAGAAAACATGATTTGGTTGGGGTGCGAGGGCAGCTTATTATCAAATCAAGCTATATTCCGCATTCTCCAAATCGCCCAATATGTTGCGGGCCTTGCAACTACCCAACACAAATCAAAGTTCTCAGTTTTTTTTTACCAAAACCAGATAGCCAAGAACCAGCATATGGGTTATGCTGATAGGTATTGGTTATCAAAAGAGGTTGTCACCACTTGCCAAACATATGTAGCCGTGAGGCATTTGAAAAAAAAGATGGTCAATAATTTCAAAGTGATAGCAAAACTAATAATGTTTGTCCTCTTTCCACTTCCTCTTACACAAATAATCTTTTGCCAACATGACTTTTTTAATCAGACACCACATAATTTTTTTTATATATATTTTCAGTGGTAAACTCACCTTCCATATAATACCACGAGAAAAGTGGACATTGGAATTGATCAGAGACAAATAATACCACGAGAAAAGTGGACATTGGAATTGATCAGAGACAAATAATACCACGAGAAAAGTGGACATTGGAATTGATCAGAGACAAATGTAAAAAATGCATAGTGAAGCATTTGTGCATTTGTGCATTATCCTGTTTATTTAAAGAGAATATAAGGAGATTAGGATATTCCAGTTGGACCGGAAAGGCGACTAGAGGGGGGAGTGAATAGGAGCACGCTCAAATTTTTCACAAACGATCGGATTCAACACGATATTTACTCCAATAGCTATGAAAGCTATGAAGATCAATCAACAAGCACAGTGGAAGACTTGTATTGAATCCAATCAAAACCCCGAAGCAAAATAAAAAAAAAACTCAAATCACAGAGTCTCGGGCGGTCTAACCTCTCAGAAATCGGGTCGAATATTTTGCCTAGCGGTCAGACCTCTCACAGGGGCAGCCTGACCTCTCTAGGGGCGATCGACCTCTCAAGGCGATCGATCTTCACCCAATGAGCAGAAAAAATCACCAAACCGAAACTAAAATCGGTCTAACTTTTGATCTACACGGTCAAACTTGACCAAATTTGGAACACACCTTCCTAAGGATATTAGGAACCTATTCCAAGCAACGATTGAGTAGATCCACATCAAAGTTTTGACATTTTTTCATTTTACCGAAGGAGGGTTCAAAACCGGGAAAAAAACGAAAACTTGATCTAGAGACTTGCTCGTGAGTGATTGATGATCAAGATGATCCTAGATGTGTTCCCATATATCACAGCAAGCTAGATCAAGAGAAGAAACCAAGCCAAAAGCTCTCAAGAGCAAAACCCCCGAAAATCACCCTTTCTTTCACCAAAACTGGGCAAAAACAAAACTTAGATTCAAAAGCTTGCTCGTGGGTGGATGATGATCAAGATGACCTTAGATGGGTTCCCACATATCCCAGCAAGCAAAATCAAGAAGAAAAACCAAGTAAAAACTCCCGGATCAAAGAAAGCCACAAAATCATCAAATAGAGAGGATGAACACAAAGAGATACAACTTGTGAAATCTTTCCTTGGATTGATTGGATAGATGGATGATTGATGTTTACAGCCACTCCTACATGGAGGACAAAGCTCTATCCAAGAGCACACACTCAATCCATCCCTAGAACCCTAACTCTCCACCTTTCTCCCCAAAACCCTAAAACACAAAATAGGGCTATCAAATGAGTGGGTTAGAGAGGTGCTGGCCTTCACCCTCCTCTATTTATAGTGGAGGCTACATTCTAGGGAATATTCCATTAGGGCACCCATTAAACCCTAACACACAATGGGTTAACACACGCACTTATTTTAAAGTGTCATCTTCATCATCGATTGACCTAAACCTCTTCACCATGCGCCGACCCGCGCCGCGGTTTAGCCAAAAGTCACCAAGGCGGTATTTGGTGAAATTACCAAAATACCCCTGTCTCGATCTTTCTCCAAAGACCATGTCCAATCACGGTGAAGCAATCGCCGCCGCCACGTGTAGGTTGATCAACGGCTCCATGTCGTCAAGTCTCTCCCGTCCGGATCCCACCGGCACTGCCGAGCACTTGCTGCGACTCCGTGCCGCTTGATCCAACCAGTCGCACCGAACTGCCCGTTCGGTCACCCTTGTCCATCCTGCGCCCCGCTTGAGTCCTCTGACCTCACCCGGCATCCACGATCGCTGTGGACCTCAGCTCTCCAAGCTTAGTCTCGATCCTCCTCGCCGTTGACCGTCATAGACCTGCAAGCCACCGCGCGACAATAGACAAGCAAACACGAATCCGGGAACAAGTTCTTCACAACTTGACCCACGTTAGCCAAAACATGCATCATGCAACACATATGCACTAATGAACATGAACTTGACCTAACAAACACACATCGCCGCCACGCGATCTGGCGAACCAAGCCAAACCGGTCGATCGCCACCATGGCGGTCGACCGCCTCTCTGCTTGATCGACCGCGATCCATGACTTAGCCAAATTCGGCTCTGAAATCCGCAACCTCTCTGGAAATTTCAAACGAATAGAACTTTTGCCTAGAGGCTCCAAAAATTATGGGACCAAGAGTAGGGATGGCAACGGGGCCATTCCCCGTCGGGGAGTAGCGGACCATCCCCATCCCCGTGACAAAAAAAATCCCCATCCCCGTCCCCGTCCCCATCCCCATCGTCGGGTACTATTATTCCCCGTTCCCCGTCCCCGTCGAGTTATCGGGGCCCCATCCGTGTCCCCATCCCCGTCATCGGTACTACCATTTCTAGATTTCAGCTACAGCAAAGAGAAATTTCTCAAGCTATGAATTCATGGATACACTCATGGGGCAGCGGCTGGGAAGAGAATGGATGGGAAATGGGAGTATGGGACTAGGGTTATGCTTATGCACAGCTTAGGGTTGGGGAACAATGGTTGGGCACTTGGGCTGGGCTATGAACTTATGAAGTATGTCTCAGATTATCGGGGCCCATCGGAGAACGGGATGGGGAGCGGGGAATAGCCCGCCCCGCCAAACCCGATGGGAATATTTTTTCATATTACTATCCTGTGGGAATGAAGTGGTCCCAAACCCGCCCCCTAATAGATGAATTCCCCGTCGGGAATGGGAATAGGGCCCCATTGCCATCCCTAACCAAGAGCAGTAGAACTTCCTCTCTTGCCTATACCCTCTATTTTTGGCCCAGCTCAAAATCCAAAGCCACTTTCATGGTCGGATCGACCGCTCAGTGGCCTGGCCGATCGCCACACCGCCGGTCGGACGCCGCCCGGCGGTTGAACCGCCACCCTCACAAGCAAAACAACAACGGACCGGTCGACCGCCACCATGGCGGTCGGACGCCTCACTGACAACGACAGAACTTCACCGAAAACGAGGGTTTCTCCCAATACCTCGACGCTATTGCCAATTGTTCAACACACTAAGATTAGGATCATATCCACATGATCTCCACAATTCCTTATTTGCCTCGCCAGTAAACAGGACAGAATCTGTCATCATCTTGCAACGTAATTTTCGTGACTAGAACAGCTTCGAATGGAAAACTCATAACTACAAAGTTGTAGATATCTTTGCATAGTATAATTTAGATTCCTCATTGACCTAATCTGGAGTTCCGACTTCTGAGATGTAGAGCCCGCAAGGCAGGCTGCCTAGAGAATCAGAGTCCGCAACTGAGTCAACTTCCAAAGCAAATTTGGCAATGAAGACAGTGTTCTCATAAAAGCTCCTCAAATAGAAAGTCAAAGTACTATGAGTTAGTTAAATGGGAAAAAGAATCACTCCATTCTGAGTTTGGGAGAGAATGTTATGACCTCCGAAAGGTTTGCTGCACATAAGAAAAGTGAAAAATCGACTCGAATTCAAAGTGTATTCCGAATCAAATCCAATGCAGGTTGTTTCCAACCCTACCATGTCCAAGCCACGACCCTCCAACCACTTGGCCTTTAAATAGCACTCCAGGGGTTCCCCTTGTGCTCCCCAAACTCTAGCCGCTACCCCCGCCCTGCCGCACTCCTCACCCGCCCTTGCCCGAGGGCGTCGCCTCTCCCTTGCCGCCACCTCCACCACTGCCACGCCGCACCGCCCTGCTTCCTGGGTGGCTGCTGCCAAGGGGAAGAGGAAGGTCTATAAGGAGGGAAGGAGCAAGGTGGAGGGAAAGAAGGAGAAGAAGAAGAAGAAGAAGAAGAAGAAGAAGGGAAGGAAGGAAAAGAGGAGGAAATTCATGGGGTTCTCGTGATCCTTTATGTTCCTAAAGGGTAACACCTGCTAATCCCTAAGATTTAATATGGTTTAGTCATTGTTAAGGTTGTAGATCATTTTTCTTTGGATAACATTGTTTTCAGCATGCCCTAGTTCGTCGAGGTTAGATGTAGAACATTGTGGGGATGATTCGGGGTATTTATTATTGGATTCAGAGGTTGATCCAAATAGAGAAAAGTTAGATAATATAGTTATCTTTATAGGAAAAGCTGGATCATTAGAATTGGAGTAGCGAGTAAAATGTTACGACATCGGGAAGGTTGTTGTCCAGAATTTGGACATAGCTGGTTGATGTTGTGAAGACGGGTCAGTTTCATCTAGTAGATGGGAAAATTAATATGTGGTGATAACTTGAATAATTTAGGAAATTTTTAGTAGTTTTCATAACTAGTATCATTCATATATTTTTATGTTTTAGAATTAAAGATATAAAATTATGAAGTGGACTGTTCTAACATATTCTGGGACAACCTTCGTGGAAAGAAACGGGGTAGAAAATGGTAGAATCAGATGTTCATCATAACTAGGGAGTTGTAGGATTTTTTGTGAGAATTCTAGAAAGTCTTTGTTGGTTGAATTTGGAGTTCGGATAAATAAGTTACAGACGTTTTACTACTGGGACAGCGGGTAGTGCGTCCGGTAGTTTTGGGTTAATTGGGTTGGTTTGATGTAAAGGTACGAGGACATTAAGTGTAAAGTGTGAGTACTATGATGTTGTGATTTTGAGTTATGTATTGCCATATTTGTCCAGAGAATATGGCCTCTAGTGTCTTGTCGCCGCTTTGTTATCCATCTCCAAGGGGATAAAGAGGCAAGTGCATGGTAGACAGTGATCGATGGTGGATCACTGTATTCTTTATCACTCATTACCATTATATTGTTTATATTTTTATATTATTTAATTGCAAACAATATGAATGGTCATAATATTAATTGAATTGATGAATCCAAGAATGCTGGATGATGGTATTATTGATGAACTTATGTTAACTTAAGCATCATTGCATGAAGAGAATATGATCATGGTGATCACATATCTACCTTGTTGATAGAGATTTCACGGAAGTGGAGGAGGTCCTTGATCCTTTTGGAGGACGGGTTTGAGAGTGAACATTATTGCGAGTGTTCACTCACGCTATACCGGTATACGCGTAAGAAGTTGCATGTGAACATGTAGCATAGAGACACCTTGTATTTAATGATAAGAGAAATTGATACTTGAGTATGAGAAGAAAGATGAATAAATTAATAATAATGTTGTTGATGATAATGTTTATGGTTGAATTGATAATTGTTCAATGTTTATTATTATGCTTACTGAGTCGTAGACTCACTCTTGCTCTATTATTGTTTTTAGGTGACTGTTGATGACGTTGCACATGGGAACAATGTTGTAAAGAACGACATGCGCTAGTCGAACGGACAGGTTACCGCTAAGCGATTAATCGATGTACGGACGATTAATCAGAATTTAATGGATGATTATGCATTCATAATAATATCAATAATATCTTCATTTATATTTAAAATTGCTTAAAATATTTACCGAGATTATCATTGCCAGACCTCGGGCTTTGAATACCCAAAGCCCTCTAGTTATATGATCAGTAGCTAGTACACACATCCACAACATTGGCATACACATTTATACAAATATACATACAAAATGTAACAAATATGGTACATAGCTTAAGCGATTACAAACTTTACATCACAAGGGCCGACCAACCAAACAAAAGCTTAAGTATCAGAAGTAGCGAATGAAACAGTAGAAGCATAATATGTATAAAGTTCAAAAAAAAATCCAGCGGTATGCCCATCCAAACCCTCAAGCAACCGATAAGAAACAAGTCCTAGAAAGACTGTCACCGAACCCTCTCGTACAGTGCAAAGAACACGATCATCCAAGCATAGGCTCGTCCTCTAGCTCGAACAACAATTTAAGCAAAATTGAGTATATTGCGTACTCAGCAAGACTTATAGTGTATCGCAAAGTTTATATATATGCATGGCTAACAAGGGATAAGGCTCTATGCTACAAGTTATTTTCGGTATTAAGCAAGTTTTATTTGCAATATCAATACATAATACTTTGCAACGAGAATTTTAAGAGCGGTTAAATAGATATTAAACAACAAATAAGTACTTGAATAAATAACCAATCGCAATCCTCCTCGGCTGCAATCAATATCTTATTTCCAGCCATGGACATGGCACTCAACTCAAAATATCAACAACAAAACCATTCCCTCAGTTCCCAACAAAAACCATTTTTGCAAAAACCAAGACTATATCCGGTAATACTACACTTAGCACACTCATCACCGCAAGCATGGCTATTTAAATAGATTTACACTCTACATAGGTGTAAAACTTTATCCACAGTACATAAATTCTCTAGTTTGTTTGGCATCCGTCGATACCATCGCTCACTAACCTTTGGTAAGCAGTCTAGAGCACGCATCAAATACTTTACATCACATAGTCCTAACCTTACACTAGCTTGGCAAATGAACACCCTCACTTCATCCGGGTACACCCCTGTCTTAATGAGGCATTCCCCATTGTGTTGGAAAGCTTTGTTCCCTATGCCTCGATAAAGGGAGCTCCTTCGAACATGCCTACACCAGTCATACTTGCACTACCACGGTCTACAAACACGCAAGGCTAGTTTTCAATGACTTAATTAGCTAACGCTGTCCCATACCAGCACATATGGTTGCACACTACTGCTTAAGTCGAATATACCGGTGTTCGGTCCTTAATTAATCCGGGCGAGGATTCCCCCTATCTACTTGTGAGATACACCTCTCAAGCTTCTCAGAATGTGTTGGCGAGATCAGGTGCGTGCCGGAGTCGAGAACGAAGGCAAACACGATCAAGCTACATGACTCCCAGGGCTACATTGAGCAATGGAGGGGGATGAGTGATGCACGAGGATCACAATGACCTGAACGTCGTGTGTGGGGAAGCTCACCAGAACGGAAATGATGGGGAGGCGTGCTCACCGGTGTCGAGAACAACGCAAGCATTTCCACCAAACCAAGGAGCGATGAAGCTTGGGTTTGCGTGAAATGGAATGTGGGCGAGCTAAGGATGACAGTGCGCACTCTAGCGCTTAAGTACCTAGGACAACTATGTGAGAAAAGCAGCAAGATGCCGGCGGTCGCGTGAGAAACTCGTGGGGCTACTCCGGTCTCTCTGTCTACGTGAGAAAAGGGCGTCATCAATGGGATGGATAGCATGGACGAGGTAGGTAGAGGCAACGGGAGCAAGTGAGGCACCAAACTGTGGGCGGTGGTTGAAACCAATGGGTGAGCGGCGGAGCTAGCGAGGATAGGTGGGCGGTGGAAGATAGGTGCTAACGTGCCCGACATGGATTCGGCCCAATGGGAGAGGATAGCTGTCAGCAGGAGAGGGAGGTGGGAGTTAGTGCGGGGTGGAGCTGGGGGAGTGAAGTTGGGTCGGCTTGGATTCGTCCCAATGGGTGAGCGAGAAATTCGAATGGAATTCAGAATTTCCAAAAAAGCTGAGACCTTGCCCAATTTTTGAACCTACCAAACTGACTCCAAAATTCATGAAACTTTTTGTGAGGGCTTTTGACACCGTATAGTTTCTTTTGCAAATTTTTTAGGATTTTATCTATTATTTGATATTCTCGATAATTCTTACAAGTTGTTGTTTGCATGTAAATTCACTATTTGATTTATTCAACAGTCCAAAAATCATGCAAAAAAATAGTTTTCCACACAAACTATGCTCAAAATCTATTTTTATTATACTTTCCCAAAATTGGGATTTTTTGGATGTTGCAATCACTATATGAATGAAGCATAATGAATATTCCTAATGTAGAAATATGCATACTTTTTTTTTGTGAGGGCTGCATACTTGAAAATTATGAAGTTGTGAATGTTGGAGATCCTTGTTTAACAGGGGAAAAAAGCTTTGTATTTGTAGCTGTTCACATCTCCAACTAAGTAGACCTAGAAGATCAAGATAAAATACCAAAAGGGAATATATCTGCGCTTTTGGTTGGAGATTAACCTAGTTATTGCACCATGCACCACAAGAATGCCAAAAGTTATGTGTAGATACTAAGGACATTGCCAGTCTAACTAAATGGGCCGCTAAACGGGTCACACCTATCAATTAACTTGATTTGTCACTCGATAAAACGGAAACAACCGATTAATCATCAGTAATCGATCGATTAAGCGTTCCAACCCGTTAATTGACCGTCGTTTCTTCTAATCATGGCGTCGGCCAAGACCGTTTTCAATGCACTACATGGGAAGGGTTAGCGCACTTGGAACCACATCATACATTCAAATACTTGAAATATTGGCCATGAGGCACTTTATTAGTATGATGATTTATAGGCTTAGATGATAGGTTGGAGTTGATTACTCATTTAATAGCTTGTATGCGATTGGTTTGCGTAAATCTTAGTTTATTATCTTGCTATGATTCCTATGAATTAATTATCTATGATTATCTTATCGTTGTGCTTGTGTTAATGTGACCCATGGACGGGTTTTATTATTGATATGCTTGCTGTAATTTACTGTTAATTGATGTTAAAATTAATAATTAGTGTAGTTTAGTGGCATTCCAGACTCCATGTTGGATCGGGGTGTTATAATTTGTGAGTAGTAGTAAGCTTCCAAAGTAAATGATCTAGGGTATCAGCAAGCTTAACATTGTTACATGTCATATTAAGTTGATGCCATTGCCAGGTTCTTGTCAATCGAGTTCTACGAACAGAACCAAACCATCTCCCAAAGACATCACCACAACTTCTTTTTATTATGCACACGATTATATAAT
This sequence comes from Ampelocalamus luodianensis, assembly GCA_036346255.1. Lineage (NCBI taxonomy): Eukaryota > Viridiplantae > Streptophyta > Magnoliopsida > Poales > Poaceae > Ampelocalamus > Ampelocalamus luodianensis. Next base: position 15,751,848 of record CM070622.1, on the reverse strand, counting down.
GCAGGATATTGTTATGCAATGGATACTTAGACCAAAAATTTCTCAAGTGAAATATTAATAACAAATTTGGATTTGCAAGAACAACAAATTAAGAGGAATAGTTATGCGAGAAAAAGATTATAGGAAACAATAATATCCATTGCAATTGACCAAAACCAAGCCTCACTATTTTATTTCCCTCGAGAATAAAACATGCACACTACTACAGAAAAGGTCTTCAAAGACGGTTCAAAAACGTCATCATAGACGGTTTCGTGAGCCGTTTGAGTCTATGGATCAGTGATGACATGAGTCATCACAGAGCGATTTCACGAGCGATTTCGAATAAGAACCGTCAGGATAAGTAATATCACGAGCGGTTCTTATTCAGAACCGTCTGTGATAATTTTTCTATTGCAAAAAAAAAAGATTTTGAGTCAAACGAATCAATTGCTGGACTGTAGTTTCCATATGCAACCTCTAGCAAGACAACTAAAATTCAATTAAAATTCTGATGGCAAACACATTATAGGAAAGGGAAACCAAAAGGTTTCACAACGTCCCTTCCGAATGGGAAAAAAAGAATAAAGTTACGAAGTTAAACTAGCTAGAAACCATCTGTGCCTCCAAGCTCCCGGAGAACTCATCGGCTTCTTGGATTGGTTCAACACTGCTTCTCTCTGTACCTCACCAGCATATCACAACCTGTTGTTGCATGTCGTCTGAGTTCGACTCAAGCTCGTCGGCAAGGAGAGACGACCAAAAACCTCCGGCGGCGCTCCGGCATTAGGTACAAATAAAATAAGAATCATCAAACAACCAACAAATTGTATATGTTTTGGGGATATATACGTACCTTCCGGCGGTCTACCTCCTACGGCAGACATAGAGCACCTACGTGTCCCTCCTCCTCCTTGTCGTCGGCTACGTCTCCTCGTCGAACCGCGTCGGGGAATCGAGGGCGGTCGTCAAAGCTCGGCGTGGGGAGGGGAGAGGGAGAGACTGAAAGACAAAGCGGGGGTGGGTATAATATATAAGAACAACGCTAAAACATTTCGCTTCCCGCGCAAGTGTTCAAAAATTTCCGTGAATTACAGACAGTTTCAAATAAAAACCGTCTGTGATTTTACTATAGCTTGAAATTTCCTTACTCTGTGATACTTCACAGACGGTGAAATCACAAAGTAAGTGGCCATAGTAAAATCAGAGAGTAAGAAAATCTTAAGTTATGGTAAAATCAGAGAGTAAGTGATTTCAAGCCATGGTAAAATCACAGACGGTTTTTAATACAAACCGTCTGTGTTATTATACTTATCACAGACAGTTCGTATTAAGAACCGTCTGTGAAGTATCACAGACGGTTCGTATCATGAACCGTCTGTAAAGTCTACAATTATCACAGACGGTTCGTGTTAAAAACCGTATGTGATACTTCACAGACGGTTTTCAATATAAACCGTCTGTAATATTACCTCTTCACAGATGGTTTTTAGCGCAGCTAGTAACACAGACGATATCTAAACCAAAATCGTCTGTGATTGCATGTAATACAAATGGTTTTGATCAACCGTCTGTGATGAGGCGTCCAGTATTAGCCTTTTTGTAGTAGTGGCAGTCCCGCTTACATGTTCTTTTGAACACAAACAATACCGTTTATGCTCATATGCATTGTTAATATGCCAGGTTCTAAGCTGGGCGGCGCGGCGCCTTACGCACATTTACATATGCTTGTTCTAAGCTCTGCACCAACACAAATCAACAGTATTGCTACATCATAATTTTACATTTTTTGTGTTTCCCATGTTACATAATACACATACGCACAATTTCCGATATTATGATAGCTCTGTACAAGCCTTTTTTTTTTTGAGAAAGCGTTGTGCAGACTGAAACTTATATATGTTCCATACCTCCGTGAGATGAAGTTGATGTAAGTGCTTGGCAGTAATATACATAATCTTGAACAAACGAAACTGAGTGAATATATCTGTTTGGAAGACTATGGCTATCTAATGTCTATTCTCGATTTAAAAACAAATGCATTAGCGTTACTGGCTTAATGCGCATAGCAGTAGTACAACGCTATCAACGAGCCGACGACAATCATACTTCATACGTTAGTAACAGCGAAAGATTTACGATGTATGGGGGATATGACGTATCCGTTGGCGTTGCCGGCCGCAGATCGTAGTTGATTGGAAGTACTAGCACTCGCCAACTTCCGCGCCGATCCGCAGCCTCCCGTCATCCGCAAAGCACACGTTACGTACGCACCCGAGCCCACCGGCGCGCGCGCGCACGAATGGCATTCACAGCTTAAAATGACATGTTTTTCCAAGAAAAGCAATGCAACCGAACGGATCGCCTGAGCAGCTATACTACTACTCTCCAACTTGTCCGTCAACAAGATGTGCCCGTATCAAATGCACGTCTGGCAAGAAAAACCCGAAGTTTTTTACTGTTGCACAGAAGGTACTGGAACTAGTACTAGGCACGTATACTAGAGCCAAGAGCAGATGCGGTTAAGGAACATCACGTGCGCCTGGTTCACGTGAACTTTACAGACATTCTTTTCTCTCTCTCTCTCTCTTTCTCTTTCCTATCTCATGTCGCGAAGAACACTAGTGTAACAATCACGCTATCACCTATTCACCTGTGATCTGTGCGGTGGTAAAAATAAAATGGAACAGACATGCTGTACCCCTATCGATCAGACGATCACTGTATGTGGACCCAGATCCCCTCGCTCGGAATGTGTCCATTCACCACGAACACCATGTAGTAGCCCGGTGGCGCCAAGACCGCCGTCGCCGGCATCACCACCGACGCCTCGTAGGTGCCGGCACGGGGCAACGCTGCTGTCTTCGCCACGTCGAGGAACAGCAGCCTCTGGTTCATCGCGAACGAGTGCGTCGTGAACGACGGCGTGACCATTGTGACTGAAACGAGGCCAATGCTGCCGCGCGATCTCTTCGACGCCGGAACCGCGAACTGCAGTGTCATCGGCGCCCTGTAGGTCACGCTCACCGGTGTGTCGGTGGGCGAGGGTCGACGATCTTCGGACGGAGCATGTCGTTGGAAGGGTCCAGGTACTCCGGCGAGAAGGCCTCGAGGCTAAGCTCGGTGGGGTACTTCACGTTGCTGAAGTTGTAGTCGACGTGTGGGTTGCTCCGCCGACGAGCAGGCGGCCGTCGCGGAGGAGAACCGCTGACGAGTGGTACAGCCGCGCGATGTCAGTCGAGCTCTGCTCCTTGAACCGGTCCCCTGGCGAATGGTCGGGCAGGTAAATGATGGGTGCGTAAGCCGGGGTATTGGCGGACTCCACCCGGCGGTGCCGTCCATGGCGCCGTTAATGATCACCACCTCCGCGCCGTTCGGCAACAAGATCATGTCCCCCATCACCCGCGGCGACGGCATTGTCTCCATGACCCACGACGACGCGGGGTCGGTGATCTTGATCCGCCCGCACGTCACAAGCGAAGGGGAAAAAATCTTGTCCTTCGTGGAGTTGTAAGAGCCGGCGGGCGCGCCGCCGCAAACCAACACCTCGGCCTCGGTGGGGGACGGCTTCAGGGGCAGCAGCACCGACGAGCCCGAGCTGGGGTAGTTCTCTGGGTCGCCGCCGGCCAGCTCAGGGTAAGTCCGGACAATCTTGTTCTTCTTGTAGTCGAGGAGAATGGCGCGGTTCTTGGCGAAGATGAAGAGGTTGCCATCGATGTTAAGATGGACGAAGGGATACAAATTGTTCTCCTCGGGGTCCTTAGTTTGAACCAAAAATGGCAATGAGATGACCGAGGTATCGGAAGGGTCTGCCTTTGGGTAGAACTCGTAGTTAAACTGCCTCCGGCCCCCGACGATGAAGGCGCGGCCGTCGGGGAGGATCTGGTTGGTGGCGTACCACCGGTTCGCGGCGAGCACGTCCTGCGTCTCGTTCCAGTCGCAGCTATCGTCGTCGTCCCCCTCGCACGCGGGCATTGTGCGCACGTTGCGGTACCCGTCGTTCCACCCGCCGGTCTGGACGAGGGTGCCGTCGGGCGCGACGGTGCCCGACGAGCACCAGGTGTCGGTGAAGACGGAGAGCGGGCGGAACGTGTTGGACGCGACGTCGTACTCGGCCGAGTGCGCGGTGCAATCCACGGTGAGCACGCGCTCCGGGGTTGTGGCGGCAGCGGCCGCCGGGGAGGAGAGGTTGGACTGGCCGAAGTCGGTGCGGTCGAAGATGATCACGCGGTCGTTGTGCAGGAGCTGCATGTGCATCGCCGACACACCGATGCTGCGCTGCAGGAGGTCCCACCTCCCGCCGGCGCCGCTCACAGGTGCAATGCCAGCGTAGGCGAGGAGCAGGAGAAGAACGAGGTTGTGGATACAGTTGCGAAGTAATGTTGGCTTCATGGTTACTTGTGATGACGCTATGAGGTTTTGTTCGTTTTGGTATCGGACTCTTGGTTAGGCACGGGGTGTACCGAGTGTCAGCAAGCCTGTATATATGCAGCGGGTTTAACCAATTTCCCCCCCTTCTTTTTAGGTTACGTTCAGAATTGGGTTTACCGAGGAGACGGATTTATCATTATTTTGGCCAGGTTGGTTTTGATTTGGTAGTTCGATCCTGTATTAACTTGTTCTTTATGGTGTTATGGTTTTTTTGACGGCTTTGTGATGTTTTGGTTTTATGTTGGGCATAACGACGCAGTTATCACCATCTTTTCATGATTTGACCAGCGCCCGGTAATTGGCTCGCTCAGTTTCTGCGTGTTACCCTGTTTTCTTGAACAGATATGCCCGGGACAAGTGGTCCAGATCTTGTAGTAGGAATGCAGGATGGATTAAAATTTCTGGTGGAGGATGTGCTGGAGAACTTCTTTTTTAACGAAGGGGCGTGTAGTTGGTCAACATGATAGGAAGGGGAACTGAGAAGTCACGGGATAAAATTGTGAGTTTGGGGAATGAGCCACAAAGAGGTGGCATTCCATTGATTCAATATATAGAGAGTACAATGTATCACATGAACATATAGGTTTCCAACTATACAGAAATACAAGATGAAAACGCTATCAAAGAATATCAAATCAATAATACATTGCTATGCATGCCACACATACTATGCATGCTAACACTCCCCCGCAACCGCATCGACAGCTTAGCGGACGTTGAGACTAGCCCGAAAGTAGAGGAAGAGCGGTGATGACAATTCCTTGGTGAAGATGTTGGCAAACTGTGATGATGAGGAACATGTTGCACACGATCGCCCCATGGCAACGTGATCACAAACAAGTGGAGATCAATCTCGATGTGTTTCATACGTAATATAGTCGGTGCATGAAACTCAATATGGTATCAAAACCAAGAGGTCTTAGGTTTAAGACCTAGCTAACGGAAGTTTCAGAAATAATAATAATAATTACGGTCCACTTTGAGTCCACGCCACAGGCTTTGAGGAGTATAGTGTGAGGGGGAGTGTTGATGTATATTACACATCTTTTATCAATAGTTTATGCTTTTGGGTAAACTGGCTAATGCATGAAACTCACATGGTGTCAGAGCATGTTCAATTCTGAAACACACACTTCTCCTTTAGGGCATTTTCAATAGTGCATTTATTGTCGTCTTTTAGCTATGCCACGTCAATAAAATCCTACGTGGAGGAGAGAGGGGGAGAAGAGAGAGAGAGCAGGTCGTCTCTTCCTGAAGAGATGATCGTGCACGCGAAATAAGATATGATACATTAATTTACTCTAGTTGACATGTAGGCCCGTTTTAAAGAAAAAATATAAAATATAAGTGTTGCAGAGTGTACTAGACTGTCTATTGGAGATGTTGTCTCTAAAGATGACGTAACATATGTTAAAGACAATGTTGTCTCTAACTATTGGAGATGCCTCTACTGCACCGGCACCTCCTTTCTCTGTGTGCCGCCCTCCTCCCCCAGCATCACCATGGGCGACGAAAATATTGGAAAATCCGTAATAAATCCATGTAGATTCGACCACAGCCTTAATCGATATGATATAGGTGCCACACCGGCTAGACTAGCCACCATTTGGCAAGATTACTCTCTTTTTTTTTTTGCATGTCGATCAAACGAGTGTCTTGTCCTTATTTCAGTACTGTAATATTTTCAGATTTACCAGCTTTGCGTGGCACCTGATGGCTTCCAAGGCCAGAGCCCAGAACCCTGCAGTGAGGCTGCATTCAGACACTCTATTACCTCCTAATAATAAATAATTTTTTTGTTCTCTTCTTGTCTTGCTCATTTTCGTCGTTTTCGCAATGTTCTGGCACAAATGTCCCAACACTAATAGTAGGGTAAGTACATTTTGTGATTTTCAAAAACATTGTTATACAAGTTGTTCCTGAATTCCTGATGAGGTGCGTGAACAATGACAGTGTAGTACTAGTATGTTGATTGGGCTGTTCCTTTTTTGATGGTCGACAGGCGGATCGGAGGACTTGGACTTCCTACTGATCCGACAGCTGCATGATGGCAACCGCCTTATCCACGTTGGCACAAGGGCAACATGAAAGAAAAACAAAAAATCGTGGATCTAGAGAGAACCGTGCACTCCTAGACAATCCTTGCGTTGCGACTTGCGCGAGACGAGGAAAGCGCCGAAGAGAAGACAAACATCACACTACTGCGCGACATGATGATAGGAGTAAGACAAAGAGGAGAGACTCCTACCGTCCTATGTGCCGGTGCGGATTGGACGATCTGCGCGGCGGCTCATGTCGCCGCTTGCCTCGCCGTGCCGGGCGCGCCCCACCATATGCATGGCCACATGCAGCGCGGAAAAATATCCGCCGGATCGTGCAGTAGCGCGCGCGCGCAGGGGCGCCGGGCTCATGCATGGCTTCAGTCCACGGGGAGGTAGCTCGGCGTAGCTGGAAGGAAAAGGAGACGGCAACAAACAGCGGAACGTGACAAACAGTGGATATTGGACGCCCACGCGAGAGGAAGATGGAGAACCCCGCGTGTTGGCGTTTATGGTGCTCACCATACTGTGGGCTGGGCCATGGTACCGAGCTGGAATTCCATGCCTTGTTCATTGTCCAAGCGAGAATAGTCGAATAGATGGGAGTCGGCCTTAGCGATCGACCCTATAGCAAGAAAACTCAGGAATAATATAGTACTGCAAGGCTTGGCTAGCAGCAGTACGAGTCGACATTATCCATGACTGCAAGGCTTCAAAATCTTTAGGGAACTGATATGGCTCTTCCGTTCGGATTCTAGCATCACCCATCGTACGCTTAACACACGTATCGTTCTTTATCTATTCCTACGACCCATCCTCTACTCTCTCTCTCCATTGCTCCCACGACCATGTCCGCGAGCGATTTGCCCACTCCTTCCTCACCAACCAAGTGCACACCGCATCGAGGCCGGATCGTTGTCGGGAATGGGGAGCACGGGGCACGAGGCGGAAGTGAGCCGCGTCGACTTCCCCGATGGCTTCGTCTTTGGCGTCGCCACCTTTGCCTTCCAGGTACTACTTCGCTCGCATCTCGCACGCAGGCCGCGACGCCACCATCGGGCATATCGCCGTGGATCCTTCGCACGATCACCCGTTCGGCCATCCCTGTTGGTTTCTCCACGCTCGTGGCCTTGTGTGTCATGCCCCTAGCAACAGTATGAGGCGAAGATGGGAAGATGTGACACCGCCACCGGGCCCTGCGTCGGCAGCGACCGTATTCACGGTGCCCACAGGCTCAGCCTCCGGCCTTCGGATACGATTTTTGTTGTAAGTGTTTGCTAAATTTGTTGTAACAGTTGGCTTGAAATGTTGCATTGAGTGTTTTTTATTATTGCGATGTTGTTGCATCAAATGTTGCGGTAAAAGGTATTTTTTTTAGGAACTGTCTAGAAAACTTGCGACTGTTTTCTTCAATTGAAAATAGTCACATTTTGAACCGTAGGATGAGATCAGATATCACTCATCATAAAAACATGTTTTTAAAAAGAAACTCAACACAGATCTCAACGCATATCAAATGGTTCAAAATGTGACTGTTTTCAACTGAAGAAAACAGTCGCAAGTTTTCTAGCAAAACTCTTTTTTTTATTACAATGGTGTTTTTTATTTGTTGCACAAGAGTAAACATTTTGTTGAAGCCCTTCACCATTTGATTGTTACATCTTTGTTCAAGAAATGTTACAACAATTATTTTGGATGTTTCCACATTTATTTTGAAATATGGCAATGTTGTAACATCGTAATTTGTTCGCTTGGGATATTTGAACTAGTTTTTAAAAAGCGCGTTGTGTTTTGTACCGATGGTTTCATATATTTTTTCTTGTCGTTGTATTTATCATTTGTGTATTTTGTTGCACACATGGATTAATTTTGTTGCAAATATTGTATACGAATGTTACATCGAACGCACGTTAGAAATACGTCCGAGCGCTGGTTGCTCCCAAATCTGTACTCTCTTTTTCCTACAGTCTTCTTCCAAAACGGGTCGAGGCTAAAAGGGCTAACTCCAAATTCTTTAATATAGGCCAGTTCGAAAGATCTATGTTTGTTCATGGGCTCAAATATTCTGTTCAGATTTCAATGGACCCTGAGATAGGCATGGTCAAGCCCGTTGTAAGCCACCGCTGTTTTCCCTACCCCTACTACCACTATCCTCCCAGAAAGCAATTTGTAAGTAAAAGTATAAACGAAAATAAAATGTTACAGTAGTCCACCTGTGGAGGCCACGTGGTATGGTCCTAATCTTAGCGTTTAACAATTGACATCAGTGTTGATGAGTTTAGAGAGTAAACCCTCGATTTAACAATTATCGCATTGCCGATGGGAGCCGGTGGTCCGACCGGCCTGAGACGGTCTAACCAGCCATGAGTGGTGGTTAGACCAGTGGTGTGAGCTTGTATGAGCTTTTGAGGAATGGGCACTAAAAGCCATGGGGGTGAGTTTGCAAGCAGGTGCCATTGAAAATAGAGATTGGACGCGAAACTAGATAGAATTCTACCGAAAAGTCTAGAAATGATGTTTTATACAACTAGCAAGTGGTCTGACTGGCCACGGGTTGGCGGTAAGACCGGCGGGTGGTCTGACCAGTCCCCTGGAACTAGGGTCGCGGTCGATCGGTCAGTGCGATCGATCGCCGGAGGTCGACGACCGACCGGTTGAGGGCTGGCGTTCTAACCGGTCAGGGCAAGTTCAAGCATAGAGGGTTGTGCTAAACTATGGGAATTGGCCAAAGTCACGAGATTCAGTGCATAAGTGTTGCATGATACATATTTTGGTTAACGTGGGTCAAGTTACAAAGAACTTATACCCGGAATCGATTTTTTAGTCTATTGTTGTGCAGGAACGCTTGGAGCCAACTACAGTCAACAGCGAGGATGATCGGGACTAGGTTAGGAGAACTGAGGTTCAAAACAGTTGAGGATGTCGGGTGAAGTGGTTGGACTCAAGCATTGCGCAAGATGGACAAGAATGACCAAACAGAAAGTTTGGTGCAACGGGTTGCATCAAGTGGCCCAGGACCGGTGCAGGTGCCAAGGTGGTCCGGTGGGAGCCAAATGAGGAGAGCCATTGATGAACTTACGCGTGGCTAAGCATGGGATTTCTTTACAATGATTAGACTTGATAGAGAAGAATCGCGAAGGGATATTTTGGTATCTTCGCCAAAATACTGAGTTAGTGACCTTGAACAAATCGCGGAGCAAGATAGCTCAAAGGAGAAGCAGATTAGGTCAAGAAAAGGAGAAGGTCACGAAGATATGGATTCGGGAGACCCGGATCACCATCCGCTTTGAGAAGCGTGTATGAGTGTAAACCCGTTTACGCATAGGCTTAATGGGTGCCAATTAAGGTTTTCTCTCTAGACCTAGCCTCCACTATATAAGGATTGGTCCAAGAAGGCGGTCTGACCGTCCAAAGGTGGTTCATGCGTGGGGAAGGTGGTGAATTTCGTGAGTTAGGCCAAAGTCATGCGATTCAGTGCATAGGTATTGCATTATGCATGTTTTCGCTAACATGGATCAAGTTGAGAAGAACTTGTGCCCGGAATTTATTTATTGGTCTATTGTTGTGCAGGTGGCTTGGAGTCAACGATGGTCAGTAGCGAGGATAATCGGGACTAGGCTAGGAGAGCTGGGGTCCAGAATGATCGAGGATGCCAGTGGTTGGACTCGAGCATGGCGTAAGATGGACAAGAACGATCGACCGGAAAATTCGGTGCGACGGGTTACATTAAGTGATGGTCAGCGACGAGAATGATCAGGACTAGGCTAGGAGAGCTGGAGCCCAGAATGATCGAGGATGCTAGTGGTTAGACTCAAGTATGGCACAAGATGGACAAGAATGAATAAACAGGAAATTCGGTGCGACATGTTACAACAAGTGGCTTGGGAGTCGGTACAAGTACCATGGTGGTTCCAGTGTGAGCCAAATAGGAGGGACTTGCCAACATGAAGAGAGTCATTGATCAACCTATATGTGGCAAAGCATGGAATTGATTCACGTTGATTGGACTCGGCCTTTAGAGAAGAATCGATGAGGGGTATTTTGGTATCTTCGCCAAAATATCAGGTTGATGACCTTGGAGAAACAGCAGCGCAAGACGGCGCAAGGAGAGGTGGTTTAGGTCAAGAGAAGATGAAGATCATGAAGAGACGAATTCAGCAGACCCGATTCGTCATCTACTTTGAGAAGAGTGCGTGAATGTAGACCCGTTTGAGTATGGGCTTAATGAGTACCTAATAAGGTTTCTCTCTAGACCTAGCCTGCACTATAAAAGAGAATAGAGTAGGATTTGCACTCAATCCTCTCAAGTCTAGGAAACCCTAGTTTGTGATTTGGGGAAAGTGGGGATAGAAGAGGCTAGGGTTTGAGAGAGATAGATTGATTAGGTACTCAAGTGTTAAGCTTTTGTCCCTCATGGTGGAGTGGCTTTAAACTAATACTCTCTTGAATCAATCGAAATAAGGTTTGCCCCAAGATGAGTTCTATCGTATTCTTACTCTCTTTGATGCCTTTTGGGATTTTTGTGTTCCTAGGATTTTGATTGAGTCTTTTGTTGTAACCTAGCTTGCACGGACCTACAAGAATTAATCTAGGGTCATCTTGACCATCTTTCATCTACGAGTAAGTTTTTAAATCAAAGTTTGAATTTTCTCAGTTTTTGTTCCTCCTTGACCTCGATCAAGAAATTCATGGAATCTTGGCTTCGATCATCCCGATCATCAATTGGAATATGTTTCTGACCTTCTTGATGAGCTATAGTGGAAATATGAGGGGATTTGGATATCACAATCAAAGTTAGGTCATTTTGAGATCATCTTAGGCTGCTTGCCCTGTAGCAAGCGATCAGATCGCCCACCAGGCAGTTAGACCAGCTGGACCATGATCAAACCGACCAAATTTTGGCGGTCAGACCGGCCAGGAGGTTTTGACCTCGGGGATTTCTAGTTTCAACACAAGACTTCCGTTGTGTTATTATGTTTCTGATGTTCATAGCTTTCATAGCTATTGGAGTGAAGAAGAAGTTGAATAACATCAGGGTTGAAAAAGAGTAGGTGCTCCTATTCACCCTCCCCCTCTAGTCATGTTGTAGGTCCAACATGTTCTTGCTCTCTTTGGTGATTTTGGTGTATTTATGTTCTAAGGGTTTTGCTTTGTTCTCTTGTTGTGATCTAGCTTACTAGGACTTATGGGATCTGATCTAAGGTTACCTTGACCGTCTTCCACCTACGAGCAAGACATTAGATCAAGTTTAGGATTTCCCCCAATTTTGAGCCTTCTTACCCTCATTCAAGAAATCCATGGAACCTTGGCTATGATCATCTCGATCGTCAATTGGAATAGGTTCTCAACCTTCTTGTTGAGCTATGTTTGAAATCTCAGTCGATTTGGATCACTAAATCAAAAGTTAAGTCGATTTGTGGATCATTCATCGTGTTGTTTTCCAGCGGTGGTCGACTAGACGGTGCTCGACGGTTAGACTAGTGAGGTGTTTGAGTTGGGGTTTTCTGGTTTCAACTAAAGACTTCCCTTCGTGATATTGAGATTTTGATATTCATAGCTTTAATAGCTATTGGAGTGAAAAGGAAGTTGAATATCGTAGGTGAAAAGAGGTGACTCCTATTCACCCCTCTCTAGTCACTAATTTGGTCCAATAAGTGGTATCGAGCCGATTAGTTCATACTTGATCTTAACCGATCGATTAACTTGGTGACTAAAAAGTACTCTAGCAAGCCGCATGTCTTTGATAAACTCGACTGTGCCTATTGGAAGAACAGGATGTGAGTATACTTTCAAAGCAAAGGTCATGCCATATGGGAGGTCATTCGGGATCCCTTCGTTCTACCTGAGGTTGCTACGCTAGCTTCAACAGCTGCTTTGGCTAACAACCATAAGGCAACGAACCTCCTATATGCCAGGTTTGGTAGACAGAAGTATGGCAGGATTTGTCACCTTGAGACAGTGCATGAGATTTGGCACACTCTTGAGACTTATCATGAGGGCTCTTTCCAAATCAAACAAGGGTGTCAAACGGTCTTCAAGCGAGAGTACAACAAATTCGAGATGCTTCCTAGGGAGAGCATCGATGACGTGTTTACTTGGTTCAACAAGGTGCTCAATCAGTTGAGAGCTGTTGATATTGAGTATTCTCAATCTAAAAAATGACACTCATCTCTTGGCCACCATAAACAAAAAGGAGTGGGAGATGAAAAGCTGACCATTGAGCATAATATCAATTTGAATGATCTCATCTTGGAGTTGTTGTATAGCAAGATCAAGACCCATGAGATCAAAAAAATTGGCCACCCCAAGAAAGAAAACATGGCATTGGTAGTTGATCCCTCTAGGAAATCTCATGATGGTGGCTTTTCTGAGTCTTCGAGTTTCTCTTTGGCTTATCTTTCATCAATCAATGAAAAGGAGCTTGAGTTCATTCTTGAATCCGGCACTATCTGATCTCTTCGATGTAGGTGTTGAGGCAATAGTTCCATGAGTGGGTTCATCGGCATCATAGCTTGCACACCAAGAGTCCCGCTTGAAATCACAGCTACACACCATCTTGTTCACCGATTAATTGATGGGTAGATACAATATTAAGACTTTGGGATAGATGATGCTCGCTAATTGTTTTGTCAGTTGACAAAGGTGTAGATATAGGAGCTCTAGAAACCTTAATGGAAATCGAATGAGGAAGTTTTTCTATATCGATAGGTGAAGAATCTAGACCCGCTATTATGTGCTAAATGGGGTATTTTGGTTATTAATGACAAATCTAATTGTGAGACTAACACTTCTATTGTAATGTCTATTGTTTAGTCTCAGTTGGATATAAAGGTGAAAAACAAAGAGGTATGTATTAATGACAAATCTATTTGTGAGACTAACACATCTATTGTTATACCTTGTTCAGTCTCAGCTTGGATATAAAAGGAAAAATCCAAACAGGTATGCATTCATAATGATAAATCTTTTTGTGAGACTAACTTTTCTATTACTATATCTCATGTTTAGTCTCGTTGTATTTAAAGATCAAAGAGGTATGTATTAAACTTCATATTCTTATATCTTGTTACATTCCTCGGATCCAATATATAAGTTGAACTCCACCAAAAGGTTAACTTCAATATGTGCATATGTCTCCATTATACATTCGTGTATGCACACATTTAGGGGGAGTTTACTCTATGTTTTTTGGTTTATTTAGTATTGATCCATATTTCTTTATCCACATATATTTGGGATCTCTACTTTGAAACATATCCTTTGAGTATATAAAACTTGTGTAATTCATATATACTCATATTGCTTTATATTCAATTATTTGCAATTGTGTTATGGGACTAATGTATGTACTAAGATGTTTTCAAGGTTTAGTCCCGGAGTTTGAATGATGACATGAAAAGGGAAATGCAAATGTGATAAAAGATTGACATGGTTCAAGACAAATGAGTCATGCATTGCATTTCGAAAAGCTTCTGGAAGAAGTTCAGTGGAAATCGGTATGACCGCATTTGATAAGCAGTACTACCGATGTGCGGTAGTACCGGAGTTTATGTGGCGGAACTACCGCGTAGCGGTATGACCGCAAATCCTTTGGCGGAACTATCGGTGAACGTTCAGACAGTCCGAACGTATCAACCGATCGTGTGGTTAAAACCCGTGGTTCGAACGTTCAAACGAATCTAAGCCGTCCACGTGACCAGTCCGATCGGGTGAGCTGGTTTGGTCATTTCTGTGTTAGCAGTAGTACCGGCGTTCCTTGAGTGGAACTACTGCACACCGGTTGTACCGAACCTTAGTGGTGGTACATGCTTTCCAGAGAGGCATTTATTGCTCTTTTGGAAGAGCTATAGTACCTCTGTTGTTTGAGCGGAACTACCGCACACGGAAGTTCGATTCTTCGTGCGATACGTATTTTACGAGAGACACCTTTGGAGCATGTTTGCTCCTCCGAAGTGCTTGTAGTACCGGTGCTCTTTTGGCAGAACTACCGCATCGCGGTATGACCGCATGATCAATGGTGGTAGTACCGCACCTTTCTGCAATAGCTTGTTTATAAGCATTTAATGCGGATATATCTTGGTAATTAATGTTAATGACATTGTAGGACTAACATTTTTCATGAGTTTGATGAATAGGTTATGTTCTAGGGTGATGAAGACTTTAGATGGCATCATGAGTTGATCGTCATCAAGTCAAGATTCAAGAAGAGGATGTATCATATGTTGATACATATCAAGATATCAAAAAAAGAGATGATCATGAGTTGATCATCAAGTCAAAAGAAGATCCATCGTGTGTTGATGGAGGTCAAATAAATGATGCATCATGGGTTGATGCATATCAAGACGATGACCCGAACTTGAAGTAAAGATATATGTCATCGAGCTTCAAGAAGATGCTCAAGGCAAAAGTATGACTAGCTAGGGCTAAGGATGTGTTCCTAGTCTTTTACCGGTTTTGGTGTTTGGTTGGAAAATCGGATTGCTAGTATAGATTATCGTACTATTAAGAGGGGTCTTGTCTAGTAGTTTGAGTCTCATCATGTGTTGATAGCTTAATCTCACTTGCTCTAGCTCACCGTGGCATTATGCTATTATTTGCGAATGTGTTTTACAAATAGTCGAGGCTCATGCGTTTAATCCTTGTAGCATGTGACTATACTTTGCAAATGTGTTTTGTAAATGGTTGAAGTCCATGTTCCTACACCTTGTGGCATGATCTAAGTTTGTAAATGTGTTTTACAAATTGTTAGGATTCATGCATGTTCCCTTGACATGGTCTAAGAATTGCTTGTTGATATTTTGTTGGACTTAGACCATGGTTGTGACTCTCTGAATTTCTTGTGCTTTCTGTGTTGATCTAATGTGTTTGAGATCATGCAATCAGATGGGTTGTGTAGCCCTTTGAATAAGCTTTTAATTGAGTCTAAGATCACTCAATTCCGACATCGGAGTCAAAAGTTATGACCTTTTTACCGAATGTCATTTGTACTAAAAATGGGCTGCGGAGCTACCACCCTTATAAGAGAGGTACTACCGCAAAAAAGTAGTACCGCACCAAGTCTGTAACGGCTAGTTTTTGAACTATTTCATCCCCAACGGCTAATTTTTGTTGGGGGGCTATAAATGCCCACTTGGCCGGTTGAGAGACAACATTTGGCACTCTATTTCACTCTCTTGAGCTAGTGTGAGCCTCTCCTCTCAATTGTGCATGTGTTGCACCTTATGAGCAAGGAGAGAGGTGTCTAGTTGCATGTGTTGCATCTAAAGTTGGATTTCGTATCCATTTGAGTTTGTGCATTCGTTGCACGTGGTGAGAATTAAGTAAGGGGGCTTAGCTTATTACTCTTGGTGTTTGCCGGCACCTAGACGGTGTTGGAAGCGTCGTGTTCGGTGATCTCTTCAAAGAAGAATGTGAAGAGGCCCGACATGTTGTGAAGGTTAGAACTCACCTACCCGGAGCGGGAAAGAGCTACCACTAGTGGTTTGGAGGTGTTTGGCTTAATTCGTGGAGCCGATCCAATTAGTTTGGGCTTACCTCAACGTGGATTAGGAGAGACTGGTAAGTCTCCGAACACCACTAGAAACATCATTGTGTCATTGTGGTTTGTTCTCTTGTGTTTTACTTTGTGCAATTTACATTTCTAGAATTAAATTGTTTACATATCTTTATATAATTGCTTATTATCAATAGTTTTATATTGTTGGTGCACTTAATGAAACTAATTGATTTAGGTCTTAATTGTGCAAAACCGATTTAATTTACCAAAAAGATTTTAAAACTGTCTATTCACCCCTCTAGTCGGTCTCCTCGATTTTACAATAGATGATGCCATTATTGATGTGCCAGCTCCATTGCTAGGAGCATAGATAATAGTGGATGTTTCCACATTAGATACTTTAGAAGAACCTGGTGGGGGTATAGCAAGTAACACTGTGATACTATCAACATGGTTAGATATTTTTTTTCCTCCGCAACGCCATTCATCGCACATTGATAGATTCATGGGAACCAGTGTAGTTATCCCATAAAGCCTAGTTATCTCTGGTGGAATAGATTCATGGGAACCAGTGTAGCAGCTGGCCTGTCTCGAAAGAACACAAATTGCGCCACTTTTGGTTCATCTTCATCATCCTCCGATGTTTCTTTAGGCCAGTCTCAGTGAAGGTTTCATGTCCCAGTTTCTAACACACCCATATTTTGGAAATAGTGCAGAAGAGTTTCATCCCCATGAAACTCTCTCTATTCCTATGAAACTTTTATCATCTCTCTCTTCATCAATACAGTGTCATATCAGCGTATTTAATGTCCATGAAACTCTATAAAACCCCCACTGAAACTGACCTTAGTGTAATCCGATGGATCAACCCCGAGAACAGCCAAGTGATACCTGATGGATATTAGATTTACAACACTCATGAGAAGAAAGAAATAAATATAGTGACATATGAAATCATGTAGATACGGAGAATAGTTCAGAACCACCTAACCACATGTCGCAAAGGGATTTCATTCCACAAAGCAAAAAAAAAAAAAATCTCTCATAGTTTATGGTTTTTAGGCTTAAAATAATTTAAATTTTTTATAAGTTGAATGAAAAATGCATTCCCTTATTTAGACTTAGATTTTTTTGCTTTTAAACTAAAAAAAGACTAAACAAACATGGTCTAAAGCTGCATGAATACGAACACAGCAGCTGCCTCAATCTAGATGGCCGGCCCAGGTTGTGCCCAGGTGAGGCCGAATCCTGACATGTCCCACTTGAAAAAAGCCGAAAGGCCAAACCCAAAGACGGGCTGGGCTGCCTTCGATAAAGGGGCCTGAATGCCGGTTTAGCAAAGTAGAGGCGTAGAGTGTCACTACCATTTTGCCATTGAAAAGTACGTGCCAAATCTGGTAAGAGCTGTCCTTTAAAACGAAAAAAATCTGGAAGGGGTACTTGGTCAATCTGGAAAGATGGGTGAACGATGGGCGCGGGCACGATCGAAAGGGAGGTGGGCTCTGAGCGGTGGTGTGGGAGAGGGAGGAAGAGAGCGGGAGAGGAGGAAGTTGGCGGCGGCGGCGATGGCGAGGGCGACACGGGTGAAGGGGAGGAGGTGGGCGGCGCAGGCGAGGGCACGGTCGGAGGGGAGAAGGAGGGCTCCGAGCGGCGGCATGGGAGAGGGACTAAGAGAGCGGGAGAGGAGCTAGCTGGGGAAGCGGCGATGGCGGCGGTGGAGCAGGCGAAGGGGAGGAGGTGGGTGGCGTGGTGCAGCGCTAGCAAGGGCAGGGTCGAAGGGGAGAAGGAGGGCTTTGAGCGGCGGTATGGGAGTGGGAGTGGAACGAGCCAGGAGCGGCAGCGGTGGCGAGGATGGTGCGAGTGAAGGGAAGGAGGTGGGCGCGCGGCGAGGTGAGGCGGCAGGAGGCGGCGGCGCGAGGCCTCGTGAGGGAAATGGGGGCTAGGGCACGGGGCTTGAGCGCGCGCATGCGAACGGCCTAATCTAGCCCTTAGCGCGATCGGACACCACAAGCATTCAGGATCCCAACGCATTGCCAGAAAGCAACGAGGGGCATTATGCAAATAGGCGAACGCAAAAATTATCGTCGCTGGATTGGCCAGGAGCTCGACGTGATTCTGGAAACCACCAGGGGGTTTTCGCAAAAGCAGCGACGCGGATACTCCCAGGGCCGCCGATCCTTGCCGCTTCGAGAAAGAGAATATAATTTCCTCTAAGTATAATCACATTAACTAATATCTATCGTTAATCAACCATGCTGCATAGTTTCAATCCTTTTATGTTTTTACTTGGCCAATGTGCTAACACCACAAATGCTACATTTGACCTTAACCAATTGCTTTTTTTTTTTCATTTAGGCCTGGAGTATGACCTCGTTGTCAATCCCTAGTTCCCCACTGACACTGAGTCCTTTTTTGAGAGGCCCATTCTTGGCCGAGATCTATGTGGGTGTATCGGAAAGTTGAACTAAAATTTTGATCCATCCACTTGGATGAGTTGAGATTGTAGTCCAACCAAACAAGGTATGAATAGAATCAAGATGTTGTACTGCAGACATAATTTCACTTCAACTTATCTTTGTGTTGGAAAGTAGTTTTTTCCCATTCTGACCATGCAAAGTGCGTTTTACCACTTGGACGGTTCCGCGGCACTCCAATCGAAACGGACATTTTCTTTTCTTTTTTTGCAGATTCCACGATGACACATGAAAATAGATGGCTTATTTATCTACACGTAAAGTACGTTGAAAGAGCAAAGGATCGAATTATTGTCAACTGTCAAAAAGAACAGACAAAACCAGAAGTTCAGTCTTCAGGCCGCGCTGCAGAGGGAGTGTGCTTTGTTCGCAAGTGATCTAGTTCAGCATAGCTCAATTCTCAGTCTGAACATTATCAATGCTCAAATCCATAATGTTTTCTTTGACTTGAAGCACAAACTGTCCAAAACGCAGATTATTAATTTTAATTGTGCTCATTAAGACATGTTCACATTAATACTGCGTTTTCACAAGTAGTAGTGCTGTGCCAATTCAGAAACCAGTTTCCTTGCTCAAGTTTGACATGGCATGCAGCATAGCACCGAAGAAAATGGGACTAGACTCTTCTGATGCTTTTGAAGTGTGATCAGAGTGTCCGCATATTCCTTACCTGTAAGTGGTTTACTTCCATTCACAACTTACTGGAATTTTCACTGCAATCTCCACAAAGAAACTTAGAGAGTCAAATTCCACTCAGAATAGCTTTCTTTCGTGGTAGGATAGTGAAAACTGGGAGTCAAATGCTTGCTCCATCCATCTCGATGCAGTGCAAGAAAAGCACCTGATATTTCAGCGCATGAACTACAGCCTCAGAAGAAGCTATGCGCATCAAGAACGATGCAAAGCGAATATCCAAGGCAAGCCAAAATTCGTCGGAATAAGGATTCTTCTCTCAATCAGTGACCTCCAAAAGCGAAGCTCCCTAGCTAGCTACTGGCGGGCCATAATGCAACCAATCCATCCATCTGTGAGGCCGTAACACAGGAGGACAACCCTTCTTGTCTATGCCCTGGTCAAAGGCATCTATCTGGTTTGGTCAGGAGCCCGGGAAGCCTCCAAGCTAAAGAAAGGAGCGTTGGGGTCATGTTGATGCTTCCTGTCAAGTTAGCATCCGGCAAATCACAAATGCGACATTCTTCTCGAGTTGCATCTCGGCCGCTTTTGCCCGTGCCTCGCCTTACTACTCATGATAATGCATCTGTACCACTGGAAGGAATTCGTGATGCGTGCCATCTTGTCGTCGTCGTCGTCTTTAAAGTAGCCATTTTTTATGTGCATTGTTTCTTCTAACCAGCACGATGTTCTTCTTAATCCAATAATCCTCGTGTGGTTATGGTAACGTAATCATCCTTTCAATAGTCTGATGTGCTCTTTATAGTTTAGACTACCCATTTTTTATGAAGGATTTCCATGCTGCATGACGTGCTTGTTTCTTTTCAGTACGTATATTTTTCAGAGATTCGTGTTCATCCCTACTGCCAGATTCTGAGGTAGTGGAGTCATGTTACGTCAGGTCGGCAGGGTTAATGTGTTCATAGTGTGATCATTGTTAGCTTAAATCAACAAGATAATAACGACTATCCTTTGTACACAAAGGATAAGGATATGCCTCAAGGCTGCATTTTGCAATTCAGCATCAGTTGCTTCTGTGACATGTTCTGGAAAACTTCGTTTCGTCTTAACTCGTCCCCCTTTCAAAGCTCCTCTTTAGCTGTTCCGATTCATTCGGATGATACGTTCAAAGATATTGCACTGTTAGATATATATGCATCTTCAAACACGTGCAATTCGAAGTACCAAAGCAAATCTTTATATGCATTCAGATAAGTCATGCATGTATCATTGAAGATAAGATCGGCCAAGTTATCACTTATCAGATACCACAAATTGCACGACGGTCAATACAAGCAAATTACAAGGCTGTGCAATTACATCAGCTAAAGATATGAGAATATTATTGTTCAGGAATAAAGCTTCTCTTCGTGATCTGATCGTGGTGCTTGGCGAGAAACAAGTGGCCATGAAACGGTTCTCTGACCGGCGGTACTCTGAATGTGTAGAAGATGGCAAAAGAGGATGAAGTCAGGATTCTCAAGAAATCTGCCGGGATAGATTGAGATTCTCATCTGGGATACATGCTATGTAGCACCGACGCTGACACGTCGACACGAAACGACACGACACGATATATGGATACATCGTTTTCCTAAAAATACCGACACAGCAACACGGATATATGTATTTAAATAATAATAATAATAATAATATATTATCATTTTTCATTTTCTATGTGTTTGTCAAACCAAAATAGCATAAGGTATAAACATGATTCCACAATGGAGCCATGATGTTGGTGTTTTGCTTCTCTAACGGAGAACTTGAATCACTGGTTGCCATTTTCTAGACCTAAGAGTGGAAGGAAAAGAACAAGAAGTTAAGAACTCATCCAATCTAACTCAGAGAAGAACTCAAGAGAGAATGGATGGTAAGAGGACTGAGAAGTGAGAACCACTCACTGGCGAGGAGAGGAGGTCGAAGGAGCCAAGGAGGTCGCTGCATCGCGGCCGATCACTGCGTTTGGACTCTGAATCGAGGGCAACGAGGGAGCAAGTCTGTGAGGCAGCACGAGTCTAGAGATCGAGGGGTGGTCGGTGTGACTAGGGCTACCCTTTAGTTGGCTTAGGTGGGTCGGGCCGTGTCAGCAATAGCAATGAGTCACATCCGTGTTGAAGAAATGTTGATGCAGTGTCGAACATTAAAATAATTTATTTTGGTCATGTAATTGGCCGATACTTGAGCGACACGTATTGACGGGGTGTCACTGTCGTATCCGTGTCAGACACAGTAAACAACACCGATACGGCACATCACCCACGTGTCGGTGCTACATAGGATACATGTCGATTTTTAATATCTAGCATATCGGATCATGATCACATCGGTGCCATGCTGATTTTGATCTGCTGAAAATTGCAACGCCGAAGGGTCGAGCCGACTGTAAAGGTGTTTCGTGCCAGATTGTTGCCGAAATTGTGAAAGCTTTAAGGCCACTTCAGAAGTACAAAAGGTTAAATAGATACGTGCTTCAACCCACCGATTGATCTGTCACGCGTGAGGATACTGTTCACCAGTAGTCAGAAAATAGAGATAAGAATAGCTAGTTTTGTTAGTTGGGTTCACTTCTTTAGAGATATATTCCATCTAATAGAGATGAGTTATTTAAAATAGAGATTGTTTCTTAGGGGTTAAGACGGGTTGTCTCTATAAAAGGGATAGCATGTATTTATTATCAATCAAGTAAGAAAAATAAATTAATCTAATCTTCCGTTTAAGGTACTATCATGCTAATCTATAATTTAATCTCTCATCTCACCAAGTACGTTGTGGCCACCGCGACGTTGCCAGGGTTGCTGCATTGCCTGCCGTAGCAACTGGTGAATTTGTCGCAACCACGCATGAAGGCAATAATCTTCATGGACTTATGTCGCCATCGCAACCTCTCGTCAACATGGAGTCACCTAGGGCTTTAGTCATGGCTGCCGCCATAGCTCGAGGACGAGCTGTTGTTGAAGGGGGGAGAAGTTGGCACGTGCTGGGATAATAGCATGTATGGTACTGTAGCACCATGCACTATTCATTCTGGGCCCGCGAGTACATTAGTAGTTATGAAATAGAGATAAGAATAGTTAGCTTGCTTGTTAGTTGGGTTCATTTCTTTAGAGCTATATTTCATCTAATAGAGATAGATTTTCTTAAAAATATAGATTATTTTTTAGAGGTCAAGTCGGGTCGTTCTTATAAAAGGGTATAAATGGGATAGCATGTATTCATTATCAATCAAACAAGAAAGATAAATTAATCTAGTCTTCATTCGAAGGTTCTATCATCCCAGTTTATAGTCTAATATCTCATCCCACCAAGCCGATGCTGTCCGATCTTCTTTTTTGCGGTGTTTACCCTATTATGAACAAAGGTTTGTGACATGATCTGTTTTTGTTGTCAAACATGAGAAATTTCACATTTTTAGTTTGAGTAGTGCTCTTGTCAGTGGCAGATGAACCACCGTGTCTGAAGTTTCTGCCATGTCCATTTTGAAACGTATAAACAAACTCTGCATTGGCATGTACATGTCCCTACATCTTACACATATTAATATTCAGTATGCATCTGACAAGGCATTAAAATGTGGAACAGTACTCGAAATATTATCTCACCTACATTCTGACAGAGGCAACTAACTACTTTGTTAAAATATGCGTTTTGGCCATACTACTTCCCAGCGTTGCTGAGTCTCCTTTCAAGCATGAATTGTATGATCACACATTATGTTGGCCTGCTTGCACGCAATCAGTTGCCACTATGATGGGGTTGGTGAGGCAATGATAGGCGCGCTGCGTGAGCTCCGATTTACAAGCTGCAGAAGAAACGTACTCGAGGCAAGAGCG
Organism: Ampelocalamus luodianensis; assembly: GCA_036346255.1. NCBI lineage: Eukaryota > Viridiplantae > Streptophyta > Magnoliopsida > Poales > Poaceae > Ampelocalamus > Ampelocalamus luodianensis. Next base: position 15,728,921 of record CM070622.1, on the reverse strand, counting down.
CAATGAGCGAGAATGATGCATCCAGCAGCGATCGACCAGTTTGTCTGATGTTAGTGTAGCAGCAGACTAGCAGTAGCGCTGCTTTTGCCCTGCAGCTTCCTCACCTGTTGCATTGGGAATCATGTGATGGCCTCAGGGCGCAAGGCATCTCTCCATCATGGGGGCATCGGGAAGAGGCCAAAGATTCTGTTCTGTTCTTGCGAGAGGCTAATATAATCTAGCCGCTAATTGATGATTGTGCTTAGAGAATCGCCGGCCAAAGCCGGGCTCCATTTAGCCTGAACCTTCCCAAAGCAGAGATGAAAAACGAAAAAGGACAGCTATTTTGTTCGCTTCATGATGCCTGCAAAGTGCAAAGCACCAGGCAAGCAGACAATGATTTGCTCTTGGACCCTTTTCCGGTTTCCTTGATGCAACACCATCAGTGACGTAGATAGAGGACGGCAAACGAGTTAAAAATAGTATCCGGCTTTGTTAAGTAGTACTAATCACTAGCAATGATATACATGGAGAGAAAGATCACATCGTGGTAGTATTATTTTTCTGCTACACGTTTGCTTTCCGACACCGCTACAACGATCCAAGTTGGGTATTGGACGTTTTTTTTTCTTCTTCTCCTTGAGTACGTACAAGTTACTACAGCGTACACGACATCTACTCTGCAGCTAGCTGGTTTGATTAGAGTGGATTAATTAACATAACTGCGTGAGTGTTAGCTACTAGCTTGTAGCTTGTAGCTACCTAGCGCTGACGAAGGCCTTGATGTGGGCAAGCATCTCCTGCGTCCGCGGCTGGGACAGGTGGTAGTTGTGGAGCACCTGGAACGCATGGCCGACGCCGCCGTACATGGCCTGCTCCACGCTCTTGCTGGCCTTGCGCATGGCCTTGCAGAGCTCCAGGTTCCGGTCGCGCAAGATGTCCGCCTCCGAGATGCACACGAGGACGGGGAAGCGGCAGGGTCTCCAGCCGCGGCGCGCCCGGGACAGCGGGTTGCACCAGGGGTTGTCGCGGCTGGCGCCGGCGGGGAGCGCCATGCGCCAGTAGCAGTCCGAGGTTGAGAGCGTCAGCGCCGACTGCGGTGGCTGCGGCATGGTCCTCTCGGACGCCGTGCTGGCTTCCCCGCCGAAGAAGGGCTGGATCAAGATGGCTCCCCTGATGGAGAGGGGAGTCAGCGCGCCGAGGAGGCCGAGCCGCGCGGCGACGTGGAAGGCGATGGCGGCGCCCGCGCTGTCGCCCATGAGGAACACGCGGTCGAAGCTGCAGCGGCTGCGCCACCAGGAGAGCTCGTCGGAGGTGGAGCAGCTCGCCTGCTGCCGCAGCCACCGCACCGCCGCGAGCCCGTCGTCGAACGCGGCCGGGAGGCGGTTCTCGGGGGCAAGGCGGTAGTCCACGGACATCACGGCGCAGCCCGCCCGCACGGCGAGCTGGGCGAGGAACTCGTGGTAGCAGCTCCACGCGGCGGAGCCGACGCAGAACCCCCCGCCGTGGAAGTACACCACCACGGGGACCCTCCCACCAGCGGCCGGCGCGTACAGCCGCGCCCACACCCCCGTGGCACCGTCCACCACCACGTCACGCGCGACGACGCCCGGCGAGGCCGTCGTGCCCCACGTGCACGGGACGTCGGGGATCGCCGGGAGGCGCTCCACGTACCCATCCTTGTGCACCCTGATGAGCCCGTGGATCTCCTCGACCACGGCGCCATGACCACCATGCCCACCCCCGCCGGGCTGGTCGTTCTTGCCGACCTGCTGGAAGCTGACCCTCGGCTCGCCGACGTGCAGTGCCCCCATCCTCCGCCTCCTCATGCAAAGCCCGCGCCGACTTTCTTCACCGGCACGGCAGGCAGGCGCGAAAGTACCACTCTTTGGATGTGCGCTGTGTCGTGTCCCGGGAGCCGGCGCCGGACACAATTATGCAGCCTTGTCCGGGGGAGCTCGGCCGGCGCTGGGTTTTATAGCGGGGAGGGGGTGGTGGGACAGGGGTCGGTGGAAATAAATCCCATGAGACATAACCTTTGTTTAGACATCTTTTAAATCATGATACAGAGGTGATTGATTTATTTCATCATATATCATGATATTAAAAAAGATAATTAATTATTTGTTACTGTCTAAAGATGAATTTTAGAATTTATCATTACATCACCTCAATGGCAAAAGTGGGCTCGCCAAGTGAAGGTGAGTGATTCACGCGCATGGCGAGGCACAAAATCCATTCATGCGTGACTCCACCAAAGTCCACCATGTCGGATTTGGTGGACACTTGGAACCCATGGTCATCTCGTCTCTAGGTCTATTCGTTCGTGCTATTGTCAAGAGTTTTAGCACGTTGCGGACTAACAGTGCACCCGTGTGTTTTATATCTAATCGTGGCTCATATGATTGTGTTATGAGAAGGTTTTCATGCTATCCCGAACCGATGATAATCTCAATGAAGCATAACACATCAGGGGAGTCACCTCGGACCTTCGACGAGGCGTCAATCCACCCCGAGTAGGTTCAGGATCCAACCACGGACATGTAGCGCCGCAACGTGTAGCTTCGACATTGCCGTTGACTCTAGCGTTGATTGATGGACGGACGTGTGGGCGGTGGTTGTAGAGGATCCAGCACTTGGTCATCTACAGGGCAAGTGGATGTGGGTGGGGCTGTGGTCTCGTGGGTGCCTTTTGGCTTCCAATCGGCTGCCTTCCTAGCAAACCAAGTGGAAGAAAATCGTCTTTTTTTCCTTTCCATGCGCGGTACACGGAGCCGCGCTGTAAAACACCAACAAATCTTTTCTGGAGCGAAATTACATAAAAAATAACATGATAATTTTACACAGGTTCAAGTCTTCTTATGAGAGAATAATAACTCTACTCATGTGTTTGCTCTATTGATTATGTTTACAATAAGAAATCACTAAAGTTAAGGCTTAATCTTCTTGTCTCTCGCTTCTTGTCTGTCCCTTCTTCTGTCCACCGACTTTACTCCTTATATAGCGTATGAAGGGGTGACAGTTATTTACGTCAAGAGACACCTTGTCGTTTGATGCAATGCACACATTTAATGGAAGTTATTATCAGAAACGCATCTCTCACGTAGCATTGCGGTTATGTTAGAGACATGTTTAATACGTGCAGTTATCTTAAAAATAACGACATATATTAACTATTACGTGTATTAAACACATCACACAAATGTTCCTAATCGATTGGGGCTGCATGTCGTGAGACTTTATCGTCCATAGGGTAGTCGAGATGACCTAGTCGTAGTAAGACTTACGGCCATGAGGTAATCGTAGTAGAACTTACAATCAATAGGTGGTCGAGAAGAATTTACGACCATATAATGTGATTGTAGTAGAACTTACAATCAATATGTGGTCATAGAAGAACTTACGACTATATAGGATGGTCGTAAAATAGCTTACGACCATTAGGTGTGTATGATCTTCCTCATTGTTAATAATATTAAGAAGTACCTTTGAAAGTTATATAAAATATATTATTATCTATAAATATAGATAAATTACGTAATTAATAGAGGATTATTAGATCTCGTTACCTGCCTACCTGGTCAAGAATGTAATAGCTTTCCAGAGTGCAACCGACTTGTGCTGCTAGCTTGTGCAATGCAGGATGAATGCCACAAAACAGCACACGTTTGTGAAACATGGACCTGGGTGGAAAGGAAACTGGCAAACATGGCTACGTAAGTACGTAGTCTTATTTGTATGCTTTCAGTAGTGTTCACCTTAATTAGTGATACCATGTTTTTTTTTTTGAAAAAGAAAAAAATCCTGCTTTTGATTGAAAGCAAATAAAAGGTTAGTGATACCATGTATGATCTCCCCTATCAATCCAACCGATTGACAAATACTGTTTTTTTGTTTGTTCTCCCGCCGACCCACACCCCAACACAGACGAATAGACGATGAGTTATGTAGATCGACTAGCTTAATGACAGTACATCCGCCCACCCTGTGATAAACTAAGTTAAGGTAGCCATCATCTCAGTCCATGTATGTATTTTAATTCTCTTAGGTTAGTGTTCTTAAGGGAGTAGAAACCGGCCTAACTTTGAGTTGACGCCCCTTCAAAGTCCAAATCAAGCTTCCTTCCTTAATTCTTCTCCAACTCTCAACACTTGAAGAAGAAAAAAACACAATCCAAACAAGATGCAAACGCGCACACCACTGCCCACGCACACCATATACGCATGAGTGCGTTTCCTTGGTGCATGTTTAGACAGACGGAGGGCGGGAATAGCTCGTGTATATGTAATAGGTGGACAGCAGGATTTTAGCTATTTTAAGTGGAGCTGTACATTCACAATGGTGATTCCAATAAAATGAAATAAATATAAATATAATCGTTTATGCAGGTAGGCACGGGATCTATTATCATCGCTGTTGGCACATCGACGGCGACGTCACGAGTTCCCATTCCCACACGCGCGTGCACTATACACGAGCTCGATCGCTATCTTTTCGTCGTCCCTTTAGTGTATCTTCAATAGTCGTCACGTCAGCCGTCTCTTACCTGTCATGTCACTCAAAATTCTAGTTGAAGGAGAAGGTATATAAAGAGAGAGAATATATCGTCTCTTATATAAGAGACAAACTGGACACACAAACTATCACAAATAGTGAGTATGTAAAGAGAAAAGTTGTGTTAAAAATGAATAATTTTATAAATAAATTATTAAATATATTATCTCTAAAATTATCTGCAGATAAGTTAAAACCTTTAAAAACAATCCTAAAAGATAAACCATCGTAAATACGCTTAGACGGCTCGTCGGCTCAGCGCCCGCGCGCCCCTCTTTAGTTCGGTGTCGCATCAGAAAGGCACGCAACACACGCGACACGGAAAGGCTACGTACGTGGATGTATCATCGGTGCCCTCGGGCTTGGTTCACCAACCAAAACCAAAGTGGCACACAGGCAGCACGTACGCTTCGCTTTGGACACCGACTTTTCTTCGTCCAGGCGAAAAGAAGATCGTCCTTAAGCTTTCGCAGTGGCCTCGCCGTCGGCGTTATCTGCTTTCTGTGGCAACGTGACAACTTTGTGAATATGTAGGACGCAACCCCAAAACAAAATGTCAGAAGGAGGTGGTGCGCTTCACTGTACGTGCCGAACTGACTGGTCGCAATCAACAAAAGTTGTGCCTTGAAATAGTCCTCACGCGGTGCCGTTGATCAGTCTGTTGTTACTACTGGGGAAGTTTTGCCACCTCTCGCTGAGGGCATCCACGGTATTGCAGAAAAGTGATTTTTTAAATAAACTAATTTTTTTATTTATCATTTTACATAAATAACCTATGTTTTATTTCTCTTACAAAAATAATCCTCAGTCGCTGACCCACCAGTCGAGAACTTTTTTTATTATTTAATCTTTTTTTAATTTTATTTTAAAATTAACCCCTCATAAACTTTATTTGTAATTCTGACACCTTTGATCACGCCACCACCCGTGGCGTGACAAAAGAACACTGTCAAGCCACAGGATAAGTCCCCAAAATCACACTTTTTGTCACGCCACTGGTGGTGGCGTGACAAACATCATCGCCACGCCACCACCGATGGCGTGACAAGACTTTGACCAGAAATGGGCTGGCGTGATAGTGTTGTTTTGTCACACCACGGGTGGTGGCGTGACCAAAGGAGTCAGAATTGGAAATAAAGTTCACGATGGGTTAACTTTAAAATAAAATTAAATAAAGGATTAAATAAAAAAATCACCAGTCGATTATGCTCAATCGCATGGTGGACCAGCAACTAACTAACGTAGGAGGCTCAGTCGCACGACAGAACCGTAACTGAGGCTTTGGTCAGCCACGTGTCTCAGTCGTGAGCTGGTGGCGCGATTGAGACCTGTGCCGAGCACAATCACCAGCCCAGAACGCAACTAAGTACAGTCGTGTTCCCAACCGCCGACAAAAGGCTATTTTTTAAGAAATAATTTAAATAAACTTAGCTTTAATTTTATAAAATTAAATGGTTGGAATAGTTGTTTGTGAATAATTGTTAGTGGTAAAAAAACTGGAGTTTGCTGACTGCAATTGTTTGTAAATAAATCATATGTTAATTGTTTTACGTGGATGAACCCCTTTTAAGTTTTTACACAAAGAACTCAAAAATTGGTGAAATATTTTGTAAGCATTGGTTCGAACGAGATGAGAATAGAGCAATGAAGATGAGATTGCAAGCTCGACATAACATTTAACCATGGAGGTATCAATTACATGACACGTAGGGTTTGGTTAGGTGCATATGTTTGCCTGGCTATTCCTATGTTACAAATGGCTACATATACGAACCTTTGACCCGAACTACAACTACAATACAAACACGTCTTTTGGTAAGGAAAATACTTGATGGATAGAAATCAACCCAAGCTACATACGTCCTACGACCCCTTGCTAGCGCGGACCTCCCAATACTCGGCTATAAGGTCCTTTTCGGGTCTATCCTCATCCAAAATAATCTTCGGTGCAATAGGAGTGTCAGTGACATCAGGGACCATTGGGGCCTTTCCCTCGTGTTTCCCGTTCCCGGTTGTGGGAGGTCTCCAACAGGTAAACACCTCGGAGTCAACTGCATAGATCAACATGTATTTCTGCAGAATGAATGTCTTATTGTACTTCTCCAGGTCGTCGATCTATTGAAAGAAGTAGCAACACTCCGACGGTTGCCATGCACGGATAAAGTCAGCGATATTTAAAATGCAACACGCAATGTGAAATATCGATGTATGGCATTAACTTACACGGCAATATCCGCACATGTATTAAGCCCTTGCGGCGATACTAGGATGTGTAGATTGAATGATCCTTGCGGGATTACAGCAATAGCACTACGGACGTGGAAACTCTTGTGCTACAGGAGCATCCTTGCAAGAACAATCAAGGTATGTCCATGTTCGTGCCTTCTTTGTAGCCCATTTTCACTTCCAGAGCATCGACCCGTAGTCCTCCATCCCCAAACTAGGCAATGTGACCTCCTATACCTCTCTCTTCATGTACGTCTTTTCTCCCTTCCCTCTCCATGTTTTCCAAACTAACTCGAGTGGAGTCTTGCATGTAGTGCTGGAGTATTCCTCATGTTTATAGGAGGTTAGGGTGTAGCATTTGTAACATCCCAAAGTTCTGTTACCAAAATAAAATAAATAAAGATATTATTTTATTGGATTTTCTAGTTGTCAAATAATTCTATTGATTTTCTGGAATTTAAAACAAGTTTTCTTTGTTAAAAGAAAACAAAATCAATTATTTAATTTCGTGGTTTCAAAGCCAAAAAGAAAATTTATTGAGTTTTATGAGTTTTTATGGGATTTGAAGTGAAAAATAAATTTTAAGTAATTTCTGGAATTTTTGGGAATTTTAAAAGCTTTTTACTATTTATTTTAAAACAAAAATAATTACTGTACAAAAATAAAAACTAAATTTAAATTGGAATTATTTTTATTAAGTGAAAAATAATTCAAGGCATTTTTGTGAATGTTTCTACAATTTTTGGACGCTATTTGCTATTTTCTAAAAATCAATTTGATTTATTGATTTTTTTTTAAATCCGAAAATCAAGAAAAACTGTTCGGACCTCCCGTACCTCATGAACAGTAACTATGTATAGTGACAATTTCTTTTTATTTTTATTTTTTTTTCTCGCTGAATATCTATTTAACTTTGAAAATTCATATCTAATTCATTTCAACTCCAAATCAAATGAAACCAGTTTTGATATTTTTTATTTTAAATTAATTTTATTTTAAAATAGGTTTCAAACTTGTTTAGTGCATATAAAATATAGTTTTGAAAATTGATCCTTAAACTGAATTGTTTTCACACTACGAAATGCTTTTAATTTGGAAAATTCATATAAAATGTTTCTGAACTCCAAATGAGTTGAACCAAATTATTTTGGTCCTATAATTTTATTCTCTATTTTATCCTTCAAACATCTCGACCGAACTCCGCAAGCGATGCCAGGCGAACATTCCCGTTCATTTGATGAGTTCATCCGAGATGGGTTGATCCTATTCACCTATTTAAAATCTGAGCCTCAATTCAAATCCTTGTTCTAAATATATTTGATTTATTACTAAATCTTTATTCCAAAAATAATAAAATAATATATATATTTAAAAAAATTCAAACTTCCCGTTGGTCACCCATCCCAACTCTGCCACAAGCCCAACACACTTAACTTTCAAAAACTTCCCAAAGCACTACCACCTTTCCTTCTTTCTTTCATTACTCTAACCCCCCTCTCATTCCTTTATGCTTTCCTTCCCATCCCTTTCTTCCCCAACAATTTTTGTCCAGAACGTGTGCAGCAGCACAACCTCCATTAACGCCCACACAGAAGCTTCCTAATCCCACGATTTTCTTCACGATTTCTCCCGGAATCTTAGGCATTCAAACCACCTCATCTAAACTCCCCCATTCCACCCACCTCCCCCCTTTCTTGCGCACGCATTCGCTTCGGTTCGCAACGGCCGCCACGCTCACCACGCACGCCGATCTCTCCACGGTCCACCTCCACCCTATATAAGAGAGCCCAGGTGCCTCTCATCTCCTTATTCATCCCCGAAAATCTTAGTTCCTCCTCCCTTTATCCTCTCCACAATCGGTTTTTCCGTCAGAGGATCTAACGCCGCTCATCGGCAATTTCGCCACCTACGGTGGAGCCCCGCCACCATCGACCACACCAGCCGCCTCGCGACGTTCTACGCGGTGCTCCTCGCCGCCGGAACCACGGAGCATCGCCGCCACCGCGTGAGACCGCGGCGCCGCGCGCCGTCACCGGTCACCGTTCGCGCACCGCCACCTCCTACGGCCTCGTTGCAGGTGAGCAATCCATTTTTGTCGCTTGCCGGTCACCTCTTCCCTTCCTTTGGCCGGCGCTGTCATCCTTTCTTTTACTTCCATGCGTGCTGTTCGTTGAGGAAGATAATGAACAGTGCTCAATTATCTAGTCATCATGGCTTCAACTTTGTACATACACATTTTAATCCTTTCAAAAAAAATTCTCTCTCATAAAAACTCTGAATCCATTGATTCTTCCTCCTAAATTCATCTAAATTCATCTACTATTTTTAGTATTTATTTTGTAATTTTTAGATTTTATTTAATATCTGTTAATTATTCGGTCCTTTTTCCGTCGTCGCCTTTCTCTCGCCATCGCCAATCTTGCGCGTTTTCCCAACCAAGGTGAGCGTTGCGTCCCCATGGTTCCTCCTTAATTTCGCCACGACCTCACCCGCTAACTCCTCTCCGTTTGCCCGGAACGACGATGTCAACCCGAAGGTCGTCTCTGTCGCGTTCCGCCACTATCCGATGTCTCCCGGCCGAACCGTCTGCGGCGTTGGGTTCGCCTCGACATGTTCTACATCGTACATCCTCACCATGTCCATAAAACTCTTTCCTTCATCCCATGCAATCCGAAATACAATTTCTAGTGAATAGTATTTTCGGAATTCTATCATTTCATGTGATTTTCAACCTTCCGGAATTTCGTTCTCCCTCATACGAACTCCGATTCAGTCGATTCAACTTCCTATATTCATATAAAATAAATACCTTCCTCCCAGTATTTATTTTGGATTTTATTTGGATTTTATTTGAGTATTATTTGAATTCGGATCGTTTGCGCGTATAGATTTCGACGACTTCGGACGACCGGATTTCGACGCCAACGAGTAATCAAGCAAGGCAAGTTACATTCTTGATCATATTGCACCTATTATTTAAAATTATTTAAATTCTGTTTCAAATTATTACTGCATGCTTATTTATACTCAGTAACTTAAATCCCTGTTTTAAATTTATAGCTATGCCTAAATTCCTTTGTATGGCCAATTTTGATATCGAATCAAACATATTGTCACCCTAGATAAAAAAAAACTAGTTGATACAATAGTATGGACTAGAATCATTTGGAAAATATTGTGCTTAGCCATGCTTATAGATCACATATGTTTCATTTGGGGAATTTCAGCCAAAAGTTAAATGTTGTTTAAATTGTACCCTTGGCATTGGTGTGTCATGGGAGTTTTACAACTGCTTGAAAAATAAAATAAAATGATGGTTTGGACTTGGGCGAAATGTTGTCCAGTGGTGCAGTTTATGCACCGCTCAACCGGCAGGTTGAGGCCCGGGTCTGTTAGTTGTCGCCAGTCAATTAAGGACCGGTCTTGAGCCGCATCTTGCTAAGCCATATCGCACTACCACATGTCCGTATGGGCAGGACTGATCGATTAATTTGCAAAGTTCCATCATGGTCGTTCTGTGATGCGGTGGATGGTCTTTCATGACCTTTGTTAGTCCCACTTGGCGCAAGAGGGGCCCGAACCTCGCAGACGGTAGTCCAAAGGGGTGAAACCTTAGCGAGGAGGACTATGGTGGAATGGCGTATTGTAAAGGCCTTGACACGTACTCTAGACTGCTTACCTAAGGTAGTGAGCGGTGGTATCGACGGATGCCAAACAACTAGAGAATTCATGTCTTGTGGGTAAAGTTGTACAACCTCTGCAGAGTGTAAAACTATTCGAATAGCCGTGTCCACGGTCATGGACATGCTGGCAAAGCCACTCAAAGTTAGACTTCGATTTTAAATCTTTTGTAAAACAGTTTTGACATGGATAGGTGTCCATGAGAAAAGTTATGGGTTGCAGCCCCGGGTTGGTGCCCGTGTTTATGTTGGTGTTAGGTTGGTGCCTGCACTATTGTTATCAATTCAAGATCAATTTTAGATTTTATAAAACTTGAGCTTTTGAACTTAGTATGGTATTTAACGTCAAATGCTGTTTTTGCACAAATAACCCTATAAGCCTTTCTATTATTACATCCATTTATGCATGTCATTTTGTTAATTGACGGGTGTAACTTGCGAGCACGGAAGTTGTGCTCATTCTTGCTTAATGCAAACAAATTTCAGAGGAGAAGGACTTCACTTCAGTGTGGATCATGACGACTAGGCCGCTACCCGACCGATTGCTGTGGCGCATTGTCGGACCCTACTACTTCTTCATCGTCTTCCGCTGTGTTTATTTAATGTTGCCCTGTAAGGCTATCTTGTAATCAACCTTGTTGTTATTTAATAACTTTTAACGTTTGTGGTTGTGTTATCACATTTGTTTACTGTGTGAGCTAGCCAGTGATCATGGGACTAGTTCAGTTATACACAGAAGATCTGAGATGTTAATCTCGGTTCTTACAGCATTGAGGGAGTAAATTGTGGTGAATGGAAGTCACTCGTGTTCGCCAGAAGGAATTTTTAGGTACATCATGTTGGTGATATACCCTAGAGGCAATCGTAGAGATGATTGTATCACATCTATGTTTATGAGTTATAGAATAAATGTTATTATGTTCCTTAGATGAATTATTATTTATAAAGATTAACAAGTACATGACTTGTTGGTGAAGCTCTTTAACTTATGTGATGTCATTCAAAATGTGTCCCTGGTCAGATGTCACTGGTCGGAATACTAGTGACTTATCGACCAACACATGTATTGATAGATGACTATGTTTCACCGGTCATATATATGAGGATATCGAATCAATAATATGAACACATGTTAGAGAACATGGTGTTGGATTGACCCACCTTAAGATACTATTGAGATTGTTATAATTTTATATATCATCAGTTGGTCTCAAGCAATGATGATGTATGATCCTTAGACCTGAGATCAACATGATTTTCTACATATGTAATAGTATACTTAGGGGTTGCTAAACGCTACTCTGTAACTGAGTAGTTATAAAGGTAGCTTTTGGGTATGCTATGAAATATACGGAGGGATGTGACTGCTCGGGTATGGGATTTGCCACTCCTAACATAACAGGAGAGATATCTCTGGACCCTTCGATGTGGTCGGATAAAGAAAGTGCATGATCGTGCCACTAGTGGTTGAAGAGTCGACCACATGAAGTTATATGTCACTTGATCGAGAAAGTATTGAACAGTCCATGGATGATAAAATATCTCACCTAAAATTCAACCAGATATCGTGAGGCAATGGGAGAATACGCATGTAGGTCATTTAGTCCGACCAGATACGAACTGGTCGTATAAAGATACGGACTAGTAGTAAACTAGTTGGACATGATCACTAACTGTTCATAAGGAGTTACGAACTGATCATAATAAAATATGAACTGGTTGTATGGAGATACAAGCTAGTCATAAGTAATAAGGACTTGATCGCAGATCATACTGCATAAGGTTCGTCCGATATAATATTTATGTGTGTTCAGAAATTGTTATGTCCTGCTAGGAACCGCTAACAACTCGTGGTCGAAAAGGGTTTCTGAGTCACAACCGATTACGCATGAACCTACATGCTCGTACGTACACTTAACGGGTTAGAACAAACGAGTTCGGAAAGGATCCATTATGGGCTCTTTATAAGGGAATTAGGAACGGCAATCGTGCCCGATTACCCGCATGCCCGCGGGCGAATACCCTAATGGAGGCAGGTATGAGCGTCTTTCTTTGCCCATGGGTATAGAAACGGGCACAATTCCATGCCCATCGGGTAAACGGACGTGGGCATGGGTAAGCTCCACCCATGCCCGCTTCGTCCGATTACCCACAACCTACACTAATAGGTGGGGCCCACTATATAAAACCCTAGTCACTCAGTCGATCTCGCTCCAAGTCAGGCTCCCAGCTCGCAGCCTCCCACTTCCCAGCCACCAGAAGCCCCATTCGGCCATCCCCACACGCTCTTCCTCACTCTTCCAGTCTTTCTCACGCGCCCCCATCCCCACACGCTCTTCCAGATCTTCCTCCCCCAGTCCCCTCCCAGCCAACCGCCGCCCCCATCACCCGTCCTCCTCCCGGCCAGCTGCTGCCCCTGTTCTCCTCCTGGCCAACCGCCCAAGAACTCCAGATCCGCCGCCCCCGTCCGGAACTCCAGATCCGGCCAGCCGCCCAAGAACTCCTCATATTTGTTCCGTCGACTTGGAGGTAAGTAAGGTCATAAATTTTCTTGTATACTGCAATATCTTTCTGTACATACTACATACAAACTCAGGTGCATGAAGTTCATTACATTCCTCTGTAGAAAGTCCTTGGTTCTCAAGTTTTTCTGGCTTGGGATTGAGATGTGAGAGGGAGGGTGAATGATTATGATGTCTGCATCACACACACACACACACGAGGGCTATGAAGTCGGGAGTGGAGATGCATCATACATTCATACTGTTGGTCTTTTTTGTGCCTAAGATTTACTTGAAGGCTTGTGAATTGTGACACAAAATCGAATTGGACATTGCACATTGAGTCAACTTGAGTTCTGCATGGAATGCCTTTTTTTTTTTTGCTTCATTCACTCTTAAGTCTTCAGCCAATAGTTGACTAGTTTTTGGTAAGAATGGCAGGTCCCATTTAACTGATGACAGGTCCTATTTTACATATGCACATGTCATTTTAGTTGTGCATTTAACATCTCGGCTGGGCATTTATCATTGAACTCCCTATGTAAATGTCAGGTACTACGACTTCTCTGGAGCTTGTAATTACTACCTAAACTAACCTCTGACTCTGATGTTCTCAATCAAGTTTGTAGAGCTGTTTTTTTAACTTTGGTAATTATTTGGTGTGATGAGCAATGCCTAACTGTAATTTCATATATGATATTTAAAGGTGCAAGAAAGGTTCGAGGTTAACATAAAGGAGTTGCCTGAGGAGATTGACACTTCGACATACAGTAAGTATTGTTTCCTTCTTATTCTAGATCAAGTGATAAAGTAGCATATTTTAATGCCCACATTGTATCATCTCGTGATTTATTCTAAGAACTGATTTGTTGTTGTGTTACAAATTATAATTTCCAGTGCCATCTTGAAGATCCAAGTGAGCTGCTCCACATTACATTCGAACTGGAAATTAGGAGGGTTTGCTTCAGATACAGCATCTATAATTAATCAACAGTTTAGGTGGTTTGTGCTACTGTGTACTCAATGTTTTGTTACAGCACTTAAGTGGTATGAGGGTCATGCACCTATTAGAAATGTTGGCGTCTATGAGTGTCAATTTCTGCTTTTGTTCCATCTAATCAAATTTCTTTGGAAACTTTTATGGCTTATGCAATTTAAAAAAGCTTAAAATAGCCTCTGCTCCAGTAAGAATCACTAACTGATAAAGCTTGAGCCTTAAAAAAAATCTTCATGTAGCACTAGGGATGCACATCCTTTCCTTTGCCATTACACTAATTATAGGTATGCAACTAGTGATGTAACAAATAGCTTCGAGATGACCTTAAAGGTACGCAACTAGTGATGTAAATATTTCAAATTTTTTATGTGATTGGAAGCTAGTGATACAATGCAATGTTTACTTTTCAGGTGAAGGAGGAGTTGAGGATTTATGAACATGCCTTGAAGACATTGAAGAGGAGCTTAAAGATTGTTGTTCAATCTCGATTATCAACTCTGATTAGCTATTTGTTGAATTGTTGAAATTGAACCATTTTCATATGTTCTACTCTTGTTGCAAACTTAATTTGTTTGTGTGAGGAACTATGTCAGTTTATACTTTTATTTTATTTGTTGAACTTGATTTGTTGTCTTGTCGAACTTGATGTGTGGATTGTGATGAACTTTATTAATTGTTGAATGTGTGATGCACTATTGATGTGTGAATTGTGATGAACTTGATGTATGCATTGTTTATGTGTGACGATCATGCCCGCAGACGATGGATACCCACGGGCGGCGATGCATTGTTCGCGGATAAACGGGTATGCCCGCAGGCGACGGGTACCTGTGGGCGACGGGCATGGGCGAGGTTCTTCGCCCGTCGTCCTTTGCGGGCATGCCCGTGGGGGAAAATCGGGGTTGCGGGCATGGGTATAGGCGAGCACTACCCATACCTGTTGCGCCCGATTGCCATCCCTAAAGAGGATGCATGGGGCTGTTAGGATGTACGTGAGTTGCTCCACCAAAACCCTAGTCGCAATCTTCTCAAAGGCCTTACCGTACGCGTTGGTGCTAGCACACAGGCGTACGACGTTCCACCCCTAGACATGTGAATACTGTAGAGGTGCTGATGCGGTTGCTGCTGCACTAATCGAGGATGATTCACGGCCTACGCAAGAAACATCATAGGTTGCTGGAGGAAACAATCGGTACCGAGAACGTTGGACGATCGACTACAACCACTTCATCGACCTGCTCGATGTTGGATTACGCTGCTCTAACTCTTCTTTCACTGCACTGCATGTCTAGTGGTAACGATCTATGATCTTTTGCTTGCATGATTTTTTGGTTTATGTGATTTTTTTTTTGAATTGTAAGCTAGTGTAGCCTACCCGTATCCCTCTATACCATAGCTTAGAGAATTGTCAATTCACAGGGGGAAGCTGGTGCGTGTTGTCAACTAAGATTGAAAAGCTTGAACTAGGGTCTGGTCATTTCAGTCTGAAAAGTAGATGGTAGAGGATGTGTGAGGTGAGTGGCGTGTACTACTGCAGGTACTCCTGGTACGATGTTGGGTCATAGGAAGTATCCTCCTCGACTGCATCCTTCAAGGCCCCCTCCCACTGTGCAATCCAAGGAGTCTCTTCTAGTTGGTACGCCTGCCCTGTGCCCTCTTCTAGGAGTACTTGTGAAGAGTTCATGTTAGTTAGTAAGTCAAGAAAATATCGTACAACATATACGACCAACATAGACAAAATACTTACGAGTGCATCATGGGTGGGACCAATTGTCCTAATAGAACTGGGAACTATTGCCATCGTTCGAACTGCCACATCACACAGTGCATGGCGTAGTTCTCGATGAAGACGTCAAACACCAACTTCCTCCATGTGAACCAGTATGCTTAGTCCCTTGTGCAAAGGTTGGACAGCCTGCCTGGTGAGCGAGCGTTCAGTCGCCTGTGATCTGGCCAAAGGCCTCCGTGAAGTACTCATACACGCTACGCACCTGGACACCCACACACTGACGCTGCAAAGGAGAAGGCATAGTGTGAAAACATAATGAAGAAGGTGGGTGTAACGAAGCTTGCATTGCTATTGTTAAGAACCACTTATCGCCCGACAGCACCAAAGGGATCCCACAGTCGTCCTGTCGACATTGTCCTCATCATACACTCCGCCCTCTACTCACAGTTGTCCGACCTGGAAACGTTCGAACGACCACAGCTAGAGTAGTAGAGGGCAATCGGCCAATAGAGACGTCAGCTTGCTCCTAAGGAAAGCATCACAGAGGGCACGTTATGTATTGCACAACACAGCGGAACCTCGGTGAATCGTGGTATCGCCGATGTCCAGACGCAACGCCTGCATAAACTGGATGAATCGGGCATCGATGATGTTGCCGTGGGTACTCGTGAACATTACCCTACTAAACACCCATAGCAGGTACCCTCTAGGTGACGCGTCACCTTGTAGTCGTTTGTGTCAGGTGCCATCCTCTCAACCTGTAAGCGTTACAAAATTATAAAAGAACTATTCCTAAACTGATGTAGCCATCTCTGCGTCGGTTAGTGGAAGAACTCCGTGGAACCTCCATAGCAAATCAGCTTGCCAGTTGTCCCCAGGCTCCTCTGGCACGATTGGGAGACCGTGGATCGGTAGCACGATAAGCATGCACATATCCTGTAGAGTGGGCGCCATCTCACCATACGGCAGGTGAAAGTGTGCGTCTCCGGCCGTCAACGGTCCACGAGAGCGGTGAGGAGTGAGTAGTCAAAAGGGAAGTGCCTAAACCTCTCAGCGTCCGCCCCCGGGGCAACATCCTATTCAGTGTCATCCTCTTGAGTGGCCTACAACATATGAGCAAGAGAAAGGAGTCCGACGGCTCGCAACCTGCAGTGCAACATTGAAGAGAAGGATGTAAGTACATGAACATTAGTAAATGTTGTATGGGACAATTAACAAGTGTCGTAACTGGAGAATCAATGCCGGTCCAAATTTCTAAGACTTTGACGGTGCGAGTCGACAACACTCCCAGCTCATCGAGAGCATGTCTCTCTGGTGAAAGTGAAGTACGTACCCAGCTGCGATGCCGACCATCCAGCCTGCGGTCCAAAAGGACGTATGGCCAAGCAACGCCACCACCTAGACCCACCATGCCTAAACCCTGAACACTATTAAATTTAAAAATATAAATAACCTAAAACCGGTATCCCTAGGCCTCGCGGATCTAAACCTAAGCATCCTAGATATTCCAATAATTGATCTACTAATGGCGGTACCCTAACGTTTTCATGCTATAGTAAATATATAAATATCCTACATTGTAACACAATACGTGACATTAACCCTAACCTAACATTGTCGATCTACAACTACAAACCTTAGTTTTATCACTACGCTATGTTTATTGTTTCTAACCTAAAATGTTTTTATCGAAGTGACTAACAAATTACATCAGCAGAACGAATTCACCACAAAAATATGAGAACACAAATGCACGTCGAGCCAAGGGCAGGGTCTCTTCCTCCCCTCTCCTCTCCTCTTGTAGGATTAAGGATAACCGACTAGAAGAGGGTGAATAGGAGGTTTTAAAACTTTTTGACAAAATAACAATTATGAACAAAGTCTAAACTAGATACAATTCTAGCTAAGCAATTCTACAAAAATAAATTGATAGAAATGTAAATGCGAAAGTAGTAAAGACAAGAATAAACCACAGTGGAGACAAAGAAGTTTTTTCCGTGGTATCGAAGACTTGCCGGTCTTCACTAGTCCACATTGAGGAAGCTTGAACCAATCAAGCCGACTCCACAAATTAAGCCTCAATCCTCGATCACTAGAGTTGCTCTTCATTTGCTCCGGAGTGGTGAGCACAACACTAATCACAAACCGATGCAGGGACTCTTCACAATCTTCTTTGAAGAGTTCACTGTGCAAGACTTCCTCCAAAGCCGTCTAGGTGCCGGCAAGCACCAAGAGTAATAGACCAAGTATTTGTTTGAGGAAGAATCAAGTGCCAACAAGATCAACTAATGATGCAATGCACTTAAATGCTCTTAACTACCTCAAAATGAGAATTCAAAGCAAATGAGTAGTAGAGAGTGTCTAAGAGCTCAAGAGTATTCAATAAGAGTGAATAAGCTCAGCAACATCTAGCTAGAGGCAAGTGGGGAGGTATTTATAACCCCCACCAGCAAAAACTAACTATTACAACCACTTTCCTGAGAAAATCAGGATTTCCGGTAGTACCGCTGTAGAAACCTGGTACTACCGATGTTTTGCCCAACGGTTGGAACAGTCATATTTAATGCTCTGAACTAGCCGTTAAAAAGGAGGTGCAGTACTATCGCCAACTAGAAATCGGTACTACCGCAGCATGGTAGTACTGCTTGGCTAGAGCGGAACAACAACTTCCAGAGTTCAAGAGATCTCAAAAAAAATACCATCTCTGAAAAAAATGAACTATCAAGTAAAATTTGGTATTACCGCCATGCGATATTACCACAATAGAAATGCGGTTATACTGCTAGCCAGATCCACGACTAGGTCAGCGACCAGTCTACGACCACTGTGTACGGCTAGTGTCTACGACCACTGTTCTGTGACTAGGGTCTACGACCACGCGGGTCTACGACCATAATCAGGTCCACGACCACGTAGGTCTACAACCACGATCAGGTCCATGACCATGTAGGTCTATGACCACGCGGGTCTATGACAAGACATAGTGGTACCGCAATGGAAATGCAGTCATACCAATTTGGGATTTCAAGAAAAACAGTCAAAAACATGTTCTATGGAAAAACATACCGCCATGTATATTTCGGTATTACCGATGCGGTAATATCGCTCAAGACTTGCGGTCTTACTGATTTTTACAACAGCTTTCCAGAAGCAAAAAAAAAAAAGCAATGCATGACTCCTAGTTGATCAAGATGGCACAAAATTTGATTCTCAAGCTACTAGCTATGATCCCTCTTAATAGTACGACAATTAACCTAAAATCCGATCTTCCATCCTTTTTGTCCTAAGACCGGTAAACCAAAAAGACTCCAAGACTACTTGTACCTTGTCTTGAACCACCTTGACTTCCATGTTGACCTTTAGCATGCATCTCCAAGTTGTTGCATTTGTCATTGGGACTAAACCTTTTAAAATACTCAACAATCTTTTAGGGGCCTAGATGCTTTCACCTACCCTCCCCTCTCTCTTCTTCTCTCGCCACCGGCACTTCCTCTTCTCCCTCTTTCTGTTTGTCACACGATTTGAAAGCAGCCAGACAGATATTTGCCTTCAATCATGATAGTGTGGTTCGACTGAGGTTGCACGCCTATCAGCCACACAAGGGAAGCGCAAATGGGTGTCAGGCGCCTGCCAGTCGCGCTTCCCTCACGTGATTACACGACATGGCTCAACGTTGTCTGCTCATCACGCGACTGAGTTTTGATAGGACTCAAATAGCAGGCCCACTGCGCGATTGGGCCTAATCGCCTAGTGGGCCGGCGACTGAGGGTTATTTTTGTAAAACGATTAAAAATGGTTTATTTAGAGAGAAAAAAAATCGTAGAAAAGTAGGACATAAGACTTACATGGCATCCTTGAGGTCGACATCAAACATTATGGGGGTTGGCATTAGGGAGAAAAAAGCTTAAAGCCAGCCACAAGCTTATGGTTCGGTCACAAGCAATAAAAAAAATTGCATCTATCTTTTCTCTCCTCTCTCCGCTATCAGCACTGACTGTTGTTCTTACCGCTACTCTTGGGGACAATGGAGACGAATCCAACCGAGGAGACGAAGGGGATGGCGCCACGAGATCCAGCCACCAAGAAGCTAGTGGAGGCCACCGAGAGATCAATGAAGATGCACGACCATAGCATTCGGACGCCCTGAGCTCAGAGAGGATGTGCAATCGCTGAATCCGTCTGCCTTGACTTGGTGGAGATGCGCGGCCACCGGATCCATCCGCATGGAGCTCAGAGAAGATGCACAACCGCTGAATCCGGATGCCTTGAGCTCAGGGGAGAGGAGTTGTAACACCCCGTCCTTTAGTACCTCATTGCCAGTTTACATTGAGTTCCACTAGCATGTAATACATGTTGGCCTAAATTGTAGCACTTTCGGGTTAACCCTTTTGGGTGAAATAAGGACGAAAGTCCAAGTAAGGTGCTGCACAAGTGTGATCCTACCCCCACGGTAGGTTGGGCTACGAGCGAAGTTTGGGCCGCAAGGGTGGTACAAATGGTATCAGAGCATCCACCCTCGCTGTGCGGGCTGCCTGTGTGTGTGGCCCTGTAGCAGCACACGACACGAGTTGTGTACAGAGAGGTGTTTCTGGCATTTCACACTACCGAGGGCGGCAGCCCATTAAGGAGGAGAATGTAGCACCCTGTCCTTTGGTACCATATTGCTAGTTTACATTGAGTTCCACTAGCATATAATATTATTGGCTCAAATTGTAGCACTTTCGGGTTAACCTTTTTGGGCAAAGCAAGAACGAAAGTTTAAGTGAGGTGCTACGCATGCGTGGGCCTACTCCGCGGTGGGCTGGGCTATGAACGGATTTTTGGACTGCAGGGTGTTACATGAGCGGCTGCAGGATCTGTCCTCCTAAACCTTGAGGGAGGGGTGCAGCCGCTGGATCCGTAGCTTGGGGCTAGGAGAGACGTTGGGTATGGCCGGAGAGGGGCAGTGTGGTGGGCGAGTGGGAGAGGAAGGAGAGAGGGAAAAGAAGGGGGCAAGTTGGTGGGAGTCGGTGCGGTTGTGGAGTGTGGCGGTGCGGAAGGAGCTGGTCCACCGGTGCGATGGTGGAGTGAGGAGGTGCGGACTGAGATGAAGGGCATGGGAAGGTGGTTGAGAGAGAAAGGAGCGGCGGTTGACTACTTGGTAGTTGGTAGGGGGTTTTGCTATTTTTATTAAAACGTGGGGCCACCTTTAAGACCTCCTCCTATCAACAAACATTGTGGCAACCGTAACAACTAACGTGGACTCGCCATAATACTACCAATAAGTTGACAAAATAAGGCATAATAAAGAGGCAACAAAAGAAGTGATAAACCATGTACCATACTAGCAGCACAATCTAGCTAGGGACAAGACCATACTACCACACTACTCAACAAAAGCTAGCTAGCGAGCTAGGCAACCCAATCCTTAGGCCAGTCTCAATGCCAAGTTTTATCTCCCAGTTTCCAACACGTGAAACTTTGATATGAAACAGGGCTCTCTCTCAATGTAAGTTTCATTGCACGGTTTCATAGCTTATTTTAGTATTCGTGGGTCCCATCTGACTCAATCACATTTTAGTATGGTGCTGTGGTAAAACGAATTGAGTCCTCAATGGGAGTTTCACACGATTACCAACGTTTTGGAAACAACGCTGATAAGTTTCATCCCCATGAAACTTTCTCCTTATCTCTCCTCCTAGTTTCATGCAAAGATTCTCTTTTTGCTGATGTGATACCCTAATAAATGTGCATGACATACCATAAAACCTCCATTGAAACTGGCCTTGGTCGACCTTCCACTCGCAACAAATTAACAATCAGCGAAAATCATTGGCGGCATTAATGCTGTCCACGGGAATCACCCCCTGCCCGGTTTGTCGCCCGACGACAGGAGACCCTCCCCCGCACTCAATTACTCCCCCCGCGGCCGTATCAGCATCTCCGAAGGTCATGGAGGAGCGGCCAGGCGGCTTTTGTCAAAGCATAATCCGTAGTGGAGTAAACCACGCTATTCCTAGCTTGAGTAGCAGCGGCTAGGCCCTGGGCTCGACTGGAGCTGAGTTGGCCGGCAGAGCGGCACGTGATCAAGGGACTGTTTGGCCGGAGACCTGAGCGAACGATATTTGAGGTGCTTTCGCATTCCACAGCGGCACAGTTGCTCCGTACGTCTTATATGGGCCCAAGGGCCGGCCGACAGCCCGGTAGACAGCCTGCGTCTCGCTACAGGGTCCATGTACAGGGAAGCAGAAGCCATCTTTTTCATCTCTAGCAAGGCAAATGCCGCTGATAATCTGGCTGGCACTCACCCGGCAGCGTCAATGTGCAGGTCAAAACGCCCCACGTCCACGAGGGTCGCCGTGTGCTGTTTTTTACCCCCAGCGAGCAGAGTGGTAGAAGACATAGAAGCTGTTGAGGAACCGTCGCTAGCAAATTCAGTTCGAGCGATTACCTCGTATACAAAATCAGAATCGTAATAACGATGCAAGAACACAAGAACGCAACAATAGATGAAACACAGGTATGAGAGGGGACTGCAGGCTTCTCTTTATTGCTCTTTCAATAATGAATTGTGTATAATCCTTGGGGGGTGTCCCCTCTCCTATATATAGTCTAGGGTGGATGAGGTGCCCACCCGGACCCGGACTCACTGGCTGGGCCCGGTTTCCTAATACTCCCCCTTGGGCTCTCATCCTTCATGTCCATGCCTCGCTAAAACTCCATAAAAACCCAGTGGGAAAAATTTTGGAGAAAGAGTACATGAATCATGTTCTGCTATGTTGCACGAATTGCCTCATTAAAAACCTTAACCGAGAAAATTTCAGGAAAACTCGTCAAGGGAAAAAGAGTACAATCTACCCAATTTTATTTAATCTCCAGGATTTGCTCTTTGGGTACTCGATCTTCGTGATCAAGCTTTAGTAATGAGTTTGTGAAGATTCTCCCCCTGAATTCTGCACTTCTCTAAGTTTCATCATTCCAATTCCACGTAAGCACCTTTCAAAGCTAGATGCTGGAAGTGATTTAGTGAACAAATCTGCAAGATTTTCACATGACTTAGTATGCAATACCTTAATTTCGTCCATCTTTTGCATTTCATGAGCATAGAAAAACTTGGGGTTGATATGCTTTGTGAGAGGACTCTTCACATAACCCATCTGCACTTGTGCAACACAAGTTGCATTATCTTCATAGATAATAGTGGGGTTTGTGCGGTATTCAATCCACATGATTCTTGGATGTGGTGAATCATCCGCCAAGCCAAGTGCATTCACGTGCGGCCTCGCATGCTATGATTTCGAGTGGTTCGTCGGGTTGATACCATACTTTGCTTAGATAATTTCCATGAAATTGCGCCCACCACACAGAATACATAGCCTGCTTTGCGACTTAGTCAGTATATGGTCCGACAGTACCCGCAGATCTGCATAGCTACCATTGTAAGGTCCTCGTTCTTTATGTAGAAGAAACCAAGATCTTTACTTCCTTGGAGGTATCTAACACGCCCTTAATTCCCCGCCAATGCCTTTTGGTAGGTTCGCGACTATACCTTGCTAGTAGGTTCACTTCAAATGCAATGTCCGGTCTAGTACGCTTTGCCAAATGCATGAGTGCTCCAATCTGCGCTCAAGTATGGGAATTCGGTCCCGTGACTTCTCCCCTCTTCTCTAGGTCCAACGGGTCCTTGTCTTGCTGCAAGGATCTCCCGATCATCGGCACTTTTGAGGGATATGCCTTTTCAAAGCCGAACCTTTCCAACACCTTCTGAGTGTAGGTTGACTGATGTACTAAAATCCCTTCAGGGGTATGCTCAAGCTGCAAGCCTAGGCAATATTTGGTTTTTCCCAAATCTTTCATTTCAAACTCTGACTCCAGGTAAGAGCTTGCTTTTCCAATATCTTCCAAAGTCCCGATGATATTCAGATCATCTACATATACTGAGATTATACAGAATCCATCCTGGGATCGCCGTATAAATACACAAGGACAATCCTCACTGTTCGTGTAGCCTTTCTTGCGGAGAAAGTCGCTTAGGCGATTATACCACATTCTGCCTGATTGCTTCAGTCCATACAGTGACTTTCGAGTTGGACATCTGCATGCATTTCTATTTGCTCTGTCTTGGTTGAGACAGGATACCTTCGGTACCTTCATATAAATTTCCAATCCAAGTTCCCATAAAGGTATGCGCTACCACATCCATCAATTTCATTTCTAAATTCAGATTTATCGCCATTGAGATTAAATATCTAAAGGTAGTTCCGCCATGACCGGGAATAGGTTTCTTCATAATCGACTCTCGGTCTTTGAGTGAAACCTTGTGCAACAAGCCTTGCTTTATATCTTACAACTTCATTTCTTTCATTTCTCTTTCGAACAAATACCCATTTATGCCCTACAGGTGCACATGGGGAGGTGTGCGACTTATGTGCCCAAACACCTCTCTTTTATTCAGAGATATTAATTTCGCTTCTATTGCCTTTTCCCAATCTTTCCAATCGATCTTTCTTGCATTCAATGAGCGATGCGTGCTCTGGATCAAGATCAATGATTGTGGCAATTTTCTTTGCAAAATAGATGTCGACATTGGCTGTTGCTCAATTCATAGATTCTCCCGTAGTCACATAATTTATAGCTATTTCTTCATGAGGCGGTTCTCGCTAATGCTTCACCGCTATCTGCCGCTTTCAATTGCGGGGCAAGTCCCTTAGTTTTTCAGCTCCGATGTGTGCGCACACATCCATGCTGATGTCTCCCTCCGTGGGAATATTCAAATCTGGTATGCACTTTGCTGAAGGTTCCATACCAGCGCTAGGTCTCAACTGGCTCCCCTTCTGTTTGTGGGGTACTTCAGTGATCGGCTGTGACAAGTCCTTCTTATCCTTTTCGCCAGCGCCCCTGCTACATGGGATTCGAGGCCGGAGTTCTCATCCTTTTATTCGAGGCCTGGACGGGATTAGGGATACCTTCTATTTTCTTTGGTATTTCAACCCTCTCCGGTGCATTGCGTACAGACACATGCGACTTGGTCACGCTCTTCAAATCACTAAAGTGGTCAGGCAGTTGATTCGCTAATGCTTGCAAATCAATTATCTTCTGGACTTCTCTATCTGCTTCACTAGTGTGTGGGCCATGTGCATTAATTCCCGTGGTTTGCCACGTTATTTTCCGACATTTTTCATCAAGAGGTTGATTTCCTCCCCTAATGACGGGAAACTATCCTCATCAAATATGCTATCAGCGAAACGAGCTGTATGCAAATCTCCAGTCATTGGGTCCAGATACCTGATTATGGATGCAACCTTTATTCAAAAGAAAATCCTAACATAAACTGCAAATGACTGTAAAAATAAGTACTATTCTTGTACTAGATCGAATCAGCGAAGTATGAAGCAACCGCTCAATCGATCTTCTCCTATATTTTCTTCATTGGCAACAATGGTTGCGGCTGCTGCAATGTCCAATGAAGGAGTGGTAGGAGTTGCTGCAGGGATGTCCACATCCATAGGTGCAGCCAATGACTGTGGATCTTCTATGCCTGCAATGGCGAGGTGCGCCTCATGCTGTCCTTTGCCCTTCTTCTTTGCCTTGAAAGCATCAATCACATGCTGCGGTTCACGGCAGACACGTGACCAATGTCCCCAAGTACCGCATTTATAGCAGCTTTGGTCTTGCTGACCATAGGGCTTCTCATCGCGCTTCTTTTGTTCGCCTTTCTTGGCCTGAGCGTTCTGCTTGGTCTTGTGACTCATGACCTTACCCTTCTTGCCTCTTTGTTTTGAGTGAGGCTTTCTCACCTTGTAGCTGCCAGCGTTGACTTCATGGCCAACTTTTCTACTAGGTGGCTGTGAGATGTAGTTCTTTCTGAGAACCTCATCCCGAGCTTCTGCAACTTGCATGATATCAATCGGCCTCGCGTATTCCTTGTAGCCATCCCGACGGTAGTTGCGTGCGGATTGCACCGCATTTGGGTGAAAGGTAGATAGGGTTTTCTCAATCTTCTCCTCATCTGTGATTACTTTACCACAGAGCTGAAGATTTGTACAAATTCTGTGCAAAGCAGAGTTGTACTCTCCCACGGTCTTGTAGTCAGCAAAACGTAGTCGAGTCCATTCCCGCCTGCTCGGCGTGATGGTGTACGATCGCTCAAACCGCTTCTTCAGGGCGGTCCATAAGGCCAGTGCGCTCTTCTCTGCCATATACTCATTCTTGAGAGTTAGGCAAAGATGATGTCTGAGAAAATGAAATGCCTGATCATTCTCCTCAGCAGTTGGAACGACATCCTGCGAGGCGCCGAGTCCAATAGCAACACGGAGCTTCTTGGCTCCCAGTACGATCTCGACATCTGATGCCCAAGTCAAATAATTCAGCCATGTCACGCCTCTAACTCCTGTTCGTAATTCCAGTCATCTGCATATTCATGCAAGGTATGCATAAGATTACTACTAGTAATGTACATAAAAGGTTACAAGAATTCATATAATGTTCCCGTATTTTTCTACGCATTTTTCAAGATTTACTGCTATTCCAGTGATTAAAAGCAATATAAATAATTACAAATAATCAAAACAGTAAATACAGTAATAAATTGCATAGAAATAACAATAACAGGAATAAATATGCTTCAAATTTCAAAAATATGCAAAAATTTGGATTCCCGAGGCCCTTTTCTGCTGGAAAAGTCACTTTTCGGCGAAAACTGCAAGTTTCAGGGGCTAAAACGCGAAAACTCAGTTCTGAGAGAAATTACGCGTAATTTCCATAGTTTCCGAGGGGTTTTACACAAAAATCCTTATTCACGAAAAGATTCTCGTAATTTTCAGAACTATGAGGGTCCTTTTCGTAAAATTTCCTTTTTTTTTAATCGGCTGCTCCCTTTTTTTTTCTTTCACCGGCCGGCCCAATCATTTCCGCCCAAAAGGCCGGCCCATTCGGGGGCTTCAAAGGGACAGGGGGTAGGGTTTCCCTACCCCGTGCCCCCAATGGCGCGGCGCTGGCGCATGGCGGGTGGGGTGCTCGTGTGGCGGCGCATCGGCGGGGCACGCGCAGCGGCGGCGGCGGCGAAGCGGCGCGGCGGGCGGCGGCAGGCGCGCGCGGCGCGGCGGGTGCGGCCGGCGGCGGCCGGCTACGGCCGCCGACGCGCGCGCCCTTCTTCTTTTTCTTCTTCGCGCCACGGCTGGGCGGAGGAGGGGGGGAGAACCGACGCGACGGCCGGCGCGGCGGGAGGGGACCAGCGTGGCGAGGCGCGGCGAGCGGCGCGCCGCTCCTTCTTCCCTCTCCTCTCTTTTTCATGTGTGCGTGGCCGACGGATGTCGCCGCGCGCCGCGTGCGGCGGCGGCGGCGGCGCGGCGACGCGCCGTGGCCGGTGGTCACGAGGGGGGGGGCGGGCGCCGGTCCGCTCTTCATGGCGTACAAAAAATTCTCGAGAATATCGTTCATTAATGATTGTATGCAATGCCATGCGATGTAAAACAATGCAATCGACATTGGTTCTTTCATGCAACCTCCGATCGGATTTTCCGCGACTTCAAGTCACCGCGGTAGGTTAGAACGGATTTGCAATTTTCAATCTACGGATAATCGACATCCGCTTTTCATGCAACTGCCGATCGGCATTGTGCCGGCGACTTCAAGTCGGCTCATGATGATTAGAGCAAATTTGCACCGAGAAAACGAGTCTAGAAAGCCAAATTTGCATAATTGAAAGCAATATAGAAAACGATTCAATATACGAGTGTCGCTCATTAACGGTTACCTTTCGATGCGAGGAGAGTCGATCGTGTTGATAACGTGTTGAGGAACCGTCAGCCGCAAGTCCAATCCGAGCGATTACCTCAGATACAAAATCGTAATCGTAATAACGATGCAAGAACACAAGAACGCAACAATAGATGAAACACAGGTATGAGAGGGGACTGCAGGCTTCTCTTTATTGCTCTTCCAATAATGAATTATGTACAATCCTTGGAGGGTGTCCCCTCTCCTATATATAGTCTAGGGTGGATGAGGTGCCCACCCGGACCCGGACTCCTGGCCGGGCCCGGTTTCCTAATAGAAGCATTATGGTTCATAGTATAGGACCAGCTGCCCTTCCACTCAACTCAAAAAAATAAATAAAAATCAACCGACTCCAAAAAGGACCAACTTAGCTGCATTACAGAAGGGAAAAGTCAGAGCAATGCACGAAATTTGGAAGCTCCAATAATCCGACACTTGTCACTTGTCGTCGAAACGCTTGTTGTTTTCTGCGCGTCGCGAGGGAAGCGAGCAATAAAAACTCACCGAACCGAAAAAGAGGTAAAGATTAAACAAAACATATTGTGCGACTCAAGGCCGCCTTCTTGGGCTTCACGAACACTTCTCGAGTCACCTGTGACAAGCATTTTCAGGCCCAAATAAGATTAGCTTGGGTACTTGCGATTTTTGGTGGCTTTCTGTCACAACGCCTGTGATGCTGGAGAGCTACCGGGAGAAACCTGACGAGCTACAGTGCGGCAAAAGGAATAGAAGGCCGAATGTGAGATTCGTGATCCGAGGAATGGACGGTGTGAGTTGCGTTTAGCCGTTGTTTAGCCGGCATTAGGCCCACTGTCAATCCTTGTAAGTAAGGCTACTTATGGCCGAGAGTTGGCGAAAAAGGGTAACGGCACGACACTAAAATCAATTTCGTTATCCGCCTTGTTCTTCCTCCTCTATCTCCGCCTAATCCTCTCGCCTTTCCCAATCTCCTTCCCCTTCTAAGATCGACGATCCTTCGCCTTTGGCGAATCGTTGAGAGGAACGTAACATCTTGGTATCGAGTCGTTCAAGCCCCGAGATTCCACGCTACCAAACCCGAGCACAAGTCCGAGAGGGAGAGATGGATCAACAACTCGCTGAGTTAACCAAGGCAATCCAGGAGCTGCAAGTGCAGAACGATGCGATCCATGCCTCTGGAGAGGAGATCAAACCGCGATACTGGAGTTGCAGAGGTGGAAGCCAGAAATGGAGCAGGTGGTGGATGGTTTACGATCGGAGGTGGGAGAGCTGAGAACACAAGTGGTGCAGATAGCCCGTAATCCCGTCCTCACCATCAAACCCGAAGAGTTGCCACCAATCCTGCCTACACCGACGATCAAGCCAGAGGGCGTAGCGGGGCGGGACTCTGAATCGCTGGAAGGGGAAGAACTTCGACACGTGACCGAAGATCGGTTCCCTTGGGTGATCAGTCGTCGAGAAGGATCTGCATTCCGAGGAAGGGCGAATTGGGAAAAAAAATTCTCCTATCATGCCTGCGGGCGCTGGTGCGTATACACATTCTGATTCGCATCCATATTTACCTGATTACGCTGCTGGTTCCGGGCGACCACCAGTATATCATCATCATCCCGCACCTCCTGCTGGATTTTCCTTCATTTGATGGAGAGAATCCAAAGGCATGGCACTCAAATGCGAAAACTACTTCGATTTGTTCTCAGCACAACCATAATTTATGATTAGCTTGTCCACTATGTATTTTGTTGGGGGTGTGTTGCTTTGGTTACAGGCTTCCAGAGCTCACATACGTTACGAGACTTGGGAGGCTTTTGCGTAAGCGATCAGATACGCTTTGGTCGGGAGGAATTTCAGACCGATTCGCAGCTCAATCGATTGGCAGATTTAACTCGGATCGAATATGCGGAAAGGTTCAATGAATCGATGCATAATTTGCTCACGCATCATTCTTCCCGAATCCAGTATTCTTTGTTACTCAATTTGTTGATGGCCTGCGTGGTGAAGTAAGATCAACGGTGTTGTTGCATCGACCACATGATTTAGATACCGCAGTGGCATTAGCATGCTTGCATGAGGAAGTTTTGGAATCCACACGAAGAGACCCTCGTCGTCTGGATCTGTAGTCCAGTTCACGTTCTCTGGTCCGATCAACCCTGCAGCCACCATCTGTACCTGGACGGACACCATCGATGGGGGGACCTAGAATAGATGATCGCAAGAGCACGGAGGGAACTAGGAGTACACCTTTTGATGAGAAGCTGGTAGCTCTACGTGCTTATCGGCGAGCAAAAGGATTATGTCACACTTGCGGGGAACGTTGGTCACGTGAACACAAGTGTGGTCCTACAGTGCAACTTCATGTTGTGGAAGAGCTTTGGGAGATGTTGAGAAATACTGAAGTTGACTCTTACAGCGCAGATGATGATGAGGCGCAGATGGACGGTGAATTGTTTGCTCTGTCGCAGGAGGCATGGAAGGGTTCAGAGACCGGCCGAACTCTTAGATTACAAGGAGTTATCCAAGGCCATGAGGTTGTTATGTTGGTGGATTCCGGGAGTTCCCATTGTTTTATCAAGAATGTGCTCGCTTGTTTCATCGTGATCAAGTGGCAAAGAAAATCGATTCAAAGTGCATTGCCAATGGAGGATTGTTGCAATGTACCAGGGAGTTTCCTCGCTGTCAGTGGAGCATTCAGGGCATTGTTTTCTGTACTGATTTCAAGGTCTTGCCATTAGGGTGTTATGATGTTATTTTGGGGATGAATTGGCTTGAAATCAACAGCCCGATGACTGTTCATTGGTTGAAAAAGAGTCTTACATTTTGGACTGCGGGAAGAAGAATATGTTTACAAGGTATTAAGGATAGTTCACCTCAATGCTGTCTGGTATGGCCGCATGCTGAGCAGGTAGTTCAGGAACATCTCTGTACTGAAGTGTGTACTTTAGTAGATTCTCAACTTGATATGCCCAACATTATTCAAGCCCTGTTGGTAGAGTTTGTACATTTGTTTGAAGAGCCACAAGGATTGCCGCCACATCGGGATTTTGATCATTCTATACCGCTATTACCAGGAGCCAAGCCAGTTAATCTACAGCCCTACCATTACAATCCATCACAAAAAGATGAGATCGAGAAGCAGGTTTCAGAAATGCTATCCCGGGGGATTATTCAGCATAGTTCAAGTCAATTCTCTTCCCCAGTGTTACTTGTTCGAAAAAAAGATCTTACATGGCGTTTTGTGTTGATTATAGATACTTAAACGCAGCCATCGCCAAGAATCGATATCCACCGCCAATTATTGATGAGTTGCTTGATGAACTTATGGCTCACAATGGTTTTCGAGTTTGGACCGAGGGGGCTATCATCGATCCGGATGGTACCGAGGATGAACACAAAACGACATTTAAAACTCATCACGGCCACTTTGAATTTGGGTTATGGCTTATGGTTTGACAAGTGCACCAAAGAACGTTTCAAGGATTAATGAATACGACCTTTCGCCATTGTTACGCAAAGGAGTGTTGGTCTTTATAGATGATATCCTAGTGTATACCAAATCTCGCAAGAACATGTCGATATTCTCGCAAAGTGCCGAAATTCGGAGAAGCACCGCTTGAAAATCAAAAGATCCAAATGTTTGTTTGCACAGCAAAGAACTCACCTACTTGGGGCATATTGTTAGCAAGGATGGTGTGTCTCATCGATACAAAAACATTGCAAAGAGTAAGCAATTGGCCTGTGCTCACAAATGTGAAAGAAGTTCGGGATTTTTGGGGTTAGCCAGGCTATTATCGGAAGTTTGTTCGCAACTTTGGTTTGATCATCGGCCTTCATCGACATGCTCAAGAAACATGCTGTGTTTGTTTGGACTGAGGACAAGGCAACAACATTTCAAGCTCTCAAGGATGCATTGATTACTGCTCCTGTATTGGCTCTTCCCGATTTTCAGAAGATGTTTGAAATTGAAATCGATGCATCCGATAAGGGATTGTGCGGTGCTCATGCAAGAAGGGCATACTTTAGCTTACCTCAGTAAAGCATTAGGTCCTCGCACTCAAGGATTATCGACCTATGAAAAGGAGAGTCCGCCATCATATTAGTAGTGGATCATCAAGCGTGATTTACAAAGATGCAATGTTCGTGATTAAGACTGACCAACGAAGCCTAGTGCATTTGGAGGACCAACAGTTGACTACCCCTTGGCAACATAAGGCAATGACTAAACTGTTGGGCCTGCAGTATCGTTTGATATATAAAAAAAGGGAGTGATAACACAGCAGCCGATGCTTTGTCACGCCGGGCGGGTCCTTCTGAAGGAGAACTAGCAGCAGTGTCTAGTTGTGTGCCAACCTGGCTATCCGAAGTTGCAAATGGTTATGAGAAGGACCCTCATGCCAAAAAGCTGTTGTCCGAACTAAGTATAGAGGGAACTAAGCACCCAACATTTCAGTTACAGGATGGTATTCTGCGTCGGAACGGCAGGATTTGGGTTGGGGATAATCCACTGATGCAGCAGAAGATTATTACCTCTATGCATGCGAGTGCCATCGAAGGACATTCCGGTTTCCAAGTCACTTACTGTCGTGTACGCAAATTGTTCGCCTGGTTGGGAATGAAAAAGGATATACAACTTTTTGTGTCATCTTGTTCAGTATGTCAACAGGCTAAGGTAGAACATGTTAAATACCCAGGTCTCTTGCAACCATTGTTGGTTCCCGAACATGCTTGGCAAATGGTGTCCCTTGATTTCATTGAAGGGTTGCCAAATCGCTGCCTTATAACAAAGGCCATGGTGGTAGTGGACAAATTCTCAAGATATGCTCACTTTGTGCCTCTGTCACATCCTTTCACAAAGATTCCAAGTGGCTCAAGCATACTTAGCTAATGTTTTCAAATTACATGACCTTCCTCACCCTTGGTCTCGATCGGGATCGATTTTCACCAAAGAACTGTGGAGAGAGTTATTCAAATTAGTTCATACTCAATTGCGCATGAGTTCTTCCTATCATCCACAAACAGACGGTCAAACAGAGCGGTAAATCGTTGTCCGAAGCTTATTTGCGTTGTTTTGTACACACCGCCCTAGCAAGTGGTCCGACCGGTTGGCTCTTGCGAATTTTGGTACAATACGTCATACCACTCCACATTGGGAAAATCACCGCTTGAGGTCTTATATGGTCATAGCCCCTGCATTTTGGTATTGTGGACTCATCCTCTTGTGCTTTATCCGAATTAGCTACTTGGCTAAAGGATCGGAGTCGATGACTACTCTCTTGCGCCAACATTTGAACCGACAACCGAGCACGTCAACGGATGAAAGTTCAGGCAGATACTAAGCGCTCGGAGAGAAGTTTTGCTGTGGGAGATTGGGTGTATTTGAAACTTCAACCATATGTTCAATCTTCAGTTGCAACACGGGCTAACCACAAACTCGCTTTCCGGTACTTTGGCCCTTTTCAGGTAGAAGGAATGCGATGGTGCTGTCGCATACAAATTGAAGCCGCCTCTAACCTGCCAGATTCATCCGGTCATACATGTTTCGCAGTTGAAGAAAGCGCTGGCTCCAAGTGAAGTTGTTCAGTCGGAATTGCCTGATACAGCGGAGGACAGAGTGCCGGAGCGTATTCTGGGCCACCGATTCCACAGATCTGGAGCAGCCTCCGGTACTCAAGTACAAGTCCAGTGGTCTGGCGGGACAGCGGGAGGTGCTACCTGGGAAGATTTCGACGAATTGAAGGCAAGGTTTCCGCACATATTGGCTTGGGGGCAAGCCGAAGCTGAAGAAGGGGGGATGTCACAACGCCTGTGATGCTGGAGAGCTACCGGGAGAAACCTGACGAGCTACAGTGCGGCAAAAGGAATAGAAGGCCGAATGTGAGATTCGCATATGAGGAATGGACGGTATGAGTTGCGTTTTAGCTGTTGTTTAGCTGGCATTAGGCCCACCTGTCAATCCTTGTAAGTAAGGCTACTTATGGCCAGAGAGTTGTCGAAAAGGGGTAACGAAGTACAGACACTAAAACTGAATTCTGTTATCTGCCTTGTTCTTCCTCCTCTATCTCCAGTTCCTAATCCTCTGCCTTTCCCAATCTCCTTCCCCTTCTAAGACTGACGATCCTTCGTTCCTTTGGCGAATCGTTGAGAGGAACGTAACACTTTCCTCCGTACTTCGTCTTCGCATGTTGAAATTTGACTAGACTGGCCGTTCCAATTTGACTCATTCAGTCATTCCGATGTCTGCATCGATGCGTCTGATCCGCCACGGCAAGAGAATAATTGGACCAACATCGGTGAGACGGTGACTGAAAACTTCCTTTCCAAGATCCAAATCAAGCCAAGGAATTCGATATCACGTCGCATCTGCTAATGGTAATTCACCCATGGGATCCGTGCCACTTGCACTACACAACAGCGGGCTCTAGTCAAAGAACATCACTATCCATTACCGGGAAGGAAATCACCCACCATGAACAAGAGGCATTTGACGAGTTGGTGACTGAGCATTAAAAAAATTATTAGTGGGATGTAGATGCAAACGCGTACATACACCGTCAATCTTTTGTCTGGTGAGACGTAGAAAACTACACAAATAGACTAGCGAACAAAGCATCCGTCTCTGAAGTCCCCTTAACCATTTACAACCATCCTTTCGTGAAGCGAAGTGCCCCTCAAGCTGTCAAGCCATGCTTCTGAATCCTACATGCTTCCTTCTGCTACTCCTCAAACTTAATCACCTCGTAGCCGCCGTGGTCGATGATACGGAGTTCGCCTTCAATGGCTTCGCCGGCGCAAACCTCTCCTCGACGGCATGGCCACGGTCACGCCTGACGGGCTGCTCGTGCTGACCAACGGCACGACGGCGCTGAAAGGGCACGCGTTTTACCCCACCCTCTGAAGTTCCACGGCTCACGCAACGGCAGCAGTAGTACCACCGTGATGTCCTTCTCCACGGCCTTCGTGTTCGGCATCATCGGCCAGTACGAGAACGTGAGCAGCCAAGGCATGGCCTTCTTCATCTCCCCGAACAATAACTTCTCCACAGCACTGCCGGGCCACTTCCTGGGCCTCGTCAACGCCAGTGACAACGGCAACGCGAGCGACCACCTCTTCGCCGTGGAGCTCGACACGGTCCTCAATGCGGAGTTCCGGGACATTGACGACAACCACGTGGGTGTCGACGTCAACAGCCTTACCTCCGTCCGAGCCGCCTCCGCCGGCCACTACGACGATAGGACCGGCTTGTTCCAAAATCTGAGCCTGATTAGCCGCAAGGCAATGCAAGTGTGGGTGGAATACGATGGCCAGGCCATGGAGCTCAACGTGACCATGGCTCCTGTTGAGATTCCCAAGCCCAAGAAACCTCTGCTGTCCACCAATGTGAATCTCTCGGCTGTGCTCACTGACCCGGCGTACGTCGGGTTCTCGTCATCGACGGGGATAATCTTCTCGCACCACTACGTGCTCGGCTGGAGCTTCAAGATGAACGGCACTGCCCCATATCTCAACATCTCGATGCTTCCGGCTCTGCCGCGCACGAGCGGCAAGCTCCGGCCAAAGGCCCTCGAGATCGTCCTGCCGATCGCGTCTGTGGCGTTCGTTCTCGCATTGGCCGCAGCGGCCGTCGTCATTGCCAAACGGCGGGCGAAGTTTGCCGAGCTGCGCGAGGATTGGGAGGTTTCCTTCGGGCCGCATCGATTTGCATACAAGGATTTGTTCTATGCCACGGAAGGTTTTAAAGACAAGCAGTTGCTCGGAAGAGGAGGATTTGGGAGGGTGTACATGGGAGTGCTTCCAAAGTCTAAGACGAGGGTTGCGGTGAAGAAGGTGTCCCATGAGTCGAGGCAGGGGATGAAGGAGTTTGTCGCCGAGGTTGTGAGCCTCGGACGCCTTCAACACAGGAATGTTGTGCAATTGCTCGGCTATTGTCGACGGGAAGGTGAGCTTCTTCTGGTTTATGACTACATGCCGAACGGCAGCCTCGATAAGTATTTGCATGATCGAGACAAACCTACTCTAGGTTGGGGTCAGAGGTTTCAGATCATCAAAGGCATAGCATCGGGTCTGTTATACCTTTATGAAGATTGGGAGAAAGTTGTTATACACCGAGACATCAAAGCCAACAATGTGCTACTTGACGCTGAGATGAATGGCCGGTTAGGTGATTTCGGACTTGCAAGGTTGTACGACCATGGTACAGATCCAAACACCACCCACGTGGTTGGCACAATGGGGTACCTAGCCCCTGAACTAGGACACACCGCCAAGGCAACACCACACACCGATGTGTTCGCGTTTGGTGCATTCCTTCTCGAGGTCGCATGCGGGCGCAGGCCCGTTGATCAAGAACCTCAGGAGAACCCGGTTGTGCTCGTCGACTGGGTGCTCGACCATTGGCGCAGCAGCTCGATCATGGAAACAGTTGACCTGAGGCTCGGAAATGACTATGTCGATGAGGAGGTTGAGCTGGTGCTCAAGCTTGGTTTGCTTTGCTCGCATCCACTGGCTAGTGCAAGGCCGAGCATGCGACAGGTTGTGCAGTATCTTGGCGGCACGATTTTCCCGGAGCTGAAGCCAACGCACATGGACTTCAGCATGCTGACTCTGATGAAGAACGAAGGGCTTAGCTCAGATGCTAATCATGGAATGGAGTATGCGATGTCGTCGCCGTCAAGCATTGGCACTATGTCTAGTACTCTCTCGGGAGGAAGATGATAATATGTCCTCGGGTTTGCTATTTCTAAGTTGTCTAATTTTTTCTACTTGCTTTCTATAAAACCTGGATTATCCTTTTGTCAAAAAAAAATATCTGCTAACTTTAAGCCTATTTTCTTGGCTTTTGGATTAGCTTTGAGATGAGTATGTGTCTGATTCCAGATTTTTTTTTGGGTAGTCTGTTGATATGTAAATGCTACAAGTTTCAATGTTCGGTAGTCTGAGTCTGAGACTGCAAGTCAGCAAAGCATGTGTATGCCTGTGGGCTGTAATAGTGGTGCTGCGAAATTGTAAAGGACTGTAAGTCACTGGGAACTTGACGCGTGCAGAAATACAGTTTTGTGCAAATCAATACTTTAGTTTCTCATAGAAAGGGTGATAAACTCAATTCATGAGTGACAGAAATCTGAAATTGTTGTTTTTTTAGCATGAATCTAAGTGAGCAAGATGTACGATATGTTTTATGTCGAAATCTTTTGGAATTTGAGCAACTAGCTGACAGAGACATCGTTTTCGCCACTTAATTTTCCGAGAACGAGTCTAAGTATCCATGGCAAGACTCGTGCCCGGCCGGCAAAGCAACTAGACAAAAAGAAATATTTCTTTCCCCAGAAGCATACATGAGAAATTTTGGTGGTCAGTACCCACTAAGGCAATCATACGACCTCCTTTCTAGGAAGGTGTCTCAGACATCTGGTATCCATCTATTGTTGATGATGTTGCATTGCTGAATTGACTTGGAAGTAGACCACCAAGTGACATCGACACATCCAATTCAACAAAAACAATCCACATATATTCATTAGGTACACAAGCGCAATCCAAAATCAAACTTTACCAAACCCTCATGCACAAGTATTTAGAACTTCAGTCTTGCTAGTTTTAAATCGCCTGAAATTTTCTTAAGTTTAAGTCACTTATTGTGGCCATTGGATTTATGTAGAGATTGATGTGTCTTATAATTAGATATTGATCCAATAATCACAACAAGTGACTTATACTTTAAAAAAATTCAGTTACCTTATGAATAGGCAATCCCTCGCTGTCTTCCACAGCATCAGGCTGGTGTCATGATGTCATCTGCTATCGACGACCAGTTCGCCTTCGAAGGTTTCGCCAGCGCAAACCTCACCCTCAACGGCGCGGCCACCGTGACGCCAAACGGCCTGCTCACGCTCACCAACGACAAGTACACCAAAGGCCATGCGTTCTACCCAGCTCCTCTCCACTTCCGCTTGCCGCTGAACAGCACGGCCGTCGGGTCCTTCTCGGCCACCTTCGTGTTGGCCATCGTCTCCGAGCATGCCCAGCTGAGCGACCACGGCCTCGCCTTCGTGGTCGCGCCCAGCAAGAACCTCTCGTCCGCCACCGGAGCGCAGTACTTAGGCCTCAACATTAGCGACAACGGCAAGGCGAGCAACCACATCCTCGCCGTCGAGCTTGACACCGTCCTCAGCCCGGAGTTCCACGACATAGACAGCAACCACGTCGGCATTGACGTGAACAATCTGCAGTCCGTGCAGTCCCACACCGCCGGCTACTACGACGACCCCACCAGAGCGTTCCTGAACTTGACATTGATGAGCCACAAGGCCATGCAGGTGTGGGTGGACTACAACGGCCATACCATGGAGCTCAATGTCACGTTAGCTACTGTGGGTGTGTGCAAGCACAAGAAGCCTTTGCTCTCGACCACCGTCAACCTCTCGACGGCGGTGGCTGATACGGTGTACCTCAGGTTCTCGTCGGCGACAGGCCTCTCCGTGGCTTACCACCATGTTCTTGGCTGGAGCTTCAGCTTGAACGGAGTTGCATTAAACCTGCCCTCAACTCGCCCAATCTACCCGTGTTGCCAAGACTAGACCAGAGGCGCCCTCGATCTGAAATCTTGGTGATTGTGCTGCCGGTAGCCACGGTTGCTTTCGCCATCGCTTTGCTCGTTGTGTTCATGCTTGTGGGGAGACGTTTCCGGTACCGGCAGCTGCGGGAAGATTGGGAGATCGAGTTTGGACCGCATAGGTTTTCATATAAAGATTGTTCCATGCAACCCAAGGGTTCGGGAGCGAGCATTTGCTTGGGGATGGAGGATTTGGGAGAGTGTACAGAGTACAGAGATTGCAATGAAGAGGGTGTCGCATGATTCTAGGCAAGGGGTGAAGGAGTTCGTTGTGGAGGTTGTCAGCATGGGGAGGCTCCGACACAGAAACCCAGTGCAGCTGCTAGGCTATTGCCGCCACAAGGGTGAACTTCTCTTGGTCTATGACTACATGTCAAATGGTAGTCTCGACAAGCACTTACACGACAGGAACAAACCTGTCCTAGATTGGCACCTAATGCTTCACACAGTCACATCATTAAAGGCATTGCATCCGGTTTGTTGTACCTCCATGAGGATTGGGAACAAGTCGTCATACACCGAGTCATCAAGGCAAGTAATGTGCTTCTCGACAGCGAGATGAACAGGCGCTTGGGTGACTTCGGCTTCGACCATGGCACCAACCCAAGGACCACACACGTCGTCGCCTCGTCGGCATGCACTATGGAGTACCTATCCCCTGAGCTGCTCCGCCCAGGGAAAGCATCACCTGCAACCAATGTTTTTGCCTTTCGCATGTTTCTGCTGGAGGTGGCCTGTGGCCGGAGGCCTCTGGAGCATGACCTGCAGGACAACAAGGTGGTGGTGCTGGATTGGGTGCTCGAGCACTGGAACAAAGGAGCCATTCTTGAGACGGTGGATCCAAGCTCAGAGGCGAGTACGCCGCCAAGGAGGCGAGTTTGGTGCTGAAGCTGGGGCTGCTGTGCTCGCAGCCGCTGCCTAGTGCAAGGCCGCGCATGAGGCAAGTCTTGCAGTACCTCGATGGCACCGTGCCGGTCCCGGAGATGTCGCTGACGAACCTGGACTATAGCACACTGATGTTTCTGCAGAATGAGAGGTTCAAGTCATACGCCGTATTGGATGCGTCGTCGCCAACGACGAGCCTTGGTTCTGGGTCTGATCTCTCAGGAGGAAGATGATGTAAACTTGATTTATAATTGCTTGTTAGTTTTCTGCGTGTTTGCCTAACAAGTTTCCAGTGATAAAACCTTTTAAGCTATAATAACAAGCCGAACAATGACTAGCACTAATGATGATGGATGGAAACATGACCGCATTCTCTGCACGCATACAGTATCTATTTGAATGAAAGGCAGCTAGAAGGTAGCATCTGATATTGTATATTTAACGGAGACACATGGTTTTTACATGGACGCCTCGACTCCTCACGAGCTTATACCAGGCTATGCATGTAGACAAAATCAATTTTGCAAAAGTTTCCAGAAATTTAGCATCGATCAACAAAGATAACCAGTAAGCAACTGCCAGATTCCAAAAGCAGCAATGTACGACAAGAATGGCGAACCTTGCGATGCCCATTGTCCATTGCATGATGCTTATTGGTTCCTCTCCTTTATCTCTTGCTCGACCATGTAAGCCTTCTTCATTTCCTCCAGGACTGCATCATTTGTGCTGCCAAGCATACAAAACACATGGTCAATACCTACATGAATGTGGTGTCTTTGTCATGCCAATGGTAGTTTAGTCAAGCAATGCAACAGGTAACTTCCGGGGATACAAAAGTGAAAGATAAACATCTTTCAAAAAGGTGAAATCCCCCTCCCCAACCCAAATTGACAGAAGCAAAAACAAGTAGAACCAGATTTTCTAGACCAGCCCATAACTGGTTTTGATCATATGATTGCTACTTAGAAACAGACACATTGTGGTCACAATGAAATGCATCAATACTCCTTTTCCGATTACCCCAAATGCATTGATCCCCGAGTATGTTTCAACACTAGGATCCTCAAATTGCAAATGCACCATTTATAGTGACACGGAGATCACCTTACATTGATCTTGTTCAATGGTTTCAGAATCTATTTAAGCACTGTTCTCTAGAATGTTGCCAGTACTAGTTCCTGGCAGGTTAGGACTTGGGATTCTAAACCAAAACCTACATTGAACTTGGCTCCATCAAATTCCCATCAATGAAAACACTAGAAACAGATTGACCATATCAAATTCCAAATAAACCAGGTGCCTAGTGTCAACATAATATTGTAGGAAACACTAATGTATTAGCTGCAAATACTAACCACCTCATAGCTGTCAATAAGACTGCTTCTAAACTCAAATCAACTGCCAGAACTGCATCATATGAATGACTAAGAATAAATGAGACATATTCTTGAAAGTAATGGAAATTTCTATTTTCCAGCGTCTAAAATAGTATAGGAACAGTTGTTGTAGAATCATGCGGTGCACAGGTACGAAGTAAGAATGTTGACTGACTCATAGACTTTTCCACATTATCTTGATATTTGTACAGTCATTTATAACTCGTCATTTGTAGATGCAACACCTGTAGATATTTTTAACCATATCCATCTACTGAATGAACAGTAAAACCCAGCTTATTAGTTTCTGTGATTACGCTCCATGCATGATTTTCCTTGTATATGACTATATTCTTACAGAGCATTATGGAAGTCTCAAAGCTGAAAAGTGCTACATACAAACAAGATTTTTAAAGATTACTCTGAGAGATTCGACCTTAAAGTTCAAAAGAACCAAGATAGAGATACTACTTGCATGATTTGTCCAAATACGAACAAATTACAAGACTGGCATATAGTGATCACTTACAATTGATGAAGGCAATCATTCAACTCTTTTGCTTGTTTACGGCATTGCCATACCACGGAGAAAGTTCTTCCTCGAGCACACTCGGCATATTTTGAACAGTAGAAATCACATACCCTAAGGGCCTTTTGCTTCATTTTGCTGCGCAAAGCTGAAAAGTGAAACGGATAACAGGCCAAATTAACTCTTCAGCATAAGTAAGGACACGAATCTTTAAAGGGTATTTTAAACAGCACGAAATTTCCCCTTAATACGTTGGACCACAATCTACAAACTATTCTCATTTAACACTAAACAACAATAATTGACTGAAAAATCTGTTCAAATGCAACAGCATGCTTTGAAATTAGCAGCCTAGATATTAAAAAGAAAAAGGTCTTCGACGGGTCTAGGTCCTATCAGAGTCAACATGCACTAAAAACAGATCAAAAAAATATTACTAAAGGAGTAAAGGCATTTCTTCAAGCATAGTTCTTTCGGTCATTTCCATAAGAGAGCTCCCCAATGATCTTAACTCCTAAAGGTTAAAAAACCAACGGACTAGTATTCAGATAAACAAATGTTGTCGGAATGGGGTTCTCATAAATGCGTTGATAACATGACTACATGAGCTAATAGCATCAAATTGAATTCAACTTTCTACAAACCAGTTTGGATTCGAAGTGGGGCAAGTAGCCTGGCGGCATATCTTCCCTCGGGCGCACTTTTATAACCCAGTTTTGAGTCCCTTGGGTCCTTGTTTATTCTTTCTTCTTTTGTATCTTTTGTTTTGTTTTATTCTCTTGGGCCCTGTTTGCGGGACTTTTGTAATTTTTGAACCTTGTTTTTCTATCCGTCTTTAATGCAGTGTTGGCAGTTCTCCTGCCTCGCCTTAAAAAAAAAACTTTCTGCAAACCACTTTAACTAGGATTGGGAGGAGATGTACATGAACTCTGAATAACATCCTTAATCAACTGGCCAGGCGGTAAGCGTAAGGCACTATGAGGCACTATCAAATGAGTCAACCCCCACGGCCCCGCCCAGCGAATGCTAAATCAGACATCTCGATAACCAAAGCCTCCCTATTTCCGTGAAACTGCAACTACCGTTCTCCTTAACCTCGCCCGGTGCATCAGCCCACCACAGGTTGTGCTCGAATATCTAGAACCAGCACCAACGGAGCACCA
Organism: Ampelocalamus luodianensis; assembly: GCA_036346255.1. NCBI lineage: Eukaryota > Viridiplantae > Streptophyta > Magnoliopsida > Poales > Poaceae > Ampelocalamus > Ampelocalamus luodianensis. The sequence continues at coordinate 15,686,960 of CM070622.1, read as the reverse complement.
ACGGACTTCAAATTTTGTTCGATTCCTCGACTGTAGAGAACCAGGACTAGCTTTGCACATTTCAAGATTCCAAACCAACAAATTGGAAGGCTTCAAGGAGAACTGGACGGATGACTCACCTTCCTCGACCTTCTTCTTGACGTGATTCTCCCTGGCCTCCTGGAGGTATCCCATTGAGCTATCAGGAGAGAGAACAGTGAGAGAGAGATCCAGCAGTTGGACTGGACTTAAACCCTAACGCCCTTGGACATTGACGGGAAGGTTTTCTCTCTGTGTGTGTTTCCCATCTTTGGTGGGCGAAGGAGAACGTGGAGACTAGAGAACGGGCATTTGGATTGCTGGAATCGGCCCAAAAATCCTAGCTCGATCAGCCCAAAAATCCTAGCTCGATCGGCCCAAGAAGCCCAACTTAATCGACCCAACTTGGCAAATTACTTTTGTTCTGCAGATAGTTTCACTTTATTCTTTGGGTTTCTTCTCCTTTTCGGTGTCTTTTGCCTACAACCAAGTTCGGCTGAACACATACCTACTGCTAGGGCCCGTCAAGAACATAGGAATTTCAAAAGAATCTTCCAAAAAATATGAAGGAAAGGAAAATTCCCCTAGATTTTCTATAGAAACAATCGGTTCCAAACTATGTATGTGTACCATGTCTCCTCTTATCGTATCATTCTCGTGGTGCTTCATATGGGACCAATGATGGTTAGAGTTGTTTGCAGCTTCACACAATTACACGAGACTCTTGGATTGGATGGATCCTTACAAACTCGTGGATAGGGATAACTCCAATCCGCTCACCAACAACGACCAAACCAGGACAAAATCCAGTAGGGGTACGTACGGCTAACTGGCGAGAGCATGCTGCCAAGCTCGCCGCTTTGGCACCAACCCTCCTAGTAAAATGCCGGGTGGCATCACGAACAGAACAGCGCGTATATGCGCCTGTGGTGCACTCAACTTATTAGGTGACAAAAGTGTTTCTTGATGCATGGTTATTTGACCCGGCTTTAACTTTAGATCTTTTATCCGGGTTAAAAGCAACCAATCTGTTCATAAAACATCTAGGCAAGTTTGTCAGAATCACGATCTTGAATTGGATCGAAGGTTCTCTAGCAGGATCGATATAAAAATCTAAGATCCAATTTGATTCTACCAAAAAATATTTTTTTAATCTACTTTGTATTTTAACACTTTTACATTTTTAAGACTATACTTTTAAAACTTTTGTTTACCAAAATGTAGTCCAAAGGAAATATTTTTTCTTATTTATGTAAACTAGCCAAGTGCTCGTACGTTGTAACGGATTTCAAATAAAACATAATATAAGTTATAAACTTAGAAAAATATACATAAGGTAATTATCCCTACAAATAAAAAGTTTCATACATAATTGTATCCAATCAACAAGCCGTAGAGAATCTTATTACAAACCACAAACACAGATAATCTAATTATCCACGGAAAATCATTCAAATATCTTATACATGTGTGCACATATATCCATAAAATATCTCACCGACTCAAGGGATGGTAGATGGACAGATGGTATACTCACCAACATCAACAAGTCCTCCTTTTATAATAGTAAAGATTATAATGGATATGAAGAAATAAAAAGTAAAAGTTTATAACGAAAGGGACATATGTAAATAATTATTTGTAATACATCACTAGAATCGGGTAGGATAGTATGAAAATTTTGATCCCGATTCTACAAATCTTTTTGTTAAAATCGTAATAATATTAAAATTCTACCAAATTAAGACTCTACCATAGGATCGGATCGATTCAGTCAATATATATCATAGAAACGTAGAATCGTATGAATATAATCGAGATTCTAACAACGTTGTATCTAGGTGGTTTTCCCTCTTTTGAAGGAACATCCAGGAGAAAATGATGCGCACGAGACATCAGGACGAATTTGTATTGTGTTACCCACAGAAAGGCACGATGCTCCCAGGCCAGGAGTAGCTAATTAAGCTTTGCGTACTTGTTTCTGACTGTTTTCCAGGCTTCCGGCAGTCCCCGCGCACATATGGCCTATACATCCATGCTCGGGACGTGGTTTGTTGATCCTTGCAGCCCGGGATAGGAAGAAGAAACTTTATCCCGATCGCCTTCACCGCCGGGCAGAACGGATCAAGACGGGAACGACAGGGGTCCGCGTCAGGGGGCAGTAGTGGACGCCGAGCAGCGCGTGGGTGCCGCCGGGCTCGGCACATCGCTTTCTCTACACAAGAAGCTTCAGAAATCAGAAGAACAGGGAACCGCCGGGCTCGGCACATCGCACATCGGCGTACGCCAATTTTTTTCTTGGTTTCGTGTTGCCAGTCCACTCACTCAAGCGATGGGTATCGCCTATTGGTCACTCCCAGCTTTGCTTTGGAGAACAGCTCGCTAGCTTTTCTTGTCGCCATCAAGAGCAAAACCCCCTTCCTAATCCTACCCATGCCTTTTTTATCCCGCTGGTAATTGTAAGATGGCGCTTTTGTTCTGTGCGTAGGGAGCTTTCTCCTTGCGCCACCACACCACCATGCGTGCATGATAACGTCCAGGATTCGTTTGTTGCTGCGTGTGTCGCTTCCTTGTGGAGCGGCCTGATGATTTACGGCCGGTTTATTTGACGTTTGTGTGTTTCTTGTCTGATCTGAAAGTGTTTATTAGCGATGGAGACGGAGAAGAACTGACCGGTAGTGCTTTCTATTGATTACTGTACTAGTTGTACTAGTTTTCTCTCGCTCCATGGATTTGATGTGATGCGACGTAAAACTCACGGTTTGTGCGCTCGTCAGTCGTCGTATACGTAAAAGGAAAAGGATGAAGTACAACGTTTGTCTCTAACTCTTGTTCTAATTTAAAGTTTGTTTTTAAATTATAATACTGAATAAAACGTATCTTTAAGTATCAATACCGTACCAAAACTGTCATTTATTCCTTTTGAGAGTGGTTTCATGTCACGTGTCAGTACCGCGAGTGAGTCATGTGGGTCAAACACTGGTCAAAACCGCTCTAAAACAAATGAAGTGGTATCTTTTACGCAATATTGACAATTTGAGAACGTATTTTACCCGGTATTAAAATTCAAAAACGAAAAATAAATTAAAACAAGAGTTGAGAGACCAACAATATACTTAATCCAAAAGAAAATAACGACTCGAATGTGTGCCGCCTTGCATTCCTCGGAGGGAGGAGAGTAGTACATCCTAACGAAATTCCGGTTACATGACTGAAAAAGCTGATTGAAACACAAAGTTGGAAGAGTTTATTACGCAAGTACATCTGCGCATTTGCACATCAAGATCAGCATCGGCCAAATAAAACTAAGGTAAAGCTAGCTATGCCACTTTCGCTCCATTATTGTCCTTTTTTATGCCCTTTTTTAGATGAAGTCATTTGAATCGATAACTGACGGCTCACTGTGGTTAATGGAGGACTGGTTCCAATTAACAGAGGCTTGTGAGAGAAAGGAAGAGTATCAAGCGTACAACACTCCCGTCCTTGCTGCCGAACACTCCGTGACCAAGCTTTACCAAAATTTAGTGTTGCCAAAATTTAGTCACCAATTTGAATACCAACGTTTTGACCAAAGATCGACAAGAAAATGAACTAGACAGCAAAGACAAAAAGAAATCTTACCAAAGTTTGGTAGCAAACACCAAATACCTGCCAAATTCGATCTACGCTACCAAATTTTGGTATAATAAGCTTTAGAAAGCATTAGAAGCAAGCCGGACAGCCCCAGATATTATGTCGTAGAAGATGGAGCCGAGCAGGCGCTTACGAAAAGCAAAGGAGAAAGCGTCGTCAATTACTAAACTAGGTGGACTAATACTTAGGGGTCATGATGCTTTGCTTTGCCACCGTCAAAATTCTTCAAACCAGCGAAAAGCACTTCAGATTTTTTTTATATATATACTCCTGCTGGTGCTACCATTCAGCAGCCTTGTCACTGTTCACTACGGTTCTAGCTGTAAAGGGGCTCAAGTGCTCAACCATCTTCTTTTTCTGAGAGGCATATATAATGCTCTAGTATCTGGATATAAAACTTAAGGCTCAAGCTGCATAGAGAGCATCAGAGCTGCGTTGGATGAACGCCAGCTTGAATTTCTCAGTCCAGCTACAAATACTCTGCACCGAGTTTTTAAAAAAGAAAGAACTTTCAGAGAATTGAAGTTTTGGTAAATTCAGGATATCACCTTGCAGTGTTTCAACCACTGTACAGTGCCAAGTCATTGTACTCTTAGAGCATGTAGCATATACAATGAGTTTATGTCAGCTGTTTATATCTTCTGCCATATAGGATTTTTGCTGACGTGGATGAAAAAGAATGAAGAGAGAGAAAGATGTTGTCTACAATTCTGTAATCGACTGTAGCACCAGAAACAAAAAAAAAGTATTAAAAGATTGTGGATTGTCTATAATCTTGTAGCCGACTGTATCACCACAACCATTGTATGAGCCACCTTTAGTGTTGTCTACAGGTGACATGAAGAGTTGCTATAAACAGCAGTTGTCTGTACCATTGTACATGCCTTTAGGGCGCCGCTCCCAAGCAATGATATCAGCAGTTTCTATAAAGTGCCAACTAAGCAAAAATCTGATGTAGAATGAGTTAAGGAAGAGAGAAAGTAGAGTTGTATCTCATACAAGAAACAACTCATTTGAGAAAACAAAGTTAGAGGGCAGGGATTGGGAGGGGGAGAGTAGGGTAGGAGAGAAGAAAATAATGATCTTGTGGGCCTTAGATACAACATATGCATACTGCCCCTTCTTGGTTCACAAAAACAAAGTCGTTTTGACATCAACACGGTCTTTAAAATGCAACTTTGATCACTAATTATTATTGTAATATATTTATAAAACCTAATAAAATTATAATATTATGAAAGTATTTTCCGAGACGAAACTACACATATGATTTTCATGTATCTAATCTAAATATTTAAAAGATATTGATAGCCAAAGTTTGACTACACGTATTCCAAAATAACTTGTTTTGTGAACGAGAGGGAATATGTGTTAGGATGTCTGTTTCAATGTTCATAGTATTAATTAGCTATATGCATAGGATGAGAGATGATGTAGCAAAGAGTTAAAGAAGAGAGAGAGGAAAACAATGTCTTGCGGGAGATATTGCATGAACACGCAATCCAATCATCAAGAAACAACAAAATCTTGAATTGGGGGAGGAGAGTAGTGTCCAGCTACATTATTTGTTGGGCCAATGCATTAATTGGTGTCCTGCCTTCATCCCGCCATGGACACCGATAACACAATGTGAGTTCGACAAGCTCACCTCCTCGCTTGCACCGCTGCTCCTTGGGCCCTACCGCCAGCCATCACCGTCAACCAAGCGTAGCTCACCAGGCCCTTCTATGCCTTCAACTGCGACGACTGCCTCACCAAGCTCAAGAATGCCTCCGCAGACGCCGTCGTGGCTAGCACACGCCGTCGTGTACGCACGCGACGTCGTCGACGTCTCCGCGTCGCCCATCGTGGCCATCGCAAGTTGTTGTCGCCTCCGCGTTGCCCACTGTCACCTGCCATCATCACCTGCCTCTGCGTGACAAGAGCTCTTGTGTGGATAGCTATTTCTTGTTGCCGGCACGCCGCCCACTCGCATCACCACCACAGCCTCAATTGTCGTCGTCTCCATGGATGCCACCTTCATCCACATGTCGACGTGGACGCCCATGGACGTGTCGGATCCAATTAGGTCTGAACGCTATCGGTGTAGATCTGGACGGATTGGGGAGGAGGCGGGCGAAGGACGGAGAGAGAGGTGGTGCTCGGTGACGGCGAAGGAGGTGGTGTTGGGCGACGGCTTTGGCCGGTGATAAGGAAGAGAGAGAGTGTGTTAGCTCCATGGCGGAGGAAGCGATGCTCGGGGATGGCAGCGTCTGGCAAGGTAGAAGATGGGTAGCAGTGGATGGATCGGTGGGGGAGAATGAATATTTATTGTCTGGACCCATCAATAGATATTATGCATTGATATTGTTGTTTCTAGTCTTGTGTCTATGTGATGTGGCAAGCTATAGAAATTGCTATGCAGTGTCTGCACTGGGAGTAGTGCATCAAGTTTCAACACACAAAAAAGAGAAGTTCCAACGGAAGAAACGAGAGGCTCTTCTTAACCCAAACAACGAGTTGCTTATGGTTTTGGATCCCTAAAGACAGGTTAAAAGAACAACGCATTCACGACAAATGCGGCACCAACGAACGGGAGCAAAATACTATACTAACCCTTTAATTTTAACTCGTGACGATCGTCTGGCTATTGATTAGTCATCAGTGCTAGCTGCCTGTTCCATGTCGATGTGGCGCGCCTCTACGAATGCGATTCCACTAGAGAAGGCAAACAAAAGCTACTTGGTCATATCGAAAGCAATCAGGGGAGACACGTTACTCCGCAAACCCCGATCGAACGAATTACATGTGCCGCTCGCGTCATGTCTTTGCTCATGGTGACATGCTCTATGAAATTCCGCACTTTACACCTGTCAGATGGACCCACAACCACAGGATTATCACTGTTGAACTACATCATAATAAACTAAGATTCAGGGGAGTAAGCTGACCTCAGCGAAGAAGCGCAGAGACAAAGGTGTTTCTCCAAAAAAAATTGAGTTTTCTTTCTCCGAAGAAGTAAAGTTGGTTGGACCTTACAGTCGAAAGATGGACAATACTATTGTTTGGGCGTATGGCGGGAGAACAAAAAATCAGACGATTTCGTCGCCCATATGACTTGTCCATGTGCCTAGCTTAGACGTGGTTGGTTTTCATCCATTCGAACACTGTCGCCACAGGATGACCTCTCCACACTTTTGAGTCTCCGCTTCAGTCTCTTCTCGAAAGCTTATCTATTCCCTCTCTCCTTCCATCTCCTTTACCATGGACGCAGTTGGCAGGAGCTCGCATGCTCCTCCTTGTTTCTCTTCCTCTCTCCTCTCGCCACTCCTAGCAAATGGTTGGAGCCCTGCGTGGATGGCTTCTCCTCTCACTTGTGCTCATGAGCGCCACCTAGGCTAGCCATGCTCCATCGTAGGTGAGCATGAACTCTATGAACGATGTGGTCATGGTTGATGAAGAAGAAAAGGTCATCACCCTACAAATATGTGAGATGGTGCAATATGTTGTTCAAGTTGTTGCAATAAGAATTGCGAGATGTTTTTTCTATTTATTTTGATTGTTGCAACAAAATTTTGAAATGTTGGGTTTAGGACTTCAGGATTGTTAGGGATGGATGTTTCTATTTTCAAATGTTGTAATGATGTTTTTGATTTGTTGCCCCCTCCACCATTTGATGTTGCATCATTGTTCAAAAAATATTGCAATAATTATTTTTTGATGTTTTCACTGTTATTTTTAAATGTTGCAATGTTGTGACATCGTTTTTTGTTGCAATCCTCCACTATTTGATTGCCATTGTTCCAAAAATATTGTAACAATTATTTTTGAATGTTTTCACTGTTATTTTTAACTGTTGCAATGCTGTGTGTTTGGTCCATTGGGACGAATTTGGAGAAGAAATTTCGAATCCTATAGGCAAGTTTGAACGACGAACAAGATCAGGCCGAGGGGGCGTTTTGGGTGGATTTTGTTGTGTTGGGGCGTGTGTGACGTTGCATTGGATTCCTTTTCATTTGTTTTGGGTGGAAGGAAAAACGCGTTGAAATCGCTTGTTTCAGAAGAAAAGGAAAACACATTGAGATCGGATGGCAGAATCACATAACGCCAGATCGAACGATAACTCGCAGCATATGACGCTAGTGCTCGGATCGTACGTCCGGACGCTAGTCGCGTTCTTGTTCAAGATATAGACAGCGAGAAGGCTCGTTGCTAGTGTCAAATCCTAGTAACCTTACAGGAGTAAATTCTGAATCGCAACAGGTGAGATTCGAACATACGTAGCGATGGGATTCACCAGGCTAAGTTAGGTGCGTGACTTACCGTGCTTGGAAAAAGAACTAGTTGCCGTAACTTGTAACCATAATCTTCTTCAACATTGTTGCCCCATTAATTAATTTGATACCTTTTCTGTAGTGCCTTTTCCTTTTCTTTCACATTTTCAGTTTTGAAGAACACACGTTTACGAAGCGCAGTTATTCTGAGCCCGTGCTGAAGTGAAACTTCCAGCCTACCCAATTCCCAAAACGGAAGCATCAACTGTGCAGCGGTACACCGAAATGTTTTCCCCTCCAGCGCAGACTCCGTAGCCCACAAGCAACGATCGGCCACTCGGTTTCTTCTTCTTTCCCTCCTTCCTCTTCTCGCCAGTGTACCAATCCGGATTCCAGAGAGCAATATAAAGAGAGGGGAAAGAAAGAGACGAGCCATCATCACCATTCACCTCCGTCCACCCGAGCCACCAATCCAGCACCACCGTCGCATGCGAGCAGCTAGCCATGGGCTTCTTCACCAAGAACACCTCCAAGCAGACCGCCAAGCTCAAGTCCCTGATCAAGCTCGCTGTTGCCCGCCTCGCCGTCGTCCGCCGGCCCCGCCTCGGCCGCCGGTCCATTGCCCGCGACGATGTCGGGCAGCTCCTCGCCATTGGCCACCTCGACCGCGCTCTCCTCCGCGTATGTGCATGCCCAGCCACCCACCACGCAGAAACGAAGGCACCGTTTCCTTCCATGCCAGTGTAGTAACGTGTGGTAGCTTGTGTTCTTGCGCAGGCGGAGCAGGTCATAGACGAGGACAACATGCTGGAGGTGCTCGACATCATAGAGCTCTACTGCAAAATCCTCATTGAGCAGGCTGCGCAGCTAGAAAAGCCCAAGTATGTACACACACACACTCTTCGTATTCGTGTTATTGGCTTCTCGAGTTTCTTCGTTTTCCCATCTAACAAGGAAAGATTATCACTTTGGTTCTTTCGGTGATATCCAGAGAGTGCAGCGAGGAGGTCAAGGCGGCGGCGGCGGGGCTCATGTTCGCGTCGGTGCGGTGCGGCGACCTCCCGGAGCTGCTGAACGCGCGCGCCATCCTGGCGGACAAGTTCGACCGCGACTTCGCCAGGGCGGCCAAGGAGGGCTCCCACGGCGTCGTCGATCCCACGGTAGGTTGGATTCCTCTAACTAAACCCGCCTACTGCTTCACATGTCGTCCACTCGCCAACTGTGATCGATGGACGGGGGATGGAATTTAAGAGGCTTGGTTGACGCTGCCGTTGCAGTTGGTACGGAAGTTGTCCGGCGAGAGGGCGAGCACGGAGCAGACGAGGAGGTTGGCGAAGGAGGTCGCCGCGGAGAACGACATCTTGCTGGACTTCTCAGACAACCCAAGAGAGACTCATCAGGTTGGTTGCAACGTCATCCTTGTCCATGAAATTTTCATTAGTTTCTCTTACGAGTCAGTAGAATCATGCTATGGCTGTACTTTGCAATGCAGGCCAAACAGAGTGAGCAAGCCAAGAGCGTGCCGGCCCAAGAATTCGTCGAGCAGAGTGAGGTCAAGACAGCCATAATCTTGTCCTACTAGTACAAAGATCACCAGAATTTATTTTGGGATCTAATGTTGAGAAATTCAATGTCTGGCAGGTGCAGGGGAAACAGAGGCTTGTCGATGATAACGTGAAACTCCCGAGCCTTGTCCAGCTGAGCGTAGAGGAGAAGATACTGAGAGAATCGAAGAAGTACCTCGACGCCAGGATGGCGGCGGAGGCAGCCTTCGAGTCGGCGTCGTTCGCGGCGATGGCCGCTCGGGCGGCCGTGGAGCTGTCTCGGTCGGAGTCCCAGGGGAAGGGGTCGAGAGGCGGCGGCGGCAACGACAAGGTGCATCCCGTGCAGAATTCGGGAGCAACTGAGCAGGAGACGCCGCCGTCGTGGAAACCCCTGAAGTCGCCGTCACCGTCGCCGTCGTGGAGCGACAGAAGCACGGTGTCCTCGGTAGGATCGGACGCGGCGCAGAAGGGGAAGGGCATTGTGTTCGACCAGGGAGACGAGGAAGAGGACGAGGTGGTGGAGGACGTCATCTGGACTCCGCAGCTGCGCCGGCCTCCCTACAGGAGGGCGGCCTCCACGATGGGCATCGGCGGCGGCGGAAGCACGCCCGGTGCGTGGCGCGGGGAGGCCGGCAAGGTCGGCGCTGACCCACGGCCGTTCCAGAACGTCGTGCCCGACAACTCGCAACACGCGCGTCCGCCGCACAGGAGGTACGCCTCGGAACTCGCCGGCGGCAATGCGCTCCACGAGGCCCTGTCCCAACGCGGTCAGTACAAGAGCCCGCCGTACAGGAGGTACCCCACGGCCTCCGCAGACAGCAACGGCGACGCGGCGCGGCGTGAGGAGGAGATAAGCGACCGGCGGCCGCGCCACCAGGACGGCGGTGCGTACGAGAGCTCGGCCTACGTCCACCCGCCGTACGCGAAGACCGTGTCCGCGCTGGAGCGCAGCAACGAGCACATCGCGCGGCATGAGGAGGTGCGCAGGATCGGCACCGACGCACGGGTGCTCCAGGAGAGGGTGTACGGCGGAGCGCCCGGCTCCGACGGACCGGGACGCGGGTCGCTGATCCCAGAGAGGAGGGCCATCTCGGCGCGCACGAGGAGATGAGAGCTCTTTCAGTTGGTTCGTCAGTTCGAGTGACCGGAAATGAATTCCGGTGCAGGAAAACTGGGGCCGCTGCTTCACCGGCACAGTGGCCGTTCCAGTGGTTTGATGCGGAATCCCTGGAGATTTCCCTGCTTCTGGGAGATCAGGTGTGTGTAATTAAACGGATTGCGCGAGAAACGAAGGGAGTGTGCATGTAATGGGGAACGTGATGGGTGCTGATATTTTTGTACAGAGGCAGGGTTAGTAGCATTGAGCTGTGATTGACTGTCGATTGTTTTCTGTTAAAACGGGAGGAGTTTTGGAGGTTTTGCAGGCGCTGTTTTGCGCGTTGAGATGGGTTACCTACCTACTTACCTGGGTGCAAATTTGTTTCTCGTCCAATGCACAACAACTCAGCTGGTTCATCCCGAAGAGGAAGAACGCACTTGTCCAGAGGACCAGAGCTCGAAACGCACTCGCCGTTGCAGGCTTGCAGGCCGTGCATGCTGCGCGGGCGCGAGATCTCCATCGCGCGCCGCCGCCCATTGCTTCGCGTCCCGCCAGTACAGGCCACCGCAACTACCGGTCCAAGCTGCCCACCCTGCACGTTCTTTCTGCAGCTAACTGTGCCAAGTTTGGTTTGATGCACGGATCGTGTTTTTTGTCGCGAGCACCATCAGAACCATATGATGCCGCATTGCCGACGCCGCTGGACTTGATACCCTCGGCTGCCCAGTTGTCGAACGGCTGCCCGTCGTTTTCTGCTGGTTAGCACTAGCTGTTGCTCCAGGCGGCCCAGCCGGGCGTTGGTCGCCTTGGCTCCAGCTACCGAGTTTTAAGCGTTGCAGAGCGGGCAACGAGATCTGGACGACAGGATCAGCACGAGGCAAATAGGCTTCTACTGTAACTCTCACGCGTCATGTTATCTCAAAACCTTAACCTTGTACTGTACTTTTAGAAGCCAACTCAATAATTTAAATTTTGTGTTTTTCACTTTCTCTGCGTAGCATTAAAGCACCTTTCGTGAAATTCGATAGCTAAAGGCTAAACTAGTTAATCAAATCATACCTTGCTACGTGCCAGGGCAACAATAAATTTGAACCAAACTTGGTAATATGCACCTTCTATTCATTTTTTTGCTTTGTAGTATGGCACTAACCCTTTGGCCTGTTTCTTTTTCGTATCGCATGTTCCATTTGCTTTACCTCCGGTAATTCCTTTGCACGTTTTGCTTGCTTTCTGCCGGAACATTCTGCACCTTCTGCTTATTTTCTTTCTTTAGGCACGCCGCACGTGCTGCCCAGTCCCCCCATTTTCCGAATGCAGGAGGAGTTCGTTTTAAACCGAACTACAGCAGAGGCACTAAAATTAGACTACACAACACACAAGCATGGTGGCCCTACAAAATCTTTGTCCCTCCAACGCATACTTCCCCGTCAGTCCACAAGCAACTCTACCTTCTCCTTCCTCTCCTCCGACCGGCAATACAGCTAAGATTGGCGTTCATATAACCGAACAACGAAACCAACACCCGAGGAACACCGTCCGAACGCCGGCAAGAATCGACCAGCCATGGGATTCATCCACAGGAAGACGTCCAAGAAGACCGCCAAGCTCAAGTCCCTGCTCGGGCTCGCCGTCTCGCGCCTCGCCGTCGCCCGCCGGCCGCGCCTCGCTCGCAAGTCCATTGCCTGCGGTGATGTCGGCCAGCTCCTCGCCCTCGGCCACCTCGACCGTGCCCTCCACCGCGTACGTACCAATGATCTCTAAGCACAGATGGAATGGGACGTCACATTCTGCAACGCAGGCTTGCTAATGCTAGCGTCTTTCACCGCGCAGGCAGAGCAGGTCATACAGGAGGACAACATGCTGGAGGCGTTCAACATCATTGAGCTCTACTGCAAGCGGCTCATGGAGCAGGCTGCGCAGTTAGATAAGCCCCAGTATGTCTCTTCTTCACACCTGACCTGATCTTGTTCGCATCCTTGGTTCTGGCTCCTCGTCTCCTTTACGGCTGCATGACTGTTATGTTTGGTGTGCAGGGAATGCGACGATGGGATAAGGGAGGCGGCGGCCGGGCTCATGTTTGCCGCCGGGTGGTGCGGCGACCTGCCGGAGCTGCTGTTCGCACGCACCATCCTCGCAGACAAGTTCGGCAGCGACTTTACCGCCACGGCCAAGGAGGGCACCGGCATCGTCGATCCCATGGTAATTAGAACCGGGCCTTATTCATTTCTGGCACGACTCATTGGGAAGAGGGATGGCTGGAGTTTACAGGGTTGGTTTGTGTTGCCATTGCAGCTGGTTTGGAAGTTGTCCGGCGACGCAACAAACATGGAGCTGAAGAAGAAGGTGACCAAAGAGATTGCCGCCGAGAACAATATCCTGCTGGACTTCTCCGAGCTCGCAGAAGCGATTGAGGACGGCCACGACAGCGTTCCACACCATCAGGAGCTCGACCAGGGAACGTCGTGCCAGGACGGTATGGATGACAGTTCAGAGTCGGACGATGACCATCCTCCCTCACACAGGACGAACGCCTTCAGATTGGAGAGCAGCGATGAGAATGTGTGTGGCATTTCCAACTCTGATGGCTCGGGTGGTGGGCTGCTGAAACCGAAGGTGGTGACAGCTTCGGTGCGCACAAGAAGATGAACTTCCTCTGTGTCCGGCTCAAAATGCAACAATTTGGGTGGGGGCAATGCCCATGTGTAAATTCCAAAATTACCTAGTTATGAATATACACATGCGAAACGTGTAAAGTACAAACTAACAAACGATGTCCAATTGGTTGATTAACTGTATCGTTTCAAAAAAAGAGTCAAGTCGACTATATATTTCATATATCTCCCATGACCAACCGCTAGTCACCAGTCACTACCAGGCACCAGCACACTGCCATTTCGTTTCCTCAAATATACTAATTCTCTGCTTCGACTATTTGGATCACACAGCTGCACATAGGTGCATTACCTCCTATAGTTCCAATCAAACCATACTGCTTAATGGTCACCAGTTCACTGCTGCATCACCACCCTTCATCATCTTGACCATGTTTCTCTACACTGCTCTAACAGTCATGATCACCAGTTCACTGCTGCATCACCACCCTTCAGGCCTCCATAACCTTGACCATGTTTCTCTATACTGCTCTAACTGTCTAACACCGACTTACTGCTGCATTATCCAACCTCTTGACTAATGGTTGGCCATGATTATGTGAAATATCTTTAATGTTATGTGGGCATTTGCTCTTGTAAATATATTGTGCATGTAAGTTTGTAAAATCCAAAGCTCTTGTGATGTAATCGATTTAATGGACTGATCGGAAAATGTTACCAAAACGAAAGTTCAGAAGATTTCTTAATCGACTGACAGAAACACCAAGAAAGTATGGTCACTTGCAACATGATACACTTATCTGATGATGTTAGTAGAAAATCAAAGATGTTCAAACATGTTCTGACAAAAACATACTCGGATGAACAAGACATGGAAGTAGAAACAAGGAATAGCGCCAGCCCCATTTGAATAGAGTGCAGGCGGCAATGGCATGTTCTCTGTGCTAGCCACAATAAGGCACAGTGTCCTGCTGCGTGCTTTGAAGTAGAGGCAGGAAGGCCAAGACCGAGATACGGAGATATGGTGCTACAAGAATATCATGGCCTCTCTACATCAATGGCTTTGTTGTTGTTGCAGCAAGGAAGCATGATTCTGCAGCTGCCTGGTGGCATCTACTTGCCGTACTAATACAGAAACAATTATCTCAGGAGACGTTGCTTGAGCCCGCCATGTTACCTAAGGGCTAAGGCAGCTTCTGGTCTAAGGGCTCTGAATCCGGCAGTCAGTACATAAGCAATCTATTCTACTTCTCACACAAGCAAACAGCGCAAACCACAAGCAATTTACAAGTCTGGTTTTGCTTCTGTGATTGAGGATGTGTCACTGCAGCATTTCATCGAACAGTTGACGAGTGCTGCAATTGATTCCAATGCAACATTATCAATTCGGCACTGTGCTCAGCATCAATAGCGCGCAGCGTGCTAGCAAGAAGTCACAGACAAAGCCAGGGTCGGTCGCAGAGTACCGGACTGAGGTTGTGCGATAATCGCGAAGCCGCAAGCATATTGCTTTGCAGGTAATTGATGCGTGAAACATAAGAGATCATGATCGTGAAATTCACTAATTTATTGAACACAAAGCAACCATGTCATGGCAATTATCCAGCAAACATTGGTCAAGATAACAGAGCACAAATCCGAAAAGGGGAAGGGGAGGAGAGCACGGGTGTGAAACCTCTCCTCTCTCGCCGATCACTGCAGCTTCATCTCCATGATGCTCTTTGCCTTGGGTGCGTACAGCGAGTACACCATCGCCTGCCGCTTCGCCACCTCCAGTTGCTTCTTCCCGTCCGCGAACGCCGCCGCCGCGGCCGGCGCGTCGGGGAGGGCGCGGTTCTCGCGGAAGGCGTCCGCGGCGCGGCGGCGCGTGTACTCGCGGATGTTGTAGTCGGAGAACTTGCTTGCCGTGCGGAGGAGGGACCGGAAGAGGGACAGCACCTCCGCTCTCGTCGGGGCCGCCGCCGCCATGGATGCGTTTCGTGTGCCGAAGGCTTAGAGAAGAAACCAGGGGGCTGGGACCTTGGCCCTTGGGTTTGCGGATAGCCGGAAGCGTATCCTCTGCCTTTGGCCTATGGGCAAACTTTGCCTTTACTCGATCCTGTGCGTCCGTTCCAAAAGGACGGTTGGATTCATTTGCCCCGATGCTGACCGCCATTACTGGGTATGAGATAGGGAAACCATGTATCTAGAACTTGCGAAATGGACGGTCCGGCCCGGGCACGATGCGGTCTGACCTATTTCGGCACGGCCCATTATGGTCTGGTTTATAGGTGGGCTATGTCATGTCGGCACGCATGTCGAGGAGGCAGCCCATGAACAGCTCGATGGGCTATCATGCCAGGCTGGGCCGGCCTAAGCCTATTTAGTCTGATGGACCGTTTCCACCAACTTAGCCCGTTATGATAAAAAAAAACTAGAAAATAAAAAAAATCAAAAAAATATGTAGAATTCAGAAATAGATATGAAAATTGTAAAAAAAAAAGAGAGACAAACACATTGAAAATGTAATAAAGAGCTTTATTAATGTTAAAATGTCTGCCTTCTTAAAACTTTTGCCAAGTAAAAACTCAACATAAGAAAACTTTAGTAAAGAAAAAAGAGTACAGACTATAGCTCTACATACATCCTTGTTCTACGTGTCGTTGTATAGATACAGATTTATAAACATCTCCGACAACTCTGGATTTTCCACAGAGTGTTGTTTTCGTGAATCAGCTTGTTTACAGTCCTTCACAATTAGAAGTATCTCCACCATCTCACTTGTGAGACTTGTTTTTCTCTTCTCCAATATTCTTCCAGAAAGTTTGAAAGCAGACTCGGAGGAAACTATCGAAATAGGAACAGTTAACACATCACGTGCAAGTATGGATAACACGTGATATGTTAACTTATGAGCTTGCCACCATTGCAAATTTTCGAAGTCTTTTGAGTTGAAATCTACCATATCGCTGTCCAGATAGGTGGATAGTTCCCCACTCCTTGGAGTTGTTCTTGCAAGCAAAGTGCACAGAGAAGAAGAAGACCTGGACCTAGAGGAAGAGCCACCGAAGATCTTGGTCCACATATTTGTCTTGCTACTTGGGATGGAGGCTGTTGGAGGTCATTGCAAGCAAACTCACTAAGAAGATAAAGTACATTACCTCGTGTAATTGAGAACAAACTTCTACATAATAGTTAGTATAGTCTAGCTCTGTAGCATCACTAAGAAGATAAAGTACATTACCAAATGCTTCAATTTTAGCTTTAGGATCTAAAGCAAATGCAAATGTATATAGGAAAATGATTTCTCCCCAATATTTAAGGTATTTATTTTTCATGAAAACAATAGCCTCACATAAAACTAACTAATTTTCACACATTTTCCAATGAGTAGCAATCTATAAAAAATACTATGCACAATGATAAGAGATGTTGGATAGTAGACAGCAGACAAAGCAACAGTGGCCTCATAAAATTTTTCTAAAAACTATAGTATCTTCTCAGCAACGAACCAATGTTGCTTAGTCAATAGTATACTGTCGCCAGTGCTCTGATAGTGCGTTTGAATAAAAACAAAAAAATGCTCTTATATGGTAAAAGACTCTTAAGCATCAGGTAAGTAGAGTTCCGTCCTACCAGCATGTCCAAACCAAACTTTCTTGGACGTACACCCATCGCCCCGCAGAAGTTCTTATATGTTGTTATTCTTACGTTAGAATTATTCAAGAAAGAAATCACATCGCGAAAAGCTTTAATATACGGACTCAACCTCTTCAAACCATATTTGACTATAAGGTTAATAATATGATAAGTGCATCGCTGATGTAGCAAGAAGGAATCGGCCTATGTAATCAACACTCGAGTAAGAATATACATGGCCTTAGAGTTCGAAGCAGAATTGTATAAAGTAATTGAGAATATTTTGTTTGTAAGACCAAAGTCTTCCACGACTTTGATAATACAGTCCGTAATATTCTCACCCATGCGTGATACATCAATTTAATTTTAAACCTATAGTTCTTTTCTCCATTACGCAGTCGTCATTAACATAATGAGCAACTACACTAAGATAATCCTCCCTAACCTGATCACTCCATATGTCCAAGGTTAGGGCCACTGAAAATGTGTACATACTAAATAGTTCTTTTATTTTATTACGTTGTTTATTGTAGTATTTTACTAGATCTCTAGTTGTTGTCCATCTAGAAATGATAGAAAATATAAGATTATGTGCAATCGTAATGTAAGTTTGAAAAGCAGTAGACTCTCCCAAGCCTAACGGTAAATCCTCAGAAGCAATTAAACAACAGAGAGATTGACGGGCTAGCTCAGGATCGTAGTCCCAGCTACGTACAGTACCGTCGGGGTTGTACTGTAGCTGAGTCTGCCTCATTACCAATCCTTGTTTGGCCTTATATCTTGTAGCATATCTAAGCAAGTGCCCTGTTCCACTTGTAGACCTGGCAGACAATTTATTGTGATAAATTTTGCAAATAGCATATGGTACCTCCTTTTCCTATGCATCCGCTTGGTTGTTTCACGAAATTCTCCCACACTCCCGATGTAGACGGCCTCGACCTTTTTGCTCCGGTGGTCGCTGACGTAGATGTTGCTGTGGGGCCTGATGACGGAACTCTGCCTTACCCTTCCAATTAGCTTGATGCAGCCATAACCGCCTCCATGGATGCAACTTCCTCTCGTGAAAGTTCGTAATCACCAAGAGCGAAGCTGTCGTAACTATCCATAACAAAAACTGTAAAAATCTAAACTAACACTATCATTACTTTGATCTTAGCATAACAAGTAGTAGCAATAAAGTATGTAAAATTAAAATTGTATCTCTTTTGCTGACTTGGTGCCGAAAATTGAATTATGCAAAATTTGGCAACGTTTTTCTGAATTTTGCCAAATTATCCTACAACGAATTTGAATTTACACACAAGAATTTCAAAGATAAATTGAGGAATGGAGGGGTGCTGAATGAGGGGGGTATGGTGGCTATTTATAGAATTTTTTTTTGATTTTTTTTGCTATTTTTAAAAGGCCAAACGGTAAAAGAGAGAGAGAGAGAGAGAGAGAGAGAGAGAGAGAGAGAGGCAAAAACGACCAACGACCAGATTCTAGTCGGGCCGTGCTGTGATAGGCACGGCCCACAAGCCTGTTCTTGCCTGCCCGGCTGCCCGCCCCCCTGCCCGCCTCTTTCATCTTCCTTGGTTCCTCCCCCTGCAGTGCCAGTGCGTGCGGCAGTGCTCCTAGTGGCCTATCGCACGCGCCCGCCTCCCTCCGCATTGGCCATTGGCCCGTGCCGCACGGCCTCCTCCTCTCCTCCCGGGCAGGCTCCTCCCTCTGTGTTGACTCCTCCTCTCCTCTCCTCGTCCTTCTCGCTCCGCGTTGCCTCCCCCTCTTCCTCTCCTCCTCTTTCTCCCTCCACGTCGGACTCTTCCCTTCTTTCTCACGCAGCGCCGCGCGCCTCCCCTCTTCCAATCCTCCTCCTTCTCCTCTCGCGCCGCCCGCCCGCCTCCTCTTCCTCTTCCTTCCTCTCCTCCTCGGCTCCTCCTTCCTCCGCGCCTACGCAACCCCAGCCCGCCCCCGCCCGTCTAGCCGACACTCTCCCTCTCTGCACACCGGCCGGATGGGCCGTGTTGGGCTCGGGCCATGTCTCGGGCTGGCACAGCCCATCTGGCCAGCTCTACCCATATCCCACCAATCTAAACCCAATGGGAGGGTGGGTTTTTGCTTGGAAACAACAGGGGACCAAATTGGTCATGGACTGTTTGTCTTCACACCTGTTGCCTTGGCCATGGTGGTCGTCGCTACTTGCTGCCCAGGGCTGTTCAATTTTGCATCGAACCAAATAAACTGTACCAAAAAAATTGAACTACACTGATCAACTCGGTTTGACCAGCATTTGGTATTCGGTACGGTTTTTGAATTTCAGTTTTTTTCAGGGTTCGGTTTTTTCGAGAAAAACCCGACTAAAAACCAAAAATATCGAATCGTTGCCTACTTCTCGGTGGCTTTGATAACTGGTTGATGGGCCTGGGTAGCTGGACGACTGTGCAGGGCTCATTGCTATTGTCCTGCTGCACTGGGCGCTGGCTGCTGGCCAAGAAGCTCCTCCGACGTACTCACGTACTGATTTGCTTTGCTTGCCTAGCTTGTTGCTTGTTGTCGTACTACACATTCAGTGGCAGACCCAATATTTTTAGGATGGGTGTTCAGACTTCGGAGCTAGGTTGTCCAGATATGCTGATACCAATACGTCGATACCGTGAAATATCATTTTCCCAAAAACACTGATACGACGATACGCGTATATATAATAAAATACAAAATATATAGAAATTAATGATTTCATGTGAGGAAATGGACGATATAAGACAATCATAATGGCATGAATTAAACAACAAATTATAGATATCAATAACAGTTGAGGAAGTGAAAACTAGGAATATAGCTATTTTAGCTCCAAACTTCATATTTTGCCGAGTTATGTTGTTTTTGCAGGGTGTGGCCAAGACTTGTACTTAGTGCTTACTGTTGTTTTTTTTTTTCTGTTTTGGGCTGTAGCAACTATATTGCTAAAACTTATTTTCTTCCTCTAATAGTGATTTGTAGAGCTCTTGTTTTCTTTTCTTTTTTTAAAAAATAAACTTGTGCTTGACGCTTGGTTGTTGTTGTTTTCTCACCTTTTTCTGTTCTGGGTTGTAGCAGTTAGACTGCTAAAACTTATTTTCTTCCTCTAATAGTGCTCCGTAGAGCTTCTGCCTTCCTTTTCAATTTTTTGACAGTTGCATACCTTGCTGATCCTGTTTTTTTTTTTTTTTTTGCTATTTTCCCATCAGCAAGAACCCATATAAGAATGTTCCTTCTATAGAGTAAAAATTAGCATGTTAACATATGTAACAAGAGCCATACTATCTGTTCATTGCTCAAGGCAAAGATTGTACCTTTGTACAACATCCATTGGAAAAAAAACCAAGAAAGCAAAGCAAGGGCTAGGGAGAAGAAGTGGAGTTGGAGCAGAGCGAGCCAGGGAGAAGAAGTGGAGTGCGCGAAAAATACCTAGATCTGGAGAGAGGACAATGACGATGAACTAGATATGCTGCTCCCTTCTCGTCGCCACGCTCCCTCTCGGCCACCGCGTTGCTCCCTTGGTGCCGCCAGCTCCCTTCCTCCTTGTTTGTCGCGCTACCACCGCTTGCTCGTGTCGCATCTCTATTTGCCCGTGTAGGTGCGCGATCGCATGCTCGCCCTGCGTCGCCTCACGCCTGCTTGCCATTGCATCGTAGTATAGTGCCC
This sequence comes from Ampelocalamus luodianensis, assembly GCA_036346255.1. Classification (NCBI taxonomy): domain Eukaryota; kingdom Viridiplantae; phylum Streptophyta; class Magnoliopsida; order Poales; family Poaceae; genus Ampelocalamus; species Ampelocalamus luodianensis. Next base: position 15,666,520 of record CM070622.1, on the reverse strand, counting down.
ACCGACCATCGCTCACCTTCATAGCCCGCGCCTCCACTCGTTCGCCACTTGAAGGTCGGAGCCCCCCATACACATATAGGCAGCCACAAGATGAGAGAGAGCGAATAGATGTTAGGGTTTGGTGGGCTGGAGTAGGAAGGAAAATGTGTCTTATGTGGTACATAAACCGCGCACGAGGTGTGAGGAGTGCAGGCTGAATTCATTTACGAACACAAAATATATAATTTTGACATAACTAATAACATATACATCTAATATACCTATTATATACCAAATATTTTGCAAAAAAAGGGTGTTCAGCTGAACACCATTAACCCATGGAGGGTCTGCCCCTGTGTGCATTGATGTTCTTGTCACAACTAGGCATCAAGGGGCTAGCAGCTAGCTAGTGCATTGGTGCTGCTAATGGCTTCCTAATGGTAACTAATTATGGTATGGCCGCATGGTGCCTTGGTGCTGCAGTGCACTATCGTGCTGCCTCCTGAGTGTTGACCACAAGTCCCAAAGTCCCTGGCTCGCCGTATCGTTTTCAATTCGCGTCAATTTTGGTAAATTTAGTATTTACCGTTATCGTACCGAAATAAATTAGTATTTACTGATACCAAGCTGTATTTTTAAAAATACCATATTTATCGAACTAATAATACCGTATTTACCTAACCGTATAAACCGAAAATACCAAACAAACAACCCTCTGCCGGTCAAGGTTCCTGCCTTCCTGGGTAGGTGTGGAAAGAAAGGCTTGAAACTCACGAGCTAGCTCGGCTCGTTAAGGACTTGACTCTAACGCGGTGATAAACGAGTCAAACCGAGTTATCATTTCTGCTCATTATCTTAACGAGCCGAGTTCGAGCCAGCTCGCGACTAACTCGGTAAGCTCATTTAGCTTCATTTATATTAGAATCCAACCCAACAAGCCTCTCGCCTCCTCAGCTAGGCCTCTCGCCCTTCGCTCGGCGCCCTCCCCCTCCACGTCCGGAGTCCGTGCGCCCGGTGCCTCCCTCTCACGCCGGCCCGACGCCCTCCTCCTCCGCGTCCGGCCTCCGCTCGACGCCCTCTCCTTCCGTGTCTACCCCGACGCCCTCCCGTGATCCCGAGCCAACTCGCAAGTTCATAACATATTATTTTTTAAAAAAATATTTAATATACACTTTAAGAAACCAGTGGGGTTGGGACCAAGGTACGGGGCCATTTGCCCCTGGGCCCCGGGAAACCTAGTGGGGCTATGCTAGCGGGGGTCGCTGAGTCGGGGTGTCCCCGCAGGACACATCCTCATTGCCACCCCTACTCCTGGCTCCTCTCGCCTGTATGGGGCTGTTTGATTTGTAGCCATTAAAAATCTTACCAAAAATTTGGTAATACCCTCAAAATTTAGCTAGCATTTGAATTGGTGCCTATTTTTTGGCGTGCCCTAGAAATTTTGACAGACCAATGCTGCACAGGCGATTCCCGGGCGAGCAAAATGCTCGCCCCAATTTTGGTATGGCCTCTTGCCAATATGTTGGTGAGGTGGCAGCCCCCCTTTGGTTGCAATTAATGCTTAGCTTTTTGATTAATCAGTTTCAAGTGATCATATTTCCTAAATCGAGTATCCGATTTGTGATCCTTTGAACTCGATGAGGACATTCCTACTACTACTACAAGTTCTCCAAGTGTTCATCCAAGTTTTCATGATATACCTAAAGGTCCCATGACAAGAGCACAAGCCAAAAAACTACAACAACATGTGAACTTGTTCTTTAAAGAGCTTATCTTTGATGGGAATTTGCTACTACCTAATTCTAGTATTTTGTGTATACTTAAATATGAGGAGAGAACCGAGGCCAAAGCCATGGAAGAACACTAGATGGAGCTACTACTTTCGAACAACGATCAAGGATGGAAGAAAGAAGAAGACACAAATTATCTGGTCATGATCATGTGCAAAATTAACTAGTCATGTAGCCATGATATCTAGTCACGGTCATGTGACCGTTTCAGTCCAAACATGGCCTACGTGAACGTGCCAAGGACTTGGCCGAAAGTTCATCATGCCATGTAATCAGTTACTCATTAGTTGGTCATTAGCTTAGACTAATATGTGCGAACATTGGTCCTGTCCGAACCCTCTCAAACCGGCCCAAGGCCCAATGATGTGTGCGTGAGGGTTAGGGTGTGGCTGCTCTTATAGCCGCACCAACCCCCTGTTTTGGGAACAAACCAGATATTATGAGATGGAAAGCAGATTGCTTGTGTTCTTCTTGATGGCCGATGGTATCAATGGGAAAAATTGAGAGTTCTTGCTAATCAAGATCGTTCAACCTTTTTGGTGGGAATTGGGAGCGCGATAGGGCTTCGCTTGATGGTCGTGAAGTCTGGCGCGTGTGTTCTCGCGAATTAAAGAGTGTTCGTTCTTGCATTAGCAATGGAGGATCACTACGATTTGAGAGGCTACACGTGAGTACCTTGATCCTACGTCGAGAAGATCGGGTGACCCCGTATCAGAATCGTTGTGTTCCTTATTATTTTATCATCAAAACTAGACTACTGTTGGCATATTTTGGGGCGAAAAAGAATATATGCCATGCGGGATCCACATGTCATACTTACAATTTTGGTAAATTTTGACATGGCTGCAATCTAGACACATCAATTTTAGTATTACCCGTGATTTGGTATGACTATGATCCAAACACAATTTTTAACCCAAATTTTGATATTACTCAGATTTTAATATTGTCAAAATTTTAGTATAACTATCTGAAGTCGTAAACCAAACAGACACTGTATTCCTGGCCCCCGCCTGCTCCCACTCGTGCTGGCTTCCGGATTCCTTTCGCGTAACACTACCAACCGCCAGATCCAAATCGGAGGGCCTAAAACTATCCGGGCTAAAACACAATTGCCGGGTACTGCAGCAAAAACCACATAGCTGTATAGTCACTGTAGCATCCGGATTGGCTCGTCGATTTGAGAACGGGCTGCTGAGATTGCCTGCAGTTGCTATTGAGCAGTCACAAACTCACAATAGCAACTGCAGGCCTTTCGCTTCCCCTTCCCTCGTCCCTCCCAGTTCTCGCCCCGTCCGGCGTTCTCCGGCGGTGGAGACCCAGGCCCCCAACCCCACGAGCCACCGTCGTCCTACGCCCGGATTGAACCGGACCGGTGGGATTGAACCCCCATGGCCCACGTTAAGTCCACCCCTGCGCCGCAGGCGGAGGCGGAGGACTCTGGGGCGCAGGTCGAGACCGGCGAGACGATGGAGGGCGTCGCGTCCATCGCATTGCTGCCTTCCGGCGCCATCTCCGGCCACTTCATCCGCCTCCCGGACTCCATCTGCTACGGCCTCCACGGCACCCGTATCTATCTTTCTGTTTATTCCCCTCTTGCAATTGTTAATCATGCATGCCTAATTTCTACACATGAGCATTGCATTGTTGGCTCCAACCGTCTCTCGCTTGAATCGTTTGTGTTCTCACAAGAAGACCATTTTTTTCCCGTCACAAGTGATTCTGTCATACTGATATATAGCTAGGGTTTATCTGTTGTTGAAATTTATCTGGGAAGGTTTTGAAGCATCGTTATTAGCAATGCCAGCGCACCAGCATTCTGGTCCAATATTTATTCGGTCACTTCATTGCAAAGATGAAGTGTTGCCTATAAAATTGCGTAACCTGTTGCATTAGTCACTCGGGATTTTTGCTTGTTCTGTCCGCAATTGTAAGATTAAAAAAGTTGATGCCCTTTGTACATATGTCATGGAAGGTCTGAGGATGAATAATGGTATAATATGGTTAATTGTACAAGTGAATTTCTGTGGTTGGACTTGGAGCTCATTGCTTCTTGCACTGGTCCACCATCTGTCTTTACTCTTTAGTCTTTACTACATGGAAGAGAAGATACGTTTAACTTACATCAATTTCCTTTTCTTTTTCTATTATGTTAGCAATATCTTGTGAGAGGGAATGTAGCCGAGGAGAGGATTACCGCCTTATAAAACTCTCCATCATTGATTTTAAGGTAAGGCATGTGTTATGTACTTCTCCATCAAGCATATATGTACTAATCAAATATCTTAGTATCTTAGCTTACCTCCCCTTTCAAAATAAAACTATTTTGGCTTATATTGGACTTCTCAGAATTAAAATACAAATGTACTAACACCCAATTATCTTTTATCATGGAACTATGAAGTTTTGTGGTAGAGGTTCACTTCTCTAATGAAACTATGATGCTTGTGTAATAGCGGTTAACTTCTCATAAAACTTTGATGTTTGTGATAGAACTTAACTTTTTTCATGAAACCATGATGCTCGTGTGACAGAGCAAGACAGAAAAGGTGGTTGTGGTGGAATGCAGGGGCCATGATGCTGCTCGATTACAAAACATTGACCATTTGCATGGGTAAATCTTCCTCGCATTGATGGATTTATTTGAACTAAATTTTATGTTGTCAAATTTACTATTTGTGAAACAATTGGTGTGATATCCCGATGCTCATACCCGAGGATTTTACATCAAAACGCCGTTGATGTATATGGGTTCTTAATATAGATGCACTGTGCCCCCATCTCCCCTTTTCTTGTTCTTCTAGCATTTCCACGTAATCCTTTTTCAGGCTCGATAGGAACATAACTGCCTTCTGGAAAACATCATGACAACAAAAGTTGTAGCTGATTATGTTTCAAGACGTGCTTTTATTAAATATTTCAAGAATGTGAATAACCCTACGAAGCAGGATAAATGGGTTCTTGTGTCAGGGCTCACGTACTATTTCTGTAGCTCTATTCTCAAGTAACTAAGTTTTCTATTAAAATGGCAAATTAATTTATCCTTATCTAGTTTTGTGGAGTGTATCAATTTAGGGATTTTTGGAGTTATTTCCTACTAGCATGTTATTCAAGGCAGCCAAAGAGCTATTCATACGATGAAGAGTAGCTTTGAGCCTTACTGGTAAGGAGTCCAAAGAGCTATTCCTATGGTGAAGAGTAGTTTGGAGTCTTACTGGTATGGAGTTTCAGATTGTTGGAATGAAACCTTATATATTCCAAAGGGCCTAAAGGCCAACATATTCAAATAACATGTGTATGAAAATATGCAAAGAACACCCAATACAAGTCATATCTAACACCCCCTCAAACTCATGGTGGATTAACAACACTGAGTTTGGAGAGGTAGAAGCTGTGTTGAGCTCTAGTTTGTGCCTTGGTAAAAAATCTGCTAATTGAAGCTCAAGGTATATCTATCAAGAGCAATAACTTGGTCCCACACTTGCGATATCATGAACGAAGCATCTACTCCAATATGCTTGGTGAGCTCATGTTTCACTGGATCTCGAACAATGCTGATCGCACCAAGATCGCCCGATAAGAGAGGAGTCCGTGCGTGTGAAACATGAAATCCTCAAGTAGCCACCGAAGCCAAGTGATCTTAGCTGTCAACGCTGCTATGGCTCATAACTCAGCCTCAACACTGAACGGAAACAACAAGATGCTTCTTGGTCTTCCGTGCTATCGAGAGGAGCCAAGGAAAACACAACAAGCGTAAAGAGACCGACGATCGTAAGAATCACTAGCTTAGGTCGCATCAGAGTACGTCTAAAGCTACAGAGAACTAGAGCTAGGAAAGAAAAGGCGACGAGTGATGGTCCCACGAAGATATCGCAGAACACGAAGAAGGTGATTGTAGTGGAGCTAAGTAGGAGCAGAGACAAACTGACTCAGGATGTGAACTGGGTGAGAAATGTCAGGTCGAGTGATCCCAAGATAGACGAGGCTTTCGACAAGATGGCGGTAGCAAGTGGGGTCCTCAAGAGGCTCACCATCAGTAGGCCGAAGATGAACACCAAGCTCCATAGAAGTATCCGCCATGCGCTGATCAGTGAGACAAGCGCAAGCAAGGATATCCTGAATGTACTTCTTCTGAGAGAGATAGTAGCCCTCAGGCGTAGAAGTGACGTCAATCCCAAGGCGATGTGGGCACAGATTGATGGCTCGGCGGCCTTCAGGCGATGGCTCGGGCGCAGATCGACGATGCGTGCGAGGAGGCAGCGCCGGGCGAGGAGGATGAAGCGCTGGACGTGCGAGGAGGATGAGGTGCAGATCAGGATCGAGTCGAGACGAGGCTGCGTCTCGGGCCCGCCGGCCCACGGCGGAGCGAGCGCAAACACACCGACAGAACGACAGTAGCTATGGAGGTAGGGTTGGAGATAGCCCTGATACCATGTAAGAAAAACTTGAGACTGGGGTTTTGCTATTCACAACTCTACATCTTATTCATTAATGGAAGAGTATATATACAAAAGAGTATATGAGCCTCATGGGCTACATAGGCCACATAGGCTAAGAGAGAGAATATACAACCAACACTCTTAACAACTAACACTCTGGCATAATAATCCATAAATGTTCAATCTAGATGGTGTGGTATCTTCAAATGTATCATGAGTCATGAATGGCGCTTTAAATGCAACAAGTCTACATAATGCCACTAAGAAGCAATAAAGCAAGCTTTGGCTGCATTAATGGAAAACGCTTAAGGCCTTTCTTGAATTAGTACTTTAATATAGATAAGCTCAAGACCCTTACCTTTTCTTTTTTGGGAAGTCTTATGAGGTTTTTAGGACAATCTAAGCTCCTTCAAACAGGTCCATGTCAGTGTTTTTTTGAAAAATACAGTGATAGGCTGTTAGCTACGTTGTTTCTGTTATATTATTGATTTCATGTTCAGTTCTCTAGCATATGATTGGCATTTGATGCTGTTCTGCTTAGTATTTATTACGTTGCTTATACAACACGACTTTCAGTACTGGGTGAAGGCTAGTGCTCTTGATGCTGTGAGTCTTCATTAGTATTTAGGAATTTGTTTTTACGCTGTTATGTGAATCACTAGTATGATTTCATGTTTCCTAATGCAAACAATATTCTGTACAGATGGGAAGATGACGTTGTTGGTTTGGTTGAAAAGAAACACGGGAGTCGAAAAGTCTTGATCTCTTTCGAATGTGAGACGCTGAAGGCTGATAAAGCTGCGGAAGAGCATATTAGCAAGTATATGCCAAATCTTTGTGGAATGGATGCAGTTGGTAAGCATGAAATTCTAAAATCCTTGGTGTATGATTTTCACTGATGATGTAGTGTTAGTTGATGAGAGTAGGATAGTTGTCGATAGGAATCTAGAGATGTGGAGGAAGACCTTAGAATCGAAGGGTTTTAGACTTAGTAGGACTAAAACTGAGTATATGAAATGTGCTTTTAGCGGTGCCGGGGCAGATGATGGAGATGTTAGGATGGACGGACAAGTAGTGTCTAGGAAGGACACGTTTCGATATTTAGGATCGATGCTACAACGAGATGGAGAGATTGATGAATACGTGAGCCACAGGAGTAGAGTGGAGTGGGTGAAATGGCTTCAAGCATTGGATGTCCTGTGTAACAAAAAAAGACCCTTAAAAGTTAAATAGTAAGTTCTATAGGACGACGATCAGACCTGCGATGCTATATGAAGTAAAATGCTGGACGACTAAAAGACAATATATACAGAAGATGAGTGTAGCGGAGATGAGGATGCTGCGGTGGATATGTGGTCACACAAGGCGAGATCGAATCCGCAATGAGAATATATGTGATAGGGAGGAGGTAGCACTAATTGAAGAGAAGCTTGTCCAACATCATTTGAGATGGTTTGGATATCTCCAACGGAGGCCTTCTAAGGCACCGGTACGTAGTGGAATTTTAAGATGTCCTGAAAATGTAAGAAGAGACAGATGTTGACCAAAACTAATGCGGGAGGAAGCAATTAAAAGAGATTCGAGGGATTGGAATGTAGCTAAAGATTTAGCTTTGGATAAGAGCGCATTGAAGTTAGCGATCCATGTACTGGAACCATAAAAAGGTGTATGAGCTGTGTTTTAGACTCTCGACTCAGATGACAGGATGTGCGGCTTATAGTTTTAGTCTTGTAGGTTTTTTTCCATTATTATTTTATTTTATTTGTAAGGCTCCCGTCTATATGACCTTTAGTAGGTTTCATTCTTAGCTTACTCCAATTTGTTTGAGATCAAATGCTTTATTATTGTTGTTACTGCTTGAGCATGGAAAACCAGTAATTCGACATTGAGCGGACATATGCAGAATCCATTTGGAATGGACAGCATTAAAAAGCATGGATAATGAGTTACTCTGCACCAAGGGTACACAGTACACCTCCTTACCCCACGGGCGCACATTATTGTCATTCGACAGCTAGGTTGTCCTGTAACAGTGTGCAGACTCTTGATCTCTATCCTATTAATTCATTCTTTCTACCTTGCACTGCAGTAAATATAGGAAGAATGAGTATCTCTGGTTTCAACCTTGAAGAGGACGATGAACCAAGAGGAGACAACTGAGAGCAGAAGCATTTTGTCAGGGTGTGTTGACAGTGACCGTTCTATCCTCCTTGTGCTGCTTTGGAGTCTGCAAAGCAAGGCTCTGGTCACCATCAAACGCTAACACTGCAACGAAAAATTAATGAAGATCTAGACTACTGCCTCAGTAATCTGTTAAGTCTGCGTCGCAGGTCTATGTTTGTACTTAAAATGATGTGGTTGTGGGTAAGGTATTCAAGTCGTTAGCTTAATCTGGGCTGCTGTTGCTGCATCTGACACTAATGCTGAGGATTGTACACCTCGGTTTGGTTGTTGGGTTGTTTTGAAGGCCATACGAAGTGCAATCGTTGTCCCTGCCGGTACTATTTGTCATGCTTGTACGGACATCTTGCATTGCTTGTCTGTTTACGGGTGTATGGATCTTCAATTCTGTTGCGACCGTGAAGGGGGGTCCCGGGTCATCTGGCTCGCACATGGCTTGTATGGGACAGCAGGAACTAGCGTATCTATCAAGGATTCAAGGATCAGTATCTCTGCCATTGGCATTGCGATGCCGAGGTGCATAGTGTAATTGGAAGAACAGACAGACATTCTACATAGTAAATTCTACGGCACCCGAAGTCCCAAACCCATCCAAAGCATTGATTTCTGATCTGACGGTGGAGTAATAGCGCGAAACCAGAGTTGGTTGGGAGCCTGGAGCAACACATTTGTTTTTCGATCTATCATGCTACTCCGATAACACATGACATCTGAAAGTTGGGCACTTTGATCTGAAATCATGTGAGAATCCTAGATTGATCATTATGCAAGGAAAACACATGACGACAGGTAAAGTGTGGCATTTGGGGTCCATGCTCTGATGCCCGTTGCCCAAGAACAAAAGTAACAAAACACAAAATTTTTCCAAAGCAAGAGAGCCCTGCTAGACGCTGGTCATGGCCCCGCAGCCGAACCTGTCCTTCCGTTCACGACATGCTTCCCACTACGCCCGCACCGCACACAAGGTCCCTCCCGGGCGATCCCTGATCTGCTGCCACGTGTCGTCCTTGCTCAACAACCCACGGCCCAGATCGCTTGACCCCGTCCGCACGCCCGCGTCTCGCTCGTGGGAAGGAGCGGCAGAAAGAGCGAAGGGAATTAGAACGTTGGTCTGACACGTCGGGCCCTGTGAACCAGGGGCCCACGTTGCAGTGAGAGAAGTTGTCAGCTATTTTCGTTGGGTTCGCTGGTGCCAAAAGAAGTTCCCGGAGAAAGTGCGGGCGAGGAGGGAAGAGAAGAAGAAAAATAGAGCGGGGGAGAGAGAGAGAGAGAGGAAGAGGGGATCGGGAGAGACGAGCGGAAGAGAAGGGGAAAAAAAGGAGGAAGAGGAGGAGGAAGTGCCATTGATGGCATCGTGCGCGCTGCTCTGAGATTTTCTGATCGCGCTGTGGTCGCAGGTTAGCCGCATTGCTGCCTCCGCCTCTGTTCATCGGTGCATTTTTTTTGGGTAATATGTAGATTTTTTTTTCTAGATTGGGAGATCGAAGTGGTAATGCTTGATGAGAGGCAATGGTGTTGCGTTTTCATCTGGATTCGACACGCGCGCTGCATTCGTTCTGGGCTTAGTTTTCGACTACGCTACACATTTCTGTGTGCCTTCTTAGGTTTGTATTTGAGAGGAGTATTAACCGAAGGAAGTGGAGGGAGTGGCGCATTGCCTGCGTGGTGCGATGTATTCAATTACGTGCCGTCGTGTGATCTGCATGCAGATCGTTGCGGATAGCTGGAGAGTTGATCCATGAGATGTTTCCTTGGCTGTGGAGATAAGAACAGGAGGGGTATTTCACTATGATAATTTTGGGATTGCGCGATGCATGGTGCAAATTTTCTTAGTTGATCTGCGTTTTGGTGCAAATTTTCTTGGAGGAATTTGTTTCCTGATTTGTTCGAGAGGAGGCGGACTTTGATGGATTCTGATCGAAGGGGTACTTTTGATCTGTGTACAACGTGAACTCTCCGGTCAGAAGCAAAACATTTTCAGCTGGCATTAAATTTCTTTGATTAGCCTAATGAGGAAAAGGAGACGTGTCTATGTATATGAGCGAAATGTTGCTTGAGTGTCTTAAGGTGTAATTAAACAAAGTTCAAATTATTTGCGGTATCATGGAATTGGAACTCCAGCTTCGTGCTGCTACAACAACAATAACAACAACAAACCTTTGATCCCAAACAAGTTGGGGTAGGTTAGAAATGAAACCTCCTCAAAGTCAAAGAGACGAGCCTTGCAAATAGAAAAATAAAATTGAAGCTATTAGCTTCGTGCTACTAGTCTGTCATATTTAGTATACTTTGTAACTTTGTGTATTTAGCAAGTGTGTATGTTGAATTTTACTTCTCTTTTGTAATTTTGCTTGTGCTCTATAATACCCAGCCCCAGGTCCAACTAATGGCTTCAGAAGCAGCTGATACTTAGGTGGATGCTGAAGCGGTGAAGCCAACTCAACAAATTGAAGCTATTCCATGGGAGACTAAATAAGTTTGCATGCTTCAATTTCTTCTGGTACATTTCTATTCCTGTGAAGCACTACCTTCAGGTTCTTGGGCACGCACCACGTTTCAGACTCTATCACCTTTGCCCTTGGCTTAGCTGATGGATTCATGATCTTACACATATATTAGACTAGTATGTAGGGAAGACATTGGGCTAATGGAATGGTTCATGCACATATTTTCAGTTACCGAGTACAATCAAAATTCATTTAACTGAAATACCTACTGATTTTCAATGTAGATCTGAATAGAATGAATTTTTTATATGAAAACTCTACAAATTAGTGTTTTCCTATTGAAGTTTGGTAATATCTTGTTTCATTTTCTTTGTTTTTTTTAATCTATTAGCATTGTACACTGCATCAGTCACTAGAGAACATCAACTCATTGGCGGGACAGAAATCATCCTGAGGTGTTCATAAGTCAGACATTTAAGAAGACAATGTCTGCTTCGGAATTCAGGATTCCTTACCAGCAAGTAAGAGATTCATATGCTTCACTCACAACTTTTTTTTGTTTTTCCGTATGTTCTCCATGTTCCTTATCTGGTTAGCCACGTCAGTGAAGTATTCATTGGACCTCACCATTTAGCCACTTTAGTGAAGTTCAGTTGATTTTTAGTTTCTCAGTTTGGTACTTTGGTTGATCAATAGGTGAAATGCCTTTTATGTTTTTTCAAGTAATTTACTGGAGTAATGGAATATGATTGTTCTGAGTTTGATTGCAATTATATTGAATGCCGGTTTCAGACAATATTGTAACAGCAACTTCTTCAGGCATGAAGAGTGAATTTCATTGTTGCACAAAACAGAGATGACAAGCATTCCCTCTAAAGGCATGCTGAATGAATTGAAATAAACCATTGCTCATGAGTCATGAGTCATGACGCTTTGAATGCGAATAAAAAAAAGCAGACTTACGATATTTTCAAATGCTTTTGAACTGGTATTTTAGACGCTTAAGGAGTTACTATGACCTCTGTTCCTCTTCTAGCTTCTGGTTACTGTTTTATGATCTGTTTCTTTTGGGTTCTTTGTTGCTGTGTTTGTGATGCATAAATTTTAGAGGTTTATTCTCACTGTACTTTTGTTGTTCGAGTCATCAAACTTTTTAGAAGCATAAAAAAGCTGCTCTGGTTCCATAAAACAAGTTGAATCCTATTATACCTGTAGGTCACTGGACATTATAGTACTTGCCTACTTGGCTAGCTTCCATATGTTTTGTTTAAGGTGACATGTGTGGTATGTAATACAAGAGGAGGCAATAAAGAAAAGAAAAAGAATATGGGAGATTTCTAAATTTTATTGAGAACTGATAATCATCAATACATATGAATATATAGTTGCTTCCGTGGCACCTTTTCTCAATAGCATGAGACTAACTTTTGTCTTATAAAACCCGTTATGATTAATCGAATTTAACACTATTGTGCATACAGATTTGTTCATTTAAAGGCTTACTCTTTTGCTTTAGTTTTTAGCTAAACTCAAGTTCCACCAGGCCTGTTACATCACTTCACTGTTGCGTTGTGCTAAGTAATTAAGTATTCACTCTACTTTGTTTCGTACTTTTGACAGGTATCATCTTCGCAGCTTGCTGAGAATGCAGGTCAGTTCAGGGTCTGCCGATGTGGGGAGGGAGACCCAAACTTCCAGATCACAAACACATCTGAAACTGGTGACAGTCCACCAACTACCTGTCCTAATTGCCAGGTTTGTGGGATCTTCTTGCACTCAAAGGTTATGTCATGCAGTTCTCCAAATGACCTTATTAATGTCCTATTATTTCCTAGAGCAAGTGATACTCTGCTTGACACATTGCCAATTTCTTAGCTTAATTAGTAGACTGTCCATCTGTAGATGTTTGCATAAGCTGTGTCACTGCTATGCATAGTTGCTACTTTGCATAATTGCAACTTCAGATTTACTATTCTTATGTCTCAGTTGGGCTTCAATGGGCATCTGCTCAAAATGGAAGTTGTTAAATTGCTATTGCAAAATCACACTCTTAAGTCTTAATTCAGAATTATGTTCATCGACAAAAGAAAAATATACTTGGTTGCTTTTGTCCTTCATTACTGTTAGTGTAGTTTTCATAACCAATTTTAATTATTCTTCTAGTGCAGGTTCTTAAGAGTGGACATTTACTGCTTTCATCTAAAGGTATGTTTTCCTGATAACGTGTGAGGGGAGCGCTGTTTTAGCATGGTAGATTTATTTTTCTCCCCCCTTTACCTGTTAGCTGTTACATCTAAAACATATGCTTGTGGTAAGGTCAGAAAGCGTCTATTTCATATTTCTATGCGATTATAATGTTGTCCTTCCAATGAGCTAAATAAGACCAACATAACCTCCTATGTTCATTAATCGTCGAGCTTCAAGCACAGAAGAATAGCAAAACTTGTTATCCCAAGTCACAGCAATTATGACATTGTCTTGTGTCAATCATGCCATTTGTCATGGAGATTTTGCTAACATGATAAATTATACCGTAACTTCTTTTATTTTATCATAATTTAGTAGATAGGATATTAATCAGGTTAGTTAATTATATTTTAAAAATAGATAATCATTTTGAGTGGCACATTAAGTTGGAACGGGCCGTGGTTCATTTTAGTCAATCTTGTATTGAATGTTGGAATGAATCTTGATCTATTCCAATGAGCCAAAAGGTTTAATATACAAGTTATAGTGTAGGTAAATATGCGACAAGCACCCTATACAAACTAACATCTAACACCCCCCTCAAACTCATGGTGGATCAACAACACTGAGTTTGGAGAGGTAGAAACTATGCTGAACTCTAGTCTGTGCCTTGGTGAAGAAATCTGCTAACTGAAACTCCGAAGACACATACTGAAGAGCAATAACTTGGTCTTGCACCTGCGATCTCATGTACGAAGCATCTACTCTAATGTGCTTGGTGAGCTCATGCTTCACGAGATCTCGAGCAATGCTGATTGCACCAGTACTGTCTGATAAGAGAGGAGTCGATGCAGAAATTGAAACACCGAAATCCTCAAGTAGCCACCGAAGCCAGATGATCTCAGCTGTCAATGACGCCATGGCTCTCAACTCAGCCTCAGCACTCGAACGGGAAATGACAGTCTATTTCTTGACTTTCTAGGCAATCAAAGAGGAACCGAGGAAAACACAATAGGCAACAAGAGACCGGTGATCAAAATGATCGTTAGACCAGGTCGCATTAGAGTATGCCTGAAGCTGCAGAGAACCGGAGCGAGGAAAGAAAAGACGACGAGTGATGGTCTCACGAAGATATCGCAGAACACGAAGAATGTGACTATAGTGGAGCTGAGTAGGAGCAAAGACGAGGCTCCCGACAAGATGATGGTAGCGAGTGGGGTCCTCAAAAAGCTCACCATCAGTAGGCCGAAGGTGAACACCAAGCTCGATAGTAGTATCCGCCATGCGCTGATCAATGAGACAAGCACAAGCAAGGATATCCTGAATGTATTTCTCTTAGGAGAGGTAGTAGCCCTCAAGCGTAGAAGTGACCTCAATCCCAAGGAAGTAACGAAAAGGACCAAAATTAAACATCAAGAATTGTTCATTGAGACGATCCTTCACAAAGGCAATGTACTAATATTCATCTCCAGAAATGATCATATCATCCACATATAGAAGGAGGTGCGTCCGACCCCGAGGAGAGGTGTGCAAAAAGAGGCTAGGGTTGTGACTTGTGATCACTGGTGGAGAAGCTGACAGCAGTGACAATAGAGGAGAAGCGGTCGAACCAAGCACGAAGGGCTTGTTTGAGCCTATAGAGAGTGACGAAGGCGACAAACCATACCATCAGAGATAGAATACCCAGGGGCGGCTATATGTAGACCTCCTCACGTAGCTCGCCATTGAGAAAGATATTTTTGACGTCCAGCTGAGAGATGGACCACTATCGAACAAAGGCCACAACAAGGAGAGTGTGAACAGTGGTCATGTGAGCAACATGAGCGAAGGTCTCATCGTAGTCACGACCATGCTCCTGCTGAAAACCACGAGCCACAAGACGAGCCTAGTAGCGCTCAAGAGAACCATCCGAGCGGGTCTTGATATTGTACACCCACTTGCACGTGATGGGAGTGACATACGCAGGTGAGAGCACAAGATCCCAAGTGCCAATACGCTCCAAAGCAGCAATCTCCTTAGACATCACAAGCTGCCACTCAGGGTGAGCAGCAGCCTCACGGTAGGTCGTAGGCTTAGAAAGAGCAGCGACTTCAAAGCCGTAGCGCTCAGGAGGCCTGACAGTGTGACAATTATGAAGATCGTATCTAGGAGAAGACGGAGCTGGACCAAGCAAAGATGGAGAAGAAGAGCTGGGAACAGGGTCCAACAAAGACGGAGG
Organism: Ampelocalamus luodianensis; assembly: GCA_036346255.1. NCBI lineage: Eukaryota > Viridiplantae > Streptophyta > Magnoliopsida > Poales > Poaceae > Ampelocalamus > Ampelocalamus luodianensis. The sequence goes on along the minus strand of CM070622.1, from coordinate 15,651,279 downwards.
CTCAACTGGAGAAGGAGTAGACCGAGGACGACGAGAGTAGTGTAGAGGAAAGGGTGAAATCTCAACAAAAGAGAGGGAAGTTAACTCCGGCGGAGGGGGAACAGGTGGAGCTAGAGGAGAGGGAGGCGAAGAAGGTGGAGGATGAAGCGAAACAATAATGGAAGGCTGAGAGTCAGGAAAAGTCAGAAAGGAGATCGACTCAACAAGAGAATCCGAGCTGACAGTGGGGGAACGAGGGTAGTAAGGTCGGGACTCGTCGAAAGTGACATCCCGAGAGATCCTCATCCTGTGAGCAATAGGGTCGAGCAATGATAACCCTTTATGCTCAAGACTACAAACAAAAACACACTCAACCGATCGAGCAATCGGCTTGGTGCACTCACGAGTGGAAGATGGACAAAGTAGACACAGTTGAACTGCGAATGTGACTGTACTCTAGAGCTCGACCATAGAGACGCTCGACAGGAGTAGAACCCTGAAGAGCAGTGGAAGGCTGCATGTTGATGAGGAAAGCAGCAATGAAGACAGG